>CANTUV010000007.1:20002500-30002500 GCA_947685225.1 Garcia nutans | reverse complement strand
AAATGATTGAGATAATGAGAGGAAATCTTATGAAGTATGACATAATTATATTACATAAATGAATTATTGAAAAGAGATATGGTTTGAGAAACTATGTTGAAATGTGTGATTCTAAAAGTATAATATGATATGTAATATGTATATGAGGTGGAAGTGGTAAGTATCATCTTATAAATATTATACTAAGTTATTGAATTATAATTGAGTATAATGTTATATGTGTATATGTATATAATATATGAGGTTAGTAGGAATATATATGAAGAATGCATTGAAAAAAGGGAAAACATGATATTAAAGAGATAAGGTATGTTTCTTTTGTAAAGTACATTTTAATATTTATCTGTACTACTAAGCTCCCGAGCTTAGCGCGGTTATGTTAATCGCGCAGGTGAGTAGGTGATGGATCTGGAATTTAACCACTACGTTGCAAAAAGGGCAAGTGTAGATCGAGACCAACTAAAAGGTGGTGCATGCATGTACAAGTTAATTATATTGTATTTTTATAAGAAGGTATTCATATGTATAAATGAATATTTGGAAGAGACAATGTAAATTACATATATGTATTATCATCAAAAGATTAATGATTTTGTAAATGCTTTCATATACTTAAATGTATTATTATTTTAGAATTAAAGTAAAGATTTTTAAATTATAATGGTTAGTGACATCCTTATACTTTATATACTTACTTTATGTATACAAGGTATATGTATGGTACTTATATAGAGTATCGGGGTGTTACAATTATTTTGGTATCAGAGCTTAGGTTCGAGATTCTCGGCCTAAGTAAATTTAAAAAGAAAAGTTTTAAAAAGAAAAATGATGATGAATGAAAATGAAAAGAATGAAATTTTTGATACATGCATATGCATTAACACCTAGGTTGGTCTCGAAGGTGGTATTATACAAATTGAAGTGTATTTGAATTATATGAGATGGATAATAATATGTGAATGAAGTTATACATGAATGGGAATTAAAGAAATGATGTGGGAAAATTTATGTAAGTTTAATTGCTAAATTAAAGAATGAGAAATTATCCAAGTGAGGTAAAATTTTTTATTATTGATGTGTTTGACATGTAAAGAAATGACTAGAAGAATAAAGTTGGGAATGAGTTAAAAACAAAATTAAGATTAAAGTGTGTAATCTTTCCTCTATAATTTGAACCTCTTTCCAATAAACTTTATGTTTGGATTTCTAGAAAGAGGAAATATTATTGGATGGGTAATGTGAATAGATATATTGTTAAATGAAGAGAGTATGGTGGTGTATTGAGTGAGTTGATGGGTATAGACAAAGTTTGACCTTTTAAGGTTTGAATATGTAAAGTTAAAGTATTTAAAAGAAAAAGTGATGATGTTGATTAACATAGAGAGATATAATGGAAATGTTTATATTGCTATTGTAATGTAAACATTGTGATTTCATTGTTAGAAATGTGATATGCTTGAGTGTTATTAAAGTTCATATAAATGATGGTAAGATGTGATAATTGGATTTTTGAAATGAGCTTTAATAATTGTGAAAAGAATATACTTTGGTGTTGTTTTGTAATATGTATATATAAGATGTTTTTATTAAGTTGATATTAAGAAAACAAGATGAGTAAATGGAAGTTTAAGTAAAGTAGTAAGTTGAGAGTTTATAATGTCAATGGAATTTGAATAAAGATTATTTAAATATCGATAGTTTAATGCAAGTCAAATCTATGAGCTATGTGGAATGGATATTATTGTATATGAGATTGCTATGAATTAGGTAATGTGATTGACAGTATGAGAAATTATTTCGGAATAAAAGAAAAGTGATTAAGTGGTGGAAATGAACTACTTTAAGTAATTTGATTGAAATTGGAGATGAAGGTATATTAAGTGTATTAAAGACAGGTGTGAGAGAGATGTCACATTAGGAATGTGACTAGGATTTTTGTGAAATATTATTATGAAAGAGTATGTATAAATGTATATTGGATTGATAAATAATTTAAGCTATATTAAAAGAATAAGAATGATGTTGTTAAATGAAAAAAAAAAGTCAAAGTTGTATGGATTATATGTAAAGGAGGAATTAAAAATACATATATAATTATGTGTGTATATGAATATAATGGTAACATATAAGAAATGTGGGAAATGGATCATATTATAAGTGTGACCTATGAATGTGTATGAGATATATTTATTATCTTATTCAAATGCATGTTTGATGATATTGGAATAGATATTGCATGTAATAGAGGACCTAAGAGAGATTGGACCTTGATTTACGCAGAGATAGAATATATGATGAAATGGAAAATGAGAATTGATTTGGGAAAAATTGAATAATAATATTGTTATAGCAATGACTGAATTTGATTATCATAAATGTTATGGCTCAAAGTAATTGTAAGAGGAAATGTTCTATGTAATTATGGCTCAAAGTAATTTGATTTCAGTTTTTGCTCTTATTGATCCAGGATCTACTCATTCATACATAAGTGCATCTATTTTTCCTGCGACTAAATTGCATTCAGAGTCCCTAGGATTTGATGTCTTGGTGACAAATCCTTTAGGGCATAGTGTGGTAGTTAGCAAGGTACATTGAGATAGTTCAGTTGTGGTGCAAGGTGAGGAGTTCTTGGGTGATTTGATCGAAATGGCTTTTAAGGAGTATGATCTGATCTTAGGCATGGATTGGTTTTCTAAGCATGGAGCTGTGGTAGACTGTCAGAATAAGTGTGTTACCTTGAGAACCAGTGATGGTAGAAGTGTAGTGGTATCTAGTGAGCAGAGACATATTGCATCCTTGTTTGTTTCAGCTGTTGCAGCTAGGAAGTTGATTTGAAAAGGGTGTGATGCTTATCTATCTCATGTTGTAGATACCAGAGTAGTGAGTTCTCAACTTGATAGTATACCCACAGTTGCGGAATTCTCAGATATTTTTCCTAAGGAGTTGCCAGAGTTACCCCCTGAGAGAGAGGTTGAGTTTGGTATCGATTTGTTGCCTGGTACCAATCCTATCTCTATTACTCCCTATCGAATGGCACCTGCTGAGTTAAGAGAATTGAAGGTGCAGTTGAAATGAGTTATTGGATGAAGGGTTTGTTTGCCCTAGTGTGTCTCTGCGGAGAGCACCTATTTTGTTTGTAAAGAAGAAGGATGGTACTTTGAGATTGTGCATCCATTATAGGAAGTTGAATAAGGTGACTATAAAGAATAAGTATCCTTTGACTAGGATAGATGATCTCTTTGATCAATTGAAGGGAGCAGCAGTGTTTTTCAAGATTGATTTGAGATCAGGGTACCATCAGTTGAGAGTCAGAGCTGAAGATGTTCCTAAGATAGCTTTCCACACAAGGTATGGGCATTTTGAGTTTTTGGAGATGCCTTTTGGGTTGACGAATGCACCAACAGCTTTTATGGATTTGATGAATAGGGTGTTTAGACCCTATCTAGATCAATTTGTGGTGGTCTTTATTGATGATATTTTGGTGTATTCGCAAAATAAGGAGGAGCATGACAAGCACTTGCATATTATGTTGCAGACTTTGAGAGAGAAGCAATTGTATGCTAAGCTATCTAAATGTGAGTTTTGGCTTGGTCAAGTGACTTTTCTGGGTCATGTAGTTTCAGCAGATGGTATAAAAGTTGATCCGAGTAAAGTTGAGGCCATTTTGAATTGGAGTCAACCGAAGTCAGTAACTAAAGTTAGAAGTTTTCCGGGTTTGGCAGGCTATTATCAACGGTTTGTGAAAGGTTTTTCTTTGATAGCTACTCCACTCACCAGATTACTTCAGAAAGAAAGTTAGATTTGTGTGCACAGATCAGTGTCATGCAAGTTTTGAGAAGTTGAAGGAGATGTTGACTCAAGCTCCTGTTCTTACCTTGCCTGTGGAAGATAAACCATATGTGATTTACAGTGATGCTTCATATAGTGGTTTAGGTTGTGTTTTAATGCAGAAGGGTAGAGTCATAGCTTATGCTTCTCGGCAGTTGAAGCCGCATGAGTTGAATTACCCAATGCATGATTTGGAGTTAGCAGCCATAGTATTTGCTTTGAAGATTTGGCGACACTACTTATATGGGGAGAAGTGTTTCATCTATACAGATCACAAAAGTTTGAAATACTTGGATGTTCAAAGAGAGCTGAATCTTCGGTAGAGACAGTGGTTGGAGTTGATTAAAGACTACGATTGTTTGATTGACTATCATCCTGGTAAGGCACATGTTGTAGCAGATGCCTTGAGTCAGAAGTCTTTAGTAGGTTTGACTGCTTATTTGCTCTCGTTGCTTATTGAGTTGAGAGTGTTGCATGTTCATTTTGAATCATGTGATGATGGTGCTTTGTTAGCTCATTTGCAATTGAGACTGATGTTGTTTGATCAGATTAAGGAGTCTCAGTTGGCTGATGAGAAAATTTAGAAAGTTGTGTCAGATTGCCAGAAGGGGGACAGTCGAGATTTTCTTGTTAGAGATGATGGCAGTTTATGGTTCAAAGATAGATTGTGTGTTCCTGATGACGCAAGATTGAGAAAGATTATTTTAGAAGAAGCAAATCAATCGGTTTTTGCTATGCACCCTAGGAGTACTAAGATGTATCATGATTTGAAGCAACATTATTGGTGGTCAGGTATGAAGAGAGATATAGTAGAGTTTGTATCCAAGTGTCTCACTTGTCAGAGAGTGAAGGCCGAGTATCAAGTTCCAATAGGGTTGCTCCAACCTTTATATGTGCCTGAATGGAAGTGGGAGTGAGTGACAATGGATTTTGTAACTAGTTTGCCGTTGACTCAGAGGAAGCATGATGCCTTTTGGGTGATTGTTGATTGGTAGACAAAGACAACTCATTTTCTTCTAGTTAGAATGGATTATTCTCTTGAGAAGTTGCTTGAGCTATATATCAGTGAGATAGTGAAGTTGCATGGAGTCCCAATTTCGTTGGTGTCTGATCGAGATCCCCGATATACTTCATGGTTTTGGAAGAGTTTGCATACTGCTTTGGGTTCTCAGTTGCATTTTAGCACTGCTTTTCATCAGCCGACAGATGGGCAGTCAGAGAGAGTGATACAGATTTTGGAGGATATGTTGAGAAGTTGTGTCATTGATTTCTCTAGAAGTTGGGACAGATTTTGCCATTGATGGAATTTGCTTACAACAACTGTCATCAATCTATTATTAAAATGGCACCTTATGAGGCATTGTATGGTAGAAGATGTAGGACACCTCTATGTTGGTATAAAGTTGGTGAAGGTTGGTTGGTTGGTCCTGATTTGATTAAGGAAATAGAAGAAAAAGTGAAGATAATTCGGGATTGGATGAAAGCAGCTTCAGATCGGCAGAAATCATATTCAGATTTGAAGAGGAGATACATAGAGTTTAATGTTGGAGATAAAGTTTTTCTGAAAGTGTCTCATTGGAAGAGAATTTTAAGATTTGGCCACAAAGGGAAGCTGAGTCCTCATTTTATTGGACCTTATGAGGTATTGGAGAGAGTTGGACCAGTTGCTTATCGACTTGCTTTGCCGCCTGAATTGTATCGAATTCACAATGTCTTTCATGTCTCTATGCTGCGAAAGTACAGATCAGACCCATCTCACATTCTGTCCCTTGAATCTATTTAAGTGAGTCCGGATCTGACTTTTGAAGAAGAACCAGTGGCTATTTTGGCACATAAAGTAAAAGAGTTGAGAAATAAGAAAGTACCACTGGTGAAGGTTCTTTGGAAGAATCATGTGAAAGAAGAGGCAACTTAGGAGAGTGAGCAAGTGATGCGAGACCAGTATCCCCAGCTATTTTAGATTTAAGATCAGGTAATTTTGAGGATAAAATTTATTTATGGAGGGGGAGAATTGTAATATTCCAAACTATACCCTAAAACTTTTGGAATGATTATTGTTGAAATTGGATTAAATGATATAAAGTATATTTATGATATTAAATGATCATTGCTAGTTGTATCCCAAGTAAATGGAGAGTGGGAGTTGAAAGAGGAAAAATTAAAACCATACCACCATTACTTGACCATGATGAAGAAGAACTTTAAGCAGTGTAGGTTTATACACCTATCAAGAGAAGAAAATCAGATGGCTGATGCCCTAGCCACATTGGCTTCGGTATGGGAAAATCCTATCAGTTTATTCCTTAAGTCTCTGGTTTTGAACAGTTCATCAACTCCTTGCTATGAATATGAGATAATCATGGAAATTGATACAGATCATGATGCGTCATATGATACTATAAGATGATTTTTGGAGGAAAGGGAATACCCATTGGGGGCAACAAAGAAAGAAAGAAGAGCCATAAGGCGGTGGTATTTGCAATACATCACATTCCATGGAGAGTTATATCGAAGATGGCCTGATGGGGTGTAATTGAGATGTTTAAGGAAGCTTGAAGTGGAGCATATCATGTCAGAAATACATGCGGGAAGTTGCGGTCCACACATGAGTGGTTTGGCCCTAGTTAAGAAGATTATTCGACAATGTTACTACTGGTTGACCATGGAGAGAGATTGTATTGAGTTCGTAAAGAAGTGCCAACAATGTCAGATGTATGGTAACTTGAATCACATGCCTCCCGAAGAATTGCATTCTATGTCTTCACCCTGGCCCTTTGCCACCCGGGTATTGACATTATAGGAGAGATACATTGACAGCCTCAAATGGTCACCGTTTCATTGTACTAGTAGTAGATTATTTTTCAAAATGGGTCTAAGCTGAATCCTTCAACAAACTAGGGGCAAGTCAAATGGCTAGATTCATTGAAAAGAACCTCATCTACAGGTATGGGGTCCCGCACAGTGTGATATCAGACAATGGGGTACAGTTTCAAGGAGCAGTTAAGGATTTATTCTCAAAGTACCAAATCCATCATCATAGATCGTCTCCCTATAGACCAAAGGCTAATGATGCGGTAGAAGCAAAAAATAAGACAATTAAGCAAATTCTGTCCAAGATGACCAAGACTTACAGGGATTGGTCAGAGATGCTTCCCTTTGCTTTGTGGGGATATAGAACAAGTGTACGAACTCCTACTGGAATGACACCATTCTCTTTGGTTTACGGGATGGAAGCAGTATTGCCAATTGAAATTGAGATCAACTCATTGAGAGTAGTCTTGGAAGCTGTATTGCCTGAAACAGAATGGGTAGTGAACAGATAGACACAGTTAGCTTTACTAGAAGAGAGAAGGTTAAAGGAACTGTATCATCATCAACTGTATCAAAAGAATATAGCACGGGCCTACAATAGAAGGGTTAAGATTAGAAAACTTAGAGTTGGGGATTTGGTGTTGAAGCAATGTAAGCCTAATGTATCTAATCCAAGAGGGAAGTCTAGGCTTCGCTGGGAAGGGCCATATGTCATGGAGCAAGTTAGGAACAAGGGTGTCGTGAAGCTATCCGACATGGATGGGAACGAGTTTAGTGAGCCAGTGAATATCGACAAGTTGAACAGGTTTTATGTATAAAATAAAAATAAATAAATAAATAAAGAGAGCTTGCTAGGTTGAAAACCCAAAAGGGCGACCTAGGCAAAAGTTAGAGCAGTCCGCTAGTTTTGAAAGCCCGAAAGGGCGGGCTAGGCAACAATTAGGGCTAAATGAGAGAAAATTGTCAATTAGAAAACCCGAAAGGGCTAGTTGGCAATAGGAGTGATCTTGTGTATGCTGGTTTTATGTTTGGTTGTTCCCCAATTTAATAAAATAGAATTAATGTTAAAGTTGTTCTATGTGCACTGTTATAAGTATTTGACCAGATATGGATGAAATAAATAAACACAATTGCAAAAGGTGATGACAAATTATAAATGGAAAAGAAGCATCTTTTATTACTTTAATTATTTTTCATCCTAACAATACACTTTCTGAATTGACAAATGTAAAATCTATGGAAGACGATAAGTGTAACGTACAGGCTAGCTTCACCTCAGCCGATCTAAGTAAGCTTCAGTCAAGAAAGGCATGTCTAAATCGGGAGTGAATTCAGAATCACAAGGCTCAGCTCCGTACTGACGACCAAGTTGGCGAGGATCATAGTAAGTACCTCGATGAAGAGCAACAAAAGGAACATACATCAAGTATGTCCGCATGGTGACATGAGAAATTTTGCACCAAGGTACCAACCAACGGATGTTGACTTCAGCGCGTGATTTGATCCAGTCAACCCAGTCAGAATATGAAGAAGCAGGATGGAGTAGCTTGCTAGCAGAATGATACCATGGCAAATATTTGGCAAAATCCATGTAATATCCTCATTTATGCCCTAGAAGTTTTGAGTATGTTGTTGTTATTGTGGTTGTTGATATATATATTGGGAAGTGAATGTTTGTGCATATATGTGTTAAATTGTAAGAGAAAAGAAATGGGAAGAGAATGTATATGTATATGTGTTTTGGAGAAGAAATTTAGGGTTTAGAGACAAATGTATATGTTGTTTATATGATGATATAATTAACATATACATTGGTCAAATGAAGAGTCAAGGTGATGGTTAAGTGGAAGAAGATATTTTTGGTTGTTAATGAAATTACTATAAAGGGCTTATATGAGACAAAGAGTTAGTTATATGGTTAAGGGTGTTTTGGTAATTTTCCTTGTAAGATGCATGGTGGAGATTAAAAGAAGAAAAGGTGTTTGACTTGTGCATTTTCTTCTTTCTTTCTTGAAGTGGCCGGATTCTCCATAGACAAAGAGAGAAAGAGAGGTGATCTTGAGGTTTGAAGCATTTTGAAGAAAGAAACAAGGGTTTTGGTTAAAGATTTGTAGATTTCTTCATTTGAGGTAAGATCTTTTCTTTAATTTCTTCAATTCTTTTGAAGTGGTGTGAGAAAGGAATTAGGGTTTGTTGGTTTGATGATGAGAAGTTGAGTTGGTGAAGGTGTTGGAAGTGATTGTGTTGAGTAAGAGTTGTGTTTAGTGAAATTGTTTCTGTTTTACAATTAGTAAAGGCTGTGATTTGTATGATTTTTAATTAATTATAGAAAAATGTTCTTGAAGTGAATTTTTGATATGTTGTGCCTCTATGAGTGTAGAATGACTGAAAAATATGTTGATTCGATTTTGGAATGGTTATGAGTTTAGAAAGATTATTTTCATTAGACCTGTTCCAGCAGGTACCTTAACTGAGACAGCTCTACTTCGGGATTTTTAATAAAATGTAGAAAAATCATATCCAGTCGAATTTTGGATATGTTGTTGCTTAGTGAGTCTAGTATTTGAGAAAAATAATTTGGAACCACGTTGATTGAATTTGATTTATGGAATTCACAAAGTTCAGAACTGCTGCCAGGATGCAGGGCAATTGGGGCAGTCTGGTTAGGTGAACTATTTGACCAAGATTTTGTGTTCAGTTTGATCTGAAATTTTAAAGGGATGATTTTAAGATACAAAACTAAATTCTGTAAAAATTTTAGAATTTTTAGTCAAGTAGATTATTTTATACAATTTTTCAAAATAAGGATAAAATGGAGTTTAAAACCAGAATGTACTATTTATGGTTAGGGTTTTAATTCTTTGTTCTTTTTGCATTGCTTTGGTTTTCCAAAGGTAGGTTGGTCCTTAAACCTAACCCTAAACACTTTAAACACACTTGAATCAATGAATGTTATAATCAATTGTTCTTTGCCCTAATTGCATTGTTGAGATTGAACAATGTTATGTTGTGCATTGTGAATGGTAATGTGTTTCATGAGTAATGTGGTATGAAATGTTGATATTTATGAATGATGCTATGTGAGATATAATGTGATCATGGATGAGATATATATATATATATATACTTGAATAATGAGATGTTATATTGTGAAATGAAATGTGAAGCCATTGTTATTGGCTAAGATGATGTAATTGAAAGAAAGAAGGCATGTTTGCCTAAATGTGATGAGAATTGAGAATGGAAATGAATTGTTTGTTTAATATGTTATTCAGTTTCAGAGTTCTGGATTTGGGTGGCATGCCTAAGAAATGATGACAGGTAACAGTCTTGCCGGGTTGAGGACCTCCTCATAGGTGTTGAGTTGATGGTCCAAGAGACTGGGTCTGTTACACTATGAGATATATGATTTGTAACAGTCTTGCCGGGTTGAGGATCTCCTCATATGTGTTGAGTTGATGATCCAAGAGACTGGGTCTGTTACACTTGCCTACGGGCGTGATTATTGTGACTATGAACCAAAGCAGTAACTCTGAACTCTGAATATCGTATTAAATACTTGTTGGGCCCATAGGTGTCAGGGTTATATGAATGTCCTAAATAATGTTATGAGTTAATGAAATGAGATGTTGGTTATTGAGTATGATTGATTAATGTTGAATGTGGAAAGATGTTGAAATGTGGTATGCTCATATGACTATGATTTGTGAAATGCATAATTATGTGGTTAACTTTATATTTATGATATTGATCTTATCAATAACATATGTGGCATTGCATTACATTAAAGCATACCATTAGCATGTTTTATCTTACTAAGCCGTTGGCTTAGCGCGAATGTGATTCTTCGCGCAGGTGACAAGGAAGAACCAGAGAGTTCCTCTAGGCCGAGTCGAGCCTAGATTTTGAAGATTGAATAGTGGGCTTTAAGATCGAAGACTGACTGCCAAACATGTATAAATTTTATGTGTTGTAAAACTTGAGTTTTGATGTATATGAATTTGTAAATATTGTTACTTTCCGTTGCATAGTGAACAAAGATTTTATCTGCTGTATTTCATAATAAACCTTTACTTTATTTTGTACTAGAAGTGTAAATCCTTTTTGCAGGTTGTAGTTGAGGTTATAAGGGGGATTTATTGGAAGTGTACTGAGAATGATTTTGTTTGCATTGGTTTGTGTAAAAATGTTTTCAAAAATTAGAAAAAAAAAACCAGTTTTGTCGACACTTGGGATTGAATTTTTAGGCAAAACTATGGCAAAATTTCTATAAAAATCGGAACAAAAATTTGACTAAGTAAAAGTGGTAGCAACATTAGGATAGGGTGGCGCCTCTACTCAGCTTACACACGTAGGTCGGGAAGGGGTGTTACAATCCATGGATGGAGTATCAAGCAAATAGAGACGCTCTTGAAGCCAAATCTGTGAGGGAAATTAAATTAAAAAAAAGTTCGCTAAGTTAAAAACCCGTAAGGGCAGCTTAGGCAAAAATTAGGATAGCTCGCTAGTTCTGAAAACCCACATAGGCGGACAAGGCAAAAATTAGAGAAATATAAATGTAGACCCTTAATTTTTGACCCAGCCCGGTCCAATATATCTTTTATTTAGTCCAAAATAATTTTTGTGTTGTCTAATATATTTTAATTGGTCCAAAATGATTTTTACTATCTTAATTAAATAATTTTTGCTTTATTATCTAATTTTTATTAATAAAAAATAAAAATAAATAAATAAAAATAAAAATAAATATCGGTGACGAAAAAATCATCGCCGAAAATTCCAGCGCGGGCTTGGCCGTTGGCCATTTCGCCCGCAGGAGTTTCCTGTAGGCGAAATGGCCAGGGCATTTTGCTCGCAGGAATTTCCTGCGAGCGAAATGGCCCGCAGGATGATTCCCCACCCCCTGCCGCAGTATTTTGCCAGCGCAATTTTTCCTGCGGCAAATTTTTTCGCCAGCGCAATTTTTCTGCAGCAGGTTTTTTCGCCAGCAAAATTTTCCGATGCAAATTTTCCAAAACCCAATACAATTAGATTTCGGTTTCCTTTTCTTATTCTATAATGTATGCCGTGAGCAACTAGGAAAAAAATCAAAAGAATTTCTATAAATATGGTTGAAACAACACGGAAAAAGGCAATCAGAAATTAAAAGGAGAAATTAGGAGAAAATAAGGGACAGAAACTTGAAACAAAGTGGAAACTGAATCTGTGAAGGAAAACTGGGAACCAAGCTGATTTTTTGAGAGAGCCAAAAATCAATTCAAATAATTCATCAAAGGTATTAACTGCCTTTGATTTGGTTGATCCAAGAAGCAATTTTGGTGCAACCCCATGAAAGAATGTTTGAATTCTAAATTCTTTTTGTTTTTTTTACAGTAGCTTAATTCATTTAGTTAGTTCTTTTAATTAAAAAATCCCAGAACCTTTAATTTAGTTTTTCTAAAGTTAAAAATACTATTTCGTTGCTTTGTTTTCCAAAAAAACTTACAATTGTTATTTTTGATTCATCAAAATCTTAAAACCCTAATTTAACATGTTTCTTTTCAAAACCTTAAATTAATATTCTGTTTCTTTCAAAAAGCCTTAAAAAAATCTTTTCTATTTATAAAAACTTTAATTCGTTTGGTCTGCTTTCATAAAACCTCATAAAAGTATCAAATTGATTTTAAAACCCTAAAAAGCTTCATGCATCACTGAAAACCCTAATTTTAAAACACTAAACCCTAACTCAACTCCAAACTTAAAATAATAAAACCCTAGCCCTTTAAAGCCTTAAACCCTAATTTTTTTATAAACCCTAATCCTTTAAAACCTTAAAAATCATATAAACACAAATATTTTAATTGTACACAGTAAGCTTGCAATCATCATTTAAAACCACAAATCAAAAGTATTTTAAAATGTTCAAAACCCTAGTTTCATGATTTCACCATTCAAACCTTAATTTGGTTAATCGAAGAGTCTTACCAACCTTTTAAAACATAAAATCCTTAATCTATTTTATTTCTTTTAAAGTCACAGTAGCCAAATTCCATAAATTCCTAAACCTTAAACACATGAAATAAAGAACCCTAAATGGAAATAGTAGTTATAATTTAGATTTTTATTTGCCTTATTCAATTCTATATTTGATTATGCTTTAATTTATTTTATATGCTTTAATTTATTTAAGTTCAATGCTTGGTTTATTTAATTTGTCATGGATGGATGTTTACTTTTTTATTGATGTTTAATACCTTTGATGAATGATTTATTTATGATAAATGGTTATTTACTTTTATCAATTTATTTAGACTTCTAAATGTTGTGAAAGGTATGTTTCCACTTGGTAGGTGCCTCATTAGTTAAATATCATGTAATTTAATTTGTTTTTCTATTTTAGAACCAATGTAAAGGGCATGTTTCTACCTTTCGATGGGTATCCTATTTAGGCATATGATGTAAGGACATATTTTCATCTTCGGATGGGTGTCCATTTATTTGTTTTGCTTGGACCTTGCTTTGATATATTCATGCTTTCTTTTAATTATTGTGTGTAATATGGATAATGTTGTTATATTTAAGAATTTTATAATATTAAGACCTGTAAAGAAGGCCGGTTCCAAAGAACCAGGCGTTGTAGGGGTGCTGGGCCATTTCTCACCTTCCCCACGCATACCCAACTTTCCGAACCCATTAGGGGATTGGAGATTCCTTAGGAATCGAGTCATCCACCCCTTTCTTTCTTCCCGGCCCATTTGGGTGGCGACTTCATTTTCTCCCGATTTAGGTCTATGTTCTCTAAGGCCCCGAGCCTAAACAGTGTCGAAGTCGCAAGAACCATTCCACCGGAAGTGGGGGCAAAAATCCCCGCTCACAGTGGCGACTCCACTAGGGATAAGAGAAGTTGCTTCCGTTGGTCTTTATATTATTCTATTCTTTCTTATAATGATATTATCCATTGTATCATCTTAGATTACATCGTGTGCATGAGTTAGGACGCCCGTGTTACCCGTGTTGTGTTATGTAAGGGATACCATACTTTCACTCAAGGTTTGGAGATCGAGCATGGCATAACTACTCATAGCCTCGTACCATTTGGTATATACTTGCTATGGGAGCCTAAGCCTTTTAACCCAAAGACTAAAGCACATTTTATTGGCCTAGTTACTTTCCTTATTTTTTACTCCAAATGCATGTTGTTTGACTATGGTTAATTTTTCTTGGCTTAAATCATGGCTTATTTGGTTTGTTCTTTTTCTAATATGACCTAAGTACATTGTAAGCTCAAAATAAATTTTCCTTTAAATCCAAAAAGACCAAGCTATTTTCAAAATTTTTCAAGATGGTCTTTGTACATAAGACTTTTCTAAAAACAAGTTAAAAATTCTTTGGCCCATGGGCCAAATACTAAGCCCAAAATCCATTTTTGTAAAATCTTTTACAATGGGCTTCGAAACAAAACTATTTTCACCGAACCTTTTCATACAAAGAGCTTGCAAAAATATTTAGGTTAATTATGAAATACCAAAAATCAATTGTGGGCCTAGTTTACACTAAGAATAAATTAACCATGGGCTTGTTTTTGGCATGAATCATTAGTTACCTTTTTCAAGTGAGAAATCTATCTATAATAAACCTCTTAATTTAATTTTAATCCAATATAGCATAAGAGCTACTTTAGTTGGTTGAATGGATTAAAACCTAATTAATGGGAATTATCATGGATAGATTTCCATTTTCGAAAATATAACTATTGGTTGAAACGTCCGAGGGAATTATTCAAAAGCAAGATACCCGATGTTGGTATTTTGTTAACCATATACCTAGGAAAAGAGACTCGCCATTCATGTGTGGATGTTATAAGGTTGGAAGGAAAGTCCTATTCATCCTTGTTTGCCTATTGTTTGTATATCCATGCATACATGCATACATTTGCATCTCATATCATTGATCCTCTCAAGCTCACAGCCCTGGATTACGAAAGTTCAAAAGCTTACAACAATCCAACCTACGCCGGAGATGAAGTATCTAGCAACGACTCAATCACTTGCTCACCAAAAACAATGGAGCTCGAAAAAATTCAAAGGATGGTGGATGAGGCCCTCAACGCTAAGATGGAAGAAATAAAAGAGGCCCTAGCTGAGACCATGAAGAACCAGTTGACTGCAATATTAGAGAATCATGCCGAGGTATCTGCTGGCACTAAGAAACCAAAGGACAAAGGGAAGACTAAAATTGGTGAAGTGGTTTTTGATGATGAAAAAGTGATCATTGATGATGATGATTGGGCTCAATACTACCAAGATGTTCAATAGAAGAAGAAAGAACCAAAGGTTGTTGAGAAAGCAACTATTGAAAAGACCGAGACATCCGATGTTGAAAGGATGATTGCTGATTTAGAAAAGAAATTTGAGAAGAAGCTGAAAATTGAAGAGATGTTTGAGCTCGATAAACTATTTGAACAAGATTAAGAAGTCCCATACAAGTTCAAGATGCCATCCTTTGCAAAGTACAATGGCACCGGAAATCCTCATCTCCATGTGAAGTAGTATATCGTTGCCATGCAGTCTGCCCGAGCTACTAAGGCTCAAACCTTAAGGTACTTTATGCTCTCATTGGACCATGTTGTCCAAAATTGGTTCAATACCTTAGATGATGGAACACAAAAGTGTTGGGATCTACTTTACAAAGCCTTCAACCAACAATATGGATATAATGTTGAGTTAAAAGTTACCTTAATGGAAGTGGAGTTCATTAGGCAAAGGTCGAATGAGAATTTTGTAGATTATGTCAAGAGATGGAGAAACAAGGCCGCTTTACTCAAGAAGAGGCCCGATGAATCCGATCAAATAAGGATGATTGTGAGCGGGGTGTTTCCTAATCTTCATGAGAAGATGTCTCATACACTCATCCGTGATTTCAAAGACATTCTCCAAGTTGGTTTGCTAATTGAAGAATGGGAAACGGAGAAGAGCCGTTTTGCAATAAAAAGGAATGAAAAAGGGAGCTATCAATCTGGTAGCCAAAGCATGCAAAAGGTCATCGGTGTTAATGCTACTAACCAAGGAACAAGGAGAAAATTTTTGAAATTTGGAAAACCGATGTCTTGGGTTCTCAATAAGCTTCAAGGAAAGGGATTGCTGCAAGAGATCTACCTTATTTGTCCACTTAAGATATTGCCAAAGCTAGCTATGTCAACAAGAGATCTAAACCCAACTGAAGTGACGATTCGTGCTTATGACAACCCTAAGAGGCATGCCAAGGGAATTTCAAAGCCGCTGTCAAGGTTGGTCCAATTAAATCTATTGTTGAGTTTTTTGTTTTAGACATATCGATTACCTTCGCCTTACTCTTGGGGCGACCATGGTTTCATCCTCTTGGTGGAGTTCCTTCCACCCTTCATCAAAATATCAAGTTCTCCAACGAAGACGAGACAATGGTCATTGAAGCTGAAGATAATGAGATTCTTAACGCTCTAATGGTGGAGAGGCCTCTCAATGGTTTTCAAGTAGCTGCAATTTCTGATGATGAAGTAGTAGACTCCAGAGTCTTGAATATGATGAAGAACATGAACTACCTTCCCAGAACTGGCCTTGGAAAGGGTAAGGCCAGTTTGACAAAGTTGCCAGATTTTAGAACTCAAGCTTCCAAGAAGGGGTTGGGATATGATGAAGACAACAATGTTCAGCCCAAGAAGAGTGAGAAGATGAATTTCCCACATCTTGAAGAGATCTTTGTCAAGGTTCCAGATATGGGACCACTCCAAGGAAAGCCTGAGCCAATCATGTTAATGGGTAAGTTAATCCTAGGTTTTAAAATTTTTGCAGATGTTGCCAAGCTAGTGGAGCAAGTGAAGAAAGAACTCACCCTGCCAACCAGCAAAGAATCCAATCCGAAAGAGAAGAATGAAGCTGTCATAAAAGCCAAGAAGACTCAGAAAGAGATTGCTGCCCTGGTCGAAGAAAAGTTTGAAGACATCCTGCTTTATGAGTCTGAGAACAATGATTTTGATTTTGATTTTAATTTGTCTGCTTTGTATGAGGATGATGATGTTTTCTTTTCCAAAATGAATGCAATAAAGTCTGATTTTGCTTACTTGTGTGATGTTTCTCCTGATGGTTGCATACATTCAAAAAGCAGTTACATGAGCATCTTTAATATTAATTCTGTTAACACACAATCATTAAATTTGGGAACAACCAAAAATCCTAAAAACATTGGCATAGCATCCGACCTTACTCCTGATGAGAGAGAGAGATTTGAAAAAATATTCAAAAAATATGAAGAAGTATTTTCTTGGTCTTATGAAGATATGCGGGATAGATCGAGACATAACCGAGCATCATATCCCTACTTACACTCACATAAAATCTGTCAAACAAAAGCATAGGTGATTAAGACCTGAGTGGGCTGAATTGGTTAAAGAAGAGGTCATTAAGCAAATACAAGTGAAGTTCCTTGAAGTGATAGAATATCCATATTGGTTAGCCAATATAGTACCCGTGCCAAAGAAAGATGGAAGAATAAGGGTTTTCATGGACTATAGAGATTTAAACAAGGCTTCCCCTAAGAATGATTTTCCTTTACCTCATATAGATGTTCTCATTGATAGTGCAGCCTCTAGCGTGCTACACTCGTTTGTAGATGGGTTTTTCGGATACAATCAAGTGTTAATGGCTCAAGAGGATAAAGCCAAAACTGCTTTCATTACTACATGGGGTATATTTTGTTATAGAGTGATGCCGTTTGGCTTAAAGAATGCTGGAGCAACCTACCAAAAGGATGGCCACCACACTATTTCATGACATGATGCATAAAGAAGTTGAGGTATATGTTGATGATATGATGGTTAAGTCGGATACAAGGGAACAACACTTCCAAAACTTAGAATTATTCATTGATAGAGCTTTGAAATATAAGCTAAGATTAAACTCGAAGAAGTGTGTATTCAGTGTTATCTCAGGTAAGTTATTGGGACATGTAATTGGTCCAAATGGCATTGATTCTGACAAAGTCAAAGCAATCAGGGATATGCCAGCCCTAAAGACGGAGAGAGAAGTTTGGGGATTCATTGGTAAACTGCAGTACATTAGCAGATTTATAGCAAAGCTCACAACAATTTATGAGCATATCTTTAAATTGCCTAGAAAGAATCAGCCGCTCGTATGGAATGAAGAGTGTCAAAAGGCCATTGAGTGAATAAAAGAGTATTTGCTGAATCCACTTGTTTTAAAACCACCTAAACCCGGTAAACCTCTATTACTATACTTAGCAGTGGAAGAAGAGTCAATCGGAGCCATGCTAGCCGAAGCAGATGAATCAGGGATTGAGCATACAGTTTACTATTTGAGTAGAAAGCTCCTACCTTATGAAATTAAGTATAGTATCATTGAAAAGACTTGCATAGCCGTGGTTTGGTCTTCTAAGAAGTTGTGGCATTACCTTCAATCGTATAGTGTGCAAGCAATTTCCAGGTTGGATCCAATGAAGTACTTAAGGGAGACACCCTCTTTGATTGGGAAATATGGTCGATGGTTGATAGTATTAGAAGAATTTGAGATCGAGTATGTAACCAGGAAAACAATTAAAGGTAGAGCGATAGCAGAATTCCTGGCCCAACAACCATTATCAGATAGTGAAGAGGTAATCTTGGAATTTCCAGATGAACATTTAGAAGCAATTGAAGTACAAGGGTGGAAAATGTATTTTGATGGAGTAGTGAACAGGAAAGGAGCAGGTTTGGGAGTCATACTAGAATCGCCAGAAGGGGAACTTATTGCTTTAGCCAAAAAGTTGAAATTTAGGGCAACCAATAATATGGTGGAATACGAAGCTTGTATCTTTGGTTTAGAAATCCTAATGATTATGAAGGTGGATAAGGTGGAAGTTTTTGTCGATTCATTGCTAGTTGTATCCCAAGTAAATGGAGAGTGGGAGTTGAAAGAGGAAAAATTAAAACCATACCACCATTACCTGACCATGCTGAAGAAGAACTTTAAGGAGTGTAGGTTTATACACCTATCAAGAGAAGAAAATCATATGGCTGATGCCCTAGCCACATTGGCTTCTGTTTGGGAAAACCCTGTTAGCTTATTCCTTAAGCCTCTGATCTTGACCAGTTCGTCAACTCCTTGATATGAATATGAAATAATCATGGAAATTGATACAGACCATGATGTGTGGTATGATACTATAGGACGATTTTTGGAGGAAAGAGAATACCCGTCGGGGGCAACAAAGAAAGAGAGAAGAGCCATAAGGAGGTGGTCATTGCAACACATCACCTTCCATGGAGAATTATATCGAAGATGGCCTGATGGAGTGTATTTAAGATGTTTAAGAAAACTTGAAGTGGAGCACATTATGTTAGAAATACATACGGGAAATTGCGGTCCACACATGAGTGGTTTGGCCCTAGTTAAGAAGATTATTCAACAAGGTTACTACTGGTTAACCATGGAGAAAGATTGTATTGAGTTTGTAAAGAAGTGCCAACAATGTTAGATGTATTGTAACTTGAATCACATGCCTCCTGAAGAATTGCATTCAATGTCTTCACCCTGGCCATTTGCCACCTGGGGCATCGACATTATAGGAGAGATACATCTGACAGCTTCAAACGGTCACCGTTTCATTATGGTAGCAGTAGATTATTTTTCAAAATGGGTCGAAGCCTAATCCTTCAACAAGCTGGGTGCAATTCAAATGGCTAGGTTTATCAAAAAGAACCTCATCTACAGATATGGGGTCCCACACAGTGTGATATCAGACAATGGGGTACAGTTTCAAGGAGCTGTTAAGGATTTATTCGCGAAGTACCAAATCCATCATCATCGATCCTCTCCTTATAGACCAACGGCTAATGGTACAGTAGAAGAAACAAATAAGAAAATTAAGCAAATTCTGTCCAAGATGACCACAACTTACAGGGATTGGTCAGAGATGCTTCCCTTTGCTTTATGGGGATATAGGACAAGTGTGCGAACACCTACTGGAATGACACCGTTCTCTTTGGTTTATGGGATGGAAGCAGTATTTGCCAATTGAAATAGAAATTAAGTCATTGAGAGTAGTCTTGGAAGCTGAATTACCTGAAACGAAATGGATAGCAAGCAGATACACACAATTAGCTCTATTAGAAGAGAGAAGATTAAAGGCACTATATCATCACCAACTATATCAAAAGAAGATAGCTCGGGCCTACAATAGAAGGGTTAAAATCAAAAAAATTTAAAGTTGGGGATTTGGTGTTGAAGCAATGTAAGCCTAATGTATCTGATCCAAGAGGGAAGTTCAGACCTAGCTGGGAAGGGCCATATGTCATGAAACAAGTCATGAATAAAGGTGCGGTGAAGTTATCAGACATGGACAGGAACGAATTTAGTGAGTCAGTAAACATTGACAGGTTGAAGAGGTTTTATGTATGATAGAAAAAAAAAAGGAAAAAATAGCT
This sequence comes from Garcia nutans, assembly GCA_947685225.1. Lineage (NCBI taxonomy): Eukaryota > Viridiplantae > Streptophyta > Magnoliopsida > Malpighiales > Euphorbiaceae > Garcia > Garcia nutans. The sequence goes on along the minus strand of CANTUV010000007.1, from coordinate 29,982,429 downwards.
CGCTAGGTTGAAAACCCAAAAAAGGGTGGCCTAGGCAAAAGTTAGAGCAGCCCGCTAGTTCCGGAAACCTGAAAGGGTGGGCTAGGCAACAATTAGGGCTAAATGAGAGAAAATCGTCTATTAGAAAACCCGAAAGGGCTAATTGGCAACAGGAGTAATCTTGTGTGTGCTAGCTTTATGTTTGGTTGTTCCCCTATTTAATAAAAAAGAATTAATGTTAAAATTATTCCATGTGCACTGTTACAAGTATTCGACCAGATATGGATGAAATAAATAAATGCAATAGGAAAAGGCGATGATAAATTATAAATGGAAAAGAAGCATCTTTTATTACTTTAATTATATTTTCATCCTAACAATATACTTTCTGAATTGACAAATGTAAAATCTATGGCAATCGATAAGTGTAACGTGCAGGCTAGCTTTGCCTCAGCCGATCCAAGTAGGCTTCAGTCAAGCAAGGCATGTTTAAGTTGGCATGTTTAAGGCATGTTTAAGTCGGGAGCTAAAATCATGAGGCTCAGCTCCATACTGACGGCCAAGTCAGTGAGGATAATATCATGTACCTTGACGAAGAGCGGCATGTTAGTGTATGTGCCCTAGGCCATTTATTTGGATCTTTATGTTATACATTCATTATTAATAAATGAGGTTTTATTATCATTATTGTTTGTTCGCATGTTACACAATTTTGATATTTGTCCCTGGTTTATTATTGTTATAGAGAGAAAAAAAAAACAATTCTTAACCAGTATGAACATTGATTTGATAATCATCAGATGGTTATGTGTATAGTGATACAAATCAATTTCATAGGTACTTGTTAGAGAACAATGTATTAGATAGACCCATCATGAGATTACTACATGGGTTAGTGTCATAAGTAAATCTCATGATAGTTATGTATTAATTCTTTGACTTGAGATTGTCATAGTTTCCAATATAAGGACTATTATACTTTGACATGATCAAACATTATCCGTAATTGGATAGTAATAAAGGTTATGATCATATATGATAGAAATTATGTAGAAGATAATGAACAATTAAGATAGAATTTGTCCCTCTCTTTGAGAGAGATATCTTTTGGGCCCCTCGATAAGTGAGACTGTGAAATGCATGGCCGTGCTCAAATGAATTGATAGTGTGATCAATTTCATTTGTTTTTATCAGCCTACTTGGAGATCGAGTAATCATAAGTTTGGACAATATAAGTATGACGTTGACCATGACTTATGTTCAAGCTAGATATCGTATGACAAAGGGATTAATGCATGTACTATTATTAGGCAAATTGGACATTCCTTATATTAATTGGGTAGTTGTAACGCCTTGCTAGAGGACAATTATGACTTGTTGGTTTAATAGAGATTAAATTGACTGCCAATTAATATGGGCCTATCGGGTCACACATAAGAATGCGCTTTGGGATGGATATAATATTAATAATATTAATATTATATATTAATATTTATTATTATTATTTTCGTTATATATATATTATTAGATAATATATTCAGAATCCTAATTAGATTTGGATTCTGAATTTGATTTACCTTATCCAATTATATATATTATTAGATAATATATTCAGAATCCTAATTAGATTTGAATTCTGAATTTGACTTACCTTATCCAATTTTGAATTGGATTCTGGAGTGATTATATTCACTCCAGACGTTAAGTCTGCTTATAGGTAACTTTAGAAAATAAAAGGAGAACGAAAAAAAAAAGAAGGAACCCTAATACGTTTTAGAGAAAATGTTTTTCAGCCTTTGCCGTTGTAGAGAGCTAGCACTCCAGACGGTAGCATTCGTGTGGATACGTGATAGAGGGTGTTTCGTGATCGAGGCATCTCTTCCAAACTGTGATTTCTAATCATCAATAGGTTAGTTCTTTGAACACTTTTGTCGAATTAAACGAACAGCATGGATCCTGATGGGAAATCAAAGATCAAATTTTTTCCGCTGCGTGTTTTTGGTTTGCTGTGATCTCCTTGATTTCCTAACACGGCAAGGGGAACATACATCAAGTATGTCCACATGGTGATATGAGAAATCTTCCACCAAGGTACCAACCAACAGACATTGACTTCGGAGCGTGAGTGGATCCAGTCAACCCAGTCAGCATATGAAGAAGCAAGATGGAGTAGCTTCCTAGCAAAATGATGACGTGGCAGGTATCTAGCAAAATCCATGGATGGAGTATCAAGCAAACAAAGACGCTCCTAAAGCCAAATCTGTGAAGAAAGAATTAAATTAAAAAAAAAGAGTCCGCTAAGTTAAAAATCCGCAAGGGCAGCCTAGGCAAAAATTAGGATAGCTCGCTAGTTCTGAAAACCCACATAGGCGGACTAGGCAAAAGTTAGAGCAATAAAAGAAAAAGAAAACCTAAATTTGAAACCTGAAAGGGCAGTTTAGGTAATTACCTGAAGCAGCAACGGACTCCTAGTTAGTTTCTTTGACAATCCTGATTTAAATCGGTCTAATCCAACTAAGGTGTCGGCTAAGATCACAGGTACCGATGACAAGTTTCCTTCCATTTGATCCATAATATCCAATGCTCGTGGATCAATATCACCGTCGGAAGAAACAAGCAAGAATTGGCTGAGCAAGCAAAGACAAAGCATGCATCCCCATGCCTTAGTAGGGGCCAAATGAGAGAAACAAAAGTCAATCAAAGGGGCAAGTAGAATTTTTTCACCTCTCATCAACCAAAGAACTTCAGGTTTTGGAATTTGAAATAACATCTGCATCTTCTGTTGAGTCTTGGAAATCAATGTGGGTAACACCATTTGTTGATTACTTGGATATCCAAGGATGGCCTCAAATTCTTCAATCAGGGGACATATTTCAAAGCCATTAATTTTAAATACCCTAGAATCCATATTCCAAGAGGAAGCCATGGCATGTAAGAAGGAGTGGTCCAATTTAACATTTTAAAACATCAAGTTTTGACCATGAAATTTGCTTCCAATGAATGGCATCCATATTCTTAAATAGAATTTTTATTCTCTTTAAATGATGCTCGGTCGTGGTGAATGAACGAAGAAAAAAATAAAATTGTTAAAGGGAGTCTTCACGTTGAAAGAGAAAGAATTTTGATTTATGAATTAAAATATGGCATGAAGGGTGATTTATATAGAGGAAACAAACCTTTTCCAAAAGTGAAATGGAAAAGGTGAAGGGAAAGGATAAGACCATATGGCATAAGGAAAGGAATTAGTGGCAATTTCCTTTACCACGTTGGATTGGGTTTAGCAAATGATGTGTATTCTAAAATTATGATGTGTGGTAATAAAAAAAAAGGATTAGTAAAAAGAAAATTTGTATATTTTTCATTATTGTACAATATTTTACAATTGCTACAATATTTACATATCACTAAGAGGGTGGTGGTAGGTCACAAAATAAAGACTTGAAAAAATCGTTGCCTGTTGGAGGAGGGGGCAAATCACTCGTCCCGAGTCCGCCTGAAGCGGGAGCACCAAAACCCGACAAATCACTCGTCCCAGGATCACCCGAAGCAGGGGCACCAAAATCCCTATTACCTTGAGGTTCCGATCCATCATGGTCCTCATCAGAAGTAGACAAAAGGATCTCATGTTCATCAGTCTGGGGGCCTCTTGATGAAGAAGCGCCAGGATCCCTCATCCCCTGAAATCAGAAGTCTCAAAAATGTTGTCCGGATTGATATAAACTTTCAAAATGAGAAGCCTGCTGACGACTTGCAGCCAACTCTTCTTGAAGTTTCTTGTTTTGTTCTTCGAGCATCCGCTATGAGCCAAGGAGGAAAAGGTAAGAACATACATAATCATGCATATATATAGCATAAGTGGCCATGAAATAAGGAACGTATCAGGTAATTCAAATCAATACCCTGCGGATGAGATGGCATATCTGGCGGGCTAGGGTGAGCAGATGAAGGGGCAGTAAAGGAAGGTCCAGCCTCATGATAAAATGAGCCAACAGCCTACAACAATCATTGAAAAAAATCAAAGAAAGAAAAAAGTTGCAAGGGAAAATTGGTTAAAATGCAAAAATTCCTTTGGAAGATCAAAACAAGGATATAAGAGCATGAATCAAGCAAGACATGGCCAAGCCAAATTAAGCTTGGCCGTGTCACCTCAAATGAAATCTTGGCAGAACATGACACGGGCAGGAGACATGGCCAAGCCACTGGTCGTGTCTCACCTAAAGGGTAAAGCCAAGAAGAACCAAGCAAAGAAAGAAAAGAAATAGTAGGTGACACTGGTAGGCAACATGGCCAAGTCACTGGCTGTGTCACATGATACGGCCACAAGCTTGGTCGTGTCCCGTCCTAAGCCAAGAACAAAGAAGAACCAAAGAAAAAACACAGAAGCTGACACACCCAGGAGACACGGCCAAGCCACTGGCCGTGTCACTCTCATCTTCAAAGACCAAAGAAGACCAGAGGAGAAACAAAAGACAACACACTCAGGTGACACAGCCATTTACCTGAGAAGTACTAGTCCCGAGATGAGGAATAGACTCTCCTGCAGCGCCGTGATGTTCTTCTTCATCTTCATCTCTACCCTCATTTTGGTCAGAAATCTCCCGCACACCAACAGGAGATACATCAAAGTTCAAGAGTCTTCTTTGAATGAAATAGGCGTAAAATGGACCCGGTAAATGGAGAAATGACTCGGCATCATAACCATACCGGGCCGACCACCATGCATCCTCCGGCATTGACATAATATTAAAGTATATTCTGGGATTTGCATTGAAAACCTTTGCTACTTTGGACCGAGAAACCATTCATAAACTTTCTCCCCAAGAAACCAGCTACTAGACACTGGGCCAGCAATAATTCGGCGAGAATTTTGGAAAGACAGTGCAACCCTCATCAAAGGAGACCAGTTTGCTCGCCCTTCTGGGCTCCACAGGCCAAATTCACCTGCAAAATAACATAAGGTAAGTAAAACTTTCACATAAAATTTAAAGCATACTAATGTTATTTTACCTGGTCCCAGGTTAAGCGGCTCAACACATAGCGGTGAGTATGCACGTGATGAGAGCCGGGAACGTCCACATGATCGAACAACCAGTGTAATATCCTAAAGTGTACCCTAGAAGTTTTGATATAATTGTTGTTTGATTTGAATCAAATGTATATGTGTTTTAGAAAGGAAAATATTGTTTAGAGGGAATGTATATGTTGTATATATGGTAATATATATAACATATATACAAGTCAAATGGGTGGTCAAGGGAAGAAGATATTTTATTTGTTGATTGTGAATTTACTAAAGAGGGCAAGTGATTAAGAAGGATGTTAAAACAAATTAAAAGAGGGTGTTTAGGTAATTCCTTGTTTTGGAATACTTGGTGGAGATTTAAAGAGAAGTTTGACTTTGTTTCTTTATGTTCTTTTCTTCTTTTCCATGGTGTTGGCCGGCTCATCCAAAGACAAGAGAAAGCAAGAGAGCAAGAGAGGATTTTGATGTTCTAAGCTCAAATTGAAGGAAGATCTAAGTGATCAAGTTGGTGATTCAAGAAGTTTCATTACTTTGGTAAGTCCTCTTTTGATTTCTTTGCTTATTTGAAGTGGTATTTGAGTTTGATAGATTATTTAAGGGTGTTTTGTTTGATTGTGATATGTTTAAGAGTGTTTGATTAAATTGATTATGGATTTTAAGGATGGATTGAAGAAAAGAGTAAGTTGGTTGGAAGAGATGGTGTTGTATTTGTGTTTAGGGTTTGTGATGATATTTGTGATTTGTGTTTGATGTAGGTGTGGAGTTGTTTTGGTATTTTTGTAAGTTTAAGATGGTTTTTGGGTATGTTTCGTTAAGTTTGTTTGAAGTGGATGTTGGTGAAAAGAAGTGTTTTGTTGGGTGTTTTGTTGTTTTGGCCGGAATCTGGGTTTTTGGCCTGACACGCCCATGAGCACGTTCAGATTCTTAGGCGTGTCAATGGTGTTGGTGGCAGTAGGATTGACACGACCCGTAACACGCCCATGTTATTGAGCGTGTCATAGCTACTGTGAGATTGGAGAATTGACACGACCATGAGCACGCTCACGTTGTTGGACGTGTCAATGTTTCTGAGAGGCAAAATGTATTACACGCCCAGTGACATGTCCGTGGTTCTGAGTGTGTAAAAGATTCTGTGCTGTGGAGTTAGGGCACGGTCAGGGACACGCCCGTGTGGTTGAGCGTGTCATGTTTAGAGTTTGCCCTAGTTAACTCTTAACTTGATTATCTCATGTGTATCCCTAAGCAAGTGTATGTTATTATGTTTGGATTAGGTCTTGAAGAAAGTGATTTGTCATTGATCTAAGAAGTAAAAGAATCTTGGAAAAGGAAGTGTTTAGAGTTGTGTGAATTGTTATTGAGGTAAGTACAAATATTGCATTATTACATGGTTGAATTATATGAATAATGTACTTTGTTATGTTTATATCAATGATGCTTTACGTATAATGTGAAGGATATGATGATGTAATTGATTGTGTATTTGAAAGATGAATTGCTATAATGTGGATTGAGATGTGATGGAATATAAAGCCATTGTGATTGACTATAATGACTTTAATGAGGCATGTTTGCCTAATTGATAATGAAGATTAAGAATGGAATTGATAATGAAATAATGAATGAATTGTGTGTCTAATGTGTTATTCCATTTTGAGAGTTTTGTTGATTGGTGGCATGCCCATTAGTAACAATCTCTTGAAGTTAGGTTGGAATTGATCCTTGAAGCCAAGTTGGGTTGAAGTTTAACATGTTTTACTCCCCTTGAAGCTTGGTTGGGTCTAGTCCTTGAAGCCTAATTAAGATGTTACAACCCTTGAAGCTAGGTTGGGTTGGTTCTTGAAGCCAAGTTGGGTTGATACTTAGCATGCTTTGTTCCCCTTGAAGCTTGGTTGAACCTAATCCTTGAAGCCTAGTTGGGATTATGATAATGATGAATGTGATAATTGAACCAAAACATTAACTCTGAAAATTGAATGGCATATTAGTGTCTTTTGGGCCCATGCTTGTCTTTGTTTAAATGTGATTTATTAATGGTAAAATAATTGAATAATGAGATCTATGGAAGGACTTTGAAATGTGATATGTTTATATGTGTATGGTTTATGAAATATAAAGGTGTGATATTAGCTTTCCACCTATGATGTTGTCTTTATTATGAAAATGTGTGACATTGCATTGCATTAAAGCATATTGTTAGTATACTATGTACTACTAAGCCGTTGGCTTAGCGCGATAGTGATTGATCGCGTAGGTGACAGGGTTGAACCCGAGAGTTCCTCGAGACCGAGTGAGTCTAGGCATTGAAGAATTTATTTTTGGGACTTAAAGATCAGAGAAGAGCTACCAATCATGTATAACTTCTTTATATTTTGTAAAGTATTGATTCTAATGTAACATATGTATAATTGTAAATATGGATTTGAATGCATTCATATATGTAAATATTTTATAAATTCCGCTGCGTATTAAGTAAACTTATATATCTATTTTGTTTTATATTACAAGTTAATTACTTTATTTCTATAATGTATAATGAGAAAGAATATTCTATTAATCTAAAGTATTTAAATGTTAAAGAAAACCGTAGCATCCCTATATTCAGTGTACGTATATTACATTGTGGTATTTGTAGTGTGCGTGTATAGGATGTAGGGGTGTTACAACCAGTAATTTAATCTCGGATACCCGATTCTCTCTCAAAAAATACCGGGTACCCTCATGAGGTTGTGTTCATATGCCCATACCTACAATAACAATAAAGATCACATTCAAGAAAAGAGTGGAAATGACATTGGTGGAAGAAAGAATACCTCGACAACTGCCATTAAATCGACAAAAGACTTCTTGTTTCGGCAAAGCTTATCAAGACCATGGTAAAGACACACGAGACCAGCTTCACCCCAGCCAGAAGATGGTACCATTCTGAGATAAGAAAGGGCATTCAACACTGACAAGTGAATGTAGGATTCAGTGCTGCCTAAGATGGACGATCCGAGCAAATATAATAAAAATCCTCAAGCATACTGTTCGGCCGTGTCTCTGCCAACCCATCCTTTGTAGTTCATCAAATAACTACAAATTGGCTCGATTTTTATCTTAAAAGGCCCTTTATATGATGGTTCCATACCAATTAATTCTTGAATTTCTTCAAATGTTAAAATATAGTTGGTATGAGGAATTGGAGCACCATCATATCGAAGGCCAGTTATGGCAGTAAAATAGACTGAACCAATTGTCATCTCTCCAATGGGAAAGTGAAAAGTGTGGGTTGTATCCAACCATCACTCTGCAAAGCCTGGACTATGCTCCAGTCTATCAGATATTCCTCGAATGGTAATTGTAAGATGAACTGCACAAAGCCGCAATCTCGGATAATCCGCCTTACCCAAAAAGGCACTACATCGTACCATTGTCAAGTTTTATAGATACACCCTCTAGCCCGAACAACGCAACGATCATGCTAACACAGGCCCAGGTAAGTTAATACAAGGTAAGTACATATTATTCTATCTACTTAAATTAATTTATTTTTCACAATAACAAATAATAACAAGAAATACAAAAAATATATAACAAAAAAAGGGCAAAAAAATGAAGAAAAAAAAGAGAAAAAAAATAATTACCTCTCTCTTTTGGTTGGAAGTGCGATGGAGCAGCATCCCGGCTAGTATATCTAAATTTCCATCTTCATGGTGCCGAATAAACTCCAATAACTCGACATTAGAATGAGTCCTTGACCTCAAAACATGCATTGTTTTTGAAAAATATGTGTTAAAAATTGAAAGAAATTTGAGAGAATTATGAAATTGAAATCGTGTTGTGAAGTAAAATGAAGGAATGGTAGCTTTTTATAGAGAAACGGCAAGTAAAAAAATAAAATTCAAAACTGTTCATGAATAGTGAAAGTACTATTTCCAATAGTAAATACTATTTGATACTATTTGTAAATAGTAAATTTACTATTTATAAATAGTAAATAGCGCATGAACAGTGATCACACATTAAATAAATGGTAAATTCATTTATTCACTTTAATCATTCAATTAATTGTGGGTATACAAATATTCTTACACCCAGGGGGGCAATAAGAAGACATGCATAAAATTAGCCAAACTTTTTGAAATAAAAATTATTAGCTCGGGTCCAAAACCCAAATTTTCCTTAGGTCCAGAACCTAGAATTATCCTTGAGTCCAGAACTCGAACCGGGTCCAGAACCCAAATTTTCTTTAGATCCAAAACCTAGAATTTGTTTCTAAGTCCAGAACTTAGCTCGGGTCTAGAACCCAAATTTTTCTTAGGTCCAGAACCTAGAATTTGTTTCTAAGTCCAGAACTTAGCTTGGGTCCAGAACCCAAATTTTTCTTAGGTCCAGAACCTAGAATTTATTTCAAAGTTTAAGAACTTAGCTCGGGTCTAGAACCCAAATTTTTCTTAGGTCCATAACCTAGAATTTGTTTCTAAGTCCAGAACTTAGCTTGGGTCCAGAACCCAAATTTTTCTTAGGTCCAGAACCTAGAATTTATTTCAAAGTTTAAGAACTTAGCTCGGGTCTAGAACCCAAATTTTTCTTAGGTCCATAACCTAGAATTATTTCTAAGTTCAGAACTTAGCTCGGGTCCAGAAACCAAATTTTCCTTAGGTCCAGAACCTCAAATTTATTTCTTAGTCCAGAACTCAGCTCGGGTCCAGAACCCAAATTTTCCTTAAGTCCAGAACCTAGAATTATTTCAAAGTCCAAAGCTCAGCTCAGGTCCAGAACCCAAATTTTCCTTAGGTCCAGAACCTAGAATCTCTTCTAAGCCCAGAACTTAGCTCGGGTCCAAAATCCAATTTTACCATTAGGTCCACAACCCAGAATTATTTTTAAGTCCAGAACTTAGCTCGGGTCCAGAATCCAAATTTTTCTTAGGTCTAGAGCCTAGAATTATCCATGAGTCCAGAACTCGAACCGAGTCCAGAACTCAAAATCTCCACCATCTCAAAAATTAAGTCTTGTTGCTTTTCACTCTCTTTCACTAAAGTTTCAGATCATTCAAGTAGGGGGCAAACTGTAGACCCTTAATTTTTGATCCAGCCCGGTCCAACATATCTTTTATTTAGTCCAAAATAATTTTTGTGTTGTCTAATATATTTTAATTGGTCCAAAATGATTTTTGCTATCTTAATTAAATAATTTTTGCTTTATTATCTAATTTTTATTAATAAATAATAAATAAATAAATAAAAATCGGCTACGAAAAAATCATCGCCAAAAATTCCAGTGCGGGCTTGGTCGTGGGCCATTTCGCCCGCAGGATTTTCCTGCCTGCCGGCGAAATGGCCAGGGCATTTCGCCCGTAGGAATTTCCTGCAGGCAAAATAGCCCACAGGCTGATTCCCCACCCCCTGCCGCAGCCAACTGCAGTAAATTATTTCTCCAGCGTAATTTTTCCTGCAGCAAATTTTTTCACCAGCGCAATTTTTCCGTAACAGTTTTTTTTTTTGCCAGCGAAATTTTTCGATGCAAATTTTTTGAAACCTAATACAATTAGGTTTTGGTTTCCTTTTCTTATTCTATAATGTATGCCCTGAGCAACTAGGAAAAAATCAATAAATTTTCTGAAAATATGGATTAAACAACACGGAAAAGGCAATCAGAAATTAAAAGGAGAAATTATGAGAAAATAAGGGACAGAAACTTGAAACAAAGTGGAAACCGAATCTGTGAAGGAAAACTGGGAACCATGCTGATTTTTTGAGAGAACCAAAAATCAATTCAAACAATTCATCAAAGGTATTAACTGCCTTTCATTTGGTTGATCCAAGAAGCAATTTTGGTGCAACCCCATGAAAAAAGGTTTGAATTCTAAATTCTTTTTTTTTTACAGTAGCTTAATTCATCTAGTTGCTTCTTTTAATTCAAAAATCCCAAAACCTTTAATTTAGTTTTTCTAAAGTTAAAAACACTATTTCATTGCTTTGTTTTCCAAAAAAACTTACAATTGTTATTTTTGATTCATCAAAACCTTAAAACCCTAATTTAACATGTTTCTTTTCAAAACCTTAAATTAAAATTATGTTTCTTTCAAAAAGTCTTAAAAAAAACATCTTTTCTATTTATAAAAACTTTAATTTGTTTGGTTTACTTTCATAAAATCTCATAAAAGTATCAAATTGATTTTAAAACCCTAAAAAGCTTCATCCATCACCGAAAACCCTAATTTTAAAACACTAAACTTTAACTCAACTCTAAACTTAAAATAATAAAACCCTAGCCCTTTAAAGCCATAAACCCTAATTTTTTTTATAAACCCTAATCCTTTAAAACCTTAAAAATCATATAAACACAAATATTTTAATTTTACACAGTAAGCTTGAAATCATCATTTAAAACCACAAATCAAAAGTATTTTAAAATGTTCAAAGCCCTAGTTTAATGATTTCATCATTCAAACCTTAATTTGGTTAATCAAAGAGTCTTACCAACCTTTTAAAATATAAAATCCTTAATCTATTTTATTTCTTTTAAAGTCACAGTAGCCTAATTCTATAAAATCCAAAACCCTAAACACATGAAATAAAGGACTCAAAATGGAAACAGTAGCTATAATTTAGATTTTTATTTGCCTTATACAATTTTATATTTGATTATGCTTTAATTTATTTTATATGCTTTAATTTATTTAAGTTCAATGCTTGGTTTATTTAATTTGTCATGGATGGATGTTTACTTTTTTATTGAAGTTTAATACCTTTGACGAATGATTTATTTATGATAAATGGTTATTTACTTTTATCAATTTATTTAGACTTCTAAATGTTGTAAGAGGTATGTTTCCACTTGGTGGGTGCCTCATTAGTTAAATATCATGTAATTTAATTTGCTTTTCTATTTTAGAACCAATGTAAAGGGCATGTTTCTACCTTTCGATGGGTGTCATATTTAGGCATATGATGTAAGGACATGTTTTCATCTTCGGATGGGTGTCCATTTATTTGTTTTGCTTGGACCTTTCTTTGATATATTGATGCTTTCTTTTAATTATTGTGTGTAATATGGATAATGTTGTTATATTTAAGAATTTTATAATATTAAGACCTGTAAAGGAGGCCGGTTCCAATGAACCGGGTATTGTGGGGGTGCTGGGACATTTCTCACCTTCCCCACACGTACCCAACTTTTCAAACCCATTAGGGGGTTGGGGATTCCTTAGGAATCGAGTCATCCACCCCTTTCTGTCTTTCCAGCCTGTCCAGGTGGCGACTCCATTTTCTCCGAATTTAGGTCCGTGTTCTCTAAGGCCCCGAGCCTAAATATTGCCGAAGTTGCAAGAACCATTCCACTGGGAGTGGGGGCAAAAATCCCCGCTCATATTAAAAAATATAATAAAAGAGTTCCGCTAAGTTGAAAACCCGCAATGGCAGCTTAGGCAAAAATTAGGACAGCTCACTAGTTCCGAAAACCCGCATGGGCGGACTAGGCAAAAATTATAGCAATAAAATAAAATAAAAAAAAGAAGAAGAAAAAGAAAGCCTAAATTGAAAACCTAAAAGGGCAATTTAGGTAATTACCTGAAGCAGCAACAAACTCCCGTCAGTCTCTTTGTCAATCTTGATTTAAGCTGTTCTAATCCATCTAAAGTCTTGGCTAAGATCACAGGTACCGGCGACAAGCCTCCTTCCATTTGGTCCATAATATCCAATACTCATGGATCAATATTGCCATCAGAAGAAACAAGCAGGAATTGGCCAAGCAAGCAAAGATAGAGCATGAGTCCCCATGCCTTAGTAGGAGCCAAATGAGAGAGGCAAAAATCAATCAAGGGAGCAAGTAGAATTTTCTCACCTCTCATCAACTGTAGAACTTCGGGCTTTGAAATTTGAAATAACATCTGCATCTTCTGTTGAGTCTTGGAAATCAGTATGGGTAATGCCATTTGTTGATTATTTGGATATCTAAGGATGGACTCAAATTCTTCAACCAAGGGACATATTTCAAAGCCAATAATTTTAAATGTCCTAGAATCTACATTCCAAAAAGAAGTCATGGCATGTAAAAAGGAATGGTCCAATTTAATATTTTGAAAACACTTTAAAATATCAAGTGTTGACCAAGAAATTTGCTTCTAGTGAATGGCATCCATATTCTTAAATAGAATTTTTATCTTCTTTACATGAAGTTCGGTCATGGTTGATGAATGAAGGAAAATCAAAATTGTTAAAAAGAGTTTTTAAGTTGAAGTGGAAAATCTCTTGGTTTCTATATGAAATTATGGCGTGAAAGGTGATTTATATAGAGGAAACAAGCTTTTCCAAAATTGATAAGGAAAAGATGATAGGAAAAGAGTGAGACCATGTTGCATGACGAAAGGAATTGGTGACGAAAGTTTTTATTTATTTATTGCCGCATTGCATTTGGCTTTGTAGTGATGTTGTGTAAATATTAAAATATGAAGAGGAAAGTATAATAATTGTGGCGTAGTAATAATGATATAAAAAAAGAGAGAAGAGTTACAGTAAATATGGAAATTATATATTGTCATTATTATTTTTATGCTTATTGTACAATGTTTATACAATTGATACAATATTTATACATCACTAAGAAGGTGGTGGTAGGTCATCAAATAAAACCCTGAAAAAATCATCGCCTATTGGAGGAGGAGTCAAATCAACCATCCCAAGTCCACCAGAAGTAAGGGCACCAAAATCCCTATTATCTCGGAGTTCCAATCTATCACGGTCCTCATCAGAAGTAGACGAAAGGATCTCATGGTCATCAGTTTGGGGGCCTATAGATGAAGAAGCACCAGGATCCCTCATCCCCTGAAATCGGAAGTCTCAGAAATTTTATTCTGATTGATGATAAAAAATTTTCAAAATGAGAAGCCTGCTGATGACTAGCGGCCAAGTCTTCTTAAAGTTTCTTATTTTGTTCTTCAAGCATCTGCTGTGAGCCAGAAAGGAAAAGAGTAAGAGCATACATAATCATGCATACATATAGAATAAATTACCATGAAACAAGAAAACTTACCAGGTAATTCATATCAATGCCCTGAGGATTAGATGACATATCTGGCAGACTAGAATGAGCAAATGAAGGAGCATTAAAAGAAGGTCCAGCCTCATGATCAAATGAGCCAGAAACCTACAACAATCATTAAAAAGTCAAAATAAGAAAGAAGCGATTGCAATGGAAAAATGGTAAAAGTTTTACTTGAGAAGTGCTAGCCCCAAGATGTGGAATGAATTCTCCTCCCTCTCCATGATGTTCCTTTTCATCTCTACCCTCATTTTCTTCAAGAATTTCCCATAAACCAATAGGAGATACATCAAAGTTCAAGAGCTTCATTTGAATAAAATGGGCATGAGATGCAACCGGCAGATAGAGAAATGTTTCAACATCATAACCGTGCAAGGCCAACCACCATGCATCCTCCTGCATTGATGTAATATTTAAAGTATATTTCGGGCAACGCATCGGGACCCTCCTCTGCTCTGGACTAAGAAACCACTCATAAACTCTCTCTCTCTAAGAAACCAGCCACTAGACACTGGGCCAGCGATGACTCTGTGAGTATGTTGGAAAGACAATGCAGCATTCATGGAGGAAGTCCAATTTGTCAACTCTTCTGGGTTCCACCAGGCCAAATTCACCTGCAAAATAACATAAGGTTAGTAAACTTTCACATAAATTTTAAAGTATACTAATGCTATTTTACCTGGTCCCAGGTTAAGCGGCTCAACATGAAGCGTTGGGTATGCACATGGTGCAAGCCTACAACTTCCACGCAATCTGACAACCAGAAATTTAATCTCGGATACCCAACTCTCTCTCGAGAAATACCAGGCACCCTCACAAGGTTGTGTTCGTATGCCCATGCCTACAACAATAATAAAAATAAAATTCATACAAGAAAAGAGTTGAATTGACATTGGTGGAAGAAGAATACCTCGATAACCGCCATAAAATCAACAAAAGACTTCTTCTTTCGGCAAATTTTGTCAAGACCATGGTAAAGACAGGCGAGGCCAGCTTCACCCCAGCCATAAATTAGTACCATCCTAAAATAAGAAAGGCCCCTTGACACTGACAAATGGATGGCAGATTCAGTGCTGCCTAAGATGGTCGACCAAAGCAAATATAACAAAAATCCTCAAGCATACTGTTAGGTCGTGTCTCTGTGAACCCGTCCTTCGTAGTTCATCCAATAACTATGAATTGGCTCTATTTTTATCTTAAAAGGCCCTTTATATGATGGTTCCATACTAATTAATTATTGAATTTATTCAAATGTCAAAATATCATTGGTAAGAGGAACCGGAACACTATCATACCAAATGCCGGTTATAGCAGGAAAGTCGACCGGACCAATTGTCATCTCTCCAATGGGCAAGTGAAAAGTACGAGTTGTGTCCAACCATCGTTCTTTAAGCGCATGGACTATGCTCCAGTCTATCAGATACTCCTCGGATGGTAATTGTAAGATGAAGCTCTCAAAGTTGCAATCTCGGATAATCTGACTTACCCAATAAGGTGCTACATCATACCATTGTCGGGCTTTGTAGATAAACCCTCCGGCCCGAACAATGCAACGATCACGCTAACATGGAGCCAGGTAAGTTAACACCAGGTAAGTATATCATTATTCTATCTACTTAAATTAATATATTTTTTTCCTAAACTTTCTAAAAAACAGAAAAAATATAATAAAAAATAAAGACAAAATAAAAAAAATATAACAGAAAAATGAAGAAAAAAGAAAATAAAATAATTATCGCGCTCTTTTGATTTGAACTACAATGAAGCAGCATCCCGGCTAGTAGACCTATATTTCCATCTTCATGATGCCGAATAAACTCCAATAACTATAGTTTCTAATCTTGAAGCATGCATTTTTTCAAAACTATATGCTAAATTTGAAAGAATTATAGTAGTGAATGAACGAAATTAACAATCTTGCTGTGAATAAAATGAAGAAATCATTCATTTATATAGAGGAACGTCAAAGAAAAATTAAAATTCAAAAAGTAAATTTTACTATTGATGAATAGTAAATTTTACTATTGATGAATAGTAGGTTATTATTGATAATAGTAAATTACTATTTACAATAGTAAGTTACTATTTATAAATAGTAGGTTACTATTATGAATAGTAAATAGTGCATAAACAGTGACTACATAGTAAATAAACAGTAAATTCAATCATTCAATTTAATCATTCAAATATTTGCTTGTATATAAAAAGGAGAAGATAGATATGTGCATAAAAATTAGCTAAATTTTTTGCAAACAAAATTTATATGCTACTCACTATAATTATTTTTTATAGATAATTAAATCTCCATTAGCTCGGGTCTAGAACCCAAATTATCTTTAGGTCCAGAACCTAAAATTTCTTTTAAGTCCAGAACTTAGCTCAGGTCCAGAACCTAAAATCTCTTTTAAGTCCAGAACTTAGCTCGGGTCCAGAACCCGAATTATACTTAGGTCCAGAGCCTAAAATCTCTTTTAAGTCCAGAACTTAACTCGGGTCAAGAATCCAAATTACCCTTAGGCCTAGAACCTAAAATCTCTTTTAAGTGCAGAACTTAGCTTAGGTCTAGAACCTAAAATCTCTTTTAAGTCCAGAACTTAGCTCGGGTCCAGAACCCAAATTACCTTTAGGTCCAGAACCTAAAATTTCTCCTAAGTCCAGAACTTAGCTCGGGTCCAGAACCCAAATTATCCTTAGGTCCAGAACCTAAAATCTCTTTTAAGTCCAAAACTTAGTTCTGGTCCAGAACCCAAAATTACCCTTAGGTCCAGAACCTAAAATTTTTCTTGAGTCCAAAACTCAAACCAGGTCCAATACCCAAAACCTCAACCATCTCAGAAAAATTAAACCTTATTGATTTTCACTCTCTTTTAATAAATTCTCATATCGTTCAAGCAGGGGGCAAACTGTAGAACCTTAATTTTTTACCCATTCCGGTCCAATATATTTTATATAGTCCAAAATAATTTTTATGTTATTTTAATTAAATAATATTTATTTTAATATTTATTTTTATAATTTTAAAAAATAAAAAAATAATAATAAATAAATAAATAAAAATAAAAATCGGCAATGAAAAATTCATCGCCGAAAGTGAAATGGCCTTAGGCCATTTCGCCCTCAGGAGTTTCCTCCAAGGCCATTTCTCCTGCAGGAATTTCCTGCGGTGAAATGGCCTGGCAGCACCCAGCTCTCGTAATTTCCTCGCTATTTTGGCCAGCACTCGCAATTTTGCCAAGGAGATTTTTCCAACGCAATTTTTTTCGAAACCAAATTCTATTTGGTTTCGATTTTCTTTTCCTAATTAATTATAGTTTCCTTAAACAGTTTGAATTAATCTTCTAAATTTTCCTATAAATAACACTAAGAAATAGAGAAAAAAGGGAGAGAACTTGGGACTTGGATCGGATAGTGGAATTTCATATTTGAAAGGAGCAAGAAGAAGCAATCAATAATTTATCAAAGGTAGCCACACTGCCTTTGTCCTTGTTCATCCAGAAAGTAATTTTTTGTGGAACCAACAAATGGAGATTTGAATCTCTAGTTTCTTTATTTATTTCTTTATTGAAATTGAAAATCACTTTTATGTATCCTCTAAACCTTAAAACCCTAATTCATTTCTTTTGTTTCCAAAAACCTTAAATAATTTATTCAATTTCCAAAAACCCTAAAAATTACTAATCTGTTTCTTCTAAAACTTAAGAAACCTAATTTATTTATTCTAAAACTTAAGAACCCTAATCTATTTCTTCAAAACCTTAAAACCCTAAATTGTTCCTTCTATTTCAAAAAACCCTAAAAAATACTTTTCTCTTTTAAAAACCTTAAACCATTTTGCCTATTTCCAAAAACTTCATAAAACTCTAAACTATTTTCTTCAACTCCAAAACCAAAACAGTAAACCCCAAACTATTTAATCTAAAACTTAAGTTTTTCTAAACCCTAATTCCCTCAAAACTAATACGTAAACCCTAATTTTCCTAAACCCTAATCCTTAAAACCTTAAAACCTTATAAACCTAAACATTCAAACTCAATACAGTAAATCCAAAACAACAATCCAGTAACCAAGAATTATAAACCTAATGTTTTAATATCCTAAAACCCTAATTTCATAATGTTACCCCTAAACCCTAATTTGATTCATGAAACCCTAATCGATTCCAATTTTCCAAAACTTTAGCAGTAGCCTAAACAAATAACAATAATAATATCTTAAGATTCCAAAACCCTAAAATATTAATTAAAGAACTTTAAATAGAAATAGTAAACCCTAATTTGTATCTTTACTTGCTTTATTTTTAGATTTGATTCTGTAGTTCATTATCTGCTTTGATTTTTTTTCAATGCTTAATTTATTTAATTTATCATGGATGAATGTTTATTATATATTTTGATTGATGTTTAATATCTTTGATGAATGATTTATTTATAACGAATGGTTATTTACTTTTATCGATTTATTTTGTTTTCCAAAAGTGTAAGAGGTATGTTTCCACTTTGTGGGTACCTCATTAGTTAAATATCATGTAATTTAAATTGCTTTTTATATTTTAGACCAATGTAAAGGACATGTTTCTCCCTTTGGTGGGTGTCCTATTAGTTTAGACATGGATTATGTAAGGACATGTTTCCATGCTCGGATGGGTGTCCATTATTTGTTTTGCTTGGACATTACTTTGATTTTAATATAATGATGCTTTATTTTAATTGTTATGGATAATATGGATAATATTGTTATATTTAAAAATTTTATAATATTAAGACCTGTAAAGGAGGTCGGTTCTAATGAACCGGGCATTGTGGGGGTGCTGGGCCATTTCTCACCTTCCCCACACGTACCCAACTTTCCAAATCCATTAGGGGATTGGGGATTCCTTAGGAATCGAGTCATCCACCCCTTTTTTTTTTGGCCCGTCCGGGTGGCGACTCCATTTTCTCCGGATTTAGGTTCGTGTTCTCTATGGCCCTGAGTCTAAACAGTGTTGAAGTCGCAAGAACCATTCCACTAGGAGTGGGGGCTAAAATCCCCGCTCACATCCCCAACCCCCTAATAGGTTCGGAAAGTTGGGTATGTGTGGGGAAGGTGAGAAACAGCCCAGCACCCCAACAACGCCTGGTTCCTTGGAACCGGCCTCCTTTGTAGGTCTTAATATTATAAAATTCTTAAGTATAACAATATTATCCATATTACATGCAACGATTAAAATAAAACATCATTATATTAAAATCAAAACAATGTTTAAACAAAGAAAATAAATGGACACCCATCCAAGGATGGAAACATGTCCTTACATTATCCATGTCTAAACTAAATAGGACACCCACCAAAAGGTGGAAACATGTCCTTTACATTGGTCCAAAATATAAAAGCAATTTAAATTATATAGAAATTTATTAATGAGGTACCCACAAAGTGGAAACATACCTCATACAATATTTGCAAATCTAAATAAATTAATAAAAGTAAATAACCATTCATAAGAAATAAATCATTCATCAAAGATATCAAATATCAATCAAAATATATAATAAACATTCATCCAATTTAAATAAAACAGTAAATATATTAACTTTAGGGGTTCATGTAACACCCCCACATCCAATACACACACACTACAAACACCACAATGTAGTATACGTGCACTGAACATAGGGATGCTACGGATTTTCTTAACATTCAAAAGCATTTTTATATAATACCATCATCTTTCTCAATATACATTATAGATAATAAGTAATCAATTTGTAATATAAAACAAAATAGATATATAAATACATTTAGTTAATACGCAGCGGAATCTAGAAAATATTTATCTATATGAAAACACTTGAATACATATTTACAATTATACATATATTTACATTATAAACAAAACTTTACAGAATATAGAAGAGTTATACATGATTGGCAAATCTTCTCTGATCTTTAAGTCCCTATATCAACTCTTCAATGTCTACTCTCACTCGGTCTCGAAGAGCTCTCGGGTTCAACTCTATTACCTGCGCGATCAAGCACTATCGCGCTAAGCCAACGGCTTAGTAAGATAAATCATGCTAATGTTATGCTTAAGTGCAATGCAATACAACACACCTTATTAATAAAAGCAACAACATAGGTGAAAAGCTAACATCAACCCTTTTGCCTATCACAAATCATATAAGCATACCACAATTCAACATATTTCCACATCCTTCATTAATCAATCAAGTTATCATTCATGACTCACAATAAACATAGACAAGCATGGGCCCAAAACGCACTAATATGCCATTAAATTTTCAGAGTTAATGCTTTGGTTTTGTTGTTACATTTATCAATATCATAGACCCAACTAGGCTTCAAGGATTAGGTAAAACCAAGCTTCAAGGGGAGCAAAGCATGCTAAGCTTCAATCCAACTTGGCTTCAAGAACCAACCCAACCTAGCATCAAGGGTGGTAACATCTCAATTAGGCTTCAAGGATTCAATCCAACCTAACTTCAAGAGATTGTTACACTTATTAGGCATGCCACCAACAACAAACTCTGAAAATGGAATAACACATTAGCCACACAATTCATTTATTATTTAGTCATCATTTCCATTCTCAATTCTCATCAACATTTAGGCAAACATGCCTTATTTCTTTCAATTGCATCATCATAGCCAATCACAATGGCTTTGCATCACATTTCACATCTCAATTCATATTATGCATATAGCATTTCAAAATACATTATCCATCTCACACATTATCATTTACAAAATTCACATTGCATAGTACAAACCCTAGTTCATGTAGTATCATATGCATTTCAATTGAAAGTTCAAACTCAATCATGTATGAAGAACAAAAACCAAACACAGTAACCAACACACCCAAGGGACACGGCCAAGCTTGTGGCCGTGTCTCCCAAAACAAATTGGCAGTGGCAGACACTGGCATGAGACACGGCCGTGTCCTCTCCAAAATCTCCCACACACGGCCAAATTTCCATGGACTTGGCCGTGTCTCTCCAAAACATTAAGTCTTGGCCGTGTCTCTTCTTTGGTTTTGGCCGTGTCACTCATGAACAAACCCTAACCAAAGCCAACACTCTTCTAAATGCATTCTAACACATTATACACAACAATAATCTCATTCAAATGGTTCTAATCAACATTATTAACACATATCTTACATATTCATCACATTAATCACTTTAACAATACATTAACACAACATTTAACACCTATCTACTCAAAACCCTAAAACCAACCTCCCTCTCCATCTTTCAAAAATCAACTTACTTCTTTCATCAATTCATCCTTAAAATCCAAGATCAAACTAATCAAACACACTTGAGTATAACAAAATCAAGCAACACACTCTTAGATCATCTATCAAATCCACATACTATTTCAAACAAGCAAAAGATCCAAAAGAAAACTTACCAAAGCTATAAACTTCTTGAATCAACACTTGATCACTTCAATCTTCCTTCAATTTGAGTTTAGAACTTCAAACACCTCTCTAGCTCTCTAGTTTTCTTTTGTCTTTGGAGGAGCCGTCCACTACCATCAAGAAGAAGAGAAAATGATAAAGAAACAAAGTCAATTTCTCCTTAAATCTCCACCAAGTGATTTTAACAAGACAATTACCAAAACACCCCTCATCACTTAACTTAGCTTTTGTCACTTGCATGCCCAAATATGTAATTTCACAAATCTCAAATAAAATATCTTCTTGCATTGACTCTCTATTTGACTTATGTATATGTTAATAATATCATCATATAAACAACATATACACTTCTCTCTAAACCCTCTTTTCTTTCCCAAAACACATATACACAAGCATTCTCTTTCCAATTTCTCTTCTTATCACATAACATATACATTCAATCCAATTTACAACAACAACATAACCAAGACTTCTAAGGCAAACATGAGGATATTACAATTCTCCCCCTCTAAAAAGAAATTTCGTCCTCGAAATTACCTGATATCAAGTCCGAAATAATTGAGGATATTGCTCTCTCATAATTTGTTCACTTTCCCAAGTTGCCTCTTCCTTTCCATGATTCTTCCACAAAATCTTCACCAATGGCACTCTCTTGTTTCTCAACTCTTTCACTTCACGTGCCAAGATAGCAACTGGTTCCTCTTCAAATGTCAATTATGGGCTCACTTCGATAGATTCAAATGGCAACACATGAGATGGATCCGACCTATACTTTCTCAACATAGAAACATGAAATACATTATGAATACGATCCAACTCAGGTGGCAAAGCGAGTCGATAAGCAACTGGCCCAACTCTTTCCAAAACTTCATACGGTCCAATGAAACAAGGACTCAATTTCCCTTTCCAACCGAACCTCAATATCTTCTTCCAAGGAGACACTTTCAAAAATACCTTATCTCCAACATCAAACTCTATGTCTCTCCTCTTTAGATCTACATAAGACTTCTGTCGGTCTGAAGCTACTTTCAACCTGCCTCGAATCAATTTTACTTTCTCTTCAGTTTCTTGAATCAAATCAGGCCCAATTAACTTACCTTCCCCAAGTTCACTCCAACAAAGAGGTGTCCTACACCGTCTGCCATACAGTGCTTCAAACGGTGCCATACCAATGCTAGATTGATGACTGTTGTTGTAAGCAAACTCCACCAGCGGTAGAAAATCTGTCCCAACTTCCAGAGAAATCAATGACACAGCTTCTCAACATGTCCTCAATAATCTGTATCACTCTCTCTGACTGCCCATCTGTCTGCGGATGGAATGCAGTGCTGAATTGCAGTCGAGAACCCAAAGCACTATGTAAACTCTTCCAAAACCTGAAAGTAAACCGGGGATCTCGATCAGACACTATAGAAGTTGGAACACCATGCAACTTCACAATCTCATGGATATACAGCTCAGCTAACCTCTCCAAAGAGTAATCCATCCGAACCGGAAGAAAATGAGCTTTCTTAGTCAATCTATCCACAATCACCCAGATAGCATCATATTTCCTTTGTGTCAATGGTAAACCAGACACAAAATCCATGGTTACTCTATCCCACTTCCATTCAGGCACTGACAAAGGCTGAAGTAACCCTGTTGGAACTTGATGCTCAGCTTTTACCCTCTGACATGTGAGACATTTGGATACAAAATCAGCAATGTCTCTCTTCAAACCAACCCACCAGTAATGTTGCTTCAAATGATGATACATCTTGGTATTGCCCGGATGCATAGCAAACACTGACTGATGTGCTTCTTCCAAAATGATTCTTTTTAAATTTGCATCATCGGGTACACACAATCTGTTCTTAAACCAGAGACTCCCATCATTTCTCACAATAAAATCTCTACTTTTCCCATTCTGGCAAGCTGAAACAATCTTCTGAATCTTCTTATCAGCTGACTGAGCCTCTTTAATCTAATCCAACAAAACTGGTTTCAATTGCAACTGTGCCAACAATGCACCATCGTCACAAACTATAAAACTAGCACACAATGCTCTCAACTCAACAAGCAACGAGAGCGAATAAACAGTCAATCCTGCTACAGACTTCTGACTCAAGGCATCAGCAACAACATTTGCTTTACCTGGATGATAATCAATCAAACAGTCGTAATCTTTGATCAATTCCAACCATCTCCTCTGTCGAAGATTTAGCTCTTTCTGAACCCCCAAATATTTCAAACTTTTATGGTCAGTATAGATGAAACACTTCTCCCCAAACAAATAATGTCGCCAAATCTTCAATGCAAACATAATGGCTGCCAATTCCAAATCATGGGTCGGATAATTGAGCTCATGCGGTTTCAACTGTCGAGAAGCATAAGCTATCACTTTATCTTCTTGCATTAGCACACACCCCAAACCCCTATGTGAAGCATCACTGTAAATCACATATGGTTTGCCTTCCACAGGTAAAGTAAGAACAGGCGCTTGAGTCAACATTTCTCTCAATTGCTCAAAGCTAGCCTGACACTGATCCGTCCACACAAATCTAACTCCCTTACGAAGCAATCTGGTGAGTGGAGTAGCTATCAAAGAAAATCCTTTCACAAACCGTCGGTAATAGCCTGCCAAACCCAGAAAACTTCTAACTTCAATCATAGACTTGGGTGGACTCCAATTCATAATAGCTTCAACTTTACTCGGATCAACTCTAATACCCTCTGCTGAAACTATATGACCGAGAAAAGCTACTTGGTCCAACCAAAACTCACACTTTGACAGTTTAGCAAACAACTGCTTCTCTCTCAAAATCTGCAACATAATCCGTAGATGCTTGTCATGTTCCTCTTTATTCCGCGAATACACCAGAATATCATCAATAAACACTACCACAAACTGATCCAAATAGGGCCTAAACACCCTATTCATCAAATCCATAAAAACTGCCGGTGCATTCGTCAGACCAAAAGGCATAACTAGA
The DNA here is from genome assembly GCA_947685225.1 of Garcia nutans. Classification (NCBI taxonomy): domain Eukaryota; kingdom Viridiplantae; phylum Streptophyta; class Magnoliopsida; order Malpighiales; family Euphorbiaceae; genus Garcia; species Garcia nutans. The sequence goes on along the minus strand of CANTUV010000007.1, from coordinate 29,958,008 downwards.
AACTCATAATGCCCATACCTGGTCCGAAAGGCAGTCTTAGGAACATCTTCAGCTTTGACTCTCAGCTGATGGTACCCTGATCTCAGATCAATTTTAGAAAACACAGCTGCACCCTTCAATTGATCAAAGAGGTCATCAATTCTAGGCAAAGGATATTTATTTTTAATAGTCACCTTGTTCAATTGCCTATAATCGATACACAACCTCATAGTACCATCTTTCTTCTTCACAAATAGCACAGGAGCTCCCCAAGGAGAAACACTGGGGCGAATAAATCCTTTGTCCAACAACTCCTGCAATTGCACTTTCAACTCCCTCAATTCTGCTGGTGCCATTTTATAAGGAGTAATAGAGATAGGAGTGGTACCAGGCAACAATTCAATACCGAACTCCACCTCTCTCTCAGGAGGTAACCCTAGCAACTCCTCTGGAAACACATCTGGGAACTCTGCAACTGTGGCAATAGTATCAATAGGGGAACCCTTCACTCTAGTATCTACCACATGAGCAAGATAGGCTTCACACCCCTTTCTAATCAATCTCCTAGCTGCAACAGCTGAAACAAATAAGGAGGCTAGTTGTTCCTGCTCATTAGATACTATCACCTCTCTACCATCAGGAGTTCTCAAAGAAATAATTTTCCTTTTACAGTCTACCATAGCTCCATGTCTAGATAGCCAGTCCATGCCTAGAATCACATCATATTCCTTAAAAGGCATCTCAATCAAGTCTCCAAGGAACTCCTCACCGTGCACCGTTACCGCACTATCTCGGTGAACCTTGCTCACAATCACACTATGCCCTAAAGGATTTGTCACCAACACATCAAATCCTAGGGACTCAGCATGCATATCAGACACAAGCAAAACGGATGCACTAATATATGAATGAGTGGAACCCAGATCAATCAAAGCAAGTACTGAAATACCAAATAAAGAAAAAGTACCAGCTATGACTGCCGAAGCATCTGGCTGCCTCTGCATAACATATATCCTCTGGGAAGACCCAACCTCCTCTGGTCTACTCTCTCTGGATGTAGCACCTCCTCTAGAACTGAACCCCGGTCTGCCTCCCCGGCTACTACCTCTGCCTCCTCGACCTCCCCTCACACTAGGTCGAGAAGCTGCAGTATCAACTGACATCTGTTCTTGCCTCTCAGGACAATCTCTAACAAAGTGATCTGGTGATCCACATCTGAAACAAACCCCTGCTACACCAGTCTTCCAGCAAGGACCACCATGTGGCCTACCACAATGAATACAGGTGAGCAGAGTGGATCTCTGAATCATTGGGGTCGGAGCACTTGCCACTGAAGCTGCAGGTCTAAATCTCTGCCTCTGTAACTGCACTGACCTACCAGCTGGCCTCTGACTCCTACTACTCCTAGGAACAAAGCTTCCTTTACATCTCTTAGCAGAAGAAGACCCTGCCTCAAACTAGGGCCTCCTAACCCTAACCTCTTCATCTGAAGCAGCTGCAATAACTTGAGCTCGCTCTACACTTCGAGCTGCTGCCACTAGCTGAGAGAAATCGTGATATCGAGATCCAGCCACTAAGCACATGATAGAGGGCCTCAATCCCTCCTCAAATCTCCTGCATCTATCTATCTCATCAGCTATAATGCCCCCAGCATATTGGCTCAATAGAATAAACTCAACCTCATATTCAGTTACAGTCTTGCTGTCTTGCTTCAATCTCAAGAACTCCATCTTCTTCATGTCTTTGTACTCCCTAGGAGTATACTTCAATTCAAATTCTCTCAGAAAATCAGTGTAAGACAGTGTTGGTGGATCATCCATAGAATGAGGCACTGTCTTCCACCAGTCATATGCGTCCTTCTGCAGCAATGATCTTGCATAGTCAAACTTTTCCTCTGAAGTGGCTTGCAACTGAACAAATACTCTCTGTACTCTATCTAGCCATTATTCAGCTACAGCTGGATCAACCGTACCAAAGAAATCCTCTGCTCCATACTTCCTTAGTTTATCATAATGCCTCCCTGATACCACAGGCTGTGGAGGTGGTGGCGGTGGTTGCACTGGTGCTTGCCTCAAAGCCTCTACCACATGCCTAACCCAAGCTGGCGAAACCTCCTCACCAACTGGTCTCCCCGACACCGAAGCAGGTGCCTCCCCAGCACTAACAACTCTAGCTCCATCCTAAGGAGCAACGCTCTCCGCACTTCCCTCAACTGACTGACGCGACTGAGGATCCATCACAACCTATATCTGCAAACACAGCAGAATACCTCTCATTAAATATCAGAGACTGCCAATGCCAAACATGTATGTTATTCAAAAATCCACGTCTTAAAATCAAAACACTCTTTTTCTGACACTTTACCTAGGTTGAGAATCTCAAACCTAGGCTCTGATACCAAAACAATTGTAACACCCCCACATCCAATACACACACACTACAAACACCACAATGTAGTATACGTGCACTGAACATAGGGATGCTACGGATTTTCTTAACATTCAAAAACATTTTTATATAATACCATCATCTTTCTCAATATACATTATAGATAATAAGTAATCAATTTGTAATATAAAACAAAATAGATATATAAATACATTTAGTTAATACGTAGCGGAATCTAGAAAATATTTATCTATATGAAAACACTTGAATACATATTTACAATTATACATATATTTACATTATAAACAAAACTTTACAGAATATAGAAGAGTTATACATGATTGGCAAATCTTCTCTGATCTTTAAGTCCCTATATCAACTCTTCAATGTCTACTCTCACTCGGTCTCGAAGAGCTCTCGGGTTCAACTCTATTACCTGCGCGATCAAACACTATCACGCTAAGCCAACGGCTTAGTAAGACAAATCATGCTAATGTTATGCTTAAGTGCAATGCAATACAACACACCTTATTAATAAAAGCAACAACATAGGTGAAAAGCTAACATCAACCCTTTTGCCTATCACAAATCATATAAGCATACCAAAATTCAACATATTTCCACATCCTTCATTAATCAATCAAGTTATCATTCATGACTCACATTAAACATAGACAAGCATGGGCCCAAAACGCACTAATATGCCATTAAATTTTCAGAGTTAATGCTTTGGTTTTGTTGTTACATTTATCAATATCATAGACCCAACTAGGCTTCAAGGATTAGGTTCAACCAAGCTTCAAGGGGAGCAAAGCATGCTAAGCTTCAATCCAACTTGGCTTCAAGAACCAACCCAACCTAGCTTCAAGGGTGGTAACATCTCAATTAGGCTTCAAGGATTCAATCCAACCTAACTTCAAGAGATTGTTATATTTTTTAGGCATGCCACCAACAACAAACTCTGAAAATGGAATAACACATTAGCCACACAATTCATTTATTATTTAATCATCATTTCCATTCTCAATTCTCATCAACATTTAGGCAGACATGCCTTATTTCTTTCAATTGCATCATCATAGCCAATCACAATGGCTTTGCATCACATTTCACATCTCAATTCATATTATGCATATAGCATTTCAAAATACATTATCCATCTCACACATTATCATTTACAAAATTCACATTGCATAGTACAAACCCTAGTTCATGTAGTATCATATGCATTTCAATTGAAAGTTCAAACTCAATCATGTATGAAGAACAAAAACCAAACACAGTAACCAACACACCCAAGGGACACGGCCAAGCTTGTGGCCGTGTCTCCTAAAACAAATTGGCAGTGGCAGACACTGGCATGAGACACGGCCGTGTCCTCTCCAAAATCTCCCACACACGGCCAAATTTCCATGGACTTGGCCGTGTCTCTCCAAAACATTAAGTCTTGGCCGTGTCTCTTCTTTGGTTTTGGCCGTGTCACTCATGAACAAACCCTAACCAAAGCCAACACTCTTCTAAATGCATTCTAACACATTATACACAACAATAATCTCATTCAAATGGTTCTAATCAACATTATTAACACATATCTTACATATTCATCACATTAATCACTTTAACAATACATTAACACAACATTTAACACCTATCTACTCAAAACCCTAAAACCAACCTCCCTCTCCATCTTTCAAAAATCAACTTACTTCTTTCATCAATTCATCCTTAAAATCCAAGATCAAACTAATCAAACACACTTGAGTATAACAAAATCAAGCAACACACTCTTAGATCATCTATCAAATCCACATATTATTTCAAACAAGCAAAAGATCCAAAAGGAAACTTACCAAAGCTATAAACTTCTTGAATCAACACTTGATCACTTCAATCTTCCTTCAATTTGAGTTTAGAACTTCAAACACCTCTCTAGCTCTCTAGTTTTCTTTTGTCTTTGGAGGAGCCGTCCACTACCATCAAGAAGAAGAGAAAATGATAAAGAAACAAAGTCAATTTCTCCTTAAATCTCCGCCAAGTGATTTTAACAAGACAATTACCAAAACACCCCTCATCACTTAACTTAGCTTTTGTCACTTGCATGCCCAAATATGTAATTTCACAAATCTCAAATAAAATATCTTCTTGCATTGACTCTTTATTTGACTTATGTATATGTTAATTATATCATCATATAAACAACATATACACTTCTCTCTAAACCCTCTTTTCTTTCCCAAAACACATATACACAAGCATTCTCTTTCCAATTTCTTTTCTTATCACATAACATATACATTCAATCCAATTTACAACAACAACATAACCAAGACTTCTAAGGCAAACATGAGGATATTACAGTTCATGCATTAAGTAGGGTTTCTAGGGTTTTATGTTCAATAACTAGGGTTTTGCATATACTAGTTTAATTTGTTGAGAAATATTTTGAAGTACTAACAAAGCTACTGGATGTTAAAAAGATTTAAGGTTTTCGATGTTTTTATGAAAATAATGTTCTTGTGATTAAAAAAGTAGGTTTAGTTAGGGTTTTAAGCAAACATCATGAAATTTGGATTTTTTTAAGACATTAGGGTTTATAATTTTAAAAGATTGGATTTTAGGTTCACTGGATTATGGTTTTAGGTGTTGATGAACTTCTCATGAAGTTTTGATGTTTTAAGAATTAGGGTTTAGGAACGCTAGGGTTTACTGGATTAGGATTTTGAGAAAATTAGGGTTTTTGGTATTTTGGAAAACATATTTGATCTAAGGATTTAAGAAAATAGTTTAGAGTTTTATAGAAACAGTTATGATTAAAGTTTTTAGAAACTGTAAAGAAGATTAGGGTTTGGAGATTTAAGAAGACATTTGGAAATTTTGGGCAAAAAATTAGAGTTTAGATGATTAAGAAAATAGTTCGGGGAAAAACAATTTAGGGTTTTAAAGTTTTTGGAAACAGAAGAAACAATTTTGGGTTTTTAATGTTTTTCGAAGCAGAAGAGTAATTTAGGGTTTTTGGAGTTTTAGAAATAGAAGGATGATTTAGGGTTTTTAAAGTATTTAGTTTTTATAAAACATGGAAGTGGAGTTTCTGAAAACCAACTGATTAATGTATTAACTAAAGTAAGCAATTAAAGTTATTGAAACAAAGATCAAATTACTACATATTCCTATTAATCAAAGAAAATGAAGCTACTGTGAATAAATAATTTAGAATTAAAGATCAAACCTGCCTAGTTTGTTCCACCAAAAATTGATTTCTGGATGAACAATGACAAAGGCAATGTTGCTGCCTTTTTTGATGGGTTGATGATTGCTTCTTTTTACTAATGTCTCTTGCTCCTAGGGTTTTCTGTCTCTTTTTCCTCCCCAAGTCAGAAGTCCCAAGGTTTCATCCTCCCAACTCTGTGTTTTAATGTGGTATTTATAGGAAAAAATAATAAACCTACTTCTAATTGTCGAAGGAAATTAAAATCATTTAGGAAAAGAAACCAAATCCAAATAGAATTTTGTTTCGGAAAAAACTGCGCTGGAAAATTGCGCTAGCAAAAAAACAACTGCGGGCAAAATTGCGAGCGAGGGCCTAGAATTGTTGCTGGTGGGCGCCAATTCACCGCAGGATTTCCTGCGGTGAATTGGCCTATGCCGATTCACTTTCGACGATGAAGTATTTCGTCGCCGATTTTTTCGTCACCAATTTATTTATTTATTTATTATATATGTTTATATATTTATTATTTATTATTTATTATTCTATTTTTTAACTTTACTAATATTATTTTTTTATTTTTATTAAAAATTATAAATAATAAATACTAAAATAGGTATTATTTAATTAAAATACCACAAAAATTATTTTAGACTATATAAAAATATCGGACCAGACTAGGTCAAAAATTAAGGGTCTACAATCCGGAAGGATCTTGAGTTCTAAATTGGGTGGATCAATCACAGATGGTTATGGCTTCTATTCTTTTGGCATTTCAATGGTTTCATATGCTTGACTCTTAAATGATTTACTTGGTTCAAGATAAGCAAGTTGTTCCAGTGCTTTCTGATCCTCGACATTATCCTACAATAAACACAACTCAAGGGGATCCTTGGAAATAACGTTAGTAACACAATTTAATGTTTCATGCTCAATGATATCATTGCATGAATCCACCTCATTGAGTGTAAGTGGGTGCTTCATAGCATAATGTATATTAAAAACAACTTTCTCATTTCCCACTCTTAAGGTCAATGTGCCATCATGGACATCGATAAGGGCATAGGCTGTATTCAAAAATGCCCTATAAAGGATAAGCGAAACATATGCATCCTCATCTACATCAATGACAACAAAATCATTGGGGAAAATGAAATCCCTGACCTTTACCAACACATCCTCTATAATGCCATGTGGGTGAATTACTGACTTATCAGCAAGTTGAATGGTTATAAGGGTTGGTTTAGGTTCTCCGACACCTAACTCTTTAAACATGTTGTAGGGCATAACACTTATGCTAGCCCTCAAGTTAGCCAAAACACTTTGAACTTCAGGATTACCTATCAAACATGGAATAGTAAAACTACCAGGATCTTTTAATTTCTTAGGCAATCTCTTCTGCAAAATCGCTGAACTCTTTTTTGACAATTGCACCAAAGATACTTCCTCAAGTTTCCTTTTATTAGAAAGGATATCTTTCAAAAATTTAGCATATTTGGGCATCTGTGATAAAGCTTCAGCAAATGGAATATTGATGTGCAATTGTTTAAAGAGTTCAAGGAACTTACCAAACTGAGCATCCATCTTGTCTTTGTTCAACCTTGATGGATATGGCACTCTAGGTCGGTATTCCTTCACTAGTGCACTGGGTTCTTGAGGCTGATTTTCTTTCTCATTTACCACTGCAACCTTCTTTCCTGAAGTGATAGTAGAGTTATCTTCTTCTTCTTCCTGTGTCTCAACCTCTTTTGCTTGTGACTCAGCTTCTTTTTCAACCACACCACTCTTAATTTCCTTTCCACTCCTTAGAGTAATTACATTTAGCTACTCCTTCGAGTTATCCTCAGTGTTGCTAGGTAAACTCCCTTGTGGTCATTCACCGAGTAACTTGGTAATTTGCCCCACGTAATTTTCCAAATTGTGAATGGAGGCTTGCTGATTTCTAAGGGTAGTTTTTGTTAATTAAAATCTGGTTTTCGAAGCTGTTATAAACTTCTCCATCATTTCCTCCAAATTGCTCTTTCTTGGAGGGGCAGCTTGTTTATGTTGAGGCTGCTAAAATCCAAGGGGAGGCCTTGGATTATTCTGATTATTCGAGGAGAAATTAGGATGATTTCTCCACCCTGGATTATATGTGTTGTTGTTGGGGTTGTTCTGTTGTTGCCTAGGGATGTTTCCAACATAATCCACCTGCTCTTGTCTAGCAAACATATTGCCACTTTGGAAATCTTGACTTTGATGTCCACCCCCACATCATTCACAAGACATCACTTGCATTGATTTCCCTAAAGATGAAGCTAAAGAATCAATCCTTTTATTCATTGCTTCCAACTGTGCTGTAAAAGCAACCATGGGATCCAATTGATGTGAATCAGTGACCCTTAATTTTCCTTGTTCCATTGGAGTTTGCCACTGATAATTGGTAAGTGCCATATCTTCAATCAAATCCCTTGCTTATTCAGGTGTCTTATTATTTATGGTACCTTCGCCAGTTGCATTGATAGACTGCTTACTTGCATAATTCAATCCATCATAGAAAGTTTGAATCTGTAGCCATAGAGGAAGCCCATGATGAGGACACCTTCTTAATAAATCTTTGAACCTTTCCCAAGCATCATAAATAGTTTCACCATCTAGCTAGAAAAAGATGAAATATCATTCCTCAACTTGGCAGTCTTGGACGGTGGAAAATATTTTTCTAAGAATTTTTCTGCCACTTGACCCCATGTGGTGAAAGTGTATAGGGGGAATGATTTTAGCCATTTCTTCGGTCAATCTCTAAGCATGAATGGGAACAATCTCAGCCTAATTGCATCTTTGGAGACATTCTATATCTTGAATGTGTCACATATTTCCAGAAAAGTCTCAATATGTGCATTAGGATCTTCATCTTGGAACCCATCAAATTGACAGGTCTGCTGCATCATTTGAATTACATTTTCCTTTATCTTGAATTTATTTTCATCAACTACCGGTCTCTGTATGCTCGAATAGGCCCCATTAAGAGTGGGCCTAGCAAATTCCTGCATTTTCCTTGGCTCATTTCCTGCCATCATTTCCAGTTCTTTTTCTGAGCTGAGATCTTCAAAGTTTGATTCTGTTTCTACCAGAATTGCTTCCCCTTCTTCCTTTTGCTTTCTCCTCAATGTTCTCTCTAGCTCTTGATCTAATTCAAGTAACTGGGAAGAGCTAGCTTGGGTCATGAATGGGAAAAAGTACCTAGAATGAAAACAACAAGCAAGAACTAATGTTAAAACAAATAAAATAAAAACTAAATCAACAGTCTTGATTATATTACTAATATTGAAAACTGTTGCCCCCAGCAACGGCGCCAAAAATTTAATGGCGAATCTATGCTATCGCAGTGATACCGCAAGTACATGGGTCGCACAAGTATTAAAATAGTGAGTAAGTTATCATTTCACTGGGGACAAGGTCAAATATTAGTGCAAATTTCAACTGTTGTTTAGCGAATCAATAGTTTGTGTGATGATTAAAATAAAAATATGAATTACTTAATAAACTAAAGTGAAGAAAAATTAAATATTGTGCAACAAAAGTTGATGATGAAAATACTATCTAGATATTGAATCCCCCTAGCCATAAAAAGCATTTATGAATTTCAATTCAATTAAATCAAATAATAGAGTTGAATTGGCATTCCCCTAAATTAGATTAAAACCTCTCTTAAGTGAATTAATCCATAATCAATAAGTAGAATGCTAGGAATCTCTTATCAAGCATAATTAAATAGATCTTACAATAAGAATAAGAAACTTTAAACCAAAGGGTCCTATAGTCTATCTCTAGCACTCCAATCAATCCTCAATCCTAATGAGCATTTTGTTCATATCAAGCTTTCTCAAGTCAATAATATGAAAATTGCAACCAATCAATAAGCATGTTATTATCAATTGGAAATAAGAAATTAAGAATCAAAAGGATAAAACAACTCAATCAAATGATTTAAATTAATAAGAATTATTCAATCCATACAATAAAGCTAGGATTCATCAATATCTAGATAGATAAAATGTTTGGCTCTTGTTCATAACCAAAAAACCAAAATAGAGGAAATAAGGAAAAGAATTCAAACAATTCATAATGAACAATTTGTATTTCTTCACTTCAATCCTCGAATCTTGGATTAAATTCGAACGAATCGGATCTTCACCTTCACTCTTGGCTGCCAAAAACTCTCTTTTTTCTCAAGAAGTCGACTTTGAAAATAAAACTCAATCCCTAATTTGTAGTTTAGCTCAGATTTTATAGCCCAGAGATTTTTTGCTGACACACCCATGGACACGCCCATACCTGTGGGTGCATCAACAGTGCAGTTTTGAACTTTAATGACATGGGCAGTGACACACCCATGTCCTTGGGCCTTGTGAGCGAAATTTTTGCCCCCACTCCAGGTGGAATGGTTCTTGCGACTCCGACACTGTTTAGACTCGGGGCCTTAGAGAACACGGACCTAAGCCCCTGAGAAAAATGGAGTCGCCACCCGGACTGGCCGGGAAAAAGAAAGGGATGTATGACTCGATTTCTAATGAATCCCTTACCCCCTAATGGGTTTGTAAAGTTGGGTATGTGTGGGGAAGGTGAGATATAGCCCAGCACCCCCATAACGCCCGGTTCATTAAAACCGGCCTCCTTTGCAGGTCTTAATATTATAAAATTCTTAAATATAATGATATTATCCATACTACATGCGATCATAAGAATAAAAAAATACTTTATTAAAGTCATAACAATGTCCAAACAAAATAAATAAATGGACACCCATCCAAGGATGGAAACATATCCTTACATCATCCATGTCTAAAACTAAATAGGACACCCACCAAAAGGTTTAAACATGTTCTTTACATTAGTCCAAAAAAGTTTTAAAATAAAATAAATTACATGATGCTCACAATATGAGGCAGCCAAAAAATGGAAACATACCTCTTACAATGGTTTGAAACCAAAGCAAATCAATAAAAGTAACCAACCATTCATCATAAATAAATAATTCATCAAAAACATCAAACATCAATCAAAATATATAATAAATAGCCCAGCACCCTCACAAAGCCCAGTTCATTGGAACCGACCTCCTTTGCAAGTCTTAATATTATAAAATTATTAAATATAACAATATTATCTATACTACATGCAAAAATTAAAATAAAGCATCATTATATTAAAATCAAAGCAATGTCCAAACAAAGAAAATAAATGGACACCCATCCGAGAATGGAAACATGTCCTTACATCATCCACGTCAAAGATGGAAACATGCCCTTTACATTGATCCAAAATATAAAAGCAATTTAAATTACATAAAATTTAACTAATGAGGTACACAATAATGGAAACATACCTCTTACAATTTGAATACTAAAACAAATAAATATTAATCATAATAATAAAGAAAATATCCATCCGTGATAAATTAAATAAATCAACCATCAAAACATATAATAAACTACATAATCAAATCTAAAATTAAATAAGCAAGTAAAGATATAAATTTAGGTTTATGTCTCAATATAGGGTTCTTTATTTAACATTTAGGGTTTTGGGGATTTTTGAATTATTATCATTATTATTTAGGCTACTATGAAGATTTTGAAAAAAATGGAATGGATTAGGGTTTTATAAATTTAAGAAAGTAGTATGGGTTTTGGTTAATCAAATTAGGGTTTAGGGCTAACATCATGAAATCAGGGTTTTGGAATCTTAAGACATTAGGTTTATAATTCTTGTTTACTGGATTGTGATTTTAGGTTTACTGGATTATGGCTTTAGGGTTTAGATTTATTTATCATAAAATTTTGAGGTTTTAAGAATTAGGGTTTAGGGTGTTGATGAACTTATCATAAAGTTTTGATGCTTTAAGAATTTAGGGTTTAGGAAAACTAGGGTTTACTGTATTGGGTTTTGAGAAAATTAGGGTTTTGATATTTTGAAAAACATATTTGATTTTAGCATTTAAGAAACAGCTTAGAGTTTTATAAAAATAATTATGATTTTTAGAAACTGTAAAGAAGATTAGGGTTTGGAAATTTATGAAGACATTTGGAAATTTTAGACAAAATTTAGGATTTAGATGAAAATAGTTCAAGGAAAATAATTTAGGGTTTTAAAGTTTTTGGAAACAGAAGAAACAATTTAGGGTTTTTAAGGTTTTTGGAAGTAGAAGAGTAATTTAGGGTTTTTGAAGTTTTAGAAACGGGAGAGAAACAATTTAGGGTTTTAAAGGTTTCTGGAAAGAGAAGAATAGTTTTAGGGTTTTGAAATTTTGATCACTGATTAAAGCTACTGGATGAATGTATGATTTAATGTAAAACATATAACTAAGTTTAATAATTTAGGTTACTAACTTAATATCAAAAACAAATGATAGAAACATTGTAAATAACATCAAATCAAAGATTTATAATCAAATCTCTGTTCGATGGTTCCTCCACAATTTTCTTCTGGATGAACAAAGACAAAGGTAGTGCCACTGCCTTTGATGGATTGATTGCTTCTTGTTTCTTGCTTGCTAGGGCTTTTCTTTTGGCCCATCGAATGGTTGAGTCTCTAATCCAATCAAGCAATTTTTTCCTCCCGATCAAAGTCCCTTAATTCTGTGTTTTAATGTGGTATTTATAGGAAAAATTATAAACCTACTTCTAATTGTCTAAGGAAACTAAAACTAATTAGGAAAAGAAACAAAAAAAATAGAATTTGGTTTCGGAAAAAACCGCGTCGGAAAATTGCGCTGGAAAAAAAACTGCTGCGGTCCAAGAATTGCGAGCGCTGGAAAATTGCGGGCGAAAAACTAGGGGGCCAGCCAATTCGCCTCAGGAATTTCCTTTGGCGAATTCGCCCAATGCCATTTCGCCACAGGATTGGCCAATTAGCCAAAGCCGATTCTCCTTCACCGATGAATTTTTTCGTCGCCGATTTTTATTTATTTATTTAACTTTAGCATTTTTATTTTTATTAAAAATTATAAATAATAAAAACTAAAAAAATATTATTTAATTAAAATACCACAAAAATTATTTTGGACTATATAAAAAATATCAAAACAAACTGGGTTAAAAATTAATGGTCTACAGGCGTGTTGTTGCTACTATAATGTGTGAGCGGGATTTTTACCCACTCTCAGTGGAATGGTTCTTGCGACTTTGACACTGTTTAGACTCGAGGCCTTAGAGAACACGGACCTAAGCCCCTGAGAAAAATTGAGTCGCCACCCGGACGGACCGGAAAAAAGAAAGGGATGGATGACTCGATTTCTAATGAATCCCAAACCCCCTAATGGGTTTGGAAAGTTGGGTACGTGTGGGGAAGGTGAGATATAGCCCAGCACCCCCATAACGCCCGGTTCATTAGAACCGGCCTCCTTTGCAGGTCTTAATATTATAAAATTCTTAAATATATTGATATTATCCATACTACATGCGATCATAAGAATAAAAATACTTTATTAAAGTCATAACAATGTCCAAACAAAATAAATAAATGGACACCCATCCAAGGATGGAAACATATCCTTACATCATCCATGTCTAAAACTAAATAGGACACCCACCGAAAGGTTTAAACTTGTCCTTTACAATAGTCAAAAAAAGTGTAATATCCTCATATATGCTTTAGAAGTTTTGATTATGTTGTTGTTATTGTTGTTGTTGTTATATTGGATTGAATATATGTGTTAATTGCAAGAGAAAAGAAATTGGGAAAGAAAATAGGGTTTAGAGAGAATGGTATATGTTGTGTATATGATGATATATAAAACATATATGTTGGTCAAATGAAGAGTCAAGGTGATGGTTAAGTGGAAGAAGATATTTTTGGTTGTTATTGAAATTACTATAAAGGGCATGCATAATGAAAAGAAGTTTAACTATGTTAAAGAGGGCATTTTGGTAATTCTTCTTTTGAAATTGTGTGGTGGAGATTAATAGAGAGTTTGACTTTTATTTTGATCAATTTCTTTTCTTCTTTTCACGTGTGGCCGGCCAACCTAAAGAACAAGAGAGAAAGAAAAGGTTTGATGATATTTTGAGCTCAAATTGAAGAAGTTCTAAGTGGTTAAGTGGAAATCCAAGAAGATTCACTATATTTGGTAAGTTTCTCTTGATTCTTTTAAGTTATTTAAGTTGTTTGTGAGTTGATTGTGGATTTTAAAGTGGGGTTGTGTTGATTATTATATGTTGGATTTAATTGGTTGTGGTGTTGGTTTTGGATTTGAAGATGATAAGTTAAGAGTGATGTTGGTTTTAGGGTTTTGGAAATGGTAAGTGATAAATTATATTGTGTTATTTTGGATTAGGTTTTGGAAGAAGGTGATTTGCTCTAATTTGAGAAGTGAAGAATTCTTGGAGAAAAGAAAGTGTTTAGAGTTGTATAATTGGTGCTAAAGGTAAGTACAAACTATATGGTTACAAACATGCATATATTGTTTAATCTTAAAACACTTTTGTTTGTAAATGTGATAAGGTATCAAATGTATTGTTAATGAATGTTGGTGATGAAAATATTGTGATGAGCATGTAAAATAATTGCTAATGATGTTGATTATGTCCATTTGAATGAGGTTATGTTTGTGTACAATGTGTTTTAAGTTAACCAAAAGAAATTTGGCTACATTTAGGGTTTATGCATGAGAGACACGTAATTTGGGACGGTCGCTATTATTCATGTGCGGTCGCGACTTAGGTCGGGCTTCTGGCCGCGAAACCTACTGTAATAAGGTTTCATCTTTTGATTGTGAAGTGCGGTCGCGACTTAGGTTGGGCTTCTGGCCGCGAAACCTACTGTAATAAGGTTTCATCTTGTAATTGTATGGCGCGGTCGTATTCAGGTGAGGCGCGACCGCTAGAAAGGTTCTGTTCACCTTATTGGAAGCAACATAATCCTGCAACAAGATTTTCAAATACATGTTAAATAGATCATCCATTTTAGTTGTCAAGGATCAAAATAGAGATCATTTGTCTAACATCATTGTTGAATCATGAAATGTGAGATGATATGGAATTGATAATGCATATGATATTACATGAACAAGGTTATGTATTGTGTATTGTGAGGCTTGTGAATGGTGATGTGTATTATGAATAATGTACTTTAAAATGTGATACTAATAATGCTATAAAGCCATTGTGGTTGGCTATGATGGTTCAATTGAAAGATATATGGCATGTTTGCCTAATTGATGAGAATTGAGAATGATATGTAAATGAATTGTGTGGCTAATGTGTTATTCCATTTTCAGAGTATGTTATTGGTGGCATGCCTAATGATAGTAACAATCTCTTGAAGTTAGGTTGGATTGAATCCATGAAGCCTAATTGAGATGTTACAACCCTTGAAGCTAGGTTGGGTTGGTTCTTGAAGCCAAGTTGGGTTGAAGCTTAGCATGCTTTGCTCCCCTTGAAGCTTGGTTGAACTTAATCCTTGAAGCCTAGTTGGGTATATGATAATGATAAATGTGATAACAAAACCAAAGCATTAACTCTGAAAATCGAATAGCATATTAGTGTGTCTTGGGCCCATGCTTGTCTTTGTTTAATGTGATTCATGAATGGTAAAATGATTGACTAATGAGATATATGGAAGATTGTTGAAATGTGGTATGTATATATATATATGTGAATATTAAATGTAAAGGTATGTTATTAGCTTTTCATCTATGGTGTTGTTTTTGTGAATAATATGTATGACATTGCATTGCATTAAAGCATGATTTGTCTTACTAAGCCGTTGGCTTAGCGCGATAGTGTTTAATCGCGCAGGTAACAGAGTTGAACCCGAGAGTTCTTCGAGACCTAGTGAGAGTAGACATTGAAGGGTTTATTCTTGGATTTAAAGATCAGAGAAGAGCTGCCAATCATGTATAAATTCTTTATGTTTTGTAAAGTATTGTGTATAATGTAAATATGTGTATATTATAGATATGGATTTAAATGTTTTCATATATGTAAATATTTTATAAATTCCGCTGCGTATTAAGTAAATGTATTTATATCTATTTTGTTTTAAATTACAAGTTAACTACTTATCTTTCTATAATGTATACAATTGAAAGATTATGGTATGGTTTAAAATGTTTTAAATGTTAAGAAAATCCGTAGCATCTCTATGTTTAGTACATGTATACTACATTGTGGTGTATGTAGTGTGCATGTATTGGGTGTGGGGGTGTTACAGTTGTTTTGGTATCAGTAAGAGTAGACATTGAAGGGTTTATTCTTGGATTTAAAGATCAGAGAAGAGCTACCAATCATGTATAAATTCTTTATGTTTTGTAAAGTATTGTGTATAATGTAAATATGTGTATATTATAGATATGGATTTAAATGTTTTCATATATGTAAATATTTTATAAATTCCACTGCATATTAAGTAAATGTATTTATATCTATTTTGTTTTATATTACAAGTAATTACTTATTTTTCTGTAATGTATAATGAGAAATTTTATAGTATCATTTAAAATGTTTTGAATGTTAATAAAAATCCGTAGCATTCCTATATTCAATACATGTATACTACATTGTGGTGTATGTAGTGTGTATGTATTGGGTGTGGGGGTGTTACAGTTGTTTTGGTATCAGAGCCTAGGTTTGAGATTCTCAACCTAAGTAAAATGTAATAAAAAGAATATTTTTACTTAAAAAGTGGTTTTGAATAACATATATGTTTGGGATTGGCAGTCTCTGATCTTTAATAAGAAGTATTCTGCTGTGTTTGCAGACATAGGTTGTGATGGATCCTCATTTGCGTCAGTCAGTTGAGGGTAGTGAGGAGAGTGTAGCTCCGGAGGATAGAGCTAGAGTTGATAGTGCTGAGGAGGCACCTGCTTCGGTGTCGGGGAGACCAGTTAGTGAGGAGGTTCCACCAGCTTGGCTTAGGCATGTGGTAGAAGCTTTGAGGCAAGCACCAGTGCAACCAGTGCCACCACCCCCTCAGCCTGTGGTACCAGTGAGGCACTATGATAAATTAAGGAAGTATGTAGCAGAGGATTTCCTTGGTACAGTTGATCCAGCTGTAGCGGAGCAGTGGCATGATAAAGTACAAAGGATCTTTATTCAGTTGCAAGCCACCTCGGAGGAAAAGTTTGATTATGCAAGATCTTTGCTACAGAAGGATGCATACGACTGGTGGAGGACAGTGCCCCATTCTATGGATGATCCACCAACCTTGTCATATGCAGATTTTCTGAGAGAATTTGAGTTGAAGTATACTCCTAGGGAGTACAAAGACATGAAGAAGATGGAGTTCTTAAGCTTGAAGCAAGACAGCAAGACTGTAACTGAATATGAGGTTGAGTTTATTCGATTGAGCCAGTATGCAGGGGGCATTATAGCTGATGAGATAGATAGATGCAGGAGATTTGAGGAGGGATTGAGGCCCTCTATCATGTGCTTAGTGGCTGGATCTAGATATCACGATTTTTCCCAGCTTGTGGCAGCAGCTAGGAGTGTGGAGCGAGCTCAAGTTATTGCAGCTGCTTCAGAGGAAGAGGTTAGGGTTAGGAGGCCCCAGTTTGAGGCAGGGTCTTCTTCTGTTAAGAGAGGTAAAGGAAGCTTTGTTCCTAGAGTTAGTAGGAGATAGAGGTCAGCTGGTAGGTCAGTGCAGTTACAGAGGCAGAGATTTAGACCTGCAGCTTCAGTGGCAAGTGCTCCGACCCCTATGATTCAGAGATCCACCTTACCCGTCTGTATCCATTGTGGTAGGCCACATGGTGGTCCTTGCTGGAAGACTGGTGTAGCAGGGGTATGCTTCAGATGTGGATCACCTAATCACTTTGTGAGAGATTGTCCTGAGAGGCAAGAACAGATGTCAGTTGATACTGCAGCTTCTCGACCTAGTGTGAGGGGAGGTCGAGGAGGCAGAGGTGTTAGCCGGGGAGGCAGATCTGGGTTCAGTGCTAGAGGAGGTGCTACATCCAGAGAGAGTAGACCAGAGGAGGTTGGGTCTTCCCAGAGGATGTATGTTATGCAGAGGCAGCCAGATGCTTCGGCAGTCATAGCTGGTACTTTTTCTTTATTTGATACTTCAGTACTTGCTTTGATTGATCCCGGATCCACCCATTCTTATATTAGTGCATCTGTTTTGCCTGTATCTGATATGCATGCTGAGTCCCTAGGATTTGATGTGTTGGTGACAAATCCGTTAGGGCATAGTGTGATTGTGAGCAGGGTGCACCGAGATAGTGCAGTGAGGGTGCAAGATGAGGAGTTCCTTGGAGATTTGATTGAGATGCCATTTAAGGAATATGATGTGATTCTAGGTATGGACTGGCTATCTAGACATGGAGCTGTGGTAGATTGTAAAAGGAAAATTGTTTCTTTGAGAACTGCTGATGGTAGAGAAGTGATAGTATCTAATGAGCAGGAACAGCTAGCCTCCTTATTTGTTTCAGCTGTTGCAGCTAGGAGATTGGTTAGAAAGGGGTGTGAAGCTTATCTTGCTCATGTGATAGATACTAGAGTGAAGGGTTCCCCTATTGATAGCATTGCCACAGTTGCAGAGTTCTCAGATGTGTTTCCAGAGGAGTTGCCAGGATTACCTCCTGAGAGAGAGGTGGAGTTTGGATTGAATTGTTGCCTGGTACCACTCCTATCTCTATTACTCCTTATTGAATGGCACCAGCAGAATTGAGGGAATTGAAAGTGCAATTGCAGGAGTTGTTGGACAAAGGATTTATTCGCCCCAGTGTTTCTCCTTGGGGAGCTCCTGTGTTATTTGTGAAGAAGAAAGATGGTACTATGAGGTTGTGTATCGATTATAGGCAATTGAACAAGGTGACTATTAAAAATAAATATCCTTTGCCTAGAATCGATGATCTCTTTGATCAATTGAAGGGTGCAGCTGTGTTTTCTAAAATTGATTTGAGATCAGGGTACCATCAGTTGAGAGTCAGAGCTGAAGATGTTCCTAAGACCGCATTTCGGACCAGGTATGGGCATTATGAATTTCTAGTTATGCCTTTTGGTCTAACGAATGCACCTGCAGCTTTTATGGACTTGATGAATAGGGTGTTTAGGCCCTATTTGGATCAGTTTGTGGTAGTGTTTATAGATGATATTCTGGTGTATTCGCGTAATGAGGTAGAGCATGACAAGCATCTGCGGTTTGTGTTGCAGATTTTGAGAGAGAAGCAGTTGTTTGCTAAACTGTCGAAGTGTGAGTTTTGGTTGGACCAAGTAGCTTTTCTTGGTCATATAGTTTCAGCAGAAGGTATTAGAGTTGATCCGAGTAAAGTTGAAGCTATTTTGAATTGGAGTCCACCCAAGTCTGTGACTGAAGTTAGAAGTTTTCTAGGTTTGGCAGGCTATTATCGACGGTTTGTGAAAGGATTTTCTTTGATAGCTACTCCACTCACCAGATTGCTTCGAAAGGGAGTTAGATTTGTGTGGACAGATCAGTGTCAGACTAGCTTTAATCAGTTGAGAGAAATGTTGACTCAAGCGCCTGTTCTTACTTTACCTGTGGAAGGCAAACCATATGTAATCTACAGTGATGCTTCACATAATGGTTTGGGTTGTGTACTAATGCAAGAAGGTAGAGTGATAGCTTATGCTTCTCGACAGTTGAAGCCGCATGAGCTTAATTATCCGACCCATGATTTAGAGCTAGCAGCAATTGTGTTCGCATTGAAGGTTTGGCGACATTATTTGTTTGGGGAGAAATGTTTTATCTACACTGATCACAAAAGTTTGAAATATTTGGGGGTTCAGAAAGAGCTTAATCTTCGACAGAGGAGATGGTTGGAATTGATTAAAGACTACGACTGTTTGATTGATTATCATCCAGGTAAAGCAAATGTTGTTGCTGATGCCTTGAGTCGAAAGTCTTTAGCTGGTTTAACTTTTTATTCGCTCTCGTTGCTTGTTGAGTTGAGAGCATTGCATGCCAGTTTCGTATCTTGTGATGATGGTGCATTATTGGCACAGTTGCAATTGAAACCAATTTTATTGGAACAGATCAAAGAGGCTCAGTTGGCTGATGAGAAGATTCAAAAGATTATTTCAGATTGCAAGAATGGGAAGACTAGAGATTTTGTTGTGAAAGGTGATGGGAGTCTCTGGTTTAAGAACCGATTGTGTGTACCCGATGATGCTGATTTGAAAAGAGTCATTTTAGAAGAAGCACATCAGTCAGTGTTTGCTATGCATCCGGGCAATACCAAGATGTATCATGATTTGAGGCAGCATTATTGGTGGTCTGGTATGAAGAGAGACATTGCAGATTTTGTGTCCAAATGTCTCACTTGTCAGAAGGTAAAAACAGAGCATCAAGTTCCAACCGGGTTGCTTCAACCATTATCAGTACCAGATTGGAAGTGGGATAGAGTGACAATGGATTTTGTGTCTGGTTTGCCATTGACACAAAAGAAGCATGATGCTATATGGGTGATTGTGGATAGATTGACTAAGACAGCTCATTTCCTTCCGGTTCGGATGGATTACTCTTTGGAGAGATTGGCTGAGCTGTATATCCATGAGATTGTGAAGTTGCATGGTGTTCCAACTTCTTTAGTGTCTGATCGAGATCCCAGGTTTACTTCAAGATTTTGGAAGAGCTTGCATAGTACTTTGGGTTCTCGATTACACTTCAGTACTGCTTTTCATCCGCAGACAGATGGGCAGTCTGAGAGAGTGATACAGATTATTGAGGATATGTTGAGAAGCTGTGTCATTGATTTCTCTGGAAATTGGGATAGATTTTTACCTCTTGTGGAGTTTGCTTACAATAACAGTCACCAATCTAGCATTGATATGGCACCATTTGAAGCACTGTATGGTAGACGGTGTCGGACACCTTTGTGTTGGAATGAGATTGGTGAAGGTAAGTTAATTGGGCCTGATTTGATTCAAGAAACTGAAGAGAAAGTGAAAATGATTCGAGATAGATTGAAAGCAGCTTCAGACCGACAGAAGTCTTATGCAGATCTAAAAAGGAGAGACATAGAGTTTGATGTTGGAGATAAGGTATTTTTGAAAGTGTCTCCTTGGAAGAAGATATTGAGGTTCGGTCGGAAAGGGAAATTGAGTCCTCATTTCATTGGACCGTATGAAGTTTTGGAAAGAGTTGGGCCAGTTGCTTATCGACTCGCTTTGCCACCTGAGTTGGATCGTATTCATAACGTATTCCATGTTTCTATGTTGAGGAGATACAGATCGGATCCATCTCATGTGTTGCCGATTGAATCTATCGAGGTGAATCAAGATTTGACGTTTAAAGAGGAACCAGTTGCTATTTTGGCACGTGAAGTGAAAGAGTTGAGGAACAAGAGTGTGCCATTGGTGAAAGTTCTATGGAAGAATCATGGAAAAGAAGAAGCAACTTGGGAAAGTGAACAATCCATGCGAGAGCAATATCCTCAGTTGTTTCAGCTTTGATATCAGGTAATTTCGAGGATGAAATTTTCTTTTTAGAGGGGGAGAATTGTAATATCCTCATATATGCTCTAGAAGTTTTGATTATGTTGTTGTTATTGTTGTTGTTGTTATATTGGATTGAATATGTGTTAATTGCAAGAGAAAAGAAATTGGGAAAGAAAATAGGGTTTAGAGAGAATGGTATATGTTGTGTATATGATGATATGTAAAACATATATGTTGGTCAAATGAAGAGTCAAGGTGATGGTTAAGTGGAAGACGATATTTTTGGTTGTTATTGAAATTACTATAAAGGGCATGCATAATGAAAAGAAGTTTAACTATGTTAAAGAGGGCATTTTGGTAATTCTTCTTTTGAAATTGTGTGGTGGAGATTAATAGAGAGTTTGACTTTTATTTTGATCAATTTCTTTTCTTCTTTTCACGTGTGGCCGGCCAACCTAAAGAACAAGAGAGAAAGCAAAGGTTTGATGATATTTTGAGCTCAAATTGAAGAAGTTCTAAGTGGTTAAGTGGAAATCCAAGAAGATTCACTATATTTGGTAAGTTTCTCTTGATTCTTTTAAGTTATTTAAGTTGTTTGTGAGTTGATTGTGGATTTTAAAGTGGGGTTGTGTTGATTATTATATGTTGGATTTAATTGGTTGTGGTGTTGGTTTTGGATTTGAAGATGATAAGTTAAGAGTGATGTTGGTTTTAGGGTTTTGGAAATGGTAAGTGATAAATTATATTGTGTTATTTTGGATTAGGTTTTGGAAGAAGGTGATTTGCTCTAATTTGAGAAGTGAAGAATTCTTGGAGAAAAGAAAGTGTTTAGAGTTGTATAATTGGTGCTAAAGGTAAGTACAAACTATATGGTTACAAACATGCATATATTGTTTAATCTTAAAACACTTTTGTTTGTAAATGTGATAAGGTATCAAATGTATTGTTAATGAATGTTGGTGATGAAAATATTGTGATGAGCATGTAAAATAATTGCTAATGATGTTGATTATGTCCATTTGAATGAGGTTATGTTGTGTACAATGTGTTTTAAGTTAATCAAAAGAAATTTGGCTACATTTAGGGTTTATACATGAGAGACACGTAATTTGGGACGGTCGCTATTATTCATGTGCGGTCGCGACTTAGGTCGGGCTTCTGGCCGCGAAACCTACTGTAATAAGGTTTCATCTTTTGATTGTGAAGTGCGGTCGCGACTTAGGTCAGGCTTCTGGCCGCGAAACCTACTGTAATAAGGTTTCATCTTGTAATTGTATGGAGCTGTCGTATTCAGGTGAGGCGCGACCGCTAGAAAGGTTCTGTTCACCTTATTGGAAGCAACATAATCCTGCAACAAGATTTTCAAATACATGTTAAATAGATCATCCATTTGAGTTTTCAAGGATCAAAATAGAGATCATTTGTCTAACATCATTGTTGAATCATGAAATGTTAGATGATATGGAATTGATAATGCATATGATATTACATGAACAAGGTTATGTATTGTGTATTGTGAGGCTTGTGAATGGTGATGTGTATTATGAATAATGTACTTTAAAATGTG
This sequence comes from Garcia nutans, assembly GCA_947685225.1. Taxonomy (NCBI): domain Eukaryota; kingdom Viridiplantae; phylum Streptophyta; class Magnoliopsida; order Malpighiales; family Euphorbiaceae; genus Garcia; species Garcia nutans. Next base: position 29,935,492 of record CANTUV010000007.1, on the reverse strand, counting down.
ATACTAATAATGCTATAAAGCCATTGTGGTTGGCTATGATGGTTCAATTGAAAGATATATGGCATGTTTGCCTAATTGATGAGAATTGAGAATGATATGTAAATGAATTGTGTGGCTAATGTGTTATTCCATTTTCAGAGTATGTTATTGGTGGCATGCCTAATGATAGTAACAATCTCTTGAAGTTAGGTTGGATTGAATCCTTGAAGCCTAATTGAGATGTTACAACCCTTGAAGCTAGGTTGGGTTGGTTCTTGAAGCCAAGTTGGGTTGAAGCTTAGCATGCTTTGCTCCCCTTGAAGCTTGGTTGAACTTAATCCTTGAAGCCTAGTTGGGTATATGATAATGATAAATGTGATAACAAAACCAAAGCATTAACTCTGAAAATCGAATAGCATTGTAACACCCCGATACTCTATATAAGTACCATACATATACTTTGTATACGCAAAGTAAGTATATAGACTATAAGGATGCCACTAGTTATTACAATTAAAAATCTTTACTTAACTTCTAAAACAATAGTACATTTTATTATATAAAATGATTTACAAGATCACTATCCTTTTGATAATAACACATATATATATAATAGTTACATTGTCTCTTCCAAAGATTTATTGATACATATGAATACATTCTCATAAAAAAATGCAATATATATATTAACTTATACATGCTTGCACCATCTTCTAGTTGGTCTCGAGCTACACTTGCCCTTTTCAAGACATAATGGTTTAACTCCAAATCCATCACCTTTTACCTGCGCGATTAATATAACCACGCTAAGCCCAAAAGCTTAGTAATACAAATAAATATTAAAAACAAAATATACATTGCAAAATAAACATACCTCATATTTTTAGCATCATGTTTTATCATTCTCTTAACCTGTTTTCCCTTTTTCCAATGCATTCCACATAAATTTCTACCAACCTCATAAACTATATATATATGCTTATAACATTACGACAAATCATAGTTTACCAATCATAAATCATATTCCCAATAAAGGCAACCATTATCATCAACCACAATCCATCACTAATACTCACAAACAATATACACATTACTTATCAGACTACATAACATTGTTATATTCACAATTCACCAATCATTGATCTCAATATTTATTTATTTCAACATTTGTATATCATATTAACAACAAAGACATACTCGGGCCCAAAACACACTAATATGTTATTCAAAGTTCATCATTATTTCCAACAACCATAGCTGCAAATACAAACCTTTCCCCAACCAGGTCGGTTGTCCACTGGGCCTCAGGCCACTGCCAATCCCAGGGGTCCGCAGGAGGCAGATAGGCATGTATAAAACTATCATTAACGAACCTTCTCCCAACCATGTCGGTAGTCCAAGTTCGGTTGCCCAATTCACTGGGTCCGCATGGTTCCGCAGGAGGCAGATAGGTACGTATAACACTGAATGAATCGAACTTTCCCCCAACCAGGTCGGTAGTCCAAGTTCGGTTGCCCAATCCACAGGGGTCCGCATGGTTCCGCAGGAGGCAGATAAGTTCGTCCATTTATCTCTACTTTCTCAATTCATTTCACATTACACAATAGATTTGCACCATATCTCAAATCACATTGGAACAATTCATCATTTACCTCATCATAGCCAATCACAATGGCATCAATTAGGCAAACATGCCTCAATCATCATTTACATCATCATAGCCAATCACGATAGCTTCATACATCATTATATCTCAATCTCTATTTCATGTCTCATTATTATTACATATATAATCATTCATCATTTAAGTATACACAATCAATTACATTATTATATCATCATATCATACAATCATATCATCACATCGTTCATCTTTCATAGTATATACATTATTGAATGCTCTCACATTTCATATACTCTTATTGATATACTCATAGGTATCAATGATATAATAGATTTCTTAACACATTTATAATCAAATGGTTTAAGGTTCAAAGTCATATAAATATATGAAATCAAATAGGGTTTTGTACTTACCTCAATAGCACTTCACACAACTCTAAACTCTTCTTCTCTCAAGAGTTCTTTACTTCTCAACTTAGGGCAATTCACTTCCTTCCAAAACCTAATCCAAAAGGAATATTAGCAAAATGACCATATGAATAGTACATTCTGGTTTTAGACTCCATTTTATCCTTATTTTGAAAAATTGTATAAAATAATCTACTTGACTAAAAATTCTAAATTTTTACAGAAATTAGTTTTGTATCTTAAAATCATTCCTTTAAAATTTCAGATCAAACTGAACACAAAATCTTGGTCAAATAGTTCACCTAACCAGACTGCCCCAATTGCCCTGCATCCTGGCAGCAGTTCTGAACTTTGTGAATTCCATAAATCAAATTCAATCAACGTGGTTCCAAATTATTTTTCTCAAATACTAGACTCACTAAGCAACAACATATCCAAAATTCAATTGAATATGATTTTTCTACATTTTATTAAAAATCCCGAAATAGAGCTGTCTCAGTTAAGGTACCTGCTGGAACAGGTCTAATAAAAATAATCTTTCTAAACTCATAACCTATCCAAAATCGAATCAACATATTTTTCAGTCATTCTAGACTCATAGAGGCACAACATATCAAAAATTCACTTCAAGAACATTTTTCTATAATTAATTAAAAATCATACAAATCACAGCCTTTACTAATTGTAAAACAGAAACAATTTCACTAAACACAACTCTTACTCTTCCATCACCAACACCAACCCAACTTCTCATCTATCAAGCAAAATCAATACTTAAAATCACACCATAAGCAACTTAATCATACCATCATCAAATCACAACTCAACTCAAGCATAACTTCAAAAATAACAAGAGTAAACAAGAGCAAACTTACCCAAAATCATGAAATTCTTGAAATTCCAACTTGTTTACTTGAAATCTCTCTCAACATTGAAGCTTAGAACATCAAACCCTCACTTAGCTCTCTTGTCTTCCTTTGCTTTAGGTGAGCCGGCCACACAAGGAAGAAGAAGAAGAAATGATGAAGAAACCCTAAAGTCAACACTCATTAAATACTCCTCCAAAAGTAATTTACTATCTTACCCTCATGCACATTTTAATTCCCTTTACAAACTCTTGCCCATTTTGGTAATTTCACACTTAACAATATAAATATCTTCTTCCCTTGACCAAGCCCTTTGACCAACTTATATGTCATATATATCACCATATACACTACATATACACTTCTCTCTACACATTGCTTTTCTTTCCAATTACACATATACATTATCTCTTAACTTCTTTTATCATTCAAATAAACCATACACAATTACCACTTATCACTTACACCTTCAATTCAATAATAACAATATTATCATAACTTCTAGGCACACTTAGGGATATTACAATTAGACATATACATATACATCACATATATATTGAATCCAAATACAACAACTCCTCCAAAACTTTTAAGGTATATCTCGGGATATTACAATTCTCTCCCCCTTAAATAATTTCGTCCTCGAAATTATCCAGTTCAATAACACTCCATTCTTAACAATACGCCATCTTAAATCTTCATATAAGATGAATAGTATTCTTATATGCTGGTTTCATCAACTCACATAATGTGTATTCTTCCTACTAGAATCAATCATCTTTTTCAATTCCATAACTTGTCATAATATATATATCTTATTACATTTTTATCCAATATTCAAAATAACTCATTACAATCCCAAATACCTTATCTATATACAAGAATCCAATCATCTTTGTCCCATTATTACATTCAAATACTTTACCACTTCATCTCTTTATAACTATTCTCTTAACTTACACTAAAAAAAAAAATCATTGATTTATATCTTAATATTGATCATCCCGTCATTACAATTATTCTCAATATAGACATTTTGTCAAACCTTAATCGATAATAATATACTTATTTATCATACACTTAATTCCTCTTTGTTAGACAAAAGATCTCTATTTTGATCCTTGACAACTCAAATGGATGATCTATTTAACTTGTGTTTAAGAATCTTGTTGCAGGATTAGGTTGCCTTAAGTAAAGCAAGATAGAACAATTCTAGCGGTCGCACCAGACCAGAATACGACCGCTACATGCAATTACACCGCGCCTCAAGAATGGCGGCCGTCCAAAATACTTGCCCGACCGCTACTCAAGGAACTTAAATCATTACAATCACAGTAAGGTTCGCGGTGACAAGAACGGTGAATGATTCGACCTCGCTAATCAATTTAGCGACCGCCCATTCAGAATCGCGACCGCCCAACAATTCAAGAAGAAATTGCTCAAAGAGACAGTAGTGTTCGCGTCCACAGGTGCTTCCAGAAGTTCGACGCGAAACTGTGAGTTCGATCGCGAGATTCTGCATAGGGCGACCGCGAGATTCAAATTATGGCGGACATTCAGTTTTGCTCTGTCAGAGAATGACACGTAATATCACCGTTGTAAACCCACTTGAAGATTCAAAAAGGGCGACCGCACCTCTGCTTGGCGCGACCGTCCCGACAAAAAAAGCATGGGCAAGAAACGGTCCGACAAACACAGCATGGACAAGATTCTAGCTGCAGAGCACTAAAATTTGACCGTTGTAGCTTTTTCAAAAGCAGCGACCGTCCCTTGTTAAAGGACGACCGTGAGAAGCATGAGCGCGACCATCCTTGCATGAAGGGCGACCGCGAAGTGCTTCGGACAGTTTAAGTAAAGAAGGTCTATTCTGCCAAGACTTTATTCAAAACTTCAATAACGGCTAGTAAGACCACATTGGCTATAAATACAATGTCTCTATGAGAAAACACATAGTGAAGTGAAAAAAAAAACAATCAAGAAATCAGATTTTCATAGCCAAGCAACAAATTTTCTTTTACTTAAACTTACAATTAAATTGTAATGAATGTTAGGTGTGATCATTGAAAACACCATTGTATAAGTTTGAGTGTAAGCTTGGGAAACACTTGGGTTGTGAGAGTGAGCCTTGTAAAACTCTTGATTGGGTTGTAAGTGTGAGCCTTAGAAAAACACTTGTGAAGTTAGGTGTGAACTTGTGAAAACACCAAAGTTGGAAGTGAGCTTGTAAAAACTTCAAAGAATAGTGGAACCTTAACAAGCTGTTAAGGAAGTGGATGTAGGATTGAGGTAAATCCGAACCACTATAAATCTTGTGTGTTCTTTCTTTCTTTCATTACTCAACCAACTTTCTATTCCGCATTTGTGTTTGTTGAGTTTTTTAATTTGCCATCATTTTGTGAGGAAACCAATTCACCCCCCCCCCCTCTTGGTTGCCATCTTGGGACAACAATTGGTATCAGAGCCCTGAGATTTCTTAAACTTAATTGTGAAATCTGATCCACTATGGCAACTTCTTCTTCATCAAGCTCTCATGGAAATCTTAACTCTATTCTTAGACCCTATTTTGATGGAACTGATTACTCATACTGGAAACACAAAATGTACTTGTTTCTAGATAGTGAAGGGATTGAACTATGGGATTTCATGGAAAGTGAGTGGAAATCTCCTACTCATGAAGTTGACGGTATTCAAGTTCCTCTTCCCAAAGCTCAATGGTCAACTAGCAATATCAGAGATCGATTCAAGAACAATAGAGCTGCTTCCATCTTGATGAACTCCATTTCAAGAGAAGAAGGTGGAAGAGTTCAACATTTAACTTGTGCACATTGCATTTGGAAAACACTTGAAAACTACCATGAAGGTACGACTCAAGTAAGATTCACCAAAAAACAAATGCATGTTCATGAGTATGAGCTATTCAAGATGAAACCAAATGAAAACGTCACCGACATGACAAATCGCTTGCTTGCTATTGTCAATGAACTAAAGAAGTATGGCAAGGTATATGATCAAGGTGATGTAAACAGTAAAATCTTGAGAGCCCTAAGAGCTAGAAAGAACTTTGAATCCAAAGTATCATCCATAGAAGAAGCTCATGATCTCAGCACATTAAGAACCGACGAGCTAGTTGGTAAATTACTCACTTTTGAGCTGCACAGTGAAAAAGAAGAAGATCAAGGTGAGAAAGAAAAGAGAAAACCAATTGCACTCAAAGCAATCAAAGAAGCTGAGAGCTCAAGCAATGAAGGTACTGATGATGAAGATGAAATGGCAATGTTCTAAAAAAGAATCAGTGAATGGAAAAGAAAGAAAAGATTACAAGCAAACAAAGGTACACCTCCTAAATTCTCCTTCAAAGATAAAGAAAAGAAAAATGAGGTAAAGTGCTATGAATGTGGAAAAACTGGTCACATCAAATCGGATTGCTACAAATTAAAGAACAAAAGGAAATGGGATAAAGAAAAGAAAAAGTCTCTCAAAGCCACATGGGATGACTCTTCTTCAAGTGAGGAAGAAGAAGAAGAAGGAATTGCAAATCTATGTCTCATGGCTATTGAAGATGACTCCAATGAGGTAAGTACTCAATCCTTTGATCTTGTAGCACATGATGATATAAATGATATAGATGATAGTGATTTGATTGAGCACATGAATTTTAAAATAGAAAAATATTATTCTAAAATGATGCTTTACAAAGAGAAAAACTCTAAGTTAGAAAAAGATTATATATGCTTAAAGAATTCTACCTTAGAATTGAAAACCTCAAATGAACACTTGATGAACACAATAGGAGAATTAAAGAAAAGCTCACATGACTTAGAAAAAGTGATTAAAGAGAATGAGACATTAAAGCATGAACTAAAAGAACTAAAAGAATCAATTTCCAGATTTCATAAAGGAAAGGAAGCATTGAACACATTAATTAATAATCAAAGATCACCTTCCTTGAAATATGGATTAGGATTCAATGGCTCAACCAACATTGCACCTAGCAAACCAACATTTGTGAAAGCATCTACAACTAAAATTTCTGATGTTCATATCAAAGATGCTTGCACCAAGTCTAAAAGAACTAGTTATGGTTCACTAGGAGATAAAGCCAAAAATAATTATGCATTGTTGTTCACTAAATTTGCACAAAAGAAATCACATACTTGTAGTTGTATGTATAATGCAAAAAGAAAAATGCAGAAGAATAGAATACCATGGCAATGCACATATTGCATGAAATTTGGACACAAAAATTTTTCTTGTTATATAAGAAAGGCACATCTCAAGTTAGAAGGCACTTTTTCTACTAACCATCAAGGACCCAACTTCAAGTGGGTACCTAAAAGAAGATGATCACAATTGTTTTGCAGGTATGCCTAAAATCTACTGCCAATGAAAGCACATGGCTTGTGGATAGTGGATGCTCAAGGCATATGACTGGAAATGCAAAGCTCTTTACAAGTATTACCTACAAACATGGAGGTAACGTAACTTTTGGAAACAATGCTAAAGGTAAAATTCTTGGTGTTGGCTCCATTGGTTCTATTGGTAAGGATTTAATTGAAGATGTATGGCTTGTTGATGGTTTGAAACATAACTTGCTAAGTGTTAGTCAACTTTGTGATAAAGCATACTTTGTCGAGTTTGATTCCAAGGAATGCAAAATCACAAACTCAAATGATGTTATCATATTTAAAGGTACTAGAACAAACAACACTTACAATGTCAGCATACATTCAAATCATACATGTTTAATGTCCACTAATAATGATGCATGGTTATGGCATAGAAGACTAGGACATGCTGGTATGGATCAATTGAAATATATTTATAATGAGAACTTAGTTGATGGCTTACCTAAGATAAAATATGATAAAGACAGAATTTGTGAACCTTGTCAACATGGTAAGCAACATAAAAGCTCATTTAAATCAAAGAGTATTATAAGTACCTCTAGACCTTTAGAGCTCATTCATTTAGACTTGTTTGGACCAAATAGAGTTATAAGCTTAGGAGGCAAATCATATGCATTTGTTCTTGTTGATGATTACTCTAGATTCACATGGGTTAATTTCTTAGCTCAAAAGAATGAAGCCTTTAATTGCTTCAAAACATTTGCAAAAAGAGTTCAAAATGAAAAAGGATATGTGATCACATCTATTAGAAGTGATCATGGTAAAGAATTTGAAAATGAAAATTTTGAAACCTTTTGCAATGAACTTGGCATTTCACATAATTTTTCTGCTCCTAGAACTCCACAGCAAAATGGTGTAGTTGAAAGGAAAAATAGAACTTTAATTGAAATGGCTAGAACAATGCTCAATGAATATGATTTACCATCTTATTTTTGGGCAGAAGCCGTTAATACAGCTTGCTACATTGCAAATCGTGTTTACAAAAGGCATTTAACTAATAAAACTTCTTATGAGCTATGGAATGGAAGAATACCCAGAATTGGATATTTTAGAGTATTCGGATGCAAATGCTTCATATTGAATACCAAGGATAATCTTGGAAAATTTTCATCCAAATCAGATGAAGGCATATTCTTAGGATATTCATCATATAGCAAAGCATATAGAGTATTTAACATGAAAACTCTAGTAATAGAAGAATCAATGCATGTTGTATTTGATGAATCATCTAAACTTGATCAAAAGAAAGGTATTACTTTTAATGACCCTGCAGATAATCTTGAACCTCTTGAATCTATTGATGCTCCAAAGATCAATCAACTTGAAGAAAAGACTCAGGATCTACCTAAGGATTGGCAATACAAGAAAGATCATCCAAAGGAACTCATCATTGGAGAAACATCTAAGGGAGTAATCACTAGATCTAAAATTAATCATGTTGATGTTAATTTTGCTTTTGTTTCTCAAATTGAACCAAAAACTGTTGAGGAAGCTTTAAATGATGAAAATTGGATAACTGCAATGCAAGATGAACTTAATCAATTTGAAAGAAATAATGTTTGGCAACTTACTCCTAGACCTAAAGATCATTCTATAATAGGATGCAAATGGGTTTATAGGAATAAGCTTGATGAAAATGGTCACATTATTAGAAATAAAGCAAGATTGGTAGCCAAAGGTTATAATCAAGAAGAAGGTATTGATTATGATGAAACCTTTGCCCCTGTAGCCAGATTAGAAGCTATTAGAATATTACTTGCTTTTGCATGTCATATGAATTTTAAGCTTTATCAAATGGATGTTAAAAGTGCATTTCTAAACGGACTCATAAATGAAGAAGTTTATGTTGAACAACCTCCTGGATTTGAAAACTACAAATTTCATGATCATGTTTTCAAACTTACCAAAGCTTTATATGGATTGAAACAAGCACCTAGAGCATGGTATGATAAACTTAGTGCATATTTGCTTGAAAATGGTTTTGCAAAAGGAAAAGTAGACACAACTCTCTTTGTTAAAAAGGATAAGCATAACATTTTGATTGTACAAATTTATGTGGATGACATAATATTTGGAGCTACTGATGAAGCCTTGTGCAAAGAATTTGCTTCTTGTATGACCAGGGAATTTGAAATGAGCATGATGGGTGAACTCAAGTTCTTCCTTGGATTGCAAGTCAAGCAATGTAAAGATGGGATCTTCATCAACCAATCCAAATATACAAGAGAACTCATGAAGAAATTTGGAATGGATAGCTGCAAAACTAGCAAAACTCCCATGAGCACATCCTTGAAATTAGGTAAAGATGATAATGGTAAAGCAGTAGATGAGAAGAAATATCGAGGTATCATCGGATCACTACTTTACTTAACCACATCTAGGCCTGATATAATGTACAATGTATGTCTATGTGCTAGATTTCAAACCTGTCCTAAAGAATCACACTTGAATGCCATCTTGAAATATTTAAGTGGTACAATGCAATTAGGACTTTGGTATCCAAAGAACACATCATTTCATATTATAGGATTTTCAGATGCAGATTATGCAGGTAGTATCTTAGATAGAAAAAGCACAACAGGAGCATTTCACTTTCTTGGTATTTGTTTAGTTTCTTGGCATAGTAAGAAACAAGCATCAGTTGCTTTATCCACAACGGAAGCTGAATATGTTGCAGCTTGTTTTTGTTGCACACAAGTATTATGGATGAAACAACAATTGCTTGACTATGGTAAAGTTTTTAACAATATTTTTATTAAATGTGACAACACTAGTGCTATCAATTTGTCTAAGAATCCTATACAACATTCTAGATCCAAGCATATAGATATTAGACATCATTTTTTGAGGGAAAATGTGCAAAATCAGAACATAATTCTAGAATTTATTGAAACACAAAATCAACTTGCGGATGTCTTTACAAAACCATTGAATGAAGATAGACTTAATTTTATTAAACTTAATTTAGGAATGATTGATGGAAATACTTTGAATTAATTGCCTATCAATGAAGTTTCTATGTGCATGAATTTAATGGTTCTTAACACTCTAGAAATATTTTCTAACTTTCCATGAATCTTTCAATTTTTAAGTCTTTAGCGGTCGCTCCAGAGTCCTTTCGCGATCGCTATCTTGTCTGACAGTTTCATTCAAACTAATGACTCTGTGCGCAGTCGAGAAAATTGTGTGCGCGGCCACACCAATTTGAATAGTTTCGACCGTTACAGACAATTTCTTCTCTCGCGAGCGTACTTATCTTGAAAATGGTCGCTAGACCTCATTTCGCGATCGCACCTTGTTCAATGTGCGACCGCACCCTGTACACTCTGCTCGAAAATTTATAACCGTTGGCTGTGTGACAGGTCGCAAATCTTGACTTTCAACAGTCATAAATGGCTATTTTCGTTATTTCATCTATTTAAGAGCATAATAAATAATTTTCTTTGATATTTTGCTTCTAAAAACATTCTGAAACCCTAAAATCTTCTCCTCATCATCTGTCATTCAATTGAACCTCTGTTTTCCTGCTCTCTTCTGTTCTTTCTGTTTCAATGGCTCCCAAAAGAAAAACCACCTCCAAAATTAAGGGTCAAGCCAAGAGAGTTCCAGGAATCACCATTAGAGAACCTGTTGTTGAACCTCCATCTCCTCCTCAATCCAAAAGAGGTGAGAAAATTCACAAACCTCACAACCAAACCTCTGAGGAAGACATTAGGTATGCTATGCTTAAGAAAAAGAAGGTTGAAGGCACCAAATCACCTTTTGGTGGAATGCTTTCTGCATTGGGCATCAAGGACGAAATTGAGAGATTGTTGGATGTCCTTAGATGGAGAAAATTTGTCTTTCCAGAAGAGGTAGGCTACTCTAGTCTTAGCAAAGAATTTCTGATGTCTCTTCAAATAGAAAAGAGTGCAAATTTTGCACAAGGTGGTATGGAGTTAGATTTAAGCTCTTTGATCAATACCAAGCCCTATCTCTAGAAGATTTTGGTAGCATTTGGAACTTCCCTTCTGAAGGTATAACCTCTTACAATGACCAAATGTTCTCCAACCGAACCCTTTCTGATTTCTGGCAAGAAATTTCCATTGAAACTTCCTTTGAAAAAGAATCCAAAGCCAGACATATCAAAACTCTCACCCACTGGATGCTCCATAGGATTATCACTTATACCATCCACCAAAGAGCAGATGGAAATGAGAAAGTCACCAAAAGAGACCTCATCTTTTTGTATGCTTTCACCCATAACATCAAAATAAACTCCACCAAGTTCTTGATAGACACCTTCTTTCATCATGCTGTTACAAGAACTGGTACATTCTTCCTATCCTCTCAAGTTACTCAAATAGCTAGGCACCTAAACCTTCTGAATGATTTGACCTTAGCTACCTTGAGAAACCCTTTCACTCTAGCTTCCAGTGCTATCACAATAGATTACTTAGAGCATGCTGGATGTGTTAGGAAAATTGAAGGATCATATGTATACTACTTTGGCAAGAAAGGAGTAATGGATAAACAAAAGAAGAGGCCAAGTTATACAATTGAGGAAGAAGGAGATTCAGTTGAAGTTGCTGTGGAATTACCTCCAAAAGCAACTTCATCAAAAGTTGCTCAAGAAACTACTTCATCCTCCACTCAACTCATCCTCCAAGCTATCAAAACTCTTTCCAGGAAATTCTCCAAGTTCAAGAAAAGTGTCTCCAAGAGATTTCAGCACTTGAACAAGAGAATTGACCTTATATCTCATATGCACCATGATCTCTATGACATGCAAGGAAAATTGGACTTGCCTCAGTGCAACCTTGAAGATTGGGATATAAGTGATCATACCCAAAGCATTCCTGAAGAAAAAGAGTCCATCAGCACTAGCTCTGCCTCTGTTGCTCCTAAAGATAAAGGAAAAGCTCCTTTAGTTGAAGAAGAACTAGATGTAGATGATGACTCTCAATAGCTTAAAACTTTTTGTCTCTATTGTTTGCATTTTCATATGATTATTGCTTTATTTTCTGCCTTTGTACTTTTCTCTATCCTTAATAAACATGTTTGTTTCAAATGTTATTTGTTTTTCCTTATTTGTTGTTGTTTTGATTGTTGCTTTTAATATCTTATCCAATGGAAGACACATTTGTTTAAACATTTGATTTATTTTGCCTATGACAATGGGGGAGAAAATAACAACATAATGGAATGAAACTCAGTAAACATAATAGGGGAGAAACAATGGGGGAGAAAATAGTACAATGAATTGTTTAAACATAACCTAATGCACCAAGATTATCACAATGCTCTTAATCATGACTTATGCATAAATCAAGGGGGAGCATTTTAGACTTATTATTTTTTCATCATTCCATTTGAATTGTCAAAGTCAAAATGGGGGAGATTGTTAGACAAAAGATCTCTATTTTGATCCTTGACAACTCAAATGGATGATCTATTTAACTTGTGTTTAAGAATCTTGTTGCAGGATTAGGTTGCCTTAAGTAAAGCAAGACAGAACAATTCTAGCGGTCGCACCAGACCAGAATACGACCGCTACATGCAATTACAGAATGAAACCTTATCACAGTAGGTTTCGCGGTCAGAAGTTCGACCTCAGTCTCGACCGCGCCTCAAGAATGGCGGCCGTCCAAAATACTTGCCCGACCGCTACTCAAGGAACTTAAATCATTACAATCACAGTAAGGTTCGCGGTGACAAGAACGGTGAATGATTCGACCTCGCTAATCAATTTAGTGACCGCCCATTCAGAATCGCGACCGCCCAACAATTCAAGAAGAAATTGCTCAAAGAGACAGTAGTGTTCGCGTCCACAGGTGCGTCCAGAAGTTCGACGCGAAACTGTGAGTTCGATCGCGAGATTCTGCATAGGGCGACCGCGAGATTCAAATTATGGCGGACATTCAGTTTTGCTCTGTCAGAGAATGACACGTAATATGACCGTTGTAAACCCACTTGAAGATTCAAAAAGGGCGACCGCACCTCTGCTTGGCGCGACCGTCCCGACAAACAAAGCATGGGCAAGAAATGGTCCGACAAACACAGCATGGACAAGATTCCAGCTGCAGAGCACTAAAATTCGACCGTTGTAGCTTTTTCAAAAGCAGCGACCGTCCCTTGTTAAAGGACGACCGTGAGAAGCATGAGCGCGACCATCCTTGCATGAAGGGCGACCGCGAAGTGCTTCGGACAGTTTAAGTAAAGAAGGTCTATTCTGCCAAGACTTTATTCAAAACTTCAATAACGGCTAGTAAGACCATATTGGCTATAAATACAATGTCTCTATGAGAAAACACATAGTGAAGTGAAAAAAAAAACAATCAAGAAATCAGATTTTCATAGCCAAGCAACAAATTTTCTTTTACTTAAACTTACAATTAAATTGTAATGAATGTTAGGTGTGATCATTGAAAACACCATTGTATAAGTTTGAGTGTAAGCTTGGGAAACACTTGGGTTGTGAGAGTGAGCCTTGTAAAACTCTTGATTGGGTTGTAAGTGTGAGCCTTAGAAAAACACTTGTGAAGTTAGGTGTGAACTTGTGAAAACACCAAAGTTGGAAGTGAGCTTGTAAAAACTTCAAAGAATAGTGGAACCTTAACAAGTTGTTAAGGAAGTGGATGTAGGATTGAGGTAAATCCGAACCACTATAAATCTTGTGTGTTCTTTCTTTCTTTCATTACTCAACCAACTTTCTATTCCGTATATGTGTTTGTTGAGTTTTTTAATTTGCCATCATTTCGTGAGGAAACCAATTCACCCCCCCCTCTTGGTTGCCATCTTGGGACAACACTCTTTATCTTACTTCTCACTTAACATAAATGTTAACACAATACTTTTGAACTTAACTTACAAATAATCAACTTTTCCCCTTTAATCACTATTTACAATTGATATAATTCAATTCATTCATGTCCATTTATCTATCAAGATATTACATCATATACATTATCATTAAATTATATACTCCCAATGCAACTGGACGTTTTAAATCTCAGTATTGATTCACCATCTTAGTGAAATCTAGATCATTCGATCAATTTGTCACAATATACCACATTCAATCTGGTTTGATTCAAACCAACAATTAACTTATTTAAATTTATCATTGGATTTCACAATATATATAACTTAATTCCATTAGATCCAACTTATTTCCACCTTCTAATTCCTTTAACTCCATATTCAACTTTTTGAAACTATGATCATTAATAACAAATCATTTCCAATTATCTTTCAATATACACATAATTTATCTTCTATTATCTTAGTACAATTTCCACCAAATTCACATGATTATCTCGTACCATATGTATTACTCATAATTCACTCATTTAAACTTTAAAATCATCCACTTATTCACTTCATACCACAAACATATTCAATATAACTTTCAATCACAAGTTACACTTTCTCCCATTTACCATCTCTTCACCTTTTTATAACATTACTATAATTACAATAATTGTCTTTTTATTACATTAATCATAACTCAAAATATTATCACAATTCTCTTTTCTTTCTTTACTTTTCAAAATTATAACCAAATTGTTAACACAAAAGTTATAAGATACACATTTACCAATCATAACTTTCAACCATGTTACTAGAAACATAATTATCTGTTTTACCATAATTGTGCTATAATCAAATCTTTTCAATTACACTACTAAGTTGGATCATAAGGATTATATATATCCATTCTCCAAACTTTGACTACATCAAGATTTAGCACATTCCAACTTCACTTCAAAACAATTTGTTCTTGATTACTTGATCATTAATAGCCTAATTCATATTCAAATATATTATCTTTAACATCTCCTATGCACAACATTTGATCATATACAATTTTTACACAAGTTCGTTCATTACTCTATTTCCAATTTATCTCTTCTCGAAATTTCATACATTATATTTTCTTTTTCCATTACAATCTCTTACTATACATGTATACATAAAACATTTCCTCATACACATACTTTGAACCTATAACCATATTACTGTCCAATATTTCCCAAATAAATTCTCATTTCATCATCGTATAAGCAAATATGCTTCATTCATGTTATTTATATTATTATCATGTCTCAAATCACATCAATCAATTTATCATAAAAGTATTCATGTATATCATCAATATTCACATTACACACAACATAACCTTATTCTTATGCATCATCGATATCATTTAATGTATATTCAATCTCAACATTATATGAATATATGCAATAATGTAGTTTGTACTTACTCTTCATAGCTTCTCAAACCATATTCATTTTATGTAATTGCTCAAGTGTTATAATCATTTCATTACATTTCTCATTTCCTATGCAATTCATTACTCAATGACATTGATGCTTCAACAAACTCACCTTATGCACATCACAACATATAATACATTCATATATTAGTCTCATTTTTAAGCCTTTAGATCACAAATTACAAGTTATATCAACATTTAAGTCCCCACGGTCGTGGCCTTCAAGAGCCACGGTCGTGGCATCCAATCCGGGACTGCTTTCCAAAATGACTCAAGTATTTTACATTTATTTCTTCTCATTGCACAACATCATTCTTATCCCTTTTTGACATGGCTTAAGTTATTTATCTATTCCACACATATATACATTCTAACTATAATCATATTTCATAAAATCTTAGTCACATTACTAAGGTGACACCTCTTTCACATTTATTTTTAAATACATTTAGTATACCATCTTTACATCCATTTGCTTACCCTTCAACATATATATATATATCACTCACATATTTATACATATGTATATTACATCCAATCATATACACATTGAGCCCAATAACCTCTATACACTTTCCAAGTTTAGTTCTTACAAACCTCAATTTCTTGAACCAACATTGCTTAATCCAATTCTCACTATCAATCTTATTACATGACTTAGCTTTGCACAAGTCTGTTAATGCAAGCGTAATCATTCTCATATTATCAATCACATTACCCAATTCATAATAATTTTATATCCAATAACATTCATTCCACATAACTCATAAGTTTTATTTACATTAAACTATCGATGTTTACATAGTCTTTATCCAAACTCCATTAACATTAAAAACTCTCATCTTACTACTATATTTAAACTTCCATGAACTCATCTTGTTTTCTTAATATCAACTTAAAAAAAATCATCTTATATATACATACCACAAAACAACATCAAAGTATATCCTTTCCACAAATATTAAAGCTCATTTCAAAAATCCCATTATCACATCTTACCACCATTAATATGAGCTTTAACAACACTCAAGCATATCACATTTCTAACATTAAAATTACAATGTTTGCATTCTAAACAACAATGTAACCAACACCATTATATCTTCTTATTTAACCAATCTCATCTCTTTTTCTTTTAACAACTTTAACTTTACATATTCAAACCTTAAATGGTCAGACTTTGTCTATACCCACCAACTCACTTAATATCTTACCATACTTTCTTCACTTAACAACATATCTATTCATATTACCCATCCAACAATGTTTCCTCTTTCTAGTAATCCAAACATAAGGTTTATTAGAAAGAGATTCAAATTGTAGAGGAAAGATTACATACATTAATCTTGATTTTGTTTTTAACTCATTCTCAACTTTATTCTTCCAATCATTTCTTTATATTATAATCACATTTCAATTGTCAACATTTCACAATTTTCTTTCCTCAAGTAAACTTCCATTCTTTAATTTATCAATTAAACTTACATACATTTTTCCATCTCATATAATCTAAATACATTTTAATTCATATAATACCACCTTCGAGACCAACCTAGATGTTAATGCATATGCATGTATCAAAATTTTCATTCTTTTCATTTTCGTTTATCATCATTTTTCTTTTTAAAACTTTTCTTTTAAATTTACTTAGGTCGAGAATCTCGAACCTAAGCTCTGATACCAAAATATTTGTAACACCCCGATACTCTATATAAGTACCATACATATACTTTGTATACGCAAAGTAAGTATATAGAGTATAAGGAAGCCACTAGTTATTACAATTAAAAATCTTTACTTAACTTCTAAAACAATAGTACATTTTATTATATAAAATGATTTACAAGATCACTATCCTTTTGATAATAACACATATATATATAATAGTTACATTGTCTCTTCCAAAGATTTATTGATACATATGAATACATTCTTATAAAAAAAATGCAATATATATATTAACTTATACATGCATGCACCATCTTCTAGTTGGTCTCGAGCTACACTTGCCCTTTTCAAGACATAATGGTTTAACTCCAAATCCATCACCTTTTACCTGCGCGATTAATATAACCACGCTAAGCCCAAAAGCTTAGTAATACAAATAAATATTAAAAACAAAATATACATTGCAAAATAAACATACCTCATATTTTTAGCATCATGTTTTATCATTCTCTTAACCTGTTTTCCCTTTTTCCAATGCATTCCACATAAATTTCTACCAACCTCATAAACTATATATATATGCTTATAACATTACGACAAATCATAGTTTACCAATCATAAATCATATTCCCAATAAAGGCAACCATTATCATCAACCACAATCCATCACTAATACTCACACACAATATACACATTACATATCAGACTACATAACATTGTTATATTCACAATTCACCAATCATTGATCTCAATATTTATTTATTTCAACATTTGTATATCATATTAACAACAAAGACATACTCGGGCCCAAAACACACTAATATGTTATTCAAAGTTCATCATTATTTCCAACAACCATAGCTGCAAATACAAACCTTTCCCCAACCAGGTCGGTTGTCCACTGGGCCTCAGGCCACTGCCAATCCCAGGGGTCCGCAGGAGGCAGATAGGCATGTATAAAACTATCATTAACGAACCTTCTCCCAACCAGGTCGGTAGTCCAAGTTCGGTTGCCCAATTCACTGGGTCCGCATGGTTCTGCAGGAGGCAGATAGGTACGTATAACACTGAATGAATCGAACTTTCCCCCAACCAGGTCGGTAGTCCAAGTTCAGTTGCCCAATCCACAGGGGTCCGCATGGTTCCGCAGGAGGCAGATAAGTTCGTCCATTTATCTCTACTTTCTCAATTCATTTCACATTACACAATAGATTTGCACCATATCTCAAATCACATTGGAACAATTCATCATTTACCTCATCATAGCCAATCACAATGGCATCAATTAGGCAAACATGCCTCAATCATCATTTACATCATCATAGCCAATCACGATAGCTTCATACATCATTATATCTCAATCTCTATTTCATGTCTCATTATTATTACATATATAATCATTCATCATTTAAGTATACACAATCAATTACATTATTATATCATCATATCATACAATCATATCATCACATCGTTCATCTTTCATAGTATATACATTATTGAATGCTCTCACATTTCATATACTCTTATTGATATACTCATAGGTATCAATGATATAATAGATTTCTTAACACATTTATAATCAAATGGTTTAAGGTTCAAAGTCATATAAATATATGAAATCAAATAGGGTTTTGTACTTACCTCAATAGCACTTCACACAACTCTAAACTCTTCTTCTCTCAAGAGTTCTTTACTTCTCAACTTAGGGCAATTCACTTCCTTCCAAAACCTAATCCAAAAGGAATATTAGCAAAATGACCATATGAATAGTACATTCTGGTTTTAGACTCCATTTTATCCTTATTTTGAAAAATTGTATAAAATAATCTACTTGACTAAAAATTCTAAAATTTTTACAGAATTTAGTTTTGTATCTTAAAATCATTCCTTTAAAATTTCAGATCAAACTGAACACAAAAGCTTGGTCAAATAGTTCACCTAACCAGACTGCCCCAATTGCCCTGCATCCTGGCAGCAGTTCTGAACTTTGTGAATTCCATAAATCAAATTCAATCAACGTGGTTCCAAATTATTTTTCTCAAATACTAGACTCACTAAGCAACAACATATCCAAAATTAAATTGAATATTATTTTTCTACATTTTATTAAAAATCCCGAAATAGAGCTGTCTTAGTTAAGGTACCTGCTGGAACAGGTCTAATAAAAATAATCTTTCTAAACTCATAACCTATCCAAAATCGAATCAACATATTTTTCAGTCATTCTAGACTCATAGAGGCACAACATATCAAAAATTCACTTCAAGAACATTTTTCTATAATTAATTAAAAATCATACAAATCACAGCCTTTACTAATTGTAAAACAGAAACAATTTCACTAAACACAACTCTTACTCTTCCATCACCAACACCAACACAACTTCTCATCTATCAAGCAAAATCAATACTTAAAATCACACCATAAGCAACTTAATCATACCATCATCAAATCACAACTCAACTCAAGCATAACTTCAAAAATAACAAGAGTAAACAAGAGCAAACTTACCCAAAATCATGAAATTCTTGAAATTCCAACTTGTTTACTTGAAATCTCTCTCAACTTTGAAGCTTAGAACATCAAACCCTCACTTAGCTCTCTTGTCTTCCTTTGCTTTAGGTGAGCCGGCCACACAAGGAAGAAGAAGAAGAAATGATGAAGAAACCCTAAAGTCAACACTCATTAAATACTCCTCCAAAAGTAATTTACTATCTTACCCTCATGCACATTTTAATTCCCTTTACAAACTCTTGCCCATTTTGGTAATTTCACACTTAACAATATAAATATCTTCTTCCCTTGACCAAGCCCTTTGACCAACTTATATGTCATATATATCACCATATACACTACATATACACTTCTCTCTACACATTGCTTTTCTTTCCAATTACACATATACATTATCTCTTAACTTCTTTTATCATTCAAATAAACCATACACAATTACCACTTATCACTTACACCTTCAATTCAATAATAACAATATTATCATAACTTCTAGGCACACTTAGGGATATTACAATTAGACATATACATATACATCACATATATATTGAATCCAAATACAACAACTCCTCCAAAACTTTTAAGGTATATCTCGGGATATTACAAGCATATTAGTGTGTCTTGGGCTCATGCTTGTCTTTGTTTAATGTGATTCATGAATGGTAAAATGATTGACTAATGAGATATATGGAAGATTGTTGAAATGTGGTATGTATATATATATGTGAATATTAAATGTAAAGGTATGTTATTAGCTTTTCATCTATGGTGTTGTTTTTGTGAATAATATGTATGACATTGCATTGCATTAAAGCATGATTTGTCTTACTAAGCCGTTGGCTTAGCGCGATAGTGTTTAATTGCGCAGGTAACAGAGTTGAACCCGAGAGTTCTTCGAGACCTAGTGAGAGTAGACATTGAAGGGTTTATTCTTGGATTTAAAGATCAGAGAAGAGCTGCCAATCATGTATAAATTCTTTATGTTTTGTAAAGTATTGTGTATAATGTAAATATGTGTATATTATAGATATGGATTTAAATGTTTTCATATATGTAAATATTTTATAAATTTCGCTGCGTATTAAGTAAATGTATTTATATCTATTTTGTTTTATATTACAAGTAATTACTTATTTTTCTTTAATGTATAATGAGAAATTTTATAGTATCATTTAAAATGTTTTGAATGTTAATAAAAATCCGTAGCATTCCTATATTCAATACATGTATACTACATTGTGGTGTATGTAGTGTGTATGTATTGGGTGTGGGGGTGTTACAAAAAGTTTTAAAATAAAATAAATTACATGATGCTCACAATATGAGGCAGCCAAAAAATGGAAACATACCTCTTACAATGGTTTGAAACCAAAGCAAATCAATAAAAGTAACCAACCATTCATCATAAATAAATAATTCATCAAAAACATCAAACATCAATCAAAATATGTAATAAATATTCATCTAATTTAAATAAAAGAATAAGTGTATAAATTTTGGGTTCATGCATCAATTTAGGTTTCTTTGGTTTCACATTTAACAATTAGGGTCTTGTAATTTAGTTTACTGGATTAATCAATTTGAGAAATATTTAATATAAAAGAAGTAATATAGCTACTGGATGTTTTAAAGATTTAGGGTTTCAAAAGTTTTATGAAAATAATATTAAAGTTTAGGGTTTAAATAAATAAGATTGAAGATCATGAAAATTGGATTTTATGTTAGGTATTTGGAATGAATAGGCTACTGTGAATCTTTCAAAAAAATAGATTTGGTTAGGGTTTTAAGAAAATAGTCTATTGTTTTGTGGTTTTAGAAAAGTGTAATTAGGATTTTAGATTTCAAAAATATATTTTACTGCTATTAAGGCATTTAGGGTTTTGAAAAATAATTTTTAGGGTTTTAAATAGAGTTTGGATGGTAACTAGAACAATTGATCATCTATTGTATGTTTAAATAATTAATCCAATTGAGTGACAAGGCTACTGTAAACATAAACAAGTAAATAGAGATTCAAACCTCCGTTGTTGGTTCCACCACAATTTTGAATTTTGGTTGAACAATATCAAAGACAGTGTGGGTTGCCTTTGATGGATTGTTTGTTGCTTGTTGACTGCCTTTTCCTCCTTCAAGTCCAAGGCTCTTAATGTATTCTGAAAAAGTCCAGCTCCTTCCAAAAGTTCAATCTCCTTTTAAAAGATCAAAGTAAAAAAAATGTCCAAAGTCCCCTTTTCTATGTGTTTTAATGTGATATTTATAAGAAAAAATTAAAACCTAATACTAATTGGTTAAGAAAATAAAACTGTTTAGGTAATAAAATTAAAAACCAAAACTAAGTGGAATAGGGTTTCGAAAAAATTACGCTGGCAAAAATTGCATTGACAAAAATTTATTGCCAGCTAGGCGCGCGGGTAGGCTAGAGCTAGGCAAGGGCCACAGGCCAATTCACCGTAATTTTGCCCATCGTTGATTTTTATTTTTTTATTTTTTTCTTTTCTTCTTCTTTTTTTATTTTTTATTTTAATTAAAAATAAATACTATAAGTAATAAATATTATTAAAAATACCACAAAATTACTTTTGACTATTTAAAAAATATCGAACTGGACTGGGTCAAAAATTAAGGGTCTACAATTTGCCCCCTGCTTGAGCGATCTGAGACAACAACAAAAGAGAGCGAAAAGCAATATATTTTTAACTGATTTTAGAGCCATACTGGACTTCGTAATCAAGGTTAGTTTGAGTTATGGACTCAAAAATAGTTTGGGTTCTGGACCCGAGATAAGTTCTGGACTTTAAAAATAATTTGGATTCTGGACCCGGGGTAAGTTCTAGACTTAAAAATAATTTGGGTTCTAGACCCAGGGTAAGTTTTGGACATAAAAGATAATTTAGGTTCTGGAACTGAGATAAGTTCTGCACTTAAAAGGTAATTTGGGTTCTGGACTCGAGATAAGTTCTAGATTTAAAAGATAATTTGGGTTCTAGACCCGAGATAAGTTCTAGACTTAAAAGATAATTTGGGTTCTGGACCTGAGATAAGTTATGGACTTAAAAGATAATTTGAATTTTGGACCCAAGGTAAGTTCTGGACTTTAAAAATGATTTGGGTTCTAGACCCAGTGTAAGCTCTGGACTTAAAAGATAATTTTGGTTCTGGGCCTGAGATAAGTTCTGGACTTAAAAGATAATTTGGGTTCTAGACCCGAGGTAAGTTCTAGACCCGAGTTAAGTTTTGGAATTAAAAGATAATTTGGGTTTTGGACCCGAGGTAAGTTCTGGACTTAAAAGATAATTTGGTTTTTGGAATCGAGATAAGTTCTGGGCTTAAAAGATAATTTGGGTTCTAGACCCGAGGTAAGTTCTGGACTTAAAAGATAACTTAGGTTATGGACCTGAGATAAGTTCTGGACCTAAAAGATAATTTGGATTCTGGACCCGAGGTAAGTTCTGGACTTTAAAAATTATTTGGATTTTGGACCCGGGGTAACTTCTGGACTTAAAAGATAATTTGGGTTCTGGACCTGAGATAAGTTCTAGACTTAAAAGATAATTTGGGTTCTGAACCTGAGGTAAGTTCGGTACTTAAAAGATAATTTGGATTCTAGACTTGAGATAAGTTATGGACTTAAAAGATAATTTGGGTTCTGCACCCAAGTTAAGTTCTGAACTTTAAAAATGAAAATAAAAATAACAAAAAAAAATCAGCGACGAAAAAATCGGCGACAAAAAAATCGTAGCCGAAAGTCAGCGCGGACCCGTGGGCATCAGCTGGCCTGTTCCGGCAGAGCTGCTGCAGCCAGCTGCGGTAGCTTTTTTGCCAACGCAGTTTTTCCGCAGCAGTTTTTTTTCGCCAGTAAAATTTTTTCGACGCAAATTTTCCGAAATCTAATGCAATTAGGTTTCGGTTTTCTTTTCTTAATGAATAATGTATGTCGTGACCAACTAGAATTAATCGAGAATTCTTCTGTAAATAAGTACAATTACAACACAAAAAAAAGGAAGGAAGAAATAGGGAGGAAAAATTGGACGGAAATTAGTGACTGAGAGTGAGGAGGAAAACTTGGAAACTTTAAAAATTCCTTCTGGCAGTAAATTGAATCGGACTTTGGAGGGAGAAAATAAGAAATTCAAGCAATTCAAAGGAAAAAAAGCTTGTCTTTGACCTTGTTCATCCAAGAAGCAATTTTCGGTGTAACTTACAAAAGAAGGTTTGAATTCTTAATTTCTTTTATTTTATCACAGTAGCTAGATCATATAATTGTTTCTTTTAAATTAAAAACCTCATAACCTCAATTCACCTTTTCTGAAGTATGAAAATCTTAAATCGTGGCTTTATTTTCCAAAAGTTTAAAGCTATTAGTTTTATTTCTTCAGAACCCTAAAACTAAGATTTCCTTTCCAAATTATCAAAACTTTAAATCGTGTTCTGTTTCCTTCCAAAAGCCTTAAAAATATCTTTTTTGCTCTTATAAACTTTAAATCATTTTATTTAAATTCATAAAACTTCTTGGAATTGTCAATTGTCTTTCCAAATCCTAAAATAAAATTCATTACCCGAAACCCTAAATTCAACAATCCTAAAACCCTAATTTAATTCCAAAACTCAAAATAGTAAACCCTAACCCCTTAAAACCTTAATCCTTAAATTTTTTCTAAACCCTAAATTCTTTAAAACTTTAAAAACCATAAAAACATAAATGTTTAATTTTACATAGTAAGCTTAAGCTTGAAACCATATGAGTAACCATAAACCACAAATCAAAAGTATTTTAAAGTGTTCAAACCCTAGTTTCATGATTTCACCATCCAAACATTAATTTGGTTAATCAAAGAACTTTATCAACCTTTTAAAACATAAAACCTTAATATATTTTAATTCCTTAAAAAACTCACAGTAGCCAAATTCCATAAATTCCAAAACCCTAAACACATGAAATAAAGAACCCTAAATGGAAATAGTAGTTATAATTTAGATTTTTATTTGCCCTATTCAATTCTATATTTGATTATGCTTTGATTTATTTTATATGCTTTAATTTATTTAAGTTCAATGCTTGGTTTATTTAATTTATCATGGATGGATGTTTACTTTCTATTGATGCTTAATATCTTGGATGAATTATTTATTTATGATGAATGATTATTTACTTTTATCAATTTATTTAGATTTCCAAATGTTGTAAGAGGTATGTTTCCACTTCGTGGGTACCTCATTAGTTAAATATCATGTAATTTAAATTGCTTTTATGTTTTAAAACCAATGTAAAGGGCATGTTTCTACCTTTCGGTAGGTGTCCTATTTAGGCATGGGATGTAAGGACATGTTTCAATCCTTGGATGGGTGTCCATTTAATTGTTTTGTTTGGACATTGTTTTGATTTTCAATATATCGATGCTTTATTTTTATTGCGTGTAATATGGATAATGTTGTTATATTTAAGAATTTTATAATATTAAGACCTGTAAAGGAGGCCGGTTCCAATGAACCAGGCGTTGTGGGGGTGCTGGGCCATTTCTCACCTTCCCCACACCTACCCAACTTTTCGAACCCGTTAGGGGATTGGGAATTCCTTAGGAATTGAGTCATCCACCCCTTTCTTTTTTCCGGCCAGTCTGGGTGGCGACTCCATTTTCTCCAGACTTAGGTCCGTGTTCTCTAAGGCCCTGAGCCTAAACGGTGCCGATGTAGCAAGAACCATTCCACCGGGAGTGGGGTCAAAAATCCCCGCTCATAGTGGCTACTCCACTGGGGATAAGAGAAGTTGATTCCGCTGGTCTTTATATTATTCTATTCTTTCTTATAATGATATTATCCATTGCATCATATTAGTTTGCATCGTGTGTGTGAGTTAGGACGCCCGTGTTACTTGTGTTGTATTATGTAAGGGATACCATACTTTCACTCAAGGTATGGAGATCAAGCATGGCATAACTACTCATAGCCTCATACCATTTGGTATATACTTGCTATGGGAACCTAAGCCTTTTTACCCAAAGCTCATGTAATTGGCCTAGTTATTTTCCTTAGGTTGTACCCAAATGCATGTTGTTTGACTATGGTTAATTTATCTTGGCTTAAATCATTGATTATTTGGTTTGTTCTTTTTCTAATATGACCTAAGTATATTGTAAGCTCAAAATAAATTTTTCTTTAATGTCCAAAAGACCAAAGCTATTTTCAAAACTTTTCAAGATGATCTTTGGATATAAAATTTTTCTAGAAATAAATCAAAAATTCTTTTTGCTCATGGCCCAAATACTAAGCCCAAAATCCATTTTTCCAAAAAATCTTTTTACAATGGGCTTAGAAACAAAATTATTTTCATCCAACCTTTTCTTACAAAGAGCTTGCAAATTATTTAGCTCAATTACGAAATACCAAAAATCAATTGTGGGCCTAGTTTATACTAAGAATACATTAACCATGGGCTTGTTTTTGGCATGAATCATTAGTTGCCTTTTTCAAGTGAGAAATCTATTCATAATAAACCTCTTAATTTAGTTTTAATCCAATATAGCATACAAGCTACTTTAGTTTGTTGAATGGATTAAAACCTAATTAATGGGAATTATCAGGAATTGATTTTCATTTTTGAAAATATAACTATTGGTTGAAACGTCCGAGAGAATTATTCGAAAATAAGATATCCCATGTTGGTATTTTGTTAGCCATATACCTAGGAAAAGAGACTCGCCATTCGTGTGTGGATGTTATAAGGTTGGAAGGAACGTCCTATTTATCCTTATTTGTTTATTGCTTGTGCATACATGCATACATACATTTGCATCTCATATCCTTGATCCTCTCTGGCTCACAGACCTAGAGTACAATAATTCAAGAGCATACAATGACACCACCTACAACATTTCAAGGATGGATGCAAACCAGTTAAGGGATCCAGTTGATGAAGTTGTCAATGCTAGGATGGCCGAACTACAAGACCAATTGGTTTAAATTATGAAGACCCAGTTGATTAAAATTCTAGAGATCATCAACAATGCTAATAAGGCATCTCTCATTGAAATAAAAAAAAGAAGGAAAAGATAGCATTAACAAGGAACATTTCTACTGATAGAGATCGAGTGAAAAATGAGAGATCAATCCCTATTCTACAAGACCAACCAAACCATGTGCTATCTAAGTGGAGCAATAAGAGCGGCTATCACCCTAGTGGGCAAAGTCAAAGGAAAGAGGAGGTGTTGAGAAAGATACAACAACTAAGCCAACAAAGAAGCATAAATTTTTAGACTTAAGGGAGCCTTTGTCAAAGATGTTAGAAAATCTAATGAAAATAGATTTGCTACAACCATTGGCACCTTGGCCTCTACATAAGCCTCTACGGCCAAATTTTTATTCCAAGGTCTTCTGTCAATTCCATCAAATGCAAGGGCATGAGACAGATAAATGTGTTCAATTAAGGCATGAAATCCAAGATTTGATTGACAGCGGAAAACTGCCTGAGCCTAATAAGCCCAACGCTAAGAATAATCCTCAGCCTAAATTTGGAAGGGCATCATCACTTACAACCTTCATGAGGAGTTTTATCTTGTCACCTTGTCATGATATGGATAGAGAAGCTGCTAAAAATGTTATGCTACTAAGCAAGCTTGGACTAACTGTGGATGATGAAGCAATGATCCTTGATGATGGAAAAAATCCTTGCCCTTGAGATGTCTAAATAAATGAAGCATCTTCAATTCCAACTCAACGAACTTTCCTTAGCTTGAATGTTGCTTTTCAATTTTTGCTTTCTTTCATATTGAATTGGAACAATCTTATTTTTCAAATTATGTTTGTTTGAATAAATTACTTTCATCAAAATTTTTGTTGGTCTTTGCTCATTTTGGTGCTCAACCAATGAGGATTCTAGCTTGATAATTCATAAATTAATGTGTCTAGGCATCATGACTTGAATGACTTTACTAGATGAGGGAATTGCTCTATAGCATCGAGTTGTGTAAGCTTACTTAGAGAGGGCTCCTGCATAATTATATTTGTCTAGGTCCTAGTCAGTCGTAGAACATGATTTGACTAACTTTCAAGGCAAAATTGAACTCTGCTTATTTAAGAGAGAAATGATCTAGGCATTGTTTAACGAGCTAACAACTTGTATCCACCCTATTAAATATTAATCCCTAGTTGTCCCTTTGAGCCTTTATAAAATTTTAGCTTTCTTCTAATTGGCATATAACCCCCAATAACCTACCCTGAGCTATTGTGATACTTTTGACAAGTCTTATGATCACTAAGATGAAGAGGCAAGAAGATCAAAAGAAAGCAATGATAAGTCAAGATCATGAAGATAGTTGAAGCTCTCAAGACCATAAGGGTAGTTGATGTTTTCAAGACCGTAAGGATAGTTGATGTTCTCAAAACCATAAGGGTAGTTGAAGTTTCGTTAATATCTCTAATATATCAAGACAACATCAACATCAGAGTAACAAATGATTTATCCCTGTTAAAGAAGATTTATGTCACTCCACTCATCCATTATTGGAAGCCTAAGTTAGTACAAACAAGATAATTCTTTTAGAGCTAGAACAAAAAAAAAACAACAAAAAAAAGAAAACAAAAGAAAACAAAATGACAAAAGAAAAGAAAAAGAAAAGAAAAAAGAAAGAAAAAAAAAGAAAAGAAAGCCCAAAATGGTTCAAAAAGACAATTGAGTTCTCTTTTACCTAAAGTAGCAAAAGGCTTCCATTTGGATCATAAAGACATTTTTACCAAAGATTCAATCAAAATTGGAGAAAAAAGAGGAAGACCATCCGGTTCTTGAAAATTCTGTACTTGATAGGCCTACAAGAAAGAAGGGCAAAATGATAAAATGCTCAAAGAAAGGGAAGAGTAAGGAAAATAAAGAGAAAGAAAAGCGAAGAGTAAGAAAAAGAAAGAAAAGGGAGAAGAAGAAAAGCAACGAATTTGGGTCTTAAACTTTTTTGCTAGGGCAAAGACTGTCCTAATCAAGATCCAGATTAATGCCAAGAAGACAGAAAGAATTTAGAGTCTAGTAAGATTGCTCCCAACTGCCTAAAGTTCAACCAAGAGATTTGTAGTGTGAAGGTTTGTCCATTGTGTCACACCAGCTCCAATCTCAAAATGGCCTTCACTATAACCTGTGTCCCTTATGGACCCCATTTCAAGCCTATTAAAGACCTGTCGATCTCTCTTGGTAGGTAGAGTCTATTAGTGGAGATAGTTTGGATAAGCATGCATATGAGATAGACAATATTTAAACTCAAATGAGACCTTTGGCCAAGTAATGTGTATGTGCCTATCTGAAGTGCAACAATTCTTGCCTAAATAGAAATGATTCCCGAGTTTAGTATGGTAACTAGGGTTGTCATGTTACAGATATGTTAATTTGGAAAAATCAAGTCCTGAGGTATATTGACATTGATTTGGCAAAGCCAACATTTGATTTCAAAATCAAAAATTAAAAAAAAATGTGTTGTCATACAAAGCCTTCAAGTTAAGGGAAGTATGTTGAACCTCCAAAGGACACATTGGCCAAAGAAAATGATTATTGGCAAGGTCATGAAGAAGCTATCGGCCGACATGCTGAAACATAGTTCAAAATAGATGAATCCCTAACTCTACTGCTTAGAGTCTCCACCACTCATGTTTTCAACATCTTGAAGATAAAAGCCACAAATGCAAAAGCTTTCAATCATTCCAATGCAAGACTTGAACAAGCATCAAAACGGAACCAATGAGAACACTTCTGCTGATCACCTCGGTCTGTGAGTCGATGGAACAACTGTAAGAATCAAAAGAAGATATCAAATCAGGGGGGGCATAGAAAGCCCATTGCTTGAGAAAGCTCCAGTAATCTTGCAAAGAGAAGAAATACGTGCTTGTGTGAAGAACTAGACAACAACAACATCAATCAGAGTCCACATAGAAAAATCATGGGTTTGAGCCTACACAGGGGGCAAAGTTTTTCCTTTTCAATTTTTTGAGTTTATATATAAAACATTTTCAAACTCACTTGCAAATATCTCGCCACGCAGGAGGAAAAGGAGAGGATATGAAGGCTAGCTAAAAAGGGCTGAATTTTTTGAAAAAGTGCAAAGGAAGAACAAAATAGAATGGAATAAAAAAAAGAAAATTAGAATTCTCAAAAGAATGAAGATGCAAAAGACAAAAGATCAATCCAGCTAAAAGAGCTGAAGCCAGGGTAAAGACCCGACCTCCAAAGGATGAAGATTATGAAGATCCATTTGCAAGGGTGAAGACCCAATCTTCAAGGAAGAAGATCCATTTACAAGGGTGAAGACCCGATCTCCATGAATGAAGAACCAATTGCAAGGGTGAAGACCCGATCTCAAAGGATGAAGATCCATTTGCAAGGGTGAAGACCCAATCTCAAAGGATGAAGAACCAATTGCAAGGGTGAAGACCCGATCTCAAAGGATGAAGATCCATTTGCAAGGGTAAAGACCCAATCTCAAAGGATGAAGATCCATTTTCAAGGGTGAAGACCCGATCTCATCCATTTGCAAGGGTAAAGACCCGATCTCAAAGGATGAAGATCCTTTTTTCAAGGGTAAAGACTCGATGTCAAAAGATTTTAAAGGATGAAGACCCGATCTCAAAGGATGAAGATCCATTTTGAGGGTTGAAAAACCACAATGCATAGAATAACCGAAGCAGTCAGATTTCTCAAATGATAAAAGGTCAGTCAAACTCAATCTAGGGTCCAAGCACCCAAATTTAATTCAATCTCGGGTCCAAGTACCAAATTCCAATTCAATATTGGGTCTAAGCCCCCAAATGCAATTCAGTCTCAGGTCCAAGTACCCATTCTCAGGTCCAAGTACCAAAATCAAATAAATTTTGGGTCCAAGTACCCAAATCCAATCAATCTCGGGTCCAAGCACCCATTCTCAGGTCCGAGTACCCAAATCAAATCAATTTCGAGTCCAGGTACCCAAATCAAATCTAATCTCCGGTCCAAGTACCCAAATCAAATCAATCTCGGGTCCAAGCACCCAATCTCGAGTCCAAGTACCCAAATCAATTAAAGTTTGGGTCCAAGTACCCAATCTTAGGTCCAAGCACCCATTCTCGGGTCCAAGTATCCAAATTAATTCAAGCTCAGGTCCAAGTACCTAAATTAATTCAAGCTCGGGTCCAAGCACCCATTTTCGAGTCCAAGTCCCAAATCAAATTCAATCCATTCTTGGGTCCAAGTACCCAATCTCAGGTCCAAGTACCCAAATCAAATCAATCTCGGGTCCAAGTACCCAATCCTGGGTCCAAGTACCCAAATTCAATCCAATCTCGAGTCCAAGTACCCAAATCAAATTTAATCTCTGGTCTAAGTACCCAATCTCTGGTACAAGTACCCAAATTAAGTCTAGAACTCGAACTGAGTCTAGAACCCAAAAACAAATTCAAATAACCATCTCATCAAAAATTAAGTCTTGTTCCTTTTCACTCTCTAAAGTCTCAGATCGTTCAAGCAGGGGCAAACTATATACCCTTAATTTTTTACCTAGTCCGGTCCAATATATTTTAATTAGTCTAAAATAATTTTTGTATTGTCCAATACATTTTAGCTAGTCCAAAATAATTTTTATGGTATCCTGATTAATTTTAATATTTATTTTAGTAAAAAATGGTGAAATGAATAAAAATTCAAAAATAATAAATAATAATAAATAATAAAAAAATCGGCAATGAAAAAATCGTGGCATAAAATCAGCGCGGGCCCATGGGCATTTCGCCCTGCAGGAAACTCCTGCAGGCAAAATGGCTTGCAACGCGGGAGAAACGAGCCCGCGGGCCATTTAACCTGCAGGAATTTCCTGTGGGCGAAATGGCCAGTGGGCCTGTTTCACCTATGCTGCCACAACCAACTGCAGCAGCTTTTTTGCCAGCGCAGTTTTTCCGCAGCAGTTTTTTTTCGCCAGCAACATTTTTCCGATGCAAATTTTCCGAAACCTAATGCAATTAGGTTTTGGTTTCCTTTTCTTAATGAATAATGTATACCTTGAGCAACTAGAATTAATCAAGAATTCTTCTATAAATAAGTACAATTACAACATAAAAAAAAAGGGAGGAAGAAATAGGGAGGAAAAATTGGACGAAAATTGGTGACCGAGAGTAAGGAGGAAAACTTGGAAACTTTAAAAATTCCTTCTGGCAGTAAATTGAATCGAACTTTAGAGGGAGCAAATAAGCAATTCAAGCAATTCAGAGGCAAAAAAGCTTGTCTTTGACCTTGTTCATCCAAGAAGTAATTTTTGGTGTAACTTACAAAAGAAGGTTTGAATTCTTAATTTCTTTTATTTTGTCACAATAGCTAGATCATATAATTGTTTCTTTTAAATTAAAAACCTCATAACCTCAATTCACCTTTTCTGAAGTATGAAAATCTTAAATCGTGGCTTTATTTTCCAAAAGTTTAAAGCTATTAATTTTATTTCTTCAAAACCCCAAAACTAAGATTTGCTTTCCAAATTATCAAAACTTTAAATTGTGTTCTGTTTCCTTCCAGAAGCCTTAAAAATATCTTTTTTGCTCTTATAAACTTTAAATCGTTTTGTTTAAATTCATAAAACTTCATGAAATTGTCAATTGTCTTTCCAAATCCTAAAATAAAATTCATTACCCGAAACCCTAAATTCAACAATCCTAAAACCCTAATTTAATTCCAAAACTCAAAATAGTAAACCCTAACCCCTTAAAACCTTAATCCTTAATTTTTTTCTAAACCCTAAATTCTTTAAAACTTTAAAAACCATAAAAACATAAATGTTTAATTTTACATAGGAAGCTTAAGCTTGAAACCATATGAGTAACCGTAAACCACAAATCAAAAGTATTTTAAAGTGTTCAAACCCTAGTTTCATGATTTCACCATCCAAACATTAATTTGGTTAATCAAAGAACTTTACCAACCTTTTAAAACATAAAACCTTAATCTATTTTAATTCCTTAAAAAACTCATAGTAGCCAAATTCCATAAATTCGAAAACCCTAAACACATGAAATAAAGAACCCTAAATGGAAATAGTAGTTATAATTTAGATTTTTATTTGCCTTATTCAATTCTATATTTGATTATGCTTTTATTTATTTTATATGCTTTAATTTATTTAAGTCCAATGCTTGGTTTATTTAATTTATCATGGATGGATGTTTACTTTCTATTAATGTTTAATATCTTTGATGAATGATTTATTTATGATGAATGATTATTTACTTTTATCAATTTATTTAGATTTCCAAATGTTGTAAGAGGTATGTTTCCACTTGGTGGGTACCTCATTAGTTAAATATCATGTAATTTGAATTGCTTTTATGTTTTAGAACCAATGTAAAGGGCATGTTTCTACCTTTCGGTGGGTGTCCTATTTAGGCATGGGATGTAAGGACATGTTTCAATCCTTGGATGGGTTTCCATTTAATTGTTTTATTTGGACATTGTTTTGATTTTCAATATATCGATGCTTTATTTTTATTGTGTGTAATATGGATAATGTTGTTATATTTAAGAATTTTATAATATTAAGACCTATAAAGGAGGTCGGTTCCAATGAACCGAGCGTTGTGGGGTTGCTGGCTATTTCTCACCTTCCCCACACATACCCAACTTTCAGAACCCATTAGGGGGTTGGGGATTCCTTAGGAATTGAGTCATCCACCCCTTTCTTTTTCCCGGCCTGTCCGGGTGGCGACTCCATTTTCTCTGGACTTAGGTCCGTATTCTTTAAGGCCCCGAGCCTAAACGGTGTCGAAGTGGCAAGAACCATTCCACCGGGAGTGGGGGCAAAAATCCCCGCTCACAAGTGATATTTACTTTTTCTTTTTTCACGAGAATTACTATTTTTTACTTTTTTATTTTTATTTTTTTCTTTGCAATTTGCCTATATAAATGGCTTATTTCTTCAATACTCATTCATACTCACATATTTTCATATTTAAAGTAGAGAGTTTAGCAGAGAATTAAGGAGAAAATGCATGCTTCGAGATCAGGACCTCGATCCAATGCTGAGTTATTGGAATTTATTCGAAGGCATGAAAATCGAATTGTAAGTCTACTAGTTGGGATTGTAACACCCCTTCCCGACCTACATGTGTAAGCTGAGTAGAGGCGCCACACTAACCTAATGTTGCTACCAATTTTACTTAGTCAAATTTTAGTTCCAATTTTAATAGAAATTTTTCCATAGTTTCGCCTAAAAATTGAGTCCCAAGTGTCGACAAAACTAGTTTTTTTTTAAAACACTTTACACAAACCAATGCAAACAAAATCATTCTCAGTACACTTCCAATAAATCCCCCTTATACCCTCAACTACAACCTGCAAAAAGGATTTGTAACACCCCCATATCCAATGCCCACACACTACAACCACAACAATGTAGCATAAGTGCATCAAACATAGGGATGCTACGGTTTTCTTAACATTCAAAACACTTTAAACTTGATACAATACCCTTATCATTATACATTATAGAAAAGTAGGTCATTTACTTATAAAACAAAACATATTAGTTATATATATATATACATTTAAATATTACACAGCGGAAGTTATAAAAATATGTACATATTTACAAACACTTGAGTACATATTTAAAAATATCCATATTTTTACATTATAATCATTACTTTATAAAATATAAAGAAGTATACATGATTGGCAATTCTCTTCTGATCTTTAAGTTCCCAAAATCAACTCTTCAAGGTCTACTCTCACTTGGTCTTGATGAACTCTCGGGTTCGACTCTATCAGCTCTATTACCTGCGCGATTAAACACTATCGCGCTAAGCCAAGGGCTTAGTAAGATAATTCATGCTAAAATGCAATGTCACAAATTAATTACATATATCAATCGAAAGCATATTATTTATTCAATATGTTGCTTTGTTCAATGTCACATCAATATTCATATAATAGCACCATTCATTATACTCATTTAAATTTATCATTATAGCCAACAACTATGACTTTATATACGTACCCTTTCCCAACCAGGTCGGTTGCCCTCCAATCCCAAGGGTCCGCAGGAGGCAAATATGCACGTATAACATTATCAGTAACATACCTTTCCCCATCCAGGTCGGTTGTCCAAGTTCGGTTGCCCATTCCAATGGGTCCGCATGGTTCCGCAGGAGGCAAATAGGTACGTATAATACTGACTATATCGAACCTTCCTCCTACCAGATCGGTAGTCCAAGATCGGTTGCCCAACCCACTGGGTCCACATGGTTCCGCAGGAGACGGATAGGTCCGTTCATTAAACTTATCAATACTTTTTCAATTCATTTCTTTTTCACAAGCAAGTTAAGCAATCATGCCTCAACATCTCACATTACAACAAAACCATTTTCTCATAACATCATATCATTCCCACTTCATTTCATCATTATATACAATATTCATTACATTATCTAAACACTCACATTATTATTCAATCCTATCATCAATGCATGCTTCAATCATATTTCATTTGAATCACTATAACATCTTTGGTATAACATTTCAATGTGCATTACTCATGAAACACATTACCATTCACAATGCATAACATAACATTATTCAATCTCAACAATGCAATTAGGACAATTCAACCTCTTCACAACCTAATCCAAAAGGAATATTAGCAAAATGACCATATGAATAGTACATTCTGGTTTTAGACTCCATTTTATCCTTATTTTGAAAAATTGTATAAAATAATCTACTTGACTAAAAATTCTAAAATTTTTACAGAATTTAGTTTTGTATCTTAAAATCATTCCTTTAAAATTTCAGATCAAACTGAACACAAAATCTTGGTCAAATAGTTCACCTAACCAGACTGCCCCAATTGCCCTGCATCCTTGCAGCAGTTCTGAACTTTGTGAATTTCATAAATCAAATTCAATCAACGTGGTTCCAAATTATTTTTCTCAAATACTAGACTCACTAAGCAACAACATATCCAAAATTCAATTGAATATGATTTTTCTACATTTTATTAAAAATCCCGAAATAGAGCTGTCTCAGTTAAGGTACCTGCTGGAACAGGTCTAATAAAAATAATCTTTCTAAACTCATAACCTATCCAAAATCGAATCAACATATTTTTCAGTCATTCTAGACTCATAGAGGCACAACATATCAAAAATTCACTTCAAGAACATTTTTCTATAATTAATTAAAAATCATACAAATCACAACCTTTACTAATTGTAAAACAGAAACAATTTCACTAAACACAACTCTTACTCTTCCATCACCAACACCAACCCAACTTCTCATCTATCAAGCAAAATCAATACTTAAAATCACACCATAAGCAACTTAATCATACCATCATCAAATCACAACTCAACTCAAGCATAACTTCAAAAATAACAAGAGCAAACAAGAGCAAACTTACCAAATAATGAAACTCCTTGAAACTCCAACTTGTAACTTTGAAAACTTCCTTCACTTTGAACTTGAAATCATCAAAACCATCACTTGTTCTCTTGCTCTCTTCTCTCTTTGATGAGCCGGCCACACAACAACAACAAGAAGAAGAAATGATGAAGAAACACAAAGTCAATAGGCATTAAATACCCATCCAAAAGAAAATTTCTATAATACCCTCATCCATTTAACTAAGCTTTTGTCATATCTATACCCATTTAAGTAATTCACAACCAACACAAAAATATCCTCTTTCCTTGACTTTCCATTTTGACCACTTTATATGTTATATATATCACCATATAAGCAACATATACAATTATCTCTAAACCCTCTTTTCTTTCCCAACCACCATACAAAAACATTCTCTTCCCATTTCTCAATTCAAACCAACAACAACAACAACAAAACTTCTAGGGCATGCATAGGGATATTACAATTCTCCCCCTCTAAAAAGAAAATTTCGTCCTCGAAATTACCTGATATCAAAGCTGAAACAACTGCGGATATTGCTCTGGCATGGATTGTTCACTCTCCCAAGTCGCTTCTTCTTTTGCATGATTCTTCCAAAGAATCTTCACCAATGGCACTTGCTTGTTTCTCAATTCTTTCACATCATGTGCCAAGATAGCAACTGGTTCCTCTTCAAATGTCAAATCTGGGCTCACTTCGATAGACTCAAATGGCAACACATGAGATGGATCCGATCTATATCTCCTCAACATAGAAACATGGAATACATTATGAATACGATCCAACTCAGGTGGCAAAGCAAGTCGATACGCCACTGGCCCAACTCTTTCTAACACTTCATACGGCCCAATGAAACGAGGACTCAATTTTCCTTTCCGACCGAACCTCAAAATCTTCTCCCAAGGAGACACTTTCAGAAATACCTTATCTCCAACATTAAACTCTATATCTCTCCTTTTCAGATCTGCATAAGATTTCTGTCGGTCTGAAGCTGCTTTTAACCTGCCTCGAATCAACTTTACTTTTTCTTCAGTTTCTTGAATCAAATCAGGACCAATCAACTTATTATCTCCAAGCTCATTCCAACAAAGAGGTGTCCTACACCGTCTGCCATACAATGCTTCATTGGTGACTGTTGTTGTATGCAAACTCCACAAGAGGTAAAAATCTATCCCAACTTCCAGTGAAATCAATGACACAACTTCTCAACATGTCTTCAAGAATCTGTATCACCCTCTCTGACTGTCCATCCATCTGTGGATGAAAAGCAGTGCTGAAGTGCAGTCGAGAACCTAAAGCACTATGCAAACTCTTCCAAAATCTGGAAGTAAACCTGGGATCTCGATCAGACACTAAAGAAGTTGGAACACCATGCAGTTTCACAATCTCATGGATATACAGCTCAGCCAATCTCTCCAAAGAGTAATCCATTCGAACCGGAAGGAAATGAGCTGTCTTAGTCAATCTATCCACAATCACCCATATAGCATCATGCTTCTTTTGTGTCAATGGCAAACCAGACACAAAATCCATTGTCACTCTTTCCCACTTCCATTCTGGCACTGACAATGGTTGAAGCAACCCGGTTGGAACTTGATGCTCTGCTTTAACCTTCTGACAAGTGAGACATTTCGACACAAAATCTGCAATGTCTCTCTTCAAACCAATCCACCAATAATGCTGTCTCAAATCATGATACATCTTCGTATTACCCGGATGCATAGCAAACACTAACTGATGTGCTTCTTCTAAAATGACTCTTTTCAATTCAGCATCATCGGGTACACACAATCGGTTTTTAAACCAGAGACTCCCATCGTCTTTCACAACAAAATCTCTTGTCTTCCCATTCTTACAATCTGAAATAATCTTCTGAATCTTCTTATCGGCCAACTGAGCTTCTTTGATCTGATCTAACAAAATCGGCTTCAATTGCAACTGTGCCAATAATGCACCATCAACAAAAGGTACAAAACTGGCATGCAATGCTCTCAACTCAACAAGCAACGAGAGCGAGTAAACTGTTAAACCAGCTAAAGACTTCCGACTCAAGGCATCAGCAACAACATTTGCTTTACCTGGATGATAGTCAATCAAGCAGTCGTAGTCTTTAATCAATTCTAACCATCTCCTCTGACGAAGATTGAGTTCTTTCTGGACACCCAAATACTTCAAACTCTTGTGATCAGTGTAGATGAAACATTTCTCCCCAAACAGATAGTGGCGCCAAATCTTCAATGCAAACACAATGGCAGCCAATTCCAAATCATGGGTCGGATAGTTAAGCTCATGCGGTTTCAACTGTCGAGATGCATAAGCTATAACTTTCCCTTCCTGCATCAATACACACCCCA
Source organism: Garcia nutans (assembly GCA_947685225.1). Lineage (NCBI taxonomy): Eukaryota > Viridiplantae > Streptophyta > Magnoliopsida > Malpighiales > Euphorbiaceae > Garcia > Garcia nutans. The sequence goes on along the minus strand of CANTUV010000007.1, from coordinate 29,897,030 downwards.
AACCTCTATGTGAAGCATCACTGTAGATCACATATGGTTTGCCTTCAACAGGTAAAGTAAGAACAGGCGATTGAGCCAACAACTCTCTCAACTGCTCAAAACTAGCCTGACACTGATCTGTCCACACAAATCTCACTCCCTTTCGAAGTAATCTGGTGAGTGGAGTAGCTATCAAAGAAAACCCTTTCACAAACCGTCGGTAATAGCCTGCCAAACCCAGAAAACTTCTAATCTCTGTCACAGACTTGGGTGGACTCCAATTCAGAATAGCTTCAACTTTACTTGGATCAACTCTAATGCCTTCCGCTGAAACAATATGTCCGAGAAAAGCAACTTGATCCAACCAGAACTCACACTTCGACAATTTGGCAAATAACTGCTTCTCTCTCAAAATCTGCAACACAATCCGCAGATGCATATCATGTTCCTCTTCATTCCGCGAATACACTAGTATATCATCAATGAAGGCCACTACAAACTGATCCAAATAGGGCCTAAACACCCTATTCATCAAATCCATAAAAGCTGCAGGTGCATTCGTTAGACCAAAAGGCATAACTAGAAATTCATAATGCCCATACCTGGTCTGAAAGGCGGTCTTCGGAACATCCTCAGCTCTGACTCTCAGCTGATGGTACCCAGATCTCAAATCAATTTTAGAAAACACAGCTGCACCTTTCAATTGATCAAAGAGATCATCGATTCTAGGCAAAGGATATTTATTTTTAATAGTCACCTTGTTCAATTGCCTATAATCGATACACAACCTCATAGTACCATCTTTCTTCTTCACAAATAGCACAGGAGCTCCCCAAGGAGAAACACTGGGGCGAATAAATCCTTTGTCCAACAACTCCTGTAATTGCACTTTCAACTCCCTCAATTCTGCTGGTGCCATTCTGTAAGGAGTAATAGAGATAGGAGTGGTACCAGGCAACAATTCAATACCAAACTCCACCTCTCTCTCAGGAGGCAATCCTGGCAACTCCTCTGGAAAAACATCAGGGAACTCTGCAACTGTGGCAATACTAGCAATGGAAGAACCCTTCACTCTAGTATCTACCACATGAGCAAGATAGGCTTCACACCCCTTTTTAATCAACCTCCTGGCTGTAACAGCTGAAACAAATAAGGAGGCTAGCTGTTCCTGCTCATTAGATACTATCACCTCTCTACCATCACCCGTTCTCAAAGAAACAATTTTCTTTTTACAATCCACCACAGCTCCATGTCGAGATAGCCAATCCATACCTAAAATCACGTCATATTCCTTAAATGGCATCTCAATCAAATCCCCAAGGAACTCCTCACCCTGCACCACTACTGCACTATCTCTATGCACCTTACTCACAACCACACTATGCCCTAACGGATTTGTCACCAACACATCAAATCCTAGGGACTCAGCATGCACATCAAATACAGGCAAAACAGATGCACTAATATATGAATGCGTGGAACCCGGATCAATCAAAGCAAGTACTGGAGTATTAAATAAAGAAAAAGTACCAGCTATGACTGCCGATGTATCTGGCTGCCTCTGCATAACATACATCCTCTGGGAAGATCCAACCTCCTCTGGTCTACCCTCCCTGGATGTAGCACCTCCTCTAGCACTGAATCCTGGTCTACCTCCCCGGCTGGCACCTCTGCCTCCTCTGCCTCCCCTCACACTAGCTCGAGAAGCAGCAGAATCAACTGGCATCTGCTCCTGCCTCTCAGGACAGTCTCTCACAAAGTGGTCAAGTGATCCACACCTGAAGCATACAGCTGGTCCACCACTCTTCCAACAAACACCTCTATGATAACCCCCACACTGAGCACATCTAGGTGGAGCGGATCTCTGAGTCATAGGGATCGGAGCACTTGCCACTGAAGCTGCAGGTCTAAATCTCTATCTCTGGAACTGCACAGACCTACCAGCTGGTCTCTGGCTCCTACTACTCCGAGGAACAAAACTTCCTCTACCCCTCTTCGCAGAGGAAGACCCTGCCTCGAACTGGGGCCTTCTAACCCTAACCTCTTCTTCTGAAGCAGCTGCAATAACTTGAGCTCACTCTACACTTCGAGCTGCTGTCACAAGCTGTGAGAAATCCTGATATCTGGATCCAGCCACTAAGCACATGATCGAGGGCCTCAATCCCTCCTCAAACCTCCTGCATCTATCAATCTCATCAGCAATGATACCCCCAGCATACTGACTCAGTCGAATAAACTCAACTTCATACTCAGTTACGGTCCGATGATCTTACTTCAAATCTAGAAACTCTCTTTTCTTCCCATCTTTATACTCCCTAGGAGTATACTTCAACTCAAATTCCCTCAGAAAATCAGTGTAAGACAGTGTTGGAGGATCATCCATAGAATGGGGCACCGTCTTCCACCAATCGTAGGCGTCCTTCTGTAGCAAAGATCTTGCATAGTCAAATTTTTCCTCAGGGGTGGCATGTAACTGAATAAAGATCCTCTGTACTTTGTCAAGCCACTGTTCTGCTACAGCTGGATCAGTAGTACCAAGGAAATCCTCCGCTCCATACTTCCTTAGTTTATCATAGTGCCTCACAGATACCAAAGGCTGAGGGGGTGGTGGCACTGGTGCTTGCCTCATAACTTCCATCATATGTCTAAACCAGGCTGGCGGAACCTCCTCTCCAGCTGGTCTACCCGACACCGAAGCAGGTGCCTCCTCAACACTATCAACTCTAGCTCCCTCAGCAGGAGCGATACTCTCGGCACTACCCTCAATCGACTGACGTGAGTGAGAATCCATCACAACCTAAGTCTGCAAACACAACATACTACATCTTATTAAAGATCAGAGGTTGCCAATCCCAAACATGTATATTATTTCAAAACCAACTTTTTAAGTAAAATATTCTTTTTATTACATTTTACCTAGGCTGAGAATCTCAAACCTAGGCTCTGATACCAAAACAATTGTAACACCCCTTCCCGACCTACATGTGTAAGCTGAGTAGAGGCGCCACACTAACCTAATGTTGCTACCAATTTTACTTAGTCAAATTTTAGTTCCAATTTTAATAGAAATTTTGCCATAGTTTCGCCTAAAAATTGAGTCCCAAGTGTCGACAAAACTAGTTTTTTTTTTTTAAAACATTTTACACAAACCAATGCAAACAAAATCATTCTCAGTACACTTCCAATAAATCCCCCTTATACCCTCAACTACAACCTGCAAAAAGGATTTGTAACACCCCCATATCCAATGCCCACACACTACAACCACAACAATGTAGCATAAGTGCATCAAACATAGGGATGCTACGGTTTTCTTAACATTCAAAACACTTTAAACTTGATACAATACCCTTATCATTATACATTATAGAAAAGTAGGTCATTTACTTATAAAACAAAACATATTAGTTATATATATATATACATTTAAATATTACACAGCGGAAGTTATAAAATATGTACATATTTACAAACACTTGAGTACATATTTAAAAATATCCATATTTTTACATTATAATCATTACTTTACAAAATATAAAGAAGTATACATGATTGGCAATTCTCTTCTGATCTTTAAGTTCCCAAAATCAACTCTTCAAGGTCTACTCTCACTTGGTCTTGATGAACTCTCGGGTTCGACTCTATCAGCTCTATTACTTGCGCGATTAAACACTATCGCGCTAAGCCAAGGGCTTAGTAAGATAATTCATGCTAAAATGCAATGTCACAAATTAATTACATATATCAATCAAAAGCATATTATTTATTCAATATGTTGCTTTGTTCAATGTCACATCAATATTCATATAATAGCACCATTCATTATACTCATTTAAATTTATCATTATAGCCAACAACTATGACTTTATATACGTACCCTTTCCCAACCAGGTCGGTTGCCTTCCAATCCCAAGGGTCCGCAGGAGTCAAATATGCACGTATAACATTATCAGTAACATACCTTTCCCCATCCAGGTCGGTTGTCCAAGTTCGGTTGCCCATTCCAATGGGTCTGCATGGTTCCGCAGGAGGCAAATAGGTACGTATAATACTGACTATATCGAACCTTCCTCCTACCAGATCGGTAGTCCAAGATCGGTTGCCCAACCCATTGGGTCCGCATGGTTCCGCAGGAGACGGATAGGTCCGTTCATTAAACTTATCAATACTTTTTCAATTCATTTCTTTTTCACAAGCAAGTTAAGCAATCATGCCTCAACATCTCACATTACAACAAAACCATTTTCTCATAACATCATATCATTCCCACTTCATTTCATCATTATATACAATATTCATTACATTATCTAAACACTCACATTATTATTCAATCCTATCATCAATGCATGCTTCAATCATATTTCATTTGAATCACTATAACATCTTTGGTATAACATTTCAATGTGCATTACTCATGAAACACATTACCATTCACAATGCATAACATAACATTATTCAATCTCAACAATGCAATTAGGACAATTCAACCTCTTCACAACCTAATCCAAAAGGAATATTAGCAAAATGACCATATGAATAGTACATTCTGGTTTTAGACTCCATTTTATCCTTATTTTGAAAAATTGTATAAAATAATCTACTTGACTAAAAATTCTAAAATTTTTACAGAATTTATTTTTGTATCTTAAAATCATTCCTTTAAAATTTCAGATCAAACTGAACACAAAATCTTGGTCAAATAGTTCACCTAACCAGACTGCCCCAATTGCCCTGCATCCTGGCAGCAGTTCTGAACTTTGTGAATTTCATAAATCAAATTCAATCAACGTGGTTCCAAATTATTTTTCTCAAATACTAGACTCACTAAGAAACAACATATCCAAAATTCAATTGAATATGATTTTTCTACATTTTATTAAAAATCCCGAAATAGAGCTGTCTCAGTTAAGGTACCTGCTGGAACAGGTCTAATAAAAATAATCTTTCTAAACTCATAACCTATCCAAAATCGAATCAACATATTTTTCAGTCATTCTAGACTCATAGAGGCACAACATATCAAAAATTCACTTCAAGAACATTTTTCTATAATTAATTAAAAATCATACAAATCACAGCCTTTACTAATTGTAAAACAGAAACAATTTCACTAAACACAACTCTTACTCTTCCATCACCAACACCAACCCAACTTCTCATCTATCAAGCAAAATCAATACTTAAAATCACACCATAAGCAACTTAATCATACTATCATCAAATCACAACTCAACTCAAGCATAACTTCAAAAATAACAAGAGTAAACAAGAGCAAACTTACCAAATAATGAAATTCCTTGAAACTCCAACTTGTAACTTTGAAAACTTCCTTCACTTTGAACTTGAAATCATCAAAACCATCACTTGTTCTCTTGCTCTCTTCTCTCTTTGATGAGCCGGCCACACAACAACAAGAAGAAGAAGAAATGATGAAGAAACACAAAGTCAATAGGCATTAAATACCCATCCAAAAGAAAATTACTATAATACCCTCATCCATTTAACTAAGCTTTTGTCATATCTATACCCATTTAAGTAATTCACAACCAACACAAAAATATCCTCTTTCCTTGACTTTCCATTTTGACCACTTTATATGTTATATATATCACCATATAAGCAACATATACAATTATCTCTAAACCCTCTTTTCTTTCCCAACCACCATACAAAAACATTCTCTTCCCATTTCTCAATTCAAACCAACAACAACAACAACAAAACTTCTAGGGCATGCATAGGGATATTACAGGGATGCAGCTTCATCGCAGTTCAAGTAAAAAAACTAAGGTAATAATGCAACTTAACATTTGAATAACACAAATACTTATTATTTTTTATTATTTTTTTATTTATTTTGTCTTTTTTTAATTAGGAAAAAAAATAGTTAGTGGACTATTTAATAAATAAATAAATAGATAAATTAGAATAGGACCTAACAAATAAATGTAGTCTACGAATCAGTAGTATTGGTATGATGATATACTTACCTTGTGTTAACTTACTTGATTCCATGTTAGCACGATCATTGTGTTATCCAGGGCAGACGATGTGTCTATAAAGCCCAACAGTATGATGTAGCACCCTCTTAAGTAAAATGGATTGTCCGAGATTGCAGTTTTGAAAGCTTTATCTTGCAAATACCATCTTAGGAGTGTCTGATAGGCAGGAGTGTAGTTCAAGTCGGAGCGGTGGATGGATATGACCCATACTTTTCATCTACCTGTAGGAAAGATGACCATTAGCCTAGTCGATTATACAATCATAATTGGTATTCGGTACTATGGCCTTCCGGTCCCTCTTACCAATGATATTTTGACACATGAAGAAATTCAACAGTTAATCGGTATGGAATCGTCATTAAAAGGGCCTTTCAAGATAAAAATTAAGCTGATTCAGAGTTATTGGATGAGCTATGAAGGATGGGTTCATAGGGAAATAGCCAAACAATATGCTCGAGGATTTTTACTGTATTTGCTAGGGTTGACCATTTTATGCAACACTGAATCTGCCATCCATTTATCGGTGTTGAGGGCCCTTACTGATATGAGTATGGTACCGCTTTACGACTAGGGTGAAGATGGCCTTGCCTATCTCTATCATGGACTAGACAAGATTTGCATGAATAAGAAGTCTTTTATTTGTTTCGTGGTGGTTGTCGAGGTACTCTTCTTCCACCATTGTCAATTCCATTCTTATACTTGTATGAATTTGATTTTCATTATTATTGCAGGTATAGGCATATGAGCATAATCTTGTGACTGGCATTTCCTGAAAGAGAGTTGGGTATTCAAGATTGAATTTTTGGTTGTCAGATCGTGTAGCAGTTCCTGGCTCTCACCATGTGCACACCCAGTGCTATCTCTTGAGTTGCTTAACCTGGGGCCAGGTAAAATAGTATTAGTATACTTTTAAATTTATATAAAAGTTCACTTACTTTATGTCATTTTGTAGGTCAATTTGGCTTGGTGGAACATAGAAGAGTGACAAACTAGACTTCTTCCATGAATGCCACATTGCCTTTTTATCATACCCACCGAGTCATTGTTGGCCCTGTGTCTAGTGGTTGGTTTCTCGGGGAGAGAGTGTATGAGTGGTTCCTTGGTCCCAAGGTGGAGGATTCCAATGAATTGCCTAGAGTATACTTTAAGTATCACATCAATGCTAGAGAATGTGTGGTGGTTATCTAGGCACGGTTATGATGTTGAAACCTTTCTCTATCCACCGGGTGCATCATATGCCCCGTTTATTCGAGTAGGACTCTTGAACTTTGATGTATCTCCTATTGGCATCTGGGAAATTCTTAAGGAAAAGGAGGATAGAAATGAAGAGGAGTATCATAGAGAGGGAGAAGGGTCCGTCTCGCATCCCGGGGCTAGCACCTCTCAAGTAAACTTTTACCATTTTGCCATTGTAATTACTTCTTTCTTAACCTATTTTGACTGTTTTAATGATTACTACATGCTACTGGCTCATTTGGTCATGAGGCTGGACCTTCCTCTGCCGCTTCTCCATTTTCTCATTCTAATCAACTGGAGATGCCATCTGATCCAGAGGATATTGATATGAATTACCTAGTAGGTTATCTTATTCCATGATGATTTATGCTACATGTATGAATGATTTTGTATGGTCTTACCCTTTTTCTTTCTGACTCACAGTGGATGCATGAGGAGAAAAATAAGAAACTTCAAGAACAGTTAGCTGCTAGTCATCAACAGGTTGCCTATTTTGAAAAATTGTATCATCAGTCAGAGCAAAACTTTCAAGAATTTCGATTTCAGGGGATGAGAGATCCTGGTACTTCGTCATCTAGGGAACCCCAAACTTGATGGCCATGAGATTCTTTCATCTACTTCGGATGAAGACCATTACAGATCTGAATTCCAAGGTAATAGAGGTTCAGGTGCTCCTACTTCGGGCGAACTTGGGATAGATGATAGGCTTCCTCCTTCAATAGGAGATGACTTTTTTAGGATTTTGTTTGATCATGACCCACTACCTCCTTTACAGTGATCTATCATTATTATATTAATTGAGAAAATATTGTATTATCATTAATAATAAAAATAATGATAAAAATAATAATGATGATATATAATTTGCACTTTTGCTGCAACTTTTGACTTTTAAATATTTTATTATTATTTTTTATTTTTCTTTTCTTTTTTTAGGTATTATAATTTTTATTATTTTTGCATTACAATAATTCAGAATTACACGGTAGCACTGATTTACAAAATCGAAGGCAACGCGGCCACTCAAAATCATTTCGTCACTAATTTCCTATCCTTGCTCATCTCGATCTCAAACCATTCCTTGTAAACTTTGGTATGACCAATCATCCTATATAAATCTTCTTTCCCTGCTATGACCTCATACAGAAGCTACGAGTTTTCAACTTCAGCCTCAAAATTCCTTTTAACAATTCTAATTTTTCTTCAATTGTCAACAATGACCAAACTCAATTTGAAGAAAATAAAAAGTCTATTTACAAATATGAATACCATTCACTGGGAACAAATATCTTGGTCTAAAATTAATACTTTGAAGTGTTTTCAAAATATTAAATTGGACCATTCTTTTTTACATGCCATGGTTACTTTTTGAAATGTGAATTCTAGGACTTTTAAGATAAATGGCTTTGAGATATGTCCCATGATTGAAGAGTTTGAGGCCATCCTTGGTTATTCAAGCAATCAACCAATGGCGTTACCAATATTGATTTTCAAGGCTCAACAAAAGATGCAAATGTTATTTTTACTTTCAAAGCCCAAAATTTTACCGTTGATGAGAGGTGAGAAGATTCTGCTTGGTCCCGTAATTGACTTTTGCATTTCTCACTTGGCTCCTACCAAGGCATGTGTAATATTCCAAACTATACCCTAAAATTTTTGGAATGATTGTTGTTGAAATTGGATTAAATGATATAAAGTATATTTAAGATATTAAGTGGTATGAGAGGAAAAGAGAAGTGTGTATATGTTGATATGTGTATGTTTGATTATGGTGTGTTTGAGAGTGTTTGGTCTTTTTGGCTTTGATTTTGGGATTGGTTTGAAGGAAAGGTTAAGTTTGGTGATGGAAAGCAAGTGTTGTGTTTTGCATATGTGAAGAGTTGTGATGATGGTTGTGATTTGTGTTTGATGTATGTATTGAGTTATTTTGGTGTTTATGCAAGTCTAGTATGCTTTATTGATGTGTTTGGTTAAGTCTGTTTGGAGTGGAAGATAGAAAAAGTAAGAGGTTTGTTGGATGTGGTGTTGTTAGTGTCGGAATCAGGATTTTTGGCCTGACACGCCCATGAGCACGGCCAAGTCTTTGGGCATGTCAATGGTTCTATTTTCTAGATGGGTGACACGACCAGTGACATGCCCATGTCACTGAGCGTGTCACAACTTCTGTATTGAGGTAGTATTGACACGTCCAGTGACACGCCCATGTCACTGAGCGTGTCATAACTACTGTGATGTTGGTGGATTGACACGGCCAATGACACGCCCATGTCACTGAGCATGTCATAGCCACTGTGTTGAGGGAGCATTGACACGGCTGACATGCCCATGTCACTGAGCGTGTCAAAGCTTCTATGTTGTGAGTTTAGGGCACGGTCAGGGACACACCCGTGTTATTGAGCGTTTCATTTGTAGAGTTTGCCCTAGTTGGTTCTTATCCTTATCATTTTTATCTTCTGTGTATCTGTAAGTGAGTGTGTATCATCACTTTTGGATTAGGTTTTGAAGAGATTGAGTTGCCCTAATCCAAGTGTTGAAGGATTCTTGGAAGAGGGGTTTGGTGTTGTGTAAGTTGCTCTTGAGGTAAGTACAAACCCTACATGCTTGCATACAATTACATGACCTTGGGACTTAACATGTTTATTTGTAAATGTGTTAAGTAATCTATTACATAGTTGATACATTTGATTAATGCTATGATTTGCATAATGTGAAAGATATAATGATCATTCAAAATATATGTACTATGCAATTGGTTATGTATACTCTAATGATGTGATGTGAAGCCACTATTGTTGGCTATAATGATACAAATGAAATAATTAGGGCATGGTTGCCAAGATGATTATGAGAAAATGAGAATGAAAATGAGAATGAAATAATAAAAGAATTGTGTGCCTAATGTGTTATTCAATTTTCAGAGTTTTGTTGTTGGTGGCATGCCTAAAAGTAACAATCCCTTGAAGCTGGGTTGGGCTTGGTCCTTGAAGCCAAGTTGGGTTGAAGTTTTGCATGCTTAACTCCCCTTGAAGCTTGGTTGGGACTAGTCCTTGAAGCCTAGTTGGGATGTTACATATGAGATGTTTCTCATTGTGATAATGATTCGCCTATGGGCTTGATAAATGTGATTATTGAACCAGAACATTAACTCTGGAATTTGAATGACATATTAGTTTCTTTTGGGCCCATGCTTGTCTTAGCTTAAATGTAAATCATGAACGATGAAACTATTGAATAATATAATGAAATGTAATGTTATGAAATATGATATTCTTGTGTATTGTTTCTAATTCTTGAAAGTATGACATTGGCATTACATTAAAGCATATTGTTATTGTGGTTTGTACCACTAAGCCGTTGGCTTAGCGCGATTGTGGTTCATCGCGTAGGTGACAAGGTAGATCCGGTAGAACCAGAGAGTTCAGCTAGACCGAGTCAAGTCTAGGCTTGTGAAGTGTTGATTGTGGACTTCAAGATCAGAGACGAACTGGCAAGCATGTATAAGCTCTATATATTTTGTAAATAATGATTTTGATGCTGCCTAATAAACAAATGTTTTATCTATTATGTTTTATAATAAGACTTAAATGTTTTAAGTTTTCTTATATTGAAATTATGAAAGATTGGTTTGTTTAAAATAGACCGTAAATATGTATGTTACAGATGTTGTTGTATGTAGTGTGCGTATATGGGGTAAAGGGGTGTTACACCTATTTTGGTATCAGAGCCTAGGTTTGAGATTCTCAACCTAGGTGAATTGTAAGAAAAAGAAAATTTTGATTTTTAAATATGGTTTTTGAATAAGATACATGCTTTAGCTCTGGTAATTTCTGATCTTTGATGGGTCTGCTGTGTTTGCAGATATAGGTAATGATGGCGTCTCAGTCACGTCAGTCCATAGAGGGTAGTGTTGAGAGTGTAGCTCCTGAGGAGGGTAGAGATGGAGCTAGGTTGAGAGAGCTGGAGAGGCACCTGCTCCTATGCCAGAGAGACTAGCTGCTGATGAGATTCCACCGGTTTGGTTACTGCATGTGGTAGAATTGTTGAGGCAAGCAGCTGCCCCCGCAACCGCAGCTACAAGTACCAGTAAGGCATTATGATAAATTTAGGATGTTTGGGGCTGAAGATTTCTTTGGTACCATAGATCCTGCAGTAGCTGAGCAATTGTTGGATAGAGTGCAGAGGATATTTATTCAGTTGCAAGCTACTCCTGAAGAGAAATTTGATTATGCTAGATCCCTTCTGCAGAGAGATGCATATGATTTGTGGAAGACTATTCCACATGCCATGGATGATCCACCGACCTTGTCTTATAGTGATTTTCTGGGGGAGTTTGAGTAGAAATATACTCCGAGGGAGTATAAGGATGCCAAGAAGATGGAGTTTCTGAACCTGAGACAGGATAACCGGACAGTGACAGAGTATGAGATTGAGTATATCCAGTTGAGTCATTATGCCAGTGGAATTATTTTAGATGAGATCGATCAGTGCAAGAGATTTGAGGAGGGATTGAGGCCCTCTATTATGTGTATTATTGCTGGTTCTCGGTACCAAGACTTTTCTTAGTTGGTTGCAGCAGCCAGAAGTGTTGAGAGAGCATAGGGTATTGCAACAGCTGCTACTGACGAGGAGACTAGAGTTAGGAGATCTCAATTTGTAGCAGGGTCTTCATCTATGAAGAGAGGCAAAGGAAGTTTTGTTTTGAGAGTCAGTAGGAGCCAGAGGCATTCTGGTAGGTCAGTTCAGTATCAGAGGCCGAGGCCGAGACCTACAGTTTTTGTAGCTAGTGCTCCGACTCCAGTGGTTCATAGATCTATTCCACCTACAAGTGTTCATTGTGGTAGGGCACATGGGGGTGTTTGTTGGAAGACGGGTGGACCAGGAGTATGTTTTAGATGTGGCTCACCGAATCATTTCATCAAAGATTACCCTGAGCTAGTGGAAGATAGACAGACTGATACTGCAGCTTCTCGACCTAGTGTTAGCAGAGGAGGTCGAGGGGGCAGAGGGTTCAGTAGAGGTGGTCGACCCGAGATTAGTTAGAGATAAGGCTCTACATCCGGAGATAGTAGGCCAGATGAAGCTGGACCAGCTTAGCGAGTGTATGTGATGCAGAGGCATTCGGATGCTTCAACAGTTATTGCGGGTACATTTTCTTTATTTGGCATTTCAGTTCTTGCTCTTATTGATCCAAGATCTACTCATTCATACATAAGTGCATCTATTTTTCCTGTGACTAAATTGCATTCTGATTCCCTAGTATTTGATGTCTTGGTGACAAATCCTTTAGGGCATAGTGTGGTAGTTAGCAAGGTACATTGAGATAGTTCAGGTGTGGTGCAAGGTGAGGAGTTCTTGGGTGATTTGATTGAAATGCCTTTTAAGGAGTATGATCTGATCTTAGGCATGGATTGGTTGTCTAAGCATGGAGCTATGGTAGACTGTCAGAATAAGTGTGTTACCTTGAGAACCAGTGATGGTAGAAGTGTGGTGGTATCTAGTGAGCAGAGACATATTGCATCCTTGTTTGTTTCAGCTGTTGCAGCTAGTAAGTTGATTTGAAAAGGGTTTGATGCTTATCTAGCTCATGTTGTAGATACTAGAGTAGTGAGTTCTCAACTTGATAGTATACTCACAGTTGCGGAATTATCAGATGTTTTTCCTATGGAGTTGCCAGGGTTACCCCCTGAGAGAGAGGTTGAGTTTGGTATCGATTTGTTGCCTGGTACCAATCCTATCTCTATTACTCCCTATCGAATGGCACCTGCTAAGTTGAGAGAATTGAAGGTGCAGTTGTAGGAGTTGTTGGATAAAGGGTTTGTTCGCCCTAGTGTGTCTCCGTGGAGAGCACCTGTTTTGTTTGTAAAGAAGAAGGATGGTACTTTGAGATTGTGCATCCATTATAGGAAGTTGAATAAGGTGACTATAAAGAATAAGTATCCTTTGCCTAGGATAGATGATCTCTTTGATCAATTGAAGGGAGCAGCAGTGTTTTTCAAAATTGATTTGAGATCAGGGTACCATCAGTTGAGAGTCAGAGCTGAAGATGTTCCTAAGACAGCTTTCCGCACAAGGTATGGGCATTATGAGTTTTTGGTGATGCCTTTTGGGTTGACGAATGCACCAGCAGCTTTTATGGATTTGATGAATAGGGTGTTTAGACCCTATCTAGATCAATTTGTGGTGGTCTTTATTGATGATATTTTGGTGTATTTGCAAAATAAGGAGGAGCATGACAAGCCCTTGCAGATTATGTTGCAGACTTTGAGAGAGAAGCAATTGTATGCTAAGCTATCTAAATGTGAGTTTTGGCTTGATCAAGTGACTTTTCTAGGTCATGTAGTTTTAGCAGATGGTATAAGAGTTGATCCGAGTAAAGTTGAGGCCATTTTGAATTGGAGTCAACCGAAGTCAGTGACTGAAGTTAGAAGTTTTCTAGGTTTGGCAGGCTATTATTGACGGTTTGTGAAAGGTTTTTCTTTGATAGCTACTCCACTCACTAGATTACTTCGGAAGGGAGTTAGATTTGTGTGCACAGATCAATGTCAAGCAAGTTTTGAGCAGTTGAAGGAGATGTTGACTCAAGCTCCTGTTCTTACCTTGCCTGTGGAAGATAAACCATATGTGATTTACAGTGATGCTTCTCATAATGGTTTAGGTTGTGTTTTAATGCAGAAGGGTAGAGTCATAGAGTTGAATTACCCAATGCATGATTTGGAGTTAGCAGCCATAGTGTTTGCTTTGAAGATTTGGCGACACTACTTATATGGGGAGAAGTGTTTCATCTATACATATCACAAAAGTTTGAAATACTTGGATGTTCAAAGAGAGCTGAATCTTCGGTAGAGACGGTGGTTGGAGTTGATTAAAGACTATGACTGTTTGATTGACTATCATCCTGGTAAGACACATGTTGTAGCAGATGCCTTGAGTCGAAAGTCTTTAGCAGGTTTGACTGCTTATTTGCTCTCGTTGCTTATTGAGTTGAGAGCGTTGCATATTCATTTTGAATCTTGTGATGATGGTGCTTTGTTAGCTCATTTGCAATTGAGACCGGTGTTGTTGGATCAGATTAAGGAGTCCAAGTTGGCTAATGAGAAAATTTAGAAAGTTGTGTCAGATTGCCAAAACGGGGAGAGCTGAGATTTTCTTGTTAAAGATGATGGCAGTTTATGGTTTAAAGATAGATTGTGTGTTCCTGATGATAAAAGATTGAGAAAGATTATTTTAGAGGAAGCACATCAATCAGTTTTTGCTATGCACCCTAGGAGTACTAAGATGTATCATGATTTGAAGCAACATTATTGGTGGTCAGGTATGAAGAGAGATATAGTAGAGTTTGTATCCAAGTGTCTCACTTGTCAGAGAGTGAAGGCCGAGTATCAAGTTCCAACAGGGTTGCTCCAACCTTTATCTGTGCCTGAATGGATGTGGGAGCGAGTGATAATGGATTTTGTGACTGGTTTGCCGTTGACTCAGAGGAAGCATGATGCCTTTTGGGTGATTGTTGATTGGCTGACAAAGACAACTCATTTTTTTCTAGTTAGAATGGATTATTCTCTTGAGAAGTTGCTTGAGCTGTATATTAGTGAGATAGTGAAGTTGCTTGGAGTCCCAATTTCGTTGGTGTCTGATCGAGATCCCCGATTTACTTCATGGTTTTGGAAGAGTTTGCATACTGCTTTGGGTCCTCGGTTGCATTTTAGCACTGCTTTTCATCCACCGATAGATGGGCAGTCAGAGAGAGTGATATAGATTTTGTAGGATATGTTGAGAAGATGTGTCGTTGATTTCTCTAGAAGTTGGGACAGATTTTTGCCATTGATGGAATTTGCTTACAACAACAGTCATCAATCTATTATTAAAATGGCACCTTATGAGGCATTGTATGGTAGAAGATGTAGGACACCTCTATGTTGGGATGAATTTGGTGAAGGTAGGTTGGTTGGTCCTGATTTGATTAAGGAAACAGAAGAAAAAGTGAAGATAATTCGGGATTGGATGAAAGCAGCTTCTGATCGGCAGAAAATCATATTCAGATTTGAAGAGGAGATACATAGAGTTTAATGTTGGATATAAAGTTTTTCTGAAAGTGTCTCCTTGGAAGAGAATTTTAAGATTTGGCCACAAAGGGAAGCTGAGTCCTCATTTTATTGGACCTGAATTGGATCGAATTCACAATGTCTTTCATGTCTCTATGCTGCAAAGATACAGATCAGACCCATCTCACGTTCTGTCCGTTGAATCTATTGAAGTGAGTCGGGATCTGACTTTTGAACAAGAACCAGTGGCTATTTTGGCACATAAAGTAAAAGAGTTGAGAAATAAGAAAGTACCACTGGTGAAGGTTCTTTGGAAGAATCATGTGAAAGAAGAGGCAACTTAGGAGATTGAGAAAGTGATGCGAGACTAGTATCCCTAGCTATTTCAGATTTAAGATCAGGTAATTTTGAGAACAAAATTTATTTATAGAGGGAGAGAATTGTAATATTCCAAACTATACCCTAAAACTTTTGGAATGATTATTGTTGAAATTGGATTAAATGATATAAAGTATATTTATGATATTAAGTGGTATGAGAGGAAAAGAGAAGGGTGTATATGTTGTATATATAGAGATATATACAGCATATACAAGTCAATTATTTAATTGATCAAATGAGATTTATTGATAATTTTATAAATGGAAATTGAGTTAAGTGGAAGATGATATTTGTAATATTATATTATTAAAATTACTTGGTTGAGATTTAAAGAAAACTTTAGTGGTTAAGAGAAGAGTTGAGTGGGATGACTTTCATCATCTTCTTCTTTTCTCTTTTCTTTATCTGGCCATCACCATAGCAAGAAGGGAAGAGAGATTTTGCTCTTCCTAACTCAAGACTGAAGGGTGTTTCAACAACCATTTTTCAACACTTTTGGTAAGTTTTCCACTTGATTCTTTGGTTTTCTTTTTAATCTGTGAATTGAGCTTGGTGTATGGTTGTTGTTGATATGTGTATGTTTGATTATGGTGTGTTTGAGAGTGTTTGGTCTTTTTGGCTTTGATTTCGGGATTGGTTTGAAGGAAAGGTTAAGTTTGGTGATGGAAAGCAAGTGTTGTGTTTTGTGTATGTGATGAGTTGTGATGATGGTTGTGATTTGTGTTTGATGTATGTATTGAGTTGTTTTGGTGTTTATGAAAGTCTAGTATGGTTTATTGATGTGTTTGGTTAAGTCTGCTTGGAGTGGAAGATGGTAAAATTAAGAGGTTTGTTGGATGTGGTGTTGTTACTGTCGGAATCAGGATTTCTGGCCTGACACGCCCATTAGCACGGCCAATTCTTGGGACGTGTCAATGGTTCTATTTTCTGGATGGGTGACATGACCAGTGACACGCCCATGTCAGTGAGCATGTCACAGCTTCTTTGTTGAGGTAGTATTGACACGTCCAATGACATGCCCATGTCACTGAGCGTGTCATAGCTACTGTGATATTAGTGGATTGACACGGCCAGTGACACGCCCATGTCACTGAGCGTGTCATAGCCACTGTGTTGAGGGAGGATTGACACGGCCAGTAACACGCCCATGTCACTGAGCATGTCAAAGCTTATGTTGTAACACCCTGATACTCCATATAAGTACTATACATATACCTAGTATACATACAATACGTATATAAAGTATAAGAATGTTACTTTTAGTTTCAATTTAAAAACCTTTATTCAGATTCATAAAATTGAACATTTATTTAAAACACATTTACAAAAGCCAGTATTCTTATTTATCAAAACTTCATTCATCCATATGAATATATATATTAACTCAAAAATACAATATAATTTAAAATCACATATGTATGCATCACCTTCTAGTTGGTCTCGAGACACTCTTACCCTTCTCGTGGCATAACAGCTGAACTTCCAGATCAATCGCATAATCACCTGCGCGATTACACAACTGCGCTAAGCCCGAGAGCTTAGAAGTACAAATAAATATAAAATATAAAATATATGCTTTACCAAAGAATCATACCTCATATTTTTAGCATCATGTTTTATTGTTCTTTTACCCCGTTTTCCTTTCTCAATGTACCCTTCATATATTCCCACAAATCTCATAAATTATCTACATATTTACATGGAACATTCACAACACGATACTTACCCTTTCTATCTCATATACATAAACATATACATCATTTCAATAAATCACCATTCAATGACCTATCCAAACCTTCATGAAAACAATACTCACAAATTCCACATTCATATACATTTTACACATCATACTATATTTTCATAAAATCATATCTCAACAAAGCTCCTCAAGCCATGTTCACCTTCAATATATTATTACATACATTACAAAATCATACTTCATAACATCATTTTATTCACAATTCGTTAATCATGAATCACACTTTCAACAAAGTCAGCCATAAATCCCATTATTCATTTATTTCAACATTTGAATATCACATTGACAACAAAGACAGACTCGGGCCCAAACAACACACTAATATGCCATTCAATTTTCAGAGTTAATGCTTTGGTTTAATTATCACATTTATCATTATCCCAACTAGGCTTCAAGGATTAGGCTCAACCAAGCTTCAAGGGAAACAAAGCATGCTAAGTATCAACCCAACTTGGCTTCAAGAACCAATCCAACCTAGCTTCAAGGGTTGTAACATCTCAATTAGGCTTCAAGGATTTGACCCAACCAAGCTTCAAGGGGAGTAAAACATGTTAAACTTCAACCCAACTTGGCTTCAAGGATCAATCCAACCTAACTTCAAGAGATTGTTACTAATAGGCATGCCACCAACAACAAACTCTGAAAATGGAATAACACATTAGTCACACAATTCATTTATTATTTCTTTATCAATATCATTCTCAATTATCATTATAGCCAATCACAATGGCTTCACATCACATTTGATTCATCATAGCCAATCACAATGGCTTCATATCACATTCTTATTCACATTAATACACTTTATTATTCAAGTATACATGTATAACATCAATTACATTAAACATCAATTAGGCAAATCTATCATATCATTTCTATCATCACTCAATGGCATTGAACATTATCTAGGCATACATCAATCATAACATTACTTTCACATCATACAAATTGTATCATCACATCTTTCACCTTCCATAACATATACATTATCCATATATATATACATCAACACTATAACACATTAACACATTTATAGCTGAAGGTGTTAAGGTCCTAAATCATATAAATATATGAAATCAAATGAAGTTTTGTACTTACCTCAAGAGAAACTCACATCCATCTACTCTTTCTTTCATAAATCCTTCAGTACTTGGATTAAAGCAACTCAATCTCTTCAACACCTAATCCCAAAAGTGATCATACATACTTACTTAGAGATACACATAAAATAATATAGGTAAGAATCAACTAGGGCAAACTCCACACACATGACACGCTCACCAACACGGGCGTGTCCTTGATTGTGCCCTAAACCAACAATACAGAAGCTTTGACACGCTCAATACCACGGGCGTGTCACTGGGCGTGTAATACATTCTGCCTCACACAAAACATCGACACGTCCAACAACATGAGCGTGCTCATGGCCGTGTAAATTCTCAAATCTTACAGTAGCTATGACACGCTCACCAACACGGGCGTGTTACTGGTCGTGTCGAACCTACTGCCACCAACATAATTGACACGCCTAAGAACCTGGACGTGCTCATGGGCGTGTCAGGCCAAAAATCCAGATTCCGGCCAAAACAACAAGACACCCAACAAAACACCCCTTATCACCAACATCCACTTCCAACAAATTTACCAAAACATACCCAAAAACCATTTTAAACTTACAAAACATCAAAACAACTCCCACATACATCAATCACAAATCACAAACATCATTACAAACCTTAAACACAATTACAACACCATCTCTTTCAACACACTTACTCTTTTCTTCAATCCATCCTTAAAATCCATAATCAATTTACTCACATACTCTTAAACATATCAAAATCAAACAACACACTCTTAAACAATCTATCAAACTCAAACACAACTTCAATTAAACCAAGAAATCAAAAGATGACTTACTTGAATTTCTTGCCAAATCTTCAAACTTCATCTTCAATCTTCTTAAAATCCTTAAGCAATTTGATGTGAAGATCAAAAATCACATCTCTCTCTCTCTCTCTCTCTCTCTCTCTCTCTCTCTTTCTCTTTCTCTCATCCACGAAGAAGAAGAAGAAGAAGAAAGAAAGAATCTTTTCTTTCTTTGTTCTTATCTCTTATATATATAATAATAATAATAATAATAATATAATATAATATTATTATTTCCAAAATATCTTCTTACTCCTTTTGACTTTCTTTCCTTCTTTCTTTTATTATTATTATTATTATTATTTAACTATATAAACTTACTCTTCCCTACACCACTTTATACATTATGTATATGTCTTATATATATATATTGCATTTATATTTCCCAAATACCATATGTATATATACTATCCTCCATATACATCCATTCCTTATACTATTTCCTTTTAATTAATTTATCTATCTTTCTATTTCCATAAAACATATACCTTAAATCCAAATACAACAATAACTCCAAAACTTTTGGGGTATATTTTGGGATATTACATCTGTGTTATGAGTTTAGGGCACGGTCAGGGACACACCCGTGTTGTTGAGCGTGTCATGTGTAGAGTTTGCCCTAATTGGTTCTTATCATTTTTATCTTCTGTGTATCTCTAAGTGAGTGTGTATCATCACTTTTGGATTAGGTTTTGAAGAGATTGAGTTGCCCTAATCCAAGTGTTGAAGGATTCTTGGAAGAGGGGTTTGGTGTTGTGTAAGTTGCTCTTGAGGTAAGTACAAACCCTACATGCTTGCATACAATTACATGACCTTGGGACTTAACATGTTTATTTGTAAATGTGTTAAGTAATCTATTACATAGTTGATACATTTGATTAATGCTATGATTTGCATAATGTGAAAGATATAATGATCATTCAAAATATATGTACTATGCAATTGGTTATGTATACTCTAATGATGAGATGTTAAGCCATTGTTGTTGGATATAATGATACAAATGAAATAATTAGGGCATGGTTGCCAAGATGATTATGAGAAAATGAGAATGAAAATGAGAATGAAATAATAAAAGAATTGTGTGCCTTATGTGTTATTCAATTTTCAGAGTTTTGTTGTTGGTGGCATGCCTAAAAGTAACAATCCCTTGAAGCTGGGTTGGGCTTGGTCCTTGAAGCCAAGTTGGGTTGAAGTTTAGCATGCTTAACTCCCCTTGAAGCTTGGTTGGGCCTAGTCCTTGAAGCCTTGTTGGGATGGTACATATGAGATGTTTCTCATTGTGATAATGATTCGCCTACGGGCTTGATAAATGTGATTATTGAACCAAAACATTAACTCTAGAATTTGAATGACATATTAGTTTCTTTTGGGCCCATGCTTGTCTTTGCTTAAATGTAAATCATGAATGATGAAACTATTGAATAGTATAATGAAATGTAATGTTATGAAATATGATATTCTTGTGTATTGTTTTTAATTATTTTAAGTATGACATCAGCATTACATTAAAGCATATCGTTATTGTGGTTTGTACCACTAAGTCGTTGGCTTAGCGCGATTGTTGTTCATCGCATAGGTGACAGGGTAGATCCGGTAGAACTGGAGAGTTCAGCTAGACCAAGTCGAGTCTAGACTTGTGAAGTGTTGATTGTGGACTTCAAGATCATAGACAAACTGCCAAGCATGTATAAACTCTATATATTTAGTAAATATTGATTTTGATGTATGTATATGTATATACCGCTACATTTTCCGCTGCCTGATAAACAAATGTTTTATCTATTATGTTTTATAATAAGACTTAAATGTTTTAAGTTTTCTTATATTGAAATTCTGAAAGATTGTTTTGTTTAAAATAGACCGTAACATTCCTGTATTTGGTATACGTATATTACAGATGTGATTTTATGTAGTATGCGTATATGGGGTATAAGGGTGTTAAAGCATGGGGACGTATGCTTTGTCTATGCTTGCTTTGCTAATTTTTGCTTGTTTCTTCTGATGGCAATATTGACCCATGAGTATTGGATATCATGGACCAAATGGAAGGAGGCTTGTCACCGATACCTATGATCTTAGTTGAGACTTTAGTTGGACTAGACCAACTTAAATCAGGATTGTCAAAGAGATTGGCTAGAAGTCCATTGCTACTTCAGGTAAATACCTAAACTGCCCTTTTGGGTTTTTAATTTAAGTCTTTTTTTCTTTTTTTTTTATATATTTCTCAAATTTTTTCTTAGTCTGCCCTTCTGGGTTTTTAGAACTATCAAGTTGTCCTATTTTTTTTTTTTTTGCTTAGGCCATCCTTGCAGATTTTTGACCTAACGCGCCCTCTTTTTTTTATAGATTTGGCTTCAGGAGAGTCTCTACTTACTCGACATTCCATCTATGGATTTCACCAGATATCTGCCATGACATCATTCTGCTAGGAAACTACTCCATCCTGCTTCTTCATATGCTGACTGGTTGACTAGATCCACTCATGCACTGAAGTAAACATCCATTGGTTAGAACCTTGGTGGAAGATTTCTCGTATCACCATTCAGACATACTTGATGTGTGTTCCTCTTGCTGCTCTTCGTTGAGGTACTTGCTATGATCCTCGCCAGCTTGACCTTTAATATGGAGCTGAGCCTTGAGATTTCAATTTTACTCCTAATTTGGACATGCCTTGTCTGACTGAAGCCTGCTTGGATTGGCTGAAGCAAAGTTGGCCTGCACGCTACACTTATCGTCTGCCATTGATTTTACATTTATCAATTTCTCTAAAAAAATAATGTTAGGATGTAAAAATATTGAAAGTAGTAATATGAGATGTTTCTTTTTCCTTTCATAATTTGTAATCACCTTTTGCTATTGTGTTTATTCATTTTATCCATATTTGGTCAAACACTTAAAATAGTTCACATAGAACAATTTTAATATTAATTCTATTTTATTAAATTGGGGAACGACCAAACATAAAGCCATCATACACAAGATCACTCCTGTTGCCAACTAGCCCTTTCGGGATTCTAATGACAATTTTCTCTTGCTTAGCCCTAATTATTGCCTAGCCCGTCCTTTTGCATTTTCGAAACTAGAGAACTGCTTTAACTTTTGCCTAGGTAGCCCTTTTAGGTTTTCAACCTAGCGAGCTCTTTTTTTTATATATAAAACCTCTTCAACCTGTCAATGTTCACTGGCTCACTAAACTCGTTCCCGTCCATGTCTGATAACTTAACTGCACCCTTGTTCATGCTTGTTTCACAACTTATGGCCCTTCCCAGCTAGGCCTAAATTTCCCTCTTGGATCAGATACATTAGGCTTACATTGTTTCAACACTAAATCACTGACTTTGAGTTTTCTGATCTTAACCCTTCTATTATAGGCTCGAGCTATCCTCCTTTGGTACAGTTGATGATGATATAGTGCTTTTAACCTTCTCTCCTCTATAAAGCTAACTGTTTGTATCTGCTTACTACCCACTCCGTCTCAGGCTATTCAGCTTCCAAGATCACTCTCAATGACTTGATCTCAATTTCAATTGGCAACACTACTTCCTTCCCGTAAACCAAAGAGAACAATGTCATTCCAGTCAGCGTTCGCACACTTGTTTTGTATCCCCACAAAGCAAAAGTAAGCATTTATGACCAATCCCTATATGTCTTGATCATCTTGGATAGAATTTGCTTAATTATCTTATTTATTGCTTCTACCGCACCATTAGCCTTTGGTCTATAAGGAGAGGATCCGTGATGATGGATTTGGTACTTCGAGAATAAGTCCTTAACTGCACCTTGGAACTGTACCCCATTGTCTGATATCACACTGTGCGGGACTCATACCTGCAGATGAGATTCTTTTCAATAAATTTAGCCATTTATCTTGCCCCTAGTTTGTTGAAATATTTAGCTTCGACCCATTTTGAAAAATAATCTACCACTACTATAATGAAACGGTGACCGTTTGAGGATGTCGGATGTATCTCTCCTATAATGTCAATTCCCCAAGTTACGAAGGGCCAGGGCGAAGACATAGAATGCAATTCTTCAAGTGGCATGTGATTCAAATTACCATACATCTGACATTGTTAGCTCTTCTTTACAAACTTAATATAATCTCTCTCCATGGTCAACTAGTAGTAACCTTATTGAATTATTTTTTTAACTAGGGCTAAACCACTCATGTGTGGACCGCAACTTCCCTCTTGTATTTTTGATATGATATGCTCCACTTCAGGCTTCCTTAAGCATCTCAAGCACACCCCATCAGTCTATCTTTGATATAATTCTCCATCGAAGGTGATGTATTGTAAGGACCATCGCCTTATGGCTCTTCTTTCTTTCTTTGTTACCCCCAACGGGTATTCCTTCTCTTCCAAAAATTGTCTTATAGTGTCATACCACACATCATGGTTTGTATCAGTTTCCATGACTGTCTCATATTCATAGCAAGGAGTTGATGAACAAGTCAAAATTAAAGGCTTAAGGAATAAATTGACAGGATTTTCCCATACCGAAGCCAATGTGGCTAGGGCATCAGCCATCTGGTTTTCTTCTCTTGGTATTTGTATAAACCTGCACTTCTTAAAGTTCTTCTTTATCATGGTCAAGTAATGGTGGCATGGTTTTAACTTCTCTTCTTTCAACTCCCACTCTCCATTTACTTGGGAAACTACTAGCAGTGAATCACTAAAGACTTCCACCTTATCCACCTTCATAATCATCAGAGTTTCCAAACCAAAAATACATGCTTCATACTCCACCATATTATTGGTCGCCCTGAACTTCAACTTCTTGGCCAAAGGGATAAGTTCCCCTTCATGCGATTCTAGTATAACTCCCAAACCTGCTCCCTTCCTATTCACTACCTCGTCAAAATACATTTCATCCTTGTACTTCTATGGCCTCTAAATGTTCATCTGGAAATTACAAGACTACCTCTTCGCTATCCGGTAATGGTTGTTGGGCTAGGAATTCTGCCATTGCTCTACCTTTGATTGTTTTTTTGGTTACATAATCTCAAATTCTTCCAATATTATCAACCATCACCCATACTTCCCAATCAAATAGGGTGTCTCCCTTAAGTTCTTCATCCGATCCAACCTGGAAATTTTTTTTCTGGGATTTTCACCCCCACTCCCTGTTGAATGGTTCTTGCGACTTCGGCACTGTTTAGGCTCGGGGTCTTAGAGAACACGGACCTAAGTTCGGAGAAAATGGAGTCGCCACCCGGAAGGGCAGGGAAAAAAGAAAGGGGTGGATGACTCGATTCCTAAGGAATCCCCAACCCCCTAATGGGTTCGGAAAGTTGGGTACGTGTGGGGAAGGTGAGAAATGGCCCAGCACCCCCACAACGCCCGGTTCATTGGAACCGGCCTCCTTTACATGTCTTAATATTATAAAATTCGTAAATATAATAACATTATCCATATTACACACAATAATTAAAAGAAAGCATCAATATATTAAAATCAAAGAAATGTCCAAACAAAGCAAATAAATGGACACCCATCAAAGGATGGAAACATGTCCTTACATCACATGCCTAAATAGGACACCCACCAAAAGGTAGAAACATGCCCTTTACATAGGTTCTAAAATAGAAAAGTAAATTAAATTACATAATGTTTAACCAATGAGGTACCCACCAAGTGGAAACATACCTTTTACAACTTTTGGAAATCTAAATTAATTGATAAAAGTAAATAATCATTCATCATAAATAAATCATTCATCAAAGGTATTAATCAAAATATAAAATAAACATCCATCCATGATAAATTAAATAAATCAAGTATTGAAATTAAATAAATTAAAGCATAAGAAATAAATCAAAGCATAATCAAGTATGGAATTGAATAAAGCAAATAAAAGTCCAATTATGGCTACTGTGACTTTTTATGGAATTAAAATAAATTAGGGTTTTATGTTTTAAAGGGTTGGTAAGACTCTTTGATTAAAAAAATTAAGGATTGAATGATGATATCATGAAACTAGGGTTTTAAACACTTTAAAATACTTTAATTTGTGATTTGTGATTATTGGGTTCCTAAGCTACTGTGTAAAATTTGGGTTTTTATGTTTTTATGTTTTTTAATGTTTTAAAAGGATTAAGGTTCATAAAACTTAGGGTTTAAGGTTTTAAAAGGATTAGTGTTCATTATTTTGAATTTTGGAAGTTGAATTTGGATTTGATATTTTGGAAGTAGGGTCACGGGTGGTGAATTTTAATCTTAGGGTTTGGAAGACAATTTAATATTTTATGGAATTTTATGAATTTAAACAAATAAATTAAAGTTTTTATAAGTAGAAAAGATGTTTTTAAGGCTTTTTTAATGAAATAGAACCTACTTTAAATTTTTTAAAGAAGCAGAATTTACATCTTAGTTTTGTTGAAAAATATGTTCAATTAGAGTTTTAAGGTTTTTAAGAAGAAAAAATAACAATTTTAAGCCTTTTGGAAGATAAACCAATGAAATAAGGTTTTTCTTTTGGCTTTAGAAAGACTAAATTAAAGTTCAAAGGTTTTTAATTTTGATTTTATAGATTTGCTACTGTGTAAAAAAAACAATTAAAGAAAATTAATTAACACATACCTTCTTTTGATGATTTCTCCAAAAACAATTCTTCTTGCCTTTGAATCCTCTAAATCGTGCTACTGCTATTCCAGAAAAAAGTTGAATTGAATTTCTTCTTTTCCTTCCTTGATTTGGTTTCAAATTTTCCAAACTCCTCTTGGATTTTTTGCCTCCCTTAAATTAATTGCCTTTAGTCGATATTTATAGTGGTTTGAGGTTGTTTATTCCTAATTAGCTAAAATAAGTAATATTAATAAAAAAAAGAAACCAAAACCTAATTGGATTAGGTTTCAAAAAATTTGCATCGGAAAATTTGCGCTGCCGAAAAAAATTTCTGCGGTAGCACGCACGGAGCGGGCCCTAAGTTATTTCGCAGGCAGAAAATTTCTGCGTGCGAAATAGCAAAGTGATTTCGCCCGCAGGAATTTCCTGCGGGCGAAATGCCCACGGGCCCGCGCGATGATTTTTTCATCTCCGATTTTTATTTTTATTTTTATTTTTTGATATTTATTTGTTTATTTGTATTTTTTATTAAAAAAATTAGATACTAAAGCAAAATTTATTTAATAAAATTTATTTTGGACCAATTAGACAACAAAAATCATTTTAGACTAAATAAAACATATTGGACCGGATTGGGTAAAAAATTAAGAGTCTACAGTTTGCCCCCTGCTTGAATGATCTGAAGCCTTAGTGAAAGAGAGTGAAAAGCAATAAGACTTAATTTTTGATGAAACGGGTAAGGTTTTGGGCTCTAGACCCGGTTCGAGTTCTGGACTCTAGGATAATTCTAGGTTCTGGACCTAAGAAAAATTTGGGTTCTGGACCCGGTTTGAGTTTTGGACTCAATGATAATTCTAGGTTCTTGACCTAAGAAAAACATGGGTTTTGGACTCGGTTCGAGTTCTGGACTCAAGGATAATTCTAGGTTCTGGACCTAAGCAAAATTTGGGTTCTGGACCCGGTTCGAGTTCTGAACTCAAGGATAATTCTAGGTTCTCTACCTAAAGAAAATTTGGGTTCTAAACCCGGTTCGAGTTTTGGACTCAAGGATAATTCTAGGTTCTGAACCTAAGGAAAATTTGGGTTCTGGACCCGGTTCGAGTTCTGGACTCAAGGGAGATTCTAGGTTCTAGACCTAAGAAAAATTTAGGTTTTGGACCCGGTATTGGGTACTTGGACCCGAGATTGATTTGATTTGGGTACTTGGACCCGAGATTGATTTGATTTGGGCACTTAGACCCGAGATTGATTTAATTTGGGTACTTGGACTAGGGATTGGGTACTTGGACCCGAGATTGATTTGATTTGGGTACTTGGACTCGAGATTGATTTGATTTGGGTACTTGGACCCGGGATTGGGTACTTAGACCCGAGATTGATTTGATTTGGGTACTTGGACCTGAGAATGGGTACTTGGACCCGAGCTTGGGTACTTGGACCCGAGAATGGGTGCTTGGACCCGAGATTGATTTTGACTGACCTTTTATCATTTGAGAAGTCTGACTGCTCTGGCTGTTTTATGCATTGTGATTCTTCACCATCAAAATGGATCTTCATCCTTTGAGATCGGGTCTTCACCCTTGAAAATGGATCTTCATCCTTTGAGATCGGGTCTTCACCCTTGAAAATGGATCTTCATCCTTTGAGATCGGGTCTTTAACCTTGAAAATGGATCTTCATCCTTTGAGATCGGGTCTTCACCCTTGAAAATGGATCTTCATCCTTTGAGATCGGGTCTTCTTTGTTCTTTGAAGATGGGAGTGACACGGCCAGTGGCTTGGCCGTGTCCCCTGGGTGTGTCAGCTTCTGTGTTTTTTCTTTGGTTCTTCTTTATTCTTGGCTTAGGATGGGACACGGCCAAGCTTGTGGCCGTGTCATGTGACACGGCCAGTGGCTTGGCCATGTCTCTTGCCCGTATCATGTTCTGCCAAGATTTCCTTTGAGGTGACATAGACAAGCTTGATTTGGCTTGGCCATGTCTTGCTTGATCCATGTTCTTCTTTCCCTGTTTTGATCTTCCACGGGAGTTTTTGCACTTTAACAACTTTTCCCTTGCAACTGCTTTTCCTTTTTCTCCAATTTTGATTTGATCTTATATCCTCTCCTTGCCCCCCCCCCCCCCCCCCCCCAAGGATTTTTTTTCTTTCATGCAAGCTTTAATTGATGTTTTTCTTGTCTAGTTCTTTGCATAAGCATGCATTTCTTCTCTTTGCAAAGTGACTGGGGCTTCGACAAGCGAATAGGCTTTCCATGCCCCCTTGATTCAATATCTTCTTTTGATTCTTTAATTGGCAGGGTGTTTGCTGTTCATTAAGGCAAGAAAGTGCGATGTAATATGCTCATGTATGCATGATATGCATGAATAATACTTACAGTCGTTCCATCAACTCACAGATCGAGGTGATTAGCAGAAGTATTCTCATTGGTTCCTTTTTGAATCAAGTCGCTTCGATTGATGTTTTTCTTGTCTAGTTCTTTGCATAAGCACGCATTTCTTCTCTTTGCAAAGTGACCGGGGCTTCCATACGCGAATAGGCTTTCCATGCCCCCTTGATTCAATATCTTCTTTTGATTCTTTAATTCACAGGGTGTTTTCTGTTCATTAAGACAAGAAAGTGCAATGTAATATGCTCATGTATGCATGTTATGCATGAATAATACTTACAGTCATTCCATCAACTCACAGACCGAGGTGATTAGCCGAAGTGTTCTCATTGGTTCCATTTTTGACGCTTGTTCAAGTCTTGCATTGAAAAGATCAAAAGCTTTGCATTTGGCTTTTATCTTCAAGATGTTGAAAACATGAGTGGTGGAGACCCTAAGCAGCAGAGTCAGGGATGTATCCATTTCAAACTATGTTTCAGCTTGTCAGTTGGTAGTTTCTTCATGACCTTGCCAATAATCAATTCAACATACTTCCCTTAACTTAAACGCTTTGTATGACAAAACACTTTTTTTTTAATTTTGATTTTGAATTCAAATGTTGGCTTTGCCAAATCGATGTCAATGTACCTCAGGACTTGATTTTTTGAAATTAATATATCTATAACATGACAACCCTAGTTACCATACTAAACTCGGGAATCATTTCTATTTAAGAAAGAACTGTTGCACTTCAGATAGGCACATACACATTGCTTGGCCAAAGGTCTCATTTGAGTTTAAATATTGTCTATCTCATATGCATGCTTATCCAAACTATCTCCACTAATAGACTCTACCTACCAAGAGAGATCAATAGGTCTTTGATAGGCTTGAAACGGGGTCTATAAGGGACATGGATTAAAGTGGAGGCCATTTTGAGATTGGAGCTGGTGTGACACAATGGACAAACCCTCACATTACAAATTTCTTATTGGAACTTTAGACAGTTGTGAGCAATCTTTCTAGATTCCAAATTCCTTCTATCTTCTTGGAGTTAATCTGGATCTTGATTAGGACAATTTTTGCCCTTGTAAAAAGTTTAAGACCTAAATCTGTTTCTTTTTTTCTTTTCCCTTTTTTCCTCTTTATTTTTCTTACTCTTCCCTTTTCTTTCTCTTTCCTTACTCTTCCCTTTCTTTTATCATTTTGTCCTTCTTTCTTGTAGGACTATCAAGTACAAAACTTTCAAGAATTGGATGGTCTTCCTCCTTTTTCTTTGATTTTGATTGAATCTTTGGTTGTGTTGGGACCAATTCAAGTCAATCCATAAATGGAAGCCTTTTGTTATCTTAGGTAAAAGAGAACTCAGTTGGCTTTTTGAACCACCTTTTTAGATTTTATCTTTCTTCCTTTTCTTTTTTTTTTTTTTGTTTTTTCTTTTGTTTTACTTTTGTTTTCTTCTTTTTTCTCTTTTTTTTAGCTCTAAAAAGACTTGTCTTGGTTTGTACTAACTTGGGCTTCCAATAATGGATAAGTGGAGTAACATAAATCTTCTTTAATAGGGATAAATCATTTGTTACTCTGATGTTGATGTTGATATATTAGAGATATTAGGAAAACTTCAACTACCCTTATGGTTTTGAGAACATCAACTATCCTTATGATCTTGAGAACTTCAACTATCTTTATGGTCTTGAGAACTTCAACTATCTTTATGATCTTGACTAATCATTGCTTTCATTGATCTTCTTGCCTATTCATCTTAGTGATCATAAGACTTGTAAAAAGTATCACAATAGCTCAGGTAGGTTATTGGGGTTTGTAAACCAATGAAAAGAAAGCTAAAATTTTATGAAGGCTCAAAGGGACAACTAGGGATTGATATTTAATTGGGTGGATACTAGTTGTTGTCTAACCAAACAATGCCTAGATCATTTCTCTCTTAAATAAGCAGAGTTCAATTTCACCTTGAAAATTTGTCAAAGCATGTTCTAAGACTGACTAGGACCTAGACAAAGGTAATTATGCAGGAGCCCTCTCTAAGTAAGCATACATAACTCAATGCTATAGAGCAATTCCCTTACCTAGTAAAGTCATTCAAGTCATGATGCCTAGATATATTAATTCATGAATTATTAAGCTAGATTCCTCATTGGTTGAGCACCAAAATGAATAAAGGGCAACAAAACTTTTGATGAAAGTAATTTATTCAAGCAACTTTAAATTTGAAAAACACAAAAGTTCCAAAATATTAAAGAAAGTAAGATTGAAAAGAAACATTCAAGCTAAGGAAAGTTCATTGAGTTAGGATTCTTTTCCCTTCACATCTTCAATATTTCCATCTTAAAAGGATGATAAAACAAAATCTTCTTCCAATCCTTTTCCCACCATGAAGGTTGCCGGTGGAGGTACTCTATTGAACCTTGGTAATGGATTGTCTTTGGTGTTGGGCTTATTTGGCTCGGGTAGCTTGCCACTATCGATTAGGTCTTGGATCTCATGCCTTAATTGGGTACATCTATCAGTCTCATGTCCTTGAGTCTGATGAAATTGACAAAAAGCCTTAGTATCAAATTTTGGGGGTAATGGACTACGCAAAGGTCGAGGAGCCAATGGTTGCAACAACCCTTTCTTTTGTAGCTTGTCAAAGACCCAAGACAAAGTCTTCCCCAGATCTAAAAATTGTCTTTATTTCCTTGACCAGTTACATTAACATCAACTTCTTTTCGCGTGCTTTGATTTTCGGACTGGTAATTCCCTTTCTCATTCCTTTTTATTAAAAAGCTACTCTTCTCCCTTTCCCACTCTTCAATTTGTAGACCATCTTGGAGAAGATCTTTGAAATCACGGATGAGTGTATGAGACATCCTCTCACGAAGATTAGGTAACACCCCTCTCACAATCATCCTTATTTGATCGGATTCATCGGGCCTCTTCTTGAGCAAAGCAGCCTTATTTCTCCATCGCTTCATATAGTCTACAAAATTCTCATTTGGCCTTTGCCTAATGGACTCCACTTCAATTAAGGTAACTTCTAACTCAACATTATATCCATATTGTTGGATGAAGGCTTTGTAAAGTAGATCCCAACTCTATTGTGTTCCATCATCTAAGGTATTGAACCAGTTTTGGACAACAGGGTCCAATGAGAGCATAAAGTACCTTAAGGTTTGAGCCTTAGTAGCTCGGGCAGATTGCATGGCAGTGATATACTACTTCACATGAAGATGGGGATTTCTGGTGCCATTGTACTTAGCAAAGGAAGGCATCTTCAACTTATAAGGGACCTCATCATCTTGTTCAAATAGTTTGTCGATCTCAGACTTCTCTTCGGTTTTCAGCTTCTTCTCAAATTTCTTTTCTAAATCAGTAATCATCTTTTCAACATCTAATGTCTTGGTCTTTTCAATAGTTGCCTTCTCAACAGCCTTCGGTTCTTTCTTCTTTTCTGAACCTCTTAGTAGTATTGAGCCCAATCATCATCATCATCAATGATCACCTTTTCATCATCAAAAACCACTTCACTAACTTTAGTCTTCCCTTTGTCCTTTGCTTTCTTAGTGCTAGCAGATGCCTCGGCATGATTCTCTAAGATTGCAGTCAATTGGTTCTTCATGGTCTCGGCCATGGCCTCTTTGATCTCTTCCATTTTGGCACTGAGTGTAACACCCCAATACTCCATATAAATACTATACATATACCTAGTATACATACAGTAAGTATATAAAGTATAAGGATGCCACTTTTCTTTTTACCTTTCAATACCTGTAACAAAATTCAAACCATAATAGGTCAATTTAAAGAACACTTACAAATTATTGTCTTTATCAAAACTTCATTTATACATATAATATAACATACTTAAAGTGGATACATGTATGCATTACCCTCTAGTTGGTCTCGACAAAATCTTACTCTTCTCGTGGCATACCAAAAGACTTCATATCTTCCACCAAGCTACCTGCGCGATAATACATCCGCGCTAAGCTCGAAAGCTTAGTAGTACAAATATAAAATACAAACATATATCATGGAAACACTAACATATAAAGATATCTCAATTCCATATACTTTTAGTTCTTATTAAGTTTATCCCTATTCATTTGCACCTTTCATATCTTTCAACTAATCTCCTATCTTATACACATATAAACATAACATTTCTACCAAATCCAACCCATCACTAATATTCACAATCAACATCTCAATACACACATTATACATCATACTAATCATAAGTCACATTTCCAATTAAGACAATCATTGTCATCAACCACAATTCATCAATTGAATTCACAATCAATGCTAATACACACATTATACATCATACCAATCATAACATTTCTTTATTCACAATTCAACATTAATGATTCATCACTAGTGCTCATAATCAATATTTCAACGCACATATTACATATCATCAATCACATGTCCAATGAAGTATACCAAAGATTTCATTATCCATTTCTTTCAACATTTGTATATCACATTGACAACAAAGACAGACTCGGGCCCAACAGACACCACTATGTTATTCAGAGTTCAGAGTTACTGCTTTGGTCTATAATCATAATCATCAAGCCCGTAGGCATCATATATCAATATTTCTATCCATGGATAGTGTAACAGACCCAGTCTCTTGGACCATCAACTCATCATGAGGAGATCCTCAACCCGGCAAGACTGTTACCAATCATATATTTCATATTCACAATTCTCATAGTGTAACAGACCCAGTCTCTTGGACCTCAATTCAACTCAATTTGAAGAGATCCTCAACCCGGCAAGACTGTTACCTTTTTCATTTTATAGGCATGCCTCCAAACCCAGAACTCTGAAGACTGAATAACACATTAAACACATATTTCACTTATTGTTTCATTATCAATTTCAATCTCAATGTTCATTATCATCTAGGCAAACATGCCTTATTTCTTTCAATTAGATCATCATAGCCAATTACAATGGCTTCACAACATATCATATCTCAATCCATATGATACATATAACATCATTGCTATAACATTACAAAGTACCTTATTCATATAGCACAATACAATTCACAAGATTCATAATACACAAAACATAGTATTGTTCATATAGTATCATGTGCATCATCATTATAATGCTCAACATCAATTACATTAACCAAATGAACATATCATTATTCAATCACATGATTCACATTATACATATAGCATCATTGCTATAACATTACAAAGTACATTAAAGTAATTCTTCATAAAAGTGTTTATCATAATAAATTTGCATAGCTCATACCTTGTTGAATGATCCTCTTCTCTTTCACACTATACAAGTCACATTAGATTAACAATGTAATAATTTACCTAACATTATTTAATTATACTCAATCAATTGTATTCTCATACATTAATATTCATCAAATCATTCACATCTTTCATTTTCCCATAACACAATTATATATATACATATCATTAATGATATAAACACATCAAAATACATTAGTGATATGCATTAACAATGCAATCATGCAACATTGGTACTTACCTTAATAACATTTCACACCACTCTAAACTCTTCTCCACTCAATAGTTCTTCACTTCACAAATTAGGGCAATTCAACCTCTTCACAACCTAATCCAAAAGGAATATAAGCAAAATGACCATATGAATAGTACATTCTGGTTTTAGACTCCATTTTATCCTTATTTTGAAAAATTGTATAAAATAATCTACTTGACTAAAAATTCTAAAATTTTTACAGAATTTAGTTTTGTATCTTAAAATCATTCCTTTAAAATTTCAGATCAAACTGAACACAAAATCTTGGTCAAATAGTTCACCTAACCAGACTGCCCCAATTGCCCTGCATCCTGGCAGCAGTTCTGAACTTTGTGAATTCCATAAATCAAATTCAATCAACGTGGTTCCAAATTATTTTTCTCAAATACTAGACTCACTAAGCAACAACATATCCAAAATTCAATTGGATATGATTTTTCTACATTTTATTAAAAATCCCGAAATATAGCTGTCTCAGTTAAGGTACCTGCTGGAACAGGTCTAATAAAAATAATCTTTCTAAACTCATAACCATTCCAAAATCGAATCAACATATTTTTCAGTCATTCTAGACTCATAGAGGCACAACATATCAAACGTTCACTTCAAGAACATTTTTCTATAATTAATTAAAAATCATACAAGTCACAGCCTTTACTAATTGTAAAACAGAAAAATATTCACTAAACACAACTCTTACTCTTCCATCACCAACACCAATTTAACTTCTTATTTTAAAATCAATTTCAACTCTAATCAACAAATCATCAACACACTTAATCATACTATCAATAACCCTAACTCAACTCACACACATCTTCAAAAATAATAAAGGCAAACAAGAGAAAACTTACTAAAATCATGAAATTCTTGAAATTCCAACTTGTATACTTGAGATCTTCCTTCACTTTTGAGCTTAAAATTCCAAAATCATCACTTGCTCTCTTGCTTTCCTTTGTCTTTGAGTGAGCCGGCCATCAACAAGAAGAAGAAGAAGAAATGATGAAGAAAACACAAAGTCAATAGGCATTAAATACCCTTCCAAAAGAAAATTACTAAACTACCTCAACCATATAACTAAACCTTTGTCTTTTACAAGCCCATGTTGGTAATTTCACAATCACAAATAAAATATCCTCTTCCCTTGACCAAGCCCTTTGACCAACTTATATTATATATATATGACCATATACACTTCACTCTACACAATGCTTTTCTTCAAACAACATAATTACCACTTATCAATCACACACTCAATTCAATAATAACAACATTATCATAACTTCTAAGCACACTTAGGGATATTACACTGAGGGCTTCATCCACCATTCTTTGAATTTGTTCGGGCTCCATTGTTTTGGGTGAGCAAGTGATTGAGTCGTTGCTAGATACTTCGTCTCCGGCGTAGGTCGGATTATTGTAAGCTTTTGAACTGTCGTAAACCAGGGCTGTGAGCCAGAGAGGATCAATGATATGAGATGCAAATGTATGCATGTATGCACAAACAATCAACAAACAAGGATAATTAGGACGTTCCTTCCAACCTTATAACATCCACACACGAATGGAGAGTCTCTTTTCCTAGGTATATGGTTGACAAAATACCAACATGGGGTATCTTGCTTTTGAATAATTCCTCGGACGTTTCAACCAATAGTTATATTTTCGAAAATGGAAATCAATCATGATAATTCCAATTAATTAGGTTTTAATCCACTCAACCAACTAAAGTAGCTTTTATGCTATGTTGGATTAAAACGAAATTAAGAGGTTTATCATAAATAGATTTCTCACTTGGAAAGAGTAACTAATGGTTCATGCCAAAAACAAGCCCTTGGTTAATTTATTCTTAGTGTAAACTAGGCCCACAATTATTTTTGGTATTTCATAATTGATCTAAATATTTTTGCAAGCTCTTTCTGAAAAATGGTTGGGTAAAAATAATTTTGTTTCTAAGCCCATTGTAAAAGATTTTAGAAAAATGGATTTTGGGCTTAGTATTTGGGCAATGGGCCAAAGAATTTTTTTTGATTTGTTTTTAGAAAAAAAATCTTATGTCCAAAGACCATCTTGGAAAAATTTTAAAAATAGTTTTAGTCTTTTGGATTTTAAAGAAAAATTTATTTTGAGCTTACAATATACTCAGGTCATATTAGAAAAAGAACAAACCAAATAGACCATGATGTAGACTAAGATAAACTAACCATAGTCAAACAACATGCATTCGGGGAAAACCCTAAGGAAAGCAACTAGGCCAATTACATGAGCTTTAGTCTTTGGGTTAAAAGGCTTAGGTTCCCATAGCAAGTATATACCAAATGGTACGAGGCTATGAGTGGTTATGCCATGCTCGATCTCCATATCTTGAGTGAAAGTATGGTATCCCTCACATAACACAACACGGGTAACACGGGCATCCTAACTCACGCACACAATGCAATCTAATATGATGCAATGGATATTATCATTATAAGAAAGAATAGAATAATATAAAGACCAACAGAATCAACTTCTCTTATCCCTAGTGGAGTCGCCACTATGAGCGGAGATTTTCGCCCCCACTCCCGGTGGAATGGTTCTTGCGACTTCGATACTATTTAGGCTCAGGGCCTTAGAGAACACGGACCTAAGTCCAGAGAAAATGTAGTCACCACCCGGATGGGCCGGGAAAAAATGAAAGGAGTAGATGACTCGATTCCTAAGGAATCCCCAACCCCCTAATGGGTTCGGAAAGTTGGGTACATGTGGGGAAGGTGAGAAATAGCCCAGCACCCCCACAACGCCCGGTTCATTGGAACCGGCCTCCTTTACAGGTCTTAATATTATAAAATTCTTAAATATAATAACATTATCCATATTACACACAATAATTAAAAGAAAGCATCAATATATTAAAATTAAAGCAATGTCCAAACAAAGCAAATAAATGGACACCCATCCAAGGATGGAAACATGTCCTTACATCACATGCCTAAATAGGACACCCACCAAAAGGTAGAAACATGCCCTTTACATAGGTTCTAAAATAGAAAAGCAAATTAAATTACATGATGTTTAACCAATGAGGTACCCACCAAGTGGAAACATACCTTTTACAACTTTTGGAAATCTAAATTAATTGATAAAAGTAAATAATCATTCATCATAAATAAATCATTCATCAAAGGTATTAATCAAAATATAAAATAAACATCCATCCATGATAAATTAAATAAATCAAGTATTGAAATTAAATAAATTAAAGCATAAGAAATAAATCAAAACATAATCAAGTATGGAATTGAATAAAGCAAATAAAAGTCCAATTATAGCTACTGTGACTTTATATGGAATTAAAATAAATTAGGGTTTTATGTTTTAAAGGGTTGGTAAGACTCTTTGATTAACAAAATTAAGGTTTGAATGATGATATCATGAAACTAGAGTTTTAAACACTTTAAAATACTTTAATTTGTGATTTTTGAT
This sequence comes from Garcia nutans, assembly GCA_947685225.1. Lineage (NCBI taxonomy): Eukaryota > Viridiplantae > Streptophyta > Magnoliopsida > Malpighiales > Euphorbiaceae > Garcia > Garcia nutans. The sequence goes on along the minus strand of CANTUV010000007.1, from coordinate 29,859,763 downwards.
TATTGGGTTCCTAAGTTACTGTGTAAAATTTAGATTTTTATGTTTTTATGTTTTTTAATGTTTTAAACGGATTAGGGTTCATAAAATTAGGGTTTAAGGTTTTAAAAGGATTAGTGTTCATTATTTTGAATTTTGGAAGTTGAATTTGGATCTGATATTTTGGAAGTAGGGTCACGGGTGGTGAATTTTAATCTTAGGGTTTGGAAGACAATTTAATATTTTATGGAATTTTATGAATTTAAACAAATAAATTAAAGTTTTTATAAGTAGAAAAGATGTTTTTTAAGGCTTTTTGAATGAAATAGAACCTACTTTAAAATTTTAAAAGAAGCAGAATTTACATCTTAGTTTTGTTGAAAAATATGTTCAATTAGAGTTTTAAGGTTTTTAAGAAGAAAAAATAACAATTTTAAGCCTTTTGGAAGATAAACCAACGAAATAAGGTTTTTTTTTTTTTGCTTTAGAAAAACTAAATTAAAGTTCAAAGGTTTTTAATTTTGATTTCATAGATTTGCTACTGTGTAAAAAAAACAATTAAAGAAAATTAATTAACACATACCTTCTTTTGATGATTTATCCAAAAATAATTCTTCTTGCATGAACTAGCTCCAAAGACAAGCTTTTTTTGCCTTTGAATCCTCTAAATCGTGCTACTGCTGTTCCAAAAAAAAGTTGAATTGAATTTCTTCTTTTCCTTCCTTGATTTGGTTTCAAATTTTCCAAACTCCTCTTGGATTTTTGCCTCCCTTAAATTAATTGCCTTTGGTCCTTATTTATAGTGGTTTGAGGTTGTTTATTCCTAATTAGATAAGGTAAGTAATATTAATAAAAAAAAAGAAACCAAAACCTAATTGGATTAGGTTTCGAAAAATTTACGTCGAAAAATTTGCGCTGCCGAAAAAAATTCTGCAGCAGAAATCTGCTGCAGCGCGCACGGAGCGGGCCTATAAGCTATTTCGTAGGCAGAAAATTTCTGTGTGCGAAATAGCAAAGTTTTCGTGACGATTTTTTGCATGGAGCGGGCCCGCGTGACGATTTTTTCGTCGCTGATTTTTCCGACTCCGATTTTTATTTTTATTTTTTGATTTTTATTTGTTTATTTCTATTTTTTATTAAAAAAAAATTAGATACTAAAGCAAAAATTATTTGATAAAATTTATTTTGGACCAATTAGACAACAAAAATTATTTTAGACTAAATAAAACATATTGGACCGGATTGGGTAAAAAATGTCTACACACACTGTAAGATTGAAAGTAATACTGCAACTTCTTAGAAGACCAGCTATACAAGTCTTTTCAATGATACTATACTTAATTTCATAAGGTAGGAGCTTTCTACTGAAATAATGAATTGCGTGCTCAATCCCTGACTCATCTACTTAGGCTAGTATGTCTCCTATTGACTGTTCTTCTATTGTTAAGTATAGTAACAAGGGTTTTCCGGGTTTAGGTGGTTTTAAAATAGGTGGATTTAGCAAATGCTCCTTTATTCGCTCAAAGGCCTTTTGATGCTTTTCATTCCACAGGATCGGCTGATTCTTTTTAAGCAATTTAAAGATAGGTTCACAGATTGTGGTGATCTTCGTTATAAATCTGCTAATGTACTGCAATTTGCCAATGAATCCCTGAACTTCTTTCTCAGTCTTTAGGGCTGGCATATCCCTGATTGCTTTAACTTTGTTGGGGGTCAATCTCAATGCCATTTGGACCAATCACCTATCCAAACAATTGGCCTGAGGTAACCCCAAACAAAAACTTCTTCGGGTTTAATCTTAGCTTATACTTCACTGCTCTTCCAAAGAAAAATTCTAAGTTTTGGAAGTGTTGTTCCCTTGTATCTGATTTCACCATCATATCATCAACATACACTTCAACTTCTTTGTGCATCATATAATGAGACAATGTGGTGGCCATCCTTTGATAGGTTGCTCCAACACTCTTTAACCCAAATGGCATTACCCTATAACAAAATATACCCTATGTAGTAATGAAAGCAGTTTTGCCTTTATCCTCTTGGGTCATTAACACTTGGTTGTATCCAGAAAATCTATCTACAAATGAGTGTAGCATGCTAGAAGCTGCACTATCAATGAGGACATCTATATGGGGTAAAGGAAAAATCATCTTTAGGGGAAGCCTTGTTTAAATCTCTATAATTCACACAGACCCTAATTCTTCCATCTTTCTTTGGCACGGGTACTATGTTGGCTTGCTAGTCTGGATAATCTATCACTTCAAGGAACTTTACTTGTATTTGTTTAGTGACCTCTTCTTTAACCAATTAAGCCCATTCTTGCCTCATACACCTAAGCTTTTGTTTGATAGGTTTAATGTGAGTGTAAGTAGGAATCAGATGTTTTGCTATGTCTCGATCTATTCTAGGCATATCCTCATAAGACCAAGCAAATACTTCTTCATATTTTTAATTATTTTTTCAAATCCCTCTCTCTCTCATTAGGAGTAAGGTTGGATGCTATGCTAATGTTTTTAGGATTTTCGGGTGTTCCCAAATTTAATGATTATGTATCAACAGAGTTAATATTAAAGATGCTCATGTAACCACTATTTGCCCTTCAATGCTAGGGTTGGTCCAACTACTCTCTCCCCATGCCTAAGTGAAATGTGATCATAAACAACCATTTATTATCACATTCTAAGGCATTCTCAACATCAAACCATTTAAATTTGGAATTACAAATGAAAGAGAAAGAAAAGAGTTATTTTGGATCATTCCCTCAAGTAACACGTCCAACAACATGGGCGTGTTAATGACCATGTCATTAACCCATTCTCACAAAAGCTTTGACACGTCCAATAACATGGGTGTGTTGCTTCCCGTGTCATTAATTTTGCCTTATAGAAACTTTGACACGCCTAATAATACAGGTGTGTTAATGGTCGTGTCAATTATTTTGCCTTACAATAGCTATGACATGCTTAGAGACATGGCCATGTTACTGGTTGTGTCATCAATGTTTAAACTCAGCACCATTAACAAGCCCAATAACATGGCCATGTGAGGTAAAATTTTTGCATTTCATACACTTAACCATTCAATATAACAACTTTCAAAATCAATTTAAATTAAATCACTTCTTCAATCCATCCTTAAAATCATTATTAACTACTCAAAACCAACTTCATACATACCCAAATAAGCTATTAAAGCATGCTAATATCCAATCCCAAAATCCAAATATCATGCTTTTCCATAGAATTCCAAAGAACTTGCAAAATTGATAGAGAAATTTATAAATTGATGAAGAATCCTTAAAAACTCCACTTGAATCCTTGAAATCCCTTCAATCCTTGAAGTACATAAGAAGAACTCACTCTCTTCTCACGGCAAATGAACAAGAAGAACGAAAAAGAAAATATCTTTTCCTTTTTAATTAAACCATGTAAATATAATAAGTCACTATTCACTTAATTATATAATATATATGATGTATGTCTTAGGTATATGTATATGTCTTGTATATGCCATATTTACCTCAAATATAATTCAAATATACATTCTACTATATCACTTAATATCCTTTCATTTTCCATTTAAATCATTTATTTAATTTATCCAATTTTATTTTAATTTATTTTATTTAATATTCAAAAATTAGGGGTGTTACATGATAGGTGCCAAAGAGTTGGAAATATAAGCAAAAGAAAACAAATGCCTCTTTCTATATTTGTTGTGGTTAAAATTTTTGACGTATGGGGAATAAACCTCATGGGGCCATTTCCAAAATCTTTTGGTTTTGAATAGATCCTTCTTTTTGTAGATTATGTATCCAAGTTGGTAGAGGCTATACCCACAAGGAATAATGATGCTAATATTGTTTGGAAATTCCTGAAGGAAAATATTTTGAGCATGTTTGGGACCCCTAAATCAATAATGAGTGATGGAGGAAGTCATTTTTGTGACAAATGGTTTGAAAGGTTAATGACCAAGATGGGCATTTAGCGTAAAGTAGCAACTTTATATCATCTCCAAACATCTAGCCAAGCCAAGACCTCTAATAAGCAAATTAAAGAAATCTTAGAGAAGACAGTGGGTGTAACACCACTATATCCCGTATACGCACACTACATACTACTACACCTGTAATATATGTATACCGAATACAGGAGCGCCACGGTTTATAATAAGCAAACCAATTTTTTTTTCTTCTGCAATAATATGAGAAAACTTAAAACACTTCATATTATATTATAAACTATACTAGATAAAACATTTATACATTATGCAGCAGAAAATGTAGTGGTATTTACATTTATATATACATCAAAATTAATGTTTACAAAACATAAAGTTTATACATGTTTGGCAGTTCGTCTATGATCTTTAAGCCCACAATCAACACTTCAAAGTCTAGACTCGACTCGGTCTAGCTGAACTCTCCGGTTCTACCCTGTTACCTGCACGATGAACCACAATCGCGCTAAGCCAACGGCTTAGTGGTACAACCCACAATAACAATATGCTTTACTGTAATGCTAATGTCACACATTCATATGTAATAAACAATACATAGGAATATCATATTTCAAAACCTTACATTAAGTCTTATAATTCATTTATTTCACCATTTATAATTCACTTTTAAACAAAGACAAGCATGGGCCCAAAAGAAACTAATATGCCATTCAACTTTCAGAGTTAATGTTTTGGTTCAATTATCACATTTATCATTATCCCAACTAGGCATCAAGGATTAGGCTCAACCAAGCTTCAAGGGGAACAAAGCATGCTAAGTATCAACCCAACTTGGCTTCAAGAACCAAACCCAACCTAGCTTCAAGGGTTTGTAACATCTCAACTAGGCTTCAAGGACTAGACCCAACCAAGCTTCAAGGGGAGTTAAGCATGCTAAACTTCAACCCAACTTGGCTTCAAGGATCAAGCTCAACCCAGCTTCAAGAGATTGTTACTATTAGGCATGCCACCAACAACAAAACTCTGAAAAGTGAATAACAAATTAGGCACACAATTCTTTAATTATTTCATTATCAATTCCATTCTTATTTCCTCATAATCATCTAGGCAAACATGCCCCAATTATTTCATTTGCATCAATATAGCCAACAACAATGGCTTCACATCTCATCATTAGGGTATAGACAACTAATTGCATTTTATATACATTTGAATGGTCATCATATCTTTCACATTATGCAAATCATAATATTAATCAAATGTATCAACAATGTAATAGATTACTTAACACATTTACAACCAAATGTGTTAAGTCCCAATGTCATGTAAATGTATGCAATAATGTAGGGTTTGTACTTACCTCAAGTGCACCTCACACAACACCAAACTCCTCTTCAAAGACTCCTTCAACACTAGGATTAGAGCAACTCAACTCTCTTCAAAACCTAAACCAAAGGTGATCATACACACTCACTTAGAGATACACATGAGATAAAATAGATAAAACTAACTAGGACAAACTCTACACATGACACACTCAACAACACGGGCGTGTCCCTGACCGTGCCCTAAACTCACAACACAGAAGCTTTGACACGCTCAGAACCACGGGCGTGTCACTGAACGTGTAATACATTCTGTCTCACATAAACATTGACACTTCCAACAACACGGGCGTGCTCATGGCCGTGTCAATCCACTAACATCACAGTAGCTATGACACGCTCAGTGACATGGGTGTGTCACTGGACGTGTCAATACTACTACAATACAGAAGCTGTGACACGCTCAGTGACATGGGCATGTCACTACTCGTGTCACACATTAAAAAAAATAGTACCATTGACACGCCTAAAGACCTGGCCGTGCTCATGGGTGTGTCAGGACAAAAATGCAGATTCCGGCAACATCAACACTACATCCAACAAACCACTTACTTCCACCATTATCCACTTCAAACAAACTTAACTGAATACAAACATAAACCAATATAACTTGCAAAAACACTAAAACAACTCAACACATACTTCAAACACAAATTCACAACCATCACATACGTACAACTCAAACACAACACTTATTCTTCCACCAAACCTAACACTTTCTCTTCAATCCAACTCCAAAAATCAACACCAAGAAGATTACACACCCCACAATCAAACATACTCATACCATCAATAATCAAGCACCAAACTCAAATACAACTTAAAAGAAAACTAAGGAATCAAGTGGAAACTTACCAAAAATGATGAAACTTCTTAGATTTCCAACTTGATCACTTGAAACATCCTTCAATCTTGAGTTTGGAAAATCAAAAACTCTCTTCCTCTCTAGCTATAGTGATGGTCGGCCAACAAAGAAAGAAGAAGAAAAAGAAGAAGAATGAATGGCAAAGAACAAAGTCAACTCTCCCTCTTCACTTAACTACTCAATCTCTCTTTTGTTCTCAACCAAGCAATTATATTAATATAATATTACAAATATCATCATCCACTTTCCACTTAATTTCCATTTCAATTAATTAAAATTAATTATTTCTTCTTTGACTTCCATTTAATAATTTGACTTGTATATGTTGTATATATCACTATATATAAAACATATACACTGTTCCCTTAGCTCATTTCTCTTTCCATTTAAACATATACAATTAATCCAAATACAACAATAAATATTCCAAAACTTTTAGAGTATACTTTGGGATATTACAATTCTCCCCCTCTAAAAAGAAATTTCATCCTCGAAATTACCTGATCTTAAGTCTGAAATAGTTGAGGATACTGATCTCGCATTGCTTGCTCATTCTCCCAAGTTGATTCTTCTCTACCATGATTCTTCCAAAGAACCTTCACAATTGGCACTTTCTTATGTCTCAACTCTTTCATTCCATGTGCTAAAATAGCAATTGGTTCTTCTTCAAAAGTTAGATCCGTACTCACCTCAATAGATTCAATCGACAAAACATGAGATGGATCTAATATGTACCTCCGCAGCATAGAAACATGGAAGACATTGTGAATTCTATCCAACTCAGGCGACAAAGCAATTCGATAAGCAACTGGTCCAACTCTTTCTAATACTTCATAAGGTCCAATAAAATGAGGACTTAGCTTCCCTTTGCAGTCAAATCTCAAAATCTTTTTCCAAGGAGACACTTTTAGAAAAACTTTATCTCCAACATCAAACTCTATGTCTCTCCTCTTCAAATCTGAATAATATTTCTGCCGATCTGAAGCTGCTTTCAACCGATTCCGAATTATTTTCACTTTCTCTTCCCTTTCTTTAATTAAATCAGGACCAACCAATTTGCCTTCTCCAACTTCATTCCAACACAGAGGCATTCCTCATCTCCTACCATACAATGCCTCAAATGGTGCCATTTTAATACTAGATTGATGACTGTTGTTATAAGCAAATTCCATCAATAGCAAACATCTATCCCAACTTCCAGAGAAATCAATGACACAACTTCTCAACATGTCCTCTATAATCTGTATCACTCTCTCTGACTGCCCATCTGTCTGCGAATGAAAAGCAGTGCTAAAGTGTAATCGAGAACCCAAAGCACCAAGTAAACTTTTCCAAAACCTTGAAGTAAATCGAGGATCTCAATCAGACACTAAAGAAATTGGAACTCCATGCAATTTCACTATCTCACTAATATACAGCTCAGCCAACTTCTCAAGAGAATAGTCCATTCTAACTGGAAGGAAATGAGTTGTCTTCGTCAACTGATCAACAATTACCTAGATAGCATCACGCTTCTTCTGAGTCAACGGCAAACCAGACACAAAATCCATTGTCACACGTTCCCATTTCCATTCAGGCACTGATAAAGGTTGAAGCAACCTTGTTGGAACTTGATGCTCAGCTTTCACCCTCTGACAAGTGAGACATTTGGATACAAACTCCACTATATCTCTCTTCATACCTGACCACCAGTAATGCTGTTTCAAATCATGATACATTTTGGTACTCCTAGGGTGCATAGCAAAACTCGATTGATGTGCTTCTTCCAAAATAATCTTTCTCAAACTAGCATCATCAGGAACACACAATCTATCTTTACACCAAAGACTACCATCACTTTTCACATGGAAATCTTGGCTCTCCCCATTTTGACAATCTGACACAACTTTCTGAATTTTCTCATTTACCAATTAAGCCTCCCTTATCTGGTCCAACAACATTGGCCTCAATTGCAACTGAGCTAACAAAGCACCATCATCACAAAGCTCAAAATTAGCATGCAACGCTCTCAACTCAACAAGCAACGAGAGTGAATAAACAGTCAAACCTGCCAAAGACTTCCGACTCAAGGCATCAACAACAACATTTGCCTTACCAGGATGATAATCAATCAAACAGTCGTATTCTTTGATCAACTCCAACCACCGTCTCTGTCGAAGATTCAACTCCCTCTGAACACCCAAATATTTCAAACTCTTATGATCTGTACAGATAAAACACTTCTCTCCATACAAATAATGTCGCCAAATCTTCAAAGCAAACACTATAGCTACCAATTCCAAATCATGCGTCAGATAATTAAGCTCATGCAGCTTCAACTGCCGAGAAGCATAAGCTATGACTTTACCCTCTTGCATCAAAACATAACCTAACCATTATGTGAAGCATCACTATAAATCACATATGGTTTATCTTCCACAGGCAAAGTAAGAACAGGAGCTTGAGTCAATATCTCCTTCAACTGCTCAAAGCTAGCTTGACACCGATCTGTCCACACAAATCTAACTCCTTTCCGAAGTAATCTGGTGAGTGGAGTAGCTATCAAAGAAAAACCTTTCACAAAGCGTCGATAATAGCCTGCCAAACCCAGAAAACTTCTAACTTCAGTCACAGACTTCGGTGGACTCCAATTCAAAATAGCTTCAATTTTACTCGGATCAACTCTTATACCATCTGCTGACACCACATGACCCAGAAAAGTCACTTGATCAAGCCAAAACTCACACTTTGACAGCTTAGCATACAATTGCTTCTCTCTCAAGGTCTGCAACACAATCTGCAAATGCTCGTCATGTTCCTCTTCATTACGCGAATACACCAAAATATCATCAATGAAAACCTCCACAAACTAATCTAGATAGGGCCTAAACACCCTATTCATCAAATCCACAAATGCTGCAGGTGCATTCGTCAACCCAAAAGGCATCACCAAAAACTCATAATGCCCATACCTTGTGCGGAAAGCTGTCTTAGGAACATCTTCCTCTCTAACTCTCAATTGATGGTACCCTGACCTCAAATCAATCTTGGAAAACACTGCTGCTCCCTTTAATTGATCAAAGAGATCATCTATCCAAGGCAAAGGATACTTATTCTTAATGGTCATCTTATTCAATTGCCTATAATCGATGCACAACCTCAAAGTACCATCCTTCTTCTTCACAAACAAAATAGGAGCTCTCCACAGAGAAACGCTAGGGTGAACAAACCCTTTATCCAACAACTCCTGCAACTGCACCTTCAACTCTCTCAACTCAGCAGGTGCCATTCGATAAGGAGTAATAGAGATGGGAGTGATACTAGGCAACAAATCGATACCAAACTCAACCTCTCTCTCAGGGGGTAACCCTAGCAACTCCTTAGGAAACACATCTGGGAATTCAGCAACTGTGGGTATACTATCAAGTTGAGAACCCAGTACTCTGGTATCCACAATATGAGTAAGATAAACATCACACCCTTTTCTAATCAACTTCCTAGCTACAATAGCTGAAACAAACAAGGATGCAAGTTGTCTCTGCTCACTAGATACCATCACATTTCTACCATCACTGGTTCTCAAGGTAACACACTTCTTTTGACATTCTACCACAGCTCCATGCTTAGACAACCAATCCATGCCTAAGATCAAATCATACTCCTTAAAAGGCATTTCAATCAAATCACCAAGAAACTCCTCACCTTGCACCACAACTGAACTATCAAGATGCACCTTATTCACCACAACACTATGTCATAAAGGATTTGTCACCAAGACATCAAATCCTAAGGACTCTGAATTCAATTCAGACACAGGAAAGATAGATGCACTTATGTATGAATGAGTAGATTCTAGATCAATCAAAGCAAGAACTGAAATGCCAAATAAAGAAAATGTACCCGCAATGACTGCTAAAGCATCCAGCTGCCTCTGCATCACATACACTCTCTGAGAAGACCCAGCCTCATCTGACCTACTGCCTCCGGATGTAGAACCTTCTCTCTGACTAATCCCGGGTCGACCGCCTCTACTGAAACCTCTGCCTCCTCGACCACCTCTGCTGACACTAGGTCAAGAAGCTGCAGTATCAGTCTGTCTATCCTCCTGTAGCTCAGGGCAATCTTTGATGAAGTGAGCTGGTGACCCACATCTAAAACATACTCCTAATCCACCCGTCTTCCAACAAACACCCCCATGTGTCCTACCACAATGAACACATATAGGTCGAATGGATCTCTGAACCACTGGAGTCGGAGCACTCGCTACAGAAACTTTAGGTCTCGATCTCCGCCTCTGATACTGAACTGATCTACTTGACTGCCTCTGGCTTCTACTGATCCTTGGAATAAAACTTCCTCGGCCTCTCTTCATAGATGAAGACCCTACCTCAAACTGGGATCTCCTAACTCTGGTCTCCTCCTTAGTAGCAGCTGCTGCAATACCTTGTGCTCTCTCAACACTTCTAGCTGCTGCAACCAATTGAGAAAAATCTTGGTACCGAGAACCAGCAACAATACACATAATAGAGGGCCTCAATCCCTCCTCAAATCTCCTACACCGATCAATCTCATCTGAAATAATCCCACCGGCATAGTGACTCAACCAGATATACTCTATCTCATACTCTGTTACAGTCCGGTTCTCCTGTCTCAGGTTCAGAAATTCCATCTTCTTGACATCCTTATACTCCCTTGGAGAATATTTATGCTAAAACTCCCGCAGAAAATCACCATAAGACAAAGTAGGTGGATCATCCATGGCATGAGGAACCGTCTTCCACCAATCATAAGCATCTTTCTGCAGAAGGGATCTAGCATAATCAAATTTCTCTTCAGGAGTAGCTTGCAACTGAATAAATACCCTCTGCACTCTATCCAACCACTACTCAGCTACTGCAGGATCTATAGTACCAAAGAAATCCTCAGCCCCATACTTCCTCAATTTATCATAATGTCTCACCGGTACTTGTGGCTGTGGTGGCGGTTGCACTGGAGCTTGCCTCAACAATTCTACCACATATCTTAGCGAAACTGGTGGAACCTCATCAGCAGCTGGTCTCTCTGGCACAGGAACAGGTGCCTCTCCAGCTCTCTCAACCCTAGCTCCATCTCTACCCTCTTCAGGAGCTACACTCTCAGCACTACCTTCTATAGACTGACATGACTGAGACACCATCACTACCTATATCTGCAAACACAGCAGAATATACCTCATCAAAGATCAGAGATTGCCAATACCAAAACATGTATCTTATTTAAAAACCAACTTTTAGAATCAAAATGTTCTTTTTCTTACAATTTACCTGGGTTGAGAATCTCAAACCTAGGCTCTGATACCAAAACAATTGTAACACCCCCTATATCCCGTATACGCACACTACATACTACTACACCTGTAATATACGTATACCGAATACAGGAGTGCCACGGTTTATAATAAGCAAACCAATTTTTTTTCTTCTGCAATAATATAAGAAAACTTAAAACACTTGATATTATATTATAAACTATACTAGATAAAACATTTATACATTATGCAGCGGAAAATGTAGTGGTATTTACATATATATATACATAAAAATTAACGTTTACAAAACATAAAGTTTATACATGTTTGGCAGTTTGTCTCTAATCTTTAAGCCCACAATCAACAACTCAAAGTCTAGACTCGACTCGGCCTAACTGAACTCTCCGGTTCTACCCTGTTACCTGCGCGATGAACCACAATCGCGCTAAGCCAACGGCTTAGTGGTACAACCCATAATAACAATATGCTTTACTGTAATGCTAATGTCACACATTCATATGTAATAAATAATACATAGGAATATCATATTTCAAAACCTTACATTAAGTCTTATAATTCATTTATTTCACCATTTATAATTCACTTTTAAACAAAGACAAGCATGGGCCCAAAAGAAACTAATATGCCATTCAACTTTCAGAGTTAATGTTTTGGTTCAATTATCACATTTATCATTATCCCAACTAGGCTTCGAGGATTAGGCTCAACCAAGCTTCAAGGGGAACAAAGCATGCTAAGTATCAACCCAACTTGGCTTCAAGAACCAAACCCAACCTAGCTTCAAGGGTTTGTAACATCTCAACTAGGCTTCAAGGACTAGACCCAAACAAGCTTCAAGGGGAGTTAAGCATGCTAAACTTCAATGCAACTTGGCTTCAAGGATCAAGCCCAACCCAGCTTCAAGAGATTGTTACTATTAGGCATGCCACCAACAAAACTCTAAAAAGTGAATAACACATCAGGTACACAATTCTTTAATTATTTCATTATCAATTCCATTCTTATTTCCTCATAATCATCTAGGCAAACATGCCCCAATTATTTCATTTGCATCATTATAGCCAACAACAACGGCTTCACATCTCATCATTAGGGTATACACAACTAATTGCATTTGATATACATTTGAATGATCATCATATCTTTCACATTATGCAAATCATAATATTAATCAAATGTATCAACAATGTAATAGATTACTTAACACATTTACAACCAAATGTGTTAAGTCCCAATGTCATGTAAATGTATGCAATAATGTAGGGTTTGTACTTCTCAAATGCACCTCACACAACACCAAACTCCTCTTCTAATAATCCTTCAACACTAGGATTAGAGCAACTCAACTCTCTTCAAAACCTAAACCAAAGGTGATCATACACACTCACTTAGAGATACACATGAGATAAAATAGATAAAACCAACTAGGGCAAACTCTACACATGACACGCTCACAACACGGGCGTGTCCCTGACCGTGCCCTAAACTCACACCACAGAAGCTTTGACACGCTCAGAACCATGGGCGTGTCACTGAACGTGTAATACATTCTGTCTCACATAAACATTGACACGTCCAACAACACGGGCATGCTCATGGCCGTGTCAATCCACCAACATCACAGTAGCTATGACACGCTTAGTGACATGGGCGTGTCACTGGACGTGTCAATACTACTATAACTCAGAAGCTGTAACACGCTCAGTGACATGGGCGTGTCACTGCTCCTGTCACCCATCCAAGAAGACAGAACCATTGACACGCCTAAAGACCTGGCCGTGCTCATGGGTGTGTCAGGCCAAAAATGCAGATTCCGGCAACATCAACACTACATCCAACAAACCACTTACTTCCACCATTATCCACTTCAAACAAACTTAACTAAATACAAACATAAACCAATATAACTTGCAAAAACACTAAAACAACTCAATACATACTTCAAACACCAATTCACAACCATCACATACACACAACTCAAACACAACACTTATTCTTCCACCAAACCTAACACTTTCTCTTCAATCCAACTCCAAAAATCAACACCAGGAAGATTACACACCCCACAATCTAACATACTCATACCATCAACAATCAAGCGCCAAACTCAAATAAAACTTAAAAGAAAACTAAGGAATCAAGTGGAAACTTACCAAAAATGATGAAACTTCTTAGATTTCCAACTTGATCACTTGAAACATCCTTCAATCTTGAGTTTGGAAAATAAAAAACTCTCTTCCTCTCTTGCTATAGTGATGGTCAGCCAACAAAGAAAGAAGAAGAAAAAGAAGAAGAATGAATGGCAAAGAACAAAGTCAACTCTCCCTCTTCACTTAACCACTCAATCTCTCTTTTGTTCTCAACCAAGCAATTATATTAATATAATATTACAAATATCATCATCCACTTTCCACTTAATTTCCATTTCAATTAATTAAAATTAATTATTTCTTCTTTGACTTCCATTTAATAATTTGACTTGTATATGTTGTATATATCACTATATATACAACATATACACTCTTCCCTTACCTCATTTCTCTTTCCATTTCAACATATACATTTAATCCAAATACAACAATAAATATTCCAAAACTTTTAGAGTATACTTTGGGATATTACAGTGGGTACAATGAGGAAGGATTGGATTGTCTGTCTTCCAGAAGAATTGTAGGAATATCAGATAGCTTTTAAAACACCCTTGGGAATGATTTGGTATAGATTATTCTATGGCAAGGTTTGCCACTTACTGGTAGAGCAAGAACACAAGGCTTATTGGGTGATTAAAGCTATAAACATTGACTTGTATGGGGCGAAAAAGCATATGATATTGCAAATTTTTGAGCTAGATGAGATTAGAAATGAAGCATATGTGTAGACCCTTTATTTTGGCCTTGACTAGTCTGTTGCCTGAGTCATAAAGCTTTTGATTAGATGGTATAATGGTTGAACCTTTAAAACCCTAAAGAGGTTTATTTTGAAGATTTGGTTGGGTCTAATTCAATATTAGGGCATTCGGTGGTGTCTCCAAGTCAAACCGGGCCTCCAAATTCAATATGGGACATCCCATATCGAATTGGGACCTTCCCAATTTGATATGGGAAGTCCCAATTCGATATTCTTTGAATTAAGCTACTGTAATAATTAAAGCTACTTTGAAAAATTATTTATTTGAATTAGGGTTTGGAATTTATGAAAATAGGATCAAAGTTTTGAAGTGGGAAAGAAATAAGCTACTATGAATTAAAAAATTTAAAACCACTGTCCATTGATTTTATTAGATTATTGCACAATTTTAAAGTTACAATTATCAATTTTAATGGATTAATTGCTAAAGGATGAAGATGATTTTTGATAAACAAAATTAGATAAACATGCCTACATTTGAAGGCTCCAAAATTGTTGGACAAAACTCTGGATGAGCTAACACTAAGGCAGTGTGTCTACTGCCTTTGCAAGCTTGTTTAAAACTATGCGATTCTTGTCTTCTTCATTATTTTCTTTCTTTCCTTTTCCTTTTTGCTAGGGTTTTTTTCCGTTGCTAGTCTTTAATTGCTGAAGTTCAAGTTCTAGTCTCCAAAATTCCTTTTTCAATCTTATAACTATGTTATTTATAAAAAAACAAAAAGACCTAATACTGTTTTGATAAGGAAATATAAACTGTTTTGGAAAAATAAAAAAACTGAGTAAAATAAGGTTTTAGCAAGAATTGCCCACGGGTGCGGGCTGCAAGGATTGGCTTGCTGCACCCGAGAGGCTACTGCAAGGATTGGCCTACTACGAGATGGGCTACTGGGAGGCGCAAGGATTGGCATGATTCACCGCAGGCCACGATTGCGGCAAATTGGCTTGCCACGCCAGCGCTGCCGCATCGCTCGCCGATTCTTCTGATTTTTATTTTTATTTATATATATTTTTTATTTTTATTTTTTTATTAAAAATAAATATGATATTTAAAATAAATATTTATAGTTTTCTTTTTTTAATATATTAAATAATAAATATTATAAAAATTATTTCATAGTGTTTTAAAATATTAGACTGGACGTAGTTAAAAAATAAAGGTGTACACTTATAAACCTCAAAAACCTACCCTGAGCTATTATGAAACTTATGACAAGTCTGATGATCACTGAATTACAAAGAAGAAAGAAGATCGAGGAAAAGTCTGTTGAAGTTTATCTAAACTAGACCTAATATCTCAAATCTATAACATCATGATAACAAAGGGTTCATCCTCATTGAAACAAACTCATTCTACTCTATTCATCCATATTCAGAAGCATAAAATGGTGCATACATAACAACCCTCTTAGAGTTGGATCCAAAAATAAAGAAAGAGAGAAAAAATGAAAAAAAATAAAAAAAAAGAAGAAAAAAAACAAAAAAAAATGGATCCTGAGTTTATGTTAAAGCAAAAGGAAAAGATGAAGATCATCTTAGTCAGTTTTATGTTTCTTCCAAGGAGAGAAGGAAATTAAAAGTCTAGCAAGATTGCTCCTAGCTACCTATGGCCCAAATAGAAGATTATAGCATGAAGATTTGTCAACTGTGTCATATCAGCTCCAATCTAAAAATGACCTTCATTTAACCTGTGTCCCTTATAGACCTCATTTCAATCCCATTAAAGACTTTTTGATCTCTCTTGGTATGTAGAATCTATTAGTGGAGATAGTTTGAATAAGCATGCATATGAGATAGACATTATTTAAACTCAATGAGACCTTTGACCAAGTAATATATATATGCCTATCTGAAGTGCAACAGTTCTTGCTTAAATAGAAATGATTTTTGAATTTAGTACGGTAACTAGGGTTGTAATGTTATAGATATGTTAATTTGTAAAATCAAGTCCTAAGGTACAATGACACTGATTTGACAAAGCAAAAATATGATTTTAAGATTTAAAATAAAATATGTGTGTTTTTGTCATACAAAGCCTTCAAGGTAAGGGAAATATGTCATGTTGCAAAACCTTGAAAGAAAACAATCGACAAAAGAGGGCTAGTAAAAGAATCACTTGCAAGGTCATGTCATGAAGTAGTTATCAACCAAATGGATATCTCCCATGTCTTTGGCTACCATGCTTGGGGCCTCCACTACTCATGTTTTCTACATCTTGAAGATAAAAAGCCATAAATGCAAAGCCTTCTGCCATTCCAATGCAAGACCTGAATGAACATCTGGAAGAAACCAATGAGAACACTTCAGCTGATCTCCTTGGTCTGTGAGTCGATGGAACCACTATAAGTATCATCCATGCATATCATGCATACATAAGCATATCACACTGCATTTTTGTCTTGTGTTCCTATTCTTTATCAAGGTAAACAACAAATACTCTATGAAGCAAATATGGAATCATGGGGCATGGAAGGCCCATTGCTTGAGGAAAATCTAGCCACTTTATAAAAATTATGATGCATGTTTGTGAAAGGAACTAGACAATACACAAACATCAATCATAGCTTGCATGGGAAAAAACATTAGTTTGAGCCTGCACGGGTGGCAAAACTTCCTATTTTCAATTTTTGAGTTTATGCATGTACAAAACAATTTTAGAGTCACTTTCAAACATTTTGTCACGCTAGGGGCAAAGAGAGGATATGAGGATTATCTAAAAATAATATAAATTTTTGCAAAAGGAAAAACAAAAAAATAAAACAAGAGAATGAAGATGCAAAACATAAAAGATCAGTCTTGCTAGAAGACCTGAAGTCAATGCAAGACAAATGTCCAATGGATAAAGATCCAAGTTTTAAGGGTAAAGACCGGATTTCCAATGGATAAAGATCCATGTTTTAAGGGTAAAGACCCGATCTCCAATGGATAAAGATCCATGTTTTAAGGGTAATGACCCGATCTCTAATTGATAAAGATCCATGTTTTAAGGGTAAGATCTCCAATTGATAAAGATCCATGTTTTAAGGGTAAGATCTCCAATTGATAAAGATCCATGTTTTAAGGGTAAAGACCCAATCTCTAATGGATAAAGATCCATGTTAAGGGTAAAGACACGATCTCCAATGGATAAAGATCCATGTTTTAAGGGTAAAGACCCGACCTCCAATTGTTAAAGATTCATGTTTCAAGGGAAAATACCTGATCTCCAATGGATAAAGATCCATATTTTAAGGGTAAAGACCCAATCACCAATGGATAAAAATCCATATTTTAAGGGTAAAGACTCAATCTCTAATAGATAAAAATCCATGTTTTATCTCTAGTGGATAAAGATCCATGTTTTAAGGGTAAAGACCCGATCTCCAATGGGTAAAGATCCATGTTTTAAGGGTAAAGACCCGATTTCCAATGGATAAAGATCTATATTTTAAGGGTAAAGACCCTATCTCCAATGGATAAAGATCCATTTTTTAAGGGTAAAGACCCAATCTCTTATGGATAAAGATCCATCTTTTAAGGGTAAAGACTTGATCTCTAATGGATAAAAATCCATGTTTTAAGGGTAATGATCCGATCTCCAATTGATAATGATCCATGTTTTAATGGTGAAGACCCAATCTCCAATGGATAAAGATCCATGTTTTAAGGGTAAAAACCCAATCTCCAATTGATAAAGGTCCATGTTTAAAGACCTGTTCTTCAATGGATAAAGATCCATGTTTTAAAGGTAAAGACCTAATCTCTAATGGATAAGGATCCATGTTTTAATGGTAAAGGCCCGATCTTAATGGATAAAGGTCCATGTTTTAAAGGCAAAGACTCAATCTCCGATGGATAAAGATCCATGTTTTAAAGGTAAAGACCTAATCTCCAATGGATAAAGATCCATGTTTTAAGGGTAAAGACCCAATCTCCAATGGATAAAGGTCCATGTTTTAAGGATAAAGATATGATCTCCAATGGATAAAGATCCAGGTTTTAATAGTAAAGACCCAATTTCCAATAGATAAAGATCCATTTTGAAGGGTAAAGACCCAATCTTCAAAGGATAAAGATCCATTTTTTGTGGATAAAGACCCACAATCCTTTAAATAATGGAATAGCCAGTTAGAAGGAAGCTAGAATTCTCAATTGATAAAGGTCAATAAAATCCAGTATTGGGTGGAGCACCCAAATTTAATATTTGGTCGAGCACCAAAATCTAGTATTAGGTCGAGCACCCAAATCTAGTTTTGGGTTGAGAACCCAAATCCAGTTTCGAGTCAAGAACCCAAATCCAGTTTCGGATGCAAAACCCACTCCAGTCTTGGATTCAGAATCCAAATCTAATTTCGGGTCAAGAACCCAAATCCAGTTTAGGTTCGAGAGCACAAAATCCAGTCTTTGGTCGATAACCTAAAATCTATTTTTAGGTCGAGAACCAAAATCCAGTTCAGGGTCGAGAACCTGAAATCCAGCCTTGGGTCAAGAACCCAAATCTAGTTTAGTGTCGAGAACCCAAAAATTTAGACTCAAATCAAGAACCCAAATCTAATTTTGGTCAAGAACATAATCAAACCTATCTGGGTCCCGAACCCAAAACTTTTTCGAGTCTAGAACTCACCTCGGGTCAAGAACCCAATCATTTTCAATCAACCTTGGGTCGAGAACCCATCCTCATCAAAAATTAGCTCAAAATCATATTGCTTTTCACTATCTTCTACTGAAGTCTCAGATCATTCAAGCAGAGGGCAAACTGTAGACCGTTGATTTTAGCCCTGACTAGTCCGTTGCTTCAGCCATAAACCTTTTGATTAGATGGTATAAGTGTTAGATCTTTAAAACCCTAAAGAGGTTTGTTTTGAAGATTCAGTCATGGCTGAATCGAAGTTAGGGCATTCAGGGGTGTGTCCAAGTCAAACTGAGCCTCCCAATTTAATATGGGATAGCCTATATAGAATTGGGAACTTCAGAAAGCACTTTTAGCTACAACTTTGGGCAGAGACTTTTAACTTGGGACTTCAGCAATGGTAGCATTTGAGAAAAGAAAGATAGAAAACCCTAGCAACACAAAGAAAAAGAAAATGGTAGGAAACAAGCAGTTGAGTGAGGAGAGACACAAAACATCAAACCATCAAACCAAGAAGGCAGTCAACAATTGTGTTCATTCCATTCAACTAAGATTCGACACTGGTACAAATATAAAGTTTGGATCAAAGTAAAATATCAGTGGAACCAACAAACGAAGGTTTAAAATTCTTTATTTCATCTACTTTAAATTTATAGTAGTCTACTCGTTGACTTACTCATCGAATGTTTTTTATTTTATCAATTTTTCTTCTTTAAATTATCCAGTAGCTATCTTTAATACTTTATCCCATAGCAATTTATTTGTTAAGATTTACAATTGCAACCTTAATAATCTAAATAGTAATTTAGAAAATTCTATAATATAGAGATCATCAATTTATGAATTTGCTTGCAGTAGTTGAGTTTTAAGTATTCAAAACCCAAGTTGCATGTTTGAATATATACCAAAGCCCTAACCCTAATTCAGAAAAACTTAGAATCCTAATATTGTTTTTAAGAACCCTAAACCCTAATTTGTATAAATATAAAACCCTAGTTTAGATTTTAGATAGAAACCATGATTCCCCAACAAAACCCTAGCTGGCCCACCGTAAGCGCGACGCTCATCATCATGCCCTATATTTCTTTAATGGATAATATTTAGATTTTTTTTCTTCTTTTTAATTATTCAATTATCTTTATATTTGTTATATTATTTTCCTTGCTTTACTCTTTTCCTTAGATTTATATATATTTTTAAAGGGAATTATAAAAGGCATGTTTCCATCTAGTGTGGGTGCCTTTTTTATTTAGTTTATGTAATTCAATTTATTTTAAGACTTTGAGAGAATTATAAGGGATACATTTCCACCTTTGTGTGGGTGTCCTATTTTATTTATTTTCTTTCTAAACATTTAACGATTGTAGGGGTATGTTTCCATCAAAAGATGGGTACCCATGCTATTTTGTAATGTGTTGTTTTATCTTGTTTTATGAATGAATATGTTTTATTAATAAATTACATGTAGTATGGATAATATAATATTAACTAAGAATTTTATAATATTAAGAATTGAAAAAGAGGCTGATTCCAATGAACCGGGTATTATGGGGGTGCTGGGATATTCTCACCTTTCCCACGCCTACCCAACTTTTCGAACCCAATAAGGGGTTGGGGATTCCTTAGAAATTGAGTCATCCACCCCATTCTTTTTCATGGCTCATCCACGTGGTGGCTAACATTGTCAAAGTCATAAGAAACAGACCACATGGGAGTGCGAAAGTCCCCGCTCTAAATATGAGAGTTCAATGATTTACAAGGAGAAAACAAAGGCCATGCACAACTAAATGATCCTTAGATGAACGTTTGAACTAGTAATGAAAGTCTTTTTATTCAATTCAAGGTTATGGTTGTTCACCAAAAAATTAAAGTCTCATTGGAGTGGACCATTTCAAGTAGTTCAAACATTTCCATTTGGAGTTGTTGAATTGATGAACTTGAAAACGAATGAGACCTCTAGAGTGAATGGGCAAAGGGTGAAACCCTATTTGGAAGAGCTTCAAGTTGCAAAAACCATAGAAAGCATGGTATTCATTGATGAATGATACAACAACATCCTGCTACAACGACATTAAAGAAGCGCTTGATGGGAGGCAATCCATTGGTTTGCATTTCTTTCTTTTTGATGTATTTTTATGAATTTTGATTTTTTAATTTTTCATTATCATTTGTTAAGCTTGAATAAATTTAGTTGGATTAGGTATTGTGATATGCTATTTTTTGAATTAAGTTTCAGGGAAAAAAGAAAGAAAATTTGCAGTGGATTACACACCCAATAGACAATGCCAAGACAACACCAACATATCCAAAGCATCAAAATTGTCAAAAAAAAATTTCAGAAGCTGTCAAGGCCAAGAGTCTTGGCCCTATTCAAGACCGTGTCAAGCTTCCTTTAGAACTTATTCTAGCACAAACCCAGACATAGCCAGACATCTTGGCCGTACATGTCACCAAGTCATGTCAACCCTCATCCAAATGTTGAAAATTGCAAAAACCTGAACATGGCTAGTCATCTTACCGTGTCTCCAAATAGAGTTATCCATCAATCCTTTAAAGATAAATTTTCTAGTAGCAAACACGACATCCATCTTGGTCATGTCATCATCCAAGCCCTAAAATAAAACCTTTTTCCAGAAGTAGACACGGCCATCCATTTTGGTCGTGTCACTCAAACACGGTAAAGGCAACTCAATCTTTGCCGTGTCACTCATTTTTTGAACTCTAAAAAAACCTAATCTTCTCCCTCATATCTCCATTTTTAAAACCCTAAGTGATTCCCCTCTCCCTCTATCGCCATAGCCACAGGGCCAAGATCACTTAAAACCTCAAATCTCTAGTTCTGTCCACCAAAATTCACAGTTTTCTTTACCAAATTATAAGAAAAATGCTTCCATCTCCATTACATTCAAGATCAACATGCCAAGGACAAAGATGGTATGTCACCATAAGAAAAGAGCTCCACCACCATCAACCTCTTCATCACCCTTAAGAAAATGGAAATCAAGGCAAGGGTTTCTTTCCCTCAAGGTATATCACTAATGATGCTTTGAATGCTTTACAAATTAGGGAGAATTTTGATACTTATGTGAAAAACTTAGGTTGGGAGAAATTCATCATTCTAAGACCCAAACAATTTCAAGAGTTAACTCTTGAATTTATTACCTCGCTTAATGTTGAAAAAGATGAATAAAAGCTTTGCTCTAGGCTAGCTTTCAAATTGAATGGGAGACAACATATTATCTCAATTGAACAATTGAATGGCATTTTTGGATTCTCTCTTAAGGGGTATTAGACTATACCCAAGGATTTTAACCAACAATCTGAATGGATTGAGTTGGGTTCGGGGGGAATGCATGTGGTAAAATCAACCAAGGCAAAATAATTAGGAAACTCTGTGTTTGAGTATTTACATCGATTCATGGCATGTAGTTTCTTTACTCGGAAGGAGAGTCCTGGGGTTGTTGAAGTTAATGAATTATTCTTGTTGTGGTGTGCTTACCATGCTACCCCCATACGCACTGTATTTTGGTTAGCATATATCTTAGATAATGACACTAATAGGAGGAAAGGAGTGATTTGTTGGTGGGATAGTCTCAATGTTAGCACTTGCTCTAGATGAAAATTCCAATCCTGAACATACAGAATGTAGTGAATTTTATGTAGTGATATGCTTGAAGTAGCGACATTGCATAAAATGTGCATGATAAAAAAGAGTGGTGAGGGGATCCAGATGGCCTCTGGCAAGCCTAGTACACCCGAGGAAAGGCAAAAATGACCCCAAGTCAATGATGACTCAGATTCTGATTCATTGAGCCTAAATGAGGATGCTCCAGTTTCAGATAATCAAGAGATAATAAGTAGGATTGAAGCACTTGAAGATAAGGTGGAATGTAATAATCCACAAGTGCTTAATCAACTGGAGCTTATCAAGAACAAGCTGGCTAGGATTCTTTGTCTCCATCCTTATGCAGCATCATCTTCACAACCACTACCCCAATAGCTTTAGCTTGATACTTGAACAATCTTTATTTTTAGTTTTAGTTGTTCTTTGATTCATGTTTTAATTATACATTACGTCATGGTGCTTGTTTTTGTCACTTATATTAATATGTGTTTTTAATCCATAAAGTTTGTTACTTTAAAATTTATCTCATTATGAACAATTTACATTTGTTTCAAGCAAGATTGAAAGTATCAATTTATGCCACATGATGGAATGAAAAAAATAGGAACTATCTAAACTTGTATTCTTTGTTATTATTGTTTATTCACATTGGGGACAATGTGAATCTTTAAGTATTGGGTGCAAACTTTTACTTTTAACTCCTTTCATTTTAATTTCTGTTTTAAATGTTGTGATGTTTAAATTTTTCAAATCAATGTTAGTCTTATGTTCTTGTTTTTCTTTGAATAATGAATTTTGAAAAGCTAGTGGTTATAGGATTGTGGACAGATGGACCTTGAAATTTTTGAACCATGAAATTGAGAATTGAATAGAATTGATATTTATTGACAATTTTGATGGATTTTCCTTGCAACTACCTTTAACTTGCAATGAATTGAGCCTTCATAAGTTGGACACCAACTTACTATCTTCTTTTTGAGAAAGCACCCTCGGTCGAATCGTTACTAGAACTTACTTCAAAATGCATTTCAAATCCATAAAAAATTTCCAGTTAGGCATCAACATGATTAAGGCATTTAGGCATATCCACTTAGCTTAAAAAGCCAACCATCAGACATCCTTAGTGTAACGACCCAATTTGTACATATGTACAGTACATCCATGTACAGTACATCTGCGTACAGTAACAGGAGCCGTCCCGAGTAATCACCAAAGAACACGAAGTGAAAGGAAGCTCTATAGGACAAAAAGGACCTAACTAAAAAGATTGTAAAAGTTTTGGGGAGGTGACTGTAATTTTAAAAAGTTTTGGGGAGGTAACTGTAATTTTCAAAAGTTGTACTGGAGGTTCTTAATAGTGCATATAACAGACTCCAGAAATGGAAAGTAGAGAAAAATTGGGTCGAAATGGAACACCACGATTTTTCCCGAAAACGCATAGTTTGAGAGATACAGTGGATTCTTGACCAAGGGTATTTTTGTCATTCTTGTGATAATAATGTATACACTGGAAAACAAGACACGTAAAGGTATCCGAAGTAAACGGAAGGACTCCGCAGTGATCGATGTTGAAGAACGAACCTAAGTGGAGACCCGAATCACATAAGGACCTAAAGGGAATTTTTACAAAAGTCAAGGGCATGAGTGTAATTTTTATAAATTAGTTCAAAATCAAGAATGAATGTCGGAAATGGAAACTAGAGGTTGAAAGGAGGAGAACGGTACATTTTATGCGTCGTAAAACCACCCGGTTAGGAAGAAAAGGAAAAACCTTCAATTGAAGGGTATTTTGGTCTTTTCACTTTCACCCAAGCATCAAGTGGGACATGTATGATAATTTAAGGACCATTTTGGTAATTTTCCAAGGAAGGACACATGTTGCAATCTTATCCATTTAACCTTTTGTTTTGGCAAAATCCCATCCACATGTTAAAAAGGCAAAGAAGGACACATGTTGCAATCTTATTCATTTAGTCTTTTGTTTTGGCAAAATCCCATCCATTAAAAGAAAAAGAAAAAAAAAGAAATAAATTTATATGTACAAACGTGTACATATAAGATCCATGCTCTTGAAATCTCTAGAATACAAAAGCCAAAACACCTTCTCTTTCTCCAAGCAAAGGCCGTGGCCTCCAACAAAAACATTCAAGGAATTTTCAAGTTTCTAGGTGAAAGTTTAGAAGAAAGTTACCAATTCTAAGGTAAGGATTTCAATTCTAGCTTTAGTTTATTCATTTGATTGATAGTTTTCAAGTTATCAATGAAAGAAAAGTTGGGAAGATTATGGGAAAGTTAAGAAAGTGAAGAAAAATTAGATTAAATGATTCATACATGTAAAATTGATGAATTAATGGTGATTAGTAGCCTTAGATAGCAAGAACCAAGGCTTGAACATATGGTTTTATAATGTTCTTATTATGGAAGTTATGAAAATTATAGGAAATCAAAGGGATAAAGAAGAAGAAGGGAAGAAAGAATAGGACAAGCAAGGGATAAAGCAAATAAACAAGGTTTGGTACTTAAATCATTGCCTTTTCAATTAATTCACATATTTTGCATTATGGGACTTTTGAAATGGTTTTGAAATAATGTTATTATGTGTGGTAAATATGTGGGAAAGTGCTCTTGAACCATTTGTAATCAATTGATTGTGAAAATAATGAAAACAAAACAAACTAGCTAAACTTTGCTCAATTATCCATAAACTTTGATGAACTTTTAATCACCCCTTTGGTTTGATTTTTGAAAGAGGGACCCTTAGTCCTTCAATGGTATCACAAAAGGAGTCTAAAAATCAATTTTGCAAGAAAAAAATGAATTTTCCTCAAGTTTTGAAAATTGGGCCGAATGGTCCCTTTTGGGCACCATTCTGCAGCTTTCATTTTGGGCAGTCCGTTGAAGGGGCAAACGAAAGAATTTTTCGACGAAATTTTACATGTATTTAGTTAACTTATGAAAGTGTTTTCCTGCAAAAATTCATCCAAAAATAAGGTTGTTTACTTAGTCAAAACTGTTGCCAAAGTTGACTAATTTTCAGCAGTAAAAACAGATTTTACTATTTAGTTGTTGCGCGCCATTGCGTTGCCGATTTTACGCACCGCACTACTATTCATTTGGTCATTTTTCTAAATGTGTTAAAACTTGAATATTATGTTATGGATTGATGTTAAATCATATCAAATGACATGAAGGAGAATTGGAAATGATCAGAAAGGCATCATGACAAGCTATTCCAACAATATATGCATTATGGAAAAATCATGACTTATTGAATATCATGACCAAAGTAATTTAATAATTATTTATGCTCTACTTGGTATATCAAAACCCTTGAGATAAGGGTATGATGCATCATACTATTACTGCAGTACTGCTTATGACATGATATGATATTCCGGCTGAAGGCCGATGATTACAATGACATGATCAATGATGCAATGATATTGGCCATTGGCACATGTGCAAGAATTATGATGAAAGATAATGAAATATGATCATGACGAGATATGTTTATCATGACCCTTCCTTATCTGCTGACGTTCTGTTAAACCAGTAGAGCAACCAAAATGATAAAAGCAAGAAAAATGATTTAAATTCAAATTACTCAATCAAGCCTTTTTACCTTCTGTGTTTTGTATTTATTCCTTTCAATTGTTTAAAGTATATAAATATATGTTCAAATAATTCTTTCATTTTATTGCAATGATTTAAGTACCCACTAAGCAATTGCTTAGCGAGTTTAGCAATCCCTCTAAACTCGTAGGTTAAACGAGGAGACGAGATTGCAGCATGTCCTGCGCAGCTGGCATTGACTACTACTTTGGGTAGGAGTTTGGATATGATTGATTGTAGCAATATGGCATGTACATAAGCTTGTATGATCTAGCAAATAAATGTATAATAATGAAAAGCTAGAACACGTACACTGCTAGTAATCTAATAAATCTTATTTGGGTTTAGCACTTATGTATGCAAGTATAGAAGTGTGAATTCTTCTTGCAGGATTGTAGTTGAGGTTATAAGGGTGGATTATTGGGAGTGTGCTTGAGTTGAATTGTGAAACAAAATGTTTTTCAAAAATTAAAAAAATCAGTTTTGGCGACACTTGGGACCTCCATTTTTAGGGGAGGTTATGGCAAAATTTTTTTAAAATCTGCACTTAAAATTGGCTAAGTAAAATATTAAGACACAACCACCATGAGTTAACAGTCCATCTTGGTCTATAAACATAGGCTAAGATGGGGTGTTACACTTAGTAAGCCAACTTTGAGCCTACATCATTTTCCCCCTTCTTTCTTTTGCATAATAACATTAGCCTTAAACCATTTTCTACCAAGTCTTGTCCCTTCATTAGGGATAAGAGCATTTCAAGAATTAGTAATTAAAGTTATAGTGTCAATTTAGTGTGGGGTTGAAACGAGTGGGTTGAAAGTTGTAAATAAAACCTTTTGATAATACAAATTTCTTCATATATCATTGAATCCAAAATAGGAATCAATTCATATTCCTACAATAAAAAAAAGAGAATGATGCTCTTATAGCAAGAGTGGAATAAGTTAGGTTAAAGAATAAGAGGATACTACTCCTCCATATGGGGTGATCAAGCATTAAGAGTAGTGATTATTTTGGAAATTGTTGTGTCACGTATGTTGCTTCATTCTTTAAGTGCTCTTAAACCTAATGAGTGAGCCCACATTTCCAAAATGTCACACCTCAACCTTAAGCCCCATTACAACTAATAAAAGACCTTATGATTGATGCTTAATTGTAATTGAGTGGCGGAGACTTGATTCTTAAAGCAAGCCTATGGGAACATTAGTTCACGGGGTGTAAAGAGCAAAAACACTATCCTAGTCAAACACCTAATAGATTTACGAGGGGCTGCCACTAAGGCATGCATGAAAAGCCATCGAATTGTGTAAATATTGATTTTATATGATTCAAAAATGAGTGTGGACATTATGAAAAGGAAAGTCTTAAAGTTATCATATAATCGCTAACCTTCCTTATTTTGTTTTGTTTGTTTCACTTTTCTTGGGGACAAAAAAAGAATTAAGTGTGGAGTAGTTGTTATAATCATGTATATATGTTTTTAGGGTATTTTTATTTGATTTTTAGTTGTTTTCTAAGTGATTTGTTCAAGTTGTTGTAAGGAATTTGAAATTTAGGTTGGAAGCAAGAGAACTTGTGAAGAAATGGATAATTAGTACCAATGGATGCCTAACATGGCCAAAGCAATGTCTATCAACCCAAAGAAACAAGGAATTTGGCAGAAAGAAACACAAGCATCAATCTTGGTTGTATTCTTGGTTGTGTCACATCACACGACCAAGACAACTTGCTCTTGGCAATGTTCCACCTAAGAAAGCAAGAAGGAAGCAAGAAGATAGTATTGGACACATGCAAATATCTTGGCCGTGTCCAGGAAAAAGAATCAAAGACATAGCTAAGCCATTCTATCTCAACCGTGTCTCTCAAATGAAGAAGCCAAGTTGATGAGTTGGAAAGTGAGATAATGAGAGATGGCTCGACAGGATGCTAGGAGTGGGTATTTTTATAATTAAATAAGCAGATGGAATATGGGAGATAGTGGAGACAAAGGGTAATGGCAAGAAATTTTTAATTAAAAATGAGGGAAAGGTTTTTAGAAAGAAAAGGTTGAATTGATGGATAAAAAGAAACACATCCATCTTCAATTCTCTAAAACACACCATCCATCTTAGTCGGGTCCTTTAAAGTTCCATTATTTTAAAGATAAAGACCATATCAAGAAGGGAGACACATGCAAAAACTAGGCTGGGAGTTTTCTTCATTTTGGGAGAGAAAGAGGCTCCTTAGCAAGGCTATTTGGAAAAGGAATTTGAAGAAGCTCATCAACCAAGTTTAGATGGAGTAAGAGAAGAGCAACCTACTCATCTTCAAACCGGGTTTTTTATATTCTTTAATTTATTCAAATTTTAAGACTTGATTGTTAAATACATTAATATTCATTTTTCAATGATGTTTTGTAGTTTGAATTCTATTGAAGTTATGTTTTATGTTATTAAATTTATGAGCTAAGTTATTTATGCCTAGGATTTGCAATAGATTTGATTAAATAGTTTAATTCAAGTATCTCCATTAATAGAAACCTTGTTATGTGAATTGATTCCATTGGATTGAATATTAGGTTGATAGATTGGCCACCTATTAATCTCTAGATATTGAATGAACAACCGAGAGGAGAAATTTGTTATTGGAACTATATATTCAACCACCCTAAGAATGAATTAGAAATATAAGTTCTAGGGTTCTCTTAATTTGCAATTCAAAATAATTGGTTGTTGTTAATTCATGAATGTGAGAACTAATGAATTGATAATTGCTACTTAATCACTATAAACAAATTAAGTTACAAGAATATGTTAATGGTAATTTGAGAATTAGGCATTTGATTAAATTGAATTGTAAATGCTAGGCATCCTTTTGAAAGATCCAATTCATTTGTGCAAGCATTTTTAATTTTTCTTTTAATCTTAGATTTTATTACATATTCAACAACGCACAATAAAACTTTGATATTTTTATTTTTTTAATCAAATTATTATGAACAAAAAACTTCCTTATAAGCCGACCTTAGGGCGATCACCAATACTACAATAACCTCGTATACTTGCGAGAGTCGCTTTGTAGTAGTGTTAAGTAGAGCACAATAATATTATCAGATCCCTATTGTACATTACTGCTTATATACTAGATATAATGTATAATGTTTGTTTGTGTTCTAGATTTCAATCATGCCCTATGGAATCACACTTAAATGCTACTAAGAGGATTTTGAAATACTTAAGTGTAACATTATATGTATGACTTTGCTATCCTTGAACCACATCATTTGACATTTTAGGTTTTTCATATCCAAATTTTTTGGTAGCCTACTAGATAGGAAAAGCACAACCAATTCATTCAATTTTCTTATTAATTGTCTAGTTTCTTGGTTTAGCAAGAAATAAGTGTCAGTTGCTCTATCTATTATGGAAGCTGAATATATTGCGACTTGATTTTGTTGCACATAAGTTCTATCGATAAATCAATAACTGTTAGATTATGGTAAGGTTTTTTATCACATGCCTATCAGAAGTGATAATACTAATGCCATAAATCTATCCAACATTCTAGATCAAAGCACATAGATATAAGACATCATTTTTTAAAGGACAATGTTCAAAACCACAATGTTATCTTAGAGTTCATTGATACTCGATATTAAATTGCAGACATTTTTAAAAAACCCTTAAATTAAGAGAGATTAAATTTCATAAATTAACACATTGGATTGATAAATGTAAGCACCCTCGATTAAAATAATTGCATCTTGCTTAACTATGTGTTTATTGAATTGATTGGCTTTGCCTTGTTGATTTAAATATGCATATCAATGATGAAACTTGTAAATGAATTCATTTTCATTGCCTTAGTTCATCATTCACATCAATTTTGATCATACATTTATGCCACTAAGATCCACATTTTTTTCCTTTAAATTTTTATTTTGAGCAAAATTTTCAAAATTTCGTTCGAACTACAAAATGGTCTGACCTCACTTTTTGTGCCAATTTGTGCCAAGCAAAAATTTCTATTTTCTGAGAGTACTTCTTCTTAGTCCGATCTCCAAAATTAAAAAAATTTTGACCGTTGTATTGAAAATTGAAGTTCCCATCCGAACCTACTTCAATCTAAATGGACTTTTCCAATTTTTCAAAATTTCCCAGCAGAGTAACATTAGTCCAACCAGAAACCATCTCTATTTTTAAAAAATATAACTTTTGGAGGCTATTTTAAAACATGCCAAAATAACCCCAAACAACTATAAACGTCTATTTTTAGCTAAAAACGCTATAAATACCCCCCTCCAATTAAGATTTTATGGACTTTTATCATTCTCTAAACACTTAAACGCTCAAGCTCTCTCAAAAACTCTTCTTTCCCTCAAATTCTTAACTTTCTCTCTTCAACAAATTCAACTCTTCAATGGCTCCTATAGATCACCACATGAAGAAGGCTTCAAGGAAGGAAAAAGGCAAAGGGATTGCTACTTCCTCCCAACAAGAAGAAACTCCCACAAGAACTCATAAAATTAGATTCCATGATGAAGAAGAAAGGAAAAGGTATGATATTATTAAAGATAAGAAAATGGAACCCAATAGACTTTTTTCTACTCTCACTCTTGAAACCCTAGTAATTGAACTTGAAGTTAGACTCTATCTATGTAAATTAGGAAGGGAGAAATATTGTAACACCCCTTCCCAGCCTACATGTGTAAGCCGAGTAGAGGCGCCACACTATCCTAATGTTGCTACCAATTTTACTTAATTCGAATTTTAGTTCCGGTTTTACAGAAATTTTGCCATAGTTTCGCCTAAAAATTGAGTCTCAAGTGTCGACAAAACTGGTTTTTTTCCTGATTTAAAAAAAAAGAAACATTTTACACAAACCAATGCAAACAAAATCATTCTCAGTACACTCCCAATAAATCCCCCTTATAACCTCAACTACAACCTGCAAAAAGGATTTACACTTCTAGTACAAAATAAGTAGAGGTTTATTATTATCACATACTTTCAATAATCTTATATATATATATATATGATAATCTTGTCTTTACCAAAATTTCATTTATACATATGAATACATTCTTGTCAGAAATACAACATAATGAAATTATACATGTATGCATCACCTTCTAGTTGGTCTCGAAATACTCTTACCCTTCTCGTGACATAACATTTGACTTCCAGATCAACCACCTACTCACCTGCGCGATTTATACAACCGCGCTAAGCCCGAAAGCTTAGTAATACAAATAAATATTATAAACATACATAACAGACAATCATACTTATATGTTAACTTTATATATTATTATTTTCTTATCATATTTTCCCATTTCAATTACACCTTATATATATTTCTACTAATCTCATAATTATATACATATGCATGTATTTCATTAATACAACCCACAATTCCATGACTTATTAAAACATTCATAAAATAATACTCACAATGTCCACAACCACATCCATATTATACATCATATTGTATTTTCATGTAGTACCTTCAGATCTCATCATTCAACATAGTTTTTCAATCCACATTCACCTTCAATAATTTACTTATACATTGTAATCATCTCATTTCATAATTATCATCATATATCTCATAACATTACATCTTATTCCATAATTCACATTTAAAAAAAATAATCATTGGTCTCATTATTCATTCATTTCACATTTCATGAATCACATTTAAACAAAGACAAGCATGGGCCCAAAAGACTAATATGCTATTCAAAGTTCAGAGTTACTATTTTGGTCTATAATCATAATCATCAATACATTTATCCATAGATATTCAACTAGATTTGAGCTTACGACCCAGTCATTTCACTCAATCTAGTTTCAATAATTTGTTTTTGAGGTTTACGACCCGGTCATTTCACCCCAAAAACATCACATTTCACATTTTCCAACTGGAATCGGCTTACGACCCGGTCATTTCACCTATCCAGTGATTCATAGGCATGCCGCCAAAAACAGAACTCTGAAAATTGAATTAACACATTAGGCACACAATCATTTCATTTATCTCTTTATCAATCTCTTTTCATTTCATTTCTCATAATTAATTAGGCAACCATGCCTCAATTATATATTTCATTTGCGTCATCATAGCCAACAACCATGGCATCATATCTCATATGATCTCAAATCACAATAAAACAATTCAAATGTATATAATCAATGGCATTAACACACATTTTACATACTCATCACAACATTCATATTATACCAAACATAACATTATTAATATACATCAACAATGCATTACGTTTCCTAATATTAATATACATCAACAATGCACTACATTTCCTAACACATTTACAACCAAATGTGTATCAAGTCTCAAAGTCATATGCATTTATGCAATAATGTAGTTTGTACTTACCTTAAAACCAACTCACATCAATCTATACACTTACTCTTCCAAGAATCCTCAACACTTAGATTAGGGCAATTCAACCTCTTCACAACCTAATCCAAAAGGAATATTAGCAAAATGACCATATGAATAGTAAATTCTAGTTTTGGACTCAACTTAATCCTTATTTTGAAAAATTGTATAAAATAATATACTTGACTAAAAACTCTAAAATTTTTCCAGAATTTATTTTTACATCTTAAAATGATTCCTTTAAAATTTCAGATCAAACTGAACACAAAATCTTGGTCAAATAGTTCACCCAACCAAACTGCTCCAATTGCCCTGCATCCTGGCAGCAGTTCTGAACTTTGTGAATTCCGTAAATTAAATTCAATCAATGTGGTTCTAAATTATTTTTCTCAAATACTAGACTCACTAAACAACAACATATCCAAAATTCAATTGGATATGATTTTTCTACATTTTATTAAAAATCCGGAAAGATAGCTGTCTCAGTTAAGGTACCTGCTGGAACAGGTCTAATAAAAATAATCTTTCCAAAATCATAACCATTCCAAAATCGAATCAACATATTTTTCAGTCATTCTAGACTCATAGAGGCACAACATATCAAAAATTCACTTCAAGAACATTTTTCTATAATTAATTAAAAATCATACAAGTCACAGCCTTTACTAATTGTAAAACAGGAAAAATTTCACTAAACACAACTCTTACTCTTCCATCACCAACACCAACCTAACTTCTTATCTTTAATTCCATTTCAACACTTTTACACACACCATACACAAACACACTCCATCAAACTCAAACAAAATTCCAAATAGAACAAGAGAAATCAAGAGAAAACTTACCAAAAATGATAAACTTCTTGAATTTCTAACTTGTTTCCTTGAAATCTTCCTTCAATTTGAAACTTGGAACTCAAAACAACTTCTTGCTCTCTTCACTAAGTGATACCCGGCCACCCCAAAAGAAAAGAAGAAAAATGAAAGAGACAAAAGAAACAAAGTCAAATTTTCCCTCTCTTTAAACCTCCACCAAGCAATTTAAAAGAAAATTACCTAAATACCCTCTTCTATACAATTAAACTCCCTTTCACTTACTTGCCCTTTTTAGTAATTTCATACATAACCAAAATAAATATCTTCTTTTTCTTTTATTATTATTATTATTATTATTATTATTAATTAATTAATTAATTAATTATATAAACTTACTTTTCCTACACCACTTTATACATTATGTATATGTAATATATATGTTGGTATATGTATATCTCTTTTATATTTCCTTTATATTTTCCATATTTTTCAAATACCACATAAATATATATCATCCCTCATATACACCTATTTCTTATAATATTTTTCTTACATATTTTACCAACATATCTTCTCACAACTACCATTCCAATGTACACCAAAATCGGGTATTAAATTAATTCATTTATCTTCTTTTGACTTTCATTAGTTTAACTTATATATGTTATATATATCTTCACTTCTTTTCTCCTTCCATTAAACATACTCCTTAAATCCAAATACCACAATAATTATTCCAAAACTTTTAGGGTGTACCTTGGGATATTACAATTCTCTCCCCCTTAAATAATTTCGTCCTCGAAATTATCTAGTATAATAGCAATCCACTCTTAACATAATACCATCTTAACTTTCATATGAAGTTAATTATATTTTTAAGTTATTATGTCATCACATCATATAACTTTTACTCTCTCCCTTAGAGTCAATCATTTTCTCTAAATTTCATAACTCATCATTAGATCCATTTATATATCTTATTACTTTCTTATCCAAACATTCAAAATATCTCATCATTAAAATCACTTCCAGAATAGACATTTATCACACCTTAATTGATAACAATATCCTTATTTTTCCTACACTTAAATTTTTTTTTCTTTAGCATGCTTCTCACTTAACATAAATATTAGTACAATGCCTTTCAACTTACTTTACAGGTAATTAATTTTTTTTCCCTTTTATCTTCATTTACAACTGATTTAACTCAATACATTCACGTCCATACATTTGTCAGAATATTACATCACATACATTATCATTTAAATCTTATGCTCCTAGTACAACTGTACACATTAAATTTCAATAATGATTCATAATCTTCATAGAATCTAGATCAATTGATCTATCTGTCACAATATACCCACGTTTCAATCTTGTTTAATTCAAATGAACAATTAATTTATTTAAACTATCATGAAATTCACAATATATATATATATAACCTAATTCCATTAGAGCAAACTTATATTCAAATCCTGATCTCTTCAGATCCATATTCAGTAAAATTATCATGATTACAAATCACTTTAAATTATCTTTCAATATACACATAGTTTATTTTCTACTATCTTAGTATAATTTCCACCAATTCTCATGATAATCTCATAACATACTTTCCATCCATAGTTCACTCACTTAAACCTTAAGTCCATTCACTTATTCACTTTATACCATAAACATATTTAGTATAACTTTCAGTCACATTTTGTAATTTCCCCTTTTTAATATCTCCTCACATTTCATACCATTACGATCTTTATATAATCAGCTTTCTATCACATTAGCCATAACTCAAAACATTTTACATTTCTCTTTTCTTTCCTTACTTTTCATAATTATAATCAAATTTCTAACAAAACAAAAAAAAATGATAAAGTATAACTTTACCAGTCATAATTCTTGACCATGTTTCTAGAAACATAATTATCAATCTCACCAAAACTGCACTACAGTCATGTTATCTCAGTTCCAAATCTGTGGATAACAAAATTAATTGACCAAAATATACTAAAAAAATAATAAGAGATTAATGGTCATGCCTGAAGCTTATAAATCCATACTGTTCCTTTATTATTCAACTTCCAACCTTTTTAATTACAATGCTAAATCATATCACAAGAATTACATATTCATTCTCTAAAATTTTGCTACACCAAGAGTTAACACATTTCAACTCTATCTCAAAACAATTTGCACTTGATTATGTTCATCATTAGTCTAACTCCTGCTCAACAATATTATTATTATTATCATCTCTTATGTATATATATATATTCAATCATATGCAATTCTTACAAAATTTCCCTTTTGTTATTCCATTTCGAATCTACTTCTAATCCATTTACAATCTCTTATTATACACATATACATAAAACCTTCCCACATGTGGATACCTTGGGACTCAAAATATTATATAATCATCAGGTTCAGTGATTACCATAACAATTTCACCATCCAATATTACTCGAGTCCATTCTCACTCTTAATTTCGTTACATAATCCATCTAGCTTTGCATAGTTCAAGACCTAATCTCTCTTAGGTCCACTAATACATGCAATATCATTCTTAATATCATTATACCAGTAATTATACCACCTACATATTCATAGGCCACATCCATAATGTGACTCACTTCCCACATTTCTTACATAATACAATTGCATTCATATCGAAAAACTCATCTCACATATCCTATACATGTATACACTTAAGCATGTAATTTTATTTAATTTCTCTTTTGCATACAATCTGTACAAATTTAATGTTTATCATTTTTCTTTGAATATTATCATACTCATTCTTTTGAAATGATTTAAATTATTCATCAACACAACAAATATATACATTCTAACCATAATAACACTTCAAATATATATATTCCAGTCACATTTCTAATGTGACATCTCTCTCATTTATTTTTTTTTAAAGCATTTAATGTACCTTCATATCCATTTTCACCCTTTTCCAGTCAAATGACTTAAAGTAACTCATTTTCACTCGCTCAATCACTTTTTTTTTTCAAAACAAATTCTCATACTATCAATCTCATTACCCAATTCGTAGTATTCTCATATGCAAGAATATTCATTGCAAATAGCTCATATGTTTAATATCTAAATAATCTTTATCAACATTCCATTAAAATTCTAAATTCTCAAATCACTATTTCACCTAAACTTCAACTTACAATTCTCATCTTTTCTTAATATCAACTTTAAAAACATCTTATATATATACCACAAAGCAACATCCAAACATATAATTTTCACAATTATTAAGCTCATTTCAAAAATCCAAATGTCACATATTACCACCATTAACATGAGCTTTCAAAATATTCAAACATATCACATTTCTAACATTGAAATCACAATGTTGCATTAAAATAACAATACAAACAATACCAATATATCTTTTTACTTAACCAACATCATCTCTTTTTCTTTTAAACAAAACTTTAACTTTATACACCCAAACCTTAAATGATCACATTTTGTCTATACCAATCAACTCACTCAATGTTCCACCATATTTCCTTCAAGTTAAAAATTTCTATTCTTTAATTTATCAATTAAACTCATATGAATGTTTCCATATCATTTTTCATTTTTTTTTCATTTCATGTAGAACTTCATCCACATACTATCATCCATCTCATCTAATTCAAATACATTACAATTCACATAATGCCACATCCGAGACCAACCTAGGTGTTAATGCATATGCATGTATTATAAATTTCATTTCAAAACTTTTCTTTTTAATTCTCTTTAAGCTTTTCAAAACTTTCTCTTTTTAATTCTACTTAGGCCGAGAATCTCGAACCTAAGCTCTGATACCAAAAATTGTAACACCCCTTCCCAGCCTACATGTGTAAGCCGAGTAGAGGCGCCACACTATCCTAATGTTGCTACCAATTTTACTTAATTCGAATTTTAGTTCCGGTTTTACAAAAATTTTGCCATAGTTTCGCCTAAAAATTGAGTCCCAAGTGTCGACAAAACTGGTTTTTTTCCTGATTTAAAAAAAAGAAACATTTTACACAAACCAATGCAAACAAAATCATTCTCAGTACACTCCCAATAAATCCCCCTTATAACCTCAACTACAACCTGCAAAAAGGATTTACACTTCTAGTACAAAATAAGTAGAGGTTTATTATTATCACATACTTTCAATAATCTTATATATATATATATGATAATCTTGTCTTTACCAAAATTTCATTTATACATATGAATACATTCTTGTCAGAAATACAACATAATGAAATTATACATGTATGCATCACCTTCTAGTTGGTCTCGAAATACTCTTACCCTTCTCGGGGCATAACATTTGACTTCCAGATCAACCACCTACTCACCTGTGCGATTTATACAACCGCGCTAAGCCCGAAAGCTTAGTAATACAAATAAATATTATAAACATACATAACAGACAATCATACTTATATGTTAACTTCATATATTATTATTTTCTTATCATATTTTCCCATTTCAATTACACCTTATATATATTTCTACTAATCTCATAATTATATACATATGCACGTATTTCATTAATACAACCCACAATTCCATGACTTATTAAAACATTCATAAAATAATACTCACAATGTCCACAACCACATCCATATTATACATCATATTGTATTTTCATGTAGTACCTTCAGATCTCATCATTCAACATAGTTTTTCAATCCACATTCACCTTCAATAATTTACTTATACATTGTAATCATCTCATTTCATAATTATCATCATATATCTCATAACATTACATCTTATTCCATAATTCACATTTAAAAAAAAATAATCATTGGTCTCATTATTCATTCATTTCACATTTCATGAATCACATTTAAACAAAGACAAGCATGGGCCCAAAAGACTCTAATATGCTATTCAAAGTTCAGAGTTACTGTTTTGGTCTATAATCATAATCATCAATACATTTATCCATGGATATTCAACTAGATTTGAGCTTACGACCCAGTCATTTCACTCAATCTAGTTTCAATAATTTGTTTTTGAGGTTTACGACCCGGTCATTTCACCCCAAAAACATCACATTTCACATTTTCCAACTGGAATCGGCTTACGACCCGGTCATTTCACCTATCCAGTGATTCATAGGCATGCCGCCAAAAACAGAACTCTGAAAATTGAATTAACACATTAGGCACACAATCATTTCATTTATCTCTTTATCAATCTCTTTTCATTTCATTTCTCATAATTAATTAGGCAACCATGCCTCAATTATATATTTCATTTGCGTCATCATAGCCAACAACCATGGCATCATATCTCATATGATCTCAAATCACAATAAAACAATTCAAATGTATATAATCAATGGCATTAACACACATTTTACATACTCATCACAACATTCATATTATACCAAACATAACATTATTAATATACATCAACAATGCATTACGTTTCCTAATATTAATATACATCAACAATGCACTACATTTCCTAACACATTTACAACCAAATGTGTATCAAGTCTCAAAGTCATATGCATTTATGCAATAATGTAGTTTGTACTTACCTTAAAACCAACTCACATCAATCTATACACTTACTCTTCCAAGAATCCTCAACACTTAGATTAGGGCAATTCAACCTCTTCACAACCTAATCCAAAAGGAATATTAGCAAAATGACCATATGAATAGTAAATTCTAGTTTTGGACTCAACTTAATCCTTATTTTGAAAAATTGTATAAAATAATATACTTGACTAAAAACTCTAAAATTTTTACAAATTTTAGTTTTACATCTTAAAATCATTCCTTTAAAATTTCAGATCAAACTGAACACAAAATCTTGGTCAAATAGTTCACCCAACCAAACTGCTCCAATTGCCCTGCATCCTGGCAGCAGTTCTGAACTTTGTGAATTCCGTAAATTAAATTCAATCAA
The DNA here is from genome assembly GCA_947685225.1 of Garcia nutans. Classification (NCBI taxonomy): domain Eukaryota; kingdom Viridiplantae; phylum Streptophyta; class Magnoliopsida; order Malpighiales; family Euphorbiaceae; genus Garcia; species Garcia nutans. The sequence goes on along the minus strand of CANTUV010000007.1, from coordinate 29,820,398 downwards.
TGTGGTTCCAAATTATTTTTCTAAAATAATAGACTCACTAAACAACAACATATCCAAAATTCAATTGGATATGATTTTTCTACATTTTATTAAAAATCCGGAAAGATAGCTGTCTCAGTTAAGGTACCTGCTGGAACAGGTCTAATAAAAATAATCTTTCCAAAATCATAACCGTTCCAAAATCGAATCAACATATTTTTCAGTCATTCTAGACTCATAGAGGCACAACATATCAAAAATTCACTTCAAGAACATTTTTCTATAATTAATTAAAAATCATACAAGTCACAGCCTTTACTAATTGTAAAACAGGAAAAATTTCACTAAACACAACTCTTACTCTTCCATCACCAACACCAACCTAACTTCTTATCTTTAATTCCATTTCAACACTTTTACACACACCATACACAAACACACTCCATCAAACTCAAACAAAATTCCAAATAGAACAAGAGAAATCAAGAGAAAACTTACCAAAAATGATAAACTTCTTGAATTTCTAACTTGTTTCCTTGAAATCTTCCTTCAATTTGAAACTTGGAACTCAAAACAACTTCTTGCTCTCTTCACTAAGTGATACCCGGCCACCCCAAAAGAAAAGAAGAAAAATGAAAGAGACAAAAGAAACAAAGTCAAATTTCCCCTCTCTTTAAACCTCCACCAAGCAATTTAAAAAGAAAATTACCTAAATACCCTCTTCTATACAATTAAACTCCCTTTCACTTACTTGCCCTTTTTAGTAATTTCATACATAACCAAAATAAATATCTTCTTTTTCTTTTATTATTATTATTATTATTATTATTAATTAATTAATTATATAAACTTACTTTTCCTACACCACTTTATACATTATGTATATGTAATATATATGTTGGTATATGTATATCTCTTTTATATTTCCTTTATATTTTCCATATTTTTCAAATACCACATAAATATATATCATCCCTCATATACACCTATTTCTTATAATATTTTCCTTACATATTTTACCAACATATCTTCTCACAACTACCATTCCAATGTACACCAAAATCGGGTATTAAATTAATTCATTTATCTTCTTTTGACTTTCATTAGTTTAACTTATATATGTTATATATATCTTCACTTCTTTTGTCCTTCCATTAAACATACTCCTTAAATCCAAATACCACAATAATTATTCCAAAACTTTTAGGGTGTACCTTGGGATATTACAAATATGTTTTCCTTAAAGGATGAGACTTAGAGTGAGCACCTAGTTTAACCATGCTCAATATTTTAATTTCTCAACACTGCTATGTTATTGACCTTAGGGATCCGACATGCAAGACCTGTGAGACAATAGAGTCGTCACCCAGTAGGACTAGGAAAATGATGAAGGGGTAGTATACTCTTGATTCCTTTTTGAGGAATCTTGAACCCTTATGAATCTAGGTTTGGGAAGATATGTGCATATGAGAATAAAAAAGATGAGGATCCCTATTATTCACGTATATTTGATTTGAAGAACATGCCTCCTTTATGATTCATGTATTAGTAAAGATTATTCAAAATATCATGCGAGAATTAGCATATAAAAAATAAATATCTAACAAAATATATATGCATATCATGGTGCACATTATATATGTTTATACAGAAAATTCCTATGAGCACCAACATGAGTGGAAACAAGCTCTTTACAAAGATAATCTAAAAATAATTTATATTACATAGAGTGTACAAATCCTATACTTTACTCAAAAAAGAAAAAAATTACATTCTTTCCAAAATATAGTGGAACTATAAAAGGGAAATGTGAGCGGGGATTTTCTCCCCCACTCCCGGTGGAATGGTTATTGCGACTTCGGCACTATTTAGGCTCGGGGCCTGAGAGAACATGGGTCTAAGTTTGAAGAAAATGGAGTCGCCACCTGGATGGGCTGGGAAAAAGAAAGGGGTGGACGACTCGATTCTTAAGGAATCCTCAACCCCCTAATGGGTTCAGAAAGTTGGGTACGCGTGGGGAAGGTAAGAAATGGCCCAGCACACCCACAACGCCTTGTTCATTGGAACCAGCCTCCTTTGCAGGTCTTAATATTATAAAATTCATAAGTATAACAATATTATCCATATTACATGCAACAATTAAAATAAAGCATCATTATATTAAAATCAAAGCAATGTCCAAACAAAGCAAATAAATGGACACCCATCCGAGGATGGAAATATGTCCTTACATCATCCATGTCTAAACTAAATAGGACACCCACCGAAAGGTGGAAACATGTCCTTTACATTGGTCCAAAATATAAAAGCAAGTTAAATTACATGAAAATTAATTAATGAGGAACCCACAAAGTGGAAACATACCTCTTACAATTTTAATACCAAAATAAATAAATAATATTCATAATAATAAAGAAGATATCCATCCATGATAAATTAAATAAATCAAGCATTGAAATTAAATAAATCAACCACTAAAACATATAATAAACTATATAATCAAATCTAAAATTAAATAAAGCAATAAATATATAAATTTAGGGTTCTTGCATTAATTAGGGTTTCTAGGGTTTTATGTTCAATAACTAGGGTTTTGTATATACTAGTTTAATTAGTTGAGAAATATTTTAAGGTAATAACATAGCTACTGGATGTTTAAAAGATTTAAGGTTTTGGATATTTTTATGAAAATAATGCTACTGTGATTTAAAAAATAGGTTTGATTAGGGTTTAAAGCAAACAGATTGTTGTTTTGATTTTTAGAAAGATGTAATTAGGGTTTTAGATTTTAAAAACATGTTTTAAGGCTATTAAGGTTTTAGGGTTTTACGGATAAGATATTAGGGTTTTATGGTTTGAAATCTTGGTTCTATAGATGATGATTTTTATTTTAGAATTTGATATTTTTCCGTGATCAAAGTTGAGTGTGCTTGTATATTGACTATATCAACTACTTATGTGTTTTTTGGTGAAACAAATATAAAAAGCCAAATTTGTTGTTGAAAGATTAAAATAGCTCACTGAATAAAGTAGCTACTGTGAAAGTTTGGAAACGAAATTAATTAAGAAATAGGGTTTGAATAACTTAGGGTTTATGAAATTAGATTTGTGTTTAATGATTATATTATTTACTTTAATTAAGATCTTAAGTATTGTATGAATTAATTCATGCTACTGCCTAAATTAAATTGAAGGAAGAATTAAATAACTAGGCAGTGTGATGATGGTTTAGAAGATGAAGATGATTAATGATTGAATAAACTAAAGTTAGAGCAATTTACCTACGTTTGAAGGCTCCACCAAATTTGAAGAAATTGAACCAAGTTGTTGCCTGCTTCAAATTAAAGTTTTGTTGAGCAAAGTAATCTGAGGATGATTGCTTCCTTTGGTTGTTGTCCCTTGAACTTCTCCTTGCTTGCTAGGGTTTTCTTTTGGCCGAAAGAATTTTTGAGTCCCAAGGTTTTTCCTCCAAAGTCCAGATCAAGTAAAATAATTTTTTGATCCCTAATTCTGTGTTTTAATGTAGTATTTATAGCAAAAATAAAAAAACCTACTTCTAATTTTCTAAGGAAATTAAAACCATTTAGGAAAAGAAATCAAAACCAAATAGAATTCGGTTTCAGAAAAAACTGCGCTGGAAAATTGCTCTGGCCAAAAATTGTTGCGGGCAAAAATTACTAGAGCTGGCGGGCCAGTCAATTCGCTGCAGGAATTTCCTATGGCAAATTGGCCTAAGGCCATTTCACCACAGGAATTTCCTATGGTAAATTGGCTTGTGCCCAATTCGCCGTAGAAAATTTCTGCGGCGAATTGACCCAAGCCAATTCACTTTCGGAGACAAAATTTTTCATCGCCGATTTTTTCATCACCGAATTTTAATTATTAATTAATTTATTATTTATTATTATTATTTTTTAACTTTACTAATAAATACTAAAAAAAATATTATTTAATTAAAATACCACAAAAATTATTTTGGCCTATATAAAAAATATTGGACCAGACTTAGTAAATAATTAAGGGTCTACAGGAAGGATGTGATGTATATGAATGAGTATGATAAGGGATTATAATGGACATAATAAATAATAGTAGATATAAAAATAAATGTAAATAACATAAATTAAAATAAAATATCAAAATTTTACATTCGTTCCCATATACAATGGATCTATAAAAGGGAAAGATGTGATGTATATGAATGCATATGATTAGACAATATAATGGAGACAATAAAAAATGGTATGTATAAAAAAAATGTAAAGAACATAAATTAAAATAGAATATCAAAAGTTAATATGAAGCAAATGTGGAATTTAATAATGTGTGATTACCGAATTTGATAGTTAGGGAATTCACTGTGCTAAGTATAAAGATTGATTTTCTGTGAGATATGAACATCTTTAATCTTCTACAAAAATATTGTCGAGTTCCATAATACGAATCGCTGAAATCAACATTCTTTTCTAGAGCACGGAATAGTTTCTTTTTTGAGGTTATATCTTTATGTTCCAACTATCCATAGTATTGTTAAAGCCCATTTTCATTATGTATAGTCAGCTTTAGTTCACAAAATTATCTTTTAATTTCATGAACATAAGTTTTCATAATTACAAAGTTCTTATCTTTCAATTGTTATAAAATATGAATTTGATTTTGCTTCTTCACATGTCTATGATCTTATGTGGTTTACTTTAGAGGTTGATTACTTGTTATCAATTTTTTTAGGTTGATAAATAATGTTATGATTAACTCAGAATCTAATTCAAATGGATTGGTAATGTACCACTCTAAAAATTTGTAACTTGCTGCCAAGGGTACTTGATCCACAAAAATTCCTCTGTTTTGATTGTCTCCTCTAGCCTCTATTGATTGAATCTTCTAGTCTAAGTTTCTAGCTTATTGTTTGTGGTTTTTGGTTAGAAAGGTGAGCCTTGGAGTGTGATTTTTTTATCTCTAGAACTGTTGCCTCACAAAACTAGTGTAGCAGCCTGCCTTTTATAGTCAGAGGCTGCTGTTCAAAATTATTGAGCTCAGTTAGAACAAATATTATCGAGTTTAACAAATAGGAATTGTCGAGTATGATATTTAGCTATGTTTATAGGTTCATTCAATCTGGTCTTTTGTTTCCTTTCGATGATTCTTGTGAATTATGAAATTTGACAGTATTATTGTGAAGTTTGATAATTCCTTCTGAATAATTTTAAGGGTGTCAAATTTAGGTATCTACAGTTTGCCTCCCACATGAGCAATGCAAGTCTTTTAGGCTTGCAGATGGGAAAAGTAATAAAGTTCTTCATTTTTTTTCCAAGGTTATCCTTTCCAACTATCTAGTTTTATGTAAGACTAGGTTGATATTTTCAACTTTGCCTTTTTAATTATGTCGCATTGTGTATTTCATCTTTTGTGACTAAAGTGGTGTCTTTCCAAGCTGATGATTTGATTGATTAATTGAGCATCCTCACCCTTTTGACACCTTCAGACATATTTGTCCCCTAGCAATGGCTAATCGAGCATCCTTGTCCTTTGGTTGATGATTATCTAGGCATGCTCGCCCCTACTCTCGAGTCTTCTATCCGGTTAGGATCTTCTATCCTAACTTTTAAGTCTTCTACAATGTTTAGATCTTCTATCCGATTAGGACTTCTATCCTAATTTTTGAGTCTTTTACTCAATTTAGATCTTCCATTCGATTATGACCTTTTATCCTATCTTTTGAGTCTTCTACTTTGTTTGGATCTTCTATCCTAAATTTTGAGTCTTCTACTCTATTCAGATCTTCTACTAGTTAGGATCTCCTATCTTAACTGTTTAGTCTTCTACTCTATTATGATCTTTTATCTAGTTATGACCTTTTCCCCTAACTTTTGAGTATTCTATTCTATTTGAATCTTCTGTCCTACTGATTGATGTTGATAGGGCATGCTTTCCCTCCCTCAGACATGCTAGCTCATTGATTGATTGATAGTTGCTTTGGCTTGATTTAAAGTTGGCCTAATACAAATCCGACACTTGATTTGTTTTGCAAAAAAAATTAGGTATTTTTATGCTTTTGGTGTTGCTATTTGATGTATATCCTTTTGCCACATGCATACAAAGATATTGAAAGTTAGCATTGAATGTCTTTGTTAAGTATATTTGAAAATGTGTCTTTGAAAAGGAATTTTGCTTTTCTACAATGCACTATAAATTTTATTCATAATTGCTAGCTGATTGGTTTTGGCAAGTAATGATTTATTATTTAAGAATCATATCTCTTAGAGGTGCCTTTGACTTCGTATCATTATCCTCAAACCGTTATACAATTGTTGCACTTTAGATAGGCACATACTTGGTGTACGATCTAAGAATTTTCCATAGGTAGCAAAATGCTTTCTTTCATATGCAAATCTGCTTGTTATTGTGCCTTTAAAAAGTTCACCAGGTCATTACATGGTTTATAATTGGTTTAATTAGGGTTCATGGCTTTGTAATTTAATGGCTAACTGATGATGAGTAGTATTAAGTTTCTTAAAAGAGTCCACAACTTTCTAATAATCATTATCTTCAGAGGCTTTGCTACATCAATTGCTAGAAGGTTATTGTTGTTATGGTTCCATTGTTGTTTCTTTTGCCTCCCAATAATGCTATTATTGCCTTTAGATATTTTTATGTCTACTTTTTATTCCCTTCAGCTTTTGGATGGTGGCACTTCTTTTCTTTAATTGATGGCTATGTTTTAGATAATTTTAACTTTGCTAAAGTAGTGCATTTTTTAAGATGTTGTTCGTCCCTTTTTTTTATTATGAGGATTTTTTTTAATTATGTTTTTCCTTCTTTTGTTCTTTTGACGTTCCTTGAACTTTTAGGGTTCCGGTTTGCACTTTGTTTTTCCTTTCCAACCTTCAAGACAAATTGTCTTTGGCCCTCTTTTAGTTAAACTTAATATCACTTAATTCTCCTTAATATGGTAAGTTGATAGGGCTTCACATCCATGAAGAAAGAGCAAGATAAAATTATATTTGGCCACAATGGGAAAGTTAGGGGTGATAAATCAATAGGGTGGATGTAAGGATTTGGTTTGCCAGAGAATGCTTGGATCATGCAATCTACAATTGACAAAAATTAAAATTTTTCCTCTATATCCCTTATAGATTCGTTGTAGAAGGAGTGAAGTTCTTTGAATCACATGACCTTTGTAAGAGCCCTCTGTAAGTCAACATTTGCAATTTTGCTTGATGATGGTGATAAGGGATTTTTCCCATATGTCAATTATTTTTCTTTTAGTGATCCATTAGAAAATAATATGAGATTGCTTGCTTTAGTCTTCCTTTTCTTAGTATGCATATCTCTTCGAATGGGAGGCTAATTTTATGTAAATGCATTGAGAATGAGCATAGATAAATGATCTTTATTTCGAATATGTATATGAAAGACTTTGAGACAAACTTCCCCGATGTTGTGATAAACGATAAAAATATCTTTAAAACCAAAATACTGTATAAGGTTATTTGGGCCCAATGTATGTGTTTGTGCTATGTTTGTAAATTTTATGATTAGTGGATGTAAATGAATTATAGTGTATGAGTAAGTTTAAACATTTATATGTTAAGAAATGTGGTAACAAATGATGCATATATATATTGAGAGAATAGTGTACTGCAAATATCATGTATACTTTGTCTTTAAAATAGTTTTATATTATCAAGATATGTACCACTAAGCTTTCAAGCTTAGCGCAGTAGTGTGTATTGTGTATGTATTAGAAGTGCAGACTAGGGTGATCCATATTGGGATTGAGACTTGGAGATTGTGTGCGTGCCACAAGACCAACTAAGCAAGAGTTGCATACATGTAAATTTTATTACATTATATATTTTGGTTTATGTATAATAAATAACATTTTGGAATAGTTAGGTATATATATATATGTAATCATGATAAATAATGTTTTTAATTATAATAAAATTTAAATGTGTTTTGATGAAGTGGAGATTCTGATGTTAATTTGAATATTGGGAGTGAAATTTTATTTACAGGTTGTGTTTTGATGAATTTGGATAATGTTGAATTTACAGACAAAACTCTAACGCATTTTTTCCAGGGTTTTTCTTTATAAATTGGTATTTTTAACAATTTACTACTTAAGCACATATTTATTTATTAATAATTATCTATATTAATTAAAATGAGAATTTTTATTATGGTGTTTATCATGGCACTCTTATATTTTGTATGCATATTTTACATATACAAGATATATGCACTGTATGTATATATAGTGTAAGGGTGTTACATTTATTTTGATATCAAAACCTAGGTTTGAGATTCTCGACCTAGGTGGCATTTGGAACACTCACTTGAAGGTTAAGATTTATATTTGATTTAATTAATAAATAAGTGAAATTAAAGAATTTATTTAAAAAAAGAAATAAAAACCTGAGATATGAGTATGATGGTTGCTAGAAATTTTATTTATGTTCTGCAAAGTAATTTTGTTTGAATTTTTAGACTGATCTAGAGATGTTAAATGAGCTTGAAATTTTAATTCAACGTTTATGTATTGTTAATATTTTATGTATGGAATTTCATAAGTTTTAAAGATGATTTTCTATTTAAGAAAAATAGAAGAAACGGATTGATGGAGGTATTCCAACAATTTAGAATCTATAAAAGTTGAGAAACATATTTAAAATTCATAATAAATGAATCCAAAAAAATCTAAAAATTTATATTTAAGATTAAATATATTTCTAGGACATATGGCTAAAATTGCATAAATATTTATCAAGGTTTGATATCTAAAATAAATGGATAAATAGGTACTACCTGAGAAATTATTAAAGAAACAAAATCTATGAGTTAGGAAAATTTAATTTTTAAATATAGTAAATCAACTTAGAAAAATATAAAATTTTACATATAAGTTCATATATGCATCTAGTGCACATGGTTAAAAAGGTATAATCTCTAGTGAAGATTTAATGATGAATAAAAAGTTGAAAAGTGTGATTGACATGAAAGTAAGGAAGTCAAGTAGATTTGTGGAATTGGGGGAATAAACTAAATTTTATGTAGCAAATGAATGGAGAAAATTATTAAAATTTCCATATAGATTTGTAGATATATGAAGAATGAATATGGAGTTTGTTATAAATTAGAACTAAGGGTTCATAATTTAAAAAAAATGGAAGAATTAGTTTACAATAATAATATTGTTTGATATGGATGTATATAGAGGATTTATTAATGTGACTTATAGTACTAGTTAAAGTGACATATAGTAATGGTGGAATCAAAGTATTGAAGGACAAATGGTGAAGTTAAGTTGTAGGATGATTAGAGCTTGGAACTTAATATAATTACAATTAGTACATACTTTGATGACTTGTGTTTTTCTTTAAATATATATAATTTAACATTTTTATATTATTACTTGGGAAAAGTGGTTGTTCACAAAATCTATGCATTGTTGCATAAATGTGTGATAAGTGTGGCAATGGACATTTTTCCATTGTAAAATTGTGATTGGATATGATTTATATGATACAAATTAATGTTATGTAATGTGATGTGTAATATGTGTATATTTGTGTAAATGTGGAAAATAAATAGAAAAATGTGGAAAATTGATGAAATGCAATAATAAGATGGAAAATGTGTAATGTGATTGAGAATGTAAGAAATGGTGATGGAATAGTTGGAAAAGTGGTGTGAAAGTGAACATAGCATGAGATAATCACTTGAAGATTTAAAATGGAAAATGTGTATGAAATATGGGAATTGAGAACATTGATGAAAAACTGTTGAAAAATAAATAGTGAAGGAATTGGTTAAGCTAAAACAATAATGTATATGAAATATGTGTTTGCATTGTATAGTATCTTATTCCAAAGAATTGTATTTAGCGCTATTGATTTGATTTTCCTTCAGGCTAAACGCTTGGCATCACTTATGATATGATATACCTCCTGGCTAGACACTAGGCTTCACTGTTAATTGCCTTCGAGGCTAGGCACAAAGGTGTCAACAACGGACGAATACAACACTTACATTCCCGGTATCCCAATAGACCAAAATAATATTGTTATCGCAAGATGGCATCTAAGAGGAGGGGTTGAATTGGTTGATTTGATGAAGTGATGGTAAATTGAAAATTTAAAATCAAACAAAGCAAGAAAGGAGTAGAGTATAGAAGAATAAACACAAAGAGTTTATAGAGGTTTGGATTACCTCAATCCTATGTCCACATCCTTAACAACTCCACTAATCTTGAGTTTTTATAAGCTCAACTTTAACTTTGTGTTTTCACAAGCTGACACCAAAATTTTACGAGGATTGAGTATCTTCCTCACAATCCTTCAAGAGTTTTCCTAAGGCTCACTCTAAAACATAAGTGTTTCAAAGCTAACACTCATCTATTACAATGGTGTTTTGATTGTTATAGCTAACAATCAATCAATACAAATGTAGATTTTGATATAAAGAGTTGAAAGTAGTTTCCTTTGGCTATATCAATCAGAATTGTTTTTTTCAAATAAGAGGTTTCTTCTAGTATTTATAGCCATTAGGACTCTAACTAGCCATTTGAAGTGGTTCCCAAATGTTTAGTTCTTGTTTTCCACTTAAATTGTGTCTGAGACACTTTATACGGTCACCATACATCTTAAGTGGTCACACAATTCAAGTTTTCTTCAATGGCTATTTCAAACGGTAAACTTCAAGTGCCCAACAAGATCATACCTACCCATCCCTCCATGAATAGTTAGAGCTTGCGATTGCATAAATGCTCTGCTCAGTCGCACAATGCATAGTTACTATTTAATGGTAAATTCTTCTTCTACGTGTCCAATTATCATTATTCCAACATGTTTGGAGTTGAAATTCAAATTTGTTGGTGTTATGCAGTCGTACAAATTGAGTTTCTCACTACACAACTTCACCTCTATCTCTTATGTGGTTTGGAGGAAATTTTGGTTGCAGATTGTACGATCACACAAAATGACATGCGCTCACACATGTGTTTGTGCCTCGATGGTCAACCGCACACTCTAGTAGTTATCGCTTCTATGTGTTTTGAGATTTTTGTTCATTGGTTTGTATGGTCGCTCAAATATTTGGAGCATCGCGCAATGTGCTTCCAGTCTGTTGTGGCCTTACCAGAGATCGTGATTTCTTCTGTGCTTTGAAGGAGTTTCTTTCCTTTAGACTTTGTGCAATTGCTCAGTATGTTGGGCGGTCGCATGAGGCCTAAAATTGAGTACCTATAAAAAGAAACTTGTTTGAACTTATAAGTATAAATCATTTTGATTGTCAATGATCAAAATAGAGTTTAATTGTCCAACAATCTCCTCCTTTTCGATTTTGGCAATCAAATTGAATTTAAACAATGGTAAATTGCAAAACAATCAATTTGAGTAAATTTTTAAATGCAAATCTTTGAATCAATTGTTTAATTTTATTTCTTCTTAGTTTCTCCCACCAAACTTATGATTTTTTGTTCTCTTTAGTTGTTGATTTTAAATTCAATTTATATTTTCTTCTCCCCCCTTGGCAAAGACAAAAGGAATATATGGATAAATATGAAATAAGATAAAGACATAAATCATAAGTGCATTGCATTAAACATAACATTTCAATACAAAAAGAAAATAAAAGGGCATAAGATATAATAGAAAACATAAAGTAACTAGGAGGCTGATCTTTGATTTTCTCTTTTCCTTTCCTAGATGGAGGAGGAGGAGTGCCTTCTTCTTTATCAAAGGATGGAGTAGGAGAGTTGGCATGGGAGGATCTAGAATATTCTTCTTATGGGATTTCAACATGTTCACTTACATTCCAATCACTAGGTTCACATTAAGGGAGATCAAACTTCAATTGCATCTCATAGATGTCATGATTAACATGAGTGTATACCCTTAATTTTTGCACGGATTAGGTTTAAGAAGTTTACCTTATTCTGTTATAATTTTAAAAAACCTAAACCCAATTTTAAAGCTTAAATATCAGAGGGTCTGTAGACCCTTAATTTTTGACCCAATCCAATCTAATATGCTTTATTTACAAAATGATTTTTGTTGTCTAATTGGTCCAAAATAATTTTAATTATATAATTTTTACCTTAGTATTTAATTTTTATTGATAAAAAATGAAAATAAACAAATAAAAATTAAAAAATAAAAATAAAAATAAAATCGAAGTCGAAAAAAAATCGGCAGCGAAAAGTGGTCGCGCGGGCCCGTTGGCCCAGCAGCTCACCCCCAGGCCTGTGGGCGTTTTGCCCGCAGGGATTTCCTGCGGGCGAAATAACTTTTTTATTTCGCCCGCAGGAATTTCCTGCGGGCTGGCATGCCCACACTCCCAGCCAACGAGCCCGGCTGCTGCAGTTTTCACCAGCGCAAAATTTTTTTCAACGCAATTTTTTTGAAACCTAATCCAATTAGGTTTTAATTTCTTTTTTTATTAATATTACTTTTCTTAATTAATTAGGAAAAAAATAACCTTAAACCACTATAAATAAGGACCAAAGGCATTGAAATTAAGGGTGGCCGAGAGAGAGGAAATCCAAAGGGAGTTTGGAAAGTTTGAAACCAAATAAAGGAAGGAAAAGAAGAAATTCAATTTAAATCTTTTCTGGACAGCAGGCATCACGAAAAAAGGGATTCCAAAGGAAAAAAAGGTTTGTCTTTGGAGCTAGTTCATCCAAGAAGAAGCAATTTTGGAGCAAATTACAAAAGAAGGTATGAAATTCTAAATTCTAATTTTTTTTTACACAGTAGCTAAAACTAGGATTTTTTGTGTTTTTCAAAACTTAAAATCTTAGAACTTTAATTTAGTTTTCCAAAGTTAAAACACTAAAACGTGACCTTATTTTCTAAAAAGACTTAAAATTGTTATTTTTTCTTCTTAAAGACCTTAAAACACTAATTGAACATATTTTTCAACAAAACCAAAACCAAAATCAAATTCTGTTTCTTTTAAGATTTTAAAGTAGGTTCTATTTCATTCAAAAATCCTTAAAAAACATCTTTTCTACTTATAAAAACTTCAATCCTTATGTTTAAATTCATAAAATTTCATAAAATATCAAATTGATTTTTAAAACCCTAAAAATTCTTCATTACCCGAGACCCAAATTTCAAAACCCTAAAATCCAAAATTTAACTTTTAAACCTAAAATAATGAAACCTAATCCTTTTAAAACCTTAAACCCTAATTTTTATGAACCATAATCCTTTTAAAACATTAAAAAATATAAAAACATGAAAACCCAAAAATTGCATAGTAGCTTAAAATTCAATAATCAAAAATCACAAATTAAAGTACATTAAAGTGTCTAAAACCATAGTTTCATGATTTCACCATTCAAACCTTAATTTGGTTAATCAAAGAGTCTTACCAACCTTTTAAAACATAAAACCTTAATCTATTTTAATTCCATAAAAAGTCATAGTAGCTATAATTGAACTTTTATTTGCTTTATTCAATTCCATATTTATTTATACCTTGATTTATCTCTTATGCTTTAATCTATTTAATTTCAATACTTGATTTATTTAATTTATCATGGATGGATGTTTATTTTATTGATATTTGAATACTTTTAATGAATGATTTATTTATTATGGATGATTATTTACTTTTTCTCAATTAATTTAGACTTCCAAAAGTTATAAGAGGTATGTTTCCACTTGGTGGGTACCTCATTAGTTAAACATCATGTAATTTAATTTTCTTTTCTATTTTAGAACCTTTGTAAAGGGCATGTTTCTACGATTCCAATGAACCGGGCATTGCGGGGGTGCTGGGCCATTTCTCACCTTCCCTACACGTACTCAACTTTCCGAACCCATTAGGGGGTTGGGGATTCCTTAGGAATTGAGTCATCCACCCCTTTCTTTTTCCCGGCCCGTCCGGGTGGAGACTCCATTTTCTCCGGACTTAGATCCGTGTTCTCTAAGGCCCCGAGCCTAACAGTGCCGAAGTCACAAGAACCATTCCATTGGGAGTTGGGGCGAAAATCCCCGCTCACAGTGGCGACTCCACTGGGGATAAGAGAAGTTGATTCCGTTGGTCTTTATATTATTCTATTCTTTCTTATAATGATATTATCCATTGCATCATATTAGATTGCATTGTGTGCGTGAGTTAGGACGCCCATGTTGCCCGTGTTGTGTTATGTAAGGGATACCATACTTTCACTCAAGGTATGGAGATCGAGCATGACATAACCACTCATAGCCTTGTACCATTTGGTATATACTTGCTTTGGGAACCTAAGCCTCTTTACACAAAGACTAAAGCTCATGTAATTGGCCTAGTTACTTTCCTTAGGTTTTACCCCAAATGCATGTTGTTTGACTATGGTTTATTTATCTTGGCTTAAATCATGGCTTATTTGGTTTGTTCTTTTTCTAATGTGACGTAAGTACATTGTAAGCTCAAAATAAAATTTTCTTTAGAAAATCCAAAAGACCCAAGCTATTTTCAAAATTTTTCAAGATGGTATTTGGACATAAGACTTTTCTTTGGCCCATGGCCCGAATACTAAGCCCAAAATCCATTTTTTCTAAGATCTTTTTACAATGGGCTTAGAAACAAAATTGTTTTTATCCAACCTTTTCTTACAAAGAGCTTTCAAATTATTTAGGTCAATTAAGAAATACCAAAAATCAATTGTGAGCCTAGTTTATACTAAAGAATAATTAATCATGGGCTTGTTTTTGGCATGAATCATTAGTTACTTTTTCAAGTGAGAAATCTATTTATAATAAACCTCTTAGTTTAGTTTTAATCCAATATAGCATAAAAGCTACTTTAGTTGGTTGAATGGATTAAAACCTAATTAATGGGAGTTATCATGGATGGATTTCCATTTTTGAAAATATAACTATTCATTGAAACGTCCGAGGGAATTATTCGAAAGCAAGATACCCCATGTTGGTATTTTGTTAACCACATACCTAGGAAAAGAGACTCGCCATTCGTGTGTGGATGATATAAGGTTGGAAGGAACGTCCTATTTGTCCTTGTTTATTGATTGTTCATGCATACATGCATACATTTGCATCTCATATCATTGATCCTCTCTGGCTCACAGCCCTGGATTATGATAGTTCAAAAGCTTACAACAATTCGACCTACGCTGGAGATGAAGTATCTAGCAACGACTCAATCACTTGCTCACCAAAAACAATGGAGCCTGAACAAATTCAAAGGATGGTGGATGAGGCCCTCAATGCCAAGATGGAAGAAATCAAAGAGGCCCTAGCTAAGACCATGAAGAACCAATTGACTGCAATCTTAGAGAATCATGCCGAGGCATCTGCTAGCACTAAGAAACCAAAGGACAAAGGGAAGACTAAAGTTGGTGAAGTGGTTTTTGATGATGAAAAAGTGATCATTGATGATGATGATGATTGGGCTCAATACTACCAAGAGGTTCAAGAAAGGAAGAAAGAATCGAAGGCTGTTGAGAAGGCAACTATTGAAAAGACCGAGACATCCGATGTTGAAAAGAAGATTGCTGATTTAGAAAAGAAATTTGAGAAGAAGCTAAAAACCGAAGAGAAGTCTGAGATCGACAAACTATTTGAACAAGATGAAGAGGTCCCTATAAATTCAATATGCCATCCTTTGCTAAGTACAATGGCACCGAAAATCCTCATCTCCATGTAAAGCAGTATATCACTGCCATGCAGTCTGCCCAAGCTACTAAGGCTCAAACCCTAAGGTACTTTATGCTCTCATTGGACCCTGTTGTCCAAAATTGGTTCAATACCTTAGATGATGGAACACAAAAGAGTTGGGATCTACTTTTACAAAGCCTTCATTCAACAATATGGATATAATGTTGAGTTAGAAGTTACCTTAATGGAAGTGGAGTCATTAGACAAAGGCCGAATGAGAATTTTGTAGATTATGTCAAGAGATGGAGAAACAGGGCCGCTTTTCTCAAGAAGAGGCCCGATGAATCCGATCAAATAAGGATGATTGTGAGAGGGGTGTTGCCTAATCTTCATGAGAGGATGCCTCATACACTAATCCATGATTTCAAAGACCTTCTCCAAGCTGGTTTGCAAACTGAAGAATGGGAAAGGGAGAAGAGCCATTTTGCAACAAAAAGGAACGAGAAAGGGAGCTAACAATCTGGTAGCCAAAGCATGCAAAAGGCCGTCGGTGTTAATGATACTAACCAAGGAACGAGGAGACAATTTTCAAAATTAGGAAAACTGATGTCTTGGGTTCTCAATAAGCTTCAAAGAAAGGGATTGCTACAACCCTTAAATCCTCGTCCTTTGCCTAATCCTCTCCCACCTAATTTTGACACTAAAGCATTTTGTCAATTTCACCAAATGCAAGGGCATGACACGGATAGATGTGTGAGGTTGAGACATGAGATTCAAAATCTAATTGATAACGGGAAGCTACCCGAGCCCAATAAGCCAAACACTAAAGACAACCCATTACCAAAGTTCAATAGGGTACCACCGCCGGCAACCTTCATGATTGGAGGAGGTTTGCATAAGGACTTTGTCATGTCTTCTTTTCAAGATGTGGGTAAGCAACCAAAGAAGAAGAGGCATTTGTCAAAATTAAACAATCTATGATGGGTGGAGAAGTAATAATTTGTGTTGTCAACGGGTTTTGGGATTCAAGTGATAGTGATGATGATATTATATCCAAGAAGGAGGAGTGGACTTGGTCCGAGCCCGAACAAGATGAGGTGATGAATACTAGATCCGGTAAGCCTTACGTAAGGCCACCACCTAAGGAGGTAGAAACTATTAAAGGAAAGGAAGTTGAAGTAGAAGAAGATGATTTTGTGCTCAAGCAATTGAAAACAACCCAAGCAAGTGTTAGAATTCGGGACTTATTAGCTACTTCTAAAAAGCACCGAGAAACTATGGCCAAAGCCTTAACTAGCATGCCAATTTCTACCTCCACAACACCAGAGGAGCTGATCAACTTCATAAAAATTGGAGAGGTAATGAAATGTGAAGAGGTTCAAGAGAAGAGTGACGTAAATATGGGAGCAGTTTCTTTTTTGGATGCGGACTTACCGGAGGAGGGGAGAGACCACATCCGCCCTCTCTTTATCAAAATAGAAGTCAAGGGAAAGAGGACTCTATGTGTAATGGTTGATGATGGGTCTGCCATAAATGTTTGTCCACTTCAGATATTGCCAAAGCTAGCCATGCCAACAAGATATCTAAACCCGACCGAGGTAACGATTCGTGCTTATGACAACACTAAGAGGCATGCCGAAGGGACTTTCAAAGCGGCTGCCAAGCTTGGTACAATTGAATCTATTGTTGAGTTTGTTATTTTGGACATACAGGTTACCTTCGCCTTACTCTTGGGGTTACCATGGTTTCATCCTCTTGGTGGAGTTCCTTCCACCCTTCATCAAAAGATCAAGTTCCCCAACGGAGATGAGACAGTGGTCATTGAAGCTGAAGACACTCTAATGATTGAGAGGCCTCTCAATGGTTTTCAAGTAGCTGCAATTTCTGATGATGAAATAGTGGACTCCAAAGTCTTTAATATGATTGTAGACCCTTAATTTTTGATCCAGTCCGATCCAATATATTTTAATTAGTCCAAAATAATTTTTGTGTTGTCTAATATATTTTTTTAGTCCAAAAAACAATTTTTGTTATTTGAAGTAAGTAATATTTGCTTCAAAAATAATAAATAAATAAATATAATAATAAATAAATAAATAAATAATAAAAATGAAAATAAAAAAAAGAGTCGGTTTGGCCGAAGGCCATTTCGCCGGCGGCTGCAGTAGCTTTATCACCGGCATAATTTTTCCGCAGCAAATTTTTTTCGCCAGCGCAATTTTTCCACAGCAATTTTTTTCGCCAGCGAAATTTTTTGATGCAAATTTTCCAAAACCTAATATAATTAGATTTCATTTTCCTTTTCTTATTAAATATGGTATGCCGTGAGTAACTAGGAAAAACCATGAAAAAACTTCTATAAATAAGGAGGCAGAGAGAGGGAAAAGACAACAAAAATTAGGGACGAAAATTGGGAGTGTTGCAAACCGAATCTGTGAAGGAAAGGCAGCAAATCAATTTGACTTTTGAGAGCAACAATCAAAGCATTAACAAACGATCAAAGACAGTAACTGCCTTTGTTTTTGGTTCATCCAAGAAGAATTATTTTTTTGGAGAAACTATCAAAAGGAGGTATGTATTAAATTCTTTCGTTATATTTTTCATAGTTGCTAAAATTATGAAATTGTGTTTGTCAAAATCAAAAAACCCTAGAACTTTAATTTAGTTTCTCTAAAGTTAAAAACCTTATTTCGTTGGTTTAATTTCCAAAAAGGACATAAAATTGTTATTTTCACTTCTTCAAAACTCCAAAACCCTAATTTACTTTCCAAATTATCAAAACCCTTAAATTATATTATGTTTCTTTCCAAAAGCTTTAAAAACTTCTTTTTTTCTTTTAAAAACTTTAAATCGTTTGTTTATTTTCATAAAACCTCATAAAAGTATCAAATTGATTTTCAAATCCTAAAAGCTTCATGCATCACCGAAAACCCTAATTTTAAATCACTAAACCCTAACTCAACTCCAAACCTATAATAGTGAACACTAACCCCTTTAAAACCTTAAACCCTAATTTTTTATGAACCCTAATCCTTTAAAACCTTAAAAATCATATAAACACAAATATTTTAATTTTACACAGTAAGCTTGAAACCATCATTTAAAACCAAAAATCAAAAGTATTTTAAAGTGTCCAAAACCCTAGTTTCATAATTTCACCATTCAAACCTTATTTTGTTTAATCAAAGTGTCTTACCAACCTTTTAAAACTTAAAATCCTTAATTTATTTTAATTCTTTAAAAAGTCGCAGTAGCTTAAACTCATGAAAATCCAAAACCATAAACATATGAAATAAAGGATCCTAAATGGAAACAATAGCTATAACTTAGATTTTTTATTTGCCTTATTCAATTCCATATTTAATTATGCTTTGATTTATTTCATATGCTTTAATTTATTTAAGTTCAATACTTGATTTATTTAATTTATCATGAATGGATGTTTACTTTTTATTGATGTTTAATATCTTTGATGAATGATTTATTTATGATGAATGATTATTTACTTTTATCAATTTATTTAGATTTCTAAATATTGTAAGAGGTATGTTTCCACTTGGTGGGCACCTCATTGATTAAATATCATGTAATTTAATTTGCTTTTCTATTTTAGAACCTATGTAAAGGACATTTTTCTACCTTTTGGTGGGTGTCCTATTTAGGCATGTGATGTAAGGGAATGTTTCCATCTTCGGATGGGTGTCCATTTATTTGTTTTGTTTTGTTTAGACATTGCTTTGATTTTAACATAATGATGCTTTCTTTTATTGTGTGTAATATGGATAATGTTGTTATAACTAAGAATCTTATAATATTAAGACCTGTAAAGGAGGCCGGTTCCAATGAATCGGGCGTTGGGGGGGTGCTGGGCCATTTCTCACCTTCCCCACACGTACCCAACTTTCCGAACCCATTAGGGGGTTAGGGATTCCTTAGGAATAGAGTCATCCACCCCTTTCTTTTTCCCAGCCCGTCCGGGTGGCGACTCCATTTTCTCCAGACTTAGGTCTGTGTTCTCTAAGGCGCCAGCCTAAATAGTGCCGAAGTCGCAAGAACCATTCCACCGGGAGTGGGGGCAAAAATCCCCGCTCACAGTGGCGACTCCACTGGGGATAAGAGAAGTTGATTCCGTTGGTCTTTATATTATTCTATTCTTTCTTAGATTGCATCGTGTGCGTGAGTTAGGACGCCCGTGTTACCCGTGTTGTGTTATGTGAGGGATACCATACTTTCACTCAAGGTATGGAGATCGAGCATGGCATAACCACTCATAGCCTCGTACCATTTGGTATATACTTGCTATGGGAACCTAAGCCTTTTTAAGCCAAAGACTAAAGCTCATGTAATTGGCCTTGTTACTTTCCTTAGGTTTTACCCCAAATTCATGTTGTTTGACTATGGTTAATTTATCTTGGCTTAAATCATGGCTTATTTAGTTTGTTCTTTTTCTAATATGACCTAAGTACATTGTAAGCTCAAAATAAAATTTTCTTTAAAGTCCAAGAGACCAAAGCTATTTTCAAAATGTTTTCAAGATGGTCCTTTGATATAAGACTTTTCTAAAAATAAATCAAGTATTCTTTTTCTCATGGCCCAAATACTAAGCCCAAAATATGTTTTTTCTAAAATCCTTTTTTATAATGGGCTTAGAAATGAAAGTTATTTTCATCCAACCTTTTCTTACAAAGAGCTTACAAATATTCAGGTCAATTATGAAATACAAAAAATCAATTGTGAGCCTAGTTTATACTAAGAATAATTAATCATGGGCTTGTTTTTGGCATGAATCATTAGTTACCTTTTTCAAGTGAGAAATCTATTTATAATAAATCTCTTAATTTAGTTTTAATCCAATATAGAATAAAAGCTACTTTAGTTGGTTGAATGGATTAAAACCTAATTAATGGGAATTACTATGAATGGATTTCCATTTTTGAAAATATAACTATTGGTTGAAACGTCCGAGGGAATTAATCGAAAGCAAGATACCCCATGCTGGTATTTTGTTAACCATATACCTAGAAAAAGTGACTCGCCATTCATGTATGGATGTTATAAGGTTGGAAGGAACGTCCTAATTATCTTTCTTCGTTGATTGTTCGTGCATACATGCATACATTCGCATCTCAGGTCATTGATCCTCTCTGGCTCACACCCCTGGATTATGATAGTTCTAAAGCTTACAACAATCTGACCTACGCCGGAGATGAAGTATCTAGCAACGACTCAATCACTTTCTCAACAAAAACAATGGAGCCCGAACAAATTCAAAGGATAGTGGATGCGGCCCTCAATGCCAAGATGGAAGAAATAAAAGAGACCCTAGCTGAGACCATGAAGAACCAATTGACTGCAATCTTAGAGAATCATGCCTAGGCATCTGCTAGCACTAAGAAGCCAAGGGACAAAGGGAAGAATAAAGTTGGTGAAGTGGTTTTTGATGATGAAAAAGTGATCATTGATGATGATGATGATTGGACTCAATACTACCAAGATATTCTAGAGAAGAAGAAAGAACCGAAGGTTTTTGAGAAAGCAACTATTGAAAAGACCGAGACATCCGATGTTGAAAAGATATTGCTGGTTTAGAAAAGAAATTTGAGAAGAAGTTGAAAACCGAAGAGATGTCCGAGATTGATAAACTATTTGAACAAGATGAAGACGTCCCGTACAAGTTCAAGATGCCATCCTTTGTAAAGTACAATGGCACCGGAAATCCTCATCTCCATGTGAAACAGTATATCACTACCATGCAGTCTACCCGAGCTACTAAGGCTCAAACCCTGAGGTACTTTATGCTCTCACTGGACCCTGTTGCCCAAAACTAGTCCAATACCTTAGATGATGGAACACAAAAGAGTTGGGATCTGCTTTACAAAGCCTTCATCCAGCAATATGGGTATAATGTCGAGTTAGAAGTTACCTTAATGGAAGTGGAGTCCATTAGGCAAAGGCCAAATGAGAATTTTGTAGATTATGTCAAGAGATGGAGAAACAAGGCCGCTTTACTCAAGAAGAGGCTCAATGAATCCAACAAATAAGGATGATTGTGAGAGTGGTGTTGCCTAATCTTCGTGAGAGGATCTCTCATACACTCATCCGTGATTTGAAAGACCTTCTCCAAGCTGGTTTGCAAATTGAAGAATGGGAAAGGGAGAAGAGCCGTTTTGCAACAAAAAGGAACAAGAAAGGGAGCTATCAATCTGGTAGCCAAAGCATGTAAAAGGCCGTCGGTGTTAATGCTACTAACCAAGGAATGAGGAGAAAATTTTCAGAATTGGGAAAACCGATGTCTTTGGTTCTCAATAATCTTCAAAGAAAGGGATTGCTGCAACCCTTAAATCCTCGTCCTTTGCCTAACCCTCTCCCACCTAATTTTGACACCAAAGCATTTTGTCAATTTCATCAAATGCAAGGACATGACATGGATAGATGTGTGAGGTTGAGACATGAGATTCAAAATCTAATTTATAATGGGAAGCTACCAGAGCCCAACAAGCTAAACACCAAAGACAACCCATTGCCAAAATTCAATAGGGTACCACCACCGGCAACCTTCATGATTGGAGGAGGTTTGCATGAGAACTTTGTCATGTCTTCTTTTCAAGATGTGGGTGGAGAAGCAAACAAAGAAGAAGAAGCATTTGAACAAGCTATGATGGGTGGAGAAATAGCAATTTTTGTTGTCATCGGGTTTTGGGATTCAAGTGATAATGATGATTATATAGTACCCAAGAAGGAGGAGTGGACTTGGTCCGAGCCCGAAGAAGAGGAGGTGATGAACACTAGATCTGGTAAGCCTTACGCAAGGCCACCACCTAAGGTGGTAGAAACTATTAAAGGAAAGGAAGTTGAAGTAGAAGAAGATGATTTTGTGCTCAAGCAATTGAAAAGAACCCAAGCAAGTGTTAGAATTCGGGACTTATTAGCTACTTCTAAAAAGCACCGAGAAACTATGGCCAAAGCCTTAGCTAGCATGCCAATTTCTATCTCCACGACACCGGAGGAGTTGATCAACTTCATAAAAATTGGGGAAGTAATGAAATGTGAAGAGGTTCAAGAAATGAATGAACTTAATATGGGAGCAGTTTCTTTTTTGGATGCGGACTTACCATATGAGGGTAGAGACCACATCTGCCCTCTCTTTATCAAAATAGAAGTCAAGGGGAAGAGGACTCCTTATGTAATGGTTGACGATGGGTCTGCCATAAATGTTTGTCTACTTAAGATACTGCAAAGCTAGCCATGTCGACAAGAGATCTAAACCCGACTGAGGTAACAATTCGTGCTTATGACAACACTAAGAGGCATGCCGAAGGGACTTTCAAAGCGGCTTTCAAGGTTGGTCCAATTGAATCTATTATTGAATTTGTTGTTTTGGACATACCGGTTACCTTTGCCTTGCTCTTGGGGTGGCCATGGTTTCATCCTCTTGGTGGAGTTCCTTCCACTCTTCATCAAAAGATCAAGTTCCCCAACGGAGATGGGATAGTGGTCATTGAAGCTGAAGATAATGAGATTGTTAATGCTTTAATGATTGAGAGGCCTCTCAATGGTTTTCAAGTAGCTGCAATTTTTGATGATGAAGTGGTGGACTCCAAAGTCTTGAATATGATGAAGAACATGAACTACCTTCCCGGAGCTGGTCTTGGGAAGGGTAAGGCTGGTTTGACAAAGTTGCCAGATTTTAGAACTCAAACTTCCAAGAAGGGGTTGGGATATGATGAAGACAATGATGTTCAGCCAAACAAGAGTGAGAAGATGAGCTTCCCACCACTTGATGAGATTTTTGCCAAAGCCCCAGATATGGGACCACTCCAAGGAAAGCCCGAGCCAATCATGTTCATGGGTAAGTTAATCCCAGGTTTTGAAATTTTTGCAGATGTTGCCGTGCTAGTGGAGCAAGTGAAGAAAGAACTCACCCTGCCAACCAGCAAAGAATCCAATCTAAAAGAGAAGAATGAAGCTATCATGAAAGCCGAGAAGACTCCTGAAGAGATTGCTGCCCTGGTTGAAGAAAAGTTTGAAGACATCCTGCTTTATGATTCTGGGAATAATGATTTTGATTTTAATTTTAATTTGTCTGCTTTGTATGAGGATGATGATGTTTTCTTTTCCAAAATGAATGCAGTAAAGTCTAATTTTGCTTTCTTGTGTGATGTTTCTCCTGATAGTTGCATACATTCAAATAGCAGTTACATTAGCATCTTTAATGTTAATTCTGTTAACACTCAATCATTAAATTTGGGAATAACTAAAAATCCTAAAAACATTAGCGTAGCATCCGACCTTACTCCTATTGAGAGAGAGAGATTTGAAAAAATATTCAAAAAATATGAAGAAGTATTTGCCCGGTCTTATGAAGATATGTCGGGGATAGATTGAGACATAGCCGAGCATCATATCCCTACTTACACTCACATAAAACCTGTCAAACAAAAGCTTAGGTGATTAAGACCTGAGTGGGCTGAATTGGTTAAAGAAGAGGTCACCAAGCAAATATAAGTGAAGTTCCTTGAAGTAATAGAATACCCAGATTGGCTAGCCAACATAGTACTCGTGCCCAAGAAAGAAGCGAGGATAAGGGTCTGCGTGGACTATAGAGATTTAAACAAGGCTTCCCCTAAGGATGATTTTCCTTTACCTCATATATTTGTTCTCATTGATAGTGCAGCCTCTAGCATGCTATACTCATTTGTAGATGGCTTTTTTGGATACAATAAAGTGTTAATGGCCCAAGAGGATAAAGCCAAAACTACTTTCATTACTACATGGGGTATATTTTGTTATAGGGTGATGATGTTCGGCTTAAAGAATGCTAAAGCAACTTACCAAAGGATGGCCACCACACTATTTCATGACATGATGCATAAAGAAGTTAAAGTATATGTTGATGATATGATGTTTAAGTCGGATACAAGGGAGCAACACTTCCAAAACTTATAATTATTCTTCGATAGAGCTTTGAAATATAAGCTAAGATTAAACCCGAAGAAGTGTGTATTCAGTGTTACTTCAGGCAAATTATTGGGACATGTAATTGGTCCGAATGGTATTGAGATAGATCCTGACAAAGTCTGTAACACCCCGATACCCTATATAAGTACTATGCGTATACCTAGTATACATACAGTAAATATATAAAGTATAAGGATGTCACTTTTTGTTACCTTTTAAAAACCTGTAACAGAGTTCAAACCATAATACATTAATTTAAATAACATTTACAAAATCATTATCTTTGTTAAAACTTCATTTATACATATAAATACTCTCTCGTCAGAAATACATCATAATTAAAATTTATACATGTATGCATTACCCTCTAGTTGGTCTCGACAAACTTTACTCTTCTTGTGGCATAACAAAGACTTCATATCTTCCATCTATATACCTGCGCGAATAAACACCCGCGCTAAGCCCGAGAGCTTAGTAGTCCAAATATAAAATATAAACATATAGTATAGAAGTATTGATATATAATGATACATCGATTCAATATATAATTAGTTCTTATCATATCTTCTTTTCTTTTTAATTTTATCTTTAATATATCCTAGCTAATTTCATATATGATGTATATATATACATAATATTATCACCAACCCCAATGCATCACCAATACTCAAAACCAATATATTAATACCCCTACATTATATATATACCACACCAACCATTATTGCAATACACACTTTACATATCATACCAATTATTATTGCAATACACACATTACATATCATACACTCATTATTGCAATACACACATTACACATCATACACTCATTATTGCAATACACACTCCATCAAACTCAAACAAAATTCCAAATAGAACAAGAGAAATCAAGAGAAAACTTACCTTAAATGAAGAAATTCCACAAATCTCTAACCAAAACCCTTGATTCCTTCTTCAATTTGATTATAGAACTTCAAACACCTCCCTAGCTCTTTCTCTTCTTCAATGGCTGGCCTCTTCAAGAAAGAAAGAAGAAAATACCAACAAGTCAACCACTTTTCTTCTTTTAATCTCCACCATGCAACTTAACCAAAGAAAATTACCTCCATGCCCTTCATCCATTTAATTAATCTTTTGTCTCATATATACCCATATATATAATTTCACATGCCACAAATAAATATCATCTTGTATTGACCAACCCTTTTGACCAATGTATATGTTAGTTATACAACCATATAAACAACATATACACTTCTCTCTACACCCTCTTTTCTTCTCAAAACACAAATACCTATACATTCTTTTCCCAACTTCTTTTCTCTTGTAATTTAACACATATATTCAATCCAATATATAACAATAACATAATCAAAACTTTTAAGGTATACATGAGGATATTACAATTCTCTCCCCCTTAAATAATTTCGTCCTCGAAATTATCTAGCATAATTGTAATCCATTCATAATACTATACCATCTTAACTTCCATATGAAGTTAATTATACGCTTAAGTCATTATATCATCAAATTATATAACTTCAACTCTCCTCTTTAGAATCAACCACCTTCTTTAAATTCCATAACTCATCATTCTATATGTTTATACATCTTGTTATTTCCTTAATCAAACATTCAAAAGAACTCATTACATTTCTTGTTAATGTCTTTATATAAGAATCAGATCATTCTATAGTACACTTATACTCCATCTAATGTTTATATTTAATATATTTTGTTATTTCACTTCTGTATAATTACTCTCTTAACTTTAACATTAAAAATCATTGACTTATATCTGAACATTAATTATCCCTTCATTACAATCACTGTCTAAATAGACATTTACCACCCTCAATAGATAACAAAATCCTGATTTTTCATAAATGGAGTTATTTCTTTAGCATGCTTTTCACTTAACTTACATATTAATACATTATCTTTCAACTTATTTTATAAATAACCAATCTTTTTCTCTTCTTATCATGATTAACAACTACTATACTCCACTCATTCATGTCCAATCATACTTTAAATTTTACATCATATACATTATCATGTAAATACCTATTTTCTTAATACAACTATACACATTAAATTTTATTAATGATCCATAATCTTAGCCAAATCCAGATCAATTAATCTATCTGTCACAATATACCCACGTTCCAATCTTGTTCAATTCCAACCAACGATTAAGTAATCTAACTCATCATGAAATTTCACAATTTTCATATAAGTATAAATATAACTTAATTCCATAAGAGCAAACTTATATTCAATTTCTGCTCTCTTTCAATCTATTTTCAGTCAAATCATCATGATAACAAATCACTTCTAATATCTTTTAATATACACATAGTTTATTCTTTATTATCTTAGTATAATTTCCACCAATTCTCATAAAATGTTATATCATACTTAATATCTATAATTCATTCACTCAAACTTTGAGTTCATTCCCTTAAACCTCAAGTTACATACCATAAACATATTCAGTATAACTTTCATTCATATAATATAATTTCTCCCTTTTACTAACTCTTCACATTTCCTATCATTGGTATATTTATTTTGATTACCTATTTGTCATATTATCCATAACTCAACACATTTCAAAATTTTTTTTTCACAGTTATAACCAAATTCTTAACATAAAAAAAAAATAATAAGGTACAACTTTAACCATCATAATTTTTAACTATACTTCTCAAACAAAATTGTCAACCTCACCAAATCCGTATTACAATCATTATATCTAAGATCCAAATCCATGGATAACAAATTAACCGATCCAAAATACTGAACAAAACACATGACTTTAAGAGATTAATATTCAAACCTAGAACTTTCAATTCAATACTGTTCTTTTATAATTCTATTCTCAATCTTAACATTTTTAGTATAACAGAAGTTAACACATTCCAACTTCGTTTCAACCAATTTGTATTTGCTTATATGATCCTTATCAACTTAACTCATGCTTTAACAATATTACTATATACATATTCAATCATATACAGTTCTTATACAATTTCTATTCATCACTTCATTTCTAATCCATCTACAATCTCTTATAATATAATTACATAGAACTTTTCATATGTGAATACTTTGAAACTCTAAATATAATATAATCATCAAGTTTAATACTCATTATAACAATTTCCACTGTCCAATATTACTCAAGTTCTTTCCATTCTCACTTCCATCACATAATCCATCTAGCTTTACACAGTTCAAGACCTAATCTCTCTTAGGTCCACTAATACATATAACATTGTTTTTCCATATCACTAATTCTATAATTATACCACATATATCTTCATAAGCCATCCTCATAATGTGATTCACAAATGTGTTTATATATCATAATTTCATTCATATTGGAAAACTCAATTCACATATCATATACATGTATACACTTAATTATATGCTCTTATAGTATTTTCCTTTTTCATACATTCAATACAAATTTAGTGTTTATCATTTTCTTTTAAACACTATCCTTCTCATTCTTCCAATACGATATAAAGTATTTATTCACACTACAAACATATATATATTCCGACTATAGTAACACTTCATATTCATCTCAGTCACATTCCCAATGTGACATCTCTTTCACTTTCATCTTTAAAAATATTTAATACACTCCCATATTCATTCTTACCCTGTTCAGTAAAATGACTAAAAGTAACTCATTTCTATTTACTTATCCACTTCCTTGATTATTTCAAAACAAATTCTCATACTATCAATCACATTACTCAATTCATAATACTTCCATATGCAATACTAGTCATTTCACTTAGCTCATGCATTGCATATACAGTTAACTATCAATATCCCAATAATCTTTATCAAATTCCACTAAAACTTTAACTTCTCAATTTACTACTTCGTTTAAGCTTCAATTTGCCAAACTCATCTTTTCTATCATCACTTTAAAAACATCTTACAAATATATATCACAAAGCAATATTAAAACATATAATTTCCACAATCATAAAGCTCACTTCAAAAATCTCAAATATCACATATTATCACCATTACCATGAGCTTTCACAATATCCAAGCATCTCACATTTCTAACATTGAATTTACCATGTTCGCATTAAAATAACAATATCAACTTATTTTCTTACTTAACCAATATCATCTCTTTTTCCTTAAAACAAAACCTTAATTTTATATACATATATCCCAACTTTAAATAATCACACTTTGTCTATACTAACTAACTCATTCACTATTCCACCATTCTTTCCTCATTTTAGTAACATATCTTTCAATAATAACAATCCAGCAATATTTTCTCTGTCTAACAACCTCAACATAAACATTATTATAAAGAGGTTCAAAGTATAAAGGAAAGAATACATATTTTAATCTTGATTTTGATTGCTACTTATTTTCAACTTTATTCTCCTTTTTATTTCTTTATGTTTCAATTCACATTATGCCCTACATAATATTGCTCATAAATATCAACATTACATTTCATGTTGCACACAACATGACATTTTTCATATGCATCATTAATATACAAATATCACATTACATTTTACAATGCGTTTCTCATAATCAATTAGGCACTATGCCTCAATTATAATTCATTTCCAACATCATTGTCAACAATCATAATTTCTCATCACATCAAAATAGTATACGCATATATCATCAACTATATTGAACATCTCATATAACACAAATATTCTACAATTTATATTATGCCACATCCGAGACCAACCTAGATGTCAATGCATATGCACGTATTACAAATTTCATTTCAAAACTTTTCCTTTTTATTTCTATTTAAACTTTTCAAAAAAAATTTTTTTTTTAATCTCACTTAGGCCGAGAATCTCGAACCTAAGCTCTGATACCAAAACAATTGTAACACCCCGATACCCTATATAAGTACTATGCGTATACCTAGTATACATACAGTAAATATATAAAGTATAAGGATGTCACTTTTTGTTACCTTTTAAAAACCTGTAACAGAGTTCAAACCATAATACATTAATTTAAATAACATTTACAAAATCATTATCTTTATTAAAACTTCATTTATACATATAAATACTCTCTAATCAGAAATACATCATAATTAAAATTTATACATGTATGCATTACCCTCTAGTTGGTCTCGACAAACTTTACTCTTCTTGTGGCATAACAAAGACTTCATATCTTCCATCTATATACCTGCGCGAATAAACACCCGCGCTAAGCCCGAGAGCTTAGTAGTCCAAATATAAAATATAAACATATAGTATAGAAGTATTGATATATAATGATACATCGATTCAATATATAATTAGTTCTTATCATATCTTCTTTTCTTTTTAATTTTATCTTTAATATATCCTAGCTAATTTCATATATGATGTATATATATACATAATATTATCACCAACCCCAATGCATCACCAATACTCAAAACCAATATATTAATACCCCTACATTATATATATACCACACCAACCATTATTGCAATACACACTTTACATATCATACCAATTATTATTGCAATACACACATTACATATCATACACTCATTATTGCAATACACACATTACACATCATACACTCATTATTGCAATACACACTCCATCAAACTCAAACAAAATTCCAAATAGAACAAGAGAAATCAAGAGAAAACTTACCTTAAATGAAGAAATTCCACAAATCTCTAACCAAAACCCTTGATTCCTTCTTCAATTTGATTATAGAACTTCAAACACCTCCCTAGCTCTTTCTCTTCTTCAATGGCCGGCCTCTTCAAGAAAGAAAGAAGAAAATACCAACAAGTCAACCACTTTTCTTCTTTTAATCTCCACCATGCAACTTAACCAAAGAAAATTACCTCCATGCCCTTCATCCATTTAATTAATCTTTTGTCTCATATATACCCATATATATAATTTCACATGCCACAAATAAATATCATCTTGTATTGACCAACCCTTTTGACCAATGTATATGTTAGTTATACAACCATATAAATAACATATACACTTCTCTCTACACCCTCTTTTCTTCTCAAAACACAAATAACTATACATTCTTTTCCCAACTTCTTTTCTCTTGTAATTTAACACATATATTCAATCCAATATATAACAATAACATAATCAAAACTTTTAAGGTATACATGAGGATATTACAAAGTCAAAGCAATCAGGGATATGCCAGCCCCAAAGACGGAGAGAGAAGTTCGGGGATTCATTGGTAAACTATAGTACATTAGCAGATTTATAGCAAAGCTCACAACAATTTGTGAGCCTATCTTCAAATTGCTTAGAAAGAATCAGCCGGTCGTATGGAATGAAGAATGTCAAAATGCCTTTGATCAAATAAAAGAGTATTTGTTGAATCCACCTATTTTAAAACCACCTAAACCCAGCAAACCTCTATTACTATACTTAGCAGTAGAAGAAGAGTCGATAGGAGCCATGCTAGCCCAAGCAGATGAATGGGGATTGAGCTTGCAGTTTACTATTTAAGTAGAAAGCTCCTACCTTATGAAATTAAGTATAGTATCATTGAAAAGACATGTATAGTCGTGGTTTGGTCTTCTAAGAATTTGCGGCATTACTATCAATCGTATAGTCTGCAAGCAATTTCCAGGTTGGATCCAATGAAGTACTTAAGGGAGACGCCCTCTTTAATTGGGAAATATGGTCGATGGTTGATAATATTAGAGGAATTTGAGATTATGTAACCAGGAAAACAATCAAAGGTAGAGCAGTGGCAGAATTCCTGGCCCAACAACCATTACCAGAAAGTGAAGAGGTAATCTTGGAATTTCCAGATGAACATTTGGAAGCAATTGAAGTGCAAGGGTGGAAATTGTATTTTGATGGAGCAGTAAATAGGAAAGGAGCAGGTTTGGGAGTTATACTAGAATCGCCCGAAGGGGAACTTATCCCTTTAGCCAAAAAGTTGAAATTTAGGGCAACCAATAATATGGTGGATATGAAGCTTGTATTTTTTGGTTTGGAAATCCTAATGATTATGAAGGTGGATAAGGTGGAAGTTTATGGCGATTCATTGCTAGTTGTATCCCAAGTAAATGGAGAATGGGAGTTGAAAGAAGAAAAATTGAAACCATACCACCATTAATTGACCATGATGAAGAAGAACTTTAAGGAGTATAGATTTATACACCTATCAAGGGAAGAAAATTAGATGGCTGATGCCCTAGCCACATTGGCTTCGGTATGGGAAAACCCTGTTAGCCTATTCCTTAAGCCTCTAATCTTGACCAGTTCATCAACTCCTTGCTATGAATATGAGACAATCATGGAAGTTGATACAAACCATGATGCATGGTATGATACTTTAAGGTGATTTTTGGAGGATAGAGAATACCCGCCGGGGGCAATGAAGAAAGAGAGAAGAGCCATAAGGAGGTGGTCATTGCAATACATCACCTTCCATGGAGAGTTATATCGAAGATGGCCTGATGGAGTGCATGTAAGATGTTTAAGAAAAACTGAAGTGGAGCATATCATGTCAGAAATACATGTGGGAAGTTGCGGTCTGCACATGAATGGTTTGTCACTAGTTAAGAAGATTATTCGACAAGGTTACTATTGGTTGACCATGGAGAGAGATTGTATTGAGTTCGTAAAGAGGTGCCAACAATATCAGATGTATGGTAACTTGAATCACATGCCTCCTGAAGAATTGCATTCAATGTCTTCACCCTGGCCATTTGCCACCTGGGATATTGACATTATAGGAGAGATACATCTGACAGCTTCAAACGGTCACCGATTCATTGTGGTAGCAGTAGATTATTTTTCAAAATGGGTCAAAATTGAATCCTTCAATAAACTGGGTTCAAGCCAAATGGCTAGGTTTATTGAAAAGAACCTCATCTGTAGATACGAGGTCCCGTATAGTGTGATATCAGACAATGGGGTACAGTTTCAAGGAGCAGTTAAGGATTTATTCCCGAAGTACCAAATCCATCATCATCAATCCTCTCCTTCTAGACCAAAGACTAATGGTGTGGTTGAAGAAACAAACAAAACAATTAAGCTAATTCTGTCCAAGATGACCAAGACTTACAGGGATTGGTCAGAGATTCTTCCCGTTGCTTTGTGGGGATATAGGACAAGTGTGCGAACACCTACTGGAATGACACCGTTCTCTTTGGTTTATAGGATGGAAGCAGTATTGCCAATTGAAATTGAGATCAAGTCGTTAAGAGTAGTCTTGGAAGCTGAACTACCTGAAATGGAATGGGTAGCAAGCAGATACACATAATTAGCTCTATTAGAAGAGAGAAGATTAAAGGCACTATATCATCACCAATTGTATCAAAAGAAGATAGCTCAGGCCTATAATAGAAGGGTTAAAACTAGAAAATTTAGAGTTGGGGATTTGGTGTTGAAGCAATGTAAGCCTAATGTATCTGATCCAAGAGGGAAGTTCAGACCTAGCTGGGAAGGGCCATATGTCGTGAAACAAGTCATGAGTAAAGGTGCGGTGAAGTTATCAGACATGGATGGGAATGAATTTAGTGAGCCAGTAAACATTGACAGGTTGAAAAGGTTTTATGTATGATAGAAAAAAAAGGAAAAAAGAGCTTGCTAGGTTGAAAATCAAAAAAGGGCAACCTAGGCAAAAGTTAGAGCAGTTCGCTAGTTTCGAAAACCCGAAAGGGCTGGCTAGGCAACAATTAGGGCTAAATGAGAGAAAATCATCAATTAGAAAACCCGAAAGGGCTAGTTGGCAACATGAGTGATCTTATGTATGCTGGCTTTATGTTTGGTTGTTCCCCAATTTAATAAAACAGAATTAATGCTAAAATTATTCTATTTGCACTGTTATAAGTATTCGACCAGATATGGATGAAATAAATAAACACAATAGCAAAAGGTGATGACAAATTATAAATGGAAAAGAAGCATCTTTTATTACTTTAATTATTTTTTCATCCTAACAATACACTTTCTGAATTGATAAATGTAAAATCTATGGTAGTCGATAAGTGTAACGTGCTGGCCAGCTTTGCCTCAACCGATCCAAGTAGGCTTCAGTCAAGCAAGACATGTCTAAGTCGGGAGCAAAGTCAGAATCATGAGGCTCAACTCCATACTGATGCCCAAGTCGACGAGGATCATAGCATGTACCTTGACGAAGAGTAGTAAGTGGAACGTACATCAATTATGTCCACATGGTGATAAGAGAAATCTTCCACCAAGGTACCAACCAACGGATGTTGACTTTGGAGCGTGAGTGGATCCAGTCAACCCAGTCAGCATATGAAGAAGCAGGATGGAGTAGCTTCCTAGCAGAATGATGATGTGGCAGGTATCTGGAAAAATCAATGGATGGAGTATCAAGCAAACAAAGATGCTCCTGAAGCCAAATCTGTGAAGAAAGAATTAAATTTAAAAAAAAGAAGAGAGTCCGCTAAGTTGAAAACCCGCAAGGGTAGCTTAGATAAAAATTAGGACAACTCGCTAGTTTCGAAAACCAGCTTGGGCGGACTAGGCAAAAATTAGAACAATAAAGAAAAGAAAGAAAAAAGAAAACCTAAATTGAAAACCCAAAAGGGCAGTTTAGGTAATTACCTGAAGCAGCAACAGACTCCCAGTCAGTCTCTTTGACAATCTTGATTTAAACCGGTCTAATCCAACTAAGGTCTCGGCTAAGATCACAGGTACCGGCGACAAGCCTCCTTCCATTTGGTCCATAATGTCCAATGCTCGTGGATCAATATCGCCGTCGAAAGAAATAAGCAAGAATTGGCCGAGCAAACAAAGACAAATTGTGAGCGGAGATTTTCGCCCCCACTCCCAGTGGAATGGTTCTTGCGACTTCGGTACTGTTTAGGCTCGGGGCCTTAGAGAACACGGACCTAAGTTCGGAGAAAATGGAGTTGCCACTCGGACGGGCCGAAAAAAAAGAAAGCTATGGATGACTCAATTCCTAAGGAATCCCCAACCCCATAATGGGTTCGAAAAGTTGGGTACGTGTGGGGAAGGTGAGAAAAGGTCCAGTACCCCCACAACGCCCGGTTCATTGGAACCGGCCTCCATTATAGGTCTCAATATTATAAAATTCTTAAATATAATAATATTATCCATATTACGCACAATAATTAAAAGAAAACATCAATATATTAAAATCAAAGCAATGTCCAAACAAAGCAATGTCTAAACAAAGCAAACAAATGGACACCCATCCAAGGATGGAAACATGTCCTTACATCACATGCCTAAATAGGACACCCACCAAAAAGGTAGAAACATGCCCTTTACATAGGTTCTAAAATAGAAAAATAAATTAAATTACATGATGTTTAACTAATGAGGTACCCGCCAAGTGGAAACATACCTCTTACAACTTTTGGAAATCTAAATTAATTGATAAAAGTAAATAATCATTCATCATAAATAAATCATTCATCACAGCTATTAATCAAAATATAAAAGAAACATCCATCCATGATAAATTAAATAAATCAAGTATTGAAATTAAATAAATTAAAGCATAAGAAATATATCAAAGCATAATCAAGTATGGAATTGAATAAAGCAAATAAAAGTCCAATTACGGCTACTGTGACTTTTTATGGAATTAAAATAAATTAGGGTTTTATGTTTTAAAGGGTTGGTAAGACTCTTTGATTAAAAAAATTAAGGTTTGAATGATGATATCATGAAACTAGGGTTTTAAACACTTTAAAATACTTTAATTTATGATTTTTGGTTTTTTTGGGTTCCTAAGCTACTGTGTAAAATTTAGGTTTTCATGTTTTTATGTTTTTTAATATTTTAAAAGGATTAGGGTTCATAAAAATTAGGGTTTAAGGTTTTAAAAGGGTTAGTGTTCATTATTTTGAATTTTGGTAGTTGAATTTGGATTTTAGGATTTAGAAGTAGGGTCACGGGTGGTGAATAATTTTTAGGGTTTTAGAAATCAATTTGATAATTTCATGAAGTTTAATGAATTTAAACAAATAAATTAATGTTTTTATAAGTAGAAAAGATGTTTTAGAAGACTTTTTGAATGAAATAGAACCTACTTTAAAATTTTAAAAGAAGCAGAATTTACATCTTAGTTTTGTTGAAAAATATGTTCAATTAGAGTTTTAAGGTTTTTAAGAAGAAAAAATAAACAATTTTAAGCCTTTTGGAAGATAAACCAACGAAATAAGTTTTTTTTTGGCTTTAGAAAAACTAAATTAAAGCTCAAAGGTTTTTAATTTTGATTTCATAGATTTGCTACTGTGTAAAAAAAATAATTAAAGAAAATTAATTAACACATACCTTCTTTTGATGATTTATCCAAAAACAATTCTTCTTGGACGAACTAGCTCCAAAGACAAGCTTTTTTTTGCCTTTGAATCCTCTAAATTATGCTACTGCTGTTCCAGAAAAAAGTTGAATTGAATTTTTTCTTTTCCTTCCTTGATTTGGTTTCAAAATTTTCAAACTCCTCTTGGATTTTTGCCTCCCCTAAATTAATTGCCTTTGGTCCTTATTTATAGTGGTTTGAGGTTGTCTATTCCTAATTAGCTAAGGTAAGTAATATTAATAATAAAAAAAGAAACCAAAACCTAATTGGATTAGGTTTCGAAAAATTTGCGTCGGAAAATTTGCGCTGCCGAAAAAACTGCTGCAGGAAAACTGCGCTGGCAAAAAAATCTGCCTCAGTCAGCTGCGGCAGCGCCCGCAGAGCTGGCCTGTAAGCTATTTTGCAAGTAGAAACTGCATGCGAAATAGCACAGTGATTTCACCCAAAGGAATTTCCTGCGGGCGAAAAGCCCACGGGCCCGTGCCCAAGGGCCCGCACGACGATTGTTTTGTCGCCGATTTTTTCTTCTCTGATTTTTATTTTTATTTTTATTTTTTGACTTTTTTTGTTTATTTCTATTTTTTATTAATAAAAATTAGATACTAAAGCAAAAATTATTTTGGACCAATTAGACAACATAAATCATTTTAGACTAAATAAAACATATTGGACCGGATTGGGTCAAAAATTAAGGGTATACAGTTTGCCCCCTGCTTGAATGATCTGAAACCTTAGTGAAAGAGAGTGAAAAGCAATAAGACTTAATTTTTGATGAAACGATTGAGGTTTTGGGTTCTGGACCTGGTTCGAGTTCTGGACTCAAGGATAATTCTAGGTTTTGCACCTAAGGAAAATTTGGGTTCTAAACCCGGTTCGAGTTTTGGACTCAAGGATAATTCTAGGTTCTGGACCTAAGGAAAATTTGGGTTCTGGACCCGGTTCGAGTTCTGAACTCAAGGATAATTCTAGGTTCTCGACCTAAAGAAAATTTTGGTTCTGGACCCGGTTCGAGTTCTGGACTCAAGGATAATTCTAGGTTTTGGACCTAAGGAAAATTTCAGTTCGAGTTCTGGACTCAAGGATAATTCTAGGTTTTGGACCTAAGGAAAATTTGAGTTCTGGACCCAGTTCGAGTTCTGGACTCAAGGATAATTCTAGGTTCTGGACCTAAGGAAAATTTGGGTTCTGGACCCGGTTTGAGTTCTGAACTCAAGGGAGATTCTAGGTTCTGGACCTAAGGAAAATTTCGGTTCTGAACCTGGTTCGAGCTCTGGACTTAAGGATAATTCTAGGTTCTAGACCTAAGGAAAATTTGGGTTCTGGACCCGGTTTGAGTTCTGGACTCAAGGGAGATTCTAGGTTCTGGACCTAAGGAAAATTTGGGTCTTAGACCCGGTTCGAGTTCTGGA
This sequence comes from Garcia nutans, assembly GCA_947685225.1. NCBI lineage: Eukaryota > Viridiplantae > Streptophyta > Magnoliopsida > Malpighiales > Euphorbiaceae > Garcia > Garcia nutans. The sequence continues at coordinate 29,783,122 of CANTUV010000007.1, read as the reverse complement.
CTCAAGGATAATTCTAGGTTCTGGACCTAAGGAAAATTTGGGTTTTGGACCCGGTATTGGGTACTTGGACCCGAGATTGATTTGATTTGGATACTTAGACTCGAGATTGATTTGATTTGGGTACTTGGACCTGAGATTGATTTAATTTGGGTACTTGGACTCGGGATTGGGTACTTGGACCTGAGATTGATTTGATTTGGGTACTTGGACTCGAGAATGGGTACTTGGACCCGAGCTTACTTGGACCCGAGAATGGGTGCTTGGACCCAAGATTGAGTTTGACTGACCTTTTATCATTTGAGAAGTCTGACTGCTCTGGCTGTTTTATGCATTGTGATTCTTCACCATAAAATGGATCTTCACCCTTTGAGATTGGGTCTTCACCCTTAAAAATGGATCTTCATCCTTTGAGATTGGGTCTTCACCCTTAAAAATGGGTCTTCATCCTTTGAGATCGGGTCTTCACCCTTGAAAATGGATCTTCATCCTTTGAGTTCGGGTCTTCACCCTTGAAAATGGATCTTCATCCTTTGAGATCGGGTCTTCACCCTTGAAAATGGATCTTCATCCTTTGAGATCAGGTCTTCACGCTTGAAAATGGATCTTCATCTTTTGAGATCGGGTCTTTACCCTTGAAAATGGATCTGCATCCTTTGAGATCAGGTCTTCACCCTTGAAAATGGATCTTCATCCTTTGAGATCGGGTCTTCTTTGTTCTTTGAAGATGGGAGTGACACTGCCAGTGGCTTGGCCGTGTCCCCTGGGTGTGTCAGCTTCTGTGTTTTTTCTTTGGTTCTTCTTTATTCTTGGCTTAGGATGGGACACAGCCAAACTTGTGGCCATGTCACGTGACACGGCCAGTGGCTTGGCCGTGTCGCCTGCCAGTGTCACCTACTGCTTCCCTTCTCTCTTTGCTTGGTCTTTCTTGGCTTTGCCCTTTAGGTGAGACACGGCCAATGGCTTGGCCTTGTCTCCTGCCCTTGTTATGTTTTGCCAAGATTTCCTTTAAGGTGACACGGCCAAGCTTGATTTGGCTTGGCCATGTCTTGCTTGATCCATGTTTTCCTTGTTTTGATCTTCCAAAGGAGTTTTTGCACTTTAACCACTTTTCCCTTGCAATTGCTTTTCCTTTTCTCTCCAATTTTGATTGGATCTTATATCCTCTCCTTGCCCCCCCCAAGGATTTTTTTCTTTCATGCAAGTTTTGATTGATGTTTTTCTTGTCTAGTTCTTTGCATAAGCACGCATTTCTTCTCTTTACAAAGTGACTGGGGCTTCCACAAGCGAATAGGCTTTCCATGCGCCTTGATTCAATATCTTCTTTTGATTCTTTAATTCGCAGGGTGTTTTCTGTTCATTAAGATAAGAAAGTGCGATGTAATATGCTCATGTATGCATGATATGCTTGAATAATACTTACAGTCATTCCATCAACTCACAGACCGAGGTGATTAGCAGAAGTGTTCTCATTGGTTCCTTTTTGACGCTCGTTCAAGTCTCGCATTGAAATGATCAAAAGCTTTGCATTTGGCTTTTATCTTCAAGATGTTGAAAACATGAGTGGTGGAGACCCTAAGCAGCAGAGTCAGGGATGTATCCATTTCAAACTATGTTTCAGCTTCTCAGTTGGTAGTTTCTTCATGACCTTGCCAATAATCAATTCAACATACTTCCCTTAACTTGAAGGCTTTGTATGATAAAACACTTTTTTTTTTGAATTTTGATTTTGAAATCAAATGTTGGCTTTGCCAAATCGATGTCAATGTACCTGAGGACTTGATTTTTCCAAATTAATATATCTATAACATGACAACCCTAGTTACCGTACTAAACTCGGGAATCATTTCTATTTAAGCAAGAACTATTTCACTTCAGATAGGCACCTACACATTGCTTGGCCAAAGGTCTCATTTGAGTTTAAATATTGTCTATCTCATATGCATGCTTATCCAAACTATCTCCACTAATAGACTCTACCTACCAAGAGAGGTCAATAGGTCTTTGATAGGCTTGAAATGGGGTCTATAAGGGACACGGGTTTAAGTGAAGGCCATTTTGAGATAGGAGCTGGTGTGACACAATGGACAAACCTTCACACTACAAATTTCTTGTTTGAACTTTAGGCAGCTGGGAGTAATCTTGCTAGTCTTCCAAGTTATTTCTATCTTCTTGGTATTAATTTGGATCTTGATTAGGACAATCTTTGCCCTTGCAAAAAGTTTAAGACCCAAATTTATTTCTTTTCCTCTTTTCCCTTCCTTTTTTTTATTTTTCTTATTCTTCCCTTTCTTTGAGCATTCTATCATTTTGTTCCTCTTCCTTGTAGGCCTGTCAAGTATAGAATTTTCAAGAATAGTCTTTCTCCCTTTTTCTTTGATTTTGATCGAATCTTTTGTTGGATTGGACCAATTCAAGTCAAAACATATTTATAAACTAAATGGAAGTCTTTTGTTGTCTTAGGTAAAAGAGAACTCAGTTGGCTTTTTGAACCATTTTGGGTTTTCTTTTTCTTTTTTTTCTCTCTCTCTCTCTTTTTTTTGTCTTTTTCTTTTCTTTTGTCTTTTTTTTTGTTTTCCCCTTTTTTTTAGCTCAAATTGAGTTGTCTTATTTGTACCAACTAGGGCTTCCAATAATGGATGAGGAGAGTAACATAAATCTTCATTAACAGGGATAAACCATTTGTTACTCTAATGTTGATGTTGATATATTAGAGATATTTAAGGAAACTTCAACTACCCTTATGGTCTTGAGAACTTCAACTATCTTCATATTCTTGAAAACTTCAACTATCCTCATAATCTTGACTAATCATTTCTTTCTTTGATCTTCTTGTCTCTCCACCTTAGTGATCATAAGATTTGTCAAAAGTATCACAACAGCTCAAGGTAGGTTGTTGGGGTTTGTAAGCCAATGAAAAGAAAGCTAAAATTTTATGAAGGCTCAAAGGGACAACTAGGGATTGATAATTTATAAGGTGGATACTAGTTGTTGGCTAACCAAACAATGCCTAGATCATTTCTCTCTTAAATAAGCAGAGTTCAATTTTGCCTCAAAAGTTTGTCAAAGCATGTTCTAAGACTGACTAGGACCTAGACAAAGGTAATTATGCAGGAACCCTCTCTAAGTAAGCATACACAACTCAATGCTATAGAGCCATTCCCTCACCTAGTAAAGTCATTCAACTCATGATGCATAAATATATTAATTCATGAATTATCAAGCTAGATTCCTCATTGGTCGAGCACCAAAATGAACAAAACCAACAAAAATTTTGATGAAAGTAATTTATTCAAACAACTTTAAATTTGAAAAACACAATAGATAAAGTAAGATTGAAAAGCAACATTCAAGCTAAGGAAAGTTCATTGAGTTAGGCTTCTTTTCCTTTCACATCTTCAACATTCCCATCTTGAAAAGAGGATAAAACAAAATCTTCTTCCAATCCTTTTCCCACCATAAAGGTTGCTGGTGGTGGCACTCTTCCAAATTTAGGCAAAGGGTTGTCTTGGGTATTGGGCTTATCTGGCTCAGGTAGCTTGCCACTATCAATCAAATCTTGGATCTCATGCCTTAATCGGGTACACCTATCAGTCTCATGTCCTTGAGTTTGATGAAATTGACAAAAAGCCTTAGTATCAAATTTTGGGGGTAATGGACTAGGTAAAGGTCGAGGAGCCAATGGTTGTAACAACCCTTTCTTTTGTAGCTTATCAAGACCCAAGACAAAGGCTTCCTCAAATCTGAAAACTGGCTTGTATTTGCTTGACCAGTTACATTAACATCAACTTCTTTTTGTGTGCTTTGATTGTTAGGCTAGTTGTTCCCTTTCTCATTCCTTCTTATTGAAAAGCGATTCTTCTCCCTTTCCCACTCTTCAATTTGTAGACCATCTTGGAGAAGATCTTTGAAATCACGGATGAGTGTATGAGACATCCTCTCATGAAGATTAGGTAACACCCCTCTCACAATCATCCTTATTTGATTGGATTCAGCGGGCCTCTTCTTGAGTAAAGCAGCCTTGTTTCTCCATCGCTTCACATAGTCCACAAAATTCTCATTTGGCCTTTGTCTAATTATATCAGTATTATTGGATGAAGGCTTTGTAAAGTAGATCCTAACTCTTTTGTGTTCCATCATCTAAGGTATTGAACCAATTTTGGACAACAGGGTCCAATGACAGCATGAAGTACCTTAGGTTTGAGCCTTAGTAGCTCGAGCAGACTGCATGGCAGTGATATACTGCTTCACATGGAGATGAGGATTTTCGGTGCCATTGTACTTAGCAAAGGAAGGCATCTTGAATTTATAAGGGACCTCTTCATCTTGTTCAAATAGTTTGTCGATCTCAGACTTCTCTTCGGTTTTTAGCTTCTTCTCAAATTTCTTTTCTAAATCAGCAATCTTCTTTTCAACATCGGATGTCTCGGTCTTTTTAATAGTTGCCTTCTCAACAGCCTTCGATTCTTTCTTCTTTTCTTGAACCTCTTGGTAGTATTGAGCCCAATCATCATCATCATCAATGATCACCTTTTCATCATTAAAAGCTGCTTCATCAATTTTAGCCTTCCCCTCGACTTTCTCGGTGCTAGCAGATGCTTCGGCATTGTTTCCTAAAATTGCGGCTAGTTGATTCTTTATGGTCTCAGCCATGGCCTCTTTTATTTCTTCCATCTTGGCGTTGAGGGCCTCATCCACCATTCTTTGGATTTGTTTAGGTTCCATTGTTTTTGGTGAGCAAGTGATTGAGTCGCTGCTAGACACTTCGTCTCCGGCATAGGTCACATTGTTGTAGGCTTTTGAACTTTTGTAATCCAGGGCTGTAAGCCAGAAAGGATCAATGATATGAGATGCAAATGTATGCATGTATGCATGTATGCATAAACAATCAATGAAGAAAGATAATTAGGACGTTCCTTCCAACCTTATAGCATCCACACAGGAATGGCGAGTCTCTTTTCCTAGGTATATGGTTAAAAAATTCCATCATGGGGTATCTTGTTTTTGAATAATTCCCTCAGACGTTTCAACCAATAGTTATATTTTCGAAAATGGAAATCCATTCATGATAATTCCCATTAATTAGGTTTTAATCCTTCCAACCAACTTAAGTAGCTTTTATGCTATATTGGATTAAAACTAAATTAAGAGGTTTATCATAGATAGATTTCTCACTTGAAAAAGGTAACTAATGATTCATGCCAAAAACAAGCCTACGGTTAATTTTTTCTTAGTGTAAACTAGGCCCACAATTGATTTTTAGTATTTCTTAATTGGCCCAAATAATTTGTAAGCTCTTTGTAAGAAAAGCTTGGGTAAAAATAATTTTGTTTCTAATCCCATTGTAACAGATTTTAGAAAATTGGATTTTGGGCTTAGTATTTGGGCCATGGGCCAAAGAATTTTTTATTTGTTTTTAGAAAAGTCTTATGTCCAAAGACCAATTTGAAAAAAATTTTGAAAATAGCTTTGGTCTTTTGGAAAGAAAAATTTCTTTTGAGCTTACAATATACTTAGGTCATATTAGAAAAATAACAAACAAAATAAGCCATGATTTAAGCCAAGATAAATTAACCATAGTCAAACAACATACATTTGGGATAAAACCTAAGGAAAGTAACTAGGCCAATTACATGAGCTTTAGTCTTTGGGTTAAAAGGCTTAGGTTCCCAAAGCAAGTATATACCAAATGGTACGAGGCTATGAGTGGTTATGCCATGCTCGATCTCCATACCTTGAGTGAAAGTATGGTATCCCTTACATAACATAACACGGGTAACACGGGAGTCCTAACTCACGCACACGATGCAATCTAAGATGATGCAATGGATAATATCATTATAAGAAAGAATAGAATAATATAAAGACCAATGGAATCAACTTCTCTTATCCCCAGTGGAGTAGCCACTGTGAGCGGGATTTTCGCCCCCACTCCCGATGGAATGGTTCTTGCAACTTTGGCACTATTTAGGCTCATTATCTTAGAGAACACGGACCTAAGTCCGGAGAAAATGGAGTCGCCACCTGGACGGGCCGGGAAAAAAGAAAGGGGTGGATGACTCAATTCCTAAGGAATCCCCAACCCCCTAATGGGTTTGGAAAGTTGGGTACGTGTGGGGATTGTGAGAAATGGCCCAGCACCCCCACAACGCCTGGTTTATTGGAACCGACCTCCTTTACAGGTCTTAATATTATAAAATTCTTAAATATAATAACATTATCCATATTACACACAATAATTAAAAGAAAGCATTAATATATTAAAATCTAAGCAATGTCCAAACAAAGCAAATAAATGGACACCCATCCGAGGATGAAAACATGTCCTTACATCACATGCCTAAATAGGACACCCACCAAAAAGGTAGAAACATGCCCTTTACATAGGTTCTAAAATAGAAAAGCAAATTAAATTAAATGATGTTTAACTAATGAGGTACCCGCCAAGTGGAAACATACCTCTTACAACTTTTGGAAATCTAAATTAATTGATAAAAGTAAATAATCACTCATCATAAATAAATCATTCATCAAAGCTATTAATCAAAATATAAAAGAAACATCCATCCATGATAAATTAAATAAATCAAGTATTGAAATTAAATAAATTAAAGCATAAGAAATAAATCAAAGCATAATCAAGTATGGAATTGAATAAAGCAAATAAAAGTCCAATTATGGCTACTGTGACTTTTTATGAAATTAAAATAAATTAGGGTTTTATGTTTTAAAGGGTTGGTAAGACTCTTTGATTAACAAAATTAAGGTTTGAATGATGATATCATGAAACTAGGGTTTTAAACACTTTAAATACTTTAATTTGTGATTTTTGGTTATTGGGTTCCTAAGCTACTGTGTAAAATTTAGGTTTTTATGTTTCTATGTTTTTTAATATTTTAAAAGGATTAGGGTTCATAAAAATTAGGGTTTAAGGTTTTAAAAGGGTTAGTGTTCATTGTTTTGAATTTTGGAAGTTGAATTTGGATTTTAGGATTTAGAAGTAGGGTCACGGGTGGTGAATAATTTTTAGGGTTTTAGAAATCAATTTGATAATTTCATGAAGTTTTATGAATTTAAACAAATAAATTAAAGTTTTTATAAGTATAAAAGATGTTTTAGAAGACTTTTTGAATGAAATAGAACCTACTTTAAAATTTTAAAAGAAGCAAAATTTACATCTTAGTTTTGTTGAAAAATATGTTCAATTAGAGTTTTAAGGTTTTTAAGAAGAAAAAATAACAATTTTAAGCCTTTTGGAAGATAAACCAACGAAATAAGGTTTTTTTTTTTGGCTTTAGAAAAACTAAATTAAAGTTCAAAGGTTTTTAATTTTGATTTCATAGATTTGCTGGTGTGTAAAAAAAACAATTGAAGAAAATTAATTAACACATACTTTCTTTTGATGATTTCTCCAAAAACAATTCTTCTTGGATGAACTAGCTCCAAAGACAAGCTTTTTTTTGCCTTTGAATCCTCTAAATCGTGCTACTGTTGTTCCAGAAAAAAGTTGAATTGAATTTCTTCTTTTGCTTCCTTGATTTGGTTTCAAATTCTCCAAACTCCTCTTGGATTTTTGCCTCCCCTAAATTAATTGCCTTTGGTCCTTATTTATAGTGGTTTGAGGTTGTCTATTCCTAATTAGCTAAGGTAAGTCATATTAATAAAAAAAGAAACCAAAACCTAATTGGATTAGGTTTCGAAAAATTTGAGTCGGAAAATTTGACTTGCCGAAAAAAACTACTACGAAAAAACTGCGCTGGCGAAAAAACCATCAGTTTGGCGAAATAGCATAGTGATTTCGCCCACAGGAATTTCCTGAGGGCGAAATGCCCACGGGCCCGTGGACATGGGCCCGCGCGATGATTTTTTCATCGCCGATTTTTCTGACTCCGATTTTTATTTTTATTTTTTGACTTTTATTTGTTTATTTCTATTTTTTATTAATAAAAATTTGATACTAAAGCAAAAATTATTTAATAAAAATTTTGGACCAATTAGACAACAAAAATTATTTTAGACTAAATAAAACATATTGGACTGGATTGGGTAAAAAATTAAGGGTCTACACAAAGCATGCATCCCTATACCTTAATAGGGGCCAAATGAGAGAAACAAAAGTCAATCAAAGGGGCAAGTAGAATTTTTTTCACCTCTCATCAACCGAAGAACTTCGGGTTTTGGAATTTGAAATAACATCTGCATCTTCTGTTGACTCTTGGAAATCAATGTGGGTAACGCCATTTGTTGATTATTTGGATATCCAAGGATGGCCTCAAATTCTTCAATCAAGGGACATATTTCAAAACCATTAATTCTAAATACCCTAGAATCCGTATCCCAAAAGGAAGCCACGACATGTAAGAAAGAGTGGTCCAATTTAACATTTTGAAAACATTTTAAAACATCAAGTTTTGACCAAGAAATTTGCTTCCAATGAATGGCATCCATATTCTTAAATAGAATTTTTGTTCTCTTTAAATGATGCTCGGTCATGGTGAATGAATGAAGAAAAAATTAAAGAGGTTAAAGGGAGTCTTCACTTTGAAAGAGAAATAATTTTGGTTTATGTATTAAAATATGGCATGAAGGGTGATTTATATAGAAGAAACAAACCTTTCCCAAAAGTGAAAAGGAAAAGATGATGGGAAAGGGTAAGACCATATGGCATAAGGAAAGGAATTAGCAATGAAATTCCTTTACCATGTTGGATTTGGTTTAGCAAATGAAGTGGATGTGAATTATGAAACTATGGTGTACTGTAACAAAAAAAAAAGAGGGAGTTACGTTAAAGATACAAATTGTATATTTTTCATTATTGTACAATATTTTACAATTGCTACAATATTTACATATCACTAAGAGGGTGGTGGTAGGTCACCAAATAAAGACTTGAATTAATCATCGCCTGTTGGAGGAGGGGGCAAATCACTCGTCCCAAGTTCGCCAGAAGCGGGAGCACCAAAACCTGACAAATTACTCATCCCGGGATCACTCGAAGCAGGAACACCAAAATCCCTATTACTTTGAGGTTCTAATCCGTCATGGTCCTCATAAGAAGCAGACGAAAGGATCTCATGGTCATCAGTCTGGGGGCCTCTTGATGAAGAAGCACCGGAATCCCTCATCCCCTCAAATCGGAAGTCTCATAAATGTTGTTCAGATTGATGATATAAATTTTCAAAATGAGAAGCCTGCTGACGACTTGCCGCCATCTCTTCTTGAAGTTTCCTATTTTGTTCTTCAAGCATCCGCTGTGAGCCAAAGAGGAAAAGGTAAGAACATACATAATCATGCATACATATAGCATAAGTTACCATGAAATAAGGAACGTACCAAGTAATTCAAATAAATACCCTGCAGATGAGATGGCATATCTGGCATGCTAGAGTGAGCAGATAAAGGGGCAGTAAAGGAAGGTCTAGCCTCATGATCAAATGAGCCAACAGCCTACAACAATCATTGAAGGATCAAAGAAAGAAAAAAAAAAGTTGCAAGGGAAAAGTGGTTAAAATGCAAAAATTCCCTTGGAAGATCAAAATTGCAATACATCTTGTGTATGCTGGCTTTATGTTTGGTTGTTTCCCAATTTAATAAAATAGAATTAATGTTAAAATTGTTCTATGTGCACTTTTATAAGTATTCGACCAGATATGGATGAAATAAATAAACACAGTAGCGAAAGGTGATGACAAATTATAAATGGAAAAGAAGCATCTTTTATTACTTTAATAATTTTTCATCCTAACAATACACTTTCTGAATTAACAAATGTAAAATCTATGCCAGTAGATAAGTGTAACGTACAGGCCAGCTTTGCCTCAGCCGATCCAAGTAGGCTTCAGTCAAGCAAGGCATGTCTAAGTCGGGAGCAAAGTCAAAATCACGAGGCTCAGCTCCATACTGACGCCCAAGTCGGCGAGGATCATAGCATGTACCTTGACGAAGAGCAGCAAGGGGAACATACATCATGTATGTCCGCATAGTGATATGAGAAATCTTCCACCAAGGTATAAACCAACAGATATTGACTTCGGAGCGTGAGTGGATCCAGTCAACCCAGTCAGCATATGAAGAAACAGGATGGAGTAGCTTTCTAGCATAATGATGACGTGGCAGGTATCTGGCAAAGTCCATGGATGGAGTATCAAGCAAACAAACATGCTCCTGAAGCCAAATCTGTGAAGAAAGAGTTAAAAAAAAAGAAAAGAAAAAGGTCCACTAAGTTGAAAACCCGCAAGGGCAGCTTAGGCAAAAACTATGACAGCTTGCTAGTTCTGAAAACCCATACAGGAGGACTAGGCAAAAATCAAAGCAACAAAGCAAAAAGAAAAAAGAAAACCTAAATTGAAAACCCGAAAAGGGCAGTTTAAGTAATTACCTAAAGTAGCAACGGACTCACAGTCAGTCTCTTTGACAATCATGATTTAAATCGGTCTAATCCAACTAAGGTCTCGGCTAAGATCACAGGTACCGGTGACAAGCCTCCTTCCATTTGGTCTATAATATCCAATACTCGTGGATCAATATCACCGTCAGAATAAACAAGCAAGAATTGACCGAGCAAGCAAAGACAAAGCATGCGTCCCCATGCCTTAGTAGGGGCCAAATGAGAGAAACAAAAGTCAATCAAAGGAGCAAGTAGAATTTTTTCACCTCTCATCAACCGAAGAACTTCGGGTTTTGGAATTTGAAATAACATCTGCATCTTCTGTTGAGTCATGGAAATCAATGTGGGTAACACCATTTGTTGATTATTGGGATATCCAAGGATGGCCTCAAATTCTTCAATCAAGGGACATATTTCAAAGCCATTAATTCTAAATAACATAGAATCCGTATCCCAAAAGGAAGCCATGGCATGTAAGAAAGAGTGGTCCAATTTAACATTTTAAAACATCAAGTTTTGACCATGAAATCTGCTTCCAATGAAGTGCATCCATATTCTTAAATAGAATTTTTATCTTCTTTGAATGATGCTCGGTCATGGTGAATGAACAAAGAAAAAATTAAAATTATTAAAGGGAGTCTTCACGTTGAAAGAGAAAGAATTTTGGTTTATGTATTAAAATATGGCATGAGGGGTGATTTATATAGAAGAAATAAACATTTTCCTAGAGTGAAAAGGAAAAGGTGATAGGAAAAGGTAAGACCATATGGCATAAGGAAAGGAATTAGCAATGAATTTCCTTTACCACGGTGGATTTGGTTTAGCAAATGAAGTGGATGTGAATTATGAAATTATGGTGTATTGTAAAAAAAAAAAGTGGTGCAGTAATGAAAAAAAAGAGTTACAGTAAAGAGGAAAATTGTATTTTTTTTATTATTGTACAAGATTTTACAATTGCTACAATATTTACATATCATTAAGAGGGTGGTCATAGGTCATCAAATAAATCCTTGAAAAAGTCATCGCCTGTTAGAGGTGGGGGCAAATCACTCGTCTCGAGTCCGCCCAAAGGGGGAGCACCAAAACTCAGCAAATTACTCATCCCGTGATCACCCAAAGCGGGAGCACCAAAATCTTTGTTACCTTGAAGTTTTAATCCGTCATGGTCCTCATCAAAAGCAGACGAAAGGATCTCATGATCGTCAGTCTGGGTGCCTCTTGATGAAGAAGCGCCGGGATCCCTCATCCCCTGAAATCGAAAGTCTCAAAAATGCTGTTCAGATTGGTGATACAAACTTTCAAAATGAGAAGCCTGTTGATGACTTGCAACCAACTCTTCTTGAAGTTTCCTATTTTGTTCTTCGAGCATCTGTTGTGAGCCAAGAAGGAAAAGGTAAGAGCATACATAATCATGCATATGTAGCATAAGTTACTATGGAATAAGAAACATACCAGGTAGTTCATATCAATGCTTTGCAGATGAGATGGCATATCTGGTGGGCTAGAATGAGCAAACGAAGGGGCAGTAAAAAAAGGTCCAGCCTCATGATCAAATTAGCCAACGACCTGCATCAATCATTAAAGAATCAAGGAAAGAAAAAAAGCAGTTGCAAGGGAAAAGTAGTAAAAGTTTTACATGAGAAGTACTAGTCCCGAGATGTGGAACAAGCTCTCCTGCAGCTCCGTGATGTTCTTCATCTCTACCCTCATTTTCATCGAAAATCTCCCACACACCAACAGGAGATACATCAAAGTTCAAGAGTCTTATTCAAATAAAATGGGCATAAAATGGACCCGGTAAATGGAGAAATGACTCGGCATCATAACCATACCGGGCTGACCACCATGCATCCTCTGGCATTGACATAATATTTAAAGTATATTTCGGGATTTGCATTGGAAACCTCCACTGCTCTGGACAGAGAAACCATTCATAAACTCTCTCCCCGAGAAACCAGCCACTAGACACTGGGCCAGCAATAATTCGGCGAGAATGTTGGAAAGACAGTGCAGCCCTCATCAAAGGAGACCAGTTTGCTCGCTCTTCTGGGCTCCACCAGGCCAAATTCACCTGCAAAATAACATAAGGTAAGTAAAACTTTCACATAAAATTCAAAGCATACTAATGTTATTTTACCTGATCCCAGGTTAAGCGGCTCAACACATAGCAGTGAGTATGCACATGGTGAGAGCCGGGAATGTCCACACGATCGGACAACTAGAAATTTAATCTCTGATACCCAACTCTCTCTCAAGAAATATTGGGTACCCTCACGAGGTTATGTTCATATTCCCAAACCTACAACAATAATAGTAAAGATAAAATTCATGCAAGAAAAAAGTGGAAATAACATTGGTAAAGGAAAATAATACCTCGACAACCGCCATCAAGCTGACAAAAGATTTCTTGTTTCGGAAAAGCTTATCATGACCATGGTAAAGACACGCGAGACCAGCTTCACCCCAACCAGAAGATGGTACCATTCTGAGATAAGAAAGGGTACTCAACACTGACAAGTGAATGGAGGATTCAGTGCTGCTTAAGATGGTCAACCCGAGCAGATATAACAAAAATCCTCGAGCATACTGTTTGGCCGTGTCTCTGCCAACCCATCCTTCGTAGTTCATCCAATAACTACGAATTGGCTCAATTTTTATCTTCAAAGGCCCTTTATATGATGGTTCCATACCAATTAATTCCTGAATTTCTTCAAATGTTAAAATATCGTTGGTCAGAGGAACCGGAAAACCATCATATCGAAGGCCGGTTATGGCAGTAAAATCGACCAGAGCAATTGTCATCTCTCCAATGGGCAAGTGAAAAGTGTGGGTTGTATCCAACCATTGCTCTGCAAGCGCCTGGACTACACTCCGGTCTATCTGATATTCCTCGGATGGCAATTGTAAGATGAACTGTTCAAAGGCACAATCTCGGATAATCCGCCTTACCCGAGAAGGCACTACATCGTACCATTGTCGGGCTTTGTAAATACATCCTCCAGCCCGAGCAACACAATGATCATGCTAACACAGACCCAGGTAAGTACATATTATCCTATCTACTTAAATTAATTTATTTTTCTTAAAAAAGAGTAATAATATAAAATATTAATAAAAATAAACAAAACATAAAGAATAAAAGTAAATAATAATAATAAATAAATAATAATAATAAATATATAAAAAATAAAAATATATATATAAAAAAACAAAAACGAAAAAAATCAAGAGAAATAAAAAAGGAAAAACTAATTACCTCGCTCTTTTGATTGGAACTGCGATGGAGTGGCATCCCGGCCAGTATATCTAAATTTCCATCTTCATTATGCCGGATAAACTCCAATAACTCGGCATTAGAATGAGTCTCTAACCTTGAAGCATACATTGTTTTTGAAAAATATGTGCAAAAATTGAAAGAAATTTGAAAGAATTATGAAATTGAAATCGTGTTGTGAAATGAAATAAAGGAATGGTGGTTTTTTATAGAGAATCGGCAAGCAAAAAAAAAACAAAATTCATAACTGTTTATAAATAGTAAATTTTACTATTCAGGAATAGTGTACTATTGATGAACAGTACATTTTACTATTTATGAATAGTATTACTATTTATGAACAGTATATTTTACTATTTATAAATAGTATTACTATTGATAAATAGTAAAAGTACTATTTGCAATAGTAAATACTATTTGCAAATAGTAAATTTACTATTTATGAATAGTAAAATAGTGTATGAACAGTGATTACACAGTAATATAAATAGTATATTCATTTATTCACTTTAATCATTCAAAAAATTACAGGTATATAAATATTTTTACACCCAAGGGGAAATAAGAAGACATATGCATAAAAATTAGCCAAACTTTTTGAAATAAAAAATTATTAGCTCGGGTCCAGAACCCAAATTTTCCTTAGGTCCAGAACCTAAAATTATCCTTAAGTCCAGAACTCGAACCGGGTCCAGAACCCAAATTTTCCTTAGGTCCAGAACCTAGAATCTTCCTTGAGTCCAGAACTCGAACCAGGTCCAGAACCCAAATTTTTCTTAGGTCCAGAACCTAGAATTATCCTTGAGTCCAGAACTCGAACCGGGTCTAGAACCCAAATTTTCCTTATGTCCATAACCTAGAATTTGTTTCTAACTCCAGAACTTAGCTCGGGTCCAAAATCCAAATTTTCCGTAGGTCAAGAACCTAGAATTTATTTCTAAGTCCAAGAACTTAGCTCGGGTCCAGAATCCAAATTTTCCATTAGGTCTAGAACCGAGAATTATTTCTAAGTCCAGAACTTAGCTCGGGTCCAAAACCCAAATTTCCCTTAGGTCCAAAACCTAGAATTATCCTTGAGTCCAGAACTCGAACCGGGTCCAGAACCCAAAACCTCCACCATCTCAAAAATTAAGTCTTGTTGCTTTTCACTCTCTTTCACTAAAGTTTCAGATCATTCAAGCAGGGGGCAAACTGTAGACCCTTAATTTTTGACCCAGTCCGGTCCAATATATTTTAATTGATTCAAAATAATTTTTGTTTTCTTAATTAAACAATTTTTGCTTTATTATCTAATTTTTATTAATAACAAATAAAAATAAAAATCGGTGATGGAAAAATCGGCGACGAAAAAATCATTGCCGAAAACCACCAGCGCGGGCTTGGCCGTGGGCCATTTCGCCCGTAGGAATTTCCTTCCTGCGAAATGGCCCGCAGGCCATTCCCCACCCCCTGCCACAGCCAACTACGGTAAATTATTTTGCCAGCACAATTTTTCCTGCGGCAAATTTTTTTACTAGCGTAATTTTTTTGCAACAGTTTTTTTTTGCCAGTAAAATTTTCCGACGCAAATTTTTCGAAACCTAATACAATTAGGTTTCGATTTCCTTTTCTTATTCGCGTGAGTAATTATGATTAGGAATGGAATTCTTCTATAAATAAGGGAGGCAGGAGGAGAGAAAAGGAGGACAAATTGATGACCGAGAGCAAGGAGGAAAACTTGGAAACTTTAAATTCCTTCTGGCAGTAAATTGAATCGGACTGGGAGGGAGCAAAGAAGGCATTAACAAATCATCAAAGGCAGCAACTACCTTTGTTTTAGTTCATCCAAGAAGAATTATTTTTGGAAGAACCATCAAAAGGAGGTATGTATTAATTGTTATATTTTTTCACAGTAGCTTAATTCATGAAATTGTGTTCTTTTAATTCAAAAATCCCAGAACCTAAACCCCTTTGTTCAAAGTTTAAAAATCTTAAATCGTGGCTTTATTTTCCAAAAATTTAAAGCTATTAGTTTTATTTCTTCAAAACCCCAAAACTCTAATTTACTTTCCAAATTATCAAAACCCTTAAATTATATTCTGTTTCTTTTCAAAAAGCCCTAAAAACATCTTTTCTATTTATAAAAACTTTAATTCATTTGGTTCACTTTCATAAACTTCATAAAATTATCAATTGATTTACAAATTCTAAAGAACACTATACCCTAATTCTAGAACACTAAACCCTAATTCAACTTTAGAATCAAAACAAGTGAACCCTAATTCCTTTAAAACCTAAATCCTAATTTTTCTAAGCCCTAATTCTTTAAAAACTTTAAAACCATATTTAGACACAGTAAGCTTAAATACCCTTATTCATTAACCGTAAATCACAAAATCTAAGTGTTTTAAAGTGTTCAAACCCTAATTTCATGATTTTATATCACAAACACTAATTTGGTTAATCAAAGAACTTTATCAACCTTTTAAATCATAAAACTTTAATTTATTTTAATTCCCTTAAAATCACAGTAGCCTAAATTTCTTAAATTCCAAAATCCTAAACAAATGAAATAAAGAACCCTAAATGGAAACATTAGCTATAATTTGGATTTTTATTTGCCTTATTTAATTCCATATTTGATTATTTTTTGATTTATTTTACATGCTTTAATTTATTTAAGTTCAATACTTGGTTCATTTAATTTATCATGGATGGATGTTTACTTTCTATTGATATTTAATATCTTTGATGAATGATTTATTTATGATGAATGATTATTTACTTTTATCAATTTATTTAGATTTCCAAATGTTGTAAGAGGTATGTTTCCACTTGGTGGGTACCTCATTAGTTAAATATCATGTAATTTAAATTGCTTTTCTATTTTAGAACCAATGTAAAAGGCATGTTTCTACCTTTCGGTGGGTGTCCTATTTAGGCATGAGATGGAAGGACATGTTTCCATCCTCGGATGGGTGTCCATTTATTTGCTTTGTTTGGACATTGCTTTGATTTTAATATATTGATGCTTTCTTTTAATTATTATGTGTAATATGGATAATGTTGTTATATTTAAGAATTTTATAATATTAAGACCTGTAAGGAGGCCGATTCCAATGAACCGGGCATTGTGGGGGTGCTGGGCCATTTCTCACCTTCCCCACACGTACCCAACTTTCCAAAACCATTAGGGGGTTGTAGATTCCTTAGGAATCGAGTCATCCACCCCTTTCTTTTTCCCAACCCGTCCGGGTGGCGACTCCATTTTCTCTGGACTTAGGTCCATGTTCTCTAAGGCCCCGAGCCTAAACAGTGCCGAAGTCGCAAGAACCATTCCACCGGGAGTGAGGGCGAAAATCCCCGTTCACATTATGTTACTCCACTCATCCATTATTGGAAGCCCAAGTTAGTACAAACAAGACAACTCTTTTAGAGCTAGAACCAAACAAGGAAAAAAACAAAAAAAGAAGAGAAGAGAAAAAAGAAGAAGAAGAAAAGAAAAAGGACAAAAGAAAAGAAAAAAAGAGAAGAAAAAAGAAGAAAACAAAAGAAGAAAACAAAAAGGAAAAAAAGAAAAATAAAACCCAAAAAGGCGGTTTAAAAAGCCAACTGAGTTCTCTTTTACCTAAAGCAGCAGAAGGCTTCCATAAGGAAGGTTTGACTTGAATTGGTCCAACCCAACCAAAGATCCAATCAAAATTGGAGAAAAAGGAGAAAGACCATTCAGTTCTTGAAGGTTCTGTACTTAACAGTCCTACAACGAAGAAGGACAAAGTGATAAAATGCTCAAAGAAAGGGAAGAGTAAGGAAAATAAAGAGAAAGAAAAGGGAAGAGTAAGAAAAATAAAGAAAAGAGAGAAGAAGAAAAGAAACGAATTTGGGAACCAAACGTTTTGGAAAGGCAAAGACTATCCCAATCAAGAACCAGATTAATGCCAAAAAGATAGAGGGAATTTGGAATCTAGAAAGATTGCTTCCAGCTGCCTAAAGTTCCAACAAGAAATTTGTAGTGTGAAGGTTTATCCTTTGTGTCACACCAGCTCCAATCTCAAAATGGCCTTCATTTAAACTCTTGTCCCTTATAGGCCCCATTTCAAGCCTATTAAAGACTTGTTGATCTCTCTTGGTAGGTAGAGTCTATTAGTGGAGATAGTTTGGATGAGCATGCATATGAGATAGACAATATTTAAACTCAAATGTGACATTTGGCCAAGTAATGTGTATGTGCCTATCTGAAGTGCAATAGTTCTTGCTTAAATAGAAATAATTCCCGAGTTTACTACGGTAACTAGGGTTGTCGTGTTATAGATATGTTAATTTGGAAAATCATGTCCTGAGGTACATTAACATTAATTTGGCCGAGCCACATTTGATTTCAAAATCAAAATTAAAATAAAAATAAAAATTCAAAAAAAAAATAAAAAAAAAAGGTTTTGTCATACAAAGCCTTCAAGTTAAGGAAAGTATGTTGAACCTCCAAAGGACACATTGGGCAAAGGAAATGATTATTGGCAAGGTCATGAAGAAGCTATCAACCGACAACGTAGTTTGAAATAGATGAATCCCTGACTCTGCTGCTTGGGGCCTCCATTATTCATGTTTTCAATATCTCAAAGATAAAAGTCATAAATGGGAAGCATTCTTTTATTCCAATGCAAGACCTGAACGAGTATATGAAAGGAACAAATGAGAACACTTTTGCTGAAAACCTCGGTCTGTGAATTGATGGAACGACTGTAAGTATCATTCATGCATATCATGCATACATGAGCATATTGTAGACCCTTAATTTTTGACCTAATCCAGTCCAATATGTTTTATTTAGTCCAAAATGATTTTTGTTGTCTAATTGGTCCAAAATAATTTTTATTAAATAATTTTTGCTTTAGTATCTAATTTTTATTAATAAAAAATAGAAATAAACAAATAAAAGTCAAAAAATAAAAATAAAAATCGGAGTCGGAAAAATCGGCGAAGAAAAAATAGTCGCGTGGGCCCATGGGAATTTCGCACGCAAAAAATTCTGCCTGCGAAATAGCTATTTCGCATGCAGAATTTTTCTGCCTGTGAAATGGCTACGGGTCCGTTCCTGGCCCGCTGCCGCAGCCAACTACAGCAGAATTTTTTTGCCAGCGTAATTTTTCCTTCGACAATTTTTTCGACAGCTCGATTTTTTCCGACGTAAATTTTTTGAAACCTAATTCAATTAGGTTTCAATTTCTTTTTTTATTAATATTACTTACCTTAACTAATTAGGAATAAACCACATCAAACCACTATAAATAAGGACCAAAGGCAATTTAAAAAGGGAGAAAAAATCCATTAGTAGCTTGAAAAAAGAAAATCCAAATTCATAAAGGAAAAGCTTGAATTCAATTGATTTTAAAGTAGCAGAAGCACGATTTAAGGGATTAAAAAGGCAAAAAGGCTGGTCTTTTGAGCTTGTTTATCCAAGAAGTAATTTTGGTGCAACTTACAAAAGAAGGTATGAAATTCTAATTTCTTTATTTTTTTTACATAGTAGCTAAAACTTGGAATTTGCTTTTTTTCCAAAATCTAAAATCTTAGAGTTTTAAATTAGTTTTTCTAAAGTTAAAAGCTTTATTTCGTTGGTTTATCTTCCAAAAGGCTTAAAATTGTTATTTTTACTTCTTAAAAATTTTAAAACTCTAATTGAACATATTTTTCAACAAAACTAAGATTTAAATTCTGTTTCTTTTAAAATTTTAAAGTAGGTTCTATTTCATTCAAAAAGCCTTAAAAAACATCTTTTCTACTTATAAAAACTTTAATTTGTTTGTTTAAATTC
Organism: Garcia nutans; assembly: GCA_947685225.1. Taxonomy (NCBI): domain Eukaryota; kingdom Viridiplantae; phylum Streptophyta; class Magnoliopsida; order Malpighiales; family Euphorbiaceae; genus Garcia; species Garcia nutans. The sequence goes on along the minus strand of CANTUV010000007.1, from coordinate 29,763,673 downwards.
ATAAAACTTCATGAAATTATCAAATTGATTTCCAAATTCTTAAAAATCATGCATCACCGTGACCCTAAATTCTAAAAATCCTAATTCAACTCAAAACCTAAAATAATGAACCCTGACCCTTTTAAAATCTTAAACCCTAATTTTTATGAACCCTGATCCTTTTAAAACATTAAAAACCATAAAACCATAAATAGATTAAATTTACACAGTAGCTTAGAAACCCAATAACCAAAAATCAAAAATCAAAGTATTTTAAAGTGTCTAAAAACCTAGTTTCATGATTTCACCATTCAAACCTTAATTTGTTTAATCAAAGTGTCTTACCAACCTTTTAAAAACATAAAATCTTTAATCTATTTTAATTCCATAAAAGTCACAGCAACTTAAATTCATGAAATTTCCAAAACCTTAACACATGAGATAAAGAACCCTAAATGGAAATAGTAGCTATAATTTGGACTTTTTATTTGCTTTATTCAATTCTATATTTGATTATGCTTTGATTTATTTTATATGCTTTAATTTATTTAATTTCAATACTTGATTTATTTGATTTATCATGGATGGATATTTATTTTCTATTCTGATTAATAGCTTTGATGAATATTTATTTATGATGAATGATTATTTACTTTTATCAAGTAATTTAGATTTCCAAAAGTTGTAAGAGGTATGTTTCCACTTGGTGGATACCTCATTAGTTAAATATCATGTAATTTAATTTGCTTTTCCATCTTAGAACTTATGTAAAGGGCATGTTTCTACCTTTTCGGTGGGTGTCCTATCTAGGCATGTGATGTAAGGACATGTTTCCATCTTTGGATGGGTGTCCATTTATTTGTTTTGTTTTGTTTGGACATTGCTTTGATTTTAATATAATGATGCTTTCTTTTAATTATTGTGTGTAATATGGATAATGTTATTATATTTAAGAATTTTATAATATTAAGAACTGTAAAGGAGGCCGGTTCCAATGAGCCGGGCGTTGTGGGGGTGCTGCTCCATTTCTCACCTTCCCCACACGTACCCAACTTTCCAAACCCATTAAGGGGTTGGGGATTCCTTAGGAATCGAGTCATCCACCCCTTTCTTTTTCCTGGCCCGTCCGGGTGGCGACTCCATTTTCTCCGGACTTAGGTCCGTGTTCTCTAAGGCCCCGAGCCTAAACAGTGCCGAAGTCACAAGAACCATTCCACCGGGAGTGGGGGCGAAAATCCTCGCTCACACATATCACATTGCACTTTTTTGTCTTATGTTTTCTATTCTTTGTCAAAGTGAACAACGAATACCCTGTGAGGTAAAGAATCAAAAGAAGATATTGAATCAAGGCGGCATGGAAAGCCCATTGCTTGAGAAGGTTCCAGTAATCTTGCAAAGAGAAGAAATGTACTTGTGCGAAGAACTAGACAACAAAGACATCAATAAGAGCCCGCATAGAAAAATCATGGGTTTGAACTACGTAGGGGGACAAAGAGAGGATATAAGGTCCAATTAAAAATAGCTGAATTTTTGCAAAAAGGAAGAACAAAAGAATGGAACATTAGAACTCTTAGAAGAATGAAGATGCAAAAGACAAAAGATCAGTCCAACTAAAAAAGCTGAAGCAAGGGTAAAGACCTGAAGTCCAAAGGATGAAGATCCATTTTCAAGGGTGAAGACCCGATTTCCAAAGGATGAAAGTCCATTTTCAAGGGTGAAGACCCGATCTCCAATGGATAAAGATCCGTGTTTCAAGGGTAAAGACCCAATCCCTAATGGATAAAGATCCAATTTCAGAGGGTGAAGACCCAATCTCCAAGGATGAAGATCCATTTTCAAGGGTGAAGACCCAATCTCCAAGGATGAAGATCCATTTTCAAGGGTGAAGACCCGATCTCAAAGGATGAAGATTCATTTTCAAGGGTGAAGACCCGATCTCAAAGGATGAAGATCCATTCTCAAGGGTAAAAACCCCGATCTTAAAGGTTGAAGTGTAATATCCTCATATGTGGCTTAGAAGTTTTGATTATATTGTTGTTGTTGTTGTTGTTATTGTTAAATTGAATTGAATGCATATGATGGGGTAAGAAAAGAATTGGGATGAGAATGCTTGTGCATATGTGTTTTGGAGAAAGAATTAGGGTTTAGAGACAAATGTATATGTTGTGTATATGATGATATATATAACATATAAAGTGGTCAAATGAAGATTCAAGGTGATGGTTAAGTGGAAGAAGATATTTTTGGTTGTTAATGAAATTACATATAAGGACTTATATGAGACAAAGGTTAGTTATATGATTGAGGGTGTTTTAGTAATTGCTTGGATAAGAACACTTGGTGGAGATTAAAAGCAAAATTTGACTTTGTATCTTGATCATTGTCTTCTTTCTTCATGAAGTGGCCGGCTCTCCATTAGCAAAAGGAAAAGAGAAGTGTTCTTGAGGCAAGAAGCAAATTGATGAAGCAATCCAAGGTTTTGACAAAGGATTTGTGGAATTTCTTTTTTTCAAGTAAGTATTTTCTTGTTTTCTTTACTTATTTGGAAGTTGTGTTGGAAGTAAAGTAGGGTTTGATGATTTTGTGATTTAGTGAATTTGAGATGTGTTGTGTTGTGTTTGCAAGTGTTAAATTAATTTTAAGTTATGAGTTTAATTGGAGGTTGTTGTTTTGGATGGATGGAGAAGGATGTTGGTTTTAGGGTTTTGTGGTGATTATGTGTTTAATTGTGATATTAATGTGTGATGAAGTGGTTTTTGTGATGAATATGTGTTTAGAACATTGATTATGTTCATGTGAAATATGTTATATGATGAATATTGTGTTTGAGTGCAATTGAGAAAGTGTTGGTTTTAGTTAATGTTTTGTGATTTGGTGACACGGCCAAAAGCAATTTAGGGGAGTGGGCGTGTCAATTGTTTGAATTAGCTACTGTCTCTTTTGGTTTTAGTGACACGGGCGTGTCCATCAAAGGTGCTGGGCGTGTCAATTATTTGAATTGGCTACTCCCTCTTTTATTGTTAAAGACACGGGCGTGTTCCTCAACTAGGTTGGGCGTGCCCTACAAGTGAGTTGGGCGTGTCCCACAAATGAATTGAATGTTGCTTGATTTCTTTGTTCTTGTTTGCATAGTTTAGATTCTTCAAAGGTAGTTTGGCCTCTAAACCTAAACATAAACATACTTAAACCAAGGGATGAATTAAAAACACTTGTGAATGATCCTAAAGCTATGAATTATATATATATTGTTCTTGCATTGTTGAGATTGAGCCTTGTTATTATGCATTGTGAGTGATAATGTGTTTCATGATTAATATGGAATGAAATGTTGATATTTATGAATGATGCTATGGAGATAAATATACACTTGAATAATGAAGTGTTATATTGTGAAATGAAATGTGGAGCCATTGTTATTGGCTAAGGTGATTTAATGGAGATAAATGAGGCATGTTTGCCTAAATGATAATGAGAATTGAGAATGAAATCTAAATGAATTGTGTGGCTAATGTGTTATTCCATTTTCATAGTTTGTTGTTGGTGGCATGCCTAATGAGTGTAACAATCTCTTGAAGTTAGGTTGGATTGAATCCTTGAAGCCTAATTGAGATGTTACAACCCTTGAAGCTAGGTTGGGTTAGTTTTTGAAGCCAAGTTGGGTTGATGCTTAGCATGCTTTGCTCCCCATGAAGCTTGGTTGAACTTAATCCTTGAAGCCTAGTTGGGTATATGATATTGATATTGATAAATGTGATAACAAAACCAAAGCATTAACTCTGAAAATTGAATGGCATATTAGTGTGTCTTGGGCCCATGCTTGTCTTTGCTTAGTGTTGTTCATGGATGATTAAATGATTAACTAATAAAATATATGCAAAGATGTTGAATTCTGATATACATATATGTATATTAGGTTATGAAATGTAAAAGTATGTTGTTAGCTTTGCATTTATGTTGTTACATGTGTGATAAATTAGAATTGGCATTGTATAGCATTTAAGCATGTTTATTGCATGTTTTATCTTACTAAGCCCTTGGCTTAGCGCGATAGTGTTTAATCGCGCAGGTGATAGAACTGATAGAATCGAACCCGAGAGCTCTTCGAGACCGAGTGAGAGTAGACATTGAAGAGTTGATTTTGGGAGCTTAAAGATCAGAGCTGACTTGCCAATGATGTATAAATCATTTATATTGTGTAAAGTTTTGTTGATAATGTAAATATATGTATAATAGTAAATATGTATTCAAATGTTTTCATATATATACATATTTTATAATTTCCGCTGTGTAATATATAAATGTATATATATATATATAGATAACTAATATGTTTTGTTTTATAAGTAAATGATCTATTTTGTTAATAAGATATAATGATATGGATATGGTATCAAGTTTTAAAATGTTTTGAATGTTAAGGAAACCGTAGCATCCCTATGTTTGGTACACTTATGCTACATTGTTGTGCTTGTAGTGTGTGTGCATTGGATATGGGGGTGTTACAATTGTTTTGGTATCAGAGCCTAGGTTTGAGATTCTCAATCTAGGTAAAATATAATAAAAAGAATATTTTTACTTAAAAAAAAAGTGGTTTTGAATAACATATACGTTTGAGATTGGCAGTCCCTGATCTTTAATAAGATGTAATCTGCTGTGTTTGCAGTATTAGGTGTTGATGGATCCTCACTCAAGACAGTCAGTTGAGGGTAGTGCCGAGAGCATTGCTCCTGCTGAGGGAGCTAGGGTTGATAGTGTTGAGGAGGCACCTGCTTCGGTGTCGGGTAGACCAGCTGGAGAGGAGGTTCCGCCAGCCTGGTTTAGGCATATGATGGAAGTAATGAGACAAGCACCAGTACAGCCACCTCCACCACCACCCCAGCCTCAGGTTCAGATGAGACAGTATGATAAATTGAGGAAGTTTGGGGCGGAAGATTTTATGGGAACCACTGATCCAGCAGTGGCTGAGCAATGGTTAGGCAAAGTGCAGAGAATCTTTATTCAGTTACAAGCCACCCCTGAGGAAAAGTTTGATTATGCCAGGTCATTATTGCAGAAGGACGCATATGACTGGTGGAAGACAGTGCCCCACTCTATGGATGATCCTCCAACACTGTCTTACACTGATTTTCTGAGGGAATTTGAGTTGAAGTATACTCCTAGGGAGTATAAGGACATGAAGAAGATGGAGTTCTTAAGCTTGAAACAAGACAGCAAGACTGTTACTGAGTATGAAGTTGAGTTTATTCGACTGAGTCAGTATGCTGGGGGTATCATTGCTGATGAGATTGATCGATGTCGGCGATTTGAGGAGGGATTGAGGCCCTCAATTATATGTCATGTGGCAGGCTCCAGGTATCAGGATTTCTCCCAGTTAGTTGCAGCAGCTAGGAGTGTAGAGAGAGCTCAGGCCATAGTTACAGCTGCTTCTGAAGAGGAGGTTAGAGTGAGAAGGCCCCAGATCGAGGCAGGGTCTTCTTCTGCGAAGAGGGGTAGAGGAAGTTTTGTTCCTCGGAGTAGTAGGAGCCAGAGACCAGCAGGTAGGTCAGTGCAGTTCCAGAGGCAGAGATTTAGACCTGCAGCTTCAGTGGCAAGTGCTCCGACCCCGATGATTCGGAGATCCACTCTTCCCATCTGCATCCATTGTGGGAGGCCACATGGTGGTCCTTGTTGGAAGGCTGGTGTTGCAGGGGTATGCTTCAGGTGTGGATCACCAGACCACTTTGTGAGAGATTGCCCTGAGAGGCAGGAGCAGATGCCAGTTGATTCTGCTGCTTCTCGAGCTAGTGTGAGAGGAGGTAGAGGAGGCAGAGGTGTCAGCCGAGGAGGTAGGCCAGGGTTCAGTTCTAGAGGAGGTGCTGCATCCAGAGAGGGTAGACCAGAGGAGGTTGGTTCTTCCCAGAGGATGTATGTTATGTAGAGGCAGCCAGATGCATCGGCAGTCATAGCTGGTACTTTTTCTTTATTTAATACTCCAGTACTTGCTTTGATTGATCCGGGTTCCACGCATTCTTATGTTAGTGTATCTGTCTTGCCTGTATCTAATGTGCATGCTGAGTCCCTAGGATTTGATGTGTTGGTGACAAATCCGTTAGGGCATAGTGTGGTTGTGAGTAAGGTGCACCGGGATAGTGTAGTGAGGGTGCAGGGTGAGGAGTTCTTTGGAGATTTGATTGAGATGCCATTTAAGGAATATGATGTGATCTTAGGTATGGATTGGCTATCTCGACATGGAGCTGTGGTGGATTGTAAAAAGAAAATTGTTTCTTTGAGAACCGTTGATGGTAGAGAAGTGATAGTATCTAATGAGCAGGAACAGCTAGCCTCCTTATTTATTTCAGCTGTTGCAGCCAGGAGGTTGATTAGAAAGGGGTGTGAAGCCTATCTCGCTCATGTGATAGATACTAGAGTGAAGGGTTCTCCCATTGATAGCATTGCCACAGTTGCTGAGTTCCCTGATGTGTTTCCAGAGGAGTTGCCTGGATTGCCTCCAGAGAGAGAGGTGGAGTTTGGTATTGAATTGTTACCTGGTACCACTCCTATCTCTATTACTCCTTATAGAATGGCACCAGCAGAATTGAGGGAGTTAAAAGTGCAATTACAGGAGTTGTTGGACAAAGGATTTATTCGCCCCAGTGTCTTGGGGAGCTCCTGTGCTATTTGTGAAGAAGAAAGATGGTACTATGAGGTTATGTATCGATTATAGGCAATTGAACAAAGTGACTATTAAGAATAAATATCCTTTGCCTAGAATCGATGATCTCTTTGATCAATTAAAGGGTGCAGCTGTATTTTCTAAAATTGATCTGAGATCAGGATACCATCAGCTGAGAGTCAGAGCTGAAGATGTTCCGAAGACAGCTTTCAGGACCAGGTATGGGCACTATGAATTTTTAGTTATGCCTTTTGGTATGACGAATGCACCTGCAGCTTTTATGGATTTGATGAATAGGGTGTTCAGGCCCTATCTGGATCAGTTTGTTGTGGTCTTCATCGATGACATTCTAGTGTATTCGCGGAATGAAGATGAACATGATATGCATCTGCAGATTGTGTTGCAGATTTTGAGAGAGAAGCAGTTGTTTGCCAAATTGTCGAAATGTGAGTTCTGGTTGGATCAAGTAGCTTTTCTCGGACATATTGTTTCAGCAGAAGGCATTAGAGTTGATCCAAGTAAAGTTGAAGCTATATTGAATTGGAGTCCACCCAAGTCTGTGACAGAGATTAGAAGTTTTCTGGGTTTAGCAGGCTATTACAGGCGGTTTGTAAAAGGGTTTTCTTTAATAGCTACTCCACTCACCAGATTACTTCGTAAGGGAGTGAGATTTGTGTGGACGGATCAGTGTCAGGCTAGCTTTGAGCAGTTGAGAGAAATGTTGACTCAAGCGCCTGTTTTAACTATACCTGTTGAAGGAAAACCATATGTGATCTACAGTGATGCTTCACATAGAGGTTTGGGATGTGTATTGATGCAGGAAGGGAAAGTTATAGCTTATGCATCTCGACAGTTGAAACCGCATGAGCTTAACTATCTGACCCATGATTTGGAATTAGCTGCCATTGTGTTTGCATTAAAGATTTGGTGCCATTATTTATTTGGGGAAAAATGTTTCATCTACACTGATCACAAGAGTTTGAAGTATTTGGGTGTCCAGAAAGAACTCAATCTTCGTCAGAGGAGATGGTTAGAATTGATTAAAGACTACGATTGCTTAATTGACTATCATCCAGGTAAAGCAAATGTTGTTGCTGATGCTTTGAGTCGGAAGTCTTTAGCTGGTTTAACAGTTTACTCGCTCTCGTTGCTTGTTGAGTTGAGAGCATTGCATGCCAGTTTTGTACCTTGTGATGATGGTGCATTGTTGGCACAGTTGCAATTGAAGCCAGTTTTGTTAGATCAGATCAAAGAGGCTCAGTTGGTTGATATGAAGATTCAGAAGATTATTTCAGATTGCAAGATTGGGAAGACTAGAGATTTTGTTGTGAGAGATGATGGGAGTCTCTGGTTTAAGAACCGATTGTGTGTACCCGATGATGCTGATTTGAAAAGAATCATTTTAGAAGAAGCTCATCAGTCAGTGTTTGCTATGCATCCGGGTAGTACGAAGATGTATAATGATTTGAGACAACATTATTGGTGGATGGGGTTGAAGAGAGACATTGCCGAGTTTGTATCGAAATGTCTCACTTGTCAGAAAGTTAAAGCAGAACATCAAGTTCCAACCGGGTTGCTTCAGCCGTTGTCAGTGCCTGAATGGAAGTGGGAAAGAGTGACAATGGACTTTGTGTCTGGTTTGCCATTGACGCAAAGGAAACATGATGCCATTTGGGTGATTGTGGATAGATTGACTAAGACAGCTCATTTCCTTCCGGTGCGGATGGATTACTCTTTGGAGAGATTGGCTGAGCTGTATATCCAGGAGATTGTGAAATTGCATGGTGTTCCAACTTCTTTAGTGTCTGATCGAGATCCCAGGTTTACTTCAAGATTTTGGAAGAGTTTGCATTATGCTATGGGTTCTCGACTGCACTTCAGTACTGCTTTTCATCCACAGACGGATGGACAGTCAGAGAGGGTGATACAGATTCTTGAAGATATGTTGAGAAGCTGTGTCATCAATTTCTCTGGAAGTTGGGATAGATTTTTACCTCTTGTGGAGTTTGCTTACAACAACAGTCACCAATCCAGCATTGGTATGGCACCGTTTGAAGCATTGTATGGCAGACGGTGTAGGACACCTCTTTGTTGGAATGAGCTTGGAGATAATAAGTTGGTTGGTCCTGATTTGATTGAAGAAACTGAAGAGAAAGTAAAATTGATTCGAGGCAGGTTAAAAGCAGCTTTAGACCGACAGAAGTCTTATGCAGATCTGAAAAGGAGAGACATTCAGTTTGATGTTGGAGATAAGGTATTTTTGAAAGTGTCTCCTTGGAAAAAGATTTTGAGGTTCGGTCGGAAAGGAAAATTGAGTCCTCGTTTCATTGGGCCGTATGAAGTGTTAGAAAGAGTTGGGCCAGTTGCTTATCGACTTGCTTTACCACCTGAGTTGAATCGTATTCATAATGTATTCCATGTTTCTATGTTGAGGAGGTACAGGTCGGATCCATCTCATGTGTTGCCATTTGAATCAATTGAAGTGAACCCAGACTTGACTTTTGAAGAGGAACCAGTTGCTATCTTGGCACGTGATGTGAAAGATTTGAGAAACAAGAGAGTGCCATTGGTGAAGATTCTTTGGAAGAACCATGGGAAAGAAGAAGCAACTTGGGAAAATGAGCAAACGATGCGAGAGCAATATCCTCAGTTGTTTCAGAGTTAATTTCAGGTAATTTCGAGGACGAAATTTTCTTTTTAGAGGGGGAGAATTGTAATATCCTCATATGTGGCTTAGAAGTTTTGATTATATTGTTGTTGTTGTTGTTGTTGTTATTGTTAAATTGAATTGAATGCATATGATGGGGTAAGAAAAGAATTGGGATGAGAATGCTTGTGCATATGTGTTTTGGAGAAAGAATTAGGGTTTAGAGACAAATGTATATGTTGTGTATATGATGATATATATAACATATAAAGTGGTCAAATGAAGAGTCAAGGTGATGGTTAAGTGGAAGAAGATATTTTTGGTTGTTAATGAAATTACATATAAGGACTTATATGAGACAAAGGTTAGTTATATGATTGAGGGTGTTTTAGTAATTACTTGGATAAGAACACTTGGTGGAGATTAAAAGTAAAATTTGACTTTGTATCTTGATCATTGTCTTCTTTCTTCATGAAGTGGCCGGCTCTCCATTAGCAAAAGGAAAAGAGAAGTGTTCTTGAGGCAAGAAGCAAATTGATGAAGCAATCCAAGGTTTTGACAAAGGATTTGTGGAATTTCTTCTTTTCAAGTAAGTATTTTCTTGTTTTCTTTACTTATTTGGAAGTTGTGTTGGAAGTAAAGTAGGGTTTGATGATTTTGTGATTTAGTGAATTTGAGATGTGTTGTGTTGTGTTTGCAAGTGTTAAATTAATTTTAAGTTATGAGTTTAATTGGAGGTTGTTGTTTTGGATGGATGGAGAAGGATGTTGGTTTTAGGGTTTTGTGGTGATTATGTGTTTAATTGTGATATTAATGTGTGATGAAGTGGTTTTTGTGATGAATATGTGTTTAGAACATTGATTATGTTCATGTGAAATATGTTATATGATGAATATTGTGTTTGAGTGCAATTGAGAAAGTGTTGGTTTTAGTTAATGTTTTGTGATTTGGTGACACGGCCAAAAGCAATTTAGGGGAGTGGGCGTGTCAATTGTTTGAATTAGCTACTGTCTCTTTTGGTTTTAGTGACACGGGCGTGTCCATCAAAGGTGTTGGGCGTGTCAATTATTTGAATTGGCTACTCCCTCTTTTATTGTTAAAGACACGGGCGTGTTCCTCAACTAGGTTGGGCGTGCCCTACAAGTGAGTTGGGCGTGTCCCACAAATGAATTGAATGTTGCTTGATTTCTTTGTTCTTGTTTGCATAGTTTAGATTCTTCAAAGGTAGTTTGGCCTCTAAACCTAAACATAAACATACTTAAACCAAGGGATGAATTAAAAACACTTGTGAATGATCCTAAAGCTATGAATTATATATATATTGTTCTTGCATTGTTGAGATTGAGCCTTGTTATTATGCATTGTGAGTGATAATGTGTTTCATGATTAATATGGAATGAAATGTTGATATTTATGAATGATGCTATGGAGATAAATATACACTTGAATAATGAAGTGTTATATTGTGAAATGAAATGTGGAGCCATTGTTATTGGCTAAGGTGATTTAATGGAGATAAATGAGGCATGTTTGCCTAAATGATAATGAGAATTGAGAATGAAATCTAAATGAATTGTGCGGCTAATGTGTTATTCCATTTTCAGAGTTTGTTGTTGGTGGCATGCCTAATGAGTGTAACAATCTCTTGAAGTTAGGTTGGATTGAATCCTTGAAGCCTAATTGAGATGTTACAACCTTTGAAGCTAGGTTGGGTTAGTTCTTGAAGCCAAGTTGGGTTGATGCTTAGCATGCTTTGCTCCCCTTGAAGCTTGGTTGAACTTAATCCTTGAAGCCTAGTTGGGTATATGATATTGATATTGATAAATGTGATAACAAAACCAAAGCATTAACTCTGAAAATTGAATGGCATATTAGTGTGTCTTGGGCCCATGCTTGTCTTTGCTTAGTGTTGTTCATGGATGATTAAATGATTAACTAATAAAATATATGCAAAGATGTTGAATTCTGATATACATATATGTATATTAGGTTATGAAATGTAAAAGTATGTTGTTAGCTTTGCATTTATGTTGTTACATGTGTGATAAATTAGAATTGGCATTGTATAGCATTTAAGCATGTTTATTGCATGTTTTATCTTACTAAGCCCTTGGCTTAGCGCGATAGTGTTTAATCGCGCAGGTGATAGAACTGATAGAATCGAACCCGAGAGCTCTTCGAGACCGAGTGAGAGTAGACATTGAAGAGTTGATTTTGGGAGCTTAAAGATCAGAGCTGACTTGCCAATGATGTATAAATCATTTATATTGTGTAAAGTTTTGTTGATAATGTAAATATATGTATAATAGTAAATATGTATTCAAATGTTTTCATATATATACATATTTTATAATTTCCGCTGTGTAATATATAAATGTATATATATATATATAGATAACTAATATGTTTTGTTTTATAAGTAAATGATCTATTTTGTTAATAAGATATAATGATATGGATATGGTATCAAGTTTTAAAATGTTTTGAATGTTAAGGAAACCGTAGCATCCCTATGTTTGGTGCACTTATGCTACATTGTTGTGCTTGTAGTGTGTGTGCATTGGATATGGGGGTGTTACATGAAGATCCATTCTGAGGGTGAAGAACCACCATGCATAGAACAGCCGGAGCAGTCAGACTTCTCAACTGATAAAAGGTTAGTCAAACTTAGTCTCGGGTCCAAGTACCCTAAAATCAAGTTCAATCTTGGGTCCAAGTGCCCAATCTCAGGTCCAAGTACCCAAATCAAATCAATCTCGGGTCCAAGTACCCAATATCAGGTTCAAGTACCCAAATCAAATCAATCTTGGGTCCAAGTACCCTATCCTGGGTCCAAGTACACAAATTCAATCCAATCTTAGGTCCAAGTACCCAAATCAAATTCAATCTCGGGTCCAAGTACCCAAATTAAATTCAATCTCGGGTCTAAGTACCCATTCTTGGGTCTAAATACCCAAATTCAATCAATCTCAGATCCAAGTACCCAATCTCGGGTCCAAGTATCCAATCCTTGGTCCAAGTACCCAAACTCAATCCAATCTCAGGTCCAAGTACCCAAATCAAATTCAATCTTGGGACCAAGTACCCAATCTCGGGTCCAAGTACCGAAAATAAATTCAAATAACCATCTCATCAAAATTTAAGTCTTATTGCTTTTCACTCTCTTTTACTAAAGTCTCAGATCGTTCAAGCAGGGGGCAAAATGTAGACCCTTAATTTTTGACCCAGCCGGTCTAATATATTTTAATAAGTTCAAAATAATTTTTGTGTTGTCCAATATATTTTAATTAGTCCAAAACAATTTTTGTTATCTTAATTAAATAATATTTGCTTTAATATCTAATTTTTATTAATAAAAATAAAAAATAATATAAAAAATAAAAAATAAAAAATAAAAATAAAAATCGGCGACGATTCAGCGTGCTGCGAAATGGCCTTGGGCCATTTAGCCCGCAGGATTTTCCTGCGAGCGAAATGGCCCATAGGCCAATTTTTGCCAATTTTGCCAGCGCATTCTTTTCGCAGTAGTTTTTTTTTGCTAGCATAATTTTTCCTCAGCAGTTATTTTTTGGCAGCGAAATTTTCCGACGCAAATTTTTTTGAAACCAAATAAATTAGGTTTCGGTTTCCTTTTCTTAGTTAATGTTAGATTCCGTGAATAACTAAAATTAATCACAAATTTCTTCTATAAATAAGGACTAAAACAACACAAAAAGGATCGGTTTTGAGAGGAGAAATTGAGACCGAAATTGAGGAGGAAAACTTTGAATCAATTGAACTTTTTTAAGAGAGCAAACAAGCAATTCAATCCATCGAAGGCAGCAAAGCTTGTCTTTGTTCTTGTTCATCCAAGAAGTGATTTTTGGTGAAACCAACAAACGAAGGTATGAATTTTTTATTTGTTTCATTAATTCACAGTAGCTTCATCATTCAAAAATCTAAAAATTATTGTTTCTGTTTCTTCAAAATCAAGAAAACCCTAGAACCTCAATTCACCTTTTCTAAAGTTTAAAAACCTTAATTTGTTTCTTTTTTTCCTAAAAATCTTAAAATTGTTATTTTTGTTTCTTCAAATCTCAAAACTCTAATTTGCTTTCCAAATTTTCAAAACCCTTAATTGAATCCTTTTCTTTCCAAAAACCCTAAAAAAAACATCTTTTTTGTTTCTATAAACCTTAAATCATTTTGTTTATTTTCATAAAGTTTTATAAAATTATCAATTGTTTCTTCAAATTCTAAAACCTAATGCATTCTCCGAAACCCTAATTCTAAAATTCTAAAACCCTAATTCAACTCCAAAACCCAAAACAGTAAACCCTAAACTAGCTAAGCTAAACCCTAATTTTTCTAAAGCCTAATTTTTAAAACCTTAAAACCATATAAATCTAAATGTTATAATTCAAACACATTAAGCTTAAAAAACCATAATTTAGTAACCATAAATCATAAATCTAAATGTTTTAAAGTGTCCAAACCCTAGTTTCATGATTTCACTTCTCAAACACTAATTTGGTTAATCAAAGAACTTTATCAACCTCTTAAATTCTAAAACTTTGCTCCATTTCAATTCTTTTAAAATTTACAGTAGCTTGAACCCATAAATTCCAAAACCCTAAACACATTAAATAAAGAATCTTAAATAGAAACAGTAGCCCTAATTTGAATCTTTACTTGCTTTATTCAATTTTATATTTGATTGTACTTTAATTTATTTTCAATGATTTGTTGGTTCATTTAAGTTCAATGCTTGATTTATTTAGTTTATCATGGATGAATGTTTATTTTATATTTTGATTAATACCTTTGATGAATGATTTATTTATAATGAATGGTCATTTACTTTTATCAATTTATTTAGATTTCCAAATGTTGTAAGAGGTATGTTTCCACTTGGTGGGTACCACATTAGTTAAATATCATGTAATTTAAATTGCTTTTCTATTTTAGAACCAATGTAAAGGACATGTTTCTACCTTTCGGTGGGTGTCCTATTTAGGCATGGATTATGTAAGGGCATGTTTCCATCTTCGGATGGGTGTCCATTTATTTGTTTTGCTTGGACATTGTTTTGATTTTCAATATATCGATGCTTTATTTTAATTGTTGCATGTAATATGGATAATATTGTTATACTTAAGAATTTTATAATATTAAGACCTGTAAAGGAGGCCGGTTCCAATGAACCGGGCGTTGTGGGGGTGCTGGGCCATTTCTCACCTTCCCCACATGTACCTAACTTTTTGAACCCATTAAGGGATTGGGGATTCCTTAGGAATCGAGTCATCCACCCCTTTCTTTTTCCCGGCCAGTCTGGGTGGTGACTCCATTTTCTCCGGACTTAGGTTCGTGTTCTCTAAGGCCCGAGCCTTAACAGTGCCAAAGTCGCAAGAACCATTCCACAGGAAGTGGGGGCAAAAATCCCCACTCATAACTGGCTTATCCATGGGCATGTTGTAGCTACTGGAACATAGTTAAAATGATACGTCCAGTGACATGGGCGTGTCACTGGTCATGTTGTAGCTACTGAAGCGCAATCTAAATGACACGTCCAGTGACATGGGCATGTCACTGAGCATGTTGTACCTACTGGAACATAATTTAAATGACACTTCTAGTGACACGGGCATATGACTAGTCATATTATAGTTACTGAGGTATAATCTAAATGACATGTCCAGTGATCAGGCGTGTCACTGAGCTTATTGTAGCTACTGTATCAAAAAATGAATGACATGCCCATTTTGACATGGGCATGTCCAAAACTAAGTTCAATTTGCCCCTCACAAAACTCTGTCCAATTCCCAACAAAAGAAAATTTTTCTCTGCACATTCAAATGAACTTAGAGTAACTGTGAGCGGGGATTTTTGCCCCCACTCTCAGTGGAATGGTTCTTGCGACTTCGGCACTGTTTAGGCTCAGGGCCTTAGAGAACACGGACCTAAGTCCGGAGAAAATGGAGTCGCCACCCGGACGGGCCTGGAAAAAAGAAAGCTGTGGATGACTCGTTTCCTAAGGAATCCCCAACCCCCTAATGGGTTCAGAAAGTTGGGTACGTGTGGGGAAGGTGAGAAATGGCCCAACACCCCCACAACGCCCGGTTCATTAGAACCGGCCTCCTTTACAGGTCTTAATATTATAAAATTCTTAAGTATAATAACATTATCCATATTACACACAATAATTAAAACAAAGCATCATTATATTAAAATCAAAGCAATGTCCAAACAAAGTAAATAAATGGACACCCATACAAGGATGGAAACATGTCCTTACATCACATGCCTAGATAAGACACCCACCGAAAGGTAGAAAACATGTCCTTTACATAAGTTCTAAAATAGAAAAGAAAATTAAATTACATGATGTTTAAATAATGAGGTACCCACCAACTGGAAACATACCTCTTACAACTTTTGGAAATCTAAATTAATTGATAACAGTAAATAATCAATCATCATAAATAAATCATTCATCAAAGCTATTAATCAAAATATAAAATAAACATCCATCCATGATAAATTAAATAAATCAAGTATTAAATTAAATAAATTAAAGCATAAGAAATAAATCAAAACATAATCAAGTATGGAATTGAATAAAGCAAATAAAATTCCAATTATTGCTACTGTGACTTTTTATGGAATTAAAACAAATTAGGGTTTTATGTTTTTTAAAGGTTGGTAAGACACTTTGATTAAACAAATTAAGATTTGAATGGTGAAATCATAAAACTAGGGTTTTGGACACTTTGAAATACTTTTTAATTCATGGTTTTAAATAGTGATGTAAGCTACAGTGTAATTTTAGAGTTTTTTTTATCATTTCTGCCATGACGGCTAAGAGGTTAGCTCATCAGACTGACATTGCTCTACTTCTAGAGCCCTATTGACCAACTCGGAAAATTCTTTGATATTAGTAGCAATTAGCTGCATCCTAATCTCATTATTCAACCCATCCTGGAACTGCTTACACCTATCATGTTCGTCTTCAATTGTCTTCTTGGCATACCTACTCAGCCTAGTAAATTCCCTCTCGTATTCAGCAACTGTCAGTCGACCTTGCTTTAAGTGTAGAAACTCCTTTTTCTTGGCATCTAGGTATGCCTCCGATATAAACTTCCTCTTGAACTCATTCACAAAGAAATCCCATGTTCTCTGTTTCGGTGGAACTCATTGGTGAACTGTGTCCCACCATATATATGCTTCTTCCACTAATGAGGAAGTAGCACATATCACTCGCTCTTCTGGCGTACACTGCAACTGGTCTAAGGCTCGTATTGTTCCTTCCAGCCAATACTCGGCTGTTGAAGAATCATCGTCCCTTCGAGCCTTAAACTCCTTCGCACCATACTTTCTTATCTTTTCTATCGGGGGTTTCCTTTCCCCTCCTACAGCAGGTACTGGTACGGGTGCTGGCGCTGGGGGTGGGGCTGGGGCAAAGCCAACTATCTGCCGAAGTACGGCAGCCATTTGTTGCAACATTTCATTAGGAATAGGAGCATCAGCGGGTGGTTGCTCAGATGCTGATGTCTCTGATACATGCATTTCTACAATTCGGGATGTCTCTGATACATGCATTTCTACAATTCGGGAGGCCTGAGATTCGGCCTCCTCCCCTATATCACGCTGCGCTGATTGCGACATCTAAAGAGTAAACATATACCATCCCATCATTAATAACGACCCAGACCAACAGCATTATCTTATCCTAGGTGGCATGTATATTAAGATAAAGCTCTACCCAGAACCGACTAAACCTTTGCTCTGATACCACTAATTGTAACACCCCTTCCCAACCTACATGTGTAAGCTGAGTAGAGGTGCCACACTATCCTAATTGTTGCTACCAATTTACTTAGTCAAATTTTAGTTCTGATTTTTACAGAAATTTTGCCATAGTTCCGCCTAGAAATTTGGATCCCAAGTGTCGACAAAACTTGTTTTTCTGATTTTTGAAAACATTTTACACAGACCAATGTGAATACCATCAAATTTAATGCACTCCCAATGAATCCACCTTATACCCTCAACTGCAAACCTGCACGGAGAGTTCACACTTCTAATATAACATAAAGTAAAGATTTATGATTATTACATACTAGTAACATACAGTTATAACATAGAAATTCTCTTTTATATTTATTCATATACATGCCACAACTATCAACTCATAATGGAACTAAAAGATCTACCCCTGAGATTTTGCTGTGGTCTGGTCGTTGCTTCCCCAAGATTTAACTACTGCTCCGAACCTACGAGTCAAGAAAAACTTAACTCGCTGAGCGTTGTTGCTCAGTGGGTACTTTACCAATAAAAGTAAAAGTAGTATATGAAAGTATTCGAAATCAAAGGAAATAGTTAAATCAACAATCAACCCACTTTATACCAATAGAAATCGTGATACATTCAGTGTGATATGCTTTCAATAATATAAAATCATAATTCAAACTCATTGGCATTATATAGTTCAACGAAAAATAATGTCTTTGATTCAGGCTCTACTGGTATATAGGGAACCATAGTGATAAGGCAGTGGGCCTCCCCACTGTAACATAGGTGGCCCTCACCACCGATATCAGATCACAGGAATGGGCCTCCCCATCCTGGTTAACCAATGGGCCTCCCCATTGGCTTCAGTGGCCTCACCACTGAATAAAATATCATATCACAATAATGAGCAGTACTGCATGCGTTAGTATAGTGCACCATACCCTTATCTACCACTCCCACTATCCAGTAGAGCAAAAAGATTAAAATGATTCAATTTAAGTCTCAACTTCATTTTAGAATGATTCAAGAAATCATTTTAAATTCCCATCGCACTTTGCCATTTATGCCGCGCAACACATTCTTTAGTCAAACCATTCCCCTTTTTCACATATTTAATATCCACAATAAACATTTTAAACATTTCAAAGCATTCCTCAAAATATCCCAAATTGACCAAATGAATAGTGTTGCGGCGAGAAAAATCGGCAACGCAAAATGGCATGACCAAATGAATAGTAAAATCTGGGTTTTCGTCAAAATTTCAGTCCACTTCAGTTATGAATTTGACCAAGTAAATGATCTTATTTTTGGCTGAAATTTTACAGAAAACTTATTTCATATGTTGGCTAATTGCATGTAAAATTTCGATGAAAAATGCATTCATTTGCTGCCCCAAACAATTACCACAAAAATAGTCCAGAAGCTGTCACTTTGGGACCATTTCGGCCCAAACATTTGAAATGCATAGGATAGTTTATTTTTCTTTTGCAAATCAATATTAAGGCTTCTTTAATAGTAAAGTGAAGATTCAAACACTTCCTTTTAGCAATTTTTGCAAGTTTAACTCAAATCAAACTAATTAAAGTCCAAACAACTTACTAAATCAACTTGCCAAGTTTTCTCAAAACATTTGATTTCAATTAAATTTAACAACCCAATTGCCATAAGAAAACAAGAACATAACTCAAATATTTAATTTAAACTCAATCAATATATTTAAACCTCAATTTCAAAACTTCCATAAACCAAAGTTTGTAAGCAAATAGAATTTCTTTTATGGTAAAGCACCAAATCAAAAGTAATTATTCAAAGGTAAAGTACCAAACCTTATTTCTTTAACTTCTCTTAGCTTTTCCTTCTTCTCCTTCTTTAATTCTTTATTTCTCCTTCAATCAATTCAAAATACAACATAAACCTTAGAATTTCAAACTAATAAATTATCCTCCATTTCTTTTCCAACCGAAACCCCTAATCCAATCTTATTAATCTTTCTACCTCTTGATTCTTCCATTTAATCAATTAATCTCATCACTTACTTAATATATTTTTTTTTTCCAATTCCATATAAAGACTCTAATTCCCAATCTTCCAATAAATATATAACTACCTAAAATTAATACTAAAATTAAAGTCTACTTACTAGAAAACCTTAAAAACTTGCCTTAAAAATCAAATTTTGAAGAAACTTGGAAGGCCTTTGGTGTTTCCCTTTGTTGGCCGAATTTTGTAAGTGGAAAAAGAGAGAATTTGCTCTTCATTTTACATATATTTATATACAAAGGAAATGATGATCACCTTAGGTGTTGGTTAACCTCTTAAGACCACTTGTCCACTTTTTCTCTTTCTTCATTTATTACACATTTATTACACATGCTAAATGCTTTCTTTTGATTGGCCAACGTTAGATTTTTATTAGTTTTCTTTTCCTTTACTTCTTTCCACTTGTCCCTCTTCCCATTGGATCTCATAAAGTTGTCCCGGGTTACTCATCCGGTCCCGACACAAAATCGAGCCACATTACGTTTCGGCGATTAATCGGTCATATCTTTTAAAACGTATAGTTCCACGAGTCAAACTACATATAGTTTTGATCCTCTCGACCTCTACTTTCTATTTATAAGGTCTATTTTAGGTTTCCAAGTCATTTTAAAAAAATTACCGATAAGCCCTCAACTTTTTACAAAATTCCCTTTAGGTCCTATTTTTGCTCGGGTTTTCTCCGGCTTCGTTTCTTCTGATGATCGTTTCATATTTAACCCCTCGCCATTCTCTACGTACTCACATCCCTATTTCCTACCCTAAATTCATGTATAACTTTAATTGATAATGACCAAAATGCCCTTAGTCAACATTTCTTCATTTTTCTTTAACGGGACATTTCCTGGAAAAACCGTTACACGTCGTTGCGATCCGATTTTTCTCTACATTCCATTTTTGGAATCTGTTATATGCACTATTAAGAACATCCGGTGCAACTTTCTTTGAAATTACATCTACGTCCCCAAAACTTTTTAAAAATTACAACTAGGTCCCTTTGGTCATACAACCTTATCTAGGGCTGTTATCAAGAATTATCTTCTCCTTTCCCCTACTCTCGCTATGCACGTGACTACACTACATAATTGCGGTAGGCAGATGTGACAGTTCCTTCCTCGTTAATTTAAGCTTTGTCCCAAAGCTCATCAAGTGAAAACAAGTATGGGTATTGCTTCCTCATAGTTTCTTCGCGTTCCCATGTAGCTTCTTCTACTTTGTGATTTCTCCAAAGCACTTTGACCAATGGAATCTTTTTATTTCTCAACTCTTTGATTTCCCGTGCTAGGATCTCTACCGGCTCTTCCTCATTTGTCAATTCAGGCTGAATTTCAGTATCTTGAACTTGTATGACGTGGGTTGGGTCTGAACGATACCTCCTTAGCATTGAAACATGGAAAACATCATGTATTTTACTTAATTCAGGTGGTAACGCCAACTGGTAAGCTACCGGGCCTACCCATTTAATAATTTCATATGGTCCGATGAATCTAGGGCTTAGCTTGCCTTTTTGTTTAAATCATAACACTTTCTTCCAAGGAGAGACTTTGAGGAATACTCTGTCACCTACTTCAAACTGTATGTCTTTCCTTTTTAGATCCGCGTATGATTTTTGCCTGTTCGCTGCTGCTTTTAATCGGTCTCGAATGATTTCTACCTTCTCTTCAGTTTCCTTAACTATGTCTGGCCCCAACATCTTTTCCTCACTCAATTCTGTCCAGCAAACTGGAGTTCTGCATTTTCGACCATACAGTGCTTCGTAAGGTGCCATTTGTATGCTGGATTGATAACTGTTGTTGTACGCGAATTCCATTAAGCTTAAGTGTTTGTCCCAGTTACCTTTAAATTCTAAAACGCACGCTCTCAGCATATCTTCCAAAACTTGAATCACTCTTTCCGATTGTCCGTCTGTCTGGGGATGGAATGCTGTGCTGTGGTAAGTTCGAGTTCCAAGGGCTGTTTGTAACTTCTGCCAAAAATTTGACGTAAAACGTGGATCTCGATCGGATATGATCGAAGTTGGAACTTCGTGGAGACGTATAATCTCTTTGATATACAAGTCTGCCAACTTGTCTAGTGAGTAATCCACATGTACTGGTATGAAATGAGCAGACTTAGTAAGCCGGTCTATGATTACCCAAATCGCGTCATGTTTGTCTCTTGTTATAGGCAATCCTGTGACAAAATCCATAGTAATACGATCCCATTTCCAGGATGGAATCGTAATAGGTTGTAGTAGCCCTGAGGGTAGTTGATGTTCCGCCTTCACTTGCTGACAGGTTAGACACTTCGTTACGTGATCAACGATATCTCTTTTCATTCCTGGCCACCAATAATACTTCTTCAAGTCCCGATACATTTTTGTTACTCCTGGATGCATTGTATAAGGACTGTTATGAGCTTCTTGCAAAATCTGTTTCTTCAGCTCCTTGGACTTAGGTACCACCATTCTCTTCTTGTAGTAGAGAATACCATCAGGACGAATTTGATAGTCTCCTGAAGAGTTCTCCTGTGCCTGTTGACTCCACTTCTTCACTTGTTCATCTTCCTTCTGAGCCTCACGTATTTGTTGATGTAAGTTGGGTCGCACGTGCATTTCTGCAAAGATAGCTCCATCTTCTGTGGGTTTTAACGTTACCCTCATAGCACTTAGCGCTTGCATTGACTTCCTACTAAGTGCATCTTCTACGACATTCGCTTTACCCGGGTGATAATTAATCATATAGTCGTAGTTGGCTAACCATTGCATCCATTTTTGCTGTCGCAGGTTTAAATCTTTCTGCGTGGGCAGATACTTCAGGCTTTGATGATCCGTAAAGATGTAACACTTTTCCCCGTATAAGTAGTGCCTCCATGTCTTGAAAGCCAAAACAATCGCTGCTAGCTCTAAGTCATGCGTAGGATAATTCTTTTCATGTGGCTTGAGTTGTCGAGAGACATACGCAATGACTTTGCCTTCCTGCATCAATACGCAACCTAACCCGATGTGGGATGCATCGCTATAAATCACAAAATCCTTTCCTGATTCAGGTTGTGTAAGAATAGGCGCTTCAGTAAGTTTTTGTTTCAGCTTTTCAAAACTCCGTTGACAAGCGTCGGTCCACTGGAATTTGGCATTCTTCTGAAGTAGCTTGGTCATAGGTATGGCGATCATGGAAAACCCTTTGATGAATCTCCGATAATATCCTGCTAATCCCAAGAAACTACGGACTTCCGTTACTGTTTTAGGTGACTTCCATTCCAATACTGCTTCTATTTTCTTGGGATCAACCCTTATTCCTTCTGCCAATACAATATGTCCCAAGAAGGCTACTTCTTCCAACCAAAATTCACATTTACTGAATTTAGCGTATAACTGCTTTTCTCGCAGAGTTTGCAAAACAATTCTAAGGTGACGGTCATGATCTTCTCGATTCTTTGAATACACCAATATGTAGTCAATAAATACCACCACGAACTGATCCAAATACGGGTGGAAGATTCTGTTCATCAAATCCATGAATACTGCAGGTGCGTTCGTTAATCCGAAAGGCATAACAATGAATTCATAATGTCCATAGCGAGTTCTGAATGCGGTTTTTGGTATGTCTTCATCTTTAATTCCCAATTGATGATAACCCGATCGTAGATCAATTTTTGAAAAGACTCCAACACCTTTGAGTTGATCAAACAAATCATCTATGCGAGGTAACGGATACTTGTTTTTGATGGTCAACTTATTGAGTTGACGGTAATCTACACACAACCTTAAAGATCCGTCTTTCTTTTTCACGAACAATACTGGCGCTCCCCATGGTGACACGCTTGGCCTTATGAACCCCTTGTCTAAAAGTTCCTGTAGTTGTACCTTTAATTCTTTTAGCTCTGCTGGCGCCATTCGGTAAGGTGCGATAGATACTGGTGCAGCTCCCGGGTACACATCTATGGTGAATTCCACCTCTCGTTTAGGTGGTAATCCGGGTAAATCATCAGGAAATACGTCGAGAAAATCGCATACAGTAGGTATATCTTGTAACTTTGGTGCCTCTTCTTTCGCTACTAATGCACATACCAGGTATGCCTCACAACCTTTTTGCACTAACCTCTTAGCCGTCATGGCAGAAATGATGTTAGTTAGATAGTCCTTCCTTTTTCCCACTAGGGTCACTTCATCACCGTCTGCAGTATGCAAGGTAACTCTCTTCCGTTTATAGTCAACTAGTGCATCGTGCTTGGCCAACCAGTCCATCCCAAGAATAGCATCGAATTCTTGAAATGGTAGTTCAAATAAATCTCCCCAAAAGATATGTCCATGTATCTCTACGGGGCAATCTTTCACTACCTTCCTAGTAATCACCTCATTTCCTAATGGGTTAGTAACTAATATTCCCTCCTTCTCGAGTTCTACCTTTAAGTTCTCAAGTTTTTCATTTTTCGTGCATATATATGAGTGGGAATAACCTGGATCTGTAATATCCTCATTTGTGGTCTAGAAGTTTTGATTATGTTATTGTTATTGTTGTTATTGTTGTTGTTGTTGTTGGTTTAAATTGAGAAAAGGAAAGTATATGTATATGTGTTTTGGGAAGAAATAGGGTTTAGAGGCAAGTTTATATGTTGTGTATATGGTGATATATATAACATATAAAATGGTCAAAGAGAGAGAGTCAATGCAAGAGGAGATTTTTTATATGGCATGTGAAATTACTTAATTGGGTTTATAAGAGACAAAAGCTAAGTTAAGTGATGAGGGGTATATGAGTAATTGCTTGAAATGAAATGCATGGTGGAGATTAAAAGAAGAAAAGGTGTTTGACTTGTGCATTTTTCTTCTTTCTTTCTTGAAGTGGCCGGCTCTCCAAATAGCAAAGAGAAAGGGAGGTGTTCTTGAGGCAAGAAGTAAATTGAAGAAGGAATCAAGGGTGTTGGTTAGAGATTTGTGGAAATTCTTCATTTAAGGTAAGTAATTTCTTGTTTTCTTTTATTAATTTTGAAGTTGTGGCTAAGGTGTATTGTGAATTGTTGAGTTGATGATTTGGTGTGTTTGATATGTGTTTACAAGTGTTAAAGTTGATTGTTAGTTAAAAGATTGAATTGAGGTTGGTTTGGTTGTGAAGGTTGTAAGTTTAAATGGATTTTGATAGTGGAAGTTCAAGAGTAAAGTTGGTTTTAGGGTTTGAGATGGTATGTATTTAAATGATTTGGTTGATGTGTTTTAATAAGGAATATTGTGTTAAACATGTAGAATTTGTGTTTAGATCATTGTTTTCATTCATTTGAAACATGTTATATGGTGTTTGATGAGTTTGAGTGCAATTGGAGGAGAGTTGTGCATATTAGGGTTTGTGTTTAGGGAGACACGGCCAAAAGCAAGGAGAGACACGGCCAAGCCAAGGAAATTTGGGCGTGTTGGTTGAGTTTTTGAGAGACACGGCCGTGTCCCTTAGCCGTGTTCACTACTGGATTTTGGTTTTGGGAGACACGGTCACAAGCTTGGCCGTGTCCCTTGCCCGTGTTGCTTACTGTCTAAGTGGGTTGAGTGACACGGCCACAAGCTTGGCCGTGTCCCTCAAGTGGCTGCCCGTATCCCTCAAATGTGTGGGTTAGGGTTTTTATACTTTGTTCTATTTGCATTGTTTTGGTCCTTTTAAGGTAAGTTGGTACCTTAACCTAAACCTAAACACATTTAAACAATGATTGACCTAAACAAATGCATATGGAAGATCTTAAAGCTATGAATGATATAAATTATTCTTTGCCCTAATTGCATTGTTGAGATTGAACAATGTTATGTTATGCATTGTGAATGGTTATGTGTTTCATGAATAATGTATATTGAAATGTTATATCAAAGATGCTATGATGATTCAAATAAGAGGTGAAATGTGATGTAAAGCCATTGTGATTGGCTATGATAATGATATTGAAAGAAAGAAGGCATGTTTGCCTAAATTTGATGAGAATTTGAGAATGGAAATGGTAACTATATAATAAAT
This sequence comes from Garcia nutans, assembly GCA_947685225.1. NCBI lineage: Eukaryota > Viridiplantae > Streptophyta > Magnoliopsida > Malpighiales > Euphorbiaceae > Garcia > Garcia nutans. The sequence goes on along the minus strand of CANTUV010000007.1, from coordinate 29,738,616 downwards.
GAATTGTTTGTTTAATATGTTATTCAGTTTCAGAGTTCTGGATTTGGGTGGCATGCCTAAGAGATGATGAAAGGTAACAGTCTTGCCGGGTTGAGGATCTCCTCATATGTGTTGAGTTGATTGTCCAAGAGACTGGGTCTGTTACACTATGAGAATTGTGAATATGAGATATATGATTTGTAACAGTCTTGCCGGGTTGAGGATCTCCTCATATGTGTTGAGTTGATGGTCCAAGAGACTGGGTCTGTTACACTATCCATGGATAGAGATACATGTATATACATTGCCTACGGGCGTGATTATTGTGACTATGAACCAAAGCAGTAACTCTGAACTCTGAATATCGTATTAAATACTTGTTGGGCCCATAGGTGTCAAGGTTATATGAATGTCCTAAATAATGTTATGAGTTAATGAAATGAGATGTTGTTTATTGAGTATGATTGTTTAATGTTGAATCTGGAAAGATGTTGAAATGTGGTATGCTCATATGACTATGATTTGTGAAATGCATAATTATGTGGTTAACTTTATATTTATGATGTTGATCTTATCAATAACATATGTGATATTGCATTACATTAAAGCATACCATTAGCATGTTTTATCTTACTAAGCCGTTGGCTTAGCGCGATAGTGTTTAATCGCGCAGGTAATAGAGTTGATAGAGTTGAACCCGAGAGTTCATCAAGACCAAGTGAGAGTAGACCTTGAAGAATCCATTTTGGGAGCTTAAAGATCAGAGCAAACTTGCCAATCATGTATACTTCTTTATACTTTGTAAAGAAATGTTTTATATGTAAATATGTACATATTTTATAACTTCCGCTGTGTAATATTAAAATGTATATATATATGTAACTAATATGTTTTGTTTTATAAGTAAATGATCTACTTTTCTATAATGTATAATGATAAGGATATTGTATCAAGTTTAAAGTGTTTTGAATGTTAAGAAAACCGTAGCATCCCTATGTTTGGTGCACTTATGCTACATTGTTGTGGTTGTAGTGTGTGTGCATTGGATATGGGGGTGTTACAATTGTTTTGGTATCAGAGCCTAGGTTTGAGATTCTCAGCCTAGGTAAAATGTAATAAAAAGAATATTTTTACTTAAAAAGTGGTTTTTGAATAACATAGATGTTTGGGATTGGCAACCTCTGATCTTTAATAAGATGTAGTATGTTGTGTTTGCAGACTTAGGTTGTGATGGATTCTCACTTACGTCAGTCGATTGAGGGTAGTGCCGAGAGTATTGCTCCTGCTGAGGGAGCTAGGGTTGATAGTGTTGAGGAGGCACCTGCTTCGGTGTCGGGTAGACCAGCTGGAGAGGAGGTTCCGCCAGCCTGGTTTAGACATATGATGGAAGTTATGAGACAAGCACCTGTGCAACCACAGCCACCACCCCCTCAACCTTCAGTACCAGTGAGGCACTATGATAAGCTAAGGAAATATGGAGCGGAGGATTTCCTTGGTACTACTGACCCAGCTGTAGCGGAGCAGTGGCTTGATAAAGTACAGAGGATCTTTATTCAGTTACAAGCCACCCCTGAGGAAAAATTTGACTATGCAAGATCTTTGCTACAGAAGGACGCCTATGATTGGTGGAAGACGGTACCCCATTCTATGGATGATCCACCAACCTTGTCATATGCGGATTTTCTGAGAGAATTTGAGTTGAAGTATACTCCTAGGGAGTATAAAGACATGAAGAAGATGGAGTTCTTGAGCTTGAAGCAAGACAGCAAGACTGTTACTGAGTATGAAGTTGAGTTTATTCGACTGAGTCAGTATGCTGGGGGTATCATTGCTGATGAGATTGATAGATGTCGGCGATTTGAGGAGGGATTGAGGCCCTCTATCATGTGCTTAGTGGCTGGATCCAGATATCAGGATTTCTCACAGCTTGTGGCAGCAGCTCGAAGTGTAGAGCGAGCTCAAGTTATTGCAGCTGCTTCAGAGGAAGAGGTTAGGGTTAGGAGGCCCCAGTTTGAGGCAGGGTCTTCTTCTGTTAAAAGAGGTAAAGGAAGCTTTGTTCCTAGAGTTAGTAGGAGTCAGAGGTTAGCTGGTAGGTCAGTGCAGTTCCAGAGGCAGAGATTTAGACCTGCAGCTTCAGTAGCGAGTGCTCCTACTCCTGGAGTTCAGAGATCCACCTTACCTGTGTGTAACCAGTGTGGTGAAAGACATGGGGGCGTTTGTTGGAGGCATAGTAGATCAGGGGTATGCTTCAGGTGTGGATCACCTGACCACTTTGTGAGAGACTGTCCTGAGAGGCAGGAGCAGATGCCAGTTGATTCTGCTGCTTCTCGAGCTAGTGTGAGGGGAGGCAGAGGAGGCAGAGATGCCAGCCGAGGAGGTAGACCAGGGTTCAGTTCTAGAGGAGGTGCTACATCCAGGGAGGGTAGACCAGAGCAGGTTGGATCTTCCCAGAGGATGTATGTTATGCAGAGGCAGCCAGATGCATCGGCAGTCATAGCTGGTACTTTTTCTTTATTTGATATTCCAGTACTTGCTTTGATTGATCCGGGTTCCACACATTCATATGTTAGTGCATCTGTTTTGCCTGTATCTGATTTGCATGCTGAGTCCCTAGGATTTGATGTGTTGGTGACAAATCCGTTAGGGCATAGTGTGGTTGTGAGTAAGGTGCATCGAGATAGTGCAGTAGTGGTGCAGGGTGAGGAGTTCTTTGGGGATTTGATTGAGATGCCATTTAAGGAATATGATGTGATCTTAGGTATGGATTGGCTATCTCGACATGGAGCTGTGGTGGATTGTAAAAAGAAAATTGTTTCTTTGAGAACGGGTGATGGTAGAGAGGTGATAGTATCTAATGAGCAGGAACAGCTAGCCTCCTTATTTGTTTCAGCTGTTGCAGCCAGGAGGTTGATTAGAAAGGGATGTGAAGCCTATCTTGCTCATGTGGTAGATACTAGAGTGAAGGGTTCCCCTATTGATAGCATTGCCACAGTTGCTGAGTTTCCGGATGTGTTTCCAGAGGAGTTGCCAGGGTTGCCTCCTGAGAGAGAGGTGGAGTTCGGTATTGAATTGTTGCCTGGTACCACTCCTATCTCTATTACTCCTTATAGAATGGCACCAGCAGAATTGAGGGAGTTGAAAGTGCAATTACAGGAGTTGTTGGATAAAGGATTTATTCGCCCCAGTGTTTCTCCTTGGGGAGCTCCTGTGCTATTTGTGAAAAAGAAAGATGGTACTATGAGGTTGTGTATCGATTATAGGCAATTGAACAAGGTGACTATTAAAAATAAATATCCTTTGCCTAGAATCGATGATCTCTTTGATCAATTGAAGGGTGCAGCTGTGTTTTCTAAAATTGATTTGAGATCAGGGTACCATCAGTTGAGAGTCAGAGCTGAAGATGTTCCTAAGACCGCCTTTCAGACCAGGTATGGGCATTATGAATTTCTAGTTATGCCTTTTGGTCTGATGAATGCACCTGCAGCCTTCATGGATTTGATGAATAGGGTGTTCAGGCCCTATCTAGATCAGTTTGTAGTGGTCTTCATCGATGATATTCTAGTGTATTCAAGGAATGAAGAGGAACATGATATGCATCTGCGGATTGTGTTGCAGATTTTGAGAGAGAAGCAGTTGTTTGCCAAATTGTCGAAGTGTGAGTTTTGGTTCGATCAAGTCGCTTTTCTCGGACATATTGTTTCAGCTGAAGGCATTAGAGTTGATCCAAGTAAAGTTGAAGCTATTCTGAATTGGAGTCCACCTAAGTCTGTGACAGAGATTAGAAGTTTTCTGGGTTTGGCAGGCTATTACCGGCGGTTTGTGAAAGGATTTTCTTTGATAGCTACTCCACTCACCAGATTGCTTCGTAAGGGAGTGAGATTTGTGTGGATGGATTAGTGTTAGGCTAGCTTTGAGCAGTTGAGAGATATGTTTACTCAAGCGCCTGTTCTTACTTTACCTGTGGAAGGCAAACCATATGTGATTTTCAGTGATGCTTCACATAGAGGTTTGGGGTGTGTATTGATGCAGGAAGGGAAAGTTATAGCTTATGCATCTCGACAGTTGAAATCGCATGAACTTAACTATCCGACCCATGATTTGGAATTGGCTGCCATTGTGTTTGCATTAAAGATTTGGCGCCACTATCTGTTTGGGGAGAAATGTTTCATCTACACTGATCACAAGAGTTTGAAGTATTTGGGTGTCCAGAAAGAACTCAATCTTCGTCAGAGGAGATGGTTAGAATTGATTAAAGACTACGACTGCTTGATTGACTATCATCCAGGTAAAGCAAATGTTGTTGCTGATGCTTTGAGTCGGAAGTCTTTAGCTGGTTTAACAGTTTACTCGCTCTCGTTGCTTGTTGAGTTGAGAGCATTGCATGTCAGTTTTGTACCTTGTGTTGATGGTGCATTATTGGCACAGTTGCAATTGAAGCCGGTTTTGTTAGATCAGATCAAAGAAGCTCAGTTGGCCGATAAGAAGATACAGAAGATTGTTTCGGATTGTCAGAGTGGAAAGGGTAGAGACTTTATTGTGAAGAGTGATGGGAGCCTATGGTTTAAAAACCGATTGTGTGTACCCGATGATGCTGATTTGAAAAGGGTCATTTTGGAAGAAGCTCATCAGTCAATGTTTGCTATGCATCCGGGTAATACGAAGATGTATCATGATTTGAGACAGCATTATTGGTGGATTGGGTTGAAGAGAGACATTGCAGATTTTGTGTCGAAATGTCTCACTTGTCAGAAGGTAAAAGCAGAGCATCAAGTTCCAACCGGGTTGCTTCAACCGTTGTCAGTGCCAGAATGGAAGTGGGAAAGAGTGACAATGGACTTTGTGTCTGGATTGCCATTGACACAAAGGAAACATGATGCCATATGGGTGATTGTGGATAGATTGACTAAGACAGCTCATTTCCTTCCGGTGCGGATGGATTACTCTTTGGAGAGGTTGGCTGAGCTGTATATCTATGAGATTGTGAAATTGCATGGTGTTCCAACTTCTTTAGTGTCTGATCGAGATCCCAGGTTTACTTCAAGATTTTGGAAGAGTTTGCATAGTGCTTTGGGTTCTCGACTGCACTTCAGCACTGCTTTTCATCCACAGTCGGATGGACAGTCAGAGAGGGTGATACAGATTATTGAGGACATGTTGAGAAGCTGTGTCATCGATTTCTCTGGAAGTTGGGATAAATTCTTACCTCTTGTGGAGTTTGCATACAACAACAGTCACCAATCTAGCATTGGTATGGCACCATTCGAAGCATTGTATGGCAGACGGTGTAGGACACCTCTTTGTTGGAATGAGCTTGGAGATATTAAGTTGGTTGGTCCTGATTTGATTCAAGAAACTGAAGAAAAAGTAAAGTTGATTCGAGGTAGGTTAAAAGCAGCTTCAGACCGACAGAAGTCTTATGTAGATCTGAAAAGGAGAGACATTCAGTTTGATGTTGGAGATAAGTTGTTTTTGAAAGTATCTCCTTGGAAGAAGATTTTGAGGTTCGGTCGGAAAGGAAAATTTAGTCCTCGTTTCATTGGGCCGTATGAAGTATTAGAAAGAGTTGGGCCAGTGGCGTATCGACTTGCTTTGCCACCTGAGTTGGATCGTATTCATAATGTATTTCATGTTTCTATGTTGAGGAGATATAGGTCGGATCCATCTCATGTGTTGCCATTTGAATCTATTGAAGTGAGCCCAGACTTGACTTTTGAAGAGGAACCAGTTGCTATCTTGGCACGAGAAGTGAAAGAGTTGAGGAACAAGAGTGTGCCATTGGTGAAAGTTCTATGGAAGAATCATGCAAAAGAAGAAGCGACTTGGGAAAGTGAACAATCCATGCGAGAGCAATATCCGCAGTTGTTTCAGCTTTGATATCAGGTAATTTCGAGGACGAAATTTTCTTTTTAGAGGGGGAGAATTGTAATATCCTCATTTGTGGTCTAGAAGTTTTGATTATGTTATTATTATTGTTGTTATTGTTGTTGTTGTTGTTGGTTTAAATTGAGAAAAGGAAAGTATATGTATATGTGTTTTGGGAAGAAATAGGGTTTAGAGGCAAGTTTATATGTTGTGTATATGGTGATATATATAACATATAAAATGGTCAAAGAGAGAGAGTCAATGCAAGAGGAGATTTTTTATATGGCATGTGAAATTACTTAATTGGGTTTATAAGAGACAAAAGCTAAGTTAAGTGATGAGGGGTATATGAGTAATTGCTTGAAATGAAATGCATGGTGGAGATTAAAAGAAGAAAAGGTGTTTGACTTGTGCATTTTTCTTCTTTCTTTCTTGAAGTGGCCGGCTCTCCAAATAGCAAAGAGAAAGGGAGGTGTTCTTGAGGCAAGAAGTAAATTGAAGAAGGAATCAAGGGTGTTGGTTAGAGATTTGTGGAAATTCTTCATTTAAGGTAAGTAATTTCTTGTTTTCTTTTATTAATTTTGAAGTTGTGGCTAAGGTGTATTGTGAATTGTTGAGTTGATGATTTGGTGTGTTTGATATGTGTTTACAAGTGTTAAAGTTGATTGTTAGTTAAAAGATTGAATTGAGGTTGGTTTGGTTGTGAAGGTTGTAAGTTTAAATGGATTTTGATAGTGGAAGTTCAAGAGTAAAGTTGGTTTTAGGGTTTGAGATGGTATGTGTTTAAATGATTTGGTTGATGTGTTTTAATAAGGAATATTGTGTTAAACATGTAGAATTTGTGTTTAGAACATTGTTTTCATTCATTTGAAACATGTTATATGGTGTTTGATGAGTTTGAGTGCAATTGGAGGAGAGTTGTGCATATTAGGGTTTGTGTTTAGGGAGACACGGCCAAAAGCAAGGAGAGACACGGCCAAGCCAAGGAAATTTGGGCGTGTTGGTTGAGTTTTTGAGAGACACGGCCGTGTCCCTTAGCCGTGTTCACTACTGGATTTTGGTTTTGGGAGACACGGTCACAAGCTTGGCCGTGTCCCTTGCCCGTGTTGCTTACTGTCTAAGTGGGTTGAGTGACACGGCCACAAGCTTGGCCGTGTCCCTCAAGTGGCTGCCCGTATCCCTCAAATGTGTGGGTTAGGGTTTTTATACTTTGTTCTATTTGCATTGTTTTGGTCCTTTTAAGGTAAGTTGGTACCTTAACCTAAACCTAAACACATTTAAACAAGGTAAGTTGTTAGAGTTGAACCCGAGAGCTCTTCGAGACCGAGTGAGAGTAGACATTGAAGAGTTGATTTTGGGAACTTAAAGATCAGAAGAGACTTGCCAATCATGTACTACTTCTTTATATTTTGTAAAGTAATGTTTATAATGTAAATATATGCACATTTGTAAATATGGAATTAAGTGTTTTCAAATATGTAAAGATTTTATAAATTCTGCTGCGTTTTAAATAAAAGTCTCTATTTTGTTTTGTATTACAAATTGATTACTTATTTACTATAATGTATAGTGATAAAGATTATGGTATCAAGTTTAAAATGTTTTGACTGTTAAGAAAATCGTAGCATCCCTATGTTCGGTGCACTTATGCTACATTGTGGGTGTTGTAGTGTGTGTGCATTGGATATAGGGGTGTTACAATTGTTTTGGTATCAGAGCCTAGGTTTGAGATTCTCAACCTAGGTAAAATGTAATAAAAAGAATGTTTTCATTTTAAAAAGTGGATTTTTGAATAAAAATACATGTTTGGGATTGGCAGTCTCTGATCTTTAATAAGGTGTGTCCTTTTGTGTTTGCAGTGTTAGGTGTTGATGGATCCTCATTTGAGACAGTCGGTTGAGGGTAGTGAGGAGAGCGTTGCTCCTGATGAGGGAGCTAGGGTTGATAGTGCTGGGGAGGCACCTGCTTCAGTGTTGGGTAGACCAGTTGGTGAGGAGGTTCCACCAGCTTGGCTTAGGCATGTGGTAGAAGCTTTGAGGCAAGTGCCAGTACAACCACAACCACCACCCCCTCAGCCTTTGGTTTCAGTAAGGCATTATGACAAACTAAGGAAGTATGGAGCGAAGGATTTCCTTGGTACCACTGATCCAGCTGTAGCAGAGCAGTGGCTTGATAAAGTTCAGAGGATCTTTATTCAGTTGCAAGCCACCCCTGAGGAAAAGTTTGACTATACAAGATCCTTGCTACAGAAAGATGCCTACGATTGGTGGAAGACAGTGCCATATTCTATGGAAGATCCACCAACCTTGTCATATGCTGATTTCCTGAGAGAATTTGAGTTGAAGTATACTCCTAGGGAGTATAAGGATATGAAGAAGATGGAATTCTTGAGCTTGAAGCAAGACAGCAAGACTGTAACTGAGTATGAAGTTGAGTTTATTCGATTGAGTCAGTATGCTGGGGGCATTATAGCTGATGAGATAGATAGATGTCGGCGATTTGAGGAGGGATTGAGGCCCTCGATCATGTGCTTAGTGGCTGGATCTAGATATCAAGATTTTTCCCAGCTTGTGGCAGCAGCTCGAAGTGTAGAGCGAGCTCAAGTTATTGCAGTTGCTTCAGAGGAAGAGGTCAGGGTTAGAAGGCCCCAGTTTGAGGCAGGGTCTTCTTCTGCGAAGAGAGGTAGAGGAAGCTTTGTTTCTTGGAGTGGTAGAAGTCAGAGACCAGCCGGTAGGTCAGTGCAGTTGCAGAGGCAGAGATTTAGACCTGCAGCTTCGGTAGCGAGTGCTCCTACTCCTGGAGTTCAGAGATCCACCTTACCTGTGTGTGACCAGTGTGGTGGAAGACATGGGGGCGTTTGTTGGAGGTATAGTAGATCAGCTGTATGCTTCAGGTGTGGATCACCTGACCACTTTGTGAGAGATTGTCCTGAGAGGCAAGAGCAGATGTCAGTTGATACTGTAGCTTCTCGACCTAGTGTGAGGGGAGGCCGAGGAGGCAGAGGTGCTAGCAGAGGAGGCAGACCGGGGTTCAGTTCTAGAGGTGGTGCTACATCCAGGGAGAGTAGACCAGAGGGAGCTGGGTCGTCTCAGAGGATGTATGTTATGCAGAGGCAGCCAAATGCATCGGCAGTCATAGCTGGTACTTTTTCTTTATTTGATACTTCAGTACTTGCCTTGATTGATCCGGGTTCCACGCATTCTTATATTAGTGCATCTGTTTTGCCCGTGTCTGATTTGCATACTGAGTCCCTAGGATTTGATGTGTTGGTGACAAATCCCTTAGGGCATAGTGTGATTGTTAGTAAAGTGCACCGGGATAGTGCAGTAGTGGTGCAGGGTGAGGAGTTCCTTGGGGATTTGATTGAGATGCCATTTAAGGAATATGATGTGATTTTGGGTATGGATTGGCTATCTCGGCATGGAGCTGTGGTAGATTGTAAAAAGAAAATTGTTTCTTTGAGAACTGGTGATGGTAGAGAGGTGATAGTATCTAATGAGCAAGAACAGTTAGCCTCCTTATTTGTTTCAGCTGTTGCAGCCAGGAGGTTGATTAGAAAGGGATGTAAAGCCTATCTTGCTCATGTGGTAGATACTAGAGTAAGAGGTTCTCCTATTGATAGCATTGCCACAGTTGCAGAGTTCCCTGATGTGTTTCCAGAGGAGTTGCCAGGATTGCCTCCTGAGAGAGAGGTGGAGTTTGGTATTGAGTTGTTTCCTGGTACCACTCCTATCTCCATTACTCCTTACAGAATGGCACCAGCAGAATTGAGGGAGTTGAAAGTGCAATTACAGGAGTTGTTGGATAAGGGATTCATTCGGCCCAGTGTTTCTCCTTGGGGAGCTCCTGTGTTATTTGTGAAGAAGAAGGATGGTACCATGAGATTGTGCATCGATTATAGGCAATTGAATAAGGTGACAATTAAAAATAAATATCCTTTGCCTAGAATTGATGATCTCTTTGATCAATTGAAGGGTGCAGCGGTGTTTTCTAAAATTGATCTGAGATCTGGGTACCATCAGCTGAGAGTCAGAGCTGAAGATGTTCCGAAGACAGCCTTTCGGACCAGGTATGGGCATTATGAATTTTTAGTTATGCCTTTTGGTCTGACGAATGCACCTGCAACTTTTATGGATTTGATGAATAGGGTGTTTAGGCCCTATTTGGATCAGTTTGTAGTGGTTTTCATCGATGATATACTGGTGTATTCGCAGAATGAAGAGGAACATGATATGCATCTGTGGATTGTGTTGCAGATCCTAAGAGAGAAGCAGTTATTTGCCAAATTGTCGAAGTGTGAGTTCTGGTTGGATCAAGTCGCTTTTCTCGGACATATTGTTTCAGCAGAAGGTATTAGAGTTGATCCGAGCAAAGTTGAAGCTATTTTGAATTGGAGTCCACCCAAGTCTGTGACAGAGGTTAGAAGTTTTCTGGGTTTGGCAGGTTATTACCGACGGTTTGTGAAAGGATTTTCTTTGATAGCTACTCCACTCACCAGATTGCTTCGTAAGGGAGTGAGATTTGTGTGGACAGATCAGTGTCAGGCTAGCTTTGAGCAGTTGAGAGATATGCTGACTCAAGCGCCTGTCCTTACTTTACCTGTGGAAGGCAAACCATATGTGATTTTTAGTGATGCTTCACATAATGGTTTGGGTTGTGTGCTGATGCAGGAAGGTAAAGTTGTAGCTTATGCTTCTAGACAGTTGAAACCGCATGAGCTTAACTATCCAACCCATGATTTGGAATTGGCAGCCATTGTGTTTGCACTGAAGATTTGGCGCCACTATTTGTTTGGGGAGAAATGTTTCATCTACACTGATCACAAGAGTTTGAAATATTTGGGTGTTCAGAAGGAGCTTAATCTTCGACAGATAAGATGGTTGGAATTGATTAAAGACTACGACTGCTTGATTGATTATCATCCAGGTAAAGCAAATGTTGTTGCTGATGCCTTGAGTCGGAAGTCTTTAGCTGGTTTAACTGTTTACTCGCTCTCGTTGCTTGTTGAATTGAGAGCATTGTGTGCTAACTTTGTATCTTGTGATGATGGTGCATTGTTGGCACAATTGTATTTGAAACCAATTTTGTTGGATCAGATTAAAGAGGCTCAGTTGGCTGATATGAAGATTCAGAAGATTATTTTAGATTGTCAGAATGGAAAGTGTAGAGTTTTTATTGTGAAAAGTGATGGGAGCCTATGGTTTAAAAACAGATTGTGTGTACCCGATGATGCTGATTTGAAAAGGATCATTTTAGAAGAAGCACATCAGTCTGTATTTGCTATGCATCCGGGTAATACGAAGATGTATCATGATTTGAGACAGCATTATTGGTGGATTGGGTTGAAGAGAGACATTGCTGAGTTTGTATCGAAATGTCTCACCTATCAGAAAGTTGAAGCAGAGCATCAAGTTCCAACAGGGTTGCTTCAACCGTTATCAGTGCCTGAATGGAAGTGGGAAAAAGTGACAATGGATTTTGTGTCTGGTTTGCCATTGACACAAAGGAAGCATGATGCCATTTGGGTGATTGTGGATAATTGACTAAGACAGCTCATTTCCTTCCGGTTCGGATGGATTATTCTTTGGAAAGGTTAGCTGAGCTGTATATTCATGAGATTGTAAAGTTGCATGGGGTTCCAACTTCTTTAGTGTCTGATCGAGATCCCAGGTTTACTTCAAGATTTTGGAAGAGTTTGCTTACAACAACAGTCACCAATCTAGCATTGGTATGGCACCGTTTGAAGCATTGTATGGCAGACGGTGTAGGACACCTCTTTGTTGGAGTGAATTTGGGGAAGGTAAGTTAATTGGGCCTAATTTGATTAAAGAAACTGAAGAGAAAGTGAAATTGATTCGAGGCAGGTTGAAAGCAGCTTCAGACCGACAGAAGTCTTATGCAGATCTGAAAAGGAGAGACATTCAGTTTGATGATGGAGATAAAGTATTCTTGAAAGAATCTCCTTGGAAGAAGATCTTGAGGTTTGGTCGGAAGGGAAAATTGAGTCCTCGTTTCATTGGACCATATGAAGTTTTGGAAAGAGTTGGGCCAGTGGCGTATCGACTTGCTTTGCCACCTGAGTTGGATCGTATTCATAATGTATTCCATGTTTCTATGTTGAGGAGATACAGGTCGGATCCATCTCATATTGTGCCAATTGAATCTATCGATGTGAGTCCAGATTTGACATTTGAAGAGGAACCAGTTGCTATCTTGGCACATGATGTGAAAGTGTTGAGGAACAAGAGAGTGTCATTGGTGAAGGTTTTATGGAAGAATCATACGAAAGAAGAAGCAACTTGGGAAAGTGAACAAACCATGCGAGAGCAATATCCTCAACTATTTCAGAGTTGATTTCAGGTAATTTCGAGGACGAAATTTCTTTTTAGAGGGGGAGAGTTGTAATATCCTCATGCATGCCCTAGAAGTTTTGATTTTGTTGTTGTTATTGTTGTTGTTTATATTGTAAGAGAAAATAAATTAAAGGAAAGTGTATATGTATATGTGTTGTGGGAAAGAAAGAGGGTTTAGAGATAAGTTTATATGTTGTTTATATGATGATATAATTAACATATACATAAGTCAAATGGAGAGTCAATGCAAGAGAAGATATTTATTTGAGATTTGTATAATTACTTAATTGGGCACATATGAGACAAAAAGTTAATTATATGAATAAGGGCATTTTGGTAAATATTTGGGTAAAATCTCTTGGTGGAGATTTAAAGAAGAAAAGAAGGGGTTGACTTTTGATTATTTTCTTTCCTCTCATTTTGGGTGTCGACGATTGAAGAAGAGAAAGGGAAAGAGAAGTGTTCTTGATGCTAGAAGCATATTGAAGAACCAAGTTGAAGATTTGTGGAATTTCTTCATTTAAGGTAAGAATTCTCTTCTTTCCCTTTTGTCAATTTTGAAGTTGTGTCTAAATGAAATTGTGATTTGTTGATGTGATGATTTGGTGTGTTTGATATGTGTTTATAAGTGTTTAAAGTGATTGTAAGTTAAAAGATGGAATTGGTGTTGGTTTGGTTGTGAATATGGTTAGATATGTGGAGGTTGATTGTGGAAGATCAAGTGGGAAGTTGGTTTTAGGGTTTGGTATTGGTGAATGTTTTAATGTAATGTTTATGTGTTGTTTAACTGGTTAATGTGATGAATATGTATGGTATGTGTTAATAACATTGATTAGAACCAATTGAATGAAGTTATTGTTGTGCAAAAGGGTGTGAAAATGCATTTGGAAGAGTGTTGGTTTTGATTTGGGTTGTGTTTTTGAGTGACACGGCTGGAATCAATGAGAGACACGGCCAAGACTTGAGAAATTTGGGTGACACGGCCAAGTTGGAAGGATCTTGGCCGTGTTGGGCAAGTTTTGGGGTGACACGGCCACTGGCTTGGCCGTGTCCCTTGAAGGTGTTTGCTACTGTCTGTTTTTAGTTGAGAGACACGTCCGTGTTCCTTGCCGTGTCTGTTACTGGATTTTTGGTGTTGAGTGACACGGTCACTAGCTTGCTCGTGTCATCTGCCCGTGTTAGCTACTGTGATTTTTAGTTGAGAGACACGGCCACAAGCTTGGCCGTGCTCCCTCAAAGTGAGCTGCCCGTGTTCTTCAATTGTGTTGGTTAGGGTTTATTTCTTTGTTCATTTTGCATTGTTTTGATTCTTCAAAGGTACTTTGGTACCTAAACCTAATCCTAATCACTTTAAACATACTTAAAGCATGGAATGATCTAATCAAATGGATGTGGAAGATCCTAAATCTATGAATGATATTAAGTGTTCTTTGCCCTAATTGCATTGTTGAGATTGAACAATGTTATGTTATGTATTGTGAATGGTAATGTGTTTCATGAGTAATGTACATTGAAATCTTGTATCAAAGATGTGATATGATGTAAAGCCATTGTGATTGGCTATGATGATGCAATTGAAAGAAAGAAGGCATGTTTGCCTAAATGTGATGAGAATTTGAGAATGGAAATGGTAACTATATAATAAATGATTTGTTTGTTTAATATGTTATTCAGTTTCAGAGTTCTGGATTTGGGTGGTATGCCTAAGAAATGATGAAAGGTAACAGTCTTGCCGGGTTGAGGATCTCCTCAAATGTGTTGAGTTGACGGTCCAAGAGACTGGGTCTGTTACACTATGAGAATTGTGAATATGAGATATATGATTTGTAACAGTCTTGCCGGGTTGAGGATCTCCTCAAATGTGTTGAGTTGATGGTCCAAGAGACTGGGTCTGTTACACTATCCATGGATAGAGATATATATATATATATTGCTACTAGCAGAAATGGTACTGGATGGTTCTCGCTGGCTCTCTTAAGTGGGAGGTCAGGGGTTCGATCCAGGGAGGCGACCCTTTGGGGCCAAATAAACAAATCCTGCTGGGCGGGCCGCGAGGGCTGTCCAGTACTGTAGCGATCGCTTGCCTCCTGCGGACTCCGTGCCCAGGTGGTGAAATGGCCGGGCCGTAAGCCACTAGTGGGCCAGGCAGCCGACCTGGTCGGGGAGGGTCGTTACAACTCGATTCCTAAGAAATCCCCAACCCCCTAATGGGTTCAAAAAGTTGGGTACGTGTGGGGAAGGTGAGAAATGGCCCAACACCCCCACAACGTCCAGTTCATTGGAACCGGCCTCCTTTACAGGTCTTAATATTATAAAATTCTTAAGTATAACAATATTATCCATATTACATGAAACAATTAAAATAAAGCATCATTATATTAAAAATCAAAGGAATGTCCAAACAAAGCAAATAAATGGACACCAATCCGAGGATGGAAACATGTCCTTACATTGTTCATGTCTAAACAAAATAGGACACCCACCAAAAGGTAGAAACATGTCCTTTGCATTGGTCCAAAATATAAAAGCAATTTAAATTACATAGATATTAATTAATGAGGTACCCACAAAGTGGAAACATACGTCTTACAACATTTGGAAATCAAAATAAATCGATAAAAGTAAATAACCATTCATCATAAATAAATCATTCATCAAAGATAGTAAACATCAATCAGAATATATAATAAACATTCATCCAATATAAATAAAACAATAAATATATTAACTTTAGGGATCCATACATTAATTAGGGTTTCTAGAGTTTTATGCTCAATGAGCTTAAAAGATTTAAGGTTTTGGATGTTTTATGGAAAAAATGTTATATGACTTAAAAAAAAATTTAGGTTTAGTTAGGGTTTTAAGCAAACTTCATGAGTTAGGGTTTTATAGTTTGAAACCTTGATTTTGCATATTATGATTAAGGATTTGATGTTTTACAGTGATCAAAGTTAAGTATGGTTTAGTATTGACTATAATAACTAATTAAGTATTTCGAATGGAACAAATATAGAAAGTCTTTATTTGAAAGATTAAAATATCCCAGTGAATAAAATTATTAAAAGCTAATGTGAAGATTTGAAAACAAAATTAGGATTTATGGTTTGAATAAATTAGGGTTTAGGTTTGTATTTTGAATAAAGCTAGAATAATTATAACAAAGGAAGTTAAACATAAAAAATTATAATACACAAATAAATATTGACCCGAGCCCATACGGCGGTCCCTCTAGCCAGTTAGCTGGCGGGGGTCAAGGGGGCTAGTGTAAGAAACTAGCTTGGCGGGGGTCAAGCTGCTAGCTGGAAGATTTTGAAAACTAGCTTTTAGGTTGTAGGTTTTGGTGTTGAAAATTAAGATTTTAGGGTTCAAGATTTAGAAAATAGGGTTTTGAAATTGGAAGAAACTAGTGTTATTTTTAAAAGAATAATGCTTACTGTGTGATTTTGGAAAGAAGGATTAATTAGTGTTAAAGTTTTTGATTCTTAAAAAAAAAGGCTACTGAATTTTTGGAATAGAGATTAGGTTAGGGTTTTAAAGTTTTTGGAGATAGAAGAAACGATTTAGGGTTTTTGAAGTTTTAGAAACAGAAGGATTATTTAGGGTTTTCGAAGTTTTTAATCAAATTGTTTGATGAAACAATTAATCCAATTTGAATGATGAAGCTACTGTAAAGAAATAAATAAAGAAAATAGAGATTCAAACCTCCATTCGTTGGTTCCACCAAAAATTGATTTCTAGATGAATAATAACAAAGGCAAGGTTGCTGTCTTTGATGGATTGATTGCTTTTTTCTTGCTCCTCTCAAATCTGAAGTCCCAAGTTTAACTCTATTAAAACAAATTTTCGATCCCACTAATTTTTTCCCCTCCCCCAAAGTTCCCGTCTCCTAATTCTGAGTTTTAAAGTGTTATTAAGCGTAGTTCTAATTGTTTAAGGAAACTAAAATTAATTAGGAAAAGAAACCAAAATCAAATAGAATTTGGTTTCAAAAAAAATTGTGTTGGAAAATTTCGCTGGCTAAAACTGGGAGCTTTGGCGAGGTCTGCGAGAGCTGGCAAAAAATTGCGAGGTGCTGTGTAACACCCTTATACCTTTATACGTACAATACATATTTTAAGCATATGTAAAATTCGCATATATGGTACAAAAATGTCACAGGCCGATTTACTAATTTTTTTTTACATTTCCAATTTAAAATTTCAAATTCTAAATATATAAAAATTAAATAGAATATAAATATTATTTACTTATTATAAGAACCCAAAATAAATAATATATATATAAATCTCTGGGAAAAATTTGCCAGAATTTTGTCTATCCAAAATTTAGCAATTACTCAACCTACAAAAAGAAAACAATCCCAAATAATTTTCAACCACCATCTCAACAATACTTCTCAATTTCACCAAGTTTCTCAAACATTTATACATATAGATCTATAAAATTTAAAACACACTTACTCTCCCATTTCAAATACAATAACCCAAACATTCTTTATAATATACAATACGTAAAATTCAAAACATAATATATTATGTATAAAACTTAAAATGTACAATAACATAAAAATATATCCATGCTGCTGACAGTGTTTTTGATCTTGATAGCAACTCAACAAGCTCAACTACAAATCTAGACCCGATCTGGTCTAGAAGAACTCTCTGGCTCAGCTGGGTCTACCCTGTCACCTGCGCGATGGAAACAATCGCACTAAGCCAAAGCCTAGTGGTACAAACTTTGATAATAACAATATAACTCAATCCAATACCAAATGCACAATGCATATAGATGTCACATCAATCCACTTTCTTATATTTTTCAAATATTTCATAAGTACAACTCATAACATTATATTGCTCAATTGTATCATAATTCATAATTCACATTGAAACAAAGATAAGCATGGCCCCAAAAAGGATCTAATATGCTATTCAAATTTCAAAGTTACTGCTTTGGTCCATAATGACACCATGTGTCTAACCCCATAGGCAATATATCCATGGGTAATGTATCAGCCCCAGTCTCTTGGACCTCAATCCGGCTAGACCCTTAGGCCCCAGTATCTTGGTCCTCAACCCGGCTACACTGCTACAGTTTTTGAGGCTTACGACCCAGTCTTTTCACCCCAAAAACATCATATTTATCAGCTGGCCTGGCTTACGACCTAGTCTTTTCACCATTCCATCGTATAGCCCGTAGGCAATCATAGGCATGCTGCCAAACCCAGAACCCTAAAAATTGAATAACATACTAGGCACACAATTTATTAATATTTCTCATTATTAATCTCTTTCTCATTTTTACATATTCAATCTAGGCACTTTGCCTTATTTTCACTTTTTTTTTTCTCACTTTTTTCATTTTTTACATCTTTCTCATTTTTCTCACTTTTCTCACTTTTCTCATTTTTATCAATATCAATTCATTTCATTATTACACATATCTCATTTTTGTCTTCACAACACATTACCCAATTACTTTGGGTATTTTCACATAATATGCATATTTCACATGTTACACAAATTAACCATTATCAACGACTTTTCACAATGCATTTAACACATATATGACCTTACAAATGTCATAGCATATTATTCATACACAATCAATGAACCAAGTAGCTTAACACATTTTTCAACCAAAATGTGTTAAGTCCAAATGTTATGCAAATATAGACATTATATTCAAAGTTTGTACATACCTCCACTAGCAACCCAAAGCAAGCTAAAAACAACCTTCAATACAATCTTTCCAACTTGCCCTTCACCACTTGGATGAAGCAAATCAATCTCCCTCAATGCCTAAACCAAATGTGATAGCAAATAATCATTTAGTATCACATTTAATGGCATTTCCAACATTAAACCATAATTACACATCACTCCTACAAATTTTCAAAAATTTAGCCTTTCCTTACTTCAATATTAGAATTTCATTCTACTATAATTAAATTAGTGTTTTAAGTTTATTTATATTATTAAAAATATATTTTAATACATTTAAATTATTTACATTATAAAAATACACTCTTATACACAAAATCTCAAAAATGGCATAACCTTCCCCCATTGAAGGTTTTCCATTACAACACAATCAATTACTCATTCCAAGCTTATATTCATCACTTTTAACACTAAACAACATGCTTAAACAAATAAAATCACACAATTCAACCACTTTGGAAAATCACTTTTCCAAAACCCTAAATCTCCACTTCCATTCTCAAACTCCAACCCAACACCACCAAATCCAATATTTGACTTTAAAATACTTGTTTATGAATCAAAAAAACTCATTTGGAATCAATTTGCACAATTAAAGTTCATGTTTTCAAAACCCCAAAAATCCATAACCCTAAATTCTCTCTCTTCACCATTCTTTAACCAAACTCCATCATCTCTTCAATCTAACCTTAGAATCATTGTTAATTACCCAAAATAACATCATACACACCAATTCCAACAATTATAACATACTACATAAAAATCCAAATTCTCATATAATCTCATCTTCCACGGAATTCAAAGAAAAGAGATGGAAACTTACTAATTTTGGTGGAAATCACCAAAAATCCACTTGAAACTTGTTAATTCCTTCAATTTATGGAGTATGGAAGAAGCAAAATCTTTGGTCTTCAAACTCCCATGGAAGTCACGTCCTTGAAGAAGAAGAAGAAGAAGAAGAAGACTTTTAATATTCTTTCCTTTTCATCTTTTTTTTTAACCACATATATATTTATATATATTAAAATAATTTAATATTTAATTATTTTTTTAATAAATTAAAAGTCCTAATTTCCCTCTTCCATTCAAAATTATTTTATTTTTGAATTATTTTATTAATTTTAAATTTATAAGATTTAATTACCAAAATACCCTTTTCTTTTAAAAAATGTTGACTTTTATATATGTTATGTATATTTGCATATATATCACATATATATTCCACTTTTTCATTTAAAATCCCTTCAATTTTCATTTAAAATCATTAATTTAATTTATCCTTCTAAATTATAATTTATTTTGTCCATTTTTCCAAAAATTAAAAATTTTAAAAAATTTTAGGATGTTACACGCTGGCTGGGTAGCCAGCCAATTCGCCGCAGGAATTTCTTGGGGCGAATTGGCATTGACCAATTGGACCTTCAGCGATGAAATTTTTTCATCGCCGATTTTTTCATTGCCGATTTTTATTTTTTATTTATTTTTTATTATTAATTTTTTATTTTTATTTATTTACTTTTTGTTATTATTTTCTTTATTAACTTCAACACTTTTATTTTTATTAAAAATTGTAAATAATAAATACTAAAATAAATATTATTTAATTAAAATACCACAAAAATTATTTTGGACTATATAAGAAATATCGGACCGAACTGGGTAAAAAATTAAGGGTTTACAGTTTGCCCCTGCTTGAACGATTTGAGACTTCAGTAAAAGAGAGTGAAAAGCAATATTATTTTTTACTGATTTTTTATGAAGATGGATACCTGAATTTGATTTGGGTACTTGGACCCGAGACTAAACTTGTTTTGGGTACTTGGACCCGAGACTGAATTGAATTTGGGTACTTGGACCCGAGACTAAGTTTGACTGACCTTTTATCAGTTGAGAAGTCTGACTGCTATGACTGTTCTATTCTTTAACGCATTGTGGTTCTTCACCCTCAAAATGGATCTTCATCGTTGGACCTTGGATCTTCATCCTTAGCATAAGATCTTCACCTTTGAAAATGGATCTTCATCCTTAGAGATCGAGTCTTCACCCTTGTAAATGGATCTTCATCCTTGGAGATCGGGTCTTAACCCTTGTAAATGGATCTTCATCCTTGGAGATCATGTATTCACCCTTGAAAATGGTTCTTCATCCTTTGAGATCGGGTCTTCACCCTTGAAAATGGATTTTCATCCTTTGGACATCGGGCCTTTACCCTTGAAATTGGATCTTCATACTTTAAACTAGATCTTCATCCTTGGAATTGGGTCTTCACCCTTGGAAATGGATCTTCATCCTTTGGACTTCGGGTCTTCACCCTTTGAAATTGGATCTTCATCCTTGGAATCAGGTCTTCACCTTTGAAAATGGATCTTAATCCATTGGAAATTGGGTCTTTACCCTTGAAACATGGATCTTTATCCATTACAAAATATGGTCTTTACCCTTAAAACATGGATCTTTATCCATTGAAGTCCGAGTCTTCAACCCTTAAAACATGGATCTTTATCCATTGGAGGTCGGGTCTTTTACCCTGGCTTTAGCTCTTTTAGCTTGACTGATCTTTTGTCTTTTGCATCTTCATTCTTTTGAGAATTCTAATTTTCTTCTTTTGTTTTCATTCTTTTTTGTTGTCTAGTTCTTTGCACAAGCACTCATTTCTTCTCTTTGCAAAATTACTGGAGCTTTCTCAAGCAATGGGCTTTCCATGCCCCCTTGATTCAATATCTTCTTTTGATTCTTTACTTTGCAGGGTATTTGTTGTTCACTTTGACAAAGAATAGAAAATGCAAGATAAGAAAGTGCGATGTGATATGCTCATGTATGCATGATATGCATGAATAATACTTACAATGGTTCTATCAACTCACAGAATGAGATTATGAGTTGAAATGCTCTCACGAATTTCTTTCAGATGCCCATTTAGTTTTTGCACTGGAATTACAGGATGCTTCACATTTATGGCTTTTATCTTCGAGATGTTGAAAATATGAGTGGTGGAGACCCCAAGTTGCAGAATTAGGGATACATCAATTTCAAACTATGTTTTAGCATGTCAGTTGGTAGCTTCTTCATGACCTTGCTAATAATCATTTCCTTTTCCCAGTATGTTCTTTGAGTTTTGATGGTGCAACAAACTTCTCTTAACTTGAAGGCTTCGTGTGACAAAAACACATTTTTTGTATTTTTTTAATTTTGATTTTGAAATCAAATGTTAGCTTTGCCAAATCAATGTCAATGTGCCTCAGGACTTGATTTTTCCAAATTAACATATCTATAACATGACAACCCTAGTTACCGTACTAAACTCAGGAATCATTTATATTTAAGCAAGAATTGTTGCACTTCAGATAGGCACATACACATTACTTGGCCAAAGGTCTCATTGAGTTTGAATATGGTCTATCTCATATGTATGCTTATTCAAACTATCTCCACTGATAGACTCTGCCTACCAAGAGAGATCAACAGGTCTTTGATAGGCTTGAAATGGGGTCTATAAGCGACACAGGTTTAAATGAAGGCCATTTTGAGATAGGAGGTGATGTGACACAATGGACTAACCTTCACACTACAAACTGCTTGTTAAAATTTTAGACAGTTGGAAACATAAAAAGATAGAGCTTTGAGAGTTCTCCCATCTTTTTAGCATTAATCTAGATCTTGATTGGGATAGTCTTTTCCATTGCAAAAAAGTTTGGTACCCAAATTCATTTCTTTTCTTCTTCTCCCTTTTCATTCTTTTTATTTTTCTTACTTTTCCCTTTCTTTTGATCATTTTATCATCCTTCCTTGTAGGACTGTCAAGTAAAGAACTTTCAAGAACTGGATGGTCTTTCTCTTTTTTCTCTGATCTTGATCAAATTTATGGTTGGGTTGGACCAATTCAAGCCAAACTGTCCTTATAAACCAAATGGAAGCCTTTTGCTGCTTTAGGTAAATGAGAACTCAGTTGGCTATATGACCGCCTTTTTAGGTTTTACCCTTTTTCTTTTTTCCTTTCTTTTTGTTTCTTTTTGTTTTTTTGTTTCTTTTTGTTATTTTCTTCTTTTTTCTTCTTTTCTCTTTTCTTTTCTTTTCTTTTGTCCTTTTTTCTTTTCTTTTTTTCTTTTTTCTCTTCTCTTTTTTTTTTTGCTTTTGGTTCTAGCTCTAAAAGAGTTGTCTTGTTTGTACTAACTTAGGCTTCCAATAATGGATGAGTGGAGTGACATAAATCTTCTTTAACAGGGATAAATCATTTGTTACTCTGATGTTGTCTTGATATATTGGAGATATTAAGAAAACTTCAACTACCCTTATGGTCTTGAGAACTTTAACTACCCTTATGGTCTTGAGAACTTAAACTATCTTCATGGTATTGAGAACTTCAACTATATTCATGGTATTCATTTCTTTCTTTGATCTTCTTGCCTCTTCATCTTAGTGATCATAAGACTTGTCAAAAGTATCACAACAACTCAGGGTAGGTTGTTGGGCTTATAAGTCAATGAAAAGAAAGCTAAAAATTTTATGAAGGCTCAAAGGGACAACTAGGGATTGATATTTAATAGAGTGGATACTAGTTGTTGACTAACCAAACAATGCCTAGATCATCTCCCTCTTAAATAAGCAGAGTTCAATTTTGCCTCAAAAGTTTGTCAAAGCATGTTCTAAGACTGACTAAGACCTAGACATAGGTCATTATGTAGGAGCCCTCTCTAAGTAAGCATACACAACTCAATGCTATAGAGCAATTACCTTATCTAGTAAAGTCATTCGAATCATGATGCCTAGATATGCTAATTTATAAACATCAAGCTAGATTCCTCATTGGTTGACCACCAAAATGAATAAAGACCAACAAAAATTTTGATGAAAGTAATTTATTTCAAGCAACTTTAAATTTGAAAAACACAATAGTTCCAAAATATTAAAGAAAGTAAAATTGAAAAGCAACATTCATGCTAAGGAAAGTTCATTGAGTTTAAGCTTCTTTTCCTTTCACATCTCCAATATTTTCATCTTGAAAGGATGATAAAACAAAATCTTCTTCCAATCCTTTTCCCACCATGAAGGTTGCCGGTGGAGGTACTCTTCCACACAGATTATTCTTGGTATTGGGCTTGTCCGGCTCTGGTAGCTTACCACTATCGATTAGATCTTGGACCTCATACTTCAATCGGGTACATCTATCAGTCTCATGTCCTTGAGTATGATGAAATTGACAAAAAGCCTTAGTATCAAATTTTAGGGGTAAAGGATTTGGTAAAGTTCGAGGGGCTAATGGCTGTAATAGTCCCTTCTTTTGTAGCTTGTTGAAGACCCAAGACAAAGGCTTTCCCAAATCTGAAAATTACCTTCTATTTGCTTGACTAGTTGTATTAACATCAACTTCTTTTCGTGTGCTTTGATTTCCATACTGGTATTCCCTTTCTCATTCCTTCTTGTCGAAATGATTCTTCTCCCTTTCCCATTCTTCAATTTGAAGACCGGCTTAGAGAAGATCTTTGAAATCACGGATGAGTGTATGAGACATCCTTTCACGAAGACTAGGCACACCCCTCTCATAATTATCCTTATTTGATCAGATTCATCGGGCCTCTTCTTGAACAAAGCAGCCTTATTCCTCCATCTTTTCACATAGTCCACAAAATTTTCATTTGGTCTTTGTCTAATGGACTCCACTTCCATTAAGGTAACTTCCATCTCGACATTGCATCCATATTGTTTGATGAAGGCCTTGTACAGCAGATCCCAACTCTTTTGTGTTCCTTCTTCTAAGGTATTGAACCAATTTTTGATAACAGGATCCAATGAGAGTATAAAGTACCTTAGAGTTTAAGCCTTAGTAGCTCGGGAAGACTGCATAGCAGTGATATATTACTTCACATGGAGGTGAGAATTTCCGATTCCATCAAACTTCACAAAAGATGGCATCTTAAACTTTTACGGAACTTCTTCATCTAGTTCAAATAATTTGTCAACTTCGGACATTTCTTCGGCTTTCAGTTTCTTCTCAAATTTCTTTTCTAAATCAGCAATCATCTTTTCAACATCAGGAAATTCCTGCGGGCGAATTGGCCTTGACCAATTGGACCTTCGACGATGAAATTTTTTCGTCGCCGATTTTTTCATCGTCGATTTTTATTTTTATTTTTATTTATTTATTTATTATTTTTTTGTTTATTATTATTATTTTTTATTTATTATTATTATTTTTTATTAATTTCACCAGTTTTATTTTTATTAAAAATTATAAATAATAAATACTAAAATAAATATTATTTAATTAAAATACCATAAAAATTATTTTGGACTATATAAAAAATATCGGACCGAACTGGGTTAAAAATTAAGGGTCTACACTATGTTAGTGACAAAGAATCCAGTAGCAACTCAGTTAGCTTCTCGCCAAAAGCAATGGAGCCCAAGTAGAGTCAAAGGATGGAGGACGACTCCCTCAATGCCAAGATGGAAGAACTGAAGGAGGCCCTAGCTAAGACTATGAAGAGCCAACTGGCTACACTTTTGGGGAACACTACTGAGGCATCTACTAGTACTAAGAAGCAGAAGGACAAAGGGTCGCTAAGGTCGGCAAAGTAGCTTTCGATGATGACAAGGCAATCATTGATGATGATGATGATTGAGCTCAATATTTTCAAGATCCTCAATATAAAAAAAAGAGCCAAAGGTTATTGAAAGATCAGCCTTGGAAAAGACTGAAACTTTAGACGTTGAGAAGTTGATTGCCAATTTGGAGAAAAATGTTTAAAAAGAAGCTGAAAGCTGAAGATGTCAGTGGTGGACAAGTTGTTTTAACAAGATGAAGAAGTCCCGTACAAGTTCAAAATGCCTTCTTTCTCCAAGTACAATAGTACACAAAATCCTCAGTTGCATGTTAAGTAGTACATCACAGCTATACAGCCTGCTAAAGCTACTAAGGCTCAAACTCTAGGGTATTTCATGCTCTCATTGGATCCTGTTGTGTAAAACTGGTTCAACACATTAGAGGAAAGTACATAAAAGGATTGGGATATGCTATATAAAGCCTTCATTTAGTAATATGGATACAATGTTGAACTGGAAGTAACCCTGATGGAGGTGGAAACTCTCAAATAAAAGTAGAATGGGAATTTTGTTGATTATGTGAAAAGGTGGAGAAGTAAAGCTGCTCTCCTTAAAAAGAGGCCAGATGAGTCTGACCAGATCAGAATGATAGTGAGAGGTGTCCCACCCAACCTTCGTGAAAGATTGTCTCATACCCTTATCAGATATTTCAAAGATCTTCTCCAAGTTGGCTTGCAAATAGAAGAGTGGGAACGAGAGAAGAATCATTTTTCTGGAAGAAGGAATGAAAGAGGAAAATATCAATCTGGCAGTCAGAGTGCATAAAAAGAAATGGATGTTAATGCAACTACTGACCAAGGAAATAGAAGACAATTTTTAGATATGGGGAAACCTTTGTCTTGGGTTTTCAACAAGCTACAAAAGAAGGGACTATTATAGCCTTTGGCCCCTTGAACTTTGCCAAATCCTTTATCACCAAATTTTGATACTAAAGCCTTTTGCCAATTTCATCAGACACAAGGACATGAGATAGACAAATTCTTGTGACCAAAACATGAGATCCAAAATTTGATTGATAGTGGAAAGTTGCCTGAACCTAACAAGCCTAACACCAAAAGCAATCCTTTACTTGAATTTGGAAAAATGCCATCGCTAGCAACCTTCATGATAGAGGGAGGATTGATGAAAAGTTTTATCTTATCATCTTTTCAAGATATAGATGGAGAAACTGTTGAGGAGGGGGTTGCTAGTGTTGGCTCTTAACCCTGACATGTCCAAGTAAATGATGTATTTTTTGACTCCAACTCAACAAACTTCTCTTAGCTTATTTGGTTATTTGTTTTATTTTCTATATTTGATATTTTGTAGAACCAAATTTGTCCTACACCATTCATCCATAGTCAGAAGTATAAAATGGTACAACTTTCTTAGAGCTGGACAAAAAAAAGAGAGAAATTAAAAATACAAAAAAAAAAAGAGAAAAAGGAAAAACAAAAAATAGAAGAAAAAAGAAAAAAAAAGGGTCCTGGGTTTGTGTAAAAGCAAAAGGAAAAGATGGAGATCATCCTAATCAGATCTATATTTCTTCTAAGGAGATAGAAGGAAATTGAAGTATATATTTTCATGAAGCAAGATAACAAGACACTTAGAGTTTAGTATTGCTCCTAGCTGCCTATGGCTCCAATAGAAGATTGTAGTGTAAAGGTTGGTCAGCAGTGTCACATCAGCTCTAGCTCAAAGATGGCTTTCATTTAACCCATGTCCCTTATTGACCCCATTTCAAGCCTATTAAAGACTTGTTGATCTCTCTTGGTAGGTAGACTTCATTAGCGGAGATAGTTTTGATAAGCATGCATATGAGATAGACAATATTTAAACTCAATAAGACCTTTGGCCAAGTAATGTGTATGTGCCTATATGAAGTGCAACAGTTCTTGCTCAAATGGAAATGGTTCTTAAGTTTAGTATGGTAATTAGGGTTGTCATGTAATAGATGTGTTAATTTGGAAAGTCAAGTCCCGAGGTACAATAATACTGATTTCACAAAGCCAAAATATGATTAAAAAAATGTGTGTTTGGAAAAAAAAATTTCTTATCTCACAAACCCTTAAGTTAAGGGACGTATGTGGAACCATCAAACCTCGAAGGACACATTGGGTAAAATAAATGATTATTTGCAAGGTAATGAAGAAGTTACCAACTAGCATGCTAAATAATAATTTGAAATGGATGTATCTCTACTGGTTGGGCCCCCACTGTTCATGTTTTCAACATCTTGAAGATAAAAGCCATAAATGTGAATTTTTCATCCATTACAATACATGATCTGAATGAGCATCTAGAATAAATCAGCAGGAGCACTTCAGTTGATCACCTTGGTCTGTGAGTCAATGGAACCACTGTAAGTATTATTCATGCATATCACACATACATAAGCATATCACACTACATTTTTTTGTCTTGCGTTGTCTATTCTTTGTCAAAGTGAACAACAAATACTCTATAAAGGAAGTATGAAGCATATAAAGAATTAGGGGGGGGGGCAAGAAAGGCCTATTGCTTGAGTAAGATCTAAACATTTTGCAAAAATGGAGATGCTGCTTGTGCAAGGAACCAGACAAAATGCAAACATCAATCAGAGCTTTCATAGGAAAAAATCATTTGTTTGAGCCTACACAGGGGGCAAAGTTTCTCCTTGTCATTTTTAATTTTATACCTACAAATTTTTAGACTCACCTTCAATATTTTGACATGCAGAGGGTAAAGAAAGGATATAAGGACTAGCTAAAAAATAGCTAAATTTTTTGTAAAAGTGTGAAATGAAGAATCCATTTAAGAATGGAATAAGAAGAAAATTAGAACTCTCAAACAAATGAAGATGCAAAAGACAAAATATTGATCCAGCTAGAGGAGCTGAAGCCAATATAAGACCCGATGTCCAAGGATGAAGATCCATTTTGAAGGGTGAAGACCCAATGTCTAAGGATGAAGATCCATTTTTAAAGGGTGAAGACCCATTGTCCAAAGGATGAAGATCCATTTTAAAGGGTGAAGACCCGATGTCCAAGGACGAAGATCCATTTTAAAGGGTGAAGACCCAATGTCCAAGGATGAAGATCCATTTTCTGGGTGAAAGACCTATAATCCTTTGAAGAATGGAACAACCAAATGGAAGAATGCCAGAATTGTCAATTGATAGAAGGTCAGTCAAATCAAATCTTGGGTTTAAGTACCCAGTATGGGGTCCAAGTACCCAAATCAAATCCAATATCGAGTCTCAAACTCAAATTATTTATTTGAATCTTGGACTCAATCCAGGCCTAGAACCCAAACCAACTCAAGTCTAGAACCCAAATCACATTCTAGTTCAAAACTCAATCCGGGTTGAGAACCCAAACCAATTCGGGTCCAAAACCAAATCATTTACCACTCTAGAACTTAATCTGAGTCTAAAACCTAAAACATTTTTTAGTACAGAACTCAATCCAACCTCTGGTCCGGAACTCTTATCCAAAACCAGCTGAAAGTCATGTTGCTTTTTACTCTCTTCTACTCAAGTCTCAAATCGTTCAAGTAGGGAGCAAAATTTTATACTCTTAATTTTGGCACGGATTAGGTTTAAGAAGCTTACCTTGTTCAGTTATAATTTTAAAGCACCTAAACCTAATTTTAAAGCTTAAATATATTAAAGGGTCCAATTCACAAAATCCAATGTTAAATTGTAAAATAGGTTTTGTCCAAAAGAAATTAAAAATTAGGGTTTGGTTTGAGTCAGGACAGGTCAAAAATTGATATGAGGCAATCTCATATCCATTTGGACCTTCCAAATCAATATGGGTTGGTTCCATATCGATTTGGAGACTCCAAATCGATTTCAAAATCGATATGAGCCAAGCTCCATATCGATTTGGACCTTCCAAATTGATATGGGGTTTACTCTACCATATCAAATTAGAACCTCCAAATCGATATGAGCCCCTCCAAATTCAAATTCTGACCAGCAAATTAATTTCCTAATCAAGCTATAATTTTTTTAAAGTTTAGATTAGGTTTAAGGGTTAAGTGATGGTTTTGCCTATAAATAGATGATTAAAAAACAGAGAGGGGTGACAATTTCGATTAGCAATAAACACAGAATCAATCAAATTTATCCAAACAAAGAAGAGTAATCAGTAAACAAAAAGTGAGAAAACTATTAAATTCATAAAAAAGGTAGTAGTTGCTGCTTTGATTCTGTTCAGCCAAGAATTCCATATTAGTGCAAGCGAGAGTTTGGATAAATGTTTAATTTTAGTGGAATCAACAAACGAAGGTAAGTTCTTTAAGTTTAATTCATTTAAACTCAATTACTAGAAGCTTTGATGATGTTTGTATAAACATTAATCATATTTATTCTTCATCCAGAATAGCTCGAGTGGCTTAGACACACTTGATTATATTTATCACTATACATTCATTAGTTTAAATATATCTAGTAGCTAAAATTTTTCCAAAATCATAATATATTTTTCTAAATATTAAACCCTAATCATATCATATCTCAAAATCCCTAAATTGTAAAAATATAAAACCTAGATTAGATAGAAACCCTAATTCCCTAACAAAGCCATATCATGTAAACTGTTTACCTTTTTGGGGTGCGACACCCGATCCCCCTCAAAGGGCACTGCCCCCCTTGACCCTCTCCCACTAACTTGTGTCGTCGCACACTATATTTCCTTAATGGGGTAATATTAAGATTTGTCTATTTATTTTCTTTTTAAATATTCAATTATTTTCATATATGTTGTATTATTTTTCCTTGATTTATTATTTTCCTTAGATTTATATATATTTTTAAATAGACTTGTAAAAGGCATGTTTCCACTCATGGGTGCCTGATTTATTTTATTTATTTATTTTTTGTAGTTTAATTTATTTAAAGACTTTGGGATTAAGGTAAAGGGCATGTTTCCACCAAATGGTGGGTGTCCTATTTTATTTAGTTTTGGGACATTAGACAATTATTGGAAAGGCATGTTTCCATCCTTGGATGGGTCCTATCTTGATTGCTTTATTTTAATAAAGGTGATTGATGATTATTTATTTTGCTAATTGCATGTAATATGAATGATATTTTAATAAGTTAGGAATTTAATAATATTTAGACCTGAAAAGAGAGTCAGTTCAAATGAATCGGGAGTTATGGAAGTACTGGGTCATTCTCACATTCCCCATACGTATCTAACTTTTCAAACCCATTAGAGGGTTAGGGATTCCTTAGGAATTGAGTCATCCATCCATTTCTATTTTCCTAGCCTGTCTGCATGTATTCTTTATGTTTAGGCCCATGTTCTTTAAGGCCTTTATCCTAACAGTGCCAAAGTTGCAAGAACCATTCCATATGGGAGTGGGGAAAAAAATCCCTACCCATAATGAGCCAAGAGATCAATCTTCTTGTTAAGTTTGGTGATCCTTTTGGTGTCATCCTTTTTCAAGTTAGTGAATTATTTTTGGAGAGAGTAAATTTCTTTGAGAAGGAGCTTTTAGGTCTTTGAGGATTCACCCTTTTCTTCTGTAGATTTGGTTAGTTTGGGAGGGTTCTCAACTTCAACAGAAATAGGTTCACCTCTTTCTTCATCTGTGATGTGGTACCTAGGCCTTTTCTCTTCTCTTTGAATCATGCCTTTGCTACCAAAGGTATACTCATAATGATCATCAACCTTTTGAATACACCTAGAATGTTCAAAGTAATCAAGATTGATGGACCTTGTGGCAGGGTCAAGAGGTTCACTTAGGGTTGCTAAGTTTTTAAGGGTTAGCAATTCTAAATGCCTAGCAATTTGAGTGAATTGAGAAGAGAGAAAAATGATTCAAGCCTTATCTTTCCCATGGTGAAGAAAAGTGTCAATAAGGAATTGGGCAGTTTGGACGGGTTTGTTGTGTTCTAATGAATATAAGAAAACAAAAGTCATGTTATGTGACTTTCTCATCTTCACTCATTTGATTAGTGTTTTGAAATGGATGGCCTTGGAGGATCTATTGTTGTATTCGGTTTCTATGGATAGTTAACTCCAAAAAGGCTCATGTCAAATTGGCACTGGCCAATTCGAAATGGAGCCTTACATTTGAATTGGCATTGGCTCGGCAAGGCGTTCAGCCCCGATTTCAAACAAGTATAGTTTTAATTGGAAATCCTTATTAAACTCGGTCTATGTAGTGATGTTTAAGATAATTTCTTCCTTATAAATAGGGATTTATGCAACACTTAATGGGATGAGTACAATTATCAAACCAAGAATGATCAAAGTATGGACATAATTAAAAAGATGAAGAGCAAATTAGGTTTAAGGATCTTTAAGAGCCAGAATTATTATTAAGAAAACCTAGCAGCAAAAACAATTAGAAAAAGAGAGGCATTAGCAATACCGAGCAATCAACACACTTTGCTCAGCCAAAACCCTTGATTGGTGCAGGCAATAGCTTGATTAATACTCTTTTAATTTTGTGGAGCCTTCGACACAGTTTTTATTTTCTAATCTATTTATTTTAATGTCCATTAGCTATGCTTTTCCTTTAAACATTAAATGTTGATTAATGATTAATCCAGTATCTAATTAATTTGAGTTGTGACTTTGCATAAACCTTAATAATAACCAAATTGATATGCTCTTTCATCCAGTAGCTACGTTTGGTATTTTTTACATGTTCTGGTGCTTTAAAATTATTCTAGTAAATAATTCAAAACCCTAATTTCATATTTGCTTGATTCAAAACCCTAATTTCCTAAATCTGTAAAAGCTAAAAATCCTAATCCTAAATACCTAAAACCCAATTTTCCTAACCACAATCATAACACCCTAAAACCCTAAAACTATAATTTTATCCCAAAAACCTTAAAACTATAATTTTATTCCAAAAATCCTAATTTTACCTTAAAATCCTAATTTAGAAAATACCCTAATTTGTATAAATATAAAACTCTAGTTTAGATAGAAACCCTAATTCTCCAACAAAACCATACCATGTAAAATGTTTACCTTTCAGGGGCACTGCCTCCTTGGCCCCCACCCACTAACTGGCTAGCGGGGCAGCCGTCGACATGACCCTCGTCATTGCACCCTATATTTTATTAATGGGATAATATTAAGATGTGTTTGTTTATCTTCTTTTTAATTATTTAATTATTTTCATATGTGTTGTATTATGTTTCTTTGTTTTATTCTTTTTCTTAGATTTATATGTATTTTTAAAGGGAATTTTAAAAGGCATGTTTCCAACTAGTATGGGTGCCTTGTTTTTTTTGTTTATGTAATTTAATTTATTTCAAAGACTTTGGGATAATTGTAAGGGACAGATTTTCACCTTTTGGTGGGTGTCCTATTTTATTTATTTTCTTTATGGACATTTAGACATTTGTTAGGGCATGTTTCCATCTTTAGATTGGTGTCAATCTTTTTTCTCTGTTTGATTTATAATATAATAAAATATTTATTTTGATAACTATATGTAGCATAGATAATATTATAATACTTAAGAATTCAATAATATTTAGACCTGAAAAGGAGGCTAGTTCCAATGAACCGGGCAGTGTGGGGGTGTTGGGCCATTTCTCACCTTCCTCATGTGTACCCAACTTTCCAAACCCAAGAGGGGGTTGGGGATTTCATATGAATTGAATCATCCACCGCTTTCTTTTTTCCTATCCCATCCCGGTGGTGACTCCATATTCTACGGGTTTAGGACCATGTTCTCTAAGGCCCTAAGGCTAATAGTGCCAAAGTCGCAAGAACCATTCCATCAAGAGTGGGGTTGAAAATCCTGGCTCACACTATAGCATTCTCCTTGAATGTTAAGGGTTAAGAGCATTCCTTCAATAGGCATTTTAGTTGGCTCAATGGTTTTCTATTTTAGCATATAATATTTGGTCTTCTCCTCTTCAGTTTTGTGTTTTAAACACTTTTTAGGGTGAAGTGTTTGGGTTGAGATGCATGTTCACTAATGACTATCCTTTTCCCTTTTTCTATGATTGATGCTTTCTTCTTTGAGGTTTTAGGTTAGGGTGTCATATCAAAAACACAAAAAAAAATAGAAATGTAGAATAGAGAATAGAAATATAGAAAAGAGAGTGTTGAGGATGCTTACAACCTTTACAATGATCTTCTTTGTTGTTCAAAATTTTGAGAGAATGTTTAAGGAGGTGTATAAGTGTTTGTAAAAGTGTATTTGACTACAAAATGGAGGCTTTTATAGAAAAAATTTTAAAACTAGCCATTTCATGACCGTTGGGGTAAAATAGGTATAATTGGGCAAGTTATAATGTTTAAAAATTTTGACTGGTACAACTCGTGTGAGCTTACATAATCTATTGTGCGATTGCAAGACACATCTTGCGATCACTACATGCATAGAGCATGACCTCAATCCAACCAAGTGTATAACAATCAAGAAATTTGAAAATTTTTGCATTTGAGCAACCACACAAGTTAATGTGCATTGGTATAAGGTGGTTTTTTGTTCTCAAGAGACACAAAATGATAGTGCGATCTCTTAAGGACTTTGAGCTACTGCTAAAGAGGATCAAAAGAAGATTTTCATGAAATTTCAAGTTTTTAATGATCAAAATAGATTTGGATTTATCAATGAGTGATTATATAAGAGATTTTCCATCAATCATCCCTATATGTTATTTTATGAAGTTTAACCTTTCTTCATTTAAGGGTTTTGCAAAAATATCAGCAAGTTGATTTTGATTGTCTATAAATTCTAGTACAACATTGTGATTTTGAACATTGTCTCTCAAAAACTGATGTCTAATATCTATATGTTTTTACCTAGAATGTTGAATGAGATTCTTGGATAGATTAATGGCACTTGTGCTATCACATTTAATAGTAATGTGATCAAGCATTTTTTCATTATCTAGCAATTGTTGTTTTTATCCATAAGACTTGTGTGGAACAAAAACAAGCAGCAACATATTCAGCTTTCTTGGTAGATAAAGCAACTGACACTTTTTTCTTGCTAAACTAAGAAACTAAGCATTCACCAAGAAAATGGCATGCTTCGGTGGTGCTTTTCCTATCTAATAGGCTACCGGCAAAATCCACATCCGAAAATCCTAAAATATCAAATGATGTGATTCTAGGATACCAAAGACCTAAATGCAATGTTCCACTCAAATATTTCAAAATTCTTTAGGTGGCACTAAAATGTGATTCTTTAGGGCATGATTGAAATCTAGCACACAAGCAAACACTATACATTATATTGCATCTAGAAGCGGTAAGATAAAAAAGGGATCTGATGATACCTCAATATTTCTTCTCATCAATTTTCTAACCATATTCATCTTTGTCCAATTTCAAGGATGTGCTCATTGGACTCTTACTCGTCTTGAAACTATCCATGCTAAATATCTTGAGAAGTTCCTTTGTATCTTTAGATTGGTCAATGAAGATTCATTCTTTGCATTGCTTTACATGTAGACCAAGGAAGAATTTAAGTTCACCCATCATGCTAATTCCAAATTCCCTAGTCATACAATAGGCAAACTTTTGGCACACAGATTCATTAGTAGCACCAAATATAACGTCATCAACATAAATTTATACTATTAAGATGTTATGCAATTTCTTTCAAACAAAAAGTATAGTATCAACTTTGCCTTTTGTAAAACCATTTTCCAACAAATAAGAACTAAGTCTATCATACTAAGTTCTTGGAGCTTGTTTCAAACCATACAATGTCTTGGTTAATTTAAAAGAAAGATTTGGAAATTGATAATCTTCAAAGTCGGGAGGTTGTTAAACATAGACTTTTTCATTAATAAATCCATTCAAAATGCACTTTTGACATCCATTTGAAAAACTTTAAAATTTATGTGCATGCAAATGCAAGTAAAATTATAATAGCTTCTAATATAGGAATAGGAGAAAATGTCTCATCATAGTAAATGCCTGCCTCTTGGTTATAGCCTTTGGCTACGAATATAGCTTTATTTCTAGTGATGAGACCATCTTCATCAAGTTTATTCCTATATACCCATTTACAACCAATAATTGGATGGTCTTTGGGTCTAGAAACAAGCTCCCACACTTTGTTTCTCTAAAATTGGTTGAGTTCATCTTGCATGGCAATCACTCAACATTCATCACTAAGAGCCTCCTCAATAGTCCTTGGCTCAACTTGAGAAACAAAAGCAACATTAGAATCTAAATTTTTAAGTTTGGATCTAGTAGTTACTCCCTTTAAAGTGTCACCCATGATGAGATCTTTTAGATTAATTTTTTTATATTGACAATCTTTGGGTAGCTTTTAAGTCTCCTTTTTGTCAAAAATTATTTCATCATTGTCTTCTTTTGGAACTGTTTATTTCAAGCTCTTCAAATTTACCTACAAAGTCACCTAGAACACTTTCCCATGATCCGGCTTGGATGATTCATAAAAATAACATGCATTGATTCTCAACTACTAGAGTTCTTCTATTAATTACTCTATATGCTTTGCTAAAGGATGAGTATCCCAAAAAGACTCCATCATCTGATTTGTATGAGAATTTTCCAAGGTTGTCCTTGGTGTTTAATATAAAGCATTCGCATCCAAATACTCTAAGGTATAAAATTTTAGGTTTTCTTTCATTCCATAACTCATGGGAAGTTTTATTCATTAAAGGTCATTTGAAAACTTGATTTGAAATATAACATGCGATATTAACGGCTTATGCCCAAAAGTAAAAGCATAATTTCTACTCACTGAACATGGTTATAGCCATTTCTACCAATTTTCTATTTTTTTTCTTTCAACAACACCATTTTGTTGTGGTGTTCTAGGAGCTCAAAAATTTTGAGAAATACCAAGTTCATTGCAAAAATTTTCAAAGTTCTCATTTTCAAATTCTTTGCCATGATCACTTCTAATAAATGTAATCACATAGCCTTTTTCATTTTGAAATCTTTTTGCAAAATTTTTGAAATGATTAAATCATTTACATGGGCATATGTAAACCTTGAGTCATCATCAATAAGTACAAATGCATACAACTTTCCTCCTAGACAAACAATTCTATTAGGACCAAACAAATCCAAATAAATTAATTCCAAGGGTCTAGATGAACTTACAACATTCTTTGTTTTGAAAGAGCTCTTATTTTGTTTTCCAAATTAACAAGGTTCACATATTTTATCTTTATTGAATTTCATTTTAGGGAGACCATCTACAAGTTCTTATTTGCTTAGATAATGCAATTGGTCCATATTAGCATGTCCTAATCTTCCATACCAAAGACAAGCATCATTACTAGTAGTGACTAAACATTTAAAAGTATTATTAGAGTGTAGGTCAATTTTATATGTGTTGCCAATTCTACTTCCATTGAATACAAGTTCGCCACTAGAATAGGTAATTTTGCATGCTTTAGAATTAAAATTGACATTATATCCTTTATCAAACAATTGGCTAACACTTAGCAAGTTATGTTTCAATCTATCAACCAACCATACATCATCAATCATGTTCTTACCAATCATCCCAATAGAGCCAATGGCTATAATTTTTCCTTTGGCATTATTCCCAAAAGCTACATTGCTTACTTGCTTTTAAATGAGTGTTGTGAAAAGTTTTATATTATCGGTCATGTGCCTTAAGCATCCACTACCTACAAGCAAAACAATTTCACTGATAGTAGACTTTAGGCATACTACAAAATAGTAAAATTTACCTTCC
The DNA here is from genome assembly GCA_947685225.1 of Garcia nutans. Classification (NCBI taxonomy): domain Eukaryota; kingdom Viridiplantae; phylum Streptophyta; class Magnoliopsida; order Malpighiales; family Euphorbiaceae; genus Garcia; species Garcia nutans. The sequence continues at coordinate 29,702,456 of CANTUV010000007.1, read as the reverse complement.
TTTAGGTACCCAAATGAACTTGGGTCCTTGGGGGCTTGTAGTAGAAGGATCCACTAATTTGAGGTGAACCTTTTTGATGTAACAAAATGTACTTTTATGATCAAATTTCATGCAATATTAGCATTGATATAGAATTTTATGATTTTGCATCCATTTTCTATTGAACCTTGAAGAATTAAATTGACAATCACAATTGTGCATATGATAGGATTTGTAACATCCCTAATTTTTGAAAATTTTAAATAAAGTAAATTAAATTGGATAAATTAAATAAATGATTTAAATGGAAAGTAAAAGGATTTTAAGTGATAAAGTAGAATGTATATTTGAAATATATTTGAAGTAAATATGACATATACAAGACATATACATATACCTAAGATATACATCACATTTATATTATGTATAATTATTTGTAAGGAAAGTTGATTTTAATTATTTATTAATAATAGTAATAATAATGACAAGAGAGAGAAGAAGTGTATAGTGATTATAATATATATAGATAAGGGTGGAGTTAAAGGGAGAGGTGTCCCTTTTATTTTTCATTCTTCTTCATCCTTGAACATGAGCTAGAGAGAGAGACTAAGAGGAGCTCTCTTCTTCATCCATACACTAAGGATTGAAGGAATTTCAAGGATTCAAGTGGAGTTTTTGAGGATTCTTCATCAATTGGTAAGTTACTTTATCAATCTTGCAAGATCTTTGGAATTCTATGGAAGAACATGATATGTGAATTTTGGGATTGTTTATTAACATGTTTTAATAGCTTATTTGGGTAATGTGGTTATATTATGAAATATCCTATGTTGTGATGGAATGTTGAAATGAAATGGCATTGGTATGAATGAGGGAAAAAATGGGAAAATGAGAAAGAAATTGATGATGGAAAATGTGAATTAATTATGTGCCTAGTATGTTATTCAATTTTTAGAGTTTTGTGTTTGGTGGCATGCCTATGAGGTTATCCTCAATAATTTCCTTCAAGGCTAGATGCTTGGCATCACTATGATATGAATTGCCTTCAGGGCTAGCTTTTGATCCGGTAGAGCCGAAGAGTTCTAATAGACCAATTCAGGTCTAGGCTTGTGTTAGTTGAGCTTAAAGTGTTCTTTTTTTTTTTTGCTACATCAAGATCAGAGCCATTTTGCAAGCATGTATATATTTTATGTTATATTACTTTTTGATATTATGTATATTATATTATGTTTTTGGAGTATAAATATATACATTATAAATTATAAATAATATTTTGAATAATTGAGTAATGTGAGGTTTTTTGTGGTTTGATATATATATATATATATGTATTTATATAAATGTTTTGAGGATTGAGGAAGTATGAAAATTTTTATTAAAATAGGTTACGACATCTTTATGCAGTATATGTGTATTTTACATATACTGTGTATGTATTATACGTTTATAGGGTATAAGGGTGTTACAAGATTGTTTATGTGTAAGCTTATGGTTGTGTTCATGCCTTGTGTATATATATGCATAATTTGTTCTTGGAACCTTAGTTTTGGAGCCTAGTGAGCCTATAGTAGTCTTTTTAGTAATTTTTTGCTTAGTGTGTGCATGTGTATTCTTTACAACTTCAACACTAGGAGTTTGAGTTATAAATGATTTAACAAATGTTGGTGCATTGGATGAAGTAGTAGAGGAGCCATTGATTCCTAAACCATACTTGGAGGAAGGTAGCCTATAGACACTAATCAATGTATAAAAAGCTTCCTTACCTTTCTGAAACTTTAAGATAGAATGTTTTAGATAATTTATTTCTTCTTTCAAAGTGTTATTTTCCTTGATTTCCTTTACTAATCTATGTGAATTTTTGGACATTTAATCAATGGATTTCAATAATTGTTCATTTGAGGTTTTTAATTCTAAAGTATAATTTTTTTAACGGTACAAAATCTGTTTATAGCTTAGAGTATTTTTCTTTATAGGAATTCATCTTAGAAAAATAATTTTGGACTCTTAGGTTCATATGCTCAACTATACCACTATCTCTAAAGCATCATCAACATTATCACTATATGCATTTAAGTTCAAGGATTTAGTACCTACCTCATCGGTGCAGTCATCATCATCATCTCCAATAGACATGAGACATAGATTTTCAATTCCTTGCTCTTCTTCCTCTTCTTCTTCACTTGAGGAATCATTACCCCATGTGGCTTTGTGAGATTTCTTCTTCTTCTTGTCCTTTTTCTTTTTATTCTTGATTTTGAAGCAATTCATTTTGATGTGATCCGGTTTGCCACGTTCATAACATTTTACATCATTTTTCTTCTCCTTATCTTTGAAAGAGAATTTGGAGGAATTACCTTTTGCTTGCAATCTCCTCTTTCTCTTCCATTCACTTACTCTTCTAAATAGCATGGCTATTTCTTCATCAGCATCACGATCTTCTTCACTTGAGCTCTGAACTTCTTTGGTGACTTTGAGAGCTATTGTTTTCCTCGTCTTTTTCATCTTTATCATCTTCTTTCTCAATATGCAATTCAAATGTGAGAAGCTTGCCAACTAACTCATTGGCTCAAAGTGTGCTAAGATCATGAGCTTCTTCAATTGAAGAAACATTTGTTCAAAGTTCTTCTTTCCTCTAAGTTCTCTCAATATTTTGCTACTGACATCACCTTGATCATAGATTTTTCCAAATTTCTTTATGTCATTGACAATAGCAAGTAGCCGATTTATCATTTTGGTGCTATTTTCATTGGGCATCATCTTTAAGAGTTCATACTCATATACAAGCCTTTGGGTTTTTGGGAACATCAATTGGGTAGTACCCTGGTGATAATTTATAATAGTTTTTCAAATGCTATGAACACATGTAAAATGTTGGATTCTTCTAACTTCCACTCTAGATATTGAATTTACAAAAATGTAGGTCTCTATTGTTCTTGTAGTAAGTTCTTTTTTAAGTATCTGTCAATTTTTCACTAGATAGAGGTACTTAAATGCCATCAACCTCATGAGTAGAAGGTTTTCACTCATTTTTCACATATTTCAAAAGCTCAATTCCCTCACTATCAATAAACAAATTCATCTTGTATTTTCAACAAGAGTAATCCATTCCATGGAAGTAGGGTCTAAGATATGAGTTGAAATTTTCATAATAATGAGAAGTTGAGGTATATAAAGAGGTGGTTGCCATTGTGTATCAAATTTGACAATTAAGCTTCTTGAATTTTGATGCTCAGATACCAATTATTGTCCTAAGATGGCAATCGAAAGGGGGGGTGAATTCATTGATTTGAAAAAGTGATGGTAAATTGAAATTTTAAAATCAAATAAAGCAAGAATAGAGTAGAGTATAGAAGAATAAAAATAAAGAGTTTATAGTGGTTCGGATTGCCTCAATCCTACATCCACTACCTTAACAACTTGTTAAGGTTCCACTAATCTTGAGTTATTACAAGCTTAACTCTAACTTGGTATTTTCACAAGCTCACACCGAACTTTTATAAGGCTTGAGTATCTTCATTACAATCCTACAAGAGTTTTCCCAAAGCTCATTTTAAAACCTAAGTGTTTCAAAGCTAACACTAAACTATTACAATGGTGTTTTGATGCATACACCCAACATTCAATCAATACAAATATAGATTTTGATACAAAGAATAAAAAGTAGTTTTCTTTGGCTATAACAATCACAATTCTTTTTCAAATAAGAGCTTTCTTCTGGTATTTGTAGCCATTATGACTCTAACTAGTCATTTGAAGTGGTTTCCACTGCTTTGGTTCTTATTTTTCACCTAAATTACGTCTGAGACTAAACATCTTGTGCGGTTGCACATTTCAAGTTTTCTTCAATGGCTATTTCCAATGGTAAACTTTAAGTACCCAATAGGATCATATCTACCCATCATGCCATGTCTTGTGGTCGTACAAAAGCACTGCATAGTCGCACAATGCATAAATAACATTTAATTTTAAATCCTTCTTCCACGTGTCCAATTATCATTGTTCCAACATGTTTGGCACTAAAATTCAAATTTGCTAGTGTGGTGCGGTCGGACAAATTGAGTTTATCATTGCACAAATTTACCACTATCTCTTCTTTGGTTTGGTGGAAGTTTTGGTCATAATTATTTGGTCGCACAAAATAACAAGTGCTCGCACAAGTGTCTATGCATCGATGCTCAGCTACACACCCTGGCTGCTATGGCTTCTGTGAGTTTTGAGATTTTTTTTCATTGGTTTTTGCGGTCGCTCGAATATTTGGAGTAGTTGCACAATGTGCTTGCGATCTATTGTAGCCCCACCAAAAATCATGATTTCTTCTTTAGTTTCAAGGAGTTTCTTTCCCTTAGGCTTTGTTTCATCGCTCAATATGTTGGGTGGTCGCACGAGGCCTAAAATTGAGCACCTATAAAAATAAACTTTTTTCAACTTATTAGTACATATCAATTTGATTGTCACTAATTAGAATAGAGTTTAATTGTCCAACAAATATATCTAAAACTAGAAAATTGTATAGGGTTATTTGGGGTCAATGTATGTTTTGTGATATGTTTGTAAATTATGTGATTAATGGATGTAAATGGATTATACTAGATGACTGAGTTTAAACTTTTTTATGATAAGGAATGTGGTAACAAATGATGTATATATATATACTGAGAGCACAGTGTACCAAAAATTTCATGTATACTTTGTCTTTAAATTAGTTTTATATTATCAACATATGTACCACAAAGCTTTCAAGCTTAGCATGGTACTGTGTATTATGTAGGTATTAGAAGTGTAGACTAGGGTGATCCAGATTGGGATTGAGACTTAGAGATTGTGTGTATGCCATGAGACCAACTTAGAAGGTGTTGCATACATGTAAATTTTATGACATTGTATTTTTGGTTTATGTATAATAAATAACATTTTGGAATAGCTATGTATATATATGTAATCATGATAAATAATGTTTTCAATCATAAGATATTTTGAATGTGAATTTGATAAAGTGGATATTTGGATGTTAATTTTAATACTAGGAGTGAAATTTTATTTACAGTTTGTGTTTTAATGAATTTGGGGAATATTAATTTACAGACAAAACTTTGGCGAATGTTTTCTAGAGATTTTCATTATAAATTTATATTTTTAACAATTTACTACTTAAGTATATATATATTTATTAATAATTATCTATATTTATTAAAATGAGAATTTTTATTATAGAGTTTATCGTGGTACTCTTATATTAGGTATGTGTTTTTTACATATATGGGAAATATATACTGTATGTATATAAGGTATAAGGGTGTTATAGTACAAGGGTGTTACAATCTGAAACTTCCATATAATTTTAAATTGCTATAACATGCTTGCTTTTCTAAGTACTTATTTTTATTTTAGTTTATTTTAAACCAATCATCACACATAACATCACAATGATACCATCACATGCATAACCAAACAACAATATAATAGAAACTTTTTAAATCAGGGTACAAATTCATCTTCATAAGCTCATCTTTCATTCTACATGTTAAAATTGAATTCTAAAGTGATAGTTTTGTTCCTTTTAATTAACTCTTTCCACACATATAGGTTTTATAAATTATCATCATCGATCCAAAGGTGTATATATTGTGCTTATATTGTGTATATTTCATGTATATATTTATATTTCATGCACATCATATATTTATGCAGTACATATCATTTATGACCTACATGTCAAACATAGAATTGAAAAAATATAAATAATAAAACTAACGTACTCTTTAATTTCCACACAATTGTAATTTGATAGGTTAAAGTCAACATGTGTCCTACATAAAGGCACATCTCATGCAAGGTGTGTTTTCCCAAGATGGAAACCAAGAGGGGGAGGGGGAGGGGGTGAATTTTTTGTTTTGAAGTAATGATGGTAAATAAAAAATTTAAAATCAAACAAGGAAAGAAAGGAGTAGAGTATAGAAGAACATACACAAGGAATTTATAATGGTTCAGATTATCTCAATCCTAAATCCACTTCCTTAACAACTTGTTAAGGTTTCACTAACATTGAGTTTTTATAATCTTAACTATAACTTGGTGTTTTTACAAGCTCAAACCCAAACAAGAGTTATCTCATGCTCACTGTATAACCTAAGTGTTTCAAAGCTCACACTCAAAGTTACAATGGTGTTTCAATGCTCACACCTAACACTCAAAGAATACAAGAAGGAAATTTAATCAAGGGAAATGAAATATGTTAAACTTGACTATTACAATCACAATCTAATCGAAAAGTGTGGTTTATGGTGGTATTTATAGCCTTCAAGTCTTTAAGTAGCCATTTAGAGTAGAAGTCAACATGTTTTGATTCTTGTCTCTAACTTCAATCACTTTTTCCTAGCAAGTTCATGGTTAGACTACCTTTGGTCAAGTTGGCTCGGGCTCAGTATGGTTGGACTAAGCTTGGTTGCATCGGCTCAAGCTCAGTATGGCTGGACTCGATTCAGTTTGATCGTGCTCTATATTTTTATGGCAAAAGTTCTTCAACGGCAAGCACATGTGCATCTAATAATTGAGTGGATAAGTAATGGCTATGATTTTTAAACTCCATACCAATGGTATCATTGAGACCAGTTTGGTTTGGTAGGTATTCATCTAGTACACTGAGATTTTGAGAGTATTGGCGACCATGAGCTCTACTGGAACTTGTAGGATTTTTGGCTCTAGATTTGTGCAGTCAGACTACATAAGGTCCGGTCATACTACGCATGGTATGCTAAAGTTTTTGGAGTAATCAGTGATTGTTAAATCTACTGGATATTATGAGAATTTAGCTACATTTCTGGTATGGGCAGACTACTTGTGGTCCGGTAGAGACATGTAGTCTGTTCAAAAAGTAGGTGCGACATTAAGCGTGAGCTCTTCTGGATACTTTGGCCTGAGTTTGGTCTGATATGATCATCCTTGATTTTATCAGCTAAAACTCAATCTATTTAGTTTGTGCTCTATCTGGTTAGCTCGTGCTTTATCTGGTCAGCTTGGTCATAGCATACTCCAGTTAGATAAACTTAGTTTTGGAACATTCGTGCTCGTCAGTTTGTTGTTTGTGTACTCTGACTTCCGATAGGTTTGGTCAAGAATGATAAGCTATGCTCGGTATGATCATTCTTTAGCTCAGTACGAGCAACTGCTCTATGAGTCCGGTCCCACTGGCTATTGGTCCTGTCGGGCTCTGGAGAAATCTTCAACAAATTTAAGTCCTGCAAAATTTAGCTTGATACAAATATTAGTCCTATTTAATTTGATTGCCTAAGATCAAAATAGAGGCCAATGGTTTGGTTAAAAATCTCCCCCTTTTTGACTTTGGAAATTAAATTTAATTGATTTAAAATGAACATTAAAAGTTTTTATATCTAAAGAAATTTCTCCCTTTAGCATATTCTCTTCTGTTGATTTAAGAAATGCAAATGCTAGAAATGCTCCCCCTTAACATATGCAATAATGCAATTCAAACAATTCAATAAACAATTTAAATAAATTCTCACCCTTTGACAAAGAGAAAAAGAATGCAAGCTCAAATGAAGACATTAAATAAAGCTAACTTTTATTAATATAAAGCAAAGAACAATTAAGCATATATGTATGATCATTTGCATTTATGGTCCATCAAAAGATATAGAGATCATACAAGATAAAGACAAAAGTTAAGTTAAAGGTGTTGTAGACCCTTAATTTTTTATCATGTCTAGTCCAAAGATTTTAAAACAGTCCCAAATAATTTTTGTGATATTTATTATTTAAATTTTATTATTTATTATTTATTTTAATTATATAAAATTTATTCTATATATCTTTATTTTAATAAAATTTATTACTTATTTTTTAAATATAGTATTTATTGTAATTTATTTTTTATTTTATTATTTTAATAATAATGTAATTAATTATAAATATTTTAAATATAAGGTTTTTAATAATAAAAATAAAAAATAAAATATATACATATAAAAATGATGAAGAATAGAAAATAAAAAAATTAGACGGTCAAATCGCTACGTGCCATGCGATGACAACCAATTGGTCTGCCACAAGCCAATTCGCCGTAGGCCACACTTACGGCAAATTCGGGAGCTTGCCTAGGTGCTTGCGATGCTCACCCGCAGTCTTGCACGCCAGCAGCACCCAGCACGCCAAACTCACTCGAGCCTGTGCACAATTTTTGACGAATCAGTGTTTTACTCAGTTTTAATTATATTTCCTTAACAATTTTATTTTCCTTAAACCAAACATAATTAAATTTATGATTTTCCTATAAATAACAACATTAAATAAAGGAGAAAAGAGGAGGATTGAAGAATTAAAAGGACTTTTATTTTTTTAGACTTCAAGAATTTTTAGGGATTTTAGGAATTGATTCAGATGGCACTCTTTGAAAACTTTGGCTTTTTTTCCTTTTTTTTTGGGCAGAAACAAAAACAACAAAAAGAGGAAGAGACTGGACTTTGGATTTTTTCTTGGGACTTTTTGAAACACTAGAGGTAGAGAGGACTTTTGAGATTTTATTGGGACTTGGACTTTTTCTATTTTAAGGCAGAAACACAAAACAAAAGAAAAGGCAGAGAGTAAAGGAGCTTTAGTAATTTTTCATCAACAAAGGAGAGACAAGGGAGATCAACAACACACAAAAATTTACAAAGGTAGTGCACTCATTGACTTGAATAAGTTCACCTAGAATTTCACTAAATAAATTATGGAGGAACCAACAACAAAGGTATGTTCCAAAATAAATAAATATAATATGCTTTGATTGTTTTAAGTATTGAATATGTTCCTTCTTCACTTAAACTAATTCACAAAAAATTATGTATTTAAAGTTTAAATACATCACAATGGCTTTAGTGGCTTCGTTTAAATTTTTGAAAAATTAACACAGTAGCCATTATTCCTCTTAAAATAATAGTTATAGTTTTTTTTTTAATCAAAACCCTAGCTTTATTTTTTCTAAAGCTTAAAAACCCCTAACTCGGTTCAAGAAACCCTAATTTAAGATGTAAACCCTATATTTATATATTTATTATTTTATTTAAATTAGATGTATGTTTATTATATGTTTTGACTAATGGTTTATTTATATCTTTGATGACCAATTTATTTTCAATGTTTGATTTGTTTATCAGGGATGAATATTTTCTTTATTATTATTTGTCTATTAATAATGTAAGGGGCATGTTTCCATGATTAGGTACCTCATGTATTGAGCATAATGTAATTTAATTTATTTTAAGTTTTGGATCAATGTAAAGGATATATTTCCACCAATTGGTGGTTATCCTATTTTATTTATTTTCTTTTGGACATTTGACAATTGTAAAGGCATTTTTCCATCCATGGATGGGTGCCTATTTGTTTGTTTTGTTTGAACATTGTTGTGATTTTAATAAAGTATTTGTTTATTCTTATTATTGCATGTAGTATGGATAATATCATTATATTTAAGAATTTTATAATATTAAGACCTAAAAGGGCGGCCGGTTCTAATGAACCGGGCATTGTGGGGGTACTGGGTCATTCTCACCTTTCCCACACGTACCCAACTTTTTGAACCCATTAGGGGGTTAGGGATTCCTTTCTTTTTCCGGGCCTGTTCGGGTGGTGACTTTATTTTCTCCTTGTTTAGGCCCATGTTCTTTAAGGCCCCGAACCTAACAGTGCCGAAGTCGCAAGAACCATTCCACATGGGAGTGGGGGCAAAAATCCCTGCTCATACTTTATTCCCTAGTCTTGGAGGTGTAAAACCTCCTTCAAGTCCTATATTTCCCCCTCCAAGGTATAATTTGAGCCTGTGCCCTTTAACTTTAAAATCAGCTTTTTCATGGTGAGTTATTTCAACCACTCCATAGGGGAAAACTTCCTAAACAGTAAAAGGACCAGACCATCGAGATTTTAACTTACCTGGAAAGAGTTGAAGCCTCAAATTGTACAATAATACGTGATCTCCCACTTGAAACTCTTTCCGGTCCTTAATGCGAGCATCATGCCATCTCTTAGTATGCTCCTTATACATTCTGGCATTGTCATAAGCTTGCAATCTCCACTCATCCAACTCATTTGCCTACAACTTTCTCCTTTCACCTGCACGAGCTAGATCAAGGTTAATCTGTTTAATAGCGCAATATTCATTATGTTCAATTTCGACAGGTAAATGACAAGTTTTTTCATATACCAGCCTAAACGACGTAGTGCCCAAAGGAGTTTTAAATGCAGTCCTAAAAGCCCATAGAGAATTGTCCAATTTCTTGGACCAATCCTTTCGGGATTGCTCTACAGTTTTTTCCAGAATTCTTTTAATCTCCCTTATCATGTTCTCAACTTGGCCACTAGTCTGGGGATGGTAAGGAGTAGCAAACTTATGTGTAACTCCTAATCTTTTGAAAACTTTCTCAAGCTGAACATTACAAAAGTGAGTACCCTTATCACTTATGATTGCTTTTGGTGTACCAAATAGAGAGAACAACTTCTTCAAAAACTTCATCACTACCCTAGCATCATTGGTTGCCAAGGCTTGGGTTTCAGGACATTTAGAGACATAATCTATAGCTACAAGAATATATTTGTTACTAAAGGAATTCAAAAATGGTCCCATAAAATCAATCCCCCATACATCAAAGACTTCACACACTAAAATTCCATTTTGGGGCATCTCATCACGAGATGAAATGTTTCCAGTCCTTTGGCAACGATCACAGCGGTTCACAAATTCGTAGCTACCCCTAAATAAAGTGGGCCAATAAAATCCTTATTCTAGTACCTTTTGAGCAGTTCTATTGGCTCCCATATGACCACCAGCTGGTCTAGCATGGCATTGAGTAAGAATGTTCATTGTTTCGGGCCATGCCACACATCGTCAAATCATGTGATCCTTACATAATCTAAACCAAAAGGGATCCTCCCAAAAATAATACTTTAAATCAGAAAAGAATTTCTTCTTTGCTTGATAAGTTAAGTCCTTAGGAAGTTCCCTAACAGCTAAATAGTTAGCAAAATCTGCAAACCAAGGTGTTTCAAAATTTAAATTACTTACCTCACTTACCATGGTGTACAACTGCTCATCGGGGAAGTGATCATCAATGTCCCCTTCTTCAAACCTCTCCAACGTTGGATTCTCCAAGCGAGAAAGGTGATCTGGTGCAAGATTTTCAGCTCCCTTCTTATCTTGAATCATCAAGTCAAATTCCTGTAACAACAAAACCCAATGGATTAGCCTAGGCCTAGCATCAATTTTCGCAAATAAGTACCTCAAAGCCGAATGACCCATATAAACAATCATTTTTTAAAAGATTAGATATGATCTAAACTTGTCAAAAGCAAAAACCACAGCTAGCAGCTCTTTCTCTGTAGTTGTGTAATTAGCTTGAGCTGTGTTCAAAGTCTTGCTTGCATAGTAGATAGGCTGGAAGTATTTCTCCTTGCGTTGACCCAAGACTGCTCCCACTGCAAAGTCACTTGCATCGCACATTAGTTCAAATGGTAGATTCCAATTGGGAGCTACCATGATTGGAGCATGGGTCAATTTCTCCTAAAGAGTTGTGAATGTTCTCAAACATTCCTCATAAAAAAAAATCCACATCCTTCTCAAGGAGTCTTGTCAATGGACAGGCTATCTCAGAAAAGTCTCGTATGAACCTTCGATAAAAGTCCGCATGTCCTAGAAAACTTCTGATGGCGTTCATAGATGTGGGTGATGGCAACTTCTCAATGGTGTCTACCTTATCCCTATCCACCTCAATGCCCTTGCTTGAAATTTTGTGTCCCAACACAACTCCCTCTTGAACCATGAAATGACACTTTTCCCAATTAAGCACTAAGTTGGTTTCTTCACATCTCATCAAGATTCTTTCAAGATTTTCCAAACATTTGTCTAATGAGTTGCCATAGACCGAGAAATCATCCATAAACACCTCCATAATATCCTCAACAAGTTCATCAAAGATTGCCACCATGCACCTCTGAAAAGTCGCAGGTGCATTGCACAACCCGAATGGCATTCTTCGATATGCGAATGTCCCATATGGGCAGGTGAATGTAGTTTTCTCTTAGTCTTCCGGGGCGATAGGAATTTGGAAATAGCCTGAAAGACCATCCAAAAAATAGTAATACTCATGCCCGGATAACCTCTCTAGCATCTGATCAATGAAGGGTAAAGGAAAATGGTCCTTCCTAGTTGCATCATTCAATTTCCCGTAGTCTATGCAAACCCTCCAACCGGTAACTGTTCTTGTTGGAATCAACTCATCATTTTCATTAGGGACCATTGTCATCCCTCCTTTCTTTGGTACTACCTAGACTGGGCTCACCCAAGAACTATCTGAGATCGGATATATAATCCCTGCATCAAGTAGTTTGATCACTTCAGCCTTCACTACATCTTTTATCTTCGAGTTTAGTCTCCGTTGTGGTTGCACTATCGACTTGAATTCATCCTCCATCAGTATCTTGTGAGTGCAATAGGATGGACTGATACCCTTGATGTCTGCTATCTTCCAAGCTATCACTTTCTTATGTTTCTGCAACAACTGGATAAGCTTTTCTTTCTACTCGTAAGATAGGTGGGAACTCAGAATTATTGGTAATTTCTTCTTCTCCGCCAGAAATCCATACTCAAGGTGATCTGGAAGGGGCTTTAGTTCCAAGTTGGGTGGATCAATCACCGATGGTTTTGGCTTATCTTCCTTTGGCATCTCAATAGTCTCATATGCCTTGCATTTGAACGATTTGCTTGCTTCAAGAAAAGCAAGCTGCTCCATTGCTTCTTGATCCTCAACATTTTCCTACAATAAACACAACTCAAGGGGATCCTTGGAAACAATGTTAGTAGCACAATTTACGGTCTCATGCTCAATAACATCATTGCATGATTCCGCCTCATCAAGTGAAAGTGAATGTTTCATTGCATCATGTATCCTAAAAATAACTTTCTCACCACCCACTCTTAAAGTTAGTGTGCCATCATGAACATCAATAAGGGAAACGGGCTGTATTTAAAAATGGCCTACCAATAAAAAGTGAAACATCCGCATCCTCATCAATATCAATGACAACAAAATCATTGGGGAAAAATGAAATCCCCAACTTTTACCAACACATCTTCTTTAATGCCATGAGGGTGGACTACTAACTTATCAGTAAGTTAGATGGTCATTAGTGTTGGTTTAGGGTTACCAATGCCTAACTCTTTAAACATTTTATAGGGCATAACACTTATGCTAGCCCCCAAATCAGCTAATGCACTTTTAACCTCAAGGTTACCTATCAAACATGGAATGGTAAAACTACCTGGATCTTTTAACTTCTTAGGTAACCTCCTTTGCAAAGTTGCTGAACTCTTTTCAGACAAATGCACTAAAGACACTTCCTCAAGTTTCCTTTTATTAGAAAGGATATCTTTCAAAAATTTAGCATATTTAGTCATCTGTGACAAAGCCTCAGCAAATGGAATGTTAATGTGCAATTGTTTAAAAAGTTCAAGAAACTTACCTAACTGAGCATCAATCTTGTCCTTGTTCAACCTCACCGGATATTGTACTCTAGGTCGGTATTCCTTCATTATGGGGCTGCTGTCTTGTGGCTGCTTCTCTTTCTCACTTTCTAGTGCAACTTTCTCTCCCGATGTGACAGGGAGATCGTCTTCTTTTTCATTTTCTTATACTTCAGCCTTTTTCTCTACCACTTCTCCTTTTTTCTCATCCACATTACCCTTGATCTCTTTTCCACTCCTTAGTGTAATTGCCTTAAGCTGCTCTTTAGGATTTGCCTCATTGTTGCTAGGCAAACTTCCTTGTGGTCTCTCACTGAGAAACTTGGCAATTTGCCCCACCTGATTCTCCAAATTATGAATAGAGGCTTGCTGATTTCTTAGGGTGGTTTCAGTTGATTGGAACCTAGTTTCGGAAGCTACTATAAATTTCTCCATCATGTCCTCCAAATTACTCTTTCTTGGAGGGGTAGCTTTTTGATGTTGGGGCTGCTGGAATCCAGGGGGAGGTCGTGGATTATTCTAATTATTCCATGAGAAATTAGGATGATTTCTCCACCCCGGATTGTACGTGCTGTTGTAGGGGTTATTCTACCGTTGCCTTGGCATGTTTCCAACATAATCTACTTGCTCTTGCCTAGCAAACATGTTGCCACTTTGGCAATCTTGACTTTGATGTCCACCCCTGCACCATTCACAGGACATCACCTGCATCACTTTCCCAGAAGAAGAAGAAGCTAAAGAATCAATCTTTTTGTTCATTGCTTCCAACTGTGCTGACAGAGCAATTACGGGATCCAATTGATGTGAACCAGTAGCCCTTAATCTTCCTTGTTTCCTTGGTGTTTGCCACTGATAATTTGTAAGGGCCATGTCTTCAATCAAATCCTTTGCTTCTTTAGGTGTTTTATTATTTATGATACCTCCGCCGGCTGCATTAATGGACTACTTACTTGAGTAACTCAATCCATTGTAGAAAGTTTGGATCTGAAGCCATAGTGGAAGCCCATGGTGAGGACATCTTCTCAATAAATCCTTAAATCTTTCCCAAGCATCATACAGGGTTTCACCATCTAGCTGGAGAAAAGAAGAAATATCATTCCTCAACTTAGCAGTCTTGGATGGTGGAAAATACTTCTCTAAAAATTTTTCTGCTAGTTGGCCCCATGTAGTGAAAGTGTTAGGAGGAAAAGACTTTAGCCACTTCTTTGGTCGGTCTCTGAGCATGAATGGAAACAACCTCAGCCTAATTGCATCTTCATAGACATTCTGTATCTTAAATGTGTCACATATTTCCAGAAAAGTTTCAATATGTGCATTAGGATCTGCATCCAGAAACCCATCAAACTGACAAGTCTGCTGCACCATCTGAATGATATTTGTCTTTATCTCGAATTTATTGGCAGCAATCACTAGTCTTTTTATACTTGATTCAGCCCCATTAAGAGTAGGCCTAGCAAACTCTTGCATTGTCCTTGGCTCATTTTCTGCCATTTCTTCTTCTAGGATGAGATCTTCAAAGTTCGGTTCCGTCTCTGCCAGAACTGTTTCCTCTTCTTCCTTTTGCCTTCTTCTCAATGTTCTCTCTAACTCTTGATCTAATTCAAAAAGTTTGGAAGAGCTAGCTCGGGTCATAAACAGGAAGAAGTACCTAGAATGACAGTCAAAAAGCAAGAACTTATGTTAAAAAAATAAAATAAAAACTAAATCAACAGTCTTAATTATATTACTAATATTGAAAACCGTTGTCCCCGGTAGCGGCGCCAAAAACTTGATAGCAAGAAGCTATGCTATTGCAATACCACAAGTGCATGGGTCGCTCAAGTAATAAAGTAGTGAGTGAGTTATTGTTCCACTGAGGACAAGGCCAATTACTAGTACAAATTCTAACCGTACTATTTTGTGAAGTTTTGTAATTAAAGATAATTAACTTAATAAATGAAAATAGAAAGAGATTGCGTGTTGAATAAATCAATTGATGATGAGAATACTGTCCAGATATTGAATCCCCCTAGCCACAATTATATTTATGAAAATCAATTCAATTAAATCAAATAATAGAGTTGAATTGGTATTCCTCTATAGTGGACTAAAACCTTTCTCAAGTGAATTAATCCCTAATCGCTAAGTAGAATGCCGGAATCTCTTCTCAAACATAATTAAATAGATCTTGCATTAAGAATAAGGAATTATAAACCAAAGGATCTTGTAAGTCTATCTCTAGTACTCCAATCAATCCTCAATCCTTATGAGTATTCAATTCATATCAAGCTTTCTCAAGTCAATAATATGAAAATTGCAACCAATCAATAAGCATGCTATTATCAATTGGAAATAAATTATTAAGCATCATAAGAATAAAACAGCTCAATCAAATTATTTAATTAAATAAAATTATTCAATCCATGCAATAAAGCTAGGGTTCATCAATATCTACATAGAGAATATGTTAGTTCATGTTCAAAATTAGAAAACCAGAACAAGAGAAATAAGAAAAATAATCTAAACAATCCATTGCGAATAATTCGTATATCTTCACTTGAATCCTTGAATCTTGGTTTAGATCTTGTTTAAAATATGTCTTCACCTTCCATCTCAGCTCTAAAACTCTCCTCCTTGCTTTAGAAGTCGACTCTAGGTTATAAAATATGAAAATCGGATCCCTAACTCGTGCTTCAGCTCAGCTTTTATAGTGCAGATAATTTCGCCTGACATGCCCATTGACACGCCCATGTCACTGGGCGTGTCATTATCACTGGGATTTTGAATATAAGACATGTCCAGTGAGATGCCCATGTCACTGGGCATGTCACAGCTACTGTGAATCATTGAAAAAGGCATGCTCGGTGACACACCCATGTCACTGGGCGTGTCAATGCTTCTATATGCAGCATCAAGGGCACGTCCATTGACACGCCCATGTCCATGGGTGTGTCCATTGATGAATTTTGCTCTTTTCTTTTACTTTCATTCGTAATTCTTTAAAAATGACCATAAGCATCAAATACAGAGAATTCCTAAAATTAACCCTAAAAAAACACTTGAACAAACAAATTAAACTCAATTGGATAATAATCATATTAAGAAATAGGAATAAAATATCATCAATTGTGAACTTATCAGTTAACAATGTACCAACATGGGGTATCTTGTTTTTGAGTAATTGTTTAGGACGTTTCAACCAATAGTTATATTTTAAAAATAGAAATCAGTTCATGATAATTCTCATTAATTAGAATTTAATCCATTGAACTGATTAAAGTAGCTTTTATGCTATATTGGATTAAAACTAAATTAAGAGGTTTATTATAAATAGATTTCTCACATGAAAAAGTACTAATGATTCATGCCAAAAACAAGCCCATGGTTAATAATTTTAGTATAAACTAGGCTCACAATTGATTTTTGGTATTTCCATAATTGACCTAAATATTCATAAGCTCTTTTTAAAAGATTATGAAAATAATTTTGTTTCTAAGCCCATTTGTAAAAAGATTTTAGAAAAAATAGTTTTTAGGCTTTGTATTTGGGTCATGAGAAAAGAATTTTTTGATTTGTTATTTTTTAGAAAAGATTTATGCCCAAAGACCATATTGAAAAGTTTTGAAAATAGCTTTGATCTTTTAGATTTTAAAGAAAAATTTATTTTGAGCTTACAATGAACTTAGGTCATATTAGAAAAAGAACAAATCAAATAAGCCATGATTTAAACTAAGATAAATTAACCACAGTCAAACAATAAGCATTTGGGGTAAAAATCTAAGGAAAGTAACTAGGCCAATTACATAAGCTTTAGTCTTTGGGTTGAAAGGCTTAGGTTCCCATAGCAAGTATATACCAAAAGGTACAAGGCTATGAGTGGTTATGTCATGCTCGATCTCCAAACCTTGAGTGAAAGTATGTTATCCCTTACATAACACAACACGGGTAACACGGGCATCCTAACTCACGCACACGATGCAATCTAATATGATGCAATGGATAATATCATGATAAGAAAGAATAAAATAAAATAAAGACCATAAGAATCAACTTCTCTTATCCCCAGTGGAGTCGCCACTATGAGCGGGGATTTTTTCCCCCACTCCCGGTGGAATGGTTCTTGCTACTTCAGCACTGTTTAGGCTCGGGACTATAGAGAACACAAGCCTAAGCCTGGGGAAAATGGAGTCACCACTTGGATGGACCAAGAAAAAGAAAGGGGTAGATGACTCAATTCCTAAGGAATCCCCAACCCCCTAATGGGTTTGGAAAGTTGGGTATGTGTGGGGAAGGTGAGAAACGGCCCAGCACCCTCGCAATACCCGATTCATTGGAACTAGCCTCCTTTGTAGGTCTTAATATTATAAAATTCTTAAATATAATGATATTATCCATACTACATTCGATCATAAGAATAAATAAATACTTCATTAAAATAACAACAATGTCCAAACAAAGCAAATAAACGGACACCCATCTGAGGATGGAAACATGTCCTTACATCATCCATGTCTAAAAGTAAATAGGACACCCAATGAAAAGGTGGAAACGTGTCCTTACATTGGTCCAAAAAACTTTAAAATAAAATAAATTACATAATGCTCACAGCATGAGGTACCCAAAACATGGAAACATACTTCTTACAATGTTTTGAAATCAAAATAAATTAATAAAAATAGCCAACCATTCATTATAAAAAAATTATTCATCAAAGACATCAAACATCAATCAAAATATATAATAAATATTCATCTAATTTAAATAAAATAGTAAGTATATAAATTTAGGGTCCATGCATCAATTTAGGTTTCTTTGGTTTCATGTTTAACAATTAGGGTCTTGTAATTTAGTTTACTGGATTAATCAATTTGAGAAATATTTAATATAAAAGAAGTAATATAGTGACTGGATGTTTGAATTAGAGATTAGGCTTGAAATAAATTAGGGTTTGAATCTAAGGAATGGATGTTTTGGATTTAGGGTTTTAGAAGTTGTGTGAAAATAACAGTAAAATTTAATGTTTAAATAAATAAGATTGAAGATCATGAAAATTGGATTTTAAATTAGGTATTTGGAAGGAATAGGCTACTGTGATTTTAGAAAAATAAGTTTTGTTAGTGTTTTAAGAAAACATATTATTGTTTTGTGATTTTTAAAAAGTGTAATTAGCGTTTTAGATTTTAAAAATATGTTTTACGGGTATTAAGATATTTAGGGTTTTGAAAAATAGTTTTTAGGGTTTTAAATAGAGTTTGAATGGTAAACAGAATAATTGATTAGATAACAAAAACATCATCTATTTTATGTTTAAACAATTGATCAATTGAATGATGAAGCTATTGTAAACATAAAAAAGTAGGTAGAAATTCAAACCTCCGTTGTTGGTTCCACCATAATTTTGAATTCTGGTTGAACAATAACCAAAGATAGAGTATGCTGCCTTTGATGGATTCCTTATTGCTTACTAACTGCCTCATGCTTTTCAAGTCCAAGTTTCTCAATCTATTCTCCAAAAGTCCAATCCTTTTAAAAGATCCAAGTGCAAAGTCTCCAATCCCTTTCTGTGTGTTTTGATGTGGTATTTATAAGAAACATAAAAAACCTAATACTAATTGCTTAAGGAAATAATAATCCATTTTGGAAATAAAATTAAAAACCAAAACCAAGTGGAATAGGGTTTCAAAAAAATTGCAATGGAAAAAATTGCGCTGGCAAAAATTTTCTGAGAGTTGGACGTGTGGGCTTGTGGCCATTTTGCTGAAGGTTTTTCTTGCGGCAAATTGGCCCATGGCCATTTTGTTGCAGGTAAAACCTGCTACGAATTGGCTTATGTCCAATTCGTCGTATGTTTTTCCTACGGTGAATTGTCCCAAGTGAATTCGTTGCTAGCAACAAAAAATTTCATCTCCGATTTTGCCCGTTGCCGATTTCTATTTTCAATTTTTTTATCATTTCTTCTTCTTTTTTATTTATTTTTTTATTTTAATTGAAAATAAATATTATAAGTAATAAATATGATTAAAAATACAACAAAAATTATTTTGGACTATTTAAAAATATCATAATGGACTGGGTCAAAAATTAAGGGTCTACAATTTGCCCCCTGCTTGAGCGATCTGAGACTACAACAAAAGAGAGCAAAAAGCAATGTGATTTTTACTGGGTTTAGAGCCATGCTGGACTACATAATCAGGGTTATTTTAAGTTCTGGACTCAAAAATAATTTGGGTTCTAGACCCGAGATAAGTTCTGGACTTAAAAAATAATTTGGGTTATGGATTCGAGGTAAGTTATGGACTTAAAAGATAATTTGGGTTCTGGACCAGGGGTAAGTTCTGGACTTAGAAGATAATTTGAGTTCTAGACCTAAGATAAGTTATGGACTTAAAAGATAATTTGGGTTTTGGACCCGAGGTAAGTTTTGGACTTAAAAGATAATTTGGGTTCTGGACTCAGGGTAAGTTTTGGACTTAGAAGATAATTTGAGTTTTAGACCTAAGATAAGTTCTGGACTTAAAAGATAATTTGGGTTCTGGATCTGAGGTAAGTTCTGAACTTAAAAGATAATTTGGGTTTTGGACTCGAGATAAATTTTAGACTTAAAAGATAATTTGGGTTCTGGACTCGAGATAAGTTCAAGACTTAAAAGATAATTTGGGTTCTGGACCCGAGATAAGTTTTGGACTTAAAAGATAATTTGGGTTCTGGCCCCGAGATAAGTTTTAGACTTAAAAAATAATTTGGGTTCTAGACCCTATATAAGTTCTGGACTTAAAAGATAATTTGGGTTCTGGACCCAAGATAATTTCTGGAATTTTAAAAGAGATAAGTTCTGGGCATAAAAGATAATTTGGGTTCTGGACCCGAGATAATTTCTGGAATTTTAGGAATGATTTGGTTACAGGAGAAAAATGATTGTAGTTAGTAGGATAATAAAGAAATTTTGCAAGAAATTCAGCTATTTTTTTAACATTCATATATCTTATTTCCCCCTGCGTGTAAAAATATTTTAAAAGTGCCAAAATATTTTTAAACACGCAAATATCTGGATTGAATTGAATAATTAAATTTACTATTTAGACATTGTTCATCACTATTTACTTACTATTCACTAACTATTCATTTACTATTTATCAACAGTGATATTGACTTTTGTTCTTTTCTTTTTTTTTTCACGAGAATTACTATTTTTCACTTTTTATTTTATTTTTTTGCTTTGCAATTTGCCTATATAAATGGTTCATTTCCTCAATACTCATTCATACTCACATATTTTCATATTTAAAGCAGAGAATTGAGCAGAGAGTTAAAGAGAAAATGGATGCTTCATGATCAGGACCTCGATCCAATGCTGAGTTATTGAAATTTATTCGACAGCATGAAAATGAAACTGTAAGTCTACTAGCTGGAATGCAGCTTCATCGCAGTTCAATTGAAAAGACTAAGGTAACAATGCAACTTAATATTTTAATAACAAAAATATTTATTTTTTATTATTGTTTTTATTGTTTTTATTATTTTTATTATTTTATTATTTTTATTATTATTTTTATTATATTTTTTATTATTTTTAATAAAGATTAGAAAAAATAAATTAGTTAGTAGACTATTTAATAAATAAATACATAAATAAATTAAAATAGAATATAAGGAATAAATGTAGTCTATGAATCAGTAGTATTGGTATGATGATATACTTACCTCGTGTTAACTTACCTGACTCCGTGTTAGTGCGATCATTGTGTTATCCGAGGCGGAGGGTGTGTCTATAAAGCCCGACAATGGTATGATGTAGCACTCTCTCCAGTAAAATGGATTGTCCGAGATTGCAGTTTTGAAAGCTTTATCTTGCAATTACCATCTGAGAAGTGTCCAAAAGACAGGAGTGTAGTTCAAGCATTGTCGGAGAGGTGGATGGACATGACCCATACTTTTCATCTACCTATAGGAGAGATGACCATTGACCCAGCCGATTATATAGCCATAACTGGTATCCCGTACTATTGCCTTCCGGTCCCTCTTGCCAATGATATTCTGACATACGAAGAAGTCCAATAGTTAATCGGCATGGAACCATCATTAAAAGAGCCCTTTAAGATAAAATTGAGCAGATTCAGAGTTACTGGATGAACTATGAAGGATGGGTTCGTAGGGAAGCAACCAAATAATATGCTCGAGGATTTTTATTGTATTTGCATGGGTCAACCATTTTATGCAGCACTGAATCTACCATTCATTTATCAATATTGAGTGCCCTTACTGACATGTGTATGGTACCGCTTTACGACTGGGGTGAAGCTGGCCTTGCCTGTCTCTATCATGGACTAGATAAGATTTGTAGGAATAAGAAGTCTTTCATTGGCTTCATGGTGGTTGTCGAGGTACTCTTTTTCCACCATTGTCAATTCCATTCTTATACTTATATGAATTTGATTTCCATTGTTATTGTAGGTATGGGCATATGAGCATAATCTTGTGAGGGTGCCTGGCATTTCCCGAGAGAGAGTCAGGTATTCGAGATTGAACTTTTGGTTGTCAAATTGTGTAGCAGTTCCTGGCTCTCACCATGTGCACACCCGGCGCTATCTCTTAAGTTGCTTAACTTGGGGCCAGATAAAATATTATTAGTATACTTTAAAATTCATATAGAAGTTCACTTACCTTATTTCATTTTGTAGGTCAATTTGGCTTGGTGGAACACAGAAGAGCGGACAAACTGGACTTCTTCCATGAATGTCGCATTGCCTTTTCAGCATACCCGCCGACTTATTAACAACCCTGTGTCTAGTGGCTGGTTTCTTGGGGAGAGGGTGTATGAGTGGTTACTTGGTCCCGAGTGGTAGAGGATCCCGATGAATTGCTTGGAGTATACTTTAAATATCACATCAATCCCGGAGAATGCGTGGTGGTTAGCTCAGCATGGTTATGTTGTTGAAACCTTTCTCTATCCTCCGGGTGCATCATATGCCCAGTTTATTCAAGTAGGACTCTTGAACTTTGATGTAACTTCTGTTGGCATCCGGGAGATTCCCGAGGAAAAGAAGGATAGCAATGAAGAGGAGTATCACGGAGAGGGAGAAGGGTTCGTCCCACATCCCGGGGCTAGCACCTCTCAGGTAAACTTTTACCATTTTGCCATTGCAATTACTTCTTTCTTAACTTGTTTTGACTATTTTAATGATAATTGCAGGCTTATGGCTCATTTGGTCATGAGGCTGGACCTTCCTCTGCCGCTCCTCCATTTGTTCATTCTAATCAACCGAAGATGCCATCTCATCCAGAGGGTATTGATATGAATTACCTGGTAGGTTATCCTATTATATGATGATTTATGCTACATGTGTGCATGATTATGTATGCTCTTACCTTTTTCTTTCTGGTTCACAGTGGATGCTTGAAGAAGAAAACAAGAAACTTCAAGAAGAGTTAGCTGCTAGTCATAAATAGGTTGCCCATTTTGAAAAATTGTATCATCAGTCAGAGCATAACTTTTGAGACTTTTGATTTTAGGGGATAAGAGATCCTAGTGCTTCATCATCTAGGAGACGCCAAACTAATAACCATGAGATTCTTTCGTCTACTTTGGATGAGGACTGTTACAGATTTGAATTCCAAGGTGATAGAGGTTCAGGTGCTCCTATTTCAAGTGGACTTGGGATAGATGATATGCCTCCTTCTTCAATAGGCGATGACTTCTTTAGGCTTTGTTTGATCATAATCCACCACCTCCTCCTCAGTGATCTATTATTGTACTAATTGAGAAAATATTGTATTATAATAAAAATAATGATAAAAATAATAATGATGGTAACTAATTTGCACTTTTACTGCAACTTTTGACTTTTAATTTTTTTTTCTTTTTTTATCATCATTATTATTTCTATAATACAATTATTGGTCTTTCTTCTTCATATTCAAAATTTCCACAGTAGCACTGATTCACAAAACCATAGGCAAAGCGACAACTCAAAACCGTTTCATCGCTAATTTCCTATCCTTTAGTGTCTCGATCTTAAGCTATTCCTTGCCAACTTTGGAATAGCCAATCATCCCATATAAATCTCTTTCCATGCCATGACCTCATACAGAAGCAAGGAAATTTTCCATGAATTTTCAACTTCAGCATCAAAATTCCTTTTAACAATTCCACTTTCCCTTCAATTGTCAATAATGACTGAACTCAATTTCAAGAAAATAAAAGGTCTATTTAAAAATATGAATGCCATTCATTGGAAACAAATATCTTGGTCTAAAATCAATACTTTGAAGCATTTTCAAAATATTAAATTGGACTATTCTTGTTTTACATGCCATGGCTTCTTTTTGGAATGTGAGTTCTAGGACATTTAAGATTAATGGCTTTGAGATATAACCCATGATTGAAGAGTTTGAGGCCATCCTTGGATATCCAAGCAATTAACTAATGGCATTGTCTATATTAATTTCCAAGACTCAATAAAAGATGTAAATGCTATTTCAACTTTCAAAGCCTGAAGTTCTACAGTTGATGAGAGGTGAGAAAATTCTTCTTAGTCCTGTAATTGACTTTTGTATTTCTCACTTGGCTCCTACCAAGGCATGGGGACGTATCCTTTTTCTATGCTTGCTTGGCCAATTTTTACTTGTTTCTTCTAATGGCGACATTGACCCACGAGTATTAGATATCATGGACCAAACAGAAGGAGGCTTGTCGCTGATACCCGTGATCTTAGCTGAGACTTTAGTTGGACTAGACCAACATAAATTGGGATTGTCCATTGCTGCTTTAGGTAATTACCTAAACTGCCCTTTTGGATTTTCAAGTTAGGTCTCTTTTTTCTTTTTTTTTTCTTTTTTTTATTATTGCTCTAATTTTTGCCTAGCCTTTTCGAAACTAGCGAGTTGTCCTAGTTTTTTTACTTAGGCCGTCCTTGCAGATTTTCGACCTAATAAACCCCCATTTTTTTGTTTTTTGTTTTTTTTTTGCTTACAAATTTGGCTTCAGGAGTGTATCTTCTTACTCGACACTCCATCTATTAATTTCACTAGATATCTGCCATGACATCATTCTGCTAGGAAACTACACCATCCTTGTAGACCCTTAATTTTTAACCCATTCCAGTCCAATATATTTTAATTAATCCAAAATAATTTTTGTGTTATCTTGATTAAATAATATTTTTTTAGTAATTAATAAAAACAAATCGGTGACGAAAAAATCGGCGAATAATTTTTCATCGCCGAAAAGTTTGGAAGAAATGGCCCGCAGCGCCTGCTCACCATTTTTTGCCCGTAGCTTCAGCAGTAGTTTTTTTTCCAGCAAAATTTTTCTGCAGCAGTTTTTTTCTCCAACGAAATTTTTTCAACGCAATTTTTCTGAAACCAAATTCTATTTGGTTTCAGTTTCTTTTTCCTAATTAATGATAAATTATGTAAACAATTAAGATTAATCATGGAAATTTCATATAAATAAGACTAAAAACAACACAAAAAAGGGAGGAGAACAACGAGAAAACTTGGAGGGGACAACTGAAAAAACTTTGGAACGATCGGACTAGGAGAAATGGCAGTGAAAACAGTTGGACTTTTTGAGAGAAGAAATAGCAACCAAACAATCAATCCATCAAAGGCATCCATCTTGCCTTTGTTCTTGTTCATCCAAGAAGCAATTTTTGGTGGAACCAACAAACGAAGGTTTGAATATCTAATCCTTTTTTTCTTACAGCAGCTTAGTTTCCTTGATTCATAAAAATATACACATGAAACCTTAATATATAAACATGTAGTAACATTGATCTTTGTTTCAATAACATAAGTGATTTCTTCCGTTTCTTCTAAACCCTAAAACCCTAAAATCCTAATTTATTTCTTTTGTTTTCCTAAAATCCTTAAATCAGTCTTAAACCCTAAAAATCATCCTTCTATTTCCCTAAAACCTCAAAAACCCTAATTTATTCCTTTTGTCCCCAAAAATCCTTAATTGTTTCTTTTGATTCAAAAAACACCATAAAACTGTAAACTAGTTTTCTTCTGATTCTTTTCCAAAATTCCAAATGTTTTGTTAAATATCCAAACTCAAACTCACTTTACAGCTTCTAAAAATCACATAAAGCTTCATAAAACTATAAATTGTTTTTCCAAATTCTAAAATCAAATACATTCTCCAAAACATTAAAAACCCTAATTCAACTTCCAAAATCAAGACAGTAACCCAAAACTAGTTAACCTTAAACCCTAGTTTTCTTAAACCCTAATTCCCTTAAGATCTTAAACCCTAGTTTTCCTAAACCCTAATCCTTAAAACCTTAAAACCTTATAACCTAAATATTAAAATTCAACACAGTAAGCCTAAAAACAACAATCCAATAGTTAATAATCATAAACCTAATGTTTTGAAATTCTACATGATTTTACATCTCAAACCCTAATTTGGTTAATTAAAGAACCTTATCAATCTCTTGAATTATAAAACCTTAATCCATTTTAATTCCCTTAAAACTTACAGTAGCTTAAACCAATAAATTTCAAAACCCTATTTTCTAAATTCTAAACCCTAAAATCTTAATTTTTAACACCAAAACCTACAATCCTAGAAGCCAATTTCTAAAATTTTCTGGGGCGCTGCCCCCTTGACCCCCGCTCGCTAACCGGCTAGAGGGACCGCCGTATAGGCTCGTCGAAGGGGTCAATATTCATGTGTGTATTATGAGTCTGCGTATTTAACTTTCCTTTTTCCAAAGCCCTAATTTAGTAACTAAAATTCTAAAATCCTATTTTAAGATGCGAACCCTAAATTATATATTTATTGCGTTATTTAATTTTAGATTTGATTATATAGTTTATTATATGCTTTGATTTATTTAATTTCAATGTTTGATTTATTTAATTTATCATGGATGGATGCTTATTATATATTTTGATTGATGTTTAATATCTTTGATAATGATTTATTTATTATGAATGGTTATTTACTTTTATCGATTTATTTTTTGATTTCCAAATGTTGTAAGAGGTATGTTTCCATTTTATGGGTACCTCTTTAGTTAAATATCATGTAATTTAAATTGCTTTTATATTTTGGACCAATGTAAAGGACATGTTTCTACCTTTCGGTGGGTGTCCTATTAGTTTAGACATGGATGATGTAAGGACATGTTTCCATCCTCGGATGGGTGTCCATTTATTGGCTTTGTTGGGACATTGTTTTGATTTTAATATAACGATGCTTTATTTCAATTACTGTGTGTAATATGGATAATATTGTTATATTTAAGAATTTTATAATATTAAGACCTGTAGAGGAGGGCGGTTCCAATGAGCCGGCCGTTGTGGGTGTGCTGGGCCATTTCTCACCTTCCCCATATGTACCCAACTTTCCAAAATCATTAGGGGGTTAGGGATTCATTAGGAATCGAGTCATCCACCCCTTTCTTTTTTCTGGCCCATCCAGGTGGCGACTCTATTTTCTCCTATTTGAATTGGCTGAAGCAAAGCTGGCCTGCACGCTACACTTATCGTCTGCCATAGATTTTACATTTGTCAATTTCTCGAGAAAAAATATTGTTAGGATGTAAAAATAATGAAAGTAGTAATAAGAGATGTTTCTTTTAATTTCATAATTTTTCATCACCTTTTGCTATTGTGTTTATTCATTTTATCCATTTTTGGTCAAATTCTTAAACTAGTGCACGTAGAACAATTTTAATATTAATTTTGTTTTGTTAAATTAGGGAACAACCAAACATAAAGCTAGCATACATAAGACCACTCCAGTTGCCAACTAGCCCTTTTAGGTTTTCTAATTGACGATTTTCTCTCGCTTAGCCCTAATTGTTGCCTAGTCTGCCCTTTCAATTTTTCAAAACTAGCGGACTGCTCTAACTTTTGCCTAGGCTTCCCTTTTTGGGTTTTCAACCTAGCGAGTTCTTTTTCTCTTTTTTTATACATAAAACCTGTAATATCCCAAAATGTACCCTAGAAGTTTTGAATATTATTATTGTTTTAATTGGATTGAATGTATATGTTAATTCGAAAGAGAAAAGAATTTTTAAAGGAAGTGTATATGTTGCATATATGGTAGTATAAATAACATATACATAAGTCAAATGGATGGTCAATGCAAGAAGATATTTATTTGTGATTTGTGAAATTACTTAAATGGGCATATAAGTTAAAAGAGGTTAAGTTAAATGGTTGAGGGCATTTAAGTAATTGCTTTGCTAGAATTGCTTGGTGGAGAATTAAAGAAGAAAAGAAGTTTGACTTATTTCATTTTCTTCTTTTCTCATTTTGGTGGCCAGCTATACCAAAGGAAAGATTGAGCAAGTGAGGTGTTTTGATTTCTAAAATCAAATTGAAGGAAGAATCAAAGGATTAAGTTGGAGATTTGTGAAATTTCCTTAATTTTGGTAAGTGTTCTCTTATTTTCCTTTGTTCTTTTGGAACTTGTGTTTGAAATGAGTTATGATTGGTTAATATTATGATTAGATGTGTTGTGATATGTTTATAAGTGTTGAAATTGATTGTAAGTTAAGAAGTTAAATTGTTGATGATTTTGGAAGTATTGGAGTTGAGATTGTTTTAGGGTTTTGAAGTGATAAAGGATGTTTAACTTGAGTTTGCTTAATTATTTTCATAGATTTGCATGTGATTGATGTTGGTTGGAGTTGTAAGCTTAGAAATGTGATTTTGGCCGAAGGCAGTAGCATTGTGGATGCCACGCCCGTGGCCTTGGTTGCCATGGCCGTGGCCAATTGTAGCCATGGCCGTGGAGGTGTGGAGCATGGGAGGCAGAATCATAACCTAACCCACGCCCGTGGGGGTTGAGGTGGCCACGGCCGTGGGCTATAGTGTGTGATGTTGGGTTATTATTTGTAATCTAAAGGTCTATGATGAGGTTAACAAGTGTTAAATTGTATTGGAATTGATGTATTGTATCATTTTTGGGATTAGGTTTTGAAAGAAGGTGATTTGCCCTAATTTGGGAAGTGAAGAATCTTGGAAAAGGAAAGTGTTTAGAGTTGTGTAAATTGTTATTGATGTAAGTACAAACTTACCTAAATGCATTATTTTATATCATTTTGAGACTTAAAACAATGTTAAGTAGTTTATTATATTGTTAATATAATGTGACTAGTATTATGACTTATATAGTGTGAAAGAGATGAGGATCATTCAAAAAGGTATGTGCAATGCAATTTATTATGATAAATACTTTTATGACGAATTACTTTAATGTAAATTGAGACTTAAAGAGATGTGAAACTAATGTTCTGAGTTATAATGATGTGAATGATATGATTGAAGCATGCCTAGATGATATGATTGAATAATGATATGTTTGTTTAGTAAATGTGATGTGATGCCATTGTGATTGGCTATGATAACTCAAATGTGATGTGATGCCATTGTGATTGGCTATGATAACTTAAATGTGATGTGATGCCATTGTGATTGGCTATGATAACTCAAATGTGATGTGATGCCATTGTGATTGGCTATGATAACTCAAATGTGATGTGATGCCATTGTGATTGGCTATGATAACTCAAATGTGATGTGATGCCATTGTGATTGGCTATGATAACTCAAATATGATATGAAGCCATTGTGATTGGCTATGATGATTCAATTGAGAATGAAATTGATAAATGAATTGTGTGGCTAATGTGTTATTCCATTTTCAGAGTTTGTTGTTGGTGGCATGCCTAATATTAGTAACAATCTCTTGAAGTTAGGTTGGATTTGATCCTTGAAGCCTAATTGAGATGTTACAACCCTTGAAGCTAGGTTGGATTGGTTCTTGAAGCCAAGTTGGGTTGATACTTAGCATGCTTTGTTCCCCTTGAAGCTTGGTTGAACCTAATCCTTGAAGCCTAGTTGGGATAATGATATTGATGAAATGTGATAATTAAACCAAAGCATTAACTCTGAAAGTCGAATAGCATATTAGTGTCTTTTGGGCCCGAGTCTGTCTATATTGTCAATGATTGAATGTGATATACAAATGTGGAAATAAATGAGTAATGAGATCAATGAT
The DNA here is from genome assembly GCA_947685225.1 of Garcia nutans. Lineage (NCBI taxonomy): Eukaryota > Viridiplantae > Streptophyta > Magnoliopsida > Malpighiales > Euphorbiaceae > Garcia > Garcia nutans. Next base: position 29,672,970 of record CANTUV010000007.1, on the reverse strand, counting down.
TCCCTTCGTTGGAAATGTGATTCATGATTGGTGAATTGTGAATAAAACAATGTTATGAAGTATGATATGTAATGTGTGTATAGATATATTGATGGTGAGTATTAGTAATGGATTGTGGTTGGTGATAATGATATGGATATACGTTTATAATATATGAAATTAGACGAGATATATGAAAGGTGCAATTAAAAAGGAAAAACATGGTAAGAAACTAATGGTACATGAAACTGATATATCATTATATGTTAGAATTTCTATAATGTATGCTTATATGTTATATTTGTACTACTAAGCTCTCGGGCTTAGCATAGATGTGTAATCGCGCAAGTGACTAGGTGGAAGATATGAAGTCTTTCGTTATGCCACAAGAAGAGTAAAATTTTGTCGAGACCAACTAGAGGGTGATGCATACATGTATAACTTTTAATTGGGATGTATTTCTGACAAGAGTGTATGTATATGTATAAATGGAGTTTTGATAAAGATATGATTATTATATATATATAAGATCATTAAAAGTATAATGATTTTGTAAATGTTCTTTAAATTTATGTAATGTGGTTTGAACTCTGTTAAAGGTTTTTAAATTGTAACGAAAAATGACATCCTTATACTTTATATACTTACTGTATGTATACCGGGTATATGTATAGTACTTATATGGGGTATTGGGGTGTTACAAAACCTCTTCATCCTGTCAATGTTCACTGGCTTACTAAACTCGTTTTCGTCTATGTCTGATAACTTAACTGCACCCTTGTTCAAGACTTATTTCACAACATATGGCCCTTCCCAGCTAGGCCTAAATTTCCCTCTTGGATTAGATACATTAGGCTTTCATTGTTTCAACACTAAATCACCAACTTTGAGTTTTTTTATCTTAACCCTTCTATTATAGGCTCGAGCTATCCTCCTTTGATGCAGTTGATGATGATACAGTGCTTTTAACCTTCTCTTCTCTAGTAAAGCTAACTGTGTGTATCTGCTTACTACCCATTCCATCTCAGGCAGTTCAACTTCCAAGACCACTCTTAATGACTTGATCTCAATTTCAATTGGCAACACTACTTCCATCCCATAAAATAAAGAGAACAGTGTCATTCTAGTCGGCGTTCGTACACTTATTCTGTATCCCCACAAAGCAAAATGAAGTATCTCTGACCAATCCCTACATGTCTTGGTCATCTTGGACAGAATATGCTTAATTGTCTTATTGGTTGCTTCTACTGCACCATTGGCCTTTGGTCTATAAGGGAAGGATCAGTGATGATGGATTTGGTATTTTGAGAATTAGTCCTTAACTGCACCTTGGAAATGTACCCCATTATTCGAAATCACACTGTGTGTGACCCCATACCTGCAGTTGAGATTCTTTTCAATAAATCTAGCCATTTGACTTGGCCCCAATTTGTTGAAAGATTCAGCTTCAACCCATTTTGAAAATTATTAGACAAATGATCTCAATTTTGATCCTTGACAACTCAAATTGAATGACTTATTTAACATGTGTTTAAAGAACCTTGTTGCAGGATTAGATTTATTTGAACAGAGCATATTTAGTGGTCGAACAAGTCATGAAGACGACAACCCAACTCAATTGCAGGATGAAACCATATCACAGTAGGGTTCGCGGTCAGAAACCTGACTTCAGTCGTGACTGAACTTATATAAGAGCGACCGTCCTACAGTCATGGATGACTGCAACACAAGAAACCCAAATCATCCAAATTACAGTAAGGTTTGCGGTGACAAGAACGGTGAAGGATACGGTCTCGCTTATCACTGTAGCGATCGCCCTTTAGTATCCGCGACCGCACTGATAATTTAGGAGAAATCTGCTTAAACTGACAGTAGTGTTCGCGTCCTAAGGTGCGTCTAGAAGTTTGACGTGAGTGTCTCAACTCGACCGCGAGATGGCACCTAGAGCAACCGCGACATTCATATTTAGGCGGACTTTCATTTTTCCCAGTCAAAGAATGCCACGTGTGATGACCGTTATAAACCCACTTCAGCATTCAAAAAGGGCGACCGCACCTATCCTATATGATACGAACCAGCCATGAGGTAAGGATCCATTGGTGCTTCCAAATGGGCCATTGACTAGGGGCAGAGCTAAGAAGTTTGGAGCAGCTATGGGATTGCATATTCAAGATCAAATTTCAAAGGAAGTGACTGAAATGGCAATGGAAAAGTGCACAATAGAGCTTGAAGAAGGCACACCAAAGCTGATTATGATGCTTAGGGTGAATATGGAAGCTAAAGGCTAGCTAAAGAGGTCCAACGTGCAAGAAAGGTCCATGGGGGTTCATATACAGCCTTGGGAAGTAATTTAGGCCCATGGACAGCCCAAATAGTGTGGGGCGTGTTCTTATTTGAAGGGATTTAGTTTGGCCCTTTTTTTATACATTATATTTTCCTTAGTGGGTTAGGATGTGTGGTTTCCTATTTAGTTATTTCAGAATATTAATTTGTTTCCATACTTTATACTTTCCTTAGTGGGTTAGGATTTTGACTTTGTAGCTTTCCTTTTCCTATTAGAATTAGGGATTCGGATTTTATTGGCCTTTTAGTATAAATAGGGCCTTATTTTTCTTGTAAGGACACTTTTTGACAAATTATATTCTCAATTTTCTTATTGAAAATTTCAGCCATCTTAGAACAGGAGTGGATTCTCTTTTTCTTCTGATTGCATCAAGAATTAGATTTACTTATCAATTTTGATTGTGGCGTTCTTCTAATTCGAGCCTCCTAAATCCTTCTGTTATAAGTGTTCATGCTTTGCTAAGCAATTGGGTGCTTTAGAAGGTGGTTTTTCCTTCGTTCTTGGTTTTCTTCTATCAATCGTACGTTGGGGTTTGAGGCCTTCATTGCCATAGGGTTCCGCGTCATTTGGTATCAGAGCCAATTACAAGTAAATCTTTATCTATCTGTCTTTTTGGGTTGTTTTAGTTGTTCCGTTAGGGTTCTAATTGGATTTTCAAATTGGGTTATAGAATTCTTTGTTCAATTTTGAAATTGAGTTCTTGCCTTTTGATTCAAAATACATTTTTCTTATTTCAAATTGGGTATAAATTGGACTGAAGGCTTTGTGTTTAGTTGGTGATCCAAGGATAGTGACCAGATCCTAAAAAAAAGAGAGTACAAAATCACTTCAATAAAATTTCTTTGCTTTTCTAGTAATTTAAGGTATTAGAATCATTTTGAATCAGGTTGAAAGTAATCAAAATTTTGGCCACCAATTTCGACCAATTGAGGGGCTGTTTTATTACGTTTTTTTCTTGCTGATTTGGAAGTTTCCTTTTTGAAATTGAATTCTTGACTCTTGATACTAGCTTTCTTGGGTAGAATCATTAGGTCCATAAACTAACTTGCTAAGGTGAGTTGGTTTTGATACATTTTGACCAGATTCATCATAATTTTTGACCTCTTTGTTTCTATTTCTTGTTTGAGCTACCATTTTGATTCCGTGACATTGCTAGAGTATTATTTGTTTAATTCTATACTCTGGTTGATATAATCGTGTGACACAAAATTTTCTTGTGTTGCCTCTATAATTGTCAAGTTTCTTTCTAGGTGTCATTCTAGGATTTAGGTTCTAGTTCCCTTGAACGTGCTTGGTGATTGATTTGTGAGCCTTTGTTCTGAAGTGCAATCGAAGAATTAGTGAAGGTGAGTTCTTTGTTTTGTGAGATAATGAGTATCAATTCTAGTAGAGATAAATGCATAGCTATTGAGAAAAAAGAGATGAGTATCTGGGATATTGCAAATGATCTTGAGAAGTACAAGCAAGCAAATGAAGACAATATGAAAAGAATAGCAAATATGTTGGCTAGCGTGCAGTAGTCCATGGAACGCTTAATGCAAGCACAACAACCTGCTCCAATAAGGCTACCACAGAGAATTCTACAACCAGCAAGAGCTGAAGAGAGAGAAGAGCCAGTTAGGAGGAGGGCACCAAGAGGTGCATATGAGAGAGGCCGTATGGCTGATTATGGATTTGAAGAAGGAGAAGCTGAAATTTATCAAGCACCTATCAATGATAATGATTTGACTTCCATCAAAATGAAGGTTCCTGAATTTAGAGGGAACAACAATGCTGAAGAATACATTGAATGGGAGCGCAAAGTAGAGCAAATTTTGTTGTGCCATAATTATTCTGAAGAAAAGAAGTCACACATTGCAGCTGTGGAGTTCAAGGGTTATGCAACATTCTGGTGGGATCAACTAAAATCCACTAGAAGAGGGAAGGGGTTGAGAGCCGTACCCGCATGGGAGGAGTTGAGAGACCTGATGAGGCAGCATTTTATCCCTTCTCATTATTGTAGGGATCTTTATAATCACTTAGCACGACTGGTGCAAGGTGGCAAGAGTGTAGAAGAATACCACAAGGAGATGGAGATGATCATGGCTAGAGCTAATATTGAGGAAGATGAACAAAGGATGATGTCTAGATTTCATGGAGGACTTAATCAGAATATTGCAAGTGAGTTGGACATGTATGATTACAATACCATGGAGGAGATGGTTGATAAAGCTATGAAGATAAGAGGAGGTTAAAGAGCAAGATTTCCACCAAACTTGGCTATGGGAGACCACAAAATGTGTTTGGGAGTAATTCGGCCTATAGAGGACCCCAATATAGTGGTGGGGCAAATTCAGCCAATAGGGGTGGAGAGAAAGGGGAGTTCAAGAATTCATTCCAGAAAAGCAATGCTACAACCTCCAGTGGAAAAGGGCCATCTAGTGGTCCAAAAAAGCAAAAAGGTATGCCTAACACTACCACTTCTAGTAAGGAGATTAAATATTTTAAGTGTTTAGGGAATGGGCATATTGCATCCCAATGTCCAAATAGAAGAGTTATGATTGCTACAGCTGATGGTGATGTTGTGTCTGATTCTGAACCTAGTGATAATGATAATGATGATGTTGGGAACTTTGATTCTCCTATATATGATGATGTTGGTAGTGATGAGCATGTTGATTGTACTTTGTTAGCTGAGCATGGTGAATTGTTAGTTGCTAGGCATGCATCGAATATGCAGGAGAAAGAGGAAAGTCTAGTACAGCGTGATAATATTTTTCATACTAGATGCTTAGTGAATAATAAGGTTTGTACACTTATTATTGATAGTGGGAGCTGTACTAATGCTGCAAGTACTACTATGGTTGAAAAATTGGGTTTAGAATGTATGAAGCATCCCAATCCTTATAAGTTGCAGTGGTTTAATGATAGTGGTGAGGTGAAAGTAACTAAGCGAGTGAGGGTACCATTTTCAATAGGCTGGTACAAAGATGAAGTTGATTGTGATGTAGTTCCTATGCAAGCTGGACATATGTTGTTGGGTAGACCGTGGCAATATGATCGAAGAGCGCAACATGATGGGTTTTCTAATAGGTACACATTTACCTATGAAGGAAAACATGTCACTCTTGTTCCATTATCACCCCTAGAAGTGTATGAAGATCAAAGAAAGATGATTGAGACAGAGAGGCAAGTTGGGGATACCAATTCAAAAATTAAAGGGAGTTTGAGAGAACATGATAAGGTGAGTGAGAGTGAAAAGCAAATGGGAAAAGAGGCCAGAAAAGAAACAAAACAAATAAATGGCCCATTGGTGAGAGAAAATAAGAAAGAAGGGAGAACAAAATAAACTTTTTATGCAAGAGCGAGAGAGGTTAATTTTGCAATGTCTATTGGGCAGCCATTATTGCTCATTAGATACAAAGAAACTTTGTTTGCTGACACTAATGTTTCACTTGATAGTTTGCCTTCTAGTTTTGTGTCTTTGTTGCAGGATTTTCAGGATGTGTTTCCAGATGAATTACCTAGTGGATTGCCACCGCTAAGAGGAATTGAGCATCAAATAGACTTCATGCCTGGTTCTACCATCCCAAATAGACTAGCTTACCGGATTAATCCCATGGAAACGAAAGAGATGCAAAAGCAAGTAGGTGAGTTACTGGAGAAAGAGCTGATTAGAGAGAGTTTGAGTCCGTGTGCTGTTCTTGTGTTGTTGGTTCTAAAGAAGGATGGCACGTGGAGAATGTGTGTTGATTGTAGGGCTGTAAATAAGATCACAATGAAGTATCGACATCCTATATCACGACTTGTTGACATGTTGGATGAGCTGCATGGTGCCAGGTATTTTTCTAAAATTGATCTTATGAGTGGATATCATCAAATTCGTATGAAACCTGGTGATGAATGGAAAACAACATTTAAAACTAAATATGGTCTATATGAGTGGTTAGTAATGCCTTTTGGGTTGTCTAATGCACCTAGTACTTTTATGAGACTAATGAACCATGTTTTGAGAGCTTATTTGGGCAAATTTGTTGTAGTCTATTTTGATGATATTCTGATTTATAGTAAGACTTTGGATGACCATGTTGAGCATGCTAGGCTAGTTTTGGAAGTATTGAGAAATGAAAACTTATATGCCAAGCTTAAGAAATGCACATTTTGCATAGATAGGCTTGTGTTTCTTGGTTTTGTTGTAAGTGAGCAGGGCGTTGAAGTAGATGAAGAGAAAGTGAAAGCTATAAAGGAGTGGCCTACTCCAAAGAGTGTGATGGATGTGAGGAGCTTTCATGGATTGGCTAGTTTCTATAGGAAGTTCGTGAAGGACTTTTCTACTATTGCAGCACCGTTAACTAGCATAATCAAAAAGGAAGTTGGGTTCCAATGGGGAGAGGAGCAACAAAAAGCCTTTGACTGCTTGAAAGGGAAGTTGACATCCGCTTCTGGTGTACAATTGAGATTGAGTGTGATGCTTCTGTTGTAGGTATTGGAGCTATATTGATGCAAGAGAAAAAGCCCATAGCCTGTTTTAGTGAGAAACTCAATGGTGCACAATTGAACTATTCCACTTATGATAATGAGTTGTATGCCTTGGTGAGAGCATTGGACGTGTGGCAGCACTACCTCCTTCCAAAGGAGTTCGTGATACATGCGGATCATGAGTCCCTCAAACATTTGAAGGGACAAGGTAAGTTGAACAAGAGGCATGGTAACTGGATAGAATTTATAGAACAATTCCCTTATGTTGTTAAATACAAGCAAGGAAAGGATAATATAGTGGCTGATGCGTTGTCTAGAAGATATACATTACTATCTGTGTTGAGTTCTAAATTGCTTGGTTTTGAGTACATTAAGGACTTATATGTAGGTGATGTTGATTTTGGCAATGTGTATGTTGCATGTGAACATGGAGCTTTTAATTCATTTTATAGGCATGATGGATACTTGTTTAAGGGAAATAAATTATGTGTGCCTAAATGTTCCATGCGTGATTTGCTTGTGTTAGAATCTCATTGTGGGGGATTGATTGGACATTTTGGGGTAGCTAAGACTTATGATATCTTGTTTGAGCATTTTTATTGGCCGTCTATGCGTAAGGATGTTGAGAGATTGTGTTCTGCTTGTATTTCTTGTAGACAGGCGAAATCTAAGTCTATGCCTCATGATCTATATATGCCTTTACCTGTACCTAGTTCACCTTGAATTGATATTAGCATGGATTTTGTGCTTGGATTGCCTAGAACTAGAAAAGGTAGGGATAACATTTTTGTAGTTGTTGACAGGTTTAGTAAGATGGCACATTTTATTCCTTGTCATAAAGCTGATGATGCGATTGTTGTAGCTGATTTGTTCTTTAGAGAAGTTGTTCGACTACATGGGGTGCCTAGGACTATTGTGTCTGATAGAGATGCTAAGTTTTTGTCCCATTTTTGGAGAGTTTTATGGGGTAGATTAGGAACTAAGCTTTTGTTTTCTACTACTTGTCATCCACAAATAGATGGGCAAACAGAGGTAGTTAATCGTACACTTGGTACATTGTTGAGAGCTATAGTGGGAAAGAATTTGGCTGCTTGGGAAGATTGTTTACCTTTTATTGAGTTTGCTTATAATCATTTTATTCATTCTTCTACAGGTTATTCGCCATTTGAGCTTGTTTATGCTTTTAACCCATTAACTGTACTTGATCTTATTCGTTTACCTTCACATGAGCTTGTTAGTTTAGATTGAGACAGGAAAGCAGAATTGGTGAAGGCTATGCATGAGAAAGCTCGAGTTAATATGGAGAAAAAGAACAAGTCATATGCTGATCGAGCGAATAGAGGACGCAAGAAGATAGCGTTTGCCCCTAGGGATTGGGTTTGGGTACACTTTCGAAAGGAGAGGTTTCAAATCAAAGGAAGAATAAGCTTGATGCACGAGGTGATGGTCCATTTCAAGTGTTGGCAAAGATCAATGATAATGCATACAAGATAGGCTTGCCTGGTGAGTATGGTGTTAGTACTACTTTTAATGTGTCTGATTTATCTCCTTATAATGATGCAGATTTGAGGACAAATCTTTTTGAAGAGGGGGAGAATGATATGAACCAGCCATGAGGTAAGGATCCATTGGTGCTTCCAAATGGGCCATTGACTAGGAGCAGAGCTAAGAAGTTTGGAGCAACTATGGGATTGCATATTCAAGATCAAATTTCAAAGGAAGTGAGTGAAATGGCAATGGAAAAGTGCACAATAGAGCTTGAAGAAGGCACACCAAAGCTGATTATGATGCTTAGTGTGAATATGAAAGCTAAAGGCTAGTTAAAGAGGTCCAACGTGCAAGAAAGGTCCATGAGGGGTTCATATATAGCCTTAGAAAGTAATTTAAGGCCCATGGACAACCCAAATAGTGTGGGGCGTGTTCTTATTTTGAAGGGATTTAGTTTTGCCCTTTTTTATATACTTTATATTTTCCTTAGTGGGTTAGGATGTGTGGTTTCCTATTTAGTTATTTCAGAATATATATTTGTTTCCATACTTTATATTTTCCTTAGTGGGTTAGGATTTTGATTTTGTAGCTTTCTTTTTCCCATTAGAATTAGGGATTCAGATTTTATTGGCCTTTTAGTATAAATAGGGCCTTATTTTTCTTGTAAGGACACTTTTTGACAAATTATATTCTCAATTTTCTTACTGAAAATTTCGGCCATCATAGAACAGGAATGAATTCTCTTTTTCTTCTTATTGCATCAAGAATTAGATTTACTTATCAATTTCGATTGTGGCGTTCTTCTAATTCGAGCTTCCTAAATCCTTCCGTTATAATTGTTCGTGCTTTGCTAAGCAATTGGGTGTTTTAGAAGGTGGTTTTTCCTTCGTTCTTGGTTTTCCTCTATCAATCGTGCATTGGGGTTTGAGGCCTTCATTACCATAGGGTTCCGCATCACTATGTGTGACCATCCCGACAACCACAGCATGGGCAAGATTCCTACTGCATAGCACTTAAATTTGATCGTTGAAGCAAATTTGAATGCAGCGACTGTACCTTGTCCAAGGGCGACCACGTGTGTCATTAATGTGACCATCCTTGTATCAAGGACGATCGCGAAATGCTTCAAACATTCTATTAAAAATGGTCTAAACTGCCAAGACTTAATTCTCATTATCCATAACGGCTAGTCAAACCACATTCGCTATAAATACATTGCTATTCTATTAAGAAAAAGAAAGGAAAGAGAGGAAAAAAGAGGAGAATCAAAAATTTTATAGCCAAGCAACATTTTTTCTTTTGCTCCAACTTATATTTGAATTGTAATGAATGTTAGGTGTAAGCATTGAAAACACCATTGTAAAAGTTTGAGTGTGAGCTTGAAAAACACTTAGGTTGTGAGAGTAAGCCTAAGAAAAACTCTTGTAAAAGGTTGTGAGAGTGAGCCTAGCAAAACTCTTGTAAGTGGTTTGAGTGTTAGCCTTAGTAAAACACTTATCAAGTTAGGTGTGAACTTGTGAAAACACCAAAGTTGAAAGTGAGCTTATAAAACTTCAAAGATTAGTGAAACCTTAACAAGTTGTTAAGGAAGTGGATGCAGGATTGAAGAAAATCCGAACCACTATAAATCTTGTGCGTTCTTTCTTCTACTCACTACTCAACCATTTTTCTATTCCGCATTTCTTGTTTGTTGAGTTTTAAATTTGCCATCATTTCTTGAGGAAACCAATTCACCCCCCCCCCCCTCTTGGTTGCCATCTTGGGACAACAATTGGTATCAGAGCTTTGAAATTTCATAAACTTAATTGTGAAATTTGATCCACTATGGCAACTACTTCTTCATCAAACTCAATCTCTCATGGAAATCTTAACACTATCCTTAGACCCTACTTTGATGGAACTGATTATTCCTATTGGAAACACAAAATGTATTTGTTTCTAGACAGTGAAGGGATTGAACTAGGGGATTTTATGGAAAGTGAGTGGAAACCTCCCTCTTATGAAGTTGATGGTATTCAAGTTCCTCTTCCTAAAGCACAATGGTCAACTATCAATGTCAAAGATCGATTCAAGAACAATAGAGCCGCTTCCATCTTGATGAATTCCATTTCAAGAGAAGAAGGTGGAAGAGTTCAACATTTAACTTGTGCACATTGCATTTGGAAGACACTCAAAAACTACCATGAAGGTACGACTCAAGTGAGATTCACCAAGAAACAAATGCATGTTCATGAATATGAGCTATTCAAGATGAAATCAAATGAAAACATCACCGACATGACAAATCGCTTGCTTGCTATTGTCAATGAACTAAAGAAGTATGGCAAGGTATATGATCAAGGTGATATAAACAGTAAAATCTTGAGAGCCCTAAGAGCTAGAAAGAAATTTGAATCAAAAGTGTCATCCATCGAAGAAGCTCATGATCTTAGCACATTGAGAACCGACGAGCTTGTGGGAAAACTACTCACATTTGAGCTGCACGGTGAAAAAGAAGAAGATCAAGGTGAGAAAGAAAAGAGAAAACCAATTGCTCTTAAAGCAATCAAAGAAGTTGAGAGCTCAAGCAACGAAAGTACTAATGATGAAGATGAAATGGCAATGTTCCAAAAAAGAATTAATGAATGGAAAAGGAAGAAAAGATTACATGCAAATAAAGGTACACTTCCTAAATTCTCCTTCAAAGATAAAGAAAAGAAAAATGAGGTAAAGTGCTATGAATGTGGAAAAACTGGTCACATCAAATCGGATTGCTTCAAAATAAAGAACAAAAGGAAATGGGACAAAGAAAAGAAAAAGTCTTTCAAAGCCACATGGGATGACTCCTCTTCGAGTGAAGAAGAAGAAGAAGAAGAAGAAGAAGAAGAAGAAGGAATTGCAAACCTATGTCTCATGGCTATTGAGGATGACTCCAATGAGGTAAGTACTCAATCCTTTAATCTAGTAGAACATGATGATATTGATGATCTAGATGATAGTGATTTGATTGAGCACATGAACTTTAAAATAGAAAAATATTTTTTAAAATGATGCTCTATAAAGAAAAAAGCTCTAAGTTAGAAAAGGATTTTATATGCTTAAAGAACTCTACCTTAGAATTGAAAACCTCAAATGAACACTTGATGAATTCAATAGAAGAGCTAAATAAAAACTCAAATGATTTAGAAAAAATTATTAAAGAGAATGAAATTTTGAAGCATGAACTAAAAGAACTAAATGAATCAATCTCAAGATTTCATAAAGGAAAGGAAGCCTTAGACACATTAATTGGTAACCAAAGATCACCCTCCTTAAAATATGGATTAGGATTCAATGGCTCAACCAACATTGCACCAAGCACACACCAACATTTGTAAAAGCATCTACAACTAAAATTTCTAATGTTGATATTGTAAAGAACAAAGATGTTCGCACCAAGTCTAAAAGTTCCAAAAGAACTTCTTATGGCTCACTAGGAAATAAAGCTAAATTCACAAAAAGTAATCATGCATTTATGTACACTAAACTTGCACAAAAGCAATCACATATTTGTAATTGTATGCATAATACTTGGAATACAAAAAGAAAAATGCAAAAATATAAAACACTATGGCAATGCACATATTGCATGAAATTTGGACATAAAAGTTTTTTTTGTCATATAAGAAAGGCTCATCTCAAGTTAGAAGACACCTTTATTACTAACCATCAAGGACCCAACTTCATTTGGGTACCTAAGAGAAGATGACCACTATTGCCTTGTAGGTATGCCTAAAATCTACTATCAACGAAAGCTCATGGCTTGTGGATACTGGGTGCTCAAGGCATATTACCGGGAATGCAAAGCTCTTTACAAGTATTACCTACAAACATGGAGGTAATGTAACTTTTGGAAATGATGCTAAAGGTAAAATTATTGGTGTTGGCTCCATTGGTTCAATTGGTAAAGATTTAATAGAAGATGTATGGCTTGTTGATGGGTTGAAACATAATTTGCTAAGTGTTAGTCAATTATGTGATAGAGCATACATTGTTAATTTTGATTCCAAAGGATGCAAGATCACAAATTCAAATGGTGTTATCATATTTAAGGGTACTAGGACAAACAACACTTATAATATTAACATACATTCAATTCATGCATTTAAATGTCTAATGTCTACTAATAATGATGCTTGTTTATGGCATAGAAGACTAGGACATGTTGGTATGGATCAATTAAAATATATTTGTAATGAAAACCTAGTTGATGGTCTCCCTAAGATAAAATATGACAAAGATAGAATTTGTGAACCTTGTCAACGTGGTAAGCAACATAAGAGCTCATTTAAATCAAAGAATGTTATAAGTACCTCTGGACCTTTAGAGCTCATTCATTTGGATTTGTTTGGACCAAATAGAGTTACAAGCTTAGGAGGCAAATTATATGCATTTGTTCTTGTTGACAATTACTCTAGATTCACATGGGTTAATTTCTTAGCTCAAAAGAATGAAATTTTTAATTACTTCAAAACATTTGCAAAAAGAGTTCAAAATGAAAAAGGATATGTGATCACATCTATTAGAAGTGATCATGGCAAAGAATTTTAGAATGAAAATTTTGAAAGTTTTTGTAATGAACTTGGCATTTCACATAATTTTTTTGCTCCTAAAACTCCACAACAAAATGGTGTGGTTGAGAGGAAAAATAGAACCTTGGTTGAAATGGCTAGAACAATGCCCAATGAATATGAATTACGATCTTATTTTTGGGCAGAAGCCATTAATACAGCTTGTTACATTGCAAATCATGTTTACAAAAGGCATTTAACTAATAAAACTTCTTATGAGCTATGGAATGGAAGAATTCCTAGAATTGGATATTTTAGAGTATTTGCATGCAAATGCTTTATATTGAACACTAAGGAAAATCTTGGAAAATTTTCATCCAAATCAGATGAAGGCATAATCCTAGGATACTCATCATATAGCAAAGCATACAGAGCATTTTACATGAAAACTCTAGTTGTTGAAGAAACAATGCATGTTGTATTTGATTAATCATCTAAACTTGATCAAAAGAAAGGTAGTACTTTCAATGACCCTGCAGGTACTCTTGAACCTCATGAAACTATTGATGCTTCAAAGATCAATTAGCATGAACTTGAAGAAAAGACTCAAGATATACCTAAGGATTGGCAATACAAGAAAGATCATTCTAAGGAACTCATCATTAGTGAAACATCTAAGGGAGGAATTTGAAATGAGCATGATGGGTGAACTCAAGTTCTTCCTTGGACTGCAAATCAAGCAATGTAAAGATGGGATCTTCATTAACCAATCCAAATATATAAAAGAACTCATCAAGAAATTTGGAATGGATGGCTGCAAAACTAGCAAGACTCCTATGAGCACATCCTTGAAATTGGGTAAAGATGAAAATGGTAAAGCAGTAGATGAAAAGAAATATCGAGGTATTATCGGATCACTACTTTACTTAACCGCTTCTAGACCTGATATAATGTATGGTGTATGTCTTTGTGCTAGATTTCAAACTTGTCCCAAAGAATCACACTTGAATGCTACTGAGAGAATTTTGAAATATTTAAGTGGTACAATGCATTTGGGTCTTTGGTATCCTAAAAACACATCGTTTCATATCTTAGGTTTTTCAGATGCGCATTATGCTGGTAGCATCTTAGATAGGAAAAGCACAACAGGAACATGTCACTTTCTTAGCAATTGTCTAGTTTTTTTTGGCATGGTAAGAAACAAGCATCGGTTACTTTATCCACGGCAGAAGTTGAATATGTTGCAGCATGTTTTTGTTGTACACAAGTATTACGGATGAAACAACAATTGCTTGACTATGGCAAAGTGTTTAACAACATCTCCATTAAATGTGACAACACTAGTGCTATCAATTTGTCTAAAAATCCTATCCAACACTCTAGATCTAAACATATAGATATTAGACATCATTTTTTGAGAGATAATGTAGAAAACCATAATATTGTCTTAGAGTTTATAGATACACATAATCAACTTGCTGATATCTTTACAAAACCTTTGAATGAAGATAGGCTTAACTTCATTAAACTAAATTTAGGTATGATTGATGGAACTTCCCTAAATGGTTAAAAGATTGGCTATCAATAAAAATTTCTTAAACATCTCATCGCATAGATTTTTTTTATCTTCTATGTCTCTTTCATTTTTAAGCTACTTGCGTTCACTCCAATGCCTCTAGTGGTCGCTATCTTGCCAGACAGATTCATCTAAATTGATACCTCTGTGAGCGGTCGGGAAACTATGTTCGCGGTCGCAATAATTTAAATAGTTTCGACCGTTGCAGACATTCTCTGCATTCACGAGCACACCATTTTTCCTACTGGTCGCTAGAGTGTCTTTCATGATAGCACCTATACAAATAGGCGACCGCACTCTGTACACTCTGCTCAAAATTTTGTAACTGTTGGGTGTATGACAAGTCGCGATTTTCAACTCTCAACAGTCATAAATGGCTATTTTCTTAATTTCTTCTATTTAAGACCATTATATATTAGTTACTTGGATCTTTTACTTCTTATAACATACAAACTTCACTCCAAATCTCCAAAACCCTCTCAAGATCATCTCCTTCTCAAACACTCTTTATTTTCCAGTTTTCTTCCTGTTCTTCAACTCTAATGGCCCCCAAAAAGAAAATTACCTCCAAAGGGAAAGGGAAAGGAAAGAAACCTTCAGGAATCATCATAAGAGAACCAACAAATGTTCCTCCATCTCCTCCACAGTCTAGAAGAGGTGAGAAAATTCATAAACCTCACCACCAAACCCTAAGGAAGATGTGAGATATGCCATGCTAAAGAGAAAGAAAATTGAAGGAACCAAATCTCCTTTTTTTGGGATGCTCTCTGCCCTCAACATTAAAGATGAGATTGAAACTCTACTTGATGTTCTTGGCTGGAGGAAATTTGTATTTCCTAAAGAGGTAGGTTATTCTAGTTTAAGTAAGGAATTTCTCATGTCCTTTCATATTGAAAAGAGTGTAAATTATGCACTAGGGTGCTATGGGGTTAGATTTAAGTTATTTGACCAATACCTAGCCTTAACATTAGAGGACTTTGGAAAAATCTGGGACTTTCCTGTTGATGGAGTAACCTCCTACAATGATTTATCCTTCTCCAATCAAACACTCTCTACCTTTTGGCAAGAAATTTCTGTGGAAACCTCATTTGAAAAATAGTCAAAAGCTAGACACATCAAATCCCTCACCCATTGGATGCTTCATAGGATCATCACCTACACCATACATCAAAGGGCTGATGGGAATGAAAAGATAACAAAAAGAGATCTCATCTTCTTATATGCTTTCACCCACAACATCCAAATGAACACAACAAAGTTCTTGATTGACACATTGTATCACCATGATGTCACAAGAACTGGAACTTTCTTCTTGTCCTCACAAATAACTCAAATAGCTAGGCACATGAACTTACTAAATGATCTCAACTTAGCTACATTGAGAAACCCTTTCAATCTTGCCTCAAGTGCCATCACCATTGACTATCTAGAACATGCTGGCTGTGTAAGGAAGATTGAGGGAACATATGTGTATTACTTTGGCAAACGAGGTGTTGTGGATATACAAAAGAAAAGACCAAGGTACACCATTGAGAAAGAAGGAGACTCCTTGAAAGTTGCTGTTGAACTACCTCCCAAAGCTTCCTCACCTAAACCTACCCAAACCAGCTCTCGTACAAAACTCATTCTAAAAGCTATCAAATCACTCTCCAGGAAACTCTCTCTATTCAAGAAAAGTGTCTCTAAGAGATTCCATCACTTGAATAAAAGAATTGACCTTATATCTCACATGCATCATGACCTATATGACATGCAAGGCAAACTGGGCTTGCCTAAATGCAATCTTGAGGATTGGGATATAAGTGATCACACAGAAAGTCTCCCTAAAGAAGAAGAATCTTTCAGCACTAGCTCTACTAGCAATGTCCATCTTGATAAGGGAAAAGCTCCTCTAGAAGAAGAAGAGCTAGATGAGGATCACGGTTCTAATTAGTTTATTTTTACTATTTTTATATATGTCTTGTTGTTTTGATTTCATTTTCTTTTCTCTGCCTTCTTTCTTGCACTATCTTTGTACTACCCTCTATCTAATAACATTGTGTTTTACATACATATTGCTTTAAATATTGCTCTTATATTGTGCATTTTGCCTATGACAAAGGGGGAGAGAAATAGACAAAGAGGGAGAGATATACAATGGGAATGATATTTTACTAATGAACCAAGTTATACATTGAACCAAGTTATACATTTTACTAATAAACATGATTCATGCATATGTTTAGGGGGAGCATTGTAAAAATTTATTAACACTCAACACATGAGCTTTTTAAATTAAGAGAGATTGTTAGTCAATCTAATTTGCATTTTTTTTTCAATTTATATCATCATTCCATTTGATTGTCCAAGTCAAAATAGGGGAGATTGTTAGACAAATGATCTCAATTTTGATCCTTGACAACTCAAATTGAATGACTTATTTAACATGTGTTTAAAGAACCTTGTTGCATGATTAGATTTATTTGAACAGAGCATATTTAGCAGTCGCACAAGTCATGAAGATGACAGCCCAACTCAATTACAGGATGAAACCATATCACAGTACGGTTTGCGGTCAAAAACCCGACTTCAATCGCGACCGCACTTACGCAAGAGCGACCTTCCTATAGTCATGGACGATCGCAACACAAGAAACCCAAATCATCCAAATTACAGTAAGGTTTGCGGTGACAAGAACGGTGAAGGATACGGTCTTGTTTATCACTGTAGCGACCGCCCTTTAGTATCCGCGACCGCACTGATGATTCAGGAGAAATCTGCTTAAACTGACAGTAGTGTTCGCGTCCTAAGGTGTGTCCAGACGTTTGATGCGAGTGTCTCAACTCGACCGCGAGATGGTACCTAGAGCGACCGCGACATTCATATTTAGGCGGACTTTCATTTTGCCCAGTCAAAGAATGCCACGTGTGATGACCGTTATAAACCCACTTTAGCATTCAAAAAGGGCGACCACACCTATCCTATGCACGACTGTCTCGACAACCATAGCATGGGCAAGATTCCTGCTGCAGAGAACTTAAATTTGACCATTGAAGAAAATTTGAATGCAGCACCGCACCTTGTCCAAGGGCGACTGCGTGTGTCATTAACGCGACCATCCTTATATCAAGGACGACTGCGAAAAGCTTCGAACAGTCTATTGAAAATGGTCTAAACTACCAAGACTTAATTCTCATTATTTATAACGGCTAGCCAGACCACATTAGCTATAAATACATTGCTATTCTGTTAAGAAAAAGAAAGGAAAGAGAGGAAAAAAGAGGAGAATAAAAAATTTTATAGCCAAGCAACATATTTTCTTTTCCTCCAACTTACATTTGAATTGTAATGAATGTTAGGTGTAAGCATTGAAAACACCATTGTAAAAGTTTGAGTGTGAGCTTGAAAAACACTTAGGTTGTGAGAGTAAGCCTGAGAAAAACTCTTGTAAAAGGTTGTGAGAGTGAGCCTAGCAAAACTCTTGTAAGTGGTTTGAGTGTTAGCCTTAGTAAAACACTTGTCAAGTTAGGTGT
Source organism: Garcia nutans (assembly GCA_947685225.1). Taxonomy (NCBI): domain Eukaryota; kingdom Viridiplantae; phylum Streptophyta; class Magnoliopsida; order Malpighiales; family Euphorbiaceae; genus Garcia; species Garcia nutans. The sequence goes on along the minus strand of CANTUV010000007.1, from coordinate 29,655,084 downwards.
GAACTTGTGAAAACACCAAAGTTGGAAGTGAGCTTGTAAAACTTCAAAGATTAGTGAAATCTTAACAAGTTGTTAAGGAAGTGGATGTAGGATTGAAGAAAATCCAAACCACTATAAATCTTGTGCGTTCTTTCTTCTACTCACTACTCAACCATTTTTCTATTCCGCATTTCTTATTTGTTAAGTTTTTAATTTGCCATCATTTCTTGAGGAAACCAATTCACCCCCTCCCCCCTCTTGGTTGCCATCTTGGGACTACAAAAAATAATCTACCACTACTACAATTAAACGGTGACCGTTTGAGACTATCGGATGTATCTCTCCTATAATATCAATTTCCCAAGTTGCGAAGGGCCAAGGTGAAGACATAGAATGCAATTCTTCAAGTGGCATGTGATTCAAATTACCATACCTCTGACATTGTTGGCACTTCTTTACAAACTCAATACAATCTCTCTCCATGGTCAACCAGTAGTAACCTTATCAAATTATCTTTTTAACTAGGGCTAAACCACTCATGTGTGGACCACAACTTCCCGCATGTATTTCTGACATGATATGCTCCACTTCAGGCTTCCTCAAGCATCTAAAGTGCACCCCATCAGGCCATCTTTGATACAACTCTCAATGAAAGGTGATGTATTGTAAGGACCACCACCTTATGGCTCTTCTTTCTTTCTTTGTTGCTCCCAATGGGTATTCTTTCTCTTCCAAAAATTGTCTTATATTGTCATACCATGCATCATGGTTTGTATCAGTTTCCATGATTATCTCATATTCATAGCAAGGAGTTGATGAACTTGTCAAAATTAGAGGTTTAAGGAATAAGTTGATAGGATTTTCCCATACCGAAACCAATGTGGCAAGGGCATCAACCATCTGGTTTTCTTCTCTTGGTAGATGTATAAACCTGCACTCCTTAAAGTTATTCTTCATCCCGGTCAAGTAGTGGTGGTATGGTTTTAGCTTTTCTTCTTTTAACTCCCACTCTCCATTTACTTGGGATACTGCTAGCAATGAATCACCAAAGACTTGCACCTTATCCACTTTCATAATCATTAGGGTTTCTAAACCAAAAATACATGCTTCATACTCCACCATATTATTGGTTGCCCTGAATTTCAACTTCTTGGCTAAAGGGATAAGCTCCCCTTCGGGTGATTCTAGTATGACTCCCAAACCTGCTCCTTTCCTATTCACTACTCCATCAAAATACATTTTCCATCCTTGTACTTCTATGGCCTATAAATGTTCATCTGGAAATTTTAAGACTACCTCTTAGCTAATCGGTAATGATTGTTGGGCCAGAAATTCTGCTACTGCTCTACCTTTGATTCTTTTCCTGGTTACATACTCAATCTCAAATTCTTCCAATATTATCAACCATCGTCCATACTTCCCAATCAAAGAGGGTGTCTCCCTTAAATACTTCATTGGATCCAACTTGGAAATTGCTTGCATACAATAAGATTGAAAGTAATGCCACAACTTCTTAGAAGACCAAACCATAGCAATATAGGTCTTTTTAATGATACTAATTAGCTTTCTACTTAAATAGTAAACTACGTTCTCAATCCTTGAATCATCTGCTTGGGCTAGCATGGCTCTTATTGACTCTTCTGCTACTGCTAAGTATAGTAACAAGGGTTTACTGGGTTTAGGTGGTTTTAAAATAGGTGGATTTAGTAAATACTCCTTTATTCACTCAAAGACCTTTTGACACTCTTCATTCCACAGGATTGGCTGATTCTTTTTAAGCAATTTGAAGATAGGTTCACATATTGTGGTGAACTTTGCTATAAACCTGCTAATGTACTGTAATCTACCAATGAATCCCCAAACTTCTCTCTCCGTCTTAAGGTCTGGCATATACCTGATTGCTTTAACTTTGTCAGGGTCAATCTCAATAACATTTGGACCAACACAAGTCCCAACAATTTGCCTGAAATAACCCCAAACACACATTTCTTTGGGTTTAGCCTTAGCTTATACTTCAATGCTCTATCGAAGAATAATTCTAAGTTTTGGAAGTGTTGTTCCCTTGTATATGATTTCACCATCATATCATCAACATATACTTCTACTTCTTTACGCATCATGTCATGAAATAATGTGGTGGCCTTCCTTTTGTAGGTTTCTCCAGCATTCTTTAATCCGAATGACATCACCCTATAACAAAATATACCCTATGTAGTAATGAAAGAAGTTTTGGCATTATCCTCTTGGGCCATTAACACTTGGTTGTATCCAGAAAATCCATCTATAAATGAGTGTAGCACACTAGCGGCTGCACTATCAATGAGGACATCTATATGGGGCAAAGAAAAATCATCTTTAGGGGAAGCCTTATTTAAATCTCTATAGTCCACACAGACCCTAATTCTTCCATCTTTCTTTGGCATGGGTACTATGTTGGCTAGCCAGTCCAGATAATCTATCACTTCAAGAAACTTTACTTGTATTTGTTTAGTAATCTCTTCTTTATCCAATTCCTCCCATTCAGGTCTTAACCACCTAAGCTTTTGTTTGACAGGTTTCATGTGTGTGTAAGTAGGAATTAGATGTTCGGTTGTGTCTCGATCTATTCCAGGCATATCATCACAAGACCAAGCGAACACTTCTTCATATTTTTTAAATATTTTTTCAAATCTCTCTCTCTCATCAGGAGTAAGGTCAGATGCTATGCTAATGTTTTTAGGATTTTCGATTGTTCCCAAATTTAATTATTTTGTATCAATAGAGTTAATATTAAAGATGCTTATATAACCACTATTTAACTGTATGCAACCATCAGGAGAAATATCACACAAGTAAGCAAAATTAGACTTTATTGCATTCATTTTGGAAAAGAAAACATCATCATCCTTATATAAAGCAGATAAATTAAAATCAAAATCAAAATCAAAATCATTGTCATTGTTCTCAAAATCATAAAGCAGGACATCTTCAAACTTTTCTTCAACCAGGGCAACAATCTTCTTTGGAGTTTTCTCTACTTTATGAAAACTTCCTTCTTTCTTTCCAAATTGGGCTCCTTGTTGGCTGGCAGGGTGAGCTCTTTTATTCACTTATTCCATTAACTCAGCAACATCAGCAAAAATTTTAAAACCCGAGATCAACTTTCCTATGAACATGATTGGCTCGGGCTTTCCTTAGAGTGGTCCCATGTTTGGAACTTTGAAAAAGATCTCTTCAAGTGGTGGGAAGCTCATCTTCTCATTCTTCTATGGCTGGACAAATTTGTTGGCTTCTTCATACTCTAACCCTTTCTTGGAAGTTTTAGTCTTGAAATTTGGAAGCTTTGTCACACCGGCCTTGCCCTTTACAAGACCAGCTCTGGGAAGGTAGCTCATGTTCTTCAACATGTTCAAGACCTTAGAGTCCACTACCTCATCATCAGAAATTGCAGCTACATGGAAACCATTGAAAGGCCTCTCAATCATTGGAGCATTAATAACCTCATTATCCTCGGTCTCGATGACCACCATCTCATCTCTGTTAGGGAACTTGATCTTTTGATGAAGGGTGGATGGAACTCCACCAAGAGGATGGAACCATGGTCATCCCAAAAGTAGAGCAAAAGTAACAGGTATGTCCAAAACAATAAATTCAATTGGACCAACCTTCACAATAGCTTTAATTCGGCATGCCTCTTTGTATTTTCATAAGCCCTAATGGTTACCTCGTTTGGGCTTAGATCCCTCATTGACATAGCTAGCTTTGGCAATATTTTAAGTGGACAAACATTTATGGTGGATCCATCATCAACCATCACACATGGAGTCCTTTTTCCTTTGATTTCTACTTTGATAAAGAGAGGACGTGTCACATCCGCCTACTGCATTTATGCAGTGTAGACACGTGCATAGCGAGAGTAGGGAAAAGGAGAAGATAATTCTTGATAACAGCCCTAGATAAGGTTGTATGACAAAAGGGACATAATTGTAATTTTTAATAAAGTTGGGGACGTAGATGTAATTTCAAAGAAAGTTGCACCGGATGTTCTTAATAGTGCATATAACAGATTTCAAAAATGGAATGTAGAGAAAAACCGGATCGCAACGACGTGTAATGGTTTTTCCAGGAAATGTCCCGTTAAAGAAAAATGAAGAAATGTTGCCTAAGGGCATTTTGGTCATTATCAATTAAAGTTATACATGAATTTAGGGTAGGAAATAAAGACGTGAGTACGTAGAGAATGGCGAGAGGTTAAATATGAAATGATCGTCAGTAGAAACGAAGCCGGAGAAAACCCGAGCAAAAATAGGACCAAAAGGGAATTTTGTAAAAAGTTGAGGGCTTACCGGTAATTTTTCAAAATGACTTGAAAACCTAAAATAGACCTTATAAATAGAAAGTAGAGGTCGAGAGGATCAAAACTATATATAGTTTGACTCATGGAACTATACGGTTTAAAAGATATGATCGATTAATCGCCGGAACGTAATGTGGCTCGGTTTCGTGTCGGGACCGGATGGGTAACCCGGGACAACTTTATGAGATCCAATGGGAAGAGAGACAAGTGGAAAGAAGTAAAGGAAAAAGGAAGTTATAAAAATCAAAGGTTGGCCAATCAAAAGAAAACATTTAGCATGTGTAATAAATGTGTAATAAATGAAGAAAGAGAAAAAGTGGACAAGTGGGCAAGGTGATCATCATTTCCTTTGTCTATAAATATATGTGATATGAAGAGCAAATTCTCTCTTTTTCCACTCACCAAATTCGGCCAACAAAAGAAAATACCAAGGGACTTCCAAGTTTCTTCAAACTTTGATTTTTAAGGTAAGTTCTAAGGTTTTTAAGTGTGTAGACTTTAATTTTAGTATTAGTTTTAGGTAGTTATATATTTATTGGAAGATTGGGAATTAGAGTCTTATATGGAATTGAAAAACATAATAATAATATTAAGTAAGTGATGAGATTAATTGATTAAATGGAAGAATCAAGATGTAGAAAGATTAATAAGGTTGGATTAGGGGTTTCGGTTGGAAAAGAAATAGAGGATAATTTATTATTTTGAAATTCTAAGGTTTATGTTGTATCTTGAATTGATTGAAGGATAAATAAAGAATTAAAGAAGGAGAAGAAGGAAAAGCCAAGAGGAGTTAAAGAAATAAGGTTTGGTACTCTACCTTTGAATAATTAGTTTGGTACTTTACCTTTGAATAATTAATTTTGGTTTGATGCTTTACAAACTTTGGTTTATGAAAGTTTTGTTGTTGATGCTTAAATATATTGATTTGAGTTAAACATGTAAAATTTGTCAAAGGGAAGTGTTTGAATCTTCACTTTACCATTAAAGAAGCCTTAATATTGATTTGCAAAAGAAAAATAAACTATCCTATGCATTTCATGTGTTTGGGCCGAAATGGTCCCAAAAAGACAGCTTTCTGGACCTTTTTGTGGAAATTGTTTGAGGCAGCAAACGAAGGAATTTTTCAACGAAATTTTACATGAAATTAGTCAACATATGAAATAAGTTTTCTGTAAAATTTCAGCCAAAAATAAGATCATTTACTTGGTCAAATGCATGATTGAAGTGGACTGAAATTTTGACGAAAATCCAGATTTTACTATTCATTTGGTCATGCCATTTTGCGTTGCCGATTTTTCTCGCCGCAACACTATTCATTTGGTCAATTTGGGATATTTTGAGGAATGCTTTGAAATGTTTAATATGTTTATTGTGGATATTAAATATGCGAAAAAGGGGAATGGTTTGACTGAAGAATGTGTTGCGCGGCATAAATGGCAAAGTGCGATGGGAATTTAAAATGATTTCGCGAGTCATTCTAAAATGAGGTTTGAGACTTAAATTGAATCATTTTAACCTTTTTGCTCTACTGGATAGTGGGAGTGGTAGATAAGGGTATGGTGCACTATACTAACGCATGCAGTACTGCTCATTATTGTGATATGATATGTTATTCAGTGGTGAGGCCACTGAAGCCAATGGGGAGGCCCATTGGTTATAACCAGGATGGTGAGGGCCATTCCTGTGATCTGATATCGGTGGTGAGGGCCACCTATGTTACAGTGGTGAGGGCCACTGCCTTATCACTATGGTTCCCTATATACCAGTAGAGCCTGGATCAAAGACATATTATTTTTCGTTGAACTATATAATGCAAATGAATTTGAATTATGATTTTACATTATTGAAAACATATCATACTGAATGTATCACGATTTCTATTGGTATAATGTTGGTTGATTGTTGATTTTATTATTTCCTTTTTACTTCGAATACTTTCATGTACTACTTTTATTTTTATTGGTAAAGTACCCACTGAGCGACAACGCTCAGCGAGTTAAGTTTTTCTTGACTCGTAGGTTCGGAGCAGTAGATAAATCTTGGGGAAGCAACGACCAGACCACAGCAAATCTCATGGGTAGATCTTTTAGTTCCATTATGAGTCGATAGTTGTGGCATGTATATGAATAAATATAAAAGAGATTTTCTATGTTATAATTGTATGTTAGTAGTATGTAATAATCATAAATCTTTACTTTATGTTATATTAGAAGTGTGAACTCTTCGTGCAGGTTTGTAGTTGAGGGTATAAGGTGGATTCATTGGGAGTGCATTAAATTTGATGGTATTCTTATTCACATTGGTATGTGTAAAATGTTTTCAAAAATCAGAAAAATAAGTTTTGACGACACTTGGGATCCAAATTTCTAGGCGGAACTATGGCAAAATTTCTGTAAAAATCAGAACTAAAATTTGACTAAGTAAATTGGTAGCAACAATTAGGATAGTGTGGCACCTCTACTCAGCTTACACATGTAGGTTGGGAAGGGGTGTTATAGGACGAATGTGATCTCTCCCCTCTTCTGGTAAATCTCATTTGCGAAAGATACCATTCCCATATTAACTTTGCTCTTCTTTTGAATATCTTCACATTTCATTACTCCTTCAACTTTTATGAAGTTAATTAGCTCCTCCGATATTATGGAGGTGGAAATTGGCATACTAGCCAAGGCCTTGGCCATAGTTTCACGGTGCTTTTTAAAAGTGGCCATTAAATCCCAAATGCTAACACTTTCTTGGGTTCTTTTTAACTGCTTAAGCACAGTATCATCCTGCTCTTCTTTGTTTATCACTTCAACTTACTTTCCTTTATTAGCCTCTACTTCTTTAGGTGGTGGCTTCGCATAAGGCTTACCAAATCTAGTGTTCATTACTTCATCTTCTTCAGGCTCAGACCATGTCCATTCCTCCTTCTTGGGTATAAAATCATCATCACTGTTGCTTGAATCCCAAAACTCATTCACAACATAGATTGCTACTTCCTTACCTACCATAGCTTGTTCAACTTTGCTAAATACCACTTCTTCCTTGGTTGCTTCTCCACCCATATCTTGGAAAGAAGACATGACAAAATTTTCATGCAACCCTCCTCCAATCATGAAGGTCGCCGGTGGTGGTACTCTATTGAACCTTGGAAATGGATTATCTTTGGTGTTTGGCTTGTCGGGCTTGGGCAGTTTTGTAACACCCCCACACCTAATACATACACACTACATACACCACAATGTAGTATACATGTATCGAATATAGGAATGCTACGTATTTTTCTTAACATTCAAGAACACCTTTTTAAATGATATCATAATCTTTTTCAGTATACAATATATATAATAAGTAATTAACTTGTAAAATAAAACAAAGTAGATATAAATATGTTTATTTAGTACGCAGCGGAATTTATAAAATAGTTACATATATGAAAGCATTTAAATCCATATTTAAATATATATATATATTCACATTATAAACAATATTTACAAAATATAAAGAAGTTATACATGATTGGCAGCTTTCTCTGATCTTTAAGTCCCAAAATAAACTCTTCAATTTCTACTCTCACTCGGTCTCGAGGAGCTCTCGGGTTCAACTCTGTTACCTGCGCGATCAACACTATCGCGCTAAGCCAACGGCTTAGTAAGACAAATCATGCTAATATTATGTTCTAGTGCAATGCAATGTCACACATGTTATCAATAAAGGCAACAATATAGGTGAAAAGCTAACATCACATCTTTGCACATCACAAATCACAACCATATAAACATACCACATTTCAACATCTTTCCATCTCCTTCATTAATCAATCAAGTTATCATTCATGACTCACATTAAACAAAGACAAGCATGGGCCCAAAACACACTAATATGCTATTCAATTTTCAGAGTTAATGCTTTGGTTTTGTTATCACATTTATCATTATCATAATCCCAACTAGGCTTCAAGGATTTAGGTTCAACCAAGCTTCAAGGGGAGCAAAGCATGCTAAACATCAACCCAACTTGGCTTCAAGAACCAATCCAACCTAGCTTCAAGGGTTGCAACATCTCAATTAGGCTTCAAGGATTTAAATCCAACCTAACTTCAAGAGATTGTTACCATTATTAGGCATGCCACCAACAACATACTCTGAAAATGGAATAACACATTAGCCACACAATTCAATTATTATTTAATTATCATTTCCATTCTCAATTCTCATCATCATTTAGGCAACATGCCTTATTTCTTTCAATTGCATCAACATAGCCAATCACAATGGCTTCAATTACATTTGCATCATTATCACCAAACACATTGATCTTACATCTCACTATATCTCAAATCACAATTCATGTTATTCACATAGCATCATCATTGGTATAACATTTCAAGATACATTATTCCTATAACACATTGCCATTCACAAGTTTACAATGCATAATACCCAACCTTAATCATGTAATATCATATGCATTATTGATACCACATTTCAAAGTACATATCATATTACCATTCACAATGCATGTAGCCTAACATTGTTCATATGCTTCATCATTATCATCAAATGTGTGCTAACATCTCAACATCATATGAATGTATGTTCCACATACATTTGTTTGGATCATTATTGTTTTAAATGTGTTTATGTTTAGGTTTAGGTACAAAAATACCTTTGGAGAATTAAACCAATGCAACAAAAACAAATAATAAAAAACTTAACTAACACATTTGGGGGACACGAGCAGCACACTTGAGGGACACGGCCAAGCTTGTGGCCGTGTCTCTCAACACAATTTTGGCAGTAGCAAACACATGCATAAGACACGGCCGTGTCTCTCCAAAATCAATCCAACACGGGCTAAATTTCCTTGACTTGGCCGTGTCTCTCATGAATTGGCCGTGTCTCTCCTTGCTTTTGGCCGTGTCACTCATGAACAACACCCTAACCAAAGCCAACACTCTTTCAATTGCATTCACACACTTTTTACACAACATTAATCTCATTCAAATGGATACAATCAATAACATAAACACATATCTTACACAATCATCACAATAATCACTTTAACAACACATTAACATTACATTTAAACACAACTACTTCAAAACCCTAAATCCAACATCATTCATAATCTTTCAAAATCAACATCCACCACTTCCAACAACAACACCAATTTAACCTCTTAACTTAAAACCAAATTTAACACTTGAAAACACATCACAAACACCTCTCATCATCAAATCAACAAACCATAATTCACTTCAAATACCACTACAAAAGAATAAAAGAAATCAAAGAAAAGAACTTACCAAAGTTGTTGAATTCCACAAATCTCCAACTTGATTTCTTTGATTCTCTCTTCAATCTTGATTTTGGAACAACAAAAATCAACTCTTGTTCTTTGGTTTTGGAGAGCCGGCCACCACTAAGGAAAAGAGAATAAATGAAAATAAATAAAGTCAACTTCCTCTTCTTCTTTAAATCTCCACCAAGAGATTTCCAAAAGAAAATTACCTCAATGCCCTTAACCATTTGCTCTAACTCTCTTTTAACTTATAAGCCCATTTAGGTAATTTCATATTCAACAAGATAAATATCTCTTCCCCCTTGACTCTTCATTTGACCAACTTATATGTTATATATATTACAATATAATCAACATATACACTTTCCTTTAATTCTTTTCTCTTGCAAATTGACACCTACATTAAATCAAATTTTTTTTTAAAACAACAACAACAACAACAACATTCAAAACTTCTAGGGCATATATGGGGATATTACAATTCTCCCCCTCTAAAAAGAAATTTCATCCTCGAAATTACCTGATATCAAGTCTGAAACAACTGAGGATATTGATCTCGCATGGTTTGCTCACTTTCCCAAGTTGCTTCTTCTTTTGCATGATTCTTCCACAAAATCTTCACAAGTGGCACTTTCTTATTTCTCAATTTTTTCACTTCACGTGCCAAGATAGCAACTGGTTCCTCTTCAAACGTCAGATCCTGACTCACTTCGATTGATTCAATTGGCAAAAAATGAGATGGATCCGATCTGTACCTCCTCAACATAGAAACATGGAATACATTATGGATATGATCCAACTCAGGTGGCAAAGCAAGCCGATAAGCAACTGGCCCAACTCTTTCTAAAACTTCATACGGTCCAATGAAACAAGGACTCAATTTCCCTTTCCGACCAAACCTCAAGATCTTCTTCCAAGGAGACACTTTCAAAAATACTTTATCTCCCACATCAAACTCTATGTCTCTCCTTTTCAGATCTGCATAAGACTTCTGTCGGTCTGAAGCTGCTTTCAATCTATTTCGAATCATTTTCACTTTCTCTTCAGTATCCTTAATCAAATCAGGCCCAATCAACTTACCATCTCCAAGTTCACTCCAACAAAGAGGTGTCCGACACCGTCTACCATACAACGCTTCGAAAGGTGCCATACCAATGCTGGATTGGTGACTGTTGTTGTAAGCAAATTCAACAAGCGGTAGAAATCTGTCCCAACTTTCAGAGAAATCAATGACACAGCTTCTCAACATGTCCTCAATAATCTGTATCACTCGCTCTGACTGCCCATCTGTCTGCGGATGGAAAGCAGTGCTGAAGTGCAGTCGAGAACCCAAAGCACCTTGAAAACTCTTCCAAAATCTTGAAGTAAACCGGGGATCTCGATTAGACACTATAGAAATTGGAATACCATGCAACTTTACAATTTCATGGATATACAGCTCAGCTAATTTCTCTAAAGAATAATCCATCCGAACCGGAAGGAAATGAGCTGTCTTAGTCAATCTATCCACAATCACCAAAATAGCATCATGTTTCCTTTGCGTCAATGGAAGACCAGACACAAAATCCATTGTCACTCTCTCCCATTTCCATTCAGGCACTGACAAAGGTTGAAGCAACCCGGTTGGAACTTGATGCTCTGTTTTTACCTTCTGACATGTGAGACATCTGGATACAAACTCCGCTATATCTCTCTTCATACCAGACCACCAGTAATGTTGCTTCAAATCATGATACATCCTGGTATTGCCCGGATGCATAGCAAATACTGACTGATGTGCTTCTTCTAAAAAAATCCTTCTCAACTTAGCATCATTAGGTACACACAATCTGTTCTTAAACCAGAGACTCCCATCATCTCTCACAATAAAATCTTGACTCTTTCCACTCTGGCAATCCGAAACAATCTTTTGAACCTTCTCATCAACCAACTGAGCCTCTTTAATCTGATCCAACAAAACTGGTTTCAACTGCAATTGTGCCAATAATGCACCATCATCACAAGATACAAAACTGGCATGCAATGCTCTCAACTCAACAAGCAACGAGAGCGAATAAACAGTCAAACCTGCTAAAGACTTCCGACTTAAGGCATCAGCAACAACATTTGCTTTACCTGGATGATAATCAATCAAACAGTCGTAGTCTTTAATCAATTCCAACCATCTCCTCTGTCGAAGATTAAGCTCTTTCTGAACCCCCAAATATTTCAAACTTTTATGGTCAGTATAGATGAAACACTTCTCCCCAAACAAATAATGTCGCCAAATCTTCAATGCAAACACAATGGCTGCTAGCTCTAAATCATGGGTCGGATAATTGAGCTCATGCGGTTTCAACTGTCGAGATGCATAAGCTATAACTTTACCTTCTTGCATTAGCACACACCCCAAACCACTATGTGAAGCATCACTGTAGATCACATATGGTTTGCCTTCCACAGGTAAAGTAAGAACAGGCGCTTGAATCAACATTTCTCTCAACTGTTCAAAGCTAGCCTGACACTGATCCGTCCACACAAATCTAACTCCCTTTCGAAGCAATCTGGTGAGTGGAGTAGCTATCAAAGAAAATCCTTTTACAAACCATCGGTAATAACCTGCCAAACCCAGAAAACTTCTAACTTCAGTCACAGACTTGGGTGGACTCCAATTCAGAATAGCTTCAACTTTACTCGGATCAACTCTAATACCTTCTGCTGAAACTATATGACCGAGAAAAGTAACTTGGTCAAGCCAAAACTCACACTTCGACAGTTTAGCAAACAATTGCTTCTCTCTCAAGATTTGCAACACAATCCGCAAATGCTTGTCATGCTCCTCCTCATTACGCGAATACACCAAAATATCATCAATAAACACTACCACAAACTGATCCAAATAGGGCCTAAACACCCTATTCATCAGATCCATAAAAGCTGCAGGTGCATTCGTCAACCCGAAAGGCATAACTAGAAACTCATAATGCCCATACCTGGTCCAAAAGGCGGTCTTAGGAACATCTTCAGCTCTAACTCTTAGCTGATGGTACCCTGATCTCAAATCGATTTTAGAAAACACTGCTGCACCCTTTAACTGATCAAAGAGATCATCGATTCTAGGCAAAGGATATTTATTTTTAATAGTCACCTTGTTCAATTGCCTATAATCGATACACAATCTCATAGTACCATCTTTCTTCTTCACAAATAAAACAGGAGCTCCCCACGGAGAAACACTGGGGCGAATAAATCCTTTATCCAACAACTCCTGTAATTGCACTTTCAATTCTCTCAGTTCAGCAGGTGCCATTCTGTAAGGAGTACTAGAGATAGGAGTAGTACCAGGCAATAATTCAATACCAAACTCCACCTCTCTCTCAGGAGGCAACCCTGGCAACTCCTCTGGAAACACATCTGGGAACTCTGCAACTGTGGCAATGCTATCAATTTGAGAACCTGTTACTCTAGTATCTACCACATGAGCAAGATAGGCATCACACCCCTTTCTAATTAACCTCCTGGCTGCAACAGCTGAAACAAACAAAGATGCTAGCTGTCCTTGCTCATTAGATACTATCACCTCTCTACAATCACCAATTCTCAAAGAAACAATTTTCTTTTTACAATCAACCACAGCTCCATGTTTAGATAGCCAGTCCATACCTAGGATCACATCATATTCCTTAAAAGGCATCTTAATCAAATCTCCAAGGAACTCCTCACCTTGAACCACTATTGCACTATCTCGGTGCACCTTACTAACAATCACACTATGCCCTAATGGATTTGTCACCAATACATCAAATCCTAGGGATTCAGCATGTACATCAGACACAGGCAAAACAGATGCACTAATATATGAATGTGTGGAACCCGGATCAATCAAAGCAAGTACTGAAGTATCAAATAAAGAAAAAGTACCAGCTATGACTGCTGAAGCATCTGGTTGCCTCTGCATCACATAAATCCTCTGAGAAGATCCAGCCTCCTCTGGTCTACTCTCCCTGGATGTAGAACCTCCTCTAGCACTGAACCCAGATCTGCCTCCTCTGCCAAAACCTCTGCCTCCTCGACCTCCCCTCACACTGGGTCGAGAAGCTGCAGTATCTACTGACATCCGCTCCTGCCTCTCAGGACAATCTCTCACAAAGTGATCAGGTGATCCACATCTGAAGCATACCCCTGACACACCAGTCCTCCAAAAAGTACCACCATAGGGCCTGCCACAATGAATGCATACAGGTGGAGGGGATCTCTGAATCACTGGGGTCGGAGCACTCGCCACTGAAACTGTAGGTCTAAATCTCTGCCTCTGAAACTGTACTGACCTACCAGCTGTCCTCTAACTCCTACTAACCCGAGGAATAAAACTACCTTTACCTCTTTTAACAGATGAAGACCCTGCCTCAAACTGGGGCCTTCTAACCCTGACCTCTTCCTCTGAAGCAACTACAATAACCTGAGCTCTCTCCACGCTCCTGGCTGCTGCAACAAGCTGGGAAAAATCATGATATCTAGATCCAGCCACATGACACATGATAGAGGGCCTCAATCCCTCCTCAAATCTCCTGCATCTATCAATCTCATCAGATATAATACCCCCAGCATACTGGCTCAATCGAATAAACTCAACCTCAAATTCAGTTACTGTCCGGTTGTCTTGCTTTAAACTCAAAAACTCCATCTTCTTCCTGTCTTTATACTCCCTTGGGGTATACTTCAATTCAAACTCTCTCAAAAAATCAGCATAGGACAAAGTTGGTGGATCATCCATAGCATGAGGCACTGTCTTCCACCAATCATATGCGTCTTTCTGCAGCAATGATCTTGCATAATCAAATTTCTCCTCTGAAGTGGCTTGCAACTGAACAAATACTCTCTGTACTCTATCTAGCCACTGTTCAGCTACAGCTGGATCAACAGTACCAAAGAAATCCTCTGCTCCATACTTCCTTAGTTTATCATAATGCCTCACTGATACCACAGGCTGTGGTGGGGGTGGCGGTGGTTGCACTGGTGCTTGCCTCAAAATATCCACCACATGCCTAATCCAAGCTGGCGGAACCTCCTCACCAGCTGATCTCCCAGACACCAAAGCAGGTGCCTCCCCAGCACTATCAACTCTAGCTCCATCATCAGGAGCAATACTCTCAGCACTACCCTCGACTAACTGACGTGAGTGAGAATCCATCACAACCTATATCTGCAAACACAGCAGAGTACATCTTATTAAAGATCAGAGACTGCCAATCCCAAACATGTATGTTATTCAAAAACTCACTTTTTAAGTGAAAATATTCTTTTTCTTACTTTTTACCTAGGTTAAGAATCTCAAACCTAGGCTCTGATACCAAAACAATTGTAACACCCCCACACCCAATACATACACACTACATACACCACAATGTAGTATACATGTATCGAATATAGGAATGCTACGTATTTTTCTTAACATTCAAGAACACCTTTTTAAATGATATCATAATCTTTTTCAGTATACAATATAGATAATAAGTAATTAACTTGTAAAATAAAACAAAGTAGATATAAATATGTTTATTTAGTACGCAGCCGAATTTATAAAATAGTTACATATATGAATGCATTTAAATCCATATTTAAATATATATATATATTCACATTATAAACAATATTTACAAAATATAAAGAAGTTATACCTGATTGGCAGCTTTCTCTGATCTTTAAGTCCCAAAATAAACTCTTCAATTTCTACTCTCACTCGGTCTCGAGGAGCTCTCGGGTTCAACTCTGTTACCTGCGCAAAAATACCAACAAGGGATATTTTATTTTTGAAAAGTTCCCTCGGATGTTTCAAGCAATAGTTATATTTTAAAAATGGAAATCAGTTCATGATAATTTCCATTAATTAGGTTTTAATCCATTCAATCGACTAAAGTATGATATCCCTTAGATAACACAACATGGGTAACACGGGCATCCTAACTCACGCACACGATGAAATATAATATGATGCAATGGATAATATCATGATAAGAAAGAATAGAATAATA
Organism: Garcia nutans; assembly: GCA_947685225.1. Lineage (NCBI taxonomy): Eukaryota > Viridiplantae > Streptophyta > Magnoliopsida > Malpighiales > Euphorbiaceae > Garcia > Garcia nutans. The sequence continues at coordinate 29,639,472 of CANTUV010000007.1, read as the reverse complement.
TAGAGACCAACATAATTAACTTCTCTTATCCCCAATGGAGTCGCTACTGTGAGCGGGGATTTTCTCCCCCACTCCCGGTGGAATGGTTGTTACGACTTCGGCACTGTTTAGGCTCGGGGCCTTAGAGAACATGGGCCTAAACCCAGAGAAAGTGGAGTCGCCACCCAAATGGACCGGGAAAAAGAAAGTGGTGGATGACTCAATTCCTATGGAATCCCCAATACCCTAATGGGCTCAAAAAGTTGGGTACGTGTGGGGAAGGTGAGAAATGACCCAGCACCCCACAACGCCCGGTTCATTGGAACCGACCTCCTTTGCAGGTCTTAATATTATAAAATTCCTAAATATAACAATATTATCCATACTACATGCGATCATAAGAATAAATAAATACTTTATTAAAATAACAACAACGTCCAAACAAAACAAAGAAATGGACACCCATCCAAGAATGGAAACATGTCCTTACATGGTCAATGTCCAAAACTAAATAGGACACCCACTGAAAAGGTGAAATGTGTCCTTTACATTAGTCCAAAAACTTTAAAATAAAATAAATTACATGATGTTCACGACATGAGGTACCCAAAACATGTAAACATACCTCTTACAATATTTTCAAATCAAAACAAATCAATAAAAATAGCCAACCATTCATTATAAATAAATCATTCATCAAAGACATCAACCATCAATCAAAATATATAATAAACATCCATCTAATTAAAATAAAACAGTAAGTAAATAAATTTAGGATTCATGCATCAATTTAGGTTTCTTTGGTTTCATGTTTAACAATTAGGGTTTGGTAATTTAGTTTTTTGGATTAATCAATTTGGGAAATATTTAATATAAAAGAAGAAATATAGCTACTTGTAAACCCTTAATTTTTTACCTCGTCCAGTCCGATATTTTTAAACAGTTCAAAATAATTTTTGTGATATTTTAATTAAATAATATTTATTTTAATAATATTTATTACTTATAATATTTATTTTTATAAAATAAAAAAGTAATAATAAAAAAGATGAAAAAATAAATAAATAAAAATCAATGACGGATTAATCGGCGATGAAAATTTTTCGTCACTGGCGACGAATTTGCTTGGGCCAATTCGCCGCAGGAAAAACCTACTGCGAATTGGCTTGTTGTGATGAATTGGCCATAAGCCAATTCACCGTAGGTTTTTCCTACGGCAAACTCACTGGCCTGCGCCCAGCGCCCATAGTAATTTTTTTTGCCAGTGCACTTTCGCACGCCCGGCCCATATGGGGTTTTGCCAAAACCCTATTCTACTTGGTTTTTAATTTTATTCCCTAAAAGGTTTTTATTTTTCTAGCCAATTAGGATTAGGTTTATGATTTTTTCTTATAAATACCACATTAAAGACACAGAATGACGTATCTAAAATATTTTATTAGACTTTGGACTTTTGGATTTTTTCGGCCAAACAAGAGAACCTTGAAGGAGCAAGAGGCAGTGAGCAAGTAACAATAATCTATCAAAGGCAGCCTACACTGTCTTTATTATTGTTCAACCAGAATTCAAAGATTGTGGTGGAACCAACAACGGAGGTTTGAATCTCTATTTCTTTGCTTATCTTTACAGTAGCTTCATCATTCAAATTGGATCAATTGTTTAAACATGTAATAGATGATCAATTGTTCTACTTACCATCCAAACTCTATTTGAAACCCTAAAAACTATTTTTCAAAATACTAATACCTTAATACTCTTAAAACATATTTTTAAAATCTAAAACCCTAATTACACTTTTCTAAAACCACAAAACAATAATTTGTTTTCTCAAAACCATAATCAATTCAATTTTTCTAAGATTTACAGTAGCTTATTTCTTACAATTTCGAAACCCTATTTTCTAAATCTTAAACCCTAAAATCTTAATTTTCAACACCAAAACCTACAACCCTAAAAGCAATTTCCAAAATTTATTTGTATGGGACTGCCGTATGGGCTCGTCAAAGGGGTCAATATTTATTTGTGTATTATAAGTCTTTATGTTTAACTTCCTTTATTATGATTATTCGAAATACAATAGCTTTATTCAAAATACAAACCTAAACCCTAATTTTTTCAAATCATAAATCTTAATTAATTCTATTTTCCAAATCATCACAGTAGCTTGTTCCTTTCAAATATTTAAAGATTTTATTTTATTTTCATAAGCTTCAATCTTATTTGCTTAAACCCTAAAGTTATATACTTACTATTTTTTTAAATTAGATGAATGATTTATTTATGATGAAAGGTTGTTTACTTTTATAGATTTGCTTTGGTTTCAAAACATTGTAAGAGGTATGTTTCCATTATTGGATACCTCATTAATTAATTTTCATTTAATTTAAATTGCTCTTATATTTTGGACCTATGTAAAGGACATGTTTCCACCTTTCAGTGGATGTCCATTTATTTGTTTTGTTTGGATATTGCTTTGATTTTAATATAATGATGTTTTATTTTAATTGTTACATGTAGTATGGATAATATTATTATATTTAAAAATTTTATAATATTAAGACCTGCCAAGGAGGCCGGTTCCAATGAACCAGGCATTGTGGGGGTGCTAGGCCATTCTCACCTTCCCCACACATACTCAACTTTTCGAACCCATTAAGAGGTTGGGGATTCCTTAGGAATCGAGTCATTGACCCCTTTCTTTTTCCCGGCCCATCCGGGTGGCGACTCCATTTTCTCCAGGCTTAGGCCCGTGATCTCTAAAGCCCCGAGAATAAACAGTGCCGAAGTTGCAAGAATCATTTCACCAGGAGTGGGGAAAAAAAATCCCCACTCACACTACTGGATGTTTGAATTAGAGATTAGGTTTGAAATAAACTAGGGTTTGAATCTAAGGAATGGATGTTTTGGATTTAGGGTTTCAGAAGTTGTGTGAAAATAATAGTAAAATTTAAGGTTTAAATAAATAAGATTGAAGATCATGAAAATTGGATTTTAAATTAGGTTTTTGGAAAGAATAGGCTACTGTGATTTCAAAAAAATAAGTTTGGTTAGGGTTTTAAGAAAACATATTATTGTTTTATGGTTTTAGAAAAGTGTAATTAGGGTTTTAGATTTTAAAAATATGTTTTACGGCTATTAAGATATTTAGGGTTTTGAAAAATAGTTTTTAGGGTTTTAAATAGAGTTTGGATGGTAAACAAAATAATTGATCAAATAACAAAAACATCATCTATTGTATGTTTAAACAATTGATCAATTGAATGATGAAGCTATTGTAAACATAAACAAGTAAGTGGAAATTTAAACCTTCATTGTTGGTTCCACTACAATTTTGAATTCTGGTTGAACAATAACCAAAGACAGAGTATGCTACAATTGATGGATTCCTTATTGCTTGCTAACTGCCTCTTGCCTTTTCAAGTCCAAGGTTCTCAATCTATTCTCCAAAAGTTTGATCCTTTTAAAAGATCCAAGTCCAAAGTCTCTAATCCCCCCCTTTCTGTGTGTTTGGACGTGGTATTTATAAGAAAAATAAAAACCTAATACTAATTGGTTAAGGAAATAAACACCGTTTAGGAAATAAAATTAAAAACTAAAACCAAGTAGAATAGAGTTTTGAAAAAAATTGCGCTGGCAAAAATTTCCTACTGGCTGGACGCGCGGGTTGGGTGAGGGCCACAGGCCAATTCGTCGCAGGAACAGCCTGCAATGAATTGGCTTATGGCCAATTTGCCATAGGTTTTTCCTGAGGCAAATTGCCCCATGGCCAAAACCTGCGGCGAATTGGCTTGTGGCCAATTCGTCGTAGGTTTTTCCTACGATGAATTGGCCGAAGCCAATTCGTTATCGATTTTGCCAGTCGCCGATTTCTATTTTCAATTTATTTATTTTTTCTTTTCTTCTTCTTTTTTATTTATTATTTTTTTATTTTAATTAAAAATAAATATTATAAGTAATAAATATTATTAAAAATACTATAAAAATTAGTTTGGACTTTTTAAAAATATTGGACTGGACTAGGTAAAAAATTAAGGGTCTACACAAGGCTTATTAAGTGATTAACGCTATAAAAATTGACTTGGATGGGCTGAAAGAGCATAGGATGTTGCAAATTTCTGAGCTACATGATCTTAGAAATGAAGCATATGAGAGTTCAAGGATCGACAAGGAGAATGAAAGGCCATTCATGAAAAAATGATCCTTAGAAGAACCTTTAAACTAGGAATGAAAGTCCTTTTATTCAATTCAAGGATACGATTATTCCTCAGAAAATTGAAGTCCCGTTCGAGTGCACCATTTCAAGTAGTTCCAACATTTCCATACAGAGTTGTTGAATTGATGAATTTGAAAACCAATGAGACTTTTAGAGTGAATGGGCAAAGAGTGAAACCCTATTTAGAAGAGCTCCAAGTTGTAAAAACCATAAAATGGATGGTATTCATTGATAAATGATGCAACAATGTCCAACTACTACAATTTTAAAGAAGCGGTTGATGGGAGGCAACCCATTGGTTTGTATTTCTTTATTTTTGATTTATTTTATGGATTTTGATTTCTTAATTTTTCATGATCATTTGTTAAGCTTGAATAAATTTAGTTGGAATAGGTATTATGATATGCTATTTTGTTGAATTGAGTTTAAGGGAAAAAGAAAGACAATTTGCAGTGGATGGCAACACCAACATATCCTGACCATTAAATTTGTCAAAAAAATTTCCAGAAGCTGACACAACTAAGAGTCTTGGCAATGTTCAAGACCGTGTCAAGCTTCCCTCAAAACTTGCTCTTACATAGACCCAGACACAGCCATACATCTTTGCCATGTCACAAAGCCAAGTTAACCCGCATCCAAATGTTAAAAATTTCACAGACTTGGACACAGCCAGTCATCTTGGCCGTGTCTCCAAACTGTGTTGTCCCTTAATCCTTTAAGGACCAAATTTCCACTAGCAGATATGGCCATCCATCATGGTCGTGTCATCATCCAAGACCTAAAATAAAACCTTTTTCCAGAAGCAGACATGGCCATCCATCTTGGTCGTGTCTGAGACAACTCAATCTTGGCCATGTCACTCATTTTAAAACCCTTGAAAAACCTGATCTTCTCCCTCATTTCTATATTTTTCACACCCCAATCGATTTACATCTTCCCTATCTCCATAGCCACACGACCAACAACATCCAAAACCCCAAATCTCTGGTTTTTTCCAACAAAATTCATTGTTTTCTTTATTAAATCAAAAGAAAAACACTTCAATTTCCATTACAATAAAGATAAACATGCCAAGGACAAAGATGGTATCTCACCATAAAAGAAGAGCACCACCACCACCAACCTCTTCATCATCCTCAAGAAAAATGGCATTCCAAGCAAGGGGTTTCTTTCCCTTAAGTTATGTAAGTGATGATGCTTTGAATGCTTTGAAAATTTGGTAGAATGTTGATACGTACGTGAAAAACTTATGTTGGGAGAAATTCATCACTCTTAGACCTAAACAATTTAACTCTTGAATCTTTTGCCTCACTTAAGGTTGAAAAAGATGAATTAAAGCTTTGTACTAGGCTATCTTTCAAATTGAATGGGAGACAACACATTCTCTTAATTAAACAATTGAATGACATTTTTGGATTCTCTCTTGAGGAGCATAAGACTATACCCAAGGATTTTATCCAATAATCTGCATGGGTTGAGTTGGGTTCAGGGGAATGTATGTGGCCAAATCAACCAAGGCAACATAATTAAGAAGCTCCACATTGATTTATTTACATTGATTCCTGGCATATAGTTTCTTTACTCAGAAGGAGAGTCCCGTGGTTGTTGAAGTCAATGAATTATTCTTGTTGTGGTGTGCTTACCATGCTACCCCCCTAAGCACTGTATTTTGGTTAACACATATCTTAGATAATGTTGCTAATACGACGAAAGGAGTGATTTGCATTGGTGGGATAGTGTCAACTTTGGCACTTACTCTAGATGAGAATTTCAATCATGAAACTTGCAAAATGCGACAAATCTTGGCTAGTGATATGTTAGACATAGCCACTTTGGAAAAGATGTAAATGATCAAGAAAAATGGAGGAAGACTTGTAATGGCTTCTGGCAAGCCTAGTGCTAGAGTTGAAAGGCAGAAGCGGCCTCGATTCGATGATGACTTAGATTTTGATTCATTAAGCCTAAATGAGGATGCTCCAGTTTCAGATAATCAGGTGATAATAAGCAGGATTGAAGCACTTGAAGATAAGGTGGACTGTAATCATGCGCAAGTGCTTAATCAACTAGAGCTTATTAATAACAACTTAGCTGGGATTCTTAGTCTCCGTCCTTATACAACATCATCTTCACAAACTCCACCCCAATAGCTGTATCTTAATACTTGAACAATCTCTATTTTCAGTTTTAGTTGTTTTTTGATTCATGTTTAAATTAGTACATTACGTCATGGTGCTCATTTTCATCACTTATATTACTAAGTGTTTTTAATCCATGAAGTTTGTTACTTTAAATTTTACCTCTTTATTAACAATTTACATGTGTTTCAGGAAAGGTTGAAAGTATCAATTAGTTCCAAATGATAGAATGATAAAAATAGGTACTATTTAAACTTGTTGTGTGCGGGGATTTTAGCCTCCACGCTGATATGGAATGGTTCTTATGACTTCGGAAGTGTTAGTCTTAGGGCCTTAGGAAGTGTTAGTCTCAGGGCCTAAGGAATCCTCCACCATTTAATGGGTTCAAAATGTTGGGTACACATGGGGAAGGTGAGAATAACCCAACACTCCTATAATGCCCAGTTCATTGTCTCCTTTTCAAGTCTAAACATTATTAAATTTTTAAATATTATGACATATCCATATTACACACAATTTAAAAGATATAAACATCCATCATCTTATTAAAATAAAATAAACAAAATAGGCACCCATCCAAGGATGGAAACATGCATTTACAATAATGTCAAATGTCCACAAAGAAAGTAAAATAAATCAAATTACATAAACTAAATAAAACAAGGCACCCATACTAGATGGAAACAATTTTACTAAATAAATGAGTTTGGCCCAATTTTAAAAGCCTGAGTCAAATCTAAGAAGCTTAAACCTAGTATAGTTAAATTTTTAAAAGCTTTAATTAAGTCTGGTCCAACTTTAAATGCTTTAATTAAATCAGATCCAATAAAAAAAGCACAAACTGACTCTGATCCTAAAACTCATGACGAACTGGATAACTCATGGCTAATTTGCCATGAGCCTTAAGGCCGGCCCTAATTTAGCAATCCTAATTCTACTAAAGTTTAATTAACTCAGATACACTTGTGGGTTTCCTAATTTAATGAGGATTGTTTAACGTAAGCATGGCCATATGTTGCCCTAATAGGGCTTATAAATACAAAGCCAGGATGATGCAATTAGAGGTGATGGTCACAGTTAGCAATTGAACATAATTAAGGAGAAACAAATTTTGCAAAAACAAAACACAAAGACAGAAAGTAAAACATCAAAAGAGGCAGAAGCTTAAACACAAGTGATCCTTGTATCAATCAAGCATAAACAAAGAATTTAATTTGATCTAGACTTCCTAACCGTCGAATAGTCGAGCTTGGTTCAATAAATCCCACTAGGTGGAGCCAACAACGCAGGTGTAATTTTTATAATCCAATTCAATTAGATTCATTGTTTAAATCATCAACATTTCATTTACTACTTTAATAAATTATAAATGGGTTGATTGATTATTTTCAATGTTTTGTCTATTTTGTTACCAAGTTGCAGATGTGATTTTGTAGATCCTTCCACTGTAAGAAATTGGTTCATAGTGGAAATTAATAAAGAAATCTATAAAACCTAATGTAGAGTCTGAAACTCTAATTTCACTTTGTAACTGAGGACTATTGTAGACCCTTGATTTTGGTCCTGACTTGTCTGTTGCCTTACACCTTTTGATTATATGGTACAAGGGTGGAACCTTTAAAACCCTAAAGAGGTTTGTTTTGCAGATTTTATAGGATTTAATTCGAAGTTAGGGCATTTAGAGATGTGTTGGAGTCAAACTGGCCTCTCCAATTTAATATGGGATAGTCCATATCGAATTGGGATGCCCTAATTCGATATGGGATAGTCCCATATCGAATTGGATTTCCAATTCGATATGGACCTTAATTAAGGGTCCTCATATCGAATTGGAAGTCCAATTCGATATGGGATAGGCTCCATACCGAATTGGAGCCTTCCCAATTCAATATGGACTTATGTTTTGATGAGTTTGCTTGGTTTGAGTCCGATATGGTCTCGGTGTACTACATGGTTTTAATTCAATATGGATAAGAGAGGATCCATTTTAAAAATAGAAAACTCCCATGACTTTTTAACCTAATGCATGCACTTTATTATAAAGACAAAACTTTAAAATAGAGATAGGGCAGTGATTACGGACTTTTAACGGGAGCAGCAATTAGGAACTTTTAGGAGAGAGCAACCTTCATGGACTTTTTAACTTAAACAAACTTTTAAGCTCTAGTAACTCTCAGAAAGAGGAAGCAATTCCAGAGAGCAACAAAACTCAAATATAAAGCAGTGAGAACATATTAACAAGGCAGTAGCTTAGCTAATTGTCTCGTTCTTAATCCAACCAACAAATATAAGGCTAGTGCAAATGAAAGTTTGGATCAAAGTTTGCTTATTGGTGGAATCAACAAACAAAGGTACGTTTCTAAAATTGAATCTATTTAAATACAACAAATTAAATTTTCATATGTAAATACAACAAATTAAATTTCCATATAATGTTGATTGTCCTTCATGCAAATTGATCTCGATAATTTTTTAATTCCAGTAAACTAAACGTGTTTAAACTGATAATTTTTTAGTGCATGATTATTTATTTATAAATACTACAGTAGCTTGTTTCTTCTAATCCCAAATCCCTATTTTCTAAATCTTAAACCCTAAAATCTTAATTTTTAAAACTAAAACCTACAACCCTAAAAGTCAGTTTTCAAAATTTTTTGGGGCGCTACCACCGACCTTTCAAGGGGTGCTGCCCCTTGATCCCGCCCACTAACCAACTAGCGGGACCGCTGTATGGGCTCGTCGAAGGGGTCAATATTTATTTATGTATTATATGTCTTTGTGTTTAACTTCCTTTATTTTAAATCCTAATTTAGTTATTAAAATTCTAAAAACTTTAATTTAAGATGCGATGTCATATCCGTAATTTTGGAGAAATTAAATAAGTATTTGGAGATATAAAAGTTGTACATAACCAATATATATACCTAGTGCATATATAACATATATATATGGTATATTAATTGTATATGTTGGATATATATATTACATACTTAATATATTTAATACACATATAAGGTAAATTTGATGTGTATATAGGAATATTATTTGTGCATATGGGTATTTATATTCATTAAATATATATTACATAGACATAGTATATACATTACATAAATATGTACAGAATGATATATGTGAAATATAAGTAACATATATAAGATATATACATATACATAAAATATATAATATATATGTGGGATATAATTTGGTGTTGGAAAAGTGAATGATGAAAATAATAATAATAATAAAATAATATTAGATAGTGGAAGATGATGGAAAAGTGTGATATTTTATAATTATTAATTAATTAATAATAAGTAAATAAAAATAATTCAATATTAATTTATTTTTGGATGGTAGAAGATTAAATATATTTATTAATAATTAATTAAATAAATAAATATTTAAATATATAAGGCTATAAATTAAAGAAGAAAAAAATTAAAAAGACAAAAACATAAATAGTAAAGGAGGGGTAAATTAGTAAATATACTTTATAAAATTTAAAACTTAATAAAATAATTTAAAAAGAAAATATTTTTGAATTGAAGATGAAAATTGGTATTTTTAAAATAAATAAATAATTAATTAATTAAAATAATATAAAAATATATATATGTGGTCTTAAATGAAGGAAAGAGAAAAAAAATTAAAAATTTTAAAAGAAATTTTTTCTTCTTCTTCTTCCTCTTTGACATTTTCTCCATGTATGAGGAAGATTGGTTTTTGCTTCATTTAAACAACCAATTTCCAAGGATTTTACAAGAACCAAGTGGGTTTTGGTGATTTCTTCATAAATTAGTAAGTTTTTCTGATGAACAATTTTGAAGTTCCATCTAAATATATGATTATGTATAATTTGAGATTTTAATGGAGCATGTTTTAATTGGTTAAATGCATATGAAAGATGCTATTTTGTTTAATTATTAATGATTCTTAAGTTGGATTGAAGAAATGGTTAAGTTTGAGTTAAGTTGGTTGAAGAGAGAGAATTTAGGGTTATGGAATATTTGGGTTTTTGAAATCATGAGTTTTAATTGTGAAAATTGGTTCCAAATGTGTTGTTTTGATGTATAAACAAGAATTTTAAAATCAAATGATAGATTTAGTTAAGTTTGGATAGAGTTTGAAGATGGTAGTATTGATTTAGGGTTTTGGAAAAGTGAATTTTCAAAAAATGATTAATTGTTTGATTTTAATGCTTAAATCATGTTATTTAATGATATAAGTGGTGGAAATAAGATTGAAATGATAATTGAATTTAGTTGGAATGGAGATCCTTCAATGGTGAAGGTTATGCCATTTTAGGATTTTGAACATAAGCATGTGGTTAATTAATGTAATTGGTTTAAATATGTTAAAATATGCTTGTAATGATATAATTAAACTCAAAACATTAATTTAATGGGTTAATATGGATTTGCTAAGTTAAAGTAAGGAAAGACTTAATTTTTGAAATTTTGTAGGAGTGTTGTTAAATTAAGGTTTGATGTTGAGAATGCCTTAGAATGTGATATTAAATGATTATTTATGATCACATTTGATATAGGCATTGAGAGGAAGTAGTTTGGTCAATCCAAGTGTTGAAGGCCAACTTGGAAGAGAAAGTTGGTGAGAGTTTTAAGATTATTTTGGTTGCTATTTGAAGTATATACAAACTTTGAATATATTGTTTATATTTGCATGACGTTTGGGCTTAACACATTTTAGTTGGAAAATGTGTTAAGTTACTTGGTTCATTGATTGAGTATGAATAATGTGCTATGACATTTGTAATGTCATATATATGTTAAGTGCATTGTGAAAAGCCATTGATAGTGGCTAAATTGTGCAGAGTGTGAAATGTGTATATTATATGAAAATACCCAAAGTAATTGGGTAATGTGTTGTGAATGCAAAAATGAGATATGTGGAATAATGAAATGAATTGATATTGATAAAAATAAGGAAAAATGAGAAAAGTGAGAAAAATGAGAATGATGTGAAAAGTGAGAAAAATGAGAAAAATGAGAAAAAAAATGCGAAAATAAGGCAATGTGCTTAGATTGAATACGTGACAATGAGAAAGAGATTAATAATAAGAAAAATGAATAAATGAAAAAAAAAAGTGAGAAAAAGATTATATAATAAGGCAATGTGCCTAGTTTGATCATGAGAAAATGAGAAAAGTTTTGATAAAGGAATTATGAAAGAATTTGATAATGAGAAATATGAATAAATTGTGTGCCTAGTATGTTATTCAATTTTCAGAGTTCTAGATTTGGCGCCATGCCTATGATTGCCTACGGGCTAAACGCTGGAATGGTAAAAAGACTGGTTATAAGCCAGGTCAGCTGATAAATATGATGTTTTTAGGGTGAAAAGACTGGGTCGTAAGCCTCAAAAGCTGTAGCAGTCTAGCCGAGTTAAGGACAAAGATTCTAGGGCCTAAGGGTCTAGCCAGGATTGAGTTCCAAGAGACTGGGGCTGTTACATTATCCATGGATATATTGCCTACGGGGCTAGACACATGGTATCATTATGGACCAAAGCAGTAACTCTGAAATTTGAATAGCATATTATATCCTTTTTGGGCCCATGCTTGTCTTTGCTTTAATGTGAATTATGAATTGTGATACAATTGAGCAATAAAATGAGATATAATGTTATGAGTTGTGATATATATATGTGCTATGCATTGACATTTCATTTTGGACTATATTGTTATCAAAGTTTGTACTACTAGGCTTCAGCTTAGCGTGATTGTAATTCATCGCGCAGGTGTCATGGACGTTTTGGTAGAGCCGGAGAGTTCTACTGGACCTGGTTAGGTCTAGGGTTGTATTTTATTGAGCTTGAAGTGTTGTTTTTGGGTACATCAAGATTAGAGCTAGTTGCCAGCATGTACATTTTTGATATTATAGTATATTTTGATATTATGTATGTTATGATATGTTTTTGAAGTATATATTGTAAATTGTAAAGAATGATTTGAATAATTTTGTGTAAGATGGGATTTTATATGTAATGTTCATATACATACCTATATATAAGTATTTTGAGAAAATATGGAGAAATTGAGAAGTATTAGTGAATTGGTGAATTGATTTTATTTGGAGTATTTGTTTTATGCAGGTTGTGTTTTGTTGAATTTTGGTAACGTTCAATTTACAGATAAAACTTTGGCGAATTTTTTTTTCCAGAGATTTTCTTATAAAATATTATTTCGGGTTACTATAGCAAGTAAAGAATATTTATATACTATCTAATTTTATATATTTAGCATTTGAAATTTTAAAACAAAAATGTGTAAATTTTTTTTTACTAAATTGTTTTGTGACATTTTTATACTGTATATGCGTATTTTACATATGCTGAAAATATGCATTATACATATATAGGGTATAAGGGTGTTACATGATAACCCTAAATTTATATATTTATTGCTTTATTTAATTTTAGATTTGATTATGTAGTTTATTATATGTTTCGATGATTGATTTATTTAATTTTGATGCTTGGTTTATTTAATTTATCATGGATGAATATTTTTTAATTATTATTTATTTATTAAAATTTTAAGAGGTATGTTTCCATGATTAGTACTTCATTAATTAATTTTCATGTAATTTAAGTTGTTTTTATATTTTGGGATTAATGTAAAGGATAAATTTTCACCTTTTGATGGGTGTCCTATTTAGTTTTTGACATTGGATGATGTAATGGCACATTTTCATCCTTGGATGGGTGTCCATTTATTTATTTTGTTTGAACATTGCTTTGATTTTAATATAATAATGCTTTATTTTAATTATTGCATGTAATATGGATAATATCATTATATTTAAGAATTTTATAATATAAAGACCTAAAAAGGAGGTCGGTTCCAATGAATTGAGCTTTTGTGGGGGTGTTAGGCCATTTCTTACCTTCCCCATACGTAACCAACTTTCCAAACCCATTAGAGGGTTGGGGATTTCTTAGGAATTGAGTCATCCACCCCTTTTTATTTTTTCTGCCCGTCCGGGTGGCGACTCTATTTTCTCTGGGCTTAGGCCCGTATTCTTTAAGGCCCTGAGCTTAAACAGTGCCGAAGTCATAAGAACCATTCCACTGGGATAAGAGAAGTTGATTCCGTTGGTGTTTTTATTATTCTATTCTTTCTTATCATGATATTATCCATTGCATCATTTAGTTTGCATTGTGTGCGTGAGTTAGGATGTTCGTGTTACCTGTATTGTGTTATGTAAGGGATACCATACTTTCACTCAAGGTATGGAGATCGAGCATGGCATAACCACTTACAGCCTTGTACCTTTTGGTATATACTTGCTATGGAAACCTAAGCCTTTCAACCCAAAGACTAATGCTCATGTAATTGGCCTATTTACTTTCCTTAGGTTTTTACCCCAAATGCTTGTTGTTTGACTATGGTTAATTTATCTTTGTTTGAATCATGGCCTATTTGGTTTGTTCTTTTTCTAATATGACCAACTAACATTGTAAGCTCAAAATAATTTTTCCTTTAAAGTCCAAAAGACCAAAGCTATTTTCAAAACTTTTCAAGATGGTCTTTGGACATAAAACTTTTAAAAATGGACCAAAAAATTCTTTTTCACCACATTGCCCAAGCTCAAAGCCCAAAATTTGCTTTTTCTAAAATATTTTATGGGCTTTGAAACAAAACTATTTTCACTTAATTACAACATTTTCTAAAATGAGCTTACAAAATATTTAGGTCAATTATGGAAAATATCAAAAATCATTTGTGAGCATAGTTAATGCTAAGAACTATTAATCATGGGCTTGTTTGTGGCATGAATCATTAATTACTTTTTCAAGTGTGAAATCTATTTATAATAAACCTCTTAATTTAGTTTTAATCCAATATAGCATAAAAGCTACTTTAGTTGATTGGATGGATTAAAGCCTAATTAACGGGAATTATCATGAACTATTGGTTGAAACGTCCGAGGGAATTATTCGAAAACAAGATACCCCATGTTGGTATTTTGTTAACCATATACCTAGGAAAAGAGACTCGCCATTCGTGTGTAGAAGTTAAGGTTGGAAGAAAAGTCGTAATTATCTTTGTTTGTTTATTGTTTGTGCATACATGCATACACGCATTGCATTATATGGCATTAATCCTTTCTGGCTCACAGACCTAGAGTACAGTAGCTCAAGGGTGTACGACAATCACACTTATGCCAGTGACATAGAATCCAGCAATAACTCAGTTAGCTTCTCACTAAAAGCAATGGAACCTGAGTAGATTCAAAAGATGTTGGATGATGCCTTGAAGTCAAGATGGAAGAACTAAAAGGGGCCCTAGCTGAGATCATAAAAAGTCAAATGGCTATAATGTTTGGAAAAATTGTTGAAGCATCTGCAAGCACCAAGAAAGATGAGGAAAAGGCTAAAGTTAGCGAAGTAGTCTTCGATGATGACAAGATGGTTATGGATGGTGATGAATACTGGGTCTAATACTCCCTAGATCCTCAAGGTAGAAAGAAAGAACCAAAGGTTGTTGAGAAGACAATTGTTGAAAAGACCGAGGCATATGATGTTGAGAAGATGATTGCTAATTTAGAAAAGAAATTTAAAAAGAAGCTGAAAACTAAAGAGATGTCCGAGGTTGACAAGTTGTTTGAACTAGATGAGGAGGTCCCATACAAGTTCAAAATGCCTTCCTTTACCAAATTCGATGGAACTAGAAACCCTCATCTCCATGTGAAGTAATACATCTCTACTGTGCAGTCTGCCCAAGCTACTAAGGCTCAAACTCTAAGATATTTCATGCTCTCATCAGACTCTATTGTCCAAAATTAGTTCAACACCTTAGAGGAAAGTACTCAAAAACATTGGGACATGCTGTATAAATCTTTCATTCAATAGTATGGGTACAATGTCGAGCTGAAAGTTTCCTTGATGGACGTGGAAACGATTAGGCAAAGACCAAATGAGAATTTTGTGGACTGTGTGAAGAGATGGAGGAATAAGGCTACTTTGCTCAAGAAGAGACCTGATGAGTCGAATCAAATAAGAATGATAGTCAGAGACGTCCTGCCTAATCTCCGTGTGAGGCTATCTCACACCCTTTTAAGAGACTTTAAAGACCTTTTGGAAGTTGGTCTACAAATTGAAGAATGGAAAAGGGAGAAGAATCACTTTTCAGTAAGAAGGAATGAGAAATGGAACTACTAGTCGGGTAATCAAAGTACGCAAAAGGAAGTTGATGTTAATGCAAATGGTCAAGGAAATAGAAGACAGTTCTCAAAATTAGGGAAACCTCTATCTTGGGTTTTCAACAAGCTATGGAAGAAGTGGTTGTTACAACCTTTGGCTCCTTGACTGCTACATAATCCTCTACCACCAAACTTCAATTTCGAGGCCTTCTGTCAATTTCATCAATTGCAAGGGCGTGAGATGGATAAATGTGCTCGTCTAAGACACGATATTCAAGATTTGATTGACAGTGGTAAGCTACCCTAGCCGAATAAGCCCAACACCAAAAGCAATCCTCTACCTAAGTTCAACAAAGTGCCACCACCAGCAAATTTCATGGTACGAGGAGGATTGGAGGAAGATCTCGTCTTATCCTCCTTTCAAGATGGGAATATTGAAGATGTGAAAGGAGAAGAAGCTTAACTCAACAAACTTTCCTTGGCTTGTTTGTTTATTTTATTTTATTTATTTGGTGTTTTATGGAACAATCGTATTTTTCAAATTTAAAGTTGTTTGAATAAATTACTTTCATCAAAATTTTTTTTGGTCTTTGTTCATTTTGGTGCTCAACTGAAGATGAATTTAAATTGATATTTATAAATTATCATATCTATGCATTATAATTCGAATGACTTTACTAGATGAGAGAATTATTCTATAGCATTGAGTTGTGTATGCTTACTTAGAGAGGGCTCCTGCATAATGACCTTTTTCTAGGCCCTAGTCAGTCTTAAAACATGCTTTGACTGACTTTCGAGGCAAAATTTAACTCTGCTTATTTAAGAGAGAGATGATCTAGGTATTGTTTGATAAGCCAACAACTAGTATCCACCAAATTAAATATCAATCCCTAGCTGTCCCTTTTGAGCCTTCATAAAATTTTAGCTTACTCTTCATTGGCTATTAAACCCAATGACCTACCCTGAGCTGGTGCTACACTTTTGACAAATCTAATAATCACTAAGGTGAAGAGGCAAGAAGATCAAAGAAAGGAATGCATAGTCAAGACCATAAGGGTGGTTGAAGTCTTGATATTAGACTTGATATCTCTAATTCACTAAGATGCCAGGAGGACAACAAATGATTTATCCTTATATGACTCACTCTACTCCACTCATCCATAAACAAAAGTATAGAATGGTGCAATCAAGACAATTCTTTTAGAGCTAGGACATAGCACCTTGAAAAAGAAAAAGGAAAAAAGGAAAAATACAAAAAAAAAAAGAAAAAAAATAGGAAAAGGGAAAAAAATGAAAAAATGGGTCCTGAGTTTGTGCAAAAGAAAAAGTAACAGATGAAGATCATTTTAATTGGTTCTATATTTCTTCCAAGGAGATAGAAGGAAATTAAAGTCTAGCTAGATTGCTCTTAGCTACCTATTGCTCCAATAATAAGTTTGTGGTGTGAAGATTTGTCAGTAGTATCACATCAGCACCAATCTCAAAATGGCCTTCACTTAAACCATATCCCCTATAGACCCCATTTCAAGCCTATTAAAGACCTATTTATATCTCTTGGTAGGTAGAGTCTATTAGTGGAGATAGTTTGAATAAGTATGCATATGAGATAGACAATATTTAAACTTGATGAGAACTTTGGCCAAGTAATGTGTATGTGCCTATCTGAAGTGCAATAGTTCTTACTTAAATGGAATGGATTCTCAAGTTTAGTATGGTAACTAGGGTTATGATGTAATGGATGTGTTAATTTGGAAAAGTCGAGTCCTGAGATAAATTGACACTGATCTGACAAAGTCAACATTTGATTTAAAAAAAATGTTTTCTATTTACATAAATCTTCAAGTTAAGGGGAGTATGTCGAACCATCGAACCTCAAAGGACACATTGGACAAAGGAAATGATTATTGGCAAGGATATGAGGAAGCTACCAGTTGACATGATGAAACATAGTTTGAAATGGATGTATCCCTGATTTTGCTACTTGGGCCTCACCACTCATGTTCTCAACATCTTGAAGATAAAGCCATAAATGTGAAGCATTTTGTCATTCCAAAACAAGACTTGAACATGCATCTGGAAGGAGTCAATGAGAACACTTCAGCTGATCACCTCCATCTGTGAGTTGATGGAACCACTATAAGTATTACTCATTCATATCATGCATACATGATCATATCACACTGCATTTTTCTTTGTCAAAAGTAAAGAGCAATACTCTATGAAGCAAACATGAAGAAGGTATGGAATCAGGGGGCATGGAGGGCCCATTGCTTGAGGAAGCTCTAGTCATTTTGCAAAAGAAAGAAGAGATGCATGCTTATCAAGGAACAAGACAAAATATGAACATCAATCAGAGCCTACACAAACAAATCATTGGTTTGAGCCTACATAGGGGGCAAAATTTCTCCTTTTTAATTTTTAGTTTTGCCACGCGGGGGGCAAGGGGAAGATATGAGGGCCAGCTAAAAATAGCTAAATATTTTGCAAAAGGAAGAACAAAAAGAGCAAAATAAGAAGAAAGTAAGATTCTCAAAAGAAAAAAGATGCAAGAGATGAAAGATCAGTCCAACTAGAAGAGCTAAAGCAAAAATAAGACCTGATGCCAAGGATGAAGATCCAATTTCAAGGGTGAAGACCCAAAGACAAGAGATGAAGAACCAAGGTCCAAGGATGAAGTTCCATTTTGAGGGTGAAGACCCAGAATCAATTAAAGAATGGAACAGTCGGTTAAAAGGAAGCCAGAATTCTCAACTGATAAAAGGTCAGTCAAATTCAATCTCAGGTCCAAGTATCCAGACTCGAGTCGAGAACCCAAAAATCTAGTTTTGGGTCGAGCACCCAAAAATCAAATTTTTGGTTGAGCACCCAAATCCAGTTTTGGCTCGAGCACCCAACTCTTGTCTAGGGTCCAAATACCCAATCTAGTTTCTGGTTGAGCATGTAACTCCAATCTCGGGTCCAAGTACCCAAATCAAATCCAGTTTCAGGTCGAGTGTAGACCCTTAATTTTTGACCCAGTCTAGTCCGTTATTTTTTATATAGTCCAAAATAATATTTGTGTTATCTTAATTAAATAATATTTGTTTTAGTATTTATTTTTTATAATATGAAAAAAATAATAAAATAATAATAAATAAAAATCGGCGACGAAAAAATTTGCCACCGAAAATAATTGGCCAAGACCATTTCGTTGTAGGAATTTCCTGCGGCGAAATGGCCTGGCAGCTCACCTGCGCGCCAATTCTCACTCGCAAGCTCGAAATTTCCTAGCAACCAGCACTCACAATTTTGCCAGCGAAATTTTTCCAACGCAATTTTTTCTGAAACCAAACTCTATTTGGTTTCGGTTTCTTTTCCTAATTAATTTGAGTTTCCTTAAACAATTAGAGCTAGGCATATAATTTTTTATATAAATAGCTGACGCGGAACCCTATGGCAATGAAGGCCTCAAACCCCAATGCACGATTGATAGAAGAAAAACCAAGAACGAAGGAAAAACCACCTTCTAAAGCACCCAATTAATTAGCAAAGCACGAACACTTATAACAGAAGGATTTAGGATGCTCGAATTAGAAGAACGCCACAATCAAAATTGATAAGTAAATCTAATTCTTGATGCAATCAAAAGAAAAAGAGAATCCACTCCTGTTCTATGATGGCCAAAATTTTTAATAAGAAAATTGAGAATATAATTTGTCATAAAAAAGTGTGCTTACAAGAAAAATAATGCCCTTTTTATACTAAAAGGCCAATAAAATCCGAATCCCTAATTCTAATGGGAAAAGGAAAGCTACAAAGTCAAAATCCTAAACCACTAAGGAAAATATAAAGTATGGAAACAAATTAATATTTTGAAATAACTAAATAGGAAACCACACATCCTAACTCACAAAGGAAAATATAAAGTATAAAAAAATGGCCAAACTAAAACCCTTCAAAATAAGAACACGCCCTACACTATTTGGGCTGTCCATGGGCCTTAAATTACTTCCTAAGGATGTATATGTAATATCCCGAGATATACCTTAAAAGTTTTGGAGGAGTTGTTGTATTTGGATTCAATATATATGTGATGTATATGTATATGTCTAATTGTAATATCCCTAAGTGTGCCTAGAAGTTATGATAATATTGTTATTATTGAATTGAAGGTGTAAGTGATAAGTGGTAATTGTGTATGGTTTATTTGAATGATAAAAGAAGTTAAGAGATAATGTATATGTGTAATTGGAAAGAAAAGCAATGTGTAGAGAGAAGTGTATATGTAGTGTATATGGTGATATATATGACATATAAGTTGGTCAAAGGGCTTGGTCAAGGGAAGAAGATATTTATATTGTTAAGTGTGAAATTACCAAAATGGGCAAGAGTTTGTAAAGGGAATTAAAATGTGCATGAGGGTAAGATAGTAAATTACTTTTGGAGGAGTATTTAATGAGTGTTGACTTTAGGGTTTCTTCATCATTTCTTCTTCTTCTTCCTTGTGTGGCCGGCTCACCTAAAGCAAAGGAAGATAAGAGAGCTAAGTGAGGGTTTGATGTTCTAAGCTTCAAAGTTGAGAGAGATTTCAAGTAAACAAGTTGGAATTTCAAGAATTTCATGATTTTGGGTAAGTTTGCTCTTGTTTACTCTTGTTATTTTTGAAGTTATGCTTGAGTTGAGTTGTGATTTGATGATGGTATGATTAAGTTGCTTATGGTGTGATTTTAAGTATTGATTTTGCTTGATAGATGAGAAGTTGGGTTGGTGTTGGTGATGGAAGAGTAAGAGTTGTGTTTAGTGAAATTGTTTCTGTTTTACAATTAGTAAAGGCTGTGATTTGTATGATTTTTAATTAATTATAGAAAAATGTTCTTGAAGTGAATTTTTGATATGTTGTGCCTCTATGAGTCTAGAATGACTGAAAAATATGTTGATTCGATTTTGGATAGATTATGAGTTTAGAAAGATTATTTTTATTAGACCTGTTCCAGCAGGTACCTTAACTGAGACAGCTCTATTTCGGGATTTTTAATAAAATGTAGAAAAATCATATTCAATTGAATTTTTGATATGTTGTTTCTTAGTGAGTCTAGTATTTGAGAAAAATAATTTGGAACCACGTTGATTGAATTTGATTTATGGAATTCACAAAGTTCAGAACTGCTGCCAGGATGCAGGGCAATTGGGGCAGTCTGGTTAGGTGAACTATTTGACCAAGATTTTGTGTTCAGTTTGATCTGAAATTTTAAAGGAATGATTTTAAGATACAAAACTAAATTCTGTAAAAATTTTAGAATTTTTAGTCAAGTAGATTATTTTATACAATTTTTCAAAATAAGGATAAAATGGAGTCTAAAACCAGAATGTACTATTCATATGGTCATTTTGCTAATATTCCTTTTGGATTAGGTGTTGGAAGGAAGTGAATTGCCCTAAGTTGAGAAGTAAAGAACTCTTGAGAGAAGAAGAGTTTAGAGTTGTGTGAAGTGCTATTGAGGTAAGTACAAAACCCTATTTGATTTCATATATTTATATGACTTTGAACCTTAAACCATTTGATTATAAATGTGTTAAGAAATCTATTATATCATTGATACCTATGAGTATATCAATAAGAGTATATGAAATGTGAGAGCATTCAATAATGTATATACTATGAAAGATGAAAGATGTGATGATATGATTGTATGATATGATGATATAATAATGTAATTGATTGTGTATACTTAAATGATGAATGATTATATATGTAATAATAATGAGACATGAAATAGAGATTGAGAAATAATGATGTATGAAGCTATCGTGATTGGCTATGATGATGTAAATGATGATTGAGGCATGTTTGCCTAATTGATGCCATTGTGATTGGCTATGATGAGGTAAATGATGAATTGTTCCAATGTGATTTGAGATATGGTGCAAATCTATTGTGTAATGTGAAATGAATTGAGAAAGTAGAGATAAATGGACGAACTTATCTGCCTCCTGCGGAACCATGCGGACCCCTGTGGATTGGGCAACCAAACTTGGACTACCGACCTGGTTGGGGGAAAGTTCGATTCATTCAGTGTTATACGTACCTATCTGCCTCCTGCGGAACCATGCGGACCCAGTGAATTGGGCAACCGAACTTGGACTACCGACCTGGTTGGGAGAAGGTTCGTTAATGATAGTTTTATACATGCCTATCTGCCTCCTGCGGACCCCTGGGATTGGCAGTGGCCTGAGGCCCAGTGGACAACCGACCTGGTTGGGGAAAGGTTTGTATTTGCAGCTATGGTTGTTGGAAATAATGATGAACTTTGAATAACATATTAGTGTGTTTTGGGCCCGAGTATATCTTTGTTGTTAAT
This sequence comes from Garcia nutans, assembly GCA_947685225.1. Classification (NCBI taxonomy): domain Eukaryota; kingdom Viridiplantae; phylum Streptophyta; class Magnoliopsida; order Malpighiales; family Euphorbiaceae; genus Garcia; species Garcia nutans. Next base: position 29,617,643 of record CANTUV010000007.1, on the reverse strand, counting down.
ATGATATACAAATGTTGAAATAAATAAATATTGAGATCAATGATTGGTGAATTGTGAATATAACAATGTTATGTAGTCTGATATGTAATGTGTATATTGTTTGTGAGTATTAGTGATGGATTGTGGTTGATGATAATGGTTGCCTTTATTGGGAATATGATTTATGATTGGTAAACTATGATTTGTCGTAATGTTATAAGCATATATATATAGTTTATGAGGTTGGTAGAAATTTATGTGGAATGCATTGGAAAAAGGGAAAACAGGTTAAGAGAATGATAAAACATGATGCTAAAAATATGAGGTATGTTTATTTTGCAATGTATATTTTGTTTTTAATATTTATTTGTATTACTAAGATTTTGGGCTTAGCGTGGTTATATTAATCGCGCAGGTAAAAGGTGATGGATTTGGAGTTAAACCATTATGTCTTGAAAAGGGCAAGTGTAGCTCGAGACCAACTAGAAGATGGTGCATGCATGTATAAGTTAATATATATATTGCATTTTTTTTATAAGAATGTATTCATATGTATCAATAAATCTTTGGAAGAGACAATGTAACTATTATATATATATGTGTTATTATCAAAAGGATAGTGATCTTGTAAATCATTTTATATAATAAAATGTACTATTGTTTTAGAAGTTAAGTAAAGATTTTTAATTGTAATAACTAGTGGCATCCTTATACTCTATATACTTACTTTGCGTATACAAAGTATATGTATGGTACTTATATAGAGTATCGGGGTGTTACAAATATTTTGGTATCAGAGCTTAGGTTCGAGATTCTCGGCCTAAGTAAATTTAAAAGAAAAGTTTTAAAAAGAAAAATGATGATAAATGAAAATGAAAAGAATGAAAATTTTGATACATGCATATGCATTAACATCTAGGTTGGTCTCGAAGGTGGTATTATATGAATTAAAATGTATTTAGATTATATGAGATGGAAAAATGTATGTAAGTTTAATTGATAAATTAAAGAATGGAAGTTTACTTGAGGAAAGAAAATTGTGAAATGTTGACAATTGAAATGTGATTATAATATAAAGAAATGATTGGAAGAATAAAGTTGAGAATGAGTTAAAAACAAAATCAAGATTAATGTATGTAATCTTTCCTCTATGTTGACCTAGATTTAGGTCAATCTTGTTTTTGATCTTGGCAAACAAATTGAAGTGATCTAATGGCTTCAATGAGTGTCTATATGGCAGGAAAGCAACTTAGAATGAGCTGAAATGCAGAGAAATATGAAGATTTTCTAAGTGCTGAAAATCTGTCTTTGAAGGGATGCGCGACCGCCCCTAGGGTGTGCGCGACCATCCAAACTGTCTTGGTTTGACAGTAAGGTTCGCGGTGACAAGAATGGTGAATGACTCGACGCAAGACAATGCGCGACCGCCCAATGTGGCTTCGCGACCGCTACATTTATATAGCCGTTGGTGGGCTTCAACGGCTAGTTAAAGAATTAATAAGAAGATGCCATGTGTCAAGTAGCCGTTAGAGATTTGAATTGCGCGACCGCACCAGACTGCTGGGATGCCCGCACAAACAGATGCGCGACCGCCCCAAGGGGGTGCGCGACCATCCCAGGATGCGCGACCATCCAAAGGTGGTGCGCGACCATCCCAACAGTCTGACACAAAAATCCAAGAAGATTTTGTAGCTGTTGGAGTTTCACTTTTCTACCCACTTCACCAACGGGCAGAACTGGTTTGAGGCCTATAAATACCACCTCAAACAAGTCTAATAGCAAGAGAATAAATATTAATATTGTCCAAACTCTTGCAATTTATTTACTTAAGCATTCATCTATTTATCTCTTCATGTAAGGTTGAGTGTTAGCCATTAAAACACCAATTGTAAGGTTGTGAGAGTGAGCCTAAGAAAAACTCTTGTAAAGGTTGTGAGAGTGAGCCTAGTAAAACTCTTGTAAGTGGTTTGAGTGTTAGCCTTAGTAAAACACTTGTCAAGTTAGGTGTGAGCTTGTAAAAACACCAAAGTTGGAAGTGAGCTTGTAAAACTTCAAGTATAGTGGAATACCCAATTGAGGTTGGGGAGTGGATGTAGGATTGTTGAATCCGAACCACTATAAATCTCTTGTGTTGATTTTTCTACTCTCTACTCAATCTTCTACATCTTCTACATTTCTTGTTTGTTGAAGTTTTTTAATTTGCCATCATTTCTTGAGGAAACCAATTCACTCCTCCTCTTGGTTGCCATCTTGGGACAACAATCGGTATCAGAGCTTTGAAATTTCTTAAACTTAATTGTGAAATTTGATCCTCAAAGGCAACCACACCCACTAATACCTCTACATCATTCTTCTCTTCCAACTCCATGGTTCATTATCATAGAAACTCAAACTCCCTTGTTATACCTCACTTTGATTATTCCTATTGGAAACACAAAATGTATTTGTTTCTAGATAGTGAAGGAGTAGAGCTTTGGGATTATGTTGAAAATGAGTGGAAGATTCCTACAAGAATGGTTGATGGTGTAGAAAAAGAGATTCCACGAAAAGAGTGGAATGAAGAACAAAGAAGAAGCAATGGGAGAGATAAAAAGGCTTCTTTCATTCTCCTAAGCTCATTGCCAAAGGAAGAATGTGGAAGAATTCTTGGATGCTCAAATGCCTATAGTATTTGGAAGACCTTGGAGAATTATCATGAGGGTACTAATCAAGTAAAATTCATGAAGGCCCAAATGCTTGTTCAAGAGTATGAACTCTTCAAAATGAAGTCCTTTGAAGATGTCACGGAGATGACCAATCGACTTCTTGCCATTGTCAATGATTTGAGGAAATTTGGCAAAGTCTACTCTTTGGAAGACATAAATTGCAAAATCCTTAGAATTCTTACAAAGAAGGAATTTGAAGCAAGAGTATCATCCATTGAGGAAGCACATGATTTGAGCAAGCTTCCAACGGATGTCCTCATTGGCAAATTACTCACACATGAGATGGCAATGGAAATACAAGAAGAGCAAGAAGAAGAAGAAGAGCAAGCAATTGAAAATCTATGTCTCATGGCTATGGGAGATGATGAACACTCCAATGAGGTAGGTACCCAATCTTTAAACATGAATTTAAATTACAACAATATTGATGATGCTTTAGATGATAGTGATATAATTGAATATATGAACCTTAGAGTAGAAAATTATTTTTCTAAGATACAATTTCATAAGGACAAATGCTCTAAACTAGAAGAGGATTTTGTATGTTTAAAAAATTCCACTTTAGAATTAAAAACCTCAAATGAACAAATATCTAAAAGCAAACATAGCTTAGAAAAGGTTATCAAGGAAAATCCCCTAATTGACAAGGGCAAATGGCATGAAGATGGAGGAGAATGAGTACTCCATCAAACCAAGTCCAATAATGCTAATAGTAAGGCAATTGGCATTAAAAAATTGGTAACAATTCTTGCCTTACAACATTTGAAATTTTATACTTTTAATTTTTACTTTACATGTTATGTTTGACATTAAGGTTGAAAAATGATTTTATGGTTGACTAAATTATTTTTGTTATATTTTAAATTTGTTCATAATTAAGTCAATCACTTTCTTGAATTGTATTTAATTTTCTTTTTATATTCCTCTTGATTTTACTCCAACAAGAGAGGAGAAAACTTGAATATTTTGATAAAAATGGATCTCAATTGTTTCTAAGTTTTTCACTTCTTGAGGGGGAGATCATCAATTGAGGGGGAGTATAATCCAATCAATTGGTATCCTTAACATATTTTTCATTGATTTTGATATTTTCATTGATTGGTACTTTTATTTTTCCTAAGTATATGACTTAGATTTGTGTTAATTGTGAATTTTGTTTTTGGTGATTGACCATTGGCTTTGAATTCTATTATAAAGTCACACCAACAATGATTTTGATCTTGTCTTGTGTTTATATTTCCTTATTTCTTATATCATCTTTGAAGATTGCTTGATTGATCTTCATCTCTACCTCCTCTTTTTGAATTTTGGCAAAGGGGGAGAGAATTTGATGAATTTGAACATTATCTTTTGAATTTTCTTATGTTTTTCCATAATGGGAAGTATTGCCTATTTTTGTTGATTATTTTTATTTCAAATTCAATTTGATTGCCAAAATCAAAAAGGGGGAGATTGTTGACCTAGATTTAGGTCAATCTTGTTTTTGATCTTGGCAAACAAATTGAAGTGATCTAATGGCTTCAATGAGTGTCTATATGGCAGGAAAGCAACTTAGAATGAGCTGAAATGCAGAGAAATATGAAGATTTTCTAAGTGCTGAAAATCTGTCTTTGAAGGGATGCGCGACCGCCCCTAGGGTGTGCGCGACCATCCAAACTGTCTTGGTTTGACAGTAAGGTTCGCGGTGACAAGAACGGTGAATGACTCGACGCAAGACAATGCGCGACCGCCCAATGTGGCTTCGCGACCGCTACATTTATATAGCCGTTGGTGGGCTTCAACGGCTAGTTAAAGAATTAATAAGAAGATGCCATGTGTCAAGTAGCCGTTAGAGATTTGAATTGCGCGACCGCACCAGACTGCTGGGATGCCCGCACAAACAGATGCGCGACCGCCCCAAGGGGGTGCGCGACCATCCCAGGATGCGCGACCATCCAAAGGTGGTGCGCGACCATCCCAACAGTCTGACACAAAAATCCAAGAAGATTTTGTAGCTGTTGGAGTTTCACTTTTCTACCCACTTCACCAACGGGCAGAACTGGTTTGAGGCCTATAAATACCACCTCAAACAAGTCTAATAGCAAGAGAATAAATATTAATATTGTCCAAACTCTTGCAATTTATTTACTTAAGCATTCATCTATTTATCTCTTCATGTAAGGTTGAGTGTTAGCCATTAAAACACCAATTGTAAGGTTGTGAGAGTGAGCCTAAGAAAAACTCTTGTAAAGGTTGTGAGAGTGAGCCTAGTAAAACTCTTGTAAGTGGTTTGAGTGTTAGCCTTAGTAAAACACTTGTCAAGTTAGGTGTGAGCTTGTAAAAACACCAAAGTTGGAAGTGAGCTTGTAAAACTTCAAGTATAGTGGAATACCCAATTGAGGTTGGGGAGTGGATGTAGGATTGTTGAATCCGAACCACTATAAATCTCTTGTGTTGATTTTTCTACTCTCTACTCAATCTTCTACATCTTCTACATTTCTTGTTTGTTGAAGTTTTTTAATTTGCCATCATTTCTTGAGGAAACCAATTCACTCCTCCTCTTGGTTGCCATCTTGGGACAACACTCTACAATTTGAATCTCTTTCTAATAAACCTTATGTTTGGATTACTAGAAAGAGGAAACATTGTTGGATGGGTAATATGAATAGATATGTTGTTAAGTGAAGAAAGTATGGTGAGATATTAAGTGAGTTGGTGGGTATAGACAAAGTCTGACCATTTAAGGTTTGAATATGTAAAGTTAAAGTTGTTAAAAGAAAAAGAGATGAGATTGGTTAAATAAGAAGATATAATGGTGTTGGTTACATTGTTGTTTAGAATGCAAACATTGTAATTTTAATGTTAGAAATGTGATATGCTTGAGTGTTGTTAAAGCTCATATTAATGGTGGTAAGATGTGATAATGGGATTTTTGAAATGAGCTTTAATATTTGTGGAAAGGATATACTTTGATGTTGTTTTGTGGTATGTATATATAAGATGATTTTTTTTTAAGTTGATATTAAGAAAACAAGATGAGTTCATGGAAGTTTAAATATAGTAGTAAGATGAGAGTTTTTAATGTTAATAGAGTTTGGATAAAGACTATGTAAACATCGATAGTTTAATGTAAATAAAACTTATGAGTTATGTGGAATGAATGTTATTGGATATAAAATTATTATGAATTGGGTAATGTGATTGATAATATGAGAATGATTACGCTTGCATTAACAGACTTGTGCAAAGCTAAGTCATGTAATAAGATTGATAGTGAGAATTGGATTAAGCAATGTTGGTTCAAGAAATTGAGGTTTGTAAGAACTAAACTTGGAAAGTGTATAGAGGTTATTGGGCTCAATGTGTATATGATTGGATGTAATATACATATGTATAAATATGTGAGTGATATATATATATATGTTGAAGGGTAAGCAAATGGATGTAAAGATGGTATACTAAATGTATTTAAAAATAAATGTGAAAGAGGTGTCACCTTAGTAATGTGACTAAGATTTTATGAAATATGATTATAGTTAGAATGTATATATGTGTGGAATAGATAAATAACTTAAGCCATGTCAAAAAGGGATAAGAATGATGTTGTGCAATGAGAAGAAATAAATGTAAAATACTTGAGTCGTTTTGGAAAGCAGTCCCGGATTGGATGCCACGACCGTGGCTCTTGAAGGCCACGACCGTGGGGACTTAAATGTTGATATAACTTGTAATTTGTGATCTAAAGGCTTAAAAATGAGACTAATATATGAATGTATTATATGTTGTGATGTGCATAAGGTGAGTTTGTTGAAGCATCAATGTCATTGAGTAATGAATTGCATAGGAAATGAGAAATGTAATGAAATGATTATAACACTTGAGCAATTACATAAAATGAATATGGTTTGAGAAGCTATGAAGAGTAAGTACAAACTACATTATTGCATATATTCATATAATGTTGAGATTGAATATACATTAAATGATATCGATGATGCATAAGAATAAGGTTATGTTGTGTGTAATGTGAATATTGATGATATACATGAATACTTTTATGATAAATTGATTGATGTGATTTGAGACATGATAATAATATAAATAACATGAATGAAGCATATTTGCTTATACGATGATGAAATGAGAATTTATTTGGGAAATATTGGACAGTAATATGGTTATAGGTTCAAAGTATGTGTATGAGGAAATGTTTTATGTATACATGTATAGTAAGAGATTGTAATGGAAAAAAAAATATAATGTATGAAATTTCGAGAAGAGATAAATTGGAAATAGAGTAATGAACGAACTTGTGTAAAAATTGTATATGATCAAATGTTGTGCATAGGAGATGTTAAAGATAATATATTTGAATATGAATTAGGCTATTAATGATCAGGTAATCAAGAACAAATTGTTTTGAAGTGAAGTTGGAATGTGCTAAATCTTGATGTAGTCAAAGTTTGGAGAATGGATATATATAATCCTTATGATCCAACTTAGTAGTGTAATTGAAAAGATTTGATTATAGCACAATTATGGTAAAACAGATAATTATGTTTCTAGTAACATGGTTGAAAGTTATGATTGGTAAATGTGTATCTTATAACTTTTGTGTTAACAATTTGGTTATAATTTTGAAAAGTAAAGAAAGAAAAGAGAATTGTGATAATATTTTGAGTTATGATTAATGTAATAAAAAGACAATTATTGTAATTATAGTAATGTTATAAAAAGGTGAAGAGATGGTAAATGGGAGAAAGTGTAACTTGTGATTGAAAGTTATATTGAATATGTTTGTGGTATGAAGTGAATAAGTGGATGATTTTAAAGTTTAAATGAGTGAATTATGAGTAATACATATGGTACGAGATAATCATGTGAATTTGGTGGAAATTGTACTAAGATAATAGAAGATAAATTATGTGTATATTGAAAGATAATTGGAAATGATTTGTTATTAATGATCATAGTTTCAAAAAGTTGAATATGGAGTTAAAGGAATTAGAAGGTGGAAATAAGTTGGATCTAATGGAATTAAGTTATATATATTGTGAAATCCAATGATAAATTTAAATAAGTTAATTGTTGGTTTGAATCAAACCAGATTGAATGTGGTATATTGTGACAAATTGATCGAATGATCTAGATTTCACTAAGATGGTGAATCAATACTGAGATTTAAAACGTCCAGTTGCATTGGGAGTATATAATTTAATGATAATGTATATGATGTAATATCTTGATAGATAAATGGACATGAATGAATTGAATTATATCAATTGTAAATAGTGATTAAAGGGGAAAAGTTGATTATTTGTAAGTTAAGTTCAAAAGTATTGTGTTAACATTTATGTTAAGTGAGAAGTAAGATAAAGAGGAATTAAGTGTATGATAAATAAGAATATTATTATCGATTAAGGTTTGACAAAATGTCTATATTGAGAATAATTGTAATGACGGGATGATCAATATTAAGATATAAATCAATGATTTTTTTTTTTAGTGTAAGTTAAGAGAATAGTTATAAAGAGATGAAGTGGTAAAGTATTTGAATGTAATAATGGGACGAAGATGATTGGATTCTTGTATATAGATAAGGTATTTGGGATTGTAATGAGTTATTTTGAATATTGGATAAAAATGTAATAAGATATATATATTATGACAAGTTATGGAATTGAAAAAGATGATTGATTCTAGTAGGAAGAATACACATTATGTGAGTTGATGAAACCAGCATATAAGAATACTATTCATCTTATATGAAGATTTAAGATGGCGTATTGTTAAGAATGGAGTGTTATTGAACTGGATAATTTCGAGGACGAAATTATTTAAGGGGGAGAGAATTGTAATATCCCGAGATATACCTTAAAAGTTTTGGAGGAGTTGTTGTATTTGGATTCAATATATATGTGATGTATATGTATATGTCTAATTGTAATATCCCTAAGTGTGCCTAGAAGTTATGATAATATTGTTATTATTGAATTGAAGGTGTAAGTGATAAGTGGTAATTGTGTATGGTTTATTTGAATGATAAAAGAAGTTAAGAGATAATGTATATGTGTAATTGGAAAGAAAAGCAATGTGTAGAGAGAAGTGTATATGTAGTGTATATGGTGATATATATGACATATAAGTTGGTCAAAGGGCTTGGTCAAGGGAAGAAGATATTTATATTGTTAAGTGTGAAATTACCAAAATGGGCAAGAGTTTGTAAAGGGAATTAAAATGTGCATGAGGGTAAGATAGTAAATTACTTTTGGAGGAGTATTTAATGAGTGTTGACTTTAGGGTTTCTTCATCATTTCTTCTTCTTCTTCCTTGTGTGGCCGGCTCACCTAAAGCAAAGGAAGACAAGAGAGCTAAGTGAGGGTTTGATGTTCTAAGCTTCAAAGTTGAGAGAGATTTCAAGTAAACAAGTTGGAATTTCAAGAATTTCATAATTTTGGGTAAGTTTGCTCTTGTTTACTCTTGTTATTTTTGAAGTTATGCTTGAGTTGAGTTGTGATTTGATGATGGTATGATTAAGTTGCTTATGGTGTGATTTTAAGTATTGATTTTGCTTGATAGATGAGAAGTTGGGTTGGTGTTGGTGATGGAAGAGTAAGAGTTGTGTTTAGTGAAATTGTTTCTGTTTTACAATTAGTAAAGGCTGTGATTTGTATGATTTTTAATTAATTATAGAAAAATGTTCTTGAAGTGAATTTTTGATATGTTGTGCCTCTATGAGTCTAGAATGACTGAAAAATATGTTGATTCGATTTTGGATAGGTTATGAGTTTAGAAAGATTATTTTTATTAGACCTGTTCCAGCAGGTACCTTAACTGAGACAGCTCTATTTCGGGATTTTTAATAAAATGTAGAAAAATCATATTCAATTGAATTTTTGATATGTTGTTGCTTAGTGAGTCTAGTATTTGATAAAAATAATTTGGAACCACGTTGATTGAATTTGATTTATGGAATTCACAAAGTTCAGAACTGCTGCCAGGATGCAGGGCAATTGGGGCAGTCTGGTTAGGTGAACTATTTGACCAAGATTTTGTGTTCAGTTTGATCTGAAATTTTAAAGGAATGATTTTAAGATACAAAACTAAATTCTGTAAAAATTTTAGAATTTTTAGTCAAGTAGATTATTTTATACAATTTTTCAAAATAAGGATAAAATGGAGTCTAAAACCAGAATGTAGGTTTTGGAAGGAAGTGAATTGCCCTAAGTTGAGAAGTAAAGAACTCTTGAGAGAAGAAGAGTTTAGAGTTGTGTGAAGTGCTATTGAGGTAAGTACAAAACCCTATTTGATTTCATATATTTATATGACTTTGAACCTTAAACCATTTGATTATAAATGTGTTAAGAAATCTATTATATCATTGATACCTATGAGTATATCAATAAGAGTATATGAAATGTGAGAGCATTCAATAATGTATATACTATGAAAGATGAAAGATGTGATGATATGATTGTATGATATGATGATATAATAATGTAATTGATTGTGTATACTTAAATGATGAATGATTATATATGTAATAATAATGAGACATGAAATAGAGATTGAGAAATAATGATGTATGAAGCTATCGTGATTGGCTATGATGATGTAAATGATGATTGAGGCATGTTTGCCTAATTGATGCCATTGTGATTGGCTATGATGAGGTAAATGATGAATTGTTCCAATGTGATTTGAGATATGGTGCAAATCTATTGTGTAATGTGAAATGAATTGAGAAAGTAGAGATAAATGGACGAACTTATCTGCCTCCTGCGGAACCATGCGGACCCCTGTGGATTGGGCAACCAAACTTGGACTACCGACCTGGTTGGGGGAAAGTTCGATTCATTCAGTGTTATACGTACCTATCTGCCTCCTGCGGAACCATGCGGACCCAGTGAATTGGGCAACCGAACTTGGACTACCGACCTGGTTGGGAGAAGGTTCGTTAATGATAGTTTTATACATGCCTATCTGCCTCCTGCGGACCCCTGGGATTGGCAGTGGCCTGAGGCCCAGTGGACAACCGACCTGGTTGGGGAAAGGTTTGTATTTGCAGCTATGGTTGTTGGAAATAATGATGAACTTTGAATAACATATTAGTGTGTTTTGGGCCCGAGTATGTCTTTGTTGTTAATATGATATACAAATGTTGAAATAAATAAATATTGAGATCAATGATTGGTGAATTGTGAATATAACAATGTTATGTAGTCTGATATGTAATGTGTATATTGTTTGTGAGTATTAGTGATGGATTGTGGTTGATGATAATGGTTGCCTTTATTGGGAATATGATTTATGATTGGTAAACTATGATTTGTCGTAATGTTATAAGCATATATATATAGTTTATGAGGTTGGTAGAAATTTATGTGGAATGCATTGGAAAAAGGGAAAACAGGTTAAGAGAATGATAAAACATGATGCTAAAAATATGAGGTATGTTTATTTTGCAATGTATATTTTGTTTTTAATATTTATTTGTATTACTAAGCTTTTGGGCTTAGCGTGGTTATATTAATCGCGCAGGTAAAAGGTGATGGATTTGGAGTTAAACCATTATGTCTTGAAAAGGGCAAGTGTAGCTCGAGACCAACTAGAAGATGGTGCATGCATGTATAAGTTAATATATATATTGCATTTTTTTTATAAGAATGTATTCATATGTATCAATAAATCTTTGGAAGAGACAATGTAACTATTATATATATATGTGTTATTATCAAAAGGATAGTGATCTTGTAAATCATTTTATATAATAAAATGTACTATTGTTTTAGAAGTTAAGTAAAGATTTTTAATTGTAATAACTAGTGGCATCCTTATACTCTATATACTTACTTTGCGTATACAAAGTATATGTATGGTACTTATATAGAGTATCGGGGTGTTACAGTATATGAACCCCCATGGACCTTTCTTGCACGTTAGACCTCTTTAGCTAGCCTTTAGCATCATTCTCCCCCTCTTCAAAAAGATTTGTCCTCAAATCTGCATCATCATAAGGAGATAAATCAGACACATTAAAAGTAGTACTAACACCGTACTCACCAGGCAAGTCTATCTTGTATGCATTATCATTGATCTTTGCCAGCACTTGAAATGGACCATCACCACGTGCATCAAGCTTATTCTTCCTTTGATTTGGAAACATCTCCTTTCTAAAGTGTACCCAAACCCAATCCCCAGGAGCAAACAGTGTCAAAGTCGCAAGAAACATTCCACCGGAAGTGGGGGCAAAAATCCCCGCTCACAGTGGCAACTCCACTAGGGATAAGAGAAGTTGATTCCGTTAGTCTTTATATTATTCTATTCTTTCTTATAATGATATTATCCATTGCATCATATTAGATTGCATCATGTGCGTGAGTTAAGACGTCTGTGTTACCCGTCTTGTGTTATGTAAGGGATACCATACTTTCACTCAAGGTATGGAGATCGAGCATGGCATAACCACTCATAGCCTCGTACCATTTGGTGTATACTTGCTATGGGAACCTAAGCTTTTTAACCCAAAGACTAAAGCTCATGCAATTGGCCTAGTTACTTTCCTTAGGTTTTTACCCCAAATGCATGTTGTTTGACTATGGTTAATTTGTCTTGGCTTAAATCATAACTTGTTTGGTTTGCTCTTTTTCTAATATGACCTAAGTACATTATAAGCTCAAAGTAAAATTTTCTTTAAAGTCCAAAAGACCAAAGCTGTTTTCAAAATGTTTCAAGATGGTCTTTGGACATAAGACTTTTCTAAAAACAAATCAAAAATTCTTTTTTCTCATTACCCAAATACTAAGCCCAAAATCCATTTTTTCTAAAATCTTTTTACAATGGGCTTAGAAATAAAATTATTTTCATCCAACCTTTTCTTGCAAAGAGCTTGCAAATTATTTAGGTCAATTACGAAATATCAAAAATCAATTTTGAGCCTAGTTTATACTAAGAATAATTAATCATGGGCTTGTTTTTGGCATGAATCATTAGTTACTTTTTCAAGTGAGAAATATATTTATAATAAACCTCTTAATTTAGTTTTAATCCAATATAGCATAAAAGCTACTTTAGTTGGTTAAATGGATTAAAACCTAATTAATGGGAATTATCATGGATTGATTTCCATTTTGAAAATATAACTATTGGTTAAAACATCCGAGGGAATTATTCAAAAACAAGATGCCCCATGTTGGTATTTTGTTAACCATAATACCTAGGAAAAGAGACTCGCCATTCATGTGTGGATGTTATAAGGTTGGAAGGAACGTCCTAATTATCTTTATTTGTTGATTGTTTGCGCATACATGCATACATGCATACATTTGCATCTCATATCATTAATCCTTTCTGGCTCACAGCCCTGGATTACGATAGTTCAAATGCTTCCGACAATTCAACCTATGCCGGAGACGAAGAATCTAGCAATGACTCAATCTCTTTTTCACCAAAAGCAATGGAGCCTGAACAAATTCAAAGAATGGTGGATGATGCCCTCAATGCCAAGATGGAAGAAATCAAAGAGGCCCTAGCTAAGACCGTGAAGAACCAATTGGCTGCAATTTTAGGAAATAATGTCGAAGTGTTTGCTAGCTCCAAAAAGCCAAAGGACAAAGGGAAGGCTAAAGTTGGTGAAGTAGCTTTTTATAATGATAAGGTGATCATTGATGATGATGATTGGGCTCAATACTACCAAGATCCTCAAGACAAAAAGGAGCCAAAGGTTGTTGAGAAGACAACTATTGAAAAGACCGAGATATCTGATGTTGAGAAGATGATTGCTGATTTAGAAAAGAAATTTGAGAAGAAACTGAAAATTGAAGAAATGTCTGAAGTCGACAAACTATTTGAGCTAGATGAAGAAGTTCCGTACAAGATGCCATCTTTTGTGAAGTTTGATGGAACCGAAAATCCTCACCTCCATGTGAAACAGTATATCACTGCTATGCAGTCTGCCCTAGCTACTAAGGCTCAAACTCTAAGGTACTTTATGCTCTCATTGGATCATGTTATCCAAAATTGGTTAAATACCTCAGATGAAGGAACACAAAAGAGTTTGGATCTGTTATACAAGGCTTTCATTTAGCAATATGGGTATAATGTTGAAATGGAAGTTACCTTAATGGAAGTTGAGTCCATTAGGCAACAACCAAATGAGAATTTTATGGACTATGTGAAAAGGTGGAGAAATAAGTCTACTTTGCTCAAGAAGAGGCCCGATGAATCTGATCAAATAAGGATGATTGTGAGAGGGGTGTTGCCTAGTCTTCATGAAAAGATGTCTCATACACTCATTCATGATTTCAAAGATCTTCTCCAAGCTGGTCTGCAAATTGAAGAATGGGAAAGAGAGAAGAATCATTTTTCAACAAGAATGAACGAGAAAGGAAATTATCAGTCTAGCAATCAAAGTATATAAAAGGAAGCTAATGTTAATGTCGCTAGTCAAGGAGGAATGAGGCAGTTTTTCAGAATTAGGGAAGCTGCTGTCTTGGGTTCTCAATAAGCTACAAAAGAAGGGATTGTTACAACCCTTGAATCCTCATCCTTTGCCTAATCCTCTTCCACCTAGCTTTGATACTAATGCATTTTGCTAATTCCATCAAATGTCTGGACACGAAAAGGACATATTGCATGAAGTTGAGGCATGAGATTTAGAATTTAATTGATAATGGCAAGTTGCCTGAGCAGGATAAGCCCAATACAAAAAGTAATCCTTTTCCAAGGTTCAACAGAGTACCTCAACCAGCAACCTTCATGGTAGGAAAAGGATTGAAAGAAGATTTTGTTTTATCATCCTTTCAAGATGGAGATATTGAAGATGTGAAAGGGAAGGAAGCTTAACTCAACAAACTTTCCTTAGCTTGAATGTTGCTTTTCAATTTTACTTTCTTTAATATTTAATTGGAACAATCGTGTTTTTCAAATTTAAATTTATTTGAATAAATTACTTTCATCAAAATTTTTGTTGGTCTTTGTTCATTTTGGTGCTCAACCAATGAGGAATCTAGCTTGATGTTCATAAATTAATGTATCTAGGCATCATGACTTGAATGACTTTACTAGGTGAGGGAATTGCTCTATAGCATTGAGTTGTGTATGCTTACTTAGAGAGGGCTTATGCATAATTACCTTTGTCTAGGTCCTAGTCAGTCTTAGAATATGCTTAGGCAAACTTTCGAGGTGAAATTGAACTCTACTTATTTAAGAGTGAAATGATCTAGGCATTGTTTTGTTAGCCAACAACTTGTATCCACCCTATTAAATATCAATCCCTAGTTGTCCCTTTGAGCCTTCATAAAATTTTAGCTTTCTTTTCATTGGCTTACAAACCCCAGTAACCTACCCTGAGCTGTTGTGATACTTTTGACAAGTCTTATGATCACTAAGGTGAAGAGGCAAGAAGATCAAGGAATGGAATGCATAGCCAAGCCTGTAAAAAATAGTTGGTGTTATCAAGACCATAAGGGTAGTTGATGTTCTCAAGACCATAAGGGTAGTTGAAGTTTTCATAATATCTCCAATATATCAAGACTACATCAGAGTAACAAATGATTTATCCCTCTTAAAGAACATTTATGTCACTCCACTCATCCATTATTGGAAACCAAGTTGTTACAAACAAGATAACTCTTTTAGAGCTAGACCCAAAAAAAAAAGAAAAAAGAAAAGAAAAGAAAAGAAAAAAAAGAGAAAAAAAATAAAAAAACAGCAAGAAAAAAATAGCAAGAAAATAAAACCTAAAAAGGCGGTTCAAAAAGCCAACTAAGTTCTCTTTTACCCAAAGAAGCAAAAGGCTTCCATTTGGTTTATAAGGACATTTTGACTTGAATTGGTCCAACCCAACTAAAGATTCAATCAAAATTGGAGGAAAAAGGAGAAAGACCATTCAGTTCTTGAAAGTTCTATACTTGACAGTCCTACAAGGAAGAAGGACAAAATGATAAAATGCTTAAAGAAAGGGAAGAGTAAGAAAAATAAAAAGAAAAAAAGGAGAAGAAGAAACGAAACAAATTTGGGTACCAAATGTTTTGCAAAGGCAAAGACTATCCCAATCAAGATTCAGGTTAATACCAAAAAGAAAGAAGTTTGGAGTGTGAAGGTTTGTCCACTGTCTTTTCATGCTCCCAACTGTCTAAAGTTTCAATAAGCAGTTTGTAGTGTGAAGGTTTGTCCATTGTGTCACATCACCTCCTATCTCAAAATGGCCTTCATTTAAACCCGTGTCCCTTAGACCCCATTTCAAGCCTATTAAAGACCTGTTGATCTCTCGTGGTAGGTAGAGTCTGTTAGTGGAGATAGTTTGAATAAGCATGCATATGAGATAGACAATATTTAAACTCAATGAGACCTTTGTCCAAGTAATGTGTATGTGCCTATCTGAAGTGCAACAGTTCTTGCTTAAATAGAAATGATTCCCGAGTCTAGTATGGTAACTAAGGTTGTCATGTTATAGATATGTTAATTTAGAAAATTAAGTCCTGAGGTACATTGACATTAATTTGGCAAAGCCAACATTTGATTTCAAAAAAAATTAAAATTAATGAAATTACAAAGCCTTCAAGTTAAGGTAAGTATGTCGAATCATTGAACCTCCAAAGGATACACTGGGCAAAGGAAATGATTACTGGCAAGGTCATGAAGAAGCTACCGACTGACATACTGAATCATGATTTGAAATGGATGTATCTCTACTGTTTGGGGCCTCCATTATTCATGTTTTCAACATCTTAAAGATAAAAGCCATAAATGTGGAGCATTGTGTCACTCCAATGCAAGACCTGAACAAGCATCTGAAAGGAACCAATGAGAACACTTCTGTTGATCACCTCAATCTATGAGTTGATGGAACGACTGTAAGTATCATTCATGCATATCATACATACATGAGCATATCACATCGCACTTTCTTGTCTTGTATTGTCTATTCTTTATTAAAGTGAACAACAAATACCCTGTGAAGTAAACAATTAAAAGAAGATATCAAATCAGGGGGGCATGGAAAGCCCATTGCTTGAGAAAGTTTCAGTAATTTTGCAAAGAGAAGAAATGCTTGCTTTTTTGAAGAACTATACAACAAGAACATCAATCAGAGCCCGCATAGAAAAATCATGGGTTTGAGCCTACACAGGGGGCAAAGTTTCTCCTTTTCAATTTTCAAGTTTATGCATGAACAAAACATTTTGACTCACTTCTAATATTTTACCACTCAAGGGGGGTAAGGAGATGATATGAAGGCTAGCTGAAAAGGGCTAAATTTTTTGTAATAGTGCAAAGGAAGAACAAGAAAGAATGAAAAAGGAAGAAAATTAGAATTCTCAAAAGAATGAAGATACAAAAGACAAAAGATCAGTCCAGCTAAAAGAGCTAAAGCCAGGGTAAAGACCCGACCTCCAATGGATAAAGGTCCATATTTCAAGGGTAAAGACCCGACCTCCAATGGATAAAGATCCATGTTTCAAGAGTAATGACCCGACCTCCAATGGATAAAGATCCATGTTTCAAGGGTAAAGACCCAACCTCCAGTGGATAAAGATCCATGTTTCAAGGGTAAAGACCCGACCTCCACTGGATAAAGATCCATGTTTCAAGGGTAAAGACCCAACCTCCAGGGGATAAAGATCCATGTTTTAAGGGTAAAGACTCGACCTTCAGTGGATAAAGATCCACTTTTGAGGGTGAAGACCCGATCTCTAAGGATGAAGATCCATTTTCAAAGGTGAAGATCAGATGGTAAAGATGAAGACCCAAGGTCCAATGATGAAGATCCATTTTGAGGGTGAAGAACCACAATGCATAGAATAGCCAGAGAAGTCAGACTTCTCAACTAATAAAAGGTCAGTCAAACTCAGTCTCGGGTCCAAGTACCCAATCTCGGGTCTAACTATCCAAATCAAATCAATCTTGGGTCCAAGTACCCAATCTCGGGTCCAAGTACCCAATCTCGGGTCCAAGTACCCAAAATCAAGTTCAATCTCGAGTCCAAATACCCAAATTCAATTCAATCTCGAGTCCAAATACCCAAATCAAATTTAATCTTGGGTCCAAATACCCAAATTCAATTCAATCTCGAGTCCAAGTACCCAAATTCAATTCAATATCGAGTCCAAATACCCAAATAAAATTCAATCTTGGGTCCAAGCACCCAATCTCGGGTCCAAAGTACCCAAATCAAATTCAAGCTCGGGTACAAGTACCCAAATCAAATTCAATCTCGAGTCCAAGTACACAATCTCGGGTCCAAGTACCCAAATCGAATTCAATCTCTGGTCCAAGTACCCAAATCAAATGCAGTCTCAGGTCCAAGTATCCAATCTCGAGTCCAAGTACCCAAATCAAATCAATCTCGGGTCTAAGTACCTAATCCCGGGTCTAAGTACCCAAATTCAATCATGTCTCGAGTCTAAGTACACAAATCAAGTTCAGTCTCGGGTCCAAGTACCCAAAATAAATTCAAGTAACCATCTCATCAAAATTAAGTCTTATTGTTTTTCACTTTCTTTTACTAAAGTCTCAAATCGTATAAGTAGGGGGAAAACTGTAGACCCTTAATTTTTGACCCAGTCCGGTCCGTTATTTTTTATACAGTCCAAAATAATTTTTGTGTTATCTTAATTAAATAATATTTGTTTTAGTATTTATTTTTTATAATTTTTAAAAAAATAATAAAAATAATATTAAATAAATAAAAATCGATGACAAAAAAATTAGTCGGCGAAAATAATTGGCCAAGGCCAAATTCGCCCGCAGGTTCCTGCAGGTGAAATGGCCAAGGCCATTTAGCCGTAGAAAATTCTTGTGGCGAAATGGCCTGGCAGCCTACCAGCGTGCCAATTCTCGCTCGCAAGCTCAGAATTTCCTAGTAGCCAGCGCTCGCAATTTTGCCAGCGAAATTTTTCCAATGCAATTTTTTTCGAAACCAAACTCTATTTGGTTTCGGTTTCTTTTCCTAATTAATTTGAGTTTCCTTAAACAATTAGAACTAGACATATAAATTTTCCTATAAATAACACTTTAAAAGACTGGAAAAGGGGGATCAGATTGGACTAGACTTGGGGAGGAGAACTTCTAGGGACTGGAACTTGGGACATCGGATTTGAGAGGAACAATTAAAGCCATCAACAATTTATCAAAGGCAGCAACTTTGCCTTTGTCCTTGTTCATCCAAGAAGCAATTTTTGGTGGAACCAACGAACGAAGGTTTGAATCTCTAATTTCTTTTTTTTTATTTTCTTACAGTAGCTTCAATCACTAAAAATTAATAAATTGTTTCTTTTGATTCCAAAAACCTTAGAAATCTAATTTATTTCTTCTAAACTTGAAAACCTTAAATTGTTTCTTCTATTTCCAAAAACCCAAAAAATTACTTTTCTATTTCTTCTAAAACTTAAGAGCACTAACCTATTTCTTCTAAACCTTAAAACCCTGATTCGTTTCTTTTGTTTCCAAAAACCTTAAATCATTTCCTATTTTCAAAATCTTTAACAACCCTAAACTGTTTTCCTCTAACATTTTTCCAAAATTTCCAAATGTTTTGTTAAATATCCAAACTCTAAACTTACTTTACAATTTCTAAAAATCATAATTACTTTATAAAACTCTAAAGTATTCTCTTGCACTCCAAAACAAAAATAGTAAACCCCAAACCAGTTATTCTAAATCCTAAGTTTTCATAAACCCTAATTCCCTCAAAACTAATATGGAAACCCTAGCTTTCCTAAACCCTGATCCTTAAAACCTTAAAACCTTATAAACCTAAACATTCAAACTCAATACAGTAAAGCCAAAACAACAATACAGTAACCAAGAGCTATAAACCTAATGTTTTAATATTCTAAAACCCTAATTTCATAATGTTACCCCTAAACCCTAATTTGATTCATGAAACCCTAATCCATTCCAATTTTCCAAAACTTTTACAGTAGGCTAAATAAATAACAAATATAATACTAAAATCCCAACATTAAATAGAAACAGTAACCCTAATTTGTAACTTTACTTGCTTTATTTTTAGATTTGATTATGTAGTCTATTATATGCTTTGGTGGTTGATTTATTTAATTTCAATGCTTGATTTATTTAATTTATCATGGATGGATGTTTATTTTATATTTTGATTGATATCTTTGATGAATGATTTATTTATGATGAATGGTTATTTACTTTTATCGATTTTTTTTTATTTTCAAGTGTTGTAGGAGGTATGTTTCCACTTTTTGGGTACCTCATTAGTTAAATATCATGTAATTTAAATTGCTTTTATTTTTTAGACGAATGTAAGGGACATGTTTCTACCTTTTGTTGGGTGTCCTATTAGTTTAGACAGGGATGATGTAAGGGCACGTTTCCATCTTTGGATGGTGTGAGCGGGGATTTTCGCCCCCACTCTCGGTGGAATGGTTCTTGCGACATCAGCACTGTTTAGGCTCGGGGCCTTAGAGAACACGGACCTAAGTCCGGAGAAAATGGAGTCGCCACCCGGACGGGCCGGGAAAAAAGAAAGGGGTGGATGACTCGATTCCTAAGGAATCCCCAACCCCCTAATGGGTTCGGAAAGTTGGGTACGTGTGGGGAAGGTGAGAAATGGCCCAGCACCCCCACAACGCCCGGTTCATTGGAACCGGCCTCCTTTACAGGTCTTAATATTATAAAATTCTTAAGTATAATAACATTATCCATACTACACACAATAAAAGAAAAGCATCATTATATTAAAATCAAAGCAATGTCCAAACAAAACAAAACAAATAAATGGACACCCATCCAAGGATGGAAACATGTCCTTACATCACATGCCTAGATAGGACATCCACCAAAAGGTAGAAACATGCCCTTTACAAAGGTTCTAAAATGGAAAAGAAAATTAAATTACATGATGTTTAACTAATGAGGTACCCACCAAGTGGAAACATACCTCTTACAACTTTTGGAAGTCTAAATTGATTGATAAAAGTAAATAATCATCCATAATAAATAAATCATTCATTAAAAGTATTAACCAAAATATAAAACAAACATCCATCCATGATAAATTAAATAAATCAAGCATTAAAATTAAATAAATTAAAGCATAAGAAATAAATCAAGGTATAAATAAATATGGAATTGGATAAAACAAATAAAAGTTCAAGTATAGCTACTATTTCTATTTAGGGTTATTTATCTCATGTGTTAAGGCTTTGGAAATTCTAAAGTTTAAGCTACTATGACTTTTTAGGTAATTAAAATAGATTAGGTTTTATGTTTTTTAAAGGTTAGCAAGTCACTTTGATTAAACCAATTAAGATTTGAATGATGAAATAATAAAACTTGAGTTTTGGACACTTTTGAAATATTTTTAATTCATGTTTTTAAAATAGTAAATTGAGCTACTGTAGCTTTTTTGAGTTTTTTATGTTTTTATGTTTTTTATGTTTTAAAGGGTTTAAAGTTTAGAAATAGTTAAGGTTTAAGGTTTTAAAGGGTTAGGGTTCATTATTTTAGGTTTAACAGATGATTTTTGGATTTTAGGCTTTCAATTTGGGGTTCTCGGCCAAAGTATTTAAATTAGAGTTTTAAATAGCAATTTGATATTTTATGAGATTTTATGAATTTAAACACATGGATTGAAGTTTTTATAAGTAGAAAAGTTGTTTTTTAAGGTTTTTTGAATGAAAAAAAACCTAATTTAAAATTTTAATAGAAACAGAATTTTATTTTGGTTTTGTTGAAAAATATGTTCAATTAAAGTTCAAAGATTTTTAAGAAGAAAAAATAACAATTTTGAGTCTTTTTAGAAAAGAAAGTCACGTTTTTAATGTTATAATCTTGGAAAAATTAAGTTAAAGCTCTAAGATTTTGATTTAAAAAAAAAACTTAAATTTTATAGATTTGACTATTGTAAAACATAAATCAAAAGAATTAAAACATACCTTCTTTTGTTGATTCTCCAAAAAATAACTCTTCTTGGATGAACTAGCTCCAAAGACAAGCTTTGATTGCCTCCACTTTTTCTGTTTCTGCCGTGCTACTGCTGCTATTAATATCTTGAATTGAGTTTTTCCTTTTCCTTCCTTGATTTGGTTTCAAATCCTAAAGTCTTTGTGTATTTTCTTTCCCCCCGTTGATTTGGTTTAATTGGTCCCTATTTATAGTGGTTTTTAGGTTGTTTATTCCTAATTAATTAAGGTAAGTAATATTAATGAAAAAAGAAATTAAAACCTAATCGGATTAGGATTCCAAAAATTGCGTCAAAAAAATTTGCGCTAGCGAAAACTGTGCTGACGGGCCCGTGGGCGTGCCAGCCCGCAGGAAATTCCTGCAGGCGAAGTTAACCTGCGGGCGAAATAACTCGCCCTCAGCCCGACGGGCCCGCACGACCACTTTTCGTTATCGATTTTTTTTCGACTCTGATTTTTATTTTTATTTTTATTTTTAATTTGTTTATTTTCATTTTTTATTAATAAAAATTAGATACTAAGGTAAAAATTATTTAATTAAAATTATTTTGGATCAATTAAACAACAAAAATCATTTTGGACTAAATAAAGCATATTGGATCGGATTGGGTCAAAAATTAAGGGTCTACAGTTTGCCCCCTGCTTGAATGATCTGAAACCTTAGTGAAAGAGAGTGAAAAGCAATAAAACTTAATTTTTGAGGTGATGAATTAAATTTATTTTGGGTACTTGGACCCGAGATTTGGTAATTGGACCCGAGATTGATTTGATTTTACTAACCTTTTAGTTGGGAAGTCTGACTGCTCTGGCTGTTTTATGCATTGTGATTCTTCACCCTCATAATGGATTTTCATCCTTGGAGATTGGGTCTTTACCCTTCACCCTTACAAATGGATCTTCATCCTTTGAGATCGGGTCTTCACCCTTGAAAATGGATCTTCATCCTTGAAAATGAATCTTCATCTTTTGACATTGGGTCTTTACCCTTGAAAAATGGATCTTTATTCTTTGAGATCGGGTCCTCACCCTTGCAAATGGATCTTCATCCTTTAAGATCGGGTCTTCACCCTTGAAAATGGATCTTCATTCTTTGAGATCGGGCCTTCACCCTTGAAAATGGATCTTCATCCTTTGAGATGGGGTCTTCGCCCTTGAAAATGGATCTTCATCCTTTGAGATCGGGTCTTCGCCCTTGAAAATGGATCTTCATCCTTTGAGATCGGGTCTTCACCCTTGAAAATGGATCTTCATCCTTTGAGATCGGGTCTTCACCCTTGAAAGTGGATCTTCATCCTTTGAGATCGGGTCTTCACCCTTGAAAGTGGATCTTCATCCTTTGAGATCGGGTCTTCACCCTTGAAAGTGGATCTTCATCCTTTGAGATCGGGTCTTCACCCTTGAAAGTGGATCTTCATCCTTTGAGATCGGGTCTTCACCCTTGAAAATGGATCTTCATCCTTTGAGATCAGGTCTTCACCCTTGAAAAGTGGATCTTCATCCTTTGAGATCGGGTCTTCACCCTTGAAAATGGATCTTCATCCTTTGAGATCAGGTCTTCACCCTTGAAAAGTGGATCTTCATCCTTTGAGATTGGGTCTTCACCCTTGAAAATGGATCTTCATACTTTGAGATCGGGTCTTCACCCTTGAAAATGGATCTTCATCCTTGGAGATTGGGTCTTTAGTCTTTTGCATCTTCATTCTTTTGAGAGTTCTAATTGTTCCATTATTTTGTTCTTCCTTTCTGCAAAGATTTAGCTATTTTTAATTGGACCTTATATCCTCTCCTTGCCCCCTTGTGTGGCAAAATATTTGTAAGTGAGTTTAAAAATATTTGGTATATAAACCTAAAAAATTGAAAAGGAGAAACTTTGCCCCCTGTGTAGGCTTAAACTCATGATTTTTCTATGCGGACTCTGATTGATGTTGTTGTTGTCTAGTTCTTCACACAATCACGTATTTCTTCTCTTTGCAAATTACTGGAGCTTTCTCAAGCAATGGGCTTTCTATGCCCCCCTGATTCGATATCTTCTTTTGATTCTTTACTTCACAAGGTGTTTGCTGTTCATTTTGCCAAAGAATAGACAACACAAGACAAGAAAGTGCGATGTGATATGCTCATGTATGCATGATATGCATGAATAATACTTAAAGTGGTTCCATGACTCACAGAATGAGGCGATCAGCATAAGTGTTCTCATTGGTTCCCTTTTGACGCTTGTTCAAGTCTCGCATTAGAATGATCAAAAGCTTTGTATTTATGGCTTTTATCTTCAAGATGTTGAAAACATGAGTGGTGGAGATCCCAAGTTGTAGAGTCAGGGATACATCCTTTTTATATTTCATTATGACCTTGCCAATAATCATTTCCTTTGCCCAATATGTCCTTTGGAGGTTCAATATACTTCCCTTAACTTGAAGGCTTTGTATGACAAAAATATTTTTTATTTGATTTTTTTGAATTTTAATTTTGAAATCAAATGTTTGCTTTGCCAAATTAATGTCAATGCACCTCAGGACTTGATTTTTCCAAATTAACATATCTATAACATGACAACCCTAGTTACCGTACTAAACTCGGGGATTATTTCTACTTAAGCAAGAATTGTTGCACTTCAGATAGGCACATACACATTACTTGGCCAAAGGTCTCATTGAGTTTAAATATTGTCTATCTCATATGCATGCTTATCCAAACTATCTCCACTAATAGACTCTACCTACCAAGAGAGATCAACAGGTCTTTGATAGGCTTGAAATGGGGTCTATGAGGGAAACAGGCTTAAGTGAAGGCCATTTTGAGATACGAGCTGGTGTGACACAATGGACAAACCCTCACACTATAAATTTCTTGTTTGAATTTTAGGCGATTTGGAGGCAATCTTGCTAGACTCCAAATTCCTCTTGGAATTAATCTGGATCTTGATCAGGACAGTCTTTGCTCTTACAAAAAGTTTGGTTCCCAAATTCATTTCTTTTCTTCTTCTCCCTTTTCTTTATTTCTCTTACTCTTCCCTTTTTCTTTCTCTTTTTGTCCTTCTTTCTTGTTGGACTATAGAACTTTCAAGAACTGGGTGGTCTTCCTCCTTTTCTCCTGATTTTGATTGAATCCTTGGTTGGGTTGGACTAATTCAAGCCAAACTGTCCAAATGGAAGCCTTTTGCTGCTTTAGGTAAAAGATAACTCAGTTGGCTTTTTGAACCATTTTGGGTTTTTTTTACTCTTTTTTCTTTTTCCTTTCTTTTTCTATTGATTTTTTTCTTGTTTTTCTTTCTTTCTCTCCTTTTTGTTTTTGGTTCTAGCTCAAACAGAGTTGTCTTATTTGTACCAACTTGGGCTTCCAATAATGGATGAGTGGAGTAACATAAATCTTCTTTAATAGGGATAAATCATTTGTTACTCTGATATTGTCTTGATATATTGGAGATATTAGGAGAACTTCAACTACCCTTATGGTCTTGAGAACTTCAACTATCCACATGATCTTGATTAATCATTGCTTTCTTTGATCTTCTTGCCTATTCATCTTAGTGATCATAAGACTTGTCAAAAGTATCACAACAGCTCTGTTGGGATATTATGGTGATTACCACTCTATTCCCTTAGACCAGATTAGTAAGAGAGCGAAAATAAATGCGGAATAATAACACAGAATTTGATAACGGAGTTCGGCCAATTATGCCTACGTCTCCGGAGCTGCTGCAGACTTCTATTAAGGAGAAAATACAATGTGTTTACAAACACTCACAACCCTCACTCAATTATGAACAAGAATTTTTCCTCACAAAATTCTCTCAAAGACACTCTCTTCTCTTTACTTCTTCAATTTTTGAGGTGTGTCTTCCAAATGAAGTGGATGGGTTTATATAGGCTTCAAAAACATGGGTTGGTGAAATTAGTCAATAAATTAGGCACCTCCATTTTTGACTTTAACAATTCCCCAAATTTAGGTACCTCCACTTTTGACAATGTCCTAAATTAGGCACCTCCATTTTTGACAATCCCCTTAATTAGGCACCTCCATTTTTGACAAAAAATGGTTGGTGCCTACTTCTTTGACAATCTCCCACTTGAAGACTGATTTCAATCTGTCTTCACACCTTGATCAATGCAACAGCTCTTCTACGACCTTGATACTAGTATAGGCCAACTGAAGCTGAGCACAGCTTCAGTTTATCAATAGTCACCGTCTTCGTCAACATGTCTGCCGGATTTTGAGTTCCACTAATCTTCTCAAGTTTCAAAATCCCATCTTCCAGAAGTGACCTGATAAAGTGATACCGCAACTGTATGTGCTTCGTTCTGGCATGAAAAGACGGATTCTTCGCTAGATGTATGGCACTCTGACTGTCACAATGCAAGATATTGTTTTCTTGCTTCTTGCCCAACTCCTCCAAGAAACCTTGGAGCCAAACCATTTCTTTGCTGGCTTCCATGACAGCGACATATTCTGCTTCAGTTGTGGAGAGAGCAACTATCTTCTGTAATTGAGAGACCCAGCTCACTGCGGTACCTCCTAGAGTATAGACATACCCTGTAGTGCTCTTTCTAACGTCAACATTTCCAGCTAAGTCAGCATCCACATAACCTGCTAGTGTCGTATCTCCACTTTTAAAACAAAGCGCCTTATCTGTGGTACCTCGAAGATATCTGAGAATCCATTTGACTGCTTCCCAGTGTGCCTTGCCTGGATTATTCATGTACCTGCTAACAGCTCCCACTGCTTGAGCAATATCTGGTCTGGTACAAACCATGGCATACATCAAACTCCCAATTGCTGAGGCATATGGCACCTTCGTCATGTGTGCACGTTCCTCCTCAGTCTTCGGTGACTGTTCTTTGGAGAGTCTGAAATGAACACCTAAAGGTGTGCTCACTGATTTAGCATCTTGCATGTTGAATCTGGCTAGTACTTTGGTTATGTACTCAGCCTGTGATAACATCAAAGTCCCCGACTTCATGTCTCTCTTGATCCTCATTCCAAGAATCTGCTTTGCAGCACCCAGATCTTTCATTGCAAACTATTTTGACAATTTCTGCTTTAAATTTTTAATCTCTTGCATGTCTGAACCTGCAACGAGCATATCATCGACGTATAACAATAAAATAATAAAGCTATTGTCAAACTTCTTGATGTAGCAACAATGATCTGCTTGGCATCTTGTGAAACCGCTGCTGCTCATAAAACTATCAAACTTTCTGTACCACTGTCTAGGAGCTTGTTTTAGACCATATAAACTCTTCTTCAACTTGCACACTAGATTTTTCTTGTCTGCCTTAATGAAGCCTTCTGGTTGCTTCATGTAGATCTCTTCCTCCAAATCTCCATGAAGGAATGCTGTCTTTACATCTAATTGTTCAAGATGTAAATTTTCTGCGGCTACAATTTTCAATACCAGTCTGATTGTCGTAAGCTTCACGACTGGAGAGAAAATTTCAGTATAGTCAATACCTTCCTTTTGTTGAAAACCTTTTACAACCAATCTTGCTTTGTAGCGTTTACTTCCATCATGCTCTTCTTTGATCCTATAAATCCACTTGTTGTGGAGTGCTTTCTTGCCTTGTGGTAGTTCAACTAATTCCCATGTATGATTTGACATGAGTGAGTCCATCTCATCTTTCATGGCAGACTCCCACTTGATTGAATCCTCCACTTGTATTGCTTCATTGTAGCACTCTGGTTCACCATTGTCTGTCAGCAACAAGTAATGCAAAGAAGGCGAGTAACGTTGGATTGGTCTTGTAATTCTGGAGGAGCGCCTCAATTCCGGCATGCTTGGCTCCTCTACTTCAGGACTATTCTGAACATCATTTCCAGAAATATCCTCGAACTCAACAAATTCCTTATTTTCAACATCTATCTTGGAGCTATTTGATTCTGCATTTAATCTGTCTTTGTACATTACATTCTCATTGAATATGACATCCCAGCTTCTAATGATCTTGTGATTTTCATAATCCCAAAATTGGTAACCGAACTCATCACCACCATATCCAACAAAGACACATTTGTTTGACTTGGCATCCAATTTACTTCTTCCAGCAGAATCTATATGTATGTAAGAGATACAACCAAACACTCTTAAGTGTGAAAGGTTTACCTCTTTTTTGCTCCATGCTTCCTCTGGTATTTCACCATCTAAAGGTACTGAAGGCCCACGGTTGATTAGGTAGGCAGCGGTGTTGACAGCTTTAGCCCATAAATTCTTGGGCAAGTCAGCATGTATCCTCATGCTTCTGGCACGTTCATTCAGAGTTCTGTTCATGCGCTCAGCTATACCATTCTGCTGCGGTGTCATGGGAACTGTTTTCTCCATCTTGATTCCGCTGTTTGCGCAAAATTCTCTGAATCTTCTATCTCTGTACTCTCCTCCATTGTCAGACCTCAATCGCTTGACTTTCAAACCAGTTTCATTTTCTACCATGGCCTTCCATTTTCTGAATGTATCAAAGACTTCTGATTTCTTCTTCAGAAAATACACCCATACCTTTCTTGTTGAATCGTCAATGAATGTGACGTAATACAATGAGCCTGCAAGAGATGGAATTGGAGACGGTCCCCATACATCGGTATGGACCAACTCTAATTTTTCTGCCTTGGGTGTCTTGCCAATCTTTGAAAAACTGACCTTCTTTTGTTTTCCAAAGATACAATCTTCACATAGGCCAACATCGATACTTTTCAGTTCCGGCAATTTTCCTTTTGACAAAAGCGTCTTCATCCCTTTCTCGCTCATATGGCCAAGCCTTTGGTGCCATAGGTTTGATTTTTCATCTGCATCTGCTACTGAAATAACATTCTCTAAGTTTGAGGTTACATAGAGAGTGCCAGTCTTCTTACCACGGGCAATGACGAGTGCTCCTTTGGTAATCTTCCATTCACCGCTTTTGAAGGTTGTACCATAACCATCTTCATCAAGTTGTCCTACAGAGAGCAAATTCCTTTTAAGACTAGGAATATGTCTCACTCCTTGCAGCTTCCAGGTATTCCCATTTGACAACTTTAATCGGACGTCCCCTTTTCCTACGATCTTTAAGGTTTCATCATCAGCTAGATGAACCTTCCCGAAATCACCATTGACGTAGTTCTCCATGATTTCTTGGCATGGGGTAGCGTGAAAAGATGCCCCAGAATCTAAAATCCATGATTCAATTGGACTGTTGACACTTAGAATCATGGCATCACCTGCTTCCTCGGTCACATTTGCAGATCCCTGTGCACCGCTATCTTTCTTTGGTGCTCGGCAATCTTTCTTAAAATGACCCTTCTTGCCGCAGTTATAACACTTGAAATCTTTCTTCCCCGATCTAGATTTGTCTCTTCTAGATTTTGATCTGCCACGATATGAACTTTTTTCTAAAGTTCTCCCTCTAGATTCTGTGTGTAAAGCTGAAGAGGTAGATGCTTCACCCAATTCTCTTCGTCGAATATCTTCACTCAACACCAGATCCCGAACATCATCGAATTTCAATTTGGTTTTTCCCGATGAACTGCTAAC
Organism: Garcia nutans; assembly: GCA_947685225.1. NCBI lineage: Eukaryota > Viridiplantae > Streptophyta > Magnoliopsida > Malpighiales > Euphorbiaceae > Garcia > Garcia nutans. The sequence continues at coordinate 29,588,544 of CANTUV010000007.1, read as the reverse complement.
CGCTGTAACGGTAGCATTCCAACTATCTGGTAGAGATGATAAGAGAATCAAAGCCCGAATTTCAGCATCGAATTCAATTTCTACGGAACTCAACTGGGTTGTGATTGTGTTGAATTCATTCAGGTGTTGGGCCACTGATGCCCCTTCTGCCATTTGCAAATTGAATAACCGCTTCATCAAATGAACTTTGTTTGAAGCTGATGGCTTTTCATACATGTTGGAGAGAGCCGCCATTAGACCTGCTGTGGTCTTTTCTTTGGCGATGTTGAAAGCAACATTTCGTGATAATGTCAATCGAATAACTCCAAGGGCTTGTCTGTCGAGAAGATTCCATTCTTCATCCTTCATGCCTTCTGGCTTTATTCCTGAGAGATGTTGATATAACTTTTTCTGGTACAGATAATCTTCAATCTGCATCTTCCAGAAGCCAAAGTCCGCACCGTCGAACTTTTCAATTCTCACTTTTCCTTCATCTGCAGTCATCGCTCCCACTCGAATCTGGACTCCTTTGGATCGTTTCTGACTATTTCTGCGAACCACCGTGTACTAGGACACCTTTGTCGACAAATCGAAACTGCCGATAAAATTTTACTATTCACGAAATTCACTATTCACGTGAATAGTAACTTTGCAAAAATTGACAGAATTTATCACCCAAAGCTCTAATACCAGTTGTTGGGATATTATGGTGATTACCACTCTATTCCCTTAGACCAGATTAGTAAGAGAGCGAAAATAAATGCGGAATAATAACACAGAATTTGATAACGGAGTTCGGCCAATTATGCCTACGTCTCCGAAGCTGCTGCAGACTTCTATTAAGGAGAAAATACAATGTGTTTACAAACACTCACAACCCTCACTCAATTATGAACAAGAATTTTTCCTCACAAAATTCTCTCAAAGACACTCTCTTCTCTTTACTTCTTCAATTTTTGAGGTGTGTCTTCCAAATGAAGTGGATGGGTTTATATAGGCTTCAAAAACATGGGTTGGTGAAATTAGTCAATAAATTAGGCACCTCCATTTTTGACTTTAACAATTCCCCAAATTTAGGTACCTCCACTTTTGACAATGTCCTAAATTAGGCACCTCCATTTTTGACAATCCCCTTAATTAGGCACCTCCATTTTTGACAAAAAATGGTTGGTGCCTACTTCTTTGACAAGCTCAAGATAGGTTGTTGAGGTTATATGCCAATGAAAAGAAAGCTAAAATTTTATGAAGGCTCAAAGGGACAACTAGGGATTGATATTTAATAGGGTGGATACTAGTTGTTGACTTATCAAACAATGCCTAGATCATTTCTTCCTTAAATAAGCAGAGTTCAATTTTGCCTCAAACGTTTGTCAAAGCATGTTCTAAGACTGACTAAGACCTAGACAAAGATAATTATGCAGGAGCCCTCTCTAAGTAAGCATACACAACTCAATGCTATAGAGCAATTCCCTCATCTAGTAAAGTCATTCGAGTCATGATGCCTAGACACATTAATTTATAAACATCAAGCTAAATTCCTCATTGGTTGAGCACCAAAATGAACAAAGACCAACAAAATTTTGATGAAAGTAATTTATTTAAAGCAACTTTAAGTTTTAAAAGCACAATAGTTCAAAATATTAAAGAAAGTAAAATTGAAAAGCAACATTCAAGCTAAGGAAAGTTTGTTGAGTTTAAGCTTCTTTTTCTTTCATATCTTCAATATCCCCATCTTGAAAGGATGATAAAACAAAATCTTCTTCCAATCCTTTTCCCACCATGAAGGTTGCCGGTGGAGGTACTCTTCCAAACTTAGGCAAAGGGTTGTTCTTGGTATTGGGCTTATCCGGCTCGGGTAGCTTACCACTGTCAATCAAATCTTGGATCTCATGCCTTAATCGGGTACACCTATCAGTCTCATGTCCTTGAGTCTGATGAAATTGACAAAAAGCCTTAGTATCAAATTTTAGGGGTAATGGACTAGGTAAAGGTCGAGGAGCCAATGGTTGTAACAACCCTTTCTTTTGTAGCATATCGAAGACCCAAGACAAAGGCTTCCTCAGATCTGAAAACTGCCTTCTATTTGCTTGACCGGTTACATTAACATCAACTTCTTTTTGTGTGCTTTGATTGCCCGACTGGTAGTTCCCTTTCTCATTCTTTTTCATTGAAAAGCGATTCTTCTCCCTTTCCCATTCTTCAATTTGTAGACCAGCTTGGAGAAGATCTTTGAAGTCCCTTATAAGGGTGTGAGACATCCTTTCGCGGAGATTGGGCAGGACACCTCTCACGATCATCCTTATTTGATCATATTCATCGGGCCTTTTCTTGAGCAAAGCAGCCTTGTTTCTCCATCTCTTGACATAATCTACAAAATTCTCATTCGGTCTTTGCCTAATGGACTCCACTTCTATCAAGGTAACTTCCAACTCAACATTATATCCATATTGTTGGATGAAGGCTTTGTAAAGTAGATCTCAGCTCTTTTGTATTTCATCATCTAAGGTATTGAACCAATTTTGGACAACAGGGTCCAATGAGAGCATAAAGTACCTTAGGGTTTGAGTCTTAGTAGCTCGAGCAGATTGCATGGCAGTGATATATTGCTTCACGTGGAGATGAGGATTTCCGGTGCCATTGTAATTAGCAAAGGAAGGCATCTTGAACTTATAAGGGACCTCATCATCTTGTTCAAATAACTTGTCAACTTCGGACATCTCTTCGATTTTCAGCTTCTTTTCAAATTTCTTTTCTAAATCAGCAATCACCTTTTCAACATCAGATGTCTCAGTCTTTTCAATAGTTGTTTTCTCGACAACCTTCGGTTCTTTCTTCTTTTCTTGAACCTCTTGGTTGAGCCCAATCATCATCATCATCAATGACCACCTTTTCATTGAAAGCTACTTCATTAACTTTAGTCTTCCTTTTGTCCCTTGGTTTCATAGTGCTAGCAGATGCTTCGGCATGATTCTCTAAGATTGCAGTCAATTGGTTCTTCATGGTCTTAGCTAGGGCCTCTTTGATTTCTTCCATCTTGGCATTGAGGGCTTCATCCACCATTCTTTGAATTTGTTCGGGCTCCATTGTCTTTGGTAAGTAAGTGATTGAGTCGTTGCTAGATACTTCGTCTCCGGCATAGGTCGGATTGTCGTAAGCTTTTGAACTTTCATAATCCAGGGCTGTGAGCCAGAGAGGACCAATGATATGACATGCAAATGTATGCATGTATGCATGTATGCACAAACAATTAACAAATAAGAACAAATTAGGATGTTCCTTCCAACCTTATAACATCCACACACGAATGGCGAGTCTCTTTTCCTAGGTATATGGTTAACAAAATACCAACATGGGGTATCTTGCTTTCAAATAATTCCCTCGGACGTTTCAACCAATAGTTATATTTTCGAAAATGAAAACCAATCCATAATAATTCCTATTAATTAGGTTTTAATCCATTCAACCAACCAAAGTAGCTTTTATGCTATGTTGGATTAAAACAAAATTAAGAGGTTTATTATAAATAGATTTCTCAATTGGAAAGAGTAACTAATGGTTCATGCCAAAAGCAAGCCCATGGTTAATTTGTTCTTAGTGTAAACTAGGCCCACAATTGATTTTTGGTATTTCATAATTGATCTAAATATTTTTGCAAGCTCTTTGTAAAAAATGGTTGGGTGAAAATAATTTTGTTTCTAAGCCCATTGTAAAAGATTTTAGAAAAATGGATTTTGGGCTTAGTATTTGGGCCATGAGCCAAAGAATTTTTGATTTGTTTTTAGAAAAATTTTATGTCCAAAGACCATCTTAAAAAGTTTTGAAAATAGTTTTGGTCTTTTGGATTTTAAAGAAAGAAAAATTTTATTTTGAGCTTGCAAATGTACTTGGGTCATATTAGAAAAAGAACAAACCAAATAAGCCATGATTTAAACCAAGATAAATTAAACATAGTCAAACAACATGCATTTGGGGTAAAACCTAAGGAAAGTAACTAGGCCAATTACATGAGCTTTAGTCTTTGGGTAGAAAGGCTTAGGTTCCCATAGCAAGTATATACCAAATGGTACGAGGTTATAAGTGGTTATGCCATGCTCGATCTCCATACCTTAAGTGAAAGTATGGTATCCCTTACATAACAGAACACGGGTAACACGGGCGTCCTAACTCACGCACACGATGCAATCTAAGATGATGCAATGGATAATATCATTATAAGAAAGAATATAATAATATAAAGACCAACGGAATCAACTTCTCTTATCCCCAGTGGAGTCACCACTGTGAGCGGGGATTTTCGCCCCCACTCCCGATGGAATGGTTCTTGCGACTTCGGCACTGTTTAGGCTCGAGGCCTTAGAGAACACGGACCTAAGTCCGGAGAAAATGGAGTAGCCACCCGGACGGGCCGGGAAAAAAGAAAGGGGTGGATGACTCGATTCCTAAGGAATCCCCAACCCCCTAATGGGTTCGAAAAGTTGGGTACGTGTGGGGAAGGTGAGAAATGGCCCAGCACCCCCACAACGCCCGGTTCATTGGAACCGGCCTCCTTTACAGGTCTTAATATTATAAAATTCTTAAGTATAATAACATTATCCATACTACACACAATAAAAGAAAGCATCATTATATTAAAATCAAAGCAATGTCCAAACAAAACAAAACAAATAAATGGACACCCATCCAAGGATGGAAACATGTCCTTACATCACATGCCTAGATAGGACATCCACCAAAAGGTAGAAACATGCCCTTTACAAAGGTTCTAAAATAGAAAAGAAAATTAAATTACATGATGTTTAACTAATGAGGTACCCACCAAGTGGAAACATACCTCTTACAACTTTTGGAAGTCTAAATTGATTGATAAAAGTAAATAATCATCCATAATAAATAAATCATTCATTAAAAGTATTAACCAAAATATAAAACAAACATCCATCCATGATAAATTAAATAAATCAAGTATTAAAATTAAATAAATTAAAGCATAAGAAATAAATCAAGGTATAAATAAATATGGAATTGAATAAACAAATAAAAGTTCAAGTATAGCTACTATTTCTATTTAGGGTTATTTATCTCATGTGTTAAGGCTTTGGAAATTCTAAAGTTTAAGCTACTATGACTTTTTAGGTAATTAAAATAGATTAGGTTTTATGTTTTTTAAAGGCTAGCAAGTCACTTTGATTAAACCAATTAAGATTTGAATGATGAAATAATAAAACTTGAGTTTTGGACACTTTTGAAATATTTTTAATTCATGTTTTTAAAATAGTAAATTGAGCTACTGTAGCTTTTTTTAGTTTTTTATGTTTTTATGTTTTTTATGTTTTAAAGGGTTTAAAGTTTAGAAAGAGTTAGGGTTTAAGGTTTTAAAGGGTTAGGGTTCATTATTTTAGGTTTAAAAGATGATTTTTGGATTTTAGGCTTTCAATTTGGGGTTCTCGGCCAAAGTATTTAAATTAGAGTTTTAAATAGCAATTTGATATTTTATGAATTTTAACACGTGGATTGAAGTTTTTATAAGTAGAAAAGATGTTTTTTAAGGTTTTTTGAATGAAAAAGAACCTAATTTAAAATTTTAATAGAAACATAATTTTATTTTGGTTTTGTTGAAAAATATGTTCAATTAAAGTTTAAAGATTTTTAAGAAGAAAAAATAACAATTTTGAGTCTTTTTAGAAAAGAAAGTCACGTTTTTAATGTTATAATCTTGGAAAAATTAAGTTAAAGCTCTAAGATTTTGATTTAAAAAAAAACTTAAATTTTATAGATTTGACTATTGTAAAACATAAATCCAAAGAATTAAAACATACCTTCTTTTGTTGATTCTCCAAAAAATAACTCTTCTTGGATGAAGTAGCTCCAAAGACAAGCTTTGATTGCCTCCACTTTTTCTTTTTCTGCCGTGCTACTGCTGCTATTAATATCCTGAATTGAGTTTTTCCTTTTCCTTCTTTGATTTGGTTTCAAATCCTAAAGTCTTTGTGTATTTTCTTTCCCCCCCTTGATTTGGTTTAATTGGTCCCTATTTATAGTGGTTTTTAGGTTGTTTATTCCTAATTAATTAAGGTAAGTAATATTAATAAAAAAAAAGAAATTAAAACCTAATTGGATTAGGATTCCGAAAATTGTGTCAAAAACATTTGCGCTGGCAAAAACTGTGCTTACGGGCCCGTGGACGTGCCAGCCCGCAGGAAATTCCTGCGGGCAAAATAACTCGCCCCCAGCCCGACGGGCCCGCAACACCACTTTTTGCTGCCGATTTTTTCCGACTCCGATTTTTATTTTTAATTTTAATTTTAATTTATTTATTTTCATTTTTATTAATAAAAATTAGATACTAAGGTAAAAATTATTTAATTAAAATTATTTTGGACCAATTAAACAACAAAAATCATTTTGAACTAAATAAAGCATATTGGATCGGATTGGGTCAAAAATTAAGGGTCTACAGATGGGTGTCCTTTTTTTTTTACTTTGCTTGGATATTGATTTGATTTTTAATATGTAATATGGATAATATTGTTATATTTAAGAATTTTATAATATTAAGACCTGTAAAAATGGCCGGTTCCAATGAACTGGGTGTTGTGGGGGTGCTGGGCCATTTCTCAACTTCCCCACACTTAACCAACTTTCCGAACCCATTAAGGGGTTGGGGATTCCTTAGGAATCAAGTCATCCACCCTTTTCTTTTTCTCAGCCTGTCTGGGTGGTGACTCCATTTTCTCCAAACTTTGGTATGTGTTCTCTAAGGCCCCGAGCCTAAACAGTGCTGAAGTCACAAGAACCATTCCACTGGGAGTAGGGGCTAAAATCCCCGCTCACATCGAGTATCCAAAATTCAGTCTTCGGTCCAAGTACCCAAATCAAATCTAGTTTCGGGTCAAGTATCCAAAATCCAATCTTTGGTCCAAGTACCCAAATCAAATCTAGTTTTGGGTTGAGCACCAAATCTAGTTTAGGATCGAGAATTCAATTTTGGATCAAGAACCCAAATCCAAATCCAGTTTAGGATTAAGAATCTAGCTTTGGGTTGAGAACCCAAATCCAAATCAATCTCGGATTGAGCATCCAAATCTGTATTGGGTCGAGAACCTAAAATTTAGTATTGGGTCGAGCACCCAAAATCCAGTTTCGAGTAGAGAATCCAAATCCAAATTCAGTTTTTGGTCGAGCACCCAAAATCCAATTTCGGGTAGAGAACCCAAATCCAAATTTAGTTTCGGGTTGAGCACCCAAAATCCAATTTTGGGTCGAGAACCCAAATCCAAATTTAGTTTCAGGTTGAGCACCCAAACTCTAGTTTCAGATTGAGAACCCAAATCCAAATCTAGTATCGCATTGAGTACACAAATTTCAGTCCAGGGTCAAGAGCCCAATCAAATTTAGTCTTGGGTTGAGAACCCAACTCATTTCGGGTCCAGAATCTGAATCAACTTTAACCTCGGGTAGAGAACCCATCCTTATCCAAAATCTGCTCAAAACTATGTTGCTTTTCACTCTCTTCTATTGAAGTCTCAGATTGTTCAAGTAGGGGCCAAACTGTAGACCCTTGATTTTGTCTGTTGCTTAAGTTATATACCTTTTGATTATAATGGTGGAACCTTTAAAACTCTAAAGATGTTTGTTTTGAATATTTTATAAGATTTAATTTGATGTTAGGGCATTCGGGGGTGTGTTGGAGTCAAATCGGCCTCTCCAATTTAATATGGGATAAGTCCCATATCGAATTGGAAGTCCAATTCAATATGGACCTTAATTAAAGGTCCCCATAATTCGATATGGGATAGACTCCATATCAAATTGGGAAGAATTGGCACCTTCCCAATTAGATATGGACTTATGTCTTGATGAGTTTGTTTAGTTTGAGTCCGATATGGTCTCGGTGTACTACTTGGTTTAAATTCGATATGGATCAGAGTGGATCCTTTTTATAAATGGAAAACTCCCATGACTTTTTAACCTAATGCATGCACATTGTTATAAAGACAAAACTTTAAAATAGAGATAAGGCAGCGATTAGGGACTTTTAATGGGAGCAGCAATTAAGAACTTCCAGGTGAGAGCAACCTTCACGGACTTTTGAGCTCCAGCAACTCTTAGAAAGAGGAAGCAATTCGAGAGAGCAACAAAACTCAAATATAAAGTAGTGAGAACATATTAACAAGGCAGTACCTTAGCTAATTGTCTTGTTCTCAATTTAACCAACAAATATAAGACTGGTGCAAACAAAAGTTTGGATCAAAGTTTGATTATTGGTGGAATCAACAAAAGAAGGTACGTTTCTAAAATTGAATCTATTTTAATACAACAAATTAAATTTCCATATGATGTTGATTATCCTTCATGCAAATTGATCTCGATAATCTTTTAATTCCAGCAAACTAAATGTGTTTAAACTGATAATTTTTTAGTGCATGATTATTTATTTATAAATACTATAGTGGCTTATTTATTCCAATCCCAAAACCCTATTTTATAAATCTTAAACCCTAAAATCTTAAATTTCAAATCCAAAACCTGCAACCCTAAAAGCCAATTTTTAAAATTTTCTAGGGCACTGCCCCCAACCTTGCAAGGGGCGCTGCCCCTTGAACCCGCCCACTACCGCCGTATGGGCTCGTCGAAGTGGTCAATATTTATTTGTGTATTATAAGTCTTTGTGTTTAACTTGCTTTATTTTAAATTCTAATTTAGTTATTAAAATTCTAAAAACTTTAATTTAAGATGCGAACCCTAAATTTATATATTTATTGCTTTATTTAATTTTAGATTTGATTATGTAGTTTATTAAATGTTTTGATGATTGATTTATTTAATTTTGATGCTTAGTTTATTTAATTTATCATGGATGAATATTTTTTAATTATTATTTGTTTATTAAAATTGTAAGAGGTATGTGTCCATGATTGGGTACTTCATTGGACGATGCAAGGACACATTTCCATCCTCGGATGGGTGTCCATTTATTTATTTTGTTTGAACATTGCTTTGATTTTAATATAATAATGCTTTATTTTAATTATTTCATGTAATATGAATATTATCATTATATTTAAGATTTTTTTCGAACTCATTAGGGGGTTGGGGATTCCTTAGGATTTGAGTCATCCACCCCTTTCTATTTTCCCTACCCGTCCGAGTGGCTACTCCATTTTCTTCGTGCATAGGCTTATGTTCTCTAAGGTCCTGAGCCTAAACAGTGCCAAAGTTGCAAGAACCATTCCACTGGGAGTGGGGGTGAAAATCCCCGTTCACAACTATATTGTAATCTCAATTACATGTTTTAAACCCTAGCTTTGCATCTCTAATCTAGAATTAAACTTTATTTTTTAAACCTAACCTTTCATGTCTTTAGCCTTAAGTTGCATGTTAAATTCATAGTTTGCATATCTAAAATACCTTAATTCCTAAAACCCTAAAGTTCAAAACCCTAATTCCTAAAATCCTTCAATCCAAAACCCTAATTCCTAAAACTCTAATCCAAAATCCTAATCCAAGACCCCAATATGTTTGCATGTTTTAGCCCTTAATTACACTTTAAACCCAACTTTGCATGTTTTAGTCTTAATTTGTATCTTTACACCTTGATCTTGGTTATTTTATTTTTTTTATGATGGATATTGCACTTTGATTATTTTATTGATTACTTTATTTAATCAAATTATGTTTATTGGTTGTTTGATTTTTTAGAATATGTAAAAGGCATGTTTTTACTTCGTGAGTGCCTTATTTATTTTATTTATGAAATTTAATTTATTTTTATTGACTTTGAGACTTTGTAAAGGACATGTTTCTACCTTGTGGTACTTGTCCTATTTCATTTATGCTTATGAATTTTGAACATTGTAAGGGCATGTTTCCATCCTCAGATGGGTGCCCATTTTGATTTGTTTGTTTAAATTAATAGGATAATGAATGTTTATTTTAAATTACATGTAATAAGAATAATGTTATAATGATATAAGAATTTAATAATATTTAGACCTGAAAATGAGGCCCGTTCTAATGAGTCGGGCGCTATGGGGTGCTGGGTCATTCTCACCTTCCCCATGCATACCCAACTTTTCAAACCCAATTGGGGGTTGGGAATTCCTTATGAATCGAGTCACCCACCTCTTTCTTTTCTTTCCAGGTCCATCTGGGTGGTAACTCCATTTCTCTAGGTTTAGCCCATGTTCTCTAAGGCCCCAAGCCTAAGAGTACTGAAGTTGTAAGAAGATTCTGTAGACCCTAGCTTTTTTACCCTAGCTAGTCTGATCCTGATTAAAGAAGGCCAAGCCAAATTCGGTCCTATTTTAAAAGCTTAATCTTAGTTAATAGTTTGAATTAGGTCGGTCCAATTTTAAAAGGCCAAAAATAAGTTGGTTCAATTTTTAAAGACAAAATTAGGTTCGATTCAAAGTAAGAATGAGTTTAATTTTGTATGGATCATGCCATGTCAAATTGGGCTTGCCCAATTCAATATGGATGTTGTCCATATCGAATTGAATCAAATCTAATTCAATATGGACAAACATCTATGTCGAATTGGATGTCTATTTCAACATGGAGGTTGGTCAATATCAAATTAAAGTGATTTTAATTCGATATGGCCATAGTTTCATGTCAGACTTAATGCATTTTAATCTGATATTGTTACTGTTTAGGACTTATTAATTTGAAAATCTAGATTAACTTGGGATTTATTTGTTTTAACCTAGTTTATTTCTTATAAATAGGGACAGAAACAATTATAAAAGGAGAGATAATGATCAGTTGGGTGATTTCTTTCAATTTGGTGGAGCCAACAAATAAAGGTACATTTTCATGTTCAACCCATTTAAAATTTAATATAAGCTGCTTTGATTATGGTTTTAAAAATTGATTAATATTTACTTCTAGTAGCTATTTGCTTTTAAAAACTATCATGCAGTAAGATAGTTTAGCTTGCAATAATCATGTAAACCCTTTAATTCATCATCATCTTTGCACAATGATCCATTAGACATCCAATAGCCAAACCATTAACAATATTAATTTTAATATAAAGTGAACCTTGGTGACAGTTCATGCAAACCCTAGTTTGATCATCCAAAACCCTAAATATTTTTTTCAAAAGACAAAAACCTAGCTTTCATCCGAAAAAACCCAAAAAACCCTAGTTTTTATTTAAAACCCTATGTTTTGATTTAAAACCCTAAAAACCCAAATTCACATATCAAAATAATAATTTTTCATATCTATTGTTCAATGTAAGATTAAAACCTAGATTTGATTATTTAATTTTGTTGATGTATGTTCGTGATGGATGATTTGCTTTTAAATTATTTATGATAAATGGTTGAATATTTTAATTTAATTAATTTGATTTTAAGGATGTAAAAAGCATATTTCCAATCGTGGGTGCCTTATTTGTTTAATTAATTTATTTTTTGTAACTTAATTTATTTAAAGACTTTCAGATACTATTGTAAGGGACACATTTCCATCTTTTGGTGGGTGTATTATTTTATTTATTTTCTTTATAGACATTGGACTATATTGTAAGGCATGTTTCCATATTGTATGGACGCCCACTTTTATTTGTTTATTTATTTGGACCTTTCTTTTTATTTTAATAGAATAAATGTTTATTTATTTTAAATTACATGTAGTATGGATGATATTTTAATAAGTTAAGAATTTAATAATATCTTGACCTAAAAAGGAGACTAGTTCCAATGAACCGGGTGTTATGGACGTGTTGGGCCATTTCTCACCTTCCCCATGCTTACCTAACTTTTTGAACCCAATAAGGGGTTAGGGATTCCTTAGAAATTGAGTCATCCAGCCCATTCTATTTTCCAGGCCCATAAGAGTGGCAACTCCATTTTCTCCTAGTTTAGGCCTGTGTTCTCTAAGGCCCTGAGCCTAATAATGCCGAAGTCGCAAGAACATTTCACATGGGAATGGGGGAAAAATCCCCAATCACAGTAGTGACTCTACTAGGGATAAGATGTTTTGATCATTTGTGTATTTACTTTTAGTGTATTTTTATTGGCTTTTGACTGATTTTTCTTTTAATTTGTGTTTAAAGCTTGTTTGAAGTAATTGATCCAGGTTGAAGAACAAAACAATGGTGCTTTAATTCAATTTGATGGATTATTAAGGTGGAAAAATGTCAGACACAGCCAAGACACTTCATGGCTTGGCCGTGTCCCTCATCCAAGGAAAGAGGCAGGAAAATTTGGCAGAGACAAACACAAGCAAGAGACACGGCCAAACCACTGGCTGTGTCACAGGACACGATCAAAGCCTTGACCGTGTCTCACCAATTGAACAAAACAAGAAGGAGCAAGGAGGAAATGCAGAAATGAACACACCCAAGAGACATGGCCAAGCCATTCGATGTGTCACATGACATGGCCAAGGCCTTGGTCGTATCCCATCTAAAGATCAAAGCAAAGATAGAGACAGTGGAGAACACACTCAAGAGACACGGCCAAGCCACTGGCCATGTCACATGACACGGCTAAGGCCTTGGCCGTGTCCCACTTGGAAAAGAAAAAAGATATTGGGCAGCCATGGACACAGCCAAGCAGACACGACCACTTGGCTTGGTCGTGTCCATAAGAAAATGAGTGACACAGCCAAGTCACTCATGACTTGGCCGTGTCTTGTGAGAATTCTTTCAATTATTTTGCACAAAATGGGGGACAAAATGGGGGCAACAAGTTCCATATTTAAAAAATAATAATAAAAGAAGAAAAAGGGTTCCTAATTCATGGGATGAAATTTTAAATAATGAAATAAGTTGGAGACAAAGTGGAGTGTGTGAGCTGGCAAGACAGGCTTTATTTCTTAAGAAATAAAAAAAAATGGAAAGAGGCATACATATACATGTTGGGATGTTGTTCTAAGGGAGCAGATCTTGTTCCTTAGTTCATCTTCTTATTCTTGGTCTTGAGAGAGACCATGAACATCACCTTCATCTTCATCCTCCATTTCTTCCATAAACAAAATTCTTAACATTTTTGGGGATAAAATTGGGTTAGGAAGCTCTTATGAAGGTTAGGGTTTGAAGAAAGCTTGATTGAGGAGTTGTGGGCTTGAGAGAGTTGCCATTCCATCTTTCAAGAGGAGAGCCATTGATTGAAGAAGGCTTATTGGTTCTTCATCTTATTCAAAGTGGAGCTAGGGGGAAGACTAGAAGTGCAACTCTTAGCATCTTCAAAGGGGTTTTTATATTCTCTCTCTCTTTTAATTCATTTCTAGATTGTTGTTGTTTTTTAAGAACTTTAATATTTTAATGGACAATTGTGATTTGATTTATATTGAGACAAATATTTGTTTTAGATTGATGATGATGAGCTAAATTACTCATGTAATAGATTTGATTGAATGACTTGATTTGATATTTCCGTTAATATACCTTGTTATTAGTTGATTGTATTAGATTGAATGTTAGGTTGATAGATTAGCTACCTATTGATCTCTAGATATTGAATGAAGGACCAAGAGGTGAAATTTGATATTGAAATTATGCATTCAACTACCCTAAGAATGAATTAGAAATATAAGTTTTAGGGTTTTATTAATTTGTAATTTCAAAATAATTAGTTGTTGTTAATTCATGAATGTGAAAACTAATGAATTGGTAATTACTAATTAAACTCAAGGAACAAATTAAAATACAAGGTTATATTAATGGATAATTTGAGAATTAAGATTTGATTAAATTGATCTACAAACCTAGGCACCATTCCAAGAATTGAAAGAATCTTGTACAACCATTACGCACATTACTTTTAATTTCAATTGCTTTTCACCACTACTTCAAACATCACACTCTTGTTTTTAAATTTCTTACTAATCAAACTATTGTAGAATAATTCCTTCCTTGTGAGACGACCATGGGGCAATCACCGTTGCTACAATTACCTTGTATACTTGTGAGTGTCACTTGTAGTAGTAATTAGTTGAGAGCAACAAGTTTTTGGCGCCGCTGCCAGGGAAGGCAATTGTTGTTAGTAGTTCAATTTTTTTATTTAAATTGTTTGAAGTGTTTCTTTTTGAATTAATAAGTGTTTATTATAAGGATGCAATTTTCAAAGCATAAGGGAGTTTTTGATGTGAATGCTAATTCTAAAATGGCATGGAAATTAGCATAATTAACAAGTCAACTTATGATGCTAAATGCAAGAGGAAGAGCACCTATGCCTACTTGTGAAATAAGTTCAACATGTGGCATTACAGGACATAGTGCAAACATGTGTTCATTTGGTTTAGAAGAATACCAAGAGAGGCAAGAGGAAGAATATGCCTTTGAAAGTTTCCAGCCAAGGGGGTAGAAATGACCCATATTTCGATCCTTATAATCCAAGTTGGAGAAACTACCCAAATTTTTCTTGGGAAAACCAGCAGTAAATTCCACCTCAACAATTTTTTGAACCTTACCATAGAAGTTCTTACTTTCAAGGAAAATGTTCAAATCAATATCACCTTAAGAAACCCACATTGGAAGATAATTTGAATGCCTTTATTGAAATTAGCACACAAAATCAAGATCAACCTAAGAAACATTGGAAGATAATTTGAATGCTTTCATTCAAATTAGCACACAAAATCAGGATGGGAGCAATAAGAGGTTTGATTCTTTGGATGTATCATTGAATAAGGTGGAAACTCAAGTTGGGCAACTGGAAAATCAACTCCAAGTACACCTAAAAGATGAATCTCCTAGCCAAATAAAGCAAGCCAATGCAATCACAATTTTAAGGAGTGAAAAGGTAATACATAACAAAGTTTGTGATTCCTTTGATACAGGTACTAATCAAGAAGAAAATGGCGAGGATATACAACCCAACATAGAGGAACCAAGTCAATCAAAGGTGGAGGAGAATTTGGAAGTATCAACTTCATCAAAATTGCATGAGCCTAAAAATCTTTATATGCCACCAATTCCTTTCCCAAGTAGATTGAAGGATGAGAAGCAAGGTATGCCACTTTCTGAAATCTATAACATTCCCTCCAAAGAAGATAGTGAAGATAGTGTAGATAAGCTTAAGATGGCCATGACCTTGGAAGTAGAGCCTAAAATTTCCAATTTAGAAATTGAGGAGTGCAAGTTAATCTTAAATGTTGAGGTTGTTGAGAGGGGACTTCAGATCGCTAAATAGGATGAGAAAGAGATTCAACCAAACTTGGTTGAACTTCAAAAAACCCCAAAAATTTTAAAATATGTTTTGTTTGGAGGGAACAGTATGCAACCAATTATCATCTCTTCCACTCTCGGTGGTGAGGAAGAGCAAAAAATGAATATAACCATGTTGTAGACTGAAAAAAGGTTTTTACCAAGTTCCTATAGCATTGGAGGATCACCCTAAGACAACCTTCACACGTTCCCTTTGGACATTTACTCTTCAAAGGACGCTACTTAGGCTTTACAATACACTGGGTACCTTCAGGAGTTGCATGCTATTCATCTTTTCAAACATGGGTGACAAGTTCAATAAGGATGGAAGGAGCACTTCATATCGCATATGGGAACGATGGAAATTATGTTTCATCTGAACTCTCTCTTTTAATTTATGCATGCTCACATTGGGGACAATGTGAATCTTTAAGTGTGGGGTGCAGTTTTTACTTTTAATTTATCTTTGTTTAAGTTTAGTTAATATTTTTCTTTGAATAAATGAATTTTGAAAAATTCATTTTTTATAAGATTGTTGATAGATGACCTTTTAATTTTTGATGCATGAATTTGAGAATTGATTAGAATTGGTGCTTATTATCAATTTTGATGGTTATTCTTTGTGTCACCTTTAAACTAGTGAGGAATTGAGCCTACTAAGTTGGATATCAACTTATTATTCTTTATTGTGTGTAAACATCTTTAATTGATGAATTGCTAGAACTTGTTTTGACATGCATTTTGAGACAACATAAAAATTTCAATTAGGCATCAATATGATTAAGGCAATTAGGTGAACTCATTTTGGCTTAAAAAGACCAACCTTATATCTAACCTTAGTTAGCCAATTTTGAGCTTATTTCATTTTTCCTTTTCTTTCTTTTTCACAATATAAGAGAAGTTGATTTTATTGGTCTTTATATTATTTTATTCTTTCTTATTTTGATATTGTCCATTGTATCATTTATATTGCATTGTGTGCATGAGTGAGGAAACTCGTATTATAACACCCTTATACCATATATATGTATAGTGCATAGAACCAGTATTTGTAAAATATGCATATATAGTATAAGAAATGTCATTGTTATTGTCTTTTCAAAATTTTCTATAGTTTCAAAAAAAAAATTTTAAAAGTTATAACATGTAACACCCCTATACCCAATATGCATACATCACATATACTCTCAATATATATAATATATGTATACCGGGTACAAGAATGTCACTGTCTATTTGAATCAAACCAATTTTTCTATTTAACAATAATAAAAGAAAACTTAAAGTATTTAAATTATATTATAGAACATAATTGATAAAACATTTGCTTATTAAGCAGCGGAAAATGTAGTGGTATATATATATACATCAAAATTAATATTTACAAAATATATAGAGTTTATACATGCTTGGCAGTTCGTCTCTGATCTTGAAGTCCAATAATCAACACTTCACAAGGATCACAAGCCTAGACTCGACTCGGTCTAGCTGAACACTCAGGTTCAACCGGATCTACCCTGTCACCTGCGCGATGAACAACAATCCCTCTAAGACATAGGCGTAGTGGTACAAACCACAATAACAATATGCTTCAATGTAATGCCAATGTCATACTTTGAAGAATTAGAAACAATACACAAGAATATCATATTTCATAACATTACATTTCATTATATTATTCAATTGTTTCATCATTCATAATTCACATTTAAGCAAAGACAAGCATGGGCCCAAAAGAAACTAATATGCCATTCAAATTCCAGAGTTAATGTTTTGGTCCAATAATCACATTTATCAAGCCCGTAGGCAAATCATTATCACAATGAGAAACATCTCATATGTAACATCCCAACTAGGCTTCAAGGACTAGGCCCAACCAAGCTTCAAGGGGAGCTAAGCATCAACCCAACTTGGCTTCAAGGACCAAGCTCAACCCAGCTTCAAGGGATTGTTACTTTTAGGCATGCCACCAACAACAAAACTCTAAAAATTGAATAACATACTAGGCATACAATTCTTTCATTATTTCATTTTCAATTCCATTCTCATTTTCTCATAATCATCTAGGCAACCATGCCCCAATTATTTCATTTGCATCATTATAGCCAACAACAATGGCTTTACATCTTATCATTAGGGTATACATAACCAATTGCATTGTACATACATTTTGAATGATCATTTTATCTTTCACATTATGCAAATCATAGCATTAATCAATTATATCAACAATGTAATAGATTACTTAACATATTTACAACAAAATGTGTTAAGTCCCAAAGTCATGTAAATGTATGCAACCATGTAAGGTTTGTACTTACCTCAAGAGCAACTCACACCAATCTAACCACTTCCTCTTCCAAGAATCCTTCAACACTTGGTTTAGGGTAAATCAATCTCTTCAAAACCTAATCCAAAAGTGATTATACACACTCACTTAGAGATACACATAAGAAAATAAGGATAAGAGCTAACTAGGGCAAACCCTACACATGACACGCTCAACAACACGGGCGTGTCTCTGATCGTGCCCTAAACTCACAACACAGAAGCTTTGACATGCTTAGTGACATGGGGGTGTCACTGGCCATGTCAATTCTCCTTCAACACAGTAGCTATGACACACTCAGTGACATGGGCATGTCACTGGACTTGTCAATACTACTCTAACACAGAAGCTATGACACACTCAGTGACATGGGCGTGTCACTGGTCATGTCACCCATCCAAAAATAGAACCATTGACATGCCTAAAGACTTGGCCGTGCTTATGGGCATGTCAGGCTAAAAATTCTGATTCTGAGACCAACAACACTACATCCAACAAACATCATACTTAACCCTTTTCCACTCCAAACAATCTTACCCAAAACCATCAATAAACCATACTACACTTGCATAATATCAAAACAACTCAAAACAAGTATCAAACACAATCACAACCAACCCATACACAATCCACAACTCTTGCTTTCCTTCACCAAACTTAACCTTTTCTCCAAACCAACCCCAAAATCAAAATCAAATAGACAACACAATCTCAAACACATCAAAATTAACCATACACACATCAACAACAACCATTCAACAACCTCAATTCACAAACTCAAAAGAAAACCAAAGAATCAAGTGGAAAACTTACCAAAAGTGATGAAAACCCTTCAAACTCCAACTTGATCTCTTGAAACACCTTCAAATCTTGAGTTAGGAAGGAACCAAAAATCCCTTTCCTTCTTGCTATGGTGAGGGCCGGCCAAAGAGAAGAAAGAAGAAGATGAAAATGAAAGTCAACCCATTCATGACCTCTTAAACCACACAAATCTATAATTAATCTCCACCAAGCAATTTAAATATTAAAATATTACAAATATCATCTTCCACTTATTTTAATTCCATTTTAAAATAATTAATAAATCTCATTTGACCATCTCATTAGTTGACTTGCATATGTTGTATATATCTCTATATATACAACATATATACACTTCTCTTTCCTCTTAATCCTTTATACACACTTTAAAATCATTTAATCCAATTTCAACAATAATCATTCCAAAATGTTAGGGTATAGTTTGGGATATTACATAACATAATTTTAATTAAATAAATAATATTATTCCTTAATAATTTAAGGGTCGAAATACATAATTAATTAATAAAATCTCTAGAAAAAAATTGCTAGAATTTTATCTGTAATTTGGACATTCCAAAAATTTTAACAATACTCAACCTGTACAAAATACACTCCCAATATTAATAAGCTAAACATTTCACCTCTAATGTAACACCTCTGCATGCATTGTACAGCTTTAGGTTACTATTCATCCTTAGGAGAATTCCAAATCAGTTAAGTGCAAGGCGAGGAAGCAATACATAAGGGTGGACATGCTTTGGACTAGTGGAGGTAAGTCTGGGCCTAAGAAAAAATTCGTGCAGGCATGCCCAAAATGGACTATATCTTGCTAACTAGGCTGTTACAACTTGGTATCAGAGCAAAGAGACTTGTTCCTCTGGCCGGTGATGGGGAAAACCTCATCGAGGTTGCTGAGTCCCTTAGGGAGGAGAATGTAACATCTCTGCGTACAGTGTGCGGCTCTGGTTACTATTCATCATTTGGCAAATTCTACATTGGTTAAGTGCAAGGTGAGGAAGCAGTACATAAGGGTGGGCATGCTTTGAACTAGAAAGGTGTGTTTTGGGCTTTAAGGTAAGTCTAGGCCTGAGAACAAATCAATACAGGCTTGTCCAAAGTGGACAATATCATGCTAGCTATAAATCCTTAATTTTTGACCCAGTCCAATCCGATATTTTTTAACAGTCCAAAATAATTTTTTTGGTATTTATTTTATTTAATATTTATAATATTTATCTTTGTAATATTTAATAGTTATTTTTAATAATAAAAATAATAAAAAATAAAAAAATCGGATCAACGAACGATGCTCAACAGCGCTGCTGCGCTGTCGAGCAACAAGTGGCTTCGCCCCAACAAATATCTATGGTGAATTGGGCATTTCCCAATTTGCTGCCTGCAGTGAACTAGCACCCAGCCTGCAATTGCCCCCTACCTCGCCCAGTGCAATCCGCGTGCCAGCTCGCTGCAATCTTTGCAGGCCTAGCAGCCTGCGTGCTGTCAATTTTTGACCAAATCTTATTTTACCCAATTTTGTAATTTTTCTTAAACAGTTGGTATTTCCTTATTAAAATAGGATTATATCTTTTTATTTTCTTATAAATAATAGTATTAAATACACGGACTGGGGGTGGCAATTTTTTGAAGAAACTTTGGACTTTTAATTTTTCCTGAGACTTGAAGGCAGAAACCATAGAAAAAAACAAAGGAAGAAAAAGAAAAGAAATCAAGGAAGACGAAAGCAACAAAGGAAACAGAATTATACAAAGGCAGTGAACTCATTGCCTTGATTTTGCTCTGCCAGAAATCTTATATTAAAGCTGGCAATAGCTTGTTTTAATTTCTTCAATTTGGTGGAGCCTTCACACGCAGGTAAGTTCTCCTAAATTTAATTTATTAAATCAATAATCACCTCCACTTTTCAAACTAGCATCCCAACATTTTTATTACTCAACTTCTTCTTGATTTCTTTCAAACAGTAAGTATAAGTTTTAATTTAAATCAATAACATAATCATCAAAACACTAATCTAATTTACTCAAACCCTATTATTATTTTCATAAAAATGCCAAAACCCTAATTTCTACACTAAAAACCCTAGCCTTGTTTTCCAAAACCCTAATTGCATGTTATAAGCCCTACACTATTTTCTTAAAGCCAAAAAACACTAAAATCTTATTTTTTGAATCCAAATACCCATAAAATCGTATTTCATGTTTGAAACCCTAATTTCCTATCTAAAAATCCTAAAAAACCCTAGAATCCCTAATCCAAGATGTAAACCTAAATATGTATCTTTATTTACTTTATTTAAGTTTTAAATTTAATTATGTAGTTTATTATATGTTTTGATGTGTTTTATTTAATTTTTATATTTGATTTGTTTATCATGGATGTATGATTTATTTATTATTATTATTATTTGTCAAAATTATAAGAGTATGTTTCCATAATTGGGTACCTCATTAATTAATCTTTATGCAATTTAATTTATTTTCATATTTCGGTGGGTGTCCTATTTAGTTTTAGACATAGACAATGTAAGGACATGTTTTCATCCTCGGTTGGGTGTCCATTTATTTATTTTGTTTGAACATTGCTTTGATTTTAATATAATGATACTTTATTTTAATTGTTGCATACAGTATGGATAATATCATTATATTTAAGAATTTTATAATGTTAAGACATGCAAAGGAGGCTGGTTCCAATGAACTGGGCGTTATGGGGGTGCTGGGCCATTTCTCATCTTCCCCACATGTACCCAACTTTTCGAACCCATTAGGGGGTTAGGGATCCTTAGGAATCGAGTCATCCACCCCTTTCTTTTTTCCCGGCTTGTCGGGGCGGCGACTCCATTTTCTCCTGGCTTAGGCCCGTGTTCTTAAGGCCCTGAGCCTAAACAGTGTTTAAGTCACAAGAACCATTCCACCAGGAGTGAAGGCGAAAATCCCTACTCACAGTGGTGACTCTACTGGGATAAGAGAAATTGATTCTGTTGGTCTTTATATTATTCTATTCTTTCTTATCATAATATTATCCATTGCATCATATTAGATTGCATTGTGTGCATGAGTTAGGATGCCCGTGTTACCCGTGTTGTGTTATGTGAGGGATACTATACTTTCACTCAAGGTATGGAGATCGAGCATGGCATAACCACTCATATAGCCTTGTACCTTTTGGTATATACTTGCTATGGGAGCCTAAGCCTTTTCAACCCAAAGACTAAAGCTCATGTAATTGGCCTAGTTACTTTCCTTAGGTTTCTATCCCAAAGGCTTGTTGTTTGACTATGGTTAATTTATCTTGGCTTAAATCATGGCTTATTTGGTTTGTTCTTTTTCTAATATGACCTAAGTACATTGTAAGCTCAAAATAAAATTTTCTTTAAAATCCAAAAGATCAAAGCTATTTTTAAAACTTTTCAAGATGGTCTTTAGACATAAACCTTTCTAAATAAACAAATCAAAAAAAATTTTCTCATGACCCAAATATAGAGCCCAAAATCCATTTTTTCTAAAATCTTTTTACAATGGGCTTAGAAATGAAATTATTTTCATAACCATTTGAAAGAGCTTATGAATATTTAGGTCAATTATGGAAATACCAAAAATTAATTGTGAACCTAGTTTATGCTAAGAATTATTAATCATCGGCTTATTTTTCGCATGAATCATTAGTTACTTTTTCAAGTGAGAAATTTATTTATATTAAACCTCTTAATTTAGTTTTAATCCAATATAGCATAAAAGCTACTTTAGTTGGTTGAGTGGATTAAAACCCAATTAATGGGAATTATCATGAACTATTTTTTATTTTTAAAATATAACTATTGGTTGAAACATCCGAGGGAAATATTCGAAAACAAGATACCCCATGTTGGTATTTTGTTAACCATATACCTAGGAAAAGACACTCACCATCCGTGTGTGGAAGTTATAAGGTAGGAAGGAATGTCCTATTTATCCTTGTCTGTTTATTGTTTGTGCATACATGCATACATTCATACATACATTTGCATCTCATATCATTGATCCTCTCTAGCTCACAGCCCTGGATTATGAAAGTTTAAAAGCTTACGACAATCTGACCTTCGTCGAAGATGAAGAATCTAGCAGCGACTCAATCACTTTTTCACCAAAAGCATTGGAGCATGAACAAATTCAAAGAATGGTGGACGACGCCCTCAATGCTAAAATGGAAGAACTAAATGGGGCCCTAGATGAGATCATGAAGAATCAAATGACTACAATGTTTGGGAACAATGCCGAAGCATCCGCAAGCACTAAGAAAGATAAGGGGAAGGCAAAAGTTGGTAAAGTGGCTTTTGATGATGTAACACCCCGATACTCCATATAAATACTATACATATACCTTGTATACATACAGTAAGCATATAAAGTATAAGGATGTCACTTTTCGTTACACTTTAAAAACCTTTAACTGAGTTCAAATCATATCTTTCATAAAGTATTTCTTTTAATGATCTTATACTCAAATATAATAATAATCTTGTCTTTAACAAAACTTCATTTATACATGTGAATACATTCTTGTAGTAAAATACAGCATAATTAAATTATACATGTATGCAACACACCCTAGTTGTCTCAGAACACACTTACCTTACTCGTGGCATACCGATTGACTTTTAGATCAACCACCTATTCACCTGCGCGATTTACATAATCACGCTAAGCTAAAAAGCTTAGTAGTACAAAGAAATAATTTAAAATATACATTTCAAATAAATCATATTTCATATATTAACATCATGTATTACCATTTTCTTATCATATTTACCCTTTTTAATGCACTCTCTATATATTTCCACCATTCTCATAATATATATATATATATACCCCTATACATCATTCCAACAAATCACAATTCAATGACTTAACAAAACCTTCATGAAATAATGCTCACAATTTCCACATCCATAAACATTTTACACATCATATTATGTTTTCATAAACTCATCATTCAACATAGCTTTTCAAGCCATATTCACTTTCAATCATTTACTTATGTATTGTATACATCTCATTCCATGATTATCATCATATATCACATAATGTTATATTTCATTCCATAATTCACATTAAAACAAAGACATGCATGGGCCCACAAGACACTAATATGCCATTCAAATTTTAGAGTTAATGTTTTGGTTTAATTTTCTCATTTATCATTATCCCAACTAGGCTTCAAGGATTAGGTTCAACCAAGCTTCAAGGGGAACAAAGCATGCTAAGTATCAACCCAACTTGGCTTCAAGAACCAATCCAACCTAGCTTCAAGGGTTGTAACATCTCAATTAGGCTTCAAGGACTAGACCCAACCAAGCTTCAAGGGGAGTAAAACATGTTAAACTTCTACCCAACTTGGCTTCAAGGATCAAGCCCAACCTAACTTCAAGAGATTGTTACGATAGGCATGCCACCAACAACAAACTCTGAAAATGGAATAATACATTAGCCACACAACTCATTTATTATTTCATTATCAATTCCATTCTCAATTCTCATCATTATCTAGGCAAACATGCCCCACTTGTTTCAATTGAATCATCATAGCCAATCACAATGGCTTCACATGTCATTTGAATTATCATAGCCAATCACAATGGCTTCACATGTCATTTGAATTATCATAGCCAATTCACATTACAACACTTCATCATTCAAGTATACATAATCAATTTTGTTGAACATATAGATAATATGTCCATTTATTTCATTACAATCACTATTACCAACCATAATGACATCACATTTCATCACTTCTCAAGGCACATTAATATAATTCATCATTAAAATATTTATCATAACCAATTGCATTGCACATACCTTTTTGAATGATCACCATAGCTTTCACACTATACAATTAATAACATTAGTCACATTGTATTAACCATATAATAAATTACTTAACATTGTTGTAGGTCACAAAATCATATAAAAGAATGCATCTATGTAAGTTGTACTTACCTCAAGAACTACTCCCATTAATCTATACACTTCCTCTTCCAAGAGTTTTCACATTAGGTTAGTGCAACATAATCTCTTCCAAACCTAATCCAAAGATAATTACACCCATAAGAAGTAAGAATGATGACTGACTAGGGCAAACACAACACATGACACGCTCACCAACATGGGCGTGTTCCTGATCATGCCCTAAACCAACAATACAGAAGCTTTGACACGCTCAGTAACACGGGCATGTTAATGGACGTGTCACTCATTCTGCCTCACAGAAACATTGACACGTCCAACAACACGGGCGTGTTCATGGCCGTGTCAATTACTTTTTCTCACAGTAGCTATGACACGCTCAGTAACATGGCCGTGTTAATGGTTGTGTCGCAAACATCCAACTCAGTACCATTGACACGCCCAACATTGTGGCCGTGTTAGCCAAAAATCATGAATTCGAACTCTCATCCATGAAAACACAAACACTTCAAAAGTCATACTTCATCACCCTTAATCAACATCTTGGTTATATTCATCAATTACCTATCAATTTAACACTTATATCACTTCAATATATCATAATAATAATCATTATATACACCACCATATATCAACTAATCAATTTCCCCAATTCATTCATATGAAACCCTTACTCAATAATTTCAACAATTCATCATCATCCTCACAATTAACCATATTATCTTACAATTAACCATATTATCATCATCTAAATACCAATTCCACACATATATATATTTCAATCTTTCATTATCATCATCATCGCACATCAATCATATCAAATCCAAACTCAAACAATAGAAATCAATACAAGGAAATGAATACTTACTTGACTATTATGTCAAATCTTCAATAACCATCTTCAATTCTCTCAAAACCCTCAAAACCCATAAGAATTTGGTGTATATGTAGATAAAATCAACTCTCTTTCTCTCTATCCCTCTTTCTCTTTCTCTCTCTCTCGTCCAAGAAGAAGAAGAAGATAAAGAAGATGAAAAGAAGATCTTTTCTTCTTTTTCTCATGCTTATCATATATATATATATATTAATAATTAAATACCTTCAAATCTTCACCATACACTTGTCACTCTTTGACTTTCTTTCTTCTTTTTCTTTTAATTATTATTATTATTAATTAATTAAGCTTACTTTCCCACACCACTTTATACCTCATGTATATGTGATGTATATGTTGGTATATGTATATTTCTTATATATCACTTTTATATTCCCATATATTTTCCCAAATACCATATATACATATTATCCTTACATATATTACCAACATATCTTCTCACAGCTACTACTCCAATGTACACCAAAATCGGGGTATTAAATTAATTCGTTACTCTTCTTTTGATTTTCAATAGACATTCACATTAAATCCATATACAACAATAATTACTCCAAACTTTTAGGATATATTTTGGGATATTACAATTCTCTCCCCCTTAAATAATTTCATCCCCAAAATTATCTAGTATCGTATCAATCCATTCTAAACAAACTACCATCTTAACTTTCATACAAAATTCAGTACATCATTAAGTTATTATGTCATCCAATCATATAACTTCAACTCTCCCCCTTAGAGTCATTCATCTTATCTAAATTTCATAGTTCATCATTATATATATATTTATATGTCTTATTACTTTCTTAACAAAGCAATCAAGATAATTCCTCACATTCCCAATGAATTTATCCTTATACCACAATCAGATCGTCTTATAATACATTTATGCTTTATCCAATCTTTATATTTAAAATATTTTATTCTTTCACCTCTTAATAATTACTCTCTTTACTTTAACCTTAAAAATTACTGATTTATATCTTAGTATTGATTATCCCGTCATTACAATCACTCTCAAAATAGACATTTATCAAATCTCAGTGGATAACAAGATCCTTATTTTATAAATAATCAATCTTTTCCCTTTTATTAATTTTTTTAAAACTAATATAACTCCATTCATTCATGTCCAATCACACTTTAAAATTTTACATCATATACATTATCATGTAAATTTTATACTCTGAGTACAACTATTCATATTAAATTTCCATAATGATTCATAATTTTCGTAAAATCTAGATCAATTGATCTATCTGTCACAAAATATCCACATTTCAATCTTGTTCAAATCAAACCAACAATTAACTTATTTAAACTCATCGTTAGTTTTCACATTATATAGATGACCTAATTCCATTAGATCAAACTTATTTTCAAATCCTTATCTCTTTAGATTCATATTCAGTCAAATTATCATGATAACAAATCACTCCAAATTGTCCTTTAATATACATATAGTTTATTTTCTAGTATCTTAATATAATTTCCATCAATTCTCATGATAAATTTTATACCATATTTACTATCTTTAGTTCATTCAATTAAACCTTAATTCCATTCATTTATTCACTTTATACAATAAACATATTCAGTATAACTTTCAATCGCATTTGTAATTTTTTTCTCTTTTTAACATCTTCTCACATTTCACATCATTGCTATCTTTACAATAATTGTTATCCATAACTCAACACATTTTCATAATTCTCTTCTTTTTCCTTACGATTCATAATTATAAACAAATTTCTAACATAAAATGATAAGATATAACTTTACCAAATCATAATTCTTGACCATATTTCTAGAAACAAAATTATCAATCTCATCAAATGGTTGCTATAATCATATTATCTCAGGTCCCAAATCTGTAGATAACAAAACTAATCAACCAAAATATACTAAACAAATCATAGGATTATAAAAGATTAAGGGTCATGTTTAAAACTTATTAATCCATATGGTTTCTCTATTATTCTATTTCCAACCTTTCCAATTACAAAACTAAATTAGATCACAAGAATTCCATATTCATTCTTTAAACCCTTGCTATACCAGAAGTTAACACATTCCAACTCCGTTTCAAACCAATTTGCACTCGATTATATGATCTTCATCAACTTAATTCATGTTTCAACAATATTACTATGAACATTTCTTACTATATACATATTCAATTATATGCAGTTCTTACACAATTTCTATTTATCACTCCATTTCTAATTCATTCACAATCTCTTATAATATACAAATATATAGAACTTTTCATATGTGAATACTTTGGGATTCTAAATATCATATGATCATCAAATTCAGTGATCACCATAACAATTTCATTGTCCAATATTACACGAGTCTATTCTTACTCTCAATTCCATCATATAATTTATCTAGTTGCTCAAATCATAACCTAATCTTTCTTAGGTTCACTAATACATGCAATATCATTCTCCATATCACTTATCCAATAGTTATACCACGTACACATTCATAGATCACTTTCATAATGTGATTCACATTTCTTACATATCATAATTTTATTCATTTTGAAAAACTCAGCTCACATATCCTATACATGTATACACTTAATTATATGCTCTTATTCTATTTTCTTCTTCATACATTCCATACAAATTTAATGTTTATCACTTTCCTTTGAACACTATCATTTTCATTCCTTCAATATGATGTAAAGTATTTATCATCA
The DNA here is from genome assembly GCA_947685225.1 of Garcia nutans. NCBI lineage: Eukaryota > Viridiplantae > Streptophyta > Magnoliopsida > Malpighiales > Euphorbiaceae > Garcia > Garcia nutans. The sequence goes on along the minus strand of CANTUV010000007.1, from coordinate 29,560,707 downwards.
AAACAAATATATATATATATATATTCTAACCATAATAACAATTCACATACATCTTAGTCACATTCCCAATGTGACATCTCTTTCACTTTTGTCTTTAAAAGCATTTAATATACCTTTATATCCACTTTTATCCTTTCTACTCAAATAACTTAAAATAACTCATTTTTACTTGCTTACTTGCTTTCTTTTGACTTCAAAACAATTTTCATACTATCAATCACATTACTCAATTCATAATACTTTCATGTGCAATTTTATTCATTTCACATAGCTTATGTATTGAATATACATTAAACCATCAATATCCAAATATTCTTTATCAAATTCCATTTAAAACTTTAACTTTTCAACTCACTACTTCACTTAAACTTCAATTTGCCAAACTCATCTTTTCTTAATATTAACTTTAAAAACATCTTATATATATATACCATAAAGCAACATCAAAACATATAATTTTTACAATTATCAAGCTCATTTCAAAAATCTCAAATATCACAGTCCCATACATGTGGCAAATTGGCATGTACAATTCTCTATAGGCGATGCCTGGGGCAAATTGGACATGCCAATTCGCTACAGGCCCATGCCTATGCAGAACTGGCATGGCCAATTCACCACAGGACTTGCCTATGGCAAAATTGGCCATGCCAATTTGCCATCAGCAAACAACCGGGGCAAATTGGCCATGCCAATTTTACCTCGCCCGTAATCCAGCCTTAATTCATTTTTACTTTTGCTTTAATTATGATTTTGGGACAGATTAGGATTTATAATTAAGTTTGGACTTTAGATAACCTTCAAATTAGCGGGTAATTAGGGTTTTAAGGAGACGGTCTTTGCCTATAAATAGAGGATTAAAATCACAGAGGTGAGAGAGGATGGGATTAGTTAGGGAGCAACATCTTAATAGACAGAGAGCAACTGATAATTAGCAAAAGACAACAACTGAGGGCCACCTTGAACAATTAGTAAACTTACATAATTTAAACCAATTGAAAAAGGAGGCATTAACTATTGTCTCAAGTTTGCTTCATCCCAACCAAAGAGAAGATTGATCTAGTAGTAAAATAGATTTGATTCAACATGTAAGAAAGAGAGAAGAACCATTTTTTTGCAAAATAAAATTATCAGTCTGGCAGTCAAAGTAAACATAAGGTAGTCGATGTTAATGCAACTTGTCAAGGAAATAGAAGTTTTCATAATTGGTAAAACCTATGTCTTATGTTTTCAACAAGCTATAAAAGAAAGGATTGTTACAACCATGCTCCTCAACCCTTGCCAAATCCTTTACCTCCAATCTTTCATACCTAAGCTTTTTGTTAATTTCATCAAACACAAGGACATGAGATAGATAGATGTACTCAATTGAAGCATGAGATCCAAGATCTGATCGATAGTGGCAGCTACCTAAACCTGATAAACCCAAAACAAAGGATAATCCTTTGCCTATGTTCAATATAATGCCACCACAAACAACCTTCATTGTAGGAGGAGGATTGGAGGAAAATTTTGACTTATCCTCCTTTCAAGATGGGAATATTAAAGATGTGAAGTAAGGAGAAATTTCATTCAACACACTTCCCTTAGCTTGAAAGTGTTGCTCATTTTATTTTTCTTTCTTTTTTACTTATTTGGAACAATTATGTCTTTCAAATTAAGATTGTTTGAATAAATTACTTTCATCAAAATTTTTGTTTATATTGGTATTTGTACATTTTGGTGCTCAACCAATGATGAGTCTATCATGATAATCATTCATTAATATATCTATGCATCATGATTTGAATGACTTTACTAGGTGAGGAAATTGTTCTATAGCATTAAGTTATGTATACTTACTTAGAGAGGGCTCCTGCATAATGACCTTTGTCTAGATCCTTGTCGATCTTAGAACATGCTTTGCTGAACTTTTGAGGTGAAATTGAACTCTACTTATTTAAGGGAGAGATGATCTAGGCATTGTTTGGTTAGCCAACAACTATTATCTGCCCTATTAAATATCAATCCCTAGTTATCCTTTTGAGCCACCATAAGATTTTAGCTTGCTCTTTATTTGCTTGTAAGCCCGATAACCTACCCTGAGCTGTTGTGACTCTTATGACAAATCTAATGATCACTAAGGTGAAGAGGAAAGAAGTCAAAGAAAGGAATGCATAGTCAAGACCATAAGGATAGTTGAAGTTCTCAAGACCATAAGGGTAGTCAAAGTTCACTTGATACTGTACCTAATATCTCCAATTCATTAAGATGACATCAAGGCAACAAATGATTTATCTTTGTTGAAGCAAACTCACTGTACTCCACTCATCCATAGTCAAAAGCATAGAATGGTGAAGACAAAACAACTTTCTTAGAGTTACACTAAAAGAAAGAAAAATAAAAAAAAATTAAAAACAACAACAACAACAACAAATGGGTCCTGAGTTTATGCAAAAGGAAAAGGAAAAGATGAAGAGCGTATTAATCAGTTCTATATTTCTTTCAGGGAGATAGAAGGAAATTGAAATCTAGCAAGATTCCTCCCAGCTGCCTATGGATCAAAGAGAAGATTATAGTGCGAAGACTTATCAGCAGTGTACCATTAGCCCCAGCTCAAATATAGCTTTCATTTAGCCCGTGTCCCTTATAGACCTCGTTTCAAGCCTATTAAAGACCTGTTGATTTCTCTTGGTAGGTAGAGTCTATTAGTGGAGATAGTTTGAACAAGCATACATATTAGATAGACAAATTCAAACTCAATGAGACCTTTGGGCAAGTAAGGTGTATGTACCTATCTGAAGTATAACAGTTCTTGCTTAAATTGAAATGATTTCCAAGTTTAGTACAGTAACTAGGGTTGTCATGTTATAGATATGTTAATTTGGAAATTCAAATCCTAAGGTACAAGGACAATGATTTGATAAAGTCAACATTTGATTTAAAGAAAAAAAAAATTATCATACAAAGCCTTCAAGTTAAAGGAAGTATGTTGCATTGTCAAACCTCGAAGAAAACAATGGGCAAAAGAGTGCCGATGAAAGAATCACTTGCAAGGTCATGTCATGAAACAGTTATCAACCAAACTGACATCTCCCATGTCTTTGGCTACTATGCATGGGGCTTCCACTACTCATGATTTCATCTTGGAAAATAAAAGCCATAAATGTGAAGACTTTTGTCATTCCAATGCATGACCTGAATGAGCATGTGGGAGGAACCAATGAGAATGCTTCAGCTGATCACCTCGGTCTGTGAGTCGATGGACCCAGTGTAAGTATTATCCATGCATATCAAGCATGCATGAGCATATCTTGCATCGTCTATTATTTGTCAAGGTAAACAATAATACTCTATGAAGAAGATATTGAATAAAGAAGGATGAAAAGGCTATTGCAAAAGAAAGAAGAGATGCAAGCTTGTACAATGAAACAAACAATACACAAACATCAATCAGAGCCTACATGGAAAAAGAAATCTTTGGTTTGAGCCTACACAGGGGGAAAAGTTTCTTCTCTTAATTTTTTTGAGTTTATGCATGTATAAAATATTTTCAGACTCACTTTTAATATTTTTCCACGCAGGGTGCAAAGAGAGGATAAGAGGACTAGTTAAAAAAATAGCTGATTTTTTTTTGCAAAAGGAAGAACAAAAAGAGTGAAAAAAGAAGAAAATTAGAACTCTCAAAAGAATGAAGATGCAAAAGACAAAATATCAGTCCAGCTAGAAGAGCTAAAGCCAATATAGGATAAATCTCCAAAGGATAAAGATACATTTCGAAGGGTGAAGACCTAATATCCAAAGGATGAAGATCCATTTTAATGGGTGAAGACCCTATCTCCAAAGGATGAAGATCCATTTTGAATGGTGAAGACCCAATGTCCAAAGGATGAAGATCCATTTTAAAAGGTGAAAACCCGATGTCCAAAGGATGAAGATCCATTTTGAAGAGTGAAGACCCAATGTCCATAGAATGAATATCAATTTTAAAGGGTGAAGACCCAATGTCCAAAGGATGAAGATCCATTTTGATGGGTGAAGACCTAATCTCCAAGGATGAAGATCCATTTTACAGGGTGGAGACTCGATCTCCAAGGATGAAGATCCATTTTGAAGGGTAAAGACCCAATGACCAAGGATGATGATCCAAAGTCCAATGATGAAGATCCATTTTGAGGGTGAAGACCCACAATTCGTTGAAGAATGGAACAACCAGCTAGAAGAAAGTCAAAAATTCCAGATGACAGAAGGTCAGTCCAGCTAGAAGAGTTGAAGTCAATCCATTGAAGAATGGAGCAAGTAATAAGAAGAAAGCCATGACAAAAGATCAACCAGCTAGAAGAGCTGAAACTATTTGGCTAGAAGAAAGCCCAAACTCTCAACTAATAGAAGGTCAGTTGATTCCATCTTCGAGTCAAGAACCCAAATCCAGTCTTGGGTGGAGAACCTAAATCTAGTTTGGGGACCAAGTACCCAAACCAAATCTAGTATCGGGTCTAAGTACCCAAATCAAATCCAGTCTCGATTCTAAGTACCTAAAATCAAATTCAGTCTCAGGTCCAAGTACTCAGTCTCTGGTCTAAGTACCCAAATCAAATCTAGTATCAGGTCCAAGTACCCAATCTCGGGTCTAATTTTCCAAATCAAATCTAGTCTCGGGTCCAAGTACCCAATCTCAAGTAAAAGTAGCCAAATCAAATGTAGTCTCAAGTCCATGTACCTAGTCTCGAGTCCAAGTACCCAAATTAAATCCAGTCTCGGGTTTAAGTACCCAGTCATAGGTCCAAGTACTCAAATCAAATCCAATTTTGGGTTTAAGTACCCAATCTTGGGTCCAAGTACCTAAATCAAATCCAGTTTTGTGTCCAAATACCTAAATCAAATCCAATCTTGGGTCAAGAATCCAAATCTAGTTTCGGGTCGAGAACTCAAAATCCAGTATCGAGTAGAGAACAAAACATCCAGTCTTTGGTCGAGAATCCAAATCCAGTATGGAGATGAGAACCCAAAATTCTTTTTTTGTTTCAGAATCCAATCTAGTCTTGAGTTCAAAACCCAATCAACCTTGGGTCGAGCAACCATCTTTAATTAGCACAAAGTCATGTTATTTTTCACTCTCTTTTACTGAAATCTCAGATTGTTCAAGCAGGGGGCAAACTGTAGAGCCTTGATTTTTGACCTAATCCAGTCCAACCCTAATTAAAAGGAAGTTAGATCAAGCTTAAAGGTTTAAATAAGCCTATAACAATTTTAAGAGCCAAAATGATTTGGATCCCAAGAAAAGTAGGCCATGCCAATTTCACCTTGCCTGTAATCCAGCCTTAATTCATTTTGACTTTGGCTTTCGTTATGATTTTGGGATAGATTAGGATTCCTAATTAGGTTTGAACTTTAGATAACCTTCAGATTAGCAGGAAATTAGGGTTTTAAGGAGATGATATTTGCCTATAAATAGAGGATTAAAAGCACAGAGGCGAGAGAGGATGAGATTAGCTAGGGAGAAACATCTTAATAGATAGAGAGCAACTAATAATTAGGAAAAGATAGTAACTGAGAGCTACCTTGAACAATCAGTAAACATATAGAATTTAAACTAATAGCAACCAAAGAGGCAGTAACTATTGTCTCAATTTTGCTTCATTCCAAATGAAAAGTAGATTGATCCAGGTAGTAACACAGATTGGATGTAACATTTAAATTCAGAGGAACAAACTAAACGGAGGTTTGATTCCTGTGTTTAATTAATTTGAACTTACAGTAGCTATTTTGTTATAATTCTATTCATTGAGTTATTTTAATCATTCAACGATTAATTTGGCTTTCTATATTTGTTTCATCTAAAAATATTCAAGAAGTTATAAGTTTATTATCATTATAGTCAATATTAAACATTAAACCACACATGACTTTGATCACGGTAAGCATCAAACCCTAATTTCAAAATCATAATCTGCAAAACTAAGACTTCAAACCTTAAAACTCTGATCCTAAAACACTAACCCTAAAACCTTGATCCTAAAGTCCTAAACCCCAATTTGATTTACTTAACCCTAATTACCAATCCAGATACCCTAAAACCCTAATATTGTTTTCTAAAACCCTAATGTTTTTTTCTAAAATCCTAAAAACCCTAACTTGATCACCAAAACCATAATTCGTATATTAAAACTTAATTTTATATATCTTATGTTTAATTTAAATAGTAAAACCTAGATGCAATTATTTCATGTTTATGATGAATGATTTATTAATGTTTTATTTGTTATGGATGATTTATTTTATTTTGCTCATGAAGAATGATTGAATGACTTAATTTATTTGATATTTTAATGTTAATTATTTTAGTTTCCAAGATATAAAAGGTATGTTTCCACTTTTTGGATACCTCATTAGTTAGGTTTAATGTAATTTAATTTATTTGGGATTTTGAGACTAGTGTAAAGGGCATGTTTCCATATTGTGTGGGTGCCCATTTATTTTTTTGTTTGGACCTTCTTTAATTTTAATACAATAAATATTTATTTACATTAATATGTGTAATATGGGTGTTGCTATAATAAGTTAAGAATTTAATAATATTTAGACCTGAAAAGGAGGCCGGTTCTAATGAACCGGCCGCTGTGGGGGTGCTGGGTCATTCTCACCTTCCCCATGCTTGCTCAACTTTTCTGAACCCAATAGGGGGTTGGTGATTCCATAGAAATTGAGTCATCTACCCCTTTCTTTTTTTCCTGGTCCGTCTGAGTGGAGACTCCATTTTCTCTAGTTTTAGGCCCGAGTTCTCCAAGGCCCTGAGCTTAACAGTGCCAAAGTCACAAGAACCATTCTACATGGGAGTGGGGGCGAAAATTCCCACTCATAGTGTGGCAAAATATTGAAAGTGAGTCTGAAAATATTTTATGCATGCATAAGCTCGATGAGATGATATAAGGACTATCTAAAAAATAGCTGATTTTTTTGCAAAAGGAAGAACAAAACAAGAAGGAGCTAAGAACCCAAAAAGAATGAAGATACAAAAGACAAAAGATAAATCCAGCTAGAAGAGTTGAGGTCAATGCTGGACAAATGTCCAACGATGAAGATCTATTTCGAGGGTCTAGAGGATGAAGATCCATAATGAAGGGCGAAGTCCTGATATTTGAAGATTCATTATGTAGGAAGAAGACATGAAGTGGATGGGCTAGAATAAAGCCAGAATTCTCAACTGACAGAAGGTCAGTCAACTAGAAGAGGTTAAATTGATTAGATAAAAGAAAGCTAGAACTCTCAACTGATAGAAGGTTAGTTAGCTGGAAGAGCTAAAGTTGATCCATTGTAGAATGGAATAGGTAGCTAGAAGAAAGCTCACAATCTCAAATGATAAAAGGTAAGTCTAGCTAGAAGGGCTTAAGTAAATCCTTTGAAGAATGGAACAAGTGGCTAGAAGAAAGCCCGCACTCTCAAATGACAGAAGGTCAGTCCAGTTAGAAGAGCAAAAGTCAATCCATTGAAGGATGGAACAAGTATCTAGAAAAAAGCTAGAACTCTCAATTGACAGAAGCTCAATCTACTAAACGAGCTGAAATTGATGGCTAGAAGAACGCCAGAACTCTCAACTGATAGAAAATTAGCTAATTCCAATCTCAAATCTAGAACCCAAATCTAATTTCTGGTCGAGAATCCAAATCCTGTCCAGGGTCTAGAACCTAAATCCAGTTTTGTGTTGAGAACCCAAATCAAGAATTAGGTCAAGAACTAAAATCCAATTTCAGGTTGAGAACCTAAAATCAATCTCGGGATAAAAACCCACCCTCGTCCAAGGTCAGCTTAAAATCATATTGCTTTTTACTCTATTAATAAATTCAAGATAGTTCAAGCAGAGGGTAAGACTGTAGACCCTTAATTTTTGCCCAGTCTAAATTCAATTGGACAAATCGGACCAAGTTTGGTTCTAATTACAAAATCCAGGTTAAACAAACTTTATTTTTGGATTAGGTTTGATTCAATTAAAATTGGGCCAATATAATAGGAATGGGCTCAATCCTTGCCAACTCGATATGGGTTTTTGCCTCATATAGAATTGGTGGTTGGGAATTCGATATGGGCTTGCCTCATATCAAATTAGCAAGCCACCAATTAGATATGAAGGTTCATGTCGAATTGGTGGCCACCAATTCGACATGAGAGATCCCATATCGAATTGGTGGCCACCAATTCGACATGGACCAAGCCCAGGCTTGGCCAGCTTGTATTGATCTCTTAATCATACTAAAACTAAAATCTTGGCCAAGTATCCGAGTAGCATAAGGACTATTGCTTAAATCAACCCTAATTGAACATTATATATACAAAGCAATAATTAAGAGCACAGAGGGGGATGGCAACAATTTTTAATAGGAAAAATAAACACAGAAAAGAGGCGCTGCAATTGAAAATTAACAAGAACAACAATCAGCCAAAGAAGAAATAAAAACATAAACACAACAACTAGGAGGCAAGAAGTAAAAATGCCCTAACTGCATTTAACCTCTAGCCAAAAACTTAAGTAGATCCAAGCAGTCAACTGCATGATCTCTTTCACTTTGGTGGAGCCAACAAATGAAGGTACAATCTCTGCATTTAATTCATTTAAATTTCATCAAAAGATTCTTTAATTAGGGTTTTAAACATTGATTAATATTTAATTATAGTAGCTATTTGCTTTTAAAAACTATCATGCAGTAAGTTAGTTTAGCTTGCAATAATCATGTAAACCCTTTACATCATCATCATCTTTGCACAACGATCAATTAGACATCTAGTAGCCAAACCATTAGCAGTATTAATTTCAATATAAAGATAATTTGGGTTACAGTTCAAGCAAACCCTATTTTGATCATCCAAAACCCTAAATTTTATTTTCAAAAGACAAAACCCTAGCTTTCATCCCAAAAACCCTAAAAACCCTAGTTTTCATTTAAAAACTCTAATTTAACCCGTAAAACCCTAACTTTCAAATTTAAAACCCTAGGAACCCTAATTCACATATCAAAATCCTAATTTTGCATATCTATTGTTTAATGTAAGATTAAAACCTAGATTTGATTATTTAATTTGTTGATGTATGCTCGTTATGGATGATTTGCTTTTATTTTATACATGATGAATGGTTGAATGTTTTAATTTAATTATTTTGATTTCCAGGATGTAAAAGGCATGTTTTCACCCATGGGTGCTTTATTTATTTTATTTATTTATTTTTTGTAACTTAATTTATTTAAAGGCTTTGGGACACTATTGTAAGGGATACGTTTTCTTCTTTTGGTGGGTGTCCTATTTTATTTATTTTCTTTACATAAATTTGACACTATTGTAAGGGCATGTTTCCATCTTGTATGGATGCACATTTTTTTTGTTAGTTTGTGTAACACCCCCATACTCTATATAAGTACTATACATATACCTTGTATACATGCAGTACGTATATAAAGTATAAGAATGTCACCTTTCATTTCAAATTAAAAACCTTAACTTTGGTTCCAAACAATAATACATTTTATTTAACGAACATTTACAAAATCATTATACTTTTGATGATATTACATATATATAACTATCTTATCTTTCCCAAAATTCATTTATACATAGGAATATATTTTTATCAAATACAACATAATTAAATTGTACATGTATGCACCACCTTCTAGTTGGTCTCGAAATACTCTTACCCTTCTCGTGGCATAACGATTTGACTTCAGATCAACCATCTACTCACCTGCGCGATTTACACAACCGCGCTAAGCTCGAAAGCTTAGTAGTACAAATAAATATTATAAACATACCATACAGAAAATCATACTCATATATTAACTTCATGTATCATTAATTTCTTATCATGTTTTTCCCATTTCAATTACACTTTTCATATATTTCTACTAATCTCATAATTATATAAATATGCACATATATTATTGACACAAACCACAATTCCATAATTTATTAGAACACTCATAAAATAATACTCAGAATGTCCTCATCCATATATATATTACATGTCATATTGTACTTTCAGAATCTCATCTTTCAACATAGCTTCTCAGACCATATTTCTTTTCAATAATTTACTTATGTATTGTAATCATATCATACTTCATAACATTACATGTCATTATATAATTCAATTGATACATCATTCATAGTTCACCTTTAAGCAAAGACAAGCATGGGCCCAAAAGACACTAATATGTTATTCAAAGTTCAGAGTTACTGCTTTGGTCCATAATCACAATCATCAAGCTCGTAGGCGATATATATATATTTATCCATGGATAATCCAACTAGATTTAAGCTTACGACCCAGTCTTTTCACTCAATCTAGCTTCAAGGATTTGTTTTTGAGGCTTACGACCCGGTCTTTTCACCCCAAAAACATCACATTTATCAGCTGGACTCGGCTTACGACCCGGTCTTTTCATCTATCCAGCGATTCATTGGCATGCCGCCAAACCTAGAACTATGAAAATTGAATAACATATTAAGCACGCAATTATTTCATTTATTTCTTTATCATCCTCTTTCACAATTCATTTCTCACTACATATTCCATAATCAAATAGGCAACCATGCCCCAATTATTTCATTTGCACTATCATAGCTAACAACAATGGCTTCACATCTCATCAATAGAGTATACATAACCATTTGCATTAAATATTCATCATCATCCAGGCAAAAATGCCCCATTTATTTCATTTGAATCATTATAGCCAACCACAATGGCATCACATCTCATCATATCTCAATTCACATTAAAACAATTCATCATTAAAGTATTCATCATAACCAATTGCATTGCACATACCTTTTGAATGATCATCATATCTTTCACATTATACAAATCATAACATTAATCAAATTGTATTAACAATATAGTAAATTACTTAACACATTTATAACCAAATGTGTTAAGTCTCAAAATCATGTAAATGAATGCAACCATATAAGTTTGTACTTACCTCAAGAACAACTCACACCAATCTATACACTTTCTCTTCCAAGAATTCTCCACTATATGGATTAGGGCAACTCAACCTCTTCACAACCTAATCCAAAAGGAATAATACACACTTATTTACAAATACACATGAATTCCAATACAATTATTCACCTATTAGTCTCATACTAGACTCATAGATCACAAATTACAAACCAAAACCACTATCTAAGTCCCCACGGTCGTGGCCTCACAACCCCACGACCGTGGGTTAGCAAACGAATCTGCCCACTTTTCTCTAAACCCCCACGGTCGTGTCCCTCACTTGCCACGACCGTGGCACTCATTTTCCATGACCGTGGCATCCATTTTTGCCTCTATTTCGGACCAAACTCATGTATTCTGTGTTTTTAACTTCAATAAACACAAACATATAGAAAATCCAAGATAATAATTGATCAAACTCATAACATACATCAATTACCAATTAATTTAACACTTATATAACTTTAACATATCATAATAATAATCATTATATACATCATCCATATATCAATTATCCAATTCCCCAACTCATTTATATTAAACCCTTACTAAACAATCTCAACAATCCATCATCATCCTCATAAATAACCATATTTTCATCATCTAAATACCAATTCAACATATCTATATACTTCAATCTTTCATTATCATCATCTTCACACACTAACCATATCAAATATAAACACAATCAATAGAAATCAATACAAGGAAATGAATACTTACTTGAATTCTTTGCCAAATCTTTAATATTCACCTTCAATTCTCTTAAAGCCCTTAAGAATTTGATGTGTATGTAAATAAAATCACATCTCTCTCTCTCTCTCTCTCTCTCTCTCTCTCTCTCTCTTTCCACGTTCAAGAAGAAGAAGAAGAAGAAGAAGAAGAAAGAAAATCTTCTTTCTTTATTCAAACTTATCTTATATATATATATAATAATATAATAAAATATCCCAAAAATCCTCCACCACAATATTTATTCTTCCCTTTGACTTTCTTTTCTTCTTTTTCTCTTGTCATTATTATTTTTATTATTATTACTTACTTTTCCTACACCAATATATACATCATATATATGTGATGTATATGTTGCTATATGTATATCTCTTATATATATATATTGTATTTATATTTCCCATATTTTCAAATACCATATATACATATCATCCTTCATATACATCTATCTCTTATAATATTTCCTTTTAATTAATTTATCTTCTTTTGACTTCCATTTCTTTGACTTGTATATGTTATATATATATATATATACAACATATACACTCTCTCTTTATTTCTTTTCTCTTTCCATTAAACATATACATTAAATCCAAATACAACAATAATTCCAAAACTTTTAGGGTATACTTTAGGATATTACAATTCTCCCCCTCTAAAAAAGAAATTTCATCCTCGAAATTATCCAGTACAGTAACTATCCATTCTTAACAAAATACCATCATAACTTTTATATGAAATTAATCATATTATTAAGTTATTATGTCATCATATCACATAACTTCCACTCTCCCCCTTAGAGTCAATCATCTTCTCTAAATTTCATAACTCATCATTATATATATTTATATATATATATCTTATTACTTTCTTAACCAAACATTCAAAATAACTCATTACATTCTCAATTAATTTATCTTTATACAAGAATCAGATCATCTTATAATATCCATATACTTCGTCCATCTATTACATTCAAGATATTTTATCACTTCATCTCTTTATAAATACTCTCTTAACTTTAACCTTAAAAGTCATTGATTTATATCTTATATTGATTATCCCGTCATTACAATCACTTTCAGAATAGATATTTATCAAACCTTAATTGATAACCATATCCTTATTCTTCATACACTTAATTTCTTCTTTAGCATGCTTCTCACTTAACATAAATATTAATACAATGCCTTTAAACTTACTTTACAGGTAATCAACCTTTTCCCTTTTTATCATCATTTACAACTGATATAGCTCAATTCATTCATGTCCATTCATGTATCAGAATATTACATCATATACATTATCACTTATATCTTATACTCTTAATACAACTATACATATTAAATCTCAACAATAATTCACAATCTTAGCGAAATTTAGATCAATTGATCTATCACAATATACCCACGTTTCAATCTTATTCTATTCAAGCCAACAATTAACTTATTTCAACTTATCATTAGATTTCAATAAATATTCAAATTCTAATCTCTTCGGATTCATCTTTTCAACTTTCTGAAGTTATGATTATTAATAACAAATCACTTCAAATTATCTTTCAATATACACATAGTTTATTTTCTATTATCTTAGTACAATTTCCACAAAATTCTCATGATTATCTCATACCATATTTATTACCCATAGTTCACTCACTTAAACCTTAAGTCCATCCACTTATTCACTTTATACCATAAACATATTCAGTATAACTTTCAATCACATTTTGTAATTTCTCCCACTTATCATCTCCTTACATTTTCATACCATTACTATATTTACATAATCACCTTTCTATCACATTATTCATAACTCAAAACATTTTTACAGTTCTCTTTCCTTCCATACTTTCTATAATTATAAACAAATTTCTAACATAAAATGATAAAATACAACTTTACCCATCATAACTCTTGACCATGCTTCTAGAAACATAATTATCAATCTCATCAAAACTATACTACAGTCATGTTATCTCAGGCTCAAATCTGTGGATAACAAAACTAACCGGCCAAATATACTAAACAAATCATATTGGCATAGGAGATTAATGGTCACGCCTGTGGCTTATAAATCAATACTGTCCCTTTATTAATCTGCTTCCAACCCTTCCAATTACAATGCTAAGTCTACATATCATTCTCTAAACTTTTATTATACCAAGAGTTAACACATTTCAACTCCGTTTCAAAACAATTTTCTCTTGATCACTTGATCATCATCAACCTAACTCACTTTCAACAATATTATCTTTAATATCTCTTACGCACAACATTCGATCATATGCAAATTTCACACAACTTTCATTTATTACTCCATTTCTAATCTATCTTTAATAAAAATTTCATACATTATACTTTCCCTTTTTCCTTACAATTTCTTATTATACACACGTACATAAAACATTTCCACATGCAGATACTTTGAGTCCAAAACATTATATGATAATTAAATTCATTTATTATCATAAACAATTTCACTGTCCAGTAGTACTCAAGTCCATTCTCACTCTCTATTTTATCCCATAGTCTAGCTCTGCACAGATCAAGACCACTAGACATGTAATTGTATAAAATAACAAAAACACCACAACAAATTTTTTTTTTTCATATTACAATTACATTCATATTGAAAAACTCATTTCACATATTCTATACATGTTTACACATAATCATCTATGTATACTTAATTTCTCTTTTACATACAATCCATACAAATTTAACATTTATTACTTTCCATTAAACAACATCATTCTCATTCTTTTGACATGACTTAAGTTATTTATTAACTCAACATATATATATATACTCTACTCATAATAATATTTCACAAAAATCTTAGTCACATTTCTAATGTGACATCTCTCTCACATTTGTTTTTAAATGCATTTAGTAAATCCTTCATATCCATTTTCACCCTTTCCAGTCAAATGACTTAAAGTAACTCATTTTCACACGCTTAATCACTTTCCTTTTATTTCAAAACAAATTTTCATACTATCAATCACATTATCCAATTCATAGTATTCTCATGTGCAATAATATTCATTGCAAATAGCTCATATGTTTAACATACATTAAACTATCGATATCCAAATAATCTTTATCAACATTCCATTAAAACTCTAAACTCTCAAATTACTACTTTACCTAAACTTCAATTTACTAATCTCATTTTTCTTAATATCAACTTTAAAAAAAAAAACATCTTATATATATACCACAAAGCAACATCAAAACATATAATTTTCACAATTATTAAAGCTCATTTCAAAAATCCAAATGTCACATATTACCACCATTAACATGAGCTTTAACAACACTTAAGCATATCACATTTCTAACATTGAAATCACAATGTTTGCATTAAAATAACAATACAAACAACACCATTATATCTCCTTACTTAACCAACATCATCTTTTCTTTTTTACCTTTTAAAAACCTTAACTTTACATACCTAAACCTTAAATTGTCACACTTTGTCTATACCGATCAACTCACTCAATATTCCACCATACTATCTTCATTTTAATAACATATCTATCCATATTAATAATCCAACAATATTTCCTCTCTCTAGTAATCCAAACATAAGGTTTATTAGAAAGAGATTCAAATTATAGAGGAAAGAGTACATACTTTAATCTTGATTTTGTTTTTAACTCATTTCCAACTTTATTCTCCTAGTCATTTCTTTATATTTCAAACACATTTCAATAATCAAAAATTTAAAAAAAAATTACTTTACTTGAATAAATTCCCATTCTTTAATTTATCAAATAAACTTATATAAAATTTTCCATATCATTTCTTTCTATAGCTTTACTTTCATGTAAAACCTCATTTACACATTATCATCTATCTCATATAATTCAGATATACTACAAATCACAAAATGCCACATCCGAGACCAACCTAGGTGTTAATGCATATACATGCATCACAATTTCAATTTTTTTTCAAATTTTCTTCTTTTCATTTTAAATCTACTTAGGCCAAGAATCTCGAACCTAAGCTCTGATACCAAAATAATTGTAACACCCCCATACTCTATATAAGTACTATACATATACCTGTATACATGCAGTACGTATATAAAGTATAAGAATGTCACCTTTCATTTCAAATTAAAAACCTTAACTTTGGTTCCAAACAATAATACATTTTATTTAACGAACATTTACAAAATCATTATACTTTTGATGATATTACATATATATAACTATCTTATTTTTGCCAAAATTCATTTATACATAGGAATACATTTTTATCAAAATACAACATAATTAAATTGTACATGCATGCACCACCTTCTAGTTGGTCTCGAAATACTCTTACCCTTCTTGTGGCATAACGATTTGACTTGAAATCAACCATCTACTCACCTGCGCGATTTACACAACCGCGCTAAGCTCGAAAGCTTAGTAGTACAAATAAATATTATAAACATACCATACAGAAAATCATACTCATATATTAACTTCATGTATCATTAATTTCTTATCATGTTTTTCCCATTTCAATTACACTTTTCATATATTTCTACTAATCTCATAATTATATACATATGCACATATATTATTAACACAAACCACAATTCCATACATTATTAGAACACTCATAAAATAATACTCAGAATGTCCACATCCATATATATTACATGTCATATTGTACTTTCAAAATCTCATCTTTCAACATAGCTTCTCAGACCATATTTCTTTTCAATAATTTACTTATGTATTGTAATCATATCATACTTCATAACATTACATGTCATTATATAATTCAATTGATTCATCATTCATAGTTCACCTTTAAGCAAAGACAAGCATGGGCCCAAAAGACACTAATATGTTATTCAAAGTTCAGAGTTACTGCTTTGGTCCATAATCACAATCATCAAGCTCGTAGGCGATATATATATTTATCCATGGATAATCCAACTAGATTTGAGCTTACGACCCAGTATTTTCACTCAATCTAGCTTCAAGGATTTGTTTTTGAGGCTTACGACCCGGTCTTTTCACCCAAAAACATCACATTTATCAGCTAGACTCGGCTTACGACCCGGTCTTTTCACCTATCCAGCGATTCATAGGCATGCCGCCAAACCTAGAACTCTGAAAATTGAATAACATATTAAGCACACAATTATTTCATTTATTTCTTTATCATCCTCTTTCACAATTCATTTCTCATTACATATTCCATAATCAAATAGGCAACCATGCCCCAATTATTTCATTTACACTATCATAGCTAACAACAATGGCTTCACATCTCATCAATAGAGTATACATAACCATTTGCATTAAACATTCATCATCATCTAGGCAAACATGCCCCATTTATTTCATTTGAATCATATATCCAACCACAATGGCATCACATCTCATCATATCTCAATTCATATTAAAACAATTCATCATTAAAGTATTCATCATAACCAATTGCATTGCACATACCTTTTGAATGATCATCATATCTTTCACATTATACAAATCATAACATTAATCAAATTGTATTAACATTATAGTAAATTATTTAACACATTTATAACCAAATGTGTTAAGTCTCAAAATCATGTAAATGAATGCAACCATGTAAGTTTGTACTTATGTAACACCCCTATATCCCGTATACGTACAAAGCATGCTTATACGATCGTAATGTACATATACTGAATATAGAAAATTCCACAGTTTAAAAATACACAAATCATATCTTTGAAAATAAGTGAAGCAAATCTTAAACATTTAAAAGAAATTCAAAAGACACTATAGATAAAAACGTTTATTAATCCGCAGCGGAAGTTATTACAAATACTTACAAGTACAAATACATAAAAATTTGAAATTTACAAAACATAGAATATATACATGATTGGCAGCTTGACTCTCTGATCTTTAAGCTCTAATCCAACTCTTCAAGCATAAACTCAACTAGGTCTAGAAGAATCCTCAGTCTCAACCCTATCAACCCTACCACCTGCGCGATGAACCACAATCGCACTGAGCCAACATCTCAGTAGTACAAACCATAATGATAATATGCAATGTCAATATCAATGTCATGTATTCAACCAATAAAGATCATACTTATAAATGTTACATTTCATTATTTCAATAATTATATCATCATCCATTATACTCATTCAATATAGACACCTATGGGCCCAACAAGTATGTAATATGATATTCAAAGTTCATCATTATAGCCAACAACCATGGCTTCATATACGAACCTTCCCCCAACCAGGTCGGTAGTCCAAGTTCGGTTTCCCAGCCCACTGGGTCCGCATGGTTCTGCAGGAGGCAGATAGGCACGTATAAGACTATCAGTAATGAACCTTCCCCCAACCAGGTCGGTAGTCCAAGTTCGGTTGCCCAGTCCACTGGGTCCGCATGGTTCCGCAGGAGGCAGATAGGTATGTATAATACTGACTGTATCAAACCTTCCCCCAACCAGGTCGGTAGTCCAAGTTCGGTTGCCCAGCCACTGGGTCCGCATGGTTCCGCAGGAGGAAGATAGGTCCGTATTTATATCTTTAAATATTACTTTCTCAATTCATTTCTCATTTTCATCATTATAATATACAACATCAATTACATTAACTAAACAAACATATCATTATTCAATCATATCATCTAGGCATGCTTCCATCATATCATTCACATCATTATAACTCAGAACATTAATTTCACATCGCTTTATGTCTCAATTTACATTAAGGTAATTCATTATAAAAGTATTCATATGCATCATCAATATCATCAACTGTATGTTCAATCTCAACATCATATGAATGTATGCAATAATGTAGTTTGTACTTCAAAAGCAACCCACACAACTCTAAACACTTCTTCTTCCAAGAGTCTTTCACCACTTGAATTAGGGTAATTTACCTTCTTCACAGCCTATTCCAAAAGAAAGATGAAACCCACATAAGATCATAAGGCTAAGAACCAACTAGGGCAAACTCTAAACATGACATGCTCAACAACACGGGCATGTCCCTGACCGTGCCTTAACTCCACAACACAGAAGCTTTTACACGCTCAACAACACGGGCGTGTCACTAGGCGTGTAATACATTCTGCCTCTCAAAAACTTTGACACGTCCAACAATGTGAGCGTGCTCGTGGCCATGTCAATTCCCCAAAAACACAGTGGCTATGACACGCTCAATAACACGGACGTGTTACTGGCCGTGTCAATCCTACTGCCACACAGAAGTTATGACACGCTCAGTGACATGGGCGTGTCACTGCTCATGTTACCCATCCAAAACACCAAACCATCGACACGTCCAAAATCCTGGTCGTGCTCGTGGGCGTGTCAGGCCAAAAACCCAGATTCCGGCAACAACAACAACACAACCAACAAATCACTTCCTTTCACCAAAATCCACTTCAACCAAACTTAGCTCAACATACCCAAAAACCATAACAAACTTACAAAAACACCAAAACAACTAAAAACATACTTCCAACACAAATCAAAATCATCACCACAAACCTAAAACACAACCACAATACATTCACTTCCAACAACTTACTCTTTCCTTCAATCCATCCCCAAAACCAGAAATCAGTTTACCCAAACACTCTTAAACACATCTTAATCAAACATATTCACATACCACCCACTAACTCAACTCATAAACTCAAAGAAATCAAAGAATCAAGTGAAGAACTTACCAAGGATGAAGAAGCTCTTAACTTTCCAACTTGAACACTTGAAAACTTCCTTAGATCTTGAGTTTAGAAGTTCAAATCTCTCCCTTGTTCTCTTGTTTCTTTGTTAGCCGGCCAAAAGAAAGCAAAGGAAGGAAAAGAAAGAGAGCCACGGAAGGAAAGAAAGAAAGAAGAAAAGAGAAGACACAAAGTCAAATCACCTCCTTAAAACTCTCTCCTCCAAGTACTAATTATTAAAATAATCCATTCAATCTCTTCCACTCAATTAATTATCCTTATTAATTAATTATTAAATCAAAAACACATAAATATCTTCTTCCACTAACTTCCTTTGACTTAGACTTGGGTATATGTTGTATATATTCTAATATACACAACATATACACTCTCTTTAAAATCCTTTTCTCTTTCCAAAGAAACATATACATTAAATCCAATTAAACAACAATAATACCAAAACTTCTAGGGTACACTTTGGGATATTACAATTCTCCCCCTCTAAAAAGAAATTTCATCCCTGAAATTACCTGATATCAAGTCCGAAACAATTGAGGGTATTGATCTCGCATTGCTTGCTCACTTTCCCAAGTTGCCTCTTCTCTACCATGATTCTTCCAAAGAACTTTCACCAATGGCACTCTCTTATTCCTCAACTCTTTTACTTCATGTGCCAAATATAGGGATTGGTTCTTCTTCAAATGTCAAATCCGGACTCACCTCAATAGATTCAACTGGTAAAACATGAGATGGGTCTAATCTGTACCTCCTCAGCATAGAAACATGGAAGACATTTTGAATTCTATCCAATTCAGGTGGTAAAGCAAGTCGATACGCAACTGGTCCAACCCTTTCCAATATCTCATACGGTCCAACAAAACGAGGACTCAGTTTTCCTTTACGACCAAATCTTAAAATCTTTTTCCAAGGAGACACTTTCAAAAATACTTTATCTCCAATATTAAACTCAATGTCTCTCCTCTTCAAATCTGAATAAGACTTCTGTCGGTCTGAAGCTGCTTTCAATCTATTCCGAATCATCTTCACTTTCTCTTCAGTCTCTCTAACCAAATCAGGACTAATTAACTTACCTTCACCAGTTTCATTCCAACATAGAGGCATTCTACATCGTCTACCATACAATGCCTCAAATGGTGCCATTCCAATACTGGATTGATGACTGTTGTTATAAGCAAATTCCAAAAGTGGTAAAAATCTGTCCCAACTTCCAGAAAAATCAATGACACAGCTTCTCAACATATCCTCAATAATCAGTATCACTCTCTCTGACTATCCATCTGTCTGCGGATGGAAAGCAGTGCTAAAATGCAATCTAGAACCCAAAGCCCCATGTAAACTCTTCCAGAACCTCAAAGTGAACCGAGGATCTCGATCCGACACTAAAGAAATTGGGACTCCATGCAACTTCACAATCTCATGGATATACAACTCAGCCAACTTCTCAAAAGAATAATCCATCCGAACCGGAAGAAGGTGAGCTGTCTTTGTCAACCTATCAACAATCACCCAAATAGCATCATATTTCCTCAGCGTCAATGGCAGACCAGATACAAAGTCCATTGTCACTCTCTCCCATTTCCATTCAGGCACTGTTAAAGGTTGAAAAAACCCTGTTGGAACTTGATGCTCCGCTTTTACCTTCTGACAAGTAAGACATTTGGACACAAATTCCGCTATGTCTCTCTTCATACCGGACCACCAATAATGCTGTCTTAAATCATGGTACATTTTTGTACTACCCGTATGCATAGCAAAAACCGATTGATGTGCTTCTTCCAAAATGATCCTTTTCAAACTATCATCATCAGAAACACACAACCTATCCTTGAACCAAAAGACTACCATCACTTTTCACATGAAAATCTCGGCTCTCTCCATTTCGGCAATCTGATACAATCTTCTGAATTTTCTCATCCGCCAATTGAGCCTCCTTAATCTGATCTAACAATACTAGTCTCAACTGCAGTTGGGCCAATAATGCACCATCATCACATACTTCAAAATTTGCATGCAACGCTCTCAATTCAACAAGCAACGAGAGCGAATAAACAACCAAACCTGCCAAAGACTTCCGACTTAAGGCATCAGCAACAACATTTGCCTTACCAGGGTGATAATCAATCAAGTAGTCATAGTCTTTGATCAACTCCAGCCATCGTCTCTGCCAAAGGTTAAGCTCTCTCTGAACCCCCAAATATTTCAAACTTTTGTGATCTGTATAAATAAAACATTTCTCCCCATATAAGTAATGTCGCCAAATCTTTAGAGCAAACACTATAGCCGCTAATTCCAAATCATGAGTCGGATAGTTAAGCTCATGCGGCTTCAACTGCCGAGAAGCATAAGCTATAACTTTACCCTCTTGCATCAAAACACACCCTAAACCATTATGTGAAGCATCACTGTAAATCACATATGATTTATCTTCCACGGGTAAAGTAAGAACAGGTGCTTGTGCCAACATCTCTTTCAACTGTTCAAAGCTAGCTTGACACTGATCCGTCCACACAAATCTAACTCCCTTCTGAAGTAATCTGGTGAGTGGAGTAGCTATCAAAGAAAAACCTTTCACAAACCGTCGGTAATAGCCTGCCAAGCCCAGAAAACTTCTAACTTCAGTTATAGACTTTGGTGGACTCCATTTCAAAATAGCTTCAACTTTACTTGGGTCGACTCTAATACCATCTGCTGAAACTATATGACCCAGAAAAGTCACTTGGTCAAGCCAAAACTCACACTTCGACAGCTTAGCATACAATTGCTTTTCTCTCAAGATCTGCAACACAATCCGCAAATGCTTGTCATGCTCCTCCTCATTACGCGAATACACCAAAACATCATCAATGAAAACCACCACAAATTGATCCAGACAAGGCCTGAAGACCCTATTCATCAAATCCATAAAAACTGCAGGTGCATTCGTCAACCCAAAAGGCATTACTAAAAACTCATAATGCCCATACCTGGTGCGGAAAGCGGTTTTAGAAACATCTTCAGCTCTAACCCTCAATTGATGGTACCCTGATCTCAAATCAATCTTGGAAAACATTGCTGCTCCTTTCAATTGATCAAAGAGATCATCAATCCTGGGCAAAGGATATTTATTCTTAATAGTCACTTTGTTCAATTGCCTATAATCAATGCATAACCTCATGGTACCATCCTTCTTTTTCACAAACAACACAGGAGCTCCCCAAGGAGAAACACTGGGCGAATAAACCCTTTATCCAACAACTCCTGTAACTGCACCTTTAACTCTCTCAATTCAGCAGGTGCCATGCGATAAGGAGTGATAGAGATGGGAGTGGTACCAGGCAGCAATTCAATACCAAACTCCACCTCTCTCTCAGGAGGCAACCCTGGCAACTCCTCTGGAAACACATCTGGAAAATCTGCAACTGTGGTTATATCATCAAGTTGAGAACCCCCTACTCTAGTATCCACCACATGAGCAAGGTAAGCATCACACCCTTTTCTAATCAACCTTCTAGCTGTTACAGCTGATACAAACAAGGATGCAAGCTGTCTCTGCTCACTAAACACCATCACACTCCTACCATCACTAGTTCTCAAAGTGACACATTTCTTTTGACAATCTACCACAGCTCCATGCCTAGACAACCAGTCCATGCCCAAAATCAAATCATACTCTTTAAAAGGCATTTCAATCAAATCTCCACGAAACTCCTCACCTTGCACCACAACTGTACTATCTCGGTGCACCTTGCTAACAATCACACTATGCCCTAACGAATTTGTCACCAACACATCAAATCCTAGGGACTCAGAATGCAATTCAGACACAGGCAAAATAGATGCACTAATATATGAATGAGTAGAGCCTGGATCAATTAAAGCAAGAACTGAAATGCCAAATAAAGAGAAAGTACCCGCAATGACTGCAAAAACATCGGGTTGTTTTTGCATCACATATACTCATTGAGAAGGCCCAGCCTCATCTGGTCTAGTATCCCTGGATGAAGATCCTCCTCTCTGACTATACCCAAGTCTACCCCCTCTGCTGAAACCTCTGCTCCCTCGACCACCTCTGACACTAGGTCGAGAAACTGCAGAATCTATCGGCCTCTGCTCCTGCATCTCCGGACACTCTCTAATAAAATGATTAGGTGAACCACATCTGAAGCACACAGCTGGTCCACTATTCTTCCAACAAGCACCCCTATGTATTCCACCACACTGAGCACACACAGGTGGAGTGGATCTCTGAACTACTGGAGTCGAAGCACTCACTACTGAAACTATAGGTCTCGATCTCTGTCTCTAAAACTGAACTGACCTACTAGCCTGCCTCTGACTCCGACTGATCCTGGGAACAAAACTTCCCCTACCTCTCTTCACAGATGAAGACCCTGCCTCAAACTGGGGTCTCCTAACCCTGGTCTCCTCCTCAATAGCAGCTGCTGCAATACCCTGGGCTCTCTCCACACTCCTAGCTGCTGTAACCAGTTGGGAAAAATCATGATATCTAAAACCAACCACAAGACACATAATTGAGGGTCTCAATCCCTCCTCAAACCTTCTACACCTGTCAATCTCATCCGAGATAATTCCCCCGGCGTAGTGGCTCAACCGGATGAACTCTAGCTCATACTCTGTCACAGTCCGGTGATCTTGCCTCAAGGTCAGAAATTCCATTTTCTTCACATCCTTATACTCCCTCGGAGTATATTTTAGCTCAAACTCCCGTAGAAAATCACTATAAGACAATGTAGGTGGATCGTCCATAGCATGAGGAACTGTCTTCCACCAATCATATGCATCCTTCTGCAACAGTGATCTAGCATAATCAAAATTTTCTTCTGGAGTGGCTTGCAACTGAATGAAAATCCTTTGAACCTTATCCAGCCACTGCTCAGCTACCGCTGGATCAATAGTACCCAGAAAATCTTCTACTCCATACTTCCTTAATTCATCATAATGTCTCACTGGTACCATTGGCTGGGATGGGGGTGGCGGTGGTTGCACTGGTGCCTGCCTCATTAATTCAACCATATGCCTAAGCCAAACTGGAGAAACCTCCTCACCAGCTGGTCTCCCAGACACAGAAACAGGGGCCTCTCCAGTTCTATTCACTCTAGCTCCATCTCTTCCATCCTTAGGAGCTACACTCTCAGCACTACCCTCAACAAATTGACGTGAATGAGGATCCATTATGACCTATATCTGCAAACACAGCAGAATACACTTCATTAAAGATCAAAGACTGCCAACACCAAACATGTATTTTATTCAAAAACCCACTTTTTTTTAAAAAATCAAAATATTCTTTTTCTTACACTTGACCTAGGTTGAGAATCTCAAACCTAGGCTCTGATACCAAAATAATTGTAACACCCCTATATCCCGTATACGTACAAAGCATGCTTATATGATCGTAATGTATGTATACTGAATATAGAAAATTCCACAGTTTAAAAATACACAAATCATATCTTTGAAAATAAGTGAAGCAAATCTTAAACATTTAAAAGAAATTCAAAAGACACTATAGATAAAAATGTTTATTAATCCACAACGAAAGTTATTACAAATTCTTACAAGTACAAATACATAAAAATTTGAAATTTACAAAACATAGAATATATACATGATTGGCAGCTTGACTCTCTGATCTTTAAGCTCTAATCCAACTCTTCAAGCATAAAACTCAACTAGGTCTAGAAGAATTCTCAGTCTCAACCCTATCAACCCTACCACCTGCGCGATGAACCACAATCGCACTGAGCCAACAACTCAGTAGTACAAACCATAATGATAATATGCAATGTCAATATCAATGTCATGTATTCAACCAATAAAGATCATACTTATAAATGTTACATTTCATTATTTCAATAATTATATCATCATCCATTATACTCATTCAATATAGACACCTATGGGCCCAACAAGTATGTAATATGATATTCAAAGTTCATCATTATAGCCAACAACCATGGCTTCATATACGAACCTTCCCCCAACTTGGTCGATAGTCCAAGTTCGGTTGCCCAGCCCACTGGGTCCGCATGGTTCCGCAGGAGGCAGATAGGCACGTATAAGACTATCAGTAATGAACCTTCCCCCAACCAGGTCGGTAGTCCAAGTTCGGTTGCCCAGTCCACTGGGTCCGCATGGTTCCGCAGGAGGCAGATAGGTCCGTATTTATATCTTTAAACATTACTTTCTCAATTCATTTCTCATTTTCATCATTATAATATACAACATCAATTACATTAACTAAACAAACATATCATTATTCAATCATATCATCTAGGCATGCTTCCATCATATCATTCACATCATTATAACTCAGAACATTAATTTCACATCTATTTATGTCTCAATTTACATTAAGGTAATTCATTATAAAAGTATTCATATGCATCATCAATATCATCAACTGTATGTTCAATCTCAACATCATATGAATGTATGCAATAATGTAGTTTGTACTTACTTCAAAAGCAACCCACACAACTTTAAACACTTCTTCTTCCATGAATCTTTCACCACTTGAATTAGGGTAATTCACCTTCTTCACAGCCTATTCTAAAAGAAAGATGAAACCCACATAAGATCATAAGGCTAAGAACCAACTAGGGCAAACTCTAAACATGACACGCTCAACAACACGGGCGTGTCCCTGACCGTGCCTTAACTCCACAACACAAAAGCTTTTACACGCTCAACAACACGGGCGTGTCACTAGGCATGTAATACATTCTGCCTCTCAGAAACTTTGACAAGTCCAACAACGTGAGCGTGCTCGTGGCCGTGTCAATTCCCCAAAAACACAGTAGCTATGACACGCTCAATAACACGGACGTGTTACTGGCCGTGTCAATCCTACTGCCACACAGAAGCTGTGACACGCTCAGTGACATGGGCGTGTCACTGCTCGTGTTACCCATCCAAAACACCAAACCATCGACACGCCCAAAATCCTGGTCGTGCTCGTGGGCGTGTTAGGCCAAAAATCCAGATTCCAGCAACAACAACAACACAACCAACAAATCACTTCCTTTCACCAAAATCCACTTCAACCAAACTTAGCTCAACATACCCAAAAACCATAACAAACTTACAAAAACACCAAAACAACTAAAAACATACTTCCAACACAAATCAAAATCATCACCACAAACCTAAAACACAACCACAATACATTCACTTCCAACAACTTACTCTTTCCTTCAATCCATCCCCAAAACCAGAAATCAGTTTACCCAAACACTCTTAAACACATCTTAATCAAACATATTCACATACCACCCACAAACTCAACTCATAAACTCAGAGAAATCAAAGAATCAAGTGAAGAGCTTACCAAGGATGAAGAAGCTCTTAACTTTCCAACTTGAACACTTGAAAACTTCCTTAGATCTTGAGTTTAGAAGTTCAAATCTCTCCCTTGTTCTCTTGTTTCTTTGTTAGCCGGCCAAAAGAAAGCAAAGGAAGGAAAAGAAAGAGAGCCACGGAAGGAAAGAAAGAAAGAAGAAAAGAGAAGACACAAAGTCAAATCACCTCCTTAAAACTCTCTCCTCCAAGTATTAATTATTAAAATAATCCATTCAATCTCTTCCACTCAATTAATTTTCCTTATTAATTAATTATTAAATCAAAAACACATAAATATCTTCTTCCACTAACTTCCTTTGACTTAGACTTGGGTATATGTTGTATATATTCTAATATACACAACATATACACTCTCTTTAAAAACCTTTTCTCTTTCCAAAGAAACATATACATTAAATCCAATTAAACAACAATAATACCAAAACTTCTAGGGTACACTTTGGGATATTACAACTTACCTCAAGAACAACTCACACCAATCTATACACTTTCTCTTCCAAGAATTCTCCACTATATGGATTAGGGCAACTCAACCTCTTCATAACCTAATCCAAAAGGAATAATACACACTTATTTACAAATACACATGAATTCCAATACAATTATTCACCTATTAGTCTCATACTAGACTCATATAACACAAATTAAAAACCAAAACCACTATCTAAGTCCCCACGATCGTGGACTCACAACCCTACGGCCGTGGGTTAGCAAACGAATCTGCCCACTTTTCTCTAAACCCCCACGGTCGTGTCCCTCACTTGCCACGACCGTGGCATCCATTTTGCCTCTGTTTCGGACCAAACTCATGTATTCTGTGTTTTTAACTTCAATAAATACAAACATATAGAAAATCCAAGATAATAATTGATCAAACTCATAACATACATCAATTACCAATTAATTTAAAACTTATATAACTTCAACATATCATAATAATAATCATTATATACATCATCCATATATCAATTATCCAATTCCCCAACACATTTATATTAAACCCTTACTAAATAATCTCAACAATCCATCATCATCCTCACAAATAACCATATTTTCATCATCTAAATACCAATTCAACATATCTATATACTTCAATCTTTCATTATCATCATCTTCACACACTAACCATATCAAATATAAACACAATCAATAGAAATCAATACAAGGAAATGAATACTTACTTGAATTCTTTGCCAAATCTTCAATATTCACCTTCAATTCTCTTAAAGCCCTTAAGAATTTGATGTGTATGTAAATAAAATCACATCTCTCTCTCTCTCTCTGTCTCTCTCTCTCTCTCTCCACGTTCAAGAACAAGAAGAAGAAGAAGAAGAAGAAAGAAAATCTTCTTTCTTTATTCAAACTTATCTTATATATATATAATAATATAATAAAATATCCCAAAAATCCTCCACCACAATATTTATTCTTCCCTTTGACTTTCTTTTCTTCTTTTTCTCTTGTCATTATTATTATTATTATTATTATTATTATTATTATTATTATTATTACTACTACTACTACTACTACTACTTACTTACTTACTTACTTACTTTTCCTACACCAATATATACATCATGTATATGTGATGTATATGTTGCTATATGTATATCTCTTATATATATATATATTGTATTTATATTTCCCATATTTTCAAATACCATATATACATATCATCCTTCATATACATCTATCTCTTATAATATTTCCTTTTAATTAATTTATCTTCTTTTGACTTCCATTTCTTTGACTTGTATATTTTATATATTTATATATGTCTATATATACAACATATACACTCTCTCTTTATTTCTTTTCTCTTTCCATTAAACATATACATTAAATCCAAATACAATAATAATTCCAAAACTTTTAGGGTATACTTTGGGATATTACAGTTTGAATCTTTTTTTTATTTTAATACATTAAATGTTTATTTATTTTAAATTGCATGTAGTATGGATGATATTTTAGCAAGATAAAGAATTTAATAATATTTAGACCTGAAATGGAGGCCAGTTCAAATGAACCGGGCACTATAGGGGCCTTGGATCATTCTCACCATCCCCATGTGTACCCAACTTTTTGAACCCAATATGGGGTTAGGGATTCCTTAGGAATCAAGTCATCCACCCCTTTTTATCTTCTCGGTCTGTCCGTGTGGCGATCCCATTTTCTCCGATTTTAGGCCCGTGTTCTCTAAGGCATTAAGCCTAACCGTGCCAATGTGGTAAGAGCCCCGGGATTGGGGGCAAAAATCCCTGCTCATAATGGCGACTCCACTAGGGTCAAGAGAAGTTGATTCCCTTGGTATTTATATTATTTTATTCTATCTTATTATGATATTGTCCATTGCATCATTTGGTTTGCATTATGTGCATGACTTAGGACACCCGTGTAACCCGTGTTGATTGTGTAAGGGATGTCATTCTTTCAATCAAGGTATGGAGATTGAGCAAAGATAACTACTCATAGCCTTGTACCTTTTGACATATACTTGCTTTGAGAACCTAAGCTTTTTCAACTCAAAGACTAAAGCTCATGTAATTGGCCTAGTTACTTTCCTTAGGTTTTTACACAAATGCTTGTTGTTTGTCTATGATTAATATATCTTAGTTTGAACCATGGCTTATTTGGTTTGTTCTTTTTCTAATATGACCTAATAATATTGTAAGCTCAAAATAATTTTTATTCCTTTATGCCCAAAAGACTGAAACTATTTTTAAAATTTTCAAGATGCTCTTTGGACATAAAACTTTTCTAAAATAGGTCAAAGATTCTTTTCTACCTTATAGCTCAAATACAAAGCCCAAATATCATTTTTTTAATAAACATTTTTACATTGGTGTAGACCCTTAATTTTTGACCTAGTCTGGTCTAATATATTTTAATAAGTCCAAAATAATTATTGTGTTGTCCAATATATTTTAATTAGTCCAAAATAATTTTTGTGCTATCTTAATTAAATAATATTTGCTTTAGTATTTAATTTTTATTAATAAAAAACAAATAAATAAAAATCGACGATGAAAAATTGGCGACGAAAAATTTCATCGACAAAAAGGGGGGTGGCGAAATGGCCCGTAGGCAATTTCGCCCACCCCAGCTGCGGCAACTTTTTTGCCAGCAAAATTTTTTTTGCCAGCGCAATTTTTCTACCTCAGTTTTTTACACAAGCAAAATTTTTCCGACGCAAATTTTTTCGAAACCAAATTTAATTCGGTTTCAGTTTCCTTTTCTTAATTAATATTAGATTCCATGAACAAGTGAACTTAATCATCAAAATCTTCTATAAATAAGGACTAAAAAAACACATATGGGAGGAGGAAAATTTTAGGTGATCGAAATTTAGATCAAAATTTAGGAGGAAAATAGGGGAGGAGAAAAACGAGGGCAATCGAATGAATTGAAAAACTTTGAATCAATCAGACTTTTTGAGAGAAGAAAACAAGCAAATTCAATCCATCAAAGGCAACCATCTTGCCTTTGTTCTTGTTCATTCAAGAAACAATTTTTGGTGGAACCAACAAACAAAGGTATGAATTTCTTTATTTATTTTTCTTTACAGTAGCTTCATCACTCAAGATTGAAAATTTATGTTTCTTCAAAAATCTTAAAACCCTAATCTACTTTCTAACTTTTCAAAACCTTAAATCGTTTCATTAATTTACAAAAACCCTAATATGCTTTCCAATTTTCCAAAACCCATAAATTCCAAAAACCATAAAAATTATCCTTCAGTTTCTTCGAAACCTTAAATCCCTAATTCCTCTTTTTTGTTTTCAAAAACCACAAAAACCTTAAATCGTTTCTTTTTTCAAACCGGCTAGCGGGACCGCCGTATGGGTTCGAGTCATTATTTATTTATGCATTATAAATCTTTATGTTTTACTTCCATTATTATGATTATTCAAAATACAAACAGTAAAGCCAAAACCAATTAATCTAAAAACTTCAGTTTTCCTAATTTCATAATTTTACCCCTCAAACCCTAATTTGATCAATCAAAGAACCTTACTAATTTCTTAAATTATAAAACCCTAATCCTTTTCAATTCTCTTAAAACTTACAGTAGCCTAAACAAATAACAATAATAATATCTTAAGATTCCAAAACCTTGAATGTTAATTAAAGAAATTTAAATAGAAACAATAACCCTAATTTGTACCTTTACTTGCTTTATTTACTTTCAGATTTGATTGTGTAGTTCATTATATGCTTTGATTTATTTTATATGCCTTGGTGGTTTATTTAAGTTCAATACTTAATTTATTTAGTTTATCATGGATGGATGTTTACATTCTATTGATGTTTAATATCTTTGATGACTGATTTATTTATGATGAATGGTTATTTACTTTTATCGATTTATTTAGATTTCCAAATGTTGTAAGAGGTATGTTTCCACTTGGTGGGTACCTCATTAGTTAAATATCATGTAAATTAAATTGCTTTTCTATTTTAGAACCAATGTAAAGGACATGTTTCTACCTTTCGGTGGGTGTCCTATTTAGGAATGGATTATGTAAGGGCATGTTTCCATCCTCGGATGGGTGTCCATTTATTTGCTTTGTTTGGACATTGCTTTAATTTTAATATAATGATGCTTTATTTCAATTGTTGCATTTAATATGGATAATATTGTTATATTTAAGAATTTTATAATATTAAGACCTGTAAAGGAGGCCGGTTCCAATGAACCGGGTGTTGTAGGGGTGTTGGGCTATTTCTCACCTTCCCTACACGTACCCAACTTTCCGAACCCATTAGGGGGTTGGGGATTCCTTAGGAATCGAGTCATCCACCCCTTTCTTTTTCCCTGCCCGTCTGGGTGGTAACTCCATTTTCTCCATACTTAGGTCCGTGTTCTCTAAGGTCCCGAGCCTAAACAGTGCTGAAGTCGCAACAACCATTCCACCGGCAATGGGGGCGAAAATCCCCGCTCACAAATGGGCTTTGAATTAAAATTATTTTTCACTTCATCCAAATTACAACATTTCTTATCCTTCTTCTTAAATGAGCTTACAATTATTTAAGTCAATTATGGAATACCAAAAATCAATTATGGGGCTAATTTGTACCAAGAATTGTTAATCATGGGCTTGTTTGTGGCATGAATCATTAGTTATTTTTCCAAATAGGAAATTTATTTAGGATAATCCCTTTAATTTAGTTTTAATCCATAATGTAGCATAAAAGCTACTTTTAGTTGATCCAATGGATTAAGGCTTAATTAATGTGAATTATCATGGACTGACTTCTATATTTGAAAATACAACTACTGGTTAAACCATTCGAGTGAATTTTTCAAACATAAGATGTCCCATATTGATATTTTGTTGACCATATACCTAGGAAAAGAGACTCGTCGTTCGTTTGTGGAAGTTATAAGGTTAAAGGAGCATCCTAATTATCTTTGTTTATCGATATTTATGCATCCATGTATATATACATGCATGCATTGCATGGAATTGATCCTTTATGGCTTATAGACCTTGAGTATAGCAGTTCAAAAGCCTCTAACAATCCGACCTATGCCAGTGATGTAGAATCCAGAAATGGTTCAATCAGCTTCTCACCAAAAGTAATAGAACTCGAACAGATTCAAAAGATGGTGGATGATGCAATTAGCTTCAAGATGGAAGAACTAAAAGATGTCTTGGCTGAGATCATGAAAAGCCAGCTGGCTGCACTGTAACATCCTAAAATTTTTGAAAATTTTAATTTTTGGAAAATTTGATAAAATAAATTAAAATTTAAAAGGAAAAATTAAATTAATGGTTTTAAATGAAAAATAAAGGGATTTTAAATAGAAAAGTGGAATATATATGTGATATATATGTAAAATATACATAACATATAAAAGTCAACACTTTTTAAAAGAAAAGGATATTTTGGTAATTAAATCTTATAAATTCAAAATTAATAAAACAATTCAAAACCAAATTATTTTTTAATGGAAGAGGGAAATTAGGACTTTTAATTTATTAAAAAAATAATTAAATATTAAATATTAAATTATTTTAATATATATATGGTTTAAAAAAAAGATGAAAAGGAAAAGAAATATTAAAAAGTCTTTTTCTTCTTCTTCTCTTTCCTCTAGACCGAATTCCATGGGAGCTTGAAGCCAAGAATTTAATTCTTCCATACTCCATAAATTGAAGGATTTAATAAGTTTCAAGTGGATTTTGGGTGATTTCCACCAAAATTAGTAAGTTTCCGTCTCTTTTCTTTGAATTCCATGGAAGATTGTATTATGTGAGTTTTGGAATTTTGCTGTAGTACGTTATAGTTATTGGAATTGGTGTGTATGATGTTATTTTGGGTAGTTAACAATGATTCTAAGGTTAGATTGAAGAGATGATGGAGTTTGGTTAAAGAATGGGAAGGGAGAGAATACAGGGTTATGGATTTTTGGGGTTTTGAAAACATGAACTTTAATTGTGCAAATTGGTTCTAAATGTGTTGTTTTGATTCATAAAGAAGTATTATAAAGTCAAATATTGGATTTGGTGGTGTTGGGATGGAGTTTGAGAATGGAAGTGGAGATTTAAGGTTTTGGAAAAGTGATTTTCCAAAGTGGTTGAATTGTGTGATTTTATTTGTTTAAGTATGTTGTTTAGTGTTAAAAGTGATGAATATAAGCTTGGAATGAGTAATGGATTGTGTTCGAATGGAAAACCTTCAATGGGGGAAGGTTATGCCATTTTTGAGATTTTGTGTATAAGAGTGTATTTTTATAATTTAAATGATTTAAATGTATTAAAATATGTTTTTAATAATATAAATAAACTTAAAATACTAATTTAATTGTAGTAGAATGGAATTCTAATGTTGAAGTAAGGAAAGGCTAAATTTTTGGAAATTTGTAGGAGTGATGTGTAATTATGGTTTAATGTTGGAAATTCCATTAAATGTGATACTAAATGATTATTTGCTATCACATTTGGTTTAGGCATTGAGGGAGGTTGATTTGCTTCATCCAAGTGGTAATGGGCAAGTTGGAAAGATTGGATTGGAGGTTGTTTTAAGCTTGCTTTGGATTGCTGGTGGAGGTATGTACAAACATTGAATATAATGTTTATATTTGCATAACATTTGGACTTAACACATTTTGGTTGGAAAATGTGTTAAGCTACTTGGTTCATTGATTGTGTATGAATAATATGCTATGACATTTGTAATGTCATATATGTGTTAAATGCATTGTGAAAAGCCATTGATAATGGCTAAATTGTGTAAAATGTGAAAAATGTATATTATGTGAAAATACCCAAAGTAATTGGGTAATGTGTTGTGAATGGAAAAATGAGATATGTGGTATAATGAAATGAATTGATATTGATAAAAATGAGAAAAGTCAGAAAAATGAGAAAAATGAGAAAGATGTGAAAAATGAGAAAAGTGAGAAAAAAAATTGTGAAAATAAGGCAATGTGCCTAGATTGAATATGTGAAAATGAGAAAGAGATTAATAATGAGAAATATGAATAAATTGTTTGCCTAGTATGTTATTCAATTTTTAGAGTTCTGGGTTTGGAGGCATGCCTATGATTGCCTACGGGCTAAAAGCTGGAATGGTGAAAAGATTGGATCATAAGCCAGGCCAGCTGATAAATATGATGTTTTTGGGGTGAAAAGACTGGGTCGTAAGCCTCAGAAACTGTAGCAGTCTAGCTGGGTTGAGGACCAAGATACTGGGGCCTAAGGGTCTAGCCAGGTTGAGGTCTAAGAGATTGGGGCTGTTACATTATCCATGAATATATTGCCTACGGGGCTAGACACATGGTGTCATTATAGACCAAAGTAGTAACTTTGAAATTTGAATAGCATATTAGATCCTTTTTGGGCCCATGCTTGTCTTTGTTTTAATGTGAATTATGAATTCTGATACAATTGAGCAATATAATGTTATGAGTTGTGATTATGAAATATTTGAAAAAATATAAGAAAGTGGAATGATGTGACATTTATACGCATTGTGCATTGGCATTGCATTGAGTTTATTGTTATTATCAAAGTTTGTACCACTAGGCTTCAGCTTAGCGTGAATTTTTCTATCGCGTAGGTGACAGGGTAGACTCAGCTGAGCCAGAGAGTTCTTCTAGACCAGCTCGGATCTAGACTTGTAGTTGAGCTTGTTGAGTTGCTATCGAGATCAGAAATACTGCCAGCAACATGTATATATTTTTATGTTATTGTACATTTTGAGTATTATGCATAATATATTATGTTTTGGATTTTACGTATTGTATATTATAAAGAATGTTTGGGTCAATGTATTTGAAATGGAAGAGTAAGTGTGTTTTAAATTATATATATATCTATATATATAAATGTTTGAAAAACTTGGTGAAATTGAGAAATATGGTGAGATGGTGATTTAAAATTATTTAGGAGTGTTTTCTTTTTGCAGGTTGAGTAATTGTTAAATTTTGGGATGTCCAAATTATAGACCAAACTCTGGCGAATTTTTCCCAGAGACTTTTATATAAATTATTTATTTTGGGTTCTTATAACAAGTAAAGAATATTTATATTCTATTTAATTTTATATATTTAGAATTTGAAATTTTAAATTGGAAATGTGAAAATTTTTTATTAAACTGGTCTGTGACATTTTTGTATCGTACATGTGTATTTTACGTATGCTGAAAATATGTATTGTACATATATAGGGTATAAGGGTGTTACATTTGTTTTGAGATCAGAGCCTAGGTTTGAGGTTCTCGACCTAGGTGGGATGATAGAGAGAGAAAATGGGGGATTTGAAAAATAGTTTTTAATTGTAATACATTCATTGACACTGGTAGTTTCTGATCTCTTATATAGTATTTTCTGCTTTGTTTACAGATATAGGTAGTTATAGTGTCTCAGCCGCATCAGGCTGCTGAGGGTAGTGCAGAGAGTGTGGCTCCAGATGAGGGTAGAGATGGAGCTAGAGTTGTATCTGCTGGTGAGGAGTCTATTTTTGTGCCTGTGAGACCAGCAGCTGATGAGATTCCGCCTGGCTGGGTATGGCATATGGTAGAGTAGTTGAGGTACGCCACAGCCACAACCGCAGCCGCACTTGGTACTACAGACCCTGCTGTAGCCGAGCAGTGGCTAGACCGGGTTTAGAAGGTATTCATTAAGTTGCAGGCTAGTCTAGAAAAGAAGTTTAATTATGCCAGATCTCTTCTTCTGAGATATGCATATGATTGGTGGAAGACGGTTCCACATGCTCTGGATGATCCACCAGTCCTAACCTATGATGATTTCCTATGGGAATTTGAGCAGAAGTATACTCCAATAGAGTATAAAGATGCAAAGAAGATGGAGTTCATGAGTCTGAGACAGGATACCAGGACAGTGACAGAGTATGAAATCGAGTTTATCCGGTTGAGTCACTATGCTGGTGAGATCATTTCTGACGAGTTTGATAGGTGCAAGAGGTTTGAGGAGGAACTGAGACTCTCTATCATGTGCATCATCACAGGCTCTCGATATCATGATTTTTTCCTGTTAGTTGCAGCGGCCATGAGTGTTGAGAGGGCACAGAGTCTTGCAGCAGCTGCTAGGGTTGAGGAGACCAGAGTTAGGAGACCCCAGAGTGAGGCAGGGTCTTCATTAGTGAAGAGAGGCCGAGGGGGACATTTTCAGAGGTTTAGTAGGAGTCAGGGGTGATTTGGCAGGTCAGTACAGTAGCAGAGACAGAGACAGAGACTTACAGTTTCAGTGGCTAGTGCTCCGACTCCAGTGGCTCAGAGGCCCGCTCCACCTACTTGCGTTCATTGTGGTAGAGTACACGGAGGTGTCTGCTGGTGGAGAGGCACTTCGAGAATGTGTTTTAGATGTGGGTCATCAGACCATTTTATCAGATATTTTCCTGAGCCACCAGAGGTTAGACAGGTAGATACTGTAGCTTCTTGACCCAGTGTCAAAGGGGGTCATGTTGGCAGAGGTTTTGGTCGAGGTGGTCGATCTGGGTCTAGTCTGAGAGGAGGTTCTACAACTAGAGGTAGTAGACTAGATGAGGTAGGACCATCACAGTTGGTTTATGTGATGAAGAGGCAGCCAGATGCTTTAGCTGTTATTGCTGGTAATTTTACATTATTTTGTACTTCAGTTCTTGCATTATTAGACCCTAGGTCAACTCATTCTCACATCACTGCATCCATCTTGCCTGTGAATGATTTGCATTCTGAGTCCCTAGGATTTGATGTTTTGGTCACAAATCCTTTAGGGCATAGTATTGTGGTGAGCAGGGTGCACCGAGATAGTCCAGTTGTTGTTCAGGATGAGGAGTTTCTTGGTGACCTGATTGAGATGCCTTTCAGGGAGTATGATATGATTTTAGGCATGGATTGGTTATCCAAGCATGGGGCTGTGGTAGACTATCAGAAGAAATGTGTTAATTTGAGAACACATGATGGTAAGGATGTGATAGTATCTAGTGAGCAGAGGTATCTTTCATCCATGTTTGTTTCAGCTGGGAGGATGATTCGAAAGGGATGTGAGGCTTATCTTGCTCATGTTTTAGATACCAGAGTAGTGGGATCCCTGATTGACAGTATACTCACAGTTGCCAAGTTTCCAGATGTTTTCCCTGATGAGTTGCCGAGGGTACCTCTTGAAAGAGAAGTGGAGTTTGGTATCAATTTGTTGCCTGATACCACTCCTATCTCTATCACTCCTTATCGGATGGCACCTGCTGAGTTGAGAGAGTTGAAGGTGCAATTGTAGGAGTTGTTGGAAAAAGGGATTATTCACCCTAGTGTGACCCCGTGGGGAGCGCCTGTGTTGTATGTGAAGAAGAAGGATGGCACCATGAGATTGTGTATTGATTATAGGCAGTTGAATAAGATGGCCATCAAGAATAAGTATCCTTTGCCTCGGATAGATGATCTCTTTGAACAGTTTAAGGGAGCAGCAGTATTCTCTAAGATTGATCTGAGATCAGGGTACCATCAGTTGATAGTCAGAGATGTGGATGTACCCAAGACAGCTTTTCGTACAAGGTATGGGCATTATGAGTTTTTGGTGATGCCCTTTGGATTGATGAATGCACCAGCAGCATTTATGGATTTGATGAACAGGGTATTCATACCATTTTTGGATCAGTTTGTGGTAGTCTTCATTGATGACAATTTGGTGTATTCGCGTAATGAGGAGGATCATGATAGGCATTTGCAGATCGTATTACAGACTTTGAGAGAGAAGCAGTTGGATGCTATGCTGTCTAAGTGTGAGTTCTGGCTTGATCAAGTAGCTTTTCTTGGCCATGTGGTTTCAGCAGAGGGTATCAGAGTTGATCCGAGTGAAGTTGAGGCTATCTTGAATTGGAGTCCATCGAAGACTGTGACAGAGGTTAGAATTTTTCTAGGATTGGCAGGCTATTATCATTAATTTGTGAAGGGTTTTTCTATAATAGCTGCACCACTCACCAGATTACTTCAAAAAGGAGTTAAATTTGTGTGGATAGATTAGTGTCAGGTGAATTTTGAGCAGCTGAGGAAGATGTTGACTCAGGCTCCTGTCCTTACCCTGCATGTGGAAGGTAAACCATATGTGATATACAATGATGCTTCACACAGTGGTTTAGGTTGTGTTCTAATGCAAGAGGGTAGAGTCATTGCTTATGCCTCTTGACAGTTGGAAACGCATGAACTGAATTATCCGACGCATGATTTAGAATTAGCAGCAATAGTTTTTGCCTTGAAGATTTGGCGGCATTACTTGTATGGGGAAAAGTGTTTCATTTATACGGATCACAAGAGTTTGAAATACCTGGGTGTTCAGAGAGAGTTGAATCTTCGGCAGACGGTGGTTAGAGTTGATTAAAGACTACGACTGTTTGATTGATTATCATCCTTGTAAGGCAAATGTTGTTGCCGATGCCTTGAGTTGAAAGTGTTTTACAGGTTTGACTGCTTATTCGCTTTCATTGCTTGTTGAGATGAGAGCGTTGCATGCTAGATTTGATTCTTCTGATGATGGTGCTTTGATGACTCAGTTGCAGTTGAGGCCAGTCTTGTTGGATCATATTAGGGAAGCGTAGTTGGTAGATAAGAGAATTCAGAAAATTGTGTTGGTTTGTCAGAAGGGGGGAGAGTTGAGACTTTTATGTGAGGGATGATGGCAGTCTATGGTTCAGAGATAGATTGTGTATTCTTGATGATGTAGAATTGAAAATAATGATATTAGAGGAAGCACATTAGTCACTTTTTGCTATGCACCCTGGGAGTACCGAGATGTATTAGGACTTGAAGATACATTATTGGTGGTCAGGTATGAAGAGGGACATACATTATTGGTGGTCAGGTATGAAGAGGGACATAGCAGAGTTTGTATCCAGATGTCTCACTTGCCAGAAAGTGAAGGCTGAGCACCAAGTTCCTTCAGGGTTGCTACAACCTTTATCAGTGCCAGAGTGGAAACAGAAGCGAGTGACAATGGATTTTGTGACTAGACTACCTTTGACTCAGAAGAAGCATGATGCAATCTAGGTGATAGTTGATCAGATGACAAAGACAACTTATTTTATTCCAGTTTGGATGGATTATTCTCTTGAGAGGTTGGCTGAGCTGTATATCAATGAGATAGTCAGGTTGCATGGAGTCCCAGTTTCTTTGGTGTCGGATCGAGATCCCTAGTTTACTTCGAGGTTTTGGAAGAGTTTCATGATGTTTTGGGTTCTTGATTGCATTTTAGTACTGCTTTCCATCCTAAGATAGATGGACTATCAGAGAGAGTGATACAGATTTTGGAGGATATGTTGAGGAGCTGTATCATTGATTTTACCGGGAATTGGGACAGATTTTTTCCATTAATTGAGTTTGCTTATAACAACAGTCATCAGTCGAGTATTGGGATGACTCCTTATGAGGCTTTATATGGCAGGAGATGCAGGACACCTTTGTGTTGGGATGAAGTTGGAGAAGGTAAACTGGTTGGTCCCGATTTGATTAAGGAAAAAGAGGAGAAAGTGAAGGTGATTCGGGGTCGTTTGAAAGCAGCTTCAGATCGACAGAATCCTATTCAGATTTAAAGAGAAGAGACATAGAGTTCAGTGTGGGAGATAATGTGTTTCTGCAGGTGTCTCCATGGAAGAAGATTTTGAGATTTGGCCGCAAAAGGAAGTTGAGTCCTCGTTTCATAGGACCATATGAGGTGTTGAAGAGAGTTGGTCCGTCCAGTGGCTTATAGACTAGCTTTGGCGCCTGAGTTGGATCGAATACATAATGTTTTCCATGTCTCGATGCTTTAGAGATATAGGTCTGACCCATAATATTTGAATTGGTGTGTATGATGTTATTTTGGGTAGTTAAGAATGATTCTAAGGTTAGATTGAAGAGATGATGGAGTTTGGTTAAAGAATGGTGAAGAGAGAGAATTTAGTGTTAAAAGTGATGAATATAAGCTTGGAATGAGTAATGGATTGTGTTTGAATGGAAAACCTTCAATGGGGGGAATGTTATACCATTTTTTGAGATTTTGTGTATAAGAGTGTATTTTTATAATATAAATGATTTAAATGTATTAAAATATATTTTTAATAATATAAATAAACTTAAAATACTAATTTAATTGTAGTAGAATGAAATTCTAATGTTGAAGTAAGGAAAGGCTAAATTTTTGGAAACTTGTAGGAGTGATGTGTAATTATGGTTTAATGTTGGAAATGCCATTAAATGTGATACTAAATGATTATTTGCTATCACATTTGGTTTAGTCATTGAGGGAGGTTGATTTGCTCCATCCAAGTGGTGAAGGGCAAGTTGGAAAGATTGGATTGGAGGTTGTTTTAAGCTTGCTTTGGGTTGCTAGCGGAGGTATATATGAACTTTGAATATAATGTTTATATTTGCATGACATTTGGACTTAATACATTTTGGTTGGAAAATGTGTTAAGCTACTTGGTTCATTGATTGTGTATGAATAATATGCTATGACATTTGTAATGTCATATGTGTTAAATGCATTGTGAAAAGCCATTGATAATGGCTAAATTGTGTAAAATGTGAAATATGTATATTATGTGAAAATACCCAAAGTAATTGGGTAATGTGTTGTGAATAGAAAAATTAGATATGTGGTATAATGAAATGAATTGATATTTATAAAAATGAGAAGAGTCAGAAAAATGAGAAAAATGAGAAAGATGTGAAAATGAGAAAAGTGAGAAAAAAAATGTGAAAATAAGGAAATGTTCCTAGATTGAATATGTGAAAATGAGAAAGAGATTAATAATGAGAAATATGAATAAATTGTGTGCCTAGTATGTTATTCAATTTTTAGTGTTCTAGGTTTGGAGGCATGCCTATGATTGCCTACGGGCTAAAAGCTGGAATGGTGAAAAGACTGGATCATAAGCCAGGCCAGATGATAAATATGATGTTTTTGGGGTGAAAAGACTGGGTCGTAAGCCTCAGAAACTGTAGCAGTCTAGCCGGGTTGAGGACCAAGATACTGGGCCTAAGGGTCTAGCCGGGTTGAGGTCTAAGAGATTGGGGCTGTTACATTATCCATGAATATATTGCCTACGGGGCTAGACACATGGTGTCAGTATAGACCAAAGCAGTAACTTTGAAATTTGAATAGCATATTATTTCCTTTTTGGGCCCATGCTTGTCTTTGTTTTAATGTGAATTATGAATTCTGATACAATTGAGCAATATAATGTTATGAGTTGTGATTATGAAATATTTGAAAAAATATAAGAAAGTGGAATGATGTGACATCTATACGCATTGTGCATTGGCATTGCATTGAGTTTATTGTTATTATCAAAGTTTGTACCACTAGGCTTCAGCTTAGCATGATTTTTTCCATCGCGCAGGTGTCAGGGTAGACTCAGCTGAGCCAGAGAGTTCTTCTAGACCAGCTCGGATCTAGACTTGTAGTTGAGCTTGTTGAGTTGCTATCGAGATCAGAAATACT
Organism: Garcia nutans; assembly: GCA_947685225.1. Taxonomy (NCBI): domain Eukaryota; kingdom Viridiplantae; phylum Streptophyta; class Magnoliopsida; order Malpighiales; family Euphorbiaceae; genus Garcia; species Garcia nutans. The sequence continues at coordinate 29,518,995 of CANTUV010000007.1, read as the reverse complement.
GCCAGCAACATGTATATATTTTTATGTTATTGTACATTTTGAGTATTATGCATAATATATTATGTTTTGGATTTTACGTATTGTATATTATAAAGAATGTTTGGGTCAATGTATTTGAAATGGGAGAGTAAGTGTGTTTTAAATTATATATATCTATATATATAAATGTTTGAAAAACTTGGTGAAATTGAGAAGTATGGTGAGATGGTGATTTAAAATTATTTAGGAGTGTTTTCTTTTTGCAGGTTGAGTAATTGTTAAATTTTGGGATGTCCAAATTATAGACCAAACTCTGGCGAATTTTTCCCAGACTTTTATATAAATTATTTATTTTTGGTTCTTATAACAAGTAAAGAATATTTATATTGTAATATCCCAATGCATGCCCTAAAAGTTTTGATTATGTTGTTGTTGTATATTGGATTGAATGTATATGTTTTATTTAAAGAGAGTGTATATGTGATGTATATTAGAATATATATAACATATACCTAGGTCAATGGAAAGTCAAAGAATGGAGATAGTGGAAGAAGATATTTGTTTGTGTTTGAATTTATAATTAATTAATAAGGAATTAATGAATGGAGGAGGTTTATTTGAATTGTTTAATATTTTAATTACTTGGATGAGAGAGTTTTAAGGAAAAAGGGAAATTTGACTTTGGGCTTCTCATTCTTCTTTCCTTCTCTTTGCCGTGGATCATCTTCTTCTTCTTCTTTTCTTTGCATTGTTTGGTCGGCTAACAAAGGGAAAGAGAGAGCAAGAGAGGATTTGATGTGCTAAGCTCAAATTGAAGGAAATCCAAGTGATCCAGTTGTTGATTCAAGAAGTTTTATAACTTTGGTAAGTTCTCTTTTGATATCTTTGTTTATTTGAAATGATATTTGGATTTGATAGATGATTTTAAGAGTGTGTTGTTTGTTTGTGAGATGTTTAGAAGTGTTTGGTTGATTTGATGATGGATTTTGAGTATGGATTGAAGAAAAGAGTAAGTGGTTGGAAGAGATGATGTTGTATTTGTGGTGAGGGTTTTGAGATGATTTGGTGTTTTGTGTTTGATGTGTGTTTTGGTTTGTTTTTGGTGTTGTTGCAAGTTTAAGATGGTTTTTGGGTATGTTTTGTGAAGATTGTTTGAAGAGGATGTTGGTGAATAGAAGTGTGTTGTTGAGTTTTTGGTTGTTTTGGCCGGATTCTGAGATTGTGGCCGGACACGTCCATGAGCACGTTCAGGGTTTTTAGGCGTGTCAATTGTGTTGGAGGCAGTAGGTTTGACACGACCAGTAACACGCCCGTGTTATTGAGCGTGTCATAGCTACTGTGAGTTTGGAGAATTTACATGCCCAAGAACACGCCCAGGTTGTTGAGCGTGTAAATGCTTCTGTGTTGTGGAGTTAGGGCACGGTCATGGACACGCCCGTGCGGGTGAGCGTGTCAGGGTTAGGGTTTGCCCTAGTTATTTCCTAATTGGATTATCTCTTGTGTATCCCTAAGCAAGTATTTGCTATTACTTTTGATTTAGGTCTTGAAGATAGTGATTGATCTTTGATTTAAGAAGGTAGAAGAATCTTGAACAAGGAATTGTTAAGAGTGGTGTGATTTGCTTTTGAGGTAAGTACAAAACCTATATGATTGTATGTAAGCACAAATCTTGTATTACTGCATTGTTGCATATGATGTTGAGATTGATCATAAATATGTTGATAATGGTAATGTATATGAAACAAAGTGATATTTCAGGTATTGTGACTCATGTGATGAGTAATGTGTTTTGTTATGTTTATATCAATAATGCTATATGTATAATGTGATGGAATATAATGCCATTGTGATTGGCTATGGTAACTTATATGTGATATGAGGCCATTGTTATTGGCTATGATGAGAGTTGAGAATGGAAATGATAATTAAATAATAAATGATTTGTGTGGCTAATGTGTTATTCCATTTTCAGAGTTTGTTGTTGGTGGCATGCCTAATGATAGCAACAATCTCTTGAAGTTAGGTTGGGCTTGATCCTTGAAGCCAAGTTGGGTTGAAGTTTAACATGTTTTACTCCCCTTGAAGCTTGGTTGGGTCTAGTCCTTGAAGCCTAATTGAGATGTTACAACCCTTGAAGCTAGGTTGGGTTTGGTTCTTGAAGCCAAGTTGGGTTGAGACATAGCATGCTTTGTTCCCCTTGAAGCTTGGTTGAACCTAATCCTTGAAGCCTAGTTGGGTATATGTGATAATGATAAATGTGATAAAACCAAAGCATTAACTCTGAAAATTGAATGGCATATTAGTGTGTTTTGGGCCCATGTTTGTCTTTGTTTATATGTGATTCATTGATGGCAAAATAATTAAATAATGAAATTCATGAAAGGACTTTGAGATGTGATATGCTTATATGATTATGATTTATGAAGGGTAAAGGTTTGATATTAGCTTTTCACTTATGATGTTGATATTAATGGAATGTGTGACATTGCATAGCATACAAGCATAATGTTAGCATGTTTTGTACTACTAAGCCCTTGGCTTAGCGCGATAGTGTTGATCGCGCAGGTGATAGAGTTGATAGAGTTGAACCCGAGAGCTCATCGAGGCCGAGTGAGAGTAGACATTGACGAGTTGATTTTGGGACTTAAAGATCAGAGAAGATTTGCCAATCATGTATAACTTCTTTATATTTTATAAAGTATTGTTTATAATGTGAATATATGTACATTTGTAAATATAAATATTTAAATGTTTTCCTATATGTAAATAGTTGATAAATTCCGCTGCGAAATAAGTATATATATATACTTTATTTTATATTACAAATTAATCACTTATTTTCTATAATGTATAATGAGAAAGATTATAGTATCATTGGAAATGTTTTTGAATGTTAAGGAAAATTCGTAGCATTCCTATATTCGATGCATGTATACTACATTGTGGTGTATGTAGTGTGTATGTATTGGATGTGGGGGTGTTACATATATTCTATTTAATTTTATATATTTAGAATTTGAAATTGGAAATGTGAAAATTTTTTATTAAACTGGTCTGTGACATTTTTGTACTATATATGCATATTTTACATATGCTGGACATATTTATTGTATGTATATAGGGTATAAAGGTGTTACATGCATTATTAGGGAACACTGTTGAAGCATCTACTAGTACTAAGAAGCAGAAAGACAAGGGAAAGGCTAAGGTTGATGAAGCAGCCTTTTATGGGGACAAAGTAATGATTGATGATGATGATTAGGCTTAGTACTTCCAAGATTCTCAAGATAAAAAGAAAGAGCCAAAGGCTATGGAAAAATCAACTATTGAAAAGACTGAGACTATTGATGTATAAAAGTTAATTATTGATTTGGAGAAGAAGTTTGAGAAGAAGCTTAAAACTGAAGAGTTGTCAAAAGTGGATAAGCTATTTGAGCAAGATGAAGAAGTTCCTTAAAAGTTCAAGATGCCTTCTTTCGCTAGGTACAAAGGTAGAGGAAATCCTCACTTGCATGTTAAGCAGTACATCACTGCCATGCAGTCTGCTAAAGCTCCCAAGGCTCAAACTCTAAGTTATTTCATGCTCTCATTGGATCCTGTTTTCAAAACTGGTTCAATACCTTAGAGGAATGTACCCAAAAAGGTTGGGATATGTTGTACAAAGCCTTCATTCAGCAATATAGGTATAATGTCAAATTGGAAGCGACTCTGATGGAGATGAAACTATTAGACAAAAGTAAAATGAGAATTTTGTTGACTATGTGAAGAGGTTGAGAAACAAAGTTGCACTGCTTAAGAAGAGACCAAATGAATCCGACCATATTCGAATGATAGGTGTATCCTACCAAGCCTACATGAATGGATGTCTCACACTCTCATAAGGGATTTCAAAGATCTTCTCCAAGCTAGCTTACAGATAGAAGAATGGAAATGGGAGAAGTGCCATTTTCTGGAAGAAAGAATGAAAGGGGGAATTATCAGTCTGGCAGCCAAATTACATAGAATTTAGTGGATGTCAATGCAGCAACTGGTCAAGCAAATAGAAGACATTTCATAGTTAGGAAAGCCTTTATCTTGGGTTTTGGACAAGCTACAGAAGAAAGGGCTGTTACAGTCATTGGCTCCTCGAACTTTGCTGAATCTTTTACTACCAAATTTTGATACTAATGCCTTTTGTCAAATCCATTAGATACAAGGACATGAGAAAGACAAATACTTGCGACTAAAACATGATATCTAAGATTTGATTGACAGTGGAAAGTTGCTTGAGCCTGATAAACCAAACACCAAGAGTAATCTTTTTCCTAAAATTGGAAGAGTACCTCCATCAGCAACCTTCATGATAGGAGGTGAATTGAAGAAAAGTTTTGTTTTATCATATTTTGAAGACACGGATGGAGGAGTTGCTAAAGAGGAGATACTACTAACCATGCTTAGACAAACTACAAATGAGGAGGTGATGACCATTGCCCTCGATACCTGACCACCAATAGTGCCGCTTCAAGTCATGATACATCTTGGTACTTCTAGGGTGCATATCATTGGATGATTGATGTGCTTCCTTGATGCAAGAAAGGATCCCTTGAAGCTAGCAAGTGGACCAATCACTAGGAGCAAGGCAAAGAGATATCAAGCTAGTATGGCTTTGCATATTCAAGAAGAGATTTCCAAAGAGCTTCAAGAATTATCATTCAAGAAGATGGAGATAGAGCTTGAAGAAGGCACACCAAAGCTGATTATGATGCTTAGTGTGAATATGGAAGCTAAAGGCTAGCTAAAGAGGTCCAACGTGCGTGAAAGGTCCATGGGGATTCATATAAAGCCTTGGGAAGTAATTTAAGGCCTTAGTAAGATGATGGAAGTGATTGGAAGAAAAGCTTGGAGTGCAACCAGTTTCACACGTACCTGTGAGAATTCTGAAGCCCTGTGAGAATAGCTGGATGGACCTTGGAGTGCAGCCAGTTTCACACGTACCTGTGAGATTTCTAAAGCACTGTGAGAATAGCTGGATGGACCCACTGCTTAAAGATTATTAATTCTGTTTAATGGGCCACGTTTTATATCATTATGGAAGGCTTAAAAATAGGATTTTGTTTCCATACTTTATATTTTCCTTAGTGGATTAGGATTTTGTTTCCATACTTTATATTTTCCTTAATGGATTAGGATTACTTTATGTTTTTCCTTATGCAATTAGGAATGTTTTCCTTATACAATTAGGAATGTTTTAGTTTTCCTTATGCAATTAGGAATGTTTTCCTTATGCAATTAGGAATGTTTTCCTTATGCAATTAGGAATGTTTTAGTTTTCCATATGCAATTAGGAATTTTGTAACCCTTATTTAAGGGCACTATTAGGCTGAATTTCAGGATACAACATTTAATAAAAATTTTTGAATTCTTCTACAAGTTCTTCTTGTGAATTTTCGTGTGAGAGAGATTAGAGTGGATTCTTTAATTCTTTCTTCGCATCAAGAATTAGGTTTACTTATCAACAAAAGTTGTGGCGTTTTCCTTCTTCTTACCAACTAAATCCTTCAATCATAGTGAGTTCGCGTCTCTTTATAGACGTTGGGTTCCTTAGGAGGTGATTATCAAGTTTCAAGGAGTTCTCTACCATTGTTATACGTTGGGTTTGCTGCCATCATTGCTAAGGGTTCGCGTCATTTGGTATCAGAGCCTTGCTACAAGGTAATTTTTATCTACTTTGTCTTTCTTGGGTTTGTTAATTTAGGTCTTTTAAATTTCTGCGATTTAGGGTTCTTAGAGAGTCTAGTCTTTAATTTTCAAAAAAGAGTCATATATCAAAATTCAAAAAGTCTAAAGATTGTTCAAAGAGTAATTCAAAACCTAGGAAAAGGAGTCTGATTGAATTTCGAAACCTAAGCCTTGCATCTGAATTGGATTCGAAACCAAGATTAGGGTTCTTGAAAGAAAGCAAAAGCTAGAGTTTTTGTTTAAGTTTGATTTCGATTTGATTTTGAGTGAATCTGGGGTTGCGAATTAAGTCCAGATTTTGAAAAAGCTCTTGGGAGTAAATTAAGTCTCGAATCAAGGGGATAGTGAGAGGAAGCAAAAAAAAAAAAGAGTACAAAATCACCTCAACAAAAATTGTTTGATATTCTTGCTATTTGGGTGCTAAGGATCAAATCTAGGTGGGTGAGAAGTAATAAAATTTTTGGGCGAAAAATTTCACCTTTTGAGGGGCTTTTGGAATTCGAAAATTAGACCTTAATATTCATGTTATTTGAGTGTTATAGGTGGGAATTAGAGTCTAGAAGCTAGAATTTTGGGTAGAATTGATTAGGTCCATAAAGCAGCTTGCCAAGTGTGGGTTGTTTTTTATTCATTATATCCAAATTTGTCTTGTTTATTGTCTTCATTGTTGCTGATTTCTTTATCTAGCTTTTAATTCCATTACATTGCTAAGTATCATTTGCTTGTGTCGATACTTGGTTCTATATCGAGTAGTGCATATTACCTTGCATTGCCTCCGGATACTTGTCTTGTTTTCTATCTAGTTCTAGGATTTAGGTTCTAGTTTCTTGAACGACTTGACAATTGTTGGTTGGTGAGCTTGGTTCTAAAGTGCAATCAAGGAAGACAAGAAAAGTGAGGTAATTCTAAACACTTGAGTGAATTTTGATTATTACTAATCTTGTTTCTTTGAGTTTGTTTGTTTGTTAACATGGCTGGAAAAGGAGAAGAGACTAGAAAAGAAGGAGCTATGGCCGAAAGCTTGGCTAGGCTTAATGAGACTTTGGCAGCAATGCTTGGTCGAATGGAGATGATGGATACTAGATTGCAAGAGAATGCAGCACGGCAAGCACAACAAATTCAGCAAGTGCAACAAGGGCAGCCAGCCGCACATCCAAATCCCATAATGCGAGCTAGAAGAGTGCTTAGGAGAGAAGGGCAAGGAAATCTTGAAGCCCTAGAAGCAGCCGAAAGGGTAAAAGATGAAGATGAGGGTGGAAATCAACCTACCACTGATGGTGACCTTACTTCCATCAAGATGAAGATTCCTTCCTTTGAAGGGAAGAACAATGCAGAAGAGTTCATAGAATGGGAGAGGAAAGTTGAGCAGATTTTTGAATGCCATAACTACACCGAAGAGAAGAAATCAGTTTTGGCAATCTTAGAGTTCAAAGGGTATGCTACCTTTTGGTGGGATCAATTGAAAGCTAATAGAAGAGGGAAAGGTATGAGGCCTATTCCTGTATGGTCAACCTTGAAAGAACTAATGAGGAGCCGATTTGTACCATCTCACTACATTCGGGATTTGTACAATTGACTAGCAAGACTAGTTCAAGGTGGAAAAAGTGTGGAAGAGTACCACAAAGAGATGGAGATGATCATGGCTAGGGCAAATATTGATGAAGATGAAGACAAGAAGATGTCACGATTTCTTGGGGGATTGAATTTGAACATAGCAAATGAATTGGAGATGTATGAATTCAACACAATGGAAGAGTTAGTTCAAAAGGCCATGAAGATAGAGAGAAGATTGAAGAATAAAGCTATTTCGAAAACTGGCTACTCTAAAGCTAGTGAAAATTTTTCAAACTTCAAGGGTTCAAGTTCGAGTGGAGGTTCCTACAAAGGGGATTACAAGGGTTCTTTCCAAAAGAATTCTTCCTACAATCCTAATTTCAAGAAGCCGAATGATGGGGATGCAAAAACAGCCAAGGAAACACCTTCTAGACCTACTCCAAGTAGGGAAATTAAATGCTACAAGTGTTTGGGAAGTGGACACATTGCTTCTCAATGTCCAAATAAGAGGGTGATGATTGCAACCCATGAAGGGGAAATTGAATCAGAATCTGAACATGAAGAAGAAGAGGAGGTCGAATGTGATGATAGGGCCGAATATGATGAAGAGGCTTGGGAGAATCAAGTCCTGAATGCTGAACATGGAGAGATGCTTGTTACTAGAAGAGCCCTGAATATTCAAGTCAAGGAAGAAGGCTTGGATCAAAGGGAGAATCTTTTCCACTCTAGGTGTTTGGTGAATGGTAAGGTTTGTACACTTATCAATGAGGGTGGAAGTTGTACCAATGCTGCTAGTACTACAATGGTGGATAAATTGGGGTTAACTTGTTTTAAACATCCCAATCCTTACAAGTTGCAATGGTTCAATGACACTGGGAAAGTAAAAGTGTTGAAGCAAGTCAAGGTACCATTCTCCATTGGGTGGTATAAAGATGAGGTTTTGTGTGATGTAGTGCCAATGCAAGCTAGACATTTGCTATTAGGAAGACCATGGCAGCATGATAGAAGGGCACAACATGATGGCTTTTCTAATAAGTATACCTTTACTTATGAGGGAAAGAAGGTTGTTCTAGCACCATTATCACCTCAAGAGGTGTATGAAGATCAGAAGAGGATGCTAGAGAGGGAGAAAGAAGTTTCGGCCAACATGAACCAAGGGGGTTCAAATTTAGCCAATGATGTTTCTTCAACACCCAAGGGTAATTCTAAGGGTAGGGAGAGAGAAAATAATAAAGTGAACGAGTGCAGAAAGGGAAAAGAGGCCGAGAGTCAAAAGAAAGTAAGCAAACAAATAAATGGCCCATTGGTGAGAGAAAATAAGCAAGGAGAAAAAGGAAAACATACTTTTTATGCAAGAGCAAGAGAGATAGATGTAGGGCAGCCTGTACTCATTATTATATATAATGAATTGTTACATGCTGACAGTGAAGAATCTCTTGATTCTTTACCTTCTAGTTTTGTGTCTTTGTTTCATGATTTTGAGGATGTGTTTCCTGAAGACCTTCCTAGTGGTTTGCCACCATTAAGAGGGATTGAACATCAAATTGACTTCATACCCGGTTCTACAATTCCAAACCGGCTAGCATATAGGAGCAATCCCATGGAGACGAAAGAGATGCATGAGAAAGCAAGGGCGAATATTGAGAAAAGGAACAAGAGATATGCTGATTTTGCAAATAGAGGGAGACGTGAGATTAAGTTTCAAGTAGGAGATTGGCTTTGGGTGCATTTTCGAAAAGAGAGGTTTCCTAACCAAAGGAAGAACAAGTTGCAAGCTAGAGGAGATGGCCCATTCCAAGTGCTGGAGAAGATTAATGACAATGCCTACAAGATCGACTTGCCAGGAACGTATAATATTAGTGCTACTTTCAATGTAAGTGATCTTTCTCCTTTTGATGATGCAGATTTGAGGACAAATCTTTTTGAAGAGGGGGAGAATGATGCAAGAAAGGATCCCTTAAAGCTAGCAAGTGGATCAATCACTAGGAGCAAGGCAAAGAGATATCAAGCTAGTATGGCTTTGCATATTTAAGAAGAGATTTCCAAAGAGCTTCAAGAATTATCATTCAAGGAGATGGAGATAGAGCTTGAAGAAGGCACACCAAAGCTAATTATGATGCTTAGTGTGAATATGGAACCTAAAGGCTAGCTAAAGAGGTCCAACGTGCATGAAAGGTCCATGGGGATTCATATAAAGCCTTGGGAAGTAATTTAAGGCCTTAGTAAGATGATGGAAGTGATTGGAAGAAAAGCTTGGAGTGCAACCAGTTTCACACGTACCTGTGAGAATTCTGAAGCCCTGTGAGAATAGTTGGATGGACCTTGGAGTGCAGCCAATTTCACACGTACCTGTGAGATTTCTGAAGCCCTGTGAGAATAGCTGGATGGACCCACTGCTTAAAGATTATTAATTCTTTTTAATGGGCCACGTTTTATATCATTATGGAAGGCTTAAAAATAGGATTTTGTTTCCATACTTTATATATTCCTTAGTGGATTAGGATTTTGTTTCCATACTTTATATTTTCCTTAGTGGATTAGGATTTTGTTTCCATACTTTATATTTTCCTTAGTGGATTAGAATTACTTTATGTTTTTCCTTATGCAATTAGGAATATTTTTCCTTATGCAATTAGGAATGTTTTCCTTATGCAATTAGGAATGTTTTAGTTTTCCTTATGCAATTAGGAATGTTTTAGTTTTCCATATGCAATTAGGAATTTTGTAACCCTTATTTAAGGGCACTATTAGGCTGAATTTCAGGATACAACATTTAATAAAAAATTTTGAATTCTTCTACAAGTTCTTCTTGTGAATTTTCGTGTGAGAGAGATTAGAGTGGATTCTTTAATTCTTTCTTCGCATCAAGAATTAGGTTTACTTATCAACAAAAGTTGTGGCGTTTTCCTTCTTCTTACCAACTAAATCCTTCAATCATAGTGAGTTCGCGTCTCTTTATAGGCGTTGGGTTCCTTAGGAGGTGATTATCAAGTTTCAAGGAGTTCTCTACCATTGTTATACGTTGGGTTTGCTGCCATCGTTGTTAAGGGTCCGCGTCATTCCTATAAAATCTTCTTCTTCAATTCCACATCCTTGGGAATACACAACCATCTCTATACCACAAATTGCCATCATCTCTCATGTGAAAGTCTATGCTCTCCCCCTTTTGGTAATCCTCTATAATCTTTTGGATTTTCCCATCTATCTGTTGTGCTTCCTTGATCTGATCTAGCAACACTGGCTTCAACTGCAACTGAGTCATCAGTGCACCATCATCATATAACTCAAATCTAGCATGCAACACTCTCAACTCAATAAGTAATGAGAGCGAATAAGCAGTCAAACTTGCCATGGACTTTCCACTCAAGACATCCGCAACTACATTTTCCTTGCTAGGATGATAATCAATCAAGCAGTCATAGTCATTAATCAACTCCAACCATCGTCTTTACCAAAGATTCAACTCTTTCTAAACACTCTGGTACTTTAAACTCTTGTGATTTGTATAAATAAAGCCTTTTTTCCCATACAAATAATGCCGCCATATCTTTAGTGTAAAAACTATGGCCGCAAGCTTTAAATCATGAGTTGGATAATATAACTCATGAGGCTTTAGATGTTGGGATGCATAAGTAATAAATCTACCCTCCTGCATCAGAACATAGCCTAAACCACAATATGAAGCATCACTGTTATCACATAGGGTTTACCTTCCACAGGCAAGGTAAGGACAGGGCCTGAGTCAACATGTCTCTTAATTGCTTGAAACTTGCCTGACACTGATCTGTCCACAAAAATTTAACTCCTTTCCAAAGTGACCTGGTAAGTGGTGTAGCTATCATGGAAAAGCTCTTTAGAGTCTGATGATAATAGCCTGCCAATCCAAGAAAACTTCTAACCTCTATCTCATTCTTTTGTGGATGCTAATTCAAGATGGCCTTGACTTTACTCTGATAAACTCTAATACCCTCTACGGATACCGCATGACTGAGAAACATCACCTGATCCAGCCAAAACTCACACATAGATAGCTTAGCACATAAATACTTCTCGCTTAATATCTGGAGTACAATCAGTAGATACCTATCATGATCTTCCTTATTATGTGAATACACCAGAATATCATCAATGAAATCCACTACAAACTAATCCAGATACTGTCAGAAGATCTAGTTCATCAAATCCATGAATGCTATTGGTGCATTCATCAGTCTAAATGGCATCACCAGAAACTCATAAAGCCCATAACTCATGTGAAAGGTAGTCTTGGGTACATCTACATCTCTAACTCTCAACTGACAGTACCCTGATCTTAGATCAATCTTAGAGAATATTGTTGCTTCCTTCAACAGATCAAAGAGATCATCTATACGAGGTAGTGGATACTTGTTCTTGATGATCACCTTATTCAGCTGTCAGTAGTAACTGCATAATCTCAAGGTGCCATCCTTCTATTCACAAATAGTATTGGTGCTCTCAATGGTAAGACACTAAGGCAAATAAACCCTTTATCAAGCAACTCCTGCAACTCTACCTTCAACTCAATCAATTATGCAAGTGCCATTCGATAAGGGCTAATAGAGATGGGAGTGGTACCGGGCATCAGATCGATACCAAACTACACCTCTATTTCAAGAGGTAATGCTAGTAACTCATAAGGGAAAATATCTGAAAACTCAGCAACTGCAGGTATACTGTCAAGCTGAGACCCCACTGCTCTGGTATATACAACATAAGCCAGATATGCCTCACACCCCTTCTAGATCATCCTCCTAACTGATATAGATGAAGTAAACATGGATGAGAGGTGTCTCTACTCACTATATACCACTACTCTTTCATCATGTGTTTTCAAAGTAACACATTTCTGCTGATATTCTACCATAGCTCCTTGTCTGGATAACCAATCCATACAAAGAATTAGATCGTAATCCCTAAAGGGCATCTCAATCATATCACTGAGAAACTCCTCATCATGAATAACAACTGGACTATCTCTATGCACCCTGCTAACTACGACATTGTGCCCTAAAGGATTGGTAACCAATACAATAAATCCTAAGCACTCAGAAAGCATATCACTCACCAATAGGATAGATACACTGATGTATGAAAACTTCAACCCATGGTCTATCAATGCATGAACTGAAGTACCAAATAATGTAAAAATACCAGCTATGAAAGCTGAAGCATTTGGCTACCTCTGCATCATATATACCCATTGTGATGGCCCTGCATCATCTGGTCTAGTCCCTACTATAGAACCTCCTCTCTGACTAGACCCTGGTCTACCACATCTGCTACTATCTCTACCACAATGACACCCTCTGACACTGGGTCTTTATCTTGTTGGATCAGTTTGTTTGTCATCTGATGGCTCTAGATAGTCTCTGATGAAATGATATGGTGATCCACATTTGAAACAAACTACTGATGCATCAGTCCTCTAACAAATACCTCCATGCACCCTACCACACTGATCATAGGTAGGTGGAGCAAGCCTCTAGGACACTAGGTTCGGGGCACTAGCCACTGAGGCTATAGGTCTCTGTCTCTGCTGTTGTGATGACTTGCCCGACTGGGCCTGGCTTCTACTAGGCCTCTGAGGATATCCTCTGCGGCCTCTCTTCAATGATGAAGACCCTGCCTCACCCTGGAGTCTCCTAGATCTACTCTCCTCTCTAGCTGCAGTTGCAAGCCTCTAGATGTTATCAACATTCCTTGTAATGGACACCAACCTCGACAAATCATCATACTATACCACCGCAACCTGGCATATGATGGACGGTCTCAGCCCCTCCTCAAACCTTCAACATCTATCAATCTCATTAGATAGTAAATACCCTACATACTTGCTCAACCGAAGGAAATCCTACCCATACTCAGTCACCATCTTCATCTCCTGCTTGAAGCTTAAGAATTCCTTCTTCCTAGCATCTTTGTATTCTTTGGGGGTATACTTCTTCTTGAATTCCTGTAGGAAATCATCATATGTTAGCACCAATGGATCATCTAACCCATTCAGAACCGTCTTCCACTAGCCTTTAGGTGTCCCCCTGCAGAAGAGACAAAGCATAGTCAAACTTCTCTTCTGCAGTGGCCTATAACTGGATAAACACCCTCTGAACTTTGTCTAACCACTGCTTTGCCTCAGCTGAATCAACTATGCCCATGAAATACGTGGCTCTATACTTCCTCATATTATCATACTTCCTGGTCTGTGGTGGTGGTTGTAGCGGCTGCTGCTGCTGTATCTGTACTGGGGCCTGATGGAGCAGCTCCACCATTAGCTAAACCTAGAATAGTGGATCTCCTTGTCCTACTGGTATGACTGGAACTAAAGTAGATGCCTCCTCTATAGTCTTAGCACTAGCTCCAGCTCTACCCTCTTTTGGGGCTACACTCTCAGTACTCCCTTAGCAGACTGGTGCGTCCTAGATGCCATATCTATATATATCTAAAAATTCAGCAAATATTGCCACATTAGGGATCAGATAAATTACCTATACAACATGCATATTTCACACTTTAGAACCACATTTAAAATCCCCACTTTCTCTCTCCATAAACTTACCTAGGTTGAGAACCTCAAACCAGGCTCTGATAACAAAATGTATGTAACACCCTTAAACCCTAACTTCTCAACATCCTCTAACTTCTCCTAAAATACTTAAATATGTGTATATATAATTATATAAACAGTCCAATATCACAAAATTTATCCAAAATTCTTTGTAGTTTACAAAATTCCCAAATATGTAAACATAATATACATAATGATGTCATGTTTTATAAAATAAAATGTATACATGACAGCAGCTAACTTTGATCCTATGGCAGCCAAACTCATTTCAGGAACAATCAACCCAAGTCTAAACCTAACTAGGTTTAGATGAGCTGTTCGGATCTGCCAGATTGACCCTGCCACCTGCGTGATGAATTTCAATCGTGCTAATATAAAAGTCTAGTGGTACATACTTTGATAATAATGAAACTTTAAGGAAGACAATGAATTATGCTATTTCTTTAAATTTTGTAATGTACAATACAATTTCATTTTAAACCATAACAATTATTTTTTTAAATATCACATTAACACATTCACATTCAAATTCTAGAGTTAAACAATCAAAAGTACGTACATGTATCACTCCAATACCCAAATCCAACCTAAACTACTCACAATTCTCAACATTTCAATAAGTACTTCATTGCTAAGGTTGGACAAATTTCTTTTACTCAAGGTCTATTCAAAATGTGAATAATTGTAATCATTTAGAATCACATTCAAAGGCATTTCTATCATTAAACACTAATTATTCAACATTCCTACCAATTTTCCAAATTTTGCCCTAACTCACTTTAACTCTAGAATTTCATTCTAATCCATTCTAAATGGTGTTTTAAGTTTATTTTTAGTATTACAATCACATTAGAACATACTTTGAACAATTATATTAGATAAATACCAATTCTTTAACGATACCCTTTCAAAACCCTAAATCATCACTACCTCTCCCAAACTCCATCTAAACTTGATCAAATCCATCAATTAACTATAGAATCCTTGTTTTATCACTAAAATATCATCTTCCATGTACATTTAACAAATTAAAACACACTCCATCGAAATCTCATTTCTCACATAACCTTAAATCTCCATATAATTAAAGAATAAGGCAAGAAAACTTACCTTTAGATGGAGCAACCTCAAATTCACCTCAATACCCTTAGAAAACTTGAAGAATTTAAAGTAGGAAGAAGTAAAAAACTCCCCTTTCATCTATGGTGGGTTTCGGCCTTGAGAGAAGAAAGAAGAAGATGAAGTGAATTTTAGTTTTCATTTTATTTCTCTTCATTTTTTTTAACAATATATATAATATTTTATTATTTATTTATTTATTTATTTAATAATTCAAATTATCATCTTCCATTCAAAAATATTTTATTTTGAATTTTTTTAACTTTTAAACTTTTTACCAAATTAACCTTTGAATTTTCCAAGCAACTTTGACTTTTTATATATGTTATATTTGTTCAATACATACCTCACATATACATTTATATTTCTCACTCCAAACCTTTGAATTATCCCTCAAATTATTTATTTAATTCATTTAATTAAATTTTATTTTTTTATAAATTAACGGATATTACAATATATGTTAATTTATAAATATAAAGCTAGACTCATCACTAGTTAAGCACCATAATGTAAAAAACCTATAAAATTGTGAATGCAACAAAAGTAATTTATTCAAAAAATTTTAATTTGAAAAACATAAATATTCCAATGAAATACCAAAGAAAGAAAATAAGACGAGCAAAATTCAAGCAAAGGAAAGTTTGTTGAGTTAAAGTCAAAAACAATTCATCTACTTGGACATGTCATGGGCGAGGATCTTCCATCATCGATGATTGTTTTGTATTTCATTTCCTAATCGTGCACATAGATCTATTTCATGACCAGGCAACTGATGGAACTAATAGAAAACCTATGTATCAAAGTTGGAGGGTAGAGAATCCGGCAAAGGTCGAGGGGCTAAAGGCTACGATAACACCTTTTCTATAATTTATTGAAGACTTAAGACAATGGCTTCCCAAATTCCAAAAATTGATGCTTCTTTGTTGGCTCGATTGTTGCATTCACCTCGACATCTTTTTAACTTCGTCCACCGAAATGGTAACCACCCTTATTTCTTCCTTTTCCATTGTATATGTTATTTTATCTCTCTCATTCTTCTAACTAAAGACCTGCCTGTAGAAGATCTGTGAGTGGGGATTTTTGCCCCCACTCCTGGTGGTATGGTTTTTACAACTTTGGCACTGTTAGGCTATAGGCCTTAGAGAACATGGGACTAAACCTGGAGAATTTTGAGTTGCCACCAGACGGGCTGAGAAGCTAGAAAGGGGTGGATGACTCAATTCCAAAGAAATCCCCAATTCGTACATGGATTCATAAAGTTGGGTAAGTATGGGAAAGGTGAGAAGTGACCCAGCACCCCCAAAATGCCCGGTTCATTAGAACCGGCCTCCTTTTTAGTTCTAAATATTATTGAAATCTAACATTATTATAATACTATTCATATTACATGCAATTGTGGAAAATAAATAATCATCATATTATAAATTAAGCAAAGAAACAAATAAAATGGGCACCCATATAATGATGGAAACGTGCTCTTACAATGTTCCAATGTCCATATAAATAAATAAAATACCAGTTGGTGGAAACATATCCTTTACAAAATCCTTCAAAATAAATAACTAAATAAACAAGGCACCCACAAAGTGGAAACATGCCTTTTATATCTCCCTTTCAAAACCCAAACAATGGTAAACAAGCACAATCCAATCATCCACTATAAACAATAAAAATTAAAGCTCATCATGCATCATTAAGCACATAACAATAAATAAAAATGCAAATAATAATAAATAGGACTAAATTAATAAAATTAAGGTTCCATCATCAAATTATAGTTTCAATTACAAGGTTAGGGTTTAATTTTATAAATTAGGGTTTTATTCTAAATTTGGGACTAAAAGTAAAATTAGGATTTAAGATGCAATCTAAGATTAAGATATACAAAATTAGTTTTTCCTAAACTAGGGTTAGATTCAAGTTAAAGTCTTATTGTAGAATTAATGTTTTAGTTGACAAACTAGGGTTTGGATAACCAAATTAGGGTTTTGAAATGAAACTGGAGTTTTTAAGGCTAAAGCTATAGTCAACATGCAATTTAGGGCTTGATCTTAGAAACTAATGTTTGATCACATAATTTAGGGTTTAAATCTAGGATAAATGTCTTGGAGTGCAATAATAAATTTATAAAGTTAGACTATAAGAATGATCCATTGTGTTAAACAAATTGGTCTCGGGTTGCAATTTAAGATGAATAAAAAAACAAACAAAATAAAACCAAGAAATAAAGATGATCAATTTAAATTAGCTAATGAAATCAAACATGCATTCTTGGCTCCACCAAGGAGTTTGTTAAACAAGCTTGATTATTTTATCACCTTAACCCTACAAAAGTTGGTGATTGATGATGCTACTGCCTGGATCAAATTGAGTCTTGGTTGGTGCTTTAATGATCTGAGGATCACTTGATGCTTTGGCTACTATCTCCCCTTTTACTTTTGTAGTATTAGTTGATTAATTAAAAATCATGTCTACTTATTAAATTCAATCTAATTCTATAGCAATTTTGGCCCCTGCTATCTTCTTAATTTTTTTCTATTTATAGATAAAAATTAAGGCTACCTTGGCTCGCCAATCCACATTCAACTCAAACTCTCTCTTGCTCATCCAAAGCTTATTGGAATTTTAAACACAATTAGGAATGAATTTGGACTAAATCAAGGGCTCGTACTGAAATTGGCTAAGCCAATTCGATATAAGCTAGGCTCATATGGATTTGGCCATAGCCAATTACATATGAGGTAGCTCATATCAAATTTAGCCCAGGCAATTCGATGTGTGCTAGGTTCATATCGAATTGTCTATAGCAAATTTGATATGAGGTAGCTCATATCAAATTTTGCCTAGGTAATTTGATATGAGCTTGCTCATATCAAATTTGTCAAGCCTAATTCGATGTGAGCACAAGCTCATATCAAATTGGGCATGTCCTAACCGAACCGAGTCAATCTTTATGTATAACTTGGCTTAACTACAACTGGATCAGACCTAATTCAAACATATTAAATTAGACTAAATTGAATTTGGGCCTTTCATTGAAACCAATCTTGATCCGACCCCTTTTTTAATGAAAACAAAATTTGAACTGGGAAAATTAAGGATCTATAAGATCCTTGAAATCCTTTATAAGTGTCTGAGCCATTATTTCTTAAAGATGAGTCAAAGTGCCTTTTACTTTTATCCGTATCTAGTCTGAGTCATCCAGTCTTTTCTTAAGAAAAGCTTCCTTATTACTCCATCTCTTTATATTATCAGCAAAGCTTTCATTCTACCCCTATCTGAAAGACTCAAACTCTATAAAAGCTACCTCTAACTCGATGTTATACCCATAATATTGAATGAAAGCTTTATACAATAAATCCTAGTCTCTTTGAGTGCTCTCCTCTAAAGTATTAAACTAGTTTTACACCAAAGGATACAAAGAAAGCATGAAATATCCCAAGATTTGAGCATTAGTATCTCTAGCAAACTATATGGCAGTGATGTACAACTTGACATGCAAATGAGGATTCCCCATTCCATCAAACTTAACAAAATGAGGCATCTTGAATTTGTAAGGGATTCCTTCATCATCCTCAAACAACTTGTCCACCTCTTTCATTTCTTCTGTCTTTAACTTCTTCCCAAATTTCTTTTCTAGATTAGAAATTAGTTTTTCAACATTAAAATATTCAACCCTATTTTCTTTCTTCTTTTCCTATTGGTCTTAGAGGTATGCATCTTAGTTCTCATTATCATCAATCACTACCTTTTCTTTATCTAAAGCTACCTCACCCACCTTAGCCTTTCCATTGTCCTTTTACTTCTTTGTGCTAGCAGATGCTTCGGTAGTAGTCTCCAACAATACAGCTAATGACTTCTCACAGCCTCAGCCAGGGTTCGCTTTAACTCTTCCATTTTTGAGGCTAGGACCTCATTCACCAGGTTTTGAACTTGCTCATGAATCATTGGCTTTAGTGCAAAGTTGACTGAATCTTCACTGAACTCTAAGTCACTGATGCTCATCGAGTTGCCATAAGATCTTGAAATATTATACTCCAGGTCTATGAGTCAGAAAGGATCAATGAGAGGCAATGCGATGTATGCATATATGCATATGTAGCAAACAAACAAGTAAAGTCAGGACGTTCCTTCCAACCTTATATCTCCCACACATGATTGGCGAGTCTCTTTTCTTAGGTGTTATTGTCAAGAAAAATATCAATAGGGGATACTTTATTTTCAAGAATCTCTTAGATGAATTGATCATTAATTGTGTTTTTAAATTTAGAAGTCAGTTTGTGATAATTCCTACCAATTGAGCCTTAATCCTCTGGGTCTACTGAGCATTATTACTACCATATTGTGGATTAAAACTAAATTAATAGGATTATTATAAATAGACTTATCATTTGGAAAGTCAACTAATGATCCATGTCACAAACAAGCCCACAACTATCAAGTCTTCGTGCAAATTAGGGCCACAATTAATTTTAGTATTCCATAATTGACCAAATTAATTGAAAGCCCATTGAAAGTTAGAAAATTGATGTTTGGGCCATAAATTTAAAAATGGGTTTAGGCCCACCTATAGAAAATAAAACTCATTGCAAATTTGTTTATTAATTTTGGGTTTGTAAAGGTCTTATGTCCAAAGTTTGAAAATAACATTGGTCTTTTTAGGCTATAAAAAAATTTTAGACCTTCTTCCTAATAGGGTCACAGTAGGAAAAATAAAACCAAATGAACCATAACTCAAATCAAGACATGTCAGTCATAGTCAATCAATAAGTAATTAGGGTAATACTCAAGAAAGTTACTAGGCCAACTACATGGGCTTTTGTCTTTTGGGTAAAAGGACTTAGATTCCCATAGCAAGTGTATACCAAAAGGTATAAGGCTATGAATAAGTATGCAATGCTCAATCTTCATACCATGAGTGAAAGTATCGTATCACTTACACTTATATAACACAGTTTCCACAAGGCATCCTAACTCACACACATAATGCAATTATGAGTGATCCAATGAATAATATCATAATAATAAAAAATAAAATAATATAAAGACTAACAGAATTAACTTCTCTTATCCCCAGTGGAGTCGCCACAATGAGGGTAGATTTTTGCCCCACTACCGATGGAATGGTTCTTGCGACTTCGGCACTATTAGGCTCTAGGTCTTAGAGAGAAAAGGCTTAAACTAGAAGAATAAGAGTCGCCATCCAGACTGGTAAAATAATAGAAAGGGTAGATGGGGAAGGTTATAAGTGACCCAGCACCCCTATAATGCCCAGTTCATTAGAATCGGTCTCCTTTTCAAGTCTAAATATTATTAAATTTTATCTTAATACAATGTTATACATATTAAAAACATTATTGAAGTAAACAACATCATATTATAAATCAATCAAATCAAATAAAATGGGCACCCATAGAGGATGGAAACATACTCTTACAAATGTCCAAGATAACAAAACAAATAAAATATGACACATGCCAAAAGGTGGAAACATGTCCCTTACAATTATCCCAAAATCCTTAAAATGAAATAAATTAAACAAATAAGGTGCCCATGAGTGGAAACATGGCTTTACAACCTCAAATCATTAAATAATTAATTAAAGATTCAACATTCATAATAAATAAACAAGTAATCCAATCAAATAGCTAATCTTCACAATCGTGAAATTATGGTTAAACTAATGAAATTAGGGTTTTATCATCTATTTAGTGTTTTTTACTATAAAATTATAATTTTATTTACAAAATAGATTTTTAGTAATAAAACTAGTGTTTAGGATTATAGAAATAGGGTTTAGACCTAAAATAAGGGCTTAGGATTATGGAATTAGGGTTTAGAACTAAAACTAGGGTTTAAATGTTAAAACTAGGGTTTTAATGATGAATTAGGGTTTGAGCATACAATAAATGTTTTGATTAACAAGATAGGATTTGGGTTGTAAAAGCTAGGATTTTTGGTATTTAATAAAACAAATCAAAACGGACATGCAATGTCTTAAAATAAACAATAAACCATTCAATTATTATACCTTTGTTTGTTGGCTCCACCAAAATAATTTTGATCAACCAAACTTCGTTAGAACACCATAATTCACAAACGCTAAAACTTAATGGTGCTACGGCTTGCTTAGATCAAAACAAGTCTTGGCTGAGTTAAATAATCTGAAGATTATTTGTTGTTTTAGCCACTATCTCTCTTTGTTCAATTGCTTTTTGTCTCTCTTTTTCTTTGCTTTTTAAATTCTTGTTAACTGCTAATTGTGGCTCTCTATGGCTCCTTGATTGTAGCTCCATTTCTTGTTGCCAGTTGATTTGTATTATAGGCAAAATTACGGTGATCATTTGGCTAATCAATACTAATCTCATTAGAAAAGTTATTGTTTATTCGGGTGTAATTAAGTTTAAGTGCAATTAGCACACCAAAAACTAAATTAGGAACAAAATTAAAGGCTCTTGGGGAATTGACATGGTGAATTCATCATGATTTTGGTTTTTAAATTGGACCAGACTTGGTTTGGGCTTTTAAAATTGGATCAGACTTAATTTAAGTGTTTAAGATTAGATTGGATTTAGTTTGGGCTTTTTAATGAGAACTAAACTCACTTAAGGCCAAACATAAGGGTCTACACATGGCTAAGACTTGTGACCGCATTCATCACTATATTAGGGATGCATTTTTTAATTGAATGGCACGGTAAAACTTGTGGTCGTGTCCTATTTTGTCCAACCTAAGCTCTTCTTATGAAAACAGATAACTTCACTGTGTCAAATCTGACTTGGCCATGTCTTAGCCCATGTCGTCGACTGCCTAAAATTGTTTACCCTTTGGCCATTTACCTTAAAAGTATTATTGGTTTTTAAATTTAACAACTCTATAACTCCATATGGGAATACTTGATAACCTAAAAGGGTCCACTCTAGTGAGACTTCAATTTCCTGGAATAACCTAATTCTTAAATTAGATAAGAGGACCTTTGTCCCAGGTTCAATGGTTCCTCCCAGGTTCAATGGTTCCTCCCAGGATCATCTTGTCATGCATCACCTTTGTTTTCTCCTTGTAGATCCTCATACTCTCATAAGCTTCATTTTTAAGCTCATCTACCTCAGAAATTTTTAACATTCTATGCTCTTTTCCCCCTTCCAAGTCCATATTTTTTGCCTTGATTGCCCAATAGGCTTTGCACTCCAATTCAACTAGTAAGTGGCAAGCCTTACTAAAGATTAATCGATATAGATGCATTCCCAAAGGAGTTTTGAAAGCTATTTGGTAAGCCTAAAGTGCTTCAAGAAGACGGACCGCCTAATCCTTCCTTGTTATGCTTACTATCTTCTCTAGAATTCCTTTAATTTGGTTATTGGAGATCTTAGCATGGCCAGATGTTTTGGGAGGATATCAAGTTACCACTTTGTGCCTGATGCCCATTTTGGTTATTAGCTTTTCAAATGACTTGTTGCAAAAATGGCTTCCTCCATCACTCACTATGGCTTTGGGCATCCCATACCTGCTCAAAATATTCTCATTCAAGAATTTCAGAATAATGTTAGCTTTATTAGTCCTAGAGTTGATAGCCTTTACCCACTTGGAAATATAATCTATAACAAGAAGGATATATGCAAAACCAAAAGATTTGGTAAATGGCCCCATGAAATCTAATCCCCAAACATAAAAAAAAATTCCTCTACAACAAAAGTAGAGAGAGGCATTTCATTTCTCTTATTTATGTTCCCTACCTTTTGGCACCTATCACATATGATACAAAAGTTATAAACATCTTTAAAAAGAGCAGGCCAACACAAACCACTTTAAAAATCTTCTCGCGGTCTTCTTACCTCCAAAATGTCCTCCACAATACACGTTGTGGCAAAAATGCAACATTTGCAATTGCTCTACTTCTGGCAAACATCTTCAAATGGTTTCATGATTGTAAATCCTAAACAAATGTGGCTCATCCTAAAAATAATATTTACAATAATGTATACATCTTTTCCTTACCTAAAAATTTAAGTCCTCAAGACACCACAAGAAAGATAGTTAGCAATATCTACATACCACAGTAATTGTGAAATCGCAAACAAGTGTTCATCAGGAAATCTTTCAGAAGCATTTTCAAAAGCAATCTGTGCATTGTCATCATTAAAGTGTAGCCTATAAAGATGGTCAACCACTAAATTTTCACTACCTTTCCTATCCCTAATTTCCACACCAAACTCTTATAACATTTAAACCCACGTAATAAGCCTAGGTTTAGCTTGTGATTTATTCAATAAGTATTTCAAGAATGTATGATCTGAAAATACAGTGACCTTAGAACCTATCAAATGATATCTAAATTTGTCAAGTGAAAACACCATGGTTAACATCTCTCTCTCTGTGGTTGTGTTATTTAGTTGTGCATCATTCAAAGACAAACTTGCAAAACAAATTACACATAAGAGTTTATTTACCCTTTGGTCTAACATAACCCTTATAACATAATTTGAAGCATCACGCATAATTTTAAAACACAAAGCCCAATTGGGAGCAACAATCCCAGGGGTAGAAGTTAATTTTTCTTTTTAAATTTTAAATGCTTCTAAGAAAATATCATAAAAAACAAATGGAACATGTTTTGCAAGTAAATTACATAAATGATGTGAAATTTTTGAAAAATCCTTTATGAGTCTCCTATAAAACACATGGCCTAAAAAAACTCATAATCCCTTTAACTAATATGGGAATGGTAAATTAGCAATCAAATCAACTTTAGCTTTATCCAACTCAATGCCCTTATGAGATACAACATGCCACAAAACTATACCATAATCTACCATAAAATGACTCTTTTCACAATTAGAAATTTTCATAATAACAGGTCATTTGGCCATGGTCTTGAAGTCTAAAAGACCAATGGCCTAAGACAAATTAATAAGTTGTTTAAGACTATTTGTATTTTAATTCTGCATTTTGACTTTTATTAGGGTTTATTCTTATTAAGTATGAGTTACAAAGGCTGAAATATGAAGAAAAAGAGTTACAAAAGCCAATAAAATAATGGTACAACGTTCACATTGAGTTGTCAAAGTAATGAGGCTATTTATTAGGAGTAATGGGGCTGTCAATTAATATGGGAGTTACATATGAACTTAATTCTGATGCTCTCATTGTATATGGCCTTCTTCTATATAAAAAAGGCTGATTTCCTTTGTAATCATAAAATTATTAAAAGATATAAAAGATATTTTGAGCACTTGTGAGTGTTTTGTCTTAAGTTCTTGCATGAACTTTGGAACTTATCAAGCTATTTAGTTTGTGGCATTCAAATTCTAGAATCTTTGTTTTCATCCTTAAATTATCAGACCTTCTTTGTTTGTGGCATTTTGAGGAAATCAAAGTGCTATTATAATTACTTAATCATAATTCCATTGATAAAATTGATTAGAATAGTTAATGTTACTTCATTCTTGAACGATCCAGATTTTGATTCAACTTTTGGAGGGTGTTAATTTGCATTCCATATATATCATAGTTCTTTAACTACTGGGGTGTTTGGTTGCTAAATTGATTATTTCTATCATTCTTCTTCTCTCATGGCCAGCCACCATGGATGTTCAAGACCAAGGATTTTGATCTTCCAAGCTTCCAAGAATTGAAGGATTTCAAAGGTTCAAAAAGGATTTTTAGAGATTTCCACTTGAAAAAGTAAGTTCTTTAGTTTTTTCTTTGGATTTCCATAGAAATTTTGAATATGTGAGTTTTCAATTTTTGAAGTAGTATGTTATAATTGTTGGAATTGGTGTGTATGAAGTTATTTTGGGTAGTTATTAATGATTTTAAAGTTGGATTGAAGAAATGGTTGAATTTGGATAAGGAATGGTGAAGAGAGAATTTAGGGTTATGGACTTTTAGGGTTTGAGAAATCATGGTTTTTAATTGTGCAAATTGGTTCTAAATGAGTTGTTTTGGTTTTTAAACAAGTATTTTAAATTCAAATATTGGATTTGGTTATGTTTGGTTGGAGTTTGAGAATGGAAGTGTGATTTAGGGTTTTGGAAAATGATTTTTCCAAAGTTCTTGAATTGTATAATTTTATTGGTTTAATCTTGTTTTTTGGTGATATAAGTGATGTATTTAAGCTAAAAATGATTAATGGATTGTGCTGGAATGGAAAACCTTCAATGGGGGAAGGTTATACCATTTTAGGGTTTTGTGTATAAGAGTGAGTTTTTTGTAATGTAAATGGTTTAGATGTATTAAAATAAGTTTCTAATAATATAAATAAAGTTAATATATTTAAATGAATGGCCTAGTATGAGAATCCAAAGTTAAAGTGAGGTTAGCCTTAAATTTTGGATTTTTGCTTGGATGGGGTTTAATTATGGTTTAATATTGGACATGCCATTAAATGTGATACTAAATGATTATTTGCTATCACATTTGGTTTAGGCATTGAGGGAGGTTGATTTGCTTCATCCAAGTGGTGAAGGGCAAGTTGGAACGATATGATTGGAGGTTGTTTTAAGCTTGTTTTGGTTGCTATTTGAGGTAAATACAAACTTTGAATACATTGGTTATGTTTGCATGACATTTGGGCTTAACACATTTTGGTTGGAAAATGTGTTAAGGTACTTGATACATTGGTTATGTATGAATAATGTGCTATGACATTTGTAATGTCATATATGCGTTAAATCCATTGTGAAAAGCTATTGATAAGGGCTAAATTGTGTAAAATGTGAAATATGTGTATTATGTGAAAATGACCCAAAGTGATTGGGTAATGCCATTTGTTGTGTATGTATTAAGTGCATTGTTAAAAATCCATTGGTATTGGCTAGATTACATTAAATGGGATTAATATGAAAATTATGTGGAAATACCCAAAATAATTGGGTAATGTGTTGTAAATGCAAAAATGTGGTATAATGTAATGGGATATGTGGAAACATGATGAAATGAATTGATATCAATATAAATGAGAAATATAAATAAATTGTGTGCCTAGTATCTTATTCAATTTTCAAAGTTCTGTGTTTGGCGGCATGCCTATGATTTGCATACGGGCTAGATGCTGGGCGTCACTATGAAAATGTTTATTAGGTGAAATGGCCGGGTCATAAGCTCAGACCTAGTTGGAATATTACATTGATATTTTGGCTACGGCGCTAGACACATGGTGTCATTATAGACCAAAACAGTAACTCTGAAATTTGAATAGCATATTAATTATCTTTGGCCCATGCTTGTGTTTGTTTTTTTGTGAATTGTGGATTGTGAAATATTTGAAAAATATGAGAAAATGGAATGATGTGATATCCATATGCATTGTGCATTGGCATTGCATTTGAGTTTTATTGTTATCAAAATTTGTATTACTAAGCTTTTGGCTTAGCGTGATTGTTTACATCACTCGGGTGACAGGGTAGATTTGGCTGAGCTGGAGAGTGCTTCTAGACTAGGTCAGGTCTAGACTTGTGGTTGTGCTTGTAGAGTTGATATCAAAATCAAAAACATTATTATTATGCATATTATATCATGTTTTTGGATTTTATGTATTGTAAACTATAAAGAATGTTTGGGTTAAGTTATTTGAAATGGGGGTTTAAATGTGTACTAAATTATATATATATAAAAATGTTTGAGAAACTTGGTGAAATTGAGGAGTATGGGTGAAATGGTGATTTGAAATTATTTGGGAGTGTTTTTTGATGCAGGTTGTGTTTTGATGAATTTTGGGAATGTCCAAATTATAGACAAAACTCTGATAAATTCTTCCTAGAGATTTTCATATAAAATGTTTATTTTGAGTTCCTATAATAAGTAAAGAATATTTATATACTATTTAATTTTATATATTTAGTATTTGAGATTTTAAATCAGAAATGTGAAAATTTTTATTAAATAAGTTTGTGATATTTTTGTACCGTATATGTGTATTTTACATATGATGGGAATATATATTGTATGTATGTAGGGTATAAGGGTGTTACATTTATTTTTGTATCAGAGCATATGTTTGAGGTTCTCGACCTAGGTGGGTTGATAGAGAGAGAAAATGGGGGATTTGAAAATAGTTTTCAATTGTAATACATGCATTGGCACTGACAGTTTTTGATCTCTGATATAGTAATTTCTGCTGTGTTGGTAGATATAGATAGTTATGGTGTGTTGGACGCATCAGTCTACAGAGGGTAGTGCAGAGAGTGTGGCTCCTGATGAGGGTAGAGTTGTGTCTGCTGGTGAGGCATCTATTTCTGTGCCTGTGAGACCAATAGCTGATGAGATCCAGTTCAGCAGCCACTGCCGCCACAGCCGCAGTCGTAGTTACCAGCGAGAAAGTATGATAAGCTGAGAAAGTTTGGAGCTAAGGAATTTGTTAGTACTACAGACCCTGCTGTAGCAGAGCAGTGGCTAGACAGGGTTCAAAGAGTGTTCATTCAGTTGCAATGTAATATCCTCATGTATACCTTAAAAGTTTTGATTATGTTATTGTTATATATTGGATTGAATATATGTGTTAAATTACAAGAGAAAAGAAGTTGGGAAAAGAATGTATAGGTATTTGTGTTTTGAGAAGAAAAGAGGGTGTAGAGAGAAGTGTATATGTTGTTTATATGGTTGTATAACTAACATATACATTGGTCAAAAAGGTTGGTCAATACAAGATGATATTTATTTGTGGCATGTGAAATTATATATATGGGTATATATGAGACAAAAGATTAATTAAATGGATGAAGGACATGGAGGTAATTTTCTTTGGTTAAGTTGCATGGTGGAGATTAAAAGAAGAAAAGTGGTTGACTTGTTGGTATTTTCTTCTTTCTTTCTTGAAGAGGCCGGCCATTGAAGAAGAGAAAGAGCTAGGGAGGTGTTTGAAGTTCTATAATCAAATTGAAGAAGGAATCAAGGGTTTTGGTTAGAGATTTGTGGAATTTCTTCATTTAAGGTAAGTTTTCTCTTGATTTCTCTTGTTCTATTTGGAATTTTGTTTGAGTTTGATGGAGTGTGTTTGTGTATGGTGTGTGTAAAAGTGTTGAAATGGAATTAAAGATAAGAAGCTAGGTTGGTGTTGGTGATGGAAGAGTAAGAGTTGTGTTTAGTGAATTTTTTTCTGTTTTACAATTAGTAAAGGCTGTGACTTGTATGATTTTTAATTAATTATAGAAAAATTTTCTTGAAGTGAATTTTTGATATGTTGTGCCTCTATGAGTCTAGAATGACTGAAAAATATGTTGATTCGATTTTGGAATGGTTATGAGTTTAGAAAGAATATTTTTATTAGACCTGTTCCAGCAGGTACCTTAACTGAGACAGCTATATTTCGGGATTTTTAATAAAATGTAGAAAAATCATATCCAATTGAATTTTGGATATGTGGTTTCTTAGTGAGTCTAGTATTTGAGAAAAATAATTTGGAACCACGTTGATTGAATTTGATTTATGGAATTCACAAAGTTCAGAACTGCTGCCAGGATGCAGGGCAATTGGGGCAGTCTGGTTAGGTGAACTATTTGACCAGGATTTTGTGTTCAGTTTGATCTGAAATTTTAAAGGAATGATTTTAAGATATAAAACTAAATTCTGTAAAAATTTTAGAATTTTTAGTCAAGTAGATTATTTTATACAATTTTTCAAAATAAGGATAAAATGGAGTCTTAAACCAGAATGTACTATTCATATGGCCATTTTGCTAATATTCCTTTTGGATTAGATTGTGAAGAGGTTGAATTGCCCTAACCATGTCCTTCAAGTGGTGCTGCCCGTGTCCCTCAAAGGTTTTGAAGAGATTGGGTTGCATTAACCTAAATGTGGAGAATTCTTGGAAAGAAAAGAAATGTATAGATTGATGGGACTAGTTCTTGAGGTAAGTACCAATACATATGATTGTATTTAATTACACAATTTGAGGCTTAACACATTTGTTTGAAAATGTGTTAAGTGATCTATTATATTGTTAACATAATTGGACTAAGGTGATGATTGAATGATGTGAAGGATGTGAAGATCATTAACAAGGTAAGCATAAACCCTATTTGATTGTATATCCTTATATGTCTTTGAACATTAACACATTGGGATGAAAGTGTTAAATAAGCTATTATATTGTGAATGTAAATGAAGAATATATATAAAGGATGAAATATGAAATGGGAAAGGTAGGAAGAAATGAGGATCATTCTTAAGGTATGTGCAATTTGTTATGATAAATGCTCTAGTAATGAATGATGTTAATGTGTTTTGAGAAGTGAGAAAATGTTATGTTATATGCATTGTGAATCTTGTGTATGGCAATGTATTATATGAATAATATACTTTGAAATGTGATATCAATGATGCTATATGTATCATATGGATTGAGATATGATATGATATGAAGCCATTGTGATTGGCTATGATAATTCAATTGAAAGAGATAAGGCAAGTTGGCCTAATTGATGATGAGATTGATAATGAAATAATAAATGAATTGTTTGTTTAATATGTTATTCAGTTTTAGAGTTCTGGATTTGGGTGGCATGCCTAAGAAATGATGAAAGGTAACAGTCTTGCCGGGTTGAGGATCTCCTCATATGTGTTGAGTTGATGGTCCAAGAGACTGGGTCTGTTACACTATGAGAATTGTGAATATGAGATATATGATTTGTAACAGTCTTGCCGGGTTGAGGATCTCCTCATATGTGTTGAGTTGATGGTCCAAGAGACTGGGTCTGTTACACTATCCATGGATAGAGATACATGTATATACATTGCCTACGGGCGTGATGATTGTGACTATGAACCAAAGCAGTAACTCTGAACTTTGAATAACATATTAGTGTTTTGGGCCCAAGTCTGTCTTTATTGTCAATGTGAAATTCAAGTATTGAAATACTGATTGTGAGTATTAATAATGAATTATGCTTGGTGAATTGTGAATAATATAATGTTATTAAGTGTAATATGTAAATGAATTGTGGTTGATGATAAAGGTTGTCTTTATTGGAAATATGATTTATGATTTATATGATATGTAAATTGTGTATTGCAATAATGAGTGATATGATGTGTAATGTGTGTATTGCAATAATGAGTGTATGATATGTAATGTGTGTATTGCAATAATAATTGGTATGATATGTAAAGTGTGTATTGCAATAATGGTTGGTGTGGTATATATATAATGTAGGGGTATTAATATATTGGTTTTGAGTATTGGTGATGCATTGGGGTTGGTGATAATATTATGTATATATATACATCATATATGAAATTAGCTAGGATATATTAAAGATAAAATTAAAAAGAAAAGAAGATATGATAAGAATTAATTATATATTGAGTCGATGTATCATTATATATCAATACTTCTATACTATATGTTTATATTTTATATTTGGACTACTAAGCTCTCGGGCTTAGCGCGGGTGTTTATTCGCGCAGGTATATAGATGGAAGATATGAAGTCTTTGTTATGCCACAAGAAGAGTAAAGTTTGTCGAGACCAACTAGAGGGTAATGCATACATGTATAAATTTTAATTATGATGTATTTCTGACGAGAGAGTATTTATATGTATAAATGAAGTTTTAATAAAGATAATGATTTTGTAAATGTTATTTAAATTAATGTATTATGGTTTCAACTCTGTTACAGGTTTGTTTAAAAGGTAACGAAAAGTGACATCCTTATACTTTATATATTTACTGTATGTATACTAGGTATACGCATAGTACTTATATAGGGTATCGGGGTGTTACAATTGTTTTGGTATCAGATCTTAGGTTCGAGATTCTCGGCCTAAGTGAGATTAAAAAAAAATTTTTTTTTTGAAAAGTTTAAATAGAAATAAAAAGGAAAAGTTTTGAAATGAAATTTGTAATACGTGCATATGCATTGACATCTAGGTTGGTCTCGGATGTGGCATAATATAAATTGTAGAATATTTGTGTTATATGAGATGTTCAATATAGTTGATGATATATGTGTATACTATTTTGATGTGATGAGAAATTATGATTGTTGACAATGATGTTGGAAATGAATTATAATTGAGGCATAGTGCCTAATTGATTATGAGAAACGCATTGTAAAATGTAATGTGATATTTGTATATTAATGATGCATATGAAAAATGTCATGTTGTGTGCAACATGAAATGTAATGTTGATATTTATGAGCAATTTTATGTAGGGCATAATGTGAATTGAAACATAAAGAAATAAAAAGGAGAATAAAGTTGAAAATAAGTAGCAATCAAAATCAAGATTAAAATATGTATTCTTTCCTTTATACTTTGAACCTTTTTATAATAATGTTTATGTTGAGGTTGTTAGACAGAGAAAATATTGCTGGATTGTTATTATTGAAAGATATGTTACTAAAATGAGGAAAGAATGGTGGAATAGTGAATGAGTTAGTTAGTATAGACAAAGTGTGATTATTTAAAGTTGGGATATATGTATATAAAATTAAGGTTTTGTTTTAAGGAAAAAGAGATGATATTGGTTAAGTAAGAAAATAAGTTGATATTGTTATTTTAATGCGAACATGGTAAATTCAATGTTAGAAATGTGAGATGCTTGGATATTGTGAAAGCTCATGGTAATGGTGATAATATGTGATATTTGAGATTTTTGAAGTGAGCTTTATGATTGTGGAAATTATATGTTTTAATATTGCTTTGTGATATATATTTGTAAGATGTTTTTAAAGTGATGATAGAAAAGATGAGTTTGGCAAATTGAAGCTTAAACGAAGTAGTAAATTGAGAAGTTAAAGTTTTAGTGGAATTTGATAAAGATTATTGGGATATTGATAGTTAACTGTATATGCAATGCATGAGCTAAGTGAAATGACTAGTATTGCATATGGAAGTATTATGAATTGAGTAATGTGATTGATAGTATGAGAATTTGTTTTGAAATAATCAAGGAAGTGGATAAGTAAATAGAAATGAGTTATTTTTAGTCATTTTACTGAACAGGGTAAGAATGAATATGGGAGTGTATTAAATATTTTTAAAGACGAAAGTGAAAGAGATGTCACATTGGGAATGTGACTGAGATGAATATGAAGTGTTACTATAGTCGGAATATATATATGTTTGTAGTGTGAATAAATACTTTATATCATATTGGAAGAATGAGAAGGATAGTGTTTAAAAGAAAATGATAAACACTAAATTTGTATTGAATGTATGAAAAAGGAAAATACTATAAGAGCATATAATTAAGTGTATACATGTATATGATATGTGAATTGAGTTTTCCAATATGAATGAAATTATGATATATAAACACATTTGTGAATCACATTATGAGGATGGCTTATGAAGATATATGTGGTATAATTATAGAATTAGTGATATGGAAAAACAATGTTATATGTATTAGTGGACCTAAGAGAGATTAGGTCTTGAACTGTGTAAAGCTAGATGGATTATGTGATGGAAGTGAGAATGGAAAGAACTTGAGTAATATTGGACAGTGGAAATTGTTATAATGAGTATTGAACTTGATGATTATATTATATTTAGAGTTTCAAAGTATTCACATATGAAAAGTTCTATGTAATTATATTATAAGAGATTGTAGATGGATTAGAAATGAAGTGATGAATAGAAATTGTATAAGAACTGTATATGATTGAATATGTATATAGTAATATTGTTAAAGCATGAGTTAAGTTGATAAGGATCATATAAGCGAATACAAATTGGTTGAAATGAAGTTGGAATGTGTTAACTTCTGTTATACTAAAAATGTTAAGATTTAGAATAGAATTATAAAAGAACAGTATTGAATTGAAAGTTCTAGGTTTGAATATTAATCTCTTAAAGTCATGTGTTTTGTTCAGTATTTTGGATCGGTTAATTTGTTATCCATGGATTTGGATCTTAGATATAATGATTGTAATACGGATTTGGTGAGGTTGACAATTTTGTTTGAGAAGTATAGTTAAAAATTATGATGGTTAAAGTTGTACCTTATTATTATTTTTTTTTATGTTAAGAATTTGGTTATAACTGTGAAAAAAAAAATTAAAAAAATTAAAAAAAATTTTGAAATGTGTTGAGTTATGGATAATATGACAAAAAGGTAATCAAAATAAATATACCAATGATAGGAAATGTGAAGAGTTAGTAAAAGGGAGAAATTATATTATATGAATGAAAGTTATACTGAATATGTTTATGGTATGTAACTTGAGGTTTAAGGGAATGAACTCAAAGTTTGAGTGAATGAATTATAGATATTAAGTATGATATAACATTTTTATGAGAATTGGTGGAAATTATACCAAGATAATAAAGAATAAACTATGTGTATATTAAAAGATATTAGAAGTGATTTGTTATCATGATGATTTGACTGAAAATAGATTGAAAGAGAGCAGAAATTGAATATAAGTTTGCTCTTATGGAATTAAGTTATATTTATACTTATATGAAAATTGTGAAATTTCATGATGAGTTAGATTACTTAATCGTTGGTTGGAATTGAACAAGATTGGAACGTGGGTATATTGTGACAGATAGATTAATTGATCTGGATTTGGCTAAGATTATGGATCATTAATAAAATTTAATGTGTATAGTTGTATTAAGAAAATAGGTATTTACATGATAATGTATATGATGTAAATTTTAAAGTATGATTGGACATGAATGAGTGGAGTATAGTAGTTGTTAATCATGATAAGAAGAGAAAAAGATTGGTTATTTATAAAATAAGTTGAAAGATAATGTATTAATATGTAAGTTAAGTGAAAAGCATGCTAAAGAAATAACTCCATTTATGAAAAATCAGGATTTTGTTATCTATTGAGAGTGGTAAATGTCTATTTAGACAGTGATTGTAATGAAGGGATAATTAATGTTCAGATATAAGTCAATGATTTTTAATGTTAAAGTTAAGAGAGTAATTATACAGAAGTGAAATAACAAAATATATTAAATATAAAGATTAGATGGAGTATAAGTGTACTATAGAATGATCTGATTCTTATATACAGACATTAACAAGAAATGTAATGAGTTCTTTTGAATGTTTGATTAAGGAAATAACAAGATGTATAAACATATAGAATGATGAGTTATGGAATTTAAAGAAGGTGGTTGATTCTAAAGAGGAGAGTTGAAGTTATATAATTTGATGATATAATGACTTAAGCGTATAATTAACTTCATATGGAAGTTAAGATGGTATAGTATTATGAATGGATTACAATTATGCTAGATAATTTCGAGGACGAAATTATTTAAGGGGGAGAGAATTGTAATATCCTCATGTATACCTTAAAAGTTTTGATTATGTTATTGTTATATATTGGATTGAATATATGTGTTAAATTACAAGAGAAAAGAAGTTGGGAAAAGAATGTATAGGTATTTGTGTTTTGAGAAGAAAAGAGGGTGTAGAGAGAAGTGTATATGTTGTTTATATGGTTGTATAACTAACATATACATTGGTCAAAAAGGTTGGTCAATACAAGATGATATTTATTTGTGGCATGTGAAATTATATATATGGGTATATATGAGACAAAAGATTAATTAAATGGATGAAGGGCATGGAGGTAATTTTCTTTGGTTAAGTTGCATGGTGGAGATTAAAAGAAGAAAAGTGGATGACTTGTTGGTATTTTCTTCTTTCTTTCTTGAAGAGGCCGGCCATTGAAGAAGAGAAAGAGCTAGGGAGGTGTTTGAAGTTCTATAATCAAATTGAAGAAGGAATCAAGGGTTTTGGTTAGAGATTTGTGGAATTTCTTCATTTAAGGTAAGTTTTCTCTTGATTTCTCTTGTTCTATTTGGAATTTTGTTTGAGTTTGATGGAGTGTGTTTGTGTATGGTGTGTGTAAAAGTGTTGAAATGGAATTAAAGATAAGAAGCTAGGTTGGTGTTGGTGATGGAAGAGTAAGAGTTGTGTTTAGTGAATTTTTTTCTGTTTTACAATTAGTAAAGGCTGTGACTTGTATGATTTTTAATTAATTATAGAAAAATTTTCTTGAAGTGAATTTTTGATATGTTGTGCCTCTATGAGTCTAGAATGACTGAAAAATATGTTGATTCGATTTTGGAATGGTTATGAGTTTAGAAAGATTATTTTTATTAGACATGTTCCAGCAGGTACCTTAACTGAGACAGCTATATTTCGGGATTTTTAATAAAATGTAGAAAAATCATATCCAATTGAATTTTGGATATGTGGTTACTTAGTGAGTCTAGTATTTGAGAAAAATAATTTGGAACCACGTTGATTGAATTTGATTTATGGAATTCACAAAGTTCAGAACTGCTGCCAGGATGCAGGGCAATTGGGGCAGTCTGGTTAGGTGAACTATTTGACCAAGATTTTGTGTTCAGTTTGATCTGAAATTTTAAAGGAATGATTTTAAGATACAAAACTAAATACTGTAAAATTTTAGAATTTTTAGTCAAGTAGATTATGTTATATAATTTTTCAAAATAAGGATAAAATGGAGTCTTAAACCAGAATGTACTATTCATATGGTCATTTTGCTAATATTCCTTTTGGATTAGATTGTGAAGAGGTTGAATTTCCCTAACCGTGTCCCTCAAGTGGTGTTGCCCGTGTCCCTCAAAGGTTTTGAAGAGATTGGGTTGCATTAACCTAAATGTGGAGAATTCTTGGAAAGAAAAGAAATGTATAGATTGATGGGACTAGTTCTTGAGGTAAGTACCAATACATATGATTGTATTTAATTACATAATTTGAGGCTTAACACATTTGTTTGCAAATGTGTTAAGTGATCTATTATATTGTTAACATAATTGGACTAAGGTGATGATTGAATGATGTGAAGGATGTGAAGATCATTAACAAGGTAAGCATAAACCCTATTTGATTGTATATCCTTATATGTCTTTGAACATTAACACATTGGGATGAAAGTGTTAAATAAGCTATTATATTGTGAATGTAAATGAATAATATATATAAAGGATGAAATATGAAATGGGAAAGGTAGGAAGAAATGAGGATCATTCTTAAGGTATGTGCAATTTGTTATGATAAATGCTCTAGTAATGAATGATGTTAATGTGTTTTGAGAAGTGAGAAAATGTTATGTTATATGCATTGTGAATCTTGTGTATGGCAATGTATTATATGAATAATATACTTTGAAATGTGATATCAATGATGCTATATGTATCATATGGATTGAGATATGATATGATATGAAGCCATTGTGATTGGCTATGATAATTCAATTGAAAGAGATAAGGCAAGTTGGCCTAATTGATGATGAGATTGATAATGAAATAATAAATGAATTGTTTGTTTAATATGTTATTCAGTTTCAGAGTTCTGGATTTGGGTGGCATGCCTAAGAAATGATGAAAGGTAACAGTCTTGCCGGGTTGAGGATCTCCTCATATGTGTTGAGTTGATGGTCCAAGAGACTGGGTCTGTTACACTATGAGAATTGTGAATATGAGATATATGATTTGTAACAGTCTTGCCGGGTTGAGGATCTCCTCATATGTGTTGAGTTGATGGTCCAAGAGACTGGGTCTGTTACACTATCCATGGATAGAGATACATGTATATACATTGCCTACGGGCGTGATGATTGTGACTATGAACCAAAGCAGTAACTCTGAACTTTGAATAACATATTAGTGTTTTGGGCCCAAGTCTGTCTTTATTGTCAATGTGAAATTCAAGTATTGAAATACTGATTGTGAGTATTAATAATGAATTATGCTTGGTGAATTGTGAATAATATAATGTTATTAAGTGTAATATGTAAATGAATTGTGGTTGATGATAAAGGTTGTCTTTATTGGAAATATGATTTATGATTTATATGATATGTAAATTGTGTATTGCAATAATGAGTGATATGATGTGTAATGTGTGTATTGCAATAATGAGTGTATGATATGTAATGTGTGTATTGCAATAATAATTGGTATGATATGTAAAGTGTGTATTGCAATAATGGTTGGTGTGGTATATATATAATGTAGGGGTATTAATATATTGGTTTTGAGTATTGGTGATGCATTGGGGTTGGTGATAATATTATGTATATATATACATCATATATGAAATTAGCTAGGATATATTAAAGATAAAATTAAAAAGAAAAGAAGATATGATAAGAACTAATTATATATTGAATCGATGTATCATTATATATCGATACTTCTATACTATATGTTTATATTTTATATTTGGACTACTAAGCTCTCGGGCTTAGCGCGGGTGTTTATTCGCGCAGGTATATAGATGGAAGATATGAAGTCTTTGTTATGCCACAAGAAGAGTAAATTTTGTCGAGACCAACTAGAGGGTAATGCATACATGTATAAATTTTAATTATGATGTATTTCTGACGAGAGAGTATTTATATGTATAAATGAAGTTTTAATAAAGATAATGATTTTGTAAATGTTATTTAAATTAATGTATTATGGTTTCAACTCTGTTACAGGTTTGTTTAAAAGGTAACGAAAAGTGACATCCTTATACTTTATATATTTACTGTATGTATACTAGGTATACACATAGTACTTATATAGGGTATCGGGGTGTTACATGCAAGCTAGTCCGAAAGAGAAGTTTGATTATGCCAGATCTTTTCTATAGAGGGATGCAATGATTGGTGGAAGACGGTTCCATATGCTCTGGATGATCCACCAATCCTGAGCTGTGATGATTTCCTATGGGAATTTGAGCAGAAGTATTCTCCAAGGGAGTATAAGGATGCAAAGAAGATGGAGTTCCTGAGTCTAAGATAGGATACCAGGACAGTGATAGAGTATGAGATCGAGTTTATCCGGTTGAGTCATTATGCTGGTGGGATCATTTCTGATGAGATTGACATGTGCAGGAGATTTGAGGAGGGACTGAGACCCTTTATCCTGTGTATCATAGTAGGCTCTCGGTATCAAGATTTTTCTCAATTAGTTGTAGTTGCCAGGAGTGTAAAGAGAGCACATAGTCTTACAACAGCTGCAAAGGTTAAGGAGACCAGAGCTAGGAGACCCCAGAGAGAGGCAGGGTCTTCATCAATCAAGAGAGGCTAAGGGGGTAGTTTGGCAAGTCAGTACAGCAGTAGAGACAGAGATAGAGACCTGCAGTTTCAGTGGCTAGTGCTCCAACCCTATTGGCTCAGAGGCCCGTTCCACCTACTTGTGTTCATTATGGTAAAGCACATGGAGGTGTCTACTGGTGGAGAGGTGCTTCGGGAGTGTGTTTTAGATGTGGGCCATCAATCCATTTTATTAGAGATTGTCCAGAGCCACCAGAGGATAGACAGGCAGATATTGCAACTTCTCGACCCAGTGTTAGAAGGGGTCATGATGGCAGAGGTTTTGGTAGAGTTGGTCAATCTAGGACTAGTTAGAGAGGAGGTTCTACAGTAGGAGGTAGTAGACCAGATAAGGTAGGGCCATCACAGCGGGTTTATGTGATGCAGAGGCAGCCGGATGCTTCAGCTATTATTGCTGGTACTTTTACTTTATTTGGTACTTTAGTTCTTGCATTATTAGACTCTGGGTCGACTCATTCTTACTTCAGTGCATCCATCTTGCCTATGAGTGATTTGTATTTTGAGTCCTTAGGATTTGATGTTTTGGTCACAAATCCCTTAGGGCATAGTCTTGTGGTGAGCAAGGTGCACCGAGATAGTCCAATTGTTATTCAAGATGAGGAATTTCTCGGCAATCTGATTGAGATGCCTTTCAGGGAGTATGATCTGATTTTGGGCATGGACTGGTTATCCAGTCATGGGGCTATGGTAGATTGTTAGAAGAAATATGTTACTTTGAGAACACGTGATGGTAGGGATGTATGGTATCTAGTGAGCAGAGGTATCTTTCATCCATGTTTGTTTTAACTGTTTTAGCTAGGACGATGATTGGAAAAGGATGTGAGGCTTATCTTTCTCATGTTATAGATAACAGAGTAGTGGGGTCCCAGCTTGATAGTATACCCACAATTGCCGAGTTTCCAGATGTTTTCCCTGATGAGTTGCCAGGGGTACCTCCTGAGAGAGAAGTGGAGTTTGGTATTGATTTGTTGCTTGGTACTACTCCTATCTCTATTACTCCTTATCGGATGGCACTTGATTAGTTGAGAGAGTTGAAGGTATAGTTGCAGGAGTTGTTAGAAAAAGAGTTTGTCTACCCTAGTGTGTCCCTGTGCTCCGCCTTTGTTGTTTGTGAATAAGAAGGATGGCACGTTGAGATTGTGTATTGATTATAGGTAGTTGAATATGGTGACCATCAAGAACAAGTATACTTTGCCTCGAATAGATGATCTCTTTGATCATTTGAAGGGAGCAGCAGTATTCTCTAACTTGATCTGAGATCAGGGTACCATAGACCCTTAATTTTTGACCCTAATTTAATACGGTTCTAATTAAAGGATGCCAAAATAAATTTTATCCGACTTTAAATATTTAAACCTAGTTTATAATTTTTAAATGAGTCAGCTCGAATTAAAGAGGCATAAATACAATTGTAAAATCCTAAAATCAAGTTGAATTGGGCCAAATTAAAACTTTTCGATCCATAAGTTAAAAAAGGCCATAATAATTTGAGTGAGGTTGGCCGGGGAGATATGAGCATACCTCATGTCAATCTGGCAGCCTAGATCGACATAAGGTTGGACTCATGTCGACCTAGGCAAGCTAGGTCGACATGAGCATGCCTCATGTTTACCTGGGCAGCCCAAGGTTGACATGAGATTGGTCTAATGTTGACCTAGGGCAACTAGGTCGACATGGGTTCAATACCTTTCCTAATTCAACTAGAATTCATTTTAGGGACTGATTAATATTTGGTTAAGGATTCTGAGTGAGGTTCAACTATAAATATTAGCGTTTTAGAATTCAGAAAAGGGGGAAAAACATTAACAAAGGGAAGGAACATTAAAGAGGGTCGGCAATTGAGATTAACAGAGGATTAAACCACAAAGCAGAAGAGACGGCAATAAGGAGAGAAGAACAGCAGCAGCTTTTTGGAGAATGAAGGAAACCACAAATAGAATTATCAAAGACAACCAAAAAAGAAGGAAGATTACATACTGTCTTCACATTGTTCATCCATAAACCAATTTGGAGGAACCAACGAACGGAGGTTTTATCTTTAATCATAAATTAATCATGATCACAGTAGCTTTGTTTCTTTGATTAATAAAAATATGCATGCAGTAGCTTTATCTTTGAAACATGCAATACCTTGATCTTTAAACATGCAGTAAATTGATTTTTTTTTCAATAACTTTAATCGTTTGTTTTAATTAACACATGGATCAGTTGATATTCGTAGCCCCACTTGCATGTTTCATAAAAAAAAACATGTAACTATCCAGTAGCCTTGAGGATTTAAATTAATTGTTAAAATATATCTTGTTTACTTTAACTTTAAGAACCGTATGTTATTTCATTAAAACTCAAAACCTCAAACTGTTTTTATCCAGAAGCCTAAACCATTTCATTATTAAACTCCAAAATATTGATTATTTTTCTAAAACCTTAATTTATTTTTCCAAATCCAAAATTATGTTTTTTTTAGGCAGTAAGTCAAATCCAAAAAACCCTAACTATCCAAAACCCTAATTCCAAAAACCCTAACTATCCAAAACCCTAATTCCAAAAAACCCTAACTATCCAAAACCCTAATTCCAAAAAACCCTAACTATCCAAAACCCTAGTTTTAAAAAAATCCTAATTCCGAAACCCTAGTTTCCAAAACCTTAGTTTCAAAAACCCTAAAAATACTAATTTCAAAACCCTAATTATAAAACTTTAGTTTCTAAAACCCTAAGTACCGAAACCCTAAATTCAATTGATAATTCTTTAAAATCCTAAATTTATATATTTATTGCTTTATTTAATTTAGATTTGATTATATAGTTTATTATATTTTTTGATGGTTGATTTATTTAATTTCAATACTTGATTTATTTAATTTATCATGGATGGATATTTTCTTTATTAATATGATTATTATTTATTTGTTTTAGTATTAAAATTATAAGAGGTATGTTTTCATTTTGTGGGTGCCTCATTAGTTAAATATCATGAAATTTAAATTGCTTTTATATTTTAGACCAATGTAAAGGACATGTTTCTACCTTTTGGTGGGTGTCCTATTAGTTTAGACATGGATGATGTAAGGACATGTTTCCATCCTCGGATGGGTGTCCAATTATTTGTTTTGCTTGAACATTGCTTTGATTTTAACATAATGATGCTTTATTTTAATTGTTGCATGTAATATGGACAATATTATTATATTTAAGAATTTTATAATATTAAGACCTATAAAGGAGGCCGGTTCCAATGAACCGGGCGTTGTAGGGGTGCTGGGCCATTTCTCACCTTCCCCACACGTACCCAACTTTTCTCCATTAGGGGGTTGGGGATTCCTTAGGAATCGAGTCATCCACCCCTTTCTTTTTCCCGGCCTGTCCGGGTGGCAACTCCATTTTCTCTGGACTTAGGTTCATGTTCTCTAAGGCCCTGAGCCTAAACAGTGTCGAAGTCGCAAGAACCATTCCACTAGGAGTGGGGGTGAAAATCCCAGCTCACAGTGGCGACTCTACTTGGGAATAAGATAAGTTGATTACGTTGGTCTTTATATTATTCTATTCTTTCTTATAATGATATTATCCATTGCATCATATTAGATTGCATCGTGTGCGTCAGTTAGGACGCCCGTGTTACCTGTGCTATGTTATGTAAGGGATACCATACTTTCACTCAAGGTATGGAGATCGAGCATGGCATAACCACTCATAGCCTCGTACCATTTGGTATATACTTGCTATGAGAACCTAAGCCTTTTAACCCAAAGACTAAAGCTCATGTAATTGGCCTAGTTACTTTCCTTAGATTTTACCCCAAATGCATGTTGTTTGACTATGGTTAATTTATCTTGGCTTAAATCATGGCTTATTTGGTTTGTTCTTTTTCTAATATGACCAAAGTACATTTGCAAGCTCAAATAAATTTTTCTTTAAAATCTAAAAGACCAAAGCTATCTTTAAAACATTTCAAGATGGTCTTTGGATATAAAACTTTTCTAAAAACAAATCAAAAATTCTTTTGCTAATGTCCCAAATACTAAGCCCAAAATCCATTTTTTCTAAAATCTTTTTACAATGGGCTTAGAAATAAAATTATTTTTATCCAACCTTTTCTTACAAAAAGCTTGCAAATTATTTAAGTCAATTATGAAATACCAAAAATCAATTGTGAGCCTAGTTTATACTAAGAATAATTAATCATGGGCTTGTTTTTGGCATGAATCATTAGTTGCTTTTTCAAGTGAGAAATCTATTTATAATAAATCTCTTAATTTAGTTTTAATCCAATATAGCATAAAAGCTACTTTAGTTGGTTGAATGGATTAAAACCTAATTAACAGGAATTATCATGAATTGATTTTCATTTTTGAAAATATAACTATTGGTTAAAACGTCCAAGGGAATTATTCGAAAACAAGATGCCCCATGTTGGTATTTTGTTAACTATATTACCTAGGAAAAGAGACTCGCCATTCCTGTGTGGATGTTATATGGTTGGAAGGAACGTCCTAATTATCTTTCTTTGTTGATTGTTTGTGCATACATGCATACATGCATATTTGCATCTCATATCATTGATCCTCTCTGGCTCACAGCCCAGGATTACAACAGTTCAAAAGTTTACAACATTCTGACCTACGTCGGAAGTGAAGAATCTAGCAACAACTCAATCACTTTTTCACCAAAAGCAATGGAGCCCGAACAAATTCAAAGAATGGTGGATGAAGCCCTCAATGCCAAGATGGAAGAAATAAAAGAGACCCTAGCTGAGACCATGAAGAACCAATTGACTGCAATTTTAGAAAATCATGCCGAAGCCTCTGCTAGCACTAAGAACCCAAAGGACAAAGGGAAGACTAAAGTTGGTGAAGTAGTTTTTGATGAGGATAAGGTGATCATTGATGATGATGATGATGATTGGGCTCAATACTTCCAAGATCCTCAAGACAAAAAGGAGCCGAAGGTTGTTGAGAAGACAACTGTCGAAAAGACTGAGACATCTGATGTTGAGAAGATGATTGTTGATTTAAAAAGAAGCTAAAAACCGAAGAGATGTCTGAGATCGAAAAACCATTTGAACAAGATGGGGAGGTACCTTATAAATGAAAGATGCCATCCTTTGAAAAGTTTGATGGAACCGAAAATCTTCATCTCCATGTTAAGTAGTACATCACTGCTATGCAGTCTGCCCGAGCTATTAAAGCTCAAACTCTAAGATATTTCATGCTCTCATTGGAGCCTGTTGTCCAAACTTGGTTCAACACCTTAGAGAAAAGTTCACAAAAAGATTGGGACATGTTGTACAAGGCTTTCATTCAACAATATGGGTACAATGTCGAGCTGGAAGTAACCTTGATGGAAGTTGAGTCCATTAGACAAAGGCCAAATGAGAATTTTGTGGACTATGTGAAAAGATGGAGAAATAAGGCTGCTTTGCTCAAGAAAAGGCCCAATGAATATGATCAAATAAGGATGATCATGAGAGGTGTCCTACCCAATTCTTCGTGAAAGGATGTCTCACACCCTTATAAGGAATTTCAAAGAGCTTCCCCAAACCGATCTGCAAATTGAAGAATGGGAAATGAAAAAGAATCTCTTTCGTCAAGAAGGAATGAGAAAGGGAACTACCAGTCTGGAAATCAGAGCACGCAAAAAGAAGTTGATGTTAATACAATTGGTCAAGTAAAAAGAAGGTAGTTTTCAGATCTGGGGAAGCCTTTGTCTTGGGTCTTCAACAAGCTACAAAAGAAGGGACTATTACAGCCATTAGCCCCTTGATCTTTGCCAAATCCTTTACCCCAAAAATTTGATACTATGGCTTTTTGTCAATTTCATCATACTCAAGGACATGAGACTGATAGATGTATCCGACTGAAGCATGAGATCCAAGATCTAATCGATACTGGTAAGCTACCGGAGCCGGACAAGCCCAATACCAAGACCAATCCTTTGCCTAAGTTTGGAAGAGTACCTCTACT
Source organism: Garcia nutans (assembly GCA_947685225.1). NCBI lineage: Eukaryota > Viridiplantae > Streptophyta > Magnoliopsida > Malpighiales > Euphorbiaceae > Garcia > Garcia nutans. The sequence continues at coordinate 29,475,031 of CANTUV010000007.1, read as the reverse complement.
GACAACCTTCATGGTGGGAAAAGGATTGGAAGAAAATTTTGTTTATCATCCTTTCAAGATGGAAATATTGAAGATGTGAAAGGAAAAGAAGCTTAAACTCAACAAACTTTCCTTAGCTTGAATGTTGTTTTTCAATTTTACTTTCTTTAATATTTTAGAACTATTGTGTTTTTCAAATTTAAAGTTGCTTGGAATAAATTATTTTCATCAAAATTTTTGTTGGTCTTTGTTCATTTTGGTGCTCAACCAATGAGGAATCTAGCTTGATGATTCATGAATTAAGATATTTATGCATCATGACTTGAATGACTTTACTAGGTGAGGGAATTACTCTATAACATTGAGCTGTGTATGCTAACTTAGAGAGGGCCCCTGCATAATTACCTTTGTCTAGGTCCTAGTCAGTCTTAGAACATGCTTTGACAAACTTTCCAGGTTAAATTGAACTCTGCTTATTTAAGAGAGAGATTATCTAGGCATTGTTTGGTTAGCCAACAACTAATATCCACCCAATTAGATATCAATCCCTAATTGTCCCTTTGAATCTTCAAAAAATTTTAGCTTTCTTTTCATTGGCATATAACCCTAACAACCTACCCTGAGCTATTGTGATACTTTTGACAGGTCTTATGATCATTAAGATGAAGAGGCAAGAAGATCAAAGAAAGAAATGAATAGTCAAGACCATGAAGATAGTTGAAGTTCTCAAGACCATAAGGGTAGTTGAAGTTCTCAAGACCATAAGGGTAGTTGAAGTTTTCCTAATATCTCCAATCTACCAAGATAACATCAGAGTAACAAATGATTTATCCTTGTTAAAGAAGATTTATGTCACTTCACTCAACCATTATTAGAAACCCTAGTTGGTAGAAACAAGATAACTTTGTTAGAGCTATAACCCAAAAAACACAAAAAAAAAACAACAAACAAGAAAAAAAAAAGGAAAAGAAAAGAAGAAAAAAAAAGAAAAAAAGACAAAAAAAAAGAGAAGAAATAAAACCCAAAAATGCGACTCAAAAAGCCAACTGAGTTCTCTGTTACCTAAGATAGCAAAAGGCTTCCATTTGGTTTATAAGGACAGTTTGACTTGAATTGGTCTAACCCAACCAAAGATTTGATCAAAATCAGATAAAAAGGAGGAAGACCATCCAGTTCTTGAAAGTTCTATACTTGACAGTCCTACGAGGAAGAAGGACAAAATGATAAAATGCTCAATGAAAGGGAAGAGTAAGAAAAATAAAAAGAAATAAAAGGGAAAAGAAGAAAAGAAACAAATTTGGATACCAAACATTTTGCAAAGGCAAACACTATCCCAATCAAGATTCAGGTTAACGCCAAAAAGAAGGAAGAATATTCAAAGCTCTGTCTTTTCATGCTCCCAAAAGTTTCAACAAGCAGTTTGTAGTGTGAAGGTTTGTCCATTGTGTCACATTGGCTCCAACTTACAAATGGCCTTCATTTAACCCGTCTCCCTTATAGACCCCATTTTAAGCCTATCAAAGACTTGTTGATCTCTCTTGGTAGGTAGAGTCTATTAGTGGAGATAGTTTGGATAAGCATGCATATGAGATAGATAATATTTAAACTTAAATGAGACCTTTGACCAAGTAATGTGTATGTGCCTATCTGAAGTGCAACAATTCTTGCTTAAATAGAAATGATTCCCGAGTTTAGTATAGTAACTAGGGTTGTCATGTTATAGATATGTTAATTTGAAAAATCAAGTCCTGAGGTACATTGACATTGATTTGGCAAAGCCAACATTTGATTTCAAAATCAAAATTCAAAAAAAAAATGTTTTGTCATACAAAGCCTTAAAGTTAAGGGGAGTATGTTGAACTGTCGAATCTCGAAAGACACATTGGGCAAAGGAAATGATTATTGGCAAGGTCATGAAGAAGCTACCAATTGACATACTGAATCATAATTTGAAATGGATGTATCTCTGCTATTTGGGGCCTCCATTATTCATATTTTCAACATCTTAAAGTTAAAAGCCATAAATGTGGAGCATTGTGTCATTCCAATGCAAGACCTGAACGAGCATCTAAAGGAACCAATGAGAACATTTCTGCTGATCACCTCGGACTGTGAGTCGATGGAATGACTGTAAGTATTATTCATGCATATCATGCATACATGAGCATATCACATCGCACTTTCTTGTCTTGTATTATCTATTCTTTATCAAAGTGAACAGCAAACACCTTGTGAAGTAAACAATCAAAAGAAGATATCAAGTCATGGGGGCATGGAAAGCCCGTTGCTTGAGAAAGTTCCAGTAATTTTGCAAAAAGAAGAAATGCGTGCTTGTGCGAAGAACTAGACAATAAAAACATCAATCAAAGCTTGCATGGAAAAAATCTTTGGTTTGAGCCTACACAGGAGGCAAAGTTTCTCCTTTTCAATTTTTTGAGTTTATATACAAAATATTTTCAAACTCACTTGCAAATATTTTGCTATGCAGGGGGCAGGAGAAGATATGAGGGCCAACTAAAAGTAGCTGAATTTTTGCAAAAAGGAAGAACAAAAGAATGGAACATTAGAACTATCAAAAGAATGAAGACACAAAAGACAAAAGATCAGTCCAGCTAGAAGAGTTGAAGCCAATATAGGACAAATTTCCAAGGATGAAGATCTAGCTTAAAGGATGAAGATCCATTTTCAAGGGTGAAGACCCGATTTTCAAGGAAGAAGATCCATTTTCAAAGGTGAAGACCTAATTCCAAGGATGAAGATCCAATTTCAAGGGTGAAGACCTGATTTTCAAGGATGAAGATCTATTTTCAAAGGTGAAGACCTAATTCCAAGGATGAAGATCCAATTTCAAAGGGTGAAGACCTAAAGTCCAAAGGATGAAGATCCATTTTCAAGGATGAAGACCTAATTTCCAAGGATGAAGATCCATTTTCAAGGGTGAAGACCTGATCTCAAAGGATGAAGATCCATTTACAAAAGGTGAAGACTCGAAGTCCAAAGGATGAAGATCCATTTTCAAGGGTGAAGACCCAATTTCCAAAGATAAAGATCCATTTTCAAGGGTGAAGACTTGATCTCAAAGGATGAAGATCCATTTACAAAGGTGAAGACCCGATCTCCAAGGATGAAGATCCATTTACAAGGGTGAAGACCCGAATTCCAAGGATGAATATCCATTTGCAAGGGTGAAGACCCGAACTTCAAGGATGAAGATCCATTTTCAAAGGTGAAGATCCGATGCTAAGGATGTAGATCTAAGGTCCAACGATGAAGATCTATTTTAAGGGTGAAGACCCATAATGCGTTAAAGAATAGAACATCTAGAGCAGTCAAAATTCTCAACTGATAAAAGGTTAGTCAAACTCAGTCTCAGGTCCAGAACCCAAACCCTAAATTCACCTTGGGTTAAGAACCCAAATAATTTTTTAGTCCAGAACTCAAACCAACCGTGGGTAAGGAGTCCAATATGGCTCTAAACCTAGTCAAAAATCACATTGCTTTTCACTCACTTTTGCCGTAGTCTCAGATCACTCAAGCAGGGGGCAAACTGTAGACCCTTAATTTTTTACCCTAATTTAATACGGTTCTAATTAAAGGATGCCAAAATAAATTTGATCCGACTTTAAATATTTAAACCTAGTTTATAATTTTTAAATGAGTCGGTTCATATTAAAGAGGCATAAATTCAATTGTAAAATCAAAAAATCAATTGGAATTGGCCCTAATTAAAACTTTTCAGTCCATAAGTTAAAAAAGGCCAGAATAATTTGAGTGAGGCCGGCCGAGGAGACATGAGCATGCCTCATGTTGATCTGGCAGCCCAGATCGACATGAGGTTGGACTCATATTGACCTAGGCAAGCTAGGTCAACATGAGCATGCTTCATGTCAACCTTGGCAAGCTAGGTCGACATGAGCATGCTTCATGTTGACCTTGGCAGCCCAAGGTCGACATGAGCATGCCTCATGTCGACCTGGGCAGCCTAAGGTCGACATGAGGTTGGTCTCATGTCGACCTAGGGCAACTAGGTCGACATGGGTTCAATACCTTTCCTAATTCAACTAGAATTCATTTTAGGGACTCATTAATATTAGGTTAAGGATTCTGAGTGAGGTTCGGCTATAAATATTAGCGTTTTATAATTCAGAAAAGGGGGAAAAACATTAACAAAGGGAAGGAACATTAAAGAGGGTCGACAATTGAGATTAACAGAGGATTAAACCACAAAGTAGAAAAGATGACAACAAGGAGAGAAGAACAACAATAGCTTTTTGGAGAATGAAGGAAACCACAAACAGAAATATTAAAGACAACCAAAAAAGAAGGCAGATTACATACTGTCTTCACATTGTTCATCCAGAAAAAAATTTGGAGGAGCCAATGAATGGAAGTTTGATCTTTAATCATAAATTAATTATGATCACAGTAGCTTTGTTTCTTTGATTAATAAAAACATGCACACAGTAGCTTTATCTTTGAAACGTGCAGTACCTTGATCTTTAAACATGCAGTAAATTGATTTTTGTTTCAATAACTTTAATCATTTGCTTTAATTAACACATGGATCAGTTGATATTTGTAGCCCCACTTGCATGTTTCATAAAAAACATATAACTATCCAGTAGCCTTGAGGATTTAAATTAATTGTTAAAATCTATCTTGTTTACTTTAACTTCAAGAACCGTATGTTATTTCATTAAAACTCAAAACCTCGAACTGTTTTTATCCAAAAGCCTAAACCATTTCATTATTAAACTCCAAAATATTGATTATTTTTCCAAAACCTTAATTTATTTTTCCAAATCCAAAATTATGTTTTTTTAGGTAGTAAGTGAAATCTAAAAAACCCTAACTATCCAAAACCCTAATTCCAAAAACCTATCCAAAACCCGATTCCAAAAAACCCTAACTATCCAAAACCCTAAGTCCAAAACCTTAGTTTTAAAAAAATCCTAATTCCAAAACCCTAGTTTCCAAAACCCTAGTTTCAAAAACCCTAAAAATCCTAATTTAAAAACCCTAATTATAAAATTTTAGTTTCTAAAAGCGTAAGTTCCGAAACCCTAAATTCAATTGATAATTCTTTAAAATCCTAAATTATATATTTATTACTTTATTTAATTTAGATTTAATTATATAGTTTATTATATTTTTTGATGGTTGATTTATTTAATTTCAATACTTGATTTATTTAATTTATCATGGATGGATATTTTCTTTATTATTATGATTATTATTTATTTGTTTTAGTATTAAAATTGTAAGAGGTATGTTTCCATTTTGTGGGTACCTCATTAGTTAAATATCATGTAATTTAAATTTCTTTTATATTTTACACCAATGTAAAGGACATGTTTCTACTTTTTGGTTGGTGTCCTATTATTTTAGACATGGATGATGTAAGGACACGTTTCCATCCTCGGATGGGTGTCCATTTATTTATTTTACTTGAACATTGCTTTGATTTTAATATAATGATGCTTTATTTTAATTTTTGCATGTAATATGGATAATATTGTTATGTTTAAGAATTTTATAATATTAAGACCTGTAAAGGAGGCCGGTTCCAATGAACTGGGCGTTATGGGGGTGCCGGGCCATTTCTCACCTTCCCCACACGTACCCAACTTTCCGCCATTAGGGGATTGGGGATTCCTTAGGAATTGAGTCATCCACCCCTTTCTTTTTCCCAGCCTGTCCGGGTGGCAACTCCATTTTCTCCGGACTTAAGTCTGTGTTCTCTAAGGCCTTGAGCCTAAACAGTGCCGAAGTCGCAAGAACCATTCCACCGGGAGTGGGGCGAAAATCCCCGCTCACAGGTACCATTAGTTGAGAGTCAGAGATATGGATGTACCCAAGACAGCTTTTCACATGAGGTATGGGCATTATGAGTTTTTGGTGATGCCCTTTGGATCGATGAATGCACCAGCAACTTTTATGAATTTGATGAACAGGGTGTTCAGAGCATATTTAGATCAATTTGTAGTGGTCTTCATTGATGACATTTTGGTGTGTTCGCATAATGAGGAGGATCATGATAGACATTTGCAGATTGTATTGCAGACTTTGAGAGAGAAGTAGTTGTATGATAAACTGTCTAAGTGTGAGTTCTGGCTCGATCAGGTAGCTTTTCTTGGTCATGTGGTTTCAGCAGAGGGTATTAAAGTTAATCCGAGTAAGATTGAGGCTATCTTGAATTGGAGTCCACTGAAGACTGTGACAGAGGTTAGAAGTTTTTTGGGATTGGTAGGCTATTATTGTCGATTTGTGAAGGATTTTCTATAATAACTACACCACTCACAAGATTGCTTTGTAAAGGAGTTAGATTTGTGTGGATAGATCAGTGTCAGGTGAGTTTTGAGCAGCTGAGGGAGATGTTGAATTAGGCTCTTATCCTTACCCTGCCTATAGAAGGTAGACAATATATGATTTATAGTGATGCTTCACATAGTGGTTTAGGTTGTGTTCTGATACAGAAGGATAGAGTCATTGCTTATGCCTCTTGACAGTTGAAGCCACATGAACTGAATTCCTTGATGCATGATTTGGAATTAGCAGCTATAGTTTTTGCCTTGAAGATTTGGTGGCAATACTTGTGTGGGGAAAAGTGTTTCATTTATACGAATCAAAAGAGTTTGAAATACCTGGGTATTTAGAGAGAGCTGAATCTTTAGCAGAGACGGTGGTTAGAGTTGATTAAAAACTATGACTGTTTGATTGATTATCATTCTGGTAAGGCAAATGTTGTTGCTGATGCCTTGAGTCAGAAGTCTTTGGCTAGTTTGACTGCTTATTTGCTTTCATTGCTTGTTAAGTTGAGAGCGTTGCATGCTAGATTTGAGTCTTATGATGATGCTGCTTTGATGGCTCAGTTACAGTTGAGGCCAGTCTTGTTGGATCATATTAAGGAGGCTTAGTTGGTAGATGAGAGAATTCAAAAAATTGTGTTGGTTTGTCAGAAAGGGGGAGTCAAGATTTTTTTTGTGAGGGATGATGGTAGTATATGGTATAGAGATAGGTTGTGTATTCCTGATGATGCAAAATTGAAATGGATGATATTAGAGGAAGCACATCGGTCACTTTATGATATGCACCCTGGGAGTACCGAGATGTATCAGAACTTGAAGCAACATTATTGGTGGTTAGGTATGAAGAGGGACATAGCAGAGTTTATATCCAGATGTCTCACTTGCCAGAGAGTGAAGACTGAGCACCAAGTCCCTTCAAGGTTGCTCCAACCTTTATCAGTGCCCGAGTGGAAATGGGAGCGAGGGATAATGGATTTTGTGACTGTACTGCCTTTGACTCAGAAGAAGCATGATGAAATATGGGTGATAGTTGATCGGATGATGAAGGTAGCTCATTTTCTTCTAGTTTGGATGGATTATTCTCTTGAGAGGTTAGATGAGCTGTATATCAGTGAGATAGTGAGGTTGCATGGAGTTCCAATGTTTTTGGTGTCTGATCGAGATCCCCGATTTACTTTGAGATTTTGGAAGAGTTTGCATGATGCTTTGGGTTCTCGGCTGTATTTTAGTACTACTTTCCATCCTCAGACCGATGGGCAATCAGAGAGAGTGATAAAGATTCTAGAGGATATATTGAGGAGTTGTATCATTGATTTCATTGGGAGCTGGGATAGATTCTTACCACTGATTGAGTTTGCATATAACAATAGTCATCAGTCCAGTATTGGGATGGTACCTTATAAGGCCTTGTATGGCAGGAGATGTAGGACACCTTTGTGTTGGGATGAGGTTGGAGAAGGTAAACTGGTCGATCCCGATTTGATTAAGGAAACAGAAGAGAAAGTGAAGGTGATTCGGGGTCATTTGAAAACAGCTTTAGATCGATAGAAATCATATTCAGATTTGAAGAGAAGAGACATAGAGTTCAATGTGGGAGATAAAGTTTCGAAGGTGTCTCCATGGAAGGAGATTTTGAGATTCTCTCGAAAAGGAAAGTTGAGTCCTCGTTTCATAGGACCATATGAGGTGTTGGAGAGAGTTGGTCCAGTAGCTTATAGACTAGCTTTGCCGCCTGAGTTGGATCGAATTCATAATGTCATTCATATCTCGATGCTTCGGAGATATAGGTCTGACCCATCTCATATCCTATCAGTGGAGTTTATTGAGGTGAGTCTAGATCTAAACTATGAGGAAGAGCCAGTGGCGATTTTGGCACGAGAGGTTAAAGAATTGAGGAATAAGAGGGTGCCACTTATGAAAGTCCTTTGGAGGAATCATGCCATCGAGGAGGCGAAATGGGAGAGTGAGCGGATGATGCAGAGTTAGTTTCTCCAATTGTTTCAAACTTGAGAGCAGGTAATTTCAAGGACGAAATTTATTTTAGGAGGACAGAATTGTAATATCCTAAATTTTTTGAAAACTTTTAATTTTGGAAATTTGATAAAAATATATTATGATTAAATTGGATAAATTAAATTAATAGTTTTAATGAAAAATGAAGGGATTTTAAATGAAAAAGTGGAATATATATGTAATATATATATAATATACATAACATATAAAAGTCAACACTTTTTAAAGAAAAGTCAAAGTCCAATAGCATTTTTATAAATAAATTTTAGAAATTAAAAATTAATAAAATAATTCAAAAATAAATTATTTTTGAATGGATGATGGATTTTAGCCTTTTAATTTCTTTAATAAATAATTAAATAAATAATTATTAAATTATTATAAAATATATATATGGTTATAATTAAAAGATGAAAGGAAAGAGAAAATTTATTTTTAAACAGCTTCTTCTTCTTCTTCTTCTTCTCTCATGGTCGGCCACCATGGATGTTCAAGACCAAAGATTTTGATCTTCCAAGCTTCCAAGAATTGAAGGATCCACTTGAAAAAGTAAGTTCTTTAGTTTTTTCTTTGGATTTCCATAGAAATTTTGAATATGTGAGTTTTGAATTTTTGAAGTAGTATGTTATAATTGTTGGAATTGGTGTGTATGAAGTTATTTTGGGTAGCTATTAATGATTTTAAGGTTGGCTTGAAGAAATGGTTGAAGTTGGATAAAGAATGGTGAAGAGAGAGAATTTAGGGTTATGGACTTTTAGGGTTTGAGAAATCATGGTTTTTAATTGTGTAAATTGGTTCTAAATGAGTTTTTTGGGTGCTTAAACAAGTATTTTGAAGTCAAATATTGGATTTGGTTGTGTTTGGTTGAAGTTTGAGAATGGAAGTGTGATTTAGGGTTTTGGAAAATGATTTTTTCCAATGTTGTTGAATTGTATAATTTTATTGGTTTAATCTTGTTGTTTGGTGATATAAGTGATGTATATAAGCTTAAAATGTTTAATGAATTGTGCTGGAATGGAAAACCTTCAATGGGGGAAGGTTATGCCTTTTAGGGTTTTGTGTATAAGAGTGTGTTTTTGTAATGTAAATGGTTTGAATGTATTAAAATATTTTTCTAATAATATAAATAAATTTAATATATTTAAATGAATGGCCTAGTATGAAAATCCAAAGTTAAAGTGAGGTTACCCTTAAATTTTGGTTTTTTGCTTGGATGAGGTTTAATTATGTTTTAATGTTGGAAATGCCATTAAATGTGATACTAAATGATTATTTGCTATCACATTTGGTTTAGGCATTGAGGGAGGTTGATTTGCTTCATCCAAGTGGTGAAGGCTAAGTTGGAAGGATAGGATTGGAGGTTGTTTTAAGCTTGTTTTGGATGCTATTTGAGGTAAGCACAAACTTTGAATACATTGGTTATGTTTGCATGATATTTGAGCTTAACACATTTTGGTTGGAAAATGTGTTAAGCTACTTGATACATTGGTTATGTATGAATAATGTGCTATGACATTTGTAATGTCATATATGCGTTAAATGCATTGTGAAAAGCCATTTATAAGGGCTAAATTGTGTAAAATGTGAAATATGTGTATTTTGTGAAAATGACCAAAAGTGATTGGGTAATGCCATTTGTTGTGTATGTATTAAGTGTATTGTTAAAAAGCCATTGGTATTGGCTAGATTACATTAAATGTGATTAATATGTGAATTATTCAGAAATAGCCAAAGTAATTGGGTAATGTGTTGTAAATGCAAAAATGTGGTATAATGTAATGAGATATGTGGAAACATAATGAAATGAATTGATATTGATATAAATAAGAAATATGAATAAATTGTATGGCTAGTATGCTATTCAATTTTCAGAGTTCTATGTTTGGTGGCATGCCTATGATTTGCCTATGGGCTAGACACTGGGCGTCACTGTGAAAATATTTTTGAGGTGAAATGACCGGGTCGTAAGCCTGTAAGCCTCAAAAACAAGTCGTTGAAGCTGGGCTGGGTGAAATGACCGGGTCGTAAGCTCAGACCTAGTTGGACTATTACATTGATATTTTGGCTACGGGGCTAGACACATGGTGTCATTATAGACCAAAATAGTAACTCTGGAATTTGAATAGCATATTAGTCATCTTTAGGCCCATGCTTGTGTTTGTTTTTATGTGAATTGTGGATTGTGAAATATTTGAAAAATATGAGAAAATTGAATGATGCAATATCCATACACATTGTGCATTGACATTGCATTTGAGTTTTATGGTTATCAAAGTTTGTATTACTAGGCTTTTGGCTTAGCGTGATTATTTAGATTGCGCAAGTGATAAGGTAGATTCGGCTGAGCCAGAGAGTGCTTCTAGACTAGGTCGGGTCTAGATTTATGGTTGTGTTTGTAGAGTTGATATCAAGATTAGAAACACTATCAACAACATGTATATATTTTATTTTATTGTATATTTTGGGTATTTTGCATATTGTATCATGTTTTTACATTTTATGTATTGTAAACTATAAAGAATGTTTGGATTAAGTTATTTGAAATAGGAGTTTAAATGTGTTCTAAATTATATATATAAATATAAATGTTTGAGAAACTTGGTGAAATTGAGGAGTATGGGTGAAATGGTGATTTGAAATTATTTGGGAGTGTTTTCTGATGTAGGTTGTGTTTTGCTGAATTTTGGGAACGTCCAAATTACAGAAAAAAAACTCTGGCGAATTTTTCCCAGAGATTTTCATATAAAATGTTTATTTTGAGTTCCTATAACAAGTAAAGAATATTTATATACTAATTAATTTTATATATTTAGTTTTTGTAATTTTTAATCAGAAATGTGAAAATTTTTATTAAATCGGTCTGTGACATTTTTGTACCGTATATGTGTATTTTACATATGATGGGAATATTTAGTGTACGTATATAGGGTATAAGGGTGTTACACCCCAACTAATGGCTTTTTTAAATCTCTTTACTACTCTCACAACTTTCTCATCATCCTCACCACTGAGAGTTGAAGAAATAATTATTGGTTGTGTATTGCTCTCCCCAAGAAAAAAAGAATATTTCCAATGTTTTGGGAGCTCCTTAACTCAATCAACTTTGGTTGAATCTCCTTTTCCTCTGCCTTATCACCCCCAAGTCCCTTCTCAACAACCTCACCATCTAAAATTAACTTGGACTCCCTAGTTTTTAAACAAAAAATTTCAACCTCTTCTCCCAATGTCATGGCAATCTCAAGCTTGTCTTCACTACTTTCCTACAAGGAAACATTGCTAACATCAAGATTAGTACACTCAATAAAAGAAATAGTGGGAATATGGGAAGTATTAAAAATTGAAAATAGTCATGGTTAGTTTTCCATCTTTAACAACAATAAGTGTCTTGATTATAGCCATGAAAAGCCTTCCTTACAAAATAGTGTATTTAGCATCCCTAGGGATCTCATCCCCCATATCAAGGACTATGAAGTCAGCATGAACTATTAAGCCCCCAGCTTGAACTAGAACATCTTCTATAATTCCCTTAGGGAATCTAAGAGTTCATTCTACTAGTTCATTGCAAGACCATCTTGGTTGGTTTATGTTCCCTGATCTTTAATTGCAAGTAAATCGAGTAAGGCATAAAATTTATGCTAGCTCCCAAGTCACACATACCAGTTGCTTATTTTCCATTCCCCTTAGAGATATTAATTACAAAACTTCCAGGGTCCTTTAGCTTAGGAGGTAACTTATGTTGTAAAATAATATTTGCTACCTCTGAAACCATCATCTTTTCATTTGGCTCATACTTTTTCTTTTTATTGTTTGACTCTTTGAAAATTTTGGCATAAGCTGGCATATTCTTAATCACCTCAAGTAAGGGAAGATTTATACTTACTTTGAAAAGCATGTTGTAGATTTCAGAAAATTGCTTATCTTGCTTCTCACCTTTCAATCTACTTGGGAATGGAATTGGTGGCCTGTATGGATTGGAAGACTTATGCAACTTTGGTGAAGTTGGTACCTCCAAGTTCTCCTCTTCTTTGGCTAACTTGGCTGCTCTAGGTTGGTTAGAAATTTCTCATCATTTTCTTCTTCATTAATACCTGCATCCAAAGAATTACCAACCTTATTATCTATTACCTTTCCATTTCTCAAGACTGTAATCGCTGTGGACTCTTAATTTTTGACCAAATCCATTCTGGCCCTAATTAAAATGGGGGTTAGGTAAAGTCTAAAGGTTTAAAATAGTTTGGAATAATTTTATAAACTTAAAATATTCTGGTACAATATTAAAATATCAACACATAATAATATAAAAAAATAATAAAAAAAGAAAAAATATAATATTTAAATTATTTTATAATATTAATATAATAATAAATAATAAAAAGGGGAAAATATAATATTTATTTTATTTTAAATTAATAAAATATAATAATAAAAAATATAATAATAAAAGAATATAACAATAAAAAATAATTTGACAAAGACTTGACGAATCGGCAGGCCCGATTAGCCACAGGCCTTACTTGTGGCTAATTGGACATGCCAATTCACCACAGGCCCTTCCTGGGGCGAATTAGCATGGCCAATTTGCCACCGACCAATAATCTGACCCTCGGCTTGTTAGTTTCCTAATTAAGTTTGTATTCAGATTAGTATTAGGGTTGGGTCTTCTTTGCCTATAAATAACAAAGTCCAAGACAGAGAGGGGACTAGCAATTCTGATTAGTAATTAAGAGGCAAAAGTAACACAATAGCAACAAGAATAAAATAAAGAAAAGCAACAAGATTAACATAGAAGCAATAACAAGGCAATCTCTGGCAAAAAACTAGAATTGGTGCAGATAGCAACAACAAGCAAGTTTATTTTAATTCATCAATTTTGGTGGAGCCTTCGATGCAGGTTCAATTTCTAAATCTAATTCATATTAGAATCTGCAATAGCCATTAATCAATCCAATAAGTGAGACTGTTTTAACCTAATAGTGAATTTAATTCCCATGGTAGTTTTCATTCTTTTGATTTCTATTATCATACATTATGTTTAAATCCATCCAATAGCAATCTATATATCCAGGACATATACTTGTCTAAAATAACATGAAGTGGCCATGTTTCATGTAATCACAATGAGCATCAAATCCTAATACGAAATCTGTAAATTCCAAATAATAAAATCCAAATCCTAAACCTTGTTTTCTAAACCTAATCCCTAAAACCCTAATCATAATTTCTAAAACCAAGACTTCAAACCTTAAAAACCTTAGCCAAAACTCTAGACCCTAATATGTACCTCCTAATCTATAAATATCTAATTTCCATGTTAAAACCTTAAAACCCTAATTTTCTTATTCAAAAACCTTTAATCCTAAATACCAAACCTTAAACTCAAATACCTAACATTATTTCTAAAACCCTAATCCTATTTTGCTAAGACCAAGACCCTAATTTTGTTCCCAAAACTATAAAACCATACTTTCCAAATTGAAACCCTAATGGTATCATAAAACCATAATTGAATAATTGAAACCCTAGTTTTAGATTAAAAGCCATAATTTTGCATGTTTAAAGCCTAACTTAGGATTAAACTCTAGATTCAATTGTTTGGTTTATTTATTGCATGCTTTTATGATGGATGATGCATTTTTTTGTTGTGTTATTGCTAATTTTATTTAATTAAACTATATTTGCCTATTTGGATGCTCAAGTTGTAAAAGGCATGTTTCCACATTATGGGTGACTTGTTTATTTAATTTGTTCCTTCTAATCTTGTTTGTATTTGGGGATCTATGTAAGGGTCTCGTTTCCACCTATGGTGATTGTCCCATCTTATTTATTTTTCTTTTTTTAGACATTGTCCATTGTAAAAGCTTGTTTCTATCCATGGATGGGTGCCTATTTTATTTGTTTTATTTTAATAAAATGATGGATGTTTATTTCTTTTAATAACTGCATGTATTATGGATGATATTATAATATTTAATAATTTAATAATATTTATACTTGAAAAGGAGGTCGGTTCCATTGAACAAGGCGTTATAGGGGTGCTGGGTCATTCTCATCTTTCTCATACATACTGTGAGTGGGAATTTTTGCCCCCACTCCCGGTGGAATAGTTCTTGTGACTTTGGCACTGTTTAGGCTCAGGGCCTTAGAGAACACGGACCCAGGTCCGGAGAAAATGGAATCGCCACCAGCATGGGCTGGGAAAAAGAAAGGGGTGGATGACTCTATCCCTAAGGAATCCCCAACCCCCTAATGGGTTCAGAAAGTTGGGTACGTGTGGGAAAGGTGAGAAATAGCCCAGCACCCCCACAACGCCCGATTTATTGGTGTTTTATTAGTTTTTATCATAAAATTGTTATTTATTTATTATGATAATTATTGTTTTCTTCATGCATTTTGGTAGTTTTAATCTGTTTATTTAGTGATTTCATCAATTTGGTAGTTTTTAATTTATCCCAGTGTTTATGTCATTTTTGTACTAGTTTTTAGTGTGATGTTTATGTGTTTTGGTTAATGTTTTATTTGATTCTTGTTTAAAGTTTGTTTTAACTATTTGTTTTAGGTTAAAGTGCAAAAACTCCCTTGGAAGATCAAAACAAAGAAAGAAGAGCATGAAGCAGCAAGACATGGCCAAAGCCAAATCAAGCTTGGCCATGTCACCTCAAAGGAAATCTTGGCAGAACATGACACGACCAGGAGACAAGGCCAAGCCACTGGCCGTGTCTCACCTAAAGGGAAAAACCAAAGAAACCAAGAAAGAAAGGAAATTTTGGCAGAAGCTGACACTGGCAGGTGACACGGCCAAGCCACTGGCCGTGTCACATGACAGGTGACACTGGCAGGTGACAAGCCATTGGCCGTGTCACATGACACAGCCAGGAGCTTGGCCATGTCACTCTCATCTCCAAAGAACAAAGAAGAGCAAGGAAAGAAACAGAAGCCGACACACCCAGGTGACACGGTCAAGCCACTGGCCATGTCACATGACACGGCCACAAGCTTGGCCATGTCACTCCATGGGACCAAAGAAAGAAAGAAAGCGCTGTTTTTTAGTGAGGGATTTGTATAAATAAGGAGATTAGGGAAAGAGAAAAAAAATGAACTTCTTCAGTCGTCCAACACATATCTTTCAGCCATTCTTCACTTTTCTCTTGAAGATTGATTTCACTTTCATTCAAACACTCTAGATCAAATTAGTTCTAGCCATTAAAATATTCTTTTAGCAAAAGCTTGAGCAAGAGATTCTTCATAAGCCAAAGGAAAATTGTAATTGGGTTTTGTTCTTTAACTCTATCTCTTAAGTTTCATTGAAATTGTATTTATGAATTCTCTAATGTCTAAATTAATTTCTTTGAATTTTAATGAAATGAATTTGTTTGATAGTATCATTATGAACTAATTTTGATCTAGTCTAGGGTTTGTATGGATCTACTATGATTGTATGAAATGGTTATTACTCTTAACTGATTTATTTCTTTTATCCTTAATTGAATGGAATAATGTTAATATATAATTGATTGGCCACCAATTATGTGTTTTAGGTATTTAGATGAAGGATTGAGAAATGAAATCTAATACTGAAATAATTCAATTAGGGACTTAGGTGAATTAGAAATATAAACCTAAGAAAAAGATCATTTTGATTGTAATAAGATTAATTGAAAGAGGTTTGAATGCGAGAGCTTATTTCCTTGATTTGATTAATTATGTTGCTTGAAATATGATCTTTGAAATTAAACCAGTTGAGAGGAATAACCATTCATACATATAAATTAGTAGAGAAGTGCAAACCCTAGGTTTTTCTATTAAGTGAATCAATATCCTTGTTTAGTTTCCTTTCATTGCTGTAAATTCAATTCATTTATGTTTTCATTAGTTGTTCGGCAATTCAATCTTATAAATCAAAAACTACTAATTAATAATTTGTTCATTACGATTTGATAAATAATTAGCCTATCTAGCTTCCTTGTGAGACAACGTTGAGGTGTTCACCAAAATACTACAGTAGCCTCGTATACTTGTGAGTGTGGCTTTAGTAGTGCTTATTAGAGCGCAACAAGTTTTTGGTGCCGTTGCTGGGGAAGCTAATTAGCGTAATTGTTTATCAGTCATATATTTATTTTAAATTATTTTTCATTGTTTATATTTTATTTCATTTTTTCTTTTGCTTTAAATAATTCCTTCTTTCAGAAATTTTATTTATGCAAGGTAGGAGATCACTTGGAGGAGAGCTTTGCCCAGTTATTCCAGAAATTCAAAGAGTGAAAAGGAGTAGAGAAGAGTTTGAATTGTATACCGGGTTTGATACAGAGGAGGAAATTTTTTATTTTGAGTCGGATACTGTGCAATCTACTAAAATGGGAGAAGAAAGGCAAAGAACTATGAGGGATTTTGCTAGACCTGTCATTGAGACTTCCACCTCATGTATAAGATTGACAGATGCAGCAAGAAATTACGAGTTGAAAAATATCCATTACAATATGCTGCCATCTTTCTATGGAGTTCCAAATGAAGATCCTTTGAATTTTATCCGGGATTTCTACTCCACCCTCAACACATTTCCATTGGGAGGACTAACAGAAGACCAATTGAGGATGAGGTGTTTTTCGTACACATTAAAGGATAGGGCAAAACGTTGGATTATGATGTTGCCTAAAAATTCGTTGACAACTTGGGAGCAAGTATACAACAAGTTTATGGGTAAATTTTACTCACATCAGAAGACAGCTGAATTAAGAGGAAAAATAGCTACATTTGCTCAAATGGATGGAGAGCCATTTCATGAGGCTTGGGACAGGTTTAAGATGTTGTTAATCCAGTGTCCACACCATCATTACCCACTTCAACTGCTAAATCAGTTTTTCTATGATGGTCTAACCTAGCAATTTCAGAATATTGTTGATAATGCAGCTGGGGGAGCTATGGGAGAAAAGACAGCAGAAGAGACTTATGAAATCTTTGAAATGTTGGGAGCTAATTCCCAATAGAAAAGTGTAAGAGGAAGAAGTAAAGGGGCAAATCAAGTGGAAGCCAACACTGAGATTGTCAATCAGATAGCTGAATTGACAAGACATGTGCAGATGCTGAACATGAAGAATAATGCTTTCTCATCCACTCAAGAAGCGTGTGGAATTTGGGGAACTTTTGGGCATGGAGAAAATATATGCCCCTCTGTATATGAGTCTTATGGAAATGAGGCTGAGCAAGTTAACGCTATAGAAGGATATCAACCAAGGGCCCAGAATGATCCTTTCTCAAAAACTTACAATCCTGGTTGGCGGAATCATCCAAACTTTTCATGGGCAACAAATAATTCTCAATAGCCTTTCCATTTGCTTCAAAGACAAAATCAACCGCCAGGGCAATCTTCAAATCAAGGGCAGCCTAAGAGAGAGAGTTTGGAGGATAGTTTATATGCTTTTATCCAAGTCAGTACCAAGAATCAAGAGATGAATAACAAAAGGTTGGATTCATTGGAAGCGTCTTTCAAGAAAGTGGAGACCCAAGTGGGACAACTTGCACAACAGATGCAGATTCAACAAAAAGGAAAATTTTTTAGTCAACCTGAGCAAGCACAAGCAATGACTGTTCTTAGAAGTGGCAAGGTAATAAATAATGGTGTTGAAAATAATTCTGTGAATGCAGGTGATCAAGAAAACAAAAAGGAAGGAGAACCAGAGGACAAGGATGATGGAGAAAAATCAGTGGAGCAATCTCCTTCAGCAAGGCAAGTAATCCTTATCGGCCACCTATACCATTCCCCAGCAGATTGAAGAATGATAAACAAGATAAGCAATTTTCAGATATCTTCAACATGCTGTCTAAGGTAAGTATTAACTTACCTTTACTTGAAGCAATAAAGAATATGCCGGCTTATGCCAAATTCTTTAAAGAATTGAACACAAAGAAAAAGAGGTATGAGCCAAATGAAAAGGTGATAGTATCAGAGGTAGCTAGTGCTGTTTTGCAACATAAACTACCTCCGAAGCTAAAGGATCCTGGCAGCTTCATAATTAAAATTACTATGGCTAATGGAAAGGGGAGTGATGGCATGTGTGATTTAGGGTCCAGTGTTAATTTGATGCCTTACTCTGTGTATCTTGAATTAGAACTTGGGGAACTTAAACCTACTAAAATGGTCTTCCAATTAGCTGACAGATCTCTTAGATTCCCGAAAGGAGTTATAGAAGATGTGTTAGTTAAGGTTGGTGGGTTGATAGTGCTGTGGATTTTATAGTTCTGGATATGGAAGGAGATAACCCTACACCATCCGCACACACTATTCTACTGGGTAGGCCTTTTATGGCTATGACCAACACCTTGATTGATGTTAAAAATGGTAAATTGTCAATGACTGTCTTGGGACAAACGATTGAATTTTCTATTTTTAACACTTCTCCTATTCCTACAACTGCATTATATGAGGATTGCTCTTTAATTGATTGTATTGACGCAGTTGTTTCAGATGTTTTCTTGCAAACGGGTTCTTTGGATAAACTGGAGCTGGCATTGACCTTAGATCGTGACATGGATATTTTTAACTCAGAAGTAGTCAGTTGCATTGATATATTAGAAAGGGCTGAATTAGAGGAATTTAAAGAGGAACCATCATTCGAGCTTCCCTCAATCCAAAAAGAAGAGAATAATCCTTCACTTAAGTTAGAGCTAAAAGAGTTGTCTAAAAACCTGAAATAGTTGTTTTTAGGAGATCATGACACCTTACCTATGATAATTTCTAGCGAACTTAGTGAAAGGGAAGAGATGAGGTTGGTGAGTGAATTAAGAAGATTAAAAAGAGTTATAGGATGGGGGTTGAGTGACATTAAAGGTATTAGCCCTTCAATGTGCATGCATAGAATGATCTTAGAAGAAGGAGCCAAACCAGTAAGAGAGACCCAAAGGCGCCTTAACCCAAACATGAGTGAAGTGGTTAAGAAGGAAGTGCTTAAATTGCTTGATGAAGGAGTGATATACCCAATAGCCAATAGTGAGTGGGTTAGCCCAGTACATGTAGTGCCTAAGAAATCAAGAATCACTGTGGTAAAAAATGAAAAGAATGAATTGGTTCCTGCTAGGACTACCAATGGGTGGAGAATGTGTATAGACTATAGGAAGTTAAATAATGCCACAATGAAAGATCATTTTCCTCTTCCTTTTATTGATCAAATGCTGGATAAACTTTCTGGACACTCACACTATTGCTTTTTGGATTGACTTTCAGGTTATTATCAGGTGCTGATAGCACCAGAGGATCAATCCAATACCACTTTTACTTGCCCTTTTTGGGACTTATGTATTTCGGCGTATGCCCTTTGGCTTATGCAATGCACCTGCAACTTTTCAGAGATGCATGATGTCTGTTTTCACGAACATGATAGATGACTTTATTGAGGTATTTATGGATGATTTTTCTATTTTTGGTGATTTTTTTTATAATTGCCTCAGAAAACTTGTTCTTGTGCTTGAAAGATGCATTGAATGTAATCTCACTTTGAGTTGGGAAAAAAGTCATTTCATGGTCACTCGTGGCATTGTGTTAGGCCATATTATGTCAAGTAAAGGAATTGAAGTGGATAAAGCAAAGGTAGAGTTGATTGCTAAGTTAACAACCCCCACCTACCTCTGTTAAGGGAAAAAGAAGCTTTCTTGGGCATACAGGTTTTTACCGGAGGTTTATTAAAGATTTTTCTAAAATAAGCCAATCATTGTGTCATTTGCTTGGGAAAGATGTTCCATTTGAATTTACTGCACAATGTATGCAAGCTTTCAATTCCTTTAAGGAAAAATTGACTAGTGCACCGGTAATTGTAGCTCCCGCTTGGTCTTTACCTTTTGAAATTATGTGTGATGCATCCAACCATGCAGTAGGAGCTATCCTTGGGCAAAGGGTTGAGAAATTTTTAAGAGTGATCTATTATGCTAGCTTGACCCTAAATAGCACACAAGTTAATTACACAACAACTGAAAAAGAAATGCTAACTGTTGTTTTTGCCTTAGATAAGTTTAGAGCATATTTGATTGGGTCTAAAATTATTGTGCATTCAGATCATGCAGCTCTAAAATATCTCTTGACAAAACAACATGCTAAACCTCATTTAATTAGATGGGTGCTATTATTGCAAGAATTTGATTTTCAAATCAAAGATACTAAGGGAAGTGAAAATGTTGTAGCTAATCATTTATCTAGGTTACCTTTCTTTGGTGAAAATCTTGCATCTGATAGCATTCATAGAAATCTAGAAGCATTTTCTGATGAGCAGTTGTTTGCGGTAATGAATTTCCCTTGGTTTGCAGATATTGCTAACTATCTTGCTTGTGGTATTTTGCATTCTGACATGTCATTTCAGGAAAAGAAAAGGTTTTTGCACATGAGTAAATTCTATTTCTAGGATGAACCTTACATATTCCGGATATGCAAAGATGAGATAGTTCGTAGGTGTGTATCTGAAGAAGAACAACTGAGTGTTCTTCAATTTTGTCATGACCTTCACTGTGGTGGTCATTTTAGAGGGAGAAAGACTGTTGAAAAAGTGCTTAAAAGTGGATTTTATTGGCCTACTCTATTCAAAGATGCTTAAGAATATTGTAAGCATTGTGATCGCTATCAAAGAGTAGGTAATATTGGAAGGAGGAATGAAATGCCCCTTCAATCTTATAATGTGGTTGAACTGTTTGATGTTTGGGGAATAGATGTCATGGGTCCTTTTCCCAAATCTTTTGGTTATGAATACATATTGCTTGCTATTGATTATGTTTCAAAATGGGTGGAGGCAATCCCCACCCGAACTAATGATGCTAATGTGGTTATTAAATTTGTGAAGGAATACATTCTTAGCAGATTTGGCACGCCAAGAGTGATAGTCAGTGATGGGGGAAGTCATTTCTGCAACAAAAGTTTTGAGAAGTTAATGCACAAGTCAGGTGTGAAACACAAAGTGGTGACCCCATACCATCCACAGACTTCAGATCAAGTTGAGACATCCAACAAGTAAATCAAAGGAATTCTGGAAAAAATAGTCAACTCATCAAGGAAGGTTTGGGCAAGTAGATTGAATGACGCATTGTGGGCATATCGAACTGCTTTCAAGACTCCCTTGGGTATAAGTCCATACCGATTGGTTTTCGGTAAAGCTTGTCATTTACCAGTGGAGTCAGAGCACAAGGCGTATTGGACAATTAAGACTCTGAATTTAGATTTGGACAAGGCAAAGAGAGAATGTTTTTTGTAAATTTCAGAGTTAGATGAACTAAGGAACGAGGCATATGAGAGTTCGAGGATTTATAAAGACCGTACTAAAGCACTTCATGACCGAATGTTAGTACCAAAGACATTGAGCCCAGGTATGAAGGTCTTGCTTTTCAATTCTCGTCTCTGACTATTTCTAGGAAAACTCAAGTTTTGATGGAGCGGTCCTTTCGAGATATCTCAGGTATATCCTTCAGGTGCTATAGAATTACTTACCTCTCAAACAAATGAAACTTTTAAAATAAATGGATAGAGTTAAACCATATAATGAGGGGTTCCAAGAAGTAAGGATTGTCGATAGTGCTTTGATCTACGATCCTTAATTCTTGCAGTAACGTCCAGCTAAGACGACGTTAAAGAAGCATTCGATGGGAGGCAACCCATTGTTATTGTTTTTAGCTTTTTAGTTTAGTATCTTCAGTTTATTTATTTATTTTCCCTTCTATTTTTCTTTAAGACTTGATGGTTTGGAGATTGGAAGTGTTTCTATTCTTGCAGAGAACAGGCCAGGAGCATTGAGTTTAATTGAGAAAAAGAGGGCCATCCAGTTCTAACTTTCCTTGATCTCATGTTTATGCTGAAGTCACAGTATTTGCTTTAGTTGTTTTCTTTCATGTTGATTATTTGTACAAAATCTTCACTATGCGTGCCACGAATGAGGTTCTTTCTATCTTTTCTTTTGTTTACATTGAAGACAATGTAACTCATAAGTGTGGGGTAGTTTTTAAGCTTTTCTTTAATTTTTGTTTTGCTTTCTTTGTGAGTTATATTGCGCGTTTTTCATGGCATAATTGTTGGAAAATTATTTTCATGGCATAATTGTTGGGAACTTATTGACTTTTCTGTAATTCTAGCATTACATTTGAGCCTTTAGTATCAGCATAGAGATTAGCATTTGAATTCATTCAGGATCGATTTTCACGTTCTGCGATTAATGACATATAAATCTCTGAGAACCCACCCTTTGTGAGTTTTGAGCCTCATAGATTGAATATTATTGTCAATCAATTTTCTTTTCTTAAGTGTGCACCTTCATGACTTTGTATCTATAGAGCTTGCTTTTACATACTAATTGAACTCACATTATGATTTCATCTTAAGTTTTAAAATGATGAAGGCAAATTAGGATTACCCCCTTTAGCTTAAAAAGACCTCCCTTAATTATGAATTCCTTAGTGAGCCAAGTTGAGCCTTTGACCTTTTCTTGATTGATCAACACAATTCACAACTCAACATTTTTCTATTATTATCATACCTTCATTAAGGAATGGAGTTTCTTATGTTATGACAATAGGAGTGGTTTAATTGATAAGTTTGGGGTAAACAAAAAAAATAATATAAAAATAAAATAAAATAAAATAAAATAAAGTAATATTGTTTTAGTAAGATTTGGGGCTGAAATGCATACTTTGCAGATTGTAAGAGTCGATTATTCTTTTCTTCTATAATTGAGCTAGACATTCAATGCAATTTTATATTTTGTATATATATATATATAATAAATAAAAATAAAAAGAGAAGATATATATATACAAAATTCATATATTTTCAAGCATTAGTCATCAAAGAGGAATTTTGACTCATTTACTTTTCTTTAAGTATGCAAATATTTGAGACTATCAAGGGTTGGTAAATATGCTATTTGAGGGAGCTACGAGTTTCTACACAAGATTATTGTCTAATTTAGATACTCCATTTCTTAATGTTCCAACTTAAATGTCTTTTCTCACACCTTCACCTTAGCCCCATTACATCCAAACGAAAAGACCTTCGGATTATTTCTTGAGAAAAATCAGTGAGAGAGATCGGATAATTAAGCGAATTTATGGTTGTATGCAGTCATGATTGGTTTGAGTAAATTAACCTTTGAAATTGAGAGAAACACTTTGATGAGAGATGAGATTTGTTATGTCTGAATTAATGAATGAGTTAAGAAAATCTTGATTGAAGTAAATTGCATTTATTTATTACTGAGTCTTAAAGGATTTCATATTATATACTTGAATTATAGTTAAGGTTAATTGAGTTTTTAATTTATGCCATGTGAATTTGCTTGAGGACAAGCAAAATTTTAAGTGTGGGGTAGTTGTTTTATTAGTTTTTGTCATAAAATTGTTATTTATTTATTATGATAATTATTGTTTTCTTCATGCATTTTGGTAGTTTTAATATGTTTATTTAGTGATTTCATCAATTTGGTAGTTTTTAATTTATCCCAGTGTTTATGTCATTTTTGTACTAGTTTTTAGTGTGATGTTTATGTGTTTTTGGTTAATGTTTCATTTGATTCTTGTTTAAAGTTTGTTTTAAGTGATTGTTTTAGGTTAAAGTGCAAAAACTCCCTTGGAAGATCAAAACAAAGAAAGAAGAGAAAGAAGCAGCAAGACATGGCAAAGCCAAATCAAGCTTGGCATGTCACCTCAAAGGAAATCTTGGCAGAACATGACACGGGCAGGAGACACGGCCAAGCCACTAGACGTGTCTCACCTAAAGGGCAAAACCAAAAAAACAAGAAAGAAAGGAAAATTTGACAGAAGCTGACACTGGCAGGTGACACGGCCAAGCCACTGACCGTGTCACATGACACGGCCACAAGTTTGGTCGTGTCCCATATTAAGCCAAGAAGGACCAAGCAAAGAAAGAAAAGAAACAGTAGGTGACACGGCCACAAGCTTGGCCGTGTCACTCCATGGGACCAAAGAAAGAAAGAAAGTGCATATTTTTAGCGAAGGATATGTATAAATAAGAAGATTAGGGCAAGAGAAAAAAAATGAACTTCTTCAGCCGTCCAAAACATATCTTTCAGCCATTCTTCACTTTTCTCTTGAAGATTGATTTCACTTTCATTCAAACACTCTAGATCAAATTAGTTCTAGCCATTACAATATTCTTTTAGTAAAAACCTGAGCAAGAGATTTTTCATAAGCCAAAGGAAAATTGTAATTGGGTTTTGTTCTTGAACTCTATCTCTTAAGTTTCATTGAAATTGTATTTATGAATTCTCTAATGTCTAAATTAATTTCTTTGAATTTTAATGAGATGAATTTATTTGATAGTATCATTATGAACTAATTTTGATCTAGTCTATGGTTTGTATGGATCTACTATGATTGTATGAAATGGTTATTGCTCTTAACTGATTTATTTCTTTTATCCTTAATTGAATGGAATAATGTTAATATATAATTGATTGGCTGCCAATTATGTGTTTTAGGTATTTAGATGAAGGATTGAGAAATGAAATCTGATACTGGAATAATTCAATTAGGGACTTAGGTGAATTAGAAATATAAACCTAAGGAAAAGATCATTTTGATTGTAATAAGATTAATTGAAAGAGGTTTGAATGCGAGAGCTTATTTCCTTGATTTGAATAATTAAGTTGCTTGAAATATGATCTTTGAAATTAAACCAGTTGAGAGGATTAACCATTCATACATATAAATTAGTAGAGAAGTGCAAACCCTAGGTTTTTCTATTAAGTGAATCAATATCCTTGTTTAGTTTCCTTTCATTGCTATAAATTCAATTCATTTCTGTTTTCATTAGTTGTTCAGCAATTCAATCTTATATATCAAAAACTACTAATTAATAATTTGTTCATTACGATTTGATAATTAATTAGCCTATCTAGCTTCCTTGTGAGACAACCTTGAGGTGTTCATCGAAATACTACAGCAGCCTCGTATACTTACGAGTGTGGCTTTAGTAGTGTTTATTAGAGCGCAACAATTGGATCCAACCTCCTTTACAGGTCTTAATATTATAAAATTCTTAAATATAATAACATTATCCATATTACACACAAAATTGAAATAAAGCATCGTTATATTAAAAATCAAAGCAATGTCTAAGCAAAACAAATAAATGGTCACCCATCCAAAGATGGAAACATGTCCTTACATTGTTCATGTCTAAACTAAATAGGACACCCACCAAAAGGTAGAAACATGCCCTTTACATTGGTCCAAAATATAAAAGGAATTTAAATTACATGATATTTAACTATTGAGGTACCCGCAAAGTGAAACATACCTCTTACAACATTTGGAAATCAAAATAAATCGATAGAAGTAAATAATCATTCATCATAAATAAATCATTCATCAAAGATATTAAACATCAATCAAAATAGAAAGTAAGCATTCATCCATGATATTAAACAATACTCAAAATATATAATAAACATGCATCCATAATAAATTAAATAAATCAAAATAAAATAAATCAAAGCATATAATGAACTACATAATCAAATCTAAAATTAAATAAAGCAATAAATATATAATTTAGAGTTTGCATCTTAAAATAGAATTTTTAAATTTTAGTTGCTAAATTAGGGCTTTGAAAAAAGGAAAGTTAAATACGCGGACTCATAGTACACAAATGAATACTGACCCCTTCGACGAGCCCATACGGCGGTCCCGCTAGCCGGTTAGTGGGCAGGGGTCAAGGGGGCAGCGCCCCTGAAAATTTTGGAAATTGGCTTCTAGGATTATAGGTTTTGGTGTTGAAAATTATAATTTTAGGCTTTAGAATTTAGAAAATAGGGTTTTGGAATTTTGAGATACTAATATTAATTTTTTAAGTGAATAATGCTACTAGACGTTTTAAAGATTTAGGGTTTTGGATGTTTTATGAAAATAATGCTACTGTGATTTAAAATAAATAGGTTTGGTAATAGATTGTTATTTTGGTTTTACTATATTGGATTTGAATGTTTAGGTTTATAAGGTTTTAAGGATTAGGTTTTTAGTGTTTCAGAAAATATGTTTGGTTTTAGGACAGAAGAAAATAGTTTAGAGTTTTTGTAAAGTTTTTGGAAATAAGCAAAATGATTTAAGGTTTTTAGAAATAGAAAAGTATTTTTTAGGATTTTTAGAAATAAAAGGATCAATTTAGGGTTTTAAAGTTTTGAAGAAATAGGTTGAACAATTTAAGATTTTTGGAAATCAAAGAAATGAATTAAGATTTTTAAGGTATTTAGAAATAGAGGAAATCACTTAAGGTTTCTGGAAACAAAGATCAAGTTATTATTACATCTTCAAAGATTAAAGTTTTGAGTGCATAATCTTATGAAACAAATAAAGAATGAAGCTACTATAAGAAACAAAAAGAAATTAAGAATTTAAACCGTCGTTCGTTGGTTCCACCAAAAATTGCTTCTTGGATGAACAAGGTCAACGACAAGGTTGCTGCCTTTGATAGCTTGATTGTTTGCTTGCCTCTTCTCTTCTAAGAAGTCTAATCAATTTGTAAAGTCCCAGTTCCAAATTCCAAGTCTGTCTAAAGTCCAATTCCTTTTCAAGAATTCCTCCCCAAAATCCAGTCCAATCGTTATAAAGTTTTTCAATTGTTAATCCACTCGATTCTCCTCCTTCTCTGTTGTTTTTAGTCTTATTTATAGGAAATTTCAATGATTAATCTTTATTGTTTACGAAATCTAACATTAATTAGGAAAAGAAAACCGAAACCAAATAGAATTTGGTTTCAAAAAAAATTGCTTCGGAAAAATTTTGCTAGAGGAAAAAACTGCTGCAGAAAAATTTTGCTGGCTAAAAAAACTGCTGTGGCTGGCTACGAGGACTAGCGAGTGAACTTGCGAGCTACAGGCTACCAGGCCATTTCGCCCATAGGATTTTCCTGCAGGAAAAATGGCCCAAGCCAATTTCGCCCAACTTTTCGGCGACGATTTTTTTCGTCGCAGATTTTTATTTATATTTATTTGTTTATTATTATTTATTATTAATTTTATTTTTTATTCACTTCACTATTTTTAACTAAAATAAAGATTAAAATACCACAAAAATTATTTTGGACTATAAAAAATAACAGAACGGACTGGGTCAAAAATTAAGGGTATGCACATACCCAACTGTCTGAACCCATTTGGGGGTTGAGAATTTCTTAGGAATCGAGTCATCCACCCCTTTCTTTTTCTAGCTCATCCTAGTGGTGACTCTATTTTCTTGAGATTTAGGCTCATGTTCTCTAAGGCCCTGTGCCCAACAGTACCAAAGTTGTAAGAACCATTTTACATGGGACTGGGATCAAAAATCTCTACTCACAGTGGCAACTCCAATGGGATTAGAGAAGTTGATTCCATTAGTCTTTATTTTATTTTATTCTTTCTTATTATGATATTATCCATTGCATCATTTATATTGCATTGTGTGCGTGAGTTAGGTCACCCATGTTACCCGTGTTATATTATGTAAGGGATACCATACTTTCACTCAAGGCATGGAGATCAAGCATGGCATAACCACTCATAACCTTGTACCTTTTGGTATATAATTGCCATATGAACCTAAGCTTTCAACACAAAGACTATAGCTCATGTAATCTGCCTAGTTACTTTCCTTATGTTTTTACCTCAAATGCTTGTTGTTTGACTATGATTGATATATCTTGGTTTGAACCATGGCTTATTTGGTTTATTCTTATTATAATATGACCTACCTAAGTTGTAAGCTTAAAATAATTTTTTCTTTTAAGCTAAAAGACCAAAAATATTTTTTTAAACTCTTTTTCAAGAAGGTCATTGGACATGAAAACCTTTTAAAATGGGTAAAAAAAAATTTTCTACCTCATGGCCCAAATACAAAGCCAAAATTCATTTTTAAACAAACCTTTTCACAATGGGCTTTGAAACCAAATTACTTTTTCAAATTATATGGGCTTACAATTATTTAGGTCATTTATGGAATACAAAAAATCAATTGTAGGCCTAATTTATACTAATAATTTTAATCATGGGCTTGTTTGTGGGATAAATCATTAGTTATTTTTCAAAATAGGAAATCTATTTATTATAAATCCTTTAATTTATTTTTAATCCACCCCATAGCATAAAAGTTATCTTTAGTTGACTCAATAGATTAAAGCCCAATTAATGAGAATTATCATGAACTGACTTCTATGTTTGAAAAAACAAATATTGGTTAAAATCGTTCGAGCAAATTTTTCAAAAACAAGATATCCCATGTTGACCATATACCTAGAAAATGAGACTCATCGTTCGTTTGTGGATGGTATAAGGTTGGAAGGAACATCTTGATTATCTTTGATTATTTATTACTTGTGCATCTATGCATACATGCATACTTGCATTGCATTACATGGCATTGATCCTTTTCGACTCACAGACCTGGAGTACAATAATTCAAGAGCATACAACGACACCACCTACAATAGTGATTTTGATTCAAGTGCTTCATTTGGAGGATGAATGCAAACCAACTAAGGGATATAGTCAATGAGGTTGTCAAAGCTAGGATGACTGAGCTACGGGATCAATTGGCTAAAATTATGAAGACCCAGTTGATTGAAATTCTAGAGAACATCAATAATGCTAATTAGGCATCTCCCATCAATATAAAGAAGAAGGGAAAGGTAACATTAAAAAGAAATAGTTCCACTGATAGAGATCAAATGAAAAATGAGGGGTCAATCCCTATTCTACAAGACATGTCAAACCATAAGCTGTCTAAGTGGAGCAATAAGGGTGGCTATCACCCCAGTGGCAAAGTCAAAGGGAAAGAATAGGTATTGAGAAAACTGCAACAACTAAACAAGCAAAGAAGCATAAATTTTCAGACTTAGGGGAACCTTTGTCAATGATGTTAGAAAACTTAATGAAGATGGATTTACTAAAACCATTGGCACCTCGGCCTCTACATAAGCCTCTGCCATCAAATTTTGATGCCAAGGTCTTCTATCAATTCCATCAAGTGCAAGGGCATGAGAAAGATAAATTTGTTTTATTAAGGAACTAGATCCAAGATTTGATTGATAGTGGAAAGCTACCTAAGCCTGATAAACACAACATTATGAATAATCCTTTGCCTAAATTTGGAAGGGCACTATCACTTGCAACCTTCATGATGGAGGGAGGATTGGAGGAGAGTTTTATCTAGTCATCTTGTCATGATATGGATGGAGAAGGTGCTAAAGAGGATGTGCTACTAAGTAACATTGGACTAATTATGGATGATGAAGCAATGATCCTTGATGATGGAAAAATCCTTGCCCTTCATATGTCTAAATAATGAAGCATCTTTGATTTCAACTCAACAAACTTCTCTTAGCTTGTTTATTTTTTGTTTCATTTTCTTTCTTTGGAACAATTATGTTTTTCAAATTCAAATTGTTTAAACAAATTATATCTATTGAGTTTATAATTTTGTTATTTTTTGACATTTTAATGCTCAACCAATGACGAGTCTAGCTTGATAATCATAAATTAGTATATCTATGTATTATAATTCGAATGACTTTACTAGGTGAGGAAATTGTTCCATAGCATTGAGTTGTGTATGATTACTTAGAGAGGGCTCTTGCATAATGACCTTTGTATAGGTCATATTTAATCTTAGAACATGCTAAAATGAACTTTCAAGGAAAAATTGAACTCTGCTTATTTAAGTGAGAGATGATCTAGGCATTATTTGGTAAGCCAACAACTAGAATTCTCCCAATTAAATTGCAATCCCTAGTTGTCCCTTTGAGACTTCATGAGATATTAGCTTGCTCTTTATTGGCTTGTAAGCCCGACAACCTACCATGAGCTGTTGTGACTCTTATGATAAATCTAATGATCACTAAGGTGAAGAGGTAAGAAGATCAAAGAAAGGAATGCATAGTCAAGACCATAATGATAGTTGATGTTCTCAAAAGCATAAGTATAATTGAAGTTCACTTGATACTAGACTTAATATCTCTGATCTATTAAGATGACATTGGGCCAACAAATAATTTATTCTTATTGATGTAAACTCACTCTACTCCACTCATCCATAGTTAGAAGCATAGAATGGTGCAAACAAAACAACTTTCTTAGAGTTGAGAAAAAAAGAAGAAGAAAAGAAAGTAAAAAAATAGAAAAGAAAAGCATAAGAAAAAAAATAAAAAAATAAACGAAAAAGAAATAAAAGAAGAAGAAAAAAAAGAAAGGAAAAAAGAGGGGAAAATGAAACCCAAAAAGGCGGTTAAGAAAGCCAACCGAGTTCTTTTTACCTAAAGTAAGCAGAAGACTTCCACTTAGTTTACGAGGATAATTGACTTGAATTGGTCTAGTCCAGCCAAAGATTCAAATGAAATTAGAGAATTAGAGGAAAGACCATCTTTCATTTTATCCAACATAGCTCTAAGTCAGCAATATTAAAAGTCTTAGACTTGATATTCCAAAAGGGAAAAGGACTAAAAGAAAGAGAAAAAAAGAGGGTGGTCTAAAGATCAAGATAGTACTTATTGGATCTAGATTTCTACCTAGAAGATGGAAGGACATTCAAGCTTTTTATTTTCATAAAGTCAGAAGATAAAAGTGATGCCCAGATGGTGAAAATGGAACCTCTAACAGTATACAGTTCCAACAAGAAGATTGTAGTGTGAGGTTTGTTAGTAGTGTTGCATCAGCTCCAGCTCAAAGATGGCCTTCATATAACCTGTGTCCCTTATAAACCCCATTTCAAGCCTATTAAACACCTGTTGATCTCTCTTGGTTGGTGGAGTCTATTAGTAAAGATTGTTTGAATAAGCATACATATGAGATAGACAATATTTAAACTTAATGAGACCTTGGTGTAGACCTTAATTTTTGACCCAATCCGATCCAACATGCTTTATTTAGTCCAAAATAATTTTTGTTGTTTAATTGGTCCAAAATAATTTTAATTAAATACTTTTTTACCTTAGTATCTAATTTTTAGTAGTAAAAAATGAAAATAAACAAATAAAAAATAAAAATAAAAATCGGAGTCAGAAAAAAATCGGCAGCGAAAAGTGGTCGCACGGGCCCTTCGGGCCAACAGTGGCTCGCCCGCAGGCCTGCGGGCTGGCACGCCCACGGGCCCGTCGCCAGAATTTTCGTCAGCGCAAATTTTTCAGCTGCAATTTTTAGAATTCTAATCCAATTAGGTTTTAAGTTATTTTTTTATTACTATTACTTACCTTAATTAATTAGGAATAAAGAACCTAAAAACCACTATAAATAAGGACCAATTAAACCAAATCAAAGGAGGAAAAACTTTTCATGATAGCTTTAGGTTTTGAAACCAAATCAAGGAAGGAAAGGGAAAACTCAATTCAATTGATATTTATAGCAGCAGTAGCAGCAGTAGCACGAGAAAAGGGAGAAGAAAAGAGGCAATCAAAGCTTGTCTTTGGAGCTAGTTCATCCAAGAAGAGTTATTTTTTGGAGAATCAACAAAAGAAGGTATGTTTTAATTCTTTTGATTTATGTTTTACAATAGCCAAATCTATAAAATTTAAGTTTTTTAAATAAAAAAACTTAGAGTTTTAATTTAATTTTTCCAAGTTTAGAACATTAAATCGTGACTCCCTTTTCTAAAAAGATTTAAAATTGTTATTTTTTCTTCTTAAAAAACCTTAAAACACCCATTGAACATATTTTTCTACAAAACCAAAATAAAATTCTGTTTCATTTAAGATTTTAAATTAGGTTCTTTTTCACTCAAAAAACCTTTAAAAACATCTTTTCTACTTATAAAAACTTCAATCCATGTGTTTAAGTTCATAAAACTTCATAAAATATCAAATTGCTATTTAAAACTCTAATTTAAATACTTTGGCTGAGAACCCCAAATTGAAAGCCTAAAATCCAAAAATCATCTTTTAAACCTAAAATAATGACCCTTAACCCTTTTAAAACCTTAAACCCTAAAACATAAAAAACATAAAATAATTTTTATGAACTTTAAACCCTTTAAAACATAAAAAACATAAAAACCTAAAAAACTCAAAAAAGCTACAGTAGCTCAATTTACTATTTTAAAATCATGAATTAAAAATATTTCAAAAGTGTCTAAAACTCAAGTTTTATTATTTCATCATTCAAATCTTAATTTTTTAAACAAAGTGTCTTGCTAACCTTTAAAAAACATAAAACCTAATCTATTTTAATTACCTAAAAAGTCATAGTAGCTTAAACTTTAGAATTTCCAAAGCCTTAACACATGAGATAAATAACCCTAAATAGAAATAGTAGCTATACTTGAACTTTTATTTGTTTTATTCAATTCCATATTTATTTATGCTTTGATTTATTTCTTATACTTTAATTTATTTAATTTCAATACTTGATTTATTTAATTTATCATGGATGGATGTTTGTTTTATATTTTGGTTAATACTTTTAATGAATGATTTATTTATTATGGATGATTATTTACTTTTCCAATTAATTTAGACTTCCAAAGCTGTAAGAGGTATGTTTCCACTTGGCCTCATTAGTTAAACATCATGTAATTTAATTTTCTTTTCTATTTTAGAACTTATGTAAAGGGCATGTTTCTACCTTTTGGTGGATGTCCTATCTAGGCATGTGATGTAAGGACATGTTTCCATCCTTGGATGGGTGTCCATTTATTTGTTTTGTTTTATTTGGACATTGCTTTGATTTTAATATAATGATGCTTTCTTTTTATTGTGTGTAGTATGGATAATGTTATTATACTTAAGAATTTTATAATATTAAGGCCTGAAAAGGAGGCCGGTTCCAATGAACCGGGCGTTGTGGGGGTGCTAGGCCATTTCTCACCTTCCCCACATATACCCAACTTTCCGAACCCATTAGGGGGTTGGGGATTCCTTAGGAATCGAGTCATCCACCCCTTTCTTTTTCCCGGCCCGTCCGGGTGGCGACTCCATTTTCTCCGAACTTAGGTCCGTGTTCTCTAAGGCCCCGAGCCTAAACAGTGCCGAAGTCACAAGAACCATTCCACCGGGAGTGGGGGCGAAAATCCCCGCTCACACTTGGCCAAGTAATTGTAAGTGCCTATCTAAAGTGCAATAGTTCTTGCTTAAATAGAACTGATTCCCGAATTTACTATGGTAACTAAGGTTGTCATGTTATAGATATGTTAATTTAGAAAGTCAAGTCCTGAGGTACAACATCACTGATTTGACAAAATATATTATTTTCTTGTTGCATAAATCTTTAAGTTAAGGGAAATATGTTACATTGTCAAACCATAGAGGACATAATGGGCAGAAGAGGGATAATGAAAGGATCACTTGCAAGGTCATATCATGAAGAAGTTTCCAACCAAATGTGTTAAAATGAATATCTCCCATGTCTTTGGCTACCATGCTTGGGCCTCCACCACTCATTTTTCCAAAATTCTAGAAATAAAGCCATAAATGTGAAGATTTCTATTATTCTAAATGCAAGACTTAAACGAGCATATGGAAAGAATCAATGAGTGATTTAGCTTACTATCTAGGTTTGTGGGTCATTAGAACTACCGTAAGTATAATTAATGCATATCATGCGAACATGAGCATATCATAATGCATTTTATTGTATTGTATTGCCCATTCTTTGTCAAAGTGAACAATAGATATCATAATGCATTTTATTGTATTGTAGGGCCATTACAAAAGAAAGAAGAGATGCATGCTTGTGCAAGGAACTGGACTACACAAACATCAATCAGAGCTTGCATGGGAAAAAACTATTAGTTTGGGCCTACATAGGAGAAAAGCTTTTCTTTTCGATTTTTGATTTTATGCGTGTACAAAATATTTTCAGACTCACTTTGAATATTTTGTCACACAGGGGGCAAAGAGAGGATTTGAGGACAAGCTAAAAAAATAGCTTAAATTTTTGCACAGAACAAGAAGAAAAAAGTACCCCAAAAGAATGAAGAATAGAAGATCAACCCAGCTAGAAGAGCTGAAGTCAATATAGGACAAATGTCCCATGATGAAGATCCATTTTGAATCTCTAAAGGATGAAGATCCATTTGAAAGTGAACACCCAATGCCCAAGGATGAAGATTCAATTTGAAGGGTGAAGACCCGATGTTTAAGGATAAAGATCCATTTGAAGGGTGAAGACGTGATGTCCAAGGATGAAGATCCAATTTAAAGGGCGAAGACCCAATGTCTAAATGATGAAGATCCATTTTAAAGGGTGAAGACACAATGTCCAAAGGATGAAGATCGATTTTGAAGGATGAAGACCCAATGTCCAAGAATGAAGATCCAATTTGAAGGGTGAAGACCCGACCAAGGATAAAGATCCAATTTGAAGGGTGAAGACCCCATGTCTAAAGGATGAAGATCCAATTTGAAGGGTGAAGACCCAATTTCCTTGGATGAAGACCCATTTTAAAGTGTGAAGACCTGATGTGTAGACCCTTAATTTTTTACCCAATCCAGTCCGATATTTTTAAACAGTCCAAAATAATTTTTATGGCATTTTAATTAAATAATATTTATTTTAATAATATTTATTTTTAATAAAATTTAAAAAATAAAAATAAAATAAAAAAATAAATAAGTAAAAATTGGCGATGGAAGAATTGGCGTCGAAAATCACTGACGACGAATTGGCTTGGGCGAATTGGCCTATGGTCTTCACCCTTTAGCCCGCAGCGCCCTGCAGGAAATTTTTTGCCAGAGCAGTTTCACAGGCCAGTAGCCCAGCCCGCGCGTAATTTTTTCGAAACCCTATTTTATTTGGTTTTTTATTTTATTTCCAAAAGGGTTTTTATTTCCTCAATGAATTAGTATTAGGTTTTTCTTTTCTACCTATAAATACCATAATAAAACACACATAAAGGGACTTTTGCACTTTTTGGACTTTTGGATTTGGATTTAATTTTGTGACTTTTTCTTAGCAACCTTGGATGGCACAATTATTGAAGGAATTGATTCAGAACCTTGGACTTGAAAGGAGCAAGAGGCAGTCAGTAAGCAAGAAATGATACATCAAATGTAGTCCAACACTGTCTTTGTTATTATTCAACCAGAATTCAAAATTATGGTGGAACCAACAATGGAGATTTGAATTTGTATTGACTTATTTATGTTTACAGTAGCTTCATCATTCAAATTGATCAATTGTTTAAACATACAACATATGATATTTTTGTTATTTGATCAATTGTTCTTCTTACCATCTAAACTCTATTTAAAACCCTAAAAAGAGTTTTTTTTTCAAAACCCTAATACCTTAATACCTGTAAAACTAATTTTTAAAATCTAAAACCCAAATTACACTTTTCTAAAACTACAAAACAATAATTTGTTTTCTTAAAACCCTAACCAAATCTATTTTTCTGAGATTCACAGTAGCATATTCTTTCCAAATACCTAACTTAAAATTCTATTTTCATGATCTTCAATCTTATTTACTTAAACCTTAAACCTTAATATTATTTTCATAAAACTTTCAAAATCCAAAATTCAAAATCTCCATTCTTTAGATTCAAACCCTAATTTATTTCAAACCTAAGCTTTAATTCAAATATCTAGTAGCCATATTATTTCTTTTATATTAAATGTTTCTCAATTATTTAATCCAGTATATAAAACCCTAATTGTTAAACATAAAATCCAAGAAACCCTAATTGATTCATAAACTCTAAATTTATATACTTGCTATTTTATTTAAATTAGATGAATGTTTATTATATATTTTGATTAATGTTTCATGTCTTTGATGAATGATTTTTTTTATGATGAATGGTTGTTTACTTTTATTGATTTGCTTTGGTTCCAAAACATTTTGAGAGGTATGTTTCCATTTTTTGGGTACCTCGTATTGTGAGCATCATGTAATTTAATTTATTTTAAAGTTTTTGGATCCATGTAAAGGACACATTTCCATCTTTCGATGGGTGTCCTATGTAGTTTTAGATATTAAACAATGTAAGGACATGTTTCCATCCTCGGATGGGTGTTCATTTATTTATTTTGTCTGGATATTGCTTTGATTTTAATATAATAATGCTTTATTTTAATTGTTGCATGTAGTATGGATAATATTGTTATATTTAAAAATTTTATAATATTTAGACCTACAAAGGAGGCCAGTTCCAATCAACCAGGTGTTGTGGGGATGCTACGCCATTTCTCACCTTCCCCACACGTACCCAACTTTTCAAACCCATTAGGGGGTTGGGGATTCCTTAGGAATCGAGTCATCCACCCCTTTCTTTTCCAGATCTGTCTAGGCGGCGACTCCATTTTCTCCGATTTTAGGCCCTTATTCTCTAAGGCCCTGAGCCTAAATAGTGCCGAAGTCATAAGAACCATTCCACCAGGAGTGGGGGCAAAAATCCCCGCTCATAATGGCGACTCCACTGGGGATAAGAGAAGTTGATTCTATTGGTCTTTATATTATTCTATTCTTTCTTATCATGATATTATCCATTGCATCATATTATCTTACATCGTGTGCTTGAGTTAGTATGCCCATGTTACCCATGTTGTGTTATGTAAGGGATGCCATACTTTCACTCAAGATATGGAGATCGAGCATGGCATAACCATTCATAGCCTTGTACCTTTTGGTATATACTTGCTATGGGAAACTAAGCCTTTTCAACCCAAAGACTAAAGCTCATGTAATTGGCCTAGTTACTTTCCTTAGGTTTTTACCCTAAATGCTTGTTGTTTGACTATGGTTAATTTATCTTAGTTTAAATCATAGCTTATTTGGTTTGTTCTTTTTCTAATATGAACTAAGTACATTGTAAGCTCAAAATAAATTTTTCTTTAAAATCTAAAAGATCAAAGATATTTTCAAAACTTTTCAAGATGGTCTTTGGACATAAAACATTTCTAAAAAAATAAATCAAAAATTATTTTCTCATGACCCAAATACAAAGCCCAAAATCCATTTTTTTTTAAATCTTTTTACAAATGGGCTTAGAAACAAAATTATTTTCATAATCTTTTAAAAGTGCTTATGAATATTTAGGTCAATTATGGAAATACCAAAAATCATTTGTGAGCCTAGTTTAAACTAATAATTATTAACAGTGGGCTTGTTTTTGGCATGAATCATTAGTTACTTTTTCAAGTGAGAAATCTATTTATAATAAACCTCTTAATTTAGTTTTAATTTAATATAGCATAAAAGCTACTTTAGTTGATTGGATCGATTAAAGCCTAATTAATGGGAATTATCATGAACTGATTTCCATTTTTTTAAATATAACTATTGGTTGAAATGTCCGAGGGAAATATTCGAAAACAAGATACCCCATGTTGGTATTTTGTTAACCATAAACCTAGGAAAAGAGACTCGCCATCCATGTGTGGAAGTTATAATGTGGGAAGAAATGTCCTATTTATCATTATTTGTTTATTGTTTGTGCATACATGCATCACATCACATATCATTAATCCTTTATGGCTCATAGCCCTAGATTATAATAGTTTAAAAGCTTATGACAATCCAACCTACACTGAAGATGAAGAATCTAGCAGTGACTCAATCACTTTTTTACCAAAAGTAATGGAGCCCGAATAAATTCAAAGAATGGTGGAAGACGCCCTCAATGCTGAAATGGAAGAACTGAAGGGGGCCCTAGCTAATGATGAAGAATCAAATGACTACAATGTTTAGGAACAATGTCGAAGCATCCGCAAGCACCAAGAAAGATAAGTGGAAGGCTAAAGTTGGTGAAGTGGCTTTTGATGATGATAAGGTGATCATTGATGATGATGACGATTGGGCTTAATACTTCCAATATCCTCAAGACAAAAAGAAAGAGCCGAAGATTGTTGAAAGATTAGCTGTGGAGAAAACTGAAACTTCAAATGTTGAAAAGATGATTGCTGATCTAGAAAAGAAGTTTGAAAAGAAGCTGAAAACTGAAGAAATGTTCGAAGTTGACAAATTGTTTGAGCTAGATGAAGAAGTTCCGTACAAGT
The DNA here is from genome assembly GCA_947685225.1 of Garcia nutans. Classification (NCBI taxonomy): domain Eukaryota; kingdom Viridiplantae; phylum Streptophyta; class Magnoliopsida; order Malpighiales; family Euphorbiaceae; genus Garcia; species Garcia nutans. Next base: position 29,436,799 of record CANTUV010000007.1, on the reverse strand, counting down.
CCAAGATGCCATCCATTGTAAAGTTTGATGGAACCAAAAATCCTCACCTCCATGTGAAGCAGTATATCACTGTTATGCAGTCTGCCCGAGCTACTAAGGCTCAAACTCTAAGGTACTTCATGCTCTCATTGGATCCTATTATCTAAAATTGGTTAAATATCTTAGTTGATGGCACACAAAAGAGTTGGGATCTACTATACAAGGCCTTCATCCAACAATATGGATACAATGCTGAATTAGAAGTTACTCTAATGGAGGTGGAGTCCATTAGACAAAGGCCAAATGAGAATTTCATGGATTATATGAAGAGGTGGAGGAATAAGGCTGCATTACTCAAGAGAAGGCCTGATGAATCCGATCAAATTAGAATGATTGTGAGAGGAGTGTTACCTAGCCTTCGCAAAAGGATGTCTCATAGATTCATTCGGGATTTCAAAGACCTTTTACAAGCTGGTCTACAAATTGAAGATTGGGAAAGAGAGAAGAATCATTTTTCAACAAGAAGGAACGAGAAAGGAAAATACCAGTCTGGTAACCAAAGTAAGCAAAAGGCAGTTGGTGTTAATGCTACTGGCCAAGGAGAAAGAAGACAATTTTCAGAATTGGGGAAGCCATTGTCTTGGGTCCTCAATAAGCTATAAAAGAAGGGATTGTTATAACCCTTAAATCCTCATCCTTTGCCTAACCCTCTACCACCTAATTTTGACACTAAGGCATTTTGTCAATTTCATCAAATGCAAGGGCACGACATGGATAGATGTGTGACATTGAGGTATGAGATTCAAAATTTGATTGATAGTGGGAAGCTGCTCGACCCCAACAAGCCAAACACCAAAGATAATCCATTACCAAGGTTCAACTGAGTACCAACACCGGCGACCTTCATGATTAGAGGAGGTTTGCATGAAAGTTTTGTCATGTCTTCTTTCCAAGATGTGGGTGGAGAAGCAACCAAGGAAGAAGTGGTATTTAGCAAAGTTGAACAAGCTATGGTGGGTAAAGAAGTAGCAATCTGTGTTGTGAATGAGTTTTGGGACTCAAGCAATAGCTATGATGATCTTAAACTCAGGAAGGAGGAATGGACCTGGTCCTAGCTTGAAGAAGATGAAGTAATGAACACTAGATCTGGTAAGCCTTATGTGAGGCCACCACCTAAAGAAGTAGGAGGCTAATAAAGGAAAGAAAGCTAAAGTAGGGAACAAAGAAGAGGAAGATGATACTATGCTTAAGCAGTTGAAGAGAACCCAAGAAAGTGTTAGCATTTGGGACTTATTGGCCACTTCTAAAAGGCACAACGAAACTATGGCCAAGGCCTTGGCTAGCATGCCAATTTCCACCTCCATAACACCAAAGGAGCTGATTAACTTCATAAAAGTTAAAGGAGTAATGAAATGTGAAGATATTCAAAAGAAGAGCGAAGTTAATATGAGAATGGTATCTTTCTCAAATGCGAATTTACCGAAAGAGGGGAGAGATCACATCCGTCCTCTCTTTATCAAAGTAGAAATCAAAGGAAAAAGGACTCCATGTATGATGGTTGATGATGGGTCCACCATAAATGTTTGTCCATTTAAAATATTACCAAAGCTAGCTATGTCAACGAGGGATCTAAGCCCAACTAAGGTAACCGTTAGGGCTTATGACAATACCAAGAGGCACGCAGAAGGGACTTTCAAAGCTGCTATGAAGGCTGCTAAAATTGAATCTATTGTTGAATTTGTTGTTTTGGACATACCTGTTACTTTTGCTCTACTTTTGGGATGATCGTGGTTTCATCCTCTTAGTGGAGTTCCTTTCACCCTTCATCAAAAGATCAAGTTCTCTAATGTAGATGAGACGGTGGTCATCAAGGCTGAAGATAATGAGGTTGTTAATGCTCTAATGGTATAGAGGCCTCACAATGGTTCCAAGTAGCTTCAATTTCTGAAGATGAAGCAAAAGACTCTAAGGTCTTGAACTTGATGAAGAACATGAGCTACCTTCCTGGAGCTGGTCTTGGAAAGGGCAAGGTCGATGTGACAAAGCTTCCAGATTTCAAAACTCAAACTTCCAAGAAAGGGTTAGGGTATGAAGAAGCTAGCAAAGATGTTCATCTAAAGAAGAATGAGAAGATGAGCTTCCCACCACTTGAAGAAATCTTTGTCAAAGCTCCAGACATGGGACAACTCTAAGAAAAGCCTGAGACAATCATGTTCATGGGAAAGTTGATCCCGAGTTTTGAGATTTTTGCTAATGTTGCCAAACTAGTGGAATAAGTGAAGAAAGAGCTAATCTTGCCAGCCGACAAACAACCCAATCCAAAAGGGGAGAAGGAAGCTGTCCTGAAAGCTGAGAAGACTCCAGAGGAGATTACTGCCCTGGTTGAAGAGAAGTTTGAAGATGTTCTGCTTTATGATTTTGAGAACAATGATTTTGATTATGATTTTAATTTGTCTTCTTTGTATGAGGATGATGATGTTTTCTTTTCCAAAATGAATGCAATAAAGTCTAATTTTGCTTACTTGTGTGATGCTTCTCTTGATGGTTGCATACATTCAAATAATGGTTACATGAGCATCTTTAATATTAATTCTGTCGATACACAATCATTAAATTTGGGAACAACCAAAAATCCTAAAAATATTAGCATAGCATCCGACCATACTCCTGATGAAAAGAGAGAGATTTGAAAAAATATTAATAAAAATATGAAGAAGTATTTGCTTGGTCTTATGAGGATAGGTCTGGAATAGATCGAGACATAGTCGAACATTTGATTCCTACTTACACCCACATGAAACCTATCAAACAAAAGCTTAGGCGGTTAAGACCTGAATGGGCTAAATTAGTTAAAGAAGAGGTCACTAAACAAATACAAGTAAAGTTCCTTGAAGTGATAGATTATCCAAATACCCGTGCCAAAGAAAGATGGAAGAATTAGGGTCTGTGTGGATTATAGAGACTTAAACAAGGCTTCCCCTAAAGATGATTTTCCTTTACCCCATATAGATATTCTCATTGATAGTGCAGCTTCTAGCGTGCTACACTCGTTTATAGATGAATTTTTTTGATACAACCAAGTGTTAATGGCCCAAGAGGATAAAGCCAAAACTGCTTTCTTTACTACATAGGGTATATTTTGTTATAAGGTAATGCCGTTTGGGTTAAAGAATGTTGGAGCAACCTACCAAAGGATGGCCACCATATTATTTCATGACATGATGCACAAAGAAGTTGAAGTGTATGTTGATGATATGATGGTGAAGTCAGATACAAGGAAACAACACTTCCAAAACTTAGAATTATTCTTCGAAAGAGCAGTGAAGTATAAGCTAAGATTAAACCCGAGAAGTGTGTGTTTGGGGTTACCTTAGGAAAATTTTTGGGACATATGATTGGTCCAAATGGCATTGAGATTGACCCTGACAAAGTTAAAGCAATCAGGGATATGCTAGCCCCTAAGACGGAGAGAGAAGTTCAGGGATTCATTGGCAAATTACAGTACATTAGCAGGTTTATAGTAAAGCTCACCACAATCTGTGAACCTATCTTCAAATTGCTTAAAAAGAATCAGCCAATCCTATAGAATGAAGAGTGTCAAAAGGCCTTTGAGTGAATAAAGGAGTATCTGCTAAATCCACCTATTTTGAAACCACCTAAACCCGGTAAAACCTTGTTACTATACTTAGCAGTAGAAGAAGAGTCAATAGGAACCATGCTAGCCTAAGTAGATGAGTCAAAGATTGAGCATGCAGTTTACTACTTGAGTAGAAAACTCCTACCTTATGAAATTAAGTATAGCATCATTGAAAAGACCTGTATAGTTATGGTTTGGTCTTCTAAGAAGTTGTGGCATTACTTTCAATCTTATAGTGTGCAAGCAATTTCCAGGTTGGATTCGGTGAAGTACTTAAGGGAGACACCCTCTTTGATTGGGAAGTATGGGTGATGGTTGATAATATTGGAAGAATTTGAGATTGAGTATGTAACCAGGAAAATAATCAAAGGTAGAGCAGTGGCAGAATTTCTGGCCCAACAACCATTACTGGATAGCGAAGAGGTAGTCTTGGAATTTCCAGATGAACATTTAGAGGCCATAGAAGTACAAGGATGGAAAATGTATTTTGATGGGGCAATGAATAGGAAAGGAGCAGGTTTGGGAATCATACTAGAATCGCTCGAAGGGGAACTTATCCCTTTAGCCAAGAAGTTGAAGTTCGGGGCGACCAATAATATGGTGGAGTAGGAAGCATGTATCTTTGGTTTGGAAACCCTAATGATTATGAAGGTGGATAAGGTGGATGTCTTTGGCAATTCATTGCTAGTAGTATCCAAAGTAAATGGAGAGTGAGAGTTGAAAGAAGAGAAGTTAAAACCATACTACCATTACTTGACCATGATGAAGAAGAACTTTAAGGAGTGCAGGTTTATACACCTACCAAGAGAAGAAAACCAGATGGCTAATGCCCTAGCCACATTGGAGTCGATATGGGAAAATGCTATCAATTTATTCCTTATGCATCTGATTTTCACTAGTTCATTAACTACTTGCTATGAATATGAGACAATCATGGAAACTGATACAGACCATCTTTTTGGAGGAGAAGGAATACCCGTTGGGGCAACAAAGAAAGAAAGAAGAGCCATAAGGCGGTGGTCCTTACAATACATCACCTTCCATTGAGAGTTGTATCAAAGATGGCCTGATGGGGGTGCACTTGAGATGCTTAAGGAAGCCTGATGTGGAGCATATCATGTGAGAAATACACGCGGGAAGTTACGGTCCACACATGAGTGGTTTAGCCCTAGTTAAAAAGATAATTCGACAAGGTTACTACTGGTTGACCATGGAGAGAGATTGTATGGAGTTTGTAAAGAAGTGCCAACAATGTAAGATGTATGGTAATTTGAATCACATGCCTCCTGAAGAATTACATTCTATGTATTCACCCTAGCCCTTCACAACTTGGGGAATTGACATTATAGGAGAGATACATCTGACAGCCTTAAACGGTAACTGTTTCATTGTAGTAGTGGTAGATTATTTTTTCAAAATGGGTCAAAGACAAATCATTCAACAAATTGGGGGCAAGACAAATGGCTAGATTTATTGAAAAGAATCTTATCTGCAGGTATGGAGTCCTACAAAGTGTGATATCAGACAATGGGGTACTGTTCCAAGGTGCAGTTAAGGACTTATTCTCAAAATACTAAATCCATCATCACCGATCCTTCCCTTATAGATCAAAAGCCAATGGCGCAGTAGAAGTAACCAATAAGATAATTAAGTAGATCCTGTCCAAGATGACCAAGATATACAGGGATTGGTCAGAGAAACTTCCTTTTGCTTTGTGGGGATACAGAATAAGTGTGTGAACACCGACTAGAATGACACCGTTCTCTTTGGTTTGCGGGATATAAGCGATGTTGCCAATTGAAATTGAGATCAAATCATTGAGAGTAGTCTTTGAAGCTAAACTTCCTAAGACAGAGTGGGTAGTGAGCAAATATACACAGTTAGCTTTACTAGAGGAGAGAAAGTTAAAAGCACTGTATCATCATCAACTGTATCAAAGGAAGATAGCTCGGGCCTACAATAGAAGGGTTAAGATCAGAAAACTCGGAGTTAGGGATTTAGTGTTGAAACAATGTAAGCCTAATGTATCTAATCCAAGAGGGAAATGTAGGCCTAGCTAGGAAGGACCATATATTGTGAAACAAGTCATGAACAAGAGTGCAGTCAAGTTATCAGACATGGACCAGAACGAATTTAGTGAGCCAATGAACATTGACAGGTTGAAGAGCTTTTATGTAAAAAAAAGAGCTCGCTAGGTTAAAAAACCAAAAGGGCGACCAACCCAAAAGTTAGAGCAGTTCGCTAGTTTCAAAAACCTGAAAGGGCGGGCTAGGTAATAATTAGGGCTAAGTGAGAGAAAATCATCAATTAGAAAACCCGAAAGGGCTAGTTGGTAACAGGAGTGATCTTGTGTATGCTGGCTTTATGTTTGGTTGTTCCCTAATTTAATAAAGCAAAATTAATATTAAAATTGTTCTATGTGCACTATTTTAATTATTTGACCAGATATGGATAAAATAAATAAACACAATAGCAAAAGGTGGTGACAAATTATAAAAGGAAAAGAAACATCTCTTATTATTACTTTAATTATTTTTTCATCCTAGCAATATTCTTTCTAATTAAATTGAAAAATGTAAAATCTACGGCAAATGATAAGTATAGCATGCAGGCCAGCTTTGTTTTAGCTGATTCAAGTAGGCTTCAGTCAGACAAGGCATGTCCAATTCAGGAGTAAAATATAAATCTCGAGGCTCAGCTCCATACTGACGATCAAGCCTGCGAGGATCATAGCAAGTACCTCGACGAAGAGCAGCTAGAGGAACATACATCAAATACGTCCAAACGGTGATACAAGAAATCTTCCACCAAGGTACTAACCAATGGATGTTGACTTCAACACGTGAGTGGATCCAGTCAACCCAGTCAGCATATGGAGAAGCAGGGTGGAGTAGTTTCCTAGCAGAGTGATGTCGCGACAAATACTTGGCAAAATCCATAGATGGAGTGTCAAGCGAGTAGATACGCTCCTGAAACCAAATCTGTAAGCATAAGAAAAGAAAAAAAAAGCCCGTTAGGTCAAAATCTGCAAGGCCGGCCTAGGCAAAAATTAAGGCGGCTCGCTAGTTCGAAAACCCGCAAGGGCGAACTAGGAAAAAATTAGTGCAATAAAAAAATAATAAAAATAATAAAAATAATAAAAGGGCCTAAATTGAAAACCTAAAAGGGCAGTTTAGGTAATTACCTAAAGAAGTAACAGACTCCCGGTCAATCTCCTTGACAATCCTAATTTAAGTTGGTATAGTCCAACTAAAGTCTTAGTTAAGATCACGGGTATTGGCGACAAGCCTCCTTACATTGGGTCCATGATATCCAATACTTATGGATCAATATTACAATCAGAAGAAATAAGAAAAAATTAGCCAAGCAAGAATAGAAAAGCATACGTCCCCATGTCTTAGTAGGAGCCAAATGAGAAATGCAAAAGTCAATTAAGGGACTAAACAAAATTTTCTCACCTCTCGTCAACTGTAGAACTTCGGGCTTTGACAGTTGAAACAACATTTACATCTTTTGTTGAGTCATGGAAATCAATGTACCATTGGTTGATTGCTTGGATAACCAAGGATGGCCTCAAACTCTTCAATCATAGGACATATCTCAAAGTCATTTATCTTAAAAGTCCTATAATTCACATTCCAAAAAGAAACCATGGCATGTAAAAAGAATGGTCCAATTTAATATTTTGAAAAAACTTCAAAGTATTAATTTTAGACCAAGATATTTGTTCCCAGTGAATGGCATTCATATTTTTAAATAGACCTTTTATTTTCTTCAAATTGAGTTCGGTCATTGTTGGCAATTGAAGGGAAATTAGAATTGTTAAAAGGAATTTTGATGCTGAATTTGAAAATTCATGGAAAATTTCCTGGCTTCTGTATGAGGTCATAGCAAGGAAAGAATATTTATGTAGGATGATTGGCCATACCAAAGTTTACAAAGAATAGTTTGAGACTGAGACGCGCAAGGATAGGAAATTAGCGAGGAAATGGTTTTGAGTTGCCACATTGCCTTCAGTTTTGTAAATCAATGCTATCGTGGAATTCTGGATCATTGTAGTGGAGAAATAATAATGACAATACTAGCAAAAAAAAGAAGAAAAAAAAATGAAAGTCAAAAGTTGTAGTAATACAATATTTTCTCAATTAGTATAATAATGATAGATAACTGAGAAGGAGGTGGTGGATCATGATCAAACAAAGCCCTGAAGAAGTCATCGCCTGTTGAAGGAGGACGCATATCATCTATCCCAAGTCCACCCAAAATAGGAGCACCTAACCCTTTATTACCTTAGAATTTTGATCTGTAACGTCCTCATCCAAAGTAGACAAAAGAATCTCATGGTCATCAGTTTAGGGTCCCCTAGATCATGAAGCACCAGGATCTCTCATCCCCTAAAACTGAAAGTCTCGAAAGTCTTGCTCTGACTGATGATACAATTTTTCAAAATCGGCAACCTATTGATGACTAGCAGCTAACTCTTCTTGAAGTTTCTTGTTTTGTTCCTTAAGCATCCGTTGTGAGCCAAAAAGAAAAAGGTAAGAGCATACATAATCATGCATACATGTAGCATAAATCATCATGGAACAAGATAACCTACCAGGTAATTCATATCAACACCCTGTGGATGAGATGGCATCTCGAGTTGAATAGAATGAGCAAATGGAGGAGCGACAGAGGAAGGTCCAGCCTCATGACCAAATAAGCCAGTAGCATACAATAATCATTGAAACAGTCAAAACAAGTTAAGAAAGAAGTAATTGCAATGGCAAAATGGTAAACGTTTACCTGAGAGGTGCTAGCCCAGGATACAGGATGGACCCTCCTACCTCTCTGTAATACTCCTCTTCATCGCTATCCTCCTTTTCCTCGGGAATCTACCGGACGCCAATAGGAGATACATCAAAGTTTAAGATTCCTACTCGAATAAACTAGGTATATGATCCACTTGGTGGATAGAGAAAGGTTTCAACATCATAACCAAGAAACTCCGGGCAATTCATCAAGATCCTCTATTTCTCAAGACCAAGGAATCACTCATACCTCTCACCCCAAGAAACCAGCCACTAGATACAGGGTCGACAATGACTCAGCGGGTATACTGAAAAGGCAATGCGGCATTCATGGAAGAAGTCCAGTTCGTTTGCTCTTCCGTGTTCTACCAAGCCAAATTGAACTACAAAATGACAGAAGGTAAGTGAGCTTTTTATAAAAAAAATTAAAGTATACTAATACTATTTTACCTGGCCCTAGGTTAAGTAACTCAAGAGATAATGCTGGGTATGCAAATGCACATGGTGAGGGCCAGAAAGTGCTACACGATCTGACAACCAAAAATTCAATCTCGGATACTCGACTCTCTCTTGAGAAATGCCAGGCACCCTCACAAGATTATGCTCATATGCCCATACCTACAACAATAATGAAAATCAAATTCATGCAATTATAAGAATGGAATTGACATTGGTGGAAGAAAGTACCTCGACAACCACCATGAAACCAACGAAAGACTTCTTATTCCTGCAAATCTTATCTAGTCCATGATAGAGACAGGCAAGGCCAGCTTTACCCCAGCCGTAAAGCGGTACCATACTCATATCAGTAAGGGCCCTCAACACTGACAAATGGATCAATGCTGCATAAAAAGGTCGATCCGAGCAAATACAATAAAAATCCTCGAGCATATTGTTTGGTTATTCCCCTACAAACCCGTCCTTCATAGTTCATCCAATAACTCTGAATTGGCTCAATTTTTATCTTGAAAGACCCTTTTAATGACAGTTCCATACCGATTAACTGTTGAATTTCTTCGTGTGTCAAAATATCATTGGTAAGAGGGTCCGGAAGGCCATAGTACCGGATACCAGTTATGGTTGTATAATCGACTAGGCCAATAGTCATCTCTCCTCCAGGTAGGTGAAAAGTATGGGTCGTGTCCATCCACCATTCCAATAATGCTTGAACTACACACCTATCTATCGGACACTCTTCAGATGGTAATTACAAGATAAAGCTTTCAAAACCGCAATCTCAGACAATCCATTTTATTCGAGAAGGTACTACATCATACCATTGTCGGGCTTCCGCCTCGGATAATACAACGATCGCGCTAACACGGAGCCAGGTAAGTTAACATGAGATAAGTATATCATCATACCAATACCACTGATTCATATACTAAACTTTCTCGTTACTATTTATTTGTTTATTAAATTCTTAAAAATGGTCCTCTAATTTATTTTCCTAAAAAAAGATAATAAAATAATAAATACATATTTGTGCTATTAAAATATCAAGTTGCATTGTTACCTTAGTGTAGATCCTTAATTTTTGACCCAGTCCGGTCCAATATATTTTAATTAGTCCAAAATAATTTTTATGTTGTCCAATATATTTTAATTAGTCTAAAATAATTTTTGTTATCTTAATTAAATAATATTTACTTTAGTATCTAATTTTTATTACTAAAAAATAAAAAATAATAATAATAAACAAAAAAAATCGGCGACGAATAAATTCGTCGCCGAATAGTTGCGGCGAAATGTCCCTGCAGATTATTTCTGCAGGCTCCAACCATTTTGCTTGCAGGAAAATGCTGCAAGCAAAATGGCCAGGGCCATTTCGCCCACAGGCCAATTTTCACCCGCAGCGCGCAGCCAGCTGCGACAGCTTTTTTGCCAGCGCATTTTTTCTGCAGCAGTTTTTTCGCCAGTGCATTTTTTTCCACTTGTAAAGGAGGCCGGTTCCAATGAACCAGGCATTGTGGAGGTGCTGGGCCATTTCTCACCTTCCCCACACGTACCCAACTTTCCAAACCCATTAGGGAGTTGGGGATTCCTTAGGAATCGAGCCATCCACCCCTTTCTTTTTCTCGGCCCATCTGGGTGGCGACTCCATTTTCTCCGGACTTAGGTCCTTGTTCTCTAAGGCCCCGAGCCTAAATTGTGCCGAAGTCGCAAGAACCATTCCACCGGGAGTGGGGGTGAAAATCCCCGCTCACACTTAGTCTTTTGACTTGAACTGCGATGAAGCTGTATCCCAGCTAGTAGACTTACAGTTCCATTTTCATACCGTCGAATAAATTCTAACAACTCAGCATTGGATTGAGATCCTGATCTCGAAGCATGCATCTTCTACTTAACTCTTTGCTCAATTCTCTGCTTTAAATATAAAAAGATGTGAGTATGAATGAGTATTGAAGAAATGAGTCGTTTATATAGGCAAATTACAAAGCAAAAAAAAATTTAAAAGTGAAAATAGTAATTCTCGTGAAAAAAAGTCAATATCACTATTGATAAATAGTAAATGAATAGTTAGTGAATAGTAAATTCAATTATTCATTCAATTATCTAGATATTTGCGGGTCTAAAAATATTTTGGCACTTTTAAAATATTTTTACATGCAGGGGGCAATAGGATATAGGCATGGTAAAAAATAGCTAAATTTTTTGCAAATTTCTTTAATATCCTATTGACTACAATCATTTTTCACAGATAACCAAATTATTTTTAAGTCCATAACTTATCTCGGATACAAAACCCAAATTTTTTCTTAAGTCCAGAACTTACCTCGGGTCCAGAACCCAAATTATTTTTAAGTCCAGAACTTATCCCGGGTCCAGAATCTAAATTATTTTTAAAGTCCAGAACTTACCTCAAGTCCAAAACCCAAATTATTTTTTAAGTCCAAAACTTATCCCGAGCCCAAAACCCAAATTATTTTTAAAGTCCAGAACTTACCTCGGGTCCAGAACCTAAATTATTTTTAAGTCCATAACTTATCCTGAGTCTAGAATCCAAATTATTTTTAAAGTCCAGAACTTATCTCGGGTCCAAAATCCAAATTATTTTTAAGTCCAGAACTTATCCCGTGTCCAAAACACAAATTATCTTTAAGTTCAGAACTTACCTCGTGATGCGATTGGGCCAAGCAATTCCCAGGAGGTCACCCATCTTAGTACTGACCCTGCACCAGCATGCTTAAACGAAAAGAATGCTAACCATTTCTACCATAAGCTTAAACTGTCAGCAGAGGCGCAGCCATTTCCTTTATTTGGATCAAACATAGGCTCACCAGTCTCTTTCGAATTTATATGCCACCTTGTTGAACCTAATCCACAACCCTCCAAACTCTCAGACTTATCATTCCCTCCCTCTTTAAGGAGGTTCATCCTTGAACTTAGAGCAGTGGGATCAGACCCAATAAATAGGCTCTGATACCAAATGATGCGGCTGGGCCAAGCACTTCCCAGGAGGTCACCCATCCTAATACTGACCCCTGCACCAGCACGCTTAATCAGAAAAGAATGCTAACCATTTCTACCAAAAGCTTAAGCTATCAGCAGAGGCGCACCCATTTCCTTTATTTGGATCAAACATGGGCTCACCAGTCTCTTTTGACTTTATGTGTCACCATGTCGAACTTGATCCACAACCCTTCAAATCCTCGAACTTATCACCTCGAGTCCAGAACCCAAATCCAAAACTCACCTCGGGTCCAGAATTCAAATTATTTTTGAGTCAAGAATTCAAACTAACCTTGGTTAAGGAGTCCAGTATGGCTCTAAACCCAGTCAAAAATCACATTGCTTTTTATTCTCTTTTATTGTAGTCTCAGATCGCTCAAGCAGAGGACAAACTGTAGACCCTTAATTTTTGACCGAATCTAGTCTGATATTTTTAAACAGTCCAAAATAATTTTTTTGAGATTTTAATTAAATAATATTTATTTTAATAATATTTATTACTCATAATATTTATTTTTAATAAAAATAAAAAAATAAATAAAGATAAATAAAATAAATAAAAATCGGCGATGGAAGAATCAACGACGAAAATCGTTGGCGATGAATTGGCTTGGGCCAATTCGCCGCAGGAAAAATCTGCGACGAATTGGCCACAGGCCAATTCGCCATAGGAAATATTTGCGGTGAATTGGCCTATGTCCCGCGCCTAGCCCGTAGCGCCCCGCAGAAAATTTTTTGCCAGCACAGTTTCGCAGGCCAGTAGCCCAGCCCGCGCGTAATTTTTTCAAAACCCTATTTTATTTGGTTTTTGATTTTATTTCCAAAATGGTTTTTATTTTAATTAGTCCAAAATAATTTTTATGTTGTCCAATATATTTTAATTAGTCTAAAATAATTTTTGTTATCTTAATTAAATAATATTTACTTTAGTATCTAATTTTTATTACTAAAAAATAAAAAATAATAATAATAAACAAAAAAAATCGGCGACGAATAATTCGTCGCCGAATAGTTGCGGCGAAATGTCCCTGCAGATTATTTCTGCAGGCTCCAACCATTTTGCTTGCAGGAAAATGCTGCAAGCAAAATGGCCAGGGCCATTTCGCCCACAGGCCAATTTTCACCCGCAGCGCGCAGCCAGCTGCGACAGCTTTTTTGCCAGCGCATTTTTTCTGCAGCAGTTTTTTCGCCAGTGCATTTTTTTCCACTTGTAAAGGAGGCCGGTTCCAATGAACCAGGCATTGTGGAGGTGCTGGGCCATTTCTCACCTTCCCCACACGTACCCAACTTTCCAAACCCATTAGGGAGTTGGGGATTCCTTAGGAATCGAGCCATCCACCCCTTTCTTTTTCTCGGCCCATCTGGGTGGCGACTCCATTTTCTCCGGACTTAGGTCCTTGTTCTCTAAGGCCCCGAGCCTAAATTGTGCCGAAGTCGCAAGAACCATTCCACCGGGAGTGGGGGTGAAAATCCCCGCTCACACTTAGTCTTTTGACTTGAACTGCGATGAAGCTGTATCCCAGCTAGTAGACTTACAGTTCCATTTTCATACCGTCGAATAAATTCTAACAACTCAGCATTGGATTGAGATCCTGATCTCGAAGCATGCATCTTCTACTTAACTCTTTGCTCAATTCTCTGCTTTAAATATAAAAAGATGTGAGTATGAATGAGTATTGAAGAAATGAGTCGTTTATATAGGCAAATTACAAAGCAAAAAAAAATTTAAAAGTGAAAATAGTAATTCTCGTGAAAAAAAGTCAATATCACTATTGATAAATAGTAAATGAATAGTTAGTGAATAGTAAATTCAATTATTCATTCAATTATCTAGATATTTGCGGGTCTAAAAATATTTTGGCACTTTTAAAATATTTTTACATGCAGGGGGCAATAGGATATAGGCATGGTAAAAAATAGCTAAATTTTTTGCAAATTTCTTTAATATCCTATTGACTACAATCATTTTTCACAGATAACCAAATTATTTTTAAGTCCATAACTTATCTCGGATACAAAACCCAAATTTTTTCTTAAGTCCAGAACTTACCTCGGGTCCAGAACCCAAATTATTTTTAAGTCCAGAACTTATCCCGGGTCCAGAATCTAAATTATTTTTAAAGTCCAGAACTTACCTCAAGTCCAAAACCCAAATTATTTTTTAAGTCCAAAACTTATCCCGAGCCCAAAACCCAAATTATTTTTAAAGTCCAGAACTTACCTCGGGTCCAGAACCTAAATTATTTTTAAGTCCATAACTTATCCTGAGTCTAGAATCCAAATTATTTTTAAAGTCCAGAACTTATCTCGGGTCCAAAATCCAAATTATTTTTAAGTCCAGAACTTATCCCGTGTCCAAAACACAAATTATCTTTAAGTTCAGAACTTACCTCGTGATGCGATTGGGCCAAGCAATTCCCAGGAGGTCACCCATCTTAGTACTGACCCTGCACCAGCATGCTTAAACGAAAAGAATGCTAACCATTTCTACCATAAGCTTAAACTGTCAGCAGAGGCGCAACCATTTCCTTTATTTGGATCAAACATAGGCTCACCAGTCTCTTTCGAATTTATATGCCACCTTGTTGAACCTAATCCACAACCCTCCAAACTCTCAGACTTATCATTCCCTCCCTCTTTAAGGAGGTTCATCCTTGAACTTAGAGCAGTGGGATCAGACCCAATAAATAGGCTCTGATACCAAATGATGCGGCTGGGCCAAGCACTTCCCAGGAGGTCACCCATCCTAATACTGACCCCTGCACCAGCACGCTTAATCAGAAAAGAATGCTAACCATTTCTACCAAAAGCTTAAGCTATCAGCAGAGGCGCACCCATTTCCTTTATTTGGATCAAACATGGGCTCACCAGTCTCTTTTGACTTTATGTGTCACCATGTCGAACTTGATCCACAACCCTTCAAATCCTCGAACTTATCACCTCGAGTCCAGAACCCAAATCCAAAACTCACCTCGGGTCCAGAATTCAAATTATTTTTGAGTCAAGAATTCAAACTAACCTTGGTTAAGGAGTCCAGTATGGCTCTAAACCCAGTCAAAAATCACATTGCTTTTTATTCTCTTTTATTGTAGTCTCAGATCGCTCAAGCAGAGGACAAACTGTAGACCCTTAATTTTTGACCGAATCTAGTCTGATATTTTTAAACAGTCCAAAATAATTTTTTTGAGATTTTAATTAAATAATATTTATTTTAATAATATTTATTACTCATAATATTTATTTTTAATAAAAATAAAAAAATAAATAAAGATAAATAAAATAAATAAAAATCGGCGATGGAAGAATCAACGACGAAAATCGTTGGCGATGAATTGGCTTGGGCCAATTCGCCGCAGGAAAAATCTGCGACGAATTGGCCACAGGCCAATTCGCCATAGGAAATATTTGCGGTGAATTGGCCTATGTCCCACGCCTAGCCCGTAGCGCCCCGCAGAAAATTTTTTGCCAGCGCAGTTTCGCAGGCCAGTAGCCCAGCCCGCGCGTAATTTTTTCAAAACCCTATTTTATTTGGTTTTTGATTTTATTTCCAAAATGGTTTTTATTTCCTCAATCAATTAGTATTAGGTTTTTATTTTTTACCTATAAATACCATATTAAAACATACATAAAGGGACTTTTGGACTTTTTGGACTTTTGGATCTGGATTTTTTTTGGGACTTTTTCATAGCAACCTTAGACGGCACAATTATTGAAGGAATTGATTCAGAACCTTGGACTTGAAAGGAGCAAGAGGCAATTAGCAAGCAAGAAATAATCCATTAAAGGCAATCCAACACTATCTTTGTTATTGTTCAACCAGAATTCGAAATTGTGGTGGAACCAACAATGGAGGTTTGAATTTCTATTGACTTATTTATGTTTACACTAGCTTCATCATTCAAATTGATCAATTGTTTAAATATACAATAGATGATATTTTTGTTATTTGATCAATCATTCTGCTTACCATCTAAACTCTATTTAAAATCCTAAAAAGAGTTTTTTTTCAAAACCCTAATACCTTAATACCCGTAAAACTAATTTTTGAAATCTAAAATCCTAATTACACTTTTCTAAAACCACAAAACAATAATTTGTTTTCTTAAAGCACTAACCAAATCTATTTTTCTGAAATTCACAGTATCATATTATTTCCAAATACCTAACTTAAAATCCTATTTTCATGATATTCAATCTTATTTACTTAAACCCTAAACCTTAATATTATTTTCATAAAACTTCCGAAACCCTAAATTCAAAACCTCCATTCTTTATATTCAAACCCTAATTTATTTCAAACCTAATCTTTAATTCAAATATCCAGTAGACATATTATTTCTTTTATATTAAATATTTCTCAATTAATTAATGCAGTATATACAAAACCCTAATTATTAAACATAAAACCCAAGAAACCCTAATTGATTCATAAACCCTAAATTTATATACTCACTATTTTATTTAAATTAGATGAATGTTTATTATAAATTTTGATTGATGCTTCATGTCTATAATGAAAGGTTTATTTATGATGAATGGTTATTTACTTTTATTGATTTGCTTTGGTTTCAAAACATTATGAGAGGCATGTTTCCATTTTTTAGGTACCTCAAACTGTGAGCATCATGTAATTTAATTTATTTTAAAGTTTTTGGATCAATGTAAAGGACACGTTTCCACCTTTCGGTGGTTTCCTATCTAGTTTTAGATATTAGACGATGTAAGAACATGTTTCCATCCTCGGATGGGTGTCCATTTATTTGTTTTGTCTGGATATTGCTTTGATTTTAATATAATGATGCTTTATTTTAATTGTCACATGTAGTATGGTTAATATTGTTATATTAAAGAATTTTATAATATTAAGACCTACAAAGGAGGCCGATTCCAATGAACAGGGCGTTGTGGGGGTGCTGGGCCATTTCTCACCTTCCCCACACGTACCCAACTTTCCGAACCCATTAGGGGGTCGAGAATTCCTTAGGAATCGAGTCATCCACCGCTTTCTTTTATCCAGTCCATCCGGGTGGCGGCTCCATTTTCTCATGGCTTATGCCCGTGTTCTCTAAGGCCCCGAGCCTAAACAGTGCCGAAGTCGCAAGAACCATTCGACTAGGAGTGGGGGCAAAAATTCCCGCTCACACGATGCCCAAAGAATGAAGATCCATTTTGAAGGGTGAAGACCCAATGTCCAAGGATGAAGATCCATTTTGAAGGGTGAAGTCCCACAATCCATTGATGAATGGAACAACTGGCTAGAAGAAAGCCAGAACTCTCAACTGATAGAAAATTAGTCAGCTAGAAGAGATAAAATTGATGGCTAGAAGAAAGCCAAAATTTTCAACTGACATAAAGTCAATAAAATCCAATCTCGTGTTGATTACCAAAATCAAATCCAGTTTTGGCTCAAAGTGCCCAAATCAAATCCAGTTTTGCAATCTTGGGTCCAAGTACCCAAATCAAATCAAATCCAGTTTTGGGTCCAAGTGCCCAAATCAAATCCAGTCTCGGGTCCAAGTACCCAACCAATCCAGTTTCGGGTCCAGAACCCAAATTATATTTTGAGTCCAGAATACAACCCGGGTCTAGAACCCAAATTATTTTTTGAGTACAAAACTAAATCCGGGTGCAGTACCCAAACCAACTTTGGTCCAGAACTCAAATTATTTTTAGAGTCCAGTACTCAATTCGGGTCTAAAACCCAAACAAACTCGGGTCCAAAATCCAAGTTATTTTTGGAGTCCTAAACTCAACCCGGGTTCAAAACCTAAAATAACTCGGGTCCAGAAACTAAATCATTTTTTAGTCCATAACTCAATCCGGGTCCAGAACCCAAACCAACTCTGGTCTAGAACATATTCAAAAATCATGTTGCTTTTCGTTCTCTTTTGTTGAAGTCCCAAATTGCTCAAGTAGGGGAAAAACTGCAAACCCTTAATTTTGGACCAAATACATTCTGACCCTAATTAAAAGGGGGGTTAGGTCAAGTCTAATGGTTTAAAACATTCCAAAACAGTTTTATAAACTTAAAATAGTCTGAAATAATATTAAAATCTCAAGGCATAATAGTATAATAATAAAAAATAAAAAAGGAAACAATATAAGATTTATATTATTTTATAATATTAATATAATAATAAATAATAAAAAAGGGAAATTTTATAACATTTATTTTATTTTATAATAATAAATATAATAAAAAGAAAATATAATAATATAAAATAATTTGACAAAGACCTAACGAATCGGCAGGCCCGATTCACCACAGGCCCTTGCTTGAGCTTGTTGAGAATTGGCATGGCCATTTCACCACAGGGCTTCCCTGTGGCAAAATTGGCCATGTGAATTTGTTGCACTCGAATTAAGTACTACTACAAAGCATCACTCGCAAGTATACGAGGTAGCTGTAGCAAAGGTGATCGCCCCAAGGTCGTTTCCCCAAGAAGGTGTGGTTCGTAATAGCTTGATTGACAATTTATTTAAATGCGAAAGTTTAATGTTTGGTGTCTGAATGTGATATAAGATCAAATTGATTCTTGGGAAGGTGTCTAGGGTCATAGGTCCATTCAATCAAAGCTCAATTCTCAATTATCCACTAACATAACCTTGTAATTAATTTGTTCCTTAAGGTTAATTAGTCAATTACCAATCCATTAGTTCTCACATTCATGAATTAACAATGACCAATTCTTTTACATTACCAAATTAACAAAACCCTAGAACTTATATTTCTAATTCATTCATAGGGTGGTCGATTGTATAGTTTCGTTATCGAATTTCACCTCTCGATCCGTCATCCAATATTCAAAGATTAATAGGTAGCTAATCTATCAACCTAGCATTTAATACAATACAATCAACCAACAACAAGGTACATCAATGTAAATATCAAATCAAAGCATTCAACCAAATATACTACAAACCCTAGGCATGGGTATTTAGCTCAACATCATCAATTTATAACATTCATTCAACTCAATATAAAACAAATACAAATTGTTCATTGCAATATCAATCTCTTAATATAACAACAACAATAGAGATGAATTAAAAGAGAGAATAGAAAAACCCCTTGTGAAGATACCAAGAGTAGGATTACTAGTCTTCCTCCTAGCTCCACTTTCATGTATGATGAAGAACTCAAGCCCTCTTCAATGGTTGATTCCCCTTGCAATATGGAATGGAGCTTTCTCAAGTCACCAAACCTTTGGATGGAGCTTTCTCAAGTCACCAACCCTTCAATTGATTGTGCCTTTAGAAGATGGAATGGAGCTTTCTCAAGTCACCAATCCCTTCAATGAAGCTTCTTCAACCTTCAAGGGCTTGTTTAACCCAATTTATCCCAAAGAATCTCAAAGAACTTGTCAATGGAAGATGGAGAAGTTGGAGAGGATGGAAATGGAGGATGGAGATGAAGGGCTAAGGGAGAGTGTCACTCTCTCCCTCTCCCAATCGTGTAGCAGAAAAATGGTTCCAAGAAAACCAAAACTAGAACTCCTTCCAATTTCCCTCTTCTTCTCCTTTTAATTCCTTCAAAATACACACTCATGCCTTCCAACTCACACCACTTCACTTTGTTCCCCACTATTTCTTTGTTTAGCATTTCTTTTGGCAAACAAAAGGCCTTGTCCCCCACTTCTTGCAAAAGAAATCAATTGTTTCAGGTGTGACACGACCAAGCCAAGAGTGGCTTGGCCGTGTCTCTTATTTTCCTTTGGGACATGGCCAAGCCATCTGGCCGTGTCCTTCACTGCTTCCTTTCTTTCTTCTTTCTTTTCTTTCTTTCATTTGGTCTCAAGGGGTGACACGGCCAAGCTTATGGCCATGTCATGTGGGTGTGTCCATTTCTGTTTCTTTTCTTTCCTTATTTGCTTGCTCCATTATTCTTTGGCATGAAATGGGACACGGCCAAGCTTGCTGGCCGTGTCATGTGACACGGCCAGTGGCTTGGCCATGTCATTGAGTGTGTCTCTTCCTACTTCCTTCTTTTCCTTCTCTTCTTTGGCTTAAGATGGGACATGGCCAAGCTTGCTGGCCGTGTCATGTGACACGGCCAGTGGCTTGGCTGTGTCACTTGGGTGTGTCTCTTCCTGCTTCATCATTTTTGCTCTTTCTTTGCTTTGGTCTTTGTTTTGCTCCTTGAATGAGACACGGTCAGTGGCTTGGCCGTGTCTCTTGGGCGTGTCAAGCTCTGCCATCACCATTCTTTGAGGGACATGGCCAAGCTTGATTTGGCTTGGCCAGGTCTTGCTTGGTTCATGCTTTTCCTACACTGTTTTGATCTTCCAAGGGTGTTTTTGCACCTAAACCTAAAACAAATACTTTAAACACGCTTAAAACAAAAATCAATCAAAACATTAACTAAAAACATATAAAAATCACACTAAAAACTAGTACAAAAATGATCTAAACAACAACCCCACACTTAATTCCTTGCTTGTCCCCAAGCAAAGCTAAAATTAAAACACTAAACAAGATAAATTTTATTAAGTTCAAGAGTTATAATGATGCATCAAGACTTCCCTATCCCTAAATTCACAATCAATATCGAATCAAACAAAATCGACACTCATGCAATTAAGTGGTTTTCCATGCATAACCTATGTTGTCGCTCCCCCACCAACTCTTATAAGTGTTTGATAATGGTGGTGTTTACACTCATAACAATCAATGAAAGATTATTACCATAGGCTTGCTTATCAATCAAATCTCCACCACAAAATAACAATCAAGCATCAATCAAAAGGTCTTTATTGGGTTGTAATAGGGCTAAGGTAAAGGCATGACATTTAGGAAATGTGAGCTTAATCATTAAGTTCAAGAGCACTTTAAGAATGAAGTACCCAATCATATACATAACCCATCAATCCCGAAACACCTTCCTCTCATCTACCCCTTGGCATTAAAGAGCTTTTCAAGGGAACTCACTTATTAAATCTTGTAATGATACATTTTCAACAAGAATAACAATTATTCTTATTATTATATATATATATATATATTTATTTTTCTCTCTCTTTTTTTATTTTTTATTTTACTTTGCAATCTTAAACCTACTAAATTTAGCCCCACACTTAATTCAACACAACACTCGGTCATGAATGCTCTTAAAATGCTCTTGACCTAATGAAAGGGTAAGAGCTAAACAACAAGGTCCAAGCAAAATGGTGTTGTGAAAAAGAAAGAAAAGGAAAAATAAAATAAGCTCAAAATTGGCTAACTAAGGTTAAAGATAGGGTTGGTCTTTTTAAGCCAAAGTGGGTTCACCTAATTGCCTTAATCATCTTGATGCCTAATTAAAATTTTTTATGTAATCTTAAAATGCATTTCAAAGCAAGTTCTAGCAATTCATCAATCAACGATGTTCACCCACAACAATAATGATAAGTTGATTGCTCAATTCCTCACTAGGTTAATGGCAATGCAAGGGAAAACCAACAAGATTGACAATAAGCACCAATTGTACTCAATTCTCAAATTCATGCTTCAAAAATTCAAAGGTCATCTATCAACAATTTTTATAACAATTGAACTTTCTAAAACTCATTTATTCAATGAAAAACAAGAAAAAACATTAACTAACTTAAACAAAAATAACTTAAATGTATAAACACAAAAACAAAAGTAAAAACACAAAACACATAATGCACCCCACACTTAAAGATTCACATTGTCCTCAATGTGAGCATGCATACTACAGGGAGGGTTTAGATAAAACCTGATTTCCATCATTCCCATATACGATGTGTAGGGCTCCTTCCACCCATAATGCAATTGGAGCCCATGACTGAGAGGATGAACAACATGTAACTTTGAAATGTACCCGATGTACGGGAACCCCTAAATATTATTCCTTGAAGAGAACATGTCTCAAAGGGACATGTGAAGGTCACCTCGGGGTGATCCTCCAGTGCTATAGGAACGTGGTAATAATCTTTATCTTTGTGCAACATGGTTCTATCCATTGTATGCTCTTCTTCACCACCAAGAGTAGAGGAGATGATTTTTGGGAACACTTTAAGTTCAACCAAGTTTGGTTGAATCACTTCTTCATCCACTTTAACAATGTCAAGCTCCCTCTCAACAACCTCAGCATCTAAAACTAGCTTACACTCCTCAAATTCTAAATTGGGCATTTCATGTTCTTCTTCTAAAGACATACCCATCTCAAGCTTATTTCCACTTTCTCCTTGGGAGTGCATAATATAGATGTTAGAAAGTTGCTTACCTTTCTCCTCTTCTTTCAGCCTACTTGGGAATGGAATTGGTGGCAAAGGATTTAGAGGTTCATACAAATGTGATGAAGTTGATGAGTCCAAATTCTCCTCCTCCTTTGATTGACTTGGTTTCTCCATGTTGGGCAACATCTCCTCACCATTGTCTTCTTGATTAGTCCCTACATCAAAGGAATCACAAAAATTGTTATATATCACCTATTCACTCATCAAATTTGTGATTACCTTGACTTGCTCCAATTGGCTAGGAAATTCCTCCTTTTGTTGTGCTTGGAGTTGATGTGCCAGTTGCCCAACTTGCATTTCCACCCTCTTCAATGATTCCTCCAAAGAATCAAACCTCTCATTGCTCCCTTCCTGATTTTGTGTGATAATTTGAAGGTAAGCATTCAAATCATCTTCCACTATGGATTTCTCGAATTGATTATGGTTTTGTGAGCTAATTTGAATGAATGCATTCAAACTATCTTCCAAAGTGGGTTCCTTAAGTTTATCTTGATTTTGTGCGCTAGTTTGAAAAAAGGCATTCAAACTATCTTCAAATGTGGGTGTCTTAAGGTAATTTTGATTTGAATATTGTGCTTGAGGGTAAGAGTCTCTTTGGTAAGGTTGAAAAAAATTTGGAGGCGGAATGTGCTGCTGATTTTCCTAAGAAAAATTTGGTTGGCTTCCCCAGCTAGGATTACAAGGATTGGAATATGTGTCATTTCTACCCATTTGCTGGAAACTTTGGTAGTCATATTCTTCCTCTTGCCATTCTTTGTATCATCCAAAACCCATTGAACACGTGTTTGCAATATGGCCTATATTGCCACATGCTGCACATATCTCTTGGCGTGGCATATGTGCTCTTCCTCTTGCATTTAGCACCTTAAGTTGATTCGTCAATTCTGCTAATTGCCATGCCATTTCAGAATCATCGTTCCTATCATAACCTTGTAATTAATTTGTAGTAATGTAAAAGAATTGGTCATTTTTTTTACTCAGTTGTCTGTTTTCTTTAAATTACTAAGTGTTGTTTTTTTTTTATTTTTGCCAGAGAAGGCTGTTTAAGTACTGATAGTTTGATTTTTCTTTACAATTTAATTGTTTGTTTGTTTTGTTTGAATTTTTTGTTGTTTGTTTGTTCCTTAAGGTTAATTAGTCAATTACCAATCCATTAGTTCTCACATTCATGAATTAACAATGACCAATTCTTTTACATTACCAAATTAACAAAACCCTAGAACTTATATTTCTAATTCATTCATAGGGTGGTCGATAGTATAGTTCTGATATCGGATTTCACCTCTCGGTCCGTCATCCAATATTCAAAGATTAATAGATAGCTAATCTATCAACCTAGCATTTAATACAATAAAATCAACCAACAACAAGGTACATCAATGTAAATATCAAATCAAAGTATTCAACCAAATATACTACAAACCCTAGGCATGGGTATTTAGCTCAACATCATCAATTTATAACATTCATTCAACTCAATATAAAACAAATACAAATTGTTCATTGCAATATCAATCTCTTAATACAACAACAACAATAGAGATGAATTAAAAGAGAGAATAGAAAAACCCCTTGTGAAGATGCCAAGAGTAGGATTACTAGTCTTCCTCCTAGCTCCACTTTGATGTATGATGAAGAACTCAAGCCCTCTTCAATGGTTGATTCCCCCTTGCAATATGGAATGGAGCTTTCTTAAGTCACCAAACCTTTGGATGGAGCTTTCTCAAGTCACCAACCCTTCAATTGATTGTGCCTTTGGAAGTTGGAATGGAGCTTTCTCAAGTCACCAATCCCTTCAATGAAGCTTCTTCAACCTTCAAGAGCTTGTTTAACCCAATTTATCCCAAAGAATCTCAAAGAACTTGTCAATGGAAGATGGAGAAGGTGGAGAGGATGGAAATGGAGGATGGAGGTGAAGGGCAAAGGGAGAGTGTCACTCTCTCCCTCTCCCAACCGTGTAGCAGAAAAATGGCTCCAAGAAAACCAAAACTAGAACTCCTTCCAATTTCCCTCTTCTTCTCCTTTTAATTCCTTCAAAATACACACCCATGCCTTCCAACTCACACCACTTCACTTTATTCCCCACTATTTCTTTGTTTAGCATTTCTTTTGGCAAACAAAAGGCCTTGTCCCCCACTTTATCCCCCACTTCGTGCAAAAGAAATCAATTGTTTCAGGTGTGACACCGCCAAGCCAAGAGTGGCTTGGCCGTGTCTCTTATTTTCCTTTGGGACACGGCCAAGCCATCTGGCCGTGTCCTTCACTGCTTCCTTTCTTTCTTCTTTCTTTTCTTTCTTTCATTTGGTCTCAAGGGGTGACACGGCCACTAGCTTGGCCATGTCATGTGGGTGTGTCCATTTTTGTTTCTTTTCTTTCCTTCTTTGCTTGCTCTATTGTTCTTTGGCATGAAATGGGACATGGCCTGACGCGGACCCTTAGCAACGATGGCAGCAAACCCAACGTATAACAATGGTAGAGAACTCCTTGAAACTTGATAATCACCTCCTAAGGAACCCAATGCCTATAAAGAGACACAAACTCACTATGATTGAAGGATTTAGTTGGTAAGAAGAAGGAAAACGCCACAACTCTTGTTGATAAGTAAACCTGATTCTTAATGCAAAGAAAGAATTAAAGAATCCACTCTAATCTCTCTCACACGAAAATTCACAAGAAGAACTTGTAGAAGAATTTGAAATTTTTATTAATTGTTGTTCTCTCAAATTCGGCCTAATAGTGCCCTTAAATAAGGGTTACAAAATTCCTAATTGCATATGGAAAATTAAGACTAAAACATTCCTAATTGCATAAGGAAAACATTCCTGATTGCATAAGGAAAACATTCCTAATTGAATAAGGAAAACATTCCTAAATGCATAAGGAAAACATTCCTAATCCACTAAGGAAAATATAAAGTATGAAAACAATATCCTAATCCACTAAGGAAAATATAAAGTATAGAAACAAAATTCTAATCCACTAAGGAAAATATAAAGTATGGAAACAACCAAACTAATTCCTTCAACATAAGAAATACCCCACACTATTTGGGTTGTCCATGGGCCTTAAATTACTTCCCATGGCTTTATATGAACCCCCATGGACCTTTCTTGCATGTTGGACCTTTCTTTAGCTAGCCTTTAGCTTCCACACTAAGCATCATAATCAGCTTTGGTGTGCCTTCTTCAAGCTCTATCTCCATCTTCTTGAATAATAATTCTTGAAGCTCTTTGGAAATCTCTTCTTGAATATGCAAAGCCATACTAGCTTGATATCTCTTTGCCTTGCTCCTAGTGATTGGTCCACTTGCTAGCTTCAAGGGATCCTTTCTTGCATCATTCTCCCCCTCTTCAAAAAGATTTGTCCTCAAATCTGCATCATCAAGAGGAGAAAGATCACTTACATTGAAAGTAGCACTAACATTATACGTACCTGGTAAGTCGATCTTGTAGGCATTGTCATTAATCTTATCCAGCACTTGGAATGGGCCATCTCCTCTAGCTTGTAACTTGTTCTTCCTTTGGTTAGGAAATCTCTCTTTTCAAAAATGCACCCAAACCCAATCTCCTACTTGAAACTTCATCTCACGTCTCCCTCTATTTGCAGAATCAGCATATCTCTTGTTCCTTTTCTCAATATTTGCCCTTGCTTTCTCATGCATCTCTTTCACCAATTTAGCTTTATTCTCACCATCTAAACTAACAAGCTCATGAGAAGGTAAAGAAACAAGATCCAAAACTGTTAGTGGGTTAAAACCATAAACAAGCTCAAAAGGTGAATATCCTGTAGAAGAATGAATAGCACGATTATAAGCAAACTCAATAAATGGCAAACAATCTTCCCAAGAAATCAAATTCTTACCCACTAAAGGTCTCAACATGGTACCTAAAGTTCTGTTTACTACTTCTGTTTGTCCATCTATTTGAGGATGACAAGTGGTGGAAAATAACAACTTAGTACCTAACTTTCCCCAAAGCACACGCCAAAAGTGAGACAAAAACATGGTGTCTCTATCAGAAACTATGGATTTTGGTATCCCATGAATTCGAACCACCTCCCTAAAGAAGAGTTCGGCCACTAAACTAGCATCATCACTCTTATGACATGGGATAAAGTGTGCGATCTTACTAAACCTATCAACAACCACAAATATGCTATCTCTCCCCCTCTTAGTCCTTGGTAATCCTAAAACAAAGTCCATACTAATGTCCATCCAAGGAGAACTAGGAATGGGTAATGGCATATACAAACCATGAGGCATAGACTTAGACTTAGCTTGCCTACAAGCCAAACAAGCCTTACAAATCCGAATTATATCCCTTTTCATATTTGGCTAATAAAATTGTTCATTCAGCATGTCTAAAGTCTTATCAACTCCAAAATGCCCCATCAAACCCCCACAATGTGATTCTAATACTAGCAAATCTCTCATAGAACATCTAGGCATGCATAATTTTGAACCCTTAAACAAAAACCCATCATGTCTATAGAAAGAATTAAAAGCACCATGCTCACAAGCATCATAAACATTGCCAAAATCAGAATCACCAACATATAAGTCCTTTATACATTCAAATCCAAGCAATTTAGTACTCAAAACATTAAGTAAAGCGTACCTCCTTGAAAGTGCATTTGCCACTACATTGTCTTTACCTTGCTTGTATTTGATCACATAAGGAAACTTCTCAATCTTCACAACCCATTTTGCATGTCTTTTATTCAACTTGCCTTGCCCTCTCAAATGCTTCAATGATTCATGGTCTGAATGGATCACGAATTCCTTGGGCAGCAAATAATGCTCCATACTTCCAATGCTCTCACCAAAGCATATAGCTCCTTGTCATAAGTTGAATAATTCAACTTTGCTCCATTAAGCTTTTCACTAAAGTATGCAATGGGCTTCTTCTCTTGCATCAAAACAGCTCCAATACCTACACCAGAAGCATCACATTCAATTTCAAAAGTAGAATCAAAGTTAGGTAAAGCTAAAACGGGTGTAGTAGAAAGCTTCTCTTTCAAAGCATCAAATGCTTCTTATTGCTCCTTGCCCCAAACGAACCCCACTTCTTTCATGATTATGCTAGTCAAGGGGACTGCCAATGTAGAGAAATTAGGGACAAATCTCCTATAGAAGCTTGCCAATCCGTGAAAACTCCTCACTTCTGTCACACTTGAGGGATTCGGCCACTCTTGGATTGCTTTCACCTTCTCTTGATCAACTTCAATTCCCTGCATACTCACAACAAAACCAAGAAAAACAACCCTATTTAGGCAAAAAGAACACTTCTTAAGCTTAGCATAAAGGTTTTGCTCCCTAAGGATTTCAAGCACATTCCTAACATGCTTAACACGTTCTTCCTGAGTTTTGCTATAAATCAGAATATCATCAAAGTAAACTACCACAAGCTTACCTAAATAAGATCTCAAAACATGGTTCATTAATCTCATAAAAGTACTAGGTGCATTAGATAAACCAAAAGGCATAACTAACCATTCATACAAACCATATTTTGTTTTGAAGGCAGTCTTCCATTCATCTCCAGGCTTCATACGAATTTGATGATATCCACTCATAAGATCAATCTTTGTGAAATATCTCGCCCCATGCAATTCGACCAACTTGTCATCAAGTCTAGGAATGGGATGTCTATACTTCACAGTAATCCTGTTCACAGCCCTACAATCAACACACATCCTCCAAGAACCATCTTTCTTGGGTACTAATAAGACTAGAACGGCACAAGGACTAAGACTCTCGCGAACCAAGCCTTTCTCCAAAAGCTCTTCAACTTGTCTTTGCATCTCTTTTGTCTCCATAGGATTGCTCCTATATGCTGGCCGGTTTGGAATTGTAGAACCGGGTATGAAGTCAATTTGATGTTCAATCCCTCTTAATGGTGGCAAACCACTAGGAAGGTCTTCAGGAAAAACATCCTTAAAATCCTGCAATAAAGACACAAAACTAGAAGGTAAAGAATCAAGAGATTCTTCACTGTCAGCAAGTAACAATTCTTTATACATAATAATGAGTACAGGCTGCCCTACATCTATCTCTCTTGCTCTTGCATAAAAGTATGTTTTGCTTTTTCTCCTTGCTTATTTTCTCTTACCAATAGGCCATTTATTTGTTTGCTTACTTTCTTTTGACTCTTGGCCTCTTTTCCCTTTCTGCACTCACTCACTTTATTATTTTCTCTCTCCCCACCCTTAGAATTACCCTTGGGTGTTGAAGAAACATCATTGGCAGAATTTGAACCCCCTTGGTTCATGTTGGCCGAAACTTCTTTCTCCCTCTCTAGTATCCTCTTCTAATCTTCATACACCTCCTGAGGTGATAATGGTGCTAGAACAACCTTCTTTCCTTCATAAGTAAAGGTATACTTATTAGAAAAGCCATCATGTTGTGCCCTTCTATCATGCTGCCATGGTCTTCCTAATAGCAAATGTCCAGCTTGCATTGGCACTACATCACACAAAACCTCATCTTTATACCACCCAATGGAGAATGGTACCTTGACTTGCTTCAACACTTTTACTTCCCCAGCGTCATTGAACCATTGCAACTTGTAAGGATTGGGATGTTTAAAACAAGTTAACCCCAATTTATCCACCATTGTAGTACTAGCAACATTGTTACAACTTCCACCATCAATGATAAGTGTACAAACCTTACCATTCACCAAACACCTAGAGTGGAAAAGATTCTCCCTTTGATCCAAGCCTTCTTCCTTGACTTGAATATTCAAGGCTCTTCTAGTAACAAGCATCTCTCCATGTTCAGCATTCAAGACTTGATTCTCCCAAGCCTCTTCATCATATTCGACCCTATCACCACATTCGGCCTCCTCTTCTTCTTCATGTTCAGATTCTGATTCAATTTCCCCTTCATGGGTAGCAATCATCACCCTCTTATTCGGACATTGAGAAGCAATGTGTCCACTTTCCAAACACTTGTAGCATTTAATTTCCCTACTTGGAGTAGATCTAGAAGGTGTTTCCTTGGCTGTTTTTGCATCCCCATCACTCGGATTCTTGAAATTAGAATTGTAGGAAGAATTCTTTTGGAAAGAACCCTTGTAATCCCCTTTGTAGGAACCTCTACTCGAACTTGAACCCTTGAAGTTTGAAAAATTTCCACTATCTTTAGAGTAGCTAGTTTTTGAAATAGCTTTATTCTTCAATCTTCTCTCTATCTTCATGGCCTTTTGAGCTAACTCTTCCATTGTGTTGAATTCATACATCTCCAATTCATTGGCTATGTTCAAGTTCAATCCCCCAAGAAATCGTGACATCTTCTTGTTTTCATCTTCATTAATATTTGCCCTAGCCATGATCATCTCCATCTCTTTGTGGTACTCTTCCACACTTCTTCCACCTTGAACTAGTCTTTCTAGTCGATTGTACAAATCCCGAATGTAGTGAGATGGTACAAATCGGCTTCTCATTAGTTCTTTCAAGGTTGACCATTCAGGAATAGGCCTCATACCTTTCCCTCTTCTATTAGCTTTCAATTGATCCCACCAAAAGGTAGCATACCCCTTGAACTCTACGGCTGCCAAAACTGATTTCTTCTCTTCGGTGTAGTTATGGCATTCGAAAATCTGCTCAACTTTCCTCTCCCATTCTATGAACTCTTCTGCATTGTTCTTCCCTTCAAAGGAAGGATTCTTCATCTTGATGGAAGTAAGGTCACCATCAGTGGTAGGTTGATTTTCACCTTCATCTTCATCTTCTACCCTTTCAGCTACTTCTAGGGCTTCAAGATTTCCTTGCCCTTCTCTCCTAAGCACTCTTCTAGCTCGCATTATGGGATTTGGATGTGCGGCTGGCTGCCCTTGTTGCACTTGCTGAATTTGTTGTGCTTGTCGTGCTGCATTCTCTTGAAATCTAGTATCCATCATCTCCATTCGACCAAACATTGCTGCCAAAGTCTCATTAAGCCTAGCCAAGCTTTCGGCCATAGCTCCTTCTTTGCTAGTCTCTTCTCCTTTTCCAGCCATGTTAACAAACAAACAAACTCAAAGAAACAAGATTAGTATTAATCGAAATTCACTCAAGTGTTTAGAGTTACCTCACTTTTCTTGTCTTCCTTGATTGCACTTCAGAACCAAGCTCACCAACCAACAATTGTCAAGTCGTTCAAGAAACTAGAACCTAAATCCTAGAACTAGATAGAAAACAAGACAAGTATCCGGAGGCAATGCAAGGTAATTTGCACTACACGATATAGAACCAAGTATCGACACAAGCAAATGATACTTAGCAATGTAATGGAATTAAAAACTAGATAAAGAAATCAGAAACAATGAAGCCAATAAACAAGACAAATTGGGATATAATGAATCAAAAACAACCCACACTTGGCAAGCTGCTTTGTGGACCTAATCAATTCTACCCAAAACGCTAGCTTCTAGGCTCTAATTCCCACCTAAAACACTCAAATAATATGAATATTAAGATCTGATTTTCGAATTCCAAAAGCCCTCAAAAGGTGAATTTTTTTACATAAAAAAAATTTTATTACTTCTAACCCACCTAGATCTGATCCTTAGCACCCAAATAGCAAGAATATCAAACAATTTTTGTTGAGGTGGTTTTGTACTCTTTTTTTTTTGCTTCCTCTCACTATCCCCTTGATTCGGGACTTAATTTACTCCCAAGGACTTTTTGAAATCTGGACTTAATTCGCAACCCCAGATTCACTCAAGACCAAATCGAAATCAAACTTGAACACAAACTCTAACTTTTGCTTTCTTTCAAGAACACTAATTCTTGGTTTCGAAATTCTCCAAGAATCCTTTCCTAGGTTTCATTTTCACCCTAAGAATACCCTCCTTCAATTCGGCCTTGATCAAAA
This sequence comes from Garcia nutans, assembly GCA_947685225.1. Lineage (NCBI taxonomy): Eukaryota > Viridiplantae > Streptophyta > Magnoliopsida > Malpighiales > Euphorbiaceae > Garcia > Garcia nutans. The sequence continues at coordinate 29,405,839 of CANTUV010000007.1, read as the reverse complement.
TTGATATATGACTCTTTTTTGAAAATTAAAGACTAGACTCTCTAAGAACCCTAAAACGCAGAAATTTAAAAGACCTAAATTAATAAATCCTAGAAAGACAAAGTAGATAAAAATTACTTTGTAGCAAGGCTCTGATACCAAATGACGCAGACCCTTAGCAACGATGGTAGCAAACCCAACGTATAACAATGGTAGAGAAATCCTTGAAACTTGATAATCACCTCTTAAGGAACCCAACGCCTATAAAGAGACGTGAACTCACTATGATTGAAGGATTTAGTTGGTAAGAAGAAGGAAAACGCCACAACTCTTGTTGATAAGTAAACCTAATTCTTGATGCAAAGAAAGAATTAAAGAATCCACTCTAATCTCTCTCACACAAAAATTCACAAGAAGAACTTGTAGAAGAATTCGAAATTTTTATTAATTGTTGTTCTCTCAAATTCGGCCTAATAGTGCCCTTAAATAAGGGTTACGAAATTCCTAATTGAATATGGAAAATTAAGACTAAAACATTCCTAATTGCATAAGGAAAACATTCCTAATTGCATAAGGAAATCATTCCTAATTGCATAAGGAAAATAGTCCTAATTGCATAAGGAAAACATTCCTAAATGCATAAGGAAAACATTCCTAAATGCATAAGGAAAACATTCCTAATCCATTAAGGAAAATATAAAGTATGGAAACAAAATCCTAATCGACTAAGGAAAATATAAAGTATGGAAACAACCAAACTAATTCCTTCAACATAAGAAATGCCCCACACTATTTGGGTTGTCCATTGGCCTTAAATTACTTCCCAAGGCTTTATATGAACCCCCATGGACCTTTTCTTTAGATCATTTTTGTACTTGTTTTTATTATGATTTTATGTGTGTTTTAGTTAATATTTTGATTAATTTTTACTTTAAGTGTGTTTAAAGTGTTTGTTTTAGGTTTAGGTACAAAAAGACCCTTGGAAGATCAAAACAGTGCAAGAAGAGCAAAGAACGAAGAACAGTAGCTGACACACTCACAGACATGGCCATGTCTGTGAGTGTGTCTGATCGACATGGCCATGTCACTTGAAGCTTGGCCATGTCTCAATGTCTTGGCCGTGTTTCATCCTAAAATAGAGGTCTTGGCCATGTTTCATCTTAAAATAGCTTGACACACTCACAGACATGGCCATGTCTGTGAGTGTGTCTGATCGACATGGCCATGTCACTTGAAGCTTGGCCATGTCTCATTGTCTTGGCCGTGTCCCTCATCAAAAGAAGAAGAAATTGAAGAAAATTAAGTGACACGGCCAAGCTAGACATGTCTTGGCCGTGTCTCTCATCAAAAGTGAAGAAATTGAAGAAAAACAAGTGACACGGCCAAGCTCCACATGTCTTGGCCGTGTCCCTCCAAAAGAGCTCAAACACTACCAAGTTGCTTCAACTTGGCCGTGTCTCATTCAATCCAAAGCAAAAGAGGAAGAAACTCTCACAGTAGGTGACACATGCAAGGGACACGGCCAAGTCACTGGCTGTGTCTCTCCAAAATGATCCAACACGGCCAAGTCACTCCAAACACGGCCGTGTCACTCAACCAAAGAAGAAAAGAAGAAACTCTGAGACAGAAGTGAACACAAGCAAGGGACACGGCCAAGCTTGTGGTCGTGTCCCTCCAAAGTTGTCCAACACGGCCATGTCACTCTCAACTTGGCCGTGTCTCTCATGGACCAAAGACTCAGACACGGCCAAGTCCCCTTTAACTTGGCCGTGTCACCTTAATCTCTATAAAATCGTTCGCATGACAGAAAAAATAAGACTGGAGAGCAGCTAGGGTTTTGAGAACAAAAAGAAAAGAGACGAAAGGGAGGCAAACACCAACTTGGGATGAGGAGAGAGTGACACTCTCCTTGTCCCTCATCTTCATCCTCCATCTTCATTTTTTCCATCTTCCATTGAAGATCTTTGAGGTTCTTTGGGATTAAATTGGGTTAACAAGCTCTTGAGGGTTGAAGCATCATTGAAAGGATTTGAGACTTGAGAAAGCTCCATTCTATCTTCCAAAGGCACAATCAATTGAAGGGTTGGTGACTTGATAAAGCTCCATTCCACATTGCAAAGGGAAATCAACCATTAAAGAGGGCTTGAGTTCTTCATCAAATACATCAAGTGGAGCTAGGAGGAAGACTAGCAATCCTACTCTTGGCATCTTCACAAGGGGATTTTCTATTCTCTCTTTTAATTCATTTCAATATTGTTTTTGTTATATTAAGAGAATTGATATTGTAATGAAAAATTTGTATTTGATTTATATTGAGTTGAATGAATGTTTAAATTGATGATGTTGAGCTAAATACCCATGCCTAGGGCTTGTAGTATATTTGATTGAATGCTTTGGTTTGATATTTCCATTGATGTACCTTGTGTTGGTTGATTGCATTGGATTGTATGTTAGGTTGATAGATTAGCTACCTATTGATCTCTAGATATTGAATAAAGGACTGAGAGGTGAAGTTCGATATCAGAATTATGCAATCGACTACCCTATGAATGAATTAGAAATATAAGTTCTAGGGTTTCATTAATTTGCAAATGTAAAATAATTGGTTATTGCTATTTCATGAATGTGAGAACTAATGAATTGGTAATTGACTAATTAACCTTAAGGATTAAATTAATTTACAAGGTTATGCCAATGGATAATTGAGAATTGAGCTTTGATTGAATGGACCTATAACCCTAGGCACCTTCCCAAGAATCGATTTGATCTTGTATGACCATCACACACTTAAACCCTACGCACGTTAATTTTAGGTTTAAATTGTTATTTTGCATTCCAAACAACAAACTTTCACTTTTAATTTAATTGCTTTAATCAAGCTATTACGAACCACACCTTCTTGGGGAAACGACCTTGGGGCGATCACCATTGCTACAGCTACCTTGTATACTTGTGAGTGACGCTTTGTAGTAGTGTTAATTCAAGCGCAACAAGTTTTTGGCGCCGTTGCCGGGGAAGGCTATCGCAGTAGTAATATTTTGATTTTTCTTTTCATTTGTTTGTTTATTTTCAGTGAATTGTTTGTTTGTTTTATTTTTCTTTAAATTTAATTATTTGTTTGTTTTATTTAAGTTGCTAAGTGCCTTGTGTAAGTATGCAATTTTTAAGGTACGCAGGGGTTTATGACGATAACCCTGATTCTGACATGGCATGGAAATTAGCAGAATTAACGAACCAACTTAAGATGCTAAATGCAAGAGGACAGACACCTATGCCTACTCGTGAAGTATGTTCAGCATGTGGCATTGCAGGACATAGCGCAAACATGTGTTCATTTGGTTATGGACAATATCAAGAGAGGCAAGAGGAAGAATATGTCTGTGACAGTTTCCAGCAAATGGGTGGAAATGACCCATGCCCCAGACCTTATAATTCAAGATGGGGAATCCACCCAAATTTTTCTTGGGAAAACCAGCAGCACATTCCACCTCCAAATTTTTTTCAACCTTACCAAAGAAGTTCTTACTCTCAAGAACAATATTCAAATCAAAAGTACCTTAAGCGACCCACATTAGAAGATAGTTTGAATGCCTTCATTCAAATTAGCGCGCAAAATCAAAGTAAACTTAAGGAACCCACTTTGGAAGATAGTTTGAATGCCTTCATTCAAATTAGCTCACAAAACCATGATAAATTCAAGATATCCAGAGTGGAAGATGATTTGAATGCTTACTTTAAAATTAGCATAGAAATTCATGAAAGAAGCAATGAGAGGTTAGATTCTTTGGAGGAATCATTGAAGAGGGTGGAAATGCAAATTGGGCAACTGGCACATCAACTCCAAGCACACCAAGAGGAGGAATTTTCTAGCCAATTGGAGCAAATAGAGGTAATCACAAATTTTAAGAATGAACAGCTGATATATAACAGTTTTTGTGATTCCTTTGATGCAGGAACTAACAAAGAAGAAGATGGCGAGGAAATGCAATCAAACATAGAGGAGTTAAGTCAATCAAAGGAGGAGGAGAATTTGGAAGCATCAACTTCGACAAAATTGCATGAACCTCCAAATCCTTGTATGCCACCAATCCCATTCCCAAGTAAGCTGAATGCAGAGAAATAAGGTATGCAACTTTCTGAACTCCATGACATGCCCTATAGTGAAGCTAGTGTAGATAAGCTTGAGGTGGCCATGACCATAGAAGTAGAGTCTAATTCTTCCAAATTAGAAATTTATGAGAGTAATTTACTAGTGAATAATGAGATTGTTGAGGGAGAACTTCAAATTGCTAAAGAGAATGTAGAACACATTCAACCAAACTTGGTTGAACTTAAAAAGACCCCAGGAATTTTGAAAGATGTTTTGGTTGGGGAATATAGTATGCAACAAATTATCATCTCTCCCACTCTTGGTGGTGAGAATGAGCAAAAACCATATAAAACCATGTTGCAAACTGAAAAAGGTTCTTACTACGTCCCTATAGCATTAAAAAATCAAGCTAAGACAACCCTCACATGTTCTTTTTGGACAATTGCTCCCCTAAGAATGCTACCTAGGCTTTTCAATATATTGGGCACTTTTCAAAGTTGCATGGTGTTCATCCTCTCAGTCATGGGCTCCAATTGCATTATGGGTGGAAGGAGCCCCAAACATTGTATATGGGAACGATGAAAATCAGGTATTATCTAAACTCTCTCTGTCGTATGCATGCTCACATTGAGGACAATGTGAATTTTTATGTGTGGGGTGCATTTGGTGTTTTATGTTTTTACTTTTAATTGCAATTTGTGTTTTTGTGTTTTTATCTTTAATTTGTTTTTGTTTATGTTTTAGTTAATGTTCTTAATGTTTTTCTTTGAATAAATGAATTTTGAAAAGTTCAATTGTTATAAAATTGTTGATTGATGACCTTTGAATTTTTGAAGCATGAATTTGAGAATTGAGTAGAATTGGTGCTTATTGTCAATTTTTTTTTTGTTTTTCCTTGCATTGCCATTAACCTAGTGAGGAATTGAGCCATCAACTTATCATTCTTGTTGTGGGTGAACATCTTTGATTGATGAATTACTAGAACATGCTTTGAAATCCATTTTAAGATTACATAAAAATTTCAATTTGGCATCAAGATGATTAAGGCAATTAGGTGAACCACTTTGGCTTAAAAAGACCAACCCTATATTCAACCTTAGTTAGCCAATTTTGAGCTTATTTTATTTTTCCTTTTCTTTCTTTTGCACAACACCATTAGCTTGAACCTTGTTGTTTAACTCTTACCCTTTCATTAGGTCAAGAGCATTTTAAGAGCGTCTATAACCAAGTGTTGTGTTGAATTAAGTGTGGGGTTAAATTTAGTAGGTTTAAGATTGCAAAGCAAAATAAAAAATAATAATAATAATAAAAAGAAAAAAAAACAAAACAAAAAGAAAAAAAAACAAAAGAAAAGAAATATATATATATAATAATAATAAGAATAATTGTTGTTCTTGTTGAATGCTAGAAAGGATCCCTTGAAGCTAGCAAGTTGATTTATATTGAGTTGAATGAATGTTTAAATTGATGATGTTGAGCTAAATACCCATGCCTAGGGCTTGTAGTATATTTGATTGAATGCTTTGGTTTGATATTTCCATTGATGTACCTTGTGTTGGTTGATTGCATTGGATTGTATGTTAGGTTGATAGATTAGCTACCTATTGATCTCTAGATATTGAATGAAGGACTAAGAGGTGAAGTTCGATATCAGAATTATGCAATCGACTACCCTATGAATGAATTAGAAATATAAGTTCTAGGGTTTCATTAATTTGCAAATGTAAAATAATTGGTTATTGCTATTTCATGAATGTGAGAACTAATGAATTGGTAATTGACTAATTAACCTTAAGGAACAAATTAATTTACAAGGTTATGCCAATTATTCTTAATATTATTATATATATATATATTGAACTATATTAACCTTTCTTGCATGTTGGACCTTTCTTTAGCTAGCCTTTAGCTTCCACACTAAGCATCATCATCAGCTTTGGTGTGCCCTCTTCAAGCTCTATCTCCATCTTCTTGAATGATAATTCTTGAAGCTCTTTGGAAATCTCTTCTTGAATATGCAAAGCCATACTAGCTTGATATCTCTTTGCCTTGCTCCTAGTGATTGGTCCACTTGCTAGCTTCAAGGGATCCTTTCTTGCATCACGGCCAATGGCTTGGCCGTGTCATTGAGTGTGTCTCTTCCTGCTTCCTTCTTTTCCTTCCCTTCTTTGGCTCAAGATGGGACATGGCCAAGCTTGCTGGCCGTGTCATGTGACACGGCCAGTGGCTTCGCAGTGTCATGTGACACGGCCAGTGGCTTGGCCATGTCACTTGGGTGTGTCTCTTCCTGCTTCTTCATTTTTGCTCTTTCTTTGCTTTGGTCTTTGTTTTGCTCCTTGAATGAGACACGACCAGTGGCTTGGCCGTGTCTCTTGGATGTGTCAAGCTCTGCCATCACCATTCTTTGAGGGACACGGCCAAGCTTGATTTGGCTTGGCCATGTCTTGCTTGGTTCATGCTTTTCTTGCACTGTTTTTTATCTTCCAAGGGTGTTTTTGCACCTAAACCTAAAACAAACACTTTAAACACACTTAAAAAAAATCAATCAAAACATTAACTAAAAACATATAAAAATCACACTAAAAACTAGTACAAAAATGATCTAAATAGAACTCGCCATAGGCCCTGCCTTTGGCGAATTGGCCATCTTCCAATAATCTGACCCTCGACTTGTTAGTTTCCTAATTGAGTTTGGATTTGGATTAGTATTAGGGTTGGGTCTTCTTTGCCTCTAAATAACAAAGTCTAAGTCAGAGAGGGTACCGACAATTCTGATTATCAATTAAGAGGCAAAAGCAACACAATAGCAACAAGAATTAAATAAAGAAAAGCAATGAGATTAACATAGAAGCAATAACAAGGCAATCTCCGGCCAAAAACTAGAATTGGTGCAGATAGTAGCAACAACCAATTTTGTTTCAATTAATCAATTTTGGTTAGCCTTCGATGCAGGTCCAATTTTCTAAATTTAATTCATATTAGAATATGCAATAGCCATGAATGAATCCAACAAGTGAGATTGTTTTAACCCAATAGTGAATTTAATTCCCGTGGTAGTTTTCATTCTTTTGATTTCTATTATCATACATTATGTTCAAATCTATCCAATAGCAATCAATATATCTAGGACATATACTTGTCTAAAATAACATGCAGTGATCATGGTTCATGTTATCACAGTGAGCATCAAACACTAATCCTAAATCTATAAATTTTAAATAATAAAACCCAAATCCAAAACCTTGTTTCCTAGACCTAATCCCTAAAACCCTAATCATAATTTGTAAAACCAAGACATCAAATCTTAAAACCCTTAGCCAAAACTCTCAACCCTAATCTGTAGCTCCTAATCCATAATATCCAAAATCCTTATTTCCAAGTTAAAATCTTAAAACCTAAATTTTCATAGCCCAAAACCTTTAATCCTAAATACCAAACCTTAATCCCAAATACCTAACATTGTTTCCAAAACCCTAATCTTGTTTTGCTAAGACCAAGACCCTAATTTTGTTCCCAAAACTATAAAACCATACTTTCCAAATTGAAACCCTAATGGTATCATAAAACCTTAATTGAATAATACAAACCCTAGCTTTAGATTAGAAACCCTAATTTTCCATGTTTAAAGCCTAACTTAGGTTTAAACTCTAGATTCAATTATTTGGTTTATTTATTACATGCTTTTATGATGGATGATGCATTTTTTGTTGTGTTGTTGCTAATTTTATTTAGTTGATCTATATTTGCTTATTTGGATGCTAAAATTGTAAAAGGAATGTTTCCACATTGTGGGTGACTTGTTTATTTAATTTGTTCCTTCTAATCTTATTTGTATTTAGGGATCAAAATAAGGGGAATGTTTCCACCTATGGTAGGTGTCCCATCTTATTTATTTTTCTTTTTTAGACATTGGACATTATAAACATGATAAGTGTATAGTTGATGATATTTTGCCCCTATTTCTTAGCATATTTATTGTTAAATTGAGTTTAATTTGTTTGTTCAAGTGTTTATTAGGGTTGATTGCAGGAACCTTTATCATGTTGGGACCTTAAGGTTATTTAGGCTAGAATCACGGATGAAAGACAAGAAAAAGTGGTATTTTGGGAAAATTCTTCAATTGACGCGCCCAGTGACATGGGCGTGTCAATGGCAGTATCATTTAATTACTTTACAGAAGCCTCAACATGTCCAGAAACATGGGTGTGTCACTGAAGGTGCCATTGAACCTGCCTTACAGAAGTTGTGACATGTCTAGAAACATGGGCGTGTCCCTAACTCAGCAATGCTATAACAATGACACGCCTAAGGACATGGGTGTGTCACTGCCCATGTCATTACTTATGAAAACAACACCGTTGACATGCCCACAGACACTCCCGTGTCAACGGGTGTGTCAATCAAAATTTCTTGGCTATAAAATCTTAGCTAAAGTGCAAATTAGGGATCCAATTTTTATTATTAGAGTTGTCTTCTTGAGAAAAAGAGAGTTTTGGCAGCTAAAAGTGAAGGTGAAGATCCAATTCATATGAGATTTAAATCAAGATTCAAGGATTGAATTGAAGAAACACAAATCATTCATTATGGATTGTTTGAATTCTTTTACTTATTTCTTTTGTTTTGGTTTTTTGGTTATGAACATGAGCTAAAGTGTTTCTATCTAGATATTGATGAATCCTAGCCTTGTTGTATGGATTGAATAATTCTTATTAAATTAAATCATTTGATTGAGTTGTTTTATCCTTTTGAATCTTAATTTCTTATTTCCAATGATAATAGCATGCTTATTGATTAGTTGTAATTTTCATATTATTGACTTGAGAAAGCTTGATATGAACAAAATTTTTATTCGGATTGAGGGTTGATTGGAGTGCTAGAGATAGACTTATAAGACCCTTTGGTTCAAATTTCCTAGTTCTTATTGCGAGATCTATTTAATTATGCTTGAGAAGAGATTCATAGCATTCTACTTAGTGATTAAGGATTAGTTCACTCGAGAGAGGTTTTGATCTAATTTAGAGAAATGCCAATTCGGCACTATTATTTAATTTAATTGAATTGATATTCATAAATATTTTTATGGCTAGGGGGATTCAATATCTAGATAGTATTTTTATCAACTCTCTTTTAATAATATTCAAATTTTCTTTACTTTAATTTATTAAGTAATTCATCTTTTATTTTAATCATCACAAAAACTATTTATTTGATAAACAATAGTTAAAATTTGACCTAGTACTTAACCTTGTCCTAGTGGAATGATATCTTACTCACTACTTTATTACTTTTTCCATCAAGTTTTTGGCACCGTTACTGGGGATAACGGTTTTCAATATTAGTAATATAATCAAGACTGTCGATTTAGTTTCTATTTTTATTTGTTTTAACATTGGTTCTTGCTTGTTGATTGTTATTTTAGGTACTTCTTCCTACTTGTGACCCGAGCTAGCTCTTCCCAATTACTTAATTAGATCCAGAGCTAGAGAGAACATTGAGGAGAAAGTGCAAGGAAGAAAGGGAAGCAGTTCTGGCAGAAATGGAAACCAAACTTGGAAGATTCAAGCTTAGAAGAAGAACTCAAATTGATAGCAGGAAATGAGCCAAGGACAATGCAGGAATTTGCTAAGCCCACTCTTAATAGGGCTTATTCGAGCATACAGAGGCCTATAGTTGCTGCAAATAAATTTGAGATAAAGGTAAATGTTATTCAAATGGTGCAGCAAACTTGCCAGTTTGATGGGTTCCCAGATGAAGATCCTAATGCACATATTGAGAATTTTCTAGAAATATGTGACACATTCAAGATATAGAATGTCTCAAAAGATGCAATTAGGATGAGGTTGTTCCCATTTTCACTGAGAGACCAACTGAAGAAATGGTTGAAATCTTTTCCCCCAAACACTTTCACCACATGGGGTTAGTTGGCAGAAAAATTCCTAGGGAAATATTTCCCACCATCCAAGACTTCCAAGTTGAGGAATGATATTTCATCTTTTCTTTATCAAGATGGTGAGACCCTTTATGATGCTTGGGACAGGTTTAAAGATGTATTGAGAAGGTGTCCTCATCATGGGCTTCCACTATGGCTTCAGATTCAAACTTTTTACAATGGATTGAATTATGCAAGCAAGCAATCCATTAATGCATCAGCCGGGGTACCAAAAATAACAAGATACCTGAACAAGTAAGGGATTTAATTGAAGATACAGCTCTTACCAATTATCAGTGGAAAACTTCAAGGGATCAAGGAAAACTTAGGGCACATCAATTGGATCCTGTGGTGGCTTTGATAGCATAGTTGGAAGCAATGAATAAAAAGATTGATTCTTTAGCTTCATCTTCGGGGAAGTCAATGTAAGTGATGTCTTGTGAATGATGTGGGGGTGGACATCAAATTCAAGATTACCAAAGCACCAATATGTTTGCTAGATAAGAGCAAGTGGATTTTGTCAGGAATATGCCAAGGCAACAGCAGAATAACCCCTACAGTAATACATATAATCTGGGGTAGAGAAATCATCCTAATTTCTCCTGGAGTAATCATAATAATCCAAGGACTCCCTCTATATTTCAACAGCCTCAACATCAATAAGCTACCCCTTTAAGAAAGAGCAATTTGGAGGACATGATGGAGAAGCTCATACAGCTTCAGAAAATAGATTTCAATCAACTGAAACCACCCTTAGAAATTAGCAAGCTTCTATTCACAACTTGAAAAACCAAATGGGGCAAATTGCCAAGTTACTTAGTGAAAGACCACAAGGGAGTTTGCCTAGCAATACTGAGGCAAACCCGAAGAAGCAGATGAAGGCAATTACTCTAAGGAGTGGAAAGGAAATTAAGGGTGTTGAGGTTGAGAAAAGAGAAGAAGTGGTTAAGGAAGAGGTTTAGACACAACAAAAAGAAGATAACCCTACTATCGCTTTGGGTGAGAAGGCTGCAGTGGAAATGAGAAAGGGAATGAACTACAAGAACCCAGTCCAATAGTGAAGGAATACCGATCTCGAGTGCCATATCCAGCAAGGTTGAACAAGGACAAGATGGATACTCAGTTCGATAAGTTTCTTGAACTCTTTAAACAATTGAACATTAATATTCCATTTGCGGAAGCTTTATTACAGATGCCCAAATATGCTAAATTTTTGGAAGATCTCCTTTCTAATAAAAGGAAACTTGAGGAAGTATCTTTGGAGCAATTGTCAAAAAAGAGTTCAGTAATTTTGCAAAAGAGTTTGCCTAAGAAATTAAAAGATCCTGGTAGTTTTACTATTCCATGTTTGATAGGTAATCTTGAAATTAAAAGTGCATTTGGCTGATTTGGGGGCTAGCATAAGTGTTATGCCTACAAAATGTTCAAAGAGTTAGGTGTTAGAGAACCTAAACCAACACTCATGACCACTTAACTTGCTGATAAGTTAGTAATCCACCCTCATGGTATTATAGAGGATGTGTTGGTAAAGGTCGGGATTTCATTTTTTTCTAATGATTTTGTTGTCATTGATGTAGATGAGGACGTGGATGTTTCGTTTATCCTCGGTAGGCCATTTTTGAATATAGCATGTGCCCTTATCGATGTCCATGATGGCACATTGATCTTAAGAGTGGGAAATGTGTAACACCCCCATATCCAATGCCCACACACTACAACTACAACAATGTAGCATAAGTGCATCAAACATAGGGATGCTACGGTTTTCTTAACATTCAAAACACTTTAAACTTGATACAATACCCTTATCATTATACATTATAGAAAAGTAGATCATTTACTTATAAGACAAAACATATTTGTTATATATATATATACATTTAAATATTACACAGCGGAAGTTATAAAATATGTACATATTTACATATTAAACATTTCTTTACAAAATATAAAGAAATATACATGATTGGCAAGTCTGCTCTGATCTTTAAGCTCCCAAAATGGATTCTTCAAGGTCTACTCTCACTTGGTCTTGATGAACTCTCGGGTTCAACTCTATCCACTCTATTACCTGCGCGATTAAACACTATCGCGCTAAGCCAACGGCTTAGTAAGATAAAACATACTAATGGTATGCTTTAATGTAATGCAATGTCACATATGTTATTGATAAGATCAACATCATAAATATAAAGTTAACCACATAATTATGCATTTCACAAATCATAGTCATATGAGCATACCACATTTCAACATCTTTCCACATTCAACATTAATCAATCATACTCAATAAACAACATCTCATTTCATTAACTCATAACATTATTTAAGACATTCATATAACCTTGACACCTATGGGCCCAACAAGTATTTAATACGATATTCAGAGTTCAGAGTTACTGCTTTGGTTCATAGTCACAATAATCACGCCCGTAGGCAATGTATATACATGTATCTCTATCCATGGATAGTGTAACAGACCCAGTCTCTTGGACCATCAACTCAACACATATGAGGAGATCCTCAACCCGGCAAGACTGTTACAAATCATATATCTCATATTCACAATTCTCATAGTGTAACAGACCCAGTCTCTTGGACCATCAACTCAACACATATGAGGAGATCCTCAACCCGGCAAGACTGTTACCTTTCATCATTTCTTAGGCATGCCACCCAAATCCAGAACTCTGAAACTGAATAACATATTAAATAAACAATTCATTTATTATATAGTTACCATTTCCATTCTCAAATTCTCATCACATTTAGGCAAACATGCCTTCTTTCTTTCAATATCATCATCATAGCCAATCACAATGGCATTGTCTCATATCATGTCTTATTTAAATTATCATTGCATCTTTGATATACATTTCAATTTCAATGTATATTACTCATGAAACACATTACCATTCACAATACATAACATAACATTGTTCAATCTCAACAATGCAATTAGGGCAAAGAATAATTGATATGATTCATAGTTTTAGGACCTTACACATGCATTTGATTATATCATTCATTGATTCAAGTGTGTTTAAAGTGTTTAGGGTTAGGTTTAAGGACCAACCTACCTTTGGAGAACCAAAGCAATGCAAGAAGAACAAAGAATTAAAACCCTAACCCACACAATTGAGGGACACGGGCAGCCACTTGAGGGACACGGTTAGGGCAATTCAACCTCTTCACAATCTAATCCAAAAGGAATATTAGCAAAATGACCATATGAATAGTACATTCTGGTTTTAGACTCCATTTTATCCTTATTTTGAAAAATTGTATAAAATAATCTACTTGACTAAAAATTCTAAAATTTTTACAGAATTTAGTTTTGTATCTTAAAATCATTCCTTTAAAATTTCAGATCAAACTGAACACAAAATCTTGGTCAAATAGTTCACCTAACCAGACTGCCCCAATTGCCCTGCATCCTGGCAGCAGTTCTGAACTTTGTGAATTCCATAAATCAAATTCAATCAACGTGGTTCCAAATTATTTTTCTCAAATACTAGACTCACTAAGCAACAACATATCCAAAATTCAATTGGATATGATTTTTCTACATTTTATTAAAAATCCCGAAATATAGCTGTCTCAGTTAAGGTACCTGCTGTAACAGGTCTAATAAAAATAATCTTTCTAAACTCATAACCATTCCAAAATCGAATCAACATATTTTTCAGTCATTCTAGACTCATAGAGGCACAACATATCAAAAATTCACTTCAAGAACATTTTTCTATAATTAATTAAAAATCATACAAGTCACAGCCTTTACTAATTGTAAAACAGAAAAAAATTCACTAAACACAACTCTTACTCTTCCATCACCAACACCAACCTAGCTTCTTATCTTTAATTCCATTTCAACACTTTTACACACACCATACACAAACACACTCCATCAAACTCAAACAAAATTCCAAATAGAACAAGAGAAATCAAGAGAAAACTTACCTTAAATGAAGAATTCCACAAATCTCTAACCAACACCCTTGATTCCTTCTTCAATTTGCTTCAAACCTCAAGATCACCTCTCTTTCTCTCTTTGTCTATGGAGAATCCGGCCACACATGAAGAGAAGAAGAAAATATGAAGAGCAAAGTCAAATTTGGCTTCTTATATCCATCAAGTGTTTTTAACCTTGCAATTACTAAAACACCCTTCACCATTTAACTAACCTTTTGTCTCATCTAAGCCCTTATATGTAATTGCACATTCCACAAAAATATCTTCTTGCATTGACTCTATATTTGACCAATCTATATGTTATATATATCATCATATACACAACATATACATTTGTCTCTAAACCCTAAATTTCTTCTCCAAAACACATATACATATACATTCTCTTCCCATTTCTTTTCTCTTACAATTTAACACATATATTCAATCCAATATATAACAACAACAACACTAACAACAACATCAACAATAACAACAACATAACCAAGACTTCTAGGGCATACATGAGGATATTACAAAATGAGAAAGTTGTTTTTAATAGAAACTATGCTATGAAGCACCCACTTACACTCAATGAGGTGGATTCATGCAATGATATCATTGAGCATGAAACCTTAAATTGTGTTACTAACATTGTTTCCAAGGATCCATTTGAGTTATGTTTATTGCAGGAATTTGATTTGAAGATTCAAGATAAAAAGGGAGTTGAAAATCTGGTAGCATATCACCTTTTTCGCTTGGAGAACCCAACCTTGGAGAAGTTCAAAGATGGGGACATTGATGATCGTTTTCCCGATAAGCAGCTTTATGCCATGGTAAGTGAGGTAAGTGGTTCATCTTTTGAAATGCCTTGGTTTGCAGATTTTGCTAATTACTTGGCTGCTAGGGAACTCCCTAAAGATATAACTTATCAAGAAAAGAAAAAATTATTTTCTGACTTAAAATATTACTTTTGGTAGGATCTTTCCTTGTTTAGACTATGTAAAGACCACATGATCTGGCATTGCATGGCATGGCCTAAAATGATGAATATTCTCCATCATTGTCATGCTGGACTAGCTAGTGGTCATATGGGCGCCAATAAGACTGTTCAAAAGGTGCTAGAATCAAGATTTTATTGGCACACTCTGTTTAGGGATAGCTATGACTTTGTGAAATGTTGTGATCGTTGTCAATGAACTGGAAACATCTCATCTTGTGATGAGATGCCCCAAAATGGAATTCTAGTGTGTAAAGTCTTTGATGTATGGGGGATCGACTTTATGGAACCGTTTCCCAGTTCCTTTGGTAAAAAATATATTCTCATAGCTATAGACTATGTCTCTAAATGGCTTGAAGCCCAAGCTTTAGCAATGAATGATGCTAGGGTAGTGATGAAGTTTTTGAAAAAGTTGTTTTCTCGATTTGGTACACCAAAAATGATCATAAGTGAAAACTTTCAAAAGGCTAGGTGTTACACATAGGTTTTCTACTCCTTACCATCCCTAAACTAGTGGCCAAGTTGAGAACACAAATAGGGAAATAAAAAGAATTCTTGAGAAAATTGTAGAACGATCTCGAAAGGATTGGTTTGAGAAATTGGACAATGCTCTATGGGCCTTTAGGACTGCATTCAAAACTGCTTTGTGTACTATGCCATTTAGGCTAGTATAAGGAAAAGTGTAACACCCCATCTTAGCCTACGTTTATAGACTAAGATGGACTGTTATCTCATGGTGGTTGTGTCTTAATATTTTACTTAGCCAATTTTAAGTACAGATTTTAAAAAAAATTTGCCATAACCTCCCCTAAAAATGGAGGTCCCAAGTGTTGACAAAACTAATTTTTCTTATTTTTGAAAAACATTTTGTTTCACAATTCAACTCAAGCACACTCCCAATAATCCACCCTTATAACCTCAACTACAATCCTGCAAGAAAAGTTCACACTTCTATATCGTTTCTCAATATTACATATCATTCGCTAAGTTTCATTACTATACCACTGTTTATTCTCTTGTTACATACACCATAATACTTAATATATTAACAAACCTTTACAATAGATATAACGTACATGCCATACTACTATTTTATGTCAAAAAGCCTATCCTAATCGCCATTGAGCTGGTGCGATCCGCTGCAGAAATGCTGATCTTCTATCCACTGCCTGCGAGTTAGACATATAACTCGCTGAGCAACTTATTGCCCAGTGGGTTCTTTATCCATTGCCGAATATAAATAATGCAAGGAAGGTTGTTGAAACACATATAAAAGTAGAATACTGTATAATTAAACTATTTTCATAAAATCATCATGTTTATATTTTCTAATTAAGTTAAGATTCACCTTCTGTATGTAAACAACATGTAATATAATTTTATTATAAGTACGAGTTAATCTGCTCCACTAGGTAATTATGAATACATCAATCTCGAAATGAGGCCTTGTATAGAGTTACGCGTGGTCTTGACCTCACACGACTAATTGCCATGGTCTTGGTCTCACACGATATGGAATATACAAGATAACTGCATGGTCTTGGTCTCACACGACTAGTTGCCATGATCTTGACCTCACACGATATAACCCCCATTCCAGACCGGTTTTACCCATTTACCGAGTAGAACATATATAACATTTCATAAACACCCATTCCCAATTCAACTCAACATATTTTTCAGTCATTCTAGACTCATTGAGACACAACATATCAAAAATTCAACTCAAGATAATTTTTCTATATTTAATTAAAAATCATACAAGTCACAACATTTTACTAATTGTAAAACAGAAAAATTTCAAAAGGAGTTCAATGGTTAAAGTACCAAACCTTGCTTTTCCTTAGTCCTTATTCTATATCACTTCCTTTCCTTCCTTGTCTCCTTGATTTCCTATGAAATTTAACATCACATATACAAAGGTAAGAACCCTAGGTATAGACATAGTCTTATCTTATGATTTTTCTAATGGTTGCTAGCTTATTTTCACCATTAAACACCATTATTTCCTTCATCAAATCCTTCAATTGATTATTTCTTGAATTTTCTCCAAATCTAACTACATGAACCCTAATTTCAATCTCTTAAATTAACCATTAATCCATGAAATTAAAACTAGAGATAGGTTTCTCTTACCTTATAATCTTGTTTGTCACCAAATTCTTTAAACCAAAAGCCTTAAACTTTGGAAAAATCACCTCCTTCTTCCTTCTCTTATGGTTTGGACGAATTCACCATGCAAGAGAGGGCTTTTATACTTTCTTTCCTTGGCTTATTTTGATCCAAATGGCAGCCATAAGTGGTAAATAGATGTTGACTTCCAATTGGTACACCTTATCGCAAAAATGGCCACTTTTAATTGGTCCATTTGCCTTCTTCCAATTGGTACACTTTATAGCAAAAATGGCTACTTTTAATTGGTCCATTTGCCTTCTTCCAATTGGTACACCTTATAGCAAAAATGGCCACTTATAATTGGCCCACTTGCCTTCTTCCAAATGTGTACACCTTATAGCAAAAATGGCCACTTATGATTGGCCCACTTGCCTCCTTCTTTTATCTATTTATTTGGCAAGCCATTAGGCTTCATTTTATTCATATTTTGACCCCCTCAACTTTCTTGTGCTGTAATTTTATAGTCTAGGGTGTGAAAATATCAAAATACCCTCCAACGATTAATCGATTGTAACTTTTAAACCGTGCATTTTCCGGAAAAATTGAAACCCACGGTTATGACCTGATTAATCTCTAGAATATTCTTCCGGGGTCGGATATGGGCACTATTAAGAACTTCCGACACTTAATTTTTAAGTTTACACAGTTGCCCCTAACTTTTGAGAAATTCTCACTTAGGTCCTTTTGATATCCATTCCTGACCTTGCTTTCTTTCTTTATTAATATCTTTTTACTCACAACTCCAAATTAAGTAATTCTTATTCCCACTAAAACTAGACATCCGAGGATATATTTTATCAAAATTTCAGGTCGATCCGAGCTATATATGATTTTTGACGGTCCTTTGAATCAAGCCTACTATGCTGTCCTAAGGCAGCTTGCACATTGTCTACTAAATCCATCATATCTTATTCTGTACAACTCGAAATTGAGTAATTTCAAGTTATACATCTAGCTAAGACACAAATAAACAACTAAGTTGTCTTTGAGACTCTCTAATTCTATCATTAACTTGAATGAAATTCGAGCTCAAGTTATAAGTCATGTTCTAAACTCCTTTGTTCTAAGCCTAAATCATATCCTCTATGTCTGTTTCTTACCAATATGGAATTCGGGATGTTACAAAAAGCTTGTCATTTACCTGTAGAAATTGAACACAATGCTTATTGGGCTATAAAATAGATTAACCTTAATCTAGCTAGTACAGGTGAAAGGAGGAAATTGCAGATCAATGAGCTAGATGAATGGAGATTACAAGCCTATGATAATGCAAGGATGTATAAGGAGTGGACTAAGAGATGACATGATGCTTACATTAAGGAACAGAAAGAGTTTCAAGTTGGAGATCAAGTACTAGTATACAATTTGAAGCTTCGACTTTTTTTGGGTAAGTTAAAATTAAGATGGTTTGGTCCTTTTAAAGTCAAAGAAGTTTTTCTCTATGGGTCGATCAAAATTAATCATCTAGAAAAAGGGTATTTTAAGGTTAATGGGCAAAGGCTTAAATTGTATTTAGGGAGAGACTTAAATGAGCTGAAGGAGGTTTTATACCTCTAAAACTAGGGATGAAATACTTCTAAACTTCCAACTAATACAATGTTAAAGAAGTGCTGGGTGGGAGATAACCCACCATTTCATTTGTTTTTGATATTTGTTTCTTCAATTTTCATGTTTTTAATTTGTTTCATTGATTTTTAATTCGTTTATCATTGGTTGGTTGTGTATTATTTTAAGTTCACTTGAATATGTTAAGAGAATTTCTCTTTTGAAGGGCAACTTGAGCTTGATTTAGAGACACGCCCATGTCCCTGGGCGTATCATTCATTTTTAGACACAATAGTTGTAACCCACCCAGTGACATGCACATGTCACTGGATGTGTCATTTAAATGGCACCACACTGTAACATGCCCAGTGACACGCCTATGTCACTGTTTGTGTTGTTTTGGATAAATTTGAAATTTACAGTAGCAACCACATGCCTAGTGACACTCCCATGTCACTAGATGTATTGATTTATTTGAGTCACAGTAGCAATAGCATGCCCATTGACACGCCCGTGTCAGTGAGCATGTCGTACTTGCTCAGATGCAGTAGTTGTGCCACATGCATCGTGTAGACCTCTAATTTTTTACCCAGTCTGGTCCGATATTTTTTTATATAGTCCAAAATAATTTTTGTGGTATTTTAATTAAATAATATTTATTTTAGTATTTATTATTTTTAATTTTTAATAAAAATAAAAATGGTGAAGATAATAAAGAAAATAATAATAAATAATAAATATACAAAAATAATAAATAATAATAAATAAATAAAAATAAAAATCGGCGACGAAAAATTCATCGCCGAAAGTGGAATTGGCCAAGGCCAATTCGCTCATAGGAATTTCCTGCTGCGAATTGGCTGGCCGCCCAGCCAATTTCGCAAATTTCTTCGCCAATTCTCGCAATTCTTGACCAATGCTCACAGTTTTTGCCAGCAAAATTTTCCAACGCAATTTTTTCCGAAACCAAATTCTATTTGATTTTGGTTTCTTTTCCTAATTAATTTTAGTTTCATTAAACAATTAGAAGTAGGCTTATAATTTTTCCTATAAATAACACTTTAAAACTCAGAGTTAAGGATTGAAAAAAATTAGGGGGATAAAAAATTTGTGTTACTAAATTGCACTTTGAACTTTGATTGGATCGGAGTAAAAAAGAGACAGAAAAACCCTAGCACAAGAGACATTAAGCAAGAAGCAATCAACAATCCATTCAAAGGCAGCAACATTGCCTTTGTCTTTGTTCATCCAGAAGCAAATTGTGGAGGAACCAATGAACGGAGGTTTGATTATAAATCTTTGGTTTGATGTTATTTACAATGTTTCCATCGTTTATTTTTCTAAGTAATCTAAATTATTAAACTTAGTAATGTATCATTGTTTATTTACAATGTTTCCATCATTTATTTTTCTAAGAATTGGTTCATTGCACTTATTGGTTTATTTTCATTACTTTTATTGTTTGAATGCATTTCTATTGTTGGTTTAATTGTGTTGGTGTACTTAGTATTATTTTCTTGGATTATTTGGTGTGTGATACTTTATAATGCCAGTATTTCGATAACCCTATCTAATGTCGGTGTTTTGGCATTATTTTTTGTTTTTGAGGATGTTCTTGTTTATTTTATAGAAAATGGAACAAGTGTCATCCAAATTACCAATAAAACGGGCTAGAGGTGAAGGAAGCTCAAGCCAACCCTGTGATCGGGGATTTTTGCCTCCACTCCTAGTGAAATAGTTCTTGCGACTTCGCCACTATATAGGCTCAGGGCCTTAAAGAACACAACCCTAAGCCTGAAGAAAATGGAGTTGCCACCCAGATGGGTCAAGAAAAAGAAAGGGGTGGATGACTCAATTCCTAAGGAATTCCCAACCCCCTAATGGGTTCGGAAAGTTGGGTACTTGTGGGGAAGGTGAGAAATGGCCCAGCACCACCACAACACCCGGTTCATTAAAATCTGCCTCCTTTGCAAGTCTTAATATTATAAAATTCTTAAATAAAATAATATTATCCATACTACATGCAACAATTAAAATAAAGCATCATTACATTAAAATTAAAGCAATGTCCAAACAAAACCAATAAATGGACACCCATCCGAGGATGGAAACATGTCCTTACATCGCCCATGTCTAAAACTAAATGGGACACCCACCGAAAGGTGGAAACGAGTCCTTTAAATTGGTCCAAAAACTTTTAAAAAAATTAAATTATATAATATTTAACTAATGAGGTACCCACAAAGTGGAAACATACCTCTTACAATTTTAGAACTAAGGCAAATAAAACACTATTCGATTATCTAATTATAAATAAAAACAAACCATTCTTAAAATAAAATAAATCATTCATCATTAACATATAACGAATCACATAATCAAATAAATAAATAAAATTAGAATTTAATCCATTCAATAAACAATGTTAAGGTTTACAGTTTAGGATTTAAGAAATTAGGGTTCTGGGATTTAAAGTTTTTGAGTGTTTGGTTTTATTTATGGCTTTTGGCTATTGGAGGTACTAGATGTTGTTTTTATGATTTCTAAATTTTAGTTTTGAAGAATTAAGGTTTTGGCATTTAGAATTAGTGTTTAAATAATTAGGGTTTTTGTCAAAACATAATTATTATAAAACTCTAAGACTATTTTAACATGGATTTTTGATAAATACTTATATTTAATATAACTACTGGATGTTTAAAACATTATTTGAATAATCTAATACTATAGTGATTTAATGGAATAGGCTACTGTGATGATAATAAATAATAATTGATTAAGGTTTTAACTAAATAAGTTAGGGTTTAATTTAAATTAGAATTAGGGTTTCTAAGAAAACTATCACTATCATATTCAATTTTGAAATAGGAGGCTACTATGAAGATTTTGGAAAATTGATTTGATTAGGGTTTTTAGAAAACAAATTATTGTGGTTTTAGAAAAGTGTAATTTAGGGTTGTAGATCTAAAAATATGTGTTACCAGTATTAAGGCTTTAGGGTGTTGAAAGAAATAGTTTTAGGGTTTCAAATAGAGCTTGGATTGTAAGTAGTATCATTGATCAAATTGTATGATAAAATAATTAATCCAACTTGATGAAGCTACTGTGAATATAAGCAAAGAAATAAAGATTCAAACCTCCGTTGTTGATTCCACCACAATCTTTGAATTTTGGTTGAACAATAATAAAGACAGTGTAGGCTGCCTTTGATGGATTGGTGTTGCTTCCTCACTACCTCTTGCTTCTTCAAGGTTTTCTTTTTTGCCGAAAGAATTCAAGAGTCCCAAGTCCGGTTAAAAATTTCAGTTCCATAATTTTCTCCCCCCTTTTTTCTGTGGTTTAATGTGGTATTCATAGAAAAAATAAAAAACTTACATCTAATTGTCTAAGGAAATAAAAACCATTTAGGAAAAGAAATCAAAACCAAATAGAATTGGGTTTAAAAAAAATTGCGCTAGCAAAAATTACGCTGGTGAAAATTGCTGCGGGCTACAAGCGGGCTAGCTACGAGAATCTGCGAGAATTACGTGCGAGCTGCAGGCGCGGGCCAGCCAATTCACCGCAGGAATTTCCTGTGGTGAATTGGCCTATGGCCATTTTGCCGTAGAAATTTCCTGCTGCGAATTGTCAATTCGCCTCAGATTTTTCCTGCTACGAATTGGAGTAAGCCAATTCATTTTCGGTGATGAAAATTTTTTATCGCCAATTCTTCTGTCGTTGATTTTTATTTATTTATTTATTATCTTTTTTTACTGTTAATTTTTTTATTTTTATTAAAAATAAATATTGTAAGTAATGAATATTAAAATAAATATTATTTAATTAAAATACCACAAAAATTATTTTGGATTATTTTTTAAAAAATATTGGACTAGACTGGGTTAAAAATTAAGGGTCTACAGTTTGCCCCCTGCTTGAGTGATTTGAGGCTAAAGCAAAAGAGAGTGAAAAGCAATATGATTTTTTACTGGATTTAGAGCCATACTGGACTCCACACCTATTGTCGGTTTGAACTCTGGAATAAAAAATAATTTGTGATAAGTCTGAGGGTTTGGAGGGTTGTGGATCAGGTTAGACAAGGTGGCACATAAAGTGAGAAGAGACTGGTGAGTCCATGTTTGATACAAATAAAGGAAATGGGTGCGCCTCTGCTGACAGCTTAAGCTTTTGGTAGAAATGGTTAGCGTTCTTTCCAGTTAAGCATGCTGGTGCAGGGTCAGTATCAGGATGGGTGACCTCCTGGGAAGTGCCTGGCCCAGCCGCATCAATTGGTATCAGAGCCTATTTATTAGGTCTGGTCCCACTGCTACAAGTTCGAGGACGAACCTCCTTAAAGAGGGAGGAAATTATAAGTCTGAGGGCTTGGAGGGTTGTGGATCAAGTTCGACAAGGTGGCACATAAAGTCAAAAGAGACTAGTGAGCCCATGTTTGATCCAAAAAAAGGAAATGGGTGGGCCTCTACTGACAGCTTAAGCTTTTGGCAGAAATGGTTAGCATTTTCTCTAGTTAATGCTGGTGCAGGGTCAGTATCAGGATGGGTGACCTCCTGGAAAGTGCTTGGCCCAGTCGTATCAATATGGGTTATGGACCCAAGGTAAACTTAGGATTTGGGTTCTGGACCCGGGGTAAGTTCTGGACTTAAAAATAATTTAGGTTCTAGACCTAAGGTAAGTTTTTGACTTAATTTGGGTTCTAGACCCATGGTAAGTTCTGGACATAAAAATAATTTGGGTTCTAAACCCGAGATAAGTTCTGAACTTAAAAAATTAATTTGAGTTCTAGACCCGAGCTAAGTTCTGGACTTAAGAGTAATTTGGGTTCTGGACCAGAGCTAAGTTCTGGACTTAAGAGTAATTTGAGTTCTGAACCGGAGCTAAGTTCTGGACTGAAGAGTAATTTGGGTTATGGACCCGAGCTATGTTTTGGACTCAAGAGTGATTTGGATTCAGACCGAGCTAAGTTCTGGACTTAAGAGTAATTTGAGTTCTGGACCCTGAGCTAAGTTCTGGACTTAAGGATAATTTGGGTTCTGGACCTGAGCTAAGTTCTAGACTTAAAAATAATTTGGGTTCTGGACCCGAGCTAAGTTCTGGACTTAAGGGTAATTTGTGTTCTGGACCTGAGCTAAGTTCTAAACTTAAAATTAATTTGGATTCTGGACCCGAGCTAAGTTCTGGACTTAAGGGTAATTTGGGTTTTGGTCCCGAGCTAAGTTCTGGACTTAACAGTAATTTGGATTCTGGACCCGAGGTAAGTTCTAAACTTAAAATTAATTTGGATTCTGGACCCGAGCTAAGTTCTAGACTTAAGAGTAATTTGAGTTATTTGCAAAAAAAAAATTATAGTAAGTAGGATACTATAGAAATTCGTAAAAAAAAATTAGCTATTTTTTTTTTTACCATGCATATATCCTCTTGCCCCCCTGCGTGTAAAAATATTTAAAAAGTGCAAAAATATTTATATACATGCAAATATCTGAATAATTGAGTTTACTATTTATTTACTGAGTAGTCACTATTTATGCACTATTCACTCACTATTTATTTACTATTTATCAACAATAATATTTATTTTTTCTTTTTTTCTTTCACGATAATACTGTTGTTTCCTTTTTATTTTTATCTTTTTTCTTTGCAATTTTTCTATATAAACCTTGGCTCATTTCTACCATATTCATCCTCAAACCATTTCCGAAACTTTCATCTTCTTTTCCTTCTTCTTTTCCTTTGAATTTATCTTTATAAACCACAAAATTTTTGTTTCTTCAATACTCAGCAAAACATTTAGCAGAGAGTTAAGGAAAAAAAATGCATGCTTTGAGATTAGGACCCCAATCCAATGCTGAGTTATTAGAATTTATTCGACGGCATGAAAATGGAACTATAAGTCTACTAGCTAGGATGCAGCTTCATCATAGTTCAAGTAAAAAAACTAAGGTAACAATGCAATTTAATATTTATCAGCACAAATATGTATTTATTATTTTATTATATTTTTGTTTTTTTTTGAGATTTAGGAAAAATAAATTAATTAGAAGACTATGTTTAAGAATTTAATAAACAAGTAAATAGATAGACTAAAAATAGAACATGAATAAATTTAGTCTAAAAATCAGTGGTATTGGCATGATGATATACTCACCTTGTGTTATCTTACCTAGCTCCGTGTTAGCGCGATCGTTGCGTTATCCGGGGCGGAGGGTGTGTCTATAAAGCCCGACAATGGTATGATGTAGTACCTTCTCAGGTAAAACAAATTATCCGAGATTGCGGTTTTGAAAGCTTTATCTTGCAATTACTATCTGATGAGTGTCTGATAGATAGGAGTGTAGTTCAAGCATTGTTAGAGTGGTGGATGGACATGACCATACTTTTCACCTACCTATAGGAGAGATGACCATTGGCCCAGTCGATTATACAACCATAACTAGTATCCAGTACTATGGCCTTCCAGTCCCTCTTGCCAATGTTATTCTGACATTCAAAGAAGTCCAACAGTTAATCAGTATAGAACAATCATTAAAAGGGCCTTTCAAGATAAAAATTGAGCCGATTCGAGTTATTGGATGAACTATGAAGGACGGGTTCATAGGGAAACAACCAAACAATATGCTCGAGGATTTTTACAGTATTTGCTCGGGTCGACCATTTTATACAGCACTGAATCTGTCAACCATTTATCGGTGTTGAGGGCACTTATTGATATGAGTATGGTACCACATTACGGCTGGGGTGAAGCTTGCCTTGCCTGTCTTTATCATGGACTAGACAAGATTTGCAAAAATAAGAAGTCTTTTGTTGGTTTCATGGTAGTTGTCGAGGTACTCTTCTTTCACCATTGTCAATTCCATTCTTATTCTTGCATGAATTTGATTTTTATTGTTGTTGCATGTATGGGCATATGAGCATAATCTTGTGAGGGTGCCTGGCATTTCCCGAGAGAGAGTCGGGTATTCGAGATTAAATTTTTGGTTGTCTGATCGTGTAGCAATGTTTAGATCATTTTTGTACTTGTTTTTAGTATGATTTTTATTTGTTTTTAGTTTATGTTTCATTTGATTTTTGTTTAAAGTTTGTTTCAAGTGTTTGTTTTAGGTTAAAGTGCAAAAACTCCCTTGGAAGATCAAAATAGTGCAGGAAAAGCATGAATCAAGCAAGACATGGCCAAGCCAAATCAAGCTTGGCCATGTCACCTCAAAGGAAATGAAGGCATAGCTTGACACACCCATGAGACATGGCCAAGCCACTGGCCATGTCTCACTTAAAGACCAAAACCAAAGAAACCAAGAAAGAAAAGAAAATAGGCAGTACTTGACACACTCACATGACATGGCCATGTCACTTGAAGCTTGGCCATGTCTGCTCCTCTTGGCCATGTCTTTGCCCATGTCTGATCATCTTTGCCATGTCACTTGAAGCTTGTCCAAGTCTCAATATTTTACTTTTTTTTTTCAAAAACTTGTTGCGCTCGAATTAAGTTGTAACACCCTGATACCTTATATAAGTACTATACATATACCTGGTATACATACGGTAAGTATATAAAGTATAAGGATGTCACTTTTCGTTACCTTTTTAAAACCTGTAAAAGAATTCCAAACCATAATACGTTAATTTAAATAACATTTACCAAATCATTATCTTTATCAAAAACTTCATTTATACATATAATTATTTTCTCATCATAAATACATCAATATAAAAGTTATACATGTATGCATTACTCTCTAGTTGGTCTCGACAAACTTTTACTCTTCTCGTGGCATAACAAAAAACTTCATATCTTCCACCTATTTACCTGCGAGAATACACACCCGCGCTAAGCCCGAGAGCTTAGTAGTCCAAATATAAAATACAACATACAGTATAGAAGTATTAACATATAATGATATATCAATTCAATGTATAGTTAGTTCTTATCATATTTTCTTTTCTTTTTAATTGCATCTTTCATATATCCTAGTTAATTTCATATATGATGTATATATACATAATATTATCACTAACCCCAATCCATCACCAATACTCAAAATCAATATATTAATATACCCGCATTATATGTATCATACCAATCATGAATCACATTTCAAATGCTCACAATAATATTGTAATACACACATTACATATCATACCAATTATGAATCACATTTCCAATGCTCACAATAATATTGCAATACACGCATTACATATCATACCAATTATGAATCACATTTCCAATGTTCACAATAATATTGCAATACACACATTACATATCATACCAATTATGAATCACATTCCCAATGGAATCCACCATAGATCTCATTACTCATTTATTTCAACACTTGTATTTCACCTTGGTAATAAAGACAGACTCGGGCCCAAAACACTAATATGCCATTCGACTTTCAGAGTTAATGCTTTGGTTTAATTATCACATTTATCATTATCCCAACTAGGCTTCAAGGATTAGGTTCAACCAAGCTTCAAGGGGAACAAAGCATGCTAAGTATCAACCCAACTTGGCTTCAAGAACCATTCCAACCTAGCTTCAAGGGATGTAACATCTCAATTAGGCTTCAAGGGCTAGACCCAACCAAGCTTTAAGGGGAGTAAAACATGTTAAACTTCAACCCAACTTGGCTTCAAGGATCAAGTCCAACCTAACTTCAAGAGATTGTTACTATTAGGCATGCCACCAACAACAAAACTCTGAAAATGAATACCATATTAGACACACAATTCATTGATCATTCTATCATCAATATCATTCACAATTCTCATCATCATTTAGGCAAACATGCCTCACATATCTCAATTGAATTGTCATAGCCAATCACAATGGCTTCATATCACATTTGCATCATCATGGCCAATTACAATGGTTTCACAACATATCATATCTCAATCCATATGATACATATTATATCATTGATATAACATTTCAAAATATACTATTCATATAATACATTGCCATTCACAATGCATATAACATAACATTTCATCTTTTCCCAAAACACATTAACACCATTCATTATTAGAGCATTTATCATAACAAATTGCACATACCTTAAGAATGATCCTCATTTCTTCTTACCTTTCCCATTTCATATTTCATCCTTTATATTTATATATATATATATAGCAATTTACATTATTCATTTACATCCACAATATAATAGAGTATTTAACACATTCATCCAAATGTGTTAAGGTTCAAAGACATATAAGAATATACAATCAAATAGGGTTCATGCTTACCTTTTTAATGATCTTCACATCCTTCACATCATTCAATCATCACCTTAATCAAATTATATTAACAATATAATACACCCCTTAACACATTTGCAAACAAATGTGTTAAGTCTCAAATCATGTAAATAAATACAAACATATAAATTGGTACTTACCTCAAGAACTATTCCCATCCATCTATACATTTCTTTTTTTCCAAGAATTCTCCACATTTAGGTTAATGCAACACAATTTCTTCAAAACCTAATCCAAAGATCATTATTCATAGGTTTAGAATCATCCACATACATTTGTTTAGGTCATTCTTTGTTTACAAAGTATTTAGAGTGTATATAAAATGTTTAGGAGCAAAAGACTTTTGAAGAATCAAACAATGCATGAAGAACCAAAACCATTACAGTAGCAAACACACCCAAGGGACACGGCCAAGCTTGTGGCCGTGTCTCTCAAGACCAAAACTTCCCGAGGCAGACATGGGCAAGGACACGGCCGTGTCTCTTAACACAACTCAGGCAGTAGCAAACACATTCAAAGGACACGGCCAAGCTTGTGGCCGTGTCACCCCAAAACCTATCCAACACGGCCAAAATTCTCTAGACTTGGCCGTGTCTCTCAAAGATAATAAGTCTTGGCCATGTCTCAACTTGCTTTTGGCCGTGTCACTCAAGAACAAAACCCAAATTGTGGCCAAAACACTTCTAATGGCATTTAGACACAATATGCACAACATAAACTCAATCCAATGGATGTAATCAAAGTCATTAACACTTATTTTGCATGTTTAACACAATATTCACAATTAACCATACATTTAATCATTCACCAATTCAAAACCCTAAAACCAACTTAACTCTTGATCCTTCACAATCAACATCCACTTAAACTTACAATCTTCACAACCAAACCAACACCAATTCAACCTTTTAACTTACAATCAATACTAACACTTATAAACACAACTCAAACACACCAAATAACAAAATCAACAAACCCTAATTCACTTCACACAAAACTTCAAAATAACCAAGAAAAACAAGAGAGTACTTACCTTAAATGAAGAAATTCCACAAATCTTTAACCAAATCCTTTGTTTCCTTCTTCAATTTAATTCTTGCATCAAGAACACCTCTCTTGCTCTCTCCTTTCTTGAATGGCCAGCACACCAAAGATAAGAAAAGAAAAATAAACAAAAGTCAACTTCCTCTTCTTCTTTAAATCTCCACCAAGAGATTTTAACCAAGCAATTACCTATATACCCTTTTCCATTTAACTTAACTTTTGTCACTTGTATGCCCATAATAGTAATTTCACATATCCAAATAAATATCCTCTTTTATTGACTCTCCCTTTTGACTAATGTATATGTTAGTTATACCACCATATACCCAACATATACATTTCTCTCTACACCTTACTTTCTTTTTTAAAACAACACATACACATTCTCTTTTAATTTCTTTCCTCTTTCAAATCAAATATACATTCAATCCAATTAAAACAACAACAATATTCAAGACTTCTAGGGCATACATGGGGATATTACATAAGTACTACCACAAGCATCACTCGCAAGTATACGAGGTAGTTGTAGCAAAAGTGATCGCCCCAAGGTCATTTCCCCATGAAGGTGTAGTTCATAATAGCTTGATTGACAAGTTATTTAAATGCGAAAGTTTGTTGTGTTGGAATGGAGCGAGAATAATTTAAACCTAAGATTAACATGCGTAGGGTTATGTGTGATGGTTGTACAAGATCAAATCGATTCTTGGGAAGGTGCCTAGGGTTATAGGTCCATTCAATCAAAGCTTAATTCTCAATTATCCATTAACATAACCTTGTAGATTAATTTGTCCCTTAAGGTTAATTAGTCAATTACCAATCCATTAGTTCTCACATTCATGAATTAGCAATAACCAATTATTTCACATTATCAAATTAATGAAACCCTAGAACTTATATTTCTAATTCATTCATAGGGTAGTCGATTGTATAGTTCCGATATCGAATTTCACCTCTCGGTCCGTCATCAAATATTCAAAGATTAATAGGTAGCTAATCTATCAATCTAGCATTTAATACAATACAATCAACCAGTCAACAAGGAACATCAATGGAAATATCAAATCAAGATTTTGAATCAAATATACTACAAGCCCTAGGCATGGGTATTTAGCTCAACATCATCAATTTAAAAGATTCATTCATCTCAATATAAAACAAATACAAATTGTTCATTGCAATATCAATTCTCTTAATACAATAACAACAATAGAAATGAATGAAAAGAGAGAATAGAAAAACCCCTTGTGAAGATGCCAAGAGTAGGATTACTAGTCTTCCTCCTAGCTCCACTTGATGTATGATGAAGAACTCAAGCCCTCTTCAATGGTTGATTCCCCTTTGCAATATGGAATGGTGCTTTCTCAAGTCACCAAACCTTGGAATGGATCTTGCCTTTGGTAGATGGAATGGAGCTTTCTCAAGTCACCAAACCTTGGAATGAAGCTTCTTCAACCTTCAAGAGCTTGTTAACCCAACTTATCCCAAAGAACCTCAAAGATCTTGTGTATGGAAGATGGAGAAGATGAAGAGGATGGAAATGGAGGATGAAGATGAAAATAGACAAGGAGAGTGTCCCTCTCTCCCTCAAAAATGTGTATATCCAAATTGTTCCAAGCAATTCCCGGCTCTCACCATGTGCACACCCAGCGCTATCTCTTGAGTTGCTTAACCTGGGGTCAGGTAAGATAGTATTAGTATACTTTAAAATTTATATAAAACTTCACTTACCTTATGTCATTTTGTAGGTCAATTTGGCTTGGTGGAACATAGAAGAGCGGACGAACTAGACTTCTTCCATGATTGCCACATTGCCTTTTCAACACACCTATTGAGTCATTGTCGGCCCTGTGTCTAGTGGTTGGTTTCTCAGGGAGAGAGTGTATGAGTGGTTCCTTGGTCCCGAGCGGCGGATGATCCCGATGAGTTGCCCGAAGTATACTTAAAATATCACATTAATGCCGGAGAATGCATGGTGGTTGGCTTGGCACAGTTATGATGTTGAAACCTTTCTCCATCCACCGGGTGCATCATATAGCCAATTTATTCGAGTAGGACTCTTGAAATTTGATGTATCTCCTATTGGCGTACGGGAGATTCCCGAGAAAATGGGGATAGAGATGAAGAGGAGTATCACAGAGAGGGAAGAGGGTCCGTCCCTTATCCCGGGGCTAGCACCTGTAAGGTATACTTTTACTATTTTGCCATTGTAATTACTTATTTCTGAACTTGTTTTGACTTTTTTATTGATTATTACAGGCTGCTGACTCATTTGGTCATGAGGCTGGACCTTCCTTTACCTCTCCTCCATTTGCTCATTCTAATCAACCGGAGATCCCATCTCATCCATAGGGTATTGACATGAATTACCTGGTAGGTTTTCTTGTTCCATGATAATTTATGCTACGTGTATGCATGATTATGTATGCCCTTACTCTTTCCCTTCTGGCTCACAGCGAATGCTTGAGGAACAAAATAAGAAACTTCAAGAAGAGTTAGCTGTTATTCGTTAACAGGTTGCCCATTTTAAAAAATTATATCACCAGTCAGAGCAAGATTTTTGAGACTTTCAATTTCAAGGGGTGAGAGATCCTGGTGCTTCATCATCTAGAGGAACCCAAGCTGATGACCATGAGATCCTGTCGTCTACTTCGGATGAGGACCATTACAGATCTGAATTCCAAGGTAATAGAGATTCGAGTACTCCTGCTTTGGGTGGACTCAGAATAGGTGATATGCCTCATCCTCCAACAGGCGATGATTTTTTCAGGGATTTGCTTGATCATGATCCACCACCTCCTTCTCAGAGATCTATCATTATTGTATTAATTCAGAAAATATTGTATAATAAAAAAATTAATGATCAAAATAATAATGATGATATATAATTTGCACTTTTACTGCAACTTTTGACTTTTAAATTTTTCTTCTTCTTTTTTATCTATTTTTTATCTAGCCTTAATATCTTCTCCTTGCCCCCTACGTAGTAAAATATTGGAAGTGAGTTTCAAAATATTTTGTACGTACATAAACTCAAAAAATATTGAAAGGAGATATTTTGCCTCCTGTGTAGGCTCAAACCCATGATTTTTTCTATGAGGCTTTGGTTGATGTTTGTATATTGTCTAACTCATCGAACAAGCATGCATTTCCTCTTTCTTTTGTAAAATTACTGGAGCTTCCTCAAGCAATGGGCTTTTCATGCCCCCCTGATTTAATATTTTCTTTTGATTCTTTACTTCACAGGGTGTTTGCTGTTCACTTTGACAAAGAACATATAACACAAGACAAAAATGTCGTGTGATATGCACATGTATGCATGATATGCATGAGTAATACTCACAATGGTTCCATCGACCCACAGACCAAGGTGATCAGCAAAAGTGTTCTCATTGACTCCTTTGAGATGCCCATTCAGGTCTTACTTTGGAATGATAGAATGCTTCACATTTATAGCTTTTATCTTTAAGATGTTGAGAACATGAGTGGTGAGACCCAAGCAGCGGAGTCAGGGACGCATCCATTCCAAACTATGTTTTGGCATGACCTTGCTAATAATCATTTACTTTGCCCAATGTGTCCTTTAAGGTTTAATTGTTCAACATACTCCCCTTAACTTGAAGGCTTTGTAATTTTTTTTTAATTTCAAATTTTGATTTAGAAATCAAATGTTGGCTTTGCCAAATTATTATCAATTTACCTCAGGACTTGATTTTTCAAATTAACATATCTAAAACATGACAACCCTAGTTACCGTACTAAACTCGGGAATCATTTCTATTTAGGCAAGAACTTGTTGCACTTCAGATTGGCACATACAAATTACTTGGTCAAAAGTCTCATTTGAGTTTGAATATTGTCTATCTCATATGCATGCTTATCCAAACTATCTCCACTAATAGACTCTACCTACCAAGAGAGATCAACAGGTCTTTGATAGGCTTGAAATGGGGTCTATAAGGGACACGGGTTAAATGAAAGCCATTTTGAGATTGGAGCTGATGTTACACAAAGGCAAACCTTCACACTACAAACTGCTTGTTGGAACTTTAGATTGGGAGCATGAAAAAGATAGAGCTTTGAACATTCTCCCATCTTCTTGATGTTAATCTGGATTTTCCTTAAGATAGTCTTTTCCCTTATAAAAAGGTTGATACCCACATTTCTTTCTTTTTCTTCTTTTCCCTTTTCTTTCTCTCTCTTTCTCTTTCTCTTTCTTTTTCTTTATTTTATCATTTTGTCCTTCTTTTCTGTAGGATTGTTAAGTATAGGACATTCAAAAACTAGATGGCTTTTCCCCTTTTTCTTTGATTTTGATTGAATCTTTGGTTGGGTTGGACCAATTCAAGTCAAACTGTCCTTATAAACCAAATGGAAACCTTTTGCCGCCTTAGGTAAAAGAGAACTCAGTTGGATTTCTGAACCATTTTGGGTTTTCTTTTCTTACTTTCTTTTTCTTCTATTATTTTCTTTTGTCTTTTTTTTCTTTGCTTTTTTATTCTTCTTCTTTTCTTTTCCTCTTCTTTTTTTTTGGTTCAAGCTCTAAAAGAGTTGTCTTGTTTGTATCAACTTGGGTTTTTAATAATGCATGAGAGGAGTGGCATAAATCTTCTTTAACAGGGATAAATCATTTGTTACTCAAATGTTGACTTGATAGATTGGAGATATTAGGTGAACTTCAACTACCCTTATGGTCTTGAAAACATCAACTATCCTTACGGCTTTGGCTATGCATTCCATTCTTTGATCTTTTTGCCTCTTCATCTTAGTGATCATAAGACTTGTCAAAAGTATCACAACAGCTCAGGGTAGGTTGTTGGGGTTTGTAAGCCAATGAAAAGAAAGCTAAAATTTTATGAAGGCTTAAAGGGACAACTAGGGATTGATATTTAATTGGGTGGATACTAGTTGTTGGCTAACCAAACAATACCTAGATCATTTCTCCCTTAAATAAGCATAGTTCAATTTCACCTCAAAAGTTTGTCAAAGCATGTTCTAAGACTGACTAGGACCTAGACAAAGGTAATTATGCAGAAGCCCTCTGTAAGTAAGCAAACACAACTCAATGCTTTAGAGCAATTCCCTCACCTAGTAAAGTCATTTGAATCATGATGCATAGATATGATAATTTATAAATATCAAGTTAAATTCCTCATTGGTTGAGCACCAAAATGAACAAAGACCATGAAAATTTTTTATGAAAATAATTTATTTAAACAAACTTAATTTGAAAAACATAATTGTTCTAAATAAGTACTAAAGAAAGAAAAGTAAAACTTCAAACTAAGGGAGAATCGTTGAGTCGGAAAAAACTTTTCAGTTATTTAGACATATTAAGGGCAAGGATTTTTTCATCATTAAGGATCATTACTTCATCATCCACAGTTAGTCCAAGCACATCATCTTTAGCAGCTTCTCTATCCATATCATCATAAGATGACAAGATAAAACTCTTCACGATGGTTGTAAGCGGTGGCGCCCTTCCAAATTTAGGCAAAGGATTATTCTTAATGTTGGGCTTATCAGGCTCAAGAAGCTTACCACTGTTAATTAAATTTTGGATCTCATGTTTTAGTCGTAAGCATTTATCTGTCTCATGTCCTTGTGTCTGATGAAATTCACAAAAGGCTTTAATATCAAATTTTGGGGATAAAGGATTTGGCAAAGGTCGAGGGGTCAAGGGTAAGATAGTGGCTTCCCCAATTCAAAAAAATGCATCATTCCTCCTTGACCATTGGCATTAACATCAGCTTCCTTTTGTGTATTTTGATTGCTAGGTTGATAATTTCATTTTGCAGAAAAATGGTTATTCTCTCTTTCCCTTTGACTTTGCCCACTAGGGTGATAACCGCCCTTATTGCTCCACTTAGACAGCACATGGTTCGGCTAGTCTCGTAGAATAGGGATTGATCCCTCATTTTTCATTCGATCTCTATTAGTGAATATGTTCCCCATTGATGCTGCCTTTTCCTTCTTTCTTATGTTGATGGGAGATGCCTCATTAGCATTGTTGATGAGCTCTAGAATTTCAATTAACTGGGACTTCATAATTTCAACCAATTGATCTCACAGCTCGGCCATCCTAGCTTTGACAACTTCATCGACTATGTCCCTTAGCTGGTTTGAATCCATCCTTCCAATGAAGCACTTGAATCAAAAATCAATATTGTAGGTGGTGTCGTTGTATGCTCTTGAATTGTTGTACTCTAGGTCTGTGAGCCAGAAAGGATTAATGATATTGTAAAACCTTAATTTTTGACCCAGTCTGGAAAAATATATTTTATTTAGTCCAAAATAATTTTTGTTTTGTCCAATATATTTTAATTAGTCCAAAATAATTTTTGTTATCTTAATTAAATTAATAAAAATAAAAATAGGCAAATAAAAATAAAAATAAAAATAAAAATTGGCGATGAAAAAATCGTTGCTGAAAACCAGGGCGGGATGAATGGTTGTGGGCCATTTCACCCGCAGGAGTTTCCTACAGGCGAAATGGCCCGCAGGCCAATCTCTTGCCGCGGTAGCCAGTTGCGGCAATTTTTTTTGCCAACACAATTTTTCCGCAGCAATTTTTTTTTGCTAGCGAAATTTTTCCGACACAAATGTTTCCAAAATCTAATGCAATTAGGTTTCGATTTCCTTTTCTTATCAATATTATGTTCTGTGAATAATTAGGAATCAACTATAAAATTATTCTATAAATAAGACCAAAAACAACACAAAAAAGGGGGGAGAAATCAGAGGGGAAATTGATTAAAAAATTTGATCCGAAATTGAGAAGGAAAACCTTGAATCAAGCTGATTTTTTGAGGGAGCAGAAAAATAATTCAAGCAATTCAAAGGCAAAAAAAACTCATCTTTGACCCTGTTCATCCAAGAAGCAATTTTTGGTGTAACCTACGAAAGAAGGTTTGAATTCTTAATTTCTTTTATTTTTTCACAGTAGCTAAATCATCCCATTCTTTCTTTTAATTCAAAAATTTTAGAACCTCAATTCACTTTTTCTAAAGTATAAAAATCTTAATTCATTGCTTTGTTTTCTAAAAAGTTTAAAGTTGTTAGATTGTTCCTTCAAAACCCTAAAACCCTAATTTGCTTTCCAAATTATCAAAACCCTAAATTGAGTTCTGTTTCTTCCCAAAAGCCCTAAAAACTTTTCTTTTGCTTTTATAAACTTTAAATTGTTTTGTTTATTTTCATAAAACTTCATAAAATTATCAATTGATTTTCAAATCCTAAAAAAATAATTCATTCCCCGAAACCCTAAATCAAAAATCCTAAAACCCTAATCCAACTCCAAAACTAAAAACAATGAACCCTAACCCCTTTAAAACCTTAAACCCTATTTTTTTCTAAACCCTAATCCTTTAAAACCTTAAAAACCATATAAACACAAATATTATAATTTTACATAGTAAACTTGAAACCATAATTCAATAAGTAACCGTAAACCATAAATCTAAGTATTTTAAAGTGTCCAAATCCTAAATTCATGATTTTACATCACAAACCCTAATTTGGTTAATCAAAAAATTTTATCAACCTTTTAAAACATAAAACCTTAATATATTTTAATTCCTTTAAAAACTCACAGTAACCTAATTCCACAAATTCCAAAACCCTAAACACATGAAATAAAGAACCCTAAATGGAAACAGTAGCCATAATTTAGATTTTTATTTGCCTTATTCAATTCTATATTTGATTATGATTTGATTTATTTTATATGCTTTGATTTATTTTATATGCTTTAATTTATTTAAATTCAATGCTTGGTTTATTTAATTTATCATGGATGGATGTTTACTCTCTATTGATGTTTAATACCTTTGATGAATGATTTATTTATTATGAATGGTTATTTACTTTTATCAATTTTTTTAGATTTCCAAATGTTGTAAGAGGTATGTTTCCACTTGGTGGGTACCTCATTAGTTAAATATCATGTAATTTAAATTGCTTTTCCATTTTAGAACCAATGT
The DNA here is from genome assembly GCA_947685225.1 of Garcia nutans. Lineage (NCBI taxonomy): Eukaryota > Viridiplantae > Streptophyta > Magnoliopsida > Malpighiales > Euphorbiaceae > Garcia > Garcia nutans. Next base: position 29,368,892 of record CANTUV010000007.1, on the reverse strand, counting down.
AAAGGACGTGTTTCTACCGTTTGGTGGGTGTTCTATTTAGGCATGTGATGTAAGGACATATTTCCATCCTCGGATGGGTGTCCATTTATTTGTTTTGCTTGGACATTGTTTTGATTTTCAATATATCGATGCTTTATTTTAATTATTGTGTATAATATGGATAATGTTGTCATGTTTAAGAATTTTTTAATATTAAGACCTGTAAAGGAGTCCGGTTCCAATGAACCGGGTGTTGTGGGGGTGCTGGGTCATTTCTCACCTTCCCCACATGTACCCAACTTTCTGAACCCATTAGGGGGTTGGGGATTCCATAGGAATCGAGTCATCTACCCCTTTCTTTTTCCCGGCCCATCCAGGTGGTGACTCCATTTTCTCCGGACTTAGGTCCATGTTCTCTAAGGCCCCGAACCTAAACAGTGCCGAAGTAGCAAGAACCATTCCACCGAGAGTGGGGGCAAAAATCATCGCTCATAGTGGCGACTCCACTGGGGATAAGAGAAGTTGATTATGTTGGTCTTTATATTATTCTATTCTTTCTTATAACAATATTGTCCATTGCATCATCTTAGATTGCATGATGTGCGTGAGTTAGGACGCCCGTGTTATCCGTGTTGTGTTATGTAAGGGATACCATACTTTCACTCAAGGTATGGAGATCGAGCATGGCATAACCACTCATAGCCTCGTACCATTTGGTATATACTTTCTATGGGAACCTAAGCCTTTTAACCCATAGACTAAAGCTCATGTAATTGGCCTAGTTACTTTCCTTAGGTTTTACCCCAAATGCATGTTGTTTGACTATGGTTGATTTATCTTAGCTTGAATCATGGCTTATTTGGTTTGTTCTTTTTTCTAATATGACCTAAATATGTTGTAAGCTCAAAGTTATTTTCAAAACTTCTCAAGATGGTCTTTGGACATAAGACTTTTCTAAAAACAAATCAAAATTTCTTTTGCTCATGGCCCAAATACTAAGCCCAAAATTCATTTTTTCTAAAATCTTTTTACAATGGGCTTAGAAACAAAATTATTTTTTAACCTTTTCTTACAAAGAGCTTGCAAAATAGTTAGGTCAATTATGAAATACCAAAAATCAATTGTGGGCCTAGTTTATACTAAGAATAAATTAACCATTGGCTTGTTTTTGGCATGAATCATTAGTTACCTTTTTCAAGTGAGAAATGTATCTATAATAAACCTCTTAATTTAGTTTTAATCCAATATAGCATAAAAGCTACTTTAGTTGGTGGAATAGATTAAAACCTAATTAATGGGAATTATCATGGATAGATTTCCATTTTCGAAAATATAACTATTAGTTGAAACGTCCGAGGGAATTATTCAAAAGCAAGGTACCCCATGTTGGTATTTTGTTAACCATGTACCTAGGAAAAGAGACTCGCCATTCGTGTGTGGATGTTATAAGGTTAGAAGAAACGTCCTACTTGTCCTTATTTGTTGATTGTTTGTGCATACATGCATACATGCATACATTTGCATCCCATATCATTGATCCTCTTTGGCTCACAGCCCTGGATTACGACAGTTCAAAAGCTTACAACAATCCGACCTATGTCGGAGACGAAGTATCTAGAAACAACTCAATCACTTGCTCATCAAAAACAATGGAGCCCGAACAAATTCAAAGGATGGTGGATGAGGCCCTTAACGTCAAGATGGAAGAAATAAAAGAGGCCCTAGCTGAGACCATGAAGAACCAATTGACTGCAATCTTAGAGAATCATGCCGAGGCATCTACTAGCACTAAGAAGCCAAAGGACAAAGGGAAGACTAAAGTTGGTGAAGTGGTTTTTGATGATGAAAAGGTGATCATTGATGATGATGATGATTGGGCTCAATACTACCAAGATGCTCAAGAGAAGAAAAAGGAACCAAAGATTTTTGAAAGATCAACTATGGAGAAGACCGAAACTTCTTATATTGAAAAGATGATTGCTGATTTAGAAAAGAAATTTGAGAAGAAGCTAAAAACAAAGGAAATGTCCGAAGTTGACAAATTATTTGAGCTAGATGAGGAAGTCTCATGCAAGTTCAAGATGCCATCTTTTGCAAAGTTTGATGGAACCGGAAATCCTCATCTCCATGTGAAGCATTATATCACTGCTATGCAGTCTTCCTGAGCTACTTAGGCTCAAACTCTAAGGTATTTTATGCTCTCATTGGACCCTATTGTCCAAAATTGATTCAATACCTTAGATGATGGAACACAAAAGAGTTGGGATCTACTTTACAAAGCCTTCATCCAACAATATGGATACAATGTTGAGATGGAAGTTACCTTAATGGAAGTGGAGTCCATTAGGCAAAGGTCGAATGAGAATATTGTTGATTATGTGAAGAGATGGAGAAACAAGCCTGCTTTGATCAAGAAGAGGCCCGATGAATCCGATCAAATTAGGATGATTGTGAGAGGGGTGTTGCCTAATCTTTGTGAGAGGATGTCTCATACACTCATCCAGGATTTCAAAGACCTTTTCCAAGCTGGTTTGCAAATTGAACAATGGGAAAGAGAGAAGAACCATTTTTCAACAAGAAGGAATGAGAAAGGGAACTATCAATCTGGTAGCCAAAGCATGCAAAAGGCTGCGGTGTTAATGCTACTAACCAAGGAACAAGGAGACAATTTTCAAAGTTGGGGAAACCGATGTCTTGGGTTCTCAATAAACTTCAAAGAAAGGGATTGCTACAACCCTTAAATCCTCGTCCTTTGCCTAACCCTCTCCGACCTAATTTCGACACTAAAGCATTTAGTCAATTCCACCAAATGCAAGGGCATGACACGGATAGATGTGTAAGGTTGAGACATGAGATCAAAAATCTAATTGATAATGGGAAGCTACCCGAGCCCAACAAGCCAAACACCAAAGATAACCCATTACCAAAGTTCAATAGAGTACCACCACCGGTAACCTTCATGATTGGAGGAGGTTTGCATGAGGATTTTGTCATGTCTTCTTTTTCAAGATGTGGATAAAGAAGCAACCAAAGAAGAAGAGGTATTTGATGAAATTAAACAAGTTATGGGGGATAAAGAAGTAGCAATTTGTGTCGTCAATGTGTTTTGGGATTCAAGCGATAGTGATGATGATCTTGTATCCAAGAAGGAGGAGTGGACTTGGACCGAGCCCGAAGAAGATGAGGTGATGAACACTAGATCCGGTAAGCCTTATGCAAGGCCATCACCTAAGGAGGTAGAAACTAATAAGGGTAAGGAAGTCAAAGTAGAAGAAGATGATGTTGTGCTCAAGCAATTGAAAAGAACCCAAGCAAGTGTTAGCATTTGGGACTTATTAGCTACATCTAAAAAGCACCGAGAAACTATGGCCAAAGCCTTGGCTAGCATGCCAATCTCTACCTCTATGACACCGAAGGAGCTGATCAACTTCATAAAAATTGGAGGGGTAATGAAATGTGAAGAGGTTCAAGAGAAGAGCGAAGTTAATATGGGAGCAGTTTCTTTTTCAGATGTGGATTTACCGGAGGATGGGAGAGATCATATCCGCCCTCTCTTTATCAAAATAGAAGTCAAGGGGAAGAGGACTCCATAATGGTAAATGATGGATCCGCCATAAATGTTTGTCCACTTAAGATATTGCCAAAGCTAGCCATATCAACAAGAGATCTAAACAAGACCGAGGTAACAATGCGTGCTTATGACAACACTAAGAGGCATGCCGAAGGGACTTTCAAAGCGGCTGTCAAGGTTGGTCCAATTGAATCTATTGTTGAGTTTGTTGTTTTAGACATACCGGTTACCTTTGCCTTAATCTTGGGGCGACCATGGTTTCATCCTCTAGGTGGAGATCCTTCCACCCTTCATCAAAAGATCAAGTTCCCCAACGGAGATGAGACAGTGGTCATGGAAGCTGAAGATAATGAGATCGCTCTAATGATTGAGAGGCCTCTCAATGGTTTTCAAGTAGCTATAATTTCTGATAATGAAGTAATGGACTCCAAAGTCTTGAATATGATGAAGAACATGAACTACCTTCCCGGAGCTGGTCTTGGAAAGGGTAAAGCCGGTTTGACAAAGCTGCCGGACTTTAGAACTCAAACTTCCAAAAAGGGGTTGGGATATGATGAAGACAACGATGTCCAGCCAAAGAAGAGTGAGAAGATGAGCTTCCCACCACTTGAAGAAATCTTTGTCAAGGCTCCAGACATGGCACCACTCCAAGGAAAGCCCGAGCCAATCATGTTCATGGGTAAGTTATTCACAGGTTTTGAAATTTTTACAGCTGTGGCCGAGCTAGTGAACCAAGTGAAGAAAGAGCTCACTGTGAGCGGGGATTTTTGCCCCCACTCCCGGTGGAATGGTTCTTGCGACTTCGGCACTGTTTAGGCTCGGGGCCTTAGAGAACACGGACCTAAGTCCAGAGAAAATGAAGTCTCCACCCGGACGGGCCGGGAAAAAAGAAAGGGGTGGATGACTGGATTCCTAAGGAATCCCTAACCCTCTAATGGGTTCAAAAAGTTGGGTACGTGTGGGGAAGGTAAGAAATGGCCCAGCACTCCCACAACGCCCGGTTCATTGGAACCGACCTCCTTTACAAGTCTTAATATTATAAAATTCTTAAGTATAATAACATTATCCATATTACACATAATAAAAAGAAAGCATCATTATATTAAAATCAAAGCAATGTCCAAACAAAAGAAAACAAATAAATGGACACCCATCAAATGATGGAAACATGTCCTTACATCACATGCCTAGATAGGACACCCACCAAAAGGTAGAAACATGCCCTTTACATAAGTTCTAAAATAGAAAAAGCAAATTAAATTACATGATGTTTAACTAATGAGGTACCCACCAAGTGGAAACATACCTCTTACAACTTTTGGAAGTCTAAATTGATTGATAAAAGTAAATAATCATTCATCATAAATAAATCATTCACCAAAAGTATTAAAATAAAATATAAAATAAACATCCATCCATGATAAATTAAATAAATCGAGTATTGAATTCAAATAGATTAAAGCATAAGAAATAAATCAAGGTATAAATAAATATGGAATTGAATAAAGTAAATAAAAGTTCAAGTATAGCTACTATTTCCATTTAGGGTTTTTTATCTCATGTGTTAAGGTTTTGGAAATTTCTAAAATTAAGCTACTGTGACTTCTATGGAATTAAAATAAATTAGGGTTTTATGTTTTAAAAGATTGGTAAGACTCTTTGATTAAACAAATTAAGGTTTGAATGATGAAATCATGAAACTAGGGTTTTGGACACTTTGAAATACTTTTTAATTCATGATTTTAAATAGTGATTTAAGCTACTGTGACTTTTTAGAGTTTTTATGTTTTTTATGTTTTTCATGTTTTAAAGGGATTAGGGTTCATAAAAATTATGGTTTAAGGTTTTAAAAGGATTAGGGTTCATTGTTTTAGGTTTAAAAGTTGAATTTTGGATTTAGGCTTTAAAATTAGGGTTCTCGGGTAATGAATTTGAATTAGAGTTTTAAAAAGCAATTTGATGATTTATGAAGTTTTATGAATTTAAACACATGGATTGAAGTTTTTATAAGTAGAAAAGGTGTTTTTTAAGGTTTTTTGAATGAAATAGAACCTACTTTAAAATCTTAAAAGAAACAGAATTTGATTTTGGTTTTGTAGAAAAATATGTTCAATTAGAGTTTAAAGATTTTAAGAAGAAAAAATAACAATTTTAAATCTTTTTAGAAAAGAAAGTCACGTTTTTATTGTTTTTGATTATGGAAAGATTAAATTACAACTCTAAGATTTTTGATTTAAAAAACTTAAATTTTATGGATTTGCTACTGTGAAACATAAATTAAAAGGATATAGCATACCTTCTTTTGTTGATTCTCCAAAAATAACTCTTCTTGGATGAACTAGCTCCAAAGACAAGCCTTGGTTGCCTTTGAATTGCTTAATACATGCTACTGCTGCTTTAAAGATCAATTGAATTGTGTTTCCCTTTTCCTTCCTTGATTTGGTTTCAAAAAAAATCAAGCTACTGTGAAAGTTTTTCTCTCTTTTTTTGGTTTAATTAGTCCTTATTTATAGTGGTTTTTAGGTTGTTTATTCCTAATTCCCCATAGCAATTAATATTAATAAAAAAAAGAAATTAAAACCTAATTGAATTAGGTTTCAAAAAAAAATTGCGTTGAAAAATTTTGCGCTGGCAAAAATTGTGGCAGCGGGCCCATGACGTGCCAGCCCATGGGCGTGCCAGCGTGCAGGAATTTCCAGCGGGAAGTTATTTCGCCCGCAGGAATTTCCTGCAGGAAGTTATTTCGCCCGCAGGCCTGCGGGTGAACTGCAGCTGGCCCGACTGGCCCGCGCGACCACTTTTCGCTGCCGATTTTTTTTCGACTCCGATTTTTATTTTTATTTTTTGATTTTTATTTGTTAATTTTCATTTTTTATTAATAAAAATTAGATACTAAGGTAAAAATTATTTAATTAAAATTATTTTGGACCAATTAAACAACAAAAAATCATTTTGAATTAAATAAAGCATATTGGATCGGATTGGGTAAAAAATTAAGGGTCTACAGTTTGCCCCTTGCTTGAATGATCTAAAACCTTAGTGAAAGAGAGTGAAAAGCAAGAATATTTAATTTTTTGATATGGCGACTTGTTTTGGGTTCTGGACCCAAGGATGACTCTAGGTTCTAGACCTAAGGGAAATTTAGGTTCTGGACTCGGATTCGAGTTCTGAACTTGAGGATAACTCTAGTTTCTGGACCTAAGTAAAATTTGGATTCTGGACCCGAGCTAAGTTCTAGACTTAGAAAATTCTAGGTTCTGGACCTAAAGAAAATTTGGGTTCTGGACCCGAGCTAAGTTCTAGACTTAAAAAATTCTAGGTTCTGGAACTAAGGAAAATTTGGATTCTGGACCCGAACTAAGTTCTGGACTTAGAAAATTCTAGGTTCTAGACCTAAATAAAATTTGGGTTCTGGACCCGAGCTAAGTTTTGGGCTTAGAAAATTCTAGGTTCTGGATCTAAGTAAAATTTAGGTTCTAGACCCAAGCTAAGTTCTGGACTTAGAAAATTCTAGGTTCTGGACCTAAAGAAAATTTGGGTTCTGGACCCGAGCTAAGTTCTGGACTTAGAAAATTCTAGGTTATGGACCTAAAGAAAATTTGGGTTCTGGACCCGAGCTAAGTTTTGGACTTAGAAAATTCTAGGTTCTGGACCTAAGTAAAATTTGGGTTCTAGACCCGAGCTAAGTTCTGGACTTAGAAAATTCTAGGTTCTGGACCTGAGCTAAGTTCTGAACTTAGAAAATTCTAGGTTCTGGACCTAAGTAAAATTTGGGTTCTGGACCCGAGCTAAGTTCTGTACATAAAAAATTCTAGGTTCTGGACCTAAAGAAAATTTGGGTTCTGGACCCGAGCTAAGTTCTGGACTTAGAAAATTCTAGGTTCTGGACCTAAGTAAAATTTGGGTTCTGGACCCGAGCTAAGTTCTGGACTTAGAAAATTCTAGGTTCTAGACCTAAAGAAAATTTGGGTTCTAGACCCGAGCTAAGTTCTGGACTTAGAAAATTCTAGGTTCTGGACCTAAAGAAAATTTGGGTTCTGGACCCGAGCTAAAAGGTTTAGCTAATTTTTAGGCATATGTCTTCCTATTGCCCCCTGGGTATAAAAACACTTGTATACTCGCAAATCGAATAGTTACTGTTTATTTACTATGTAGTTACTGTTCATGAACTATTCACTATTCATAAATAGTAAATTTACTATTTACATATAGTATTAAATAGTATTTACTATTGGAAAAAGTGATTTTACTATTTACCAATAGTAATACTATTTATGAATAATAACTTTTACTATTCATCAATAGTAGCACTATTTATAAATAGTAACATTTACTATTTATCAATAGTAATACTATTCATAAATAATAACATTTACTATTCATACACAATTTTGAGTTTGTTTTCATCTGCTTGCCGTTCCTCTATAAAAGGCCATCCATTCTCCATTTCATTTCAAAACTTCAATTTCAATTTTGCAATCCTTTCGAATTTATTTTCAATTTCAACACATATTTTAAAAACAATGCATGCTTCGAGGTCGCGGACTCATTCTAATGTCGAATTATTGGAGTTTATTCAGCATCATGAAGACGGAAATCATGATATACTGGCCGGCATGCCGCTTCATCGCAGTTCCAATCAAAAGAGCGAGGTAATGATGATTTTTTTATTTTTTATTATTATTATTTATTATTTATTATTTTGTTTATTTTATTTTATTTTTTATTATTATTTTATTATTACTTTTTATTATTATTATGAAAATTTAATTTAAATAGATTGAAAGACTCGTACTTACCTAGTATTAACTTACCTGGGTCTGTGTTAGTATGATCATTGTGTCATTTAGGCCGGAGGGTGTATTTACAAAGCTCGACAATGGTATGATGTAATGCCTTCTCGGGTAAGGCAGATTATCCGAGATTCTGGCTTTGAGCAGTTTTTCTTGCAATTGTCGTCTGAAGAATATCAAATAGAACGAAGCGTGGTCCAGGCGCTGGCAGAGCGATGGCTGGATACAACTCATACTTTTCACTTGCCCATTGGGGAGATGACAATTGGTCCGGTCGATTTTACTGCCATAACCAGCCTTCGATATGATGGTGCTCCGGTTCCTCTAACCAATGAAATTTTAACATTTGAAGAAATTCAGGAATTAATTGGTATGGAACCATCATATAAAGGACCTCGTAAGATAAAAATCGAGCCAATTTGCAGTTATTGGATGAACTACGAAGGTCGAATTGGCAGAAATAGGGCCGAACAGTATGGTCGAGGATTTTGTTATATCTGCTCGGATCGACCATCTTTGGCAGCACTGAATCATCCATTCACTTATCAGTGTTGAGTGCCCTTTCTTATCTCAGGATGGTACCATCTTCTAGCTGGGGTGAAGCTGGTCTCGCATGTCTTTATCATGGCCTTGATAAGCTTTATCGAAACAAGAATTCTTTTGTCGGCTTGATGGCGATTGTCGAGGTATTCTTTCTTCCACCAATTTTTTCTTTTTTTTTTCTTGTGATCTTTGTTGTTATTGCAGATATGGGCATATGAACACAACCTCCTGAGAGTACCTAGCATTTCCAGAGAGAGAATCGGGTATCCGAGATTAAATTTCTGGTTGTCCGATCGTGTGAACGTTCCCGGCTCCCATCATGTGCATACTCATCGCTTTGTGTTGAGCTGTTTAACCTGGGATCAGGTAAAACAACATTAGTATGCTTTAAACGTTTTGCAAAAGTTTTACTTACCTTATGTTATCCTGCAGGTGAATTTGGCCAGGTGGAATCTAGAAGAGCGAGCAAACTGGTCTCCTTTGATGAGGGCTGCACTATTTTTCCAACATTCTCGGCGAATTATTACTGGCCCTGTGTCTAGTGGCTGGTTTCTCGGGGAAAGGGTTTATGAATGGTTTCTCGGCCCAGAGCAGCGGAGGTTTCCGATGCAAATCCCAGAATACACTTTAAATATTATGTCGATGCCGGAGGAAGTTTGGTGGTCGGCCCGGTATGGTCATAATGCCAAGTCATTTCTCCATTTACCGGGCCCATTTTATGCCCGTTTTATTCAAATAAGACTCTTGCACTTCGATGTGTCTCCTATCGGTGTGCGGGAGATTTTCGATGGAAATGAGGGTAGAGATGAGGAGGAACATGTAGGAGAGTCTATTCCATATCTCGGGACCAATACTTCTCAGGTAAAACTCTTACCACTTTTCCATTGCAACTGCTCTTTCTTTCTTTGATTCTTTAATGATCATTGCAGGTTGTTGGCTCGTTTGATCATGAGGCTGGACCATCTTATTCGCAAGGCATTGACATGAATTACCTGGTATGTTTCTTATTTCACAATAGTTCATGCTATATGTATGCATGATTATGTATGCTCTTACCTTTTTCCTTCTTGGCTCACAGTGGATGCTCGAAGAACAAAACAAGAAGCTTCAAGAAGAGTTGGCTGCAAGTCGTCAGCAGGCTTCTCATTTTGAAAGTTTATATCATCAATCTGAACAAAATTTTTTAGACTTCCGATTTCAAGGAATAAGGGATCCCGATGTTTCTTCATCGATAGGCCCCCAGGCTGATGACCATGAGATCCTTTCGTCTGCTTCTGATGAAGACCAGGACAAATCAGAACTCCAAGGCAATAGGGATTTTGGTGCTTCTGCTTTGGATGATCCCGGGATGAGTAACTTGCCCCCTCCTCCAACAGGCGACGACTTTTTCAAGTCTTTATTTGATGATCTACCACCACCCTCTTAGTGATATGTAAATATTGAAACAATTGTAAAACATTGTACAATTTTCTTCTTTACTGTAATCTTTTTTTTTCCGTTACTGCCATTTTTTCTTTTTTTTTTTCATTACTGCCATTATTTATTTATTTATTTATTTATTTATATATATAATACTTCATAATTAATCCACTTCTTTTGTTAAACCAAATCCAAAATGGAAAAAGAAATTGTGATCACTTCCTTTCCTTGTGCCATATGGTCTTATCCTTTTCCATCATCTTTTCCATTTCACTTTTGGAAAAGGTTTATTTTCTCCTATATAAATCACCTTGCATGCCATATTTCAATTCATAAGCCAAGAATCTCTCTTCCAAAGTGAATACTCTTTCTTTAGCAATTTTGGTTTCCCTTTATTCATCAACCATGACCGAGCACCATTTAAAGAAAATAAAAATTCTATTTAAGAATATGGACACCAACAATTGGAAGCAAAATGCTTTCAAAATGTCAAATTGGACCACTGCTTTTTACGTGCCGCAACTTCCTTGTGGAATACGGATTCCAGGGTGTTTAAAATTAATGGCTTTGAAATGTGTCCCTTGATTGAAGAATTTGAGGCCATCCTTGGACATCCCAATAATCAGCAAATGGCGTTACCCACATTGATTTCCAAAACTCAACAGAAGATGCAGATGTTATTTCAAATTTCAAAACCCGAGATTCTTCGGTTGATGTTTTAAAATGCTTTCAAAATGTCAAATTGGACCACTGCTTTTTACATGCCGCAACTTCCTTGTGGAATATGGATTCCAGGGTGTTTAAAATTAATGGATTTGAAATGTATCCCTTGATTGAAGAATTTGAGGCCATCCTTGGACATCCCAATAATTAGCAAATGGCGTTACCCATATTGATTTCCAAAACTCAACAGAAGATGCAGATGTTATTTCAAATTCCAAAACCCGAGATTCTTCGGTTGATGTTTTAAAATGCTTTTAAAATGTCAAATTGGACCACTACTTTTTACATGCGGCAACTTCCTTGTGGAATACGGATTCCAGGGTGTTTAAAATTAATGGCTTTGAAATGTGTCCCTTGATTGAAGAATTTGAGGCCATCCTTGGACATCCCAATAATCAGCAAATGGTGTTACCCACATTGATTTCCAAAACTCAACAGAAGATGCAGATGTTATTTCAAATTCTGAAACCCGAGATTCTTCGGTTGATGAGAGGTGAAAAAATTCTTCTTGCTCCTTTGATTGACTTTTGTTTTTCTCATTTGGCTCCTACTAAGGCATGGGGACGCATGCTTTATCTTTGTTTGCTCGGCCAATTCTTACTTGTTTCTTCTGACGGCGATATTGACCCACGAGTATTGGATATCATGGATTAAATGGAAGGAGGCTTGTCGCCGGTACTTGTGATCTTAACCGAGACCTTAGTTGGATTAGATCGATTTAAATCAGGAATGTCAAAGAGACTGACCGGGAGCCCGCTGCTGCTTCAGGTAATTACCTAAACTGCCCTTCCGGGTTTTCAATTTACTTTTTTTTATTGCTCTAATTTTTGCCTAGTCCGCCCATATGGGTTTTCGGAACTAGCGAGCTGTCCTAATTTTTGTCTAAGCTGCCCTTGCGAGTTTTCAACTTAGCGGACTTTTTTTTAATTCTTTCTTCGCATATTTGGCTTCAGGAATGTCTTTGTTTGCTTGATACGCCCTCCATGGATTTTGCCAGATACCTTCCTCGTCATCATTCTGCTAGGAAGCTACTCCACCCAGCTTCTTCATATATTGACTGGGTTGACTGGATCCACTCATGTTCTGAAGTCAATATCCGTTGGTTGGTACCTTGGTGGAAGATTTCTCATATAACCATGCGGACATACTTAATGTACGTTCCTCTTGCTACACTTCGTCAAGGTACATGCTATGATCCTCATCGACTTGGGCGTCAATATGGAGCTGAGCGTCATGATTCCGATTTTGTTCCTGACCTAGACATGCCTTGCTTGACTGAAGCCTACCTGGACTAGCTGAGGCAAAGCTGGCCTGCACGTTACACTTATCGACTGCCATAGATTTTACATTTGTCAATTCATAAAGTGTTTTGTTAGGATGAAAAATAACTAAAATAATAAAAGATGCTTCTTTTCCATTGATAATTTGTCATCACCTTTTGCAATTATGATTATTTATTTCATCCGTATCTGGTCCAATACTTATAACAGTGCACATAAAACAAATTTAATCATTAATTCTATTTTATTAAATTGGGGAACAACCAAACATAAAACCAGCATACACAAGATCACTCCTGTTGCCAATTAGCCCTTTCGGGTTTTCTAATTGATGATTTTCTCTTAATAGCCCTAATTGTTGCCTAGCCCGCCCTTTTGGGTTTTTGGAACTAGCGAACTGCTCTAACTTTTGCCTAGGCTGCCCTTTTTGGGTTTTCAACCTAGCGAGCTTTTTTTTTTATACATAAAACCTCTTCAACCTGTCAATGTTTACTGGCTCACTAAATTCGTTCCCATCCATGTCTGATAACTTTACTGCACCTTTGCTCATGACTTGTTTCACGACATATGGTCCTTCCCAGCTGGGTCTGAATTTTCCTCTTGGATCAGATACATTAGGCTTACATTGCTTCAATACCAAATCCCCAACCCTGAATCTTCGAATTTTTGACTCTTCTATTGTAGGCCCAAGCTATCTTCTTTTGATACAGTTGGTGATGATACAGTGCCTTTAGCCTTCTCTCTTCTAATAAAGCTAACTGTGCGTATCTGCTCGCTACCCATTCTGTTTCAGGCAACTCCGCTTCCAAGACTACTCTCAATGACTTGATCTCAATCTCAATTGGCAACACTGCTTCCATCCCATAAACCAAAGAGAACGGTGTCATTCCAGTAGGTGTTCGCACACTCGTCCTATATCCCCATAAAGCAAAGGGAAACATCTCTGACCAATCCCTGTAAGTCTTGGTCATTTTAGATAGAATTTGCTTAATTGTCTTATTTGTTGCTTCCACTGCCCCATTAGCTTTTGGTCTATAAGGAGAGGATCTATGATGATGGATGTGGTACTTGGAGAATAAATCCTTAACTGCCCCTTGAAACTGTACCCCGTTTTCTGATATCACACTGTGCGGGACCCCATATCTATTGAGATTCTTTTCAATAAACCTAGCCATTTGACTTACACCCAGCTTGTTGAAGGATTCAGCTTCAACCCATTTTGAAAAATAATCAACTGCTACCACAATAAAACGGTGCCGGTTTGAAGCTGTCACATGTATCTCTCTTATAATGTCGATACCCTGGCAAAGGGCCAGGGTGAAGACATTGAATGCAGTTCTTCAGGAGGCATATGATTCAAGTTACCGTACATCTAACATTGATGGCACTTCTTGACAAACTCAATACAATCTCTCTCCATGGTCAACCAGTAGTAACCTTGTCGAATAATCTTCTTAATTAGGGCCAAACCACTCATGTGTGGACCGCAACTTCCTGCATGTATTTCTGACATGATGCGCTCCACTTCGGGCTTTCTTAAACATCTCAAATGCACCCCATCAGGCCATCTTCGATATAACTCCCCATGGAATGTGGTGTATTGCAATGACCACCTCCTTATGGCTCTTCTCTCTTTCTTTGTTGCCCCCGGCGGGTATTCTCTTTCCTCCAAAAATCTCCTTATGGTATCATACCATGCATCATGGTCTGTATCAATTTCCTTGATTGTTTCATATTCATAATAAGGAGTTGATGAACTGGTCAAGATCAGAGGCTTAAGGAATAGGTTAACAGGATCTTCCCATACCGAAGCCAATGTGGCTAGGGCATCAGCCATCTGATTTTCTTCTCTTGACAAGTGTATAAACTTACACTCCTTAAAATTCTTCTTTATCATGGTCAGGTAATGATGGTATGGTTTCAATTTTTCTTCTTTCAACTCCCACTCTCCATTTACTTGGGATACCAATAGCAACGTATCACCATAAACTTCCACCTTATCTACCCTCATAATCATTAGGGTTTCCAAACAAAAAATACAAGCTTCGTACTCCACCATATTATTGGTTGCCCTAAATTTCAACTTTTTGGCTAAAGGGATGAGTTCCCCTTCAGGCGATTCTAGTATAACTCCCAAACCTGCTCCTTTCCTGTTTGCTGCTCCATCAAAATACATTTTCCACCCTTGTACTTCAATTGCTTCTAAATGATCATCTGGAAATTCCAAAATTACCTCTTCACTTTCTGGTAATGGTTGTTGAGCCAGAAATTCTGCCACCGCTCTACCTTTGATTGTTTTTCTGGTTACATACTCGATCTCGAATTCTTCTAATATTATCAACCATCGACCATATTTTCCAATTAAAGAGGGTGTCTCCCTTAAGTACTTCATTGGATCCAACCTGGAAATTGCTTGCACACTATATGATTGAAAGTAATGCCGCAACTTCTTAGAAGACCAAACCATGGCTATACATGTTTTTTCAATAATACTATACTTAATTTCATAAGGTAGGAGCTTTCTACTTAAGTAGTAAACGGCATGCTCAATCCCCGACTCATCTGCTTGGGCTAGCATGGCTCCTATCGATTCTTCTTCTACTGCCAAGTATAGTAATAGAGGTTTGCCGGGTTTAGGTGGTTTCAAAACAGGTGGATTCAACAAATACTCTTTTATTCGATCAAAGCCCTTTTGACATTCTTCATTCCATACGACCGGCTGATTCTTCCTAAGCAACTTGAAGATAGGCTCACAGATTGTTGTGAGCTTTGCTATAAATCTACTGATGTATTGTAGTTTACCAATGAATCCCCGAACTTCTTTCTCCGTCTTAGGGGTCGGCATATCCCTGATTACATGTCCCAATAATTTACCTGATGTAACATCGAATACACACTTCTTCGGGTTTAATCTTAGCTTATACTTCAAAGCTCTATCAAAGAATAATTCCAAATTCTGGAAGTGTTGCTCCCTTGTATCCGACTTAACCATCATATCATCAATATATACTTCAACTTCTTTATGCATCATGTCATGAAACAATGTGGTGGCCATCCTTTGGTAAGTTGCTCCAGCTTTCTTTAAGCCAAAAGGCATCACCCTATAACAAAATATACCCCATGTAGTAGTGAAGGCAGTTTTGGCTTTATCCTCTTGGGCCATTAACACTTGATTGTATCCGAAAAATCCATCCACAAATGAGTGTAGCACACTAGAGGCTACACTATCAATGAGTACATCTATATGAGGTAAAGGAAAATCATCCTTAGGGGAAGCCTTGTTTAAATCTCTATAGTCCACGCAGACCCTTATCCTCCCATCTTTCTTTGGTACAGGTACTATGTTGGCTAGCCAATCTGGGTATTCTATCACTTCAAGGAATTTCATTTGTATTTGCTTAGTGACCTCTTCTTTAACCAATTTAGCCTATTCATGTCTTAATCGTCTAAGCTTTTGTTTGACAGGTTTAATGTGAGTGTAAGTAGGAATGTGATGCTCGGCTATGTCTCGATCTATTCCCGGCATATCTTCATAAGACCAAGTGAACACCTCTTCATATTTTTTAAATATTTTTTTCAAATCTCTCTCTCTCATCAGGAGTAAGGTCGGATGCTATGCTAATGTTTTTAGGGTTTTCAGTTGTTCCCAAATTTAATGATTGTGTGTTAACAGAATTAATATTAAAGATGCTCATGTAACTCCTATTTGAATGTATGCAACCATCATGAGAAACATCACACAAGTAAGCAAAATCAGACTTTATTGCATTCATTTTTGAAAAGAAAACATCATCATCCTCATACAAAGCAGACAAATTAAAATCAAAATCATAATCATTGTTCTCAGAATCATAAAGCAGAATGTCTTCAAACTTTTCTTCAACTAGGGCAGCAATCTCTTCTGGAGTCTTCTCGGCTCTCAGGGCAGCTTCATTCTTCTCTTTGTTAACTGACAAGGTGAGCTTTTTCTTCACTTGCTCTACTAACTCAGCAACATCTACAAAAATTTCAAAATCGGGAATTAACTTACCCATGAACATGATTGGGTCAGGCTTTCCTTGGAGTTGTCTGATAGTTGGAGCTTTGACAAAGATCTCTTCAAGTGGTGGGAAGCTCATCTTCTCATTCTTCTTTGGTTGAACATTATTGGCTTCATCATATCCCAACCCCTTCTTGGAAGCTTGAGTTCTAAAATCTGGCAACTTTGTTAAACCGGTTTTACCCTTTCCAAGACCAGCTCTGGGAAGGTAATTCATGTTCTTCATCATATTCAAGACTTTGGAGTCCACTGCTTCATCATCAGAAATTACAGCTACTTGAAAACCATTGAGAGGCCTCTCAACCATTAGAGCGTTAACAATCTCATTATCTTCAGCTTCAATGACCACTGTTTCACTTCCATTGGGGAATTTGATCTTTTGATGAAGGGTGGAAGGAACTCCACCAAGAGGGTGAAACCATGGTCATCCCAAGAGTAAGGCAAAGGTAACTGGTATGTCTAAAACAACAAACTCCACAATAGATTCAATTGGACCAACCTTGATGGCTGCTTTGAAAGTCCCTTCGGCATGCCTCTTAGTGTTGTCATAAGCACAAATTGTCACCTCGGTTGGGTTTAAATCTCTTGTTGACATGGCTAGCTTTGGTAGTATCTTAAGTGGACAAACATTTATGGCGGACCCATCATCGACCATTACACAAGGAGTCCTCTTCCCCTTGACTTATATTTTGATAAAGAGAGGGCGGATGTGGTCTCTCCCTTCCTCTGGTAAGTCCGCATCAGAAAAAGAAACTGCTCCCATACTAACTTCTCTCTTCTCTTGAACCTCTTCACATTTCATTACTTCCCCAATTTTTATGAAGTTAATCAACTCCTCCGGTGTTGTGCAGGTAGAAATCGGCATGCTAGCTAAGGCTTTGGCCATAGTCTCTCGGTGCTTTTTAGAAGTAGCTAACAGGTCCCAAATGCTAACACTTGCTTGGGTTCTTTTTAATTGCTTGAGTATAGCATCATCTTCTTCCACTTCAACTTCCTTCCTCTTATTAGTTTCTACCTCCTTAGGTGGTGGCCTTGCATAAGTCTTACCGGATCTAGTATTCATCATCTCATCTTCTTCGGGCTCAGACCAAGTCCACTTCTTCTTCTTTGGTATGATATCATCATCACTATCACTTGAACCCCAAAACCTGTTGACCACACAAATTGCTACTTCCCCACCAATCATAGCTTGTTTAGCTTCATTAAATTCCTCTTCTTCTTTGATTGCTTCTCCTCCCATATCTTGAAAAGAAGACATGACAAAATCCTCATGCAAACCTCCTCCAATCATGAAGGTTGCTGGTGGTGGTACTCTATTGAACTTTGGCAATGGGTTGTCTTTGGTATTTGGCTTGTTGGGCTCGAGTAGCTTCCCATTATCAATTAAGTTTTGGATCTCATGTCTCAATCTCACACATCTATCCATGTCATGTCCTTGCATTTGATGAAATTGACAAAATGCTTTGGTGTCAAAATTAGGTGGGAGAGGATTAGGCAAAGGACGAGGATTTAAGGGTTGTAGCAGTCCCTTTCTTTGAAGCTTGTTGAGAACCCAGGACATCAGTTTTCCCAATTTTGAAAATTGTCTCCTTGTTCCTTGGTTAGTAGCATTAACACTGACGGCCTTTTGCATGCTTTGGCTACCATGTTGATAGCTCCCTTTCTCATTCCTTTTCGTTGCAAATCGGCTCTTCTCCCTGTCCCATTATTCAATTTGTAAATCAGCTTGAAGAAGGTATTTGAAATCACGGATGAGTGTATGAGACATCCTCTCACGAAGACTAGGTAACACCCCTCTCACAATCATCCTTATTTGATCGGATTCATCGGGCCTCTTCTTGAGTAAAGCAGCCTTGTTACTCCATCTCTTGACATAGTCTATAAAATTCTCATTCGGCCTTTGCCTAATGGATTCCACTTCCATCAAGGTAACTTCCAATTCAACATTATATCCATATTGTTGGATAAAGGCTTTGTAAAGTAGATCCCAGCTCTTTTGTGTTTCATCATCTAAGGTATTGAACCAATTTTGGACAACAGAGTCCAATGAGAACATAAAGTACCCTAGGGTTTGAGCCTTAGTAGCTCGGGCAGATTGCATGGCTGTGATATATTGCTTCACGTGGAGATGGGGATTTCCGGTGCCATTGTACTTAGCAAAGGAAGGCATCTTGAACTCATAAGGGACCTCATCATCTTGTTCAAATAACTTGTCAACTTCGGACATCTCTTCGATTTTCAGCTTCTTTTCAAATTTCTTTTCTAAATTAGTAATCATCTTTTCAACATCAAATGTCTCGGTCTTTTCAATAGTTGCTTTCTCGACAGCCTTCGGTTCTTTCTTCTTTTCTTGAACCTCTTGGTAGTATTGAGCCAAATCATCATCATCATCAATGACCACCTTTTCATCATCAAAAACCACTTCATTAACTTTAGTCTTCCCTTTGTCCTTTGGTTTCTTAGTGCTAGCAGATGCCTCGGCATGATTCTCTAAGATTGCAGTCAATTGGTTATTCATGGTCTCAGCTAGGGCCTCTTTGATTTCTTCCATCTTGGCATTGAGGGCTTCATCCACCATTCTTTGAATTTGTTCGGGCTCCATTGTCTTTGGTGAGCAAGTGATTGAGTCGTTGCTAGATACTTCATCTCCGGCGTAGGTCAGATTGTCATAAGCTTTTGAACTTTCGTAATCCAGGGCTGTGAGCCAGAGAGGATTGATGATATGAGATGCAAATGTAAGCATGTATGCACAAACAATAAACAAACAAGGATAAATAGGACGTTCCTTCCAACATTATAACATCCACACACGAATGACGAGTCTCTTTTCCTAGGTATATGGTTAACAAAATACCAACATGAGGTATCTTGCTTTCGAATAATTCCCTCAGATGTTTCAACCAATAGTTATATCCTTAAAAATGGAAATCAATCCATGATAATTCCCATTAATTAGGTTTTAACCCATTCCACCAACCAAAGTAGCTTTTATGCTATATTGGATTAAACCAAAATTAAGAGTTTTATCATAGATAGATTTCTCACTTGAAAAAGATAACTAATGATTCATGCCAAAAACAAGCCCATAGTTAATTTATTCTTAGTGTAAACTAGGCCCACAATTGATTTTTGGTATTTCATAATTGACCTAAATATTTTTGCAAGCTTTTTATGAGAAAAGGTTGGGTGAAAATAGTTTTGTTTCTAAGCCCATTGTAAAAGATTTTAGAAAAATGGATTTTGGGCTTATTTTTAGGAAAGTCTTATGTCCAAAGACCATCTTAAAAAGTTTTTAAAATAGTTTTGGTCTTTTGGATTTTAAAGAAAAAAATTATTTTGAGCTTGCAAATGTACTTGGGTCATATTAGAAAAAGAACAAACCAAATAAGCCATGATTTAAACCAAGATAAATTATCCATAGTCAAACAACATGCATTTGGGTTAAAACCCTAAGGAAAGTAACTAAGCCAATTACATGAGCTTTAGTCTTTGGGTTAAAAGGTTATGTTCCCATAGCAAGTATATACCAAATGGTACAAGGCTATGAGTGGTTATGCCATGCTCGATCTCCATACCTTGAGTGAAAGTATGGTATCCCTTACATAACATAACACGCGTAACACGGGCGTCCTAACTCACGCACACAATGCAATCTAAGATGATGCAATGGATAATATCATTATAAGAAAGAATAGAATAATATAAAGACCAACGGAATAAACTTCTCTTATCCCCAGTGGAGTCGCCACTGTGAGCGGGGATTTTTGCTCCCACTCCCGGTGGAATGGTTCTTGCGACTTCGGCACTGTTTAGGCTCGGGGCCTTAGAGAACATGGACCTAAGTCCGGAGAAAATGGAGTCGCCACCTGGACGGGCCGGGAAAAAAGAAAGGGGTGGATGACTCGATTCCTAAGGAATCCCAAACCCCCTAATGGGTTCGGAAAGTTGGGTACGTGTGGGGAAGGTGAGAAATGGCCCAGCACCCCCACAACGCCCGGTTCATTGAAACCGACCTCCTTTACAGGTCTTAATATTATAAAATTCTTAAGTATAATAACATTATCCATATTACACACAATAAAAAGAAAGCATCATTATATTAAAATGAAAGCAATGTCCAAACAAAAGAAAACAAATAAATGGACACCCATCCAAGGATGGAAACATGTCCTTACATCACATGCCTAGATAGGACACCCACCAAAAGGTAGAAACATGCCCTTTACATAAGTTCTAAAATAGAAAAGCAAATTAAATTACATGATGTTTAACTAATGAGATACCCACCAAGTGGAAACATACCTTTTACAACTTTTGGAAGTCTAAATTGATTGATAAAAGTAAATAACCATTCATCATAAATAAATCATTCATCAAAAGTATTAAAATAAAATATAAAATAAACATCCATCCATGATAAATTAAATAAATCGAGTATTGAATTCAAATAGATTAAAGCATAAGAAATAAATCAAGGTATAAATAAATATGGAATTGAATAAAGTAAATAAAAGTTCAAGTATAGCTACTATTTCCATTTAGGGTTTTTTATCTCATGTGTTAAGGTTTTGGAAATTTCTAAAATTAAGCTACTGTGACTTTTATGGAATTAAAATAAATTAGGGTTTTATGTTTTAAAAGATTGGTAAGACTCTTTGATAAAACAAATTAAGGTTTGAATGATGAAATCATGAAACTAGGGTTTTGGACACTTTGAAATACTTTTTAATTCATGATTTTAAATAGTGATTTAAGCTACTGTTTTTCATGTTTTAAAGGGATTAGGGTTCATAAAAATTATGGTTTAAGGTTTTAAAAGGATTAGGGTTCATTGTTTTAGGTTTAAAAGTTGAATTTTGGATTTAGGCTTTGAAATTAGGGTTCTCGGGTAATGAATTTGAATTAGAGTTTTAAAAAGCAATTTGATGATTTATTAAGTTTTATGAATTTAAACACATGGATTGAAGTTTTTATAAGTAGAAAAGATGTTTTTTTAAGGTTTTTTGAATGAAATAGAACCTACTTTAAAATCTTAAAAGAAACAGAATTTGATTTTGGTTTTGTAGAAAAATATGTTCAATTAGAGTTTTAAGATTTTAAGAAGAAAAAATAACAATTTTAAATCTTTTTAGAAAAGAAAGTCACGTTTTTATTGTTTTTTATTATGGAAAGATTAAATTACAACTCTAAGATTTTTTATTTAAAAAACTTAAATTTTATGGATTTGCTACTGTGAAACATAAATTAAAAGAATTTAGCATACATTCTTTTGTTGATTCTCCAAAAAATAACTCTTCTTGGATGAACTAGCTCCAAAGACAAGCCTTGGTTGCCTTTAAATTGCTTAATACGTGCTACTGCTGCTTTAAAGATCAATTGAATTGTGTTTCCCTTTTCCTTCCTTGATTTGGTTTTAAAAAAAAATCAAGCTACTGTGAAAGTTTTTTTTCTCTCTTTTTTTGGTTTAATTAGTCCTTATTTATAGTGGTTTTTAGGTTGTTTATTCCTAATTCCCCACGGCAATTAATATTAATAAAAAAAAGAAATTAAAACCTAATTGAATTAGGTTTCAAAAAAAATTGCGTTGAAAAATTTTGCGCTGGCAAAAATTGTAGCAGCGGGCCCGTGGGCGTGCCAGCGTGCCAGCCCGCAGGAATTTCCTGGGGGTAGTTATTTCGCCCGCAGGAATTTCCTGCAGGCGAAATAACTTTGCCTGCAGCCGCCTGCAGGAATTTCCTGCGGGCGAAATAACTTCGCCCGTAGGAAATTCCTGTGGGCAAAACGCCCGCAGGCCTGCGGGTGAACTGTAGCTGGCCCGACGGGCCCGCGCGACCACTTTTTGCTGCCGATTTTTTTTCGACTCCGATTTTTATTTTTATTTTTTGATTTTTATTTGTTCATTTTCATTTTTTATTAATAAAAATTAGATACTAAGGTAAAAATTATTTAATTAAAATTATTTTGGACCAATTAAACAATAAAAAATCATTTTGAATTAAATAAATCATATTGAATCGGATTGGGTCAAAAATTAAGGGTCTACACTCACCTTGCCAGCCAACAAAGAATCCGATCAAAAAGAGAAGAATGAAGCTGTCCTGAAAGCTGAGAAGACTCCGGAGGAGATTGTTGCCCTGGTTGAAGAAAAGTTTGATGACATCCTGCCTTATGATTTTGAGAACAATGATTTTGATTTTGATTTTAATTTGTCTGCTTTGTATGAGGATATGCTGTGGATAGATCAAGACATAGCAAGCATCATATTCCTACTTACACTCACATGAAACCTGTCAAACAAAAGCTTAGGCGATTAAGACCTGAGTGGGATGAATTGGTTAAAGAAGAGGTCACTAAGCAAATACAGGTGAAGTTCCTTAAAGTGATAGAATACCCAGATTGGCTAGCCAGCATAGTACCTGTGCCAAAGAAAGATGGGAGAATAAGGTTCTGTGTGGACTATAGAGATTTGAACAAGGCTTCCCTTAAGGATGATTTTCCTTTACCTCATATAGACGTTCTCATTGATAGTGCAGCCTCTAGTGTGCTACACTCGTTTGTAGATGGATTTTTTAGATACAATCAAGTGTTAATGGCCCAAGAGGATAAAACCAAAACTACCTTCATTACCACATGGGGTATATTTTGTTGGAGCAACCTACCAAAGGATGGCCACCACACTATTTCATGACATGATGCACAAAAAAGTTGAAGTATATGTTGATGATATGATGGTTAAATCGGATACAAGGGAACAACACTTCCAAAACTTAGAATTATTCTTCGATAGAGCTTTGAAATATAAGCTAAGATTGAACCCGAAGAAGTGTGTGTTCGGTGTTACCTCAGGTAAATTATTGGGACATGTGATTAGTCTGAACGGCATTAAGATTGATCCTAACACAGTTAAAGCAATCAGGGATATGCTAGCCCCTATGATGAAAAGAGAAGTTAGGGGATTTATCGGTAAATTACAATACATTAGCATATTCATAGCAAAACTCACAACAATCTGTGAGCCTATCTTCAAATTGCTTAGAAAGAATCAGCCCGTCCTATAAAATGAAGAATGTCAAAAGGCCTTTGAGCGAATAAAAGAGTATTTGTTGAATCCGCCTGTTTTAAAACCACCTAAACTCGGCAATCCTCTATTACTATACCTAGCAGTAGAAGAAGAGTCGATAGGAGCCATGCTAGCCCAAGCAGATGAGTCAGGGATTGAGCATGCAGTCTACTATTTGAGTAGAAAGCTCCTACCTTATGAAATTAAGTATAGTATCATTGAAAAGACCTGTATAGCCATGGTTTGATCTTCTATGAAGTTACAACATTACTTTCAATCGTATAGTGTGCAAGCAATTTTTAGGTTGGATCCAATGAAGTACTTGAGGGAGACACCCTCTTTGATCGGGAAATATGGTTAATGGTTGATAATATTAGAAGAATTTGAGATTGAGTATGTAACCAGGTTCCTGGCCCAGTAACCATTACCAAAAGGCGAAGAGGTAATCTTGAAATTTCTGGATGAACATTTAGAAGCAATTGAAGTACAAGGGTGGAAAATGTATTTTGATGGAGCAGTAAACAGAAAAGGAGCAGGTTTGGGAGTTATATTAGAATCGCCCGAAGGAGAACTTATCCCTTTAGCCAAAAAGTTGAAATTTAGGGCAACCAATAATATGGTGGAGTACAAAGCTTGTATTTTCGGTATGGAAACCCTAATGATTATGAAAGTGGAAGTTTTTGGCGATTCATTGCTAGTTATATCCCAAGTAAATGGAGAATGGGAGTTGAAAGAAGAAAAATTAAAACCATACCACCATTACTTGACCATGATGAAGAAGAACTTTAAGGAGTGTAGGTTTATACACATATCGAGAGAAGAAAATCAGATGGCTGATGCCCTAGCCACATTGGCTTCGGTATGGGAAAACCCTGTTAGCCTATTCCTTAAGCCTCTGATCTTGACCAGTTGATCAACTCCTTGCTATGAATATGAAACAATCATGGAAATTGATACAAACCATGATGCGTGGTATGATACTATAAGGCAATTTTTGGAGGAAAGAGAATACCCGCCTGGGGCAACAAAGAAAGAGAGAAGAGCCATAAGGCGATGGTCATTGCAATACATCACCATCCATGGGGAGTTATATCATAGATGGCCCGATGGGGTGCATTTGAGATGTTTAAGAAAACCTGAAGTGGAGCGTATCATGTTAGAAATACATGAGGGAAATTGCGGTCCACGCATGAGTGGTTTGGCCCTTGTTAAGAAGATTATTCGACAAGGTTACTACTGGTTGACCATGGAGAAAGATTGTATTGAGTTTGTAAAGAAGTGCCAGAAATGTCAGATGTATGGTAACTTGAATCACATGCCTCATGAAGAATTGCATTCTATGTCTTCACCCTGGCCATTTTCCACTTGGGGTATCGACATTATAGGAGAGATACATCTGACAGCTTCAAACAGTCACCGATTTATTGTGATAACAGTAGATTATTTTTCAAAATGGGTTGAAGTCGAATCCTTCAATAAACTGGGTGCAAGCCAAATGGCTAAGTTTATTGAAAAGAACCTCATCTGCAGATATGGGATCCCGTACAGTGTGATATCAGACAATGGGGTATAGTTTCAAGGAGCAGTTAAGGATTTATTCTCAAAATACCGCATCCATCATCATCGATCCTCTCCTTATAGACCAAAGGCTAATGGTGCAGTAGAAGCAACAAACAAGACAATTAAGCAAATTCTATCTAAGATGACCAAGACTTACCGGGATTGGTCGGAATGCTTCCCTTTGCTTTATGGGGATATAGGACAAGTGTGCGAATGCCCACAGGAATGACACTGTTCTCTTTAGTTTATGGGATGGAAGCAGTGTTGCCAATTGAAATAGAAATCAAGTCATTGAGAGTAGTCTTGGAAGATAAACTGCCTGAAATAGAATGGGTAGCAAGCAGATACACACAGTTAGCTCTACTAGAAGAGAGAAGGTTAAAGGCACTATATCATCACCAACTGTATCAAAAGAAGATAGCTCGAGCCTATAATAGAAGGGTTAAGGTCAGAAAATTCAGAGTTGGGGATTTGGTGTTGAAGCAATGTAAGCCTAATGTATCGGATCCAAGAGGGAAGTTCAGACCTAGCTGGGAAGAGCCATATGTCATCGAACAAGTCATGAACAAAGGTGCGGTGAAGTTGTCAGACATGGACGGGAATGAATTTAGTGAGCCAGTAAACATTGACAGGTTGAAGAGGTTTTATGTATAATAATAATAATAATAATAATAATAATAATAATAATAATAATAATAAATAGCTCGCTAGGTTGAAAACCCAAAAAGGGCAGCCTAGGCAAAAGTTAGAGCAGTACGTTAGTCCCGAAAACCCAAAAAAGGCGGGCTAGGCAACAATTAGGGCTAAATGAGAAAAAATCATCAATTAGAAAACTCGAAAGGGCTAGTTGGCAACATGAGTGATCTTGTATATGCTGGCTTTATGTTTGGTTGTTCCCTAATTTAATAAAATAGAATTATTGTTAAAATTGTTCTATGTGCACTGTTATAAGTATTTGACCAGATATGGATGAAATAAATAAACACAATAGCAAAATGTGATGACAAATTTTAAATAGAAAAGAAGCATCTTTTATTACTTTAATTATTTTTCATCCTGACAATACACTTTCTGATTTGATAAATGCAAAATCTATGGCAGTCGATAAATGAAAAGTGTAGGCCAGCTTTGCCTCAGCCGATCTAAGTAGGCTTCAGTCAAGCAAGGCATGTCTAAGTCGGGAGTAAAGTTAGAATCATGAGGCCCAGCTCCATACTGGCAGCCAAGTCGGCGAGGATCATAGCATGTACCTTGACGAAGAGCAGCAAGGGGAACATATATCAAGTATGTCCACATGGTGATACGGGAAATCTTCCACCAAGGTACCAACTAACGGATATTGACTTCAGAGCGTGAGTGGATCCAGTTAACCCAATCAACATATGAAGAAGTAAGATGGAGTAGCTTCCTAGCAGAATGATGACGTGGCAGGTATCTGGCAAAGTCTATGGATGGAGTTTCAAGGAAAAAAAGACGCTCCTGAAGTCAAATCTGTGAAGCAAGAATTAATTTAAAAAAAAAGAGAGAAAGAAAAAGGTCTGCTAAGTTGAAAACTTGCAACGGCAGCTTAGGCAAAAATTAGGACAGCTAGCTAGTTCCGACAACCCACTTGGGCGGACTAGGCAAAAATTAGTGCAATAAAGAAAAGAAGAAAAAAGAAAACCTAAATTGAAAACCTAAAAGGGCAGTTTAGGTAATTACCTAAAGCAGCAACGGACTCCAAATCAGTCTCTTTGACAATTCTGATTTAAATCGATCTAAACCAACTAAGGTCTCGGCTCAGATCACAGGTACCGGCGATAAGCCTCCTTCCATTTGGTCCATAATATCCAATACCCGTGGATCAATATCGTCGTCGAAAGAAACAAACAAGAATTGGCCGAGCAAGCAAAAACAAAGCATGCGTCCCCATGCCTTAGTAGGGACCAAATGAGAGAGATAAAAGTCAATCAAAGGAGCAAGTAGAATTTTTTCACCTCTCATCAACCGAAGAACTTCGGGTTTTGAAATTTGAAATAACATCTGCATCTTCTGTTGAGTCTTGGAAATCAGTATGGGTAATGCCATTTGTTGATTATTTGGATATCCAAGGATGGCCTCAAATTCTTCAATCAAGGGACATATTTCAAAGCCATTAATTTTAAATACCCTAGAATCCGTATTCCAAAAGGAAGCCACGGCATGTAAGAAAGAGTGGTCCAATTTAACATTTTGAAAACATTTTAAAACATCAAGTTTTGACCACGAAATTTGCTTCCAATGAGTGCATCCATATTCTTAAATAGAATTTTTATTCTCTTTAAATGATGCTCGATCATGGATGATGAATAAAGGAAAATCAAAATTGCTAAAGGGGTCTTCACGTTGAATTGGAAAGAATTTTGGCTTCTGTATTAAATTAGGCATGAAAGGTGATTTATATAGAGGAAATAAGCCTTTCCTAAAGTGAAAAGGAAAATGTGATGGAAAGGGTAAGACCATATGGCATAAGGAAAGGAATTTGCAATGAAATCCTTTACCGCGTCGGAATTGGTTATAGCAAATGGAGCAGCTGTGAAAAGGGAAGTTGTGATTCACTTTTTATGATGTGAAAAAAAAGTGGCGCAGCTGTAAAAAAAAAGAGTTACAATAAAGATGGGAATTGTATTTTTTTAATTATTGTACAATATTTTACAATTGCTACAATATTTGCATATCACTAAGAGGGTGGTGGTAGGTCATCAAATAAAGCCTTGAAAAAGTCATCGCCTGTTGGAGGAGGGGACAAATTACTGGTCCCGAGTCTTCCCAATGCGGAAGCACCAAAATCTGGCACATTACTCATCCCGAGATCACCCGAAGCAGGAGTACCAAAATCTTTATTATCTTGAAGTTCTGATCCATCATGGTCCTCATCAAAAGCAGATGAAAGGATCTCATGGTCATCAGTCTGGAGGCCTCTTGATGAAGAAGCACCGGGATCCCTCATCCCTGAAATCGAAAGTCTCGAAAATGTTGTTTGGATTGATGATATAAACTTTCAAAATGATAAGCCTACTGACGACTTACAGCCAACTCTTCTTGAAGTTTCCTATTTTGTTCTTCAAGCATCCGCTGTGAGCCAAAAAGGAAAAGGTAAGAGCATACATAATCATGCATACATTTAGCATAAATTACTATGAAATAAGGAACATACCAGGTAATTCAAATCAATACCCTACAGATGAGATGGCATATCTAGTGGGCTAGAATGAGCAAATGAAGGGGCAGTAAAAGAAGGTCCAGCCTCATGATCAAATGAGCCAACAGCCTGCAACAATCATTAAAGAATCAAAGAAAGAAAAAAGCAGTTGCAAGGGAAAAGTGGTAAAAGTTTTACCTGGGAAGTACTAGTCCCGAGATGTGGAACAGGCTCTCCTGCAGCCCCGTGATGTTCTTCTTCATCTCTACCCTCATTTTTGTCAGAAATCTCCCGCACACCAATAGTAAATACATCAAAGTTCAAGAGTCTTCTTTGAATAAAATGGGCATAAAATGGACCCGGTAGATGGAGAAATGACTCGACACCATAACCATACCGGGCCAGCCACCATGCATCCTCCGGCATTGACATAATATTTAAAGTATATTCTGGGATTTGCATCGGACCCTCCACTGCTCTGGACCGAGAAACCATTCATAAACTCTCTCCCCAAGAAACTGGCCACTAGACATTGGGCTAGCAATAACTCGGCGAGAATGTTGGAAAGACAGTGCAGCCCTCATCAAACGAGACCAGTTTGCTCGCTCTTCTGGGCTCCACCAGGCCAAATTCACATGCAAAATAACATAAGGTAAGTAAACTTTCACATAAAATTTAAAGCATACTAATGTTATTTTACCTGATCCCAAGTTAAGCGGCTCAACATAAAGCGATGAGTATGCACATGATGAGAGCCGGGAATGACCACACGATTGGACAACCAGTAATTTAATCTCGAATACCCGATTCTCTCTTGGAAAATACCAAGTACCCTCACAAGGTTGTGTTCATATGCCCATACCTACAATAACAATAAAGATCACATTCATGCAAGAAAAGAGTGGAAATGACATTGGTGGAAGAAAGAATACCTTGACAACTGCCATCAAGCCAACAAAAGACTTTTTATTTTTGCAAAGTTTATCAAGACCATGGTAAAGACACACGAGACCAGCTTCACCCCAGCCAGAAGATGGTACCATTCTGAAATAAGAAAGGGCACTCAACAGTGACAAGTGGATGGAGGATTTAGTGCTACCTAAAATGGTCGACCTGAGCAGATATAACAAAAATCCTTGAGCATACTGTTCAGCCGTGTCTCTTCCAACCCATCCTTCATAGTTCATCAAATAACTACTAATTGGCTCGATTTTTATCTTAAAAGGCCCTTTATATGATGGTTCCATACCAATTAATTCTTGAATTTCTTCAAATGTTAAAATATCATTGGTCAGAGGAACCGGAACACCATCATATCGAAGGCCGGTTATAGCAGTAAAATCGACCGGATCAATTGTCATCTCTCCAATGGGCAAGTGAAAAGTGTGGGTTGTGTCCAACCATTGCTTTGCAAGCGCCTAGACTACGCTCCGATCTATCTGGTATTCCTCGGATGGCAATTGTAAGATGAACTGCTCAAAGCCACAATCTCGGATAATCTACCTTACCTAAGAAGGTACTACATCGTACCATTGTCGAGCTTTGTAAATACACCCTCCAGCCCGAACAATGCAACGATCATGCTAACACAGACCCAGGTGAGTTAGTACCAGGTAAGTACATATTATTCCATATGCTTAAATTAATTTATTTTTCTAAAAAATAATAATACAAAATAAACATACAAAATAATAATAAAGGCAAACACAATAATAAAAAAAAATCAAACCAAAAATCATAAATAATCATAAATAAAAAATCAAAAAAGAATAATAATAATCATATAAAAAAAACTGAGACAAAAGATAAAGAGATTCAAAAAAATTATCGTGCCCTTTTCATTGGAACTGCGATGGAGCGGCATCCCGGCCAGTATATCTATATTTTCATCTTCATGATGCCGAATAAACTCCAATAACTCGGCATTAGAATGAGTCCCTGACCTTGAAGCATGCATTTCTTTGAAAACTATGCGCTAAATTTGAAAAAATTTGAGAGAATTATATAACTTGAGAAATCTTGCTGTGAAATGAAATGAAGGAATGATGGGTTTTTATAGAGAAACGGCAAGCAAAAAAAAACAAAATTCAAAACTGTTCATGAATAGTAAATTTTACAATTCATAAATAATAAACTTTACTATTGATAAATAGTAAAATATACTATTCATGAATAGTAGTACTATTGATGAATAGTAAATTTTACTATTTATAAATAGTATTACTATTGATAAATAGTAAAAATACTATCTCTAATAGTAAATATTATTTGCTACTATTTTCAAATAGTAAAGTTACTATTTATGAACAATGAGTAGTGCATGAACAGTAAATAAACAGTAAATTCAATTATTCACTTTAATCATTCAAATAATTGCGTGTATATAAATATTTTTACACGCATGGGGCAATAAGAAGACATATGCATAAAAATTAGCCAAACTTTTTGAAATAAAAAATTATTAGCTCGGGTCTAGAACCCAAATTTTCCTTAGGTCCAGAACCTTGAATATCTTCTAAGTCCTAAACTTAGCTCGGGTATAGAACCCAAATTACCATTAGGTTCAGAACCTAGAATCACTTTTAAGTCCAGAACTTAGTTCGGGTCCAGAACCCAAATTACCCTTAGATCCAAAACCTAGAATTTATTTCTAAGTCTAAGAACTTAGCTCGGGTCCAGAATCCAAATTTTCCTTAGGTCCAGAACCTAGAATCTCTTCTAAGTCCAGAACTTAGCTCAGGTCCAAAACCCAAATTACCATTTGGTCCAGAACCTAGAATATCTTTTAAGTCTAGAACTTAGCCCGGGTCCAGAATCCAAATTACCCTAAGGTCCAGAACCTAGAATTTATTTCTATGTCCAGAACTTAGATCGGGTTCAGAACCCAAATTTCCAGAACCTAGAATTATCATTGAGTCCAGAACTCGAACCGGGTCCAGAACCCAAAATCTCAACCATCTCAAAAATTAAGTCTTATTGCTTTTCACTCTCCTTCACTAAAGTTTCAGATGATTCAAGCAGAGGGCAAACTGTAGACCCTTAATTTTTGACCCAGTCCGGTCCAATATATTTTATTTAGTCCATAATAATTTTTGTGTTGTCCAATATATTTTAATTAGTCCAAAATAATTTTTTGTTATCTTAATTAAATTAATAAAAAATAAAAATAGACAAATAAAAAAATAAAAATAAAAATAAAAATCGACGACGAAAAAATCATCGCCAAAAACCAGGGCGGGATGAATGGTCGTGGGCCATTTCGCTCGCAGGAAACTCCTCTGGGCAAATTGGCCCACAGGCCAATCCCTTGCCCCTGCCGCAGCCAACTGCGGCAATTTTTTTCACCAGTGCAATTTTTCCACATCAGTTTTTTTTCGCTAGCAAAATTTTTTCGACGCAAATTTTTCTAAATTCTAATGCAATTAGGTTTCGGTTTCCTTTTCTTATCAATATTATATTCCGTGAATAATTAGGAATGAACTATAAAATTATTCTATAAATAAGACCAAAAATAACACAAAAAAGCGGGGAGAAATCAGACAAGAAATTGATCAAAAAATTGGATCCGAAATTGAGAAGGAAAACCTTGAATCAAGCTGATTTTTTGAGGGAGCAGAAAAACAATTCAAGCAATTCAAAGGCAAAAAAGCTTGCTTTGACCTTGCTCATCCAAGAAGAAAATTTTGGTGTAACCTACGAAAGAAGGTTTGAATTCTTAATTTCTTTTATTTTTTCACAGTAGCTAAATCATCCCATTCTTTTTTTTAATTCAAAAATTTTAGAACCTCAATTCACTTTTTCTAAGGTTTAAAAATTTTAATTCGTTGCTTTGTTTTCTAAAAAGTTTAAAGTTATTAGTTTTGTTCCTTCAAAACCCCAAAACCTTAATTTGCTTTCCAAATTATCAAAACGCTAAATTGAGTTCTGTTTCTTCCCAAAAGCCCTAAAAAATTTTCTTTTGCTTTTATAAACTTTAAATCATTTTGTTTATTTTCATAAAACTTCATAAATTTATCAATTGATTTTCAAATCCTAAAAAAATAATTCATTCCCCAAAACCCTAAATCAAAAATCCTAAAACCCTAATCCAACTCTAAAACTAAAAACAATGAACCATAACCCCTTTAAAATCTTAAAACCTAATTTTTTCTAAACCCTAATCCTTTAAAACCTTAAAAACTATATAAACATAAATATTATAATTTTACACAGTAAGCTTGAAACCATAATTCAATAACTAACCGTAAACTATAAATCTAAGTATTTTAAAGTGCCCAAATCCTAAATTCATGATTTTACATCACAAACCCTAATTTGGTTAATCAAAGAATTTTATCAACCTTTTAAAACATAAAACCTTAATATATTTTAATTCCTTTAAAAACTCACAGTAGCCTAATTCCACAAATTCCAAAACCCTAAACACATGAAATAAAGAACCCTAAATAGAAACAGTAGCCATAATTTAGATTTTTATTTGCCTTATTCAATTTTATATTTGATTATGCTTTGATTTATTTTATATGCTTTAATTTATTTAAGTTCAATGCTTGGTTTATTTAATTTATCATGGATGGATGTTTACTTTCTATTGATGTTTAATACCTTTGATGAATGATTTATTTTTTATGAATGGTTATTTACTTTTATCGATTTATTTAGATTTTCAAATGTTGTAAGAGTTATGTTTCCTCTTGGTGGGTACCTCATTAGTTAAATATCATGTAATTTAAATTGCTTTTCCATTTTAGAACCAATGTAAAGGACATGTTTCTACCTTTCGGTGGGTGTCCTATTTAGGCATGGGATGTAAGGACATGTTTTCATCCTCGGATAGGTGTGCATTTATTTGTTTTGCTTGGACATTGTTTTGATTTTCAAAATATCGATTCTTTATTTTAATTATTGTGTATAATATGGATAATGTTGTTATGTTTAAGAATTTTATAATATTAAGACCTGTAAAGGAGGTCGGTTCCAATGAACCAGGCGTTGTGGGGGTGCTGGGCCATTTCTCACCTTCCCCACACGTACCCAACTTTCCGAACCTATTAGGGGGTTGGGGATTCCTTAGAAATTGATTTATCCACCCCTTTCTTTTTCCTGGCCCATCCGGGTGGCGAATCCATTTTCTCCGGACTTAGGTCCGTGTTCTCTAAGGCCCCAAGCCTAAACAGTGCCGAAGTCGCAAGAACCATTCCACTGGGAGTGGGGGCAGAAATCCCCGCTCATAGATATGTCATGTGATGCATGTATGCATGTATGCATAAACAATAGACAAAGATAAGTAGAACATCCCTTCCAACCTTGTAACTTCCACACACGGATGGCGAGTCTCTTTTCCTAGGTATATGGTTAACAAAATAACAACATGGGGTATCTTATTTTTGAATAATTCCCTCAAACTTTTCAACCAATAGTTATATTTTTAAAAATGGAAATCAGTCCTTAATAATTCCCATTAATTAGGTTTTAATCCATTCAACCAACTAAAGTAGCTTTTATGTTATATTGAATTAAAACTAAATTAGGAGGTTTATTATAAATAGATTTCTCACTTGAAAAAGTAACTAATGATTCATGCCAAAAATAAGCCCATGGTTAATTATTCTTATTATAAACTAGGCTCACAATTGATTTTTGGTATTCCATAATTGACCTAAATTGTAAGCTCTTTGTAAGAAAAGGTTAGATGAAATGCAAAAATAGTTTTGTTTGAAAAAACCCATTGTAAAAAGATTTTTGAAAAAATGGATTTTGGGCTTTGTATTTGAGTTATGAGAAAAGAATTTTTGATTTGTTTTAAGAAAAGTTTTATATCAAAAGTCCACCTTGAAAAGTTTTGAAAAGAGCTTTGGTCTTTTGGAGTTAGAGAAAAAATTTTTTTGAGCTTACAAATGTACTTGGGTCATATTAGAAAAAGAACAAACCAAATAAGCCATGATTTAAACCAAGATAAACTAACCATAGTCAAACAACAAGCATTTGGGGTAAAAACCTAAGGAAAGTAACTAGGCCAATTACATGACCTTTAGTCTTTGGGTTAAAAGGCTTAGGTTCCCATAGCAAGTATATGTCAAATGGTACAAGGCTATGAGTGGTTATGCCATACTCGATCTCCAAGCCTTGAGTGAAAGTATGGTATCCCTTACATAACACAACACGGGTAACACGGGCATCCTAACCCACACACACGATGCAATCTAATATGATGCAATGGATAATACCATGATAAGAAAGAATAGAATAATATAAAGACCAACGGAATCAACTTCTCTTTTCCCAGTGGAATTGCCACTGTGAGTGGGGATTTTCGCCCCCACTCCTGGTGGAATGGTTCTTGCAACTTCGACACTGTTTAGGCTCAGGGCCTTAGAGAACATGGGCCTAAGCCCGGAGAAAATGGAATTGCCACTCGGATGGGCCGAGAAAAAGAAAGGAGTGGATGACTCAAATCCTAAGGAATCCCCAACCCCCTAATGGGTTCGAAAAGTTGGGTACGTATGGGGAAGGTGAGAAATGGCCTGGCACCCCTATGACGCCTGGTTCATTGGAATCGGCCTCCTTTGCAGGTCTTAATATTATAAAATTCTTAAATATAACAATATTATCCATACTACATGCAACGATTAAAATAAAGCATCATTATATTAAAATCAAAGCAATGTCCAAACAAAACCAGTAAATGGACACCCATCCGAGGATGGAAACATGTCCTTACATTGCCCATGTCTAAAACTAAAAGGGAAACCCACCGAAAGGTGGAAACGTGTCCTTTACATTGGTCTAAAAACTTTAAAATAATTTAAATTACATAATATTTAACTAATGAGGTATCCACAAAGTGGAAACATACCACTTACAATTTTAGAACTAAGGCAAATAAAAGAATATTCGATTATCTAATTATAAATAAAAGCAAACCATTCATAAAAAAAAAAAAAAACCTTTCATCATTAACATATAATGAATCACATAATCAAATAAATAAATAAAATTAGAATTCAATCCATTAAATAAACAAAGTTAAGGTTTAAGTTTTAGAATTTAAGAAATTAGGGTTCTGGGATTTAAAGTTTTTGAGTTTTTGGTTTTATTTATGGCTTTAGGCTACTGGAGGTAGTAGATGTTGTTTTTATGATTTCTAAATTTTAGTTTTGAAGAATTAAGGTTTTGGCAATTAGAATTAGTGTTTTAAAGAATTAGGGTTCGGAAAAAAGGATTTAGGGCTTTTGTCAAAACATGATTATTATAAAACTCTAAGACTATTTTAACTTGGATTTTTGATAAATACTTATATGTAATATAACTATTTTAAAACATTATTTGAATAATCTAATACTATAGTGATTCAATGGAATAGCCTACTGTGATTATAATAAATAATAATTGATTAAGGTTTTAACTAAATAACTTAGGGTTTAATTTAATTTAGAATTAGGGTTTCTAAGAAAACTATCACTATCATATTCAATTTTGAAAGAGAAGGCTACTATGAAGATTTTATAAAATTAATTTGATTAGGGTTTTTAGAAAGCAGATTATTGTAGTTTTAGAAAAGTGTAATTTAGGATTGTAGATTTAAAAATATGTGTTACCAGTATTAAGACTTTAGGGTTTTGAAAGAAATAATTTTAGGGTTTCAAATAGAGCTTGGATTGTAAGTAGTATCATTGATAAAATTGTATGATGAAACAATTAATCCAACTTGATGAAGCTATTGTGAATATAAACAAAGAAATAAAGATTCAAACCTCCGTTATTGGTTGCACCACAATCTTTGAATTTTGTTGAACAATAATAAAGACAGTGTAGGCTGCCTTTGATGGATTGGTGTTGCTTCCTCACTACCTCTTGCTTATAAAAGGTTTTCTTTTGGCCGAAAGAATTCAAGAGTCCCAAGTCCGGTTAAAAATTTCAGTTCCAAAATTTTCTCCCCCCTTTTTTCTGTGTTTTAATGTGGTATTTATAGGAAAAATAAAAAACCTACTTCTAATTGTCTAAGGAAATAAAAATCATTTAGGAAAAGAAATAAAAACCAAATAGAATTTGGTTTCTGAAAAAACTGCGCTGGCAAAAATTGCTGCAGGCTACGGGCGTGCCAGCTATGAGAATATGCAAGAATTATGTGCGAGCTGCGGGCACGGGCCAACAAATTCACAGCAGGAATTTCCTGTGTGGCCAATTCGCTGCAGGTTTTTCCTATGGCGAATTTGTCACGACCGGCCATAGCAGGTATGTACAGTAATTACGTGTATAGTATTCACACGTGCTGACAAAGTAGGCATGCTAAAGAGATCCGGCTAACCCTAGACCGTTAAGTTATAATTCATTAAAGGACAGGGGTTAAACGTGCATAACTAACGGCGATGGGTGACCAGTATGTGATGTCTTAATAATGTATGTGATAGTGTAATGAAATGGAAACTAGAGAAAAACCGGGTAAAAACTGTGAACTGTGACTTTCTTCGGAAACGCCCCGTTAGAGAGAAACGAAGACACGTAGACTAGGGGCATTTTGGTCATTATTAATTAAAATTTATACATGAATCCAGAGTAGGGAATATACACACGAGTGCATAGAGGACGTCGAGGGGTAGAATATGAAATGATCGTCAGTAGAAACAGAGCCCGGGCAAAACCGAGCAAAGATAGGACCTAAAGGGAATTTTGTAAAAAGTCGAGGGCTTATTGGTAATTTTTCAAAATGACTTGAAAACCTAAAATAGACCTTAAAAATGGAAAGTAGAGGTCGAGAGGGTCAAAACCATATGTGGTTCACTTCGTGGAACCACACGGTTTAAAAGTTACAGACAATCAATCGCCGAAGGGTATTTTGGTCTTTTCACATCCTAAATCATAAAATTACAACAAAGGGAAGAAGAGGGGCCAAAATAAGATTAAAAGAAAGCCCAATGGCTTGGGCCTTAAATAAATAAAAGAGAGAGACAATTGTACCAATGAAAAATGGCCATTTTGCCTTAAAGTGGACCAATTGGAATTAAGCATTTGTCTTAACACATTATTAGCCAAATTGGGCAGCCATTTGGACCAAAAACACATGAAAGAAGAAAGCAAAAACTCCCTATTGAGAAGGAGGGTCGTCCAAGCCATAGGACAAGGAAGAAAGGTGGTGATTTTCAAGTTTTACGGTTTATTATCAAAGGTTTTGGTGGAATCCAAGGTCCTAAACTAAGGTAAGTTCATTTATAATCCTAATTTCAGGTTTTAATGAGTAATTTGAGAGATTAAAATTAGGGCTCTTATGGTGAATTTGGGGAAAACTTAAGTAGTGATGATATTGATTAATTAAATGGAAGAATTAAGGTTTCTAAGGTTTAATAAGGTTAGATTAGGACTTAATTTGAAAAGAAATGGAAGGGTAGTGCATGTTCAAAATTTCTAGGGTTTATGGTTGAGGTTGTGTTCTGAAAGTTTTGTAGGCAAGGGTGGAAATAAGGAGAAGGAAGAGCTTGAAATAGAAGGGAAAGCAAAAGGAAATTAAAATACAAGGTTTGGTACTTTACCTTGGAAGAATTAATTTTTCTTTCATTTTCTTGCAAAAAATTTATCTATGGAACTTTTGCTATGGATGCCTAAATGTGTTGTTTGAGTTTGAATTCAATTTTCGAGTGGTATTTTTGAATCCATGTGGTGATTGGGTTGTTTAAATTCAAATGAAATCTAATGTTTTCAATGATTTTGGTAAAAGAGTTTATGAACTCCATTTAGTCCAAATTGATTTAAACAATCAAGTTATTTTAAAAGGAAACTGTCTAAGTCCTCATTACATTATTAGGGAAGCTTTGAAATGGGTTTAGAAAACAAAAATAAGCAAATTTTGCACCAAATGCAAGTGGGGGCCGAATTAGTGCTCTTTGGGAGCCAATTCTGGACCCAACTTTGGGCAGCCGGTTGAGGCAGCAAACGATGGAATTTTTCGACGAAATTTTACATGCAATTAGTCAACATATGAAATAAGTTTCCTATAAAATTTCAGCCAAAAATAAGATCATTTACCTGGTCAAATACATGACTGAAATTGACTGAAATTTAGACGAAAACCAGATTTTACTATTCATATGGTCATGCCATTTGCGTTGCCGATTTTACGCACCGTGTTACTATTCTTTTGGTCGTTTTTGGGAATTATTCTAATGTGATTTGAAGTGTGTGGAAATGACTGGGAATGGTGGTAAACACATGGAAATGAAACGGCCTTTAGCCACAGAGTTAGTACACGGCGAAATGGCATGACTTGGTAAAAATGAAAAGGGATGTGCAAATCATTTGAAAATTTGTGGAAATCTTGGATTTGAATTTTAAACCCTTAAGCTCTACTTGGTGGTTGAACTTGGTAGATAAGGGTATAGTGTAACACCCCAATACTCCATATAAATACTATACATATACCTAGTATACATACAGTAAGTATTTAAAGTATAAGGATGCCACTTTTCTTTTTACCTTTCAATACCTGTAACAAAATTCAAACCATAATAGGTCAATTTAAAGAACACTTACAAATTATTGTCTTTATCAAAACTTCATTTATACATATAATATAACATACTTAAAGTGGATACATGTATGCATTACCCTCTAGTTGGTCTCGACAAAATCTTACTCTTCTCGTGGCATACCAAAAGACTTCATGTCTTCCACCAAGCTACCTGCGCGATAATACATCCGCGCTAAGCTCGAAAGCTTAGTAGTACAAATATAAAATACAAACATATATCATGGAAACACTAACATATAAAGATATCTCAATTCCATATACTTTTAGTTCTTATTAAGTTTATCCCTATTCATTTGCACCTTTCATATCTTTCAACTAATCTCATATCTTATACACATATAAACATAACATTTCTACCAAGTCCAACCCATCACTAATATTCACAATCAACATCTCAATACACACATTATACATCATACTAATCATAAGTCACATTTCCAATTAAGACAATCATTGTCATCAACCACAATTCATCAATTGAATTCACAATCAATGCTAATACACACATTATACATCATACCAATCATAACATTTCTTTATTCACAATTCAACATTAATGATTCATCACTAGTGCTCATAATCAATATTTCAACGCACATATTACATATCATCAATCACATGTCCAATGAAGTATACCAAAGATTTCATTATCCATTTCTTTCAACATTTATATATCACATTGACAACAAAGACAGACTCGGGCCCAACAGACACCACTATGTTATTCAGAGTTCAGAGTTACTGCTTTGGTCTATAATCATAATCATCAAGCCCGTAGGCATCATATATCAATATTTCTATCCATGGATAGTGTAACAAACCCAGTCTCTTGGACCATCAACTCATCATGAGGAGATCCTCAACCCGGCAAGACTGTTACCAATCATATATTTCATATTCACAATTCTCATAGTGTAACAGACCCAGTCTCTTGGACCTCAATTCAACTCAATTTGAAGAGATCCTCAACCCGGCAAGACTGTTACCTTTTTCATTTTATAGGCATGCCTCCAAACCCAGAACTCTGAAAACTGAATAACACATTAAACACATATTTCACTTATTGTTTCATTATCAATTTCAATCTCAATGTTCATTATCATCTAGGCAAACATGCCTTATTTCTTTCAATTAGATCATCATAGCCAATCACAATGGCTTCACAACATATCATATCTCAATCCATATGATACATATAACATCATTGCTATAACATTACAAAGTACCTTATTCATATAGCACAATACAATTCACAAGATTCATAATACACAAATCATAGTATTGTTCATATAGTATCATGTGCATCATCATTATAATACTCAACATCAATTACATTAACCAAATGAACATATCATTATTCAATCACATGATTCACATTATACATATAGCATCATTGCTATAACATTACAAAGTACATTAAAGTAATTCTTCATAAAAGTGTTTGTCATAATAAATTTGCATAGCTCATACCTTGTTGAATGATCCTCTTCTCTTTCACACTATACAAGTCACATTAGATTAACAATGTAATAATTTACCTAACATTATTTAATTATACTCAATCAATTGTATTCTCATACATTAATATTCATCAAATCATTCACATCTTACATTTTCCCATAACACAATTATATATATACATATCATTAATGATATAAACACATCAAAATACATTAGTGATATGCATTAACAATGCAATCATGCAACATTGGTACTTACCTTAATAACATTTCACACCACTCTAAACTCTTCTCCACTCAATAGTTCTTCACTTCACAAATTAGGGCAATTCAACCTCTTCACAACCTAATCCAAAAGGAATATTAGCAAAATGACCATATGAATAGTACATTCTGGTTTTAGACTCCATTTTATCCTTATTTTGAAAAATTGTATAAAATAATCTACTTGACTAAAAATTCTAAAATTTTTACAGAATTTAGTTTTGTATCTTAAAATCATTCCTTTAAAATTTCAGATCAAACTAAACACAAAATCTTGGTCAAATAGTTCACCTAACCAGACTGCCCCAATTGCCCTGCATCATGGCAGCAGTTCTGAACTTTGTGAATTCCATAAATCAAATTCAATCAACGTGGTTCCAAATTATTTTTCTCAAATACTAGACTCACTAAACAACAACATATCCAAAATTCAATTGGATATTATTTTTCTAAATTTTATTAAAAATCCCGAAATATAGCTGTCTCAGTTAAGGTACCTGCTGGAACAGGTCTAATAAAAATAATCTTTCTAAACTCATAACCATTCCAAAATCGAATCAACATATTTTTCAGTCATTCTAGACTCATAGAGGCACAACATATCAAAAATTCACTTCAAGAACATTTTTCTATAATTAATTAAAAATCATACAAGTCACAGCCTTTACTAATTGTAAAACAGAAAAATATTCACTAAACACAACTCTTACTCTT
The DNA here is from genome assembly GCA_947685225.1 of Garcia nutans. Classification (NCBI taxonomy): domain Eukaryota; kingdom Viridiplantae; phylum Streptophyta; class Magnoliopsida; order Malpighiales; family Euphorbiaceae; genus Garcia; species Garcia nutans. The sequence goes on along the minus strand of CANTUV010000007.1, from coordinate 29,327,805 downwards.
CCATCACCAACACCAATTTACTTCTTATTTAAAATCAATTTCAACTCTAATCAACAAATCATCAACACACTTAATCATACTATCAATAACCCTAACTCAACTCACACACATCTTCAAAAATAACAAAGGCAAACAAGAGAAAACTTACTAAAATCATGAAATTCTTGAAATTCCAACTTGTATACTTGAGATCTTCCTTCACTTTTGAGCTTAAAATTCCAAAATCATCACTTGCTCTCTTGCTTTCCTTTGTCTTTGAGTGAGCCGGCCATCAACAAGAAGAAGAAGAAGAAATGATGAAGAAAACACAAAGTCAATAGGCATTAAATACCCTTCCAAAAGAAAATTACTAAACTACCCTCAACCATATAACTAAACCTTTGTCTTTTACAAGCCCATGTTGGTAATTTCACAATCACAAATAAAATATCCTCTTCCCTTGACCAAGCCCTTTGACCAACTTATATTATATATATATGACCATATACACAACATATACACTTCACTCTACACAATGCTTTTCTTCAAACAACATAATTACCACTTATCAATCACACACTCAATTCAATAATAACAACATTATCATAACTTCTAAGCACACTTAGGGATATTACAATTCTCCCCCTCTAAAAAGAAAATTTCGTCCTCGAAATTATCAATATCGTAACAATTGATTCTTAACAACATACTATCTTACCTTCCATATGAAGTTAATTATATGTTTAAGTTACTATGTCACCAAATCATATAACTTCAACTCTTTCCTATAGAATCAACAATCTTCTTTAAATTCCATAACTCATCATTCTATAGGTTTATATATCTTGTTACTTCATTGATCAAACATTCAAAAGAACTTATTACACTTCCTATTACTATCTTTATACCAGAATCAGATCATTTTATAGTACACTTATACTTCATCCAATCTTTATATTTAATATATATTGTTCCTTCATCTCTTTATGATTACTCTTTTAACTTTAACCTTAAAAATCATTGGTTATGTCTTAGCATTAATTATCCCATCATTACAATCACTGTCTAAATAGACATTTATCAATCCCTCAATGGATGACAAGATCCTTATTTTCCACAAATGGAGTTACCTCTTTAGCATGCTTTTCTCTTAACTTACATATTAATACATTACCTTTCAACTTATTTTATAAATAACCAATCTTTTCCCTTTTTATCCTGATTTATAACTACTATGACTCCATTCATTCATGTCCATTCACACTTTAATATTTTACATCATATACATTGCCATGTAAATAATTACATTCTTAATACAACTATAGATATTAAATCTCAAGAATAATTCATAATCTTAATCCAATCCAGATCAATTGATTTATCTTACACAATATATCCACTTTCCCATCTTGTTCTGTAACACCCCCATATCCAATGCACACACACTACAACCACAACAATGTAGCATAAGTGCACCAAATATAGGGATGCTACGGTTTTCTTAACATTCAAAACACTTTAAACTTGATACAATATCCTTATCATTAAACATTATAGAAAAGTAAATCATTTACTTATAAAACAAAACATATTAGTTATATTTACATATACATTTAAATATTACACAGCGGAAGTTATAAAATATGTGCATATTTACATATTAAACATATCTTTACAAAATATAAAGAAGTATACATGATTGGCAAGTTTGCTCTGATCTTTAAGCTCCCAAAAATCAAATCTTCAAGGTCTACTCTCACTCGGTCTCGTAGAGCTCTCAGGTTCAACTCTATCAACTCTATTACCTGCGCGATTAAACACTATCGCGCTAAGCCAACGGCTTAGTAAGATAATCATGCAAATGATATGACTTAGTGCAATGCAATGTCATTTCTCAATCCATATTATACATGTAACATCATATATGCAAAACTAACCACATACTTTCACATTACAAATCACATTTCAATATCTTTCCATATACTTCATTTGTATCCATTTAATCATTCATAATCAACACTAAACAAAGACAAGCATGGTCTCATTATTCAAACATTTCACCATTCAACAATTACATCTAAACAAACACATACATGGGCCCAAAACACACTAATATGCCATTCAATTTTCAGAGTTAATGTTTTGGTTCTATCATCACATTTATCAATATCATAAACCCAACTAGGCTTCAAGGATTAAGTTCAACCAAGCTTCAAGGGGAGCAAAGCATGCTAAGCTTCAACCCAACTTGGCTTCAAGAACAAAACCCAACCTAGCTTCAAGGGTGGTAACATCTCAATTAGGCTTCAAGGATTCAATCCAACCTAATTTCAAGAGATTGTTACACTTAATAGGCATGCCACCAACAACAAACTCTGAAAATGGAATAACACATTAGCCACACAATTCATTTAGATTTCATTCTCAATTCTCATTATCATTTAGACAAACATGCCTCATTTATCTCCATTGAATCACCTTAGCCAATAACAATGGCTTCACCTTTCATTTCACAATATAACACTTCATTATTCAAGTGTATATTTATCACATTCATGATCACATTATATCTCACATAGCATCATTCACAAATATCAACAATGCAAGAACAACTTATATTATTTATAGCTTTAGGATCATCCACAAGTGTTTGATCAAGTCATTCCTTAATTTAAGCATGTTTAAAAATGTTTATGTTGAGGTTTAGAGACCACACTACCTTTGAAGAATTTAAACCATGCAAAGAGAACCAAGAAATCAAACAATGTTCAAATCATTTGAAGGACACGCCCAACTCACTTGATTGACACGCCCAACCAGCTTGAGTGACACGCCCGTGTCCTTAAAAAGAAAAGAGGCAGTAGCTTCCTCAAATAAATGACACGCCCGTGTCCCTTTAAATGCACTTGGCCGTGTCACCCACAAACACAACCTAACTAAAACCAACACTTTCTCAATTGCACTCAAACACAATATTCATCATATAACATATTTCAAATGAACATAAACAATGTTCTAAACACATATTCATCACAAGAAACACTTCACAATACATTAATATAACAATTAAACACACACATCATCTCAAAACCCTAAAACCAACATCCTTCTCCATCCTTCCAAATCAACATCTACCACTTCTAACAACAACAACTATATAAACTATTAACTTAAACCAATTTAATACTTGAGAACACAACACAACACATCTCAAATCCATCAAATCACAAAATCACCAAACCCTAACTCACTTCCAACACAACTTCCAAATAAGTAAAGAAAACAAAAGATTACTTACTTAAAAAGAAGAAATTTCACAAATCCCTTGTCAAATCCTTTAATTATTTCTTCAATTTGCTCCTAGCATCAAGAACACCTTTCTTGCTCTCTCTTCTCTTCAATGGCCGGCCACCTCTTGAAAGAAAAAAGGAAATAATGAAGACACCAAGTCAAATTTTGCTTTTAATCTCCACCAAGTGATTTAATCCAAGCAATTACCAAAATGCCCTCAAACATAAAACTAACCTTTTGTCTTATATAAGCCCATAAATGTAATTACACACTCAACACAAAAAATATCTTCTTCCACTAACCAACACCTTGACTCTCCCTTTGACCCATTTATATGTTATATATATATCATATACACAACATATACCATTCTCTCTAAACCCTATTTTCTTTCCAAAACACAAACACACAAGCATTCTCCTCCCAATTTCTTTTCTTAGCACAATATAAACATTCAATCCAGTTAGTATAACAACAACAACAACAATATGCAAAACTTCTAGGGCATAAATGAGGATATTACATGTTCAATTCCATCCAATGATTAATTTATTTAACTTATCATGAAATTGCACCATATTCATATATGTATATATGATCTAATTCAATTAGGGCAAACTTATATACAATTTCTTGATCTCTTCCAATCCATATTCAATCAAATTATTGTGATAACAAATCACTTCAAATCATATTAGTATAGTTCCCACCAAATCTTATAATAACTTTTTAACTATGCTTCTTAAACAAAATTTTCAATCTCACCAATTTGTACTACAGTCATATTGTCTCAGTCCCAAATTTATGGATACTAAAATTAACCGGCTACACATACTAACCAAATCATATAGCCATAGAAGATGAATGGTCACACACCTGTAACTCATAAATCAATACTGTTTCTCGATTATTCTGTATCCAAACTTTTACTACACCAAGAGTTAACACATTTCAACTCCATCTCCATAAATTTTCTCTTGAACATACGATTATCATTAGTCTAACTCACATCAACAATATTATCTATAACATCTTAATACACAACATTTAATCATATACAAATTCCATTTATTACTCCACTTCTAATTTATCTCTTGTAACACTTTTCATACAGTATACTTTCCTTTTTATTATATACTTATACATATAGAATTTCTACAAACAAAATCCTTAATCCAGGAAACATTATATGATAGTTTAACTCAGTTATTATCATAACAATTTCATCTTCTAGTGTTACTTGAGTCCTTTCTCACTCTCCATTTCATCCCATAATCTAACTCTACATAGGTTAAAACCTATTCTCTCATAGATCCACTGATACATGCCCTATTATTCTCCACACCACTAAACAAATAATTATATCACATTCACATACTTAGGTCACATTCACAATATGACTTGCTTTCCACATTTCTTACATTTTCATTTACATTCATATCGAAAAGCTCATTCCACATTTTCCATACATGTATACACATAGTCATACAATTATATATATAATTCCTCTTTTACATATCTTTAACACAATTTAACATTTATTACTTTTCCTTAATCAACATCATTCTTACCCCTTTTTGACATAACTTAAATTATTTATCAACTCAACACATATATATTTCCTAACCACAATAATACTTCACAAATTCTTAGTCACCTTACTAAGGTGACATCTCTCTCACCTTTATTTTGAAATGCATTTAATATATCATCTTTATATCCGTTTGTTTACCATTCAACGTATATATATATTTTACTCATATATTTATACATATGTACATTACACCTAATAATATACACATTGAGCCTAATAGCTCCTATACACTTAATTATATGCTCTGATTTTTATTTTCCTTTTTCATACATTCACTACAAATTTAGTGTTTATCACTTTCTTTTGAATACTATTATTCTCATTCTTCCAATATGATAAAAAGTATTTAATCACACTACAAATATATATTCTGACTATAATAACACTTCACATCCATCTTGGTCACATTCCCAATGTGACATCTCTTTTACTTTCATCTTTAAAAAAAAACATTTAATATACTTCCATATCTTTTTTTTTTTTTGCAATGAAATGACTTAAAATAGCTCCTTTTCATTTGCTTATCTATTTCTCTTTTTACTTCAAAACAAATTCTCATACCATCAATCACATTACTTAATTCATAATACTTTCATGTGCAATATTAATCATTTCACCTGGCTCAGGTATTGAATATACATTAAATCATCAATATCCAATCAATCTTTATCATTTTCTAGTAGAACTTTAACTTTTCAACTTACTACTTCGTTTAAACTTTAAATTTACCAAACTAATCTTTTCTTAAAATCAACTTTAAAAACATCTCGGATATATATATATCATAAAGCAATATCAACACATATTTCTTCCCCAATTATTAAGCTCATTTCGAAAAATCTCAAATATCACATATTATTACCATTACCATGAGCTTTCACAATATCCAAGCATCTCACATTTCTAACCTTGAATTCACAATGTTTACATTAAAATAACCATACCAATTTATATTCTTACATAACCAATATCATCTCTTTTTCCTTTAAACAATACCTTAACTTTATATATATACCCCAAACTTTAAATAATCATACCTTGTCTTTACTAATCAACTCATTCAATATTATTTTCCTTTTCATTTCTTTATGCTTCAACACATTTAACACTTCACTTTACTTGCATAAATTTCCATTTTTAATTATCAATTAGACTTATATAAATTCATATCATTCATTATACTCATTTAAATTTATCATTATAGCCAACAACTATGACTTTATATACGTACCCTTCCCCAACCAGGTCGGTTGCCCTTCAATCCCAAGGGTCCGCAGGAGGCAGATAAGCACGTATAACATTATCAGTAACATACCTTTTCCCATCCAGGTCGGTTGTCCAAGTTCGGTTGCCCATTCCAATGGGTCCGTATGGTTCCGCAGGAGACAGATAGGTCCGTTCATTAAACTTATCAATATTTTTTTTTTAAATTCATTTCTTTTTTTTTCACAAGCAAGTTAAGTAATCATGCCTCAACATCTCACATTACAACAAAACAGTTTTCTCATAACATCATATCATTCACACATTAACATCCATTTCATATAACACAGATATACTATAAATCATATAATGCCACCTCCGAGACCAACCTAGGTGTGAATGCATATGCATGTATTACAAATTTCATTTTCAAAACTCTTCTTTTTAATTCATTTTAAGCGTTTCAAAACTTTTTCTTTCTAATTTTACTTAGGCCGAGAATCTCGAACCTAAGCTCTGATACCAAAATAATTGAAACACCCCAATACTCCATATAAATACTATACATATACCTAGTATACATACAGTAAGTATTTAAAGTATAAGGATGCCACTTTTCTTTTTACCTTTCAATACCTGTAACAAAATTCAAACCATAATAGGTCAATTTAAAGAACACTTACAAATTATTGTCTTTATCAAAACTTCATTTATACATATAATATAACATACTTAAAGTGGATACATGTATGCATTACCCTCTAGTTGGTCTCGACAAAATCTTACTCTTCTCGTGGCATACCAAAAGACTTCATGTCTTCCACCAAGCTACCTGCGCGATAATACATCCGCGCTAAGCTCGAAAGCTTAGTAGTACAAATATAAAATACAAACATATATCATGGAAACACTAACATATAAAGATATCTCAATTCCATATACTTTTAGTTCTTATTAAGTTTATCCCTATTCATTTGCACCTTTCATATCTTTCAACTAATCTCATATCTTATACACATATAAACATAACATTTCTACCAAGTCCAACCCATCACTAATATTCACAATCAACATCTCAATACACACATTATACATCATACTAATCATAAGTCACATTTCCAATTAAGACAATCATTGTCATCAACCACAATTCATCAATTGAATTCACAATCAATGCTAATACACACATTATACATCATACCAATCATAACATTTCTTTATTCACAATTCAACATTAATGATTCATCACTAGTGCTCATAATCAATATTTCAACGCACATATTACATATCATCAATCACATGTCCAATGAAGTATACCAAAGATTTCATTATCCATTTCTTTCAACATTTGTATATCACATTGACAACAAAGACAGACTCGGGCCCAACAGACACCACTATGTTATTCAGAGTTCAGAGTTACTGCTTTGGTCTATAATCATAATCATCAAGCCCGTAGGCATCATATATCAATATTTCTATCCATGGATAGTGTAACAAACCCAGTCTCTTGGACCATCAACTCATCATGAGGAGATCCTCAACCCGGCAAGACTGTTACCAATCATATATTTCATATTCACAATTCTCATAGTGTAACAGACCCAGTCTCTTGGACCTCAATTCAACTCAATTTGAAGAGATCCTCAACCCGGCAAGACTGTTACCTTTTTCATTTTATAGGCATGCCTCCAAACCCAGAACTCTGAAAACTGAATAACACATTAAACACATATTTCACTTATTGTTTCATTATCAATTTCAATCTCAATGTTCATTATCATCTAGGCAAACATGCCTTATTTCTTTCAATTAGATCATCATAGCCAATCACAATGGCTTCACAACATATCATATCTCAATCCATATGATACATATAACATCATTGCTATAACATTACAAAGTACCTTATTCATATAGCACAATACAATTCACAAGATTCATAATACACAAATCATAGTATTGTTCATATAGTATCATGTGCATCATCATTATAATACTCAACATCAATTACATTAACCAAATGAACATATCATTATTCAATCACATGATTCACATTATACATATAGCATCATTGCTATAACATTACAAAGTACATTAAAGTAATTCTTCATAAAAGTGTTTGTCATAATAAATTTGCATAGCTCATACCTTGTTGAATGATCCTCTTCTCTTTCACACTATACAAGTCACATTAGATTAACAATGTAATAATTTACCTAACATTATTTAATTATACTCAATCAATTGTATTCTCATACATTAATATTCATCAAATCATTCACATCTTACATTTTCCCATAACAAAATTATATATATACATATCATTAATGATATAAACACATCAAAATACATTAGTGATATGCATTAACAATGCAATCATGCAACATTGGTACTTACCTTAATAACATTTCACACCACTCTAAACTCTTCTCCACTCAATAGTTCTTCACTTCACAAATTAGGGCAATTCAACCTCTTCACAACCTAATCCAAAAGGAATATTAGCAAAATGACCATATGAATAGTACATTCTGGTTTTAGACTCCATTTTATCCTTATTTTGAAAAATTGTATAAAATAATCTACTTGACTAAAAATTCTAAAATTTTTACAGAATTTAGTTTTGTATCTTAAAATCATTCCTTTAAAATTTCAGATCAAACTAAACACAAAATCTTGGTCAAATAGTTCACCTAACCAGACTGCCCCAATTGCCCTGCATCCTGGCAGCAGTTCTGAACTTTGTGAATTCCATAAATCAAATTCAATCAACGTGGTTCAAAATTATTTTTCTCAAATACTAGACTCACTAAGCAACAACATATCCAAAATTCAATTGGATATGATTTTTCTACAGTTTATTAAAAATCCCGAAATATAGCTGTCTCAGTTAAGGTACCTGCTGGAACAGGTCTAATAAAAATAATCTTTCTAAACTCATAACCATTCCAAAATCGAATCAACATATTTTTCAGTCATTCTAGACTCATAGAGGCACAACATATCAAAAATTCACTTCAAGAACATTTTTCTATAATTAATTAAAAATCATACAAGTCACAGCCTTTACTAATTGTAAAACAGAAAAATATTCACTAAACACAACTCTTACTCTTCCATCACCAACACCAATTTACTTCTTATTTAAAATCAATTTCAACTCTAATCAACAAATCATCAACACACTTAATCATAATATCAATAACCCTAACTCAACTCACACACATCTTCAAAAATAACAAAGGCAAACAAGAGAAAACTTACTAAAATCATGAAATTCTTGAAATTCCAACTTGTATACTTGAGATCTTCCTTCACTTTTGAGCTTAAAATTCCAAAATCATCACTTGCTCTCTTGCTTTCCTTTGTCTTTGAGTGAGCCGGCCATCAACAAGAAGAAGAAGAAGAAATGATGAAGAAAACACAAAGTCAATAGGCATTAAATACCCTTCCAAAAGAAAATTACTAAACTACCCTCAACCATATAACTAAACCTTTGTCTTTTACAAGCCCATGTTGGTAATTTCACAATCACAAATAAAATATCCTCTTCCCTTGACCAAGCCCTTTGACCAACTTATATTATATATATATGACCATATACACAACATATACACTTCACTCTACACAATGCTTTTCTTCAAACAACATAATTACCACTTATCAATCACACACTCAATTCAATAATAACAACATTATCATAACTTCTAAGCACACTTAGGGATATTACATATAGTGCACTATACTAACTTATGCAGTACTGCTTGATATTGTGATTGAATTGTTATGATCTGAACTCAATGGTGAGGGCCATTGGGGCCAATGGTGAGGGCCATTGGTTATAACCAGGATGGTGAGGACCATTCCTGTGATTTGATATCAGTGGTTAGGGCCACCCGTATTACAGTGGTGAGGGCCACTGCCTTATCGCTGTGGTTCTGCTTTTACCAGTAGAGCAAAAATTTACAAACTATGACACGACTATTTTATGGCATAAGTTGAATTGTGAATATTTTACAATTTTCGTTGAAATCTTTTGAAAAACTTGAAATTCTTTTTCGGGAAGTACATTTTTATTTCATTGAAGTGAGCTTTATATTTTATTGCTTATAGTATTTAACATTCATATATTTTATTGGCTTGCTTATACAAATACTCTTTACTTTTATTTCCATTGGTAAAGTACCCACTGAGCGACATTGCTCAGCGAGTTAAGTTTTCCTTGACTCATAGGTTTGGAGCAGTAGCTAACTCTTGGGAAGCGACGACCAGACCCACAGCATCTCAGGGTAGATCTCTTAGTTTCCATTCTGAGTTAACTAGTTGTGACATGTATATATATATATATAAGATTGAGAATTACTATGTTATACTGTACGTTAGTAGTATGTCATAATAATAAACCTCTACTTTATTTTGTACTAGAAGTGTGAATTCTTCTTGCAGGTTGGTAGTTGAGGTTATAAGGGGGATTCATCGGAAGTGTGTTGAGACTGAGTGTGTTCGCATTGGTTTGTGTAAAAATGTTTTCAAAAATCAGAAAAAAAAAATTTGTCGACACTTGGGACCCAATTTCTAGGCGAACCTTTGGCCAAATTTCTATAAAAACCGAAACTAAAATTTGACTGAGTAAAATTGGTAGTAACATTAGGTTAGTGTGGTGCCTCTACTTGGCTCCTGCTAGAATGTATACCATGAGGGGGCGAGAAGATGAAGAAGCGCTTTACGTTATAATAGATCCGGGTTCTTCACACTCATATATATGCACGAAAAATGAAAAACTTGGGAACCTAAAGGTAGAACTAGAGGAAGAGGGAATATTAGTTACTAGCCCATTAGGGAGTGAGGTGATTACGAGGAAGGTAGTGAAAGATTGCCCCCGTGGAGATACACAGATGTATCTTTTGGGGAGACTTATTTGAACTACCATTTCAAGAATTCGACGCTATCCTTGGGATGGATTGGTTGGCCAAACACGATGCACTGGTTGACTGTAAACGGAAGAGAGTTACTCTGCATACGTCAGACGGCGACGAAGTGACCTTAGTTGGAAAGAGGAAGGACTATCTAACTAACATCATTTCCACTATGACGGCTAAGAGGTTAGTGCAAAAAGGCTGTGAGGCATACCTATTATGCGTGTTAGAAGCGAAAGAAGAGGCATCGAAGCTACAAGATATACCTACTATTTGCAATTTCCCCGACGTATTTCCTGACGACTTACCCGGATTACCACCTAAACGAGAGGTGGAATTCACCATAGACATGTACCCAGGAGCTGCACCAGTATCCATCACACCTTACCGAATGGCGCCAACTGAGCTAAAAGAACTAAAGATACAGCTAAAGGAACTTTTAGACAAGGGGTTCATTAGGCCAAGCGTGTCACCATGGGGAGCGCCAGTATTGTTCGTGAAAAAGAAAGACGGATCCCTAAGGTTGTGTGTGGATTACCGTCAACTCAATAAGCTGACCATCAAGAACAAGTATCCACTACCTCGCATAGACGATTTGTTTGATCAACTCAAAGGTGCTGGTGTCTTTTCAAAAATCGATCTACAATTGGGTTATCATCAATTGGGGATCAAAGACGAAGACATATCAAAAACCGCATTCAGAACTCGCTATGGACATTATGAATTCATCGTTATGCCTTTCGGATTGACGAACGCACCTGCAATATACATGGATCTGATGAACAGAATCTTCCACCCGTATTTGGATCAGTTCGTGGTTGTATTCATTGATGACATATTGGTGTATTCAAAGAATCGAGAGGACCATGATCGCCACCTTAGGATCGTTTTGCAAACCCTGCGAGAGAAGCAATTATACGCTAAATTCAGCAAATGCGAATTTTGGTTGGAAGAAGTAGTCTTCTTGGGACATATTGTATCGGCAGAAGGAATAAGGGTCGATCCCAAGAAAATAGAAGCGGTATTGGAATGGAAGCCACCTAAGACAGTAATAGAAGTCCATAGTTTCTTGGGGTTAGCAGGATATTATCGGAGATTCGTCAAAGGGTTTTCCATGATCGCCGCACCTATGACCAAGCTACTTCAGAAGAATGCCAAATTCCAGTGGACCGATGCTTGCCAATGGAGCTTTGAAAGGCTGAAGCAAAAACTTACTGAAGTGCCCATTCTTACACAACCCGAATTAGGAAAAGATTTTATGATCTATAGCGATGCATCCCACATCGGGTTAGGTTGCGTATTGATGCAGAAGGGCAAAGTCATTGCGTATGTTTCTCGACAACTCAAGCCACACGAAAAGAATTATCCCACGCATGACTTAAAACTAGCAGCGATTGTTTTGGCTTTCAAGACGTGGAGGCACTACTTATACGGGGAAAAGTGTTACATTTATACGGATCATCAAAGCCTGAAGTACCTGCCCACGCAGAAAGATTTAAACCTGCGACAGCAAAAATGGATGCAACTATTAGCCAACTATGACTATACAAGTAACTATCACCCAGGCGAAGTGAATGTCGTAGAAGATGCACTTAGTAGGAAGTCAATGCAAGTGCTACGTGCTATGAGGGTAGAATTAGAGCCCACAGAAGATGGAGCTATCTTTACAGAAATGCACGTGCGACCTACCTTACACCAACAAATACGTGAGGCTCAGAAGGAAGATGAACAAGTGAAGAAGTGGAGTCAACAGGTGCAGGAGAATTCGTCAGGAGATTATCAACTTCGTCTAGATGGTATCCTATACTACAAGAAGAGAATGGTGGTACCTAAGTCCGAGGAACTGAAGAAACAGATTTTGCAAGAAGCTCATAACAGTCCTTACACAATGCATCCGGGAGCAACAAAAATGTACCGGGACTTGAAGGAGTATTACTGGTGGCCAGGAATGAAAAGAGACATCATGGATCATGTGACGAAGTGTCTGACCTGTCAGCAAGTGAAAGCGGAACATCAACTACCCTCAGGACTACTACAACCTATCACGATTTCAACCTAGAAATGGGACCATATTACTATGGATTTTGTCACAGGATTGCCTATGACTAGGGACAAACATGACGCGATCTGGGTAGTCGTGGATCGGCTTACTAAGTCCGCTCATTTCTTACTAGTATGTGTGGATTACTTGCTAGACAAGTTGGCTGACTTGTACATCAAAGAGATCATATGTCTCCACGGAGTTCCAACTTCAATCATATCAGATCGAGATCCACGCTTTACGTCAAATTTTTGGCAGAAGTTCCAAACAGCCCTTGGGACTCGAACGTACCACAGTACCGCATTCCATCCCCAGACAGACGGACAGTCGGAAAGAGTGATTCAAGTTTTGGAAGATATGCTGAGGGCGTGCGTTTTAGAATTTAAAGGCAGCTGGGACAAACACCTAAGCTTAATGGAATTCGCGTACACCAACAGCTATCAATCCAGCATACAAATGGCTCCTTACGAAGCACTGTATGGTCGAAAATGCAAAACTCCAGTTTGCTAGACAGAATTGAGCAAGGAAAAGATGTTGGGGCTAGACATAGTTAAGGAAACTGAGGAAAAGGTAGAGATCATTCAAGACCGATTAAAAACAGCGGCGGACAGGCAAAAATCATACGCGGACCTAAAGAGGAAAGACATACAGTTCCAGGTCGGCGACAGAGTATTCCTCAAAGTCTCTCCTTGGAAGAAGGTGCTACAATTTAAACAGAAAGGCAAGCTAAGCCCTAGATTCATTGGACCATATGAGATCATCAAACGGGTAGGTCTGGTAGCTTACCAGTTGGCGTTACCACCCGAATTAAGTAAAATAAATGATGTTTTCCATGTTTCAATGCTAAGGAGGTATCGTTCAGATCCAACCCACGTCATACAAGCTCAAGACATCGAGATTCAGCCCGACCTGACGTACGAGGAAGAGCAGGTAGAAATCCTAGCACGGGAAATCAAAGAGTTGCGGAATAAGAAGATCCCATTGGTCAAAGTGCTTTGGAGGAATCACAAAGTAGAAGAAGCTACATGGGAACGCGAAGAAACTATGAGCAAGCAGTACCCATATTTATTTCCACCTGATAGGCTTCGGGGCGAAGCCTAAATTAACGGGGGAAGAATTGCCACGACCGGCCATAGCAGGTATGTACAGTAATTACGTGTACAGTATTCACACGTACTGACAAAGTAGGCACGCTAAAGAGATCCAGCTAACCCTAGACCATTAAGCTATAATTCATTAAAGGACAGGGGTTAAACGTGCGTAACTAATGGCGATGGGTGACCAGTCTAGGAAGTCTTAATAGTGTATGTGATAGTGTAATGAAATGGAAACTAGAAAAAAACCAAGTAAAAACTGTGAACTGTGACTTTCTTCGGAAAAGCCCCGTTAGAGAGAAACGAAGACACGTAGACTAGGGGCATTTTGGTCATTATTAATTAAAATTTATACATGAATCTAGAGTAGGAAATATACACACGAGTGCATAGAGGACATCGAGGGGTTGAATATGAAATGATCGTCAGTAGAAACAGAGCCCGGGCAAACCCGAGCAAAGAAAGGACCTAAAGGGAATTTTGTAAAAAGTCGAGAGCTTATTGGTAATTTTTCAAAATGACTTGGAAACCTAAAATAGACCTTAAAAATGGAAAGTAGAGGTCGAGAGGGTATAAACCATATGTGGTTCACTTCGTGGAACCACACGGTTTAAAAGTTACAAACAATCAATCGCCGGAGGGTATTTTGGTCTTTTCACATCCTAAATCATAAAATTACAGCAAAGGGAAGAAGAGGGGCCAAAATATGATTAAAATAAATCCCAATGGCTTGGGCCTTAAATAAATAAAAGAGAGAGAGAATTGTACCAATGAAAAATGGCCATTTTGCCTTAAAGTGGACCAATTGGAATTAAGCATTTGTCTTAACACATTATTAGCCAAATTGGGCAGCCATTTGGACCAAAAACACATGAAAGAAGAAAGCAAAAACTCCCTCTTGAGAAGGAGGGTCGTCCAAGCCATAGGACAAGGAAGAAAGGTGGTGATTTTCAAGTTTTACGGTTTATTATCAAAGGTTTTGGTGGAATCCAAGGTCCTAAACTAAGGTAAGTTCATTTCTAATCCTAATTTCAGGTTTTAATGAGTAATTTGAGAGATTAAAATTAGGGTTCTTATGGTGGATTTGGGGAAAACTTAAGTAGTGATGATATTGATTAATTAAATGGAAGAATTAAGGTTTCTAAGGTTTAATAAGGTTAGATTAGGACTTAATTTGAAAAGAAATGGAAGGGTAGTGCATGTTCTAAACTTCTAGGGTTTATGGTTGAGGTTGTGTTGTGAAATTTTTGTAGGCAAGGGTGGAAATAAGGAGAAGGAAGAGCTTGCAAGAGAAGGGAAAGCAAAAGGAAATTAAAATACAAGGTTTGGTACTTTACCTTGGAAGAATTAATTTTTCTTTCATTTTCTTGCCAAACATTTATCTATGGAACTTTTGCTATGGATGCCTAAATGTGTTGTTTGAGTTTGAATTCAATTGTTGAGTGGTTTTTTTGAATCAATGTGGTGATTTGGTTGTTTAAATTCAAATGAAATCTAATGTTTTCAATGATTTTGGTAAAAGAGTTTATGAACTCCATTTAGTCCAAATTGATTTAAACAATCAAGTTATTTCAAAAGGGAAGTTTCTAAGTCCTCATTACATTATTAGGGAAGCTTTGAAATGATTTAGAAAAAAAAATAAACAAATTTTACACCAAATGCAAGTGGGGGCCAAATTAGTGCCCTATGGGAGCCAATTCTGGAGCCAACTTTGGACAGCCGGTGGAGGCAGCAAACGATGGAATTTTTCGACGAAATTTTACATGCAATTAGTCAACATATGAAATACGATTCCTATAAAATTTCAGTCAAAAATAAGATCATTTACCTGGTCAAATGCATGACTGAAATTGACTGAAATTTAAACGAAAACATGTTTTACTATTCATATGGTCATGCCATTTGCGTTGCCGATTTTACGCACCGTGTTACTATTCTTTTGGTCATTTTTGGGAATTATTCTAATGTGATTTGAAGTGTATGGAAATGACTGGGAATGGTGGTAAACACTTGGAAATGAAATGGCCTTTAGCCATAGAGTTAGTACACGGCGAAATGGCATAACTTGGTAAAAATGAAAAGGGATGTGCAAATCATTTGAAAATTTGTGGAAATCTTGGATTTGAATTTTAAACCCTTAAGCTCTACTTGGTTGTTGAACTTGGTAGATAAGGGTATAGTGCACTATACTAACTTATGCAGTACTGCTTGATATTGTGATTGAATTGTTATGATCTGAACTCAATGGTGAGGGCCTTTGGTTATAACCAGGATGGTGAGGACCATTCCTGTGATTTGATATCAGTTGTGAGGGTCACCCATATTACACACGTAGGCCGGGAAGGGGTGTTATAGAATTGGCCTATGCCAATTCATCTTCGACGATGAAAATTTTTTATCGCCGATTCTTCCATCTCTGATTTTTATTTATTTATTGCTTCCGCTGCACCATTAGCCTTTGGTATGTAAAGGGAGGATCAGTGATGCTGGATCTAATACTTCAAGAATAAGTCCTTAACTGCTTTTTGAAACTGCACCCCATTGTCGGATATTACACTATGCAAAACCCAATATCTGTAGATGAGATTCTTCTCGATAAATCTTTACATTTGTCTTGCCCCCAGCTTGTTGAATGATTCGGCTTCAACCTATTTTGAAAAATAACCAACTGCTACTACAATGAATCGGTGAACATTTGAAGCCATTAGATGTATCTCTCCAATAATGTCAATCCCCCAAGTTACAAAAGGCCAGGGTGAAGACATAGAATGTAATTCTTCTGGAGGTAGGTGATTTAGGTTTTCATACATCTAACACTACTGGCACATCTTCACAAAATCAATACAATCTCTCTCCATGGTCAACTAGTAATACCTTGTCGAATTATCCTCTTAACCAAGTCTAATCTGTTAATGTGGCATCCATAACTTTCCACAAGTATTTTCGATATGATCTGCTCAACTTCAGACTTCTTTAAGTATCTCAAGTGCACCCTGTCAGGCCATCTTGGATACAACTCTCCATGAAAGGTGATGTATTGCAAGGACCATCATCTTATGACTCTCCTCTCTTCCCTTGTTGCCCCTAGTGGGTATTCCATACTTTCCAAGAACCATCTTATGGTGTCATAACATGCATCATGGTCCATATTAGTTTCCATGACTGTTTTAATACTCATAACAAGGAGTTGATGAAGTGGTCAAAACTAGAGGCTTAAGAAATAAGTTGACAGGATTCTCCCATGGTGAAGTCAATGTGGCTAGGGCATCTATCATTTGGTTTTCTTCTATTACTATGTGTATAAATCTGCACTCCTTAAAATTCTTCCTCATCATGGTCAAATAATCATGGTATGGCTTTAACTTATCTTCTTTCAACTCTCATTTTCCATTTACTTTGTAACACCCCATCTTAGCTTATGTTTATAGACCAAGATGGAATGCTATTTTATGATATTCGAGTCTTGGTTCTATACTTAGTCAATTTATAATACACATTTTACAAAAATTTTGCCAGAGTTTCCCCTATAATTGGTGGTCCCAAGTGTCGCCAAAATTGATTTTTTTGATTTAATGAAAACATTTTTTATCTCAACCAATCAATCTCAATCAATCTCAAGCACTTCTATAGTCGACCTCCTTATATCCTCCACCAAAACCTGCATTAAAATTTCACACTTCTACACACACATCCATACACACTAATTTATACCAACATACAGTAGTTAATAAACTTAGCACACATACTTTGGTCTTTTACTAGTCATACATTGTAACATCCCGATACTCCATATAAGTACTATACATACACTGGGTATACGTACAGTAAGTATATAAAGTATAAAGATGTCACTTTTCATTACATTTCAAAAAAAACCTTTAACAGAATTCAAATCACAATATTTTAATTTAAAGAAGATTTACAAATCATTATATTTATTAACACTTCATTTATACATATACATACCCTCTTGTCAAAAATACATCATAGTTACAAAGTTATACATGTATGCATTACCCTCTAGTTGGTCTCGACAAACTCTTACTCTTCTCGTGGCATAACAAAAGACTTCATATCTTCCACCTAGTCACCTGCGCGATTACACATCCGCGCTAAGCCCGAGAGCTTAGTAGTACAAATAAATATTAAAATATACGTTACAAAAGAATCATACCTCATATTTTTAGCATCATGTTTTATTGTTTTCTTATCCTGTTTTTTCCTTTCTTAGTGCATTCTTCATATACTCCCACTAATCTCATAGATTATATATATATACATAAAACATTCACAAAACTATACTTACCATTGCTACCTCATATACATATTACATATTATATTACACTTCCAGAATCATATATCTCCACATAGCTTCTCAAAATCGAATCTCTTTTCAATAACTCATTTATACCATATTATCATTCCATACTTCATAACCTTATATTTCATTACACCATTCAATTAAATCATTATCCACAGTTCAATATTCATAAATCACATTTTCAACCAAGACAATCATTATACCATTCAATTGAATCATTATTTGCAATCCATCATTAATACTCATAATTAGTATGCCAATATACACATTTCACATCATACTTCATAGCATTATTTTGTTCACAATTCACCAATCATAAGTCACATTGCCAACAAAGTCAACCATAGATCTCATTAACCATTTATTTCAACATTTGTATATCATATTGACAATAAAGACAGACTCGGGCCCAACAGACACTAATATGCCATTCAATTTTCAGAGTTAATGCTTTGGTTTTCATTATCACATTTATCATTATCCCAACTAGGCTTCAAGAATTAGGTTCAACCAAGCTTCAAGGGGAACAAAGCATGCTAAGTATCAACCCAACTTGGCTTCAAGAAACAATTCAACCTAGCTTCAAGGGTTGTAAAATCTCAATTAGGCTTCAAGGATTTGACCCAACCAAGCTTCAAGGGGAGTAAAACATGTTAAACTTCAACCCAACTTGGCTTCAAGGATCAATCCAACCTAACTTCAAGAGATTGTTACTATCATTAGGCATGCCACCAACAACAAACTCTGAAAATAGAATAACACATTAGTCACACAATTCATTGATTATTTCATCATCAATATCATTTTCGAATCTCATCATCATCTAGGCAAACATGCCTTATTTTTTTTTTCAATTGAATCAACATAGTCAATCACAATGGCTTCATATCACATTTGAATTATCATAGCCAATCACAATGGCTTCACATCACATTATGTCTCAACTCATATTATGATATTTCATTATTCAAGTATCCATAACCAATTACCTCATCACCTCATTCACATTATACATATAGCATCATTGCTATAACATTACAAAGTACATTATTCATGTAGCACAATACCACTCACAAGATTTACAATACATAAAACATAACATTGTTCATATGCATCATCATTATAATACACTACATCAATTACATTAACCAAACAAACATATCATTATTCAATCTTATCACTCACATTATTATAATTCATAACATTAGTTTCACATCTCTTTATGTCTCAATTTACCTTAAAGTAATTCATCATAATAAATTGCATTGCACATACCTTTTTGAATGATCCTCTTCTCTTTCACACTATACAAGTCACATTATATTAACAACATAATAAATTTCTTAACATTGTTTTAAATATAAAATCATATAAAAGAATACATCTAGGTAAGTTTGTACTTACCTCAATAACACTCCACACACTATCAACACTTTCCTTTTTCCAAGATTCTTCACTTCCCAAATTAGGGCAATTCACTTTATTTCAAACCCTAATCCAAAAATAATACAATCCATCAATTCTAGTACCATTTAATCACTTAATAACTTCTTATTAGACCTTTAAATCACAAAATATCATTCAACATCACACATAGTAGCCCACGGCTGTGGTCAACTCAACCCCCACGGGCGTGGGATACAAACCACTTCTGCCCAAAAGTGTTCATCCTCCCACGGCCATGGCACCAAAAGTCTACAAATGGCCACGGCCATGGCCAACCAAAGCCACGGGCGTGGCATCCAGAAGGCTACTGCCTTCGGCCAAAATCTCATTCCAAAGCCTAAAATTCCAACAAACATCAACCACATGAAGATCTATGAAAATAATGAAGCAAACTCAAGCAAAACATCATGTAACACTTCAAAACCCTAAAACAACATCATTCTTATTCTTTCAATTTCAATAATCCATTATTACCCTCACAATTAATCATATTAACATCATCTAACTATCAATTCAACATATCTATAACTTTAATCTTTCATCAACATCACCATCACACACCAATCCTATTAAATCCAACTCAAACAATAGGAATCAAAACAAAGAATTGAATACTTACTTGAATATCTTGTCCAATCTTCAATCTCTTCCTTCAAATCTCTTAAAGCCCTAAAATTTTGATGAAGATCATCACATCTCTCCATCTCTCTCTCTCTCTCTCATGCAAGAGCCAAAAGAAGAAGAAAAAGAAGAAGAAAGAAAGAAAATATCTTTTCCTTCTTTTCATTTCTTTCCTCTTCTCACGTTAACCACATATATATATAATAATAATAATAATAATAATCAATTATTTCCAAAAATCCTCCACCACACCTTTCCTTCTCTTGACTTTTCTTTTGACCCACTTATATGTTATATATATTAACATATATACAACATATACATTCCATTAACACAATCATTTCCTTTGCAAAAACATATGTATACCTTCTATTCAAATCCAACAACAAGTGTATTAAAACTTCTAGGGCATACATTTGGATATTACAATTCTCTCCCCCTTAAATAATTTCGTCCTCGAAATTATCAGTACCATAACAATCCATTCTTAACAAAATACTATCTTAACTTCCATATGAAGTTAATTATATACTTAAGTTATTATATCATCAAATCATATAACTTCAACTCTTCTCTTTAGAATCAACCACCTTCTTTAAATTCCATAACTCATCATTCTATACATTTATACATCTTATTACTTCCTTGATCAAACATTCAAAAGATCTTATTATAATTCCTATTAATATCTTTATACAAGAATTAGATCATCATATAATACACTTATAATTCGTCCAATCTTTATTTTTAATATATATATATTGCTTCTTCATCTCTTTAATATTACTCTCATAGCTTTAACCTTAGAAACCATTGGTTTATATCTGAGCATTAATTATCCCGTCATCACTATCACTGTCTAATTAGACATTTTACAAACCTTAATGGATAACAAGATCCTTATTTTTCACTAATGGAGTTACTTCTTTAGCATGCTTTCGCTTCACTTACGTATTAATACATTACCTTCCAACTTATTTCATACATAATCAATCTTTTTCCTTATTCTCATGATTAATAACTGCTATATTCCATTCATTCATATCCAATCCCACTTTAAATTTTTTTACATCATATAAATTATCATGTAAATACTTATACTCTTAACACAACAATACACGTTAAATCTCAATAATGATTCATAATCTTAATCAAATTCAGATCAATTGATCTATCTATCACAATATATCCACGTTCCAATTTCAACCAACACTTAATTAATTTAACTTATCATGAAATTTCACAATTTTCATATATGTATACATATAACTTAATTCCTTTAGAACAAACTTATATACAATTCCTGATCTCT
Source organism: Garcia nutans (assembly GCA_947685225.1). NCBI lineage: Eukaryota > Viridiplantae > Streptophyta > Magnoliopsida > Malpighiales > Euphorbiaceae > Garcia > Garcia nutans. The sequence goes on along the minus strand of CANTUV010000007.1, from coordinate 29,305,984 downwards.
TCCGATCCATATTCAGTCAAATTATCATAGTGTAATTCCCACCAATTCTCATAATAATTTATACTATAATTACTATTTATAGTTCATTCATTACATACCATAAACATATTCAGTATAACTTCCAGTTACATTTATAATTTCTCCCTTATTAATATCTCCTCACCTTTCATATCATTGATATATTTATTTTAGTTACCTTTTTGTCATATTATCCATAACTCAAAACATTTCCAAAATTTCCTTTTCTCTCTTTATCTTCATAATTATAACCAAATTCTTAACATAAAATGATAAGGTACAACTTTATCCATCATAACTTTTAACTATACTTCTCAAACAAAATTTTCAATCTCACCAAATATGTATTACAATCATGTTATCTAAGATCCAAAACTATGGATAACACATTAACCAATCACATATACTAAACAAAACACATGGCTTTAAGAAATTAATATCCAAGCCTGAAATTTCCAAATCAATAATATTCTTTTATAATTCTATTCTCAATCAAGAATTATATATATTCCTTCTTTACATTTTTGCTATATCAGAAGTTATCACATTCCAACTTTGTTTCAACCAATTTGCACTCGATCATATGATCTTTATCAACTTAATTCATATTTCAACAGTATTACTATATTCATATTCAATCATATGCAGTTTCTGTACAATTTCTATTTGTCACTTCATTTCTAATCCATTCATAATCTCTTATAATATCTAGTTACATAAAACTTTCCACATGTGATTACTTTGGAACTCATATGATTATTAAGTTCAATGCTCACCATAACAATTTCCACTATTCAATATTACTCAAGTCCATTCTATACTTACTTCCTTTATATAATCTATCTAGCTTTACATAGTTCAAGACCTAATCTCTCTTAGGTCCACTAATACCAACAACATCATTTTCGATATCATTAATTCTATAATTATACCATATACATATTCATAAGTCACCTTTATAATATGATTCACACCTTTGTATATATATATCATAATTTCATTCATATTGAATAACTCAATTCACATAACACATACATGTACACACTTAATTATATGCTCTTATTTTCTTTTCCTTTTTCATACGTTCAATACAAATTTAATGTTTATCACTTTCTTTTAAACACTGTCATTCCCATTCTTTCAATATGATGTAAAGTATTTATTCATACAACACACATATATATATTCTGACTATAATAGCATTTTACATCCATCTTAGCCACATTCCCAATATAACATCTCTTTCACTTTCATCTTTAAAAGCATTTAATATATTTCCATATCCATTTTTTTTTACCCTTTTCAATATAATGACTTAAAATAGCTCATTTTCATTTACTTATCCATTTCCCTTTTTACTTCAAGACAAATTCTCACACTATCAATTACATTACTCAATTCATAATACTTTCATATGCAATATTAATCACTTCATCTAGCTCATGTATTGCATACACATTAAACCATCAATATCCAAATAATCTTTATCAAATGCCACTAAAACTTTAGCTTCTCAACTTACTACTTTACTTAAACTTCAATTTGCCAAACTCATCTTTCTAATATCACTTTAAAACATCTTACCAATATATATCACAAAGCAATATCAAAACATATAATTTCCACAATTATAAAGCTCACTTCAAAATCTCAAATATCACATATTATCACCATTACCATGAGCTTTTACAATATCCAAGCATCTCACATTTCTAACATTGAATTCACAATATTTGCATTACAATAAAAATACCAACTTATATCCTTACTCAACCAATATCATCTCTTTTTCCTTTAAACAAAACCTTAAATTTACATATCCATTTGTTTACCATTCAACATATATATATATATCCCTCACATATATTTACACATGTACATTACATCCAATCATATATACATTGAGCCCAATAACCTTTATACACTTTTCAAATCTAGTTATCACAAATCTCAGTTTCTTGAACCAATGTTGCTCAATCCAATTCTCACTATCAATCTTATCACATGACCTAGTTTTGCACAAGTTTATCAATGCAAGCGTAATCATTCTCAACATTAATAGACAAGTAATTATATAGGTTATAAACATGCAATACTATACGTACATTACATTTTCAAGTGATCAACTCAATCTTTGATCACTAACATATTACATCACATTATCACATTAAATTCACAATGTTTGCATTAAAACAACAATGCAAACAACACCGTTATATTTCCTTACATTAACCAATATTTTTATTTTATTTTATTTCAGTTTTCATATCATTTCTTTCTCTAGTTTTTACTTTCAAGTAAAAACCTCATTCAGACATTATCATTCCTCTCATATCATTCAAATTTATCCCACGTCACATAATGCCACATCCGAGACCAACCTAGGTGTTAATGCATATGCATGTATTACCAATTGCATTTCAAAACTCTTCTTTTTAATTCATTTTAAGCGTTTCAAAGCTTTTTCTTTTTAAATCTACTTAGGCCGAGAATCTCGAACCTAAGCTCTGATACCAAAATAATTGTAACACCCCGATACTCCATATAAGTACTATACATACACTGGGTATACGTACAGTAAGTATATAAAGTATAAAGATGTCACTTTTCATTACATTTCAAAAAAACCTTTAACAGAATTCAAATCACAATATTTTAATTTAAAGAAGATTTACAAATCATTATATTTATTAACACTTCATTTATACATATACATACCCTCTTGTCAAAAATACATCATAGTTACAAAGTTATACATGTATGCATTACCCTCTAGTTGGTCTCGACAAACTCTTACTCTTCTCGTGGCATAACAAAAGACTTCATATCTTCCACCTAGTCACCTGCGCGATTACATATCCGCGCTAAGCCCGAGAGCTTAGTAGTACAAATAAATATTAAAATATACGTTACAAAAGAATCATACCTCATATTTTTAGCATCATGTTTTATTGTTTTCTTATCCTGTTTTTTCCTTTCTTAGTGCATTCTTCATATACTCCCACTAATCTCATAGATTATATATATATACATAAAACATTCACAAAACTATACTTACCATTGCTACCTCATATACATATTACATATTATATTACACTTCCAGAATCATATATCTCCACATAGCTTCTCAAAATCGAATCTCTTTTCAATAACTCATTTATACCATATTATCATTCCATACTTCATAACCTTATATTTCATTACACCATTCAATTAAATCATTATCCACAGTTCAATATTCATAAATCACATTTTCAACCAAGACAATCATTATACCATTCAATTGAATCATTATTTGCAATCCATCATTAATACTCATAATTAGTATGCCAATATACACATTTCACATCATACTTCATAGCATTATTTTGTTCACAATTCACCAATCATAAGTCACATTGCCAACAAAGTCAACCATAGATCTCATTAACCATTTATTTCAACATTTGTATATCATATTGACAATAAAGACAGACTCGGGCCCAACAGACACTAATATGCCATTCAATTTTCAGAGTTAATGATTTGGTTTTCATTATCACATTTATCATTATCCCAACTAGGCTTCAAGAATTAGGTTCAACCAAGCTTCAAGGGGAACAAAGCATGCTAAGTATCAACCCAACTTGGCTTCAAGAAACAATTCAACCTAGCTTCAAGGGTTGTAACATCTCAATTAGGCTTCAAGGATTTGACCCAACCAAGCTTCAAGGGGAGTAAAACATGTTAAACTTCAACCCAACTTGGCTTCAAGGATCAATCCAACCTAACTTCAAGAGATTGTTACTATCATTAGGCATGCCACCAACAACAAACTCTGAAAATAGAATAACACATTAGTCACACAATTCATTGATTATTTCATCATCAATATCATTTTCGAATCTCATCATCATCTAGGCAAACATGCCTTATTTTTTTTTCAATTGAATCAACATAGCCAATCACAATGGCTTCATATCACATTTGAATTATCATAGCCAATCACAATGGCTTCACATCACATTATGTCTCAACTCATATTATGATATTTCATTATTCAAGTATCCATAACCAATTACCTCATCACCTCATTCACATTATACATATAGCATCATTGCTATAACATTACAAAGTACATTATTCATGTAGCACAATACCACTCACAAGATTTACAATACATAAAACATAACATTGTTCATATGCATCATCATTATAATACACTACATCAATTACATTAACCAAACAAACATATCATTATTCAATCTTATCACTCACATTATTATAATTCATAACATTAGTTTCACATCTCTTTATGTCTCAATTTACCTTAAAGTAATTCATCATAATAAATTGCATTGCACATACCTTTTTGAATGATCCTCTTCTCTTTCACACTATACAAGTCACATTATATTAACAACATAATAAATTTCTTAACATTGTTTTAAATATAAAATCATATAAAAGAATACATCTAGGTAAGTTTGTACTTACCTCAATAACACTCCACACACTATCAACACTTTCCTTTTTCCAAGATTCTTCACTTCCCAAATTAGGGCAATTCACTTTATTTCAAACCCTAATCCAAAAATAATACAATCCATCAATTCTAGTACCATTTAATCACTTAATAACTTCTTATTAGACCTTTAAATCACAAAATATCATTCAACATCACACATAGTAGCCCACGGCCGTGGTCAACTCAACCCCCACGGGCGTGGGATACAAACCACTTCTGCCCAAAAGTGTTCATCCTCCCACGGCCATGGCACCAAAAGTCTACAAATGGCCACGGCCATGGCCAACCAAAGCCACGGGTGTGGCATCCAGAAGGCTACTGCCTTCGGCCAAATCTCATTCCAAAGCCTAAAATTCCAACAAACATCAACCACATGAAGATCTATGAAAATAATGAAGCAAACTCAAGCAAAACATCATGTAACACTTCAAAACCCTAAAACAACATTATTCTTATTCTTTCAATTTCAATAATCCATTATTACCCTCACAATTAATCATATTAACATCATCTAACTATCAATTCAACATATCTATAACTTTAATCTTTCATCAACATCACCATCACACACCAATCCTATTAAATCCAACTCAAACAATAGGAATCAAAACAAAGAATTGAATACTTACTTGAATATCTTGTCCAATCTTCAATCTCTTCCTTCAAATCTCTTAAAGCCCTAAAATTTTGATGAAGATCATCACATCTCTCCATCTCTCTCTCTCTCTCTCGTGCAAGAGCCAAAAGAAGAAGAAAAAGAAGAAGAAAGAAAGAAAATATCTTTTCCTTCTTTTCATTTCTTTCCTCTTCTCACGTTAACCACATATATATATATATAATAATAATAATAATAATAATAATAATAATCAATTATTTCTAAAAATCCTCCACCACACCTTTCCTTCTCTTGACTTTTCTTTTTACCCACTTATATGTTATATATATTAACATATATACAACATATACATTCCATTAACACAATCATTTCCTTTGCAAAAACATATGTATACCTTCTATTCAAATCCAACAACAAGTGTATTAAAACTTCTAGGGCATACATTTGGATATTACATACATACAATTCTTAGTTTACGCTAACATATGTACATGCCATTCTAGTTACATTACTTATAATAACTTTCTATCCAAAAAGTTGCCAACACCAGCTACTCGGGACACTGCAGAAAATAGCTTTTCGCTTAACCTACGAGTTTAGAAAAGAAAACTAAACTCGCTAAGCGTTTGCTTAGTGGGTACTTAAATCATTGCATTAAATAAATATATTAAAAGAGTAATTAAAAACATGTATTTGAATACTTTAAATCAATGAATAAGATCTAAACATAATGATAAAAGATTAAATCCCATATTCTGAATTTAGAAATTACTTGTTTTGCTTTTATCAATTTAGGTGCTCTACTGGTTTAACAAAACATCAACGGATAAGGCACAGGTCATGATAAATATATCTCGTCATGGTGAGATATTACAGGATGATATGCGTCATGGTGCATATTTCATCATCCTTCATCATAATTCTTGCACATGTGCTAATAGCCATTGTTCATTGAATCATTGATCATGTCATTGTAATCATCGATCTTCAGCCGGAATATCATGTCATGTCATGAGCAGTACTGCAATAATAGTATGATGCATCATACCCTTATCGAAAGGGTTCTGTCATAACCAAGTAGAGCGTAAACAATTTATTAATTAATTTGATCATGATTTCAATAAGCCATGATTTTTTCATAATGCATGTATTGTCGGAATAGCTTGTCATGATGCCTTTCTGATCATTTCCAATTCCCCTTCATGTCATTTTATATGATTTAACATCAATCCATATCATAATATTCAAGTTTTAACACATTTAGAAAAATGACCAAATGAATAGTGGCACGGCGCGTAAAATCGGCAACACAATGGCGCGCGTCAACTAAATGGTAAAATATGTTTTTACTGCTGAAAATCAGTCAACTTTGGCAACAGTTTTGACCAAGTAAACAAACTTATTTTTGGCTGAATTTTTGCAGGAAAACACTTTCATAAGTTAACTAAATGCATATAAAATTTCATGGGAAAATTCCTTCGTTTACCCCTTCAACGGACTGCCCAAAATGAAAGCTGCAGAATGGTGCCCAAAAGGGACCATTCGGCCCAATTTTCAAAACTTGAGGGAAATTCATTTTTTTCTTGCAAAATTGATTTTTAGACTCCTTTTGTGATACCATTGAAGGACTAAGGGTCCCTCTTTCAAAAATCAAACCAAAGGGGTGATTAAAAGTTCATCAAAGTTTATGGATAATTGAGCAAATTTAGCTAGTTTGTTTTGTTTTCATTCTTTTCACAATCAATTAATTACAAATGGTTCAAGAGCACTTTCCCACATATTTACCACACATAATAACATCATTTCAAAGCCATTTCAAAAGTCCCATAATGCAAAATTTGTGAATTAATTGAAAAGGGCAATGATTTAAGTACCAAACCTTAATTCTTTTCACTTGTTTCTAGTTCTTTTATGCCTTCTTTGCTTCCTTCTCTCTCACTTCTTGATTTCCTATAATTTTCATAAAATCCATGTCAAGAACATAATAAAATTTAAGTACTTCATGCCTTATTTTGCTAACTAATACTACTAGTCATCCTTTTTATCCTTAATCTTATATGTGCAAATCATCTCTTTCACTTTCTCTTCAACTTCTTAAATTTTATATAATCATCATATTTATTCTTTCATTTGTATCTTGCAAATAATATAACCAATGAAAGAAATAGGACCATAGATGAATTTCCTTACCTTAAAGTCTTATTCTCCACCCAAGTTTGCAACCAAAATTAGCTACTTGAAAAACAATCTCTCTCTCTTTTCCCTTTCTCTTCAATTCGGCCAAGCAAGAACAAAGAGAGCTCTTGGCTTTTATTTATTTGGTGTTCTCTCCTCCAAATGGCAGTCAAGAGAGGTTAAGATGTGATGGTGTAAGTGTTGATTTCCAATTGGTACACTTAAGTGGGAAAATGGCTAATTCTCATTGGTCCAAATGTCTCTTTCTTTTATTTATTTAAAACCCAAGCCCTTGGACTTTCTTTTAATTATATTTTGGCCCCTCAACCTCCTTGTGCTGTAATTTTATGGTCTAAAATGTGAAAAGACCAAAATACCTTTCGGCAATTACTCGTTCGTAACTTTTAAACCGCGCACTTCCGCTGAATGTTGTGGTACACTCTTTGACTCAGTTTTTCCTCTACTTTTCATTTTTGAGATCCATTATTACTTTTGAGACACTTTTGAAAATGACCATGATGCCCCCGGTCAAAATCCCCTATATCTTCCAAACCATGCATTTTCGAGAAAAACCGTGTCGCGCCGTTGCTACCCCGATTTTTCTCTACTTTCCATTTCTGGAGTCTATTATATGCACTATTAAGGACCTCCAGAACAACTTTTGGTAATTACAGTCACCTCCACAAAACTTTGCAATCTTTTCAAATAGGTCCTTTCAGTTCTACAGAACTTCCCTTCACTTCGCGCTCTTGAGTAGCTTCTCGGGATGGTTTCTCTTACTGTACATGGATGTACTGTACATATGTATAAGTTGGGTCGTGACATACTTGGGATACCACTAATAATGAATCACCAAAAACTTGCACTTTATCAACCTTTATAATCATTAATGTTTCCAATAAAAAAATGTATGCTTCATATTCAACCATGTTGTTGGTTGCCCTGAACTTCAACTTTATAACCAAAGGAATAAGCTCTCCTTCTGGTGATTCCAAAATTTCTCCTAGGCCAGCTCCCTTTCTTTTTACTACTCTATCAAAATACATCTTCCATCCTTGTACTTCTATGGGCTCTAAATGTTCTTGTGGAAATTCCAAAACCACTTACTCACTGTACAACAATGGTTGTTGAGCCAGGAATTCAGCTACTGCTCTACCTTTGATAGTTTTCCTGGTTATATACTTGATCTCAAATTCTTCTAAAATTATCAACCATCGACCATACTTCATAATCAATGAGGGTGTCTCCCTTAAATATTTCAATAGATCCATCCTGGAAATTATTTGCACACTATAAGACTAAAAGTAATGCCGTAACTTCTTAGATGACCAAACCATAACTATACAGGTCTTTTTAATAATACTATACTTAATCTCATAAGGTAGGAGCTTTCTACTCAAATAGTAGATTCCGTTATCGACCCCCAATTCATCTGCTTGGGCTAGCATTATGCCTATTGACTCTTTCTCTACTGCTAAGTATAATAACAATGGTTTACTAGGTTTAGGTGTTTTCAAAATAGGTGGATTCAGAAAAATACTCTTTTATACTCTCAAATGCCTTTTGACACTCTTCATCCCACTTGACTGGTTGGTTCTTTTTAAGCAATTTAAAGATAGGTTCACAGATTGTGGTAAACTTTGCTATGAACCTGCTAATGTATTGTAGTCTTCCGATGAACCCCCGAACTTCCTTCTCCGACTTAGGGGGTAGCATATCCCTTATTGCCTTTGCCTTGTCAGGGTCAATCTTAATGCCATTTGGGCCAATCACATGCCCCAACATTTTGTTTAAAGTACCGCCAAACACACACTTCTTTTTGTTTAATATGAGATTATACTTTACTACTCTATCAAAGAATATCTCTAGGTATTAGAAATGATGTTCTCATGTATCTGACTGCACCATCATGTCATCAACATAGAACTCAACTTCCTTATGCATCATGTCATGAAACTAGATGGTGGCCATCCTCTAGTAGGTTGCTCCAGCATTCTTTAACCCAAATGGCATTACCCTATAACAAAATATACCCCATATAGTAAAGAAGGCATTTTTAGCTTTAACTTCTTGGGCCATTAACACTTGATTGTATTTATGAGCGGGGATTTTTGCCTCCACTCGCATGTGGAATGGTTCTTGCGACTTCGGCACTATTAGGCTCAGGGCCTTAGAGAACACAGGCCTAACCCTAGGAAAAATGGAGTCCCCACCCAGACAGCCCTGGAAAATAAAAAGGTGTGGATGACTCGATTCCTAAGATATTCTCAAGCCCCTATTTGTTTGAAAAGTTGGGTATCTATGGAGAAGGTGAGAAATGGTCCAGCACCCCTATAACGCCCGGTATATTGGAGCCAGCCTCCTTTTCAGGTCTAAGTATTATTGAATTCTTAACTTATTAAAATATCATCCATACTACATGCAATGGAAATAAAGAAATATTCATTAAAATCAAGAAAAGTCCAAATCAACAAAATGGGCACTTGTACAAAACAAAAATATGCCCTTACAATAATGTCCAATATTCCAATGTACAAGTAAATAAAAATAGGACATCCACCAATTGGTGGAAACATGTCCTTTACAATTATCATAAAGTCTTTAAATAAATTAAACTACAAAAAATAAATTAATTAAACAAATAAGGCACCCACAAGTGGAAATATTCCTTTTACAAGTCTATTAAAAATACAATCAATAAATACTTAATAATCATCCATTGTAAAGCAAGTAATTAAAAAAATAACCAATCATTGCATAAATAATTATAAATTAGGGATAAACTAATGAATTTAATTATGAAAATTACAATTTATAAATAGATCTTGATATTAACCCATTAATGAAATATAGGGCATGACGACGAGGGTCGTGCCTACGGTTTACATCATATGATTTTGTTGGGGAATTAGGATTTCTATCAAAACTAGAGTTTTATATTTATATAAATTAGGGTTTTTCCTAAACTAGGGTTTTAAGATAAAAATTAGGGTTTTATAGGTTTTGGGCACAAAACTAGCAGTTTTAATTGAAAATTAGAGTTTTAATTGAAAACTAGGGTCTTTAGGATTTTTTAGGATGAAAGGTAGGGTTTTATGTAATTAAAACAAAATTAGGGTTAGAACATGTAATTTAAAGCAAAACCAAATGGATTAGGGTTTTGGAATAAAATAGATTGGATTCAGTATATTATTAGGGTTTATACAAAATCATAGCCAAGATATTTTAGCTACTGGACCAAACGATTTTGAAACTTGTTTAATGCTTAAGGAAAAATATAGCTACTGGATGACATAAGTAAATGAAATTTAGAAAACAAAACCTGCATTGCAGGCTCCACCAAATATTGATACACTGGACCAAGCTTTTTGCTACTGCCTGCCTTCGGCAGGTTTTTGGTTGGAGGTTTTAATGCAATTTGAGGACAGTTATTTAGCTCTGCCCTTTTGATTGCTATCTGTTCCTTGTGTTTTTCTTTTGATTATGTGTTTATTATTTTTTTTTGTTTTTGATAGTTGTTGCAAGGGTTGATTATTGTTGTTTTGTTAATTTTTGACGCCTCTCTTTTTAATTCTTATTGCTATCAAAGAGTCCCCCTATTTTATTTGTTAAATCTCTATTTATAAGCAGCATTAGGGTTAATCTCGGCTCCTTAATCCTAATCCCAATAGGAAAACCCCTATCTATCTGAGTCTCTCTTTATTACATAACTGTTAGGACACTTAAAACTGAATCAAAACAAAATTAGGCAAGATTAAAGGCTCTTGTCAAATTTGGAATAGCAAATTTGACATCAGCCCATGCTCATGTCGAATTTGGCATGGCCAATTCGACATGAGATGGTTCATGTTGAATTGGCCATGCCAAATTTAACATGAACATGGTTCATGTCGAATTGGATGGCCCCACTTGTCTACTTAGGCCTTTTAAATCGAACTAAGTTAGTTTGGAAATTTAATCGGATTTGAATTTTAATTCAAGCTTTTAAAATTGAGTTGGAGTTGATTTGGTCCTTTCAAAAATTAAATCAGACTAAATTAGGGTTTTAAAAAATTGAATCAACTTATTTTAGTCCTTTTAAAAATGGACATACTTGTTTCAAAGCTATAAACTAGGTTTAAGCTTTTAAAATCACACTGAATTTAGCTTGGCCTTCTTTAATTTAGATCAGATTAGTGAGTGCAAAAATTAAGGGTCAATAATTTTGCCCCTTGCTTGAATGATTTGAGACTTTAGTAGAAGAGAGTGAAGAGCAACATGACTTTGAGCTGATTTTAAATGAGGGTGGGTTTAGGACCTATGAATTGAATTTGGATTCTCGACTCGAGCTAGGATATGGGTTCTCGACCTGATACAAAATTTGGGTTCTCAACCTTAGAATTGATTTGGGTTCTCAACCCTAAACTAGATTTGAGTTCTTGATCCAATACTGGATTTTAGGTTCTCGACCCTAGACTGAATTTGTGTTCTCAACCCCAGACTGGATTTGGGTTCTCAAAATAAAACTAGATTTGGATTCTCAACTCGAAATTGGATTTGAGTTCTCAACTCGAAACTGGATTAGGGTCCTTGTCCCGATGCTGGATTTGGGTTCTTAGCCCAAGACTGGATTTAATTTGGGTACTCAGCCCGATGCTAGATTTGGGTTCTTGACCCGAGATTGGATTTGATTTGGATACTCAAGCTGATGCTGGATTTTGGTTCTCGACCCGAGACTGGATGCTTTGCGAAAAAACATATCAACTTTAGCTCTTCTAGCATGGTTGACCTTTTGTCATATGAGAATTGTGGCTTTCTTCTAGCCAGTTATTCTATTCTTCAATGGATTTTTGGTCTTCACCCTTCAAAATGAATGTTCATCCTTGTACCTTAGGTCTTTACCCTTTAAACTGAATCTTCATCCTTTGGACATTGGGTCTTCACTCTTCAAATTGGATCTTCATCCTTAGACATTGGGTCTTCCCCCTTAAAAATGGATATTCATCCTTGGACATTAAGTCTACATCCTTCAAAATGGATCTTCATCATTGGACATTTGTCCTACATTGGCTTCAGCTCTTCTAGCTGGATTGATCTTTTGGCTTTTGCATCTTCATTATTTTGGGGTTCTTACTTTATTCTTGTTTTGTTCTTTTTGTTCTTCCTTTTGCAAAAAATTCAGTTATTTTTTAGCTAGACCTCATATCCTCTCTTTGCCTCCTATATGGCAAAATATTGAAAGTTAGCCATAAAATATTTTGTACATGCATAAACGTAAAAATTGAAAGGAGAAACTTTGCCCCCTTTGTAGACTCAAACCACTGATTTTTTCCATGCAGGCTCTTATTAATGTTTATGTATTGTTTGGTCCCTTGTATAAGAATGCATCTCCATTTTTGTTTCCAATTTCCCTTCCATCACCCCCCTTGATTCCATATATGCTGCATGTTTACTTCATAGAGTATCTGTTGTTCACTTTGATAAAGAATAGACAACGTAAGATAAAAAATGCTGTGTGATATGCTTATGTATACATGATATGCATGAATAATATTTACAGTGGTTCCATTGACTCACAAACTGAGGTGATCAAATTAAGTGCTCCCATGGATTCCTTCTAGATGCTCACTCAGATCTTACATTGGAATGGCATAAGACTTCACATTTATGGCTTTTATCTTCAATTGCTAAAAACATGAGTGGTGGTGCCCAAGTAGCATAGTTAGAGATACATTTATTTTAAACTATGATTCAGCACGTCAGTTGGTAGCTTCTTCATAACCTTGCCAATAATCATTTATTTTCCCAATGTATCCTTCGAGGTTCGATGGTGCAACATACTTCCCTTAACTTGAAGGTTTATGCAATAAGAAAATAGTTTTTTTTTTAAGAATCAAATGTTGACTTTGTCAAATCAGTGTCATTGTACCTCAAGACTCAATTTTCCAAATTAACATATCTATAATATAACAACCCTAGTAATCATACTAAACTTAGGAATAATTCCCATTTAAGCAAGATCTGTTGCACTTCAGATAAGCACATGCACATTATTTGGCCAAAGGTCTCATTGAGTTAAAATATTATCTATCTCATATGCATGTTTATTCAAACAATCTCCACTACCTACTAAGAGAGATCAATAGGTCTTTAATAGGCTTGAAATGGGTCTATAAGGGACATGGGTTAATTGAAGGCCATTTTTTAAACTAGAGCTTATGTGACACTACTGACAAACCTTTACACTACAAACATCTCCTGAAAACTATATAATGTGGAAGCATTCTTAAATTCTAGTCGTCATTTCCACCTTCTAGGCATCTATCTTGCTTCATGAAATGATAAAGCTTGAATGTTCTTCCATTTTCTTGGCAGAAATCTGGATCCAATAAGTACTATCTTGATCTTTAGACTACCCTTTTTTCTTACTCTTTCTTTCTGTCCTTTTCCCTTATGAAGTATCAAGTCTAAGACTTTCAAGATTGCGAGTATGGAGCTATGTTGAATAAAATGAAAGATGGTCTTTCCTTTATGCATTTGAGTCTTTGGCTAGCTAGACCAATTAAACTCAATTTATCCTCGTAAAGTAAGTGGAAGTCTTCTGCTTGCTTTATGTAAAAAAGAACTCGGTTGGCTTTCTGAATCGCCTTTTTGTGTTTTATTTTCTTTTTCTTTATTTTCTTTATTTTCTTTTTTCTTTTTTCTTATTTTTCATTCTTTTCTATTTTTCTATATATTTTTTACCCTAGCTCTAAAAGAATTATCTTTTTTGTATCATCTCATGCTTCTGACTAAGGATGGATATTTTTGTTGTCCCGATGCCATCTCAATGATGAGATATAAGGTCCAGTTCAAATAAACTTCAACTATTCTTATGATCTTAATAATACACACTTTTCTTTGATCTTCTTGCCCTTCACCTTAGTGATCATCAGATTTGTCATAAGAGTCACAATGATTTGTGTATCTTCACTTCAATCTTTTATTCTTGATTTAAATCTTACCTAAATCGGATCTTCACCTTCACCCTCAATTGCCAAAACTCTCCCTTTTAAAAGAAGCTGCCTCTTAAGTGATAAAAACTAGATACCTAATTCGCACTTAAGCTCATATTTTATAACCCAGCGATTTAGCCTGACACGCCTAGTGGCACAACTGTGTTTCTAGGCATGTCGATTATCATTTTTTTAGTGTTGATGACATGGGCAACAACACGGCCAAGCTGCGAATATGTCTTAGCTACTGTGATGCACGATTAAGGACACGGGTAGTGACATGGGTAGTGACACAGGCGTGTCACTGGACATGTCAAAGCTTCTATAAGTTGCACGAATGAGACGATAATTAACACGCCCATGACGTTGGGAGTGTCACTTGAAAATTTTGCCCAAAGTAGCTCTTTTCTCATCTTTCATCCATGATTCTGGCCCAATTGACCATAAGGCCTCAAAGTGTAAAAGATTCTGGAAATCAACCCTAACAAGCACTGAACAAACAAATTAAACTCAATTTGATAATAAATATACTAAGGAATAGGGGCAATAATATATTCAATTATATACTTATCAAATTCCCCCATACTTGAATTTTTGCTTGTCCTCAAGCAAACTAAATAACTATAATAAGCAGGAATGAAGGATCCCTCTATATCCAAAAAGAAAATCTTCATAATACTCGAATAAAAAAACCCGACATTCCCAACCAAAAACTAATTCTCAAAGATGATAGCAGAATTAAGAAGTTTCAAAATGAATATATTACATATCTAAAATTTAAAAATCTAGAGTTAAATGATTGAGCATAAAATTCCAAGCAATCAAAAGTCATGAACAAAGTAAGTGTGAGCAGGCATTTTTGCCCCCACTCACGGTGGAATAGTTCTTGCGACTTTGGCACTTTTAGGCTCAGGGCCTTAGAGAATACAGACCTAAGTCTGGAGAAAATGGAGTCTCCACCCGGACAGGCTGGGAAAAAGAAAGAGGTGGATGACTCGATTCCTAAGGAATCCCCAACCCCCTAATGGGTTTGGAAAGTTGGATACGTGTGGGGAAGGTGAGAAATGGCCCAGCACCCCCCACAACGCCCGGTTCATTGGAACCGGCCTCCTTTACAGGTCTTAATATTATAAAATTCTTAAGTATAACAATATTATCCATATTACACACAATAATTGAAATAAAGCATCGTTATATTAAAAATAAAAACAAAGTCCAAGCAAAACAAATAAATGGACACCCATCCAAAGATGGAAACATGCCCTTACATAATCCACGTCTAAACTAATAGGACACCCACCAAAAGGTAGAAACATGTTCTTTACATTGGTCAAAAATATAAAAGCAATTTAAATTACATAGAACTTAATTAACGAGGTACCCACAAAGTGGAAACATACCTCTTACAACATTTGAAAATCTAAATAAATCGATAAAGTAAATAACCATTCATCATAAATAAATCATTCATTAAAGATATCACCAAAATATAAAATAAACATCCATCCACGATAAATTAAATAAAGCATTGCAAATAAATCAAAGCATATAATAGACTACACAATCAAATCTAAAAGTAAATAATGCAAATAAAGATACAAATTAAGGCTACTGTTTTTATTTAAGATTCTTTATTTAATGTTTAAGGTTTTGGAATTTATTGGTTTAAGCTACTGTAAGTTTTAAGGGAATTAAAATGGATTAAGGTTTTATGATTTAAGGGATTGATAAGGTTCTTTGACATACCAAATTAGGATTTGAGGGGTAAAATCATGAAATTAGGGTTTGGATATTAAAACATTAGGTTTATGATTTACAGTTACTGGATTATTATTTTGAATTTACTATATTGGGTTTGAATGCTTAGGTTATAAGGTTTTAAGGTTTTAAGGGGATTAGGGTTTTAGAAAATTAGGGTTTAAGGTTAGCTAGTTTGGAGCTACTGTCTTGGTTTTGAAGTTGAACTGGGGTTTTTAGTGTTTCAGAGAATGTATTTGATTTTAGAATTTGGAAAAACAATTTATAGTTTTATGAAGCTTAATGTGATTTTTAGAAACCATAAAGTGAGTTTGAGTTTGGATATTTAACAAAACATTTTGAATTTTGGAAAAGAATTAGAAGAAAACTAGTTTAGAGTTTATGGCATTTTTTTGGAAATAAACAAAATGATTTAAGGTTTATAGAAACAGAAAAGATATTTTTTAGGGTTTTTGGAAAGAAAAGGATTCAATTTAGAGTTTTGAAAAATTGGAAAGAAGATTAGGGTTTTGGTAAATTAATGAAATGATTTAAGGTTTTGAAAAGTTGGAAAGTAAGTTAGGGTTTTAAGATTTTGAAGAAACAGAGATAACAATTTTAAGATTTTTGGAAAACAAAGAAACAAATTAAGGTTTTTAGAATTAAAAGAAACAATTGGATGATTGAAGCTACTGTGAAGAGAAAAAAAGAGATTAGATATTCATACCTTCGTTTATTGGTTCCACCAAAAAATTGCTTCTTGGATGAACAAGAACGAAGGCAAGATGGCTGCCTTTGTTGGATCTCAAAAGTTCGATCGTTAATCTCCTAATTTTTCTTGATTCCTCGGTCCAAAGTTTTTCCTCTAAAAATCTCCCCCCTTCTGTGTTGTTTTTTTATCTTATTTATAGAAAGTTTTGATGATTAATTCAAATTGTTTATGAAAACTAACATTAATTAAGAAAAGGAAACCGAAACCAAATAGAATTTGGTTTCGAAAAAAAATTACTGCGGAAAAATTTTGCTGGCAAAAAAATTGTTACGGGAGCTACTGTAATATCCCAAAGTGTGCCCTAGAAGTTTTGATATAGTTGTTTTATTTGGATTTAATGTCTATGTTAAATTGAGAAGAGAAAGGAAGTGAAGAGAGAGTGTATATGTTGTATATATGGAAATATATACAACATATACACAAGTCAATATGGAAAAGTCAAGAGAAGATATTTTGTTATTTTTATTTTTAATTAAGTAATTAAAAAGGAATTAAATAAGTGGAAGAGGAAATAATTGAATATTATATTATTAAATACTTGGTGGAGATTTAATTGAAGAACAAATATTTGACTTTGCTTCATTTGTCTTCTTCATTTTCTTCTTTTCCATTTGGGTGGCCGGCTATCAAAGACAAAAGAGAGCAAGAGAGGGTTTTTGATTTCTAAGAGCAAATTGAAGGAAGATTCAAGAGATTAAGTTGGAATTTCGTGAAGTTTCATCAACTTTAGTAAGTTTCCTATTGATTTCTTTTGTTTTAGTTGAAGTTGTGATTGAGTTTGTGAGTTGAGATTGTGGTTGATATGTGTTTGTTTGATTGTGGTGTGTTTGAGGGTGTTGGTTCAATTGATTTTGTATTTTGGGGTTGGATTGAAGGAAAGAATGAGTTTGTTGGAAGAGAAAGTGTTGTGGTTGTGTTTTGAGTTTGTGGTGATGATTATGATTTGTGTTTGATGTATGTTTTGTATTGTTTTGGTGTTTTTGCAAGTTATTATGGTTTTTGGGTGTGTTTAGTTAAGTTTGTTTGAAGTGGAAGATGGTGGAAGTAAGTGGTTTGTTGGATGTAGTGTTGATGTTGTCGGAATCTGTATTTTTGGCCTGACATGCCCATGAGCACGTCCAAGTCTTTGGGCATGTCAATGGTTCTGTGTTGCAGTAGCATTTACATGTCCAGTGACACACCCATGTCACTGAATGTGTCATAGCTACTGTGTGGGTGAAGGATTGACACGGCCATGATCACGCCCGTGTTGTTGGACGTGTCAATGTTTCTGTGAGATAGAATGTATTACACGTTCAGTGACAGTCCCGTGGTTCTGAGCATGTCAAAGCTTTTGTGTTGCGAGTTTAGGGTACGGTCAGGGACACGCCCGTGTTGTTGAGCGTGTCATGTGTAGAGTTTGCCCTAGTTGGTTCTTAGTCTTATTATCTCATGTATATTTCTAAGTGAGTGTGTATTATTTCTTTTTCAATTAGGTTGTGAAGAAGTTGAATTGCCCTAACCTAAGTGTTGAGGATTCTTGGTGGAGGAAGTGTATAGATTGGTGTGAGTTGGTTTTGAGGTAAGTACAAACTACATGGTTGCATACATTTATATGATTATGATACTTAACATATTTGATTGTACATATGTTAAGTAATTGAATACATTATTAAAACATTTGATGAATGTTATGATTTGTATAATGTGAATGATTGATGAGCATTTAAAATGTATGTTAATGCAATTAATTATGTATACTCTATCTTGATGAGATATGAAGCCATGGTTGTTGGCTATAATGATAATGATGCAAATGGGATGATTGAGGCATGATTGCCTAAATGATGATGAGGAAATAAGAATGAAATTGATAAATGAATTGTGTGCCTAATGTGTTATTCAATTTTCAGAGTTATGGATTTGGCGTCATGGCTATGAATCACTGGATAGGTGAAAAGGCCGGGTCATAAGCTGATTCCAGTTGAGAAATATGAAAAATTTGAAATATGATGTTTTTGGGGTGAAAAGACTGGGTCGTAAGCCTCAAAAACAGTAACAATCTTGCCGGGTTGAGGATCTCCTCGGGCTTAACCGGGTTGAGGTCCAAGAGACTGAGTCTGTTACACTCAAAAATAGTAACAGTCTTGCAGGGTTGAGGATCTCCTCGGGTTTAACCGGGTTGAGGTCTAAGAGACTGGGTCTGTTACACTCAAAAATAGTAATAATCTTGCCGGGTTTAGGATCTCCTCGGGTTTAACCGGGTTGAGGTCCAAGAGACTGGGTCTGTTACACTATCCATGGATAGAGATATATATATATCGCCTACGGGCTTGATGATTGCGATTATGGACCAAAGGAGTAACTCTGAACTTTGAATAACATATTAATGTATTTTGGGTCTATGCTTGTCTTTGTTTGTAATGTGGTTTGGATAAAAATTATGTTGAGTAATAAAACTAAGAAGATACTACATGATGTGTAATATGTTTATGGATGTGATAAATTGTGAGTATTATCTCATGAACGTTTTGATTAATTATTGAATTGTTTATGATATTTGATTGTGTGATATTGGCATTGCATTGAAGCATAATATTATTATAGTTTGTACCATTAAGCCGTTGGCTTAGCGCGAGTGTGATTTATCGCGCAGGTGGCAGGGAAGAACCGGAGAGTTCATCTAGGCCGAGTAGAGTCTAGATTTTGAGGTGTTGATAGTGGAGCTTAAAGATCAAAGACATACACTGCCAAACATGTATATATATTTTATGTTTTGTAAAACTTGAGTTTTGATGTATAAGTATTTGTAAATATTTGTTATATTTTCCGCTGCGTTTTGAATAAACATTTTATCTATTATGTTTTATAATATAACCTAAATGTTTTAAAATTTGTTCATATTATTGAAATGTGATGATTTGTGTGTTTTGTAAACCGTGGCATTCCTATATTCAGTATACGTATATTACGGTCGTAGTAGCATGCAGTGTACGTATACGGAGTATAGGGGTGTTACAGCTACGGGCAAAATTTGGCGAGCTGGGCGGCCAGAGGCCATTTCGTCCAAACTTTTCGGCGATGAATTTTTTTGTTGTCGATTTTTTCGTCGCCGATTTTTATTTTTATTTATTTGTTTATTTTATTTGTTTATTTTTTATTAATTATAAAAACTAAATACTAAGACAAATATTATTCAATTAAGATAGCACAAAAATTATTTTGGACTAATTAAAATATATTGGACAACACAAATTATTTTGGACTAATTAAAATATATTGGATAAGACTGGGTCAAAAATTAAGGGTCTACAGTTTGCCCCCTGCTTTAACGATCTAAGACTTTAGTAAAAAAGAGTTAAAAGAAATAAGACTTAATTTTTAAGATGGTTGAGGTTTTGGGTTCTGGACGTGGTTCGAGTTCTGGACTCAAGGATAATTTTAGGTTCTGGACATAAGGGTACTTTGGGTTCTGGACCCGAACTAAGTTCTGGACTTAAAATGGATTTTAGGTTCTAGACCTAAGGATAATTTGGGTTCTGGACCCGAGCTAAGTTATGGACTTAGAAAAGATTCTAGGTTCTGGACCTAAGGATAAATTGGAAGATTCTAGGTTTTGGACCTAAAGATAATTTTGGTTCTGGACCTGAGCTAAGTTCTGGACTTAGAAGAGATTCTAGGTTATGGACCTAAAGATAATTTGGGTTCTGGACCCGAGCTAAGTTCTGGACTTAGAAAAGATTCTAGGTTCTGGACCTAAGGATAATTTGGGTTCTGGACGCGAGCTAAGTTCTGGACTTAGAAGAGATTCTAGGTTCTGGACCTAAAGATAATTTGGGTTCTGGACCAGAGCTGGGTTCTGGACCAGAGCTAGGTTCTGGACTTAGAAGAGATTCTAGATTCTGGACCTAAAGATAATTTGGGTTCTTGACTCGAGCTAAGTTCTGGACATAGAAGAGATTCTAGGTTCTGGACCTAAAGATAATTTGGGTTCTGGACCCAAGCTAAGTTCTAGACTTAGAAAAGATTCTAGGTTCTGGACCTAAAGATAATTTGGGTTCTGGACCCGAGCTAATAAAGATTTAATTATCTGCAAAAATATAATTTTTTTTGTTTCAAAAAGTTTGACTAATTTTGATGCACATGTCTTCTCCTTGTCCCTGCGTGTAAAAATATTTATACACACACAAGCATTTGAATGATTAAATTGAATAATTGAATTTACTTTTTATTTACCGTGTAGTCGTTATTTATACACTATTTACTATTCATAAATAGTAATTTACCATTTGTAATAGTATTTTACTATTGGAGATAGTGATTCACTATTTATCAATAGTAATTTACTATTCATAAATAGTAAAATGTACTATTTATAAATAATAAAGTTTACTATTCATGAACAGTAAAACTTACTTTTAAATTTTTTTTTCTTGCCTTTTCTTTATATAAACGAACGAATTCCTTCATTTCATTCACAGCAAAATACTTAATTTCATAATTCTCTCAAATTCTATCAAATTTAGCATATAAAAATGCATGCTTCAAGGTTAAGAACTTATTCTAATGCTGAGTTATTAGAGTTTATTCGGCATCATGAAGATGAAAATATAGATCTACTAGCCGGGATGCCACTTCATCGTAGTTCAAACCAAAAGAGCACGGTAATTATTTTTTCCCTTTCTTTTTCATTTTGATTTTTCGTCTTTCTGTTATTTGTTTTTTTTGTTTTATTTTCTTTTTCGTTCATTTTTTTTCTTTTTTTTTATTTTTTGTATTATTTTTTATTATTTTTTAGAAAGTTTAGGAAAGATACATTAATTTAAGCAGATAGAATAATATGTACTTACTTGGTATTAACTTACCTGGCTTCGTGTTAGCGTGATCGTTGCATTGTTCGGGCCGGAGGGTGTATCTATAAAGCCCGACAATGGTATGATGTAGTGCCTTCTCGGGTAAGGCAGATTATTCGAGATTGCAGCTTTGAGAGCTTCATCTTACAATTGCAATCCGAGGAGTATCTGATAGACCGGAGCATAGTCCAGGCGCTTACAGAATGATGGTTGGACACAACTCATATTGTTCACTTGCCCATTGGAGAGATGACAATTGGTTCGGTCGACTTTGTTGCTATAACCAGCCTTCTGTATGATGGTGTTCCGGTTCCTCTGACCAATGATATTTTGACTTCTGAAGAAATTCAACAATTTATTGGTATTGAACCATCGTATAAAGGGCCTTTTAAGATAAAGATTGAGCCAATTCGTAGTTATTGAATGAACTATGAAGGAGGGGTTCACAGAGACGCGACCCAACAATATGCTCGAGGATTTTTATTATATTTGCTTGGGTCGACCATCCTAGGCAGCACTGAATCTGTGATCCACTTGTCATTGTTGAGGGCCCTTTCTTATTTTAGGACGGTACCACTTTATGGCTGGGGTGAAGCTGGTCTCGCCTGTTTTTACCATGGTCTTGACAAAATTTGCCAAAATAAGAAGTCTTTCGTCGGCTTGATGGCGGTTGTCTAGGTACTCTTCTTCCACCAATGTCAATTTCATTCTTTTCTTGCATGAATTTGATTTTTATTATTGTTGTAGGCATGGGCTTATGAATACAACCTCGTGAGGGTGCCTGGTATTTCCCGAGAGAGAATCGGGTATTCGAGATTAAATTTTTGGTTGTCAAATAGAGTGGAAGTTCCCGGCTCTCATCATGTGCATACCTAACGCTTCGTGTTGAGCCGCTTAACCTGGGAAAAGGTAAAACAACATTAGTATTCTTTAAAATTTATGTGAAAGGTTATTTACCTTATGTCATTTTGCAGGTGAATTTGGCCTGGTGGAACCTAGAAGAGCGGACAAACTAGTCTCCCTTCATGAAGGCTGCGCTATCTTTTCAACATACTCGCCGAGTCATCGCTGGCCCAGTGTCTAGTGGTTGGTTTCTCGGAGAGAGAGTTTATGAGTGGTTTCTTGGTCCAGAGCAGTGGAGGGTTCCAATGCATTGCCCGAAATATACTTTAAATATTATATCAATGCCGAAGGATACATGGTGGTCGGCTCGGTACGGTTATGGTGTTGAGACATTTCTCCATCTACCGGGTACATTTTATGCCCATTTTATTCAAAGAAGGCTCTTGAACTTTGATGTATCTCCTGTTGGTGTACGGGAAATTCCCGAAGAAAATGAGGGTAGAGATGAAGAGGAACATCATGGAGATGCATCAGAGTTCGTTCCACATCTCAGGGTTAGTACTTCTCAGGTAAAACTTTTACCATTCTTCCTTTACAACCGCTTCTTTTTTTTATTCTTTAATGATTGTTGTAGGTTGCCAGCTCATTTGATCATGAGGCTGGACCTTCTTTTATTGCTCCTTCATTTGCTCATTCTAGCCTGCCAGATATTCCATCTCATCCGCAGGGCATTGATATGAATTACCTGGTGAGTTTTCTTATTTCATGGTAATTTATGCTATATATATGCATGATTATGTATGCTCTTACCTTTTGGCTCACAGCGGATGCTTGAAGAACAAAATAAGAAACTTCAAGAAGAGTTGACCGCAAGTCGTCAGTAGGCTTCTCATTTTGAAAATTTGTATCATCAATCAGAACAGAATTTTTGAGACTTCCGATTTCAGGGGATGAGGGATCCTGGTGCTTCTTCATCAAGAGGCCCCCAGACTGATGACCATGAGATTCTTTCGTCTACTTTTGATGAGGAGCGTGACAGATTGAAACTCCAAGGTAATAGGGATTTTGGTGCTCCTGCTTCGAGTGATCTCGAGATGAGTAATTTGCCCCTCCTCCAACAGGTGAAAACTTTTTCAGGGCTTTGTTTGATGACCTACCACCACCCTCTTAGTGATATATAAATATTGTATCAATTGTATAAACATTGTACAATAAGCATAAAAATAATAATACATAATTTCTACCTTTACTGCAACTAACTTTCTTCTTTCTTTTTTTTTTGTTATTAACGAACCACAATTATTATACTTTTTTCTTTCTTTTTTTTATTTCAATATTTACACAGCATCACTCGCAAAGCCAAATGTAACACAGTAAAGTAAATTCGTCGCTAATTCTTTTCCTTATGCCATACGGCCTCGCCCTTTCCCATCACCTTTTCCTTATCAATTTTGGAAAGGCTTGTAAAAGGTTATTTATTTCCTTATAAATAAACTTTTACACCTAATTTCGTACAGAAGCCAAAATACTTTCCATTTCAACGTAAAAACTCCTTTAACAATTTTGATTTTTCTTCATTCATCAACCATGATCGAACTTCATTTAAAGAAGATAAAAATTCTATTTAAGAATATGGATGCCATTCACTGGAAGCAAATTTTGTGGTCAAAACTTGATGTTTTAAAGTGTTTTCAAAATGTTAAATTGGACCACTCCTTCTTACATGCCATGGCTTCCTTTTGGAATGGGGATTCTAAGACATTTAAAATTAATGGCTTTGAAATATGTCCCTTGATTGAAGAATTTGAAGCCATCCTTGGATATCTAAATAATCAACAAATGGCGTTACCCACATTGATTTCCAAGACTCAACAGAAGATGCAGATGTTATTTCAAATTTCAAAACCCGAAGTTCTTCAGTTGATGAGAGGTGAAAAAATTCTACTTGCTCCCTTGATTGATTTTTGTCTCTCTCATTTGGCTCCTACTAAGGCATGGGGACGCATGCTCTGTCTTTGCTTGCTTGGCCAATTCTTGCTTATTTCTTCTGACGGTGATATTGATCCACGGGTATTGGATATTATAGACCAAATGGAAGGAGGCTTGTTACCGATACCTGTGATCTTAGCCAAGACTTTAGTTGGATTAGACTGACTTAAATCAGGATTGTCAAAGAGACTGATTGGGATTCCGTTGCTACTTCAGGTAATTACCTAAACTACCCTTTCGGGTTTTCAATTTAGGTTTTCTTTTTTTTTATTGCTGTAATTTTTTCCTAGTCTGCCCATGTGGGTTTTCAGAACTAGCGAGCTGTCCTAATTTTTGCTTAAGTTGCCCTTGCGGGTTTTCAACTTAGCAGACCTCTTTTATTATACATTTTATATCACTCTAATTTTTCCATAGTATGCCCATGTGGGTTTTTAGAACTAGCGAGCTATCCTAATTTTTGCCTAAGCTGCCCTTACGGGTTTTCAACTTAGCGGACCTTTTTTTAATTTAATTTAATTCTTTCCTCACAGATTTGGCTTCAGGAGCATCTTTTCTTGCTTGATACTCCATCCATGGATTTTGCCAGATATCTACCACGGTACCATTCCGCTAGGAAACTAAATCATCATGTTTCTTCATATGCTGGTTGGGTTGACTGGATCCACTCACGTGCTGAAGTCAACATCCGTTGGTTGGTACCTTGGTGGAAGATTTCTCGTATCACCATGCTGACATACTTGATGTATGTTCCCTTTGCTGCTCTTCGTCAAGGTACATGCTATGATCCTCGCCGACTTGGCCGTCAGTATGGAGTTGAGCCTCGCGATCCAGACTTTACTCCCGATTTAGACATGCCTTGCTTCACTGAATCCTACTTGGATCAGTTAAGGCAAAGATGGCCTGCACGTTACATTTATCGACTACCATAGATTTTACATTTGTTAATTCAGAAAGTGCATTGTTAGGATGAAAAATAATTAAAGTAATAAAAGATGCTTCTTTTCCATTTTACAATTTGTCATCACCTTTTGCTATTGTGTTTATTTATTTCATCCATATCTGGTCAAATACTTATAACAGTGCACATAGAATAATTTTAACATTAATTCTATTTTATTAAATTGGGGAACAACCAAACATAAAGCCAGCATATATAGGATCATTCCTGTTGCCAACTAGCCCTTTTGGGTTTTCTAATTGATGATTTTCTCTCTTTGAGCCCTAATTGTTGCCTAGCTAGGCCTTTTAGGTTTTTGAAACTAGCGGACTGCTCTAACTTTTGCCTAGGCCGCCCTTTTTGGGTTTTTCAACCTAACGAGTTCCTTTTTTTTATACATAAAACCTCTTCAACCCATCAATGTTCACTGGCTCACTAAACTCGTTCCCATCCATGTCTGATAGCTTCACCGTACCTTTGTTCATGACTTGTTTCACGACATATGGCCCTTACCAACTAGGCCTAAACTTACCTCTCGGATCAAATAAATTAGGCTTACATTGCTTCAACACCAAATCCCCGACTCTGAGTTTTCTGATCTTAACCCTTCTATTGTAGGCCCAAGCTATCTTCTTTTGATAGAGTTGGTGATGATGCAGTGCCTTTAACCTTCTCTCTTCTAGTAAAGCTAACTGTGTGTATCTCCTTGCTACCCATTCCATTTCAGGCAGTTCGGCTTCCAAGACTACTCTCAATGGCTTGATCTCTATTTCAATTGGCAACACTGCTTCCATCCTGTAAACCAAAGAGAACGGTTTCATTCCAGTAGGTGTTCGCACACTTTTCCTATATCCCCATAAAACAAAGGGAAGCATCTCTAACCAATCCCTGTAAGTCTTGGTCATCTTGGACAAAATTTGCTTAATTGTTTGGTTTGTTGCTTCTACTGCACCATTAGCCTTTGGTCTATAAGGAGAGGATTTATGATGATGGATTTGATACTTCGAGAATAAATCCTTAATTGCATCTTGAAACTGTACCCCATTGTTTGATATCACACTGTGCGGGACCTCGTACCTGCAGATGAGGTTCTTTTCAATAAATCTAGCCATTTGACTTGCACCCAGTTTGTTGAAGGATTCGGTTTCGACCCATTTTGAAAAATAATCTACCGCTACTACAATGAAACGGTAACCATTTGAGGCTGTCAGATATATCTCCCCTATAATGTCAATACCCCAGGTGGCAAAGGGCTAGGGTCAAGACATAGAATGCAATTCTTCAGGAGGTATGTGATTCAAGTTACCATACATCTGACATTGTTGGCACTTCTTTACAAACTCAATACAATCTTTCTCCATGGTCAACCAGTAGTAACCTTATCGAATAATCTTCTTAACTAGGGCCAAACCACTCATGCGCGGACCGCAACTTCCCGCATGTATTTCTGACATGATACGCTCCACTTTGGGCTTTCTTAAACATCTTAAATGCACCTCCATCAGGTCATCTTTGATATAACTCTCCATGGAATGTGATGTATTGCAAAGACCACCGCCTTATGGCTCTTCTTTCTTTCTTTGTTGCCCCCAGCGGGTATTCTCTTTCCTCCAAAAATTGTCTTATAATATCAAACCACGCATCATGGTCTATATTAGTTTCCATGATTGATTCGTATTCATAGCAAGGAGTTGATGAACTAGTCAAGATCAGAGGCTTAAGGAATAGGCTGACAGGGTTTTCCCATACCGAAGCCAATGTGGCTAGGGCATTAGCCATCTGATTTTCTTCTCTTGATAGATGTATAAATCTACACTCCTTAAAGTTCTTCTTCATCATGGTCAGGTACTGGTGGTATGGTTTTAATTTTTCCTCTTTCAACTCCCACTCTCCATTTATTTGGGATACTACTAGCAATGAATCGCCAAAAACTTCCACCTTATCCACCTTCATTATCATTGGGGTTTCCAAACTGAAAATACAAGCTTCGTATTCCACCATATTATTGGTTGCCCTAAATTTCAACTTTTTGGCTAAAGGGATAAGTTCCCCTTCATGTGATTCTAGTATAACTCCCAAACCTGCTCCTTTCCTGTTTACTGCTCCGTCAAAATACATTTTCCCCAGTGATTCAGAGATCCACTCTACCCATATGTATTCATTATGGTAGGCCACATGGTGGTACTTGTTGGAAGACTGGTGTAGCAGGGGTATGTTTCAGATGTGGGTTGCCTGATCATTTTGTTAGAGAGTGTCCTGAGAGGCAGGAGCAGATGTCGGTAGATTCTACAGTTTCTCGACCTAGTGTGAGGGGAGGTCGAGGAGGCAGAAGTTTCAGCAGAGGAGGCAGATCTGGGTTCAGTCCTAGAGGAGGTTCTACATCTAGGGAGAGTAGACCAGAGGAGGCTGGATCTTCTCAGAGGATATATGTGATGCAGAGGCAGCCAGATGCTTCAGCAGTCATAGCTGGTACTTTCTCTTTATTTGGTATTTCAGTACTTGCTTTGATTGATCCAGGATCTACACATTCATATATTAGTGCATCTATTTTGCCTGTGTCTGAATTGCATGTTGAATCCTTAGGATTTGATGTATTGGTGACAAATCCTTTAGGGCATAGTGTGATTGTTAGTAAGGTGCATCGAGATAGTGCAGTAGTGGTGCAAGGTGAGGAGTTCCTTGGAGATTTAATTGAAATGCCTTTTAAGGAATATGATTTGATCCTAGGCATGGACTGGTTATCTAGACATGGAGCTGTGGTAGACTGTCAAAAGAAACTTGTTACCTTGAGAACCGGTGATGGTAGAGATGTGATAGTATCTAGTGAGCAGGGACAGCTAGCATCCTTGTTTGTTTCAGCTGTTGCAGCTAGGAGGTTGATTAGAAAAGGTTGTGATGCTTATCTTGCTCATGTTGTGGATACTAGAGTAAGGGGTTCTCAAATTGATAGTATACCTACAGTTGCAGAGTTTCCAGATGTGTTTCCAGAGGACTTGCCAGGGTTGCCTCCTGAGAGAGAGGTGGAGTTTGGTATTGAATTATTGCCTGGTACCACTCCTATCTCTATTACTCCTTATAGAATGGCACCTGTTGAACTGAGAGAATTGAAGGTGCAGTTGCAGGAGTTGTTGGATAAAGGGTTTGTTCGCCCTAGTGTTTCACCGTGGGGAGCTCCTGTATTATTTGTGAAGAAGAAGGATGGTACTATGAGATTGTGTATCGATTATAGGCAATTGAACAAGGTGACTATTAAAAATAAATATCCTTTGCCTAGAATTGATGATCTCTTTGATCAATTGAAGGGTGCAGCAGTGTTTTCCAAGATTGATTTGAGATCAGGGTACCATCAGTTGAGGGTCAGAGCTGAAGATGTTCCTAAGACAGCCTTTCGTACAAGGTATAGGCATTATGAGTTTCTAGTTATGCCTTTTGGTTTGACGAATGCACCTGCAGCTTTTATGGACTTGATGAATAGGGTGTTTAGGCCCTATTTGGATCTGTTTGTGGTAGTTTTTATCGATGATATTTTGGTGTATTCGCGTAATGAGGAGGAGCATGACAAGCATATACGGATTGTGCTGCAAATTTTGAGAGAGAAGCAATTATTTGCTAAACTATCGAAGTGTGAGTTTTGGCTTGACCAAGTAACTTTTCTGGGTCATATAGTTTCAGCAGAGGGTATTAGAGTTGATCTGAGTAAAGTTGAAGCTATTTTGAATTGGAGTCCACCAAAGTCTGTGACTGAAGTTAGAAGTTTTCTGGGTTTGGCAGGCTATTTACCGACGGTTTGTGAAAGAATTTTCTTTGATAACTACTCCACTTACCAGATTACTTCGAAAGGGAGTTAGATTTGTGTGGACAGATCAGTGTCAGACTAGCTTTGAACAGTTGAGAGCAATGTTGACTCAAGCGCCTGTTCTTACTTTACCTGTGGAAGATAAACCATATGTGATTTATAGTGATGCTTCATATAGTGGTTTGGGTTGTGTGCTAATGCAAGAAGGTAAAGTTATAGCTTATGCTTCTCGACAGTTGAAACCGCATGAGCTCAACTATCTGACCCATGATTTAGAGTTAGCAGCCATTGTGTTTGCATTGAAGACTTGGCGACACTATTTGTATGGGGAGAAGTGTTTTATCTATACAGACCATAAAAGTTTAAAATATTTGGGTGTCCAAAGAGAGCTCAATCTTCGTCAGAGGAGATGGTTGGAGTTGATTAAAGACTAAGACTGTTTGATTGATTATCATCCTGGTAAAGCAAATGTTGTTGCTGATGCCTTGAGTCGGAAGTCTTTAGCAGGTTTGACTGTTTATTTGCTCTCGTTGCTTGTTGAATTGAGAGCATTGCATGCTAGTTTTATATCTTGTGATGATGGTGCATTGTTGGCATAGTTGCAATTGAAACCAGTATTGTTGGATCAGATTAAAGAGGCTCAATTGGCTGATGAGAAGATTCAAAAGATTGTTTCAGATTGCCAAAATGGAAAGAGTCGAGATTTTATTGTGAGAAGTGATGGGAGTCTTTGGTTTAAGAACAGATTGTGTGTACCTGATGATGCTAATTTGAGAAGGATCATTTTAGAAGAAGCACATCAATTAGTATTTGCTATGAATCCGGCAATACAAAGATGTATCATGATTTGAAGCAGAATTACTGGTGGTCTGGTTTGAAGAGAGACATTGCAGATTTTGTGTCCAAATGTCTCACATGTCAGAGGGTAAAAGCTGAGCATCAAGTTCCAACAGGATTACTTCAACCTTTGTCAGTGCCTGAATGGAAATGGGAAAGAGTGACAATGGACTTTGTGTCTGGTCTACTATTGACACAAAGGAAGCATGATGCTATTTGGGTGATTGTTGATAGGTTGACTAAGACAGCTCATTTTCTTTCGGTTTGGATGGATTATTCTCTGGAGAGGTTAGCTGAGCTGTATATCCATGAGATTGTGAAGTTGCATGGTGTCCCAAATTCTTTAGTGTATGATCGAGATCCCCGGTTTACTTCAAGGTTTTGGAAGAGTTTACATGGTGCTTTGGGTTCTCGATTGCATTTTAGTACTGCTTTTCATCCGCAAACAGATGGGCAATCAGAGAGAGTGATACAGATTATCGAGGATATGTTGAGAAGCTGTGTCATTGATTTCTCTGGAAGTTGGGACAGATTTTTACCACTTGTAGAATTTGCATACAATAACAGTCATCAATCCAGCATTGGGATGGCACCATTTGAGGCATTGTATGGTAGACGGTGTAGGACGCCTTTATGTTGGAGTGAACTTGGTGAAGGTAATTTAATTGGTCCTGATTTGGTTAAAGAAACTAAAGAGAAAGTGAAAATGATTTGAGATAGGTTGAAAGCAGCTTCAGACCGACAGAAGTCTTATTCAGATTTGAAGAGGAGAGACATAGAGTTTGATGTTGGAGATAAAGTATTTTTGAAAGTGTCTCCTTGGAAAAAGATTTTGAGATTTGGTCGAAGAGGGAAGCTGAGTCCTCGTTTCATTGGACCTTATGAAGTATTGGAAAGAATTGGACCAGTTGCTTATCGGCTTGCTTTGCCACCTGAGTTGGATAGGATCCATAATGTATTCCATGTTTCTATGTTGAGGAGGTATAGGTCGGATCCATCTCATGTTTTGTCAATTGAATCTATCGAAGTGAGTCCAGATTTGACATTTGAAGAAGAACCAATTGCTGTTTTGGCACGTGAAGTGAAAGAATTGAGAAATAAGAAAGTTCCACTTGTGAAGAATTTGTGGAAGAATCATGCAAAGGAAGAAGCAACTTGGGAGAGTGAACAAACAATGCGAGATCAGTATCCTCAATTTTTTCAGACTTGATATCAGGTAATTTCAAGGACGAAATTTCTTTTTAGAGGGGGAGAATTGTAATATCCCAAAGTGTACCCTAGATGTTTTGATATAATTGTTGTTTGATTTGAATTAAATGTATATGTGTTTTGGAAAGGAAAAGATTGTTTTGAGGGAATGTATATGTTGTATATATGGCAATATATATAACATATATGCAAGTTAAAAGAGTGGTCAAGGGAAGAAGATATTTTAATTTGTGATTTGAGAAATTACTAAAAAGGGCAAGTGTTTTAAAGGAAGTTAAAACTAATTGTAAGAGGGTGTTTAGGTAATTCCTTGTTTTGGAATACTTGGTGGAGATGTAAAGAGAAGTTTGACTTTGTTTCTTTATGTTCTTTTCTTCTTTTTCATTGTGTTGGCCGGCTCATCCAAAGACAAGAGAAAGCAAGAGAGCAAGAGAGGATTTTAATGTTCTAAGCTCAAATTGAAGGAAGATCTAAGTGATCAAGTTGGTGATTCAAGAAGTTTCATTACTTTAGTCTTGAAGAAAGTGATTTGTCATTGATCTAAGAAGTAAAAGAATCTTGGAAAAGGAAGTGTTTAGAGTTGTGTGAATTGATATTGAGGTAAGTACAAATATTGCATTATTACATTGTTGACTTATATGAATAATGTACTTTGATTATGTGCATATCAATAATGTTATGTTTGACATTACATGAATTGAGATAATTGAGATATGAAGCCATTGTGATTGGCTATGATGATTCAATTGAAATAAATGAGGCATGTTTGCCTAGATGATGATGAGAATTGAGAATGGGATTGATAATGAAATAATAAATGAATTGTGTGGCTAATGTGTTATTCTATTTTCATAGTTTGTTGTTGGTGGCATGCCTATTAGTAACAATCTCTTGAAGTTAGGTTGGAATTGATCCTTGAAGCCAAGTTGGGTTGAAGTTTAACATGCTTTACTCCCTTGAAGCTTGGTTAGGTCTAGTCCTTGAAGCCTAATTGAGATGTTACAACCCTTGAAGCTAGGTTGGGTTGGTTCTTGAAGCCAAGTTGGGTTGATACTTAGCATGCTTTGTTCCCCTTGAAGCTTGGTTGAACCTAATCCTTGAAGCCTAGTTGGGATTATGATAATGATGAATGTGATAATTAAACCAAAGCATTAACTCTGAAAATTGAATGGCATATTAGAGTCTTTTGGGCCCATGCTTGTCTTTGTTTAAATGTGATTCATTAATGGTAAAATAATTGAATAATGAAATCTATGGAAGGACTTTGAAAGGTGTGATGTTAGCTTTCCACCTATGATGTTGTCATTATTATTAAAATGTGTGACATTGCATTTCATTAAAGCATAATGTTAGTATACTTTGTACTACTAAGCCGTTGGCTTAGCGCGATAGTGTTGATCGCGCAGGTGACAGAGTTGAACCCGAGAATTCCTCGAGACCAAGTGAGTCTAGGCATTGAAGAGTTTATTTTGGGACTTAAAGATCAGAGAAGAGCTGCCAATCATGTATAACTCCTTTATATTTTGTAAAGTATTGATTTTAATGTAAATAAATGTATAATTGTAAATATAGTTTTGAAAGTATTCATATATGTAAATATTTTATAAATTCCGCTGCGTATTAAGTAAATATATATATATATATATCTATTTTGTTTTGTATTACAAGTTAATTACTTATTATCTATAATGTATATTGAGAAAGAATATCTTATCATTTAAAATGAAGTAAATGTTAATGAAAACCGTAGCATCCGTATATTCAGTGTACGTATATTACATTGTGGTGTTTTATAGTGTGCGTGTACAGGATGTAGGGGTGTTACATCAATCTTATCTTATATTTCAATTCTCTTTTGAAGAATAACTCTAAGTTTTGGAAGTGTTGTTCCCTTGTGTCCGATTTCACCATCATATCATCAACATATACTTCTACTTCTTTGTGCATCATGTCATGAAATAGTGTGGTGGCCATCATTTGATAGGTTGCTCCAGCATTCTTTAAGCTGAACGGCATTACCCTATAACAAAATATACCTCATGTAGTAATGAAAGCAGTTTTGGCTTTATCCTCTTGGGCCATTAACACTTGGTTGTATCCGAAAAATCCATCTACAAATGAGTGTAGCATGCTAGAGGCTGCACTATCAATGAGGACATCTATATGGGGTAAAGGAAAATCATCTTTAGGGGAAGCCTTATTCAAATCTCTAAAATCCACACAGACCCTTATTCTTCCATCTTTCTTTGGCACGGGTACTATGTTGGCTAGCCAATCTGGATATTCTGTCACTTCAAGGAACTTTACTTGTATTTGTTTAGTGACCTCTTCTTTAACCAATTTAGCCCCCTCAAGTCTTAATCGCCTAAGCTTTTGTTTAACAGATTTCATGTGAGTGTAAGTAGGAATATGATGTTCGGCTATGTCTCAATGTATTCCAGGCATATCCTCATAAGACCAAGCAAACACTTCTTCATATTTTTTGAATATTTTTTCAAATCTCTCTCTCTCATCCGGAGTAAGGTCAAATGCTATACTAATGTTTTTAGGATTTTCAATTGTTCTCAAATTTAATGATTGTGTGTTAATAGAATTAATATTAAAGATGCTCATGTAATTGTTATTTGAATGTATGCAACCATCAGGAGAAACATCACACAAGTAAGCAAAATTAGACTTTATTGCATTCATTTTGGAAAAGAAAACATCATCATCCCCATACAAAGCAGACAAATTAAAATAAAAATAAAAATCATTATTCTCAAATCCTAAGGCAGAATGTCTTCAAACTTTTCTTCAACCAAGGCAGCAATCTCCTCCGGAGTCTTCTTAGCTTTTAGGACAACTTCTTTCTTCTGTTCCAGATTGGATTTTTTTTTGGCTGACAGAATGATCTCTTTCTTCACTTGCTCTACTAGCTCAGCAACATCTGTAAAAATTTCAAAACCCGGGATCAACTTTCCCATGAACATGTTTGGTTTGGGCTTTCCTTGGAGTGGTCCCATATCTGGAGCTTTGACAAAGATTTCTTCAAGTGGTGGGAAGTTCATCTTCTCATTTTTCTTTGGCTGGACATTGTTGGCTTCATTATATCCCAACCCCTTCTTGGAAGTTTGAGTTCTAAAATCTGGCAGCCTTGTCAAACTGGCCTTACCCTTTCTAAGACCAACTCTGGGAAGGTAGTTCATATTCTTCATCATATTCAAGACTTGGAGCCCACTACTTCATCATCAGAAATTGTAGGTACTTGGAAACCATTGAAAGGCCTCTCAATCATTAGAGCGTTAACAATCTCATTATCTTCAGCTTCAATGACCATTGTCTCATCTCCGTTGGGGAAGTTGATCTTTTGATGAAGGGTGGAAGGAACTCCACCAAGAGGATGAAACCATGGTCTCCCCAAGAGTAAGGCAAAGGTAACTGATATGTCTAAAACAATAAATTCATTTGGACCAACCTTGACAGCAGCTTTGAAAGTTCCTTCTGCGTGTCTCTTAGTGTTGTCATAAGCACGAATGGTTACCTCGGTCAGGTTTAGATCCCTTATTGACATGGCTAGCTTTGGCAATATCTTAAGTGGATAAACATTTATGGCGGACCCATCATCGACTATTACACATGGATTCCTCTTCCCCTTGTCTTCTACTTTGATAAAGAGAGGGCGGATATGATCTCTCCCCTCTTCCGGTAAATCCGCATTTGAAAAAGAAACTACTCCCATATTAACTTCACTCTTTTCTTGAACATCTTCACATTTCATTACTTCTCCAATTTTTATGAAGTTGATCAGCTCCTCCAGTGTTATGGAGGTAGAAATTGGCATGTTAGCTAAGGCTTTGGCCATATTTTCTCGGTGCTTTTTAGAAGTAGCTAATAAGTCCCAATGCTAACACTTGCTTGGGTTCTTTTTAATTGGTTGAGCATAGCATCATCTTCTTCTTCTCTATTTCCTACTTCAACTTCCTTTCCCTTATTAGTTTCTACCTCCTTAGGTAGTGGCCTTGCTTAAGGCTTACCGGATCTAGTGTTCATTACTTCATCTTCCTCGGGCTCGGACCAAGTCCATTCCTCCTTCTTGGATACAAGATCATCATCACTATCGCTTGAATCCCAAAACACATTGATAACACAAATTGTTACTTCTTTACCCCCCATAGCTTGTTTAATTTCACCAAAATACCTCTTCTTCTTTGGTTGCTTCTCCACCCACATCTTGAAAAGAAGACATGACAAAATCTTCATGCAAACCCCCTCCAATCATGAAGGTTGCCGGTGGTGGCACCCTATTGAACTTTGGTAAGGTATTATCTTAGTGTTTGGCTTATTGGGCTCAAGAAGCTTCCCATTATTGATTACATTTTGGATCTCATGTCTCAACCTCACACATCTATCCGTGTCATGCCCTTGCTGAGCTGTATATCCATGAGATTGTAAAGTTGCATGGTGTCCCAATTTCTTTAGTGTCTGATCGAGATCCCCGGTTTACTTCAAGATTTTGGAAGAGTTTGCATGGTGCTTTGGTTTCTCGATTACATTTCAGTACGGCTTTCCATCCGCAGACAGATGGGCAGTCAGAGAGGGTGATACAGATTATCGAGGACATGTTGAGAAGCTGTTATTGATTTCTTTGGAAGTTGGGACAGATTTCTACCACTTATGGAGTTTGCTTACAACAACAGTCATCAATCCAGCATTGGTATGGCACCATTCGAAGCACTGTATGGTAGACGGTGTCGGACACCTCTTTGTTGGAGTGAACTTGGAGATGGTAAGTTGATTGGGCCTGATTTGATTCAAGAAACTGAAGAGAAAGTAAAAGTCATTCAAGGCAGGTTAAAAGCAGCTTCAGACAGACAGAAGTCTTATGCAAATCTGAAAAGGAGAGACATAGAGTTTGATGTGGGAGATAAAGTATTTTTGAAAGTGTCTCCTTGGAAGAAGATCTTGAGATTTGGTCGGAAAGGGAAATTGAGTCCTCGTTTCATTGGACCGTATGAAGTTTTGGAAAGAGTTGGGCCAGTTGCTTATCGGCTTGCTTTACCACCTGAGTTGGATCGGATCCATAATGTATTCCATGTTTCTATGTTGAGAAGGTACAGATCGGATCCATCTCATGTTTTGCCAATTGAATCAATCGAAGTGAGTCCCGATTTGACGTTTGAAGAGGAACCAGTTGCTATCTTGCACGTGATGTGAAAAAGTTGAGAAACAAGAGCGTGCCATTAGTGAAAGTTCTATGGAAGAATCATGCAAAAGAAGAAGCAACTTGGAAAGTGAGCATACCATGCGAGATCAGTACCTTAGTTATTTCGGACTTGATATCAGGTAATTTCGAGGATGAAATTTCTTTTTAGAGGGGGAGAATTGTAATATCCCCATATATGCCCTAGAAGTTTTGAATGTTGTTGTTGTTGTTGTTGTTGTTGTAAAAATTGGATTGAATGTAGGTGTCAATTTGTAAGAGAGAAGAAATTAAAGGAAAGTGTATATGTTGATTATATTGTAATATATATAACATATAAGTTGGTCAAATGAAGAGTCAAGGGGGAAGAGATATTTATCTTGTTGAGTATGAAAATTACCTAAATGGGCTTATAAGTTAAAAGAGAGTTAGAACAAATGGTTAAGGGCATTGAGGTAATTTTCTTTTGGAAATCTCTTGGTGGAGATTTAAAGAAGAAGAGGAAGTTGACTTTATTGATTTTTCTTTTCTTCTCTTTTCCTTAGTAGTGGCCGGCTCTCCAAAACCAAAGAACAAGAGTTGATTTTTGTTGTTCCAAAATCAAGATTGAAGAGAGAATCAAGGAATCAAGTTGGAGATTTGTGGAATTCAACAACTTTGGTAAGTTCTTTTCTTTGATTTCTTTTATTCTTTTGATGTGGTATTTGAAGTGAATTAGGGTTTGTTGATTTGATGATGAGAAGTGTTTGTGATGTGTTTTCAAGTGTTAAATTTGGTTTTAAGTTAAGAGGTTAAATAGGTGTTGTTGTTGGAAGTGGTGGATGTTGATTTTGAAAGATTATGAATGATGTTGGATTTAGGGTTTTGAAGTGGTTGTGTTTAAATGTAATGTTAATGTGTTGTTAAAGTGATTATTGTGATGATTGTGTAAGATATGTGTTTATGTTATTGATTGTATCCATTTGAATGAGATTAATGTTGTGCAAAAAGTGTGTAAAAGCAATTGAAAGAGTGTTGGCTTTGGTTAGGATTTTGTTCATGAGTGACACGGCCAAAAGCAAGGAGAGACACGGCCAAGTCATGGAAATTTTGGACGTGTTGGGTTGATTTTTGAGAGACACGGCCGTGTCCCATGCCAGTGTCTGTCACTGCCAAAATTAAGTTGAGAGACACGGCCACAAGCTTGGCCGTGTCCCTCAAGTGTGCTGCCCGTGTCCCTCAAATGTGTTAGTTAATGTTTTTGTTCTTTGCTCTTCATGCAATGTTGTGATTCTTTAAGGGTCTCTTTGCACATATACATGAAAATGAACATTCTAAATACCCTTAAAACAATAATGATTCAATCAAAGGCATATGGAAGATTATAAATCTATGAATAATGTTATGTTATATACATTGTGAATGGTAATGTGATTCATGAATAATGTACCTTGAAATGTTATAGCAATGATGCTATATGTATAA
Source organism: Garcia nutans (assembly GCA_947685225.1). Classification (NCBI taxonomy): domain Eukaryota; kingdom Viridiplantae; phylum Streptophyta; class Magnoliopsida; order Malpighiales; family Euphorbiaceae; genus Garcia; species Garcia nutans. The sequence continues at coordinate 29,268,096 of CANTUV010000007.1, read as the reverse complement.
AATGAGTTGAGATATAATTGTGATATGAAGCCATTGCGATTGGCTATGATGATGAGAATTGAGAATGGAAATGATAACTAAATAATAAATGAATTGTGTGGCTAATGTGTTATTCCATTTTCAGAGTTTGTTGTTGGTGGCATGCCTAATAAGTGTAACAATCTCTTGAAGTTAGGTTGGATTGAATCCTTGAAGCCTAATTGAGATGTTACCACCCTTGAAGCTAGGTTGGGTTGGTTCTTGAAGCCAAGTTGGGTTGATACTTAGCATGCTTTGTTCCCCTTGAAGCTTGGTTGAACCTAATCCTTGAAGCCTAGTTGGGTATATGATATTGATAAATGTGATAACAAAACCAAAACATTAACTCTGAAAATTGAATGGCATATTAGTATGTTTTGGGCCATGCTTGTCTTTGTTTAATGTGACTCATAAATGGTAACATAATTGATAAATGAGGTATATGATATGAGAAATGTGATATGTTCATATATAGCGGTTTATGGAATGTAAAGTATGTTGTTAGCTTTACATCTATGATGTTGTTCTTTTTAATAAGGTGTGTGGCATTGCATTGCACTAAAGCATAATATTAGCATGATTTGTCTTACTAAGCCGTTGGCTTAGCGCGACAGTGTTGATCGCGCAGGTGATAGAGTAGAACCCGAGAGCTCTTCAAGACCGAGTGAGAGTAGACATTGAAGAGTTGATTTTGGGACTTAAAGATCAGAGAAAGCTGCCAATCATGTATAACTCTTGTATATTTTGTAAAGTTTTGTTTATAATGTAAATATATGTATATTTGTAAATATTTTCTATATTCCGCTGCGTATTAGGTAATGTATATATATATCTATTTGTTTTATATTACAAGTTAATGACTTATTTTCTATAATGTGTAATGAGAAAGATTATAGTATCATTTAAAATGTTTTGAATGTTAATAAAATCCGTAGCATCCCTATGTTCAGTGCACGTATATTACATTGTGGTGTTTGTAGTGTGCGTGTATTGGATGTGGGGGTGTTACAAATAGGACACCCACTAAAAGGTAGAAAACATATCCTTTACATTGGTCCAAAATATAAAAGCTATTTAAATTACATAGAACATAATTAACGAGGTACCCACAAGTGGAAACATACCTCTTACAAAATTGAAAATCTAAATGAATCAATAAAGTAAATAACCATTCATCATAAATAAATCATTCATCAAAGATATCACCAAAATATAAAATAAACATCCATCGTGATAAATTAAATAAAGCATTGCAAATAAATCAAAGCATATAATAGACTACACAATCAAATCTAAAGTAAATAAAGCAAATAAAGATATAAATTAAGGCTACTATTTTTATTTAAGATTCTTTATTTAATGTTTAGGGTTTTGGAATTATTGGTTTAAGCTACTATAAGTTTTAAGGGAATTAAAATGGAACAAGGTTTTATGATTTAAGGGATTGATAAGGTTCTTGACTAACCAAATTAGGGTTTTAGGGGTAAAATCATGAAATTAGGGTTTGGATATTAAAACATTAGGTTTATGATTTATGGTTAGTGGATTATTATTTTGGATTTACTATATTGGGTTTGAATTCTTAGGTTTATAAGGTTTTAAGGTTTTAAGGGAATTAGAGTTTTAGAAAATTAGGTTTAAGGTTAGCTAGTTTGGGTTATTATCTTGGTTTTGAAGTTGAACTAGGGTTTTTAGTGTTTAGGAGAATGTATTTGATTTTAGAATTTAGAAAAATAATTTATAGTTTTATGAAGCTTAATGTGATTTTTTGAAACCATAAAGTGAGATTGAGTTTGGATATTTAACAAAACATTTGGAATTTTGGAAAAGAATTAGAAGAAAACTAGTTTAGAGTTTTATGGTGTTTTTTTGGAAATAAACAAAATGATTTAAGGTTTATAGAAACAAAAAAGATATTTTAGGGTTTTTGGAAAGAAAAGGATTCAATTTAGAGTTTTGAAAAATTGGAAAGCAGATTAGGGTTTTGGTAAATTAATGAAACGATTTAAGGTTTTGAAAAGTTGGAAAGTAAGTTAGGGTTTTAAGATTTTGATGAAACAGAAATAACAATTTTAAGATTTTGGAAAACAAAGAAACGAATTAAGGTTTTTAGAATCAAAAGTAACAATTGGATGATTGAAGCTACTGTGAAGAGAAAAAAAAAGAGATTAGATATTCATACCTTCGTTTGTTGGCTCCACCAAAAAATTGCTTCTTGGATGAACAAGAACAAAGGCAAGATGGCTGCCTTTGTTGGATTGATTGCTTGCTTATTTCTCACAAAAGTCTGATCGTTAATCTCCTAATTTTCTTGATTCCTCGATCTAAAGTTTTTCCTCTAAAAATCTCCCCTTCTGTGTTGTTTTTGGTCTTATTTATAGAATGTTTTGATGATTAATTCAACTTGTTTATGGAAACTAACATTAATTAAGAAAAGGAAACCGAAACCAAATAGAATTTGGTTTCGAAAAAAGTTGCATCGAAAAACTTTCGCTGGCGAAAAAAAACTACTGCAAAAAAATTTCGCTGGCAAAAAAATTATTGGGGGAACTGCGGGTGAAAACTGGCGAGCTGGGCAGCCAAAGGCCATTTCATCCAAACTTTTCGTCGCCGATTTTTATTTTTATTTATTTGTTTATTATTTGTTTATTATTTTTTATTAATTATAAAAACTAAATACTAAGACAAATATTATTCAATTAAGATAACACAAAAATTATTTTTGACTAATTAAAATATATTGGACAATACAAAAATTATTTTGGACTAATTAAAATATATTGGACCGGACTTGGTCAAAAATTAAGGGTCTATAGTAAGAAAGTGTAAATTTTCTCTTAAGTTTTTTGACTTACTCGAACCATTCTTTCTAAGGAGCCTGACTTGTTTGAACTGATACTAGCTTTTTGATGCGAAGGTAAACATTTGTGATGCCAACCCCCAGTTACTTAGTTAGAATCACCGTTCAAATGACTACTAGCACTATTCATGATTTTGACTCCTTCATTTTAATGAAAGAGTTAAAATCAGCGAAATATGGTGAAGTTTCCAAAGCTCCTTTTGCAAAATTTATTATTATTATTATTATATTTATTATTATTATTATTATTATTAAGAATACTCAAGTGGTCAGGAATTTAAGATAATAAATAAGTCCTACTAAGTTCGACTCATGTTTTTAAAGAATCTTAGCAAGCTAAAAAAATGTAACTAAGGTTTCAAACTTTAGGTGTGCAATTCTCATCAATCAACTTCCTAATTATGACTATTACATTCGATCTATAGCAATTAATTAAGAAAGTCAAATCAACCTCAATAAGATATTGTCATTCAGTAAATCAATAATTAATTTAATCTAAAGAGGAACCATTTCAATTCATACTATTATAGCAATCTAGTTCACTTAAATCTAGAATAATTTAAAGAAACTGGATAAGACTAATGAATTAAATGATATTAATGAAACAAATACCAATAAAACTCGATCTAGGAAGTGTACCTCTTCTCTCCCCCACACTTAAGAAGCACATTGTCTCCAATGTGTGTAAAATAAGAAAAACAATAAAAGAGAGAGAAAATTGCCCTGTCATGTCCATAAATTGGCATATATGAATTTGGTTCCAAAAGCGTTGCGAAGTCGAATTAGCTACATAACAGAGATTTACATGCAAAATTGTGAAGATTCAAGTATATATATAAAAATAAAATTAGAAATAAATAAATATAGAAATAAAATAAAATAAAATAAAAATAAAAATAGTGGGCTAGTCATCCATGGACGCAACATCCTCACTGCTGGCACTGGTATCATCATCTAAAATATCAATGCATGGCACCGGGGGCTGATACGGTGGAGGAGAAGGCTATGTGTGAGCAAGGATTTTTTTCCCTAGTCCCATGTGGAATGGTTCTTGCAACTTCGCACTATTAGGCTCAAGGCCTTAGAGAAAAATGGGCCTAAACCCGGAGAAAAATGGAGTCGCCACCCGAACGAGCCAGGAAAAAGAAAGGGGTGGATGACTGTAGACCCTTTATTTTGGACCTGACTAGTCCATTGCTAATTAATGAGGCCTGAGTCATAAACCTTTTAATTAGATGGTATATTCTAGGATGGTTGAACCTTTAAAACCCTAAAGAGGTTTGTTTTAAAGGTTCAGTTGGGTCTGATTCGATGTTAGGGCATTTGAGGGTATGTCCAAGTCAAACCGAGCCTCCCAATTCAATATGGGACAGCCCATATCGAATTGGAATGTCCCAATTTGATATAGGATAGTCCCATATCGAATTGGTACCTTCCCAATTCGATATGAGACCTTAAGTTAAGGTCCCATATTGAATTGGAAACCCTATTTCCATATGGGAAGGTCCCATATCAAATTGGGACCTTTCCAATTCGATATGGGACCTTAGTTTGGCTCCCATATCGAATTGGGCCCTCCCCAATTCAATATGGACCCATATTTTGTCGGACTAAAATTGTTTTACTTTGATATAGCTTTGGTTTGCCTCGAAATAAATTGGTAACCCAATATGGTCGTTGTTTGTGTCAAATTCAAGTGGTTTTGAATTTGACATGCATCAAGAATCCATTTTCAAAATGTAAAGGTTTCACAAAATTTGAACCTAGCATGCTCATATAAATACAGGCATTAAAACCTTTAGAGATGACTTGAATTGGGGGGATCTTGGGGACTAGGAATGAGCAGAAAGAAAAAGACAGTAGTAGTTTTATAAAACCTTAAATATCAAAAAAGCAACAGAGATAGAGAGCAAGAAGGAGCAACCAAAGTGATCAAACACAGAGAAAGAAACATAGAGAAGGAGGAGCAATAGAGACAAGAACTGATAATTAAAAGAAAGAAGGCAGCAAGAAAAAGATCAAATAAAAAAATTTCAGTAATCACAATCAAGGCAGTGTCAAGGTAATTAAAAAATTATCAAAGCTCAAGCGAAAGAATAGATTGATTCAGGCAATAGCAAATACCAAACAAAGCTTGGTTTAAACCCTTTAAATTTGGTGGAGCCAACAAACGAAGGTGTGCTGTTCTGTGTTTACTTCATTTAAGTTTATAGTATTTTGCAATTGTCTTAATCCAGTAGCATAAAGTTGTTGGTTTAATTCTAGTAACACTATATTATAGTTATTTAGTCCAATAGCAAATAAATTTCATTGTGAATTATTATAAAACTTAAATAACTTGATTTAATTCAACCTCTTTGGATCCAAAAACCCTAGATTTGATTTAATTCAACCTCTTTGGATTCAATAACTTGATCTAATTTTATAAAAACCCTAGATTTGATTATTGTTTTGTATCAATGTATGTATATAGGCAGTAGCATTAATATGTATATTCTATCGCTATTCTTATAAATTCAAAAACCTTAATTTCCACACCAAAACCCTAAATTCTATTTCTCAAAAAATAAAACCCTAATTTTATTTTTCTATAATCTTAAAAGATTAATCATATTTTCTTAAACCCTAATTAAAAAATTTTAAACCCTAGCTTGTAAATCTATTATTTGAATATGATACTTAAATGTAGGATTAATTTATAATGCATGTGTATGTATGATATGTCTTATTGGATGGTTTATTTGGTCTACGATGAATGATTTATTTATAATGATTGATTGATTGTTTTTTTATTGGTTTATTTTGGTTTCAAGAATTGTAAGAGGTATGTTTCCATATTATGGGTACCTAATTTATTGAGTATCATGTAATTTAATTTATTTTAAATTTTGAATTAATGTAAAGGATACGTTTCCACCAATTGGTTGGTATCCTATTTTATTTGTTTTCTTTTAGAGATTGGATAATTGTAAAGGCATGTTTCCATCCATGGATGGGTGCCTATTCATTTATTTTTTTTTTTGAACTTGTTGTGATTTTGATAAAGTAATTATTTATTTTCATGATTGTATGAGTATGGATAATATCATATCAACTAAGAATTTTATAATATCAAGACCTAAAAAGAAGGCCGGATCCAATGAATCGGGCGCTGTGGGGGTGCTGGGTCATTCTCACCTTCCCCACGTATACCCAATTTTTTGAACCCAATAGGGGGTTTGGAATTCCTTATGAATTGAGTCATCCACCCCTTTCTTTTTCCAGGCCCATCCGGGTGGCGACTCCATTTTCACCGAGTTTAGGCCTGTGTTCTCTAAGGCCCTGAGCCTAGCATTGCAGAAGTTGAAAAACCATTCCACATGGGAGTGGGGGCGAAAATTTCCACTCACAATGGCAACTCCACTGGGGATAAGAGGAGTTGATTTTATTGGTCTTTACATTATTCTATTCTTTTTTATTATGATATTATCCATTGCATCATTTAGATTGCATTATGTGCATGAGTTAGGATGCTTGTGTTACCCGTGTTATGTTATGTAAGAGATACCATACTTTCACTCAAGGTATGGAGATCGTGCATGGCATAACCACTCATATCCTTGTACCTTTTGTTATATGCTTGCTATGAGAGCCTAAACTTTTTTAACCCAAAAACTAAAGCTCATGTAATTGGCCTAGTTATTTTTCTTAGGTTTTTACCCCAAATGCTTATTGTTTGACTATGATTGATATACCTTAGTTTGAACCATAGCTTATTTGGTTTTGTTCTTTTTCTAATATGACCTACCTATTTTGTAAGCTTAAAATATTTTTATTCTTCTAATCCCAAAAGACCAAAATTATTTTCAAAACTTTTTAAGATGGCTTTTTGACATAAAACCTTTTAAAGATTGGTAAAAAATTCTTCTACCTTACAGCTCAAATACAAAGCCCAAAATCAATTTTTCTAAAATTTTTTTACAATGGGCTTAGAAACAAAATTATTTTCACTTGATTACAACCTTTTGAATGAGCTTACAAAATATTTGGGTCAATTATGGAATCCTAAAAACCAATTGTGGGCCTAATTTATACTAAGAATTATTAAATTTGGGTTTGTTTTTGGCATGAATCATTAGTTGTTTTTTTTTAAATGGGAAATTTATTTATGATAAACTTCTTAATTTAGTTTTAATCCAGTTTTAGTTGAGATTCAATGGATTAAAGCCTAATTAATGGGAATTATTATGAACTAATTTCCATATTTGAAAATATAACTATTGGTTAAAATCGTTCGAGTGAATTTTTTGAAAATAAGATATCCCATTTTAGTATTTTATTAACCATATACCGAGAAAAAGATACTCACCATTCATGTGTGGAAGTTATAAGGTTGGAAGGGATGTCCTAATTATCTTTGTTTGTTTGTTATTTGTGCATACATGCATACACACATTGCATAATATTGATCTTTTCTGGCTCACATACCTGGAATATAACAATTTAAGAGCATACAACGACACCACCTACAATAATGATTTTGATTCAAGTGCTTCATTAGAAGGATGGATGCAAACCAGCTAAGGGATATAGTCAATAAGGCTGTCAAAGATAGGATGGCCAAGCTATGAGAATAATTGGCTAAAATTATGAAGACCCAGTTGATTGAAATTTTGGAGATCATTAACAATGCTAATGAGTCATCCCCCATTGAAGTAAAGAAGAAGGGAAAGGCAACATTAACAAGGAACAGGTCCACTGATAGAGATTAAATAAAAAATTAGGGGTCAATCCCTATTCTACAAGACCAGTCAAACCATGTGTTGTCTAAGTGGAGCAATAAGGGTGGATACCACCCCAGTGGGCAAAGTCAAAGGGAAAGAAGAGGTGTTGAGAAAAATGCAACAACTGAACCAACTGTGAGAGGGGATTTTTACCCCCACTCTCGGTGGAATGGTTCTTGCGACTTCGGCACTGTTTAGGCTCAGGGCCTTAGAGAACACGGGCTTAAGCCCAGAGAAAATGGAGTCACTGCCTGGATGGGCCGAGAAAAAAGAAAGGGGTGGATGACTCAATTCCTAAGGAATCCCCAATCCCCTAATGGGTTTGAAAAGTTGGGTACGTGTGGGGAAGGTGAGAAATGGCTCAGCACCCCCACAATGCCCGGTTCATTGGAACCATCCTCCTTTGCAGGTCTTAATATTATAAAATTCTTAAATATAATGATATTATCTATACTACATGCGATCATAAGAATAAATAAATACTTTATTAAATCACAACAATGTCCAAACAAAATAAATAAATGGACACCCATCCAAGGATGGAAACATGTCCTTACATCATCCATATCTAAAACTAAATAGGACACCCACCAAAAGGTGGAAACATGTCCTTTACATTAATTCCAAAATATGAAAATAATCTAAATTACATAAAGATTAAATAATGAGGTACCCAATCATCGAAACATACCTCTTATAATTTTTAATACCAAAATAAAAATAATAAAGAAATCATCCATCCATAATAAACAAATCAAATATCGAAATTAGATAAATCAATCATCAAAACATATAATAAACTACATAATCAAATTTAAAATTAAGTAAAGTAATAAATGCATAAATTTAGGGTTTTAGAATTTTAATAATCAAATTATGATTTTTAAATAAAGGGAGTTAAACACAAAGGTTTATAATACACAAATAAATATTGACCCCTTTGACGAGCCCATATTGCGGGGTAGGGGGCAGCGCCCCTAAAAATTTTGAAAATTTAACTTTTAGGGTTGTAGGTTTTGGTGTTGAAAATTAAGATTTTAGGATTTAAGATTTAAAAAATAGGATTTCAGAATTGAAAGAAATAAGCTACTATAAATCTTAGAAAAATAGAATTGATTATGGTTTTGAGAAAACAGATTATTGTTTTGTGGTTTTAGAAAAGTGTAATTAGGGTTTTAGATTTCAGAAATTAGTTTTATGGGTATTAATGTATTAGGGTTTTGAAAAATAATTTTTAGGGTTTTAAATAGAGTTTGGATGGTAAGTAAAACAATTGATCAATGTGCCTATCAAAACATCATCTATTGTATGTTTAAATAATTGATCTAATTGAGTGAAGCTACTGTAAACATAAACAAGTAAATATTCAAACCTCTGTTGTTGGTTCCACCATAATTTTGAATTCTGGTTGAACAATAACAAAGACAATGTGGGCTGCCTTTGATGGATTGTTTGTTGTTTGCTGACTGCCTCTTCCTCCTTCAAGTTTAAGGTTCTGAATCTATTCTCCAAAAAGTCCAGCTCCTTCCAAAAGTCTGATCTCCTTTTAATAAGATCAAAGTCCTAAAAATTCCAAAGTCCCCTTTCTATGTGTTTTAATGTGGTATTTATAAGAAAAAATCAAAACCTAATACTAATTGGTTGAGGAAATAAAAACTATTTGGGAAATAAAATCAAAAACCAAAACCAAGTGGAATAGGCTTTTGAAAAAATTACGCTGGCAAAAATTTCTTGCAGGCTGGGCGCGCGGGCTGGGTGAGGGCCACAAGCCAATTCATCGCCGATTTTACCCATCATCGATTTTTATTTTTACTTTATTTTTAATCTTTTTTTATTTTTTATTTTTATTAAAATAAATATTATAAGTAATAAATAAATAATAAATATTAAAATACATCAAAAATTATTTTGGACTGTTTAAAAATATCAGACTGGACTGGGTCAAAAATTAAGGGTCTACTGTTTGCCCCCTATTTGAATGATCTGAGACTTTTAGTAGAAGAGAGTGAAAAGCAATATAACTTTGAGCAGATTTGGGATGAGGATGGGTTCTCGACCCGAGGTTGAAGTTGGTTTGGGTTCTGGACCTGAAATGAGTTGGGTTCTCAACCTGTGACTAGATTTGATTGGACTCTAGACCCGAGACTAAATTTTGTGTACTCGACACGATACTAAATTTGGATTTAGGTTATCGACCCAAAATTAGATTTTGGGTGCTCGACCCAAAACTGAATTTGGATTTGGGTTCTCGACCCGAAATTGGATTTTAGGTGCTCGACCCGAAACTAAATTTGGATTTGGGTTCTCGATCCAAAACTAGATTTTGGATTTGGGTTCTCGACCAGAAATTGGATTTGGATGCTCGATCCTAAACTAGATTTGGGTGCTCGACCCGAAACTAAATTTTATTTGGATACTTGGACCCAAGACTGGATTTTGGATACTCGATCCAAAACTGGATTTGACTTGGGTACTTGGACCCTAGACTGGATTTTGGGTGCTCAACCTGAAACTATATTCTCGATCCTATACTAGATTTGGATTTGGTTTGGATACTTGGACCCGAGACTGGATTTTGGATACTCAACCCGAAACTGGATTTGATGTGGGTACTTGGACCCAATACTGAATTTTGGGTGCTCGACCTGAAATTGGATTCTCGATCCTAGACTAGATTTGGATTTGGTTTGGATACTTGGACCCAAGACTGAATTTTAGATACTTGATCCAAAATTGGATTTGATTGGGTAATTGGACCCGAGACTGGATTTTGGGTGCTCGACCTGAAATTGGATTCTCGATCCTAAACTGGATTTGGGTTCTCGACCCAAAACTAAATTTTGGGTTTGCTCGAACCAATATTGGATTTTTGGGTGCTCGATTCGAAACTGAATTTGAGTGCTCTACCTGAAACTGGATTCTCGATCCTGAACTAGATTTAGGTTCTTGACCCAAAACTAAATTTTGGGTGCTCGACCCAATACTGGATTTTTGGGTGCTCGACCTAAAACTAAATTTGGGTACTCGACCCAAATCTGGATTCTCAATCCTAAACAGGATTTGGGTTCTCGACCCAAAATTGAATTTTGGGTGCTCAACCCAATACTAGATTTTTGGATTCTCGACCTGAATATGGATTCTCGATCCTAAATTGGATTTGGGTTCTCGACCCAAAACTAAATTTTGGGTGCTCGACCCAATACTGAATTTTTGGGTGCTCAACCCGAAACTAAATTTGGATGCTCGACCCAAATCTGGATTCTCAATCCTAAACGGGATTTGGGTTCTCGACCTGAAACTAGATTCTCGATCCTAAACTGGATTTGGGTTCTCAACCGAAATTGAATTTTGGTTGCTCGACCCAATACTGGATTTTTGTACACGTATAAACTCAAAATTTAAAAAGGAGAAACTTTGCCTCCTATGCAGGCTCAAACCAATGATTTTTCTCATGCAGGCTCTGATTGATGTTTGTAGATTATCTAGTTCTTCGAACAAGCATGCATTTCTTCTTTCTTTTGCAAAATTACTGGAGCTTCCTCACGCAATGAACTTTCCATGCCCCCTGATTTCTTATCTTCTTTTGATTCTTTACTTCACAAGAGGCTTTTGCTGTTCACTTTGACAAAGAAATACAATACACGAAAATGCAATTTGATATGCTCATGATTGCATGATATGCATGAATAACACTTACAGTGCTTCCATCAACTCACAGACTAAGGTGATCAGCTGAAGTGTTCTCATTGACTCTTTCTAGATACTCGTTCAGGTCTTATAGAAGGCTTCACTTTTATGGCTTTCATCTTAAAGATGTTGAAAACATGAATAATGGAGGCCCCAAGCAGTAGAGTCAGAGATACATCCATTTCAAACTATGATTCAGCATGTCAATTGGTAGCTTCTTCACAACCTTGCAAATAATTCTTTACTTTTCCTAGTGTGTCATTTGAGGTTTGACTGTTCACCATATTTCCCTTAACTTAAAGGTTTTTATAACAAGAAAACAGATCTTTTTTTTTAAATCAAATGCTGACTTTGTCAAATCAATGTCATTGTATCTCAGGACTCAACTTTTAGAGCTAACATATTTATAACATGACAACCCTAGTTACCATACTAAACTCGAGAATCATTTCTATTTAAGCAAGAATTGTTGCACTTCAGATAGGCACATACATATTACTTGGTCAAAGATCTCATTTGAGTTTGAATATTGTCTACCTCATATGCATGCTTATCGAAACTATCTCCACTAATAGACTCTACCTACAAAGAAAGATCAAAAGGTTTTTGATAGGCTTGAAATGGGGTCTATAAGGGACACGGTTAAATGAAAGCCATTTTGAGATTAGAGCTTATGTGACACAATGGACAAACCCTCACACTACAAATTTCTTGTTTGAACTTTAGGCAGCTAGGAGAAGGAATAAGACAGAGCTTTGAATATTCCTCCATCTTCTTGGCATTAATCTAGATCTTTATTGGGATAGTCCTTGCCTTTGAAAAAGGTTTGGTACCCATATTCATTTCTTTTTTTTCCTTTTCTTTATCTTTCTTTTTCTTAGTCTTCCCTTTCTCTGAGCATTTTATCATTTTGTCCTTCTTCCCTGTAGGACTGTCAAGTACAGGACTTTCAAGAATTGGATGACCTTTCTTCTTTTTCTCTGATTTTGATTGAATCTTTGGTTGGTTTGGACCAATTCAAGTCAAACTACTCTTATAAACCAAATGGAATCTTTTTGTTGCTTTAGGTAAAAGAGAACTCAGTTGGATTTTTGAACTGCCTTTTTGGGTTTCATCTTTTTTCTTCTTCTTTTTTTCTTCTTTTTTCTTCTTTTTTTTCTTCTTTCTTTTTTTTTGTATTATTATTTTTTGTTTTTTTCTTATTCTTTTTTTCTCTTTTTTTGGTTCTAGCTCTAAAAGAGTTGTCTTGTTTGTACCAACTTGGGTTTCTAATAATGGATAAGTGGAGTGACATAAATCTTCTTTGTCAGGGATAAATCATTTGTTAATCTAATATTATCTTGATAGATTGGAGATATTAGGTGAACTTCAACTACCCTTATGGTCTTGATAACATCAACTATCCTTACAGTTTTGGCTATGCATTCCATTTTTTGATCTTCTTGCCTCTTCACCTTAGTGATCATAAGACTTGTTAAAAGTGTAACAACAGCTCAGGGCAGGTCGTTGAGGTTTGTAAGCCAATGAAAAGAAAGCTAAATTTCATGAAGGCTTAAAGGGACAACTAGGGATTGATATTTAATTTGGTGGATACTAGTTGTTGGCTCATCAAACAATGCCTAGATCATCTCTCTCTTAAATAAGCAGAGTTAAATTTTGCCTCGAAAGCCCTTCAAAGCATGTTCTATGACTAACTAGGACCTAGACAAAGGTCATCATGCAGGAGCCCTCTCTAAGTAAGCATACACAACTCAATGCTATAGAGCAATTCCCTCACCTAGTAAACTCATTCGAATCATGATGCATAGATACGCTAATTTATAAATATCAAGTTAAATTCGTCATCCGTTGAGCACCAAAATGATCAAAGACCAACAAAAATTTTGACAAAAATAATTTATTCCAAGCAACTTTAAATTTGAAAAACACGATTGTTCCATAAAATAAAAAACAAATAAGCCAAGGGAAGTTTATTGAGTTAAGCTTCTTCTCCTTTCACATCTTTAATATTCCAATTTTGAAAGGAGGATAAGACAAAATCTTCCTCCAATCCTCCTCCTACCATGAAAGTTGCTGGTGGTGGCACTTTGTTAAACCTAAACAGAGGATTGCTTTTGGTAATGGGCTTATCAGGCTCGAGTAGCTTACCACTGTCAATCAAATCTTAGATCTCGTGTCTTAGACGAGCACATTTATCTATCTCATGCCCTTGGATTTGATGAAATTTACAAAAGGCCTTGGCATTAAAGTTTGGTGACAGAGAATTATGTAGCAGTCGAGGAGCCAATGGTTGTAACAACCCCTTCTTTTGTAGCTTGTTGAAAACCCAAGATAGAGGTTTCCCCAATTCTGAGAACTGTCTTTTATTTCCTTAACCAGTTGCATTAACATCAACTTCCTTTTGCGTGCTTTTGATTATCCGACTGGTGGTTCCCTTTCTCATTCCTTCTTGCCAAAAAGCGGTTCTGCTCACTTTCCCACTCTTCAATTTGTAGACCAGCTTGGAGAAGATCTTTGAAATCCTGGATGAGTGTATGAGAAATCTTTTCACGAAGAGTAGGCAATACCCCTCTCACAATCATCCTAATCTAATCTGACTCATCGGGCCTCTTGCTGAGCAAAATAGCCTTATTCCTCCACCTCTTCATATAGTCCACGAAGTTTTCATTCAGCCTTTGTCTAATGGACTCCACCTCCAATAGAGTAACTTCCAATTCAGCATTGTATCCATATTGTTGGATGATGGCCTTGTATAGCAAATTCCAGCTCTTTTGTATGCCATCATCTAAGGTATTGAACCAATTTCGGATAATAGGATCTAATGAGAGCATGAAGTACCTTAGACTTTGAGCCTTAGTAGCTTGGGCAGACTGTATAGTTGTGACATATTGCTTCAAATGGAGGTGAAATTTTTTATTCCATCAAACTTTGCAAAGGATGGCATCTTGAACTTGTACGAAACCTCTTCATCTAGCTCAAACAATTTGTTAACCTTGGACATTTCTTCAGTTTCTGCTTCTTTTCAAACTTCTTTTCCAGATCATCAGTCATCTTTTCAACATTTGAAGTTTCAGTTTTCTCCATAGTTGATGTTTCAACAACCTTTGGTTCCTTCTTCTTGTCTTGAGGATCTTGAAAGTATTGAGCCCAATCGTCATTGTCATCAATGATCACCTTATCATCATCAAAAGCCACTTCACCAACTTTAGCCTTCCCCTTATCTTTCTTAGTGCTTGCAGATGCTTCGGCATTGTTCCCAAACATTGTAGTCATTTGATTCTTTATGATCTCAGCTAGGGCCCCCTTTAGTTCTTCCATTTTAGCATTGAGAGCTTTGTCCACCATTCTTTGAATTTGTTCGGGCTCCATTGCTTTTGGTGAAAAAGTAATAGAGTCACTGCTAGATTCTTTGTCTCTGACATAAGTCGGATTATCGTAAGCTTTTGAACTGTCATAATCCAAGGCTGTAAGCCAGAATGATTTATGATATGTGATGTGATGCATGTAAGCATGTATGCACAAATAATAAACAAACAAGAAAAAATAAGACGTTCCTTCCCACTTTATAACTTCCACACATGGATGGCGAGTCCCTTTTCCTAGGTATATGGTTAACAAAATACCAACATGGGTTATCTTATTTTCGAATATTTCCCTCGGATGTTTCAACCAATAGTTATATTTTCAAAAATGGAAATCAATTCATGATAATTCTCATTAATTAGGTTTTAATCCATTCAACCAACTATAGTAGCTTTTATGCTATATTGGATTAAAACTAAATTAAGAGGTTTATTATAAATAGACTTCTCACTTGAAAAAGTAACTAATGATTCATGCCAAAAATAAGCCCATGATTAATAATTCTTAGTATAAACTAGGCTCACAATTGATTTTTGGTATTTCATAATTGACCTAAATAATTTGTAAGCTCTTTGTAAGAAAAGGTTGGATGAAATGCAAAAATAATTTTGTTTGAAAAACCCATTGTAAAAAGATATTTAGGAAAAATGGATTTTTGACTTTGTATTTGAGTCATGATAAAAGAATTTTTGATTTGTTTTTAGAAAAGTTTTATGTCCAAAGATCATCTTAAAATGTCTTGAAAATAGCTTTGGTCTTTTGGACTTTAAAGAAAAATTTATTTTGAGCTTACAATGTACTTAGGTCATATTAGAAAATGAACAAACCAAATAAGCCATGATTTAAGCCAAGATAAATTAACCATAGTCAAACAACAAGCATTTGGGGTAAAAACCTAAGGAAATTAACTAGGCCAATTACATGAGCTTTAGTCTTTGGGTTGAAAAGGCTTAGGTTTCCATAGCAAGTATATACCAAAAGGTACAAGGCTATGAGTGGTTATTCCATGCTTGATCTCCATACCTTGAGTGAAAGCATGGTATCCTTCACATAACACAATACGGGTAACACGGGCGTCCTAACTCATGGACACAATGCAATCTAATATGATGCAATGGATAATATCATGATAAGAAAGAATAGAATAATATAAAGACCAATGGAATCAACTTCTCTTATCCCTAGTGGAGTCACCATTGTGAGTGGGGATTTTTGTCCCCACTCCCAATGGAATCGTTCTTGCGACTTTGGCACTATTTAGGCTTAGGGCCTTAGAGAACACGGACCTAAGCCCAGAGAAAATGGAGTTGCCACCCGGACGAACAGATAAAAAGTAAAGGGGTGGATGACTCGATTCCTAAGGAATCCCCATGTAATACCCCGATTTTTGATGCACTTTGGAATAATAGTTGTGAGAGAGTATGTTGGTGAAATATGTAAAGAAAATATTATAAGAGATAGATGTATATGAAAGATGATATGTATATATATTGTATTTGAAAAACATGGGAAATATAAATACAATATATAAGACATATACATATATCAATATATACATAACATATACATGATGTATATATTGGTGTAGGAAAAGTAAATTGTAAAACAATTAATTAATAATAATAATGATAATAATGACAAGAGAAAAAGAAGAAAAGAAAGTCAAAGGATGGATCAATATTTGTGGTGGAGAATTTTTAGGGGTGTTTAATTATATTATTATATATATATATAAGATAAGGATGAGAGGTTGAGAAGAGATGACTTTCTTTCTTTCTTTCTTTCATTCTTTCTTTCTTCTTCTTCTTCTTCTTGAACGTGGGAGAGAGAGAGAGAGAGAGAGAGAGAGAGAAGAGTATGATTTTGTTCACATGCACATCAAATTCATAAGGGCTTTAAGAGAATTGAAGGTGGATATTGAAGATTTGGCAAAGAATTCAAGTGTTCATTTTCTTGTGTTGATTTCTATAGATTGAGTTTATATTTGATATGGTTTGTGTGTGAAGGTGATGATAATGAAAGATTGAAGTATATATATATATATATATATATATGTTGTATTGGTATTTAGATGATGATAATAAGGTTATTTGTGAGGATGATGATGAATTGTTGAAATTGTTTAGTAAAGGTTTAGTATAAATGAGTTGGGGAATTGAGTAATTGATACATGGATGATGTATATAATGATTTTTATTATGATATGTTGAAGTTATATAAGTGTTGAATTGATAGGTGATTTATGAATGTAAACCAAGATGTTGATTAAGGATGTTGTAGTATGGATTTTGGAGTGATTGTGTTTACATGGATGAGAGTTCAAAATGCATAATTTTTGCCTGACACGGCCAGTGACACGGCCATGTCGTTGGGTGTGTCAATGGTGCTGAGTTTAACATTTGTGACACGACCATTAGCATGACCATGTCGTTGGGCGTGTCATAGCTACTGTGAGATAAAGTAACTGACACAGCCATGAACACGACCGTGTTGTTGGGGGTGTCAATGTATTTGTGAGGCAGAATGAATGACACATCCAGTGATGCGCCCATGTCACTGAGCGTGTCATAGCCACGGTGTTGAGGAAGGATTGACACGGCCAGTGACACGCCTATGTCACTGAGCATGTCAAAGCTTCTGTATTGTTGGTTTAGGGCATGATCAGGGACACGCCCGTGTTGTTGAGCGTGTCATGTGTAGAGTTTGCCCTAGTTAGTTCTTATTCTTATTTTCTTATGTGTATCACTAAGTGAGATTGTATAATCACCTTTGGATTAGGTTTTGAAGAGATTTGAGTTGCCCTAATCCAAATGTTAAAGGATTCTTGGAAGAGGAGTTTGGAATTGGAGTGAGTTGCTCTTAAAGGTAAGTACAAACCTTATATGATTGTATATATTTGCATGACCTTGGGACTTAACACATTTGGTTGGAAAATGTGTTAAGTTATTTATTATATTGTTGATGCTTGAGAATGATGCCATGATTTTCATAATGTGAAAGATATAATGATCATTTAAAATGTATGTACAATGTAATTGGTTATGTATACCCTAATGATGAGATGTGAAGCCATTGTTGTTGGCTATAATGATGAAAATGAAATAATTGGTGCATGGTTGCCTAGATGATTATGATAAAATGAGAATGGGATTGATAATGAAATAATAAAAGAATCGTGTGCCTAATGTGTTATTCAATTTTCAGAGTTTTGTTATTGGTGGCATGACTAAAAGTAACAATCCCTTGAAGCTGGGTTGGGCTTGGTCCTTGAAGCCAAGTTGGGTTGAAGTTTAGCATGTTTAACTACCCTTGAAGCTTGGTTAGGCCTAGTCCTTGAAGCCTAGTTGGGATGTTACATATGATATGTTTCTCATTGTGATAATGATTCACCTACGGGCTTGATAAATGTGATTATTGAACCAAAACATTAACTCTGGAAGTTGAATGACATATTAGTTTCTTTTGGGCCATTGCTTGTCTTTGCTTTAATGTGAATTATGGAATAACATATAATGTTATGAGATATATGATATGTTCACAATGATTATGGAATGATATGTTCACAATACATAAGCAAATTACTAAAAAGGAATGTGGCTTGAGAAACTATGCTGAATGATGAGAAATGAATTGTTGAAAGACTTAAGCAGAGCTAAGTCTTGATATTGAAAATGAGATTGTGAAAATACAATATGATGTGTAATATGTATATGGATGTGGACATTGTGAGAATTATTTCATGAATGTTCTAATAAGCCATTGAATTGTGGTTTGTTTTAATGATATATGTGTATATGTATATAAATTATAAGATTAGTGGAAATATATGAAAAGTGCATTGAAAATGGAAAACATGATAAGAAAATGATGATACATGAATTTAATGTATGAGTATGATTTTCTGTAATGTATGTTTATAATAATTATTTGTACTACTAAGCTTTTGAGTTTAGCGCGGTTGTGTAAATCACGCAGGTGAGTAGATGGTTGATCTGGGAGTCAAACCATTATGCCACGAGAAGGGTAAGAGTATTTCAAGACCAACTAGAAGGTGGTGCATACATGTATAATTTAATTATGTTGTATTTTGATAAAAATGTATATATATACCTAAATGAATTTTGGAAAAGACAAGGTAATTTATATATATGTAATAGCATCAAAAGTATAATGATTTTGTAAATGTTCTTTAAATAAAATGTATTATTTTTTGGAACTAAGGTAAAGGTTTTAATCTGTAAGGAAAAGTGACATCCTTATATTTTATATACGTACTGTATGTATACAAGGTATATGTATAGTACTTATATAGAGTATAGGGGTGTTACAATTATTTTGGTATCAGAGCTTAGGTTTGAGATTCTTAGCCTAAGTAGATTTAAAAAGAAAAGAGGAAAATTTTTGAAAAGTGAAATTTGTGATACATGCATATGCATTAACACCTAGGTTGGTCTCGGATGTGGTATTATGTGATTTGTGATGTATTTAAATTACATGAGATGGATGATAGTGTGTGAATGAGGTTTTACATGAAAGTAAAGCTAGAGAAAGAAATGATATGGGAAAATTTGTACAAGTTTAATTGATAAATTAAAGAATTGAAGTTTATTTAAGTAAAGCAAATTTTGAAATTTTTGATTATTGAAGTGTGCTTGTGAAATAGGTCATAAAGAAATGAATATGAGAATAATGTTGGAAATGAGTTAAAAAAAATATCAAGATTAAAGTAAGTACTCTTTTCTTTAAAATTTGATTTTCTTTCTAATAAAGATTATGTTTGGATTGCTAGAGAGAGGAAATATTATTCGATTGTTAAAATGGATAGATATGATATTAAAATGAAGAGAGTATGGTGGAATATTGAGTGAGTTGATTGGTATAGACAAAGTGTGAAAATTTAAGATTTGGTTACGTAAAGTTAAGGTTTTTGTTTTAAAAGGGGATGATGTTGGTTAAAGTATGGAGATATAATGGTGTTGTTTTAATGCAAACATTGTAAGTTTAATTTTAGAAATGTGATATGCTTAAGTGATGTTAAAGCTCATGTTAATGGTGGTAATATGTGAAATTTGGATTTTTGAAACGAGCTTTAATAATTGTGAAAATGATATTTTTGATTTTACATTATGATATATATATATATATAATGTTCTTAAAGTTAATATTAAGAAAATGAGATTAGTAAATTGAAGTTTAGGTAAAGTAGTAAGTTGAGAGTTTAGAGTTTTAATGGAATTTTAATGATGATTACTTAGATATCGATAGTTTAATGTATATTAAGCATATGAGCTATTTTGAATGAATATTATTGCTTATTAAAATACTATGAATTGGGTAATGTGATTGATAGTACGAGAAATTGTTTTGAAATAAAAGGAAAATGACTAAGTGAAAATGAGTTATTTTAAGTAATTGGACTGGAAATGATGAAAATGGATATGAAGGGTATGCTAAATGCATTAAATAAAAATGTGAGAGAGATGTCAAATTAGAAATGTGACTAAGATTTATGTGAAGTGTTATTATGGTTAGAGTATATATATATGTTGAGTTGATGAATAACCTAAGTCATGTCAAAAGAATGAGAATGGTAATGTTTAATGAAAAATAATAAATGTTAAATTTGTATGGATGGTATGTAAAAGAGGAATTAAATATAATTGCAAGATTATGTGTATACATGTATATGATATGTGAGATGAGTTTTTCAATATGAACATAATTGTAATATGTAAGAAATGTGGAAAGTAAGTCACATTATGAATGTGACTTATGAATGTGTATGTGGAAAAAAAATGTTATTATGTGTTTGTTATCTTATACAATTACTTGTCTAGTGGTATTGAGAATGATATTGCATGTATTAGTGGACCTATGAGAGATTAGGTCTTGACCTGCACAGAGCTAGAATAGGTGATGAAATTGAGAGTAAGAATGGACTCGAGTAATTCTGGATAGTGAAATTGTTATGGTAATAACTGAACTTGACTATCATATAATGTTTTGGGCCCAAAGTATATGTGTGTGGAAATGTTCTATGTATATATGTATAAAAAGAGATTGTAAGGAAAAAGGGAAGTATAATGCATGAAAATTTTTATAAGAGATAGATTAGAAATGGAGTAATAAATGGAAATTGTGTAAAATTTGCATATGATCGAATGTATATACATAAGAGATGTTAATGATAATATTGTTGAAATATGAGTTAGGCTAATGATGATCAAGTGATCAAGAGCAAATTGTTTTGAAACGGAGTTGAAATGTGTTAACTCTTAGTGTAGCAAAAGTTTAGAGAATGAATATGTAATCTTTGCGATACAAATTTAGCATTGTAATTGGAAATGTTTGAAGAAGAATAATAGAGGGCAGTATTGATTTATAAGCCACAGGTGTGACCATTAATATATTGTGGCCATATGTTATGTTTAGTATGTTGGCCGGTTAGTTTTGTTATCCACAGGCATGGGCTTGAGATGACATGACCGTAGGATATTTTTGGTAAGATTGATAATTATGCTTCAAGAAACATGGTCCAGAGATATGGTTGGTATAGTTTTACCTTATAATGTTATGGTGGAAATTTGATTATAATTATAGAAAGTATGGAAAGAGAAGAGAACTATGAAAATGTATTGAGTTATGGATAATGTGATAGAAAGGTGATTATGTAAATATAGTAATGGTATGAAAATGTGAGGAGATGATAAATGGGAGAAATTATAAAATGTGATTGAAAGTTATACTGAATATGTTCACAATGATATAATGTGAATAAGTTGATGGAAACAATGTTTAAGTGAATGAACTATGGGTAATAAATATGGTATGAAATAATCATGAGACTTACGTGAAAATTGTACTAAGATAATAGAAAATAAAATATATGAATGTTGAAAAATAATTTGAAGTGATTTGTTACAAATAATCATAATTTCAGAAAGTTGAAAAGATGGATCCGAAGAGATTAGAATTTGAATATAAGCTTGACCTAATAGAATTGGTCATATATTGAAATCTAATGATAAGTTTAAATAAGTTAATTGTTGGCTTGAATCGAATAAGATTGAGACATTGGTATATTGTGACAGATAGATCAATTGATCTAGATTTCGCTAAGATTGCGAATCATTATTGAGATTTAATATGTATAGTATTATCTGTGAGAACACTTCAGCTGAGCACCTTGGTCTGTGAGTCAATGGAGCCACTGTAAGTATCATCCATGCATATCATACATACAAAAGCATATCACACTATTTTTTTTTGTCTTGTGTTCCTATTCTTTATCAAGATAAATAATAGATACTCTATGAAGCAAACATGAAGCGGATATGAAATCAGGGGGGCATGGAAGGCCCATTGCTTGAGGAAGATCCAATCAATTTATAAAAAATGGAGATGTATGCTTATGTAAGGGACCAAACAATACACAAAAATCAATCAGAGCCTACATGAGAAAAAAATATTGGTTTGAGCCTACACAGGGGGCAAAACTTCATCTTTTATATTTTTGAGTTTATGCATGTACAAAACATTTACAGACTCACTTTTAATATTTTGCCACATATGGGGCAAAGAGAGGATATGAAGACTAGCTAAAAAAGGGTTAATTTTTTGCAAAAGTGTAAAGGAAGAACAAAATAAGAATGGAACATTAGAACTCTCAAAAGAATGAAGATGAAAAAGACAAAAGATCAGTCCAGTTAGAAGAGATAAAGCCAATGTAGGACAAATGTCCAAGGATAAAGATCCATGATTTAAGGGTAAAGACCTGATCTCCAATGGATAAAGATCCATGTTTTAAGAGTAAAGACCTGATCTCCAATGGATAAAGATACATGCTTTAAGGGTAAAGACCCGATCTCCAATGAAAAAAGATCCTTGTTTTAAGGGTAAAGACCTGATCTTCAATGGATAAAGATCCATGTTTTAAAGGTAAAGACATGATCTCCAATGGATAAAGATCCATATTTTAAGGGTAAAGACTCAATCTCCAATGGATAAAGATCATTGTTTTAAGGGTAAATACCCGATCTCCAATGGATAAAGATCCATGTTTTAAGGGTAAAGACCCAACCTCCAATTGATAAAGATCCATATTTTAAGGGTAAAGACCCAATCTCTATGGATAAAGATCCATGTTTTAAGGGTAAAGACCTTATTTTCAATGGATAAAGATTCATTTTGAAGGGTAAAGACCCGATTTGCAATGTATAAAGATCCAGTTTTGGTGTGTAAAGACCCATAATCCATTAAAGAATGGAATAGCCAGTTAAATGGAAGTGAGACTTTTCAATTGATAATAGGTCAGTCAAATCCAGTTTCGGGTCGGGCACCCTAAATCCAGTTTCGAATCAAGAACCCAAATCTAGTATTGGGTCGAGCACCCAAAATTCAGTTTCAGGTCAAGCACCCAAAATTCAGTTTTGGGTCGAGAACTCAAATCCAGTATTGGGTTGAGCACCCAAAATCCTATTTCGGGTTGAGAACCCAAATTTAGTTTTGGGTCAAGCATCCAAAATTCAGTCTTTGATGGAGAATCCAAATCTAGTTTTGGGTCGAGAACTGAAATTCAGTTTAGGGTCGAGAATCCAAAATCCAATCTCGGGTCGAGAACCCAAATCTAGTTTAGGGTCGAGAATCTAAAAATTCAATCTCGGGTCCAAGTACCCAGTTTTGGATCCATCTACCCAAATCAAATTTAGTCTCAGGTCCAAGTACCAATCTTCAGGGCCAGAACCCAAATTATTTTTTAGTTTAAAAATCACCTCGGGTCTATAACCCAAATTACTTTTTGAGTCTAAAACTCAATCTAGGTCTAGGATCTAAATCTTTTTCGAGTCCAGAACTCATTTCAGATCCAGAACCCAATCAACCTCGGTTCATAAACCCATCCTTTCCCAACTCAACTCAAAATCATGTTGTTTTTCACTATCTTCTACTGAAGTCTCAGATCATTCAAGCAAGGGGCAAACTAAAGACTCTTGATTTTGGCCCTGACTAGTCTGTTGCTAATTATTGAGGCCTAAGTCATAAACCTTTTAATTAGATGGTATACTTTAGGATGGTTGAACCTTTAAAACCCTAAAGAGGTTTATTTTGAATGTTCGGTCAGATCTGATTCGATGTTAGGGCATTCGGGGTGTGTCCAAGTCAAACTGGGCCTCCCACCCCAATTCGATATGGGATAGTCCCATATCGAGTTGGGACCTTCCCAATTCGATATGGGACCTTAAGTTAAGGTCCCATATCAAATTGGAAGCCCCATTTTGATATGGGACCTTAGTTTGGCTCCCATATCAAATTGGGCCCTCCCCAATTATATATGGACCCATATTTTGTCAAATTAAAATTTTACTTCTATATAACCTCGGTTTGTCTCAAAATAAATTGGTTTGAACTCGATATGGTCACGGTTTGTGTTAAATTCAAGTGGTTTTGAATTTGATATGCATCAAGAATCCATTTTTAACATAGGAAGGTTTCACGAAGTTGAACCTAGCACCTTCATATAAATATAAGCTTTAAAACCTTCAGAGAGGGCTGGAACTGGGTGGACTAGGAAGGGGCAGAAAGAAAAAGAGATAGTAGCAGTTTTATAAAACCCTAATTATCAAAAAAGCAATAGAGATAGAGAGCAAGAAAGGAGCAACCAAAAGTGATCAAACATAAAAAAGAAACACAAAGAAGGAGGAGCAACAGAGATGAGAACTGATAATTAAAAGAAAGAAGGCAACAAGAAAATGATCAAATAAAACAAAAAGGGCTAGTAATCACAAGATAGTAATCACTGACAATTTCCAAAGCTCAACCAAAAGAATTGATTGATTCAGGCAGTAGCAAAACCAAACAAAGTTTGGTTCAAACCCTTTAAATTCGGTGGAGCTGACAAACAAAGGTGTGCTATTCTAAGTTTTACTTCATTTAAGTTTGTAGTATTTTGCAATTGTCTTAATCCAACAACATAAAATTGTTGGTTTAATTCCAGTAACACTATATTATAGTTATTTAATCCAATAGCAAATAAAGTTTGGTTGTGGTTTATTATAAAACTTAAATAACTTGATTTAATTCATCCTCTTTGGATCCAAACCCTAATTTTATAAAAATCCTAGATTTGATTATAGTTTGCATCAATGTATATATATAGACAGTAGCATTAATATGTCTATTTTGTCGTTATTCTTATAAATTCAAAAATCTTAATTTCCACACCAAAACCCTAAATTCTATTTCTCTAAAAAAAACCCTAATTGTATTTTTCTAAAACCTTAAAACATTAATCATATTTTCTTAAACCCTAATTCAAAAATTAAAAACTCTAGCATGTAAATCTATTATTTAAATATGATACTTAAATGTAGGATTAATTACTAATGCATGTGTATTTATGATATGTCTTATTGGATGGTTTATTTGGTCTACGATGAATGATTTATCTATGAAGAATGATTGATTGTTTTTTTATTGGTTTATTTTGGTTTCAAGAATTGTAAGAGGTATGTTTCCATATTATGGGTACCTCATTTGTTGAGTATCATGTAATTTAATTTATTTTGAGTTTTAGATTAATGTAAAGGATACGTTTCTACCAATTTGTGGGTATTCTATTTTATTTATTTTCTTTTGGACATTGGACAATTGTAAATGCATGTTTCCATCCATGGATGGGTGCCTATTCATTTATCTTGTTTAAACTTGTTGTGATTTTAATAAAGTGATTATTTATTTTTATGACTGTATGTAGTATGGATAATATCATATTAATTAAGAATTTTATAATATTAAGACCTGAAAAGGAAGCTGGTTCCAATGAACCGGGTGCGGTGGGAGTGCTGGGTCATTCTCACCTTCCCCACATGTACTCAACTTTCAGAACCATCCTTTAGGAATCGAGTCATCAGCCCCTTTCTTTTTCCTATCCCGTTCGAGTGACGACTCCATTTTCTCTAGGTTTAGGCCCGTGTTTTCTAAGGCCCTAAGCCTAAAAGTGTCAAAGTCGCAAGAACCATTCCATATGGGAGTAGCAGCAAAAATCCCCGCTCACTGACTCAATTCCTAAGGAATCCCTAATCACCTATTGGGTTCAAAAAGTTGGGTATGCATGGGGAAGGTGAAAATGACCTGGCACGCCCACAGCGCCCGGTTCATTAGAACCGACCTCCTTTTCAGGTCTAAATATTATTAAAATTTTAACTTATTATAGCATCATCCATACTACATGCAATTATCAAAATAGATCAACATTGTATTAAAACCAAAAAAGTACAAACAAAATAAATGGGCACCCGTATAAGATGGAAACATGCCCTTACAATGTCCAATGTCCAAAACTAAATAAATTAGGATACCCACAATTTAGTGGAAAATATGCCCTTTACATTAATCCCAAAATATTTAAATAAATTAAACTATAAAAAATAAATAAATTAAACAAATAAGGCACCCATGAGTGGAAACATGTCTTTTACATATTTATTTAAAAATATATATAAACCTAAGGAATATAAAGATAATTGAATAATTAAAGAGAAGATAAAAAATATCTAAATATTATCCATTAAAGAAATATAGGGCATGATGATGAGGGTCACCCTTACTGGGGTCAAAGGGACAGTGCCCCTTGCTGGGGATCGGGGGTAGCGCTCTCGAAAGGCAAACGGTTTACATGGTATGATTTTGTTGGGAAATCAGGATTTCTATGTAAGCTAGGATATTATGATTATAGAAATTAGGTTTTTGTATTTTAGGTAAATTAAGGTTTAGGGTTTGTGAGATTTAGCATTTTGAAAAATAATATTTACTTAAATTGAAACCTTAGTTACTGTATGAAATAAATAAAAAAAAGGGAATTGGATAATTAGGATATTGTGATGATAGTTTGAAAAATGAAGGTGATTATTTATTTAATAAACTATATTAAGATGAACTTACCTACGTTTGAAGGATCCACCAAATTGAAGGAATTGAACAAAGCTGCTGCCAACACCAATCCTCCATTTCTGGCCAAGCTTACAACCAAGATACACTACTTGCTACCTTGTGAATTGGATAGTTTTTGGTTTTTGATTGCTAGTGTTTTTTTTCTTGATCATTTACTTTGTTTCTTTTTGCTAATAGTTATAGCAAATTTCTAAGTCCAAAGTCTCCGAAAAAACCAAAGTCCCTCTATTCATCTTTTAAGTCTGTATTTATAGGCAATTAATCAAATAAAAACCTAGTCATTATTGGCATAGGGCGTTGCGAGCACAGGCTTCTGAGGGCACTGGCACATGGGCTTGTGATCATGAGCTTGTATGAGGCTTCTGGCACATGGGTTTGTGATCACGGGCTTGCATGAGGGCGCCGACACAAGCGGGACTACGAGCTACACGCCTACGGTGAATTGGCATGCAAATTCGAGCAGGCCGAGAGGCCGCATGTCGCTCGTCGATTTGTCCATTATTATTTTTTATTATTTTCATTACTATTATTAAAAATAAAAAAATATATATATTTAAAATAAATATTTATAAATTCTTTTTTCTTTTATACAATAAATTTTATATTATTAAAATAAATAATAAATATTATAAAAATTATTTCAAAAAGTTGTAAATGTTCAGACTTGACTTAATCGCCTTTTAATTAGTTTTGGACTTGACTTCGTCAAAAAATAAGGGTTTACAATTTGCCCCCTGCTTGAGCGATATGGACTATAGCAAAAGAGAGTGAAAAGCAACATGACTTTGAGATGATTTGGATGAGGATGGGTTCTCGACCCTAGGTTAATTGATTAGGTTCTGGACTCAAAATGTGATTTAATTTGGATTCTAAATTCGAATTGATTTGGGTTCTGGACCCGAAATGGATTTGATTTGGGTACTTAGACCTGAGACTTGGTACTTATACCCAAGACTAAATTGGATTTGGGTACTTTGACACAAAACTAGGATTTTGGATTCTCGACCCTAAACTGGATTTTGGGTTCTTGACTCAAAAATGAATTTTGGATTCTTGATCCTAAATTGGATTTGAGTTCTTGACCTAAGACTAGATTTCAGGTTCTCGACCCTAAACAAGATTTGGGTTCTCGACCCTAAGATGGATTGGGTTCTCAACCCTAGACTGAATTTGGGTTTTTAACCTTAAAATAGATTTGGGTTCTTGAGCCAAGACTAAATTTTGGGTTTTTGACCCTAAACTGGATTTGGTTTCTCGACCCAAGACTAGATTTAAATTGGATACTTGGACCTGAGACTGGCTACTTGGACCCGAGACTGAATTTCATTTGGGTACTTAGACCCAAGACTGAGTACTTGCACCCGAGATTGAATTTAATTTGGGTACTTAGAACCAAAACTGAATTTGATTTAGGTACTTTGACCCGAGACTGAAATTGATTTTGGTTCTCAACCCTAAACTTGATTAGGATTCTTGACCTGAAAATAAATTTTGGGTTCTTGACCCAAAACTAGATTTGGTGACCTTCTGTCAGTTTGAGAACTTTGGCTTTCTTCTAGCCAATAAATTTTAGCTCTTCTAGCTGATTGATCTTCTATCATGACCTTCTTCTAGCCACTTGCTCCATTCTTCAATGGATCGACACTAGACCTTCTAGTTGGACTGACCTTCTATAATATGGGAACTTTAGCTTTCTTCTAGCAAGTTTTTCCATTCTTCAATGGATTATGGGTCTTCACCCTCATAATGGATCTTCATCCTTGGACCTTGGATCTTCATCCTTAGTCTTTGGGTTTTCACTCTTCAAAATGGATCTTCATCCTTTGGAGATCTGGTCTTCGCCCTTCAAAATGGATCTTCATCGTTGGACATCAGGCCTTCACCCTTCAAATTGGATCTTCATCCTTGGAGATCGGGTCTTCGCCCTTTAAATTGGATCTTCATCCTTGGAGATCGGGTCTTCACCTTTCAAAATGAATCTTCATTCTTGGAGATCGGCTCTTTACCCTTCAAAAGTGGATCTTTATCCTTGGACATTTGTCCTATAATAGCTTCAGCTCTTCTAGTTGGATTAATCTTTATCTTTTGCATCTTCATTCTTTTGGGGTTCATACTTTCTTCTTATCTTGTTCTTTTTGTTCTTCTTTTTGCAAAAAATTTAGCTATTTTTTAGCTGTCCCTTATATCATCTCTTTGCCCCCTGTGTGCCAAAATATTAAAAGTGAGTTTGAAAATATTTTGTACATGCATAAACTCAAAAATTGAAAGGAGAAATTTTGTCCCCTTTGTAGGCTCAAACCAATGATTTTGTTCTCATGTAGGCTCTGATTGATCTTTGTATTTTGTCTGGCTTGCATAAGCATGCATGTCTTCTTTCTTTTGCAAAGTGACTAGATCTTTCTCAAGTAATGGGCCTTCTGCTTCATAGAGTATCTGTTGTTCACTTTGACAAAGAATAGACAACACAAGACAAAAAATGTAGTGTGATATGCTTATATATGCATGATATGCATGGATGATAGTAACAGTGGTTCGATCGACTAATAGACTGAGGTGCTCAGCTGAAGTGTTCTCATTGGTTCCTTCCAGATGCTCATTTAGGTCTAGCATTAGAATGGTAGAAGGCTTCACATTTATGGTTTTTAAGATGTTGAAAACATTAGTAATGGAGACCCTAAGTAGCATAGTCAGGGATACATCCATTTCAAACTATGATTCAACATGTCAATTGGTAGCTGCTTCATAACCTTGTCAATAATCATTTACTTTGCCCAATGTATCCTTTGAGGTTTGACATTGCAACATACTTCCCTCAACTTGAAGGCTTTGTATGATAAAAACACTTTTTTTTCTTTTTTAAATCTTAAAATCATATTTTGGCTTTGTCAAATTAGTGTCATTATACCTCAGGACTCAATTTCACAAATTAATATATCTTTAACATGACAACCCTAGTTATTACCCGGGAATCATTTCTATTTGAGCAAGAACTATTACACTTCAGATAGCCACATACACATTACTTAGCCAAAGGTCTCATTGAGTTTAAATATAATCTATCTCATATGCATGCTTTTTCAAACTATCTCCACTAATATACTCTACCTACCAAGAGAGATAAACATGTCTTGAATGGGCTTGAAATGGGGTCTATTAGGGACACGGGTTAAATGAAAGCCATCTTTGAGTCGGAGCTGGTGTGACAAAATGGACAAACTTCAGACTACAAACTTCTTGTTGGAACCTTAGGCAGGGAGCAATCTTGCTAAACTCCAATTTCCTTCTATCTCCTTAGAAAAAAATAGAACTGATTAAGACGATCTTCATCTTTTCCATTTGCACAAACTCAAGACCCATTTTTTTCTTTTCTATTTTTTTCTATTTTTTCTTTTTTTGTAATTTTTTACTATTTGTTTTTTTCTTTTTTTTCTCTTTCTGCAATTTTTTTTTGTGTTGGGTCCTAGCTTTAAAAGAATTATATTGCTTACACCATTCTATACTTCTGTTTATGGATGAATGTAGTAGAGTGAGTCTTAATTCAACAAGAATAAATCATTTGTTGTCTTGATGTCATCTTAATGACTTTGAGATAACAAGTCTAGTATCAGGTGAACTTCAACTACCCTTATGGTCTTGAGAACTTCAATTATCCTTATGGTCTTAACTATGCATCCTTTCTTTGATCTTCTTTCCCTCTTCACCTTAGTGATCATTAGATTTATCATAAGAGTCTCAATAGCTCAAGGTAGGTTATCAGGCTTAGAAGCCAATAAAGAGCAAGCTAAAATATCATGAAGGTTCAAGGGGACAAACTAGGGATTGATATTTAATTAGGTGGATTCTAGTTGTTGGCTTACCAAACAATGCCTAAATCATCTCTCCCTTAAATAAGTAGAGTTCAATTTCACCTCGAAGGTTCGTCAAAGCATGTTCTAAAATTGGCTAGGACCTAGACAAAGGTCATTATGTAGGAGCCCTCTCTAAGTAAGCATACACAACTCAATGCCATAGAACAATTCCCTTACCTAGTAAAGTCATTCAAATCATGATGTATAGATACGCTAAATTATAAATATTAAGCTAGATTCACCATTAGTCGAGCACCAAAATGAACAAAGGCCATGAAATATTTAATGAAAATAATTTATTCGAACAAATATAATTTGAAAAAACATAATTGGTCCAATTAAATATTAAAGAAAGCAAAATAGAAGAGTAACATTCAAGTTAAGGGAAGTTCATTGAGTTGAGCTTCTTCTCTCTTCACATCTTAAATACTCTCATCTTGAAAAGAGGATAAGACAAAATCTTCCTCCAATCCTCTTCCTACCATAAAGGTTGCTGATGGAGGTACTCTTCCAAATTTAGGCAAAGGATTGCTTTTAGTATTGGGATTATCCGGCTCGGTTAAATTACCACTATCAATAAGATCTTGAATTTCATGTCTTAATCGAGCACATTTATTTGTCTCATGCCCTTCCATTTGATGAAATTGATAGAAGGCCTATGCATTGAAGTTTAATGGTAGAGGATAGTTTAGCGGTCGAGGAACCAACAGTTGTAGAAACCCCTTCTTTTGTAGCTTATTGAAAACCCAAGACAGAGGTTTTCCTAATTCTGAAAACTGTCTTCTACTTCCTTGGCCAGTTACATTAACATTGACTTTCTTATATATACTTTGATTGCCAGACTGACAATTCCATTTTGCAGAAAAATGGTTCTTCTCTCTTTCCCACTCTTCTATTTGCAAGCTAGCTTAAAGAAGATCTTTGAAATCCCTTACAAAGGTGTGAGACAGCCTTTCATGGAGGTTGGGCAAGACGTCTTTGACTATCATCCTAATCTGGTCCTACTCATCAGGCCTCCTATTGAGAAATGCGGCCTTATTTCTCCATCTATTTACATAATCAACAAAACTTTCATTTTATTTTTGCCTGATAGTTTCCATCTCAATCAAGGTAACTTCCATTTCAACATTATACCCATACTACTAAAAGAAAGCTTTGTACACCATATCTCAATCTGTTTGGGTACTTTCCTCCAAGGTATTGAACCAATTCTACACCACAGGATCCAATGAGAGCATGAAATACCTTAGAGTTTGAGCCTTAGTAGCTATGGCAGACTGCATGGCAGTGACGTATTTCTTAACATACAAGTGAGGATTTCATGTACCATTTTATCTAGCGAAGGAAGGCATCTTGAACTTATAAGGGACCTCTTCATCTAGCTCAAACAACTTGTCGACCTTCGACATTTCTTTAGTTTTCAATTTCTTTTCAAATTTCTTTTCGAAATCAACAATCAGCTTCTCCACATTTGAAGTTTCAGCCTTTTTCATGGCTAATCTTTCAACAACCTTTGTCTCCTTTTATTTTCTTGAGGATCTTGAAAGTATTGAGCCCATTCATCATCATCATTAATGACTACTTCATCGACCTTAGCCTTCCTTTTTGTCCTTTGGCTTCTTAGTGCTGGCAGATGCCTCAACAGTGTTCCCCAAAAGTGTAGCCAGTTGGCTCCTCATAGTCTCAGCTAGGACCTCCTTCCATATCTCATGATCCAACTGCACTTGAAAATAAGAGTAGTGTTGCTCCATGGAACACTGGATATGGTCCTGCTGAGACAATAATTTGTTCTTCTTCAACTCAATGTTTCCTATCTTGCCCTTTATCCTGCATATATGCCTCTCAAAATTAATGGGTTTCCTTTCATCATCCCACTCGACATCAATAGAATGATGCCAGTATCTAAAGGTAGAGGTTGGGGTAAAGGGCAGGCCAACTGAGGAAAAAGGTCCAGAAGTGGTGGATGGGCCAAGAAAGTCTATTGGTGGATGTGAAGGTACATCAGAAGTGGGAGCAAGAGGAACTAGCTCAGAATTCGTAGGTGATGCTTGTAGCTCCACCACCTTCTCTCGGTTCAATAGCTTAAGGGTGTCTGTACTCAAAAGTTTGGGGAGCTCATCTAGAGTCATCGGGAGGCATCCATCTAACACACCCAAACTGCGAGCCATTCTCATGACAATCATGCCACCATGTAAGTTACCTGGTGCCCCTTTCTTAGACTACTTGTATAAGAAATGCATGATAGCATGAGCTACATTGGATAGGATTTTCTAAACCATGCAATTTAAAATTTGATACTTTTGATACCTTAGGCTGATACTTGGCTGCATTCGGTGCTAATGTGCTCCAAACCTTGTGAGGAATAACATCATACTCTGTAAAGTCTAACTCTGAGTTAAGATACTTAATAGTCTGTTCCTCCTCTGCAGTAAACAGACCTAAATGCACACCAAGTTCATTGATACTCATGTGAAATCGCTGCCCTTCCAACTAGAACTTCATCGTCGGCTCAATAATTGAGATCTTATTTTTGTAAAATAGGAACATGCAGTAGAATTTTAGTGTTAATTCTCTATATGATGGCTCATTGATGGAAAAGAGTTGTTCCCATCCCGGTTGGTTTATCAAATCCCAGATCTCAGCCACGATATGAGCTTGTTCCATAGCATCCCAATCCAAAACCCTAGGAGGAGACCAATCATTGTTTCCTAATACTTCAAATCACTTCCTTTCTTATGAATTCGAGAATGAAATGCACTTGTGACTGGCCATAAATTTAGAGATTGGATGTGTAGCGGGTTGGCTTGAGTTGCCTTCCCCTCTAGCTCATTTGGTGGGTAACTTTTAAAGTTAGTTTATGAGGACCCATGATCTGCATAATAAATACAACCATTCTCAAAAACAACAGCAATACAAAACATATGGGATAGTGTGGCTGAAATGCCTGCATTATAACAACATAGCATTCAACATATTCCAACGAAAAGAATGCCAATTATGCCAAACCAACAACAGCAATAGAATCCACAAAAACAGATTAAATCGATGCATCAAGCAACCATGAAATACAAAATGTAGCAATACAATTCTATTTGTCTCTAAAGCCCAATAGGTTAAATCCAATAAATAGCTATCTAAATCAATGAATAGCCAACAAATAGTGTATAAAAATGATTAACACAAACTTAGGCTATGAATTCCCAAGAATATGACGAGTAAAGCACAACAAAATCACAAAATCGCAGGAAACAAAATTTTCTAACAAAATCCCTAAGAATCTCTAACAAAATCGCAAGAAATAAAACAAAATTTCAAAAGTTAGGGTGCATACCTGAAATACAGTGGAGAATGCAACAAAATAAAAAGGAAAAGCACTTAAATCCTCTCAAAACCTTGAAATGGGAGTCAAAATCCCCTCTAGGATGAATGGGTATGT
Organism: Garcia nutans; assembly: GCA_947685225.1. Classification (NCBI taxonomy): domain Eukaryota; kingdom Viridiplantae; phylum Streptophyta; class Magnoliopsida; order Malpighiales; family Euphorbiaceae; genus Garcia; species Garcia nutans. Next base: position 29,234,175 of record CANTUV010000007.1, on the reverse strand, counting down.
GATTTCGAGTGTGAGAGTGTGAAAATTTTAAGAAAAAATTGACAAAGAGGGAGAGAGGGCAGGGGGAAATTATGTTTAATTCAAAATCGGGTACTTAAAAATACAGGGACACGCCCACAGACAAGACCATGTCTATGGGCGTGTCGTAGTTACTGGGTTTCCAGTGACACGGGTGTGTCACTGAGCATGTTGATGCTATTGGGACTCCTGAAATTTAGTCAAAATGACATGACCAGAGACACGGGTGTGTCCATAGGCGTGTTGTAGCTACTGGAATATAATTTAAATGACACATCCAGTGACATGGGCGTGTTATTGGTTGTGTTGTAGCTACTGAGAGCAATCTAAATGACATGTCCAATGACACAGGCATGTCACTGAGCGTGTTGTATCTACTATCTCAAAAAATGAATTACACACCCATTTTAACATGGGCATGTCCAAAAACATGCTCAATTTGCCCCTCACAACACTTAGTCAAATTCCCAACAAAAGATTTTTTTTTTATACACATTCAAATGAACTTAGAGTAACACACCTCCAATCAATGAGAAAAGATATAAACATAAATCAAACAAACTAAAAACATGAAAATTAAAGAAACACATATTAAAACAAACAAAATGGTGGGTTGTCTCCCACCCAGCACTTCTTTAACATCGTATTAGTTGGACTTTTAGGAGTAGTTTATCCCTAGTCTTGGAGGTATTTCCTTCAACTCATTCAATTCTCCCCTAAGTATAATTTGAGCCTTTGCCCATTCACCTTAAAGTCCCCTTTTTTCGGATGAGTAAGTTCAATTGTTCCATAGGGAAAGACTTCCTTGATCGTGAAAGGGCCAGAGCATTAAGGTTTTAACTTACCTAAAACAAGTTGAAGCCTCGAATTGTACAATAATACCTGATCTCTAGCTTGAAACTATTTTCGTTCCTTAATGCCAGCATCATGCCATCTCTTAGTTCGCTCCTTATACATCCTTACATTAACGTAAGCTTGTACTTGTTTTCTTCCAGCTCAATGACCTGCAATTTCCTCTTTTCTTTTAGGATCTCAATGGTTTCATATGCCCAACACTTAAATGACTTGCTTGCTTCAAGATAAGCAAGCTTCTCCATTGTTTCTTAATCTTCAACATTATCCTGCATTAAGCACAAGTCAAGGGGATCCTTGGAAACAATGTTAGTAATAAAATTTATGGTTTCATGCTTAATAATATCATTGCATGAATCCATCTCATCGAGTGTAAGTGGGTGCTTCATAGCATAACGTATATGAAAAACAACTTTCTTGCTTCCATCTCTCAAAGTTAACGTGCCATCATGGACATTGATAAGGGCACGAGCGGTATTTAAAAATGGCCTACCATGGATAAATGAAACATCTGCATCCTCATCTATATGAATGACAACAAAATCATTGGGGAAGATGAAATCCTTGACTTTTACCAACACATCCTCTATAATACCAAGAGGGTAGATTACTGACTTATCAGCAAGTTAAATTGTCATTAGTGTTGGTTTAGGCTAGCCCCTAAATCGACCAATACACTTTTAACTTCAAGATTACCTATCAAACATGGAATAGTAAAACTACTAGGATCTTTTAAATTCTTAGGTAACCTCTTCTCCAAAATTGCTTAACTCTTTTTTTGATAAATGCACCAATGATACTTCCTTAAGTTTCCTTTTATTAGAAAGGAGATCTTTAAAAATTTTAGCATATTTGGGCATTTGCGATAAAGCTTCAGCAAATGGAATATTAATGTGCAATTGTTTAAAGAGTTTAAAAAACTTACCAAACTGAGCATCCATCTTATCCTTGTTCAACCTAGCTGGATATGGCACTCAAGGTCGGTATTCCTTCACTATTGTACTGGGCTCTTGTGGTGGGCTCCCTTTCTCATTTTCTAATGTAGCCTTCTCTCCTGAAGTGGCAGTTGGATCATCTTCTTTTCCTTTTTCTTATGTCTCAGCCTCTTCCTCAATCACTTCTTCTCTTTTCTCAACCACACCACCCTTAATTTCCTTTCCACTCCTCAGAGTAATTGCCTTTATCTACTCCTTTTGGTTAGCCTCAGTATTGCTAGATAAACTCCCTTGCAGTCTTTCACTAAGTAACTTGGCAACTTGCCCCACCTAATTTTCCAAATTGTTAATAGAGGCTTGTTGATTTCTAAGGGTGGTTTCAGTTGATTGAAATCTATTTTTTGAAGCTGCTATGAAATTCTCCAACATGTCTTCCAAATTGCTCTTTCTTGGAGGAACAGTTTGGGGTTGAGGCTACTGTAATCCAGGGGGAGGTCTTGAATTATTTTGATTATTCCACCCAAGATTATATGTGTTATTATAGGGGTTGTTCTGTTGTTGCCTTGGCATGCTCCCAACAAAGTCCACCTGCTCCTATCTAGCAAACATATTATCATTTTGACAATTTTGGCTTTGATGTCCACCCCCACACCATTCACAAGACATCACCTGCATTAATTTCCCTAAAGATGGAGCTAAAGAATCAATCTTTTTGTTCATTACTTCTAATTTTACTTTCAAAGCCACCACAGGATCCAATTGATGTGAACCAGTGACTCTCAGTTTTCCTTATTCCCTTAGAGCTTGCCACTGATAATTCGTAAGGGCCATATCTTCAATCAAATCCCTTGCTTGTTCAGGTGTCTTGTTATTTATGGTACCCCAGCTGCTGCATTAATGGATTGCTTGCTTGCATAGTTCAATCCATTGTAAAAAGTTTGAATCTGAAGCCATTGTGGAAGCCCATGATGAGGACACCTTCTCAATACATATTTAAACCTCTCCCAAGCATCATAAAGGGTCTCACCATCTTGCTAAAGGAAGGATGAGATATCATTCCTTAATTTGGCCATCTTGGAAGGTGGAAACTATTTTGCTAAAAATTTCACTGCCAACTGACCCCATGTAGTGAAAGTGCCTGGGGGAAAATATTTAAGCCATTTCCTTAGTCAGTCTCTAAGAGAAAATGGGAACAACCTCAGCCTAATCGTATCATCTGAGACATTATTTATTTTAAGTGTGTCCCATATCTCCAGGAAATTCTCAAGATGTACATTAGGATCTTCATATGGGAACCCATCAAACTGGCAAGTCTACTGCACCATTTGAATTACATTTGGCTTTATCTCAAAGTTGTTCGCAGCAACTGTCGACCTCCGTATGCTAGAATCAGCCCCATTGAGAGTAGACTTAGCATAGTCCTGCATTGTTCTAGGTCTAGTTTCTGCCATTGTCTCAAGTTCTTCTTCTGAGCTTGAGTCTTCCAAGTTTGTTTTTGTTTCTACCAAAACTATTTCCCTTTCTTCCTTTCACTTTTGCCTCAATGTTCTCTAGTTCTTGATCTAATCCAAGTAAATGGGAAGAGCTAGCTTGGGTCATAAACATGAAAAAAAAGTACTTGAGATGACAGTCAAAATTCAAGAAACAATGTAAATAAAATAAAATAAAATAAAAGCTAAATTAACACTCTTAATTATATTACTGATATTAAAAACTGTTGTCACCAGCAACGGCGCCAAAAACTTGATGTGGACTTTGTGCTATTGCAATGCTACCACAAGTGCACGGGTCATGCAAGTAATAAAGTAGTGAATAAGATATCGTTCCACTGGGAACAATGTTAATTACTAGTGCAAACTTCAACTGTTGTTTAGCAATTCAATGATTCTTGTGATGATTAAAATAAAAACAATGAAATATCTAATACATTAAATTAAAGAAAGATTGAGTATTATGCAAAAAGAATTGATAATAAAGACACTATCCAGATATTGAATCCCCTAGCTATAAAGAGTATTTATGAATATTAATTCAATTAAATCAAATAACACAGCTGAATTGGCATTCCTCTAAATTAGATCAAAACCTCTCTCGAGAGAATTAATACCTAATCACTAAGTAGAATGCTAGGAATCTCTTCTCAAGCATAATTAAATAGATCATGTAATAGGAACCAAGAATTATAAACCAAAGGATCTTGTAAGTCTATCTCTAGCACTCCAAAATGAGAATTCTATTCATATCAAGCTTTCTCAAGTCAATAATATGAAAATTGTAACCAATCAATAAGCATACTATTATCAATTGAAAATAAACAATTTAGAATCATAAGAATAAGGCAACTCAATTAAATGATTTAATTTAATAAAAACTATTCAATCCATACAATAAAGTTAGGGTTCATCAATATCTAGATAGAAATAATTTAGTTCATCTTTATAACCAAAAAATCAGGACAAAAGAAATAAGTAAAAGAATTCAAACAATTCATGATGAATTATTTGTGTTTCTTCACTTCAATCTTTAATTCTTGATTTAAATCTTGCTAAAATTGGATCTTCACCTTCACCCTCAATTTCCAAAAGTCTCTCTTATAAAAGAAACCGCCTCTTAAGTGATAAAAACTGGATACCTAATTTACACTTAAGCTTAGATTTTATAACCCAGAGATTTAGCCTGACACTCCCAGTGACACGGCCATGCCTCTAGGCATGTCGATAATATTTTTTCAGCATTGATGACATAGGCAAGAACACGTCTAAGTGGCTAGACATATCGCAGCTACTGTCATGCACAATTAAGAACACGGGCAGTTACATGGGTGTGTCACTGGACATGTCAAAGCTTCTGTAAGTTGGGCGAATGACAAGGTCATTGACACTCCCATGTCGTTGGGTTGAAAATTTTGCCCAAAGCAACTCTTTTCCTCATCTTTCATCCATGATTCCAGCCTAAATGACCATAAGGCCTCAAAGTATAAAAGATTTTGAAAATAAACCCTAACAAGCACTGAACAAATAAATTAAACTAAATTTGACAATAAATATACCATGGTATAGGGGTAAAAATATCATCAATTATATACTTATCACAAATAATGCCTAAATCATCTCTTCCTTAAATAGCAAAGTTCAATTTCACCTCAAAAGTTTGTCAAAACATGTTCTAAGATCAACTAGGACCTAGACACTCATAATTATATAGGAGCCCTCTCTAAGTAAGTATACACAACTCAATGCAATAGAACATGTAACACCCCCACACCCAATACATACACACTACATACACCACCCTGTAGTATACATGTATCGAATATAGGAATGCTACGGATTTTATTAACATTCAAATGGTTCTAAATAATATTATCATCTTTCTCATATACATTATAGAAAATAAATCATTAACTTATTATATAAAACAAATAGATATATATATATATGTATACATTTACTTAATACGCAGCGGAATATAGAAAATATTTACATATATGAAAACATTTAAATTCATATTTACAAATATACATATATTCACACTATAAACAATGTTTACAAAATATAAAAGAGTTATATATGATTGGCAAGTCTGCTCTGATCTTTAAGTTCCCAAAATCAACTCTTCAACGTCTACTCTCACTCGGTCTCGAAGAGCTCTCGGGTTCAACTCTATCAACTCTATCACCTGCGCGATTAAACACTATCACGCTAAGCCAAGGGCTTAGTAAGTCCAATCATGCTAATGTTATGCTTAAGTGCAATGCAATGCAACACACCTTATTAATAAAAGCAACAACATAGGTGAAAAGCTAACATCAACCCTTTTGCCTATCACAAATCATATAAGCATACCACAATTCAATATATTTCCACATCCTTCATTAATCAATCAAGTTATCATTCATGACTCACATTAAACATAGACAAGCATGGGCCCAAAACACACTAATATGCCATTCAATTTTCAGAGTTAATGTTTTGGTTTTGTTATCACATTTATCAATATCATATACCCAACTAGGCTTCAAGGATTAGGTTCAACCAAGCTTCAAGGGGAGCAAAGCATGCTAAGCTTCAACCCAACTTGGCTTCAAGAACCAACCCAACCTAGCTTCAAGGGTTGTAACATCTCAATTAGGCTTCAAGGATTCAATCCAACCTAACTTCAAGAGATTGTTACTATCATTAGGCATGCCACCAATAACAAACTCTGAAAATGGAATAACACATTAGCCACACAATTCATTCACATTTCATTCTCAATTCTCATCAATTAGGCAAACATGCCATGTATCTTTCAATTGAATCATCATAGCCAATCACAATGGCCTCAAATCAAACAATATCTCAATTCATATTAATCATATAACATCATTGATACAACATTTCAAAGTACATACCACATTGCCATTCACAATGCATATAGCCTAACATTGTTCATATGTTTCATCAATATCAACAAATGTGTGCTACAATCTCAACATCAATGAATGTATGTTCCCCATATGTTTGATTAGGTCCTTCTTATCTTTGAAGTATATTTAAAGTGTTTATGTTTAGGTTTAAGTATCAATAATATCTTTGAAGAAACAAAACCATACAAAAAGAACAAAAATAAAAACAGTAGCCAACACATTTGAGGGACACGGCCAAGCTTGTGGCCGTGTCTCTCAACTGAATTTTGGCAGTGACAGACACTGGCATGGGACACGGCCGTGTCTCTCAAAAACCAATCCAACACGTCCAAAATTTCATGACTTGGCCGTGTCTCTCAATGCCTTTGGCCGTGTCACCCAAGAACAACACCCTAACCAAAACCAATTCTCTTCTAATATCACTCAACACAATATACACCATATAACATGTTTCAAATGAATATAATCAATGTTCTAAACACATATTCATCACAAAAACCACTTCACAATACATTAATATTACATTTAAACAAATACCATTTCAAAACCCTAAAATCCAACATCATTCATAATCTTTCAAAATCAACATCTACCACTTTCCACAACAACACCTATGTAACCTTTTAACTTAAAATCACTTTAACACTTGAAAACACATCATAAACACATCTTATCATCAAATCCTACAAACCCTAATTCACTTCAAACACCCCTTCAAAAGAAAAGAAGAAATCAAGGAAAAGATCTTACCTCAAATGAAGAAATTTCACAAATCTTTAACCAAATCCTTTGATTGCTTCTTCAATTTGCTTCAAGCATCAAGAATACCTCTCTTGCTCTTTCTCTTCTTGGATGGCCAGCCTCTTCATGAAAGAAAGAAGAAAATGATAAAGACACAAAGTCAAATAGCTTTTCTTCTTTAAATCTCCACCAAGAGATTTTATCCAATCAATTACCAAAATGCCCTCAACCATATAACTAACCTTTTGTCTCTTATATGCCCATATATGTAATTTCACATATCCCATAAAAATATCTCTCTTCCATTGACTCACCCTTTGACTTATGTATATGTTATATATATTATCATATAAACAACATATACACTTTACTCTAAACCCTCTTTCTTTCCCAAAACACATATACACAAGCATTCTCTTTCAAACCTCTTTTCTTATCACATAACATATACATTCAATCCCATTTACAACAACAACAACAACAACATAAACAAAACTTCTAGGGCATACATGAGGATATTACAGAACAACTCTGTCACCTTGTACAATTATTCAAATCATGATGTATAGATACACTAATTTATGAATATCAATCTAGACTCATCATTGGTTGAACACTATAATGTCAAAAGCCATAAAAATTATAAATTCAATAAAAGTAATTTATTGAAACAATTTTAATTTGAAAAAAAAAACATAATAAAATACTAAAGAAAGCAAAATAAAATGGGAAACATTCATGCCAAGGGTAGTTTGTTAAGTCAAGCCTCTTCTCTCTTCACATCTTCAATAATCTTATCTTAAAAGGAGGATAAGACAAGATCTTCCTCCAATCCTCCTCCTACCATGAAGGTTGCTGGTGGAGGTACTCTTTCAAATTTTGGCAAAGGATTGATCTTGGTATTGGGCTTATCCGGATCAAATAGCTTTCCACTATCAATAAGATCATAAATTTCATATCTTAATTGAGCACATTTATCTATCTCATGCCCTTGCATTTGATGGATCGATAGTAGGCCTTGGCATCAAAGTTTGAGGGTAGAGGATCATGCAGCGGTCAAGGAGAGCTAGTGGCTGTAACAACCCCTATTTTTGCAGCTTGTTGAAAACCCAAGAAAAAGGTTTTCCCATATCTAAAAATTGTCTACTATTTGCTTGACTAGTTATTGCATTGACATCCACTACATTCTGTGTACTTTGGTCACCGGACTGATAATTCCCTCTCTCATTCTTTCTTTCAAAAAAATGGCTCTTCTTTCGTTCCCATTCTTCTATCTGCAAGCTAGCTTGGAGAAGATCTTTGAAATCCCTTATGCGAGTGTGAGACATTTGTTATCGCAGATTGGGTAAGATACTCCTTACTATCATTCGAATATGGTCAAACTTATCTGGTTTCTTCTTAAGTAGTGTAGCTTTGTTTCTCTACCATTTCACATAGTCAACAAATTTCTCATTTTGCTTTTGTCTGATAGTTTCTACCTCCATCAGAGTCACTTCTAGTTTGACATTATACCCATATTGTTGAATAAAGGCTTTGTACAACATATCCTAATCTTTCTGAGTACTTTCATCTAAGGTGTTAAACCAATTTTGCATAATAGGATCAAATGAGAGCATTAAATACCTTAGAGTTTGAGCCTTGGTAGCTTTAATAGACTACATAGCAGTGATGTACTGCTTAATATGCAAGTGAGGATTCCTTGTACCATTATACATAGCGAAAGAAGGCATCTTTGAACTTGTAAGGTACTTCTTCATCTTGCTCAAATAGCTTGTCCACTTCCGACAATTCTTCAGTTTTAAGCTTTTCTCAAACTTTTTCTCCAAGTTAGCAATTAGCTTTTTTACATCAGTAATATCAGTCTTTTCAATAGTTAATTTTTCCATAGCCTTTGGCTCTTTCTTTTTATCTTGAGAATCTTGGAAATACCGAGCCCAATCATTAACATCCATCATTACTTTGTCATCATCAAACGTTGCTTCCCCAACCTTTACCTTTCCTTTATCTTTCTGCTTCTTAGTACTAGCAGATGCTTCAACAATGTTCCTCAATAACACAACTAGTTGGCTTTTCATGGTATTAGCTAGGACCTTCTTTAGTTCTTCCATCTTGGAACTGATTGCATCATCCACCATCTTATGAATCTATTCAGGTTCCATTTCTTTTGGTGAGAAGCTAACTGAGTCATTACTGGATTCTATGTCACTAGCATAGGTTGGATTGTTGTAAGCTCTTGAACTGCTATACTCTAGGTCTGTGACCAGAAAGGATCAATGTTATGTAATGCAATGCATGTATGTATGTATGCATGGATGCACAAGTAACAGATAAACAAAGAAAATTAGGATGTTCCTTCTAACATTATATCTTCCCCACACGAGTGGTGAATCTCTTTTCCTAGGTATATGGTCAACAAAATATCAACTTGGGACATCTTGTTTTTAAAAAATTCACTCGGATGGTTTAATCAATAGTTGTATTTTGAAACACAGAAGGCAGTCCATGATAATTTCCATTAATTAGGATTTAATCCATTGGATTAACTAAAAATAGCTCTTATGCTATATTATGGATTAAAACTAAATTAAAAAGTTTATCATAAATAGATTTCCTATTTAGAAAAATAACTAATGATTCATGCCACAAACAAGCCCATGATTAACAATTGGTATAAATTAGGCCCACAATTGATTTTGGTATTCCATAATTGATCTAAATATTTGCAAGCTCATTTAAGAAGAAGTTAAGAAGAGTTATAATTTGGATGAAGTGAAAAATAATTTTGTTTGAAGGCCCATTTATAAAAAGGTTTGTTTAAAAATAAATATTTAGCTTTGTATGAGATAGAAAAGAATCTTTGACCTATTTTAGAAAATTTTATGTCCAAAGACCATCTTGAAAATTTTAAAAATAAATTTGTTGGTCTTTTGGGTTTAAAAGAATAAAAATTATTTTGAGCTTACATTATAATTAGGTCATATTAGAAAAAGAACAAACCAAAAAAGCCATGGCTCAAACATGATATGTCAATCTTATTCAAACATCAAGCATTTGGGCAAAAACCTAATAAATGTAAGTAGACCAATTACATGAGCTTTAGTCTTTGGGTCAAAAAGTTTAGGCTCCCATATGAAGAATATACCCAAAGGTACAAGGCTATGAGTGATTATGTCATGCTCGATCTCCATACCTTGAGTGAAAGTGTGGTATCCCTTACATAACACAAAACATGTTACATGGGCATCCTAATTCATATAATACAATCTAAATGATGTAATTCAATCTAAATGATGTAATGGACAATACATAATAAGAAACAATAAAATAATATAAAGATCAACGAAATCAACTTCTCTTATACCTAGTGGAATTGCTACTGTGAGCATGGATTTTTGCCCCCGCTCCCATGTGGAATGTTTCTTGCGACTTCGGCATTGTTATGCTTAGGGCCTTAGTGAACACGAGCCTAAACCCGGAGAAAATTGAGTCACCACCAAAATGGGCAAGGAAAATAGAAAAGGGTGGATGACTCAATTCATAAGGAATCTCCAACCCCCTAATGGGTTTGAAAAGTTGGGTATGTATGGGGAAGGTGACAAATAGCCCAACAACCCCATAACTCCCGGTTCATTGGAACCGACCTCTTTTTCAATTATAAATAGTATTGAATTCTTAACTTTTTAAAATATCATCCATACTACATGCAATGAAAATAAAGAAATATTCATTAAAATCAAGAAAGTCCAAACCAACAAAATGGGAACCCGTACAAAAGGAAAACATGTCCTTACAATAATGTCCAATGTTCCAAAGTACAAGTAAATAAAAATAGGACACCCATCAATTGGTGAAAACATGTCCCTTAAAATTATTCCAAATTTTTTAAATAAATTAAACTACAAAAAATAAATAATTAAACAAATAAGGCACCCACAAGTGTAAATATGCCTTTTACAAGTCTATTAAAAATACAAATAATAAATACTTAATAATCATCCATGCTAAAACAAGTTATCAAACAAATAACCAATCATTGCATACATAATTGTAAATTAGGGCTAAACTAATGAATTTAATTATGAAAATTATAATTTATAAATAGATCTTAATATTAACCCATTAATGAAATATAGGGCGTGATGACGAGGGTCGTGCCTATGATTTACATCATATGGTTTTGCTGGAGAATTAGGGTTTCTATCAAAACTAGAGTTTTATATTTATATAAATTAGGATTTTTCCTAAACTAGGGTTTCAAGGTAAAAATTAGGGTTTTATAGGTTTTGGACACAAAACTAGGGGTTTTAAGTGAAAATTAGAGTTTTAATTGAAAACTAGGGTTTTTAGGGTTTTTTAGGATGAAAACTAGAGTTTTAGGAATTTAAAACAAAATTAGTGTTAGAACATGTAATTTAAAACTAAAACAAATGGATTAGGGTTTTGGAACAAAATAGTTTGGATTCAGTATATTATTAGGGTTTATGCAAAATCATAACAAAGATATTTTAACTACTGGACCAAACTATTTTTAAACTTGTTTAATGCTAAAGGAAAAATATAGCTACTGGACCAAAGATATTTTGGCCTTAACTGTCTAGGCTTTTGTTTGACAGGTTTCGTGTGAGTATAAGTGGGGATCATGTGCTTGGCTATATCTCGATCAATTCCAGGCATATGTTCATAAGACCAAGCAAAGACTTTTTCATATTTTTTAAATATTTTTTCTAATCTCTCTCTCTCTCTCTCTCTCTCTTTAGGAGTAAGGTTGGATGCTATGATAATGTTTTTAGGATTATTAGTTGTTCCCAAATTTAATAATTGTGTATCAACAGAGTTAATATTAAAAGGCTCATTTAATCACTACTTAAATGTATACAACCATTAGGAAAAACATCACACAAGTAAGCAAAATTAGACTTTATTGCATTCATTTTAGAAAAGAAAACATCATCATCCTCATACAGAGCAGACAAATAAAAATCAAAATTAGAATCAACATCAATGTTCTCATCATCATAAACTACAAGGTTCTTAAACTGTTCTTTGATGAGAGCAGCAATTTCCTTTGGAGTCTTTTGGATCTTTAGGGCAGCTTGTTTCTTTCATTTTGGGCTAGATTCCTTGTCAGCTGGCAAGACAAGCTTTTTTTCCCTCTGTTCCACCAAATCAGAAACATCAACAAAGATCTCAAAACTGGGAATCAGCTTTCCCATGTACATGATTGGCTCTGGCTTCCCTTGTAGTGGACCCATATCTTGTAGTAGTCCCATATATGGAGCTTTGATGAACACTTCTTCAAGTGGAGGAAAAATCATCCTCTCATACTTTTTTAGTAGAACACATCCATTTGCTTCATCATATCCTAACCCTTTCTTAGAAGTTTGAGTCTTGAAATCTAGGAGTTTTGTTACGCCTACCTTCCCCTTCCCAAGCCAGTACCTAGTAGATAGTTCATTTTCTTCATCATAGATAAAATTCTAAAGCCCATTATCTCATTATCAAAAATAACATCCACTTGAAATCCATTGAGAGGCCTCTCAATCATCAAAGCATTTACCACTTCATTATCCTCCGCATTGATAACCACTGTCACATCTCCATTTGGGAATTTGATCTTTTGATGGAGCGCAGAAGGAACTCCACCAGGAGGACAGACCCAAGGTTGACCCAACAGTAATGCAAAAGTGACAGGTATATCATGGACTACAAATTCCACCATGGATTCAATCGGGCCACAACAACTTTAAAGGTTCCCTCAGCATGCCTCTTAGTATTCTCATAAGCCCTAATAGTCACCTCAGTCGGGCTCAAATCTCTTGTTGACATAGCTAACTTTGGTAGGATATTGAGTGGGTATACATTTATGGCAGATCCATCATCAACCATGACACATGGAGTCCTCTTTCCTTTGACCTCCACTTTGATGAAAGCGGGCGAATGTCATCTCTTCACTCTTCCGGTAAATCTGCATCAAAAAATGACACCATTTCAACATCAACCTTGTCCTTTTTCTGAACATCCTAGCACTTCATCACTCCTTCAACTTTCACAAAATTAACGAGCTTTGGCCATAGTTTCACGATGTTTCTTGGACGTGGCCAACAGATCCTAAATGTTGACGCTTGCTTGAGTCCTTTCCAATTGCTTAAGGACTGTATCATCTTCATCTTCCTTCACTTATTTTTTAGCATCATTATCCTTATCGACTTCAACTTCCTTTGGTGGAGGCCTTCAATCAGGCCTTTCAGATTGAGTATTCAGCACTTCGTTCTTTTCAGGCTCAGACCAAGTCCACTCATCTTTCTTCGATTATGAATCATCATCACTGTCGGTTGAATCCCAAATCTCATTCACAACATAAATGGCTACTTCCTTCATAACCACAGTTGGTTCTAACTTACTAAACACCTCTTATTCTTTAGTTGCTTCACTACTTACATCTTGGAAAGAAGACAAAATAAACTTCTCATTCAAACCTCCTCCTATTACGAAAGTTGCCGGTTGTGGCACTCTATTGAACCTTGGCAATAGGTTTTCCTTTATGTTAAGCTTGTTAGGTTCAGAAAACTTTCCACAGTTAATCAAATACTGAATTGCATGCCTTAATCTCAAACATTTGTCCGTCTCGTGCCCTTGCATTTGGTGGAATTGACAAAATTCTTTGGCTTCAAAGTTTAGTAGTAAAGGATTTTGTAATGGTCGAGGAGTCAAGGGTTGTAACAATGCATTCTTTTATAGCTTATTGAGAACCCAAAACAATGGCTTTCCCAACTTCAAAAATTATGATACGGAACCTCCAAGAATAAGCCTGAGAACTCCTTGATGTCGAACCCCCAAAACATTAACTTGAAAACCCCTAGTTGAATTCAGCACAACCTCCAAAGAATAAAGGTTAGATTTTAGATTTCTTTGAATTGATCAGAGATCCAAGATGTCGAAACACTCCACAAGAAAGTTGATCAAACTACTTGAATGTTTCTTAAGCATGTATTCAAGCAAGAACACAAAGATAAAAGCAAATCGGCTTTAGGTTATTAATTCGTCCAAAAACCAAAACTGATGTCTTACAACCCTAAATGAGATATAGTAAATTTTAAGAAATAATAAAGTAAACAAAGTTCTAATTTAATACAAAACAAACAGGGCCCTTACTTTTTAAATAAGCATAACTAGTGGGCCTTAATACATATTAACTACAAGCCTCATTCGTGAATTTCAACTTGTAGCAAGTTGTAATTGACTTCCTTTGGTCTTGTCTCCAAGCTTGTAATTCCTTGCAAACCATAGGTAGCCAAATTCACCAAATCTTGCAAATGGCAAATTAGTGCTTGCTGAATCTTTTTGGCTCGCGATCTAGTTATAGGACCTTGTGGCAAAATAATTGGATTGATGATCTCCTCAACTTGTTCCTCACGTCCTAACTCTTGCTCATCCTTGCGGTGTGCTGGTTGTTCCACAACAAATTACTTCCTTCCTCCTTGACCAGTTGCATTAACATCGACTGGCTTTTGTGTGCTTTGATTACCAGACTGATAATTCCCTTTTTTGTTCCTTCTTGTAGAAAAATAATTCTTCTCTCTTTTCCATTATTCTATTTACAAGCCAGCTTGAAGGAGATCTTTAAAATCTCTGATAAGGGTGTAGGACATCCTTTCACAAAGATTAGATAGCACCCCTCTCATAATCATCCTAATTTGTTCTGACTCATTTGGCATTTTCCAGAGCAATGTAGCCTTGTTTCTCCACCTCTTTACATAGTCAATGAATTTTTCATTCTATTTTTGCCTTATCGACTCTAGCTCCATCAAAGTAACTTCCAACTCAGCATTATAGCCATATTGCTGGATGAAGGCCTTATACAATGAATCCCAATCCTTTTGAGTACTATCCTCCAAGGTGTTGAACCAATTTTGCACAATAGGATCTAATGAAAGCATAAAGAACCTTAGAGTTTGAGCCTTAGTAGCTAGAACAAACTGCATGCATGGGATGTATTACTTGACATATAGTTTGGATTGCTAAGTCCATCAAACATAGCAATGGAAGGCATCTTGAACTTGTAAGGGACTTCCTCATCTTGTTTATATAGCTTGTCCACCTCTGATATCTCATGAACCCTCAGCTTCTTTTTGAACTTCTTTTTTAAATCAGTAATCATCTTTTCCACATCTGAAGTTTCATTCTTTTCCACGGTTACCTTCTCCACTATCTTTGCTTCTTTCTTCTTATCTTGAGAATCTTGGAAATAATGAGCCCAATCATCATCATCCATCATCACTTTGTCATCATCCATAGCCACTTCACCAATTTTGGCTTTTCCCTTATCTTTCTGCCTCTTAGTACTAGCAGATGCTTAAACAATGTTCCCCAATAGTATAGGCAGTTGGCTTTTCATGGTCTCAGCTATGGCCTCCTTTAGTTCTTCCATCTTGGAGCTTATGCCTCATCCACCATTTTCTGAATCTGCTCGAGTTCCATTGCTTTTGATGAGAAGCTAATTGAGTCATTACTAGATTCTATGTCACTGGAGTAGGTTGGATTGTCCTAAGCTCTTGAATTGCTATACTCCAGGTTTGTGAGGTAGAAAAGATTAATGCCATGTAATTCAATGCATGTATGCATGTGTGCACAAGTAACAGATAACTAAAGATAATTAGGATATTACTTCCAACCTTATATCTCCCACACACGAGTGTCGAGTCTTTTCCTAAGTATGTGGTCAACAAAATATCAATATGGGATATCAAAGGCGCCTTTTTAACTGTAACATCCCAACGGGCCTGGGCTTACTACTCGGTCTTATCACCTAGCCCGCTTCAAGGGACTGCTATAGTACTACTTCCCCTCATGGTTCCACAGCAGGATTTGTTTATTTGGCCCAAGTCAAGGGTCGCCTCCCTCGTTTCGATCCCAAGACCTCCTTAAGAGAGCCTTTATCCTGAAATGAGTACCATTTCTTCTACTAAAATAAATGTAACACCCTTATACCCTAAACACATATAATACACATACCTAGTATATGAAGAATACACATATACGGTACAAAAGTGTCATGACCTGGTTTGATAAAAATTTTCACATTACTAATTTAAAATTTCAAATACTAAATATATAAAATTAAATAGTATATAAATATTCTTTACTCATTATAGGAACTTAAAATAAACATTTTATATGAAAATCTCTGGGAAAAATTCGCTAGAGTTTTGTCTGTAATTTGGACATCCCAAAATTTATCAATTACACAACCTGCAAAAAGAACACTTCTAATAAACAATAAACCACATCTTCACCTTAACTTCTCAAATTTTCCACATTTTCTCAAAACATTTATAAATATTCATATATATATATATCCAAAACACACATATAAAAGCCCATCCTACACAATTTATCCAAAAGTCTTTATAACTTACAATACATATACTTTAAAATCATAAACATAATATACATGATTTCATAATGTACAAAAACATAAAATGTATACATGATGGCAAAAGGCTTGTTCTTGATGTTGCCAAAATTTTCTTAATGAGTAATCTCAAATCTAGACTCGGCCTGGTCTAGAAGAACTCTCCAGCTTGACCAAATCTCCCCTGTCACCTGCGCGATAAATTACAATCGCGCTAAGCTAAAAGCCTAACAGTACAACTTTGATAAAAGTAAAACTTTAACACAATGCCAATGCATAATGCATTTGCATGCTATGCCACAATGTAGTATTCCATTCAATTTAATAACATAATTTTTTCATTTGTTTATGATTCACACAAAAACGCATACAAGCATGGACCCAATAAACTAATACATTATTCAAATTTCAGAGTTACCATTTTGGTTCGAATTGACACCAAGCATCTAGCTTTGAAGGCAAATCATATCATAGTGATGCCAAGTGTCTAGCCCCAAAGGCAAATAGTGAGGATAACCTCGTATGTAACATTCAAACTAGGCTTCAAGGGCTACGCCAACCCAGCTTCAAGGGACTGTTACATCTTAGGCATGCCGCCAAACACAGAACTCTGAAAATTGAATAACATACTAGGCACAATTATTTCATATTTCCCATTCTCAATTCCTTTCTCATATTCCATTTTTCTCATTCAAATCAATGTTATTTTATTTCATCACATTACAGGGTATTTCATAATAAAATCACATTCCATACAATTTAGCCATTTACAATGGCTTTTCATAATGTTTATAATGCATACACATCAACTCACATGCCATAACACAATGTATATGGATTTTCAAATGATCAAGTAGCTTAACACATTTTCCATTTATAATGTGTTAAAGCCAAAATTAAATGCAAGTACTTTAAAACTATCAAAGCATGTACTTACCTCACTAAGCAATTAAATACAAGCTTAAAATCTCCCACCAACCTTCACTTCCAAATTGCTCTTCAACACTAGGATTGAGCAATTCACTTCTCCTTAATGCCTATGCACAATGTGATTAAATACAATCATTTAATAACACATTTTAAGGCATTTCCAACATTAAACCCTAATTAAACATCACTCCTACAAATTTCAAAAATTTATCCTTTCCTTACTTTAATATTAGAATTCCATTCTATTCTATTTAAATTAATATTTTAAGTTTATTTATATTATTAAAAACATATTTTAACATGTTTCATTCATACATATTACTTAAATACTCACTCTTATTCAAAATCCTAAAATGGCATAACCTTCAGCAATGAAGGTTTTTCATTCTAACCTATTCCAATTATTAATCTAATCTTATTTCCTTCACTAATATCATGAATTAAAATTATTTAAACATTAAAATTCAATAATTCACCATTCTTTAAAAATTCTCTTTCCAAAACCCTAAACTCAACACTACCTCATCCAAACTCTAACCAAACTTAACCAAATCTACCATTTGACTTTAAAATCCTTGTTTATACATCAAAAAAACACATTTGAAATCAATTTGCACAATTAAAACACATGATTCCAAGAATCCAAATTTTTCATAACCCTAAATTCTCTCTCTTCACCCAACTCATCCCAAACTTAATCCTTTCTTCCATTTAACTTGAAAATCATTAATAATTAATCAAAATAGCTCCATTCATACTAATTAAACAATTAAATCATGCTAATAGAAAATCCCAAAATCCACATATTCATAGTTTTCCTAGAAATTCAAAAATTAGGGAAGAAAGCTTACTTACTTATTAGAAAATCACAAAAACTCCACTTAGATCCTTAAAATCTCTTCAATCTTAGGTAGCTTGGAATAAAAGAAGATCTCTCATTCTCTCTAATGGTGTCACATTTTTTTGAAGAAGAAGGAAGAAGAAGACTAATTTTAATTTTCTCTTTCATTTCACTTAAAAAAATATGAACATATATAAATATTATTTTATTTTAATAATTATTTAATTATTTAATTATTTTA
Source organism: Garcia nutans (assembly GCA_947685225.1). Lineage (NCBI taxonomy): Eukaryota > Viridiplantae > Streptophyta > Magnoliopsida > Malpighiales > Euphorbiaceae > Garcia > Garcia nutans. Next base: position 29,215,797 of record CANTUV010000007.1, on the reverse strand, counting down.
AAATCCCAAATTACCTCTTCCAACAAAAAATAATTTATTTAAATAATTTTATGTTTATAAGATATAATTACCATTTTGCCCTTAGACTTTTAACTTTTCTTTTAAAAAGTTGACTAATGTATATGTTAAGTATTGTTAGACATATTTCACATATACATTCTACTTTTTCACTTAAAAGCCTTTCATTTTCCATTTAAATCATTTCTTTAACTTATTTAAATTTTATTTTTTTTATTCCAAAAATATTAGGGATGTTACAAGACACCCATCCAATGATGAAAACATGCCTTTAAAATGTCAAAGTCCATGAAAATAAATACAATAGGCACCACCAAAAGGTAGAAACATGTGCTTTACAAAGTTCAAAATTTTGTAAATTAAATTACATAATTAAAAAAAACTAAGGCATCCACAAAATAGAAACGTGTCTTTTACATACCTTAAAATCCAAATGATAATTCAATATAAATCAATCATTCATAATAAATAATTAATTAAAATCACATAATTAATCATCAACAAATAATCTAAACACATCATTCATCCATCATAAAATAATTAAGATTGATATATAAGGATATACACTAAAATTAAAATATATAAAGTTGGATAAAAATTGCAATTAGAGACTTAATATACAAACTGGGGTTTAAATCTATTGGACTAGGATTTCAAAATCTATGGAATTAGGGTCTTAGATTATGGCTTTTTGGAAATTTGGTTTTAGGGTTCTAGATTATGGCAATTTAAAAACATGATTAGGATTTGGGTATTTGAGAAATAGGATTAGGGTTTCTTAAATAAAATTAGGGGTTTGAGATTGAAAACTAGGTTTTTAAATCTATGGAATTAGAGTTTTGAAAATCAAATTGGGATTTTGGATTTTAGGAAATTTGGGAATTAGGTTATGGACATTAGAGTTTAGGAATTAGGTTTTTGGTGTTTTGAAAACAAAATTAGGGTTTTTAAGATGAGAATTAGGGTTTTAGTCTTATATTAGAATTTTGGGATTTTTGAAAACAAAATTAGGGTTTTTAGATGAAAATTAGGGTTTTAGTTTGGGATTTTTGAAAAAAAAAATTAGGGTTTTTAAAACAAAACTTATGTTTTTATGGTTTTAAAAATAGGTTTCGGGTTTTTATGGTTTTAAAAACATGTTTAGGGTTTTAGAAATAAAATTTAAAGTTTTGATGTTTTAGTTTGTCTTTGAAGATGATAATGACATTGCTACTGGATTACTTGACCAATTGAACTAAAATTATAGCATTAAAATCAAGTGATCAAAGTATTTAAAGCTACTAGAATTAAGTTAGCTACTGACTAAAATAATTTTCACAACCTTCAAATCTTTCAATGATGTTTTTTAAAAGAAAACACATCTAATGGATGTTTAAATAATTGTAAATCAATGGATTGAAGAAACTGAGAATTTAAACAAATTAAATGACAAAGACAAACCTCCGTTTATTGGTTCCACTAAAGTATAATATATTGATCCCAACTTTCTAACTTGCCTGTACCAATTTTAGTTTTGGCTGGAGACTACCTTTTTTTGTTTTTGTCATTGTGTTTCTGTTACTCTCTTGTTAATGGCCATCTTTTGTTCATTGCTGCTTCCTTTCAAAAACCAATCACTTCTTTTGATAATTAATTGCCTTTTTATAGGCAACATTAGGGCATCTTTATAATCCCTCTTGACTTTGAAGAGATCAAAACTACATGACTTTAGAGAAGCCGAGCATGAAATCGTGCATAATCAGGCTAATGCCAGCCCATGTTGAATTGGCTCCTGCCAATTTAGCATGAGCAATTTCTCATGTCGAATTGGCATGGGCCAATTTGACATGAGCTTATTAATGTCAAATTTGTCATGGGCCAAGCCAAATAGTCCAGTTGCCTATTCGAAAATCAAACTAATTGGACTGAATCACATTTTAATCACATCAGACACAATAAAACTGAATTGACACAATCTAAATATTAAATAATTTAAACTTGGTTTAGCTTGGGCCTTGTTATTAGACTCATACTTGATTTAGCCTTCTAATGAAAATTATATTTGGACCAGTACCAAAATTAAGGTTCTACATAATCCATGGGTCCAGAACCCTATCTATCAAAGCAATTCTATTTTTACTTTTCTAATCCAGCTCAGAATGTTTAAGATCAACTCAACAGTTTATTGCTTTTCACTCTCTGAAAAAATTCAAGATTGTTCAAACAAAGGGCAAGATTGTAGACCCTTAATTTTGGCCAATACAAATTGTGTTTTAATTAAATGATTCTGAATTAAGTTTGATTTAATAAAACTATAAATTAAAATTATTATGATTGAATTAATTACGGTCCAGTTAAATTTATGCCAATAATTTGATATGATTTAACTCATATTGAATTGGCTTGGCCCCAATTTGATATGAGCTTCCACTCATATCAAATTGGTGGCCACCAATTTGATATGAGTGGAAGCTCATATCAAATTGGTGCCGAGCCAATTCGATATGAGGCCTCCATCTTGCCTCAATTCAGGCCAAATGCATTCCTAATTTCTTAAAAATTCCTTTTGGCTTCGGATAATTAGGAGGAAGTTTAAACTACATAAGATTGGATGAACTGAGTTGCCCTAAAAAAAGCTTATAAATACAAATAGTTTTTATTCAGAGGGAAAGCTATCAATTATCAAGAGAAAAGCAAACCAATACACAGAAAGTAAAAGATACAACTAACACATGGCAAGCAATCCAAGGAGGTAGTAGCTAATCAAAGCAATTGTCCATGGATTACATTAAGCTTCCAACCAAAAATCAGAGTGATACATGCAGTGGCACAAGACAGAGAGCTTGGTTCAACATTCAACTTTGGTAGAGCCAACAAATGAAGGTTTGGTTTTGTTATTTAACTTGTCAAATTTTACAATAGCAATTTCAATTCCTTAAAATTATATCATCATGCTCAGTAGCTCATTTAAACCAACATCTAATGGCCATGAAATTAAATTTAATTGCAGTAGCCAGATATTAAACATTAAAGCCTAACTTTGGTTATGAATTTATATAAACCCTAATGACATGATCTAATCTAATCTATTTTGATTCAAAACCCTAATTGATTAGATTTAGCCCTAAGTTATGTGTTCTAACCCTAATTCATATCTACAAGCTCTAAACCTTGTTTCCAAAGTCCTAATTTGCATGATTAAGACCCTAAAATCCCAATTACATGTTTAAAACCCTAAAAACCATAATTCATACAAATGAACCCTAATTTTGTGGGTAAAATCCTAATTTTTTTTATTAAACCCAAGTTTTAAGATAAACTCTAATTCCACAACAAAACCTATTTTGTAAACAGTTTACCTTTCAGGGGCACTGCCCCCTTGACCCCTAGCCCCGATTGCCTGCTTACCTAATGAGACTGCCATGTGCATTGCACAATATAATTCGTTAGGGGGTTAATATTAAGATATGATTGTGGATTGCAATTTTTTATGATTAACTATATGTTTCGATTACATATTTTATTATGAATGATTAAACTATGTTAATATTTATTTATTGGTTGTATTTTTAGGGATGTAAAAGGCTTGTTTTCACTTGTGGGTGCCTTATTTGTTTTGCTTATGTAATTTAATTTATTTATGGATTTGGGACAATTGTGAGGGACATGTTTCCACCTTATGGCGGGTGTCCTATTTTAATTATTTGTAAGGATGTTTGAACAGTTATAAAGGGATATTTTCATCTTTGTATGGGTGCCCATTTTATTTGTCAGTTTATTTATTTATTTGATTTATAATATGATTATTTTCCATAATTGCATGTAATGTCAATTGTATTATAATAATTTAACAATTTAATAATATTCAAACCTGAAAGAAGGCTCGTTCCAATGAACCGGCCACTATAGGGGTGCTAGGTCATTCTCGCCTTCTCTATGCATACCCAACTTTTTGAACCTAATAGGGGGTTGGAGATTCCTTAGGAATTGAGTCATGCACCCCTTTCTTTTCTTTCTTGGCCTGTCCGGGTGGCTATTCTATTTCTTTAGATTTAGACCCGTGTTCTAACAGTGTCGAAGTCGCAAGAACCATTCCACCTACAGTGAGGGCGAAAATTCCTGCTCATGTGTACAGTGTATACTTAATATATATGCAAGATATACATAAAGTATACTTTTCACTAAAAGACAAAAAAAGTAAATTTCAAAATGTTAAAAGTAAAAAAAATAAAATTTATATGAAAAAATAAAAATATTTATGGATGGGAAGGCTAAAAATGTAACATCCCCTGACAATTCTCACATAAAACTATCAGAGAATGTTACTCAATATATTGTCAGTAATCTAATCAATTCATCGACAAAGTTTCCTTTCAAATTTTTACTAACAAAAACACATGTAAACCAACAACAATAATAATATCCATAAAAAGAAACTAAATCAATGCATCTAGTAATCATGAAATACAAAATGAAGCACTCCAGTTCTATTTGTCTATAAATCCCAACAAGGTAAAATAAAGCAATTGCTAAATGGGTGCTTGAATAACTAATGAATAGTGTATAAACATGCTTAACACAAACCAAGCCTACAAATTACCAAAATATATATCTAGTAAAACATAAAAAATCTTTAAGAACTGGGATTAAACCCTAAAATCCCTAAGAATCCCTAAAAAAATTGCAAGAAATCCCGAAGGAATTTCAAAGAAAATGAAACAAAATTGCAAGAGTTAGGGTTCGTACCTGATGTGAGTGAAGATAGCGACAAAAACAAAGGAAAAACACATAAATCCTCTCCAAACCCTGGAATAGGAGTCAAAATCCCCTCTAAGATGAGTGGGTGTGTTATTTTGAGTGTGAGAGTATGAAAATTTTGAGAGAAAATTGACAAAGAGTGAGAGGGAAAAGAGGAAATTACGTTTAATTCAAACTGGGTATTTCATAAAAATACGTTGACATGCTCACAGAGATGGCCGCGTCTATGGGCATGTTGTAGCTACTGGGATTTAAATAACATGACACGTCTAGTGACATGGGCGTGTCACTAAGCGTGTTGATGCTAATGGGACTCCTTAAATTTTAATCAAAATGACACAACCAGGGACACGGGCATGTTCATGGACATGTCCATGGACGTGCTGTAGCTATTACATTCAATTTAAATGACACATCCAGTGACACAGTCATATCACTAGCTGTGTTGTAGTTACTGTGGTGTAATCAAAATGACACATCCAGTGACATGGGTGTGTCGCTGGGTGTGTTTTATCTACTGTCTCAAAAAATGAATGACACACCCAATTTGACATGGGCATGTCGAAAAACAAGCTCAAGTTCCCCCCTCATAATACTAAGTCAAATTTTCCAACAAAAGAGAAATTTCTTCTATATATTCAAATGAACTTAGCATAAAACACCTCCAATTAATGAGAGAAGAAATACAAATCAAACAAACTAACTAAAAACATGAACATAAAAGAAACATATATTAAAAACAAACGAAATGGTGGGTTGTCTCCCACCAAGCACTTTTTTAACGTCATATTAGTTTGACGTTCAGGAGTAGGTTATCCCTAGTCTTGGAGGTATAAAACCTCCTTCAAGTCATTCAATTATCCCCCTAAGTATAATTTGAGCCTTTTCCCATACACCTTAATATCCCCTTTTTTCGGATGAGTAAGTTCAATCATTCCATAGGGAAAGACTTCCTTAACCATGAAAAGGGCAGACCATCGAGATTTTAACTTACTTGAAAAAAGTCGAAGCCTCAAATTGTACAATAATATCTAATCTCCAGCTTGAAACTCTTTTCGTTCCTTAATATGAGCATCATGCCATCTCTTTGTCTGCTTCTTATACATGCTTACATTATCATAAGCTTGCAATTTCTATTCATCTAGCTCATTGACCTGCAATTTTCTCTGTTCACCTGCATTAGCCAGATTAAGGTTAATATGTTTTATAGCCCAATAAGCGTTATGTTCAATTTTTACAGGTAAATGGCAAGCCTTATGATATACTAGTCTAAATAGTGTAGTAGTACCCAAAGGAGTTTTGAATGCTATTTTAAAGGCCCATAGAGCATTGTCCAATTTCTTAGACCAATCTTTTCAAGATCGCTCTACAGTTTCCTCAAGAATTCTCTTTATCTCCCTATTTGTGTTCTCAACCTGGCCACTAGTTTGGGGGCGGTAATGAGTAGAAAACCTATGTGTAACACCTAGCCTTTTGAAAACTTTCTCAAGCTGAGCATTACAAAAGTGAGTACCCCTATTACTTATGATCGCTTTCGGAGCACCAAATCAAGAATAATTTTTTCAAAAACCTCATCACCACCCTAGCATCTTTTGTTGCTAAGGCTTGGGCTTTAGACCATTTAGAAACATAATCTATAGCTATGAGAATATATTTGTTACCAAAGGAACTAGGAAATAGTCCCATAAAGTTGATGCCCCATACATCAAAGACTTCACAAACTAGAATCCCATTCTGAGGCATCTCATCACGAAATGAGATGTTTCTAGTTCTTTGGGAACAATCACAACATTTCACAATAGTCATAGTTATCCTTAACCAAAGTTGGCTAATAAAATTTTGATTCTAATACCTTTTGAGCAGTTCTATTGGCTCCCATATGACCACCAGTTGGTCCGACATGGCAATGATGGAGAATATTCATTGTTTCGAGCCATGCCATGCAACGCCGGATCATGTGGTCCTTACATAACTTAAACAAAAAGGGATCCTCCCAAAAGTAATATTTTAAGTCAGAAAAGAATTTCTTCTTTTCTTGATAAGTTACATCCTTAGGGAGTTTCCTAACAGCCAAATAATTAGCAAAATTTGCAAACCAAGGCATTTCAAAGTTTGAACTACTTACCTCACTTACCATGGCATACTGCTCATCGGGGAAATGGTCATTAATGCCTCCTTCTTCAAACATCTCCAAAGTTGGGTTCTCCAAGTGAGAAAGGTAATCTGCTTCTAAATTTTTAGCTCCCTTTTTGTCTTGAATCTTCAAGTCAAATTGATACATTAACAAAACCCATCGAATTAGCCTAGGCTTTGCATCAGTTTTTATGTATAAATGATCACTTTTGACAAGATCAGATATGATCTGAACTTGTCAAAAACAAAAACCATAGCTAGTAGTTCTTTCTCTGTAGTTGTGTAATTGGCATGAGCTGCATTTAGAGTCTTAATTGCATAATAGATGGGTTGAAAATACTTATCCCTGCATTGACCCAAGATTGCCCCCACTGCGAAATCACTTGCATCACATATCAATTCAAAAGGTAAATTCCAATTTGGAGCCACCATGATTGGAGCATGGGCCAATTTTTTCTTAAGAGTTGTGAAAGCTCTTAGACATTTCTCATCAAATACAAAATTGATATCCTTCTCAAGGAGTCTTATTAGAGGGCACGCTATCTTAGAAAAATCTTGTGTGAACCTCTGATAGAAGCCTGCATGTTCTAAAAAACTTCTAATGGCCTTGACTGATGTGGCTGGTGGTATTTCTCAATGGTTTCAACATTAGCTTGGTACACCTCAATATTCTTGCTTGAAATCGTGTGTTCCAACATAATTCCCTTTTGAACCATGAAATGACATTTTTCCCAATTAAGTATGAGGTTCGTTTCCTCACACCTTACCAACACCCTCTCAAGGTTTTCCAAACATTCTTTAAATGAGCTACCATAAATTGAGAAATCATCCATGAACACCTCCATAATATTCTCAATCAGCTCATTGAAGATTGCCACCATACACCGTTGAAAAGTTGCAGGTGCATTACACAGTCCGAATGGCATTCTTCGATACACAAATGTCCCATATGGATAGGTGAACGTAGTTTTCTCTTGGTTTTTCGAGGCAATAGGAATTTGGAAGTAGCCCGAAAGACCATCCAAAAAATAGTAGTATTTATGCCTAGATAATCTCTTCAACATATGATCAATGAAGGGTAATTGAAAATGGTTCTTTCTAGTTGCATCATTCAACTTCTAGTTGTCAATTCAAACCCTCCAGCCGATAATCATTCTTATAGGAATCGGCTCATTATTTTCATTAGGAACCACCATCATCCCTCCTTTCTTTGGTACTACCTGAACTGGGCTCACCCAAGAGCTATCCTAAATTGGATATATAATTCCCTCATAAAGTAGTTTGGTCACTTCAGCTTTGACTACTCTTTCATCTTAGGGTTAAGTCTTTGCTTTGGTTGCACCACCAGCTTGAATTCATCCTCCATGGATATCTTGTGAGTGCAATAGGATGGACTGATACCCTTGATGTCTGCTATCTTCCAAGCTATGACTTTCTTATGCTTTTGTAACAACTGATGAGCTTTACCTTCTACTCAGAAGATAGGTAGGAACTCAAAATTATGGGCAATTTATTTTCCTCTGCTAGGAATCCATACTCAAGGTGATTCAGAAAATGTTTTGAGCTCCAAGTTGGGTGGATCGATAACAGATGGTTTCGGCCTCTTTTTTTTCGGCATCTCAATTGTTTAAATAACTTGTTGCTTCAAGATAAGCAAGCTGCTCCATTGCTTCTTGATCCTCAACATTATCCTGTATTAAACACAACTCAAGTGGATCCTTGGAAACAATGTTAGTAACAAAATTTATGGTCTCATACTCAATAATATCATTGCATGAATTTTTCTCATTGAGTGTAAGTGGGTGCTTCATAGCATAATGTCTATGAAAAACAACTTTCTTACTTCCCACTCTCAAAGTTAATGTGCCATCATGGACATCGATAAGGGCATGGGCTGCATTTAAAAATGGCCTACCAAGGATAAGCGAAACATCTGCATCCTCATCTATATCAATGACAACAAAATCATTGAGAAAGATGAAATCCCTGACTTTTACTAACACATCCTCTATAATACCATGAGGGTTGATTACTGACTTATCAACAAGTTGAATGGTCATAAGTGTTGGTTTAGGTTCTTCGATGCCTAATTCTTTAAACATCTTGTAGGGCATAACACTTATGCTAGCCCCCAAATCAGCCAATGCACTTTTATTTTTAAGATTACCTATCAAACATGGAATAGTACAACTACAAGGATCTTTTAATATCTTAGGTAAACTCTTTTGCAAAATTTTTGAACTCTTTTCCAACAAATGCACCAATGATACTTCCTTAAGTTCCTTTTGTTAGAAAGGAGATCTTTCAAAAATTTAGCATATTTGGGCATTTGCGATAAAGCTTCAGCAAATGGAATATTAATGTGCAATTGTTTAAAGAGTTTAAGAAGCTTACCGAACTCAGTTTCCATATTATCCTTGTTCAACCTTGGTGGATATGTCACTCGATTCAATATTCCTTCACTATTGGACTGGGCTCTTGTGATTGGTTCCCTTTCTAATTTTATACTACAACCTTCTCTCCCAAAGTGACAATAGAATCATCTTCTTTTCCTTTTTCTTGTGCCTCAACCTCTTCCTCAATCACTTCTTCTCTTTTCTCAACCACACCACCCTTAATTTCCTTTCCACTTCTCAGAGTGATTGCCTTTAGCTGCTCCTTCTAGTTTGCCTCAATATTGCTAGGTAAACTCCTTTGCGGTCTTTCACTGAGTAACTTGGCAATTTGCCCCCTCCTTGATTTTTCAAATTGTGAATAGAGGCTTGCTAATTTCTAAGGGTAGTCTTAATTATTTGAAATCTATTTTCTAAAGCTGTGATGAATTTCTCCATCATGTCTTCTTAATTGCTCTTTTTTGGAGGAGCAGCTTGTTAGGGTTGAGGCTACTGAAATCTAGGGGAGGTATTAAATTGTTCTGATTATTCCAGTAGAAATTAGGATGATTTCTCCACCCCGAATTATATGTATTGTTGTAGGGGTTGTTCTGCTGTTGCCTTGGCATATTCCCAACAAAGTGCACCTACTCCTGTCTAGCAAACATATTGCCGTTTTGGCAATCTTGACTTTGATGTCCACCCACACACCATTCACAAGACATCACCTACATTGATTTTCCTAAAGATGAAGCTAAAGAATCAATCTTTTTGTTCATTACTTCTAATTGTGTTGGCAAAGCCACCGCATGATCCAATTGATGTGAACTAGTGACTCTCATTTTCCTTGTTCCCTTGGAGCTTGCCATATCTTCAATCAAATCTATTGCTTTGTAACATCCCTAATATTTTTGAAATTAAATTAAATTAAATTAAATTAATGATTTAAGTGGAAAATTAAAGGATTTTAAGTGAAAATTCAAGAGTATATGTGAAATATACACTAAATATACACAACATATACAAAAGTCAACTTTTGAATAAAAAGTCAAATGGCAAAATGGTAAATATACTTTGTAAAATATAAAATTATTTAAATAAATTATTTTGAATGGAAGAGGTAAAATATGATTTTCTTAAATAATTAAATAATTAAATATTAAAAATATAATAATATATATATGATCTTAATTTAAGTGGAAAGAAAGAGAAAATAAAAAAATTAAATAATATTCTTTTTTTTCAAGTGGCCGAACCTCCATTTGAGGCCAAGGGAGATTTCTTCATCTTCTAAGCTTCCAAAGATTGAAGGGAATTAAAGGTTTCAAGTGAAGTTTTGGTGTTTTTCTTCTTAAATAGTAAGTTTTCTATCTTGTTCTTTGGAATTTCATGAAAGTATGAATATGTGAAGTTTGAGATTTTGAGTGTGTATGTTATAATTGTTTAATTGGGTATGAATGAAGTTATTTTTATTAATTATTAATGATTTTCAAGTTAAATGAAAGAAAGGATTAAGTTTGGGGTGAATTGGGTGAAGAGAGAGAATTTAGGGTTATGGAAAATTTAGACTTTTGGAATCATGTGTTTTCATATGTGTTGTTTTAATGCACAAACAAGGATTTTTTAAATCAAATGGTAGATTTGGTTAAGTTTGGTTAGAGATTGGATGAGGTAGTGTTGACTTTAGGGTTTTGGAAAGGGAATTCTTAAAGAATGGTGAATTGTTGAATTTTAATGTTTAAATAATGTTAATTCATTATATTAGTGAAGGAAACAATCTAGGATTAATAATTGGAATAGGTTAGAATGAATAACCTTCATTGATGAAGGTTATGCCATTTTAGTGTTTTAAATAAGAATGAGTATTTAAATAATGTGTGTGAATGAAACATGTTAAAATATGTTTTTAATAATAAAAATAAACTTAAAACATCAATTGAAATGGATTAAAATGAAAGACCAATGTTAAAATAAGGGAAGGCTAAATTTTGGGAATTTGTAGGAGTGATGTTTAATTAAGGTTTAATGTTGGAAATGCCTTAAAATGTGATATTAAATGATTATATTTGATCACATTATGTATAGGCTTTAAGGAGAAGTAAATTACCCAACCCTAGTGTTGAAGGGCAACTTGGAAGTGAAGGTTAGTAGGAGATTTTAAGCTTGTATTTGAGTGCCTAGTGAGGTAAGTACATGCTTTGATAGTTTTAAAGTACTTGCATTTAATTTTGGCTTAACACATTTTAAATGAAAAATGTGTTAAGCTACTTGATCGTTTGAAAGTCCATATACATTGTGCTATGACATGTGAGTTGTTGTGTATGCATTATAAGCATTGTGAAAAGCCATTGTAAATGGCCAAATTGTATAAAATGTGAAATATGATGAGTTAGAGTGAATTGACATTGATATGAATGAGAAAGTAAGAAAGTGAGGCAATATGCCTAGTTGATTATGGAAAATATGAATTAATTGTATGCCTAGAATATTATTCAATTTCCAAAGTTCTGTGTTTGACGGAATGCTTAAGAGGTTATCCTCATTATTTGCCTTCACGGCTAGAAGCTAATCATCACTGATTTATGATTTGCCTTTAGGGCTAGATGCTAGGCATCACTTATACATGATTTGCCTTCGGGGCTAGACATTATGCATCACTGATTTATGACTTGCCTTCGGGGCCAGATGCTAGGCATCACTTATATATGATTTGCCTTCAGGACTAGACACTTGGTGTTAATTTGGATGAAAATGGTAACTCTGAAATTTGGGTAATGTATTAGTTTGTTGAGCCCATGCTTGTATATGTGTTTATGTGAGTCATAAACAAATGAAAAATTATGTTATTAAATGGAATTGAATACTACATTATGGCATAGCATACAAATGCATTATGCATTGGCATTGTTTTAAAGTTTTACTTTTCTCAAAGTTTATACTGCTAGGTTTTTAGCTTAGCTTGATTGTAATTTATCATGCAGGTGACAAGGGAGATCCAGTTGAGCCAGAGAGTTTTTCTAGACCGGGCCTGTATGGATTTGAGGTTGCTCGTTGAGCAAATTTTGGATATATCAAGATCAAGCCTTCTGCCATCATGTATACATTTTATGTTGTAGTATATTATGATATCATGTATATTATGTTTTTGGTTTTAAAGTATATATATTGTAAATTATAAAGACTTTTTGGATAAATAATGTAAGGTGGGATTTTATATGTGTGTTTTAGATATATACATGAATATGTATAAATTTTTTGAGAAAATGTGGAGAAATTGAGAAGTTGAGGTGAAAGGTGTGATTTATTGTCTATTGAAAGTGTTCTTTTATACGGTTGTGTAATTTATAAATTTTGGGATGTCCAAATTACAGATAAAACTCTAGCAAATTTTTCTCAGAGATTTTAATATAAATTATTTATTTTGGGTTCCTATAACGAATAAAGAATATTTTATTCATTATTTAATTATATATATTAAAGTATTTGAGATTTTAAATCAGAAATGTGAAAATTTTTATTAAATTGGGTCTTGATATTTTAGTACTGTGTATGCATATTTTACATATATTGTGTGTGTATTATACGTGTATAGGGTATAAGGGTGTTACATTTATTTTGGTATCAGAGCCTAGGTTTGAGGTTCTTGACCTAGTTGAGTTGTTGGAGAGAGAAAATAGGGATTTTAAATATGGTTTTTCAGTTGTGATACATGCATTGGCACTGGCATTTTTTTTATCTCTGATGTGATAATTTCTGCTATATTTGCAAATATAGGTAGTTATGGAATCTCAAACACACATGTTTGTGGAGGGTAGTGCATAGAGTGTAGCTCCTGATGAGGGTATAGTGATAGTTAGTGTTGAGACTATTAGAGAGGTATCTGCTTCTGTACCGGTTAGACTAGTAGCTAAGGAGATTTCATTGGGCTGGGTAAGACAGATGGTGGAGTTGTTGAGGCAGACTCCAGTTCAGCAGCCGTAGCCGCCACCACAGTCACGGCTGCAGCAGCAGTTGTCGACTTAGAAGTATGACAAGCTGAGAAAGTTTGGAGCTACATATTTTGTTGGCACAACAGACCCAGCTATAGCAGAGCAGTGGCTGGACAGGGAGAGTGTTCATTTAGTTGTAGGCTAGTTTAAAAGAGAAGTTTGATTATGCTAGATCTCTTCTTCAGAGGGATGCATATGAGTGGCAGAAGACGGTTCCCCATGGTACAGCTGATCTACCATTCCTAACATATGCCAATTTTTTACAAAAATTTGAGAGGAAGCATACTCTGAGAAAGTATAAGGATGTAAAGAAGATGGAGTTTCTGAGTTTGAGGCAGGACACTAGGACAGTGATAGAGTATGAGATTGAGTTTATTCGGATGAGCAAGTATGCAGGAGGGATCATATCAGATGAGTTTAATTGATGTCAGAGATTTGAGGAGGGGTTGAGACCCTCTATTAATGTCAAGCTCCTGGTATCAGGATTTTTCTCAGTTGGTTGCAACTGCCAGGAGTGTAGAGAGGGCACAGGGTCTTGCAGCAAGCGCCAGAGTAGAGGAGAGTAGAGCTAGGAGACCCCAAGGTGAGGCAGGGTCTTCATAAGTGAAGAGAGGTCAAGGGGGATATCCTCAGAGGTTTAGTAGGAGCCAGGGGCAGTCTGGCAGGTCATCACAGCAGCAAAGGCAGAGACAAAGACTTGCAGCCTCAATGGCTAGTGCCCCAACCCCAGTGACTCAGAGGCCTGCTCCACCTACCTGTGTTCATTATGGTAGGTCACATGGAGGTTTTTGTTGGAGGACAGGTGCACCAGCAGTGTGCTGCAAATGTGGATCACCAAACCATTTTCTGAGAGAATATCCAAAGCCACCAGAGGACAGACAGACTGATACAACAGCTTCTAAACCTAGTGTTAGAGGGGATCATGGTGGCAGAGGTTTTGTTAGAGGGGGTCAGTCAAGGTCTGGTCATAGAGGAGGTTCTACAGCAGGTAGTAGACCAGAGGATGTAGGACCATCACAGTGGGTTTATGTGATGCAGGGGTAGGCAGATACATTAGCTGATATTTCTAGTACTTTTACTTTATTTGGTACTTCAGTTCTTGCATTGATAGAACCTGGGTAGACTCATTCTTTAATTAGTGCATCCATATTGCCTGTGAGTGATTTGCATTCTGAGTCCCTAGGATTTGATGTTTTGGTTACAAATCTTTTAAGGCATAGTGTTGTGGTTAGCAGGGTGTACCAAGATAGTCCAGTTGTTATTCAAGATGAGGAGTTTCTCGGTGACCTGATTGAGATGCCTTGAAGGAGTATGATCTAATTCTGGGCATGGATTGGTTATCCAACCATGAGGCTGTGGTAGACTATCAGCAAAAATGTGTTACCCTGAGAACACATGATGGTAGTTATGTGGTGGTATCTAGTTAACAAAGACATCTTTCATCCATGTTTATTTTAGTTGTTTCAGCTAGGAGGATGATTCAAAAGGGATGAAAGGCATATCTTGCTCATGTGGTAGATACCAAAGTAGTGGGATCCCAGCTTGATAGTATACCTACAGTTGCCGAGTTTCTAGATGTTTTCCTTGATGAGTTGCTATGGGGTGCCTCCTGAGAGAGAGGTGGAGTTTGGTATTGATTTGTTGCCTGGTACCACTCCCATCTCCATTACCCCTTATCCGATGGCACCTGCAGAGTTAAAGGAGTTGAAGGTGCAGTTGCAAGAGTTACTTGATAAAGGGTTCATTCGCCCTAGTGTGTCTTTGTGGGGAGCACCTGTTTTGTTTGTGAAGAAGAAGGATGGCACCTTGAGATTATATATTGATTATAGGCCTTTGAATAAGGTGACCATCAAGAACAAGTATACATTACCTCGGATAGATGATCTCTTTGATCAGTTGAAGGGAGTAACAGTATTCTCTAGGATTGATCTGAGATCAGGGTACCATCAGTTGAGAGTTAGAGATGTGGATGTACCCAAGATAGCCTTCCGCATGAGGTATGGGCATTATGAGTTTCTAGCGATGCCCTTTGGATTGACAAATGCACCAGCAACATTTATGGATTTGATGAATAGGTTTCTTAGACTATATTTAGATCGGTTTGTGGTTGCCTTTGTTGATGATATTCTAGTGTATTTGCGTAATGAGAAAGATCATGGCAGGCATTTACGGATTATATTGTAGACTTTGAGAGAGAAGCAATTGTATTCCAAGCTATCTAAGTGTGAGTTCTGGCTCGATCAGGTGGCTTTTCTCGGTCATGTGATATCAGCAGAGGGTATTAGAGTTGATTTGAGTAAGTTGAGGCTATCTTGAATTGGAGTCCACTAAAGACTGTAACAGAGGTTAGAAGTTTTCTGGGTTTGGCAGGCTATTATCATCGGTTTGTGAAGGGTTTTTCTATAATAGATACACCACTCACTAGATTACTTAGAAAAGGAGTTAGATTTGTGTGGAAATATTGGTGTCAAGCGAGTTTTGTGCAGTGGAGGGAGATGTTAACTCTGGCTTCTGTTCTTACCCTGCCTGTAGAAGATAAACCATATGTGATTTGCAGTGATTCTTCATATAGTGGTTTAGGTTGTGTTCTAATGTAGGAGGGTAGAGTCATTGCTTATGCATCTTGACAGTTGAAGCCACGTGAGCTAAATTACCCGACTCATGATTTGGAGTTAGCAGCTATAGATTTTGCATTGAAGATTTAGCAGCATTACTTGTACGGGGAGAAATGCTTCATCTATACTGATCATAAGAGTTTGAAGTATTTTGGTGTTCAGAGAAAGCTGAATCTTCGATAGAGATGATAGCTAGAGTTGATTAAAGACTATGACTGTTTCATTGATTATCATCCTGGTAAGGCAAATATTGTTGTTGATGCCTTGAGTCATAAGTCTTTTGTAGGTTTGACTGCTTATTCACTCTCATCGCTTATTGAGTTGAGAGCATTGCATGCCAGATTTGAGTCTTATGATAATGGTGCATTGATGGCCCAATTGCAGTTGAGACCAGTGTTGTTGGATCAGGTTAGGAAAGCCTGATTGGAAGATGAGAAGATCCAGAAGATTGTGTTAGATTGCCAAAAGGGGGAGAGTCGAGACATTCATGTGAGAGATGATGGCAGTCTATGGTATAGAGATAGGTTGTGCATTCCTGATGATGCAGGATTGAAGAGGATGATATTAGAGGAACATCAGTCAATTTATGCTATGCACCCCGATAGTACAAAGATGTATCAAGATTTGAAACAATAATATTGGTGGTCAGGTATAAAGAGGGACATAGCAGAGTTTGTATCCAGATGTCTCACTTGCCAGAAAGTGAAGGCTGAGCACCAAGTTTCTTCAGCCATTATCAATACTAGAGTGGAAATGATGAAGATAACTCATTTTCTTCCGGTTCGGATGGATTATTCACTTGAGAGGTTGATTGAGTTGTATATCAGTGAGATAGTAATGTTACATGGAGTCCTAGTTTCTTTGGTGTCAGATGAGATCCCCAGTTTACATTGAGATTTTGAAGGAGTTTGCAAGATGCATAGGTTCTCGATTACATTTTAGTACTGCTTTCCATCCCCAGATAGATGGGCAGTCAGAGAGAGTGATACAGATTCTAGAGGATATGTTGAGGAGTTGTAATAATGATTTCACTGGGAGCTGGGATAGATTCTTACTGCTAATTGAGTTTGTATATAACAACAGTTATCAATCCAGTATTGCGATGGCACCTTATGAGGCCTTGTATGGCTTGAGATGCAAGACACCTTTGTGTTGGGATGAGGTTGGAGAAGGTAAATTAGTTGGTCCTGATTTGATTAAAGAAACATAATAGAAAGTGAAATTGATTTGGGGTCAACTAAAAGCAACTTCAGACCAATAGAAATTCTATAAAAATTTGAAGAGGAAGGATATAGAGTTTAGCGTGAGAGATAAAGTGTTCCTGAAGTCGTCTCCATGGAAAAAGATTTTGAGATTTGATCGTAAAGGGAAGTTTAGTCCTCATTTCATAGGACCATATGAGATTCTGAAGAGAGTTGGTCCAGTCGCTTACAAATTGGCTCTACCGCCTAAGTTAGACCGGATACATAACATCTTCCATGTCTCGATGCTTCAGAGTTACAGGTTAGACCCATCTCATATCCTATCAGTGGAGTTTTTTGAAGTGAGCTCAGATCTGACTTATGAAGAAGAACCTGTGGCGATCTTGGCACGAGAGGTGAAAGAGTTGAGAAATAAAAAGGTGCCACTTGTTAAAGTTCTTTGGATAAATCATGCCACTAGGGAGGTGACATGGGAGAGTGAGCAGACGATGCGAAGTCAGTATCCTCAGTTATTCCAGAGTTGACATCAGGTAATTTCAAGGACGAAATTTTTCTTTAGGGGGAGAAAATTGTAACATTCCTAATATTTTTGAAATTAAATAAAAAAATTAAAATTAAATTAAATAAATTATTTAAGTGGAAAATTGAAGGATTTTAAGTGAAAATTTCAAGTGTATATGTAAAATATACACTACATATACACAACATATACAAAAGTCAACTATTGAATAAAAAGTCAAAAAAGTCAAATGGCAAAATGGTAAATATACTTTGTAAAATATAAAATTATTCAAATAAACTAAAAATAAATTATTTTGAATGGAAGAGGTAAAATATGATTTTTATTAAATAATTAAATATTAAAATATAATAATATATATATATGGTCTTAATTTAAGTGGAAAGAAAGAGAAAATAAAAAATTAAATCTTCTTCTTCTTCTTTTTCTTTTTCTTCTTCTTCTTCTTCAAGTGGCCGAATCTCCATTTGAGACCAAGAGAGATTTCTTCATCTTCCAATCTTCCAAAGATTGAAGGAAATTCAAGGTTTCAAGTGAAGTTTTGGTGTTTTTCTTCTTAAATAGTAAGTTTTCTATCTTGTTCTTTGGAATTTCATGAAAGTATGAATATGTAAAGTATGAGATTTTGAGTATGTATGTTATAATTGTTTAATTGGATATGAATGAAGTTATTTTTATTAATTATTAATGATTTTCAAGTTAAATGGAAGAAAGGATTAAGTTTGGGGTGAATTGGGTGAAGAGAGAGAATTTAAGGTTATGGAAAATTTGGACTTTTGGAATCATGTGTTTTAATTGTGAAAATTGATTCCAAATGTGTTGTTTTGATGCATAACAAGGATTTTTAAATCAAATGGTAGATTTAGTTAAGTTTGATTAGAGATTGGATGAGGTAGTGTTGACTTTAGGGTTTTGGAATGGGAATTCTTAAAGAATGGTGAATTGTTGAATTTTAATGTTTAAATCATATTAATTCATGATATTAGTGAAGAAAATAAGCTTGGATTAACAATTGGAATAGGTTAGAATGAAGAACCTTCATTGATGAAGGTTATGCCATTTTTGGATTTTAAATAAGAATGAGTATTTAAATAATATGTGTGAATGAAACATGTTAAAATATGTTTTTAATAATAAAAATAAACTTAAAACATCAATTTAAATGGATTAAAATGAAAGACCAATGTTAAAGTAAGGGAAGGCTAAATTTTGGGAATTTGTAGGAGTGTTGTTTAATTAAAGTTTAATGTTGGAAATACCTTAAAATGTGATATTAAATGATTATATACGATCACATTGTGTATAGGCATTAAGGAGAAGTGAAATGCCCAACCCTAGTGTTGAAGGGCAACTAGGAAGTGAAGGTTGGTGGGAGATTTTAAGCTTGCATTTGAGTGCCTAGTGATGTAATTTCATGCTTTGATAGTTTTAAACTACTTCCATTTAATTTTGACTTAACACATTTTAAATGGAAAATGTGTTAAACTACTTGATCATTTGAAAGTCCATTACATTATGTTATGACATGTGGAAAATGTGTTAATGGATTGCTTGCTTGTATAGTTTAATCCATTGTAAAAAGTTTGAATCTGAAGCCATAGTGGAAGCCCATGATGAGGACACCTTCTCAAAACATCTTTACACCTCTCCCAAGCATCATAAAGGGTCTCACCATCTTACTGAAGGAAGGATGACATATCATTCCTCAATTTTACAGTGATGGCGTGGTGGTGTTTTGATGGTTGTTTGTGAATGAAAGAAATGGGAGAAAATGATACTTTATGGATGGTTTGAAGTGTTGTACGAAAATTAGGTTGAATGTAAGGTGTAAGGGCTTATTTTGTGAGAAAAGGAAGGTGTTTATGTTTGCTTTAAAATCTGGAATTTCAGAAGTTAAATGGTTAATTGTAACAACAAAAATGGAACTGGTTGAATGTTTTTGGATCACATACAAAACCCTATTAGTTTTTGGAAACTAACAAAACCCAAATGTATTAAAACACTTCAATTCAATCAAAAGATAATCTGTCTCTATTCCAAATTCGTTTCCCTTTTTAAATAAGGAAACAAAGAAGAGTTACAAGCTAAATAAAGGCAATTAAAGCCAAAGAAAACTGCCTACATTAAATCAACATCAAACACATATTAAAAGCAACATAATAATGGAAAATGAAACTGAAAAATAGAAATTGAAGTCTTCAAACGTCCCCCACATGTATGAGCTGGAAACATGTGCTAAAATCTATCTTTAAGTGCATTATGTTGGGCTTTAAATTGGTATTCAAATATAAGGGCTTGGAACAGCCCAAAAGGCTTCAAAATGAGTTGAATCTTCATGTTATGTATGGGTTCAAAGTAGAGTTCTCCATTAGGATCAACAACATCATCTTCATTATCTTCCAAAAGAGTATGAAGGCCCAAATCAAGAATGTCTTGAATGGAAAGGACTGATGGACCTCCATCATTCTCCCCTTCTTGGGAAGTCTCCTCTTGCATAGAAGGTTGCATTGAATCTTCAGCAAATTTAGAGAGGTCGCTTACATTGAATGTGTTGGAAATCTTGTAAGATGGTGGAAGTTCAATCTTGTAGGCATTCTGATTTATCTTCTTTAGGACTTTATAAGGACCCTCCTCTTTGGGCATTAGCTTATTCTTCCTTTTTGAAGGGAATCTCGCCTTCCTCAAGTACACCCACACAAGATCACCTTCTTTGTATTCAACAATAGATTTCAGCTTGGATTGACGCTTGTAGGCATCATTCTTCCTCTGAATATGTTCTTTTGCCTTAGTATGAAGTTTGACTATTTCAGCAGCCCTTTCTTCAGTCTTTAGGTTGGATAGGACACTAGCATGTGCTTTGCTCAAATCAATTGGAATAAGAGGGTTAGCACCATAAACAAATTAAAAAGGAGTAAAATTTGTAATCTTACTCTTGGAACTGTTGTAAGCAAACTCTGCATGTGCCAACATAGTATCCCAATTCTTCACCTTTCCTTTCAGTAAACTTCTCAAAATGTTACCAAGGCTTTGGTTGACCACCTCAGTTTGTCCATCAGTTTGAGGATGAAATGCCGCGCTAAATTTTAGAGTTGTGCCAAGTCTTGCCCATAAATGTCTCCAAAAATGACTCAAAAACTTTACATCCCTATCACTTATAATACTTCTTGGAATTCCGTGGAGTTTTACAATGTTTTCAAAATACAAGTTCAGAATATGTGATGCATTATTAGTTTTGTTACAAGTAACAAAATGAGCCATTTTAGAAAATCTATCTACAATAACCATAATAGAATCATGATTTCTCCTTGTTCGTGGCAACCCAACTATGAAATCAATACTTACATCCTCCCATGGAGCATTCGGAACTGGCAAAGGCATGTATGGACCATGTGCTTGTGATGTCATTTTGGATTGTTTACATGTATTACAGCCCTCAACAAGCCTTGAAACGTCTTTCCACATCTTTTGCCAATAGAAATTCCTACAAGCCAATTCATAGGTCTTGTCTCGTCCAAAGTGTCCAGCTAGGCCTCCACCATGGACTTCTTTTAGAATTGCTTCCCTTAAAGAACTTTGAGGAACACAAACAACATCAAGCTTGAAAAGATAACCATCATGAATAGTGAAATCCCTAAATGAACCATCTTTCCTAACTCTTTCCCAAATCTTATCAAAATCCCCTTTATTCTCATACAAAGTTCTCACATCATCAAATCCTATTACATGAGCATGCATGGTACTAAGAACCTCAATTCTCCTAGACAATGCATCAGCCACAACATTACTTGGACCATCTCAATATTTCACAATGAAATCAAAGGATTGCATATATTCAACCCAAGATGCATGTCTTCTACTCAACTTAGCTTGGCTTTGAATATATTTAAGTGCTTGGTGGTTAGTATACAAAATGAATGAATTTGCCAACAAATATGCACTCCAATGTCTAAGTCCAAAGCATAAAACTCAAGGTCATAGGCAGAATACTTTCTCCTGACTTCATTCAACTTTTCACTAAAAAATACAATAGGCTTTTCTTCTTGACTCAAAACAGCCCCAATCCCTACCCCACTAGCATCACACTCCAATTCAAAAGGCAAGGTAAAATTGGGTAAGGATAAAACAGGAGCTTTTGTCATGGCATTCTTTAGCGTGTTAAAGGCAATGGTGGCTTGGGGGGGTCCATTTAAACAATCCCTTCTTCATGCAGTCTGTAATTGGGCTTGTTATAGTGCTGAAATTCTTAATGAATCTTCTATAGAAAGAACAAAATCCATGAAAGCTTCTAACTTGAAACAAATTGCTAGGAATTGGCCATTCAATTATAGCTTTTACCTTTTCTGGATCCATACTAATCCCATCTTTAGACACAACATACCCCAAGAAACTAATGGTGCTATCACAAAAATGACACTTCTCCATATTATCATATAATGATTCACGGTCCAAAACCTCAAAGATAAGTCTCAAATGCATACAATGCTCATGTAAACTACGACTAAAAATCAGAATATCATCAAAGTATACCACCACAAATTTGTTGAGAAAAGGTTTGATTACCTCATTCATAAGCCGCATGAAGGTGGAAGGTGAATTTGAAAGTCCATTGGCATAACCAACCATTCATATAGCCTCGCATTGGTTTTGAAGGCTGTTTTCCACTCATCACCTTCTTTAACACGAATTTGATAGAATTGATTTGCAAGATCAATCCTTGGGAACACCGAAGCTCTATGCAATCTATCAAGCATGTCATCAAGCCTTAGAATTGGAAATCTGTACTTGATTGTGATCTTATTAACAACTCTAGAATCAATCACCATTCTCTATTTTCCATTTTTTTTTGGTACTACAAATGCTGGAACAACACATTGAGATACACTCTCCCTTATAAATCCCCTTTTGAACAATTCATCAATCTGCTTTTGTAACTCATCACTCTCTTTAGGGCTCATTCTATAGGACTGTTTATGAGGAATTTGGGCTCCCGAAACAAAGCTTATCTCATGTTGTATGGTTCTTAGAGGGGGTAAACCCGAGGGAAGGTGGAAAGTATTTTTCTAAAAATTTCTTTGCCAACTGACCCCATGTGGTGAACATGCCTAGGGGAAAAGATTTAAGCCATTTCTTTGGTCGGTCTCTAAGTGAAAATGGGAACAACCTCAGCCTAATCACATCATCTGAGACATTATTTATCTTGAACATGTCACAAATCTCTAGAAAATTCTCAAGATGTGCATTAGGATCTTCATCTGGGAACCCATCAAACTGGCATGTTTGCTGCACCATTTGAATTACATTTGGCTTTATCTCAAAGTTGTTCGCAGCAACTGCCGCCCTCCGTTTGCTAGAATCAGCCCCATTGAGAGTGGACTTAGCATAGTCCTACATTGTTCTAGGTCCAGTTCCTGCCATTGTTTCAAGTTCTTCTTCTGAGCTTGAGTCTTCCAGGTTTGTTTCCATTTCTGCCAAAACTATTTCCCTTTCTTCCTTTTACTTTCACCTCAATGTTCTCTCTAGTTCTTGATCTGATCCAAGTAAATGGGAAGAGCTAGCTCAGGTCATAAAATAGGAAAAAGTACCTGAGATGACAGTCAACAACCAAGAACCAATGTAAAAAACAAATAAATTAAAAGCTAAATCAACAGTCTTAATTATATTACTAATATTGAAAACCATTGTCCCCATCAATGGCACCAAAACATGATGTGGAATTTGTGCTATTGCAATGCTACCGCAAGTGTACGGGTCATGCAAGTAACAAAGTAGCAAATAAGATATCGTTCTACTGGGACAAGGTTAATGAATAGTGCAAACTTCAACTGTTGCTTAGAAATTCAATGATTCTTGCGATGATTAAAATAAAAACAATGAAATACCCAATAAATTAAATTAAGGAAAGATTGAGTATTATGCAAAAAGAAATGATGATAAAGACACTATCTAGATATTGAATCCCCCTAGCTATAAAGAGTATTTATGAATATTAATTCAATTAAATCAAATAATAGAGCTGAATTGGCATTCATCTAAATTAGATCAAAACCTCTCTCGAGTGAATTAAACCCTAATCACTAAGTAGAATGCTAGGAATCTCTTCTCAAGCATAATTAAATAGATCATGCAATAGGAACCATGAATTATAAACCTAAGGATCTTGTAAGTCTATCTCCAGCACTCCAAAAAACCCTCAATTCAAATGAGCATTCTGTTTATATCAAGCTTTTTCAAGTCAATAATATGAAAATTGCAACTAATTAATAAGCATGCTATTATAAATTAGAAATAAACAATTAAGAATCATAAGAATAAAACAACTCAATTAAATGATTTAATTTAATAAAAACTATTCAATCCATACAATAAAGCTAGGGTTCATCAATATCTAGATAGAAATAATTTAGTTCTTGTTTATAACCAATAATTCAGAACAAAAGAAATAAGTAAAGGAATTCAAACAATCCATGATGAATGATTTGTGTTTCTTCACTTCAATATTTGATTCTTGATTTAAATCTTGTCTAAAATGGATCTTCACCTCCAACCTCAGTTGCCAAACTCTCTCTTTTAAAAGAAGCCACCTCTAAGTGATAAATATTGGATCCCTAATTTGCACTTTAGCATAGCTTTAATAACCCAGGGATTTAGCCTAACATGCCCAGTGACATGGCTGTCTCTCTAGGCATGTCGATGATATTTTTTTCAACATTGATGACATGGGCGATAACATGACCAAGCTACTAGATATGTCATAGCTACTGTGATGCATGATTAAGGACACAAGCAGTGACACGGGGTGTGTCAAAGCTTCTGTAAGTTGGGTGAACAACACGATCATTGACACGCCCATGTCATTGAGCATGCCACTTGAAAAATTTGCCCAAAGCAGCTCTTTTCCTTGTCTTTCATCCATGATTCCATTCTAATGACCATAAGGCCTTAAAGTGTAAAAGATTTCAAAAATCAACCCTAACAAGCACTGAACAAACACATTAAACTCAATTTGACAATAAATATACCAAGGAATAGGGGAAAAATATCATCAATTATATACTTATCAATGATTTATTAATGTTTTATTTGTTATGGATGATTTATTTTATTTTTACTTATAGAGAGTGTTTGATTGATTTAATTTCTTTTAGTTAATCGCTTATTGTTTCAAAGATGTAAGAGGTATATTTTCACTTTGTGGGCACCTCATTAGTTAAGTTTAATGTAATTTATTTTATTTTTAGTTTTAGATTAATGTAAAGGGAATGTTTCCACCAAATGGTGGGCGTCCTATTTTATTTAATTTTAGACATTGGACATTGTAAAAGGCATGTTTCCATCTATGGATAGGTGCCTA
This sequence comes from Garcia nutans, assembly GCA_947685225.1. NCBI lineage: Eukaryota > Viridiplantae > Streptophyta > Magnoliopsida > Malpighiales > Euphorbiaceae > Garcia > Garcia nutans. Next base: position 29,190,860 of record CANTUV010000007.1, on the reverse strand, counting down.
TTTTGTTTGTTTCATTTTAATAAAGTGATGGATGTTTATTTCTTTTGATAATTGCATGTATTGTGGATGATATTATAATATTTAAGGATTCAATAATATTTAGACCTAAAAAAGAGGCTGGTTCCAATGAACTGGGCGTTATGTGGGTGATAGATCATTCTGACCTTTCCCATACTTACCCAACTTTTTGAATCCATTAGGGGGTTAGAGATTCCTTAGGAATCGAGTCATCCACCCTTTTTTATTTTCTCGATCCATCCAGGTGACGACTCCATTTTCTCCGGGTTTAGGCCTGTGTTCTCTAAGGCCCTGAGTCTAACAGTGCCGAAGTTATAAGAACCATTCCACATGGGAGTGGGGGGTAAAAATCCCCACTCACAGTGGCGACTCCACTGGGGATAAGAGAAGTTGATTCAATTGGTCTTTATATTATTGTAGACCCTTAATTTTTGACCCAGTCCGATCCGTTATTTTTTATATAGTCCAAAATAATTTTTGTGGTATTTTAATATTTATTTTAGTAAAAAATGGTGAAGTGAATAAAAATAAAAAAAATATAAAAAAATAATAATAAACAAATAAATAAAAATAAAAATCAGCGACGAAAAAATTCATCGCCGAAAGCGTTGAACGAAATGGCCTTGGGCCATTTCGCCCGTAGGAGTTTACTGCGGGCGTAATGGCTTTGCCATTTTCCTTGCAGGAAAATCCTGCAAGCGAAATGGCTAAGGCCATTTTGCCCACAGGAAAATTCGCTGGCACGCCCGACGCTAAGGCCACTTTGCCTCGCAGTTCTCGCGCCCGACGCAGTTTTCGCCAGCAAAATTTTTCCGACTCAATTTTTTTTGAAACCAAATTCAATTTGGTTTCAGTTTCTTTTTCCTAATTAATGATAGTTTTCATAAACAATTTGAATTAATCATATAAATTTCCTATAAATAAGACCAAGAAAACACAGAAAAATGGGAGCACAATGAGAAATCTTTGGAGGAAAAGCTTTGAAAGGAGATAGGACTTTAAAAATTCTTTTTGCCAGTGAAAACAATCGAACTTTTTGACAGAAAAATAAGCAACCAAGCAATCAATCCATCAAAGGCATCCTTCTTGCCTTTGTTCTTGTTCATCCAAGAAGCAATTTTTGGTGGAACCAACAAACGAAGGTTTGAATATCTAATCTTTTTCCTTACAGTAGCTTCAATCATTAAATTGTTTCTTTTGATTTTAAAAACCTTAATTCATTTTTTTGTTTTCCAAAAATCTTAAATTTGTTTTTTGTTTCTTCTAAAACCTAAGAACCTAATCTATTTCTTCAAAATCTTAAAACCCTAATCTACTTTCCAACTTTCCAAAACCTTAAATCATTTTACTAATTTCCAAAACCCTAATCTGCTTTCCAATTTTCCAAAACCTTAAAACACTAAATTGATCCTTTTATTTCCAAAAAACCCTAAAAAATACTTTCTGTTTCCAAAAAACCTTAAATCATCTTGCCAATTTCCAAAAACTTTATAAACTCTAAATTATTTTCTTCAATTCCAAAATCAAGATAGTAACCCCAAACTAGCTAAATTAAATCCTAAGCATTCTTAAACCCTAATTCCCTTAAAATCTTAAACCCTAGTTTTTCTAAACCCTAATCCTTAGAACCTTAAAATCTTATAAACCTAAATATTAAAATTCAACACAATAAGCCTAAAAATAACAATCCAGTAGCTAATAATCAAAAACCTAATGTTTTAATATCCAAACCCTAATTTCATGATTTTACCCCTCAAACCCTAATTTTGTTAATCAAAGAACCTTATCAATCTCTTAAATTATAAAACCTTAATCCATTTCAATTAATTTAAAACTTATAGTAGTCTAAACCAATAAATTCCAAAACCCTAAATATTAATTAAAGAACTTTAAATGAGAAACAGTAAACTTCAATTTGTATCTTTACTTACCTTATTTGATTATATAGTTTATTATATGCTTTGATTTATTTAAGTTCAATGCTTGGTTTATTTAAATTATCATGGATGAATGTTTATATTTTGATTGATGTTTAATATCTTTGATGAATGATTTATTTATGATGAATGGTTATTTACCTTTATCTATTTATTTTGATTTTCAAATGTTTTAAGAGGTATGTTTCCACTTTGTGGGTACCTCATTAATTAAGTTCTATGTAATTTAAATTGCTTTTATATTTTAGACCAATGTAAAGGACATGTTTCTACCTTTTGGTGGGTGTCCTATTAGCTTAGACATGGATGATGTAAGGACATGTTTCCATCCTCGGATGAGTGTCCATAAATTTATTTTTCTTGGACATTGTTTTGATTTTAATATATCGATGCTCTATTTTAATTATTGTGTGTAATATGGATAATATTGTTATTTTTAAGAATTTTATAATATTAAGACCTGTAAAGGAGGCCGGTTCCAATGAACCGGGCATTGTGGGGGTGCTGGGCCATTTCTCACCTTCCCCACACATACCCAACTTTTCTAACCCATTAGCGGGTTGGGGATTCCTTAGGAATCAAGTCATCCACACCTTTCTTTTTCCTGGCCCGTCTGGGTGGTGATTCCATTTTCTCTGGACTTAGGTCCATGTTTTCTAAGGCCCCGAGCCTAAACAGTGCCGAAGTCTTAAGAACCATTGCACCGGGATTGAAGGCAAAAATCCCCGCTCACAGTGGCGACTCCACTGGGGATAAGAGAAGTTGATTTCGTTGGTCTTTATATTATTTTATTCTTTCTTATAATGATATTATCCATTGCATCATATTAGATTGCATTGTGTGCGTGAGTTAGGACACCCGTGTTATCTGTGTGTGTTTTGTAAGGGATACCATACTTTCACTCAAGGCATGGAGATCGGGCAAGGCATAACCACTCATAGCCTCTTACCATTTGGTATATACTTGTTATGGGAACCTAAGCTTTTTAACCTAATGACTAAAGCTCATGCAATTGGCCTAGTTACTTTACTTAGGTTTTACCCCAAATGCATGTTGTCTGACTATGGTTAATTTATCTTGGCTTAAATCATGACTTATTTGATTTGTTCTTTTTCTAATATGACCTAAGTACATTGTAAGCTCAAAATAAATTTTTCTTTAAAATCCAACAGACCAAAGCTATTTTCAAAACTTTTCAAGATGGTCTTTAGACATAAAACTTTTCTAAAAAAGAAATCAAAAATTCTTTGCTCATGACCCAAATACAAAAGCCCAAAATCCATTTTTCTAAAATCTTTTTATGATGGGCTTAGAAATAACCTTTTCTTACAAAGAGCTTGCAAATTATTTAGGTCAATTATGAAATACCAAAAATCAATTGTGAGCCTAGTTTATACTAAGAGTAATTAATCATGGGCTTGTTTTTGGCATGAATCATTAGTTACTTTTTTCAAGTGAGAAATCTATTTATAATAAACCTCTTAATTTAGTTTTAATCCAATATAGCATAAAAGCTACATTAGTTGGTTGAATGGATTAAAACCTAATTAATGGGAATTATTATAAATTGATTTCCATGTTCGAAAATATAACTATTGGTTGAAATTTTCGAGGAAAATATTCAAAAATAAGGTACCCCATGTTGGTATTTTGTTAACCATATACCTAGGAAAAGAGACTCGCCATTCGTGTGTAGGTGTTATAATGTTGGAAGGGATGCTCTACTTATCTTTGTTGATTGTTTATGCTTACATGCATACATGCATACATTTGCATCTCATATCATTGATCCTTTCTAGCTCACAGCCCTGGATTATGATAGTTCAAAAGCTTATGACAATTCGACCTACACCGGAAGCGAAGAAGCTAGCAATGACTCAATCACTTATTCACTAAAAGCAATGGAGCCCGAACAAATTCAAATAATTGTGGACGACGCCCTCAATGCCAAAATGGAAGAAATAAAAGAGGCCATGGCCGAGACTATGAAGAACTAATTGGCTGCAATTTTAGAAAATAATGCCAAAGCATCTGCTAGTTCCAAGAAGGCAAAGGACAAAGGGAAGACTAAAGTTGGTGAATTAGCTTTTGATGATGATAATGTGATCATTGATGATGATGATTGGGCTCAATACTACCAAGATCCTTAAGACAAAAAGGAGCTGAAGATTGTTGAGAAGGAAACTATTGAAAAGATCGAGACTTCTGATGTTGAAAAGATGATTGCGAACTTAGAAAAGAAATTTGAGAAGAAACTAAAAACCGAAGAAATGTCTGAAGTCCACAAACTATTTGAACAAGATGAGGAGGTACCATACAAATTCAAGATGCCGTCCTTTGTAAAGTTCAATGGAACTGGAAACCCTCATCTCCATGTGAAGCAGTATATCACAGCCATGCAGTCTACCTGAGCTACTAAAGCTAAAACTCCGAGATATTTCATGCTCTCATTGGACCCTATTGTCCAAAATTAGTTCAACACCTTAGAGGAAAGTACTCAAAAAGATTGGGATCTGCTATACAAGGCCTTCATCCAACAATATGGATATAATGTTGAAATGGAAGTTACCTTAATGGAAGTTGAGTCCATTAGGCAACGACCAAATGAGAATTTTGTGGACTATGTGAAAAGGTGGAGAAATAAGGCCGCTTTGCTCAAAAAAAGGCCCGATGAATCTGATCAAATAAGGATGATTGTGAGAGAGGTGTTGCCTAGTCTTCGTGAAAGGATGTCTCATACACTTCAAAGACCTTCTCCAAACTGGTCTACAAATTGAAGAGTGGGAAAGGGAGAAAAATTGCATTTCAATAAAAAGGAATGAGAAAGGGAATTATCAGCCTAGCAATCAAAACACGTAAAAAGAAGTTGATGTCAATACAACTGGTCAAGTAAATATAAGGTAGATTTCAGATATGAGGAAGCCTTTGTCTTGGGTCTTCAACAAACTACAAAAGAAGGGACTATTACAGCCATTGTCCCCTCGACCTTTGATGAATCCTTTACCCCTAAAATTTAATACTAAAGCCTTTTGTGAGTTTCATCAAACACAAGGACATGAGACGGACAAATGCTTGCGGTTAAAACATGAGATCCAAAATTTAATTGACAGTGGTAAGCTGCCTGAGCCTGATAAGACCAGCACAAAAGACAATCCTTTGCCTAAGTTTGGAAGAGTACCTCCACCGACAACCTTCATGGTGAAAAAAGGATTGGAAGAAGATTTTGTTTTATCATCCTTTCAAGATGGAAATATTGAAGATGTGAAAGGAAAAGAAGCTTAAACTCAATGAACTTTCCTTAGCTTGAATGTTGCTTTTCAATTTTACTTTCTTTAATATTTAATTTGAACAATTTTTCAAAATTTTTGTTGGTATTTGTTCATTTTGGTGCTCAACCGTTGAGGAATCTAGCTTGATGCTAATAAATTAATGTGTCTAGGCATCATGACTTGAATGACTTTACTAGGTGAGGTAATTGCTCTGTATCATGAGTTATGTATGCTTACTTAGAGAGGGCTCCTGCATAATTACCTTTGTCTAGGTCCTAGTCAGTCTTAGAACATGCTTTGACAAACTTTTGAGGCGAAATTAAACTCTGCTTATTTAAGAGAGAAATGATCTAGGCATTGTTTGGTTAGCCAACAACTTGTATCCACCCTATTAAATATCAATCCCTATTTGTCCCTTTGAGCCTTCATAAAATTTTAGCTTTCTTTTCATTGGCTTACGAACCCCAATAACCTATCCTGAGCTGTTGTGATACTTTTGACAAGTCTTATGATCACTAAGATGAAGAGGTAAGAAGATCAAAGAAAGAAATGGATAGTCAAGACCATGAAGATAGTTGAAGTTCTCAAGACCATAAGGGTAGTTGAAGTTTTCCTAATATCTCCAATATATCAAGACAACATCAGAGTAACAAATGATTTATCCCTATCAAAGAAGATTTATGTCACTCCACTCATCCATTATTGGAGACCCAAGTTGGTACAAACAAGACAACTCTTTTAGATCTAGAACCACAAATAAAAGAAGAAGAAGCAGAAAAGAAAAGAAAAAGAAAAAAACAAAAACAAAAAAAAAGAAGAAAGATAAAACCTAAAAAGGCGGTTTAGAAAACCAACTGAGTTCTCTTTTACCTAAAGCAGCAAAAGGCTTCCATTTGGTTTATAATGACATTTTGACTTGAATTGGTTCAACCCAACCAAAGATTCAATCAAAATTGGAGAAAAAAGGAGGAAGACCATCCAGTTCTTGAAAGTTCTGTATTTGACAGTCCTACAAGGAAGAAGGACGAAATGATAAAATGCTCAAAGAAAGGGAAGAGTAAGAAAAATAAAAAGAAAGAAAAGGGAGAAGAAGAAAAGAAATGAATTTGGGTACCAAACCTTATGCAAGGGCAAAGACTATTCCAATCAAGATCCAGATTAATGCCAAGAAGATAGAAGGAATTTGGAGTCTAGTAAGATTGCTCCCAATTGTCTAAAGTTCCAATAAGAAATTTGTAGTGTGAAGGTTTGTCCATTGTGTCACACCAGCTCCAATCTCAAAATGGACTTCACTTAAACCTGTGTCCCTTATAGACCCCATTTCAAGCCTATCAAAGACCTGTTGATCTCTCTTGGTAGGTAGAGTCTATTAGTGGAGATAGTTTGAATAAGCATATGCATATGAAATAGACAATATTTAAACTCAATGAAACCTTTGGCCAAGTAATGTGTATGTGCCTATCTGAAGTGCAACAGTTCTTACTTAAATAGAAATAATTCTTGAGTTTAGTATGGTAACTAGGGTTGTCATATTATAGATATGTTAATTTGAAAAATCAAGTCCTGAGGTACATTGACATTGATTTAGCAAAGCTAACATTTGATTTCAAAATTAAAATTCAAAAAGTAAAAAAAGTTTTTGTCACACAAAGCCTTCAAGTTAAGAGAAGTTTGTTGCATCATCAAAACTCGAAGGACACATTGGGCAAAGGAAATGATTATTGGTAAGGTCATGAAGGAGCTACAAACTTACATGATGAAATAAAGTTTGAAATGGATTTATCCCTGACTCTGCAACTTGGGGTCTCCACCACCCATATTTTCAACATCTCGAAGATAAAAGCCATAAATGTGAAGCATCCTGTAATTCCAGTGCAAGAACTGAAAGAGCATCTAAAAAAAATTTGTGAGAACATTTTAGCTGATAATCTCGATCTGTAGGTCGATGGAATCATCGTAAGTATTATTCATGCATATCATGCATACATGAGCATATCACATCGCACTTTCTTATCTTGTATTGTCTATTCTTTATTAAAGTGAACAGCAAACACCCTGTGAAGTAAACAATCAAAAGAAGATATCAAATCAGGGGAGCATGGAAAGCCCATTGCTTGAGAAAGTTCCAGTAATTGTGTAAAGAGAAGAAATGCATGATTTTGCGAGGAACTAGACAACAAAAACATCAATCAAAGCTTGCATGGTAAAAATCTTTAGTTTAAGCCTACACAGGGGCAAAGTTTCTCCATTTTAATTTTTAAGTTTATGCATATACAAAATATTTTCAAACTCACTTTCAAATATAGTTTAGGATCGAGTATTCAAATTCAGTTAGGATCGAGTATCCAATTCAGTTAGGATCGAGTATCCAAATCCAGTTAGGATCGAGTATCCAAATCTAGTTTAGGATCGAGTATCCAAATCCAGTTAGGATCGAGTATCCGAATCCAGTTTATGATTGAGTATCCCAGTCCAGTTAAGATTGAGTATCCAAATTTATTTTAGGATCGAGTATCCAAATCCAGTTAGGATCAAGTATCCGAATCCAGTTTAGGACTGAATATCCGAATCCAATTTATGATCAAGTATCCAAATCCAGTTAGGATCAAGTATCCAAATCCAGTTTAGGATTCAGTATCCAAATCCAGTTTAGGATTGAGTATCCGAATTCAGTTTAGGATCGAGTATCCAAGTCTAGTTTAGGATCGAGTATCCAAATCTCTTGGGTCCAGAACCCAAATTATCCTTAGGTCCAGAACCTAAAAATCCTCCTAAGTCCAGAACTTAGCTCGGGTCCAGAACCCAAATTATCTTTAGGTCCAAAACCTAAAATCCATTTTAAGTCCAGAACTTAGCTCAGGTCAAGAATCCAAATTATCCTTAGGTCCAGAACCTAAAATCCCTTCTTAGTCCTGAACTCAGTTCGGATCCAGAACCCAAAATTACCCTTAGGTCCAGAACCTAAAATTATCCTTGAGTCCAGAACTCGAACCGGGCCCAGAACCCAAAATCTGAACCATCTCAAAAATTAAGTCTTATTGCTTTTCACTCTCTTTTATAAAAGTTTCTGATAGTTCAAGCAGGGGGCAAACTGTAGACCCTTAATTTTTTACCCAGTCCAGTCCATTATTTTTTATATAGTCCAAAATAATTTTTGTGGTATTTTAATATTTATTTTAGTAAAAAATGGTGAAGCGAATAAAATAAAAATAAAAATAAATAAATAATAATAATAATAAACAAATAAATAAAAATAAAAATCGGCGACGAAAAAATTCATTGCCGAAAGTGTTGAACGAAATGGCCTTGGGCCATTTCGCCCTCAGGAGTTTCCTGCGGGCGAAATGGCCAAAGCCATTTCGCTCGCAGGATTATTTTGGGGGCTAAATTGCTTTGCCGTTTTGCTCGCAAGAAAATCCTGCGAGCGAAATGGCCCGCAGCTAATTTTGCTGGCACGCCTGACGCTCGCACCTCGCCTCGCAGCTCTCGCAGCCCCATGCAGTTTTTGCCAATGAAATTTTTTTGACACTATTTTTTTTGAAACCAAATTCAATTTGGTTTCGGTTTCCTTTTCCTAATTAATGATAGTTTTCATAAATAATTTAAATTAATCATATAAATTTCCTATAAATAAGACCAAGAAAACACAGAAAAATGGGAGGACAACGAGAAAACTTTGGAGGAAAAACTTTGAAAGGAGATAGGACTTTAAAAATTCTTTTTGGCAGTGAAAACAATTGGACTTTTTGAGAGAAAAATAAGCAACCAAGCAATCAATCCATCAAAGGCAGCCATCTTGCCTTTGTCCTTGTTCATCCAAGAAGCAATTTTTGGTGGAACTAACAAACGAATGTTTGAATATATAATCTTTTTTCCTTACAGTAGCTTCAATCATTAAATTGTTTCTTTTGATTTTAAAAACCTTAATTCATTTCTTTATTTTCCAAAAATCTTAAAATTGTTTTTCTGTTTCTTCTAAAACCTAAGAACCCTAATCTATTTCTTCAAAATCTTAAAACCCTAATCTACTTTAAAACTTTCCAAAACCTTAAATCATTTTACTAATTTCCAAAACCCTAATCTGCTTTCCAATTTTCCAAAAGCTTAAAACACTAAATTGATCCTTTTATTTCCAAAAAAAAACCCTAAAAAAATACTTTTTGTTTCCAAAAAACCTTAAATCGTCTTGCCAATTTCCAAAAACTTTATAAACTCTAAATTATTTTCTTCAATTCCAAAATCAAGGTAGTAACCCCAAACTAGCTAAGCTAAGCCCTAAGTGTTCTTAAACCCTAATTCCCTTAAAATCTTAAACCCTATTTTTTCTAAACCCTAATCCTTAGAACCTTAAAAACTTATAAACCTAAATATTAAAATTCAACACAGTAAGCCTAAAAACAACAATCTAGTAGCTAATAATCATAAACCTAATGTTTTAATATCCAAACACTAATTTCACGATTTTACCCCCTCAAACCCTAATTTTGTTAATCAAAGAACCTTATCAATCTCTTAAATTATAAAACCTTAATCCATTTCAATTCCTTTAAAACTTACAGTAGCCTAAACCAATCAATTCCTAAACCCTAAATATTAATTAAAGAACTTTAGATGAGAAACAGTAAACTTCAATTTGTATCTTTACTTATTTGATTATATAGTTTATTATATGCTTTGATTTATTTAAGTTCAATGCTTGGTTTATTTAAATTATCATGGATGAATGTTTATATTTTGATTGATGTTTAATATCTTTGATGAATGATTTATTTATGATGAATGGTTATTTACCTTTATCGATTTATTTTGATTTCCAAATATTGTAAGAGGTATATTTCCACTTTGTGTGTACCTCATTAATTAAGTTCTGTGTAATTTAAATTGTTTTTATATTTTAGAACAATTTAAAGGACATGTTTCTACCTTTTGGTGGGTGTCCTATTAGCTTAGACATGGATGATGTGAGGACATGTTTCCATCCTCGGATGGGTGTCCATTTATTTATTTTGCTTGGACATTGTTTTGATTTTAATATATCGATGCTTTATTTTAATTGTTGTGTGTAATATGGATAATATTGTTATATTTAAGAATTTTATAATATTAAGACCTGTAAAGGAGGCCGATTCCAATGAACCGGGCGTTGTGGGGTGCTAGGCCATTTCTCACCTTTCCCAGACGTACCCAACTTTTCAAGCCCATTAGGGGGTTGGGTATTCCTTAGGAATCGAGTCATCCACCCCTTTCTTTTTCCCGGCCCCTCTGGGTGGCGACTCTATTTTCTCCGAACTTAGGTCCGTGTTCTCTAAGGCCTCGAGCCTAAACAGTGCCGAAGTCGTAAGAACTATTCCACCGGGAGTGGGGGCAAAAATCCCTGCTCACAATTATTATATTCTTTCTTATTATAATATTGTCCATTGCATCATGCGTGAGTTAGGACACCCATATAACCCGTGTTGTATTATGTGAGGGATACCATACTTTCACTCAAGGTATGGAGATCGAGCATGGTATATCGAGCATGGTATAACCACTCATAGCCTTGAAGCTTTTGGTATATACTTACTATGGGAGACTAAATTTTCAACCCAATGACTAAAAGCTCAAGTAATTGGCCTAGTTACTTTTCTTAGGTTTTTACCCCAATTTCTTATTGTTTGTCTAGGATTGATATATCTTGGTTTGAACCAAGGCCAATTTGGTTTGTTCTTTTTCTAATATAACCTAATTATATTGTAAGCTCCAAATAATTTTTCCTTTAAATCCAAAAGACCAAATTTCAATCTTCAAAATTTTCAAGAAGGTCTTTGGACACGAAAACCTTTTAAGATCTTATGACCCATGTTCAAAGTCTAAAAGTCATTTGAGTGGGCTTTTAAAAAATCTGCTAAAACCTTTTCTTAAATGAGCGTACAAGTTATTTAGGTTAATTATGGAATACCAAAATCAATTATGGGATTAGTTTATATCAAGAATCATTAATCATGGGCTTTGTTTTTTGCATGAATCATTAGTTACTTTTTCCTAATGGGAAATCTATTTATGATAAACCTATTAATTTTGTTTTTATCCAATATAGTATAAAAACTATTTTAGTTGAGATTCAATGGATTAAAGCCTAATTAATGGGAATTATCATGGGTTGACTTCTATATTTGAAAATGTAACTATTGGTTAAAATCTTTCGAGAGAATTTTTGCGAAAGTAAGATATCCCATTTGGTATTTTGTTGACCATGCACCTAGGAAAGAGACTCACCATTCGTGTGTGAAAGCTATAAGGTTGAAAGGAATGTCCTAATTATCTTTGATTGTTTGATTACCGCACATGCATACACGCATTGCATTACATATCATTGATCCTTTTTGGCTCACAGACCTAGAGTATAATAGCTCGAGAGTGTATGACAACCCAACATATGCCAACGATGTAGACTCCAGTAGCAACTCAATTAGCTTCTCATGAAGAGCAATGAAGCTTGAACAAATTCAAAGGATGGTGGACGATGCCCTCAATGCCAAGATGGAAGAATTAAAGGAAGGCCCTGGCTGAGACTATGAAGAACCAAATGGCTGCACTTTTGGGGAACACTAGTGAGGCATCTGCCAGCACTAAAAAATTGAAGGATAAAGGAAAGGCTAAGGTTGGCGAAGTAGCCTTTGATGATGACAAGGTAGTTATTGATGATGATGATGACTGGGCTCAATACTTCTAAGATCCTCAAGATAAGAAGAAAGAGCCGAAGGTTGTGGAAAGATCTGCCATGGAAAAGATTGAAACTTTAGATGTTGAGAAACTAATTGCTAATTTGGAAAGGAAGTTTGAAAAGAAGCTGAAAATTGAAGAAATGTCGGAGGTCGACAAGTTGTTTGAACAAGATGAAGCAATCCCATACAAATTCAAGATGCTTTCCTTTGCAAGTTTGATGGAACTGCGAATCTTCATCTCTATGTGAAGCAATATGATACGAACCAGCCACGAGGTAAGGATCCATTGGTGCTTCCAAATGGGCCATTGACTAGGAGCAGAGCTAAGAAGTTTGGAGCAGCTATGGGATTGCATATTCAAGATCAAATTTCAAAGGAAGTGACTTAAATGGCAATGGAAAAGTGCACAATAGAGCTTGAAGAAGGCACACCAAAGCTAATTATGATGCTTAGTGTGGAAGCTAAAGGCTAGCTAAAGAGGTCCAACGTGCAAGAAAGGTCCATGGGGGTTCATATAAAGCCTTGGGAAGTAATTTAAGGCCCATGGACAGCCCAAATAGTGTGGGGCGTGTTCTTATGTTGAAGGGATTTAGTTTGGTTGTTTCCATACTTTATATTTTTCCTTAGTGGATTAGGATTTTGTTTCCATACTTTATATTTTCCTTAGTGGATTAGGATTTTGTTTCCATACTTTATATTTTCCTTAATGGGTTAGGATTTTGACTTTGTAGCTTTCCTTTTCCCATTAGAATTAGGGTTTCGGATTTATGTGTGCTTTTTAGTATAAATAGGGCCTTATTTTTCTTGTAAGGAGACTTTTTGAGATATTATTATTAAAAAAATTTCGAATTCTTCTACAAGTTCTTCTTGTGAATTTTCGTGTGAGAGAGATTAGAGTGGATTCTTTAATTCTTTCTTTGCATCAAGAATTAGGTTTACTTATCAACAAGAGTTGTGGCGTTTTCCTTCTTCTTACCAACTAAATCCTTCAATCATAGTGAGTTTGTGTCTCTTTATAGGCGGTGGGTTCCTTAGGAGGTGATTATCAAGTTTCAAGGAGTTCTCTACCATTGGTATACGTTGGGTTTGCTGCCATCGTTGCTAAGGGTCCACGTCATTTGGTATCAGAGCCTTGCTATAAGGTAATTTTTATCTACTTTGTCTTTCTAGGGTTTGTTAATTTAGGTCTTTTAAGTTTCTGCATTTTAGGGTTCTTAGAGAGTCTAGTCTTTAATTTTCGAAAAAAAAGAGTCATATATCAAAATTCGAAAAGTCTAAAGATTGTTCAAAGAGTAATTCGAAACCTAGGAAAAGGAGTCTGATTGAAATTTGAAACCTAGGCCTTGCATCTGAATTGGATTTGAAACCAAGATTAGGGTTCTTGAAAGAAAGCAAAAGCTAGAGTTTTGTTCAAGTTTGATTTTGATTTGATTTTGAGTGAATCTGGGGTTGTGAATTAAGTCCAGATTTTGAAAAGTTTTTGGGAGTAAATTAAGTCCTGAATCAAGGGGATAGTGAGAGGAAGCAAAAAAAAAAAGAGTACAAAACCACCTCAACAAAAATTGTTTAATATTCTTGCTATTTGGGTGCTAAGGATCAGATCTAGGTGGGTCAGAAGTAATAAAATTTTTTTGGGCGAAAAATTTCACCTTTTGAGGGGCTTTTGGAATTCGAAAATCAGACCTTAATATTCATATTATTTGAGTGTTATAGGTGGGAATTAGAGTCTAGAAGCTAGCATTTTGGGTAGAATTGATTAGGTCCATAAAGCAGCTTGCCAAGTGTGGGTTGTTTTTGATTCATTATATCAAAATTTATCTTGTTTATTGGCTTCATTGTTTCTGATTTCTTTATCTAGCTTTTAATTCCATTACATTGCTAAGTATCATTTGCTTGTGTCAATACTTGGTTTTATATCGTGTAGTGCAAATTACCTTGCATTGCCTCCGGATACTTGTCTTGTTTTCTATCTAGTTCTAGGATTTAGGTTCTAGTTTCTTGAACGACTTGACAATTGTTGGTTGGTGAGCTTGGTTCTGAAGTGCAATCAAGCAAGACAAGAAAAGTTAGGTAATTCTAAACACTTGAGTGAATTTCAATTATTACTAATCTTGTTTCTTTGAGTTCGTTTGTTAACATGGCTGGAAAAGGAGAAGAGACTAGCAAAGAAGGAGCTATGGCCGAAAGCTTGGCTAGGCTTAATGAGACTTTGGTAGCAATGCTTGGTCGAATGGAGATGATGGATACTAGATTGCAAGAGAATGCAGCACGGCAAGCATAACAAATGCAACAAGTGCAACAAATTTAGCAAGTGCAACAAGGGCAGCCAGCCGCACATCCAAATCCCATAATGCGAGCTAGAAGAGTGCTCAGGAGAGAAGGGCAAGGAAATCTTGAAGCCCTAGAAGCAGCCGAAAGGGTAGAAGATGAAGATGAAGGTAAAAATCAACCTACCACTGATGGTGACCTTACTTCCATCAAGATGAAGATTCCTTCCTTTGAATGGAAGAACACTGCAGAAGAGTTCATAGAATGGGAGAGGAAAATTGAGCAGATTTTCGAATGCCACAACTACACCGAAAAGAAGAAATCAGTTTTGGCAGCAGTAGAGTTCAAAGGGTATGCTACCTTTTGGTGGGATCAATTGAAAGCTAATAGAAGAGGGAAAGGTATGAGGCCTATTCCTGAATGGTCAACCTTGAAAGAACTAATGAGAAGCCGATTTGTACCATCTCACTACATTCGAGATTTGTACAATCGACTAGCAAGACTAGTTCAAGGTGGAAGAAGTGTGGAAGAGTACCACAAAGAGATGGAGATGATCATGGCTAGGGCAAATATTGATGAAGATGAAGATAAGAAGATGTCACAATTTCTTGGGGGATTGAATTTGAACATAGCCAATGATTTGGAGATGTATGAATTCAACACAATGGAAGAGTTAGTTCAAAAGGCCATGAAGATAGAGAGAAGATTGAAGAATAAAGCTATTTCAAAAACTAGCTACTCTAAAGCTAGTGGAAAATTTTCAAACTTCAAGGGTTCAAGTTCGAGTGGAGGTTCCTACAAAGGGGATTACAAGGGTTCTTTCCAAAAGAATTCTTCCTACAATCCTATTTCAAGAAGCCGAATGATGGGGATGCAAAAACAGCCAAGGAAACACCTTCTAGACCTACTCCAAGTAGGGAAATTAAATGCTACAAGTGTTTGGGAAGTGGACACATTGCTTCTCAATGTCCGAATAAGAGGGTGATGATTGCTACCCATGAAGGGGAAATTGAATCAGAATCTGAACATGAAGAAGAAGAGGAGGCCGAATGTGGTGATAGGGCCGAATATGATGAAGAGGCTTGGGAGAATCAAGTCTTGAATGCTGAACATGGAGAGATGCTTGTTACTAGAAGAGCCTTGAATATTCAAGTCAAGGAAGAAGGCTTGGATCAAAGGGAGAATCTTTTCCACTCTAGGTGTTTGGTGAATGGTAAGGTTTGTACACTTATCATTGATGGTGGAAGTTGTACCAATGCTGCTAGTACTACAATGGTGGATAAATTGGGGTTAGCTTGTTTTAAACATCCCAATCCTTACAAGTTGCAATGGTTCAATGATGATGGGGAAGTAAAAGTGTTGAAGCAAGTCAAGGTACCATTCTCCATTGGGTGGTATAAAGATGAGGTTTTGTGTGATGTAGTGCCAATGCAAGCTGGACATTTTCTATTAGGAAGACCATGGCAGCATGATAGAAGGGCACAACATGATGGCTTTTCTAATAAGTATACCTTTACTTATGAAGGAAAGAAGGTTGTTCTAGCACCATTATCACCTTAAGAGGTGTATGAAGATCAAAAGAGGATGCTAGAGAGGGAGAAAGAAGTTTCGGACAACATGAACCAAGTGTAACACCTCTATACCCTGTATACGTACCAAGCATGCTTAAACGATCGTAATATACGTATACTGAATATAGAAAATGCCACGGTTTAAAAAGACACAACAAATATCTTTGAAAATAAGTGAAACCAATCTCAAACAAATAAAAGAAATCCAAAAGACACTATATATAAAATGTTTAATAATTCACAGCGGAAGTTATTACAAATATGTTATAAATCAAAGTTTACAAAACATAGAATATATACATGATTGGCAGCTCTTCTCTGATCTTTAAGTCCCAAAAGAAAAATCCTCAATGTCTAGTCTCACTTGGTCTCGAGGAGCTCTCAGGTTCAACTCTGTCACCTGCACGATCAAACACTATCGCGCTAAGCCATCGGCTTAGTAGTACAAAATATACCAACATTATACTTTAAGGCAAAGTAATGTTACACATCTAAATCATAAAGTTAACATCATAAGTGAAAAGCTAACATCACACCTTTATATTTCATAAACCATACACATAGAAGCACATCACATTACCACATCATACTACATTCAATGTCATAACAATATTCATATTACATCTTTATAGTTCAATTGATTTTACCATTCAAGAATCACATTATATACAAGACAAGCATGGGCCCAAAACACTCTAATATGCCATTCAATTTTCAGAGTTAATGCTTTGGTTTTATTATCACATTTATCATTATCATAAACCCAACTAGGCTTCAAGGATTAGGTTCAACCAAGCTTCAAGGGGAACAAAGCATGCTAAGTATCAACCCAACTTGGCTTCAAGAACCAACCCAACCTAGCTTCAAGGGTTGTAACATCTCAATTAGGCTTCAAGGATTAAATCCAACCTAACTTCAAGAGAATGTTACCAATAGGCATGCCACCAATAACAAAACTCTGAAAATGAATAACACATTAGACACAAAATTCACTTATTATTTCATTCATAATTCTCATCATCAATTAGGCAAACATGCCTTATGTTCTTTCAATGGAATCATCATAGCCAATCACAATGGCTTCATATCATTTCATATCTCCATTCATATTATACATATAGCATCATTGGTATAACATTTCAAAGTACATTATTCATATAACACATTACCATTCACAAGATTCACAATGCATAATACATAACCTTGTTCATATAGTATTATATGCATTATCAAATGTAAGTTCAATCTCAACCATGTAAGAAGAGTAAGGAAAAATCACAGTAGCCAACACACTCAAGGGACACGGCCAAGCTTGTGGCCGTGTCTCTCAACCAAAAGCAACAGAAGCAAACATGGGCAAGGGACATGGCCGTGTCTTCTCCAAAATTTATCCAACACGGCCAAATTTCCTAAGACTTGGCCGTGTCTCTCAAAAATCCTTAGTTTGGCCGTGTCTCTTCCTTGGTTTGGCCGTGTCTCTCATGAATAAAACCTTAAACATAACCAAAACTCCTTTGATTGAATTAAGAACACCTTATACACAACATGACCTCATTCAAATGAATATTATCAATGTCATGAACACTTAATTTACATATTCATCACAATATATACACTAACAATACATCAACAATACATTTGATCACTTACCACTTCAAAACCCTAAAACCAAACATCACCCTTAACTTACCATCTTCAAACCAAAACCAACACCAATTCAACCTTTTAACTTACAATCAATTTAACACTTATAAACACATCTTAAACACATTTATTCATAAAATCAACAATTTATAAATCACCTCAAACACCACTTCAAAATAACAAAGGAAAACAAGAGAGTACTTACCTAAATTGAAGAAATTCCACAAATCCCCAACTTAATCTGTAATATTCTCATGTATGCCCTAGAAGTTTTGATTATGTTGTTGTTGTTGTTGTTGTTGTTGTTGTTGGTTTAAAATGTGATTGAATGTTTGTGTTGTGTGATAAAAAAAAAAAGAGAATGTTCATGTGTTATTTGAAAGAAAAGTGATGTGTAGAGAAGATGTATATGTAGTGTATATGGCAATATATATGGCATATATGTTGGTCAAAGGGAGAGTCAAGGTGTTGGATATAGTGGAAGAAGATATTTAGTTGTTGTTATTGAAATTACTATAAAGGGCATGCTAAATAAAAGGAAGTGTAAGTATGTTTAAGAGGGCATTTTGGTAATTCTTCTTTTGAAATTGTGTGGTGGAGATTAATAGAGAGTTTGACTTTTATTTTGATCAAATTCCTTTCTTCTTTTCACATGTGGCCGGCCAACCTAAAGAACAAGAGAGAAAGCAAAGGTTTGATGATATTTTGAGCTCAAATTGAACAAGTTTTAAGTGGATAAGTGGAAATCCAAGAAGATTCACTATATTTGGTAAGTTTCTCTTGATTCTTTTAAGTTATTTAAGTTGTTTGTGAGTTGATTGTGGATTTTAAAGTGGGGTTGTGTTGATTATTATATGTTGGATTTAATTGGTTGTGGTGTTGGTTTTGGATTTGAAGATGATAAGTTAAGAGTGATGTTGGTTTTAGGGTTTTGGAAATGGTAAGTGATAAATTATATTGTGTTATTTTGGATTAGGTTTTGGAAGAAGGTGATTTGCTCTAATTTGAGAAGTGAAGAATTCTTGGAGAAAAGAAAGTGTTTAGAGTTGTATAATTGGTGCTAAAGGTAAGTACAAACTATATGGGTACAAACATGCATATGTTGTTTAATCTTAAAACACTTTTGTTTGTAAATGTGATAGAGTATCAAATGTATTGTTAATGAATGTTGGTGATGAAAATATTGTGATGAGCATGTAAAATAATTGCTAATGATGTTGATTATGTCCATTTGAATGAGGTTATGTTGTGTATAATGTGTTTTAAGTTAACCAAAAGAAATTTGGCTACATTTAGGGTTTATGCATGAGAGACACGTAATTTGGGGCGGTCGCTATTATTCATGTGCGGTCGCTATTATTCATGTGCGGTCTCGACTTAGGTCGGGCTTCTGACCGCGAAATCTACTGTAATAATGTTTCATCTTTTGATTGTGAAGTGTGGTCGCGACTTAGGTCGGGCTTCTGACCGCGAAACCTACTGTAATAAGGTTTCATCTTGTAATTGTATGGAGCGGTCATATTCAGGTGAGGCGCGACCGCTAGAAAGGTTCTGTTCACCTTATTGGAAGCAACCTAATTCTGCAATAAGATTCTCAAATATATGTTAAATAGATCATCCATTTGAGTTGTCAAGGATCAAAATAGAGATCATTTGTCTAACATCATTGTTGAATCATGAAATGTGAGATGATATGGAATTGATAATGCATATGATATTACATGAACAAGGTTATGTATTGTGTATTGTGAGGCTTGTGAATGGTGATGTGTGTTATGAATAATGTACTTTGAAATGTGATACCAATAATGCTATATGCACAATATGAATTGAGATATGAAATGCTATAAAGCCATTGTGATTGGCTATGATGATGCAATTGAAAGAAATAAGGCATGTTTGCCTAAATGTTGATGAGAATTGAGAATGGAAATGATAACTAAATAATAAATGAATTGTGTGGCTAATGTGTTATTCCATTTTCAGAGTTTGTTATTGGTGGCATGCCTAATGATAGTAACAATCTCTTGAAGTTAGGTTGGATTGAATCCTTGAAGCCTAATTGAGATGTTACAACCCTTGAAGCTAGGTTGGGTTGGTTCTTGAAGCCAAGTTGGGTTGAAGCTTAGCATGCTTTGCTCCCCTTGAAGCTTGGTTGAACCTAATCCTTGAAGCCTAGTTGGGTATATGATATTGATAAATGTGATAACAAAACCAAAACATTAACTCTGAAAATTGAATGGCATATTAGTGTGTCTTGGGCCCAATGCTTGTCTTTGTTTAGTGTTGTTCATGAATGGTTTAATGAGTAACTAATGAGGTATATGAAAAGATGTTGAAATGTGATATGTCTACTTATATTGGATTATGAAATGTAATGGTATGTTGTTTGCTTTGCATATATGATGTTACATGTATAATATGGATTGATAATTAACATTGCATTGCACTAAAGCATAACATAAGCATGATTTGTCTTACTAAGCCGTTGGCTTAGCGCGATAGTGTTTAATCGCGCAGGTAACAGAGTTGAACCCGAGAGTTCTTCGAGACCTAGTGAGAGTAGACATTGAAGGGATTATTCTTGGATTTAAAGATCAGAGAAGAGCTGCCAATCATGTATAAATTCTTTATGTTTTGTAAAGTATTGTGTATAATGTAAATATGTGTATATTTATAGATATGGATTTAAATGTTTTCATATATGTAAATATTTTATAAATTCCGCTGCGTATTAAGTAAATGTATTTATATCTATTTTGTTTTATATTACAAGTAATTACTTATTTTTCTCTAATGTATAATGAGAAAGCTTATAGTATCATTTAAAATGTTTTGAATGTTAATAAAAATCCGTAGCATTCCTATATTCGATACATGTATACTACATTATGGTGTATGTAGTGTGTATGTATTGGGTGTGGGGGTGTTACATAATCCTTTGATTCTTCCTTCAAATTGAATTTGAATTAAACAAATCTCACTCTTGCTCCCTTCCTTTGAAATGGCCGGCCAACATATGAGAAAGAGAAGAAGAAAAGAAAAATGAAGACAAGTCAACTTCTCTTCTTCTTTAAATCTCCACCAAGTAATTCTAACAAAGTAAAATTACTTAAATGCCCTCATCCATTTAACTTAACCTTTGTCACTTATATGCCCATTAAAGAAATTTCACATATCACACATAAATATCCTCTTCCATTGACCATCCCTTTTGAATAATGTATATGTTATATATATAACCATATACCCAACATATACACTTTCTCTCTACACATTACTTTCCTTTTTTTTAAACAATACATAAACATTCTCTTTTCAATTTCTTTTCTTATCAACATAACATATACACAAAATTCAAACAAACAACAATTATATCCAAACTTCTAGGGCACACATTGGGATATTACACCAAGGGGGTTCAAATTCGACCAATGATGTTTCTTCAACACCCAAGGGTAATTCTAAGGGTAAGGAGAGAGAAAATAATAAAGTGAGTGAGTGCAGAAAGGGAAAAGAGGCCGAGAGTCAAAAGAAAGTAAGCAAACAAATAAATGGCCCATTGGGGAGAGAAAATAAGCAAGGAGAAAAAGCAAAACATATTTTTTATGCAAGAGCAAGAGAGATAGATGTAGGGCAGCCTGTACTCATTATTATGTATAAAGAATCATTACTTGCTAACAGTGAAGAATCTCTTGATTCTTTACCTTCTAGTTTTGTGTCTTTGTTGCAGGATTTTAAGGATGTGTTTCCTGAAGACCTTCCAAGTGTTTGCCGCCATTAAGAGGGATTGAATATCAAATTGACTTCATACCCGGTTCTACAATTCCAAACCGGCCAGCATATAGGAGCAATCTTATGGAGACAAAAGAGATGAAAAGACAAGTTGAAGAGCTTTTGGAGAAAGGCTTGGTTCCCGAGAGCCTTAGTCCTTGTGCCATTCCAGTCTTATTAGTACCCGAGAAAGATGGTTCTTGGAGTATGTGTGTTGATTGTAGGGCTGTGAACAAGATTACTATGAAGTATAGACATCCCATTCCTAGACTTGATGACATGTTGGACGAATTGCATGGGGTGAAATATTTCACAAAGATTGATCTTTTGAGTGGTTATCATCAAATTTGCATAAAGCCTGGAGATGAATGGAAGACTGCCTTCAAAACGAAATATGGTTTGTTTGAATGGTTAGTTATGCCTTTTGGTTTATCTAATGCACCCAGTACTTTCATGAGATTAATGAACCATGTTTTGAGAGCTTATTTAGGTAAGTTTGTGGTAGTTTACTTTGATGATATTCTGATTTATAGCAAAACTGAGGAAGAACATGTTGAACATGTTAGGAAAGTGCTTGAAATCCTTAGGGAGCAAAACCTTTATGCTAAGCTTAAGAAGTGTTCTTTTTTTCTAGATAGGGTTGTTTTTCTTGGTTTTGTTGTAAGTATGCAGGGAATTGAAGTTGATCAAGAGAAGGTGAAAGCTATCCAAGAGTGGCCGAATCCTTCAAGTGTGACAGATGTGAGGAGTTTTCATGGATTGGCAAGCTTCTATAGGAGATTTGTCCCTAATTTCTCTACATTGGCAGCCCCCTTGACTAGCATAATCAAGAAAGAAGTGGGATTCATTTGGGGCAAGGAGCAACAAGAAGCATTTGATGCTTTGAAAGAGAAGCTTTCTACTACACCCGTTTTAGCTTTACCTAGCTTTGATTCTACTTTTGAAATTGAATGTGATGCTTCTGGTGTAGGTATTGGAGCTGTTTTGATGCAAGAGAAGAAGCCCATTGCATACTTTAGTGAAAAGCTTAATGGAGCAAAGCTGAATTATTCAACTTATGACAAGGAGCTATATGCTTTGGTGAGAGCATTGGAAGTATGGGGGCATTATTTGCTGCCCAAGGAATTCGTGATCCATTCGGACCATGAATCATTGAAGCATTTGAGAGGGCAAGGCAAGTTGAATAAAAGACATGCAAAATGGGTTGTGAAGATTGAGAAGTTTCCTTATGTGATCAAATACAAGCAAGGTAAAGACAATGTAGTGGCAGATGCACTTTCTAGGAGGTACGCTTTACTTAATGTTTTGAGTACTAAATTGCTTGGATTTGAATGTATAAAGGACTTATATGTTGGTGATTCTGATTTCGGTAATGTTTATGATGCTTGTGAGCATGGTGCTTTTAATTCTTTCTATAGACATGATGGGTTTTTGTTTAAGGGTTCAAAATTATGCATGCCTAGATGTTCTATGAGAGATTTGCTAGTATTAGAATTACATTGTGGGGGTTTGATGGGGCATTTTGGAATTGATAAGACTTTAGACATGCTGAATGAACACTTTTATTGGCCGAATATGAAAAGGGATGTAATTCGGATTTGTAAGGCTTATTTGGCTTGTAGGCAAGCTAAGTCTAAGTCTATGCCTCATGGTTTGTATATGCCATTACCCGTTCCTAGTTCTCCTTGGATGGACATTAGTATGGACTTTGTTTTAGGATTACCAAGGACTAAGAGGGGGAGAGATAGCATATTTATGGTTGTTGATAGGTTTAGTAAGATGGCACACTTTATCCCATGTCATAAGAGTGATGATGCTAGTTTAGTGGCCGAACTCTTCTTTAGGGAGGTGGTTCAAATTCATGGGATACCAAAATCCATAGTTTCTAATAGAGACACCAAGTTTTTGTCTCACTTTTGGCGTGTGCTTTGGGGAAAGTTAGGTACCAAGTTGTTATTTTCCACCACTTGTCATCCTCAAACGGATGGACAAACAGAAGTAGTAAACAGAACTTTAGGTACCATGTTGAGAGCTTTAGTGGGTAAGAATTTGAGTTCTTGGGAAGATTGTTTGCCATTTATTGAGTTTGCTTATAATCGTGCTATTCATTCTTCTACAGGATATTCACCTTTTGAGCTTGTTTATGGTTTTAACCCACTAACAATTTTGGATCTTGTTTCTTTACCTTCTCATGAGCTTGTTAGTTTAGATGGTGAGAATAAAGCTAAATTGGTGAAAGAGATGCATGAGAAAGCAAGGGCGAATATTGAGAAAAGAAACAAGAGATATGCTGATTCTGCAAATAGAGGGAGACGTGAGATGAAGTTTCAAGTAGGAGATTGGGTTTGGGTACACTTCTGAAAGGAGAGGTTTCCAAATCAAAGGAAGAATAAGTTTGATGCACGTGGTGATGGTCCATTTCAAGTGTTGGCAAAGATCAATGATAATGCATACAAGATAGACTTGCCTGGTGAGTATAGTGTTAGTACTACTTTTAATGTGTCTGATTTATCTCCTTATGATGATGCAGATTTGAGGACAAATCTTTTTGAAGAGGGCGAGAATGATACGAACCAGCCGCGGGGTAAGGATCCATTGGTGCTTCCAAATGGGCCACTGACTAGGAGCAGAGCTAAGAAGTTTGGAGCAGCTATGGGATTGCATATTCAAGATCAAATTTCAAAGGAAGTGACTGAAATGGCAATGGAAAAGTGCACAATAGAGCTTGAAGAAGGCACACCAAAGCTGATTATGATGCTTAGTGTGGAAGCTAAAGGCTAGCTAAAGAGGTCCAACGTGCAAGAAAGGTCCATGGAGGTTCATATAAAGCCTTGGGAAGTAATTTAAGGCCCATGAACAGCCCAAATAGTGTGGGGCGTGTTCTTATGTTGAAGGGATTTAGTTTGGTTGTTTCCATACTTTATATTTTCCTTAGTGGATTAGGATTTTGTTTCCATACTTTATATTTTCCTTAGTGGATTAGGATTTTGTTTCCATACTTTATATTTTCCTTAATGGGTTAGGATTTTGACTTTGTAGCTTTCCTTTTCCCATTAGAATTAGGGTTTTGGATTTATGTGTGCTTTTTAGTATAAATAGGGCCTTATTTTTCTTGTAAGGAGACTTTTTGAGATATTATTATTAAAAAAATTTTGAATTCTTCTACAAGTTCTTCTTGTGAATTTTCGTGTGAGAGTGATTAGAGTAGATTCTTTAATTCTTTCTTTGCATCAAGAATTAGGTTTACTTATCAATGAGAGTTGTGGAGTTTTCCTTCTTCTTACCAACTAAATCCTTCAATCATAGTGAGTTTGTGTCTCTTTATAGGCGTTGGGTTCCTTAGGAGGTGATAATCAAGTTTCAAGGAGTTCTCTACCATTGTTATACGTTGGGTTTGCTGCCATCGTTGCTAAGGGTCCGCGTCACAATACATCTCTGCTATACAGTCTGCCCGAGCTACTAAGGCTCAAACTCTAAGGTACTTCATGCTTTCATTGGACCATGTTGTATAGAAATGGTTCAACACCTTAGAGGATGGTACTCAAAAGAGTTGGGATTTACTATACAAAGCCTTTATCCAGCAGTATGGGTGTAATGCTGAGTTGGAGGTTACTTTGATGAAAGTTGAATCCATTAGGCAAAGACCAAATGAAAACTTTATTGATTACATGAAAAGCTGCATTGCACAAGAAAAGGCCCGATGAATCAGATTAGATTAGGATTATTGTAGGAGGGGTGCTACCTAATCTTTATGAAAGGATGCCCCACACTTTTATTAGAGATTTTAAAGATCTCCTTCAAGTTGGCTTGCAAATAGAAGAATGAGAAAGAGAGAAGAACCATTTTTCTGTAAGAAGAAATGAGAAAGGGAACTACCAGTTTGGCAATCAGAGCAAATAAAAAGCAGTCAATGTTAACGCAACTGGCCAATGAGGAAGGAGGTAGTTTTCAAAATTGGGGAAGCCACTGTCTTGGGTTCTCAATAAGCTACAAAAGAATGGATTGTTACAACCTTGAACTCCTCGCCCTCTACCAAATCCTCTTCCACCTAACTTTGATGCTAAATCATTTTTCCAATTCCACCTAATGAGATGGACAAATGTTTGAGGTTGAGGCATGAGATCCATAATTTGATTGATAGTGGGAAGCTGCCCGGGCCCAACAAACCTAGTACTAAGGACAATCCATTACCAAGGTTCAACAGAGTACCACCACCGGCAACTTTCATGATTGGAGGAGGTTTGCATGAAAGTTTTATCATGTATTCTTTCCATGATGTAGATGGAGAGGCTACTAAAGAAGAAATGATGCTAAGCAAAATTGTAATATCCCTATGCATGCCCTAGAAGTTTTGTATGTGTTGTTGTTGTTGTTGTTGTTGGTTTAAGTTGAGAGAAGTAAAGTATATGTATATGTGTTTTGGGAAGAAATAGGGTTTAGAGACAAGTTTATATGTTGTGTATATGGTAATATATATAACATATATATGAGTCAAATAATGGTCAAAGAGAGAGTAGTAGTGGAGGAAGATATTTTTATATTATTGAGTATTTAATTAATTAAGGAAAATGGAAGTAATTAATTAGTGGAAGGGATTAATTTGGATTATAATAATATTAAAATGCTTGGATGAGAGTGAGTGGATTTTGGTGTAGAGATAAGAGTTGATTTGTTTACTCTTCATTTTTTCTTCTTTCCATTTTTGTTGGCCGGACATCCAAGAAGGAAGAGAGCAAGAGAGAGATTGAAGAGCTAAGAGTAATTTGAAGGAAGAATCAAATCATCAAGTTAGAGATTTGTGAAGTTTCCTCAAATTTGGTAAGTTCTCTCTTGTTTTCTTGTGTTGTTTGAGTTATGTTTGGGTTTTGATGGAGTGGTATAATGTTAAGAGTATGTTGGCTTGATTGAGATGTTTTTATGGGTGTTTGATTCTTTGATTATGGATTTTGGGGTTTGTTTGATGGATAGAGTGGGTTTCTTGGTAAAGATGGAGATATGTTGGTGTTGAGGGTTTGAAGTGATGATGATGATTTGTGATTTGTGTTTGTGTATGTGTCTTGTCTTGTTTTGGTGTTGTTGTATGTTTGAGTTTGTTTGAAAGGAAAGAAAGTGATAAGAAGAGTTTGGTTGTTTGTTTGTTGGTGTGGCCGGAATCTGAGTTGTTGGCCTGACACGCCCATGAGCACGTCCAGAGTCTTTAGGCGTGTCAATTGTGTTGGAGGCAGTAGGTGTGACACGACCATTAACACGTCCGTGTTATTGAGCGTGTCATAGCTACTGTGAGATTGGAGAATTGGCATGGCCAGGAGCACGTCCAGGAGGTTGGACGTGTTGTTATGTGGTTGAGACAGTATGTATTACACGCCCAGTAGCACGCCCGTGTGGGTGAGCGTGTTAAGTTTAGGGTTTGCCCTAGTTATTTATTAACTTGATTATCTCTTGTGTATCCCTAAGTAAGTGTATATTGCTATTTTTGGGATTAGGTCTTGAAGAGGGTGAACCATCATTTATTTGAAAAGTAAGAGACCCTTGATAGAGGAAGTAATTAGAGTTGAGTGAAGTGTTATTAAGGTAAGTGCAACTACATCATTGCATACATTTATAAGATGTGAAAGCATAACACACATGTATTTGTTAAAGCATTGAGAGCACTAATGCATTGTGAAGGCATATTTATAATGTTTTGTGTAATGTATGAGGAAGTTATTAATTGTGCATACTTATGTGATGGGGTATGGAATTAACATGATTGAGTTGCTTTGATATGATTTGAGAATTGATGCAAAACTAATGTGAATGATTAAGATGAATTAAATGATATGTGAGGCCATTGTGATTGGGCCAAGTTGATGTAAAGGGAATAAATTGTGAAAGAATAAATGAAATGTTAATATGCCTAATGTGTTGATTCAACTTTCAGAGTCCTGTTTTTGATGGCATGCCTATGAATCATTGGATAGGTGAAATGGGATGGCCCGTAAACCAATTCCAATTGAATCACTGGATAGGCGAAATGGGATGGCCCGTAAGCCGGTTCCAGTTGATATATGAGAAATGTGATGTTTATGAATCATTGGATAGGCGAAATGGGATGGCCCGTAAGCTGATGATTCCAATTGAAACTTGTAACAGTCTAACCGAGTTGAGGATCTCCTCATGTTAATGGGTTGATGGTCCAAGAGACTGGGTCTGTTACGCTATCCATGGATAGAGATATGATATATATATATATGGCCTACGGGCTTGATGATTATGATATTGAATCAAACACAGGGACTCTGAACTTTGAATAACATATTAGGGTGTTTTGGGCCCAGGTGTGTCTTAGGCTTAATGTGATTTATGATTGTTAAATTGTGACTATTGCTTAATGAAATTGATGAGTAATAATATAATGTAATTATGGGTTGATAATTTATGATGAATAAGTTATGAATTGCTATGTATTATTTATTTGATTGAGGGTCATGAGCATGGCATCAAAGCATATTGATACTATAGTTGTTTTACTAAGCCGTTGGCTTAGCGCGATTGTGTTTATCGCGCAGGTGTTAGGGAAGAACCCGAGAGATCCTCTAGACCGAGTGAGTCTAGGAATTGAAGAGTTGTACTGGACTTAAAGATCAAAGAGAAAGCTGCCAATCATGTATATAATCTATATGTTTTGTAAAGTATTGGATTTAATGTATATGTATATAACTTTGTGAACTGGTACTTGGATATATATACATATATAAATATTTTGATAAATTCCGCTGCGTATCAAATAAAATGTTTATACCTATTTTGATTTAGTTTACAATTAAATATCATTATATTATATATATATATATATATTGTGAATTGTTTATGGAAAACCGTAGCATTCTTAGGTTCTATGTATGTTCATTACATGGTGGTGATATGTAGTGAACGTATATGGGATTTAGGGGTGTTACAAAAATTGAGCAAGTCGGACTTTAAAAAGGAAGTAGCCATTTGTGTTGTGAGTGAGTTTTGGGATTCAATCGCTATTGATGATGATTATGAGTCAAAGAAGGAGGAGTGGACCTAGTCTGAGCCTGAAGAGGATGAGGTAATGAACATAAGTTTTGGTAAGCCTTATGCAAGGCCACCACCGAAGGAAGCAGAGACTGATAAGGGGAAGGATGCTGAGAAAGAAGTAAAGGAAGATGAAGATGACACTGTAATGTTTAAAATTTTAGATACTAAACTCTTAATTTAATATTGATAATTGATAGTGAATTGTGATATAAGTGGTATGGATAAGTGCTTTAAATAGTGAATCTCAAAAATTTTCTGAAGAAATTATTTACTTTATGATTTTACAAGAAAAATTGAATTAAAATGAAAGGTTAAGAGTGAGGGTGCACCATAGTTAAAATGAGAGTGGCCACATTAGATTAAGCAATATATATATATGTGGGCAGGTGTGTGTATGTGCAAAAACTTCTCTCTTCTTCTTTCTTCTTTCCACGTTCATCACCACCTTCACCACCAAAAACTCCTTCTTTCTTTCTTTTTTCCAAGACTTTAAACAAAACTTAAGAGGAAATCACATATAGATATAAGTTTTTAGAAGATTAAGCTGAAAAGGTTGAGATTATCAATAAGTGATTAGTGAAAAAGAAGAGTTTGAAGAGGTATGTGCTTATGTAATTTTTATTTGAAACTATCTGAATTTCTATGAATTTTTATTGATTAAAGCGATTGATTGAGTTATCTTTGAAGAGATTTTACTGAAAATATTTGATGTAAGCTCTTTCTATGTTAAAGAAACTAGTTTTGATCCATTGTTATCATATATTTAGATATATGAAGTTTAAGTTGATAAGTGTTCAAAATACAGAACTTTGCTTGACACAACCATTAACACGCCCGTGTCATTGGGATTGTCATAGCTACTGTGATGAAAATAAATTACACAACCAGGAATACGCCCGTGTCATTGGGTATGTCATAGATACTGTGATGAAAATAAATGACATGGCTAGTGACATGCCCATGTCATTGAGCGTGTCATAGCCACTGTAATGCAATTTAAATTACACGGCCAGTAACACGCCAATGTCATTGGGCGTGTCACTTGAGGAAATTGCCAAAACAACTTTTTTCTTTTTTTTTTCATTTGTAATTCTAGCCGTAACGATTATAAGTCCTTAAAGTACAAAGAATTTCTTTTTGAAATCAACCTTAATAGGTAGTGTAACAAATTTATTTGAATTTATGACAAAAAATATGTGTGATACCAAGTGTCAATCAAAGAACTATTCCATTGAAGTGTTGTGAATGATTTAATGTTAATTAATAAATATTGAATTGCCCAAATCATACTGATTTTAGATCTAGCTTAGGATTGAATGACTAGCCAAAGGGAGGATATCCAAAGTGATAGTGGGCACTTTGTGCCATCAATAAACACTATGTGTCACCATATTGAATGGGCATTCATGTCATAGTGTTATATAGTAGGCATT
Organism: Garcia nutans; assembly: GCA_947685225.1. NCBI lineage: Eukaryota > Viridiplantae > Streptophyta > Magnoliopsida > Malpighiales > Euphorbiaceae > Garcia > Garcia nutans. The sequence goes on along the minus strand of CANTUV010000007.1, from coordinate 29,161,195 downwards.
AAATTGCTGGCAGTCACCCGTTATCCAAAACTAGAATCTGAGTTCAGTGTGTTGTTACGCTCGAATTAACTCTACCACAAAGCGTCACTCGCAAGTATACGAGGTAGCTATAGCAAAGGTGATCGCCCCAAGGTCGTCTCACAAGGAAGCTAAAGTAGCTAATTGATTATCAGTTTATAAATAACAAGTAATGAATTAATTTAGATTACTAACAATTAAAGAAAACAGATTGATCGAAGTTTAAAACAATAAAAGTAAGTTGATGATTTGATTCACTTAATAGAATGGTCTAGGTTTGCACTTCTCTGCTACTTATATATATGAATGGTTATTACTCTTAACCAATTTAATTTCAAAGATTAAATCTCAAGCAACTTAATTAATTGAATAAAGGAAATAAGCTCTCGCATTCAAACCTCTCTCAAATAATCTTGTTCCAATTGAAATAATCTTTTCCTAGGTTATATCTCTAATTTACCTAAGTCCTTAATTGAATTGTTCCAGCATTAGACTTCATCTCTCAATCCATCATCTAATACCTAAAACACATAATTGGTGGCCAATCAATTATATATTAGCAATAATTCATTCAATAAAGGATTAAAGAAATAATTGAGTTAAGAGTAATAACCAATTCATACAATCATAGCAGATCCATACAAACCCTAGACTAGATCAAATTAGTTCATAATGCTATCAAACATACTCATCTCATTAATATTCAAAGAAATTAATTTAGACATGATAATATCCATAAATACAATTCCAATGAAATTAAAGAGATAAAGTTCAAGAACAAAACCAAGTTACAAACTCCTTGAAGCTTCTGAAGAATCTCTTGTTCAAATCTTGCAAGAAGGATGTATCAATGGCTAGAACAATCTAATCTAAGCTAGATTAATCAAAGTGTTCAATAATCTTTAAGAAAACAAAGTTAGAAACCCTAACTTCACTCTCAGACGGCTCAATCAGCTCTCAAATTCTCAACCTCTCAAGAAAACCCTAAAATCCCATATTTATACGAATCTCCGCTTTAAAAATTTGCTTGCCTTTGGTCCATGAGAGACACGGCCAAGTTGGAGTGAACTTGGCTGTGTTGGTGGTGAATTGGAGGGACACGGCCACAAGCCTGGCCGTGTCCCTTGCTTGTGTTCACTTTTGTCTCAGAGTTTCTTCTTTTCTTCTTTGGTTGAGTGACACGGCCGTGTTGGAGTGGCTTGGCCATGTTGGACCTTTTTGGAGGGACACGGCCAGTGACTTGGCCGTGTCCCTTGCCTGTGTCTTCTACTGTGAGAGTTTCTTCTTCTTTGCTTTGGATTTAAGTGAGACACGGCCAAGCTTAAGCAACTTGGCAGTGTCTGAGCTTCTTTAGAGGGACACGGCCAGTGACTTGGCCGTGTCCCTTGAGTGTGTCCATCTCTGTGTCTTGTGGCTTCCTTTTAGCTTGATATGGGACACGGCCACAAGCTTGGCCGTGTCCTCTGCCTGTGTCAGCTACTGTCCATTTTTCCTTCTTTTCGGTTCCTTGGCTTTTTAACCTAAAACAAAACTTGAAACAAACTTTAAACAAGAATTAAATGAACATTAACCAACAAAACATAAACACACACTAAAAACTAGGACAAAAATGACATAAACACTGAAATAAACAAAAACTACTAAAATTAATGAAAACACTAAATAAACATATTAAAACTAACAAAATACCTAAAGAAAACAATAATTATCATAATAAACAAGACACAAATCTATAACAAAAACTAATAAAACAACTACCCCACACTTAAAACTTTGCTTGTCCTCAAGCAAATTCACATGGCATAAATTAAAAACTCAACAACCTTAACTGTAATTCCAGTATATAAGATGAAATCCTTCAAGACTCAGACATTAATAATTGCAATTTCCTTCAATCAAGATTTTCTTAACTCATTCATTAATTCAGACATAAAAATCTTATCTCTCTTCTAAGTGTTTCACTCGATTTCAAAGGTTAATTCACTCAAACCATTCATGACTACATACTACCATAAACTTGCTTAATTATCCAATCTCCCTCACTGATTTTCTCAAGAAATAATCCTAAGGTCTTCCATTTGAATGTAATGGGGCTAAGGTGAAGGTGTGAGAAAAGACGTTTGAGCTGGAGCATCAAGAAATGGAGTATCTAATTTAGACAATACTTTTGCTAAGAAACTCATAACTCCCTCAAATAACATACTCACCAATCCATTAACACTTTCACATACTTGCATACTCAAAGAAAAATACATGAGTCGACATTCCTCTTTTGATAACCAATGCTAGAACATATATGAATTTTGTATACATATATATACTCTTTTATTTTTTCTTCTTCTCTTTTTTTTTATCATATATATATATATATATTTAATACATATATATACAAAATATAACATTGCATAGAACATCTAGCTTAAAATGTAAAGGAAAAGAATAATCAACTCTTAATCAAATACAATGTGCAAAGTATGCATTTCAACCCCAAATAGCAATACTATATTTTATTTTTTTTATTTTTTTATTTTTTTTTGTTTATTGCTTACCCCACACTTTGAAATAAACCACCCTATTGACATATCATAAGAACTCCATTCCTTAATGCAGGTATGATGATAATAAGAGAAAGTTGAGCTGTGAATTGTGTTGATCAAACAAGAAAAAGGTCAAAGGCTCAACTTGGCTCACTAAGGAATTCAATATTAAGGGAGGTCTTTTTAAGCTAAAGGGCTAACCTAATTTGCCTTCATCATTTTAAAACTTGAGATTAAATCATAATGTGCGTTCAATTAGCATGCAAAAGCAAACTCTAGAGATGCAAAATCATGAAGGTGTACACTTAAGAAAAGAAAATCAATCATTTAATCTATAAGGCTCAAAACTCACAAAGGTGGGTTCATAAAGATTTATATGTCATGAATTGCAGAATGCGAAAATTGATCATGAATGAATTCAAATGCTAATCTCTATGCTGATATTAAAGTCTCAACTATAATGCTAGAATCACAGAAAAGATCAATAAATTTTCAACAATTATGCCATGCACAACACAATAAAACACACTAAGACAAACCAAACAAGAATTAAGGAAAAACTAAAAGATTACCCCACACTTTAGAATTGACATTGTCCTCAATGGAAAACAAGAATAATAAAGAGAAAGAGTTAAGTACAACTTGTCTTCCATCGTACCCTGGTGAGGCAAAATCCTAACTTTTCATCACAAACACAAATGTTCAAAAACAAACAAAATAAAATATCCAAAATATAAAATGTTAACATTAAAAACAAAAACGAAAAATAACAAAAATAAGATAAACACAATAAAGCAAGGAACTCAAAATCTATGGTGAAGGTGGATGAGAAGATGATGCAGCCGAGGGGTGGAGACTCAAAATCTTTGCAAGGTTGCTATTAATCTGTTCCAACTACTGCAAGACCGCAGCATGGTTACTGTCCACCTTGCCCTCCAATGCCTCAATCCTATTAAGTATTTCTTGATTACCCGAGATTGGAGCATCTTCATCTAAACCAAGAGAATTCGAGTCAGACTCCTCTTGAACCTGTGCTCTCTTCTGCCTGTCCCCCGGTGCTTCTAGCTCAGCTGAAGCCATCATATAAGCCCCTCTTCTGTGCACCACCATGTGCATCTTCTCTAGTGTAGCTAAATCCAAGGAGTCATTACCCAAAATTCTAGTCATGCGACTGGTACTCGGGTCAAAATCATCAATAAGAGCTACTGCTAACGTGGTAATCAATCCTTCAATACAAATTGTCCCCCTCCTTTTATTAGCCACACTATCAAAAACATCGGCTAACCAATAGCCGGAACTAACAGGCACAGCATTACAAGCACAATCCAGGAAAAATAGTTCACTCAATTCCACCACATCCGGGCTCTCCTTCCAAGCAAAGAATCCGCAAGACATAAAACGATGCAAATACCTCAATGCGGGATTGCTCAAATTTAGATGCTTTGGCCGATTTGGCCACATAAGTACCCGAGCCTAATGCTCCCCAAGCAAATTGTTGCTAAACTCCTTAGGTACCGACCTCTCCCCATGCTGATGGAAACCATATATAGCATTCAATTGTTCAATATTAAGCACAAATGATTTACCAAGCAATTTAAAACTCATTCTAGTGCAGATTTTTTTATCATCTCTTTCAACCTTAAGAGATGTCAAAAATTCCAAAGTCAGCTCCTCAAACTACAAAGGTCGTAAGGAAACTAGATTCTCCCATCCAAGAAATTGCACATATCGATAAAAATTTGTCCTAATTTGCAGAGCATCAAGTGATTCATCATTAACATACCTCGTTGGGAAGAAACCTCGAGCCAAAAAATTTGCTCTCTTCAAAGATGAAATTGATGAAGAGGAAGAAGCACCTTCGGTTGTAGGCCTCTTCTTCTTCTGTTGTGAAACAATCTTTGTTCTTGGCATCTTGAGAAATCTGAAAAAATTCAAACCAAAACTTGATCAAATCAAACTTTTATGAGAAAAGAAGAAGTTTTAATGGATTATTTTTAGTTTTGGTGAAGAAATTTGAGGTTTAATGGAGGATTTGGAGCTTATGGAGGTTTGGTGAGAGAGAAAACGAAAGAGCGAGAGATAGATAAGAAAGAAAACTAGGGATTGAATGGAACATATGTGCAAAAATCGTGGTTTTTTAAAGGGAAAAAGTGGGAGACACGGCCAAGTTGTGGGCAACATGGCCGTGTCATGTGTTTGTTGAGGGACACGGCCAGTGACTTGGCCGTGTCCCATGGGCGTGTCTGCTACTGGAAGAAGAGGTGCAAAATAAAAATCAAAGAGCAAATTGGTGAAGCTTGGCCTCACTGTGACAAAGTGCAGAAACAAAACAAAAATTAAATTTGGAGAAGTCTTGGCCGTGTCCCATGTGACACGGCCAAGCTCCTTGGCCGTGCCTCCTTCTGCCACTTTTAACTTTTAATTATATATATATATCACCAAATATCAAAGAAATTGCAAACCTCTTCTCCGATCAACCCTGAAACACATTAGAAAAAATAAAAACCGATCAAAGCACAGTTCCATTTATTTAGACTAAACATAAAATCAAAACTTGCTAAATTTAAAATTACAACTATGAAGAATAAATGCAAACTGATGGGTTGCCTCCCATTTAGCGCTTCTTTAATGTCATATAGCTGGACATCATGCAAGGCCTAGTGATCATGGATCAAAGTGCTGTCAATGATCCTCACTTCTTGAAATCCTTCATTGTATGGTTTAACTCTCTGTCCATTCACTTTAAAAATCTCACTTGTTCGAGAGTTAAGCAATTCAATGGAACCAGAAGGACACACCTGAGTTATCTCGAAAGGACCACTCCATCGAGACTTGAGTTTACCTGGAAAAAGACGGAGTCGAGAGTTAAAAAGTAAAACTTTCATACCTGGACTCAATGTCTTTCGCACTATAGTTCTGTCATGAAGTGCTTTAGTGCGATCCTTGTAAATTCTCGAGCTCTCATAAGCCTCATTCCTCAGCTCATCTAACTCTAAAATTTGCAGAAATCATTCTCTCTTCGCTTTGTCCAAGTCCAAATTCAGAGTCTTGATTGCCCAATACTCTCTGTGCTCCAACTCCACTGGTAAGTGACAAGCTTTTCCAAAAACCAATCGGTATGGACTCATACCAAGAGGAGTTTTGAAAGCAGTCCAATATGCCCATAGTGCATCATTCAATCTACTTGCCCAATCCTTTCTTGATAAGTTGATTGTTTTCTCCAGAATTCCTTTAATCTGCTTGTTGGATGTTTCCACTTGTCCAGAAGTCTGTGAATGATATGGGGTCGCCACCTTGTGCTTCACACCAGATTTGTGCATTAACTTCTCAAAAAGCCTGTTGCAAAAATGACTTCCCCCATCACTGACTATCACTCTTGGTGTGCCAAATCTGCTAAGAATGTTTTCCTTCACAAATTTAACAACCACATTAGCATCATTAGTACGGGTGGGGATTGCCTCCACCCATTTGGAAACATAATCAACAGCAACTAAAATATATTCATAACCAAAGGACTTAGGGAAAGGACCCATGAAGTCTATTCCCCACACATCAAACAGTTCAACAACAATATATGATTGAAGGGGCATTTCATTCCTCCTCCCAATGTTACCTATTCTTTGGCAACGATCACATTGCTTACAATACTCTTGAGCATCTTTAAATAAGGTAGGCCAGTAAAAACCACTTTGAAGCAACTTTTCTGTAGTCTTTCTTCCTCCAAAATGACCCCCACAGTGAAGGTCATGACAAAATTGAAGAACACTCAGTTGTTCTTCCTCAGATACACACCTGCGAACTATCTCATCTTTGCATATCCGGAATAGATAAGGTTCATCCCAAAAATAAAACTTACTCAAGTGTAAAAACCTTTTCTTTTCCTGAAATGACATGTTAGTACGCAATATACCACAAGCAAGATAGTTAGCAATATCTGCAAACCAAGGTGCATCAAATACCACAAAAAGCTGCTCATCAGGAAATGCTTCTAAATTTTTATGAATGCTATCAGATGCAAAATTTTCACTAAAGAAGGGTAATCTAGATAAATGATCAGCAACAACATTCTCAGTACCCTTACTATCCTTGATTTGGAAATCAAATTCTTGCAATAACAACACCCATCTAATTAAGCGCGGTTTAGCATGTTGTTTTGTTAAAAGATATTTTAGAGCTGCATGATCAGAATGCACAAAAATTTTCGATCCAATTAAATATGCTCTAAACTTATCTAAAGCAAAAACAACAGCTAACATTTCCTTTTCAGTTGTGGTGTAATTCATTTGTGCACTATTCAGGGTCAAGCTAGCATAATATATTACTCTCAAGTATTTATCAACCCTTTGCCCAAGAACAGCTCCTACTGCATGATTAGAGGCATCACACATGATTTCAAAAGGTAAAGACCAAACAGGAGCTACAATTACTGGTGCACTAGTCAATTTTTCTTTAAAGGAATTAAAAGCTTGCATGCATTGTGCTGTAAATTCAAATGGAACATCTTTCCCTAGCAAATGGCACAATGGTTGGCTTATTTTAGAAAAATCCTTAATAAACCTCCTGTAAAATCCTGCATGCCCTAGAAAACTTCTTATTCCCTTAACAGAGGTAGGTGGGGGTAACTTAGCAATCAATTCAACTTTAGCCTTATCTACCTCAATCCCTTTACTTGACACCACATGACCTAAGACAATGCCCTGAATAACCATAAAATGACTCTTTTCCCAACTTAAAGTGAGGTTACATTCAATGCATCTCTTAAGCACAAGAACAAGCTTATTGAGGCAATTATCAAAAGAATTACCAAAAATAGAAAAGTCATCCATAAATACCTCAATAAAATCATCTATCATATATGAGAAGACAGACATCATGCATCTCTGAAAAGTTGCAGGTGCATTGCACAAGCCAAAGGGCATACGCCGAAATGCATAAGTCCCAAAAGGGCAAGTAAAGGTAGTCTTGGACTGATCCTCTGGTGCTATCGGCACCTGATAGTAACCTGAAAGGCCATCCAAAAAGCAATAATGTGAGTGTCCAGAAAGTTTATCTAACATCTGATCAATAAAAGGAAGAGGGAAATGATCTTTCTTTGTAGCATTGTTCAACTTCCTATAATCAATACACATTCTCCACCCAGTAGTAGTCCTAGTAGGAACCAATTCATTATTTTCATTTTTCACAACAGTGATTCCTGATTTTTTAGGAACTACATGTACTGGGCTCACCCACTCACTATTAGCTATTGGGTAAATTACTCCTTCATCCAGCAATTTGAGCACTTCCTTCCTAACCACTTCACTCATATTTGGGTAAAGGCACCTTTGGGTCTCCCTCACAGGTTTAGCTCCCTCTTCTAAAGTGATTCTATGCATGTGAACCTCTAATTCCACTCGAAAAGGATTCGAATGAACATTCACCTGTTGTTGGGAGTCGCCACTTAGTTTTTTTTTTCAAAGCGTAAAACTAAGAAAACCCTTGTTTGACTCCAATAATGCATCCAATGTAAAAGGTTTCTAATCTACGAACCCAAGGAGGATTCGGGGACTATGTCATGCATTTGATTAACTTGCAAAAAAAGAAGAAACAAACCTAAAAAAACAAGTAAAAGGACAAACAAATTGTTAGTGGATCGTGGACTTGCTATTTGAGGTGAATCTCAAAATATGCCTACATACCCCCGTTTGAATGGGAGATCAAAGCCCATGTAGTTCGATAGTGCCTATTCAAAGGTGATAAGAATTATGCTTCATGCATGTGTGTGTGTATGCTTTGTGCATTGTGAGATTTAATTAGCACTTAGTGCAAAATTGTGGAATTTAGGTACTTTGTACCAAAAGGATGCAAATTTTAGGCCTTTGGCCAAAAAGATTGATTGATTCATGGCTTAATGCCGAAAGATTGATTGATTAGTTAATTAGGCCTTAGCCCTAAAAGGATTAGGTCTTTGACCAAAAAGAAATTAAGAAGAAGGTGTAATGCTTATGACATGCTTGAATTGACAAAGGATGAATTAGAATATTACCTGGCTTAGGATTTTCCCACTTCGAAGCTCCAGATCTTGTTTTCTTGGACCTTGGATTATGATTCTTGATTCATACAGCATAAGGTTAGATTTGTGCAAAAAAGAGTAGAAGAGAAGCGCCTAAGCGTATAAAAAGGTAGGAAGCTCGTCCACATGAAGCCCCGGGGCCCTATTTCTGACCATTCTGGGGGCTATTTATAGTGAAAATAGACCAAATTCGGACCTAGATGGCGGTTGAACCGCTGGTCCTGGCGTTTGAACCGCTGTGGACTTCGGTTAACTTGCCAGAAGAAAAATTCAGCGATCGAACCACCGTGCGCTGCTGTTGAACCGCCGTTCACGGCGGTTGGACCGTCGTGCACGACGGTCGCGGTGATTGAACCGCTGGTGCAGCGGTTGAACCGCTGTGCGCGGCGGTTGGACCGCTACATGCGGCGGTTCGGCCTCCAAAGAAAACACTTTAGCTCGCATGATTTCCGCTCAAACTGATTTTTCAGGAGTTACGGACCTCCAAAAAATATTCCGATACCATTTCTATGATCTACGTGTCGTCCTGGACATTTCAAGTACCATATTGATATATTTCCGGTGAACTTTTCCAAAGTCACCCAGCCTGAGTCGACATTTTGTGGTCTGGAGAAATCAGCTTTTCAAGCCTCAAAATTTGAGTATTCACAATTGCCCCCCACTGGGGTCCATAAAAATGATTTATGGGGCTCAGTGGTCGTCAGAAACGAGAATTTTGAGCAAGGTGCAAAAGACCCACGTTTTGCCTTTTCCTTATAAATAGGCTCATTTCCATTCCATTTCCATTTACTTTCATTTCTTCTCTTTCTTTCCTTTCCTCTAAACTTTCTCTTGACGATGGATTTCTCCGGCCTAGAGGACTTCGACATCCCACTCCCTCTCTGCAATCTTTTACTCGAGGAGGAGAAGCACAGCTCTCGGACCGGCTCCTATAAGGTAAGTACTTTCCCCTTAACTCATCTAATATGCATGCTTAGGAATTTTATTTATTTCCAGTAAAGAACTTAAAAATAAATTTTAGGAACCTTTCCTCTACATGTACTTGCATTAACTCTAGTAATGAACCAGAAGTAATACTAGGCTTCACTAAGCTCTGCTATCAGTAATTATTTCTGGTAAAGAACTTAGAAATAATCCTCTAGGAAGTCAAACCCCACTGGGGAAGGAACTTAAATTTTCTGCAGTTGCCCCCAAATTATTCCCAATAATGAATTAGAAAATCTCTCTTTTTTCTAGGACACTACGATTAGGATATCTATCGCCGAGAGTCCCATGAGCACTATTCCGGCTCACATCTTTGATGCCGGACATCCGGTGGGGGATCTTATCAGACCTGCTTTCCTTCACCGTTTGAGGACCATAGATGTGGGCAGAGACATCCACAGGGAGCTGATCTGCGCACTGGCTGAGCGATGGTGGCCAACTACTGATACCTTCCATTTTGCTTGGGGGGAGATGACAATGACGCCTACCGACTTTTCCGTCATTTCCGGGATTCCATTTGGCGTTGAGATGGTGGAGTTCTATACTGACTGGCGGCAGGACATTCTTTTAGCCGACATGGTTACTTTGATCGGGTCGACTATCCTCGACATCACGCACCTCGCTGCATTCAGCGAAAGTGGCTTGTAGAGCAGGCGCCAGGCATCTATGCTCGCTATGAGGTAGGCGATCTCACCGCTAACCAGGTAGCCAGGTTCACCCTGATTCTCTTATTTGCTAGCTCCTTCTTAGCAAACAGGAAAGACGCAGTGAGTCTCAATGTGCTGAAGAGCCTACTCGACCTGACACGACTTCAGACATATGATTGGGCTAGCATGATGCTGTGTAGATTGTACGACGACATGTCAGATCTCTGCTATACCTTCATTGCTCCATGTGGCCTGTACTACTTCTGGGAGGTAATGTGAAGAACATTTCCTTTACCTTATATATGTTGACATACACCAATTCTAATATCCTCTTCATTTTTTCAGACTTGGGCTTACGAGTACTTTCCTGGTGTCACCCCTTTCCTTCGTGAGCTACCTGACCCTGCAGATCCTCTTTCTCCCATTGCCTGGAGATGGTATAGAGAGAGGATAGAAGCACCAAAGAGGAAGCTTCCTATCAGAGAGCTGAGATCATTCTTCGATAGCTGTTCCATGGACTCGGTAAATACTTTATCCTCATCCTTATTTATTGTATTAGAGAAAATGATTCACTAACATAATAAATTTTTACAGGTTGTCTTTACAGCGATGTCTAGTCAGTTGTTAGAGTGGATTGTTCAGGATCACAGCTTTCAACGATCATAGTTCCTGACTCGCCGTCGATTCATACTTCCCCATCCAGAGTATCGAATGTATTATCTCGCTGAGAGAGTGACTTTCTAGATCGCTGATTTCCGTGCAACTCCACTGGATCCCCCTGATGATATGCTATCTCTGACGCTTCTACCGATCATTGTGTCCCAGTATGAGGGTGATCCCTTTGAGTCAGCTTATGTCCTGGATGATGATTATGATTTCTACTGCCTTCAGCGACTGATGCCAAGTATTGGGACACGGTTCAACCCTACACCATCTCATTGGTCCTCCCATTCTTCAGTTCCCACTACTAGCACTTCAGGAGACCATCCCTCTACCAGCCGGCTAGCTGACAGACCTTCTTCTTCTAGGGCTGAGGCTTCTGCTTTCAGAGCTGGTCCATCGTATACCAGAGCAAGTGGCAGTTCATCACATTTGAGGCCTCCTCCATCTATTCTTGCGGCTACCGGTCAACTAGACCCTGCTTTGGCCGACCTGAGGCTGCCTTATGATGTTCGCTATCATACACCCGACGGTTGGATGACCCGACTAATCAGTGTGGAGGGTGTACCATATCGAAGCCTTGCTCACATCACTCAGGTATTCTTTTAGAATTTTTCATGAAAAGGATTCAAAAAGTTCTCTTGAAATTGATTGTGATTCTATGCTTTTTTGCAGGTACCTGCGGGCCTAGTTGCTGACATGGCGGCACTGATTACTGCTTTGTCGGATGAGCTGTCTGGTGCTTAGACTGATAGTGCTTATGAGGGGCAGAACAGGCCACAAAGATGGAGAGCCCGGCGCTGATTTTTCATATTTGTCTTGTTTTCCTTTTTGTATCTGGATATTCCTTCTGTACTTTGTACTTTCCATGTTTTCCACCTGTTATGTGATCTTAGATACAAACCTGCACTTATTTGTTAGCATTAACAGCAAACATGTATGTATGATGCTTGTTTTATTTTCAGAAAATCCCTGAAACAACCCCAAAAATAGTACCTAACAGGGCCTAAATAGGGCCAAAACACAAGAATTTAAAAAAAAGGTCTGTGGTGATTGGACCACTGGAAGCAGCGGTTGGACCGCCAGGGCAGCGGTTGCACCCCTAGAGTCAGCGGTTGGACCGCCAAGACAGCGATTGAACTGCCGACGCGCCGGTCGAACCGCCATCTGGATCCGTGCAGCATATATAAAAACAGAACTGTAGTGTATTTTTACGACTTTCAAGCTAGAAAATAGATTTTTCACTGCAGGATTTTTATTTTTCCCTCAACAATGAACCCTCTCTTTAACCATATGATGCATGAATGGACCAAGAGCCTCCATAAGGTTGAAAGGATCAATATGGGAAGATATGGATTGAAAGCTATTGCTACTCTTAGAGGCGTAGCCGTAGATTGGGATTTCTTGCATGCTTGTATCAAATTTTAGGATCCCCAAGCTCACGTCTTCAGATTTGGTGCCCGGATGGACGAGATGTGTCCTCTTTTTGAGGAATTCTGCTCAATTATTGGATGTGACCCAAATGCCCCTCTTGTAAGGCATGAGGTTCAAATTGGCTATGTGGGGTCTTTTCAGAGGCTTTTCAACTTTACAAGGCCTCAAGCTCAAGCTATGATTGTGGATGGGAATAAGGTGATGCTGCTTCCTTTGATTGATGCATTCCTGACTGCTAATTTTGAAGATGAGATTCAACTGAAGCATAGGATGCGAGCTTTTGTCTTCTGCCTGTTAGCTGGGTTTCTTTTCAACCGTGACCCTGGCTTTGGAGATTTAAAGCTTTGCCCCATGATTAGGCAGATGGAAGAACTTAACTGCATTGGTGGTATGATTCTAGCTGAGACTATTCAGAGTCTTGACAGAACTGCACTTGGATTTGAAGATTGGACTGTTACTCCGATCATTCTTCAGGTAATTTTGTTATACCTTTTGTTTCTTCTCATTTTTTTTGTAAATAGAAAGGATCTATTATTTTATTATATATATATATATATTTTTAGGTTTGGCTAAGAGACCATCTCCGAGTGGTTGCCGCTCCCCATGCCTTGACTTATAACCCTTCTCAGTATCATACTAGAAGAATCCAGGTTTCTTTTTCTTCTATGACCAGGTGGATTATCTGGTTGTATGAGCTTGGACCAGAAGAATTGTTGTGGTACATCTCCTGGTATAGAATTTCTCACTTCATGGAGGCAAATGCAATGCATAAACATGTCTACCTTCTTGGTTTCACTCATAGTACATGGTATAGTGCTTCTCGCGTGCTTAGGCAGATGGGGATTGATCAGAGGGTTCCTCTTCCTGTTGGGCTTACTATTGCTGCCCCTATTACTCCTGGAGTTACTCGAGCTGTTCTTCAAACTTGGGTTAGGAACCATCAGATGATCAGGCCTTTTGCAGAGCCTTCCCTTGTCCAGCCTACACCAGAGTATAGGACTTGGTTTATAGCCGAAGTTTGGCAAATTGAAAAGCCAAGGAAGCATGCATTGCTGCAGGAGCTAGAGGGAGAGGAGGTGGTTCCTCTTAATGAGGAGAAGATAGATGCTGCAGAGAGCTCCGGAGCTAAGGAAGATACCGAAGACTCTGCCCCACGTAGGAGGCGTAGGATTTAGACCCTAGGGTTGACTCTATTGTCTACTTTTTTTTTTTGGATTGTTTTTACCTTTTTGGTTCATTTGACATTTTTGGACTTATGGTTTGACTCTTTTGATTGGTTTGATATTTCATGGAATGAATGACTCTTTTTGGAATGAATGACTCTTTTCGGAATGAATGACTCTTTTTATTTGCTTTCCAAGCATTATCTACTTTATTTACTTGCTCTAATTTTTGCTTAAGCCATCCTTTCAGATTTTCAACTTAGCGAGCTCTTACCCATTCTTGCCTAAGCCTCCCTTTGCGGGTTTTCGACTTAGCAGGATTTTTCTTTCTTTTCTTTTCTCTTTCTCTTTTTTTTTCTTTTTTTTATGTTGGCAAAAGAAAAATGAATCAATGATTTTTATTAAAATTTAGACCATGCTCAAGTAGAGCTGCCTACATATCTCGAATTAGTTTGCGAGAATCAGGTCTAATGTAGTTCCTTTTTGAATGCTTCTATATACATAATATCTCTTTAACTGATCCATGTTACATGGATTTGTGAATTCTAACCCATCCAAATCAGTTAAGATGACGGCTCCGCCGGAAAGTATTTTCTTCAAAATGTAGGGTCCCGCCCAATGAGGACGAAACTTCCCACGAGGATCTGAAACAGGTGCTCTGATTTCTTTTAGGACCAAACAGCCTTCTTCCAACTTTCGGTTTTTGACTTTTTTGTTGAAATGCCTAGCCATTCACCTTTGGTACCCTTGAATTTGATGTAGAGCTTGTAGTCTTTTTTCATCCAAACCCAACAACTGATGATGATAATTGTTGATCCATTCAGCTTCATTTATCTGACTTTCTTGAATTATTCTCGCCGATTGAACTTCCAGTTCAATGGGGAGTACTGCTTCCATTTCGTACACTAGTGAATACGGGGTTGCTCCAGTAGGAGTTCTAATTGATGTTCTATATCCCCACAAGGCCAGTGGTAACTTCTCATGCCAACCCTTATGTTCCTTGATTATTTTTTGTATGATCACCTTTATAGACTTATTTGCTGCTTCTACAGCTCCATTTGTTTGAGGTCTATAAGGAGAGGACTTATGATGCTGGACCTTCTTATCCTTCAAGAGTTTAGCAAATTCTGCTTGGAAATGAGTTCCATTATCAGTGATAATCTCAAATGGCGTTCCGTACCGACAAAGGATGTTGGTTCGGACAAACCGTACTGCCTTTTTGGTATCTAATTCTGCATAGGAAGCTGCTTCAACCCACTTTGTGAAGTAATCCACTGCGACCAAGATAAACTGATGTCCATTCGAGGCTTTTGGATATATTTTGCTAATTATATCTATTCCCCAAGTAGTGAAGGGCCATGGAGAAGTGATTGGATTCAGGGCAACGGGAGGTTGCTTCTGCAGTTTAGCAAATACCTGACACTGATGGCATTCTTGCACAAATGCCACATAGTCTGTATTCAGGTGGAACAATAATAACCTAGATTGGTTATTTTTCGCACCAAGGCGATCCCATACATATGCGGTCCTGATTCGCCACCATGTACCATTTCCATTATCCGCTTAGCCTCTGCTTCATTTACACACCTTAGGTGTATCCCATTCCAACTTCTTTTGTAGAGGATATCTCCATTAAGAATGTAACCCATGGCTAGCTGCCATATTATCCTCTGATCAACCTTTGATGATCCCTTCGGATAACTTCCACCCTTGAGATAACTCTTGATATCCCAAAACCATGGCTTACCATCAGCCAAGTGCATTATATGGGCGGGTTGTTTATGAAGTTGAACTTTCAATGGACGAATGGTTTCCCCCCCCCCCCCCCCTTGATATTGACCATGGAGCTAAAGTAGCCAGGGCATCAGCAAATTGATTCTTTGCTCTTGGGAGATATTCGAAGGACAGATCATCGAATTGTTGTGCCACATAGTCAAGGCATTGTAGGTAAGGAACCAAACGCTCTTCTCTTATCTTCCATTTCCTTAAAGCTTGTGATACTATTAAAATAGAATCACCATAGACCTTTAGGTTCTTAATCCCCAATTCCAGGGCGGCTTCAAGCCCATTGATGCAAGCTTCATATTCTTGTTTGTGCAGCTAAAGTCAAGTTTAACTGCAAATGGAATGTATTCTCCACAAGGAGTTTTGAACACATCTCCAATTCCATTTCCATGATAATTGGATGCCCCATCAAAGTACATCTCCCAAACACTCCTTTCCACATTCAAGAGGTCTTCGTCAGGGAAATTCATTTTTCACATCTCTTCTTTTACGGGTAATTCTGCTAACTGGTCAGCTATTGCCCCACCTTTCACAGCTTTCCTTTGAATGAATTTTAAGTCAAAGGCTGCCAATGTTGATACCCACTTTGCCATTTTGCTATCCAAAATAGGCCTCTCCATAAGGAATTTCAAAGGACTCTGTTCTGTGATGACATAAGTAGTGTAAGAAGACAAGTAGTGTTGTAACTTCGTGCAAGCCCAATACAACGCTAAGCACAACTTCTCAATCTTGTTATACTTTAACTCATAGTCCAGCATCCTTTTGCTGAGGTAGTAAATTGCATTTTCCACCTTTGTACCTTCGGCCTCTTGAGCCAGCATTGCACCCATGGCTTCATCTGTTATAGACAAATACAAGAGTAGAGGTTTTCCCATTCTGGGAGGTTGCAAAATCGGCGGACTCAACAAGTATTCTTTGATCTTGTCAAAGGCCTTCTGGGAGTCTTCATTCCATTCTTATGAAGCACCTTTCCTTAGTAGCTTAAAGATGGGACCGCAAGTCTCTGCCAACCGCGATATGAATCAACTGATATACTGTAATCTACCTAGCAAACCTCGAATCTCCTTTTCTGTTCTTGGTGGAGGCATTTCCAGAATAGCTTTTGACTTTGCTGGATCAATTTCTATTCCTTTTTTGCTAACCAAATACGCCAAAAATATGCCTGATGTTGCACCAAAGAGGCACTTTGTAGGATTAAGCTTCAAATTATACTTGCGAAGTCTAAGGAAGAACTTCTCAAGTGCTTCAATGTGCTCTCCTGGAGAATTTGACTTGACAATCATATCGTCAACATACACTTCTACTTCTTTGTGAATCATGTCATGAAAGATTGTTGTCGCCATCCTCTGGTAGGTAGCCCCTGAATTTATCAATCCAAAAGGCATAACCCTATAGTAGAAAGTGCCCCATTCTGTAATGAAAGCTGTCTTCTCTTTGTCTGGTGCGTGCACCATGATCTGATTGTACCCAACCGCAAGGTCAGTCATGGAAACCATCATATGCCCAGCCATCCTGTCTATTAGCAAATCGATGTGTGGTAGCGAGAAATCGCACTTGGGACAAGCCTTATTCAAATCTCTGTAGTCAACACACATCCTGACCTTTCCATCTTTCTTCTGGACCGGCACAATGTTTGCCAACCAGGAAGGGTAGGTAATTGGTTCTATGAACCTATTATCCAGTTGCTTGGCAACCTCTTCTTTAATTTTCAAAGACCATTCTGGCTTCATTCTTCTCAACTTCTACTTAACCGGCTTTGCATCTGGGTATAGCGGAATCTTATGAACTGCTATGGCTGGGTCTATTCCCGTGACATCACTTGTCTTCCACATGAAGCAGTCGGCATACCTTCTGATGCACTCAACAACCTGTTCTTTATTCACACAATCATATGCAATGTATGTATATTCATTTTCTTTGCCAATTATTATCTTTTCATTTATTTCCTTTATTTCCTTTATTTCATTTTTGCTAGATAATACTTGGAAAGCAAAAGACATAGGGTAACCAAGAATTTGAACAGTTTTATTGATAATGGCGGAGTCTTTCTCCAAGGTTACATTAAATTTGACATTAGGGTTCTCTAAATCTGAAGCCATAGAAGACTCAGAACTAGACTCTGACTCGGTGTTTGACTCAGGATTTGACTCAGTACAAGACTCAGGTTCAGGGTGTGACACAGGACTAGGTTTGACTATAGCAGCTTGTCCCTCCTCGGTGTACTAGTTTGTCAGCAGTCCATCTGTTGTCTTGATCAGCTTCGTGAAGTCCCTTTTGTCTTCGAAATTGATTATCATAGCAACCTCATCAAAGAGACTAGGCTGCATGAAATCCTCCACTTGTGAGTCAGTTATAGGTTCTGGCTCTTCTTCCTTTATGGCCAAAACATCAGCGAACATCTTAAAACCCGGCAGCTTCTTTCCAGTCTTGGGAGAATAGAATGGCTCTTGGAAACCACAGTAAGGAACTGCTTTTCCAGGCTTGCAGAAGTGACCGTTCAGAGTTCTAAAGTAAGGGCGTATTTTGAGGCTTTTTGCCCACCAAGTCTTCTTTTTCTTCTTCCCATGCTCAAATTCTTCTATCTCCTCGTCTGTGGGTTTGTACCCCAAGCCAAAAGTTCCCTTATTCTCAAGTTCTTCCCATGGCCGCACTATGGATGATTTCCTCCCAGACCTTATCATTTCCATTCCGGGTAGCAGACCTACCCTTAGCATCATTCCTACCAGGCAATTGACTTGGACCTCCCCAAAGTCATATAGAATGAATGGCCCTTTGGACCTTTCTCCTTCAATGCATTAAATAGTGTCATAATGGAACCCAGTCAATGCCATAGCAGTTTCACAAGGAACAACCTCAAAGAGGGACTGATCCGTGGTTTTCTTGTTGATTTCACATGTGTCTCCTTTGATAGTGATGATTTTTCCTTCAAAAGGGAATTTAAGTTTTTGATGTAATGAAGAAGGGACAACATTATTTTGATGAATCCACGACCTTCCAAGGAGGAGATTAAAGCTCGTGGGTACATCAATGACTTGGAATGGCACTCCCATTTTTACCGGTCCAATAGCAACTTCCAGAGTAGCAACACCCAAAATTTCTCTTCGAGTGTTATCATATGCTTTAACAATTTGATCAGAAGGTGTAAGGTCTGTAGCCTCCAATCCCAGACAGCTTGCTACTTTCAAAGGACATACATTTAAGGTTGACCCATTATCAACGAGAACCATGGGCACAATCTTTCTCCTAGTTTGTAAGGTGATGTATAGAGCATCATTGTGTTTCCTGCCATCTTCTGGTAGGTCTACATCGAAAAATTGGATACATTGGCCTTGGTTGATTGGGTCAAAGTGGCCACCAAAGCTTCTGGGCTTGTGTCTACTGATGTATCGAGTTGACTCAAAGCTTTGCTGAGAGCCTGACGGTGTGGGAATGAGGAAGCAAGGAGCTCCCAAATTGACACCTTAGCTTGAGTTTGTTTAAGCTAAGCGAGGACAGGGTCTTCCTTTGGTTCTGGCATCTTCTTATAGGGGTGACTTGGAGTTTTAGGGACTTCCCCCAAGTCGAGTGGTTGATATTGCCTTCCGCTTCTCGTCAAAGCATCGACCTCTTCAGCGAGGTCATTCAAATCCAGCACACATACTTCATTCATCTCCAAGAGAAGTTTAAAAGGATCAAACATCTCTTCTTCCACAGTGATGGTGTGGATGGAATGATTGGGCAAAGAGTTAGTATTAATGTTTGGTTGACTCTTGAGAGGAATGATGTCACCACTATCCACCAGATGCTGGATGCGGTTTTTTAGGGTCCAACAAGCATCTGTTTTATGCCCATTTCCTTGGTGGTATTCACAGTACTCATTGACCCTATAGTTGGAGGGTAATGGGTTTGGAGGAGGCCTTGGATCCAAAGGCTTCAAATACTTCCCTTCCACGGCCTTTTTAAACACCAGATGAAGGGGCATCCCAAGGTCGGTATATTGCCTTCTTGGCTGATTTCTCTGCCTAAGATTGCCCACACGTAAAGGATTCGCAGGGGCAATATTGGCCACTTCATTGACCTTGCTTGAGGAAGCAGCTTGGCCTTATTTCTTATACTTCGATGTAGCTCCCTCATCTACTATCTTACCCAATTGTATCAAATCTTCTACCTTGGTTGCAGTCGCAATGAGCGATTTGAAAGTAAGCACGTATTGGGTTTGCAGTTGAGCTTGATATGTAGGCCTTAAATTCTTGATTATGATATCAATTTGCTCCTGTTCTGAAGGGCGATTGATCATTTGGGTAGCCTTTGCCCTCCACCTCATAAGGAACGAGGAGAAGGTTTCATTGTTGTTCTGCTTGGTAGTCTCATGCTCCCTTCTAGTGACATCCACCTCAATATTGTAGTGGTATTGAGTGTTAAATGCATTGCAGATGTCTTCCCAGGTCTTGATCTTGGCAAGATCCAGGCTTACAAACCATTTAAGGGCAGCACCAGTCAAGGATTGTTGAAATAGTTGAGCAAAGAGCTCATCATTTAAACCCCAAGGGCTTAAGGCCCCCACATACATCTTCAGGTGGGTTTTAGGGCAAGTAGTCCCATCAAATCTGTCCATCCCCGACATCTTGAATTTTGGAGGCAACCTAGCTTGGGGAAACAAGGATAAGGAATCCATGTCTACCACCTCTTTATGAGTTTTCATGGCAGTGATTGACCTTTCAAGCAATTCAAGTTTCTTTTTCAGTTCATCAGTTTCAGTAGCATTCTTAGAGGGTGGATCCTCCAAATTGATGATAGGGGTATTATTCTGAGCAGTCGTGGGGGTACTAGTTTGCCCCCACAGTAGGTTCTTTCCCTAGATTTCTAGGAGTAGTGGTCGTCTTTGGAGCCTCTCCCAATTCGGCCAAGATGGCTACCCTTTGGGCAGTCAAAGCTTCATCAATTCTTTCTTGCATCCTAGCCTCAATCTCCCTAACCTGTCCATCTAGCAAGGCCTTAATATGTTCAATAGTAGCCATTTCAGCAATTGGAGTAGTTGGTGAAGTTGGGGTAGTAGAACTTGTGGGTGATTGCACAGTTGGAGTTGGTGTAGTTTGTGTAGGTGAAGGCACACGGATGGTGGGTACCTGCAAGGGTTAAGGGTAAAGGATTAGGGTAGTGTGTAGGGTAGGAAGACTCTTGGTCCACTTGTATATATCAAAAGGTTTTCCCCAAAACCATGTTGTTATGTTGCATGAATGCACCTCATCACATCATAATTCATTTTAATGAAATGTGGCACTATCATTGGGTACATACAACCTAAGGGAGGGTTCTATTGTTGAATGAAAATAGAGAATGAGCTTATAATAGGGACCCTTGAACCTCAAGTAAGATATACCTGCCACATGTGAAACAAGGAGTTTCGCGTGGGTCAAAGTGTACGATATACTCGTGGGCCATTCCAAAAGGATTGAAATGGTTTGCGGTAACAGGGAGGATGCTTTGGCTGTCCGCCGGCATAATCAAGGAGACCTGCCGGTCAGTGCTACTTGCTATCCAGACTCAGAACTTTGAATAGAAAGAGAAGAAATTCATTTGAAAACAATTTTTATGCAATGGGAGAAAAGGATTCCCCCATATAATGCAAGAGAAAAAGATTCTCTGAATGACAAAACAAATGCACAATTAATCAAACAAGGGATCCATCAAAGGAAAAAGATTCCTTTTATTAATCTTCAATTCCAATATCCTTAAAGAAAGGATAAACATTGCTAAGGTACCCTACAAAACAAATAAAAGTACCCTAAAGAGGGGCAAGTTAGTCAAATAAGCAATTGTAGTCTACTAGGAAATCCCCAGTGGAGTCGCCAAATTGTGAACCTCTAATTCCACCCGAAAAGGATTCGAATGAACATTCACTTGTTGTTGGGAGTCGCCACTTAGTTTTTTTTGTTCAAAGGGTAAAACTAAGAAAACCCTTGTTTGACTCCAATAATGCATCCAATGTAAAGGTTTCTAATCTACGAACCCAAGGAGGATTTGGGGACTATGTCATGCATTTGATTAACTTGCAAAAAAAGAAGAAACAAACCTAAAAAAAATAAGGAAAAGGACAAACAAATTGTTAGTGGATCGTGAACTTGCTATTTGAGGTGAATCTCAAAATATGCCTACATACCCCCGTTTGAATGGGAGATCAAAGCCTATGTAGTTCGATAGTGCCTATTCAAAGGCGATAAGAATTATGCTTCATGCATGTGTGTGTATGCTTTGTGCATTGTGAGATTTAATTAGCACTTAGTGCAAAATTGTGGAATTTAGGTACTTTGTACCGAAAGGATGCAAATTTTAGGCCTTTGGCCAAAAAGATTGATTGATTCATGGCTTAATGCCGAAAGATTGATTAATTAGTTAATTAGGCCTTAGACCTAAAAGGATTAGGTCTTTGACCAAAAAGAAATTAAGAAGAAGGTGTAATGCTTATGACATGCTTGAATTGACAAAGGATGAATTAGAATATTACCTGGCTTAGGATTTTCCCACTTCAAAGCTCCAGATCTTGTTTTCTTGGACCTTGGATTATGATTCTTGATTCCTACAGCACAAGGTTAGATTTGTGCAAAGAAGAATAGAAGAAAAGCACCTAAGCGTATAAAAAGGTAGGAAGCTCGTCCACACGAAGCCCCGGGGCCCTATTTCTGACCATTATGGGGGCTATTTATAGTGAAAATAGACCAAATTCGGACCTGGATGGCGGTTGGACCGCTGCACGCGGCGGTTGGACCGCTGCACGCGGCGGTTCGGCCTCCAAAGAAAACACATCAGCTCGCACGATTTTTGCTCAAACTGATTTTTCAGGAGTTACAGACCTCCAAAAAATATTCGGAGACCATTTCTACGATCTACGTGTCGTCCCGGACATTTCAAGTACCATATCGATATATTTTCGGTGAACTTTTCCAAAGTCACCCAGCCTGAGTCGACATTTTGCGGTCTGGAGAAATCAGCTTTTCAAGCCTCAAAATTCGAGTATTCACAATGCATGCACATTGAAGGGCTAATACCCTTGATGTCACTCAATCCCCATCCTATTGCTCTCTTCAATCTTTTAAGTTCACTCACCAACCTCATCTCCTCCCCTTCACTAAGTTCACTAGATATTATCACAGGTAAGGTATTGTGATTCCTAAAAACACATATTTTAGATTTTTAGGTAACTCTTTCAGCTCTAACTCAAGTGAAGGATTCTTCTCTTCCTTTTCAATGGAGGGAAGTTCAAATACTGGGTCCTCCTCAAGTTCCTCTATTTCAGCTGTCTCTAATGTTTCAAGGCAACTGGCTATTTCTGCATCAAAAATGTCCACATCACTATCTAAGGTCAATGCCAACTCCAATTTATCAGAGGAACCTGTCTGCAAGAAAACATCTGAAACAACTGCATCAACACAATCAATGAAAGAACAATCCTCATATAATGCAGTTGTAGGAATAGGAGAAGTGTTAAAAATAGAAAATTCAACAGTTTGTCCCAAGACAGTCATTGACAATTTACCATTCTTAACATCTATCTAAGTGTTGGTAGTCGCCATAAAAGACCTACCCAGCAGAATAGTGTGTGCTGATGGTGAAGGGTTACTTCCTTCCATGTCAAGAACTATGAAATCCATGGGTACTATTAACCCACCAACCCTAACTAACACATCTTCTATAACCCCTTTCGAGAATCTAAGAGATCTATCAGCTAATTGCAACACCATTTTTGTTGGTTTAAGTTCACCTAATTCTAATTCAAGGTACACAGAATAAGGCATTAAATTCACACTGGCTCCTAAATCACACATGCCATCAGTACCCTTTCCATTCCCCATAGTAATTTGAATTATAAAACTTCTAGGATCCTTTAGCTTGGGAGGCAGTTTATACTGTAAAATAGCACTAGCTACCTCTGAATCTATCACCTTTTCATTCGGCTCATGCCTTTTTTTCTTGGTATTTAGTTCTTTGAAGAATTTAGCATAAGCCGGCATGTTATTTATTGCTTCAAGTAAGGGTAAGTTAATACTTACCTTAGACAGCATGTTGAAGATATCTGAAAATTGCTTATCTTTTTTATCATCCTTCAACTTGCTAGGGAATGGTATAGGTGGCCGGTATGGATTGCTTGCCTTGTGCAAATCTGCTGTAGGGGACTTCTCCATTGATCTTTCTTCAACACCTTTGTTCTCTGGTTCTCCTTCCTTTTTATTCTCTTGCTCACCTGCATTCACAGAATCATTTTCAACATTGTTGTTAATTACCTTGCCACTTCTAAGAACAGTCACTGATTGTGCCTGCTCAGGTTCACTTGGGAAATTCCCCTTTTGTTGAATCTGCATCTGTTGTGCAAGTTGCCCCACTTGAGTCTCCACCTTCTTAAAAGATGCTTCTAGTGAATCCAGCCTCTTGTTGTTCATCTCTTGATTTTTAGCACTGACTTGGATAAAAGCCTGTAAACTTTCCTCCAAACTCTCTCTCTTAGGCTGACCTTGATTTGAGGATTGACCCTGCTGTTGGTTCTATCTCTGGAGCAAATGAAAAGGCTGTTGAGCATTATTTGTTGTCCAGGAAAAATTTGGGTGACTCCGCCAACCAGGATTGTAAGTATTGGAGTAAGGATCATTCCAGGCCCTTGGTTGAAATCCCCCCATAGCATTGACTTGCTCAGCTTCATTACCAAAAGACTCATATGCAGAGGGGCATATATTTGCTCCATGCCCGAATGTCCCACAGATTCCACACACTTCTTGAGTAGATGAAGAAATATTGTTCTTCATGTTCAGCATCTGAACCTACCTTGTCAATTCAGCTATTTGACTGACCATCTCACTATTGGCTTCTAGTTGATTCACCCCTTTACTTCTTCCCCTTACACTTTTCTGTTGAGAATTAGCTCCCAACATCTCAAAGATCTCATATGTTTCATCAGCTGTCTTTTTTCCCATAGCTCCCCCAGCTGCATTATCAATAGTGTTCTGAAATTGCTGGGTTAGACCATCGTAGAAAAATTGATTAAGAAGTTGAAGTGGGTAGTGATGATGTGGACACTGGATCAATAGCATCTTAAATCTGTCCCAAGCCTCATGAAATGGTTCTCCTTCAAATTGAGAGAATGTAGCAATCTTCCCTCTCAATTCAGTTGTCTTTTGATGTGAATAAAACTTGCCCATAAATTTGTTATAAACTTGCTCCCAAGTTGTCAAAGAATTCTCGGGCAACATCATAAGCCAGCTCTTTGCCCTATCCTTCAATGTATAAGGGAAACATCTCATCCTCAACTGGTCCTCTATTAATCCTCCCAATGGAAAAGTGTTGAGGGTAGAATAAAAATCCCGAATAAAGTTCAAAGGATCTTCATTTGGAACTCCATAGAATGATGGCAGCATGTTGTAATGAATGTTCTTTAACTCATAGTTCCTTGCTGCATCTGTCATTCTTATGCAAGAAGTGGAAGTTCCAATGACAGGTCTAGCAAAATCTCTCATAGTCCTTTGTCTTTCTTCAGCCATTTTAACAAATTGTGCAGATTTCGACTCAAAATCAGAAGTGTCCTCCTCTGTAGTATCAAATCCTGTGTACAGTTCAAACTCTTCCCTGCTCCTTTTCACTCTCTGAATTTCTGGAATGACTAGGTATAGCTCTCCTCCAAGTGATCTTCTGCCTTGCATAAACAAAAATTTCTAGAAAAAAGGAATTATTAAAAGCAAAGTTCTAAATCAAATAAAAAGTAAATAATGAAAAATAATCTAAAGTATCTATGACTAATAAACAATTACGCCAATTAGCGTCCCCGGCAGCGGCGCCAAAAACTTGTTACGCTCGAATTAACTCTACCACAAAGCGTCACTCGCAAGTATACGAGGTAGCTGTAGCAAAGGTGATCGCCCCAAGGTCGTCTCACAAGGAAGCTAAAGTAGCTAATTGATTATCAGTTTATAAATAACAAGTAATGAATTAATTTAGATTGCTAACAATTAAACAAAACAGATTGATCGAAGTTTAAAAAATAAAAGTAAGTTGATGATTTGATTCATTTAATAGAATGGTCTAGGGTTTGCACTTCTCTGCTACTTATATGTATGAACGGTTATTCCTCTTAACCAATTTAATTTCAAAGATTAAATCTCAAGCAACTTAATTAATTGAATAAAGGAAATAAGCTCTCGCATTCAAACCTCTCTCAAATAATCTTGTTCCAAATGAAATAATCTTTTTCTAGGTTATATCTCTAATTCACCAAAGTCCTTAATTGAATTGTTCCAGCATTAGACTTCATCTCTCAATCCATCATCTAATACCTAAAACACATAATTGGTGGCCAATCAATTATATATTAGCAATAATTCATTCAATAAAGGCTTAAAGAAATAATTGAGTTAAGAGTAATAACCAATTCATACAATCATAGCAGATCCATACAAACCCTAGACTAGATCAAATTAGTTCATAATGCTATCAAACATACTCATCTCATTAATATTCAAAGAAATCAATTTAGACATGATAATATCCATAAATACAATTCCAATGAAATTAAAGAGATAAAGTTCAAGAACAAAACCAAGTTACAAACTCCTTGAAGCTTCTGAAGAATCTCTTGTTCAAATCTTGCAAGAAGGATGTATCAATGGCTAGAACAATCTAATCTAAGCTAGATTAATCAAAGTGTTCAATAATCTTTAAGAAAACAAAGTTAGAAACCCTAACTTCACTCTCAGACGGCTCAATCAACTCTCAAATTCTCAACATCTCAAGAAAACCTTAAAATCCCATATTTATACGAATCTCCGCTTTAAAAATCCGCTTGCCTTTGGTCCATGAGAGACACGGCCAAGTTGGAGTGAACTTGGCCGTGTTGGTGGTGAATTGGAGGGACACGGCCACAAGCCTGGCCATGTCCCTTGCTTGTGTTCGCTTCTATCTCAGAGTTTCTTCTTTTCTTCTTTGGTTGAGTGACACGGCCTGTCACATCCGCCTACCGCATTTATGCAGAGTAGTCATGTGCGTAGCAAGAGAAGGGGAAAGGAGAAGATAATTCTTGATAACAGCCCTAGATAAGGTTGTATGACCAAAGGGACCTAGTTGTAATTTTCAAAAGTTTTAGGGACGTAAATGTAATTTCAAAAAAAGTTGCACCGGATGTTCTTAATAGTACATATAACAGATTCCAAAAATGGAGTGTAGAGAAAAATCGGATCACAACGACATGTAACGGTTTTTCCAGGAAATGTCCCGTTAAAGAAAAATGAAGACATGTTGACTAGGGGCATTTTGGTCATTATAAATTAAAGTTATACATGAATTTAAAGTAGGAAATAAAAACATGAGTACGTAGAGGATGACGAGGGGTTAAATATGAAACGATCGTCAGTAGAAACGGAGCCGGAGAAAACCCGAGCAAAGAAAGGACCTAAAGGGAAATTTTTAAAAAGTTCAGGGCTTATTGGTAATTTTTCAAAATGACTTGGAAACCTAGAATAGACCTTATAAATAGAAAGTAGAGGTCGAGAGGATCAAAACTATATGTAGTTTGACTCGTGGAACTGTACGGTTTAAAATATATGATCGATTAATCGCCGGAACGTAAAGTGGGCCCGGTTACGTGTCGGGACCGTATGGGTAACCCGGGACAACTTTAGGATATCCTATGGGAAGAGGGACAAGTGGAAAGAAGTAAAGGAAAAGAAAACTATAAAAATCTAATGTTGGCCAATAAAAAATAACCATTTAGCATGAGTAATAAATGAAGAAAGAGAAAGGTGGACAAGTGGTCTTAAAGGGTTTAACCAACACATAAGGTGATCATCATTTCCTTTGTATATAAATATATGTGATATGAAGAACAAACTCTCTCTTTTTCCACTTACAAATTTTGGCCAACAAAGGGAAACACCAAAGGACTTCCAAGTTTCTCCAAATTTGATTTTTAAGGTAAGTTTTTAAGGTTTTCTAGT
The DNA here is from genome assembly GCA_947685225.1 of Garcia nutans. Classification (NCBI taxonomy): domain Eukaryota; kingdom Viridiplantae; phylum Streptophyta; class Magnoliopsida; order Malpighiales; family Euphorbiaceae; genus Garcia; species Garcia nutans. The sequence continues at coordinate 29,133,964 of CANTUV010000007.1, read as the reverse complement.
AAGTAGACTTTAATTTTAGTATTAATTTTAGGTAGTTATATATTTATTGGAAGATTGGAGATTAGAGTCTTTATGTGGTATTGGAAAAATATTAAATAAGTGATGAGATTAATTGATTAAATGGAAGAATCAAGATGTATAAAGATTAATAAGGTTGGATTAGGGTTTCGGTTGGAAAAGAAATGGAGGATAACTTATTATTTTAAATTTCTAAGGTTTATGTTGTATTTTGAATTTATTGAAGGAGAAATAAAGAATTAAAGAAGGAGAAGAAGGAAAATCTAAGAGGAATTAAAGAAATAAGGTTTGGTACTTTACCTTTGAATAATTACTTTTGATTTGGTGCTTTACCATAAAAGAAATTCTATTTTCTTACAAACTTTGGTTTATGGAAGTTTTGAAGTTGATGTTTAAATATATTGATTGAGTTTAAATTAAATATTTGAGTTATGTTCTTGTTTTCTTATGGCAATTGGGTTGTTAAATTTAATTGAAACCAAATGTTTTGAGAGAATTTGGCAAGTTGATTTGGTAAGTTGTTTTGGACTTTAATTAATTTGATTTGAGTTAAACATGCAAAAGTTGTTAAAGAGAAGTGTTTGAATCTTCACTTTACTATTAAAGAAGCCTTAATATTGATTTGCAAAAGAAAAAGAAACTATCCTGTGCATTTCATATGTTTGGGCCGAAATGGTCCCAAAGTGACAGCTTTCTGGATCTTTTTGTGGCAACTGTTTGAGGCAGCAAACGAATGAATTTTCAACGATATTTTACATGAAATTAGTCAACATATGAAATAAGTTTTCTGTAAAATTTCAGCCAAAAATAAGATCATTTACTTGGTCAAATTCATGACTGAAGTGGACTGAAATTTTGACGAAAACCCAGATTTTACTATTCATTTGGTCATGCCATTTTGCATTGCCGATTTTTCGTGCCGCGACACTATTCATTTGGTCAATTTGTGATCTTTTGAGGAATGCTTTGAAATGTTTAATATGTTTATTGTGGATATTAAATATGTGAAAAAGGGGAATGGTTTGACTAAAGAATGTGTTGCGCGGCATAAATGGCAAAGTGCGATGGGAATTAAAATGATTTCTCAAATCATTCTAAAATGAAGTTTGAGACTTAAAGTGAATTATTTTAACCTTTTTGCTCTACTGGATAGTGGGAGTGGTAGATAAAGGTATGGTGCACTATACTAACGCATGCAGTACTGCTCATTATTGTGATATGATATTTTATTCAGTGGTGAGGCCACTGAAGCCAATGGGGAGGCCCATTGGTTAACCAGGATGGGGAGGCCCATTCCGGTGATCTGATATCGGTGGTGAGGGCCACCTATGTTACAGTGGGGAGGCCCACTGCCTTATCACTATGGTTCCCTATATACCAGTAGAGCCTGAATCAAAGACATATTATTTTCCGTTAAACTATATAATGCCAATGAGTTTGAATTATAATTTTACATTATTGAAAGCATATCACACTAAATGTATCACGATTTCTATTGGTATAAAGTGGGTTGATTGTGGATTTAATTATTTCCTTTGATTTTGAATACTTTCATATACTACTTTTATTTTTATTGGTAAAGTACCCACTGAGCGACAACGCTCAGCGAGTTGAGTTTTCTTGACTCGTAGGTTTGGAGCAGTAGATTTTGGTGATTAGCATCGAGCAGCACAACTCAGCCGAACGCCTATAAAGAGACGCGAACTCACTATGATTGAAGGATTTAGTTGGTAAGAAGAAGGAAAACGCCACAACTCTTGTTGATAAGTAAACCTAATTCTTGATGCAAAGAAAGAATTAAAGAATCCACTCTAATCTCTCTCACACGAAAATTCACAAGAATAACTTGTAGAAGAATTCAAAATTTTTTTATTAATTGTTGTATCTCAAATTCTGCCTAATAGTGCCCTTAAATAAGGGTTACAAAATTCCTAATTGCATAAGGAAAACATTCCTAATTGCATAAGGAAAATGGAAAACATTCCTAATTGCATAAGGAAAATGGAAAACATTCCTAATTGCATAAGGAAAATATAAAGTAATCCTAATCCACTAAGGAAAACATAAAGTAAATCTGAATCTAAATTAGATAAGTAATCTAAATCCTATCCAAATCTAATAAAACAAATCCAAAATAGATTTGGAAAGACTAAATAATATCAAATCCTAAAAGATATGGAAAATAAAATAATATCCTAACTAACTAAGGAATGAGGGGACCACATCCCATGTGACAAAAAGATGCCTTCCACTTGCTGAAATTCGTAACTTCCTTGGGCCCATATTAAACATGCCTTAATTAAGTCCAAAAAAAGGCCTAATGTATTGGAAAAACAAGCCCAACATGTGCAGCCATGTTCAGCCTTAAAAACTTGCTAAACATGCCAAAAAACTTGCTGAACAAGCCCAAGAAAGCATGCCCATGTGTTTGGACGTGATTTCCATACTTTGATCTTCACTTTAGGCTTCCCTTTGTGTAGCTTTGGCCTATAAGCTGTATCAAGCTCCACAAAGCTCATATTGCTTGAATTGCACCAAATCTGCTCCATATGAAGTGTAGCACGCCCCAAGTGTATTTCAGCCTCATAAAAGAGCTTTTGAACTCCTTTTAAATCTATTTGGATGATGTAAGATTGCTTTTCTTCAATGGCACAAAGCTGCCATATCTGGTTTATATCATTCTCCCTTTCTTTTGAAAAGATTCGTCCTCGAATCTTGCTCATGTTCAGATCTGGAATGGAAACTTTAGGCACCAATTGATCTTCAAAAACCTCCTCTTGAGTTGATGAAAATAGTTTGAATGTTTCTTCTAGAACATCAACCTGCACATTGTCAAAAAAACTAGGAAAAGCTCCGTTAGTTAAAGACAGCTCACATGGAACTGAACCATCCTCTTCTTGAACTTCTAAATCAGCTCCATATTCTTTGTCTACCTCTTCAACCATATTTTGAACAATTTCATCGCAATCATCGTCATCACAACCATAATCATCATAAATAGGTGAATTCTCATCCACATCTCCAAGAAGATCTCCATTTTTCACAAACTCTTCTTTAAATTCAATTATGGGAATCTCAGTAACTTCACTCCTTACTTCATCAAGTAATGACACTACATCCTCTACTTCACAAACATCCTCTTCATGCAACTCTTCCAATTCATCCTCTTTTTTTAGTTCAACATTGGAATCCTCCATGGTTGCACTCTCCTCTTTCACCTTAATGGTAGGAATTTTTGAAACCACACTTATTGCTTCACATAGTTTAGAAGTATGCTTACACATATCTTCCAATTGTTGTCTCAGTTTCTTATATTCTAGTTTCATCCTCTTAGATTTCCTTTCTTCTTGTCGTCTCTTACAATGAATAAGAAAGTTTTTCTCCTTTGCATAGAAAACTGAAAGTTCTTCCTCTAATGAAGCAATCTCCTTTTCACAATATGAATATTCCCTTGTGTACCTTCGTGCACCTCCTAACTTTTGATACCACCTTTCAATAAGCTCTTCAAGAAATCGAATCTTACCATCGAGATATTGTAGATGGTATTTTTCTTTGGCTTCCTCTTCATCCATCTCAATGTCAATTGTTGTTGACATTTTTTTTTATATGTAGAATTTGAAAATCACTAAACAAACACAAAAGAAACAGCCCAAGAATGGCCACATAAAATGATTTGAAGGAAAGAAACAATCAACCCCAAGAAAAGGCTTACACAAGATGAATTTGAAGGGAAAAACACAACCAAATTGAACAAGACCCAATAGACACAAAACAAACTAAATTCTGACTACTAGAACACCAACGACTTAACAAACGGAATACTTAAATGGATGGGAAAGTGAAAAAAATGAATTGAATAAACTATTTTGAATACTAAAACAAACTAAAACTGACTCTTGAATGCCAAAAATGAAAATTGAATAAAGAAGGAAAGGAAAAAACGAATTTGAATAAAATAACCCTAATGGAACAATTAAACAAGCCCTAGAAAGACAAAGTAGATAAAAATTACCTTGTAGCAAGGCTCTGATACCAAATGACGCGGACCCTTAGCAACGATGGCAGCAAACCCAACGTATAACAATGGTAGAGAACTCCTTGAAACTTGATAATCACCTCCTAAGGAACCCAATGCCTATAAAGAGAAGCGAACTCACTATGATTGAAGGATTTAGTTGGTAAGAAGAAGGAAAATGCCACAACTCTTGTTGATAAGTAAACCTAATTCTTGATGCAAAGAAAGAATTAAAGAATCCACTCTAATTTCTCTCACACGAAAATTCACAAGAATAACTTGTAGAAGAATTCAAAATTTTTTTATTAATTGTTGTATCTCAAATTCTGCCTAATAGTGCCCTTAAATAAGGGTTACAAAATTCCTAATTGCATAAGGAAAACATTCCTAATTGCATAAGGAAAAATATAAAGTAATCCTAATCCACTAAGGAAAATATAAAGTAATCCTAATCCACTAAGGAAAACATAAAGTAAATCTGAATCTAAATCAGATAAGTAATCTCAATCCTATCCAAATCTAATAAAACAAATCCAAAATAGATTTGGAAAGACTAAATAATATCAAATCCTAAAAGATATGGAAAATAAAATAATATCCTAACTAACTAAGGAATGAGGGGACCACATCCCATGTGACAAAAAAATGCCTTCCACTTGCTGAAATTCGTAAATTCCTTGGGCCCATATTAAACATGCCTTAATTAAGTCCAAAAAATGGCCTAATGTATTGGAAAAACAAGCCCAACATGTGCAGCCATGTTCAGCCTTAAAAACTTGCTAAACATGCCAAAAAACTTGCTGAACAAGCCCAAGAAAGCATGCCCATGTGTTTGGACGTGATTTCCATACTTTGATCCTCACTTTAGGCTTCCCTTTGTGTAGCTTTGGCCTATAAGCTGTATCAAGCTCCACAAAGCCCATATTGCTTGAATTGCACCAAATCTGCTCCATATGAAGTGTAGCACGCCCCAAGTGTATTTCAGCCACATAAAAGAGCTTTTGAACTCCTTTTAAATCTATTTGGATGATGTAAGATTGCTTTTCTTCAATGGCACAAAGCTGCCATATCTGGTTTGTATCAGTATGTGATACTGTACGTTATTGGTATGTAATAATAATAAATCTCTACTTTAGTCTGGATTAGAAGTGTGAATTTTTCTTGCAGGTTGTAGTTGAGGGTATAAGGTGGATTCATTGGGAGTGTATTGGAAACTGATTGTATTCACATTGGTCTGTGTAAAATGTTTTCAAAAATCAGAAAAACAAGTTTTGTCGACACTTGGGATCCAAATTTCTAGGCGAACCTTTGGCAAAATTTCTGTAAAATCGGAACAAAAATTTGACTAAGTAAAATTGGTAGCAACATTTGGATAGTGTGGCGCCTCTACTCGGCTTACACATGTAGGTCGAGAAGGGGTGTTACAATTGTGGTATCAGAGCTCCGGTTTAGCCGCTTCTGGGTAATCCAACATAGGAGGATGTACGTTTTATGTCGGGAGTGGCCATCACCATCGTAAAATGAGATATCCTATAGTAAATAGGAGATAAAAAGTAGGCATCATTCAAGAAGGAAATATAGGAAAATAAATAAGGGTATGTTTGCATATATTTGATTAAGTGTTTTGTCTTTATATACATGCCACATAGGGTTTAATAGTGCTGCTGAGCTGTGCTGCTTTTGACTGTGATTTATGTGTTAGAATATAGATGTCGCGAGAGTCCTCTCAAAGAGCCGTAGAGGAGGAAGTTGAATCTCAAGCGTCACATATTGTAGAGACGTATGTATCTGAAACCCCGGAGGCTGAGCAACCACCCGCTGATGCTCCTATTCCTAATGAAATGTTGCAACAAATGGCTGCCGTATTTCGGCAGATAGCCGGCATTGCCCCAGCCCCACCCCCAGCACCAGCACCCGTACCAGTACCTGCTGTAGGAGGGGAAAGGAAACCCCCGATAGAAAAGATAAGAAAGTACGGTGCGAAGGAGTTTAAGGCTCGAAGGGGCGATGATTCTTCTACAGCCGAGTATTGGCTGGAAGGAACGGTAAGAGCCTTAGATCAGTTACAGTGTACTCCAGAGGAGCGAGTGGTATGTGCTACTTCCTTATTAGTGGAAGAAGCGTATGTCTGGTGGGACACAGTTCAACAACGAGTTCCATCGGAACAAAGGACATGGGATTTCTTTGTGAATGAGTTCAAGAGGAAGTTTATATCGGAGGCATATCTAGATGCCAAGAAAAAGGAGTTTCTACACTTAAAGCAAGGTCGACTGACCGTTGCTGAATACGAGAGGGAATTTACTAGGCTGAGTAGATATGCCAAGAAGATAATTGAAGACGAACATGATAGGTGTAAGCAATTCCAGGATGGTTTGAATAATGGGATTAGGATGCAGTTAATTGCTGCTAATATCAAGGAATTTTCTGAGTTGGTCACTAGGGCTCTGGAAGTAGAGCAATGTCGAATGGACGAGCGAGATAGTAGACAGAGACTAAGTCAAAGAAGAGAAACCTAGGGCTACTCGAAAAATTTTCAGTCATCGAGGAAGCGCTTCAGAGGAGGCAGTTCCACAGAAGGTAACCAACGTAGAACTTTTGGTCAGGGATCGGTTTATGGTAATTCGAGCCAGGCCACCTCTGTAGCTAGCACTGGCCGATCTGGAAGAGGACAAGGAAGAGGTTTTGAAAAAGGATTGGGGCATGGTAGAAGTGATTTTGTTCAGACAGGAAGCACTGGAGAAGGTGAGAATGCCAACCCACGTTGTGATAAGTGCGGACGTTGACATACAGGGGAATGTTGGGGAAGAACATATGCGTGCTATATATGTGGATCTTTAGACCACTTTTTGCGAGAGTGCCCCCAACGAGTACAGAACTTACCTAGGGAGATAGAAGGGTCGCAGGCAGCAGCTGGTAGAGGTCAAGGCAGAGGTCGAGGAGGAAATCCATCGCGGGCACAGTCGGAGACGGTGGATAGACCCGAGCTAAGAGCCCCTGCGAGGATATATGCAATGAGGGCATGTGAGGAAGAAGAGGCTCCGAATGTCATAACAGGTCAGCTAGTTATGTTTGGAATGCCGATTTATTCTTTAATAAACCCAGGTTCTTCACATTCATATATATATGCATGAAAAAATGAAAAATTAAAGGATTTAGAAGTAGAACTTGAAACAGATGGAGTGTTAGTTATAAATCCTTTGGGTAGTGAGATAGTTATCAGGAAGGTAATAAAGGATTGTCCGGTAGAAGTACACGGACACACTTTCTTAGGTGATCTGTTTGAGTTGCCATTCCAGGAATTTGATGCAATACTTAGAATGGATGAGCTGACCAAACATAAGGCATTAGTGGACTGCAAAAAAAAATAATGGATCCCTAAGACTATGTGTAGATTATCGGCAGTTAAATAAGCTGACGATTAAGAATAAATACCCGCTACCCTGGATAGACGATTTATTTGATCAATTGAAAGGGTGGGAAATTTTCTCAAAGATTGATCTGCGATCCGGCTATCATCAACTGAAGATTAAAGATGAAGATATACCAAAGACTACATTCAGAACCCGATATAGACATTATGAGTTTATCGTAATGCCTTTTAGGCTCACGAATGCACCTGCAGTATTCATGGATTTGATGAATCGAATTTTCCATTCTTATTTGGACCAGTTTGCTGTGGTATTCATCGATGACATACTGGTTTACTCCAAGAATGCAGAGAATCATGACCGACACTTGAGAATCGTGTTACAAACATGGAGGGAGAAGCAGTTGTACGCCAAATTCAGCAAGTGTGAATTTTGGAAAGAAGAAGTGGCTTTTTAGGTCATATTGTATTGGTGGAAGGAATCAGAGTTGATTCTAAGAAGGTAGAAGCAGTATTGGATTTGAAAGAATGTTATTAGTGGCCAGGGATCAAGAGAGATGTGGTAGATTACGTGGCGAAATGTTTAACCTGCCAACAAGTAAAGGTAAAACATCAACTACCCTCGGGACTTCTAAAACTTATTATGATTCCAACATGGAAATGAGATCGCATAACTATAGATTTTGTGGCAAGACTACCAATGACAAGAGACAAACATGATGCAATATGGGTGATAGTAGACCAGCTAACTAAGTCAGCTCAATTCTTACCAGTAAGGATGGACTACTCCCTGAATAAGTTAGCGGACTTGTACATTAAAGAGATTGTATGATTTCATGGAGTCCAACATCAATCATATCGGAAAAAGATCTACGCTTTATGTCAAACTTTTGGCAAAAGTTCCAAACGACTTTGGGAACTCGAACAGACTAGAGTACGTCGTTTCATCCACAAACGGATGGACAGTCAAAGAGGGTAATCTAGATCTTGGAAGATATGTTAAGAGCATGCATATTAGAATTCAAAGGAAGCTGGGAGAAGTATTTAAGTTTAATGGAGTTCGCCTACAACAACAGCTACCAGTCCAGCATACAGATGGCTCCTTATGAAGCACTATAAGGATGAAAATGTAGGACTCCAATTTGCTGGACAGAATTAAGCGAAGCAAAGATCTTGAGCCCGGAGATAGTTAAGTAGACCGAGGAGAAAGTAGAAATTATCCGGGATCGGTTAAAAGCTGTGACGGATAGAAAAAAATAATAATAATAATCATACGCGAACCTGAAGAGAAGGGACATAGAATTCAATGTTGGTGATAAGGTATTTCTTAAGGTTTCACCATGAAAGAAAGTGCTAAGATTTAAACAAAAGGGTAAGCTAAGTTCAAGGTTATTGGGCCTTACATATTCATTGAACGTATAGGTCCGGCAGCTTACCAATTGGCATTACCACCCGAATTAACTAAAATACATGATGTTTTCCACGTTTCAATGCTAAGGAGGTATCGTTCAGATCCAACCCATGTTATACAAGCTCAAGATATCGAGATTCAACCCGACCTGACATACGAGGAAGAGCCGGTAGAAACCTTAGCACGGGAAAGCAAAGAGTTGCAGAATAAGAAGATTCCATTGGTCAAAGTACTTTGGAGGAATCACAAAGTAGAAGAAGCTACATGGGAACGCGAAGAAACTATGAGGAAGCAATACCCATGTTTGTTTCAATCTGATGGGCTTCGGGACGAAGCCTAAATTAACGAGGAACGAACTGTCACATCCGCCTACCGCATTTATGCAGAGTAGTCACGTGCATAGCGAGAGAAGGGGAAAGGAGAAGATAATTCTTGATAACAGCCCTAGATAAGGTTGTATGACCAAAGGGACCTAGTTGTAATTTTCAAAAGTTTTAGGGACGTAAATGTAATTTCAAAAAAAGTTACACCGGATGTTCTTAATAGTACATATAACAGATTCCAAAAATGGAGTGTAGAGAAAAATCGGATCGCAACAACGTGTAAAGGTTTTTCCAGGAAATGTCCCGTTAAAGAAAAATGAAGACATGTTGACTAGGGGCATTTTGGTCATTATAAATTAAAGTTATACATGAATTTAAAGTAGGAAATAAAAACATGAGTACGTAGAGGATGATGAGGGGTTAAATATGAAATGATCATCAGTAGAAACGGAGCCGGAGAAAACCCGAGCAAAGAAAGGACCTAAAGGGAATTTTGTAAAAAGTTGAGGGCTTATTGGTAATTTTTCAAAATGACTTGGAAACCTAGAATAGACCTTATAAATAGAAAGTAGAGGTCGAGAGGATCAAAACTATATGTAGTTTGACTCGTGGAACTGTACGGCTTAAAATATATGATCGATTAATCGCCGGAACGTAAAGTGGGCCAGGTTACGTGTCGGGACCGTATGGGTAACCCGGGACAACTTTAGGATATCCTATGGGAAGAGGGACAAGTGGAAAGAAGTAAAGGAAAAGAAAACTATAAAAATCTAATGTTGGCCAATCAAAAATAACCATTTAGCATGAGTAATAAATGAAGAAAGAGAAAGGTGGACAAGTGGTCTTAAAGGGTTTAACCAACACATAAGGTGATCATCATTTCCTTTGTATATAAATATATGTGATATGAAGAACAAACTCTCTCTTTTTCCACTTACAAATTTCGGCCAACAAAGGGAAACACCAAAGGACTTCCAAGTTTCTCCAAATTTGATTTTTAAGGTAAGTTTTTAAGGTTTTCTAGTAAGTAGACTTTAATTTTAGTATTAATTTTAGGTAGTTATATATTTATTGGAAGATTGGAGATTAGAGTCTTTATGTGGTATTGGAAAAATATTAAGTGATGAGATTAATTGATTAAATGGAAGAATCAAGATGTATAAAGATTAATAAGGTTGGATTAGGGTTTCGGTTGGAAAAGAAATGGAGGATAACTTATTATTTTAAATTTCTAAGGTTTATGTTGTATTTTGAATTTATTGAAGGAGAAATAAAGAATTAAAGAAGGAGAAGAAGGAAAAGCTAAGAGGAATTAAAGAAATAAGGTTTGGTACTTTACCTTTGAATAATTACTTTTGATTTGGTGCTTTACCATAAAAGAAATTCTATTTTCTTACAAACTTTGGTTTATGGAAGTTTTGAAGTTGATGTTTAAATATATTGATTGAGTTTAAATTAAATATTTGAGTTATGTTCTTGTTTTCTTATGGCAATTGGGTTGTTAAATTTAATTGAAACCAAATGTTTTGAGAGAATTTGGCAAGTTGATTTGGTAAGTTGTTTTGGACTTTAATTAATTTGATTTGAGTTAAACATGCAAAAGTTGTTAAAGGGAAGTGTTTGAATCTTCACTTTACTATTAAAGAAGCCTTAATATTGATTTGCAAAAGAAAAATAAACTATCTTGTGCATTTCATATGTTTGGGCCGAAATGGTCCCAAAGTGACAGCTTTCTGATCTTTTTGTGGCAACTGTTTGAGGCAGCAAACGAATGAATTTTTCAATGCAATTTTACATGCAATTAGTCAACATATGAAATAAGTTTTCTGTAAAATTTCAACCAAAAATAAGATCATTTACTTGGTCAAATGTATGACTGAAGTGGACTGAAATTTTGATGAAAACCCAGATTTTACTATTCATTTGGTCATGCCATTTTGCATTGCCGATTTTTCGTGCCGCGACACTATTTATTTGGTCAATTTGTGATCTTTTGAGGAATGCTTTGAAATGTTTAATATGTTTATTGTGGATATTAAATATGTGAAAAAGGGGAATGGTTTGACTAAAGAATGTGTTGCGCGGCATAAATGGCAAAGTGCGATGGGAATTAAAATGATTTCTCAAATCATTCTAAAATGAAGTTTGAGACTTAAAGTGAATTATTTTAACCTTTTTGCTCTACTGAATAGTGGGAGTGGTAGATAAAGGTATGGTGCACTATACTAACGCATGCAGTACTGCTCATTATTGTGATATGATATTTTATTCAGTGGTGAGGCCACTGAAGCCAATGGGGAGGCCCATTGGTTAACCAGGATGGGGAGGCCCATTCCGGTGATCTGATATCGGTGGTGAGGGCCACCTATGTTACAGTGGGGAGGCCCACTGCCTTATCACTATGGTTCCCTATATACCAGTAGAGCCTGAATCAAAGACATATTATTTTCCGTTAAACTATATAATGCCAATGAGTTTGAATTATAATTTTACATTATTGAAAGCATATCATACTAAATGTATCACGATTTCTATTGGTATAAAGTGGGTTGATTATGGATTTAATTATTTCCTTTGATTTTGAATACTTTCATATACTACTTTTATTTTTATTGGTAAAGTACCCACTGAGCGACAACGCTCAGCGAGTTGAGTTTTCTTGACTCGTAGGTTTGGAGCAGTAGATTTTGGTGATTAGCATCGAGCAGCACAACACAGTGCAGCACCTCAGAGTAGCCTTTAGTTTCCATTATGAGTTACCTAGTTGTGGCATGTATATGTATATATAAGATTGAGAGTCAGTATGTGATACTGTACGTTATTGGTATGTAATAATAATAAATCTCTACTTTAGTCTGGATTAGAAGTGTGAATTTTTCTTGCAGGTTGTAGTTGAGGGTATAAGGTGGATTCATTGGGAGTGTATTGGAAACTGATTGTATTCACATTGGTCTGTGTAAAATGTTTTCAAAAATCAAAAAAATAAGTTTTGTCGACACTTGGGATCCAAATTTCTAGGCGAAACTCTGGCAAAATTTCTGTAAAATCGGAACAAAAATTTGACTAAGTAAAATTGGTAGCAACATTTGGATAGTGTGGCGCCTCTACTCGGCTTACACATGTAGGTCAAGAAGGGGTGTTACATGGCCGTGTTGGACCTTTTTGGAGGGACACGACCAGTGACTTGGCCGTGTCCCTTGCCTGTGTCTTCTACTGTGAGAGTTTCTTCTTCTTTGCTTTGGATTTAAGTGAGACACGGCCAAGCTTAAGCAACTTGGCCGTGTCTGAGCTTCTTTGGAGGGACACGGCCAGTGACTTGGCTGTGTCCCTTGAGTGTGTCCATCTCTGTGTCTTGTGGCTTCCTTTTAGCTTGATATGGGACACGGCCACAAGCTTGGCCGTGTCCTCTGCCTGTGTCAGCTACTGTCCATTTTTCCTTCTTTTCGGTTCCTTGGCTTTTTAACCTAAAACAAAACTTGAAAAAAACTTTAAACAAGAATTAAATGAACATTAACCAATAAAACATAAACACACAGTAAAAACTAGGACAAAAACAACATAAACACTGAAATAAACAAAAACTACTAAAATTAATGAAAACACTAAATAAACATATTAAAACTAACAAAATACCTAAAGAAAACAATAATTATCATAATAAACAAGACACAAATCTATAACAAAAACTAATAAAACATGTGTATGAGCATAATTAAAGAAGTTATCTACTTTGAAATCAATGCGATATATGGTTATTGTTAAATTAATCAATTTTGCATTTAATCATCTTTAGTATTTTGAAGTTCAATGGATTTATTAATTTCTTTATTTAATGTCCTGAAAGAAATACTTTTCATTATTTCTAAACTATTTAATGTTTAGATCTCTTTCCTTTAATTTTTCTTTCATATTGTGAATACATAAGCACCACTAAGCTTTGCTTACCGTGTTAGAACTGCTTTCTGAAGTACAGATCAAACAAGAAGAGTTGAGACTGCAGAGTGAGAGTGAGAGATTTACGGTCCTGCTCAACTACATCATAAAGGTTCAATAACAATTTTGCAAATATTGTGTTTTGTATAATTCACATGGCAATACCTTATACTTTTGTATGACATTTGTATAAGTTTGAGAGTAGTTTGAGAATTATAATAATGTAAGTTAATAATAGGAGTTCTTTACAATTTAACAGATATATGTTTATAATATTGGGTTGGTTATAGTATTCTTTAGAAGCTTAACTACTGCATTAATATATAGAAGTATTTTGGTTAAATTTTTGTGATACGTATATAGACAAGTGTAATTGTTAGGTGACATCTCCTATGTAGTTAAGTGTGTAGACTGCGTAGGGGGTGTTACATTTAGTGGTATCAAAGCCAGGTTTAGGCGGTCCTAAGTTTGTGGGTTAAAATAAAAGAGAAGTACAACTGTCATTGCTTTATGAACTATATAATTGAATAAATGTTTAATGCAGTTGATTTTTAATGTTTAAAGGTATAAGATGGCCTCTGAATCCCATCAAGGTGTAGAGGAACAAGCTGCATCCTCACACAGTCAAGCTAGTGTGGGAAATCAGTAACCATTGGGACCTTTTGCGGAACAAATTCCATTAGATCCCTAGTTTGTAAGAAATATGCAGGAAGTTCTCAAGAAAATAGTAAGAGTTGCTCCTCTTGCACAACCTCCATTGCCAGTGTCCCAAAGATCTCCATTGGAGAGAATTAGAAAATTGTGAGCAGAAGATTTTAAAGCTCGCGATACTTATGAGTCTTCAGTAGCGGAGTATTGGATGAAGAGGATTGTGAGAGTTTCTTATATTTTACATTGTACTGATGAGGAAAGATTAGAGTGTACAGTTTTCTTATTGCAGGAACAATCTTATGCCTGATGGGATACAAAGCAAAAAGGTGTACCCGCAGGTAGACTCACTTGATCATTTTTCCAAGAAGAATTTAAAAAGGAATATATTAGTGAGATTTATTTAGACGAGAAGTGCCAGGAGTTTTTGTATCTTAAGCAAAAGCAATCATCTGTGTCTGAATATGAGAGGCAATTTTATTGCCCCAATAAATATTTTCTAAAGTTAGTTGCATCTGAGAAAGAGAAGTGTAAGCGGTTTGAACAGGGTTTGAACAGTTAGATCTGGGTGTATTTAGTAGCGATGAGGATTAAAGAGTTTTTCACTCTTGTTAATGCGGCAGTTGCTATAGAAAATGAGATTAAACAAGAGCAGGGAAGAAAACAACAATCAAAGAAGGGATTTTGTAGTGAACTACAATAAGAAGGTGGCCAGAAAAGACAGAGAAATATTCAAGCCCAAACTCAAGGGTCTGGTAGAGGAAGTGGAGCTAGTTTTCAGAAATCTAAAGGTGGTAGGTTTGGAGTGGCTATAGGCTCATCTTTAAGGGTTATTACCACACCTTGTCAATATTATGGTAAGGGCCATGCAAGTGAAGATTGCTGGTATCAAAAGGGGGCTTGTTTGAAATGTGGTTTTTTGGAGCATAAAATTAGAGATTGTCCAATGATAAAAGAATTAGAAGTTGTTGAAGGACATAGTTCTATACAGAGGTCTCAGTTAGGCCGTAGGATAGGTAGAGATGGTCAGCCCAGACCCAGTGTTAGTCAACATAGAGGATCTGAAATAGTGGATAGACCTCAGACTCGTGGCAGTGCTCCAGCTAGGGCTTATGCCATGAAAGCTATGGAGGACCAGGATGCTTCTGATGTTGTAGTTGGTAAATTTTCTTTACTTGGTCTTGATGTGTATGCATTGTTAGATCCTGGTTCTACACATTCTTATATACGTACATCTATAGCTTCAGGGAAGAAAATGTGTGTAGATAAACTTGATTATGAGATAGAAGTTACAAATCCCTTAGGCCCTAGTGTGAAGGTAAATAGAGTATATTGAAATTGTCCACTTAGAGTTCATGATGTAGAACTTTCTGCTGATTTGATTGAACTTCCATTCCATGACTTTGATGTAATCTTAGGAATGGATTGGTTGTCCCGACATCAAGCAGTTATGGACTGTTGTAGTAAAGTTGTATCTTTTAAGATTCCAGGTTATGGTGAAATTGTAATTCGAGGAGAAAAACAATTGTACCCATCTAGCTTGATTTCTGCAGCTAAAGCTAGAAGATTGATTAGGAACAGGTGTGAGGCTTACCTTGCTTATGTTAATTATACACGATATTTAAGCAAGGCTTTAGGAAAAATACATATAGTGAGTGAGTTTTCGGATGATTTTCCGGAAGAATTACCTTGAATACCACCAGAGAGGGAGGTAGAATTTGTTATTGATGTTGTTCTAGGTATCACACCAATTTCTATTCCACCTTATAGAATGGCACCTTCGAAATTAAAAGAATTAAAGGTGCAACTCCAAGAATTGCTTGATAAAGGATTCATAAGACCTAGTGTGTCACCTTGGGGTGCACCAACTTTGTTTGTAAAGAAGAAGGATGGTACCTTAAGATTGTGTATAGATTATCAACAGTTGAATAAAGCAACTATTAAGAATAACTACCCGTTACCTAGAATTGATGACTTGTTTGATCAGTTGAGGGGAGTGGGTGTTTTCTCTAAGATTGATCTTAAATCGAGTTATTATCGAATGAAAAATTAAAGAAGTAGACATTCCAAAGATAACTTTTAGAACTCGATATGGACATTATAAATTTTTCATTATGCCCTTTGGTTTAACTAATGCTCCAGCATCTTTTATGGACTTGATGAATCAAGTCTTTAAACCTTATTTAGACCAATTTGTAGTTGTTTTCATTGATGACATATTGGTTTATTCTAGAAATAAAGAGGAGCATGATAAGCATTTAAGAATTGTATTACAAACACTAAGGGAGAATCTATTGTACGCTAAATTATTGAAATGTGATTTTTGGTTTGTGGAAATGGCATTTCTAGGTCATGTAATATCATTTAATGGTATTCGTGTGGATCCTAGTAAAATTGAGACTATTTTGAATTGGCAACCACCAAAGAATATAACAGAAGTCTGGAGTTTTCTTGGATTAGCTAGTTGTTATAGAAGATTTGTGCAAGGGTTTTCAAAGATAGCACTTCCTTTAACTAAGCTCCTTAGAATAGAACTAAATTTGAGTGGAATACCCAGTGTCAAGCTAGTTTTGAATAATTGAAGGCTATGTTGACTGAAGAGCCTATATTGACACAACCGACTCCAAGTAAAGATTATGTTATTTATAGTGATGCTTCTCATAAGGGACTCGGTTGTGTATTGATGCAAGAGGGTAAGGTAATTGCTTATGCTTCTAGGCAATTAAAATCTCATGAATTGAATTACCCTACATATGATTTGGAGTTAGTTGCTATTGTATTTGTTCTTAAGAACTGGCGACATTACTTGTATGGTGAAAGGTGTTATATTTTCACTGATCATAAAAGTTTGAAATACTTGCCAACACAAAAAGAACTAAACTTAAGGTAGAGAAGATGGATGAAATTGATCAAGGATTATGATTGTATCATAGACTATCATCCTGGGAAAGCTAACGTGGTAGTCGATGATTTAAGTCAAAAGTGTAACACCCTTATACCCTATATACATACAATACATATTTCTAGCATATGTAAAATACGCATATACGGTACAAAAATATCACAGATCGGTTTACTAAAATTTTTTTTTTCACATTTCCAATTTAAAATTTCAAATTCTAAATATATAAAAATTAAATAAAATATAAATATTCTTTACTTGTTATAAGAACCCAAAATAAATAATATATACAAAAATCTCTGGAAAAAATCGCCAGAGTTTTGTCTGTAATTTGGATATCCCAAAATTTAGCAATTACTCAACCTGCAAAAAGAAAACACTCCCAAATAATTTCAAATCACCATCTCAACCATACTTCTCAATTTCACCAAGTTTCTCAAACATTTATATATATAGATATATATATTTTAAAAGACACTCTTCCATTTCAAATACATTGACCCAAACATTCTTTATAATGTACAATACGTAAAATTCAAAACATAATATATTATGCATAAAACTCAAAATGTACAATAACATAAAAATATATACATGCCGCTGGCAGTGTTTCTGATCTCGATAGCAACTCAACAAGCTTAACTACAAGTCTAGACCCGACCAGGTCTAGAGGAACTCTTTGACTCAACTGGGTCTACCCTATCACCTGCGCGATTGAACAATCGCGCTAAGCCGAAGCCTAGTGGTACAAACTTTACTTAGTCAAATTTTAGTTTTGGTTTTTACAAAAATTTTGCTAGAGGTTCGCCTAGAAATTGGGTCCCAAGTGTCGACAAAATTGGTTTTTCGGATTTTTGAAAACATTTTTACACAAACCAACGCTAACACAATCAATTTCAATACACTCCCAATAAATCCACCTTATAACCTCAACTACAAACCTGCAAGAAGAATTCACACTTCTAATACACAATAAAGTAGAGGTTTATTATTATTACATACTACTGACGTACAATATAACATAGAAATTCTCAATCCTATATATATACATATACATGCCACAACTAGTTAACTCATAATGGAAACTAGGAGATCTACCCTGAGTTGTTGTGGGTCTGGTCATCGCTTTTCAAGAGTTAGCTACTGCTTCGAACCTACTAGTCAAGGAAACTTAACTCGTTGAGCAATGTCGCTCAGTGGGTACTTTACCAATGGAAATAAAAGTAAAACATGAAATCATTTAAATTAAAAGGAAATAATTAAATCAAAAATCAACCAACATTAAACCCATGGAAGTTATTGTACATTCAGTGTAGATATGCTTTCAACAAATGTAAAAACCATAATTCAACTCATTTTGCATTACGTAGTTTTAAAAGAAACAAGACTTTGGCTCTAGTGGTATATAGGGAACCATAGCGATAAGGTAGTGGCCCTTACCACTGTAACATAGGTGGCCCTCACCACCATTATCATATCACAGGAATGGCCCTCACCATCCTGGTTATAACCAATGGCCCTCACCATTGGCCCCCAATGGCCCTCGCCATTGAGTTCAGATCATAACAATTCAATCACAATATCAAGCAGTACTGCATAAGTTAGTATAGTGCACCATACCCTTATCTACCACTCCCAACTACCTAGTAGAGCATAAAGGTTAAAACAATTCAATTTAAGTCTCAAACTTCATTTTAGAATGACTCGAGAAATTATTTTAATTTCCGTGCTATTTACGCCGCGCACCACATTCTTTAGTCAAACCATTACCCTTTTTCACATATTTAACATCAACAATAAACATATCAAATATTTCAAAGCATTCCTCAAAGAGTCACAAATTGACCAAATAAATAGTGTCGCGGCACGTAAAATCGGCAACGCAAAATGGCATGACCAAATGAATAGTAAAATCTGGATTTTTGTTAAAATTTCAGTCCACTTCAGTCATGCATTTGACCAGGTAAATGATCTTATTTTTGGCTGAAAATTTACAGAAAACGTATTCCATATGTTGACTAATTACACGTAAAATTTCGTTGAAAAATTCATTCATTTGCTACCTCAAACAGCTGCCACAAAAAGAGTCCAGAAATCTGCCATTTTGGAACCATTTCGACCCAAACATATGAAATACATGGGATAGTTTATTTTTCTTTTTCAAATCAATATGAAGGCTTCTTTAATGATAAAGTGAAGATTCAAACACTTCCCTTTGACAACTTTTGCATGTTTAACTTAAATCAACTAATTAAAGTTCATCAAATCAACTTGCCAAAATTTTTCTCAAAACACTTGGTTTAAATTAAATTTAACCAACTCAATTGCCATAAGAAACCAAGAACATAACTCAAACATTTAATTTAAACTCAATCAATACATTTAAGCATCAACATCAAAAATTCCATAAACCAAAGTTTGTAAGAAAAATAAAATTCCTTTTATGGTAAAGTACCAAACCTTGTTCTTTTAATTCCCCTTTTCTTTTCCTTCTTCTCCTTCCTTAATCTTTGTTTTTCCTTCAAGAAATTCAAGAACACAACCTTAAACATAAACCTTAGAATTTTAGAACATACACTACCCTTTCATTTCTTTTCAAACTAAATCCTAATCTAACCTTATTAAACCTTAGAAACCTTGATTCTTCCATTTAATTAATCAATATCATCACTACTTAAATTTTTTTTCCCAAATCCACCATAAGAACCCTAATTTCCAACCTTCCAATAGATATATAAATACTTAAAATTGATACTAGAATTGAAATCTACATGCTTTAAAACCTTAAAACTCACCTTGAACTTGAATCAAACTTGACAAAAATTGGAAACTCTTTGGTGTTCTTCCTATGGTGGCCGAAAGTTTGGAGGTGAGAGAGAGTTTTTGTTCTTCTTGCTATGATGATATATATATAGTGAAATGATGTCCACTTTTGGGTTGGATGAATACTTTAGGGCCAATTGTCCACATCTTTTTCTTTTCTTCTTTTTATAAACCCTAAATGGCTAATTTTCATTAGGCCAAATGTCTCTTTCTTTTATTTATTTAAAACCCAAGCCCTTAAACTTTCTTTTAATTATACTTTAGCCCCTCCACCTCCTTGTGCTGAAATTTTATGGTCTAAGATGTGAAAAGACCAAAATACCCTCCAGCGATTATTCGCTCGTAACTTTTAAACCGTATAGTTCCACGAGGCAAACTACGTATGGTTTTGATCCTCTTGACCTCTACTTTCTATTTTTAAAGTCTATTTTAGGTTTCCAAGTCATTTTCAAAAATTTTCAATAAGCCCTCGACTTTTTACAAAATTCCCTTTAAGTCCTTTCTTTGCTCGGGTTTTGCCCGGACTCCGTTTCTACTGTCGATCATTTCATATTCGACCCCTCGACGTCCTCTATGTACTCGTGTATTTATTTTCTACTTTGGATTCATGTATAAATTTTAATTAAAATGACCAAAATGCCCCTAATCTACATGTCTTCGTTTCTCTCTAACGGGACGTTTTCTGGAAAAACCGTTACGCATTGTTGCGACCCGATTTTTCTCTACTCTCCATTTTTGGAGTCTGTTATGTGCATTATTAAGAACCTCCAGTACAACTTTCGAAAATTACAGTTACCTCTCCAAAACTTTGCATTTCTGCAATTAAGTCCCTTTGGTCCTGCGACCTTCTCTAGGTACCGCCATCAGAGATGACCTCTCCAGATCCTTTCTCGTGCTGTGCACATGACTGCTAGACATAAATACAGTGGGCGGATGTGACAGCTGGCCTGGCTTACGACCCAGTCTTTTCACCATTCCAGCGTATAGCACGTAGGCAATCATAGCCATGCCGCCAAACCCAGAACTCTAAAAATTGAATAACATACTAGGCACACAATTTATTCATATTTCTCATTATTAATCTCTTTCTCATTTTCACATATTCAATCTAGGCTCATTGCCTTATTTTCACTTTTTTTTTCTCTCACTTTTCTCATTTTTCACATCTTTCTCATTTTTCTCATTTTTATCAATATCAATTCATTTCATTATTACACATATCTCATTTTTGGCATTCACAACACATTACCCAATTACTTTGGGTATTTTCACATAATATGCAAATTTCACATTTTACACAATTTAGCCATTATCAATGACTTTTTACAATGCATTTAACACATATATGACATTACAAATGTCATAGCACATTATTCATACACAATCAATGAATCAAGTAACTTAACACATTTTCCAACCAAAATGTGTTAAGCCCAAATGTCATGCAAATATAAACAATATATTCAAAGTTTGTACATACCTCCACTAGTAACCCAAAGCAAGCTAAAAACAATCTTCAATCCAATCTTTCTAACTTGCCCTTCACCACTTGGATGAAGCAAATCAACCTCCCTCAATGCCTAAACCAAATGTGATAACAAATAATCATTTAGTATCACAGTTAATGGCATTTCCAACATTAAACCATAATTACACATCACACCTACAAATTTTCAAAAATTTAGCCTTTCCTTACTTCAACATTGGAATTCCATTCTACTACAATTAAATTAGTGTTTTAAGTATATTTATATTATTAAAAAATTATTTTAATAATTTTAAATCATTTACATTATAAAAATACACTCTTATATATAAAATCTCAAAACTCACATAATCTCATCTTCCATGGAATTCAAAGAAAAGAGATGGAAACTTACTAATTTTGGTGGAAATCACCGAAAATCCACTTGCAACTTGTTAATTCCTTCAATTTATGGAGTATTGAAGAATCAAATTCTTGGTCTAGCTCCCATGGAAAATTCGGCCAAAGGAAAGAGAAGAAGAAGAAGAAGACTTTTAATATTTCTTTTCCTTTCATCTTTTTTTTAAGCCACACATTTATATATATTAAAATAATTTAATATTTAATTATTTTTTTAATAAACTAAAAGTCCTAATTTTCCTCTTCCATTCAAAAAAATTTGTTTTTGAATTATTTTATTAATTTTGAATTTGTAAGATTTAATTACCAAAATACCATTTTCTTTTAAAAAGTGTTGACTTTTATATGTTATGTATATTTTGTATATATATCATATTATATTCCACTTTTTCATTTAAAATCCCTTCATTTTTCATTTAAAACCATTAATTTAATTTATCCTTTTAAATTATAATTTATTTTATCAAATTTTTCAAAAATTAGAAATTTTCAAAAATTTTAGGATGTTTCAATTCTCTCCCCCTAAAATAAATTTTGTTCTCGAAATTTACCTGTCCTCAAGTCTGGAACAAATGTGGAAACTGACACTGCATTGCCTGCTCACTTTCCCAGGTCACCTCCTCAGTGGCATGATTCCTCTAAAGGACTTTCATAAGTGGCACCCTCTTATTCCTCAATTCTTTAACCTCTCGTGCCAAAATCGCCACTGGTTCTTCCTCGTAAGTCAGATATGGACTCAACTCAATGGACTTCGCTGACAAGATATGAGATGGGTCAGACCTGTATCTCTAAAGCATCGAGACATAGAAAACATTATGTATTCGATCCAACTCAGGCGGCAAATCTAGTCTATAAGCTACTGGACCAACTCTCTCTAACACCTCATATGGTCCTATGAAACGAGGACTCAACTTTCCTTTGCAGTCAAATCTCAAAATCTTCTTCCATGGAGACACCTTCAGAAACACTTTATCTCCCACACTAAACTTTATGCCTCTTCTCTTTAAATCTGAATAGGATTTCTGTCGATCTGAAGCTGCTTTCAAATGACCCCGAATCACCTTCACTTTCTCCTCTGTTTCCTTAATCAAATCGGGACCAACCAGTTTACCTTCTCCAACTTCATCCTAATACAAAGGTGTCCTGCATCTCCTGCCATATAAAGCCTAATAAGGATTCATCCCAATACTTGACTGATGACTGTTGTTATAAGCAAACTCAATTAATGGCAAAAATCTGTCCCAATTCCCGGTAAAATCAATGATACAGCTCCTCAACATATCCTCCAAAATTTGTATCACTCTCTCTGACTGTCCATCTGTCTGAGGATGAAAAGCAGCACTAAAATGCAATCAAGAACCCAAAGCATTATTCAAACTCTTCTAAAACCTCAAAGTAAACCGGGGATCTCAATCCGACACCAAAGAAACTAGGACTCCATGCAACCTGACTATCTCGTTGATATGCAGCTCAGCCAACCTCTCAAGAGAAAAATCCATCCAAACTGGAAGAAAATGAGCTCTCTTCATCATCTGATCAACTATCACTCAGATTGCATCATGCTTCTTCTGGGTTAAAGGCAGTCAAGTCACAAAATCCATTGTCACTTGCTCCCATTTCCACTCTGGCACTGATAAAGGTTGGAGCAACCTTGAAGGAACTTTATGCTCAGCCTTCACTTTCTGGCAAGTGAGACATCTAGATACAAACTCTGCTATGTCCCTCTTCATTCTTGACCACCAATAATGTCGCTTCAAGTCCTGATACATCTTGGTACTCCCAGGGTGCATAGCAAAAATTGACTGATGTGCTTCCTCTAATATCATTCTTTTCAATTCTACATCATCAGGAATACACAATCTATCTCTATACCATATACTGCTATCATCCCTCACATAAAAGTCTCAACTCTCCCCCTTCTTACAAACCAACACAATTTTCTGAATTCTCTCATCTGCCAACTAAGCCTCCCTAATATGATCCAACAAGACTGGCCTCAACTGCAACTGAGCCATCAGAGCACCATCATCAGAAGATTCAAATCTAGCGTGTAACGCTCTCAACTCAACAAGAAACAACAGCGAATAAGCAGTCAAACCTACCAAAGATTTTAGACTCAAGGCATCAGCAATAACATTTGCCTTACCAGGATGATAATCAATCAAGCACTCGTAGTCTTTAATTAACTCTATCCACCGTCTCTGCCAAAGATTCGACTCTCTCTAAACACCCAGGTATTTCAAACTCTTGTGATCCGTATAAATGAAACACTTTTCCCCATACAAATAATGTCGTCAAATCTTAAAGGCAAAAACTATTGCTGCTAATTTCAAATCATGCATCAGATAATTTAGCTCATGTGGTTTCAACTGTCGAGAGGCATAAGCAATGACTCTACCCTCTTGCATCAGAACACAACCTAAACCACTGTGTGAAGCATCACTGTATATCACATATGGTTTACCTTCCATGGGCAGGGTAAGGACAGGAGCCTGAGTCAACATCTCCCTCAGCTGCTCAAAACTCGCCTGACATTGATTAGTCCACACAAATTTAACTCCTTTCTGAAGTAATCTGGTGAGTGGTGTAGCTATTATAGAAAAACCATTCATAAATTGGCGATAATAGCCTGCCAATCCCAAAAAACTTCTAACCTCTATCACAGTCTTCTGTGGACTCCAAATCAAGATAGCCTCAATTTACTCAGATTAACTCTAATACCCTCTGCTGAATCCACATGACCAAGAAAAGCTACCTGATCGAGCCAAAACTCACACGTAGACAGCTTAGCATACAACTGCTTCTCCCTCAAAGTCTGCAACACGATCCATAAATGCCTATCATGATCCCTCTCATTACGCAAATACACCAAGATGTTGACGCGAAACCCTATGGCAATTAAGGCCTCAAACCCCGACGCACTCTTCGATAGAGAATTCAAGAACGAAGGATAAACCACCCTCTATAGCACCCTACGCTTAGCGAAGCTAGAACACTAATAATGGAAGGATTTGGAAGGTCGAATTCAGAATAACGCCACAATCGAAATTGATAAGTAATCCTGATTCGTGATGCAATCAATGAAAGAAGCAATTCACTCACTCACTCTCAAAGAAGGCGAAATTTGCTTAAGAAGCAATCTGAAATTCAATTGATCTGAAAAGTCCCCTTACAAATATGATAATAAGCCTTTTATAGTGAAAGGCAGAATCCTAATCTGAAAAGGAAAGTAAAAAGGTTAAAAATCCTTTTCCTATAAGGAAAACTATTAACTAAATATTACAATAAAAACCTAATCTAAAAAGGAAAGTATAAAAATCCTTTTCCTATAAGGAAAACTATTAACTAAATATTACAATAAGGTCCTAATAAGCAAAATATGGAGGGGACCACTTAAAAGACTCAAAAACACTCCCCAAACATGTGTTAAGAATGCCAAAGTCGTTCTTGCTGAAATCCCTCTCACTACACGATCTCACAGGTACCTGTGAGACTTTCTGGACAAGCAGCACATTTCACAGGTGGTTGTGAAACTGGCTGGACAATTCGCACATTTCAGCACCATGTGTATATTTCAGCACCATGACTAGCTTGGGTTGGTCTTCTAGTTCCTTCTCGCACTTGTCCCATGCTAATTCAGTCATCTCTCTTGTAGTAAAGTCTTGAATATGCATTCCAAGAGTGATGCCATACTTCCTTGCTTTATTCCTCGTCAATGGCCCTTGTTGTAGCACCAATGGATCCTTGCTATGCTGGTTCACATCATTCTCCCCTTCTTTAAAAAGATTTGTCCTCAAATCTGCATCATCAAAAGGAGATAAATCAGTTACATTAAAAGTAGCACTAACACCATACTCACCAGGTAAGTCGATCTTGTAGGCATTGTCATTGATTTTCTCCAATACATGGAAAGGACCATCACCACGTGCATCCAGCTTGTTCTTCCTTTGACTTGGAAACCTTTCCTTGCTGAAATGCACCCAAACCCATTCTCCAGGGGTAAATACCATCTTCTTACGTCCCCTATTTGCAACATCAGCATATGTCTTGTTCTTTCTCTCAATGTTAGCTCGTGCTTTCTCATGTATAGCTTTCACCAATTTCGCTTTCTTCTCTCCATCTAAACTTACAAGCTCATTAGAAGGTAAAGGAACAAGATCAAGAACAGTTAGTGGGTTAAATCCATAAACAAGTTCAAACGGTGAATAACCTGTAGAAGAATGTATAGAACGATTGTAAGCAAATTCAATAAAAGGTAAACAATCTTCCCAAACAGCCAAATTCTTCCCCACTAAAGCTCTCAACAACGTACCAAGTGTACGATTCACGACCTCAGTTTGTCCATCTATTTGTGGATGACAAGTAGTAGAAAACAAAAGCTTAGTTCTTAATCTGCTCCACAAAAAACGCCAGAAATGGGACAAAAACTTGGTATCTCTATCAGAAACAATTGTCCTAGGCACTCCATGTAAACGAACTACATCCTTAAAGAACAAATCAGCCACAACTTTTGCATCATCAGCTTTATGACATGGAATAAAATGTGCCATCTTACTAAATCGATCAACAACCACTAAGATACTATCTCTACCCTTCCTAGTTATAGGCAAACCAAGCACAAAATCCATGCTAATATCAATCCAAGGTGAACTAGGTACAGGTAATGGCATATAAAGACCATGAGGCATAGACTTAGATTTTGCCTGTCTACATGCAATACAAGCAGAACATAACCTCCCAACATCTTTACACATAGACGGCCAATAAAAATACTCACACAGAATATCATAAGTCTTAGGCACACCAAAATGCCCCATTAAACCACCACAATGAGATTCCAAAACAAGCAACTCACGCATGGAACATCTAGGCACACACAATCTGTTTCCCTTAAATAAATAACCATCATGCCTATAAAATGAATGAAAAGCTCCCTGTTCACATGCAACATAAACATTGCCGAAATTAACATCACCAATATACAAGTTCTTAATATACTCAAAACCAAGTAATTTAGAACTTAAAACATAAAGTAATGTATGTCTTCGAGACAACGCATCAGCAACAATATTATCTCTTCCTTGCTTGTACTTAATAACATAAGGAAATTTCTCTATTTGTTCAATCCACCTACCATGTCTTTTGTTCAACTTACCTTGTCCCTTCAAGTGCTTGAGCGATTCATGGTCAGTGTGAATAACGAACTCCTTTGGCAGCAAATAATGATCCCACACCTTCAAAGCCCTCACCAAGGCATGCAACTCCTTGTCATAGGTAGAATAATTCAGCTGTGCACCATTGAGCTTCTCACTAAAATATGCTATTGGCTTCTTCTCTTGCATCAAAACAGCCCCAATACCTACACCTGAAGCATCACATTCAATCTCAAAAGTACAATCAAAATTAGGTAAGGCTAAAACAGGCGCAGTGGTTAGTTTTTCTTTCAAACTTTCAAAAGATCGTTGTTGCTCTTCATCCCATTGAAATCCAACTTCCTTCTTCACAATGCTAGTAAGTGGTACAACAATGGTAGAAAAATTCTTAACGAATCTCCTATAGAAACTCGCTAATCCATGGAAACTCCTCACATCAGTTATGCTTTTAGGAACAGGCCATTCCTTTATAGCTTTCACTTTTTCTTCATCATCTTCCAATCCCTGTGCACTAACAACAAAGCCAAGAAAAACAAGCCTATCCATGCAAAATGTGCACTTCTTAAGCTTAGCATATAAGTTTGCTTTTCTCAAAGTTTCTAAAACCATCCTAACATGTTCTATATGCTCACTCTCAGTCTTGCTATAAATCAAAATATCATCAAAATAAACAACTACAAATTTACCCAAATAATCCCTCAAAACATGGTTCATCAATCTCATAAAGGTACTAGGAGCATTAGACAACACAAAAGGCATTACTAACCACTCATATAAACCATATTTTGTTTTAAAAGCTATTTTCCACTCATCCCCAGGTTTCATTCGAATATGATGATACCCACTCATAAGGTCAATTTTAGTAAAATACCTGTCACCATGTAATTCGTCCAACATGTCATCAAGACGAGGTATAGGATGCCGATACTTGACCGTGATCTTGTTCACAGCCCTACAATCAACACACATCCTCCACGTACCATCTTTCTTTGGAACCAATAGAACAGGAACGGCATACGGACTCAAACTCTCTCGAATCAAGCCTTTCTCCAACAACTCCTCCACTTGTCTTTGCATCTCCTTTGTTTCCATTGGGTTATTTTGATATGCTGGTCTATTTGGGATGGTAGAACCAAGCATGAAATTGATTTGATGCTCAACCCCTCGTAATGGTGGCAAACCACTAGGCAACTCCTCCGGAAACACATCTTGGAAATCCTGCAATAAAGACACAAAACTAGAAGGCAAATGGTCAAGTGGAACATCAGCATTAGTAAATAAACTTTCTTTGTATCTAATGAACAATAAAGGTTGCCCAGTAGATATTGCAAATTTAAGCTCTCTTGGTCTTGCATAAAAAGTTTGTTTTGCCTTCCCTTCTTTCTTGTTTTCTCTCACCAATGGGCCATTAATTTGATTAGTTTCTTTTCTGGCCTCTTTTCCCATTTTCTTCTCACTTTCACTCACCTTATCATGTTCTCTCGCACTCCCCTTGTTGTTGGAAGAAACAGCCCCAACCACTACTTTGGCTGAATCTTGCTTTGCTTTCTCAAGCATCTTTCGATGATCTTCATAAACCTCCAAGGGTGATAATGGAACAAGAGTAACCAGCTTTTCCTCATAGGTAAACGTGTACCTATTTGAATGCCCATCATGCTATGCTTTCCTATCAAATTGCCAAGGTCTTCCTAATAACATATGGCCTGCTTGCATAGGAACTACATCACACAACACTTCATCTTTATACCAGCCTATAGAGAATGGTATTCTCACTTGTTTAGTAACCTTCACCTCTCCACTATCATTAAACCATTGTAGTCTATATGGATTGGGATGTTTTAAACAAGTCAATTTCAGCTTCTCTACCATGGTCTCACTTGCGGCATTAGTACAACTACCGCTGTCAATGATGAGCATACAAACCTTACCATCAACTAAACATCTAGAATAAAATATGTTATCTCGCTGCTCAATACCCTCTCCCTTCACCTGCATATTCAAAGCATGCCTAGCAACTAACATTTCACCATGTTCAGCCATCAACACATTTCCAACTTGCTCACTACACTCATCATCATCATCATACATGTCATTCACATTATTATCAACATCACTATGATCAGAATCAGAAATTACACCCCCATCATCAGTAGCAATCATAACTCTCCTATTTGGACATTCAGAAGCAATATGCCCATTCCCTAAACATTTGAAACATTTAATATCTCTACTAGGAGTAGTATTAGAAGTACCTGATTGCTGCCTATTTGGACCACCATTCATCCCTTTTCCACTTGTAGGTGGAGGATTGTTCCTTTCGAAGGAATTCTTGAAATCTCCACTTCTTGAGGACGAATTGCTACTAGTGTTTTGAGGTCCTCTGTAGGTCGAACTACTTCCACCCATATTCTGAAATTTGCTAGAACCAGACTTGGTGTAATTCTTGCTCTTTAGTCTCCTTTCTATCTTCATGGCCTTTGCAACCAACTCTCCCATGGAATTGTAATCATACATTTCCAGCTCACTTGCTATGTTTGAATTTAGACCCCCAAGGAATCTAGACATCAACCTCTGCTCATCCTCTTCAATATCAGCTCTTGCCATGATCATCTCCATCTCCTTGTGGTATTCTTTAACACTCTTACCACCTTGGATCAGCCTTGCCAACCTATTATACAAATCCCTATAGTAATGAGAAGGGACAAACCTTGTTCTCATTAAGTCTTTCAAAGTCTCCCAATCAGGTACGGGTCTCAATCCCTTTCCTCTTCTATTAGATTTGAGTTGATCCCACCAGAATGTAGCATATCCCTTAAATTCCACGGCTACAATGTGGGACTTCTTCTCTTCTGAATAATTATGGCATTCAAAAATCTGCTCCACCTTTCTCTCCCATTCAATGTACTCTTCAGCATTGTTTCTCCCTTCAAAGGAAGGTACCTTCATCTTTATGGAAGTAAGGTCATTGTCATTTGCTGGGTTATTTTCACCAACCTCTTCATTACCTCTAGGTGCTCTACGATCTCCTTCACCGATTCTTAGTAGAACCCTTTGTGGTAACCTCACTTGAGCTGCTGGTTGCTGCTCTCTTTCTCTCATCATTAGATTCATGCTCTCTTGTAAAGTAGCCATCATTCTTGCCATCTCATTCATCCTCTCATTACTTTGCTACATATATGTCTCAAAATTGCTAGAACCTTCTTGGACATTTTCCTCCCCATCTTGCACATTCTGGTTTCTCCCACTACTCATGATCACAAACACAAACTCACAAAGAAAAGATTAGTAATAAACAAAATTCACTCAAAGTGTTTCGCTCTTACCTCACCTTTGCTAATTCTTTGATTGCACTTCAGAATCGAGGCTCACAAATCAATCTGCCAAGCACATTCAAGGAAGCTAGAAACCTAATTCCTAGACACTTAGAAAAGAAACTCGACGATTTGGAGGCGACACAAGGAAATTTGTGTCACACGATTATCATAAACTAGAGTGTTAGAACAAGCAAATAACACTCCAGCAACATAACAGAATCCAAAAAAAAAAAAAGAAACAGTAGCTCAATCAAGAATTAGAAACAAAGAGGTAAAAATATGACAAATCTGGCCAAGATGTATCAAAACCAACCCACCTTTAGCAAGCTGATTTATGGACCTATTAATTCTACCCAAGAAAGCTAGTGTCAAGTCTTCCTAAACTAAAGAGAATTTCAAATTCCCCTTTGCAATGGCAACCCCCACAATTGAATGAGTGAGCAGTAGATTTCACACCCATGTGTGAAAATTCTTAGAATTTCTGAGTTGAGCAGTAGTTTTCACACCCATGTGTGAATGGAAATTTTGTGGCCTAAAAATTTTGATTGCTTCTAACCCACTTCAAACCAAGCACGAAACCTTTAATTACTAAGAAACAGAAAAATTTTTGTTGGAGCACTTTTGTACTCTTTTTTTTTTTTTGCTTCTATCACTATCCCCTTGATTCGGGACACAATTCACACCACACGAATTTTTTTTTAAAACTGGACTTAATTTGTATCACAAATTTCACCCACAGATTCAATTAAAGGGAAATAATGAATAAAAAAGAGACCGAATTGCTCGCTTGACACAGAAACAAACAAGACAATGATTTGGATGGACAATCCAAGACCTAACAGATTGAAAATGAATTAAACAGAATTAAAACGAATTGAAAACTGAAAACCCTAATGCAATTTCAAAAATTAAGACTCCAAGGACGAAATCAAAATAAGCCCTAGAAAGACAGATAGATAAAGATTTACCTATTGTTGAGCTCTGATACCAAATGATGCGGAACCCTATGGCAATTAAGGCCTCAAACCCCAACGCACTCTTCAATAGAGAATTCAAGAACAAAGGATAAACCACCCTCTATAGCACCCTACGCTTAGCGAAGCTAGAACACTAATAATGGAAGGATTTGGAAGGTCGAATTCAGAATAATGCCACAATCAAAATTGATAAGTAATCCTGATTCGTGATGCAATCAATGAAAGAAGCAATTCACTCACTCACTCTCAAAGAAGGCGAAATTTGCTTAAGAAGCAATCTGAAATTCAATTGATCTGAAAAGTCCCCTTACAAATATGATAATAAGCCTTTTATAGTGAAAGGCAGAATCCTAATCTGAAAAGGAAAGTAAAAAGGTTAAAAATCCTTTTCCTATAAGGAAAACTATTAACTAAATATTACAATAAAAACCTAATCTAAAAAGGAAAGTATAAAAATCCTTTTCCTATAAGGAAAACTATTAACTAAATATTACAATAAGGTCCTAATAAGCAAAATATGGAGGGGACCACTTAAAAGACTCAAAAACACTCCCCAAACATGTGTTAAGAATGCCAAAGTCGTTCTTGCTGAAATCCCTCTCACTACATGATCTCACAGGTACCTGTGAGACTTTCTGGACAAGCAGCACATTTCACAGGTGGTTGTGAAACTGGCTGGACAATTCGTACATTTCAGCACCATGTGTATATTTCAGCACCATGACTAGCTTGGGTTGGTCGT
Organism: Garcia nutans; assembly: GCA_947685225.1. Taxonomy (NCBI): domain Eukaryota; kingdom Viridiplantae; phylum Streptophyta; class Magnoliopsida; order Malpighiales; family Euphorbiaceae; genus Garcia; species Garcia nutans. Next base: position 29,102,453 of record CANTUV010000007.1, on the reverse strand, counting down.
CTAGTTCCTTCTCGCACTTGTCCCATGCTAATTCAGTCACCTCTCTTGTAGTAAAGTCTTGAATATGCATTCCAAGAGTGATGCCATACTTCCTTGCTTTATTCCTCGTCAATGGCCCTTATTGTAGCACCAATGGATCCTTGCTATGCTGGTTCACATCAGATGTCATCAATGAAGATCACCACAAACTGATCTAAATATGGTCTGAATGCCCTGTTCATCAAATACATAAAGCTGCTGGTGCATTCATCAATCCAAAGGGCATCACCAGAAACTCATAATGCCCATACCTCGTATGAAAAGCTGTCTTGGGTACATCCACATCTCTGACTCTCAACTGATGGTACCCTGATCTCAAATCAATCTTAGAGAATACTGCTGCTCCCTTCAACTGATCAAAGAGATCATCTATCCGAGGCAAAGGATACTTGTTCTTGATGGTCGCCTTATTCAACTGCCTATAATCCATACACAATCTCATGGTGCCATCCTTCTTCTTCACAAACAACACAGGCGCTCCCCACGGGGACACACTAGGGCGGATGAACCCTTTATCTAATAACTCCTGCAACTGCACCTTCAACTCTCTCAACTCAGCAGGTGCCATCCGATAAGGGGTAATAGAGATAGGAGTGGTACCAGGCAACAAATCGATACCAAACTCTACTTCTCTCTCAGGAGGTACCCCTGGCAACTCATCAGGGAAAACATCTGGAAACTTGGCAACTGTGGGTATACTTTCAAGCAGGGATCCCACTACTCTAGTATCTACAACATGAGAAAGATAAGCCTCACATCCCCTTCAAATCATCCTCCCAGCTGAAATAGCTGAAATAAACATAGATGAAAGATACCTTTGCTCACCAAATACCATCACATCCCTACCATCACGTGTTCTCAAAGTAACACATTTCTTCTGACAGTCTACCACAGTCCCATGCTTGGATAACCAATCCATGCCTAAAATCAAATCATATTCCTTAAAAGGCATCTTAATCAGGTCACCAAGAAACTCCTCATCCTTAACAACAACTGGACGATCTCGGTGCACCCTGCTCACCACAACACTATGCCCTAAAGGATTTGTCACCAAGACATCGAATCCTAGGGACTCAGAATGCAATTCAGTCACAGGCAATATAGATGCACTTATATATGAATGCATAGATCCAAGATCTAATAGAGCAAGGACTGAAATACCAAATAAAGAAAATGTACCCGCAATGACGGCTGAAGCATCTGGCTGCCTCTGCATCACATAAATTGGCTGAGATGGCCCAGCCTCATCTGGCCTACTGCCTCCGGATGTAGAGCCTCCTCTCTGACTAAACCCAGGATGACCACCTCTACTAAAACCTCTACCACCATGACCCCCTCTGATACTAGGTTGAGAAGCTACAGTATCTGCCTACCTAACCTTTGGTGGCTCGGGACAATCTCTGATAAAATGGTCTGACGACCCATATTTAAAACACACTCCCGAAGCACCTCTCCATCTGCAGAAACCTCCGTATACTCTACCACAATGAACACAAGTAGGTAGAGTAGGTCTCTGAGCCACTGGAGTCGGAGCACTAGCCACAGAAACTGCAGGTCTCTGTCTCTGTCTCTGCTTGTAACATCCGTGATTTTAGACAAATTAAATAAGTATTTGGAGATATAAATTGTATATACTCAATATATATATATCTAGAGTATATATAACATATACATTTGGTATATTAATTGTATATGTTGGATTAATACATTGCATACTTAATATTTAATACACATATAAGGTACATTTCATGTGTATATAAGATACACATTACTTGTGCATATGTGCAATATCCTGAGTTTTTGAAAAGTTCTAATTTTTGGAAATTTGATAAAATAAATTATAATTTAAATGGATAAATTAAAATTAATAGTTTTAAATGAAAAATGAAGGGGTTTTAAATGAAAAAGTGGATAATATATGTGATATATATGTAAAATATACATAACATATAAAAGTCAACACTTTTAAAAGAAAAGTCAAAGTAAAAGGGTATTTTGGTAATTAAATCTTAGAAATTTAAAATTAATAAAATAATTCAAAAATAAATTATTTTTGAATGGAAGAGAGAATTTAGGACTTTTAATTTATTAAATAAATAAATAATTAATTAATTATTAAATTATTTTAATATATATATATGGTTTAAAATTAAAGGGTGAAAGGAAAGAGAAATAAAAAAAAATAAAGTCTTCTTCTTCTTTCCTTCAAGAGAGGGATTTGCTTTTTCCATACTCCAAAAATTGAAGAGATTTTAAGGATTCAAGTGGAGTTTTAGAAGTTTCTTTATCAATTGGTAAGCTTTCTTACCAAAATTTTAAATTCTATGGAAAAGTGTGTTATGTAAATTTTGGAATTCTATAGTAGCATGATTTAATTGCTTAATTGGATATGAATGAAGTTGTTTTGATTGGTTATTAATGATTTTAAGGTTGGATTAAAGAAATGGTTGAGTTTGGGTAAGATTGGTGAAAAGAGAGAATTTAGGGTTATGTAATTTTTGTGGTTTTGAAATCATGGTTTTTAATTGTGTAAATTGATTCCAAATGAGTTTTTTTGACACATAAACAAGTATTTTAAAGTCAAATATTGGATTTGGTTGTGTTTGGTTAGAGTTTGAGAATGGAAGTGCAGATTTAGGGTTTTGGAAAAGTGATTTTTCAAAGTGGTTGAATTGTGTGATTTTATTTGTTTAAGCATGTTGTTTAATGTTAAAAGTGATGAATATTAGCTTAAAATGAGTAATGGATTGTGTTGGAATGGAAAACCTTCAATGGGGGAAGGTTATGCCATTTTTGAGATTTTGTGTATAAGAGTGTATTGTTATAATGTAAATGATTTAAATGTATTAAAATATGTTTTTAATGATATTAATAAACTTAAAACACTAGATTAAATGGCTTGATATGGTTTCTAAAAGTTAAAGTGAGGTGAAGCTTAATTTTGGGATTTGGTTTAGAGTGATGTTTAATTATGGTTTGATGTTGAGAATACCTTAGAATATGATATTAAATGATTATGTATGATCACATTTGGTATAGGCATTGAGGGAGGTTGATTTGCTTCATCCAAGTGGTGAAGGGCAAGTTGGAAGGATAGGATTGGAGGTTGTATTAAGCTTGTTTTGGGTTGCTAGTAGAGGTATGTAAAAACTTTGAGTATAATGTTTATTTTGCATGACATTTGGACTTAACACATTTTGGTTGAAAAATGTGTTAAGCTACTTGGTTCAATGATTGAGTATGAATAATGTGCTATGTGGAAACATACCTCTTACATAATGAAAACTAAAATAATCAATATTAAAATAGTTAATGAAATGAATTAATCATTCAAATATTTATGGTAATAAAAACAAATCATCCATCAATAAGTCACTAATTATAAGTATGTATTTAACAAGTCAAATAATTAAATATACACTTAAATATTATATTAAGCAGTAGATATACAAACTAGGGTTTTAGATAACAAAGTCAGGGTTTTAATATTTTTTAAAAAATAAAGTTAAGGTTTTGAGGAAAATAGAATTTGGGTTTAAAAAATAATATTGGGAATTGAATTAGGGTTTCTAGGATTAAGAAAATAATTTAGGTTTTGGATATTGAATTTAGGGTTTTGTAAAGTATAAAATGCTTAAATTAAGACTTTAAGGTTTTGGAGAACTTGATTGAGATTTATATGTGAAAATTTGGACTTTGGATTATTTGATTAAGATTAGAATCTATGATTTAAGGTTTGGATCAAATTGAATGTTGAAGCTAAGACTTGTTGAATGATATTCTCGAAGTAATTTTTAAAGCAATAACAGTATGCTCAATTGATAAAATAAAACGAATGGAAATTTAAGCAGAATAAGTTAATGAAGAATTACCTGCATCGTAAGCTCAACCCATTTGAATGTGTTGAATCAAACGCGATGTTATCACTGCTGTATCAGCTTTGTTATGGGTGGAGGGAAACAACTTCCTGAGACAATTATTATGTCCTTACTGTCTTTCAATTGCTTTTTGATAATTAGGGTTTAATGAAATTACTACTGTCTCTTTTCTTTACTGCTACTTCCATCAATCAAAGTTGTTGTCTCCCAATTTAACTTATTAATCACCTTTTTATAAGAAACCAACTAGGTTGAAATAGGTTCAAACCAAGCTTAGTAAGTACCTGCCATTCATCAAACCGTATCCATATCGAATAAAATCAAATTAATTCGATATGGACCAGAATTAAGAGTCCAAATTCAATACGGAATGGTCCATATTGAATTGGTAGCGTGTAACAACCCTATATCCCGTATACGCACACTACATACTACTATACCTGTAATATACGTATACTAGATACAGGAGTGTCACGATTTACTCAATAAACAAATATTTTTATTTAGCAAATATATATATACCCAATTTTTATCTTCTTCTGCAATAATATAAGAAAACTTAAAATACTTCATATTATATTATAAACTATACTAGATAAAATATTTATTCATTATGCAGCGGAAAAATGTAGTGGTATTTACATATATATATACATCAAAATCCACGTTTACAAAACATAAAGTTTATACATATTTGGCAGTTCATCTCTGATCTTTAAGTCCACAATCAACACTTCAAAGTCTAGACTCGATTCTCCGGTTCTTCCCTGTCACCTGCGCGATGAACCACAATCGAGCTAAGCCATAGGCTTAGTGGTACAAACCACAATACAATATGCTTTAATGCAATCTCAATGTCATACTTTCAAGCAATAGAGATCATATTCAAAAATGCTATATTTCATAACAATACATTTCATTATCTTATTTAATTGTTTTACCATTTATTATTCACATTGAAACAAAGACAAGCATGGGCCCAAAAAGGATCTAATATGTTATTCAAAATTCAGAGTTACTGCTTTGGTCCATAATCACAATCATCAAGCCCGTAGGCGATATATATCCATGGATAGTGTAACAGACCCAGTCTCTTGGACCTCAACCCGGCTAGACCCTAGGGCCCCAGTATCTTGGTCCTCAACCTGGCTAGACTGTTACTATTTTTGAGGCTTACGACCCAGTCTTTTCACCCTAAAAACATCATATTTCACATTTATCAGCTGGACTCGGCTTACGACCTGGTCTTTTCACCTGTCCAGCAATTCATAGGCATGCTGCCAAACCCAGAACTCTGAAAATTGAATAACATACTAGGCACACATTTAATTCATTTATTTCATTATCAATCTCTTTCACAATTCATTTCTCATTTCATTTCTCATTTCATTACTCATAATTAAACTAGGCAATCATCCCCCAATTATTTCATTTGCATTATCACAGCCAACAACAATGGCTTCACATCTCATCATTAAAGTATACACAACCAATTGCATTGAACATACATTTTGAATGATCACATTATGCAAATCATAACATTAATCCAATATATTAACAATGAAATATATTACTTAACACATTTACAACCAAATGTGTTATGTCTCAAAATCATGCAATGTAAGTTTGTACTTACCTCAAGAGCAACTCACACCAATCTATACACTTCCTCTTCCAAGAATTCTTCACTACTTGGATTAGGGCAACTCAACCTCTTCACAACCTAATCCAAAAGGAATAATACACACTTACTCATAGATACACATGAATTTCAATACAATTATTCACCTATTAGTCTCATACTAGGCCTGTAGATCACAAATTACGAGCCAGAACCACTATATAGGTCCCCAAGGGCGTGGCCTCACAATCCCACGACCGTGGGATAGCAAACGAGTCTGTCCACTTTGCTTTAAAACACCCCACGGTCGTGGCCTTCAAGGGCCACGGGCGTGGCATTGGAACTTGCTCTGCTATATCAAAATTTTTGAAGACGCAGTCACACTTTCAATCCCACAGTCGTGTCCCTCACTTGCCACGACCGTGGCACTCATTTGCCACGACCGTGGCATTCATTTTGCCTTTGCTTCGGATTAAACTGATGTATTCTATGCTTTTAACTTCATTAAACACAAACATATAGAAAATCTAAGATAATAATTTATCAACCTCAATATTTGCATCAATTACCAATTCACAACTCTTACTCTTCCAACACCAAACCTAACTCCTTCTCTTCAATTCAACCCCAAAATCACAATCAAACACACTACAAAACAAACATACTCATACTAACAATAATCAACCATCAAACTCCAATACAACTTAAAAGAAAACAAGAAAATCAAGTGGAAAACTTACCAAAGTTGATGAAACTTCTTAGATTTCCAACTTGATCACTTGAAACATCCTTCAATCTTGAGCTTGGAAAATCAAAAACTCTCTTTCTCTCTTGCTTTGGAGGGCGCCGGCCATGAAGGAAAAGAAAAGAAGAAGAAGAAAGAATAATAGCAAAGTCAAACACTTACTACCCACTTAAACCTCCTTTTAAAATCCACCAAGTATTTTAATATTAAAATACTCTAAAATATCCTCTTCCACTCATAAATCCAATTTCCTATTAATTAATTTAATTAATTTAAAATAATTAATTTATCTTCTTTTGACTTCCATTTCTTTGACTTGTATATGTTGTATATATCAAAATATATACAACATATACACTCTTACCTTACCTCTTTTCTCTTTCCATTTAAACATATACATTTATAACATTTAATTCAAATATAACAATAAGTATTCCAAAACTTTTAGGGTATACTTTGCAATATTACAATTCTCCCCCTTTAAAAAGAAATTTCGTCCTCGAAATTACCTAATATCAAGTCTGAAACAGTTGGGGATACTAATCTTACATCGCTTGCTCATTCTCCCAAGTTGCCTCTTCCTTCGCATGATTCTTCCAAAGAACCTTTACAAGTGGCACTTTCTTATTTCTCGGCTCTTTCACTTCATGTGCCAAAATAGCAACTGGTTCTTCTTCAAAAGTCAAATCCGGATTAACCTCAATGGATTCAACGGACAGAACATGAGATAGATCTGATCTGTACCTCCCAGCATAGAAACATGGAAGACATTATGAATTCTATCCAACTCAGGCGGCAAGGCAAGTCGATAAGCAACTGGTCCAACTCTTTCTAATACTTCGTAAGGTCCAATAAAACGAGGACTTAGTTTCCCTTTTCTGCCAAATCTCAAAATCTTTTTCCAAGGAGACACTTTCAGAAATACTTTATCTCCAACATCAAACTCTGTCTCTCCTCTTCAAATCTGAATAAGATTTATGCCGATCAGAAATTGGGACTCCATGCAACTTCACTATCTCATTGATATACAGCTCAGCCAACTTCTCAAGAGAATAATCCATTCTAACTGGAATAAAATGAGTTGTCTTTGTCAACCAATCAACAATCAGCTAGATAGCATCATGCTTCTTCTGAGTCAAAGGCAAACCAGACACAAAATCCATTGTCACACGTTCTCATTTCCATTCAGGCACTGATAAGGGTTGAAGCAACCCTGTTGGAACATGATGCTCAACTTTCACCCTCTGACAAGTGAGACATTTGAATACAAATTCCGCTATGTCCCTCTTCATACCTGACCACCAATAATGTTGCTTCAAAATCTGATACATCTTTGTACTCCCAGGGTGCATAGAAAAAACCGACTGGTGTGCTTCCTCTAAAATACTCTTTCTCAATCTTGCATCATTAGGAACACACAATCTATCCTTGAACCAAAGGCTACCATTATCTATTATATGGAAATCTCGGCTCTCCCCATTTTGGCAATCTGAAACAATCTTCTGAATATTCTCATCAACCAATTGAGCCTCTTTAATCTGATCTAACAACACCGGTCTCAACTGCAATTGAGCTAACAATGCACCATCATCAACTGATTCAAAACTAGCATGCAACGCTCTCAACTAAACAAGCAACGAGAGCGAATAAATAGTCAAACCTGCCAAAGACTTCTAACTCAAGGCATCCGCAACAACATTTGCCTTACCAGGATGATAATCAATCAAACAGTCATAATCTTTGATCAGCTCCAACCATCGTCTTTGTCGAAGATTAAGCTCTCTCTGAACCCCCAAATATTTCAAACTCTTATGAACTGTGTAAATGAAACTTCTCCCCATACAAGTAATATCGCCAAATCTTCGAAGCAAAAACTATGGCTGCTAACTCCAAATCATGCGTCGGATAATTAAGCTCATGCGGCTTCAACTGCCGAGAAGCATAAGCTATAAATTTACCCTCTTGCATTAAAACACAACTTAAACCATTATGTGAAGCATCACTATAAATCACATATGGTTTATCTTCTACAGGCAAGGTAATAACAGGAGCTTGAGTCAACATCTCCTTTAACTGCTCAAAACTAGCTTGACACTGATCTGTCCACACAAATCTAACTCCCTTTCGAAGTAATCTGGTGAGTGGAGTAGCTATCAAAGAAAAACCTTTCACAAAGCGTCGATAATAGCCTGCCAAACTCAGAAAACTTCTAACTTCGGTCACAGACTTCGGTGGACTCCAATTCAAAATGGCCTCAACTTTACTCGAATCAACTCTTATACCATCTGCTGAAACTATATGACCCAGAAAAGTCACTTGATCCAGCCAAAACTCACACTTCGACAACTTAGCATACAATTGCTTTTCTCTCAGGGTCTGCAACACAATCCACAGATGCTTGACATGATCCTTTTCATTACGCGAATACACCAAAATATCATCAATGAAGACCACCACAAACTGATCTAGGTAGGGCCTAAACACCCTATTCATCAAATCCATGAAAGCTGCAGGTGCATTCGTCAATCCAAAAGGCATTACCAAAAACTCATAATGCCCATACCTTGTGCGGAAAGCTGTCTTAAGAACACCATCAAATCTGACTCTCAACTGATGGTACCCTGATCTCAAATCAATCTTGGAAAATACTGCTGCTCCCTTCAACTGATCAAAGAGATCATCAATCCGAGGCAAAGGATACTTATTCTTGATAGTCACCTTATTCAATTGCCTATAGTCGATGCACAACCTCAAAGTACCATCCTTCTTCTTTACAAATAAAACAGGAGCTCCCCACGGAGAAACACTAGGGTGAACAAACCCTTTATCCAACAACTCCTGCAACTGCACCTTTAACTCTCTCAACTCAGCAGGTGCCATTCGATAAGGAGTAATAGAGATGGGAGTGGTACCAGGAAACAAATCGATACCAAACTCAACCTCTCTCTCAGGGGGTAACCCTGGCAACTCCTCCGAAAAAACATCTGGAAATTCTAAAACTGTGGTTATACTATCAAGTTGAGAACCCACTACTCTGGTATCCACAACATGAGCAAGATAAGCATCACACCCTTTTCTAATTAACTTACTAGCTGCAACAGCTGAAACAAACAAGGATGCAAGTTGTCTCTGCTCACTAGATACCATCACACTTCTACCATCACTGGTTCTCAAGGTAACACACTTCTTTTGACAGTCTACTACAGCTCCATGCTTAGACAACCAATCCATACCTAAAATCAAATCATACTCCTTAAAAGGCATTTCAATCAAATCACCACGAAACTCCTCACCTTGCACCACAACTGCACTATCACGATGCACCTTGCTAACAACCACACTATGCCCTAAAGGATTTATCACCAACACATCAAATCCTAAGGACTCTAAATGCAATTCAGACACAGACAAGATAGATGCACTTATGTATGAATGAGTAGATCCTGGATCAATCAAAGTAAGAACTGAAATGCCAAATAAAGAAAATGTACCCGCAATGACTGCTGAAGCATCTGATTGCCTCTGCATCACATACACTCACTGAGAAGACCCAACCTCATCTGGCCTACTGCCTCCGGATGTAGAGCCTCCTCTCTGACTGATCCCAGGTCGACCACCTCTACTAACACCTCTGCCACTTCGACCTCCTCTCACACTAGGTCGAGAAACTGCAGAATCTACCTGCCTATGCTCCTGCATCTCAGGACAATCTCTAATGAAATGGTCAGGTGATCCACATCTGAAACACACAGCTGATCCACCAATCTTACAACAAACACCCCCATGCATCCTACCACAATGAACACATGTAGGTGGAGCAGACCTCTGAACCACTAGAGTCGGAGCACTAGCTACAGAAACTGTAGGTCTCGGTCTTTGCCTCTGATATTGAACTGACCTACCCGACTGCCTCTGGCTCCTACTGACTCTCGGAATAAAACTTCCTCGGCCTCTCTTCATAGATGAAGATCCTACCTCAAACTGGGATCTCCTAACTCTGATCTCCTCTTCAGTTGCAGCTGCTGCAATAGCCTGTGCTCTCTCAACACTTCTGGCTGCTGCAACAAGCTGGGAAAGATCCTGATACTGGGAACCAGCAACAATACACATAATAAAGGGCCTCAATCCCTCCTCAAATCTCCTACACCGGTCAATCTCATTAGAAATAATCCCACCGGCATAGTGACTCAACCGGATGAACTCTACCTCATACTCTGTCACAGTCCGGTTATCTTGTCTCATATTCAGAAATTCCATCTTCTTGACATCCTTATACTCCCTCGGAGTATATTTCTGCTCAAACTCCCATAGAAAATCACTATAAAACAAAGTCGGTAGATCATCCATGGCATGTGGAACTGTCTTCCACCAATCATAAGCATCTTTCTGCAGAAGGGATCTAGCATAATCAAATTTCTCTTCAGGAGTGGCTTGCAGTTGGATGAATACCCTCTGAACTCTATCCAACCACTGCTCAGCTACTGCAGGATCTGTAGTACCAAAGAAATCTTCAGCCCCATACTTTCTCAATTTATCATAATGCCTCACCGGTACATGTGGCTGTGGTGGTGGTGGCTGCACTGGAGCTTGCCTCAACAATTCTACCACATGCCGTAACCAAACCGGCAGAATCTCATCAATAGCGGATCTCTCTGGCACAAGAGCAGGTGCCTCACTAGCTCTCTCAACCCTAGCCCCATCTCTACCCTCTTCAGGAGCTACACTCTCAGCACTACCTTCTATGGACTGACATGACTGAGATGCCATCACTACCTATATCTACAGACACAACAGAAAATACCTCATCAAAGATCAGAGACTGCCAATACCAAAACATGTATCTTATTTAAAAACCAACTTTTAGAATCAAAATGTTCTTTTTCTTACAATTTACCTAGTTTGAGAATCTCAAACCTAGGCTCTGATACCAAAACAGTTGTAACACCCCTATATCCTGTATACGCACACTACACACTACTACACCTGTAATATACGTATACTAGATACAGGAGTGTCACGATTTACTCAATAAACAAATCTTTTCATTTAGCAAAAATATATATATACCCAATTTTTATCTTCTTCTACAATAATATAAGAAAACTTAAAATACTTCATATTATATTATAAACTATACTAGATAAAACATTTATTCATTATGCAGCGGAAAAATGTAGTGGTATTTACATATATATATACATCAAAATCCACGTTTACAAAACATAAAGTTTATACATGTTTGGCAATTCATCTCTGATCTTTAAGCCCACAATCAACACTTCAAAATCTAGACTCGATTCTCCGGTTCTTCCCTGTCACCTGCGCGATGAACCACAATCGCGCTAAGCCATAGGCTTAGTGGTACAAACCACAATAACAATATGCTTTAATGCAATGTCAATGTCATACTTTCAAGCAATAGAGATCATATTCAAAAATGCTATATTTCATAACAATACATTTCATTATCTTATTTAATTGTTTTACCATTTATTATTCACATTGAAACAAAGACAAGCATGGGCCCAAAAAGGATCTAATATGTTATTCAAAATTCAGAGTTACTGCTTTGGTCCATAATCACAATCATCAAGCCCGTAGGCGATATATATATATATATATATATCCATGGATAGTGTAACAAACCCAGTCTCTTAGACCTCAACCCGGCTAGACCCTAGGGACCCAGTATCTTGGTCCTCAACCCGGCTAGACTGTTACTATTTTTGAGGCTTACGACCCAGTCTTTTCACCCTAAAAACATCATATTTCACATTTATCAGCTGGACTCAGCTTATGACCCGGTCTTTTCACCTGTCCAGCAATTCATAGGCATGCCGCCAAACCCAGAACTCTAAAAATTGAATAGCATACTAGGCACACATTTAATTCATTTATTTCATTATCAATCTCTTTCACAATTCATTTCTCATTTGATTACTCATAATTAAACTAGGCAGTCATGCCCCAATTATTTCATTTGCATTATTACAGCCAACAACAATGGCTTCACATCTCATCATTAAAGTATACACAACCAATTGCATTGAACATACATTTTGAATGATCACATTATGCAAATCATAACATTAATCCAATATATTAACAATGAAATATATTACTTAACACATTTACAACCAAATGTGTTAAGTCTCAAAATCATGTAAATGTATGCAACCATGTAAGTTTGTACTAACTTAAAGAGCAACTCACACCAATCTATACACTTCCTCTTTAAAGAATTCTTCACTACTTGGATTAGGGCAACTCAACCTCTTCACAACCTAATCCAAAAGGAATAATACACACTTACTCATAGATACACATGAATTTCAATACAATTATTCACCTATTAGTCTCATACTAGGCCCGTAGATCACAAATTACAAGCCAGGACCACTATATAGGTCCCCACGGGCGTGGCCTCACAATCCCAAGACCATGGGATAGCAAATGAGTCTATCCACTTTGCTTTAAAACCCCCCACGGTCGTGGCCTTCAAGGGCCACGGGCGTGGCATTGGAACTTGCTCTCCTATATCAAAATTTTTGAAGACACAGTCACACATTCAATCCCACAGTATTGTCCCTCACTTGCCACGATCGTGGCACTCATTTGCCACGATCATGGCACACACTTGCCACGACCGTGGCATTCATTTTGCCTCTGCTTCAGATTAAACTCATGTATTCTATGCTTTTAACTTCATTAAACACAAATATATAGAAAATCTAAGATAATAATTGATCAACCTCAATATTTACATCAATTACCAATTCACAACTCTTACTCTTCCAACACCAAACCTAACTTGATGCAAGAAAGGATCCCTTGAAGCTAGCAAGTGGACCAATCACTAGGAGCAAGGCAAAGAGATATCAAGCTAGTATGGCTTTGCATATTCAAGAGGAGATTTCCAAAGAGCTTCAAGAATTATCATTCAAGAAGATGGAGATAGAGCTTGAAGAAGGCACACCAAAGCTGATTATGATACTTAGTGTGAATATGGAAGCTAAGGGCTAGCTAAAGAGGTCCAACGTGCAAGAAAGGTCCATGGGGATTCATATGAAGCCTTGGGAAGTAATTTAAGGCCTTAGTAAGATGATGGAAGTGATTGGAAGAAAAGCTTGGAGTGCAGCCAGTTTCACACGTACTTGTGGGAATTCTGAAGCCCTGTGAGAATAGCTGGATGGACCTTGGAGTGCAGCCAGTTTCACACGTACTTGTGAGATTTCTAAAGCCCTGTGAGAATAGCTGGATGGACCCACTGCTTAAAGATTATTAATTCTGTTTAATGGGCCACGTTTTATATCATTATGGAAGGCTTAAAAATAGGATTTTGTTTTCATACTTTATATTCTCCTTAGTGGATTAGGATTTTGTTTCCATACTTTATATTTTCCTTAGTAGATTAGGATTACTTTATGTTTTTCCTTAAGCAATTAGGAATGTTTTTCCTTATGCAATTAGGAATGTTTTCCTTATGCAATTAGGAATGTTTTAGTTTTCCTTATGCAATTAGGAATGTTTTCCTTATGCAATTAGGAATGTTTTAGTTTTCCATATGCAATTAGGAATTTTGTAACCCTTATTTAAGGGCACTATTAGGCTGAATTTCAGGATACAACATTTAATAAAAATTTTCAAATTCTTCTTGTGAATTTTCGTGTGAGAGAGATTAGAGTGGATTCTTTAATTCTTTCTTTGCATCAAGAATTAGGTTTACTTATCAACAAGAGTTGTGGCGTTCTCCTTCTTCTTACCAACTAAATCCTTCAATCATAGTGAGTTCGCGTCTCTTTATAGGCGTTGGGTTCCTTAGGAGGTGATTATCAAGTTTCAAGGAGTTCTCTACCATCGTTATATGTTGGGTTTGCTGCCATCGTTGCTAAGGGTCCGCGTCATTTGGTATCAAAGCCTTGCTACAAGGTAATTTTTATCTACTTTGTCTTTCTTGGGTTTGTTAATTTAGGTCTTTTAAATTTCTATGATTTAGGGTTCTTAGAGAGTCTAGTCTTTAATTTTCGAAAAAGAGTCATATATCAAAATTTAAGAAGTCTAAAGATTGTTCAAAGAGTAATTTGAAACCTAGGAAAAGGAGTCTGATTGAATTTCGAAACCTAAGCCTTGCATCTGAATTGGATTCAAAACCAAGATGAGAGTTCTTGAAAGAAAGCAAAAGCTAGAGTTTTTGTTCAAGTTTGATTTCGATTTGATTTTGAGTGAATCTGGGGTTGCAAATTAAGTCCAGATTTCAAAAAGCTCTTGGGAGTAATTAAGTCCCGAATCAAGGGGATAGTGAGAGGAAGCAAAAAAAAAAGAGTACAAAATCACTTCAACAAAAATTGTTTGATATTCTTACTATTTGGGTTTTGGAATTTGAAAATCAGACCTTAATATTCATGTTATTTGAGTGTTATAGGTGGGAATTAGAGTCTAGAAGCTAGCGTTTTGGGTAGAATTGATTAGGTCCATAAAGCAGCTTGCCAAGTGTGGGTTGTTTTTGATTCATTATATCCAAATTTGTCTTGTTTATTGTCTTCATTGTTTCTGATTTCTTTATCTAGCTTTTAATTCCATTACATTGCTAAGTATCATTTGCTTGTGTCGATACTTGGTTCTATATCGAGTAGTGCAAATTACCTTGCATTGCCTCCGGATACTTGTCTTGTTTTCTATCTAGTTCTAGGATTTAGGTTCTAGTTTCTTGAACGACTTGACAATTGTTGGTTGGTGAGCTTGGTTCTGAAGTGCAATCAAGGAAGACAAGAAAAGTGAGGTAATTCTAAACACTTGAGTGAATTTTGATTATTACTAATCTTGTTTCTTTGAGTTTGTTTGTTTGTTAACATGGCTGGAAAAGGAGAAGAGACTAGCAAAGAAGGAGCTATGGCCGAAATCTTGGCTAGGCTTAATGAGACTTTGGCAGCAATGCTTGGTCGAATGGAGATGATGGATACTAGATTACATGAGAATGCAGCACAGCAAGCACAACAAATTCAGCAAGTGCAACAAGGGCAGCCAGCCGCACATCCAAATCCCATAATGCGAGCTAGAAGAGTGCTTAGGAGAGAAGGGCAAGGAAATCTTGAAGCCCTAGAAGTAGCCGAAAGGGTAGAAGATGAAGATGAAGGTGGAAATCAACCTACCACTGATGGTGACCTTACTTCCATCAAGATGAAGATCCCTTCCTTTGAAGGGAAGAACAATGCAGAAGAGTTCATAGTATGGGAAAGGAAAGTTGAGCAGATTTTTGAATGCCATAACTACACAGAAGAGAAGAAATCAGTTTTGGCAGCCGTAGAGTTCAAAGGGTATGCTACCTTTTGTTGGGATCAATTGAAAGCTAATAGAAGAGGGAAAGGTATGAGGCCTATTCCTGAATGGTCAACCTTGAAAGAACTAATGAGGAGCCGATTTGTACCATCTCACTACATTTGGAATTTGTACAATCGACTAGCAAGACTAGTTCAAGGTGGAAAAAGTGTGGAAGAGTACCACAAAGAGATGGAGATGATCATGGCTAGGGCAAATATTGATGAAGATGAAGGCAAGAAGATGTCACGATTTCTTGGGGGATTGAATTTGAACATAGCCAATGAATTGGAGATGTATGAATTCAACACAATGGAAGAGTTAGTTCAAAAGGCCATGAAGATAGAGAGAAGATTGAAGAATAAAGCTATTTCGAAAACTGGCTACTCTAAAGATAGTGGAAATTTTTCAAACTTCAAGGGTTCAAGTTTGAGTGGAGGTTCCTACAAAGGGGATTACAAGGGTTCTTTCCAAAAGAATTCTTCCTACAATCCTAATTTCAAGAAGCCGAATGATGGGAATGCAAAAACAGCCAAGGAAACACCTTCTAGACCTACTCCAAGTAGGGACATTAAATGCTACAAGTATTTGGGAAGTGGACACATTGCTTCTTAATGTCTGAATAAGAGGGTGGTGATTGCAACCCATGAAGGGGAAATTGAATCAGAATCTGAACATGAAGAAGAAGAGGAGGCCGAATGTGGTGATAGGGCAAAATATGATGAAGAGGCTTGGGAGAATCAAGTCTTGAATGTTGAACATGGAGAGATGCTTGTTACTAGAAGAGCCTTGAATATTCAAGTCAAGGAAGAAGGCTTGGATCAAAGGGAGAATCTTTTCCACTCTAGGTGTTTGGTGAATGGTAAGGTTTGTACACTTATCATTGATGGTGGAAGTTGTACCAATGCTGCTAGTACTACAATGGTGGATAAATTGGGGTTAACTTGTTTTAAACATCCCAATCCTTACAAGTTGCAATGGTTCAATGACGCTGGGGAAGTAAAAGTGTTAAAGCAAGTCAAGGTACCATTCTCCATTGGGTGGTATAAAGATGAGGTTTTGTGTGATGTAGTGCCAATGCAAGCTGGACATTTGCTATTAGGAAGACCATGGCAGAATGATAGAAGGGCACAACATGATGGCTTTTCTAATAAGTATACCTTTACTTATGAGGGAAAGAAGGTTGTTCTAGCACCATTATCACCTCAAGAGGTGTATGAAGATCAGAAGAGGATGCTAGAGAGGGAGAAAGAAGTTTCGGCCAACATGAACCAAGGGAGTTCAAATTTGGTCAATGATGTTTCTTCAACACCCAGGGGTAATTCTAAGGGTAGGGAGAGAGAAAATAATAAAGTGAGTGAGTGCAGAAAGGGAAAAGAGGCCGAGAGTCAAAAGAAAGTAAGTAAACAAATAAATGGCCCATTGGTGAGAGAAAATAAGCAAGGAGAAAAAGCAAAACATACTTTTTATGCAAGAGCAAGAGATAGATGTAGGGCAGCTTGTACTCATTATTATGTATAAAGAATTGTTACTTGCTGACAATGAAGAATCTCTTGATTCTTTACCTTCTAGTTTTGTGTCTTTGTTGCAGGATTTTGAGGATGTGTTTCCTGAAGACCTTCCTAGTGGTTTGCCACCATTAAGAGGGATTGAACATCAAATTGACTTCGTACCCAGTTCTACAATTCCAAAGCGGCCAGCATATAGGAGCAATCCTATGGAGACAAAAGAGATGCAAAGACAAGTTGAAGAGCTTTTGGAGAAAGGCTTGGTTCGCGAGAGCCTTAGTCCTTGTGCCGTTCCAGTCTTATTAGTACCCAAGAAAGATGGTTCTTGGAGGATGTGTGTTGATTGTAGGGTTGTGAACAAGATTACTGTGAAGTATAGACATCCCATTCCTAGACTTGATGACATGTTGGACGAATTGCATGGGGCAAAATATTTCACAAAGATTGATCTTATGAGTGGTTATCATCAAATTCGCATGAAGCCTGGAGATGAATGGAAGACTGCCTTCAAAATGAAATATGGTTTGTATGAATGGTTAGTTATGCCTTTTGGTTTATCTAATGCACCTAGTACTCTCATGAGATTAATGAACCATGTTTTGAGAGCTTTAATGGGTAAGAATTTGAGTTCTTGGGAAGATTGTTTGCCATTTATTGAGTTTGCTTATAATCGTGCTATTCATTCTTCTATAGGATATTCACCTTTTGAGCTTGTTTATGGTTTTAACCCACTAACAGTTTTGGATCTTGTTTCTTTACCTTCTCATGAGCTTGTTAGTTTAGATGGTGAGAAGAAAGCTAAATTGGTGAAAGAGATGCATGAGAAAGCAAGGGCGAATATTGAGAAAAGGAACAAGAGATATGCTGATTCTGCAAATAGAGGGAGACGTGAGATGAAGTTTCAAGTAGGAGATTGGGTTTGGGTGTATTTTCGAAAAGAGAGGTTTCCTAACCAAAGGAAGAACAAGTTGCAAGCAAGGGGAGATGGCCCATTCCAAGTGCTGGAGAAGATTAATGACAATGCCTACAAGATCGACTTACCAGGTATGTATAATGTTAGTGTTACTTTCAATGTAAGTGATCTTTCTCCTTTTGATGATGCAGATTTGAGGACAAATCTTTTTGAATAGGGGGAGAATGATGCAAGAAAGGATCCCTTGAAGCAAGCAAGTGGACCAATCACTAGGAGCAAGGCAAAGAGATATCAAGCTAGTATGGCTTTGCATATTCAAGAGGAGATTTCCAAAGAGCTTCAAGAATTATCATTCAAGAAGATGGAGATAGAGCTTGAAGAAGGCACACCAAAGTTGATTATGATACTTAGTGTGAATATGGAAGCTAAGGGCTAGCTAAAGAGGTCCAACGTGCAAGAAAGGTCCATGGGGATTCATATGAAGCCTTGGGAAGTAATTTAAGGCCTTAGTAAGATAATGGAAGTGATTGGAAGAACAGCTTGGAGTGCAGCCAGTTTCACACGTACCTGTGAGAATTCTGAAGCCTTGTGAGAATAGCTGGATGGACCTTGGAGTGCAGCCAGTTTCACACGTACCTGTGAGATTTCTGAAGCCCTGTGAGAATAGCTGGATGGACCCACTGCTTAAAGATTATTAATTCTATTTAATGGGCCACGTTTTATATCATTATGGAAGGCTTAAAAATAGGATTTTGTTTCCATACTTTATATTTTCCTTAGTGGATTAGGATTTTGTTTCCATACTTTATATTTTCCTTAGTGGATTAGGATTACTTTATGTTTTTCCTTATGCAATTAGGAATGTTTTTCCTTATGCAATTAGGAATGTTTTCCTTATGCAATTAGGAATGTTTTCCTTATACAATTAGGAATGTTTTAGTTTTCCTTATGCAATTAGGAATGTTTTCCTTATGCAATAAGAAATGTTTTAGTTTTCCATATGCAATTAGGAATTTTGTAACCATTATTTAAGGGCACTATTAGGCTGAATTTCAGGATACAACATTTAATAAAAAAATTTGAATTCTTCTATAAGTTCTTCTTGTGAATTTTCGTGTGAGAGAGATTAGAGTGGATTCTTTAATTCTTTCTTTGCATCAAGAATTAGGTTTACTTATCAACAAGAGTTGTGGCGTTCTCCTTCTTCTTACCAACTAAATCCTTCAATCATAGTGAGTTCGCGTCTCTTTATAGGCGTTGGGTTCCTTAGGAGGTGATTATTAAGTTTCAAGGAGTTCTCTACCATTGTTATACGTTGGGTTTGCTGCCATCGTTGCTAAGGGTCCACGTCATTTGGTATCAGAGCCTTGCTACAAGGTAATTTTTATCTACTTTGTCTTTCTTGGGTTTGTTAATTTAGGTCTTTTAAATTTCTGCGATTTAGGGTTCTTAGAGAGTCTAGTCTTTAATTTTCGAAAAAGAGTCATATATCAAAATTCAAAAAGTCTAAAGATTGTTCAAAGAGTAATTCGAAACCTAGGAAAAGGAGTCTGATTGAATTTCGAAACCTAAGCCTTGCATCTGAATTGGATTCGAAACCAAGATTAGAGTTCTTGAAAGAAAGCAAAAGGTAGAGTTTTTGTTCAAGTTTGATTTCGATTTGATTTTGAGTGAATCTGGGGTTGCAAATTGATGTGAGCCTGCCTTGCTGGGATTTAATTCCTAAGGAAGCTCAAGCTACGGATCGTCTCCAAAACATAAGAACACCAACCAGTACCTTCAACCCAACACCAACTTGTGATGTAAAACTGAAGCTATATGGCTGGAAACCAAAGATTCAAGACCCAACCCCAACTTGTGAAGGAAAAACCTTGAATATAAGTTAAGACCTAGCAAACTTGGTTATTTTTGCAAGGAATTCGTGCAAGTTCTAACAAGAACTCAAAAGAAGGCTAAAAACCTCTCAAAGCTCTCAAAAATGGAGAGAAAACTCAGAATATTCATTAAGTTCAAAATCTGCCATTACATCTGTTTTTAAAGACTTAAAGAAAGCATAAAACAAGTGAAATGATGGAAAAATACAAATATAATAATGTGGTTACATAAAACAAATTGGGCAGCCATATAGCTTGTCTCCCACTAGCTTTTAAAAGGCATGGGCATCCATATAGCTTGTCTCCCACTAGCTTTTAAAAGGCATCTTTGACTCCCAATGTGAATTTCAGCCACTCTTAATATATGGACATCCAATGGAACGTGAATGGTATGTATTTAGCTCCCAAAGGTATAATGATGGATGCCAATATGTATTCTAACTCCTTTGGGTCAATTGGCCTCTTGGGTAGATTGCAATTTGGACACATGCAACCAAACAGCTTCTTTGCTCTTATTTTCTTCAAGTCTTAACGTTCCAATTGTATTGAGAACATATAGATGTTTGGAAACTAATCCTTGAAGTTTTCTTGCCATTGATCGAGTAACAGGTCCTTGGTGTTGTATGCTAGCAATCAGATCCTCATCATCCTCTCCCTCTTCAAAAGAATTCGTCCTCGAATCTTCATCATCTGCATAGTAAGGAGCAAGATCAGAAACATTAAAAGTTGCACTTACACCATACTCACCTGGTAGATTAATCTTGTAGGCATTATCATTAATCCTTTCGAGTACTTCAAATGGTCCATCACTTCTCGGCTGCAATTTTGATTTCCTTTGTGTAGGAAACCTTTCTTTTCGCAAATGAACCCATACCAGATCACCAGGCTGGAACACCATCTTTTTCCTTCCTTTGTTTACTTTGGTTGCTCTATTCTCATTAATCTTCTCCATTTGTTGCTTGGCCCTTTGATGCATTTGCTTCACCAATTCAGCTTTCTTTTTACCATCAAAACTAGTAAGCTCATTAGTAGGAAGAGGCAACAAATCTAATGGAGTAAGTGGATTAAAACCATAGACAAGCTCAAAGGGTGAAAATCCAGTGGATGAATGCATTGATCTATTATATGCAAATTCAATAAATGGTATGCATTCCTCCCATGTCTTCAAATTTTGTTTAATCATGGTACGAAGAAGAGTGCCCACAGTCCTATTAACAACTTCCGTCTGCCCATCTGTTTGCGGATGGCATGTAGTAGAGAAACAAAGCTTTGTACCTAACTTTCCCCATAGGACTTTCCAAAAATGACTCAAAAATTTTACATCTCGATCACTTACTATGGTCCTAGGAATACCATGCAATCTCACTACTTCTCTAAAGAACAAATCAGATATATGGCATGCATCATCAATT
This sequence comes from Garcia nutans, assembly GCA_947685225.1. Lineage (NCBI taxonomy): Eukaryota > Viridiplantae > Streptophyta > Magnoliopsida > Malpighiales > Euphorbiaceae > Garcia > Garcia nutans. The sequence goes on along the minus strand of CANTUV010000007.1, from coordinate 29,081,148 downwards.
TTATGACATGGAATGAAATGTGCCATTTTAGAAAATCGATCAACCACAACAAATAAACTATCATGACCTTTTTTTGTCCTAGGTAGCCCCAAAATAAAATCCATAGATAAGTCTACCCAAGGTTCACTAGTACACTTAAAGGCATATACAAACCATGTGGTCTTACTTTGGATTTTGCTTTCATACATGTCACGCATTTAGCACAAAATTTCTCTACATCTTTCCTCATATGTGGCCAATAAAATGTTCATGCAGAATTTCTAATGTTTTAGCCACCCCAAAATGTCCCATTAAACCTCCCCCATGTGACTCTCTTACAAGCAATCCTCTTATAGAGCTATTTGGAACACAAAGTCGTTTCTCTCTAAATAAGAAACCATCATGCCTATAAAATTTTTCAAAGGCAGCATTTTCACAAGAGGCATATATTTGTGCAAATTCAGAGTCATGCTTATACAATTCTTTCATATGCTCAAAACCTAGAAGTCTAGCATCAAGCATAGAGATTAGGGCATACCTCCTAGATAAGGCATCAGCAACAACATTTTCTTTTCCTTGCTTATATTGAATCACATATGGAAATGCTTCAATAAATTCACTCCATTTGGCATGGCGTTTGTTCAGCTTGCTTTGTCCTTTCAAGTATTTTAGTGATTCATGATCACTATGAATAACAAACTCCTTTGGCCAAAGATAATGCTGCCACGTCTCCAACGCCCTCACTAATGCATACATCTCCTTGTCATAAGTAGAGTAATTCAAAGGAGCTCCACTTAGCTTCTCACTAAAGTATGCAATTGGTCTTCTTTCCTGCATCAAAACAGCACCTATACCCACTCCGGAAGCATCACATTCAACTTCAAAAGTCTTAGAAAAATCAGGTAATGCAAGTAATGGTGCAGAACATAATTTTTCTTTTAGTAATCTAAATGCATGCTCCTGTTCCTTATTCCATTTGAACCCTACATTTTTCTTCACAATTTCATTTAATGGGGCCTGCAATTGTACTAAAGTCTCTAACAAATCTCCTATAAAAACTAGCAAGACCATGAAAACACCTAACATCAGTCACGGATTTTGGTGTAGGCCACTCTTTGATGGCTTTTACCTTATCATCATCAACCTCAATTCCTTTCCCACTCACTACAAATCCTAAGAAAATGACTTTTTCCATACAAAATGTACATTTCTTTAAATTTGCATACAATTTCTCTTTCCTAAGAACTTCAAGCACACATCTTAAATGCATTAAATGATCATTTAAACTTTGACTATACACTAAAATATCATCAAAATACACAACAACAACTTTCCAAGAAAAGCACGCAAGACATGATTCATTAATCTCATGAAAGTACTAGGTGCATTGCTTAGTCCAAAAGGCATGACTAACCATTCATACAAACCATATTGAGTCTTAAAAGTTGTTTTCCATTCATCTCCTAATCTCATTCTTATTTGATGATAACCACTTTTAAGATCAATTTTTGAAAATATACATGCACCATGCAATTCATCAAGCATATCATCAAGTCTAGGAATTGGATGTCTATACTTTACAGTGATTTTATTGATAGCATGACAATCCACACACATTCGCATTGATCCATCCTTTTTAGGTACTAGAAGTACCGGCACAGCACATGGACTCATGCTCTCCCTAACATGACCTTTCGCAAGCAGCTCATCCACCTGTTTTTGCACTCCTTGACCTCTTGAGGATTTGTCCTATATGCTGGACGATTTGGAATTACAGCTCCAGGAATGAAATCAATTTGATGTTCTATTCCTCTAATGGGTGGCAATCCACTCGGTACCTCATTTGGAAAGACATCTTCAAATTCCTGCAACAAAGTCAAAGCAACACTAGGAATAGATGGATCAAGGTCAGTTACATTAAGAAAAACTCCCTTACATATCAGAAGGAGCATCATACTATCAGAAGAGTATGCTTGCCTCACATCTTTCCCCCTAGCACTAAACTTACTTTCTTCTCTCCACTCTCATTTTTATTATGTAATTTCTTCTTTTCTCTTTTTCTTTTCTCTCTCAGCTTTTATTCTTTGTTTTTCCTCTTGATCTTTCTTTTCTCTCTCCCTCTTTTCAACCTCTCTTTGCATTTTCTCTTGCATGGCAGCTTGTACTCTCTTTTGGTCTTCAAAGCCTCCATAGGTGTTAAAGGTGCAAGAGTTACCTTTCGGCCTTCAAATCAAATGAATACCTATTCTTAAACCCGTCATGTGTTGCTTTTCTATCATATTGCCATGGCCTCCCAAGTAGGATATGACTAGCATGCATGGGAACTACATCACACAACACTTCATCCTTATACCTCCCAATGGTAAATGACAATAATACTTGCTTGGTCACCTAACTTCTCCACTATCATTCAACCACTGCAATCTGTATGGATTAGGATGTTTTGTAGTAGGAAATGCAAGTTTCTCTACTAGTAGAGTGCTAGCCACATTAACACAACTCCCACCATCTATGATCATACTACAACTTTTTCTTTGACTAAACATCTAGTATGAAAAATATTTTCTCTTTGCAGTTCATCACCTTCATCTTCCTTCACCTGTATATTTAAAGCACGCATAACAACAAGAGCACTTCCATGCACAGCATGCTCTACATCACTATCTTCATCCAAAGGTAGAATGTTAACATCTGAATCTTCATCTACAACTTCATCATCTTCAGATTCAATATCACCACTCGGCCTCACCACCATCACCCTTTTATTTGGACATTCTCTAGCATAATGCCCTTTCCCTAACATCGGAAACATTGGATGTCTCTTGTTCTTCCATTGGAGTTCATTGGTGCCTTACCCTTATCAATCACAATGGGTTTTTCTCCAGCCTTGTTCCCCTCTTTCTTCTCCTTTGAAACAAATTTATTCTCACTAGATTCCCCTTTCTTCCAATTTGGCTTCCAAGGAACATTATTGGCAGAATTCATTCCCATTCCAGATCTGATTGTTTTCTTCTTCTTGAGTTGTTTTTCTACCTTTTCTACCTTGATTGCCATATTTAACATGTCATCAAGCTCCACATAATGATGCAGCTCCACTATGTCGGCAACTTCATCTTTCAGCCCATGTAGAAACCGTGCCATAGTTGCTTCCCTTTCTTCTTCTATATTAGCTCGTATCATAGCCATTTCCATCTCTTGAAAATATTCTTCCACACTTTTATTGCCTTGTACCAGCCCTTGTAATCGTTGATGTAACTCCCTATAGTAGTGTTGTGGTACAAATCTATCTCTCATGACTTGTTTCAGCTCATCCCAAGTCTGCACTCCTCTCATGCTATTTCTTCTTCGTTTAGTGAGTAATTGATCCACCAAACTAATGCATAATCAGTAAACTCTACCACAGCAAGTGTCACCTTCTTTTGCTCACTATAGTTGTGGCAATCAAAGATGAGTTCAGTCTTTCTCTCCCATTCCAAGTATGCATCTGGATTTGCTTTGCCTTGGAATGATGGAATTTTCATTTTAATTCCATTAACATGCTGTCTACTCTCCCTCTCCCTCTTGCATTTTCCACAGTTTCTTGCCTAATATTTCTGCCACCACCTCTACCACCCATATTACCTCTCATATATCTTGGTCTAATAACATCATCAAGTGCAACAGATTGCTGCCCATCGTCATCATCAAGATTATCTTCATCTACATCCTCCAATTCATTGAAAACTGGCAAATCATTTAGTCCAGCACGCCTACCTCTATTCTGCCCCCTATTGTGTTTTGCTCCTATGAAAATTATCTCGTTCATCCTTCCTAAATTCCTTGATTTGTAGAGCTTGCTTGCTGCAATTCTTCAATTTGTTTTGAGTGTTTTTCCATCTGTTCTCTAATATCAACAAACAACACATTCATCCTTTGAAATTGAGATTGCAATGCCTTAAGAACATTAGAAGCTTCTGGCTCCTCTTGGGGTCGGTTGCTCTCTCGATCACTATCTCGTTTTGTTGACATACTGATTGCTGCAAAACAAATGTTAGAAATATTCTCTCACACACTCCCTCACGTGTTTCACTCTAATATGGTAACACTCAATCTGTATTTCACTCAAACTTTGGCTTTTACCCTCTAACAATCTCACCACTCTATGCCTTTTTCCACTCACTTCAGCCCCTTCCAAGTTCTAGCAAGAACTTAATATTTTCTCAACTAAATAACTAAATTGCAAGGTTTAAAACACATTCAAGAATGGAACAAGAGTAACACAAGCTGAAAAAAAAAAAACAGAATATATGATATTTGAAACCTAAGGACGAAAGACACTAAAATTTTAGACAAACATTACCAAAGGGAAGAATTTGACAAAACTGGATTTAGGACAATATATTGAGACAAAATGGAAGAAGAAAAACGAATTTTTAGGTCTCTTATGAAACGTTTATATTATGGACCCAAAAATGGCTAACTAGCGGTAATATATGGACAACCAAGCAAACGAATGAATTTTGACATGAAATTTAATATGTATGCTTAGCTGAATACCTAAAACATGCCTGTAAAATTTGAAAGGATTTGGACATGTTTACATACACATTCACTTTTGGAAGGCAGAAATTGTCACAACCCCCTGTGAAAAAAACTGGAAGCCAGAAATTTTCACCCCCCCCCCCCCCCCCCCGTGAAAAAAACTGGAAGCCTGTGAGAATCCACCCATTGCTTAAAAATCTTTAATTTCTAATCCAAGGGCCACGAATTTACTTTTTTTTTTTCGTTCTTTCTTTCTTTCTTTTTTTTAATTTAATCCAGCAACAACATTAAGGTAGAAGGACTCAAAGAAACAAGAAGGCATAGAACTTGTAGAAATTAAACTAATGGCAAAAAAAAATTACTTCAAGGAAGACAATATATATATTTTTTTGACATAAACAAGAAGGAATGATGCTAAAAACCTGATTTGGAGAGCCTAAGCTCTGATACCAAATGATGTGAGCCTGCCTTGCTGGGATTTAATTCCTAAGGAAGCTCAAGCTACGGATCGTCTCCAAAACATAAGAACACCAACCAGTACCTTCAACCCAACACCAACTTGTGATGTAAAACTGAAGCTATATGGCTGGAAACCAAAGATTCAAGACCCAACCCCAACTTGTGAAGGAAAAACCTTGAATATAAGTTAAGACCTAGCAAACTTGGTTATTTTTGCAAGGAATTCGTGCAAGTTCTAACAAGAACTCAAAAGAAGGCTAAAAACCTCTCAAAGCTCTCAAAAATGGAGAGAAAACTCAGAATATTCATTAAGTTCAAAATCTGCCATTACATCTGTTTTTAAAGACTTAAAGAAAGCATAAAACAAGTGAAATGATGGAAAAATACAAATATAATAATGTGGTTACATAAAACAAATTGGGCAGCCATATAGCTTGTCTCCCACTAGCTTTTAAAAGGCATCTTTGACTCCCAATGTGAATTTCAGCCACTCTTAATATATGGACATCCAATGGAACGTGAATGGTATGTATTTAGCTCCCAAAGGTATAATGATGGATGCCAATATGTATTCTAACTCCTTTGGGTCAATTGGCCTCTTGGGTAGATTGCAATTTGGACACATGCAACCAAACAGCTTCTTTGCTCTTATTTTCTTCAAGTCTTAACGTTCCAATTGTATTGAGAACATATAGATGTTTGGAAACTAATCCTTGAAGTTTTCTTGCCATTGATCGAGTAACAGGTCCTTGGTGTTGTATGCTAGCAATCAGATCCTCATCACAAATTAAGTCCAGATTTCAAAAAGCTCTTGTGAGTAAATTAAGTCCCGAATCAAGGGGATAGTGAGAGGAAGCAAAAAAAAAAGAGTACAAAATCACCTCAACAAAAATTGTTTGATATTCTTGCTATTTGGGTTTTGGAATTTGAAAATCAGACCTTAATATTCATGTTATTTGAGTGTTATGGGTGGGAATTAGAGTCTAGAAGCTAGCGTTTTGGGTAGAATTGATTAGGTCCATAAAGCAGCTTGCCAAGTGTGGGTTGTTTTTGATTCATTATATCCAAATTTGTCTTGTTTATTGTCTTCATTGTTTCTGATTTCTTTATCTAGCTTTTAATTCCATTACATTGCTAAGTATCATTTGCTTGTGTCGATACTTGGTTATATATCGAGTAGTGCAAATTACCTTGCATTGCCTCCAGATACTTATCTTGTTTTCTATCTAGTTCTAGGATTTAGGTTCTAGTTTCTTGAACGACTTGACAATTGTTGGTTGGTGAGCTTGGTTCTGAAGTGCAATCAAGGAAGACAAGAAAAGTGAGGTAATTCTAAACACTTGAGTGAATTTCGATTATTACTAATCTTGTTTCTTTGAGTTTGTTTGTTTGTTAACATGGCTGGAAAAGGAGAAAAGACTAGCAAAGAAGGAGCTATGGCCGAAAGCTTGGCTAGGCTTAATGAGACTTTGGCAGCAATGCTTGGTCGAATGGAGATGATGGATACTAGATTACAAGAGAATGCAGCACGGCAAGCACAACAAATTCAGCAAGTGCAACAAGGGCAGCCAGCCGCACATCCAAATCCCATAATGCGAGCTAGAAGAGTGCTTAGGAGAGAAGGGCAAGGAAATCTTGAAACCCTAGAAGTAGCCGAAAGGGTAGAAGATGAAGATGAAGGTGGAAATCAACCTACCACTGATGGTGACCTTACTTCCATCAAGATGAAGATCCCTTCCTTTGAAGGGAAGAACAATGCATAAGAGTTCATAGAATGGGAGAGGAAAGTTGAGCAGATTTTTGAATGCCATAACTACACCGAAGAGAAGAAATCAATTTTGGCAGCCGTCATTTAAGGGCACTTTTAGGCTGAATTTCAGGATACAACATTTAATAAAAATTTTTGAATTCTTCTACAAGTTCTTGTGAATTTTCGTGTGAGAGAGATTAGAGTGGATTCTTTAATTCTTTCTTTGCATCAAGAATTAGGTTTACTTATCAACAAGAGTTGTGGCGTTCTCCTTCTTCTTGAATGATAATTCTTGAAGCTCTTTGGAAATCTCTTCTTGAATATGCAAAGCCATACTAGCTTGATATCTCTTTGCCTTGCTCCTATTGATTGGTCCACTTGCTAGCTTCAAGGGATCCTTTCTTGCATCATAACTCCTTCTTTTCAATTCAACCCCAAAATCATAATCAAACACGCCACAAACAAACATACTCATACTAACAATAATCAACCATCAAACTCGAATACAACTTAAAAGAAAACAAGAAAATCAAGTGGAAAACTTACCAAAGTTGATGAAACTTCTTAGATTTCCAACTTGATCACTTGAAACATCCTTCAATCTTGAGCTTGGAAAATCAAAAACTCTCTTTCTCTCTTGCTTTGGTGGGCACCGGCCATGAAGGAAAAGAAAAGAAGAAGAAGAAAGAATAATAGCAAAGTCAAACACTTACTACCCACTTAAACCTCCTTTTAAAATCCACCAAGTATTTTAATATTAAAATACTCTAAAATATCCTCTTCCACTCATAAATCCAATTTCCTATTAATTAATTTAATTAATTTAAAATAATTAATTTATCTTCTTTTGACTTCCATTTCTTTGACTTGTATATGTTGTATATATCACAATATATACAACATATACACTCTTACCTTACCTCTTTTCTCTTTCCATTTAAACATATACATTTATAACATTTAATTCAAATATAACAATAAGTATTCCAAAACTTTTAGGGTATACTTTGGGATATTACATAGCCAACCAATTCGATATGGACCCAAATCCATATCGAATTGGTGGACAACCAATTTTATATGGACTCCATTCCATAACAATTTGGTGCTACCAAATCGATATGGAATGGTCCATATCGAATTTGTAGCCAACCAATTCCATATGGACCATGTCCATATCGAATTGGACACTCCCAGTTCGATATGGACATCCCCAGCATCTATTTAAACCAACACTAAACCCCTCTAACTTTGAATCAAACCATTTAAGGGTATTCAAAGTTGAACCGGCTTATTTTAGGCTAATAAAATTGGACCAATCTAATTAAAGTCTTTAAAGTAGGTTTAAGCCATTAAGAATGGACCAAACTTGATTAGGTCTTCCTTAATTAGGATCATATTAGCTTAGGGCCAAAATCATGGGTCTACAGTTTGCCCCCCTGCTCAGTAGAAGAGAGTGAAAAGCAACATGACTTTGAGATGATTTTGGATGGGGATGGGATCTCAACCAGAGAATGATTGGGTTCTGGACCCGGATTAGTTTGGGTTTTGGACCCAAAATGAGTTCTGGACTAAAAAAGGATTTGGGTTCTAGGCCTAGATAGGTTTGGGTTATGGACCAAGAATGAGTTCTAGACTCAAAAATAATTTGATTTGGGTACCTGGACCCAAGACTAAATTTGATTTGGGTACTTGGACCTGAGACTGGATTTGATTTGGGTACTTGGACCCGAGACTGGGTACTTAGACCTAAGACTGAATTTGATTTGGGTGACATTCTATCATGTGAGAGTTCTGGCTATCTTCTAGTCAATTAATTTTAGCACTTCTAGCTGATTGATCTTCTATCATGGCTTTCTTCTACCCACTTGCTCCATTCTTCAATAGATCAACTCCAGCTCTTCCAACTGGACTAACCTTCTATCATTTGGGAATTTTGGCTTTCTTCTAGCCGGTTGTTCCATTCTTCAATGGATTCTATTGACCTTCTGTTATTTGAGAATTTTGGCTTTCTTCTAGCTAGTTGTTCCATTCTTTAATGGATCGTGGGTCTTCACCCTCAAAATGGATCTTCATCCTTGGACATTGGTTCTTCACCCTTCAAAATGGATCTTCATCCTTTGGACATTGGGTCTTCACCCTTCAAAATGGATCTTCATCCTTTGGGCATCGGGTCTTTACCCTTCAAAATGGATTTTTATCCTTTAGAGATTGGTCCTATATGGGCTTTAGCTCTTCTAGCTGGACTGATCTTTTATCTTTTGCATCTTCATTCTTCTGAGAGTTTTAATTTTCTTCTTGTTCCATTCTTTTATGATCTTTTACAAAACATTCAGCTATATTTTTTTTACTAGTCCTCATATCCTCTCTTTGCCCCCCTACATGGAAAAATATTGAAAGTGAATCTGAAAATGTTTTGTACATGCATAAACTCAAAATTTGAAAAGAGGAAGTTTTGCCCCCTATGGAGGCTCAAACCAATGATTTTTTTCTCACACAAGCTCTAATTCATTTTTGTATTTTGTCTGGTTCCTTGCACAAGCATGAATTTCTTCTTTCTTTTGCAAAATGACTGGATATTTCTTAAGAGATGGCCTTCCATGTCCTCTGACTCCATATCTACTTCATGTTTGCTTCATAGTGTATTTATTATTCACTTTGACAAAGAATAGACAACGCAAGATAAAAATGCAGTGTGATATGTTTATGTATGCATGATATGCATGGATGATACTTATATTGGTTCCATTGACTCATAGACTGAGGTGCTCAGCTGAAGTGTTCTCATTGGTTCCTTCCAGATGTTCATTCAGGTCTTGCATTGGAATGATAGAAGGCTTCACATTTATAGCTTTTATCTTCAAGATTTTGAGAACATGAGTAGTGGAGGCCCCAAGGATGGTAGCCAAAGACATGGGAGAAATCCATTTGGTTGATAACTACTTCATGACATGACCTTGCAAGTGATTCTTTCATTCGGCCTCTGTTGCCCATTGTTTCCTTCGAGGTTTGACAATATAACATACTTTCCTTAACCTGAAGACTTTGTATGACAAAAACACATTTTAAAAAAAAACATAAAATCATATTTGGCTTTGTCAAATCAGTGTCATTGTACCTCAGGACTTGATTTTCTAAATTAACATATCTATAACATGACAACCCTAGTTACCATACTAAAATCGGGAATCATTTCTATTTTGGCAAGAACTGTTGCACCTCAGATAGGTACATACACATTACTTGGCCAAGGTATCATTGAGTTTAAATATTGTCTATCTCATATGCATGCTTGTTTAATTTATCTCCACTAACAGACTCTACATACCAAGAAAGATCAACAGGTCTTTAATAAGCTTGAAACGGGGTTTATAAGGGACATGGGTTAAATGAAAGCTATATTTGAGCCAGGGCTGATTTAACACTGCTGACAAATCTTCACACTATAATCTTGGGGCCATGGGCAGTTGTAGCAATCTTGATAGATGTCATTTTTCTTCTATCTCCTTAGAAGAAATATAGAACTGATTAAGGCGATCTTCATATTTGCACAAACTCAAGACCCATTTTTTTTTTTTTTTGCTTTTTTTCTTTCTTTGTTTTTTTTTTCTTTTCCTTTGTGTTTTTCTCCCTTTTTTTCTTTTTCTTTCTTTTAGTCTAACTCTATGAAAGTGGTTTTGCCAGCACCATTCTATGCTTCTGACTATGGATGAGTGGAGTAGAGTGAGTTTGCTTCAGCAAGGATAAATCATTTGTTACCCTGATATCATCTTAATGAATTGGAGATATTAGGTCTAGTATCAGATGAACTTCAACTACCCTTATAGTCTTTTTGAAATTCAGCTATCCTTATGGTCTTGACTATGCATCCCTTTCTTTTATCTTCTTGCCTCTTCACCTTAGTAATCATTAGATTTGTCATAAGAGTGACAACAACTCAGGGTAGTTTATCATGCTTACAAGCTAATTAAGAGCAAGCAAAAATTTATGAAGGCTCAATGGGACAACTAATGATTGATATTTAATTGGGTAGATACTAGTTGTTGGCTTACTAAACAATGCTTAGATTATCTCTCCCTTAAATAAGCAGAATTCAATTTTTCCTCAAAAGTTTGTCAAAGCATGTTCTAAGATTGACTAAGACCTAGACAAAGGTAATTATGCAGGAGCCCTCTTTAAGTAAGCATACACAACCAAGCATACACAACCTAAAGCTATAGAAAAATTCCCTCACCTAGTAAAGTTATTCAAATCATGATGCATAGATATACTAATTTATGAATATCAAGCTAGATTTATCATCCATTGAGCACAAAATGAACAAATACCAGCATAAACATAAATTTTGATGAAAGTAATTTATTTAAACAATCTTAATTTGAAAGATATAATTGTTCTAAATATGTATTAAAGAAAGCAAAATAAAATGAGCAAAACTTTCAAGCTAAGGGAGGTTTGAAATTTCTCCTTACTTCACATCATCCCATCTTGAAAGGAGGATAAGACAAAATCTTCCTCCAATCCTCCTCCTACCATGAAGGTTGCTGGTGGTAGCATTTTGTTGAACCTAGGCAAAGAATTATCCTTTGTGCTGGGCTTATCAGGTTCAGGTAGCTTACCACTGTCAATTAGATCTTGGATCTCATTCTTTAATCAAGTGCATCTATCTTTCTTATGTCCTTGAGTCTAAAGAAATTGACAAAAGGCCTTGGTATCAAAGTTTGGTGGTAAATGATTCTGCAAGGGTCGAGGAGCCAATGGTTGTAACAACCCATTCTTTTGTAGCTTGTTGAAATCCCTAGATAGAGGTTTCCCCAACTTTGAAAATTGTCTTCTACTTCCTTAACTAGTTGCATTAACATCGACTTCCTAATGTGTACTTGATTGCTAGACTGTTAATTTTGTTTTGCAAAAAAAATGGCTCTTCTCTCTTTTCTACTCTTCTATTTGCAATCTAGCTTAGAGAAGATCTTTGAAATCCCTTATAAGGGTGTGAGACAGCCTTTCACAGAGGTTGGGTAGGACACCTCTGACTATCATACTAATCTGGTCAGACTCATCAGGCCTCTTCTTAAGAAATGCAGCTTTATTCCTCCATCTCTTCACATAATCAATAAAGTTTTCATTCTAAGGCCTTGTACAACTTATCCCAATCTTTTTGTGTACTTTCTTCTAAGGTGTTGAACTAATTTTGCACAACAGGATCTAATGAGAGCATGAAATACCTTAGAGCTTGAGCTTTGGTAGCTCTAGCAGACTGCATAGCAGTGATGTACTGCTTAACATGCAAGTGAGGATTCCCTGTACCATTGTACCTAGTGAAAGAGGGCATATTGAACTTGTAAGGAACTTCTTCATCTTACTTAAATAACTTGTCCACTTTTGACACCTCTTCAACTTTCAACTTCTTTTCAAACTTCTTTTCTAAATCAGCAATCATTTTCTCCACATTCGATGTTTCAATATTTTCCATAGCTGATCTTTCAACAATCTTCAGCTCCTTGTTCTTATCTTGAGGATCTTGAAAATATTGAGCCTAGTCATCATCATCAATGACTACCTTGTCATAATAGAAGGCTACTTTGCAAACCTTAGCCTTTCCCTTGTCCTTCAGCTTCTTAGTGCTGGCAGATGCCGCAGCAGTGTTCCCAAAAAGTGTATCCAATTGGCTCTTCATAGTCTCAGCCAGGGCCTCTTTTAGTTCTTCCATCTTGGCATTGAGGGCATCGTCACCATCCTTTGAATCTGTTCGAGATCCATTGCTCTTGGTGAGAAGCTAATTGAGTTGCTACTGGATTCTGCATCACTAGCGTAGGTTGGGTTGTCATACACTCTTGAACTGCTATACTCCCGGTTTGTGAGATAGAAAGAATCAATGGCATGTTATGCAATGTGTGTATGCATGTATGTATGTACGCACAAACAACAAGCAAACCAAGATAATTGGGACGTTCCTTCCAACCTTATAACTTCCACACACGAATAGCGAGTCTCTTTTTGTAGGTATTTAGTCAACAAAATATCAATGAGGGATATTCTATTTTCAGAAAATTTCCTCAGATGATTTTAACCAATAGTTATATTGTCAAATATAGAAGTCAGTTCATAATAATTCCCATTAATTAGGCTTTAATATGTTGAATAAACTAAAGATAGCTTTTATGCAATGTGGTTGATTAAAACTAAATTAAAGGGTTTATCATAAATAGATTTCCTATTTGGAAAAACAACTAATGATTCATGCCATAAACAAGTCCACAATTAACAATTCTTTATATAAATTAGGCCCACAATTTGTTTTCGTATTCCATAATGGAACTAAATAGTTTGTAAGCTTACCTTCAAAAAAAAAATAGTTTGTAAGCTCTTTTTTAAGAATAAATTTGTTTCAAACTTTCAGGCTTTTAAGTTTTGGGCATAAGTTTGAAAAAGATTTTTGACCCATCTTTGAAAGGAAGATTTTAAAATTTTGGAATTTGTGTCTTTTGGATTTAAAGGAAAAATTATTTTGAGCTTACAATATGATTAGGTCATATTAGAAAAAGAATAAACCAAATAAGCCATAGTTCAAACCAAGATATTATCAATCATAGTCAAACAATAAGCATTTGGGTAAAAACCTGAGGAAAGTAGCTACGCTAATTACATGAGCTTTTTTAGTCTTTAAGTTGAAAAGTTTAGGTTCCTATAACAAGTATATACCAAAAGGTACGAGGCTATGAGTGGTTATGCCATGCTCGATCTATATACCTTGAGTGAAAGTATGGTATCCCTTATATAACACAACAAGGGTTACAAAGGCTTCCGAACTCACACACACTAAATCTGGAAAAAATGAAGTCACCACCCAAAAGGGCCTGAAAAATTGAAAGGGGTGGATGACTTGATTTCTAAGGAATTTCCAACCCCTTAATGGGTTTAGAAAGTTGGGTATGCGTGGGAAATGTGAGAATGACCTAGCCCCCCACAGTGCCCGGTTCATTAGAATCGGCCTCCTTTTTAGGTCTAAATATTATTAAATTCTTAAATTATTATAACATCATCCATACTACATGCAATCAAAATAAGTAATCACTTTATTAATATCACAACAAGTTCAAACAAAATAAATGAGCACCCATACTAGATGAAAACATGCCCTTACAATGTGCAAAACTAAATAGGACACCCACCGTTTGGTGGAAAATATGCCCTTTACATTAATCCTAAAATCAAAGATAAATTAAATTTCATTGTAACTTATTTAATGAGGTACCCACAATGTGGAAACATACCTCTTACAGAATGAAAACTAAAATAATCAATATTAAAATAGTTCAAATATTTATGATAATAAAAACAAATCATCCATCAAAAAATCACTCATTATAAGTATGTATTTAGCAAGTCAAATAATTAAATATACGCTTAAATAATATATTAAACAATAGATATACAAACTATGATTTTAGAAAACAAAGTTAGGGCTTTAATATTTTTTAGAAAATAAAGTTAAGGTTTTGAGGAAAATAGAATTAAGGTTAAGAAAATAATACTGGGGAATTGAATTAGGGTTTCTATGATTAGAAAAATAATTTAGGGTTTTGGATATTGAATTTAGGGTTTTATAAAGTATAGAATGCTTAAATTAAGACTTTAAGATTTAAAAAACTTGATTGAGGTTTATAAGTGAAAATTAGGACCTTGGATTATTTGATTAAGATTATAATATATGATTTAAGGATCAAATCAAATTGAATGTTGAAGATAAGACTTGTTGAATGAAATTCTCAAAGTTATGTTTAAAGCAATAAATGTATGCTCAATTCACAAAATAAGAGGAATGGAAATTTAAGTAGAATCAGTTAATGAAGATGAACTAGCATCGTAGGCTCCGCCAATTTGAATGTTTTGAATCAAACTCGATCTTATCACTGCCTGAATCAACTTTGTTATTGGTGGAGGGAAACAATTGCCTGCGATAATTGTTGTGTCCTTGTTGTCTTTCAATTGGTTTTTGATGATTAGGGTTTAATAAAACTGGTACTATCTCTTTTCTTTACTGCCAGTTCATCAATCAAAGTTGTCTCCCAATTTAACTTATTAATCACCTATTTATAGGAAACCAACTAGATTAAAGTAGGTTCAAACCGAGCTTAATTAAGTATTGCCATTCATCAAACCATATCCATATCGAATTAAAATCAAATTCATTTGATATGGACCAGAATTAAGAGTCCAAATTCAATACGAAATGGTCCATATCGAATTGGTAGCCAACTAATTCAATATGGACTCCATTCCATATCAATTTGGTGCTACCAAATCAATATGGAATCCATTCCATATCGAATTGGAAGATATTTTTGATATGGAATGGTCCATAATGAATTTGTAGCCAACCAATTCAATATGGACCATGTCCATATCAAAATGGACACTCCCAATTCGATATGGAATCCCCCATATCGATTTAAACCAACACCCAACCCCTCTAACTTTGAATCGAACCATTTTAGGGCATTCAAAGTTGAACCGACTTATTTTAGGCCTAATAAAATTGGACCAATCTAAATAAAGACTTTAAAATAGGTGTAAGCCATTAAGAATGGACCAAACTTGACCAGGCCTTCCTTAATTAGGATCAGATTAGCTTAGGGCCAAAATCAAGGGTCTACAGAATACATCACCTTTCTTGGAGACTTGTATCGAAGATGGCCTGATGGGGTGCACTTGAGATGCTTGAGGAAGTCTGAAGTTGAGCAAATCATGTCAAAAATACATGTGGGAAGTTATGGTCCACACATTAATGGGTTAGCTTTGGTTAAGAAAATAATTTGACAAGGCTAATACTGATTGATCATGGAGAGAGATTGTATTGAGTTTGTGAAGAGGTGCCAGCAGTGCTTGTCACATCCGCCCACTGTATTTATGTGTAGCAGTCATGTGCACAGCAAGAGAAAGGATCTGGAGAGGTCATCTCTAATGGCGGTTCCTAGAGAAGGTCGCAGGACCAACATGGCTTAATTGAAAGACATGTAAAGTTTTGGGGAGGTGGCTGTAATTACCAAAAGTTGTTACGGAGGTCCTTAATAGTGCATATAACAGACTCCAGAAATGGAAAGTAGAGAAAAATTAGGTAGCAACGGCGCGACACGGTTTTTCCCGAAAACGCACGGTTGGGAAGATATAGGGGATTTTGACCAGGGGCATTATGGTCATTTTCAAAAGTGTCTCGAAAGTAATAATGGATCTCAAAAATGAAAAGTAGAGGAAAAACTGAGTCAAAAAGTGTACCACAGCATTCGGCGGAAGTGCGCGGTTTAAAAGTTACGAACGAGTAATCGCCGGAGGGTATTTTGGTCTTTTCACACCCTAGACCATAAAATTTCCGCACAAGGAGGTTGAGGGGCCAAAATATAATTAAAAGAAAGCTCAATGGCTTGGGTTTTAAATAAATAAAAGAAAGAGACAATTGGACCAATGAAAATTCGTCATTTTCCCACTTAAGTGTACCAATGGGAAACCAAAATTTACACCAACACATCTTAACCTCTCTTAACCGCCAATTGGATGAGAGAACAGCAAAAAAATAAAATTCAAGAGCTCTCCTTTGTTCTTCCTCTTCAAGTTAGCTATTTTTGGTTGCAAACTTTGGTGGAGAATAAGACTTTAAGGTAAGGGGTTTTATTTGTAGCTTTAATTTCATAAATTGTTGGCTATTTTAAGAGATCTAAATTAGGGTTCACAAAGGTTGAATTTGGGGAAAGTTTGTAGGATGGTTAGAAAATGAATTTAATGAAAAAATATGTTGATTAATGATGAGAGATGGTTAATTTAGGTAGAAATTCATATGAATTTGGAGGGTAGCTTATTGTTCTAAATTTCTAAGGTTTATGTTTAAGGTTGTGTTCTTGAATTTCTTGAAGGAGAAACAAAGATTAAGGGAGGAGAAGAAGGAAAGGAAAAGGGGAATTAAAAGAACAAGGTTTGGTACTTTACCAATGAGAATTATTTATTTTTGTGAAAATCATGTTTATGCCATTTTTGAATTGTTGCCCAATTGAATTATTTTCACTTATATTAAATGTTTGAAGTGTGTTATTGAATCTATATGGTGTTTTAGTTGGTTGAATTCAAATAAAATCTAATGTTTACAATGATTTTAGTAAAATGATTAATGAATCCCATTTAGTTCAAATTGATTTAAACATGCAAGTATTTTCAAGGGAAGTGTCTAAACCTTTATTACATTATTAAAGAAGTCTTGAAATGGGTTTTAAAAATAAATAAATAAATAAATAAGTACTTTTGCACAATGTGTTAGTTTGGGCCGAAATGGTCCCTAAAATGGCAGTTTTCTGGACCCTTTTTGGGGCATTTTTTTGAGGTAGCAAATGAATTAATTTTTCAACAAAATTTTACGTGTAATTAGTCAACATATGAAATAAGTTTCCTGCAAAATTTCAGACAAAAACAAATTCTTTTACTTGGTCAAATGTAAGACTGAAGTGGACTGAAATTTTGACAAAAACCCAGATTTTACTAATCATTTGGCGCTTGCCTTTTGCATTGCCTATTTTACGCGTTGCGACACTATTCATCTGGTCAATTTGTGACCTTTTGAGGAATGCTTTGAAATGTTTGATATGTTTATTGTGGATGTTAAATATGTGAAAAAGGGTAATGGTTTGACTAAAAAATGTGGTGCGCGGCGTAATTGGCAAAGCGCGACGGGAATTAAAATGATTTCTCGAGTCATTCTAAAATGAAGTTTGAGACTTAAAGTGAATCATTTTAACCTTTATGCTCTGCTGGGTAGTTGGGGGTGGTAGATAAGGGTATGGTGCACTATACTAACGCATGCAGTACTGCTCATTATTATGATTGATTTAATACTGATATGATATTTTATTCAGTGGTGAGGGCCACTGAAGCCAGTGGTGAGGGCCATTGGTTATAACCAGGATGGTGAGGGCCATTCCTGTGATATGATAATGGTGGTGAGGGCCACCTATGTTACGGTGGTGAGGACAACTGCCTTATCGCTATGGTTCCCTATATACCAGTAGAGCCAAGGTTCTATTTTTTTAAACTACGTAATGCAAAATGAGTTTGAATAATGTTTTTTTTTACATTTGTTGAAAGCATATTTACACTGAATGTACAATAACATCCATTGGTTTAATGTTGGGTGATTTTTTATTTAATTATTTCTTTTTATTTCAAATGCTTTCATGTTTTACTATTATTTCCATTGGTAAAGTACCCACTGAGCGACATTGCTCAGCGGGTTAAGTTTTCCTTGACTCGTAGGTTCGGAGCAGTAGCTAACTCTTGGGAAGCGACGACCAGACCCACAGTATCTCAGGGTAGATCTCTTAGTTTCCATTATGAGTTAACTAGTTGTGGCATGTATATGTATATATAAGATTGAGAATTTCTATGTTATACTGTACGTTAGTAGTATGTAATAATAATAAAATTGTAACACCTCTTCCCAGCCTACATGTGTAAGCCGAGTAGAGGCGCCACACTAACCTAATGTTGCTACCAATTTTACTTAGTCAAATTTTAGTTCTGGTTAACCTAAGAGAGATTAAGTCTTGAATTGTGTAAAGCTAGATGGATTATGTGATGGAAGTGAGAATGGAATGGACTTGAGTAATATCAGACAGTGGAAATTGTTATAGTGAGTATTGAACTTGATGATCATATGATATTTAGAGTCTCAAAGTATTCACAGATGGAAAGTTCTATGTAATTATATATTATAAGAGATTATAAATGAATTAGAAATGAAGTGACGAATAGAAATTGTATAGGAACTGCATATGATTGAATATGTATATAGTAATATTGTTGAAACATGAATTAAGTTGATAAAGATCATATAATCGAGTGCAAATTGGTTTGAAACGGAGTTGGAATGTATTAACTTCTGATATAGCAAAAATGGAAAGAAGGAATATGTAATTTTTGAGATACATCTTAGCCTTGTATTTGTAAAGATTAAGAATAAAATTATAAAAAGAACAGTATTGATTTGAAAGTTCCAGGCTTGAATATTAATCTCTTAAAGCCATGTGTTTTGTTCAGTATATTTGATCGGTTAATTTTGTTATCCATAGATTTGGGTCTTAGATAAAATGATTGTAATACAGATTTGGTGAGATTGAAAATTATGTTTGAGAAGTATAGTTAAAAGTTATGATGGATAAGGTTGTACCTTATCATTTTATGTTAAAAATTTGGTTATAATTATGAAGGTAGAGAGAAAAGGAAATTATGGAAATGTTTTGAGTTATGGATAATATGACAAAAAGGTAATCAAAATAAATATAACTATGTGTATATTAAAAGATAATTTGAAGTGATTTCTTATCATGATAATTTGGCTAAATATGAATCGGAAGAGATCAGGAATTGTATATAAGTTTGCCCTAATGGAATTAGGTTATATATATACATATATGAATATTGTGAAATTTCATGATAAGTTTAAATAACTTAGTCGTTGGTTGGAATTGAACAAGATTGGAACGTGGGCATATTGTGACAGATAGATCAATTGATCTGGATTTGGCTAAGATTATGAATCATTAGCGAGATTTAATGTGCATAGTTGTACTAAGAGTATAATTATTTACATGATAATGTATATGATGTAAAATTTTAAAGTGTGATTGGACATGAATGAATGGAGTTATAGTAGTTATAAATCATGATAAAAAGGGAAAAGATTGGTTATTTATAAAATAAGTTGAAAGGAAATGTATTAATATGTAAGTTAAGTGAAAAGCATGCTAAAGAAATAACTCAATTTGTGAAAAATAAGGATCTTGTTATCCTTTGAGGTTTGATAAATGTCTATTTAAACAGAGATTGTAATGACATGATAATTAATGCTAAGATATAAACCAATGATTTTTTAGGTTAAAGTTAAGAGAGTAATTTCAAACAGGTGAATGAACAAAATATATTGAATATAAAGATTGAATGAAGTATAAATGTACTATAGTATGATTTGATTCTTGTATAAAGTCATTAATAGGAAATGTAATGAGTTCTTTTGAATGTTTGATCAAGGAAGTAATAAGATATATAAACGTATAGAATGATGAGTTATGGAATTTAGAGAAGATGGTTGATTCTAAAGGGAAGAGTTGAAGTTATATGATTTGATGACATAATAACTTAAGCATATAATTAACTTCTTATGGAAGTTAAGATAATATTTTGTTCAGAATGAATTGTTACGGTATTGATAATTTCGAGGACGAAATTATTTAAGGGGGAGAGAATTGTAATATCTCAATTTATGCCCTAGAAGTTTTGAATATTATGGTTGTTTTAATTGGATTGAATGTAGGTGTCAAATTGAAAGAGAAAAGAATTTTTAAAGGAAGTGTATATGTTGCATATATGGTAGTATAAATAACATATACATAAGTCAAAAGGAATGGTCAATGGAAGAGGATATTTATTTGTGATATGTGAAATTACTTAAATGGGCATATGAGTGACAAGAGTTAAGTTTAAATGGATGAGGGCATTTAAGTAATTGTTGTGTTAGAATTGCATGGTTGAGATTTAAAGAAGAAGAGAAGTTTGACTTGTCATTATTCTTTTCTTCTCTTCTCTTTTGGTGTGGCCGGCTATCAAAGGAAAGGGAGAGGAAGAGAGGTGTTCTAAGTTCTAAACATCAAATTGAAGGGAGAATCAAAGGATTAAGTTGGAGATTTGTGAAATTTCTTCAATTGAGGTAAGTACTCTCTTGTTTTCCTTTGTTATTTTGAGGTTGTGTTTGAAGTGAGTTATGAATTGTTGATCTTATGATTGAGTGTGTTTGAGATATGTTTATAAGTGTTGAGATTGATTGTAAGTTACAAAGTTAAATTGGTGTTGGTTTTGGTTTGAAGATGGTCAGTTAAGTGGATGTGGATATTGAAAGAACAAGAGTGATGTTGGTTTAGGGTTTTGAAGTATTGAGCGATTAAATGTGTTGTTGATGTATTGTTAATGTGAATATTGTGATGAGCATGCAAGATATGTGTTAATGACATTGTTTATATTCATTTGAATGGGGTTATGTTGTGCATAATGTGTTTAAATTCAATCAAAAGAGATTTGGCCATGTTTAGGGTTTTTAATAATGAGAGACACGACCAAACTAAGGAAGAGACACGGCCAAACTATAGAATGTTGGGAGACACGGCCAAGTCTAAGGAAAATGTGGCCGTGTTAGATGATTTTTGGAGAGACACGGTCGTGTCCCTTGCCCATGTCTGCCACTGCCAATTTGTGTTGAGAGACACGGCCACAAGCTTGGCCGTGTCCCTTGAGTGTGTTGGCTACTGTGAGTGTCCTTTGCTCTTCTTGCTTTGTTGAGATTGAACATACATATGATGATGCATATGACACTATATGAACAATGTTATGTGTTATGCATTGTGAATCTTGTGAATGGTAATGTGTTGTATGAATAATGTACTTTGTAATGTTACATCAATGATGCTATATGTAAAATGTGAAGGATATGATGAGGTAATTGATTATGTATACCTTGATGGGAGTAGTTCTTGAGGTAAGGGAAACTTACCTAGATGCATTCTCTTATATGATTTTGAAACTTAAAACAATGTTAAGTAAATTACTAAATTGTTAATACAATGTGACTAATATTGTTATTTGTATAGTGTGAAAGCTATAAGGATCATCCAAAAAGGTATGTGCAATGCAATTTGTTATGATAAATGTTTTAATAATGATTGAAATGAAATAAATGGATATGTTGTTTATATGACGATGAATTTGAGATACATGTGCAATGAAATTGATTATGTATGCTTGAATGATGAAGTGTGTAATGGGAATTGAGACATCAAGAGTTGTGGAACTAATGTTCTGAGATATAATGTGATGTGAAGCCATTGTGATTGGCTATGATAACTCAAATGTGATGTGAAGCCATTGTGATTGGCTATGATGATTCAATTGAAAATGGAAATGATAATGAAATAATAAATGAATTGTGTGGCTAATGTGTTATTCCATTTTCAGAGTTTGTTGTTGGTGGCATGCCTAATGATAGTAACAATCTCTAGAAGTTAGGTTGGGCTTGATCCTTGAAGCCAAGTTGGGTAGAAGTTTAACATGTTTTACTCCCCTTGAAGCTTGGTTGGGTCTAGTCCTTGAAGCCTAATTGAGATGTTACAACCCTTGAAGCTAGGTTGGGTTGGTTCTTGAAGCCAAGTTGGGTTGAGACTTAGCATGCTTTGATCCCCTTGAAGCTTGGTTGAACCTAAATCCTTGAAGCCTAGTTGGGATGATGATAATGATAATGTGATAATAAAACCAAAGCATTAACTCTGAAAGTCGAATGGCATATTAGTGTCTTTTGGGCCCGAGTCTGTCTTTGTTGTCAATATGATATACAAATGTTGAAATAAATGAGTAGTGAGATCTATGGTTTAGTTTGTTGGAAATGTGATTCATGATTGGTGAATTGTGAATAAGATAATGTTATGAAGCATGTTGTGTAATGTGTGTATTGATATATTGGTTGTGAGTATTAATGATGGATTGTGGTTGGTGATAATGATATGTATATAATATATGAAATTAGTCGAGATATATGAAAGGTGCAATTCAAAAGGAAAAACATGATAAGATACTAATGATACATGGAAGTGATATTTCATTATATGTTAGAATTTCTATAATGTATGTTTATATGTTATATTTGTACGACTAAGCTCTTGGGCTTAGCGCGGATGTGTAATCGCGCAGGTAACTAGGTGGAAGATATGAAGTCTTTTGTTATGCCACGAGAAGAGTAAGAGTTTGTCGAGACCAACTAGAGGGTGATGCATACATGTGTAACTTTAATTATGATGTATTTTTGGCAAGAGTGTATTTATATGTATAAATGAAGTTTTGATAAAGATAAGATTATGAACCATATGTAAGATCATTAAAAGTATAATGATTTTGTAAATGGTCTTTAAATTAATGTATTGTTGTTTGAACTCTGTTAAAGGTTTTAAAAATGTAACAAAAAGTGACATCCTTATACTTTATATATTTACTGTATGTATACCAGGTGTATGTATAGTACTTATATGGAGTATCGGGGTGTTACAATAATTTTGGTATCAGAGCTTAGGTTCGAGATTCTCGGCCTAATTGAAATTAAAAAGAAAAAGTTTTGAAAAGTTTAAATAGAAGTAAAAAGGAAAAGTTTTGAAATGAAATTTGTAATACATGCATATGCATTGACACCTAGGTTGATCTCGGATGTGGCATTATATGAATTGTAGAATATTTATGCTATATGAGATGGATGCTAGTGTGTGAATGATGTTTTACATGAAAGTAAAGCCAGAGAAAGAAATGATATGGGAAACTTAATATAAGCTTAATTGATAAAATAAATAATGGAAGTTTACTTAAGGTAAGCAAATATTGAAATATTGCATATTGAGATGTGGTTGTAATATAAAGAAATGAAAAGGAGAATAAAGTTGAAAATGAGTTGGAAACAAAATCAAGATTAAAGTATGTACTCTTTCCTCTATACTTTGAACCTCTTTATAATAAAGTTTATGTTGGGTCGGCTAGACAGAGGAAATATTGTTGGATTGTTAATATTGAAAGATATGTTATTAAAATGAGGAGAGTATGGTGGAATATTGAATGAGTTGAGTAGTATAGACAAAGTGTGGTTATTTAAAGTTTGGGATATATATATAAATTGGTATTGTTATTTTAATGCAAACATTGTGAATTCAATGTTAGAAATGTGAGATGCTTGGATATTGTGAAAGCTCATGGTAATGGTGGTAATATGTGATATTTGAGATTTTTGAAATGAGCTTGATAATTGTGAAAATTATATGTTTTGATATTGCTTTGTGATATATATACATAAGATGTTTTAAAGTGATATTAGGAAAAGATGAGTTTGGCAAATTGAAGTTTAAGCAAAGTAGTAAGTTGAAAAGTTAAAGTTTTAGTGGAATTTGATAAAAATTATTTTGATATTGATAGTTAAATGTATAATCAATACATGAGCTAGGTGAAATGACTAATATTGCACATGAAAATATTATGAATTGAGTAATGTGATTGATAGCATGAGAATTTGTTTTGAAGTAAAAAAGGGAAGTGGATAAACAAATGAAAATGAGCTATTTTAAGTCATTTTACTGCAAAGGGTAAAAATGGATATGGAAGTATATTAAATGCTTTTAAAGACAAAAGTGAAAGAGATGTCACATTGGGAATGTGACTAAGATGGATGTGAAGTGCTATTATAGTCAAAATATATATATATATATATGTGTGTGTTGTGTGAATAAATACTTTACATCATATTGGAACAATGAAAATGATAGTGTTTAAAAGAAAGTGATAAACATTAAATGTGTATTGAATGTATGAAAAAGGAAAATAAAATAAGAGCATATAATTAAGTGTATACATGTATATGATATGTGAATTGAGTTTTTCAATATGAATGAAATTATGATATAAAAAAAAATGTGAATCACATTATGAAGGTGACCTACGAATATGTATGTGGTATAATTATAAAATTAATGATATGGAAACGATGTTGTATTTATTAGTGGATCTAAGAGAGATTAAGTCTTGAACTATGTAAAGCTAGATGGATTATGTGATGGAAGTGAGAATGGAATGGACTTGAGTAATATTGGACAGTGGAAATTGTTATAGTGAGTATTGAACTTGATGATCATATGATATTTAGAGTCTCAAAGTATTCACAGATGGAAAGTTCTATGTAATTATATATTATAAGAGATTATAAATGGATTAGAAATGAAGTGACGAATAGAAATTGTATAGGAACTGCATATGATTGAATATGTATATAGTAATATTGTTGAAACATGAATTAAGTTGATAAAGATCATATAATCGAGTGCAAATTGGTTTGAAACGGAGTTGGAATGTATTAACTTCTGATATAGCAAAAATGGAAAGAAGGAATATGTAATTTTTGAGATACATCTTAGCCTTGTATTTGTAAAGATTAAGAATAAAATTATAAAAAGAACAGTATTGATTTGAAAGTTCCAGGCTTGAATATTAATCTCTTAAAGCCATGTGTTTTGTTCAGTATATTTGATCGGTTAATTTTGTTATCCATAGATTTGGGTCTTAGATAAAATGATTGTAATACAGATTTGGTGAGATTGAAAATTATGTTTGAGAAGTATAGTTAAAAGTTATGATGGATAAGGTTGTACCTTATCATTTTATGTTAAAAATTTGGTTATAATTATGAAGGTAGAGAGAAAAGGAAATTATGGAAATGTTTTGAGTTATGGATAATATGACAAAAAGGTAATCAAAATAAATATAACTATGTGTATATTAAAAGATAATTTGAAGTGATTTCTTATCATGATAATTTGGCTAAATATGAATCGGAAGAGATCAGGAATTGTATATAAGTTTGCCCTAATGGAATTAGGTTATATATATACATATATGAATATTGTGAAATTTCATGATAAGTTTAAATAACTTAGTCGTTGGTTGGAATTGAACAAGATTGGAACGTGGGCATATTGTGACAGATAGATCAATTGATCTGGATTTGGCTAAGATTATGAATCATTAGCGAGATTTAATGTGCATAGTTGTACTAAGAGTATAATTATTTACATGATAATGTATATGATGTAAAATTTTAAAGTGTGATTGGACATGAATGAATGGAGTTATAGTAGTTATAAATCATGATAAAAAGGGAAAAGATTGGTTATTTATAAAATAAGTTGAAAGGAAATGTATTAATATGTAAGTTAAGTGAAAAGCATGCTAAAGAAATAACTCAATTTGTGAAAAATAAGGATCTTGTTATCCTTTGAGGTTTGATAAATGTCTATTTAAACAGAGATTGTAATGACATGATAATTAATGCTAAGATATAAACCAATGATTTTTTAGGTTAAAGTTAAGAGAGTAATTTCAAACAGGTGAATGAACAAAATATATTGAATATAAAGATTGAATGAAGTATAAATGTACTATAGTATGATTTGATTCTTGTATAAAGTCATTAATAGGAAATGTAATGAGTTCTTTTGAATGTTTGATCAAGGAAGTAATAAGATATATAAACGTATAGAATGATGAGTTATGGAATTTAGAGAAGATGGTTGATTCTAAAGGGAAGAGTTGAAGTTATATGATTTGATGACATAATAACTTAAGCATATAATTAACTTCTTATGGAAGTTAAGATAATATTTTGTTAAGAATGAATTGTTACGGTACTGATAATTTCGAGGACGAAATTATTTAAGGGGGAGAGAATTGTAATATCCCAATTTATGCCCTAGAAGTTTTGAATATTATGGTTGTTTTAATTGGATTAAATGTATGTGTCAAATTGAAAGAGAAAAGAATTTTTAAAGGAAGTGTATATGTTGCATATATGGTAGTATAAATAACATATACATAAGTCAAAAGGGATGGTCAATGGAAGAGGATATTTATTTGTGATATGTGAAATTACTTAAATGGGCATATGAGTGACAAGAGTTAAGTTTAAATGGATGAGGGCATTTAAGTAATTGTTGTGTTAGAATTGCATGGTTGAGATTTAAAGAAGAAGAGAAGTTTGACTTGTCATTATTCTTTTCTTCTCTTCTCTTTTGGTGTGGCCGGCTATCAAAGGAAAGGGAGAGGAAGAGAGGTGTTCTAAGTTCTAAACATCAAATTGAAGGGAGAATCAAAGGATTAAGTTGGAGATTTGTGAAATTTCTTCAATTGAGGTAAGTACTCTCTTGTTTTCCTTTGTTATTTTGAGGTTGTGTTTGAAGTGAGTTATGAATTGTTGATCTTATGATTGAGTGTGTTTGAGTGTGTTTATAAGTGTTGAGATTGATTGTAAGTTACAAAGTTAAATTGGTGTTGGTTTTGGTTTGAAGATGGTAAGTTAAGTGGATGTGGATATTGAAAGAACAAGAGTGATGTTGGTTTAGGGTTTTGAAGTATTGAGTGATTAAATGTGTTGTTGATGTATTGTTAATGTGAATATTGTGATGAGCATGCAAGATATGTGTTAATGACATTGTTTATATTCATTTGAATGGGGTTATGTTGTGCATAATGTGTTTAAATTCAATCAAAAGAGATTTGGCCATGTTTAGGGTTTTTAATCATGAGAGACACGGCCAAACTAAGGAAGAGACACGGCCAAACTATAGAATTTTGGGAGACACGGCCAAGTCTAAGGAAAATGTGGCCGTGTTGGATGATTTTTGGAGAGACAGGGCCGTGTCCCTTGCCCATGTCTGCCACTGCCAATTTGTGTTGAGAGACACGGCCACAAGCTTGGCCGTGTCCCTTGAGTGTGTTGGCTACTGTGAGTGTCCTTTGCTCTTCTTGCTTTGTTGAGATTGAACATACATATGATGATGCATATGACACTATATGAACAATGTTATGTGTTATGCATTGTGAATCTTGTGAATGGTAATGTGTTGTATGAATAATGTACTTTGTAATGTTACATAAATGATGCTATATGTAAAATGTGAAGGATATGATGAGGTAATTGATTATGTATACCTTGATGGGAGTAGTTCTTGAGGTAAGGGAAACTTACCTAGATGCATTCTTTTATATGATTTTGAAACTTAAAACAATGTTAAGTAAATTACTAAATTGTTAATACAATGTGACTAATATTGTTATTTGTATAGTGTGAAAGCTATAAGGATCATCCAAAAAGGTATGTGCAATGCAATTTGTTATGATAAATGTTTTAATAATGATTGAAATGAAATAAATGGATATGTTGTTTATATGACGATGAATTTGAGATACATGTGCAATGAAATTGATTATGTATGCTTGAATGACGAAGTGTGTAATGGGAATTGAGACATCAAGAGATGTGGAACTAATGTTCTGAGATATAATGTGATGTGAAGCCATTGTGATTGGCTATGATAACTCAAATGTGATGTGAAGCCATTGTGATTGGCTATGATGATTCAATTGAGAATGGAAATGATAATGAAATAATAAATGAATTGTGTGGCTAATGTGTTATTCCATTTTCAGAGTTTGTTGTTGGTGGCATGCCTAATGATAGTAACAATCTCTTGAAGTTAGGTTGGGCTTGATCCTTGAAGCCAAGTTGGGTAGAAGTTTAACATGTTTTACTCCCCCTTGAAGCTTGGTTGGGTCTAGTCCTTGAAGCCTAATTGAGATGTTACAACCCTTGAAGCTAGGTTGGGTTGGTTCTTGAAGCCAAGTTGGGTTGAGACTTAGCATGCTTTGACCCCCTTGAAGCTTGGTTGAACCTAAATCCTTGAAGCCTAGTTGGGATGATGATAATGATAATGTGATAATAAAACCAAAGCATTAACTCTGAAAGTCGAATGACATATTAGTGTCTTTTGGGCCCGAGTCTGTCTTTATTGTCAATATGATATACAAATGTTGAAATAAATGAGTAGTGAGATCTATGGTTGACTTTGTTGGTAATGTGATTCATGATTGGTGAATTGTGAATAAGATAATGTTATGAAGCATGTTGTGTAATGTGTGTATTGATATATTGGTTGTGAGTATTAATGATGGATTGTGGTTGGTGATAATGATATGTATATAATATATGAAATTAGTCGAGATATATGAAAGGTGCAATTCAAAAGGAAAAACATGATAAGATACTAATGATACATGGAAGTGATATTTCATTATATGTTAGAATTTCTATAATGTATGTTTATATGTTATATTTGTACTACTAAGCTCTCGGGCTTAGCGCGGATGTGTAATCGCGTAGGTAACTAGGTGGAAGATATGAAGTCCTTCGTTATGCCACGAGAAGAGTAAGAGTTTGTCGAGACCAACTAGAGGGTGATGCATACATGTGTAACTTTAATTATGATGTATTTTTGGCAAGAGTGTATTTATATGTATAAATGAAGTTTTGATAAAGATAAGATTATGAACCATATGTAAGATCATTAAAAGTATAATGATTTTGTAAATGGTCTTTTAATTAATGTATTGTGGTTTGAACTCTGTTAAAGGTTTTAAAAATGTAACAAAAAGTGACATCCTTATACTTTATATATTTATTGTATGTATACCAGGTGTATGTATAGTACTTATATGGAGTATCGGGGTGTTACAAAGAATTTAAGAGAAAGTTTATTTCTGAAGCATATCTCGACGCCAGGAGGAAAGAGTTTCTACACTTGAAGCAGGGGCGAATGACAGTGGCAGAGTACGAAAGGGAGTTCACCAGATTAAGCAGGTATGCTAAGAAAGCAATAGAAGATGAGGAAGATCGATGTAAACAATTCTTAGATGGATTGAATAATGAGATTAAGGTGCAGCTGATTGCTGCTCATATTAAGGAATTTTCTGTGTTAGTCACCCGAGCTATTGAAGTGAAGCAGTGTCAGTCTGATGAGCAGAATAGAAGACAAAAGATGAAACAGAAGAGAGATACCCAAAACTATTCGGGAAACTACCAATCATCAAGGAAGCGATTCCGAGGCAGTGGTTCCACGGGAGGCGGTCAACGCCGGAGTTACAGTCAGGGATCGAATCACAGTGGCCCAAGTCAAGCCACCTCAGTCGCTAGTACCGGACGATCCGGAAGAGGGCAAGGAAGAGGATTCAACCGAAG
Source organism: Garcia nutans (assembly GCA_947685225.1). Classification (NCBI taxonomy): domain Eukaryota; kingdom Viridiplantae; phylum Streptophyta; class Magnoliopsida; order Malpighiales; family Euphorbiaceae; genus Garcia; species Garcia nutans. The sequence goes on along the minus strand of CANTUV010000007.1, from coordinate 29,051,764 downwards.
CGGAGGTAACTTTTCTACCGGTCCGAGAGGTAATGAAGGCGAAAATACTAATCCACGCTGTGATCAATGCGAACGCCGCCACACGGGAGAATGTTGGGGTCGGACATTTGCATGCTACATATGTGGATCTTTAGACCACCTTATGCGAGAGTGTCCCCAGCGAATGCAGAATCTACCTAGGGAGACTAAGGGATCGCAAGCAGCAGCAGGGCGAGGCCGAGGCAGAGGTAGGGGCAAAAATCCGTCACGCGTGAAGTCTGAGACGGTGGATTGACCAGAAGCAAGGGCTCCTGCTAGAATGTATGCCATGAGGGGGCGAGAAGATGAAGAAGCGCTAGACGTGATTGCAGGTTAGTTGTCTATGTTTGGAGTTCCGCTTTACGTTTTTGTAGATCCGGGTTCTTCACACTCATATATATGCACGAAAAATGAAAAACTTGGGAACCTAAAGGTAGAACTAGAGGAAGAGGGAATATTAGTTACTAGCCCATTAGGGAGTGAGGTGATTACAAGGAAGGTAGTGAAAGATTGCCCCGTGGAGATACACGGACGTATCTTTTGGGGAGACTTATTTGAACTACCATTTCAAGAATTCTACACTATCCTTGGGATGGATTGGTTGGCCAAACATGATGCACTGGCTGACTGTAAACAGAAGAGAGTTACTCTGCATATGTCAGACGGTGACGAAGTGACCTTAGTGGGAAAGAGGAAGGACTATCTAACTAACATCATTTCCGCTATGATGGCTAAGAGCTTAGTGCAAAAAGGCTGCGAGGCATACCTGTTATGCGCATTAGAAGCGAAAGAAGAAGCACCGAAGCTACAAGATATACCTACTGTTTGCAATTTCCCCGACGTATTTCCTGACGACTTACCCAGATTACCACCTAAACGAGAGGTGGAATTCAACATAGACGTGTACCCGGGAGCTGCACCAGTATCCATCACACCTTACCGAATGGCTCCAGCGGAGCTAAAAGAACTAAAGGTACAGCTACAGGAACTTTTAGACAAGGGATTCATTAGGCCAAGCGTGTCATCATGGGGAGCGCCAATATTGTTCATGAAAAAGAAAGACGGATCCCTAAGGTTGTGTGTGGATTACCGTCAACTTAATAAGCTTACCATCAAGAACAAGTATCCGCTACCTCGCATAGACGATTTGTTTGATCAACTCAAAGGTGCTGGAGTCTTTTCAAAAATAGATCTACGATCGGGTTATCATCAATTGGGGATCAAAGACGAAGACATACCAAAAACCGCATTCAGAACTCGCTATGGACATTATGAATTCATCGTTCTGCCTTTCGGATTAACAAACGCACCTACAGTATTCATGGATCTGATGAACAGAATCTTCCACCCGTATTTGGATCAGTTCGTGGTTGTATTCATTGATGACATATTGGTGTATTCAAAGAATCGAGAGGACCATGATCGTCACCTTAGGATTGTATTGCAAACCCTGCGAGAGAAACAGTTATACACTAAATTCAGCAAATACGAATTTTGGTTGGAAGAAGTAGCCTTCTTGGGACATATTGTATCGGCAGAAGGAATAAGGGTCGATCCAAATAGAAGCAGTATTGGAATGGAAGCCACCTAAGACAGTAATGGAAGTTCGTAGTTTCTTGGGGTTAGCAGGATATTATCGAAGATTCGTCAAAGGGTTTTCCATGATCGCCGCACCTATGACCAAGCTACTTCAGAAAAATGCCAAATTCCAGTGGACCGACGCTTGCCAACGGAGCTTTGAAAGGCTGAAGCAAAAACTGACTGAAGCGCCCATTCTTACACAACCCGAATCAGGAAAAGATTTTGTGATCTATAGAGATGCATCCCACATTGGGCTAGGTTGCGTATTGATGCAGGAGGGCAAAGTCATTGCATATGTTTCTCGACAGCTCAAGCCACACGAAAAGAATTATCCCACGCATGACTTAGAACTAGCAGCGATTGTTTTGGCTTTCAAGACGTGGAGGCACTACTTATACGGGGAAAAGTGTTACATTTATAAGGATCATCAAAGCCTGAAGTACCTGCCCACGCAGAAAGATTTAAACCTACAACAGCGAAAATGGATGCAATTGTTAGCCAACTATGACTATATGATTAACTATCACCCGGGCAAAGCGAATGTCATAGCAGATGCACTTAGTCGGAAGTCAATGCAAGCACTACATGCTATGAGGGTAGAATTAGAGCTCACAGAAGATGGAGCTATCTTTGTAGAAATGCACGTGCGACCTACCTTACATCAACAAATACGTGAGGCTCAGAAGGAAGATGAACAAGTGAAGAAGTGGAGTCAACAGGCGCAGGAGAATTCATCAGGAGATTATCAACTTCGTCCAGATGGTATCCTATACTACAAGAAGAGAATGGTGGTACCTAAGTTCGAGGAACTGAAGAAACAGATTTGGTAAGAAGCTCATAACAGTCCTTACACAATGCATCCGGGAGCAACGAAAATGTACCGGGACTTGAAGGAGTATTACTGGTGAACAGGAATGAAAAGAGACATCATGGACTACTACAACCTATCACGATTCCAACCTGGAAATGGGATCGTATTACTATGGATTTTGTCACAGGATTGCCTATGACTAAGGACAAACATGACCCGATCTGGGTAATCGTGGATCGGCTTACCAAGTCCACTCATTTCTTACCAGTACGTGTGGATTACTCGCTAGACAAGTTGGCAGACTTGTACATCAAAGAGATCGTACGTCTCCACGGAGTTCCAACTTCAATCATATCAAATCGAGATCCACGCTTTACGTCAAATTTTTGGCAGAAGTTCCAAACAACCCTTGGGACTCGAATGTACCACAGTACAGCATTCCATCCCCAGACAGACGGACAGTCAAAAAGAGTGATTCAAGTTTTGGAAGATATGCTGAGGGCGTGCGTTTTAGAATTTAAAGGCAGCTGGGACAAACACCTAAGCTTAATGGAATTCGCGTACAACAACAGCTATCAATCCAGCATACAAATGGCTCCTTACGAAGCACTGTACGGTCGAAACTGCAGAACTCCAGTTTGCTGGATAGAATTGAGCGAGGAAAAGATGTTGGGGCCAGACATAGTTAAGGAAACTGAGGAAAAGGTAGAGATCATTCGAGAACGATTAAAAACAGCGGCGGACAGGCAAAAATCAAATGAGGACCTAAAGAGGAAAGACATACAGTTCGAGGTCTGCGACAGAGTATTCCTCAAAGTCTCTCCTCGGAAGAAGGTGTTACGATTTAAACAGAAAGGCAAGCTAAGCCCTAGATTCATCGGACCATATGAGATCATCAAATGGGTAGGTCCGGTAGCTTACCAGTTGGCGTTACCACCTGAATTAAGTAAAATACATGATGTTTTCCACGTTTCAATGCTAAGGATGTATCGTTCAGATCCAACCCACGTCATACAAGCTCAAGACATCGAGATTCAGCCTGACCTGACATACGAGGAAGAGCCGATAGAAATCTTAGCACGGAAAATCAAAGAGTTGCAGAATAAGAAGATCCCATTGGTTAAAGTGCTTTGGAGGAATCACAAAGTAGAAGAAGCTACATAGGAACATGAAGAAACTATGAGGAAGCAGTACCCATATTTATTTCCACCTGATAGGCTTTGGGGCGAAGCCTAAATTAACGAGGGAGGAACTGTCACATCCACCCACTGTATTTATGTCTAGCAGTCATGTGCACAGCAAGAGAAAGGATCTGGAGAGGTCATCTCTGATGGCGGTTCCTAGAGAAGGTCGCAGGACCAACGGGGCTTAATTGAAAGACATGTAAAGTTTTGGGGAGGTGGCTGTAATTACCAAAAGTTGTTTTGGAGGTCCTTAATAGTGCATATAACAGACTCCAGAAATGGAAAGTAGAGAAAAATTGGGTAGCAACGGCGCGACACGGTTTTTCCTAAAAATGCACGGTTTGGAAGATATAGGGGATTTTGACCAGAGGCATTATGGTCATTTTCAAAAGTGTCTCAAAAGTAATAATGGATCTCAAAAATGAAAAGTAGAGGAAAAACTGAGTCAAAAAGTGTACCACAACATTCGGCGGAAGTGCGCGGTTTAAAAGTTACGAAGGAGTAATCGCCGGAGGGTATTTTGGTCTTTTCACACCCTAGACAATAAAATTTCAGCACAAGGAGGTTGAGGGGCCAAAATATAATTAAAAGAAAGCTCAATGGCTTGGGTTTTAAATAAATAAAAGAAAGAGACAATTGGACCAATGAAAATTAGCCATTTTCCCACTTAAGTATACCAATGGGAAACCAACACTTACACCAACACATCTTAACCTCTCTTAGCGGCCATTTGGATGAGAGAACAACAAAAAAATAAAATTCAAGAGCTCTCCTTTGTTCTTGCTTTGGCCGAATAGGAGAGGAAGGGAAAAGAGAGAGTGATTTTTCAAGTTAGCTATTTTTGGTTGCAAACTTTGGTGGAGAATAAGACTTTAAGGTAAGGGATTTTATTTGTAGCTTTAATTTCATTAATTGTTGGCTATTTTAAGAGATCTAAATTAGGGTTCATAAAGGTTGAATTTGGGGAAGTTTGTAGGATGGTTAGAAAATGAATTTAATGGAAAAATATGTTGATTAATGATGAGAGATGGTTAATTTAGGTAGAAATTCATATGAATTTGGAGGGTAGCTTATTGTTCTAAATTTCTAAGGTTTATGTTTAAGGTTGTGTTCTTGAATTTCTTGAAGGAGAAACAAAGATTAAGGGAGGAGAAGAAGGAAAGGCAAAGGGGAATTAAAAGAACAAGGTTTGGTACTTTACCAATGAGAATTATTTATTTTTGTGAAAATCATGTTTATGCCATTTTTGAATTGTTGCCCAATTGAATTATTTTCACTTATATTAAATGTTTGAAGTGTGTTATTGAATCTATATGGTGTTTTAGTTGGTTGAATTCAAATAAAATCTAATGTTTACAATGATTTTAGTAAAATGATTTATGAATCCCATTTAGTTCAAATTGATTTAAACATGCAAGTATTTTCAAGGGAAGTGTCTAAACCTTTATTACATTATTAAAGAAGTCTTGAAATGGGTTAAAAAAATAAATAAATAAGTACTTTTGCACAATGTGTTAGTTTGGGCCGAAATGGTCCCTAAAATGGCAGTTTTCTGGACCCTTTTTGGGGCGGTTGTTTGAGGTAGCAAATGAATGAATTTTTTAACGACATTTTACGTGTAATTAGTCAACATATGAAATAAGTTTCCTGCAAAATTTTAGACAAAAAAAATTTTGTTTACTTGGTCAAATGTAAGATTGAAGTGGACTGAAATTTTGACGAAAACCCAGATTTTACTATTCATTTGGCGCTTGCCTTTTGCGTTGCCGATTTTACACGCCGCGACACTTTTCATCTGGTCAATTTGTGACCTTTTTGAGGAATGCTTTGAAATTTTTGATATGTTTATTGTGGATGTTAAATATGTGAAAAAGGGTAATGGTTTGACTAAAGAATGTGGTGCACGGCGTAATTGGCAAAGCGCGACGGGAATTAAAATGATTTCTCGAGTCATTCTAAAATAAAGTTTGAGACTTAAAGTGAATCATTTTAACCTTTATGCTCTGCTGGGTAGTTGGGGGTGGTAGATAAGGGTATGGTACACTATACTAACGCATGCAGTACTGCTCATTATTGTGATTGATTTGATACTGATATGATATTTTATTCAGTGGTGAGGGCCACTGAAGCTGGTGGTGAGTGCCATTGGTTATAACCAGGATGGTGAGGGCCATTCCTCTGATATGATAATGATGGTGAGGGCCACCTATGTTACAGTGGTGAGGGCCACTGCCTTATTGCTATGGTTCCCTCTATACCAGTAGAGCCAAGGTCCTGTTTTTTTAAACTACATAATGCAAAATGAGTTTGAATTATGTTTTTTTTTACATTTGTTGAAAGCATATTTACACTGAATGTACAATAACTTCCATTGGTTTAATGTTGGGTAATTTTTTACTTAATTATTTCTTTTTATTTCATTATTTCTTTTATTTCAAATGCTTTCATGTTTTACTATTATTTCCATTGGTAAAGTACCCGCTGAGCGACATTGCTCAGCGAGTTAAGTTTTCCTGGACTCGTAGGTTCGGAGCAGTAGCTAACTCTTGAGAAGCGACCACCAGACCCACAGCATCTCAGGGTAGATCTCTTAGTTTCCATTATGAGTTAACTAGTTGTGGCATGTATATGTATATATAAGATTGAGAATTTCTATGTTATACTGTACGTTAGTAGTATGTAATAATAATAAACCTCTACTTTATTTTGTAGTAGAAGTGTGAATTCTTCTTGCAGGTTTGTAGTTGAGGTAGTTGAGGTTATAAGGGGGACTCATTGGGAGTGTATTGAGACTGATTGTGTTCGCATTGGTTTGTGTAAAAATATTTTCAAAAATCAGAAAAACCAGTTTTATCGACACTTGGGACCCAATTTCTAGGCGAACCTCTGGCCAAATTTCTGTAAAAACCGGAACTAAAATTTGACTAAGTAAAATTGGTAGCAACATTAAGTTAGTGTGGCGCCTCTACTCGGCTTACACATGTAGGCCGGAAAGGGGTGTTACAGTGCTAGATATATGAAAACCTAAATCACTTACCTAGGGGATTGACATTATAGGAGAGATACATCTGATAGCTTTAAGTGGTCATCATTTTATTGTAGTAGCAGTTGATTATTTTTCAAAATAGGTTGAGGTAGAATCTTTCAACAAGCTAGGGGCAAGGAAAATGGCTAGGTTTATTGAAAAGAATCTCATCTACAAATGTGGGGTCCCACAGAGTGTGATATCTAATAATGAGGTACAGTTTCAAGGAGCTATTTAGGACTTATTCTCGATGTGCCAAATCCATCATCACTCATCCTCCCCTTATAGACCAAAGGCTAATGGCATAGTGGAGGCAACATGTAACACCCCCATGCTCTATATAAGTACTATACATATACCTGGTATACATACAATACGTATATAAAGTATAAGAATGTTACTTTTCGTTTCAATTATTTTAAAACCTTTATCCAAATTCAAGCAATATTACATTAATTTAAAGAACATTTACAAATTTCATGATTCTTATAAAAATACAACATAATTAAAATCACATATGTATGCATCACCTTCTAGTTGGTCTCGAGACACTCTTACCCTTCTCGTGGCATAACAGCTGAACTTCCAGATCAATCGCATAATCACCTGCGCGATTACACAACCGCGCTAAGCCCGAGAGCTTAGAAGTACAAATAAATATAAAATATAAAATATATGCTTTACCAAAGAATCATACCTCATATTTTTAGCATCATGTTTTATTGTTCTTTTACCCCGTTTTCCTTTCTCAATGTATCCTTCATATATTCCCACAAATCTCATAAATTATATACATATTTACATGGAACATTCACAACACGATACTTACCCATTTCTATCTCATATACATAAACATATACATCATTTCAATAAATCACCATTCAATGACCTTTCCAGACCTTCATGAAAACAATACTCACAAATTCCACATTCATATACATTTTACACATCATACTATATTTTCATAAAATCATATCTCAACAAAGCTCCTCAAGCCATATTCACTTTCAATATATTATTACATACATTACAAAATCATACTTCATAACATCATTTTATTCACAATTCGTTAATCATGAATCACACTTTCAACAAAGTCAGCCATAAATCCCATTATTCATTTATTTCAACATTTGAATATCACATTGACAACAAAGACAGACTCGGGCCCAAACAACACACTAATATGCCATTCAATTTTCAGAGTTAATGCTTTGGTTTAATTATCACATTTATCATTATCCCAACTAGGCTTCAAGGATTAGGCTCAACCAAGCTTCAAGGGGAACAAAGCATGCTAAGTATCAACCCAACTTGGCTTCAAGAACCAATCCAACCTAGCTTCAAGGGTTGTAACATCTCAATTAGGCTTCAAGGATTTGACCCAACCAAGCTTCAAGGGGAGTAAAACATGTTAAACTTCAACCCAACTTGGCTTCAAGGATCAATCCAACCTAACTTCAAGAGATTGTTACTAATAGGCATGCCACCAACAACAAACTCTGAAAATGGAATAACACATTAGTCACACAATTCATTTATTATTTCTTTATCAATATCATTCTCAATTATCATTATAGCCAATCACAATGGCTTCACATCTCATTTGATTCATCATGGCCAATCACAATGGCTTCATATCACATTTGATTCATCATAGCCAATCACAATGGCTTCATATCACATTCTTATTCACAATAATACACTTTATTATTCAAGTATACATGTATAACATCAATTACATTAAACATCAATTAGGCAAATCTATCATATCATTTCTATCATCACTCAATGGCATTGAACATTATCTAGGCATACATCAATCATAACATTACTTTCACATCATACAAATTATATCATCACATCTTTCACCTTCCATAACATATACATTATCCATATATATATACATCAACACTATAACACATTAACACATTTATAGCTGAAGGTGTTAAGGTCCTAAATCATATAAATATATGAAATCAAATGAAGTTTTGTACTTACCTCAAGAGAAACTCACATCCATCTACTCTTTCTTTCATAAATCCTTCAGTACTTGGATTAAAGCAACTCAATCTCTTCAACACCTAATCCCAAAAGTGATCATACATACTTACTTAGAGATACACATAAGATAATATAGGTAAGAATCAACTAGGGCAAACTCCACACACATGACACGCTCACCAACACGGGCGTGTCCTTGATCGTGCCCTAAACCAACAATACAGAAGCTTTGACACGCTCAATACCACGGGCGTGTCACCGGGCGTGTAATACATTCTGCCTCACACAAAACATCGACACGTCCAACAACATGAGCGTGCTCATGGCCGTGTAAATTCTCAAATCTCACAGTAGCTATGACACGCTCACCAACACGGGTGTGTTACTGGTCGTGTCGAACCTACTGCCACCAACATAATTGACACGCCTAAGAACCTGGACGTGCTCATGGGCGTGTCAGGCCAAAAATCCAGATTCCGGCCAAAACAACAAGACACCCAACAAAACACCCCTTATCACCAACATCCACTTCCAACAAACTTACCAAAACATACCCAAAAACCATTTTAAACTTACAAAACATCAAAACAACTCCCACATACATCAATCACAAATCACAAACATCATTAATAACCTTAAACACAATTACAACACCATCTCTTTCAACACACTTACTCTTTTCTTCAATCCATCCTTAAAATCCATAATCAATTTACTCACATACTCTTAAACATATCAAAATCAAACAACACACTCTTAAACAATCTATCAAACTCAAACACAACTTCAATTAAACCAAGAAATCAAAAGATGACTTACTTGAATTTCTTGCCAAATCTTCAAACTTCATCTTCAATTTTCTTAAAATCCTTAAGCAATTTGATGTGAAGATCAAAAATCACATCTCTCTCTCTCTCTCATCCACGAAGAAGAAGAAGAAGAAGAAGAAAGAAAGAATCTTTTCTTTCTTTGTTCTTATCTCTTATATATATATAATAATAATAATAATAATATAATATTATTATTTCCAAAATATCTTCTTACTCCTTTTGACTTTCTTTCCTTCTTTCTTTTATTATTATTATTATTATTTAACTATATAAACTTACTCTTCCCTACACCACTTTATACATTATGTATATGTCTTATATATATATATTGCATTTATATTTCCCAAATACCATATGTATACATATTATCCTCTATGTACATCCATTCCTTATACTATTTCCTTTTAATTAATTTATCTATCTTTCTATTTCCATAAAACATATACCTTAAATCCAAATACAACAATAACTCCAAAACTTTTGGGGTATATTTTAGGATATTACACAACAAATAAGACAATTAAGTAGATTCTTTACACGATGACCAAGATGTACAAGGATTGGTCAGAGATGCTTCCTTTGGCTTTATGGGGATACAGAACAAGTGTATGAACCCCGACTAGAATGATGTCATTTTCCTTAGTTTATGAGATGGAAGCAATATTGCCAATTGAGATTGAGATCAAATCATTAAGGGTGGTTCTGGAAGCTGAATTTCCTGAGATAGAATGGGTAGTGAGCAGATACACACAGTTAGCATTATTAGAAGAGAGAAGATTAAAAGCACTGTATTATCATCAGCTGTATCAAAGAAAGATAGCTCGGGCCTACAATAGAAGGGTTAAGATTAGGAAGTTTAAAGTTGACAAATTAGTGTTGAAACAGTGTACGCCTAATGTACCTGATCCAAGAGGAAAGTTTTGACCTAGTTGGGAAGGACCATATGTTGTGAAGCAAGTCATGAACAAGGGTGCACTCAAGCTATCAGACATGGATGGGAATGAGTTTAGTGAACCAATAAATATTGATAGGTTGAAGAGGTTTTATGTATAAAAAAAGAGAGCTTGCTAGGTTGAAAACAAAAAAAAAGGGCGGCCTAGACAAAATTTAGAGCAGTCCGCTAGTTCCAAAAACCTGAAAGGGCAGTCTAGGCAACAATTAGGGCTAAATGAGAGAAAATTGTCAGCCAAAAGGGTTGGCTGGCGACATGAGTAATCTTGTGTATGCTAGCTTTATATTTGGTTGTTTCCCAATTTAATAAAATAGAGTTAATATTAAAATTGTTCAATATGTACTATTTTGAAATAATCTGACCATTAGGATAAAATAAATAACACAGTATCGAAAGGTGATGACAAATTATAAAAGGAAAGAAAAATCTATTATTATTATTATTATTATTCATCCTAACATCATTTTTTCTAAAGAATTGACAAGTGTAAAATCTATGGCAGATGATAAGTGTAGCGTGCAGGCCAACTTTGCTTCAGTCGATCTAGGAAGGCTTTAATTAGGCAGGAAATGTCCAAATCAGGAGTGAACTCAGAACCTCAAGGCTCAGCTCCATACTGGCGGTCAAGTCAATGAGGATCATAGCAAGTACCTCAACAAATAGCAGTAATAGGAACATTTATCAAATATGTTTGAATGGTGGCATGGTTGATCTTCCATCAAGGGACCAACCAACGGATGTTAGACACAGCTTGTGAGCATACCCAGTCAATCTAATTGGCATATGAAGAAGCAGGATGGAGTAGTTTCCTAGCAAAATGATGTTGTGGCAGATATTTAGCAAAATCCATAGATGGAGTGTCAGGTAAGCAGAGATGCTCCTGTAGCCAGATCTATGAATACAAGCAATAATTTTTTTAAAAAAAAACTCGTTAGGTTGAAAACCCATAAGGGCGGCCTAAGCAAAAATTAAGGTGGTTCGCTAGTTTAGAAAGCCCACAAGGGTAGTCTACGAAAAAAATAAAACTAATATAAAAAGGTCCACTAAGTTGAAAACCCATAAGGGCGGCTTATGTAAATATTAGGATAACTCGTTAGCTCCGAAAACCTGCAAGGGCGGACTAGGTAAAAATTAGAGCAATAAAAAAAATAAAAGGCCTAGATTGAAAACTTGAAAGGCCGATTTAGGTAGTTATCTGAACTAGCAGAGGACATTCATCCAATCTCCTTAAAGATTCTATCTTGAATTGATCCAATACGATTAGGGTTTCAGCAAAGATCACAGGCACTTATGATAATCCTCCTTCCATTTGGTCCACAATATACAGTACTCGTGGATCAATGTCACCGTTAAGAGAAACAAGCATGAATTGACCAAGCAAGCAAAGACAGAACATGCACCCCCAGGTTTTGGTGGGAGCCTAATGGGAAGTGAAAAAGTCAATAAAGGGACCAAGAAAAATTTTCTCACCTCTCATCCATCAACTGCAGAACTTCAGGCTTTGAAAGTTGAAATAACATTTGCATCTTTTGTTGAGTTTTGGAAGTCGGTATGGGTAATGCCATTGGTTGATTGCTTAGATATCCAAGACTAGTTTTAAATTCTTCGATCATGGGACAAATATTAAAGTTGTTTATCTTGAAAGTCCTAGTTTTCACATCCCAAAAGGAAGCCATGGCATGTGAAAAGGAATGGTCTAACTTGACATTTTGAAAGCACTTTAAGTTATTGAGTTAAGATCATGATATTTGTTCCCAATGTGTAGGCTTTATGGTCTTAAATAAATTCTTTATCTTTTCCAAATTGGTTTTGGTCATTACGCAAGAATTAAAGATTTGGAATTGTTGTGTTTTTGTAAATGGAAGTATCAAAGTTAAATTCCCAATGTGTAGGCTTCATGCATACATTCAACATATGTAAATATGAAACTGGAAATATATACAAGATAGCTCAGATTGAAGCCCTGAAACCCGAAAGATGGATTAGCATAGGGCATTACGGGTGGCATATCCAGTTATGGCACATCTACATGAGATAGACCAACTACAACACAACTGGGAGCACCAGATTGCTCCATTGCCTACAAAAATTCATGTTAAAAGAGCATAATAACAAGACAAGTCTAGGATTCACATAATATTATATCAACCTGATAGGAGACAACTGTGGTATCATTATGGGCAGCATTCCCTGGGCAACTTCAAAGTGCAATAGTTGGTCCCATATGAACCCATTATATGACAAGTATGGTCAGAGCAAGAGTGTATCAATTATATGAACTCAATGTGCAAGTTAGTACAGATGTCGGGTGTTATGGACTCAGCCTAGCTATCTGCAAGTGCATAGATCATTAATAGGTAATATAATGATAAGTAGAGTATCATTCCCATAAGGAAGTTTTCTTCTAAATACTGATCAATTAAAACTAAGTATTATTTGGATGAAAAAATTTGATTTATGATTAAGCAAAACAAATTACTTTGAATTAAATCTAATGTTATGAAACTTAGGGTTAAGTCACCTTTATTGATTTATCATGGATTTTCTAAAGTATTAATTTAATTTAGTTTTCCTTTCATTAATGGTTAAATTCTCCTATATTAAGTTCAAGTCTTTCTCAAGTACTAGAACTAATATCAATTTAATCCTTATGTCTACTCTCGTGATCACAAGTAATTAAACCAATTCATTAGGTTTTGTGAGAATTTTTGAATTAACCTCTTAAGTGTTTAACCTTATCTCTAAGTGAAAAACTTCCTTAAGATTGTTACCTCTATGGACTAATATTATGCTTCCACTCTCGCTCCATCACACAACACCTCAATTCAATTAATTATTGGCCAGATAATTAAAGCATTAAGAGTAAAGATAAAAAAATAATTTAAGGATAATCTAAATTAATTCAAATAGGCATTTATAACTCCATGATAAATTCAATGAAAGGGACCAACCCTAAAGAGGATTTGTTCTTCATTATTAAAATAAAAACATTGAAAATATTAAAGAAAGACATTAAAAACATAATTTAAAGACGAATTATCAAACACTATTTCTTTGAAGAAGAACTTGACTTGGAACTTGAATTTCTTCTTGAACCAGAATTTCACTCTCCTTCTTGAGAAAACTCTAAACTACATTTATTTCTTGAATGAATCTAATCTAATTCTTCTAAATCTTTCATATATTGAAACCTTAGAGGAAGTGTGTTTAAATAGAGTGTTTGGAAGCTTCATTAGTGGGGAAAAACTGAAAAAGGTTAGGCCACATCTTGTTTGGTTCACCACCTACCCAATTTTCTACTCAAAGTCATAAATTTTGGCCCCACGGTTATGGCTTTTCACTGCCATGGTCATGGCCTGAGTTGGATTGGATGGTTTGAGCACTTTACAGCTGCAAAATGGTCGGTAGGGTAGGCCACGGTCGTGGTATTTCAATGCCATGGTCGTCGCATGTAAGTGGAGACTGCCAACTTTGAATTTTCTTCACTTTCTTGGCTCAAGCAGTAGAAATCAATACCATGGTCGTGTCCTGCCAATGCCACCCTCGTGGCCTTCATTTGGCTTCTAGATTTTTGTCTTTTTGCTATGGTAGACTTGATTTAAATCCCATGGTCGTGGCCTTGAAGGGCCACGGGCATGGCTTTTGTTATTTCTTCATTTTTGCTTGCCTTTCTTCATTTTTTGCACCTCTAATCATTAGAAATTTTGAATCTTGTCTTTCCAAGCATGATTATAATAATTAAAACTCAAATACATAAAATCCATCAAATTCAATTGCAAAACGATTAACATTATGGTTAGAATTATAAAAAATATTGATCATAATTTCACTCTATCAAACTCCCACAAACTTAAATCGTTGCTTGTCCTCAAGCAATTGAAGTTTAGTACTATCTATTTATATGTTGAGTTTATATGAAAAAATTTAATAATTAAAACTTTAAATTTTAGGTCGCAATTTAGTTTCATAATTTACCTACTTCATTCTTACCTCCTTTACTCAAGAATTTTAATCAATTACAACCAATTATCAAATTCTAAATAAGCAAATATTCTTTTGATGCAAATACAGCCTAGTCTCATTGTAACACCCCAATACTCCATATAAATACTATACATATACCTAGTATACATACAATAAGTATATAAAGTATAAGGATGCCACTTTTTTTTTTTTACCTTTCAATACCTGTAACAAAATTCAAACCATAATAGGTCAATTTAAATAACACTTACAAATTATTGTCTTTATCAAAACTTCATTTATACATATAATATAACATACTTAAAGTGGATACATGTATGCATTACCCTCTAGTTGGTCTCGACAAAATCTTACTCTTCTCGTGGCCTACCAAAAGACTTCATATCTTCCACCAAGCTACCTGCGCGATAATACATCCGCGCTAAGCTCGAAAGCTTAGTAGTACAAATATAAAATACAAACATATATCATGGAAACACTAACATATAAAGATATCTCAATTCCATATACTTTTAGTTCTTATTAAGTTTATCCCTATTCATTTGCACCTTTCATATCTTTCAACTAATCTCCTATCTTATACACATATAAACATAACATTTCTACCAAGTCCAACCCATCACTAATATTCACAATCAACATCTCAATACACACATTATACATCATAATAATCATAAGTCACATTTCCAATTAAGACAATCATTGTCATCAACCACAATTCATCAATTGAATTCACAATCAATGCTAATACACACATTATACATCATACCAATCATAACATTTCTTTATTCACAATTCAACATTAATGATTCATCACTAGTGCTCATAATCAATATTTCAACGCACATATTACATATCATCAATCACATGTCCAATGAAGTATACCAAAGATTTCATTATCCATTTCTTTCAACATTTGTATATCACATTGACAACAAAGACAGACTCGGGCCCAACAGACACCAATATGTTATTCAAAGTTCAGAGTTACTGCTTTGGTCTATAATCATAATCATCAAGCCCGTAGGCATCATATATCAATATTTCTATCCATGAATAGTGTAACAGACCCAGTCTCTTGGACCATCAACTCATCATGAGGAGATTCTCAACCCGGCAAGACTGTTACCAATCATATATTTCATATTCACAATTCTCATAGTGTAACAGACCCAGTCTCTTGGACCTCAATTCAACTCAATTTGAAGAGATCCTCAACCCGGCAAGACTGTTACCTTTTTCATTTTATAGGCATGCCTCCAAACCCAGAACTCTGAAGACTGAATAACACATTAAACACATATTTCACTTATTGTTTCATTATCAATTTCAATCTCAATGTTCATTATCATCTAGGCAAACATGCCTTGTTTCTTTCAATTAGATCATCATAGCCAATCACAATGGCTTCATCTCACATTTGAATCATCATGGCCAATTACAATGGCTTCACAACATATCCTATCTCAATCCATATGATACATATAACATCATTGCTATAACATTACAAAGTACCTTATTCATATAGCACAATACAATTCACAAGATTCATAATACACAAAACATAGTATTGTTCATACAGTATCATGTGCATCATCATTATAATACTCAACATCAATTACATTAACCAAATGAACATATCATTATTCAATCACATGATTCACATTATACATATAGCATCATTGCTATAACATTACAAAGTACATTAAAGTAATTCTTCATAAAAGTGTTTATCATAATAAATTTGCATAGCTCATACCTTGTTGAATGATCCTCTTCTCTTTCACACTATACAAGTCACATTAGATTAACAATGTAATAATTTACCTAACATTATTTAATTATACTCAATCAATTGTATTCTCATACATTAATATTCATCAAATCATTCACATCTTTCATTTTCCCATAACACAATTATATATATATACATATCATTAATGATATAAACACATCAAAATACATTAGTGATATGCATTAACAATGCAATCATGCAACATTGGTACTTACCTTAATAACATTTCACACCACTCTAAACTCTTCTCCACTCAATAGTTCTTCACTTCACAAATTAGGGCAATTCAACCTCTTCACAACCTAATCCAAAAGGAATATAAGCAAAATGACCATATGAATAGTACATTCTGGTTTTAGACTCCATTTTATCCTTATTTTGAAAAATTGTATAAAATAATCTACTTGACTAAAAATTCTAAAATTTTTACAGAATTTAGTTTTGTATCTTAAAATCATTCCTTTAAAATTTCAGATCAAACTGAACACAAAATCTTGGTCAAATAGTTCACCTAACCAGACTGCCCCAATTGCCCTGCATCCTGGCAGCAGTTCTGAACTTTGTGAATTCCATAAATCAAATTCAATCAACGTGGTTCAAAATTATTTTTCTCAAATACTAGACTCACTAATCAACAACATATCCAAAATTCAATAGGATATGATTTTTCTACATTTTATTAAAAATCCCGAAATATAGCTGTCTCAGTTAAGGTACCTGCTGGAACAGGTCTAATAAAAATAATCTTTCTAAACTCATAACCATTCCAAAATCGAATCAACATATTTTTCAGTCATTCTAGACTCATAGAGACACAACATATCAAAAATTCACTTCAAGAACATTTTTCTATAATTAATTAAAAATCATACAAGTCACAGCCTTTACTAATTGTAAAACAGAAAAATATTCACTAAACACAACTCTTACTCTTCCCTCACCAACACCAATTTAACTTCTTATTTTAAAATCAATTTCAACTCTAATCAACAAAACATCAACACACTTAATCATACTATCAATAACCCTAACTCAACTCACACACATCTTCAAAAATAACAAAGGCAAACAAGAGAAAACTTACTAAAATCATGAAATTCTTGAAATTCCAACTTGTATACTTGAGATCTTCCTTCACTTTTGAGCTTAAAATTCCAAAATCATCACTTGCTCTCTTGCTTTCCGTTGTCTTTGAGTGAGCCGGCCATCAACAAGAAGAAGAAGAAGAAATGATGAAGAAAACACAAAGTCAATAGGCATTAAATACCCTTCCAAAAGAAAATTACTAAACTACCCTCAACCATATAACTAAACCTTTGTCTTTTACAAGCCCATGTTGGTAATTTCACAATCACAAATAAAATATCCTCTTCCCTTGACCAAGCCCTTTGACCGACTTATATTATATATATATGACCATATACACAACATATACACTTCACTCTACACAATGCTTTTCTTCAAACAACATAATTAACACTTATCAATCACACACTCAATTCAATAATAACAACATTATCATAACTTCTAAGCACACTTAGGGATATTACAATTCTCCCCCTCTAAAAAGAAAATTTTGTCCTCGAAATTATCAATATCGTAACAATTGATTCTTAACAACATACTATCTTAACTTCCATATGAAGTTAATTATATGTTTAAGTTACTATGTCACCAAATCATATAACTTCAACTCTTTCCTATAGAATCAACAATCTTCTTTAAATTCCATAACTCATCATTCTATAGGTTTATATATCTTGTTACTTCATTGATCAAACATTCAAAAAAACTTATTACACTTCCTGTTACTATCTTTATACCAGAATCAGATCATTTTATAGTACACTTATACTTCATCCAATCTTTATATTTAATATATATTGTTCCTTCATCTCTTTATGATTACTCTTTTAACTTTAACCTTAAAAATCATTGGTTATGTCTTAGCATTAATTATCCCATCATTACAATCACTGTCTAAATAGACATTTATCAATCCCTCAATGGATAACAAGATCCTTATTTTCCACAAATGGAGTTACCTCTTTAGCATGCTTTTCTCTTAACTTACATATTAATACATTACCTTTCAACTTATTTTATAAATAACCAATCTTTTCCCTTTTTATCCTGATTTATAACTACTATGACTCCATTCATTCATGTCCATTCACACTTTAATATTTTACATCATATACATTGCCATGTAAATAATTACATTCTTAATACAACTATAGATATTAAATCTCAAGAATAATTCATAATCTTAATCCAATCCAGATCAATTGATTTATCTTACACAATATATCCACTTTCCCATCTTGTTCAATTCCATCCAATGATTAATTTATTTAACTTATCATGAAATTGCACCATATTCATATATGTATATATGATCTAATTCAATTAGGGCAAACTTATATACAATTTCTTGATCTCTTCCAATCCATATTCAATCAAATTATTGTGATAACAAATCACTTCAAATCATATTAGTATAGTTCCCACCAAATCTTATAATAACTTTTTAACTATGCTTCTTAAACAAAATTTTCAATCTCACCAATTTGTACTACAGTCATATTGTCTCAGTCCCAAATTTATGGATACTAAAATTAACCGGCTACACATACTAACCAAATCATATAGCCATAGGAGATGAATGGTCACACACCTGTAACTCATAAATCAATACTGTTTCTCGATTATTCTGTATCCAAACTTTTTAATTACACTATTTAGTTGTATCACAAGAATTATATATCCATTCTCCACACTTATACTACACCAAGAGTTAACACATTTCAACTCCATCTCCATAAATTTTCTCTTGAACATACGATTATCATTAGTCTAACTCACATCAACAATATTATCTATAACATCTTTATACACAACATTTAATCATATACAAATTCCATTTATTACTCCACTTCTAATTTATCTCTTGTAACACTTTTCATACAGTATACTTTTTTTTTTATTATATACTTATACATATAGAATTTCTACAAACAAAATCCTTAATCCAGGAAACATTATATGATAGTTTAACTCAGTTATTATCATAACAATTTCATCTTCTAGTGTTACTTGAGTCCTTTCTCACTCTCCATTTCATCCCATAATCTAACTCTACATAGGTTAAAACCTATTCTCTCATAGATCCACTGATACATGCCCTATTATTCTCCACACCACTAAACAAATAATTATATCACATTCACATACTTAGGTCACATTCACAATATGACTTGCTTTCCACATTTCTTACATTTTCATTTACATTCATATCGAAAAGCTCATTCCACATTTTCCATACATGTATACACATAGTCATACAATTATATATAATTCCTCTTTTACATATCTTTAACACAATTTAACATTTATTACTTTTCCTTAATCAACATCATTCTTACCCCTTTTTGACATAACTTAAATTATTTATCAACTCAACACATATATATTTCCTAACCATAATAATACTTCACAAATTCTTAGTCACCTTACTAAGGTGACATCTCTCTTACCTTTATTTTGAAATGCATTTAATATATCATCTTTATATCCGTTTGTTTACCATTCAACGTATATATATTTTTTACTCATATATTTAAACATATGTACATTACATCTAATAATATACACATTGAGCCTAATAGCTCCTATACACTTAATTATATGCTCTGATTTTTATTTTCCTTTTTCATACATTCACTACAAATTTAGTGTTTATCACTTTCTTTTAAATACTATTATTCTCATTCTTCCAATATGATAAAAAGTATTTAATCACACTACAAATATATATTCTGACTTTAATAACACTTCACATCCATCTTGGTCACATTCCCAATGTGACATCTCTTTTACTTTCATCTTTAAAAAAAAACATTTAATATATCTTTTTTTTTTGCAATAAAATGACTTAAAATAGCTCCTTTTCATTTGCTTATCTATTTCTCTTTTTACTTCAAAACAAATTCTCATACCATCAATCACATTACTTAATTCATAATACTTTCATGTGCAATATTAATCATTTCACCTGGCTCAGGTATTGAATATACATTAAACCATCAATATCCAATCAATCTTTATCAGTTTCTAGTAGAACTTTAACTTTTCAACTTACTATTTCGCTTAAACCTTCAATTTACCAAACTCATCTTTTCTTAAAATCAACTTTAAAAACATCTCGGATATATATATATATCATAAAGCAATATCAACACATATTTCTTCCCCAATTATTAAGCTCATTTCGAAAAATCTCAAATATCACATATTATTACCATTACCATGAGCTTTCACAATATCCAAGCATCTCACATTTCTAACCTTGAATTCACAATGTTTACATTAAAATAACCATACCAATTTATATTCTTAAATAACCAATATCATCTCTTTTTCCTTTAAACAATACCTTAACTTTATATATATACCCCAAACTTTAAATAATCATACCTTGTCTTTACTAATCAACTCATTCAATATTATTTTCCTTTTCATTTCTTTATGCTTCAACACATTTAACACTTCACTTTACTTGCATAAATTTCCATTTTTAATTATCAATTAGACTTATATAAATTCATATCATTCATTATACTCATTTAAATTTATCATTATAGCCAACAACTATGACTTTATATACGTACCCTTCCCCAACCAGGTCGGTTGCCCTTCAATCCCAAGGGTCCGCAGGAGGCAGATAGGCACGTATAACATTATCAGTAACATACCTTTTCCCATCCAGGTCGGTTGTCCAAGTTCGGTTGCCCATTCCAATGGGTCCGCATGGTTCCGCAGGAGACAGATAGGTCCGTTCATTAAACTTATCAATATATATTTTTTTTAAATTCATTTTTTTTTCACAAGCAAGTTAAGTAATCATACCTCAACATCTCACATTACAACAAAACAATTTTCTCATAACATCATATCATTCACACATTAACATCCATCTCATATAACACAGATATACTATAAATCATATAATGCCACCTCCGAGACCAACCTAGGTGTGAATGCATATGCATGTATTACAAATTTCATTTTCAAAACTCTTCTTTTTAATTCATTTTAAGCGTTTCAAAACTTTTTCTTTTTAATTTTACTTAGGCCGAGAATCTCGAACCTAAGCTCTGATACCAAAATAATTGTAACACCCCAATACTCCATATAAATACTATACATATACCTAGTATACATACAGTAAGTATATAAAGTATAAGGATGCCACTTTTTTTTTTTTTACCTTTCAATACCTGTAACAAAATTCAAACCATAATAGGTCAATTTAAAGAACACTTACAAATTATTGTCTTTATCAAAACTTCATTTATACATATAATATAACATACTTAAAGTGGATACATGTATGCATTACCCTCTAGTTGGTCTCGACAAAATCTTAATCTTCTCGTGGCCTACCAAAAGACTTCATATCTTCCACCAAGCTACCTGCGCGATAATACATCCGCGCTAAGCTCGAAAGCTTAGTAGTACAAATATAAAATACAAACATATATCATGGAAACACTAACATATAAAGATATCTCAATTCCATATACTTTTAGTTCTTATTAAGTTTATCCCTATTCATTTGCACCTTTCATATCTTTCAACTAATCTCCTATCTTATACACATATAAACATAACATTTCTACCAAGTCCAACCCATCACTAATATTCACAATCAACATCTCAATACACACATTATACATCATACTAATCATAAGTCACATTTCCAATTAAGACAATCATTGTCATCAACCACAATTCATCAATTGAATTCACAATCAATGCTAATACACACATTATACATCATACCAATCATAACATTTCTTTATTCACAATTCAACATTAATGATTCATCACTAGTGCTCATAATCAATATTTCAACGCACATATTACATATCATCAATCACATGTCCAATGAAGTATACCAAAGATTTCATTATCCATTTCTTTCAACATTTGTATATCACATTGACAACAAAGACAGACTCGGACCCAACAGACACCACTATGTTATTCAGAGTTCAGAGTTACTGCTTTGGTCTATAATCATAATCATCAAGCCCGTAGGCATCATATATCAATATTTCTATCCATGGATAGTGTAACAGACCCAGTCTCTTGGACCATCAACTCATCATGAGGAGATCCTCAACCCGGCAAGACTGTTACCAATCATATATTTCATATTCACAATTCTCATAGTGTAACAGACCCAGTCTCTTGGACCTCAATTCAACTCAATTTGAAGAGATCCTCAACCCGGCAAGACTGTTACCTTTTTCATTTTATAGGCATGCCTCCAAACCCAGAACTCTGAAGACTGAATAACACATTAAACACATATTTCACTTATTGTTTCATTATCAATTTCAATCTCAATGTTCATTATCATCTAGGCAAACATGCCTTGTTTCTTTCAATTAGATCATCATAGCCAATCACAATGGCTTCATCTCACATTTGAATCATCATGGCCAATTACAATGGCTTCACAACATATCCTATCTCAATCCATATGATACATATAACATCATTGCTATAACATTACAAAGTACCTTATTCATATAGCACAATACAATTCACAAGATTCATAATACACAAAACATAGTATTGTTCATATAGTATCATGTGCATCATCATTATAATACTCAACATCAATTACATTAACCAAATGAACATATCATTATTCAATCACATGATTCACATTATACATATAGCATCATTGCTATAACATTACAAAGTACATTAAAGTAATTCTTCATAAAAGTGTTTATCATAATAAATTTGCATAGCTCATACCTTGTTGAATGATCCTCTTCTCTTTCACACTATACAAGTCACATTAGATTAACAATGTAATAATTTACCTAACATTATTTAATTATACTCAATCAATTGTATTCTCATACATTAATATTCATCAAATCATTCACATCTTTCATTTTCCCATAACACAATTATATATATATACATATCATTAATGATATAAACACATCAAAATACATTAGTGATATGCATTAACAATGCAATCATGCAACATTGGTACTTACCTTAATAACATTTCACACCACTCTAAACTCTTCTCCACTCAATAGTTCTTCACTTCACAAATTAGGGCAATTCAACCTCTTCACAACCTAATCCAAAAGGAATATAAGCAAAATGACCATATGAATAGTACATTCTGGTTTTAGACTCCATTTTATCCTTATTTTGAAAAATTGTATAAAATAATCTACTTGACTAAAAATTCTAAAATTTTTACAGAATTTAGTTTTGTATCTTAAAATCATTCCTTTAAAATTTCAGATCAAACTGAACACAAAATCTTGGTCAAATAGTTCACCTAACCAGACTGCCCCAATTGCCCTGCATCCTGGCAGCAGTTCTGAACTTTGTGAATTCCATAAATCAAATTCAATCAACGTGGTTCCAAATTATTTTTCTCAAATACTAGACTCACTAATCAACAACATATCCAAAATTCAATTGGATATGATTTTTCTACATTTTATTAAAAATCCCGAAATATAGCTGTCTCAGTTAAGGTACCTGCTGGAACAGGTCTAATAAAAATAATCTTTCTAAACTCATAACCATTCCAAAATCGAATCAACATATTTTTCAGTCATTCTACACTCATAGAGGCACAACATATCAAAAATTCACTTCAAGAACATTTTTCTATAATTAATTAAAAATCATACAATTCACAGCCTTTACTAATTGTAAAACAGAAAAATATTCACTAAACACAACTCTTACTCTTCCCTCACCAACACCAATTTAACTTCTTATTTTAAAATCAATTTCAACTCTAATCAACAAATCATCAACACACTTAATCATACTATCAATAACCCTAACTCAACTCACACACATCTTCAAAAATAACAAAGGCAAACAAGAGAAAACTTACTAAAATCATGAAATTCTTGAAATTCCAACTTGTATACTTGAGATCTTCCTTCACTTTTGAGCTTAAAATTCCAAAATCATCACTTGCTCTCTTGCTTTCCTTTGTCTTTGAGTGAGCCGGCCATCAACAAGAAGAAGAAGAAGAAATGATGAAGAAAACACAAAGTCAATAGGCATTAAATACCCTTCCAAAAGAAAATTACTAAACTACCATCAACCATATAACTAAACCTTTGTCTTTTACAAGCCCATGTTGGTAATTTCACAATCACAAATAAAATATCCTCTTCCCTTGACCAAGCCCTTTGACCAACTTATATTATATATATATGACCATATACACAACATATACACTTCACTCTACACAATGCTTTTCTTCAAACAACATAATTACCACTTATCAATCACACACTCAATTCAATAATAACAACATTATCATAACTTCTAAGCACACTTAGGGATATTACACTCATATATGCTTAATTGAACTTTCTCCACTAATAGATTATGCTAAATCAAGGGAAATCAAAAGGACTTTATTAGGCTTATAATGGGGTTTATAATGGTGAGGGTTAACAAAATGGTTTAAATAAATTTGGTTAAAATGTCTTTCAAAAATTTCACTTTTGTAGAGGGTTCTTGGATCCTTACTCTTTTCTTGACTCTCTTCTAGGGGATATTATTATTATTTGTGTTTTTTCAATATATATATACATATATTCCCCCAAACTTGAAACTTAGGAGTCTATTATTATAAGCAATTTTATTTTTGAGAAAATTTTTGAAAGACAATTAACCTTGAAAAGGGTAGTTAATTTTGGGTATTAAATCAAAGAACACTCAAGCTGAAATGTATTTTGATTTCAAAAGGGGCAACTAAGGAAAATGTTTATAATTGGTGGATATAAGGATTTGGTTTCACAAACAATGCCTTTTTTTCTTTTATTTAGCAATTTTTCAATTTCGCCTTGAAAGCTCTTTTAAACATGTTCTAGGCCTAGGCAATTATAATATGAAAGAATATACACTTATGCAAAAATTCAAAAACCAATCATATTGAATTAATAAAAGAGCTCATTTGGTTAAAAATCCATAAGGTATAATTATTCTACCAAATTTTGATCTAAAAATTTTAACTTTTTAATTGAAAAATTTTAGCATATAAGAAATCTATAGTAAAAATATAACTTAATATATAATAACAATCCAAATTTCAAACTATAAAATATCTCAAAACAAAACACAATCTTAAAAAAAATAAATATTCAAAACTACCATAAAATAAATTTAAAGTACCAAATTTTATAGCAATGAATTTAGTAAAATTTCCCCCGAATTTGAAATACCACTATCCTCAATTGTCTCCATGTGAGCAGGGATTTTTGCCCCCACTCCCGGTGGACTGGTTCTTGCGACTTCGGCACTGTTTAGGCTCGGGGTCTTAGAGAACATGGACCTACGTCCAGAGAAAATGGAGTCGCCACCCGGACGGGCCGGGAAAAAGAAAGGGGTGGATGACTCGATTCCTAAGGAATCCCCAACCTCCTAATGGGTTCCGAAAGTTGGGTACGTGTGAGGAAGGTGAGAAATGGCCCAGCAACCCCCACAATGCCCGGTTCATTGGAATCGGCTTCCTTTACAGGTCTTAATATTATAAAATTCTTAAATATAACAACATTATCCATATTACACAAAATAATTAAAAGAAAGCATCATTATATTAAAATCAAAGCAATGTCCAAACAAAGCAAATAAATGGACACCCATCCAAAGATGGAAACATGTCCTTACATCACATGCCTAAATAGGATGCCCACCAAAAGGTAGAAACATGCCCTTTACATAGGTTCTAAAATAGAAAAGCAAATTAAATTACATGATGTTTAATTAATGAGGTACCCACCAAGTGGAAACATACCTCTCACAACTTTTGGAAATCTAAATTAATTGATAAGAATAAATAATCATTCATCATAAATAAATCATTCACCAAAGGTATTAAATATCAATAGAAAGTAAACATCCATCCATGATAAATAAAATAAACCAAGCATTGCACTTACATAAATTAAAACATATGAAATAAATCAAAACATAATCAAATATGGAATTGAATAAAGCAAATAAAAGTCCAATTATAGCTACTGTGACTTTTTATGGAAGTAAAATAGATTAGGGTTTTATGTTTTAAAAGGTTGGTAAGACTCTTTGATTAACTAAATTAATATTTGAATGGTGAAATCATGAAACTAGGGTTTTAGACACTTTAAAATACTTTTGATTTATGGTTTTAAATGGTGATTTCAAGCTACTGTGTAAATTTAAAATATTTGTGTTTTTATGGTTTTTAATGTTTTAAAGGATTAAAGTTTTAGAAAAAGTTAGGGTTTAAGGTTTTAAAGGAATTAGAGCTTATTATTTTAAGTTTGGAAGTTGAATTAGGATTTTAGGAGCTTTGAATTGGAATTTCGGGTGATGAATTGGCTTTTGGAATTTGGAAATCAATTTGATAATTTTATGAAGTTTTATAAATTTAAACAAAAGAACTAAAGTTTTGACAAGTAGAAATGTAATATCCCGAGATATACCTTAAAAGTTTTGGAGGAGTTGTTGTATTTGGATTTAATGTATATGTGATGTATATGTATATGTCTAATTGTAATATCCCTAAGTGTGCCTAGAAGTTATGATAATATTGTTATAATTGATTTGAATGTGTAATTGATAAGTGGTATATTTGTATAGGGTTTGGTTGAATGGTAAAAGTATTTGAGAGAAATGAATATGTGTATTTGCAAAGGAAAGAATTGTATAGAGAGAGATAGTGTATATGTTGGGTATATGGCAATATATATGACATATATGTTGGTCAAAGTGCTTAGTCAAGGGAAGAAGATATTTAAATTGTTGAATGTGAAATTACCAAAATGGGCAAGAGCTTGTAAAGAGAATTAAAATGTGTATGAGGGTAAGATAGTAATTTTCTTTTGGAGGAGTATTTAATGCCTATTGACTTTGTGTTTTCTTCATCATTTCTTCTTTTTTTTCCTTGTGTGGCCGGCTCACCTAAGACAAAGGAAAGCAAGAGAGTAAAAGAAGGGTTTGATGTTCTAAGCTCCAAAGTTGAGAGAGATTCCAAGTAACCAAGTTGGAATTTCAAGGAATTTCATCATTTTGGTAAGATTTCTCTTGTTTGCTTTGGTTCTTTTTGAAGTTGTGTATGGATTGAGTTAGGTTTATGGATAGTATGATTAAGTGTGTTTGTGTATGGTGTGTGTAAAAGTGTTGAAATGGAATTAAAGATAAGAAGCTAGGTTGGTGTTGGTGATGGAAGAGTAAGAGTTGTGTTTAGTGAATTTTTTTTTCTGTTTTACAATTAGTAAAGGCTGTGACTTGTATGATTTTTAATTAATTATAGAAAAATGTTCTTAAAGTGAATTTTTGATATGTTGTGCCTCTATGAGTCTAGAATGACTGAAAAATATGTTGATTCGATTTTGGAATGGTTATGAGTTTAGAAAGATTATTTTTATTAGACCTGTTCCAGCAGGTACCTTAACTGAGACAGCTATATTTTGGGATTTTTAATAAAATGTAGAAAAATAATATCCAATTGAATTTTGGATATGTTGTTGCTTAGTGAGTCTAGTATTTGAGAAAAATAATTTGGAACCACGTTGATTGAATTTGATTTATGGAATTCACAAAGTTCAGAACTGCTGCCAGGATGCAGGGCAATTGGGGCAGTCTGGTTAGGTGAACTATTTGACCAAGATTTTGTGTTTAGTTTGATCTGAAATTTTAAAGGAATGATTTTAAGATATAAAACTAAATTCTGTAAAAATTTTAGAATTTTTAGTCAAGTAGATTATTTTATACAATTTTTCAAAATAAGGATAAAATGGAGTCTTAAACCAGAATGTACTATTCATATGGTCATTTTGCTAATATTCCTTTTGGATTAGATTGTGAAGAGGTTGAATTGCCCTAACCGTGTCCCTCAAGTGGTGCTGCCCGTGTCCCTCAATGGTTTTGAAGAGATTGGGTTGCATTAACCTAAATGTGGAGAATTCTTGGAAAGAAAAGAAATGTATAGATTGATGGGACTAGTTCTTGAGGTAAGTACCAATACATATGATTGTATTTAATTACATAATTCGAGGCTTAACACATTTGTTTGCAAATGTGTTAAGTGATCTATTATATTGTTAACATAATTGGACTAAGGTGATGATTGAATGATGTGAAGGATGTGAAGATCATTAACAAGGTAAGCATAAACCCTATTTGATTGTATATCCTTATATGTCTTTGAACATTAACACATTGGGATGAAAGTGTTAAATAAGCTATTATATTGTGAATGTAAATGAAGAATATATATAAAGGATGAAATATGAAATGGGAAAGGTAGGAAGAAATGAGGATCATTCTTAAGGTATGTGCAATTTGTTATGATAAATGCTCTAGTAATGAATGATGTTAATGTGTTTTGAGAAGTGAGAACATGTTATGTTATATGCATTGTGAATCTTGTGTATGGAAATGTATTATATGAATAATATACTTTGAAATGTGATATCAATGATGCTATATGTATCATATGGATTGAGATATGATATGATATGAAGCCATTGTGATTGGCTATGATAATTCAATTGAAAGAGATAAGGCATGTTGGCCTAATTGATGATGAGATTGATAATGAAATAATAAATGAATTGTTTGTTTAATATGTTATTCAGTTTCAGAGTTCTGGATTTGGGTGGCATGCCTAAGAAATGATGAAAGGTAACAGTCTTGCCGGGTTGAGGATCTCCTCATATGTGTTGAGTTGATGGTCCAAGAGACTGGGTCTGTTACACTGTGAGAATTGTGAATATGAGATATATGATTTGTAACAGTCTTGCCGGGTTGAGGATCTCCTCATATGTGTTGAGTTGATGGTCCAAGAGACTGGGTCTGTTACACTATCCATGGATAGAGAGACATGTATATACATTGCCTACGGGCGTGATGATTGTGACTATGAACCAAAGCAGTAACTCTGAACTTTGAATAACATATTAGTGTTTTGGGCCCGAGTCTGTCTTTATTGTCAATGTGAAATGCAAGTATTGAAATATTGATTGTGAGTATTAAAAATGAATTATGCTTGGTGAATTGTGAATAATATAATGTTATTAAGTGTAATATGTAAATGAATTGTGGTTGATGATAAAGGTTGTCTTTATTGGAAATATGATTTATGATTTGTATGATATGTAAATTGTGTATTGCAATAATGAGTGATATGATGTGTAATGTGTGTATTGCAATAATGAGTGTATGATATGTAATGTGTGTATTGCAATAATAATTGGTATGATATGTAAAGTGTGTATTGCAATAATGGTTGGTGTGGTATATATATAATGTAGGGGTATTAATATATTGGTTTTGAGTATTGGTGATGCATTGAGGTTGGTGATAATATTATGTATATATATATACATCATATATGAAATTAGCTAGGATATATTAAAGATAAAATTAAAAAGAAAAGAAGATATGATAAGAACTAATTATATATTGAATCGATGTATCATTATATATCAATACTTCTATACTATATGTTTATATTTTATATTTGGACTACTAAGCTCTCGGGCTTAGCGCGGGTGTTTATTCGCGCAGGTATATAGATGGAAGATATGAAGTCTTTTGTTATGCCACAAGAAGAGTAAAGTTTGTCGAGACCAACTAGAGGGTAATGCATACATGTATAAATTTTAATTATGATGTATTTCTGACGAGAGAGTATTTATATGTATAAATGAAGTTTTAATAAAGATAATGATTTTGTAAATATTATTTAAATTAATGTATTATGGTTTGAACTCTGTTATAAATATTTTAAAAGGTAACGAAAAGTGACATCCTTATACTTTATATATTTACTGTATGTATACTAGGTATACGCATAGTACTTATATAGGGTATCGGGGTGTTACAAGAAAAGATGTTTTTTAAAGCCTTTTGAAAGAAACAGAACCTAATTTAAAGTTTTGAAAGAAATAGAATCAAATATTGGTTTTGTTGAAAAATATGTTTAATTAAGATTTTAAGATTTTAAAGAGGTAAAAATAACAATTTTAAGTCTTTTTGGAAAATAAAGTAACGTATTAGTGCTTTTAACTTTGGAAAAACTAAATTAAAGTTCTAAGTTTTTTATTTAAAAAATAAAATTTCATAGATTATGCTACTGTGAAAAAATAAAACAAAAACAATTTAACATACCTCCTTTTGTTGATTCTCCAAAAATAATTCTTCTTGGATGAACAAGAACAAAGATAATTGCTGCCTTTGAAT
This sequence comes from Garcia nutans, assembly GCA_947685225.1. NCBI lineage: Eukaryota > Viridiplantae > Streptophyta > Magnoliopsida > Malpighiales > Euphorbiaceae > Garcia > Garcia nutans. The sequence continues at coordinate 29,021,276 of CANTUV010000007.1, read as the reverse complement.
TTCTTAAATTGTGTCCCTGCTATTCCAGAAAAGAAAAAAGAAATTGAATTGCTCCTTTTCCTTCCTTAATTTGGTTTCAAATTTTCAAGTCCTGTTGGATTTTCGACTCCCTCAATTTAATTGCCATTGGTCCTTATTTATAGTGGTTTGATGTGGTTTATTCCTAATTAGTAAGGCAAGTAATATTAATAAAAAAAGAAACCAAAACCTAATTGAATTAGGTTTCAAAAAATTTGCGTCGGAAATTGCGCTGCCGAAAAAAATTGCCGCAGGAAAAAATAAGCTGGCGAAAAAATTTTGCGGCAGGAAATTGCGGCAGGGGCGGGCTACAAGCGACAATTTCGCTCGCAGGAAAATACTACGAGCGAAATAGAAAAGCTATTTCGCCCGCAGATTTTTCCTGCGGGCGAAATAGCTTGGGCCATTTCGCCCGCAGGAAATTCCTGCGGGCGAAATACCAACGGGCCAGCGCGACGATTTTTTCGTCGTCGATTTTTCGACTCCGATTTTTATTTTTATTTTTATTTTTTGACTTTTATTTATTTATTTTTATTTTTTATTAATAAAAATTAGATACTAAAGCAAAAAATTATTTAACAAAAATTATTTAGACCAATTAGAAAATAAAAATCATTTTGGACTAAATAAAACATATTGGACCGGATTGGGTCAAAAATTAAGGGTCTACAATTTGCCCCCTGCTTGAAAAATCTGAAACTTTAGTGAAAGAGAGTGAAAATGATGCAAGAAAGGATCCCTTGAAGCTATCAAGTGGACCAATCACTAGGAGCAAGGCAAAGAGATATCAAGCTAGTATGGCTTTGCATATTCAAGAAGAGATTTCCAAAGAGCTTCAAGAATTATCATTCAAGAAGATGGAGATAGAGCTTGAAGAAGGCACACCAAAGCTGATTATGATGCTTAGTGTGAATATGGAAGCTAAAGGCTAGCTAAAGAGGTCCAACGTGCAAGAAAGGTCCATGGGGATTCATATGAAGCCTTGGGAAGTAATTTAAGGCCTTAGTAAGATGATGGAAGTGATTGGAAGAAAAGCTTGGAGTGCAGCCAGTTTCACACGTACCTGTGAGAATTCTGAAGCCCTGTGAGAATAGCTGGATGGACCTTGGAGTGCAGCCAGTTTCACACGTACCTGTGAGATTTCTGAAGCCCTGTGAGAATAGCTAGATGGACCCACTGCTTAAAGATTATTAATTCTGTTTAATGGGCCACATTTTATATCATTATGAAAGGCTTAAAAATAGGATTTTGTTTCCATACTTTATATTTTCCTTAGTGGATTAGGATTTTGTTTCCATACTTTATATTTTCCTTAGTGGATTAGGATTACTTTATGTTTTTCCTTATGCAATTAGGAATGTTTTTCCTTATGCAATTAGGAATGTTTTCCTTATGCAATTAGGAATGTTTTCCTTATGCAATTAGGAATGTTTTAGTTTTCCTTATGCAATTAGGAATGTTTTCCTTATGCAATTAGGAATGTTTTCCTTATGCAATTAGGAATGTTTTAGTTTTTCATATGCAATTAGGAATTTTGTAACCCTTATTTAAGGGCACTATTAGGCTGAATTTCAGGATACAACAATCAATAAAAAATTTTGAATTCTTCTACAAGTTCTTCTTGTGAATTTTCATGTGAGAGAGATTAGAGTGGATTCTTTAATTCTTTCTTTGCATCAAGAATTAGGTTTACTTATCAACGAGAGTTGTGGCGTTTTCCTTCTTCTTACCAACTAAATCCTTCAATCATAGTGAGTTCACATCTCTTTATAGGTGTTGGGTTCCTTAAGGAGGTGATTATCAAGTTTCAAGGAGTTCTCTACCATTGTTATACGTTGGGTTTGCTGCCATCGTTGCTAAGGGTCCGCGTCATTTGGTATCAGAGCCTTGCTACAAGGTAATTTTTATCTACTTTGTCTTTCTTGGGTTTGTTAATTTAGGTCTTTTAAATTTCTGCGATTTAGGGTTCTTAGAGAGTCTAGTCTTTAATTTTCAAAAAAGAGTCATATATCAAAATTCAAAAAGTCTAAAGATTGTTCAAAGAGTAATTCGAAACCTAGGAAAAGGAGTCTGATTGAATTTCGAAACCTAAGCCTTGCATCTGAATTGGATTCAAAACCAAGATTAGGGTTCTTGAAAGAAAGCAAAAGCTAGAGTTTTTGTTCAAGTTTGATTTCGATTTGATTTTGAGTGAATCTGGGGTTGCGAATTAAGTCCAGATTTTGAAAAAGCTCTTGGGAGTAAATTAAGTCCCGAATCAAGGGGATAGTGAGAGTAAGCCAAAAAAAAAAGAGTACAAAACCACCTCAACAAAAATTGTTTGATATTCTTGCTGTTTGGGTGCTAAGGATCAGATCTAGGTGGGTGAGAAGTAATAAAATTTTTGGGCGAAAAATTTCACCTTTTGAGGGGCTTTTGGAATTCGAAAATGAGACCTTAATATTTATGTTATTTGAGTGTTATAGGTGGGAATTAGAGTCTAGAAGCTAGCGTTTTGGGTAGAATTCCTTTACTATTAGGAAGACCATTTGCTATTAGGAAGACCATGGCAGCATGATAGAAGGGCACAACATGATGGCTTTTCTAATAAGTATACCTTTATTTATGAAGGAAAGAAGGTTGTTCTAGCACCATTATCACCTCAAGAGGTGTATGAAGATCAGAAGAGGATGCTAGAAAGGGAGAAAGAAGTTTTGGCCAACATGAACCAAGGGGGTTCAAATTCGGCCAATGATGTTTCTTCAACACCCAAGGGTAATTCTAAGGGTAGAGAGAGAGAAAATAATAAAGTGAGTGAGTGCAGAAAGGGAAAAGAGGCTGAGAGTCAAAAGAAAGTAAGCAAACAAATAAATGGCCCATTGGTGAGAGAAAATAAGCAAGGAGAAAAAGCAAAACATACTTTTTATGCAAGGGCAAGAGAGATAGATGTAGGGCAGCCTGTACTCATTATTATGTATAAAGAATTATTACTTGCTGACAGTGAAGAATCTCTTGATTCTTTACCTTCTAGTTTTGTGTCTTTGTTGCAGGATTTTAAGGATGTGTTTCCTGAAGACCTTCCTAGTGGTTTGCCACCATTAAGAGGGATTGAACATCAAATTGACTTCATACCCGGTTCTACAATTCCAAACCGGCCAGCATATAGGAGAAATCCTATGGAGACAAAAGAGATGCAAAGACAAGTTGAAGAGCTTTTGGAGAAAGGCTTGGTTCGCGAGAGCCTTAGTCCTTGTGCCGTTCCAGTCTTATTAGTACCCAAGAAAGATGGTTCTTGGAGGATGTGTGTTGATTGTAGAGCTGTGAACAAGATTACTGTGAAGTATAGACATCCCATTCCTAGACTTGATGACATGTTGGACGAATTGCATGGGGCGAATATTGAGAAAAGGAACAAGAGATATGCTGATTCTGCAAATAGAGGGAGACGTGAGATTGAGTTTCAAGTAGGAGATTGGGTTTGGGTGCATTTTCGAAAAGAGAGGTTTCCTAACCAAAGGAAGAACAAGTTGCAAGCAAGGGGAGATGGCCCATTCCAAGTGCTGGAGAAGATTAATGATAATGCCTACAAGATTGACTTACCAGGTACGTATAATATTAGTGCTACTTTCAATGTAAGTGATCTTTCTCCTTTTGATGATGCAGATTTGAGGACAAATCTTTTTGAAGAGGGGGAGAATGATGCAAGAAAGGATCCCTTGAAGCTAGCAAGTGGACCAATCACTAGGAGCAAGGCAAAGAGATATCAAGCTAGTATGGCTTTGCATATTCAAGAAGAGATTTCCAAAGAGCTTCAAGAATTATCATTCAAGAAGATGGAGATAGAGCTTGAAGAAGGCACACCAAAGCTGATTATGATGCTTAGTGTGAATATGGAAGCTAAAGGCTAGCTAAAGAGGTCCAAAGTGCAAGAAAGGTCCATGGGGATTCATATGAAGCCTTGGGAAGTAATTTAAGGCCTTAGTAAGATGATGGAAGTGATTGGAAGAAAAGCTTGGAGTGCAGCCAGTTTCACACGTACCTGTGAGAATAGCTGGATGGACCTTGGAGTGCAGCCAGTTTCACACGTACCTGTGAGATTTCTGAAGCCCTGTCAGAATAGCTGGATGGACCCACTGCTTAAAGATTATTAATTCTGTTTAATGGGCCACGTTTTATATCATTATGGAAGGCTTAAAAATAGGATTTTGTTTCCATACTTTATATTTTCCTTAGTGGATTAGGATTTTGTTTCCATACTTTATATTTTCCTTAGTGGATTAGGATTACTTTATGTTTTTCCTTATGCAATTAGGAATGTTTTTCCTTATGCAATTAGGAATGTTTTAGTTTTCCTTATGCAATTAGGAATGTTTTCCTTATGCAATTAGGAATGTTTTCCTTATGCAATTAGGAATGTTTTAGTTTTCCATATGCAATTAGGAATTTTGTAACCCTTATTTAAGGGCACTATTAGGCTGAATTTCAGGATACAATAATCAATAAAAAATTTTGAATTCTTCTACAAGTTCTTCTTGTGAATTTTCATGTGAGAGAGATTAGAGTGGATTCTTTAATTCTTTCTTTGCATCAAGAATTAGGTTTACTTATCAACAAGAGTTGTGGCGTTTTCCTTCTTCTTACCAACTAAATCGTTCAATCATAGTGAATTCGCAACTCTTTATAGCCGTTGGGTTCCTTAGGAGGTGATTATCAAGTTTCAAGGAGTTCTCTACCATTGTTATACGTTGGGTTTGCTGCCATTGTTGCTAAGGGTCCGCGTCAGAAAAGCAATAAGACTTAATTTTTGAGATAGTTGAGGTTTTGGGTTCTGGACCCGGTTTGAGTTCTGGACTCAAGGATAAATTCTAGGTTCTAGACCTAAGGAAAATTTGGGTTCTGGACCCGGTTCGAGTTCAGGACTCAATGGATGATTCTAGGTTCTGAACCTAAGGAAAAATTTGGGTTCTGGACCCGGTTCGAGTTCTAAACTCAAGGATGATTCTAGGTTCTGGACCTAAAGAAAAATTTGGGTTCTGGACCCGGTTCGAGTTCTGGACTCAAGGATAATTCTAGGTTCTGGACCTAAAGAAAAATTTGGGTTCTAGACCCAGTTCGAGTTTCAGACTCAAGGATGATTCTAGGCTCAGGACCTAAGGAAAATTTGGGTTCTGGAGCCGAGCTAAGTTCTGGACTTAGATGAGATTCTAGGTTCTGGACCTGAGGGTATTTTGGGTTCTGGACCTGAGAGATTTGGATGCTCGATCCTAAACTAGACTCGGATATTCAATCCTAGCTGGATTCATATTGGGATACTCGATCCTAAATTGGGTTCGGATACTCGATCCTAACTGGATTTGGACACTCGATCCTAAATAGGGTTTGGATACTTGATCCTAAACTGGCTTTGGATACTCGATCCTAAACTGGATTGGGATACTCGATCCTAAACTTGATTTGGATACTCGATCCTAAATTGGCTTTGGATACTCGATCTTAAACTGGATTGGGATACTAGACCCTAAATTGATTTGATTTGGGTACTTGGACCCGACGTTGGGTACTTGGACTCGAGATTGGACACTTGGACCCAAGATTGGATTCGATTTGGGTACTTGGACCTGAGATTGGGTACTTGGACCTAAGATTGAATTGAGTTGGGTACTTGGACCCGAGAATGGGTGTTTGGACCCGAGATCGGGTTCTTGGACCCGAGATTGAATTGATTTGGGTACTTGGACCCAAGATTGGGTGCTTGGACCCGAGTTTGACTGACCTTTTATCATTTGAGAAATCTGACTGCTCCGGTTATTCTATGCATTGTGATTTTTCACCCTTAAAATGGATCTTCATCCTTTGAGATTGGGTCTTCATCCTTGAAAATGAATCTTCATCTTTTGACATCAGGTCTTTACCCTTAAAAAATGGATCTCCATCCTTTGAGATCGAGTCTTCACCTTTGCGAATGGATCTTCATCCTTTGAGATCGGGTCTTCACCCTTGCAAATGGATCTTCATCCTTGGAGATCGGATCTTTATCCTTGAAAAATGGATCTTTATCCATTGGAGGTCGGGTCTTTACCCTATCTTCAACTCTTTTAGCTGGGTTGATCTTTTGTCTTTTGCATCTTCATTCTTTTGAGAATTCTAATTTTCTTTATTTATTCCATTCTTTTTGTTCTTCCTTTGCACTTTTGAAAAAAATTTAGCCCCTTTTAGCTAGCCTTCATATCCTTTCCTCTTCCCCCTGCGTGGCAAGATATTTGCAAGTGAGTTTGAAAATGTTTTATATATAAACTCAAAAAATTGAAAAGGAGAAACTTTGCCCTTTATGTAGGCTTAAACCCATGATTTTTCTATGCGGACTCTAATTGATGTTGTTGTCATCTAGTTCTTCGCACAAGCACGTATTTATTCTCTTTGCAAGATTACTGGAGTTTTCTCAAGCAATGGGCTTTTTATGCCCCCCTGATTTGATATCTTCTTTTGATTCCTCACTCCACAGAGTGTTTACTGTTCACTTTGATAAAAAATAGACAATACAAGACAAGAAAGTGTGATGTGATATGCTCATGTATGCATGATATGCATGAATAATACTTACAGTTGTTCCATCGACTCACAGACTGAGGTGATTTGCAGAAGTGCTCTCATTGGTTCCTTTTTAATGCTCGTTCAAGTCTTGCATTGGAATGATCAAAAGCTTTGCATTTGTGGCTTTTATCTTCAAGATGTTGAAAACATGAGTGGTGGAGACCCTAAGCAGCAGAGTCAGGGATTCATCTATTTCGAACTATGTCTCAGCATGTCAGTTGGTAGTTTCTTCATAACTTTGCCAATAATAATTTCCTCTGCCCAATGTGTCCTTTGGAGGTTCAACATACTTCCCTTAACTTGAAGGCTTTGTATGACAAAACATTTTTGAAAATTTTGAATTTTCATTTTTAAATCAAATGTTGGCTTTGCCAAATTAATGTCATTGTACCTCAGAACTTGATTTTTTCAAATTAACATATCTATAACATGACAACCCTAGTTGCTGCACTAAACTTGGGAATTATTTCTATTTAAGCAAGAATTGTTGCACTTCAGATAGGCACATACACATTACTTGGTCAAAGGTCTCATTTGAGTTTAAATATTGTCTATCTCATATGCATGCTTATCCAAACTATCTCCACTAATAGACTCTACCTACCAAGAGAGATCAACAGGTCTTTGATAGGCTTGAAATGGGGTCTATGAGGGACACAGGTTTAAGTGAAGGCCATTTTGAGATTGGAGCTGGTGTGACACAATGGACAAACCCTCACACTATAAATTTCTTGTTTGAACTTTAGGCAGCTGGGAACAATCTTTCTAGACTCCAAATTCCTTCTATTTTCTCAGCATTAATCTGGATCTTGATTAGGACAGTCTTTGCCCTTGCAAAAACTTTGGTACTCAAATTCATTTCCTTTCTTCTTCTCCCTTTTTCTTTCTTTTTATTTTTCTTACTCTTTCCTTTTCTTTCTCTTTATTTTCCTTACTCTTCCCTCTTCTTTCTCTTTATTTTCCTTACTCTCCCCTTTTTTTGAGCATTTTATCATTTTGTCCTTCTTCCTTGTAGGACTGTCAAGTACAGAACTTTCAAGAACTGAATGGTCTTTCTCCATTTCCTTTGATTTTGATTGAATCTTTGGTTGGGTTGGACCAATTTAAGTCAAACTGTCCAAATGGAAGCCTTTTGCTGCTTAGGTAAAAGAGAACTCAGTTGGCTTTCTGAACCACCTTTTTACGTTTTCTTTTCTTGTTGTTTTTTCTTTTCTTTTTCTTTTTCTTTCTTTTTCTTTTCTTTTTCTTTTTTTTTCTCTTCTCTCTTTTTTTGTTTATTTTTATATTTTTTATTTGGTTCTAGCTCTAAAAGAGTTGTCTTGTTTGTACTAGCTTGGGCTTCCAATAATGGATGAATGGAGTAACATAAATCTTCTTTAGCAGGGATAAATCATTTGTTACTCTGATGTTGTCTTGATATATGGGAGATATTAGTAAAAACTTCAACTACCCTTATGGTCTTAAAAACATCAACTACCCATATAGTCTTGAGAACTTCAACTATCTTTATAGTCTTGAGAACTTCAACTATCCTCATAATCTTGACTAATCATTGCTTTCTTTGATCTTCTTGCCTCTTCATCTTAGTGGTCATAAGACTTGTCAAAAGTATCACAACAACTCAAGGTAGGTTATTGGGGTTTGTAAGCCAATGAAAAGAAAGCTAAAATTTTATGAAGGCTCAAAGGGACAACTAGGGATTGATATTTAATTGGGTGGATACTAGTTGTTGGCTAACCAAACAATGCCTAGATCATTTCTCTCTTAAATAAGTAGAGTTCAATTTCGCCGTGAAAGCTTGTCAAGGCATGTTCTAAGACTGACCTTGACAAAGGTAATTATGCAGGAGCCCTCTCTAAGTAAGCATACACAACTCAATGCTATAGAGCAATTCCCTCACCTAGTAAAGTCATTCAAGTCATGATGCATAAATATATTAATTCATGAATTATCAAGCTAGATTCCTCATTGGTTGAACACCAAAATGGACAAAGATGAACAAAAATTTTGATGAAAGTAATTTATTCAAGAAACTTTAAATTTGAAAAAAACAATATTGTTCAATTTAATATTAAAGAAAGTAAAATTAAAAAGCAATATTCAAGCTAAGGAAAGTTTGTTGCATTTAATTTTCTTTCATATCTTTAATATCCCCATCTTGAAAGGATGATAAAACAAAATCTTCTTCCAATCCTTTTCCCACCATGAAGGTTGCTGGTGGTGGCACTCTTCCAAATTTAGGCAAAGGGTTGTTCTTGGTATTGGGCTTATCTGGCTCAGGTAGCTTGCCACTATCGATTAGGTCTTGGATCTCATGCCTTAGACTAGCACATTTATCTGTTTCATGCCCTTGCATTTAATGAAATTGACAGAAGGCCTCGTCATTGAAGTTTGGTGGCAATGGATTATGTAACAGTCGAGGAGCTAACGGTTGTAACAACCCTTTCTTTTGTAGCTTGCTAAAAACCCAAGATAGAGGTTTCCCCAATTCTGAGAATTGTCTTTTATTTCCTTGACCGGTTACATTAACATCAACTTCTTTTTGTGTGCTTTGATTGCCTGACTGGTAGTTCCATTTCTCATTCCTTTTTATTGAAAAGCGATTCTTCTCCCTTTCCCACTATTCAATTTGCAGACCAGCTTGGAGGAGATCTTTGAAATCCCTTATAAGGGTGTGAGACATCCTTTCACGGAGGTTGGGAAGGATGCCTCTCACGATCATCCTTATTTGATCAGAGTCATCGGGCCTTTTCTTGAGCAAAGCGGCCTTGTTTCTCCATCGCTTCACATAGTCCACAAAATTCTCATTTGGCCTTTGTCTTATGGATTCTATTTACATTAAGGTAACTTCCATTTCAACATTGTATCTGTATTGTTGGATGAAGGCTTTGTAAAGTGGATCCCAACTCTTTTGTGTGTCCATCATCTCAGGTATTGAACCAATTTTGGACAACAGGGTCCAATGAGAGCATAAAGTACCTTAGGGTTTGAGCCTTAGTAGCACGGGCATATTGCATGGCAGTGATATACTGCTTCTGTAACACCCCTATACCCTGTATACGCACACTACATACTAATACACCTATAATATACGTATACTGAATACAGGAGTGCCACGGTTTATAATAAGCAAACCAATCTTTCAATTTAACAACATTATAAGAAAACTTAAAACATTCAAATTATATTATAAATTATACTGGATAAAACATTTATTCATTATGCAGCGGAAAATGTAGTGGTATTTACATATATAAATACATCAAAATCCATGTTTACAAAACATAAAAAATTTATACATGTTTGGCAGTTTGTCTCTATCTTTAAGCCCACAATCAACACTTCAAAGTCTAGACTCGACTCGGTCTAGCTGAACTCTCCAGTTCTACCCTGTCACCTATGCGATGAACCACATTCGCGCTAAGCCATAGGCTTAGTGGTACAAACCACAATAACAATATGTTTTAATGTAATGCTAATGTCACACATTCATATATCATATTTCAAACCTTACATTAAATCATATTATTTATTTTATTTCACCATTCATGAATCACATTTAAACAAAGACAAGCATGGGCCCAAAAGAAACTAATATGCCATTCAACTTTCAGAGTTAATGTTTTGGTTCAATTATCACATTTATCATTATCCCAACTAGGCTTCAAGGATTAGGCTCAACCAAGCTTCAAGAAGAACAAAGCATGCTAAGTATCAACCCAACTTGGCTTCAAGAACCAAACCCAACCTAGCTTCAAGGGTTGTAACATCTCAAATAGGCTTTAAGGACTAGACCCAACCAAGCTTCAAGGGGAGTTAAGCATGCTAAACTTCAACCCAACTTGGCTTCAAGGATCAAGCCCAACTCAGCTTCAAGAGATTGTTACTATTAGGCATGCCACCAACAACAAAACTCTAAAAAGTGAATAACACATTAGGCACACAATTCTTTTATTATTTCATTATCAATTCCATTCTCATTCCCTCATAATCATTTAGGCAAACATGCCTCAATTATTTCATTTGCATCATTATAGCCAACGACAATGGCTTCACATCTCATCATTAGAGTATCCACAACCAATTACATTGGATATACAATTTGAATGATCATCATATCTTTCACATTATACAATTCATAGTATTAATCAAATGTATCAACAATGTAATAGATTACTTAACACATTTACAACCAAATGTGTTAAGTCTCAATGTCATGTAAATATATGCAATAATGTAGGGTTTGTACTTACCTCAAGAGCAACTCACACCACCCCAAACTCCTCTTCCAAGAATCCTTCAACACTTGGATTAACGCAACTCAATTCTCTTCAAAATCTAAACCAAATTGATCATACACACTCACTTAGAGATACACATAAGATAAAATAGATAAAAACCAACTAGGGCAAACTCTACACATGACACGCTCAACACCACGGGTGTGTCCCTAACCGTGCCCTAAACTCACAGCACAGAAGCTTTGGCACGCTTAGAACCACGGGCGTGTCACTGAATATGTAATACATTCTGTCTCACAGAAACATTGACACATCCAACAACACGGGCGTGCTCATGGCCGTGTCAATCCACCAACATCACAGAAGTTATGACACGCTCAGTGACATGGGCATGTCACTGAATGTGTCAATACTACTACAACACAGAAGCTGTGACACACTCAGTGACATGGGCGTGTCACTGCTCATGTCACCCATCCAAGAACATAGAACCATTGACACGCCTAAAGACCTGGCCGTGCTCATGGGCATGTCAGGCCAAAAATGCATATTCCGGCAACATCAACACTACATCCAACAAACCACTTTCTTCCACCGTTATCCACTTCAAACAAACTTAACTAAACACACCCAAAAACCATAATAACTTGCAAAAACACCAAAATAATTCAAAACATACATCAAACACCAATTCACAACCATCACATACACACAACTCAAATACAACTTTTGCTCTTCCACCAAACCTAACACTCTCTCTTCAATCCAACCCCAAAAATCAACACCAAGAAGATTATACACCCTTAAATACGCCATAATCAAATATACTCATACCATCAATAATCAACCACCAAACCCACAACACAAACTTAAAAGAAAACCAAAGAATCAAGTGGAGAACTTACCAAAAGTGATGAAAACTCTTAGATTTCCAACTTGATTACTTGAAACATCCTTCAATCTTGAGTTTGGATGAGCAAAATCTAACTTTCCTCTCTCTTTTGCTATGGAGAGTGCCGGCCAAGAAGGAAAAGAAAAAGAGAAGAAGAAGAAGAATGAGAAGCAAAGTCAAACACTTAATCTCTTTAAATCTCCACCAAGCAATTTGTATAATATAATATTCATAATATCCTCTTCCACTAACTTAATTTCCCATTTAATTAATTTAATAAAAAAAATAAATAATCTTCTTTTGACTTCCATTAGTTTGACTTGTATATGTTATATATATCACTATATATACAACATATACACTCTTCCCTTACCTCTTTCTCTTTCCAAGTAAACATATACACTTATAACATTTAATTCAAAGATAACAATTCCAAAACTTTTAGGGTATACTTTGGGATATTACAATTCTCCCCCTCTAAAAAAAATTTCGTCCTCGAAATTACCTAATCTTAAGTCTGAAACAGTTGAGGATACTGATCTCGCATCACTTGCTCATTCTCCCAAGTTGATTCTTCTCTACCATGATTCTTCCAAAGAACCTTCACAATTGGCACTTTCTTATGTCTTAACTTTTTCACTCCATGTGCCAAAATATCAACTGGTTCTTCTTCAAAAGTTAGATCCGGACTCACCTCAATAGATTCAACGGACAGAACATGAGATGGATCTGATCTGTACCTCCGCAACATAGAAACATGGAAGACATTGTGAATTCTATCTAATTCAGGCGGCAAAGCGAGTCAATAAGCAACTGATCCAACTCTTTCCAATACCTCATAAGGTCCAATAAAACGAGGACTTAGTTTTCCTTTGCGGCCAAATCTCAAAATCTTTTTCCAAGGAGACACTTTTAGAAATACTTTATCCCCAACATCAAATTCTATGTCTCTCCTCTTCAAATCTGAATAAGATTTCTGCCGATCTGAAGCTGCTTTCAACCGATCCCAAATTATTTTCACTTTCTCTTCCATTTCTTTAATCAAATCGGGACCAACCAACTTGCCTTCTCCAACTTCATTCCAACACAGAGGCGTTCTACATCTTCTACCATAAAATGCCTTATAAGGTGCCATTTTAATACTAGAATGATAACTATTGTTGTAAGCAAATTCCATTAATGGCAAAAATATGTCCCAACTTCCAAAAAATTCAATGATACAGCTTCTCAACATGTCCTCTAAAATCTATATCACTCTTTCTGACTGCCCATCTGCCTGCGGATGAAAAGCAGTGCTAAAGTGTAATCGAGAACCCAAGGCACCATGTAAACTTTTCCAAAACCTTGAAGTAAACCGAGGATCTCGATCAGACACTAAAGAAATTGGGACTCCATGCAACTTCACTATCTCACTGATATACAGCTTAGTCAACCTTTCAAGAGAATAGTCCATCCGAACTGGAAGAAAATGAGCTGTCTTTGTCAACCGATCAACAATCACCCAGATAGCATCATGCTTCTCCTGAGTCAACGGCAAACCAGACAGAAAATCCATTGTCACACGATCCCATTTCCATTCAGGCACTGATAAAGGTTGAAGCAACCTGGTTGGAACTTGGTGCTCGGCCTTCACTCTCTGACAAGTAAGACACTTGGATACAAACTCCGCTATATCCCTCTTCATACCTGACCACCAATTATGTTGCTTCAAATCCTGATACATCTTTGTACACCCAGGGTGCATAGCAAAAATCGACTGGTGTGCTTCTTCCAAAATAATATTTCTCGATCTTGCATCATTAGGAACACACAATCTATCCTTGAACCAAAGGCTACCATTATCTCTCAAATGGAATCCTCGGCTCTCCCCATTTTGACAATCTGAAACAATCTTTTGAATTTTCTCATCAGCCAATTGAGCCTCTTTAATCTGATCTAACAACATTGGTCTCAAATGCAACTGAGCTAATAAGGCTCCATCATCACATGATTCAAAATTAGCATGCAACGCTCTCAACTCAACAAGCAACGAGAGTGAATAAACAGTCAAACCTACTAAAGACTTCCTACTCAAGGCATCCGCAACAACATTTGCCTTACCAGGATGATAATCAATCAAACAGTCGTAGTCTTTGATTAACCCCAACCACCGTCTTTGCCGAAGATTAAGCTCTCTTTGAACCCCCAAATATTTCAAACTCTTATGATCTGTATAAATGAAACACTTCTCCCCATACAAGTAGTGTCACCAAATCTTCAAAGCAAACACTATAGCTGCCAACTCCAAATCATGCGTCGGATAATTAAGCTCATGCGGCTTCAACTGCCGAGAAGCATAAGCTATAACTTTACCCTCTTGCATCAAAACACAACCTAAACCATTATGTGAAGCATCACTGTAAATCACATATGGTTTATCTTCTACAGGCAAAGTAAGAACAGGAGCTTGAGTTAACATTTCCTTCAACTGCTCAAAGCTTGCTTGACACTGATCTGTCCACACAAATCTAATTCCCTTCCTAAGTAATCTGGTGAGTGGAGTATCTATCAAGGAAAAACCTTTCACGAAGCGTCGATAATAGCCTGCCAAACCCAAAAAACTTCTAACTTCAGTTACAGACTTCGGTGGATTCCAATTCAAAATGGCCTCAACTTTACTCGGATCAACTCTTATACCATCTGCTGACACTATATGACCAAGAAAAGTCACTTGATCAAGCCAAAACTCACATTTCGACAGCATAACATATAATTGCTTCTCCCTCAAGGTTTGCAATACAATTCGCAGATGCTTGTCATGATCCTCCTTATTATGCGAATACACCAAAATATCATCAATAAAGACCACCACAAACTGATCTAGATAGGGCCTAAACACCCTATTCATCAAATCCATGAAAGCTGCAGGTGCATTCGTCTATCCAAAAGGCATCACTAAAAACTCATAATGCCCATATCTTGTGCGGAAAGCTGTCTTAGGAACATCTTTAGCTCTGACTCTCAACTGATGGTACCCTGATCTCAAATCAATCTTGGAAAACACTGCTGCTCCCTTCAACTGATCAAAGAGATCATCAATCCTAGGCAAAGGATACTTATTCTTGATTGTTACCTTATTCAATTGCCTATAATTGATGTACAACCTCATAGTACCATCCTTCTTCTTTACAAACAAAACAGGAGCTCCCCACGTAGAAACACTAGGGTGAACAAACCCTTTATCCAACAACTCCTGTAGCTGCACTTCAACTCTCTCAACTCAACAGGTGTCATTCGATAAGGAGTAATAGAGATGGGAGTGGTACCAGGCAACAAATCGATACCAAACTCAACCTCTCTCTCAGGGGGTAACCCTGGTAACTCCTCAGGAAACACATCAGGGAATTCCACAACTGTGGGTATACTATCAAGTTGAGAACCCACTACTCTGGTATCCACAACATGAACAAGAAAAGTATCACACCCTTTTCTAATCAACTTTCTAGCTGCAACAGCTGACACAAACAAGGATGCAAGTTGCCTCTACTCACTAGATACCATCACACTTCTACCATCACCGGTTCTCAAGGTAACACACTTCTTTTGACAGTCTACCACAGCTCCATGCTTAGACAACCAATCCATACCTAAAATCAAATCATATTCCTTAAAAGGCATTTCAATCAAATCACCCAAAAACTCCTCACCTTGCACCACAACTGAACTATCACGATGCACCTTACTCACCACAACACTATGTCCTAAAGGATTTGTCACCAAGAAATCAAATCCTAAGGACTCATAATGCAATTCAGACACAGGCAAGATAGATGCACTTATGTATGAATGATTGGATCCTGGATCAATCAAAGCAAGAACTGAAATCCAAATAAAGAAAATGTACCCGTAATAACTGCTAAAGCATCTGGTTGCCTCTGCATCACATACACTCTCTGAGAAGACCCAGCCTCATCTGGCCTATTGCATCTAGATGTAGAGCCTCCTCTCTGACTTAACCTAGGTCGACCGCCTCTATTAAAACCTCTGCCCCCTCGACCACCTCTGCTGACACTAGGTCGAGAAGCTGCAGTATTAGTCTGTCTATCCTCCTGTAGCTCAGGATAATCTTTGATAAAGTGAGCTGGTGACCCACATCTAAAACATACTCCTGATCCACCCGTCTTCCAGCAAGTACCCCCATGTGTCCTACCACAATTAACACATATAGGTGGAATGGATCTTTGAACCATTGGAGTCGGAGCACTCACTATAGAAACTGTAGGTCTCGATCTCTGCCTCTGATACTGAGCTGACCTACCTGACTGCCTCAGGCTCCTACTGACTCTCAGAATAAAACTTCCTCGGCCTCTCTTCATAGATGAAGACTCTGCCTCAAACTGGGGTATCCTAACTCTGGTCTCCTCCTCAGTAGCAGCTGCTGCAATAGCCTGTGCTCTCTCAACACTTCTGGCTGCTGCAACAAGCTGGGAAAGATCTTGATACCGGTAACCAGCAACAATACACATAATAGAGGGCCTCAACCCTTCCTCAAATCTCCTACACCGGTCAATCTCATATGAAATAATTCCACTGGCATAGTGACTCAACCGGATATACTCTATCTCATACTCTGTCACTGTCCGGTTATCTTATCTCAAATTCAGAAATTCCATCTTCTTGACATCCTTATACTCCCTTAGAGTATATTTCTGCTTAAACTCCCGCAGAAAATCACCATAAGACAAAGTAGGTGGATCATCCATGGCATGTGGAACTATCTTCCACCAATCATAAGCATCTTTCTGCAGAAGGGATCTAGTATAATCAAATTTCTCTTCAGGAGTGGTTTGCAATTGAATAAATACCCTCTGCACTCTATCCAACCACTGCTCAGCTACTGCAGGATCTATAGTACCAAAGAAATCTTCAGCCCCAAATTTCCTCAATTTATCATAATGCCTCACTGGCACTTGTGGCTGTGGTGGCGGTGGCGGCTGCATCGGAGCTTGCCTCAATAATTCTACCACATGTCTTAGCCAAACTGGTGGAACCTCATCGATAGCTGGTCTCTCTGGCACAGGAATAGGTGCCTCTCCAGCTCTCTCAACCCTAGCTCCATCTCTACCCTCTTCAGGAGCTACACTCTCAGCACTACCTTCTATGGACTGATGTGACAGAGACGCCATCACTACCTATATCTGCAAACACAGCAGAATATACCTCATCAAAGATCAGAGACTGCCAATACCAAAACATGTATCTTATTTAAAAACAAAATTTTAAAAATCAAAATTTTCTTTTTCTTACAATTGACCTAGGTTGAGAATCTCAAACCTACGCTCTGATACCAAAACATTTGTAACACCCCTATACCCCGTATACGCACACTACATACTAATACACCTGTAATATACGTATACCGAATACAGGAGTGCCACGGTTTATAATAAGTAAACCAATCTTTCAATTTAACAACATTATAAGAAAACTTAAAACATTCAAATTATATAATAAATTATACTGGATAAAATGTTTATTCATTATGCAGCGGAAAATGTAGTGGTATTTACATATATAAATACATCAAAATCCATGTTTACAAAAAATAAAAATTTATACATGTTTGGCAGTTTGTCTCTGATCTTTAAGCCCACAATCAACACTTCAAAGTCTAGACTCGACTCGGTCTAGCTGAACTCTCTGGTTCTACCCTGTCACCTGCGCGATGAACCACATTCGTGCTAAGCCATAGGCTTAGTGGTACAAACCACAATAACAATATGTTTTAATGTAATGCTAATGTCACACATTCATATATCATATTTCAAACCTTACATTAAATCATATTATTTATTTTATTTCACCATTCATGAATCACATTTAAACAAAGACAAGCATGGGCCCAAAAGAAACTAATATGCCATTCAACTTTCAGAGTTAATGTTTTGGTTCAATTATAACATTTATCATTATCCCAACTAGGCTTCAAGGATTAGGCTCAACCAAGCTTCAAGGGGAACAAAGCATGCTAAGTATCAACCCAACTTGGCTTCAAGAACCAAACCCAACCTAGCTTTAAGGGTTGTAACATCTCAACTAGGCTTTAAGGACTAGACCCAACCAAGCTTCAAGGGGAGTTAAGCATGCTAAACTTTAACCCAACTTGGCTTCAAGGATCAAGCCCAACCCAGCTTCAAGAGATTGTTACTATTAGGCATGCCACCAACAACAAAACTCTGAAAAGTGAATAACACATTAGGCACACAATTCTTTTATTATTTCATTATCAATTCCATTCTCATTCCCTCATAATCATTTAGGCAAACATGCCTCAATTATTTCATTTGCATCATTATAGCCAACGACAATGGCTTCACATCTCATCATTAGAGTATCCACAACCAATTACATTGGATATACAATTTGAATGATCATCATATCTTTCACATTATACAATTCATAGCATTAATCAAATGTATCAACAATGTAATAGATTACTTAACACATTTACAACCAAATGTGTTAAGTCTCAATGTCATGTAAATATATGCAATAATGTAGGGTTTGTACTTACCTCAAGAGCAACTCACACCACCCCAAACTCCTCTTCCAAGAATCCTTCAACACTTGGATTAGGGCAACTCAATTCTCTTCAAAATCTAAACCAAAGGTGATCATACATACTTACTTAGAGATACATATAAGATAAAATAGATAAAAACCAACTAGGGCAAACTCTACACATGACACGCTCAACAACACGGGCGTGTCCCTGACCGTGCCCTAAACTCACAACACAGAAGCTTTGACACGCTTAGAACCACGGGCGTGTCACTGAACGTGTAATACATTCTGTCTCACAGAAACATTGACACGTCCAACAACACGGGCATGCTCATGGCCGTGTCAATCCACCAACATCACAGTAGTTATGACATGCTCAGTGACATGGGCATGTCACTGAACGTGTCAATACTACTACAACACAGAAGCTGTGACATGCTCAGTGACACGGGCGTGTCACTGCTCATGTCACCCATCCAAGAACACAAAACCATTGACACGCCTAAAGACCTGGCCGTGCTCATGGGCGTGTCAGGCCAAAAATGCAATTCCGGCAACATCAACACTACATCCAACAAACCACTTTCTTCCACCATTATCCACTTCAAACAAACTTAACTAAACACACCCAAAAACCATAATAACGTGCAAAAACACCAAAATAATTCAAAACATACATCAAACACCAATTCACAACCATCACATACACACA
Source organism: Garcia nutans (assembly GCA_947685225.1). NCBI lineage: Eukaryota > Viridiplantae > Streptophyta > Magnoliopsida > Malpighiales > Euphorbiaceae > Garcia > Garcia nutans. The sequence continues at coordinate 29,002,300 of CANTUV010000007.1, read as the reverse complement.
ACTCAAATATAACACTTGCTCTTCCACCATACCTAACACTCTCTCTTCAATCCAACCCCAAAAATCAACACCAAGAAGATTATACACCCTCAAATATGCCATAATCAAATATACTCATACCATCAATTATCAACCACTAAACCCACAACACAAACTTAAAAGAAAACCAAAGAATGAAGTGGAGAACTTACCAAAAGTGATCAAAACTCTTAGATTTCCAACTTGATTACTTGAAACATCCTTCAATCTTGAGTTTGGATGAGCAAAATCTAACTTTCCTCTCTCTTTTGCTATGGAGAGTGCCGGCCAAGAAGGAAAAGAAAAAGAGAAGAAGAAGAAGAATGAGAAGCAAATTCAAACACTTAATCTCTTTAAATTTCCACCAAGCAATTTGTATAATATAATATTCATAATATCCTCTTCCACTAACTTAATTTCCCATTTAATTAATTTAATAAAAAAAATAAAGAATCTTCTTTTGACTTCCATTAGTTTGACTTGTATATGTTATATATATCACTATATACACAACATATACACTCTTCCCTTACCTCTTTCTCTTTCCAATTAAACATATACACTTATAACATTTAATTCAATGATAACAATTCCAAAATCCTAGGAGCGAAATAGCTTGGGCCATTTCGCCCGCAGGAATTTCCTGCAGGCAAAATGCCCATGGGCCCGCACAACAATGAAAATTAGATACTAAACTAATCTGATAAAAAAATAAATATAACACCCCTATACCCGATATACATACTATACATATACATACCCCATAGATGTACAATATGCATATAAGGCATAAGGATGCCAAGTTATCTATCCATTCAAACCTTTCATTAAAGTATCTATACAAATATATATATATAAGAACATAAGAACATTTTACATTATCAAATCTTATTCTTCAAAAGTAACATTTCCAAAATCATTAAAACTTTTCATTTAATTACATATATAAATTTATAAATTGTCTTTCCAAAAATTTACTTATATACAAATACATATGGTCAAACTAAAAAATAACAAAATGTACATGCATGCACCACCTTCTAGTTGGTCTCTGGTACATCCTCAATCTTCTCGTGGCATAAATATCTGACTCTCAGATCAGCAATCTACTTACTTGCATGATTCACACAACCGCGCTAAGCTTCAAAGCTTAGTGGTACATATAAACAATATATACATACAAATACACAATTACAAATATCACATCCTTACCCACATATAATATACAACAATTCAATATTAGGATTCACATCCCACTCACACATCATTAGACTATTGGAAAATCACATTCCATATTTGTACATGACTATTGGGCTTCACATCCCACTCACACATTATTGCAATTACAAGTTGAGCTATCAAACTATCAGTTTATTGGCCCAGCTCTGCTTGGGTCCATTTTTAATTTTAATCACATGACCTAGCTCTGCTTAGGTCAACCATCATCTTAATCACATGGCCTAGCTCTGTTGGGATCAAAACCTAACTCTGCTCAGGTCTATTAACATATGTACTCCTAGGACTAGCTCTACTTAGGACCTCTCGTGCATATCCAATCAACTCAACACAATAAGACAAGTAATGATATAGTTACATGTATATAGCATCACTTTAGTTTATACTTTTGACGCATAACCCTATGGCAATGAAGGCCTCAAACCCCAACACACGATTGATAGAAGAAAACCAAGAACGAAGGAAAACCACCTTCTAAAGCACCCAATTGCTTAGCAAAGCACGAACACTTATAACGGAAGGATTTAGGAAGCTCGAATTAGAAGAACGCCACAATCAAAATTGATAAGTAAATCTAATTCTTGATGCAATCAGAAGAAAAAGAGAATCCACTCCTATTCTATGATGGCTGAAATTTTCAATAAGAAAATTGATAATATAATTTGTCCAAAAAGTTTCCTTACAAGAAAAATAAGGCCCTATTTATACTAAAAGGCCAATAAAATCTGAAACCCTAATTCTAATGGGAAAAGGAAAACTACAAAGTCAAAATCCTAACCCACTAAGGAAAATATAAAGTATGGAAACAAATTAATATTCTGAAATAACTAAATAGGAAACCACACATCCTAACCCACTAAGGAAAATATAAAGTATAAAAAAAGGGCCAAACTAAATCCCTTCAAAATAAGAACATGCCCCACACTATTTGGGCTGTCCATGGGCCTTAAATTACTTCCCAAGGCTGTATCCCCATGGACCTTTCTTGCATGTTGGACCTCTTTAGCTAGCCTTTAGCTTCCATATTCACACTAAGCATCATAATCAGCTTTGGTGTGCCTTCTTCAAGCTCTATTATGCACTTTTCCATTGCCATTTCAATCACTTCCTTTGAAATTTGATCTTGAATATGCAATCCCATAGCTACTACAAACTTCTTAGCTCTGCTTCTAGTCAATGGCCCATTTGGAAGCACCAATGGATCCTTACCTCGTGGCTGGTTCGTATCAACTTTTCTAGTGATCAATACTATTCATGATCACATCACATTACTAGTTCACACCATTCATACATAGATCACATGCTTTACCAATACTCATCTTCCATTTGTCACATTTTCTCACATTCAACTAGGCACATTGCCTCATTTCTCATTTTTCTCATTCATTTCAATATCATACCATTTCATTTCATCATTTCAATATCATATCATTTCAATGTCATATCATCACAATGTATCACATTCTATTCAATATAGCCATTGTCAATGGCTTTTCACAATATCTTTAATGCATACACAACAAACCACATTACCCAAACACTTTAGGTCATTTTCACATATTGCATATGTTTGACTTTATACTCAATTTAGCCATTATCAATGGCTTCACAATGTATTAAATGCATACATGATAAATCACATGTCATAGCACATTGATCATCTTATCTGTATCATAATCATTATTCATTTATAATTCATACTTGACATCCAACCACATTTTCCCATTTTGACGCGGACCCTTAGCAACGATGGCAGCAAACCCAACGTATAACAATGGTAGAGAACTCCTTGAAACTTGATAATCACCTCCTAAGGAAGAATTCTTTTGGAAATAACCCTTGTAATCCCCTTTGTAGGAACCTCCACTCGAACTTGAACCCTTGAAGTTTGAAAATTTTCCACTAGCTTTAGAGTAGCCAGTTTTCAAAATAGCTTTATTCTTCAATCTTCTCTCTATCTTCATGGCCTTTTAAACTAACTCTTCCATTGTGTTGAATTCATACATCTCCACTTCATTGGCTATGTTCAAATTCAATCCCCCAAGAAATCGTGACATCTTCTTGTCTTCATCTTCATTAATATTTGCCCTAGCCATGATCATCTCCATCTCTTTATGGTACTCTTCCACACTTCTTCCACCTTGAACTAGTCTTGCTAGTCGATTGTACAAATCTCGAATGTAGTGAGATGGTACAAATCGGCTTCTCATTAGTTCTTTCAAGGTTGACCATTCAGGAATAGGCCTCATACCTTTCCCTCTTCTATTAGCTTTCAATTGATCCCACCAAAAGGTAACATACCCTTTGAACTCTACGGCTGCCAAAACTGATTTCTTCTCTTCGGTGTAGTTATGGCATTCAAAAATCTGCTCAACTTTCCTCTCCCATTCTATGAACTCTTCTGCATTGTTTTTCCCTTCAAAGGAAGGAATCTTCATCTTGATGGAAGTAAGGTCACCATCAGTGGTAGGTTGATTTCCACCTTCATCTTCATCTTCTACCCTTTCAGCTGCTTCTAGGGCTTCAAGATTTCCTTGCCCTTCTCTCCTAAGCACTCTTCTAGCTCGCATTATGGGATTTGGATGTGCGGCTGGCTGCCCTTGTTGCACTTGCTGAATTTGTTGTGCTTGCCGTGCTGCATTCTCTTGCAATCTAGTATCCATCATCTCCATTCGACCAAGCATTGCTGCCAAAGTCTCATTAAGCCTAGCCAAGCTTTCGGCCATAGCTCCTTCTTTGCTAGTCTCTTCTCCTTTTCCAGCCATGTTAACAAACAAACAAACTCAAAGAAATAAGATTAGTAATAATCGAAATTCACTCAAGTGTTTAGAATTACCTCACTTTTCTTGTCTTCCTTGATTGCACTTCAGAACCAAGCTCACCAACCAACAATTGTCAAGTCGTTCAAGAAACTAGAACCTAAATCCTAGAACTAGATAGAAAACAAGACAAGTATCCGAAGGCAATGCAAGGTAATTTGCACTACTCGATATAGAACCAAGTATCAACACAAGCAAATGATACTTAGCAATGTAATGGAATTAAAAGCTAGATAAAGAAATCAGAAACAATGAAGACAATAAACAAGACAAATTTGGATATAATGAATCAAAAACAACCCACACTTGGCAAGCTGCTTTATGGACCTAATCAATTCTACCCAAAACGCTAGCTTCTAGACTCTAATTCCCACCTATAACACTCAAATAACATGAATATTAAGGTCTGATTTTCGAATTCCAAAAGCCCCTCAAAAGGTGAAATTTTTCGCCCAAAAAATTATTACTTCTCACCCACCTAGATCTGATCCTTAGCACCCAAATAGCAAGAATATCAAACAATTTTTGTTGAGGTGGTTTTGTACTCTTTTTTTTTTTTTGCTTCCTCTCACTATCCCCTTGATTCGGGACTTAATTTACTCCCAAGAGCTTTTCGAAATCTGGACTTAATTCGCAACCCCAGATTCACTCAAAATCAAATCGAAATCAAACTTGAACAAAAACTCTAGCTTTTGCTTTCTTTCAAGAACCCTAATCTTGGTTTCGAATCCAATTTAGATGCAAGGCTTAGGTTTTGAAATTCAATCAGACTCCTTTTCCTAGGTTTCGAATTACTCTTTGAACAATCTTTATACTTTTTGAATTTTGATATATGACTCTTTTTCAAAAATTAAAGACTAGACTCTCTAAGAACCCTAAATCGCAGAAATTTAAAAGACCTAAATTAACAAACCCAAGAAAGACAAAGTAGATAAAAATTACCTTGTATCAAGGCTCTGATACCAAATGACACGGACCCTTAGCAACGATGGCAGCAAACCCAACGTATAACAATGGTAGAGAACTCCTTGAAACTTGATAATCACCTCCTAAGGAACCCAACGCCTATAAAGAGACGCGAACTAACTATGATTGAAGGATTTAGTTGGTAAGAAGAAGGAAAACGCCACAACTCTTGTTGATAAGTAAACCTAATTCTTGATGCAAAGAAAGAATTAAAGAATCCACTCTAATCTCTCTTACACGAAAATTCACAAGAAGAACTTGTAGAAGAATTCAAAATTTTTTATTAAATGTTGTATGTCAAATTCTGCCTAATAGTGCCCTTAAATAAGGGTTACAAAATTCCTAATTGCATATGGAAAATTAAGACTAAAACATTCCTAATTGAATAAGGAAAACATTCCTAATTGCATAAGGAAAAACATTCCTAATTGCATAAGGAAAACATTCCTAATTGCATAAGGAAAAACATTCCTAATTGCATAAGGAAAACATTCCTAATTGCATAAGGAAAAACATTCCTAATTGCACAGGGAAAATATAAAGTAATCCTAATCCACTAAGGAAAATATAAAGTATGGAAACAAAAATCCTATTTTTAAGCCTTCCATAATGATATAAAATGTGGCCCATTAAACCGAATTAATAATCTTTAAGCAGTGGGTCCATCCAACTATTCTCACAGGGCTTCAGAAATCTCATAGGTACGCTGTGAAACTGGCTGTACTCCAAGCTTTTCTTCCAATCACTTCCATCATCTTACTAAGGCCTTAAATTACTTCTCAAGGCTTTATATGAATCCCCATGGACCTTTCTTGCACGTTGGACCTCTTTAGCTAGCCTTTAGCTTCCATATTCACACTAAGCATCATAATCAGCTTTAGTGTGCCTTCTTCAAGCTCTATCTCCATCTTCTTGAATGATAATTCTTGAAGCTCTTTGGAAATCTCTTCTTGAATATGCAAAGCCATACTAGCTTGATATCTCTTTGCCTTGCTCCTAGTGATTGGTCCACTTACTAGCTTCAAGGGATCCTTTCTTGCATCACATTTTATACTTTCATCATGCAAGCATCAGCCACACTCACCATATGACTCATCAACATACAAATATGTAGCATAATTAAGTTGTTTTTTAATAATTCTTCAAGTGACACACTCAACTTCTAGAAACTTTGACACTCCCAGGGACATGGACGTGTCACTGCCCGTGTCCTTAATGATGCCTTACAGTAGCTACTACATACCCAAGGACATGGGTGTGCCACTGCTCGTGTCCTTAATGCTGCCATACAATAGCTATGATACATAATATGACATAGGAGTGTCACTACCCATGTCTTTAATTTTGTGTTACAGTAACTACGACACGCCCAGGGACATGGGCGTGTCATAGGACGTGTCATGTTAAATCTCTGGGTATGCCCATTACATCGCAAAAACACTCTTTCACTCCATTTCATCAATACAGTACTCACATATCACATAGCAACTCTAACCCAAGTTTAAATCAAATATTCACAATCTCAAAATCATATATATATAAACTCAAGATCATATATACAAACCAAAGAAGTTATATATACAAATCTTTCATTATTCCAAGCTTACTCTTCTTTACTTACTTCTTGCTAATCTAAACACAGACTCATAATAACAATCATCATATATTTTATGCTTACCATCATCCATATATCAATTCACCCAATCCCCAACTCAATTTTACCAAACCCTTACTCTTTTTCTCAATTCCAACTACTCATCATTATCCTCAACATATAACCATATTTACTTCATCTATGTATCAATTCAACACATATATACACTTTAATATATCATTATCATCAAATTATTCAATTAATCATCACTTTCTCTCGCTAACTATGTCATACATATTTACATAATCCATAAAATGAGCTCAAGAAGAAAGTACTTACCTAGATTACTTGCCAAAACTTGACTATTTTCTTTAATCCTTCTTGAATCTCTTATAAACTTTGATATGTAGCATGAAAATCTACTCTTCTAACTCTCTCTCTCTCTATCTCACGTTGAAAAGAAGAAGAAGAACAACTTCCCTCTTCTTTATTATCCTTATCCTTATATAATAAAATATTATACATAATTCCACTTTAATTCTCCACCACACATCTTCTTCCTTCCTTTGACTTTGTTCTCTTCACTTATTATTAGTACTATTATTATTATTATTATTATTATTATCATTTAATTAAAATCAACTTTCCCTACAACCTATTATACCTCATGTATATGTGGTGTATATGTTGAATATATGTATATGTCTCATATATGTCATGTTTATTTTAAATATTTATAGTACATATGTAACATCCATCTCATATTTTCTCTACCCATTACACCCATATGCTCTCCTTTATTTACTATTCTAAAATATATCAGAAATTGGGATATTACACATTAATTTGCATATTTTAATCTTGATTTGTACATCCAAAACCCTAATTTGACTAGGTTAGTTTTTAAAACCCTAATCCTAAATCCTAATTTTGCATCTATAATCCCTAATTTAATATGTAAACCCTAAATTTGTATATTTGATGCTTAATTTAAATATTAAAACCTAGATTCAATTATTTCATGTTTATGATGAATGATTTATTAATGTTTTATTTATTATGGATTATTTATTTTATTTTTGCTTATGGAGAGTGTTTGATTGATTTAATTTCTTTTAGTTAATAATTTAGTGCTTCAAATGTGTAAGAGGTATGTTTCCACTTTGTGAGTACCTCATTAGTTAAGTTTAATGTAATTAAATTTATTTTGAGTTTTAGATTAATGTAAAAGGCATGTTTTCTCCAAATAGTGGGTGTCCTATTTTATTTAGTTTTAGATATTGGACATTGTAAAAGGCATGTTTCTATCTATGGATGGGTGCCTATTTTAATTGTTTCATTTTAATAAAGTGATGGATGTTTATTTCTTTTGATAATTTCATGTAATATGGATGATATTATAATATTTAAGGATTCAATAATATTTAGAGCTGAAAAGGAGGTCGGTTCTAATGAACCGGGTATTGTGGGGGTGCTAGGTCAATCTCACCTTCCTCATACGTACCTAACTTTCTGTACTCATTAGAGGATTAGGGATTCCTTAGGAATTGAGTCATCCACCCATTTCTATTTTTCCAACCCGTCAGGATGGCAACTCCATTTTCTCTAGATTTAGGCCCGTGTTCTCTAAGTCCCTGAGCCTAACATTGCCAAAGTCACAAGAAATATTCCACATGGGAGTGGGGACAAAAATCCCCGCTCACGGTTTCCAAGATGTATTCAATAATTCATACTAATTCCACCCATAAACCCTACTTTTTGGAGGTATAAGAAGGTAGAAATATGCATGGGCAAATGCATGACCGTGCAAGTGATTATGCACATTACTGCTTGAATTATTTTTAATGTTTTAAAGAATAGAAGTATGCATAGCTAGATGCATGATCATGAGAATGGTCATGCACGTCTCTGCTGGAATTTCCTTTCAAAGTTTTAAGGGCACGATTATATGCATTTCCATGTGAATGATCGTGAGCCTCATTGTTGGGATTTCTCCTCAAAGTTTGAAGAACATAAATATGCACAAGCATACGCATGACCATGCAAATGATCATGTGCATCTCTGCTAGAATTTCTTTTTAAAATTTTAAGGAACAAAAATATACATAGGCATATGCATGATCATAGGAATGATCATGCATATTGTTGCAGAAATTTCTTTTCATGATTTAATCTATAAGTTATCAATAATTCAATTCAAACAAATTAAGAAAACACGATCCAACCCTTCAAAGCACAATCAAATTCAAATCTAAACTTCCATAACCTTAAAATCTTTCAAAACCTTATTTTCTTCCATAACCTTAAATCAACTCATAAATGATTCAATGATGGATTTAAACATTATTTCAGTTAATAATCGATAAATACACATTTACATATTGCAAGAATAACTTTAATATCATAGAAGTAAAGTTTTATACTCATATTTTTTACAATTATTCAATACACAATATCTTTCACAAGTAATGGTGCTTTATCAATTCACAAATCTCTTTACATAATCAAAATCAAGATAAATTCAATAAATAGCAAAATAAGTATTATGCAAACCCTAACCTCTTTAAAAATACTCTTCCATCACTTTTCCCTTCAATCTTTTTGTTTTGATGATGTTTTTCTCGATAGATCAAGCTTAAAATAGCTAAAATCCATCAAAACTTAGTTTTTCTACCAATTCTTCATGATTTCTATGGTGAGAAATGAAAGAAGAAGAAAAAGAGATGAACGTTGAGGTGGAGATGATGAGTATGGCATTTTAGAAGTCAATAGAAGACACTAGAAATCTTTAAATAGTCTTTAGATTTTTATCCAATACACTCACTCATACAATAGTTTTGATGTACTCACTTCCTTTAATTAACTATTACTCCAATTTTTAACCTCGAAACATTCTAAAAATAATTACTTTAGCTACTTTAAACACCATTATCCATATTTCACATCTAAATTACAGCTCGAGTTTATTTTGGGGCTATAAGGGTACTTTTGTAATTTTTTACCTCTTAGAAATACCAATATTATCCATACTCAAATTTAATGTTACTCTTATTATGGCTTAGTCAACCTTATTACTATCAGATCCAAATACTCAAGCTACACATAATATCATAATCAATCCAATTACACTCATATTTTCACTTAATGTAGAAAATTAGTATTTAAAATTTTTAGGGCATTACAATTCTCACCCTCATAAGAAATTTCATCCTCAAAATTTATCTATCTGTTACAATTCATTCCTCATATTCCAATAAATTATTACACTTCCACTGTGTTACTTTGATATATCTCTTTAACTACTCATATTTTGTTTTCTTTTTGTATCCTCCTTTTTCACAAATAGGTCTAGTACACTCCAAACAATATACTATAAATTCTCAATCATTTCTTAGAAAATATTCTACTACCATAAACATATGAAATATCAATTGTTATCCACTTATTCAATTCACATAACTTAGACAATTGCATTTCACCTCTCCTATAACTCCACATGCTAGAAACGCCTAAACCAGGCTCTGATACTACTAAATGTAACATCTCTTGACAATTCTCACATAAAACTATCAGAGAATGTTATCAATATACTATCAGTAATCTAATCAATTCATCGACAAAGTTTCTTTTAAAATTGTTACTAAATAAAATTTTTAAATAATAATGCAATATGTATAATACAATACTTATAAATCCAACATTTAAACCAATCTCCAATAATGAAATATCTCCAATAAACAAAATACTAATTATAAATCAGATAACCATCATAAGTTTGTCAATCCAAAATAAATATATAAAACATTACTAGATTTGATAATCATTCACTAAAATCTAAAACTTCGTTCTCTAAATACATATATTCCTTTCACGTTTATAAATTTGTACAATCTCTCAAATAGCCAAAATAAATTGAATATATATATTTCATAACTTACTAGTACAATATACAAAAGATCTCTATATGCACTGTAGATAATTTCTGAGATTTAACTCACTCCGATGGCATGATACCTACGTATCAGAAAAATTCTAATATGCTAAGCTTATAGTTTAGTGGTGCATGTATAAACATATTTTGTCACATAATAATAAAAAAAATACTTATGAAAATACAGTAATAACACTCAGTTTTAATAAATATTTTAATATATTAAATATTCTCAATAGCAAACCAACACGATAGTTTGATTACACAAAATAATAAATTTAACTTTATAAAAATCATCATGCTATACTACACATTCGGTATTGCAACTTTTCTCTTTTTGAATCATTTCATTTAAGACTTACTTTCTCATTTGTTAACATTCCTCATATTACACTTATTTCATTTTTTAGTAAGTCTTATTTTTCAGTTTCACATATAGGATAATTTCATTCAATTTATAATTTTGGCACTTTGATTTAGTACCATACTTTGGAGCACTTTGTATCTTATATCATTATATATACTTTCAATCATTATAGCACTTATAAAGTTATTGATCAATTCAATATTTTAAACTTAACATTTCTATTTCGTGCATTAGAACTTTCACTTGAAATAATATTATATACATTATCAATCACTTTCACATTGTAACACAGTAAGTCAATTTTAAATAATTGACTTATATTATTTTTTTGCATTTCTTTCATTATTCATAACATGATATTCATTTATATTTTTTTCCCTCATATACTAAATTATAAATCTTAGGTCTGGATAGCCATTCAATCCCAAGCTAAATCTAAAATCAGTATGATTTGGGCAATTCATTAGTTTTCAATTAACATTGAATTATGTATATCACTTTAATGGAACAATTCTTTGATCAACAATTAGTATTACACATATTTATCATTTATTCAAAATTTATTACACTTTGCGGTCTTATGGTCATTTAGGCCAGAATCACGAATGGAAGAAAAGAAAAAGAACTATTTTAGGAAAATTCTAAAAGTGAAACGCCCAACGATACAACCGTGTAAATGACTGTGTCATTCGCCCACCTTACAGAAGCTTTGATACGCCCAATGATATGGGCATGTCACTGCTCGTGTCATTAATCCTACATTACAGTAGCTATGACATGCCCAAAGACATGGCTGTGTCACTGGCCGTGTCATCAACATAGAAAAATAGCATCATCGACATTCCTAGTGACATGGTCATGTCACTGGTCGTGTCAGGAAAAAATTATGTATTTCACACACTCAATCACTTTAACACAATATATTCAAGATTTATGATAAAAATGAATCAAAAACCAATTTTTGACATAAAAAGAGTTTATATCAAATACTTTACTCAAACATCAATTACTCAATATTTAACCATCACTCATGGCTAAAAACAACATCAAACCACTCATTTCTTATAATGATTGAATTAAGAATCATACTCATCACTTATAAGTTCCTTTAACTCATTTTTTACTCATCAATCCATTTATCCAATACTTTTCAGTAATAATTCATTATAGATGACTCAATCAATAAATTCAAACATTAAAAATCATAGAAATTCAAATATTTACAAATTAAAATACATAAGCACATGCCTCTTTCAAAATCCCTCTTCTTCTCTCTTTTCCCTCTTTTTCTTTGATCACTTGTTGATAATCTCACCTACTCTAACTAATTCTCTTAAAAAAATTATTGCAAAAGATGGATTTCCCTTGATTCTTTGATGAAAGGAAGAAGAAAGTAGAGAAGATGGTGATGGTAGTGGTAGATGGCATGGATGATGGAGAAAGAAAAGCAATTTATACACACACACACGTATATATATATAATAAGTTCAATCTAGTATGACCAATCTCATTTTAATTATGGTGCACCCTCTTTCTTATCCTTTGATTCTAATTCGATTTTTAGTCTTGTATAACCATAAAAATAATTTTTTCAGTAAATTTTGAGATATACTATTCACTATTCTCTGCTTTTATCATTTATCTACGTTACTTTCACTATACACTATCAATTATCAATATTAGTTAAAAATTTCTTTGTTTAAAATTTTGAACATTACAAAAAATATCTTAATATTTTATCAATTAATTATTTTGTACATATATATATAAGAGAAGGGTAAAATGGAAAGAGAGAATATAAAAGTGCATCTTCTTCTTCTTCTTCTTTCCATCATGGACGAATTTTATAGCCATTAAAGGGAGAAAATTGTTTTGTTCCAAATATTCCAAATTTCACCAAAAATCCAAGTAAATCAAAATGATTTTGAAGAATAATCAAATCAAGGTTTCAAGTGAGAATTCTATATTTCAAGCTTTATTTTCTGTAATTTTGAGGTTATATAACTATGTAGATAGAGAAAGAAATTGATTTTAATTGTTAAAGTATGTGGATATAGAGCTAATGTGATGAATATATGTTGATTTAAAGGTTGTTTGTTGAAAGCAAGCATGATTGGTGAAATTAGGGTTTATGGGTGATTATGTGGAATTAGTGTTTTTGGTGGTGATGTTTATAATTGTTAAAATGGATTATTTTGATGTTGTTTTGATGAGTATGTAATGATTTTATGGTTGAATGATGGAAATGAGTTTGATATATTGAAGTTTAAATTATAATATTTAAAATTTTAAATACTAAACTTTTAAATTAACATTGATAATTGATAGTAAATAGTGATAAAAGTGGGATGGATAAGTGATGTAAATAGTGAATCTTAAAAATTATTGAAGAAATTATTTTTACATTTTTATGGGACTAAAATTGAATTAGAATCAAAGGATAAGAAAGAGGGAGCACCATGGCTATGATGAAAGAGGCCACACTAGATTAAACTATATATATATGTGGATAGGTGTGTGTATGTGGAATTTTCTTCTCCTCTCTTCTTCATTCCACGCCTATTATCACTATCACCACCAAAACTCCTCCTTTCTTCCTTTTTTTCAAAAATTATGCCAAAATTTAAGAGGAAATCACATCTAGTTATAAGTTTTTAGAAGAATAAGCTGAAAAAAGTGATTAAAGAAGAAAAGGGATTTTGAAAGAGTTATGTGTTTATGTATTTTAATTTGCAACTATTTGAATTTCTACAAATTTTATTATTTGAATTGGTTGACTGAGTTATCTTTAATGATTTATTAATGAAAAATATTTGATATAGACTCCTTCTATGTCAAAGAAACTAGTTTTTGATTCATTTTTATCATAGATTTGGAGATATTGTGTTTGAGTGATTGAGTGCACGAAACACATAATTATGCCTGACACAGCCAGCGACATGACCATATCACTGGACATGTCAATGATGTTGTAATTCAACGTTGATGGCATGACCAGTAACATGCCTGTGTCTTTCATAACTACTGTGATGAAAGATAAATGACATGACCAGTGAGACGGCCATGTCTCTAGGCGTGTCATAGCTATTGTAATGCAAGTTAAATGACACGGCCAGTGACACGGCCATGTCGATGGGCATGTCATAGCTACTGTAATGCAAGTTAAATGACACTGTCAGTGACATGCCTGTAGCTCCCCATATATAGTCTATACACTTAACTATATAAGTGATGTCACCTAAATGCTCACTCTTGCCGATATACGTATTATAGTAAATAAAACCAAAATGATTCTATATATTAACGCAGTTATTAAAATTTCAAAAGAAGTACTGTGACCAAGTGTATAATATATATCTATTAAGTTATAAAGAACTCCTATTGTTAACTTTTATTATTATAATTCTCAAACTATTCTTAAACTTATACAACTTTCATACAAAATTATAAAGTATTGCCATGTGAACTATACAGAATACAATATTTACAATATTATTCTTTGAACCTTTGTAATGCAGTTGACTATGAATGTATATCTCTCACTCTGCTGTCTCAACTCTTCTTGTTTGATCTATGCATTAGAAAATAATTCTAACATACTAAGCAAAGCTCATTGGTGCTTTTATATTTACAATATGCAAGAAAAATTAAAAGAAAGAGAACTATACATAAAATGATTTAGAAATAATGGAAATTATTACTTTTAGAATGTTAAATAAAGAAATAAATAAATTCATTTAAACTTGAAATACTTAACATGATTAAATTCATAATATATTAATTTAACAATAACCATATAACACATTTCTTTCAATGTAGATAACTTCTTTAATTATGCCCATACATACTAAGCTCAGATCCTAGGTTTGGATAATGGGTCACTGTTGGCAATTTAATGCCCATTGTATAAAATTTGGCCAATAGCCCACTATGGCACGAATGTCCACTGAATATGGTGACACAAAGTGTCCATTGATGGCACAGAGTGTCCACTATCACTTTAGATATCCTCCCTTTGACTATTCATTCAATTCCAATCTAGATCTAAAATCAGTATAATTTGGGCAATTCGTTAGTTTTTTAATTAACATTAAATTATGTATAGAACTTTAGTAGAACAATTCTTTGATCAACACTTGGTATCATATATATTTATCATATATTCAAAATAAATTTGTTACACTACTTGTTAGGGTTGATTTCAAAAATCCTTTACACTTTGAGGCCTTATAATCTTTTAGGTTAAAATCATGGATGAAAGATAAGAAAAAGAGCTATTTTAGATAAATTTCTTCAAGTGACACTCCCAATGACATGGGCGTGTAAATGACCATGTCATTTACCCATCTTACAGAAGTTTTGACAAGCCCAAAGACACAGGCATGTCTCTGGCTGTGTCATTTAACTTGCATTACAGTAGCTATGGCACGTCTAGAGATATGACCGTGTCACTAGCCGTGTCATTTATCTTTTATCATAGTAGCTATGACACACCCAATGACACAGGCGTGTTACTGGTCATGTCATCAATGTTGAAATACAGCATCATTAACACGCCTAGTGACACGGCCGTGTCATTGGCTGTGTCAGGAAAAATTATGTGTTTCGCACACTCAACCCCTTAAACACAATATATCTAAATTATAATGAATCAAAAACTAGTTTCTTTGACATTGAAAGAGACTATATCAAATACTTTTCAGTAATAACTCATTAAAGATAGCTCAATCAACCAATTCAAACAATAAAATTTATAGAAATATAAATAGTTGCAAATTGAAATACATAAGCACATACCTCTTACAAAATCCCTTTTCTTCTTTAATCACTTGTTGATAATCTCAACTTTTTCGGCTTATTCTTCTAAAAACCTATAACTAGATGTGATTTCCTCTTAAATTTTGGCTAATTTTGAAAAGAGGGAAGAAAAGGAGGAGTTTTGATGGTGAAGGTGATGATAGGCATGGAAAGAAGAAGAGAGAAGAGAAAGAAAACTCTCCATATACACACCTGTCCAAATATATATATATATAGTTTAATCTAGTGTGGTCACTCTCATCTTAGTTATAGTGCACCCTCTTACTTATTCTTTGATTCTAATTTAATTTTTAGTCTTGTAAAATTGTAAAATTAATTTCTTCAATAAATTTTAAGATCAACTATCTACATCATTTATCCATGCCACTCTTATCACTATTTACTGTCAACTATCAATATTAAGATAAAAGTTTAGTATTTAAAATTTTAAACATTACAATTCTCCACCACTAAAAAAATTTCATCCTTGAAATTTACCTGTTATAGATGCTTGAAATAATTGATGGTATTGCTGTCTCAATATTTCTTTGCTTTCCCAAGTGGCTTCCTCTATCGAATGATTTCTCCACAACACTTTCACTAAAGGAATGCATTTATTACACAACTCCTTTATTTCACGAGCTAAGATAGCCACTAGTTCTTCTTCATAATTCAAATCTGGTTGAATTTCAATTGACTCTGTTTGAATCATATGTGCAGGATTTGATCTATATCTTCTAAGCATCGACATATGAAATACATTATGAATCTTAGCCAGTTCTGGAGGCAAAACCAGTCGATAAGCTATTGGACCTATACGTTCAAGTATTTCATATGGTCCAATAAACCTAGGACTTAGTTTACCTTTCTTCCAAAGAGAAGAACCTTCTTCCATAGTGATACTTTCAAAAATACCTCATCTCCCACACTATATTCAATATCTCTCCATTTCAAATCTGCATAAGATTTTTGCCTATCCATTGCAATTTTAATCGATCCTTTATAAGTTTCACTTTGTCTTCAGCTTGTTTTATGAGATCATATCCCAAAAGTTTGCTCTCATTCAATTCCACCCAACACAATGGAGTTCTACACTTCCTTCCATAGAGTGCTTCGTATGGTGTCATCTAAATACTCATTTAATAAATGTTGTTATAGAAAAATTCTATTAAAGGTAAATATCTATCCCAGCTACCTTCAAAATTGATTACACAACTTGTAAGCATATCTTTAAGTACTTGTATCACCCTTTTTTATTTACCATTAGTTTGTGGATGAAAAGCAGTACTAAAATGGAGTCTAGTACCCAATTCTTTCTAAAAATGTTCCCAAAATTTTAAAGTAAAGGGAGGGTCTCGATATGGAATAATAGACATTGGTACTCCATGAAGCCTAACTATCTCATTAATATACAATTCAGCAAGTCTATCCATTGAATAATCCAATCGAATGGGAAGGAAATGAGCTAATTTGGTTAATCAATCAACAATTACCCAAATTGTATCATGTTTCTTTTGGGTGTTTGAAAGACCAGTCACAAAGTCCACGATAATTCTATCCCATTTCCATTATGGTATTGATATAGGTTGCAAAAGACCCGATGGAACTTGATGTTCTACTTTGATTTGTTGACACACTAAACACTGAGTCACATATTTAGTAATATCTCTCTTCATACTAGTCCACCAATAATGAGACTTCAAATTCCATTACATCTTATTACTTCCGGAATGTACAGTATATGTAGTAGTATGAGCTTCACCAAGTATACACTCCTTTAGTTCCTTCACATCAGGTACACACAATCGACCTCTATAATACAATCCACCATCTTCTAACACAACATAATCTATCTTTTCATCTTTATGTACTTGTTTTAAAATTTCTAACAACTTTTGATTTTGTTTCTGAGCTTTTATCACTTTTTGCTTTATGGTTGGTTTAATCCTCAATTCTGCTAACATAACACATTATATCATTTAGTTTATTTAATTTATATAGACATATAGTATTATAATATTTATATACAACATTCCTGCTAAAGTCTTTTGACTTAAAGCATCGGCTACCAAGTTAGCTTTCCCAGGATTGACGCGGACCCTTAGCAACGATGGCAGCAAACCCAACGTATAACAATGGTAGAGAACTCCTTGAAACTTGATAATCACCTCCTAAGGAACCCAACGCCTATAAAGAGACGCGAACTCACTATGATTGAAGGATTTAGTTGGTAAGAAGAAGGAAAACACCACAAATCTTGTTGATAAGTAAACCTAATTCTTGATGCAAAGAAAGAATTAAAGAATCCACTCTAATCTCTCTCACACAAAAATTCACAAGAAGAACTTGTAGAAGAATTCGAAAATTTTTTATTAATTGTTGTATCTTGAAATTCAGCCTAATAGTGCCCTTAAATAAGGGTTACAAAATTCCTAATTGCATATGGAAAACTAAAACATTCCTAATTGCATAAGGAAAACATTCCTAATTGCATAAGGAAAAACATAAAGTAATCCTAATCCACTAAGGAAAATATAAAGTATGGAAACAAAATCCTAATCCACTAAGGAAAATATAAAGTATGGAAACAAAATCCTATTTTTAAGCCTTCCATAATGATATAAAACGTGGCCCATTAAATAGAATTAATAATCTTTAAGCAGTGGGTCCATCCAGCTATTCTAACAGGGCTTCAAAAATCTCACAGGTACGTGTGAAACTGGCTGCACTCCAAGGTCCATCCAGCTATTCTCACAGGGCTTCAGAATTTTCACAGGTACGTGTGAAACTGGCTGCACTCCAAGCTTTTCTTCCAATCACTTCCATCATCTTACTAAGGCCTTAAATTACTTCCCAAGGCTTCATATGAATCCCCATGGACGTTTCTTGCACGTTGGACCTCTTTAGCTAGCTTTTAGCTTCCATATTCACACTAAGCATCATAATCAGCTTTGGTGTGCCTTCTTCAAGCTCTATCTCCATCTTCTTGAATGATAATTCTTGAAGCTCTTTGGAAATCTCTTCTTGAATATGCAAAGCCATACTAGCTTGATATCTCTTTGCCTTGCTCCTAGTGATTGGTCCACTTGCTAGCTTCAAGGGATCCTTTCTTGCATCAAGGATGATAGTCGATGATACAATCACAATCTTTAATCAATTCCATCTACCTCCTCTGCCTTAAATTTAGTTCTTTTTATGTTGGCAAGTATTTTAGACTTTTATGGTTAGTAAAAATATAGCATCTTTCCCCATACAAGTAATGTCGCCAGATCTTAAGAGCAAATACAATAGCAGCTAACTCCAAATAATGTGTAAGTTAATTCAATTCATGAGATTTTAATTGCCTAAAAGCATAAGCAATTTTACCTTACCCTCTTGCATCAATACACAACCAAGTCCTTGATGAGATGCATCACTATAAATAAAATAGTCTTTACCTGTGGTCGGTTGTATCAATACAGGCACTTAAGTAAATATAGCCTTCAATCGGTCAAAACTAGTTTCACACTAGGTATTCCACTCAAATTTTGTTTCTTTTCTAAGGAGCTTAGTTAAAGGAAGTGCTATCTTAGAAATTATACAAATCTTCTATAGTAACTAGCTAACCCAAGGAAACTTCAGACTTCTATTATATTCTTTGGAGGCTGCCAATTCAAAATAATCTCAATTTTACTAGGATCCACATGTATACCATTAGCTGATATTACATGACTTAGATATGCCACTTCCGTCAACCAAAAATCTCATTTTGATAGTTTACCATACAATTAATTCTCCCTTAGTGTCTGTAGTACAATTTTCAAATGCTTATCATGCTCCTCTTCCTTTTTGGAATAAACCAATATGTCATCAATGAAAATAACTACAAACTAGTCTAAATAGGGTTTAAAGACTCGATTCATCAAGTCCATAAAAAGTTGCTGGAGCATTAGTTAAACCAAAAGGCATAACCGAAAAATCCTAATGCCCATATCAAGTTCTGAAAGTTGTCTTTGGAATATCTACTTCTTTAATTTTCATCTGATAATAACTAGATTTAAGATCAATCTTAGAGAAAATACCCACTCCCTTCAACTCATAAAAAAAGTCATCAATCCTAGGTAATGGGTACTTATTCTTAATAGTCACTTTATTCAATTGTCGATAATATATACACAATCTTAAGGTACCATCCTTTTTCACAAATAAAATTGGTTGATACACTAGGTCTAATAAAGCCCTTATCAAGTAATTCCTAAAGTTGCGCTTTTAACTCTTTTAATTTTGGAGGTGCCATTTTATAAGGTGGAATAGAAATTGGTGTCATACCCAGAACTACATTAATAACAAATTCTACCTCCCTCTTTGGTGGTATTCCAGGTAATTCCTCCGGAAAAATATTCGAAAACTCAATCACTATAGGTTTATCTCCCAAAGCCTTGCTTGAATGTCGTGTACCATTAACATAAGCTAGGTAAGCTTCACACCTCTTCCTAATCAACCTTCTTTCTTTAGTTGTAAAAATCAAACTAGAAGGGTAAAATTATTTTTCTTCTCAAAACTACAATTTCACCATAACCAGAAATCTTAAAAGACACAATGATGCAAGAAAGGATCCCTTGAAGCTAGCAAGTGGACCAATCACTAGGAGCAAGGCAAAGAGATATCAAGCTAGTATGGCTTTGCATATTCAAGAAGAGATTTCCAAAGAGCTTCAAGAATTATCATTCAAGAATTATCATTCAAGAAGATGGAGAAAGAGCTTGAAGAAGGCACACCAAAGCTGATTATGATGCTTAGTGTGGAAGCTAAAGGCTAGCTAAAGAAAGGTCCAACATGCAAGAAAGGTCCATGGGGGTTGATATAAAGCCTTAGGAAGTAATTTAAGGCCCATGGATAGCCCAAATAGTGTGGGGCATTTCTTATGTTGAAGGGATTATTTTGGTTGTTTCCATACTTTATATTTTTCTTAGTGGATTAGGATTTTGTTTCCATACTTTATATTTTCCTTAGTGGATTAGGATTTTGTTTCCATACTTTATATCTTCAAGGTGGAAGAAGTGTGGAAGAGTACCACAAAGAGATGGAGATGATCATGGCTAGGGCAAATATTGATGAAGATGAAGACAAGAAGATGTCACGATTTCTTGGGGGATTGAACTTGAACATAGCCAATGAATTGGAGATGTATGAATTCAACACAATGGAAGAGTTAGTTCAAAAGGCCATGAAGATAGAGAGAAGATTGAAGAATAAAGCTATTTCAAAAGCTAGCTACTCTAAAGCTAGTGGAAATTTTTCAAACTTCAAGGGTTTAAGTTCGAGTGGAGGTTCCTACAAAGGGGATTACAAGGGTTCTTTCCAAAAGAATTCTTCCTACAATCCTAATTTCAAGAAGCCGAATGATGGGGATGCAAAAAAAGCCAAGGAAACACCTTCTAGACCTACTCCAAGTAGGGAAATTAAATGCTACAAGTGTTTGGGAAGTGGACACATTGCTTCTCAATGTCCGAATAAGAGGTTGATGATTGCTACCCATGAAGGGGAAATTGAATCAGAATCTGAACATGAAGAAGAAGAGGAGGCCGAATGTGGTGATAGGGCCGAATATGATGAAGAGGCTTGGGAGAATCAAGTCTTGAATGCTGAACATGGAGAGATGCTTGTTACTAGAAGAGCCTTGAATATTCAAGTCAAGGAAGAAGGCTTGGGTCAAAGGGAGAATCTTTTCCACTCTAGGTGTTTGGTGAATGGTAAGGTTTGTACACTTATCATTGATGGTGGAAGTTGTACCAATGCTGCTAGTACTACAATGGTGGATAAATTGGGGTTAACTTGTTTTAAACATCCCAATCCTTACAAGTTGCAATGGTTTAATGACGCTGGGGAAGTAAAAGTGTTGAAGCAAGTCAAGGTACCATTCTCCATTGGGTGGTATAAAGATGAGGTTTTGTGTGATGTAGTGCCAATGCAAGCTGGACATTTGCTATTAGGAAGACCATGGCAGCATGATAGAAGGGCACAACATGATGGCTTTTCTAATAAGTATACCTATACTTATGAAGGAAAGATGTAACACCCCGATACTCCATATAAGTACTATACATACACCTGGTATACATACAGTAAGTATATAAAGTATAAGGATGTCACTTTTTGAAACATTTTTAAAACCTTTAACAGAGTTCAAACCACAATACATAAATTTAAAGAACAATTACAAGATTATTATACTTTTAATGGTCTTACATATATATCATAATCTTATATTTATCCAAACTTCATTTATACATATAAATATACTCTTGTCAGAAATACATCATAATTAAAAGTTATACATGTATGCATCACCCTCTAGTTGGTCTCGACAAACTCTTACTCTTCTTGTGGCATAACGAAAGACTTCATATCTTTCACCTAGTCACCTGCGCGATTACACATCCGCGCTAAGCCCAAAAGCTTAGTAGTACAAATATAAAATATAAACATACATTATAGAAATTCTAACATATAATGAAATATCACTTTCATATACCATTAATATCTTATCATGTTTTTTCCTTTTGAATTGTACCTTTCATATATCTCGACTAATTCCATTTATAATATACATATCATTATCACCAACCACAATCCATCATTAATACTCACAATCAATATATCAATATACACATTACACATCATACTTCATAACATTGTTTTATTCACAATTCATCAATCATAATCCATCACTATCACTCACAATCAATATATCAATACACACATTACACAACATACTTCATAATATTATATTACTCATAATTCACCAATCATGAATCACATTTCCAACAAAGTCAACCATAGATCTCACTTGTTTCAATATTTGTATATCATATTGACAACAAAGACAGACTCGGGCCCAAAAGACACTAATATGCCATTCGACTTTCAGAGTTAATGCTTTGGTTTTATTATCACATTATCATTATCATTATCCCAACTAGGCTTCAAGGATTTAGGTTCAACCAAGCTTCAAGGGGAACAGAGCATGCTAATTATCAACCCAACTTGGCTTCAAGAACCAATCCAACCTAGCTTCAAGGGTTGTAACATCTCAATTAGGCTTCAAGGCCTTAGCCAACCTAACTTCAAGAGATTGTTACTATTATTAGGCATGCCACCAAAAAAAAACTCTGAAAATGGAATAACACATTAGCTACACAATTCATTTATCAATTTCATTCTCAATTCTCATCATCAATTAGGCAAGCATGCCTTATGTCTTTCAATTGAATCATCATAGCCAATCACAATGGCTTCACATCACATTTGAGTTATCATAGCCAATCACAATGGCTTCACATAATACATATATCATCATAGCCAAAAACAATGGCTTCACATCACATTTTATCTCAATTCATATTATACACTTCATCATTCAAGCATACATAATCAATTTCATTGCACATGTATCTTAAATTCATCGTCATCTAAACAACATGTCCCTCTATTTCATTTCAATCATTATTAAAACATTTATCATAATAAATTGCATTGCACATACCTTTTTGGATGGTCATTATAGCTTTCACCTTCAAGAACTACTCCCATCAAGCTATACATAATCAATTACCTCATCATATCATTCACATTTTACATATAGCATCATGGATATAACATTACAAAGTACATTATTCATAGAACACATTACCATTCACAAGATTCACAATGTATATAATACATAACCTTGTTTTTTTAGTATCATATGCATCATCAAATGTAGGTTCAATCTCAATCATGTAAGAAGAGCAAAAACCAAACACAGTAACCAACACACTCAAGGGACACGGCCAAGCTTGTGGCCGTGTCTCTCAACCAAAAACAACAAAAGCCAACATGGGCAAGGGACACGGCCGTGTCCTCTCCAAAAATCACCAAACACGGCCAAATTTCCATGGACTTGGCCGTGTCTCTCAAAAATATTTTAGGTTGGCCGTGTCTCTTCCTTGGTTTGGCCGTGTCTCTCATGTATTCAAACCCTAACTATGGCCAACTCTCTTTTGATTTAATAAAAACACAATATACACAACATAAACTCATTCAAATGGATGTAATCAAAGTCATTAACACTTATTTTGCATATTTAACACAATATTCACATTAACCAGACATTAACAACCCATTTAATCATCTACCATTTCAAAACCCTAAAACCAAACATCACACTTAACTTATCATCTTCAAACCAAAACCAACATCAATCCAACCTTTTAAACTTATAATCAATCTCAACACTTATAAACTCATCTCAAACACACCTATTCATAATCTCAACACATCACAACCCACCTCAAACATAACTTCAAAAATAACAAAGATAAACAAGAGAGTACTTACCTTAAATGAAGAAATTTCACAAATCTCCAACCAAAACCTTTGATTCTTCCTTTAATTTGATTCTAGCATCAAGAACACCTCTCTTGCTCTCTCCTCTCTTGAATAGCCGGCACACAAAGGAGAAGAAAAGAAAAATAAACATAAGTCAACTTCTCTTCTTCTTTAAATCTCCACCAAGCAATTCTAACAAAGCAATTACCTAAATGCCCTCATCCATTTAACTTAACCTTTGTCACTTATATGCCCATTAAAGTAATTTCACATATCACACATAAATATCCTCTTCCATTGACCATCCCTTTTGACTAATGTATATGTTATATATATAACAATATACCCAACATATACACTTTCTCTCTACACATTACTTTCCTTTTTAAACAATACATAAACATTCTCTTTTCAATTTCTTTTCCTATCAACATAACATATACACATAATTCAAACAAACAACAATTGTATCCAAACTTCTAGGGCACACATTGGGATATTACAAAAGAAGGTTGTTCTAGCACCATTATCATCTCAGGAGGTGTATGAAGATCAGAAGAGGATGCTAGAGAGGAAGAAAGAAGTTTCGGCCAACATGAACCAAGGGGGTTCAAATTCGGCCAATGATGTTTCTTCAACACCCAAGGGTAATTCTAAGTGTAGGGAGAGAGAAAATAATAAAGTGAGTGAGTGCAGAAAGGGAAAAGAGGCCGAGAGTCAAAAGAAAGTAAGCAAAAAAATAAATGGCCCATTGGTGAGAGAAAATAAGCAAGGAGAAAAAGCAAAACATACTTTTTATGCAAGAGCAAGAGAGATAGATGTAGGGCAGCCTGTACTCATTATTATGTATAAAGAATTGTTACTTGTTGACAGTGAAGAATCTCTTGATTCTTTACCTTCTAGTTTTGTGTATTTGTTGCAGGATTTTGAGGATGTGTTTCCTGAAGACCTTCCTAGTGGTTTGCCACCATTAAGAGGGATTGAACATCAAATTGACTTCATACCCGGTTCTACAATTCCAAACCGGCCAGCATATAGGAGCAATCCTATGGAGACAAAAGAGATGGAAAGACAAGTTGAAGAGCTTTTGGAGAAAGGCTTGGTTCGCGAGAGCCTTAGTCCTTGTGCCGTTCCAGTCTTATTAGTACCCAAGAAAGATAGTTCTTGGAGGATGTGTGTTGATTGTAGGGCTGTGAACAAGATTACTGTGAAGTATGGACATCCCATTCCTAGACTTAATGACATGTAGGACGAATTGCATGGGGCGAAATATTTCACAAAGATTGATCTTATGAGTGGTTATCATCAAATTCGCATGAAGCCTGGAGATGAATGGAAGACTGCCTTCAAAATGAAATATGGTTTGTATGAATGGTTAGTTATGCCTTTTGGTTTATCTAATGCACCTAGTACTTTCATGAGATTAATGAACCATGTTTTGAGAGCTTATTTAGGTAAGTTTGTGGTAGTTTACTTTGATGATATTCTGATTTATAGCAAAACTGAGGAAGAAAATGTTAAGCATGTTAGGAATGTGCTTGAAATCCTTAGGTAGCAAAACCTTTATGCTAAGCTTAAGAAGTGTTCTTTTTGCCTAGATAGGGTTGTTTTCTTGGTTTTGTTGTAAGTATGCAGGGAATTGAAGTTGATCAAGAGAAGGAGAAAGCTATCCAAGAGTGGCCGAATCCTTCAAGTGTGATAGAAGTGAGGAGTTTTCACGGATTGGCAAGCTTCTATAGGAGATTTGTCCCTAATTTCTCTACATTGGCAGCCCCCTTGACTAGCATAATCAAGAAAGAAGTGGGGTTCGTTTGGGGCAAGGAGCAACAAGAAGCATTTGATGCTTTGAAAGAGAAGCTTTCTACTACACCCATTTTAGCTTTACCTAACTTTGATTCTACTTTTGAAATTGAATGTGATGCTTCTGGTGTAGGTATTGGAGCTGTTTTGATGCAAGAGAAGAAGCCATTGCATACTTTAGTGAAAAGCTTAATGGAGCAAAGCTGAATTATTCAACTTATGACAAGGAGCTATATGCTTTGGTGAGAGCATTGGAAGTATGGGAGCATTATTTGCTGCCCAAGGAATTCGTGATCCATTCAGACCATGAATCATTGAAGTATTTGAGAGGGCAAGGCAAGTTGAATAAAAGACATGCAAAATGGGTTGTGAAGATTGAGAAGTTTCCTTATGTGATCAAATACAAGCAAGGTAAAGACAATGTAGTGGCAGATGCACTTTCAAGGAGGTACGCTTTACTTAGTGTTTTGAGTAATAAATTGCTTGGATTTGAATGTATAAAGGACATACATGTTGGTGATTCTGATTTTGGCAATGTTTATGATGCTTGTGAGCATGATGCTTTTAATTCTTTCTATAGACATGATGGGTTTTTGTTTAAGGGTTCGAAATTATGCATGCCTAGATGTTCTATGAGAGATTTGCTAGTATTAGAATCACATTGTGGGGGTTTGATGGGGCATTTTGGAGTTGATAAGACTTTAGACATGCTGAATGAACACTTTTATTGGCCAAATATGAAAAGGGATGTAATTCGGATTTGTAAGGCTTGTTTGGCTTGTAGGCAAGCTAAGTCTAAGTCTATGCCTCATGGTTTGTATATGCCATTACCCGTTCCTAGTTCTCCTTGGATGGACATTAGTATGGACTTTGTTTTAGGATTACCAAGGACTAAGAGGGGGAGAGATAGCATATTTGTGGTTGTTGATAGGTTTAGTAAGATGGCACACTTTATCCCATGTCATAAGAGTGATGATGCTAGTTTAGTGGCCGAACTTTTCTTTAGGGAGGTGGTTCGAATTCATGGGATACCAAAATCCATAGTTTCTGATAGAGACACCAAGTTTTTGTCTCACTTTTGGCGTGTGCTTTGGGGAAAGTTAGGTACCAAGTTGTTATTTTCCAGCACTTGTCATCCTCAAACGGATGGACAAACAGAAGTAGTAAACAGAACTTTAGGTACCATGTTGAGAGCTTTAGTGGGTAAGAATTTAAGTTCTTGGGAAGATTGTTTGCCATTTATTGAGTTTGCTTATAATCGTGCTATTCATTCTTCTATAGGATATTCACCTTTTGAGCTTGTTTATGGTTTTAACCCACTAACAGTTTTGGATCTTTTTTCTTTACCTTCTCATGAGCTTGTTAGTTTAGATGGTGAGAAGAAAGCTAAATTGGTGAAAGAGATGCATGAGAAAGCAAGGGTGAATATTGAGAAAAGGAATAAGAGATATGTTGATTCTGCAAATAGAAGGAGACGTTAGATGAAGTTTCAAGTAGGAGATTGGGTTTGGGTGCATTTTCGAAAAGAGAGGTTTCCTAACCAAAGGAAGAACAAGTTGCAAGCAAGGAGAGATGGCCCATTCCAAGTGTTGGAGAAGATTAATGACAATGCCTACAAGATCGACTTACCAGGTACGTATAATGTTAGTGCTACTTTCAATGTAAGTGATCTTTCTCTTTTTGATGATGCAGATTTGAGGACAAATCTTTTTGAAGAGGGGGAGAATGATGCAAGAAAGTATCCCTTGAAGCTAGCAAGTGGACCAATCACTAGGAGCAAGGCAAAGAGATATCAAGCTAGTATGGCTTTGCATATTCAAGAAGAGATTTCCAAAGAGCTTCAAGAATTATCATTCAAGAAGATGGAGATAGAGCTTGAAGAAGGCACACCAAAGCTGATTATGATGCTTAGTGTGGAAGCTAAAGGCTAGCTAAAGAAAGGTCCAACGTGCAAGAAAGGTCCATGGGGGTTCATATAAAGCCTTGGAAAGTAATGTAAGGCCCATGGACAGCCCAAATAGTGTGGGGCATTTCTTATGTTTAAGGGATTAGTTTGGTTGTTTCCATACTTTATATTTTCCTTAGTGGATTAGGATTTTGTTTCCATACTTTATATTTTCCTTAGTGGATTAGGATTTTGTTTCCATACTTAATGTTTTCCTTATGCATTTAGGAATGTTTTCCTTATGCAATTAGGAATGTTTTCCTTATGCAATCAGGAATGTTTTCCTTATGCAATTAGGAATGTTTTAGTCTTAATTTTCCATATGCAATTAGGAATTTTGTAACCCTTATTTAAGGGCACTATTAGGCCGAATTTGAGACAACAACAATTAATAAAAATTTTCAAATTCTTCTACAAGTTCTTCTTGTGAATTTTTGTGTGAGAGAGATTAAAGTTGATTCTTTAATTCTTTCTTTGCATCAAGAATTAGGTTTACTTATCAACAAGAGTTGTGGCATTTTCCTTCTTCTTACCAACTAAATCCTTCAATCATAGTAAGTTCGATCTCTTTATAGGCGTTGGTTTCCTTAGGAGGTGATTATCAAGTTTCAAGGAGTTCTCTACCATTGTTATACGTTGTGTTTGCTGCCATCGTTGCTAAGGGTCCACGTCACACAACTTTACTACAGCAGTCCATAACTGCTTGATGTCGAGACAACTAATCCATTCCCAAGATTACATCAAAGTCATGGAATGGAAGTTCAATCAAATCAACAGGAAGTTTTACCTTATGAATTCACAGTGGACAATTTTGATATACTTTGTTTACCTTCACACTATGGCCTAAGGGATTAGTAACTTCTATCTTATTACCAAGTTTATCAATATACATTCTCTTCCCTAAAGCTATAGTTGTACAAATATAAGAATGTGTAGAACCAGGATCTAATAATACATATACATCAAGACCAATTAAAGAAAATTTACCAACTATAACATCAGGAGCATCCTGGTCCTCCACAGCTTTCATGGCATAAGCCCTAGCTGGAGCACTTCC
This sequence comes from Garcia nutans, assembly GCA_947685225.1. Taxonomy (NCBI): domain Eukaryota; kingdom Viridiplantae; phylum Streptophyta; class Magnoliopsida; order Malpighiales; family Euphorbiaceae; genus Garcia; species Garcia nutans. The sequence continues at coordinate 28,973,421 of CANTUV010000007.1, read as the reverse complement.
TTGAGTCTGAGGTCTATCCACTATTTCAGATCCTCTCTGCTGACTAAAATTGGGTAGACCACCTCTACCTATCCTACGGCATGACTGAGACCTTTGTACAGAACCTTGTCTTTCAATGGCTTCTAGTTCTTTTATCATTAGACAATCTCTAATTTTATGCTCCAAAGAACCACATTTCAAACAAGTCCCTTTTTTATACCAGCAATCTTCACTTGCATGACCCTTACCACAATATTGACAAGATGTAGTAATAGCCCTTGAAGATGAGCCAGTAGCCTTGAAGATGAGCCTGTAGCCACTTTAAACCTACCACCTCTAGATCTTTGAAAACTAGCTCCACTTCCTCTACCAGACCCCTGAGTTTGAGCTTGAATATTTATCTGTCTTTTCTGGCCACCTTGTAGTTGTTCACTAGAAATCCCATCTTTGATTATTGTCTTCTTCTCTGCTCTTATTTAATGTCATTTTCTATGGCAACTGCCGCACTAACAAGAGTGGAAAACTCTTTAATTCTCATTGCTACTAAATACACCCAGATCTGACTGTTCAAATCCTATTTAAACCATTTACACTTCTCTTCCTCAGATGAAACTAACACTAGAAAAAATTTGCTAAGGTGAACAAACTACCTCTCATATTCAGACATAGATGACTGCCTTTGCTTAAGATATAAAAACTCCCAACGCTTCTCCTCTAAATAAATCTCACTAATATATTTCTTTTTAAATTTTTCTTGGAAAAATACCCAAGTAAGTCTACCTGTGGGTACACCTTTTTGCTCAGTATCTTACCAAGCATAAGCTTGTTCCTGCAATAAGGAAACTGTATACTCCAATCTTTCCGCATTAGTATAATGCAAAATATCAAAAATTCTCACAATCCTCTCCATCCAATACTATGCTACTAAAGACTCATTAGTATCACGAGCATTAAAATCTTTTGCTCCCAATTTCCTAATTCTCTCCAATGGAGATCTTTGAGGCACCGGTGGTGGAGGTTGTGCAGGAGGAGCAACTCCTACAATTTGCCTGATAACTACTCCTATATTTCTCAGAAATTGGGGATCTAAGGGAATTTGTTCCACAAAAGGTTCTGATGGCTGCTAATTCCCCATACTAGCTTGACTGTGTGAGGATGCAGCTTGTTCCTCCGCACCTTGATAGGATTTAGAGGCCATCTTATATCTTTAAACATTAAAAATCAACTGCATCAAACATCTATTCAATTATACAGTTCACATAGCAATGACAGTTGTACGTCTCTTTTCTTTTAACCCACAAACTTAGGACCGCCTAAACCTACTCTGATACCATTAAATGTAACATCCCCTATATAGTCGATACACTTAACTATACAAGTGATGTCACCTAAATACTCACACTTGCCTATATACGTATTATAGTAAATAAAATCAAAATGCTTCTATATATTAACGCAGTTATTAAACTTTCAAAAGAAGTATTGTGACCAAGCTTATATTACAAACATATATCTGTTAATTAATAAAGAACTCCTATTGTTAACTTATATTATTATAATTCTCAAACTACTCTCAAACTTATACAACTGTCATACAAAATTATAAAGTATTTCCATGTGAACTATACAAAATACAATATTTACAATATTATTCTTTGAACCTTTGTGATACAGTTAACTATGAATGTATATCTCTCACTCTGATGTCTCAACTCTTCTTGTTTGATCTGCGCATCAGAAAATAATTCTAACAGGCTAAGCAAAGCTTAGTGGTGCTTATGTATTTACAATATGAAAGAAAATTTAAAGAAAAGAGATCTATACATAAAATGATTTAGAAATAATGGAAATTATTACTTTCAGAATGTTAAATAAAGAAATTAATAAATTCATTTAAACTTGAAATATTAAACACGATTAATCAATTAATTTAAAAATAACCATATAACACATTGTTTTCAATGTAGATAACTTCTTTAATTATGACCATACACATTGAACTCAGATCCTAGGTTTGGATAGCGGGTCACTGTTGGCAATTTAATGTCCACTGTATAAAATTTGGCCAATGGCCCACTATGGCACAAATGCCCACTGAATAAGGTGACACAGAGTGTCCATTGATGGCACAGAGTGCCCACTATCACTTTAGATATCCTCCCTTTAGCTAGCCATTCAATCCCAATCTATATCTAAAATCAGTATGATTTGGGAATTCATTAGTCTTTTTTAATTAATATTAAATTATGTATAGCACTTCAGTGGAATAATTCTTTGATCAACACGTGGCATCACACATATTTTTCATATATTCAAAATATATGTGTTACACTACTTGTTAGGGTTGATTTAAAAATTCTTTACACTTTGAGGCCTTATAATCTTTTAGGCCGAAATCACAAATGAGAGACAAGAAAAAGAGCTATTTTTGTATAATTTCTTCAAGTGACATGCCCAATGACATGGGCATGTCAATGATCATGTCATTTACCCATTCTTACATAAGCTTTGACATGCCTAATGACACGGGCATGTCACTGGCCATGTCGTTTAACTTGCATTACAATACCTATGACACTCCCAAAGATATGGCCGTGTCACTAGCCGTGTCATTTATCTTTCATCACAATAGCTATGACACGGGCGTGCTACTAGTCATGCCATCAATGTTGAAACACAGCATCATTGACACAGTGTCACTGGCTTATCCGAAAAAATTCTTTGTTTCGTACACTCAACCACTTAAACACAATATATCCAAATCTATGATAAAAATCAATCAAAAACTAGTTTCTATGACATAGAAAGAGTCTATATCAAATACTTTCTAGTAATAATTCATTAAATATAACTCAATCAACCAATTCAAATAATAAAATTCTTAGAAATTCAAATAGATGCAAATTGAAATACATAAGCACATACCTCTTTCAAAATTCCTTTTCTTCTTTAATCAACTTGTTGATAATCTCAACTTTTTTGGCTTATTCTTCTAAAAACCTATAACTAGATGTGGTTTCCTCTTAAATTTTGGCTAAATTTTTTAGAAGAAGAAAGAAAGGAGGAGTTTTGATGGTGAAGGTGATGATAGGCGTGGAAAGAAGAAGAGATAAGAAGAAAGAAACCTCTACATACACACACCCCTATCCATATATATATAGTTTAATCTAGTGTGACCACTTTCACCTTAGTTATAGTGCACCCTCTTTCTTATCCTTTGATTCTAATTCAATTTTTAGTCTCATAAAACCGTAAAAATAATTTCTTCAATAAATTTTAAGATCCACTATTTGCATCATTCATCCAAGCCACTTGTGTCATTCTTTACTATCAATTATCAATATTAAATTAAAAGTTTAGTGTATAAAATTTTAAACATTATAACACCCGTGTTGTTGGGTGTGTTAAAGCTTTTGTAAGAATGGGCAAATGACACGGTCATTGAGACGCCCATGTCATTGGGCATGTCACTTGACGAAATTGCCTAAAATAACTCTTTTCTTTGTTTTTCATCTATAATTTCAGCCTAAAAGATTACAAGGCCTCAAAGTGTAAAGGATTATTAAAATCAACCTTAACAAGTAATGTAACAAATTTATTTTGAATATATGATAAATATGTGTGATACCAAGTGTTGATCAAATAATTGTTCCATTGAAGTGCTATACATAATTTAAAGTTAAATAAAAAAATAACGAATTGCTCAAATCATACTTATTTTAGATTTAGTTTGGGATTGAATGGCTAGCCAAAGGAGAGATATCCAAAGTGATAGTGGGCACTCTGTGACATCAATGGACACTCTGTGTCACCATATTTAGTGGGCAATCGTGCCATAGTGGGCCATTGACCAGATTTTATGCAGTGGGCATTAAATTGCCAACAGTGACTCTTTATCCAAACTGGGATCTGAGTTCAGTGTGTATGGGCATAATTAAAAAAGTTATCTATATTGGAAACAATGTGTTATATAGCTATTGATAAATGAACATATTCTGAATTTAATCGTGTTTAGTATTTCAAGTTTAAATAAATTTATTAATTTCTTTATTTAACGTTCTAAAAGTAATAATTTCCATTATTTCTAAATCATTTTATGTATAGTTCTCTTTTCTTTAAATTTTCTTGCATATTTTAAATATATAAGCACCACTAAGCTTTGCTTAGCATGTTAGAATTATTTTCTGATGTGTAGATCAAACAAGAAGAGTTGAGATTGCAGAGTGAGAGATATACGTTCCTAGTCAACTGCATCACAAAGGTTCAAAGAACAATAATTTAAATATTGTATTATGTATAGTTCATATGGCAATACTTTATAATTTTGTATGACAGTTGTATAAGTTTGAGAGTAGTTTGAGAATTATAATAATGTAAGTTAACAATAGGAGTTCTTTATAAATTAATAGATATATGTTTGTAATATAGGCATGATTATAATAGTTCTTTTGAAAGTTTAATAACTGCAGAAATACATAGAAATATTTTTATTTTAATTCTATAATAGATATATAGACAAGTGTGAGTATTTAGCTAACATCACCTATTTAGTTAAGTGTATATATACTATGTAAGGGGTGTTACATTTAGTGGTATCAGAGCAGGTTTAGGCAATCCTAAGTTTGTGGGTTAAATGAAAAGAGAAGTACAACTGTCATTGCTATGTGAACTATATAATTGAATAAATGTTTGATGCAATTGATTTTTAATGTGTAAAGGTATAAGATGGCCTCTAAATCCCGTCAAAGTGCAGAAGAACAAGTTTTTTCCTCACACAGCCAATTTAGTGTGGGGAATCAGAAGCCACTGGAACCTTCTGTGGAATAAATTCCCCTAGATCCCCAATTTGTGAGAAATATGGGGGAAGTTCTCAGGCAAATTGTAGAAGTTGCTCCTCCTGCATAACCTCCACCGCCTGTGCTTCAAAGATCTCGATTGGAAAGAATTAGGAAATTAGGAGCAGAAGATTTTAAAGCTTGTGATACTGACTAGTCTTTAGTAGCGGAGTATTAGATGGAGAGGATTGTGAGAGTTTTTGATATTCTACATTTTACTGATGAGGAAAGATTGGAGTGTGCAGTTTCCTTATTGCAAGAACAAGCTTATGATTGGTGGGATACAAATTAGAAAGGCGTACCTACAGGTGGACTCACTTGGGTGTTTTTCCAAGAAGTATTTAAAAAGAAATATATTAGTGAGATTTATTTAGAGGAGAAGCGTCAGGAGTTTTTATTTTTTAAGCAAAGGCAATCATCTGTGTTTGAATATAAGAGGCAGTTTGTGCACTTCAGCAAATATTTTCCAGAGTTAGTTGCATCTGAGGAAGAGAAGTGCAAGCATTTTGAACAAAGTTTGAACAGTCAGATTCAGGTGTATTTAGTAGCGATGAGGGTTAAAGAGTTTTCCACTCTTGTTAATGTGGTAGTTACCATAGAAAATGAGATTAAATAATAACAAGGAAGAAAATAACAATCAAAGAAGGGATTTTCTAGTGAACAACAATAAGGGAGTCAGAAAAGACAGAAATATTCATGCTCAAACTCAAGGGTCTGGTAGAGGAAGTGGAGCTAATTTTCAAAGGTTTAGAGGTGGTAGGTTTGGAGTGGATATAGGCTCATCTTTAAAGGCTATTACTACACCTTGCCAATATTGTGGTAAGGGTCATATAAGTAAAGATTGTTGGATTCAAAAAGGGGCTTGTTTGAAATGTGGTTCTTTGGAGCATAAAATTAGAGATTGTCCAACGATAAAATAACTAGAAGTTGTTGAAGAATAAAGTTCTGCACAGAGTCTCAATCAAGCTATAGAACAGGTAGAGGTGGTCGACCCAATGTTAGTCAGCAGAGAGGATCTGAAATAGTGGATATACCTCAGACTTGAGGTAGTGCTCCAGCTAGGACTTGTGGCATGAAAGATGTGGAGGACCAGTATGCTTCTGATATTGTAGTTGGTAAATTTTCTTTACTTGGTCTTGATGTGTTTGCATTATTAGATCCTAGTTCTACACATTCTTATATTTGTACAATGATAGCTTCAGGGAAGAGAATGTGTGTTGATAAACTTGATTATGAGATATAAGTTACTAATCCCTTAGGCCATAGTGTGAAGGTAAATAAAGTATATCAAAATTTTCCACTTAGAGTTTATGATGTAGAACTTCCAGTTGATTTGATTGAACTTCCATTCCATGAGTTTGATATAATCTTGGTAATGGATTGGTTGTAACATCCCTAATATTTTTGGAATTAAATAAAATAAAATAAATTTAAATTTAAATAAGTTAAAGAAATGATTTAAATGGAAAATGAAAGGTTTTTAAGTGAAAAATTAGAATGTATATGTGAAATATACCTAACATATGCTTAACATATACATTAGTCAACTCTTTTAAAAGAAAAGTCAAAAGTCTAAGGGCAAAATGGTAATTATACCTTATAAACTTAAAATTATTTAAATAAATTAAAAATAACTTATTTTTGGTTAGAAAAGGTAATTTGGGGTTTTAAAATAATTAAATAATTAATTATTTATTAAAAATAAAATAATATATATTTGGTGATATTTTTAAGTGGAAAGAAAGAGAAAGTCAAATAATTCATCTTTTCCCTTCTTCTTCTTCTTCTTCAAAACCGTGTCACCATTAGAGAGAAAGAGAGATCTTCTTTTCTTCTAAGCTACCTAAGATTGAAGAGATTTTAAGGAACTAAGTGGAGTTTTGGTGATTTTCTAACAAGTAAGCTTTCTTCCCTAATTTTTGAATTTCTAGGAAAACTATGAATATGTGGATTTTGAGATTTTCTATTAGCATGATTTAATTATTTAATTGGGTATGAATGAAGCTATTTTGGTTAATTATTAATGATTTTCAAGTTAAATGGAAGAAAGGATTAAGTTTGGGATGAGTTAGGTGAAGTAGGAGAATTTAGGGTTATGAAAAATTTAAATTGATTCCAAATGTGTTTTTTTGATGCATAAACAAGGATTTTAAAGTCAAATAGTAGATTTGATTAAGTTTGATTAGAGTTTGGATGAGGTAGTATTGAGTTTAGGGTTTTGCAAAGGGAGTTTTTAAAGAATGGTGAATTGTTGAATTTTATTGTTTAATTCATGTTAATTCATGGTATTAGTGAAGGAAATAAGCTTGGATTAATAATTGGAATAGGTTAGAATGAAAAACCTTCATTGGTGAAGGTTATGAAATTTTAGGCTTTTGAATAAGAGTGAGTATTTAAGTAATGTCTATGAATGAAACATGTTAAAATATGTTTTTAAAAATATAAATAAACTTAAAACACTAATTTAAATAGAATAGAATGGAATTCTAATGTTAAAGTAAGGAAAGGCTAAATTTTTGGAATTTGTATAAGAGTGATGTTTAATTAGGGTTTAATGTTGGAAATGCCTTAAAATGTGATATTAAATGATTTTATTTAATCACATTGTGTATAGGCATTAAGGAGAGGTGAATTGCTCAATCCTAGTGTTAAAGAGCAATTTGGAAATGAAGGTTGGTGGGAGATTTTAAGCTTGCATTTAAGTGCTTAGTGAGGTAAGAACATGCTTTGATAGTTTTAAAGTACTTGCATTTAATTTTGGCTTAATAAATTTTAAATGGAAAATGTGTTAAGCTACTTGATCATTTGAAAATCCATATACATTGTGTTATGGCATGTGAGTTGATGTGTATGCATTATAAACATTATGAAAAGCCATTGTAAATGGCTAAATTGTATGGAATGTGATTTTATTATGAAATACCCTATGATGTGATGAAATGAAATAACATTGATATGAATGAGAAAAATTGAATATGAGAAAGGAATTGAGAATGGGACATATGAAATAATTGTGTGTCTAGTATGTTATTAAATTTTCAGAGTTCTGTGTTTGGTGGCATGCCTAGGATATAACAGTCCCTTGAAGCTGGGTTGAGCGTAGCCCTTGAAGCCTAGTTGGGATGTTACATATGAGGTTATCCTCACAATTTGCCTTTGGGGGCTAGACGTTTGGCATCTCTATTATATGATTTGCCTTCGGGGCTAGACACTTGGTGTCAATTTGAACCAAAATGGTAACTCTGAAATTTGAATAATGTATTAGTTTATTGGGCCCATGCTTATGTGTGTGTTTGTGTGAATCATAAACAAATGAAAAATTATGTTATTAAATTGAATGGAATACTACATTGTGGCATAACATGCAAATGCATTATGCATTGGCATTGCGTTAAAGTTTTACTTTTATCAAAGTTGTACTACTAGGCTTTTAGCTTAGCGCGATTGTAATTTATAGCGCAAGTGACAGGGGAGATCCGGTCAAGCCAGAGAGTTCTTCTAGATCGGGCTGGGTCTAGATTTGAGATTACTCGTTGAGCAAATTTTGGACACATCAAGAACAAGCCTTTTGCCATCTTGTATACATTTTATGTTTTTGTACATTATGAAATCATGTATATTATGTTTATGATTTTAAAGTATATCTATTGCAAGTTATGAAGACTTTTGGATAAATTGTGTAGGATGGGTTTTTATATGTGTGTTTTGGATATATATATATATATATATGAATATGTATAAATGTTTGGAGAAAATGTGGAAAAATTGAGAAGTTAAGGTGAAGATGTGGTTTATTGTTGATTAGAAGTGTTCTTTTTGTAGGCTATGTAATTGATAAATTTTGGAATGTTCAAATTACAAATAAAATTCTGGCAAATTTTTCCCAGAGATTTTCATATAAAATGTTTATTTTGAGTTTCTATAATAAGTAAAGAATATTTATTTACTATTTAATTTTATATATTTAGTATTTGAAATTTAAATCAGAAATGTAAAATTTTTTATTAAACCGGGTCGTGACATTTTTGTACCGTATATGCGTATTCTATATATACTGGTGTGTGTATTATATATGTATAGGGTATAAGGGTGTTACATTTATTTTAGTATCAGAGCCTAGGTTTGAGGTTCTCAACCTAGGTGGGTTGTAAGAGAAAGAAAATTGAGATTTTTAAATATGATACATGCATTGGCACTGGCAGTTTCTGATCTCTGATGTGGCAATTTCTGCTGTGTTTGCAGATATAGGTAGTTACGGCATCTCAGATGCATCAGTCTGCAGAGGGTAGTACTGAGAGTGTGGCTCCTGGTGAGGTAGAGATGGAGCTAGAGCTGAGATTGCTGGAGGGGCACTTGCTCCTGTGCCAGAGAGACCAGCAGTTGATGAGATTCCGCCGGGCTGGGTAAGACATTTGGTGGAGCTGTTGAGGCAAGCTCCAGTATAGCAGCCGCCTTCACTGCAGCCAAAGCTGCAGTTACTGATGAGGAAATATGATAAGCTAAGGAAGTTTGAAGCTGAGGACTTTATTGGTACTACAGACCCTGCTGTAGAAAAGCAGTGGCTTGACAGGGGTTCAGAGAGTGTTCATTTAGTTGCAGGCTAGTTCGGAAGAGAAGTTTGATTATGCCATATCTCTTCTCCAGAGGGAAGCATATGATTGATGGAAGACGGTTCCACATGCTCTGGATGATCCACTAGTCCTGACTTATGACAATTTCCTATAGGAGTTCGAATGGAAGTATACTCAGAGGGAGTATAAGGATGCAAAGAAGATAGAGTTCTTAAGTTTAATGCAAGATACCAGGATAGTGAATGAGTATGAGATAGAGTTTATCCGGTTGAGCCAGTATGCTAGTGTGATCATTTTTTATGAGATTGATTGATGTCGAAGGTTTGAGGAGGGGTTGAGACCCTCTATTATGTGCTTAGTGGCAGGCTCCCGGTATCAAGATTTTTCTCAGTTGGTTGTAGCTGCCAAGAGTGTAGAGAGGGCATATGGTCTTGCAGCAGCTGCCAGAGAAGAGAGAGCAAAGTTAGAAGACCCCAAGGTGAGGTAGGTTCTTCATCAGTGAAGAAAGGTCGATGGGGGTATCCTCAAAGGTTCAGTAGGAGTCAGAGGCAGCCTGGCAGGTCATCACAACAGCAGAGGCAGAGACAGAGACCTGTAGCCTCAGTGGCTAGTGCCCTGACCCCAGTGACTCAGAGGCCTACTCCACCTACCTATGTTCATTGTGGTAGGATACATGGAGGTGCTTGTTGGAGAACAGGCACACAAACAGTGTGTTATAGATATGGGTCACCATATCATTTCTTCAGAGATTTCCTAGAGCCACCAGAGGATAGACACACAGATAGAACAACTTCTAGACCTAGTGTTAGAGGGGGTTGTGGTGGCAGACGTTTTAGCAGAGGGGGTCGGACAGGGTCTGGTTAGAGAGGAGGTTCTACAGCAGGTAGTAAACTAGATGTGGCAGGGCCATTACAGTGGGTATATGTGATGTAGAGGCAGCCAGATGCTTCAGCTGTTATTGCTGGTACTTTTTCATTATTTGGTACTTTAGTTCTTGCTTTGATAGACCCTGGATTGACTCATTCATACATTAGTGCATCCATCTTGCCTGTGAGTGATTTACATTCTGAGTCTCTAGGATTTGATGCTTTGGTTACAAATTCTTTAGGGAAAAAGTGTTGTCGTTAGCAGGGTGCATCGAGACAGTCCAGTTGTTGTTCAAGATGAGGAGTTTCTCGGTGACCTGATTGAGATGCCTTTTAGGGAGTATGATTTGATTTTAGGCATGGATTGATTATCCAGGCATGGGGTTGTGGTAGACTGTCAGCAAAATTGTGTTACCCTAAGAACACGTAATGGTAGTTATGTGGTGGTATCTAGTGAGCAGAAATATCTTTCATCCATTTTTATTTCAGCTATTTCTGCTAGGAGGATGATTTGGAAGGGATGTGAGGCATATCTTGCTCATGTAATAGATACTAGAGTAGTGGGGTCCTAGCTTGACAATATACCTTTAGTTGCTAAGTTTCTCGATATTTTTTCTGATGAGTTGCCAGGGGTACCTCCCGAGAGAGAGGTGGAGTTTGGTATTGATTTATTGTTTGGTACCACTCCTATCTCTATTACTCTTTATCGTATGGCACCTACTGAGTTGAGAGAGTTGAAGGTGCAGTTGCAGGAGTTGTTAGATAAAGGGTTCCTTCGCCCTAGTGTGTCTCCGTGGGGAGCATCTATTTTGTTTGTGAAGAAGAAGGATGACACCTTGAGATTATGTATTGATTAAAGGCAGTTGAATAAGGTGACCATCAAAAACAAGTTTCCATTACCTTAGATAGATGATCTCTTTGATCAGTTGAAAGGAGCAATAGTATTTTCTAAGATTAATCTGAGATCAGCATACCATCAGTTGAGAGTTATAGATGTGGATGTACCCAAGACAGACTTCCGCATCAGGTATGGGCATAATGAATTTTTGGTGATGCTTTTTGGATTGAAGAAATCACCAGCAGCATTTATGGATTTGATGAACAGGGTGTTTAAACCCTATCTAGATCAGTTTGTGGTGGTTTTCATTGATGATATTTTGGTGTATTCACGTAATGAGGAGGATCATGACAAGCATTTATAGATTGTATTACAGACTCTAAGAGAGAAGCAGTTGTATGCCAAGCTATCTAAGTGTGAGTTCTGGCTCGATTAGGTGGCTTTTCTTGGTCATGTGGTTTCAGCAGAGGGTATTAGAGTTAATCCGAGTAAAGTTGAGGCTATCTTGAATTGGAGTCCACTGAAGACTGTGACAGAGGTAAAAAGTTTTCTGAGTTTGGCAGGGTATTATCATCGGTTCGTGAAGGGTTTTTTTATGATAGCTATACCACTCACTAGATTACTTCAAAAAGGAGTTAGATTTGTGTGGATAGATCGGTGTCAGGTGAGTTTTAAGCAGCTGAGCGGGATGTTGATGGTCCAGAGAGTGTTCATTCAGTTGCAGGCTAGTCCAAAAGAGAAGTTTGATTATGCCATATCTCTTCTACAGAGGGATGCATATGATTGGTGGAAGACGGTTCCACATGCTCTGGATGATCCACCAGTCCTGACTTATGATGATTTCCTATGGGAGTTCGAGTAGAAGTATACTTTGAGGGAGTATAAGGATGCAAAGAAGATAGAGTTCTTAAGTAGAAGAAATGGTACTCGTTGAGTGAAAAAGACTCTCTTATGGGGGAGGTCTTGGGATAGAAATGAGGGAGGCGACCCTTGACTTGGGCCAAATAAACAAATCCTATTATGGAACCATGAAGGGAAGTGGTACTGTAGCAGTCCCTTGAAGCAGGCTGGGTGAAAAGGTAGGGTCATAAGCCCAGGGCCGTTGGGATGTTACAGTTAAAAAGGTGCCTTTTTAACTGTAACATCCTAATGACCCTAGGCTTATGGCCCAGCCATTTCACCTAGCCCGCTTTAAGGGACTGATACAGTGCCATTTCCCCTCACGGTTCCACAGCAGGATTTGTCCCTGAGGCTTACGACTCAGTCTTTTCACCCCAGGTATTTGGCCCAATTAAGGGTCGCCTCCCTCGTTTCAATCCTAAGACCTCTTTAAGAGAGTCTTTTCCACTCAATGAGTACCATTGCTTCTACTCTATGAGTACTATTTTGAATTGGCAGCCACAAAAGAATATAACAGAAGTTCAGAGTTTTATTGGGTTAGCTGGCTACTATAGACAATTTGTACAAGGGTTCTTAAAGATAGCACTTCCTTTAACTAAGCTCCTTAGAAAAGAAACTAAATTTGAGTGGAATACCCAGTGTCAATCTAGTTTTGAACAATTGAAGTCTATGTTGACTGAAATGCCTGTATTGATACAACCGACTCCAGGTAAAGACTATATTATTTATAGTGATGCTTCTCATCAGGGACTCAGTTGTGTATTAACGCAAGAGGGTAAGGTAATTGCTTATGCTTCTAGACAATTAAAATCTAATGAATTGAATTACCCTACACATGATTTGTAGTTAACTGTTATTGTATTTGTTCTAAAGATCTGGCGACATTACTTGTATGGTGAAAGGAGATATATTTTCACTGACCATAAAAGTTTGAAATACTTGCCAACACAAAAAGAACTAAACTTAAGGCAAAGGAGGTGGATGGAATTGATCAAAGATTATGATTGTATCATCAACTATCATCCTAGTAAAGCTAACGTGGTAGCCAATGCTTTAAGTCGAAAGACTTTAGCAGATATATTGTATATAAATATTATAATACTATATGTGAGCGGGTATTTTTGCCCCCACTCCTGGTGGAATGGTTCTTGCGACTTCGGCACTGTTTAGGCTCAGGGCCTTAGAGAACACATGCCTAAGACCAGAGAAAATGGAGTCGCCACCCGGACGGGTCGGGAAAAAAAAAGGGTGGATGACTTGATTCCTAAGGAATCCCCAACCCCCTAATGGGTTTGGAAAGTTGAGTACGTATGGAGAAGGTGAGAAATGGCCCAGCATACCCACAACGCTCAGTTCATTGGAACCGACCTCCTTTTTAGGTCTTAATATTATAAAATTCTTAAATATAATGATATTATCCATACTACATGCGATCATAAGAATAAATAAAATACTTTATTAAAATCACAGCAATGTCCAAACAAAACAAATCAATGGACACCCATCCAAGGATGAAAATATGTCCTTACATCATCCATATCTAAAACTAAATAGAACACCCACCAAAAGATGGAAACATGTCCTTTACATTAATTCCAAAATATGAAAAGAAATTAGATTGCATAAAGATTAATTAATGAGGTACCTAATCATGGAAACATACCTCTTACAATTTTAACAAATAATAATAATAATAATAAATTATCCATCCATGATAAACAAATCAAATATTAAAATTAAATAAATCAATCATCAAAACATATAATAAACTACATAATCAAATTTAAAATTAAATAAAGTAATAAATGTATAAATTTAGGATTTTAGAATATTAATTTTAGATAGGAAATCAGGGTTTTGGTATTTTTATGAAAATAACAATAGGGTTTGAGTAAATTAGATTAGTGTTTTGATGATTATGTTATTGATTTAAATTAAAACTTATATTTACTATATGAAAGAAATCAAGAAGAAGTTGAGTAATAAAAATGTTGTGATGATAGTTTTGAAAAGTGGAGGTGATTATTGATTTAAAAAATTGAATTTAGAAGAACTTACCTGCATGTGAAGACTCCACCAAATTGAAGAAATTAAAACAAGCTACTGCCTGCTTTAATACAAGATTTCTGGCAGAGCAAAATCAAGGCAATGTGTTCACTACCTTTGTATAATTCTGTTTTCTTTGTTGCTTTCGTCTTCCTTGCTTTCTTTTCTTTCTCTTCCCTTTTTTCTATGGTTTATGCCTCCAGTCTCAGGAAAAAATTAAAAGACCAAAGTTTCTTTTCAAAATTGCCACCCCAGTCCGTGTGTTTAATACTATTATTTATAAAAAAACAAAAAGACTTAATCTTATTTTAATGAGAAAATACCAACTATTTAGGAAAATTTACAAAATCGGGTAAAATAAGGTTTGGTAAAAAATCGGCAGCTCGAGGGCTGCTGGGCCTACGGGCTAGGCGAAATGGGCACGCCTAGTTGATATCTGCGGTGAATTGGGTACTCCAATTCACCGTAGATACTTGTTGCTGCGAACTAGGCAAGCCCAGTTGGTTGTCGCGCTGCCGCACTAGCTCGCCGATCCGTCTGATTTTTTATTTTTTTTATTTTTGTTATTAAAAATAACTATTAAATATTATAAAGATAAATATTATAAATACTAAATAAAATAAATACCACAAAAATTATTTTGGACTGTTTAAAAATATCGGGCTTGATTGGGTAAAAAATTTAGTAGAAGAGAGTGAAAAGTAATATGACTTTGAGCAGATTTTGGATGGGGATGGGTACTTGGATTTGATTTGGATACTTAGACCCCAGATTGGGTACTTGGACCCGAGATTTAATTTGATTTGGGTACTTGGACCCGTGATTAGATTGGGTACTTGGACCCGTGACTGAATTGGGTACTTGGTCCCAAGACAGAGTTAGATTTGGGTACTTAGCCCAAGATTGAATTTGATTTGGGTACATGGATCTGAGACTGAATACTTGACCCGGGATTAAATTTGATTTAGGTACTTGGATCTGAGACTGAATTGAATTTGAGTACTTAGACCCGAGACTGAATTTGATTTGGGTACTTGGACACGAGACTGAATTGAATTTGGGTTCTTGGACCTGAGACTGGATTGGATTTGGGTACTTGGACTCAAAACTGGGTACTTGGACCCAAGACTAAATTTTATTTGGGTACTTGGACCCGAGACTGAATTGGGTTGAGTTTGGGTACTTAAACCCGAGATTGGGTACTTGGACCCGTGGCTGAATTGGGCTTGGGTACTTGGACCCGAGATTGGGTACTTGAATATGAGATTGGGTACTTGGACCCGAGATTGGGTACTTGGATTTGAGATTGGGTACTTGGACCTGAGACTGGATACTTGGAGCCAGGACTGAATTTGATTTGGGTACTTGGACCTGAGACTAATTTGAATTTGGATACTTGGACCTGAGATTGGGTACTTGGACTCGAGATTGGGTACTTGGACCCAAGATTGAATCTGATTTGGGTACTTGGACCCGTGATTAGATTGGGTACTTAGACCCGTGATTGGGTACTTAGATCCAAGACTAAATTGAATTTAGGTATTTGGATCCGAGACTGGATTGGATTTGGGCACTTGGACCTGAAACTAGGTACTTGGACCTGAGACTAAATTTTATTTGGGTACTTGGACCCGAGGTACCTATATACCCTTGCTCCTTATGTAGGCTCAAACCAAAGATGCAAGCTTTGATTTATGTTTTTGTTGTCTAGTTCTTCGCACAAGCATGCATTTCTTATTTTTACAAAATTACTAGATCTTCCTCAAGCAATGGGCCTTCCATGCCTCCTGATTCCATATTTGCTTCATGTTTGCTTCATAGACCATCTATTGTTTACTTTGACAAAGAACAGATAACACAAGACAAAAATGTCGTGTGATATGCTCATGTATGCATGATATGCATGAGTAATACTTACAGTGGTTCCATTGACTCACAGACCGAGGTTGATACGAACCAGCCACGAGGTAAGGATCCATTGGTGCTTCCAAATGGGCCATTGACTAGGAGCAGAGCTAAGAAGTTTGGAGCAACTATGGCATATTCAAGATCAAATTTCAAAGGAAGTGACTAAAATGGCAATGGAAAAATGCACAATAGAGCTTGAAGAAGGCACACCAAAGCTGATTATGATGCTTAGTGTGAATATGGAAGCTAAAGGCTAGCTAAAGAGGTCCAACGTGCAAGAAAGGTCCATGGGGGTTCATATACATCCTTGGAAAGTAATTTAAGGCCCATGGACAGCCCAAATAGTGTGAGGCGTGTTCTTATTTTGAAGGGCTTTAGTTTGGCCATTTTTTTTATACTTTATATTTTCCTTAGTGGGTTAGGATGTGTGGTTTCCTATTTAGTTATTTTAGAATATTAATTTGTTTCCATACTTTATATTTTCCTTAGTGGGTTAGGATTTTGACTTTGTAGCTTTCCTTTTCCCATTAGAATTAGGGATTCGGATTTTATTGGCCTTATAGTATAAATAGGGGCTTATTTTTCTTGTAAGCACACTTTTTGAAAAATTATATTCTCAATTTTCTTATTGAAATTTCGGCCATCATAGAACAGGAGTGGATTCTCTTTTTCTTCTGATTGCATTAAGAATTAGATTTACTTATCAATTTCGATTGTGGCGTTCTTCGAATTCGAGCTTCCTAAATCTTTCCGTTATAAGTGTTCGTGCTTTGCTAAGCAATTGGGTGCTTTAGAAGGTGGTTTTTCCTTCGTTCTTGGTTTTTCTTCTATCAATCGTGCGTTGGGGTTTGAGGCCTTCATTGCCATAGGGTTCCGCGTCAAAGGTGATCAGCAGAAGTGTTCTTATTAGTTCCTTTTAGATGCTTTTTCAAGTCTTGCATTAGAATCAAAGAAAGCTTTGCATTTATGGCTTTTATCTTTAAGATGTTGAGAACATGAGTGGTGGAGACCCCAATCTGCAAAGTCAAGGATACATCCATTTCAAACTATGTTTCAGCATGTCAGTTGGTAGCCTCTTCATGACTTTATCAATAATCATTTCATTTGCCCAATGTGTCCTTCGAGGTTCAATAGTTCAACATACTCCCCTTAACTTGAAGGCTTTGTATTTTTTTTTTGAATTTTCAATTTTCAATTTTGATTTTGAAATCAAATGTTGGCTTTGTCAAATCAATGTCATTGTACCTCAGGATTCAATTTTTAGAATTAACATATCTATAATATGACAACCCTAGTTATCGTACTAAACTCAGGAATCACTTTTATTTAAGCAAGAATTGTTGCACTTCAGATCGTCACATACACGTTACTTAATCTAAGGTCTCATTTGAGTTTGAATATTGTCTATCTCATATGCATGCTTTATCTAAACTATCTCCACTAATAGACTCTACCTACCAAGAGAGATCAAAAGGTACATGGGTTAAATGAAAGCCATTTTGAGATTGGAGCTAATGTGACACAATGGACAAACCTTCACACTACAAATTGCTTGTTGGAACTTTAGACAGTTGGAAGCATGAAAAGATAGAGCTTTAGATGTTCTTCTTTCTTTTTGACATTAATCTGGATCTCGATTGGGATAGTCTTTGCCTTTGCAAAAAGTTTTGTACCCATATTCATTTCTTTTTCCTTTTCTTTATCTTTCTTTTTCTTACTCTTCCCTTTCTTTGATCATTTTATCATTTTGTCCTTCTTCCTTGTAGGACTGTCAAAAATAGGACTTTCAAGAACTGGATTCCTTTTCTTTGATCATTTAATCATTTTGTCATTCTCTAATTTTGATTGAATCTTTAGTTAGATTAGACCAATTCAAGCCAAACTGTTCTTATGGAAGTCTTTTGCTGCTTTAGGTAAAAGAGAACTTGGTCTGCTTTCTGAACAGTTTTGGGTTTTATTTTCTTTATTTTTTTCTTTTTCTTTTATTTCTTTTATTTTTATTTTTTATTTTTTTGGTTCCAGCTCTAAAAGAGTTGTCTTATTTATACCAACTTGGATTTCTAATAATGGATGAGTGGAGTGACATAAATCTTCTTTAACAAGGATAAATTATTTGTTACTCTAATATTGTCTTGATAGATTGGAGATATTAGGTGAACTTCAACTACCCTTATGGTCTTGATAACATCAACTATCCTTACAGTTTTGGCTATGCATTCCATTCTTTTGGTCTTCTTGCCTCTTCCCCTTAGTGATCATAAGACTTGTCAAAAGTATCACAATAGCTCAGGGTAGGTTGTTGGGGCTTGTAAGCCAATGAAAAGAAAGTTAAAATTTTATGAAGGCTCAAAGGGACAACTAGAGATTAATATTTAATTGGGTGGATACTAGTTGTTGGCTTGTCAAACAATGCCTAGATCATCTCTCCCTTAAATAAGCAGAGTTCAATTTCACCTCGAAAGTCCATCAAAGCATGTTCTAAGACTGACTAGGACCTAGATAAAGGTCACTATGCAGGAGCCCTCTCTAAGTAAGCATACACAACTCAATGCTATAGAGCAATTCCCTCACCTAGTAAAGTCATTCGAATCATGATGCATAGATATGCTAATTTATAAAAATCAAGTTAAATTCTTCATCAGTTAAGCACCATAATGAACAAAGACCATGAAAAATTTTGATGAAAGTGATTTATTCAAACAAACATAATTTTTTAAAAACATAATTGTTCCAAATAAGTTCTAAAGAAAGTAAAATAAAAAGAGAAACAATCCAAGTTAAGGGAGGTTCATTGAATAAAATTTCTCCTTAATCCACATCTTTGACATTCCAGTCTTGAAAGATACAATCTTCCTCCACTCCTCCTCCTACCATGAAGGTTGATGGCGGAGACACTCTTCCAAATTTAGGTCAATGATTGCTCTTGGTATTGGACTTATCTGGATCAGGCAACTTTCCATTATCAATTAAATTCTAGATTCCATGCCTCAACTTCATACAGTTGTCCATTTTGTGTCCAGGACTTTGATGGAATTGGCAAAATGCCTTAGTTTTAAAGTTAGGTGGAAGAGGATTAGGCAAAGGATGAGGAGTCAAGGGTTGTAACAATCCCTTCTTTTGTAGCTTATTGAGAACCCAAGACAGCGGCTTCCCTAATTCCAAAAATTGCCTCATTCCTTCTTTAATAGTGGCATTAACATCAACTTCCTTTTATATACTTTGATTGCTAGGTTGATAATTCCCTTTCTCATTCCTTCTTGCCGAAAAGCGATTCTTCTCCCTTTCCCACTCTTGAATTTGCAAGCCAACTTGCAAAAGGTCTTTGAAGTCTCGAATGAGTGTATGCGACATCCTTTAGCGAAGGCTAGGTAACACTCCTCTCACAATCATTCTAATTTGATCAAATTCATCAGGTCTTCTCTTGAGCAAAGTAGCCTTATTCCTCCATCTTTTCACATTGTCCACAAAATTCTCATTTGTCCTTTGTCTAATGGCTTCCATTAAGGTAACTTCCATCTCGACCTTGTACCCATATTGTTGAATGAAAGTCTTGTATAACAGATCCCAATCTCTTTGGATACTTTCTTCCAAGGTATTAAACTAATTCTGGTCAACAGGGTCTAATAAGAGCATGAAGTACCTTAAAGTTTGGGCCTTAGTAGCTCTAGCAGACTGCATGGCGGTGATGTATTGCTTAACATGGAGGTGAGGATTTCTAATTCCATCAAAATTTGCAAAGGATGGTATCTTGAACTTGTACTAAACTTCTTCATCTAGCTCAAATAATTTGTCAACTTCGAATATTTCTTCAATTTTTAGCTTCTTTTCAAACTTCTTTTCCAAGTCAACAATCATCTTTTCAACACTTGAAGTTTCAGTTTTCTCCACAGTTGATTTTTCAACGACCTTTGGTTCCTTTTTATTGTCTTGAGGATCTTGAAAGTATTAAGCCCAATCATCATCATCAATGATCATCTTATCATCATCAAAAGCCACTTCACCAACTTTAGCCTTCCCCTTATCTTTCTTGGTGCTTGCGGATGCTTCGGCATTGTTTCAAATATTGTAGCCATTTGATTCTTCATGATCTCAGCTAGGGCCCCCTTTAGTTCTTCCATTTTACCATTGAGGGCGTCGTCCACCATTCTTTGAATTTGTTTGGGCTCCATTGCTTTTGGTGAAAAAGTGATTGAGTCGCTGCTAGATTATTCGTCTCCGGCGTAGGTTAGATTGTCGTAAGCTTTTGAACTGTTGTAATCCAGGGCTATGAGACAGAAAAGATTAATGATATGTGATGTGATGGATGTATGCACAAACAATAAATAAATAAGGATAAATAAGACATTCCTTCCAACCTTATAACTTCCACACACAGATGGCGAGTCTCTTTTCCTAGGTATATGGTTAACAAAGTACCAACATGGGATATCTTATTTTTGAAAAATTCTCTCAGACGTTTCAACCAATAGTTACATTTTAAAAATGAAAATCAGTTCATGATAATTCCCATTAATTAGGTTTTAATCTATTCAACCAGCTAAAGTAGCTTTTATGCTATATTGGATTAAAACTAAATTAAGAGCTTTATTATAAATAGATTTCTCACTTGAAAAAGTAACTAATGATTAATGCCAAAAATAAGCCCATGATTAATTATTCTTAGTATAAACTAGGCTCACAATTGATTTTTGGTATTTTCATAATTGACCTAAATAATTTGTAAGCTCTTTCAAAAGGTTATGAAAATAATTTTGTTTCTAAGCCCATTGTAAAAAGATTTTAGAAAAAATAGATTTTGGGCTTTGTATTTGGGTCATGAGAAAAGAATTTTTGATTTGTTTTTTTTTTAGAAAAGTTTTATGTCCAAAGACCATCTTGAAAAGTTTTGAAAATAGCTTTGATCTTTTGGACTTTAAAGAAAAAATAATTTTGAGCTTACAATGTTCTTAGGTCATATTAGAGAAAGAACAAATCAAATAAGCCATGATTTAAACTAAGATAAATTAACCATAGTCAAACAACAAGCATTTGGGGTAAAAACCTAAGGAAAGTAACTAGGCTAATTACATGAGCTTTACTCTTTGGTTTGAAAAGGCTTAGGTTTCCACAGCAAATATATACCAAATGGTACAAGGCTATGAGTGGTTATGCTATGCTCGATCTTCATACCTTGAGTGAAAGTATGGTATCCCTTACATAACACAACACGGGCGTCCTAACTCACGCACACGATGCAATCTAACATGATATAATGGATAATATCATGATAAGAAAGAATATAATAATATAAAGATCAACAAAATCAACTTCTTTTATCCCCAGTGGAGTTACCACTGTGAGTGAGGATTTTCGCCCCCACTCCTAGATTGCATCGTGTGCGTGAGTTAGGACGCCCGTGTTACCCGTGTTGTGTTATGTAATGGATAATATCATGATAAGAAAGAATATAATAATATAAAGATCAACAAAATCAACTTCTCTTATCCCCAGTGGAGTTACCACTGTGAGCGAGGATTTTCGCCCCCACTCCTAGTGGAATGGTTTTTGCAACTTCGGCACTGTTTAGGCTCAGGGCCTTAGAGAACACAGGCCTAAGCCCGGAGAAAATGGAGTTCTGCCTCTCGGACTACCTGGGAAAAAGAAAGGGGTGGATGACTCGATTCCTAAGGAATCCCCAACCCCCTAATGGCTTTGGAAAGTTGGGTACGTGTGGGGAAGGTGAGAAATGAACCAGCACCCCCACAATACCTGGTTCATTGGAACCGACCTCCTTTTCATGTCTTAATGACGTGGACCATTAGCAACGATGGAAGCAAACCCAACGTATAACAATGGCAGAGAACTCCTTGAAACTTGATAATCACCTCCTAAGGAACCCAACGCCTATAAAGAGACGCGAACTCACTATGATTGAAGGATTTAGTTGGTAAGAAGAAGGAAAACGCCACAACTCTCGTTGATAAGTAAACCTAATTCTTGATGCAAAGAAAGAATTAATAATAGAAAAATTCGATCACTCAATGAGTACCATTTCTTCTACTCTATGAGTACCATTTCTTCTACTCTATGAGTACTATTTTGAATTGGCAGCCACCAAAGAATATAACAGAAGTTCAGAGTTTTATTGGGTTAGCTGGCTACTATAGACAATTTGTACAAGGGTTCTTAAAGATAGCACTTCCTTTAACTAAGCTCCTTAGAAAAGAAACTAAATTTGAGTGGAATACCCAGTGTCAATCTAGTTTTGAACAATTGAAGTCTATGTTGACTGAAATGCCTGTATTGATACAACCGACTCCAGGTAAAGACTATATTATTTATAGTGATGCTTCTCATCAGGGACTCAGTTGTGTATTAACACAAGAGGGTAAAGTAATTGCTTATGCTTCTAGGCAATTAAAATCTAATGAATTGAATTACCCTACACATGATTTGTAGTTAACTGCTATTGTATTTGTTCTAAAGATCTGGCGACATTACTTGTATGGTGAAAGGAGATATATTTTCACTGACCATAAAAGTTTGAAATACTTGCCAACACAAAAAGAACTAAACTTAAGGCAAAGGAGGTGGATGGAATTGATCAAAGATTATGATTGTATCATCAACTATCATCCTAGTAAAGCTAACGTGGTAGCCAATGCTTTAAGTCGAAAGACTTTAGCAGATATATTGTATATAAATATTATAATACTATATGTGAGCGGGTATTTTTGCTCCCACTCCTAGTGGAATGGTTCTTGCGACTTCGGCACTGTTTAGGCTCAGGGCCTTAGAGAACACATGCCTAAGACCAGAGAAAATGGAGTCGCCACCCGGACGGGTCGGGAAAAAAAAAGGGTGGATGACTTGATTCCTAAGGAGTCCCCAACCCCCTAATGGGTTTGGAAAGTTGAGTACGTATGGAGAAGGTGAGAAATGGCCCAGCATACCCACAACGCTCAGTTCATTGGAACCGACCTCCTTTTTAGGTCTTAATATTATAAAATTCTTAAATATAATGATATTATCCATACTACATGCGATCATAAGAATAAATAAAATACTTTATTAAAATCACAGCAATGTCCAAACAAAACAAATCAATGGACACCCTTCCAAGGATGAAAATATGTCCTTACATCATCCATATCTAAAACTAAATAGAACACCCACCAAAAGATGTAAACATGTCCTTTACATTAATTCCAAAATATGAAAAGAAATTAGATTGCATAAAGATTAATTAATGAGGTACCTAATCATGGAAACATACCTCTAACAATTTTAACAAATAATAATAATGATAAAGAAATCATCCATCCATGATAAACAAATCAAATATTGAAATTAAATAAATCAATCATCAAAACATATAATAAACTATATAATCAAATTTAAAATTAAATAAAGTAATAAATGTATAAATTTAGGATTTTAGAATTTTAATGACCAAATTAGGGTTTTTTTTAGGGTTTTTAGATAGGAAATCAGGGTTTTGGTATTTTTATGAAAATAACAATAGGGTTTGAGTAAATTAGATTAGTGTTTTGATAATTATGTTATTGATTTAAATTAAAACTTATACTTACTGTATCAAAGAAATCAAGAAGAAGTTGAGTAATAAAAATGTTGTGATGATAGTTTTGAAAAGTGGAGGTGATTATTGATTTAAAAAATTATGTTTAGAAGAACTTACCTGCGTGTGAAGACTCCACCAAATTGAAGAAATTAAAACAAGCTACTGTCTGCTTTAATACATGATTTTTGGCAAAGCAAAATCAAGGCAATGCATTCAGTGCCTTTGTATAATTCTATTTTCTTTTTTGCTTTCGTAAAGCTTTCTTTTCTTTTTCTTTCCTTTTTTCTATAGTTTATGCCTCCAGTCTCAGGAAAAAATTAAAATTCCAAAGTTTCTTTTTAAAATTGCCACCCCAGTCCATGTGTTTAATACTATTATTTATAGGAAAACAAAAAGACCTAATCCTATTTTAATGAGGAAATACCAACTATTTAGAAAAAATTATAAAAACGGGTAAAACAAGGTTTGGTCAAAAATTGGCAGCGCGAGGGCTGCTGGGCCTACGGGCTGGGCTAACTGGGCAAGCCCAATTGATATCTGCAGCAAATTGGGTAGTGCCCAATTCGCCGCAGATACTTGTTGTCGCAAACTGGGCAAGCCTAGTTGGCTGCTGCAGCACCGCTGCAGCGCTACAGTACATCGCTCGTCGATTCATCTAATTTTTTATTTTATTTTTATTAAAAATAACTATGAAATATTATAAAGATAAATATTATAAATAGTAAATAAAATAAATACAACAAAAATTATTTTGGACTATTTAAAAATATCGGGCTGGATTGGGTCAAAAATTAAGGGTCTACACTATATGTATATATAAATTAAATAAACTAAATGATATAATGTGTTATGTTAGCAAAATTGAGGGTTGAACCAACCATAAAGTAAAAAGTGATAGAAGCTCAGAAACAAAATCAAAAGTTGTTAGAAATTTTAAAACAAATGCATAAAGGTGAAAAGCCAGATTATGTTGTGTCAGAAGATGGTGGATTGTATTATAGAGGTCGATTGTTTTTACCTAAAGTGAAGGAACTAAAGGAGTGTATACTTGGTGAGGCTCATACTACTACATATAATGTGCGTCCCAAAAGCAATAAGATGTATCAGAATTTGAAGTATCATTTTTGGTGGCCTTGTATGAAGAGAGATTTTACTGAATATGCGAGTTGGTGTTTAGTGTGTCAACAAGTCAAAGCAAAACATCAAGTTCTATCGGGTCTTTTACAAACTATATCAATACTAGAATTGAAGTGGGATAGAATCACCATGGATTTTGTGATTGGTCTTACGAACACCTAAAAGAAGCATGATACAGTTTGGGTAATTGTTGATCAATTAACCAAATCAGCACATTTCCTTTCCATTTGTGTTGATTATTCAATGGATAGACTTGCTGAATTGTATATTAATGAGATAGTTAGGCTTCATGGAGTGCCAAGGTCTATTATGTCAAATCGAGACCCTCACTTTACTTTAAAATTTTGGGAAAGTTTTCAAAAAGCATTGGGTACTCGACTCCATTTTAGTAATGCTTTTCATCCACAGACTGATGATCAATTAGAAAGGGTGATACAAGTACTTGAAGATATGCTTAGAAGTTGTGTAATCGATTTTAAAGGTAGCTAGGATAGATATTTACCTTTAGTAGAATTTGCATATAACAATAGTTATCAAATGAGTATTGGGATGGCGCCATATGAAGCACTCTATAGAAGGAAGTGTAGAACTCCATTGTGTTGGGTG
This sequence comes from Garcia nutans, assembly GCA_947685225.1. Lineage (NCBI taxonomy): Eukaryota > Viridiplantae > Streptophyta > Magnoliopsida > Malpighiales > Euphorbiaceae > Garcia > Garcia nutans. Next base: position 28,948,174 of record CANTUV010000007.1, on the reverse strand, counting down.
GAATTGAATGAGAGAAAACTCGTGGGACCTGATCTCATAAGACAAACTGAAGACAAAGTATAAAAGATCGATTACAAATTGCAATGGATAGACAAAAATCTTATGCAATTTTGAAATGACGTGATATTGAATATAGTGTGGGAGATAAGGTATTTTTGAAAGTATCACCATGGAAAAAGGTTCTTCAATTTGGAAAGAAAGGTAAACTAAGTCCTAGGTTTATAGGTCTAGTATCTTATCAACTAGCTTTGCCTCCAAAACTGGCAAAGATCCATAATGTATTCCATATGTCGATGCTTAGACGATATAGATCAGATCCTTTTACATGTGATTCAAACAGAGTCCATTGAAATTCAGCCAGATTTGAATTATGAAGAAGAATCAGCATCTATCTTAGCTCATGAAATAAAGGAGTTACACAATAAGCACATTCCTTTAGTGAAAGTGTTGTGGAGAAATCATTCAATAGAGGAAGCCACTTGGGAAAGCGAAGAGATAATGAGACAATGAGTCAACTGCATTACAAAGGTTCAAAGAACAATAATTTAAATATTGTATTATGTATAGTTCATATGGCAATACTTTATAATTTTGTATGATAGTTGTATACGTTTGAGAGTAGTTCGAGAATTATAATAATGTAAGTTAACAATAGTTCTTTATAAATTAATAGATATATGTTTGTAATATAGGCATGATTATAATAGTTCTTTTGAAAGTTTAATAACTGCAGAAATTCATAGACGTATTTTTTTTTAATTCTATAATTCATACATAGATAAGTGTAAGTATTTATGTGACATCACCTATGTAGTTAAGTGTATATAGACTACATAGGTGGTGTTACATGAATAAGGTAGTAAATGATGGAATTAGGGTTTTAAAGGAAATTTGGGTAGAAATTGTAAACTAATGGTTATTTTGTATAAAATGAGTATATAAATGGCTTTAATTAAATAATTTGGGTGTTGTTTGGATTATATGTGTTTAGGCCAAATGTTTCCCTAAAGGAGGAATTTAGGGCTTATAGAAAGCTGGGCTTAAAAAGTTAATTGGTTGGATTTGAAGGCTTTAATAAGATTAGTACATATTTTAATGAACTGTGTTTAAATTGTATTTGAGTTGCATAACACATTGTGATTTAAAGAATGTGTTATGCCACTTTGATATTTGTTTTGATCAGATGTATGGTATTTTACTATTTGAAAGTAAGTGAAAAGCATGGAATATGAGTGCTAAGCCATTATATTATGGCTAATGCAATTGTGAGGTACATAATATGTGAAATATACATTATGTCTAGTGTGATGTGAAAAGATGGGTAACAAATATAGAAATGCAAAATAATATGAAAAATATTAAAGGAAAAGATAAATGTGATTAAAATTGTGAAAAATAGCTAAATATGTGAAAAATGTGAAAGTTTTGAGAATTGAGAAAATGTGATGAAAATATGATAATGAAATGAAATGTGAAATGTAATGTGATGTATAATATAATATGTTTCTTGGGACACTTTAACGGATCTTGTGATCCTTTAATGTGACAATGTGTATAATGTGCATGTGAATGTGATAATATAAGTGAATGGTTGACATTGTGAATGTGACCCTTGATTATGTAGTGTGATGGGGAATAATGCACAATGTGATTGTGATATGAGAAATTTGTGAAAGTACTGATAGATGAGGAATGGTAATGAAATTATGGGAAAAAGGTAGTAAAATGTGATATGATGTGATGTGTATTATGTGTATGCCTTGCACATGATATGTTCCAGAATACTGAGATTGGTACTATACTGAAGAGGCGGCCTTCGAATGATTTATGTGACACTTGCCTCCAGTGTCGAGAGAGGGTGACCTATGGGTGATTTATATGACACTTTCCCTTATTGTCAATAGAGACACTAGCCTCGGTGTCCATAGGGGCGTCCTTCGGGTGATTTTTGTGACACTTGCCCTGATGTCGAGATAGACTAAATTGATATTTCTAGAACTTGGGTATTGTGTAGGGACTTGTTGGGCTAAACATATGTATGTGTGTGTATGCATGACTATGATATATTGATATGTATGTATTGAGTATTTGGATAAATAGTACATAAATTAAAAGATAATGTACGATTAAATGAAAAGCACTTATATAGAGCATGAACAATGGCATAAACATTTATGTATCTTGATAAGTGTGTATTGGCTTTTAATTAATATACATTATTATAGTATGTACCACTAAGCTATATGCTTAGCACGGTAGATTGTATTGCGTATGTATTAGAGGTGCAGACCATAATGGTCTGATTTGTGAGAGGGATTTGAAGAATTGTCTGTGCCACAAGACCAACTTAGGAGGTGTTGCATCCATTTATAAGATGGTTTTGATGTACTTTGGTGTTTGTACATTTAAGTTACAATATATGTATGTTAAATCAATTTTGGGAAATGTTACATGTGAATATGTAAATAAGAGCAATATTGTTTTATATATGAGATTTTTGAATGTACATTAAATAGTAGTGGTTTGGAGAATGGTTGAAAACTATATTTTCAGAGTGTTATTTTATGTAGGTTGAATTTTTGATGATTTGGGATTTCTTAAAATTATAGATAAAACTCTGGTGAAATTTTCTAGAGAATTTTCTCTTATAAATTTATTTAATTATCTTTAAATTATTATTATGTTTGGCAAAAGTGATTTTACAGTGAATTATCATACCACTCTTGCATTATATATGTGTACTCTATGTATACGGGGTATATGTATTATATATATATAAAGTATAAGGATGATAAAATTCCAATCTTCTATCCATAAATGCACATGTATATGCCTTTGACATTTGCCTAACCATTCCCATTGGATAGAGAGATACCAGGAAGACCTCTAGTAATCCCAGTTGGGTTGGCATAGGTGGTTGGTACACAATCTCAGGTTCCTCCGCTTACCATGAGGCTCGCTCACAAGCTGTTATGTTGCCATTAAAGATAGACACTCTATCGACATAACAACTTAGTACGAGATGGCGAACACCCCTTGTTTGTCTCGCCTATCTAAGTTCTCTTCTCAAAAAACCGCATCTGAGAACTTGTATAGAGAAGGATTGACCACGGTGAAGTGGCTCATCCTAAAGCTATAGTGGCTACTACAATAACTCAAATCACAAAGATGCCCTCGAAAGCTAGAAAGCAAAGAAGCAAGCAAAGCCCACTCGACTGCATCTAGGTTCGGGAATGGCGCCAGGAGAAGGTGCCGCTGGATAAGTGGATTCAATAGCAGCAGATAGGCTCTTTTATATTTAAGGTATATGTATATGTCATTTATTTTTTAAATACACTTTATATAACTATCGTGTATATAATATATACTTTATGTGTACATTATATACAACATGTGTATATCTTATATATGTTAGGTGTATAATATGTATTCAACATATACAATAAGTATATGCTAGGTATATACTTTGTTTATGTATATCTTTGTGTATACATTAAGCATATATCCACATACATCTCTACCAAAACTTTAATTCAGCACCAAATACTTATTTAATTTAACTAAAACCACAGATATTACAGTGGGTTTTTTTAGCTGATCTTGATTTGAAGATTGTCCGTGAAAGTGAGGACCTCTTTGATAAGTTTGAAATGATTGTTGAGGTAGAATTTGCTGTTGATTTTTCCAAGAAAAGTTTGGATGACTTCTCTAACTTGGATTAAAAGAGTTAGAATATGGATCATTTCTTCGCTTTGTTGGAAACCCTCAAAGGCATTCACTTGCTCTTACCCCTCTTGATATTGTTCAAAGATTGCAAAACACATACTTGCACTATGTCCTGTAATGTCACATACAACACATACTTCTTGTCTTAACATAGGTAGGTTTCCCCTTGCATTCAACATCTTAACTTGTCTTGTTAATTCAGTTATCTGCATTGCCACTTTAAAATTGGATTTCAGCTCATAAACTCCTTTGTGCCTTTCTCCTATACTTTTCTACTACGAATTGGCTCCTAGCATCTCAAATAGAACCATAGTTTCAGTAGTTGTTTTCTTAAATAACCTTTAGTAGCATTGTTTACTTAATTTTGAGTTTGTTTTATGAGCCCATCATAGAATAATTAGTTAAGCAACTACTACATATAATGATGATAGGGGCACTAGAATAACAAAGACTTAAAATGATCCCACACCTTATGGAACTGCTCACCATCCATTTGAGTGAATGTTGTGATTTTTCCCTGAAGCTCCTTCATCTTTTCGTGTGAATAAATCTTGCTCATGAACATAGTTTAAACTTTTGTCCATGTAGTCAGTGAATTCTACAGTAGGGTCAATGACCATGCCTTGGCCTCAAAGTGTAAGGGAAACACTGCAATGAAAATGTGCATAAGGTTGAATACAAATCACGAATGAAATTAAGAGGGTCTTCATTCAGCATTCCATGAAAAGAGGGAAGCATGTTATAGTGGGTATTATTCATCTCATAATTTCTTGATGCATTGCTCAACCGTATGCAATATGTGCTTACCCCAATAATTGGTCATGCGAACTCTTTCATGGGTTATTCTTCTGCATCGGCCATCTCTGTTTCTATGTCTTCTTCATATTGCTCGTAGAGATCTTCCACTTTTTGTCCCAAAAGGATCTATTCCCCCATTTTTAAGAAGTGTGTGAATGTTGCCTATAAAGGGAACAAGTTTGTCACCTTAAGACCTGCGTCCTTGCATAAAATACATTGGCAATACAAGAAGAAATACACAACTAATTAAGTAAAAGATCAAATTATCACTTAAACAACCTTCCATATTAACAGCACCAAAAACTTATTATGCTCAACTTAACACAACTAAAAGCGACTCTCGCAAGAATACGATGTTGTATAGTAATGGGTGAATGTCCCGAGGTCATCTATCAAGGAAGTTGTTGTTTGCAATAATTTGATTGAAAGAAAAGAATTAAAGAATAAATTTATAATGTTGAAATAGTAAAAGAAGTTTTAAAATTTAAAAAATGAATAATGGTTTTCACAAAATTAATGTAGAGCTTTCAAAAAGAAACCTAGGATTTACATATCAATTTAATCAAACTTTAATTCTTAAATTTTCCTGTAATATAAGCTTACAACTTAATTTCTTCCTTAATTTTAATTAGCAGTTATCAATTCTTTAGTTCTCATATTTACAAACACTACAAAAAAAAAAGCGCAATCAGCGACGCATTCTGCGACAACTCTTATTTCGTTGCTGATTAGTGACTTTATCAACGACAACTTTATGACAAAGAATCAAGATAAGCGTCTTTCCAACATTCCGTCACTGAATGGGTCGCTAAATGTGTCGCTGATTAACAACAAAAAAAATGGTCGTAGAATCTGTCGCTGAATAGCTATAAAAGGTCGTTTCTCACTGAATGTGTCGCTGAATTTTGCGCCAAATTTTGGTGCCAACAATCAACGACGACGTTACGACTAATTTACGACAAATTAGTAAAGAATGTGTTTATTTTTTATTGGAAAGTTTTTTGCCGCTAATTAGTCGCTAAATTGCTCGCTGATTTGCGAGAATATAGCGACCAATTAGCGAGAAATTAATTTTATTTTCTATTTTAAAGTAATTGGTCGCTAATTAGTCGCTAAATTGCTCGCTGATTTGCGAGAAAAATAGTTAGTCGCAGAATTATCGGTAATTTGCGAGAATATTGCGACGGATTAGCGAGAAATTAAATTTATTTTCTATTTTAAAGTAATTGGTCGCTAATTAGTTGCTAAATGGCTCGCTGATTTGCGAGAAAAATAGTTAGTCGCAGAATTATCGGTAATTTGCCAGAATATTGTGACGGATTACCGAGAAATTAATTTTATTTTCTATTTTAAAGTAATTGCTCGCTAATTAGTTGCTAAATGGATCGCTGATTTGTGAGAAAAATAGTTAGTAGCAGAATTATTGGTAATTTGCGAGAATATTGCGACGGATTACCGAGAAATTAATTTTATTTTCTATTTTAAAGTAATTGCTCGCTAATTAGTCACTAAATGGGTTGCTGATTGGCGAGAATTTTTATTTTTCGTTGTATTGGTCGCTAAATTTTTCTGGCGCCATATTTTAGCGCCCAAAGAAAATTGACCAATTTGAGAAAATAATGTAGCGAGACGGTATGAAATTTTTATTATTAATTTGTTTATCGTAGATTTGTCTGTAAATATTCGTTGATTTGCGAGCAAATACAGAGAAATCAACTACTAATTTTGACTAACAGTAAAATAAAGAAAGAGATAAAGGCATGATACCAATAAAAAGTAAAAACCCTTCTTTCTTTTCTAAAAAAAAATTAATAAAATCCCTCTTCGCGATCCCTCTTTCAAGAAGCCCTCTCCTCGCCTCTGTCTTCTCCCTTTGGTACAAAACCCAATAGCAATCCCATTTCAAAATGGCGAAAATTAAACCCCTCTTCTCTTGTTTGGAAACCCCGCCGCGGGAAACACTTTGTTTTGAAGCATAAAACTAGGGCATTGTCTCCCTAGCGTTTATCAGTTTCCCTCTATGAGCTTCATTTTTTTTTCCTTTAAAAGCTACAGTAAAGTCAAAAAGTGTTTTAGATTTTTTTTTACTTTATTTTTAATGATTTAGTTACAGGATACTATGAAGAAAAATTGTCATGATGGCACTCCGTTTTGAAGTATGGCTTCTTTAGTTTTTCTTTTTCAAATTTTAATATTAATGACTTAATGTTTGTTTAATTATTGTAATAGTATATTGATTATTATTTAGTTGTTGAAACGATCATTTCATTTTTGTTTTTGCATTCTGTCTCTGGGCTTAGATTCTTGGGAGTTTTAATCGTGCTCGTGCAGCTCAATTGACAGTCCCTCATTTCGTGTGCCAAACTCCTTTGTTTATGCCCGTGGGTACTCATGGTTAGAGTTTATATCTTCTATATTAATTTATTTAAAATTCCTTTTGACATTTATTAATTGAGACATTTTTTATTTTTAAGTTTCTTTCACAACTTAAGTGCTCATATTTTGTCCATCATGTGTGTTTAAACTCTCTATTAAGGTATCCTTTGATTTTTCATCAGTTACACCCTTAATGGAGGAGTGGCTTTTTGGCTTTTGATTTTCTATTAGTACCTTATTAATGGAGAGGAGGTGCTTATAAATAGGAGCAAGAGGAAATGAAATCCGTATTCCAAATATTAGCTAATCACCTCAAATCATTGTGATGCTTTGCTTAAGGTTATAAAGTTTCAAGATTCCCCATCATTTTCTGTCAAGTTTCCATTTGATAGTTGATTCAATATTTGTTTCTCCATTGATTTGGTTCAATCTTTGTTTCTCCATAATTTGGTTCAATTTTGCTATGGCCGGAGGTCAGTTATTTTTCACATTTTATTTCTAACAGTTTTCTGAATTGTTCATTATAGGGACAATTAAAGGTTTGACAACTAACCAGCTAGAGGAGATTGGTTGTCAAATAATTCTTGGGAATACGTATCACTTGGCACTCCTTCTTACATCTGAGTTAATTGATGAATTAGGAGGTCTTCATAAATTTATGAACTGGCCTAGAGCACTGCTTACTGATTCTGGTGGCTTCCAGATGGTTCTCTACTGCATCTTATACATCACCATAGTTTTGCTTTGGTTTAGTTTGTAATGTGTTTTTGTTTTTACTTTATTGCTTTGTTTTTTTTTCAATTGTTTAAGTTCCAGTTTTTTAGCAATTTTTGTCTCCATGGATTGCTTTATAGCTTTCCTTTGCTGCAACAAATTATATGTACTGTCTGAAGCTCACTATCTTCCTCCCTTTCATATTTTCAGGTATCATTATTGCATTTAGCTGATATCACTGAACAGGGTGTTACTTTTCAGGTATTTGTTATTGTTGTTTTCTAAATTGATGTGAAGATCCAGATCACTGTAATCAACGAAAGAAAATGAAGAAATGTAGAGAGAAAAATGAGAAAGAAGAAATCTGAAAAATATGACTGCACTACTTCCAGAAGCTATATAATGTTGTTTATATACAGCTTATTATTTCATTTACTTCAATAATGCAAATGGTAGTTTAGGCTGAACAATGTAGGGTAACATATACATAACCTATCAATTGAAGAGTCATACAAAATTTTGAACAATTTAAACACTAAAAAAAATCGATCTTCTTATAATTAAATAGGATTCTTGAAACTGGCATTGGATCATGATCCCATATTCAATTCTGAAATTCTTGCAATTAAGTGGAGTTTAGTTGATGTGTGTTGTCTTGCACTATAATTTTCTTATTTTCTTTTTGCGCTTTTAAACAATTAGGATAATGCTTTCTTCTCTGTGGAGTTTAGTTGATATGTGATCAATTACCACATTTACGAAAAATATTTTCTCTATTCTTTCAGCTATCTCATTTTATATTACTCACTTATGTTCTTGTCTGCATTGAAGTTAGACATCCTTATTACTTTAACATTACTCTAATAAACCTTATTTAGATATTGCACAATTTTCTATGGTTTTACCAATAAATAGGGTACACATCATTTTACTGTTGCTTGTGAATGAGGCTATCTTTTCTTTGTTCAGTCGCCAGTTGATGGAAAGCCAATGCTTCTAACACCCGAGGAATCCATTTAAATCCAAGTAAGTGTGCTATTTACTTCCTCATTTTCTTTTCCCCTTCAGGTGACATTATATCTTAATAATTATTATATATATTTCTCATATTTACAATGGATCACAGAGTAATGGTGTACTTTTTATATTATTTTTACTTGTCATTACTTGCATGTTTCTTTTGTCTGAATTCTTCAAGCATCCATCTCTTAATAATGCCATTCATTTCTTTTTTTGTTGTTCTAAACAATTCCATGTATACTCGAGCGACTTCAAATATTGTAACGATTTTTGCAGAACAGAATTGGTGCAGATATCATTATGGCCCTTGACGATGTAGTTAAAACCACTATTACTGGTCCATGCATTGAAGAGGCCATGTATCGCACTCTTCGATGGATAGACAGATGTATAGCAGGTATTTTTGCATCTTGCCAAATGTCAATCCCATGCGTAACACAAAGTAATAACAAAAAAAAAACACAAACTCAAAAGTCTATTGATATAATTTGCCATATTGCTAACTTTGGTTTTAACTAAGCCTGATCTGTAAAACTCTTATTAAGCTAGAATAAGGCTACTCATGCGTTTGAGTTGTTTTGGCCAGTCAAAAGCTACTGTAGGACCTGGGAAACAGAAGCCAAAAATACAAGGTAAAGAAATCAAATTTCTGGAATTGTATTTATGTAGGCATGTCAAAATAGAGCCCAACTGAGATAAGAAAATAAAATACTCAGAATAATCCAAGTAACTATTTATCTAAATTTCTTCAAAAATAAGCATTCCTAAAATCTCTAATCGAGAGTCTTGCATTAAAAGTCATTTTTGAAGTTCAGTGTAATGGCTATTTAGTTGATTAAATTGTATTATATTCTTGGACCTAAGACCTAACAAGCACCATTATAAGTAATTAGCATTTGAGTTGAACCCAGTCACAGGATGGATGCAATATTTATTTTCTTGCTTCACTTTCCCTACTTGCTTCAACTTTTCTTCTCTAATCACATTTTTTTCTTCTTTTGGTTTCATTTTATTTCATTTTATTGGTTTTTCTTTTCTGCACTATTTTGTTGGCAGCACACAAGAGACCGAATGAGCAAAATTTATTTGGTATTGTTCAAGGTGGTTTGGATCCTGTGCTGAGGTGAACTCAATATACACTGTAACTTCTGTTATAACCATATTGAATATTGTGAGTTCAAAAGTGTTTTTGTTACTGTTAATACTTACAATTTATATCTCAATCAGGGATATATGTGTTAGAGGCTTGGTGGATCGGAATTTACCTGGGTATGTTGATTCACTCCTCTGTACAAACATAAATAAATATCACTGGTATTGCTCCAAATTGTATATCCAAAAAGAAAGGAGATTATTAAATGGCTGACCCCTTCTTCAGTAAATTATGTACTATGGAAGAAACATAATATGTGTGAATCTGTTCTCCAAACTTATATAGAGGTCCTAGATGTAGGTTTGTATCACCAAGTCAAATTCATCAAACTTGACCTTTTTTAGATGCTTGTTTTTGTCGTAAAGATTAACAGGATTCTTACATTGTTTTGGTAATATTCAAGAGATAGGGGCAGCATACTCCTAGTTCAGTCTCCCAATCTTTCACGCTTAATTGCTTAGTAGTCCCATTCCCTGTTCCATATGAATTTTATTTATTACTTTTTCTCTATCGCAGCAATTTTTACTTCTTTGAAAATGGTTAATATTTATTTCTAGCATCATATTTTAGTGATCGAGAAGGTATGTAAACTTAATTTGCTTCTGGGACAGATATGCTATTGGTGGTCTTGCAGGCGGTGAGGATAAAGATTCATTTTGGTGCGTTGTTGCTCAGTGTACTGCTGCATTGCCTGAAGATAAACCACGATATGTTATGGGAACATGAGTTGAATCACCTTCATCTACATTCTTCAAACTAGTTCAATTCCTCAATTCATTGCTGCTTCTCTTTTCTAACGTGCTTTTCTCTCATGATTATAATCTTTCAGGGTGTTGGTTATCCCCTGGATATTGTTGTTTGCAGTGCCTTAGGTGCTGACATGTATGACTGTGTGTATCGTACCCGTACTGCTCTTTTTGGCACAGCTCTGGTACCAGAGGTGATGGTTATTGTTTCAAAATTTTGAAATATGTTAATTTTTATAAAATTAGATGATTTTTCATACTTTCCGCTCAAAATGGTCAGATTCTTTTTGGTGCAAAGCAATGGCTGATGATACGCGCCCAGTTGATCCTACGTGTGATTGCATGGTAAAATTGTAACCGAGAGTTGTTTGCTTAAACTGTTAATCTACTAATTGTTGCTGCATTGTCTTTGCATTAAAGCTTATTCTCAATGTAGGTCTGTAAGAAGTATACAAGGGCATACATCCATTGTCTTGTCACAAAAGATGCTATGGGATCACAGCTTCTGTCATATCACAATTTATACTACATGATGAAGGTACAATTGTACAAACAATAAATAGTAATTCTCTGCATTTTTTTTCTACTTATAATTTAGAGCAAACTGCTTTCTTGTAGCTTAGCAAAGATCTACACATGTCAATTATCGAAGGAAGATTTCCTCAGTATGTGCCTTGTCCTAGTTTTTTTCTTCCAACAGCTATTAAATTTAAGTTTCCTAACTTCAAAGCTGTCACTATGCCATGTGTTTGAATTCTCTATTTTATCTTGTGATAATTATGTTCTAATACTCTACTGCTGTTTTGCAGATTTGTCTGTAGTTTTCTCCAAAAAATGGTACTTACTCTTAAACCTTTGTGTTCTGTGTGTGTGCATGTACATGTTTTACAGAAACAATGGGAGGGGAAGAAAAATCGTTCATTAATAAGCTATTAGCTTTATAGAGTAATTTAAGATTTTTGTATTTCTGGCTCCATTGAATTAATATGCTTACCATTAGATAAATAGTAATATCGTGCCCCATTATTTCTTGAGTTGGTTGAGCTGCAAGCTCTCTGATTTTCCTGTCCACCACAATGTCAAATATGAAGTAAAGACTATTTAAGTTTGTTAACTACATTTTTTGTAATTCTGTCAACTCTCTGTAGTTTGGAATATATGTATCTCATTGCCACACCATGCCGATTGTTTACATGTTATTATTGAAGCTGCCACTTCAGGTTATGATGGTAGTTGAAGTGGTGGCTGTTGTTGGGGCTAGTTACCATGAAAAGAAAAATAAGTGAAAGATGCTACATGATGCCATGTAATATTTTCATAAATCCCTTATACTGGTGTTTGTTATTGTCTTATAGTTTCCAAAAGGCGATGTCCCTGAATGGGTCTGCAATGCCATAGAGGTTGCTGGAATCGATATCTCATCCTGCTGTACCCCATTCTCTCACCCCAAAGATTACAAGGAAAGAATATAGGATACATTGCATCTTTGTACAAAATTTGATTCAAAGAGAGTAACATCGAACGCGTTCAATTTATAGGTGACAATACAAGTCAGCATAAATTTTGCAAAATCATATGCTACTTCCGCAAGAACTATTCCTAAGAGATCTAATTTTGCCCTCCTTATATTGTAATTGATTTCATTTGACCTTGCAAATTGCAAGGATATTTTTTCCTTTTCATTATGATTTCTTACAAAAAAAAATCTTTACTATCATTTGCATATGGAAAATTAGATCTAATTATATACATAGATATAAAAGGTGTACGACAGCATAGATGAAATTTTTGCATTATTACTGATACAAAATTCTATAGGATTTGATTATCATGAGTAACATTGTGAGGTGTTTATACTGTCAGCTTATTTCTGATGCATTGAGATTTTCTTCTTTCTTTTTATTTAAATACTTGGTGATACGCAGTCTGGGTATCGAACTGATAAGTGATAACTCCTCTTGAAGATTTTATTGAGTGCATAAAGCATAATAAGTTTGTTTCACAATGCATTGCGTTTATGTCAAGAATTATTATGGTAATGAATGACTATTTTATAAACAGGTTTGGTTATTATATTTGAAATTCAACAGGTTCTTGAAAATGTGTAGACAAAAAAAAATTGGAATACTGGAAAAATATAGCCAAACAATTACAAAAATGCGTCAAAATCAGCGACCAAAGATGACAAAAAAAAAATTGAATTCTGCGACAAATCAATGACTGAAACAACGAGGAAAATATTGCGACATATTCTGCGACACATCAGCGACAAAATTTAGTGAGCAAATTCGCGACAAATTCAGCGACTAAATTAACGACCCAAATAGCGATGAATTCAATGACCAAAGCTAAATCAGCAACGACTTTCAGCGGGAATAAATAATTTTCGCCAAAAATGAAAATGTCGTTGAATTTGTCTCTGTTTTGTCGCTGATTTGTCAATAATCAACGACACGCACAATTGGTCACTGATTTGTCGTTGATTTTTTAGCGACCAGGACATTACCGCCCGCTCGATTATTTTCACTGTTCGTCGCTGATATTGTCGCTAACGTATTTTGGTCGTTGATTTCATCGTTAATGGTGTCGCAGATTGCTATTTTTTTTGTAGTGAAATATAACTTATATTTCTAATTCATTCTTAGGGTAATTGAATGCATAATTCCAATATCATGTTTCACCTCTCAGTTCTTCACTAATATCTAGAGACTAATAAGTGGCCAATCTATTAACCTAACATACATTCCCATACAATCAACTCACAACAAGATATATTAATGGATATTATTGAATTAAAACATTTAATTAAATTTACTGACGCGGACCCTTAGCAATGATGGCAGCAAACCCAACGTATAACAATGGTAGAGAACTCCTTGAAACTTGATAATCACCTCCTAAGGAACCCAACGCCTATAAAGAGATGCGAAATCACTATGATTGAAGGATTTAGTTGGTAAGAAGAAGGAAAACGTCACAACTCTTGTTGATAAGTAAACCTAATTCTTGATGCAAAGAAAGAATTAAAGAATCCACTCTAATCTCTCTCACACGAAAATTCACAAGAAGAACTTGTAGAAGAATTCAAAATTTTTTTATTAATTGTTGTTGTCTCAAATTCGGCCTAATAGTGCCCTTAAATAAGGGTTACAAATTTCCTAATTGCATATGGAAAATTAAGACTAAAACATTCCTGATTGCATAAAGAAAACATTCCTAATTGCATAAGGAAAACATTCCTAATTGCATAAGGAAAACATTCATAATTGCATAAGGAAAACATTCCTAAATGCATAAGGAAAACATTAAGTATGGAAACAAAATCCTAATCCACTAAGGAAAATATAAAGTATGGAAACAAAATCCTAATCCACTAAGGAAAATATAAAGTATGGAAACAACCAAACTAATTCCTTCAACATAAGAAACGCCCCACACTATTTGGGCTGTCCATGGTCCTTAAATTACTTCCTAAGGCTTTATATGAACCCCCATTGACCTTTCTTGCATGTTAGACCTTTCTTTAGCTAGCCTTTAGCTTCCACATTAAGCATCATAATTAGCTTTGGTGTGCCTTCTTCAAGCTCTATCTCCATCTTCTTGAATGATAATTCTTTAAGCTCTTTGGAAATCTCTTCTTGAATATGCAAAGCCATACTAGCTTGATATCTCTTTGCCTTGCTCCTAGTGATTGGTCCACTTGCTAGCTTCAAGGGATCCTTTCTTGCATCATTCTCCCCCTCTTCAAAAAGATTTGTCCTCAAATCTGCATCATCAAAAGGAGAAAGATCACTTACATTGAAAGTAGCACTAACATTATACGTACCTGGTAAGTCGATCTTGTAGGCATGGTCATTAATCTTCTCCAACACTTGGAATAGGCCATCTCCTCTAGCTTGCAACTTGTTCTTCCTTTAGTTAGAAAACCTCTCTTTTCGAAAATGCACCCAAACCCAATCTCCTACTTGAAACTTCATCTCACATCTCTTTCTATTTGCAGAATCAGCATATCTCTTGTTCCTTTTCTCAATATTCGCCCTTACTTTCTCATGCATCTCTTTCAACAATTTAGCTTTCTTCTCACCATCTAAACTAACAAGCTCATGAGAAGGTAAAGAAACAAGATCCAAAACCGTTAGTGGGTTAAAACCATAAACAAGCTCAAAAGGTGAATATCCTGTAGAAGAATGAATAGCACGATTATAAGCAAACTCAATTAATGGCAAACAATCTTCCCAGGAACTCAAATTCTTACCCACTAAAGATCTCAACATGTTACCTAAAGTTCTGTTTACTACTTCTGTTTGTCCATCCGTTTGAAGATGACAAGTGGTGGAAAATAACAACTTGGTACCTAACTTTCCCCAAAGCACAAGCCAAAAGTGACACAAAAACTTGGTGTCTCTATCAGAAACTATGGATTTTGGTATCCCATGAATTCGAACCACCTCCCTAAAGAAGAGTTCGGCCACTAAACTAGCATCATCACTCTTATGACATGGGATAAAGTGTGCCATCTTACTAAACCTATCAACAACCACAAATATGCTATCTCTCCCCCTCTTAGTCCTTGGTAATCCTAAAACAAAGTCCATACTAATGTCCATCTAAGGAGAACTAGGAATGGGTAATGGCATATACAAACCATGAGGCATAGACTTAGACTTAGCTTGCCTACAAGCCAAACAAGCCTTACAAATCCAAATTACATCCCTTTTCATATTTGGCCAATAAAAGTGTTCATTCAGCATGTCTAAAGTCTTATCAATTCCAAAATGCCCCATCAAACCCCTACAATGTGATTCTAATACTAGCAAATCTCTCATAGAACATCTAGGCATTCATAATTTCGAACCCTTAAACAAAAACCCATCATGTCTATAGAAAGAATTAAAAGCACCATGCTCACAAGCATCATAAACATTGCCAAAATCAGAATCACCAACATATAAGTCCTTTATACATTCAAATCCAAGCAATTTAGTACTCAAAACATTAAGTAAAGCGTACCTCCTTGAAAGTCCATCTACCACTACATTGTCTTTACCTTGCTTGTATTTGATCACATAAAGAAACTTCTCAATCTTCACAACCCATTTTGCATGTCTTTTATTCAACTTGCCTTGCTCTCTCAAATGCTTCAATAATTCATGGTCTGAATGGATCATGAATTCCTTGGGCAGCAAATAATGCTCCCATACTTCCAATGCTCTCACCAAAGCATATAGCTCCTTGTCATAAGTTGAATAATTCAGCTTTGCTCCATTAAGCTTTTCACTAAAGTATGCAATGGGCTTCTTCTCTTGCATCAAAACAGCTCCAATACCTACACCAGAAGCATCACATTCAATTTCAAAAGTAGAATCAAAGTTAGGTAAAGCTAAAATGGGTGTAGTAGAAAGCTTCTCTTTCAAAGCATCAAATGCTTCTTGTTGCTCCTTGCCCCAAACGAACCCCACTTCTTTCTTGATTATGCTAGTCAAGGGGGCTGCCAATGTAGAGAAATTAGGGACAAATCTCCTATAGAAGCTTGTCAATCCGTGAAAACTGCTCACTTCTGTCACACTTGAAGGATTCGGCCACTCTTGGATAGCTTTCACCTTCTCTTGATCAACTTCAATTCCCTGCATACTCACAACAAAACCAAGAAAAACAACCCTATCTAGGCAAACAGAACACTTCTTAAGCTTAGCATAAAGGTTTTGCTCCCTAAGGATTTCAAGCACATTCCTAACATACTTAACATGTTCTTCCTCTGTTTTGCTATAAATCAGAATATCATCAAAGTAAACTACCACAAACTTACCTAAATAAGCTCTCAAAACATGGTTCATTAATCTCATAAAAGTACTAGGTGCATTAGATAAACCAAAAGGCATAACTAACCATTCATACAAACCATATTTTGTTTTGAAGGCAGTCTTCCATTCATCTCCAGGCTTCATGCGAATTTGATGATATCCACTCATAAGATCAATCTTTGTGAAATATCTCGCCCATGCAATTCGTCCAACATGTCATCAAGTCTAGGAATGGGATGTCTATACTTCACAATAATCTTGTTCACAGCCCTACAATCAACACACATCCTCCAAGAACCATCTTTCTTGGGTACTAATAAGACTGGAATGGCACAAGGACTAAGGCTCTCACGAACCAAGCCTTTCTCCAAAAGCTCTTCAACTTGTCTTTGCATCTCATTTGTCTCCATAGGATTGCTCCTATATGCTAGCAGATTTGGAATTGTAGAACCGGGTATGAAGTCAATTTGATGTTCAATCCCTCTTAATGGCGGTAAACCACTAGGAAGGTCTTCAGGAAACACATCCTTAAAATCCTGCAACAAAGACACAAAAATAGAAGGTAAAGAATTAAGAGATTCTTCACTGTCAGCAAGTAACAATTCTTTATACATAATAATGAGTACAGGCTGCCCTACATCTATCTCTCTTGCTCTTGCATAAAAAGTATGTTTTGCTTTTTCTCCTTGCTTATTTTCTCTCACCAATGGGCCATTTATTTGTTTGCTTACTTTCTTTTGACTCTCGGCCTCTTTTCCCTTTTTGCACTCACTCACTTTATTATTTTCTCTCTCCCTACCCTTAGAATTACCCTTGAGTGTTGAAGAAACATCATTGGCCGAATTTGAACCCCCTTGGTTCATGTTGGCAGAAACTTCTTTCTCCCTCTCTAGCATCCTCTTCTGATCTTCATGCACCTCCTGAGGTTATAATGGTGCTAGAACAACCTTCTTTCCTTCGTAAGTAAAGGTATACTTATTAGAAAAGCCATCATGTTGTGCCCTTCAATCATGCTGCCATGGTCTTCCTAATAGCAAATGTCCAGCTTGCATTGGCACTACATCACACAAAACCTCATCTTTATACCACCCAATGGAGAATGGTACCTTAACTTGCTTTAACACTTTTACTTCCCCAACGTCATTGAACCATTGCAACTTGTAAGGATTGGGATGTTTAAAACAAGCTAACCCCAATTTATCCACCATTGTAGTACTAGCAGCATTGGTACAACTTCCACCATCAATGATAAGTGTACAAATCTTACCATTCACCAAACACCTAGAGTGGAAAAGATTCTCCCTTTGATCCAAGCCTTCTTCCTTGACTTGAATATTCAAGGCTCTTCTAGTAACAAGCATCTCTCCATGTTCAGCATTCAAGGCTTGATTCTCCCAAGCCTCTTCATCATATTCGGCCCTATCACCACATTCGGCCTTCTCTTCTTCTTCATGTTCAGATTCTGATTCAATTTCCCCTTCATGGGTAGCAATCATCACCCTCTTATTTGGACATTGAGAAGCAATGTGTCCACTTCCCAAACACTTGTAGCATTTAATTTCCCTACTTGGTGATGCAAGAAAGGATCCCTTGAAGCTAGCAAGTGGACCAATCACTAGGAGCAAGGCAAAGAGATATCAAGCTAGTATGGCTTTGTATATTAAAGAAGAGATTTCCAAAGAGCTTCAAGAATTATCATTCAAGAAGATGGAGATAGAGCTTGAAGAAGGCACACCAAAGCTGATTATGATGCTTAGTGTGAAAATGGAAGCTAAAGGCTAGCTAAAGAGGTCCAACGTGCAAGAAAGGTCAATGGGGATTCATATAAAGCCTTAGGAAGTAATTTAAGGCCTTAGTAAGATGATGGAAGTGATTGGAAGAAAAGCTTGGAGTGCAGCTAGTTTCACACGTACCTATGAGATTTCTGAAGCCCTGTGAGAATAGCTGGATGGACCCACTACTTAAAGATTATTAATTCTGTTTAATGGGCCACGTTTTATATCATTATGGAAGGCTTAAAAATAGGATTTTTTTTCCATACTTTATATTTTCCTTAGTGGATTAGGATTTTGTTTCCATACTTTATATTTTCCTTAGTGGATTAGGATTACTTTATATTTTCCTTATGCAATTAGGAATGTTTTTCCTTATGCAATTAGGAATGTTTTCCTTATGCAATTAGGAATGTTTTTCCTTATGCAATTAGGAATGTTTTCCTTAATGCAATTAGGAATGTTTTCCTTATGCAATTAGGAATGTGTTAGTCTTAATTTTCCATATGCAATTAGGAATTTTGTAACCCTTATTTAAGGGCACTATTAGGCCGAATTTGAGATATACAACATTTAATAAAAAATTTTGAATTCTTCTACAAGTTCTTCTTGTGAATTTTCGTGTGAGAGAGATTAGAGTGGATTCTTTAATTCTTTCTTTGCATCAAGAATTAGGTTTACTTATCAACAAGAGTTGTGGCATTTTCCTTTTTCTTACCAACTAAATCCTTTAATCATAGTGAGTTCGCGTCTCTTTATAGGCGTTGGGTTCCTTAGGAGGTGATTATCAAGTTTCAAGGAGTTCTCTACCATTGTTATACGTTGGGTTTGCTCCCATCGTTGCTAAGGGTCCGTGTCATTTGGTATTAGAGCCTTGCTACAAGGTAATTTTTATCTACTTTGTCTTTCTTGGGTTTTTTAATTTAGGTCTTTTAAATTTCTGCGATTTAGGGTTCTTAGAGAGTCTAGTCTTTAATTTTTGAAAAAGAGTCATATATCAAAATTCAAAAAGTCTAAAGATTGTTCAAAGAGTAATTCGAAACCTAGGAAAAGGAGTCTGATTGAATTTCGAAACCTAAGCCTTGCATCTAAATTGGATTCGAAACCAAGATTAGGGTTCTTGAAAGAAAGCAAAAGCTAGAGTTTTGTTCAAGTTTGATTTCGATTTGATTTTGAGTGAATTTGGGGTTGCAAATTAAGTCCAGATTTCGAAAAGCTCTTGGGAGTAAATTAAGTCCCGAATCAAGGGGATAGTGAGAGGAAGCAAAAAAAAAAAAAAGAGTACAAAATCACCTCACCAAAAATTGTTTGATATTCTTGCTATTTGGGTGCTAAGGATCAAATCTAGGTGGGTGAGAAGTAATAAATTTTTTTGGGCAAAAAATTTCACCTTTTGAGGGGCTTTTGGAATTCGAAAATCAGACCTTAATATTCATGTTATTTGAGTGTTATAGGTGGGAATTAGAGTCTAGAAGCTAGCGTTTTGGGTAGAATTGATTAGGTCCATAAAGCAGCTTGCCAAGTGTGGGTTGTTTTTTATTCATTATATCCAAATTTGTCTTGTTTATTGTCTTCATTGTTTCTGATTTATTTATCTAGCTTTTAATTCCATTACATTGCTAAGTATCATTTGCTTGTGTCGATACTTGGTTTTATATCGTGTAGTGCAAATTACCTTGCATTGCCTCCGGATACTTGTCTTGTTTTCTATCTAGTTCTAGGATTTAGGTTCTAGTTTCTTGAATGAATTGACAATTGTTGGTTGGTGAGCTTGGTTCTGAAGTTCAATCAAGAAAGACAAGAAAAGTGAGGTAATTCTAAACACTTGAGTGAATTTCGATTATTACTAATCTTGTTTCTTTGAGTTTGTTTGTTTGTTAACATGGCTGGAAAAGGAGAAGAGACTAGCAAAGAAGGAGCTATGGCCGAAAGCTTGGCTAGGCTTAATGAGACTTTGGCAGCAATGCTTGGTCAAATGGAGATGATGGATACTAGATTGCAAGAGAATGCAGCACGGCAAGCACAACAAATGCAACAAGGGCAGCCAGCTGCACATCCAAATCCCATAATGCGAGCTAGAAGAGTGCTTAGGAGAGAAGGGCAAGGAAATCTTGAAGCCCTAGAAGCAGCCGAAAGGGTAGAAGATGAAGATGAAGGTGGAAATCAACCTACCACTGATGGTGACCTTACTTCCATCAAGATGAAGATCCCTTCCTTTGAAGGGAATAACAATGCAGAAGAGTTCATAGAATGGGAGAGGAAAGTTGAGCAGATTTTTGAATGCCATAACTACACCGAAGAGAAGAAATCAGTTTTGCTAGCCGTAGAGTTCAAAGGGTATGCTACCTTTTGGTGGGATCAATTGAAAGCTAATAGAAGAGGGAAAGGTATGAGGCCTATTCCTGAATGGTCAACCTTGAAAGAACTAATGAGGAGCCGATTTGTACCATCTCACTACATTCGGGATTTATACAATCGACTAGCAAGACTAGTTCAAGGTGGAAAAAGTGTGGAAGAGTACCACAAAGAGATGGAGATGATCATGGCTAGGGCAAATATTGATGAAGATGAAGACAAGAAGATGTCACGATTTCTTGGGGGATTGAATTTGAACATAGCCAATGAATTGGAGATGTATGAATTCAACACAATGGAAGAGTTAGTTCAAAAGGCCATGAAGATAGAGAGAAGATTGAAGAATAAAGCTATTTTGAAAACTGGCTACTCTAAAGCTAGTGGAAATTTTTCAAACTTCAAGGGTTCAAGTTCGAGTGGAGGTTCCTACAAAGGGGATTACAAGGGTTCTTTCCAAAAGAATTCTTCCTACAATCCTAATTTCAAGAAGCTGAATGATAGGGATGCAAAAACCGCCAAGGAAACACCTTCTAGACCTACTCCAAGTAGGGAAATTAAATGCTACAAGTGTTTGGGAAGTGGACACATTGCTTCTCAATGTCCGAATAAGAGGGTGATGATTGCAACCCATGAAGGGGAAATTGAATCAGAATCTGAACATGAAGAAGAAGAGGAGGCCGAATGTGGTCATAGGGCCGAATATGATGAAGAAGCTTGGGAGAATCAAGTCTTGAATGCTGAACATGGAGAGATGCTTGTTACTAGAAGAGCCTTGAATATTCAAGTCAAGGAAGAAGGCTTGGATCAAAGGGAGAATCTTTTCCACTCTAGGTGTTTGGTGAATGGTAAGGTTTGTACACTTATCATTGATGGTGGAAGTTGTACCAATGCTGCTAGTACTACAATGGTGGATAAATTGGGGTTAACTTGTTTTAAACGTCCCAATCCTTACAAGTTGCAATGGTTCAATGACGCTGGGGAAGTAAAAGTGTTGAAGCAAGTCAAGGTACCATTCTCCATTGGGTGGTATAAAGATGAGGTTTTGTGTGATGTAGTGCCAATGCAAGCTGGACATTTGCTATTAGGAAGACCATGGCAGCATGATAGAAGGGCACAACATGATGGCTTTTCTAATAAGTATACCTTTACTTATGAGGGAAAGAATGTTGTTCTAGCACCAATATCACCTCAAGAGGAGTATGAAGATCAGAAGAGGATGCTAGAGAGGGAGAAAGAAGTTTCGGCCAACATGAACCAAGGGGGTTCAAATTCGGCCAATGATGTTTCTTCAACACCCAAGGGTAATTCTAAGGGTAAGGAGAGAGAAAATAATAAAGTGAGTGAGTGCAGAAAGGGAAAAGAGGTCAAGAGTCAAAAGAAAGTAAGCAAACAAATAAATGGCCCATTGGTGAGAGAAAATAAGCAAGGAGAAAAAGCAAAACATACTTTTTTATGCAAGAGCAAGAGAGATAGATGTAGGGCAGCCTGTACTCATTATTATGGGGCGAAATATTTCACAAAGATTGATCTTATGAGTGGTTATCATCAAATTCGCATGAAGCCTGGAGATGAATGGAAGACTGCCTTCAAAACGAAATATGGTTTGTATGAATGGTTAGTTATGCCTTTTGGTTTATCTAATGCACCTAGTACTTTCATGAGATTAATGAACCATGTTTTGAGAGCTTATTTAGGTAAGTTTGTGGTAGTTTACTTTGATGATATTCTGATTTATAGCAAAACTGAGGAAGAACATGTTGAACATGTTAGGAAAGTGCTTGAAATCCTTAGGGAGCAAAACCTTTATGCTAAACTTAAGAAGTGTTCTTTTTGTCTAGATAGGGTTGTTTTTCTTGGTTTTGTTGTAAGTATGCAGGGAATTAAAGTTGATCAAGAGAAGGTGAAAGCTATCCAAGAGTGGCTGAATCCTTCAAGTGTGACAGAAGTGAGGAGTTTTCACGGATTGGCAAGCTTCTATAGGATATTTGTCCCTAATTTCTCCACATTGGCAGCCCCCTTAACTAGCATAATCAAGAAAGAAGTGGGATTTGTTTGGAGCAAGGAGCAACAAGAAGCATTTGATGCTTTGAAAGAGAAGCTTTCTACTACACCCATTTTAGCTTTACCTAACTTTGATTCTACTTTTGAAATTGAATGTGATGCTTCTGGTGTAGGTATTGGAGCTGTTTGATGCAAGAGAAGAAGCCCATTGCATACTTTAGTAAAAAGCTTAATTGAGCAAAACTGAATTATTCAACTTATGACAAGGAGCTATATGCTTTAGTGAGAGCATTGGAAGTATGGGAGCATTATTTGCTGCCC
This sequence comes from Garcia nutans, assembly GCA_947685225.1. NCBI lineage: Eukaryota > Viridiplantae > Streptophyta > Magnoliopsida > Malpighiales > Euphorbiaceae > Garcia > Garcia nutans. The sequence continues at coordinate 28,925,391 of CANTUV010000007.1, read as the reverse complement.
AAGGAATTCGTGATCCATTCAGACCATGAATCATTGAAGCATTTGAGAGGGCAAGGCAAGTTGAATAAAAGACATGCAAAATGGGTTATGAAGATTGAGAAGTTTCCTTATGTGATCAAATACAAGCAAGGTAAAGACAATGTAGTGGCAGATGCACTTTCAAGGAGGTATGCTTTACTTAATGTTTTGAGTACTAAATTGCTTGGATTTGAATGTATAAAGGACTTATATGTTGATGATTCTGATTTCGGCAATGTTTATGATGCTTGTGAGCATGGTGCTTTTAATTCTTTCTATAGACATGATGGGTTTTTGTTTAAGGGTTCGAAATTATGAATGCCTAGATGTTCTATGAGAGATTTGCTAGTATTAGAATCACATTGTAGGGGTTTGATGGGGCATTTTGGAATTGATAAGACTTTAGACATGCTGAATGAACACTTTTATTGGCCAAATATGAAAAGGGATGTAATTTGGATTTGTAAGGCTTGTTTGGCTTATAGGCAAGCTAAGTCTAAGTCTATGCCTCATGGTTTGTATATGCCATTACCCGTTCCTAGTTCTCCTTGGATGGACATTAGTATGGACTTTGTTTTAGGATTACCAAGGACTAAGAGGGGGAGAGATAGCATATTTGTGGTTGTTGATAGGTTTAGTAAGATGGCACACTTTATCCCATGTCATAAGAGTGATGATGCTAGTTTAGTCGCCGAACTCTTCTTTAGGGATGTGGTTCGAATTCATGGGATACCAAAATCCATAGTTTCTGATAGAGACACCAAGTTTTTGTCTCACTTTTGGCGTGTGCTTTATGGAAAGTTAGGTACCAAGTTTTTATTTTCCACCACTTGTCATCCTCAAACGGATGGACAAATAGAAGTAGTAAACAGAACTTTAGGTACCATGTTGAGAGCTTTAGTGGGTAAGAATTTGAGTTCTTGGGAAGATTGTTTGCCATTTATTGAGTTTGCTTATAATCGTGCTATTCATTCTTCTATAGGATATTCACCTTTTGAGCTTGTTTATGGTTTTAACCCACTAACAGTTTTGGATCTTGTTTCTTTACCTTCTCATGAGCTTGTTAGTTTAGATGGTGAGAAGAAAGCTAAATTGGTGAAAGAAATACATGAGAAAGCAAGGGTGAATATTGAGAAAAGGAACAAGAGATATGCTGATTCTGCAAATAGAGGGAGATGTGAGATGAAGTTTCAAGTAGGAGATTGGGTTTGGGTGCATTTTCGAAAAGAGAGGTTTCCTAACCAAAGGAAGAACAAGTTGCAAGCAAGGGGAGATGGCCCATTCCAAGTGCTGGAGAAGATAATGACAATGCCTACAAGATCGACTTACTAGGTACGTATAATGTTAGTGCTACTTTCAATGTAAGTGATCTTTCTCCTTTTGATGATGCAGATTTGAGAACAAATCTTTTTGAAGAGGGGGAGAATGATGCAAGAAAGGATCCCTTAAAGCTAGCAAGTGGACCAATCACTAGGAGCAAGGCAAAGAGATATCAAGCTAGTATGGCTTTGCATATTCAAGAAGAGATTTCCAAAGAGTTTCAAGAATTATCATTCAAGAAGATGGAGATAGAGCTTGAAGAAGGCACACCAAAGCTGATTATGATTCTTAGTGTGAAAATGGAAGCTAAAGGCTAGCTAAAGAGGTCCAACGTGCAAGAAAGGTCCATGGGGATTCATATAAAGCCTTAGGAAGTAATTTAAGGCCTTAGTAAGATGATGGAAGTGATTGGAAGAAAAGCTTGGAGTGCAGCCAGTTTCACACGTACCTGTGAGATTTCTGAAGCCCTGTGAGAATAGCTGGATGGACCCACTGCTTAAAGATTATTAATTCTGTTTAATGGGCCACGTTTTATATCATTATGGAAGGCTTAAAAATAGGATTTTGTTTCCATACTTTATATTTTCCTTAGTGGATTAGGATTTTGTTTTCATACTTTATATTTTCCTTAGTGGATTAGGATTACTTTATATTTTCCTTATGCAATTAGGAATGTTTTTCCTTATGCAATTAGGAATGTTTTCCTTATGCAATTAGGAATGTTTTCCTTAATGCAATTAGGAATGTTCGCGTCTCTTTATAGGCGTTGGGTTCCTTAGGAGGTGATTATCAAGTTTCAAGGAGTTCTCTACCATTGTTATACGTTGGGTTTGCTGCCATCATTTCTAAGGGTCCGCGTCACTTGGAGTAGGTCTAGAAGGTGTTTCCTTGGCTGTTTTTGCATCCCCATCATTTGGCTTCTTGAAATTAGGATTGTAGGAAGAATTCTTTTGGAAAGAACCCTTGTAATCCCCTTTGTAGGAACCTCCACTCGAACTTGAACCCTTGAAGTTTGAAAATTTTCCACTAGCTTTAGAGTAGCTAGTTTTCGAAATATCTTTATTCTTCAATCTTCTCTCTATCTTCATGGCCTTTTGAACTAACTCTTCCATTGTGTTGAATTCATACATCTCCAATTCATTGGCTATGTTCAAGTTCAATCCCCCAAGAAATCGTGACATCTTCTTGTCTTCATCTTCATCAATATTTGCCCTAGCCATGATCATCTCCATCTCTTTGTGGTACTCTTCCACACTTCTTCCACCTTGAACTAGTCTTGCTAGTCGATTGTACAAATCCCAAATGTAGTGAGATGGTACAAATCTGCTTCTCATTAGTTCTTTCAAGGTTGACCATTCAGGAATAGGCCTCATACCTTTCCCTCTTCTATTAGCTTTCAATTGATCCTACCAAAAGGTAGCATACCCCTTGAACTCTACGGCTGCCAAAACTGATTTCTTCTCTTCGGTGTAGTTATGGCATTTGAAAATCTGCTCAACTTTCCTCTCCCATTCTATGAACTCTTCTGCATTGTTCTTCCCTTCAAAGGAAGGAATCTTCATCTTGATGGAAGTAAGGTCACCATCAGTGGTAGGTTGATTTCCACCTTCATCTTCATCTTCTACCATTTTGGCTGCTTCTAGGGCTTCAAGATTTCCTTGCCCTTCTCTCCTAAGCACTCTTCTAGCTCGCATTATGGGATTTGGATGTGCGACTGGCTACCCTTGTTGCACTTGCTGAATTTTTTTTGCCTGTCATGTTGCATTCTCTTGCAATCTAGTATCCATCATCTCCATTCAACCAAGCATTGCTACAAAAGTCTCATTAAGCCTAGCCAAGCTTTTGGCCATAGCTCCTTCTTTGCTAGCCTCTTCTCCTTTTCCAGCCATGTTAACAAACAAACAAACTCAAAGAAACAAGATGAGTAATAATCGAAATTCACTCAAGTGTTTAGAATTACCTCACTTTTCTTGTCTTCCTTGATTGCACTTCAGAACCAAGCTCACTAACCAACAATTGTCAAGTCGTTCAATAAACTAGAACCTAAATCCTAGAACTAGATAAAAAACAAGACAAGTATCCGGAGGCAATGCAAGGTAATTTGCACTACATGATATAGAACCAAGTATCAACACAAGCAAATGATACTTAGCAATGTAATGGAATTAAAAGCTAGATAAAGAAATAAGAAACAATGAAGCCAATAAACAAGACAAATTGGGATATAATGAATCAAAAACAACCCACACTTGGCAAGCTGCTTTTTGGACCTAATCAATTCTACCCAAAATGCTAGCTTCTAGAATCTAATTCCCACCTAAAACACTCAAATAATATGAATATTAAGGTCTAATTTTCAAATTCCAAAAGCCCTCAAAAGGTGAATTTTTTTGCCCAAAAAAATTTTATTACTTCTAACCCACCTAGATCTGATCCTTAGCACCCAAATAGCAAGAATATCAAACAATTTTTGTTGAGGTGGTTTTGTACTTTTTTTTTCTTCCTCTCGCTATCCCTTTGATTCGGGACTTAATTTACTCCCAAGGACTTTTCAAAATCTGGACTTAATTTGCAACCCCAAATTCACTCAAGACCAAATCGAAATCAAACTTGAACACAAACTCTAGCTTTTGCTTTCTTTCAAGAACCCTAATCTTGGTTTCAAATCCAATTCAGATGCAAGGCCTAGGTTTCGAAATTCAATCAGACTCCTTTTCCTAGGTTTCGAATTACTCTTTGAACAATTTTTAGGCTTTTCAAATTTTGATATATGACTCTTTTTTCGAAAATTAAAGACTAGACTCTCTAAAAACCCTAAAACGCAGAAACTTAAAAGACCTAAATTAACAAACCCTAGAAAGACAGTAGATAAAAATTACTTTGTAGCAAGGCTCTGATACCAAATGACGCGGACCCTTAGCAACGATGGCAGCAAACCCAATGTATAACAATGGTAGAGAACTCCTTGAAACTTGATAATCACCTCCTAAGGAACCCAACGCCTATAAAGAGACGCGAACTCACTATGATTGAAGGATTTAGTTGGTAAGAAGAAGGAAAACGCCACAACTCTTGTTGATAAGTAAACCTAATTCTTGATGCAAAGAAAGAATTAAAGAATCCACTATAATCTCTCTCACATGAAAATTCACAAGAAGAACTTGTAGAAGAATTTGAAAATTTTTTATTAATTGTTGTTGTCTCAAATTCGGCCTAATAATGCCCTTAAATAAGGGTTACAAAATTCCTAATTGCATATGGAAAATTAAGATTAAAACATTCCTGATTGCATAAGGAAAACATTCCTGATTGCATAAGGAAAACATTCCTAATTGCATAAGGAAAACATTCCTAAATGCATAAGGAAAACATTAAGTATGGAAAAAAATCCTAATCCACTAAGGAAAATATAAAGTATGGAAACAAAATCCTAATCCACTAAGGAAAATATAAAGTATGGAAACAAAATCCTAATCCACTAAGGAAAATATAAAGTATGGAAACAACCAAACTAATTCCTTCAACATAAGAAATGCCCACACTATTTGGGTTGTCCATGGGCCTTAAATTACTTCCCAAGGCTTTATATGAACCCCCATGGACCTTTCTTGCACATTGGACCTTTCTTTAGCTAGCCTTTAGCTTCCACATTAAGCATCATAATCAACTTTGGTGTGCCTTCTTCAAGCTCTATCTCCATCTTCTTGAATGATAATTCTTGAAGCTCTTTGGAAATCTCTTCTTGAATATGCAAAGCCATACTAGCTTGATATTTCTTTGCCTTGCTCCTAGTGATTGGTCCACTTGCTAGCTTCAAGGGATCCTTTCTTGCATCATTTACTGTAAACCTTAGGCTTGAGTAATTTAGCTCCTCATCACAATAAGAAAGAAAATCATTTCAATAGAATTCAAATCACAAAATTTCATTGAAATAATAATGTATTAAAATAAGAAAATTTTGGAAAATTGAATGAAAGAATAGAAAAACCCTTGTGAAGATGACTAGAGTTGTTCTTCTCCTACAGCTAAACTTGAACTTGATGAAGAACTCAAAAACCTCCTCCCAAAAGCTTTGCAAAGAATTCCTGGTCTGAAGAATGAATCAATATTTTTTTTAATCTCCTTTTTTAGAATTGATGGATCTCCTCTTCTACCCCCGAACCTCTATTTTTTTATTTTCAAACAATAACTTTTTCTCCACAAAATCTGATTTCGTATCTGACCCAATAGCTTTTAAAAATAAAAAAAAAGTGCTTTAACTTATCTAGTGTGACATGGCCAACCTTTATTCCTCTTGGTCATGTTTCTTATAATTCTTCTTGGAAATAGCAAAGCTCCCAAGTCATATTCAGTTCTACTTGTATTCACTTCTCCTCTTAGAATGGAACAAAACCAAGACAAGTATGGCCTAGCCAAGACATGTGACACAGCCAAGACAAAAGGTTGTGTTTGGAATTACCATGATCTCACACTTCTTCTTTTGAGGTGGAACATGGCCAAGTTTTGAAACTGTCCTGGCCAAGTTTTGAATGGCTAGGACCTCAGGGCATGTCCTTCTCTGCTTTGAAACCTTGCCCATTGTTCTTCTTACAATTGAGAGAAACGACCAAGCTCATCATGGCTTCACTGTGTTGTGTGTTTTCTTTTGAAGTCTACTTCCAACAAATGGACATGAGTCCACTTACTTTAAAATAAAGCCTAAAACCTAACAACAAACTTGAACAAACTATTTAGAAAACAACTAAAAAGTAAACATAAACAATCTTAAAAACACATATAAAAATGATTATAACACTTATTTGGAAAGGCAACTAATGATCCATGCTACAAACAAGCCCATAATTAACAAATCTTGGCATAAATAAAAGGCCCACAATTGATTTTAGCATTCAATAATTAACCTAACTAATTACAAGCCCGTATAAAAGAGTTTTAATTTTGAAGTCCAATGAAAGCTTTACAATTTCTTAAAGCCCATTTCAAAATTTAATTTTGGGCTTTGTGCTGGGCCATAAGGTAGAAAAATCATTTTTGACCCTGTGAGCGGGGATTTTCACCCCCACTCCCAGTGGAATGGTTCTTGTGACTTCTGCATTGTTAGGCTCGAGACCTTAGAGAACATGGGCCTAAACCCAAAAAAATGGAGTCGCCACCCAAACGGGCCTGGAAGGAAAAGAAAGGGGTAGATGACTCGATTCCTAAGGAATTCCAACCCCTTATTGGGTTCAGAAAGTTGGGAATGCATGGAGAAGGTGCGAATGACCAAGCACCCCCATATTGTCTGATTCATTAGAACCGGCCTCCTTTTCAAGTCTACATATTATTAAATTCTTAACTTATTATAGTACCATCCATATTACATGCATTTCTAAATAAATACTCATCATATTATTAAAATTAATCAAACACACTAGGCACCCATCTAGGAATTGAAACATGCCCTTACAAATGTCCAAATGTTCTTACAACTTAAATAAAATGGGACACCTAACGAAAAGGTGGAAACGTGTCCCTTACATCTGTGCAAAATTCTTTTACAATTAAAATAAGCACTTAAAATAATTGAGGAACCCACAAAGTGGAAACATGCCTTTTACTAATACTCAAAATCCCAAATAATCAAATAAAAGTAAGTAAATCATTCACAGTAAACATTCAATCCATCATAAAGGTAAATCATCCACCATAATCATATGATAATAAATCAAATAATGAAATCTAAGGTTCAATCTTAAGTTAGGCATTGATCATACAACATTAGGATTTTAAATATGAAATTAGGGTTTTTAAGATGAAAATTAGGGTTTATGGTTTTGATTTGGGAATTAGGGTTTGGAGACAAGGCTTAGGGTTTTTTTAAAAAAAAAATAAATTAAGGTTTTATTATGTATATTAGAGTTTAAATATGCTAATTAGAATTTTATGTATGAGATTAATAATTAAAACATGTCTTGGATATTTTTGAATTGATTTCAATCCTGACCTATAGCATGCTGTAAGAAAATTTGCAAAGTAACATGAATAATTTGATAATACAGTAAATGAGGAACCAAAGGTTTGATTAACATATGATTTGGCAACAATATTAAAGCTTAATAATATAATGGATGAAGTTGTGGAGCTTAATTGATTAATTCAATGGAATCAAGAAGATTGCACCTGTGTTGGTTGGCTCCACCAAGTTGAATGTATTGAATTAAGGCTTTTGTCTTATTTGCTGCCTGAATCAATTTAAATCTTGTTTAAGCAAAGTAATTTGAAGAAAATTGCTTCTTGCCTCTTTGTTTTCTTTTTGCCTTTTTTTCTTGATTAATTGCTGCTTTCAATTACTCGTGGTTGACTGATTGCTAAAAGCCCCTCCCTTTTTTTCTGCATTGTTATTGTTTTCTATTTATAATGTTCCATTAGGGAAAAAAAACTTTTTTGAGTCCTAATGCTACTCAGATATCTCATCATAATTTGAGAGTCTACCTAATTTAGCACGTTTAGAAAGTTAATTTTAGTTGGAAATCACGCTTGATTCGGATTAGGCCAAGCTAAATCAGTGTGGGATTGGTCCATGTCGAATTGGTGGCCACCAATTTGATATTGGGCTAGCTCATATCGAATTGGTTGCTTGCCAATTCGATATAAGCCCATCATGAGTCTAAGCCCAAGTCAAATTGGAAAGAACCAGCCCAATTCAAATGGATCAGACCTAGCCCAAACTTAAAAATATTGGATCCGACCTAAACCGAGCTTTAAAATAATGTATGATTTAATTTGGGCCTAGTTATTGAAATCAAATTTTATTCAGTTTGTAAATTAATCTTAAATTTAAGCTAGATAAAATTTAAGGGTCTACAAACCCATCTTCATTAAAAAAAAGGGTTTAAACCTATTTTGAAAAGTTTTTAAAATTATTTTAACTTTGAGCTAAAAATGATTTTAGGCTGATATCATAATTAGGTCATATTAGGAAAAGACAAGCCAAATGGGCCATAACTCAAACTAAGACTGGTTAACCATAGTCAAACAACAAATAATTAGGGCAAACCTAAGAAAAGTTACTACGCTAATTATATGGGCTTTAGTCTTTAGGGTAAAAGGTTTAGGCTTCCATAGCAAGTATATACCAAATGGTATATGAGCAGGAATTTTTACTCTCACTCCCATGCAGAATGTTTCATACGACTTTGGCACTATTATGCTCAGGGCCTTAGAGATCACGAGCCTAAACATGAAGAAAATGAAGTCGTCACCTGGACAGACCGAGAAAATAAAGGGGTGAATGACTCGACTCCTAAGGAATCCTCAACCCCTTAAGGAGTTCAGAAAGTTGGGTACGTCTAGGGAAGGTGAGAATGATCCAGTACCCCTATAACGCCAAGTTCATTGGAATCGGCCTCCTTTTCAGGTCTAAATATTATTGAATTCTTAAACATTATAATATCATCCTTGATACATGCAATTATCAAAAGAAATAAGCATCCACCACTTCATTAAAATGAAGCAAACAAAACAGGCACCCATCCATTGATGAAAATATGCCTTTTACAATGTCTAATGTCTTAAACTAAATAAAATAGGACACCCACCATTTGATGGAAACATGCCCTTTACATTAATCAAAAACTTAAAATGAATTAAATTACATAGAGCTTTACTAATGAGGTACCGACATAGTGAAAAAATACCCCTTACATCATTAGAGCTAAAATAAACCATAAAAGAAATCCAACCATTAATCGCAAAATAAACCATTCATCGTAAATCAAAATAAAATAAGTCAGACATCAAACATGCAATAAGTGAACATATATTAATAATTAAGTCTATATTTAAATATCATGTTAAATAATAAATGTACAAACTAGGATTTTAATATATGATTTAGGGTTTCTTAAAGTTTAGTTGCTAAATTAGAATTAGGGTTTATATCATGCAATTAGGGTTTCTTACATGCAATTTAGGTTTCAAACATACAAACTAGGGTTTTGGTAGACAATTAAGGTTTTAGGGTTTACAAAATAAGGTTTACATTTATGGGCAACTGGACACTTGGGTTAGGGTTTAGGTATTATGAGATATTAAGATTTTTGGGTTTACTGGATTAGGATTTTGGGAGATTAATGAATTGGTACTAGGGTTTGTTATTTTTTATTAGGAAATTTGGAAAATAAGGTTACTGGATAAAGGTTTTTATAAGAGATTAGGGTTGTTAATTACTTATTTTAGGAAAATAGTTTAGGATTTTGGAAACTTGAAAATAAATTAGGGTTTTAATAATTAAGGAAGGCAACTTAGGGTTTGGGAAACAGATTAGGGTTTTAAGTATTTGAAAAATATGATTTTGGAATTTAAGGTTTTGATTTAGAAAATATGGTTTTGAATTTTGGTTTTGGAAGTTAAACTACTTGATGTTAGGGTATTAGGTTTTTGATGAATTAAGGTTTAAGGATTAATTTTTGCTATTGGGATGAATAAGATTATTTTGGAAACATGAACATATTTACTAGATTATTTGAATATTTTACAAATAATTGTACGGGATTATAATAACATATTTATTATGATTTGAATTAATTAAAGATAGTAAACAAACCTTCATTTGTTGGCTCTACCAAATTGAAAGAATTTGAACCAAGCTTTGTTATTTGCAGCTGCCTAAATCAACTTATTACTTTGATCGAGCATTGTAAATTTGGCAATTACCTAGATACTGCCTTGATTATGTGGACGGATTTCTCTTCTCTTTTCTTGTTTTTGATTCTCTTTTCTTTCTTGCCTCATTGATTCTTATTACTGATTTTTTGAACCCCTAATTTGAAAATTAATTGCGCTTTTCTATCTCACATTAGGACATACTCAACCCTTTTTATTTTGGATAAACAATACCTAAACAGTCTTGGTGAATCTCCGTGTGAAAACTGCACATAATTATGTATCAACCAAGCTCGTTGAATTAGCACTTGCCAATTTTAGCATAAGCAATAACTCATATCGAATTGGCATGTGCAAATTTGATATGAGCATTAATGCTCATATCGAATTGGCTTGGTTCGAATTGGCTTAGTTTGGGCCAACCATCAGACCAAGTTTCCTTTTAATCAAATTAATCAAACCAAACACAAACTAAATATTAAATAATTGGCCAACCAATATCTAAACATAAAATAATTATAATTTGCAATTCCAATATTAAATAATTAGTAATCTAAATATTAAATAATTATAATTATAATCCAAATATTAAATAATTATAATTCATAATCAAAATATTAAATAATTATAGTTGATTTATTTTGTGACCTGTTATTAGGTTTATACTTGATCTGGCCTTCATATGAAAAATATATATTTGGACCGGTACTAAAATTAAGGGTCTACAGTCTTATCCCCTGCTTGAATGATCTTGAATTTATTTAGAGAATGAAAAGCAATTTAATTTTGAAAAGATTCGGTTGGTTCAGGTTTAGGTCCCAGATTGAGTTATAGACTCAAAAAATAATTTAGGTTTTGGACCTGAGTTGATTTGGGTTCTGGACCCAGAATGAGTTGTGGACTCAAAAAATAATTTAGGTTCTGTACTCAGATTGGTTTGGATTTTGGACCCAAAATGAGTTTTGGAGTTAAAAAATAATTTAGGTTCTGGACTCGGATTGGTTTGGGTTCTGGACCTGGAATGGGTTTTGGGCTCAAAAAATAATTTCGGTTCTGGATGTGAGAGTGGATTTGATTTGGTTACTTGGTCCTGAAAGTGGATTTGATTTGGGTACTTGGATCCAAGATTGGGTACTTAGACCCAAGACTGGATTTGACTGATATTCTATCAGTTGAGAATTCTAGCTTTCTTCTAACCGGTTGTTCCATTCTTTAATGAATTGTGGGTTGTGGGTCTTTACACTCCAAAAATGGATTATTATCCTTTGGAGATCGAGTCTTTACCCTTCAAAAAAGGATCTTTATCCTTTAGAGATTGGGTCTTTACCCTTCAAAATGGATCTTTATCCTTTGGATATCGGGTCTTTACCCTTCAAAAATGTATCTTTATCCTTTGGAGATTAGGTCTTTACCCTTCAGAAATGGATCTTTATCCTTTGGAGATTGGGTCTTTACCCTATATTGGCTTGAGCTCTTCTGGCTGAATTGATCTTTTATTTTTTGCATCTTCGTTCTTTTGAAGTTCTTACTTTCTTCTTATTTTATTCTTTTTGCAAAAAAATTAGCTATTTTTTAGCTAGTCCTCATATACCTTAGGACTCGATTTTCCAAGTTAACATATCTATAACATGACAACCCTAGTTACCATACTAAACTTAGGAATCATTTTCATTTAAGCAAGAATTATTGCATTTCATGTAGACATATACACATTACTTGGCCAAAGGTCTCATTGAGTTTAAATATTGTCTATCTTATATGCATACTTATTCAAACAATCTCCACTAATAGACTCCACTTACCAAGGGAGATCAACAAGTCTTTAATAGGCTTGAAAGGGGGGTTTATAAGGAACATGGTTTAAGCGAAGGCCATTTTTAGATTAGAGCTGATTGACACTGCTGACAAACCTTCATATTACAAATTTCTTATTGGAACATTAGACAGTTGGAAGCTTGAAATATAGAGCTTTGAACATTCTCCTGTCTTCTTGACATGAATCTATATCTTGATCAAGACAGTCTTTGCCCTTGCAAAAAGCTTGAGACCCTCATTCTTTTCTTTTTCTCTCTCTCTTTTTTTTTCTTTTGGCATTTCATCATTTTTTCCTTTTCCTCCATAGGGTTGTCAAGTGTCAGACTTTTAAGATTGCCGAACTAAAGCTACGAAAGATGATCTTTCTCTTTTTTCTTTTTCTTCTTTTTTTCTTTTTTTTCTTTTTCTATTTTTTTCTTTGTTTTCCTTTTCTCTTTTTTTTTAAGTCCTAGCTCTAAAAGTAAAAAAAAAAAGAAAAGAAAAGAAAAAGAAGAAAAGGAAAAAAAAATTGCAAGCCAGATTTCAACTTATTGAAAACCCAAGATAAAGTTTTTCCCAATTCTGAAAATTGTCTTCTATTTTCTTAACCAGTTGTATTAACATCGACTTCCTTATGTGTGCTTTGATTGTCGGATTGGTAGTTTTCCTTCTCATTTCTTCTTACAAAAAAATGGTTCTTCTCTCTTTTCTATTCTTCTATTTGCAAGCCAGCTTAAAGGAGATCCTTAAAATCTCTTATAAGGGTATGTAACATCCTTTCATGAAGATTAGATAGCACCTTACTCACAATCATCCTAATCTGATCTAATTCATTGGGCCTTTTCTTAAGCAATGCAGCTTTGTTTCTCCACCTTTTCACATAGTCAATAAAGTTCTCATTTGGTCTTTGCCTAATTCATTCAACTTCTATCAAAGTAACCTCCGACTCAGCATTATACACATACTATTGGATAAAGGCTCTGTATAGTAGATCCCAGCTCTTTTGAGTACCATCCTCTAAGGTGTTGAACCAATTTCGGACAACAGGGTCCAATGAAAGCATGAAGTACCTTAGAGTTAGAGCCTTAGTAGCTCGGGCAAACTGTATAGCAGTGATGTATTGTTTCACATGGAGATGAGGATTCCCTCAAAGGAAGGCATCTTAAACTTGTACCAGATCTCTTTGTCTTGTTCAAACAACTTGTCCACCTCCAACATCTCTTCAGTTTTTAGCTTCTTTTCAAACTTCTTTTCCACATTGGCAATCAGCTTCTCAACATTTTATATTTCAGTCTTTTCCACTACTGATCTTTCCACAGCCTTTAGCTCTTTCTTCTTATTTAGAGGATCTTAGAAGTATTGAGCCCAGCCATCATCATCAACAATGACTATCTTGTCATCATCAAAGGCTACTTCGCCAATCTTAGCCTTTCCTTTGTCCTTCTGCTTCTTAGTACTAGCAGATGCTTCAATAGTGTTCCCTAAGAGTGTAGCCAATTGGCTCTTTATAGTCTCAGCCAGGGCCTCGTTCATTTCTTTTGTCTTGGCATTGAGGGTGTCATCCACTATCTATTTAGGTTCTATTGCTCTTGGCGACTACTAGATTCTATGTCACTGGCATAGGTTGGGTTGCCATCCGCTCATGAACTACTATACTCCAGGTCCGTGAGCCAGAAATAATCAATGCCATTTAATGCAATGCGTGTATGCATGTATGCACAAGTAACAAACAAACAAAGATAATTAGGATGTTCCTTCCAACCTTATAACTTTCACACACAAATGGAGAGTCTCTTTCCCTAGGTATATGGTTAACAAAATGCAAACATGGGATATTTTGATTTTGCAAAAATTCCCTCGGACAATTTTAACCAATAGTTTTATTTTCAAGCTTAGAAGTCAGTCCATATAATTCCCATTAAATAGGGATTAATCCATTGAATCTCAATTAAAATAGTTTTTATGCTATATTGGATTAAAGCTAAATTAAGAGGTTTATCATAGATAGATTTCTCATTTGAAAAAATAACTAATGATTCATGCCAAAAATAAGCCCATAATTAATGATTCATGGTATAAATTAGGCCCACAATTGATTTTTAGTATTCCATAATTGACCTAAATAGATGTAAGCTCATTTAAGAAAAGGTTTTTTAAAAGCCCACTGAAAAAGTTTGTTAAAAATGATTTTTGTGCTTTGAACTTTGGCTATGGGGAAAAAGATTTTTGACTCATCTTAAAAGATTTTCGTGTCCAAAAACCTTCTTGAAAATTTTGAAAATAGTTTTGGTCTTTTGGATTTAAAGAAAAAATTATTTTGAGCTTACAACATAGGTAGGTCATATTAGAAAAAGAACAAACCAAATAAGCCATGGTTCAAAATCAATCATAGTCAAACAACAAGCATTTGGGTAAAAACGTAAGGAAAGTAACTAGGCCAATTACATGAGCTTTAGTCTGTGGGTTAAAAAACTTAGGGTCCCATAGTAAGCATATACCAAAAGGTACAAGACTATGAGTTTTTATGCCATGCTCGATCTTTATAACTTAAGTGAAAGTATGGTATGCCTTACATAACACAACACGGGTAACACGGGCATCGTAACTCATGCACACGATGCAATCTAAATGATGCATTGGATAATATCAAGATAAGAAAGAATAGAATAATATAAAGACCAATGAAATCAACTTCTCTTATCCCTAGTGGAGTCACCACTGTGAGCAGGAATTTTTGCCCCCACTCCCATGTAGAAAGGTTCTTATGATTTTGGTTCAACATTGTTAGGCTTAGGGCCTTAGAGAACACGGGCCTAAACCCAGAGAAAATGGACTTGCCACCCGAATGGGCCAGAAAAAGAAATGGGTTAATGACTCAATTTCTAAGGAATTCTCAACCCCCTAATGAGTTTGAAAAGTTAGGTACGTCTAGGGAAGGTGAGAATGACCCAGCAACCCCATAATGCCCCGTTCATTGAAACCATCCTCCTTTTCAGGTCTAAATATTATTGAATTCTTAAACATTATAATATCATATATAATACATGCAATTATCAAAAGAAATAAACAACCATCATTTTATTAAAATGAAGCAAACAAAACAGGCACCCATCCATAGATGGAAACATGCCTTTTACAATGTCTAATGTCTAAAACTAAATACAATAAGACACCCACCATTTGGTTAAAACATGTAATATACCAAACTATACCCTAAAATTTTGGAAATGATTATTGTTGAAATTGGATTAAATGATTTTAAAGTGTGTATAAAGGATTAAGAGGAAAGAGAAGTGTGTATATGTTGTATATATAGAGATATATACAACATATACAAGTCAACTTTATTTAATGGTCAAATGAGATATTTTGGATATTTTTAAATGGAAATTAAATAAGTGGAAGATGATATTTTGGTTAGTTAATATATTATATTAATTGCTTTGTGGAGATTTATTGGAGAATTGAGTGGTTATTAAAGGTTGACTTTGTTCTTCTTTCTTCTCTTTGGCTGGCCACCAATATCAACTAAAGGAAAGGGATTTTTGTTGCTTCCTAACTCAAGTTTTGAAGGTGTTTCAAGAGATCAAGTTGGAGTTTGAAGGGTTTTCATCACTTTTGGTAAGTTCCCAACTTGTTTCTTTGGTTTTCTTTTGAGTTTGTGAATTGAGGTTGGTGATGGTTGTTGTTGATGTGCGTGTGGTTAACTTTGATGTGTTTGAGAGTGTGTTGTCTATTTGACTTTGATTTTGGGGTTGGTTTGGAGGAAAGGTTTAAGTTTGGTGAAAAGAAAGCAAGGGTTGTGGATTGTGTATGGGTTGAGTTGTGATTGTATTTGATGCTTGTTTTGAGTTGTTTTGTTGTTATGCAAGTTTAGTATGGTTTATTAATGGTTTTGGGTAAGATTGTTTGGGATGGAAAAGGGTTAAGTATAATGTTTATTGGATGTGGTGTTGTTGGTGTTGGAATCAGGGTTTTTGGCCTGACACGCCCATGAGCATGGCCAAGTCTTTGGGTGTGTCAATGGTTCTATTTTCTGGATGGGTGACACAAGCAGTGATACGCCTATGTCACCGAGCATGTCACAGCTTCTGTGTTGGAGTAGTATTGACACGCCCATGTCACTGAGCATGTCATAGTTTCTGTGTTGTTGGTGGATTTGACGCGGAAACCTATGGCAATGAAG
The DNA here is from genome assembly GCA_947685225.1 of Garcia nutans. NCBI lineage: Eukaryota > Viridiplantae > Streptophyta > Magnoliopsida > Malpighiales > Euphorbiaceae > Garcia > Garcia nutans. The sequence goes on along the minus strand of CANTUV010000007.1, from coordinate 28,909,430 downwards.
GCCTCAAACCCCAACGCGCGATTGATAGAAGAAAACCAAGAACGAAGGAAAAACCACCTTCTAAAGCACCCAATTGCTTAGCAAAGCACGAACACTTATAATGGAAGGATTTAGGAAGCTCGAATTAGAAGAATGCCACAATTGAAATTGATAAGTAAATCTAATTCTTGATGCAATCAGAAGAAAAAGAGAATCCACTCCTGTTCTATGATGGCCGAAATTTCAATAAGAAAATTGAGAATATAATTTTTCAAAAAGTGTCCTTACAAGAAAAATATGGCCCTATTTATACTAAAAGGCACACATAAATCAGAAACCCTAATTCTAATGGGAAAAGAAAAGCTACAAAGTCAAAATCCTAACCCATTAAGGAAAATATAAAGTATGGAAACAAATTAATATTTTGAAATAACTAAATAGGAAACCACACATCCTAACCCACTAAGGAAAACATAAAGTATAAAAAAAAAGGTCCAAACTAAAACCCTTTAAAATAAGAACATGCCCCATACTATTTGAGCTGTCCATGGGCCTTAAATTACTTCCCAAGGCTGTATATGAACCCCCATGGACCTTTCTTGCACGTTAGACCTCTTTAGCTAGCATTTAGCTTCCACATTCACACTAAGCATCATAATCAGCTTTGGTATGCCTTCTTCAAGCTCTATTGTGCACTTTTCCATTGCCATTTTAGTCACTTCCTTTGAAATTTGATCTTGAATATGCAATCCCATAGCTGCTCCAAACTTCTTAGCTCTGCTCCTAGTCAATGGCCCATTTGGAAGCACCAATGGATCCTTACCTCGTGGCTGGTTCGTATCATTCTCCCCCTCTTCAAAAAGATTTGTCGTCAAATCTGCATCATCATAAGGAGATAAATCAGACACATTAAAAGTAGTACTAACACCATACTCACCAGGCAAGTCTATCTTGTATGCATTATCATTGATCTTTGCCAACACTTGAAATGGACCATCACCACGTGCATCAAGCTTATTCTTCCTTTGATTTGGAAACCTCTCCTTTCGGAAGTGTACCCAAACCCAATCCCCAGGAGCAAACACTATCTTCTTGCGTCCTCTATTCGCTTGATCAACATATGACTTGTTCTTTTTCTCCATATTAACTCTAGCTTTCTCATGCATAGCCTTCACCAATTCTGTGTTCCTGTCTCCATCTAAACTAACAAGCTCATGTGAAGGTAAAGGAATAAGATCAAGTACAGTTAATGGGTTAAAACCATAAACAAGCTCAAATGGCGAATAACCTGTAGAAGAACGAATAGAACGATTATAAACAAACTCAATAAAAGGTAAACAATCTTCCCAAGCAGCCAAATTCTTTCCCACTATAGCTCTCAACAATGTACCAAGTGTACGATTAACTACCTCTGTTTGCCCATCTGTTTGTCGATGACAAGTAGTAGAAAACAAAAGCTTAGTTCCTAATATACCCCATACAACTCTCCAAAAATGAGACAAAAACTTAGCATCTCTATCAGACACAATAGTCCTAGGCACCCCATGTAGTCGAACTACTTCTCTAAAGAACAAATCAGCTACAACAATTGCATCATTAGCTTTATGACAAGGAATAAAATGTGCCATCTTACTAAACCTGTCAACAACTACAAAAATGCTATCCCTACCTTTTCTAGTTCTAGGCAATCCAAGCAAAAAATCCATGCTAATATCAATCCAAGGTGAACTAGGTACAGATAAAGGCATATATAGACCATGAGGCATAGACTTAGATTTCGCCTGTCTACAAGCAATACAAGCAGAACACAATCTCTCAACATCCTTACGCATAGACGGCCAATAAAAATGCTCAAACAAGATATCACAAGTCTTAGCTACCCCAAAATGTCCCATCAATCCCCCACAATGAGATTCTAACACAAGCAAATCACCCATGGAACATTTAGGCACACATAATTTATTTCCCTTAAACAAGTATCCATCATGCCTATAAAATGAATTAAAAGCTCCATGTTCACATGCAACATACACATTGCCAAAATCAACATCACCTACATATAAGTCCTTAACGTACTCAAAACCAAGCAATTTAGAACTCAACACAGATAGTAATGTATATCTCCTAGACAACGCATCAGCCACTATATTATCCTTTCCTTGCTTGTATTTAACAACATAAGGGATTTGTTCTATAAATTCTATCCACTTACCATGCCTCTTGTTCAACTTACCTTGTCCCTTCAAGTGTTTAAGGGACTCATGATCTGTATGTATCACGAACTCCTATGGAAGGACGTAGTGCTGCCACACGTTGGCATACAACTCCTTAACATAAGTGGAATAGTTCAATTGTGCACCACTGAGTTTCTCACTAAAATAGGCTATGGGCTTTTTCTCTTGCATCAATATAGCTCCAATACCTACACCAGAAGCATCACACTCAATCTCAAATGTACTCTCAAAATTAGGTAATGATAAAATAGGAGCGGATGTCAACTTCCCTTTCAGGCAGTCGAAGGCTTTTTGTTGCTCCTTTCCCCATTGGAACCCAACTTCCTTTTTGATTATGCTAGTTAACGGTACTGCAATAGTAGAAAAGTTCTTCACGAACCTCCTATAGAAACTAGCCAATCCATGAAAGCTCCTCACGTCCATCACACTCTTTGGAGTAGGCCACTCCTTTATAGCTTTCACTTTCTCTTCATCTACTTCAACGCCCTGCGCACTCACAACAAAACCAAGAAACACAAGCCTATCTATGCAAAATGTGCATTTCTTAAGCTTGGCATATAAGTTTTCATTTCTCAATACTTCCAAAACTAGCCTAGCATGCACAACATGGTCATCCAAAGTATTACTATAAATCAGAATATCATCAAAATAGACTATAACAAATTTGCCCAAATAAGCTCTCAAAACATGGTTCATTAGTCCCATAAAAGTACTAGGAGCATTAGACAACCCAAAAGGCATTACTAACCACTCATATAGACCATATTTAGTTTTAAATGTTGTTTTCCATTCATCACCAGGTTTCATACGAATTTGATGATATCCACTCATAAGATCAATTTTAGAAAAATACCTGGCACCATGCAGCTCATCCAACATGTCATCAAGTCGTGGTATAGGATGTCGATACTTCACTGTGATCTTATTTACAGCCCTACAATCAACACACATTCTCCAAGTGCCATCCTTCTTTGGAACCAACAACACAGGAACAGCACACGGACTCAAACTCTCTCTAATCAGCCCTTTCTCCAGTAACTCATCTACTTGCTTTTGCATCTCTTTCGTTTCCATGGGACTCCGGTAAGCTAGTCTATTTGGGATGGTAGAACCAGGCATGAAGTCTATTTGATGCTCAATTCCTCTTAGCGGTGGCAATCCACTAGGTAATTCATCTAGAAACACATCCCGAAAATCCTGCAACAAAGACACAAAACTAGAAGGCAAACTATCAAGAGAAACATTAGTGTCAGCAAACAAAGTTTCTTTGTATCTAATGAGCAATAATGGCTGCCCAATAGACATTGCAAAATTAACCTCTCTCTCTTGCATAAAAGTTTGTTTTGCTCTCCCTTCTTTCTTATTTTCTCTCACCAATGGGCCATTTATTTGTTTTGTTTCTTTTCTGGCCTCTTTTCCTATTTTCTTTTCACTCTCACTCACCTTATCATGTTCTCTCAAACTCCCTTTAATTTTTGAATTGGTAGCCCCAACTTGCCTCTCTGCCTCAATCATCTTTCTTTGATCTTCATACACTTCTAGGGGTGATAATGGAACAAGAGTGACCTATTTTCCTTCATCGGTAAATGTGTACCTATTAGAAAACCCATCATGTTGTGCTCTCCGATCATATTGCCACGGTCTGCCCAATAACATATGTCCAGCTTGAATAGGAACTACATCATAATCAACTTCATCTTTGATAGAGACGTCACAAGGCTACATGAAACATTTTGTTGAAGAGGAGTTGAAGGTGCACGATATGGCTAATCAAGGATGCAAATTGGAGCATATTTGGCTCAAGTCACTAGTTGGGCTTATTTATAGTTAAATAATTAGCTGAACTTGTTATTTTAATGTGTTTTTGGGCCTGTTTTAAGCCCAATCCGCCCCAAACACTTTTAGGGCTATTTTTATTATTTTCCTTCATGGTTTAGGAATTAGTAAAGGGTATTTAAACCTAATATTGATGTAAAAATGGAGAGCCATCTCATCATGAAGTTTTGGACGAATTTATTAACCTAAAGCCGTGCTTTTATCTTTGTGTTCTTGCTTGAATACATGCTTCAGAAACATTCAAGTAGTTTGATCAACTTTCTTGTGGAGTGTTTCGAATTTGGGATTTAGGAACTGACTTGTTTCGAAATCTTGGATCTTTGATCAATTCAAGGTAATCTGAAATCTAACCTAATCCTTGGGGGTTGTACCGAATTCGACTAGGGGTTTTCAAGTTAATGCTGTGGGGGTTCGAAATCAAGGGGTTCTCATGCTTATTCTTGGAGGTTCCGTATCATTTGGTATCAGAGCCTACGCTCTAGATCAGGTTTTATCCCTTCCAATTCGTTTTCGTTTCTTCTTTTGTTATTTGTGTTTTTGTTGCTTTGTTTCAATTGTTTAATTCGTTCTCTTATTTTCCTTGTTCCTCTGAATTGTTTTCTTTGTGGGTTATTTTCGTTTTTGTTTTCTTCACCTGCTATTTGCGTTTATGTTTCCTTTGTGGGTTACTTTCGTTTTCATTTATTCTCTTGTTAGTTTCATTTTGTTTCTTTATTATTGATCCTTGAATCATTTTCGTTTTTCTTTCAAAGTTGAAAATTCAAAAAAAAATTCCGTTAGGGTTCTAATTTAGTTTTCGTTTTGTGTTTAGAGTCTTATTTCAATTTTGAATTCAGTTTGCCTTTTTAGTCCAAATCGTTTTTTTCTTATTCTGAAATTGGGTTGGTTGATTTGTTCCGAATTGGTTTGTTCTATCTATTTTGAATTGGATTTGTTCTATTGTGGATTTCCAAATTGGGAATTTAGGTTGCTTTGTTCAAATTCGAAATTGTGTTCTTGATTGTTGATTCGAAATTTGTTGATTCGAAAGTGTTCTAAATCCGAATCTTATTCTTGTTAATCATTCTGATTCTGTTTCGAATTTCCAAGAAAGTGTTTAAAACAAGTTTCAAAAGGAAAGCTGAATTGGTCTAAAGGAAGTCTTGATTATTTATTCTGTTCCAATTTCGAGTTTCAAAAGGAAGTCCTCTAAATTGATCTTGTTCTTGTTACCTGATTGGAAAAAAAAAAGTTTTGTGTGGTGTGTGAATTAGGGCTGCCCATCTTGAGATAGTGAGAGGGAGCAAAAAAAAAAATACAAAAGTGCTTCAAGAAATTTTTTTTGTTTTCCTTGTTATTTAGGTGATAAGGGTCGAATCTGGATAGGTTAGAAGTAACCAAAATTTTGTCACGAAATTTTGACAAATTTGAGGGGCTGTTTTGATTCAAATTTCAGATTTTGGGATACTACACACGGAGGCTATTTGAGCTGTTTCATAAAGTGTGATTCACCTAAGAACATAAAAGAAATCAGCTTGAGAGGTGTGGGCTGAACCGTGAGAGATTTCATATATTGAGTGAAACACGAGAGACCAACCTTCATCTATTGAGTGTAAACACGTGAGGGAGTGTTGTGAGGCTTTTTTATTTGTTTTGTGCTAACCTTTTATTGCAGGAAACATGTCTGGAAGAGATGCAGGTGTTCAGATTGATCCAACTCGATTGCGTGAGGCGCAACAAGCTGAATTTACACGTTTACACCGTGCTATGGATACCATAACAGAAAGATTGGAGCGCATGGATTTGAGGTTGTAGAGTGTTGAAAGAGCCACATTGGAGCGCAATGAGAGGCGAAGAGGTGGCAGAAATCAAATGCAGCAACCTGAACATTTGTATAGGAGTATCATGCAGAGACTTCAGGCTATCAAGGAAGGAAGTAAAAGTGTTGATGATTACTACAAAGAAAGGGAGAATTTGAAGGTTGAAGATAGCAATGAAGAAGAACTAATTTATGCAGAAGAGATTGTTGATGGTAGTGATTTGTTAATGTCATCCGAGGCTGTTTATGGTGATACTTCTTTTCAGGGTGATATTGAAGATCATACTTTAGAGATTATTGGTGAAGATTCATCACTAGAATCAAAAGAAGCTGCTACTTTTCAACAAGACATTCCAAAGTTGGAAACTTTTGAAGAAATATTGAAGGAAGAAATTGATATGCTTGTGTTAGAAGTACAACTAAAAGAAGAAGCAAGAAAAATAAAACTTTCTACTCCCACCATTCATGATTGCCTGTCTGTTGCAAACATGGAATTTATTTTGCCTAACAATGATTTTGATGTTTATGAAATAAAATTTCAGGTTCTTCAAATTGATGACATGCCACAAGTAATTGGAGTGAAATTACAAAGTTGCTTTTCTTTACTACTTCAGCATTTTAAAACTCGAGGACGAGTTTTCTCCAACAAAGGGGGAATGATAGAGACGTCACAAGGCTACATGCAACATTTTGTTGAAGAGGAGCTGAAGGTGCACGATATGGCTGATCAAGGATGCAAATTGGAGCATATTTGGCTCAAGTCACTAGTTGGGCTTATTTATAGTTAAATAATTAGCTGAACTTGTTATTTTAATGTGTTTTTGGGCCTATTTTAAGCCCAATCCGCCCCAAACACTTTTAGGGCTATTTTTATTATTTTCCTTCATGGTTTAGGAATTAGTAAAGGGTATTTAAACCTAATATTGATGTAAAAACGGAGAGCAATCTTATCATGAAGTTTTGGACGAATTTATTAACCTAAAGCCGAATTGCTTTTATCTTTGTGTTCTTGCTTGAATACATGCTTCAGAAACATTCAAGTAGTTTGATCAACTTTCTTGTGGAGTGTTTCGAATCTGGGATTTAGGAACTGACTTGTTTCAAAATCTTGGATCTTTGATCAATTCAAGGTAATCTAAAATCTAACCTAATCCTTGGGGGTTGTACCGAATTCGACTAGGGGTTTTCAAGTTAATGCTATGGGGGTTCGAAATCAAGGGGTTCTCAGGCTTATTCTTGGAGGTTCCGTATCAATCTTTGTACCAGCCTATTGAAAATGGTACCCTCACTCGCTTAGTTAGCTGATGCCATAACCAAACTGGCGGAACCTCATCAGTAGCTGATCTCTCTGGCACAGGAGCAGGTGCCTCTCCAGCTCTATCAACCCTAGCTCCATCTCTACCCTCTTCAGGAACTACACGCTCAGTACTACCTTCTAAAATTGAATAGAGAAGGAAAGGAAAAAATGAATTTGAATAAAATAACCCTAATGGAACAATTAAACAAGCCCTAGAAAGACAAAGTAGATAAAAATTACCTTGTAGAAAGGCTCTGATACCAAATGACGCGGACCCTTAGCAATGATGGCAGCAAACCCAACGTATAACAATGGTAGAGAACTCCTTGAAACTTGATAATCACCTCCTAAGGAACCCAACGCCTATAAAGAGACGCGAACTCACTATGATTGAAGGATTTAGTTGGTAAGAAGAAGGAAAATGCCACAACTCTTGTTGATAAGTAAACCTAATTCTTGATGCAAAGAAAGAATTAAAGAATCCACTCTAATCTCTCTCACACGAAAATTCACAAGAATAACTTGTAGAAGAATTCAAAAATTTTTATTAATTGTTGTATCTCAAATTCTGCCTAATAGTGCCCTTAAATAAGGGTTACAAAATTCCTAATTGCATAAGGAAAACATTCCTAATTGCATAAGGAAAATGGAAAACATTCCTAATTGCATAAGGAAAAATATAAAGTAATCCTAATCCACTAAGGAAAATATAAAGTAATCCTAATCCACTAAGGAAAACATAAAGTAAATCTGAATCTAAATCAGATAAGTAATCTAAATCCTATCCAAATCTAATAAAACAAATCCAAAATAGATTTGGAAAGACTAAATAATATCAAATCCTAAAAGATATGGAAAATAAAATAATATCCTAACTAACTAAGGAATGAGGGGACCACATCCCATGTGACAAAAAGATGCCTTCCACTTGCTGAAATTCGTAACTTCCTTGGGCCCATATTAAACATGCCTTAATTAAGTCCAAAAAAAAGGCCTAATGTATTGGAAAAACAAGCCCAACATGTGCAGCCATGTTCAGCCTTAAAAACTTGCTAAACATGCCAAAAAACTTGCTGAACAAGCCCAAGAAAGCATGCCATGTGTTTGGACGTGATTTCCATACTTTGATCTTCACTTTAGGCTTCCCTTTGTGTAGCTTTGGCCTATAAGCTGTATCAAGCTCCACAAAGCCCATATTGCTTGAATTGCACCAAATCTACTCCATATGAAGTGTAGCACGCCCCAAGTGTATTTCAGCCTCATAAAAGAGCTTTTGAACTCCTTTTAAATCTATTTGGATGATGTAAGATTGCTTTTCTTCAATGGCACAAAGCTTCCATATCTGGTTTGTATCAAAAGAGGCCGGTTCCAATGAACCGGGCGTTGTGGGGGTGCTGGCCATTTCTCACCTTCCCCACAAGTACCCAAATTTTTGAACCCAATAGGGGGTTGGGGATTCTGTGAGCGAAAATTTTCACCCGACTCCTAGTGGAATGGTTCTTACGACTTGGCACTGTTAGGCTCAAGGCCTTAGAGAACATGAGCCTAAACCCAGAAAAAATGGAGTCCACCCGGATGGGCTAGAAAAAAAGAAAGGGGTGGATGACTCGATTTTTAGGGCAACAAATAATTTATCCTTGTTGAAGCAAAGTCACTCTACTCCACTCATGCATAGTCAGAAGCATAAAATGGTGTAGAAAAAATAACTTTCTTAAAGTTAGGGCAAAAAAAAGGAAGAAGAAGAAAAGAAAGTAAAAAATAGAAAAGAAAAGAAAAAGAAAAAAGAAGAAGAAGAAGAAAAAATAAGGAAAAAAAGGGAAAATCAAACCCAAAAAGACGGTTAAGAAAGCCAACTGAGTTCTTTTTTACCTAAAGCAAGTAAAATACTTCCACTTAGTTTATGAGGATGATTGACTTAAATTGGTCCAGTCCCACCAAAGATGAAAATAAAATTAGAGAATTAGGGGAAATACCATCTTTCATTTTATCCAACGTAGCTCTAAGTAAGCAATATTAAATGTCTTAGACTTGATATTCCAAAAGGGAAAAGGATGGAAAGAAAGAGAAAAAAATGGTGGTCTAAAGATCAAGATAATACTAATTAGATCTAGATTTCTGCCAAGAAGATGGAGGGACATTCAAGCTTTATATTTTCATGAAGTCAGAAGATAAAAGTGATGCCCAGAAGGTGAAAATGGAACATCTAACAGTATATAGTTCCAACAAGAAGATTACAGTGTGAAGTTTTGTTACCAGTGTCAGATCAGTTCTAGCTCAAAGATAGCCTTCATTTAACCAGTGTCCCTTATAAACCCCAATTCAAGCTTATTAAAGACTTGTTGATCTCTCTTAGTAGGTAGAGTGATGAGGAAACTATAAGCAAGCTTGATGAATCTACACAAGGCAGCAAATATGTTGATGATATCATTATGCCAAGTGGACCAATCACAAGATCACAATCAAAGAAACTCCAGTATGTATTCCAACACTTCATTCAAAGGTGGATTAATGAAGAGGGAGACCAACTTGTATTGAATATGATGGATCATGAAGAGGAAGTCAGAAACTCACCAAGAAGCATGAAGAATCTACCATAAGTATGGTGATGGGCATTAGCACGAATTTGGAATATAATATTGATGTGGTTTAGTGCTAGTGTGACTAGACACATATGAACCAACACCAAAATGTATGTAGAATCTGCCCATCAATGTTGTCAGAATTATGGGCAGTAATTTATAATATATTATTGATGTGGATGAATAATTAATGCTATTGTGACTAGATACATGTAAACCTAGACTTTTAAGCCATTAGTTCTTCTTTTCCAACTATATAGGGAGGGGAAAAAGAACTAAAGGGGCTAGCTACGAATTTTCAAAATTGTTGTCATTGTAATCTAAGTGTTTTCAAGTTTGAGAGGTTTTCTTCTTATTCTTGTTGCATGAAGAATTGGTTCTAACTTATCAAGTCTGACTTGTGGCATTTAAATCAATTAATTTCTTCATCCCAATCACCCAAGTTCTCAATTACAGATTAGTTGTGGGTTTGGTAGGGAGGATTTGTTTTTGAGTTCTAAGATTCTATGCTAGATGTGTATGTGGGGTTTTAGATTTAATATTTGATCCATGGGTTCCGCATCATTTGGTATCAGAGCTTTGGCTTGAAGATAAATCTCTAGGTATCTTTTATATTTTAATTATCCAAAAGAAAAAGAAAAAAAAGAACCAGATTCAGTTTCTATGTCTCTTCATTTTCTGTTCTTGTTGCACCTTGTTCTTGTTCTTCAAATCTGTGGATTTTTGTTTATCTTTTCAATTCTATCCTTGTTTACTGAAAGTTCAAAAAAAAAGAAGGAAAATATCAAAAGAAAAAAAAGAATCAGATTCAACTTCCTCAAGATAAAAAAAAAATTCGTACCTGTTTTTGTCCAATATTTTTCTACACAAGTGTTTGAGATTGTTTGCATATTTATACCATTAACAGCTTGCTACCTTATCATATTTGATCAAATTACATCAGCTCCTCATTATGCATCCATTTAGCATTTAAAATTTGATATTTAGAGCATAGCTTGCATTGGGAATAGATTTAGGTTGCATATTTAGATTAGTCATTAGAGTGATTTGAATTCTATTTTTCAATATACAGAATTGTTTTTCTTTCTATTCTTAGTTTCATTCTTTCATATACCTCTTGTTTCTTATATGTATTAAGTAGCTAATTCTCAATCATAGTTACTTAGTTTGATTAACACAAATACATTTTGCTTCTTGTGTTAACTTTTAGTTCCTGTTGTTTAAATTAAACTGCTTCTAGAATTGCTGAAGTCATTTTGTTCATTAGGTTCCTTGTAGAGTCTTTAAAACAAAACTTCTTTTACTTGATTTAAGTGGATTCAGTTTTGAAATTCAACTTGATAAAAGGAGAATTGAGAGGTAACAAAGACCAAGTTTTGAGTGTAATACAAGAGGAGTGACAATCCGATCTTGAGCGAAACACGTAAGGGAGTGTGGTGAGAAAATTTTTCTTTACTAATGTTTTCTTGCAGGTTCTTGTACCATGTCAAATTTTAGAGGTGAAAAACGTGAAATGACCATGAATGACATAGCCTTCATGATGCGGAACCCATGGATCAAATATTACATCTAGAACCCCACATACACATCTAGCATAGAATCTTAGAACTCAAAAGCAAATCCTCCCTACCAAACCCACAACTAACCTGTAATTGAGAACTTGGGTGATTGGGATGAAGAAATGAATTGATTAAAACGCCACAAGTAAGACTTGATAAGTTAGAACCAATTCTTCATGCAACAAGAATAAGAAGAAAACCTCTCAAACTTGAAAACACAGAAATTACATTCAACAATTCTGGAAATTCGTAGTCAACCCTATTAAGTTCTTTTTCCCATCCTTATATAGTTGGAAAAGAAGAACTAATGGCTTAAAGTCTAGGTTTACATGTATCTAGTCACAATAGCATTAATTGTTCATCCACCTCAATAATATACTCTAAATTACTGCCCATAATTCTGACAACATAGATGGGCAGATTATACATTCATTTTGGTGTTGGTTCACATGTGTCTAGTCACACTAACACTAAACCATATCAATATTATATTCCAAATTCGTGCTAATGCCCATCACCATACTTATGGGCAGATTCTTCATGCTTGTTGGTGAGTTTCTGACTTCCTCTTCATGATCCATCATATTCACTACAAGTTGGTCTCCCTCTTCATTAATCCACCTTTGTATGAAGTGTTGGAACACATGCTGGAATTTCTTTGATTGTGATCTTGTGATTGGTCCACTTGGCATGATGATATCATCAACATATTTGCTGCCATTACATTCATCAAGCTTGCTTATAGTTTCCTCATCACTTCATGTTAGAGGCAATGCAAAGGAAATTTGAAAGGTTTGATTTGGTCATAAACAACATGAGAGGTGATGTAGACAGCATAATGCAAAGGCAGCAAAATAATACTAATCAAAGGGGACAGAATAAAGGGAGAGGAAACATGATGAATGATGATGGGGTAGAAAGGAAAGATGATGAAGAAAGTGAGGGATCAATTGCTCAAAGAAGATCTCAACAAAAGGACAGTAACATATCTTTCGTAAAAATGAAGATACAATCATTCAAGGGGAGAAATGATGCTGAAAGTTTACCTTGAATGGGAAAGAAAAGTTGAGTTGGTGTTTGATTGTCATAATTATAGTGAAATGAAGAAAGTAAAAATTGCAGCAGTCGAATTCACAAATTATGCACTAATTTGGTGGGATCAATTGATGCTTTCCAAGAGAAGAAATGGAGAAAGAACCATCACTATTTGGGCTGAAATGAAAACTGTGATGAGAAACAGATTTGTACCATCTTACTACTATAGGGAGCTTCACCAAAAATTACAGCGGTTAACTCAAGGATCCATGTCAGTGGAGGATTGCCATAAAGTGATGGAGATGATCATGAGTAGAACTAATATAGAGGAGGATCCAGAAATCACTATGGCTCAATTTTTGAGTGGGCTGAATAGAGAGATTGCTAACATAATTGAATTACATCATTATGTGGAGCTTGAAGATATGTATACATGGCCATGAAAGTGGAGAAGCAACTGAAACTCAAGGAAGCAGCAAAGGGATTTTCTAATTTCAGCTCTAGTTTCACTTCAAAATGCCCAAAGAAAGATAATAATCCTAAAGGGAAGGAGGCTGCCTGGAAAGGAAAGGAAAAACAAGTTCCAGCTGACCCTAAAGGTAACTCTAAAACAGCTAACTATAATCAAAAGATAGTACCATTAAATGCTTTAGGTGTTTAGGAGTAGGACATATAGCATCTCAATATCCAAATAAGAAAATCATGTTGATACGAGATAATGGTGAAATTGATAGTGCTAGTGAACATGAAAGTGATGATGATAATGATAGCATGCCACCATTAGAGGAAATTGAATATATCATTGAATATCCTGCCCATGGTGAATCTTTGGTTATTAGAAGAGCTTTAAACATGCAAATTAAAGATGAAGAAAGTAATCAAAGAGAGAACATTTTCCATACTCATTGCATTGTGAATGGAAAAGTGTGCAGCATGATCATTGATGGGGATATTTGTGCAAATGTTGCTAGTACTGATTTTGTTATAAATTAGGGTTAGTATGCACAAAACATCCTAGTCCCTACAAGGTGCAATGGATGAATGATTGTGGAGAGGTGAGGGTAACAAAGCAGGTCCTGCTTTCTTTCGCAATTGGGAGATACAAAGATGAAGTTTGTTGTGATGTTGTGCATATGCATGCTAGCCATATCCTTCTTCGTGGTCCATTGCAATTTGATAGAAAAGCTTTGCATGATGGCTTTAAGAATCATTATTCTTTCAGCCTAAATGGTTTAAATTTCACTCTTGCTCCATTGTCACCTAAACAAGTGTATGAAGATCAAGTAAATATTTTGAGATCATTTGAAAGGAATTCTGGTGGTGAGGTAAAAGAAATAAAAATGGAGTACAAGAGGCCAAGTGTGAGAAAAAGAATGATAAAAATGGCCCATTTGTCAGAGAAAAAGAGAAAGGGAGAGAAAATAAAAGAGAGTGCTTCTATGCAAAAGAAAAAGAGTTAAGGAGTGCTTTTTGTGAGAAAAGAAGTTTGATTGTACTTAGGTACAAAGAGACCTTGATTTCTACATTTGACCTTGATAACCCTTTGCCTAGTTATGTTAGTTCTATTTTACAAGAATTTGGAGATGTTTTCCAGAAGATGTACCTAAAGGTTTACCACCTTTAAGAGGGATTGAGCATCAAATTGATTTCATTCTGGGGTCAACAATTCCTAACTGACCATCTTATAGAAGTAATCCGGAGGAAACCAAGGAACTTCAAAGGCAAGTGGAGGAGTTGCTAGCAAAGGGACATGTGCGTGAAAGTCTTAGTCCATTTGATGTTCCGGTTTTACTAGTCCCAAAGAAGGATGGATCGTGGAGAATATGTGTGGACTGCCGAGCAATCAATAAAATCACGGTGAAGTATAGACATCCAATTCCTAGACTTGATGATATGCTTGATGAGTTGAGTGGCTCTTGCATTTTTACTAAGATTGATTTAAAAAGTGGTTACCATCAAATTAGGATGAAGGAAGGAGATGAGTGGAAAACTGCACTCAAAACAAAATATGGTCTTTATGAGTGGTTAGTTATGCCATTTGGTTTATCTAATGCACCTAGTACATTCATGAGATTAATGAACCATGTTTTGCATGCATATCTTGGTAAATTTGTTGTTATGTATTTTGATGACATACTCATTTATAGCAAATCAGTAGATGAGCATGTAGAGCATATTAGGGCTGTTCTTGATGTTTTGAAAGGAAAAATTGTATGCCAACGTGAAAAAGTGCATGTTTTGTAGTGATAAAATCATATTCTTAGGTTTTATGGTTAGTGCACAAGGTATTGAGGTTGATGATGAAAAGGTAAAGGCAATAAGAGATTGGCCAGCACCTAAAACAATGAGTGAGGTAAGAAGTTTTCATGGTTTGGCTAGTTTCTATAGAAGGTTTGTTAAAGATTTTAGTTCCATTGCTGCACCATTAAATGAATTGGTAAAAAAAGATGTAAAGTTTAATTGGACTAAAATTCATGAAAAGGCATTCAATTTGTTGAAAGAAAGGTTAACTACTGCTCCAATTCTTGTTTTACCAGATTTTGATAAGACCTTCGAATTAGAGTGTGATGCTTCAGGTATGGGCATAGGTGCTGTTTTGATGCAAGAAGGAAAACCAATTGCATATTTTAGTGAGAAGCTTCATGGTGCACAATTAAATTATTCCACTTATGACAAAGAGATGTATGCTTTGGTAAGAGCTTTACAAGTGTGGCAACATTACTTATTGCCTAAAGAGTTTGTTATTCATACAGATCATGAATCATTAAAGCATCTAAAGGGGCAAACTAAGCTGAATCGAAGACATGAAAAGTGGATAGAGTTCATTGAGTCATTTCCATATGTGATAAAGTATAAGCGTGAAAAAGACAATGTAGTAGCATATGCACTTTCAAGAAGGTATTCCTTAATCTCAACTCTTAGTTCTAAGTTATTAGGCTTTGAGCAAATTAAGGATATGTATGCCAATAATGTTTACTTTGCAAATGTTTATAAAGCATGTGAGCATTCTGCATTTCAGAAGTTTTATAGGCATGATGGGTACTTGTTTAAGGATGAAAGATTATGCATGCCTAATTGCTCATTAAGGGAATTGCTTGTGTGTGAGGCACATAGTGGAGGACTCATGGGACATTTTGGAGTATTTAAGACTTTAGACATTCTGCATGATTATTTCTATTGGCCAAACATGAGAAAAAATGTTGAAAGAATTTGTGCCAAGTGTATTGCATGTAAACAAGCAAAATCTAAGTCTTTACCTCATGGGCTGTATACTCTTTTACCTATTCCTAATGCACCTTGGATGAACATATCTATGGACTTTGTTTTGGGGCTGCCTAGGACTAGAAAAGGAAAAGATAACATATTTGTTATTGTTGATAGATTCAGCAAAATGGCTCATTTCATTGCATGTCACAAAACTGATGATGTAACAAATATTGCCAATTTGTTCTTTGGGGAAGTAGTTCGGCTGCATGGCATTCCTAAAACAATTGTAAGTGATAAAGATGTGAAGTTCTTAAGTCATTTTTGGAGTGTTTTGTGGAATAAGTTAGGTACTAAATTGTTGTTCTCTACAACTTGTCATCCACAAGCTGATGGACAAACAGAAGTGGTAAATAGGACTTTAGGAACTTTGTTACATGCTATTGTGGGTAAGAATTTGAAAACTTGGAAAGATTGTTTGCCATTAGTGGAGTTTGCATATAATAGAAGCATACATTCTTCTGCAGGTTATTCACCATTTGAAATTGTTTATGGTTTTAATCCGCTTACACCACTTGATCTATTTCCTTTGCCATTAAAGAAATAACTAACTTAGATGGTGAAAAGAAAGCGGAGTTGGTTAAGAAGATACATGATGATGCAAGAAAGGATCCCTTGAAGCTAGCAAGTGGACCAATCACTAGGAGCAAGGCAAAGAGATATCAAGCTAGTATGGTTTTGCATATTCAAGAAGAGATTTCCAAAGAGCTTCAAGAATTATCATTCAAGAAGATGGAGATAGAGCTTGAAGAAGGGACACCAAAGCTGATTATGATGCTTAGTGTGAATATGGAAGCTAAAGGCTAGCTAAAGAGGTCCAACGTGCAAGAAAGGTCCATGGGGATTCATATGAAGCCTTGAGAAGTAATTTAAGGCCTTAGTAAGATGATGGAAGTGATTGGAAGAAAAGCTTGGAGTGCAGCCAGTTTCACACATACCTGTAAGAATTCTGAAGCCCTGTGAGAATAGCTGGATGGACCTTGGAGTGCAGCCAGTTTCACACGTACCTGTGAGATTTCTGAAGCCCTGTGAGAATAGCTGGATCGACCCACTGCTTAAAGATTATTAATTATGTTTAATGGGCCACGTTTTATATCATTATGGAAGGCTTAAAAATAGGATTTTGTTTCCATACTTTATATTTTCCTTAGTGGATTAGGATATTGTTTCCATACTTTATATTTTCCTTAGTGGATTAGGAATGTTTTTCCTTATGCAATTAGGAATGTTTTCCTTATGCAATTAGGAATGTTTTTCCTTAATGCAATTAGGAATGTTTTCCTTATTCAATTAGGAATGTTTTAGTCTTAATTTTTCATATGCAATTATGAATTTTGTAACCCTTATTTAAGGGCACTATTAGGTCGAATTTGAGATACAACATTTAATAAAATTTTTTGAATTCTTCTACAAGTTCTTCTTGTGAATTTTCGTGTGAGAGAGATTAGAGTGGATTCTTTAATTCTTTCTTTGCATCAAGAATTAGGTTTACTTATCAACAAGAGTTGTGGCGTTTTCCTTCTTCTTACCAACTAAATCCTTCAATCATAGTGAGTTCGCGTCTCTTTATAGGCGTTGGGTTCCTTAGGAGGTGATTATCAAGTTTCAAGGAGTTCTCTACCATTGTTATACGTTGGGTTTGCTGCTATCGTTGCTAAGGGTCCGCGTCACATGAGAAGGCACGAGCTCATCTTGAGAAGAAATATGAATCATTTTCCCATAATGCAAATAGAAGAAAGAAACATGTGATTTTCCAACCTGGTGATTAGGTATGGGTTCATATGAGGAAGGAAAGATTTCCTAAACAAAGGAAATCCAAGTTGGATGCAAGGGGAGATGGCCCATTCCAAGTTTTAGAACGAATCAATGAAAATGCCTACAAAATCGATCTACCAGGTGAGTATAATGTTTCTGCAACTTTCAATGTTAGTGATCTTTCTCCTTTTGATGTAGGTTCAGATTTGAGGACAAATCTTTTTGAGTAAGGAGGGAATGATGAGGAAACTATAAGTAAGCTTGATGAATCTACACATGGCAGCAAATATGTTGATGATATCATTATGCCAAGTGGACCAATCACAAGATCACAATCAAAGAAACTCCAGCAGGTGTTCTAACACTTCATTCAAAGGTGGATTAATGAAGAGGGAGACCAACTTGTACTGAATATGATGGATCATGAAGAGGAAGTCTAAAACTCACCAAGAAGCATGAAGAATCTGTTTATGGTGATGGGCATTAGCACGAATTTGGAATATAATATTGATGTGGTTTAGTGCTAGTTTGACTAGACATATGTGAACCAACACTAAAATGCATGTAGAATCTGCCCATCAATGTTGTCAGAATTATGGGCAGTAATTTAGAGTATATTATTGATGTGGATGAACAATTAATGCTATTGTGACTAGATACATGCAAACCTAGACTTTTAAGCCATTATTTCTTCTTTTCCAACTATATAGGGATGGGAAAAAGAACTTAAGGGGCCCCGACTATGAATTTTCAGATTGTTGAATGTAATTGGTGTGTTTTCAAGTTTGAGAGGTTTTCTTCTTATTCTTGTTGCATGAAGAATTGGTTCTAACTTATCAAGTCTGACTTGTGGCATTTAAATCAATTCATTTCTTAATCCCAATCACCCAAGTTCTCAATTACAGGTTAGTTGTTGGTTTGGTAGGGAGGATTTGTTTTTGAGTTCTAAGATTCTATGCTAGTTGTGTATGGGGGGTTCTAGATGTAATATTTGATCCATGGGTTCTGCATCACTAATTCTGTGTTCTTAGAGAAAATTGTTGTTCCTACTCCTTATAAAAAAAAGTAAAAGAAAATAGAATATTTATCTATTGATATTGGAATTATATATTTTGCTTGTGTCCTTGTGTAAACCACTATTAATTTTTTTAGCCTACCTTTATTTTCTCTTTAGACTTGCCCAATTTCACTCTATTGTATCAGTCATAATCTGAATTATTTGGTTTGAGGACCTTAGTTTATCGAAGAACCCAAAGAACAAAACATGAGAGATAAAAGGCATGAGTGGTGAGATAAGCTTCGAGAAAAGGCAAATAATTGTATGAAATGAGAGTGGTGTAAATAAATTCATAATTGTGTGAAATGAGAGTGGTGTTAAATGCTTCAAGTGCCTTGGACATGGTCATATGACACGTGAATGCCCTAATAAAAGAATAATGATCATGAGGGATGGGATTATAGAATCTGAAAGTGAGAGAGAGGATGAAGATGATATGCGACCTTTGGAAGATGATAGTGATGTAGAATATGCTAAGGGTGAAACTTTGGTTGTACAACGCACACTTAGTTTGCAAAATAAACAAGATGAGCATGGGGAGCAACGTGAGAATTTGTTTCATACTCATTGTTTGATTGCTAATAAGTTGTGTAACTTGATTGTGGATAGTGGAAGTTGTACCAATGTAGCAAGCTCTTTGCTAGTAGAGAAGTTGAAGCTACCCACTATTAAACACCAAAACCATACAAGCTTCAGTGGTTGAATGATAGTGGCATGGTGAAGGTAAATAAGTAAGTTTTGATTTCATTTTCCATTGGTAGATATAATGATGAGGTTTTGTTTGATGTGGTACCCATGTATGCTGGACACATGTTATTGGGTAGACCATGGCAATATGATAAAAAAAGTATTCCATGATGGGTTCAAAATCATTATTCTTTGAGTATGAATGGGGAAAAGTATCAACTTGGCCCATTGATGCGGAACCCATGGATCAAATATTATATCTAGAACCCCACATACACATCTAGCATAGAATCTTGGAACTCAAAACAAATCCTCCCTACCAAACCCACAACTAATCTGTAATTGAGAACTTGGGTGATTGGGATGAAGAAATGAATTGCTTTAAATGCCACAAGTCAGACTTGATAAGTTAAAACCAATTCTTCATGCAACAAGAATAAGAAGAAAACCTCTCAAACTTGAAAACACATCAATTACATTCAACAGAAACTGGAAATTCGTAGTAGCCCTCTTGAGTTCTTTTTCCCCTCCCTATATAGTTGGAAAAGAAGAACTAATGGCTTAAAAGTCTAAGTTTACATGTATCTAGTCACAATAACATTTATTATTCATCCACATCAATAAGATATTCTAAATTACTATCCATAATTCTGACAACATTGATAGGTAGATTCTACATGCATTTTGGTGTTGGTTCACATGTGTCTAGTCACACTAGCACTAAACCATATCAATATTATATTCCAAATTCGTGCTAATGCCCTTCACCATACTTATGGGCAGATTCTTCATGCTTCTTGGTGAGTTTCTGAGTTCCTCTTCATGATCCATCATATTCAATACAAGTTGGTCTCCCTCTTCATTAATCCACCTTTGAATGAAGTGTTGGAACACATGCTGGAGTTTCTTTGATTGTGATCTTGTGATTGGTCCACTTGGCATAATGATATCATCAACATATTTGCTGCCTTGTGTAGATTCATCATGCTTGCTTATAGTTTCCTCATCATTCCCTCCTTGCTCAAAAAGATTTGTCCTCAAATCTAAACCTAAATCAAAAGGAGAAACATCACTAACAATGAAAGTTGCAGAAACATTATACTCACCTGGTAGATCGATTTTGTAGGCAGTGTCATTGATTCGTTCTAAAACTTGGAATGGGCCATCTCCCCTTGCATCCAACTTGGATTTCCTTTGTTTAGGAAATCTTTCCTTCCTCATATGAACCAATACTCAATCACTAGGTTGGAAAATCACATGTTTCCTTCTTCTATTTGCATTATGGGCAAATGATTCATATTTCTTCTCAAGATGAGCTCATGCCTTCTCATGTATCTTCTTAACCAACTCCGCTTTCTTTTCACCATCTAAGTTAGTTATTTCATTAATGGCAAAGGAAACAGATCAAGTGGTGTAAGCGAATTAAAACCATAAACAATTTCAAATAGTGAATAACTTGCAGAAGAATGTATGCTTCTATTATATGCAAACTCCACTAATGGCAAACAATCTTCCCAAGTTTTCAAATTCTTACCGATAACAGCACATAACAAAGATCCTAAAGTCCTATTTACCACTTTTGTTTGTCCTAAGAATGAGCTCAATCCCTCTTAAAGGTGGTAAATCTTTAGGTACATCTTTTGGAAAAACATCTCCAAATTTCTGTAAAAGAGAACTAACACAACTAGGCAAAGGGTTATCAAGGTTAGATGTAGAAATCAAAGTTTCTTTGTACCTAAGTACAACCATACTTCTTTTCTCACAAAAAGCACTCCTTAACTCTTTTTCTTTTGCATAGAAACACTCTCTTTTATTTTCTCTCCCTTTCTCTTTTTCTCTCACCAATGGGCCATTTTTATCATTATTTTTCTCACACTTGGCCTCTTGTACTCCATTTTTATTTATTTTAGCCTCACCACTAGAATTCCTTTCAAACGATCTCAAAATCTTTACTTGATCTTCATACACTTGTTTAGGTGACAATGGAGCAAGAGTGAAATTTAAACCATTTAAGCTGAAAGAATAATGATTCTTAAAGCCATCATGCAAAGCTTTTCTATTAAACTTCCATGGAAGACCAAGAAGGATATGGCTAGCATGCATAGGCACAACATCACAACAAACTTCATCTCCCAATTGCAAAAGAAAACAGAACCTGCTTTGTTACCCTCACCTCTCCACAATCATTCAACCATTGTAGCTTGTAGGGACTAGGATGTTTTGTGCATGCTAACCCTAATTTATCCACAAAATCAGTACTAGCAACATTTGCACAACTACCCCCCATCAATGATCATGCTGCACACTTTTTCATTCACAATGCAACGAGTATGGAAAATATTCTCTCTTTGATTACTTTCTTCATCTTTACTTTGCATGTTTAAGGATCTTCTAATAACCAAAGATTCACCATGGGCAGGATATTCAATGATATGTTAAATTTTCTCTAATGGTGGCATGCTATCATTATCATCATCATCATCATCACTTTCATTATAAAGGTTATTAGAAAACCCCTAGTCGAATTCGGCACAACCTCCAAAGAATAAAGGTTAGATTTCAGATTTCTTTGAATTGATTAGAGATCCAAGATGTAGAAACAAACTAGTTCCCAAAAATCTAGATTCAAAACACTCCACAAGAAAGTTGATCAAACTACTTGAATGTTTCTTAAGCATGTATTCAAGCAAGAACACAAAGATAAAAGCAAATCGGCTTTAGGTTATTCATTCGTCCAAAAACCAAAACTGATGTCTTACAACCCTAAATGAGATATAAATAGCTAAACCCTAATTAGGGTTATTAAGTAGCATTTGGTTTTCTAATCAAATTTTAAGAAATAATAAAGTAAACAAAGTTCTAATTTAATACAAAACAAACAGGGCCCTTACTTTTTAAATAAGCATAACTAGTGCGCCTTAATACATATTAACTACAAGCCTCATTTGTGAATTTCAACTTGTAGCAAGTTGTAATTGACTTCCTTTGGTCTTGTCTCCAAGCTTGTAATTCCTTGCAAACCATAGTTAGCCAAATTCACCAAATCTTACAAATGGCAAATTAGTGCTTGCTGAATCTTTTTTGGCTCGCGATCTAGTTATAGGACCTTGTGGCAGAATAATTGGATTGATGATCTCCTCAACTTGTTCCTCACGTCCTAACTCTTGCTCAACCTTGCGGTGTGCTGGTTGTTCCACAACATTTCCCCTCTCCTCAAAAGGATTCGTCTTCGAATCAAAAGCATCACCTACATCAAAAGGACTTAAATTAACAACATTAAATGAAGCACTTACATTATACTCACCTGGCAAATCCACTTTATATGCATTGTCATTAATCCTTTCAAGTATCTGAAAAGGACCATCTCCTCGTGGGTTTAACTTGGACTTTCTTTGGTGTGGAAACCATTCTTTGCAAAAATGAACCCAAACCCAATCACCAGGCTGAAAAATCATTGGCTTCCTTCCTTTATTCACTCGAGAAGTGATGCAAGAAAGGATCCCTTGAAGTTAGCAAGTGGACTAATCACTAGGAGCAAGGCAAAGAGATATCAAGCTAGTATGGCTTTGCATATTCAAGAAGAGATTTCCAAAGAGCTTCAAGAATTATCATTCAAGAAGATGGAGATAGAGCTTGAAGAAGGCACACCAAAGCTGATTATGATGCTTAGTGTGAAAGCTAAAGGCTAGCTAAAGAAAGGTCCAACGGTTCATATAAAGCATTGGGAAGTAATTTAAGGCCCATGGACAGCCGTAATAGTGTGGGGCGTTTCTTATGTTGAAGGAATTAGTTTGGTTGTTTCCATACTTTATATTTTCCTTAGTGGATTAGGATTTTGTTTCCATACTTAATGTTTTCCTTATGCATTTAGGAATGTTTTCCTTATGCATTTAGGAATGTTTTTCTTATGCAATTAGGAATGTTTTCCTTATGCAATTAGGAATGTTTTCCTTATGCAATCAGGAATGTTTTCCTTATGCAATTAGGAATGTTTTAGTCTTAATTTTCCATATGCAATTAGGAATTTTGTAACCCTTATTTTAGGGCACTATTAGGCCAAATTTGAGACAACAACAATTAATAAAAATTTTTGAATTCTTCTACAAGTTCTTCTTATGAATTTTCGTGTGAGAGAGATTAGAGTGGATTCTTTAATTCTTTCTTTGCATCAAGAATTAGGTTTACTTATCAACAAGAGTTGTGGCATTTTCCTTCTTCTTACTAACTAAATCCTTCAATCATAGTGAGTTCGCGTCTCTTTATAGGCGTTGGGTTCCTTAGGAGGTGATTTTCAAGTTTCAAGGAGTTCTCTACCATTGTTATACGTTGGGTTTGCTGCCATCGTTGCTAAGGGTCCGCGTCATTTGGTATCAGAGCCTTGCTACAAGGTAATTTTTATCTACTTTGTCTTTCTAGGGTTTGTTAATTCAGGTATTTTAAATTTCTGCGTTTTAGGATTCGTAGAGAGTTTAGTCTTTAATTTTCGAAAAAGAGTCATATATCAATTCTGATCAAGGCCGAATTGAAGGAGGGTATTCTTAGGGTGAAAACGAAACTTAGGAAAGGATTCTTGGAGAATTTCGAAACCAAGAATTAGGGTTCTTGAAAGAAAGCAAAAGCTAGAGTTTGTGTTCAAGTTTGATTTTGATTTGGTCTTGAGTGAATCTGGGGTTGCGAATTAAGTCCAGATTTCGAAAAGTCCTTGGGAGTAAATTAAGTCCCGAATCAAGGGGATAGTAAGAGGAAGCAAAAAAAAAAACCTCAACAAAAATTGTTTGATATTCTTGCTATTTGGGTGCTAAGGATCAGATCTAGGTGGGTGAGAAGTAATAAAAATTTTGGGCGAAAAATTTCACCTTTTGAGGGGCTTTTGGAATTTGAAAATTAGACCTTAATATTCATGTTATTGGAGTATTATAGGTGGGAATTAGAGTCTAGAAGCTAGCGTTTTGGGTAGAATTGATTAGGTCCATAAAGCAGCTTGCCAAGTGTGGGTTGTTTTTTATTCATTATATCCAAATTTGTCTTGTTTATTGTCTTCATTGTTTCTGATTTCTTTATCTAACCTTTAATTCCATTACATTGCTAAGTATCATTTGCTTGTGTCGATACTTGGTTTTATATCGTGTAGTGCAAATTACCTTGCATTGCCTCCGGATACTTGTCTTGTTTTCTATCTAGTTCTAGGATTTAGGTTCTAGTTTCTTGAATGACTTGTCAATTGTTGGTTGGTGAGCTTGGTTCTGAAGTGCAATCAAGGAAAACAAGAAAAGTGAGGTAATTCTAAACACTTGAGTGAATTTCGATTATTACTAATCTTGTTTCTTTAAGTTTGTTTGTTTGTTAACATGGCTAGAAAAAGAGAAGAGACTAGCAAAGAAGGATCTATGGCCGAAAGCTTGGCTAGGTTTAATGAGACTTTGGCAGCAATGCTTGGTCGAATGGAGATGATGGATACTAGATTGCAAGAGAATGCTGCAAGACAAGCACAACAAATTCAGCAAGTGCAACAAGGGCAGCCAGCCGCACATCCAAATCACATAATACGAGCTAGAAGAGTGCTTAGGAGAGAAGGGCAAGGAAATCTTGAAGCCCTAGAAGCAGCCAAAAGGGTAGAAGATGAAGATGAAGGTGGAAATCAACCTACCACTGATTGTGACCTTACTTCCATCAAGATGAAGATTCCTTCCTTTGAAGGGAAGAACAATGCAGAAGAGTTCATAGAATGGGAGAGGAAAGTTGAGCAGATTTTCGAATGCCATAACTACACCGAAGAGAAGAAATCAGTTTTGGCAGCCGTAGAGTTCAAGGGGTATGCTACCTTTTGGTGGGATCAATTGAAAGCTAATAGAAGAGGGAAAGGTATGAGGCCTATTCCTGAATGGTCAACCTTGAAAGAACTAATGAGAAGCCGATTTGTACCATCTCACTACATTCGGGATTTGTACAATAGACTAGCAAGACTAGTTCAAGGTGGAAGAAGTGTGGAAGAGTACCACAAAGAGATGGAGATGATCATGGCTAGGGAAAATATTGATGAAGATGAAGACAAGAAGATGTCACGATTTCTTGGGGGATTGAACTTGAACATAGCCAATGAATTGGAGATGTATGAATTCAACACAATGGAAGAGTTAGTTCAAAAGGCCATGAAGATAGAGAGAAGATTGAAGAATAAAGCTATTTCGAAAACTGGCTACTCTAAAGCTAGTGGAAAATTTTCAAACTTCAAGGGTTCAAGTTCGAGTGGAGGTTCCTACAAAGGGGATTACAAGGGTTCTTTCCAAAAGAATTCTTCCTACAATCCTAATTTCAAGAAGCCGAATGACGGGGATGCAAAAAAGCCAAGGAAACACCTTCTAGACCTACTCCAAGTAGGGAAATTAAATGCTACAAGTGTTTGGGAAGTGGACACATTGCTTCTCAATGTCCGAATAAGAGGGTGATGATTGCTACCCATGAAGGGGAAATTGAATCAGAATCTGAACATGAAGAAGAAGAGGAGGCCGAATGTGGTGATAGGGCCGAATATGATGAAGAGGCTTGGGAGAATCAAGTCTTGAATGCTGAACATGGAGAGATGCTTGTTACTAGAAGAGCCTTGAATATTCAAGTCAAAGGAAGAAGGCTTGGATCAAAGGGAGAATCTTTTCCACTCTAGGTGTTTGGCGAATGGTAAGGTTTGTACTCTTATCATTGATGGTGGAAGTTGTACCAATGCTGCTAGTACTACAATGGTGGATTAATTGGGGTTAACTTGTTTTAAACATCCCAATCCTTACAAGTTGCAATGGTTCAATGATGCTGGAGAAGTAAAAGTGTTGAAGCAAGTCAAGGTACCATTCTCCATTGGGTGGTATAAAGATGAGGTTTTGTGTGATGTAGTGCCAATGCAAGCTGGACATTTGCTATTAGGAAGACCATGGCAGCATGATAGAAGGGCACAACATGATGGCTTTTCTAACAAGTATACCTTTACTTATGAAGGGAAGAAGGTTGTTCTAGCACCATTATCACCTCAAGAGGTGTATGAAGATCAGAAGAGGATGCTAGAGAGGGAGAAAGAAGTTTCGGCCAACATGAACCAAGGGGGTTCAAATTCGGCCAATGATGTTTCTTCAACACCCAAGGGTAATTCTAAGGGTAGGGAGAGAGAAAATAATAAAGTGAGTGAGTGCAGAAAGGGAAAAGATACCGAGAGTCAAAAGAAAGTAAGCAAATAAATAAATGGGCCATTGGTGAGAAAATAAGCAAGGAGAAAAAGCAAAACATACTTTTTATGCAAGAGCAAGAGAGATAGATGTAGGGCAGCCTGTACTCATTATTATGTATAAAGAATTGTTACTTGCTGACAGTGAAGAATCTCTTGATTCTTTACCTTCTAGTTTTATGTCTTTGTTGTAGGATTTTAAGGATGTGTTTCCTGAAGACCTTCCTAGTGGTTTGCTACCATTAAGAGGGATTGAACATCAAATTGACTTCATACCCAGTTCTATAATTCCAAACCGTCCAGCATATAGGAGCAATCCTATGGAGACAAAAGAGATGCAAAGACAAGTTGAAGAGCTTTTGGAGAAAGGCTTGGTTCGTGAGAGCCTTAGTCCTTGTGCAGTTCCAGTCTTATTAGTGCCCAAGAAAGATGGTTCTTGGAGGATATGTGTTGATTGTAGGGCTGTGAACAAGATTACTGTTGAAGTATAGACATCCCAATCTTAGACTTGATGACATGTTGGACGAATTGCATGGGGCGAAATATTTCACAAAGATTGATCTTATGAGTGGTTATGATGCGAAACCCTATGGCAATGAAGGCCTCAAACCCCAACGCACGCTTCGATATAGGAATCCAAGAACAAGGATAAACCACCCTCTATAGCACCCAATGCTTAGCGAAGCAAGAACACTAATGACGGAAGGATTTGGAAGGACGGAACAGAAGAATGCCACAATCAAAATTGATAAGTTAGTCTGATTCGTGATGCAATCAATGAAAGAAGCAAAATCTCTCACTCTCTCAAAGATGGCCGAAATTTGCATAAAGAGCAATCTGAATATAATTTGTCAAAAAAGATCCTCTTACAAGAAAATAATGCCCTATTTATAGAAAGACAAATTAAAATTCGTAACTATCCTAACCCTAGTGAAAAAAGAAAAATTACAAAGTCAAAATCCTTGTCAAATAAGGAAAATATCATCATAACCAACTAAGGAAAGAAGGATCCTTGTCAAATAAGGAAAATATCATCCTAACCAACTAAGGAAAGAAGGGAACCACATTCCATGTGCATGGGTGTGAACACAGCCCATGTGCATGAAAGAATAGGCTGCCCATGTGACAAAAGTGGTCCCAAAAACCTAATTTCGTCCAAGGCCCATGTGCTTGCATGTGGGCTGCCTTCCTTACTCCTTTCTTGCTCCTCTAGCCCATTTTTAAAGCCTTATCTTCCATATAGACATTCAGCATCACAATCAGCCTTTGTTGGTCTTCCAGCTCCATACTGCACTTGTTTATTGCTAATTCAGTCACCTCCCTTGTAACAAAGTCTTGAACATGCAATCCAAGAGTGACGCCATACTTCCTTGCTTTATTCCTTGTCAATGGTCCTTGTTGTAGCACCAAAGGATCCTTGCCATGCTGGTTTACATCAGGTTATCATCAAATTCGCATGAAGCCGGGAGATGAATGGAAGACTGCCTTCAAAACAAAATATGGTTTGTATGAATGGTTAGTTATGCGTTTTGGTTTATCTAATGCATCTAGTACATTCATGAGATTAATGAACCATGTTTTGAGAGCTTATTTAGGTAAGTTTGTGGTAGTTTACTTTGATGATATTCTGATTTATAACAAAACTGAGGAAGAACATGTTGAACATGTTAGGAAAGTGCTTGAAATCCTTAGGGAGCAAAACCTTTATGCTAAGCTTAAGAAGTGTTCTTTTTGTCTAGATAGGGTTGTTTTTCTTAGTTTTGTTGTAAGCATGCAGGGAATTGAAGTTGATCAAGAGAAGGTGAAAGCTATCCAAGAGTGGCCAAATCCTTCCAGTGTGATAGAAGTGAGGAGTTTTCACGGATTGGCAAGCTTCTATAGGAGATTTGTTCCTAATTTCTCTACATTGGCAGCCCCCTTGACTAGCATAATCAAGAAAGAAGTAGGATTCGTTTGGGGCAAGGAGCAACAAGAAGCATTTGATGCTTTGAAAGAGAAGCTTTCTACTACACCCGTTTTAGCTTTACCTAACTTTGATTCTACTTTTGAAATTGAATGTGATGCTTCTGGTGTAGGTATTGGAGCTGTTTTGATGCAAGAGAAGAAGCCCATTGCATACTTTAGTGAAAAGCTTAATGGAGCAAAGCTGAATTATTCAACTTATGACAAGGAGCTATATGCTTTGGTGAGAGCATTGGAAGTATGGGAGCATTATTTGCTGCCCAAGGAATTCATGATCCATTCAGACCATGAATCGTTGAAGCATTTGAGAGGTCAAGGCAAGTTGAATAAAAGACATGCAAAATGGGTTATGAAGATTGAGAAGTTTCCTTATGTGATCAAATACAAGCAAGGTAAAGACAATGTAGTGGCAGATGCACTTTCAAGGAGGTACGCTTTACTTAATGTTTTGAGTACTAAATTTCTTGGATTTGAATGTATAAAGGACTTATATGTTGATGATTCTGATTTTGGCAATGTTTATGATGCTTGTGAGCATGGTGCTTTTAATTCTTTCTATAGACATGATGGGTTTTTGTTTAAGGGTACGAAATTATGCATGGCTAGATGTTCTATGAGAGATTTGCTAGTATTAAAATCACATTGTGGGGGTTTGATGGGGCATTTTGGAGTTGATAAGACTTTAGACATGCTGACTGAACACTTTTATTTGCCAAATATGAAAAGGGATATAATTCGGATTTGTAAGGCTTGTAGGCAAGCTAAGTCTAAATCTATGCCTCATAGTTTGTATATGACATTACCCGTTCCTAGTTCTCCTTGGATGGACATTAGTATGGACTTTGTTTTAGGATTACCAAGGACTAAAAGGGGGGAGAGATAGCATATTTGTGGTTGTTGATAGGTTTAGTAAGATGGCACACTTTATCCCATGTCATAAGAGTGATGATGCTAGTTTAGTGGCCGAACTCTTCTTTAGGGAGGTGGTTCGAATTCATGGGATACCAAAATCCATAGTTACTGATAGAGACACAAAGTTTTTCTCTCACTTTTGGCATGTGCTTTGGTGAAAGTTAGGTACCAAGTTATTTTCCACCACTTGTCATCCTCAAACGGATGGACAAACAGAAGTCATAAACAGAACTTTAGGTACCATGTTGAGAGCTTTAGTGGGTAAGAATTTGAGTTCTCGGGAAGATTGTTTGCCATTTATTGAGTTTGCTTATAATCATGCTATTCATTCTTCTACAGAATTTTCACCTTTTGAGCTTGTTTATGGTTTTAACCCACTAACAGTTTTGGATCTTGTTTCTTTACCTTCTCATGAGCTTGCTAGTTTAGATGGTGAGAAGAAAGCTAAATTGGTGAAAGAGATGCATGAGAAAGCAAGGGCGAATATTGAGAAAAGGAACAAGAGATATGCTGATTCTGCAAATAGAGGGAGACGTGAGATGAAGTTTCAAGTAGCAGATTGGGTTTGGGTGCATTTTCGAAAGAGAGGTTTCCTAACCAAAGGAAGAACAAGTTGCAAGCTAGAGGAGATGGCCCATTCCAAGTGCTGGAGAAGATTAATGACAATGCCTACAAGATCGACTTACCAGGTATGTATAATGTTAGTGCTACTTTCAATGTAAGTGATCTTTCTCCTTTTGATGATGCAGATTTGAGGACAAATCTTTTTGAAGAGGGGGAGAATGATGCAAGAAAGGATCCCTTGAAGCTAGCAAGTGGACCAATCACTAGGAGCAAGGCAAAGAGATATCAAGCTAGTATGGCTTTGCATATTCAAGAAGAGATTTCCAAAGAGCTTCAAGAATTATCATTCAAGAAGATGGAGATAGAGCTTTAAGAAGGCTGATGCAAGAAAGGATCCCTTGAAGCTAGCAAGTGGACCAATCACTAGGAGCAAGGCAAAGAGATATCAAGCTAGTATGGCTTTGTATATTCAAGAAGAGATTTCCAAAGACCTTTAAGAATTATCATTCAAGAAGATGGAGATAGAGCTTGAAGAAGGCACACCAAAGCTGATTATGATGCTTAGTGTGGAAGCTAAAGGCTAGCTAAAGAAAGGTCCAACGTGCAAGAAAGGTCCATGGGGGTTCATATAAAGCCTTGGGAAGTAATTTAAGGCCCATGGACAGCCTAAATAGTGTGGAGAGTTTCTTATGTTGAAGGGATTAGTTTGGTTGTTTCCATACTTTATATTTTCCTTAGTGGATTAGGATTTTGTTTCCATACTTTTATATTTTCCTTAGTGGATTAGGATTTTGTTTCCATACTTTATGTTTTCCTTATGCAATTAGGAATGTTTTCCTTATGCTATTTGGAATGTTTTCCTTATGCAATTAGGAATGTTTTAGTCTTAATTTTCCATATGCAATTAGGAATTTTGTAACCCTTATTTAAGGGCACTATTAGGCCGAATTTGAGACAACAAAAATTAATAAAAATTTTTGAATTCTTCTACAAGTTCTTCTTGTGAATTTTCGTGTGAGAGAGATTAGAGTGGATTCTTTAATTCTTTCTTTGCATCAAGAATTAGGTTTACTTATCAACAAGAGTTGTGGCGTTTTCCTTCTTCTTACCAACTAAATCCTTCAATCATAGTGAGTTCGCGTCTCTTTATAGGCGTTGGGTTCCTTATGAGGTGATTATCAAGTTTCAAGGAGTTCTCTACCATTGTTATACGTTGGGTTTGCTGCCATCGTTGCTAAGGGTCTGCGTCAGAACAGGTAATGGGGTGTACAAACCATGCGGTTTCATCCTAGACTTAGCTTCTTTACATGTTATGCAATGCTCACAAACTTTATGCACATCATGTTTCATACCAGGCCAATAAAAATGTTCTATCAACACATCATATGTCTTACTTACCCCAAAATGACCCATCAAACCTCCTCCATGTGCTTCCTTAACTAACAACTCTCTCATGGAACACTTAGGAATACACAATCTATTTCTCTTAAACAAGAAACCATCAAACAAATGAAAGTCTTTTGAAACAGCCACATCTCCACACGAATTATATATGTCACCAAAATCCACATCGCTAACATATAATTCCTTAATATGCTCAAAACCCAATAATCTAGCACTAAGAGAATTAAGTAAAACATACCTTCGGGACAATGCATCAGCCACTACATTCTCTTTACCTTGCATGTATTTAATCACATATGGAAATGTTTCTATGAATTCTACCCATTTGGCATGTCTACGATTCGGCTTATCTTGACCTTTCAAATGCTTTAAACTTTCATGATCAGTATGTATCACAAACTCTTTTGACCGCAAATAATGCTACCATGTATGCAAAGCTCGAAACAATGCATATAACTCCTTATCATATGTTGGATACTTCAAAGCCGCTCCACTTAGTTTTTCGCTAAAGTACATCAATGGCCTTTGATCCTGTATCAAAACAGCTCCAATTCCTATGCCACTTGCATCACATTCAATCTCAAAAGTCTTATCAAAATTAGGCAAAGCAAGCAAGGGTGCATTACACAATTTATCCTTAAGTTCATTAAATGCATGTTCTTGTGCATCTCCCCAAACAAAACCGACATTTTTCTTAACTAACTCATTCAAAGGTGCAGCTATAGTACTGAAATTTCTAATGAATCTCCTATAGAAACCAGCAAGTCCATGAAAACTCCTCACCTCACTAGCATTCTTAGGTTTTGGCCAGTCCCTAATAGCCTTTACCTTTTCCTCATCAACCTCAATACCTTGACTAGACACCACAAAACCAAGAAAATGAACCTTATCCATGCAAAAACTACACTTCTTAAGGTTAGCATACAACTTCTCACGCCTAAGAATGTCTAACACAAGATGCACATGTATGACATGATCATCCAAACACTTAGAGTAAACAAGAATATCATCAAAGTAAACAACAACAAATTTACCCAAGTGCTCACGCAACACATGATTCATCAAACGCATGAATGTGCTAGGTGCATTAGTAAGACCAAACGGCATAAGCAACCACTCATACAACCCATATTTAGTCTTAAATGTTATTTTCCACTCATCACCCACACTCATTCGAATTTGATAATAACCAGATTTCAAATCAATTTTCGTGAACAAACAAGAACCATGTAACTCATCAAGCATATCATCTAGTCTAGGAATCGGATGACGATACTTTACAGTAATTTTATTGATGGTTCTGCAATCCATGCACATTCTCCACGTCCCATCCTTCTTTGGCACAAGAATAACAGGAACCAAACAAGGACTCAAACTTTCCCTCACGTATCCCTTAGCTAGCAATTCCTCCACTTGCTTTTGTATCTCCTTTGTCTCGAAAGGATTAGCTCGATACGCTGGCCTATTGGGAATGGAAGCTCCCGGAATGAAATCAATTTGATGCTCTATGCCTCTGATTGGCGGCAATTCATCAGGCATTTCTTCGGGAAATAAATCTGCATATTCCTGCAAAAGATCAACAAACACACTAGGTAAAGATTGGTTAAAAACAGTAGTATCTAAACGAGCCTCTTTGCACAAAAGCACAAACATAGGCTGATTGGTGTAAAAAGCATGTTTAACCTCACTTGCACTAGCTAACAAACTCATATTCTTCTCTCCTTCTCTATTTTTCTCAAACTGAATTTGTTTTGATTTTTCATTTCTCTCTTTCTTTTCATTTGCAATCTGATTTTTTTCACTCATTTTTTTGTCACTCTCTCTTTCTTTCTTTTCAAATTCAAGTCTAATTCTTTCCATTTTACATTGATCTTCATACACTTCTTTTGAAGAGAGTGGGGTTAGAATTGTCTTTCATCCATCCTTAGTGAATGAATACCGATTGAGGTATCCATCATGCATAGCTCGCCTATCATACTACCATGGACGTCCAAGTAAAATCTCTCCAGCATGCATTGGCACCACATCACACAACACCTCATCGTGATATTTACCAATGGAAAAAGAAATGTTACATTGTCGATTTACCTTAACCTCTCCACATTCATTCAGCCACTGAAGTTTGTAAGGTCAGGGGTGAGGATTTGTAGGCAGCCCCAATCAATCAACCAAGAGTGTACTTACCACATTGGTACAGCTTCCACCATCCACAATCACAATACAAGCCTTGCCTTGAACGTGACACCTTGTATGGAACAAGTTGTCT
Source organism: Garcia nutans (assembly GCA_947685225.1). NCBI lineage: Eukaryota > Viridiplantae > Streptophyta > Magnoliopsida > Malpighiales > Euphorbiaceae > Garcia > Garcia nutans. The sequence continues at coordinate 28,876,032 of CANTUV010000007.1, read as the reverse complement.
CGTTGTTCTTCATGGTTTTCCTCCTTCAATTGCATGTTAAGAGCACGCCTAGCAACCAACAAGTCTCCCTTTATTGGTTCTTCAATGCTCCCATCACTACAACATTCCAAGTCTTGCTTTTCTCCATCTTCACTCTCATCATCACCTTCTTCTTCATCAGTCACTATCTCACCATTTCTTACGGTCATAACTCTCTTGTTTGGACATTCTTTGCTGATATGTCCCACACCTTGGCACTTCCAACACTTATTATCTCGATTTCGCAGCTTAGGCTCTTTAACTTTGGATTTGTCTTTAGAACTTGTTTCGGTCTTTGCTTTCACACTATCTTGACCAGCCTTGTTTCTTTCCTTGTAATCACGCCTTCCTTCCCTATTCCAAGGAGAAATAGAATTAGAAACAGGTTTCAAATGATACCTTGATGATCATCTTCCTTGGAGTTATTTTCCCACCTTGACGGCAATATGCACCATCTCTTCTAACTCCACATAAGGCTGCAAATCATCCTGATCAGCAATGTCCAAATTCAAACTAGCCAAGAAACGTGCCATAGTAGTCTCCATGTCTTCATCTATATTAGCTCTAGTCATTAACATTTCCATTTCTTTGTAGTAGTCATCAACACTTTTACTACCTTGTTTAAGAACCTGAAGTCTTTGTATAATTTCCCCATGGAAATGTCTAGGCACAAACCTCTTCCTCATGACTGATTTAAGATCAGCCAAAGTCTCAATTGGATACTCCAAATTCCTTCTTCTACTAGTCACTAACTGATCCCACCAAGCTATAGCATAATCTGTAAATTGAGTAACAATAAGCTTGACCTTCTTTTCCTCAGTACATCGATGGCAATCAAATATGAGATCAACCTGCTTTTCCCATTGCAAATAAGATTCTGGATCTGATTTACCACGAAAGTTAGGAAATTTCAGCTTGATGCTTCACAAGCTCCTACCAATGACTTCATCATCACCATGATTTCTACCATAGAAAGCATTATTATTCATCCTTCCTCTACCTCAACCAGTACCACGACCTCCTCTACCTCCACCTCTATGTAGAGCTCCTCCAACCAGACTTGCATTATCATCCTCAAGCTCATTTTCATCTTCCAAATGTTCAGACTGTTGCATTTGATTTCTGCCACCTCTTTGCCTCTCATTGCGCTCCGGTGTGGCTCTTTCAACATTTTGCAACCTCAAATCCATGCTCTCTAATGTTTCTGTTATGTTCTCCATAACACGGTATAAACATGTAAATTCAGCTTGCTGCGCCTCACGCAATCGAGCTGGATCAATTTGAACACCCCTGTCACTGTCATCTTGGCCAGACATTTTTCCTACAATAAAAGGTTAGAACAAAACAAATAAAAGGCCTCACAACACTCCCTCACGTGTTTACACTCAATAGATGGGGTTCGTCACTCGTGTTCCACTCAATATAATGTATTCACTCACGGCTTAGCTCACACCTCTCAAGCTAATTTCTTTTATGTTCTTAGGTGAATCACACTTTATGAAACAAATCAAATAGTCTTCCGTGTGTAGTATCCCAAGTCTGAAATTTCAAATGAATCACTAAGGCAATTCGAATCAAAACAGCCTCTCAATGGTGAAAATTTCGTGACCAGAAATTATATTGATTCTAACCTATCCAGATTTGACCCTTATCTCCTAAATAGCAAGGAGAATGAAAAATTTTTGTTGAAGTGGTTTTGTACTTTTTTTTGCTCCCTCTCACTATCTCTCTTGATAGGGGTGACCTTAGTTCACACCACACGAAACTTTTACCCAATTAAATAACAAGAACAAGATCGAATTTAGAGTACTGTCTTTGAAACTCGAAATTGAATCAGAATGAATAATCAAGAACAAGATTCGAATTTAGCACACTTTGTTGAATTTCAAATTCAAATCAGAATGATGAACATGACCAAGATTCGAATTTAAAACACCTTTTCTTGAATTTCGAATTTTATGTTTTATAATTTTTTTTTGAATTTTCAAATTTGAAAGAAAATGAAAACAATTCAAGGAACATACAACTTAGACGATCAAGAAACAAAGAAAATGATTCAAGAATCAAGAATAAAGAAACAGAACGAAAATAACAAGTGAAGAAAACGAAAACGAAAATAACCCACAAAGAAAAACAAATCAAAGATTCAAGATTAAGAATCAAGAATTCGTCTAACAAGAGTTAAGAAGAAAACGAATCAAACAAAGAATTCAGAATCAAGAATTCGAATAACAAGAGAACAAGAAAGAAACGAAATAAACAAAGAATTCGAAATTGATAGGGATAAAACCTGATCTAGAGCATTGGCTCTGATACCAAATGATACAGAACCTCCAAGAATAAGCCTGAGAACTCCTTGATGTCAAACCCCCAAAACATTAACTTGAAAACCCCTAGTCGAATTCGGCACAACCTCCAAAGAATAAAGGTTAGATTTCAGATTTCTTTGAATTGATCAGAGATCCAAGATGTCGAAACAAACTAGTTCCCAAAATCCCATATTCGAAACACTCCACAAGAAAGTTGATCAAACTATTTGTATGTTTCTTAAGCATGTATCCAAGCAAGAACACAAAGATAAAAGCAAATCGACTTTAGGTTATTCATTCATCCAAAAACCAAAACTGATGTCTTACAACCCATATAAATAGCTAAACCCTAATTAGGATTATTAAGTAGCATTTGGTTTTCTAATCAAATTTTAATAAATAATAAAGTAAACAAAGTTCTAATTTAATACAAAACAAACAGGGCCCTTACTTTTTAAATAAGCATAACTAGTGGGCCTTAATACATATTAACTACAAGCCTCATTTGTGAATTTCAACTTGTAGCAAGTTGTAATTGACTTCCTTTGGTCTTGTCTCCAAGCTTGTAATTCCTTGCAAACCATAGTTAGCCAAATTCACCAAATCTTGCAAATGGCAAATTAGTGCTTGCTGAATCTTTTTGGCTCGCGATCTAGTTATAGGACCTTGTGGCAGAATAATTGGATTGATGATCTCCTCAACTTGTTCTTCACGTCCTAACTCTTGCTCATCCTTGTGGTGTGCTGGTTGTTCCACAACAATTAGAAAATCCCTTTGCTGCTCCCTTGAATTTCAGTTTGCTTCTCCACTTTCATGGCCATGTGTACCATATCTTCAAGCTCCACATAATGATGTAATTTGATCAAATATGATAAGGTAGCAAGCTGTTAATGGTATAAATATGCAAAAAATCTCAAACACTTGTGTAGAAAAATATTGGACAGAAACAGGAAAGAATTTTTTTTATGTTGAGGAAGTTGAATCTGATTCTTTTTTTTTCTTTTGATCTTTTCCTTCTTCTTTTTTTTTTTTGAACTTTCAGTAAACAAGGATAGAAATTGAAAAGATAAACAAAAATCCACAAATTTGAAGAACAAGAACAACGTGCAACTAGAACAGAAAATGAAGAGACAGAAACTGAATCTGGTTCTTTTTTTTTTGGATAATTAAAACATAAAAGATACCTAGAGATTTATCTTCAAGCCAAAGCTCTGATACCAAATGATGCAGAACCCATGGATCAAATATTATATCTAGAACCCCACATGCACATCTAGCATAGAATCTTAGAACTCAAAACAAATCCTTCCTACCAAACCCACAACTAACTTGTAATTAAGAACTTGGGTGATTGGGATGAAGAAATGAATTGATTTAAACACCACAAGTCAGACTTGATAAGTTAGAACCAATTCTTCAAGCAACAAGAATAAGAAGAAAACTTCTCAAACTTGAAAACACATCAATTACATTCAACAGAAACTGGAAATTCGTAGTAGCCCTCTTGAGTTCTTTTTCCCCTCCCTATATAGTTGGAAAAGAAGAACTAATGGTTTAAAAGTCAGGTTTCATGTATCTAGTCATAATAGCATTAATTATTCATCCACATCAATAATATATTGTAAATTACTATCCATAATTCTGACAACATTGATGGGCAGATTCTACATGTATTTTGGTGTTGGTTCACATGTGTCTAGTCACACTAGCACTAAACCACATCAATATTATATTCCAAATTTGTGTTACTGTCCATCACCATACTTATGGGCAGATTCTTCATGCTTCTTGGTGAGTTTCTGACTTTCTCTTTATGATCCATCATATTCAGTACAAGTTGGTCTCCCTCTTCATTAATCCACCTTTGAATGAAGTGTTGGAATACATGCTGGAGTTTCTTTGATTGTGATCTCATGATTGGTCCACTTGGCATAATGATATCATCAACATATTTGCTGCCTTGTGTAGATTCATCAAGCTTGCTTATAGTTTTCTCATCACCCATTATCTCCAAAAACAATTTTTGAGGACCAAATGTGCATCAAACATCAATATGAAGAACTTAACTCTTCATTGGGGATGAATATGGGAAGGGAAACCCAAGAGAGAAAAGAAAAAGGTGAGATAAGTGAGTTAAGTGAATTAAGAAATAAAAATGGGAAACAAAAGGTAAGAGAAAACAAGGCAGAATTGAGTGAAAGAAAAATGAGTGTTTATGCTAAAATGAGTGATGTAAGGAAGCTTTGACAATGAGGCAGCAAATGCTTGTACTTATTTATAAGGGAGTTATGATTATTTCTAATGAAGTAACCAAAGATTTGCCTAGTGTTGTTGTTGATCTTTTGCAGGAAAATGAGGATCTATGTTCGGAAGAAGTACCAAATGGATTGCCACCAATTTGAGGCATTGAACATCAAATTGACTTCATTCCAGGTTTAAAAATTCCAAATAGACCTGCATACAGATGTAATCTGGAGGAAACAAAAGAGATCCAAAAGCAAGTAAGTGAGCTTATGGAAAAGGGGTATGTGCGTGAAAGCATGAGTCCATGTGTTGTTCCTATATTATTAGTGCCTAAAAAGGATTAAACTTGGAGAATGAGTGTTGATTGTCGAGCCATCAACAAAATCACGGTGAAGTATAGACACCCTGATACGAACCAGCCATGAGGTAAGGATCCATTGGTGCTTCCAAATAGGCCATTGACTAGGAGCAGAGCTAAGAAGTTTAGAGCAGCTATGGGATTGCATATTCAAGATCAAATTTCAAAGGAAGTGACTAAAATGGCAATGGAAAAGTGCACAATAGAGCTTGAAGAAGGCACACCAAAGCTGATTATGATGCTTAGTGTGAATATGGAAGCTAAAGGCTAGCTAAAGAGGTCCAACATGCAAGAAAGGTCCATGGGGGTTCATATACAGCCTTGGGAAGTAATTTAAGGCCCATGGACAGCCCAAATAGTGTGGGGCGTGTTCTTATTTTGAAGAGATTTAGTTTGGCCATTTTTTTTTATACTTTATATTTTCCTTAGTGGGTTAGGATGTGTGATTTCCTATTTAGTTATTTTAGAATATTAATTTGTTTCCATACTTTATATTTTCCTTAGTGGGTTAGGATTTTGACTTTGTAGCTTTCCTTTTCCCATTAGAATTAGGGATTTAGATTTTATTGGCCTTTTATTATAAATATGGCCTTATTTTTCTTGTAAGGACACTTTTTGACAAATTATATTCTCAATTTTCTTATTGAAAATTTTGGCCATCATAGAACAGGAGTGGATTCTCTTTTTCTTTTGATTGCATCAAGAATTAGATTTACTTATCAATTCCGATTGTGGCATTCTTCTAATTCGAGCTTCCTAAATCCTTCTGTTATAAGTGTTCGTGCTTTGCTAAGCAATTGGGTGCTTTAGAAGGTGGTTTTTCCTTCGTTCTTGGTTTTCTTCTATCAATCGTGCATTGGGGTTTGAGGCCTTCATTGCCATAGGATTCCGCATCACACCCTATTCCTAGTCTAGATGATATGTTAATGAATTGCATGGTTCTTGTGTGTTTTCAAAAATTAATTTAAAATGTGGATATCATCAAATAAGAATGCGTGAAGGTGATGAATGGAAAATAGCTTTCAAAACTAAGCATGGATTATATGAGTGGCTAGTAATGCCTTTTGGTTTAACTAATGCACCTAGCACTTTCATGAGATTGATGAACCATGTTTTGAGAGATTTTCTTGGAGAGTTTGTGGTTGTTTATTTTGATGATATTCTGATCTATAGCAAGACTTTAGATGAGCATGTACAACATTTGAAATCTGTTTTTGATGTGCTTAAAAAGGAAAAGTTGTATGCTAATCTAAACAAATGCATCTTTTGCACTAATGAAATTACTTTTCTTGGTTATGTTGTTAATGATAAAGGAATACATGTTGATCAAGAAATAGTGAAAGTAATTAGAGAATGGACAAAACCCACTCGTGTCAGTGATGTAAGAAGTTTTCATGGTCTTGATAGCTTTTATAGGAGATTCATTAAGGATTTCTCTACAATTGCTGCACGTTTGACTGAATGCATTAAGCAAAATGTAGGATTTATGATGCGGACCCTTAGCAATGATGGCAGCAAACCCAACGTATAACAATGGTAGAGAACTCCTTGAAACTTGATAATCACCTCCTAAGGAACCCAACGCCTATAAAGAGACGCAAACTCACTATGATTGAAGGATTTAGTTGGTAAGAAGAAGGAAAATGCCACAACTCTTGTTGATAAGTAAATCTAATTCTTGATGCAAAGAAAGAATTAAAGAATCCACTCTAATCTCTCTCACACGAAAAATTCACAAGAAGAACTTGTAGAAGAATTCGAAAATTTTTATTAATTGTTGTTGTCTCAAATTCGGCCTAATAGTGCCCTTAAATAAGGGTTAAAAATTCCTAATTGTATATGGAAAATTAAGACTAAAACATTCCTAATTGCATAAGGAAAACATTCCTGATTGCATAAGGAAAACATTCCTGATTGCATAAGGAAAACATTTCTGATTGCATAAGGAAAACATTCTTGATTGCATAAGGAAAACATTCCTAAATGCATAAGGAAAACATTAAGTATGGAAATAAAATCCTAATCCACTAAGAAAAATATAAAGTATGGAAACAAAATTCTAATCCACTAAGGAAAATATAAAGTATGGAAACAACCAAACTAATCCCTTCAACATAAGAAACGCCCCACACTATTTGGGTTGTCCATGGGCCTTAAATTACTTCCCAAGGTTTATATGAACCCCCACGGACCTTTCTTGCACGTTGGACCTTTCTTTAGCTAGCCTTTAGCTTCCACACTAAGCATCATAATCAGCTTTGGTATGCCTTCTTCAAGCTCTATCTCCATCTTCTTGAATGATAATTCTTGAAGCTCTTTGGAAATCTCTTCTTGAATATGCAAAGCCATACTAGCTTGATATCTCTTTGCCTTGCTCCTAGTGATTGGTCCACTTGCTAGCTTCAAGGGATACTTTCTTGCATTATTCTCCCCCTCTTCAAAAATATTTGTCCTTAAATCTGCATCATCAAAAGGAGAAAGATCACTTACATTGAAAGTAGCACTAACATTATACGTACCTGGTAAGTCGATCTTGTAGGCATTGTCATTAATCTTCTCCAGCACTTGGAATGGGCCATCTCCCCTTGCTTGCAACTTGTTCTTCCTTTGGTTAGGAAACCTCTCTTTTCGAAAATGCACCCAAACCCAATCTCCTACTTGAAACTTCATCTCACGTCTCCCTCTATTTGCAGAATCAGCATATCTCTTGTTCCTTTTCTCAATATTCGCCCTTGCTTTCTCATGCATTTCTTTCACCAATTTAGCTTTCTTCTCACCATCTAAACTAACAAGCTCATGAGAAGGTAAAGAAACAAGATCCAAAACTGTTAGTGGGTTAAAACCATAAACAAGCTCAAAAGGTGAATATCCTGTAGAAGAATGAATAGCACGATTATAAGCAAACTCAATAAATGGCAAACAATCTTCCCAAGAACTCAAATTCTTACCCACTAAAGCTCTCAACATGGTACCTAAAGTTCTATTTACTACTTCTGTTTGTCCATCCGTTTGAGGATGACAAGTGGTGGAAAATAACAACTTGGTACCTAACTTTCCCCAAAGCACACGCCAAAAGTGAGACAAAAACTTGGTGTCTCTATCAGAAACTATGGATTTTGGTATCCCATGAATTCGAACCACCTCCCTAAATAAGAGTTCGGCCACTAAACTAGCATCATCACTCTTATGACATGGGATAAAGTGTGTCATCTTACTAAACCTATCAACAACCACAAATATGCTATCTCTCCCCCTCTTAGTCCTTGGTAATCCTAAAACAAAGTCCATACTAATGTCCATCCAAGGAGAACTAGGAATGGGTAATGGCATATACAAACCATGAGGCATAGACTTAGACTTAGCTTACCTACAAGCCAAACAAGCCTTACAAATCCGAATTACATCCCTTTTCATATTTGGCCAATAAAAGTGTTCATTCAGCATGTCTAAAGTCTTATCAACTCCAAAATGCCCCATCAAACCCCCACAATGTGATTCTAATACAAGAAAATCTCTCATAGAACATCTAGGCATGCATAATTTCGAACCCTTAAACAAAAACCCATCATGTCTATAGAAAGAATTAAAAGCACCATGCTCACAAGCATCATAAACATTGCCAAAATCAGAATCACCAACATATAAGTCCTTTATATATTCAAATCTAAGCAATTTAGTACTCAAAACATTAAGTAAAGCGTACCTCCTTGAAAGTGCATCTGCCACTACATTGTCTTTACCTTGCTTATATTTGATCACATAAGGAAACTTCTCAATCTTCACAACCCATTTTGCATGTCTTTTATTCAACTTGCCTTGCCCTCTCAAATGCTTCAATGATTCATGGTCTGAATGGATCACGAATTCCTTGGGCAGCAAATAATGCTCCCATACTTCCAATGCTCTCACCAAAGCATATAGCTCCTTGTCATAAGTTGAATAATTCAGCTTTGCTCCATTAAGCTTTTCACTAAAGTATGCAATGGGCTTCTTCTCTTGTATCAAAACAGCTCCAATACCTACACCAGAAGCATCACATTCAATTTCAAAAGTAGAATCAAAGTTAGGTAAAGCTAAAACGGGTGTAGTAGAAAGCTTCTCTTTCAAAGCATCAAATGCTTCTTGTTGCTCCTTGCCCCAAACGAACCCCACTTCTTTCTTGATTATGCTAGTCAAGGGGGCTGCCAATATAGAGAAATTAGGGACAAATCTCCTATAGAAGCTTGCCAATCTGTGAAAACTCCTCACTTTTGTCACACTTGAAGGATTCGGCCACTCTTGGATAGCTTTCACCTTCTCTTGATCAACTTCAATTCCCTGCATACTCACAATAAAACCAAGAAAAAAAACCCTATCTAGGCAAAAATAACACGTCTTAAGCTTAGCATAAAGGTTTTGTTCCCTAAGGATTTCAAGCACATTCCTAACATGCTTAACATGTTCTTCCTTAGTTTTGCTATAAATCAGAATATCATCAAAGTAAACTACCACAAACTTACCTAAATAAGCTCTCAAAACATGGTTCATTAATCTCATAAAAGTACTAGGTGCATTAGATAAACCAAAAGGCATAACTAACCATTCATACAAACCATATTTTGTTTTGAAGGCAGTCTTCCATTCATCTCCAGACTTCATGCGAATTTGATGATATCCACTCATAAGATCAATCTTTGTGAAATATCTCGCCCCATGCAATTCGTCCAACATGTCATCAAGTCTAGGAATGGGATGTCTATACTTCACAGTAATCTTGTTCACAGCCCTACAATCAACACACATCCTCCAAGAACCATCTTTCTTGGGTACTAATAAGACTGGAATGGCACAAGGACTAAGGCTCTCGCGAACCAAGCCTTTCTCCAAAAGCTCTTCAACTTGTCTTTGCATCTCTTTTGTCTCCATAGGATTGCTCCTATATGCTGGTCAGTTTGGAATTGTAGAACCTGGTATGAAATCAATTTGATGTTCAATCCCTCTTAATGGCGGCAAACCATTAGGAAGGTCTTCAGGAAACACATCCTTAAAATCCTGCAACAAAGACACAAAACTAGAAGGTAAAGAATCAAGAGATTCTTCACTGTCAGCAAGTAACAATTCTTTATACATAATAATGAGTACAGGTTGCCCTACATCTATCTCTCTTGCTCTTGCATAAAAAGTATGTTTTGCTTTTCTCCTTGCTTATTTTCTCTCACCAATGGGCCATTTATTTGTTTGCTTACTTTCTTTTGACTCTCGGCCTCTTTTCCCTTTCTGCACTCACTCACTTTATTATTTTCTCTCTCCCTACCCTTAGAATTACCCTTGGGTGTTGAAGAAACATCATTGGCCGAATTTGAACCCCCTTGGTTCTTGCTGGCCGAAACTTCTTTCTCTCTCTTTAGCATCCTCTTTTGATCTTCATACACCTCCTGAGGTGATAATGGTGCTAGAACAACCTTCTTTCCTTCATAAGTAAAGGTATACTTGATGCGGAACCCATGGATCAAATATTACATCTAGAACCCCACATACACATCTAGCATAGAATCTTAGAACTCAAAAACAAATCCTCCCTACCAAACCCACAACTAACCTGTAATTGAGAACTTGGGTGATTGGGATGAAGAAATGAATTGATTAAAACGCCACAAGTGAGACTTGATAAGTTAGAACCAATTCTTCATGCAACAAGAATAAGAAGAAAACCTCTCAAACTTGAAAACACAGAAATTACATTCAACAATTCTGGAAATTCGTAGTCAACCCTATTAAGTTCTTTTTCCCATCCTTATATAGTTGGAAAAGAAGAACTAATGGCTTAAAGTCTAGGTTTACATGTATCTAGTCACAATAGCATTAATTGTTCATCCACCTCAATAATATACTCTAAATTACTGCCCATAATTCTAACAACATAGATGGGCAGATTGTACATTCATTTTGGTGTTGGTTCACATGTGTCTAGTCACACTAACACTAAACCATATCAATATTATATTCCAAATTCGTGCCAATGCCCATCACCATACTTATGGGCAGATTCTTCATGCTTATTGGTGAGTTTCTGACTTCCTCTTCATGATCCATCATATTCACTACAAGTTGGTCTCCCTCTTCATTAATCCACCTTTGTATGAAGTGTTGGAACACATGCTGGAATTTCTTTGATTGTGATCTTGTGATTGGTCCACTTGGCATGATGATATCATCAACATATTTGCTGCCATTACATTCATCAAGCTTGCTTATAGTTTCCTCATCAATACTTATTAGAAAAGCCATCATGTTGTGCCCTTCTATCATGCTGCCATGGTCTTCCTAATAGCAAATGTCCAGCTTGCATTGGCACTACATCACACAAAACATCATCTTTATACCACCCAATGGAGAATGGTATCTTGACTTGCTTCAACACTTTTACTTCCCCAGCGTCATTGGACCATTGCAACTTGTAAGGATTGGGATGCTTAAAACAAGCTAACCCCAATTTATCCACCATTGTAGTACTAGCAGAATTGGTACAACTTCCACCATCAATGATAAGTGTACAAACCTTACCATTCACCAAACACCTAGAGTGGAAAAGATTCTCCCTTTGATCCAAGCCTTCTTCCTTGACTTGAATATTCAAGGCTCTTCTAGTAACAAGCATCTCTCCGTGTTCAGCATTCAATTCTTGATTCTCCCAAGCCTCTTCATCATATTCGGCCCTATCACCACATTCGGCCTCCTCTTCTTCTTCATGTTCAGATTCTGATTCAATTTCCCCTTCATGGGTAGCAATCATCACCCTCTTATTCGGACATTGAGAAGCAATGTGTCCACTTCCCAAACACTTGTAGCATTTAATTTCCCTACTTGGAGTAGGTCTAGAAGGTGTTTCCTTGGCTGTTTTTGCATCCCCATCATTCGGCTTCTTGAAATTAGGATTGTAGGAAGAATTCTTTTGGAAAGAACCCTTGTGATGTGAGCCTGCCTTGCTGGGATTTAATTCCTAAGGAAGCTCAAGCTACGGATCTTCTCCGAAACATAAGAACACCATCCAGCACCTTCAACCCAACACCAACTTGTGATGTAAAACTGAAGCTATATGGCTGGAAACCAAAGATTCAAGACCCAACCCCAACTTGTGAAGGAAAAACCTTGAATATAAGTTAAGACCTAGCAAACTTGGTTATTTTTGCAAGGAATTCGTGCAAGTTCTAACCAGAACTCAAAAGAAGGCTAAAAACCTCTCAAAGCTCTCAAAAATGGAGAGAAAACTCAGAATATTCATTAAGTTCAAAGTCTGCCATTACATCTGTTTTTAAAGACTTAAAGAAAGCATAAAACAAGTGAAATGATGGAAAAATACAAATATAATGATGTGGTTATATAAAACAAATTGGGCAGCCATATAGCTTGTCTCCCACTAGCTTTTAAAAGGCGTGGGCAGCCATATAGCTTGTCTCCCACTAGCTTTTAAAAGGCATCTTTGACTCCCAATGTGAGTTTCAGCCACTCTTTATATATGGGCATCCAATGGTACGTGAATGGTATGTATTTAGCTCCCAAAGGTATAATGATGGATGCCAATATGTATTCTAACTCCTTTGGGTCAATTGGCCTCTTGGGTAGATTGCAATTTGGACACGTGCAACCAAACAGCTTCTTTGCTCTTATTTTCTTCAAGTCTTAACGTTCCAATTGTATTGAGAACATATAGATGTTTGGAAACTAATCCTTGAAGTTTTCTTGCCATTGATCGAGTAACATGTCCTTGGTGTTGTATGCTAGCAATCAGATCCTCATCATCCTCTCCCTCTTCAAAAGAATTCATCCTCGAATCTTCATCATTTGCATAGTAAGGAGCAAGATCAGAAACATTAAAAGTTGCACTTACACCATACTCACCTGGTAGATTAATCTTGTAGGCATTATCATTAATCCTTTCGAGTACTTCAAATGGTCCATCACTTCTCGGCTGCAATTTTGATTTCCTTTGTGTAGGAAACCTTTCTTTTCGCAAATGAACCCATACCAGATCACCAGGCTGGAACACCATCTTTTTCCTTCCTTTGTTTACTTTGGTTGCTCTATTCTCATTAATCTTCTCCATTTGTTGCTTGGCCCTTTGATGCATTTGCTTCACCAATTCAGCTTTCTTTTTACCATCAAAAATAGTAAGCTCATTAGTAGGAAGAGGCAACAAATCTAATGGAGTAAGTGGATTAAAACCATAGACAAGCTCAAAGGGTGAAAATCCAGTGGATGAATGCATTGATCTATTATATGCAAATTCAATAAATGGTATGCATGATGAGGAAATTATAAGCAAGCTTAATGAATCTACACAAGGCAGCAAATTGTTGATGATATCATTATTCCAAGTGGACCAATCACAAGATCACAATCAAAGTGATGAGGAAACTATAAGCAAGCTTGATGAATGTAATGACAGCAAATATGTTAATGATATCATTATGCCAAGTGGACCAATCACAAGATCACAATCAAAGAAATTCCAGCATGTGTTCCAGCACTTCATACAAAGGTGGATTAATGAAGAGGGAGACCAACTTGTAGTGAATATGATGGAACATGAAGAGGAAGTCAGAAACTCACCAACAAGCATGAAGAATCTGCCCATAAGTATGGTGATGGGCATTAGCACGAATTTGGAATATAATATTGATATGGTTTAGTGTTAGTGTGACTAGACACATGTGAACCAACACCAAAATGAATGTACAATCTGCCCATCAATGTTGTCAGAATTATGGGCAGTAATTTAGAGTATATTATTGATGTGGATGAACAATTAATGCTATTGTGACTAGATACATGTAAACCTAGACTTTTAAGCCATTAGTTCTTCTTTTCCAACTATATAAGGATGGGAAAAAGAACTTAATAGGGTGACTACGAATTTCCAGAATTGTTGAATGTAATTTCTGTGTTTTCAAGTTTGAGAGGTTTTCTTCTTATTCTTGTTGCATGAAGAATTGGTTCTAACTTATCAAGTCTTACTTGTGGCATTTTAATCAATTCATTTCTTCATCCCAATCACCCAAGTTCTCAATTACAGGTTAGTTGTGGGTTTGGTAGGGAGGATTTGCTTTTGAGTTCTAAGATTCTATGCTAGATGTGTATGTGGGGTTCTAGATGTAATATTTGATCCATGGGTTCCGCATCATTTGGTATCAGAGCTTTGGCTTGAAGATAAATCTCTAGGTATCTTTTATGTTTTAATTATCCAAAGAAAAAAAAAGAAAAAAAAACGAATCAGATTCAGTTTCTATATTTCTTCATTTTCTGTTCTTGTTGCACCTTGTTCTTATTCTTCAAATCTGTGAACTTTTGTTTAATTTTTCAATTTCTATCCTTGTTTACTGAAAGTTCAAAAGAAAAAAAGAGGAAAAGATCAAAAGAAAAACAAAAAAAAAAGGAAAAGAGAATCAGATTCAACTTCCTCAACATAAAAGAAAAAAAAATCGTACCTGTTTCTGTCTAGAATTTTTCTTCACAAGTGTTTGAGATTTTTTGCATATTTATACCATTAACAGCTTGCTACCTTATTATATTTGATCAAATTACATCAGCTCCTCATTATGCATCCATTTAGCATTTAAAATCTGATATTTAGAGCCTTTCTTGCATTGGGAATAGATTTAGGTTGCATATTCAGATTACTCATTGGAGTGATTTGAATTCTTTTTTTTTAGGGATCCAGAATTGTTTTTCTTTGTATTCTTAGTTTCATTCTTTCATATACCTCTTGTTTCTTGTATGCATTAAGTAGCTAATTCTCAATCATAGTTACTTTGGTTTGATTAACACAAATACTTTTGCTTCTTGTGATAACTTTCAGTTCTTGTTGTCTAAAATTAAATTGCTTCTAGAATTGCAGAATTCATTTTGTTCATTAGGTTCCTTGTAGAGTCTTTAAAACAAAACTTGTTCTACTTGATTTAAGTGGATTCAATTCTGAAATTCAACTTGATAAAAGAAGAATTGAGAGGTAAAAGGGACCAAGGTTTGAGTGAAATACAAGAGGAGTGTCAATCTGATCTTGAGTGAAACACGTAAGGGAGTGAGGTGAGGAAATTTTCTTTATTAACATTTTCTTGTAGGTTCTTCTTACACCATGTCAAATTCTGGAAGTGAAAAACGTGATATGACCATAAATGACATAGCCTTCATGTTAGAGGCAATGCAAAGGAGATTTGAAAGGTTTGATTTGACCATAAACAACATGAGAGGTGATGTAGACAGCATAATGCAAAGGCAGCGGAATGATACTAATCGAAGGGGGCAGAATAGAGGGAGAGGAAACATGATGAATGATGATGAGATAGAGAGGGAAGATGATGAAGAAAGTGAGGAATCAATTGCTCAAAGAAGACCTCAACAAAGGGACAGTAACATATCTTCCATAAAAATGAAGATACCATCATTCAAGGGGAGAAATGATGCTGAAGCTTACCTTGAATGGGAAAGAAAAGTTGAGTTGGTGTTTGATTGTCATAATTATAGTGAAATGAAGAAAGTTAAGATTGCAGCAGTTGAATTCACAGATTATGCACTAATTTGGTGGGATCAATTGATGATTTCCAAGAGGAGAAATGGAGAAAGAACTATCACTACTTGGGCTGAAATGAAAACTGTGATGAGAAAGAGATTTGTACCATCTTACTACTATAGGGAGCTTCACCAAAAATTACAGCGGTTAACTCAAGGATCCATGTCAGTGGAGGATTACCATAAAGAGATGGAGATGATCATGAGTAGAACTAATATAGAGGAGGATCCAGAAATCACTATGGCTCGATTTTTGAGTGGGCTGAATAGAGAGATAGCTAACATAATTGAATTACATCATTATGTGGAGCTTGAAGATATGGTACACATGGCCATGAAAGTGGAGAAGCAACTGAAACTCAAGGGAGCAGCAAAGGGATTTTCTAATTCCAGCTCTAGTTTCACTTCAAAATGGCCAAAGAAAGATGATAATCCTAAAGGGAATGATGTGAGCCTGCCTTGCTGGGATTTAATTCCTAAGGAAGCTCAAGCTACGGATCGTCTCCAAAACATAAGAACACCAACCAGTACCTTCAACCCAACACCAACTTGTGATGTAAAACTGAAGCTATATGGCTGGAAACCAAAGATTCAAGACCCAACCCCAACTTGTGAAGGAAAAACCTTGAATATAAGTTAAGACCTAGCAAACTTGGTTATTTTTGCAAGGAATTCGTGCAAGTTCTAACAAGAACTCAAAAGAAGGCTAAAAACCTCTCAAAGCTCTCAAAAATGGAGAGAAAACTCTGAATATTCATTAAGTTCAAAATCTGCCATTACATCTGTTTTTAAAGACTTAAAGAAAGCATAAAACAAGTGAAATGATGGAAAAAATACAAATATAATAATGTGGTTACATAAAACAAATTGGGCAGCCATATAGCTTGTCTCCCACTAGCTTTTAAAAGGCATGGGCAGCCATATAGCTTGTCTCCCACTAGCTTTTAAAAGGCATCTTTGACTCCCAATGTGAATTTCAGCCACTCTTAATATATGGACATCCAATGGAACGTGAATGGTATGTATTTAGCTCCCAAAGGTATAATGATGGATGCCAATATGTATTCTAACTCCTTTGGGTCAATTGGCCTCTTGGGTAGATTGCAATTTGGACACATGCAACCAAACAGCTTCTTTGCTCTTATTTTCTTCAAGTCTTAACGTTCCAATTGTATTGAGAACATATAGATGTTTGGAAACTAATCCTTGAAGTTTTCTTGCCATTGATCGAGTAACAGGTCCTTGGTGTTGTATGCTAGCAATCAGATCCTCATCATCCTCTCCCTCTTCAAAAGAATTCGTCCTCGAATCTTCATCATCTGCATAGTAAGGAGCAAGATCAGAAACATTAAAAGTTGCACTTACACCATACTCACCTGGTAGATTAATCTTGTAGGCATTATCATTAATCCTTTCGAGTACTTCAAATGGTCCATCACTTCTCGGCTGCAATTTTGATTTCCTTTGTGTAGGAAACCTTTCTTTTCGCAAATGAACCCATACCAGATCACCAGGCTGGAACACCATCTTTTTCCTTCCTTTGTTTACTTTGGTTGCTCTATTCTCATTAATCTTCTCCATTTGTTGCTTGGCCCTTTGATGCATTTGCTTCACCAATTCAGCTTTCTTTTTACCATCAAAACTAGTAAGCTCATTAGTAGGAAGAGGCAACAAATCTAATGGAGTAAGTGGATTAAAACCATAGACAAGCTCAAAGGGTGAAAATTCAGTGGATGAATGCATTGATCTATTAAATGCAAATTCAATAAATGGTATGCATTCCTCCCATGTCTTCAAATTTTTTTTAATCATGGTACGAAGAAGAGTGCCCACAGTCCTATTAACAACTTCCGTCTGCCCATCTGTTTGCGGATGGCATGTAGTAGAGAAACAAAGCTTTGTACCTAACTTTCCCCATAGGACTTTCCAAAAATGACTCAAAAATTTTACATCTCGATCACTTACTATGGTCCTAGGAATACCATGCAATCTCACTACTTCTCTAAAGAACAAATCAGATATATGGCATGCATCATCAGTTTTATGACATGGAATGAAATGTGCCATTTTAGAAAATCGATCAACCACAACAAATAAACTATCATGACCTTTTTTTGTCCTAGGTAGCCCCAAAATAAAATCCATAGATAAGTCTACCCAAGGTTCACTAGGTACACTTAAAGGCATATACAAACCATGTGGTCTTACTTTGGATTTTGCTTTCATACATGTCACGCATTTAGCACAAAATTTCTCTACATCTTTCCTCATATGTGGCCAATAAAAATGTTCATGCAGAATTTCTAATGTTTTAGCCACCCCAAAATGTCCCATTAAACCTCCCCCATGTGACTCTCTTACAAGCAATCCTCTTATAGAGCTATTTGGAACACAAAGTCGTTTCTCTCTAAATAAGAAACCATCATGCCTATAAAATTTTTCAAAGGCAGCATTTTCACAAGAGGCATATATTTGTGCAAATTCAGAGTCATGCTTATACAATTCTTTCATATGCTCAAATCCTAGAAGTCTAGCATCAAGCATAGAGATTAGGGCATACCTCCTAGATAAGGCATCAGCAACAACATTTTCTTTTCCTTGCTTATATTGAATCACATATGGAAATGCTTCAATAAATTCACTCCATTTGGCATGGCGTTTGTTCAGCTTGCTTTGTCCTTTCAAGTATTTTAGTGATTCATGATCACTATGAATAACAAACTCCTTTGGCCAAAGATAATGCTGCCACGTCTCCAACGCCCTCACTAATGCATACATCTCCTTGTCATAAGTAGAGTAATTCAAAGGAGCTCCACTTAGCTTCTCACTAAAGTATGCAATTGGTCTTCTTTCCTGCATCAAAACAGCACCTATACCCACTCCAGAAGCATCACATTCAACTTTAAAAGTCTTAGAAAAATCAGGTAATGCAAGTAATGGTGCAGAACATAATTTTTCTTTTAGTAATCTAAATGCATGCTCCTGTTCCTTATTCCATTTGAACCCTACATTTTTCTTCACAATTTCATTTAATGGGGCTGCAATTGTACTAAAGTCTCTAACAAATCTCCTATAAAAACTAGCAAGACCATGAAAACTCCTAACATCAGTCACGGATTTTGGTGTAGGCCACTCTTTGATGGCTTTTACCTTATCATCATCAACCTCAATTCCTTTCCCACTCACTACAAATCCTAAGAAAATGACTTTTTCCATACAGAATGTACATTTCTTTAAATTTGCATACAATTTCTCTTTCCTAAGAACTTCAAGCACACATCTTAAATGCATTAAATGATCATTTAAACTTTGACTATACACTAAAATATCATCAAAATACACAACAACAAACTTTCCAAGAAAAGCACGCAAGACATGATTCATTAATCTCATGAAAGTACTAGGTGCATTGCTTAGTCCAAAAGGCATGACTAACCATTCATACAAACCATATTGAGTCTTAAAAGCTGTTTTCCATTCATCTCCTAATCTCATTCTTATTTGATGATAACCACTTTTAAGATCAATTTTTGAAAATATACATGCACCATGCAATTCATCAAGCATATCATCAAGTCTAGGAATTGGATGTCTATACTTTACAGTGATTTTATTGATAGCACGACAATCCACACACATTCGCATTGATCCATCCTTTTTAGGTACTAGAAGTACCGGCACAGCACATGGACTCATGCTCTCCCTAACATGACCTTTCGCAAGCAGCTCATCCACCTGTTTTTGCAACTCCTTAACCTCTTGAGGATTTGTCCTATATGCTGGACGATTTGGAATTACAGCTCCAGGAATGAAATCAATTTGATGTTCTATTCCTCTAATGGGTGGCAATCCACTCGGTACCTCATTTGGAAAGACATCTTCAAATTCCTGCAACAAAGTCAAAGCAACACTAGGAATAGATGGATCAAGGTCAGTTACATTAAGAAAAACTCCCTTACATATCAGAAGGAGCATCATACTATCAGAAGAGTATGCTTGCCTCACATCTTTCCCCCTAGCAACTAAACTTACTTTCTTCTCTCCACTCTCATTTTTATTATGTAATTTCTTCTTTTTCTCTTTTTCTTTTTCTCTCTCAACTTTTATTCTTTGTTTTTCCTCTTGATCTTTCTTTTCTCTCTCCCTCTTTTCAACCTCTCTTTGCATTTTCTCTTGCATGGCAGCTTGTACTCTCTTTTGGTCTTCAAAAGCCTCCATAGGTGTTAAAGGTGCAAGAGTCACCTTTCGGCCTTCAAAATCAAATGAATACCTATTCTTAAACCCGTCATGTGTTGCTTTTCTATCATATTGCCATGGCCTCCCAAGTAGGATATGACTAGCATGCATGGGAACTACATCACACAACACTTCATCCTTATACCTCCCAATGGTAAATGACAATAATACTTGCTTGGTCACCTTAACTTCTCCACTATCATTCAACCACTGCAATCTGTATGGATTAGGATGTTTTGTAGTAGGAAATGCAAGTTTCTCTACTAGTAGAGTGCTAGCCACATTAACACAACTCCCACCATCTATGATCATACTACAAACTTTTTCTTTGACTAAACATCTAGTATGAAAAATATTTTCTCTTTGCAGTTCATCACCTTCATCTTCCTTCACCTGTATATTTAAAGCACGCATAACAACAAGAGCACTTCCATGCACAGCATGCTCTACATCACTATCTTCATCCAAAGGTAGAATGTTAACATCTGAATCTTCATCTACAACTTCATCATCTTCAGATTCAATATCACCACTCGGCCTCACCACCATCACCCTTTTATTTGGACATTCTCTAGCATAATGCCCTTTCCCTAAACATCGAAAACATTGGATGTCTCTTGTTCTTCCATTGGAGTTCATTGGGGCCTTACCCTTATCAATCACAATGGCTTTTTCTCCAGCCTTGTTCCCCTCTTTCTTCTCCTTTGAAACAAATTTATTCTCACTAGATTCCCCTTTCTTCCAATTTGGCTTCCAAGGAACATTATTGGCAGAATTCATTCCCATTCCAGATCTGGTTGTTTTCTTCTTCTTAAGTTGTTTTTCTACCTTGATTGCCATATTTAACATGTCATCAAGCTCCACATAATGATGCAGCTCCACTATGTCGGCAATTTCATCTTTCAGCCCATGTAGAAACCGTGCCATAGTTGCTTCCCTTTCTTCTTCTATATTAGCTCGTATCATAGCCATTTCCATCTCTTGAAAATATTCTTCCACACTTTTATTGCCTTGTACCAGCCCTTGTAATCGTTGATGTAACTCCCTATAGTAGTGTTGTGGTACAAATCTATCTCTCATGACTTGTTTCAGCTCATCCCAAGTCTGCACTCCTCTCATGCCATTTCTTCTTCGTTTAGTGAGTAATTGATCCCACCAAACTAATGCATAATCAGTAAACTCTACCACAGCAAGTGTCACCTTCTTTTGCTTACTATAGTTGTGGCAATCAAAGATGAGTTCAGTCTTTCTCTCCCATTCCAAGTATGCATCTGGATTTGCTTTGCCTTGGAATGATGGAATTTTCATTTTAATTCCATTAACATTGCTGTCTACTCTCCCTCTCCCTCTTGCATTTTCCACAGTTTCTTGCCTAATATTTCTGCCTTCCAAAAGTGAATGTGTATGTAAACATGTCCAAATCCTTTCAAATTTTACAGGCATGTTTTAGATATTCAGCTAAGCATACATATTAAATTTCATGTCAAAATTCGTTCGTTTGCTTGGTTGTCCATATATTACCGCTAGTTAGCCATTTTTGGGTCCATAATATAAACGTTTCATAAGAGACCTAAAAATTCGTTTTTCTTCTTCCATTTTGTCTCAATATATTGTCCTAAATCCAGTTTTGTCAAATTCTTCCCTTTGGTAATGTTTGTCTAAAATTTTAGTGTCTTTCGTCCTTAGGTTTCAAATATCATATATTCTGTTTTTTTTCAGCTTATGTTACTCTTGTTCCAATCTTGAATGTGTTTTAAACCTTGCAATTTAGTTATTTAGTTGAGGAAATATTAAGTTCTTGCTAGAACTTGGAAGGGGCTGAAGTGAGTGGAAAAAGGCATAGAGTGGTGAGATTGTTAGAGGGTAAAAGCCAAAGTTTGAGTGAAATACAGATTGAGTGTTACCATATTAGAGTGAAACACGTGAGGGAGTGTGTGAGAGAATATTTCTAACATTTGTTTTGCAGCAATCAGTATGTCAACAAAACGAGATAGTGATCGAGAGAGCAACCGACCCCAAGAAGAGCCAGAAGCTTCTAATGTTCTTAAGGCATTGCAATCTCAATTTCAAAGGATGAATGTGTTGTTTGTTGATATTAGAGAACAGATGGAAAAACACTCAAAACAAATTGAAGAATTGCAGCAAGCAAGCTCTACAAATCAAAGGAATTTAGGAAGGGATGAACGAGATAATTTTCATAGGGAGCAAAACACAAATAGGGGGCAGAATAGAGGTAGGCGTGCTGGACTAAATGATTTGCCAAATGATGTGAGCCTGCCTTGCTGGGATTTAATTCCTAAGGAAGCTCAAGCTACGGATCGTCTCCAAAACATAAGAACACCAACCAGTACCTTCAACCCAACACCAACTTGTGATGTAAAACTGAAGCTATATGGCTGGAAACCAAAGATTCAAGACCCAACCCCAACTTGTGAAGGAAAAACCTTGAATATAAGTTAAGACCTAGCAAACTTGGTTATTTTTGCAAGGAATTCGTGCAAGTTCTAACAAGAACTCAAAAGAAGGCTAAAAACCTCTCAAAGCTCTCAAAAATGGAGAGAAAACTCTGAATATTCATTAAGTTCAAAATCTGCCATTACATCTGTTTTTAAAGACTTAAAGAAAGCATAAAACAAGTGAAATGATGGAAAAAATACAAATATAATAATGTGGTTACATAAAACAAATTGGGCAGCCATATAGCTTGTCTCCCACTAGCTTTTAAAAGGCATGGGCAGCCATATAGCTTGTCTCCCACTAGCTTTTAAAAGGCATCTTTGACTCCCAATGTGAATTTCAGCCACTCTTAATATATGGACATCCAATGGAACGTGAATGGTATGTATTTAGCTCCCAAAGGTATAATGATGGATGCCAATATGTATTCTAACTCCTTTGGGTCAATTGGCCTCTTGGGTAGATTGCAATTTGGACACATGCAACCAAACAGCTTCTTTGCTCTTATTTTCTTCAAGTCTTAACGTTCCAATTGTATTGAGAACATATAGATGTTTGGAAACTAATCCTTGAAGTTTTCTTGCCATTGATCGAGTAACAGGTCCTTGGTGTTGTATGCTAGCAATCAGATCCTCATCAGGGAAGGAGGCTGCCTGGAAAGGAAAGGAAAAACAAGTTCTAGATGACCCTAAAGGTAACTCTAAAACATCTAACTCTAATCAAAAGCATAGTACCATTAAATGCTTTAGGTGTTTAGGAGTAGGGCATATAGCATCTCAATGTCCAAATAAGAAAATCATGTTGATACGAGATAATGGTGAAATTGATAGTGCTAGTGAACATGAAAGTGATGATGATAATGATAGCATGCCACCATTAGAAGAAATTGAACATATTATTGAATATCCTGCCCATGGTGAATCTTTGGTTATTAGAAGAGCTTTAAACATGCAAATTAAAGATGAAGAAAGTAATCAAAGAGAGAACATTTTCCATACTCGTTGCATTGTGAATGGAAAAGTGTGCAGCATGATCATTGATGGGGGTAGTTGTGCAAATGTTGCTAGTACTGATTTTGTGGATAAATTAGGGTTAGCATGCACAAAACATCCTAGTCCTTACAAGCTGCAATGGTTGAATGATAGTGGAGAGGTGAGGGTAACAAAGCAGGTTCTGTTTTCTTTTGCAATTAGGAGATACAAAGATGAAGTTTGCTGTGATGTTGTGCCTATGCATGCTAGCCATATCCTTCTTGGTCGTCCATGGCAGTTTGATAGAAGAGCTTTGCATGATGGCTTTAAGAATCATTATTCTTTCAGCCTAAATGGTTTAAATTTCACTCTTGCTCCATTGTCACCTAAACAAGTGTATGAAGATCAAGTAAATATTTTGAGATCATTTGAAAAGAATTCTGGTGGTGAGGGTAAAACAAATAAAAAGGGAGTACAAGAGGCCAAGTGTGAGAAAAAGAATGATAAAAATGGCCCATTGGTGAGAGAAAAAGAGAAAGGGAGAGAAAATAAAAGAGAGTGTTTCTATGCAAAAGAAAAGGAGTTAAGGAGTGCTTTTTGTGAGAAAAGAAGTCTGATTGTACTTAGGTACAAAGAGACCTTGATTTCTACATCTAACCTTGATAACCCTTTGCCTAGTTGTGTTAGTTCTCTTTTACAGGAATTTGGAGATGTTTTTCCAGAAGATGTACCCAAAGGATTACCACCTTTAAGAGGGATTGAGCATCAAATTGACTTCATTCCGGGCTCAACAATTCCTAATCGACCAGCTTATAGAAGTAATCCGGAGGAAACCAAGGAACTTCAAAGGCAAGTGGAGGAGTTGCTAGCAAAGGGACATGTGCGTGAAAGTCTTAGCCCATGTGCTGTTCCGGTGTTATTAGTCCCAAAGAAAGATGGATCATGGAGAATGTGTGTGGACTGCCGAGCAATCAATAAAATCACGGTGAAGTATAGACATCCAATTCCTAGACTTGATGATATGCTTGATGAGTTGAGTGGTTCTTGCATTTTTACTAAGATTGATTTGAAAAGTGGTTACCATCAAATTAGGATGAAAGAAGGAGATGAGTGGAAAACTGCATTCAAAACAAAATATGGTCTTTATGAGTGGTTAGTTATGCCATTTGGTTTATCTAATGCACCTAGTACATTCATGAGATTAATGAACCATGTTCTGCGTGCATATCTTGGTAAATTTGTTGTTGTATATTTTGATGACATACTCATTTATAGCAAATCAGTAGATGAGCATGTAGAACATATTAGGGTTATTCTTGATGTTTTGAGAAAGGAAGAATTATATGCCAACTTGAAAAAGTGCATGTTTTGTAGTGATAAAATCATATTCTTAGGTTTTATGGTTAGTGCACAAGGAATTGAGGTTGATGATGAAAAGGTAAAGGCAATAAGAGATTGGCCAGCACCTAAAACCGTGAGTGAGGTAAGAAGTTTTCATGGTTTGGCTAGTTTCTATAGAAGGTTTGTTAAAGATTTTAGTTCCATTGCTGCACCATTAAATGAATTGGTAAAAAAGGATGTAAAGTTTAATTGGACTAAAATTCATGAAATGGCATTCAATTTGTTGAAAGAAAGGTTAACTACTGCTCCAATTCTTGCTTTACCAGATTTTGATAAGACCTTCGAATTAGAGTGTGATGCTTCAGGTGTGGGCATAGGTGCTGTTTTGATGCAAGAAGGGAAACCAATTGCATATTTTAGTGAGAAGCTTCATGGTGCACAATTAAATTATTCCACTTATGACAAGGAGCTGTATGCTTTGGTAAGAGCTTTACAAGTGTGGCAACATTACTTATTGCCTAAAGAGTTTGTTATTCATACAGATCATGAATCATTAAAGCATCTAAATGGGCAAACCAAGCTGAACCGAAGGCATGGAAAGTGGATAGAGTTCATTGAGCCATTTCCATATGTGATAAAGTATAAGCGTGGCAAAGACAATGTAGTAGCAGATGCACTTTCAAGAAGGTATTCCTTAATCTCAACTCTTAGTTCTAAGTTATTAGGCTTTGAGCAAATTAAGGATATGTATGCCAATGATGTTGACTTTGCAAATGTTTATAAAGCATGTGAGCATTCTGCATTTCAGAAGTTTTATAGGCATGATGGGTACTTATTTAAGGATGGAAGATTATGCATGCCTAGTTGCTCATTAAGGGAATTGCTTGTGCGTGAGGCACATAGTGGAGGACTCATGGGACATTTTGGGATATTTAAGACTTTAGACATTCTGCATGAACATTTCTATTGGCCAAACATGAGAAAGGATGTTGAAAGAATTTGTGCCAAGTGTATTGCATGTAAACAAGCAAAATCTAAGTCTTTACCTCATGGGCTGTATACTCCTTTACCTATTCCTAATGCACCTTGGATGGACATATCTATGGACTTTGTTTTGGGGCTGCCTAGGACTAGAAAAGGAAAAGATAACATATTTGTTTGTTGTTGATAGATTCAGCAAAATGGCTCATTTCATTGCATGTCACAAAACTGATGATGCAACAAATATTGCAAATTTGTTCTTTGGGGAAGTAGTTCGGTTGCATGGCATTCCTAAAACAATTGTAAGTGATAGAGATGTGAAGTTCTTAAGTCATTTTTGGCGTGTTTTATGGAATAAGTTAGGTACTAAATTGTTGTTCTCTACAACTTGTCATCCACAAACTGATGGACAAACAGAAGTGGTAAATAGGACTTTAGGATCTTTGTTACGTGCTGTTGTGGGTAAGAATTTGAAAACTTGGGAAGATTGTTTGCCATTAGTGGAGTTTGCATATAATAGAAGCATACATTCTTCTACTGGTTATTCACCATTTGAAATTGTTTATGGTTTTAATCCACTTACACCACTTGATTTGTTTCCTTTGCCATTAAATGAAATAACTAACTTAGATGGTGAAAAGAAAGCTGAGTTGGTTAAGCAGATACATGAAAAGGCACGAGCTCATCTTGAGAAGAAATTTGAATCAGTTGCCCATAATGCAAATAGAAGAAGGAAACATGTGATTTTCCAACCTGGTGATTGGGTATGGGTTCATATGAGGAAGGAAAGATTTCCTAAACAAAGGAAATCCAAGTTGGATGCAAGGGGAGATGGCCCATTCCAAGTTTTAGAACGGATCAATGACAATGCCTACAAAATTGATCTACCAGGTGAGTATAATGTTTCTGCAACTTTCAATGTTAGTGATCTTTCTCCTTTTGATGTAGGCTCAGATTTGAGGACAAATCTTTTTGAGTAAGGAGGGAATGATGAGGAAACTATAAGCAAGCTTGATGAATGTAATGGCAGCAAATATGTTGATGATATCATTATGCCAAGTGGACCAATCACAAGATCACAATCAAAGAAATTCCAGCATGTGTTCCAGCACTTCATACAAAGGTGGATTAATGAAGAGGGAGACCAACTTGTAGTGAATATGATGGACCATGAAGAGGAAGTCAGAAACTCACCAACAAGCATGAAGAATCTGCCCATAAGTATGGTGATGGGCATTAGCACGAATTTGGAATATAATATTGATATGGTTTAGTGTTAGTGTGACTAGACACATGTGAACCAACACCAAAATGAATGTACAATCTGCCCATCAATGTTGTCAGAATTATGGGCAGTAATTTAAAGTATATTATTGAGGTGGATGAACAATTAATGCTATTGTGACTAGATACATGTAAACCTAGACTTTAAGCCATTAGTTCTTCTTTTCCAACTATATAAGGATGGGAAAAAGAACTTAATAGGGTTGACTACGAAATTCCAGAATTGTTGAATGTAATTTCTGTGTTTTCAAGTTTGAGATGTTTTCTTCTTATTCTTGTTGCATGAAGAGTTGGTTCTAACTTATCAAGTCTGACTTGTGGCGTTTTAATCAATTCATTTCTTCATCCCAATCACCTAAGTTCTCAATTACAGGTTAGTTGTGGGTTTGGTAGGGAGGATTTGTTTTTGAGTTCTAAGATTCTATGCTAGATGTGTATGTGGGGTTCTAGATGTAATATTTGATCCATGGGTTCCGCATCAAAACCATTCACCATTAGAAGTTGTGTATGGGTTCAATCCATTAACTCCAATGGATTTGCTACCTTTACCATTAGAGAAAGCAAATTTGGATGGTAAACAAAAAGCTGACTTTGTTAAAACTTTGCATGAAAAGGTGCGCACACAAATTGAAAAGAAGACTCTATAATATGAGAAGCAACACAACAAAGGCCGAAAGAAAGTAGTATTCAAACATGGAGATTTGGTTTGGCTACACTTAAGGAAGGAAAGATTTCCTAGACAAAGGAAGTCAAAACTAATACCTAGAGGGAATGGTCCATTTCGAGTCCTTCAAAGAATAAATGACAATGCATATAAGCTGGAATTGCCAAGTATGGTAATGTTAGTGCAACCTTCAATGTTTCTGATATGTCTTTGTTTGATGTAGGTGATGAAGGATCAGATTCAAGGACAAATCCTTGCGAGGAGAGGTGATGAGGAATTACATGCTGATCAAAAATTGGCCAAGCACCAACAGTCCAATGATGACATGAACAAACAATTCAAAGATCCACTAGCCATGTATGGAGGACCAATGACAAGGTCTAGAGCTAATAAGTTGAAAGACGCTTTAATTTCCTTCATGGATCAGATTTGGAGAAAACAATTTGCTCAAGATTTGTTTAAAGATGATCCATGGATGCAAGAAGAGCTTAAGTTGGTCAACATAATTCAAGCAAGACCTAATCTTGTAGGCTAATCCAGGCTTATGAGAGTAAAGATTTAGGTTCATTTTTAATAATAAAAGGTCATTTGGCCATGGTCTTGAAGTCTAAAAGACCAATGGCCGAAGACAAATTAATAGGCTGTTTAAGACTATTTGTGTTTTAATTCTGTATTTTGACTTTTATTAGGGTTTATTCTTATTAAGTATGAGTTACAAAGGCTGAAATATGAAGAAAAAGAGTTACAAAAGCCAAGAAAATAATGGTCCAACGTTCACATTGAGTTGGCAAAGTAATGGGGCTATTTATTATGTGTAATGGGACTGTCAATTAATATGGGAGTTACATATGAACTTAATTCTGAAACTCTCTTTGTATATGGCCTTCTTCTATATAAACAAGGCTGATTTCCTTTGTAAATACAATTATTAAAAAGATATAAAATATATTTTGAGCACTTGTGAGTGTTTTGTCTTAAGTTCTTGCATGAACTTTGGAACTTATCAAGCTATTCAGTTTGTGGCGTTCAAATTCCAGAATCTTTGTTTTCATCCTTAACTTATAAAACCTTCTTTGTTTGTGGCGTTTTGAGGAAATCAAAGTGCTATTCTAATTACTTAATCATAAATCCATTGATAAAAGTGATTAGAATACTTAATCTTACTTCATTCTTGAACGATCCACATTTTGATTCAACTTTTGGAGCGTGTTAATTTGCATTCCATATATATCATAGTTCTGTAACTATTGGGGTGTATAGTTGCTAAATTGATGATTTCCATCATCCTCCCTACTAAACCCACAACTAACCTGTGATTGAGAACTTGGGTGATTGGGATGAAGAAATGAATTGATTTAAATGCCACAAGTCAGACTTGATAAGTTAGAACCAATTCTTCATGCAATAAGAATAAGAAGAAAACCTCTCAAGCTTGAAAACACATCAATTACATTCAACATAAACTGACAATTCATATCAACCCTTTTGAGTTCTTTTTCCCCTCCCTATATAGCTGCAAAAGTAGAACTCATGGCTTAAAATTCTAGGTTTACATGTATCTAGTCACACTAGCATTAATTATCCATCCACATCAATAATATATTCTAAATTACTGCCCATAATTCTGACAACATTGATGGTTAGATTTTACATGCACTTTGGTGTTGGTTTACATGTGTCTAGTCACACTAGCACTAAACCATATCAATATTATATTCCAAATTCGTGCTAATGCCCATCACCATATTTATGGGCAGATTCTTCATGCTTCTTGGTGAGTTTTTGACTTCCTCTTCATGTTCCTTCATATTCAGTACAAGTTGGTCTCCCTCTTCATTAATCCACCTTTGAATGAAGTGTTGGAACACATGCTGGAGTTTCTTTGATTGTGATCTTGTGATTGGTCCACTTGGCATAATGATATCATCAACATATTTGTTACATTATGTAGATTCACCAAGATTGCATATAGTTTTCTCATCAGTTAGGATTTTATTCTTGTTAAAGTTTGAGTTTTTGATCAGTTGTCATTTGGCAGTTACAAATGAGTGCATTTAGTTTGGACTGTGATCAGTTGTCATTTGGGAGTTACAGAATGAATGCTTTTAATGTATAACAGCTCTTTTCAATGAGAGTTAGTGGGGATTAAAGGGAAGAACGTGGAAGAACTATAATAACAGCCATTTAGGTTTCTTCTACCTCACTTTGGCTATAAATATCAAAGCCAAACTAATTTGTATGAAGACCATTGATGAATGATAATCTGAATTTGCACTTTGTGAGTGTTTTTGCTTAAGTTCTTTCATGAACTTTGAACTTATCAAACTAATTTGGTTTGTGGCATTCTCTAACAAAAAAAAATCTTGTGTTTTAATTCTTAACTTATCAGATCATATCTTGTTTGTGGCGTTGTGGGTTGAATTCAAGTACTAGTTTCATTTGTAAACAATAACAATTGGAACTAGTTTTTTTCTAACTTCACTTGAGGAAGTCCTTGGGTTTTGGAATCATCTTAACTGGAGGGTGTTTTCTTGCATTCCATATGGATCATAACTTAATAGTTATTGGGGTATATGGTTGCTAAAATTATGATTTTCTATCATTTGGTATCAGAGCAAGGCTCAAATTGAGGTTTGCTTATCTTTGTGTTTTTTTTGTTCAAGTTTAACATCTTCATCTTATTTTTCTTTATTTGTGCTGAATCTTCTTTTTTTAATTTTGGCCTATTAAGTACTCTTTGATTTAAGTTCATACCTCTTTGTGTTGACACAACAAGTTTTGTTGTTCCTTCTCTTATTGTAACTTTTTTGTATTAATCTTAAAATTTCTGCACTTTTGTTAATATCATAAAAAAAAAGAAAGAAATGAAAATTAAAAAAAAATCAGAATTGCAAAAGTGTGGAATTCTAGTTCTTAAAGTTTCAGAATTGTTTGAGGCTAAGGGACCTAAATTTTAGCACTTACATTTGTTTCCTTGTCTTTAGCTACTTTAAATTTGGCCTTACCTAAAATCTTATGCTAGACCAGCCCTTTTCAATCCATTGAATTGCCATAATCTAATTTGATTTGTTTAGGTGATTAGTTCATTTATGAACCCAAAGCAAAAGCAAGAGAGGTAAAAGGCAAGAGTGGTAAGGCCAACATTGAGAAAAGCCAAATTTTTATGTGAAACACGAGTGGTGTGAATCAAATCTTTGAGTGAAACACGTGAGGGAGTATCTTGTGAGGCTGTTTTAAAATTTCTTCTTTCAGGTTTTAAACATGTCTAACATCAAGATAAATACGTGAGTTCTTCCTCAAATGATCAAATAATTCAAGCAATGCAACATCAATTTGAACGTATGTTCAAATTGATTGGAGATGTAAGAGATCATTTAGAAAAATATGATGATGCGATTACCACATTGCAAGGTGAGCCAAGGCATAGAAGGCAACCAACCTTTGCCAATGATGAATATGATGGAGGAATTGTCACAGATCATGATCAAGCAACCATTATTGGAGGGGATGCTCATCCTATAATGCAAAATATGAGAGCAAGGTTTGACGGCATTGATCGAAATATAGGCAGGATCAAAATGAAGATTCCTTCCTTCCAAGGAAAGAATGCCCATATGCTTATTTGGAGTGGGAAAGAAAGGTGGAGATGATCTTCGAGTGTCACAACTACTCTGAAGAGAAAAGGTAAAATTAGCCACTATTGAATTTTGAGATTATGTTATTGTTTGGTGGGATCAATTGTGTAAAGACATGCGTCGAAATGGTGAAAGGTCCGTTGAGACATGGTTTGAGATGAAACACATCATGAGAAAGTGATTTATCCCTAGCCACTATTATACGGATTTGCACTAGCATTTACAAACCTTAACACAAGGTTCCATGAGTGTGGAGGAATATCACAAAGAAATGGAGTTAGCCATGATAAGGGCTAATATGAATGAGGATCGTGAAGCCACCATGGCAAGGTTCTTGAATGGTTTGAACAAGAATATTGTTGATCTTGTGGAGTTGCAACACTATGTGGGGATTGAAGACATGGTGAATGTGGCCATGAAAATTGAAAGACAACTGAAACGCAAGGGTACAAGTAAGTATGATTCTAAACCTTATTTGACTTCCTATTCTTCTTCTTGGAAACCAAATTGGAGTAAAAAGGAGGATAAACCTATTGTTAAGCATAAGATTGATGAAAATAAAAACAAAAATGAAATAGGCAGCAAGGGTAGAGGTGAGAATCAAACTAATCAAACTAGAGGAATTAAGTGTTTTAAGTGCCTAGGACACGGTCATATGGCAGGTGAATGTTCCAATAAAAATGATCATAAGAGATGGGACTATTGAGTCTAAAAGTGAGAGAGAGGAAGATGATGAAATGCCATCTTTAGAAGATGCTAGTGATGTTGAGTTTACTAAGGGAGATGTGTTAGTTGTACAACGCACACGTAGTTTGCAAAGTAAACATGATGAACATGGTGAACAACGTGAAAATCTGTTTCATACTCATTGTTTGATTGCTAACAAGTTGTGTAATATGATTGTGGATAGTGGTACTTGTACAAACGTGGCTAGTACTTTGCTTGTAGAAAAATTGAAATTACCTACTACTAAACATCCAAAATCATACAAGTTACAATGGTTAAATCATAGTGGTGTTGTGAAGGTGAATAAGCAAGTATTAGTTTCTTTCTCTATTGGTAGATCTAAAGATGAGGTGTTGTGTGATGTGATTCCTATGTATGCTGGTCACATGTTGTTGGGGAGACTATGGCAATATGATCGAAGGGTCATACATGATGGGTGGTTTAAGAACCGATATTCTTTGATCATGAATGGACAGAAATACCAACTTGGACCTTTGTCTCCAAAGACCATTTTTGAAGTCCAAATGAGAATAAAAGAGCAATATGAAGAACTTGAATTTTCGTTGGCTGAAACTTTGGGGAGGGAGCAAGAAAGAGAGAAAAAAGAAAAAGGTGAGATGAGTGGTAAGAATGAGAGCAATGGGAAACACAAGGGGAGAGAAAATAAGGGAGGAATGAATGAAATTAAAATGAGTGTTTATGCAAAAATGAGTGATGTGAGGAAAACACTAACCATGAGGCAGCTTATACTTGTACTTATGTACAAGGATGTTTTGATTATATCTAATGAGCTTGACAAGAGTTTGCCTAGTGTTATTATTGATTTATTGCAGGAACATGAAGATGTCTTTCCTGAAGATGTGCCTAATGGTTCGCCACCAATTCGAGGAATTGAACATCAAATTGATTTCATTCCCGGCGCAAGCATACCAAATAGGCCATCTTATAGATTCAACCCTGAGGAGACCAAGTAAATCCAAAGGCAAGTGAATGAACTTATGGAGAAGGGAAATGTGTGTGAAAGCATGAGTCCATGTGCGGTTCCTGTATTATTAGTGCCTAAAAAGGATGCTTCATGGAGGATATGTGCTGGTTGCCAAGCCATCAACAAAATAACGGTGAAGTATAGGCATCCTATTCCTAGGCTAGATGATATGTTGGATGAATTGCATGGTTCTTGTGTTTTTTCTAAAATTGATTTAAAATCTAGATATCATTAAATTAGAATGTGTGAAGGTGATGAATAGAAAACATCTTTCAAAACTAAACATGGTTTGTAATGAATGGTTAGTAATGACCTTTGGCTTAACTAATGCACCAAGTACTTTTATACGATTAATGAATCATGTTTTGCATGCTTTCATTGGAAAGTTTGTGGTAGTTTATTTTGATGATATTCTTGTGCATAGAAAATCTTTAGATGAGCATGTAACATATTTAAAGGTTGTTTTTGATATGTTAAGGCAAGAAAAGTTATATGCTAATCTTAAGAAATGCACTTTTTCCACTAATGAAATTACTTTTCTTGGATATAATGTTAATGACAAAGGAATTCATGTTGATCAAGAAAAATTAAAAGTAATTGGCCGAAACCTACTAGTGTGCATGATGTTAGGAGTTTTCATGGTCATGCTAGCTTTTATAGGAGATTCATTAGGGATTTTTCTACAATTGCTGCACCTTTAACTGAATGCATTAAAAAGAACGTGGGTTTCACGTGGGGAAAAGAACAAGATGATGCTTTTAACTTGCTAAAAGACAAACTCAGTTCAGCACCTTTACTTGCTTTGCCTAATTTTTCTAAAACTTTTGAGGTTGAGTGTGATGCAAGTGGATAGGTATTGGTGGAGTCATGATGCAATAAGGAAGACCAATAGCATTCTTTAGTGAGAAGCTAAGTGGAGCAAGTCTAAACTACCCAACTTATGATAAGGAGTTCTACGTATTGGTGAGAGTGTTAGAAAATTGGCTGCACTACTTATGGTATAAGCAATTCATAATCCACATCATGAGTCCTTGAAATATCTCAAAGTACAAGGAAAGCTCATTCGAAGACATGCTAAATGGGTGGAGTTCATTGAATCATTTCCTTACGTCATCAAGTACAAGCAAGGTAAGGAAAATGTGGTTGCCGATGCTTTATCAAGGAGGTATGCTCTAATTTCTACACTTATGCAAAATTATTAGGTTTTGAGTTAATTAAGGATTTATATAATTCAGACCTTGATTTTGCTAATGTTTATGAGGCATGTGAGAAAGGGGGTTTTGGCAAGTTTTATAGGCTGGATGGTTTTCTTTTCAAAGAAAATAAGCTATGTGTGCCTCAATCTTCTTTGAGAGAGTTGCTTGTGAGGGAGGCACATGGTGGGGGTTTGATGAGGCATTTTGGTGTGAGAAAAACTTTAAATGTTTTAAGTGATCATTTCTTCTGGCCACAAATGAAAAGAGATGTTAAGAGAATTTGTAAGAGATGCATTACTTGTAAACAAGCTAAATCCAAATTGATGCCTCATGAGTTGTATACACCACTTCCCATACCTATTGAACCTTGGGTAGACATTTCGATGGACTTTGTTTTAGGATTACCTAGGTCAAGGGGAGGGAAAGATTCTATTTTTGTTGTTGTTGATGGGTTTAGTAAAATGGCACATTTCATTCCATGCCATAAGACGGATGATGTGATTCATGTTGCGGGGCTATTCTTCAAAAAATTGTGAGATTGCATGGAGTTCCAAGGACAATTGTTAGTGATAGAGATGTCAAGTTCCTTAGCCACTTTTGGAAGACACTTGGGAGCAAGTTGGGAACAAAGCTTCTATTCTCAACAAAGTGTCATCCACAAATGGATGGACAAACAGAGGTGGTCAATAGAACTCTTTCACAACTATTGAGGGCAATAATTCAAAGAAATCTGAAGAATCTGGAAGAATGTTTGCCACATGTTAAGTTTGCCTATAATAGGAGTATTCATGTTACAACAAATTGTTCACCTTTTGAGGTTATATATGGTTTCAATCCATTAAAACTTATGGATTTACTACCATTACCCATTGAAAAAGCTAATTTGGAAGGAAAGAAAAAGGCTGAATTTGTTAAATGCTTACATGAGAGGGTGCGTGCTCAAATAGAGAAAAAACTGAACAATATGAAAAGCAACACAACAAGGGAAGAAAGAAAGTCATATTTGACCCAAGTGATTGGGTTTGGGTAAACTTGAGGAAGGAAAGATTTCCAAGTCAAAGGAAGTCTAAGCTGATGCTGAGAGGAGATGGACCATTTCAAGTCCTACAAAGAATCAATGACAATGCATACAAGCTACAATTTCCTAGTGAGTATGGCAATTTAAGTGCCACCTTTAATGTTTCTGATTTGTCTTTGTTTAATGTAGGTGATCAAGGAGCAGATTTGAGGATGAATCCTTCTGAGGAAAGGGGGAGTGATGAGGACCAACAAGCTCGAGTCCATTCGGCTAATGATGAAAATGCAAAGAAAGACCCTTTAGCCATTCATGGAGGCCCAATAATAAGAGCTAGAGCCAAAAAGATGATGGAAACATTAACTTGCTTAATTGAAGACATTTGGAAGAAACAAGCTCAATGTGATGCAGCTAACTTATTGTGG
Organism: Garcia nutans; assembly: GCA_947685225.1. Taxonomy (NCBI): domain Eukaryota; kingdom Viridiplantae; phylum Streptophyta; class Magnoliopsida; order Malpighiales; family Euphorbiaceae; genus Garcia; species Garcia nutans. The sequence continues at coordinate 28,840,642 of CANTUV010000007.1, read as the reverse complement.
GAGGAACAAAAGTCAAAGATTGTAAACATGATCCTGGCATGTTCAAATATGAAGACAATAGTCTAACCCACATTGTCTGAATCAATCCAGCCCATTGAAGAATAAAGGGTCATTCAGCCTTGATTAAGTGAGCATGGATCTTGGGCTGTCATTTTATATTATTTATTAATTTGGGTTTATTTTATTTGCTTTGTGAAATCAATATATCAGAGTTAGGATTTTATTCTTGTTAAAGTTTGAGTTTTTGATCAGTTGTCATTTGGGAGTTACAAATGAGTGCATTTAGTTTGGGGTGTGATCAGTTGTCATTTGGGAGTTACAAAATGAATGCTTTTAATGTATAACAGCTCTTTTCAATGAGAGTCAGTGGGGATTAAAGGGAAGAACGTGGAAGACCTATAATAACAGCCATTTGGGTTTTTCTACCTCACTTTGGCTATAAATATCAAAGCCAAACTAATTTGTAAGAAGACCATTGATGAATGATAATCTGAATTTGCTCTTTGTGAGTGTTTTTGCTTAAGTTCTTTCATGAACTTTGAACTTATCAAACTAATTTGGTTTGTGGCGTTCTCTAACCAAAAAAATCTTGTGTTTAATTCTTAACTTATCATATCATATCTGGTTTGTGGCGTTGTGGCTTGAATTCAAGTACTAGTTTCATTGGTAAACAATAACAATTAGAACTAGTTTTTCCCTAACTTCACTTGAGGTGGTCCTTGGGTTTATGAATCATCTTGACTGGAGGGTGTTTTCTTGCATTCCATATGTATCATAACTTAATAGTTATTGGGGTATATGGTTTCTAAGATGTTGATTTCCTATCAAAAGGGCTGGTCTAAAACAAGATTTTAGGTAAGGCCAAATTTAAAGTAGCTAAACACAAGGAAACAAATCTAAGTGCTGAAATTTAGGTCCCTTAGCCTCAAACAATTCTGAAACTTTAAGAACTAGAATTCCACGCTTTTGCAATTCTGATTTTTTTTATTTTTCGTTTCTTTTTTTTTATGATATTAACAAAAGTGCAAAATTTTTAAGATTAATACAAGAAAGTAACAATAAGAGAAGGACTAACAAAACTTTTTGTGTCAACACAATGAGGTATGAACTTAAATCAAAGAATACTTAATAGGTCAGAATTAAAATAAGAAGATTCAGCACAAATAAATAAAAATAAGATGAAGATGTTAAACTTGAACAAACAAAAAAAATATATACACAAAGATAAGCAAACCTCAACTTAAGCCTTGCTCTGATACCAAATGATAGGAAATCATCATCTTAGCAACCAAATATCCCAATAACTATTACGTTATGATACATACGGAATGCATGAAAATACCCTCCAGTATGATTCCAAAACCCAATGACCTCCTCAAGTGAAGTTAGGGAAAAAATAGTTCCAATTTTTATTGTTTACCAATGAAACTAGTACTTTAATTCAACCCATAACGCCACAAACCAGATATGATCTGATAAGTTAAGAATTAAACACAAGATTTTTTTTTGTTAGAGAATGCCATAAACCAAATTAGTTTAATAAGTTCAAAGTTCATGAAAGAACTTAAGCAAAAACACTTACAAATAGGAAATTCAGATTATCATTCATCAATGGTCTTCTTACAAATTAGTTTGGCTTTGATATTTATAGCCAAAGTGAGGTAGAAGAAACATAAATGGCTGTTATTATAGGTCTTCCACGTTCTTCCCTTTAATCCTCACTAACTCTCATTGAAAAGAGCTGTTATATATTAAAAGCATTTATTTTGTAACTCCCAAATGACAATTGATCACACCCCAAACTAAATGCACTCATTTGTAACTCCCAAATGACAACTGATCAAAAACTCAAACTTTAACAAGAATAAAATCCTAACTCTGATATGTTGATTTCACAAAGCAAATAAAATAAACCCAAATTAATAAATAACATAAAATGACAGCCCAAGATCCATGCTCACTTAATCAAGGTTGAATAACCCTTTATTCTTCAATGGACTGGATTGATTCAGACAATGTGGGTTAGACTATTGTCTTCATATTTGAACATGCTTGGATCATGTTTACAATCTTTGACTTTTGTTCCTCCCATAATAAGTTAGCTGCATCACATTGAGCTTGTTTCTTCCAAATGTCTTCAATCAAGCAAGTTAATGTTTCTATCATCTTTTTGGTTCTAGCTCTTGTTATTGGGCCTCCATGAATGGCTAAAGGGTCTTTCTTTGCATTTTCATCATTAGCCAAATGGACTCGAGCTTGTTGGTCCTCATCAATGCATGATGTTATGAGTTTTCATGGTCTTGCTAGCTTTTATAGGAGATTCATTAGGGATTTTTCTACAATTGCTGCACCTTTAACTGAATGCATTAAAAAGAATGTGGGTTTCAAGTGGGGAAAAGAACAAGATGATGCTTTTTTAACTTGCTAAAAGACAAACTCAGTTCAGCACCTTTGCTTGCTTTGACTAACTTTTCTAAAATTTTTGAGGTTGTGTGTGATGCAAGTGCAATAGGTATTGGTGGAGTCTTGATGCAAGAGGGAAGATCAATAGCATTCTTTAGTGAGAAGCTAAGTGGAGCAAGCTGAACTACCCAACTTATGCTAAGGAGTTTTATGCATTGGTGAGAGTGTTAGAAAATTGGCAGCACTACTTATGGTATAAGGAATTCATAATCGACACCAAACATGAGTCCTTGAAATATCTCAAAGGACAAGGAAAGCTCAATCGAAGACATGCTAAATGGATGGAGTTCATTGAATCATTTTCTTACATCATCAAGTACAAGCAAGGTAAGGAAAATGTAGTTGCCGATGCTTTATCAAGAAGGTATGCTCTAATTTCTACACTTGATGCAAAATTATTAGGTTTTGAGTTAATTAAGGATTTATATAATTCAGACCTTGATTTTGCTAATGTTTATGAGGCATGTGAGAAAGGGGGTTTTGGCAAGTTTTATAGGTTGGATGATTTTCTTTTCAAAGAAAATAATCTATGTGTGCCTCAATCTTCTTTGAGAGAGTTGCTTGTGAGGGAGGCACATGGTGGGGGTTTGATGGGGGCATTTTGGTGTGAGAAAAATTTTAGATGTTTTAAGTGATCATTTCTTTTGGCCACAAATGAAAAGAGATGTTAAGAGAATTTGTGAGAGATACATTACTTGTAAACAAGCTAAATCCAAATTGATGCCTCATGGGTTGTATACACCACTTCCCATACCTATTGAACCTTGGGTAGACATTTCCTTGGACTTTGTTTTAGGATTACCTAGGTCAAGGGGAGGGAAAGATTCAGTTTTTGTTGGTGTTGACAAGTTTAGCAAAATGGCACATTTAATTCCATGCCATAAGACGGATGATGCAACTCATGTTGCGGGGCTGTTCTTCAAAGAAATTATGAGATTGCATGGAGTTCCAAGGACAATTGTTAGCGATAGAGATGTCAAGTTCCTTAGCCACTTTTGGAAGACACTTGGGAGCAAGTTGGGATCAAAGCTTCTATTCTCAACAACATGTCATCCACAAATGGATGGACAAACGGAGGTGGTCAATAGAACTCTTTCGCAACTATTGAGGGCAATAATTCAAAGGAATAATGTTTGCCACATGTTGAGTTTGCCTACAATAGGAGTATTCGTGCTGCAACAAATTATTCACCTTTTGAGGTTGTATATGGTTTCAATCCATTAACACCTATGAATTTACTGCCATTACCCATTGAAAAAGCTAATTTGGAAGGAAAACAAAAGGCTGAAATTGTTAAATGCTTACATGAGAGGGTAATGAATTGTTATGAAAAGCTCAACAATATGAAAAGCAACACAACAAGGGAAGAAAGAATGATACGGAACCTCCAAGAATAAGCCTGAGAACCCCTTTGATTATTATGGACCCCTACAACATTAACTTGAAAACCCCAATAACAATTCAGTCTCAACCCCTAAGAAAGGCTAAAATTCATATTACTTAGAAAGATGATTAAAGATCTAGAATTAAGAAAACTTGTTTCTAAATTCCAGATTCGAAACACTCCACAAGAAGATGATCAGTCCCCTTGAATGTTTCTTAGCATGTATTTTATTCAAGAACACAAAGATATAAGCAAACAGCCTTTTGATTATAATTCATCAATAATCTGAATTGAAATTCGTTTTAGGCCTTTATATAGCCTTTACATGACCTAAAAACTCATAAACTAAAATGGTCTCAACTTATGGGCCTTAATATAAACAAGTTTGGACAGCCCATTATCAAAGCAATAAAACTAATAGGCTTTTTAAATTAACATGTTTTAAAAAGCCCATTAAGACAAAAATACAAACATATTTAATTTTACTCAATTAAAAAGGCTAAGATCTAAAAACAACTTAAGTAAGCCCATTTTGAAGTTGGACTTGAATTAAGTTGTAATTAACTTTATTTGATCTTGTTTCCAAGCCTTGGATCCCTTGTAGCCCATTACAAGCCAAATTCACCAAATCTTGTAGATGACAAATTAATGCTTGTTGAATCTTCTTGGCTCGTGATCTAGTTATAGGTCCTCGAGGTAGAATAATTGGATTGAAAATCTCCTCAATTTGATCCTTGCTTCTTTGGTCATGCTCATCCTCTTGGTGTGTAGGTTGTTCCATAACAAAGAAAGTCATATTTGAACCGGGTGATTGGGTTTGGGTACACTTGAGAAAGGAAAGATTTTCAAGTCAAAGGAAGTCTAAGTTGATGCTGAGAGGAGATGGACCATTTAAAGTCCTACAAAGAATCAATGACAATGCATACAAGCTACAATTGCCTAGTATGGCAATATAAGTGCTACCTTTAATGTTTCTGATTTGTCTTTGTTTGATGTATGTGATGAAGGAGCAGATTCGAGGATGAATCCTTCTGAGGGAAGGTCAAATGATGAGGACCAACAAGCTCTAGTCCATTCGGCTAATGATGAAAATGCAAAGAAAGACCCTTTAACCATTCATGGAGGCCCAATAATAAGAGCTAGAGCCAAAAAGATGAAAGAAACATTAACTTGCTTAATTGAAGACATTTGGAAGAAACAAGCTCAATGTGATGCAGCTATCTTATTATGGAAGGAACAAGAGTCAAAGATTGTAAACTTAATCCAAGCATGTTCAAATATGAAGACAATGGTCTAACCCACATTGTCTGAATGGATCCAGCCCATTGAAGAATAAAGGGCCATTCAGCCTTGATTAAGTGAGCATGGATCTTGGGCTGTCATTTTATGTTATTTATTAATTTGGGTTTATTTTATTTGCTTTGTGAAATCAACATATAAGAGTTAGGGTTTTATTCTTGTTAAGTGTGAGTTTTAATGTAAGTTTTCATGTGTTTTAATGAGTGCATTTAGTTTGGGGTGTGATTAATTGTCATTTAAGAGTTACAAATGAGTGCATTTAATGCATAACAACTCTTTTCAATGAAAGTTAGTGGGGATTAAAGGGGAGAACTTGGAGAACTATAATAATAGCCATTTAGGTTTCTTCTACCATGCTTTGGCTATAAATATCAAAGCCAAACTCATTTGTAAAAGGACCATTTTTTTTTAAATGATAATCTGAATTTGCTCTTTGTGAGTGTTTTTGCTTAAGTTCTTTCATGAACTTTGAACTTATCAAACTAATTTGGTTTGTGGTGTTCTCTAACAAAAAAAAATCTTGTGTTTAACTCATAACTTATCATATCATATCCGGTTTGTGGCATTGTTGGTTGAATTCAAGTACTAGTTTCATTGGTAAACAATAACAATTGAATTAGTTTTTCCCTAACTTCACTTGAGGAGGTCCTTGAGTTTTGGAATCATCTTGATTGGAGGGTGTTTTCTTGCATTCCATATGTATCATAACTTATTAGTTATTGGGGTATATGGTTGCTAAGATGATGATTTCCTATCAATTTCTATGCTTAGCTCTAAGTTACTTGGATTTGAGCATTTGAAAGAATTGTATGCATGATGCTGATTTTGGTAATGTGTATAAAGCTTGTGAACACGTTGCATTTAATAGGTTCTATAGGCATGAAGGATTTCTTTTTAGGAATAAACAATTATGCATTCCTACATGTTCTATTAGACAGTTGCTTATTTGGGAGTCACATAGTGGAGGGTTAATGGGGCACTTTGGTGTACAAAAGACTTTAGATATGCTTGGTGAACATTTTTACTAGCCAAATATGAGAAGGGATGTTGAAAAAGTTTATGCCAGATGTATGACATGTAAACAAGCTAAATCTAAGTCTATGCCTCATGGTTTGTATACACCCTTACGTGTACCTACTAAACCTTAGACCGACATATCCATGGATTTTTTGTTAGGTGATGAGGATCTGATTGCTAGCATACAACACCAAGGACATGTTACTCGATCAATGGCAAGAAAACTTCAAGGATTAGTTTCCAAACATCTATATGTTCTCAATACAATTGGAACGTTAAGACTTGAAGAAAATAAGAGCAAAGAAGTTGTTTGGTTGCACGTGTCCAAAATGCAATCTACCCAAGAGGCCAATTGACCCAAAGGAGTTAGAATGCATATTGGCATCCATCATTATACCTTTGGGAGCTAAATACATACCATTCACGTATCATTGGATGCCCATATATTAAGAGTGGCTGAAACTCATATTGGGAGTCAAAGATGCCTTTTAAAAGCTAGTGGGAGACAAGCTATATGGCTGCCCATGCCTTTAAAAAGCTAGTGGGAGACAAGCTATATGGCTGCCCAATTTGTTTTATGTAACCACATCATTATATTTGTATTTTTCCATCATTTCACTTGTTTTATACTTTCTTTAAGTCTTTAAAAATAGATGTAATGGCAGACTTTGAACTTAATGAATATTCTGAGTTTTCTCTCCATTTTTGAGAGCTTTGAGAGGTTTTTAGCCTTCTTTTGAGTTCTGGTTAGAACTTGCACGAATTCCTTGCAAAAATAACCAAGTTTGCTAGGTCTTAACTTATATTCAAGGTTTTTCCTTCACAAGTTGGGGTTGGGTCTTGAATCTTTGGTTTCCAGCCATATAGCTTCAGTTTTACATCACAAGTTGGTGTTGGGTTGAAGGTGCTGGTTGGTGTTCTTATGTTTTGGAGATGATCCATAGTTTAAGCTTCCTTAGGAATTAAATCCCAGCAAGGCAGGCTCACATCATTTAGTATCAGAGCTTAGGCTCTCTAAATAAGGTTTTTAGCATCATTCCTTCTTGTTTATGTTAAAAAAAATATATTGTCTTCCTTTGAGTCATTTTCTGCCATTAGTTTAATTTCTACAAGCTGTATGCTTTCTTGTTTCTTTGAGTCCTTCTTCCTTAATGTTGTTGCTGGATTAATTTAAAAAAAATAAAGAAAGAATAGAAAAAAAAAAGAGAAAACAACAACTAATCTCTCAAATTTGCTAGTGGGTTAGAAACTGAAGTTGGGTTTGCACATAACCAAATCTTCTCAAATTTTATATGCTTGTTTCAGATGCTAAACTTAGCGTGGAAATCAAATTTTAAGTCAAAATTCCTCCATTTGCCTAGTTATCCATATATTGCAGCCAATTTAGCTAGTTTTGTGTCCAAAAGTGAACGTGTATGTAAACATGTCCAAATCCTTTCAAATTTTACAGGCATGTTTTAGATATTTAGCTAAGCCTACATATTAAATTTCATGTCAAAATTAGTTCGTTTGCTTGGTTGTCCATATATTACCGCTAGTTAGCCATTTTTGGGTCCAGAACATAAACATTTCATAAGAGACCTAAAAATTTATTTTTTCTTCTTCCATTTTGTCTCAATATATTGTCCTAAATCCATTTTTGTCAAATTCTTCCCTTTAGTAATGTTTGTCTAAAACTTCAGTGTCTTTCGTCCTTAGGTTTCAAATATCAGATATTCTATTTTTTTTCCAGCTTGTTTTACTCTTGTTCCATTCTTGAATGTGTTTTAAACCTTGCAATTTAGTTATTTAGTTGAGGAAATATTAAGTTCTTGCTAGAACTTGGAAGGGGCTAAAGTGAGTGAAAAAAAAGGTATAGAGTGGTGAGATTGTTAGAGGGTAAAAGCCAAAGTTTGAGTGAAACACAGATTGAGTGTTACCAGATTAGAGTGAAACATGTGAGGGAGTGTGTGAGAGAATATTTCTAACATTTGTTTTGCAGCAATCAGTATGTCAACAAAAAGAGATAGTGATCGAGAGAGCAACCAGCCCCAAGAGGAGCCAGAAGCTTCTTATGTTCTTAAGGCATTGCAATCTCAATTTCAAAGGATGAATGTGTTGTTTGTTGATATTAGAGAACAGATGGAAAAACACTCAAAGCAAATTGAAGAATTGCAGCAAGCAAGCTCTACAAATCAAAGGAATTTAGGAAGGGATGAACGAGATAATTTTCATAGGGAGCAAAACTCAACAAATAGGGGGCAGAATAGAGGTAGGCGCGCTGGACTAGATGATTTGCCAGTTTTCAATGACTTGGAGGATGTAGATGAAGATAATCTTAATGATGATGATGGGCAGCAATCTGTTGCACTTGATGATGTTATTAGACCAAGATATATGAGAGGTAATATGGGTGGTAGAGGTGGTGGCAGAAATATTAGGCAAGAAACTATGGAAAATGCAAGAGGGAGAGGGAGAGTAGACAGCAACGTTAATGGAATTAAAATGAAAATTCCATCATTCCAAGGCAAAGCAAATCCAGTTGCATATTTGGAATGGGAGAGAAAGACCGAACTCATCTTTGATTGCCACAACTATAGTGAGCAAAAGAAGGTGACACTTGCTGTGGTAGAGTTTACTGATTATGCATTAGTTTGGTGGGATCAATTACTCACTAAACGAAGAAGAAATGGCATGAGAAAAGTGCAGACTTGAGATGAGTTGAAACAGGTCATGAGAGATCGATTTGTTCCACAACACTACTATAGAGAGTTGCATCAAAGATTACAAGGGCTGGTGCAAGGCAATAAAAGTGTGGAAGAATATTTTCAAGAAATGGAAATGGCTATGATACGAGCTAATATAGAAGAAGAAAGGGAAGCAACTATGGCACAATTCCTACATGGGCTGAAAGATGAAATTGCCGACATAGTGGAGCTGCATCATTATGTGGAGCTTGATGATATGTTAAATATGGCAATCAAGGTAGAAAAACAACTCAAGAAGAAGAAAACAGCCAGATCGGGTATGGGAATGAATTCTACCAGCAATGTTCCATGGAAGCCAAATTGGAAGAAAGGGGAATCTAGTGAGAGTAAATTTGTTTCAAAGGAGAAGAAAGAGGGAAACAAGGCTGGAGAAAAACCCATTGTGATTGATAAGGGTAAGGCACCAATGAACTCCAGCGGAAGAACTAGAGACATCCAATGTTTTAGATGCTTAGGCAAGGGACATTATGCTGCACAATGTCCAAATAAAAGGGCAATGGTGATGAGGCCAAGTGGAGAGATAGAATCTGAAGATGATGAGGCTGTTAATGATGATTCAAGTGATGACATTCAACCTATGGGTGATGATAGTGATGTAGAGCATGCTGTACATGGCAACGTTCTAGTTGTTATGAGTGCTTTAAATACCCAAGTAAAGGCAGATGATGGTGATGAGCTACAAAGAGAAAATATCTTTCATACTAGGTGTGATACGGAACCTCCGAGAATAGGCCTGAGAACCCCTTGATTTCGAACCCCCACAGCATTAACTTGAAAACCCCTAGTCGAATTCGGTACAACCCCCAAGGATTAGGTTAGATTTCAGATTACCTTGAATTGATCAAAGATCCAAGCTTTCGAAACAAGTCAGTTCCTAAATCCCAGATTCGGAACACTCCACAAGAAAGTTGATCAAACTACTTGAATGTTTCTGAAGCATGTATTCAAGCAAGAACACAAAGATATAAGCAATTCTGCTTTAGGTTAATTAATTCGTTCAAAACTTCAAAACTGATGTCTTACAACCCTAAATGAGATATAAATAGCTAAACCCTAATTAGGGTTATTAAGTAGCGTTTGGCTTTCTAATCAAATTTTAAGAAATAATAAAGTAATCAAAGTCCTAATTTAATACCAAACAAACAGGGCCCTTACTTTTTAAATGAGCATAACTAGTGGGCCTTAATACATATTAATTACAAGCCTCATTCATGAATTACAACTTGTAGCAAGTTGTAATTGACTTCCTTTGGTCTTGTCTCCAAGCTTGTAATTCCTTGCAAACCATAGTTAGCCAAATTCACCAAATCTTGCAAATGGCAAATTAGTGCTTGCTGAATCTTTTTGGCTCGCGATCTAGTTATAGGACCTTGTGGCAAAATAATTGGATTGATGATCTCCTCAACTTGGTCCTCACGTCCTAGGCCTTGCTCATCCTTGTGGTGTGCTCGTTGTTCCACAACATTTCCCCTCTCCTCAAAAGGATTCGTCCTCGAATCATAAGCATCACCTACATCAAAAGGACTTAAATCAGCAACATTAAACGAAGCACTCACATTATACTCACCTGGCAAATCCACTTTATATGCATTATCATTAATCCTTTCAAGTATTTGAAAAGGACCATCTCCTCGTGGATTTAACTTAGACTTGCGTTGCTGTGGGAACCTTTCTTTGGGAAAATGTACCCAAACCCAATCACCAGGCTGAAAAAGCATTGGCTTTCTTCCTTTATTCACTCTAGAAGCTACTTTGGCATTTTGCTTCTCAATCCTTTCCTTAACCTGCTTATGTAACTTCCTCATGAAATCTGCCTTTGAACTAGCATCAACACTCACAAAATCATTAGATGGCAATGGCAAAACATCCAAAGGAGTAAGCGGATTAAAACCATTAAATGATCATTTTAATGCATTTAAGATGTGTGCTTGAAGTTCTTAGGAAAGAGAAATTGTATGCAAATTTAAAGAAATGTACATTCTGCATGAAAAAAAGTCATTTTCTTAGGATTTGTAGTGAGTGGGAAAGGAATTGAGGTTGATGAGGATAAGGTAAAAGCCATCAAAGAATGGCCTACACCAAAATCCGTGACTGATGTTAGGAGTTTTCATGGTCTTGCTAGTTTTTATAGGAGGTTTGTTAGAGATTTTAGCACAATTGCAGCCCCATTGAATGAAATAGTGAAGAAAAATGTAGGGTTCATATGGAATGAGGAACAGGAGCATGCATTTAGATTACTGAAAGAAAAATTATGTTCTGCACCATTACTTGCATTACCTGATTTTTCTAAGACTTTTGAAGTTGAATGTGATGCTTCCGGAGTGGGTATAGGTGCTGTTTTGATGCAGGAAAGAAGACCAATTGCATACTTTAGTGAGAAGCTAAGTGGAGCTCCTTTGAATTACTCTACTTTATGACAAGGAGATGTATGCATTAGTTAGGGCGTTGGAGACGTGGCAGCATTATCTTTGGCCAAAGGAGTTTGTTATTCATAGTGATCATGAATCACTAAAATACTTGAAAGGACAAAGCAAGCTGAACAAACGCCATGCCAAATGGAGTGAATTTATTGAAGCGTTTCCATATGTGATTCAATATAAGCAAGGAAAAGAAAATGTTGTTGCTGATGCCTTATCTAGGAGGTATGCCCTAATCTCTATGCTTGATGCTAGACTTCTAGGATTTGAGCATATGAAAGAATTGTATAAGCATGACTCTGAATTTGCACAAATATATGCCTCTTGTGAAAATGCTGCCTTTGAAAAATTTTATAGGCATGATGGTTTCTTATTTAGAGAGAAACGACTTTGTGTTCCAAATAGCTCTATAAGAGGATTGCTTGTAAGAGAGTCACATGGGGGAGGTTTAATGGGACATTTTGGGGTGGCTAAAACATTAGAAATTCTGAATGAACATTTTTATTGGTGACATATGAGGAACGATGTAGAGAAATTTTGTGCTAAATGCGTGACATGTATGAAAGCAAAGTCCAAAGTAAGACCACATGGTTTGTATATGCCTTTAAGTGTACCTAGTGAACCTTGGGTAGACTTATCTATGGACTTTATTTTGGGGCTACCTAGGACAAAAAAGGGTCATGATAGTTTATTTGTTGTGGTTGATAGATTTTCTAAAATGGCACATTTCATTCCATGTCATAAAACTCATGATGCATGCCATATATCTGATTTGTTCTTTAGAGAAGTAGTGAGATTGCATGGTATTCCTAGGACCATAGTAAGTGATCAAGATGTAAAATTTTTGAGTCATTTTTGGAAAGTCCTATGGAGAAAGTTAGGTACAAAGCTTTGTTTCTCTACTACATGCCATCTGCAAACAGATGGGCAGACGGAAGTTGTTAATAGGACTGTGGGTACTCTTCTTCGTACCATGATTAAACAAAATTTGAAGACATGGGAGGAATGCATACCATTTATTGAATTTTCATATAATAGATCAATGCATTCATCCACTGGATTTTCACCCTTTGAGCTTGTCTATGGTTTTAATCCACTTACTCCATTAGATTTGTTGCCTCTTCCTACTAATGAGCTTACTAGTTTTGATGGTAAAAAGAAAGCTGAATTGGTGAAGCAAATGCATCAAAGGGCCAAGCAACAAATGGAGAAGATTAATGAGAATAGAGCAACCAAAGTAAACAAAGGAAGGAAAAAGATGGTGTTCCAGCCTGGTGATCTGGTATGGGTTCATTTGCGAAAAGAAAGGTTTCCTACACAAAGGAAATCAAAATTGCAGCCGAGAAGTGATGGACCATTTGAAGTACTCGAAAGGATTAATGATAATGCCTACAAGATTAATCTACCAGGTGAGTATGGTGTAAGTGCAACTTTTAATGTTTCTGATCTTGCTCCTTAATATGCAGATGATGAAGATTCGAGGACGAATTCTTTTGAAGAGGGAGAGGATGATGAGGATCTGATTGCTAGCATACAACACCAAGGACCTATTACTCGATCAATGGCAAGAAAACTTCAAGGATTAGTTTCCAAACATCTATATGTTCTCAATACAATTGGAACGTTAAGACTTGAAGAAAATAAGAGCAAAGAAGCTGTTTGGTTACACGTGTCCAAATTGCAATCTACCCAAGAGGCCAATTGACCCAAAGGAGTTAGAATACATATTGGCATCCATCATTATACCTTTGGGAGCTAAATACATACCATTCACGTATCATTGGAAGCCCATATATTAAGAGTGGCTGAAACTCATATTGGGAGTCAAAGATGCCTTTTAAAAGCTAGTGGGAGACAAGCTATATGGCTGCCCATGCCTTTTAAAAGCTAGTGGGAGACAAGCTATATGGCTGCCCAATTTGTTTTATGTAACCACATCATTATATTTGTATTTTTCCATCATTTCACTTGTTTTATGCTTTCTTTAAGTCTTTAAAAACAGATGTAATGGCAGACTTTGAACTTAATGAATATTCTGAGTTTTCTCTCGATTTTTGAGAGCTTTGAGAGGTTTTTAGCCTTCTTTTGAGTTCTGGTTAGAACTTGCACGAATTCCTTGCAAAAAGACCTGTCCACCAAGCCCACAACTAACCTATAATTGAGAACTTGGGTGATTGGGATGAAGAAATGAATTGATTTAAACTCCACAAGTCAGACTTGATAAGTTAGAACCAATTCTTCATGCAACAAGAATAAGAAGAAAACCTCTCAAACTTGAAAACACTTAGATTACAATGTTAACAATATGAAAATTCGTAGTCACCCTCTTAAGTTCTTTTTCCCATCCCTATATAGTTGGAAAAGAAGAACTAATAGCTTAAAAGTCTAGGTTTACATGTATCTAGTCACAATAGCATTAATTGTTCATCCACATCAATAATATACTCTAAATTACTGCCCATAATTCTGACAACATTGATGGGCAGATTCTACATGCATTTTGGTGTTGGTTCACATGTGTCTAGTCACACTAGCACTAAACCATATTAATATTATATTCCAAATTCGTGCTAATGCCCATCACCATACTTATGGGCAGATTCTTCATGCTTGTTGGTGAGTTTCTGACTTCCTCTTCATGATCCATCATATTCACTACATGTTGGTCTCCCTCTTCATTAATCCACCTTTGAATGAAGTGCTGGAACACATGCTGGAGTTTCTTTGATTGTGATCTTGTGATTGGTCCACTTGGCATAATGATATCATCAACATATTTGCTGCCATGTGTAGATTCATCAAGCTTGCTTATAGTTTCCTCATCATTCCCTCCTTGCTCAAAAAGATTTGTCCTCAAATCTGAGCCTACATCAAAAGGAGAAAGATCACTAACATTGAAAGTTGCAGAAACATTAAACTCACCTGGTAGATCGATTTTGTAGGCATTGTCATTGATCCGTTCTAAAACATGGAATGGGCCATCTCCCCTTGCATCCAACTTGGATTTCCTTTGTTTAGGAAATCTTTCCTTCTTCATATGAACCCATCCCAATCACCAGGTTGGAAAATCACATGTTTCCTTCTTCTATTTGCATTATGGGCAAATGATTCATATTTCTTCTCAAGATGAGCTCGTGCCTTCTCATGTATCTGCTTAACCAACTCCACTTTCTTTTCACCGTCTAAGTTAGTTATTTCATTTAATGGCAAAGGATGATCAAGTGGTGTAAGCGGATTAAAACCATAAACAATTTCAAATGGTGAATAACTAGTAGAAGAATGTATGCTTCTATTATGCAAACTCCACTAATGGCAAACAATCTTCCCAAGTTTTCAAATTCTTACCCACAACAGCATGTAACAAAGATCCTAAAAGTCCTATTTACCACTTCTGTTTGTCCATCAGTTTGTGGATGACAAGTTGTAGAGAACAACAATTTAGTACCTAACTTATTCCATAAAACACGCCAAAAATGACTTAAGAACTTCACATCTCTAGCACTTACAATTGTTTTAGGAATGCCATGCAACCGAACTACTTCCCCAAAGAACAAATTTGCAATATTTGTTGCATCATCAGTTTTGTGACATGCAATGAAATGAGCCATTTTGCTGAATCTGTCAACAATAACAAATATGCTATCTTTTCCTTTTCTAGTCCTAGGCAGCCCCAAAATAAAGTCCATAGATATGTCAATCCAAGGTGCATTAGGAATAGGGTAAAGGAGTATACAGCCCATGAGGTAAAGACTTAGATTTTGCTTGTTTACATGCAATACACTTGGCACAAATTCTTTCAACATCCTTTCTCATGTTTGGCCAAAAGAAATGTTTATGCAGAATGTCTAAAGTCTTAAATACCCCAAAATGTCCCATGAGTCCTCCACTATGTGCCTCACGCACAAGCAATTCCCGTAATGAGCAACTAGGCATGCATAATCTTCCATCCTTAAACAAGTACCCATCATGCCTATAAAACTTCTGAAATGCAGTGATATGTCCGAGGGTCTGGAGGGTTGTGGATCAGGTTCTACAAAAGGTGGCGGTGAGCCCATGTTTGATCCAAATAAAGGAAATGGGTGCGCCTCTACTA
This sequence comes from Garcia nutans, assembly GCA_947685225.1. Classification (NCBI taxonomy): domain Eukaryota; kingdom Viridiplantae; phylum Streptophyta; class Magnoliopsida; order Malpighiales; family Euphorbiaceae; genus Garcia; species Garcia nutans. Next base: position 28,825,222 of record CANTUV010000007.1, on the reverse strand, counting down.
ACAGCTTAAGCTTTTGGTAGAAATGGTTAGCGTTCTTTCCGTTTAAGCGTGCTAGTGCAGGGTCAGTACCAGGATGGGTGACCTTCTAGGAAGTGCTTGGCAGGGTCAGTACCAAGAGGGGTAACCTTCTGGGAAGTGCTTGGCCCAGCCGTGCTGGTGCAGGGTCAGTACCAGAATGGGTGTCCACCTAGGAAGTACTTGGCCCAGCTGCATCATTTGGTATCAGAGCCTATTTATCGGGTCTGGTCCCATTGCTCCAGGTTCGAGGATGAACCTCCTTAAAGAGGGAGGGAATGATATGTCCGTCTGGAGGGTTGTGGATCAGGTTAGACAAAAGGTGGCGGTGAGCCCATGTTTGATCCAAATAAAGGAAATGGGTGCGCCTTTGCTGACAGCTTAAGCTTTTGGTAGAAATGGTTAGCGTTCTTTCCGGTTAAGCGTGCTGGTGCAGGATCAGTACCAGGATGGGTGACCTTCTGGGAAGTGCTTGACCTAGCCATGTTGGTGCAGGGTCAGTACCAGGAGGGGTGACCTTCTAGGAAGTGCTTGCCCCAGTCGTGCTGGTGCAGGGTCAGTACCAGAATGGATGTCCACCTGGAAAGTGTTTGGCCCGGCTGCATCACATTCTGCATTTCAGAAGTTTTATAGGCATGATGGGTACTTGTTTGAGGATGGAAGATTATGTATGCCTAGTTGCTCGTTAAGGGAATTGCTTGTGAGTGAGGCACATAGTGGAGGACTCATGGGACAATTTGGGGTATTTAAGAATTTAGACATTCTGCATGAACATTTCTATTGGCCAAACATGAGAAAGGATGTTGAAAGAATTTGTGCCAAGTGTATTGCATGTAAACAAGCAAAATCTAAGTCTTTACTTCATGGGCTGTATACTCTTTTACCTATTCCTAATGCACCTTGGATTGACATATCTATGGACTTTGTTTTGGGGCTGCCTAGGACTTAAAAAGGGAAAGATAACATATTTGTTATTGTTGGTAGATTCAGCAAGATGGCTCATTTTATTGTATGTCACAAAACTGATAATGAAATAAATATTGCTAATTTGTTCTTAGGGAAAGTAGTTCGAATGCATGGCATTCCTAAAACAATTGTAAGTGATAGAGATATGAAGTTCTTAAGTCATTTTTGGCTTGTTTTGTGGAATAAGTTAGGTACTAAATTGTTGTTCTCTACAACTTGTCATCCACAAACTGATGGACAAATAGAAGTAGTAAATAGGACTTTAGGATCTTTGTTACGTGCAGTTGGTAAGAATTTAAAAACTTGGGAAGATTATTTGCCATTAGTGGAGTTTGCATTTAATAGAAGCATACATTCTTCTACAGGTTATTCACCATTTGAAATTGTTTATGGTTTTAATCTGCTTACACCACTTGATCTGTTTTCTTTGCCATTAAATGAAATAACTAACTTAGATGGTGAAAAGAAAGTGGAGTTGGTTAAGAAGATACATGAGAAGGCAAGAGCTCATATTGAGAAGAAATATGTATCATTTGCCCATAATGCAAATAGAAGAAGGAAACATGTGATTTTCCAACCTGGTGATTGGGTATGGGTTCATATGAGGAAGGAAAGATTTCCTAAACAAAGGAAATCCAAGTTGGATGCAAGGGGAGATGGCCCATTCCATGTTTTAGAACGAATCAATAACAATGCCTACAAAATTGATCTACCAGGTGAGTATAATGTTTCTGCAACTTTCAATGTTAGTGATCTTTCTCCTTTTGATGTAGGTCCAGATTTGAGGACAAATCTTTTTGAGCAAGGAGGGAATGATGAGGAAACTATAAGCAAGCTTGATGAATCTACACATGGCAGCAAATATGTTGATGATATCATTATGCCAAGTGGACCAATCACAAGATCACAATCAAAGAAACTCCAGCATGTGTTTCAACACTTCATTCAAAGGTGGATTAATGAAGAGGGAGACCAACTTGTACTGAATATGATGGATCATGAAGAGGAATTCAAAAACTCACCAAGAAGCATGAAGAATCTGCCCATAAGTATGGTGATGGGCATTAGCACGAATTTGGAATATAATATTGATGTGATTTAGTGGTAGTGTGACTAGACACATATGAACCAACACCAAAATGCATGTAGAATCTGCCCATCAATGTTGTCAGAATTATGGGCAGTATTTTAGAATATATTATTGATGTGGATGAATAATTAATGCTATTGTGACTAGATACATGTAAACCTAGACTTTTAAGCCATTAGTTCTTCTTTTCCAACTATATAGGGAGGGGAAAAAGAACTAAAGGGGGCTGCTACGAAATTCCAGTTTATGCTGAATGTAATTGATGTGTTTTCAAGTTTGAGAGGTTTTCTTCTCATTCTTGTTGCATGAAGAATTGATTCTAACTTATCAAGTCTGACTTGTGGCGTTTAAATCAATTCATTTCTTCATCCCAATCACCCAAGTTCTCAATTGCAGGTTAGTTGTGGGTTTGGTAGGGAGGATTTGTTTTTGAGTTATAAGATTCTATGCTAGATGTGTATGTGGGGTTCTAGATGTAATATTTGATCCATGGGTTCCGCATCAATATAACTAGTTAAAGCTACAACGACAGTGGTTACGAAGATAATACAGTTGAGGGATGAAGGCTAAAGATCCTAGCCAAGTTGTTGTTGATGAGTTCAAGTTGACTAAGCACCTGAGCATGATTTCAATCAAAATTTTCCTCCAGTGCCTTTATTTTTCCGATCAACTCATAGTTATCTGGGACGGGGCACCTTCATCCAAACTTAGTGAGTCAGAGTCAGATTCATCATCAACTCTAGGTCGCTTATGTCTTTCGTCCTGAGAATTTGGTTCACCTGAAGCTGTAACATGGTCCCTCCAATATTAGTTACCATGTGCATTTTTTTTTAGGGTGGCTACATCTAACATATCACTACTAGAAATCAGTTGCATTTCCTAATTATCAGGATCAAAGTCTTTATATAAAGAAATGGCAAGTGTGGTGACTAATCTACCTATACAAATAACTAATTTTCTCTTATTTGCCACAATATCAAGGATCTCTGTCAACTAAAAGCCAACACTAACAAGAGTAGTATTACAAGCACACCACAAGAAAATTAACTTAGGCTCTCTTTTCTTGCAAAGAAACAACAAGCCATAAACCTATGTAAATATCTTAATGAAGGATTTACCAATTTATTCACCTTAGATGATTTAGCCACATAGGTCCCACCCTATCCTAATTCACCCCATGCATCTTGTTGCTTAAAATCCTTAGGAATATTCCTATGATCCTCAAGTGAAAAACCAAATATTTACTTAATTGCTCAAAAGTCATTATATATTGTCTCCCATTTAATTTGAACCCTAGCCTAGTGCAAATCTTAAAGTTATGTCTTTCTACTTTAAGGGAGGAAATAAGCTCAAGAGTTAAATCTTGAAATTATAATGGTTTAAGGGTGATAAATTGCTCGTAATGCAAGATCTTCACATACAATTCATAATTTTCCCTAATGTACAAAGCATCCAAGGAATCATCACTTACATACATTAAGGGGAAAAATCCTTTTGCTTGAATGGCCAATCTTCTTGAAGAAGAAGAAGAAGAAGAAGAAGAAGAGGATGAGGTGACCTTCCTCCTTGGGTGCGAGACTTGCTTAGTTCTTGGAATCTTGAACTTGATGTAAATGAAAATTTTGGGATGATTTGTTTGTGTTTTGATGAAGAAAATACAAAAAATTGATGAAAAGGGATAGATTTGAGGGATGGGTTGGTGTCTTGGCCATGTGGGATCAGTGATGGACAGATGGAAAATGGAGTTTAAGGTTTCAATGAGGGAAAAATGAAGGAGAGGATCGAGATTTTAAAGGTTAAAAATAAATGACAAGGCCAAGCTTGACTACTCTTGGCCATGTCATTATTCAAAGGGCACGAACTGGTCTTGAAAAGGTATGAGGGACACGGTCAAGCTTGACTGGTCTTGGCCATGTCATTATATTTTATTGGGGACATGGCCAAGACAGCTAAATATGTCTACTTCTATGTACAATGAGTAATTGGGTTGAATACAATGACACAGCCAAGGCACGTGGCCACGTTCTGTTCTGTGTCTAAAGTCCCCTTTTTAAGTAAGAATTGACACTGCCAAGACCTTTGACCTTGTCTATTACTATTCAAATATAATACTTTTGTAAAATTTACAATCTAGTTGTGTCTCTTTTGACGTGGCTGTGTATATGGTTGTGTCTAGTACTGCCCAAAATTAATTAAACTTTCCCCTTCATTTTCATTTTCCTGAAACTCAACCATAACAAAAATAACCAATCATAACACTTATTACAGATAAAGTTATTCAGACTTTAACAAACTAACATAGAAAATTTATAAATAAAAAATAAAGAACATAAAAGAATGCAAAACAATGGATTGTCTCCCATCAAGCGCTTTTTTAACGTCGTAATAACTAGACGTGGTTGCTTCATGCATTAATAAATCTAACACTATCAATGGCTTTTGCAACCTTTACCTCCTCTAGATATGGTTTCACCCTTTGTCCATTTACCTTAAAAGTCTCATTGGCCTTTAAATTTAACAATTCCATAACTCCATATGGGAATACCTGAAATGGTCCACTCCAATATGACTTCAATTTTCCAGGGAATAATCTCATTCTTGAATTAAACAATAGGACCTTCATTTAAGGCTCAAAAGTTCTTCTTAGGATTATTTTGTCATGCATTGCCTTAGTCTTCCCCTTGCAGATCCTCGAGCTCTCATAAGCTTCATTTCTAAGCTCATCTAGCTTAGAAATTTGCAATATCCTCTGATCTTTTACCCTATCAAAGTCCATATTTATAGTCTTAATTGCTCAATAACCCTTATGCTCTAATTTCACTGTATGTGGTATGTCTTGCCAAAGACTAAGCGATATGGACTCATTCCCAAGGGAGTTTTTGTAATGGTCAAGATTTTAAACATGGAACTTTTTAACTAATATTGATAATTGATAATGTATAGTGATAAAAGTAATGTGGATAAAATAAGTAGAGAATAGTGAATAGTATATCTTAAAATTTATTGAAGAAATTATTTTAACCATTTTACAAGAATAAAACTCAATTTAGATTTAATGGTTAAGAATGAAGGTGCACCATAGTTATTATGAGCATTCCCTCTATTAAACTATATATATGTGTGTGTGTGCATGGAAACTTCTCATTTCTTCTTCCATCTCCCACGCCATCTTCCACCACCATCACCATCTTCTCTATTTTCTTCTTCCTTTCATCAAGTTAATCAAGGATTAAGAGAAAATCACATTTAGGCATAGATTTTTAGAAGAATAAGCTAGAAAAGGCAAGATTATCAATAAATAATCATAGGGAAAGAGAGAAAAGAAAGAGAAAGAGGAATTTTAAAGAGGTATGTGCTTTTGTATTATAATTTGCAAATATATGAATTTTTATGAGTTTTAATGTTTGAATTGATTGATTGAGTTATTTATAATGAAATAATTTCTTGAAAGTATTGAGTAAATAGATTGATGAGTGAAAAAATAACTTTTATGTGAAGAGTTTGATTCTTAATTAAACCTTTAAGAGATTTGATGTTCTTTTTTAGCCTTGTGAGATGGTTGAAAGTTTGATTAAGTGAAGTATTAGTAAATTATTTGATATGAACTCTTTTTATGTCAAAATTTTGGTTTTGATACATTTTTAACTTAGATTTTCAATATATTTGTGTTTAATGAAGTTAAAAGTGTAAAATACATGATTTTGGGATGCCACGGGCATGGGTTAAAGGTGCCATGGGCGTGGTATCAAAGTCAAAACTGCTAGAGGAAGAATTACTCCAAAAATATCCAAAACTAATGCCATAGGCATGGCAATTGAGTGCTACGACTGTGGGATTGAAAGTGAGGCTGTTTCTTTAAAAATTTTGATAAAACAGAGCCATTCTGAATGCCATGGCCGTGTGCCTTGAAGGCCACGACAGTGGGGATCTACAAATGCATGTGACAGCTTCATTTTGCACCCCATAGGCGTGGGGTTGAGATGCCACGGCCGTGGGGTACCTGGATGATATTTTTGGCTTGTATTTTGTGATATACAGGCCTAGTATGATGCTAATATATTTATGTTTCTTACTTTTTTGTTGAGAATTCATGTGCATGTGTTAAAAGTATGGAAAAGACTGATAAATTTTAGATATGTGACAAATATATATAATACTAAATGTTGATAAAAGTATTGTACCATTGAAATGATATAAATAATCCAGTGTTAATCAAAACTAATGAATTGCCCAAATCATATTGATTTTAGATCTAGCTTTGGATTGAATGGCTAACTAGAGAAAGAATAGCCATAGTGATAGTGGGCACCTCATGCCATTAATGGACACATTGTGTCATCAGTGACAATGGGCTTAATTGCCATTATATATAAAAATATATATTCATGAGACTTGGCATTACATTTGCTACACTAACCTATTATCCAGATCTATGACCTGAGTTCAGTATGTATGGACATATTTAATGAAGTTATCTAAATTGAAAATATATATGAATATGATGTTATGAATAATGGAAGAAATGCAAAATAATAATATAAGTCAATTACTTAAAATCGACTTACTGTGTTGCAATGTGAAAGTGATTAGTAATGTATATATTAATATTTAAAAGTGAAAGTTCTAAAACACGGAATAGAAATGTTATGCTCAAGTTATTGAATTGATCAATAACTTTTTTAAGTGTTATAATGATTGAAAGTGTATATAATAATATAAGATACAAAGTGCTCCAAAGTATAGTACTAAATTTAAGTGCCAAAAATTATAGATTGAATGAAATTATCCTATATGTGAAACTGAAAAGTAGGACTTACTGAAAAACAAAATAAGCTTATTATGAGCAATATTAATAAATGAGAAAGTAAGTCTTAAATAAAATAATTCATAAAGAGAAAAGTTGCAATACCGAAAGTATAATATAGCATGATGTCTTTTATAAAATTAAACTTATTATTTTGTGTAAATAAATTTTATGTTGGTTTATTATTGAAAATATTTAATATATTAAAATATTAATTGAAACTGAGTGTTATTACTATATTTCCATAAGTATTTTTCTTTAATATTAAGTAACAAAATATATTTATACAAGCACCACTAAGCTTTGTTTAGTGTGTTAGAATTGTTTTCTAACATGCAAGTATCAGTCATCGGAGCAAGTTAAGCAGTGGAATTAAGGATCTCAAAAATTATCTACAGTACATATAGAGATCTTTTATATATTATACTCATAAGTTATGAAACATATATATATAATTTTATTTGGCTATTTGAGAGATTATATAAATTTGTAAACATGAAAGGAATATATGTAATTAGAGGACGAAGTTTGATATTCTAGTAAATGATTATCAAATAAAGCAATGTATTATATATTTATTTGATTTGATAAACTTATGATAGTTATCTGATTTATAATTAGTATTTGGATCATTGGAGATATTGGAGATTGGTTTAAATGTTAGATTTGTAAGTGTTGTATTATACAGATTGTATTATTATTTGAAGATTTTTGTTAGTAACATTTTAAAAGGAAACTTTGTCGATGAATTGATTAGAGTACTGATAGTATATTGATTAACATTCTTTGATAGTTCTAATGAGAATTGTCAAGGGATGTTACAGTTTTAATAGCTGTCCATTAAGCCCAAAGTGCTTCGGGAAGACAGACCTCTCAATCCTTCCTCGTTATGCTCACTGTCTTCTCTAAGATTCCCTTAATTTGCTTATTAGAGATCTCAACCTAACTAGATGTTCGGGGATGATATGGAGTTGCCACCTTATGCCTAATACCCATTTTAGTCATAAGCTTGTCAAACCATTTGTTGCAAAAATGGCTTCCTCCATCACTGACACTTGCTTTGAGAGTCCCATAGTTGCTCAAAATATACTCAGTCAAGAATTTCAAAATAATATTAGCATCATTAGTCCTAGTGGGAATAGCCTCCACCCACTTAGACACATAATCTATAGCAAGAAGGATATATTTAAAACCAAAAGATTTGTGAAATGGCCCCATAAAGTCTATTCCCCATACATTAAAAATTTCTACTCTTTGGCACTTATCACATCTTATACAAAAATTATAAGCATCTTTAAAAAGAATAGGCCAATACAAACCACTTTACAGTATCTTCTCGGCAGTTTTCTTGCCTCTAAAATGTCCTCAATAATATATGTTGTGGCAAAATTACAGCACAATTGTTCTTCTTCTGCCACACATCTTCTAATGATTTATCCTTGAAAATTCTAAACAAATATGATTCATCCCAAAACTAATATGTGCAAGAATGTAGAAACCTCTTTTTTGCCTAAAAATTCAGGACTTTCCTCAAAACTATACAAACATTAGAAGATATGTTGAGAATGTGCATTTTGGATTTTGGAGGTACTTGGGACATGCATTTATCACCGATTAAGTTTGCCTATAACAATAGTTACCATTCAACTATACAAATGGCACCCTATGAGGCATTATATGGAAGAAAGTGTAGATCCCCCATATGTTGGATTGAAGTTGGTGAAAAACTTATAGAAGGTCTATAATTAATTAAAGAAACCATAGAGAAAGTACCATTGATTCAACAACATTTAAAGATAGCTTCCAATGTCCAAAAGAGTTATGCAGATCCTAAAAGAAAGGATTTTCAATTTAGCATTAGTGAATATGTGTTTCTGAATGTGTCACCAATGAAGGGAGTCATAAGATATGGAAAGAAAAGAAAGCTCCCACCGAGGTACATTGGTCCCTTTGAAATCATAGAAAGAATAGGATATGTTTCCTACCATTTTCCACTACCACCCATATGGAGAAAGTGCATCCGGTGTTTCACATTTTGATGATTGGAAAATATGTTCCTGATCCATTACATGTTTTACAAGTTCCACTAGTGACTTAGTGGACTTGCAACAAGATTTGACCTATCAGAAAGTACTAATAGCTATAGTTGACTAGCAAGTTATAAGGCTTAGAAACAAGGATAACCCTATGATAAAAGTCTTATGGCAAAGCCAATCAATAGAAGAATATATTTGGGAAACTGAGTCTTAGATGTTAAATAAAAATCCTCATCTTTTTAATGGGTGATTGTTTTAGAAAATTTGAGGAAGAATTTCATTTAGGGGGAGAGAATGTAATACCTTAGAGGAAATGAAAGTCTAGTAGCCTAAATGTTGTGCAAATTAAATAAATAAAGTGATGGAAAATCTTAATTGAAATAAAATTTTAATATGCCAAATTAATAAAAATAAAAACTCTAACCTGTTTGAATTGGGAACTCTACAATTAATAACGACCATGAATTAAAATAACTAATTGTAAGTTGTAAAATAAGAAATTACATTTGAATAAAAAGTATTAGAAAAACAAAATGACTTACTAGAGTGATGAAGGAACCATTGAAATGCAAGGAGAGAAATTTACAAGGTACTAAGGTGATAGAAATAGAAATTCTAAAATACCTTAACTACGGTAACTTGTATACTTAAAAATCCAAGGGCATTTTACTTGAAATACACCTTGACTTTGTAGACCCTTAATTTTTGCCCTAGCTAGCCCGATCCCGATTAAAGAAGGCCAAGTCAAATTCAGTCCGATTTTAAAAGCTTAAACCTAGTTTATAGCTTTGAATCAAGTCAGTCCAATTTTAAAAGGCCCAAAATAAGCTGGTTTAATTTTTAAAGATGTAAATAGGTCTGATTCTAAGTAAGAATAAGTTTAATTCAGTATGGATCATGCCACGTCGAATTGGGCCTTCCCAATTTGACATGGATGTTGTCCATATCAAATTAGATCAAATCTAATTCGATATGGACAATGTCCATGTCGAATTGGACATCCAATTCAACATGGAGGTTGGTCCAATTTGAATTAAAGTGATTTTAATTCCATATGGCCACGTTTTCATGAATGCATTTTAATCCAATATGGTTACTATTTCAGATTTATAAATTTGGAAATCCTGATTAAGCTTGGATTTAGCTCAGGATTTACTTATTTTAACCTACTTTATTTCTTATAAATAGGGACGGCCACAATTTTAAAGGGAAGGATGATGATCAGGAAAAAGCAAGTAGTAGCAACTTTGAAAAGCAAACAACAATCTGACAAAAAAGAAACAAGAAATATAAACAATAACTTTGAGGGAGGAATAAAAACTGTCCTCGACTGCACTTAACCTCCAGCCAGAAACTTAGGTAGATTCAAGCAGTCAGCTGGGTGATCTCTTTCAATTTAGTGTAGTCAACAAACAAAGGTACATTTCATGTTTAACCCATTTAAAATTTAACAGAAGCTGCTTTATTTATGGTTTTAAACATTGATTAATATTTACTTCCAGTAGCTAGTTGTTCTTAAAAACTATCATGCAGTAAGTTAGTTTAGCTTCCAATAATCATGTAAACCCTTTAAATCATCATCATCTTTGTACAATGATCTATTAGACATCTAGTAACCAAACCATTAACAATATTAATTTCAATATAAAGAGAACCTAGGTGACAGTTCATGCAAACCCTAGTTTGATCATCCAAAAGCCTAAATTTTTTTTCAAAAGACAAAAACCTAGATTTCATCCCTAAAAACCCTAGTTCTTATTTAAAACCCTAAATTTTCATTTAAACCCCTAGTTTTAATTTAAAAACTCTAATTTAATCCTAAACCCTAATTTGCATGTTTAAAACCCTATAAACCCTAATTCATTTATCAAAACCCTAATTTTGCATATCTATTGTTCAATGTAAGATTAAAACCTAGATTTGATTATTTAATTTGTTGATGTATCCTCGTGATGGATGATTTGCTTTTATTTTATTTATGATGAATGATTGAATGATTTAATTTAATTATTTTGATTTCAAGGATGTAAAAAGCATGTTTCCACTCGTGGGTGCCATATTTGTTTAATTTATTTATTTTCTGTAACTTAATTTATTTAAAGACTTTGGGACACTATTGTAAGGGACATATTTCGACCTTTTGGCGGGTATCTTATTTTATTCATTTTCTTTATAGACATTGGACATTATTGTAAGGGCATGTTTCCATCTTATGTGGATGCCCATTTATATTTATTTGTTTGTTTGGACCTTCCGTTGATTTTAATACAATAAAGTTTATTTATTTTAAATTGTATGTAGTATGGATGATATTTTAATAACTTAAAAATTTAATAATATTAAGACCTGCAAAGGAGGCTGGTTCCAATGACCCTGGCGTTAAGTGGGTGCTGGGCCATTTCCCACCTTTCTTTGCGTACCTAACTTTTTGAACCCAATAAGGGGTTGGGAATTTCTTAGGAATCGAGTCATATATCTCTTTCTATTTTTTGGCCCATCCGGGTGGTGACTCTATTTTCTCTGGGTTTAGGCCTATGTTCTCTAAGGTGCTAAGCCTAATAGTACCGAAGTGGCAAGAATCATTCCACATGGGAGTGGGGTCAAAAATTCGTGCTCATAGACTTAACTAATAATAATTTAATATAATAACAAACATTAAAAAAACTATATGAGATAAATTTAAATTTGAAATTAGAAGTGAAAATAATTTTACAGAAATTAATACAAATGTAGGTAGCAAGTTAAGGTGTGAAATGACTAAAAATGCCATTCAAGTTAACAAAGAAAGTATGTAAGACTTGAAGGGTAAAATGGACATTTCACTCACTTAATTTCCAGCCCTTTTTCTACCTAATTAAGTGGGTGAGTCACTTCCCTTGAATAGGAAGAGAGCTTAGACAAATTATGATTAAAAATGATAATAAATTTGATCTTATCTTAACTTCTGTGTCTTTTTTCATTTCTATCAAAACACCTTCCTTTCTATCATGACTTTCTTTTTCTTTTTTTTTCCAGTTGCCATAAACTATTCCTAAACTATTTCTTATGTCTATAAGTGATCCAAAGTGAAAAATTAAAGTAACAAAGTGATATAAAAGCAAAGAAAGCAAAAGGAACTCTTAAAGGTAAGAAATCTGAAAATTCTAAATCTTAATATTTCAATTCTGTATTCCTAACTATAAATCTATTATTTTTTGAACCTTGGCTAAAATATTATCATTTATATATTTTAAGTAAGTATTTAGGATGGTGAAAATTGATTTCAATTGAAAGAAATTGAAAGGATGAAGCTAGAAAACCTTAATATCCAAATTGAATAGCTTGAATTCTCAATAAGTTAGCTACTGTGTTTTATTTATTCTTTTATTTATTTTAATATGAAAATTATTTTAAAATTTATAAAAATTTACGAAAAGGTGTATTTGGATGTTGGGAAGGTTTGAGAAAAGGTGAAGTCAAAATGATGAAGAAAAATGAGTGAGTTATTAAGTGAACACAAGCTGCCCATTTTAATAGTCTGAATAAACATCACTTAATATTTTGCTACCCTGTTTGAATTATTTACCTATATAAATGAACTTAAAAATTAATAAACATTTATATAAAATTCACTTAGAATGTTATAAACACCATAGTAAAATTTCAGGCTAAATGAATTTGAGAAAATTAATATCTAATTAAATAAATACAAACTACTCAAATGCTGAAAATGATATGTTTGTTGATTTGTGTTGAGTTGAGCATACCAAAATGTATTTGACAAGACAATAACCATTGGAATATAATGGATGACCATAAAGCTTAACATGTGTAATTAATTTCCACAAATGCCCAAATTCTAATTTAATGAATAAGTAAATCATTTGAATTGAGGAAGTCAATGCGTTTATATAGGCATATTGCACATATTTATAACTTATTTAATTGCATAGCCTTATTGTGATATAATTTTGTGATATTTAGATCCATAATTACAAAATGAATTTTTAGACATATTGAGATGTTAAAAGAGGTATGAGTGCTTAATGAAAAAATAAAGAAAAAATTACAAAGATAATGAACAATAAGTGACAATAATGAGCTATAAAGGAATCTAAATGAATAAGTTGTGTGGATGTGAATGTAGGTTGAGCATTACCACAAAACGAACCAATAATTATCAATGACTTAGAGAAATCAAATTTGCAAGTTCAAGGTGAGATATAGTGTTCATCTCTTCCTTTGTTGCCTTAAAATTTTTGATAAATTTTGAACCATTTGGTACCTTTGATAATTGTGTTCTTGTATTTGTGAATTGTGAAATCAGTGTGGCCTCTTGTCTTATGTGATCATACCAAGCCATTTGATTAGCCAATATGATAGAATTCCAACTTGATGAGGGCTATATCATTAGGCTATGTGAGCATAGAGATTTATGATAAAGGATTATAGCTAATGCCCTATGTGTGTGTGATGTGTGATAGCACAAAAATGTACATAGTGATATATTTTTTTTAGTGCTATTGCTATATATTATCTATCATATTATGTGATTTTCTTTTATGATATTGGTCTAATTATTTTGAGCCTTTCTTATGGATAGCATTCTTTTGCTATACCTTTATTGTACAATCACCTTATGTTATTATTATTTTTGAACTTTGAAATATTTTGTTGTGCATCCTACCCTTGTGGCACTATAATCTCACTGAGTTGATGGATCACCCAATCATCTGTGTGGTTTTAGGTAGAGGTGATTCCGGTCCATCAGCTTCTTAATTTCTTCCTTCTAGCAAGAAGCCTAAGAATAATATAATTAATAATAACTGTTATATGTAATTAAAGTGTTAAGTTTGTGCTATATTCTAGTTGCTCTATAGTACTATTATGAATGATTTAGAAAGGTGTAGAGCTAAACTATAATGTATGTAATAAATATATGAGATATATAATATAAAAAAAATGTGTAATAATATATCATAAAATTATGAGTAAATAACAAAAGTTATTAAATGAAATTTTAATCCACTAAAGCAATTAACCAATATATATGAATACATTAATTAGTTGAGTTATACGTAGTGCCTAGTGCCCTTAAGCCAACCTAGAACCTACGAATGTCACACTTCTGAAATTAGTGTGTGACAGTAGATCACCACTTCATCAAGGAGTTTTAGAACCTCCATCTTAACTACCTCACTCATGTTTAGATTGAGTCTCCTATAGGCCTCTCTCACTAGTTTAGTTCCATCTTCTAAAACCATTTTATGAATATATATGGAAGAACTAATCCCTTTAATGTCACTTAACCCCCAACCAATGACTTTCTTAAGTCTCTTTAGTACTCTAACAACTTTCTCCTCTTCATCACTATAGAGAGTTGAAGAAATGATCACTGGTTATGTATTATTCTGCCCAAGAAAGATATATTTCAAATGTTTTAGAAGCTCCTTAAGTTCAACCAATTTTTATTGAATCTCCTTTTCCTCAACATCATCAAGTCCCTCTCCCATCAATCTCACCGCCTAACATCAACTTGCATTCCTCAATTTCTATATTAGAAATTTCACCTTCTTCTCTCAAGGTCAATGCCATCTCCAATTTGTCATCACTACTTTCCTGCAAGAAAACAACAGTAGTGGGAATAGGAGAAGTGTTAAAAATTTAAAATATCGCAGTTTGTCCTAAGACAGTCATGGTTAGTTTTCCATTTTTAAAATCTATCAAAGTGTTAGTAGTGGCCATAAAAGGTTTTCCTAACAAAATGGTAAACTTAGCATCCCTAGGGATCTCTTCCCCATATCAAGGACTATGAAGTTGACGCGGACCCTTAGCAACGATGGCAGCAAACCCAACGTATAACAATGGTAGAGAACTCCTTGAAACTTGATAATCACCTTCTAAGGAACCCAACGCCTATAAAGAGACGCGAACTCGCTATGATTGAAGGATTTAGTTGGTAAGAAGAAGGAAAACGCCACAACTCTTGTTGATAAGTAAATCTAATTCTTGATGCAAAGAAAGAATTAAAGAATCCACTCTAATCTCTCTTACACGAAAATTCACAAGAAGAACTTGTAGAAGAATTCGAAAATTTTTATTAAATGTTGTCTCCTGAAATTCAGCCTAATAGTGACCTTAAATAAGGGTTACAAAATTCCTAATTGCATATGGAAAACTAAAACATTCCTAATTGCATAAGGAAAACTAAAACATTCCCAATTGCATAAGGAAAACATTCCTAATTGCATAAGGAAAAACATAAAGTAATCCTAATCCACTAAGGAAAATATAAAGTATGGAAACAAAATCCTAATCCACTAAGGAAAATATAAAGTATGGAAACAAAATCCTATTTTTAAGCCTTCCATAATGATATAAAATGTGGCCCATTAAACAGAATTAATAATCTTTAAGCAGTGGGTCCATCCAGCTATTCTCACAGGGCTTTAGAAATCTCACAGGTACGTGTGAAACTAGCTGCACTCCAAGGTCCATCCAGCTATTCTCACAGGGCTTCAGAATTCTCACAGGTACGTGTGAAACTGGCTGCACTCCAAGCTTTTCTTCCAATCACTTCCATCATCTTACTAAGGCCTTAAATTACTTCCCAAGGCTTCATATGAATCCCCATGGACCTTTCTTGCACGTTGGACCTCTTTAGCTAGCCTTTAGCTTCCATATTCACACTAAGCATCATAATCAGCTTTGGTGTGCCTTCTTCAAGCTCTATCTCCATCTTCTTGAATGATAATTCTTGAAGCTCTTTGGAAATCTCTTCTTGAATATGCAAAGCCATACTAGCTTGATATCTCTTTGCCTTGCTCCTAGTGATTGGTCCACTTGCTAGCTTCAAGGGATCCTTTCTTGTATCAAGAATTGACAAGGCAAGTTATGATACTAAATGTAAGAGGAAACCTATCTATGTCAAACCAAGAAGTATGTGCACCATGTGTCATTATAGGTCATAGTGCAAATATGTGTTCTGCAAACTTTGGTCAATGTTAAGAAGGGAAAGAGCAACTGTATGCCTTAGAGGATTTCCAACAAAGGGGAAGAAATGACCCATATTCTAATTCTTGCAATCCAAGTTGGAGAAACCATTCAAACTTTTCTTGAAAAAATCAGCAGCAAGTTCCACCTCAACAATTCTTTCAGCCTTATCAAAGAGGTCCTCACTTTCAAGGACAATCATCAAATCAAGATCAACTGAAGAAATCCACACTGAAATATAATTTGAATGCTTTTATTCAAATAAGCAAACAAAATCAAGAAGAATAACAAGAGGTTTGATTCTTTGGAGGCATCATTTAAGAAGGTAGAAACTCAAAGTCGGTAATTGGCAAACCAACTTCAAGCACACCAAAAAGGGAAATTTCCTAGCCAACCAGAGCAAGCCATGTCAATCATAGTTCTAAGGAGTGGAAAGGTAATAGATAACAAAATTGGTAATTCTTTGATGTGGGTACTAATCAAGAAGAGAATGGAGAGGAGATACTAGCCAACTAGAGTAACAAAATCATTCAAAGGAGGAGAAGAACATAGAGGCATCAACTTCACAAAATTTGCTTAAGTCTTCCAATCCTTACAGAACACCAATTCCTTTTCCAAGTAGGTTAAAAAAATGAGAAGCAAGATAAGCAATTTTCTAAAATTTATGATATACTCTCCAAGGTAAGTATAAATCTTCCATTACTTGGAGAAATTAAGAACATGCCAGCTTATGCCAAAATTTTCAAGGAATTGAATGCTAATAAGAAAAGGTATTAGCCAAATGAAAAGGTGATAGTTTTAGAGGTAGCAAGTGCTATTTTACAACATAAGTTACCTCCTAAGCTAAAGGACCTCGAAAGTTTTGTAATTAATATCTCTATGGGGAATTTCAAAAAAAAAAAAAAACTACTTTGTGTGACTTGGGAACTAGTATAAGTTTAATGCACTACTCGATTTATTTGCAGTTAGAACTTGGGGAACTTAGCCAGTTAAGGTGGTCTTGCAATTGATAGATAGAACTCTTAGATTCCTTAAGGGAATTATAGAAGATGTTCTTAATTCAAGTTGGGGGTTTAATTGTTCCTATGGACTTCTGATACAAGAAAGGATCCCTTGAAGCTAGCAAGTGGACCAATCACTAGGAGCAAGGCAAAGAGATATCAAGCTAGTATGGCTTTGCATATTCAAGAAGAGATTTCCAAAGAGCTTCAAGAATTATCATTCAAGAAGATGGAGATAGAGCTTGAAGAAGGCACACCAAAGCTGATTATGATGCTTAGTGTGAATATGGAAGCTAAAGGCTAGCTAAAGAGGTCCAACGTGCAAGAAAGGTCCATGGGGATTCATATGAAGCCTTGGGAAGTAATTTAAGGCCTTTGTAAGATGATGGAAGTGATTGGAAGAAAAGCTTGGAGTGCAGCCAGTTTCACACGTACCTGTGAGAATTCTGAAGCCCTGTGAGAATAGCTGGATGGACCTTGGAGTGCAGCCAGTTTCACACATACCTGTGAGATTTCTAAAGCCCTGTGAGAATAGCTGGATGGACCCACTGCTTAAAGATTATTAATTCTGTTTAATGGGCCACATTTTATATCATTATGGAAGGCTTAAAAATAGGATTTTATTTCCATACTTTATATTTTCCTTAGTGGATTAGGATTTTGTTTCCATACTTTATATTTTCCTTAGTGGATTAGGATTACTTTATGTTTTTCCTTATGCAATTAGGAATGTTTTCCTTATGCAATTAGGAATGTTTTAGTTTTCCTTATGCAATTAGGAATGTTTTCCTTATGCAATTAGGAATGTTTTAGTTTTCCATATGCAATTAGGAATTTTGTAACCCTTATTTAAGGTCACTATTAGGCTGAATTTCAGGAGATAACATTTAATAAAAAATTTTGAATTCTTCTACAAGTTCTTCTTGTGAATTTTCGTGTGAGAGAGATTAGAGTGGATTCTTTAATTCTTTCATTGCATCAAGAATTAGGTTTACTTATCAACAAGAGTTGTGGCATTTTCCTTCTTCTTACCAACTAAATCCTTCAATCATAGTGAGTTTGCATCTCTTTATAGGCGTTGGGTTCCTTAGGAGGTGATTATCAAGTTTCAAGGAGTTCTCTACCATTGTTATACATTGGGTTTGCTGCCATCGTTGCTAAGGGTCCGCGTCAATTCTGCTATCTGCCTTGCCATTTCAAAATTTGAATTCATCACATAAGCTCCTTTTTTTGCTCTCTCTTATGCTTTTCTAATGTGAATTTTCCCCTAGCATCTCAAATAGTCTTACAGTTTCAATAGTTGTTCTCTCACCCATTGCACCTCCAGTTGTATTATCTACTGTATTCTAACATTGTTGTGTGAGCCCATCATAAAAGAATTGGTTAACCAACTGTTGTGGATAATGATGATTAGGGCACTAGAATAATAAAACTTGAAGCGATCACACACCTCATGAAATAGTTCACCACCGAAGCTCCCTTTTCTTCTTATGTGAATAGAATTTGTTCATGAACTTATTATAAAATTCAGTCTATCTAGTCAATGATCAACCATACCTTGGCCCTATCCTTCAAAGTGTACAAGAAACACTGCATCTTAAGCACATCCTCAATCAATGCTTGGAAAGGAAATGTGTGTAAAGTTGAACAAAAATCATGAATGAAATTGAGGGGATCCTCATTTGGCATTCCATGAAAAGAGGGCAACATGCTATAATGAGCATTCTTCAGTTCATAGTTTCTTACTGCATTGCTCAACCATATGCAAGATGTTGTTGCCCCAATAATTGATCATGCAAAATCTTTCATGGTTTTTTCTTCTACTTTTGCCATTTTTTCTTATGTGTCCTCTTCTAATTGCACTTCAATTTCTTCCCCTTCTTGTCCCAAAGGATCTACTTCCCCAATATTAGGAAATCTATGAATGTTGTCTATAAAGGGAATAAGTTCGTTGCCTTGGGACATTCATCCTTGCATAAATCACCTAGGCAATTCAAAACAAAACACTTTAGCAATTTAAATAAAAGAATCAAATTATCACCTAAACAGCCTTCCCCAACAATGGTGCAAAAAACTTACTGCGCTCCACTTAACACTACTAAAAGTGACTCTCGCAAGTATATTAGGTTGCTATAGTAATAGTGGATCATCCCAAGGTCATCTCATAAGGAAGTTATTCATTTTGTAATAATTTTATTAAAATGAAAAGATTAAAGATTAAGTGTATATTATTGATACGGTAAAAGGAGTTTAAAATTAAAAGTGAAGTAAATAACTGTTTGGATAGAATTAATTTAAAATTTTTAGAAGGATACCTAGGATTTACATATCGATTTAATCAAAGTTTAATTCTCAAATGTCCATTAATATAATCTTGCAACTTAATTTCTTCATTAATATCAATTAGCAATTATCAATTCATTAGTTCTCATATTCATGAACTAATAAAAACTAATTATTTTGAACTTGCAAATTAAGTGGCCCTGGAATTTATATTTCTAATGCATTCTTCAGGTAGTTGAATGCATAGTTTCAATATCAAGTTTTACCTCTCGATTTTTACTCAATATCTAAAGATTAATAGGTGGTCAATCTATTAACCTAACATACAATTCAATGCAATCAACTCATAACAAGAATTATTAATGGAAATTATTGGATTAAATCATTTAATCAAATCTACTAAAAATTCTAGGCATGGATAATTTAGCTCATCATCAAAACAAAATAGAAATCCATCTCAATAGAATTCAAATCACAAATATTCATTAATGTATGAAAATAACAAAAATCCATAAATGAATTAATTGAGATAATAGAAAAATCCATTATAAAGATTACTAGAGGATGAACTTCTTGTTCTTCCTCCACATTTGATGAAGAACCTCCAAGCCTCCTTCAAGCTTTGCAAATCAATTCTTCTATCTCTATGAAATGAAAATGAAAATGAAATCTTCTTTAAAATAATTCTCTCATGAACTGATTTTTTTTTAGGATTAATGTTTAGAGCTCCCCCCTAAAAACCAATTCTGTCATTCAGTTAGCTCGTTTTATGCATTTCTTAAGTTTACTTTTCAAAAAGTAGCCCTATGTTTTGCTTTAGAATTCATTCCTCATTTTCCACTTCTGTCTCTGTCCCAAAAACTTTTAAAACTCATAAGCAATCTTTCATAGACACAACCAAGTTTTGGTTGTCTTAGCCTTGTCTTCTTACTTTCTCCTTAGACATGGCCAAGTCAGCTAAATGTGTTTGACACTGCCTATTCTTCCCCTTGCTTTCTTGGAATGGGACATATCTAGAATGATCTTGTCTTGGTCATGTCTCCTTAGCTTCAATCTAGACATGGCCAAGCTTCCAAACCATGTCCAATATTGCTTGTTATCAACATGCTTTTCTTCTCTTGGGATGGAAAACGACCAAGCTTTATATCATACGGCCAAGACAATGGGACATGGCCAGTGACACAACCAAGACTTGTGAACATGTCCACTTTTGCTGTAATTTTAATTTGTTCTCATGGGAGACACAACCAGGATGTTGTGATCAATTGAATATGTATTTTTAGGGCAAATTTATTGGTTTTTTAGTTATTTTTCCTACAATATTTTGTTTAAGTTTTCTTGAAGGTTGTGTGTTTATGGTTGCGGCATGAACAATTGCAAAACAGAGCTAAAGTGACAAATTTCATTTGTTAAAGATGACACAACAAAGATAACTTCAAACTTGGCCATGTCTCTCAGCAAAGAATTGGAAATTTTGGGCAAAATTCAACACACTCAACATCTTGTCTGTGTCACTGGCCATGTCTCATCATCCTGGCCATGTCACTAACCATGTCACATGACATGGCCAAGGCAACTTCAAGCCTAGCCGTGTCCCTCATCAAATAATTTAAATTTTTGCAGAATGTGACACACCCAGTAGACTTGTTCGTGTTCCTAGCCGTGTCACATGAAATGGCCAGGACAAACATGAAGATTGGCCGTGTCTTTCATAAGAAAGAACTTAAAGATATAGAATTGGACATAAGGAAAAGACTTGGTCGTGTCATTATCCGTGTCACACTACACAGCTAAGATAAGAGATGACTTGGCTGTGTTCCCCCTCAAGAAAATAAAACCAAAAACCAGCAGTGTTTGATACACTCAGCCATCTTAGTTGTGTCCAAGGAGAAGTTTAAGAGACAAGGCCAAGACAATCCAATCTTGGCCGTGTTTATGAGAGATTTCTTTTTGTTTTTTAAAAAATTTTGTGGGATAGAGACAAGGAATAACTTCTGAAGTTAAAATGTGAGATGTTTTGTGAAAATAAAGTGTTAAAAATTTAAAAAGAGGAAACAAATGGAAGTGGAACATGTTGGTGCAAGCCTGGAAAGCATGTTTTAATTCAAAACAATTTTAATGGGGACACTTAAGTATGGGCAGAAGGTGATTATTGCGGGGAGTTGAGAGATATATAGGATGAATTTTGAGGAGCTAAAGGTAGCATTTTTTTAGAGAGGAAAAAGGTGAGGAGTTTAGAGTGTCTAGAAAGAAAAAAAGTTTTAGGGAGATTTCTTTAATGGTTTTCTACATAATACTTATTTTACAATGCTTTTGGAGGAAGTTTGAGGGTTCTTCATCAATATCAAGTAGAGGTGGAGGAAGAACTATAAGATCTAACTCTAGTCATATTCTTAAGGGAAACTTCTATTATCTCAATTAATTGATTTTCCATATTTTGTTGTTAATAAACATTGGTATTTCAATAAAGATTTGTGATTTGAATTCTATTGATGAGTTTTTATTTTGATTTGATGATGAGTTAAATTACCTTTGCCTAAGATTTGTAGTAGATTTGATTAAAAATAATTTTCATTAAATAGCCTTATTATAAGTTGATTGCATTGAATTATATGTTAGGTTGATAGATTAACCACCTATTAATCTCTAGATATTAAGTAAAAAACCAAGAGGTAAAACTTGATATTGGAATTATGCATTTAACTATCCTAAGAATTAATTAGAAATATAAGTTCTAAGGTTCACTTAATTTGCAAAATTCAAGATAATTGGCTGTTATTAATTCATGAATGTGAGAACTAATAAATTGCTAATTGATATTAAGGAAGAAATTAAGTTATAAGGTTATTGCTGTCCCAAGATAGCAACCAAGAGGAGGGGTGAATTGGTTTACTTTAAGAATTGATGGTTAATTCAAAAATTAAAAAGAAGTTTAGAAGATGTAGAAGAAGATCAAGTAGAAGATGGAACATAAAGGTTTATAATGGTTCGGATTTACATTGATCCTACATCCACTTTCTTAACAACTTGTTAAGGTTTCACTAGCTTTGAGTTTTTACAAGCTTAACTCTAACTTGGTCCTTTCTCTAGCTCACACCAAACTACTTACAATGGTTTGAGATCACTTTCTCACAACCCTTACAAGAATTTTCCCAGGCTCACTCTCACAACCTAAGTGTTTCCAAGCTCACACTTAAACTTAAGCTAGTGTTTAATGCTCACACCCAATACTCAATTAATACAAAAAGTAATTTTGATGCAAAAGAAAGAAAGATGTTCAATAAGGCTATTACAATCACAAAGTTACATAAAAATGAAGTTACTTAAGATATTTATGGCCTTCAGGTCAAGAATTAGCCATTTGAGGTTGGGGCCAACATGTTTAATTCTTGTCTTCTGCTAATTTCTTTGCCAGAGCTGATACGAAACCTCAAAGAATAAGCCTAAGAACCCCTTGATTTCGAACCCCCACAGCATTAACTTGAAAACCCCTAGTCGAATTCGGTACAACCCCCAAGGATTAGGTTAGATTTCAGATTACCTTGAATTTATCAAAGATCCAAGATTTCGAAACAAGTCAGTTCCTAAATCCCAGATTCGAAACAATCCACAAGAAAGTTGATCAAACTACTTGAATGTTTCTGAAGCATGTATTCAAGCAAGAACACAAAGATAAAAGCAATTCGGCTTTAGGTTAATAAATTCATCCAAAACTTCAAAACTAAGATGGCTGTCCATTTTTACATCAATATTAGGTTTAAATACCCTTTACTAATTCCTAAACCATGAAGGAAAATAATAAAAATAGCCCTAAAAGTGTTTGGGGCGGATTGGGCTTAAAACAGGCCCAAAAACACATTAAAATAACAAGTTCAGCTAATTATTTAACTATAAATAAGCCCAACTAGTGACTTGAGCCAAATATGCTCCAATTTGCATCCTTGATCAGCCATATCGTGCACCTTCAGCTCCTCTTCAACAAAATGTTGCATGTAGCCTTGTGACGTCTCTATCATTCCCCCTTTGTTGGAGAAAACTCGTCCTCAAGTTTTAAAATGCTGAAGTAGTAAAGAAAAGCAACTTTGTAATTTCACTCCAATTACTTGTGGCATGTCATCAATTTGAAGAACCTGAAATTTTATTTCATAAACATCAAAATCATTGTTAGGCAAAATAAATTCCATGTTTGCAACAAACAGGCAATCATGAATGGTGGGAGTAGAAAGTTTTATTTTTCTTGCTTCTTCTTTTAGTTGTACTTCTAACCCAAGCATATCAATTTCTTCCTTCAATATTTCTTCAAAAGTTTCCAACTTTGGAATGTCTTGTTGAAAAGTAGCAGCTTCTTTTGATTCTAGTGATGAATCTTCACCAATAATCTCTAAAGTATGATCTTCAATATCACCCTGAAAAGAAGTATCACCATAAACAGCCTCAGATGACATTAACAAATCACTACCATCACCAATCTCTTCTGCATAAATTAGTTCTTCTTCATTGCTATCTTCAACCTTCAAATTCTCCCTTTCTTTGTAGTAATCATCAACACTTTTACTTCCTTCCTTGATAGCCTGAAGTCTCTGCATGATACTCCTATAGAAATGTTCAGGTTGCTGCATTTGATTTCTGCCACCTCTTCGCCTCTCATTGCGCTCCAATGTGGCTCTTTCAACACTCTGCAACCTCAAATCCATGTGCTCCAATCTTTCTGTTATGGTATCCATAGCACGGTGTAAACATGTAAATTCAGCTTGTTGCGCCTCACACAATCGAGCTGGATCAATCTGAACACCTGCATCTCTTCCAGACATGTTTCCTGCAATAAAAGGTTAGCACAAAACAAATAAAAAGGCCTCACAACACTCCCTCACGTGTTTACACTCAATAGATGAAGGTTGGTCTCTCGTGTTTCACTCAATATATGAAATCACTCACGGTTCAGCTCACACCTCTCAAGCTGATTTCTTTTATGTTCTTAGGTGAATCACATTTTATGAAACAACTCAAATAGCCTCCATGTGTAGTATCCCAAAATCTGAAATTTGAATCAAAACAGCCCCTCAAATTTGTCAAAATTTCGTGACAAAATTTTGGTTACTTCTAAACTATCCAGATTCGACCCTTATCACCTAAATAACAAGGAAAACGAAAAAAAATTTCTTGAAGCACTTTTGTACTCTTTTTTTTTTTGCTCCCTCTCACTATCTCAAGATGGGCAGCCCTAATTCACACACCACACAAATTTTTTTTTTTTCCAATCAGGTAACGAGAACAAGATCAATTTAGAGGACTTCCTTTTGAAACTCGAAATTGGAACAAAATAAATAATCAAGACTTCCTTTAGACCAATTCAGCTTTCCTTTTGAAACTGGTTTGAAACACTTTCTTGGAAATTCGAAACAGAATCAGAATGATTAACAAGAATAAGATTCGGATTTAGAACACTTTCGAATCAACAAATTTCGAATCAACAATCAAGAACACAATTTCGAATTTGAACAAAGCAACCTAAATTCCCAATTCGGAAATCCACAATAGAACAAATCCAATTCGGAATAGATAGAACAAACCAATTCGGAACAAATCAACCAACCCAATTTCAGAATAAGAAAAAAAAATGATTTGGACTAAAAAGGCAAACTGAATTCGAAATTGAAATAAGACTCTAAACACAAAACGAAAACTAAATTAGAACCCTAACGGAATTTTTTTTTTGAATTTTCGACTTTGAAAGAAAAAAACGAAAATGATTCAAGGATCAATAACAAAGAAATAAAATGAAACTAACAAGAGAAGTAACGAAAACGAAAGTAACCCACAAAGGAAACAAAAACGCAAATAGCAGGTGAAGAAAACGAAAACGAAAATAACCCACAAAGAAAACAATTCAGAGGAACAAGGAAAACAAGAGAACGAATTGAACAATTGAAACAAAGCAACAAAAAAGCAAATAAC
The DNA here is from genome assembly GCA_947685225.1 of Garcia nutans. NCBI lineage: Eukaryota > Viridiplantae > Streptophyta > Magnoliopsida > Malpighiales > Euphorbiaceae > Garcia > Garcia nutans. Next base: position 28,800,100 of record CANTUV010000007.1, on the reverse strand, counting down.
AAAAGAAGAAACAAAAACGAATTGGAAGGGATAAAACCTGATTTAGAGCGTAGGCTCTGATACCAAATGATACGGAACCTCCAAGAATAAGCCTGAGAACCCCTTGATTTCGAACCCCCACAGCATTAACTTGAAAACCCCTAGTCGAATTTGGTACAACCCCCAAGGATTAGGTTAGATTTCAGATTACCTTGAATTGATCAAAGATCCAAGATTTCTAAACAAGTCAGTTCCTAAATCCCGGATTCGAAACAATCCACAAGAAAGTTGATCAAACTACTTGAATGTTTCTGAAGCATGTATTCAAGCAAGAACACAAAGATAAAAGCAATTCGGTTTTAGGTTAATAAATTCGTCCAAAACTTCAAAACTAAGATGGCTGTCCATTTTTACATCAATATTAGGTTTAAATACCCTTTACTAATTCCTAAACCATGAAGGAAAATAATAAAAATAGCCCTAAAAGTGTTTGGGGCGGATTGGGCTTAAAACAGGCCCAAAAACACATTAAAATAACAAGTTCAGCTAATTATTTAACTATAAATAAGCCCAACTAGTGACTTGAGCCAAATATGCTCCAATTTGCATCCTTGATCAGCCATATCATGCACCTTCAGCTCCTCTTCAACAAAATGTTGCATGTAGCCTTGTGACGTCTCTATCAAGAGCTATTTCCTGATCGGATTCCTACGGGTCCGGTCGAAAGAGTGGTGTGGTCCGGTTGAAATTATGCATGGTTCGGTCAGAGTAATTTAAATTTTGCTTAATACTCTTCCAATGGTTGGTCCACGTGGCTTCCACTTATTGAGTGGAGATGCAACAGTTCCTAACTTGAGTAATTTTTAAATAGTCTAATCGGGCTTACATCAGGTCTGGTCGAACTTGCCTTGGTCGGTCCAATTTTTGGACATACCCTTGAATGGAAAACTTACCGGATATTTTAGAGAAAATTGGCTTCTATGGTCCTGTGGGAATTTCATGGAATCCGGTCGGACTTTTGTGGTACTCTGAGAAAATGGGAGTACTTTTGACCTTGAATCTTTCTATGTGTTTTGGCTCTTTTCTCATTCAAGGGATTGGTCAGGAGGATGTGGTCCGATCGAACTTCATGTGGTATGGTAAGATTTTGGGAATACTCTCCACCGTGAGACATTCTGTGTCTTTTGGCTCGTTTGGTCATCAATGGTCTGGTCGGTCTTCTAGGTGGTCTGATCGAACTTTTCATATTTCCTTCAAAAGAAATAACTTCCTGCAAAGTGAAACTTGGTGCAAGTGTTAGGTAAATTCAATTTGATTACCTAATATAAAAAATAAGAGGGTTTGGTTAACAATTATGGTAATGGATATTTGAGAATTGAACTTTGGTTAAATTGAACTATAAATACTAGGTACCTATTTGAAAGTTTGAATTAATTTTGTGCAACCGTTATTTATTTTATTTGCAATTTTAAACTTCTTTTACCATTTCATCATTACACACTCAATCTTTAAATCTTTTTAATTAAATCAAATTATTACGGATAAACAAATTCCTTGTGTGACGACCTTGGGGCAATCATCATTACTATAATAACCACGTATACGTGAGAGTCACTTTTAGTAATGTTAAGTAGAGAGTAACAAGTTTTTGGCGCCGTTGTCGGAGAAGGCTACTTTAATAGTAGTTTGATTCTTTTATTTAATTGCTTAAGTGTTTCATTTTGAATTATCCAGGCAATTTATCTAAGGACGAAGGTCCAAAGGCAATGAACTTGTTCCCTTTATAGATAACATTCATAGACTTTCTAGAACTGGGGGAGTGGATCCTTAGGGACAAGAAGGAGAAGATGTTAGAGAGCAATTCTGAGAAGAAATAGAAAAGAAATGCGTGAAGCAGAAGAACTGTCCATGAAAGAGGCCTGGCCAATTATTGGGATAACCACATCTGACATACAGTTGAGCAATGCAACAAGAAACTATGAGTTGAAGAATACTCATTATAGCATGTTGCCATCTTTTCATGAAATGCCGAATAAAGATCCTCTCAACTTCATTTTTGATTTTTATTCAACTTTACATGCATTCCCTTTGCAAACATTGATGGAGGATGAGCTTAAGATGTTGTGTTTCCCTTATAATTTGAAGAATATGGCCAAAGCATGGTTGATGACTCTTTCGGAAAATTCATTGACTACATGGACTGCACTTTACAACAAGTTTATGACCAAATTCTATTCAAATCAGAAGACAAAGGAACTTTGGAGAAATATTAACATTCACTAAAATGGATGGAGAACCATTTCATGAGGCATGAAATCACTTTAAATCTTTGTTGTTCCAATGTCCTCATCATCATTATCCACAGTAATTGCTTAATCAATTCTTTTATGATGGGCTCACACAATAAAGTCAAAATTCAGTAGATAATGTAGCTGGAGGTTCAATGGGTGAAAGAATAACTACTGAAACTGTAAGGTTGTTTGAAATACTTTAAGCAAATTCACAACAGAAAAGTTTAGGAGAGAGGCATAAAGGAATCCATGAGGTGAACTCAAATTCACATATTACTAGACAAATAGCAGAATTTACAAGGCAAGTTAAAATAAAAATGCAAGAGGAAACTCACCTATGCCAAGTCAAGAAGTATGTGCAGCATGTGGCATTATAGGACATAGTGCAAACATGTGTTCTATAAAAGTTGACCAATACCAAGAGGGGCAAGAGTAAGTGAATGCCCTAGAGGGTTTCCAACAAAGAGGAAAAAATGATCCATATTCTAATTCTTACAATCTCGATTGGAGAAGTGATGCAAGTTTTTCTTGGATAAATCAACAATAACTTTCACCTCAATAATCCTTTTAGCCTTACCAAAGAGGTCCTCAATTTTAAGGACAATCTTTAAATCAAGATCACTTAAAGAACCCATACTGAATGCTTTTATTCAAATTATCATACAAAATCAAGAAGCAAACAATAAAAGGTTTGATTCTTTGGAGGCATCATTGAAGAAGGTGGAAACTCAAGTTGGGCAATTGGCAAACCAACTTCAATCACACCAAAAAGAAAAATTTCCAAGTCAACCAGAGTAAGCCAAAGCAATTATAGTTTTGAGGAGTGAAAAGGTAATTGATAACAAAGTTGGTGATTCTTTGGATGCAGGTATAAATCAAGAAGGAAATGGCGAGGAGATACAAGTCAATCTAGAACAACCAAGCCAATCAAAAAAGAAGGAGAGCAGTGAGGTGTCAACTTCACCAAAGTGGCATAAATCTTCCAACCCTTATAGACCACCAATTCATTTCCCAAGTAGGTTGAAAAATGAGAAGCAAGATAAGCAATTTTCTAAAATTTATGACATGCTTTCCAATGTAAGTATAAATCTTACCATACTTGAGGTAATTAAGAATATGTCAGCTTATGCAAAATTTTTCAAAGAATTAAATACCAAAAAGAAAAGGTATGAGCTAAATGAAAGATGATATGTCCGAGGGTTTGGAGGGTTGTGGATCAGGTTCGATAAAGGTGGCACATATAGTCGAAAGAGATTAGTGAGCCCATGTTTGATCCAAATAAAGGAAATGGGTGTCCTCTGCTGACAGCTTAAGCTTTTGGTAGGAATGGTTAGCGTTCTTTCCGGTTAAGCATGCTGGTGTAGGGTCAGTACCAGGATGGGTGACCTTCTAGGAAGTGCTTGGCCTAGCCGTGTTGGTGCAGGGTCAGTACCAAGAGGGGTGACCTTCTGGGAAGTGCTTGGCCCAGCCGTGCTGGTGCAGGGTCAGTACCAGAATAGGTGTCCACCTAGGAAGTGCTTGGCCCGGCCGCATCATTTGGTATCAGAGCCTATTATCGGGTCTGGTCCCACTGCTCCAAGTTTGAGGATGAACTTCCTTAAAGAGGGAGGGAATGATATGTTCGAGGGTTTGGAGGGTTGTGGATCAGGTTCGATAAAGGTGGCACATATAGTCGAAAGAGACTGGTAAGCCCATGTGATGCAAGAAAGGATCCCTTGAAGCTAGCAAGTGGACCAATCACTAAGAGCAAGGTAAAGAGATATCAAGCTAGTATGGCTTTGCATATTCAAGAAGAGATTTCCAAAGAGCTTCAAGAATTGACGCGGACCCTTAGCAACTATGGCAGCAAACCCAACGTATAACAATGGTAGAGAACTCCTTGAAACTTGATAATCACCTCCTAAGGAACCCAACGCCTATAAAGAGACGCGAACTCACTATGATTGAAGGATTTAGTTGGTAAGAAGAAGGAAAACGCCACAACTCTTGTTGATAAGTAAACCTAATTCTTGATGCAAAGAAAGAATTAAAGAATCCACTCTAATCTCTCTCACACGAAAATTCACAAGAAGAACTTGTAGAAGAATTCGAAAAATTTTTATTAATTGTTGTATATCAAATTCTGCCTATTAGTGCCCTTAAATAAGGGTTACAAAATTCCTAATTGCATAAGGAAAACATTCCTAATTGCATAAGGAAAACATTCCTAATTGCATAAGGAAAATGGAAAACATTCCTAATTGAATAAGGAAAAATATAAAGTAATCCTAATCCACTAAGGAAAATATAAAGTAATCCTAATCCACTAAGGAAAACATAAAGTAAATCTAAATCAGATAAGTAATCTAAATCCTATCCAAATCTAATAAAACAAATCCAAAATAGATTTGGAAAGACTAAATAATATCAAATCCTAAAAGATATGGAAAATAAAATAATATCCTAACTAACTAAGGAATGAGGGGACCACATCCCATGTGACAAAAAGATGCCTTCCACTTGCTGAAATTCGTAACTTCCTTGGGCCCATATTAAACATGCCTTAATTAAGTCCAAAAAAAGGCCTAATGTATTGGAAAAACAAGCCCAACATGTGCAGCCATGTTCAGCCTTAAAAACTTGCTAAACATGCCAAAAAACTTGCTGAACAAGCCCAAGAAAGCATGCCCATGTGTTTGGACGTGATTTCCATACTTTGATCTTCACTTTAGGCTTCCCTTTGTGTAGCTTTGGCCTATAAGCTGTATCAAGCTCCACAAAGTCCATATTGCTTGAATTGCACCAAATCTGCTCCATATGAAGTGTAGCACGCCCCAAGTGTATTTCAGCCTCATAAAAGAGCTTTTGAACTCCTTTTAAATCTATTTGGATGATGTAAGATTGCTTTTCTTCAATGGCACAAAGCTGCCATATCTGGTTTGTATCATTCTCCCTTTCTTTTGAAAAGATTCGTCCTCGAATCTTGCTCATGTTCAGTTCTGGAATGGAAACTTTAGGCACCAATGGATCTTCAAAAACCTCCTCTTGAGTTGATGAAAATAGTTTGAATGTTTCTTCTAGAACATCAACCTGCACATTGTCAAAAAAAACTAGGAAAAGCTCCGTTAGTTAAAGACAGCTCACATGGAACTGAACCATCCTCTTCTTGAACTTCTAAATCAGCTCCATATTCTTTGTCTACCTCTTCAACCATATTTTGAACAATTTCATCGCAATCATCATCATCACAACCATAATCATCATAAATAGGTGAATTCTCATCCACATCTCCAAGAAGATCTCCATTTTTCACAAACCCTTCTTTAAATTCAATTATGGGAATCTCAGTAACTTCACTCCTTACTTCATCAAGTAATGGCACTACATCCTCTACTTCACAAACATCCTCTTCATGCAACTCTTCCAATTCATCCTCTTTTTTTAGTTCAACATTGGAATCCTCCATGGTTGCACTCTCCTCTTTCACCTTAATGGTAGGAATTTTTGAAACCACACTTATTGCTTCACATAGTTTAGAAGTATGCTTACACATATCTTCCAATTGTTGTCTCAGTTTCTTATATTCTAGTTTCATCCTCTTAGATTTCCTTTCTTCTTGTCGTCTCTTACAATGAATAAGAAAGTTTTTCTCCTTTGCATAGAAAACTGAAAGTTCTTCCTCTAATGAAGCAATCTCCTTTTCACAATATGAATATTCCCTTGTGTACCTTCGTGCACCTTCTAACTTTTGATACCACCTTTCAATAAGCTCTTCAAGAAATCGAATCTTACCATCGAGATATTGTAGATGGTATTTTTCTTTGGCTTCCTCTTCATCCATCTCAATCTCAATTGTTGTTGACATTTTTTTTATATGTAGAATTTGAAAATCACTAAACAAACACAAAAGAAACAGCCCAAGAATGGCCACATAAAACGATTTGAAGGAAAGAAACAATCAACCCCAAGAAAAGGCTTACACAAGATGAATTTGAAGGGAAAAACACAACCAAATTGAACAAGACCCAATAGACACAAAACAAACTAAATTCTGACTACTAGAACACCAACGACTTAACAAACGGAATACTTAAATGGATGGGAAAGTGAAAAAAATGAATTGAATAAACTATTCTGAATACTAAAACGAACTAAAACTGACTCTTGAATGCCAAAAACGAAAATTGAATAGAGAAGGAAAGGAAAAAACGAATTTGAATAAAATAACCCTAATGGAACAATTAAACAAGCCCTAGAAAGACAAAGTAGATAAAAATTACCTTGTAGCAAGGCTCTGATACCAAATGACGCAGACCCTTTAGCAACGATGGCAGCAAACCCAACGTATAACAATGGTAGAGAACTCCTTCAAACTTGATAATCACCTCCTAAGGAACCCAACGCCTATAAAGAGACGTGAACTCACTATGATTGAAGGATTTAGTTGGTAAGAAGAAGGAAAATGCCACAACTCTTGTTGATAAGTAAACCTAATTCTTGATGCAAAGAAAGAATTAAAGAATCCACTCTAATCTCTCTCACACGAAAATTCACAAGAAGAACTTGTAGAAGAATTCGAAAAAATTTTATTAATTGTTGTATATCAAATTCTGCCTATTAGTGCCCTTAAATAAGGGTTACAAAATTCCTAATTGCATAAGGAAAACATTCCTAATTGCATAAGGAAAATGGAAAACATTCCTAATTGCATAAGGAAAAATATAAAGTAATCCTAATCCACTAAGGAAAATATAAAGTAATCCTAATCCACTAAGGAAAACATAAAGTAAATCTGAATCTAAATCAGATAAGTAATCTAAATCCTATCCAAATCTAATAAAACAAATCCAAAATAGATTTGGAAAGACTAAATAATATCAAATCCTAAAAGATATGGAAAATAAAATAATATCCTAACTAACTAAGGAATGAGGGGACCACATCCCATGTGACAAAAAGATGCCTTCCACTTGCTGAAATTCGTAACTTCCTTGGGCCCATATTAAACATGCCTTAATTAAGTCCAAAAAAAGGCCTAATGTATTGGAAAAACAAGCCCAACATGTGCAGCCATGTTCAGCCTTAAAAACTTGCTAAACATGCCAAAAAACTTGCTGAACAAGCCCAAGAAAGCATGCCCATGTGTTTGGACGTGATTTCCATACTTTGATCTTCACTTTAGGCTTCCCTTTGTGTAGCTTTGGCCTATAAGCTGTATCAAGCTCCACAAAGCCCATATTGCTTGAATTGCACCAAATCTGCTCCATATGAAGTGTAGCACGCCCCAAGTGTATTTCAGCCTCATAAAAGAGCTTTTGAACTCCTTTTAAATCTATTTGGATGATGTAAGATTGCTTTTCTTCAATGGCACAAAGCTGCCATATCTGGTTTGTATCAAGAATTATCATTCAAGAAGATGGAGATAGAGCTTGAAGAAGGCACACCAAAGCTGATTATGATGCTTAGTGTGAATATGGAAGCTAAAGGCTAGCTAAAGAGGTCCAACATGCAAGAAAGGTCCATGGGGATTCATATGAAGCCTTGGGAAGTAATTTAAGGCCTTAGTAAGATGATGGAAGTGATTGGAAGAAAAGCTTGGAGTGCAGCCAGTTTCATAGGTACCTGTGAGATTTCTGAAGCCCTGTGAGAATAGCTGGATGGACCCACTGCTTAAAGATTAGTAATTCTTTTTAATGGGCCACGTTTTATATCATTATGGAAGGCTTAAAAATAGGATTTTGTTTCCATACTTTATATTTTCCTTAGTGGATTAGGATTACTTTATGTTTTTCCTTATGCAATTAGGAATGGTTTCCTTATGCAATTAGGAATGTTTTAGTTTTCCTTATGCAATTAGGAATGTTTTCCTTATGCAATTAGGAATGTTTTAGTTTTCCATATGCAATTAGGAATTTTGTAACCCTTATTTAAGGTCACTATTAGGCTGAATTTCAGGAGACAACATTTAATAAAAAATTTTGAATTCTTCTACAAGTTCTTCTTGTGAATTTTCGTGTGAGAGAGATTAGAGTGGATTCTTTAATTCTTTCTTTGCATCAAGAATTAGGTTTACTTATTAACAAAAGTTGTGGCGTTTTCCTTCTTCTTACCAACTAAATCCTTCAATCATAGTGAGTTCGCGTCTCTTTATAGGCGTAAGGTTCCTTAGGAGGTGATTATCAAGTTTCAAGGAGTTCTCTACCATTGTTATACGTTGGGTTTGCTGCCATCGTTGCTAAGGGTCCGCGTCATTTGGTATTAGAGCCTTGCTACAAGGTAATTTTTATCTACTTTGTCTTTCTTGGGTTTGTTAATTTAGGTCTTTTAAATTTCTACGATTTAGGGTTCTTAGAGAGTCTAGTCTTTAATTTTTGAAAAAGAGTCATATATCAAAATTCAAAAAGTCTAAAGATTGTTCAAAGAGTAATTCGAAACCTAGGAAAAGGAGTCTGATTGAATTTCAAAACCTAAGCCTTGCATCTGAATTGGATTCGAAACCAAGATTTGGGTTCTTGAAAGAAAGCAAAAGCTAGAGTTTTTGTTCAAGTTTGATTTCGATTTAATTTTGAGTGAATCTGGGGTTGCGAATTAAGTCCAGATTTCGAAAAGCTCTTGGAAGTAAATTAAGTCCCAAATCAAGGGGATAGTGAGAGGAAAAAAAAAGAAAAGGAAAAAAAAAGAGTACAAAATCACCTCAACAAAAATTGTTTGATATACTTGCTATTTGGGTTTTGGAATTCGAAAATTAGACCTTAATATTCATGTTATTTGAGTGTTATAGGTGGGAATTAGAGTCTAGAAGCTAGCGTTTTGGGTAGAATTGATTAGGTCCATAAAGCAGCTTGCCAAGTGTGGGTTGTTTTTTATTCATTATATCCAAATTTGTCTTGTTTATTGTCTTCATTGTTTCTGATTTCTTTATCTAGCTTTTAATTCCATTACATTGCTAAGTATCATTTGCTTGTGTCGATACTTGATTTTATATCGTGTAGTGCAAATTACCTTGCATTGCCTCCGGATACTTGTCTTGTTTTCTACCTAGTTCTGTGAATGGTAAGGTTTGTACACTTATCATTGATGGTGGAAATTGTACCAATGCTGTTAGTACTACAATGGTGGATAAATTGGGGTTAACTTGTTTTAAACATCCCAATCCTTACAAGTTGCAATGGTTCAATGACGCTGGGGAAGTAAAAGTGTTGAAGCAAGTCAAGGTACCATTCTCCATTGGGTGGTATAAAGTGAGGTTTTATGTGATGTAGTGCCAATGCAAGCTGGACATTTGCTATTAGGAAGACCATGGCAGCATGATAGAAGGGCACAACATGATGGCTTTTCTAATAAGTATACATTTACTTATGAGGGAAAGAAGGTTGTTCTAGCACCATTATCACCTCAAGAGGTGTATGAAGATCAGAAGAGGATGCTAGAGAGGGAGAAAGAAGTTTCGGCCAACATGAACCAAGGGGTTCAAATTCGGCCAATGATGTTTCTTCAACACCCAAGGGTAATTCTAAGGGTAGGGAGAGAGAAAATAATAAAGTGAGTGAGTGCAGAAAGGGAAAAGAGGCTGAGAGTCAAAAGAAAGTAAGAAAACAAATAAATGGCCCATTGGTGAGAGAAAAAAAGCAAGGAGAAAAAGCAAAACATACTTTTTATGCAAGAGCAAGAGAGATAGATGTAGAGCAGCCTGTACTCATTATTATGTATAAAGAATTGTTACTTGCTGACAGTGAAGAATCTCTTGATTCTTTACCTTCTAGTTTTATGTCTTTGTTGCAGGATTTTGAGGATGTGTTTCCTGAAGACCTTCCTAGTGGTTTGCCACCATTAAGAGGGATTGAACATCAAATTGACTTCATACCCGATTCTACAATTCCAAACCGGCCAGCATATAGGAGCAATCCTATGGAGACAAAAGAGATGCAAAGACAAGTTGAAGAGCTTTTGGAGAAAGGCTTTGTTTGCGAGAGCCTTAGTCCTTGTGCCGTTCCAATCTTATTAGTACCCAAGAAAGATGGTTCTTGGAGGATGTGTGTTGATTGTAGGGCTGTGAACAAGATTACTGTGAAGTATAGACATCTCATTCCTAGACTTGATGACATGTTGGACGAAATTGCATGGGGCGAAATATTTCACAAAGATTGATCTTAAGAGTGGTTATCATCAAATTCGCATGAAGCCTGGAGATGAATGGAAGACTGCCTTCAAAACAAAATATGGTTTGTATGAATGGTTAGTTATGCCTTTTGGTTTATCTAATGCACCTAGTACTTTCATGAGATTAACGAACCATGTTTTGAGAGCTTATTTAGGTAAGTTTGTGGTAGTTTACTTTGATGATATTCTGATTTATAGCAAAACTGAGGAAGTACATGTTGAACATGTTAGGAAAGTGCTTGAAATCCTTAGGGAGCAAAACCTTTATGCTAAACTTAAGAAGTGTTCTTTTTGTCTAGATAGGGTTGTTTTTCTTGGTTTTATTGTAAGTATGTAGGGAATTGAAGTTGATCAAGAGAAGGTAAAAGCTATCCAAGAGTGGCCGAATCCTTCAGGTGTGACAAAAGTTGATACGGAACCTCCAAGAATAAGCCTGAGAACCCCTTGATTTCGAACCCCCACAACATTAACTTGAAAACCCCTAGTCAAATTCGGTACAACCCCCAAGGATTAGGTTAGATTTCAGATTACCTTGAATTGATCAAAGATCCAAGATTTCGAAACAAGTCAGTTCCTAAATCCCAGATTCGAAACACTCCACAAGAAAGTTGATCAAACTACTTGAATGTTTCTGAAGCATGTATTCAAGCAAGAACACAAAGATAAAAGCAATTCGGCTTTAGGTTAATAAATTCATCCAAAACTTCAAAACTGATGTCTTACAACCCTAAATGAGATATAAATAGCTAAACCCTAATTAGGGTTATTAAGTAGCGTTTGGCTTTCTAATCAAATTTTAAGAAATAATAAAGTAATCAAAGTCCTAATTTAATACCAAACAAACAGGGCCCTTACTTTTTAAATGAGCATAACTAGTGGGCCTTAAAATAACAAGTTCAGCTAATTATTTAACTATAAATAAGCCCAACTAGTGACTTGAGCCAAATATGCTCCAATTTGCATCCTTGATCAGCCATATCGTGCACCTTCAGCTCCTCTTCAACAAAATGTTGCATGTAGCCTTGTGACGTCTCTATCATTCCCCCTTTGTTGGAGAAAACTCGTCCTCGAGTTTTAAAATGCTGAAGTAGTAAAGAAAAGCAACTTTGTAATTTCACTCCAATTACTTGTGGCATGTCATCAATTTGAAGAACCTGAAATTTTATTTCATAAACATCAAAATCATTGTTAGGCAAAATAAATTCCATGTTTGCAACAGACAGGCAATCATGAATGGTGGGAGTAGAAAGTTTTATTTTTCTTCTTCTTCTTTTAGTTGTACTTCTAACCCAAGCATATCAATTTCTTCCTTCAATATTTCTTCAAAAGTTTCCAACTTTGGAATGTCTTGTTGAAAAGTAGCAGCTTCATTTGATTCTAGTGATGAATCTTCACCAATAATCTCTAAAGTATGATCTTCAATATCACCCTGAAAAGAAGTATCACCATAAACAGCCTCGGATGACATTAACAAATCACTACCATCAACAATCTCTTCTGCATAAATTAGTTCTTCTTCATTGCTATCTTCAACCTTCAAATTCTCCCTTTCTTTGTAGTAATCATCAACACTTTTACTTCCTTCCTTGATAGCCTGAAGTCTCTGCATGATACTCCTATAGAAATGTTCAGGTTGCTGCATTTGATTTCTGCCACCTCTTCGCCTCTCATTGCGCTCCAATGTGGCTCTTTCTACACTCTGCAACTTCAAATCCATGCGCTCCAATCTTTCTGTTATGGTATCCATAGCACGGTGTAAACGTGTAAATTCCGCTTGTTGCGCCTCACGCAATCGAGCTGGATCAATCTGAACACCTGCATCTCTTCCAGACATGTTTCCTGCAATAAAAGGTTAGCACAAAATAAATAAAAACACCTCACAACACTCCCTCATGTGTTTACACTCAATAGATGAAGGTTGGTCTCTCGTGTTTCACTCAATATATGAAATCACTCACGGTTCAGTTCACACCTCTCAAGCTGATTTCTTTTATGTTCTTAGGTGAATCACACTTTATGAAACAACTCAAATAGCCTCCGTGTGTAGTATCCCAAAATCTGAAATTTGAATAAAAACATCCCCTCAAATTTGTCAAAATTTCGTGACAAAATTTTGGTTACTTCTAACCTATCCAGATTCGACCCTTATCAACTAAATAACAAGGAAAACGAAAAATTTTTCTTGAAGGGATTCTATACTCTTTTTTTTTTTTTGCTCCCTCTCACTATCTCTTTTGAAGGGCAGCCCTAGTTCACACCACACGAAATTTTTTTTTTCCAATCAGGTAACAAGAACAAGATCAATTAGAGGACTTCCTTTTGAAACTCGAAATTGGAACATAATAAATAATCAAGAATTCCTTTAGACCAATTCAGCTTTCCTTTTGAAACTTGTTTGAAACACTTTCTTGGAAATTCGAAACAGAATCAGAATGATTAACAAGAATAAGATTCAGATTTAGAACACTTTCGAATCAACAAATTTCGAATCAACAATCAAGAACACAATTTCGAATTTGAACAAAGCAACCTAAATTCCCAATTCGGAAATCCACAATAGAACAAATCCAATTCGGAATAGATAGAACAAACCAATTCGGAACAAATCAACCAACCCAATTTCAGAATAAGAAAAATGATTTGGACTAAAAAGGCAAACTGAATTCGAAATTGAAATAAGACTCCAAACACAAAACGAAAACTAAATTAGAACCCTAACGGAAATTTTTTTTTTGTTTGAATTTTTGACTTTGAAAGAAAAACGAAAACGATTCAAGGATCAATAACAAAGAAACAAAACAAAACTAACAAGAGAAGAAATGAAAACAAAAGTAACCCACAAAGGAAACAAAAACACAAATAGCAGGTGAAGAAAATGAAAACGAAAATAACCCACAAAGAAATCAATTCAGAGGAACAAGGAAAACAAGAGAACAAATTGAACAATTGAAACAAAGCAACAAAAATGCAAATAACAAAAGAAGAAACGAAAACGAATTGGAAGGGATAAAACCTGATCTAGAGTGTTGGCTCTGATACCAAATGATACGGAACCTCCAAGAATAAGCCTGAGAACCCCTTGATTTCGAACCCCCACAGCATTAACTTGAAAACCCCTAGTCAAATTTGGTACAACCCCCAAGGATTAGGTTAGATTTCAGATTACCTTGAATTGATCAAAGATCCAAGATTTCGAAACAAGTCAGTTCCTAAATCCCAGATTCGAAAAACTCCACAAGAAAGTTGATCAAACTACTTGAATGTTTCTGAAGCATGTATTCAAGCAAGAACACAAAGATAAAAGCAATTCGGCTTTAGGTTAATAAATTCGTCCAAAACTTCAAAACTGATGTCTTACAACCCTAAATGAGATATAAATAGCTAAACCGTAATTAGGGTTATTAAGTAGCGTTTGGTTTTCTAATCAAATTTTAAGAAATAATAAAGTAATCAAAGTCCTAATTTAATACCAAACAAACAGGGCCCTTACTTTTTAAATGATCATAACTAGTGGGCCTTAAAATAACAAGTTCAGCTAATTATTTAACTATAAATAAGCCCAACTAGTGACTTGAGCCAAATATGCTCCAATTTGCATCCTTGATCAGCCATATCGTGCACCTTCAGCTCCTCTTCAACAAAATGTTGCATGTAGCCTTGTGACGTCTCTATCAGAAGTGAGGAGTTTTCACGGATTGGCAAGCTTCTATAGGAGATTTGTCCCTAATTTCTCTACATTGGCAGCCCCCTTGACTAGCATAATCAAGAAAGAAGTGGGGTTCGTTTGGGGCAAGGAGCAACAAGAAGCATTTGATGCTTTGAAAGAGAAGCTTTCTACTACACCCGTTTTAGCTTTACCTAACTTTGATTCTACTTTTGAAATTGAATGTGATGCTTCTGGTGTAGGTATTGGAGCTGTTTTGATGCAAGAGAAGAAGCCCATTGCATACTTTAGTGAAAAGCTTAATGGAGCAAAGCTGAATTATTCAACTTATGACAAGGAGCTATATGCTTTGGTGAGAGCATTGGAAGTATGGGAGCATTATTTGTTGCCCAAGGAATTCGTGATCCATTCAGACCATGAATCATTGAAGCATTTGAGAGGGCAAGGCAAGTTGAATAAAAGACATGCAAAATGGGTTGTGAAGATTGAGAAGTTTCCTTATGTGATCAAATACAAGCAAGGTAAAGACAATGTAGTGGCAGATGCACTTTCAAGGAGGTACACTTTACTTAATGTTTTGAGTACTAAATTGCTTGGATTTGAATGTATAAAGGACTTATATGTTGGTGATTCTGATTTTGGCAATGTTTATGATGCTTGTGAGCATGGTGCTTTTAATTCTTTCTATAGACATGATGGGTTTTTGTTTAAGGGTTCGAAATTATGCATGCCTAGATGTTCTATGAGAGATTTGCTAGTATTAGAATCACATTGTGGGGGTTTGATGGGGCATTTTGGAGTTGATAAGACTTTAGACATGCTAAATGAACACTTTTATTGGCCGAATATGAAAAGGGATGTAATTCGGATTTGTAAGACTTGTTTGGCTTTTGTAGGCAAGCTAAGTCTAAGTCTATGCCTCATGGTTTGTATATGCCATTACCCGTTCCTAGTTCTCCTTGGATGGACATTAGTATGGACTTTGTTTTAGGATTACCAAGGACTAAGAGGGGGAGAGATAGCATATTTGTGGTTGTTGATAGGTTTAGTAAGATGGCACACTTTATCCCATGTCATAAGAGTGATGATGCTAGTTTAGTGGCCGAACTCTTCTTTAGGGAGGTGGTTCGAATTCATGGGATACCAAAATCCATAGTTTCTGATAGAGACACCAAGTTTTTGTCTCACTTTTGGCATGTGCTTTGGGGAAAGTTAGGTACCAAGTTGTTATTTTCCACCACTTGTCATCCTCAAACGGATGGACAAATAGAAGTAGTAAACAGAACTTTAAGTACCATGTTGAGAGCTTTAGTGGGTAAAAATTTGAGTTCTTGGGAAGATTGTTTGCCATTTATTGAGTTTGCTTATAATCGTGCTATTCATTCTTCTACAGGATATTCACCTTTTGAGCTTGTTTATGGTTTTAACCCACTAACAGTTTTGGATCTTGTTTCTTTACCTTCTCATGAGCTTGTTAGTTTAGATGGTGAGAAGAAAGCTAAATTGGTGAAAGAGATGCATGAGAAAGCAAGGGCGAATATTGAGAAAAGGAAGAAGAGATATGCTTATTCTGCAAATAGAGGGAGACGTGAGATGAAGTTTCAAGTAGGAGATTGGGTTTGGGTGCATTTTCGAAAAGAGAGGTTTCCTAACCAAAGGAAGAACAAGTTGCAAGCTAGAGGAGATGGCCCATTCCAAGTGCTGGAGAAGATTAATGACAATGCCTACAAGATCGAATTACCAGGTACGTATAATATTAGTGCTACTTTCAATGTAAGTGATCTTTCTCCTTTTGATGATGCAGATTTGAGGACAAATCTTTTTGAAGAGGGGGAGAATGATGCAAGAAAGGATCCCTTGAAGCTAGCAAGTGGACCAATCACTAGGAGCAAGGAAAAGAGATATCAAGCTAGTATGGCTTTGCATATTCAAGAAGAGATTTCCAAAGAGCTTCAAGAATTATCATTCAAGAAGATGGAGATAGAGCTTGAAGAAGGCACACCAAAGCTGATTATGATGCTTAGTGTGAATATGGAAGCTAAAGGCTAGCTAAAGAGGTCCAATGTGCAAGAAAGGTCTATGGGGATTCATATGAAGCCTTGGGAAGTAATTTAAGGCCTTAGTAAGATGATGGAAGTGATTGGAAGAAAAGCTTGGAGTGCAGCCAGTTTCACACGTACCTGTGAGATTTCTGAAGCCCTGTGAGAATAGCTGGATGGACCCGCTGCTTAAAGATTAGTAATTCTTTTTAATGGGCCACGTTTTATATCATTATGGAAGGCTTAAAAATAGGATTTTGTTTCCATACTTTATATTTTCCTTAGTGAATTAGGATTACTTTATGTTTTTCCTTATGCAATTAGGAATGTTTTCCTTATGCAATTAGGAATGTTTTAGTTTTCCTTATGCAATTAGGAATGTTTTCCTTATGCAATTAGGAATGTTTTAGTTTTCCATATGCAATTAGGAATTTTGTAACCCTTATTTAAGGGCACTATTAGGCTGAATTTCACAATACAACATTTAATAAAAATTTTTGAATTCTTCTACAAGTTCTTCTTGTGAATTTTCGTGTGAGAGAGATTAGAGTGGATTCTTTAATTCTTTCTTTGCATCAAGAATTAGGTTTACTTATCAACAAAAGTTGTGGCATTTTCCTTCTTCTTACCAACTAAATCCTTCAATCATAGTGAGTTCGCGTCTCTTTATAGGCATTGGGTTCCTTAGGAGGTGATTATCAAGTTTCAAGGAGTTCTCTACCATTGTTATATGTTGGGTTTGCTGCCATCGTTGCTAAGGGTCCGCGTCACCATGTTTGATCTAAATAAAGGAAATGGGTGCGCCTCTGCTGACAGCTTAAGCTTTTGGTAGAAATGGTTAGCGTTCTTTCTGGTTAAGCGTGCTACCAGGATGGGTGACCTTGTGGGAAGTGCTTGGCCTAGCCGTGTTGGTGCAGGATCAGTACCAGGAGGGGCGACCTTCTGGGAAGTGCTTGGCCCAGCAGTGCTGGTGCAGGGTCAGTACCAGAATGGGTGTCCACCTGGGAAGTGCTTGGCCCAGCCGTATCAAAAGATTATAGTTTTGGAAGTAGCAAGTGTTGTTTTACAACATAACTTGCCTCCTAAGCTAAAGGACCTTGGAAGTTTTGTCATTAAGATCTCTATGGGGAATGGGAAAGAAATGACTGGCATGTTTGACTTAGGAGCTAGAATAAATTTGATGCCTTATTCAATTTATTTGCAATTAGAACTTGGAGAACTTAAACCAATCAAAATGGTCTTACAATTGATGGATAGAACTCTTAGATTCCCCTTGGGAATTATAGAGGATGCACTAGTTCAAGTTGGGGTTTAATTGTTCCTGATAATTTCATAATCTTGGATATGAGGGAAGAGATTCCTAGGGATGCTAAACACACAATTTTTTTGGGAAGACCATTTATGGCTACAACCAACACTCTGATATATGTTAAAAATGAGAAATTAACCATGACGATTTTAGGACAAACTGTAGTATTTTCAATTTTTAACACTTTTCCCATTACCACTACTATTGTTTATGAAAATTATTCTTTTATAGATTATATTGATCTTGCTATTAGAGATGTTTTCTTGTAGGAAAGTAGTGATGACAAACTTGAGATGGCCTTAGCCTTGGGAGAAGAGGTTGAAATTTCTAAAGAAGAAATTATGGAGTGAAAGTTGATGTTAGATGATGAGATTGATGAGATAGGACTAGATGATGTTAAGTTAGAAGAAGAGGAGATTCAACTGAAATAGGTTGAACTTAAAGAACTTCCAAAACATTTGAAGTATGTTTTTCTTGGGGAGAACAATACACAACCAATGATCATTTCTTCAAATCTCAGTAGTGATGAAGAGGAGAAAGTTGTGAGAGTATTAAAGAGACTTAAGAAAGCCATTTATTGGATATTGAGTGACATTAATGGTATTAGTCCTTCCATATGTATGCATAAAATAGTTTTGGTGGAAGGAGCTAAACCGATGAGAGAGGCTCAGAGGAGATTAAATCCAAACATGAGTGAGATAGTTAAGAAGGAGGCTCTTAAACTCCTCGATGAGAAGCTTATCTATCCTATAGCTGATGGTGAATGGGTTAGCCATGTACATATGGTACCAAAGAAAATGAGCTTAACCGTGGTTCAAAATGAGAAATGAGAGTTGGTACCAATGCATACACAAACTGGGTGGAGAATGTGCACAGACTATAGGAAGCTTAATCATGTTACAAAGAAAGATAATTTTCATTTACCATTCATTGATCAAATGCTAGATAGATTATCTGGGCATACTTTTTACTGTTTTCTTGATGGTCTTTCAGGTTATTACCAAGTTCCTATATCACCAGAGGACCAAACCAAGACAACTTTAACATGTCCTTTTGGAACATTTACTTTTAGGAGGATGTCGTTTGGGTTTTGCAATGCACCAAGTACTTTTCAAAGATGTATGCTATCCATATTTTCTGACATGGTAGATAAATTCATTGAGGTGTTTATGGATGATTTCTTTATTTTTGGCACTTCATTTGATGATTGTTTATATAAATTTACTCTTGTGCTTAAAAGATATATTGAATGTAATTTAACTTCGAGTTGTGAGAAGAGTCATTTTATGGTAGATAGTGGTATAGTTTTTGGGCACATTGTATCTCAAAAAGGAATTGAGATGGATAAAGCTAAAGTTGATTTGATTGCTAATTTACCATCTCCCACAATTGTTAAATAGATTAGAAGTTTTTTGGGACATGTTGGGTTTTATAGGAGGTTCATAAAGAATTTTTTAAAAATTTCACATCCTTTGTGTAATTTGCTTGGAAAAGATATTCCATTTGTTTTTTTATGAAAAAATGCTTGGTAGCATTTAACATTTTAAAAGAAAAATTAACTTATGCCTCTACGATTGTTGCTCCAAATTGGGATTTACCTTTTGAGATTATGTGTGATGCTTCGACTTATGATATTGGGGTTGTGTTGGGCCAAAGAGTAAATAAAATTTTATTTGTAATTTATTATGCAAGTATATCTTTGAATGATGCACAATTAAATTACACAGCCATTGAGAAAGAAATGTTAGCTGTGGTAGTTGCACTTGATAAATTTAGATCTTATTCTATAGGTTCCAAAGTCATTGTATTTTTAGACCATATGCCCTTGAAATATTTGTTAAAACCATGAGCTAAACCTAGGCTCATTATGTGGGTTCTTATGCTGTAAGAGTTTGATGTGGGAATCAAGGATAGGAAGGGTAGTGAAAATGTTCTGGCTAATCATCTTTCTAGGCCACCTTTCAATGATGATGACGCACAAATTTCTCTAGAAAATACTTTTAAAAAATTTCCTAATGAGCACTTGTTTTCCATAACACAAGCACCATGGTATGCGGATATTGTTAATTATCTTTCTTGTGGTTTTTTTTACAAAGGACTTGAATTTCTAAGCAAGGAAAAGGTTTTTACATTTTGATAAATTCTATTTTTGGGATGAACCATATTTTTTAGAATTTGCAAGGATGAGATCGTTAGAAGATGTGTGCCAAAGGAAGAACAATTGCAAGTGTTGCAATTTTTCCACAACATGTATTATGGAGGACATTTTGAAGGTAAAAAAACCACCGAAAATATTCTTCAAAGTGGTTTGTGTTGGCCTACTCTATTTAAAGATGCTTATAATTTTTGTATGAGATGTGATAGGTGCCAACGAGTAGGAAACATAAGTAAGAGAAATGAGCCTCTCTCTACTTTTGTTGTGGTTGAAATTTTTGATGTATGGGAAATTGATTTCATGGGGCCATTTCCCAAATCTTTCGGTTTTGAATATATCCTTCTTGCCATAGATTATGTGTCCAAGTGGGTAGAGGCTATGCGCACTAGGACCAATGATGCTAATGTTTTGAAATTTTTTAAGAAATACATTTTGAGCAAGTTTGGAACCACCAAGGCAATAGTCGATGATGGAGGAAGCCATTTTTGCAACAAGTAGTCTGAAAAGCTTATGACCAAGATGGGTATTCTGCAAAAAGTAGCAACTCCATATCATCCCAAAACATCTGGTCAAGCTCAGATTTCCAACAAGCAATCCAAATGAATTCTAGAAAAGACAGTGAGCACAACAATGAAGGATTGGGCGGTCCATCTTCTAGAATCACTTTGGGCTTATCAGACAGCTTTCAAAACACCTTTAGGAATGAGTCCATATTGTCTAGTCTTTGGCAAGGCATGCCACTTGCCAGTGGAATTGGAGCATAAAGCCTACTGGGCAATTAAGACTATAAATATGGACTTAGATAGAGCAAAAGAGCAGAGAATATTGCAAATTTCTGAGCTCGATGAGCTTAAGAATGAAGCCAATGATAGCTTAAGGATCTAGAAGGAGAAGACCAAAGTAATTCATAATAAAATAATCCTTAGGAGAACCTTTGAACCGGAATGAAAGTCCTCTTATTTAATTCAAGAATGAGGTTATTTTCCAAAAAATGGAAGTCTAGTTGGAGCGGACCATTTCAAGTTATTCAAGTATTCCCATGTTGAGTCTTAGAACTGTTGAATTGGTAGACCAATGAAAGTTTCAAGGTAAATGGTCAAACGGTTAAACCATATTTGGAGGAGCTCCTAGGTGCAAAAACCATAGTGAGTATGGTATTCATTAATGCATGAGGCAACTATGTCTAGCTATTATGATGCAAAAGAAGTGCTTGATGGGAGGCAACCCATTGGTTTGCATATCTTTATTTTATTTATTTTGGATTTCTAAATTTTTTAGTTAGTTTTTTAAAATTCAAAAAAAATTATATGGAATAGGTGTTATGATAGGTTAATTTTTATTGTGATTCAGTTTCAAGAGAAAGAAAATGAAGGAGAAGGATTAAGCAAAATTGGGCAGAAACTACACACCTAGAGATATGGCCCAGACAGGAACAACTGACTAAATATAAATTTTTTTTAAAAAAATAGAAATACAGTAGCAGACATGGCCAAACATCTTGGTTGACATCTTGGTCGTGTCGTGCATAACCAATTAAAGATCAAATTTTTACAAAAATAGACATGGCCATATAGCTCAGTCGTGTTTGTGGCTGTTTCCCCTGCAAAAACCCAACTAACAAAACCAAGACAAGACTAACTTAACCATGTCACCCATTTTAAAGCCTCTAAAACCCAATCCTCTCCCTCACTTCTCTCTCATTCAAACCCTAAAACACCATTTTTTTTCCTTTCAACCATCGATCCTCACATAGCCAAGACACCACCCATCCCTTAAAACTCAAAATTTTCAATAAATTTTTTGATTTTTCTTCAACAAAACACCAATAAATCTTGTTTAATTAAATTTCCATCAAGATCAAGAAGCCAAGAACTAAGAAAGTTTCATATCCTAGGAGGAGGCAACCACCATCATCTTCTTCATCATCTTTATAGAGTTTGGCCATTCAAGCAAGGGGATTTTTCCCTTCAAGCTATGTAATTGACGAATCCTTACATGCTTTGAACATTAGGGAGAATTTTGAATTGTATGTGAAGAACTTGCATTAGGAGAAGTTTATCTCTCTTAAACCATTGCAATTTTAAGAATTAACTCTTGAGTTTGTTTCCTCCCTTCTAGTAGAAAGAGATGACTCTAAGCTTTGCACTAGCTAGGGTTTAAATTGAATGGGAAACAACATATGATTATGATTAATCAATTGAATGAAATCTTTGTTTTCTCTCAAGAGGGTTATAGAATTATTCCTAATGATTTAAAGCAACAATTTACATGGGGTGAATTAGGGTTGGGAGGGACATATGTGGCTAAATTTGCCAAAGCAACTCAATTGACAAACCCTGCATTGAGATACTTGCACAAGTTTATGGCCTGTAGTTTCTTTGCTAGAAATAAAAGTCTTAGGGTAGTTGAACTTAATGAGTTATTTTTCTTGGATTATGTCCTCAATGCTATACCTATGAGCACTGGTTATTGGTTAGCTGATATTTTAGATAATGTGGCCCATAAAAGAAAAAGTGCAATTTTTATTGGTGGATTGGTTACCACCATTGCCATTGCTCTTGATAGAGACTTTGATCCTAATAACTGCAACATGCTCTTGTAGCCACCTTGGGAAAAATGTGTATGAAAACTAAGAGTGGAGGAGCTTATGTGATGACTTCTGGTGAGCCAAGTACACAGAGGGATAGAAAAAAATGACCATGAGTTGATGATGAATCTGATTTTGATCCACTGGATTAAGATGAAGATGCCCTAATTCCAGATAATCTGGAGTTGATTAGCAAGATAGAGGCCCTAGAAGATAAAGTTGATCAAAATCATGCTGAATTGCTTAATCAATTGGAACTCATCAACAGCAACTTGGCCAAGATTCTTAGCCTTCACCCTTCAGCTGCTTCATCTTCATAACCTCTGCAGCAGTAGCCTCAACCTATCATATGAAAGTGATGAGGAAACTATAAGCAAGCTTGATGAATCTACACAAGGTAGCAAATATGTTGATGATAACATTATGCCAAGTGGACCAATCACAAGATCACAATCAAAGAAACTCCAACATGTGTTCCAACACTTCATTCAAAGGTGGATTAATGAAGAGGGAGACCAACTTGTAATGAATATGATGGATCATCAAGAGGAAGTCAGAAACTCACCAAGAAGCATGAAGAATCTGTCCATAAGTATGGTGATGGGAATTACCACGAATTTGGAATATAATATTGATGTGGTTTAGTGCTATTGTGACTAGACACATGTGAACCAACACCAAAATGCATATAGAATCTGCCCATCAATGTTGTCAGAATTATGGGTAGTAATTTAGAATATATTATTAATGTGGATGAATAATTAATGCTATTGTAACTAGATACATGTAAACCTAGACTTTTAAGCCATTAGTTCTTCTTTTCCAACTAGATAGGGAGGGGAAAAAAGAACTCAAGTGGGTTACTACGAATTTCCAGTTTATGCTAAATGTAATTGATGTGTTTTCAAGTTTAAGAGGTTTTCTTCTTATTCTTGTTGCATGAAGAATTGGTTCTAACTTATCAAGTCTGACTTGTGGAGTTCAAATCAATTCATTTCTTCATCCCAATTACCTAAGTTCTCAATTATAGGTTAGTTGTGGGTTTGGTAGGGAGGATTTTTTTTAATTCTAAGATTCTATGCTATATGTGTAAGTGGGGTTCTAGATATAATATTTGATCCATGGGTTCCGCATCAAAAAGTTTTTATTATTTGTTCTTTTTGGATATTTTAATTTTTGTTTTTAATAAGTGGTACTGTGAGTTGGGATTTTAGCCCCCGCTCCCGCTGGAATCATTTTTACGACTTCGGCACAATTAGGATTTGAGCCTTAAAGAACATGGGCCTAAATTCGGAGAATTTAGAGTAGCAACTTGGATGGTTCGGGAAGATAGAAAGGGGTGGATGACTCACTCCAACTTGGGTTTGAAAAGTTGGGTACACATGGGAAATGTGAGAATGACCCAGCACTCCCAAAATGTCCAGTTCATTGGAACCGGCCTTATTTTCAGGTCTAAATATTATTAAATTCTTAAATTATTATAATATTATTAATATTACAAGCAATTAAAATAAATAACATCATACCATTAATCAAATGAATAAAATGGGCACCCATACTAAATGAAAACATGCCCTTACAATATTCAAGTCCAAAATACAAATAAAATGGGACACCCACTAAAAGGCGAAAATGTGTCCCTTACAATTGCCCAAAAATAAAATAAAATAAAATAAGCAACATCACAAAAGAAATAATATAAATAAACTAAGGCACCTTGTGACCTGGGATTTTTGCCCCCATCTTCCAATGGAATGGTTCTTGCAACTTCGGCATTGTTAGGCTCAGGATCTTAGTGAACACGGGCTTAAACTTTAAACCTAGATAAAATGGAGTTGCCACTCAGACGGGTCAAGAAAATAGAAAGGGGTGGATGACTTTATTCCAAAGGAATTCTCAATCCCCTTATTGGGTTCAAAAAGTTGGGTATGCATGGGAAAGGTGAGAATGACCCAGCACCCTTATAGTGTATGGTTCATTGGAACCAGCCTCCTTTTCAGATCTAAATATTATTAAATTCTTAACTTATTAAAATATCATCCATATGACATACAATTTAAAATAAATAAATATTCATTGTATTAAAATCAAAGAATTTCTAAACAAACAAACAAACAAATAAAAATGGGCATCCATATAAGATGGAAACATGCCATTACAATACTGTCCAATGTCTAAAACTAAATAAAATAGGAAACCCATCATTTTGTGAAAATATTTCCTTTACATTAATCTCAAAATTTAAAATAAATTAAATTACATTGATCTTAACAAATGAGGTACCCACGGAGTGAAAACATACCTCTTACATCCTTGAAGTTTAAATAATTAACAAAATATAATTGAACCATTTAAACATTCATCATAGGCAAAATAACAATAAATCATTCATCCTAAGCATATAATAATGGATCAAATAATTAAATCTAAGTTTTAATCTTAAATAAAGCATAAGATATACAAAATTAGGGTTTATTGGTATGGATTAGGGTTTCTAGGGTTTTAAACATACAAATTAGGTTTTTGGTATAACAATTAGGGTTTTAGGTCCTTAATTATGCAAACTAGGGTTTTTGGATCAAAACATAAAAATTCATGGTTAGAACATGTAATTTAATACTAAACCTAATAGTTTAGGGTTTTGAATCAAATTAACTCATATTGTTAGGGTTTTGCATGAACTTTCCCCAAGGTTCTCTTTATATTGAAGTTAATACTATTAATGGTTAGGCTATTGGATGTGCTAATAGGTTTTTGTGCAAAGATGATGATGGTTTAAAGGGTTTACTTCATTATTTGAAGCTAAACTAACTTATTGTGTGATGATATTCGAAAGTAAACTAGCTACTGGTTGAAATAATGAAAGCAGTAAATGTTAAAGACAATGATCAAGGATAACCTCTATTGAGTTTAAATGAATTAAACATGGAAACGCACCTTCTTTTGTTGGCTACACCAAATTGAAAGAGATGACCTATATTATTGCCTGAATCCACTAAGGTTTTGGCTAGAGGTTTAATGCAATTGAGACAGTTTTTTTAGTTCCTGCCTCTTAGATTGCTTTGTATATGTTTCATTTCTTTTAGGTTGATCGTTTACCCCCTTTATGTTATTGCTTAACTTCTATATTTATAGGCATCATGATTTTATATTTAGGGTCCGGTATGGCTTAGTTTAGCTTTTTAAAATTGAATCGAACCTATTTTGGTCTTTAATATTAAATCAGACTAGGTTTATGGCTTTAAAAATTATACCGACTTACTTTAGGCCTTTTAAAACTGGACCAACCTAATTCAAATCTATAAACTAGTTTTAAGCTTTTAAAATAGGACAAAACTTAGCTTAGCCTTCTTTAATTAGGATCGGACAGTTTTACCTCCTGCTTGAATGATCTGAGACTTCAGTAAAAGAGAGTGAAAAACAATATGACTTTAAGCTGACCTTAGGTGAGGGTGATTTCTAGACCTAAGATTAAATTTGGGTTCTCGACCTAAAATTGAATTTAGGTTTTTGACTCTAGACTTGATTTGGATTCTGAACCCGAGACTGGATTTTGGGTTCTTGACCCAAGACTAGATTTGGGTTCTTGATCCGAGACTAGATTTAGGTTTTCAACCTGAGATCGGATTTTGGTTTTTGACCCTAAATTTGATTTGGGTTCTCGACCTGAAATTGGATTTTAGGTTCTTAACCCTAGACTGGATTTGAGTTCTCAACCTGAGACTTGGATTGGGTTCACGACCCGATACTGGATTCAACTGACCTTCTATCAGTTGAGAGTTTTGGCTTTCTTCTAGCCATCAAGTTCAACTCTTCTAGCTGACTGCCCTTCTGTCAGTTGAGGGTTTTGACTTTCTTTTAGCCAATTAATTTTAGCTCTTCTAGCTGATTGACCTTCTATCAGTTGAGAATTCTGGCTTCTTCTAGCCAACTGCTCCATTCTTCAATGGATTCTGCTTGAGGATGGACCTTCATTTCGTATTGACTTTAGCTCTTCTAGCTGACTGACCTTCTATCATTTGAGGGTGTAGGTTTTCTTCTAGCCACTTGCTCCATTCTTCAATGGATCAACTTCTACTCTTCTAGCTGGACTGACCTTCTGTCATTTGTATCTTCATTTATTTTTCCATTCTTTATTGGATTTTGCTTTTGATTCTTTAATGGCTTTCGATTTGCAAAAAAAGTTCAGCTATTTTTTAGCCCTTTAGCCCTCATATCTTTTCTTGTCTCCTGCATGGCAGAACATTGAAAGAGAGTTTGAAAATGCTTTATACATGCATAAAATAAAGATTGAAAGGTGAAGCTTTATCCTTGTATAGGCTCAAATTGATGATCTTGTGCCCATTATGCTTCAATCGATACTTTTGTCTGGTTCTTTTGCATACGTATGCATCTCTATTTTGCAAAGTAATTGGATCTTTCTCAAGCAACGGCCTTTCATGCCCCCGATGTTATGTATGTTATGTCTACTTCTCATTGTTTGCTTTAAGAGTATTAGCTACTTAAAAATAGACAACAAAAATGCAATGTGACATGCTCATGTATGTGTGTATGCATGATATGCATGAATAATACTTACAGTGACTATACTGACCCAAGTACTGAGATGGTAGGTCGAAACACTCCCATTGGTACCTTTAGGATATTCATGTAGGTCTTGGATTGGATCATTAGGACATGTCACATCCACAGCTTCATCTTTAAGACAAAAAAGAATGAGTAGTGGGGGCCCGGGTAGGAAGGTCATAGATACAGGAGACATCCATTTTCAAACCATGTTTTAGCACATAACCTTATGAATGATTCTTCCATCAGCTCGCTCTTGCCCAGTGTGTCCTTTAAAGTTTGACCATGCAATGTACTTCCTTATGCTTGAAAGCCCATGTGACAAAAAATACTTTTTTCCTCTCTTTTTTTTTTTTACTTTGAATTGTTTAATTTTGAAACCAAATGTTGGCTTTGCCAAATAAGTGTCAATATACCTCAGGTCTCAACTTTTCCAAATTAACACATCTATAACATCATGACCCTAGTTACCGTACTAAACTTGGGAATCATTTCCATTTAAGCAAGAATTGTCACACTTCAAATAGGCACATACAAATTACTAGGCCAAAGGTCTGATTAAGTTTAAATATTGTGTATCTCATATACATGCTGATAGAGACGTCACAAGGCTACATGCAACATTTTGTTGAAGAGGAGCTGAAGGTGCACGATATGGCTGATCAAGGATGCAAATTGGAGCATATTTGGCTCAAGTCACTAGTTGGGCTTATTTATAGTTAAATAATTAGCTGAACTTGTTATTTTAAGGCCCACTAGTTATGCTCATTTAAAAAGTAAGGGCCCTGTTTGTTTGGTATTAAATTAGGACTTTGATTACTTTATTATTTCTTAAAATTTGATTAGAAAGCCAAATGCTACTTAATAACCCTAATTAGGGTTTAGCTATTTATATCTCATTTAGGGTTGTAAGACATCAGTTTTGAAGTTTTGGATGAATTTATTAACCTAAAGCCGAATTGCTTTTATCTTTGTGTTCTTGCTTGAATACATGCTTCAGAAACATTCAAGTAGTTTGATCAACTTTCTTGTGGAGTGTTTCGAATCTGGGATTTAGGAACTGACTTGTTTCGAAATCTTGGATCTTTGATCAATTCAAGGTAATCTGAAATCTAACCTAATCCTTGGGGGTTGTACCGAATTCGACTAGGGGTTTTCAAGTTAATGCTGTGGGGGTTCGAAATCAAGGGATTCTCAGGCTTATTCTTGGAGGTTCCGTATCACATGCTTATTCAAACAATCTTCACTAATAGACTCCACCTACCAAGAGAGATTAACAGATCTTTAATAGGCTTGAAATGGGGTCTATAAGGGACATGGATTAGATAAAGGCCATTTGTATATTGGAACTTACATGACATAAATGGAACATCTTCACACTATAAAAAGCTTTGAACATTCCCCCATCTTCTTGGCATGAATCTGGATTTTGATTATGATAGTCTTCGCCTTTGTAAAAAGTTGGAGACCCCTCACTGTTTTTCTTTTTCTTCTTTTTTTCTTTCGGTATTTTATCATTTTGTTCTTTTTCGATATAGGATTATCAAGTGGATGACTTTCAAGATTACTAACTTAGAGTTGTGATGGGTATGATGAAATAGATGGTCTTTCTCCTATTTCTTTGATTTTGGCTGAATCTCTAGTTGGGTTAGACCAATTAAAGTCAAACTTCTTCTCATAGGTTGAGTGGAAGTCTTCTATTGTTTTAAGTCGAAAGAACTCTATTGGCTTTCTGCACTGTTCTTTCAAACTTTTGTTATTTTATTTTCCTTTTCTCTTTTCTTCTTTCTTTTTTTCTTTTTTTTTTCTTTCTTCTTTTCTTTTAGCTTTAAGAGAGTCTTCTTGTCTATACTGCCCTATGCTTCTAACTATGGAGTAGCATAAGTCTGCTTTAATGAGAATGAATCTTTTGTAATTTTGATGCCATTAGACCTAAATTCAGGTAAACTTCAACTTTCTTCATAGTCTTGATTGAGCATCCCTTTCTTCGGTCTTCTTGTCTTATTAGTAACTCAGTGATCATTAGACTTGTAATAAGTGTCATAACAGCTCAGGAGGTTATCGAGGTTTATAAGCCAATAAAAGCAAGCTAAAATCTCATGAAGATTCAAGGGAAAAAACAAGGGATTCATATTAACATGGTGGATACTAGTCATTGGCTCACCAAACAATGCCTAAATCATCTCTCCCTTAAATAAGTAAAGTTTAATTTTGCCTCAAAAGTTCATCATAGCATATTCTAAGACTGGCTAGAACTTAGACACGGGTAATTATACAAAAGCCCTCTCTAAGTAAGCATACACAGCCCAATGTTATAGAACAATTACCTTACCTAGTAATGTTATTTGAATCATGATGCATAGATGCATTAATTTATAAATATCAAGGTAGATTCATCATTGGTTGAACACTGTTAGGTCAAAAGCCAATAATTTATTCAAACAATTTTGATTTGAAAAACATAATTGTTCCAATAAAATACCAAAGAAAGTACAATAAAATGAGCAACATTCAAGCCAAGGGAAGTTTGTTGAGTTTGAGTCAAAGATGCTTCATCTATTTGGATATGTCAAAGGCGAGGATCTTTCCATCATAGATGAGGTTCTATATTTCATGCCTCAAACATATATATTGATCCGTGTCATGACCTAGTGTTTAATGGAAGTGGCAATACCACTGAGTGTTGAGCTTAGGTGGTAGAGGATATGGTAATGGTCGAGGTGCTAGTGGTCGTAGCAAATCTATCTTCATTATATTTTCAAAAATCTTTGACAAACCCCCAAGTTTGAAAATCTATGCTTCTTTGTCGGCTCAGTTGTTACATTTATCTTAACATCTTTCTGTCCTCTTTGACTTCGCCCACTGGGATGGTAACTACCCTTATTGCTCTCTTTTTCGCTGTATATGTTCTTTTCTCTCTCCCAATCTTCTACCTAAAGGTTAACCTTATACAAGTCTTTAAAATGTGTGGTTGGTATATGGCCCAATTGATCTTATAGAATAGGAAGTAGATTTATTCCTTAAAGTTGCCTTTCCCTTCTTCTTTATGTTAGTGGCAGATGCTTCATTATTGATGTTCTCCAGAACCTCAATCAACTGAGCCTTCATAATCTCAACTAACTAATCTCATAGCTCGACCATCCTAGCTTTGACAACTTCATCGACTATATCCCTTAGCTGGTTTGCATCCATCCTCCCAATGAAGCACTTGAATAAAAATCACTGTTGTAGGTCATATGCTCTTAAACTGTTATACTCTAGCTCTATGAACCAGAAAGGATCAATGCTTATGTGATGCAATGCATGTATACATATGTAACAAACAATACAAACAAACAAATTAAGTCAAGACATTCCTTCCAACCTTATATCTTCCATATACAAGTGGCGAGTCTCTTTTTGTCTAGGTAGCATGGTCGACAAAATATCAGCAGGGGATATTTTGTTTTTGATAGATACACTCAGACGGATTAACCAATAATTGTCGTTTTAGGTAGAGAAATCAGTCCATGATAACTCCCACTAATTAAGCCTTAATCCAATGGATCAACTGAAAGATAACTTATATGTTATATTATGGATTAAAACTAAATTAAAGGTTTTATCATAAATAGATTTCTCATTTGAAAATAGGCAACTAATGATCTATGCCTCAAATAAGCCTATGATTAACAAGTCTTGGTATAAATTAGGCCATAATTGATTTTAATATTCCATAATTGACCGAATTAGTTGTAAACCCATTTAGGAAAATGTTTTAATAAATGTTTAAAAGCCCATTGAAAAAGGTTTGTTTATAAATGATTTTTGGACTTTGAACTTGGGCCATGAGGAAAAAGGGCTTTTTGACCCATCTTAAAAAGGTTTTATGTCAAAAAACCATTTTGAAAAGAGTTTGAAAATAATTTTGGTCTTTTGGGCTTTAAAAGAATTATTTTGGATTTACACCATAATTAGTCATATTAGGAAAAAGGTAAACCAAATGGGCCATAACTCAACTAAAACATGTTAACCATAGCTAAACAGCAAGCAACTGGGGTAAACCTAAGGAAAATTACTAAACCAACTACATGGGCTTTAGTCTTAGGGTAAAAAGGCTTAGGTCTCCATAGCAAATATATACCAAAAGGTACAAGACTATGAGTGGTTATTGCACAAGGCATCCTAACTCACACACACAATCCAATCTAAGTGATGCAATGGATAATATCATAATAAGAAAGAATAAAATAATATAAAGACCAACGAAATCAACTTCTCTTATCCCTAGTGGAGTCGCCACTGTGAGCGGGGATTTTCACCCCCACGTCTTGGTGGAATGGTTCCTGTAACTTCGGCACTGTTAAGCTTATAGCTTTAGAGAACACAAGTCTAAACCCGAAAAAAAAATAGTGTCGCCACCCGAACAGACTTGGAAATAGAAAGGGGGTGGATGACTCAATTCCTAAGGAATCGCCAACCCACTTTTGGGTTCTGAAAGTTAGGTACGCAAGAGGAAGGTGAGAATGACCCAGCACCCCATAGCACCCGGTTCATTGGAACCAGCCTCCTTCTCAGATCTAAATATTATTAAATTTCTAACTTATTAAAATATCATCCATACTACATGCAATTTAAAATGAATAAACATTCATTGTATTAAAATCAAAGAAGATCAAAGCAAATAAATAAATAAAAATGGGCATCC
The DNA here is from genome assembly GCA_947685225.1 of Garcia nutans. NCBI lineage: Eukaryota > Viridiplantae > Streptophyta > Magnoliopsida > Malpighiales > Euphorbiaceae > Garcia > Garcia nutans. The sequence goes on along the minus strand of CANTUV010000007.1, from coordinate 28,768,684 downwards.
ATATAAGATGAAAATATGCCATTACAATACTGTCCAATGTCTAAAACTAAATAAAATAGGACACCCACTATTTGGTGAAAATATATCTTTTACATTGATCCCAAAACTTAAAATAAATTAAACCATATTGATCTTAACAAATGAGGTATCCACGGGGTGGAAACATGCCTCTTACATCCTTGAAGTTTGAATAATTAACTAAATATAATTGAACCATTTAAACATTCATCATAGGCAAAATAACAATAAATCATTCATCCTAAGCACATAATAATGGATCAAATAATTAAATCTAAGTTTTAATCTTAAATAAAGTATAAGATATACAAAATTAGGGTTTATTGGTATGGATTAGGGTTTCTAGGGTTTTAAGCATACAAATTAGGGTTTTGGTATAACAATTAGGGTTTTAGGTCCTTAATTTTGCAAACTATAGTTTTTGGATCAAACCATAAAAATTCATGGTTAGAACATGTAATTTAAAACTAAACCTAATGGATTAGGTTTTTGAATTAAATTAAATCATATTATTAGGGTTTTGCATGAACTATCCCTAAGGTTCTCTTTATATTGAAGTTAATACTATTAATGGTTAGGCTACTGGATGTCCTAATAGGTTTTTGTGCAAAGATGATGATGATTTAAAGGGTTTTCATAATTATTGCAAGCTAAAATAACTTACTATATGATGATATTCGAAAGTAAAATAGCTACTGGATGAAACAATGAAAGTAGTAAATGTTGAAGATAATGATCAAGGATAACCTCTGTTAAGTTTAAATGAATTAAACATGAAAATACACCTTCATTTGTTGGCTCCATAAAATTGAAAGAGATGACCCAACTTACTGCCTGAATCCACTAAGGTTTTGGTTTGAGGTTCAATGCAATTGGGATAGTTTTTTTTTTTTTTTAGTTTCTGCCTCTTGGATTATTGTGTATATGTTTTGTTTCTTTTTGGCTAATTGTTCTCCCCCTTTATGTTGTTGCTTAACTTTTGTACATTTATAGGCAAAAAAATATTTTGAAGCCCAAACCCTAATACACTAATCTGTCGGCTAATCGAAGAACGATCTTAATTAGGAAGTCTAAAATTACTTAGTACATCAAATTATACCTAGATTAAAAGACCATGGCGAATCAGGGAATGTCAATTCACCATGGAGGCCTCCCATGGTTAATTGGCTGAGCGAATTCGTCATGGTTTTATCATACTTTCACTCAAGGTATGGAGATCGAGTATGCATAACCTGCAAACTAAAGCCCATGCATACATTTGCTATGGGAACCTAAAATTTTAATCCAAAGACTAAAGCCCATGTATTTGGCCTAGAAACTTTTCTTAGGTTTGGCCTAATTGTTCATTGTTTGACCATGGTTAACATGTCTTAGTTGAATTATGGCCCATTTGGTTTGCCTTTTCCTAATATGACCTAATTATGGTGAAGACCCAAAACTATTTTATGGCCCAAAAATTCTTTTTCAAAACCTTTTTGAACAGTAATTGCTTTCTTGTGGCCTAAGTTTTAAGCCCAAATTTGATCTTTAAAATAATTTTTTACAAAGGGCTTTGAAATGTTCAAAACCATTTTTTCACTTTATAGCACAATTAGCTAAATCAAGCTTTTATTGGGCTTTGAAAATTAAAACCTTTTTACAACGGATCAAAGTTTTTGGAAATAGACTTTCAATTTGCAAATGGACTTTCAATTAGTTAGGTTAATTATGGAATATTAAAATCAATTATAGGCCTAATTATACTAAGGTTCATCGATCATGGGCTTGTTTGTGGCATGAATTGTTAGTTGCTTTTTCAATAAAGAAATCTATTTATGATAAATCCTGTTAGCCAAACAATTAGCCTCTATTTTGATCTTAGGCAATCAAATTGAATATGACTTATACTTGTACCAAGCTATTTTTGAAGGATTTCTTTAGAGCCCGACCGGACTACCAGTCAGGCAAACTGAACTCAGAGAAGCAGCTCACTATATTGAGCTAAGAAATGATGATACCGAGCATAGCTTTTCATACTTGATCGAACCGGCTAAAAGTCAGTGTACCATCACCAAACTTATAAACAATAAAGCAATGAGCATGGACCGAGCCTACTAATCTAAAGAAAGCACCAAGGACGAGCTGACCAGACAAAGCACGAGCTGAGCAACAAACTGAATATACCAAGTCTTAACCTGATATAATAAAGGATGAGCAGATCAACTTAACTCAAGACAAAGTATCTAGAAGATATCACACTCAATGTCACTCCTACTTGAAGAATGGACCAAGTGTCCCGATTGGACCACCATAAAGTCTGACTATACGAGCTCATGATAAAACCTCAGAAGTCCCACTAGAGCTCACAGTCACTGAGCACTCCAAAAATGAACTAACTCAGAAAAGTGATTTTAGTGGGAGACAAGAATTAAACAGGTTGGCTCTTACTCCAAACGGGTAGTTGAAGACTTGAAGGCTATAAATACCATAAGAAATCATATTTTTGTGTAAGATTATGATTGTAAGAGCCTAGTTTAACATCTTTCATTTCTTTTCATCAAAATTTATACTTGTAATACTTAAGTGTTAGTTGTGAACATTGAAACACCATTGTAAGTTTGAGTGCGAGCTTGGAAATACTTCAGTTTTAGAGTGAGCCTGGGAAAACTCTTATTAGGTTGTGAGGAAAATTCTCAATCCTTTTAAAAGTTCAGTGTGAGCTTGTGAAAACACCAAGTTAGAGTTAATGATACGGAACCTCCAAGAATAAGCCTGAGAACCCCTTGATTTCGAACCCCCACAGCATTAACTTGAAAACCCCTAGTCGAATTCGGTACAACCCCCAAGGATTAGGTTAGATTTCAGATTACCTTGAACTGATCAAAGATCCAAGATTTCGAAACAAGTCAGTTCCTAAATCCCAGATTCGAAACACTCCACAAGAAAGTTGATCAAACTACTTGAATGTTTCTGAAGCATGTATTCAAGCAAGAACACAAAGATAAAAGCAATTCGGCTTTTGGTTAATAAATTCGTCCAAAACTAAAACTAAGATGGCTGTCCGTTTTTACATCAATATTAGGTTTAAATACCCTTTACTAATTCCTAAACCATGAAGGAAAACAATAAAAATAGCCCTAAAAGTGTTTGGGGCGGATTGGGCTTAAAACAGGCCCAAAAACACATTAAAATAACAAGTTCAGCTAATTATTTAACTATAAATAAGCCCAACTAGTGACTTGAGCCAAATATGCTCCAATTTGCATCCTTGATCAGCCATATCGTGCACCTTCAGCTCCTCTTCAACAAAATGTTGCATGTAGCCTTGTGACGTCTCTATCATTCCCCCTTTGTTGGAGAAAACTCGTCCTCGAGTTTTAAAATGCTGAAGTAGTAAAGAAAAGCAACTTTGTAATTTCACTCCAATTACTTGTGTCATGTCATCAATTTGAAGAACCTGAAATTTTATTTCATAAACATCAAAATCATTGTTAGGCAAAATAAATTCCATGTTTGCAACAGACAGGCAATCATGAATGGTGGGAGTAGAAAGTTTTATTTTTCTTGCTTCTTCTTTTAGTTGTACTTCTACCCCAAGCATATCAATTTCTTCCTTCAATATTTCTTCAAAAGTTTCCAACTTTGGAATGTCTTGTTGAAAAGTAGCAGCTTCTTTTGATTCCACCTCTTCGCCTCTCATTGCGCTCCAATGTGGCTCTTTCAACACTCTGCAACCTCAAATCCATGCGTTCCAATCTTTCTGTTATGGTATCCATAGCACGGTGTAAACGTGTAAATTCAGCTTGTTGCGTCTCACGCAATCGAGCTGGATCAATCTGAACACTTGCATCTCTTCCAGACATGTTTCCTGCAATAAAATGTTAGCACAAAACAAATAAAAAGGTCTCACAACACTCCAAAACAAATAAAAAGGTCTCACAACACTCCCTCACGTGTTTACACTCAATAGATGAAGGTTGGTCTCTCGTGTTTCACTCAATATATGAAATCACTCACGGTTCAGCTCACACCTCTCAAGCTGATTTCTTTTATGTTCTTAGGTGAATCACACTTTATGAAACAACTCAAATAGCCTCCATGTGTAGTATCCCAAAATCTGAAATTTGAATCAAAACAGCCCCTCAAATTTGTCAAAATTTTGGTTACTTCTAACCTATCCAGATTCGACCCTTATCACCTAAATAACAAGGAAAACGAAAAAAATTTCTTGAAGCACTTTTGTACTCTTTTTTTTTTTTGCTCCCTCTCACTATCTCAAGATGGACAGCTCTAATTCACACACCACACAAAGCTTTTTTTTTTTCCAATCAGGTAACAAGAACAAGATCAATTTAGAGGACTTCCTTTTGAAACTCGAAATTGGAACAGAATAAATAATCAAGACTTCCTTTAGACCAATTCAGCTTTCCTTTTGAAACTTGTTTGAAACACTTTCTTGGAAATTCGAAATAGAATCAGAATGATTAACAAGAATAAGATTAGGATTTAGAACACTTTTGAATCAACAAATTTTGAATCAACAATCAAGAACACAATTTCGAATTTGAACAAAGCAACCTAAATTCCCAATTCGGAAATCCACAATAGAACAAATCCAATTCGGAATAGATAGAACAAACCAATTCGGAACAAATCAACCAACCCAATTTCAGAATAAGAAAAAAAATGATTTGGACTAAAAAGGCAAACTGAATTCGAAATTGAAATAAGACTCTAAACACAAAACGAAAACTAAATTAGAACCCTAACGGAATTTTTTTTTGAATTTTCGACTTTGAAAGAAAAACGAAAACGATTCAAAGATCAATAACAAAGAAACAAAATGAAACTAACAAGAGAAGAAACGAAAACGAAAGTAACCCACAAAGGAAACAAAAACACAAATAGCAGGTGAAGAAAACGAAAACGAAAATAACCCGCAAAGAAAACAATTCAGAGGAATAAGGAAAACAAGAGAACGAATTGAACAATTGAAACAAAGCAACAAAAACGCAAATAACAAAAGAAGAAATGAAAATGAATTGGAAGGGATAAAACCTAATCTAGAGTGTAGGCTCTGATACCAAATGATATGGAACCTCCAAGAATAAGCCTGAGAACCCCTTGATTTCGAACCCCCACAGCATTAACTTGAAAACCCCTAGTCGAATTCGGTACAACCCCCAAGGATTAGGTTAGATTTCAGATTACCTTGAATTGATCAAAGATCCAAGATTTCGAAACAAGTCAGTTCCTAAATCCCAGATTCGAAACACTCCACAAGAAAGTTGATCAAACTACTTGAATGTTTCTGAAGCATGTATTCAAGCAAGAACACAAAGATAAAAGCAATTCGGCTTTTGGTTAATAAATTCGTCCAAAACTAAAACTAAGATGGCTTTCCGTTTTTACATAAATATTAGGTTTAAATACCCTTTACTAATTCCTAAACCATGAAGGAAAACAATAAAAATAGCCCTAAAAGTGTTTGGGGCGGATTGGGCTTAAAACAGGCCCAAAAACATATTAAAATAACAAGTTCAGCTAATTATTTAACTATAAATAAACCCAACTAGTGACTTGAGCCAAATATGCTCCAATTTGCATCCTTAATCAGCCATATCATGCACCTTCAGCTCCTCTTCAACAAAATGTTGCATGTAGCCTTGTGACGTCTCTATCAGTTAAGCTTGTAAAAACTCAAGATTAGTGGAATATTAACAAGTTGTTAAAGAAGTGGATGTAGGATTGAGGTAATCTGAACCTCTATAAATGCCATGTGTTCAATTTTCTACTCTCTACTCTTGTCTTTCTTTATTCAATTTTAAAATTTCAATTTATCATCACTTCTTCTACTAATTGAGCCTTACCCCGCCCCTCTTGGGACAACAAACCCTTTAATTTAGTTTTAATCTACGATATAGCATAAAAGTTATTTCCCAATTGACCCAATCGATTAAGGCTCAATTAGTAAAAGTTATCATGGACTAAGTTCTTATTTGGAAATACAACTATTGGTTAATCCTTCTGAGTGGATATTTCAAAAAAAAATTTCCCATGTTGATGTTATGTTGACCATATCTAGGAAAAGAGATTCACCACTCAGGTGTTGATGATATAAGGTTGGAAGGAATGTCCTGACTTTACTTGTTTAATTATTTGCTACATGTGCATACATGCATTCAGCATTGCATTACAATCGTATTAACCCTTTCTGGCTCACAGACTAGGAGTACGACATATCAAGGGCTTACGACAACCCCACCTACGGCCTAGAATCCAGTGAGAATTCAATCAATTTCACACCAAAGCCAATGGATCATGAGCAAATTTAGAATATGGGAAACGAGGCCTTAGCCTCAAAAATGGAAGAACTGAAGGGGATTCTGGCAGAGACCGTGAGGAGTCAGTTACTTTCACTATTGGAGGATAACAATGTTGAAGCGTCTGCTAGTACAAAGAAGCAGAAAGACAAAGAGAAGGTGACGCGGACCCTTAGCAATGATGGCAGCAAACCCAACATATAACAATGGTAGAGAACTCCTTAAAACTTGATAATCACCTCCTAAGGAACCCAACGTATATAAAGAGACGCGAACTCATTATGATTGAAGGATTTAGTTGGTAAGAAGAAGGAAAATGCCACAACTCTTGTTGATAAGTAAACCTAATTCTTGATGCAAAGAAAGAATTAAAGAATCCACTCTAATCTCTCTCACACGAAAATTCACAAGAAGAACTTGTAGAAGAATTCGAAAATTTTTATTAATTGTTGTTGTCTCAAATTTGGCCTAATAGTGCCCTTAAATAAGGGTTACAAAATTCCTAATTGCATATGGAAAATTAAGACTAAAACATTCCTAATTGCATAAGGAAAACATTCCTAATTGCATAAGGAAAACATTCCTGATTGCATAAGGAAAACATTCCTGATTGCATAAGGAAAACATTCCTAATTGCATAAGGAAAACATTAAGTATGGAAACAAAATCCTAATCCACTAAGGAAAATATAAAGTATGGAAACAAAATCCTAATCCACTAAGGAAAATATAAAGTATGGAAACAACCAAACTAATTCCTTCAACATAAGAAACGCCCCACACTATTTAGGCTGTCCATGGGCCTTAAATTACTTCCCAAGGCTTTATATGAACCACCAAGGACCTTTCTTTAGCTAGCCTTTAGCTTCCACACTAAGCATCATAATCAGCTTTGGTGTGCCTTCTTCAAGCTCTATCTCCATCTTCTTGAATGATAATTCTTGAAGCTCTTTGGAAATCTCTTCTTGAATATGCAAAGCCATACTAGCTTGATATCTCTTTGCCTTGCTCCTAGTGATTGGTCCACTTGCTAGCTTCAAGGGATCCTTTCTTGCATCATTCTCCCCCTCTTCAAAAAAGATTTGTCCTCAAATCATATCTCATTTTGAAGGCAGTCTTCCATTCATCTCCAGGCTTCATGCAAATTTGATGATAACCACTCATAAGATCAATCTTTGTGAAATATTTCGCCCCATGCTATTCGTCCAACATGTCATCAAGTCTAGGAATGGGATGTCTATACTTTACAGTAATCTTGTTCACAGCCCTACAATCAACTCACATCCTCCAAGAACCATCTTTCTTGGGTACTAATAAGACTGGAACGGCACAAGGACTAAGGCTCTCACGAACCAAGCCTTTCTCTAAAAGCTCTTCAACTTGTCTTTGCATCTCTTTTGTCTCCATAGGATTGCTCCTATATGCTGGATGGTTTGGAATTTTAGAACCGGGTATGAAGTCAATTTGATGTTCAATCCCTCTTAATGGCGGCAAACCACTAGGAAGGTCTTCAGGAAACACTGCCTTAAAATCCTGCAACAAAGACGCAAAACTAGAAGGTAAAGAATCAAGAGATTCTTCACTGTCAGCAAGTAACAATTCTTTATACATAATAATGAGTACAGGCTGCCCTACATCTATCTCTCTTGCTCTTGCATAAAAAGTACGTTTTGCTTTTTCTCCTTGCTTATTTTCTCTCACCAATGGGCCATTTATTTGTTTGCTTACTTTCTTTTGACTCTCAACCTCTTTTTCCTTTCTGCACTCACTCACTTTATTATTTTCTCTCTCCCTACCCTTAGAATTACCCTTGGGTGTTGAAGAAACATCATTGGCCGAATTTGAACCCCCTTGGTTCATGTTGGCCGAAACTTTTTTCTCCCTCTCTCGCATCCTCTTTTGATCTTCATACACCTCTTGAGGTGATAATGGTGCTATAATAACCTTCTTTCCTTCATAAGTAAAGGTATACTTATTAGAAAAGCCATCATGTTGTGCCCTTCTATCATGCTGCCATGGTCTTCCTAATAGCAAATGTCCAGCTTGCATTGGCACTACATCACAAAAAACCTCATCTTTATACCACCCAATGGAGAATGGTACCTTGACTTGCTTCAATACTTTTACTTCCCCAGCATCATTGAACCATTGCAACTTGTAAGGATTGGGATGTTTAAAACAAGCTAACCCCAATTTATCCACCATTGTAGTACTAGCAGCATTGGTACAACTTCCACCATCAATGATAAGTGTACAAACCTTACCATTCACCAAACACCTAGAGTGGAAAAGATTCTCCCTTTGATCCAAGCCTTCTTCTGTGACTTGAATATTCAAGGCTCTTCTAGTAACAAGCATCTCTCCATGTTCAGCATTCAAGACTTGATTTCCCCAAGCCTCTTCATCATATTCAGCCCTATCACCACATTCTGCCTCCTCTTCTTCTTCATGTTCAGATTCTGATTCAATTTCCTCTTCATGGGTTGCAATCATCACCCTCTTATTCAGACATTGAGAAGCAATGTGTCCACTTCCCAAACACTTGTAGCATTTAATTTCCCTACTTGGAGTAGGTCTAGAAGGTGTTTCCTTGGCTGTTTTTGCATCCCCATCATTCGGCTTCTTGAAATTAGGATTGTAGGAAGAATTCTTTTGGAAAGAACCCTTGTAATCCCCTTTGTAGGAACCTCCACTCGAACTTGAACCCTTGAAGTTTGAAAATTTTCCACTAGCTTTAGAGTAGCTAGTTTTCGAAATAGCTTTATTCTTTAATCTTCTCTCTATCTTCATGGCCTTTTGAACTAACTCTTCCATTGCGTTGAATTCATACATCTCCAATTCATTGGCTATGTTCAAATTCAATCCCCCAAGAAATCGTGACATCTTCTTGTCTTCATCTTCATCAATATTTGCCCTAGCCATGATCATCTCCATCTCTTTGTGGTACTCTTCCACACTTCTTCCACCTTGAACTAGTCTTGCTAGTCGATTGTACAAATCCCGAATGTAGTGAGATGGTACAAATCGGCTCCTCATTAGTTCTTTCAAGGTTGACCATTCAGGAATAGGCCTCTTACCTTTCCCTCTTCTATTAGCTTTCAATTGATCCCACCAAAAGGTAGCATACCCTTTGAACTCTACGGCTGCCAAAACTGATTTCTTCTCTTCGGTGTAGTTATGGCATTCAAAAATCTGCTCAATTTTCCTCTCTCATTCTATGAACTCTTCTGCATTATTCTTCTCTTCAAAGGAAGGAATCTTCATCTTCATGGAAGTAAGGTCACCATCAGTGGTAGGTTGATTTCCACATTCATCTTCATCTTCTACCCTTTCAGCTGCTTCTAGGGCTTCAAGATTTCCTTGCCCTTCTCTCCTAAGCACTCTTCTAGCTCGTATTATGGGATTTGGATGTGCGGCTGGCTGCCCTTATTGCACTTGCTGAATTTGTTGTGCTTGTCGTGCTGCATTCTCTTGCAATCTAGTATCCATCATCTCCATTCGACCAAGCATTGCTGCCAAAGTCTCATTAAGCCTAGCCAAGCTTTCGGCCATAGCTCCTTCTTTGCTAGTCTCTTCTCCTTTTCCAGCCATGTTAACAAACAAACAAACTCAAAGAAACAAGATTAGTAATAATCGAAATTCACTCAAGTGTTTAGAATTACCTCACTTTTCTTGTCTTCCTTGATTGCACTTCAGAACCAAGCTCACCAACCAACAATTGTCAAGTCGTTCAAGAAACTAGAACCTAAATCCTAGAACTAGATAGAAAATAAGACAAGTATTCGGAGGCAATGCAAGGTAATTTGCACTACACGATATAGAACCAAGTATCGACACAAGCAAATGATACTTAGCAAAGTAATGGAATTAAAAGCTAGATAAAGAAATCAGAAACAATGAAGCTAATAAACAAGACAAATTGGGATATAATGAATAAAAAAAACCCACACTTGGCAAGCTGCTTTGTGGACCTAATCAATTCTACCCAAAATGCTAGCTTCTAGACTCTAATTCCCACCTAAAACACTCAAATAATATTAATATTAAGGTCTGATTTTCGAATTCCAAAAGCCCTCAAAAGGTGAATTTTTTTGCCCAAAAAAAATTTTATTACTTTTAACCCACCTAGATCTGATCCTTAGCACCCAAATAGCAAGAATATCAAACAATTTTTGTTGAGGTGGTTTTGTACTTTTTTTTTTTGCTTCCTCTCACTATCCCCTTGATTTGGGACTTAATTTACTCCCAAGGACTTTTAGAAATCTAGACTTAATTCGCAACCCCAGATTCACTCAAGACCAAATCGAAATCAAACTTGAACACAAACTCTAGCTTTTGCTTTCTTTCAAGAACCCTAATTCTTGGTTTCGAAATTCTCCAAGAATCTTTTCCTAGGTTTCATTTTCACCCTAAGAATACCCTCCTTCAATTCGGCCTTGATCAGAATTGATATATGACTATTTTCAAAAATTAAAGACTAGACTCTCTAAGAACCTTAAACGCAGAAATTTAAAAGACCTAAATTAACAAACCCTAGAAAGACAAAGTAGATAAAAATTACCTTGTAGCAAGGCTCTGATACCAAATGACGTGGACCCTTAGCAATGATGGCAGCAAACCCAACGTATAAAATGGTAGAGAACTCCTTGAAACTTGATAATCACCTCCTAAGGAACCCAGCGCCTCTAAAGAGAAGCGAACTCACTATGATTGAAGGATTTAGTTGGTAAGAAGAAGGAAAATGCCACAACTCTTATTGATAAGTAAACCTAATTCTTGATGCAAAGAAAGAATTAAAGAATCCACTCTAATCTCTCTCGCACGAAAATTCACAAGAACTTGTAGAAGAATTCAAAATTTTTTATTAATTGTTGTTTTCTCAAATTCGGCCTAATATTGCCCTTAAATAAGGGTTACAAAATTCCTAATTGCATATGGAAAATTAAGACTAAAACATTCCTAATTGCATAAGGAAAACACTCCTAATTGCATAAGGAAAACATTCCTGATTGCATAAGGAAAACATTCCTAATTGCATAAGGAAAACATTCCTAAATGCATAAGAAAAACATTAAGTATAGAAATAAAATCCTAATCCACTAAGGAAAATATAAAGTATGGAAACAAAATCCTAATCCACTAAGGAAAATATAAAGTATGGAAACAACCAAACTAATTCCTTCAACATAAGAAACGCCCCACACTATTTGGGCTGTCCATGGGCCTTAAATTATTTCCCAATGCTTTATATGAACCCTCATGGACCTTTCTTGCACGTTGGTCCTTTCTTTAGCTAGCCTTTAGCTTCCACACTAAACATCATAATCAGCTTTGGTGTGCCTTCTTCAAGCTCTATCTCCATCTTCTTGAATGATAATTCTTGAAGCTCTTTGGAAATCTCTTCTTGAATATGCAAAGCCATACTAGCTTGATATCTCTTTGCCTTGCTCCTAGTGATTGGTCCACTTGCTAGCTTCAAGGGATCCTTTCTTGCATCAGAAGGCTAAGGTAGGAGAGGTAGCCTTTGATGATGAAAATGTGATAATTAATAATGATGACTGAGAGTAGTAATTTCAAGATCAACCAGGATGATAAGAAAGAAAAGAAGGCTATGGAGAAAACTAAAACTTCTAATGTAGAAAAATTAATTGATGATTTGGAGAAGAAGTTTGAGAAGAAGCTTAAAGCTAAGGAAGTATTGGAAATTGACAAGCTATTTGAGGATGATGAAGGAATCCCTTATAAATTCAAAATGCTTGCTTTTGCTAAGTACAATAGCACAAAAAATCCTCACTTGCATGTTAAGCAGTACATCACTGCCATACAGTCTGCTAGAGCTACTAAAGCTCAAATCCTAAGTTATTTCATACTTTCTTTGGATCCTATTGTGCAAAATTGATTTAATACTTTAGAGGAGAACCCCCAAAAAGATTGGGATCTGTTGTACAAAGCCTTTATTCAGGAGTATGGGTACAATGTTGAGCTGAAAGTCACCTTAATAGAGGTGGAGACTATTAGACATAAACAAAATGAAAACTCCGTTGACTATGTGAAGAGATGGAGAAACAAGGCAACACTTCTTAAGAAGAGGTTGGAAAAGTCTAACCAGATTAGGATGATAGTGAGAGATGTCTTACCTAATCTTCATGAGCGGATGTCCCATACTCTTATTAGGAACTTTAAAGGCCTTCTTCAAGTCGGATTGCAAATAGAAGAATGGAAAAAAGAGAAGAACCATTTTGCTAGGAGAAGGAATGAGAAGGAAAATCAGCAATCTGGTGGTCACAGTGCACAGAAAGCAGTGGATGTCAATGCAACTACTGGCCAAGGAAATAAGAGGTAATTTTCAGAGTTAGGGAGACTTTTATCTTGGGTTTTCAATAAGTTGCAGTAGCAAGGGCTTTTGCACCCACTGGCTCCCCAACCGTTACCCAATCCTATGCCCCCCCCCCCCCCCCCCCCCCAAAAAAAAAACTTTGATACCAACACATTCTATCAATTCCATCAAACATAGGGGCACAAAATAGACAAGTGTTTTAGGTTGAGACATGAGATTCAAGATCTGATTAATAGTGGTAAGCTGCCAGAACCTAATAAACCCAGCACAAAGAACAATCATTACCTAAGTTTGGAAGAGTACCTTCACCTCCAACCTTCATGATGGGGGAAGATTGAAAGTATATGAAGGAAGAAGAAAATCCATTCAATAAACTTCCTTTTGCTTAGGTGTTCCTTATCTTATTTTCTTTCTTTAGTATTTCTTTGGAACAATTATGTCTTTCAAATTAAGATTGTTTAAATAAATTACTTTTGTTGAATTTATAATTCTGTTGGTTTTTGCTATTTTAAATCTTAACTAATGATGAATCTAGCTTGATATTTATAAATTAGTGTATCTATGCATAATAATTTGAATGACTTTACTAGGTGAGTGAATTATTCTATAAAATTAAGCTATGTATGCTTAGTTAGAGAGGGCTCCTGCATAATTACCTATGTCTAGATCCTAGTCAATCTTATAATATGCTCTAACGAACTTTCAAGGTAAAATTGAATTCTGCCTATTTAAGAGAGAGATGATCTAAGCATTGTTTGGTGAGCCAATAACTAGTATCAACCCTATTGATATCAATTTTGAGTTTATCCCTTTGAGCCTTCATACAATTTTAGCTTACTTTTTATTGGCTTGTAAAGCCCGATAACCTATCTTGAGCTATTGTGACACTTATAACAAATCTGATAATCACTGAGCTACCAAGAAACAAGAAGATTGAAGAAAGGGATGTTCAGTCAAGATTATAAAGATAGTTGAAGTTTACTTGAACTAGACCTAACATTTTAGATTTATTTTATTAGGATAATAAAAATATTCATCCTCATTAAAAATAGACTCATGCTACTCCATACTTAGAAGCATGAGATGGTACAAACAAGACAACTCTCTTAGGGCTAGGACACATTAAAAAAAAGAGAAAAAAAGGTAAAAAAGTAAAGAAATAAAAGAAAGAGAAGAAAGAAAAAATAAAGGAAATATAAAGAAAAGAAAGAATGGAAAAAAGAAAAAGAGGAAAAGGAAAAAATAATAAAAAAAAAGAGAAAATAAAAAAAGAGAATAAAAAAGAGAAAAAAGAGAAGAAAGGAAAGAAAAAAGAAAATTGGTCCTAAGTTTGTGCAAAAGCAAAAGGAAAAGATGAAGTTCGTCTTAATCAGATATAGATTTCTCCCAAGGAGATGGAAGGAAATTAGAATCTATCTTTTTATGAAGTAAGATAATAAGATGCCTAGAGTTTAATATTACTCCTAGCTACTGATGGTACAATGGTACAAAAAACCCTGAAGTATTACTCCCAGACTACATGGTAGTGATGTATAAAGATTGGGATATGTTGTATAAAGCCATTATTCAGCAGTATGGGTACAATGTTGAGCTGAAAGTGACCTTAATGGAGGTGGAGACTATTAGATAGAAACAAAATGAAAACTTCATTGACCATGTGAAGAGATGAAGAAACAAGGCAACACTTCTTAAGAAGAGGTCTGATGCAAGAAAGGATCCCTTGAAGCTAGCAAGTGGACCAATCACTAGGAGCAAGGCAAAGAGATATCAAGCTAGTATGGCTTTGCATATTCAAGAAGAGATTTCCAAAGAGCTTCAAGAATTATCATTCAAGAAGATGGAGATAGAGCTTGAAGAAGGCACACCAAAGCTGATTATGATGCTTAGTGTGGAAGCTAAAGGCTAGCTAAAGAAAGGTCCAATGCGCAAAAAATGTCCATGGGGGTTCATATAAAGCCTTGGAAGTAATTTAAGGCCCATGGACAGCCCAAATAGTGTGGGGCGTTTCTTATGTTGAAGGGATTAGTTTGGTTGTTTCCATACTTTATATTTTCCTTAGTGGATTAGGATTTTGTTTCCATACTTTATATTTTCCTTAGTGGATTAGGATTTTGTTTCCATACTTAATGTTTTTCTTATGCAATTAGGAATGTTTTCCTTATGCAATTAGGAATGTTTTCCTTATGAAATTAGGAATGTTTTAGTCTTAATTTTCCATATGCAATTAGGGATTTTGTAACCCTTATTTAAGGGCACTATTAGGCCGAATTTCATATACAATAATTAATAAAAATTTTCAAATTCTTCTACAAGTTCTTCTTATGAATTTTTGTGTGAGAGAGATTAGAGTGGATTCTTTAATTCTTTCTTTACATCAAGAATTAGTTTACTTATCAACAAGAGTTGTGGCATTTTCCTTCTTCTTA
Source organism: Garcia nutans (assembly GCA_947685225.1). Classification (NCBI taxonomy): domain Eukaryota; kingdom Viridiplantae; phylum Streptophyta; class Magnoliopsida; order Malpighiales; family Euphorbiaceae; genus Garcia; species Garcia nutans. Next base: position 28,753,602 of record CANTUV010000007.1, on the reverse strand, counting down.
CCAACTAAATCCTTCAATCATAGTGATTTCGCGTCTCTTTATAGGCGTTGGGTTCCTTAGGAGGCGATTATCAAGTTTCAAGGAGTTCTCTACCATTGTTATACGTTGGGTTTGCTGCCATCGTTGCTAAGGGTCCGCATCATTTGGTATCAGAGTCTTGCTACAAGGTAATTTTTATCTACTTTGTCTTTCTAGGGTTTGTTAATTTAGGTCTTTTAAATTTCTGCATTTTAGGGTTCTTAGAGAGTCTAGTCTTTAATTTTCGAAAAAGAGTCATATATCAATTCTGATCAAGGCCGAATTGAAGGAGGGTATTCTTAGGGTGAAAACGAAACCTAGGAAAGGATTCTTGGAGAATTTCGAAACCAAGAATTAGGGTTCTTAAAAGAAAGCAAAAACTAGAGTTTGTGTTTAAGTTTGATTTCGATTTGGTCTTGAGTGAATCTGGGGTTGCGAATTAAGTCCAGATTTCGAAAAGTCCTTGGGAGTAAATTAAGTCCCGAATCAAGAGGATAGTGAGAGGAAGCAAAAAAAAAAGAGTACAAAACCACCTCAACAAAAATTGTTTGATATTCTTGCTATTTGGGTGCTAAGGATAAGATCTAGGTGGGTGAGAAGTAATAAAATTTTTTGGCGAAAAATTTCACCTTTTGAGGGGCTTTTGGAATTCGAAATTTAGACCTTAATATTCATATTATTTGAGTGTTTTAGGTGGGAATTAGAGTCTAGAAGCTAGCATTTTGGGTAGAATTGATTAGGTCCATAAAGCAGCTTGCCAAGTGTGGGTTGTTTTTGATTCATTATATCTAAATTTGTCTTGTTTATTGTCTTCATTGTTTCTGATTTCTTTATCTAGCTTTTAATTCCATTACATTGCTAAGTATCATTTTCATGTGTCGATACTTGGTTTTATATCGTGTAGTGCAAATTACCTTGCATTGCCTCCGGATACTTGTCTTGTTTTCTATCTAGTTCTAGGATTTAGGTTCTAGTTTCTTGAACGACTTGACAATTGTTGGTTGGTGAGCTTGGTTCTGAAGTGCAATCAAGGAAGACAAGAAAAGTGAGGTAATTCTAAACACTTGAGTGAATTTCGATTATTACTAATCTTGTTTCTTTGAGTTTGTTTGTTTGTTAACATGGCTGGAAAAGGAGAAGAGACTAGAAAAGAAGGAGCTATGGCCGAAAGCTTGGCTAGGCTTAATGAGACTTTGGCAGCAATGCTTGGTTGAATGGAGATGATGGATACTAGATTGCAAGAGAATGCAGCATGACAAGCACAACAAATTCAGCAAGTGCAACAAGGGCAGCCAGCCGCACATCCAAATCCCATAATGCGAGCTAGAAGAGTGCTTAGGAGAGAAGGGCAAGGAAATCTTGAAGCCCTAGAAGCAGCCGAAAGGGTAGAAGATGAAGATGAAGGTGGAAATCAACCTACCACTGATGGTGACCTTACTTCCATCAAGATGAAGATTCCTTCCTTTGAAGGGAAGAACAATGCAGAAGAGTTCATAGAATGGGAGAGGAAAGTTGAGCAGATTTTCAAATGCCATAACTACACCGAAGAGAAGAAATCAGTTTTGGCAGCCGTAGAGTTCAAGGGGTATGCTACCTTTTATTGGGATCAATTGAAAGCTAATAGAAGAGGGAAAGGTATGAGGCCTATTCCTGAATGGTCAACCTTGAAAGAACTAATGAGGAGCAGATTTGTACCATCTCACTACATTCGGGATTTGTACAATCGACTAGCAAGACTAGTTCAAGGTGGAAGAAGTGTGGAAGAGTGCCACAAAGAGATGAAGATGATCATGGCTAGGGCAAATATTGATGAAGATGAAGACAAGAAGATGTCACGATTTCTTGGGGGATTGAATTTGAACATAGCCAATGAATTGGAGATGTATGAATTCAACACAATGGAAGAGTTAGTTCAAAAGGCCATGAAGATAGAGAGAAGATTGAAGAATAAAGCTATTTCAAAAACTGGCTACTCTAAAGCTAGTGGAAAATTTTCAAACTTCAAGGGTTCAAGTTCGAGTGGAGGTTCCTACAAAAGGGATTACAAGGGTTCTTTCCAAAAGAATTCTTCCTACAATCCTAATTTCAAGAAGCCGAATGATGGGGATGCAAAAACAGCCAAGGAAACACCTTCTAGACCTACTCCAAGTAGGGAAATTAAATGCTACAAGTGTTTGGGAAGTGGACACATTGCTTCTCAATGTCCGAATAAGAGGGTGATGATTGCAACCCATGAAGGGGAAATTGAATCAGAATCTAAATATGAAGAAGAAGAGGAGGCCGAATGTGGTGATAGAGCCGAATATGATGAAGAGGCTTGGGAGAATCAAGTCTTGAATGCTGAACATGGAGAGATGCTTGTTACTAGAAGAGCCTTGAATATTCAAGTCAAGGAAGAAGGCTTCGATGAAAGGGAGAATCTTTTCCACTATAGGTGTTTGGTGAATGATAAGGTTTGTACACTTATCATTGATGGTGGAAGTTGTACCAATGCTGCTAGTACTACAATGGTGGATAAATTAGGGTTAGCTTGTTTTAAACATCCCAATCCTTACAAGTTGCAAGGTTCAATAACGCTGGGGAAGTAAAAGTGTTGAAGCAAGTCAAGGTACCATTCTCCATTGGGTGGTATAAAGATGAGGTTTTGTGTGATGTAGTGCCAATGCAAGCTGGACATTTGCTATTAGGAAGACCATGGCAGCATGATAGAAGGGCACAACAGGCTTTTCTAATAAGTATACCTTTACTTATGAAGGAAAGAAGGTTGTTCTAGCACCATTATCACCTCAAGAGGTGTATGAAGATCAAAAGAGGATGCTAGAGAGGGAGAAAGAAGTTTCGGCCAGCAAGAACCAAGGGGGTTCAAATTCAGCCAATGATGTTTCTTCAACACCCAAGGGTAATTCTAAGGGTAGGGAAAGAGAAAATAATAAAGTGAGTGAGTGCAGAAAGGGAAAAGAGGCCGAGAGTCAAAAGAAAGTAAGCAAACAAATAAATGGCCCATTAGTGAGAGAAAATAAGCAAGGAGAAAATGCAAAACATACTTTTTATGCAAGAGCAAGAGAGATAGATGCAGGGCAGCCTGTACTCATTATTATGTATAAAGAATCGTTACTTGCTGACAGTGAAGAATCTCTTGATTCTTTACCTTCTAGTTTTGTGTCTTTGTTGCAGGATTTTAAGGATGTGTTTCCTGAAGACCTTCCTAGTGGTTTGCCGCCATTAAGAGGGATTGAACATCAAATTGACTTCATACTCGGTTCTATAATTCCAAACCGGCCAGCATATAGGAGCAATCCTATGGAGACAAAAGAGATACATGAGAAAGCAAGGGCGAATATTGAGAAAATGAACAAGAGATATGCTGATTCTGCAAATAGAGGGAGACGTGAGATTAAGTTTCAAGTAGGAGATTGGGTTTGGGTGCATTTTTGAAAAGAGAGGTTTCCTAACCAAAGGAAGAACAAGTTGCAAGCAAGGGGAGATGGCCCATTCCAAGTGCTGGAGAAGATTAATGACAATGCCTACAAGATCGACTTACCAGGTATGTATAATGTTAGTGCTACTTTCAATGTAAGTGATCTTTCTCCTTTTGATGATGCAGATTTGAGGACAAATCTTTTTGAAGAGGGGGAGAATGATGCAAGAAAGGATCCCTTGAAGCTAGCAAGTGGACCAATCACTAGGAGCAAGGCAAAGAGATATCAACCTAGTATGGCTTTGCATATTCAAGAAGAGATTTTCAAAGAGCTTCAAGAATTATCATTCAAGAAGATGGAGATAGAGCTTGAAGAAAGCACACCAAAGCTGATTATGATGCTTAGTGTGGAAGCTAAAGGCTAGCTAAAGAAAGGTCCAACGTGCAAGAAAGGTCCATGGGGGTTCATATAAAGCCTTAGGAAGTAATTTAAGGCCCATGGACAGCCCAAATAGTGTGGGGCGTTTCTTATGTTGAAGGGATTAGTTTGGTTGTTTCCATACTTTATTTTTCCTTAGTGGATTAGGATTTTGTTTCCATACTTTATATTTTCCTTAGTGGATTAGGATTTTGTTTCCATACTTTATATTTTTCTTAGTGGATTAGGATTTTGTTTCCATACTTAATGTTTTCCTTATGCAATTATGAATGTTTTCCTTATGCAATTAGGAATGTTTTAGTCTTAATTTTCCATATGCAATTAGGAATTTTGTAACCCTTATTTAAGGGCACTATTAGGCCAAATTTCATATACAGCAATTAATAAAAATTTTCAAATTCTTCTACAAGTTCTTCTTGTGAATTTTTGAGTGAGAGAGATTAGAGTGGATTCTTTAATTCTTTCTTTGCATCAAGAATTAGGTTTACTTATCAACAAGAGTTGTGGCATTTTCCTTCTTCTTACCAACTAAATCCTTCAATCATAGTGAGTTTGCGTCTCTTTATAGGCGTTGGGTTCCTTAGGAGGTGATTATCAAGTTTCAAGGAGTTCTCTACCATTGTTATACGTTGGGTTTGCTGCCATCGTTGCTAAGAGTCCGCGTCAAGGTCGGATGAGTCTAACAAGATAATGATAATAGTGAGAGATGTCTTATCTAATCTTCATGAATGGTGTCCCATACTCTTATTAGGGACTTCAAAGACCTTCTCCAAGCCAGATTGCAAATTGAAGAATGGGAAAGGGAGAAGAACCATTTTGTTGGGATAAGGAATGAGAAGGAAAATCACCAATCTGGAGGTTAAAGTGCACAGAAAGTAGTGGATGCCAATGCAACTACTGGCAGGAAAATCACCAATCTGGAGGTTAAAGTGCACATAAAGTAGTGGATGCCAATGCAACTACTGGCCAAGGGTATTAAGAGGTAATTTTTAGAGTTGGGGAGACTTTTATCTTGGGTTTTCAATAAGTTGCAGAAGCAAGGGCTATTGCAGACACTGGCTCCCCGACCGTTACCCAATCCTATGCCCCCAAACTTTGATACCAACACATTTTGTTAATTCCATCAAACAAAGGAGCATGATAGCCTATAGCCATAGTTATTGAGTCAGTATAATTGTTATAAGTATCACTCATGCATTTCATACATACATGCATATATGAGTATATGACACTGCATTTTTATTATCTTGTGTGTATCCTTGTTAAAGTGAACATGTGACACTCTATAAAGTAAATAATCAAAAGTACACATGGAATCAAGAGGCATGAAAGGTCCATTACTTAAGAAAGATCTAATAATGGAGATGCATACTTGCATAAAGAATAAGACAAAAGTATCGGTTGAAGCCTATAGGGCACAAAATCATCGGTTTGAGCTTACACATAAGGCAAAGCTTCTTCTTTCAATTTTTAATTTTATGCATGTACAAAATATTTTCAGAATCTCTTTCAATATTTTGCCATGCAAGAGGAAAAGAGAGCGTATGAGGGATAAAGGGGTAAAAAAATAGCCAAATTTTTTACAAAGCAGAATCCATTAAAGAATGGAATAAATAATTAAAGATAAAAATGACAGAAGGTTGGTTCATCTAGAAGAACTAAAGTCAATCCATAGAAGAGCTTGAGCAAGTGGCTAGAAGAAAACTCTTAACTGACAGAAGATCAACCCAAACCAATTCAGGTCTAGAACCCAAACCAATTTGGGTTCAGAACCCAAATCACTCATGGATCCAAAACCCAAACCAATTCATGAGTCCAGAACTCAATCCGAGTCCAGAATCCAAACCTGTCCGAGTCCAGAACCGAAATCACTCATGGGTCCAGAACCCAAACCAATTCATGAGTCCAAAACTCAATCCGAGTCTAGAACTCAAACCAATTCATGAGTTTAAGACTCAATCTGGGACCAGAACTGAAAACCAATTCCGATTTAGAACCCAAACCAGTTCACTGGTCCAGAACCCAAACTAGTTCACGGGTCCATAACCCAAATCAGTTCATGGATATAGAACCCAAATCAATTCATGGGTCCAGAACCCAAATCAAGATGTTGTAGGTCCAAAACCGAACCCATCTCAGAATTATATTGTTTTTTCACTCTCTGAATAAATTCAAGATCGTTAAAGTAGGGGGTAAGACTATAACTCTTAATTTTGGCCCAGATTAAATTCAAGAAGCTTAAACCTAGTCTGTTATAATTTTAAAGAGCTTAAACCAAGTTTAAAAACTTGAATCAAACTAGTCCAATTTATAAAGGCCTAAATTAAATTTATAAAACTAGTTCAGTCCGAGAATTAGAAAAAGTTGGATTCGGTTTGAGTTGAACTAGGTCTAAATTGACATGAGTCCAAATCAACATGAGCATGACTCATGTCAATTTGGACCCTCCAAATCAACATGAACCCTATCTTAGACGATTCTAAATGATTTTTTTTGTTTAGGAATCCTAATCATGTTTAAATTGTCCAAATCTTATAATGGGATGAGGATTAACAAGGAGTGTTAAACCTAATTGATACATTATAAATAGAAAAGAAGAGAGAAAGCCCAGGGAGGAGGGGTGATTAAGAAAGATAAGCATCAATTAATAAGAAAATAATTGATACAGAAACTAAAACACACGAGGATCAACATAGCAATTATCTCTGGATTGCATTCACTCAACCAAAAATCAATTGATCAAGGTAGACATCTAAACGAGCTTGGTTCAATAAATTAAAATTGGTGGTGCCGACAACGCAAGTATCATCTTCTCACTTTGTTTGAATTTCAATTAATCATCTTCATATTATGAATTAGGCATACTATGAAATTTTGATGAATTTTATGAAACTATAATTCTTTTAATTCCATCAGAGACTTAAAATTGATATCTCTTCTAACATTGCATTGTCTCGGACATAATTTTCATGGTTAACAGTAATCCATCTTTCAAAACCCTAATTCCATAAGTGTAAAACCTTAATTCTTTAGGCTTAAACCTAGCTGGCATATCTTAGTCTAGTTTGCATATTAAGCTTTAAAATTGCTTTTTAAACTCTAACCTTACATGTGTTAATCTTAATTTGCAATCTTCTTGATCTTGCATATTAGATTTAATTTTAGGGTTGAGTTTTAGTATTATATGCAAAAGACCTTAGATTAGTATTAAAATCCTATGTTAGCCTAAAAACCCTAATTTTAAGATCAAACCCTAATTCTCATTTTAAAACCCTGATTTGAATGTTGTAGTCTTAGTTTGTATATTAAACCTTAGAATTGCATGTCCAACCTTAATTTTTATAATTGAAACTCTAGTTTGATTGTTTGATTTATTATTATATACTTTATAATGAATGATGCATTTTGGTTGTTTTATTTCTTGTTTTGGTTAATTAAATTATGTTTATTTATTTGAGTTTCAAGATAGTAAAAGGCATGTTTCCACCTTGTGGGTGCCTTAGTTATTTTTAATTATGTAATTTATTTTATGAACTTTAGGCCTTTGTAAAAGACACGTTTTCACCAATGGTGAGTGTCCTATTTTATTTACTTGTATTTTGGAAATTTAACGGTTGTGAGGACATGTTTTCATCCTTGGATGGGTGCCTATTTTGTTTATTTTATTTCAATGAACCAGACGCTATGGGGATGCTGGGTCATTCTCACATTCCCCATGCATTCTCAACTTTTCGAACCTAATAGGGGGCTGAAAATTCTTTAGAAATCGAGTCATTCACCCCTTTCTTTTATTTCTTAATCCGTTTGGATGGTGACTCCATTTCTCCGGGTTTAGGCCCGTGTTCTCTAAGGCCCAGAGCCTAACAGTGCCAAAGTAGCAAGAATCATTCCACCATAAGTAGGAGCAAAAATCCCCACTTATAGTACCGAATTTGTCCAATAGTGGTGCATGATGAGGAGTTCTTGGGTAACTTGATCGAGATGCCATTTACAGATTATGATCTCATTCTGGATATGGATTGATTATCTAGACATCATGTTGTGGTTGATTGTCAGCGAAAGCCTGTTACTTTGAAAATGTGAGATGGGGAGGATGTGATAGTATCAAGTGAGCAGAGCCACCTCTTATCTTCTTTTATTTCAGCAATTTTAGATAGAAGGATTATTTCGAAGGGGTATGAAGCTTACTTGGCACATGTAGTGGATACTAACACAGTGGGGCCTAGTTTTGATAGTATTCCTATAGTTACTGAGTTTCTTGATGTGTTTCCAGACAAATTACTGGGGCTACCTCCTGTCAGAGAAATGGAGGTTGGTATTAATGTGATGTCGGGTACTACCCCCTTTTTATTACCCCTTATTGGATGGCACCTGCAAAATTGAAAGAGTTGAAGGTGCAGTTACAAGAGTTACTTGACAAAGGATTTATTCGCCCTAGTATGTCACCATGGGGAGCACATGTTCTGTTTGTCAATAAGAAACATGGTACTTTGTGATTATGCATTGATTACTGCCAGCTGAACAAAGTGACCATTAAGAATAAGTACCCATTGCCTCTTATTGATGACCTCTTTGATTAGTTGAAGGGGGTAACTGTATTCTCTAAAATTGATTTGAGATCAGGGTACTACTAGTTGGGTGTTAAAGAGGCAAATGTACCTAAGATTGCCTTTCATACAAGGTACAACCATTATGAGTTTTTGGTAATGCCATTTGGGTTGATGAATGCACCAGTGGCTTTCATAGATTTGATGAACCAGATCTTTAGGCCAAACTTGGATCAGTTTGTGGAGGTGTTTATTGATGATATTCTTATTTACTCACGTAACAGGGATGATCATTATAGGCATATGTGATTGAACTAGAAACTTTGAGAGAGAAATAATTGCATTATAAATTGTCCAAATGTGAATTTTGGTTAGAAAAAGTTGCTTTCCTTCTACATGTAGTTTCAGCAGATGGCATTAGAGTTAATCCAAGTAAGGTAGAAGCAATCTTGAATTGTAGTCCACCAAAGAATGTGATACAAGTCAGAAGTTTCTTGGGTTTAGCAGGTTATTATCATCAATTGATGAAGGAAATCTCTATGATAGCCATGCCACTTACCAAGTTACTTCATGAAAATGTGAAGTTTATGTGGATAGATTGTTGTTAACCAAGTTTTGATCAATTGAAGGAGATGTTGACTCAAGCTCCTATTCTTTACTTTACTTGTAGAAGGTAAACTATATGCAATTTTATAGTGATGCTTTAAATAATGGTTTAGGATGTGTGTTGATGTAGGAGGGTAGAGTTATTACTTATGCTTTCAGAAAGCCGAAACCTCATGAATTAAACTATCCGACTCATAATCTGGAGTTAGGAGCTATAGTGTTTGCATTGAAGATTTGGCAACACTATTTGTATGGAGAAAAATATTTTATCTACACTGATCATAAGAGTTTGAAGTATCTAGGTGTTCAAAAGGAGTTAAATCTTAGACAGAGACAATGGTTAGAGTTTATTAAAGATTATGATTGTTTGATTGACTACCACCTGGGTAAGGCAAATCTTATTGCAGATGCCTTGAGTCGGAAGTCCATGGCAGGGTTGAATGCTTACTCTCTATTGTTGTTGGTAGAGTTGAGAGCTCTGTGTGTTAGCTTAGAGATCTATGATTATGGTGCTTTTATGGCTCAGTTAAGGATTAGTCTAGTGCTACTTGATCAGATTAAATAAGCACAAAAGGGAGATTTGAAACTTCAAAAGATTATTAAGGAGAGTCATAAGGGGGAGAATAGTTATTTTCAGGTTAGAGATGATAGTAGTTTATGGTATCGAGAGCATTTATGTGTTCCTAATGAAGTTAAATTGAAAAAGAAGATTTTAGAAGAAGCATATCAATCTCTTTATGTTATGTATCTTGAGAGTACCAAAATGTATCAGGATTTGAAAATATATTATCGGTGGTCAAAAATAAAGAGAGACATAGCAGAGTTTGTATCTAGATGCCCCACTTGTTGGCAGGTTAAAGCTGAACACCAGGTTCCTTTAAGATTATTGCAGCCATTATCAGTTCCCGAGAGTGGGTGATGATAGATTTTATGTCTAGACTACCCCTATCCTAGAGAAAACATGATGTAGTTTGAGTGATAATAGACAGAATGACAAAGTCAGCATATATTCTTCTAGTTAAGATAGACTATTCTCTTGACAAGTTGGTTGAATTGTATGTTAATGAGATTATGAGGTTACATGGTGTTCTAGTTTCTCAGGTATTAGACCAAGATCTATAGTTTACATCGAGATTTTAGAAGAGTTTGCAAGATGCCTTAGGTACCTGATTACATTTTAGTACTGCTTTCCATCCACAAACAAATGGACAGTCATAGAGGGTGATATAGGTATTGGAGGATATGTTGAGAAGCTGTGCAATTGAGTTTACTGGGAACTAGGATTGGCATTTACTCTTGGTTGAATTTGCCTACAACAACAACTATCAGTCCAGCATAAGGATGTCACCCTATGAGGCATTATAAGGTAGAAAATGTAGAAAATCCCTTGTGTTGGGATGAAGTTGGAGAAGGAAAGCTAGTAGGTCTTGATTTGATTAAAAAACAGAAGAGAAAGTTAATATAATTCAAGATCGGTTGAAAGTAGCTTCAGACCGGTAGAAGTCCTATTCAGATTTGAGACGAAAGAACATTGAGTTTAATGTAGGTGATAAAGTGCTCTTAAAGGTATAAGCATAGAAGAAGATATTAAGATTTGGTCGGAAGGGTAAGCTAAGTTCTAGATGTTAGTGTATATGCCCTAGGCCATTGATTTGGACCTTAATGTTATTCATTTTGTTATTAATAAAGAAGTTTTTATTATCATTGTTATGTTTGCATGTTATATATAATAATGATTATATCCCTGGTTTATTATTGTTATGGAGATAATAATAAATATAACTAGTGTAATATTGATTTGATAATCATAAGATGATTATAGGTATGAATATACAAATCAATATTATGGATACATGTTAGAGAACAGTGTATTGGATAGACCCACACAGATATCACTTCATGGTTTAATGTCATAAGTGTATCTCATAATAGTTTTCATTTAATCCTTTGACTTGAGATTGTCATAGTTTCCAACATAAGGAAATTATGTTTTGACATGATCAAACGTTATCTGTAACTAGATAATTATAAAGGTTATGCTTGAACATGATATAAATTATGTAGAGGAAAATGAACAATCAAGATGGAATTTGTCCCTCTCTATGAGAGAGATATCTTCTGGGCCCCTCGATAAGTGTAACTGAGAAATGCATGGCCATGCTCAAATAAGTTGATATAAGATCAATCTTATTTGTTTATCAGTTAACTTGGAGATCGAGTAATCATAAGTTTGGACAATATAAGTATGACATTTACTATGACTTATGTTCAAACTAGATATCGTGTGACAAAGGGATTAATGCATGTACTATTTCAGGTTTTTCATTTATAATGATTCTCATGATTAATTGGGTAGTCGTAATGTCTTGCTAGAGGCCAATTATGATTTGTGTATTTCAATAGAGATTGAAATACACTACCAATTAATATGAGCCTATCGGGTCACACACATAGAACGTAGGCTGTACTTAAATAATAATAATTATATTTAATTATTGTTGTTAGTATTATTATTATTATTAGATATTAATAATAATATTGTTATAATAATTATTATTAGATAATAATTATTAAAACGTGGGTCCATATGGGATATGGACAGTTAGGGTTTTGATAAAAAAGAAGTCTTTTAAAACGGTTTTAAAAGGACTGGAGGTTTAATGATCTCATTATTCGTTTTGAAAAAGAAAACGTAAGAAGAGAAAAAACCTAAAAAAAAAACCCTAGTTTTGTTTTGAAAAGGTTCAGCCACTGCCGTTGGTGAGCTAGCACTCAGACCGGCGTACGTTTGTGTGGATTTCGTTAGAGGGTGTTCGTCTTCAGAAGGCAGCATCTGTTAATCGTTTTGAAGCTACACAAAAAGGTTAGTTTCGAATCTCTTTTATCGAACTGAATGGATCACATGGATCCTGTGAGTAAATCGAAAGATTTTTTTTTTGTTTTCCGCTGCGGCAAGGGTTGCAGATTCTTCACGATTTGCTAACAGTGGTATCAGAGCCTCTTGTTGATTCCATTTAATTCGAAATATACCATGTTGATGTGTTGATATGATCTATTGTTTTTCGAATGGCATGATTGGATTCGTTTTATCATTTGATGATGATTCGAATCTGTTATATGAGATATAACATAAATTGTTGTTGATATATGATGTCAAAGATGACCAATTGTATAAGATACAATTCTCTGAAATCAAATTGGGGTTGGTATACGATATGTTATGGTTTCAAATTAGGGTTAATATGATTAATTCAATTCATTTATTCATATTGAATGTATACATAGATTTCGATTTTGATTAATATGATTATTGAGTAAATCGTTTCTAAGGTTTCTGGTAATAGTTCTCTGTTAATATGATTAATAGATTACTATTATATTCTGTTTAATATGATTAACAGAATAAGGGTTTTGACAGAAAATAATTAATTGGATTAATGATTCTGTTTAGCTTCGAGGGGCGCTGCCCCTCGACCCCGCCCGCTGACCGGCCAGCGGGAGCCCCGCCCGCTAACCGGCTAGCGGGACCGCCGTATGTTCGCGCCCTATAGTTCGTTACCGCGACATTAAGAATGTCAATATATTTGTTTCTATTTAACATGTTAGTGATGAATATGTTATGTTTGTTTGATGTCTTGGCATGGTGCATAGCATGACCTTATGACCTATGTGATTGGTTTATTTATATCTTAATTTTTTATAAATACGGCCTGCGTGTCGTTTATTTTTGTAACTTTATAATTACTAGTTTAGTAGTTAGTTTTTATTATTAATGTAATAATGAAGACTCAAGCTTGGAGAAGAAGATGAAAATTCCATGGAGATGAAGTTGCCTTTCAAGATATGAAGAAATGTACTATTGCAAATGTTGTAATAGATAGGTTTTCTTTTCACCTAGGGTTGCCTATATGATCTTCATTTGGTCTCATGAAGATCATATCTAGTTTGGCCATGCTATGTCACGTTTATTTTTATCAAATATGTATGAGATGCCATGTTTGATAGTTTATGTATGCATATAGGATATGATATATAAATGTCAATTTTAACATGTTTTCAAAAAAAAAAATTAAATGGAATGAACCCTCACTATTAATCTAAGTTTTAATGCCATCCATGTCTTAAACACTTATCAAGGCTAAGATCACCTAAATGTAGATTTTGCCAAAGCAATGTACTTTAGGTTATCCTAGCAAGATATGATGAGTAATGGTGCTGCTCATGCGTTTAAAATTGGTTAGACTTAATTAGGCTATCAAAATGGTTTTGGGCCTAAGGCATTAGATGGGGTATAACATGCTATGACATATGATGTCATGATCCCATATTATCTAAGAGTTACATCTGATGTAATTGGTAATGGGTTACCTACCATAATAACTTGATTTTAAGTGTCATGCCAAAGCTGACTTAATATTAAGTAAAATTGGATCTTAGCCCACTAAAATGTCATTGTGATGATTGAGGGTTATATTTTAGTGGGAGTTTAATTACTTATCACCTTTTATTAATTAAAATTTGCATATTTTGTAGATTGAAATGGCTACCAACAATAACTCCACTTTATCACTGCGATCCATCCTTGAGAAGGAAAAACTAAAAGAGAATGGGACTAATTTTGTTGATTGGTTTAGGAACCTGAGAATTGTTCTCAAACAAGAAAAGAAATCCTATGTGCTTGATGAAGCTGTCCCTGAGCCACCTCCTGCTAATGCTTCTAATGCTGATAAGAACAAGCATAAGAAGCATATGGATGATTCCAATGACATTGGATGTCTTATGCTTGCTACTATGTGTCCAGAACTTCAGAAGGATCTGGAACACTTGGAGGCTTATGAGATGAGTGTCCATCTCAAACAAGCTTTCCAACAGCAAGCTAGGCAGGATAGATTCGACACTGCTGTTGCATTATTTGACTGCAAGATGTCAGAGGGCGAATCGGTTAGCGCTCATGTTTTGAAAATGAAGGGCTACATTGATCACCTTGCCCGACTTGGATATCCCTTGAGTTTAGAACTCTCCACGGATTTGATCCTTCATTCTTTGCCCAGCAGTTTTTCACATTTTGTTATGAACTATAATATGAACAACATGGAAAAGTCCATTCCTGAGCTACATGGTATGCTCAAAACTGCTGAAGGGAATATCAAAAGGCCCACTAAGGCTACCCATGTATTGAATGTCAATAAGGGTAAGCCTATGAAGAAAAAAGGCAAGGCAAAGGGTAAAGCAACAGTTGCTACAAAGCCTAAGGGACAGCCCAAGCCAAAAGAACGCAAGGCACCTGTTCCTAAGGAAGGAACTTGTCACCATTGCAAGGAGCCTGGGCATTGGAAAAGAAATTGCCCACTTTATTTGGCTGAATTGAAGAAATTGAAGGGTAGTGCGACTACGTCTTCAGGTATATATGTTATAGAAATTAACTTATCTGCTTCTACTTCATGGGTATTGGATACTGCATGTGGTTCTCACATTTGTACAAATGTGCAGGGACTCAAAAGGAGTAGATCACTGAAAAGGGGCGAAGTTGACCTACGAGTTGGGAATAAAGCAAGAGTTGCTGCACTAGCTGTAGGATCTTATGAACTTCATATGCCTAATGGCTTTTTGTTAAATTTGAACAATTGCTATTATGTTCCTACTCTGAGTAGGAATCTTATTTCAGTTTCAGTTTTGGATGATGAAGGTTTTTCATTTTTAATTAAAAATAAGACCTGTTCTATTTTTGATAAAGATGATTTGCTTTATGGTATTGCAAGATCTTTTAATGGCCTTTATGTCCTTGACTTAGATGATTCTAGGGAGAATCATATTTATAACATAAACTCTAAGAGAATTAAGCCAAATGACCTAAACCCTACATTTTTATGGCATTGTCGTCTTAGCCATATAAATGAGAGACGCATTTCTAAACTCCATCAAGATGGATTATTAGATTCATTTGATTTTGAATCATTTGATAAATGTGAATCTTGTTTACTTGGCAAAATGACAAAGAATCCTTTCACCGGACAAGGTGAAAGGGCTAATGACTTGCTAGGGCTAGTACATACAGATGTATGTGGCCCGTTAAGCATTAGTGCCAGAGGAGGATATAATTACTTCATTACTTTTACTGATGATTTCAGTAGGTATGGCTATGTCTACCTAATGAAACATAAGCATGAGGCTTTTGAAATGTTCAAAACTTTTCAAAATGAAGTACAAAATCAACTTGGTAAAACTATTAAGGCACTTCGATCTGATCGAGGTGGTGAATTTTTGAGCCAAGAGTTTGACGAACATCTAAGAAATTATGGAATTGTTTCACAATTAACTCCTCCAGGAACTCCACAGTGGAATGGTGTTTCTGAAAGAAGAAATCGAACTTTATTAGATATGGTTCGATCTATGATGAGTCAAGCAGATCTTCCATTATCGTTTTGGGGTTATGCCTTGGAGACAGCTGCTTTTGTTTTAAACCGTGTACCATCTAAAGCGGTTGAAAAGACACCATATGAGATATGGACTGGCAAAACACCTAGTTTGTCTTTTCTTAAGATTTGGGGTTGTGAGGCTTATGTGAAAAGACCAGTTTCAGATAAGTTAGCTCCAAAATCTGCTAAATGTATCTTTGTGGGATATCCTAAGGAAACTAAAGGATATTATTTCTATATTCCATCTGAGAACAAAGTATTTGTTGCTCGAAATGGAACCTTCTTGGAAAAGGAATTCATTTCTAAAAGAACTAGTGGGAGCACAGTTCAATTAGATGAATTTATAGAACCACAAGAAGATATTGAACCGCCTGTAGAAACAGTTTCAGAACCACAAGTCATTGTGGAAACTGAAAATGTTACACAAGTTCTGCGCAGATCTGATAGACCACGTCATTAGCCTGAGAGATATGGATTTCTCATGACTGAAAGTCGTGAAGTTTTGCTCATAGATCAAGATGAGCCAACTACCTATCTTGAAGCTGTGTCAGGTCCAGATTCAGAGAAATGGCTTGGAGCCATGAACTCTGAGATGCAGTCCATGTTTGACAACCAAGTTTGGGCCTTAATTGATCCTCCCGAAGGTATTAAGACTATTGGTTGCAAATGGGTTTTCAAGAAGAAAATTGACATTAATGGAAATGTGCAAACCTATAAAGCAAGGTTGGTTGCTAAAGGTTTCAAACAAACACATGGTATAGACTATGAT
The DNA here is from genome assembly GCA_947685225.1 of Garcia nutans. Classification (NCBI taxonomy): domain Eukaryota; kingdom Viridiplantae; phylum Streptophyta; class Magnoliopsida; order Malpighiales; family Euphorbiaceae; genus Garcia; species Garcia nutans. Next base: position 28,737,389 of record CANTUV010000007.1, on the reverse strand, counting down.
GAAACTTTTTCTCCAGTTGCTATGATTAAATCTATTAGGATTCTCCTTGCCATTGTTGCATACTATGATTATGTGATATGGCAAATGGATGTCAAAACCGCTTTCCTTAATGGAAATTTACTCGAGGATGTGTACATGACACAACCTGAGGGTTTTGTAAATCCTGAGAATTCTAGGAAGGTTTGCAAGCTTCAAAGGTCCATTTATGGATTGAAGCAAGCATCTCGAAGTTGGAATCTTTGTTTTGATGAAACAGTTAAGAACTTTGGTTTCATTCAAAATGAAGATGAACCATGTGTTTACAAGATGGTTAGTGGGAGTGCTATTGTGTTCTTAGTCCTATATGTAGATGACATATTGATCATTGGAAATGATGTCCCCACTTTACAAAAGGTTAAAGATTGGTTAGGGAATTCTTTTTCAATGAAGGACTTGGGAGAGGCTGCATATATCCTTGGTATAAGGATCTATAGAGATAGATCTAGAAGGATAATTGGCTTAAGTCAAAGTACATACATTGAAAAAGTGTTGAAGAGGTTCAGTATGCAAGATTCCAAGAAAGGATTCTTGCCTATGTCACATGGTATTCATCTTGGCAAGAATCAATGTCCTAAGACATCTGAGGAGCGAGATAGAATGAATAAGATCCCTTATGCTTCTGCTATTGGATCTATTATGTATGCCATGCTATGTACTAGACCTGATGTCTCATATTCTTTAAGCACAACAAGTAGATATCAAGCTGATCCTGGTGAGGGTCACTGGACAGCTGTTAAGAACATTCTTAAGTATCTAAGAAGAACTAAGAATGTTTTCTTAGTTTATGGAGGTTTGGAAGATGAACTAGTTGTAAATGGTTACACAGATGCTAGTTTCCAAACTGATATAGATGATTACAAATCGCAGTCAGGTTTTGTATTCACATTGAATGGTGGAGCCATTACTTGGAAAAGTTCCAAGCAAAGCACAGTAGCAGATTCTACAACAGAAGCTGAGTATATAGCAGCATCAGATGCTGCTAAGGAAGCAGTTTGGCTGAAGAAATTCATCACTGAGCTTGGAGTGGTGCCTAGCATTGCTAATCCTATGGCTATCTATTGTGACAACAATGGTGCCATAGCGCAAGCAAAAGAGCCAAGGTCCCATAAAAAATCTAAGCACATACTCAGGCGATTTCACCTCATTCGAGACATCATTCATAGAGGTGATATCAAGATATGCAAAGTTGACACAAATGACAACATAGCAGATCCATTGACAAAGCCTCTCTCGCGGGTCAAGCATGATCAGCACACTAGGTCTATGGGCATGAGATATTTGTTAGACTAGGCCTAGTGCAAGTGGGAGACTGTTAGTGTATATGCCCTAGGCCATTGATTTGGACCTTAATGTTATTCATTTTGTTATTAATAAAGAAGTTTTTATTATCATTGTTATGTTTGCATGTTATATATAATAATGATTATATCCCTGGTTTATTATTGTTATGGAGATAATAATAAATATAACTAGTGTAATATTGATTTGATAATCATAAGATGATTATAGGTATGAAGATACAAATCAATATTATGGATACATGTTAGAGAACAGTGTATTGGATAGACCCACACAGATATCACTTCATGGTTTAATGTCATAAGTGTATCTCATAATAGTTTTCATTTAATCCTTTGACTTGAGATTGTCATAGTTTCCAACATAAGGAATATTATGTTTTGACATGATCAAACGTTATCTGTAACTAGATAATTATAAAGGTTATGCTTGAACATGATATAAATTATGTAGAGGAAAATGAACAATCAAGATGGAATTTGTCCCTCTCTATGAGAGAGATATCTTCTGGGCCTGTAATATCCTAAAATATACCCTAAAAGTGTTGGGATTATTGTTGTATTTGGATTCAATGTGTGTATTGAAGGGTAAGAGAAAAGAAGTGAAGAGAAGATATGGGAATTATAAAATGTAACATATATATGAGGTATAAAATGGTGTAGGAAAAGTGAGTTGTATATATATATATTTGTATGATTAGTTAATAATAATAATGATGATAATAAGGACAAAAAGGAAAATAAAGAGGAAAGCAAAAAGAAGTTTGTGTGGAGGAGATTTAATTGCATTATTATTATTATTATTATTATTATTATTATTATTATTATATATATATATGATAAGGATGAAGGAAAGAACGAGAACGTTCTTTCTTCTTCTCCTTCGTCTCCTTCTTCTTAGTAAACGAGAGAGAGAGAGAGAGAGAGAAGCTAGAGAGAGAAAGGGGATTTTACTTCTAATTATACCAAAGACTAAGGTTATCAAGAGGCTTGCAAATGGATATTGAAGATTTGGCAAGCTATTCAAGTAAGTACTTCTCTCTTGAGTTGATTTTATTGATTATGTATATATATGTTTTTATCTTCTTGTTTTGGGTTTCTTTGGATTGAGGTATGGTTGGTGTTTAAGATGATGGAAATGAAAGATTGAAGTATGTAATTGTGTTGAATTGGTATTTAAGTATTGATAATTTGGGGTATTTGTGATGATGATGATGAATTGTTGAGTTAGGGTTTGATATGAATGAAATGGTATTTTGAGTAATTGATTATAGTGATGTATATATATTGATTGTTATGGTGATATAATGAAGTTATATAAATGTTAAAGTGATATGGAATTGATAAATATGAACAAAGATGATGATTAAAAGGGTTGTGGTATGAATTTTGGAAATGGTTTGGTCTTTGAGTTCTTGAAGGACACGGCCAAATTATGAGAGACACGGCCAAGTTAGGGCAACTTGGCCGTGTTGGATGGATTTTGGAGAGACACGGCCACAAGCTTGGCCGTGTCCCTTGAATGTGTTTGCTACTGCCTGACTTTTGTTGAGAGACACGGCCGTGTCCTCTGCCCGTGTCTGAGTCTGTTTGAAATTGTGATGAGAGACACGGCCACAAGCTTGGCCGTGTCCCATGCCCGTGTTCGCTACTGCCAAAATTGTGTTGAGAGACACGGCCACAAGCTTGGCCGTGTCCCTCAAGTGTGCTGCCCGTGTCCCTCAAATGTGTTAAGTAATGTTTTATTCTTTGTCCTTCTTACATTGTTATATATTCTTCTTATATTGTTGGATCTTTAAAAGGGTCTTTTGGTACCTAAACACACTTAAAACAATAATGATCCAACCAAAAGTATATAGAAGATTATAAATCCATGAATAATGTAAAGTGTGATGTATCTAACAATGATGGTATAGGAAATGTGGAAGATATAATGATCATGTATACTTGAGTGATGAATGGATCAATATGATTTGATGATACTATATGAATAATGTTATGTTCTATGCTTTGTAAATTGTAATGTGTTATATGAATGATGTGATGTTGTGATGAAGCATGAAATATAAAATATGTGATATTGTGATGACAGATGAAATGTGAGTTGAAATCAAATGAAATATGAAGCCATTGTTATTGGCTATGATGATTCAAATGAGATGTGAGCCATTGTTATTGGCTATGGTGATTTTAATGTGATGTGATGAAGCCATTGTGATTGGCTATGATGATTCAAATAAAATGTGAACCATTGTTATTGGTTATGATAATTCAATTGAGAATAAAATTGATAAATGAGTTGTGTGACTAATGTGTTATTCCATTTTCAGAGTTTGTTGTCGGTGGCATGCCTAAGAAGTGTAACAATCTCTTGAAGTTAGGTTGGATTAAATCCTTGAAGCCTAATTGAGATGTTACCACCCTTGAAGCTAGGTTGGATTGGTTCTTGAAGCCAAGTTAGGTTGAAGCTTAGCATGCTTTGCTCCCCTTGAAGCTTGGTTGAACCTAATCCTTGAAGCCTAGTTGGGTCTATGATAATGATAAATGTGATAATTAAACCAAAGCATTACTCTGAAAATTGAATGGCATATTAGTATGTTGTTTGGGCCCAAGTCTGTCTTTGTTGTCAATGTGATTCATGCTTGATGAATTGTGAATAAAATGATGTTATGAAGTATGATTTTGTAATAAGTGCATTGATGTATTGAAGAGGAATGTGTTTTGAGGGACTTTGTTGAGATAAGGGCTTATGAACATGTTGTATGATGTGTAAAATGTATATGAAGGTGGAATTTGTGAGAATTGCTATTATGAAAATTTGGATAGATCATTGAATGGTGTTTTGTTAAAATGATGTATGTTATATATATATATATATATGTGAAATAGAAAGGGCAAGAATTGTGTTATGAATGCTCCATGTAATTATATATCAAATTTGCAAAGATAGTGAGAACTTCTGAAGAATGCATTGAGAAAGGAATACGTGGTAAGAAAACAATAAAACTAAATGCTAAAAATTTAAGGTATGATTCTTTTGGCAAAGTTTATTTTATTATTGTTTTATTTAGTACTACTAAGCTCTCGGGCTTAGCGCGGATGTTTAATCGCGCAGGTATTTATGAGGTTAATTTGGAAGTTTAGCTGTGGTGCCACGAGAAGAGTAAGGGTGTCTCGAGACCAACTAGAAGGTGATGCATACATATATGATTTTAATTATGTTGCATTTTTAATAAGAGCAATGATTTTATAAATGTGTTTCAAAGTAATGTAAAATTTTATGAATTCGGTTAAAGGTAAATAAACTGAAAATTTACGTGACATTCTGATACTACATATATGTATTGTATGTATACTAGGTATATGTATGGTACTTATATGGAGTATCAGGGTGTTACAGGGCCCCTCGATAAGTGTAACTGAGAAATGCATGGCCATGCTCAAATAAGTTGATATAAGATCAATCTTATTTGTTTATCAGTTAACTTGGAGATCGAGTAATCATAAGTTTGGACAATATAAGTATGACATTTACTATGACTTATGTTCAAACTAGATATCGTGTGACAAAGGGATTAATGCATGTACTATTTTAGGTTTTTCATTTATAATGATTCTCATGATTAATTGGGTAGTCGTAATGTCTTGCTAGAGGCCAATTATGATTTGTGCATTTCAATAGAGATTGAAATACACTACCAATTAATATGAGCCTATCGGGTCACACACATAGAACGTAGGCTGTACTTAAATAATAATAATTATATTTAATTATTGTTGTTAGTATTATTATTATTATTAGATATTAATAATAATATTGTTATAATAATTATTATTAGATAATAATTATTAAAACGTGGGTCCATATGGGATATGGACAGTTAGGGTTTTGATAAAAAAGAAGTCTTTTAAAACGGTTTTAAAAGGACTGGAGGTTTAATGATCTCATTATTCGTTTTGAAAAAGAAAACGTAAGTAGAGAAAAAACCTAAAAAAAAACCCTAGTTTTGTTTTGAAAAGGTTCAGCCACTGCCGTTGGTGAGCTAGCACTCAGACCGGCGTACGTTTGTGTGGATTTCGTTAGAGGGTGTTCGTCTTCAGAAGGCAGCATCTGTTAATCGTTTTGAAGCTACACAAAAAGGTTAGTTTCGAATCTCTTTTATCGAACTGAATGGATCACATGGATCCTGTGAGTAAATCAAAAGAATTTTTTTTTGTTTTCCGCTGCGGCAAGGGTTGCAGATTCTTCACGATTTGCTAACACTAGATTCATTGGACCTATTACTTATAGACTGGCTTTACTACTTGAGTTGGAGAAGATTTACCTGAGTTGGATCCCTCACACATATTGTCAGTTGAATCAATTAAAGTAAATCTGAATTTGACTTATGAAGAGAAATTACTGGCTATTTTGGAACAAAAATGAAAGAGTTGACGAATAAAAAGGTTTCTTTGGTTAAAGTTCTCTAGAGAAACCACTCTACCGAAGAAGCAACATGGGAAAGCAAAGAGAGATTATGTGGAGCTAGTATCCCCAACTTTTTCATAGTTAAACATCAGATAATTTCAAGGATGAAATTCTTTAAGGGGAGAGAATTGTAACACCCGTATTTTATTATATAAGGGGTAGTTAGAGTGATAGAAGAAGAATATGTATAGTATATACTTAATGTTTTTATAAAATATACATAATATATATATTAGACATATAATATAAACACAATATATATACAGTATATACACGACACATACTTATCCATAAATATACATATTTAAGAAAAATAAATAAATAAATAATAAATATAAAAGTCAAAAAGGTAAGAGGGATATTTATGGTTAGAAATTTAAGTAAAAAAGAGTTAGAAAAATTAAAAAGTCTATTGTCCTTCTTCTTCTTCTTCCTCTATGGCCGAACTTCATTAACCACACTAAAATTTTACAAGAATTGCAAAAGATTCAAGGTAATTTTGAAGAATAATCAAGCAATAAGTAAGAATCATTTCAATTTAAGTAATTTTCTTTAGAATCAAGATTATGTGAATTTTGAAATTTTGATTGGGGGAGTTATAATTGTTGAAAAAGATTATTTTGAAGTTATTTTAATTAGTATGATAAGATTTTATGATTGGATGATAGAAAGGAGTTAGTTTGGTGAAGTTTGAGAAAGATAGTAAAGGGAAATTAGGGTTTTGTAGGAAGTTGGATAGAAATTATATAATTAGTGATTGTTTTGAGTAATATGAGTATAATTATGATTCTAATGAAATAATTTTACTTATTATTTAATATTATACGAAATATATGTATTATATATATATATAATATAAAGATATTACAATATCATTCTTAGGATATAGCTTATTCAAATTCCTATAATCCACACACTTTCGAACGTTTTCATCCTTCGTTATAACGCTTACACCTGTATATTCTACTCTCAGTTGTACAACACAGGCTCTCAATTTATCTTGCGAGCATTCTCACTCGTATAGCGCTTAAATTCGTTTTGCTTCAAATATCTATTTGTAAGATATATGATCAAATTTTATATTTAATAAAAATAAAAATAGTAAAAATTATAAAATATAGAAAGTTTCATGGTAATATTAATACAACGATGATGATGATAATAATAATAATAAAGATGAAAAAGAAATTAATTTTTTCATAGTTTTATACGACTGAGAATTTAGAAGCAATAAAATTTATTTTTCAAAATGACTTGTCATGAAATAGGAGGAATATTAGAATTATTTTATTATATTTTATCTAGATATTCACAAGCTATTGATCATCTTTTAAATAAAAAAATCATAAATTAATATGGATATTTTAAAATTGAGCAATGATTTCAGATTTTTCTGACTATATCCCCCAAAATTGTTTTAATTTTTTATAATAGATTTATTATATATATGTATGTGTAAATAAATAGATTTGACCCTTTCAAACTATAACTATTATAAGTCTGGTCCAATAATTTTAAATATCCAGTTATTGTGATTACAAAAAAGTACAATAATTTTAAATATTTAATAATATGATTATTAAAAAAGTCCAACAGCTATGTAATTCAAAATTACTATGGACACCAAGTTATGAAATATTAAATGAGAGTAAAATAGGAATTTCAATAAAATTAGGGGTAAAATGAGAATTTTAGCATGTAATATAATATTTATAATAATTATTCACTCTTGCTAGTAAAAGTAAAAAAATAACAATTTTGATTTGTCACAATTTAATTTCTTTAGCGGGGTCTATATATATGTATATATAAATTTTGACCCATTCGAATTATAATTATTACAAGTTTGGTCCAATAATTTTAAATGTCTAGCTATGTAATTGTGATTATAAAAAAATACAATAATTATAAATATTTAATAATATAATTATTAAAAAGTCCAACAGTTAGTTAATATTGATTATTCAACCATCTGATCTTAAAATATTAATAATGACAGAAGAAAGTAAAATATCTGCCATACTTTTTATATAGCCCTAATAACTAACTCATAAAAAGTATTTATGTTTATTTCAATTTCTTATTTTTTTAACTTCACAAGTTCATAAATTTTCTTAAAATTGCCACTCTAACAAACAACTTATAGATTCAATTACAATGTTTTTTCTTTAATTTTTTGGTGCCATAAATGTAATTATAATATCTATTTTTTAACAATTGAAAAGATTTTATAATGCTCAAGTTAGGCAAAAAAAATTTCAGTGACTTAAAAAAACATGTTTTTTTATATATTAAAGCTAGTAGTTTAAATGTAAGTTGTGATTATATTTTAAGAAATATTTATTATCATTTGATATATTTTTAATATTTCTTATTTTTTTTTACTTATGTAATTATTTATATTTTAACATCTTCAATATTTAATCCAGAATCAATTTCCTGATTTGGCTGCATTCCCTAAAATTTAGACAAAACGACATTATTATTAGACACATAAGCAAATAATAAATTAATAAATTTTTCATTTTTATGTTCTCCTGGCCATAAATAGTAAAATTATATTCTCCAAAATTTCATAAAGGTCATTAGGCTACTTATTTAATGTGGTGTAGCAATAATTTCCTTAAGTGTAGGATTAGGAAGTCGCAATTTTAAACTTTAACAAAGCGTTTAAAGAATTTCTAATATACCAAATAAAAAAACAATTATATAAAAAATTCAATTTGTAAGATTTGAGCTTCATTAGTTCACTAGGGATTTAAGACTAGTCTTGGGTTCTAAAGAGGGTAAAAGCTAAAGCTGTAGTATATATGAGACATGAATTAAGATTAGAAACAGTAATTGCTTTTTTTATTTTTTATTTTTTGAATTTGAACAAAAAGGATTTAGTACGTGGGGCATAATGCAGCCCACAATCCCAGCACAACATTTTAGTCACGTCATTAAATTAAAATACAAAGCAAATCTGGAATCAAGCATAATTTTTATTTTGTTAAAGTAATGATGTGGAATTGGCCAATTAGAGCCAATTTCAAAATTTCATGCAGAACAAACTTTATTCTTCAACAGAGATTTGATTTTTTTTTTAATGTGAATGCTTAAAACCCAATATTCTCCATGTCTTTGCAGCCACTTGCTTTGATTCATTATTAGTCCCTTTTTTTTTATCAATAATTCCAATCAAAAGATGATCAATTAATCACATAAAGAGATCATAAAGTCAAACTTTCACACCCTAATACTAAAAATGACCCCACTAATATAAAGAGCCCTTGCAAAGAATGTCTTGTTAAAAGAAGAGAAAATAATTTATCCAATAAAAAAATATAATCTACCATTAAAACTGATTCCCACTTTTTCATTTTTTTCTCATCCTACTTTTTATTAATTATTGCTTTAGCGGATTAATTTTAAACTTATATATTTTAAATTGAGGTGAAATTTTAAAAGTTAAGTTGTCATTCCTTTTTATAAACCAAATAAATATATATATACCTTCACAGCTCGTAGCTTAAAATACAATTGACACAAATTTATTTAGATTAAAATGAAATAGTCATATACAAAATTTCGTCCTATACTTTTAAGGTAAAAATATCATACTTGTAGCTTTATACACGCATATATATACACATTAATTCATAAAACTGATAAAACATTAATTAACATTTTGTTCCTTCATTGAGACTTGAGAGATTCATTATATTTGAACCACACAATTAAGGTATTTTCCTCACTAATATTGCTTTACCCATTACAACTTTCTTCACCCATAAACACTTTATTTTCTATATATGTGTGAATATATATTGTTAATACTGAAAAATAAAAGAAAAAAAAAGTGATGATAATATTGCCACATTCTTGGGAACTCTCACTATCTGGATATATTCAATCATTTTCTTGTCTTTGCCAGTCAGGTCTTCCTAAGGAAAACTCCAAACTTGGTGTCTCAACTTCTAGATCAGAGACTGATCTCATGGTTCTTGATTGAGCTACATCACTTCCCTGCACATGAATTCAGATATTTTTGTCATTCTCATGTAATATATACTTTTCCATAACAAAATTTCCCTGCATATGCAACTTGATTTTAGTATTTTGAAAACTTTTAAGGAGGGAGCATTGTTATGGTTTAATTGATCAAAGAAATATTAGAAAATTTGTAACTAAAAATATAAAAAAAATTGCTACACAAAAACAAGATTTTGTATTATACTGCTAAAAATGTTAGTCTTTTGGCAATATTTTTCATGTTGTTACTCTATATTAGCTTTTTAGTAGCCATTTTCATTTTGTATCCATATTAGTTTTTGCAGTAAAATAACAAATTATATAATTGTTGTAGCATAAGCAACACTCTATCATTAATAAACTGACCCAGTAAAGTTCCAGAAATATTTTTTGTCAGCTTTAAATTTATTAATAGGTAAAGATTGTCAGCTTTAAATTTCTAATGACCTGCATTACAAAATAAGCAAAGTAATGGAGATTGCATGACTCACCTCAAACTGATTTACGGATGATAGGTTTTCTGTCCATCTTCCTCTGCTTTAACAATTCCATAAATATTTAGTGACTATTTCAATTCAATAAAATGAAGTTCAAATTTGTACACCAGAGTGGTTGAGCAAAAGAATACTATTGCATAAGTATAGATACATTTAATAATAAATAATGAGTTAAGTAAGCTGCTGCTTCGAGAAATTATATCTTCCAACAGTCAAGAATGTACTATTATGATTAGTTTAATAAATTTATATTCTTTTCTTTTTTACTATATGGTATGCCAAAAGTGCTTTATTTATTTTGAAGTCCACCATACAAATTAGATCTAACATATTAATGCATTGTGTTCGAGGGCTAAACACTGGAACTAAACAATTAATTCAGCTGTCACAACAAGCCACTCCACATTGATATCATATATAGAGCATACAACTTGAAATGGCATTATAAAAGTTTTTTTTTTGGCTCTATTATTGTATTTCTTTAAGTTGATTGTTCATTACTTTCGCTTTACTTTTTGGTTTTGTTGAAGGATATGGAATGTTGAAGTACTGTCACTGTGCATCAACAGAAAATAAAGATAGCACTGAAAAAGTGATCATGCATATCAATATCTCACAACTAACAAAATTAAAGGCTAATCTAAGATTTTGAAGTCTTTCTAGAATAGATATTTGAGATTTGTTTGGTTGAACTTAAAATTGGAATCCCAATGAAAATAGATATGAAAATTTTGGAATCTTATATTCTAATTTATTTTTAAATATTTAAATAAAATTTGTTGATTAGATTAACAATTATACTTAATATATATGTTAATAGGCATTGAACTAATTAAAATGTAAAAAGATAAAAAAAATTAAAATTATTTATAAATCAAAGCAAAAAATGAAGTTCAGTCCAAAAATTTTGAAGTAAACCAATCATGCCATTAATATATTAACTAATATTGGCTAATAAGGGAATACCTAATATGAAGTCACATTAAAATTAAGATGTTAGAGCATTGAAAGATTTTTTTAGGCAATGTAGTATCATTTAGGGTTTAGGCAAAAGCATATATTACTTGGTCATATGTGTTTGGTATAATTTAATGGCAAAAGCATATATTACTTGGTCATAAATTATAATGCAAGTCCATCTTCCTTATGTACCAAAAAAATAAAATAAAATAAAAAGAGAAAGAAAGAAAGAAAGAAATAATTTAGCAAATGTATATTTTTTTTATCGAGCAATTGATTTATTAAAGTATTAGTAATGTCCAGGAAAAATTTATGAAGGAGAGCATCTAACTCAGTATTCAGTGATGAGAGAAAAAACCTTGTCAAAACATCGACCAACAAAATGTAAAACCAAAAACAAAAACCAAAGAACAACCGTTACTAAACTAAACAAATTAAACAAACCAAAATATGAGAAATGAACATTTAAATGAATGATGATTGTTTATTACATGCTTGGTGATCATTGATCAATATGAAACTGTCCAGGGACTGAGGTTTACAAATGAACAAAGTAAAATGATTCGTCAAGATATCAACTGTATATGTGCAGCAAAATTACAACATTATGATTAATTTCAAGGGATCAATAATTCAATGATTAAGATTTTATATTTCAGTTCAGGTTTGGTATTTTTTTTAACTTTTTAGAAGCCCTTTATAAGCCTTTCAAAGAGAAAAAAAAAAGGTCCTTTATAATGAATTTTTTTGGGCTAGCACAAAAGTGATAATGCACATGAGAAAAACAAAAAGAAAATGTTCTTTTATTGTTGTCAATGCTGAGCTTTGCTTATATCTTAGGTTTCCATGGTCGTATTAAAATAAAGAAATAAAAAGACTCTCCTTTCTAGATCACTCAAATATTAAATAAATCCTTGAAATAAAATTTTATTTATTAATTTAATTTATTAATAATCTAAATCTTTTAATATTTTTTATATTTGAATAACTCTAATATATATTGAGATTATATTTATTTCTATTAAGTGTAATTTTTATTTAATAAATAAATTTTATTTAATTATTTAAAAAATAAAATTAAAATATTACTCTTTTAACTAAATATCTAATTAAATCTATTCTCATTTTAATTTTAAAATCAACCAAATAGTAAAGGATGATAAAGCCAAATAGAAAAACATCCACTATTCAACAAATTTGATATAAAATTATTCCTTATGTGAAGTATATTATATTTTGAGTATTAATGTGAAAAACAAGTTCATCTGAAAAGCATGTTGTGATAAAGAAAAATAAATGTTCTGAAAAATACAAATAGTATAACTGACACTGTCGACTCTCTAAAAGAATTAGGCTAGGCGTTTATAATAATTTAATTTTTCTCAATCACTAAATTTATTTTATATTCTAATATTATTAAATTTCAACTTGTATCAATAATATCGCAACTTTTTTTTTTATTTCGATAAAGTCATTAATAAATCTTGAAAAAAATTCATCCAAATTTTTGGACGAGATGATCTAGTGAATTTATCTAATATATATGCAATATATATACATATAGAGGAAAATTTATATATGTTACTGTTTTTTTAAACTTCTAAAATTTATTACTTTTAATGTTTGAATATGTTTTTTATTTGATAAATTTTTCAATTTTTAAAAGTAAACCCATAAAAATATTTTTAACTATTTTTCAATTACCACAATGTTGATTTGCAATTCTCATTTTTCTTTATTTGCAATTTTCCAGTTTTATATAAAATTTATATTAGTATTAAAGAACTTATTTTTTTTTTATTTTAGAATTGATAAAAACTGTTTAGTTGTGCAAAATATTTTTTATTTTTATTTTCTAGTTTTCTTTTCTGTTTATAAATTTTTAAAATTTTCATTTTAAACTATTTCATAAAAAAAACAAATAAAAAAAATTTATAAGAATCAAATTGAAAAACAAATTAGTATATTTTTATGAGCATATTTTCTATTTACAAAAAGCAAAAATAATTTTTTGAAACTTAACTATTAACTAATAAATATAGAAAATTATTTTTTTAATTTCTAAATGAAAATTTTATCTAACGAAATAATAAATTATTTTTGTTAAAAAAATTTTCTGGTACCTAGTACTTATTTTTTACAACTAAACAACCATTTAAAATTCTAAACTTGTACTCTAATAATACTAGAATAAAAAAATCACATGACATTATTTTTAAAATTTGAGGAATTCATTAGGGAAAAAAGTTTCTGACGCCAGTCTTCAGTCTAGCAAATTTTTAAAATTTTGAATACCAATTATATAATTTGTTTTTATTTTACATTTACTATTACTGATATTTCTCAAAAAGTATATTAAAATTTATCTAAAACTTAAATCAATATCTATGTTAAAATAATTAATTCAATAAGATATGTAAAATTGGCCTAACCACATATCATACAATTCAATTGTTTTACACATCTTCTAATATCGTAATTTTTTTATTAATTGTTTTTACAATTAATTAATAATTAATTTGAAAAAATTAAATTCTAATTAATTGTTAATTAATAAATTAGAGACTTTAATTAATGATGAATAGATAATTGATTCAGGAAATATTTTCTAAATGCACTAATGCAATATCAATGTTTACATTTATATTTGAAAATTTTAGTATTAAATGCTTAAATTTTTTGAAAATTGTCAATTTATAAATTAAATCATAGCACATAAAATTTAAGGCAAATCTTCAATATTTACAGTTTGAGAAAGAAATGTGAAAAATTAAGCGTGAAATTGTATGTATCTCATCTTATCAATAAATAAAAAAAGAAAATAATAAAATTATCTCTATGCAAATAGAGCTTGAAAATCCTCTATCCCATCTCTTTCTTAAAATTTTCATAAAATCCATGACTCATGCATGCATAAAATTACATATATAGTTTTCATAATCATAAACATTTAAACAATAATCATTATACCTCTAAAACTTTTGAATTTTTAACCATTAACAGGTGTAGTGTTTTTTTATTTAAAGGCTTTTTTATAATTTGTTAATTATTGTTAACAAATTTTCATTAACTTTTTAATGTGAAATAAAATTTAAGATGTGTAATCAAAGTTTAAGGGCTGTATAAAATGCCATGAATTTAAAGGTGATAGGATGGTTTTTCCTTTTTTTTTAAAAAAAATAATATATTTTTCATATTAAATAATTTTTTTTCTTAGTGTGAGAAGAGTATTGCCATGCTACATCATAATTTTATTTTTATTATAATATATTGTTATTTTAACTTATTTTGCTATTATATTTTGTTTATAAATATATATATGTTTATTTACATATATTAGCACAAAATAGACAGTTTTAACTTTTGTGTAGGGGTTTGATAGAAGAAAATCGTTTTAGCCAGTGTAGTTAAAAGTCAAACTTACAATTTGAGTATTTTTAGACTTGGCCTAATGGAAATAGGTCATAAGTCAGACACACTTCTTTGTAGTAACATTCATCACTTTTTAGCACGTTTAAATATTCTGAAAACATATTTTCACTATTTATGGTAATTTTTAGTAGATTTTACTTCCTTATTTTTAGTAGGAATATTGTATCGATATATCATTTGTGATATTTTATTTGACTCATCAAATATTTTAATTGAATATGTTTCTTATTTATTAATTTTCAACAATTAGTTGTCTTTTTAATAGTTTTTCTTATTTTATATAATAAGAATTTTTAGAATTTTAAATCATATATATTGTACGCTTGAGGTTAAAGATAGAGTTTTTATAGTTTTTAACAATCAACAAAATTTTCATAAGAGCTCTTCTATATCTTTTCAACTTTCTTCATTCTTCACTTAACGATTGCTTCAAACCTATTTTTATGATATTCTCAAACTAAATAGATTTATAGAAAAATAGTTTAATATATCTGTAGTCTCTATACACTGTAAGATTAGACATTTTATCTTTTATACTTCTAATTTAACTATTTTGATCTTCTAATTTACCAAATTTATAACTATTTTATCATTGTTGTTGACGTGGCATAATAGGTGTAATGCACTTCCTTAATGCATAGAGAATACATTAAAATATGTTGCACTGGCCTACAAATAATGATAATACCCTTCATTTTGCATACATTATATCGATAATACCATGCTTTCATCGTCATCTTGCTGAGAAGAAGACTAAGAATATCAAACACAAGGGGAAAAAATTAGATAAATTGTGCTTTGATCTAATTTTTGGTTTTTTGAATACTGAAGGATGTTTTGGTAATATTTACTATTTTGAGAGAATTTGATGATTTGGAGATTATTTTTTATAAAAAAAAATCATCTCATTGGGAAATATTTCTGACGTTTGAAAATTCTTGTACCAAAACTATGAAGGAATTGGACAAATAGGATGAGGGGGCTGTTGCTCGAGCTTGGTCGATTTGGCCTTGAAGACCTTCACTCCATTGCTCAATCTATCTCACCTAAAGCGCTCACTATGCTCCTCAATTCCCTTTATGACTCAATTGTTGATTCCTTTAATGCTAAACCAACTATGAAGAAATATTCTTTGCATTTGCATATGCTTTACTGAGAAGGGGACATAATGTGGGTAAGTAAATATTCTAAGAAAAGCAAAATTAAGATTTTGATTTACAAACTTAATCATAGGTATTGCTTTCGATTTCTACTGCAAGTAAAAGGAGAGTAAATAACTTATCTGGTTAGTTAGAGATTAATGGCAGTAGTGATGGAAATGGGAGAAACCAAAGGAGAGCGAAACAAAGATTGAAGGTGGAGGAGGAGGGAATCAATTTTGGGGTTATTTTAATGACATGGAAAAAATTTTCACTCATATTGCATTTATTTGTTTCTTTTTTGCTGATATATATGCTATTCAGAGCGTGTGTATTTGAGGAGGGAATCAATTTTGGGGTTATTTTAATGACGTGGAAAATTTTTTCACGCATATCACAATTATTTGTTTCTTTTTTGCTTATATATGTGTTATGTCAGAGCGTGTGTATTCATATACACATCATATTTCCATATGGTATTCTTAAATTAAGAACTTGTTGGTTAAGCAAATAATTAATTGAGTTTAAGGAGTAATTATGTGATTAACCAAAAAATATAACAGCAAAATGATAAAATTCTCTAAATACAAGAGTTACGGATGTATTAAGTTACAGAAAACTTCTGCTACGTCATATATTCTTTACTTAATATTATTTTGGGATGTTATTTCTTGTAAATTGAACTATTTTTTTTTAGTATTACAATATGAGAAAGGAAAAATTAAATTTAAATATGTTTAGAAAAAACCTACTTGTCACTATGCTATATCTCGGTATGTAAAACTGAACTATTTATGTTAGCTAGAATTAATTAATTGTTTTTATAGTTTTTTTTTTTAATTCGGTTCATAAGTTTACTCTAATAAACTAAATAAATTTTAAAGCACATATTTCCCATGAATTTTTTAAAATTATTTTTTTAGCAAAAATAAATAATCATGTTTATATTTATCATTGCCATGAAGTTTTATTGATTTTAATAAATACAAACATTGTTTACATATTTATAATATTTTGATAATTTATTGTTTGTATTCATTTTTGCTTTTATACTATGATAGGAGCAATTTATTCTTCTAGTTATATATTAAAATATTCTTTATCCAACTTTATAGTTATTCTTACCTCCATTTCTATATTAATTGGATTATTTTGTTTATATTTTTTAAATATAGGATTTTCTATATTTGGTAAGACCACATTTAATAAAGCTAAAGAGCTTTTTTCTATATTAATTCCTCCTTGACAAGTTTGTTTTTGATTATTTAGGAATAATGTCCTTCATTTTTAAGTACTTATACAATTTGCTCCAATACCACATTAGATTTTCTTTTTAATATTGATTTAGATTAAATTCTTATTAATATAGATTTAGAAATATCAATCCTAAAAATAAACTGTTAAAGTTGAAAAGCCCATTTCTATATCAAATGAATTATTTTATTTATATTTTTCTGATGTGAGTTCTTCCACATTTAGTTTGATTTGTATTATTTGTTTTTAGGGTAGTCTTAACATTGTTATTCATGATTTTTCAACGGGGATAGATTGATAAAATATTTGTAGCTGCATACAGGACTTATTTGAAAATATAAAAGTCGAGTCGTGGTATAAATAGCCACCAAGCAAAGCATGTTTATCACTGTTAGCCAAGTTTCTATCAACATTATTATTACTATTATTTTCTTTTACCTAAAAACATTATCATTTTTTTAAATTGGATTCAAGAAAATGGTTCGTGATTTATAAAATTTTATATTTTATTTACTTTTAGTTATATATTATTTATTTTCATAAATGGACATCTTCCACAAAAAAAAAGTTCTTGAACAAATTGAATTTAGTTTTTTCATGGTTATATCATATGTCCCAGTAGATAAATTTGTTAATTTTGTTTACAATTTTAAACTTTTCTTTTTCAATTCAAATCTAAATTGTATACAGTTCCAATTCTATCTTAAATCATAATTATTGGAAAACTTATAATAATTTTTTATTTATTATTCAATTTTTATTAATATTTATCATCATATATTAATAATTTATTAAATATATGATCTTTTATTTTAACATATATTAATAGTTTGCGTTAAAAATTAATTAATAATTTATTATTTATATGATCTTTTATCTTTATATATTAATAGTTATAGTTAAAATATTTATTAATAATTTATTAAATTTATTTATTATTATAAATAAATTATTTAATTTATAATTAATTTATTATTAATGTTAAAAGTTTTATATTTTTTGACATTTTAAATTTCAATAAAATATATATATTATTAAATTATATTAATATGTAATTAATTTATAGAAGATTAAAATTTACAATATAATTCATTAATTATTAAATTTTAAAAATTATTAAAATTAAATAAAAATTAATTAAAAAAGAAAAAAAATATGAGTTAACCTTTTTGTAAAAACCTTTTTGTAAAATTTGATGATGATGATGTGTGTGTGTGTGTGTGTGTGTGTATATATATTAGGAATATCAAAAAATTATATATTTTATTGTTTAATTTTTAAAAATATATAAATTAATAATTATTATAAACTAATTAATTTATTTATTTATTAGGAAGGTTAATAAAAATATATATTTTTTTTAACTTTTCAAATTTCTTGAAAAAAAAGATATAAATCAATATATTAATGTATAGTTAATTTATAGAAAATTAAAAGCTATAAATATAATTTATTCAATTAATATTATGAAATAATATTAATATAAAATTATTTAATAGAATATTAATATTTATAAATATAATAAATATTAAATTTTAGATTTTATATAAATTATTAAAATTAAATAAAAATTAATTAAAATGAGAAAAATGAGATAATATTATTTTTAAAAATTGATAATTTCTCTTTTTTAACACTTTTTTCGTCATTGGCTTATATATATAATATAAATATTACTATTACATAAAATATCAATGATTAATTTGATATGAACGTTGAAAGTTATATATTTTATTATTTAATTTTTAAATTTTTTTAAAATATATAAAATAATTATTATTATAAATAAATTATTTAATTTATAATTAATTTATTATGAAGATCAAAAATCATATAAACTTTTAAAATATCTAAAAAATATGTAAGTAAATTAATCAATATTATTTAATTATATTAATATATAATTAATTTATAGTAAATTAAAAGTCACAAAAATAATCTATTTAATTAATATTATGAAATTATATCAATATGTAATTATTTAATAGAAGATTAAAAGTTATAAATATAATTAATTATTACATTTTAAATTTTATATAAATTATTAAAATTAATTAAAAAAAAACTCTTTACCAAGATGAGAGATTGAAATTGAAAAAATGAGAAATTATGACATTGTAATATTCTTTAAAATAGATGACATGATAAGCTTAGAAGAGTTTTCATTCCTTAGCTGTTATATATTTATGTAGATTTTATATTTTTATAATTTATTCTAAATGGATTGCTAGTGTTAGGAATATATATAAAATTCTTAATTGGTAAAAACTTTCTACTTAGTATTCAATCTCCTCTAGCTCGTTGGCTTGGTAAACAAGTTTTAATTCTCTATGCAATAAATTCAAAGCCATTGAGCATTGGTTCGAGCAGAGTTTTAGTCTTAAAAGCCAAAATAGGATAGTTGAGAGTGGTGTTCTACAAAATGAATAAGTAATAAATTATCCGTTTGATGAAATTGCGAGAGTATTATTTTTGAAATAAATACTTTATGTATAGGCGGACTAAGGATTTAAGTGTTTGATTAGCATTCTGTATTAAATTAATTTATTAATAAATTTATTTCACAAATAGACTTCTATTATATCATTTGTTATCAGGTATGGCCTTTTCATAATAGATAGAATTCATTTAATTTACTTTAAAAACAAAATTGAACTGTTTCCTTAAAAAATAAAATTAGAGTTTTTTTATTTATTCATTTAATTTCTATTCAAGTCTTTTTATTAAAATATAATAAAATATGATTCAGTGCTAAAAAGATGATGTTATTTTCTTTTATAAAAAAAGTGATATTATTTTCACCTAATTTCACATTATCAAACTATAAAAATACTATAAAAAATGAATTCTTTGTTTTTTAATAAACGAAAGAAAATGGAATTTAATTAAAATTTTATTCTAATAAATGTACTTTAAAAAATCAATGAGAAATTGCATTTTAATTTCACATTCAGAGCGAACCAAATGTGACTTCATCTTTTATCTTAAAAGAATGGACTTTTTTTAAAAAAGAATTCAATTAATTCATCCTTAATTAATATAATTATCATTCACCAAATGTACAAAATCAAAGTCGTCACTTAATAAGCTTTAACATAGTCTCATAGTTTTTATTTTTTATTTTTTATTTTTTATTTTTTATTTTTTTTAACAAGGAGGAAAGGAAGCTTTGAACATAGTCTCAATTATTCACGAATTATACCTTATGGTGTGTATAAAAATCATCCATATTTATACTGTTATAGAATTGTAACTCAAAACTTAAAGAAATTTGAAAAAAAAAACTTTCCTATTTTGTGTATGTGAAATATTCCTAAAGTGAATAATAGAGAATAATTCTTTATACAAATAAAATTCTTATTTTAATATTATCTCTAATTGAATGAGAATTTTTATTGAATTAGGATTAGTAATGGATAATATTATATATACGAGTATTATAAGAGGTTCTTTAACTTTTGTCCAAGCATGCAATTAGTTTTTATCTTCAGAAGTGCATTAGAGAGAAAAAATTAAAAATGCCATGATTCAAATCTTATTTTTGAAAACGCTGAGCACATTTTATGAATTTTGAATTTAAAGTTTTGAGTGTTATTTTGTTTTTAAAATTTTGTATATCTCTAATTTGATTAGTAAATTTTGTTTTTTTTTTCACCTGTAGATATTGATTTACACCAAAACAACATAATTTTGTTATCTTCTCTACTTTTACATTTCATAGTTGCATTTTTGTACATTATTTCAAATTAAATTATCAGTTGATTCTAATAAGTGAGAGTATAGTTAAATTTATTTGGGATTAGTTATGTCTATGATGAAATTTGAGAAGTATAATAGTAGTTAGTTTCGCTTCGTATGTTTTGCTTCATGGGAAAGTTGAAGCATTGTTTGGACTGGGTTGGTATTTATCATGTTTGAGATAAGCCCTTGAGATTTAATGAAGAAGGCAGAAAAGAATTCTGATAATTTGATAAAGAGAGGTAATGAAAAGAAGAGAAGATGGACATTAAGTTGAAAATCTATGATGTTTCCTTAACTAGCATGATTAGTTTGGATTACAGCGTTGGTGAGTTTATGATAAGTTTATGTATAAAAAAATTTTATTGAGGTGGAGCTTTATGATAATTGAAGACTTTGAAGATTACATGATTGTTCAATTCGAGGCAAGGAGGAAATTGTTGAGATTATTAAAAATTGTATGATTGTGAAATTTTTAGTCAAGATGGAAATTATTAAAATTGTGACTCAAAATCTAAAAAGAATATTTGAGGAGACCTTTTTCTTATTTTTTATATGAAAAATATTTCTAAATTGAGTGAAGAATTATTTCCTACATAATTCTTATAATGTTGAGTGAAGAATTATTATAATGTTGTTCCTAATTGAGTGATAATTTTTATTGAGTAAAAATTAGTAGAAGATAATATTATAAATGAGACCATTATAGGAGAGATCAAGCTAGCATTTACTTTTGCTCAAGGTAGCATGCAATTGGTTTTGGGAAAATTACATTATGTATCACTTTTTTAACTTTTTTTTTTTAAAATAGTCCATTGTTTTGGTATGCCATACATCTAAAATAGAATATATCTTTAGTATGTTAAAAGTATATTAGATGTATGCCTCAGGAAGAGTATATTTTTCAAATTGAAAGTTGAAAAACAAATATTTTGAAAGAAAAAAGAAGTGTTCAATTTTAAGAATAATTTTATTTTTTGAGATTTCTTTTTGAAGAAACCCCATTGGTTTTTACCTTAATAAGTGCATTAGAGAGAGCAAATCAAACGTGCTATAATTCCAATCTTATTTTAAGGAATAGTGAGAGCATTGAGTGAATTTAGATTCGACACTTTGAGTGTTATTCTCTTTTTAACAAAGCATACAATTTGCTTTTGCCCTAATAAGTGCATTGGAGAGTCCAATTAAGAGTGCTACTTCCAATCTTAATTTTGAGAATGGTGAGTATATTCATTAAGCCTTGAGAATGTGAAAGATTTATTAAAGAAAGTTTAAGAAAAGAAGAGATTATGAAGATTAAGTTGAATATTCATGATGCTTCCTCAACTAGTATGGTTAGCTTGGATTACAACATGATGAATTGAACTTAATAAAAATGTATAAAAATTTTGGTTGGGGTAGAACTCTATAATAATTGAAGACTTGAAAATTTGAAGATTATATGGCTGTTGAATTTAAGAAAAGGTAGAGATTGTTGGGATCATTGAAAATTGTGTGTTTGTCAGATTTTCCATCAAAATGGAGATTATTAAAATTGTGACTCAAAAATCCTAAGAAAATTTGAGAGATGTTTTCCTATAAGAAATATTTCTAAATGAAATAGAGATTGTTCCCTTCATGAAATAGAATTATTATTTTAATATTATTACTAATTAGATGAGAATTATTACTGAGTTAAGACTAGCATTAGATAATAATATAAATAGAAATATTATAGAAAAAGTTCTTTGCCTTTTGCTTAAGCAGTCAATTGGTTTTTGCCTTGATAAGTGTATTAGAGAGCTCAATTAAGAGTGTTACATTTCAATTTTATTTTTAAAAATGCTGATCACATTAGATGAATTTGCATTTAAGGATTTGAGTTTTATTTTTAAAAAAAATGTATATTTCTAATTCAATATAGTGAATTTTACTTTTCTTACTGGAGTCACATAAATTTGTTATCTTTTCTTTATATATATATTTATTGTATTTTTATTATCTCAAATTAAAATTTAAAATGCTTCTCATATATATTAAATGTTTAGAAAAAAATTATTATTTACAATATATATTAATTCGGAAAATGTAATATAAAATATTTTTATTATTTTTTGTTGACAGATATATCAAAATTATATAAAAAAATTTAACAATAATCAATAATAGTAATTTACATATATTAAAATATTTTTTTTTTAAAAATTATTATGTAAAGTACGTGAAAAAACAAGGACCAGAACTAGTGTAAATTAATACCTAAAATTCCTCCATCACATCGCATTCTTAGAGCAATAAAAAAGTAAAAAATAAAAAATCAAATCAAATGAACAAAATACTCAATAATGGTCCACATAGCATGGTAATTATACAGGAAAACATACAACTTGGAGGAAAAACAAACTTTTGGATAGATGTAATAATAAATGTATTACTATCTTGTCTGAGCCATCAATTACCTATATAACTAATGTCAGAGAATAGACGTAGAGGTATTTTTCAATGGAAAAAACTCTTGGCTTTAAAGGAGGAATCTTATTGAAAACCTTATAATTATTTTTGTAAATACAGAATAAGAGAGGAAGATTGAAATGTTTTGATAGAAAAAAAAGACTGCTAAAGACCTCTATAAAGAAAGTAAACGTAAAACATCTTAAAATGCATAACAATAAGACTTAATCCCAGAACCAGACAATGTGATGTCAATATTGTATAATCATATTATGTTATATTCTGTGATTATATATTATATTTATTCATATTATATAATGATATTACTAAGAAAATATGGTTAAGGAAAGAAGAAAAAGTTAATTATAAATAGTGTCACAGGATATAGCTATTTATATATTGTCACATGTCTTAGTTAAATGGATTTCTTCTGTTAACTATTTTAAAGCTAAATTATGCATAACCATCTTGAAAAAAGGCTAATACGAAAAACGAAGAAAGCAAGAGATGAAAAGCAAAAGCTGTCAGCACTTTTTTGTTTTTAAAAAGGAAATTATAGGCTTGTCTAAAGTCAGCCATGCATGAAATAAATTAAAGAAAATATATGAAAATATCTTCAAAGTCATAACAGAGAACTTAAAAAACAAAACCCACCAATTAACGTGTATAAATTAATCAACTAGCATTATCAATTAGAAAGTGAGTGAGAGAGAGATACCTAGAAGAGTTAGAAGTGTAGCCATTAAACAACGTTGACGCTCCTATACTTGAGTGGTTAGCATTTTGATTAATTGAAGTTGTTACACACAAGAAATCTTCGTCACCAGATCCGTCTGATCAATGTAATTAAAATTATATTTAATATGGTATACAAAAATTAATTTGTGATATTAATTTAATTTTTTATAATATATATACAATCTAAATAATTTAAGATCAATTAAGGGCATATGATCAAATATGTACACACATGACTATGTAAAGTAGACAAATTAATAGATGCATTTAAGCATTAATTTGTTAGGGTAACAACTGTGTAATAGAATCTTGAAAATTCAAATGGGTAGCGAAAAATCAGTGAATCTAATTAGGTGAAAAATGAAAAAGAATGACAAATTACCTGAGGAAGCAGCAGGTTTGTCAGTGCTCTTAACAGTTCTATACATCTGCAAGAGGCAAAAAAAAAAGACAGGAAAATGAATAGAAAACAATGAGATCTAATTTGATTAATAATAATAATAATAATAATAATAATAATAATAATAATAATAATAATAAAGTAAATAAAAATTCTTTAGGAAGTGAAAAAGAATAAAGAAAAATAAAAATCAGATGCTTCTCACTTTCTGGATTTTTCTTGGTTTGTTTATTAACCACGAGGTTGATGTTTGGTAAGGTGAGTAATTGCTTCTATTATTGAGAAATGATGGCTACTTTTTCTCTTTCTTTTTTTTCTCTCTCTCTCCTTCTCTCAAAAAGTAGAACTTGTCCTGTATGACACAAAGAAGCAGACTCAACTGTTCATTCATTCACTGCATTCATCGGCTCTCGTGCCAGTTTTGATGGGCAAATAAAGTCTTTGCTCATGTTCAGAGAGAGAGAAAGAGAGAGAGAGAAAGAGAAAGAGAAAGAGAAAGAAAGATAATAAAAGAGAAAAATACTCTCAAATATAAGTATTCTTTTGGTTTCTTGTTAACTATGACAAAAGGAAAAAAAAAGTTTTCGGTATGTATTTTCAGTCCAGACCTGTAAATGGCTTTTGACATGCGCAAGTGTTAGATCTTTGACATCCATCAGCTCTAATACTGACTTTGGAGTTGCCCCTGTAAAGTAAAACGTGACAATCTCTGGTTAAAAATAAACTAGCTAATTATTGAATTTTTTAGAGAGATCAGAGAAAGATACATTCAATTAACTAGCAATATTATACTTTCATGGCCACCAAGGAGCTCTACGGCATGAACAAAACGAGAATGGAGAGAACTTGTCCAACGCATTCTTGGTGCTCTCATATTTCTCTTGTTGTTATGTAGCCTTGGCATAAATCTTGATCTAATAATCCCACCACCATAAATCTCTGCACTAGCACTACCTCCATACTGATAGTGATACTGCGGTCTGACCCTATAATTGTCAACTGGAGAAGAACATGGGTAAGGAGTACAAGACAATGAATATGGCATTTGATTATAGCAAAATCTTGGATCCATTTCTCCAGTATTCACGTTCCAGTTGTTGTGAACTGGAATCCCCTTTATGGGTTTCAATCCTGCTGAGACTTCAAGCATTGAGATCCCATGATTTATTTGACTTGTAGGAGCTTTATTAGCTCTTTGAACTTGATCCACTTCGTTGCAGCCATCGCCACAGCCGCCGCCGCCGCCCGAGTTTATTCTTCTCCAAGGGCTTTCTACCTCTAGAGCTACACTACTAGCTGGATTTGACAAAGAAAGCTCGGTCTCATCTGCTTGACATCCAAATTTTATTGAATTTTCACTGTGTGATTTGAGAGCAAAACTATCATCGTTGCGCCAAACATTAAAAGTTGAATCATCAAGACCAGTTGTGCTAGTGCAAATTGAAGGAGGAGCACTATTTGGAAGGCTTATGTGCAGCGAGAGGTCTGGAATCTGATTCAAAAACTGGTTATCAAAAATTCCTCCTCTATGGGACATCTTATTCCCAATTATTTTTTTGAATTAATCAGCTATCGAAAGAGTTTTCAATATTATAGACAAGAATCCAGAGTAGTTTTTTTTTCTTGGTGAAAAAGATTTTTAAAAAAACAAGGACAAAAAGAGAGCGATCTTAGTATGTTCCAAGAACAGATAATTTGGAAACAAAAAACCACAAAAAATTTACAAAGAAATTAAATTTAAAGAAAGTGTGAAAGATGGGCAGTGAAGAAAATTTTATAAATTTTCAATTTTCACTGCTTCAAGAAAGACACATACTGATAGAGAAGAAGAGAGAGAAAGAGAGATATGTGGTGGTGCAAGAAGAATAAGAAAACAAGAAAGGATTGGGAAGCGGGTAGGGAGGGAGGAGAGGAGAGAGTGAGAGAGAGAGATTAGTGGTCGTTTTTTGTTTTGCTGCTATACCTCGAGGGTATATATAAGAAAACGACACTTCAACAAAGCTTCTGTTTCTCTCTCTGCCTCTTATCTTCAGCTTTCTTTTTCTCTATAGTCAAATACACGCAAAACTGCAAATATTGGGAAATTTTTTTCCCTCCTTTTGGTTTCCTTAATCCTCCGGAGACGACGGGTTAAACTGTACATGTGAACGAGAAATGCTTAGATAGATAGGGGAAGAGGGGAAGAGCAATTCTACAAGTCCTTTTCTCCCCGTTCCGTACCCTTATTTGAAAAAAATTACAAATTACATATAAATAAATATAGGCATACTACAATAATTAATATTTTTAAAAGAGAATCAAACATTAAATTGAATTTGTATTGATGGTTGATTCATAGTTTAATTGAATTGGCTTAAGTTTAATAATATCATAATTTTTTTAAATATATTAATTAAAAAATCTAAGAATAATAAAAAATTTAAAATAATAAAAATATGCTTTATTAATTTAAAAATATTATAAAAAAATAATATAAATTTGCTCTCATTTTTTTAAAATGGTTTAAAATTTAGAGAACTAATTTGATTTCAGTGGTTTCAATTCGATTTAGCTGATTTTAACTATTTTTATAAAATTAAATTTTTAACACTTTTAAATTGAATTAACTTTTTATTTTTAGTTTAACTGTTTTGACCGGTCAATTTAGTTTAATTTTAAAAATATTCTTGAAAAATTAAGGTTGATTTATCTAACAAGGGTCACATACACCATATGTCTTGTCTTAGATATTAGGAAGAGTCATGTTTTTTGTTTTTTACTCTCTTCCTTAATAATCAGTGCACGGGGGCCATATAATATGGCGATTTAATTCTATTTTTTTTTAAATCATTCATCACAAAATAATCTTGGATTGAATTCTATAATTTTGTAATCATTTCACAACAACAAATTAATAATTAATCTCTTTTAACAATATTTAAATCACATGGTTAAAAAAAATTAACATGACTTGATCATTTTATTACTCGATTCATAAAATTCTTGTAATAAAATAAATTTTTATATTTAGCAACATTATCAACTTGTTATAAGTTATATATACTTACTGCTAAAAATTGTTAGTTTTATGAGCATGCATCAAAAGGTATTGAACAAATGCGATATTTATTAGAGGAAATTACACTAATTACGAGAATATGAATGGTCTTGTTCAAAAAATATTGACGCCATAATTTCTTTTTTCAATTCTATACATTCGAATCTTTTTTTTCTTTTCTAAGTTTTTCCATGGTTATTTTTAATTTTTTTTTCTTTTTAATTTTTCTGTTTTATTTATATTTTTTACTTAGAAATAATTTTTTTAGTGTGATAATCTCACAAATATATAACATTCACATAACATCTACTAAACATATGCAATATCTACATTATATATATCAAACATCTATAAAATTTATTTAATATTTTTTTAACTTTTTTTACTTTTGTATTCGCACAATTTACACATAAAATCTATATAATATGCACAACAAATACATAATATACATATAATATCTAGTAATCATCTAAAAAATTTATAACATAGACTAAACATATACAAAATAACTATCAAATATCTATTTAATATCTGTATAAAGAAATTAATATTTTTTTCTAATTTTTGTTATGTCTATAATATATAATTTTTGTTTAAAATAAATTTAATTTTTTATTAATATTGTTTTATATATCTTACTTTTTTTATGAGCATTATTTATAATCAAAATTATTTTTTTCTTTATAAAAATTAATATATTTTATATGTTAAAAATATAATTTAAAATTTTAATTTTTATTATTTTATTAAAAATATTTATTTTATAGTGGAGTTTGAAAAAAAGATAAAATATGAAGTAAAATATTATTTGTAGTGAGAGATGATTTGTTTTTTTTTAAAAAAAAAACTCTTTATTTTAGTAAGAAGTGAGGCATTTTTATAAATTTGACCTAACTTTTTCTAGAAGTGTAAATATTTTTTTTATTTTATAGTATTTTTGTAAAAATAAATATTTTTTGGGTAATTTTGTAAAAGCCCCTATTTATTATAGTGTGTTTTTCAATTATTAAAATTAAGATATTTTCAATTTTGTTACCAAAATTTAAGTGTTGAATATGATAAAATACTTAATTAAGAAATTTTAATTTTTGGGTCCAATCTCTGAATTTTTATAGTAATATAGCTTTGAATTTAATTTATTTACAAAAATTTTAAGCAATAAAAGGCATATACTATAGAATTAACCTTTTATTCTTTGTAACAATTGAATATTAATAGAATTCTTCGAGTAATAATTGGAATAAAATTAACTTTAATTGAATATTAATAATATTTATAGAATATTAACAGTTTCTTCTAGAATTCTATAAATTAACCTTAGAAAATAAAAATTAGGAAAAAATTCGCTTGATTATATAATGACTTATTTATTATATAATATTAAATAAAATCTTTATTTATTGATTTTGTAAAAGCAGATTTAAAAACAATTAAGTCAAAATTATAATAATTATCAACTTGATTTATTGTAAATTGAATGTTTTAAAATAAAATAGTAATTTTCTTATCAGTAAAAATAAAATCGAAATTGATTGATGTAAAAAGCAACATTGTTTTCACCATAACATTAATCTATATCATTGACTTTGAGATGATTTGACAGGTGGAGGGGGTATATTTTTAAGCTAAATATATTACCAACTAAATATTAATTTTGATAAATTACATAATATATCTTATTGTTCAATAATTTTTATATATTTTTAAAATATTTTAAAGAAAAATTGTATGTAGTTAGATTTTATGAAGAATTTTGACCCTAAATTTTATAAACTCTTCTTTAAAGAAATAAAAAAAAACTCTCTAGGGTAATCAACTCATTTTCACGATCAAATTATTCTTTTTGAGTAATGGACAACAAAATAAAACACCAAAACATTGATTCTAAACGGGAAGCAAAGCAAGTCGAATTGTGTCATCTTACCACGTTAAGACAACAACAATAAAAAAGAATTTTTTTTATGTTATAAATTTCATTGGTCTAGAATGAATTTTGCCTTCCTCTTCTAATCGGCAAAATTCACTCAATTTTTACTTAAATGTTTTTTTTTAAATTCTCACTTTATTAATTTACATCTTTGTTAGTTTTTTGTATAAAATTTTAGTGCTACCTTATTAGCTTTCTGGTATCTATTTTTAGACGTTTATGTTTCTATACTATCTTATGCATTCATTTATTATTATTTTCATAGTTGTGAAAAAAAAGTGGCGACTGGGCATAAATTCATTGTTGTTCACTGTTAAATAAAATCTCCAGATTCTAATTTAAATAGATTGTTTTAGCTGTTGAAATTAAGTGTTTAACATAAATATATGAATATATATATATATATATATACACACACACACATGTTATATGCATATACTATTCATCTATAGTCTTAAACCTTTATTCGGTACTGTAAAACATGCTTGGCACTGTTTTGAGGTAAAATTTTTAATATCTTTGTTATAAAATTTATTTTGCAGATTTATATATGTTATATGTATATATTTATATATATATGCTTGCTTATATATATATATATATATATATAAACAAGTAACCTAGTGAATTTTCTAGGCAAGATGCAATTAGGCAAAAGCCTCACTCTTAGATCTTATATAGAAATTTAAATAAAAATTAAATAAATATAAAGAATGTAAAGGACTATAGTAAAAACATATCAAATACTTTATTAATAAAAATTAATATTATATAAAAATATAAATATAAGAATACTGATACGTAAAATTGTTATACCCAAGTACAGATAGGAATACTGTCTATTCGGATCCAGCTCCTGAATTTATATCTTGGTTTCCATCCGATATACCAATAGTTTCAGTATTATATCAAAATATAAATAAAATTTACAAATAAATTTCTGATGTACTAGATCAGACAAAGCTGCAGATACCGAGCATACTTATACAAAATATAAATTCAAAATTAAAATATTTAAAATAAAAAAATAAGTATTTAAACTTATAAGAGAATTTTACAGATGAAGGAGATACATAAATGGAAGAAGGTAGAGGGAAAGGAAAAGAAAAAGAAAAATCTAAACTAAGCTTTTCAGAGATTTCTTCAAAGTTGGGAGTATTCTGGAGAAAAATTCGATCCCCTTAAACTTCAAAAGAGGTTCTTTAAATAGGAAGAATTTTACTGATCTTTACTGAACTTTTCACATGCTAGTACTGTAGATGAATAGTTTTATGTTGGAAAAACAGTATATTCACGCGTCCGACACTGTAGATAAATAATACCTTATCGGAGGATATTATTTGTTTTACTGTTGATAAATAGTGCTTGCTTTATACTATTGATAAATAGTATTCTGTTAGTATTATTTTTACTATAGTCATGTGAAGGAATAAAGTTCCTTCTGTCTTTTTACCAAAATTCAAACTAGATTTTTTATTTTTTTCTTTTTCTTTTTTACTTTTTACTTTTTTTTTCTTTATTAGAGACATGACCCCATAATAATCATCTTCATTGCTGGGAGCATAATCTGAATCTGAGTCAGATTCACTCAGATTCAGAAGATGAGTCAGATGATGGCGATGATGATGAGGTGAATGATGAGTCAGAAGAAGAAGAGAAAACATACTTCTTTCTTTTAGATTGGGCTTTAGAATGGGCTGTTGACTTCTTCAACTAGGTTTTAGTGGAGGAACCAGAAGAAGAAGGCTTTAAGATTATGGGCTCAGATATTGAGGGAATGGACTCAACCATCTATTCCATAGTGGCTTTATACTCATCAATAGTCTTTATAGCTGCGAGAAGGGCTTGATAATGGACTTTCTGAGCTACAAAAGTAATGGCTCATTTTGGATCAACCTTGCCATACTCTTGCTCATAGCACCATTTTTAACAGATATTTCAGCAGTGAAATTTCTGAAGGTATTCCACCACTTGACTTTATACATTATGGATACCACACGTATATTGGTACCTGACTGGCAGGCTAGTTCAAAGTATCATTAAAATACCCATGGTATAAAGAATTTCACACAAAATACTTGGAGAGAAGGAAATTATTTTTCATACAAGGATGGTGAGGATGGGTTGTAAAGTATTGGTAAGCTGAAAGAGCTTCAAGTGATAAAGTCCTTTCATTATTACTAAAATAATACCACCATTCTATGAACCATATGGGAATTTTATCAATCTTAATATTAATATCGAAATACAATAACCAAGAGTGAGTATGATGCGGCTAGGCCAAGCACTTCCCAGGTGGACACCCATTCTGGTACTGACCCTGCACCAGCACGGCTGGGCCAAGCACTTCCCAGGAGGTCAACGCTCCTGGTACTGACCCTGCACCAACACGCCTAGGCCAAGCACTTCCCAAAAGATCACCCATCCTGGTACTGACCCTGTACCAGCACGCTTAACCGGAAGAACACTAACCATTTCTACCAAAAGCTTAAGCTGTCAGCAGAGGCGCACCCATTTCCTTTATTTGGATCAAACATGAGCTCACCGCCACCTTTTGTCGAACCTGATCCACAACCCTCCAGACCCTCGGACATATCATTCCCTCCCTCTTTAAGGAGGTTCGTCCTCGAACCTGGAGCAGTGGGACCAGACTCGATAAATAGGCTCTGATACCAAATGATACGGAACCTCCAAGAATAAGCCTGAGAACTCCTTGATGTCGAACCCCCAAAACATTAACTTAAAAACCCCTAGTCGAATTCGGCACAACCTCCAAAGAATAAAGGTTAGATTTCAAATTTCTTTGAATTGATCAGAGATCCAAGATGTCGAAACAAACTAGTTCCTAAATCCCAGGGTCTGGAGGGTTGTGGAGGGTATGGAGGGTTGTCGATCAGGTTCGACAAAAGGTGGAGGTGAGCCCATGTTTGGAACAAATAAAGGAAATGGGTGCGCCTCTGCTGACAGCTTAAGCTTTTGGTAGAAATGGTTAGCGTTCTTCCGGTTAAGCATACTGGTACAGGGTCAGTACCAGGATGGGTGACCTTCTGGGAAGTGCTTGGCTTAGCCGTGTTGGTGCAGGGTCAGTACCAGGAGGGGTGACCTCCTGGGAAGTGCTTGGCCCAGCCGTGTTGGTGCAGGGTCAGTACCAGAATGGGTGTCCACCTGGGAAGTACTTGGCCCAGCCGTGCTGGTGCAGGGTCAGTACCAGAATGGGTGTCCACCTGGGAAGTGCTTGGCCCGGCCGCATCATTTGGTATTAGAGCCAACGCTCTAGATCAGGTTTTATCCCTATCAATTTCGAATTCTTTGTTTATTTCGTTTCTTTCTTGTTCTCTTGTTATTCGAATCCTTGATTCTGAATTCTTTGTTTGATTCGTTTTCTTCTTAACTCTTGTTAGACGAATTCTTGATTCTTAATCTTGAATCTTTGATTTGTTTTTCTTTGTGGGTTATTTTTGTTTTCGTTTTCTTCACTTGTTATTTTCGTTCTGTTTCTTTGTTCTTGATTCTTGAATCATTTTCGTTTTCTTTCAAATTCAAAAATTAAAAAAAAAATTTATAAAACCTAAAAATCGAAATTCAAGAAAAGGTGTTTTAAATTCGAATCTTGGTCTTGTTCATTGTTCTGATTTGAATTCGAAATTCAACAAAGTGTGCTAAATTCGAATCTTGTTCTTGATTATTCATTCGGATTCAATTTTGAGTTTCAAAGACAGTACTCTAAATTCGATCTTGTTCTTGTTATTTAATTTGGTAAAAGTTTCGTGTGGTGTGAACTAAGGTCGCCCCCATCAAGAGAGATAGTGAGAGGGAGCAAAAAAAAAAAAAGAGTACAAAACCACTTCAACAAAAAAATTTCATGCTCCTTCCTATTTAGGAGATAAGGTCAAATCTGGATAGTGTAGAATCAATATAATTTTTGGTCATGAAATTTTCACCATTGAGGGGCTATTTTGATTCGAATTGCATTAGTGATTCATTCGAAATTTCAGACTTGGGATACTACACACGGAAGACTATTTGATTTATTTCATAAAGTGTGATTCACTGACGCGGACCCTTAGCAACGATGGCAGCAAACCCAACGTATAACAATGGTAGAGAACTCCTTGAAACTTGATAATCACCTCCTAAGGAACCCAACGCCTATAAAGAGACGCGAACTCACTATGATTGAAGGTTTTAGTTGGTAAGAAGAAGAAAAACGCCACAACTCTTGTTGATAAGTAAACCTAATTCTTTTTGCAAAGAAAGAATTAAAGAATCCACTCTAATCTCTCTCACACGAAAATTCACAAGAAGAACTTGTAGAAGAATTCAAAAAATTTTATTAATTATTGTATATCAAATTCGACCTAATAGTGCCCTTAAATAAGGGTTACAAAATTCCTAATTGCATATGGAAAATTAAGACTAAAACATTCCTAATTGAATAAGGAAAACATTCCTAATTGCATAAGGAAAACATTCCTAATTGCATTAAGGAAAAACATTCCTAATTGCATAAGGAAAACATTCCTAATTGCATAAGGAAAAACATTCCTAATTGCATAAGAAAAAACATTCCTAATTGCATAAGGAAAATATAAAGTAATCCTAATCCACTAAGGAAAATATAAAGTATGGAAACAAAATCATAATTCACTAAGGAAAATATAAAGTATGGAAACAAAATCCTATTTTTAAGCCTTTCATAATGATATAAAACGTGGCCCATTAAACAGAATTAATAATCTTTAAGCAGTGGGTCCATCCAGCTATTCTCACAGGGCTTCAGAAATCTCACAGGTACGTGTGAAACTGGTTGCACTCCAAGGTCCATCCAGCTATTCTCACAGGGCTTCAGAATTCTCACAGGTATGTGTGAAACTGGCTGCACTCCAAGCTTTTCTTCCAATCACTTCCATCATCTTACTAAGGCCTTAAATTACTTCCCAAGGCTTCATATGAATCCCCATGGACCTTTCTTGCACGTTGGACCTCTTTAGCTAGCCTTTAGCTTCCATATTCACACTAAGCATCATAATCAGCTTTGGTGTGCCTTCTTCAAGCTCTATCTCCATCTTCTTGAATGATAATTCTTGAAGCTCTTTGGAAATCTCTTCTTGAATATGCAAAGCCATACTAGCTTGATATCTCTTTGCCTTGCTCCTAGTGATTGGTCCACTTGCTAGCTTTAAGGGATCCTTTCTTGCATCATTCTCCCCCTCTTCAAAAAGATTTGTCCTCAAATCTGCATCATCAAAAGGAGAAAGATCACTTACATTGAAAGTAGCACTAATATTATACGTTCCTGGTAAGTCGATCTTGTAGGCATTGTCATTAATCTTCTCCAGCACTTGGAATGGGCAATCTCCTCTAGCTTGCAACTTGTTCTTCCTTTGGTTAGGAAACCCCTCTTTCGAAAATGCACCCAAACCCAATCTCCTACTTGAAACTTCATCTCACGTCTCCCTCTATTTGCAGAATCAGCATATCTCTTGTTCCTTTTCTCAATATTCGCCCTTGCTTTCTCATGCATCTCTTTTGTCTCCATAGGATTGCTCCTATATGCTGGCCGGTTTGGAATTGTAGAACCGGGTATAAAATCAATTTGATGTTTAATCCCTCTTAATGGCAGCAAACTACTAGGAAGGTCTTCAGGAAACACATCCTTAAAAACCTGCAACAAAGATACAAAACTAGAAGATAAAGAATCAAGAGATTCTTCACTGTCAGCAAGTAACAATTCTTTATACATAATAATGAGTACAGGCTGCCCTACAACTATCTCTCTTGCTCTTGCATAAAAAGTATGTTTTGCTTTTTCTCCTTGCTTATTTTCTCTCACCAATGGGCCATTTATTTGTTTGCTTACTTTCTTTTGACTCTCGGCCTCTTTTCCCTTTCTGCACTCACTCACTTTATTATTTTCTCTTTCCCTACCCTTAGAATTACCCTTGGGTGTTGAAGAAACATCATTGACCGAATTTGAAACCCCTTGGTTCATGTTGGCCGAAACTTCTTTCTCCCTCTCTAGCATCCTCTTCTAATCTTCATACACCTCTTGAGGTGATAATGGTGTTAGAACAACCTTCTTTCCCTCATAAGTAAAGGTATACTTATTAGAAAAGCCATCATGTTGTGCCCTTCTATCATGCTGCCATGGTCTTCCTAATAGCAAATGTCGAGCTTGCATTGGCACTACATCACACAAAACCTCATCTTTATACCACCCAATGGAGAATGGTACCTTGACTTGCTTCAACACTTTTACTTCCCCAGCGTTATTGAACCATTGCAACTTGTAAGGATTGGGATGTTTAAAACAAGTTAACCCCAATTTATCCACCATTGTAGTACTAGCAGCATTGGTATAACTTCCACCATCAATGATAAGTGTACAAACCTTACCATTCACCAAACACCTAGAGTGGAAAAGATTCTCCCTTTGATCCAAGCCTTCTTCCTTGACTTGAATATTCATGGCTCTTCTAGTAACAAGCATCTTTCCATGTTCAGCATTCAAGACTTGATTCTCCCAAGCCTCTTCATCATATTTTGCCCTATCACCACATTCGGCCTCCTCTTCTTCTTCATGTTCAGATTCTGATTCAATTTCCCCTTCTTGGGTTGCAATCATCACCCTCTTATTCGGACATTGAGAAGCAATGTGTCCACTTCCCAAACACTTGTAGCATTTAATTTCCCTACTTGGAGTAGGTCTAGAAGGTGTTTCCTTGGCTGTTTTTGCATTCCCATCATTCAGCTTCTTGAAATTAGGATTGTAGGAAGAATTCTTTTGGAAAGAACCCTTGTAATCCCCTTTGTAGGAACCTCCACTCGAACTTGAACCCTTGAAGTTTGAAAAATTTCCACTAGCTTTAGAGTAGCCAATTTTCGAAATAGCTTTATTCTTCAATCTTCTCTCTATCTTCATGGCCTTTTGAACTAACTCTTCCATTGTGTTGAATTCATACATCTCCAATTCATTGGCTATGTTCAAATTCAATCCCCCCAGAAATCGTGACATCTTCTTGTCTTCATCTTCATCAATATTTGCCCTAGCCATGATCATCTCCATCTCTTTATGGTACTCTTCCACACTTCTTCCACCTTGAACTAGTCTTGCTAGTCGATTGTACAAATCCCGAATGTAGTGAGACGGTATAAATCGGCTTCTCATTAGTTCTTTCAAGGTTGACCATTCAGGAATAGGCCTCATACCTTTCCCTCTTCTATTAGCTTTCAATTGATCCCACCAAAAGGTAGCATACCCTTTGAACTCTACGGCTGCCAAAACTGATTTCTTCTCTTTGGTATAGTTATGGTATTCGAAAATCTGCTCAACTTTCCTCTCCCATTCTATGAACTCTTCTGCATTGTTCTTCCCTTCAAAGGAAGGAATCTTCATCTTGATGGAAGTAAGGTCACCATCAGTGGTAGGTTGATTTCCACCTTCATCTTCATCTTCTACCCTTTCGGCTGCTTCTAGGGCTTCAAGATTTCCTTGCCATTCTCTCCTAAGCACTCTTCTAGCTCGCATTATGGGATTTGGATGTGCGACTGGCTGCCCTTGTTGCACTTGCTGAATTTCTTGTGCTTGCCGTGCTGCATTCTCTTGCAATCTAGTATCCATCATCTCCATTCGACCAAGCATTGCTGCCAAAGTCTCATTAAGCCTAGCCAAGCTTTCGGCCATAGCTCCTTCTTTGCTAGTCACTTCTCCTTTTCCAGCCATGTTAACAAACAAACAAACTCTAAGAAACAAGATTAGTAATAATCGAAATTCACTCAAGTGTTTAGAATTACCTCACTTTTTTGTCTTCCTTGATTGCACTTCAGAACCAAGCTCACCAACCAACAATTGTCAAGTCGTTCAAGAAACTAGAACCTAAATCTTAGAACTAGATAGAAAACAAGACAAGTATCCGGAGGCAATGCAAGGTAATTTGCACTACTCAATATAGAACCAAGTATCGACATAAGCAAATGATACTTAGCAATGTAATGGAATTAAAAGCTAGATAAAGAAATCAGAAACAATGAAGACAATAAACAAGACAAATTTGGATATAATGAATCAAAAACAACCCACACTTGGCAAGCTGCTTTATGGACCTAATCAATTCTACCCAAAACGCTAGCTTCTAGACTCTAATTTCCACCTATAACACTCAAATAACATGAATATTAAGGTCTGATTTTCGAATTCCAAAAGCCCCTCAAAAGGTGAAATTTTTCGCCCAAAAATTTTATTTCTTCTCACCCACCTAGATCTGATCCTTAGCACCCAAATAGCAAGAATATCAAACAATTTTTGTTGAGGTGATTTTGTACTCATCTTTTTTTTTTGCTTCCTCTCACTATCCCCTTGATTCGGGACTTGATTTACTCCCAAGAGCTTTTCAAAATCTGGACTTAATTCGCAACCCCAGATTCACTCAAAATCAAATCGAAATCAAACTTGAACAAAAACTCTAGCTTTTGCTTTCTTTCAAGAACCCTAATCTTGGTTTCGAATCCAATTCAGATGCAAGGCTTAGGTTTTGAAATTCAATCAGACTCCTTTTCCTAGGTTTCGAATTACTCTTTGAACAATCTTTAGACTTTTTGAATTTTGATATATGACTCTTTTTCAAAAATTAAAGACTAGACTCTCTAAGAACCCTAAATCGCAGAACTTTAAAAGACCTAAATTAACAAACCCAAGAAAGACAAAGTAGATAAAAATTACCTTGTAGCAAGGCTCTGATACCAAATGACGCGGACCCTTAGCAACGATGGCAGCAAACCCAACGTATAACAATGGTAGAGAACTCCTTGAAACTTGATAATCACCTCCTAAGGAACCCAATGCCTATAAAGAGATGCGAACTCACTATTATTAAAGGATTTAGTTGGTAAGAAGAAGGAAAATGCCACAACTCTTGTTGATAAGTAAACCTAATTCTTGATGCAAAGAAAGAATTAAGGAATCCACTCTAATCTCTCTCACACAAAAATTAACAAGAAGAACTTGTAGAAAAATTCAAAATTTTTTATTAATTGTTGTATATCAAATTCGGACTAATAGTGCCCTTAAATAAGGGTTACAAAATTCCTAATTGCATATGGAAAATTTAAAGTAATCCTAATCCACTAAGAAAAATATAAAGTATGGAAACAAAATCCTAATTCACTAAGGAAAATATAAAGTATGGAAACAAAATCCTATTTTTAAGCCTTTCATAATGATATAAAACGTGGCCCATTAAACAGAATTAATAATCTTTAAGCAGTGAGTCCATCCAGCTATTCTCACAGGGCTTCAGAAATCTCACAGGTACGTGTGAAACTGGCTGCACTCCAAGGTCCATCCAGCTATTCTCACAGGGCTTCAGAATTCTCACAGGTATGTGTGAAACTGGCTGCACTCCAAGCTTTTCTTCCAATCACTTCCATCATCTTACTAAGGCCTTAAATTACTTCCCAAGGCTTCATATGAATCCCCATGGACCTTTCTTGCACGTTGGACCTCTTTAGCTAGCCTTTAGCTTCCATATTCACACTAAGCATCATAATCAGCTTTGGTGTGCCTTCTTCAAGCTCTATCTCCATCTTCTTGAATGATAATTCTTGAAGCTCTTTGGAAATCTCTTCTTGAATATGCAAAGCCATACTAGCTTGATATCTCTTTGCCTTGCTCCTAGTGATTGGTCCACTTGCTAGCTTCAAGGGATCCTTTCTTGCATCATTCACCTAAGAACATAAAAGAAATTAGCTTGAGAGGTGTGAGCTAAGCCGTGAGTGAATACATTATATTGAGTGGAACACGAGTGACCAACCCCATCTATTGAGTGTAAACACATGAGGGAGTGTTGTGAGGCCTTTTATTTGTTTTGTTCTAACCTTTTATTGCAGGAAAAATGTCTGGCTGAGATGACAGTGACAGGGGTGTTCAAATTGATCCAGCTCAATTGCGAGAGGCGCAGCAAGCTGAATTTACACATTTATACCGTGCTATGGAGAACATAACAGAAACATTGGAGCGCATGGATTTGAGGTTGCAAAATGTTGAAAGAGCCACACTGAAGCGCAATGAGAGGCAAAGAGGTGGTAGAAATAAAATGCAACAGCCTGAACATTTGGAAGATGAAAATGAGCTTGAGGATGATAATGCAAGTCTGGTTGGAGGAGCTCTACATAGAGGTGGAGGTAGACGAGGTCGTTGTACTGGTCGAGGTAGAGGAAGGATGAATAATAATGCTTTCTATGGTAGAAATCATGGTGATGATGAAGTCATTGATAGGAGCTTAGGAAGCATCAAGCTGAAAATTCCTAACTTTCATGGTAAATCAGATCCAGAAGCTTATTTGCAATGGGAAAAGCAGGTTGATCTCATATTTGATTTGTAATATCCTCATTTATGCCCTAGAAGTTTTGTATGTTGTTGTTATTGTGGTTGTTTCAAATTGCAAGATAAAGAATTGGGAAAAGAAAAGTATATGTGTTTTGGGAAGGATTTAGGGTTTAGAGAGAATAGTATATGTTGTGTATATGTTGATATATATAACATATAAATGGGTCAAAGAAGAGTCAAGGTGTTGGTTAGTGGAAGAAGATATTTTTGTGTTGAGTGTGTAAGTACATATATGGGCTTATATAAGACAAAAAGTTAGTTATATGATTGAGGGCATTTTGGTAATTGCTTGGATAAAATCTCTTGGTGGAGATTTAAAGAAGAAAAGTCATTTGACTTTGTTGAATTTTCTTTTCTTCTCATGTTTGTGCCGGCCATTGAAGAAGACAAAGGGAAAGAGAAGTGTTCTTGATGCTATACTCAAATTGAAGAAGGAATTGAGAGCTTTGGTGAAAGAATTGTGGAATTTCTTCATATAAGGTAAGATCTTCTCTTTAATTTCTTCAATTCTTTTGAAGTGGTGTGAGAAAGGAATTAGGTTTTGTTGGTTTGATGATTAGATGTGTTTGTGTTGTGATTGTAGTGTGTGTGCATTGGATGTGGGGGTGTTACAATTGTTTTGGTATCAGAGCCTAGGTTTGAGATTCTCAACCTAGGTAAAATGTAATAAAAAGAATATTTTTACTTAAAAAGTGGTTTTAAATAACACATATGTTTGGGATTGGCAACCTCTGATCTTTAATAAGGTGTGTCCTTTTTTGTGTTTGCAGTGTAGGTGTTGATGGATCCTCATTTGAGACAATCGGTTGAGGGTAGTGAGGAGAGCGTTGCTCCTGAGGATGGAGCTAGGGTTGATAGTGCTGGTGAGGCACCTGTTTCTGGGTCGGGTAGACCAGTAGGTGATGAGGTTCCGCCAGCCTGGTTTAGGAATATGATGGAAGCTATGAGACAAGCACCTGTGCAACCACAGCCACCACCCCCTCAGCCTTCAGTACCAGTAAGGCATTATGATAAACTGAGGAAATATGGAGCGGAGGATTTCTTAGGCACAGTTGATCCAGCTGTGGCAGAACAGTGGCTTGACAGAGTTCAGAGAGTATTTGTTCAGTTGCAAGCCACCTCAGAGGAAAAGTTTGACTATGCAAGATCTTTGCTACAGAAGGATGCCTACGATTGGTGGAAGACGGTGCCCCATTCTATGGATGATCCTCCAACACTGTCTTACACTGATTTCTTGAGAGAATTTGAGTTGAAGTATACTCCAAGGGAGTATAAGGATATGAAGAAGATGGAGTTCTTGAGCTTGAAGCAAGATAGCAAGACTGTAACTGAATATGAGGTTGAGTTTATTAGATTGAGTCATTATGCTGGTGGCATTATTGCTGATGAGATAGATAGATGCCGGAGGTTTCAGGAGGGATTGAGACCCTCTATAATGTGCTTAGTGGCCGGGTCTAGATATCACGATTTCTCCCAGCTAGTGGCAGCAGCTCGAGATGTAGAAAGGGCTCAAGTGATTGCAGCTGCATCAGAGGAAGAGGTCAAAGTGAGAAGGCCTCAGTTCGAGGCAGGGTCTTCTTCAGCAAAGAGGGGTAGAGGAAGCTTTGTTCCTCGGAGTAGTAGGAGCCAGAGACCAGCAGGTAGATCAGTGCAGTTCCAGAGGCAAAGATATAGACCTGCAGCTTCAGTGGCAAGTGCTCCGACCCCTATGGTTCAGAGATCCACCTTACCTATCTGCATCCATTGTGGGAGGCCACATGGTGGTCCTTGTTGGAAGGCTGGTGTTGCAGGGGTTTGTTTCAGGTGTGGGTCACCGGATCACTTTGTGAGAGACTGTCCGGAGAGACAGGAGTTTATGCCAGTTGATTCTGCCGCTTCTCGAGCCAGTGTGAGGGGAGGTAGAGGAGGCAGAGGTGCCAGCCGAGGTGGTAGAGCAGGGTTCAGTTCTAGAGGTGGTGCTACATCCAGGGAAACTAGACCGGAGGAGGTTGGTTCTTCCCAGAGGATGTATGTTATGCAGAGGCAGCCGGATGCATCGGCGGTCATAGCTGGTACTTTTTCTTTATTTGATACTGCAGTACTTGCTTTGATTGATCCGGGTTCCACCCATTCTTATATTAGTGCATCTGTATTGCCTGTGTTTGATGTGCATGCTGAGTCCCTAGGATTTGATGTTTTGGTGACAAATCCGTTAGGGCATAGTGTGATTGTGAGTAAAGTGCATCGGGATAGTGCAGTGAGGGTGCAGGGTGAGGAGTTCCTTGGAGATTTGATTGAGATGCCATTTAAGGAATATGATGTTATTTTGGGCATGGACTGGCTATCTCGACATGGAGCTGTGGTGGATTGTAAAAAGAAGATTGTTTCTTTGAGAACTAGTGATGGTAGAGAGGTGATAGTATCTAATGAGCAGGAACAGTTAGCCTCCTTATTTGTTTCAGCTGTTGCAGCCAGGAGGTTGATTAGAAAGGGATGTGAAGCTTATCTTGCTCATGTGATAGATATTAGAGTAAGAAGTTCTCCTATTGATAGCATTGCCACAGTTGCAGAGTTCCCTGATGTTTTTCTTGAGGAGTTGCCAGGATTGCCGCCTGAGAGAGAGGTGGAGTTTGGTATTGAATTGTTGCCTGGTACCACTCCTATCTCGATTACTCCTTACAGAATGGCACCAGCAGAACTAAGAGAGTTAAAAGTGCAATTACAGGAGCTGTTGGATAAGGGATTCATTCGCCCCAGTGTTTCTCCTTGGGGAGCTCCTGTGCTGTTTGTGAAGAAGAAAGATGGTACCATGAGGTTATGTATCGACTATAGGCAATTGAACAAGGTGACAATTAAGAATAAATATCCTTTGCCTAGAATCGATGATCTCTTTGATCAATTGAAGGATGCAGCTGTGTTTTCTAAAATTGATCTGAGATCTGGGTACCATCAGCTGAGAGTCAGAGCTGAAGATGTTCCGAAGACAGCTTTCAGGACCAGGTATGGGCACTATGAATTTTTAGTTATGCCTTTTGGTCTGACGAATGCACCTGCAGCTTTTATGGATTTGATGAATAGGGTGTTTAGGCCCTATTTGGATCAGTTTGTAGTGGTCTTCATCGATGATATCCTGGTGTATTCGAGGAATGAAGAGGAACATGATATGCATCTGCGGATTGTGTTGCAGATCTTGAGAGAGAAGCAGTTATTTGCCAAATTGTCGAAGTGTGAGTTCTGGTTGGATCAAGTAGCTTTTCTTGGACATATTGTTTCAGCAGAAGGCATCAGAGTTGATCCGAGTAAAGTTGAAGCAATTTTGAATTGGAGTCCACCCAAGTCAGTGACAGAGGTTAGAAGTTTTCTGGGTTTGGCAGGCTATTACCGGCGGTTTGTGAAAGGGTTTTCTTTGATAGCTACTCCACTCACCAGATTGCTTCGTAAGGGAGTGAGATTTGTGTGGACGGATCAATGTCAGGCTAGCTTTGAGCAGTTGAGAGATATGTTGACTCAAGCGCCTGTTCTTACTTTACCTGTAGAAGGCAAACCATATGTAATCTACAGTGATGCGTCACATAGTGGTTTGGGATGTGTGCTGATGCAGGAAGGTAAAGTTATAGCTTATGCATCTCGTCAGTTGAAACCGCATGAGCTTAACTACCCCACCCATGATTTGGAATTGGCAGCCATTGTGTTTGCATTAAAGATTTGGCGCCATTATCTGTTTGGGGAGAAATGTTTCATTTACACTGATCACAAAAGTTTGAAGTATTTGGGTGTTCAGAAAGAGCTCAACCTTCGGCAGAGGAGATGGTTGGAATTGATTAAAGACTACGACTGCTTGATTGATTATCATCCAGGTAAAGCAAATGTAGTTGCTGATGCCTTAAGTCGGAAGTCTTTAGCTGGTTTAACAGTTTACTCGCTCTCGTTGCTTGTTGAGTTGAGAGCTTTGCGTGCCAGTTTTGTACTTTGTGATGATGGTGCATTATTGGCACAGTTGCAATTGAAGCCGGTTTTGTTGGATCAGATCAAAGAGGCTCAGTTGACTGATAAGAAGATTCAGAAGATTATTGCAGATTGTCAGAGTAGAGAGAGTAGAGACTTTGTTGTGAGGAATGATGGGAGCCTATGGTTCAAGAACAGATTGTGTGTACCCGATAATGCTGATTTGAAGAGGGTTATTTTGGAAGAGGCACATCAGTCGATGTTTTCTATGCATCCGGGTAATACCAAGATGTATCATGATTTGAGACAGCATTACTGGTGGATTGGGTTAAAGAGAGACATTGCTGGGTTTGTATCGAAATGTCTCACTTGTCAGAAGGTTAAAGCAGAGCATCAAGTTCCAACTGGGTTGCTTCAACCGTTGTCAGTGCCAGAATGGAAGTGGGATAGAGTGACCATGGACTTTGTGTCTGGTTTGCCATTGACACAAAAGAAACATGATGCCATATGGGTGATTGTGGATAGATTGACTAAGACAGCTCATTTCCTCCCAGTTCGGATGGATTACTCTTTGGAAAGGTTAGCTGAGTTGTATATCCATGAGATTGTGAAATTGCATGGTGTTCCAACTTCTTTGGTGTCTGATCGAGATCCCAGGTTTACTTCAAGATTTTGGAAGAGTTTGCACAGAGCTTTGGGTTCTCGACTACACTTCAGTACTGCTTTTCATCCACAGTCGGATGGACAGTCTGAGAGGGTGATACAGATTGTTGAGGATATGTTGAGAAGCTGTGTCATCGATTTCTCTGGAAGTTGGGATAGATTCTTACCTCTTGTGGAGTTTGCTTACAACAACAGTCACCAATCCAGCATCGGAATGGCCCCATTCGAGGCATTGTATGGCAGACGGTGCAGAACACCTCTTTGTTGGAATGAACTTGGTGATAGCAAGTTGATTGGGCCTGATTTGATTCAAGAAACTGAAGAGAAAGTGAAGTTGATTCGAGGCAGATTGAAAGCAGCTTCTGACCGACAGAAGTCTTATGCGGATCTGAAAAGGAGAGATATTCAGTTTGATGTTGGGGATAAGGTATTTTTGAAAGTATCTCCTTGGAAGAAGATTTTGAGGTTCGGTCGGAAAGGAAAATTGAGTCCTCGTTTCATTGGACCATATGAAGTATTGGAAAGAATTGGGCCAGTGGCTTATCGGCTTGCTTTGCCACCTGAGTTGGATCGTATTCATAATGTGTTTCATGTTTCTATGTTGA
The DNA here is from genome assembly GCA_947685225.1 of Garcia nutans. Classification (NCBI taxonomy): domain Eukaryota; kingdom Viridiplantae; phylum Streptophyta; class Magnoliopsida; order Malpighiales; family Euphorbiaceae; genus Garcia; species Garcia nutans. The sequence continues at coordinate 28,692,442 of CANTUV010000007.1, read as the reverse complement.
GAAGGTACAGGTCGGATCCATCTCATGTGTTGCCATTTGAATCTATTGAAGTGAGCCCAGACTTGACATTTGAAGAGGAACCAGTTGCTATCTTGGCACGGGAAGTGAAAAAAATTGAGGAACAAGAGAGTGCCATTAGTGAAAATTCTTTGGAAGAATCATGCAAAAGAAGAAGCAACTTGGGAGAATGAGCAAACCATGCGAGAGCAATATCCTCAGCTGTTTCAGCCTTGATATCAGGTAATTTCGAGGACGAAATTTCTTTTTAGAGGGGGAGAATTGTAATATCCTCATTTATGCCCTAGAAGTTTTGTATGTTGTTGTTATTGTGGTTGTTTCAAATTGCAAGATAAAGAATTGGGAAAAGAAAAGTATATGTGTTTTTGGAAGGATTTAGGGTTTAGAGAGAATAGTATATGTTGTGTATATGTTGATATATATAACATATAAATGGGTCAAAGAAGAGTCAAGGTGTTGGTTAGTGGAAGAAGATATTTTTGTGTTGAGTGTGTAAGTACATATATGGGCTTATATAAGACAAAAAGTTAGTTATATGATTGAGGGCATTTTGGTAATTGCTTGGATAAAATCTCTTGGTGGAGATTTAAAGAAGAAAAATCATTTGACTTTGTTGAATTTTCTTTTCTTCTCATGTTTGTGCCGGCCATTGAAGAAGACAAAGGGAAAGAGAAGTGTTCTTGATGCTATACTCAAATTGAAGAAGGAATTGAGAGCTTTGGTGAAAGAATTGTGGAATTTCTTCATATAAGGTAAGATCTTCTCTTTAATTTCTTCAATTCTTTTGAAGTGGTGTGAGAAAGGAATTAGGTTTTGTTGGTTTGATGATTAGATGTGTTTGTGTTGTGATTGTAGTGTGTGTGCATTAGATGTGGGGATGTTACATGATTGCCATCGATGTACTGAGGAAAAGAAGGTCAAGCTTATTGTTACTCAATTTATAGATTATGCTATAGCTTGGTGGGATCAGTTAGTGACTAGTAGAAGAAGGAATTTGGAGTATCCAATTGAGACTTGGGCTGATCTTAAATCGGTCATGAGGAAGAGGTTTGTGCCTAGACATTTCCATAGGGAAATTATACAAAGACTTCAGGTTCTTAAACAAGGTAGTAAAAGTGTTGATGACTACTACAAAGAAATGGAAATGTTAATGACTAGAGCTAATATAGATGAAGACATGGAGACTACTATGGCACGTTTCTTGGCTGGTTTGAATTCGGACATTGCTGATCATGTTGATTTGCAGCCTTATGTGGAGTTAGAAGAGATGGTGCATATTGCCGTCAAGGTGGAAAAACAACTCCAAGGAAGACGATCATCAAGGTATCATTCAAAACCTATTTCTAATTCTATTTCTCCTTGGAATAGGGAAGGAAGGCGTGATTAGAAGGAAAGAAACAAGGCTGGTTAAGATAGTGGGAATGCAAAGGCCGAAACAAGTTCTAAAGACAAATCCAAAGTTGAAGAGCCTAAGCTGCAAAATCGAGATATTAAGTGTTGGAAGTGCCAAGGTGTGGGACATATCAGCAAAGAATATCCAAACAAGAGAGTTATGACCGTAAGAAATGGTGAGATAGTGACTGATGAAGAAGAAGGTGACGATGAGAGTGAAGATGGAGAAAAGCAAGACTTGGAATGTTGTAGTGATGGGAGCATTGAAGAACCAATAAAGGGAGACTTGCTGGTTGCTAGGCGTGCTCTTAACACGCAATTGAAGGAGGAAAACCATGAAGAACAACGAGACAACTTGTTCCATACAAGGTGTCACGTTCAAGGCAAGGCTTGTATTGTGATTGTGGATGGTGGAAGCTGTACCAATGTGATAAGTACACTCTTGGTTGATCGATTGGGGCTGCCTATAAAACCTCACCCCCGACCTTACAAACTTCAGTGGCTGAATGAATGTGGAGAGGTTAAGGTAAATCAACAATCTAACATTTCTTTTTTCCATTGGTAAATATTATGATGAGGTGTTGAGTGATGTGGTGCCAATGCATGCTGGAGAGATTTTACTTGGACATCCATGGCAGTATGATAGGCGAGCTATGCATGATGGATACCTCAATCAGTATTCATTCACTAAGGATGGACGAAAGACAATTCTGACCCCACTCTCTTCAAAAGAAGTGTATGAAGATCAATGTAAAATGGAAAGAATGAGACTTGAATTTGAAAAGAAAGAAAGAGAGAGTGACAAAAAAATGAGTGAAAAAAATCAGATTGCAAATGAAAAGAAAGAGAGAAAAGAAAAATCAAAACAAATTCAGTTTGAGAAAAATAGAGAAGGAGAGAAGAATGTGAGTTTGTTAGCTAGTACAAGTGAGGTTAAACATGCTTTTTACACCAATCAGTCTATGTTTGTGCTTTTGTGCAAAGAGGCTCGTTTAGATACTATTGTTTTTAACCAATCTTTGCCTAGTGTGTTTGTTGATCTTTTGCAGGAATATGCGGATTTGTTTCCTGAAGAAATGCCTGATGAATTGCCACCAATCAGAGGCCTAGAGCATCAAATTGATTTCATTCCGAGAGCTTCCATTCCCAATAGGCCAGCGTATCGAGCTAATCCTTTCGAGACAAAGGAGATACAAAAGCAAGTGGAGGAATTGCTAGCTAAGGGATACGTGAGGGAAAGTTTGAGTCCTTGTTCGGTTCCTGTTATTCTTGTGCCAAAGAAGGATGGGACGTGGAGGATGTGCGTGGATTGCAGAGCCATCAATAAAATCACTGTAAAGTATCGTCATCCTATTCCTAGAATAAATGATATGCTTGATGAGTTACATGGTTCTTGTTTGTTCACGAAAATTGATTTGAAATCTGGTTATTATCAAATTCGAATGAGTGTGGAAGATGAGTGGAAAACAGCATTTAAGACTAAATATGGGCTGTATGAGTGGTTGGTTATGCCGTTTAGTCTTACTAATGCACCTAGCACATTCATGCGTTTGATGAATTATGTGTTGCGTGAGCACTTGGGTAAATTTGTTGTTGTTTACTTTGATGATATTCTTGTTTACTCTAAGTGTTTGGATGATCATGTCATACATGTGCGTCTTGTGTTAGACATTCTTAGGCGTGAGAAGTTGTATGCTAACCTTAAGAAGTGTAGTTTTTGCATGGATAAGGTTCATTTTCTTAGTTTTATGGTGTCTAGTCAAGGTATTGAGGTTGATGAGGAAAAGGTAAAGGCTATTAGGGACTGGCTAAAACCTAAGAATGCTAGTGAGGTGAGGAGTTTTCATGGACTTGCTGGTTTCTATAGGAGATTCATTAGAAATTTCAGTACTATAGCTGCACCTTTGAATGAGTTAGTTAAGAAAAATGTCAGTTTTGTTTGGGGAGATGCACAAGAACATGCATTTAATGAACTTAAGGATAAATTGTGTAATGCACCCTTGCTTGCTTTGCCTAATTTTGATAAGACTTTTGAGATTGAATGTGATGCAAGTGGCATAGGAATTGGAGCTGTTTTGATACAGGATCAAAGGCCATTGATGTACTTTAGCGAAAAACTAAGTGGAGCGGCTTTGAAGTATCCGACATATGATAAGGAGTTATATTCATTGTTTCGAGCTTTGCATACATAGCAGCATTATTTGTGGTCAAAAGAGTTTGTGATACATACTGATCATGAAAGTTTAAAGCATTTGAAAGGTCAAGATAAGCTGAATCGTAGACATGCCAAATGGGTGGAATTCATAGAAACATTTCCATATGTGATTAAATACAAGCGAGGTAAAGAGAATGTAGTGGCTGATGCATTGTCGCGAAGGTATGTTTTACTTAATTCTCTTAGTGCTAGATTATTGGGTTTTAAGCATATTAAGGAATTATATGTTAGTGATGTGGATTTTGGTGACATATATAATTCGTGTGGAGAAGTAGCTGTTTCAAAAGACTTTCATTTGTTTGATGTTTTCTTGTTTAAGAGAAATAGATTGTGTATTCCTAAGTTTTCCATGAGAGAGTTGTTAGTTAAGGAAGCAAATGGAGGAGGTTTGATGGGTCATTTTGGGGTAAGTAAGACCTATGATGTGTTGATAGAACATTTTTATTGGCCTGGTATGAAACATGATGTGCATAAAGTTTGTGAGCATTGCATAACATGTAGAGAAGCTAAGTCTAGGATGAAACCGCATGGTTTGTACACGCCATTACCTGCTCCTAATGGACCTTGGACTGATTTTTCTATGGATTTTGTGCTTGGATTACCTAAAACTAGGAGAGGTCGTGATAGTATATTTGTTGTGGTTGATAGATTTAGTAAAATGGCTCATTTTATACCATGTCATAAACTGATGATGCTAAATTGATTGCTAATTTGTTCTTTAAAGAGGTTGTTCGTTTGCATGGCATACCCAAAAGCATTGTTAGTGATAGATATGTTAAGTTTTTGAGTCATTTCTGGCGTGTTTTATGGGGAAAATTGGGGACTAAGTTGTTGTTTTCTACTACTTGCCATCCTCAAATCGATGGTCAAACTGAGGTTGTGAATCGAACATTGATTACTTTGCTTAGGGCAGTGATAGAAAAGAATATTAGGATGTGGGAGGATTGTTTACCATTTGTGGAGTTTACTTATAATAGGGCTGTTCATAGCACTACTAATTGTTCTCCATTTGAAATTGTTTATGGTTTTAATCCGCTTACTCCTTTGGATATTTTGCCATTGCCATCTAAGGATTTTGTGAGTGTTGATGCTAGCTCAAAGGCAGATTTTGTGAAGAAGTTACATAAACAGGTTAAGGAAAGGACTGAAAGGCAAAATGCTAAAGTAGCTTCTTGAGTGAATAAAGGAAAGAAGCCAATGATTTTTTAGCCTGGTGATTGGGTTTGGGTTCATTTTCGCAAAGAACGGTTTCCACACCAAAGAAAGTCCAAGTTAAACCCATGAGGAGATGGTCCTTTTCAGATACTTGAAAGGATTAATGACAATGCATATAAAGTGGATTTGCCAGGTGAGTATAATGTAAGTGCTTCGTTTAATGTTGCTGATTTAAGTCCTTTTGATGTAGGTGATGCTTTTGATTCGAGGACGAATCCTTTTGAGGAGAGGGGAAATGTTGTGGAACAACCAACACACCGCAAGGATGAGCAAGAGTTAGGACGTGAGGAACAAGTTGAGGAGATCATCAATCCAATTATTCTGCCACAAGGTCCTATAACTAGATCGCGAGCCAAAAAGATTCAGCAAGCACTAATTTGCCATTTGCAAGATTTGGTGAATTTGGCTAACTATGGTTTGCAAGGAATTACAATCTTGGAGACAAGACCAAAGGAAGTCAATTACAACTTGCTACAAGTTGAAATTCACTAATGAGGCTTGTTTTAGTTGTTTAGCCCAATTTTATTATTTAGTTATTTTAAACATGTGTTATTTAGTTATGGTGGGACCATGTTATGTTTTTAATGGGTGGTCCTATATGTTTAAGACTGGGGCCTTATTTAATTAAGTATTTCCTTATTGGGTTAGGATTTTTATGTTATGAAAAGGCTATAAATATGCCTTGGACGAATTAGGGTACAGTTTTTATTTTGGGAAGAATTAATAACCTAAAGCCGATTTGCTTTTATCTTTGTGTTCTTGCTTGAATACATGCTTAAGAAACATTCAAGTAGTTTGATCAACTTTCTTGTGGAGTGTTTCGAATCTGGGATTTAAGAACTAGTTTGTTTCGACATCTTGGATCTCTGATCAATTCAAAGAAATCTGAAATCTAACATTTATTCTTTGGAGGTTGTGCCGAATTCGACTAGGGGTTTTCAAGTTAATGTTTTGGGGGTTCGACATCAAGGAGTTCTCAAGCTTATTCTTGGAGGTTTAGTATCAGAGTATTTGTAGGGTTCTTGAAAAGAAGAGCTGTGGTCCAAGTATCCACATAATTTCAATAGGTATAAGAAGGACATATTATTTTATAAATGAGAAAATTGGCTTTAATTTGCACGTGCTCATGCAAAGGTTTTCGCCATTCAGAAGGATGGAGAACTTTTTTAATTTAGATTGAGTGAGATATAATGATTTTATCATTTAGGTCACGGTTATGCTTTAATTTTATAGAACTAGTGTCTTCAAGAATAGCTAAATAGTATTCTTGATTTTTTTTAATAAATCAATAGGTCTAAAAAATTAATTTTTAGGATATATTGTCTTAATAATATCCCATAGATTCTGGTTTACTTCTCACAAGAATCCATCTTCAATTATTAGGTTTGTATCCCTTAAAGTTTTTGTAAACCATTTTGAATAATTTTTAAATTGAAAAATTTGAAGAAACAATTTGAGTTGGGGATTTTAAAACATCCAACTCTGGTTTTACAAGATTTATTTGAAAAAGAAGATTCTCCTGTCTCATATTTTAAAAAAGGGATTAGGGTTTTACCTGTGGCTCCAGGAGCTAAGTCTGTAAGAGGAGGATTGCCCATTTTCTGAAGGGCCTATAGTACCTCTGGAGAGTAGGCTAATTGATTAACACATTGCTTTACTACTTCATTTTAGGCTTTATCATGTTTTATAGTATTTATTTCTTCAGCCACTTGGGCCCAAGATTTTATGGTTTTAGTACATGATGCCTTGGTTGTATTGTCTGAATGATAAAACATGGCTTTAGGAGAGGTGTCAGGATCTGACTTTATTGTTTCTTTGGCTTTGTTGGCTTTTTTCTTATTATTTCCCATGATTCCTATGAAGGAATTCATGAGTCATAAAATCAGGTTTATTGTTATTTTTTTCTTGAATAAATTTTATATCAAAATAAAAAATACTTAAAATAGCTTGCCATCTTGTAAAAATTTATTTTGATGCAAGATTTTTAATATCTTTTTGCAAAACTTCTTTTGCACTTTTACAATCAATCCGAAGTAAAAATTTTTTATTTAATAAATCAGATAAAAATTTAGATATACATATTACAATACTGAAGATCTCTTTTTTAATAGTAGAATAATTTAATTGGATCAGATTCCAATATCCTAAGATAAACTGGACTATGGTTTCTCTACCCTTTTTAATTTATTTTAAGATTCCACTATATCTTATATCTGAGGCATCGGTCTCAACTATCTTAGGGGCTGATGGATCAAGGATATAAAGACATGGAATAATTTTTACTAGGATTTTAATCTGTTTAACTATACTAGTGTGGACTTCTGTCCATGGGCTAGGATTCTTCCTAAGCCTATCATGTAAAGGCTTCATTAATCTATTTAGGTTTGGATAAAATTCTATAACATAATTTAAACATCCTAAAAATCTCTATAATTGGGATTTATTTAATATATGATCAAGAAACTTATATCTAAAAGCTAAGTTTTTTCCTATGGGTTCTATTATACCTTATTCTATATAATATCCTAAGAATCTAACCTTAGTTTGAAATAAAGATATTTTAGTTTTACTGAATACTAAACCATTCTTCCTTACCACCATGAAAAATATTTTTAGATGTTTAAAATGTTCATCTAGGGTTTTACTAAAAATTAAAATATCATCAATATAAACGATATAAAATTTTATATAAGGATTAAAAATATCAATCGTGACTCTCTGAAATTCAGAAGGTGTATTTTTTAAACCAAAAGACATTACATTCCATTCATACTAGCCAAATGGAATAGTAAATATTATTTTATACCTTTCTTTAGGATTAATCTGAATTTGCTAAAATTCATATTTTATATCAAATTTACTAAAAATATTTGCTTTATATAATCTGTTTAACAAATCTTTTTTATTTGAAATAGGGTACCTAGTCTATTTTAAAGCTTTATTTAAAGGTTTATAATTTATTACTAATCTGGGAACACCACGTTCTATTTCAAAGGCCTTATTAACAAAAAAAAGCCTCATAAGACCATAGGCCTCTGTATTTAGTAATAAGTTTTTTATTTTCTAAATTATTTATTTTATTTTTACAAAATTCTATCATATTTGGACTCATTTATATGGGTCTGACATTAGTAGTAATGGATTTTTCTTAATTTGGTCCATTTTATCTTTTATCAATTCAGTTTTTAATTATTTATTTATTTTTTGTAGCTGATAATATCCTTTTAAATTATAAAATTATTTAGACTTTACTTTTATTATTGCATTTATTTCTAATTCATAAATAGAATATACTTTAAGTAAATTTAAATTCTTTTTTCTAGGTTTTTCTATTAAAGCAAATATAATTTTTTAATTTTTTAATTTAAAGGATATACTATCATCTTTTACTGAATAAGAAGTTATTAAGTTCATAAATGGTGTTCCTAGAATAGCCATATGTTATATTAGATATTAGATATTTTTAATTCTAAGTTTTTATTAATAATTGATGCTTCTGTTTTTACCAAGAATATTCATTTTAAATTTATTTGCTGAAGATAATTTTACTCTAGTATTTTTCCAAAATCTCTTTGGTACTAAACTAGGTTTTATACAATTTAAGTCTACTCCTATATCAAATAAGGCTATAGTATCTATAATATAATTTTCAGAAAATTTTAATTTTATTGTTATTAAATATTTCCTAGAGGTTATATCATGAAATAAAAATATAAAATTTTTAGGTACTTCGTCTTTATCTATTATACTAATTTTATTTTTATCAATATCTTTTTCTTCTTCTTCTTTTTCCTCTGAAGACGTTTCAGAAGAAGTGAATTCTTTATTTAATAAAGATATTAGTAATTCTATATCATTTTGCTATTTTTGTTTTAATTCTTTTAATTCACTTTTATTTCTTAAATTTCCTTTTGTAAATCATTAATCGTAGGTTTATTTTTTATTTGCTCATTTTTATTTAGTATTGTTATTAGATCATATGTTTATTTACTAGTACTAAGTAATACAGAAGGTCTAGATTTTTTTATTTGTTTCATTAAAATTATCTAATATTTTATTTAAAAAATTTTCTTGTGTCTTAGGGTCACTTATATGTTTTACTAATTATAAAAGGGATTCTTGTTCTTTAGTTAACATATTTATTGCCTTACTACTAGTTTTAGAACTATTACTAGTGTCTAAACCTATTTCATCTATTTAATTTAATTCTTCAGATTATGATTCTAAATATAATTCATAAATTTTATTTAATATAAATTCTTCTAAATTTAATTCTTGAAGTTTTTTTATTAAATTTATAAAATCTAGATGTATGTTCTTTTTTTACTACAATTATAAATTCTAAATCTTTATATGCCATATTTTTTTCTTTTAAAAAATTTCTTATTATTAGATTTTCTATATTTCTTATATTTAGATTTTTTATAATATTCTTCTTTATCAAATTTCTTTCTATAAATCTTTTTATAAGGTATTTTATAGGATCTTTTATAAGGCTTTTTATTTGTTGAACATTGTCCTGAACATTGTTCTTTATAATTTTGAGCTATACTATAATCAAATTATTTATAGAATGATCCTAATTCTTGTTTAGTTTTTCTCATTTTAAATTTTAAAGATTTTTGTAATTTGTATGCCTTGATAAAGTTTTAATACTTCCTTTTAGACTATACTGATTAGTTGACCATAAGTCAAAAGGCTATAAGAAATTGGATTTTTAAATTCCTGTTTTATATGATATCTAACTTTCTCACCTAGGAAGAAAGGTAATCTTGTTAAGAATTTTTTCTTTCAGAATGCCTGGTTAGAGTCTTCTCTTAGCATTATCCTAGTTAAGAAAGTTATTTTATAAAATTAAAAATCACTAAGTTTTTTACACATGATGTTACTTAGTAATTTAACATTTTTATCTTTCAAAATGAGTTGGATCTCCTATAAAATGAAGTGATATAGTCAGAATAAGTATTGCCACTGAGTCCTGAATAGTATCACTATGTTCATTTAAAATAGGTGTTCCATCCTCATAGGTTTTAATTGCATTTAAAATGTCTAAATATTGTTCATCAATGAGATGATTATCTCACCAACCTTTTAATTGGCCTGTGAAATCAGCTATAATTAATTCTGCTATAGTTCTATCAGATGTATCATTCTGAGTTCTATAAGCATTAGCAGCCATAGTCATCTGTTGCAGAAGGCTCAAGATGTTATATTTTGATTGATTATCTATATTCCACTCATATGCTGACGAAGCATTATATTTATCATACATTGAGTCTTTCTATAAACCAAGGTCTGATGTAGACATTCTGGGTATGATAGACTGACTGTGGGTTATATGATTTATTTGGAGAGTTATTATTTTATTGAAGAAATCAAGATCTTTAGTATTAGGACTGGAGTTTCCTCCTGTTTTTGAGTCCCGATCCTGTGTAACTATACTAATTATTTTAGACTGAGGTGTATCTTAAATAATTTCTTTTGATTCAGAGGTTGACTCAATTTTACTAAGTTGATTTTTAATTACTTTAATGAATTCAGAGTATTTGGACTATTTGACTTCTTGTTGGCTTGTCTTAGAAACCTCAAAAGGTTTAAAGACATGGGTTTTTAATTTTTTGTCAGAAGTTTCTTTATCAAGTTTTATTATTTCTTTATCTTTTATAGGTTTTTCTATTCTGTTTAACTATTATCCTATACTATGTAGATGCGCATTACTAAAATTATTTTGGTCTAATATTTTTCTATTCGGATCATCATCTGCTACCATTTTAAATGGTGTAATTTTTATTTCATTATCTCCATACATAAATATACTAGCAATTTTAGGTAGGAGTGGGCAAAATTTAGTTAACCGACCGAATTTTCAGTTCGATTAACCAAATTTAGAATAATTCGATCGGTTCAATAAAAAAATTTATATAAATTTGATTTTCAATTCGGTTAACTGGTTTGGTTCGACCGATTAATCGTTAACCGAATCCCTTTTTTTTAAAAATTATTTAGTTATTATTTTTTGCTTAATTCTTTAATTATATTATTTTTTACTATAAATATAAACATTTATTGCAAAATAAAGTTATTTTTTATTTTTTTTAAATAAGTTTTATTTAGTTATTTAATTATATTAATTTTTTATTCTAAATAAAATTTTTATATAAAATTTTAAAAAAAATTGGTTGATTAGGTTAATTAACTGAACCGACAGATTTGGTTTGTTTAATTAACCAAATCGACCAAAATAGAAATTTAATCGGTTCGATTAAAAAAATTTAAAAAAATCTATTCGGTTATCCAATCAGTTCGGCTAATTAATTAATCAAACCGACTGATGCCCACCTTTAATTTTAATTGGATGTTTACTTTGTATGATTTTATCTTTTACTTTCTATTCTATTTTTTTATTCCTAATTATTATAGGGTTGACTGATTTTTTATAAATCTTTTTATACCAATGGAGGAATTTTATTGAAATCTCATATTGTTTTACAAAATCAATATATTCTGCTTTTAATTCTTCAAATTTATGTTTTTTTATAAATTTTTATCATTTTATCTAGATTTTTATTTGCTGTAATTTCTTCATAAAATTTATCTTTATTAAAAATAAATTTTTTATTTATTACATTTAATTCTCTATCTATGTTAGCTACATTTTTAGTAATGGCTGAAGTTGTAGGTGATATGAGTGGAAAAGGTGATAAATCTCCATACTGAGGTTGATTTAATATAGTGTTTGGAGCCATAGGATTTAATTCATTTGGATCAACGTATAGAGGTTGTGGTATCGCTCTACTGTAGTCTATACCTTTCATTTTATGACTGGATTCAAATACATCTGATGTAGAATACCTGGACTTTATAAAGATTTGTAATACTGGTTTAGGGTTTGGTTCAGGATAGGAATCATATATAACAGAAGGTAACTGTGATGCTCTTCCTAAATCTACTATTAAAGCAGATAAAGAAGTATCAGAATACCTACTGTTTATACTTCGTCTACTAAATTTTAATTTTATTTTATCATCTTCATACTATTCTATTTGACTAATATTTATATTAGGCTTTACAGTTTTTTTAGGTTCTGGAGGAGGAACTGCTCCTTCTAAAATCCATTCATCAGGAAGGAAAATGTCCTTCCACTGTATGGTTTTAGGAATCACAATGTTTGCTTTAGTAAGTTTTGTTTAAAGAAACTTGGTTTCTCCAGGTTTATGCTACATTTTATATTTAGTAGCAAAGGCAGAAATTATTGGTTTATACTGTATTTTATAAATTAATGCTATATGAATTGATTCTTCTAACATTTTATAATATGAGTTTTAATTTCTAATACTACACTTTTTAAAATATTAGGGTCATTTAATGATATTGTAATATCAGTATAGATATCAAAGTTGATAGGTCCTTGACTTAGACTGGTCTCTACAGATCTTAAGAGGTAGCCTTGAAAGTTTATAAACCTAGCATCTCTAACAACTATTAATTTACTAGTATTTAATCCTTCTCTGGTTAAGGGTTTTATACCAATTGTACTAACCCTATATGTATATATTTATACTTTTTTTTTATCTTTATGGTATTTTAGGAATTCAGAAGATAACAGTATAGTCCTCTCAAAAGGTTTACTTAGTTGTATATCTCTTTCTTCTGTTTTAATAGTACAATCAGTTTTAAAAATATTTATTTCTAAAATTTTATAAATTTATTCTTTATCTACTTTAGGTATATTCCAATCATCTATTGCTTTATGAAAATTTTCTAAAATTACTTCATTCCTATTTACTATCCTTTTAATTTCTTATTATTCAGAATTATCTGATTTAGTTATACTAGCAGATTTATATAAAAAAGGTTTCATTTTTAATTTTTTAAAAAAATTTAAAAGTGACTTCTAAGGTTTTGGAAGCGACTACTGACTTACTGCCCTACAACGCCTATCATTTTTGGCTAAAACGCAACTTACTGCATATTCAAATTCTAATCAAAGATCACACTCTTAACACTATAGATCAAAAGTTAAAAATAAAATCTTATTTATATACTTCTACTACCACCTTACAAAATCTAGATGAAACAAGGAGGGTCCGTTGCCCCCCTAAGACCCCATTTGTTATGCCCCTGATTTTAGAATATGCAGAATTTGGGAGCTACATTTGGGTGAATAGTGCTATGTGGATAGCTAGATTTACTTGAACTTAATCAGACGACTAACATGTTTCTAATTGATACTATGTAATATCTACATTTTTGGTATACATTGGAGCAATTAATACAGAAGATTAATTAGTTATGTAGGAAGAGAGGAATACAAGATATAAATATGATAAATACATGTATATATATATACACAAAATATACATAATATATACATTTTGCACTAAAAGACAAAATGAGTTGAAAAGTAAAAGTAAAAGTAAAATAAATAATAAGTAAATTAAATTAAATTAAAAATTAAAATAATTTTTGGGTAGTGAAAGATGATAGAAATTTTAGATATTAATTAAATATTAATTAATTATATCTATGAGTCGATGGGAAAAAATTAAAGAAATAAGTAAAATTCGAAAAAATTAATTGAAAATTAAAATGAAATATAGATGGAAGAAGAAATATCTAAATATTTAATTATTATTAATTAAATAAATAAGTATATATATATGTGTGTGTGTGGTTTAGGAAGAAAGAAATTTAAAATGTCAAATTTTACTTCTTCTTCTTCTTCCTCCCTCACTTTGGCCGAATTTTATGGTTAAGCAAAGGGGGATTTGCTCCTTCAATTCTATCAAATTTCACAAGAATTATTAAGGATTAAGAGTGTATTTGAAGATTTTTCAAAACTATGTAAGAGTTCTTCCTAATTTAAGAAGCTTTTCTTTGAATTTTATATTATGTGTAATTGTGTTTTGGTAATGAGTATTTGAGATTATGTGTAAATTAAGATTTTGATAGAGGGATTCATAATAGTTGTAATGAGTTATTTTGAAGTTATTTTGATGTGGATGATATGATTTTAAGGTTAGTGAAATAATTAAGTTTTTGTGAAGTTTGGGTTTATGGGTAGATTATGTGAAAATTAGGGTTGTTGAAGGATATTTCTATAATTATGAAATGACTTTTTTTTTAATGTTATATTGATATATATATGATGAATTTATGGTTGAATAATGGAAATGAATATGTTAAGTGCTAGTTGAAAGAGGTAGTAAGGGTGAATTAGGGTTTTGGTTTATTTTTTTTGGTAAAATGATTGTAATTGTTGTTTAATTGATTAAAATGGCTTAGAATAGAATATTAATGAGATATTTGTATTTATAATGTGATTTAAGATTGAGTAATATGAGATAGTAAAATCAAAGAGAGGAAGGACATTGAAGAAGTAAGGCTTGGATGGTGAAATTAGTGGTAGAATTGGCATATCAAAGGTTAGTACATAATTGAAACTTTATGTTTTAATTGCATTTGAGCAGCATAACATATTATGATTTGGAAAATGTGTTATGCCACTTTGATATTAGTTTTTGTATGATTTGTGTGTTGTATTAACTAAATGTGTATTTAATGCGTGAGGCATGAAATGTTAAGCCATTGTATAATACGTATACCCCGTACATATAAAATACATACCTAGGACATAAGAATACTATAGTAATGATATTTAGAAACCTTAACTTTGATATTAGAAATAATTTATAAATTATAAAAGAAAATTCTCTAGAAAAATTTCGCCAGAGTTTTATATGAAATTTCATTAAATCCCAAATTATCAAATGTCACAACTTGCATAAAAACAATTTAACACTCCCAAAATATAATTTACACAAAATCCACCAATCACAAAAAAATCTCCTATTTACCATTTACAACAGTATTTATCATAGTTAAGTTCTTATATAAATATATATATATACAATCATTTCAAGTCTTTAAAACAAAACCAGGTATTATGATACAATTTACATAAACCAAAATGAATAATACAAAACACAAATATACATGAATGCAGTTGGTCCATTTGGTCTCGTGGCACTCTCGAACTCCAAAAATCACCAACAATCAGGATCTCTCAGATTAATAATCCTCTTACTTGCGTGATTCAAACAACCACGCTAAGTTATACAACTTACTGGTACACAATCTTAAATGCATTATATATATCACAATCTTAAATGCAATTATACTTTCCCATAACAGTACTCATGCAACATCTTTACTTTCAATTTATAACTCATACACATAGAACATTTTTCACACACATACACTTTGGGCTCAACACACCTATATAATTATCAAGTCCAATTATCACAATAACAATTTCACGACCCAGCTCTGCTCAGGTCCATTCTCAATCTCAATCTTATCGCATGACCTAGCTCTGCTAAGGTCAAGACCTAGTCTCGCTTAGGCCTATCAATGAATGCAATATCATTTTCAATATCACTGGACAAGTAATTTGTATAGGGTAACAAACACCAATAACACTTTTTTACATCTTTAAGTGATCAACTCAATTCTTGATCACTTTCACATTACATCACATTGTTACAATTTCTAGGTGATCAACCTTATCATGATCACCTTCACCTCACATATTTATAATTTCACATTTTAAATATTTTCCATGTTTTTAAGTCATCCACATACACATCCGTAAGTCATATTCATAATGTGACTTACTTTTCTCATTTTCTTACATATCACAATTGTGTCCATATTGGACAACTCACCGCACATATCATATACATATACATGTATACATACAATCATACAATTATACTCAATTCCTTATTTACAGACAGTCTATAAAAATTTAACATTTGTAACATTTCATGGAATACTATCATTTCTCATTCCCATGACATTACTTAGGTCAGTTTCTAATTTTCCCATCTTATATATTATATAAATCATCCTCACTCATTTTTTTTTCTTTTTATCACATTTCATATAAATCTTAGTCACATTTTCAATGTGACTTCTCTCCCATATTTTCTATGCATTTACCATACTCTTCATATCCATTTTCATAATTTCCAATCAAATTACCTAATGAAGTTCATTTTCACTTTCTTAATCATTTCCCTTTATTTTATTGCCAGTTTCTATATTATCAACCACATTACACATTACATGGTACTTTCACAAGCAATATTATTCATTTAAAATTACTCATATGCTCAATATACATTAAACTATCAATATCTAAGTAATCCTCATCAAAATTTCATTAAAACTCTAAATTCTTAACTTACTACTTTTCTTAAACTTCAATCTACTAATCTCATTTTCAACATTTAACTTTAAAAATATTATTTATATAATAATATAACATCAAAACATATCACTTTTATAATTATGGAAGCCCATTCCAAAAATTCAAATTCCACATAATGCAACCAACAACATGAACTTCACCAAATCTTATCTATATCACATTTTCAATCTTAAAATTATAACATTTACATTAAAAAAAATACTAATTCATTTCATTGCAGTAATTAACATTATCCATTTTATAAACCCTAATTTTACATACTCAAACCGTAAATCCAAACTTCATCCAAACTTGCTCATATTTAATTTTTAACTATGGAATCATTACATACATATATAAATAACACTAATTCCATGCATTCCAATAATTTTAACCAACTACACCCAAAAGCCTAAATCATGCATCACTTTTCCATAACCCTAAATTTTCACAACTTGTCCAATCAACCAACCAACCAACCAACCAATATTCTACCATATTTTCTTCATTTAAACATCAATTCTACTTATTTTAACAATTAAACATCATTTTCTTTCTCTAGCAATCCAAACATAATCTTAAAAAGAAAGAAAACCAAGTTTTAGAGAAGAGGTACTTACTTGAATCTTTGATAAATCTTCAAAACCACTTCAAAATATTTGAGTTTCTTGTGAAATTTAGAATATTTGATGAAGAAAAGAACCTTTTCTTTCTGGGAATTTCGTTCATTGTGTGGTGTGAAGAAGAAGAAGACTTTTCTTTTTTATTTTAAATCTTATTTTCCCATCCACATATATATATTTATATAATTAATTAATTAACAAATATTTTTTTAATATTTAGATATTTTTCTTCTTCCATCCATATTTATTTTAATTTTAATTCATTATTATTTTTTATTTTCCTTCTTCTTTCCAACTATATATATTAATATATTAACTAATTAATATATTAATAAATTTTTACATTTTTATCATCTTCCACTAATAAAATTAATTAATATTTAATAAATTTCCACATCTCCATCATCTTCCACTATCAAAAGCTATTTTTAATTTTGATTTATTTTATTCATTTTTATTTAAATAACTTTTAATCTCCACCAAGTATTTCTTTCTTACTTTGACTTTCTTTTCTTTTTTTTTCATTTATTTATTTTTTTCCGCCTTCCTATCCATAAATATCTGTATATATAAATATTTATATCCTTTTATATGTTGTATATACTTTATGTATATGTATATGTCATATATATATTATTTATATTTTACATATACCATCATGTACATATATATATTGTATATACTATGTATATGTAATGTATATTTAATGTATATAAATACTCAGATGCACATATAATGTGTATCCTATATACACATCAAACATACCTTATATGTAATATATATAAATATATAAAATAAATACCCAACATATACAATTAATAAATAATATGTATATACTATATATATACACTAGGTATACATTAGGTATATACAATACCTATACTTCCAAATACTTATCTATTTTTCCCAAAATCATGGATATTACAGTTGGCTCATCAAACAATGTTGTAGACCTTTAATTTTGGTCCTAAACTAAGTTGATCTAATTCTTGAATCCAACCCAATTTTTTTTAAAAAATCCTAAACCTAGTTTGATTCCATTTTGAAGACCCAAATCAAATTCAATCAAATTTTAAAAGCTTAAGTTAAATATGGTCCAAACTTTAGAAGTCTGACCAAGCCCGGTTTAACCCCAATTCGCCATGGCCATTGGCTCATGGAGAATTGGAAGCATTCCAATTCTCCATGAGCCACTCATGGTGAATTGGAGTGCTTCCAAATTTGTCATGAGTCCACGCATGGCAAAATAGAAGCATTCTAATTCGCCATGCACCTTTGGTCCATGGCGAATTGGTTTGTTTATAATTCGCCATGGTCATTTAATTTTGGCTTTAAATGGTTTCAGGATAGATTAAAAGCTTCCTAATTAATATTGAACTCCGGATAACTCTCGGATTAGCATATTAAGGTTTGAGATTAAATGGTTATTGGCCTATAAATAGACGATTAAAAGCAGAGAGACTGGGGGGAGGAAAGAAAAAGTAATAATAAGCAATACACACAGAATAATATTAGCCCAGAAAACAACACAACATATGTGAGCAGGGATTTTCGCTTCCAATCCCATGTGGAATGGTTCTTGCAACTTCGACACTGTTAGGCTCAGGGCCTTAGAGAACATGGGCCTAAACTCAGAGAAAATGGAGTTACCACTCAGACGGGCTGAAAAAAAGAAAGGGGTGGATAACTAGATTTCTAAAGAGTCCCCAACCCCCTAATGGGTTTGAAAAGTTGAATATGTACGGGGAAGGCGATAATGACCTAGCACCCCCATAATGCCTGGTTCATTAGAGCCGGTCTCCTTTTCAGGTCTAACTATTATTAAATTCTTAAATATTATAAAATCATCACACTATATGCAATTATTGAAATAAAAAATTATTGTATTAAAATTAAAATAAGTTAAAACAAAATAATAAATAGGCACCTATACAAGATGAAAACATGCCCTTACAATATCCAATGTTCAAAATAAATAAAATAAGACACCCACCATTTGGTGGAAACATGCCCTTTACATTAATCCAAAACTCAAAATAAATTAAATTACATTGAACTTAGCTAATGAGGTATTCACAAAGTGAAAACATACCTCTTACATCCTTAAAACCAAAATAAATCAATAAAAAAATATTTAACCATTAATCATAAAAGTAAATCATCCATCACAAACCAAATAAAAACAACATTTACTTTTATAATGAATAGTTAAATATTTTTTTATTGATTTATTTTAGTTTCAAGGATGTAAAAGATATATTTTCACTTTGTGGGCACCTCATTAGCTAAGTTCAATGTAATTTAATTTATTTTGAGTTTTGGATTAATGTAAAGGACATATTTTTACCAAATGGTGGGTGTCCTATTTTATTTAGTTTTGGACATTGGACATTATAAGGGCATGTTTATATCTTGTATGGGTGTCTATTTTTTATTTTATTTGAACTTGTTTTAATTTTAATACAATGATTATTTATTTCAATAATTGCATGTATTATGGATGATTTTATAATATTTAGGCCTGAAAAGGAGGCTGGTTCATGGAACCGGATATTATGGGGGTGTTGGGTCATTCTCACCTTCCCCATTCATACCCAACTTTCCAAACTCATTAGAGGGTTGGAGATTTCTTAGGAATCAAGTCATCCACCCTTTTCTTTTTTCTGGCTCGTCCGAGTAGCGACTCCATTTTTTTGAGTTTAGGTCCGTGTTCTCTAAGGTCTTGAGCCTAATAGTGCCGAAGTCTCAAGAACCATTCCACATGGGAATGAGGGAGAAAATTCTCTAGGTTTAGGCTTCTGTTCTCTAAGGCCCTAAGCCTAATAGTGCCGAAGTTGCAAGAACCATTCTACATTGGGAGTGGGGGAAAAAATCCCGCACACACCATAGAAAGGCAATAGCTACTGTCTTTGCCTCGCTCAACTAAAATCAAAGTAATCCAGGTAGGCAGTAAGCTTGGTTTGAGCTTTGATTTTGGTGGAGCCAAATGGAGGTTTGCTTTTCGTGTTTAATTGATTTAAACTTACAGTGGCCATTATTAGTACTTCATTCAATGATTTTCAATTATTTAAAATTTTTATAGAAATTCTCTATTATCAAACAGTGTGCTTTGTTTTCATTATCATATAGTACACTTGTTTCATCCAGTAGTAATTTATATTCTATGAACTAACATATCTCGTGAAATATTTATCTAAATTAATATTCAGTGGCCCTTAGTTTATAAATGTATTCACAATAGCCAAACCCTAATTTTGATGATGATTTTACATTAATCCTAATAAAATAATTTAATTTAACCTTTTTCGATTCAAAACCCTAAAACTATAATTTTATCCCTAGTTTATGTTCTAAAACCCTAATTTACATTTTAAAATCCTAGTTTATATTCTAACACCCTAATTTACATTCTAAAACCCTAATTTACATTTTAAAACCCTAATTTACATTCTAGAACCCTAGATTTCATTATTAAATCTATTATTGTATACTTATGATGGGTGATTTATTTTTATGAATGATTTGGTTTTATTTTGTTTATGGTGGATGATTTAATGATTAATTGTATTTAGTTATTTGGATTTTAAGAGACTTGTAAAAGACATGTTTTCACTTTGTGGGTGTCTCGTTTAATTTAAATTATTCTTTTATTTTATTTAAAGTTTTGGGATCAATGTAAAGAACATATTTTCACCAAGTGGTGGGTGTCCTATTTTATTTAGTTTTAGATATTGAACATTAGTGCAAGGGCATGTTTCCATCTTGTATGGATGCCCATTTTTTTTTGTTTGTTTGGATCTTCTTTGATTTTAATATAATGAATATTTATTTATTTTAAATTGCATGTAGTATGGATGATATTTTAATAAGTTAAGAATTTAATAATATTTAGACCTAAAAAGGAGGCCGATTCTAATGAACCTGACATTATAGAGTTACTGGGCCATTTCTTACCTTCCCCATGCGTACCTAACTTTTCAAACCTAATAAGGGTTGAAGTTCCTTCGAAATTGAGTCATCCACCCTTTTCTATCTACCTGGCTTGTCCGGGTGGTGACTCTATTTTTTTCGCATTTAGGCTCGTGTTCTCTTAAGACCCAAAGCCTAATAGTGCCGAAGTCTCAAGAAGCATTCCACCAGGAGTGGGGGCAAAAATCTCCGCTCACAGTGGTGACTCCACTGGGGATAAGAGAAGTTGATTCTGTTGGTCTTTATATTATTTTATTCTTTCTTATTATTATATTATCCACCACATCATTTAGATTGTAATATGTGTGTGATTTAGGGTGCTCGTGTAACTCGTGTTATATTATGTAAGGGATACCATACTTTTATTCAAGGTATGAAGATTGAGCATTGCATAACCACTCATAGCCTCGTACTTTTTTGTATATTCTTGCTATGGGAGCCTAAACTTTTCAACCCAAAGACTAAAACTCATGTAATTGGCCTAGTTACTTTCCTTAGATTTTTACCCAAATGCTTATTGTTTGACTATGATTGATAAATCTTGGTTTGAACCATGGCTTATTTAGTTTGTTCTTCTTCTAATATGACCTAATTATATTGTAAGCCTAAAATAATTTTACTCCTTTAAGACCAAATGACCAAAATTACTTTCAAAACTTTCAAGATGGTCTTTTGACATGGGCCAAAAATTCTTTTCTACCTCATGGCCCAAGTACAAGGCCCAAGACTCATTTTTGAACACGACTTTTTACAATGGGCCTTGAAACAAAACTATTTTCTACTTCATTCAAATTACAATTTTTCTTAAATGGGCTCAAAACTTCTTTTCACTTCATGACCCAAGTTCAGATTTTTGTTACTAAAATCTTTTTTCTCAAATGGGCTTACAGCTATATAGGTCAATTATGGAATACTAAAAAATACCAAGCCTTGTTAATCATGGTTTTATTTGTGGCATGAATCATTAGTTGCTTTTCCAAATGGGAAATCTATTTATGATAAACTCTTTAATTTGGTTTTAATTCATAATATAACATAAAAATTATTTTCAGTTGATCCAATGGATTAAGGTTCAATTAATGGGAATTATCATGGACTGACTTCTAAATTTTAAAATACAACTATTGGTTACATCATCCGAGTGAATTTTTCAAAAACAACATATCCCATATTGATATTTTGTTGGCTATATACCTAGGATAAGAGGCTCACCATTCATGTGTGGAAGATATAAGGTTGGAAGGAACGTCCTAATTATCTTTTTTTATTTGTTATTTATGCATACATGCATACATGTATACATATATTGCATTACATAGCATTGATCCTTTCTAGCTCACAGACCTAGAGTACAGTAGTTCAAGGACATACGACAACCCGACCTATGTCAATGACTCAGAGTTCAGTGAAGATATAGTTAATTTCACTCCCAGAACCATGAATCCCGACCATGTTTAGAACATGGTAAATGAAGTTCTTGCATCCAGGATGGAAGAGTTAAAGAGGGCCCTAGTTGAGACCGTGAGAAATCAACTAGCTGCACTATTTGAAGAAAACACTGTTGAAGCATCTGCTAGTAACACAAAGTCATAAGATAATAGAAAGGCTAAGGTAGTCAAAGCAGCCTCTGTTGAAGACAAAGAAGCTATGGACGATGATGACTGGGTATAGTACTTCCAAAATCAATAAGAGGATAAGAAAGAAAAGAAGACTACAGAAAAGAAAGTTGAATCTACAGATGTCAAGAAGATCATTACTGATCTAGAGAAAAAGTTTTAGAAGAAGCTGAAGGTCGAAGAAGTGTTAGAGGTGGACAAGTTATTTGAGCAAGATGAAAAAGTTCCTTACAAGTTCAAAATGCCTTGTTTTGTCAAATTTGATGGAACTGAAAATCCATCTGCATGTCAAGTAATACATCTCTGCCATGCAGTTTGCTAGGGCTACTAAAGCTTAAGCCCTAAGGTACTTCATGCTCTCATTGGCCCCTATTATACAAAATTGGTTCAATACCTTAGAGGAGAACACCTAAAAAGATTGGGATTTACTGCACAAAGCCTTTACTTAGCAGCATGGGTACAATGTTGAGTTGGAAGTGACCTTGATGAAGGTGGAGACCATCAGACAAAAGCAGAATGAGAATTTTATTGATTATGTGAAGAGGTAGAGAAGTAAAGCTACTCTTCTTAAAAAGAGGCCCGATGAGTCTAACCAGATTAGAATGATAGTGAGAGGTGTCATGCCCAACCTTCATGAGAGACCGTCTCATACTCTTATTAGGGATTTCAAAGATCTCCTTCAAGCTAGCTTGTAAATAGAAGAATGGAAAAGAGAGAAGAATCAATTTTCTAGAAGAAGTGATAGGGGAAGTTATCAGTCTAGCGGTCATGGTACACAGAAGTCAGTGGATGTTAATGCAACAACTAGTCAAGCAAATAAAAGATAGTTTTTAGAGTTGGGGAAACATCTACCTTGGGTTTTCAATAAGTTGCAGAAGAATGGACTATTACAACCATTGGTTTCTCGACCTTTGCTGAATCCTCTATCATCATGCATTGATGCCAAGGCCTTTGGTCAATTCCATCCAGTGTAAAGGCATGAGACAGATACATATGTTTGCTTAATGCATGAAATCCAAGATTTGATTGGTAGTGGAAAGCTGCCTAAGCCTGATAAGCCCAATACTAAGAATAATCCCCTGCCTAAATTAGGAAGGGAGCCACTGCTTGCAACCTTTATGATAGAGGGGGGATTAGAGGAGAGTTTTGTCTTGTCGTCTTGTCATGATATGGATGGAGAAGCTGCTAAAGAGAAGGTACTACTAGGCAAGCTTGAACCAACTACGAATGATGAAGGGTTGACTATCATTGATGTTCCTTGCCCTTGATATGTCCAAGTAGAGAAAGCTTTTTTGACTTCAAATTAACAAAACTTCCCTTAGCTTGTTTGGTTTTTATTTCATTTTCTTTCTTTGGTGTTTTCTAGAATAATTATATTTTTCAAATTAAGATTGTTTGAATAAATTTTTTTCATTAAATTTTTATTGGTGTTTGTTCATTTTGGTGCTCAACCAATGATGAATCTAGCTTGATGTTCATAAATTAGTATATCTATGCATCATAATTTGAATGACTTTACTAGGTGAGGGAATTATTCTATAGCATTGAGCTATGTATGCTTACTTAGAAAGGGTTCTGTATAATTATGAGTGTCTAAGTTTTAGTTGATCTTAGAATATGCTTTGATGAACTTTTAAGGTGAAATTAAACTCTGCTTATTTAAGGGAGAGATAATTTAGACATTATTTGGTAAGCCAAGAACTAGTATCCACCCTATTAACATCAATTCCTAGTTTGTCCCTTTGAGTCTTCATAAAATTTTAGCTTGCTTTTCATTCCTTATAAACCCCGATAACCTACCATGAGCTGTTATGACACTTATGATAAGTTTGATGATAATTGAATTACCAAGGGAAAAGAAGATCAAGGAAAAGTCTGTTGAAGTTTATCTAAACTGGACCTAATATCTCAAGTCTATAACATCAGGGTATCCTCATTGAAGCAAACTCGCCCTACTCCATTCATCCATAGTCAGAAGCATAAAATGGTATAACTCTCTTAGAACTAGGATCCAAAAAGTCAAAAAAGAGAAAAAAAGAAGGAGAAAAAAAGAAAGAAAAGAAAAAAAGAAGAGAAATTAAATAACAAAAGATTGAAAGAGCAGTTCAGAAAGCCAACAGAGTTCTTTCTACCTGAAATAATAAAAGACTTCCACTCAGACTATGAGAAGAAGTTTGACTTGAATTGTTCTAACCTAGCTAGAGATTTAGCCAAAATTAGAGAAATAGAAGAAGGACCATCTAGTTCATGATACTCATCATAGCTCCAAGTCATTAAGCTTGAAAGTCCTGCACTTGAAAATTCTACAGAGAAAAAGGACAAAATGATGAAATGTTAAGAAAAAAGAAAAAAAGAAGAAAAAGGGTCTTGAGTTTTTACAGAAGAAAAAGAATAGGTTTGTCCTAGTCAGATTAGATCCAGATTGCTGGCAAGAAGATGGAAGAACATTCCATGAAGCAAGATAACAAGACACCTAGAAGATGGAAATGATGCCAAAAAGTTTAAGAATGCTTCCAATAGTATACAATTCCAGCAAAAGTTGTAGTGTGAAGGTTTATCATTTTTATCATGATAGCTCTAGTTTAAAAATAGCCTTCACCTAACCCATGTCCCTTATAGACCCCATTTCAAGCCTATTAAAGACCTGTTGATATCTCTTGATAGGTAGAGTCTATTATTGGAGATAGTTTGAATAAGCATGCATATGAGATAGATAATATTTAAACTCAATGAGACCTTTGGCCAAATAATGTGTATCTGCCTATCTGAAGTACAATAGTTCTTGCTTAAATGGAAATAATTCTTAAGTTTAGTATGGTAACTAGGGTTGTCATGTTATATCTATGTTAATTTGGAAAGTTGAGTCTTGAGGTACAATGAAACTGATTTGACAAAGCCAAAATATAATTTTACGATTCAAAAAAAGTTTTTGTCATAGAAAGCCTTCAAGTTAAAGGAAGTATGTTGCATTTTTAAACCTCAAAGGACATAATGGGCAAAAGAAGGCTAATGAAAGGATCACTTGTAAGGTTATGACATAAAGAAGCTGGTAACCAAATATGTTGAAAAGGATGTCTCTCGTGTCTTTAAGAATGTTGTTTGGCCCCCTACTACTCATGTTTTCATCTCAAAAATAAAGCCACATATGCACAGTCTTTTGCTGATCTAATGCAAGACCTGAACGAGCATTTGGAATGAATCAATAGGAACATTTCAGCTAATTGACTCAATTTGTGAGTCAATGGAACCACTGTAAGTATTATTCATGCATATCATGCATACATGAGCATATCATAATGCATTTTGTTGTCTTGTATTGCCCATTCTTTGTCAAAATGAACAACAAAACATTGTAAAACAAACATTGAGAAGCATATATGGATTCATGGGGGCATGGAAGGGCCATTACAACAAAAATGGAGATGTATGCTTGTGCAACGAACTAAAAGAATCATTGGTTTGAGCCTACATAGGAGGCAAAACTTTCTCTTTTTCAATTTTTGAGTTTATGCGTGTACAAAACATTTTTAAATTTTCAACATTTTGCTACGCAGAGGCCAATGAGAGGATATGAGGGCTAGATAAAAAATAGTTGATTTTTTTTCTAAAGAACTAAAAGAATGGAATAAGAAGAAAATTAGAACTCTCAAATAAATGTACAAAAGACAAAAGATCAGGACAAAGGTACAAGAAGATTAGATCAATCCAGCTAGAAGAGCTAAAGCCTAGGCAAGATAAATGTCTAACCCCAAGTATAGAAGATAAATATGAAGATTCAATTCTATAGAGGCAGACATTTTCAAGCAAATTTGTTGAAGCATCCACTACCCTGCCTATTTTTATTTATTGAAGTATCCTGATGGCACAATCTCTAGTCTATATTAGATTTGTTGAAGTATCCTAGCAACATAGTTTTTCTTGATAAGTTGAAGTATCAAGTTTTGTTTTAGTGAGATATTTGAGTCACTCACTATTCTACCAAGATAATAGAGTTGCTTGGTGATTTGTATCTGGATATTAGAGTCGCTCAATGAATTTTTTGATTTACCAAGATATTAAAGTCTCTTTGTGGTTTTCATCGGGATATTAGAGTCACTCGATGACTGTTTTCACTCACCAAGATATTAGAGTCGCTTGCTGGATTTCATCGGGATATTAGAGTTGCTCGATGGCTGTTTTCACCAGCTAAGATATTAGAATTGCTTTGTGATTTTATCGAGATATTAAATTCACTTGATAGACCCATTAGGATATTAGAGTTTTCCAATGACCAGTTGAGATATGAGAGTCACTCAATAGTTTTGTTTCTCGATCATCGGGATATTAGACTTACCTGATAAACCCATTGGGATGTTAGAATTGCCCAATGACCCATTGAAGATATTAGTGGCTCAATTTTTTTTGTTACTTGGTGGATTTCATAGGGATATTAGAATCACCCAATAATCCATTGAAGTATCAAATCCAATCTCGGACCTATTCCAACCTCAGGTCCAGAATCCAAATCCAGTATCGGGTCCAATACCCAAAATCAGTCTCAGGTTAAGAACCCAAATCTAGTATCGGGTCCAAAACCCAAACCAATCTCAGGTTTATAACCTAAAACCAATCTCGGGTCGAGAACTAAAAACTAGTATCTGGTCCAGAACCCAAATCCAGTCTCAGGTCCAGAACCCAAACTAACCTCGGGTCTAAAATCTCGGGTCAAAAACCTAAACCAATTCTCCGGTCGAGAACCCGTCCTTATCCAGGATCAACTCAAAATTGTATTACTTTTCACTCTCTTCTACTGAAATCTCAAATCGTTCAAGCAGGAGGTAAAACTGTAGACCCTTAATTTTTGTCATAAACTAGGATGATCTAATTCCAAAATTTTAAATTTGATCCATCCCAATTTTTTTTTATAAAAAGCTTAAACCTAGTTTGATTCCATTTTGAAGGCCCAAATCAATTTCAATCCAATTTTAAAAGCTTAAATTAAATCCAATCCAAACTTTAAAAGTCTGACCAAGCCCTGTTTAACCCTAATTCACTATGGCCATTGGTTCATGGCTAATTAGGATGCCTAATATGCCATCAACAATGGCTCATGGCTAATTGTAAGCATTCCAATTTGCCATGAGCCACTCATGGCGAATTAGAGCACTTCCAAATTTGCCATGAGCCCACTCATAGCGAATTAGAAGCATTCTAATTCACCATGCACCTTTAGTCCATGGCAAATTGGTTTTGTTTCTAATTCACCATGGTCATTTAATTTTGGCTTTAACTGGTTTCAAAACAAATTAAAAGCTTCTTAATTAATATTAGACTTCAGATAACCCTCGGATTAGCAGATTAGGGTTTGAGATTAAACAATTATTCGCCTATAAATAGACAATTAAAAGCATAGAGACTAGGGGGTGGAAAAAAAGCAACAATAAGCAATACATACAGAATATTATCAGCCCAGAAAAGAGCACACCATAGAAAGGCAGAAGCTATTGTCTTTGCCTCACTCAACTAAAATCAAAGTAATCCAGGCAGGCAGCAAGCTTGGTTTGATTTTGGTGGAACCAACAAATAGAGGTTTGATTTCCATGTTTAACTAATTTAAACTTACGATGGAAATTATTATTACTTCATTCAATGATTTGCAATTATTTAAATTTTTCATAGCAATTCTCTATTATCATACAGTGTGCTTATTTTTCATTATTATATAGTATACTTGTTTCATCTAGTAGCAATTTATATTCTATGAACCAACATATCTTGTGCAATATTTATCTAAATTATTATTCAGTGGCCCTTAGTTTGTGAACATATTCACAGTAGTCAAACCCTAATTTTGATGATGATTTTCCATTAACCCTAGTAAAATAATTTAATTTAACCAATTTTGATTCAAAACCCTAAAACTATAATTTTATCCCAAAAATCCTAGTGTATATTCTAAGACCTTAATTTACATTCTAAAACCTTAGTTTACATTTTAAAATCCTAGTTTATATTCTAAAACCCTAATTCACATTCTAAAACCCTAATTTACATTTTAAAACCCTAACTTAGATTCTAGAACCCTAGATTTCATTATTTAATCTAATATTGCATACTTATGATGGGTGATTATTTTATGAATGATTTGATTTTATGTTGTTTATGTGGATGATTTAATGATTAATTATATTTAGTTATTTGGATTTTAAGAGACTTGTAAAATGCATGTTTTCACTTTGTAGGTGCCTCATTTTATTTAAATTATTCTTTTATTTTATTTAAAGTTTTGGAATCAATGTAAAGGATATGTTTCTACCAAGTGGTGGGTGTCCTACTTTATTTAGTTTTAGACATTGAACATTATTGTAACGACATGTTTTCATCTTGTATGGATTCCCATTTTTGTTTGTTTTTTTGGACCTTCTTTGATTTTAATACAATGAATATTTATTTATTTTAAATTTCATGTAGTATGGATGATATTTTAATAAGTTAAGAATTTAATAATATTTAGACTCGAAAAAGAGGCCGGTTCCAATGAACCGGGCTTTATGGGGGGTGCTAGGTCATTTCTCACCTTTCCCATGCATACTTAACTTTTCGAATCCAATAAGGGGTCAGGGATTTCTTAGGAATTAAGTCATTCACCCCTTTTTATTTTCATGGTCGGTCTAAGTGGTGACTCCATTTTCTCCGGATTTAGGCCTGTGTTCTCTAAGGCCTTAAGCCTAATAGTGCAAAAGTCACAATAACCATTTCACTGGGAGTAGGGGCAAAAATTCTAGCTCACAAATGCCTAGATCATCTCTCTCTTAAATAGACAAAGTTCAATTTTGCCTCAAAAGTTCATTAAAGTATGTTCTAAGATTGACTTGGAATAGGTAATTATGTTGGAGCCCTCTCTAAGTAAGTATACATAGCTCAATGATATAGAATAATTCCCTCACCTAGTAAAGTCATTCAAATCATGAAGCATATATACACTAATTTATGAATATCAAGTTAGATTCATCATCGATTGAGCATCAAAATGAATAGAAACCAACAAAATCATAAATTTAACCAAAGAAATTTATTTATACAATCTTAATTTGAGAAACATAATTATTTTAAAGAAATAAGAAAGAAAATAAGATGAGCGTCAATCAAGCCAGGGGAAGTTTATTGAGTTGAGTCTCTTCTCTCTTCATATCTTCTATACCCCATCTTGAAAGGAGGATAAGACAAAATCTTCATTTAATCCTCTCCCTATCATGAAGGTTGCTGGGGGAGGTACTCTGCCAAACTTAGGCATAGAATTGTCTTTCATTATAGATTTGTTAGGCTCAGGAAATTTCCTACTGTTAATCGAATTTTGGATCTCGTGTCTTAACCTAAAACACTTGTTTATTTTGTGCCCCTATGTTTGATGGAATTGATTGAATGCATTGATATCAAAGTTTATTGGCAGAGGGTTGGGTAACGGTCAAGGAGCTAGTGGCTGCAACAACCCTTGCTTCTACAGCTTATTGATAACCTGAGATAAATGTCTCCCCAACTCTAAAAATTGTCTCTTATTCCCTTGGCCAATAGTTACATTGACATCCACTTCTTTCTATGCACTTTGACAATCAGATTGGTAATTTTCCTTCTCATTCCTTCTCCCAAAAAAATGAATCTTCTCCCTTTTTCACTTTTCTATCTTTAAGCTAGCTTGGAGATGATCTTTGAAATCTCTAATAAGAGTATGAGACAGCCGTTCACGGAGGTTAGGTAGGACACCTCTCACTATCATTCTGATCTGGTAAGATTCATCAGGTCTCTTTTGGAGAAGAGGAGCCTTGTTCCTCCACCTCTTCATATAGTCAACAAAACTCTCATTTTGCTTCTTTTGAATAGTCTCCACCTCCATCAAGGTCACTTCAAGTTCAACATTATACCCATATTACTGAATGAAGGCTTTATATAGCAGATCCCAATCTATCTGGGTGTTCTCCTCTAAGGTATTGAAGCAATTTTGTACCACTGGATCTAGAGAAAGCATGAAATACCTTAGGGTTTGAGCCTTAGTAGCTTTAGCAGATGCATAACAGTGATATACTGCTTGAAATGTAAGTGAGGATTTCTAGTTCCATCAAACTTAGAAAAAGGAAGGCATCTTAAATTTGTAAGGGATTGCTTCATTATCTTAAAATAATTTATCTACTCCGACATCTCTTCTATCTTTAGTTTCTTTTCGAACTTCTTTTCCAAGTCAGAAATCATCTTTTCAACATTAGTGGATTCAGTCTTCTCCACCTTCCTTTCTTTCTTCTCATCCTGTTGGTCTTAAAAGTATTGTTCCTAATCATAATCATCAATTACCACGTTCTCATCATCAAAGTCTACCTATCCTACCTTAGCCTTCCTTTGTCTTTTTGCTTCTTAGTACTAGTAGACGCTTCAGCATTATTAATTTCCAGTAGTGTAGCTAACTAACTTTTCACGACCTTAGCCAGAGTCCCCTTTATTTCTTCCATTTTTTAGGCTAGGGCCTTATTCGCCAGGTTCTAAACTTGTTAATGATCCATTGGTTTTGGTGCAAAGTTGACTAAACCTTCACTGTATTCCGAATCACATGTAGGTTTGATTGTTGTAAGCTCCTAAATTGCTATACTCCAAGTCTGTGAGCCAGAAAGGATCAATACAAATGTATTGCAATGTATTTATGCATGTGTAGTAAACAAACAAACAGAATTAGGGTATCCCTTCCAATCTTATATCTTCCACACATAAGTGGTGAGTCTCTTTTCCTAGACATATGGTCAACATAACATCAATAAAGGATATGTTTTTTTTTTTGAAATATCCACTCAGACGAATTATCCAATAGTTGTATTTTCAAATAAGAACTCAATCCATGATAACTCCCACTAATGGAGCCTTAATCCATTAGGTGAACTGGGAAATATCTTTTATGCTATATTATGGATTAAAACTAAATTAAATGGTTTATCATAAATAGATTTTTTAGTTGGAAAATTAACTAATGGTTCATGCCATAAACAAGCCCATGATTAACAAACCTTGGTATAAATAAGGCCCACAACTGATTATAACATTCCATAATTGACCTAACTACTTCCTTTCAAGAAATTTGGGTCCATTATAAAGGGAGTTTAAATTTTAAAGCCCAGTAAAAGAATGGTTTTGAGCCTTTCTTTGAAAAAGGTTTGTTCCAAAAATTAATTTTGGAGATTAGGTCCATCTTTAAAAGGTTTTAGCTTACATTTGAAGGTTTTTGAAAATGATTTGGGCTTTAGGCTTAAAATAATTTTAGGCTTGTACCATAATTAGGTCATATTAAAAAAAAAAACTAAATGGTCCATAATTAAAACCAAAATTTGTTAATCATAGTCAAACAATAAGCAATTAGGGTAAACCTAAGGAAATTTACTAGGCTAACTACATAGGCTTTAGTCTTTGGATTTAAAAGGCTTAGGTGCCCATAGTAAGTATTTACCAAAAGGTATTAGACTATGAGTGGTTATGCAATACTCGATCTCCATACATTGAATGAAAGTATGGTATCACTTGCATATACATAACTCAGGTTCCAAAGGGCATCTTAACTCACACATACAATGCAATTCTAAATAATGCAATGAATAATATCATAATAAGAAAGAATAAAATATTATAAAGACCAATGGAATCAACTTATTTTATCCCCAGCAAAGTCGCCACTGTGAGCGGGGATTTTCGCCCCCACTCTCGGTGGAATGATTCTTGCGACTTCAGCACTGTAAGGCTCGGGGACTTAAGAAACAGTTGCCATCCAGACAGGCTAGGAAAGAAGTAGAAAGGGGTGGTACCTCGATACCTAAGGAATTCCCAACTCCTTACTTAGGTTTAGAAAGTTAAGTACGTGTGGAGAGGGTGAGAATAACCCAACACCCTCATAATGCCCGATTCATTGACAATGACCTCCTTTTCAAGTCTAAATATTATTAAATTCTTAATTTTTGCAATATTATCAATACTGCATGCAATTAAAATAAATAATCATATTATAAATCAAATAATAACAAATATATAAAATAAGCACCCCTCTAGAGAACATGCGCTTACAATATCCTGATGTTTGTACAAATAAATAAAATAGGACACCCACCATTTTGGTGGAAACATGTCCTTTACAATGGTCAAAATTTTATAAAATAAATTACATAATTAAAAAAACCAAGGCACCACAAGGTGGAATATGCCTTTTAACATCTTTAAAAGTCCGAACAACTAGTAAACATAATTTAATTAAATATAGTAAGCAATAAAATAATCAAAGCACATCATCCATCCTAAAGCAAATCAAATAACGACGATCAAGGTGTAAAGATACAAATTAAGATTAAACATGCAAAGTTGGGTTTAGAGTGCAATTAAGGGCTAAAACATGCAAACTAGGGTTAAACCTAAAGGATTGAGGTCTTGGATTAGGATTTTGGATTAGAGTTTTAGGAATTAGGGTAATGGATTTTAAGGTTTAAGGAATTAGGGTTTTGGAATTAAGGTTTTATGAGTTAGGGATTTGGAATTAGGGTTTTAGGAATTAGGGTTCTAGAGTTAGAGATTTAGGAGTTAGGGTTTTGGAATTAAACATTGTAGACCCTTGATTTCAGCCTTAAGCTAGTCGGGTCCTAATTATAGAAGGCCTAAGTCATGATTGGTCCACTCTTAATAAGCTTAAACCTACTCTAAGCTTTTAATTAGATTGGTCCGATTTTATAAGGCCTAAAATAATTCCGATTCAATTTTTAAAGCCCTGAATGGTCCGATTGAAGCAAGTTTTATTCGGTATGGATCATGCCATATCGAATTAGGCTTGTCCAATTTGATATGGATGGTCCATGTCAAATTAGAATCACTCTAATTTGATATGGACCATGTCCATATGGAATTAGACTTACTAATTCTATATGGACTTTGTTCCATGTCAGATTAAACTTGTTTTTATCCGATATGGTCACAGTTTCTCTCGAATTTAAAACAATATAATTTGATATGCTTCAGAACGAGGCCGTACTTGAATAGGAGTGAGAATTAAGCTAAGGCTTGGTCATAAGGTGTTAACTTAATAAATTTTTTTTATATAAATACAGGATTAAAAGAAAAAAGAGGATTAGCAAGACAGAGGCAAAAATAAAAAATTGAAAAACCCTACCAACACCTAGAAGAGACAGAGGCAGCAAGAATTAATAAAGAAAGAAAATAACCGAAGCAAGAAAATAGAGAGAGAGAGAGGTAGCAATAAGAATTAGCAAAAAGAAATCAACCAAATAAAAGAAAATACACAGAACCCTAACAACAACAAACTAGAATACAGTGGACATTGCCTTCACTTTGCTCTACCGAGATTTGAAACTGATGCAAAAATAAAGTTTGGATCAACATAAAATATAGGTGGAACCAATAAATGGTGTTTGAAATTCCTTATTTAATCTGTTTTAAATTCACAGTAGTTCATTCATTATTGTTTCACTCATGGAATCATCTTAATTTATTTCTTGAGTTTTTCATGAAATATCCAGTAGACTATTTGAGAATCCATAATTAGTTTATGTACACAAAACTGATTTTAAATGTCTAGTGAATTACGTTATTTATATCCATGGTAGCATGTTTAAGTTTTATGGGAAACTCTAATTTAAGATCACCATAGTTTCATCAATATAATTAGCATTGAAATCTTAATATCATAGTAGGAGTAACAATTGATCTCATGCAATATTAATTTGAATTAAACATCCAATGGCCCAATGTCTATTAATATAATCACAGTAAATATCCAAAATCCTAATTTACATTCTAAAACCCTAGTTTACATTTTAAAACCCTAGTTTATATTTTAAAACCCTAAAATTATTTTCTAAACCCTAAGCTAATGTTGTTTTCTAAAAACCCTAAAACCCTAATATTATTTTCTAAAACCCTAAAACCCTAATGTTATTTTCTAAAACCCTAGAATATTGTTTTCTAAAACCCTAAACCCTAATGCTCTTTTCTAAAAACCCTAAAACCCTAATGTTATTTTATAAAACCCTAAAATCCTAATATTATTTTCTAAAACCCTAAAAATCATAGTTTGATCATTAAAACTCTAATTTTCATTCATAAATTCTAATTCATATAATGAACCCTAATTTTATATATCTTATGCTTAATTTAAATATTAAAACCTAAATTTAATTATTTCATGTTTATGATGAGTGACTTATTGATGGAATTTATTGTAGAATGATTTGCTTTTAATTATTGTGAATGTTTGAATGGCTTAATTCATTTGGTTAATTATTTTAAAGTTGATTATTTTAGATTCAATGATGCAAGAGGTATGTTTCCGCTTTGTGGGTACCTCATTACTAAAGTTCAATGTAATTTAATTTATTTTGAGTTTTGGATTAATATAAAGGGCATATTTTCACTAAATGGTGGGTGTCCTATTTTATTTAGTTTTGGACATTGGACACAGTTGTAAGGGCATGTTTCCATCTTGTATGGGTGCCCATTTTATTTATTTGTTTGAACCTTATTTGATTTCAATACAATGAATATTTTATTTAATTTAACTGCATATATTAAGTATGATTTTATAATATTTAAGAATTTAATCATATTTAGACTTGAAAAGGAGGCTAGTTCTAATGAACCGGGCATTATGGGGATGTTGCTTTATTCTCACCTTTCTTTTTCTTTGCTATCTGGGTGGCGACTCTAATTTCTCCGGATTTAGGCTCATGTTCACTAAGGCCCTGAGCTTAACAGTGTCGAAGTCACAAGAACAATTCCACATAGGAGTGGGGGCAAAAATCTCTGCTCACAATGGCGACTCCATTGGGTATAAGAGAATTTAATTTTATTGGTCTCTATGTTATTTTATTCTTTCTTATTATGATATTATCCATTTCATCATTTAGATTGCATTATGTGCATGAGTTAGGATGCCCATGTAACTCATGTTGTGTTATGTAAGGAATACCATACTTTTACTTAAGGTACGGAGATCAAGAATGGCATAACCACTCATAGTCTCGTACCTTTTGCTATATACTTACTATGAGAACCTAAGCTTTTTCAACCCAAAGACTAAAACTCATGTAATTGGCCTAGTTACTTTCCTTAGGTTTTTACCTAAATGCTTGTTGTTTGTCTATGATTGATATATATTGGTTTGAACTGTGGCTTATTTGGTTTGTTCTTTTTCTAATATGACCTAATTCTATTATAAGCTCAAAATGGTTTTATTTCTTCAAAGCCAAAAAACAAAAAATATTTTTAAATTCTTTTTCAAGATGGTCTTTGGACATGAAAACCTTTTATGATGGGTCAAAAATATTTTTTCACCTTGTGACCCAAACTTAAAGCCCCAAAATTCATTTCTAATTAAACCTTTCTACAATGGGCTTTGAAAAATATTTTTCACTTCATTCAAATTACAATTTTTCTTAACCTTCTTCTTAAATGAGCTTACAACTATTAGATCAATTATGGAATATCAAAAGTCAATTGTGGGCCTAATTTTTACTAAGAATTGTTAATCATGGGCTTGTTTGTGGCATGAGTTATTAGTTATTTTTCTAAATGGGAAATCTATTTATGATAAACCATTTAATTTAGTTTTAATCCATAATACATCATAAAAGATATTTTTAGTTGATCCAATGGATTAATGCTTAATTAATGAGAATTATCATGGACTGACTTCTATGTTTAACTATTGATTAAACAATCCTAGTGAATTTTTCAAAAATAAGATGTCCCATTTTGATATTTTGTTGATCATATACCTAGAAAAAGAGATTTGCCGCTCATGTGTGGAAATTATAAGTTTGGAAAGAATGTCCTAATTATCTTTGTTTATCTGTTACTTGTCCATCCATCCATGCATACATATATACATGTATTGCATTACATGACATTAATCCTTTCTAGCTCACATACCTGGAGTTTGACAGTTCAAGGTTTCAGTGAAAATATTGTTAATTTCACTCCCAAAACCATGAATCCCGACAAAGTTCAGAACATGGTAAATGAAGCTTTTGTATCCAAGATAGAAGAGTTAAAATGGGGCCCTAGCTGGGACCATGAGAAATCAACTAACTGCACTGTTAGAAAGGAAATACTATTGAAGCATCTGATACTAACAAAAAGTGAAAAATAAGGGAAAGGCTAAGGTAGTTGAAGTAGTCTCTGATGAAGATAAAGAAGCTATGGACAATGATGACTGGGAACAATACTTCCAAGATCAATAAGAAAATAAGAAAGAAAAGAAGACTACAGAAAAGAAGGCTGAATCCGCAGATGTAGAAAGAATGATTACTAATTTAGAGAAAAAGTTTGAGAAGAATTTGAAGGACAAAAAGGTGTCAAAAGTGGACAAGATATTTAAGCAAGATGAAGAAGTTTCTTACAAGTTTAAGGTGCCTTGTTTCGCTAGGTACAACAGTACAGGGAATCCTCACTTGTATGTTAAGAAGTACATTACTGCTATGCAGTCCGCTCGAGCTATTAAAGCCCAAACTCCGAGGTATTTTATGTTTTATTTGGACCCTGTAGTACAAAATTGGTTTAATACTTTAGAGAAAAGTACCAAAAAGATTGGAATATGTTGTACAAAGTAGTCATTCAACAATATGGGTACAATGTCAAACTGAAAGTTACTCTGATGGAAGTGGAAACTATCAGACAAAAGCAAAATGAGAATTTTGTTGACTATGTGAAGAGGTAGAGAAACAAGGCTGCACTGCTTAAGAAGAGACCAGATGAGTCCAACCATATTTGAATAATAGTAAGGGGTGTCCTACCTAGTCTGCATGAATGAATGTCTCACACGCTCATAAGGAATTTCAAAGATCTTTTGCAAGTTGGCTTGCAAATAGAAGAGTGGAAAAGGGAGAAGAATCATTTTTCTGGAAGAAGGAATGAGAAGGGAAGTTATCAGTCTGGAGGTCAGGGTACACATAAGTCAGTGGATGTCAACAAAAAACTGGTCAAGCAAGTAGAAGATAATTTTCAGAGTTGGGAAAACATTTATCTTGGGTTTTCAATAAGTTGCAGAAGAATGGGCTATTATAGACATTGGCTCCCCGACCTTTGTCGAATCCTCTGCCATCAAGCTTTGATGCCAAGGCCTTTTGTCAATTCCATCAAGTGCAAAGACATGAGACAGTTAAATGTGTTCGCTTATGATGCAAGAAAGGATCCCTTGAAGCTAGCAAGTGGACCAATCACTAGGAGCAAGGCAAAGAGATATCAAGCTAGTATGGCTTTGCATATTCAAGAAGAGATTTCCAAAGAGCTTCAAGAATTATCATTCAAGAAGATGGAGATAGAGCTTGAAGAAGGCACACCAAAGCTGATTATGATGCTTAGTGTGAATATAGAAGCTAAAGGCTAGCTAAAGAGGTCCAACGTGCAAGAAAGGTCCATGGGGATTCATATGAAGCCTTGGGAAGTAATTTAAGGCCTTAGTAAGATGATGGAAGTGATTGGAAGAAAAGCTTGGAGTGTAGCCAGTTTCACACGTACCTGTGAGAATTCTGAAGCCCTGTGAGAATAGCTGGATGGACCTTGGAGTGCAGCCAGTTTCACACGTACCTGTGAGATTTTCTGAAGCCCTGTGAGAATAGTTGGATGGACCCACTGCTTAAAGATTATTAATTTTGTTTAATGGGCCACGTTTTATATCATTATGGAAGGCTTAAAAATAGGATTTTGTTTCCATACTTTATATTTTCCTTAGTGGATTAGGATTTTGTTTCCATACTTTATATTTTCCTCAGTGGATTAGGATTACTTTATGTTTTTCCTTATGCAATTAGGAATGTTTTTCCTTATGCAATTAGGAATGTTTTCCTTATGCAATTAGGAATGTTTTAGTTTTCCTTATGCAATTAGGAATGTTTTCCTTATGCAATTAGGAATGTTTTTCCTTATGCAATTACAAATGTTTTAGTTTTCCTTATGCAATTAGGAATGTTTTTCTTATGCAATTAGGAATGTTTTAGTTTTCCATATGCAATTAGGAATTTTGTAACCCTTATTTAAGGGCACTATTAGGCTGAATTTCAGGAGATAACAATCAATAAAAAATTTTGAATTCTTCTACAAGTTCTTCTTGTGAATTTTCGTGTGAGAGAGATTAGAGTGGATTCTTTAATTCTTTCTTTGCATCAAGAATTAGGTTTACTTATCAACAAGAGTTGTGGCGTTTTCCTTCTTCTTACCAACTAAATCCTTCAATCATAGTGAGTTAGCGTCTCTTTATAGGCGTTGGGTTCCTTAGGAGGTGATTATCAAGTTTCAAGGAGTTCTCTACCATTGTTATACGTTGGGTTTGCTGCCATCGTTGCTAAGGGT
Organism: Garcia nutans; assembly: GCA_947685225.1. Classification (NCBI taxonomy): domain Eukaryota; kingdom Viridiplantae; phylum Streptophyta; class Magnoliopsida; order Malpighiales; family Euphorbiaceae; genus Garcia; species Garcia nutans. The sequence continues at coordinate 28,653,787 of CANTUV010000007.1, read as the reverse complement.
CCGCGTCAGCTTAAGGCATGAGATCCAAGATTTGATTGACAGTAAAAAGTTGCCTGAGCCTGATAAGCCCAATACCAAGAATAATCCTCTGCCTAAATTTGGAAGAGTACCTCCACCAACAACCTTCATGGTAGGGGGAGAATTAGAGGAAGATTTTATCTTATCCTCCTATCAAGATGAGAGTGCAGAAGATGTGAAAATAGAAGAGGCTCAATTTAACAAACTTCCCTTGGATTAAATGTTGCTCACTTTATTTTTCTTTCTTTGGTATTTAATTGGAACAATTATGTTTTCAAGTTAAGATTGTTTGAATAAATTAGTTTTGTTTCATTCATAATTTTTTAGTTTTTGATATTTATAAATTAGTGTATCTATGCATCATAGTTCTAATGACTTTACTAGGTGAGGGAATTATTCTATAGGATTGAGATGTGCATGCTTACTTAGGGAAGGCTCCTGCATAATGATCTTTGTCTAGGTCCTAGTCAATCTTAGAACATACTTTGACAAACTTTTGAGGCAAAATTGAAATTTGCTTATTTAAGGGAGAGATGATCTAGGCATTGTTTGGTAAGCCAACAACTAGTATCCGTCCTATTAACATCAATTCCTAGTTTGTCCCTTTAAGCCTTCATAAGATTTTAGCTTGCTTTTTATTGGCTTGTAAACCCAATAACCTACGCTGAGCTGTTATGATACTTATGGCAAGTCTGATGATAACTAAGGAACAAAGGGGAAAGAAAATCAAAGAAAAGTGTGTATTATCAAGATCATAAGGATAGTTGAAGTTTATCTAAACTGAACCTAATATCTCAAATCTATAACATCAGGGTAACAAAGGGTTCATCCTCATTGAAGCAAACTCTTCCTACTTTATTCATCCATAGTTAGAAGCATAAAATGGTACAACTCCCTTAGAATTAGGACCCAAACAAAAAAGAAGAAAAAAAATTAAAAAAAAGGAAAAAAAAAAGAAAGAAAAAAGAAGAAAAATAAAAAAAAACAAAAGTTTGAAAGAGTGGCTCAGAAAGCAAACCGAGTTCTTTTTTTACCTAAAGTAGTAGAAGACTTTCACTTAGTTTACATGGACAAATTGACTTGAATTAGGCCAACCTAACCAAAGATTCAGCCCAAAATCATAGAAATACCATCTAGTTCATGAGACCCGTCACACGTCCTAGTCAGTAATCTTGAAAGTTCTGTACTTAACAGTCCTATAGAGAAAAAGGACAAAAATGATAAAATGCTAAAAGAGGGAAAAGAAAAAGAGAAAAAAAAAGGAAAAAGAAGAAAAGGAAAGGAATGATGGTTTAAAAAATTTTTACAAAGGCAAAGGCTATCCTAATCAATATCGAGATTAATGCTAAGAAGCTGGAAGAATGTTCAAATCTCTATCTTTTATGTCTAAGAAGAGGTATGTAGTGTAAAGATTTATTAGCAATGTCACATCAACTCCAATTTAGAAATGGCCTTCATATAACCCATATCCCTTATAGACCCCATTTCAAGCCTATTAAAGACCTATTGATACGAACCAGCCACGAGGTAAGGATCCATTGGTGCTTCCAAATGGGTCATTGACTAGGAGCAGAGCTACAAAGTTTGGAGTAGCTATGGGATTGCATATTTAAGATCAAATTTCAAAGGAAGTGACTGAAATGGATATGGAAAAGTGCACAATAGAGCTTGAAGAAGGCACACCAAAGCTGATTATGATGCTTAGTGTGGAAGCTAAAGGCTAGCTAAAGAGGTCCAACGTGCAAGAAAGGTCCAACGTGCAAGAAAGGTCCATAGGGATTCATATAAAGCCTTGGGAAGTAATTTAAGGCCCATGGACAGCCCAAATAGTGTGGGGCATGTTCTTATGTTGAAGGGATTTAGTTTGGTTGTTTCCATACTTTATATTTTCCTTAGTGGATTAGGATTTTGTTTCCATACTTTATATTTTCCTTAGTGGATTAGGATTTTGTTTCCATACTTTATATTTTCCTTAGTGGATTAGGATTTTATTTCCGTACTTTATATTTTCCTTAATGGGTTAGGATTTTGACTTTGTAGCTTTCCTTTTCCCATTAGAATTAGGGTTTCAGATTTATGTGTGCCTTTTAGTATAAATAGGGCCTTATTTTTCTTGTAAGGGGACTTTTGACATATTATTATTAAAAATTTTCGAATTCTTCTACAAGTTCTTCTTGTGAATTTTCGTGTGAGAGAGATTAGAGTGGATTCTTTAATTCTTTCTTTGCATCAAGAATTAGGTTTACTTATCAACGAGAGTTGTGGCATTTTCCTTCTTCTTACCAACTAAATCCTTCAATCATAGTGAGTTCGTGTCTCTTTATAGGCGTTGGGTTCCTTAGGAGGTGATTATCAAGTTTCAAGGAGTTCTCTACTATTGTTATACGTTGGGTTTGCTGCCATCGTTGCTAAGGGTCCGCGTCATTTGGTATCAGAGCCTTGCTACAAGGTAATTTTTATCTACTTTGTCTTTCTAGGGTTTGTTAATTTAGGTCTTTTAAGTTTCTGCGTTTTAGGGTTCTTAGAGAGTCTAGTCTTTAATTTTCGAAAAAAAGAGTCATATATCAAAATTCAAAAAGTCTAAAGATTGTTTAAAGAGTAATTCAAAACCTAGGAAAAGGAGTCTGATTGAAATTTGAAACCTAGGCCTTGCATCTGAATTGGATTCGAAACCAAGATTAGGGTTCTTGAAAGAAAGCAAAAGCTAGAGTTTTTGTTCAAGTTTGATTTCGATTTGATTTTGAGTAAATTTGGGGTTGCGAATTAAGTCCAGATTTCAAAAAGTTCTTGGGAGTAAATTAAGTCCCGAATCAAGGGGATAGTGAGAGGAAGCAAAAAAAAAAAAGAGTACAAAACCACCTCAACAAAAATTGTTTGATATTTTTGCTATTTGGGTGCTAAGGATCATATCTAGGTGGGTCAGAAGTAATAAAAATTTTTTTGGGCGAAAAATTTCACCTTTTGAGGGGCTTTTGGAATTCGAAAATCAGACCTTAATATTCATATTATTTGAGTGTTATAGGTGGGAATTAGAGTCTAGAAGCTAGCATTTTGGGTAGAATTGATTAGGTCCATAAAGCAGCTTGCCAATTTAGGTTCTAGTCTTGTTTTCTATCTAGTTCTAGAATTTAGGTTCTAGTTTCTTGAACGACTTGACAATTGTTGGTTGGTGAGCTTGGTTCTGAAGTGCAATCAAGGAAGACAAGAAAAGTGAGGTAATTCTAAACACTTGAGTGAATTTCGATTATTACTAATCTTGCTTCTTTGAGTTTGTTTGTTTGTTAACATGGCTGGAAAAGGAGAAAAGACTAGCAAAGAAGGAGCTATGGCCTAAAACTTGGCTAGGCTTAATGAGACTTTGGCAGCAATGCTTGGTCGAATGGAGATGATGGATACTAGATTGCAAGAGAATGCAGCACGGCAAGCACAACAAATGCAACAAGTGCAACAAATTCAGCAAGTGCAACAAAGGCAGCCAGCCGCACATACAAATCCCATAATGCGAGCTAGAAGAGTGCTTAGGAGAGAAGGGCAAGGAAATCTTGAAGCCCTAGAAGCAGCCGAGAAGATGAAGATGAAGGTGGAAATTAACCTACCACTGATGGTGACCTTACTTCCATCAAGATGAAGATTCCTTCCTTTGAAGGGAAGAACAATGCAGAAGAGTTCATAGAATGGGAGAGGAAAGTTGAGCAGATTTTTGAATGCCATAACTACACCAAAGAGAAGAAATCAGTTTTGGCAGCCGTAGAGTTCAAAGGGTATGCTACCTTTTGGTGGGATCAATTGAAAGCTAATAGAAGAGGGAAAGGTATGAGGCCTATTCCTGAATGGTCAACCTTGAAAGAACTAATGAGAAGCCGATTTGTACCATCTCACTACATTCGGGATTTGTACAATCGACTAGCAAGACTAGTTCAAGGTGGAAGAAGTGTGGAAGAGTACCACAAAGAGATGGAGATGATCATGGCTAGGGCAAATATTGATGAAGATGAAGACAAGAAGATGTCACGATTTCTTGGGGGATTGAATTTGAACATAGCCAATGAATTGGAGATGTATGAATTCAACACAATGGAAGAGTTAGTTCAAAAGGCCATGAAGATAGAGAGAAGATTGAAGAATAAAGCTATTTCAAAAACTGGCTACTCTAAAGCTAGTGGAAATTTTTCAAACTTTAAGGTTTCAAGTTCGAGTGGAGGTTCCTACAAAGGGGATTACAAGGGTTCTTTCCAAAAGAATTCTTCCTACAATCCTAATTTCAAGAAGCCGAATGATGGGGATGCAAAAACAGCCAAGGAAACACCTTCTAGACCTACTCTAAGTAGGGAAATTAAATGCTACAAGTGTTTGGGAAGTGGACACATTGCTTCTCAATGTCTGAATAAGAGGGTGATGATTGCTACCCATGAAGGGTAAATTGAATCAGAATCTGAACATGAAGAAGAAGAGGAGGCCGAATGTGGTGATAGGGCCGAATATGATGAAGAGGCTTGGGAGAATCAAGTATTGAATGCTGAACACGGAGAGATGCTTGTTACTAGAAGAACCTTGAATATTCAAGTAAGGAAGAAGGCTTGGATCAAAGGGAGAATCTTTTCCACTCTCGGTGTTTGGTGAATGGTAAGGTTTGTACACTTATCATTGATGGTGGAAGTTGTACCAATGCTGCTAGTACTACAATGGTGGATAAATTGGGGTTAGCTTGTTTTAAACATCCCAATCCTTACAAGTTGCAATGGTTCAATGACGCTGGGGAAGTAAAAGTATTGAAGCAAGTCAAGGTACCATTCTCCATAGGGTGGTATAAAGATGAGGTTTTGTGTGATGTAGTGCCAATGCAAGCTGGACATTTGCTATTAGGAAGACCATGGCAACATGATAGAAGGGCACAACATGATGACTTTTCTAATAAGTATACCTTTACTTATGAAGGAAAGAAGGTTGTTCTAGCACCATTATCACCTCAAGAGGTGTATGAAGATCAAAAGAGGATGTTAGAGTGGGAGAAAGAAGTTTCGGCCAACATGAACCAAGGGGGTTCAAATTCGGCCAATGATGTTTCTTCAACATCCAAGGGTAATTCTAAGGGTAGGGAGAGAGGAAATAATAAAGTGAGTGAGTGCAGAAAGGGAAAAGAGGCCAAGAGTCAAAAGAAAGTAAGCAAACAAATAAATGGCCCATTGGTGAGAGAAAATAAGCAAGGAGAAAAAGCAAAACATACTTTTTTATGCAAGAGCAAGAGAGATAGATGTAGGGCAACCTGTACTCATTATTATGTATAAAGAATCGTTACTTGCTGACAGTGAAGAATCTCTTGATTCTTTACCTTCTAGTTTTGTGTCTTTGTTGCAGGATTTTAAGGATGTGTTTACTGAAGACCTTCCTAGTGGTTTGCCGCCATTAAGAGGGATTGAACATCAAATTGACTTCATACCCGGTTCTATAATTCCAAACCTGCCAACATATAGGAGCAATCCTATGGAGACAAAAGAGATGCAAAGACAAGTTGAAGAGCTTTTGGAGAAAGGCTTGGTTCGAGAGAGCCTTAGTCCTTGTGTCGTTCCAGTCTTATTAGTACCCAAGAAAGATGGTTCTTGGAGGATGTGTTGATTGTAGGGCTGTGAACAAGATTACTGTGAAGTATAGACATCCCATTCCTAGACTTGATGACATGTTGGACGAATTGCATGGGGCGAAATATTTCACAAAGATTGATCTTATGAGTGGTTATCATCAAATTCGCATGAAACCTGGAGATGAATGGAAGACTGCCTTCAAAACGAAATATGGTTTGTATGAATGGTTAGTTATGCCTTTTGGTTTATCTAATGCACCTAGTACTTTCATGAGATTAATGAACCATGTTTTGAGAGCTTATTTAGGTAAGTTTGTGGTAGTTTACTTTGATGATATTCTGATTTATAGCAAAACTGAGGAAGAATATGTTGAACATGTTAGGAAAGTGCTTGAAATCCTTAGGGAGCAAAACCTTTATGCTAAGCTTAAGAAGTGTTCTTTTTGTCTAGATAGGGTTGTTTTTCTTGGTTTTGTTGTAAGTATGCAGGGAATTGAAGTTGATCAAGAGAAGGTGAAAGCTATCCAAGAGTGGCCGAATCCTTCAAGTGTGACAGAAGTGAGGAGTTTTCATGGATTGGCAAGCTTCTATAGGAGATTTGTCCCTAATTTCTCTACATTGGCAGCCCCCTTGACTAGCATAATCAAGAAAGAAGTGGGATTCGTTTGGGGCAAGGAGCAACAAGAAGCATTTGATGCTTTGAAAGAGAAGCTTTCTACTACACCCGTTTTAGCTTTACCTAACTTTGATTCTACTTTAGAAATTGAATGTGATGCTTCTGGTGTAGGTATTGGAGCTGTTTTGATACAAGAGAAGAAGCCCATTGCATACTTTAGTGAAAAGCTTAATGGAGCAAAGCTGAATTATTCAACTTATGACAAGGAGCTATATGCTTTGGTGAGAGCATTGGAAGTATGGGAGCATTATTTGCTGCCCAAGGAATTCGTGATCCGTTCAGACCATGAATCATTGAAGCATTTGAGAGGGCAAGGCAAGTTGAATAAAAGACATGCAAAATGGGTTGTGAAGATTGAGAAGTTTCCTTATGTGATCAAATACAAGCAAGGTAAAGACAATGTAGTGGCAGATGCACTTTCAAGGAGGCACGCTTTACTTAATGTTTTGAGTACGAAATTGCTTGGATTTGAATGTATAAAGGACTTATATGTTGGTGATTCTGATTTCGGCAATGTTTATGATGCTTGTGAGAATGGTGCTTTTAATTCTTTCTATAGACGTGATGGGTTTTTGTTTAAGGGTTCGAAATTATGCATGCCTAGATGTTCTATGAGAGATTTGCTAGTATTAGAATCACATTATGGGTGTTTGATGGGGCATTTTGGAATTGATAAGACTTTAGACATGCTGAATGAACACTTTTATTGGCCGAATATGAAAAGGGATGTAATTCGGATTTGTAAGGCTTGTTTGGCTTGTAGGCAAGCTAAGTCTAAGTCTATGCCTCATGGTTTGTATATGCCATTACCCGTTCCTAGTTCTCCTTGGATGGACATTAGTATGGACTTTGTTTTAGGATTACCAAGGACTAAGAGGGGGAGAGATAGCATATTTGTGGTTGTTGATAGGTTTAGTAAGATGGCACACTTTATCCCAAGTCATAAGAGTGATGATGCTAGTTTAGTGGCCGAACTCTTCTTTAGGGAGTTGGTTCGAATTCATGGGATACCAAAATCCATAGTTTCTGATAGAGATACCAAGTTTTTGTCTCACTTTTGGCGTGTGCTTTGGGGAAAGTTAGGTACCAAGTTGTTATTTTCCACCACTTGTCATCCTCAAACGGATGGACAAACAGAAGTAGTAAATAGAACTTTAGGTACCATGTTGAGAGCTTTAGTGGGTAAGAATTTAAGTTCTTGGGAAGATTGTTTGCCATTTATTGAGTTTGCTTATAATTGTGCTATTCATTCTTCTACAGGATATTCACCTTTTGAGCTTGTTTATGGTTTTAACCCACTAACAATTTTGGATCTTGTTTCTTTACCTTCTCATGAGCTTGTTAGTTTAGATGGTGAGAGGAAAGCTAAATTTGTGAAAGAGATGCATGAGAAAGCAAGGGCGAATATTAAGAAAAGGAACAAGAGATATGCTGATTTTGCAAATAGAGGGAGACGTGAGATGAAGTTTCAAGTAGGAGATTGGGTTTGGGTACACTTTCGAAAGGAGAGGTTTCCAAATCAAAGGAAGAATAAGCTTGATGCATGTGGTGATGGTCCATTTCAAGTGTTGGCAAAGATCAATGATAATTCATACAAGATAGACTTGCTTGGTGAGTATAATGTTAGTACTACTTTTAATGTGTCTGATTTATCTCCTTATTATGATGCAGATTTGAGGACAAATCTTTTTAAAGAGGGGGAGAATGATACGAACCAGCCACGAGGTAAGGATCCATTGGTGCTTCCAAATGGGCCATTGACTAGGAGCAGAGCTAAGAAGTTTGGAGCAGCTATGGGATTGCATATTCAAGATCAAATTTCAAAGGAAGTGACTGAAATGGATATGGAAAAGTGCACAATAAAGCTTGAAGAAGGCACACCAAAGTTGATTATCATGCTTAGTGTGGAAGCTAAGGGCTAGCTAAAGAGGTCCAACGTACAAGAAAGGTCCATGGGGGTTCATATAAAGGCTTGGAAAGTAATTTAAGGCCCATGGACAGCCCAAATAGTATGGGGCGTGTTCTTATGTTGAAGGGATTTAGTTTGGTTGTTTCCATACTTTATATTTTCCTTAGTGGATTAGGATTTTGTTTCCATACTTTATATTTTCCTTAGTGGATTAGGATTTTGTTTCCATACTTTATATTTTCCTTAATAACGGATTTTGACTTTGTACCTTTCCTTTTCCCATTAGAATTATGGTTTCGGATTTATGTGTGCCTTTTAGTATAAATAGGGCCTTATTTTTCTTGTAAGGGGAATTTTGACATATTATTATTAAAAATTTTCGAATTCTTCTACAAGTTCTTCTTGTGAATTTTCATGTGAGAGAGATTAGAGTGGATTCTTTAATTCTTTCTTTGCATCAAGAATTAGGTTTACTTATCAACGAGATTTGTGGCGTTTTCCTTCTTCTTACCAACTGAATCCTTCAATCATAGTGAGTTCGCGTCTCTTTATAGGCGTTGGGTTCCTTAGGAGGTGATTATTAAGTTTCAAGGAGTTTTCTACCATTGTTATACGTTGGGTTTGCTGCCATCATTGCTAAGAGTCTGCGTCACCTATTGATCTCTTTTTGTAGGTAGAGTCTATTAGTGGAGATTGTTTGAATAAGCAAGGATATGAAATAGATAATATTTAAACTCAATGAGACCTTTGGCCGAGTAATGTGTATGTACCTATCTGAAGTGCAACAATTGTTGCTTAAATGAAAATAATTCCAAAGTTTAGTATGGTAACTAGGATTGTCATGTTATAGATATCTTAATTTAAAAAATCGAATCCTGAGGTACAATGACACTGATTTGACAAAGTCGAAATATGATTTTAAGATTTAAAAAAATTGTGTTTTTGTCATACAAAACCTTCAAGTTAAGGGAAGTATGTTGTATTATCGAACCTCAAAGGACATAAGGGGCAAAAGAGGGATAATGAAAGGATCACTTTCAAGACCATGTTGTGAAGAAATTGCCAACCAAATGGATGTCTCTCATGTCTCTAACAATGTTGTTTGGCCCCTACTACTCAAGTTTTCATCTCAAAAATAAAGCCATAGATGTGCAGCCTTTTGCTGATCTAATGCAAGATCTGAACGAGCATCTGGAATGAATCAATGGGAGCACTTCAGCTAATCGCCTCAGTATATGAGTCAATGAAACTACTGTAAGTATTATTCATGCATATCATGCATACATTAGCATATCATAATGCAATTTTTTTTGTCTTATATTTCCCATTCTTTATCAAAATGAATAGCCAAACACTGCGAAGCAAATATTGAGAAGCAGATATGGAATCTGAGGGGGCATGGAAGGACCATTGAAAAAGAAAGAGAAGATGCATGCTTGTACAAAGAACCAGACAAAATGCGAACATCAATCGAAGCTTATATGGGAACAAAATCATTGGTTTGAGCCTACACAAGGGGCAAAGTTTCTCCTTTCAATTTTTGAGTTTATACGTGTACAAAATATTTTCAAATTCACTTTCAATATTTTGCCATATAGGGGGGCAAAGAGAGGATATAAAGACTAGCTAAAAAATAGTTGATTTTTTTACAAAAGGAAGAACAAAAGAATAGAACAAGAAGAAAGCAAGAACTCTAATTCGAATGAATGAAAATACAAAAAATAAAAGATCAAGACAAAGGTCCAAGATAAACATTAGATCAATCCAGCTAGAAGAGCTAAAATTAAAGCAAGACAAAGACCTATGCCTAAAAATAGAGAATCAAGATGAAGATTCATTTCTGCTAAGGCAGACATTTTCAAACTGATTTGTTGAAGCATCCATTACCCAGCCTATATTGGATTTGTTGAAGTATCCTGATGGCCAATCTCTAGCCTATATTGGATTTGTTAAAATATCCCTGACGCCGGACCCTTAGCAATGATGGCAGCAAACCCAACATATAACAATGGTAGAGAACTCCTTGAAACTTGATAATTACCTCCTAAGGAACCCAACGCCTATAAAGAAATGCGAACTCACTATGATTGAAGGATTTAGTTGGTAAGAAGAAGGAAAACGCCACAACTCTCGTTGATAAGTAAACCTAATTCTTGATGCAAAGAAAGAATTAAAGAATCCACTCTAATCTCTCTCACACAAAAATTCACAAGAAGAACTTGTAGAAGAATTCAAAATTTTTTAATAATAATATGTCAAAAGTCCCCTTACAAGAAAAATAAGGCCCTATTTATACTAAAAGTCACACATAAATCTGAAACCCTAATTCTAATGGGAAAAGGAAAGCTACAAAGTCAAAATACTAACCCATTAAGGAAAATATAAAGTATGGAAACAAATTCCTAATCCACTAAGGAAAATATAAAGTATGGAAACAAAATCCTAATCCACTAAGGAAAATATAAAGTATGGAAACAACCGAACTAAATCCCTTCAACATAAGACATGCCCCACACTATTTGGGCTGTCCATGGGCCTTAAATTACTTCCCAAGGCTTTATATGAACCCCCATGGACCTTTCTTGCACGTTGGAAGCTTGCCAATCCGTGAAAACTCCTCACTTCTGTCACACTTGAAGGATTCGGCCACTCTTGGATAGTTTTCACCTTCTCTTGATCAACTTCAATTCCCTGCATACTTACAACAAAACTAAGAAAAACAACCCTATCTAGACAAAAAGAACACTTCTTAAGCTTAGCATTAAGGTTTTGCTCCCTAAGGATTTCAAGCACTTTCCTAACATGTTTAACATGTTCTTCCTCAGTTTTGCTATAAATCAGAATATCATCAAAGTAAACTACCACAAACTTACCTAAATAAGCTCTCAAAACATGGTTCATTAATCTCAAAAAAGTACTAGGTGCATTAGATAAACCAAAAGGCATAACTAACCATTCATACAAACCATATTTCATTTTGAAGGCAGTCTTCCATTCATCTCCAGGCTTCATGCGAATTTAATGATAACCACTCATAAGATCAATCTTTCTGAAATATTTCGCCCCATGCAATTCGTCCAACATGTCATCAAGTCTAGGAATGGGATGTCTATACTTCACAGTAATCTTGTTCACAGCCCTACAATCAACACATCCTCCAAGAACCATCTTTCTTGGGTACTAATAAGACTAGAACGACACAAGGACCAAGGCTCTCGCGAACCAAGCCTTTCTCCAAAAGCTCTTCAACTTGTCTTTGCATCTCTTTTGTCTCCATAAGATTGCTCCTATATGTTAGCCGGTTTGGAATTGTAGAACCGGGTATGAAGTCAATTTGATGTTCAATCCCTCTTAATGGCGGCAAACCACTAGGAAGGTCTTCAGGAAACACATCCTTAAAATCCTGCAACAAAGACACAAAACTAGAAGGTAAAGAATCAAGAGATTCTTCACTGTCAGCAAGTAACGATTCTTTATACATAATAATGAGTACAAGCTACCCTACATCTATCTCTCTTGCTTTTGCATAAAAAAGTATGTTTTGCTTTTTCTCCTTGCTTATTTTCTCTCACCAATGGGCCATTTATTTGTTTGCTTACTTTCTTTTGACTCTCGGCCTCTTTTCCCTTTCTACACTCACTCACTTTATTATTTTCTCTCTCCCTACCCTTAGAATTACCCTTGGGTGTTGAAGAAACATCATTGGCCGAATTTGAACCCCCTTGGTTCATGTTGGTCGAAACTTCTTTCTCCCTCTCTAGCATCCTCTTTTGATCTTCATGCACCTCTTCAGGTGATAATGGTTCTAGAACAACCTTCTTTCCTTCATAAGTAAAGGTATATTTATTAGAAAAGCCATCGTGTTGTGCCCTTCTATCATGCTGCCATGGTCTTCCTAATAGAAAATGTCCAGCTTGCATTGGCACTACATCACACAAAACCTCATCTTTATACCACCCAATGGAGAATGGTACCTTGACTTGCTTCAACACTTTTACTTCCCCAGCGTCATTGAACCATTGCAACTTGTAAGGATTGGGATGCTTAAAACAAGCTAACCCCAATTTATCCACCATTGTAGTACTAGCAGCATTGGTACAACTTCCACCATCAATGATAAGTGTACAAACCTTACCATTCACCAAACACCTAGAGTGGAAAAGATTCACCCTTTGATCCAAGCCTTCTTCCTTGACTTGAATATTCAAGGCTCTTCTAGTAACAAGCATCTCTCCGTGTTCAGCATTCAATACTTGATTCTCCCAAGCCTCTTCATCATATTTGACCCAATCACCACATTGCCTCCTCTTCTTCTTCATGTTCAGATTCTGATTCAATTTCCCTTCATGGGTAGCAATCATCACCCTCTTATTCGGACATTGAGAAGCAATGTGTCCACTTCCCAAACACTTGTAGCATTTAATTTCCCTACTTGGAGTAGGTCTAGAAGGTGTTTCCTTGACTGTTTTTGCATCCCCATCATTCGGCTTCTTGAAATTAGGATTGTAGGAAGAATTCTTTTGGAAAGAACCCTTGTAATCCCCTTTGTAGGAACCTCCACTCGAATTTGAACCCTTGAAGTTTGAAAAATTTCCACTAGCTTTAGAGTAGCCAGTTTTCGAAATAGCTTTATTCTTCAATCTTCTCTCTATCTTCATGGGCTTCCATTGTGTTTAATTCATACATCTCCAATTCATTGGCTAGGTTCAAATTCAATCCCCCAAGAAATCGTGACATCTTCTTGTCTTCATCTTCATCAATATCTGCCCTAGCCATGATCATCTCCATCTCTTTGTGGTACTCTTCCACACTTCTTCCACCTTGAACTAGTCTTGCTAGTCGATTGTACAAATCCCGAATGTAGTGAGATGGTACAAATCGGCTTTTCATTAGTTCTTTCAAGGTTGACCATTCAGGAATAGGCCTCATACCTTTCCCTCTTCTATTAGCTTTCAATTGATCCCACCAAAAGGTAGCATACCCTTTGAACTCTACGGCTGCCAAAACTGATTTCTTCTCTTCGGTGTAGTTATGACATTCGAAAATCTGCTCAACTTTACTTTCCCATTCTATGAACTCTTCTGCATTGTTCTTCCCTTCAAAGGAAGGAATATTCATCTTGATGGAAGTAAGGTCACCATCAGTGGTAGGTTGATTTCCACCTTCATCTTCATCTTCTACCCTTTCGGCTGCTTCTAGGGCTTCAAGATTTCCTTGCCCTTCTCTCCTAAGCACTCTTCTAGCTTGCATTATGGGATTTGGATGTGCGGCTTGCTGCCCTTGTTGCACTTGCTAAATTTGTTGCACTTGCCGTGTTGTATTCTCTTGCAATCTAGTATCCATCATCTCCATTCGACCAAGCATTGCTGCCAAAGTCTCATTAAGCCTAGCCAATCTTTTGGCCATAGCTCCCTCTTTGCTAGTCTCTTCTCCTTTTCCAGCCATATTAACAAACAAACAAACTCAAAGAAACAAGATTAGTAATAATCGAAATTCACTCAAGTGTTTAGAATTACCTCACTTTTCTTATCTTCCTTGATTGCACTTCAGAACCAAGCTCACCAACCAACAATTGTCAAGTCGTTCAAGAAACTATAACTTAAATCCTAGAACTAGATAGAAAACAAGACAAGTATCCGGAGGCAATGCAAGGTAATTTACACTACACGATATAAAACCAAGTATCGACACAAGCAAATGATACTTAGCAATGTAATGGAATTAAAAGCTAGATAAAGAAATCAGAAACAATGAAGACAATAAACAAGACAAATTTGGATATAATGAATCAAAAACAACCCACACTTGGCAAGCTGCTTTATGGACCTAATCAATTCTACCCAAAACGCTAGCTTCTAGACTCTAATTCCCACCTATAACACTCAAATAATATGAATATTAAGGTCTGATTTTCGAATTCCAAAAGGTGAAATTTTTTGCCCAAAAAAGTTTTATTACTTGACGCAGACCCTTAGAAACAATGGCGGCAAACCCAACGTATAACAATGGTAGAGAACTCCTTGAAACTTGATAATCACCTCCTAAGGAACCCAACGCCTATAAAGAGACGCGAACTCACTGTGATTGAAGGATTTAGTTGGTAAGAAGAAGGAAAACGCCACAACTCTTGTTGATAAGTAAACCTAATTCTTGATGCAAAGAAAGAATTAAAGAATCCACTCTAATCTCTCTCACACGAAAATTCACAAGAAGAACTTGTAGAAGAATTCAAATTTTTTTTTATTAATTGTTGTTGTCTCAAATTCGGCCTAACAGTGCCCTTAAATAAGGGTTACAAAATTCCTAATTGCATATGGAAAATTAAGACTAAAACATTCCTAATTGCATAAGGAAAACATTAAGTATGGAAACAAAATCCTAATCCACAAAGGAAAATATAAAGTATGGAAACAAAATCCTAATCCACTAAGGAAAACATAAAGTATGGAAACAAAATCCTAATCCACTAAGGAAAATATAAAGTATGGAAACAACCAAACTAATTCCTTCAACATAAGAAACGCCCCACATTATTTGGGCTATCCATGGGCCTTAAATTACTTCCCAAGGCTTTATATGAACCCCCATGGACCTTTCTTGCACGTTGGACCTTTCTTTAGCTAGCCTTTAGCTTCCACACTAAGCATCATAATCAGCTTTGGTGTGCCTTCGTCAAGCTCTATCTTCATCTTCTTGAATGATAATTCTTGAAGCTCTTTGGAAATCTCTTCTTGAATATGCAAAGCCATACTAGCTTGATATCTCTTTGCCTTGCTCCTAGTGATTGGTCCACTTGCTAGCTTCAAGGGATCCTTTCTTGCATCATTCTCCCCCTCTTCAAAAAGATTTGTCCTCAAATCTGCATCATCAAAAGGAGAAAGATCACTAACATTGAAAGTAGCACTAACATTATACATACCTGGTAAGTCGATCTTGTAGGCATTGTCATTAATCTTCTCCAGCACTTGGAATGGGCCATCTCCTCTAGCTTGCAACTTGTTCTTCCTTTGGTTAGGAAACCTCTCTTTTCGAAAATGCACCCAAACCCAATCTCATACTTGAAACTTCATCTCACGTCTCCCTCTATTTGCAGAATCAACATATCTCTTGTTCCTTTTCTCAATATTCGCCCTTGCTTTCTCATGCATCTCTTTCACCAATTTAGCTTTCTTCTCACCATCTAAACTAACAAGCTCATGAGAAGGTAAAGAAACAAGATCCAAAACTGTTAGTGGGTTAAAACCATAAACAAGCTCAAAAGGTGAATATCTTGTAGAAGAATGAATAGCACGATTATAAGCAAACTCAATAAATGGCAAACAATCTTCCCAAGAACTCAAATTCTTACCCACTAAAGCTCTCAACATGGTACCTAAAGTTCTGTTTACTACTTTTGCTTGTCCATCCGTTTGAGGATAACAAGTGGTGGAAAATAACAACTTGGTACCTAACTTTCCCCAAAGCACACGCCAAAAGTGAGACAAAAACTTGGTGTCTCTATCAGAAACTATGGATTTTGGTATCCCATGAATTCGAACCACCTCCCTAAAGAAGAGTTAGGCCACTAAACTAGCATCATCACTCTTATGACTTGGGATAAAGTGTGCCATCTTACTAAACCTATCAACAACCACAAATATGCTATCTCTCCCTCTCTTAGTCCTTGGTAATCCTAAAACAAAGTCCATACTAATGTCCATCCAAGGAGAACTAGGAACGGGTAATGGCATATACAAACCATGAGGCATAGACTTAGACTTAGCTTGCCTACAAGCCAAACAAGCCTTACAATCCGAATTATATCCACTCATAAGATCAATCTTTGTGAAATATCTCGCCCCATGCAATTCGTCCAACATGTCATCAAGTCTAGGAATGGGATGTCTATACTTCACAGTAATCTTGTTCACAGCCCTACAATCAACACACATCCTCCAAGAACCATCTTTCTTGGGTACTAATAAGACTGGAATGGCACAAGGACTAAGGCTCTCACGAACCAACCCTTTCTCCAAAAGCTCTTCAATTTGTCTTTGCATCTCTTTTGTCTCCATAGGATTGCTCCTATATGTTGGCCGGTTTGGAATTGTAGAACTGGGTATGAAGTCAATTTGATGTTCAATCCTTCTTAATGGCGGCAAACCACTAGGAATGTCTTCAGGAAACACATCCTTAAAATCCTGCAACAAAGACACAAAACTAGAAGGTAAAGAATTAAGAGATTCTTCACTGTCAGCAAGTAATAATTCTTTATACATAATAATGAGTACAGGCTACCCTACATCTATCTCTCTTGCTCTTGCATAAAAAGTATGTTTTGCTTTTTCTCCTTGCTTATTTTCTCTCACCAATGGGCAATTTATTTGTTTGCTTACTTTCTTTTGACTCTCGGCCTCTTTTCCCTTTCTGCACTCACTTTATTATTTTTTCTCTCCCTACCCTTAGAATTATCCTTGGGTGTTGAAGAAACATCATTGGCCGAATTTGAACCCCCTTGGTTCATGTTGGCCGAAACTTCTTTCTCTCTCTCTAGCATCCTCTTCTGATCTTCATACACCTCCTGAGGTGATAATGGTGCTAGAACAACCTTCTTTCCTTCATAATTAAAGGTATACTTATTAGAAAAGCCATCATGTTGTGCCCTTCTATCATGCTGTCATGGTCTCCCTAATAGCAAATGTCCAGCTTGCATTGGCACTACATCACACAAAACCTCATCTTTATACCACCCAATGGAGAATGGTACCTTGACTTGCTTCAACACTTTTACTTCCCCAGCGTCATTGAACCATTGCAACTTGTAAGGATTGGGATGTTTAAAACAAGTTAACCCCAATTTATCCACCATTGTAGTACTAGCAGCATTGGTACAACTTCCACCTTCAATGATAAGTGTACAAACCTTACCATTCACCAAACACCTAGAGTGGAAAAGCCTTCTTCCTTGACTTGAATATTCAAGGCTCTTTTAGTAACAAGCATCTCTCCATGTTCAGCATTCAAAACTTGATTCTCCCAAGCCTCTTCATCATATTCAGCCCTATCACCACATTCGGCCTCCTCTTCTTCTTCATGTTCAGATTCTGATTCAATTTCCCCTTCATGGGTAGCAATCATCACCCTCTTATTCGGACATTGAGAAGCAATGTGTCCACTTCCCAAACACTTGTAGCATTTAATTTCCCTACTTGGAGTAGGTCTAGAAGGTGTTTCCTTAGCTGTTTTTGCATCCCCATCATTCGGCTTCTTGAAATTAGGATTGTAGGAAGAATTCTTTTGGAAAGAACCCTTGTAATCCCCTTTGTAGGAACCTCCACTCGAACTTGAACCCTTGAAGTTTGAAAAATTTCCACTAGTTTTAGAGTAGCTAGTTTTCGAAATAGCTTTATTCTTCAATCTTCTCTCTATCTTCATGGCATTTTGAACTAACTCTTCCATTGTGTTGAATTCATACATCTCCAATTCATTGGCTATGTTCAAGTTCAATCCCCCAAGAAATCGTGACATCTTCTTGTCTTCATCTTCATCAATATTTGCCCTAGCCATGATCATCTCCATCTCTTTGTGGTACTCTTCCACACTTCTTCCACCTTGAACTAGTCTTGCTAGTCGATTGTACAAATCTCGAATGTAGTGAGATGGTACAAATCGGCTTCTCATTAGTTCTTTCAAGGTTTACCATTCAGGAATAGGTCTCATACCTTTCCCTCTTCTATTAGCTTTCAATTGATCCCACCAAAAGGTAGCATACCCTTTGAACTCTACGGCTGCCAAAACTGATTTCTTCTCTTCGATGTAGTTATGGCATTCGAAAATCTGCACAACTTTCCTCTCCCATTCTATGAACTCTTCTGCATTGTTCTTCCCTTCAAAGGAAGGAATCTTCATCTTGATGGAAGTAAGGTCACCATCAGTGGTAGGTTGATTTCCACCTTCACCTTCATCTTCTACCCTTTCGGCTGCTTCTAGGGCTTCAAGATTTCCTTGCCCTTCTCTCCTAAGCACTCTTCTAGCTCGCATTATGGGATTTGGATGTGCGGTTGGCTGCCCTTGTTGCACTTGCTGAATTTGTTGTGCTTGTCGTGCTGCATTCTCTTGCAATCTAGTATCCATCATCTCCATTCAACCAAGCATTACTGCCAAAGTTTCATTAAGCCTAGCTAAGCTTTCGGCCATAGCTCCTTCTTTGCTAGTCTCTTCTCCTTTTCCAGCCATGTTAACAAACAAACAAACTCAAAGAAACAAGATTAGTAATAATTGAAATTCACTCAAGTGTTTAGAATTACCTCACTTTTCTTGTCTTCCTTGATTGCACTTCAGAACCAAGCTCACCAACCAACAATTGTCAAGTCGTTCAAGAAACTAGAACCTAAATCCTAGAACTAGATAGAAAATAAGACAAGTATCCGGAGGCAATGCAAGGTAACTTGCACTACACGATATAGAACCAAGTATCGACACAAGCAAATGATACTTAGCAATGTAATGGAATTAAAATCTAGATAAAGAAATCAGAAACAATGAAGCCAATAAACAAGAAAAATTGGGATATAATGAATCAAAAGCAACCCACACTTGGCAAGCTGCTTTGTGGATCTAATCAATTCTACTTAAACGCTAGCTTCTAGACTCTAATTCCCACCTAAAACACTCAAATAATATGAATATTAAAGTCTGATTTTTGAATTCCAAAAGCCCTCAAATGGTGAATTTTTTTGCCCAAAATTTTTTTATTACTTCTAACCCACCTAGATCTGATCCTTAGCACCCAAATAGCAAGAATATCAAACAATTTTTGTTGAGGTGGTTTTGTACTTTTTTTTTTTGCTTCCTCTCACTATCCCCTTGATTCTGGACTTAATTTACTCCCAAGCATTTTTCGAAATCTGGACTTAATTCGCAACCCCAGATTCACTCAAGACCAAATCGAAATCAAACTTGAACAGAAACTCTAGCTTTTGCTTTCTTTCAAGAACCCTAATTCTTGGTTTCAAAATTCTCTAAGAATCCTTTCCTAGGTTTCGTTTTCACCCTAAGAATACCCTCCTTCAATTCGGCCTTGATCAGAATTGATATATGACTCTTTTTCGAAAATTAAAGACTAGACTCTCTAAGAACCCTAAAACGCAGAAATTTAAAAGACATAAATTATCAAACCCTAGAAAGACAAAGTAGATAAAAATTACCTTGTAGCAAGGCTCTGATACCAAATGACGCAGACCCTTAGCAACGATGGCAGCAAACCCAACGTATAACAATGGTAGAGAACTCCTTGAAACTTGATAATCACCTCCTAAGGAACCCAACGCCTATAAAGAGACGCGAACTCACTATGATTGAAGGATTTAGTTGGTAAGAAGAAGGAAAATGCCACAACTCTTGTTGATAAGTAAACCTAATTCTTGATGCAAAGAAAGAATTAAAGAATCCACTTTAATCTCTCTCACACGAAAATTCACAAGAAGAACTTGTAGAAGAATTCAAAATTTTTTTATTAATTGTTGTTGTCTCAAATTCGGCCTAATAGTGCCCTTAAATAAGGGTTACAAAATTCCTAATTGCATATGGAAAATTAAGACTAAAACATTCCTAATTGCATAAGGAAAATATTCCTAATTGCATAAGGAAAACATTCCTAAATGCATAAGGAAAACATTCCTAATTGCATAAGGAAAACATTAAGTATGGAAACAAAATCCTAATCCACTAAGGAAAATATAAAGTATGGAAACAACCAAACTAATTCCTTCAACATAAGAAATGCCCCACACTATTTGGGCTGTCCATGGGCCTTAAATTACTTCCCAAGGCTTTACATGAACCCCATGGACCTTTCTTGCACGTTGGACCTTTCTTTAGCTAGCCTTTAGCTTCCACACTAAGCATCATAATCAGCTTTGGTGTGCATTCTTCAAGCTCTATCTCCATCTTCTTGAATGATAATTCTTGAAGCTCTTTGGAAATCTCTTCTTGAATATGCAAAGCCATACTAGCTTGATATCTCTTTGCCTTGCTCCTTGTGATTGGTCCACTTGCTAGCTTCAAGGGATCCTTTCTTGCATCATTACTTCTGACCCACCTAGATCTGATCCTTAGCACCCAAATAGCAAGAATATCAAACAATTTTTGTTGAGGTGGTTTTGTACTTTTTTTTTTGCTTCCTCTCACTATCCTCTTAATTCGGGACTTAATTTACTCCCAAGGACTTTTCAAAATCTGGACTTAATTCGCAACCCCAAATTCACTCAAGACCAAACCGAAATCAAACTTGAACACAAACTCTAGCTTTTGCTTTATTTCAAGAACCCTAATTCTTGGTTTCGAAATTCTCCAAGAATCCTTTCCTAGGTTTCGTTTTCACCCTAAAAATACCCTCCTTCAATTCGGCTTTGATCAGAATTGATATATGACTCTTTTTCAAAAATTAAAGACTAGACTCTCTAAGAACCCTAAAACGCAGAAATTTAAAAGACCTAATTAACAAACCCTAGAAAGACAAAGTAGATAAAAATTACCTTGTAGCAAGGCTCTGATACCAAATGACGCGGACCCTTAGCAACGATGGCAGCAAACCCAACGTATAACAATGGTAGAGAACTCCTTGAAACTTGATAATCACCTCCTAAGGAACCCAACGCCTATAAAGAGATGCGAACTCACTATGATTGAAGGATTTAGTTGGTAAGAAGAAGGAAAACGCCACAACTTTTGTTGATAAGTAAACCTAATTCTTGATGCAAAGAAAGAATTAAAGAATCCACTCTAATCTCTCTCACACGAAAATTCACAAGAAGAACTTGTAGAAGAATTCGAAATTTTTTTATTAATTGTTGTTGTCTCAAATTCGGCCTAATAGTGCCCTTAAATAAGGGTTACAAAATTCCTAATTGCATATGGAAAATTAAGACTAAAACATTCCTAATTGCATAAGGAAAACATTCCTAATTGCATAAGGAAAACATTCCTTATTGCATAAGGAAAACATTCCTGATTGCATAAAGAAAAACATTCCTAATTACATAAGGAAAACATTCCTAATTGCATAAGGAAAACATTCCTAATTGCATAAGGAAAACATTAAGTATGGAAACAAAATCCTAATCCACTAAGGAAAATATAAAGTATGGAAACAAAATCCTAATCCACTAAGGAAAATATAAAGTATGGAAACAAAATCCTAATCCACTAAGGAAAATATAAAGTATGGAAATAAAATCCTAATCCATTAAGGAAAATATAAAGTATGGAAACAACCAAACTAATTCCTTCAACATAAGAAACGCCCCACACTATTTGGGCTGTCCATGGGCCTTAAATTACTTCCCAAGGCTTTATATGAACCCCCATGGACCTTTCTTGCACGTTGGACCTTTCTTTAGCTAGCCTTTAGCTTCCACACTAAGCATTATAATAAGCTTTGGTGTGCCTTCTTCAAGCTCTATCTCCATCTTCTTGAATGATAATTCTTGAAGCTCTTTGGAAATCTCTTCTTGAATATGCAAAGCCATACTAGCTTGATATCTCTTTGCCTTACTCCTAGTGATTGGTCCACTTGCTAGCTTCAAGGGATCATTTCATGCATCATTACTTCTGACCCACCTAGATCTGATCCTTAGCACCCAAATAGTAAGAATATCAAACAATTTTTGTTGAGGTGGTTTTGTACTCTTTTTTTTTGCTTCCTCTCACTATCCCCTTGATTCGGGACTTAATTTACTCCAAAGAACTTTTCGAAATCTGGACTTAATTCGCAACCCCAGATTCACTCAAAATCAAATCGAAATCAAACTTGAACAAAAACTCTAGCTTTTGCTTTCTTTCAAGAACCCTAATCTTGGTTTCGAATCCAATTCAGATGCAAGGCCTATTTTTCGAATTTCAATCAGACTCCTTTTCCTAGGTTTTGAATTACTCTTTGAACAATCTTTAGACTTTTCGAATTTTGATAAATGACTCTTTTTTTCAAAAATTAAAGACTAGACTCTCTAAGAACCCTAAAACGCAGAAACTTAAATGGCCTAAATTAACAAACCCTAGAAAGACAAAGTAGATAAAAATTACCGTGTAGCAAGTCTCTGATACCAAATGACGCGGACCCTTAGCAACGATGGCAGCAAACCCAACGTATAACAATGGTAGAGAACTCCTTGAAACTTGATAATGATGCGGCCGGGCCAAGCACTTCCCAGGTGGACACCCATTCTGGTACTGACCCTGCACAAGCACGACTGGGCCAAGCACTTCCCAGAAGGTTACCCCTCCTGGTACTGACCCTGCACCAACACGGCTAGGCCAAGCACTTCCCAGAAGGTCACCCATCCTGGTACTGACCCTACACCAGCACGCTTAACCGGAAAGAACGCTAACCATTTCTACCAAAAGCTTAAGCTGTCAGCAGAGGCGCACCCATTTCCTTTATTTAGATCAAACATGGGCTCACCAGTCTCTTTCGACTTTGTGTGCCACCTTTATCGAACCTAATCCACAACCCTCCAAACCCTCGGACATATCATCCCCTCCCTCTTTTAAGAAAGTTCGTCCTCGAACTTGGAGTAGTGGGACCAGACCCGATAATAGGCTTTGATACTAAATGATGCGGCCGGGCCAAGCACTTCCCAGGTGGACACCCATTCTGGTACTGACCCTGCACAAGCACGGCTGGGCCAAGCACTTCCCAGAAGGTTACCCCTCCTGGTACTGACCCTGCACCAACACGGCTAGGCCAAACACTTCCCAGAAGGTCACCCATCCTGGTACTGACCCTGCACCAGCACGCTTAACCGGAAAGAACGCTAACCATTTCTACCAAAAGCTTAAGCTGTCAACAGAGGCGCACCCATTTCCTTTATTTAGATCAAACATGGGCTCACCAGTCTCTTTCAACTTTGTGTGCCACCTTTATCGAACCTGATCCACAACCCTCCAAACCCTCGGACATATCAGATAATCTACTCCTAAGGAACCCAACGCCTATAAAGAGACGCGAACTCACTATGAATGAAGGATTTAGTTGGTAAGAAGAAGGAAAACGCCACAACTCTCGTTGATAAGTAAACCTAATTCTTGATGCAAAGAAAGAATTAAAGAATTCACTCTAATCTCTCTCACATGAAAATTCACAAGAAGAACTTGTAGAAGAATTCGAAAATTTTTAATAATAATATGTCAAAAGTCCCCTTACAAGAAAAATAAGGCCCTATTTGCTGCCTAAGGAATTCGTGATCCATTCAGACCATGAATCATTAAAGCATTTGAGAGGGCAAGGCAAGTTGAATAAAAGACATGCAAAATGGGTTATGAAGATTGAGAAGTTTCCTTATGTGATCAAATACAAGCAAGGTAAAGACAATGTAGTGGCAGATGCACTTTCAAGAAGATGGTGAGAAGAAAGCTAAATTGGTGAAAGAGATGCATGAGAAAGCAAGGGCGAATATTGAGAAAAGGAACAAGAGATATGCTGATTCTGCAAATAGAGGGAGACGTGAGATTAAGTTTCAAGTAGGAGATTGGGTTTGGGTGCATTTTCGAAAAGAGAGGTTTCCTAACCAAAGGAAGAACAAGTTGCAAGCAAGGGGAGATGGCCTATTCCAAGTGTTGGAGAAGATTAATGACAATGCCTACAAGATCAACTTACCAGGTACGTATAATGTTAGTGCTACTTTCAATGTAAGTGATCTTTCTCCTTTTGATGAAGCAGATTTGAGGACAAATCTTTTTGAAGAGGGGGAGAATGATGCAAGAAGGGATCCCTTGAAGCTAGCAAGTGGACCAATCACTAGGAGCAAGGCAAAGTGATATCAAGCTAGTATGGCTTTGCATATTCAAGAAGAGATTTCCAAAGAGCTTCAAGAATTATCATTAAAGAAGATGGAGATAGAGCTTGAAGAAGGCTCACCAAAGCTGATTATGATGCTTAGTGTGGAAGCTAAAGGCTAGCTAAAGAAAGGTCCAACGTGCAAGAAAGGTCCATGGGGGGTTCATATAAAGCCTTGGGAAGTAATTTAAGGCCCATGGACAGCCCAAATAGTGTGGGGTGTTTCTTATGTTGAAGGGATTAGTTTGGCTATTTCCATACTTTATATTTTCCTTATTGGATTAGGATTTTATTTCCATACTTTATATTTTCCTTAGTGGATTAGGATTTTATTTCCATACTTTATGTTTTCCTTATGCATTTAGGGATGTTTTCTTTATGCAATTAGGAATATTTTCCTTATGCAATTAGGAATGTTTTAGTTTTCCATATGCAATTAGGAATTTTGTAACCCTTATTTAAGGGCACTATTAGGCCGAATTTCAGACAACAATTAATAAAAAATTTTGAATTCTTCTACAAGTTCTTCTTGTGAATTTTCGTGTGAGAGAGATTAGAGTGGATTCTTTAATTCTTTCTTTGCATCAAGAATTAGGTTTACTTATCAATAAGAGTTGTGGCATTTTCCTTCTTCTTACCAACTAAATCCTTCATTCATAGTGAGTTCGTGTCTCTTTATAGGCGTTGGGTTCCTTAGGAGGTGATTATCAAGTTTCAAGGAGTTCTCTACCATTGTTATACGTCGGGTTTGCTGCCATCGTTGCTAAGGGTCCGTGTCAAGTAGGCAAACTGTAGACCCTTAATTTTGGCCTTAAGCTAGTCCAGTCCTAAATAAAGAAAGCCTAAGTCATGATCGGTCCATTCTTAATAAGCTTAAACCTACTCTAAACTTTTAATTAGATTGGTTTGATTTTTATAAGGCCTAAAATAAGCCAAGTTCAATTTTTAAAGCCTTGAAATGGTCCGATTTGAGATTGAAGCAAGTTTGGTTCAATATGGATCATGCCATATCAAGTTAGGCTTGTCCAATTCGATATGGATGGTCCATATAGAATTAGATAAATTCTAATTCGATGTGGAGCATTTCCATATCGAATTAGACTTACTAATTCAATATTGACTATGTTCCATGTCAGACTAAACTTGTTTTAATCCGATATGGTCACGATTTCCCTTGAATTTAAAAGAATTTAATTTGATATGCTTCAGAACGGGGCTGTGCTTGAATAGGAAGTCAGAATTAAGCTAAGGCTCGGCAAGATAGAAGCAGCAATAAAAAATTGAAAAACCCTAGCAGCACCTATAAGAGACATAGGCAACAAGAATTAACAAAGAAAGAAAACAACTGAAGTAAAGAAAATACACAGAACCCTAATTACAACAAACAAGAAGGCAGTGGACATTGCCATCACTTTGCTCAACTGAGATTTGATACTAGTGCACATGTTAAGTTTGGATCAATGTAAAATATTGGTGAAACCAACAAACGAAGGTTTAAAATTTCTTATTGAATCTATATTAAATTCACAGTAGTTCATTCATTATTTTTTCACTCATTAAATTATCTTTATTTTTTTCTTGTGTTTTTCATGAAATATCTAGTAGACTATTTGAAAATCCATAATTAGTTTATGTCCACAAAATTGATTTTGAATATCCAGTGAATTACTTTATTTATATCTATGGTAGCTTGTTTATGTTTTATGGGGAACTCTAATTTAAGATCATAGTAGTTTCTTCAATGAAATTAGCATTAAAATCTTAATATTACACTAGGAGTAACAATTGATGTCATGCAATAATAATTTGAATTAACATCCAGCGGCACAAAGTTTATTAATATAATCACAGTAGCTAAGTTTTTTAAATATCCAAAACCCTAATTTTCATTCTAAAACCCTAGTTTACATTTTAAAATCCTAGTCTATATTCTAAAACCCTAAAATTATTTTCTAAACCCTAAGCTTATAAGAAAACATAGTTTTCAATATTTAAAAACCCAAATGTTGTTTTCTAAAAAGCCTAAAATCCTAATGTTATTTTCTAAAGCCCTAAAACCCTAATGTTATTTTCTAAAACCCTAAACCCTAATATTATTTTCTAAAACCCTAAAAATCATAGTTTGATCATTAAAACTATAATTTTCATTCATAAATTTTAATTTAATTAACCTAAATTTAATTATTTCATGTTTATGATGAGTGACTTATTGATGTCCTATTTATCATGGAATGATTTGCTTTTAATTCTTGTGAATGTCTGAATGGTTTAATTCATTTGGTTAATTATTTTAATGTTGATTATTTTATTTTCAATGATGTAAGAGGTATGTTTCCGCTTTGTGGGTAACTCATTATTTAAGTTTAATATAATTTAATTTATTTTGAGTTTTGGATTAATATAAAGGGTATGTTTCTACCAAATGGCTGGTGTCCTATTTTATTTAGTTTTGGACATTGTACATGGTTGTAAGGGCATGTTTCCATCTTATATGTGCTCATTTTATTTGTTTATTTGAACCTTATTTGATTTCAATACAATGAATATTTATTCACTTTAACTACATTTATTATGGATGATTTTATGATATTTAATAATTTAATAATATTTAGATCTGAAAAGGAGGCCGGTTTCAATGAACCGGGAGTTATAAGGGTGCTGAGTCATTCTCACCTTCCCCATACGTACCCAACTTTCTGACCCCATTAGGGGATTGGGGATTCCTTAGGAATCGAGTCATCCACCCCTTTCTTTTTCCTGACCCATCCTGGTGGTGACTCTATTTTCTTCGGGTTTAGGCCCGTGTTCTCTAAGGCCCTGAGCCTAACAGTGCCAAAGTCACAAGAACCATTCCACATGGGAGTGGAGGCAACAATCCCAGCTCACAAAGATGCAAACTAGGGTTTTAGAAACTAAGGTTTTGGAAATTAAGATTGAAAGTACGTAATTAGGGTTTAGATCAAACTAAGTTTTTGGGTTTGGGATGAAAGTTAAGGTTTCAGATGCTAAGAATAAATTTATAAAACTAAACACAAGGTATAGTGAGTTCAATGAATCAATATGATGTTGCAATTTAAAAAAAAAGAATCAAATAAAATTAAACTAAGCAATGAAGACAATTAACTTTGAATTATGGAACCAAATCTGCATTGTTGGCTCCTCCAAGGCAGGTTTACTGGACCAAGCTTAATTGCACAATTGCTTGCTGGGCAGCCTGGATCACGTGAAGTCTAGGTTGGTGCCTTCGGTAATCCAAGAGTCAAGCTACTGCCTCACATTCCTCTCTCACTTCTGTATGTGTTGCTTTGTTTTAATGGATGTTGTTTTTCCTCAAGGTTTTGCTACCCTTTATTTTATAAATTCCCCTATTTTTCTTTATTGATTTGTATTTATAATGTTTAAATTAGGGTTAACTTTGATTGTCAATCCTAATTTGGTTCCAACTCTTAATTGTTATCCTAGATTTGTACCCGTTGAACACAATTATGAAGCTTAATTTGTGCTGAAACCAGCCTCATATCGAATTCGGGTAGCCAAATTCAACATGGGATAGTGTCATGTTGAATTTGGGTTGCCAAATTTGACATGAGTGGCCCTCATGTTGAATTTGGGTATCCAAATTCGACAAGAGTGGCACTCATAGCAAATTTGTTGCCCCATATCAAATTTGCTAAGGACTGAATCATTTTCTTACTCTACTGGCCCAATTTGATTTGAACCTTGAACTTGACCCAATCCAAACTCTAAAAATTAGGCTTGATTTGGTTTGGGCCTTGTTATTGAAACCAAACTTAACTTACTCTTTAAATTAGAACCATGTTTGAATTGGTGCAAAATTAAGAGTCTACAAGAATCTAGAGAATGAAATACCTGAGGGTTTGAGCCTTAGTAGCTCAGCAGACTGCATGACAGTGATGTACAGCTTGACATGCAAGTGAGGAACACCTGTTCTATCAAACTTAGCAAAAGGAGGCATCTTGAATATCTAAGGATTCCTTCATCATCCTCAAATAATTTGTCCACCTCCGACACTTCTTCAGTCTTTAGCTTCTTTTCAAAAAAATTTCTAAATCAGCAATCATCTTTCAATGCCAGTAGATTCAATCTTCTCCACAACCTTTTTCTCTTTCTATTTTTCTTGGAGGTATGCATTCCAATCTTCATCATCATCAGTCACCTCCTTTTCTTCACCAAAAGTTACCTCGCCCACTTTAGCCTTTCCTTTGTCCTTTGGCTTCTCAGTACTAGTTTGATGTGAGCCTGCCTTGCTGGGATTTAATTCCTAAGGAAGCTCAAGCTACAGATCGTCTCCAAAACATAAGAACACCAACCAGCACCTTCAACCCAACACCAACTTGTGATGTAAAACTGAAGCTATATGGTTGGAAACCAACGATTCAAGACCCAACCCCAACTTGTGAAGGAAAAACCTTGAATATAAGTTAAGACCTAGCAAACTTGGTTATTTTTGCAAGGAATTTGTGCAAGTTCTAACCAGAACTCAAAAAAGGCTAAAAACCTCTCAAAGCTCTCAAAAATGGAGAGAAAACTCAGAATATTCATTAAGTTCAAAGTCTGCCATTACATCTATTTTTAAAGACTTAAAGAAAGCATAAAACAAGTGAAATGATGGAAAAATACAAATATAATGATGTGGTTACATAAAACAAATTGGGAAGCCATATAGCTTGTCTCCCACTAGCTTTTAAAAAGCATGGGCAGCCATATAGCTTGTCTCCCAGTAGCTTTTAAAAGGCATCTTTGACTCCCAATGTGAGTTTCAGCCACTCTTAATATATGGGCATCCAATGGTACGTGAATGGTATGTATTTAGCTCCCAAAGGTATAATGATGGATGCCAATATGTATTCTAACTCCTTTGGGTCAATTGGCCTCTTGGGTAGATTGCAATTTGGACACGTGCAACCAAACAACTTCTTTGCTCTTATTTTCTTCAAGTCTTAACGTTCCAATTGTATTGAGAACATATAGATGTTTGGAAACTAATCCTTGAAGTTTTCTTGCCATTGATCGATTAATAGGTCCTTGGTGTTGTATGCTAGCAATCAGATCCTCATCATCCTCTCCCTCTTCAAAAGAATTCGTCCTCGAATCTTCATCATCTGCATAGTAAGGAGCAAGATCAGAAACATTAAAAGTTGCACTTACACCATACTCACCTGGTAGATTAATCTTGTAGGCATTATCATTAATCCTTTCGAGTACTTCAAATGGTCCATCACTTCTCGGCTGCAATTTTGATTTCCTTTGTGTAGGAAACCTTTCTTTTCGCAAATGAACCCACACCAGATTACCAGGCTGGAACACCATCTTTTTCCTTCCTTTGTTTACTTTGGTTGCTTTATTCTCATTAATCTTCTCCATTTGTTGCTTGGCCCTTTGATGCATTTGCTCACCAATTTAGCTTTCTTTTTACCATCAAAACTAGTAAGCTCATTAGTAGGAAGAGGCAACAAATCTAATGGAGTAAGTGGATTAAAACCATAGACAAGCTCAAAGGGTGAAAATCCAGTGGATGAATGCATTGATCTATTATATGCAAATTCAATAAATGGTATGCATTCCTCCTATGTCTTCAAATTTTGTTTAATCATGGTATGAAGAAGAGTGCCCACAGTCCTATTAACAACTTCCGTCTGCCCATCTGTTTGCGGATGGCATGTAGTAGAGAAACAAAGCTTTGTACCTAACTTTCCCCATAGGACTTTCCAAAAATGACTTAAAAATTTTACATCTCGATCACTTACTATGGTCCTAGGAATACCATGCAATCTCACTACTTCTCTAAAGAACAAATCAGATATATGGCATGCATCATCAGTTTTATGACATGGAATGAAATGTGCCATTTTAGAAAATCTATCAACCACAACAAATAAACTATCATGACCCTTTTTTGTCCTAGGTAGCCCCAAAATAAAGTCCATAGATAAGTCTACCCAAGGTTCACTAGGTATATACAAACCATGTGGTCTTACTTTGGACTTTGCTTTCATACATGTCACGCATTTAGTACAAAATTTCTCTACATCTTTCCTCATATGTGGCCAATAAAAATGTTCATTTAGAATTTCTAATGTTTTAGCCATCCCAAAATGTCCCATTAAACCTCCCCCATGTGACTCTCTTACAAGCAATCCTCTTATAGAGCTATTTGGAACACAAAGTCGTTTCTTTCTAAATAAGAAACCATCATGCCTATAAAATTTTTCAAAGGCAGCATTTTCACAAGAGGCATATATTTGTGCAAATTTAGAGTCATGCTTATACAATTCTTTCATATACTAAAATCCTAGAAGTCTAACATCAAGCATAGAGATTAGGGCATACCTCCTAGATAAGGCATCAGCAACAACATTTTCTTTTCCTTGCTTATATTGAATCACATATGGAAACGCTTCAATAAATTCACTCCATTTGGCATGGCATTTGTTCAGCTTGCTTTGTCCTTTCAAGTATTTTAGTGATTCATGATCACTATGAATAACAAACTCCTTTGGCCAAAGATAATGTTGCCACGTCTCCAACGCCCTAACTAATGCATACATCTCCTTGTCATAAGTAGAGTAATTCAAAGGAGCTCCACTTAGCTTCTCACTAAAGTATGCAATTGGTCTTCTTTCCTGCATCAAAACAGCACCTATACCCACTCCGGAAGCATCACATTCAACTTCAAAAGTCTTAGAAAAATCAGGTAATGCAAGTAATGGTGCAGAACATAATTTTTCTTTCAGTAATCTAAATGCATGCTCCTGTTCCTCATTCCATCTGAACCCTACATTTTTCTTCACTATTTCATTCAATGGGGTTGCAATTGTGCTAAAATCTCTAACAAACCTCCTATAAAAACTAGCAAGACCATGAAAACTCCTAACATCAGTCACGGATTTTGGTGTAGGCCATTCTTTGATGGCTTTTACCTTATCCTCATCAACCTCAATTCCTTTCCCACTCACTACAAATCCTAAGAAAATGACTTTTTTCATGCAGAATGTACATTTCTTTAAATTTGCATACAATTTCTCTTTCCTAAGAACTTCAAGCACACATCTTAAATGCATTAAATGATCATTTAAACTTTGACTATACACTAAAATATCATCAAAATACACAACAACAAACTTTCCAAGAAAAGCACGCAAGACATGATTCATTAATCTCATGAAAGTACTAGGTGCATTGCTTAGTCCAAAAGGCATGACTAACCATTCATACAAACCATATTGAGTCTTAAAAGTTGTTTTCCATTCATCTCCTAATCTCATTCTTATTTGATGATAACCACTTTTACGATCAATTTTCGAAAATATACATGCACCATGCAATTCATCAAGCATATCATCAAGTCTAGGGATTGGATGTCTATACTTTACAGTGATTTTGTTGACGGCGCGACAATCCACACACATTCGCATTGATCCATCCTTTATGGGTACCAAAAGTACCGGTACAGCGCATGGACTCATGCTCTCTCTAACATGACCCTTTGCAAGTAATTCTTCCACCTGTTTTTGTAAGTCTTTGACCTCTTGAGGATTGGTTCTATATGCTGGCCGATTCAGAATTACGGCTCCAGGAACAAAATCAATTTGATGTTCTATTCCTCTGATAGGTGGTAGTCCGCTAGATACTTCATCGGGAAAGACATCTTCAAATTCCTACAACAAAGTCAATGCAACACTAGGAATAGGAGGATCAAGGTCAGTTACATTAAGAAAAGCTCCCTTACATAGTAAGAGTAGCATCACATTATTTGAAGAATAGGCTTGCCTCACATCTTTTCCCCTAGCAACTAAACTTACTTTCTTCTCACAACTCTCATTTTATTGTAGATTTTTTTCTTTTTCTCATTTTCATTTTCTTTCTCTTTTTTTATTCTTTGTTTTTCCTCTTGCTCTTTTCTTTCTCTCACTCTCTTTTCAGATTCTTTTTGCATTTTGTCTTCCATGGCAGCTTGTATTCGTTTTTAGTCTTCAAAAGCCTCCATCGGTGTCAAAGGTGCAAGCGTCAACTTTCGACCTTCAAAATCAAAAGAGTACCTATTTTTTAATCCATCATGTGCAGCCCTTCTATCATATTGCCATGGCCTCCCAAGCAGAATATGACTAGCATGCATAGGAACAATATCACATAACACTTCATCCTTATACCTCCCAATGGAAAATGTTAGCAGCACTTTCTTAGTCACCCTAACTTCACCACAATCATTAAACCATTGCAACCTATATGGCTTAGGATGTTTTGTAGTAGGGAAATCAAGTTTTTCCACTAGTAGAGTACTAGCCACATTCACGCAACTTCCATTGTCTATTATCATGCTACAAACTCTATCTTTAACTAGACACCTAGTATGAAAGATATTTTCTCTTTGTAGCTCATCACCATCATCTGCCTTTACTTGGGTATTTAAAGCACACATAACAACTAGAACGTTGCCATGTACAGCATGCTCTACATCACTATCATCACCCATAGGTTGAATGTCATCACTTGAATCATTATTAACAGCCTCATCATCTTCAGATTCTATCTCTCCACTTGGCCTCATCACCATTGCCCTTTTATTTGGACATTGTGCAGCATAATGTCCCTTGCCTAAGCATCTAAAACATTGGATGTCTCTAGTTCTTCCGCTGGAGTTCATTGGTTCCTTACCCTTATCAATCACAATGGGTTTTTCTCCAGCCTTGTTTCCCTCTTTCTTCTCCTTTGAAACAAATTTACTCTCACTAGATTCCCCTTTCTTCCAATTTGGCTTCCATGGAACATTGTTGGTAGAATTCATTCCCATACCCGATCTAGTTGTTTTCTTTTTATTGAGTTGTTTTTCTACCTTGATTGCCATATTTAACATATCATCAAGCTCCACATAATGATGCAGCTCCACTATGTCGGCAATTTCATCTTTCAGCCCATGTAGGAACCGTGCCATAGTTGCTTCCCTTTCTTCTTCTATATTAGCTCGTATCATAGCCATTTCCATTTCTTGAAAATATTCTTCCACACTTTTATTGCCCTGCACCAGCCCTTGTAATCTTTGATGCAACTCTCTATAGTAGTGTTGTGGAACAAATCGATCTCTCATGACCTGTTTCAACTCATCCCAAGTCTGCACTCCTCTCATTCGATTTCTTCTTCGTTTAGTGAGTAATTGATCCCACCAAACTAATGCATAATCAGTAAACTCTACCACAGCAAGTGTCACCTTCTTTTGCTCACTATAGTTATGGCAATCAAAGATGAGTTTGGTCTTTCTCTCCCATTCCAAATATGCATTTGGATTTGCTTTGCCTTGGAATGATGGAATTTTCATTTTAATTCCATTAACGTTGCTGTCTACTCTCCCTCTCCCTCTTGCATTTTCCATAGTTTCTTGCCTAATATTTCTGCCACCACCTCTACCACCCATATTACCTCTCATATATCTTGGTCTAATAACATCATCAAGTGCAACAGATTGCTGCCCATCATCATCATCAAGATTATCTTCATCTACATCCTCCAAGTCATTGAAAACTGGCAAATCATTTAGTCCAGCACGCCTACCTCTATTCTGCCCCCTATTTGTGTTTTGCTCCCTATGAAAATTATCTCGTTCATCCCTACCTAAATTCCTTTGATTTGTAGAGCTTGCTGCAATTCTTCAATTTGCTTTGAGTGTTTTTCCATCTGTTCTCTAATATCAACAAACAACACATTCATCCTTTGAAATTGAGATTGCAATGCCTTAAGAACATAAGAAGCTTCTGGCTCCTCTTGGGGCTGGTTGCTCTCTCGATCACTATCTCATTTTGTTGACATATTGATTGCTGCAAAACAAATGTTAGAAATATTCTCTCACACACTCCCTCACGTGTTTCACTCTAGTCTGGTAACACTCAATCTGTGTTTCACTCAAACTTTGGCTTTTACCCTCTAACAATCTCACCACTCTATGCCTTTTTTCACTCACTTCAGCCCCTTCCAAGTTCTAGCAAGAACTTAATATTTCCTCAACTAAATAACTAAATTGCAAGGTTTAAAACACATTCAAGAATGGAACAAGAGTAAAACAAGCTGGAAAAAAAAAGAAAATATCTGATATTTGAAACCTAAGGACGAAAGACACTGAAATTTTAGACAAACATTACTAAAGGGAAGAATTTGACAAAACTGGATTTAGGACAATATATTGAGACAAAATGGAAGAAGAAAAAATGAAATTTTAGGTCTCTTATGAAATGTTTATGTTCTGGACCCAAAAATGGCTAACTAGCGGTAATATATGGACAACCAAGCAAACAAATGAATTTTGACATGAAATTTAATATGTAGGCTTAGATGAATATCTAAAACATGCCTGTAAATTTTGAAAGGATTTGGACATGTTTACATACACGTTCACTTTTGGACACAAAACTAGCTAAATTGGCTGCAATATATGGATAACTAGGCAAATGGAGGAATTTTGACTTAAATTTTGATTTCTAAGCTAAGTTTAGCATCTGAAACAAGCATATAAAATTTTAGAAGATTTGGTTATGTGCAACCCAACTTCAGTTTCTATCCCACTAGCAAATTTGAGAGATTAGTTGTTTTCTCTTCTTTTTTTTTCTTTTATTTTCTGTTCTTTTTTTTTAAATTAATCCAGCAACAACATTAAGGAAGAAGGACTCAAAGAAACAAGAAAGCATACAGATTGTAGAAATTAAACTAATGATAGAAAATGACTCAAAGGAAGACAATATTTTTTTTTGACATAAACAAGAAGGAATGATGCTAAAAACCTGATTTGGAGAGCCTAAGCTCTGATACCAAATGATGTGAGCCTGCCTTGCTGGGATTTAATTCCTAAGGAAGCTCAAGCTACGGATCGTCTCCAAAACATAAGAACACCAACCAGCACCTTCAACCCAACACCAACTTGTGATGTAAAACTGAAGCTATATGGTTGGAAACCAAAGATTCAAGACCCAACCCCAACTTGTGAAGGAAAAACCTTGAATATAAGTTAAGACCTAGCAAACTTGGTTATTTTTGCAAGGAATTCGTGCAAGTTCTAACCAGAACTCAAAAGAAGGCTAAAAACCTCTCAAAGCTCTCAAAAATGGAGAGAAAACTCAGAATATTCATTAAGTTCAAAGTCTACCATTACATCTGTTTTTAAAGACTTAAAGAAAGCATAAAACAAGTGAAATGATGGAAAAATACAAATTTAATGATGTGGTTACATAAAACAAATTGGGCAGCCATATAGCTTGTCTCCCACTAGCTTTTAAAAGGCATCTTTGACTCCCAATGTGAGTTTCAGCCACTCTTAATATATGGGCATCCAATGGTACGTGAATGGTATGTATTTAGCTCCCAAAGGTATAATGATGGATGCCAATATGTATTTTAACTCCTTTGGGTCAATTGGTGATGCAAGAAAGGATCCATTGAAGCTAGCAAGTGGACCAATCACTAGGAGCAAGGCAAAGAGATATCAAGCTAGTATAGCTTTGCATATTCAAGAAGAGATTTCCAAAGAGCTTCAAGAATTATCATTCAAGAAGATGGAGATAGTGCTTGACGTGGACCCTTAGCAACGATGGCAGCAAACCCAACGTATAACAATGGTAGAGAACTCCTTGAAACTTGATAATCACCTCCTACGGAACCCAACGCCTATAAAGAGACGCGAACTCACTATGATTGAAGGATTTAGTTGGTAAGAAGAAGGAAAACGCCACAACTCTTGTTGATAAGTAAACCTAATTCTTGATGCAAAGAAAGAATTAAAGAATCCACTCTAATCTCTCTCACACGAAAATTCACAAGAAGAACTTGTAGAAGAATTCAAAAATTTTTATTCAATGTTGTATCCTGAAATTCAGCCTAATAGTGCCCTTAAATAAGGGTTACAAAATTCCTAATTGCATATGGAAAACTAAAACATTCCTAATTGCATGAGGAAAACATTCCTAATTACATAAGGAAAACATTCCTAATTGCATAAGGAAAACTAAAACATTCCTAATTGCATAAGGAAAACATTCCTAATTGCATAAGGAAAAACATTCCTAATTGCATAAGGAAAAACATAAAGTAATCCTAATCCACTAAGGAAAATATAAAGTATGGAAATAAAATCCTAATCCACTAAGGAAAATATAAAGTATGGAAACAATATCCTATTTTTAAGCCTTCCATAATGATATAAAACGTGGCCCATTAAACAGAATTAATAATCTTTAAACAGTGGGTCCATCCAGCTATTCTCACAGGGCTTCAGAAATCTCACAGGTTCGTGTGAAACTAGCTGCGCTCCAAGGTCCATCCAGCTATTCTCACAGGGCTTCAGAATTCTCACAGGTATGTGTGAAACTGGCTGCACTCCAAGCTTTTCTTCCAATCACTTCCATCATCTTACTAAGGCCTTAAATTACTTCCCAAGGCTTCATATGAATCCCCATGGACCTTTCTTGCATGTTGGACCTCTTTAGCTAGCCTTTAGCTTCCATATTCACACTAAGCATCATAATCAGCTTTGGTGTACCTTCTTCAAGCTCTATCTCCATCTTCTTGAATGATAATTCTTGAAGCTCTTTGGAAATCTCTTCTTGAATATGAAAAGCCATACTAGCTTGATATCTCTTTGCCTTGCTCCTAGTGATTGGTCCACTTGCTAGCTTCAAGGGATCCTTTCTTGCATCAGAGCTTGAAGAAGGCACGCCAAAGCTGATTATGATGCTTAGTGTGAAAATGGAAGCTAAAGGCTAGCTAAAGAGGTCCAATGTGCAAGAAAGGTCCATGGGGATTCATATAAAGGCTTGGGAAGTAATTTAAGGCCTTAGTAAGATGATGGAAGTGATTGGAAGAAAAGCTTGGAGTGCAGCCAGTTTCACACGTACCTGTGAGATTTCTGAAGCCCTGTGAGAATAGCTGGATGGACCCACTGCTTAAAGATTATTAATTCTGTTTAATGGGCCACGTTTTATATCATTATGGAAGGCTTAAAAATAGGATTTTGTTTCCATACTTTATATTTTCCTTAGTGGACTAGGATTACTTTATATTTTCCTTATGCAATTAGAATGTTTTTCCTTATGCAATTAGGAATGTTTTCCTTATGCAATTAGGAATGTTTTTCCTTAATGCAATTAGGAATGTTTTCCTTATGCAATTTGGAATGTTTTCCTTATTCAATTAGGAATGTTTTAGTCTTAATTTTTCATATGCAATTAGGAATTTTGTAACCCTTATTTAAGGGCACTATTAGGCCGAATTTGAAAAAAAAAACAGTTAATAAAAATTTTCAAATTCAATTAACTTCTCTTATCCCCAGTGGAATCGCCACTGTGAGCGGGAATTTTCGCCCCCACTCCCGGTGGAATGGTTCTTGCGACTTCGGCACTGTTTAGGCTCGGGGCCTTAGAGAACACGGACCTAAGTCCGGAGAAAATGGAGTCGCCACCCGGATAGGCCGGGAAAAAAAGAAAGGGGTGGATGACTCGATTCCTAAGGAATCCCCAACCCCCTAATGGGTTTGGAAAGTTGGGTACGTGTGGGGAAGGTGAGAAATGGCCCAGCACCCCCACAACGCCCGGTTCATTGGAACCGGCCTCCTTTACAGGTCTTAATATTATAAAATTCTTAAGTATAATAACATTATCCATACTACAGACAATAAAAAGAAAGCATCATTATATTAAAATCAAAGCAATGTCCAAACAAAACAAAACAAATAAATGGACACCCATCCAAGGATGGAAACATGTCCTTACATCACATGCCTAGGTAGGACACCCACCAAAAGGTAGAAACATGCCCTTTACATAAGTTCTAAAATAGAAAAGAAAATTAAATTACATGATGTTTAACTAATGGGGTACCCACCAAGTGGAAACATACCTCTTACATCTTTTGGAAGTCTAAATTAATTGAAAAAGTAAATAATCATTCATCATAAATAAATCATTCATTAAAAGTATTAACCAAAATATAAAACAAATATCCATCCATGATAA
The DNA here is from genome assembly GCA_947685225.1 of Garcia nutans. Classification (NCBI taxonomy): domain Eukaryota; kingdom Viridiplantae; phylum Streptophyta; class Magnoliopsida; order Malpighiales; family Euphorbiaceae; genus Garcia; species Garcia nutans. The sequence goes on along the minus strand of CANTUV010000007.1, from coordinate 28,615,783 downwards.
ATTAAATAAATCAAGTATTAAAATTAAATAAATTAAAGCATAAGAAATAAATCAAGGTATAAATAAATATGGAATTGAATAAAACAAATAAAAGTTCAAGTATAGCTACTATTTCTATTTAGGGTTATTTATCTCATGTGTTAAGGCTTTGGAAATTCTAAAATTTAAGCTACTATGACTTTTTAGGTAATTAAAATAGATTAGGTTTTATGTTTTTTAAAGGTTAGCAAGACACTTTGATTAAACCAATTAAGATTTGAATGATGAAATAATAAAACTTGAGTTTTGGACACTTTTGAAATATTTTTAATTCATGTTTTTAAAATAGTAAATTGAGCTACTGTAGCTTTTTTGAGTTTTTTATGTTTTTATGTTTTTTATGTTTTAAAGGGTTTAAAGTTTAGAAAAAGTTAGGGTTTAAGGTTTTAAAGGGTTAGGGTTCATTATTTTAGGTTTAAAAGTTGATTTTTGGATATTAGGCTTTCAATTTGGGATTGTCGGCCAAAGTATTTAAATTAGAGTTTTAAATAGCAATTTGATATTTTATGAGATTTTATGAATTTAAACACATGGATTGAAGTTTTTATAAGTAGAAAAGATGTTTTTAAAGGTTTTTTGAGTGAAAAAGAGCCTACTTTAAAATCTTAAATGAAACAGAATTTTATTTTGGTTTTGTTGAAAAGTATGTTCAATTAAAGTTTAAAGATTTTTAAGAAGAAAAAATAACAATTTTGAGTCCTTTTAGAAGAGAAAGTCACGTTTTTAATGTTCTAATCTTGGAAAAATTAAGTTAAAGCTCTAACATTTTGATTTTAAAAAACTTAAATTTTATAGATTTGACTATTGTAAAACATAAATCAAAAGAATTAAAACATACCTTCTTTTGTTGATTTTCCAAAAAATAACTCTTCTTGGATGAACTAGCTCCAAAGACAAGCTTTGATTGCCTCCTCCTTCTCTGTTTCTGCCGTGCTACTGCTGCTATTAATATCCTGAATTGAGTTTTTCCTTTTCCTTCCTTGATTTGGTTTCAAATCCTAAAGTCTTTGTGTATTTTATGGTCTTTATGGTCTTGAGAACTTCAACTATCTTCATAGTCTTGAGAACTTCAATTATCTTCATGATCTTGACTAATCATTGCCTTTTTTGATCTTATTGCCTCTTTATCTTAGTGATCATAAGACTTGCCAAAAGTATCACAACAGCTCAAGGTAGGTTGTTGAGGTTATATGCCAATGAAAAGAAAGCTAAAATTTTATGAAGGCTCAAAGGGACAACTAGGGATTAATATTTAGTTGGGTGGATACTAGTTGTTGGCTAATCAAACAATGCCTAGATCATTTCTCCCTTAAATAAGCAGAGTTCAATTTCGCCTTGAAAATTTGTCAAAGCATGTTCTAAGACTGACTAAGACCTAGACAAAGATAATTATGCAGGAGCACTCTCTAAGTAAGCATACACAACTCAATGCTATAGAGCAATTTCCTCATCTAGTAAAGTCATTCATGTCATGATACATAAATATATTAATTCATGAATTATCAAGCTTGATTCCTCATTGGTTGAGCACCAAAATGAACAAAGACCAACAGAAATTTATGATGAAAGTAATTTATTCAAACAAATTTAAATTTGAAAAACATGATAGTTCCAATTAAAGAAAGTAAAAACGAAAAGCAACATTCAAGCTAAGGAACGTTTATTGAGTTGGAGTCAAAGATGCTCCATTCATCAAGGGCAAGGATTTTTTCCATCATTAAGGATCATGGCTTCATCATCCATAGTTAATCCAAACTTGTCTAGTAGTACATCATCTTTAGCAGCTTCTCTATCCATATCATGATGAGATGACAAGATAAAACTCTTCATGAGGGTTGCAAGCGGTGGCGCCCTTCCAATTTTAGGCAGAGTCTTATTCTTAGTATTGGGCTTATCAGGCTCAGACAGCTTTCCACTGTCAATCAAATTTTGGATTTTGTGCCTTAAGTGAACACATTTATCTATCTCATGCCCTTGCATTTGATGGAATTGACAGAAGACCTTGACTTCAAAATTTGGTGGTAGAGGCTTATATAGAGGTCGAGGTGCCAATGGTTGTAGCAAATCCATTTTAATTAGATTTTCTAACATCTTTGACAAAGGCTCCCTTAAATCTGAAAATTTACGCTTCTTTGTTGGCTTAGTTGTTGCATCTTTCTCAACACCTCCTCTTTCACTTTGACTTTTCCCACTAGGGTGATAGCCGCTCTTATTGCTCCACTTAGATAGCACATGGTTCTGTTGGTCTTGTAGAATAGGGATTGATCTCTCATTTTTCATTCGATCTCTATCAATAGACATGTTCCTTGTTAATGTTGTCTTTTCCTTCTTTCTTATGTCAATGGGAGATGCCTCATTAGCATTGTTGATGATCTCTAGAATTTGAATCAACTGGGTCTTCATAATTTTAACCAATTGATCTTGTAGCTCGGCCATCCTAGCTTTGACAACTTCATCGATTATATCCCTTAGCTGGTTTGCATCCATCCTTCGAATGAAGCACTTGAATCAATGCTGTAGGTGATATCGTTGTATGCTCTTGAATTGCTGTACCTCAGGTCTATGAGCCAGAAAAGATCAATGATATGAGATGTAAATGTATGCATGTATGCACAAACAATAAACAAACAAGAACAAATTAGGACCTTCCTTCCAACCTTATAACATCCACACATGAATGGCGAGTCTCTTTTCCTAGGTATATGGTTAACAAAATACCAACATGGGGTACCTTGCTTTCGAATAATTCCCTCGGACATTTCAACCAATAGTTATATTTTCAAAAATGGAAATCAATCCATGATAATTCCCATTAATTAGGTTTTAATCCATTCAACCAACCAAAGTAGCTTTTATGCTATGTTGAATTAAAACAAAATTAAGAAGTTTATTATAAATGGATTTCTCACTTGGAAAGAGTAACTAATGGTTCATGCCAAAAAACAAGCCCATGGTTAATTTATTCTTGGTGTAAACTAGGCCCACAATTGATTTTTGGTATTTCATAATTGAATTAAATATTTTTGCAAGTTCTTTGTAAAAAATGGTTGGGTGAAAATAGTTTTTTTTCTAAGCCCATTGTAAAAGATTTTAGAAAAATGGATTTTGGGCTTAGTATTTGGGCCATGAGCCAAAAGAATTTTTGATTTATTTTTAGAAAAGTCTTATGTCCAAAGACCATCTTAAAAAGTTTTGAAAATAGTTTTGGTCTTTTGGATTTTAAAGAAAGAAAAAATTTATTTTGAGCTTGCAAATGTACTTGGGTCATATTAGAAAAAGAACAAACCAAATAAGCCATGATTTAGACTAAGATAAATTAACCATAGTCAAACAACATGCATTTGGGGTAAAAACCTAAGGAAAGTAACTAGGCCAATTACATGAGCTTTAGTCTTTGGGTAAAAAGGCTTAGGTTCCCATAGCAAGTATATACCAAATGGTACGAGGCTATGAGTGGTTATGCCATGCTCGATCTCCATACCTTGAGTGAAAGTATGGTATCCCTCACATAACATAACACGGGTAACACGGGCGTCCTAACTCACACACACAATACAATCTAATATGATGCAATGGATAATATCATTATAAGAAAGAATAGAATAATATAAAGACCAACGGAATCAACTTCTCTTATCCCCAGTGAAGGAAATTATTTTCAACTATTAGGCCTCTTGGGTAGATTGCAATTTGGACACGTGCAACCAAACAACTTCTTTGCTCTTATTTTCTTCAAGTCTTAACGTTCCAATTGTATTGAGAACATATAGATGTTTGGAAACTAATCCTTGAAGTTTCTTGCCATTGATCGAGTAACAGGTCCTTGGTGTTGTATGCTAGCAATCAGATCCTCATCATAGTTGATGCTTCAACAATATTATCTTCTAATAGTGCAGCTAACTTCTCACAGATTCAGCTAGGGTACCCTTCAGTTCTTCCATCTTTGAGGCGAGGGCCTCATTCACCAGGTTCTAAATTTGCTCACGGTCCATTGGTTATGGTACAAAGTTAATTGAACTTTCACTGAATTATGAGTCACTATCGTAGGTCGGGTTGTCATAAGCCCTTGAACTGCTAAACTCTAGCTCTTAAAGCTAGAAAGGATCAATGCAATATACGTATGGATGTATGCATGTGTGGAAAACAAATAAGCAAATAAAGTCAGGACGCTCCTTCCAACCTTATATCTTCCACAAACAAGTGGTGAGTGTAGACCCTTAATTTTGGCCCTGAATGAGCTTGATTTTAATAAAAGGCCCCAATTAAATTTAATCTAGTTGAATTAGGTCTACTTGAAGTTGAACTAATTGAAAAATAGGCCAATTTGATTTGATTGGGCTAGCCAGGCTCAATATGAGCCAAATATGAGTCAAATGACCCATGAGCCAGGCTCATAAGGAATTTGGCTAGCCAAATTAGCCATGGCGAATTGGGGTTGGGAGCCCCAATTCGCCATAGAACCCATCCCATGGCGAATTAGGCATTCCTACTTCACCATGGGTCTTTTAAATTGGTTTTAATTTTGGTTTTGGGACAGATTAAGCTTCCTAATGAGACTCAACTTCTAAAGGCCTTTAGAGAAGCAGATATTAGGATTTTAATGGAATGGTTTTACCTATAAATACGTGATTGAAAACATTGAGGCAATGAGAGATGACCATAATAATAAAAAAGTGAAATAGAGAGAACTGTGAGCAAAATTAAAAATTGAGAAGCAAGAGATGGAGAGTAATTGGAGCCGAAGATTAACAATTAAACCAATAGATATTACAAAATCAAAGCGAGGGAAATAGAAGTAAAAGAAAAGAGAGTCAATAAACCACAATGAAGGCAGTAGCAGAGCAATTGCAAAATTGCTGAAGTTTGACCAAGAAGTTAAATGATTCAGGCTTTCAACCACTCAAATAACAAAGCTTTGTTCAAGGACTTCGACGTGGTGGAGCCAACAACACAGGTATAATTTCTACAAACCAATTCAATTGGATTTGTTAATTAACTTCAATGCCTCATCTACTGTGTTACTAAATTATAAATTAAATTGATTAATCATTTTCAATATTGCATCTACTGTATTGCCAAGTTATAAATGTGACTCTATGAGATCTTTGCCATAAGCTATAGCCTTAGGATTAAGATTGATGAAAACCCTAATTTACATACTTAAACTCTAAATTACATTTTCTAAGCTTAATTTATATTTTTGAATTTCAGTTTGCACGTTTTTACCTTATTTTTCACTTTAAAACCCTAGTTTTTGTTTCCAAAACCTAAACACCCTAATTTTTACATCAAAACCCTAATCTAATCCCCAAAACTCTAATTTTCATAATTAAGAAAACAAAACCCTAATTATTATACCAAAACCCTAATTTAGCATTCTAAACCCTAAAAACCTTAGACCATACCAATAAACCCTAATTTTTTATATCTAAAGTTTTATTTAAAAATAAGACCTAGGTTTTATTATTTAATTTGTTAATATATGATTGATGATTTATATTTATTTTTTTTATGATGAATGGTTGAGTGCTTCAAATTTACTATTCAGATTTTAAGGATGTAAAAGGCATGTTTCCACTCGTGGGTGCCTTATTTTTTTAATTTATTTTTTTATAATTTAATTTATTTAAAGACTTTGGGACAATTGTAAGGGATACGTTTCCACCTTTTGGTGGATGTCCTATTTTATTAATTTTCTTTGTGGACATTTGGACATTTGTAAGGGCATGTTTCCATCTTGTATGGGTGCCAATTTTTATTTGTTTTAACCTTCCTTGTTTTAATATAATGAATTTTATTTATTTTAAAATTTATGTAGTATGGATGATTTTATAATATTTAAGAATTCAATAATATTTAGATCTTAAAAGGAGGTCGGTTCTAATGAATCGGGCGTTATGAGGGTGATGTGTCATTCTAACCTTCCCCATACATATGCAACATTTTGAACCCATTAGGGAGTTAGGGATTCCTTAGGAATTGAGTTATCCACCCTTTCTTTTTCCTGACCCATCCTGGTGGTGACTTTATTTTCTTTAGGTTTAGGCCCGTGTTCTCTAAGACCCTAAGCCTAACAGTGCCAAAGTTACAAGAATCATTTCACATATGAGTGGAGGCGAAAATCCTCAATCACAAAGATGCAAACTAGGGTTTTGGAAATTAAGATTGAAAGCACATAATTAGGGTTTAGATCAAACTAAATTTTTGGGTTTGGGATGAAAGTTAAGGTTTCAGATGTAACAACAAATTTATAAAACTAAACACAAGGTATAGTGAGTTTAATTAATTGACATGATGTTGCAATTTAAAAAAAAAAAGAAAGAACCAAATAAAATTAAACTCAGCAATAAAGACAATTAACTTTAAATTATGGAATCAAACCTGCATTATTGGCTCCTCCAAGGCAGGTTTATTGGACCAAGCATAATTGCACAATTACTTGTTGGATAGTTTGGATCAAGTGAAGTCTTGGTTGGTGCCTTTGGTAAACTGAGAATCAACCTACTGCTTCTCCTTCCTCTCTTACTTTTGTATGTTTTGCTTTGTTTTAATGGTTGTTGTTTTTCCTCAAGGTTCTGCTGCCCTTTTTTTTAAATCCCCCTTTTTTCTTTATTGACTTGTATTTACAATGTTTAAATAGGGTTAACTCTTATTGTCAATCCTAATTTGGTTCCAACTCTTAATTGTTATCCGAGATTTGCACCAGTTGAACACAATTACAAAGCTTAATTTATGCTGAAACCAGCCTCATATCAAATTCGGGTAGCCAAATTCAACATGGGCTAGTGTCATGTTGAATTTGGGTTGCCAAATTTGACATGAGTGGCCCTCATGTCGAATTTGGGTATCCATATTCGACACGAGTGGCACTCATATCAAATTTGGTGCCCCATATCAAATTTACTAAGGACTGAATCATTTTCTTACTGTACTGGCCCAATTTGATTTAAACCTTAAACCTAACCTAATCCAAACTCTAAAAATTAGGCTTGATTTGGTTTGGGCCTTGTTATTAAAACCAAACTTAACTTAGCCTTTAAATTAGAACTATGTTTGAATTGGTGCTAAAATTAAGGGTCTACAAGGATCTAGAGAATGAAATACCTGAGGGTTTGAGCCTTAGTAGCTCTACCAGACTGCATCGCAGTGATGTACTGCATGACATGCAAGTGAGAATTTCCTGTTCTGTCAAACTTAGCAAAGGAAGGCATCTTGAATTTGTAAGGATTCCTTCATCATCCTCAAAAAATTTGTCCACCTCCAACACTTCTTCAGTCTTCAACTTCTTTTCAAAATTCTTTTCTAAATTAACAATCATCTTTCAATGTCGGTAGATTCAATCTTCTCCATAACCTTTTTCTCTTTCTATTTTCCTTGGAGGTATGCATTCCAATCTTCTTCATCATGAGTCACCTCCTTTTCTTCACCAAAGGTTACCTCGCCCACTTAAGCCTTTCCTTTGTCTTTTGCCTTCTCGGTACTAGCAGATGCTTCAGTAATGTTACCTTCCAATAGTGCAACTAGTCCAACTTTGAAATTTTTAAATAGATTGGTTCAATTTTGTAAGGCCTAAAATAAGCCGGTCCAACTTTGAAAGCCCTAAACCTAGTTTAATTTAAATTTTTAAAGGGCTAAAATCAAATCCAATCCAATTTGAAAAATCTGACCAAGCCCGGTTTACCCTTCAAAGCTAAAACGCCTTAGACCATAGCGAATTGAGTCCCCAATTCGCCATGAACCTTGGCTAATGTAGAATTGGGAGTCCCAATTTGCCATGACCTTGGAACCATGATGAATTGGAGTCCCAATTCTCCATGGTCTTGGAACTATGGCAAATTGGAGCCTCAATTCGCCATGGCCTTGGAACCATGGCGAAATAGGGGCATTTTGATTCGCCATGGACGTCCATGGCGAATTGGAGCCTCAATTCACCATGAGTCTTTTAATTTGATTTTAATTATGGTTTTGAGACAAATTAGACTTCTTAATTAAGATTTGACTTCAGATAATCTTCGAATTAGCAGATGATTAGGGTTTTAATGATATGGTCGTTGCCTATAAATATATGATTAAAGCATATAGAAGGTAGGGGAATTTTTATTAATAATCTAGCAGCCAAGAATTATCAAAAAATGGAGAAAGCAATACAGACACATATCAACCAAAAACAAGAACAATGCCATCTCCAACCAAAACTAAAATTGGTGCAGGCAGTAAGTTAGAAAAGCTTGGATCAATATACTAAATTTTGGTGGAACCAACAAACGGAGGTTTGGCTTTATCATTTAACTCATTTAAATTCACGATAATTACTATCATAAACTTCATCCATTGATTTGCAAATATTTAAACATCCAGTAGCAAATGTTAAATAGATTGAAGCTGTTGATCAATCAAGTAGCAAAATTTCAAATAGATTGAAGTGATTATTTTTAATTCCCATAGCAAGTCATTAAACAGTTTAAAGTTGTTTAGTCCGATAGCAAGATAAATTTTGGTTATGTTTTAGTACAAACCTTAACACCATGATTTAATCCAACCTACTTTCATTTAAACCCTAGTTTTTATTTAAAAACCCTAACCTTGTTTTCTAAAACATAAAACCCTAGCTTGCATATTTTCAAAACCCTAATTTTTTTCAAAACCATAAAAACCTTAATTTTCATCCATAAAACCTAATCTTGTTTTCAAAACCCTAAATCCTAATTTTTTTTTCCTTAAAATCATGTTTTAACCTAACCCCTAATCATATTTTCCAAAACCCTTAAACCCTAATTTAGCATTCTAATCATTAAGAAACCCTAATTCATATATTAAAACCCTAAGTTTTACATATTTATTGTTCGATGTAGCATTAAAACCTATGTTTGATTATTTAATTTATCGATATATACTTATGATGGATGATTTATTTTCTTTTGTTTATAATGGATGATTTACTTTTAATTATTGTGAATGTTTGAATGGTTTAATTTGTATTTGGTTAATTGTTTTAATTTGACTATTCATATTCTAAGGATGTAAAAGTCATATTTTCACACTATATGGGTGTCTTATTTTTTTAGATTGTAATTTATTTAAAGAATTTGGGACAATTGTAAGGGAAATATTTCCACCTTTTGGTGGGTCTCCTATTTTATTTAGTTTTGGACATTGGACATGGTTGTAAGGGCATGTTTACATCTTGTATGGGTGCCCATTTTATTTGTTTGTTTGAACCTTCTTTGATTTCAATACAATGAATGTTTATTTACTTTAATATGTATGTAGTAAGGATGATATTTCAATAATTTAAGAATTTAATAATATTTAGACCTGAAAAGGAGGCCGGTTCCAATTACCTTGGTCTTATGGGGGTGCTGGGTCATTCTCACCATCCTCATACATATCCAACTTTTCAAACCCATTAGGGGGTTGGGGATTTCTTAGGAATCGAGTCATCCACCCCTTTCTATTTCCTTAGCCTGTTCGGGTGGTAACTCCATTTTTTTTAGTTTAGGCCCATGTTCTCTAAGGCCCTGAGCCTAATAGTGTCAAAGCCGCAAGAACCATTCCACATGGGAGTGGGGCAAAAATCCTATCTCGCAGTGGGATGGGTAGATATGATCTTGTCAGGCACTTGAAGTTTACCGTTGGAAATAGTCATTGAAGAAAACTTGAATTGTGCAACCGCTCAAGATGTTTGAAGACTGCACAAAGTGTCTCAGCCACAATTTAAATGGAAAACAAGAACTAAACATGTGGGAACCACTTTAAATGGCTAGTTATAGTCATAATTACTATAAATACTAGAAGAAACCTCTTATTTGAATGTAATTGTGATTGATATAGCCAAAGGAAACTACTTTCAAATCTTTGTATCAAAATGTACATTTATATTGATTGAGTGTTGGGTGTAAGCCTCAAAACACCATTGTAATAGTTGAGTGTTTGCTTTGAAACACTTAGGTTTTAGAGTGAGCCTTGGGAAAACTCTTATAGGATTGAGAGGAGGATACTCAAGCCTTATAAAAGTTTGGTGTGAGCATATGAAAACACTAGGTTAGAGTTGAGCTTGTAAAAACTCAAGATTAGTGGAACCTTAACAAGTTGTTAAGGAAGCGAATGTAGGATTAAGGTAATCCGAACTACTATAAACTCTTTGTTTTTGTTCTTCTATACTCTACTCCTTTCTTGCTTTGTTTGATTTTAAATTTTCAATTTACCATCACTTCTTCAAATCAACTAATTCACTCCCTCTTGGTTGCCATCTTAGGACAATAATTGGTATCAGAGCAATAAAATTTGAAGAAGCTTAGTTATTAAATTTGATCCACAATGGCAACCACCACTTCATCTACCTCAACTTCTCGTTGTCATGGAATTCTCAACTCAGATCTTAGGCCCTACTTTGATAGAGCGGATTACTCTTATTGGAAATACAAGATGAAGATTTTGTTTCTTGGTAGTGAGAGAATTGAGCTTTGGAAATATGTACAAAATGAGTGGAAACCTCCTACTTATGAGGTTGATGGTGTTCAAGTACCTCTTCATAGAGAAAAAGGATGGATACTCAAGAAAGAGCTTACTATAAGAATAATAGTGCAGCCTCCATTTTGGTAAATTCAATATCTAGAGAGGAATTTGGAAGAGTCCAACATCTTACTTCTTACTTGTGCACATAGAATTTTGAAAACTCTTGAAAATTATCATGAGGGTACTACCCAAGTGAGGTTCATCAAAACCCAAATTCTTGTACATGAGTATGAACTCTTCAAGATGAAGCCTAAAGAAAATGTCACTGAAATGACAAATAGGCTACTTGCTATTGTTAATCACTTGAAGAAATATGAACAAAATCTATGATCAAGCTAATGTCAATAGCAAAATATTGAGAGTACTTAGAGTCTAGAAGAACATTAAATCAAAGGTATCTTCAATTAAAGAAGCTCATGATCTTAGCACACTAAGAACCGATGAGCTAGTTGGCAAGCTTCTCATAATTGAATTGCATACTGAGAAAGAAGATGATAAAGATGAAAATGACAATAGGAAAGTAATAGCTCTCAAAGTCACCAAAGAAGTTGAGAGCTCAAGTGAAGAAGATAGTGATGGTGATGAAGAAATTGCCATGCTATCTAGAGGAGTAAGTGAATAGAAGAGAAATAGGAGATTGCAAGCAAAAGGTAATTCCTCCAAATTCTATTTTAAATACAAGGAGAAGAAAAATGAAGTAAAATGTCACATCAAAATGGATTGTTTCAAAATCAAGAACAAAAAGAAATGGGACAAGGAGAAGAAAAAATCTCTCAAAGCCATATGGGATGATGATTCCTCAAGTGAAGAAAAAGAGGAGAAAGAGTAAGGAATTTTAAATCTAGGTCTCATGGCTATTGGAGATGATGATGATGATCACACGAATGAGATAGGTACTCAATCCTTGAACTTAAATGCATATAGTGATAATGTTAATGATGCTTTAGATTATAGTGATCTAATTGAGCATATGAACCTAAGAGTCCAGAAATATTTTTCTAAGATGAAATCCTACAAAGAAAAATACTCTAAGCTAGAAAAGGATTTTGTTTCATTAAAAAATTCTACTTTAGAATTAAAGTCTTCAAATGAACAATTGTTGAAATCCATTGATGAAATGTCTAAAAATTCACATAGCTTAGAAAAGGTAATCAAGGAAAATAACACATTGAATCAAAAAATTAATAATCTAAAAAATTATATCTTAAAATTTCACAAAGATAAGGAAGCCTTGGATACATTGATTAGTTTCCAAAGGCCACCTTCCTCCAAGTATGGCTTAGGATTCAACGGCTTCTCTACTACTTCATCCAATGCACTAATATTTGTTAAAGCAATTACAACTCAAACTTCTAGTGTTGAAGGTGTAAAGAATACACATGCACACACTGAGCCAAAATTTACTAAAATGACTACTCTAGGCTCATAGGCTCTAGAATTAAGGTTCCAGTAGCAAATTATGCATACATGCACACAAGGCATGAATATAACCACAAGCTTACACATAAACAATCCTATCTTACACACACTTGTGATTGTCAATTTAATTCTTCAATCTTCGATAGAAAATGGATGCAAAAGCATAAAATTCTGTATCAATGACAATATTGCATGAAATTTGGTAATAAAAGTATATTTTGTTACATTAAAAAGGCTCACCTCAAATTAGAGGATCCTTCTACTTCTAACCCCTAAGGACCCAAGTTCATTTGGGTACCTAAAAGAAGGTAAATTTTATTGTTTTTAGGTATACCTAAATTCTACTATCAATGAAAGTGTTTGGCTTGTAGATAGTGGATGCTCAAGGCACAAGACCGGTGATGTAAAACTTTTCACAATGACACTTACTTACAAGCAAGGTGGTAATGTAACTTTTGAGAATAATGCTAAAGGAAAAATTATAGGCATTGGCTCTATTGGTATGCTTGGTAAGAACATGCTTGGTAAGAACATCATTGATACAGAATTTTATGCTTTTGCATCCATTTTCTATCGAAGGTTGAAGAATTAAATTGACAATATTGCATGAAATTTGGTAATAAAAGTATATTTTGTTACATTAAAAAGGCTCACCTCAAATTAGAGGATCCTTCTACTTCTAACCCCTAAGGACCCAAGTTCATTTGGGTACCTAAAAGAAGGTAAATTTCATTATTTTTAGGTATACCTAAATTCTACTATCAATGAAAGTGTTTGGCTTGTAGATAGTGGATGCTCAAGGCACAAGACCGGTGATGTAAAACTTTTCACAATGACACTTTGATACAAACCAGATATGGCAGCTTTGTGCCATTGAAGAAAAGCAATCTTACATCATCCAAATAGATTTAAAAGGAGTTCAAAAGCTCTTTTATGAGGCTGAAATACACTTGGGGCGTGCTACACTTCATATGGAGCAGATTTGGTGCAATTCAAGCAATATGGGCTTTGTGGAGCTTGATACAGCTTATAGGCCAAAGCTACACAAAGGGAAGCCTAAAGTGAAGATCAAAGTATGGAAATCACGTCCAAACACATGGGCATGCTTTCTTGGGCTTGTTCAGCAAGTTTTTTGGCATGTTTAGCAAGTTTTTAAGGCTGAACATGGCTGCACATGTTGGGCTTGTTTTTCCAATACATTAGGCCTTTTTTGGACTTAATTAAGGCATGTTTAATATGGGCCCAAGGAAGTTACGAATTTCAGCAAGTGGAAGGCATCTTTTTGTCACATGGGATGTGGTCCCCTCATTCCTTAGTTAGTTAGGATATTATTTTATTTTCCATATCTTTTATGATTTGATATTATTTAGTCTTTCCAAATCTATTTTGGATTTGTTTTATTAGATTTGGATAGGATTTAGATTACTTATCTGATTTAGATTCAGATTTACTTTATGTTTTCCTTAGTGGATTAGGATTACTTTATATTTTCCTTAGTGGATTAGGATTATTTTATATTTTTCCTTATGCAATTAGGAATGTTTTCCTTATGCAATTAGGAATTTTGTAACCCTTATTTAAGGGCACTATTAGGCAGAATTTGATATACAACAATTAATAAAAAATTTTGAATTCTTCTACAAGTTATTCTTGTGAATTTTTGTGTGAGAGAGATTAGAGTGGATTCTTTAATTCTTTCTTTGCATCAAGAATTAGGTTTACTTATCAACAAGAGTTGTGGCGTTTTCCTTCTTCTTACCAACTAAATCCTTCAATCATAGTGAGTTCGCGTCTCTTTATAGGCGTTGGGTTCCTTAGGAGGTGATTATCAAGTTTCAAGGAGTTCTCTACCATTGTTATACGTTGGGTTTGCTGCCATCGTTGCTAAGGGTCCGCGTCATTTGGTATCATTTGCTCTGATACCAAATGATGCGGACCCTTAGCAACGATGGCAGCAAACCCAACGTATAACAATGGTAGAGAACTCCTTGAAACTTGATAATCACCTCCTAAGGAACCCAACGCCTATAAAGAGACGCGAACTCACTATGATTGAAGGATTTAGTTGGTAAGAAGAAGGAAAATGCCACAACTCTTGTTGATAAGTAAACCTAATTCTTGATGCAAAGAAAGAATTAAAGAATCCACTCTAATCTCTCTCACACGAAAATTCACAAGAATAACTTGTAGAAGAATTCAAAATTTTTTTTATTAATTGTTGTATCTCAAATTCTGCCTAATAGTGCCCTTAAATAAGGGTTACAAAATTTCTAATTGCATAAGGAAAACATTCCTAATTGCATAAGGAAAAAATTCTAATTGCATAAGGAAAATGGAAAACATTCCTAATTGCATAAGGAAAAATATAAAGTAATCCTAATCCACTAAGGAAAATATAAAGTAATCCTAATCCACTAAGGAAAACATAAAGTAAATCTGAATCTAAATCAGATAAGTAATCTAAATCCTATCCAAATCTAATAAAACAAATCCAAAATAGATTTGGAAAGACTAAATAATATCAAATCCTAAAAGATATGGAAAATAAAATAATATCCTAACTAACTAAGGAATGAGGGGACCACATCCCATGTGACAAAAAGATGCCTTCCAATTGCTGAAATTCGTAACTTCCTTGGGCCCATATTAAACATGCCTTAATTAAGTCCAAAAAAAGGCCTAATGTATTGGAAAAACAAGCCCAACATGTGCAGCCATGTTCAGCCTTAAAAACTTGCTAAACATGCCAAAAAACTTGCTAAACAAGCCCAAGAAAGCATGCCCATGTGTTTGGACGTGATTTCCATACTTTGATCTTCACTTTAGGCTTCCCTTTGTGTAGCTTTGGCCTATAAGCTGTATCAAGCTCCACAAAGCCCATATTGCTTGAATTGCACCAACTCTGCTCCATATGAAGTGCAGCACGCCCCAAGTGTATTTCAGCCTCATAAAAGAGCTTTTGAACTCCTTTTAAATCTATTTGGATGATGTAAGATTGCTTTTCTTCAATGGCACAAAGCTGCCATATCTGGTTTGTATCACACTTACTTACAAGCAAGGTGGTAATGTAACTTTTGAGAATAATGCTAAAGGAAAAATTATAGGCATTGGCTCTATTGGTATGCTTGGTAAGAACATGATTGATGATGTATGGTTGGTTGATGGATTGAAACATAACTTGCTAAGTGTTAGCCAATTGTGTGACAGAGGATATAATGTTAATTTTAATTCAAAACCATGAAAAGTTACCTATTCTAGTGGTGAACTTGCATTCAATGAAAGTAGAATTAGCAACACATATAAAATTGACCTACACCCTAATAATGCTTTTGAATGTTTAGTCACTATTAGCGATAATGCTTGGTTTTGGAATAGAAGATTAGGACATGCTAATATGGACCAATTGCATTATCTAAGCAAAGAAGAACTTATAGATTATCTCCCTAAAATGAAATTCAATAAAGATAAAATCTGTAAACCTTGTCAATTTGGAAAATAACATAAGAGTTCTTTCAAAATAAAGAATGTTGTAAGTATATCTAGACCCTTAGAATTAATTCATTTGGATTTGTTTGGTCCTAATAGAATTGCTTGTCTAGGAGGAAAGTTGTATGCATTTGTACTTATTGATGATTACTCAAGGTTCACATGGGTTAATTTCTTAGCTCAAAAGAATGAAGCTTTTAATCATTTCAAAATTTTTTTCAAAAAGAGTTCAAAATGAAAATGGCTATGTGATCACATCTATTAGAAGTGGTCATAGAAGAGAATTTTAAAATGAGAACTTTGAAAATTTTTGCAATAAACTTGGTATTTAATATAATTTTTTAGCTCCTAAAATACCACAACAAAATGGTGTGGTTGAAAGGAAAAATATAACATTAGTAGAAATGGCTAGAACAATGCTCAATGAGTATCAATTACCCTCTTACTTTTGGACAGAAGCCATTAACACTTCATGTTATATTTCAATTTGAGTTTTCAAACCTTTAATGAATAAAACTTCCTATGATCTATGAAATGGAAGAAAACCTAAAATTTCATACCTTAGAGTATTTGGATGTAAATGCTTTATATTAAACACCAAGGACAACCTTGGAAAATTATCATCCATATTGGATGAAGGAGTCTTTTTGGGATAATCATCCTCTAGCAAAGCATATAAAGTATTTAATAGAAGAACTCTAGAAGTTGAAGAATCATTGCATGTTATTTTTGATGAATCATCCAAGCTTGATCATGGGAAAGGTAGTGTTCTTGATGACTTTATAGGTACATTTGAAGAGCTTGAAATAAATAGTGTTCCAAAAGATGACAATGATGAACTAATTTTGGAACAAGAGGAGACTCAAGAGCTACCCAAATATTGGCAATATCAAAAGAATCATCCAAAAGATCTCATCATTGGTAACACTTCAAATGGAGTAACTACTAGATCTAACTTAAAAATTTAGATTTTAATGTTGCTTTTGTTTCTCGAATTGAGCCAAGAACTATTAAGGAGGATCTTAGTAATGAATGTTGGTTGATTTCCATGAAAGATGAACTCAACCAATTCGAGAGAAATAAAGTGTGAGAGCTTGTTCCTAGAACCAAAGACCAACCAATTATTGGTTGCAAATGGGTATATAGGCATAAACTTGATGAAGATGATCTCATCACTAGAAACAAGCTAGATTGGTAGCCATAAGCTATAACTAAAAGGAAGGCATTGACTATGATGAGACATTTGCTACTTGCTCCAGTCCGACACTAATTAAAAGACGGTTAAGTCAAGTCTAAAGGTTTAAAATAGTCTGGAATAATTTTACAAATTTAAATTTAGTCTGACAAAATATTAAAATCTCAACACATAATAATACAATATTTATTATTTATTTTAATAATATAATAAATAAAAAATAGGAAAAAGAAAATATACATATTTATTTTATAAAAATATAATATTTATTTTAATAATAATAAAATAATAAAAATAATAATTAACGAATTGGCGAACTGCAGGCATGGCTCGGCCCAAATCACCGCAGACATGGCTTGGGGAGAATTGGCTTGGCCCAATTGCCAGTTCGCCATCTGAAATTTGGTCTATTATTTCCTTAATTAAATTGAAGTTAATTCGGTCTTCATTTCCTTAATTGAGATATATTCAATTTTCAATAAGCATTAGGGTTAATGGGTTAACAGTTGCCTATAAATATGAGATTCTAATACTAAATGAGGGGAAAAACTTTAGCAGTTAAACTTGAAAAGAAAGAAATGAGGAGGTGAGGAGGATCAAACAAAAAGAATTATCAAGAAAGACAGCAACACAGATAAAGAGCAATAAAGGGGATGACCAAAAATTATAAAACAAAAGGATCAAATAGAGAGAAGAGGTAGCAACTGATAACTAAGAACAAACAGAGAGAAGAGGCAACAACGAAGGCAAGAAATAGGCACAAAATATTAGCCATTAACAACATAAGGTAGTGGACAGTGCCTTCGCTTTACTCAACCAAGATTTGAATATTGGTGCAAGCACAAATTTTGAATCAGCGTAAAATATTGGTTGGAGCCTACAAACGAAGGTTTGAAATTCCTCATTTAATTTTCTTTGAATTTACAGTGACTAGTTGCTTCATTCTTATCAACATTATGTTATATCATAGTAGCATGACTAGTTATAAACAGGCAGAAAGTTGATTTAGCTTATAATAATCATGTTTACCCTTTGAATTATATTTGCATAATAATACGATTAACATGTCCAATAACTTATTAAATATTTCATAATTTTCTTAGTTTATATCTACAATAATAGGATTTCACAGTAGCCTATTTGAATATCTAGTAAAATATTTATCTATGTCCTTAGAATATGTGAAACCCTAATTCCACATGAAACCCTAATTTTATATTTAAAACCCTAGTTTACATAAAAACCCTTAATTACCCGATAAAACTATATCATGTAAACCATTTACCTTTCGAGGGCATTGCCCCCTAATCCCCCGCAAGGGGCGCTGCACCCATATCATGTAAACTGACTAGCGGGACCATCGTAAGCACAACTTGTGTCATCACGCACTCTATTTCCTTAATGGGATAATATTAATATGTGTTTATTTATTTTCTTTTTAATTATTCAATTATTTCCATATATGTTGTATTATTTTTCCTTTGCTTTATTATTTTTCTTAGATTTTTATGTATTTTTAAATAGACTTGCAAAAGGCATGTTTTTACTCATGGGTGCCTTATTTATTTTATTTATTTATTTTTTGTAGTTTAATTTATTTAAAGACATTAGACATAATTGTAAAGGCATATTTCCATCTTGTATGGGTGCCCATTTATTATTTTATTTGAACTTATTTTGATTTTAATACAATGATGATTTATTTTGATAATTGCACGTAGTATGGATGATTTTATAATAGTTAAGAATTTAATAATATATAGACCTGAAAAGGATGCTAGTTTCAATAAACCGGGCGCTATGGGATGCTGGGTCTTTCTCACCTTCCCCATGTGTACCCAACTTTTTGAACCCAATAAGGGGTTGGGGAATCCTTAGGAATGGAGTCATCCACCCCTTTCTTTTTTCCCGTCCGGTCCGAGTGGCAACTTTATTTTTTTCGAGTTTAGGCACGTTTCTCAAGGCCTTGAGCCTAATAGTGCTGAATTCGCAAGAACCATTCCACATGGGAGTGGGGGCAAAAATCTTTGCTCACAGTGGCTACTCCACTAGGGACAAGAGAAGTTGATTCTGTTAGCCTTTATATTATTCTATTCTTTCATATTATAACATTATCCATTGCATCATATAGATTGCGTTGTGTGTGTGAGTTAGGACGCCTATGTAATCCGTGTTTTATTATGTGAGGGATACTGTTGTGGAACAACCAGCACACCGCAAGGATAAGCAAGAGTTAGGACATGAGGAACAAGTTGAGGAGATCATCAATCCAATTATTCTGCCACAAGGTCCTATAACTAGATCGCGAGCCAAAAAGATTCAGTAAGCACTAATTTGTCATTTGCAAGATTTGGTGAATTTGGCTAACTATGGTTTGCAAGGAATTACAAGCTCGGAGACAAGACCAAAGGAAGTCAATTACAACTTGCTATAAGTTGAAATTCATGAATGAGGCTTGTAGTTAATATGTATTAAGGCCCACTAGTTATGCTTATTTAAAAAGTAAGGGCCCTGTTTGTTTTGTATTAAATTAGAACTTTGTTTACTTTATTATTTCTTAAAATTTGATTAGAAAACCAAATGCTACTTAATAACCCTAATTAGGGTTTAGCTATTTATATCTCATTTAGTGTTGTAAGACATCAGTTTTGGTTTTTGGACGAATTAATAACCTAAAGTCGTTTTGCTTTTATCTTTGTATTCTTGCTTGAATACATGCTTAAGAAACATTCAAGTAGTTTGATCAACTTTCTTGTGGAGTGTTTCGAATCTGGGATTTTGGGAACTAGTTTGTTTCGACATCTTGGATCTCTGATCAATTCAAAGAAATCTGAAATCTAACCTTTATTCTTTGGAGGTTGTACCGAATTCGACTAGGGGTTTTCAAGTTAATGTTTTGGGGGTTCGACATCAAGGAGTTCTCAGGCTTATTCTTGGAGGTTCCGTATCATTTGGTATCAGAGCCTACGCTCTAGATCAGGTTTTATCCCTATCAAATTCATTTTAGATTCTTCTCTTGTTATTTTCATTCTGTTTCTTTGTTCTTGATTCTTTAATTGTTTTCTTTGTTTCTTGATCTTCTAAGTTGTTTGTTCCTTGAATCATTTTCGTTTTCTTTCAAATTCTAAAATTAAAAAAAAATTATAAAACCTAAAATTCGAAATTCAAGAAAAGGTGTTTTAAATTTGAATCTTAGTCTTGTTCATCATTCTGATTTGAATTCGAAATTCAACAAAGTGTGCTAAATTCGAATCTTGTTCTTGGTTATTCATTCTGATTCAATTTCGAGTTTCAAAAATAGTACTCTATATTCGACCTTGTTCTTGTTACTTAATTGGGTAAAAGTTTTGTGTGGTGTGAACTAAGGTCGCCCCCATCAAGAGAGATATTGAGAGGGAGCAAAAAAAAACCACTTCAACAAAATTTTTTCTTTCTCCTTGTTATTTAGGTGATAAGGGTCGAATCTAGATAGGTTAGAATCAATATAATTTTTTGTCACGAAATTTTCACCATTGAGGGGCTGTTTTGATTCAAATTGCATTAGTGATTGATTCGAAATTTCAGACTTGGGATACTACACACGGAAGACTATTTGATTTGTTTCATAAAGTGTGATTCACCTAAGAACATAAAAGAAATTAGCTTGAGAGGTGTGAGCTAAGCCGTGAGTGAATACATTATATTGAGTGGAACACGAGTGACCAACCCCATCTATTGAGTGTAAATATGTGAGGGAGTGTTGTGAGGCCTTTTATTTGTTTTGTTCTAATCCACTAAGGAAAATATAAAGTAATCCTAATCCACTAAGGAAAACATAAAGTAAATCTGAATCTAAATCAGATAAGTAATCTAAATCCTATCCAAATCTAATAAAACAAATCCAAAATAGATTTGGAAAGACTAAATAATATCAAATCCTAAAAGATATGGAAAATAAAATAATATCCTAACTAACTAAGGAATGAGGGGACCACATCCCATGTGACAAAAAGATGCCTTCCACTTGCTGAAATTCGTAACTTCCTTGGGCCCATATTAAACATGCCTTAATTAAGTCCAAAAAAAGGCCTAATGTATTGGAAAAACAAGCCCAACATGTGCAGCCATGTTCAGCCTTAAACACTTGCTAAACATGCCAAAAAACTTGCTGAACAAGCCCAAGAAAGCATGCCCATGTGTTTGGACGTGATTTCCACACTTTGATCTTCACTTTAGGCTTCCCTTTGTGTAGCTTTGGCCTATAAGCTGTATCAAGCTCCACAAAGCCCATATTGCTTGAATTGCACCAAATCTGCTCCATATGAAGTGTAGCACGCCCCAAGTGTATTTCAGCCTCATAAAAGAGCTTTTGAACTCCTTTTAAATCTATTTGGATGATGTAAGATTGCTTTTCTTCAATGGCACAAAGCTGCCATATCTGGTTTGTATCATTCTCCCTTTCTTTTGAAAAGATTCGTCCTCGAATCTTGCTCATGTTCAGATCTGGAATGGAAACTTTAGGCACCAATTGATCTTCAAAAACCTCCTCTTGAGTTGATGAAAATAGTTTGAATGTTTCTTCTAGAACATCAACCTGCACATTGTCAAAAAAACTAGGAAAAGCTCCGTTAGTTAAAGACAACTCACATGGAACTGAACCATCCTCTTCTTGAACTTCTAAATCAGCTCCATATTCTTTGTCTACCTTTTCAACCATATTTTGAACAATTTCATCGTAATCATCATCATCACAACCATAATCATCATAAATAGGTGAATTCTCATCCACATCTCCAAGAAGATCTCCATTTTTCACAAACTCTTCTTTAAATTCAATTTTGGGAATCTCAGTAACTTCACTCCTTACTTCATCAAGTAATGGCACTACATCCTCTACTTCACAAACATCCTCTTCATGCAACTCTTCCAATTCATCCTCTTTTTTTAGTTCAACATTGGAATCCTCCATGGTTGCACTCTCCTCTTTCACCTTAATGGTAGGAATTTTTGAAACCACACTTATTGCTTCACATAGTTTAGAAGTATGCTTACACATATCTTCCAATTGTTGTCTCAGTTTCTTATATTCTAGTTTCATCCTCTTAGATTTCCTTTCTTCTTGTCGTCTCTTACAATGAATAAGAAAGTTTTTCTCCTTTGCATAGAAAACTGAAAGTTCTTCCTCTAATGAAGCAATCTCCTTTTCACAATATGAATATTCCCTTGTGTACCTTCGTGCACCTCCTAACTTTTGATACCACCTTTCAATAAGCTCTTCAAGAAATCGAATCTTACCATCGAGATATTGTAGATGGTATTTTTCTTTGGCTTCCTCTTCATCCATCTCAATCTCAATTGTTGTTGACATTTTTTTTATATGTAGAATTTGAAAATCACTAAACAAACACAAAAGAAACAGCCCAAGAATGGCCACATAAAACGATTTGAAGGAAAGAAACAATCAACCCCAAGAAAAGGCTTACACAAGATGAATTTGAAGGGAAAAACACAACCAAATTGAACAAGACCCAATAGACACAAAACAAACTAAATTCTGACTACTAGAACACCAACGACTTAACAAACGGAATACTTAAATGGATGGGAAAGTGAAAAAAAAATGAATTGAATAAACTATTCTGAATACTAAAACGAACTAAAACTGACTCTTGAATGCCAAAAATGAAAATTGAATAGAGAAGGAAAGGAAAAAACGAATTTGAATAAAATAACCCTAATGGAACAATTAAACAAGCCCTAGAAAGACAAAGTAGATAAAAATTACCTTGTAGCAAGGCTCTGATACCAAATGACGCGGACCCTTAGCAACGATGGCAGCAAACCCAACGTATAACAATGGTAGAGAACTCCTTGAAACTTGATAATCACCTCCTAAGGAACCCAACGCCTATAAAGAGACGCGAACTCACTATGATTGAAGGATTTAGTTGGTAAGAAGAAGGAAAACGCCACAACTCTTGTTGATAAGTAAACCTAATTCTTGATGCAAAGAAAGAATTAAAGAATCCAATCTAATCTCTCTCACACGAAAATTCACAAGAATAACTTGTAGAAGAATTCAAATTTTTTTTATTAATTGTTGTATCTCAAATTCTGCCTAATAGTGCCCTTAAATAAGGGTTACAAAATTCCTAATTGCATAAGGAAAACATTCCTAATTGCATAAGGAAAATGGAAAACATTCCTAATTGCATAAGGAAAAATATAAAGTAATCCTAATCCACTAAGGAAAATATAAAGTAATCCTAATCCACTAAGGAAAACATAAAGTAAATCTGAATCTAAATCAGATAAGTAATCTAAATCCTATCCAAATCTAATAAAACAAATCCAAAATAGATTTGGAAAGACTAAATAATATCAAATCCTAAAAGATATGGAAAATAAAATAATATCCTAACTAACTAAGGAATGAGGGGACCACATCCCATGTGACAAAAAGATGCCTTCCACTTGCTGAAATTCGTAACTTCCTTGGGCCCATATTAAACATGCCTTAATTAAGTCCAAAAAAAGGCCTAATGTATTGGAAAAACAAGCCCAACATGTGCAGCCATGTTCAGCCTTAAAAACTTGCTAAACATGCCAAAAAACTTGCTGAACAAGCCCAAGAAAGCATGCCCATGTGTTTGGACGTGATTTCCATACTTTGATCTTCACTTTAGGCTTCCCTTTGTGTAGCTTTGGCCTATAAGCTGTATCAAGCTCCACAAAGCCCATATTGCTTGAATTGCACCAAATCTGCTCCATATGAAGTGTAGCACGCCCTAAGTGTATTTCAGCCTCATAAAGAGCTTTTGAACTCCTTTTAAATCTATTTGGATGATGTAAGATTGCTTTTCTTCAATGGCACAAAGCTGCCATATCTGGTTTGTATCATAGAGGAGGCCGTGGTACCGGTCGAGGTGGAGGAAGGATGAATAATAATGCTTTCTATGGTAGAAATCATGGTGATGATGAAGTCGTTGATAGGAGCTTGGGAAGCATCAAGCTGAAAATTCCTAACTTTCATGGTAAATCAGATCCAGAAGCTTATTTACAATGGGAAAAGCAGGTTGATCTCATATTTGATTGCCATCGATGTACTGAGGAAAAGAAGGTCAAGCTTATTGTTACTCAATTTACAGATTATGCTATAGCTTGGTGGGATCAGTTAGTGACTAGTAGAAGAAGGAATTTGGAGTATCCAATTGAGACTTGGGCTGATCTTAAATCGGTCATGAGGAAGAGGTTTGTGCCTAGACATTTCCATAGGGAAATTATACAAAGACTTCAGGTTCTTAAACAAGGTAGTAAAAGTGTTGATGACTACTACAAAGAAATGGAAATGTTAATGACTAGAGCTAATATAGATGAAGACAGGGAGACTACTATGGCATGTTTCTTGGCTGGTTTGAATTCAGACATTGCTGATCAGGTTGATTTGCAGCCTTATGTGGAGTTAGAAGAGATGGTGCATATTGCCGTCAAGGTGGAAAAACAACTCCAAGGAAGACGACCATCAAGGTATCATTCGAAACCTGTTTCTAATTCTATTTCTCCTTGGAATAGGGAAGGAAGGCGTGATTACAAGGAAAGAAACAAGGCTGGTCAAGATAGTGGGAAAGCAAAGGCTGAAACAAGTTCTAAAGACAAATCCAAAGTTAAAGAGCCTAAGCTGCGAAATCGAGATATTAAGTGTTGGAAGTGCGAAGGTGTGGGACATATCAGCAAAGAATGTCCAAACAAGAGAGTTATGACCATAAGAAATGGTGAGATAGTGACTGATGAAGAAGAAGGCGACGATGAGAATGAAGATGGAGAAAAGCAAGACTTGGAATGTTGTAGTGATGGGAGCATTGAAGAACCAATAAAGGGAGACTTGCTGGTTGCTAGGCGTGCTCTTAACACGCAATTGAAGGAGGAAAACCATGAAGAACAATGAGACAACTTGTTCCATACAAGGTGTCACTTTCAAGGCAAGGCTTGTATTGTGATTGTGGATGGTGGAAGCTGTACCAATGTGGTAAGTACACTCTTGGTTGATCGATTGGGGCTGCCTACAAAACCTCACCCCCAACTTTACAAACTTCAGTGGTTGAATGAATGTGGAGAGGTTAAGGTAAATCGACAATCTAACATTTCTTTTTCCATTGGTAAATATCATGTTGAGGTGTTGTGTGATGTGGTGCCAATGCACATTATCCATTGCATCATATAGATTGCGTTGTGTGTGTGAGTTAGGACGCCTATGTAATCCGTGTTTTATTATGTAAGGGATATTGTTGTGGAACAACCAGCACACCGCAAGGATGAGCAAGAGTTAGGACATGAGGAACAAGCTGAGGAGATCATCAATCCAATTATTCTGCCACAAGGTCCTATAACTAGATCGAGAGCCAAAAAGATTCAGCAAGCACTAATTTGCCATTTGCAAGATTTGGTGAATTTGGCTAACTATGGTTTGCAAGGAATTACAAGCTTGGAGACAAGACCAAAGGAAGTCAATTACAACTTGCTACAAGTTGAAATTCATGAATGAGTCTTGTAGTTAATATGTATTAAGGCCCACTAGTTATGCTTATTTAAAAAGTAAGGGCCCTGTTTGTTTTGTATTAAATTAGAACTTTGTTTACTTTATTATTTCTTAAAATTTGATTAGAAAACCAAATGCTACTTAATAACCCTAATTAGGGTTTAGCTATTTATATCTCATTTAGGGTTGTAAGACATCAGTTTTGGTTTTTGGACGAATTAATAACCTGAAGCCGTTTTGCTTTTATCTTTGTATTCTTGCTTGAATACATGCTTAAGAAACATTCAAGTAGTTTGATCAACTTTCTTGTGGAGTGTTTCAAATCTGGGATTTTGGGAACTAGTTTGTTTCGACATCTTGGATCTCTAATCAATTCAAAGAAATCTGAAATCTAACCTTTATTCTTTGGAGGTTGTACCGAATTCGACTAGGGGTTTTCAAGTTAATGTTTTGGGGGTTCGACATCGAGGAGTTCTCAGGCTTATTCTTGGAGGTTCCGTATCAGATACCATACTTTTACTCATGGTGTGAAGATCGAGCATGACATAACCACTTATAGCCTTGTACCTTTTGGAATATACTTGCTATAGGAATCTAAGCTTTTCAACCCAATGACTAAAGCTCATGTAATTGGCGTAGTTACTTTTCTTAGGTTTTTACCCTAGATGCTTGTTATTTGATTATGATTGATATATCTTGGTTTGAACTATGGCTTTTTAGTTTGCCCTTTTTCTAATATGACCTGCCTATATTGTAAGCTCAAATAATTTTTTTCGTTAAATCCAAGAGACCAAATTTCAAATTTTCAAAATCTTCAAGATAGTCTTTTCAAGATGGGTCAAAAATCTTTTTCAACCCTATGGCCCAATCTTAATAACCCAAGGGCTTTGAAACAAAATTATTTTTCAATTACAAAAGAGCTTACAGATGTTTAGGTCAATTATGAAATACCAAAAATCAATTGTGAGCCTAGCTTATACTAAGACCTATTAATCATGGGCTTGTTTTTGGCATGAATCATTAGTTACTTTTTCAAATGAGAAATCTATTTATTATAAACCTGATAGAGACGTCACAAGGCTACACGCAACATTTTGTTGAAGAGGAGCTGAAGGTACACGATATGGCTGATCAAGGATGCAAATTGGAGCATATTTGGCTCAAGTCACTAGTTGGGCTTATTTATAGTTAAATAATTAGCTGAACTTGTTATTTTAATGTGTTTTTGGGCCTGTTTTAAGCCCAATCCGCCCCAAACACTTTTAGGTCTATTTTTATTGTTTTCCTTCATGGTTTAGGAATTAGTAAAGGGTATTTAAACCTAATATTGATGTAAAAATGGAGGGCCATCTTATCATGAAGTTTTGGACGAATTTATTAACCTAAAGCCGAATTGCTTTTATCTTTGTGTTCTTGCTTGAATACATGCTTCAGAAACATTCAAGTAGTTTGATCAACTTTCTTGTGGAGTGTTTCAAATATGGGATTTAGGAACTGACTTGTTTTAAAATCTTGGATCTTTGATCAATTCAAGGTAATCTGAAATCTAACCTAATCCTTGGGGGTTGTACCGAATTCGACTAGGGGTTTTCAAGTTAATGCTGTGGGGGTTCAAAATCAAGGGGTTCTCAGGCTTATTCTTGGAGGTTCCGTATCAGCTAACCCCTAAAAACTTAGCAACCAAAAGTGATCCTCTTCACCCTACCACAAAACTCCATCAATCTTGATTACCTTGAACATGCTAGGTGCATTCAAAAGGTTAATGATCATTATGAGTACACTTTTGGTAGCAAAGTGTGATTCAAAGAGAAAAGAAAAGGCCTAGGTACCACATCACAGAAGAAGAAGTAGGAGAACATATTTCTATTAAAGTTGAGCACCCTCCCAAACCAACCACATCTACAAAAGAAAAGGGTGAATCCTCAAAACCTTAAAGTTCCTTTTCAAAACCATTCACTCTCTCCAAAAATGAATTCACTCACTTCAAAAAGGATGTCACTAAAAGGATCACCGAATGTAATAAGAAGATTTATCTCTTGGCTCATGTTCATCATGACATCTATGGGATGCAAGAGAAGTTTGATCTCCCACAATGTGAACTTACTGATTAGGAAGTAAGTGAACACGTTGAGAGCCCATATGAAGAATCTTCTGGATCTTCCCATGCCAACTCCCCTGCTCCATTCTTTGATAAAGAAGAAGGCACTCCTCCTCCTCCATCTTAGTTACTTTATGTTTTCTTTTATATCTTATGCCCTTTATTTTTTTTATATTGAAACGTTATGTTTAATGTAATTAACTTATGATTTATGTCTATATCTTATTTAATCTTATGCATACATTCATTTTGTCTTTGTTAAAGGGGGGGGGGAAGAAACATAAACTGAATTTAAAAACAACAACTAATGAGAAAGGAGAATCATAAGTTTAGGGGGGAGAAACTAAAAAGAACTAAAATTAAGCAATTGATTCAAAGATTTGCATTAAAAATGCACTCAAATTGATTGATTTGCAATTTACCATTTTTAAATTCAATTTGATTATCAAAGTCAAAAAGGGAGAGATTGTTAGACAATTAAACTCTATTTTGATCATTGACAATCAAATTGATGTGAACTAATAAGTTCAAACAAGTACGTTTTTATAAGTACTCAATTTTTAGGCCTTGTGTGACCCCCCAATGTACTGAGCGACCGCACAAAGTTTAAAGGAAAGAAACTCCTTGAAAGCACAGAAGAAATCAAGGTCTCTAATGTGGCTATAATGGACCATAACCACATTGTGCGATTGCTCCAAATATTCGAGCGACTGCATAAACCAATGAACAAATATCTCAAAACTTACGAAGCGATAATGGATAGAGTGTGCAGTTGAGCATCAATGCACAAACACTTGTACGACCGCACAATTTGTGACCAAAACTTCCACCAAACCACATAAGAGATGGCAGTGAAGTTGTACAATGAGAAACTCAATTTGTGCGACTGCACCACACTAACAAATTTTATTTTCAGTGCCAAACTTGTTGGAATAATGATAATTGGACATGCGGAAGAAGGATTTCAAATTAAACAGTAATTATGCCTAGTGCGACTGTGCAGAGCTTTTGTGCAACTAGAAGACTGGCAGGATGGGTAGATATCATCCTATCAGGCACTTAAAGTTTACCATTGGAAATAGCCATTGAAGAAAACATGAATTGTGCAATCGCTCAAGATGTATGGCTATCGCACAAAGAGTCTCAAGCACAATTTAAGTGGAAAACAAGAACTAAACATGTGGAACGACTTCAAAAGGCTAGTTAGGGTCCTAATGGCTATAAATACTAGAAGAAACCTCTTATTTGAAAGTAATTGTGATTGATATAGCCAAAGGAAACTACTCAATTCTTTCTATCAAAATCTACATTTGGTTTGATTGAGTGTTGGGTGTAAGCATCAAAACACCATTGAAATAGTTAAGTGTTAGCTTTGAAACACTTAGGTTTTAGAGTGAGCCTTGGGAAAACTCTTGTAGGATTATGAGGAAGATATTTAAGCCTTGTAAAAGTTCAGTGTGAGCTTGTGAAAACACCAAGTTAGATTTGAGCTTATAAAAACTCAAAATTAGTAGAACCTTAACAAGTTGTTAAAGAAGTGGACATAGGATTGAGGTAATCCAAACTACTATAAACTCTTTGTGTTTGTTCTTCTATACTCTACTCCTTTCATGATTTGTTTGATTTTAAATTTTCAATTTACCATCACTTCTTTAAATCAACAAATTCACTCCCCCCCTCTTGGTCGCCATCTTGGGACAGTAAATATCACATACAATGAAAATGTGACTCACTTCCACATTTTAGTGCACAACCTGCATTTTTCATATTTTGTACAAATATTACATTTAGCCATTCTTAAATGGCTTATCATGCCACAATCAATTCACATCAAACATTGTTACTCTAAACAATGCCATACATACACAATCACATTAATGATACGGAACCTCCAAGAATAAGCCTGAGAACCCCTTGATTTCGAACCCCCACAGCATTAACTTGAAAACCCCTAGTCGAATTCGGTACAACCCCCAAGGATTAGGTTAGATTTCATATTACCTTGAATTGATCAAAGATCCAAGATTTCAAAACAAGTCAGTTCCTAAATCCCAGATTCGAAACACTCCACAAGAAAGTTTGATGCGGAACCCATGGATCAAATATTACATCTAGAACCTCACATACACATCTAGCATAGAATCTTAGAACTCAAAAACAAATCCTCCCTACCAAACCCACAACTAACCTGTAATTGAGAACTTGGGTGATTGGGATGAAGAAATGAATTGATTAAAACGCCACAAGTGAGACTTGATAAGTTAGAACCAATTCTTCATGCAACAAGAATAAGAAGAAAACCTCTCAAACTTGAAAACACAGAAATTACATTCAACAATTCTGGAAATTCGTAGTCAACCCTATTAAGTTCTTTTTCCCATTCTTATATAGTTGGAAAAGAAGAACTAATGGCTTAAAGTCTAGGTTTACATGTATCTAGTCACAATAGCATTAATTGTTCATCCACCTCAATAATATACTCTAAATTACTGCCCATAATTCTGACAACATAGATGGGCAGATTGTACATTCATTTTGGTGTTGGTTCACATGTGTCTAGTCACACTAACACTAAACCATATCAATATTATATTCCAAATTCGTGCTAATGCCCATCACCATACTTATGGGCAGATTCTTCATGCTTGTTGGTGAGTTTCTGACTTCCTCTTCATGATCCATCATATTCACTACAAGTTGGTCTCCCTCTTCATTAATCCACCTTTGTATGAAGTGTTGGAACACATGCTGGAATTTCTTTGATTGTGATCTTGTGATTGGTCCACTTGGCATGATGATATCATCAACATATTTGCTGCCATTACATTCATCAAGCTTGCTTATAGTTTCCTCATCATTCCCTCCTTGCTCAAAAAGATTTGTCCTCAAATCTGAGCCTACATCAAAAGGAGAAAGATCACTAACATTGAAAGTTGCAGAAACATTATACTTACCTGGTAGATCAATTTTGTAGGCATTGTCATTGATCCGTTCTAAAACTTGGAATGGGCCATCTCCCCTTGCATCCAACTTGGATTTCCTTTGTTTAGGAAATCTTTCCTTCCTCATATGAACCCATACCCAATCACCAGGTTGGAAAATCACATGTTTCCTTCTTCTATTTGCATTATGGGCAACTGATTCATATTTCTTCTCAAGATGAGCTCGTGCCTTCTCATGTATCTGCTTAACCAACTCAGCTTTCTTTTCACCATCTAAGTTAGTTATTTCATTTAATGGCAAAGGAAACAAATCAAGTGGTGTAAGTGGATTAAAACCATAAACAATTTCAAATGGTGAATAACCAGTAGAAGAATGTATGCTTCTATTATATGCAAACTCCACTAATGGCAAACAATCTTCCCAAGTTTTCAAATTCTTACCCACAACAGCACGTAACAAAGATCCTAAAGTCCTATTTACCACTTCTGTTTGTCCATCAGTTTGTGGATGACAAGTTGTAGAGAACAACAATTTAGTACCTAACTTATTCCATAAAACACGCCAAAAATGACTTAAGAACTTCACATCTCTATCACTTACAATTGTTTTAGGAATTCCATGCAACCGAACTACTTCCCCAAAGAACAAATTTGCAATATTTGTTGCATCATCAGTTTTGTGACATGCAATGAAATGAGCCATTTTGCTGAATCTATCAACAATAACAAATATGCTATCTTTTCCTTTTCTAGTCCTAGGCAGCCCCAAAACAAAGTCCATAGATATGTCCATCCAAGGTGCATTAGGAATAGGTAAAGGAGTATACAGCCCATGAGGTAAAGACTTAGATTTTGCTTGTTTACATGCAATACACTTGGCACAATTCTTTCAACATCCTTTCTCATGTTTGGCCAATAGAAATGTTCATGCAGAATGTCTAAAGTCTTAAATATCCCAAAATGTCCCATGAGTCCTCCACTATGTGCCTCACGCACAAGCAATTCCCTTAATGAGCAACTAGGCATGCATAATCTTCCATCCTTAAACAAGTACCCATCATGCCTATAAAACTTCTGAAATGCAGAATGCTCACATGCTTTATAAACATTTGCAAAGTCAACATCATTGGCATACATATCCTTAATTTGCTCAAAGCCTAATAACTTAGAACTAAGAGTTGAGATTAAGGAATACCTTCTTGAAAGTGCATCTGCTACTACATTGTCCTTGCCACGCTTATACTTTATCACATATGGAAATGGCTCAATGAACTCTATCCACTTTCCATGCCTTCGGTTCAGCTTGGTTTGCCCCTTTAGATGCTTTAATGATTCATGATCTGTATGAATAACAAACTCTTTAGGCAATAAGTAATGTTGCCACACTTTTAAAGCTCTTACCAAAGCATACAACTCCTTGTCATAAGTGGAATAATTTAATTGTGCACCATGAAGCTTCTCACTAAAATATGCAATTGGTTTCCCTTCTTGCATCAAAACAGCACCTATGCCCACACCTGAAGCATCACACTCTAATTCGAAGGTCTTATCAAAATTTGGTAAAGCAAGAATTGGAGCAGTAGTTAACCTTTCTTTCAACAAATTGAATGCCCTTTCATGAATTTTAGTCCAATTAAACTTTACATCCTTTTTTACCAATTCATTTAATGGTGCAGCAATGGAACTAAAATCTTTAACAAACCTTCTATAGAAACTAGCCAAACCATGAAAACTTCTTACCTCACTCACGGTTTTAGGTGCTGGCCAATCTCTTATTGCCTTTACCTTTTCATCATCAACCTCAATTCCTTGTGCACTAACCATAAAACCTAAGAATATGATTTTATCACTACAAAAAATGCACTTTTTCAAGTTGGCATATAATTCTTCCTTTCTCAAAACATCAAGAATAACCCTAATATGTTCTACATGCTCATCTACTGATTTGCTATAAATGAGTATGTCATCAAAATATACAACAACAAATTTACCAAGATATGCACGCAGAACATGGTTCATTAATCTCATGAATGTACTAGGTGCATTAGATAAACCAAATGGCATAACTAACCACTCATAAAGACCATATTTTGTTTTGAATGCAGTTTTCCACTCATCTCCTTCTTTCATCCTAATTTGATGGTAACCACTTTTCAAATCAATCTTAGTAAAAATGCAAGAACCACTCAACTCATCAAGCATATCATCAAGTCTAGGAATTGGATGTCTATACTTCACCGTGATTTTATTGATTGCTCGGCAGTCCACACACATTCTCCATGATCCATCTTTCTTTGGGACTAATAACACCGGAACAGCACATGGGCTAAGACTTTCACGCACATGTCCCTTTGCTAGCAACTCCTCCACTTGCCTTTGAAGTTCCTTGGTTTCCTCCGGATTACTTCTATAAGCTGGTCGATTAGGAATCGTTGAGCCCGGAATGAAGTCAATTTGATGCTCAATCCCTCTTAAAGGTGGTAAACCTTTGGGAACATCTTCTGGAAAAACATCTCCAAATTCCTGTAAAAGAGAACTAACACAACTAGGCAAAGGGTTATCAAGGTTAGATGTAGAAATCAAGGTCTCTTTGTACCTAAGTACAATCAGACTTCTTTTCTCACAAAAAGCACTCCTTAACTCCTTTTCTTTTGCATAGAAACACTCTCTTTTATTTTCTCTCCCTTTCTCTTTTTCTCTCACCAATGGGCCATTTTTATCATTCTTTTTCTCACACTTGGCCTCTTGTACTCCCTTTTTATTTGTTTTACCCTCACCACCAGAATTCTTTTCAAATGATCTCAAAATATTTACTTGATCTTCATACACTTGTTTAGGTGACAATGGAGCAAGAGTGAAATTTAAAACATTTAGGCTGAAAGAATAATGATTCTTAAAGCCATCCTGCAAAGCTTTTCTATCAAACTGCCATGGACGACCAAGAAGGATATGGCTAGCATGCATAGGCACAACATCACAGCAAACTTCATCTTTGTATCTCCCAATTGCAAAAGAAAACAGAACCTGCTTTGTTACCCTCACCTCTCCACTATCATTCAACCATTGCAGCTTGTAAGGACTAGGATGTTTTGTGCATGCTAACCCTAATTTATCCACAAAATCAGTACTAGCAACATTTGCACAACTACCCCCATCAATGATCATGCTGCACACTTTTCCATTCACAATGCAACGAGTATGGAAAATGTTCTCTCTTTGATTACTTTCTTCATCTTTAATTTGCATGTTTAAAGCTCTTCTAATAACCAAAGATTCACCATGGGCAGGATATTCAATAATATGTTCAATTTCTTCTAATGGTGGCATGCTATCATTATCATCATCACTTTCATGTTCACTAGCACTATCAATTTCACCATTATCTCGTATCAACATGATCTTCTTATTTGGACATTGAGATGCTATATGCCCTACTCCTAAACACCTAAAGCATTTAATGGTACTATGCTTTTGATTAGAGTTAGATGTTTTAGAGTTACCTTTAGGGTCATCTAGAACTTGTTTTTCCTTTCCTTTCCAGGCAGCCTCCTTCCCTTTAGGATTATCATCTTTCTTTGGCCATTTTGAAGTGAAACTAGAGCTAGAATTAGAAAATCCCTTTGCTGCTCCCTTGAGTTTCAGTTGCTTCTCCACTTTCATGGCCATGTGTACCATATCTTCAAGCTCCACATAATGATGTAATTCAATTATGTTAGCTATCTCTCTATTCAGCCCACTCAAAAATCGAGCCATAGTGATTTCTGGATCCTCCTCTATATTAGTTCTACTCATGATCATCTCCATCTCTTTATGGTAATCCTCCACTGACATGGATCCTTGAGTTAACCGCTGTAATTTTTGGTGAAGCTCCCTATAGTAGTAAGATGTACAAATCTCTTTCTCATCACAGTTTTCATTTCAGCCCAAGTAGTGATGGTTCTTTCTCCATTTCTCCTCTTGGAAATCATCAATTGATCCCACCAAATTAGTGCATAATCTGTGAATTCAACTGCTGCAATTTTAACTTTCTTCATTTCACTATAATTATGACAATCAAACACCAACTCAACTTTTCTTTCCCATTCAAGGTAAGTTTCAGCATCATTTCTCCCCTTGAATGATGTTATCTTCATTTTTATGGAAGATATGTTACTGTCCCTTTGTTGAGGTCTTCTTTGAGCAATTGATTCCTCACTTTCTTCATCATCTTCCCTCTCTATCTCATCATCATTCATCATGTTTCCTCTCCCTCTATTCTGCCCCCTTCGATTGGTATCATTTCGCTGCCTTTGCATTATGCTGTCTACATCACCTCTCATGTTATTTATGGTCAAATCAAACCTTTCAAATCTCCTTTGCATTGCCTCTAACATGAAGGCTATGTCATTTATGGTCATATCACGTTTTTCACTTCCAGAATTTGACATGGTGTAAGAAGAACCTACAAGAAAATGTTAGTAAAGAAAATTTCCTCACCTCACTCCCTTACGTGTTTCACTCAAGATCAGATTGTCACTCCTCTTGTATTTCACTCAAACCTTGTTCCTTTTTACCTCTCAATTCTTCTTTTATCAAGTTGAATTTCAGAATTGAATCCACTTAAATCAAGTAAAACAAGTTTTGTTTTAAAGACTCTACAAGGAACCTAATGAACAAAATGAATTCTGCAATTCTAGAAGCAATTTAATTTTAGACAACAAGAACTGAAAGTTAACACAAGAAGCAAAAGTATTTGTGTTAATCAAACCAAAGTAACTATGATTGAGAATTAGCTACTTAATGCATACAAGAAACAAGAGGTATATGAAAGAATGAAACTAAGAATACAAAGAAAAACAATTCTGGATCCTAAAAAAAGAAACAGAATTCAAATCACTCCAATGAGTAATCTGAATATGTACCTAAATCTATTCCCAATGCAAGAAAGGCTCTAAATATCATATTTTAAATGCTAAATGGATGCATAATGAGGAGCTGATGTAATTTGATCAAATATAATAAGGTAGCAAGCTGTTAATGGTATAAATATGCAAAAAATCTCAAACACTTGTGAAGAAAACTTCTGGACAGAAACAGGTACGATTTTTTTTTTCTTTTATGTTGAGGAAGTTGAATCTGATTCTCTTCTCTTTTTTTTTTTGTTTTTGTTTTGATCTTTTCCTCTTTTTTTCTTTTGAACTTTCAGTAAACAAGGATAGAAATTGAAAAATTAAACAAAAGTTCACAGATTTGAAGAATAAGAACAAGGTGCAACAAGAACAGAAAATGAAGAAATATAGAAACTGAATCTGATTCGTTTTTTTTTTCCTTTGGATAATTAAAACATAAAAGATACCTAGAGATTTATCTTCAAGCCAAAGCTCTGATACCAAATGATGCGGAACCCATGGATCAAATATTACATCTAGAACCCCACATACACATCTAGCATAGAATCTTAGAACTCAAAAACAAATCCTCCCTACCAAACCCACAACTAACCTGTAATTGAGAACTTGGGTGATTGGGATGAAGAAATGAATTGA
Source organism: Garcia nutans (assembly GCA_947685225.1). Lineage (NCBI taxonomy): Eukaryota > Viridiplantae > Streptophyta > Magnoliopsida > Malpighiales > Euphorbiaceae > Garcia > Garcia nutans. Next base: position 28,580,049 of record CANTUV010000007.1, on the reverse strand, counting down.
TTAAAACGCCACAAGTGAGACTTGATAAGTTAGAACCAATTCTTCATGCAACAAGAATAAGAAGAAAACCTCTCAAACTTGAAAACACAGAAATTACATTCAACAATTCTGGAAATTCGTAGTCAACCCTATTAAGTTCTTTTTCCCATCCTTATATAGTTGGAAAAGAAGAACTAATGGCTTAAAGTCTAGGTTTACATGTATCTAGTCACAATAGCATTAATTGTTCATCCACCTCAATAATATACTCTAAATTACTGCCCATAATTCTGACAACATAGATGGGCAGATTGTACATTCATTTTGGTGTTGGTTCACATGTGTCTAGTCACACTAACACTAAACCATATCAATATTATATTCCAAATTCGTGCTAATGCCCATCACCATACTTATGGGCAGATTCTTCATGCTTGTTGGTGAGTTTCTGACTTCCTCTTCATGATCCATCATATTCACTACAAGTTGGTCTCCCTCTTCATTAATCCACCTTTGTATGAAGTGTTGGAACACATGCTGGAATTTCTTTGATTGTGATCTTGTGATTGGTCCACTTGGCATGATGATATCATCAACATATTTGCTGCCATTACATTCATCAAGCTTGCTTATAGTTTCCTCATCAAAGTTGATCAAACTACTTGAATGTTTCTGAAGCATGTATTCAAGCAAGAACACAAAGATAAAAGCAATTCGGCTTTAGGTTAATAAATTCGTCCAAAACTTCAAAACTAAGATGGATTACAACCCTAAATGAGATATAAATAGCTAAACCCTAATTAGGGTTATTAAGTAGCGTTTGGCTTTCTAATCAAATTTTAAGAAATAATAAAGTAATCAAAGTCCTAATTAATACCAAACAAACAGGGCCCTTACTTTTTAAATGAGCATAACTAGTGGGCCTTAATACATATTAAAATAACAAGTTCAGCTAATTATTTAACTATAAATAAGCCCAACTAGTGACTTGAGCCAAATATGCTCCAATTTGCATCCTTGATCAGCCATATCGTGCACCTTCAGCTCCTCTTCAACAAAATGTTGCATGTAGCCTTGTGACGTCTCTATCATTCCCCCTTTGTTGGAGAAAACTCGTCCTCGAGTTTTAAAATGCTGAAGTAGTAAAGAAAAGCAACTTTGTAATTTCACTCCAATTACTTGTGGCATGTCATCAATTTGAAGAACCTAAAATTTTATTTCATAAACATCAAAATCATTGTTAGGCAAAATAAATTCCATGTTTGCAACAGACAGGCAATCATGAATGGTGGAAGTAGAAAGTTTTATTTTTCTTGCTTCTTCTTTTAGTTGTACTTCTAACCCAAGCATATCAATTTCTTCCTTCAATATTTCTTCAAAAGTTTCCAACTTTGGAATGTCTTGTTGAAAAGTAGCAGCTTATTTTGATTCTAGTGATGAATCTTCACCAATAATCTCTAAAGTATGATCTTCAATATCACCCTGAAAAGAAGTATCACCATAAACAGCCTTGGATGACATTAACAAATCACTACCATCAACAATCTCTTCTGCATAAATTAGTTCTTCTTCATTGCTATCTTCAACCTTCAAATTCTCCCTTTCTTTGTAGTAATCATCAACACTTTTACTTCCTTCCTTGATAGCCTGAAGTCTCTGCATGATACTCCTATAGAAATGTTCAGGTTGCTGCATTTGATTTCTGCCACCTCTTCGACTCTCATTGCACTCCAATGTGGCTCTTTCAACACTCTGCAACCTCAAATCCATGCGCTCCAATCTTTCTGTTATGGTATCCATAGCACGGTGTAAACGTGTAAATTTAGCTTGTTGCGCCTCACGCAATCGAGCTGGATCAATCTGAACACCTGCATCTCTTCCAGACATGTTTCCTGCAATAAAAGGTTAGCACAAAACAAATAAAAAAGCCTCACAACACTCCCTCACGTGTTTACACTCAATAGATGAAGGTTGGTCTCTCGTGTTTCACTAAATATATGAAATCTCTCACGGTTCAGCTCACACCTCTCAAGCTGATTTCTTTTATGTTCTTAGGTGAATCACACTTTATGAAACAACTCAAATAGCCTCCGTGTTTAGTATCCCAAAATCTGAAATTTGAATCAAAACAGCCCCTCAAATTTGTCAAAATTTCGTGACAAAATTTTGGTTACTTCTAACCTATTCAGATTCGACCCTTATCACCTAAATAACAAGGAAAACGAAAAAAATTTCTTGAAGCACTTTTGTACTCTTTTTTTTTTCCAATCAGGTAACAAGAACAAGATCAATTTAGAGGAATTCCTTTTGAAACTCGAAATTGGAACATAATAAATAATCAAGACTTCCTTTAGACCAATTCAGCTTTCCTTTTGAAACTTGTTTGAAACACATTCTTGGAAATTCAAAACAGAATCAGAATGATTAACAAGAATAAGATTCGGATTTAGAACACTTTCGAATCAACAAATTTTGAATCAACAATCAAGAACACAATTTCGAATTTGAACAAAGCAACCTAAATTCCCAATTCGGAAATCCACAATAGAACAAATCCAATTCGGAATAGATAGAACAAACCAATTCGGAACAAATCAACCAACCCAATTTCAGAATAAGAAAAACGATTTGGACTAAAAAGGCAAACTGAATTCGAAATTGAAATAAGACTCTAAACACAAAACGAAAACTAAATTAGAACCCTAACGGAATTTTTTTTTTTGAATTTTCGACTTTGAAAGAAAAACGAAAATGATTCAAGGATCAATAACAAAGAAACAAAACGAAACTAACAAGAGAAGAAACGAAAACGAAAGTAACCCACAAAGGAAACAAAAACGCAATTAGCAGGTGAAGAAAACGAAAACGAAAATAACCCACAAAGAAAACAATTCAGAGGAACAAGGAAAACAAGAGAATGAATTGAACAATTGAAACAAAGCAACAAAAACGCAAATAACAAAAGAAGAAACGAAAACGAATTGGAAGGGATAAAACCTGATCTAGAGTGTAGGCTCTGATACCAAATGATACGGAACCTCCAAGAATAAGCCTGAGAACCCCTTGATTTCGAACCCCCACAACATTAACTTGAAAAGCCCTAGTCGAATTCGGTACAACCCCCAAGGATTAGGTTAGATTTCAGATTACCTTGAATTGATCAAAGATCCAAGATTTCGAAATAAGTCAGTTCCTAAATCCTAGATTCGAAACACTCCACAAGAAAGTTGATCAAACTACTTGAATGTTTCTGAAGCATGTATTCAAGCAAGAACACAAAGATAAAAGCAATTCGGCTTTAGGTTAATAAATTCATCCAAAACTTCAAAACTAAGATGGATTACAACCCTAAATGAGATATAAATAGCTAAACCCTAATTAGGGTTATTAAGTAGCGTTTGGCTTTCTAATCAAATTTTAAGAAATAATAGAGTAATCAAAGTCCTAATTTAATACCAAACAAACAGGGCCCTTACTTTTTAAATGAGCATAACTAGTGGGCCTTAATACATATTAAAATAACAAGTTCAGCTAATTATTTAACTATAAATAAGCCCAACTAGTGACTTGAGCCAAATATACTCCAATTTGCATCCTTGATCAGCCATATCGTGCACCTTCAGCTCCTCTTCAACAAAATGTTGCATGTAGCCTTGTGACGTCTCTATCAATTAATCAAGTAACATAAAACATTCAATAAATGTAATGTATTATGCTTAAAATCAATGAAATCGATTAAATTCAATACCAAAGTATGTACTAACCTTAGATTTTATCACTTCCAAGCTCAAAAGCAAACTTTTCCCTTTACATATCTCAAGTGTCCTTCACCACTTGGTATGGACAATTTCCTTTTACTCAATGCCTACTCAAAATGTGAATCTTTTTCATTATTTAGAATCACATTTATAGTTATTTTAACTATTAATCTTGAATTAAACATCATTACTTTTTACATTTATTTCCACCATTAAAATCATATTATAACATGTTTTAAACACTTAAATCCAATTTACACCTATTCTTTAACAAAATTCATTCAAAACCCTAAAATCACTACTAACCATTCAAACTTCCACTCAATCCAAACAAATCAACTATCTAATTATAAAATCAATGCTTACTCATTAAATAAACCTTCCATATCCATTTAACAAATTATGACACACCACATCAAAAATCCAAATCTCATATATTCAATATATTTCAAAGAACTTCAAATTTTCAAAAGAAAACTTACTAGTTTGTTGAAAAACCACCAAAGCTCTTTTTGATTCTTGAAACTCCTTCTTAAATTTGGTGTTTGGAAGAACAAAAATCCTCCTTTAAAAGCTTCAAAATTTGGCTAAATATGGAGAAGAAAGAAGATGATGGCCGTTTATATTTTTACTTTCCTAAAATATCCCTCACTTATATATATATATATTTACTAAATAATTAAATATTAAAATAATGTTATATTTTTTATCTTTCCTATCCATAATTATCTTAATTTTAATTTAAATTAATTATATTTAATTTATTTATTATACTTTTTTTATTTTTTAACTTTTAACCTAACTTTGTCTTTTTCTGAAAGTATATATGTTAGGTAAATATAATATATACATTATGTATACAATGTATATGTTAGGTAGATATCATGTGTGCATTATGTGTCCAATGTATATTTTCTTTATATCTTCAATATACATTTTACATTTTCATTCTTCTAATACTTTATCTAACCTTCTAAATTATTTATTTAATTTTTATTTTAATATTTTAAAAAAAAAATTGGACGTTATAACTCTCTCCCCCTTAAGTAATTTCATCCTCGAAATTATCTAATATCAATTCTGAAAAATTTGGTGCACTGGCTCTGCATAATCTGCTCACTTTCCTATGTCGCCTCCTCTATAGAATGATTCCTCCATAACACTTTAACCAATGGTACCTTTCTGTTTCTTAACTCTTTTACCTCTCGTGCTAAGATTGCTACTGGTTCCTCTTCGTAAGTTGGATCTAGATTCACCTCAGTAGACTCTACTAATAAGACATGAGATGGATCTGCTCTATACCACTGAGACATAGAGACATGGAAGACATTATGAATCTTTTCCTGTTTAGGTGGCAATGCCAATATATAGGCTAATGGTCCTACTCTCTCCAGTATCTCATACGACCCAATGAATCAAGGACTTAACTTTTCTTTCTGACCAAATCTCAGAATCCTCTTCCATGGAGATACCTTCAGGAATACCTTATCTCCCACACTGAACTTTGTATCTTTTCTCTTCAAATCTGAGTAAGATTTCTATCTTTCTAAAGCTGCTTTCAATCTATCTCGAATTACATTAACCTTTTATTTTGTGTCCTTGATCAAATTGGGACCTACTAGCTTGCATTCTCCAACCTCGTCCTAATACAATGGTGTTCTGCACTTCCTACCATACAAGGCCTCATAAGGAGCCATCCCAATGCTGGACTGAAAGCTATTATTGTATGCAAACTAAACCAGAGGTAAATGTCCATCCTAACTCCCAGTAAACTTGATAACATAGCTTCTTAACTTGTCCTCCAGGACTTGAATTACTCTCTCTATCTGCCCATCTTTCTAAGGATGGAAAGTGATACTAAAGTGTAACTGAGAACCCAAGGCATCCTGCAAACTCTTTCAAAACCTTGATGTGAATCTTGGATCTCGATCTGACACTAGTGAAACTAGGACACCATGAAATCTTACCACCTCATTAATATACAGTTCAATCAACCTTTAAAGAGAGTAGTCCATCTTGACTAGAAGAAAGTGAGCTGACTTCATCAATCTATCCACTATTACCCAGATGGTATCATGTTTTCTCTGGGTCAAAGGTAGTCCAATTACAAAATCCATGGTAACTCGCTCCTACTTTCAGTCAGGCATCGATAATGGTTGTAGCAACCCTGAAGGAACCTGGTGATCAGCCTTCACCCTCTGACAAGTGAGACATCTGGACATAAACTCTACTATATCTTTCTTCATACCTAATCACTAGTACCGCTTCTTCAAATCATGATACCTCTTGCTACTTTTGGGATGCATAGCAAAGGAAGATTGGTGTGTCTCCTCTAAAATCCTCTTCTTCAATTCCACATCATCAGGAATACATAACCTATATCCATACCACGCACTACCATCATATCTCACAAGAAAATCTCTGCTCTCCCCCTTTCGGCATTCCTCCATAATCTTCTATAATTTCAAATCTTTATGTCTCTTTAATATGATCAAGTAATAATGGCCTCACTTGCAATTGAGTCAATAGAGCACCATCATAAAAAATCTCAAATCTAGCATGCATTGCTCTTAATTCAATAAGCAACGAGAGAAAATAGGTAGTTATACCTACCACAAACTTTAGACTCAAAGCATATGCAACTACATTTGCCTTGCCAGGATGATAATGAATCAAACAGTCATAATCCTTTATCAACTCTAACCACCACCTCTGCTAAAGATTTAACTCTTTCTTGACACCTAAATATTTCAAACTCTTGTCATATGTATGTGAAACATTTCTATCCATATAATTGGTGTTGCCAAATCTTCAATGCAAAAACAATGGCTGCGAATTCCAAATCATGAGTCAGATAGTATAACTCATGAGGTTCAACTGTCTAGAAGCATATGCAATAACTCTATCCTCTTGCATCAACACACAAGCCAAAACCACTATGTGATGCATCACTGTATATCACATATGGTTTGCCTTCCATAGGTAGAGTAAGAACAGGAGCTTGAGTCAACATATCTCTCAACTGATCAAAGCTCACCTGACATCGTTCTATACACACAAAATTTATATATTTCCAAGGCAATCTTGTAAATGGCAAAGCTATCATTGAAAATCCCTTCACAAACTAACTATAATAACCAGCTAATCCTAGAAAACTTCTTATCTCAGTCACATTCTTTGGTGGACTCTAATTTAAAATTGCTTTAACTTTACTCGGGTCAGCATTAATACCCTCTATTGAGATAACATGCCCATGGAAAGTCACTTAATCTAATCATAACTCACACTTTGACAACTAGGCATACTGTAGACCCTTAATTTTGGCCCTAATTTGATACGGTCCTTATTAAAGGATGCCAAAATAAATTTAATCTGATTTACAACTTCTAATAAGTCAGTCCCATTTTAAAAGTCACAAAATCAACTATAAAACCCTAAAACAAGTCTTTTTTAGAAGGTCCGGTCAAAAAAATTAAAAAATACAAAATTTGTTCAAGTTCAGAGGGCCCAAGTGACATGAATCTTGGCTCATGTCTACCTGGAGGCCCCAGGTCGACATGAGGTTGGACTCATGTCAACCTAGGGCAACCAGGCCGACATGGTTTCAATAAGTTTCCTAATTGAACTAAAATTTGTTTTATGGACATATTAATATTGGGTTAAAGATTTTGAGTGAGTTTTGCCTATAAATACTAACATTTCAGAATTCAAACAGGGGGGAAGGAACATTAACAAGGGCAGCAAGGAACATTAAGAGGATCGACAATTAATATGAAGAAAGATTTTACGGCAAAGTGGAAGACAGCAAAAAGAAATCAACAATGAGCAACATTGATCAGCATCAATCCATCAAAGACAACAACATTGTCTTTGTTCATTGTTCATCCAGAAGTCAATTATGGAGGAACCGACTATGCAGGTTTGATCTTTAAATTATTCATGTTTACAGTAGCTTCGTTTCTTTGATTAATAAGAACATGCATGCAGTAACTTGATCTTTGAACACACATTACCTTGATCTTTGAACATGCAGTAAATTGACTTTTGTTTCAATAACTTTAATCGTTTGTTTTAATTAACACATTGATCAGTTGGTATTCGTAACCCCACTTGCATGTTTCATAAAAAACATAAAACTATCCAGTAGCCGATGAGGATTTAAATTAATTATTAGAATCTATTTTGTTTACTTTACTCAAGAACCATGAATTATTTTATTAAAACTCAAAACCTCAAACTATTTTTATCCAAAAGCCTAAACCATTTCATTATTAAACTCCAAAATATTGGTTATTTCTCCACAACCTTAATTTATCTCTCCAAATCCAAAATTATGTTTTTAAGGCAGTAAGTTAAACCCCGTAACCCTTTCCCCAAATTATTCTACCTAAAGCCACTAAAAAACCCTAACTATCTAAAACCCCTAACTATCCAAAGCCCTAGTTTCAAAAACCCTAACTATCCAAAAACCCTAATTCCAAAACCCTAGTTTCTAAAACCCTAAGTTTAAAAATCCCAAATTCAATTGATAATTCTTTTAAACCCTAAATTTATATATTTATTGCTTTATTTAATTTTAGATTTGATTATATAGTTTATTATATATTTTGATGGTCGATTTATTTAATTTCAATGCTTGATTTATTTAATTTATCATGAATGGATATTTTTATTATTATTATGATTACTATAAGTTTGTCTTAGTATTAAAATTATAAGAGGTATGTTTCCATTATTGGGTACCTCATTAGTTAAATATTATGTAATTTAAATTGCTCTTATATTTTGGACCAATGTAAAGGACATGTTTCCACCTTTCGGTGGGTGCCCTATTTAGTTTATACATGAACGATGTAAGGAAATATTTTCATCTGCGGATGGATGTCCATTTATTTGCTTTGTTTGGACATTACTTTGATTTTAATATAATGATGCTTTATTTTAATTGTTGCACGTAATATGGATAATATTGTTATACTTAAGAATTTTATAATATTAAGACCTGCAAAGGAGGCCGGTTCCAATGAACTAGGCTTTGTGGGTGTGTTGGGCCATTTCTCACCTTCCCCACACGTACCCAACTTTTCGAACCCATTAAGGGGTTGGGGATTCCTTAGGAATGGAGTCATCCACCCCTTTTTTTTCTGGCCCGTCCGGGTGCAACTCCATTTTCTCCGAGCTTAGGTCCGTGTTCTCTAAGGCCCCGAGCCTAAACAGTGCCGAAGTTGCAAGAACCATTCCACTGGGAGTGAGGGCAAAAATCCCCGCTCACAGTGGCGACTCCACTAGGGATAAGAGAAGTTGATTCCGTTGGTCTTTTTATTATTCTATTCTTTCTTATCATGATATTATCCATTGCATCATTTAGATTACATCGTGTGCGTGAGTTAGGACGCCCGTGTTATCCGTGTTGTGTTATGTATGGGATACCATACTTTCACTCAAGGTATGGAGATCAAGCATGGTATAACCACTCATAGCCTTGTACCATTTGGTATATTTTTGCTATGGGAACCTAAGCCTTTTAACCCAAAGACTAAAGCTCATATAATTGGCCTAGTTACTTTCCTTAGGTTTTTACCCCAAATGCTTATTGTTTGACTATGGTTAATTTATCTTGGCTTAAATCATGACTTATTTGGTTTGTTCTTTTTCTAATATTACCTAAGTACATTGTAAGCTTAAAATAAATTTTTTCTTTAAAGTCCAAAGGACCAAAGCTATTTTCAAAATTTTTAAGATGTTCTTTGGACATAAAGCTTTTTTCTAAAAATAAATTAAAAAATTCTTTTCTCAAGACTTAAAAACAAAGCCCAAAATTCATTTTTTCTAAAATCTTTTTACAATGGTTTTTCAAACAAAACTATTTTTTGCATTTCATCCAACCTTTTCTTTTAAAGAGCTTACAAATTATTTAGGTCAATTATAAAATACCAAAAATCAATTGTGAGCCTAGTTTATGCTAAGAATAATTAATCATGGGCTTGTTTTTGGCATGAATCATTAGTTACTTTTTCAAGTGAGAAATCTATTTATAATAAATCTCTTAATTTAGTTTTAATCCAATATAGCATAAAAGCTACTTTAGTTGGGTGAATGGATTAAAACCTAATTAATGGGAATTATCATGAATTAATTTCCATTTTTTGAAATATAACTATCGGTTGAAACGTCCGAGGGAATTATTTGAAAATAAGATACCCCATGTTGGTATTTTGTTAACCATATACCTAGGAAAAGAGACTCGCCATCCGTGTATGGAAGTTATAAGATTGGGAGGAACATCCTTCTTATCTTTTTCTATTGTTTGTGCATACATACATACATTTGCTTCTCATTAATCCTCTCTAGCTCACAGCCCTGGATTACGACAGTTTAAAAGCTTATGACAATCCGACCTATGCCGGAGACGAAGAATCTAGTAGCAACTCAATCACTTGCTCACCAAAAGCAATGGAGCTCGAACAAATTCAAAGAATGGTGGACGAAGCTCTCAATGCCAAGATGAAAGAAATAAAAGAGGCCCTAGCTGAGACCATGAAGAACCAATTGGCTGTAATTTTAGGAAATCATGCCAAGCATCTGCTAGTACTAAGAAGCCAAAGGACAAAGGGAAGGCTAAATTTGGTCAAATGGTTTTTGATGGTGATAAGGTGATCATTGATGATGATGACGACTAGGCTCAATACTTCCATGATCCTCAAGACAAAAAGGAGCTGAAGGTTGTTGAGGAGACAACTGTTGAAAAGACCAAGGCATCTGAAGTTGAGAAGATGATTGCTGATTTAGAAAAGAAATTTGAGAAGCAATTGAAAACTGAAGAAATGTCTGAAGTTGACAAATTATTTGAGCTAGACAAAGAAGTTTCGTACAAATTTAAGATGCCATCTTTTGCAAAGTTTGATAGAATCGAAAATCCTCACCTCCATGTGAAGCAGTATATCACTGCTATGCAGTCTGCTTGAGCTACTAAGACTCAAACTCTAAGATATTTCATGCTCTCATTGGACCCTATTGTCCAAAATTGGTTCAAAACCTTAGAGGAAAGTACTTAAAAAGATTAGGACATGTTGTATAAGGCTTTCATTCAGCAATATGGGTACAATGTCGAGCTGAAAGTAACCGTGATGGAAGTGGAAACCATTAGGCAAAGGCCAAACGAAAATTTTGTGGACTATGTGAAAAGATGGAGAAATAAGGCTGCTTTGCTCAAGAAGAGGCCCGATGAATCTGATCAAATAAGAATGATTGTGAGAGGGATACTGCCTAGTCTTCATGAAAGGATGTCTCATACACTCATCCGTGATTTCAAAGATTTACTCTAAGCTGGTCTGCAAATTAAAGAATGGGAAAGAGAGAAGAACCATTTTTCAACAAGAAGAAAAGAGAAAGGAAACTATCAGTCTGGTAATCAAAGCATGCAAAAGAAAGTTGATGTTAATACAACTAGTCAAGCATATAGAAGGCAATTTTAAGATCTAGGGAAGCCTTTGTCTTGGGTCTTCAACAGGCTACAAAAGAAGGGACTATTACAACCATTGGCCTCCCGACCTTTGCCGAATACTTTACTCCTAAAATTTGATACTAAAGCCTTTTGTGAGTTTCATCAGACACAAGGACATGAGACAGACAAATGCTTGAGAATAAAACATGAGATCCAAAATTTGATTGACAGTGGTAGACTACCCAAGTCAGATAAGCCTGACGCGGACCCTTAGCAACGATGGCAGCAAACCCAATGTATAACAATGGTAGAGAACTCCTTGAAACTTGATAATCACCTCCTAAGGAACCCAATGCCTATAAAGAGACGCAAACTCACTATGATTGAAGGATTTAGTTGGTAAGAAGAAGGAAAACGCCACAACTCTTGTTGATAAGTAAACCTAATTCTTGATGCAAAGAAAGAATTAAAGAATCCACTCTAATCTCTCTCACACGAAAATTCACAAGAAGAACTTATAGAAGAATTTAAATTTTTTTTATTAATTGTTGTTTATGAAATTCGGCCTAATAGTGCCCTTAAATAAGGGTTACAAAATTCCTAATTGCATATGGAAAATTAAGACTAAAACATTCCTAATTGTATAAGGAAAACATTCCTAATTGCATAAGGAAAACATTAAGTATGGAAACAAAATCCTAATCCACTAAGCAAAATATAAAGTATGGAAACAACCAAACTAATCCCTTCAACATAAGAAACGCCCCACACTATTTGGGCTGTCCATGGGCCTTAAATTACTTCCCAAGGCTTTATATGTGTAACACCCCTTCCCGACCTACGTGTGTAAGCTGAGTAGAGGCGCCACCCTATCCTAATGTTGCTACCACTTTTACTTAGTCAAATTTTTGTTCCGATTTTTATAGAAATTTTGCCATAATTTTGCCTAAAAATTCAATCCCAAGTGTCGACAAAACTGGTTTTTTTTTCTAATTTTTGAAAACATTTTTACACAAACCAATGCAAACAAAATCATTCTCAGTACACTTCCAATAAATCCCCCTTATAACCTCAACTACAACCTGCAAAAAGGATTTACACTTCTAGTACAAAATAAAGTAAAGGTTTATTATGAAATACAGCAGATAAAATCTTTGTTCACTATGCAACGGAAAGTAACAATATTTACAAATTCATATACATCAAAACTCAAGTTTTACAACACATAAAATTTATACATGTTTGGCAGTCAGTCTTCGATCTTAAAGCCCACTATTCAATCTTCAAAATCTAGGCTCGACTCGGCCTAGAGGAACTCTCTGGTTCTTCCTTGTCACCTGCGCGAAGAATCACATTCGCGCTAAGCCAACGGCTTAGTAAGATAAAACATGCTAATGGTATGCTTTAATGTAATGCAATGCCACATATGTTATTGATAAGATCAATATCATAAATATAAAGTTAACCACATAATTATGCATTTCACAAATCATAGTCATATGAGCATACCACATTTCAACATCTTTCCACATTCAACATTAATCAATCATACTCAATAACCAACATCTCATTTCATTAACTCATAACATTATTTAGGACATTCATATAACCCTGACACCTATGGGCCCAACAAGTATTTAATACGATATTCAGAGTTCAGAGTTACTGCTTTGGTTCATAGTCACAATAATCACGCCCGTAGGCAAGTGTAACAGACCCAGTCTCTTGGATCATCAACTCAACACATATGAGGAGATCCTCAACCCGGCAAGACTGTTACAAATCATATATCTCATAGTGTAACAGACCCAGTCTCTTGGACCATCAACTCAACACCTATGAGGAGGTCCTCAACACGGCAAGACTGTTACCTGTCATCATTTCTTAGGCATGCCACCCAAATCCAGAACTCTGAAACTGAATAACATATTAAACAAACAATTCATTTCCATTCTCAATTCTCATCACATTTAGGCAAACATGCCTTCTTTCTTTCAATTACATCATCTTAGCCAATAACAATGGCTTCACATTTCATTTCACAATATAACATCTCATTATTCAAGTATATATATATATATATCTCATCCATGATCACATTATATCTCACATAGCATCATTCATAAATATCAACATTTCATACCACATTACTCATGAAACACATTACCATTCACAATGCACAACATAACATTGTTCAATCTCAACAATGCAATTAGGGCAAAGAACAATTGATTATAACATTCATTGATTCAAGTGTGTTTAAAGTGTTTAGGGTTAGGTTTAAGGACCAACCTACCTTTGGAAAACCAAAGCAATGCAAAAAGAACAAAGAATTAAAACCCTAACCATAAATAGTACATTCTGGTTTTAAACTCCATTTTATCCTTATTTTGAAAAATTGTATAAAATAATCTACTTGACTAAAAATTCTAAAATTTTTACAGAATTTAGTTTTGTATCTTAAAATCATCCCTTTAAAATTTCAGATCAAACTGAACACAAAATCTTGGTCAAATAGTTCACCTAACCAGACTGCCCCAATTGCCCTGCATCCTGGCAGCAGTTCTGAACTTTGTGAATTCCATAAATCAAATTCAATCAACGTGGTTCCAAATTATTTTTCTCAAATACTAGACTCACTAAGCAACAACATATCCAAAATTCGATTGGATATGATTTTTCTACATTTTATTAAAAATCACGAAATATAGCTGTCCCAGTTAAGGTACCTGCTGGAACAGGTCTAATGAAAATAATCTTTCTAAACTCATAACCATTCCAAAATCGAATCAACATATTTTTCAGTCATTCTACACTCATAGAGGCACAACATATCAAAAATTCACTTCAAGAACATTTTTCTATAATTAATTAAAAATCATACAAATCACAGCCTTTACTAATTGTAAAACAGAAACAATTTCACTAAACACAACTCTTACTCAACACAATCACTTCCAACACCTTCACCAACTCAACTTCTCATCATCAAACCAACAAACCCTAATTCCTTTCTCACACCACTTCAAAAGAATTGAAGAAATTAAAGAAAAGATCTTACCTCAAATGAAGAAATCTACAAATCTTTAACCAAAACCCTTGTTTCTTTCTTCAAAATGCTTCAAACCTCAAGATCACCTCTCTTTCTCTCTTTGTCTATGGAGAATCCGGCCACTTCAAGAAAGAAAGAAGAAAATGCACAAGTCAAACACCTTTTCTTCTTTTAATCTCCACCATGCATCTTACAAGGAAAATTACCAAAACACCCTTAACCATATAACTAACTCTTTGTCTCATATAAGCCCTTTATAGTAATTTCATTAACAACCAAAAATATCTTCTTCCACTTAACCATCACCTTGACTCTTCATTTGACCAATGTATATGTTAATTATATCATCATATAAACAACATATACATTTGTCTCTAAACCCTAAATTTCTTCTCCAAAACACATATACATATACATTCTCTTCCCATTTCTTTTCTCTTACAATTTAACACATATATGCACAAACATTCACTTCCCAATATATATATCAACAACCACAATAACAACAACATACTCAAAACTTCTAGGGCATAAATGAGGATATTACAATTCTCCCCCTCTAAAAAGAAAATTTCGTCCTCGAAATTACCTGATATCAAAGCTGAAACAATTGCGGATACTGCTCTCGCATGGTATGCTCACTTTCCCAAGTCGCTTCTTCTTTTGCATGATTCTTCCAAAGAATCTTCACCAATGGCACTCTCTTGTTCCTTAACTCTTTCACTTCTCGTGCCAAGATAGCAACTGGTTCCTCTTCAAATGTCAAATCTGGGCTCACTTCAATAGACTCAAATGGCAACACATGAGATGGATCCGACCTATATCTCCTCAACATAGAAACATGGAATACATTATGAATACGATCCAACTCAGGTGGCAAAGCAAGTCGATACGCCACTGGCCCAACTCTTTCTAACACTTCATACGGCCCAATGAAACGAGGACTCAATTTTCCTTTCCGACCGAACCTCAAAATTTTCTTCCAAGGAGACACTTTCAGAAATACCTTATCTCCAACATCAAACTCTATATCTCTCCTTTTTAGATCTGCATAAGACTTCTGTCGGTCTGAAGCTGCTTTTAACCTGCCTCGAATCAACTTTACTTTATCTTCAGTTTCTTGAATCAAATCAGGACCAACCAACTTATTATCTCCAAGCTCATTCCAACAAAGAGGTGTCCTACACCGTCTGCCATACAATGCTTCAAACGGTGCCATACCAATGCTGGATTGGTGACTGTTGTTGTAAGCAAACTCCACAAGAGGTAAAAACCTATCCCAACTTCCAGAGAAATCGATGACACAGCTTCTCAACATGTCCTCAATAATCTGTATCACCCTCTCTGACTGTCCATCCGTCTGTGGATGAAAAGCAGTGCTGAAGTGCAGTCGAGAACCTAAAGCACTATGCAAACTCTTCCAAAATCTGGAAGTAAACCTGGGATCTCGATCAGACACTAAAGAAGTTGGAACACCATGCAGTTTCACAATCTCATGGATATACAGCTCAGCCAATCTCTCCAAAGAGTAATCCATTCGAACCGGAAGGAAATGAGCTGTCTTAGTCAATCTATCCACAATCACCCATATAGCATCATGCTTCTTTTGTGTCAATGGCAAACCAGACACAAAATCCATTGTCACTCTTTCCCACTTCCATTCTGGCACTGACAATGGTTGAAGCAACCCGGTTGGAACTTGATGCTCTGCTTTAACCTTCTGACAAGTGAGACATTTCGATACAAACTCAGCAATGTCTCTCTTCAAACCAATCCACCAATAATGCTGTCTCAAATCATGATACATCTTCGTATTACCCGGATGCATAGCAAACATTGACTGATGAGCTTCTTCTAAAATGACTCTTTTCAAATCAGCATCATCGGGTACACACAATCGGTTCTTAAACCAGAGACTCCCATCATCTTTCACAACAAAATCTCTAGTCTTCCCATTCTTGCAATCTGAAAAAATCTTCTGAATCTTCTTATCGGCCAACTGAGCTTCTTTGATCTGATCTAACAAAATCGGCTTTAATTGCAACTGTGCCAATAATGCACCATCAACACAAGGTACAAAACTGGCATGCAATGCTCTCAACTCAACAAGCAACGAGAGCGAGTAAACAGTTAAACCAGCTAAAGACTTCCGACTCAAGGCATCAGCAACAACATTTGCTTTACCTGGATGATAGTCAATCAAGCAGTCGTAGTCTTTAATCAATTCTAACCATCTCCTCTGACGAAGATTGAGTTCTTTCTGGACACCCAAATACTTCAAACTCTTGTGATCAGTGTAGATGAAACATTTCTCCCCAAACAGATAGTGGCGCCAAATCTTTAATGCAAACACAATGGCAGCCAATTCTAAATCATGGGTCGGATAGTTAAGCTCATGCGGTTTCAACTGTCGAGATGCATAAGCTATAACTTTCCCTTCCTGCATCAATACACACCCCAAACCTCTATGTGAAGCATCACTGTAGATCACATATGGTTTGCCTTCAACAGGTAAAGTAAGAACAGGCGCTTGAGTCAACAACTCTCTCAACTGCTCAAAACTAGCCTGACACTGATCTGTCCACACAAATCTCACTCCCTTTCGAAGTAATCTGGTGAGTGGAGTAGCTATCAAAGAAAACCCTTTCACAAACCATCGGTAATAGCCTGCCAAACCCAGAAAACTTCTAATCTCTGTCACAGACTTGGGTGGACTCCAATTTAAAATGGCTTCAACTTTGCTCGGATCAACTCTGATGCCTTCTGCAGAAACAATATGTCCGAGAAAAGCAACTTGATCCAACCAGAACTCACACTTCGACAATTTGGCAAATAACTGATTCTCTCTCAAAATCTGCAACACAATCCGCAGATGCATATCATGCTCCTCTTCATTCCGCGAATACACCAGTATATCATCAATGAAGACCACTACAAACTGATCCAAATAGGGCCTAAACACCCTATTCATCAAATCCATAAAAGCTGCAGGTGCATTCGTTAGACCAAAAGGCATAACTAAAAACTCATAATGCCCATACCTGGTCCGAAAAGCAGTCTTAGGAACATCTTCACTTCTTACCCTCAGCTGATGGTACCCAGATCTCAAATCAATTTTGGAGAACACTGACGCTCCCTTCAACTGATCAAAGAGATCATCGATTCTAGGCAAAGGATATTTATTTTTAATAGTCACCTTGTTCAATTGCCTATAATCGATACACAACCTCATAGTACCATCTTTCTTCTTCACAAATAGCACAGGAGCTCCCCAAGGAGAAACACTGGGGCGAATGAATCCTTTGTCCAACAACTCCTGTAATTGCACTTTCAACTCCCTCAATTCTGCTGGTGCCATTCTATAAGGAGTAATAGAGATAGGAGTGGTACCAGGCAACAATTCAATACCGAACTCCACCTCTCTCTCAGGAGGCAACCCTGGCAACTCCTCTGGAAACACATCCGGGAACTCAGCAACTGTGGCAATGCTATCAATAGGGGAACCCTTCACTCTAGTATCCACCACATGAGCAAGATAGGCTTCACACCCCTTTCTAATCAACCTCCTGGCTGCAACAGCTGAAACAAATAAGGAGGCTAGCTGTTCCTGCTCATTAGATACTATCACCTCTCTACCATCACCCGTTCTCAAAGAAACAATTTTCTTTTTACAATCCACCACAGCTTCATGTCGAGATAGCCAATCCATACCTAAGATCACGTCATATTCCTTAAATGGCATCTCAATCAAATCCCCAAGGAACTCCTCACCCTGCACCACTACTGCACTATCTCTATGCACCTTACTCACAACCACACTATGCCCTAACGGATTTGTTACCAACACATCAAATCCTAGGGACTCAGCATGCAAATCAGATACAGGCATAACAGATGCACTAATATATGAATGTGTGGAACCCGGATCAATCAAAGCAAGTACTGGAGTATTAAATAAAGAAAAAGTACCAGCTATGACTGCCGATGTATCTGGCTGTCTCTGCATAACATACATCCTCTGGGAAGATCCAACCTCCTCTGGTCTACCCTCCCTGGATGTAGTACCTCTTCTAGAACTGAATCCTGGTCTACCTCCCCGGCTGGCACCTCTGCCTCCTCTGCCTCCCCTCACACTAGCTCGAGAAGCAGCAGAATCAACTGGCATCTGATCCTGCCTCTCAGGACAGTCTCTCACAAAGTGGTCAGGTGATCCACACCTGAAGCATACCCCTGATCTACTATGCCTCCAACAAACGCCCCCATGTCTTCCACCACACTGGTTACACACAGGTAAGGTGGATCTCTGAACTCCAGGAGTAGGAGCACTCGCTACTGAAGCTGCAGGTCTAAATCTCTGCCTCTGGAACTGCACTGACCTACCCACTGGTCTCTGGCTCCTACTACTCCGAGGAACAAAACTTCCTCTACCCCTCTTCGCAGAAGAAGACCCTGCCTCGAACTGGGGCCTTCTAACCCTAACCTCTTCCTCTGAAGCAGCTGCAATAACTTGAGCTCGCTCTACACTTCGAGCTGCTGCCACAAGCTGTGAGAAATCCTGATATCTGGATCCAGCCACTAAGCACATGATCGAGGGCCTCAATCCCTCCTCAAATCGCCGACATCTATCAATCTCATCAGTAATGATACCCCCAGCATACTGACTCAGTCGAATAAACTCAACTTCATACTCAGTTACGGTCCGATGATCTTGCTTCAAATCTAGAAACTCTCTTTTCTTCCCATCTTTATACTCCCTAGGAGTATACTTCAACTCAAATTCTCTCAGAAAATCCGCATAAGACAAGGTTGGTGGATCATCCATAGAATGGGGCACTGTCTTCCACCAGTCGTAGGCATCCTTCTGTAGCAAAGATCTTGCATAGTCAAACTTCTCCTCTGAAGTGGCTTGCAACTGCACAAATACCCTCTGAACTCTATCAAGCCACTGTTCTGCTACAGCCGGATCAACTGTACCAAAGAAATCCTCTGCTCCATATTTCCTTAGCTTATCATAGTGCCTTACTGGTACTGAAGGCTGAGGGGGTGGTGGCGGTGGCTGTGGTTGCACAGGTGCTTGTCTCATAGCTTCCAACATAGGCCTAAACCAGGCTGGCGGAACCTCCTCCCCAGCTGGTCTACCCGACACCGAAGCAGGTGCCTCCTCAACACTATCAACCCTAGCTCCCTCAGCAGGAGCAATACTCTCGGCACTACCCTCAACAGATTGTCGTGAATGAGATGCCATCTCTACCTATATCTGCAAACACAGCAGAATATTCCTCATTAAAGATCAAAGACTGCCATACCAAAACATGTATTTTACTCAAAAACCCACTTTAAAAATCAAAATATTCTTTTTCTTACAATTGATCTAGGTTGAGAATCTCAAACCTAGGCTCTGATACCAAAAATTGTAACACCCCTTCCCGACCTACGTGTGTAAGCTGAGTAGAGGCGCCACCCTATCCTAATGTTGCTACCACTTTTACTTAGTCAAATTTTTGTTCCGATTTTTATAGAAATTTTGCCATAGTTTTGCCTAAAAATTCAATCCCAAGTGTCGACAAAACTGGTTTTTTTTTCTAATTTTTGAAAACATTTTTACACAAACCAATGCAAACAAAATCATTCTCAGTACACTTCCAATAAATCCCCCTTATAACCTCAACTACAACCTGCAAAAAGGATTTACACTTCTAGTACAAAATAAAGTAAAGGTTTATTATGAAATACAGCAGATAAAATCTTTGTTCACTATGCAACGGAAAGTAACAATATTTACAAATTCATATACATCAAAACTCAAGTTTTACAACACATAAAATTTATACATGTTTGGCAGTCAGTCTTCGATCTTAAAGCCCACTATTCAATCTTCAAAATCTAGGCTCGACTCGGCCTAGAGGAACTCTCTGGTTCTTCCTTGTCACCTGCGCGAAGAATCACATTCGCGCTAAGCCAACGGCTTAGTAAGATAAAACATGCTAATGGTATGCTTTAATGTAATGCAATGCCACATATGTTATTGATAAGATCAATATCATAAATATAAAGTTAACCACATAATTATGCATTTCACAAATCATAGTCATATGAGCATACCACATTTCAACATCTTTCCACATTCAACATTAATCAATCATACTCAATAACCAACATCTCATTTCATTAACTCATAACATTATTTAGGACATTCATATAACCCTGACACCTATGGGCCCAACAAGTATTTAATACGATATTCAGAGTTCAGAGTTACTGCTTTGGTTCATAGTCACAATAATCACGCCCGTAGGCAAGTGTAACAGACCCAGTCTCTTGAATCATCAACTCAACACATATGAGGAGATCCTCAACCCGGCAAGACTGTTACAAATCATATATCTCATAGTGTAACAGACCCAGTCTCTTGGACCATCAACTCAACACCTATGAGGAGGTCCTCAACCCGGCAAGACTGTTACCTATCATCATTTCTTAGGCATGCCACCCAAATCCAGAACTCTGAAACTGAATAACATATTAAACAAACAATTCATTTCCATTCTCAATTCTCATCACATTTAGGCAAACATGCCTTCTTTCTTTCAATTACATCATCTTAGCCAATAACAATGGCTTCACATTTCATTTCACAATATAACATCTCATTATTCAAGTATATATATATATATCTCATCCATGATCACATTATATCTCACATAGCATCATTCATAAATATCAACATTTCATACCACATTACTCATGAAACACATTACCATTCACAATGCACAACATAACATTGTTCAATCTCAACAATGCAATTAGGGCAAAGAACAATTGATTATAACATTCATTGATTCAAGTGTGTTTAAAGTGTTTAGGGTTAGGTTTAAGGACCAACCTACCTTTGGAAAACCAAAGCAATGCAAAAAGAACAAAGAATTAAAACCCTAACCATAAATAGTACATTCTGGTTTTAAACTCCATTTTATCCTTATTTTGAAAAATTGTATAAAATAATCTACTTGACTAAAAATTCTAAAATTTTTACAGAATTTAGTTTTGTATCTTAAAATCATCCCTTTAAAATTTCAGATCAAACTGAACACAAAATCTTGGTCAAATAGTTCACCTAACCAGACTGCCCCAATTGCCCTGCATCCTGGCAGCAGTTCTGAACTTTGTGAATTCCATAAATCAAATTCAATCAACGTGGTTCCAAATTATTTTTCTCAAATACTAGACTCACTAAGCAACAACATATCCAAAATTCGATTGGATATGATTTTTCTACATTTTATTAAAAATCACGAAATATAGCTGTCCCAGTTAAGGTACCTGCTGGAACAGGTCTAATGAAAATAATCTTTCTAAACTCATAACCATTCCAAAATCGAATCAACATATTTTTCAGTCATTCTACACTCATAGAGGCACAACATATCAAAAATTCACTTCAAGAACATTTTTCTATAATTAATTAAAAATCATACAAATCACAGCCTTTACTAATTGTAAAACAGAAACAATTTCACTAAACACAACTCTTACTCAACACAATCACTTCCAACACCTTCACCAACTCAACTTCTCATCATCAAACCAACAAACCCTAATTCCTTTCTCACACCACTTCAAAAGAATTGAAGAAATTAAAGAAAAGATCTTACCTCAAATGAAGAAATCTACAAATCTTTAACCAAAACCCTTGTTTCTTTCTTCAAAATGCTTCAAACCTCAAGATCACCTCTCTTTCTCTCTTTGTCTATGGAGAATCCGGCCACTTCAAGAAAGAAAGAAGAAAATGCACAAGTCAAACACCTTTTCTTCTTTTAATCTCCACCATGCATCTTACAAGGAAAATTACCAAAACACCCTTAACCATATAACTAACTCTTTGTCTCATATAAGCCCTTTATAGTAATTTCATTAACAACCAAAAATATCTTCTTCCACTTAACCATCACCTTGACTCTTCATTTGACCAATGTATATGTTAATTATATCATCATATAAACAACATATACATTTGTCTCTAAACCCTAAATTTCTTCTCCAAAACACATATACATATACATTCTCTTCCCATTTCTTTTCTCTTACAATTTAACACATATATGCACAAACATTCACTTCCCAATATATATATCAACAACCACAATAACAACAACATACTCAAAACTTCTAGGGCATAAATGAGGATATTACAATATGAACCCCTATGGACCTTTCTTGCACGTTGGACCTTTCTTTAGCTAGCCTTTAGCTTCCACACTAAGCATCATAATCAACTTTGGTGTGCTTTCTTCAAGCTCTATCTCCATCTTCTTGAATGATAATTCTTGAAGCTCTTTGGAAATCTCTTCTTGAATATGCAAAGCCATACTAGCTTGATATCTCTTTGCCTTGCTCCTAGTGATTG
This sequence comes from Garcia nutans, assembly GCA_947685225.1. Lineage (NCBI taxonomy): Eukaryota > Viridiplantae > Streptophyta > Magnoliopsida > Malpighiales > Euphorbiaceae > Garcia > Garcia nutans. Next base: position 28,557,412 of record CANTUV010000007.1, on the reverse strand, counting down.
GTCCACTTGCTAGCTTCAAGGGATACTTTCTTGCATCATTCTCCCCCTCTTCAAAAAGATTTATCCTCAAATCTGCATCATCAAAAGGAGAAAGATCACTTACATTGAAAGTAGCACTAACATTATATGTACCTGGTAAGTCGATCTTGTAGGCATTGTCATTAATATTCTCCAGCACTTGGAATGGGCCATCTCCCCTTGCTTGCAACTTGTTCTTCCTTTGGTTAGGAAACCTCTCTTTTCGAAAATGCACCCAAACCCAATCTCCTACTTGAAACTTCATCTCACGTCTCCCTCTATTTGCAGAATCAGCATATCTCTTGTTCCTTTTCTCAATATTCACCCTTGCTTTCTCATGCATCTCTTTCCCTTGTTTTCTCTAAGATTGATCTTAAATCGGGTTACTATCAGATGAAAGTTAAAGAAGTAGATATTCCAAAGATAGCCTTCAGAACTCGATATGGACATTATGAATTTTTGGTTATGCCCTTTGGTTTAACTAATGCACCAACAACTTTTATGGACTTGATGAATCGAGTCTTCAAACCCTATTTAGACCATTTTGTAGTTTTTTTCATTAATGACATATTGGTTTATTCTAGAAATAAAGAGGAGCATAACAAGCATTTGAGAATTGTACTACAGACACTAAGGGAGAATCAATTATATGCTAAACTATCGAAATGTGATTTTTGTTGACGGAAGTGGTATTTCTAGGTCATTTAATATCAGCTAATGGTATATGTGTGGATTCTAGAAAAATTGAGACTATTTTGAATTAGCAGCCACCAAAGAATATAACAAAAGTCTAGAGTTTTCTTGGGTTAGCTGGTTATTATAGAAGATTTGTGCAAGGGTTTTCAAAGATAGCATTTCCTTTAACTAAGCTCCTTAGAAATGAAACTAAATTTGAGTGGAATGTCCAGTGTCAAGCTAGTTTTGAACAATTGAAGGCTATGTTGACTGAAGAGGCTGTATTGACAAAACCAACCCTAGGTCAAGATTATGTGATTTATAGTGATGCTTCTCATCAGGGACTCAGTTGTGTATTGATGCAAGAGGGTAAGGCAATTGCTTATGCTTCTAGGTAATTAAAATCTCATGAATTGAATTACCCTACACATGATTTGGAGTTAGCTGTTATTGTATTTTCTCTGAAGATCTAGTGACATTACTTGTATGGTGAAAGGTGCTATATTTTTACTGACCATAAAAGTTTAAAATACTTTTCAACACAAAAAGAACTAAACTTAAGGCAGAGGGGGTGGATAGAATTGATCAAAGATTATGATTGTATAATCGATTATCATCCTGGAAAAGCTAACATGGTAGCCGATGCTTTAAGTTCAAAGACTTTAGAGGGTATATTGTAAATAAATATTAAATTACTACATGTTTATATAAATTAAATAAACTAAATGATAAAATGTGTTCTGTTAGTAGAACTAACGGTTGAACCAATCATAAAGTAAAAAGTGATAGAAGTTCAGAAACAGAATCAAAAGTTGTTAGAAATTTTAAAATAAGTGTATAAAGGTGAAAAGCCAGATTATGCTGTGTTAGAAGATGGTGAATTGTATTAAGGTCGATTGTGTATACCTGATGTGAAGAAACTAAAGGAGTGTATTCTTGGTGAAGCTCAAACTACTACATATACTGTACATCTCGGAAGCAATAAGATGTATCAGTGAAGTCTCATTATTGGTGGCGTAGTATGAAAAGAGATATTACTGAATATGTCACTCGGTGTTTAGTGTGTCAACAAGTTAAAGCAGAACTTCAAGTTCCATTGGGTCTTTTACAACCTATATCAATACCAAAATGGAAGTGGGATAGAATCACTATGGATTTTGTGACAGGACTTTTGAACACCCAAAAGAAGCATGATAGAATTTGGGTAATTGTTGATTGATTAACCAAATCAGCACATTTCCTTCCCATTCGAGTTGATTATTCAATGGATAGACTTGCTGACTTGTATATTAATGAGATAGTTAGGCTTCATGGAGTACCAATGTCTATTATTTTAGATCGAGACCCTCGCTTTACTTCAAAATTTTGGAAAAGTTTTCAGAAAGCATTGGGTACTCGACTTCATTTCAGTACTGTATTTCATTCATAGACTGATGGTCAATCAGAAAGGATGATACAAATATTTGAAGATATGCTTAGAAGTTGTGTAATCAATTTTGAAGCAGTTGTGATGCAAGAAAGGATCCCTTGAAGCTAGCAAGTAGACCAATCACTAGGAGCAAGGCAAAGAGATATCAAGCTAGTATGGCTTTGCATATTCAAGAAGAGATTTCCAAAGAGCTTCAAGAATTATCATTCAAGAAGATAGAGATAGAGCTTGAAGAAGGCACACCAAAGCTGATTATGATGCTTAGTGTGGAACCTAAAGGCTAGCTAAAGAAAGGTCCAACGTGCAAGAAAGGTCCATGGGGGTTCATATAAAGCCTTGGGAAGTAATTTAAGGCCCATGGACAGCCCAAATAGTGTGGGGCATTTCTTATGTTGAAGGAATTAGTTTGGTTGTTTCCGTACTTTATATTTTCCTTAGTGGATTAGGATTTTGTTTCCATACTTTATATTTTCCTTAGTGGATTAGGATTTTGTTTCCATACTTAATGTTTTCCTTATACATTTAGGAATGTTTTCCTTATGCAATCAGTAATGTTTTCCTTATGCAATTAGGAATGTTTTCCTTATGCAATTAGGAATGTTTTAGTCTTAATTTTCCATATGCAATTAGGAATTTTATAACCCTTATTTAAGGGCACTATTAGGCCGAATTTGAGACAACAACAATTAATAAAAATTTTCGAATTCTTCTACAAGTTCTTCTTGTGAATTTTCGTGTGAGAGAGATTAGAGTGGATTCTTTAATTCTTTCTTTGCATCAAGAATTAGGTTTACTTATCAACAAGAGTTGTGGCGTTTTCCTTCTTCTTACCAACTAAATCCTTCAATCATAGTGAGTTCGCATCTCTTTATAGGCGTTGGGTTCCTTAGGAGGTGATTATCAAGTTTCAAGGAGTTCTCTACCATTGTTATACGTTGGGTTTGCTGCCATCGTTGCTAAGGGTCCGCGTCATTTGGTATCAGAGCCTTGCTACAAGGTAATTTTTATCTACTTTGTCTTTCTAGGGTTTGTTAAATTAGGTCTTTTAAATTTCTGCATTTTAGGGTTCTTAGAGAGTTTAGTCTTTAATTTTTGAAAAAGAGTCATATATCAATTCTGATCAAGGCCGAATTGAAGGAGGGTATTCTTAGGGTGAAAATGAAACCTAGGAAAGGATTCTTGGAGAATTTTGAAACCAAGAATTAGGGTTCTTGAAAGAAAGAAAAAGCTAGAGTTTGTGTTCAAGTTTGATTTCGATTTGGTCTTGAGTGAATCTGGTAAGTCCAGATTTCAAAAAGTCATTGGGAGTAAATTAAGTCCCGAATCAAGGGGATAGTGAGAGGAAGCAAAAAAAAAATAGTACAAAACTACATCAACAAAAATTGTTTGATATTCTTGCTATTTGGGTTCTAAGGATCAGATCTAGGTGGGTTAGAAGTAATAAAATGTTTTTGGGCAAAAAAATTCACCTTTTGAGGGCTTTTGGAATTCGAAAATCAGACCTTAATATTCATATTATTTGGGTGTTTTAGGTGGTAATTAGAGTCTAGAAGCTAGCATTTTGGGTAGAATTGATTAGGTCCACAAAGCAGCTTGCCAAGTGTGGGTTGTTTTTGATTCATTATATCCTAATTTGTCTTGTTTATTGGCTTCATTGTTTCTGATTTCTTTATCTAGCTTTTAATTCCATTACATTGCTACGTATCATTTGCTTGTGTCGATACTTGGTTTTATATCGTGTAGTGCAAATTACCTTGCATTGCCTCCTAATACTTGTCTTGTTTTCTATCTAGTTCTAGGACTTAGGTTCTAGTTTCTTAAACGACTTGACAATTGTTGGTTGGTGAGCTTGGTTCTGAAGTGCAATCAAGGAAGACAAGAAAAGTGAGGTAATTCTAAACACTTGAGTGAATTTCGATTATTACTAATCTTGTTTCTTTGAGTTTGTTTATTTGTTAACATGGCTGGAAAAGGAGAAGAGACTAGCAAAGAAGGAGCTATGGCCGAAAGCTTGGCTAGGCTTAATGAGACTTTGGCAGCAATGCTTGGTCGAATGGAGATGATGGATACTATATTACAAGAAAATGCAGCACGGCAAGCATAACAAATGCAACAAGGGAAACGCCACAACAACAACCTGGTCAGCAATATCCGAATTCAAACCAACCAAGAAACGTGCCATAGTAGCCTCTACATCCTCATCTAGGTTAGCTCTAGTCATCAACATCTCCATCTCTTTGTAGTAGTCATCAACACTTTTACTTCCTTGCTTGAGAACCTGAAGTCTCTGAATGATTTCCCTATGGAAATGTCTAGGCACAAACCTCTTCCTCATGACTGATTTAAGATCAGCCCAAGTCTCAATAGGATACTCCAAATTCCTTCTTCTACTAGTCACTAATTGATCCCACCAAGCTATAGCATAATCTGTAAATTGAGTAACAATAAGCTTGACCTTCTTTTCCTCAGTACATCGATGGCAATCAAATATGAGGTCAACCTGCTTCTCCCATTGCAAATAAGCTTCTGGATCTGATTTACCACGAAAATTAGGAATTTTCAGCTTGATGCTTCCCAAGCTCCTATCAACGACTTCATCATCACCATGATTTCTTGATAGAGACATCACAAGGCTACATGCAATATTTTGTTGAAGAGGAGCTGAAGGTGCACGATATGGCTGATCAAGGATGCAAATTGGAGCATATTTGGCTCAAGTCACTAGTTGGGCTTATTTATAGTTAAATAATTAGCTGAACTTGTTATTTTAATATGTATTAAGGCCCACTAGTTATGCTCATTTAAAAACTAAGGGCCCTGTTTGTTTGGTATTCAATTAGGACTTTGATTACTTTATTATTTCTTAAAATTTGATTAGAAAGCCAAACGCTACTTAATAACCCTAATTAGGGTTTAGCTATTTATATCTCATTTAGGGTTGTAAGACATCAGTTTTGAAGTTTGGACGAATTTATTAACCTAAAGCCGAATTGCTTTATCTTTGTGTTCTTGCTTGAATACATGCTTCAGAAACATTCAAGTAGTTTGATCAACTTTCTTGTGGAGTCTTTGATCAATTCAAGGTAATCTGAAATCTGGGATTTAGAAACTGACTTGTTTCGAAATCTTGGATCTTTGATCAATTCAAGGTAATCTGAAATCTAACCTAATCCTTGGGGGTTGTACCGAATTCGACTAGGGGTTTTCAAGTTAATGCTATGGGGGTTCGAAATCAAGGGGTTCTTAGGCTTATTCTTGGAGGTTCCGTATCATTTGGTATCAGAGCCTACGCTCTAGATCAGGTTTTATCCCTTCCAATTCGTTTTCATTTCTTCTTTTGTTATTTGCGTTTTTGTTGCTTTGTTTCAATTGTTGAATTCGTTCTCTTGTTTTCCTTGTTCCTCTGAATTGTTTTCTTTGTGGGTTATTTTCATTTTCATTTTCTTCACCTGCTATTTGCGTTTTTGTTTCCTTTGTGGGTTACTTTCGTTTTCGTTTCTTCTCTTGTTAGTTTCATTTTGTTTCTTTGTTATTGATCCTTGAATCGTTTTAGTTTTTCTTTCAAAGTCGAAAATTCAAAAAAAAAATTCCGTTAGGGTTCTAATTTAGTTTTCGTTTTGCTTTTAGAGTCTTATTTCAATTTCGAATTCAGTTTGCCTTTTTAGTCCAAATCGTTTTTCTTATTCTGAAATTGGGTTGGTTGATTTGTTCCGAATTGGTTTGTTCTATCTATTCCGAATTGGATTTGTTCTATTGTGGATTTCCGAATTGGGAATTTAGGTTGCTTTGTTCAAATTCAAAATTGTGTTCTTGATTGTTGATTCGAAAGTGTTCTAAATCCGAATCTTATTCTTGTTAATCATTCTGATTCTGTTTCGAATTTCCAAGAAAGTGTTTCAAACAAGTTTCAAAAGGAAAGCTGAATTGGTCTAAAGGAAGTCTTGATTATTTATTATGTTCCAATTTTGAGTTTCAAAAGGAAGTCCTCTAAATTGATCTTATTCTTGTTACCTGATTGGAAAAAAAAAAAGAGTACAAAAGTGCTTCAAGAAATTTTTTTCGTTTTCCTTGTTATTTAGGTGATAAGGGTCGAATCTGGATAGGTTAGAAGTAACCAAAATTTTGTCACGAAATTTTGACAAATTTGAGGGGCTGTTTTGATTCAAATTTCAGATGTTGGGATACTACACACGGAGGCTATTTGAGTTGTTTCATAAAGTGTGATTCACCTAAGAACATAAAAGAAGTCAGCTTGAGAGGTGTGAGCTGAACCGTGAGTGATTTCATATATTGAGTGAAACATAAGAGACCAACCTTCATCTATTGAGTGTAAACACGTGAGGGAGTGTTGTGAGGCCTTTTTATTTGTTTTGTGCTAACCTTTTATTGCAGGAAACATGTCTGGAAGAGATGCAGGTGTTCAGATTGATCCAGATCGATTGCGTGAGGTGCAAGAAGCTGAATTTACACGTTTACACCGTGCTATGGATACCATAATAGAAAGATTGGAGCGCATGGATTTGAGGTTGCAGAGTATTGAAAGAGCCACATTGGAGCGCAATGAGAGGCGAAGAGGTGGCAGAAATCAAATGCAGCAACCTGAACATTTCTATAGGAGTATCATGCAGAGACTTCAGGCTATCAAGGAAGGAAGTAAAAGTGTTGATGATTACTACAAAAAAGGGGAGAATTTGAAGGTTGAAGATAGCAATGAAGAAGAACTAATTTATGCATAAGAGATTGTTGATGGTAGTGATTTGTTAATGTCATCCGAGGCTGTTTTTGGTGATACTTCTTTTCAGGGTGATATTGAAGATCATACTTTAGAGATTATTGGTGAAGATTCATCACTAGAATCAAAAGAAGCTACTACTTTTCAACAAGACATTCCAAAGTTGGAAACTTTTGAAGAAATATTGAAGGAAGAAATTGATATGCTTGGGTTAGAAGTACAACTAAAAGAAGGAGCAAGAAAAATAAAACTTTCTACTCCCACCATTCATGATTGCCTGTCTGTTGCAAACATGGAATTTATTTTGCCTAACAATGATTTTGATGTTTATGAAATAAAATTTCAGGTTCTTCAAATTGATGACATGCCACAAGTAATTGGAGTGAAATTACAAAGTTGCTTTTCTTTACTACTTCAGCATTTTAAAACTCGAGGACGAGTTTTCTCCAACAAAGGGGGAATGATAGAGACGTCACAAGGCTACATGCAACATTTTGTTGAAGAGGAGCTGAAGGTGCACGATATGGCTGATCAAGGATGCAAATTAGAGCATATTTGGCTCAAGTCACTAGTTTGGCTTATTTATAGTTAAATAATTAGCTGAACTTGTTATTTTAATATGTATTAAGGCCCACTAGTTATGCTCATTTAAAAAGTAAGGGCCCTGTTTGTTTGGTATTCAATTAGGACTTTGATTACTTTATTATTTCTTAAAATTTGATTAGAAAGCCAAATGCTACTTAATAACCCTAATTAGGGTTTAGCTATTTATATCTCATTTAGGGTTGTAAGACATCAGTTTTAAAGTTTGGACGAATTTATTAACCTAAAGCCGAATTGCTTTATCTTTGTGTTCTTGCTTGAATACATGCTTCAGAAACATTCAAGTAGTTTGATCAACTTTCTTGTGGAGTGTTTCGAATCTGGGATTTAGAAACTGACTTGTTTTGAAATCTTGGATCTTTGATCAATTCAAGGTAATCTGAAATCTAACCTAATCCTTGGGGGTTGTACCGAATTCTACTAGGGTTTTTCAAGTTAATGCTGTTGGGGTTCGAAATCAAGGGGTTCTCAGGCTTATTCTTGGAGGTTCCATATCATTTCTACCATAGAAAGGATTATTATTCATCCTTCCTCTACCTCTACCAGCACCATGTCCTCCTCTACCTCCACCTCTATGTAGAGCTCCTCCAACCAGACTTGCATTATCCTCCTCAAGCTCATTTTTATCTTCCAAATGTTCAGGCTGTTGCATTCGATTTCTGCCACCTCTTTGCCTCTCAATGCGCTCCGGTGTGGCTCTTTCAACACTCTGCAACCTCAAATCCATGCGCTCCAATGTTTCTGTTATGTTCTCCATAGTGCGGTATAAACGTGTAAATTCAGCTTGCTGCGCCTCACGCAATCGAGCTGGATCAATCGGAACACCCCTGCTATCACTTTCATCTCTCCCAGACATTTTTCCTGCAATAAAAGGTTAGCATAAAACAAATAAAAGGCCTCACAACACTCCCTCACGTGTTTACACTCAATAGATGAAGGTTGGTTTCTCGTGTTTCACTCAATATATGAAATCACTCACGGTTCAGATCACACCTCTCAAGCTGATATCTTTTACGTCCTTAGGTGAATCACACTTTATGAAACAACTCAAATAGCCTTCCGTGTGTAGTATCCCAAAATCTAAAATTTCATGAGAAAAAAATTCAGTTACTGCTAACCCACCTAGATTCGACCCTTAGCATCTAAATAACAAGGAAAACGAAAAATTTTTCTTGAAGTGATTCTATACTCTTTTTTTTTTTTGCTCCCTCTCACTATCTCTTTTGAAGGGCAGTCCTAGTTCACACCACGAAACTTTTTTTTCCAATCAGGTAACAAGAACAAGATCGAATTTGAAGCACTTTCTTTGAATTTCGAAATTGAATCAGAATGAATAATCAAGACAAGATTCGAATTTAGCACACTTTGTTGAATTTCGAATTCAAATCAGAATGATTAACAAGAACAAGATTCGGATTTAGAACACTTTCCCTGAATTTTGAATTTTGGTTTTATGAAAATGAAAATGAAAATAACCCACAAAGAAAAATGAAAACGCAAATAACAGGTGAAGAAAACGAAAACGAAAATAACCCACAAAGAAAACAATTCAGAGGAACAAGGAAAACAAGAGAACGAATTCAACAATTGGATCAAAGTAACGAAAACGCAAATAACAAAAGAAGGAATGAAAACGAATTGATAGGGATAAAACCTGATCTAGAGCGTAGGCTCTGATACCAAATGATACGGAACCTCCAAGAATAAGCCTGAGAACCCCTTGATTTCGAACCCCCACAACATTAACTTGAAAACCCCTAGTCGAATTCGGTACAACCCCCAAGTGATGTGAACCAGCATAGCAAGGATCCATTGGTGCTACAACAAGGGCCATTGACGAGGAATAAAGCAAGGAAGTATGGCATCACTCTTGGAATGCATATTCAAGACTTTATTACAAGAGAGGTGACTGAATTAGCATGGGACAAGTGCGAGAAGGAACTAGAGGACCAACCCAAGCTAGTCATGGTGCTGAAATATACACATGGTGCTGAAATGTGCGAATTGTCCAGCCAGTTTCACAACCACCTGTGAAATGTGCTGCTTGGGGCATGTTTTTGAGTCTTTTAAGTGGTCCCCTTCATATTTTGCTTATTAGGACCTTATTGTAATATTTAGTTAATAGTTTTCCTTATAGGAAAAGGATTTTGACCTTTTTACTTTCCTTTTCAGATTAGGTTTTTATTGTAATATTTAGTTAATAGTTTTCCTTATAGGAAAAGGATTTTTAACCTTTTTACTTTCCTTTTCAGATTAGGATTTTGCCTTTCACTATAAAAGGCTTTATTATCATACTTGTAAGGGGACTTTTCAGATCAATTGAATTTCAGATTGCTTCTTAAGCAAATTTTGCTTTCTTTGAGAGTGAGTGAGTGAATTGCTTCTTTCATTGATTGCATCACGAATCAGGATTACTTATCAATTTCGATTGTGGTGTTATTCTGAATTCGACCTTCCAAATCCTTCCATTATTAGTGTTCTAGCTTCGCTAAGCATAGGGTGCTATAGAGGGTGGTTTATCCTTCGTTCTTGAATTCTCTATCGAAGAGTGCGTCGGGGTTTGAGGCCTTAATTGCCATAGGGTTCCGCGTCATTTGGTATCAGAGCTCAACAACAGGTAAATCTTTATCTATCTGTCTTTCTAGGGCTTATTTTTAATTTCGTCCTTGGAGTCTTAATTTTCGAAATTGCATTAGGGTTTTCAGTTTTTAATTCGTTTTAATTCTGTTCAATTCGTTTTCAATCTGTTAGGTCTTGGATTGTCCATCGAAATCGTTGTCTTGTTTGTTTCTGTGTCAAGCGAGCAATTCGGTCTCTTTTTTATTCATTATTTCCCTTTAATTGAATCTGTGGGTGAAATTTGTGATACAAATTAAGTCCAGTTTTAAAAAAAAATTCGTGTGGTGTGAATTGTGTCCCGAATAAAGGGGATAGTGATAGAAGCAAAAAAAAAAAAGAGTACAAAAGTGCTCCAACAAAAATTTTTCTGTTTCTTAGTAATTAAAGGTTCCATGGTTGGTTTGAAGTGGGTTAGAAGCAATCAAAATTTTAGGCCACAAAATTTCCATTCACACATGGGTGTGAAATCTACTGCTCAACTCAGAAATTCTAAGATTTTTCACACATGGGTGTGAAATCTACTGCTCACTCATTCAATTTCATTCATTCAATTGTGGGGGCTGCTATTGCAAAGGGGAATTCAAAATTCTCTTTAGTTTAGGAAGACTTGACACTAGCTTTCTAGGGTAGAATCAATAGGTCCATAAATCAGCTTGCTAAAGGTGGGTTGGTTTTGATACAACTTGGCCAGAATTGTCATATTTTTACCTCTTTGTTTCTTTTTTTTTTGGTTTTGAGCTACCATTTCTTTTTTTTTTTTGGATTTCGTTACGTTGCTGGAGTGTTATTTGCTTGTTCCAACACTCTGGTTTATGATAATCGTGTGACACAAATTTCCTTGTGTCGCCTCCAAATCGTCGAGTTTCTTTTCTAGGTGTCTAGGAATTAGGTTTCTAGCTTCCTTGAACGTGCTTGGCAGATTGATTTGTGAGCCTCGATTCTGAAGTGCAATCGAAGAATCAACAAAGGTGAGGTAAGAGCGAAACATTTTGAGTGAATTTTGTTTATTACTAATCTTTTCTTTGTGAGTTTGTGTTTGTGATCATGAGTAGTGGGAGAAACCAGAACGTGCAAGATGGGGAGGAAAATGTCCAAGACTGTTCTAGCAATTTTGAGACATATATGCAGCAAAGTAATGAGAGGATGAATGAGATGGCAAGAATGATGGCTACTCTACAAGAGAGCATGAACTAATGATGAGAGAAAGAGAGCAGCAACCAGCAGCTCAAGTGAGGTTACCACAAAGGGTTCTACTAAGAATCGATGAAGGAGATCGTAGAGCACCTAGAGGTAATGAAGAGGTTGGTGAAAATAATCCAGTAAATGACAATGACCTTACTTCCATAAAGATGAAGGTACCTTCCTTTGAAGGGAGAAACAATGCTGAAGAGTACATTGAATGGGAGAGAAAGGTGGAGCAGATTTTTGAATGCCATAATTATTCAGAAGAGAAGAAGTCCCACATTGCAGTCGTGGAATTTAAGGGATATGCTACATTCTGGTGGGATCAACTCAAATCTAATAGAAGAGGAAAGGGATTGAGACTCGTACCTGATTGGGAGACTTTGAAAGACTTAATGAGAATAAGGTTTGTCCCTTCTCATTACTATAGGGATTTGTATAATAGGTTGGCAAGGCTGATCCAAGGTGGTAAGAGTGATAGAGACGTCACAAGGTTACATGCAACATTTTGTTGAAGAGGAGCTGAAGGTGCATGATATGGCTGATCAAGGATGCAAATTGGAGCATATTTGGCTCAAGTCACTAGTTGGGCTTATTTATAGTTAAATAATTAGCTGAACTTGTTATTTTAATATGTATTAAGGCCCACTAGTTATGCTCATTTAAAAAGTAAGGGCCCTGTTTGTTTGGTTTTAAATTAGGACTTTGATTACTTTATTATTTCTTATATTTTGATTAGAAAGCCAAACGCTACTTAATAACCCTAATTAGGGTTTAGCTATTTATATCTCATTTAGGGTTGTAAGAGATGAGTTTTGAAGTTTGGACGAATTTATTAACCTAAAGCCGAATTGCTTTTATCTTTGTGTTCTTGCTTGAATACATGCTTCAGAAACATTCAAGTAGTTTGATCAACTTTCTTGTGGAGTGTTTCGAATCTGGGATTTGGGAACTGACTTGTTTCGAAATCTTGGATCTTTGATCAATTCAAGGTAATCTGAAATCTAACCTAATCCTTGGGGGTTGTACCGAATTCGACTAGGGGTTTTCAAGTTAATGTTGTGGGGGTTCGAAATCAAGGGGTTCTCAGGCTTATTCTTGGAGGTTCCGTATCATTTGGTATCAGAGCCAACGCTCTAGATCAGGTTTTATCCCTATCAATTCGTTTTCATTTCTTCTTTTGTTATTTGCATTTTTGTTGCTTTGTTTCAATTGTTCAATTCGTTCTCTTGTTTTCCTTGTTCCTCTGAATTGTTTTCTTTGTGGGTTATTTTCGTTTTCGTTTTCTTCACCTGCTATTTGCGTTTTTGTTTCCTTTGTGGGTTACTTTCGTTTTTGTTTCTTCTCTTGTTAGTTTCGTTTTGTTTCTTTGTTATTGATCCTTGAATCGTTTTCGTTTTTCTTTCAAGGTCGAAAATTCAAAAAAAAAAAAGAGTATAGAATCACTTCAAGAAATTTTTTTCGTTTTCCTTGTTATTTAGGTGATAAGGGTCAAATCTGACTTCAAGAAATTTTTTTCGTTTTCCTTGTTATTTAGGTGATAAGGGTCGAATCTGGATAGGTTGGAAGTAACCAAAATTTTGTCACGAAATTTTGACAAATTTGAGGGGCTGTTTTGATTCAAATTTCAGATTTTGGGATACTACACACGGAGGCTATTTGAGTTGTTTCATAAAGTGTGATTCACCTAAGAACATAAAAGAAATCAGCTTGAGAGGTGTGAGCTGAACCGTGAGTGATTTCATATATTGAGTGAAACACGAGAGACCAACCTTCATCTATTGAGTGTAAACACGTGAGGGAGTGTTGTGAGGCCTTTTTATTAATTTTGTGCTAACCTTTTATTGCAGGAAACATGTTTGGGAGAGATGCAGGTGTTCAGATTGATCCAGCTCGATTGCGTGAGGCGCAACAAGCTGAATTTACACGTTTACACCGTGCTATGGATACCATAACAGAAAGATTGGAGCGCATGGATTTGAGGTTGCAGAGTGTTGAAAGAGCCACATTGGAGCGCAATGAGAGGCGAAGAGGTGGCAGAAATCAAATGCAGCAACCTGAACATTTCTATAGGAGTATCATGCAGAGACTTCAGGCTATCAAGGAAGGAAGTAAAAGTATTGATGATTACTACAAAGAAAGGGAGATTTTGAAGGTTGAAGAAAGCAATGAAGAAGAACTAATTTATGCAGAAGAGATTATTGATGGTAGTGATTTGTTAATGTCATCCGAGGCCGTTTATGGTGATACTTCTTTTCAGGGTGATATTGAAGATCATACTTTAGAGATTATTGGTGAAGATTCATCACTAGAATCAAAAGAAGCTGCTACTTTTCAACAAGACATTCCAAAGTTGGAAACTTTTGAAGAAATATTGAAGGAAGAAATTGATATGCTTGGGTTAGAAGTACAACTAAAAGAAGAAGCAAGAAAAATAAAACTTTCTACTCCCACCATTGATGATTGCCTGTCTGTTGTAAACATGGAATTTATTTTGCCTAACAATGATTTTGATGTTTATGAAATAAAATTTCAGGTTCTTCAAATTGATGACATGCCACAAGTAATTGGAGTGAAATTACAAAGTTGCTTTTCTTTACTACTTCAGCATTTTAAAACTCAAGGACGAGTTTTCTCCAACAAAGGGGGAATGATAGAGACGTCACAAGGTTACATGCAACATTTTGTTGAAGAGGAGCTGAAGGTGCACGATATGGTTGATCAAGGATGCAAATTGGAGCTTATTTGACTCAAGTCACTAGTTGGGCTTATTTATAGTTAAATAATTAGCTGAACTTGTTATTTTAATATGTATTAAGGCCCACTAGTTATGCTCATTTAAAAAGTAAGGGCCCTGTTTGTTTGGTTTTAAATTAGGACTTTGATTACTTTATTATTTCTTATATTTTGATTAGAAAGCCAAACGCTACTTAATAACCCTAATTAGGGTTTAGCTATTTATATCTCATTTAGGGTTGTAAGAGATGAGTTTTGAAGTTTGGACGAATTTATTAACCTAAAGCCGAATTGCTTTTATCTTTGTGTTCTTGCTTGAATACATGCTTCAGAAACATTCAAGTAGTTTGATCAACTTTCTTGTGGAGTGTTTCGAATCTGGGATTTGGGAACTGACTTGTTTCGAAATCTTGGATCTTTGATCAATTCAAGGTAATCTGAAATCTAACCTAATCCTTGGGGGTTGTACCGAATTCGACTAGGGGTTTTCAAGTTAATGCTGTGGGGGTTCGAAATCAAGGGGTTCTCAGGCTTATTCTTGGAGGTTCCGTATCAAAGAGTGTTGAAGAATACCACAAGGAGATGGAGATGATCATGGCAAGAGCTGATATTGAAGAGGATGAGCAGAGGTTGATGTCTAGATTCCTTGGGGGTCTAAATTCAAATATAGCAAGTGAGCTGGAAATGTATGATTACAATTCCATGGAAGAGTTGGTTGAAAAGGCCATGAAGTTAGAAAGGAGACTAAAGAGCAAGAATTGCACCAAGTCCGGTTCTAACAAATTTCAGAATATGGGTGGAAGTAGTTCGACCTACAGAGGACCTCAAAACACTAGTAGCAATTCGTCCTCAAGAAGTGGAGATTTCAAGAATTCCTTCCAAAGGAACAATCCTCCACCTACAAGTGGAAAAGGGACGAATGGTGGTCCAAATAGGCAGCAATCAGGTACTTCTAATACTACTCCTAGTAGAGATATTAAATGTTTAGGGAATGGGCATATTGCTTCTGAATGTCCAAATAGGAGAGTTATGATTGCTACTGATGATGGGGGTGTAATTTCTGATTCTGATCATAGTGATGTTGATAATAATGTGAATGACATGTATGATGATGATGATGAGTGTAGTGAGCAAGTTGAAAATGTGTTGATGGCTGAACATGGTGAAATGTTAGTTGCTAGGCGTGCTTTGAAGGTGAAGGGAGAGGGTCTTGAGCAGCGAGATAACATATTTTATTCTAGATGTTTAGTTGATGATAAGGTTTGTATGCTCATCATTGACAGCGGTAGTTGTACTAATGCCGCAAGTGAGACCATGGTGGAGAAGCTGAAATTGACTTGTTTAAAACATCCCAATCCATATAGACTACAATGGTTTAATGTAGTGGAGAGGTGAAGGTTACTAAACAAGTGAGAATACCATTCTCTATAGGCTGGTATAAAGATGAAGTGTTGTGTGATGTAGTTCCTATGCAAGCAGGCCATATGTTATTAGGAAGACCTTGGCAATTTGATAGGAAAGCACAGCATGATAGGCATTCAAATAGGTACAGATTTACCTATGAGGGAAAGCTGGTTACTCTTGTTCCATTATCACCCTTGGAGGTTTATGAAGATCATCGAAAGATGCTTGAGAAAGCAAAGCAAGATTCGGCCAAAGTAGTGGTTGGGGCTGTTTCTTCCAAAAACAAGGTGATACAAACCAGATATGGCAGCTTTGTGCCATTGAAGAAAAGCAATCTTACATCATCCAAATAGATTTAAAAGGAGTTCAAAAGCTCTTTTATGAGGCTGAAATACACTTGGGGCGTGCTACACTTCATATGGAGCAGATTTGGTGCAATTCAAGCAATATGGGCTTTGTGGAGCTTGATACAGCTTATAGGCCAAAGCTACACAAAGGGAAGCCTAAAGTGAAGATCAAAGTATGGAAATCACGTCCAAACACATGGGCATGCTTTCTTGGGCTTGTTCAGCAAGTTTTTTGGCATGTTTAGCAAGTTTTTAAGGCTGAACATGGCTGCACATGTTGGGCTTGTTTTTCCAATACATTAGGCCTTTTTTTGGACTTAATTAAGGCATGTTTAATATGGGCCCAAGGAAGTTACGAATTTCAGCAAGTGGAAGGCATCTTTTTGTCACATGGGATGTGGTCCCCTCATTCCTTAGTTAGTTAGGATATTATTTTATTTTCCATATCTTTTAGGATTTGATATTATTTAGTCTTTCCAAATCTATTTTGGATTTGTTTTATTAGATTTGGATAGGATTTAGATTACTTATCTGATTTAGATTCAGATTTACTTTATGTTTTCCTTAGTGGATTAGGATTACTTTATATTTTCCTTATTGGATTAGGATTACTTTATATTTTCCTTAGTGGATTAGGATTACTTTATATTTTTCCTTATGCAATTAGGAATGTTTTCCATTTTCCTTATGCAATTAGGAATGTTTTCCTTATGCAATTAGGAATTTTGTAACCCTTATTTAAGGGCACTATTAGGCAGAATTTGAGAGACAATAATTAATAAAAATTTTTCGAATTCTTCTACAAGTTCTTCTTGTGAATTTTCGTGTGAGAGAGATTAGAGTGGATTCTTTAATTCTTTCTTTGCATCAAGAATTAGGTTTACTTATCAACAAGAGTTGTGGCATTTTCCTTCTTCTTACCAACTAAATCCTTCAATCATAGTGAGTTCGCATCTCTTTATAGGCGTTGGGTTCCTTAGGAGGTGATTATCAAGTTTCAAGGAGTTCTCTACCATTGTTATACGTTGGGTTTGCTGCCATCGTTGCTAAGGGTCCGCGTCATTTGGTATCAGAGCCTTGCTACAAGGTAATTTTTATCTACTTTGTCTTTCTAGGGCTTGTTTAATTGTTCCATTAGGGTTATTTTATTCAAATTCGTTTTTTCCTTTCCTTCTCTATTCAATTTTCGTTTTTGGCATTCAAGAGTCAGTTTTAGTTCGTTTTAGTATTCAGAATAGTTTATTCAATTCATTTTTTTCACTTTCCCATCCATTTAAGTATTCCTTTTGTTAAGTCGTTGGTGTTCTAGTAGTCAGAATTTAGTTTGTTTTGTGTCTATTGGGTCTTGTTCAATTTGGTTGTGTTTTTCCCTTCAAATTCATCTTGTGTAAGCCTTTTCTTGGGGTTGATTGTTTCTTTCCTTCAAATCGTTTTCTGTGGCCATTCTTGGGCTGTTTCTTTTGTTTTTGTTTAGTGATTTTCAAATTCTACATATAAAAAAAATGTCAACAACAATTGAGATTGAGATGGATGAAGAGGAAGCCAAAGAAAAATACCATCTACAATATCTCGATGGTAAGATTCGATTTCTTGAAGAGCTTATTGAAAGGTGGTATCAAAAGTTAGGAGGTGCACGAAGGTACACAAGGGAATATTCATATTGTGAAAAGGAGATTGCTTCATTAGAGGAAGAACTTTCAGTTTTCTATGCAAAGGAGAAAAACTTTCTTATTCATTGTAAGAGACGACAAGAAGAAAGGAAATCTAAGAGGATGAAACTAGAATATAAGAAACTGAGACAACAATTGGAAGATATGTGTAAGCATACTTCTAAACTATGTGAAGCAATAAGTGTGGTTTCAAAAATTCCTACCATTAAGGTGAAAGAGGAGAGAGCAACCATGGAGGATTCCAATGTTGAACTAAAAAAAGAGGATGAATTGGAAGAGTTGCATGAAGAGGATGTTTGTGAAGTAGAGGATGTGATGTGAGCCTGCCTTGCTGGGATTTAATTCCTAAGGAAGCTCAAGCTACGGATCGTCTCCAAAACATAAGAACACCAACCAGTACCTTCAACCCAACACCAACTTGTGATGTAAAACTGAAGCTATATGGCTGGAAACCAAAGATTCAAGACCCAACCCCAACTTGTGAAGGAAAAACCTTGAATATAAGTTAAGACCTAGCAAACTTGGTTATTTTTGCAAGGAATTCGTGCAAGTTCTAACAAGAACTCAAAAGAAGGCTAAAAACCTCTCAAAGCTCTCAAAAATGGAGAGAAAACTCAGAATATTCATTAAGTTCAAAATCTGCCATTACATCTGTTTTTAAAGACTTAAAGAAAGCATAAAACAAGTGAAATGATGGAAAAATACAAATATAATAATGTGGTTACATAAAACAAATTGGGCAGCCATATAGCTTGTCTCCCACTAGCTTTTAAAAGGCATGGGCAGCCATATAGCTTGTCTCCCACTAGCTTTTAAAAGGCATCTTTGACTCCCAATGTGAATTTCAGCCACTCTTAATATATGGACATCCAATGGAACGTGAATGGTATGTATTTAGCTCCCAAAGGTATAATGATGGATGCCAATATGTATTCTAACTCCTTTGGGTCAATTGGCCTCTTGGGTAGATTGCAATTTGGACACATGCAACCAAACAGCTTCTTTGCTTTTATTTTCTTCAAGTCTTAACGTTCCAATTGTATTGAGAACATATAGATGTTTGGAAACTAATCCTTGAAGTTTTCTTGCCATTGATCGAGTAACAGGTCCTTGGTGTTGTATGCTAGCAATCAGATCCTCATCATCCTCTCCCTCTTCAAAAGAATTCGTCCTCGAATCTTCATCATCTGCATAGTAAGGAGCAAGATCAGAAACATTAAAAGTTGCACTTACACCATACTCACCTGGTAGATTAATCTTGTAGGCATTATCATTAATCCTTTCGAGTACTTCAAATGGTCCATCACTTCTCGGCTGCAATTTTGATTTCCTTTGTGTAGGAAACCTTTCTTTTCGCAAATGAACCCATACCAGATCACCAGGCTGGAACACCATCTTTTTCCTTCCTTTGTTTACTTTGGTTGCTCTATTCTCATTAATCTTCTCCATTTGTTGCTTGGCCCTTTGATGCATTTGCTTCACCAATTCAACTTTCTTTTTACCATCAAAACTAGTAAGCTCATTAGTAGGAAGAGGCAACAAATCTAATGGAGTAAGTGGATTAAAACCATAGACAAGCTCAAAGGGTGAAAATCCAGTGGATGAATGCATTGATCTATTATATGCAAATTCAATAAATGGTATGCATTCCTCCCATGTCTTCAAATTTTGTTTAATCATGGTACGAAGAAGAGTGCCCACAGTCCTATTAACAACTTCCGTCTGCCCATCTGTTTGCGGATGGCATGTAGTAGAGAAACAAAGCTTTGTACCTAACTTTCCCCATAGGACTTTCCAAAAATGACTCAAAAATTTTACATCTCGATCACTTACTATGGTCCTAGGAATACCATGCAATCTCACTACTTCTCTAAAGAACAAATCAGATATATGGCATGCATCATCAGTTTTATGACATGGAATGAAATGTGCCATTTTAGAAAAATCGATCAACCACAACAAATAAACTATCATGACCTTTTTTTGTCCTAGGTAGCCCCAAAATAAAATCCATAGATAAGTCTACCCAAGGTTCACTAGGTACACTTAAAGGCATATACAAACCATGTGGTCTTACTTTGGATTTTGCTTTCATACATGTCATGCATTTAGCACAAAATTTCTCTACATCTTTCCTCATATGTGGCCAATAAAAATGTTCATGCAGAATTTCTAATGTTTTAGCCACCCCAAAATGTCCCATTAAACCTCCCCCATGTGACTCTCTTAAAAGCAATCCTCTTATAGAGCTATTTGGAACACAAAGTCGTTTCTCTCTAAATAAGAAACCATCATGCCTATAAAATTTTTCAAAGGCAGCATTTTCACAAGAGGCATATATTTGTGCAAATTCAGAGTCATGCTTATACAATTCTTTCATATGCTCAAATCCTAGAAGTCTAGCATCAAGCATAGAGATTAGGGCATACCTCCTAGATAAGGCATCAGCAACAACATTTTCTTTTCCTTGCTTATATTGAATCACATATGGAAATGCTTCAATAAATTCACTCCATTTGGCATGGCGTTTGTTCAGCTTGCTTTGTCCTTTCAAGTATTTTAGTGATTCATGATCACTATGAATAACAAACTCCTTTGGCCAAAGATAATGCTGCCACGTCTCCAACGCCCTCACTAATGCATACATCTCCTTGTCATAAGTAGAGTAATTCAAAGGAGCTCCACTTAGCTTCTCACTAAAGTATGCAATTGGTCTTCTTTCCTGCATCAAAACAGCACCTATACCCACTCCGGAAGCATCACATTCAACTTCAAAAGTCTTAGAAAAATCAGGTAATGCAAGTAATGGTGCAGAACATAATTTTTCTTTTAGTAATCTAAATGCATGCTCCTGTTCCTTATTCCATTTGAACCCTACATTTTTCTTCACAATTTCATTTAACGGGGCTGCAATTGTACTAAAGTCTCTAACAAATCTCCTATAAAAACTAGCAAGACCATGAAAACTCCTAACATCAGTCACGGATTTTGGTGTAGGCCACTCTTTGATGGCTTTTACCTTATCATCATCAACCTCAATTCCTTTCCCACTCACTACAAATCCTAAGAAAATGACTTTTTCCATACAGAATGTACATTTCTTTAAATTTGCATACAATTTCTCTTTCCTAAGAACTTCAAGCACACATCTTAAATGCATTAAATGATCATTTAAACTTTGACTATACACTAAAATATCATCAAAATACACAACAACAAACTTTCCAAGAAAAGCACGCAAGACATGATTCATTAATCTCATGAAAGTACTAGGTGCATTGCTTAGTCCAAAAGGCATGACTAACCATTCATACAAACCATATTGAGTCTTAAAAGCCGTTTTCCATTCATCTCCTAATCTCATTCTTATTTGATGATAACCACTTTTAAGATCAATTTTTGAAAATATACATGCACCATGCAATTCATCAAGCATATCATCAAGTCTAGGAATTGGATGTCTATACTTTACAGTGATTTTATTGATAGCACGACAATCCACACACATTCGCATTGATCCATCCTTTTTAGGTACTAGAAGTACCGGCACAGCACATGGACTCATGCTCTCCCTAACATGACCTTTCGCAAGCAGCTCATCCACCTGTTTTTGCAACTCCTTGACCTCTTGAGGATTTGTCCTATATGCTGGACGATTTGGAATTACAGCTCCAGGAATGAAATCAATTTGATGTTCTATTCCTCTAATGGGTGGCAATCCACTCGGTACCTCATTTGGAAAGACATCTTCAAATTCCTGCAACAAAGTCAAAGCAACACTAGGAATAGATGGATCAAGGTCAGTTACATTAAGAAAAACTCCCTTACATATCAGAAGGAGCATCATACTATCAGAAGAGTATGCTTGCCTCACATCTTTCCCCCTAGCAACTAAACTTACTTTCTTCTCTCCACTCTCATTTTTATTATGTAATTTCTTCTTTTTCTCTTTTTCTTTTTCTCTCTCAACTTTTATTCTTTGTTTTTCCTCTTGATCTTTCTTTTCTCTCTCCCTCTTTTCAACCTCTCTTTGCATTTTCTCTTGCATGGCAGCTTGTACTCTCTTTTGGTCTTCAAAAGCCTCCATAGGTGTTAAAGGTGCAAGAGTCACCTTTCGGCCTTCAAAATCAAATGAATACCTATTCTTAAACCCGTCATGTGTTGCTTTTCTATCATATTGCCATGGCCTCCCAAGTAGGATATGACTAGCATGCATGGGAACTACATTACACAACACTTCATCCTTATACCTCCCAATGGTAAATGACAATAATACTTGCTTGGTCACCTTAACTTCTCCACTATCATTCAACCACTGCAATCTGTATGGATTAGGATGTTTTGTAGTAGGAAATGCAAGTTTCTCTACTAGTAGAGTGCTAGCCACATTAACACAACTCCCACCATCTATGATCATACTACAAACTTTTTCTTTGACTAAACATCTAGTATGAAAAATATTTTCTCTTTGCAGTTCATCACCTTCATCTTCCTTCACCTGTATATTTAAAGCACGCATAACAACAAGAGCACTTCCATGCACAGCATGCTCTACATCACTATCTTCATCCAAAGGTAGAATGTTAACATCTGAATCTTCATCTACAACTTCATCATCTTCAGATTCAATATCACCACTCGGCCTCACCACCATCACCCTTTTATTTGGACATTCTCTAGCATAATGCCCTTTCCCTAAACATCGGAAACATTGGATGTCTCTTGTTCTTCCATTGGAGTTCATTGGGGCCTTACCCTTATCAATCACAATGGGTTTTTCTCCAGCCTTGTTCCCCTCTTTCTTCTCCTTTGAAACAAATTTATTCTCACTAGATTCCCCTTTCTTCCAATTTGGCTTCCAAGGAACATTATTGGCAGAATTCATTCCCATTCCAGATCTGGTTGTTTTCTTCTTCTTGAGTTGTTTTTCTACCTTGATTGCCATATTTAACATGTCATCAAGCTCCACATAATGATGCAGCTCCACTATGTCGGCAATTTCATCTTTCAGCCCATGTAGAAACCGTGCCATAGTTGCTTCCCTTTCTTCTTCTATATTAGTTCGTATCATAGCCATTTCCATCTCTTGAAAATATTCTTCCACACTTTTATTGCCTTGTACCAGCCCTTGTAATCGTTGATGTAACTCCCTATAGTAGTGTTGTGGTACAAATCTATCTCTCATGACTTGTTTCAGCTCATCCCAAGTCTGCACTCCTCTCATGCCATTTCTTCTTCATTTAGTGAGTAATTGATCCCACCAAACTAATGCATAATCAGTAAACTCTACCACAGCAAGTGTCACCTTCTTTTGCTCACTATAGTTGTGGCAATCAAAGATGAGTTCAGTCTTTCTCTCCCATTCCAAGTATGCATCTGGATTTGCTTTGCCTTGGAATGATGGAATTTTCATTTTAATTCCATTAACATTGCTGTCTACTCTCCCTCTCCCTCTTGCATTTTCCACAGTTTCTTGCCTAATATTTCTGCCACCACCTCTACCACCCATATTACCTCTCATATATCTTGGTCTAATAACATCATCAAGTGCAACAGATTGCTGCCCATCATCATCATCAAGATTATCTTCATCTACATCCTCCAATTCATTGAAAACTGGCAAATCATTTAGTCCAGCACGCCTACCTCTATTCTGCCCCCTATTTGTGTTTTGCTCCCTATGAAAATTATCCCGTTCATCCCTTCCTAAATTCCTTTGATTTGTAGAGCTTGCTTGCTGCAATTCTTCAATTTGTTTTGAGTGTTTTTCCATCTGTTCTCTAATATCAACAAACAACACATTCATCCTTTGAAATTGAGATTGCAATGCCTTAAGAACATTAGAAGCTTCTGGCTCTTCTTGGGGTCGGTTGCTCTCTCGATCACTATCTCGTTTTGTTGACATACTGATTGCTGCAAAACAAATGTTAGAAATATTCTCTCACACACTCCCTCACGTGTTTCACTCTAATATGGTAACACTCAATCTGTATTTCACTCAAACTTTGGCTTTTACCCTCTAACAATCTCACCACTCTGCCTTTTTCCACTCACTTCAGCCCCTTCCAAGTTCTAGCAAGAACTTAATATTTCCTCAACTAAATAACTAAATTGCAAGGTTTAAAACACATTCAAGAATGGAACAAGAGTAACACAAGCTGAAAAAAAAACAGAATATATGATATTTGAAACCTAAGGACGAAAGACACTAAAATTTTAGACAAACATTACCAAAGGGAAGAATTTGACAAAACTGGATTTAGGACAATATATTGAGACAAAATGGAAGAAAAAAACGAATTTTTAGGTCTCTTATGAAACGTTTATATTATGGACCCAAAAATGGCTAACTAGCGGTAATATATGGACAACCAAGCAAACGAACGAATTTTGACATGAAATTTAATATGTATGCTTAGCTGAATATCTAAAACATGCCTGTAAAATTTGAAAGGATTTGGACATGTTTACATACACATTCACTTTTGGAAGGCAGAAATTGTCACAACCCCCTGTGAGAAGGCAAAAATTTTCACAACCCCCTGTGAAAAAAACTGGAAGCCAGAAATTTTCACACCCCCCTGTGAAAAAAACTGGAAGCCTGTGAGAATCCACCCATTGCTTAAAAATCTTTAATTTCTAATCCAAGGGCCACGAATTTACTTTTTTTTTTTCGTTCTTTCTTTCTTTTTTTTTTTTTAATTTAATCCAGCAACAACATTAAAGTAGAAGGACTCAAAGAAACAAGAAGGCATACAGCTTGTAGAAATTAAACTAATGGCAAAAAAAATGACTCCAAGGAAGACAATATATATATATATTTTTGACATAAACAAGAAGGAATGATGCTAAAAACCTGATTTGGAGAGCCTAAGCTCTGATACCAAATGATGTGAGCCTGCCTTGCTGGGATTTAATTCCTAAGGAAGCTCAAGCTACGGATCGTCTCCAAAACATAAGAACACCAACCAGTACCTTCAACCCAACACCAACTTGTGATGTAAAACTGAAGCTATATGGCTGGAAACCAAAGATTCAAGACCCAACCCCAACTTGTGAAGGAAAAACCTTGAATATAAGTTAAGACCTAGCAAACTTGGTTATTTTTGCAAGGAATTCGTGCAAGTTCTAACAAGAACTCAAAAGAAGGCTAAAAACCTCTCAAAGCTCTCAAAAATGGAGAGAAAACTCAGAATATTCATTAAGTTCAAAATCTGCCATTACATCTGTTTTTAAAGACTTAAAGAAAGCATAAAACAAGTGAAATGATGGAAAAATACAAATATAATAATGTGGTTACATAAAACAAATTGGGCAGCCATATAGCTTGTCTCCCACTAGCTTTTAAAAGGCATCTTTGACTCCCAATGTGAATTTCAGCCACTCTTAATATATGGACATCCAATGGAACGTGAATGGTATGTATTTAGCTCCCAAAGGTATAATGATGGATGCCAATATGTATTCTAACTCCTTTGGGTCAATTGGCCTCTTGGGTAGATTGCAATTTGGACACATGCAACCAAACAACTTCTTTGCTCTTATTTTCTTCAAGTCTTAACGTTCCAATTGTATTGAGAACATATAGATGTTTGGAAACTAATCCTTGAAGTTTTCTTGCCATTGATCGAGTAACAGGTCCTTGGTGTTGTATGCTAGCAATCAGATCCTCATCAGGATGTAGTGCCATTACTTGATGAAGTAAGGAGTGAAGTTACTGAGATTCCCATAATTGAATTTAAAGAAGAGTTTGTGAAAAATGGAGATCTTCTTGGAGATGTGGATGAGAATTCACCTATTTATGATGATTATGGTTGTGATGATGATGATTGCGATGAAATTGTTCAAAATATGGTTGAAGAGGTAGACAAAGAATATGGAGCTGATTTAGAAGTTCAAGAAGAGGATGGTTCAGTTCCATGTGAGCTGTCTTTAACTAACGGAGCTTTTCCTAGTTTTTTTTTTACAATGTGCAGGTTGATGTTCTAGAAGAAACATTCAAACTACTTTCATCAACTCAAGAGGAGGTTTTTGAAGATCAATTGGTGCCTAAAGTTTCCATTCCAGATCTGAACATGAGCAAGATTCGAGGACGAATCTTTTCAAAAGAAAGGGAATGATACAAACTAGATATGGCAGCTTTGTGCCATTGAAGAAAAGCAATCTTACATCATCCAAATAGATTTAAAAGGAGTTCAAAAGCTCTTTTATGAGGCTGAAATACACTTGGGGCGTGCTACACTTCATATGGAGCAGATTTGGTGCAATTCAAGCAATATGGGCTTTGTGGAGCTTGATACAGCTTATAGGCCAAAGCTACACAAAGGGAAGCCTAAAGTGAAGATCAAAGTATGGAAATCACGTCCAAACACATGGGCATGCTTTCTTGGGCTTGTTCAGCAAGTTTTTTGGCATGTTTATCAAGTTTTTAAGGCTGAACATGGCTGCACATGTTGGGCTTGTTTTTCCAATACATTAGGCCTTTTTTTGGACTTAATTAAGGCATGTTTAATATGGGCCCAAGGAAGTTACGAATTTCAGCAAGTGGAAGGCATCTTTTTGTCACATGGGATGTGGTCCCCTCATTCCTTAGTTAGTTAGGATATTATTTTATTTTCCATATCTTTTAGGATTTGATATTATTTAGTCTTTCCAAATCTATTTTGGATTTGTTTTATTAGATTTGGATAGGATTTAGATTACTTATCTGATTTAGATTCAGATTTACTTTATGTTTTCCTTAGTGGATTAGGATTACTTTATATTTTCCTTATTGGATTAGGATTACTTTATATTTTCCTTAGTGGATTAGGATTACTTTATATTTTTCCTTATGCAATTAGGAATGTTTTCCATTTTCCTTATGCAATTAGGAATGTTTTCCTTATGCAATTAGGAATTTTGTAACCCTTATTTAAGGGCACTATTAGGCAGAATTTGAGAGACAACAATTAATAAAAATTTTTCGAATTCTTCTACAAGTTCTTCTTGTGAATTTTCGTGCGAGAGAGATTAGAGTGGATTCTTTAATTCTTTCTTTGCATCAAGAATTAGGTTTACTTATCAACAAGAGTTGTGGCATTTTCCTTCTTCTTACCAACTAAATCCTTCAATCATAGTGAGTTCGCATCTCTTTATAGGCGTTGGTTTCCTTAGGAGGTGATTATCAAGTTTCAAGGAGTTCTCTACCATTGTTATACGTTGGGTTTGCTGCCATCGTTGCTAAGGGTCCGCGTCACAAGGGAAGTGCAAGAGAACATGATAAGGTGAGTGAAAGTGAGAAGAAAATGGGAAAAGAGGCCAGAAAAGAAACTAATCAAATTAATGGCCCATTGGTGAGAGAAAACAAGAAAGAAGGGAAGGCAAAACAAACTTTTTATGCAAGACCAAGAGAGCTTAAATTTGCAATATCTACTGGGCAACCTTTATTGTTCATTAGATACAAAGAAAGTTTGTTTACTAATGCTGATGTTCCACTTGACCATTTGCCTTCTAGTTTTGTGTCTTTATTGCAGGATTTCCAAGATGTGTTTCCGGAGGAGTTGCCTAGTGGTTTGCCACCATTACGAGGGGTTGAGCATCAAATTGATTTCATGCCTAGTTCTACCATCCCAAATAGACCAGCATATCGAAATAACCCGATGGAAACAAAGGAGATGCAAAGACAAGTGGAGGAGTTGTTGGAGAAAGGCTTGATTCGAGAGAGTTTGAGTCCGTGTGCCGTTCCTGTTCTATTGGTTCCAAAGAAAGATGGTACGTGGAGGATGTGTGTTGATTGTCGGGCATTGAACAAGATCACGGTCAAGTATCGGCATCCTATACCGCGTCTTGATGACATGTTGGACGAATTACATGGTGCCAGGTATTTTACTAAAATTGACCTTATGAGTGGGTATCATCAGATTCGAATGAAACCTGGGGATGAGTGGAAAACAGCTTTTAAAACAAAATATGGTTTATATGAGTGGTTAGTAATGCCTTTTGGGTTGTCTAATGCTCCTAGTACCTTTATGAGATTGATGAACCATGTTTTGAGGGATTATTTGGGTAAATTTGTAGTTGTTTATTTTGATGATATTTTGATTTATAGCAAGACTGAGAGTGAGCATATAGAACATGTTAGGATGGTTTTAGAAACTTTGAGAAAAGCAAACTTATATGCTAAGCTTAAGAAGTGCACATTTTGCATGGATAGGCTTGTTTTTCTTGGCTTTGTTGTTAGTGCACAGGGATTGGAAGTTGATGAAGAAAAAGTGAAAGCTATAAAGGAATGGCCTGTTCCTAAAAGCATAACTGATGTGAGGAGTTTCCATGGATTAGCGAGTTTCTATAGGAGATTCGTTAAGAATTTTTCTACCATTGCTGCACCACTTACTAGCATTGTGAAGAAGGAAGTTGGATTTCAATGGGGTGAAGAGCAACAGCGATCTTTTGAAAGTTTGAAAGAAAAACTAACCACTGTGCCTGTTTTAGCCTTACCTAATTTTGATTGTACTTTTGAGATTGAATGTGATGCTTCAGGTGTAGGTATTGGGGCTGTTTTGATGCAAGAGAAGAAGCCAATAGCATATTTTAGTGAGAAGCTCAATGGTGCACAGCTGAATTATTCTACCTATGACAAGGAGCTGCACGCCTTGGTGAGGGCTTTGAAGGTGTGGGAGCATTATTTGCTGCCAAAGGAGTTCGTTATTCACACTAACCATGAATCGCTCAAGCACTTGAAGGGACAAGGTAAGTTGAACAAAAGACATGGTAGGTGGATTGAACAAATAGAGAAATTTCCTTATGTTATTAAGTACAAGCAAGGAAGAGATAATATTGTTGCTGATGCGTTGTCTCGAAGACATACATTACTTTCTGTTTTAAGTTCTAAATTACTTGGTTTTGAGTATATTAAGAACTTGTATATTGATGATGTTGATTTCGGCAATGTTTATGTTGCATGTGAACAGGGAGCTTTTCATTCGTTTTATAGGCATGATGGTTATTTATTTAAGGGAAACAGATTGTATGTGCCTAGATGTTCCATGCGTGAGTTGCTTGTTTTGGAATCTCATTGTGGTGGTTTGATGGGGGCATTTTGGTGTGTCTAAGACTTATGATATTCTGTGTGAGCATTTTT
Organism: Garcia nutans; assembly: GCA_947685225.1. NCBI lineage: Eukaryota > Viridiplantae > Streptophyta > Magnoliopsida > Malpighiales > Euphorbiaceae > Garcia > Garcia nutans. The sequence continues at coordinate 28,528,875 of CANTUV010000007.1, read as the reverse complement.
ATTGGCCGTCTGATGTAAACCAGCATGGCAAGGATCCTTTGGTGCTACAACAAGGACCATTAACAAGGAATAAAGCAAGGAAGTATGGCGTCACTCTTGGATTGCATGTTCAAGACTTTGTTACAAGGGAGGTGACTGAATTAGCAATAAACAAGTGCAGTATGGAGCTGGAAGACCAACAAAGGCTGATTGTGATGCTGAATGTTTATATGGAAGATAAGGCTTTAAAAATGGGCTAGAGGAGCAAGAAAGGAGTAAGGAAGGCAGCCCACATGCAAGCACATGGGCCTTGGACGAAATTAGGTTTTTGGGACCACTTTTGTCACATGGGCAGCCTATTCTTTCATGCACATGGGCTGTGTTCACACCCATGCACATGGGATGTGGTTCGCTTCTTTCCTTAGTTGGTTAGGATGATATTTTCCTTATTTGACAAGGATCCTTCTTTCCTTAGTTGGTTAGGATGATATTTTCCTTATTTGACAAGGATTTTGACTTTGTAATTTTTCTTTTTTCACTAGGGTTAGGATAGTTACGAATTTTAATTTTTTTTTCTATAAATAGGGCCTTATTTTCTTGTAAGAGGAACTTTTGACAAAATTATATTCAGATTGCTTTTTATGCAAATTTCGGCCATCTTTGAGAGAGTGAGAGATTTTGCTTCTTTCATTGATTGCATCACGAATCAGACTAACTTATCAATTTTGATTGTGGTGTTCTTCTGATCCATCCTTCCAAATCCTTCCGTCATTAGTGTTCTTGCTTCGCTAAGCATTGGGTGCTATAGAGGGTGGTTTATCCTTGTTCTTGGATTCCTATATCGAAGCGTGCGTTGGGGTTTGAGGCCTTCATTGCCATAGGGTTCCGTGTCACAAAGGTGAGGTAAGAGCGAAACACTTTGAGTGAATTTTGTTTATTACTAATCTTTTCTTTGTGAGTTTGTGTTTGTGATCATGAGTAGTGGGAGAAACCAGAACTTGCAAGATGGGGAGGAAAATGTCCAAGAAGGTTCTAGCAATTTTGAGACATATATGCAGCAAAGTAATGAAAGGATGAATGAGATGGCAAGAATGATGGCTACTCTACAAGAGAGCATGAATCTAATGATGAGAGAAAGAGAGCAGCAACCAGCAGCTCAAGTGAGGTTACCACAAAGGGTTCTACTAAGAATCGGTGAAGGAGATCGTAAAGCACCTAGAGGTAATGAAGAGGTTGGTGAAAATAACCCAGCAAATGACAATGACCTTACTTCCATAAAGATGAAGGTACCTTCCTTTGAAGGGAGAAACAATGCTGAAGAGTACATTGAATGGGAGAGAAAGGTGGAGCAGATTTTTGAATGCCATAATTATTCAGAAGAGAAGAAGTCCCATATTGCAGCCGTGGAACTTAAGGGATATGCTACATTCTGGTGGGATCAACTCAAATCTAATAGGAGAGGAAAGGGATTGAGACCCTTACCTGATTGGGAGACTTTGAAAGACTTAATGAGAACAAGGTTTGTCCCTTCTCATTACTATAGGGATTTGTATAATAGGTTGGCAAGGCTGATCCAAGGTGGTAAGAGTGTTGAAGAATACCACAAGGAGATGGAGATGATCATGGCAAGAGTTGATATTGAAGAGGATGAGCAGAGGTTGATGTCTAGATTCCTTGGGGGTCTAAATTCAAACATAGCAAATGAGCTGAAAATGTATGATTACAATTCCATGGGAGAATTGGTTGAAAAGGCCATGAAGATATGACGCGGACCCTTAGCAATGATGGCAGCAAACCCAACGTATAACAATGGTAGAGAACTCCTTGAAACTTGATAATCACCTCCTAAGGAACCCAACGCCTATAAAGAGACGCGAACTCACTATGATTGAAGGATTTAGTTGGTAAGAAGAAGGAAAACGCCACAACTCTTGTTGATAAGTAAACCTAATTCTTGATGCAAAGAAAGAATTAAAGAATCCACTCTAATCTCTCTCACACGAAAATTCACAAGAAGAACTTGTAGAAGAATTCAAAAAATTTTTATTAATTGTTGTCTCTCAAATTCTGCCTAATAGTGCCCTTAAATAAGGGTTACAAAATTCCTAATTGCATAAGGAAAACATTCCTAATTGCATAAGGAAAATGGAAAACATTCCTAATTGCATAAGGAAAAATATAAAGTAATCCTAATCCAGTAAGGAAAATATAAAGTAATCCTAATCCAATAAGGAAAATATAAAGTAATCCTAATCCACTAAGGAAAACATAAAGTAAATCTGAATCTAAATCAGATAAGTAATCTAAATCCTATCCAAATCTAATAAAACAAATCCAAAATAGATTTGGAAAGACTAAATAATATCAAATCCTAAAAGATATGGAAAATAAAATAATATCCTAACTAACTAAGGAATGAGGGGACCACATCCCATGTGACAAAAAGATGCCTTCCACTTGCTGAAATTCGTAACTTCCTTGGGCCCATATTAAACATGCCTTAATTAAGTCCAAAAAAAGGCCTAATGTATTGGAAAAACAAGCCCAACATGTGCAGCCATGTTTAGCCTTAAAAACTTGCTAAACATGCCAAAAAACTTGCTGAACAAGCCCAAGAAAGCATGCCCATGTGTTTGGACGTGATTTCCATACTTTGATCTTCACTTTAGGCTTCCCTTTGTGTAGCTTTGGCCTATAAGCTGTATCAAGCTCCACAAAGCCCATATTGCTTGAATTGCACCAAATCTGCTCCATATGAAGTGTAGCACGCCCCAAGTGTATTTCAGCCTCATAAAAGAGCTTTTGAACTCCTTTTAAATCTATTTGGATGAAGTAAGATTGCTTTTCTTCAATGGCACAAAGCTGCCATATCTAGTTTGTATCAAGATAGAAAGGAGACTAAAGAGCAAGAATTACACCAAGTTTGGTTCTAGCAAATTTCAGAATATGGGTGGAAGTAGTTCGACCTACAGAGGACCTCAAAACACTAGTAGCAATTCGTCCTCAAGAAGTGGAGATTTCAAGAATTTCTTCCAAAGGAACAATCCTCCACCTACAAGTGGACAAGGGACGAATGGTGGTCCAAATAGGCAGCAATCAGGTATTTCTAATACTACTCCTAGTAGAGATATTAAATGTTTCAAATATTTAGGGAATGGGCATATTGCTTCTGAATGTCCAAATAGGAGAGTTATGATTGCTACTAATGATAGGGGTATAATTTCTGATTCTGATCATAGTGATGTTGATAATGATGTGAATGACATGTATGATGATGATGATGAGTGTAGTGAGCAAGTTGAAAATGTGTTGATGGCTGAACATGGTGAAATGTTAGTTGCTAGGCGTGCTTTGAATATGCAGGTGAAGGGAGAGGGTCTTGAACAGCGAGATAACATATTTTATTCTAGATGTTTAGTTGATGGTAAGGTTTGTATGCTCATCATTGACAGCGGTAGTTGTACTAATGCCGCAAGTGAGACCATGGTGGAGAAGCTGAAATTGCTTGTTTAAAACATCCCAATCCATATAGACTACAATGGTTTAATGATAGTGGAGAGGTGAAGGTTACTAAACAAGTGAGAATACCATTCTCTATAGGCTGGTATAAAGATGAAGTGTTGTGTGAGAGGCCATATGTTATTGGGAAGACCTTGGCAATTTGATAGGAAAGCACAGCTTGATAGGCATTCAAATAGGTACACGTTTACCTATGAGGGAAAGCTGGTTACTCTTGTTCCATTATCACCATTGGAGGTTTATGAAGATCATCAAAAGATGCTTGAGAAAGCAAAGCAAGATTCGGCCAAAGTAGTGGTTGGGGCTGTTTCTTCCAAAAACAAGGGGAGTGAGAGAGAACATGATAAGGTGAGTGAAAGTGAGAAGAAAATGGGAAAAGAGGCCAGAAAAGAAACTAATCAAATTAATGGCCCATTGGTGAGAGAAAACAAGAAAGAAGGGAAGGCAAAACAAACTTTTTATGCAAGAGCGAGAGAATTAAATGTTGGGCAGCCTGTGTTACTCATTAGATACAAGGAAACTTTGTTTGCTAACATTGATGTTTCACTTGAACATTTTCCTTCTAGTTTTGTGTCTTTATTGCAGGATTTCCAAGATGTGTTTCCGGAGGAGTTGCCTAGTGGTTTGCCACCATTAAGAGGAATCGAACATCAAATTGACTTCATACCTGGTTCTACCATTCCAAATAGACCAGCATATCAAAGTAATCCGATGGAGACCAAGGAGATGCAGAGACAAGTGGAAGAGTTGTTGGCGAAAGGGTTGATTCGAGAGAGTTTAAGTCCGTGTGCCGTTCCTGTTTTGTTGGTTCCAAAGAAAGATGGCACGTGGAGAATGTGTGTTGATTGTAGGGCTATAAATAAGATCACCGTGAAGTATCGGCATCCTATACCGCGTCTTGATGACATGTTGGACGAATTACATGGTGCAAGGTATTTTACTAAAATTGATCTTATGAGCGGATATCATCAAATTCGTATAAAACCTGGGGATGAATGGAAAACAGCTTTTAAAACAAAATATGGGTTGTATGAGTGGTTGGTAATGCCTTTTGGGTTGTCTAATGCACCTAGTACTTTTATGAGGTTGATGAACCATGTTTTGAGGGCTTATTTGGGCAGATTTGTAGTTGTTTATTTTGATGATATTTTGATCTATAGTAAGACTGAGGAAGAGCATATAGAACATGTTAGGTTGGTTTTAGAAGCTTTGAGAAAAGAGAACTTATATGCAAAGCTTAAGAAGTGCACATTTTGCATGGATAGGCTTGTTTTTCTTGGTTTTGTTGTTAGTGCGCAGGGATTGGAAGTTGATGAAGAGAAAGTGAAAGCTATAAGGGAATGGCCTGTTCCTAAGAGTGTGACGGAAGTGAGGAGCTTCCATGGGCTGGCGAGTTTTTATAGGAGATTCGTGAAGGATTTTTCTACCATCGTCGCACCACTCACAAGTATTGTCAAGAAGGAAGTTGGATTTCAATGGGGTGAACAGCAACAACGATCGTTTGAAAGTTTGAAAGAAAAACTCACTACTGCGCCTGTTTTAGCTTTACCTAACTTTGATTCTATTTTTGAGATTGAATGTGATGCTTCAGGTATAGGAATTGGGGCTGTTTTGATGCAAGAAAAGAAGCCAATAGCATATTTTAGTGAGAAGCTCAATGGTGCGCAACTGAATTATTCTACCTATGACAAGGAGTTGCATGCTTTGGTAAGGGCATTGAATGTGTGGGAGCATTATTTGCTGCCAAAGGAGTTCATTATTCACACTGACCATGAATCCCTCAAGCATTTGAAGGGCCAAGGTAATTTGAACAAAAGACATGGTAAGTGGATTGAACAAATTGAGAAATTTCCTTATGTCATTAAGTATAAGCAAGGTAAGGATAATGTTGTTGCTGATGCGTTGTCTAGGAGATATACATTGCTGTCTGTTTTGAGTTCTAAATTGCTTGGTTTTGAGTATATTAAGGACTTATATATTGGTGATATTGATTTTGGCAATGTTTATGTCGCATGTGAACAAGGAGCTTTTAATTCATTTTTTAGGCAGGATGGTTATATGTTTAAGGGAAATAAATTATGTGTGCCTAGATGTTCCATGCATAATTTGCTTGTTTTGGAATCTCATTGTGGTGGTTTGATGGGGGCATTTTGGTGTTTCTAAGACTTATGATATTCTGTTTGAGCATTTTTATTGGCCGTCTATGCGTAAAGATGTTGGGAGATTATGTTCTGCTTGTATTGCATGTAGACAGGCGAAATCTAAGTCTATGCCTCATGGTCTTTATATGCCATTACCTGTACCTAGTTCACCTTGGGTTGATATTAGTATGGATTTTGTGCTTGGTTTGCCTAGGACTAGGAAAGGTAGAGATAGCATTTTTGTGGTTGTTGATAGGTTTAGTAAGATGGAACATTTTATTCCATGTCACAAAGCTGATGATGCTAAAGTTGTGGCTGATTTGTTCTTTAGAGAAGTTGTTCGTTTACATGGGGTGCCTCGGACAATTGTTTCTGATAGAGATACTAAGTTTTTGTCCCATTTTTGGCGAGTGTTATGGAGTAGATTAGGAACTAAGCTTTTGTTTTCTACTACTTGTCATCCACAAACAGATGGGCAAACTGAAGTAGTGAATCGTACACTTGATACGTTGTTGAGAGCTTTAGTGGGGAAGAATTTGGTCACTTGGGAAGATTGTTTACCTTTCATTGAATTTGCTTATAATCGTTCAATTCATTCTTCTACAGGTTATTCGCCATTTGAGATTGTTTATGGTTTTAATCCACTAACTGTTTACCAAAAAAACAATCCACTAACTGTACTTGATCTTGTTCCTTTGCCTTTACATGAGCTTGCTAGTTTGGATGGTGAGAAGAAGGCTGATTTTGTAAAGTCTTTGCATGAAAAGGTTCAAGCAAATATAGAGAAAAAGAACAAGTCATATGCTGATAGGGCAAATAAGGGACGAAAGAAAATGGCATTTGCTCCTGGCGATTGGGTTTGGGTACACTTCCGAAAGGAGAGGTTTCCAAATCAAAGGAAGAGTAAGCTTGATGCACGTGGTGATGGTCCATTCCAAGTATTGGAGAAAATCAATGACAATGCATACAAGATCGACTTGCCTGGTGAGTATGGTGTTAGTGCTACTTTTAATGTGACTGATTTATACTTTTAATGTGACTGATTTATCTCCTTATGATGATGCAGATTTGAGGACAAATCTTTTTAAAGAAGGAGAGAATGATGTAAACCAGCATGGCAAGGATCCTTTGATGCTACAACAAGGACCATTGACAAGGAATAAAGCAAGGAAGTATGGCGTCACTCTTGGATTGCATGTTCAAGACTTTGTTACAAGGGAGGTGACTGAATTAGCAATAAACAAGTGCAGTATGGAGCTGGAAGACCAACAAAGGCTGATTGTGATGCTGAATGTTTATATGGAAGATAAGGCTTTAAAAATGGGCTAGAGGAGCAAGAAAGGAGTAAGGAAGGCAGCCCACATGCAAGCACATGGGCCTTGGACGAAATTAGGTTTTTGGGACCACTTTTGTCACATGGGCAGCCTATTCTTTCATGCACATGGGCTGTGTTCACACCCATGCACATGGGATGTGGTTCCCTTCTTTCCTTAGTTGGTTAGGATGATATTTTCCTTATTTGACAAGGATCCTTCTTTCCTTAGTTGGTTAGGATGATATTTTCCTTATTTGATAAGGATTTTGACTTTGTAATTTTCCTTTTTTCACTAGGGTTAGGATAGTTACGAATTTTAATTTGTTTTTCTATAAATAGGGCCTTATTTTCTTGTAAGAGGAACTTTTGACAAAATTATATTCAGATTGCTTTTTATGCAAATTTCGGCCATCTTTGAGAGAGTGAGAGATTTTGCTTCTTTCATTGATTGCATCATGAATCAGACTAACTTATCAATTTCGATTGTGGCGTTCTTCTAATCCGTCCTTCCAAATCCTTCCGTCATTAGTGTTCTTGCTTCGCTAAGCATTGGGTGCTATAGAGGGTGGTTTATCCTTGTTCTTGGATTCCTATATCGAAGCGTGCATTGGGGTTTGAGGCCTTTCATTGCCATAGGGTTCCGCGTAACTGTCTATGCGTAAAGATGTTGGGAGGTTATGTTCTGCTTGTATTGCATGTAGACAGGCAAAATCTAAGTCTATGCCTCATGGTCTTTATATGCCATTACCTGTACCTAGTTCACCTTGGATTGATATTAGCATGGATTTTGTGCTTGGTTTGCCTAGAACTAGGAAGGATAGAGATAGTATCTTAGTGGTTGTTGATCGATTTAGTAAGATGGCACATTTTATTCCATGTCATAAAGCTGATGATGCAAAAGTTGTGGCTGATTTGTTCTTTAAGGATGTAGTTCGTTTACATGGAGTGCCTAGGACAATTGTTTCTGATAGAGATACCAAGTTTTTGTCCCATTTTTGGCGTGTTTTGTGGAGTAGATTAGGAACTAAGTTTTTGTTTTCTACTACCTGTCATCCACAAACAGATGGACAAACTGAGGTCGTGAATCGTACACTTGGTACGTTGTTGAGAGCTTTAGTGGGAAGAATTTGGCTGTTTGGGAAGATTGTTTACCTTTTATTGAATTTACTTACAATCGTTCTATACATTCTTCTACAGGTTATTCGCCGTTTGAACTTGTTTATGGATTTAACCCACTAACTGTTCTTGATCTTGTTCCTTTACCTTCTAATGAGCTTGTAAGTTTAGATGGAGAGAAGAAAGCGGAATTGGTGAAAGCTATACATGAGAAAGCACGAGCTAACATTGAGAGAAAGAACAAGACATATGCTGATGTTGCAAATAGGGGACGTAAGAAGATGGTATTTACCCCTGGAGAATGGGTTTGGGTGCATTTCCGCAAGGAAAGGTTTCCACGTCAAAGGAAGAACAAGCTGGATGCACGTGGTGATGGTCCTTTCCAAGTATTGGAGAAAATCAATGACAATGCCTACAAGATCGACTTACCTAGTGAGTATGGTGTTAGTGCTACTTTTAATGTAACTGATTTATCTCCTTTTGATGATGCAGATTTGAGGACAAATCTTTTTAAAGAAGGGGAAAATGATGTGAACCAGCATAGCAAGGATCCATTGGTGCTACAACAAGGGCCATTGATGAGGAACAAAGCAAGTATGGCATCACTCTTGGAATGCATATTCAAGACTTTATTACAAGAGAGGTGACTGAATTAGCATGGGACAAGTGCGAGAAGGAACTAGAAGACCAACCCAAGCTAGTCATGGTGCTGAAATATACACATGGTGCTGAAATGTGCGAATTGTCCAGCCAGTTTCACAACCACCTGTGAAATGTGCTGCTTGTCCAGAAAGTCTCACAGGTACCTGTGAGATCGTGTAGTGAGAGGGATTTCAGCAAGAACGGCTTTGGCATTCTTAACACATGTTTGGGGCGTGTTTTTGAGTCTTTTAAGTGGTCCCCTCCATATTTTGCTTATTAGGACCTTATTGTAATATTTAGTTAATAGTTTTCCTTATAGGAAAAGGATTTTGACCTTTTTACTTTCCTTTTCAGATTAGGTTTTTATTGTAATATTTAGTTAATAGTTTTCCTTATAGGAAAAGGATTTTTAGCCTTTTTACTTTCCTTTTCAGATTAGGATTTTGCCTTTCACTATAAAAGGCTTATTATCATACTTGTAAGGGGACTTTTCAGATCAATTGAATTTCAGATTGCTTCTTAAGCAAATTTTGCTTTCTTTGAGAGTGAGTGAGCGAATTGCTTCTTTCATTGATTGCATCACGAATCAGGATTACTTATCAATTTCGATCGTGGCGTTCTGAATTCGACCTTCCAAATCCTTCCATTGTTAGTGTTCTAGCTTCGCTAAGCGTAGGGTGCTATAGAGGGTGGTTTATCCTTCGTTCTTGAATTCTCTATCGAAGAGTGCGTCGGGGTTTGAGGCCTTAATTGCCATAGGATTCCGCATCACCAAGGATTAGGTTAGATTTCAGATTACCTTGAATTGATCAAAGATCCAAGATTTCGAAACAAGTCAGATCCTAAATCCCAGATTCGAAACACTCCACAAGAAAGTTGATCAAACTACTTGAATGTTTCTGAAGCATGTATTCAAGCAAGAACACAAAGATAAAAGCAATTCGGCTTTAGGTTAATAAATTCGTCTAAAACTTCAAAACTGGTGTCTTACAACCCTAAATGAGATATAAATAACTAAACCCTAATTAGGGTTATTAAGTAGCGTTTGGCTTTCTAATCAAATTTTAAGAAATAATAAAGTAAATAACGTTCTGATTTAATACAAAACAAACAGGGCCCTTACTTTTTAAATAAGCATAACTAGTGGGCCTTAATACATATTAATTACAAGCCTCATTCGTGAATTACAACTTGTAGCAAGTTGTAATTGACTTCCTTTGGTCTTGTCTCCAAGCTTGTAATTCCTTGCAAAACATAGTTAGCCAAATTCACCAAATCTTGCAAATGGCAAATTAGTGCTTGCTGAATCTTTTTGGCTCGCTATCTAGTTATAGGACCTTGTGGCAACATAATTGGATTGATGATCTCCTCAACTTGTTCCCCACGTGCTAACTCTTGCTCATCCTTGCGGTGTGCTGGTTGTTCCACAACACATTACATTGCTAAGTATCATTTGCTTGTGTCGATACTTGGTTCTATATCGTGTAGTGCAAATTACCTTGCATTGCCTCCGGATACTTGTCTTGTTTTCTATCTAGTACTAGGATTTAGGTTCTAGTTTCTTGCATGACTTGAAAATTGTTGGTTGGTGAGCTTGGTTCTGAAGTGCAATCAAGGAAGACAAGAAAAGTGAGGTAATTCTAAACACTTGAGTGAATTTCGATTATTACTAATCTTGTTTCTTTGAGTTTGTTTGTTTGTTAACATGGCTGGAAAAGGAGAAGAGACTAGCAAAGAAGGAGCTATGGCCGAAAGCTTGGCTAGGCTTAATGAGACTTTGGCAGCAATGCTTGGTCGAATGGAGATGATGGATACTAGATTGCAAGAGAATGCAGCACGACAAGCACAATAAATTCAGCAAGTGAAACAAGGGCAGCCAGCCGCACATCCAAATCCCATAATGCGAGCTAAAAGAGTGCTTAGGAGAGAAGGGCAAGGAAATCTTGAAGCCCTAGAAGCAGCCGAAAGGGTAGAAGATGAAGATGAAGGTGGAAATCAACCTACCGCTGATGGTGACCTTACTTCTATCAAGATGAAGATTCCTTCCTTTGAAGGGAAGAACAATGCAGAAGAGTTCATAGAATGGGAGAGGAAAGTTGAGCAGATTTTCAAATGCCATAACTACACCGAAGAGAAGAAATCAGTTTTGGCAGCCGTAGAGTTCAAGGGGTATGCTACCTTTTGGTGGGATCAATTGAAAGCTAATAGAAGAGGGAAAGGTATGAGGCCTATTCCTGAATGGTCAACTTTGAAAGAACTAATGAGAAGTCGATTTGTACCATCTCACTACATTCGGGATTTGTACAATCGACTAGCAAGACTAGTTCAAGGTGGAAGAAGTGTGGAAAAGTACCACAAAGAGATGGAGATGATCATGGCTAGGGCAAATATTGATGAAGATGAAGACAAGAAGATGTCACGATTTCTTGGGGGATTGAACTTGAACATAGCCAATGAATTGGAGATGTATGAATTCAACACAATGGAAGAGTTAGTTCAAAAGGCCATGAAGATAGAGAGAACATTGAAGAATAAAGCTATTTCGAAAACTAGCTACTCTAAAGCTAGTGGAAAATTTTCAAACTTCAAGGGTTCAAGTTCGAGTGGAGGTTCCAACAAAGGGGATTACAAGGGTTCTTTCCAAAAGAATTCTTCCTACAATCCTAATTTCAAGAAGCCAAATGATGGGGATGCAAAAACAGCCAAGGAAACACCTTCTAGACCTACTCCAAGTAGGGAAATTAAATGCTATAAGTGTTTGGGAAGTGGACACATTACTTCTCAATGTCCGAATAAGAGGGTGATGATTGCTACCCATGAAGGGGAAATTGAATCAGAATCTGAACATGAAGAAGAAGAGGAGGCCGAATGTGGTGATGGGGCCGAATTTGATGAAGAGGCTTGGGAGAATCAAGTCTTGAATGCTGAACATGGAGAGATGCTTGTTACTAGAAGAACCTTGAATATTCAAGTCAAGGAAGAAGGCTTGGATCAAAGGGAGAATCTTTTCCACTCTAGGTGTTTGGTGAATGGTAAGGTTTGTACACTTATCATTGATGGTGGAAGTTGTACCAATGCTGCTAGTACTACAATGGTGGATAAATTGGGGTTAACTTATTTTAAACATCCCAATCCTTACAAGTTGCAATGGTTCAATGACGCTGGGGAAGTAAAAGTGTTGAGCAAGTCAAGGTACCATTCTCCATTGGATGGTATAAAGATGAGGTTTTGTGTGATGTAGTGCCAATGCAAGCTGGACATTTGCTATTAGGAAGACCATGGTAGCATGATAGAAGGGCACAACATGATGGCTTTTCTAATAAGTATACCTTTACTTATCAAGGAAAGAAGGTTGTTCTAGCACCATTATCACCTCAGGAGGTGTATGAAGATCAGAAGAGGATGCTAGAGAGGGAGAAAGAAGTTTTGGCCAACATGAACCAAGGGGGTTCAAATTCGGCCAATGATGTTTCTTCAACACCCAAGGGTAATTCTAAGGGTAGGGAGAGAGAAAATAATAAAGTGAGTGAGTGCAGAAAGGGAAAAGAGGCCGAGAGTCAAAAGAAAGTAAGCAAACAAATAAATGGCCCATTGGTGAGAGAAAATAAGCAAGGAGAAAAAGCAAAACATACTTTTTATGCAAGAGCAAGAGAGATAGATGTAGGGCAGCCTGTACTCATTATTATGTATAAAGAATTGTTACTTGCTGACAGTGAAGAATCTCTTGATTCTTTACCTTCTAGTTTTGTGTCTTTGTTGCAAGATTTTAAGGATGTGTTTCCTGAAGACCTTCCTAGTGGTTTGCCGCCATTAAGAGGGATTGAACATCAAATTGACTTCATACCCGGTTCTATAATTCTAAACCGGCCAGCATATAGGAGCAATCCTATGGAGACAAAAGAGATGCAAAGACAAGTTGAAGAGCTTTTGGAGAAAGGCTTGGTTCGTGAGAGCCTTAGTCCTTGTGCCGTTCCAGTCTTATTAGTACCCAAGAAAGATGGTTCTTGGAGGATGTGTGTTGATTGTAGGGCTGTGAACAAGATTACTGTGAAGTATAGACATCCCATTCCTAGACTTGATGACATGTTGAACGAATTGCATTGGGCGAGATATTTCACAAAGATTGATCTTATGAGTGGATATCATCAAATTCGCATGAAGCCTGGAGATGAATGGAAGACTGCCTTCAAAACAAAATATGGTTTGTATGAATGGTTAGTTATGCCTTTTGGTTTATCTAATGCACCTAGTACTTTTATGAGATTAATGTACCATGTTTTGAGAGCTTATTTAGGTAAGTTTGTGGTAGTTTACTTTGATGATATTCTTATTTATAGCAAAACTGAGGAAGAACATGTTAAGCATGTTAGGAATGCGCTTGAAATCCTTAAGGAGCAAAACCTTTATGCTAAGCTTAAGAAGTGTTCTTTTTGCCTAGATAGGGTTGTTTTTCTTGGTTTTGTTGTGAGTATGCAGGGAATTGAAGTTGATCAAAAGAAGGTGAAAGCTATCCAAGAGTGGCCGAATCCTTCAAGTGTGACAGAAGTGAGGAGTTTTCACGGATTGGCAAGCTTCTATAGGAGATTTGTCCCTAATTTCTCTACATTGGCAGCCCCCTTGACTAGCATAATCAAGAAAGAAGTGGGATTCGTTTGGGGCAAGGAGCAACAAGAAGCATTTGATGCTTTGAAAGAGAAGCTTTCTACTACACCCGTTTTAGCTTTACTTAACTTTGATCTACTTTTGAAATTGAATGTGATGCTTCTGGTGTAGGTATTGGAGCTGTTTTGATGCAAGAGAAGAAGCCATTGCATACTTTAGTGAAAAGCTTAATGGAGCAAAGCTGAATTATTCAACTTATGACAAGGAGCTATATGCTTTAGTGAGAGCATTGGAAGTATGAGAGCATTATTTGCTGCCCAAGGAATTCGTGATCCATTCAGACCATGAATCATTGAAGCATTTGAGAGGGCAAGGCAAGTTGAATAAAATACATGCAAAATGGGTTGTGAAGATTGAGAAGTTTCCTTATGTGATCAAATACAAACAAGGTAAAGACAATGTAGTGGCAGATGCACTTTCAAGGAGGTACGCTTTACTTAATGTTTTTAGTACTAAATTGCTTGGATTTGAATGTATAAAGGACTTATATGTTGGTGATTCTGATTTTGGCAATGTTTATGATGCTTGTGAGCATGGTGCTTTTAATTCTTTCTATAGACATGATGGGTTTTTGTTTAAGGGTTCAAAATTATGCATGCCTAGATGTTCTATGAGAGATTTGCTAGTATTAGAATCACATTGTGGGGGGTTTGATGGGGCATTTTGGAGTTGATAAGACTTTAGACATGCTGAATGAACACTTTTATTGGCCAAATATGAAAAGGGATGTAATTCAGATTTGTAAGGCTTGTTTGGCTTGTAGGCAAGCTAAGTCTAAGTCTATGCCTCATGGTTTGTATATGTCATTACCCGTTCCTAGTTCTCCTTGGATGGACATTAGTGTGGACTTTGTTTTAGGATTACCAAGGACTAAGAGGGGGAGAGATAGCATATTTGTGGTTGTTGATAGGTTTAGTAAGATGGCACACTTTATCCCATGTCATAAGAGTGATGATGCTAGTTTAGTGGCCGAACTCTTCTTTAGGGAGGTGGTTCGAATTCATGGGATACCAAAATCCATAGTTTCTGATAGAGACACCAAGTTTTTGTCTCACTTTTGGCGTGTGCTTTGGGAAAAGTTAGGTACCAAGTTGTTATTTTCCACCCCTTGTCATCCTCAAACGGATGGACAAACAGAAGCAGTAAACAGAACTTTAGGTACCATATTGAGAGCTTTAGTGGGTAAGAATTTGAGTTCTTGGGAAGATTGTTTGCCATTTATTGAGTTTGCTTATAATCGTGCTATTCATTCTTCTACAGGATATTCACCTTTTGAGCTTGTTTATGGTTTTAACCCACTAACAGTTTTGGATCTTGTTTCTTTACCTTCTCATGAGCTTGTTAGTTTAGATGGTGAGAAGAAAGCTAAATTGGTGAAAGAGATGCATGAGAAAGCAAGGGCGAATATTGAGAAAAGGAACAAGAGATATGCTGATTCTACAAATAGAGGGAGAAGTGAGATGAAGTTTCAAGTAGGAGATTGGGTTTGGGTGCATTTTCGAAAAGAGAGGTTTCCTAACCAAAGGAAGAACAAGTTGCAAGCTAGAGGAGATGGCCCATTCCAAGTGCTGGAGAAGATTAATGACAATGCCTACAAGATCGACTTACCAGGTACGTATAATGTTAGTGCTACTTTCAATGTAAGTGATCTTTCTCCTTTTGATGATGCAGATTTGAGGACAAATCTTTTTGAAGAAGGGGAGAATGATGCAAGAAAGGATCCCTTGAAGCTAGCAAGTAAACCAATCACTAGGAGCAAGGCAAAGAGATATCAAGCTAGTATGGCTTTACATATTCAAGAAGAGATTTCCAAAGAGCTTCAAGAATTATCATTCAAGAAGATGGAGATGGAGCTTGAAGAAGGCACACCAAAGCTGATTACGATGCTTAGTGTGGACGCTAAAGGCTAGCTAAAGAAAGGTCCAACGTGCAAGAAAGGTCCATGGGGGTTCATATAAAGCCTTGGGAATTAATTTAAGGCCCATGGACAGCCCAAATAGTGTGGGGCATTTCTTATGTTGAAGGAATTAGTTTGGTTGTTTCCATACTTTATATTTTCCTTAGTGGATTAGGATTTTGTTTCCATACTTTATATTTTCCTTAGTGGATTAGGATTTTGTTTCCATACTTAATGTTTTCCTTATGCAATCAGGAATGTTTTCCTTATGCAATTAGGAATGTTTTCCTTATGCAATTAGGAATGTTTTAGTCTTAATTTTCCATATGCAATTAGGAATTTTGTAACCCTTATTTAAGGGCACTATTAGGCCGAATTTGAGACAACAACAATTAATAAAAATTTTTGAATTCTTCTACAAGTTCTTCTTGTGAATTTTCGTGTGAGAGAGATTAGAGTGGATTCTTTAATTCTTTCTTTGCATCAAGAATTAGGTTTACTTATCAATAAGATTTGTGGCATTTTCCTTCTTCTTACCAACTAAATCCTTCAATCATAGTGAGTTCGCGTCTCTTTATAGGCGTTGGGTTCCTTAGGAGGTGATTATCAAGTTTCAAGGAGTTCTCTGCCATTGTTATACGTTGGATTTGCTGCCATTGTTGCTAAGGGTCCGCATCAAGTTGGGATAGATATTTGCCTTTAGTAGAATTTGCCTATAACACAGTTATTAGACGAGTATTGGAATGGCGCCATATGAAGCACTATATGGAAGGAAGTGTAGAACTCTATTGTGTTGGATGAATTGAATGAGAGCAAACTTGTGGGACCTGATCTCATAAGAAAAACTGAAGACAAAGTAAACCTTATAAAGAATTGATTAGAAATTGCAATGGATAGATAGAAATCTTATGCAGATTTGAAATAGCGTGATATTAAGTATAGTGTGGGAGATAAGGTATTTTTGAAAGTATCATCGTGGAAGAAGGTTCTTCGCTTTGGAAAGAAAGGTAAACTAAGTCCTAGGTTTATTAGACCAAATGAAATACTTGAACGTGTAGGTCTGGTAGCTTATCAATTAGCTTTGCCTCTAGAATTGGCTAAGATTCATAGTGTATTCCATGTGTCGATGCATAGACGATATAGATTAGATCCTTCACATGTGATTCAAACAGAGTCCATTGAAATTCAGGCAGATTTGAATTATGAAGAAGAACCAGTGGCTATCATACCTCGTGAAATAAAGGAATTACGTAATAAGCACATTCCTTTAGTAAAAGTGTTGTGGAGAAATCATTCGATAGAGGAAGCCACTTGGGAAAGTGAAGAGACAATGAGATAACAATACCCTCAATTATTTCAAGCATCTATAACAGGTAAATTTTAAGGATGAAATTTCTTTAGTGGGGAAGAATTATAATATTTAAAATTTTAAATAATAAACTCTTAATTTAATATTGATAATTGATAGTGAATTGTGATATAAGTGGTATGGATAAGTGATGTAAATAGTATATCTTAAAATTTTATTGAAGAAATTATTTATTTTTACTGTTTTATGAGACTAAATATCGAATTAGGATCAAAGGTTAAGAGTGAGGGTGCACCATAGTCAAAATGAGATTGGCCAAACTAGATTAAACCATATATATATATATGTGTGTGTGGATAGGCGTGTGTTTATTTAGAAGTTTCTTTCTTCTTCTCTCTTCTTCTTTCCATGTTCATCATCACCAACACCACCAAAACTCCTTCTTTCTTCCTTCTTTTCAAGAATTTGGCTAAAATTTAAGAGAAAATCACAACTAGTTATAGGTTTTTAGAAGAATAAACTGGAAAAGTTGAGATTATTAACAATTGATCAAAGAAAAGAGGGATTTTGAAAGAGGTATGTGCTTATGAATTTTTAATTTGCAACTCTCTAAATTTCTATGAATTTTTTTGTTTAAAGTGGTTGATTGAGTTTTCTTTGATGAGTTTTTACTGAAAAGTATTTGATATAGACTCTTTCTATGTCAAAGAAACTAGTTTTTATTCATTTTTATCATGTATTTGGATATAAGGTGTTTAAGTTGTTAAGTGTGCGAAATACATAATTTTGCTTGACACACCTAGTGACATGGCCATGTCAATGATAATGTATTTCAATGTTGATGATACGACCAGTAACACGCCCATGTCATTGGGCATGTCATAGCTACTGTGATGAAAAATAAATAACATGGCCCAAAAGAATTGACAAACAACACGATATGATGTGTGGTTGCCCCAGTATCTCGAGCGATCGTACAAAGTGAGCCATTTTTGGGTCTTACAAATTTTACAGTGCACATGATCAAAATAAATTTTGGAAGAAATAAAGAATGATTACGCAAGGGATTTTTCATCAATCATGCCAATATTTTGTTTTATAAATTCATTATTTCTTCATTTAAGGCTTTTGTAAAAATATCCTTAAGTTGATTTTATGTTTCAACAAATTCTAAAACTATATTGTGATTTTGAACACTATCCCTTAAGAAATGATGTTTGCTGTCTATATGGTTAGACCTAGAATGCTGAATGGGGTTCTTGGATAAATTAATTGCACTAGTGTTATCACATTTAATAGGAATTTGATCAAATGTTTTCCATAGTCAAGCAGTTGTTGTTTCATCAAAAGAACTTATTTGCAACAAAAACATGCAGCAACGTATTCGGCTTCCGCGGTAGATAGAGCAACCGACACTTGTTTCTTGCTAAACCAAGAAACTAAGCATTCACCAAGAAAATGGAATGCCCCGGTGTTGCTTTTCCTATCTAGTAGGCTACCGGCAAAATTTGCCTCCAAAAAGCATAATATGTCAAATGATGTGTTTATAGGATATCATAGATCTAAATGCAATGTACCACTCAAGTATTTTAAAATTCTTTTAGTTGCATTTAAATGTGATTTCCTAGGACAAGATTGAAATCTAGCATATAAATATACACTATACATTATATCAGGTCTAGAGGCGACCATCCATTCACTATACAAACATACACTATACATTATGTTTTCATCAAACATAGTAGTGATCCGATAATACCTCGATATTTCTTCTCATGTATTGCCTTACCACTTTCATCTTTGTCAAGTTTGAAGGATGTGCTCATGGGAGTTTTACTTGATTTGCAACCATCCATTCCAAACTTCTTTAGGATTTTCTTTGTATACTTGGATTGGTTGATGAAGAACTCATCCTTGCATTGCTTGATTTGTAGTCCAAAGAAGAATTTGAGTTCACCCATCATGCTAATTTCAAATTCCATAGTCCTACACAAAGATTGTAATGTTTAAAATTTAAATACTAAACTCTTAATTTAATATTGATAATCAATAGTGAATTGTAATATAAGTGGCATGGATAAGTGATGTAATAGTAGATTTTAAAAATTTACTGAAAAAATTATCTATTTTTACAGTTTTACAAGACTAAAAATCGAATTAGAATCAAAGTGTAAAAGTGAGGGTGCACCATAGTTAAAATGAGATTGGTCACACTAGATTAAACCATACATATATATATGTGTGTGTGTGTATGGATAGGTGTGTGTTTATGTAGAAGTTTCTTTCTTCTTCTCTCTTCTTCTTTCCATGTTCATCATCACCAACACCACCAAAACTCCTCCTTTCCTCCTTTTCAAGAATTTAGCTAAAATTTAAGAGAAAATCACAACCAGTTATAGGTTTTTAGAAGAATAAGCTGGAAAAGTTGAGATTATTAACAAGTGATCAAAGAAAAGAGGGATTTTGAAAGAGGTATGTGCTTATGTATTTTTAATTTGCAACTATCTAAATTTCTATGAATTTTATATTTTCAAGTGGTTGATTGAGTTTTCTTTGATGAGTTTTTACTGAAAAATATTTGATATAGACTCTTTCTATGTCAAAGAAACTAGTTTTGATTCATTTTTATCATGTATTTGGATATAAGGTGTTTAAGTTGTTAAGTGTGCAAAATACATAATTTTGCTTGACACAACCAGTGACACGGCCATGTCACTGTGCATGTCAATAATGTTGTGTTTCAATGTTGATGACACGACCAGTGATACTGTGATGAAAACTTGTAACACTCCCATACTCTATATAAGTACTATACATATACCTAGTATATATACAATACGTATATAAAGTATAAGAATGTCACTTCTAGTTTCAATTTAAAAACCTTTATCTGAGTTCAAGAAGTATTGCATTAATTTAAAGAAACATTTACGAAAAACATTATTCTTATAAATATACAACATAATTAAAATCATAAAATGTATGCATCACCTTCTAGTTGGTCTCGAGACACTCTTACCCTTCTCGTGGCATAACAACTGGAATTCCAGATCAACCGCATAACCACCTGCGCGATTACAAATCCGCGCTAAGCCCGAGAGCTTAGTAGTACAAATAAATATTAAAATATACTTTACAAAAGAATCATACCTTATATTTTTAGCATCATGTTTTATTGTTCTCTTACCACGTTTTCCTTTCTCAATGCATTCTTCATATGTTCCCCACTAGTCTCATACATTATATACATATTTACATAGAACATTCACAACACGATACTTACCCTTTCTATCTCATATACATATACATATACATCCTTTTAACAAATCACCATTCAATGACTTATTCAACCCTTTATGAAAACCAATCTCACAAATTCCACATTCATATACATTTTACACATCATACCACATTTTCATAAACTCATATCTCAACAAAGCTCCTCAATATATTAATACACGTATTACAAAATCATACTTCACAACATCATTTTATTCACAATTCATCAATCATGAATCACACTTCCAATAAAGGCAGCCATAGATCTCATTACTCATTTATTTCAACATTTGAATATCACATTGACAACAAAGACAGACTCGGGCCCAAAAGACACTAATATGTTATTCAAAGTTCAGAGTTACTGCATTGGTCCATAATCACAATAATCAAGCCCGTAGGCAATATATCTCATATCTCTATTCATGGATAGCGTAACAGACCCAGTCTCTTGGATCATCAACTCGGCTAAACTCGAGGAGATCCTCAACCCGGCTAGACTGTTACTACAATTCACATTTCACATTTTATCAAGTAACAGACCCAGTCTCTTGGATCTCAATTCATCTCAATTCAAAGAGATCCTCAACCCGGCAAGACTGTTACTTTTCATATATTTCGTATCAATAATTCACATAGTGTAACAGACCCAGTCTCTTGGACCTCAATTCACTCAAATTGAAGAGATCCTCAACCCGGCAAGACTGTTACATTTTCACATTTTCTAGGCATGCCGCCAAATCCAGAACTCTGAAAATTGAATCAACATATTAGACAGAACACAATTGAATCAACATTTTCATTTCATACTCAATTGAATTATCATAGCCAATAACAATGACTTCACATCTCATTTGAATCACTATAGCCAATCACAATGGCTTCATATTTCATTTGAATCACTATAGCCAATCACAATGGCTTCATATCTCAATTGAATCATCATAGCCAATAACAATGGCTTCACATCTCATTTGAGTGATCATAGCCAATCACAATGGCCTCATATCATACCATGTCTCAACTTATATTATAATATTTCATTATTCAATTGTACATAATCAATTACTTCATCATATCCTTCACAATATATATATATATATATATCATTGCAATTCACAAGATTCACAATGCATAAGACATAACATTGTTCATATAGTATCATATGCATCATCATTATCATCAAATCATATTGATCAATTCATCACTCAAGTATACATAATCAATGGCATTGCACATACTTTTTCAATGATCATTATATCTTCCACATTTCCTGACGCGGACCCTTAGCAACGATGGCAGCAAACCCAACGTATAACAATGGTAGAGAACTCCTTGAAACTTGATAATCACCTCCTAAGGAACCCAACGCCTATAAAGAGACGCGAACTCACTATGATTGAAGGATTTAGTTGGTAAGAAGAAGGAAAACGCCACAACTCTTGTTGATAAGTAAACCTAATTCTTGATGCAAAGAAAGAATTAAAGAATCCACTCTAATCTCTCTCACACGAAAATTCACAAGAATAACTTGTAGAAGAATTCAAAGATTTTTATTAATTGTTGTATGTCAAATTTGGCCTAATAGTGCCCTTAAATAAGGGTTACAAAATTCCTAATTGCATATGGAAAATTAAGACTAAAACATTCCTAATTGCATAAGGAAAACATTCCTAATTGCATAAGGAAAAACATTCCTAATTGCATAAGGAAAACATTCCTAATTGCATAAGGAAAAACATTCCTAATTGCATAAGGAAAACATAAAGTAATCCTAATCCAATAAGGAAAATATAAAGTAATCCTAATCCAATAAGGAAAATATAAAGTAATCCTAATCCACTAAGGAAAATATAAAGTATGGAAACAACCAAACTAATCCCTTCAATATAAGAAACGCCCTACACTATTTGGGCTGTCCATGGGCCTTAAATTACTTCCCAAGGCTTTATATGAACCCCCATGGACCTTTCTTTAGCTAGCCTTTAGCTTCCATACTAAGCATCATAATCAGCTTTGGTGTGCCTTCTTTAAGCTCTATCTCCATCTTCTTAAATGATAATTCTTGAAGCTCTTTGGAAATCTCTTCTTGAATATGCAAAGCCATACTAGCTTGATATCTCTTTGCCTTGCTCCTAGTGATTGGTCCACTTGCTAGCTTCAAGGGATCCTTTCTTGCATCATTTCCTATATCATCATTGATATACACATAACAATTTACATTATTCATAGATTTAGAATCTTCCATATACATTTGGTTGGATCATTATTGTTTTAAGTGTGTTTAGATACAAAAGACATTTGAAGATCCAACAATGTATGACTTGTTTAGAATAAATATCATTAGCCAACACATTCAAGGGACACGGCCAAGCTTGTGGCCGTGTCTCTCAACACCAATTCAGACAGTAGCAAACACGGGCAATGGACACGGCCAAGCCAGTGGCCGTGTCTCTCAACACAAAAATCCAGTAGCAGACACGGGCAAGGGACACGGCCGTGTCTCTCAACACAACCTAGGCAGTGGCAAACACGGTCAAGGGACACGGCCAAGCTAGTGGCCGTGTCTCTCCAAAATCATCCAACACGGCCAAGTTTGCCCTAACTTGGCCGTGTCTCTCGTATCTTGGCCGTGTCCTTCAATGATTTAAAGACCAAATACTTCAAAATTCATCCAAGCCCTTTAAAATTCACACCACAACCCTCTTAACCATCATCTTTGTTAATATTTATCAATTTCCTATCACTTTAACATCATTATATCATCATAATAACCAATATATATATACATCACTATAATCATTTACTCAAAGTACCAAATTCATTTATACTAAACTCTAACTCCACAATTCATCATCATCCTCACAAATACCCAAACTTATCATCATCTTCCACACCAACCATATCAAAACTAACTTCAATTAAAAGAAATCAAAACAAGGAGATAAAAACTCACATATATGTAATCAATAAAATCAACTCAAGAAATGAGTACTTACTTGAATGGCTTGCCAAACCTTCAACTCCACTTGCAAATCTCTTGATATCCTTAATCTTTGGTGTAATTAGAAGCAAAACCACCTTTCTCTCTCTAGCTTCTCTCTCTCCATATCTCTCTCTCTCTCACGAAGAAGAAGAAGAAAGAAAGAATGAACTCTCTTCTTCCTCTCGTTCTTATCTCACTTATATATATATATAATAATAATAATAATAATAACAATAACAATAATAATAATAATAATAATAATAATAATAATTCCTCCAATAATCTCCACCACATATACTTCCTTTGACTTTCTTCTTCTATTCTTTTTGTCCTTATTATCTTTATTATTATAATTAATTATATATATATATATAAAACTCACTTTTCCTACTCCCAATTTATCTCTCATGTATATGTGATGTATATGTATATGTCTTTTATATTGTAGTTATATTTCCCAAATATACATATACCTTAAGTCCAAATACAATAATAACTCCAAAACTTTTAAGGCATATCTTGGGATATTACAATTCTCTCCCCCTTAAGTAATTTCGTCCTCAAAATTATTCAACATATTAACAATCCATTTAGAACAAATCACTATTATATGAAAATCATTGTATTCTTACATTATGATTTTATCAAGTTACATAACTTCTACTCTCCCCCTTAGAAACAATCATTTTCTCTGAAATTCATAACTCATCATTGTATAGGTATATATATATCTTATTACTTTCTCAACAAAACAATTCAGATAACTCATACATATCCAATGAATTTTTATCTTTGTATTAAAGTCAGATTATCACTTTATCTCTTTGTAGATATTCTCTTAACTTTAACCTCAAAAGTCATTAATTAATATCCTAGCATTGATTTTTCTGTTCTCACAATCACTTTCAAAATAAATATTTACCAAATCTCAATTGATAACAATATCCTGACTTTCTTTAACTTGCTTCTCACTTAATATAAATATTAATATCATATTTTTAAACTTACTTCACAGGTCAGCAACATTTCCCTTTTTCTCTCCAAATACAATTGATGTAATTCAATTTATTTATGTTCATTCGTAAGCCAGAATATTACATGATGAGGAAACTATAAGCAAGCTTGATGAATGTAATGGCAGCAAATATGTTGATGATATCATTATGCCAAGTGGACCAATCACAAGATCACAATCAAAGAAATTCCAGCATGTGTTCCAGCACTTCATACAAAGGTGGATTAATGAAGAGGGAGACCAACTTGTAGTGAATATGATGGACCATGAAGAGGAAGTCAGAAACTCACCAACAAGCATGAAGAATCTGCCCATAAGTATGGTGATGGGCATTAGCACGAATTTGGAATATAATATTGATATGGTTTAGTGTTAGTGTGACTAGACACATGTGAACCAACACCAAAATGAATGTACAATCTGCCCATCAATGTTTTCAGAATTATGGGCAGTAATTTAGAGTATATTATTGAGGTGGATGAACAATTAATGCTATTGTGACTAGATACATGTAAACCTAGACTTTAAGCCATTAGTTCTTCTTTTCCAACTATATAAGGATGGGAAAAAGAACTTAATAGGGTTGACTACGAATTTCCAGAATTGTTGAATGTAATTTCTGTGTTTTCAAGTTTGAGAGGTTTTCTTCTTATTCTTGTTGCATGAAGAATTGGTTCTAACTTATCAAGTCTCACTTGTGGCGTTTTAATCAATTCATTTCTTCATCCCAATCACCCAAGTTCTCAATTACAGGTTAGTTGTGGGTTTGGTAGGGAGGATTTGTTTTTGAGTTCTAAGATTCTATGCTAGATGTGTATGTGGAGTTCTAGATGTAATATTTGATCCATGGGTTCCGCATCATTTGGTATCAGAGCTTTGGCTTGAAGATAAATCTCTAGGTATCTTTTATGTTTTAATTATCCAAAGAAAAAAAAAAGAGAATCATATTCAGTTTCTATATTTCTTCATTTTTCTGTTCTTGTTGCACCTTGTTCTTATACTTCAAATCTGTGAACTTTTGTTTAATTTTTCAATTTCTATCCTTGTTTACTGAAAGTTCAAAGGAAAAAAAAAGGGGAAAAGATCAAAAGAAAAACAAAAAAAAAAGAGAAGAGAATCAGATTCAACTTCCTCAACATAAAAGAAAAAAAAATCGTACATGTTTCTGTCCAGAATTTTTCTTCACAAGTGTTTGAGATTTTTTTTGCATATTTATACCATTAACAGCTTGCTACCTTATTATATTTGATCAAATTACATCAGCTCCTCATTATGCATCCATTTAGCATTTAAAATCTGATATTTAGAGCCTTTCTTGCATTGGGAATAGATTTAGGTTGCATATTCAGATTACTCATTGGAGTGATTTGAATTCAGTTTTTTTTTTTAGGATCCAGAATTGTTTTTCTTTGTATTCTTAGTTTCATTCTTTCATATACCTCTTGTTTCTTGTATGCATTAAGTAGCTAATTCTCAATCATAGTTACTTTGGTTTGATTAACACAAATACTTTTGCTTCTTGTGTTAACTTTCAGTTCTTGTTGTTGAAAATTAAATTGCTTCTAGAATTGCTGAATTCATTTTGTTCATTAGGATCCTTGTAGAGTCTTTAAAACAAAACTTGTTTTACTTGATTTAAGTGGATTCAATTCTGAAATTCAACTTGATAAAAGAAGAATTGAGAGGTAAAAAGGAACAAGGTTTGAGTGAAATACAAGAGGAGTGACAATCTGATCTTGAGTGAAACACGTAAGGGAGTGAGGTGAGGAAATTTTCTTTACTAACATTTTCTTGTAGGTTCTTCTTACACCATGTCAAATTCTGGAAGTGAAAAACGTGATATGACCATAAATGACATAGCCTTCATGTTAGAGGCAATGCAAAGGAGATTTGAAAGGTTTGATTTGACCATAAACAACATGAGAGGTGATGTAGACAGCATAATGCAAAGGCAGCAGAATGATACTAATCGAAGGGGGCAGAATAGAGGGAGAGGAAACATGATGAATGATGATGAGATAGAGAGGGAAGATGATGAAGAAAGTGAGGAATCAATTGCTCAAAGAAGACCTCAACAAAGGGACAGTAACATATCTTCCATAAAAATGAAGATACCATCATTCAAGGGGAGAAATGATGCTGAAGCTTACCTTGAATGGGAAAGAAAAGTTGAGTTGGTGTTTGATTGTCATAATTATAGTGAAATGAAGAAAGTTAAGATTGCAGCAGTTGAATTCACAGATTATGCACTAATTTGGTGGGATCAATTGATGATTTCCAAGAGGAGAAATGGAGAAAGAACTATCACTACTTGGGCTGAAATGAAAACTGTGATGAGAAAGAGATTTGTACCATCTTACTACTATAGGGAGCTTCACCAAAAATTACAGCGATTAACTCAAGGATCCATGTCAGTGGAGGATTACCATAAAGAGATGGAGATGATCATGAGTAGAACTAATATAGAGGAGGATCCAGAAATCACTATGGCTCGATTTTTGAGTGGGCTGAATAGAGAGATAGCTAACATAATTGAATTACATCATTATGTGGAGCTTGAAGATATGGTACACATGGCCATGAAAGTGGAGAAGCAACTGAAACTCAAGGGAGCAGCAAAGGGATTTTCTAATTCCAGCTCTAGTTTCACTTCAAAATGGCCAAAGAAAGATGATAATCCTAAAGGGAAGGAGGCTGCCTGGAAAGGAAAGGAAAAACAAGTTCTAGATGACCCTAAAGGTAACTCTAAAACATCTAACTCTAATCAAAAGCATAGTACCATTAAATGCTTTAGGTGTTTAGGAGTAGGGCATATAGCATCTCAATGTCCAAATAAGAAAATCATGTTGATACGAGATAATGGTGAAATTGATAGTGCTAGTGAACATGAAAGTGATGATGATAATGATAGCATGCCACCATTAGAAGAAATTGAACATATTATTGAATATCCAGCCCATGGTGAATCTTTGGTTATTAGAAGAGCTTTAAACATGCAAATTAAAGATGAAGAAAGTAATCAAAGAGAGAACATTTTCCATACTCGTTGCATTGTGAATGGAAAAGTGTGCAGCATGATCATTGATGGGGGTAGTTGTGCAAATGTTGCTAGTACTGATTTTGTGGATAAATTAGGGTTAGCATGCACAAAACATCCTAGTCCTTACAAGCTGCAATGGTTGAATGATAGTGGAGAGGTGAGGGTAACAAAGCAGGTTCTGTTTTCTTTTGCAATTGGGAGATACAAAGATGAAGTTTGTTGTGATGTTGTGCCTATGCATGCTAGCCATATCCTTCTTGGTCGTCCATGGAAGTTTGATAGAAGAGCTTTGCATGATGGCTTTAAGAATCATTATTCTTTCAGCCTAAATGGTTTAAATTTCACTCTTGCTCCATTGTCACCTAAACAAGTGTATGAAGATCAAGTAAATATTTTGAGATCATTTGAAAAGAATTCTGGTGGTGAGGATAAAACAAATAAAAAGGGAGTACAAGAGGCCAAGTGTGAGAAAAAGAATGATAAAAATGGCCCATTGGTGAGAGAAAAAGAGAAAGGGAGAGAAAATAAAAGAGAGTGTTTCTATGCAAAAGAAAAGGAGTTAAGGAGTGCTTTTTGTGAGAAAAGAAGTCTGATTGTACTTAGGTACAAAGAGACCTTGATTTCTACATCTAACCTTGATAACCCTTTGCCTAGTTGTGTTAGTTCTCTTTTACAGGAATTTGGAGATGTTTTTCCAGAAGATGTACCCAAAGGATTACCACCTTTAAGAGGGATTGAGCATCAAATTGACTTCATTCCGGGCTCAAAAATTCCTAATCAACCAGCTTATAGAAGTAATCCGGAGGAAACCAAGGAACTTCAAAGGCAAGTGGAGGAGTTGCTAGCAAAGGGACATGTACGTGAAAGTCTTAGCCCATGTGCTGTTCCGGTGTTATTAGTCCCAAAGAAAGATGGATCATGGAGAATGTGTGTGGACTGCCGAGCAATCAATAAAATCACGGTGAAGTATAGACATCCAATTCCTAGACTTGATGATATGCTTGATGAGTTGAGTGGTTCTTGCATTTTTACTAAGATTGATTTGAAAAGTGGTTACCATCAAATTAGGATGAAAGAAGGAGATGAGTGGAAAACTGCATTCAAAACAAAATATGGTCTTTATGAGTGGTTAGTTATGCCATTTGGTTTATCTAATGCACCTAGTACATTCATGAGATTAATGAACCATGTTCTGCGTGCATATCTTGGTAAATTTGTTGTTGTATATTTTGATGACATACTCATTTATAGCAAATCAGTAGATGAGCATGTAGAACATATTAGGGTTATTCTTGATGTTTTGAGAAAGGAAGAATTATATGCCAACTTGAAAAAGTGCATGTTTTGTAGTGATAAAATCATATTCTTAGGTTTTATGGTTAGTGCACAAGGAATTGAGGTTGGTGATTAAAAGGTAAAGGCAATAAGAGATTGGCCAGCACCTAAAACCGTGAGTGAGGTAAGAAGTTTTCATGGTTTGGCTAGTTTCTATAGAAGGTTTGTTAAAGATTTTAGTTCCATTGCTGCACCATTAAATGAATTGGTAAAAAAGGATGTAAAGTTTAATTGGACTAAAATTCATGAAATGGCATTCAATTTGTTGAAAGAAAGGTTAACTACTGCTCCAATTCTTGCTTTACCAGATTTTGATAAGACCTTCGAATTAGAGTGTGATGCTTCAGGTGTGGGCATAGGTGCTGTTTTGATGCAAGAAGGGAAACCGATTGCATATTTTAGTGAGAAGCTTCATGGTGCACAATTAAATTATTCCACTTATGACAAGGAGCTGTATGCTTTGGTAAGAGCTTTACAAGTGTGGCAACATTACTTATTGCCTAAAGAGTTTGTTATTCATACAGATCATGAATCATTAAAGCATCTAAAGGGGCAAACCAAGCTGAACCGAAGGCATGGAAAGTGGATAGAGTTCATTGAGCCATTTCCATATGTGATAAAGTATAAGCGTGGCAAAGACAATGTAGTAGCAGATGCACTTTCAAGAAGGTATTCTTTAATCTCAACTCTTAGTTCTAAGTTATTAGGCTTTGAGCAAATTAAGGATATGTATGCCAATGATGTTGACTTTGCAAATGTTTATAAAGCATGTGAGCATTCTGCATTTCAGAAGTTTTATAGGCATGATGGGTACTTATTTAAGGATGGAAGATTATGCATGCCTAGTTGCTCATTAAGGGAATTGCTTGTGCGTGAGGCACATAGTGGAGGACTCATGGGACATTTTGGGATATTTAAGACTTTAGACATTCTGCATGAACATTTCTATTGGCCAAACATGAGAAAGGATGTTGAAAGAATTTGTGCCAAGTGTATTGCATGTAAACAAGCAAAATCTAAGTCTTTACCTCATGGGCTGTATACTCCTTTACCTATTCCTAATGCACCTTGGATGGACATATCTATGGACTTTGTTTTGGGGCTGCCTAGGACTAGAAAAGGAAAAGATAGCATATTTGTTGTTGTTGATAGATTCAGCAAAATGGCTCATTTCATTGCATGTCACAAAACTGATGATGCAACAAATATTGCAAATTTGTTCTTTGGGGAAGTAGTTCGGTTGCATGGCATTCCTAAAACAATTGTAAGTGATAGAGATGTGAAGTTCTTAAGTCATTTTTGGCGTGTTTTATGGAATAAGTTAGGTACTAAATTGTTGTTCTCTACAACTTGTCATCCACAAACTGATGGACAAACAGAAGTGGTAAATAGGACTTTAGGATCTTTGTTACGTGCTGTTGTGGGTAAGAATTTGAAAACTTGGGAAGATTGTTTGCCATTAGTGGAGTTTGCATATAATAGAAGCATACATTCTTCTACTGGTTATTCACCATTTGAAATTGTTTATGGTTTTAATCCACTTACACCACTTGATTTGTTTCCTTTGCCATTAAATGAAATAACTAACTTAGATGGTGAAAAGAAAGCTGAGTTGGTTAAGCAGATACATGAAAAGGCACGAGCTCATCTTGAGAAGAAATATGAATCAGTTGCCCATAATGCAAATAGAAGAAGGAAACATGTGATTTTCCAACCTGGTGATTGGGTATGGGTTCATATGAGGAAGGAAAGATTTCGTAAACAAAGGAAATCCAAGTTGGATGCAAGGGGAGATGGCCCATTCCAAGTTTTAGAACGGATCAATGACAATGCCTACAAAATTGATCTACCAGGTGAGTATAATGTTTCTGCAACTTTCAATGTTAGTGATCTTTCTCCTTTTGATGTAGGCTCAGATTTGAGGACAAATCTTTTTGAGCAAGGAGGGAATGATGAGGAAACTATAAGCAAGCTTGATGAATGTAATGGCAGCAAATATGTTGATGATATCATTATGCCAAGTGGACCAATCACAAGATCACAATCAAAGAAATTCCAGCATGTGTTCCAGCACTTCATACAAAGGTGGATTAATGAAGAGGGAGACCAACTTGTAGTGAATATGATGGACCATGAAGAGGAAGTCAGAAACTCACCAACAAGCATGAAGAATCTGCCCATAAGTATGGTGATGGGCATTAGCACGAATTTGGAATATAATATTGATATGGTTTAGTGTTAGTGTGACTAGACACATGTGAACCAACACCAAAATGAATGTACAATCTGCCCATCAATGTTTTCAGAATTATGGGCAGTAATTTAGAGTATATTATTGAGGTGGATGAACAATTAATGCTATTGTGACTAGATACATGTAAACCTAGACTTTAAGCCATTAGTTCTTCTTTTCCAACTATATAAGGATGGGAAAAAGAACTTAATAGGGTTGACTACGAATTTCCAGAATTGTTGAATGTAATTTCTGTGTTTTCAAGTTTGAGAGGTTTTCTTCTTATTCTTGTTGCATGAAGAATTGGTTCTAACTTATCAAGTCTCACTTGTGGCGTTTTAATCAATTCATTTCTTCATCCCAATCACCCAAGTTCTCAATTACAGGTTAGTTGTGGGTTTGGTAGGGAGGATTTGTTTTTGAGTTCTAAGATTCTATGCTAGATGTGTATGTGGAGTTCTAGATGTAATATTTGATCCATGGGTTCCGCATCATTACATCATACACATAACCATTTAAATTTATATTCCCAGTACAACTGTACATATTAAATCTCCATATTGACTTGGAACTTCAGCGAAGTCTAGATCAATCGATCTATTTAACACAATATACTAACATTTCAACCTTATTAGATTTCAACCAATAATTAACTTATCGAAATATATCATTGAATTTCACAATATATATATATATATAACCTAATTCCATTAGGTCAAACTTATATTCAAATTCTAATCTTTTCAAATTCATATATTCAATCAATAAGAACCATGCTTATAAATATACATTTCATTACTTCAATAATTATATCATCATCTCTCATACTTATTCAAAGTTTATCAATATAACTAACAACTATAGCTTCATACACGAACTTTTCCCCAACCAGGTCGATAGTCCAAGTTCGGTTGCCCAACACAATGGGTCTGTATGGTTCTGCAGGAGGCAGATAAGTCCGTTCATTTATCTTTTCACCATTTATTTCTCATAATCAATCTGGTACTTTACCTCCATTATACTTCATTACTAACATCATTGTCAACAATTATGGTTTTTCATCACATCAAAATAGTATGCTCATATATCATCAACTATATTGAATATCTCATTATTCAATCATATCATCTAGACAGGCTTCAACCATATCTTTTAACCATGTTTTTAGAAACATAGTTATCAATCTCACCAAAACTGTACCACAGTTATATCATCTCAGCTCCAAATCTGAAGATAATAAAACTACCCAACTAATCACACTAATCAAATCATAGTACCATGATATATAAACAATCACATTTGGGGTTTGTAAATCAATCTTGTTCTTCTATTATTCGATTTCCAACCTTTACAATTATAATATTATATTATATCACAAAAAATATATATTTATTCTCCAAGCTTTTATTACACCAAGAATTAACACATTTTATTTCCATCTCCAAAACAGTTTGCTTTTGTTTATTTGATCATCATTAACCTAACTCATGTTCAATAATATTATCTTTAACATTTTCTACGTCCAACTTTCAATCATATACAAATCTTACACAAGTTTCATTCATTACTCCATTTCCAAACCATCTCCTCTAAAAATTTTCAAATACATAACTCTCTTTCCTTACAATTTCTTATTTTACACTTATACATAAAACAGTTCCATACACAGAGTCTTTGAGTTCCAAGATATCTTATGATAGCCTCACTTAGTTATTGCAATAACAATTTCATTACTCAATATTACCCACATTCATTCTCATTTTCTATTTCATCACATACTCTATTCTGCATAAATTAAGATTTAATCCTTATTAATTCCACTACTATATGCAATCTCATTTCTAATACCATTAAACATGCAATGGTATAATATAATAAACGTATTATATACACATTCATAGGTCACGTTTATATTGTGACTCACTTCCCACCTTTCTTACATATAACCATTACATTCATGTCGAAAAGTTACATATCGTCTTTACATATACACATAATTACGCAATTTATTAAATTTTTCTTTTGCATATAGTTTATACAAATATAAGATGGATCACTTTCCTTTAACTCTTATCATTCTCATTCTTTTAACATAACTTAAGTTATTCATTAACTTCAATAAATATATACACTCTACTTATAATATTATTTCACAAAGAACTTAATCACATTTCCAATGTGATATTTCTCTCACATTTGTTTTTAAATACCTTTAACATATCTTTCATATTCTTTTTCATCCTTTCCAATCAAATTACTTAAAGTAACTCATTTCCCATTTGATCAATTCCTTTTCTTTTATTTCAAACCAAATTTTCCTACTATCAATCTCATTCCCCAATTCATAATACTTTCATGTGCACTACTCTATATTTCATATATCTCATGTATTAAATACATTAAACTATCAATATTTAAATGATCTTTATCCACATTCCATTAAAACTATAAACTTTCAACTTATTTATCTCATTCTCTTAATATCAACTTTAAATCATCTTATATGTATATACCACAAAGCAACATCCAAAACATATATGTTTTACAATTATTAAGCTCATTCCAAAAATCTAAATGTTACATATTACCACCATTAACATGAGCTTTCACAATATTCAACCATATCACATTTCTAACATTGAAATCACCATGTTTGTATTTAACAATACAAACAACACCCATATCACTTCGTACTTAACCAACATCATCTCTTTTTCCTTTAAACACGACCTTAACTTTACATATCCACACCTTAAATTATCACACTTAATCTATACTAATCAACTCATTCAATATTTCACTGTACTTCTTTCATTTAAATAACATATCTTTTCATATTACCCATCCAATAACATTTCCTCTTTCTAGAAATCCAAACATAAAGTTTATTGGAAAGAGATTCAAATAATAGAGGAAAGGTTTCATACTTTAATCTAAATTTTGTTTTTAACTCATTCTCAACTTTATTCTTCTAGCCATTTCTTTATATGTCAAGCACATATCAATAATCAAACTTTTTACTTATAAATTCCATATCATTTCTTTATATCACAATCACCTCTCAATTATCAACATTTCAAAATTTGTTTTCATATAAAACCTCATTTACACATTATCATATATCTCATGTAATTCAAATACATCACAAATCACATAATGCCACGTTCGAGACCAACCTAGATGTGAATGCATATGCATGTCTTACCAGTTGCATTTCTAAAATCTTCTTTTCAATTCTTATTTAAACTCTTCAAAAATTTTCTTTTTAATTTCTCTTAGGCCGAGAATCTCGAACCTAAGATCTGATACCAAAATAATTGTAACACTCCCATACTCTATATAAGTACTATACATATACCTAGTATATATACAATACGTATATAAAGTATAAGAATGTCACTTCTAGTTTCAATTTAAAAACCTTTATCTGAGTTCAAGAAGTATTGCATTAATTTAAAGAAACATTTACGAAAAACATTATTCTTATAAATATACAACATAATTAAAATCATTAAATGTATGCATCACCTTCTAGTTGGTCTCGAGACACTCTTACCCTTCTCGTGGCATAACAACTGGAATTCCAGATCAACCGCATAACCACCTGCGCGATTACAAATCCGCGCTAAGCCCGAGAGCTTAGTAGTACAAATAAATATTAAAATATACTTTACAAAAGAATCATACCTTATATTTTTAGCATCATGTTTTATTGTTCTCTTACCACGTTTTCCTTTCTCAATGCATTCTTCATATGTTCCCCACTAGTCTCATACATTATATACATATTTACATAGAACATTCACAACACGATACATACCCTTTCTATCTCATATACATATACATATACATCCTTTTAACAAATCACCATTCAATGACTTATTCAACCCTTTATGAAAACCAATCTCACAAATTCCACATTCATATACATTTTACACATCATACCACATTTTCATAAACTCATATCTCAACAAAGCTCCTCAATATATCAATACACGTATTACAAAATCATACTTCACAACATCATTTTATTCACAATTCATCAATCATGAATCACACTTCCAATAAAGGCAGCCATAGATCTCATTACTCATTTATTTCAACATTTGAATATCACATTGACAACAAAGACAGACTCGGGCCCAAAAGACACTAATATGTTATTCAAAGTTCAGAGTTACTGCATTGGTCCATAATCACAATAATCAAGCCCGTAGGCAATATATCTCATATCTCTATTCATGGATAGCGTAACAGACCCAGTCTCTTGGATCATCAACTCGGCTAAACTCGAGGAGATCCTCAACCCGGCTAGACTGTTACTACAATTCACATTTCACATTTTATCAAGTAACAGACCCAGTCTCTTGGATCTCAATTCATCTCAATTCAAAGAGATCCTCAACCCGGCAAGACTGTTACTTTTCATATATTTCGTATCAATAATTCACATAGTGTAACAGACCCAGTCTCTTGGACCTCAATTCACTCAAATTGAAGAGATCCTCAACCCGGCAAGACTGTTACATTTTCACATTTTCTAGGCATGCCGCCAAATCCAGAACTCTGAAAATTGAATCAACATATTAGACAGAACACAATTGAATCAACATTTTCATTTCATATTCAATTGAATTATCATAGCCAATAACAATGACTTCACATCTCATTTGAATCACTATAGCCAATCACAATGGCTTCATATTTCATTTGAATCACTATAGCCAATCACAATGGCTTCATATTTCATTTGAATCACTATAGCCAATCACAATGGCTTCATATCTCAATTGAATCATCATAGCCAATAACAATGGCTTCACATCTCATTTGAGTGATCATAGCCAATCACAATGGCCTCATATCATACCATGTCTCAACTTATATTATAATATTTCATTATTCAATTGTACATAATCAATTACTTCATCATATCCTTCACAATATATATATATATATCATCATTGCAATTCACAAGATTCACAATGCATAAGACATAACATTGTTCATATAGTATCATATGCATCATCATTATCATCAAATCATATTGATCAATTCATCACTCAAGTATACATAATCAATGGCATTGCACATACTTTTTCAATGATCATTATATCTTCCACATTTCCTGACGCGGACCCTTAGCAATGATGGCAGCAAACCCAACGTATAACAATGGTAGAGAACTCCTTGAAACTTGATAATCACCTCCTAAGGAACCCAACGCCTATAAAGAGACGCGAACTCACTATGATTGAAGGATTTAGTTGGTAAGAAGAAGGAAAACGCCACAACTCTTGTTGATAAGTAAATCTAATTCTTGATGCAAAGAAAGAATTAAAGAATCTACTCTAATCTCTCTCACACGAAAATTCACAAGAATAACTTGTAGAAGAATTCAAAGATTTTTATTAATTGTTGTATGTCAAATTTGGCCTAATAGTGCCCTTAAATAAGGGTTACAAAATTCCTAATTGCATATGGAAAATTAAGACTAAAGCATTCCTAATTGCATAAGGAAAACATTCCTAATTGCATAAGGAAAAACATTCCTAATTGCATAAGGAAAACATTCCTAATTGCATAAGGAAAAACATTCCTAATTGCATAAGGAAAACATAAAGTAATCCTAATCCAATAAGGAAAATATAAAGTAATCCTAATCCAATAAGGAAAATATAAAGTAATCCTAATCCACTAAGGAAAATATAAAGTATGGAAACAACCAAACTAATCCCTTCAATATAAGAAATGCCCTACACTATTTGGGCTGTCCATGGGCCTTAAATTACTTCCCAAGGCTTTATATGAACCCCCATGGACCTTTCTTTAGCTAGCCTTTAGCTTCCATACTAAGCATCATAATCAGCTTTGGTGTGCCTTCTTTAAGCTCTATCTCCATCTTCTTAAATGATAATTCTTGAAGCTCTTTGGAAATCTCTTCTTGAATATGCAAAGCCATACTAGCTTGATATCTCTTTGCCTTGCTCCTAGTGATTGGTCCACTTGCTAGCTTCAAGGGATCCTTTCTTGCATCATTTCCTATATCATCATTGATATACACATAACAATTTACATTATTCATAGATTTAGAATCTTCCATATACATTTGGTTGGATCATTATTGTTTTAAGTGTGTTTAGATACAAAAGACATTTGAAGATCCAACAATGTATGACTTGTTTAGAATAAATATCATTAGCCAACACATTCAAGGGACACGGCCAAGCTTGTGGCCGTGTCTCTCAACACCAATTCAGACAGTAGCAAACACGGGCAATGGACACGGCCAAGCCAGTGGCCGTGTCTCTCAACACAAAAATCCAGTAGCAGACACGGGCAAGGGACACGGCCGTGTCTCTCAACACAACCTAGGCAATGGCAAACACGGTCAAGGGACACGGCCAAGCTAGTGGCCGTGTCTCTCCAAAATCATCCAACACGGCCAAGTTTGCCCTAACTTGGCCGTGTCTCTCGTATCTTGGCCGTGTCCTTCAATGATTTAAAGACCAAATACTTCAAAATTCATCCAAGCCCTTTAAAATTCACACCACAACCCTCTTAACCATCATCTTTGTTAATATTTATCAATTTCCTATCACTTTAACATTTATATAACTTCATTATATCATCATAATAACCAATATATATATACATCACTATAATCATTTACTCAAAGTACCAAATTCATTTATACTAAACTCTAACTCCACAATTCATCATCATCCTCACAAATACCCCAACTTATCATCATCTTCCACACCAACCATATCAAAACTAACTTCAATTAAAAGAAATCAAAACAAGGAGATAAAAACTCACATATATGTAATCAATAAAATCAACTCAAGAAATGAGTACTTACTTGAATGGCTTGCCAAACCTTCAACTCCACTTGCAAATCTCTTGATATCCTTAATCTTTGGTGTAATTAGAAGCAAAACCACCTTTCTCTCTCTAGCTTCTCTCTCTCCATATCTCTCTCTCTCTCACGAAGAAGAAGAAGAAAGAAAGAATGAACTCTCTTCTTCCTCTCGTTCTTATCTCACTTATATATAATAATAATAATAATAATAATAATAATAATAATAATAACAATAACAACAATAATAATAATAATAATAATAATAATAATAATTCCTCCAATAATCTCCACCACATATACTTCCTTTGACTTTCTTCTTCTCTTCTTTTTGTCCTTATTATCTTTATTATTATAATTAATTATATATATATATAACTCACTTTTCCTACTCCCAATTTATCTCTCATGTATATGTGATGTATATGTATATGTCTTTTATATTGTAGTTATATTTCCCAAATATACATATACCTTAAGTCCAAATACAACAATAACTCCAAAACTTTTAAGGCATATCTTGGGATATTACAAAACTAAATAACACGGCCAGTGATATGCCAGTGTCATTGGGTGTATCGTAGCTACTATAATGCAAGTTAAATGATACGGCCAGAGACACGCCCATGTCATTGGGCATGTCAAAGCTTCTTTAAGAATTGACAAATGACACGGTCATTGACATGCCTATATCATTGGGCATGTCACTTGAAGAAATTGCCCAAAATAACTTTTTGTTGGTTTTTCATCTGTAATCCCAAAAGAAAAGATTATAAGGCCTCAAAGTGTAAAGAATTTTTTAAACCAACCCTAGTAAATAGTGTAACAGATTTATTTTGAATATATTATAAATATGTGGGATACCAAGTGTTGATCAAAGAATTGTTCCATTGAAGTGCTATGCATAACTTAATGTTAATTAAAAACTAACGAATTGCCCAAATCATATTGATTTTATATCTAGCTTAGGATTGAATGGCTAGCCAAAGGAAGGATATCCAAAGTGATAGTGGGCACTCTGTGCCATCAATAGACACTATGTGTCATCATATTCAGTGGGCATTCATGCCATAGTGACCCATTGGCCAAATTTTATACAATACGCATTAATTTACCAACAGTGACCCGTTATCCAAATCTAAGATCTGAGTTCAGTGTGTATGGGCATAATTAAAGTTATCTATATTAAAAATAATGTGTTATATGATTATCGATAAATTATTTAATTCTGGATTTAATCGTGTTTAGTATTTCAATTTTTAATGAATTTATTAATTTCTTTATTTAACGTTATGAAAGTAATACTTTTCATTATTTCTAAATTATTTAATGTTTAGATATCTTTCCTTTAAATTTTCTTGCATATTATAAATACATAAGCACCACTAAGCTTTACTTAGCATGTTAGAATTATTTTCTAACTCACATATCAAACAAGAAGAGTTGAGACTACAGAGTGAAAGATATATGTTCCTGGTCAACTGCAACATAAAAGTTCAAAGAACAATATTATAAATATTATATTCTGTATAGTTCACATGGAAATACTGTATAATTTTGTATGAAAGTTGTACAAGTTTGAGAGTAGTTTGAGATTTATAATAATGTAAGTTAATAATAAGAATTCTTTATAAATTAATAGATATATGTTTATAATATATGTATGATTATAATAGTTCTTTTGAAAATTTTATAACTATTTTAATACATAGAAGTATTTTAGTTTTAATTTTATAATACATATATAGACAAGTGTGAGTAATAAGTGACATCACCTATATAGTTAAGTGTATACAGACTATGTAGGGGTTGCTACAAAGATTCATTAGTAGCACCTAATATAATATCATTAACATAAATTTGCACAATCAAAATATTATACATTTTCTTTTTAACAAAAAGAGTTGTGTCAACGTTACCTTTTAAAAATCTATTTTCAAGCAAATATGCACCAAGTATATCATACCAAGCTCTTAGAGCTTGTTTCAATCATATAGTGCTTTGGTAAGTTTAAAAACATGATTTGGAAATTCATAATCATTAAAACCTGTAGGTTTTTCAACATAAACTTTCTCATTTATAAACCCAATTAGAAATGCACTTTTAACATCCATTTGAAAAAGTTTAAAATTCATGTAACATGTAAATGCAAGCAATATTCTAATAGCTTCTAATCCAGCTATGGGGGCAAATGTCTCATCATAGTTAATGCCTACATTTTGGTTATAATATTTTGCTACCAATCTAGCTTTGTTTCTAGTAATGAGGCCATTTTCATCAAGCTTATTCCTATATACCCATTTACATCATATAATTGGATGATCTTTAGGGTTAGGAACAAGTTCCCATACTTTGTTTCTCTCAAATTGGTTGAGTTCATCCTACATAGCAATCACCCAACACTTATCACTAAGAGCCTCCTTAATGGTCCTTGGCTCAATTTGAGAAACAAAAGAAATATTAGAATCTAAGTATATAAATTGAGATCTAGTAGTTTCTCCTTTTGAGGTGTCACCAATGATTAGTTCTTTTGGATGATCCTTCTTGTAATGTCAATCTTTGGGTGGCTCTTAAGACTCTTCTCATTGTTCATCAAGATTGTTCTTTGGAGCATTGATTGTTTCTTGTTGTTCAAATGTACCTACAAAATCATCAAGAACACTACCTTTCCTTTAATCAAGTTTGGAGAATTCATAAAAAACAACATGCATTGATTCTTCAACTACTAGTGTTCTCTTATTAAATACTCTATATGCTTTGCTAGATGATAAATACCCTAAAAATGCCTTCATCCGATTTGGATGAGAATTTTCCAAAATTGTCCTTAGTATTCAATATAAAGCATTTGCATCCAAACACTCTAAGGTATAAATTTTGTGTATTCTTCCATTTCATAGCTCATAAGAAGTTTTTTTTTTATCAAAGGCCTTCTGTAAACACGATTTGAAATATGACATGTGGTATTAACGGCTTCTACCCAAAAGTAAGATGGCAAATCATACTCATTGAGCATTGTCCAAGCTATTTCAATTAATGTTATATTTTTCCTTTTGTTATGGTGTTCTAGGAGTAGAAAAGTTGTGCGAAATACCAAATTCATTGGAAAATTTTTCAAAGTTCTCATTTTCAAATTGTTTACCATGATCACTTCTAATAGATGTGATTACATAGCCTTTTTATTTTGAACCCTTTTTTGTAAATATTTTAAAATGATTGAAAGCTTCATTCTTTTGAGCTAAGAAATTGGCCCTTGTAAACCTTGAATAATCATCAACAAGTATAAATGCATATAACTTGCCAACTAAGCTAGCAACTCTATTTGGTAAAAAAAAATCCAAGTGAATGAGTTCTAAGGGTCTAGAAGTGCTTACAATATTTTTATATTTGAATAAACTTTTATGTCGCTTACCAAATTGACAAGGTTCACAAGTCCTATCTTTATCAAA
The DNA here is from genome assembly GCA_947685225.1 of Garcia nutans. Classification (NCBI taxonomy): domain Eukaryota; kingdom Viridiplantae; phylum Streptophyta; class Magnoliopsida; order Malpighiales; family Euphorbiaceae; genus Garcia; species Garcia nutans. The sequence continues at coordinate 28,488,099 of CANTUV010000007.1, read as the reverse complement.
TTTTACTTTAAGTAGACTATCAATTGGTTATTCTTTACTAATGCATTGTAAGTGATCCATACTAGCATGTCCTAGTCTTCTATGCCATAACCAAGCATGATTACTAATGGTAATCAAATATTCAAATGCATTATTGGAATGTAATTCAATTTTATAAGTATTGTAAATTCTAACTCCTTTGAATACAAGTTCACCATTTAAATTAGTAACTTTGCATCCTTTAGAGTCAAAACTTACATCATATCCTTTATTGCACAGTTAACTTAGGCTAAGTAAATTATGTTTCAACCCATCAACAAGCCAAACATTATCAATCATATTCTTACCAAGCATGCCAATAGAACCAATGCCAATGATTTTCCCTTTAGCATTATTACCACAAGTTACATTACTTCCATGCTTATAAGTGAGTGTTGTAAAAATCTTTGCATTCCCTGTCATATGCCTTGAGCATCCACTATCCACAAGCTTAACATTTTCATTGATAGTGGATTTTAGGCATACCTACAAAGTTACAATGTTCATCTTCTTTTAGGTACCCAAATGAAGTTGGGTCCTTAGGGGTTAGTAATAGAAGGATTCTCTAACTTGAGATGAGCCTTCCTAATATAGCAAAAAGTGCTCTTGTGTTGAGGATCTGATTGCTAGCATACAATACCAAGGACCTGTTACTCGATCAATGGCAAGAAAACTTCAAGGATTAGTTTCCAAACATCTATATGTTCTCAATACAATTGGAACGTTAAGACTTGAAGAAAATAAGAGCAAAGAAGCTGTTTGGTTGCATGTGTCCAAATTGCAATCTACCCAAGAGGCCAATTGACCCAAAGGAGTTAGAATACATATTGGCATCCATCATTATACCTTTGGGAGCTAAATACATACCATTCACGTTCCATTGGATGTCCATATATTAAGAGTGGCTGAAATTCACATTGGGAGTCAAAGATGCCTTTTAAAAGCTAGTGGGAGACAAGCTATATGGCTGCCCATGCCTTTTAAAAGCTAGTGGGAGACAAGCTATATGGCTGCCCAATTTGTTTTATGTAACCACATTATTATATTTGTATTTTTCCATCATTTCACTTGTTTTATGCTTTCTTTATGTCTTTAAAAACATATGTAATGGCAGATTTTGAACTTAATGAATATTCTGAGTTTTCTCTCCATTTTTGAGAGCTTTGAGAGGTTTTTAGCCTTCTTTTGAGTTCTGGTTAGAACTTGCACGAATTCCTTGCAAAAATAACCAAGTTTGCTAGGTCTTAACTTATATTCAAGGTTTTTCCTTCACAAGTTGGGGTTGGGTCTTGAATCTTTGGTTTCCAGCCATATAGTTTCAGTTTTACATCACAAGTTGGTGTTGGGTTGAAGGTGCTGGTTGGTGTTCTTATGTTTTGGAGACGATCCGTAGCTTGAGCTTCCTTAGGAATTAAATCCCAGCAAGGCAGGCTCACATCATTTGGTATTAGAGCTTAGGCTCTCCAAATCAGGTTTTTAGCATCATTCCTTCTTGTTTATGTCAAAAAAAAAATATTGTCTTCCTTTGAGTCATTTTTTTTTGCCATTAGTTTAATTTCTACAAGCTGTATGCTTTCTTGTTTCTTTGAGTCCTTCTTCCTTAATATTGTTGCTGGATTAATTTAAAAAAAAAGAAAGAAAGAACAAAAAAAAAGAGAAAAAAAATCAAAGAAAAAAAAACAGCAACTAATCTCTAAAATTTGCTATTGGGTTAGAAACTGAAGTTGGGTTTGCACATAACCAAATCTTCTCAAATTTCATATGCTTGTTTCAGATGCTAAAATTAGCTTGGAAATAAAATTTTAAGTCAAAATTTATCCATTTGCCTCGTTATCCATATATTGCAGCCAATTTAGCTAGTTTTGTGTCCAAAAGTGAACGTGTATGTAAACATGTCCAAATCCTTTCAAATTTTACAGGCATGTTTTAGATATTCAGCTAAGCCTACATATTAAATTTCATGTCAAAATTCGTTCGTTTGCTTGGTTGTCCATATATTACAGCTAGTTAGCCATTTTGGGGTCCAGAATATAAACGTTTCATAAGAGACCTAAAAATTCATTTTTTTCTCTTCCATTTGGTCTCAATATATTATCCTAAATCCAGTTTTGTCAAATTCTTCCCTTTGGTAATGTTTGTCTAAAATTTCAGTGTCTTTCGTCCTTAGGTTTCAAATATCAGATATTTTGTTTTTTCCAGCTTGTGTTACTCTTGTTCCATTCTTGAATGTGTTTTAAACCTTGCAATTTAGTTATTTAGTTGAGGAAATATTAAGTTCTTGCTAGAACTTGGAAGGGGCTGAAGTGAGTGAAAAAAAGGCATAGAGTGGTGAGATTGTTAGAGGGTAAAAGCCATAGTTTGAGTGAAACACAGATTGAGTGTTACCAGATTAGAGTGAAACACGTGAGGGAGTGTGTGAGAGAATATTTCTAACATTTGTTTTGCAGCAATCAGTATGTCAACAAAACGAGATAGTGATAGAGAGAGCAACCAGCCCCAAGAGGAGCCAGAAGCTTCTTATGTTCTTAAGGCATTGCAATCTCAATTTCAAAGGATGAATGTGTTGTTTGTTGATATTAGAGAACAGATGGAAAACACTCAAAGCAAATTGAAGAATTGCAGCAAGCAAGCTCTACAAATCAAAGGAATTTAGGAAGGGATGAACGAGATAATTTTCATAGGGAGCAAAACACAAATAGGGGGGGCAGAATAGAGGTAGGCATGCTGGACTAAATGATTTGCCAGTTTTCAATGAATTGGAGGATGTAGATGAAGATAATCTTGATGATGACGATGGGCAGCAATCTGTTGCACTTGATGATGTTATTAGACCAAGATATATGAGAGGTAATATGCATGGTAGAGGTGGTGGCAGAAATATTAGGCAAGAAACTATGGAAAATACAAGAGGGAGAGGGAGAGTAGACAACAATGTTAATGGAATTAAAATGAAAATTCCATCATTCCAAGGCAAAGCAAATCCAGATGCATACTTGGAATGGGAGAGAAAGACCGAACTCATCTTTGATTGCCACAACTATAGTGAGCAAAAGAAGGTGACACTTGCTGTGGTAGAGTTTACTGATTATGCATTAGTTTGGTGGGATCAATTACTCACTAAATGAAGAAGAAATGGCATGAGAGGAGTGCAGACTTGGGATGAGCTGAAACAAGTCATGAGAGATAGATTTGTACCACAACACTACTATAGGGAGTTACATCAACGATTACAAGGGCTGGTACAAGGCAATAAAAGTGTGGAAGAATATTTTCAAGAGATGGAAATGGCTATGATACGAACTAATATAGAAGAAGAAAGGGAAGCAACTATGGCACGGTTTCTACATGGGCTGAAAGATGAAATTGCCGACATAGTGGAGCTGCATCATTATGTGGAGCTTGATGACATGTTAAATATGGCAATCAAGGTAGAAAAACAACTCAAGAAGAAGAAAACAACCAGATCGGGAATGGGAATGAATTCTGCCAATAATGTTCCTTGGAAGCCAAATTGGAAGAAAGGGGAATCTAGTGAGAATAAATTTGTTTCAAAGGAGAAGAAAGAGGGGAACAAGGCTGGAGAAAAACCCATTGTGATTGATAAGGGTAAGGCACCAATGAACTCCAATGGAAGAACAAGAGACATCCAATGTTTCCGATGTTTAGGGAAAGGGCATTATGCTAGAGAATGTCCAAATAAAAGGGTGATGGTGGTGAGGCCGAGTGGTGATATTGAATATGAAGATGATGAAGTTGTAGATGAAGATTCAGATGTTAACATTCCACCTTTGGATGAAGATAGTGATGTAGATCATGCTGTGCATGGAAATGCTCTTGTTGTTATGCGTGCTTTAAATATACAGGTGAAGGAAGATGAAGGTGATGAACTACAAAGAGAAAATATTTTTCATACTAGATGTTTAGTCAAAGAAAAAGTTTGTACTATGATCATAGATGGTGGGAGTTGTGTTAATGTGGCTAGCACTCTACTAGTAGAGAAACTTGCATTTCCTACTACAAAACATCCTAATCCATATAGATTGCAGTGGTTGAATGATAGTGGAGAAGTTAAGGTGACCAAGCAAGTATTATTGTCATTTACCATTGGGAGGTATAAGGATGAAGTGTTGTGTGATGTAGTTCCCATGCATGCTAGTCATATCCTACTTGGGAGGCCATGGCAATATGATAGAAAAGCAACACATGATGGGTTTAAGAATAGGTATTCATTTGATTTTGAAGGCCGAAAGGTGACTCTTGCACCTTTAACACCTATGGAGGCTTTTGAAGACCAAAAGCGAGTACAAGCTGCCATGCAAGAGAAAATGCAAAGAGAGGTTGAAAAGAGGGAGAGAGAAAAGAAAGATCAAGAGGAAAAACAAAGAATAAAAACTGAGAGAGAAAAAGAAAAAGAGAAAAAGAAGAAATTACATAATAAAAATGAGAGTGGAGAGAAGAAAGTAAGTTTAGTTGCTAGGGGGAAAGATGTGAGGCAAGCATACTTTTCTGATAGTATGATGCTCCTTCTGATTGTAAGGGAGTTTTTCTTAATGTAACTGACCTTGATCCATCTATTCCTAGTGTTGCTTTGACTTTGTTGCAGGAATTTGAAGATGTCTTTCCAAATGAGGTACCGAGTGGATTGCCACCCATTAGAGGAATAGAACATCAAATTGATTTCATTCCTGGAGCTGTAATTCCAAATCGTCCAGCATATAGGACAAATCCTCAAGAGGTCAAGGAGTTGCAAAAACAGGTGGATAAGCTGCTTGCGAAAGGTCATGTTAGGGAGAGCATGAGTCCATGTGCTGTGCCGGTACTTCTAGTACCTAAAAAGGATGGATCAATGCGAATGTGTGTAGATTGTCGTGCTGTCAATAAAATCACTGTAAAGTATAGACATCCAATTCCTAGGCTTGATGATATGCTTGATGAATTGCATGGTGCATGTATATTTTCAAAAATTGATCTTAAAAGTGATTATCATCAAATAAGAATGAGATTAGGAGATGAATGGAAAACAGCTTTTAAGACTCAATATGGTTTGTATGAATGGTTAGTCATGCCTTTTGGACTAAGTAATGCACCTAGTACTTTCATGAGATTAATGAATCATGTCTTGCGTGCTTTTCTTGGAAAGTTTGTTGTTGTGTATTTTGATGATATCTTAGTGTATAGTCAAAGTTTAAATGATCATTTAATGCATTTAAGATGTGTGCTTGAAGTTCTTAGGAAAGAGAAATTGTATGATACGAGCAAGGACCCTAACTCCACCACAAAAGCTAGCTCAAGAGTGGAGGTTTAGCCCATGCTTATATAGTAGCCAGGAACTCCTTACACGGCCGATGTGGGATCACATCATCCTCCCCTTCTTTAGACTGCACGTCCTCGTGCTCGTGCCAACTCAATCGTTTACCCGCAGTCCACACACGAGTCGCTTGTGCCAACTCACTCGTTAACCCGCACCCGAGCCAAGGAACGAAGGGACAAGGACCACACCGGTGCGTGCAAGGTTGGCTCTGATACCAACTGATACGGAACCCATGGATCAAATATTACATCTAGAACCCCACATACACATCTAGCATAGAATCTTAGAACTCAAAAACAAATCCTCCCTACCAAACCCACAACTAACCTGTAATTGAGAACTTGGGTGATTGGGATGAAGAAATGAATTGATTAAAACGCCACAAGTGAGACTTGATAAGTTAGAACCAATTCTTCATGCAACAAGAATAAGAAGAAAACCTCTCAAACTTGAAAACACAAAAATTACATTCAACAATTCTGGAAATTCGTAGTCAACCCTATTAAGTTCTTTTTCCCATCCTTATATAGTTGGAAAAGAAGAACTAATGGCTTAAAGTCTAGGTTTACATATATCTAGTCACAATAGCATTAATTGTTCATCCACCTCAATAATATATTCTAAATTACTGCCCATAATTCTGACAACATTGATGGGCAGATTGTACATTCATTTTGGTGTTGGTTCACATGTGTCTAGTCACACTAACACTAAACCATATCAATATTATATTCCAAATTCGTGCTAATGCCCATCACCATACTTATGGGCAGATTCTTCATGCTTGTTGGTGAGTTTCTGACTTCCTCTTCATGGTCCATCATATTCACTACAAGTTGGTCTCCCTCTTCATTAATCCACCTTTGTATGAAGTGCTAGAACACATGCTGGAATTTCTTTGATTGTGATCTTGTGATTGGTCCACTTGGCATAATGATATCATCAACATATTTGCTGCCATTACATTCATCAAGCTTGCTTATAGTTTCCTCATCATTCCCTCCTTGCTCAAAAAGATTTGTCCTCAAATCTGAGCCTACATCAAAAGGAGAAAGATCACTAACATTGAAAGTTGCAGAAACATTATACTCACCTGGTAGATCAATTTTGTAGGCATTGTCATTGATCCGTTCTAAAACTTGGAATGGGCCATCTCCCCTTGCATCCAACTTGGATTTCCTTTGTTTAGGAAATCTTTCCTTCCTCATATGAACCCATACCCAATCACCAGGTTGGAAAATCACATGTTTCCTTCTTCTATTTGCATTATGGGCAACTGATTCATATTTCTTCTCAAGATGAGCTCGTGCCTTTTCATGTATCTGCTTAACCAACTCAGCTTTCTTTTCACCATCTAAGTTAGTTATTTCATTTAATGGCAAAGGAAACAAATCAAGTGGTGTAAGTGGATTAAAACCATAAACAATTTCAAATGGTGAATAACCAGTAGAAGAATGTATGCTTCTATTATATGCAAACTCCACTAATGGCAAACAATCTTCCCAAGTTTTCAAATTCTTACCCACAACAGCACGTAACAAAGATCCTAAAGTCCTATTTACCACTTCTGTTTGTCCATCAGTTTGTGGATGACAAGTTGTAGAGAACAACAATTTAGTACCTAACTTATTCCATAAAACACGCCAAAAATGACTTAAGAACTTCACATCTCTATCACTTACAATTGTTTTAGGAATGCCATGCAACCGAACTACTTCCCCAAAGAACAAATTTGCAATATTTGTTGCATCATCAGTTTTGTGACATGCAATGAAATGAGCCATTTTGCTGAATCTATCAACAACAACAAATATGCTATCTTTTCCTTTTCTAGTCCTAGGCAGCCCCAAAACAAAGTCCATAGATATGTCCATCCAAGGTGCATTAGGAATAGGTAAAGGAGTATACAGCCCATGAGGTAAAGACTTAGATTTTGCTTGTTTACATGCAATACACTTGGTACAAATTCTTTTAACATCCTTTCTCATGTTTGGCCAATAGAAATGTTCATGCAGAATGTCTAAAGTCTTAAATATCCCAAAATGTCCCATGAGTCCTCCACTATGTGCCTCACGCACAAGCAATTCCCTTAATGAGCAACTAGGCATGCATAATCTTCCATCCTTAAATAAGTACCCATCATGCCTATAAAACTTCTGAAATGCAGAATGCTCACATGCTTTATAAACATTTGCAAAGTCAACATCATTGGCATACATATCCTTAATTTGCTCAAAGCCTAATAACTTAGAACTAAGAGTTGAGATTAAGGAATACCTTCTTGAAAGTGCATCTGCTACTACATTGTCTTTGCCACGCTTATACTTTATCACATATGGAAATGGCTCAATGAACTCTATCCACTTTCCATGCCTTCGGTTCAGCTTGGTTTGCCCCTTTAGATGCTTTAATGATTCATGATCTGTATGAATAACAAACTCTTTAGGCAATAAGTAATGTTGCCACACTTGTAAAGCTCTTACCAAAGCATACAGCTCCTTGTCATAAGTGGAATAATTTAATTGTGCACCATGAAGCTTCTCACTAAAATATGCAATTGGTTTCCCTTCTTGCATCAAAACAGCACCTATGCCCACACCTGAAGCATCACACTCTAATTCGAAGGTCTTATCAAAATCTGGTAAAGCAAGAATTGGAGCAGTAGTTAACCTTTCTTTCAACAAATTGAATGTCATTTCATGAATTTTAGTCCAATTAAACTTTACATCCTTTTTTACCAATTCATTTAATGGTGCAGCAATGGAACTAAAATCTTTAACAAACCTTCTATAGAAACTAGCCAAACCATGAAAACTTCTTACCTCACTCACGGTTTTAGGTGCTGGCCAATCTCTTATTGCCTTTACCTTTTCATCATCAACCTCAATTCCTTGTGCACTAACCATAAAACCTAAGAATATGATTTTATCACTACAAAACATGCACTTTTTCAAGTTGGCATATAATTCTTCCTTTCTCAAAACATCAAGAATAACCCTAATATGTTCTACATGCTCATCTACTGATTTGCTATAAATGAGTATGTCATCAAAATATACAACAACAAATTTACCAAGATATGCACGCAGAACATGGTTCATTAATCTCATGAATGTACTAGGTGCATTAGATAAACCAAATGGCATAACTAACCACTCATAAAGACCATATTTTGTTTTGAATGCAGTTTTCCACTCATCTCCTTCTTTCATCCTAATTTGATGGTAACCACTTTTCAAATCAATCTTAGTAAAAATGCAAGAACCACTCAACTCATCAAGCATATCATCAAGTCTAGGAATTGGATGTCTATACTTCACCGTGATTTTATTGATTGCTCGGCAGTCCACACACATTCTCCATGATCCATCTTTCTTTGGGACTAATAACACAGGAACAACACATGGGCTAAGACTTTCACGCACATGTCCCTTTGCTAGCAACTCCTCCACTTGCCTTTGAAGTTCCTTGGTTTCCTCCGGATTACTTCTATAAGCTGGTCGATTAGGAATTGTTGAGCCCGGAATGAAGTCAATTTGATGCTCAATCCCTCTTAAAGGTGGTAATCCTTTGGGTACATCTTCTGGAAAAACATCTCCAAATTCCTGTAAAAGAGAACTAACACAACTAGGCAAAGGGTTATCAAGGTTAGATGTAGAAATCAAGGTCCCTTTGTACCTAAGTACAATCAGACTTCTTTTCTCACAAAAAGCACTCCTTAACTCCTTTTCTTTTGCATAGAAACACTCTCTTTTATTTTCTCTCCCTTTCTCTTTTTCTCTCACCAATGGGCCATTTTTATCATTCTTTTTCTCACACTTGGCCTCTTGTACTCCCTTTTTATTTGTTTACCCTCACCACCAGAATTCTTTTCAAATGATCTCAAAATATTTACTTGATCTTCATACACTTGTTTAGGTGACAATGGAGCAAGAGTGAAATTTAAACCATTTAGGCTGAAAGAATAATGATTCTTAAAGCCATCATGCAAAGCTCTTCTATCAAACTGCCATGGACGACCAAGAAGGATATGGCTAGCATGCATAGGCACAACATCACAGCAAACTTCATCTTTGTATCTCCCAATTGCAAAAGAAAACAGAACCTGCTTTTTTACCCTCACCTCTCCACTATCATTCAACCATTGCAGCTTGTAAGGACTAGGATGTTTTGTGCATGCTAACCCTAATTTATCCACAAAATCAGTACTAGCAACATTTGCACAACTACCCCCATCAATGATCATGCTGCACACTTTTCCATTCACAATGCAACGAGTATGGAAAATGTTCTCTCTTTGATTACTTTCTTCATCTTTAATTTGCATGTTTAAAGCTCTTCTAATAACCAAAGATTCACCATGGGCAGGATATTCAATAATATGTTCTATTTCTTCTAATGGTGGCATGCTATCATTATCATCATCACTTTCATGTTCACTAGCACTATCAATTTCACCATTATCTCGTATCAACATGATTTTCTTATTTGGACATTGAGATGCTATATGCCCTACTCCTAAACACCTAAAGCATTTAATGGTACTATGCTTTTGATTAGAGTTAGATGTTTTAGAGTTACCTTTAGGGTCATCTAGAACTTGTTTTTCCTTTCCTTTCCAGGCAGCCTCCTTCCCTTTAGGATTATCATCTTTCTTTGGCCATTTTGAAGTGAAACTAGAGCTGGAATTAGAAAATCCCTTTGCTGCTCCCTTGAGTTTCAGTTGCTTCTCCACTTTCATGGCCATGTGTACCATATCTTCAAGCTCCACATAATGATGTAATTCAATTATGTTAGCTATCTCTCTATTCAGCCCACTCAAAAATCGAGCCATAGTGATTTCTGGATCCTCCTCTATATTAGTTCTACTCATGATCATCTCCATCTCTTTATGGTAATCCTCCACTGACATGGATCCTTGAGTTAACCGCTGTAATTTTTGGTGAAGCTCCCTATAGTAGTAAGATGGTACAAATCTCTTTCTCATCACAGTTTTCATTTCAGCCCAAGTAGTGATAGTTCTTTCTCCATTTCTCCTCTTGGAAATCATCAATTGATCCCACCAAATTAGTGCATAATCTGTGAATTCAACTGCTGCAATCTTAACTTTCTTCATTTCACTATAATTATGACAATCAAACACCAACTCAACTTTTCTTTCCCATTCAAGGTAAGCTTCAGCATCATTTCTCCCCTTGAATGATGGTATCTTCATTTTTATGGAAGATATGTTACTGTCCCTTTGTTGAGGTCTTCTTTGAGCAATTGATTCCTCACTTTCTTCATCATCTTCCCTCTCTATCTCATCATCATTCATCATGTTTCCTCTCCCTCTATTCTGCCCCCTTCGATTAATATCATTCCGCTGCCTTTGCATTATGCTGTCTACATCACCTCTCATGTTGTTTATGGTCAAATCAAACCTTTCAAATCTCCTTTGCATTGCCTCTAACATGAAGGCTATGTCATTTATGGTCATATCACGTTTTTCACTTCTAGAATTTGACATGGTGTAAGAAGAACCTACAAGAAAATGTTAGTAAAGAAAATTTCCTCACCTCACTCCCTTACGTGTTTCACTCAAGATCAGATTGTCACTCCTCTTGTATTTCACTCAAACCTTGTTCCTTTTTACCTCTCAATTCTTCTTTTATCAAGTTGAATTTCAGAATTGAATCCACTTAAATCAAGTAAAACAAGTTTTGTTTTAAAGACTCTACAAGGAACCTAATGAACAAAATGAATTCTGCAATTCTAGAAGCAATTTAATTTTAGACAACAAGAACTGAAAGTTAACACAAGAAGCAAAAGTATTTGTGTTAATCAAACCAAAGTAACTATGATTGAGAATTAGCTACTTAATGCATACAAGAAACAAGAGGTATATGAAAGAATGAAACTAAGAATACAAAGAAAAACAATTCTGGATCCTAAAAAAAAAAACAGAATTCAAATCACTCCAATGAGTAATCTGAATATGCAACCTAAATCTATTCCCAATGCAAGAAAGGCTCTAAATATCAGATTTTAAATGCTAAATGGATGCATAATGAGGAGCTGATGTAATTTGATCAAATATAATAAGGTAGCAAGCTATTAATGGTATAAATATGCAAAAAATCTCAAACACTTGTGAAGAAAAATTCTGGACAGAAACAGGTACGATTTTTTTTTCTTTTATGTTGAGGAAGTTGAATCTGATTCTCTTTTCTTTTTTTTTTTTTGTTTTTCTTTTGATCTTTTCCTCTTTTTTTCTTTTGAACTTTCAGTAAACAAGGATAGAAATTGAAAAATTAAACAAAAGTTCACAGATTTGAAGAATAAGAACAAGGTGCAACAAGAACAGAAAATGAAGAAATATAGAAACTGAATCTGATTCGTTTTTTTTTCTTTGGATAATTAAAACATAAAAGATACCTAGAGATTTATCTTCAAGCCAAACCTCCACTCTTGAGCTAGCTTTTGTGGTGGAGTTAGGGTCCTTGCTCGTATCAGTTGGTATCAGAGCCAACCTTGCACGCACCGGTGTGGTCCTTGTCCCTTCGTTCCTTGGCTCGGGTGCGGGTTAACGAGTGAGTTGGCACAAGCGACTCGTGTGTGGACTGCGGGTAAACGATTGAGTTGGCACGAGCACGAGGACGTGCAGTCTAAAGAAGGGGAGGATGATGTGATCCCACATCGGCCGTGTAAGGAGTTCCTGGCTACTATATAAGCATGGGCTAAACCTCCACTCTTGAGCTAGCTTTTGTGGTGGAGTTAGGGTCCTTGCTCGTATCATTGTATGCAAATTTAAAGAAATGTACATTCTGCATGGAAAAAGTCATTTTCTTAGGATTTGTAGTGAGTGGGAAAGGAATTGAGGTTGATGATGATAAGGTAAAAGCCATCAAAGAGTGGCCTACACCAAAATCCGTGACTGATGTTAGGAGTTTTCATGGTCTTGCTAGTTTTTATAGGAGATTTGTTAGAGACTTTAGTACAATTGCAGCCCCATTAAATGAAATTGTGAAGAAAAATGTAGGGTTCAAATGGAATGAGGAACAGGAGCATGCATTTAGATTACTAAAAGAAAAATTATGTTCTGCACCATTACTTGCATTACCTGATTTTTCTAAGACTTTTGAAGTTGAATGTGATGCTTCCGGAGTGGGTATAGGTGCTGTTTTGATGCAGGAAAGAAGACCAATTGCATACTTTAGTGAGAAGCTAAGTGGAGCTCCTTTGAATTACTCTACTTATGACAAGGAGATGTATGCATTAGTGAGGGCGTTGGAGACGCGGCAGCATTATCTTTGGCCAAAGGAGTTTGTTATTCATAGTGATCATGAATCACTAAAATACTTGAAAGGACAAAGCAAACTGAACAAACGCCATGCCAAATGGAGTAAATTTATTGAAGCGTTTCCATATGTGATTCAATATAAGCAAGGAAAAGAAAATGTTGTTGCTGATGCCTTATCTAGGAGGTATGCCCTAATCTCTATGCTTGATGCTAGACTTCTAGGATTTGAGCATATGAAAGAATTGTATAAGCATGACTCTGAATTTGCACAAATATATGCCTCTTGTGAAAATGCTGCCTTTAAAAAATTTTATAGGCATGATGGTTTCTTATTTAGAGAGAAATGACTTTGTGTTCCAAATAGCTCTATAAGAGGATTGCTTGTAAGAGAGTCACATGGGGGAGGTTTAATGGGACATTTTGGGGTGGCTAAAACATTAGAAATTCTGAATGAACATTTTTATTGGCCACATATGAGGAAAGATGTAGAGAAATTTTGTGCTAAATGCGTGACATGTATGAAAGCAAAGTCCAAAGTAAGACCACATGGTTTGTATATGCCGTTAAGTGTACCTAGTGAACCTTGGGTAGACTTATCTATGGATTTTATTTTGGGACTACCTAGGACAAAAAAGGGTCATGATAGTTTATTTGTTGTGGTTGATAGATTTTCTAAAATGGCACATTTCATTCCATGTCATAAAACTGATGATGCATGCCATATATCTGATTTGTTCTTTAGAGAAGTAGTGAGATTGCATGGTATTCCTAGGACCATAGTAAGTGATCGAGATGTAAAATTTTTGAGTCATTTTTGGAAAGTCCTATGGGAAAAGTTAGGTACAAAGCTTTGTTTCTCTACTACATGCCATCCGCAAACAGATGGGCAGACGGAAGTTGTTAATAGGACTGTGGGCACTCTTCTTCGTACCATGATTAAACAAAATTTGAAGACATGGGAGGAATGCATACCATTTATTGAATTTGCATATAATAGATCAATGCATTCATCCACTGGATTTTCACCCTTTGAGCTTGTCTATGGTTTTAATCCACTTACTCCATTAGATTTGTTGCCTCTTCCTACTAATGAGCTTACTAGTTTTGATGGTAAAAAGAAAGCTGAATTGGTGAAGCAAATGCATCAAAGGGCCAAGCAACAAATGGAGAAGATTAATGAGAATAGAGCAACCAAAGTAAATAAAGGAAGGAAAAAGATGGTGTTCCAACCTGGTGATCTGGTATGGGTTCATTTGCGAAAAGAAAGGTTTCCTACACAAAGGAAATCAAAATTGCAGCCGAGAAGTGATGGACCATTTGAAGTACTCGAAAGGATTAATGATAATGCCTACAAGATTAATCTACCAGGTGAGTATGGTGTAAGTGCAACTTTTTAATGTTTCTGATCTTGCTCCTTACTATGCAGATGATGAAGATTCGAGGACGAATTCTTTTGAAGAGGGAGAGGATGATGAGGATCTGATTGCTAGCATACAACACCAAGGACCTGTTACTCGATCAATGGCAAGAAAACTTCAAGGATTAGTTTCCAAACATCTATATGTTCTCAATACAATTGGAACGTTAAGACTTGAAGAAAATAAGAGCAAAGAAGCTGTTTGGTTGCATGTGTCCAAATTGCAATCTACCCAAGAGGCCAATTGACCCAAAGGAGTTAGAATACATATTGGCATCCATCATTATACCTTTGGGAGCTAAATACATACCATTCACGTTCCATTGGATGTCCATATATTAAGAGTGGCTGAAATTCACATTGGGAGTCAAAGATGCCTTTTAAAAGCTAGTGGGAGACAAGCTATATGGCTGCCCAATTTGTTTTATGTAACCACATTATTATATTTGTATTTTTCCATCATTTCACTTGTTTTATGCTTTCTTTAAGTCTTTAAAAACATATGTAATGGCAGATTTTGAACTTAATGAATATTCTGAGTTTTCTCTCCATTTTTGAGAGCTTTGAGAGGTTTTTAGCCTTCTTTTGAGTTCTGGTTAGAACTTGCACGAATTCCTTGCAAAAATAACCAAGTTTGCTAGGTCTTAACTTATATTCAAGGTTTTTCCTTCACAAGTTGGGGTTGGGTCTTGAATCTTTGGTTTCCAACCATATAGTTTCAGTTTTACATCACAAGTTGGTGTTGGGTTGAAGGTGCTGGTTGGTGTTCTTATGTTTTGGAGACGATCCGTAGCTTGAGCTTCCTTAGGAATTAAATCCCAGCAAGGCAGGCTCACATCATCTTGTGTCCAAATTTCATAAAATAAGTGCATTGAAACAAGGTTCTATACTTATGCAATTTCTTATTGAAATTGAATGAACCATGCACACAATTATAAGTGTGTGTTGAATGAGATTATTTTTGTGCATTTTATGTTTATGTACATGCCTTGTATAGATGAATGCATGATTTGCTCTTGGAACTTTAGTTCTAGAGCCTTGTAAACCCAATATAATCCTTTTAGGATTTTTAGGCTTTGTTTGTTCATTGGTGTTCTTTACAACATCAACACTAGATGTTTGTGTTGTAGAAGCTCTAACAAATGTTAGTGCATTAGGTGAAGTGTTAGATGAATCAATGAACCCTAAACCATGTTTCAAGGAGGGTGGTCTTTGATTATTGATCAATGTATCCAAGGCCTCTTTTCCCTTGTGAAATTTTAAAATTGACTCTTCAAATCATTTATTTCATCCTTCAACATTTTATTTTCCTTGATCAAAATTTCTAAGCTATGCGAATTTTTAGTCATTTCATCAATTGATTTCAACAAGTTTTCATTTGAGGTATTCAATTCTAATGTAGAACTTTTCAAAGACACAAAATCCTTTTCTAACTTGGAACTTTTATCTTTATAAAATTTCATCATAATGAAATACTTTCTATTCTAAGGTTCATATGTTCAATCAAACCATTTTCATCTGAAGCATCATTAACATCATCATCATATGCAATTAAGATTAAAGATGGAGTACTTACCTCATTGGAGTTATTATCATCTTTAATAGCCATGAGACATAGATTTGCAATTTCTTCCTCTTCTTCCTCTTCTCCTTCACTTGAGGAATCATCATCCCATGTAGCTTTGAGTGATCTCTTCTTTTCATTTCTAACTTCTTTTTATTTTTCAACTTGAAGCAATCTGACTTGATGTGACTGGATTTACCACATTCATAACATTTCACTTCATTCTTTTTATCTTTATCTTTGAAGGAAGATTTAGGAAATGTAACTTTGTTAGCTTATAGTCTTCTCTTTCTCTTCTAATCACTTACCCTTTTGGATAGCATAACCAATTCTTCTTCATCGTTACTATCTTCATCACTTGAGCTCTTAACTTCTTTGATGGCCTTGAGAGCTATTGCATTCCTTTTCTCTTTTTAACCTTGTTATTCTTCTCTTTCGGTGTGTAATTCGAAGGTGAGTAGTTTTCCGACTAGTTCATCAATTCTCAAAGAGCTAAGATAATGAGCTTCTTCAATTGAAGAAACTTTAGACTCAAAATTCTTCTTTGCTCTAAGTGCTCTCAAGATTTTTCTATTGACATCATCTTGATCATATATCTTGCCATATTTCTTTAATTCGTTGATGGTGGCAAGCAAGCGGTTTGTCATGTCCGTGACATTTTCATTTAGCTTCATCTTGAATAGCTCATACTCATGTACATACATTTTCTTTTTGGTGAGCCTCACTTGGGTAGTACCCTTATGATAGTTCTCAAGAGTTTTCCAAATACAATGTACACAAGTGAGATGTTGGACTCTACCCCCTTCTTCTCTTGATATTGAATTCATCAAGATGGAGGCTGCCATATTATTCTTGAACCGATCTCTCACATTGGCACTTGACCATTGTGATTTAGGAAGAGGAACTTTCACACCATCAACTTCATGAGTAGGAGGTTTTCACTCATTTTCAACAAAATCCCAAAGCTTAATTCCTTCGCTATCTATGAATAAAAACATCTTGTGTTTCCAATAAGTGTAATCCGTTCCAATGAAATAGGGTCTAAGGAATGAATTTATGTTTCCATGTGTGAAGTTGTTGGTGGAATGGCGGCCATTTTGAATCAAATATCACAATTAAGTTTGAAGAAATTTACTAGCTTTGAAACCAATTGTTGTCCCAAAATAGTAACCAAGAGGGGGGGGGGGTGAATTGGTTGATATGAAGAATGATGTTAAATTTGAAATTCAAAAGAAAGAGACGAAGAAGATGTAGATGAAGATTGAGTAGAGTAAAGAAGAAAGAACATATAGAGTTATAGTGGTTCGGATTTACCTCAATCCTATATCTACTTTCTTAACAACTTAACGTTCCACTAGTCTTGAGTTTTTATAAGCTTAACTCTAACATAGTGTTTTTCTAGCTCACACCGAACTATTATAATGGTTTGAGATCAATTCCCACAACCCTTACAAGAGTTTTCCTAGGCTCACTCTCACAACCTAAGTGTTTCTAAGCTCACACTCAAACTTTTGATGATGTTTAATGCTCACACCCAACACTCCAAGATTTTAGGTTTGATCTGTAGACAAAATAATGAAAAATGTTGTTCAATGAAATTATAATAACAATCAAAGTATTCTCTAGCAAAAAATTAAGTTTAATGTGATATTTATAGCTATTTGGCTTAAACTAGCCGTTAGAAGTGGTTCCCACATGTTTAGTACTTGTCTTTCAAAAATTCTGTTTATTGTCACTTGGCTCGGTGGGCGGTTGCATGGTTTGAAAGCTTTGTGTAATAGCTACTTCCAACGGTTGGATTTTGTTGTCTAACAAAATCCAGCTGCCCATATTTTTGTGTCATGCTGTCATCCATCTCAACGTATGGTCGCTCAACACAAAGTTACCATTGAATTTAAATTTCTTTATCCACATGTTTGGCTATCATTGGTCTGAGGAATTTGGTGCTAAGATTCAGATCTATTGGACTGGTGTAATTGCTCAGTTCTTCTTAGAGGTAGCACAAGGTTTTGAGCGTCGAGGAAGCATCACGAGAGCTGATCGCTATCTCTTTTATTCTTTTTAGATTTTTTATGTCTTCGTTGAGTTGGGTCGCTCGGGTGTCTTGGGTAGTGCTAAAAAGTTCTGGTGTTCTGACTTCACTGCTCACTGAGAACGTTATCTTTCTATGAGTTTATGAATTTTACCTTGATTTGGTGCGGTTGCTTGATGCTCTCGTCCGGTCGCATGCCTACTGGGAATCCTAACTGCACCGCTCAATGACAATGTGAACTCTTCCATGGAAATTGCAGACTTATCGTAGTTGGCTTGTCTAGCTTGGTGTAGAGCTACAATACTTGCTTAGCTTGACAGTTTCATGCTGTCCTCTTTGGCTGCTCGGGCTGCTTTTAGCTCGGCATTCTACATGCCTGTTTGGTTCTGCGCTTTTTGTTATGCAAGTCTATATGTCATATGCCCATTTAGTTTTTCCCTTTCTGCTTGGCATATCAGTGTTTCATATGTTTGTTCGGTTCTATACTTTCTGTTGCATTTGTGTGGTCGCCTAGTGTTTCAGGAGGTTGCACAAAGTTGTTCAGTTTCTAACTCCGTAAAAGTAAACTTGTTTGAAATCATGAGTTCTTTATCAATTTGATTGTCAATGATCAAAATAAAGTTTGATTGTGCAACAATCTCAACAAATTTTGGGCCATAAAATAATTTTAGGCTTACATCGTAGGTCATATTAGGAAAAGGCAAACTAAATGGGCCATAATTCAAATAAAAATTTGTTAATCATAGTCAAACAATAAGAAATTAGCCTAAACCTAAGAAAAGTTACTAGGCCAACTACATGGGCTTTGGACTTTAGGGTAAGATGGCTTAGGTTCCCATAGCAAGTATATACCAAAAGGTATAAAGCTATGAGTGGTCAATCAATGCACGATCTCCATACCTTGAGTGAAAGTATGGCATCACTCACATGTAAATAACACAGGTTCCGCAGGGTATCCTAAGTCATACACATAATACAATCTAAATGGTAAAATGAATAATACCATAATAATAAAGAATAAAATAATATAAAGACCAACAAAATCAACTTCTCTTATCCCCAGTGGAGTCACCACCATGAGCAGGGATTTTCTCCTCCACTCCCGGTGAAATAGTTCTTCTACTTTCGTCACTATTAGGCTCTAGGCCTTAGAGAATACGGGCCTAAATCCAGAGAATTTAGAGCCACCACCCAGATGGTCCGGGAAGATAGAAAGAGGTTGATGACTCGATTCCTAAGGAATCACCGACCCCTTATTGGTTTCATAAAGTTGGGTACGCATGGGAAAGCTAAGAATTACCTAGCACTCCCATAACGCTCGATTCATTGGAATCAGCCTCCTTTTCAGGTCTAAATATTATTAAATTTTACATTATTATAATACTATTCATATAACAAATAATTAAAAAGTAAAAAAATGAAAATAACCATATTATAAAATAAGAAAATAATAAAGTGGGCACCCATATTAGATAGAAACAAGCCATTACAAACATCCAGAATCCATAAAACTAAATAAAATAGGAGGTGAAAACATGTCCCTTACATTAATCCTCAAATATAAATTAAATAAAAGAATCAAATTAAACAAGCCAACCACAAAGTGAAAACATGCCTTTTACAAGTCTCTTAAAATCCCAAATAAAAAATTACAATCTGTAGACCCTTAATTTTTTACCAAGGATAGTCAAAAATTTTAAAATAGTAGAAAATAATTTTTATAATTTTTATAATTTATTATATTGAAAGAAAATAAAAAGAAAATCATAAATATTTATTTTAAATATAATATTTATTTTTAATAATAAAAATAAAAAATCGAAAGAAACGAATCGGTGAGAGGCACGCGGCAAGCCGGTTCACCGCAGGCCTTAGCCTAGTGAATTGTCTTGAGGCCAATTTGCCGCAGGCCAAGCCTATGGTGAATTGCTGCTCACCCAGGCAATCCTCGCTAGCTCACAATTCACAGCAATCAGCCCGTGAGCAATGCCCAGCCTTGCAGTACCTTAGTGGCCCCAGCAGCCCGTGGCAGCCCATGCCACCAATCCTTGCAACCCAGCAGTCCAGCAACCCGTGCCAGTCATCCTTGCAGCCCATGCCTGCCAATTTCGCTGAAACCTTATTAAGTTCTGACTCTTATTTTTATTTTTTCCCAAATAGGTTTTATTTCCTTAATCAACTAGGTTTTATTTAATGGCCTATAAATAAGTTTTAAACAGAGAAACAAAGGGACTAAAAATTGGAGGACTTTTGGACTTTTAGCAATTTACTCAGAAACTTTGGACTTTGATTTTTTCTGGACTTTTGCTTTTGGAACTTTTGGACTTTCTTTTAAAACAGTAAAAGCAACAGAGACAGAGAACTTTTAATTTTTGGGGAGATTTCAACTTGAATGGTAGAGACTTTTGATTAAGAAATAGGCAGTAGCAAATGAACCAGCTAGCATCAAACAAGGCAGTAGCAAGCAACGAAACTGAAGCATCAAACAAGGCAGTAACTTAGCTTATTGGCTTATTTTCAATTCAACCAACAAATACAAGGCTGATACAAACATTTTGATACGAGCAAGGACCCTAACTCCACCACAAAAGCTAGCTCAAGAGTGGAGGTTTAGCCCATGCTTATATAGTAGCCAGGAACTCCTTACACGGCCGATGTGGGATCACATCATCCTCCCCTTCTTTAGATTGCACGTCCTCGTGCTCGTGCCAACTCAATCGTTTACCCGCAGTCCACACACGAGTCGCTTGTGCCAACTCACTCGTTAACCCGCACCCGAGCCAAGGAACGAAGGGACAAGGACCACACCGGTGCGTGCAAGGTTGGCTCTGATACCAACTGATACGAAACCCATGGATCAAATATTACATCTAGAACCCCACATACACATCTAGCATAGAATCTTAGAACTCAAAAACAAATCCTCCCTACCAAACCCACAACTAACCTGTAATTGAGAACTTGGGTGATTGGGATGAAGAAATGAATTGATTAAAACGCCACAAGTGAGACTTGATAAGTTAGAACCAATTCTTCATGCAACAAGAATAAGAAGAAAACCTCTCAAACTTGAAAACACAGAAATTACATTCAACAATTCTGGAAATTCGTAGTCCACCCTATTAAGTTCTTTTCCCCATCCTTATATAGTTGGAAAAGAAGAACTAATGGCTTAAAGTCTAGGTTTACATGTATCTAGTCACAATAGCATTAATTGTTCATCCACCTCAATAATATACTCTAAATTACTGCCCATAATTCCGACAACATTGATGGGCAGATTGTACATTTATTTTGGTGTTGGTTCACATGTGTCTAGTCACACTAACACTAAACCATATCAATATTATATTCCAAATTCGTGCTAATGCCCATCACCATACTTATGGGCAGATTCTTCATGCTTGTTGGTGAGTTTCTGACTTCCTCTTCATGGTCCATCATATTCACTACAAGTTGGTCTCCCTCTTCATTAATCCACCTTTGTATGAAGTGCTGGAACACATGCTGGAATTTCTTTGATTGTGATCTTGTGATTGGTCCACTTGGCATAATGATATCATCAACATATTTGCTGCCATTACATTCATCAAGCTTGCTTATAGTTTCCTTATCATTCCCTCCTTGCTCAAAAAGATTTGTCCTCAAATCTGAGCCTACATCAAAAGGAGAAAGATCACTAACATTGAAAGTTGCAGAAACATTATACTCACCTGGTAGATCAATTTTGTAGGCATTGTCATTGATCCGTTCTAAAACTTGGAATGGGCCATCTCCCCTTGCATCCAACTTGGATTTCCTTTGTTTAGGAAATCTTTCCTTCCTCATATGAACCCATACCCAATCACCAGGTTGGAAAATCACATGTTTCCTTCTTCTATTTGCATTATGGGCAACTGATTCATATTTCTTCTCAAGATGAGCTCGTGCCTTTTCATGTATCTGCTTAACCAACTCAGCTTTCTTTTCACCATCTAAGTTAGTTATTTCATTTAATGGCAAAGGAAACAAATCAAGTGGTGTAAGTGGATTAAAACCATAAACAATTTCAAATGGTGAATAACCAGTAGAAGAATGTATGCTTCTGTTATATGCAAACTCCACTAATGGCAAACAATCTTCCCAAGTTTTCAAATTCTTACCCACAACAGCACGTAACAAAGATCCTAAAGTCCTATTTACCACTTCTGTTTGTCCATCAGTTTGTGGATGACAAGTTGTAGAGAACAACAATTTAGTACCTAACTTATTCCATAAAACACGCCAAAAATGACTTAAGAACTTCACATCTCTATCACTTACAATTGTTTTAGGAATGCCATGCAACCGAACTACTTCCCCAAAGAACAAATTTGCAATATTTGTTGCATCATCAGTTTTGTGACATGCAATGAAATGAGCCATTTTGCTGAATCTATCAACAACAACAAATATGCTATCTTTTCCTTTTCTAGTCCTAGGCAGCCCCAAAACAAAGTCCATAGATATGTCCATCCAAGGTGCATTAGGAATAGGTAAAGGAGTATACAGCCCATGAGGTAAAGACTTAGATTTTGCTTGTTTACATGCAATACACTTGGCACAAATTCTTTCAACATCCTTTCTCATGTTTGGCCAATAGAAATGTTCATGCAGAATGTCTAAAGTCTTAAATATCCCAAAATGTCCCATGAGTCCTCCACTATGTGCCTCACGCACAAGCAATTCCCTTAATGAGCAACTAGGCATGCATAATCTTCCATCCTTAAATAAGTACCCATCATGCCTATAAAACTTCTGAAATGCAGAATGCTCACATGCTTTATAAACATTTGCAAAGTCAACATCATTGGCATACATATCCTTAATTTGCTCAAAGCCTAATAACTTAGAACTAAGAGTTGAGATTAAGGAATACCTTCTTGAAAGTGCATCTGCTACTACATTGTCTTTGCCATGCTTATACTTTATCACATATGGAAATGGCTCAATGAACTCTATCCACTTTCCATGCCTTCGGTTCAGCTTGGTTTGCCCCTTTAGATGCTTTAATGATTCATGATCTGTATGAATAACAAACTCTTTAGGCAATAAGTAATGTTGCCACACTTGTAAAGCTCTTACCAAAGCATACAGCTCCTTGTCATAAGTGGAATAATTTAATTGTGCACCATGAAGCTTCTCACTAAAATATGCAATTGGTTTCCCTTCTTGCATCAAAACAGCACTTATGCCCACACCTGAAGCATCACACTCTAATTCGAAGGTCTTATCAAAATCTGGTAAAGCAAGAATTGGAGCAGTAGTTAACCTTTCTTTCAACAAATTGAATGCCATTTCATGAATTTTAGTCCAATTAAACTTTACATCCTTTTTTACCAATTCATTTAATGGTGCAGCAATGGAACTAAAATCTTTAACAAACCTTCTATAGAAACTAGCCAAACCATGAAAACTTCTTACCTCACTCACGGTTTTAGGTGCTGGCCAATCTCTTATTGCCTTTACCTTTTCATCATCAACCTCAATTCCTTGTGCACTAACCATAAAACCTAAGAATATGATTTTATCACTACAAAACATGCACTTTTTCAAGTTGGCATATAATTCTTCCTTTCTCAAAACATCAAGAATAACCCTAATATGTTCTACATGCTCATCTACTGATTTGCTATAAATGAGTATGTCATCAAAATATACAACAACAAATTTACCAAGATATGCACGCAGAACATGGTTCATTAATCTCATGAATGTACTAGGTGCATTAGATAAACCAAATGGCATAACTAACCACTCATAAAGACCATATTTTGTTTTGAATGCAGTTTTCCACTCATCTCCTTCTTTCATCCTAATTTGATGGTAACCACTTTTCAAATCAATCTTAGTAAAAATGCAAGAACCACTCAACTCATCAAGCATATCATCAAGTCTAGGAATTGGATGTCTATACTTCACCGTGATTTTATTGATTGCTCGGCAGTCCACACACATTCTCCATGATCCATCTTTCTTTGGGACTAATAACACCGGAACAGCACATGGGCTAAGACTTTCACGCACATGTCCCTTTGCTAGCAACTCCTCCACTTGCCTTTGAAGTTCCTTGGTTTCCTCCGGATTACTTCTATAAGCTGGTCGATTAGGAATTGTTGAGCCCGGAATGAAGTCAATTTGATGCTCAATCCCTCTTAAAGGTGGTAATCCTTTGGGTACATCTTCTGGAAAAACATCTCCAAATTCCTGTAAAAGAGAACTAACACAACTAGGCAAAGGGTTATCAAGGTTAGATGTAGAAATCAAGGTCTCTTTGTACCTAAGTACAATCAGACTTCTTTTCTCACAAAAAGCACTCCTTAACTCCTTTTCTTTTGCATAGAAACACTCTCTTTTATTTTCTCTCCCTTTCTCTTTTTCTCTCACCAATGGGCCATTTTTATCATTCTTTTTCTCACACTTGGCCTCTTGTACTCCCTTTTTATTTGTTTTACCCTCACCACCAGAATTCTTTTCAAATGATCTCAAAATATTTACTTGATCTTCATACACTTGTTTAGGTGACAATGGAGCAAGAGTGAAATTTAAACCATTTAGGCTGAAAGAATAATGATTCTTAAAGCCATCATGCAAAGCTCTTCTATCAAACTGCCATGGACGACCAAGAAGGATATGGCTAGCATGCATAGGCACAACATCACAGCAAACTTCATCTTTGTATCTCCCAATTGCAAAAGAAAACAGAACCTGCTTTGTTACCCTCACCTCTCCACTATCATTCAACCATTGCAGCTTGTAAGGACTAGGATGTTTTGTGCATGCTAACCCTAATTTGTCCACAAAATCAGTACTAGCAACATTTGCACAACTACCCCCATCAATGATCATGCTGCACACTTTTCCATTCACAATGCAACGAGTATGGAAAATGTTCTCTCTTTGATTACTTTCTTCATCTTTAATTTGCATGTTTAAAGCTCTTCTAATAACCAAAGATTCACCATGGGCTGGATATTCAATAATATGTTCAATTTCTTCTAATGGTGGCATGCTATCATTATCATCATCACTTTCATGTTCACTAGCACTATCAATTTCACCATTATCTCGTATCAACATGATTTTCTTATTTGGACATTGAGATGCTATATGCCCTACTCCTAAACACCTAAAGCATTTAATGGTACTATGCTTTTGATTAGAGTTAGATGTTTTAGAGTTACCTTTAGGGTCTTCTAGAACTTGTTTTTCCTTTCCTTTCCAGGCAGCCTCCTTCCCTTTAGGATTATCATCTTTCTTTGGCCATTTTGAAGTGAAACTAGAGCTGGAATTAGAAAATCCCTTTGCTGCTCCCTTGAGTTTCAGTTGCTTCTCCACTTTCATGGCCATGTGTACCATATCTTCAAGCTCCACATAATGATATAATTCAATTATGTTAGCTATCTCTCTATTCAGCCCACTCAAAAATCGAGCCATAGTGATTTCTGGATCCTCCTCTATATTAGTTCTACTCATGATCATCTCCATCTCTTTATGGTAATCCTCCACTGACATGGATCCTTGAGTTAACCGCTGTAATTTTTGGTGAAGCTCCCTATAGTAGTAAGATGGTACAAATCTCTTTCTCATCACAGTTTTCATTTCAGCCCAAGTAGTGATAGTTCTTTCTCCATTTCTCCTCTTGGAAATCATCAATTGATCCCACCAAATTAGTGCATAATCTGTGAATTCAACTGCTGCAATCTTAACTTTCTTCATTTCACTATAATTATGACAATCAAACACCAACTCAACTTTTCTTTCCCATTCAAGGTAAGCTTCAGCATCATTTCTCCCCTTGAATGATGGTATCTTCATTTTTATGGAAGATATGTTACTGTCCCTTTGTTGAGGTCTTCTTTGAGCAATTGATTCCTCACTTTCTTCATCATCTTCCCTCTCTATCTCATCATCATTCATCATGTTTCCTCTCCCTCTATTCTGCCCCCTTCGATTAGTATCATTCCGCTGCCTTTGCATTATGCTGTCTACATCACCTCTCATGTTGTTTATGGTCAAATCAAACCTTTCAAATCTCCTTTGCATTGCCTCTAACATGAAGGCTATGTCATTTATGGTCATATCACATTTTTCACTTCCAGAATTTGACATGGTGTAAGAAGAACCTACAAGAAAATGTTAGTAAAGAAAATTTCCTCACCTCACTCCCTTACGTGTTTCACTCAAGATCAGATTGTCACTCCTCTTGTATTTCACTCAAACCTTGTTCCTTTTTACCTCTCAATTCTTCTTTTATCAAGTTGAATTTCAGAATTGAATCCACTTAAATCAAGTAATACAAGTTTTGTTTTAAAGACTCTACAAGGAACCTAATGAACAAAATGAATTCTGCAATTCTAGAAGCAATTTAATTTTAGACAACAAGAACTGAAAGTTAACACAAGAAGCAAAAGTATTTGTGTTAATCAAACCAAAGTAACTATGATTGAGAATTAGCTACTTAATGCATACAAGAAACAAGAGGTATATGAAAGAATGAAACTAAGAATACAAAGAAAAACAATTCTGGATCCTAAAAAAAAAACAGAATTCAAATCACTCCAATGAGTAATCTGAATATGCAACCTAAATCTATTCCCAATGCAAGAAAGGCTCTAAATATCAGATTTTAAATGCTAAATGGATGCATAATGAGGAGCTGATGTAATTTGATCAAATATAATAAGGTAGCAAGCTGTTAATGGTATAAATATGCAAAAAATCTCAAACACTTGTGAAGAAAAATTCTGGGCAGAAACAGATACGTTTTTTTTTTCTTTTATGTTGAGGAAGTTGAATCTGATTCTCTTTTCTGTTTCTTTTTGTTTTTGTTTTGATCTTTTCCTCTTTTTTTTTTCTTTTGAACTTTCAGTAAACAAGGATAGAAATTGAAAAATTAAAAAAAAATTCACAGATTTGAAGAATAAGGACAAGGTGCAACAAGAACAGAAAATGAAGAAATATAGAAACTGAATCTGATTCGTTTTTTTTTTTGGATAATTAAAACATAAAAGATACCTAGAGATTTATCTTCAAGCCAAAGCTCTGATACCAAATGATGCGGGCAAGGACCCTAACTCCACCACAAAAGCTAGCTCAAGAGTGGAGGTTTAGCCCATGCTTATATAGTAGCCAGGAACTCCTTACACGGCCGATGTGGGATCACATCATCCTCCCCTTCTTTAGATTGCACGTCCTCGTGCTCGTGCCAACTCAATCGTTTACCCGCAGTCCACACACGAGTCGCTTGTGCCAACTCACTCGTTAACCCGCACCCGAGCCAAGGAACGAAGGGACAAGGACCACACCGGTGCGTGCAAGGTTGGCTCTGATACCAACTGATACGAGCAAGGACCCTAACTCCACCACAAAAGCTAGCTCAAGAGTGGAGGTTTAGCCCATGCTTATATAGTAGCCAGGAACTCCTTACACGGCCGATGTGGGATCACATCACATTTCATTTGGATCAAAGTTTGATTATTGGTAGAATCAACAAACAAAGGTAAGTCTCTAAAATTTAATCTATTTAAATATAGCATATTAAGCTTTAGTAATTGTTCATATCTTTCATGCAAAGCTAATACTATAGTTAATAAAGTCATTTTCATAAAAATCCTAAAACCCTATTTTCTAAATCTTAAACCCTAAAATCTTAATTTTCAATATCAAAACATACGATCCTAAAAACCAGTATGGTGCTGGGCCATTTCTCACCTTCTCTGATGCAAGAAAGGATCCCTTGAAGCTAGCAAATGAACCAATCACTAGGAGCAAGGCAAAGAGATATCAAGCTAGTATGGCTTTGCATATTTAAGAAGAGATTTCCAAAGAGCTTCAAGAATTATCATTCAAGAAGATGGAGATAGAGCTTGAAGAAGGCACACCAAAGTTGATTATGATGCTTAGTGTGGAAGCTAAAGGCTAGCTAAAGAAAGGTCCAACGTGCAAGAAAGGTCCATGGGGGTTCAGATAAAGCCTTGGGAAGTAATTTAAGGTCCAACGTGCAAGAAAGGTCCATGGGGGTTCATATAAAGCCTTGGGAAGTAATTTAAGGCCCATGGACAGCCCAAATAGTGTGGGGCGTTTCTTATGTTGAAGGAATTATGATACGAGCAAGGACCCTAACTCCACCACAAAAGCTAGCTCAAGAGTGGAGGTTTAGCCCATGCTTATATAGTAGCCAGGATCTCCTTACACGGCCGATGTGGGATCACATCATCCTCCCCTTCTTTAGACTGCACGTCCTCGTGCTCGTGCCAACTCAATCGTTTACCCGCAGTCCACACACGAGTCGCTTGTGCCAACTCACTCGTTAACCCGCACCCGAGCCAAGGAACGAAGGGACAAGGACCACACCGGTGCGTGCAAGGTTGGCTCTGATACCAACTGATACGAGCAAGGACCCTAACTCCACCACAACTGATACGAGCAAGGACCCTAACTCCACCACAAAAGCTAGCTCAAGAGTGGAGGTTTAGCCCATGCTTATATAGTAGCCATGATCTCCTTACACGGCCGATGTGGGATCACATCATCCTCCCCTTCTTTAGACTGCACGTCCTCGTGCTCGTGCCAACTCAATCGTTTACCCGCAGTCCACACACTAGTCGCTTATGCCAACTCACTCGTTAACCCGCACCCGAGCCAAGGAACGAAGGGACAAGGACCACACCGGTGCGTGCAAGGTTGGCTCTGATACCAACTGATACGAGCAAGGACCCTAACTCCACCACAAAAGCTAGCTCAAGAGTGGAGGTTTAGCCCATGCTTATATAGTAGCCAGGATCTCCTTACACGGCCGATGTGGGATCACATCATCCTCCCCTTCTTTAGACTGCACGTCCTCGTGCTCGTGCCAACTCAATCGTTTACCCGCAGTCCACACACGAGTCGCTTGTGCCAACTCACTCGTTAACCCGCACCCGAGCCAAGGAAAGAAGGGACAAGGACCACACCGGTGCGTGCAAGGTTGGCTCTGATACCAACTGATACGAGCAAGGACCCTAACTCCACCACAAAAGCTAGCTCAAGAGTGGAGGTTTAGCCCATGCTTATATAGTAGCCAGGATCTCCTTACACGGCCGATGTGGGATCACATCAAATTGAAACAAAGCAACAAAAACGCAAATAATAAAAGAAGAAATGAAAACGAATTGGAAGGGATAAAACCTTATCTAGAGCGTTGGCTCTGATACCAAATGATACGGAACCTCCAAGAATAAGCCTGAGAACCCCTTGATTTCGAACCCCCACAGCATTAACTTGAAAACCCCTAGTCGAATTCGGTACAACCCCCAAGGATTAGGTTAGATTTCAGATTACCTTGAATTAATCAAAGATCCAAGATTTCAAAACAAGTCAGTTCCCAAATCCCAGATTCGAAACACTCCACAAGAAAGTTGATCAAACTACTTGAATGTTTCTGAAGCATGTATTCAAGCAAGAACACAAAAGATAAAAGCAATTCGGCTTTAGGTTAATAAATTCGTCCAAACTTCAAAACTAAGATGGCTTACAACCCTAAATGAGATATAAATAGCTAAACCCTAATTAGGGTTATTAAGTAGCATTTGTCTTTCTAATCAAATTTTAAGAAATAATAAAGTAATCAAAGTCCTAATTTAATACCAAACAAACAGGGCCCTTACTTTTTAAATGGGCATAACTAGTGGGCCTTAATACATAACTAGTGGGCCTTAATACAAGCCTCATTCCTGAATTACAACTTGTAGCAAGTTGTAATTGACTTCCTTTGGTCTTGTCTCCAAGCTTGTAATTCCTTGCAAACCATAGTTAGCCAAATTCACCAAATCTTGCAAATGGCAAAATTAGTGCTTGCTGAATCTTTTTGGCTCGCGATCTAGTTATAGGACCTTGTGGCAGAATAATTGGATTGATGATCTCCTCAACTTGGTCCTCACGTCCTAGGCCTTGCTCATCCTTGCGGTGTGCTGGTTGTTCCACAACATTTCTTGAACAAAATTAGGGTTTGGAACTTTTGTGAAAACAATATTAGAGTTTAGGGTTTTGATAAATATTTGGTCACTGTATAAACCCTAATAACTCTTTAATATTGATACTGATACGAGACACGGCTATTAAATATGTTTCCATGAAGACACGATGCATAAAAATTGATAGTGTTATCAAATAAAATTTATCAGATATGGTTAAACTAAACCACATATATGAAATTCATAATATTAATAAACAAAAGATGTTATGATTTTGGAGAGTTTATAAGATTTTACCTACGTTTGAAGGCTCCACCAAATTAAAAGTGTTAAAATCAAGCTTTGTTTGATATTTGCTACTGCCTGAATCAAGTTATTTCTTCGATTGAACTTTGGCAATTTGGCAATTGCCTTAACACTGCCTTGGTTAAGATTACTGACCCTTTTTTATTTTAATTATCAGTTCTTGTCTCTATTGATCCTTTCTCACTCTCTGTTTGTGTTCGTCTTTTTTTATAATTAGGGTTTTATAAACTACTCTCATCTCTCATTTCTTTACTGCCTGAAAGTTGCTGAAGTTAAAAGTAAAGAAGTCCTCGTTGCTTCCTCTTGCTAAAAGTTGCTAATAGTTGCTGATCCCCTTCTAGTTTTTTTAAAGTCTCTATTTATAAGAGCATGCATGCATTAGGTTAAACATCATGGAAGTTTTCATTTTGAAAATGGATCCTCTAATGCATATCTAATTAAACTTGAATTCGTAGGAAACCGATGCCATATCGGACTCAAACCAAGTAAACTGAGACCATCTCAAAGTGAAACCAATTTTAATCCGTCAAAATGTAGGTCCATATCGAATTGGGAAGGCCCTTATTCGATATGGAGCCTATCCTCATATCAAAATTGGCTTCCAATTCAATCTGGTGACCTTTAGTTAAGGTCCCATATCGAATTGGGAAAGTCCCAATTCGATATGGGACTCATATCAAAATTGGCTTCCAATTCGATATGGGGACCTTAGTTAAGGTCCCATATCAAATTGGGAAAGTCCCAATTGAATTGAAAGGCCCGGTTTGACTTCAACACACCTCCAATTGCCCTAACATCGAATTAGACCCAATTGAATTTTTAAAACAAACCTCTTTAGGATTTTAAAGGTTTAACCATTATACCATCTAATCAAAATGTTATGCCTCAGGCAATGGACTAGTCAGGGCCAAAATCAAAGGTCTATAGTTTGTCCCCTGCTTGAATGATTTAAAATTTCAGTAGAAGAGAGTGAAAAGCACCATGACTTTGAGCTAATTTGGATAAGAATGGGTTCTTGACCCAAGATTGAAGTTGGTTTGGGTTCTGGACCTAGAATGAGTTCTGGACTAAAAAAAGATTTGGGTTCTGGACCCGGGTGAGTTTTTGACTCAAAAATGTTTTGGATTCTTGACCCGGGTGAGTTCTAGGCTCAAAAAATATTTTGGGTTCTAAACCTGATGCAAGAAAGGATCCCTTGAAGCTAGCAAGTGGACCAATCACTAGGAGCAAGGCAAAGAGATATCAAGCTAGTATGGCTTTGCATATTCAAGAAGAGATTTCCAAAGAGCTTCAAGAATTATCATTCAAGAAGATGGAGATAGAGCTTGAAGAAGGCACACACCAAAGCTGATTATGATGCTTAGTGTGAAAATGGAAGCTAAAGACTAGCTAAAGAGGTCCAACGTGCAAGAAAGGTCCATGGGGATTCATATAAAGCCTTGGGAAGTAATTTAAGGCCTTAGTAAGATGATGGAAGTGATTGGAAGAAAAGCTTGGAGTGCAGCCAGTTTCACACGTACCTGTGAGATTTCTGAAGCCCTGTGAGAATAGCTGGATGGACCCACTGCTTAAAGATTATTAATTCTGTTTAATGGGCCACATTTTATATCATTATGGAAGGCTTAAAAATAGGATTTTGTTTCCATACTTTATATTTTCCTTAGTGGATTAGGATTTTGTTTCCATACTTTATATTTTCCTTAGTGGATTAGGATTACTTTATGTTTTTCCTTATGCAATTAGGAATGTTTTCCTTATGCAATTAGGAATATTTTAGTTTTCCATATGCAATTAGGAATTTTGTAACCCTTATTTAAGGGCACTATTAGGCTGAATTTCAGGATATACAACAATCAATAAAAAATTTTGAATTCTTCTACAAGTTCTTCTTGTGAATTTTCGTGTGAGAGAGATTAGAGTGGATTCTTTAATTCTTTCTTTGCATCAAGAATTAGGTTTACTTATCAACAAGAGTTGTGGCATTTTCCTTCTTCTTACCAACTAAATCCTTTAATCATAGTGAGTTCGCGTCTCTTTATAGGCGTTGGGTTCCTTAGGAGGTGATTATCAAGTTTCAAGGAGTTCTCTACCATTGTTATACGTTGGGTTTGCTGCCATCGTTGCTAAGGGTCCGCGTCAAAACCCAGGTGAGTTATGTACTAAAAAATAATTTAGGTACTTAGACCTGAGGCTAAATTCGATTTGGGTACTTGGACCCGAGACTTGATACTTGGACCCGAGAATGAATTTGATTTGGCTACTTGGACCTGAGACTAGATTTGATTTGGGTACTTGGACCCGAGACTGGATTTGACTGACCTTTTATCAATTGAGAATTCTAGCTTAATCGGCTGTTCCATTCTTTAATGGATTGTGGGTCTCTACAAAAAAAAATGAATCTTTATCCATTGGAGATCGGGTCTTTACCCTTCAAAATGGATCTTTATCCATTGGAAATAAGATTTGTACCCTTAAAACATGGATCTTTTACCTTTAAAACATGGATCTTTACCCATTGGAGATCGAGTCTTTACCCTTAAAACATGGATCTTTATCCAATGGTGTTCGGGTCTTTATCCTTAAAACATGAATCTTTATCCATTGGAGATAGGGTCTTCACTCTTTCAAATGGATTTTCATCCTTTGGACTTCAGTTCTTCACACTTTAAATTTGATCTTCATCCTTTTGGACATTTGTCCTATATTGGCTTTAGCTCTTCTAACTGAACTGATCTTTTTTCTTTTGCATCTTCATTTCTTTTAGGGTTCTTATATTCTTTTTTAAAAAAATTTAGCTACTTTTTAGCTGTCCTTTATATCCTGTCTTTGCCCCTGCATGACGAAATATTAAAAGTGAGTCTAAAAATATTTTATACACACATAAACTCAAAAATTGAAAAGAGAAAGTTTTGCCCCCTGTGTAGGCTCAAACCAATAATTTTTTCCATGCAGGCACTCATTTATATTTGTGTATTGTCTGGTTCCTTGCATACATTTTTTCTTTCTTTTACAAAATGACTGAATCTTTCTCAAGTAATGGGCCTTCCATGTCCCCTGATTCCATATATGCTTCATGTTTTCTTCATAGAGCATTGTTGTTCACTTTGACAAAGGATAGGAAATACAACAAAATGCAATGTGATATGCTCATGTATGCATGATATGCATGAATAATACTTACAGTGGTTCCATCAACTCACAGACTGAGGTGCTCAGCTGAAGTGTTTTCATTGGTTCCTTCCATATGCTCATTTAGGTCTTGTATTGGAATGACAGAAGGCTTTGCATTTATGTCCTTTATCTTCAAGATGTTGAAAACATGAGTGGTGGAGACCCCAAGCAGCAGAGATACATCCATTTCAAACTATGATTCAGCACGACAATTGGTAGTTTCTTCATAACCTTGCCAATAATCATTTACTTTGGTCAGTGTGTCCTTCGAGGTTCAATGGTTTAACATACTTCCCTTAACTTGAAGGTTTATAAAATAAGAAAATAGTTTTTTTTTTAATTTTAAAATCAAATGTTGACTTTATCAAATCTGTGTCAATTTATCTTAGGATTCGACTTTTCCAAATTAACATATCCATTACATCATAACCCTAATTACCATACTAAACTCGGGAATTATTTTCATTTGAGCAAGAATTGTTGCACTTCAGATAGGCACATACACATTACTTGGCCAAGGTCTCATTGAATTTAAATATTGTCTATCTCATATGCATGCTTGTCTGAGCTATCTCCACTAATAGACTCTACCTACCAAGAGAGATCAACAAGTCTTTAATGGGCTTGAAATGAGGCTATGAGGGACACAGGTTAAATGAAGCCCATTTGTAAGTTGGAGCCGATGTGACACTATTGATGTAATATCCCAAATGATACCCTAAAATTTTGGAAATGCTAATTGTTGAAATGGAATTAAATGATTTTAAAGTATATATATGATTAAGTGGAAAGAAAGGAAAAGGGAAGTGTGTATATGTTGTATATATATACAAGTCAACATTTTATTTATGGACAAATGATATATTTAATTATATAAAATAGAAATTAAATGTTAGTGGAAGATGATATTTGATATTTATATTATAATAATATATTAATACTTGGTGGGGATTAAGTGAAGATTTAAGTGGTTAAGAGTAGTTTTTGGGTTTGACTTTTTTTATCATCTTCTTCTTTCTTTTTCAAGAGGCTGGCCATCACCATTGTCAAAAGGAAAGAGAGGTTTTGTTGATTCCTAACTCAAGCAATTGAAGGATTTCAAGAGATCAAGTTGGAGTTTTAAGTTTTTGCTTCACTTTTGGTAAGTTTCCAACTTGTTCTTTATTTTCTTTTGCGTTGTGTTTATGAGTTTGGTGGATGGTTGGTGTGGTTGTGTGTATGGGAGATTTTGGTGTGTTTAAGGTTTTTTTGTTTAGTTAACTTTGATTTTAGGGTTCGATTGAAGAGAAAGGGTTAAGTTTGGTGAAGAAGGCAAGAGTTGTGGGTGTTGTGACTTTGAATTGTGAAATATAGTTGTGATTGTGTTTTGATGTTTATTGTTGCGCTTAAATCAACACTATCACAAAGCGGCACTCGCAAGTATACGAGGCTATTGTAGTGACGGTGATCGCCCCAAGGTCGTTTCCCAAGGAAGGACTTGCAAGTAATAGTTCGATTAGCATGGAATAATAAATTCGATTTTGTGATTGAATTGGTGGACCGTAATTATCCTTAGAAATTAAAACGAGTGATTTTATGCAAGAGAATTTCAATTATGGAAATGATGCCAAGGGTTGTAGGTCTATTTAATCAAATGTTCAATTATCCGATTATCCATTAATATAACCTTGAATCTTAATTTGTTTCTTAAGATTAATTAGCCAATTATCAATTCACTAGTTCTCACATTTATGAATTAACAACAACCAATTGTTTAACATCATCAAATTAATAAACCCTTGAACTTATATTTCTAATTCATTCTTAGGGTAGTCAATTGCATAGTTCCGATATTAAACTTCTCCTCTCGGTTCGTCATTCAATATTAAGTAATCAATAGGTGGCCATTCTATCAATTTACCTTTAATTCAATGCAATCAACAAATAACAAGGTATATCAATGGAATCATCAAATCAAATCATTTAATCAAATATACTACAACCCCAAGCATGAATAATTTAGCTCATCATATGTTTTAAATAAATACTCAATTCAATATAAACCAAATCAAAATTATACATTGCAATATTAATGTTCTTAATACACAATAACAAATAAGAAATGGAATACAAGGAAGAGTTAGGAAAACCCCTTTTTGAAGATGCTAACAATTGGACTCTCGTCTCTTTCGTGGCTCCTTCTTGGTGTGTAATGATGAACTTCCAGCTCTCTTGAACAATTGGTTCTCTTCTTGAAGGAGTGGATGATAGCTTTCTCAAATTCTCAACCCTCCAATCAAGCCTCTTAAAACCCTAATTCTTAAGAACTAATAACTCGCTTCAAAACCAACAATTGATTTTGCTCTTGGTGTGTGTGAAGGAATGGTAAATGGAAATGGTGAATGGTCTTCCTCTCTCAAGCCAAGAACCAAGGAAGAAGATGATGAAGATGAAGAACCCGTGGGAAGTGTAGAGAATGTCCACTAAAAATATTCAAAATCCCTCTCTCTCATCCCCATGCTCTTCCACTTTCAATTGTTTAAGACACCCATAATGCCTTGTCTCCCACTTACTAATTTCTTTATACCTTTCTTCCATAAAATCCTCCCACTTTTCACTCTTTTTTGTTCTTTTGTCTCCCACTAAAAACACACCAGCTCATTTCTCGTGCAAATCAGCTAAGGGCCCAGGGTGACACGGCCAAGCCAAATGGAACTTGGCCGTGTCTAGTGACTTTCTTACTTGGGGACACGGCCAAGCTCCTGGCCGTGTCCCATTCTGTGTGCTTGTCCTTGTGAGACACGGCCAAAGACACGGCCGTGTCATGTGACACGGCCAGTGTCCTGGCCGTGTTCAGTGATGGTGTCTGTTTCTGTGTCTTTCTTTTCTTCTTTGCTCTTTTGTTCCCTTGGAGAGACACAGCCAATGGCTTGGCCGTGTCTCCTGGCCGTGTTCGCTACTGGACTTGTTTCCTTGATGGACACGGCCAAGCCATGTTAGTCCTGGCCGTGTCTCATGTTTGTCCTTGATTCTTCTTCTTCTGATGAGGGACACGGCCAAGCCTTGGCAAGCTTGGCCGTGTCATTTGTTTTCTTCAACAAGTTCACCCATTTTTGATTCCTTAGCTCCATCAAGTGTACTTCAACCTAAATCAACAACTTCAAACATATTTAAGTACAATTAAACATGAAAATTAACTTAAAACCAACGAAAACATCATAGAAAATGTATACAAAATTGATCTAAACATTTATGCAAGTTTATTATGGTATATTGATGGTTTTGGTTAAGTATTTTTGGAGTGAAAAAGGGTAAAAGAAAGATATTTGTAGGATGTGGTGTTTTTTATGTCGATTTCAGGTTTTTGGCCTGACACGCCCAGTAACACTGCCATGGGCATGTCATTGGTTCTGTTTTCAGTATAGGTGACACGAGCAGGACAGGCCCATGTCACTGAGCATGTCACGGCTTCTGTGTAGTAGTAGTATTGACACGTCCAGTGATCGCCCATGTCACTGAGCGTGTCATAACTACTGTGTTGTTGGAAGATTGAAACGTCCAGTGACACTCCCATGTCACTGAGTGTGTCATAGCTTCTGTGTTGGAGGATGATTGACATGTGCAGTGACACGCCCATGTCACTGAGCGTGTTACAGTTTTTGTGTTGTAGATTTAGGGCATGATCAGGGACACGCCCGTGTTGTTGAGCGTGTCATGTGTAGAGTTTGCCCTAGATAGTTCTTATTCTTATTTTATTATGTGTATCACTAAGTGAGTATGTATAATCACCTTTGGATTAGGTTTTGAAGATATTTGAGTTACCCCAATCCAAGTGTTGAAGATATCTTGGAAGAGGAGGTTGTTAGATTGGTGTTTGTTGCTCTTAGAGGTAAGTACAAACCTTACATGATTGCATACATTTACATGATTTTGGGACTTAACACATTTGGTTGGAAAATGTGTTAAGTTACCTATTATATTGTTGGGATATGAAAATGGTGCTATGATTTGCATAATGTGAACTACATGAAATATATGTTGAGGATTCAAAATATATGAACAATGTAATTTGTTATGTATACTCTAATGATGATATGTAAGCCATTGGTGATGGCTATATTGATATAAATGGAATATTTGAGGCATTGTGCTATGATGATCATGAGAAAATGAAGAAGGATTTGATAATGAAATAATGAAAGGATTGTGTGCCTAGTATGTTATTCAATTTTTAGAGTTTTGTTGTTGGTGGCATGCCTAAAAATAACAATCCCTTGAAGCTGGGTTGGGCTTGGTCCTTAAAGCCTAGTTGGGTGATGCTGTGCTCCCCTTGAAGCTCGGTTAGGCCTAGTCCTTAAAGCCTAGTTGGGATGTTACATATGAGATAATTCTCATTGTGATAATGATTCGCCTTCGGGCTAGATAAATGTGATTATTGGACCAAAACAGTAACTCTGGAATTTGAATGGCATATTAGATTCTTTTGGGCCCATGCTTGTTTTGCTTTAATGTGAATTATGAATAATGAAGCAAGTGAACAATGTAATGAGATTTAATGTTATGAAATATGATATCCTTGTATACTACTTCAAATTCTTGAAAGTTTGACATTGGAATTACATTTGAATCATATTGTTATCAAGGTTTGTACCACTAAGCTTCTGGCTTAGCGCGATTGTGATTTATCGCGTAGGTGACAGGGTAGATCCGGTTGAGTCAGAGAATTCAGCTATACCGAGTCGAGTCTAGACTTGTGATCCCTTGTGAAGTATTGATTTTTAGACATCAAGATCAGAGACGAACTGCCAGCATGTATAAACTCTATATTTTTGTAAATATTGATTTTGATGTATACATATGTATATTCTGCTGCTTATTAAACAAATGTTTTAGATAAACTTTTGGACAATGTAAATATATATATATATGTTTTAACAAGTAATATATCACCTGATATTTTTATGATGTCGATTGTATGTTTTAAGATTACACAAATTTTATAAGTGATGATTTGATATTAAAGTTTAAAGATTGGTTTGTTTAAAATGGATTGTAACATTCTTGTAGTCGGTATATGTATATTACATATGTGGGTATATGTGGTGTACGTATATTGAGTATAGGGGTGTTACAATGGACAAACCCTCACACTACAAATTTCTTATTTAAACAGCTGGAAACAATCTTTTTAGACTCCAATTTCCTTATATCTCTTTGGAAGAAATATAGAACTGATTAAGATGATCTTCATCTTTTCCTTTTGCTTCTGCACAAACTCAGGACTGGGTTTTTTTATTTTTTTTCTTTTCCTTTTTTATTTTTGCTTTTTGCTTTACTTTTAATATTTTTTGCTTTTTTCTCTTTTTTTTTTGTCCAACTCTAAGAAGATTGTTCTGTTTGCACCATTCTATGCTTCTGACTATGGATGAGTGGAGTAGAGTGAGTTTGCTTCAACAAGGGTAAATCATTTGTTGTCCTGATGCCATCTTAATAAATTGGAGATATTAGGTCTAGTATCAGGTGAACTTCAACTACCTTTATGGTCTTGAGAACATCAACTATCCTTATGGTCTTGACTATGCATTCATTTCTTTGATCTGCTTGCCTATATTCCTTAGTGATCATCAGATTTGTCATAAGTATCACAACAACCCAGGGTAGGTTATTAGGGTTTACAAGTCAATAAATAGTAAGCTAAAATTTATAAAGGATCAAAGGGACAACTAGGGATTGATATTTAATTGGGTGGATACTAGTTGTTGGCTAACCAAATAATGCCTAGATCATCTCTCCCTTAAATAAGAAGAGTTTAATTTTTTCTCAAAAGTTTGTCAAAGCAGTTCTAAGATTGACTAGGACCTAGACACTCATAATTATGTAGGAGCCCTCTCTAAGTAAGCATACACAACCCAATGCTATAGAACAATTCCCTCACCAGTAAAGTTATTCAAATCATAATGCATAGATACGCTAATTTATAAATATCAAGCTAGATTTGTCATTGGTTGGGCACCAAAATGAACAAAGACCAATAAATATTTAATGAAAATAATTTATTCAAACAATCTTAATTTTAAAAACATAATTTTTTTGCAAATAAGCACTAAAGAAAGCAAAATAAAAAGGGTAACACTTCAAGCTAAGGAAGGTTTGTTGAATAAAATTTCTCCTTATTCCACATCTTCAATATTCCAGTCTTGAAAGACACAATCTTCCTCCACTCCTCCTCCTACTATGATGGTTGTTGGTTGTGGCATTCTTCCAAATTCAGGCAAAGGATTGCTTTTGGTGTTGGGCTTGCTAGGTTCAGGCAACTTTCCACTATCAATGAACTTTTGGATCCCATATTTTAGTCGCAAGCATTTGTCCATTTCATGTCCTTATGTCTAATAAAATTGACAAAAGGTTTCAGCATCAAATTTTGGGGGTAAAGGATTTGGCAAAGGTCAAGGGGTCAATGGCTATAATAGTCCCTTCTTTTGTAGCTTGTTGAAAACCCAAGACAAAGGTTTCCCCAGATCTGAAAACTATCTTCTATTTGCTTGACCAGCTGTACTGACATCAACTTCTTTATATGTACTTTGATTGCCAGACTGATAATTCTGCTTTGCAGAAAATGGTTTTTCTCTCTTTTTCATTCTTCTATTTGAAAGCCATCTTGAAGAAGATCTTTGAAATCCCTTATAAGTGTGTGAAACAGCCTCTCATGAAGGTTGGGCAGGATGCCTCTCACAATCATCCTAATTTGGTCTAACTCATTAGGCCTCCTCTTGAGCAATGCAACTTTGTTTCTCCACCTTTTCATGTAATCAACAAAGTTCTCATTTGGTCTTTGCCTAATGGACTCAACTTCCATCAAAGTAACCTCTAACTGATGCAAGAAAGGATCCCTTGAAGCTAGCAAGTGGACCAATCACTAGGAGCAAGGCAAAGAGATATCAAGCTAGTATGGCTTTGCATATTCAAGAAGAGATTTCCAAAGAGCTTCAAGAATTATCATTCAAGAAGATGGAGATAGAGCATGAAGAAGGCACACCAAAGCTGATTATGATGCTTAGTGTGGAAGCTAAAGGCTAGCTAAAGAAAGGTCCAACGTGCAAGAAAGGTCCATGGGGGTTCATATAAAGCCTTGGGAAGTAATTTAAGGCCCATGGACAGCCCAAATAGTGTGGGGTGTTTCTTAT
The DNA here is from genome assembly GCA_947685225.1 of Garcia nutans. Classification (NCBI taxonomy): domain Eukaryota; kingdom Viridiplantae; phylum Streptophyta; class Magnoliopsida; order Malpighiales; family Euphorbiaceae; genus Garcia; species Garcia nutans. Next base: position 28,447,863 of record CANTUV010000007.1, on the reverse strand, counting down.
GTTGAAGGAATTAGTTTGGTTGTTTCCATACTTTATATTTTCCTTAGTGGATTAGGATTTTGTTTCCATATTTAATGTTTTCTTTATGCATTGAGGAATGTTTTCCTTATGCAATTAGGAATGTTTTCCTTATGCAATCAGGAATGTTTTCCTTATGCAATTAGGAATGTTTTCCTTATGCAATCAGGAATGTTTTCCTTATGCAATCAGGAATGTTTTCCTTATGCAATTAGGAATGTTTTAGTCTTAATTTTCCATATGCAATTACAAAATTTGTAACCCTTATTTAAGGGCACTATTAGGCCGAATTTGAGACAACAACAATTAATAAAAATTTTTGAATTCTTCTTGTGAAATTTCGTGTGAGAGAGATTAGAGTGGATTCTTTAATTCTTTCTTTGCACCAAGAATTAAGTTTACTTATCAACAAGAGTTGTGACGTTTTCCTTCTTCTTACCAACTAAATCCTTCAATCATAGTGAGTTCGAGTCTCTTTATAGGTGTTGGGTTCCTTAGAAGGTGATTATCAAGTTTCAAGGAGTTCTCTACCATTGTTATACGTTGGGTTTGCTGCCATCGTTGCTAAGGGTCCGCATCACTAACTTAGCATTATACCCATACTACTGAATGAAGGCTTTGTACAGCATATCCCAATCTCTTTGGGTACTTTCTTCTAAGGTATTGAACCAATTCTGGACAACAAGGTCCAATGAGAGCGTGAAGTATCTTAGAGTTTGAGCCTTAGTAGTTCGGGCAGACTGTATAGCAGTGATGTAATACTTAACATGCAAGTGAGGATTTTCTATACCATTGTACCTAGCGAAGGAAGGCATCTTGAACTTATAAGGAACCTCCTCATCTTGTTCGAATAGCTTGTCTATTTCTGACATCTCATCATATTTCAGCTTCTTTTTAAATTTCTTCTCTAAATCAGCAAATCAGTTTCTCAACATCAGATGTTTCAGTCTTTTTCATAGCTGCTCTTTCCATAACCTACAACTCTTTCCTCTTATCTTGTGAATCTTGGAAGTATTGAGCCCAGTCATCATCATCAATCATTACTTTGTCATCATTAGAGGCTGCTTCATTAACCGTAGCCTTCCCTTTGTCCTTGGGCTTCTTAGTGCTAGCAGATGCTTCAGCAGTGTTTTCCAAAAGTACAGCCAATTAGTTCCTTATAGTCTCAGCCAGGGCCTCCTTCAATTATTTCATCTTGGCATTGAGGGCATCGCCCACCATCCTTTGAATTTGTTTGGGGTCCATTGCTCTTGGTGAGAAGCTAATTATGTCATTGTTGGATTCTACGTCACTGGCGTAGGTTAGGTTGTCATATGCTTTTGAACTACTATACTCCAGGTCTGTGAGCTAGAAAGGATCAATGATATGTGATGGAATACATGTGTGTATGTATGTATACATGAATGCACAAATAACAAACAAACAAAGCTAATTAGGATATCCTTTCCAACCTTATAACTTCCATACACGAATGGCCAGTCTCTTTTCCTAGGTATATGGTCAACAAAATATCAACGTGGGATATCTTGCTTTTGAAAAATTCACTCAGAAGATTTTAACCAATAGTTATATTTTCAAACATGGAAATTAGTTCATGATAATTCCTGTTAATTAGGCTTTAATCCATCTAATCAATTTAAACAACTTTTATGATACATTGGATTAAAACTAAATTAAGAGGTTTATTATAAATAGATTTCTCACTTAAAAAATTAACTAATGATTCATGCCAAAAACAAGCCCATTCCAAAAATAAGCCCATAATTAATAGTTCTTAGCATAAGCTAGGCTCACAATTGATTTTTGGTATTCCATAATTGACCTAAATATTTGTAAGGTCTTTTGTAATCGAAAAATAATTTTATTTCAAAGCCCTTGGGCCATAGGGTTGAAAAAGATTTTTAACCAATCTTGAAAAGACAATCTTGAAGATTTTGAAAATTTGGAATTTTAGTCTCTTGGATTTAAAGGAAAAATTATTTTGAGCTTACAATATAGGTAGGTCATATTAGAAAAATGGCAAACCAAATAAGCCATGGTTTAAACTAAGATATATCAATCATAGTCAAACAACAAGCATTTGGGTAAAAATCTAAGGAAAGTAAATAGGCCAATTACATGAGCTTTTCTTTGGGTTGAAAAGCTTAGGTTCCCATAGCAAGTATATACCAAAAGGTACAAGGCTATAAGTGGTTATGCCATGCTCGATCTCCATACCTTGAGTGAAAGTATGGTATCCCTTACATAACACAACACGGGTAACACAGGCATCCTAACTCACGCACACAATACAATCTAAAAGATGTAATGGATAATATCATAACAAGAAAGAATAAAATAATATAAAGACCAACGAAATCAACTTCTTTTATTCCTAGTGGAGTCGCCACTATGAGCTGAGATTTTTGCCCCCACTCCCATGTGAAATGGTTCTTTCAACTTCTGCACTGTTAAGCTCAGGGTCTTAGAGAACACAGGCCTAAACTTAGAGAAAATGGAGTCACCACCTAAATGGGCCGAGAAAAAGAAAGGGGTGGATGACTCGATTTATAAGAAATTCCAACCCCCTTTTGGGTTCAAAAAGTTGGGTACGCGTGGGGAAGGTGAGAATGACCCAACACCCCCACAGTGCACGGTTCATTGGAACCGGCCTCCTTTTTATGTCTTAATATTATAAAATTCTTAAATATAATGATATTATCCATATTACATGCAATCATAAGAATAAATAAATATTTTATTAAAACCACAACAAATTCAAACAAAATAAATGAATAGGAACCCATCCATGAATGTAAACATGCCTTTACAATTGTTCAATATAAAAAAGAAAACAAATAAAATAGGATACCCACCAATTGGTGAAAACATATCATTTACACTAATCCAAAACTTAAAATACACCAAGTTACATTAAACTTAATCAATTGAGGTACCCAATCATGGAAACATACCTCTTACAACTCCTTGAAACTCAAAAAAATCAAATTACAAATATTCAAGCATTCATCATAAAATCAAATAAAAATAAACTTTTTATTAAGACATATAATAAATCATGCATCTAAACTTAAATAAAGCAATAAAAATATAAATTTAGGTTTACATCTTGAATTAGGGTTTCTAGAACAAAATTAGGATTTGGATCTTTTGTGAAAACAATATTAGCATTTAGGGTTTTGATAAATATTTGTTCACTGTATAAACCCTAATAACTCTTTAATATTGATACTGATATGAGACATGGCTATTAAATATGTTTCCATGAAGACACAATGATTATAAATTAACAGTGTTATCAAATAAAACTTATCAGATATGATTAAACTAAACCATAGATATGAAATTCATTATATTAATAAACAAAAGTTGTTATGATTTTGGTGAGTTTCGAATATTGTACCTGAATTTGAAGGCTCCGTTGAATTTATAGTGTTTGAATCAAGCTTTGTTTGATATTTGCTACAGCCTTAATCAAGTTATTTCTTCGGTTGAACTTTGGAAATTTGGCAATTGCCTTGACACTGCCTTGATTAATATTACTGACCTTTCTCACTCTCTATCTGTGTTCCTCTTTTTTGATAATTAGGGATTTATAAACTGCTCTCGTCTCTCTTTTCTTTACTGCCTGAAAGTTTCTGAACATCCAAAGTCTGCTGAAGTTAAAAGTCGAAAAGTCCTCGTTGCTTCCTCTTGCTAAAAGTTGCTAATAGCTGCTGATCCCCTTCTAGTTTTTTTAAAGTCTCTATTTATATGAGCATGCATGCATTAGGTTAAATGTCATGGAAGTTTCCATTTTAAAAATGGATCCTTTGATGCATATCGAATTAAAACTTGAATTCGTAGGAAATCGATGCCATTTAGGACTCAAACCAAGCAAAATGAGACCATCTAGAAGTGAAACAAATTTTAATCAGTCAAAATATAGGTCCATATCGAATTGGGAATATGGAGCCTATCCCCATTTCGAAATTGGCTTCCAATTTGATATGGGGACCTATAGTTAAGGTCCCATATCGAATTGGAAGTCCCAATTCGATATGAGACTTATCCCATATCGAATTGGGCCTTCCAATTCGATATGGGAAAGTCCCAATTCAATATGGGACTATCCCATATCGAATTGGGACATCCTAATTCGATATGGGTTGTCCCATATCGAATTGGAAGGCCCAGTTTGACTTTAACTTACCTCCGAATGCCCTAACATCAAATTAGACCTAATTGAATCTTCAAAATAAATCTCTTTAGGGTTTTAAAGGTTCAACCATTATACCATCTAATCAAAAGGTTTATGAATCAGGCAACGGACTAGTCAAGGCCAAAATCAAGGGTCTACCCCAGCTTTTCACGTAATCCACAAAATTCTCATTTTGTTTCAACCTTATTTACTCTACCTCCATTAAAGTAACTTCTAATTCATCATTATACCCATGTTGCTGGATGAAAGCCTTGTACAATGAATCCCAATCCTTTTGAGTACTATCCTCTAAGGTGTTGAACCAATTCTGCATAACAGGGCCTTAGTTGCTCGGGCAGATTGCATAGTAGTGATGTATTTCTTAACATGAAGATGAGGGATTACAGTTCCATTAAACTTAGCAAAAGAGGGCATCTTGAATTTGTACTGGACTTCCTCATCTTGTTCAAACAATTTGTCCACCTCCGACATCTCTTCAATTTTCAGCTTCTTTTCAAACTTCTTCTCTAAATCAACAATCATTTTCTCCACATCTAAAGTTTCATTCTTTTCCACAGTTGATCTTTCCACAACCTTTGGCTCTTTCTTCCTATCTTGAGGATCTTAGAAGTATTGAGCCCATTCATCATCATCATCAATAACTATTTTGTCATCATCAAAGGCTACTTCACCAACCTTAGCCTTTCCTTTGTCCTTTTGCTTCTTAGTACTAGCAGATGCCTCAGCAGTGTTCCCCAAAAGTTCAACTAGGTGGCTTTTCATGGTCTCAACCAGGACCCCTTTTAGTTCTTCCATCATGGCATTGAGGGCATCATCCACCATCTTTTGAATCTATTAAGGTTCCATTGCTTTTGGTGAGAAGCTAACTGAGTCATTACTGGATTCTATGTACGCTCTTGGTCAGATTTTCGTATGCTCTTGAACTACTGTACTCCAGGTCTGTGTGCTAGAAAGGATCAATGCCATGTAATGCAATGTGTGTATACATGTATGCATGTATGCACAAGTAACAAACAAACAAAGATAATTAGGATATTCTTTTCAACCTTATAACTTCCACACACGAATGGCAAGTCTCTTTTTCTAGGTATATGGTCAATAAAATACCAACATGAGATGTCTTATTTTTGAAAGATTCACTCAGACGGTTTTAACCAATAGCTATATTTGCAAACATAGAAGACAGTCCATGATAATTCCCATTAATTAGGCTTTAATCCATTGAATCAACTAAAAATTAGCTTTTATGCTATATCAAATTAAAGCTAAATTAAAAGGGTTTATCATAAGTGGACTTCCTATTTGAAAAAACAACTAATGATTCATGCCACAAACAAGGCCATGATCAATAATTCTTGATATAAATTAGGCCCACAATTGATTTTATTATTCCATAATTGACTTAAATAGTTGTAAACTCATTTAAGAAAAGGTTTTAATAAATGTTTGAAAGCCCACTGAAAAGGTTTGTTTATAATTGAATTTTGGGCTTTATATTTGGTCCATGAGGTAGAAAAGATTCTTTGACCCATATTAGAAAAGCATCTTGAAAATTTTAAAAATAGTTTTGGTCTTTTGGGCTTAAAGAAATAAAAATTATTTTGAGTTTACAATATGATTAGGTCATATTAGAAAAAGAACAAACCAAATAAGTCATGGTTCAAACTAAGATATTATCAATCATAGTCAAACAATAAGCATTTAGGTAAAAATCTAAGGAAAATATCTAGGCCAGTTATATGAGCTTTAGTCTTTGGGTTGAAAAGTTTAGGCTCCCATAGCAAGTATATACCAAAAGTACAAGTCTATGAGTGGTTATACCATATTCGATCTCCATACCTTAAGTGAAAGTATTGTATCCCTTGCATAACACAACATGAGTTACACGGGTATCCTAACTCACGCACACAATGCAATCTAAATGATGCAATGGACAATATCATAATAAGAAAGAATAAAATAATATAAAGACCAATTGAATCAACTTCTCTTATCCCTAGTGGCGTCGCCACTGTGAGTGGGAATTTTTGTCCCACTCCCATGTGAAATGGTTATTGTGACTTTAGTACTGTTAGGCTCAGGGCCTTAGAGAACACGAGCCTAAACCCGGAGAAAACCAGGACAGGCTAGAAAAACAAAAGGGGTGGATGACTTGATTCTTAAGAAATCTCCAACCCCTTAATGGGTTCGGAAAGTTGGAAATGTATGGGGAAGGTGAGAGTGACCCAGCACCCCCATATTGTCCGATTCATTCAAACCAGCCTCTTTTTAGGTCTGAACATTATTAAATTCTTTGTTATTATGATATTATACATACTACACATAATTTAAAAGAAATAAACATCCATCACCTTTATTAAAGTAAATCAATCAAAATAGGCACCCATCCATGGACAAAAACATGCTTTTACAAATGTCCAATGTCCAAAAAAAAAATAAAATAAATAAAAGGGGACACCCACCATAGGTGGAAACGTTTCCCTTACAATAGTCAAAGTCCTTAAAGGATAAGTTAAATTACATAATAAAAACCAAGGTACCAACAAAGTGGAAACATACCTCATACATCTTAAAATTAAAATAAACTAATAAAGAAATTTAACCAAATAAATCAAACCATTCAAACATTCATAATAATTAAAATTAAATTACCAAAAATAAATCATCCATCACAATCATACATTAATAAGTTAAATAATCAAAACCTATATTTAAACATTATACATTATATAAAATAATAAATATACAAAACTAAGGTTTTATTAATACGAATTAGGGTTTCTAAAAAACTAAGGTTTTAATTATTCAATTAGGATTTTAATTTGGAAAGTAGGGTTTTAGGTTGAAAATTATGGCTTTGGGGTTTTAGGATTATGGTTTTAAAGTTATGGCAACTGGATATGAAAATTACAATTTTAAGGTTTTTTAAATTGGAAATTAGTACTTTGATTTTAAAAATAGGGTTTTTTAGGGTTTCAATTTGGGAATTAGGGTTTTTGATTTGAAATTAGGGTTTTTGGATGAAATTAGGGTTAGGGCTTTGGGGAAAAACATATTAGGGTTCTGATTATTTTGGAAAATAGAATAGGGTTTGATTATTTTGGAAAAGTAGGATTTTGGATGTTTTGAAAAGGGATTATGTTTTTAATTAAGAAACTAGTTTTACAGATTAGGGTTTTGGAAATTGGTTTTATAGATTAGGGTTTGTTGTTTTAGACCATGGTTTTACATATTAGGGTTTGTTGTTTTAGACCATGGTTTTACATATTAGGGTTTTGGAAATTGATTTTATAGATTAGGGTTTAGAGAATAATTTTAGGGTTTTAGGATAAAGGCTAGGGTTTTAGTTCTTTGAACTTAGTTACTGTAATTGTATAAACAAGACTACTTTATGATTGTATGGGATATATTATTGTAAATTACTATTGGATGTCTAAACGGATTGCTGTGTAAAGATGATTCAAAGGGTTTATATGAGTATTGTAAAATAAACTAATTTATTGCCCGTTAATATTTGAAAATTCAATTACTACTGTGATTTAAAGACAATGTTGATAAATAAATAGCTACTGTCAATCAACAACCACTGGACATGCTTTAAAGAAAACTAATATGAATAAAAAATAATGAATATGACCTACTTGAATTAATTTAGATAAAGAATAAATGTATTCAATATTTAAAACCATCATCAAAGCATCTTACATTGAATTTCAATGAAATAAATTTGGAATGTACCTTCGTTTGTTGGCTCCACCAAAAATAAATGTTGATCAAACTTTTGCTTGCAACAATTTGGAACTATGGCAGAGTCAAAACAAAGATAGTATGTCGCTGCCTTTATCTGGTGTATTTAAGGTTCTGTGTATTTCCTTACTTTGGTTGTCGGTTACTCTCAAGCTGCTAGGGGTTTCTTAATAATCATTGCTCATGCCTATTAATTGCTAATCAAAATTGATGGTTGTTCTTTAATTGTTAAATCACCTATTTATAGGAAATAAATTAGGTTAAAAAATGTTAACCCGAGCATAATTTGGATTTGCAAATTCATAATTCCCAAAGTATAACCATATCGAATTAAAACCAAATAAACTCGACATGAAAATAAGGCCATATTGAATTAAATCTTATTTAATTTGATATGGGCCAACCATATTGATTTGGTTTGCATCCAATTCAATATGGATTGTGTCCATATCAAATTGGATGTCTTCCAATTCGATATGGAGCCATTCATATTAAATTGGAGGCCTTCATATCCACCTGTAGAAGAACAAACATGTAAGTTGTTTTTCTCATAAGTTTTAAATATTAATAATAATATTTCTCTTACCTTGTCCCAGGTCAACTTATGTGTGCAAATGATAGCTGCCAGGCACCTCTTTATGACTGGACAACCAGAAATTTAGTTTCGAATACCTGAACTGATGTCTGGTAATTTCGAGTGCCCTAACAAAGTTATGTTTATATGCCCAAACCCAAAAAAAAAAAAGAAGGGTGGTCAAGTTCATGCATGCACATTATTTGGATCAATGATTATGAGAAGTGATACCTCAGCAACAGCCATAAAACCGATGAGGGATCTTTTATTCTTGCAAATTTTATCAAAACCATGATAAAGGTAGGCAAGGCCAGCCTCCCCCCAGGCATAAAGTGGCGCAAGGTCAAAATCAGTAAGGGCTCGTAGCATTGACAAGTGGATGGCAAACTTAGTGTTGCATAGTAGGGTTTTTGATGTTAAGGCTCTTCCTGAGAGGTTCTTTAATGGCCTAGGTCAATATTATTTTGGTAAAGTAATATTGCTCAAGGGTTTCTTGCTTTGGCCTCTCTTGTGTTTTGTGTGTTTACGGTTTCTCTCTTTTTCCTTTCTTTTCATTTCCATTTTTGTGCCCTCTCTCTGTATTCTCCTCTTTCTTTTGTGTTAATTGCTTCCTTTTTATTATAATAATTGGGGTCATTAGGTTTAATCTCAGCTAAGAAGTCTAGATTGTATCAGAAAATCTCATTTTTATCTCAATCAACCTAAGTTTAAGTATTATTAGGAAATTTAAAGAACCAGCTCATAGGAAATTAGTCATGGCTCACGACCAATTTATTAGAGCTGATTTGGTAATTTTATCTTTCAAATCAGAGGTCGCACTTGATTTGAACTTTTTAATTGAACCAAATTAGATTTAGGCCCTTTTTAATTGGACCAAATTTATCTACGTCCAAAATTAATGGTCTACAATTTTGCCCCCTGCTTGAGCGATCTTGAATTTATTCAGATAGTGAAAAGCAATATGCTCTTGGTGAATTTAAATCATTCTCGGATGCTTCAGTAAACCCGTTCTTCAGGGGCTTTAAATAAACCCAGAATCTTCTAACGGATGCTTCAATAAAGCCAAATTGGTTCGGGTGCTTCAAATAAACCCTAGATGATATGGATGCCTCAAATAAATCTAGAATCTTCTAATGGATGCTTTAATAAATCTGAGCTAGTCCGAGTGTTTCAAATAAACTTGAGATCTTCGAGTCGATGCTTCGATAAATCCAAGCTATGGGTGCTTCAAATAAACCCAAGATCTTCAAGTGGATGCTTCAATAAATCCAAGTTATGGTTGCTTCAAATAAACCTAGATCTTCAAGTGGATGCTTCAACAAATCCAATATATTTGCATTGTCAAGATACTTCAACAAACCCAATGTAGGCTAGAGATCTGGATGTTTTACCAAATCTGCAAAACTACGCCGTTAGGATACTTCACTACATCTAATATAGGTAAGAAGTTTGGGTACTTCAACTAAATCCGCTTGAAAATGTCTGCCTTTGCAGAAATGGATCTTCATCTTGATTCTTTATTCTTAGGAATGGACCTTTGTTCTGCATCGGCTTTAGCTCTTATAGCTTGATTGACCTTCTGTCATTTGTATCTTCATTCATTTGAGATTTCTGGCTTTCTTTTTGCCACTTGTTTCATTCTTTCATGTATTTTGCTTTCAAGAATTCAACTATTCCTTTCTCTAGATGCTTAAATTTGCCATTTTGCCTCATGTGTAGGCTCTTAACAACATTTTTGTAAGCATGCAACTCTTCCTTCTTTTGTAATGGGCTTTCATGCCCCTAATGCTATGTAAGCTTCTCACTATTTTCTTTATAGATTATCATTCTGTTTACCTTGATAAAGAGTAGATAAAAAAATGCAGTATGACATGTTCGGTATGCGTGTATGCATGATATGTATGGGTGATACTTACTATGGTTCTATTGACTCAGACCGAGTTGATAGGCCAAAACTCTCCCATTGGTACCTTTAGGATATCTATGTAGATATTGCATTGGATCATCAGGAGATGTCACATCCACGGCTTCATCTTCAAGATATAAAAAATAAGAGTAGTAGTGGCCCAAGTAGGATAGTCAGAGATATATGAGACATCCATTTCAAACCATGATTGACGCGGAACCCTATGGCAATTAAGGCCTCAAACCCCGATGCACTCTTCGATAGAGAATTCAAGAACGAAGGATAAACCACCCTCTATAGCACCCTACGCTTAGCGAAGCTAGAACACTAATAATGGAAGGATTTGGAAGGTCGAATTCAGAATAACGCCACAATCGAAATTGATAAGTAATCCTGATTCGTGATGCAATCAATGAAAGAAGCAATTCACTCACTCACTCTCAAAGAAGGCGAAATTTGCTTAAGAAGCAATCTGAAATTCAATTGATCTGAAAAATCCCCTTACAAGTATGATAATAAGCCTTTTATAGTGAAAGGCAAAATCCTAATCTGAAAAGGAAAGTAAAAAGGTTAAAAATCCTTTTCCTATAAGGAAAACTATTAACTAAATATTACAATAAAAACCTAATCTGAAAAGGAAAGTAAAAAAGGTCAAAATCCTTTTCCTATAAGGAAAACTATTAACTAAATATTACAATAAGGTCCTAATAAGCAAAATATGGAGGGGACCACTTAAAAGACTCAAAAACACGCCCCAAATATGTGTTAAGAATGCCAAAGTTGTTCTTGCTGAAATCCCTCTCACTACACGATCTCACAGGTACCTGTGAGACTTTCTGGACAAGCAGCACATTTCACAGGTGGTTGTGAAACTGGCTGGACAATTCGCACATTTCAGCACCATGTGTATATTTTAGCACCATGACTAGCTTGGGTTGGTCTTCTAGTTCCTTCTCGCACTTGTCCCATGCTAATTCAGTCACCTCTCTTGTAATAAAGTCTTGAATATGCATTCCAAGAGTGATGCCATACTTCCTTGCTTTATTCCTCGTCAATGGCCCTTGTTGTAGCACCAATGGATCCTTGCTATGCTGGTTCACATCATTCTCCCCTTCTTTAAAAAGATTTGTCCTCAAATCTGCATCATCAAAAGGAGATAAATCAGTTACATTAAAAGTAGCACTAACACCATACTCACCAGGTAAGTCGATCTTGTAGGCATTGTCATCGATTTTCTCCAATACTTGGAAAGGACCATCACCACGTGCATCCAGCTTGTTCTTCCTTTGACTTGGAAACCTTTCCTTGCAGAAATGCACCCAAACCCATTCTCCAGGGGTAAATACCATCTTCTTACGTCCCCTATTTGCAACATCAGCATATGTCTTGTTCTTTCTCTCAATGTTAGCTCGTGCTTTCTCATGTATAGCTTTCACCAATTCCGCTTTCTTCTCTCCATCTAAACTTACAAGCTCATTAGAAGGTAAAGGAACAAGATCAAGAACAGTTAGTGGGTTAAATCCATAAACAAGTTCAAACGGCGAATAACCTGTAGAAGAATGTATAGAATGATTGTAAGCAAATTCAATAAAAGGTAAACAATCTTCCCAAACAGCCAAATTCTTCCCCACTAAAGCTCTCAACAACGTACCAAGTGTACGATTCACGACCTCAGTTTGTCCATCTGTTTGTGGATGACAAGTAGTAGAAAACAAAAGCTTAGTTCCTAATCTACTCCACAAAACACGCCAGAAATGGGACAAAAACTTGGTATCTCTATCAGAAACAATTATCCTAGGCACTCCATGTAAACGAACTACATCCTTAAAGAACAAATCAGCCACAACTTTTGCATCATCAGCTTTATGACATGGAATAAAATGTGCCATCTTACTAAATCGATCAACAACCACTAAGATACTATCTCTACCCTTCCTAGTTCTAGGCAAACCAAGCACAAAATCCATGCTAATATCAATCCAAGGTGAACTAGGTACAGGTAATGGCATATAAAGATCATGAGGCATATACTTAGATTTTGCCTGTCTACATGCAATACAAGCATAACATAACCTCCCAACATCTTTACGCATAGACGGCCAATAAAAATGCTCACACAGAATATCATAAGTCTTAGACACACCAAAATGCCCCATCAAACCACCACAATGAGATTCCAAAACAAGCAACTCACGCATGGAACATCTAGGCACACACAATCTGTTTCCCTTAAATAAATAACCGTCATGCCTATAAAACGAATGAAAAGCTCCCTGTTCACATGCAACATAAACATTGCCGAAATCAACATCACCAATATACAAGTTCTTAATATACTCAAAACCAAGTAATTTAGAACTTAAAATAGAAAGTAATGTATGTCTTCGAGACAACGCATCAGCAACAATATTATCTCTTCCTTGCTTGTACTTAATAACATAAGGAAATTTCTCTATTTGTTCAATCCACCTACCATGTCTTTTGTTCAACTTACCTTATCCCTTCAAGTGCTTGAGCGATTCATGGTCAGTGTGAATAATGAACTCCTTTGGCAGCAAATAATGCTCCCACACTTTCAAAGCCCTCACCAAGGCATGCAGCTCCTTGTCATAGGTAGAATAATTCAGCTGTGCACCATTGAGCTTCTCACTAAAATATGCTATTGGCTTCTTCTCTTGCATCAAAACAGCCCCAATACCTACACCTGAAGCATCACATTCAATCTCAAAAGTACAATCAAAATTAGGTAAGGCTAAAACAGGCGCAGTGGTTAGTTTTTCTTTCAAACTTTCAAAAGATTGCTGTTGCTCTTCACCCCATTGAAATCCAACTTCCTTCTTCACATTGCTAGTAAGTGGTGCAGCAATGGTAGAAAAATTCTTAACGAATCTCCTATAGAAACTCGCTAATCCATGGAAACTCCTCACATCAGTTATGCTTTTAGGAACAGGCCATTCCTTTATAGCTTTCCCTTTTTCTTCATCAACTTCCAATCCCTGTGCACTAACAACAAAGCCAAGAAAAACAAGCCTATCCATGCAAAATATGCACTTCTTAAGCTTAGCATATAAGTTTGCTTTTCTCAAAGTTTCTAAAACCATCCTAACATGTTCTATATGCTCACTCTCAGTCTTGCTATAAATCAAAATATCATCAAAATAAACAACTACAAATTTACCCAAATAATCCCTCAAAACATGGTTCATCAATCTCATAAAGGTACTAGGAGCATTAGACAACCCAAAAGGCATTACTAACCACTCATATAAACCATATTTTGTTTTAAAAGCTGTTTTCCACTCATCCCCAGGTTTCATTCGAATCTGATGATACCCACTCATAAGGTCAATTTTAGTAAAATACCTGGCACCATGTAATTCGTCCAACATGTCATCAAGACGCGGTATAGGATGCCGATACTTGACCGTGATCTTGTTCAATGCCCGACAATCAACACACATCCTCGACGTACCATCTTTCTTTGGAACCAATAGAACAGGAACGGCACACGGACTCAAACTCTCTCGAACCAAGCCTTTCTCCAACAACTCCTCCACTTGTCTTTGCATCTCCTTTGTTTCCATCAGGTTATTTCGATATGTTGGTCTATTTGGGATGGTAGAACCAGGCATGAAATCGATTTGATGCTCAACCCCTCGTAATGGTGGCAAACCACTAGGCAACTCCTCCGGAAACACATCTTGGAAATCCTGCAATAAAGACACAAAACTAGAAGGCAAATGATCAAGTGGAACATCAGCATTAGTAAACAAACTTTCTTTGTATCTAATGAACAATAAAGGTTGCCCAGTAGATATTGCAAATTTAAGCTCTCTTGGTCTTGCATAAAAAGTTTGTTTTGCCTTCCCTTCTTTCTTGTTTTCTCTCACCAATGGGCCATTAATTTGATTAGTTTCTTTTCTGGCCTCTTTTCCCATTTTCTTCTCACTTTCACTCACCTTATCATGTTCTCTCGCACTCCCCTTGTTTTTGGAAGAAACAGCCCCAACCACTACTTTGGCCGAATCTTGCTTTGCTTTCTCAAGCATCTTTCGATGATCTTCATAAACCTCCAAGGGTGATAATGGAACAAGAGTAACCAGCTTTCCCTCATAGGTAAATGTGTACCTATTTGAATGCTCATCATGGTGTGCTTTCCTATCAAATTGCCAAGGTCTTCCCAATAACATATGGCCTGCTTGCATAGGAACTATATCACACAACACTTCATCTTTATACCAGCCTATAGAGAATGGTATTCTCACTTGTTTAGTAACCTTCACCTCTCCACTATCATTAAACCATTGTAGTCTATATGGATTGGGACGTTTTAAACAAGTCAATTTCAGCTTCTCCACCATGGTCTCACTTGCGGCATTAGTACAACTACCGCTGTCAATGATGAGCATACAAACCTCACCATCAACTAAACATCTAGAATAAAATATGTTATCTCGCTGCTCAAGACCCTCTCCCTTCACCTGCATATTCAAAGCACGCCTAGCAACTAACATTTCACCATGTTTAGCCATCAACACATTTTCAACTTGCTCACTACACTCATCATCATCATCATACATGTCATTCACATCATTATCAACATCACTATGATCAGAATCAGAAATTATACCCCCA
Organism: Garcia nutans; assembly: GCA_947685225.1. NCBI lineage: Eukaryota > Viridiplantae > Streptophyta > Magnoliopsida > Malpighiales > Euphorbiaceae > Garcia > Garcia nutans. The sequence goes on along the minus strand of CANTUV010000007.1, from coordinate 28,432,782 downwards.
TCATTAGTAGCAATCATAACTCTCCTATTTGGACATTCAGAAGCAATATGCCCATTCCCTAAACATTTGAAACATTTAATATCTCTACTAGGAGTAGTATTAGAAGTACCTGATTGCTGCCTATTTGGACCACCATTCGTCCCTTTTCCACTTGTAGGTGGAGGATTGTTCCTTTGGAAGGAATTCTTGAAATCTCCACTTCTTGAGGACGAATTGCTACTAGTGTTTTGAGGTCCTCTGTAGGTCAAACTACTTTCACCCATATTCTGAAATTTGCTAGAACCAGACTTGGTGTAATTCTTGCTCTTTAGTCTCCTTTCTATCTTCATGGCCTTTTCAACCAACTCTCCCATGGAATTGTAATCATACATTTCCAGCTCACTTGCTATGTTTGAATTTAGACCCCCAATGAATCTAGACATCAACCTCTGCTCATCCTCTTCAATATCAGCTCTTGCCATGATCATCTCCATCTCCTTGTGGTATTCTTCAACACTCTTACCACCTTGGATCAGCCTTGCCAACCTATTATACAAATCCCTATAGTAATGAGAAGGGACAAACCTTGTTCTCATTAAGTCTTTCAAAGTCTCCCAATCAGGTACGGGTTGATCCCTTTCCTCTCCTATTAGATTTGAGTTGATCCCACCAGAATGTAGCATATCCCTTAAATTCCACGGCTGTAATGTGGGACTTCTTCTCTTCTGAATAATTATGGCATTCAAAAATCTGCTCCACCTTTCTCTCCCATTCAATGTACTCTTCAGCATTGTTTCTCCCTTCAAAGGAAGGTACCTTCATCTTTATGGAAGTAAGGTCATTGTCATTTGCTGGGTTATTTTCACCAACCTCTTCATTACCTCTAGGTGCTCTACGATCTCCTTCACCGATTCTTTGTAGAACCCTTTGTGGTAACCTCACTTGAGCTGCTGGTTGCTGCGCTCTTTCTCTCATCATTAGATTCATGCTCTCTTGTAGAGTAGCCATCATTCTTGCCATCTCATTCATCCTCTCATTACTTTGCTGCATATATGACTCAAAATTGCTAGAACCTTCTTGGACATTTTCCTCCCCATCTTGCACGTTCTGGTTTCTCCCACTACTCATGATCACAAACACAAACTCACAAAGAAAAGATTAGTAATAAACAAAATTCACTCAAAGTGTTTCGCTCTTCCCTCACCTTTGCTGATTCTTTGATTGCACTTCAGAATCGAGGCTCACAAATCAATCTGCCAAGCACATTCAAGGAAGCTAGAAACCTAATTCCTAGCACCTAGAAAAGAAACTCGACGATTTGGAGGCGACACAAGGAAATTTGTGTCACACGATTATCATAAACCAGAGTGTTGGAACAAGCAAATAACACTCCAGCAACGTAACGGAATCCAAAAAAACGGTAGCTCAATCAAGAATTAGAAATAAAGAGGTAAAAATATGACAATTCTGGCCAAAATGTATCAAAACCAACCCACCTTTAGCAAGATGATTTATGGACCTATTGGTTCTACCCAAGAAAGCTAGTGTCAAGTCTTCCTAAACTAAAGAGAATTTCGAATTCCCTTTTGCAATGGCAGCCCCCACAATTGAATGAATGAAATTGAATAAGTGAGCAGTAGATTTCACACCCATGTGTGAAAAATCTTAGAATTTCTGAGTTGAGCAGTAGATTTCACACCTATGTGTGAATGGAAATTTTGTGGCCTAAAATTTTGATTGCTTCTAACCCACTTCAAACCAACCACGGAACCTTTAATTACTAAGAAACAGAAAAATTTTTGTTGGAGCACTTTTGTACTCTATTTTTTTTTTTTACTTCTATCACTATCCCCTTGATTCGGGACACAATTCACACCACACGAATTTTTTTTTAAAACTGGACTTAATTTGTATCACAAATTTCACCCACAGATTCAATTAAAGGGAAATAATGAATAAAAAAGAGACCGAATTGCTTGCTTGACACAGAAACAAACAAGACAACGATTTGGATGGACAATCCAAGACCTAACAGATTGAAAACAAATTGAACAGAATTAAAACGAATTGAAAACTGAAAACCCTAATGCAATTTCGAAAATTAAGACTCCAAGGACGAAATCAAAATAAGCCCTAGAAAGACAGATAGATAAAGATTTACCTGTTGTTGAGCTCTGATACCAAATGACGCGGAACCCTATGGCAATTAAGGTCTCAAACCCCGACGCACTCTTCGATAGAGAATTTAAGAACGAAGGATAAACCACCCTCTATAGCACCCTACGCTTAGCGAAGCTAGAACACTAATAATGGAAGGATTTGGAAGGTCGAATTCAGAATAACGCCACAATCGAAATTGATAAGTAATCCTGATTCGTGATGCAATCAATGAAAGAAGCAATTCACTCACTCACTCTCAAAGAAGGCAAAATTTGCTTAAGAAGCAATCTGAAATTCAATTGATCTGAAAAATCCCTTACAAGTATGATAATAAGCCTTTTATAGTGAAAGGCAAAATCCTAATCTGAAAAGGAAAGTAAAAAGGTTAAAAATCCTTTTCCTATAAGGAAAACAATTAACTAAATATTACAATAAAAACCTAATCTGAAAAGGAAAGTAAAAAAGGTCAAAATCCTTTTCCTATAAGGAAAACTATTAACTAAATATTACAATAAGGTCCTAATAAGCAAAATATGGAGGGGACCACTTAAAAGACTCAAAAACACGCCCCAAACATGTGTTAAGAATGCCAAAGTCGTTCTTGCTGAAATCCCTCTCACTACACGATCTCACAGGTACCTGTGAGACTTTCTGGACAAGCAGCACATTTCACAAGTGGTTGTGAAACTGGCTGGACAATTTGCACATTTCAGCACCATGTGTATATTTCAGCACCATGACTAGCTTGGATTGGTCTTCTAGTTCCTTCTCGCACTTGTCCCATGCTAATTCAGTCACCTCTCTTGTAATAAAGTCTTGAATATGCATTCCAAGAGTGATGCCATACTTCCTTGCTTTATTCCTCGTCAATGGCCCTTGTTGTAGCACCAATGGATCCTTGCTATGCTGGTTCACATCAATGATTTAACACATTAGTTGGTAGCTTCTTTATAACCTTGTAAACAATTCTTCCAATATCCTACCTTTGCCCAACGTGTCCTTTAAAGTTTGACTGTGCAACATACTTCCTTAAGCTTGAAGGCCCATGTGACAAGAAAACACTTTGAAAATCAATTTTAAAATCACATGTTGGCTTTGTTAAATTAGTGTCAATATGCCTCAGGACTCGATTTATAGCACCCACGAATTTTAAATATTGTTAAATAATTAATTTGGAGAGAAGGTAATCTATTAGAAGAGAGAAATAAAAGATATATACATAATATATACAAGATATACACAAAATGTATACTTTATGTATACATAAAATATATATTACATAAACATGACATATACATAAGTAAAAATATACATAGCATATAAATAAATATATAAATATATAAATAACTATGGATGAGAAGGTGATAATAATAATAATAAATAAATAAATGGAAATTAAAAGAAAGAAAATAAGTTTATGTTTGGGAAAAAAAGAAGATAAATATTGAAATAATTAATTAATTATTGAATATATATGGATAGAAAACAAGGGAAAAAGAAGAAGTCATCATATTCTTCTTTATCCCTTAGAGGCCGAATTTTAAGAGAGAGAAAGGGAGGATTTTGATTCTTCAATCTTTGAATTTCCAAAAGAATTTTCAAGAAATCAAGTTGATTTTGAAAAGTCATCAAGAATTCAAGTAAATCTTCCTTGAGCTTGTTATTTTGAATTTGTATGATTATGTAAGATTGAATTAGAGAGAGAAAGCATGTTTATTTTTTAAAATAGATAGTAATAAAGATAAAAGGATGAATATTCGATGGTTTGTTGCTTGATTAGTTGAAATGGACATAATATATGAATTTAGGGTTATGGGATGAATATGTACAAATAAGGGTTTTGATATGGATGGTCATAATTCTCGTACTGGGTGGATTTAATGTTGTTTTAATGCATATGTTGTGATTTTATGGTTGGAATTTGGATAAGAGTTACTTTTGGCAAGTTAGGGTTTTGTTGTAGGTTATGTGAATTTAGGGTTTTTGAAAAGGTTGATATAAATATTGAAATGTGTTTCTTTGTTATTATTTTGATATGTAAGTAATGAATTTATAGTTAAATATTGGAAATAAGTTGGTTAGGATGAATTTTGAACAAAGTAGTATGTGGTGGAAATAGGGTTTTGTTAAGATTTTGATAAAAATTGTGTAAATAATGGTGGTTTAATAGAAATTAAGCATGAAGATGATTTTAAATGAATAATTGTGCTTCTTGTGTGGCTTATGTGTGTTTAGGGACAATTGGTACAAGAGGTGATGGTTAAGGCTTTGGTGAAAATGGGAGGTGGAGGGAGAATTGGATTGATTTTGGTTTAGGAAAAAGGTTAGTACATACTTTATTAACATTTAGTTTGAGCATACATGTGTAGCATTATCCATTTTTGCATCCCTTAAAGAATGGTGACATTCTTTAAAGTTTCATTTATGATTCCATATGTATTATTGTTAAAAGAAGATGTGTTGCATGCCTTAGTATTTTAAAAGCAATGTAATATGAAAAATGGTGAAAGGTTATGCTATGTACTAAAATGTAGATATGGGCTATATTGTGAATTTGACTAAGCAACTTGCTTTTTGTGATTAATAAAAATGTAGAATTAGCTAAAGTATATGGAAAGTGCAATAAATAAAGAAATGTGATAAAATGTGATGTTTATGATGAGAAAATATGGAAATATAGAGAAATGGTGGAAAAAGTGCTGGAAAGTAATGAATCATGTAATTGGCTATGTTATGTGATACTATGAAATGATATATGTTACCATATATACTATTCTGTTCCAGAGATTTGACTTTGGTAATATGGATATGGCATGCCTATTATATGATTTTTCCTGTAGGGCTAGACGTTGGGCTTCACTTATGATATGTTTTGCCTTTAGGCTAGACACTTGGCATCACTTATGATATTATTTGCCTTCAGAGCTAGACACTAGGTATCAAGATAGACCAAAATAATATCTCTGATATTTGAATATTGTATAAGGTTTCTTGGGTCCAATGAATGTGATAATGGTATTTTATAAAATTCTTGGAAATGTGTGCACATTAAGGTATTAATCATGTTATGTCTTAAAGAAGTTCTTATTGCATTGTTTTTAAATTATTTATTATCAAAGTATGTACACTAAGCTTTTGAACTTAGCACAGTAGTTTGTATTGTGCAGGCGTTAGAAGTGTAGACCAAAATGATTCAGATTGTAATTGGAATTTTAAGTTTGAGTTGTGCCACGAGACATGACCTTGGTGCTAGATTGCTAATCATGTAGAAATATATATATATATATATACAAGTATTTGTCAACTATATCATGTGTATTTGTATGTAATTAGGTTTTATGAACATGATTATTTAATTATTATTTTGTAAATGTAAACAACTTACATTTTCTTATATCTGTGTATTCGAAAATGAAGGAATAAATATTTGGAGAAATTATTGAGTGTCGTGATGATAAAGAATTTAGGAGTGATTTTCAATGGCAGGTTGTGTGATTTTGGTTTTTGATCTATTGAAATTGCAGATAAAACTCTGATGGAATTTTTCCAGAAAATTTCTTTTACAAATTTATAATTTTTTAATAGTAACTAAGGGATTTATATATATTTATTGTAGTACCTTTGTATACTAGATTTGCATTTTACATATATGGAGTATATGTATTATATGTATTTAGGGTATAAGGGTATTACATTTATTTTAGTATTACGACCTAAATTTGAGATTCTCGACCTAGGTGGGTCTTGAAAGAGAGAAAGGGGAATGTTTAAAATGGTGATTGGAGTTGTAATACATGCATATGCATTAACACCTATGTCGGTCTTGGATGTGGCAATATTTGTGTGTTGTAATAGATGTAAGTGGAGATAACATCTGGGACACGTAGATTGGAGAAGTATAGTGTTGAGGGTTATGTTTAATATGAAAAAGAAAGTGAAATTTAATATGGAATGTGGAAATGAGGTACAATGAGATAGTGATTAAAGGTATTTGGTAGAGGAAGTAGTATTTTAAAAAATCTTTTATCTTGATAAATAGGGTGTAAATGAAACTTGAAAGTTATCAAAATGTTAAATCTATTAATTTTAAAGAGAATTGTGTTAATGAGATTAAATGGTTACTTAAAGTACATTGGATGAATTGGTTTAAAAATTATTTAGAGTATTGAAACTTGAATTATTTGTTTAAGGATAGAAAATGCACATTAAGATAAAACCGTTTGAAGTATGTATGATGGTTCTGGTTTAAATAAGTTGTGTTAAAAATTAATGGTAATGTGATTTATAAAATTATATGGTTGAGATATGTTTATTTAGAGTTATTAGGGAAAGAAGACAAGACAAGTGTAAATAGTTAATGGAAGGTTGTCTATAAGATATTAAAGAAGGATTATTCAATTGGTTCATGAAATTTGGAAAGATGGACAAACTTGAGGAAATTAAAGAGATTTTGAAGAAAGTTTAAGTAATAGGTAAGATTTCCTTGATTTTACAAAGCTTTCTTGGAAATTTAAGAATATGTGAAATTTTGAATTGTAAAGGAGGCTTGGATAATTGTTAATATGATTAATAATGATGTTATTTTGATGTAGAAGTAATGATTTTATGATTGGACGATTAAAATTATTGAGTTTGGTAGTAGTTTGAAAGAGAAAGTGAGTAAGCTAGGGTTCTAATGGCATTTTTGGATAGAATGGTTATAATTGGAATTTAATTGAGTAAAAGTGTAAGAATGGGTGTTAATGCTATTTCTAAACTTATAATGTGGTTTAGGATTGAGCAAAGTGAAGTTAAAAAATTAAAGAATTAAAGAGCATTGGTAGAAGCTAGTATTAGATAGTGATTTTGCATTGTATTTCGCAATTTAGAGATTAGTAAATACTTTGGTATTAATTTTTACATGTTCTATGCATTGTTTTGTGTAAAATGTGTGGTGTGTGTTTGAGTTGGAAACACATGGGCATGCTCATGAAAGGGCATATGCATGGCTTTGAGAATGGGACTGCCTAAGGGTAGTAGCAATTTGGATTGTATGGGCGTAGCCCCAAATTGCCACAGCCGTGGGTTTGTTTTTTTAGAAATGTTAGCAGTGTTAATTTAAAATTCATGAGCATGGCATTTGGACCTGCATGGTTGACTCATTTTATTTCAAGTTGGAAATTCAAAAGTGCTTATAGAAATGTGTGAAAATTGAGAAAAGATATGAAAGTATGTGGAGAATGAAAAATGATGAAAATAACTATGGAAAAAAATAAAATAAATAAAATAAATGATAATAATAAAAAAATGGAAGTGCCACTGTATAATAATTTTTGCATGAATTTATTGCGTTCTTGAAGTGTTTGATATTATTTAGTTATTTGATTTAATAAGTGAATTTATTAGTTAATTGTTAATTTAAGTTTTAGAGTATTTATAAATGATATCAGATTATTAAAGATAGAAATGAGACAAATTTATTAAATGAGTTTGAAAAGTAAGATTTACAGGAGAGTTTGTTATATGTATATTGATTATTAAAATAAGGGTATAGTTAGGGAATGGATAAAAGACAATTGTATGTTATTGAAGGATTTTACATTATTTGTGAGGAAATAAGACAATTTGAGAAACATGGATGATTATTGTCACAGGGAGAAACCCTCTAAACCCTAATTTTATTCAAAAAAAAACCCTAATTTAAGATGTAAACCTAAATTTATGTGTTTATTGTTTTATTTAGTTTTAGATTTGATTATGTAATTTATTATATGCTTTAATGATTGATTTATTTAATTTTACTATTTGATTTTTCTAATTTATCAGGGATGATTATTTTCTTTATTATTCTTTGTTTAATAAAATTTTAAGAGGTATGTTTCCATGATTGGATACCTCATTAATTAAACTTGATGTAATTTAAATTATTTTCATATTTTGGGATTAATTTAAAGGACATGTTCCACCTTTTTGGTAGGTGTTCTATTTAGTTTTAGACATTGGACGATGTAATGACATGTTTTCATCCTCGAATGAGTGTCCATTTATATATTTTTTTGAACATTGTTATAATTTTTAATAAAGTATTTATTTATTTTTGTGATCGCATGTAGTATGGATAATATTGTGTTAATTAAGAATTTTATCATATTAACACCTGAAAAGGAGGTCGGTTACAATGAACCGAGTATTGTGGGGGTGCTGGGCCATTTCTCACCTTCCCCACGCTTACCCAACTTTTCGAACCGGTAGGAGGTTGGCGATTTCTTAGGAATCGAGTCATTCACTCCTTTCTTTTTCCTAGCCCGTCCAGGTGGCAACTCTATTTTTCTAATGCCCCGAGTCTAATAGTGCCAAAGTCGCAAGAACTATTCCACCGGGAGTGGGGGTGAAAATAGCCGCTCACAGTGGTGACTCCACTGGGGATAAGAGAAGTTGATTCGATTGGTTTTTTATTATTTTATTATTTCTTATTATGATATTATCCATTGCATCATTTAGATTGCATTGTGTGCGTGAGTTAGGACGCCCATGTTACCCGTGTTGTGTTATACAAGGGATACCATACTTTCACTCAAGGTATGGAGATTGAGCATGGCATAACCACTCATAGCCTTATACCTTTTGGTATATACTTCCTATGGGAACCTAAAGCTTTTCAACCCAAGACTAAAACTCGGTTTTTACCTCAAATGCTTATTGTTTGACTTTGGTTAATTTATCTTAGTTTAATTCATGGCTTATTTGGTTTGTTCTTTTTTCTAATATGACCTAATTATATTGTGAGCTCAAACAATTATTTTCCTCTAAATCCAAAAGACCAAAACTATTTTCAAAATTTTTGAAATGGTCTTTGGACATAAAACTTTTCCAAACCAAGTCAAAAATTCTTTTCTCATGACCCAAATACAAAGCCCAAAATTCATTTTTTCTAAAATCTTTTTACAATGGGCTTAGAAACAAAATTATTTTCATGACCTTTTGGAATAACAAAAATTAATTGTGAGCCTAGTTTATACTAAGACTTATTAATCATGGGCATTTTTTTGGCATGAATCATTAGTTACTTTTTCAAAATAGCAAATCTATTTATGATAAACCTTTTAATTTAGTTTTGATCCACCATATAGCATAAAAGCTATCTTTAGTTGAGATCCAATGGATTAAAGCCTGATTAATGGGAATTATCATAAACTGATTTTCATGTTCAAAAATATAACTATTAGTTAAATTGTTCGAGGGAATTTTTCAAGAGTAAAATATTCCATATTGGTATTTTGTTAACCATATACCTAGGAAAAGAGACTCGCCATTTGTGTGTGGGAGTTATAAGGTTGGAAGGGATGTCCTAATTAACTTAGTTTGTTTGTTGTTTGTGCATACCTGCATATATGCATATGTGCATTGCATAACATACCATTGATCCTTTCTTGCTCACTGTGAGTAGGGATTTTTGCCCTCACTCCCGGTGGAATAGTTCCTGCGACTTCAGCACTGTTTAGGCTCAGGGCCTTAGAGAATACAGGCCTAAGCCCAGAAAAAATGGAGTTGCCACCAGGACTGGCTGGAAAAAAGAAAGGGGTGGATGACTCAATTTCTAAGGAATCTCCAACCCCCTAATAAGTTTGAAAAGTTGGGTGTGTGTGGGGAAGGTGAGAAATGCTAGGCCTGTGGGCTACGAACTGGGCAAGCCAGTTAGCTGCAGGAAGCGCCTACGGCGAACTGGGCTCCCAGTTGACAATGTGCGGTGAATTAGGCAGTGCCCAATTTGCTGTAGATATTTGTTGCAGCGAATTGGGAAGTGACCAATTAGCCATAGAAACATTCTGTGATGAAATTGCCTTGCCATGTGGCAGTGCTGCCATGCGTCGCTCGCCGATCCGTCTGATTTTTAATTTTTTAATTATTTTATTTTATTTATTATTTATTATTTTTATTAAAAATAACTATTAAATATTATAAGTAATTAAATAATTAAAATACCACAAAAAATATTTTGGACTATCGGATTGGACTGGGTTAAAAATTAAGTGTCTATAGTTTGCCCCCTGCTTGAATGATCTGAGACTTTCAGTAGAAGAGAGTGAAAAGCAACATGAGTTTGAACAGATTTTGGATGATGATGGGTACTTGGATTTGATTTGGATACTTGGACCCGAGATTGGGTACTTGGACCCATGACTGGATTGGGTACTTAGACCCGAGACTTAATTGGGTACTTGGACTCGTGACTGAATTTAATTCGAATACTTGGACTCGTGACTGAATTTAATTCGAATACTTGGACTCGTGATTGAATTGGATTTGGGCACTTGGACCCGAGATTGGGTACTTGGACTATAGATTGGGTACTTGAACCCGTGATTGAATCTAATTTGGGTACTTGGACCCGAGACTGGATTCGATTTGGGTACTTGGACCCATGACTGAATTAGATTTGGGTACTTGGACCCGAGATTAGGTACTTGGACCTGAGATTGGATACTTAGACCCAAGATTGGGTATTTGGACTCGAGATTGGGTACTTGAACTCAAAATTGGGTGCTTAGACCCGGGACTGAATTTGATTTGGGTACTTGGACCCAAGACTGAATTTGATTTGGGTACTTGGACCCGAGACTGGGTACTTGGACCCAAGAGTGGATACTTGGACCCAAGACTGGATTGAGTTTGGGTACTTGGACCCGAGACTAGATTGGATTTGGGTACTTAGACCCGAGACTGAGTTTGACTGACCTTTTATCAGTTGAGAATTCTGGCTGTTCCGACTGTTCTATTCTTTAACGGATTGTGGGTCTTCACCCTCAAAATGGATCTTCATCCTTGGAATCAGGACTTCACCTTTGAAAATCGATCTTCATCCTTTTGACGTCTGGTCTTCACCCTTGAAATTAGATCTTCATCCTTTAAGCTAGATCTTCATCCTTGGCATCGAGTCTTCAACCTCAAAAACGGATCTTCATCCTTGGAGATTGGATCTTCACCCTTTGAAATTGGATCTTCATCCTTGGAATCAGGTCTTCACCTTTAAAAATGGATCTTCATCCATGGAAATTGGGTCTTCACCCTTGAAAGTGGATCTTCATCCTTTAAGTTGGATCTTCATCCTTGGAAATTGGGTCTTCACCCTTGAAAGTGGATCTTCATCCTTTAAGCTGGATCTTCATCCTTGAAAATTGGGTCTTCACCCTTGAAAGTGGATCTTTATCCATTAGATGTTGGGTCTTCACCCTTGGAAATCGGGTCTTCACCCTTGAAAGTGGATCTTCATCCTTTAAGCTAGATATTCATCCTTGAAAATTGGGTCTTCACCCTTGAAAGTGGATCTTTATCCATTAGATGTCGGGTCTTCACCCTTGGAAATTGGGTCTTCACCCTTGAAAGTGGATCTTTATCCATCGGAGATATGGTCTTTACCCTGGCTTCAGCACTTTTAGCTGGACTGATCTTTTGTATTTTGCATCTTCATTCTTTTGATAGTTTTTAATGTTCCATTCTTTTGCCTTTTTTTTAAAAAATTCAGCTATTTTTAGTTGGCCCCTTATATCTTCTCCTTGCCCCCAATGATTTTTCTCATGCATGCTCTGATTGATGTTTATCTTGTCTAGCTCTTCACACAAGCATGTATTTCTTCTTTTGCAAAATGACTGGAGCTTCCTCACGCAATGGACTTTCCATGCCCCCTGATTCCATATCCACTTTATGGTTGCTTCATAGAATATTACTGTTTACTTTTGACAAGAAAAATGGAGTGTGATATACTCATGTATGCATGATATGCATGAATAATACTTACTGTGGTTCCATTGACTCACAGACTGAGGTGCTCAGCTGAAGTGTTCTCATTGGTTCCTTTTAGATGCTTGTTCAGGTCTTGCATTGGAATGATAAAAGGCTTTGCTTTTATGGCTTTTATCTTAAAGACATTGAAAACATGAATAACAGAGACCTCAAGTGGCGGAGATACATCCATTTCAAATAATGATTTAATATGTCAACTGGTATCTTTTCATAACCTTGCCATTAATCATTTTCTTTGCTCAATGTGTCCTTCGAGGTTAGATAGTTCAACATACTCCCCTTAACTTGAATTTTTTTAATAAGAAAATAGTTCCTTTTTTAAAATCAAATGCTGACTTTGTCAAATCAATGTCATTGTACCTCAGGACTTGATTTTCCAAATTAACATATCTATAACATGACAACCCTAGTTACCGTACTAAACTCGAGAGTCATTTCTATTGAGGCAAGAACTGTTGCACTTCAGATAATCACATACACATTACTTGGTCAAAGGTCTCATTTGAATTTGAATATTGTCTATCTCATATGCATGCTTATCCAAACTATCTTCACTAATAGACTCTACCTATCAAGAGAGATCAACATGTCTTTAATATACTTGAAATGGGGTCTATAAGGGAAACAGGTTTAAGTGAAGGCCATTTTGAGACTAGAGCTGATGTGACACAATGGACAAACCTTCACACTACAAACTACTTGTTGGAACTTTAGACAGTTAGGAGCATAAAAAGATAGAGCTTTGAACATTCTTCTTTCTTCTTGATGTTAATCTGAATCTTGATGGGATAGTCTTTTTCCTCACAAAAGGTTTGGTATCCACATTCCTTTCTTTTCTTCTTTTCCCTTTTCTTTCTCTTCTTTTCTTACTCCTTTTCTTTGAGCATTTTATCATTTTGTCCTTCTTCCCTATAGGACTATCAAGTATAGGACTTTCGTGAACTGAATGACCTTTCTCCTTTTTCTCTGATTTTGATCAAATCTTTAGTTGGGTTGGACCAAATCAAGTCAAACTGTCCTTGTAAACAAAATGGAAGCCTTTTGCTGCCTTAGGTAAAAGAGAACTCGGTTGACTTTCTGAACAGTCTTTTTGGGTTTTATTTTTTTTCTTTTTTCCTTTTCTTCTTTTTTTATTTTCTTTTTCTTTTCTTTCTTTTCTTTCTTTTTTTTTTTTAGTTCTAGCTCTAAAAGAGTTGTCTTGTTTGTACCATCTTGGGTTTCTAATAATGGATGAGTGGATTGACATAAATCTTCTTTAAAGGGAATAAATCATTTGTTACTCTGAGGTTATCTTGATAGATTGGAGATATTAGGTGAACTTCAACTACCCTTATGGTCTTGAGAACATCAACTATCCTTATGGTTTTGGCTATGCATTCCATTCTTTGATCTTCTTGCCTCTTCACCTTAGTGATCATAAGACTTGTCAAAAGTATCACAACAGCTCAGGGTAGGTTATCGGGGTTTGTAAGCCAATGAAAAGAAAGCTAAAATTTTATGAAGGCTCAAAGGGACAACCAGAGATTGATATTTAATTAGGTGGATACTAGTTGTTGGCTAACCAAACAACGCCTAGATCATCTCTCCCTTAAATAAGCAGAGTTCAATTTCGCCTTGAAAGTTTTTCAAAGCATATTCTAAGACCGATTAGGACCTAGACAAAGGTCATTATGTAGGAGCCCTCTCTAAGTAAGCATACACAACTCAATGCTATAGAGCAATTCCCTCACCTAGTAAAGTCATTCGAAACATGATGCCTAGATATATTAATTTATGAACATCAAGCTAGATTTCTCATTGGTTGAGCACCAAAATGAACAAAGACCAACAAAAATTTTGATGAAAGTAATTTATTCAAACAATCGTAATTTTAAAAAATATAATTATTCCATAAAACACCAAATAAAGAAAATAAAACAAAAAAAAAACAAACAAGCCAAGGGAAGTTAGTTGAGTTAAGCTTCTTCTCCTTTCACATCTTCAATATTCCCATCTTGAAAGGAAGATAAGACAAGATCTTTCTGCAATCCTCCTCCTACCATGAAAGTTGTTGATGGTGGCACTCTGTTGAACTTAGGCAGGCGATTGCTTTTGGTATTGGGCTTATCAGGCTCAGGCAACTTTTCATTATCAATTAAATTCTGAATCTCATGCCTCAACTTCATAAAGTTATCCATTTCGTGTCTAGGCCTTTGATGGAATTGGCAAAATGCATTAGTATCAAAGTTGGGCGGAAGAGGATTAGGCAATGGACGAGGAGTCAAGGGTTGTAACAATCCCTTTTTTGTAGCTTATTGAGAACCCAAGACAGCGGTTTCCATAATTTAAAAAACTGCCTCATTCCTCCTTGACTAGTGGCATTAACATTAACTTCTTTTTGCATGCTTTGATTGCCCAACTGGTAGTTCCCTTTCTCATTCCTTCTTATTGAAAAGCGATTCTTTTCCCTTTTCCATTCTTCAATTTACAGACCAGCATGGAGAAGATCTTTGAAATTCCTTATAAGGGTGTGAGATAGCCTCTCAAAAAAGGTTAGGTAGGATGCCTTTGACTATCATTTTGATCTGATCTGATTCATCGGGCCTTTTCTTGAGCAAAGCCGCCTTGTTCCTCCATCTCTTCACATAGTCTACAAAATTCTCATTTGGTTTTTGCCTAATGGTCTCCACCTTCATCAAGGTAAGTTCCAGCTTGACATTGTACCCATACTGTTGAATGAAGGCTTTGTACAACATGTCCCAATCTTTTTGGATACTTTCTTCCAAGGTATTAAACCAATTTTGTACAACAGGATCCAATAAGAGCATGAAATACCTCAGAGTTTGAGCTTTAGTTGCTCTGGCAGATTGCATGGTAGTGATGTACTGCTTCATATGGAGATGAGAATTTCCAGTACCATTGTACCTAGTGAAGGAAGGCATCTTGAATTTATAAGGGGCCTCCTCATCTTGTTCAAACAATTTGTCAATCTCGAGCATCTCTTCATTTTTTAGCTTCTTTTCAAACTTCTTTTCCAGATCAGCAATCATCTTTTCAACATTTGAAGTTTCAATTTTCTCCACAATTGATCTTTCAAAGACCTTTGGTTCCTTCTTCTTGTCTTGAGGATCTTGGAAGTATTGAGCCCAATCATCATCATCATCAATGATCACCTTATCATCATCAAAAGCCACTTCACCAACTTTAGCCTTCCCCTTATCTTTCTTGGTGCTTGCGGATGCTTCGGCATTATTTCTAAACATTGTAGTCATTTGATTCTTCATGATCTCAGCTAGGATCTCCTTTAGTTTTTCCATTTTAGCATTGAGGGCGTTGTCCAGCATTCTTTGAATTTGTTCAAGCTCCATTGCTTTTGGTGAGAAAGTAATTAAGTTGCTGCTAGATTCTTCATCTCCGGTGTAGGTCGGATTATCATAAGCTTTTGAACTGTCGTAATCTAGGGCTGTGAGCTAGAAAGGATTAATGATATGTGATGTGATGCATGTATGTATGTATGCACAATAAACAAACAAGGATAAATAGGATGTTCCTTCCAACCTTATAACATCCACACACGAATGGCGAGTCTCTTTTTCTTGGTAATATGGTTAACAAAATACCAACATGGAGTATCTTATTTTCGAATATTTCCCTTGGACGTTTCAACCAAAAAATGGAAATCAATCCATGATAATTCCCATTAATTAGGTCTTAATCTATTCAACCAACTAAAGTAGCTTTTATGCTATATTGGATTAAAACTAAATTAAGAAGTTTATTATAAATAGATTTCTCACTTGAAAAAGTAACTAGTGATTCATGCCAAAAATAAGCCCATGATTAATAACTCTTAGTATAAACTAGGCTCACAACTGATTTTTGGTATTTCCATAATTGACCTAAATAATTTGCAAGCTCTTTGTAAGAAAATATTGGATGAAATGCAAAAATAATTTTATTTGAAAAACCCATTGTAAAAAGATTTTAAGAAAAAATGAACTTTTAACTTGGTATTTGAGTCATGAAAAAAGAATTTTTGATTTGTTTTTAGAAAAGTTTTATGTCCAAAGACCTTCTTGAAAAGTTTTAAAAATAGATTTGGTCTTTTGGATTTTAAAGAAAAATTTATTTGAGCTCACAATGTAATTAGGTCATGTTAGAAAAAGAACAAATCAAATAAGCCATGATTTAAACCAAGATAAATTAACCATAGTCAAACAACAAGCATTTGGGGTAAAAACCTAAGGAAAGTAACTAGGCCAATTAAATGAGCTTTAGTCTTTGGGTTAAAAGGCTTAAGTTCCCATAGCAAGTATATACCAAAAGGTACAAGGCTATGAGTGGTTATGCCATACTCGATCTCCATACCTTGAGTGAAAGTATGGTATCCCTTACATAACACAACATGGGTTACACGGAGGCCTAACTCACCCACACAATGCAATCTAATGATGCAATGGATAATACCATGATAGGAAATAATAGAATAATATAAAGATCAACGGAATCAACTTCTCTTATCCCCAGTGGATTCGCCACTGTGAGCAGGAATTTTCGCCCCCACTCATAGTGGAATGGTTCTTGTGACTTCAGCACTATTTAGGCTCGGTGCCTTAGAGAACACGGGCCTAAGCCCAGAGAAAATGGAGTCGCCACCCGGATTGGCCGAAAAAAGAAAGGGGTGGATGGCTCAATTCCTAAGGAATCCCTAACCCCCTAATGGGTTCGGAAAGTTGGGTACATGTGGGGAAGGTGAGAAATGACCCAGCACCCCCACAACGCCTGGTTCATTGGAACCGGCCTCCTTTGCAAGTTTTAATATTATAAAATTCTTAAATATAACAATATTATCCATACTACATGCAACAATTAAAATAAAGCATCATTATATTAAAATCAAAATAATATCCAAACAAAGCAAATAAATGGACACTCATCCGAGGATGCAAAAATGTCCTTACATCATCCATGTCTGAAACTAAATAGGACACCCACCGAAAGGTGGAAACGTGTCCTTTACATTGGTCCAAAAACTTTAAAATAAAATAAATTACATAAAATTTAACTAATGAGGTACCCACAAAGTGGAAACATACCTCTTACAATTTTAAAACTAAGACAAATAAAAGAATATTCAATCATCTAATTATAAATAAAAGCAAAACATTCATAAAATAAAATAAACCATTCATCATTAACATATAACAAATCACATAATCAAATAAATAAATAAAATTAGAATTCAATCCATTAAATAAATAAAGATAAGGTTTAAGATTTAAGAAATTAGGGTTCTGAGATATAAAGTTTGAGGAAATAGGGTTTCGGTATTTAGAATTAGGATTTTAAAGAAATTTAGATTCAGGAAAAATAATTTAGGATTTTGGAATCTTAATGAACTAGTATTATTGTTAGGTTTATTATTTTAAAAATATTATGCTACTGTGTGATTAAAATTTATAATTTGAGATTGAAGTAAATAAGGTACAAGCCTATGAAAATAAGATTAAAACTTAAATATATTAAAAAGAAATAGTTACTGTGATAATAAAATAAACAAATTTGATTAAGGTTTTAACAAAATAAGTTAGGGTTTAATTTCAATTAGGGCTTGGATTTCTAAGAAAACTAACACTATTATATTTATTTTTGAAAGAAGAGGTTACTGTGAAGATTTTGAAAAATTGATTTAATTAGGGTTTAATAATTTTAAGAAAGTAATAGGGTTTTTGGTTAATCAAATTAGGGTTTAGGGCTTTAAATATGAAATATGGCTTTCTAGGGTTTTAAATATGAAATATGGCTTACGGCTATTAAGGTTTACTGTATTGATTAGGGTTTGAATAAATAGACTATTGTTTTGAGGAATTTAAAAATATGTGATTGAGGTTTTGATAATTAAGCTACTGCATGAAACAATATTTTGATAAATAAACTACTATGATCGTATTCTAAAAGATGACTTGCAAATACTGAATAAATAATTTAGATTGAAAAGCTAAACCTGCGTTTAAAGGCTCCACCAAAGCTGAATCTTTGAACCAAACTTTGAATTTGCTTAGATCAATTAAGGTGTTGGTGGGGTGGAACAATTGTCTTGAACAATTGTTATGCTCTTATTGTTACTCAATTGCTTTTTCCAGGATCTTTGTAAAACTGCTCTCATCTCTGCCAATTTATTAATAAAAGTTGTTGCCGATCTCTTCCTCTTAGTTTGCCTCGGAAAGATTAAGTCCAAAGTTTCTTCCAATAATTGCTACCCCCAATCCATGTGTTTAATGCTAGTATTTATAGCAAAACAAAAAAAACATAATCCTATTTTAATAAGGAAATACCAACTATTTAGGAAAAATTACAAAACTGGGTAAAACAAGATTTGGTCAAAAAATCGTCAGCGCGCGCGGGCTGCGAACTGGGCAAGCCAGTTCACTACAGGCAGTGCCTGCGGAGAACTGGGCACCCAGCTGACAACGTGCGACAAATTGGGCAGTGCCGAATTACTACCCAAATCGCTGCAGAAACATTCTGCGACGAAATTGCCTTGCCGTGCCGCGCGTCGCTCGCCGATCCGTCCAATTTTTTACTTTTTTATTTTTTTTATATTTTTAATTTTTAATTTTTTATTTGTATTAAAAATAACTATTAAATATTATAAGTAATTAAAATAATTAAAATACCACAAAAATTATTTTGAACTATCGAATTGGCATGGGTAAAAAATTAAGGGTCTACACTTACAGACTTGGAGTACGACAATTCAAGAGAATACAATGACACCACCTACAACAGTGATTTTGATTCAAGTGCTTCATTGGAAGGATGGATACAAACCAGCTAAGGGACATAGTCGATGAAGTTGTCAAAGTTAGGATGGCTGAGCTACAAGATCAATTGGTTGAGATTATGAGGACCCAGTTGATTGAAATTCTGCTAATGAGGCATCTCCTATTAACATAAAGGAAAAGGGAAAGGCAACATTAACAAGGAATAGATTCACTGATAGAGATCAAGTGAAAAATGAGGGGTCAATCCCTATTTCACAGGACCGATTGAACCATGTGCTATCTAAGTGGAGCAACAAGGGTGAATACCACCCCAGTGGGCAAAGTCAAAGGGGAAGAAGAGGTGTTGAGAAAAATACAACAACTGAACCAACAAAGAAGCATAAATTTTTAGACTTAAGGGAACCTTTGTCAGAGGTGTTAGAGAATCTAATGAAGACGAATTTGCTACAACCATTAGCTCATTGACCCTTGTCGAATCCATTACCTCCAAACTTTGATACTAAAGCTTTTTATCAATTTCATTAGACTCAGGGGCACAAGATAGATAAATGTGTTTTATTAAGGCACGAGATCCAATATTTGATTGATAGTGAAAAGTTGCCTGAGCCTAATAAGCCTAAAACTAAGAAATATCCTCTGCCTAAATTTGAAAGGGTGTCACCGCTTGCAACCTTCATGAAGAGTTTTATCTTGTCATCTTATCATGATATGGATAGAGAAGCTGCTAAAGAGGATGTACTACTCAGCAAACTTGGACTAACTATGGATGATGACGCAATGATCCTTGATGATGAAAAAATCCTTGTCTAAATAAATGAAGTATCTTCGACTCAAACTCAATGAACTTCCCTTAGCTTGAAGTGTTGCTCTTTTGATTTTTCTTTCTTTAATATTTAATTGGAAAAATTATGTTTTTCAAATTATGTTTGTTTGAATAAATTATTTTCATCAAAATTTTCATGGTCTTTGTTCATTTCGGTGCCCAACCAATGACAAATCTAGCTTGATATTCAAAAATTGGTATATCTATGCATCATGATCCGAATGACTTTACTAGGTGAGGGAATTATTCTATAGCATTGAGTTGTGTATGCTTACTTAGAGAGGGCTCCTGCATAATGACCTTTGTCTAGATCCTAGTCAGTCTTAGAACATGCTTTGACAAACTTTTGAGGCAAAATTGAACTCTATTTATTTAAGGGAGAGATGATCTAGGCATTGGTTAGTAAGCCAACAACTAATATCCACCCAATTAAATATCAATCCCTAGTTATCCCTTTCAGCCTTTATGAGATTTTAGCTTTCTCTTTATTGACTTATAAGCCCAATGACCTACCATGAGCTGTTGTTATACTTTTGACAAATCTAATGATCACTAAGGTGAAGAGGTAAGAAGATAAAAGAAAGGAATGTGTAGTCAAGACCATATGGATAGTTAAAGTTCTCAAGACCATAAGGGTAGTTGAAGTTCACTTGATATTAGACATAATATCTCCAATTTATTAAGATGACATCAGGACAACAAATGGTTTATCCTTATTGGAATAAGTCTCACTTTACTTCACTCATCCATAAACAGAAGTATAGAATGGTGCAAGTGAGATAATCCTTTTGGAGCTAAGACCAACAAAAAAAAATTGAATAAAAGAAAAGGAAAAGAGAAAGAGAGAAAGAGAGAAAAAGCAAAACAACAAAAAAAAAAAGAAAAAAGAGAAAAAATGGGTGCTGAGTTTGTACGAAATCAAAATGAAAAAAAATAAAATACAAAAAGCAATTCAGAAAGCCAATTGAATTTTTCTTTACCTAAAGCAGTAGAAGGCAAAGATAGTTTGACTTAAATTGGTCCAACCCAACCAAAAATTCAACCAAAATTAGAGAGATAGAAGAAAGGTTATCTAGTACTTGAAAGTCCTATACTTGACAGTCCTATAGGGAAGAATGTCAAAATGATAAAATGTTAAAAATAAAGAGAAAAAAAAAAGAAGAAAAGGAAAGGAATATGAGAACCAAACTTTTTGCAGAGGCAAAAATTGTCCTAATCAAAATCCAGATTCATGTCAAGAAGAAAGAAGAATGTTCAATGCTCTATCTTTTCATGCTTCCAACTCTCTAAACAAGAAATTTGTAGTGTGAGGATTTGCTCATAGTGTCACAATTGCTCCAATTTACAAATGGCCTTCATTTAACCCTTGCCCGTATAGACCCCGTTTCAAGCCTATTAAAGATGTGTTGATCTCTCTTAGTAGGTAGAGTCTATTAGTGGAGATAGTTTGAATAAGCATGCATATGGGATAGATAATATTTAAACTCAATGAGACCTTAGGCTAAGTAATATGTATGTGCCTATCTGAAGTGCAACAGTTCTTGTTCAAATAGAAATGATTCCCAAGTTTAGTACAGTAACTAAGGTTGTCATGTTATATATATGTTAATTTGGAAAATCAAGTCCTAAGGTAAATTGACATTGATTTGGCAAAGCCAACATTTTATTTCAAAATCAAATTTCAAAATTCAAAATTCAAAATTCAAAATTCAACATTTTATTTTATTTATGTCATGCTATGTATATTTCGAACCATCGAACCTCGAAGGACACATTATTAGGCAAAGTAAATGATTATTGGCAAGGTTATAAAGAAGCTACCAATTGATATGCTGAATCATAGTTTGAAATGGATGTATCTCTGGCTCTGTTGCTTGGGGTCTCCACCACTCACGTCCTCAACATCTTGAAGATAAAAACCATAAATGCGAAGCCTTCTGTCATTCCAATGCAAGACCTAAATGGACATCTGGAAGGAGTCAATGAGAACACTTCAGCTGATCACCTAGGTCTGTGAGTCAATGAAACCACTGTAAGTATTATCCATGCATATCATGCATACATGACCATATCACACTCCATTTTTCTTTGTCAAAATTAAACAACAATATTCTATGAAGCAACCATGAAGTGGATATGGAATCAGGGGGCATGGAAGGCCCATTGCTTGAGGAAGCTTGAGTCATTCTGCAAAAGAAGAAATACATGCTCGTCTGAAGAACTAAACAATATAAAAACATCAACCAAAGCCCGCATAGAAAAAAATCATGGGTTTGAGCCTACATAGGGGGCAAAGTTTCTCCTTTCAATTTTTTGAGTCTATGCATGTACAAAACATTTTCAGACTCACTTTATTTTGCCACGCAGGGGGCAAGGAGATGGAAGGAGATGATATAATAGCCAGCTAAAAAATAGCTGAATTTTTTGCAAAAGTAAAAAAAAGAAGAAAGAAGAAGAAGAAAAGAACAAAACAAGAAGAGAATAAGAATCCCAAAAGAAATAATGATGCAAAAGATAAAAGATCAGTCGAGCTAAAAGAACTGAAGCTAGGGTAAAGACTCTATCTCTAATGGATAAAGATCCATGTTTCAATGGTAAAGACCCGATCTCTAATGGATAAATATCCGTGTTTCAAGGGTAAAGACCCGATCTCCAATGGATAAAGATCCATATTTCAAGGGTAAATACCCGATCTCTAATGGATAAAGACAGTGTTTTAAATATCAATCGGTTCTGCACGAAACGACCAATATTTAATGAAAATGAGGGTTATCGATACGATTTTCTCAGATTTTGGTATGGGATTTTGAGAATGCTAAAAATCATATAGAATCGAATTTAAAAAATGGTGAATCGGCAAAACAAACGATTTGTGTCAGATTTGATTTTTCTAAAATGGAAGAGGAAGAAGATGAAGAGCTGTGATTTTTACAGCAGTGATTTCTGCTCGCCTCGCAACTATTCTCGCCCGCACGTGGTTTTGGCCGCGAATTGGCTAGATTGGCCACAAGCCAATTCAAAAATTGGCTGGCCGCTGGCAACAATTCTCGCCCAGCCCGCTCTCGCCTCGCAGCAATTCTCACTCGCATGCAGTTTTGGCCAAATCCTATTTTCATAATACAATCTTCAAAACCCTAATTGTAATTTGCTCCGAAATTCTAATTGTAATTTGTTTAAATCCTAATTTATTTCAAATCTGATCTTTAAATTCAAACATACAGTGGCAATACTATTTCTTTATAACTAATTAAACTAGTATATGTGATAGAGACGTCACAAGGCTACATGCAACATTTTGTTGAAGAGGAGCTGAAGGTGCACGATATGGCTGATCAAGGATGCAAATTGGAACATATTTGGCTCAAGTCACTAGTTGGGCTTATTTATAGTTAAATAATTAGCTGAACTTGTTATGTTAATATGTATTTAGGCCCACTAGTTATGCTCATTTAAAAAGTAAGGGCCCTGTTTGTTTGGTATTAAATTAGGACTTTGATTACTTTATTATTTCTTAAAATTTGATTAGAAAGCCAAACGCTACTTAATAACCCTAATTAGGGTTTAGCTATTTATATCTCATTTAGGGTTGTAAGCCATCTAAGTTTTGGAAGTTTTGGATGAATTTATTAACCAAAAGCCGAATTGCTTTTTATCTTTGTGTTCTTGCTTGAATACATGCTTCAGAAACATTCAAGTAGTTTGATCAACTTTCTTGTGGAGTGTTTCGAATCTAGGATTTAGGAACTGACTTGTTTCGAAATCTTGGATCTTTGATCAATTCAAGGTAATCTGAAATCTAACCTAATCCTTGGGGGTTGTACCGAATTTGACTAGGGGTTTTCAAGTTAATGCTGTGGGGGTTCGAAATCAAGGGGTTCTCAGGCTTATTCTTGGAGGTTCCGTATCATTTGGTATCAGAGCCTACACTCTAGATCAGGTTTTATCCCTTCCAATTCGTTTTCGTTTCTTCTTTTGTTATTTGCGTTTTTATTGCTTTGTTTCAATTGTTCAATTCGTTCTCTTGTTTTCCTTGTTCCTCTGAATTGTTTTCTTTGTGGGTTATTTTCGTTTTCGTTTTCTTCACCTGCTATTTGCGTTTTTGTTTCCTTTGTGGGTTACTTTCGTTTTCGTTTCTTCTCTTGTTAGTTTCATTTTGTTTCTTTGTTATTGATCCTTGAATCGTTTTTGTTTTTCTTTCAAAGTCAAAAATTCAAAAAAAAAATTCTGTTAGGGTTCTAATTTAGTTTTCGTTTTGTGTTTAGAGTCTTATTTCAATTTCGAATTCAGTTTGCCTTTTTAGTCCAAATCATTTTTTTTTCTTATTCTGAAATTGGGTTGGTTGATTTGTTCCCAATTGGTTTGTTCTATCTAGTCCGAATTGGATTTGTTCTATTGTGGATTTCCGAATTGGGAATTTAGGTTGCTTTGTTCAAATTCAAAATTGTGTTCTTGATTGTTGATTCGAAAGTGTTCTAAATCCGAATCTTATTCTTGTTATTCATTCTGATTCTGTTTCGAATTTCCAAGAAAGTGTTTCAAACAGGTTTCAAAAGGAAAGCTGAATTGGTCTAAAGGAAGTCTTGATTATTTATTATGTTCCAATTTCGAGTTTCACAAGGAAGTCCTCTAAATTGATCTTGTTCTTGTTACCTGATTGGAAAAAAAAAAGTTTTGTGTGATGTGTGAATTAGGGCTGCCCATCTTGAGATAGTGAGAGGGAGCAAAAAAAAAAAAGAGTACAAAAGTGCTTCAAGAAATTTTTTTTCGTTTTCCTTGTTATTTAGGTCGAATCTGGATAGGTTAGAAGTAACCAAAATTTTGTCACGAAATTTTGACATATTTGAGGGGCTGTTTTGATTCAAATTTCAGATTTTGGGATACTACACACGGAGGCTATTTGAGTTGTTTCATAAAGAGTGATTCACCTAAGAACATAAAAGAAATCAGCTTGAGAGGTGTGAGCTGAACCGTGAGTGATTTCATATATTGAGTGAAACACGAGAGACCAACCTTCATCTATTGAGTGTAAACACGTGAGGGAGTGTTGTGAGACCTTTTTTATTTGTTTTGTGCTAACCTTTTATTGCAGGAAACATGTCTGGAAGAGATGCAGGTGTTCAGATTGATCCAGCTCGATTGCGTGAGGTGCAACAAGCTGAATTTACACGTTTACACCGTGCTATGGATACCATAACAGAAAGATTGGAGCACATGGATTTGAGGTTGCAGAGTGTTGAAAGAGCCACATTGGAGCGCAATGAGAGGCGAAGAGGTGGCAGAAATCAAATGCAGCAACCTGAACATTTCTATAGGAGTATCATGCAGAGACTTCAGGCTATCAAGGAAGGAAGTAAAAGTGTTGATGATTACTACAAAGAAAGGGAGAATTTGAAGGTTGAAGATAGCAATGAAGAAGAACTAATTTATGCAGAAGAGATTGTTGATGGTAGTGATTTGTTAATGTCATCCGAGGCTGTTTATGGTGATACTTCTTTTCAGGGTGATATTGAAGATCATACTTTAGAGATTGTTGGTGAAGATTCATCACTAGAATCAAAAGAAGCTGCTACTTTTCAACAAGACATTCCAAAGTTGGAAACTTTTGAAGAAATATTGAAGGAAGAAATTGATATGCTTGGGTTAGAAGTACAACTAAAAGAAGAAGCAAGAAAAATAAAACTTTCTACTCCCACCATTCATGATTGCCTGTCTGTTGCAAACATGGAATTTATTTTGCCTAACAATGATTTTGATGTTTATGAAATAAAATTTCAGGTTCTTCAAATTGATGACATGCCACAAGTAATTGGAGTGAAATTACAAAGTTGCTTTTCTTTACTACTTCAGCATTTTAAAACTCGAGGACAAGTTTTCTCCAACAAAGGGGGAATGATAGAGACGTCACAAGGCTACATGCAACATTTTGTTGAAGAGGAGCTGAAGGTGCACGATATGGCTGATCAAGGATGCAAATTGGAACATATTTGGCTCAAGTCACTAGTTGGGCTTATTTATAGTTAAATAATTAGCTGAACTTGTTATGTTAATATGTATTAAGGCCCACTAGTTATGCTCATTTAAAAAGTAAGGGCCCTGTTTGTTTGGTATTAAATTAGGACTTTGATTACTTTATTATTTCTTAAAATTTGATTAGAAAGCCAAACGCTACTTAATAACCCTAATTAGGGTTTAGCTATTTATATCTCATTTAGGGTTGTAAGCCATCTAAGTTTTGGAAGTTTTGGACGAATTTATTAACCAAAAGCCGAATTGCTTTTTATCTTTGTGTTCTTGCTTGAATACATGCTTCAGAAACATTCAAGTAGTTTGATCAACTTTCTTGTGGAGTGTTTCGAATCTGGGATTTAGGAACTGACTTGTTTTGAAATCTTGGATCTTTGATCAATTCAAGGTAATCTGAAATCTAACCTAATCCTTGGGGGTTGTACCGAATTCGACTAGGGGTTTTCAAGTTAATGCTGTGGGGGTTCGAAATCAAGGGGTTCTCAGGCTTATTCTTGGAGGTTCCGTATCAATATGTAAAAACATCAACCAAATAAGCCCTAACTGATACATTAACCCTAATAAGGGTCTAACTTTTGCATGTGATGTTCGTTCGTGGCCCATGATAGCTTCCTGGAAAGAATTTCACGAGACGGACAACTTTAAAAAATGCAACTGAGGCCCAAATTCAACTGTTTAGGGGCTCAATTTTGCGTTTTAAGTATTTTAACGACTATTTTGTAATTTTTTTTAGTTTTTTTCCCAAGTCTGTTAGGATTCAGATTAAATAAAAATTATTATAATAATAAAAAATATACAATTATATGTAAATAAAAATAAAAATCGGCGAGGAAAAAATTTATATCCGAAAGACATTGGACCAAATGGCCTTGGGCCATTTCGCTCACAGGAAACTCCTGCGAGCGAAATGGCTTAGCCCGCAATTTTCCACACCAGCGCTCTCAAGCTCGCAATCCTCCCTCTATCCCAAATTCAACTGTTTAGGGGCTCAATTTTTGGATTAGAGTTTTTTTGGCCATTATAAATAGGAATCATTTCTGCTTTGTTTTGAGTTTTTTTGGCCTTTAAATATATTATTTTTTAAAAAAAAATTAATTTTAAAGGTCTAATACTATTTTTTTATATAAAATAAAAAAAATTTAGAACATAATTTTTATTGTTATATAAAAATCAAATTTAGTTTTTTTAGAAAGAAAGACCAACTTTAAAATAGTATATATTTCACTTTAATATTAATGAAATATCATTTCTTTTAAATGTAAAATGAGCAAAGAAGATCTAAAATATAGTTTTACCTAATAAATATGATTTTTGTAAAAGCCAATTTTCATGTTTAATTTCAACTCATTTCTGTATAGAAGATGGCTTGTCCGTATAATGTTAAAAAGACAGAAAGCAAAGTAAAGTTTGATATTAAAGTCATGAGTAATACATTCCTACATCGGTTGTAAACAAAGCAAGAGTTGAGCAAGTCTCTTATAAAGTACTGGCCACGCAGCCCAGGGTGAGCATAATTATTCTTTTGCATTTTACTAAAGAATTGCGTGTGTTCATCACAATTTGGGGCATACGCCTATTTTTAGAGGCTATTTTTCCCCTGAAAGAGGGCCTACTAAATGTAAGTGCAAATCTTTTAGTGTAATTATCTGATAGGTATTGCAATTAGAAATATATCGATTTAGTTTTTCCGTGTTATATATATATATATTTTGTCTATTTTTTTCAAAATAATTATGATTATGATTATTATTATTATTATTATTATTATTATTATTATTATTATTATTATTTTGTCATTTAATATATCAAAATTTTAAATTTAATTATTTTTAAACTCGAAACATTTTTTAGTATTATAAATTGAAAATTAAAGACAATAATATGAAAAATGTTAAAATCTAAAAACTTTTAATGTAATTATTCTAAAAACTACAGTTTCATATGAACATGACTAGATTCATTGTATGCATCTGCTCAACTGTAGTATATAAAGAAGTTTAAATGAGGAAAACATTTACTTTCATATGTTAAAATATTTTTTAAAATGATGCAGTATTATATTCAACCTTCACATAAATTTTTTTAAAATGACTATTCACGCTTGCATTTCTTTTATGAACTTCTCATGCACTGTATGAAATAAATAAAATGGATTGTATCTGCTGCTTCAACTTGCTATGCAATATTTATTATATAGCTTGGCTACCTTGTGTCCCTATGATTGGCTCATTCAAATTTATGTGATCCTAGAAGGAAAAAAAAAACCTCATAATGTCAATTAACTGAAACTAATAATAAATGTGTTATAGAATATATAAGTTTTGTCTATTCAGTATTTTCCTATTTAATTCAAGAAGCTTTGCCTTAATATACTCCATTTTTCTCATATTGTCCACGCCAACATCATTAACTTGTCATATTGTCATCCCAGTTTAGCAGTTGCTTGTATCTTTTGTACTCCTTTGTTATGTTAGGGTAACATCCTGGAAAGAATGCTTTAAATGAGGATGATAAACATCCTTTCTTCATCTTCTCATGATGTATTATGAAGTTGACTAATTTTTTTGTCGACCATTACTTTTAAAATGTGGTAGCATAAGATGCATGTAGATTCAAACAACTTGCACTTGCATTGCAAGTATTAATCGATTATCCTTTAGTTACTAGTGAAAATAAACTCGTTTCCAAAAAAATCATTTTTATCGACCTATTTGTAATGTTGAAAACCTCAACTCCTAGCTGCATTTCCATAGCATTTCCTTGGTTGTCTAAAGAATTCTTAATTTGCAATGATACAACTGTATCATCTCTTTATGAAACATTATTTAATATAAATGAAACATTTTTTTAATCATGATGATGATGATGTCAGAAATGCTATAATATTGAAGCTGTGAATTTGATTAACTGATAAGAAATATTGATCATGACTTTTAATTTTGGGGGCAATTATAATTATTTTTAATGTCAGTTAAAAAAAATCAGTGTCTTCATCATTTTGCAGGTAAGAAAAAATAATTT
The DNA here is from genome assembly GCA_947685225.1 of Garcia nutans. Classification (NCBI taxonomy): domain Eukaryota; kingdom Viridiplantae; phylum Streptophyta; class Magnoliopsida; order Malpighiales; family Euphorbiaceae; genus Garcia; species Garcia nutans. Next base: position 28,404,231 of record CANTUV010000007.1, on the reverse strand, counting down.
TCTTCAATTCTTAGATCTATCTAATTTCGGCGACCAGAGCGACACTGATTCATCTTATTTCTGCCTTTTTTTCTGCAAGAAAGGTACCATTGAATTTATTTTTTCATGAGCTTCAATTTGATATTTTATTTATAATTTTTAAGTTAATTTAAAAAATTGACTATAAAATATAAATTTGTTGGTTGTATTTGAGTCTAGTTTTTTGTTATTGCTTCTAATAGGTAAAGAGAAGCATTTGAAGAAAATTTAAATATCAAGATGAAATAATAAAAAACATTGATTCTTTGAAAGTAATTAAAAGTAGGTTAATATAAACTACATAATAATTATTATTGTTTAACACTAAAATATTATTAATTTAGCAAAATTAGGTTATTATTAAGTTGTTTCCAAAATATATTTAATATTATTTATAGTAAACTAATATTGTTATATTATATAATTTTTTATTTATTTGCAATATATATTGAGAAAATAAATTTTTAGAATTATTTTTAATATAATTATAAAATATTAAATAAATTAAATAACTATTCATATTTGATTAAACGATGTAGACTTAGTTAATTGGTTTTAGAAATTTTTTATTTTGGTTTTATTTGCTTGATATCTTCTAAAAATTCAGTTTTTAAAATTATTTAATATATTAGAAGAATATGTGTTAAATTTAAATAATTAGTCATCGTTTATTAAATTAAAATATTTAATATATTAGTAGAATATGTGTTAATTTAAATAATTATCTAAAAATAAATTTTTAAAAGTTTATCAAATATATTAGTAGAATATGTCTTAAATTTAAATAATTATTCATGATTGATTAAATGATATGGACTTAGTTAATTGGTTTTAGAAATTTTTTATTTTATTGACATGATATCTTTAATATAAAAAATTTTAGAATCATTTTTGTGAATAACTAGAATATGTGTTTAAATTTAAAAAATATTATTCATTATATAGTATGATTTAAAAGAAAATATAATTATTAAGACTAAAAATTTAATATTTTTTATTTTTTTTATGTATAGCAAATATGCCACGTAATCGAGGAGAACAAAGTAATACAGATTGAAAGCCGAGTGATGATATTGATTGGAGATTTGCCACTTCCATTGAACAATCCAGATCGAAAATGTATTGCAAATTTTGTGGACGATTGGTGACTGGTGGGATAACACATTTTAAGAAACACTTAGTTGAGATATCAGGTGATATTTCAGCTTATTCTAAAGTGCCAAAAGAAATTAGGACAGATATGAAAAAATTGTTAGCAGACTATTCAATAAAAAAGAAAAATAAAAAAGCACAAAAACAAGTCTTAGAAGAGGAAATTATGCATATGAATGTTGGGGACACTAATGAGGATGATGATGATGACTCCGAGCTAGAATACATAAGATGAGAAAGTATGCGACAACTTGAAATTGATTCATATAGAAGAAGTAGAGGCAATAATTATGTTCTAGGTGGTTCCAGTACAAAAAGAAATTTAGAACCTTCAATGAGGCGTTCTGCATCTGTCAGAGTTGAGGGATTGACAAAAAATAAATATTCTGATTTGTCCACACCGGTAGAAAGGTTAAGAGCTGTCGAGATTGATTTGGAGGTAGAAAGAGACAAGAAGAAACAATCTACAATAAAGGTAGGATGGTTCAAGAAAAATAAAGAGAAACTTACTAATGCAATGGGTCGTTTTATTGTTCACAACAGATTGCCTTTTAATGTTGCAGCATCCCCTTGGACGGCACCTTTATTACGAACTGCATATGAGGTGGGTCCTAATATTCTGCCACCAACACCATATGAACTTTCAGAGGTTTGGCTTCCTAAAGAGTATACTCTAATGAAGGAGTACATTGCTTCATTTGGGGGAATATGGAAAGAGAGAGGTGTATCCATATTATGTGATGCTTGGACAGGGCCAACGAGAATGCACATCATTAACTTTCTCATATATACAAATCGTGGCACTATTTTTCATAAGTCAGTCAATTCATCTGATGTGCTGAAGAAGGATGCCCATTATTATTTTAAGTTGATGAAGAAAGTTGTAGAAGAAGTTGGTCAAGATAGAGCTGTCCAAATTATGACTGATAATGATGCTACAATTAAATGTGCTGGAAAAATGATTATGGGAGTATACAAACACATATATTGGATAGCTTGTAGCGCTCACTGTATTGATTTGATTTTAGAGGATATTGGAAAGAGAAGTATAGAAAATGAAGTTATTGAGCAAGCAAAGCAAATCACCCAATTCATATACAATCATAATTGGGTGGTAAATTATAAGAAAAATTTCACTGATGGAAGAGAAATTCTAAGACCCGGCATCACAAGATTTGCAACAAATTTCATTGCATTAGAGAGCATTGTACGACAAAAAATAAATTTGAAGCATATGTTTGAATCAGAAGTTTGGGTAAATTCTAGATATGAAAGAATGACCGATAGACTTGCCACCGATGTTCGGGATATAATTTTGGGTGAAAGTAGAGATGGAAGAAAATTTTGGTCCAATGCAAATGAAATATTAAAAGTTCAAGAGCCCCTGCTAAAAGTTTTGAGATTGGTTGATGGGGATGAGAAGCCGACAATGGGTTTTATTTATGAGGCAATCGATCAAGCTAAACTAGCAATTAAAGAAAATTGCAGGTATTGGAGAAATTATTGGAAAATCATTGATTCAAGATGGAATTTTCAATTGCATCATGATTTACACTTGCAGGTATTGGAGAAATTATTGGAAAATCATTGATTCAAGATGGAATTTTCAATTGCATCATGATTTACATTGTGCTGGTAAGTGGCTTACATATATCAACAAATTTTGTTCTTTTTTTAGTATATATTGCATTAGCTGTAAATTTTCATTATCTAAGTCTATTCTTTTAAAAAAATTTATTTTAGGTTATTACTTCAATCCACAATATCAATACAATCATGAATATCATGTTACGAAAGATGTTGATGTAATGGCGGGAGTTCGAAAAGTGATTAAAAAATTGGAGCCTATGAAGAAGCACGAGCCAAAGCTCTCTTACAAGTAAAATAAAAAATAATTATTTGAGATTGCATTAAATATTTATTATTTCTTAATTGCTATTTACCAGTAAACTAATAATTATTATTCAATGACATGTAGATGTTTACGTTTCAAGATAAGGAAGGATCTTTTGGCACCTCGCTTGCACAAAAGGCAATTGCCCTTTCTCCTCCAGGTTAAATCATCAAAATTTATTTCATGCATCTAAATATGGTCAGTTAATATACCAAAATAATTCTCATTTTTTCATTTGATACTCCAATGCAGCTGAATAGTGGATACATTATGGGGAATGTGTTCCGGAATTGCAGAAAATTGCTATTTGCATTTTAAGTCAAACCACCTCATCATCAAATTGTGAATGTAATTGGAGCACTTTCAGTTTGATTCACACAAGGACTAGGAATAGATTAAAGTATAAAAAATTGCATTCCCTAGTCTATGTGCATTATAATATGAAGCTGAAATTGAGAAATACAATGAGGAAGTCCCAGGAAGATATAATGAAAAATTATAATCCAATAAATTTGGATTATATTTTTGAGGAATTAGATCCATTGTCTCCATGGTTACAGGAAACCACCATAAGCAGTTCCACCTAAATTACCACCTTGATTACCACTATCACTATCACTGCCACTGTCATTGTCATCGTCTTCATCACTGTCATTGTCTTCCTCTTCCTCATTCTCATTGTCTTCCTCTTTCTCCTTTTCATTGTCTTTCTCTTCCTCATTCTCATTGTCGGTTTTCAAAAACATCAGCTCTATAATAATGAATCCAGTGGACCGGAACGAGGCTCTATGCATAATTATGGGACAACGGGTTATGGTAACTCAACATACTGTGATACTTTCAATCAAATAGAACCTATTTCAGGCCCATACAATCCATCATCATATTATAATCGGTCGAGTGATTATTGGAGTCAAGGATGGGCTGGAGATTTTGCAGGTGAAAACTCCTCTGAAAGTAGCACATTTTACTCTAACTATCTAAGTGACAATTTTGGCAAAGTTCAAAATGTTTCAGACCCACAAAGTAATGCAACTTCAAATTCAGCAAATTATTTTGTTGTGTTCTCATATGCGTTTCAGCAAACAGACTCATATCATTCAAGGTGGAACAACCAAAATCAAAATTATGATCTTGATAATCAAAATAATCAAGATCCTTCCCGACGTTCTTTTTGGTGGTAAATTAGTTTGTTTAATTTAATTTTAAGTGGATACTAATAATTGTTATCTAACATATATTTTTGAATTGGATTATTTTCCTTTATTTTTAATCATTGACTAAACAATTATTATGATTATTATTATTACTGTTATTTCTAATTTAGTAATTTTTTAATGCAATTTAGCAATGTTATTATTTAAAAAATTATAACATGTGTTTACTTATTGTTAAAAACTATTTACTTATTGTTATATTGTTATTTTTAATTAAGTTTTGATAACAATTTGATCTTTATTATTATTATGGATCAATTTTAACATATATTATTAATTTTTATGTTGTAAAAGATATTTGTTTTTTTTTATTTTATTATGATATGATCCATTCCATTTCACCGATTCCGTTACTCAATTCATTCGATTTCGTGATTACAATTGCATTCACGATAGCGGTAGTCGATTCAAGCCATTTCATACTGATTCAGTCCGATTTCGTTTCATTGTGACTGATTCATATTCTATGACCGATTCTGCGATTTAAAACCTTGGATAAAGATCAATGTTTCAAGGGTAAAGACCCGATCTCCAATGGATAAAGATCCATGTTTCAAGGGTAAAGATCCTATTTCCAATGGATAAAGATTCATGTTTCAAGGGTAAATACCCGATCTCTAATGGATAAAGATCCATATTTCAAGAGTAAAGACCCGATCTCCAATGGATAAAGATCCATGTTTCAAGGGTAAAGACCAGATCTCTAACAGATAAAGATCCATGTTTCAAGGGTAAAGACCCTATCGCCAATGGATAAAGATCCATGTTTCAAGGGTAAAGACCCGATCTCCAATGGATAAAGATCCATATTTTAAGGGTAAACACCCAATTTTTCAATGGATAAAGATCCATGTTGTAAGGGTAAAGACCCAATCTCCTATGGATAATGATCCATTTTTGGTGGTAAAGACCCACAATCCATTAGAGAATGGAACAACTAGTTAAGCTAGAATTCTCAACTGATAAAAGGTCAGTCTCTGGTCCAAGTACCCAAATCTTTTCTGAGTCCAGAACTCATTCCGGGTCCAAGTACCCAAACCATTGCCAATCTCGGGTTGAGAACCCATCCTCATCCAAAATTAGTTCAAAGCCATGTTGCTTTTCACTCTCTTCTATTAAAAGTCTTAGATCGTTTAAGAAGGCAAACTGTTGACCTTTGATTTTGGTCCCAGCCAATTCGATGTTAATTTCAAACCATTGATTGGATTAATATATTTTAATGAGTCCTAAAATAACCTAATTAAACTTTTAAAACTCTAATTGGGTCTGATTTAAAAGGTTTGGTTGGTTTTCATTTGATACAGATGCACTAAACCCTAAAACGGGTCCAATTCGAAGGTTTGGTTGATTTTTCACTTGATTCGGGTAGCCTTTAGGTAATAGGGGTGTCCCATATCGAATTAGGGCATTCAAATTTAACATGGGAAGTCCCATATAGAATTGGGAGCCCCAATTCGATATGGGGCAGCCCTATATCAAATTGGGGTTCTCCCATTTCGATATGGGGTTGTTCCCATATCGAAATGAAACCCCATTTCGATATGGGATAGCCCCATATTGAAATGGAGCTTTCCCATTTTGATATGGGCTGCTCCCATATTAAAATGGAGCCCCATTTTGATATGGGACAGCTCCATATCGAAATGGAGCTCTCATATTCCAATATGGGGTAGTTTTTGGCTTTCTATATCGAATTTGGATGCATATTTCGACATGGACTTGGACTCTATCGAATTATAATTACCTGAGTTTGACATGAAGTTGGTTTTCATCAAATAAAAGGTTTACTAGTTTGATATGGACTCGGTTTGTGCCGAATAAATCGACTAATTTGATATGCGTCCATTTCAACCTAATATCACTTTTAAATACAGGTTTTAAGAGACGTGTTAGGGACTTTTTGATTTCTCTTGGGACTAGCAACAGACAGTAACCCTAAATTAACAAATATTAAATAGAGACCAATAGACACTCAAGCAAAGAACCACAAACAAGCAAACAAGCGAGCAGTGAACAACTGAAAGAGCAAACAACAAGGCAGTAGCCAAAAATACTAAACAAGATAGTAGGCATATTGTCTTGTCCTCAATTCAACCAATAAATACAAGGTTGATACAAATGTTTCATTTGGATCAAAGTTTGATTATTGGTGGAATCAACAAAGGAAGGTACGCCTCTAAACTTAAATTTATTTAAATAAACCATATTAAATTCTGGCAATTGTTCACATCTTTCATGCAAAGCAAATACTATAACTATATTTTTCAATATAAATAATTTTAGCCCTATTTTCATAAAACTTAATCTTTTCTTAAACCCGTTACCCTAGTTTCTAAATATAAACCCTAAAACTCTGGTTTTTTTTAACATAAACCCTCTAAGCCCTAATTTTATTCAAAAACCCCTAATTTAAGATGTAAACCTAAATTTATGTGTTTGTTATTTTATTTAATTTTAGATTTGATTATGTAATTTATTATATGCTTTAATTATTGATTTATTTAATTTTAATATTTAATTTGTCTAATTTATCATGGATGATTATTTTCTTGATTGTTATTTTGTTTACTAAAATTGTAAGAGGTATGTTTCCATGATTGGATACCTCATTAATTAAACTTCATGTAATTTGAATTATTTACATATTTTGGGATTAATGTAAAGGACACATTTCCACCTTTTTGGTGGGTGTCCTATTTAGTTTTAGACATTGGACAATGTAAGGACATGTTTCCATCCTCGGATGAGTGTCCATTTATTTATTTTGTTTTTGAACATTGCTATGATTTTTAATAAAGTATCTATTTATTTTTGTGATCGCATGTAGTATGGATAATATCATGTTAATTAAGAATTTTATAATATTAAGACCTGAAAAGAAGGTTTATTCCAATGAACCGGGTGCTGTGGGGGTGTTGGCCATTTCTCACCTTCCCCACACGTACCCAACTTTCCGAAGGTTGGCGATTCCTTAGAAATTGAGTCATCCACCCCTTTTTTTTTCCCGGCCCATCTGGGTGACGACTCTATTTTTCTCCGAGCTTAGGCCGGTGTTCTCTAAGGCCCGAGCCTAACAGTGCCGAAGTTGTAAGAACCATTCCACCGGGAGTGGGGACGAAAATCCCGCTCACAATGGTAACATTCTTTAAATTGTCATTTATGATTCCATATATATTATTGTTAAAAGAAGATATGTTGTGTGCCTTAGTACGTATTTTAAAAGCAATGTAATATGGAAAATGGTGAAAGATTATATTATGTACTAAAATGTAGATATGGGCTATATTGCGAATGTGACTAAGCAACTTACTTTTTGTGATTAATAAAAATGTGGAATTAGCTAAAATATATGGAAAATGTAATAATAAAAGAAATATGATAAAATCTGATGTTTATGATGAGAAAATATGGAAATATAGAGAAATGGCGAAAAAGTGCTAGAAAGTGATGAATGATTTAATTGGCTATGTTATGTGATACTGTAAAATGATATATATATTACCTTATATAATATTATGTTCCAGAGACTTGTGTTCGACAATATGAATATGGTTTTGTTTGGTGATATGGATATGGCACGCCTATTATATGATTTGCTTTCTGGGCTAAACGCTAGGTGTCACTTATGATATTATTTGCCTTAGGGGTAGACGTTGGGTGTCTCTTATGATATTATTTTCCTTCGGAGATAGACACTAGGTGTCAAGATATACCAAAATAATATGTTTGGAATTTAAATATTGTATAGGGTTACTTGGGCCCAATGCATGTGATTGTGGTATTTTGATACAATTCTTGGAAATGTGTGCACATAAAGGTAGTAGTCATGTTATGTCTTAAAGAAATTCATATTGCATTGTTTTTAAATTAATTTATTATCAAAGTATGTACCACTAAGCCTTCAAGCTTAGCGCGGTAGTTTCTGTTGTGCAGGTGTTAGAAGTACAAACTAGAATGATTCGGACTGTGATTGGAATTTGAAGTTTGAGTTGTGCCACAGGACTTGACCTTGGTGCTAAATTGCATATCATGTAGATATATATATATATATCCAAGTATTTGTCAACTATATCATGTGCGTTTGTGTATAGTTAGGGTTTATGAACATGATTATGTAATTATAGTTTTTTAAATGTAAACAATTTACATTTTCTTATATCTGTGTATTACTCGAAGATGAAGGAATAAATATTTTGAGAATGACGCGGACCCTTAGCAACGATGGCAGCAAACCCAACGTATAACAATGGTAGAGAACTCCTTGAAACTTGATAATCACCTCCTAAGGAACCCAACGCCTATAAAGAGACGCGAACTCACTATGATTGAAGGATTTAGTTGGTAAGAAGAGGGAAAACGCCACAACTCTTGTTGATAAGTAAACCTAATTCTTAATGCAAAGAAAGAATTAAAGAATCCACTCTAATCTCTCTCACACGAAAATTCACAAGAAGAACTTGTAGAAGAATTCGAAAAATTTTTATTAATTGTTGTCGTCTGAAATTCGGCCTAATAGTGCCCTTAAATAAGGGTTACAAAATTCCTAATTGCATAAGGAAAACATAAAGTATGGAAACAAAATCCTAATCCACTAAGGAAAATATAAAGTATGGAAGCAAAATCCTAATCCACTAAGGAAAATATAAAGTATGGAAACAAAATCCTAATCCAATAAGGAAAATATAAAGTATGGAAACAACCAAACTAATCCCTTCAACATAAGAAATGCCCCACACTATTTGGGCTGTCCATGGGCCTTAAATTACTTCTAAAGGCTTTATATGAACCCCCATGGAACTTTCTTGCACGTTGGACCTTTCTTTAGCTAGCCTTTAGCTTCCACACTAAGCATCATAATCAGCTTTGGTGTGCCTTCTTCAAGCTCTATCTCCATCTTCTTGAATGATAATTCTTGAAGCTCTTTGGAAATCTCTTCTTGAATATGCAAAGCCATACTAGCTTGATATCTCTTTGCCTTGCTCCTAGTGATTGGTCCACTTGCTAGCTTCAAGGGATCATTTCTTGTATCATTCTCCCCCTCTTCAAAAAGATTTGTCCTCAAATCTGCATGATCAAAAGGATAAAGATCACTTACATTGAAAGTAGCACTAACATTATACGTACCTGGTAAGTCGATCTTGTAGGCATTGTCATTAATCTTCTCCAGCACTTGGAATGGGCCATCTCCCCTTTCTTGCAACTTGTTCTTCCTTTGGTTAGGAAACCTCTCTTTTTGAAAATGCACCCAAACCCAATCTCCTACTTGAAACTTAATCTCACGTCTTCCTCTATTTGCAGAATCAGCATATCTCTTGTTCCTTTTCTTAATATTCGCCCTTGCTTTCTCATGCATCTCTTTCACCAATTTAGCTTTCTTCTCACCATCTAAACTAACAAGCTCATGAGAAGGTAAAGAAACAAGATCCAAAACTGTTAGTGGGTTAAAACCATAAACAAGCTCAAAAGGTGAATATCCTGTAGAAGAATGAATAGCACGATTATAAGTAAACTCAATAAATGGCAAACAATCTTCCCAAGAACTCAAATTCTTACCCACTAAAGCTCTCAACATGGTACCTAAAGTTCTGTTTACTACTTCTGTTTGTCCATCCGTTTGAGGATGACAAGTGGTGGAAAATAACAACTTGGTAACTAACTTTTCCCAAAGCACACGCCAAAAGTGAGACAAAAACTTGGAGTCTCTATCAGAAACTATGGATTTTGGTATCCCATGAATTCGAACCACCTCCCTAAAGAAGAGTTCGACCACTAAACTAGCATCATCACTCTTATGACATGGGATAAAGTGTGCCATCTTACTAAACCTATTAACAACCACAAATATGCTATCTCTCCCCCTCTTAGTCCTTGGTAATCCTAAAACAAAGTCCATACTAATGTCCATCCAAGGAGAACTAGGAACGAGTAATGGCATATACAAACCATGAGGCATAGACTTAGACTTAGCTTGCCTACAAGTCAAACAAGCCTTACAAATCCGAATTACATCCCTTTTCATATTCAGCCAATAAAAGTGTTCATTCAACATGTCTAAAGTCTTATCAACTCCAAAATGCCCCATCAAACCCCCCACAATGTGATTCTAATACTAGCAAATCTCTCATAGAACTTCTAGGCATGCATAATTTCGAACCCTTAAACAAAAATGCATCATGTCTATAGAAAGAATTAAAAGCACCATGCTCACAAGCATCATAAACATTGCTGAAATCAGAATCACCAACATATAAGTCCTTTATACATTCAAATCCAAGCAATTTAGTACTCAAAACATTAAGTAAAGCGTACCTCCTTGAAAGTGCATCTGCCACTACATTGTCTTTACTTTGCTTGTATTTGATCACATAAGGAAACTTCTCAATCTTCATAACTCATTTTGCATGTCTTTTATTCATCTTGCCTTGCCCTCTCAAATGCTTAAATGATTCATGGTCTGAATGGATCACGAATTCCTTGGGCAGCAAATAATGCTCCCATACTTCCAATGCTCTCACCAAAGCATATAGCTCCTTGTCATAAGTTGAATAATTCAGCTTTGCTCCATTAATCTTTTCACTAAAGTATGCAATGGGCTTCTTCTCTTGCATCAAAACAGCTCCAATACCTACACCAGAAGCATCATATTCAATTTCAAAAGTAGAATCAAAGTTAGGTAACGCTAAAACGGGTGTAGTAGAAAGCTTCTCTTTCAAAGCATCAAATGCTTCTTGTTGCTCCTTGCCCCAAATGAATCCCACTTCTTTCTTGATTATGCTAGTCAAGGGGGCCACCAATGTAGAGAAATTAGGGATAAATCTCCTATAGAAGCTTGCCAATCCGTGAAAACTCCTCACTTCTGTCACACTTGAAGGATTCGGCCACTCTTGGATAGCTTTCACATTCTCTTGATCAACTTCAATTCCCTGCATACTTACAACAAAACCAAGAAAAACAACCCTATCTAGACAAAAAGAACACTCCTTAAGCTTAGCATAAAGGTTTTGCTCCCTAAGGATTTCAAGCACTTTCCTAAAATGTTCAACATGTTCTTCCTCAGTTTTGCTATAAATCAGAATATCATCAAAGTAAACTACCATAAACTTACCTAAATAAGCTCTCAAAACATGGTTCATTAATCTCATGAAAGTACTAGGTGCATTAGATAAACCAAAAGGCATAACTAACAATTCATACAAACCATATTTCATTTTGAAGGCAGTCTTCCATTCATCTCCCGGCTTCATGCTAATTTGATAATAACCACTCATAAGATCAATCTTTGTGAAATATTTCGCCCCATGCAATTCGTCCAACATGTCATCAAGTCTAGGAATGGGATGTCTATACTTCACAGTAATCTTGTTCACAGCCCTACAATCAAAACACATCCTCCAAGAACCATCTTTCTTGGGTACTAATAAGACTGGAACAACACAAGGACTAAGGCTCTCGCGAACCAATCCTTTCTCCAAAAGCTCTTCAACTTGTCTTTGCATCTCTTTTGTCTCCATAGGATTGCTCTTATATGCTGGCCGGTTTGGAATTGTAGAACCGGGTATGAAGTCAATTTGATGTTCAATCCCTCTTAATGGCGGCAAACCACTAGGAAGATCTTCAGGAAACACATCCTTAAAATCCTGCAACAAAGACACAAAACTAGAAGGTAAAGAATCAAGAGATTCTTCACTGTCAGCAAGTAACAATTCTTTATACATAATAATGAGTACAGGCTGCCCTACATCTATCTCTCTTGCTCTTGCATAAAAAGTATGTTTTGCTTTTTCTCCTTGCTTATTTTCTCTCACCAATGGGCCATTTATTTGTTTGCTTACTTTCTTTTGACTCTTGGCCTCTTTTCCCTTTCTGCACTCACTCACTTTATTATTTTCTCTCTCCCTACCCTTAGAATTACCCTTGGGTGTTGAAGAAACATCATTGGCCGAATTTGAACCCCTTTGGTTCATGTTGGCCGAAACTTCTTTCTCCCTCTCTAGCATCCTCTTTTGATCTTCATACACCTCTTGAGGTGATAATGGTGCTAGAACAACCTTCTTTCCTTCATAAGTAAAGGTATACTTATTAGAAAAGCCATCATGTTGTGCCCTTCTATCATGCTGCCATGGTCTTCCTAATAGCAAATGTCCAGTTTGCATTGGCACTACATCACACAAAACCTCATCTTTATACCACCCAATGGAGAATGGTACCTTGACTTGCTTCAACACTTTTACTTCCCCAATGTCATTGAACCATTGCAACTTGTAAGGATTGGGATGTTTAAAACAAGCTAACTCCAATTTATCCACTATTGTGGTACTAGCAACATTGGTACAACTTCCACCATCAATGATAAGTGTACAAACCTTACCATTCACCAAACACCTAGAGTGGAAAAGATTCTCCCTTTGATCCAAGCCTTCTTCCTTGACTTGAATATTCAAGGCTCTTCTAGTAACAAGCATCTCTCCATGTTCAGCATTCAAGACTTGATTCTCCCAAGCCTCTTCATCATATTCGGCCCTATCACCACATTCGGCCTCCTCTTCTTCTTCATATTCAGATTCTGATTCAATTTCCCCTTCATGGGTTGCAATCATCACCCTCTTATTCGGACATCGAGAAGCAATGTGTCCACTTCCCAAACAATTGTAGCATTTAATTTCCCTACTTGGAGTAGGTCTAGAAGGTGTTTCCTTGGCTGTTTTTGCATCCCCATCATTCAGCTTCTTGAAATTAGGATTGTAGGAAGAATTCTTTTGGAAAGAACCCTTGTAATCCCCTTTGTAGGAACCTCCACTCGAACTTGAACCCTTGAAGTTTGAAAATTTTCCACTAGCTTTAGAGTATCCAGTTTTCGAAATATCTTTATTCTTCAATCTTCTCTCTATCTTCATGGCCTTTTGAACTAACTCTTCCATTGTGTTGAATTCATACATCTCCAATTCATTGGCTATGTTCAAATTCAATCCCCCAAGAAATCGTGACATCTTCTTGTCTTCATCTTCATCAATATTTGCTCTAGCCATGATGATGTGAACCAGCATAGCAAGGATCCATTGGTGCTACAACAAGGGCCATTGACAAGGAATAAAGCAAGGAAATATGGCATCACTCTTGGAATGCATATTCAATACTTTATTACAAGAGAGGTGACTGAATTAGCATGGGACAAGTGCGAGAAGGAACTAGAAGACCAACCCAAGCTAGTCATGGTGCTGGATTGTACACATGGTGCTGAAATGTGCGAATTGTCCAGCCAATACCACAACCACCCTGTGAAATGTGCTGCTTGTCCAGAAAGTCTCACAACCCCCTGTGAAATCTACTGTTTCACAACCCCCTGTACCAGTTTCAGTAAGAGCGACTTTGGCATGCTTAACACATGTTTGGGGCGTGTTTTTGAGTCTTTTAAGTGGTCCCCTCCATATTTTGCTTATTAGGTTTTTATTGTAATATTTAGTTAATAGTTTTCCTTATAGGAAATATGTTGATGATATCATTATGACAAGTGGACCAATCACAAGATCACAATCAAAGAAACTCCAGCATGTGTTCCAGCACTTCATTCAAAGGTGGATTAATGAAGAGGGAGACCAACTTGTAGTGAATATGATGGATCATGAAGAGGAAGTCAGAAAATCACCAACAAGCATGAAGAATCTGCCCATAAGTATGGTGATGGGCATTAGCACGAATTTGGAATATAATATTGACATGGTTTAGTGCTAGTGTGACTAGACACATGTGAACCAACACCAAAATGCATGTGGAATCTGCCCATCAATGCTGTCATAATTATGGGCAGTAATTTAGAGTATATTATTGAGGTGGATGAACAATTAATGCTATTGTGACTAGATACATGTAAACCTAGACTTTAAGCCATCAGTTCTTCTTTTCCAACTATATAAGGATGGGAAAAAGAACTTAATAGGGTTGACTACGAATTTCCAGAATTGTTGAATGTAATTTCTGTGTTTTCAAGTTTGAGAGGTTTTCTTCTTATTCTTGTTGCATGAAGAGTTGGTTCTAACTTATCAAGTCTGACTTGTGGCGTTTTAATCAATTCATTTCTTCATCCCAATCACCCAAGTTCTCAATTACAGGTTAGTTGTGGGTTTGGTAGGGAGGATTTGTTTTTGAGTTCTAAGATTCTATGCTAGATGTGTATGTGGGGTTCTAGATGTAATATTTGATCCATGGGTTCTGCATCATTTGGTATCAGAGCTTTGGCTTGAAGATAAATCTCTAGGTATCTTTTATGTTTTAATTATCCAAAGAAAAAAAAAACGAATCAGATTCAGTTTATATATTTCTTCATTTTCTGTTCTTGTTGCACCTTGTTCTTATTCTTCAAATCTGTGAACTTTTGTTTAATTTTTCAATTTCTATCCTTGTTTACTGAAAGTTCAAAAGAAAAAAAAGAGGAAAAGATCAAAAGAAAAACAAAAAAAAAAAAGAAAAGAGAATCAGATTCAACTTCCTCAACATAAAAGAAAAAAAAAATCGTACCTGTTTCTGTCTAGAATTTTTCTTCACAAGTGTTTGAGATTTTTTGCATATTTATACCATTAACAGCTTGCTACCTTATTATATTTGATCAAATTACATCATCTCCTCATTATGCATCCATTTAGCATTTAAAATCTGATATTTAGAGCCTTTCTTGCATTGGGAATAGATTTAGGTTGCATATTCAGATTACTCATTGGAGTGATTTGAATTCTGTTTCTTTTTTAGGATCCAGAATTGTTTTTCTTTGTATTCTTAGTTTCATTTTTTCATATACCTCTTGTTTCTTGTATGCATTAAGTAGCTAATTCTCAATCATAGTTACTTTGGTTTGATTAACACAAATACTTTTGCTTCTTGTGTTAACTTTCAGTTCTTGTTGTCTAAAATTAAATTGCTTCTAGAATTGCAGAATTCATTTTGTTCATTAGGTTCCTTGTAGAGTCTTTAAAACAAAACTTGTTTTACTTGATTTAAGTGGATTCAATTCTGAAATTCAACTTGATAAAAGAAGAATTGAGAGGTAAAAAGGAACAAGGTTTGAGTGAAATACGAGAGGAGTGACAATCTGATCTTGAGTGAAACACGCAAGGGAGTGAGGTGAGGAAATTTTCTTTACTAACATTTTCTTGTAGGTTCTTCTTACACCATGTCAAATTCTGGAAGTGAAAAACGTGATATGACCATAAATGACATAGCCTTCATGTTAGAGGCAATGCAAAGGAGATTTGAAAGGTTTGATTTGACCATAAACAACATGAGAGGTGATGTAGACAGCATAATGCAAAGGCAGCGGAATGATACTAATCGAAGGGGGCAGAATAGAGGGAGAGGAAACATGATGAATGATGATGAGATAGAGAGGGAAGATGATGAAGAAAGTGAGGAATCAATTGCTCAAAGAAGACCTCAACAAAGGGACAGTAACATATCTTCCATAAAAATGAAGATACCATCATTCAAGGGGAGAAATGATGCTGAAGCTTACCTTGAATGGGAAAGAAAAGTTGAGTTGGTGTTTGATTGTCATAATTATAGTGAAATGAAGAAAGTTAAGATTGCAGCAGTTGAATTCACAGATTATGCACTAATTTGGTGGGATCAATTGATGATTTCCAAGAGGAGAAATGGAGAAAGAACTATCACTACTTGGGCTGAAATGAAAACTGTGATGAGAAAGAGATTTGTACCATCTTACTACTATAGGGAGCTTCACCAAAAATTACAGCGGTTAACTCAAGGATCCATGTCAGTGGAGGATTACCATAAAGAGATGGAGATGATCATGAGTAGAACTAATATAGAGGAGGATCCAGAAATCACTATGGCTCGATTTTTGAGTGGGCTGAATAGAGAGATAGCTAACATAATTGAATTACATCATTATGTGGAGCTTGAAGATATGGTACACATGGCCATGAAAGTGGAGAAGCAATTGAAACTCAAGGGAGCAGCAAAGGGATTTTCTAATTCCAGCTCTAGTTTCACTTCAAAATGGCCAAAGAAAGATGATAATCCTAAAGGGAAGGAGGCTGCCTGGAAAGGAAAGGAAAAACAAGTTCTAGATGACCCTAAAGGTAACTCTAAAACATCTAACTCTAATCAAAGGCATAGTACCATTAAATGCTTTAGGTGTTTAGGAGTAGGGCATATAGCATCTCAATGTCCAAATAAGAAAATCATGTTGATACGAGATAATGGTGAAATTGATAGTGCTAGTGAACATGAAAGTGATGATGATAATGATAGCATGCCACCATTAGAAGAAATTGAACATATTATTGAATATCCAGCCCATGGTGAATCTTTGGTTATTAGAAGAGCTTTAAACATGCAAATTAAAGATGAAGAAAGTAATCAAAGAGAGAACATTTTCCATACTCGTTGCATTGTGAATGGAAAAGTGTGCAGCATGATCATTGATGGGGGTAGTTGTGCAAATGTTGCTAGTACTGATTTTGTGGATAAATTAGGGTTAGCATGCACAAAACATCCTAGTCCTTACAAGCTGCAATGGTTGAATGATAGTGGAGAGGTGAGGGTAACGAAGCAGGTTCTGTTTTCTTTTGCAATTGGGAGATACAAAGATGAAGTTTGCTGTGATGTTGTGCCTATGCATGCTAGCCATATCCTTCTTGGTCGTCCATGGCAGTTTGATAGAAGAGCTTTGCATGATGGCTTTAAGAATCATTATTCTTTCAGCCTAAATGGTTTAAATTTCACTCTTGCCCCATTGTCACCTAAACAAGTGTATGAAGATCAAGTAAATATTTTGAGATCATTTGAAAAGAATTCTGGTGGTGAGGGTAAAACAAATAAAAATGGAGTACAAGAGGCCAAGTGTGAGAAAAAGAATGATAAAAATGGCCCATTGGTGAGAGAAAAAGAGAAAGGGAGAGAAAATAAAAGAGAGTGTTTCTATGCAAAAGAAAAGGAGTTAAGGAGTGCTTTTTGTGAGAAAAGAAGTCTGATTGTACTTAGGTACAAAGAGACCTTGATTTCTACATCTAACCTTGATAACCCTTTGCCTAGTTGTGTTAGTTCTCTTTTACATGAATTTGGAGATGTTTTTCCAGGAGATGTACCCAAAGGTTTACCACCTTTAAGAGGGATTGAGCATCAAATTGACTTCATTCCGGGCTCAACAATTCCTAACCGACCAGCTTATAGAAGTAATCCGGAGGAAACCAAGGAACTTCAAGGGCAAGTGGAGGAGTTGCTAGCAAAGGGACATGTGTGTGAAAGTCTTAGTCCATGTACTATTTTGGTTTTACTAGTCCTAAAGAAGGATGAATTATTTGCCCATAAAGCAAATAAAAGAAGGAAACATGTGATTTTCCAACCTGGTAATTACGTATGGGTTCATGTGAGAAAGAAAAGATTTCCTAAACAAAGAAAATCCAAGTTGGATGCAAGGGGAGATGGTCCTTTCCAAGTATTAGAGCAAATAAATAACAATGCCTACAAGATCGACTTACCTGGTGAGTATGGTGTTAGTGCTACTTTTAATGTAACTGATTTATCTCCTTTTGATGATGCAGATTTGAGGACAAATCTTTTTAAAGAAGGGGAGAATGATGTGAACCAGCATAGCAAGGATCCATTGGTGCTACAACAAGGGCCATTGACAAGGAATAAAGCAAGGAAATATGGCATCACTCTTGGAATGCATATTCAATACTTTATTACAAGAGAGGTGACTGAATTAGCATGGGACAAGTGCGAGAAGGAACTAGAAGACCAACCCAAGCTAGTCATGGTGCTGGATTGTACACATGGTGCTGAAATGTGCGAATTGTCCAGCCAATACCACAACCACCCTGTGAAATGTGCTGCTTGTCCAGAAAGTCTCACAACCCCCTGTGAAATCTACTGTTTCACAACCCCCTGTACCAGTTTCAGCAAGAGCGACTTTGGCATGCTTAACACATGTTTGGGGCGTGTTTTTGAGTCTTTTAAGTGGTCCCCTCCATATTTTGCTTATTAGGTTTTTATTGTAATATTTAGTTAATAGTTTTCCTTATAGGAAATATGTTGATGATATCATTATGACAAGTGGACCAATCACAAGATCACAATCAAAGAAACTCCAGCATGTGTTCCAGCACTTCATTCAAAGGTGGATTAATGAAGAGGGAGACCAACTTGTAGTGAATATGATGGATCATGAAGAGGAAGTCAGAAAATCACCAACAAGCATGAAGAATCTGCCCATAAGTATGGTGATGGGCATTAGCACGAATTTGGAATATAATATTGACATGGTTTAGTGCTAGTGTGACTAGACACATGTGAACCAACACCAAAATGCATGTGGAATCTGCCCATCAATGTTGTCATAATTATGGGCAGTAATTTAGAGTATATTATTGAGGTGGATGAACAATTAATGCTATTGTGACTAGATACATGTAAACCTAGACTTTAAGCCATCAGTTCTTCTTTTCCAACTATATAAGGATGGGAAAAAGAACTTAATAGGGTTGACTACGAATTTCCAGAATTGTTGAATGTAATTTCTGTGTTTTCAAGTTTGAGAGGTTTTCTTCTTATTCTTGTTGCATGAAGAGTTGGTTCTAACTTATCAAGTCTGACTTGTGGCGTTTTAATCAATTCATTTCTTCATCCCAATCACCCAAGTTCTCAATTACAGGTTAGTTGTGGGTTTGGTAGGGAGGATTTGTTTTTGAGTTCTAAGATTCTATGCTAGATGTGTATGTGGGGTTCTAGATGTAATATTTGATCCATGGGTTCTGCATCACATGATCATCTCCATCTCTTTGTGGTACTCTTCCACACTTCTTCCACCTTGAACTAGTCTTGCTAGTCGATTGTACAAATCCCGAATGTAGTGAGATGGTACAAATCGGCTTCTCATTAGTTCTTTCAAGGTTGACCATTCAGGAATAGGGCTCATCCCTTTCCCTCTTCTATTAGCTTTCAATTGATCCCACCAAAAGGTAGCATACCCTTTGAACTCTACGGCTGCCAAAACTGATTTCTTCTCTTTGATGTAGTTATGGCATTCGAAAATCTGCTCAACTTTCCTCTCCCATTCTATGAACTCTTCTGCATTGTTCTTCCCTTCAAAGGAAGAAATCTTCATCTTGATGGAAGTAAGGTCACCATCAGTGGTAGGTTGATTTCCACCTTCATCTTCATCTTCTACTCTTTCAGCTGCTTCTAGGGCTTCAAGATTTCCTTGCCTTCTCTCCTAAGCACTCTTCTAGCTGGCATTATCGGATTTGGATGTGCGGCTGGCTGCCCTTGTTGCACTTGTTGCATTTGTTGTGCTTGCCATGCTGCATTCTCTTGCAATCTAGTATCCATAATCTCCATTCGACCAAGCATTGCTGCCAAAGTGTCATTAAGCCTAGCCAAGCTTTCGGCCATAGCTCCTTCTTTGCTACTCTCTTCTCCTTTTCCAGCCATGTTAACAAACAAACAAACTCAAAGAAACAAGATTAGTAATAATCGAAATTCACTCAAGTGTTTAGAATTACCTCACTTTTCTTGTCTTCCTTGATTTCACTTCAGAACTAAGCTCACCAACCAACAATTGCCAAGTCGTTCAAGAAACTAGAACCTAAATCCTAGAACTAGATAGAAAACAAGACAAGTATCCGAAGGCAATGCAAGGTAATTTGCACTACACGATATAAAACTAAGTATCGACACAAGCAAATGATACTTAGCAATGTAATGGAATTAAAAGCTAGATAAAGAAATTAGAAACAATGAAGACAATAAACAAGACAATTTTGGATATAATGAATCAAAAAACAACCCACACTTGGCAAGCTGTTTTATGGACCTAATCAATTCTACCCAAAACGCTAGCTTCTAGACTCTAATTCCCACCTATAACACTCAAATAACATGAATATTAAGGTCTGATTTTCGAATTCCAAAAGCCCCTCAAAAGGTGAAATTTTTCGCCCAAAATTTTTATTAATTCTCACCCACCTAGATCTGATCCTTAGCACCCAAATAGCAAGAATATCAAACAATTTTTGTTGAGGTGGTTTTGTACTCTTTTTTTTTTTTGCTTCCTCACACTATCCCCTTGATTCGGGACTTAATTTACTCCCAAGGACTTTTTGAAATCTGGACTTAATTCGCAACCCCAGATTCACTCAAGACCAAATCGAAATCAAACTTGAACACAAACTCTAGCTTTTTCTTTCTTTCAAGAACCCTAATTCTTGGTTTTGAAATTTCCAAGAATCCTTTCCTAGGTTTCGTTTTCACCCTAAGAATACCATCTTTCAATTCGGCCTTGATCAGAATTTATATATGACTCTTTTTTGAAAATTAAAGACTAGACTCTCTAAGAACCCTAAAACGCAGAAATTTAAAAGACCTAAATTAACAAACCCTAGAAAGACAAAGTAGATAAAAATTACCTTTTAGCAAGGCTCTGATACCAAATGACGCGGACCCTTAGCAACGATGGCAGCAAACCCAACATATAACAATGGTATAGAACTCCTTGAAACTTGATAATCACCTCCTAAGGAACCCAACGCCTATAAAGAGACGCGAACTCTCTATGATTGAAGGATTTAGTTGGTAAGAAGAAGGAAAACGCCACAACTCTTGTT
The DNA here is from genome assembly GCA_947685225.1 of Garcia nutans. Taxonomy (NCBI): domain Eukaryota; kingdom Viridiplantae; phylum Streptophyta; class Magnoliopsida; order Malpighiales; family Euphorbiaceae; genus Garcia; species Garcia nutans. Next base: position 28,383,334 of record CANTUV010000007.1, on the reverse strand, counting down.
GATAAGTAAACCTAATTCTTGATGCAAAGAAAGAATTAAAGAATCCACTCTAATCTCTCTCACACGAAAATTCACAAGAAGAACTTGTAGAAGAATTCAAAAATTTTTATTATTTGTTGTTGTTTCAAATTCGGTCTAATAGTGCCCTTAAATAAGGGTTACAAAATTCCTAATTGCATATGGAAAATTAAGACTAAAACATTCCTAATTGCATAAGGAAAACATTCCTAATTGCATAAGGAAAACATAAAGTATGGAAACAAAATCCTAATCCACTAAGGAAAATATAAAGTATGGAAGCAAAATCCTAATCCACTAAGGAAAATATAAAGTATGGAAACAAAATCCTAATCCAATAAGGAAAATATAAATTATGGAAACAACCAAACTAATCCCTTCAACATAAGAAACGTCCCACACTATTTGTGCTGTCCATGGGCCTTAAATTACTTCCCAAGGCTTTATATGAACCCCCATGGACCTTTCTTGCACGTTGGACCTTTCTTTAGCTAGCCTTTAGCTTCCACACTAAGCATCATAATCAGCTTTGGTGTGCCTTCTTCAAGTTCTATCTCCATCTTCTTGAATGATAATTCTTAAAGCTCTTTGGAAATCTCTTCTTGAATATGCAAAGCCGTACTAGCTTGATATCTCTTTGCCTTGCTCCTAGTGATTGGTCCACTTGCTAGCTTCAAGGGATCCTTTCTTGCATCAGAGAAATTATTGAGTATTGTGATGATAAAGAATTTGGGAGTGCTTTTCAATGGCAAGTTGTGTGATTTTGGTTTTTGGATCTATTCAAATTACAGACAAAACTCTGGTGAAATTTTTCCTAAGAATTTCTTTTATAAATTTATCAATTATTTTTAGTAGTAAATAAGGGATTTATATATTTTTTTTATTATAGTACCTTTGTATTCTAGATATGTATTATATATATATGAGATATATGTATTATACATATTTAGGGTATAACGGTGTTACATGATTTTTCAAAATTAACACATCTATAACAACATAACCATAGTTACGTTACTAAATTTGGGAATCATTTCTATTTTAGAAAGAACCGTTGCACTTCAGATATATACATACACATTACTTGGCCAAAGATTCCATTGAGTTTAAATATTATCTAAATCATATGCATGTTTTTTCAAACAATCTCCACTAATAGATTCCATCTACCAAGAGCAATCAATAGGTCTTTAATAGGCTTAAAATGAGGTTTATAAGGGACATGGTTAAGCAAAGGCCATTTTTAAACTGGAGCTAATGTGATACGAATGACAAACCTTCACACTTCAACTTTTTGTTGGAACCGTTTACTGTTATTGGAAACTAATGTTTGGAAACTAATCTTAACGTTCAATTGTATTGAGAACATATAGATGTTTGGAAACTAATCCTTGAAGTTTTCTTGCCATTGATCGAGTAACAGGTCCTTGGTGTTGTATGCTAGCAATCAGATCCTCATCACAAGAGCACTTTTTGCTATATTAGGAAGGCTCATCTCAAGTTAGAGAATCCTTCTATTACTAACCCCTAAGGACCCAACTTCATTTGGGTACCTAAAAGAAGATGAACATTGTAACTTTGTAGGTATGCCTAAAATCCACTATCAATGAAAATGTTAAGCTTGTGGATAGTGGATGCTCAAGGCATATGACAGGGAATGCAAAGATTTTTACAACACTCACTTATAAGCATGGAAGTAATGTAACTTGTGGTAATAATGCTAAAGGGAAAATAATTGGCATTGGTTCTATTGGCATGCTTGGTAAGAATATGATTGATAATGTTTGGCTTGTTGATGGGTTGAAACATAATTTACTTAGCCCAAGTTAACTATGCGATAAAGGATATGATGTAAGTTTTGACTCTAAAGGATGCAAAGTTACTAATTTAAATGGTGAACTTGTATTCAAAGGAGTTAGAATTTACAATACTTATAAAATTGAATTACATTCCAATAATGCATTTGAATATTTGATTACCATTAGTAATCATGCTTGGTTATGGCATAGAAGACTAGGACATGCTAGTATGGATCACTTACAATGCATTAGTAAAGAATAACCAATTGATAGTCTACTTAAAGTAAAATTTGATAAAGATAGGACTTGTGAACCTTGTCAATTTGGTAAGCAACATAAAAGTTTATTCAAATATAAAAATATTGTAAGCACTTCTAGACCCTTAGAACTCATTCACTTGGATTTTTTTTTACCAAATAGAGTTGCTAGCTTAGTTGGCAAGTTATCTGCATTTATACTTGTTGATGATTATTCAAGGTTTACAAGGGCCAATTTCTTAGCTCAAAAGAATGAAGCTTTCAATCATTTTAAAATATTTACAAAAAAGGGTTCAAAATAAAAAGGCTATGTAATCACATCTATTAGAAGTGATCATGGTAAACAATTTGAAAATGAGAACTTTGAAAAATTTTCCAATGAATTTGGTATTTCGCACAACTTTTCTACTCCTAGAACACCATAACAAAAGGAAAAATATAACATTAATTGAAATAGCTTGGACAATGCTCAATGAGTATGATTTGCCATCTTACTTTTGGGTAGAAGCTGTTAATACCACATGTCATATTTCAAATCATGTTTACAGAAGGCCTTTGATAAAAAAAAACTTCTTATGAGCTATGAAATGGAAGAATACACAAAATTTATACCTTAGAGTGTTTGGATGCAAATGCTTTATATTGAATACTAAGGACAATTTTGGAAAATTCTCATCCAAATCGGATGAAGGCATTTTTAGGATATTCATCATCTAGCAAAGCATATAGAGTATTTAATAAGAGAACACTAGTAGTTGAAGAATCAATGCATGTTGTTTTTTATGAATTCTCCAAACTTGATTAAAGGAAAGGTAGTGTTCTTGATGATTTTGTAGGTACATTTGAACAACAAGAAACAATCAATGCTCCAAAGAACAATCTTGATGAACAATGAGAAGAGTCTTAAGAACTACCCAAAGATTGACATTACAAGAAGGATCATCCAAAAGAACTAATCATTGGTGACACCTCAAAAGGAGAAACTACTAGATCTCAATTTATATACTTAGATTCTAATATTTCTTTTGTTTCTCAAATTGAGCCAAGGACCATTAAGGAGGCTCTTAGTGATAAGTGTTGGGTGATTGCTATGTAGGATGAACTCAACCAATTTGAGAGAAACAAAGTATGGGAACTTGTTCCTAACCCTAAAGATCATCCAATTATATGATGTAAATGGGTATATAGGAATAAGCTTGATGAAAATGGCCTCATTACTAGAAACAAAGCTAGATTGGTAGCAAAATATTATAACCAAAATGTAGGCATTAACTATGATGAGACATTTGCCCCCATAGCTGGATTAGAAGCTATTAGAATATTGTTTGCATTTACATGTTACATGAATTTTAAACTTTTTCAAATGGATGTTAAAAGTGCATTTCTAATTGGGTTTATAAATGAGAAAGTTTATGTTGAAAAACCTACAGGTTTTAATGATTATGAATTTCCAAATCATGTTTTTAAACTTACCAAAGCACTATATGATTGAAACAAGCTCTAAGAGCTTGGTATGATATACTTGGTGCATATTTGCTTGAAAATAGATTTTTAAAAGGTAACGTTGACACAACTCTTTTTGTTAAAAAGAAAATGTATAATATTTTGATTGTGCAAATTTATGTTAATGATATTATATTAGGTGCTACTAATGAATCTTTGTAGCAACCCCTACATAGTCTGTATACACTTAACTATATAGGTGATGTCACTTATTACTCACACTTGTCTATATATGTATTATAAAATTAAAACTAAAATACTTCTATGTATTAAAATAGTTATAAAATATTCAAAAGAACTATTATAATCATACATATATTATAAACATATATCTATTAATTTATAAAGAATTCTTATTATTAACTTACATTATTATAAATCTCAAACTACTCTCAAACTTGTACAACTTTCATACAAAATTATACAGTATTTCCATGTGAACTATACAGAATATAATATTTATAATATTGTTCTTTGAACTTTTATGTTGCAGTTGACCAGAAACATATATCTTTCACTCTGTAGTCTCAACTCTTCTTGTTTGATATGTGAGTTAGAAAATAATTCTAACACGCTAAGTAAAGCTTAGTGGTGCTTATGTATTTATAATATGCAAGAAAATTTAAAGGAAAGATATCTAAACATTAAATAATTTAGAAATAATGAAAAGTATTGCTTTCATAACGTTAAATAAAGAAATTAATAAATTCATTAAAAATTGAAATACTAAACACGATTAAATCCAGAATTGAATAATTTATCGATAATCATATAACACATTATTTTTAATATAGATAACTTCTTTAATTATGCCCATACACACTGAACTCAGATCTTAGATTTGGATAACGGGTCACTGTTGGTAAATTAATGCCTATTGTATAAAATTTGGCCAATGGGTCACTATGGCATGAATGCCCACTGAATATGATGACACATAGTGTCTATTGATGGCACAAAGTGCCCACTATCACTTTGGATATCCTTCCTTTGGCTAGCCATTCAATCCTAAGCTAGATATAAAATCAATATGATTTGGGCAATTCGTTAGTTTTTAATTAACATTAAGTTATGCATAGCACTTCAATGGAACAGTTCTTTGATCAACACTTGGTATCCCACATATTTATAATATATTCAAAATAAATCTATTACACTATTTACTAGGGTTGGTTTAAAAAATTCTTTACACTTTGAGGCCTTATAATCTTTTCTTTTGGGATTACAGATGAAAAACCAACAAAAAGTTATTTTGGGCAATTTCATCAAGTGACATGCCCAATGATATAGGCATGTCCATGACCGTGTCATTTGTCAATTCTTAAAGAAGCTTTGACATGCCCAATGACATGGGCATGTCTCTGGCCGTATCATTTAACTTGCATTATAGTAGCTACGATACACCCAATGACACTGGCATATCACTGGCCGTGTTATTTAGTTTTCATCACAGTATCACTGGTCGTGTCATCAACATTGAAACACAACATTATTGACATGCACAGTGACATGGCCGTGTCACTGGTTGTGTCAAGCAAAATTATGTATTTTGCACACTTAACAACTTAAACACCTTATATCCAAATACATGATAAAAATGAATCAAAACTAGTTTCTTTGACATAGAAAGAGTCTATATCAAATATTTTTCAGTAAAAACTCATCAAAGAAAACTCAATCAACCACTTGAAAATATAAAATTCATAGAAATTTAGATAGTTGCAAATTAAAAATACATAAGCACATACCTCTTTCAAAATCCCTCTTTTCTTTGATCACTTGTTAATAATCTCAACTTTTCCAGCTTATTCTTCTAAAAACCTATAACTGGTTGTGATTTTCTCTTAAATTTTAGCTAAATTCTTGAAAAGGAGGAAAGGAGGAGTTTTGGTGGTGTTGGTGATGATGAACATGGAAAGAAGAAGAGAGAAGAAGAAAGAAACTTCTACATAAACACACACCTATCCATACACACACACACATATATATATATATATGGTTAATCTAGTGTGACCAATCTCATTTTAACTATGGTGCACCCTCACTTTTACACTTTGATTCTAATTCGATTTTTAGTCTTGTAAAACTGTAAAAATAGATAATTTTTTCAGTAAATTTTTAAAATCTACTTGTAACACCCCCACATCCAATGCACACACACTACCACCACAATAATGTAGCATAAGTGCACCAAACATAGGGATGTTACGGTTTTCTTCAACATTCAAAACATTTGAATAGTTACCATTCTATTATCATCATATAATATAGAAAAGTAGATCATTTACTCTTAAATTAAAACACCTTAGATATATATATATATATATATATATACCTACTTATAGTTATTACACAGCGGAAGTCATAAAATATTTACATATTTAAAAACACTTAGTTCCATATTTACAAATATACATATATGTACATTTAATCAATACTTTACAAAATATAAAAGAGTTATACATGATTGGCAAATTTTCTTTGATCTTTAAGACTCCAAAATCAACTCTTCACTGTCTACTCTCAGTCGGTCTCGAAGAGCTCTCGGGATCAACTCTAGCAGTTCTATCACCTGCGCGATTAAACACTATCGCGCTAAGCCAACGGCTTAGTAAGATAAATCATGCTATGACTTAGTGCAATGCAATGTACTTTCTCAATCCAATATATATATATAACATCATATATGCAAAACTAACAATATACTTCCACATTACATATCACATCTCAATATCTTATCATATACCTCATGAATATTCATTTAATCATCAACACAAAGCAAATACAATCATCATTCATGACTCACATTTACCATAGACAAGCATGGGCCCAAGACACACTAATATGCCATTCAATTTTCAGAGTTAATGTTTTGGTTCTATCATCACATTTATCAATATCATATACCCAACTAGGCTTCAAGGATTAAGTTCAACCAAGCTTCAAGGGGAGCAAAGCATGCTAAGCTTCTACCCAACTTGGCTTCAAGAACTAACCCAACCTAGCTTCAAGGGTTGTAACATCTCAATTAGGCTTCAAGGATTCAATCCAACCTAACTTCAAGAGATTGTTACTATCATTAGGCATGCCACCAATAACATACTCTGAAAATGGAATAACACATTAGCCACACAATTCATTTACATATCAATTATCATTTCCATTCTCAATTCTCATCAACAATTAAGCAAACATGCCTTATTTCTTTCAATTGCATCATCATAGCCAATCACAATGGCTTTGCATCACATTTCTCATCTTAATTCATCTTATGCATATAGCATCATTGATATAGTATTTCAAAGTACATTATCCATGTAACACATTATCATTTACACAATTCACAAAAACATATAACATAACATCCTTCATAAAACACATACCATTCACAATGCATAACATAATATTGTTTAATCTCAACCATGATGTTAGACAAATAATCTATTTAACATGTATTTGAAAATCTTATTGCAGGATTAGATTGCTTCCAATAAGATGAACAGAACATTTCTAACGGTCGCACCAAGCCATGTCGCGACCGCCCTACACAATCAAAATATAACACTTTATCACAGTAGGTTTCGCGGCCAGAAGCCCGACCTAAGCCGCGACCGCACATCACAATAATCACGACCGCTCCTGAACAATAGCGACCGTCCCACACAACGTCTCTCTCATACAGAAACCCTAAATGTAGCCAATTTCTTTTGGTTAACTTAAAACACAATACACACAACATAACCTCATTCAAATGGACCTAATCAACATCATTTACACTTATTTTGCACATTTAACACAATATTCACATTAACCAAACATTAAATCATTCACCAATTCCAAAATCTTAAAACCAACTTTACTCTTAAACTTTCACTATCAAAATCCACCTATCTTACCATATTCACAACCAAACCAACATCAATTCCATCTTTTAAAAGTTAAATCAAATCTAACACTTGCAAACACATATCAACACACCAAATCATCAACTTAACAATTCACAAATCATCTTAATCATAAATTCAGAATTTACCAAGGAAATCAAGAAATTTCTTACCTTATATGAAGAAATTCCACAACTCTTTCCCCAAGTCTCTCAATTCCTTCTTCAATTTGCTTCTAGCATCAAGAACACCTCTCTTTCCCTTTTGTTAATGGAGAGCCGGCCACCTCTTGAAGAAGAAGAGAAGATTATGATGAAATCACAAAGTCAACACTCATTAAATACTCATCCAAAAGAAAATTACCAAAAGACCCTCAAACACATCTTAATTCTCTTTGTTATCTCTTGCCCATTTTGGTAATTTCACATGCCCTAAAAATATCTCCTCTTGCCTTGACCAACTCTTTTGACCAATGTATATGTTATATATATCACCATATACACAACATATAAACTTGTCTCTAAACCCTAAATTCTTTCCCAAAACACTTATATTTTTCTTTTCTCATTTCTTTTTCTTATCACAACACACACATTCAATCCAATTATAATGACAACAACAACAACCACAATATAACCAAGACTTTTAGGGCATATATGAGGATATTACAATTCTCCCCCTCTAAAAAGAAATTTCGTCCTCGAAATTACCTGATATTAACTCTGAAACAACTGAGGATATTGCTCACGCATAGTCTGCTCACTTTCCCAAGTTGCTTCTTCCTTTGCATGATTCTTCCAAAGAATCTTCACCAATGGTACTCTCTTATTCCTCAATTCTTTCACTTCCTGTGCCAAGATAGCAACTGGTTCCTCTTCAAATGTCAAGTCTGGGCTCACTTCAATAGATTCCAATGGCAACACATGAGATGGATCCGACCTGTACCTCCTCAACATAGATACATGGAACACATTATGAATACGATCCAACTCAGGCGGTAAAGCAAGTCTATACGCCACTGGCCCAACTCTTTCCAAAACTTCATACGGTCCGATGAAACGAGGACTCAATTTCCCTTTCCGACCGAACCTCAAAATCTTCTTCCAAGGAGATACCTTCAAAAATACCTTATCCCCAATATCAAACTGAATATCTCTCCTCTTCAGATCTGCATAAGACTTCTGTCGGTCTGAAGCTGCTTTCAATCTGCCTCGAATCAACTTTACTTTCTCTTCAGTTTCTTGAATCAAATCAGGCCCAATCAATTTACCATCACCAAGCTCACTCCAACACAGAGGTGTCCTACACCGTCTGCCATACAATGCCTCGAATGGGCCATTCTGATGCTGGACTGATGACTGTTATTATAAGCAAACTCCACAAGAGGTAAGAATCTATCCCAACTTCCAGTGAAATCGATGACACAGCTTCTCAACATATCCTCAATGATCTGTATCACTCTCTCAGACTGTCCATCCGTCTGTGGATGAAAAGCAGTTCTGAAATGCAGTCGAGAACCCAAAGCACCATGCAAACTCTTCCAAAATCTTGAAGTAAACCTAGGATCCCGATCAGACACTAAAGAAGTTGGAACACCATGCAATCTCACAATTTCATGGATGTACAGCTCAGCTAACCTCTCCAACGAGTAATCCATCCGAACCGGAAGGAAATGAGCTGTCTTAGTCAATCTATCCACAATCACCCATATGGCATCATGTCTCCTTTGTGTCAAAGGCAACCCAGACACAAAGTCCATTGTCACTCTTTCCCACTTCCATTCAGGCACTGACAACGGTTGAAGCAACCCAGTTGGAACTTGATGCTCTGCTTTAACCTTCTGACAAGTGAGACATTTAGATACAAAATCAGCAATGTCTCTCTTCAACCCAATCCACCAATAATGCTGTCTTAAATCATGATACATCTTGGTATTACCCGGATGCATAGCAAATATAGACTGATGAGCTTCTTCCAAAATGATCCTTTTCAAATCAGCATCATCGGGTACACACAACCTGTTCTTAAACCATAGGCTCCCATCATTCCTCACAACAAAATCTCTACCCTTTCCACTCTGACAATCTGAAACAATCTTCTGAATCTTCCCATCATTCACCTGAGCCTCTCTGATCTGATCCAACAAAACCGGCTTCAATTGCAACTGTGCCAATAACGCACCATTATCACAAAGTACAAAACTGGCACACAATGCTCTCAACTCAACAAGCAACGAGAGCGAATAAACTGTTAAACCAGCTAAAGACTTCCGACTCAAGGCATCAGCAACCACATTTGCTTTACCTGGATGATAATCTATCAAGCAGTCGTAGTCTTTAATCAATTCTAACCATCTCCTCTGCCGAAGGTTAAGCTCTTTCTGGACACCCAAATACTTCAAACTCTTGTGATCAGTGTAGATGAAACATTTCTCCCCAAACAGATAATGGCGCCAAATCTTCAGTGCAAACACAATGGCTGCCAATTCCAAATCATGGGTGGGGTAATTAAGCTCATGCGGTTTCAACTGACGAGATGCATAAGCTATAACTTTACCTTCCTGCATCAACACACATCCCAAACCTCTATGTGAAGCATCACTGTAGATCACATAGGGTTGGCCTTCTATAGGTAAAGTGAGAACAGGCGCTTGAGTCAACATATCTCTCAATTGTTCAAAGCTCGCCTGACACTGATCCGTCCACACAAATCTCACTCCCTTACGAAGCAATCTGGTGAGTGGAGTAGCTATCACAGAAAATCCTTTCACAAACCGCCGGTAATATCCTGCCAAACCCAGAAAACTTCTAACCTCTGTCACAGACTTGGGTGGACTCCAATTCAAAATGGCTTCAACTTTACTCGGATCCACTCTGATGCCTTCTGCTGAAACAATATGTCCGAGAAAAGCTACCTGATCCAACCAGAACTCACACTTCGACAATTTGGCAAACAGTTGCTTCTCTCTCAAAATCTGCAACACAATCCGCAGATGCATATCATGTTCCTCTTCATTCCTTGAATACACCAGAATATCATCAATGAAGACCACTACAAACTGATCCAAATAGGGCCTAAACACCCTATTCATCAAATCCATGAAAGCTGCAGGTGCATTCGTAAGACCAAAAGGCATAACTAAAAATTCATAATGTCCATACCTGGTCCGAAATGCAGTCTTTGGAACATCTTCCGCTCTGACTCTCAACTGATGGTACCCCGATCTCAGATCAATCTTAGAGAATACTGACGCTCCCTTCAACTGATCAAAGAGATCATCGATTCTAGGCAAAGGATACTTATTCTTAATGGTCACCTTGTTCAATTGCCTATAGTCGATACATAACCTCATCGTACCATCTTTCTTCTTCACAAATAGCACAGGAGCTCCCCATGGAGAAACACTGGGGCGAATGAATCCTTTATCCAACAGTTCCTGTAATTGCACTTTCAACTCCCTCAATTCTGCTGGTGCCATCCTGTAAGGAGTAATGGAGATAGGAGTGGTACCAGGCAACAACTCGATACCGAACTCCACCTCTCTCTCGGGAGGCAATCCTGGCAACTCCTCAGGAAAAACATCAGGGAACTCTGCAACTGTGGCAATGCTTTCAATAGGAGAACCCTTCACTCTAGTATCTACCACATGAGCAAGATAGGCTTCACACCCCTTCCTGATCAACCTCCGAGCTGCAACAGCTGAAACAAATAAGGAGGCTAATTGTTCCTGCTCATTAGATACAATCACCTCTCTACCATCACCGGTTCTCAAAGAAACAATTTTCTTTTTACAATCCACCACAGCTCCATGTCGAGATAGCCAATCCATGCCTAGGATCACATCATATTCCTTAAATGGCATCTCAATCAAATCCCCAAGGAACTCCTCACCCTGAACTCTCACTGCACTATCTCTATGCACTTTACTCACAATCACACTATGCCCTAACGGATTTGTCACCAAAACATCAAATCCTAGGGACTCAGCATGCATATCAGAAACAGGTAACACAGATGCACTAATGTAAGAGTGTGTGGATCCAGGGTCAATCAATGCAAGTACTGCAGTATTAAATAAAGAAAAAGTACCAGCTATGACCGCCGATGCATCCGGCTGCCTCTGCATAACATACATCCTCTGGGAAGAACCAACCTCCTCCGGTCTAGTCTCCCTGGATGTAGCACCACCTCTAGAACTGAACCCTGCTCTACCACCTCGGCTGGCACCTCTGCCTCCTCTACCTCCCCTCACACTGGCTCGAGAAGCGGCAGAATCAACTGGCATAAACTCCTGCCTCTCCGGACAGTCTCTCACAAAGTGATCTGGCGACCCACACCTAAAACATACCCCTGCAACACCAGCTTTCCAACATGGACCACCATGTGGCCTCCCACAATGGATGCAGATGGGTAAGGTGGATCTCTGAACCATAGGGGTCGGAGCACTTGCCACTGAAGCTGCAGGTCTGAATCTTTGTCTCTGGAATTGCCCTGATCTTCCTGCTGGTCTCTGGCTTCTAATACTCCGAGGAACAAAGCTTCCTCTACCCCTCTTTACTGAAGAAGACCCTGCCTCAAACTGAGGCCTTCTCACCCTAACCTCATCCTCTGAAGCAGCTGCAATCACTTGAGCCCTTTCAACATCTCGAGCTGCTGCCACTAGCTGGGAGAAATCGTGATATCGAGATCCAGCCACTAAGCACATGATCGAGGGCCTCAATCCCTCCTGAAATCGCCGGCATCTATCAATCTCATCAGCAATAATGCCACCAGCATAATGACTCAATCTAATAAACTCAACCTCATATTCAGTTACAGTCTTGCTATCTTGCTTCAAGCTCAAGAACTCCATCTTCTTCATATCCTTATACTCCCTTGGAGTATACTTCAACTCAAATTCTCTCAAGAAATCAGTGTAAGACAGTGTTGGAGGATCATCCATAGAATGGGGCACCGTCTTCCACCAATCGTAGGCATCCTTCTGTAGCAAAGATCTTGCATAGTCAAACTTTTCCTCAGGGGTAGCTTGCAACTGAATAAAGATCCTCTGAACTTTGTCAAGCCACTGTTCTGCCACAGCTGGATCAGTGGTACCAATAAAATCCTCAGCTCCATACTTCCTTAGCTTGTCATAGTGCCTCACTGGTACTGAAGGCTGAGGGGGTGGTGGCACTGGTTGTACTGGAGCTTGCCTGAAAGTCTCCATCATATGCACAAACCAAGCTGGTGGAATCTCATCACCTACTGGTCTACCCGACCCAGAAACAGGTGCCTCACCATCACTATCAACCCTAGCTCCATCCTCAGGAGCAACACTCTCCTCACTACCCTCAACCGATTGTCTCAAATGAGGATCCATCAACACCTACACTGCAAACACAAAAAAGGACACACCTTATTAAAGATCAGAGGTTGCCAATCCCAAACATATGTGTTATTTAAAACCACTTTTTAAGTAAAAATATTCTTTTTATTACATTTTACCTAGGTTGAGAATCTCAAACCTAGGCTCTGATACCAAAACAATTGTAACACCCCCACATCCAATGCACACACACTACCACCACAATAATGTAGCATAAGTGCACCAAACATAGGGATGTTACGGTTTTCTTCAACATTCAAAACATTTGAATAGTTACCATTCTATTATCATCATATAATATAGAAAAGTAGATCATTTACTCTTAAATTAAAACACCTTAGATATATATATATATATATATACCTACTTATAGTTATTACACAGCGGAAGTCATAAAATATTTACATATTTAAAAACACTTAGTTCCATATTTACAAATATACATATATGTACATTTAATCAATACTTTACAAAATATAAAAGAGTTATACATGATTGGCAAATTTTCTTTGATCTTTAAGACTCCAAAATCAACTCTTCACTGTCTACTCTCAGTCGGTCTCGAAGAGCTCTCGGGATCAACTCTAGCAGTTCTATCACCTGCGCGATTAAACACTATCGCGCTAAGCCAACGGCTTAGTAAGATAAATCATGCTATGACTTAGTGCAATGCAATGTACTTTCTCAATCCAATATATATATATAACATCATATATGCAAAACTAACAATATACTTCCACATTACATATCACATCTCAATATCTTATCATATACCTCATGAATATTCATTTAATCATCAACACAAAGCAAATACAATCATCATTCATGACTCACATTTACCATAGACAAGCATGGGCCCAAGACACACTAATATGCCATTCAATTTTCAGAGTTAATGTTTTGGTTCTATCATCACATTTATCAATATCATATACCCAACTAGGCTTCAAGGATTAAGTTCAACCAAGCTTCAAGGGGAGCAAAGCATGCTAAGCTTCTACCCAACTTGGCTTCAAGAACTAACCCAACCTAGCTTCAAGGGTTGTAACATCTCAATTAGGCTTCAAGGATTCAATCCAACCTAACTTCAAGAGATTGTTACTATCATTAGGCATGCCACCAATAACATACTCTGAAAATGGAATAACACATTAGCCACACAATTCATTTACATATCAATTATCATTTCCATTCTCAATTCTCATCAACAATTAAGCAAACATGCCTTATTTCTTTCAATTGCATCATCATAGCCAATCACAATGGCTTTGCATCACATTTCTCATCTTAATTCATCTTATGCATATAGCATCATTGATATAGTATTTCAAAGTACATTATCCATGTAACACATTATCATTTACACAATTCACAAAAACATATAACATAACATCCTTCATAAAACACATACCATTCACAATGCATAACATAATATTGTTTAATCTCAACCATGATGTTAGACAAATAATCTATTTAACATGTATTTGAAAATCTTATTGCAGGATTAGATTGCTTCCAATAAGATGAACAGAACATTTCTAACGGTCGCACCAAGCCATGTCGCGACCGCCCTACACAATCAAAATATAACACTTTATCACAGTAGGTTTCGCGGCCAGAAGCCCGACCTAAGCCGCGACCGCACATCACAATAATCACGACCGCTCCTGAACAATAGCGACCGTCCCACACAACGTCTCTCTCATACAGAAACCCTAAATGTAGCCAATTTCTTTTGGTTAACTTAAAACACAATACACACAACATAACCTCATTCAAATGGACCTAATCAACATCATTTACACTTATTTTGCACATTTAACACAATATTCACATTAACCAAACATTAAATCATTCACCAATTCCAAAATCTTAAAACCAACTTTACTCTTAAACTTTCACTATCAAAATCCACCTATCTTACCATATTCACAACCAAACCAACATCAATTCCATCTTTTAAAAGTTAAATCAAATCTAACACTTGCAAACACATATCAACACACCAAATCATCAACTTAACAATTCACAAATCATCTTAATCATAAATTCAGAATTTACCAAGGAAATCAAGAAATTTCTTACCTTATATGAAGAAATTCCACAACTCTTTCCCCAAGTCTCTCAATTCCTTCTTCAATTTGCTTCTAGCATCAAGAACACCTCTCTTTCCCTTTTGTTAATGGAGAGCCGGCCACCTCTTGAAGAAGAAGAGAAGATTATGATGAAATCACAAAGTCAACACTCATTAAATACTCATCCAAAAGAAAATTACCAAAAGACCCTCAAACACATCTTAATTCTCTTTGTTATCTCTTGCCCATTTTGGTAATTTCACATGCCCTAAAAATATCTCCTCTTGCCTTGACCAACTCTTTTGACCAATGTATATGTTATATATATCACCATATACACAACATATAAACTTGTCTCTAAACCCTAAATTCTTTCCCAAAACACTTATATTTTTCTTTTCTCATTTCTTTTTCTTATCACAACACACACATTCAATCCAATTATAATGACAACAACAACAACCACAATATAACCAAGACTTTTAGGGCATATATGAGGATATTACACTACTATTACATCACTTATCCATGCCACTTATATTACAATTCACTATTGATTATCAATATTAAATTAAGAGTTTAGTATTTAAATTTTAAACATTACAATCTTTGTGTAGGACTATGGAATTTGAAATTAGCATGATGGGTGAACTCAAATTCTTCTTTGGACTACAAATCAAGCAATGCAAGGATGAGTTCTTCATCAACCAATCCAAGTATACAAAGAAAATCCTAAAGAAGTTTGGAATGGATGGTTGCAAATCAAGTAAAACTCCCATGAGCACATCCTTCAAACTTGACAAAGATGAAAGTGGTAAGGCAATACATGAGAAGAAATATCGAGGTATTATCGGATCACTACTATGTTTGATGAAAACATAATGTATAGTGTATGTTTGTATAGTGAATGGATGGTCGCCTCTAGACCTGATATAATGTATAGTGTATATTTATATGCTAGATTTCAATCTTGTCCTAGGAAATCACATTTAAATGCAACTAAAAGAATTTTAAAATACTTGAGTGGTACATTGCATTTAGATCTATGATATCCTATAAACACATCATTTGACATATTATGCTTTTTGGAAGCAAATTTTGCCGGTAGCCTACTAGATAGGAAAAGCAACACCGGGGCATTCCATTTTCTTGGTGAATGCTTAGTTTCTTGGTTTAGCAAGAAACAAGTGTCGGTTGCTCTATCTACCGCGGAAGCCGAATACGTTGCTGCATGTTTTTGTTGCAAATAAGTTCTTTTGATGAAACAACAACTGCTTGACTATGGAAAACATTTGATCAAATTCCTATTAAATGTGATAACACTAGTGCAATTAATTTATCCAAGAACCCCATTCAGCATTCTAGGTCTAACCATATAGACAGCAAACATCATTTCTTAAGGGATAGTGTTCAAAATCACAATATAGTTTTAGAATTTGTTGAAACATAAAATCAACTTAAGGATATTTTTACAAAAGCCTTAAATGAAGAAATAATGAATTTATAAAACAAAATATTGGCATGATTGATGAAAAATACCTTGCGTAATCCTTCTTTATTTCTTCCAAAATTTATTTTGATCATGTGCACTGTAAAATTTGTAAGACCCAAAAATGGCTCACTTTGTACGATCGCTCGAGATACTGGGGCAACCACACATCATATCGTGTTGTTTGTCAATTCTTACAAAAGTTTTGACATGCCCAATGACACGGGCATGTCACTGGCCATGTTATTTATTTTTCATCACAGTAGCTATGACATGCCCAATGACATGGGCGTGTTACTGGTCGTATCATCAACATTGAAATACATTATCATTGACATGCCCAGTGACATGGCCATGTCACTGGGTGTGTCAAGCAAAATTATGTATTTCGCACACTTAACAACTTAAACACCTTATATCCAAATACATGATAAAAATGAATAAAAACTAGTTTCTTTGACATAGAAAGAGTCTATATCAAATACTTTTTAGTAAAAACTCATCAAAGAAAACTTAATCAACCACTTTAAACAATAAAATTCATAGAAATTTAGAGAGTTGCAAATTAAAAATTCATAAGCACATACCTCTTTCAAAATCCCTCTTTTCTTTGATCACTTGTTAATAATCTCAACTTTTCTAGTTTATTCTTCTAAAAACCTATAACTAGTTGTGATTTTCTCTTAAATTTTAGCTAAATTCTTGAAAAGAAGGAAGAAAGAAGGAGTTTTGGTGGTGTTGGTGATGATGAACATGGAAAGAAGAAGAGAGAAGAAGAAAGAAACTTCTAAATAAACACACGCCTATCCACACACATATATATATATGGTTTAATCTAGTTTGGCCAATCTCATTTTGACTATGGTGCACCTTCACTCTTAACCTTTGATCCTAATTCGATATTTAGTCTCATAAAACTGTAAAAATAAATAATTTCTTCAATAAATTTTTAAGATATACTATTTACATCACTTATCCATACCACTTATATCACAATTCACTATCAATTATCAATATTAAATTAAGAGTTTATTATTTAAAATTTTAAATATTATAATTCTTCCCCACTAAAGAAATTTCATCCTTAAAATTTACCTGTTATAGATGCTTGAAATAATTGAGGGTATTGTTATCTCATTGTCTCTTCACTTTCCCAAGTGGCTTCCTCTATCGAATGATTTCTCCACAACACTTTTACTAAAGGAATGTGCTTATTACGTAATTCCTTTATTTCACGAGGTATGATAGCCACTGGTTCTTCTTCATAATTCAAATCTGCCTGAATTTCAATGGACTCTGTTTGAATCACATGTGAAGGATCTAATCTATATCGTCTATGCATCGACACATGGAATACACTATGAATCTTAGCCAATTCTGGAGGCAAAGCTAATTGATAAGCTACCGGACCTACACGTTCAAGTATTTCATTTGATCCAATAAACCTAGGACTTAGTTTACCTTTCTTTCCAAAGCGAAGAACCTTCTTCTACGATGATACTTTCAAAAATACCTTATCTCCCACACTATACTTAATATCACGCTATTTCAAATCTGCATAAGATTTCTATCTATCCATTGCAATTTCTAATCAATTCTTTATAAGGTTTACTTTGTCTTCAGTTTTTCTTATAAGATCAGGTCCCACAAGTTTGCTCTCATTCAATTCATCGAACACAATAGAATTCTACACTTCCTTCCATATAGTGCTTCATATGGCGCCATTCCAATACTCGTCTAATAACTGTTGTTATCTATCCCAACTTGACGCGGACCCTTAGCAATGATGGCAGCAAATCCAACGTATAACAATGGCAGAGAACTCCTTGAAACTTGATAATCACCTCCTAAGGACCCCAACGCCTATAAAGAGATGCGAACTCACTATGATTGAAGGATTTAGTTGGTAAGAAGAAGGAAAATGCCACAACTCTTATTGATAAGTAAACCTAATTCTTGATGCAAAGAAAGAATTAAAGAATCCACTCTAATCTCTCTCACACGAAAATTCACAAGAAGAACTTGTAGAAGAATTCAAAAAATTTTATTAATTGTTGTTGTCTCAAATTCGGCCTAATAGTACCCTTAAATAAGGGTTACAAAATTCCTAATTGCATAAGGAAAATTAAGACTAAAACATTCCTAATTGCATAAGGAAAACATTCCTGATTGCATAAGGAAAACATTAAGTATGGAAACAAAATCCTAATCCACTAAGGAAAATATAAAGTATGGAAACAAAATCCTAATCCACTAAGGAAAATATAAAGTATGGAAACAACCAAACTAATTCCTTCAACATAAGAAACACCCCACACTATTTGGGCTGTCCATGGGCCTTAAATTAATTCCCAAGGCTTTATATGAACCCCCATGGACCTTTCTTGCACGTTGGACCTTTCTTTAGCTAGCCTTTAGCTTCCACACTAAGCATCGTAATCAGCTTTGGTGTGCCTTCTTCAAGCTCTATCTCCATCTTCTTGAATGATAATTCTTGAAGCTCTTTGGAAATCTCTTCTTGAATATGCAAAGCCATACTAGCTTGATATCTCTTTGCCTTGCTCCTAGTGATTGGTTTACTTGCTAGCTTCAAGGGATCCTTTCTTGCATCATTCTCCCCTTCTTCAAAAAGATTTGTCCTCAAATCTGCATCATCAAAAGGAGAAAGATCACTTACATTGAAAGTAGCACTAACATTATACGTACCTGGTAAGTCAACTTGTAGGCATTGTCATTAATCTTCTCCAGCACTTGGAATGGGCCATCTCCTCTAGCTTACAACTTGTTCTTCCTTTGGTTAGGAAACCTCTCTTTTCGAAAATGCACCCAAACCCAATCTCCTACTTGAAACTTCATCTCACTTCTCCCTCTATTTGTAGAATCAGCATATCTCTTGTTCCTTTTCTCAATATTCGCCCTTGCTTTCTCATGCATCTCTTTCACCAATTTAGCTTTCTTCTCACCATCTAAACTAACAAGCTCATGAGAAGGTAAAGAAACAAGATCCAAAACTGTTAGTGTGTTAAAACCATAAACAAGCTCAAAAGGTGAATATCCTGTAGAAGAATGAATAGCACGATTATAAGCAAACTCAATAAATGGCAAACAATCTTCCCAAGAACTCAAATTCTTACCCACTAAAGCTCTCAATATGGTACCTAAAGTTCTATTTACTGCTTCTGTTTGTCCATCCGTTTGAGGATGACAAGTGGTGGAAAATAACAACTTGGTACCTAACTTTCCCCAAAGCACACGCCAAAAGTGAGACAAAAACTTGTGTCTCTATCAGAAACTATGGATTTTGGTATCCCATGAATTCAAACCACCTCCCTAAAGAAAAAGTTCGGCCACTAAACTAGCATCATCACTCTTATGACATGGGATAAAGTGTGCCATCTTACTAAACCTATCAACAACCACAAATATGCTATCTCTCCCCCTCTTAGTCCTTGGTAATCCTAAAACAAAGTCCATACTAATGTCCATCCAAGGAGAACTAGGAACGGGTAATGACATATACAAACCATGAGGCATAGACTTAGACTTAGCTTGCCTACAAGCCAAACAAGCCTTACAAATCTGAATTACATCCCTTTTCATATTTGGCCAATAAAAGTGTTCATTCAGCATGTCTAAAGTCTTATCAACTCCAAAATGCCCCATCAAACCCCCACAATGTGATTCTAATACTAGCAAATCTCTCATAGAACATCTAGGCATGCATAATTTTGAACCCTTAAACAAAAACCCATCATGTCTATAGAAAGAATTAAAAGCACCATGCTCACAAGCATCATAAACATTGCCAAAATCAGAATCACCAACATATAAGTCCTTTATACATTCAAATCCAAGCAATTTAGTACTAAAAATATTAAGTAAAGCGTACCTCCTTGAAAGTGCATCTGCCACTACATTGTCTTTACCTTGCTTGTATTTGATCACATAAGGAAACTTCTCAATCTTCACAACCCATTTTGCATGTCTTTTATTCAACTTGCCTTGCCCTCTCAAATGCTTCAATGATTCATGGTCTGAATGGATCACGAATTCCTTGGGCAGCAAATAATGCTCTCATACTTCCAATGCTCTCACTAAAGCATATAGCTCCTTGTCATAAGTTGAATAATTCAGCTTTGCTCCATTAAGCTTTTCACTAAAGTATGCAATGGCTTCTTCTCTTGCATCAAAACAGCTCCAATACCTACACCAGAAGCATCACATTCAATTTCAAAAGTAGATCAAAGTTAAGTAAAGCTAAAACGGGTGTAGTAGAAAGCTTCTCTTTCAAAGCATCAAATGCTTCTTGTTGCTCCTTGCCCCAAATGAATCCCACTTCTTTCTTGATTATGCTAGTCAAGGGGGCTGCCAATGTAGAGAAATTAGGGACAAATCTCCTATAGAAGCTTGCCAATCCGTGAAAACTCCTCACTTCTGTCACACTTGAAGGATTCGGCCACTCTTGGATAGCTTTCACCTTCTTTTGATCAACTTCAATTCCCTGCATACTCACAATAAAACCAAGAAAAACAACCCTATCTAGGCAAAAAGAACACTTCTTAAGCTTAGCATAAAGGTTTTGCTCCTTAAGGATTTCAAGCGCATTCCTAACATGCTTAACATGTTCTTCCTCAGTTTTGCTATAAATAAGAATATCATCAAAGTAAACTACCACAAACTTACCTAAATAAGCTCTCAAAACATGGTACATTAATCTCATAAAAGTACTAGGTGCATTAGATAAACCAAAAGGCATAACTAACCATTCATACAAACCATATTTTGTTTTGAAGGCAGTCTTCCATTCATCTCCAGGCTTCATGCGAATTTGATGATATCCACTCATAAGATCAATCTTTGTGAAATATCTTGCCCAATGCAATTCGTTCAACATGTCATCAAGTCTAGGAATGGGATGTCTATACTTCACAGTAATCTTGTTCACAGCCCTACAATCAACACACATCCTCCAAGAACCATCTTTCTTGGGTACTAATAAGACTGGAACGACACAAGGACTAAGGCTCTCACGAACCAAGCCTTTCTCCAAAAGCTCTTCAACTTGTCTTTGCATCTCTTTTGTCTCCATAGGATTGCTCCTATATGCTGGCCGGTTTAGAATTATAGAACCGGGTATGAAGTCAATTTGATGTTCAATCCCTCTTAATGGCGGCAAACCACTAGGAAGGTCTTCAGGAAACACATCCTTAAAATCCTGCAACAAAGACACAAAACTAGAAGGTAAAGAATGAAGATATTCTTCACTGTCAGCAAGTAACAATTCTTTATACATAATAATGAGTACAGGCTGCCCTACATCTATCTCTCTTGCTCTTGCATAAAAAGTATGTTTTGCTTTTTCTCCTTGCTTATTTTCTCTCACCAATGGGCCATTTATTTGTTTGCTTACTTTCTTTTGACTCTCGGCCTCTTTTCCCTTTCTGCACTCACTCACTTTATTATTTTCTCTCTCCCTACCCTTAGAATTACCCTTGGGTGTTGAAGAAACATCATTGGCCGAATTTGAACCCCCTTGGTTCATGTTGGCCAAAACTTCTTTCTCCCTCTCTAGCATCCTCTTCTGATCTTCATACACCTCCTGAGGTGATAATAGTGCTAGAACAACCTTCTTTCCTTGATAAGTAAAGGTATACTTATTAGAAAAGCCATCATGTTGTGCCCTTCTATCATGCTGCCATGGTCTTCCTAATAGCAAATGTCCAGCTTGCATTGGCACTACATCACACAAAACCTCATCTTTATACCATCCAATGGAGAATGGTACCTTGACTTGCTCAACACTTTTACTTCCCCAGCGTCATTGAACCATTGCAACTTGTAAGGATTGGGATGTTTAAAACAAGTTAACCCCAATTTATCCACCATTGTAGTACTAGCAGCATTGGTACAACTTCCACTATCAATGATAAGTGTACAAACCTTACCATTCACAAAACACCTAGAGTGGAAAAGATTCTCCCTTTGATCCAAGCCTTCTTCCTTGACTTGAATATTCAAGGTTCTTCTAGTAACAAGCATCTCTCCATGTTCAGCATTCAAGACTTGATTCTCCCAAGCCTCTTCATCATATTCGGCCCCATCACCACATTTGGCCTCCTCTTCTTCTTCATGTTCAGATTCTGATTCAATTTCCCCTTCATGGGTAGCAATCATCACCCTCTTATTCGGACATTGAGAAGCAATGTGTCCACTTCCCAAACACTTATAGCATTTAATTTCCCTACTTGGAGTAGGTCTAGAAGGTGTTTCCTTGGCTGTTTTTGCATCCCCATCATTCGGCTTCTTGAAATTAGGATTGTAGGAAGAATTCTTTTGGAAAGAACCCTTGTAATCCCCTTTGTTGGAACCTCCACTCAAACTTGAACCCTTGAAGTTTGAAAATTTTCCACTAGCTTTAGAGTAGCTAGTTTTCGAAATAGCTTTATTCTTCAATGTTCTCTCTATCTTCATGGCCTTTTGAACTAACTCTTCCATTGTGTTGAATTCATACATCTCCAATTCATTGGCTATGTTCAAGTTCAATCCCCCAAGAAATCATGACATCTTCTTGTCTTCATCTTCATCAATATTTGCCCTAGCCATAATCATCTCCATCTCTTTGTGGTACTTTTCCACACTTCTTCCACCTTGAACTAGTCTTGCTAGTCAATTGTACAAATCCCGAATGTAGTGAGATGGTACAAATCGACTTCTCATTAGTTCTTTCAAAGTTGACCATTCAGGAATAGGCCTCATACCTTTCCCTCTTCTATTAGCTTTCAATTGATCCCACCAAAAGGTAGCATACCCCTTGAACTCTACGGCTGCCAAAACTGATTTCTTCTCTTCGGTGTAGTTATGGCATTTGAAAATCTGCTCAACTTTCCTCTCCCATTCTATGAACTCTTCTGCATTGTTCTTCCCTTCAAAGGAAGGAATCTTCATCTTGATAGAAGTAAGGTCACCATCAGTGGTAGGTTGATTTCCACCTTCATCTTCATCTTCTACCCTTTCGGCTGCTTCTAGGGCTTCAAGATTTCCTTGCCCTTCTCTCCTAAGCACTCTTTTAGCTCGCATTATGGGATTTGGATGTGCGGCTGGCTGCCCTTGTTGCACTTGCTGAATTTATTGTGCTTGGCGTGCTGCATTCTCTTGCAATCTAGTATCCATCATCTCCATTCGACCAAGCATTGCTGCCAAAGTCTCATTAAGCCTAGCCAAGCTTTCGGCCATAGTTCCTTCTTTGCTAGTCTCTTCTCCTTTTCCAGCCATGTTAACAAACAAACAAACTCAAAGAAACAAGATTAGTAATAATCGAAATTTACTCAAGTGTTTAGAATTACCTCACTTTTCTTGTCTTCCTTGATTGCACTTCAGAACCAAGCTCACCAACCAACAATTGTCAAGTCATTCAAGAAACTAGAACCTAAATCCTAGTACTAGATAGAAAACAAGACAAGTATCCGGAGGCAATGCAAGGTAATTTGCACTACACGATATAGAACCAAGTATCGACACAAGCAAATGATACTTAGCAATGTAATGTGTTGTGGAACAACCAGCACACCGCAAGGATGAGCAAGAGTTAGGACGTCGGGAACAAGTTGAGGAGATCATCAATCCAATTATGTTGCCACAAGGTCCTATAACTAGATCGCGAGCCAAAAAGATTCAGCAAGCACTAATTTGCCATTTGCAAGATTTGGTGAATTTGGCTAACTATGGTTTGCAAGGAATTACAAGCTTGGAGACAAGACCAAAGGAAGACAATTACAACTTGCTACAAGTTGTAATTCACGAATGAGGCTTGTAATTAATATGTATTAAGGCCCACTAAATGCTTATTTAAAAAGTAAGGGCCCTGTTTGTTTTGTATTAAATCAGAACGTTGTTTACTTTATTATTTCTTAAAATTTGATTAGAAAGCCAAACGCTACTTAATAACCCTAATTAGGGTTTAGTTATTTATATCTCATTTAGGGTTGTAAGACAACAGTTTTGAAGTTTTGGACGAATTTATTAACCTAAAGCCGAATTGCTTTTATCTTTGTGTTCTTGCTTGAATACATGCTTCAGAAACATTCAAGTAGTTTGATCAACTTTCTTGTGGAGTGTTTCGAATCTGGGATTTAGGATCTGACTTGTTTCGAAATCTTGGATCTTTGATCAATTCAAGGTAATCTGAAATCTAACCTAATCCTTGGTGATGCGGAACCCTATGGCAATTAAGGCCTCAAACCCCGATGCACTCTTCGATAGAGAATTCAAGAACGAAGGATAAACCACCCTCTATAGCACCCTACGCTTAGCGAAGCTAGAACACTAATAATGGAAGGATTTGGAAGGTCGAATTCAGAATAACGCCACAATCAAAATTGATAAGTAATCCTGATTCGTGATGCAATCAATGAAAGAAGCAATTCACTCACTCACTCTCAAAGAAAGCAAAATTTGCTTAAGAAGCAATCTGAAATTCAATTGATCTGAAAAGTCCCCTTACAAGTATGATAATAAGCCTTTTATAGTGAAAGGCAAAATCCTAATCTGAAAAGGAAAGTAAAAAGGCTAAAAATCCTTTTCCTATAAGGAAAACTATTAACTAAATATTACAATAAAAACCTAATCTGAAAAGGAAAGTAAAAAGGTCAAAATCCTTTTCCTACAAGGAAAACTATTAACTAAATATTACAATAAGGTCCTAATAAGCAAAATATGGAGGGGACCACTTAAAAGACTCAAAAACACGCCCCAAACAGGTGTTAAGAATGCCAAAGCCGTTCTTGCTGAAATCCCTCTCACTACACGATCTCACAGGTACCTGTGAGACTTTCTGGACAAGCAGTACATTTCACAGGTGGTTGTGAAACTGGCTGGACAATTCGCACATTTCAGCACCATGTGTATATTTCAGCACCATGACTAGCTTGGGTTGGTCTTCTAGTTCCTTCTCGCACTTGTCCCATGCTAATTCAGTCACCTCTCTTGTAATAAAGTCTTGAATATGCATTCCAAGAGTGATGCCATACTTCCTTGCTTTGTTCCTCGTCAATGGCCCTTGTTGTAGCACTAATGGATCCTTGCTATGCTGGTTCACATCATTTTCCCCTTCTTTAAAAAGATTTGTCCTCAAATCTGCATCATCAAAAGGAGATAAATCAGTTACATTAAAAGTAGCACTAACACCATACTCACCAGGTAAGTCGATCTTGTAGGCATTGTCATTGATTTTCTCCAATACTTGGAAAGGACCATCACCACGTGCATCCAGCTTGTTCTTCCTTTGACGTGGAAACCTTTCCTTGCAGAAATGCACCCAAACCCATTCTCCAGGGGTAAATACCATCTTCTTACGTCCCCTATTTGCAACCTTGGAATCAAGACTTCACCTTTGAAAATGGATCTTCATCCTTTTGACGTCGGGTCTTCACCCTTGAAATTAGATCTTCATCCTTTAAGCTGGATCTTCATCCTTGGCATCGGGTCTTCAACCTCAAAAACGGATCTTCATCCTTGGAGATTGGATCTTCACCCTTTGAAATTGGATCTTCATCCTTGGAATCAGGTCTTCACCTTTAAAAATGGATCTTCATCCATGGAAATTGGGTCTTCACCCTTGAAAGTGGATCTTCATCCTTTAAGTTGGATCTTCATCCTTGGAAATTGGGTCTTCACCCTTGAAAGTGGATCTTCATCCTTTAAGCTGGATCTTCATCCTTGAAAATTGGGTCTTCACCCTTGAAAGTGGATCTTTATCCATTAGATGTTTGGTCTTCACCCTTGGAAATCGGGTCTTCACCCTTGAAAGTGGATCTTCATCCTTTAAGCTGGATATTCATCCTTGAAAATTGGGTCTTCACCCTTGAAAGTGGATCTTTATCCATTAGATGTCGGGTCTTCACCCTTGGAAATTGGGTTTTCACCCTTGAAAGTGGATCTTTATCCATCGGAGATATGGTCTTTACCCTAGCTTCAGCACTTTTAGCTAGACTGATCTTTTGTATTTTGCATCTTCATTCTTTTGATAGTTTTTAATGTTCCATTCTTTTGCCTTTTTTAAAAAATTCAGCTATTTTTAGTTGGCCCCTTATATCTTCTCCTTGCCCCCAATGATTTTTCTCATGCATGCTCTGATTGATGTTTATCTTGTCTAGCTCTTCACACAAGCATGTATTTCTTCTTTTGCAAAATGACTGGAGCTTCCTCACGCAATGGACTTTCCATGCCCCCTGATTCCATATCCACTTTATGGTTGCTTCATAGAATATTACTGTTTACTTTTGACAAGAAAAATGGAGTGTGATATGCTCATGTATGCATGAATAATACTTACTGTGGTTCCATTGACTCACAGACTGAGGTGCTCAGCTGAAGTGTTCTCATTGGTTCCTTTTAGATGCTTGTTCAGGTCTTGCATTGGAATGATAAAAGGCTTTGCTTTTATGGCTTTTATCTTAAAGACATTGAAAACATGAATAACAGAGACCTCAAGTGGCGGAGATACATCCATTTCAAATAATGATTTAATATGTCAACTGGTATCTTTTCATAACCTTGCCATTAATCATTTTCTTTGCTCAATGTGTCCTTCGAGGTTAGATAGTTCAACATACTCCCCTTAACTTGAATTTTTTTAATAAGAAAATAGTTCCTTTTTTAAAATCAAATGCTAACTTTGTCAAATCAATGTCATTGTACCTCAGGACTTGATTTTCCAAATTAACATATCTATAACATGACAACCCTAGTTACCGTACTAAACTCGAGAGTCATTTCTATTGAGGCAAGAACTGTTGCACTTCAGATAAGCACATACACATTACTTGGTCAAAGGTCTCATTTGAATTTGAATATTGTCTATCTCATATGCATGCTTATCCAAACTATCTTCACTAATAGACTCTACCTATCAAGAGAGATCAACATGTCTTTAATATGCTTGAAATGGGGTCTATAAGGGAAACAGGTTTAAGTGAAGGCCATTTTGAGACTAGAGCTGATGTGACACAATGGACAAACCTTCACACTACAAACTACTTGTTGGAACTTTAGACAGTTAGGAGCATAAAAAAATAGAGCTTTGAACATTCTTCTTTCTTCTTGACGTTAATCTGAATCTTGATGGGATAGTCTTTTTCCTCACAAAAGGTTTGGTATCCACATTCCTTTCTTTTCTTCTTTTCCCTTTTCTTTCTCTTCTTTTCTTACTCCTTTTCTTTAAGCATTTTATCATTTTGTCCTTCTTCCCTATAGGACTATCAAGTATAGGACTTTCGTGAACTGAATGACCTTTCTCCTTTTTCTTTGATTTTGATCAAATCTTTAGTTGGGTTGGACCAATTCAAGTCAAACTGTCCTTGTAAACAAAATGGAAGCCTTTTGCTGCCTTAGGTAAAAGAGAACTCGGTTGACTTTCTGAACAGTCTTTTTGGGTTTTATTTTTTTTTATTTTTCTTTTTTCCTTTTATTCTTTTTTTATTTTCTTTTTCTTTTCTTTCTTTTCTTTCTTTTCTTTTTTTTTTTAGTTCTAGCTCTAAAAGAGTTGTCTTGTTTGTACCATCTTGGGTTTCTAATAATGGATGAGTGGATTGACATAAATCTTCTTTAAAGGGAATAAATCATTTGTTACTCTGAGGTTATCTTGATAGATTGGAGATATTAGGTGAACTTCAACTACCCTTATGGTCTTGAGAACATCAACTATCCTTATGGTTTTGGCTATGCATTCCATTCTTTGATCTTCTTGCCTCTTCACCTTAGTGATCATAAGACTTGTCAAAAGTATCACAACAGCTCAGGGTAGGTTATCGGGGTTTGTAAGCTAATGAAAAGAAAGCTAAAATTTTATGAAGGCTCAAAGGGACAACCAGAGATTGATATTTAATTAGGTGGATACTAGTTGTTGGCTAACCAAACAATGCCTAGATCATCTCTCCCTTAAATAAGCAGAGTTCAATTTCGCCTTGAAAGTTTTTCAAAGCATATTCTAAGACTGATTAGGACCTAGACAAAGGTCATTATGTAGGAGCCCTCTCTAAGTAAGCATACACAACTCAATGCTATAGAGCAATTCCCTCACCTAGTAAAGTCATTCGAAACATGATGCCTAGATATATTAATTTATGAACATCAAGCTAGATTTCTCATTGGTTGAGCACCAAAATGAACAAAGACCAACAAAAATTTTGATGAAAGTAATTTATTCAAACAATCTTAATTTTAAAAAATATAATTATTCCATAAAACACCAAATAAAGAAAATAAAACAAAAAAAACAAACAAGCCAAGGGAAGTTAGTTGAGTTAAGCTTCTTCTCCTTTCATATCTTCAATATTCCCATCTTGAAAGGAAGATAAGACAAGATCTTTCTGCAATCCTCCTCCTACCATGAAAGTTGTTGATGGTGGTACTCTGTTGAACTTAGGCAGGCGATTGCTTTTGGTATTGGGCTTATCAGGCTCAGGCAACTTTTCATTATCAATTAAATTCTGAATCTCATGCCTCAACTTCATAAAGTTATCCATTTCGTGTCTAGGCCTTTGATGGAATTGGCAAAATGCATTAGTATCAAAGTTGGGCGGAAGAGGATTAGGCAATGGACGAGGAGTCAAGGGTTGTAACAATCCCTTTTTTGTAGCTTATTGAGAACCCAAGACAGCGGTTTCCATAATTTAAAAAACTGCCTCATTCCTCCTTGACTAGTGGCATTAACATTAACTTCTTTTTGAATGCTTTGATTGCCCAACTAGTAGTTCCCTTTCTCATTCCTTCTTATTGAAAAGCGATTCTTTTCCCTTTTCCATTCTTCAATTTACAGACCAGCATGGAGAAGATCTTTGAAATTCCTTATAAGGGTGTGAGATAGCCTCTCAAAAAAGGTTAGGTAGGATGCCTCTGACTATCATTTTGATCTGATCTGATTCATCGGGCCTTTTCTTGAGCAAAGCCGCCTTGTTCCTCCATCTCTTCACATAGTCTACAAAATTCTCATTTGGTTTTTGCCTAATGGTCTCCACCTTCATCAAGGTAAGTTCCAGCTTGACATTGTACCCATACTGTTGAATGAAGGCTTTGTACAACATGTCCCAATCTTTTTGGGTACTTTCTTCCAAGGTATTAAACCAATTTTGTACAACAGGATCCAATGAGAGCATGAAATACCTCAGAGTTTGAGCTTTAGTTGCTCTGGCAGATTGCATGGTAGTGATGTACTGCTTCATATGGAGATGAGAATTTCCAGTACCATTGTACCTAGTGAAGGAAGGCATCTTGAATTTATAAGGGACCTCCTCATCTTGTTCAAACAATTTGTCAATCTCGAGCATCTCTTCATTTTTTAGCTTCTTTTCAAACTTCTTTTCCAGATCAGCAATCATCTTTTCAACATTTGAAGTTTCAATTTTCTCCACAATTGATCTTTCAAAGACCTTTGGTTCCTTCTTCTTGTCTTGAGGATCTTGGAAGTATTGAGCCCAATCATCATCATCATCAATGATCACCTTATCATCATCAAAAGCCACTTCACCAACTTTAGCCTTCCCCTTATCTTTCTTGGTGCTTGCGGATGCTTCGGCATTATTTCTAAACATTGTAGTCATTTGATTCTTCATGATCTCAGCTAGGATCTCCTTTAGTTTTTCCATTTTAGCATTGAGGGCGTTGTCCAGCATTCTTTGAATTTGTTCAAGCTCCATTGCTTTTGGTGAGAAAGTAATTAAGTTGCTGCTAGATTCTTCATCTCCGGTGTAGGTCGGATTATCATAAGCTTTTGAACTGTCGTAATCTAGGGCTGTGAGCCAGAAAGGATTAATGATATGTGATGTGATGCATGTATGCATGTATGCACAATAAACAAACAAGGATAAATAGGATGTTCCTTCCAACCTTATAACATCCACACATGAATGGCGAGTCTCTTTTTCTTGGTAATATGGTTAACAAAATACCAACATGGAGTATCTTATTTTTGAATATTTCCCTTGGACGTTTCAACCAAAAAATGGAAATCAATCCATGATAATTCCCATTAATTAGGTCTTAATCTATTCAACCAACTAAAGTAGCTTTTATGCTATATTGGATTAAAACTAAATTAAGAAGTTTATTATAAATAGATTTCTCACTTGAAAAAGTAACTAGTGATTCATGCCAAAAATAAGCCCATGATTAATAACTCTTAGTATAAACTAGGCGCACAACTGATTTTTGGTATTTCCATAATTGACCTAAATAATTTGCAAGCTATTTGTAAGAAAATATTGGATGAAATGCAAAAATAATTTTATTTGAAAAACCCATTGTAAAAAGATTTTAAGAAAAAATGAACTTTTAACTTGGTATTTGAGTCATGAAAAAAGAATTTTTGATTTGTTTTTAGAAAAGTTTTATGTCCAAAGACCTTCTTGAAAAGTTTTAAAAATAGATTTGGTCTTTTGGATTTTAAAGAAAAATTTATTTGAGCTCACAATGTAATTAGGTCATGTTAGAAAAAGAACAAATCAAATAAGCCATGATTTAAACCAAGATAAATTAACCATAGTCAAACAACAAGCATTTGGGGTAAAAACCTAAGGAAAGTAACTAGGCCAATTACATGAGCTTTAGTCTTTAGGTTAAAAGGCTTAAGTTCCCATAGCAAGTATATACCAAAAGGTACAAAGCTATGAGTGGTTATGCCATACTCGATCTCCATACCTTGAGTGAAAGTATGGTATCCCTTACATAACACAACACGGGTTACACGGAGGCCTAACTCACGCACACAATGCAATCTAATGATGCAATGGATAATACCATGATAGGAAATAATATAATAATATAAAGACAAACGGAATCAACTTCTCTTATCCCCAGTGGAGTCGCCACTGTGAGCAGGAATTTTCGCCCCCACTTATAGTGGAATGGTTCTTGTGACTTCGGCACTATTTAGGCTCGGTGCCTTAGAGAACACGGGCCTAAACCTAGAGAAAATGGAGTCGCCACCCAGATTGGCCGAAAAAAGAAAGGGGTGGATGGCTCAATTCCTAAGGAATCCCTAACCCCCTAATGGGTTCGGAAAGTTGGGTACATGTGGGGAAGGTGAGAAATGACCCAGCACCCCCACAACGCCTGGTTCATTGGAACCGGCCTCCTTTGCAAGTTTTAATATTATAAAATTCTTAAATATAACAATATTATCCATACTACATGCAACAATTAAAATAAAGCATCATTATATTAAAATCAAAATAATATCCAAACAAAGCAAATAAATGGACACTCATCCGAGGATGCAAAAATGTCCTTACATCATCCATGTCTAAAACTAAATAGGACACCCACCGAAAGGTGGAAACGTGTCCTTTACATTGGTCCAAAAACTTTAAAATAAAATAAATTACATAAAATTTAACTAATGAGGTACCCACAAAGTGGAAACATACCTCTTACAATTTTAAAACTAAGACAAATAAAAGAATATTCAATCATCTAATTATAAATAAAAGCAAAACATTCATAAAATAAAATAAACCATTCATCATTAACATATAACAAATCACATAATCAAATAAATAAATAAAATTAGAATTCAATCCATTAAATAAATAAAGATAAGGTTTAAGATTTAAGAAATTAGGGTTCTGAGATATAAAGTTTGAGGAAATAGGGTTTCGGTATTTAGAATTAGGATTTTAAAGAAATTTAGATTCAGGAAAAATAATTTAGGATTTTGGAATCTTAAAGAACTAGTATTATTGTTAGGTTTATTATTTTAAAAATATTATGCTACTGTGTGATTAAAATTTATAATTTGAGATTGAAGTGAATAAGGTACAAGCCTATGAAAATAAGATTAAAACTTAAATATATTAAAAAGAAATAGTTACTGTGATAATAAAATAAACAAATTTGATTAAGGTTTTAACAAAATAAGTTAGGGTTTAATTTCAATTAGGGCTTGGATTTCTAAGAAAACTAACACTATTATATTTATTTTTGAAAGAAGAGGTTACTGTGAAGATTTTGAAAAATTGATTTAATTAGGGTTTAATAATTTTAAGAAAGTAATAGGGTTTTTGGTTAATCAAATTAGGGTTTAGGGCTTTAAATATGAAATATGGCTTTCTAGGGTTTTAAATATGAAATATGGCTTACGGCTATTAAGGTTTACTGTATTGATTAGGGTTTGAATAAATAGACTATTGTTTTGAGGAATTTAAAAATATGTGATTGAGGTTTTGATAATTAAGCTACTGCATGAAACAATATTTTGATAAATAAAACTACTATGATCGTATTCTAAAAGATGACTTGCAAATACTGAATAAATAATTTAGATTGAAAAGCTAAACCTGCGTTTAAAGGCTCCACCAAAGCTGAATCTTTGAACCAAACTTTGAATTTGCTTAGATCAATTAAGGTGTTGGTGGGGTGGAACAATTGTCTTGAACAATTGTTATCCTCTTATTGTTACTTAATTGCTTTTTCTAGGATCTTTGTAAAACTGCTCTCATCTCTGCCAATTTATTAATAAAAGTTGTTGCCGATCTCTTCCTCTTAGTTTGCCTCGGAAAGATTAAGTCCAAAGTTTCTTCCAATAATTGCTACCCCCAATCCATGTGTTT
Organism: Garcia nutans; assembly: GCA_947685225.1. Classification (NCBI taxonomy): domain Eukaryota; kingdom Viridiplantae; phylum Streptophyta; class Magnoliopsida; order Malpighiales; family Euphorbiaceae; genus Garcia; species Garcia nutans. The sequence goes on along the minus strand of CANTUV010000007.1, from coordinate 28,350,343 downwards.
AATGCTAGTATTTATAGCAAAACAAAAAAAAAAACATAATCCTATTTTAATAAGGAAATACCAACTATTTAGGAAAAATTACAAAACTGGGTAAAACAAGATTTGGTCAAAAAATCGTCAGCGCGCGGGCTGCGAACTGGGCAAGCCAGTTCACTACAGGCAGTGCCTGCGGAGAACTGGGCACCCAGCTGACAACGTGCGACAAATTGGGCAGTGCCCAATTACTACCCAAATCGCTGCAGAAACATTCTGCGACGAAATTGCCTTGCCGTGCCGCGCGTCGCTCGTCGATCCGTCCAATTTTTTACTTTTTTATTTTTTTTATATTTTTAATTTTTAATTTTTTATTTGTATTAAAAATAACTATTAAATATTATAAGTAATTAAAATAATTAAAATACCACAAAAATTATTTTGAACTATCGAATTGGCATGGGTAAAAAATTAAGGGTCTACACTTACAGACTTGGAGTACGACAATTCAAGAGAATACAATGACACCACCTACAACAGTGATTTTGATTCAAGTGCTTCATTGGAAGGATGGATACAAACCAGCTAAGGGACATAATCGATGAAGTTGTCAAAGTTAGGATGGCTGAGCTACAAGATCAATTGGTTGAGATTATGAGGACCCAGTTGATTGAAATTCTGCTAATGAGGCATCTCCTATTAACATAAAAGAAAAGGGAAAGGCAACATTAACAAGGAATGGATTCACTGATAGAGATCAAGTGAAAAATGAGGGGTCAATCCCTATTTCACAGGATCGATTGAACCATGTGCTATCTAAGTGGAGCAACAAGGGTGAATACCACCCCAGTGGGCAAAGTCAAAGGGGAAGAAGAGGTGTTAAGAAAAATACAACAACTGAACCAACAAAGAAGCATAAATTTTTAGACTTAAGGGAACCTTTGTCAGAGGTGTTAGAGAATCTAATGAAGACGAATTTGCTACAACCATTAGCTCATTGACCCTTGTCGAATCCATTACCTCCAAACTTTGATACTAAAGCTTTTTATCAATTTCATTAGACTCAGGGGCACAAGACAGATAAATGTGTTTTATTAAGGCACGAGATCCAATATTTGATTGATAGTGAAAAGTTGCCTGAGCCTAATAAGCCTAAAACTAAGAAATATCCTCTGCCTAAATTTGAAAGGGTGTCACCGCTTGCAACCTTCATGAAGAGTTTTATCTTGTCATCTTATCATGATATGGATAGAGAAGCTGCTAAAGAGGATGTACTACTCAGCAAACTTGGACTAACTATGGATGATGACGCAATGATCCTTGATGATGAAAAAATCCTTGTCTAAATAAATGAAGTATCTTCGACTCAAACTCAATGAACTTCCCTTAGCTTGAAGTGTTGCTCTTTTGATTTTTCTTTCTTTAATATTTAATTGGAAAAATTATGTTTTTCAAATTATGTTTGTTTGAATAAATTATTTTCATCAAAATTTTCATGGTCTTTGTTCATTTCGGTGCCCAACCGATGACAAATCTAGCTTGATATTCAAAAATTGGTATATCTATGCATCATGATCCGAATGACTTTACTAGGTGAGGGAATTATTCTATAGCATTGAGTTGTGTATGCTTACTTAGAGAGGGCTCCTGCATAATGACCTTTGTCTAGATCCTAGTCAGTCTTAGAACATGCTTTGACAAACTTTTGAGGCAAAATTGAACTCTATTTATTTAAGGGAGAGATGATCTAGGCATTGGTTAGTAAGCCAACAACTAATATCCACCCAATTAAATATCAATCCCTAGTTATCCCTTTCAGCCTTTATGAGATTTTAGCTTTCTCTTTATTGACTTATAAGCCCAATGACCTACCATGAGCTGTTGTTATACTTTTGACAAATCTAATGATCACTAAGGTGAAGAGGTAAGAAGATAAAAGAAAGGAATGTGTAGTCAAGACCATATGGATAGTTAAAGTTCTCAAGACCATAAGGGTAGTTGAAGTTCACCTGATATTAGACATAATATCTCCAATTTATTAAGATGACATCAGGACAACAAATGGTTTATCCTTATTGGAATAAGTCTCACTTTACTTCACTCATCCATAAACAGAAGTATAGAATGGTGCAAGTGAGATAATCCTTTTGGAGCTAAGACCCAACACAAAAAAAAAATTGAATAAAAGAAAAGGAAAAGAGAAAGAGAGAAAAAGCAAAACAACAAAAAAAAAAGAAAAAAGAGAAAAAATGGGTCCTGAGTTTGTGCGAAATCAAAATGAAAAAAAATAAAATACAAAAAGCAGTTCAGAAAGCCAATTGAATTTTTCTTTACCTAAAGCAGTAGAAGGCAAAGATAGTTTGACTTAAATTGGTCCAACCCAACCAAAAATTCAACCAAAATTAGAGAGATAGAAGAAAGGTCATCTAGTACTTGAAAGTTCTATACTTGACAGTCCTATAGGGAAGAATGTCAAAATGATAAAATGTTAAAAATAAAGAGAAAAAAAAGAAGAAAAGGAAAGGAATATGAGTACCAAACTTTTTGCAGAGGCAAAAATTGTCCTAATCAAAATCCAGATTCATGTCAAGAAGAAAGAAGAATGTTCAATGCTCTATCTTTTCATGCTTCCAACTCTCTAAACAAGAAATTTGTAGTGTGAGGATTTGCCCATAGTGTCACAATTGCTCCAATTTACAAATGGCCTTCATTTAACCCTTGCCCGTATAGACCCCGTTTCAAGCCTATTAAAGATATGTTGATCTCTCTTAGTAGGTAGAGTCTATTAGTGGAGATAGTTTGAATAAGCATGCATATGGGATAGATAATATTTAAACTCAATGAGACCTTTGGCTAAGTAATATGTATGTGCCTATCTGAAGTGCAACAGTTCTTGTTCAAATAGAAATGATTCCCAAGTTTAGTACAGTAACTAAGGTGGTCATGCTATATATATGTTAATTTGGAAAATCAAGTCCTAAGGTAAATTGACATTGATTTGGCAAAGCCAACATTTTATTTCAAAATCAAAATTCAAAATTCAAAAAAAAAATCATATAAAGCCTTCAAGTTAAGGGAAGTATTTCGAACCATCGAACCTCGAAGGACACATTAGGCAAAGTAAATGATTATTGGCAAGGTTATGAAGAAGCTACCAATTGATATGTTGAATCATAGTTTGAAATGGATGTATCTCTGGCTCTGTTGCTTGGGGTCTCCACCACTCATGTCCTCAACATCTTGAAGATAAAAACCATAAATGCGAAGCCTTCTGTCATTCCAATGCAAGACCTAAATGGACATCTGGAAGGAGTCAATGAGAACACTTCAGCTGATCACCTAGGTCTGTGAGTCAATGAAACCACTGTAAGTATTATCCATGCATATCATGCATACATGACCATATCACACTCCATTTTTCTTTGTCAAAATTAAACAACAATATTCTATGAAGCAACCATGAAGCGGATATGGAATCAGGGGGCCCATTGCTTGAGGAAGCTTGAGTCATTCTGCAAAAGAAGAAATACATGCTCGTCTGAAGAACTAAACAATATAAAAACATCAACCAAAGCCCGCATAGAAAAAAATCATGGGTTTGAGCCTACATAGGGGGCAAAGTTTCTCCTTTCAATTTTTTGAGTCTATGCATGTACAAAATATTTTCAGACTCACTTTATTTTGCCACGCAGGGGGCAAGGAGATGGAAGGAGATGATATAATAGCCAGCTAAAAAATAGCTGAATTTTTTGCAAAAGTAAAAAAAAAAAAAGAAGAAAGAAGAAGAAGAAAAAAACAAAACAAGAAGAGAATAAGAATCCCAAAAGAAATAATGATGCAAAAGATAAAAGATCAGTCGAGCTAAAAGAACTGAAGCTAGGGTAAAGACTCGATCTCTAATGGATAAAGATCCATGTTTCAATGGTAAAGACCCGATCTCTAATGGATAAATATCCATGTTTCAAGGGTAAAGACCCGATCTCCAATGGATAAAGATCCATATTTCAAGGGTAAATACCCGATCTCTAATGGATAAAGACAGCGTTTTAAATATCAACCGGTTCTGCACGAAACGACCAATATTTAACTAAAATGAGGGTTATCGATACGATTTTCTCAGATTTTGGTATGGGATTTTGAGAATGCTAAAAATCATATAGAATCGAATTTAAAAAATGGTGAATCGGCAAAACAAACGATTTGTGTCAGATTTGATTTTTCTAAAACGGAAGAGGAAGAAGATGAAGAGCTGTGATTTTTACAGCAGTGATTTCCGCTCGCCTCGCAACTATTCTCGCCCGCACGTGATTTTGGCCGCGAATTGGCTAGATTGGCCACAAGCCAATTCAAAAATTGGCTGGCCACTGGCAGCAATTCTCGCCCAGCCCGCTCTCGCCTCGCAGCAATTCTCACTCGCATGCAGTTTTGGCCAAATCCTATTTTCATAATACAATCTTCAAAACCCTAATTGTAATTTGCTCCGAAATTCTAATTGTAATTTGTTTAAATCCTAATTTATTTCAAATCTGATCTTTAAATTCAAACATACAGTGGCAATACTATTTCTTTATAACTAATTAAACTAGTATATGTGATAGAGACGTCACAAGGCTACATGCAACATTTTGTTGAAGAGGAGCTGAAGGTGCACGATATGGCTGATCAAGGATGCAAATTGGAGCATATTTGGCTCAAGTCATTAGTTGGGCTTATTTATAGTTAAATAATTAGCTGAACTTGTTATGTTAATATGTATTAAGGCCCACTAGTTATGCTCATTTAAAAAGTAAGGGCCCTGTTTGTTTGGTATTAAATTAGGACTTTGATTACTTTATTATTTCTTAAAATTTGATTAGAAAGCCAAACGCTACTTAATAACCCTAATTAGGGTTTAGCTATTTATATCTCATTTAGGGTTGTAAGCCATCTAAGTTTTGGAAGTTTTGGACGAATTTATTAACCAAAAGCCGAATTGCTTTTTATCTTTGTGTTCTTGCTTGAATACATGCTTCAGAAACATTCAAGTAGTTTGATCAACTTTCTTGTGGAGTGTTTCGAATTTGGGATTTAGGAACTGACTTGTTTCGAAATCTTGGATCTTTGATCAATTCAAGGTAATTTGAAATCTAACCTAATAATTGGGGGTTGTACCGAATTTGACTAGGGGTTTTCAAGTTAATGCTGTGGGGGTTCGAAATCAAGGGGTTCTCAGGCTTATTCTTGGAGGTTCCGTATCATTTGGTATCAGAGCCTACGCTCTAGATCAGGTTTTATCCCTTCCAATTCGTTTTCGTTTCTTCTTTTGTTATTTGCGTTTTTGTTGCTTTGTTTCAATTGTTCAATTCGTTCTCTTGTTTTCCTTGTTCCTCTGAATTGTTTTCTTTGTGGGTTATTTTCGTTTTCGTTTTCTTCACCTGCTATTTGCGTTTTTGTTTCCTTTGTGGGTTACTTTCGTTTTCATTTCTTCTCTTGTTAGTTTCATTTTGTTTCTTTGTTATTGATCCTTGAATCGTTTTCGTTTTTCTTTCAAAGTCGAAAATTCAAAAAAAAAATTCCGTTAGGGTTCTAATTTAGTTTTCATTTTGTGTTTAGAGTCTTATTTCAATTTCGAATTCAGTTTGCCTTTTTAGTCCAAATCATTTTTTTTTCTTATTCTGAAATTGAGTTGGTTGATTTGTTCCCAATTGGTTTGTTCTATCTAGTCCGAATTGGATTTGTTCTATTGTGGATTTCCGAATTGGGAATTTAGGTTGCTTTGTTCAAATTCAAAATTGTGTTCTTGATTGTTGATTCGAAAGTGTTCTAAATCCGAATCTTATTCTTGTTAATCATTCTGATTCTGTTTCGAATTTCCAAGAAAGTGTTTCAAACAGGTTTCAAAAGGAAAGCTGAATTGGTCTAAAGGAAGTCTTGATTATTTATTTTGTTCCAATTTCGAGTTTCACAAGGAAGTCCTCTAAATTGATCTTGTTCTTGTTACCTGATTGGAAAAAAAAAAGTTTTGTGTGGTGTGTGAATTAGGGCTGCCCATCTTGAGATAGTGAGAGGGAGCAAAAAAAAAAAAGAGTACAAAAGTGCTTCAAGAAATTTTTTTTCGTTTTCCTTGTTATTTAGGTGATAAGGGTCGAATTTGGATAGGTTAGAAGTAACCAAAATTTTGTCACGAATTTTGACATATTTGAGGGGCTGTTTTGATTCAAATTTCAGATTTTGGGATACTACACATGGAGGCTATTTGAGTTGTTTCATAAAGAGTGATTCACCTAAGAACATAAAAGAAATCAGCTTGAGAGGTGTGAGCTGAACCGTGAGTGATTTCATATATTGAGTGAAACACGAGAGACCAACCTTCATCTATTGAGTGTAAACACGTGAGGGAGTGTTGTGAGACCTTTTTTATTTATTTTGTGCTAACCTTTTATTGCAAGAAACATGTCTGGAAGAGATGCAGGTGTTCAGATTGATCTAGCTCGATTGCGTGAGGCGCAACAAGCTGAATTTACACGTTTACACCGTGCTATGGATACCATAACAGAAAGATTGGAGCACATGGATTTGAGGTTGCAGAGTGTTGAAAGAGCCACATTGGAGCGCAATGAGAGGCGAAGAGGTGGCAGAAATCAAATGCAGCAACCTGAACATTTCTATAGGAGTATCATGCAGAGACTTCAGGCTATCAAGGAAGGAAGTAAAAGTGTTGATGATTACTACAAAGAAAGGGAGAATTTGAAGGTTGAAGATAGCAATGAAGAAGAACTAATTTATGCAGAAGAGATTGTTGATGGTAGTGATTTGTTAATGTCATCCGAGGCTGTTTATGGTGATACTTCTTTTCAGGGTGATATTGAAGATCATACTTTAGAGATTATTGGTGAAGATTCATCACTAGAATCAAAAGAAGCTGCTACTTTTCAACAAGACATTCCAAAGTTGGAAACTTTTGAAGAAATATTGAAGGAAGAAATTGATATGCTTGGGTTAGAAGTACAACTAAAAGAAGAAGCAAGAAAAATAAAACTTTCTACTCCCACCATTCATGATTGCCTGTCTGTTGCAAACATGGAATTTATTTTGCCTAACAATGATTTTGATGTTTATGAAATAAAATTTCAGGTTCTTCAAATTGATGACATGCCACAAGTAATTGGAGTGAAATTACAAAGCTGCTTTTCTTTACTACTTCAGCATTTTAAAACTCGAGGATGAGTTTTCTCCAACAAAGGGGGAATGATAGAGACGTCAGAAGGCTACATGCAACATTTTGTTGAAGATGAGCTGAAGGTGCAAGATATGGCTGATCAAGGATGCAAATTGGAACATATTTGGCTCAAGTCACTAGTTGGGCTTATTTATAGTTAAATAATTAGCTGAACTTGTTATGTTAATATGTATTAAGGCCCACTAGTTATGCTCATTTAAAAAGTAAGGGCCCTGTTTGTTTGGTATTAAATTAGGACTTTGATTACTTTATTATTTCTTAAAATTTGATTAGAAAGCCAAACGCTACTTAATAACCCTAATTGGCTGATCAAGAATGCAAATTGGAGCATATTTGGCTCAAGTCACTAGTTGGGCTTATTTATAGTTAAATAATTAGCTGAACTTGTTGTTAATATGTATTAAGGCCCACTAGTTATGCTCATTTAAAAAGTATGGGCCCTGTTTGTTTGGTATTAAATTAGGACTTTGATTACTTTATTATTTCTTAAAATTTGATTAGAAAGCCAAACGCTACTTAATAACCCTAATTAGGGTTTAGCTATTTATATCTCATTTAGGGTTATAAGCCATCTAAGTTTTGGAAGTTTTGGATGAATTTATTAACCAAAAGCCGAATTGCTTTTTATCTTTGTGTTCTTGCTTGAATACATGCTTCAGAAACATTCAAGTAGTTTGATCAACTTTCTTGTGGAGTGTTTCGAATCTGGGATTTAGGAACTGACTTGTTTTGAAATCTTGGATCTTTGATCAATTCAAGGTAATATGAAATCTAACCTAATCCTTGGGGGTTGTACCGAATTCGACTAGGGGTTTTCAAGTTAATGCTGTGGGAGTTCGAAATCAAGGGGTTCTCAGGCTTATTCTTGGAGGTTCCGTATCAATATGTAAAAACATCAACCAAATAAGCCCTAACTGATTCATTAACCCTAATAAGGGTCTAACTTTTGCATATAATGTTCGTTCGTGGCCCATGATAGCTTCCCGGAAAGAATTTCACGAGACGGACAACTTTAAAAAATGCAACTGAGGCCCAAATTCAACTGTTTAGGGGCTCAATTTTGCGTTTTAAGTATTTTAACGACTATTTTGTAATTTTTTTTCCCAAGTCTGTTAGGATTCTGACTAAATAAAAATTATTATAATAATAAAAAATATACAATTATACGTAAATAAAAATAAAAATCGGCGAGGAAAAAATTTATCGCCGAAAGACATTGGACCAAATGGCCTTGGGCCATTTCGCTCACAGGAAACTCCTGCGAGCGAAATGGCTTAGCCCGCAATTTTCCACACCAGCGCTCTCAAGCTCGCAATCCTCCCTCTATCCCAAATTCAACTGTTTAGGGGCTCAATTTTCGGATTAGAGTTTTTTTGGCCATTATAAATAGGAATCATTTCTGCTTTGTTTCGAGTTTTTTTGGCCTTTAAATATATTATTTTTTTAAAAAAATTAATTTTAAAGGTCTAATACTATTTTTTTATATAAAATAAAAAAAATTTAGAACATAATTTTTATTGTTATATAAAAATCAATTTTAGTTTTTTTAGAAAGAAAGACAAACTTTAAAATAGTATATATTTCACTTTAATATTAATGAAATATCATTTCTTTTAAATGTAAAATGAGCAAAGAAGATCTAAAATATAGTTTTACCTAATAAATATGATTTTTGTAAAAGCCAATTTTCATGTTTAATTTCAACTCATTTCTGTATAGAAGATGGCTTGTCCGTATAATGTTAAAAAGATAGAAAGCAAAGTAAAGTTTGATATTAAAGTCATGAGTAATACATTCCTACATCGGTTGTAAACAAAGCAAGAGCTGAGCAAGTCTTTTATAAAGTATTGGCCACGCAGCCCAGGGTGAGCATAATTATTCTTTCGCATTTTACTAAAGAATTGCGTGTGTTCATCACAATTTGGGGCATACGCCTATTTTTAGAGGCTGTTTTTCCCCTGAAAGAGGGCCTACTAAATGTAAGTGCAAATCTTTTAGTGTAATTATCTGATAGGTATTGCAATTAGAAATATATCGATTTAGTTTTTCCGTGTTATATATATATATTTTTGTCTTTTTTTTTCAAAATAATTATGATTATGATTATTATTATTATTATTTTGTCATTTAATATATCAAAATTTTAAATTTAATTATTTTTAAACTCGAAACATTTTTTAGTATTAGAAATTGAAAATTAAAGACAATAATATGAAAAATGTTAAAATCTAAAAACTTTTAATGTAATTATTCTAAAAACTACAGTTTCATATGAACATGACTAGATTCATTGTATGCATCTGCTCAACTGTAGTATATAAAGAAGTTTAAATGAGGAAAACATTTACTTTCATATGTTAAAATATTTTTTAAAATGATGCAGTATTATATTCAACCTTCACATAAATTTTTTTAAAATGACTATTCACGCTTCCATTTCTTTTATGAACTTCTCATGCACTGTATGAAATAAATAAAATGGATTGTATCTGCTGCTTCAACTTGCTATGCAATATTTATTATATAGCTTGGCTACCTTGTGTCCCTATGATTGGCTCATTCAAATTTATGTGATCCTAGAAGGAAAAAAAAAACCTCATAATGTCAATTAACTGGAACTAATAATAAATGTGTTATAGAATATATAAGTTTTGTCTATTCAGTATTTTCCTATTTAATTCAAGAAGCTTTGCCTTAATATACTCCATTTTTCTCATATTGTCCACGCCAACATCATTAACTTGTCATATTGTCATCCCAGTTTAGCAGTTGCTTGTATCTTTTGTACTCCTCTGTTATGTTAGGGTAACATCCTGGAAAGAATGCTTTAAATGAGGATGATAAACATCCTTTCTTCATCTTCTCATGATGTATTATGAAGTTGACTAATTTTTTTGTCGATCATTACTTTTAAAATGTGGTAGCATAAGATGCATGTAGATTCAAACAACTTGCACTTGCATTGCAAGTATTAATCGATTATCCTTTAGTTACTAGTGAAAATAAACTCGTTTCCAAAAAAATCATTTTTATCGACCTATTTGTAATGTTGAAAACCTCAACTCCTAGCTGCGTTTCCATAGCATTTCCTTGGTTGTCTAAAGAATTCTTAATTTGCAATGATACAACTGTATCATCTCTTTATGAAACATTATTTAATATAAATGAAACATTTTTTTAATCATGATGATGATGATGTCAGAAATGCTATAATATTGAAGCTGTGAATTTGATTAACTGATAAGAAATATTGATCATGACTTTTAATTTTGGAGGCAATTATAATTATTTTTAATGTCAGTTAAAAAAAATCAGTGTCTTCATCATTTTGCAGGTAAGAAAAAAATAATTTTCTTCAATTCTTAGATCTATCTAATTTCGGCGACCAGAGCGACACTGATTCATCTTATTTCTGCCTTTTTTTCTACAAGAAAGGTACCATTGAATTTATTTTTTCATGAGCTTCAATTTGATATTTTATTTATAATTTTTAAGCTAATTTAAAAAATTGACTATAAAATATAAATTTGTTGGTTGTATTTGAGTCCAGTTTTTTTTATTGCTTCTAATAGGTAAAGAGAAGCATTTGAAGAAAATTTAAATATCAAGATGAAATAATTAAAAACATTGATTCTTTGAAAGTAATTAAAAGTAGGTTAATATAAACTACATAATAATTATTATTGTTTAACACTAAAATATTATTAATTTAGCAAAATTAGGTTATTATTAAGTTGTTTCCAAAATATATTTAATATTATTTATAGTAAACTAATATTGTTATATTATATAATTTTTTATTTATTTGCAATATATATTGAGAAAATAAAATTTTAGAATTATTTTTAATATAATTATAAAATATTAAATAAATTAAATAACTATTCATATTTGATTAAACAATGTAGACTTAGTTAATTGGTTTTAGAAATTTTTTATTTTGGTTTTATTTGCTTGATATCTTCTAAAAATTCAGTTTTTAAAATTATTTAATATATTAGAAGAATATGTGTTAAATTTAAATAATTAGTCATCGTTTATTAAATTAAAATATTTAATATATTAGTAGAATATGTGTTAATTTAAATAATTATCTAAAAATAAATTTTTAAAAGTTTATCAAATATATTAGTAGAATATGTCTTAAATTTAAATAATTATTCATGATTGATTAAATGATATGGACTTAGTTAATTGGTTTTAGAAATTTTTTATTTTATTGACATGATATCTTTAATATAAAAAATTTTAGAATCATTTTTGTGGATAACTAGAATATGTGTTTAAATTTAAAAAATATTATTCATTATATAGTATGATTTAAAAGAAAATATAATTATTAAGACTAAAAATTTAATATTTTTTATTTTTTTATGTATAGCAAATATGCCACGTAATCGAGGAGAACAAAGTAATACAGATTGAAAGCCGAGTGATGATATTGATTGGAGATTTGCCACTTCCATTGAACAATCCAGATCGAAAATGTATTGCAAATTTTGTGGACGATTGGTGACTGGTGGGATAACACGTTTTAAGCAACACTTAGTTGAGATATCAGGTGATATTTCATCTTGTTCTAAAGTGCCAAAAGAAATTAGGACAGATATGAAAAAATTGTTAGCAGACTATTCAATAAAAAAGAAAAATAAAAAAGCACAAAAACAAGTCTTAGAAGAGGAAATTATGCATATGAATGTTGGGGACACTAATGAGGATGATGATGATGACTCCGAGCTAGAATACATAAGATGAGAAAGTATGCGACAACTTGAAATTGATTCATATAGAAGAAGTAGAGGCAATAATTATGTTCTAGGTGGTTCCAGTACAAAAAGAAATTTAGAACCTTCAATGAGGCGTTCTGCATCTGTCAGAGTTGAGGGATTGACAAAAAATAAATATTCTGATTTGTCCACACCGGTAGAAAGGTTAAGAGCTGTCGAGATTGATTTGGAGGTAGAAAGAGACAAGAAGAAACAATCTACAATAAAGGTAGGATGGTTCAAGAAAAATAAAGAGAAACTTACTAATGCAATGGGTCGTTTTATTGTTCACAACAGATTGCCTTTCAATGTTGCAGCATCACCTTGGACGGCACCTTTATTACGAACTGCATATGAGGTGGGTCCTAATATTCCGCCACCAACACCATAGAACTTTCAGAGGTTTGGCTTCCTAAAGAGTATACTCTATTGAAGGAGTACATTGCTTCATTTGGAGGAATATGGAAAGAGAGAGGTGTATCCATATTATGTGATGCTTGGACAGGGCCAACGAGAATGCACATCATTAACTTTCTCATATATACAAATCGTGGCACTATTTTTCATAAGTTAGTCAATTCATCTGATGTGCTGAAGAAGGATGCCCATTATTATTTTAAGTTGATGAAGAAAGTTGTAGAAGAAGTTGGTGAAGATAGAGCTGTCCAAATTATGACTGATAATGATGCTACAATTAAATGTGCTGGAAAAATGATTATGGGAGTATACAAACACATATATTGGATAGCTTGTAGCGCTCACTGTATTGATTTGATTTTAGAGGATATTGGAAAGAGAAGTATAGAAAAAGAAGTTATTGAGCAAGCAAAGCAAATCACCCAATTCATATACAATCATAATTGGGTGGTAAATTATAAGAAAAATTTCACTGATGGAAGAGAAATTCTAAGACCCGGCATCACAAGATTTGCAACAAATTTCATTGCATTAGAGAGCATTGTACGACAAAAAATAAATTTGAAGCATATGTTTGAATAAGAAGTTTGGGTAAATTCTAGATATGAAAGAATGACCGATAGACTTGCCACCGATGTTCGGGATATAATTTTGGGTGAAAGTAGAGATGGAAGAAAATTTTGGTCCAATGCAAATGAAATATTAAAAGTTCAAGAGCCCCTGCTAAAAGTTTTGAGATTGGTTGATGGGGATGAGAAGCCGACAATGGGTTTTATTTATGAGGCAATCGATCAAGCTAAACTAGCAATTAAAGAAAATTGCAGGTATTGGAGAAATTATTGGAAAATCATTGATTCAAGATGGAATTTTCAATTGCATCATGATTTACACTGTGCTGGTAAGTGGCTTACATATATCAACAAATTTTGTTCTTTTTTTAGTATATATTGCATTAGCTGTAAATTTTCATTATCTAAGTCTATTCTTTTAAAAAAATTTATTTTAGGTTATTACTTCAATCCACAATATCAATACAATCATGAATATCATGTTACAAAAGATGTTGATGTAATGGCGGGAGTTCGAAAAGTGATTAAAAAATTGGAGCCTATGAAGAAGCACAAGCCAAAGCTCTCTTACAAGTAAAATAAAAAATAATTATTTGAGATTGCATTAAATATTTATTATTTCTTAATTGCTATTTACCAGTAAACTAATAATTATTATTCAATGACATGTAGATGTTTACGTTTCAAGATAAGGAAGGATCTTTTGGCACCTCGCTTGCACAAAAGGCAATTGCCCTTTCACCTCCAGGTTAAATCATCAAAATTTATTTCATGCATCTAAATATGGTCAGTTAATATACCAAAATAATTCTCATTTTTTTCATTTGATACTCCAATGCAGCTGAATAGTGGATACATTATGGGGAATGTGTTCCAGAATTGCAGAAAATTGCTATTTGCATTTTAAGTCAAACCACCTCATCATCAAATTGTGAATGTAATTGGAGCACTTTCAGTTTGATTCACACAAGGACTAGGAATAGATTAAAGTATAAAAAATTGCATTCCCTAGTCTATGTGCATTATAATATGAAGCTGAAATTGAGAAATACAATGAGGAAGTCCCAGGAAGATATAATGAAAAATTATAATCCAATAAATTTGGATTATATTTTTGAGGAATTAGATCCATTGTCTCCATGGTTACAGGAAACCACCATAAGCAGTTCCACCTAAATTACCACCTTGATTAGCACTATCACTGCCACTGTCATTGTCATCGTCTTCATCACTGTCATTGTCTTCCTCTTCCTCATTCTCATTGTCTTCCTCTTTCTCCTTTTCATTGTCTTTCTCTTCCTCATTCTCATTGTCGGTTTTCAAAAACATCAGCTCTATAATAATGAATCCAGTGGACCGGAACGAGGCTCTATGCATAATTATGGGACAACGGGTTATGGTAACTCAACATACTGTGATACTTTCAATCAAATAGAACCTATTTCAGGCCCATACAATCCATCATCATATTATAATCGGTCGAGTGATTATTGGAGTCAAGGATGGGCTGGAGATTTTGCAGGTGAAAACTCCTCTGAAAGTAGCACATTTCACTCTAACTATCTAAGTGACAATTTTGGCAAAGTTCAAAATGTTTTAGACCCACAAAGTAATGCAACTTCAAATTCAGCAAATTATTTTGTTGTGTTCTCATATGCGTTTCAGCAAACAGACTCATATCATTCAAGGTGGAACAACCAAAATCAAAATTATGATCTTGATAATCAAAATAATCAAGATCCTTCCCGACGTTCTTTTTGGTGGTAAATTAGTTTGTTTAATTTAATTTTAAGTGGATACTAATAATTGTTATCTAACATATATTTTTGAATTGGATTATTTTCCTTTATTTTTAATCATTGACTAAACAATTATTATGATTATTATTATTACTGTTATTTCTAATTTAGTAATTTTTTAATGCAATTTAGCAATGTTATTATTTAAAAAATTATAACATGTGTTTAATTATTGTTAAAAACTATTTACTTATTGTTATATTGTTATTTTTAATTAAGTTTTGATAAAGATCCTATTTCCAATGGATAAAGATTCATGTTTCAAGGGTAAATACCCGATCTCTAATGGATAAAGATCCATATTTCAAGAGTAAAGACCCGATCTCCAATGGATAAAGATCCATGTTTCAAGGGTAAAGACCAGATCTCTAACAGATAAAGATCCATGTTTCAAGGGTAAAGACCCTATCGCCAATGGATAAAGATCCATGTTTCAAGGGTAAAGACCCGATCTCCAATGGATAAAGATCCATATTTTAAGGGTAAACACCCAATTTTTCAATGGATAAAGATCCATGTTGTAAGGGTAAAGACCCAATCTCCTATGGATAATGATCCATTTTTGGTGGGTAAAGACCCACAATCCATTAGAGAATGGAACAACTAGTTAAGCTAGAATTCTCAACTGATAAAAGGTCAGTCTCTGGTCCAAGTACCCAAATCTTTTCTGAGTCCAGAACTCATTCCGGGTCCAAGTACCCAAACCATTTCCAATCTCGGGTTGAGAACCCATCCTCATCCAAAATTAGTTCAAAGCCATGTTGCTTTTCACTCTCTTCTATTAAAAGTCTTAGATCGTTTAAGAAGGCAAACTGTAGACCTTTGATTTTGGTCCCAGCCAATTCGATGTTAATTTCAAACCATTGATTGGATTAATATATTTTAATGAGTCCTAAAATAACCTAATTAAACTTTTAAAACTCTAATTGGGTCTGATTTAAAAGGTTTGGTTGGTTTTCATTTGATACAGATGCACTAAACCCTAAAATGGGTCCAATTCGAAGGTTTGGTTGATTTTTCACTTGATTCGGGTAGCCTTTAGGTAATAGGGGTGTCCCATATCGAATTAGGGCATCCAAATTTAACATGGGAAGTCCCATATAGAATTGGGAGCCCCAATTCGATATGGGGCAGCCCTATATCAAATTGGGGTTCTCCCATTTCGATATGGGGTTGTTCCCATATCGAAATGAAACCCCATTTCGATATGGGATAGCCCCATATTGAAATGGAGCTTTCCCATTTTGATATGGGCTGCTCCCATATTAAAATGGAGCCCCATTTTGATATGGGACAGCTCCATATCGAAATGGAGCTCTCATATTCCAATATGGGGTAGTTTTTGGCTTTCTATATCAAATTTGGATGCATATTTCGACATGGACTTGGACTCTATCGAATTATAATTACCTAAGTTTAACATGAAGTTGGTTTTCATCAAATAAAAGGTTTACTAGTTTGATATGGACTCGGTTTGTGCCGAATAAATCGACTAATTTGATATGCGTCCATTTCAACCTAATATCACTTTTAAATACAGGTTTTAAGAGACGTGTGAGGGACTTTTTGATTTCTCTTGGGACTAGCAATAGACAGTAACCCTAAATTAGCAAATATTAAATAGAGACCAATAGACACTCAAGCAAAGAACCACAAACAAGCAAACAAGCGAGCAGTGAACAACTGAAAGAGCAAACAACAAGGCAGTAGCCAAAAATACTAAACAAGATAGTAGGCATATTGTCTTGTCCTCAATTCAACCAATAAATACAAGGTTGATACAAATGTTTCATTTGGATCAAAGTTTGATTATTGGTGGAATCAACAAAGGAAGGTACGCCTCTAAACTTAAATTTATTTAAATAAACCATATTAAATTCTGGCAATTGTTCACATCTTTCATGCAAAGCAAATACTATAAGTAACTATATTTTTCAATATAAATAATTTTAGCCCTATTTTCATAAAACTTAATCTTTTCTTAAACCCTAAACCCTAGTTTCTAAATCTAAACCCTAAAACTCTGGTTTTTTTTTAACATAAACCCTCTAAGCCCTAATTTTATTCAAAAACCCCTAATTTAAGATGTAAACCTAAATTTATGTGTTTGTTATTTTATTTAATTTTAGATTTGATTATGTAATTTATTATATGCTTTAATTATTGATTTATTTAATTTTAATATTTAATTTGTCTAATTTATCATGGATGATTATTTTCTTGATTGTTATTTTGTTTACTAAAATTGTAAGAGGTATGTTTCCATGATTGGATACCTCATTAATTAAACTTCATGTAATTTAAATTATTTTCATATTTTGGGATTAATGTAAAGGACACATTTCCACCTTTTTGGTGGGTGTCCTATTTAGTTTTAGACATTGGACAATGTAAGGACATGTTTCCATCCTCGAATGAGTGTCCATTTATTTATTTTGTTTTTGAACATTGCTATGATTTTTAATAAAGTATCTATTTATTTTTGTGATCGCATGTAGTATGGATAATATCATGTTAATTAAGAATTTTATAATATTAAGACCTGAAAAGAAGGTTTATTCCAATGAACCGGGTGCTGTGGGGGTGTTGGCCATTTCTCACCTTCCCCACACGTACCCAACTTTCCGAAGGTTGGCGATTCCTTAGAAATTGAGTCATCCACCCCTTTCTTTTTCCTGGCCCATCTGGGTGATGACTCTATTTTTCTCCGAGCTTAGGCCGGTGTTCTCTAAGGCCCGAGCCTAACAGTGCCGAAGTTGTAAGAACCATTCCACCGGGAGTGGGGACGAAAATCCCGCTCACAACGGTAACATTCTTTAAATTGTCATTTATGATTCCATATATATTATTGTTAAAAGAAGATATGTTGCGTGCCTTAGTACGTATTTTAAAAGCAATGTAATATGGAAAATGGTGAAAGATTATATTATGTACTAAAATGTAGATATGGGCTATATTGCGAATGTGACTAAGCAACTTACTTTTTGTGATTAATAAAAATGTGGAATTAGCTAAAATATATGGAAAATGTAATAATAAAAGAAATATGATAAAATCTGATGTTTATGATGAGAAAATATGGAAATATAGAGAAATGGCGAAAAAGTGCCAGAAAGTGATGAATGATTTAATTGGCTATGTTATGTGATACTGTAAAATGATATATATTACCTTATATAATATTATGTTCCAGAGACTTGTGTTCGACAATATGAATATGGTTTTGTTTGGTGATACGGATATGGCACGCCTATTATATGATTTGCTTTCTGGGCTAGACGCTAGGTGTCACTTATGATATTATTTGCCTTAGGGGTAGACGTTGGGTGTCTCTTATGATATTATTTTCCTTCGGAGATAGACACTAGGTGTCAAGATATACCAAAATAATATGTTTGGAATTTAAATATTGTATAGGGTTACTTGGGCCCAATGCATGTGATTGTGGTATTTTGATACAATTCTTGGAAATGTGTGCACATAAAGGTAGTAGTCATGTTATGTCTTAAAGAAATTCATATTGCATTGTTTTTAAATTAATTTATTATCAAAGTATGTACCACTAAGCCTTCAAGCTTAGCGCGGTAGTTTCTGTTGTGCAGGTGTTAGAAGTACAAACTAGAATGATTCGGACTGTGATTGGAATTTGAAGTTTGAGTTGTGCCACAGGACTTAACCTTGGTGCTAAATTGCATATCATGTAGATATATATATATATATATCCAAGTATTTGTCAACTATATCATGTGCGTTTGTGTATAGTTAGGGTTTATGAACATGATTATGTAATTATAGTTTTTTAAATGTAAACAATTTACATTTTCTTATATCTGTGTATTACTCGAAGATGAAGGAATAAATATTTTGAGAATGACGCGGACCCTTAGCAACGATGGCAGCAAACCCAACGTATAACAATGGTAGAGAACTCCTTGAAACTTGATAATCACCTCCTAAGCAACCCAACGCCTATAAAGAGACGCGAACTCACTATGATTGAAGGATTTAGTTGGTAAGAAGAGGGAAAACGCCACAACTCTTGTTGATAAGTAAACCTAATTCTTGATGCAAAGAAAGAATTAAAGAATCCACTCTAATCTCTCTCACACGAAAATTCACAAGAAGAACTTGTAGAAGAATTCGAAAATTTTTTATTAACTGTTGTCGTCTGAAATTCGGCCTAATAGTGCCCTTAAATAAGGGTTACAAAATTCCTAATTGCATAAGGAAAACATAAAGTATGAAAACAAAATCCTAATCCACTAAGGAAAATATAAAGTATGGAAGCAAAATCCTAATCCACTAAGGAAAATATAAAGTATGGAAACAAAATCCTAATCCAATAAGGAAAATATAAAGTATAGAAACAACCAAACTAATCCCTTCAACATAAGAAATGCCCCACACTATTTGGGCTGTCCATGGGCCTTAAATTACTTCTAAAGGCTTTATATGAACCCCCATGGAACTTTCTTGCACGTTGGACCTTTCTTTAGCTAGCCTTTAGCTTCCACACTAAGCATCATAATCAGCTTTGGTGTGCCTTCTTCAAGCTCTATCTCCATCTTCTTGAATGATAATTCTTGAAGCTTTTTGAAAATCTCTTCTTGAATATGCAAAGCCATACTAGCTTGATATCTCTTTGCCTTGCTCCTAGTGATTGGTCCACTTGCTAGCTTCAAGGGATCATTTCTTGTATCATTCTCCCCCTCTTCAAAAAGATTTGTCCTCAAATCTGCATGATCAAAAGGAGAAAGATCACTTACATTGAAAGTAGCACTAACATTATACGTACCTGGTAAGTCGATCTTGTAGGCATTGTCATTAATCTTCTCCAGCACTTGGAATGGGCCATCTCCCCTTTCTTGCAACTTGTTCTTCCTTTGGTTAGGAAACCTCTCTTTTTGAAAATGCACCCAAACCCAATCTCCTACTTGAAACTTAATCTCACGTCTCCCTCTATTTGCAGAATCAACATATCTCTGGTTCCTTTTCTTAATATTCGCCCTTGCTTTCTCAAGCATCTCTTTCACCAATTTAGCTTTCTTCTCACCATCTAAACTAACAAGCTCATGAGAAGGTAAAGAAACAAGATCCAAAACTGTTAGTGGGTTAAAACCATAAACAAGCTCAAAAGGTGAATATCCTGTAGAAGAATGAATAGCACGATTATAAGTAAACTCAATAAATGGCAAACAATCTTCCCAAGAACTCAAATTCTTACCCACTAAAGCTCTCAACATGGTACCTAAAGTTCTGTTTACTACTTCTGTTTGTCCATCCGTTTGAGGATGACAAGTGGTGGAAAATAACAACTTGGTAACTAACTTTTCCCAAAGCACACGCCAAAAGTGAGACAAAAACTTGGAGTCTCTATCAGAAACTATGGATTTTGGTATCCCATGAATTCGAACCACCTCCCTAAAGAAGAGTTCGACCACTAAACTAGCATCATCACTCTTATGACATGGGATAAAGTGTGCCATCTTACTAAACCTATCAACAACCACAAATATGCTATCTCTCCCCCTCTTAGTCCTTGGTAATCCTAAAACAAAGTCCATACTAATGTCCATCCAAGGAAAACTAGGAACGGGTAATGGCATATACAAACCATGAGGCATAGACTTAGACTTAGCTTGCCTACAAGTCAAACAAGCCTTACAAATCCGAATTACATCCCTTTTCATATTCAGCCAATAAAAGTGTTCATTCAACATGTCTAAAGTCTTATCAACTCCAAAATGCCCCATCAAACCCCCCACAGTGTGATTCTAATACTAGCAAATCTCTCATAGAACTTCTAGGCATGCATAATTTCAAACCCTTAAACAAAAATGCATCATGTCTATAGAAAGAATTAAAAGCACCATGCTCACAAGCATCATAAACATTGCCGAAATCAGAATCACCAACATATAAGTCCTTTATACATTCAAATCCAAGCAATTTAGTACTCAAAACATTAAGTAAAGCGTACCTCCTTGAAAGTGCATCTGCCACTACATTGTCTTTACTTTGCTTGTATTTGATCACATAAGGAAACTTCTCAATCTTCATAACTCATTTTGCATGTCTTTTATTCATCTTGCCTTGCCCTCTCAAATGCTTCAATGATTCATGGTCTGAATGGATCACGAATTCCTTGGGCAGCAAATAATGCTCCCATACTTCCAATGCTCTCACCAAAGCATATAGCTCCTTGTCATAAGTTGAATAATTCAGCTTTGCTCCATTAAGCTTTTCACTAAAGTATGCAATGGGCTTCTTCTCTTGCATCAAAACAGCTCCAATACCTACACCAGAAGCATCACATTCAATTTCAAAAGTAGAATCAAAGTTAGGTAACGCTAAAACGGGTGTAGTAGAAAGCTTCTCTTTCAAAGCATCAAATGCTTCTTGTTGCTCCTTGCCCCAAACGAATCCCACTTCTTTCTTGATTATGCTAGTCAAGGGGGCCACCAATGTAGAGAAATTAGGGATAAATCTCCTATAGAAGCTTGCCAATCCGTGAAAACTCCTCACTTCTGTCACACTTGAAGGATTCGGCCACTCTTGGATAGCTTTCACATTCTCTTGATAAACTTCAATTCCCTGCATACTTACAACAAAACCAAGAAAAACAACCCTATCTAGACAAAAAGAACACTTCTTAAGCTTAGCATAAAAGTTTTGCTCCCTAAGGATTTCAAGCACTTTCCTAACATGTTCAACATGTTCTTCCTCAGTTTTGCTATAAATCAGAATATCATCAAAGTAAACTACCACAAACTTACCTAAATAAGTTCTCAAAACATGGTTCATTAATCTCATGAAAGTACTAGGTGCATTAGATAAACCAAAAGGCATAACTAACCATTCATACAAACCATATTTCGTTTTGAAGGCAGTCTTCCATTCATCTCCCGGCTTCATGCGAATTTGATAATAACCACTCATAAGATCAATCTTTGTGAAATATTTCGCTCCATGCAATTCGTCCAACATGTCATCAAGTCTAGGAATGGGATGTCTATACTTCACAGTAATCTTGTTCACAGCCCTACAATCAACACACATCCTCCAAGAACCATCTTTCTTGGGTACTAATAAGACTGGAACGGCACAAGGACTAAGGCTCTCGCGAACCAATCCTTTCTCCAAAAGCTCTTCAACTTGTCTTTGCATCTCTTTTGTCTCCATAGGATTGCTCTTATATGCTGGCCGGTTTGGAATTGTAGAACCGGGTATGAAGTCAATTTGATGTTCAATCCCTCTTAATGGTGGCAAACCACTAGGAAGGTCTTCAGGAAACACATCCTTAAAATCCTACAACAAAGACACAAAACTAGAAGGTAAAGAATCAAGAGATTCTTCACTATCAGCAAGTAACAATTCTTTATACATAATAATGAGTACAGGCTGCCCTACATCTATCTCTCTTGCTCTTGCATAAAAAGTATGTTTTGCTTTTTCTCCTTGCTTATTTTCTCTCACCAATGGGGCATTTATTTGTTTGCTTACTTTCTTTTGACTCTTGGCCTCTTTTCCCTTTCTGCACTCACTCACTTTATTATTTTCTCTCTCCCTACCCTTAGAATTACCCTTGGGTGTTGAAGAAACATCATTGGCCGAATTTGAACCCTTTTGGTTTATGTTGGCCGAAACTTCTTTCTCCCTCTCTAGCATCCTCTTTTGATCTTCATACACCTCTTGAGGTGATAATGGTGCTAGAACAACCTTCTTTCCTTCATAAGTAAAGGTATACTTATTAGAAAAGCCATCATGTTGTGCCCTTCTATCATGCTGCCATGGTCTTCCTAATAGCAAATGTCCAGCTTGCATTGGCACTACATCACACAAAACCTCATCTTTATACCCACCAATGGAGAATGGTACCTTGACTTGCTTCAACACTTTTACTTCCCCAGTGTCATTGAACCATTGCAACTTGTAAGGATTGAGATTTTTAAAACAAGCTAACTCCAATTTATCCACTATTGTGGTACTAGCAGCATTGGTACAACTTCCACCATCAATGATAAGTGTACAAACCTTACCATTCACCAAACACCTAGAGTGGAAAAGATTCTCCCTTTGATCCAAGCCTTCTTCCTTGACTTGAATATTCAAGGCTCTTCTAGTAACAAGCATCTCTCCATGTTTAGCATTCAAGACTTGATTCTCCCAAGCCTCTTCATCATATTCGGCCCTATCACCACATTTGGCCTCCTCTTCTTCTTCATGTTTAGATTCTGATTCAATTTCCCCTTCATGGGTTGCAATCATCACCCTCTTATTCGGACATCGAGAAGCAATGTGTCCACTTCCCAAACAATTGTAGCATTTAATTTCCCTACTTGGAGTAGGTCTAGAAGGTGTTTCCTTGGCTGTTTTTGCATCCCCATCATTTGGCTTCTTGAAATTAGGATTGTAGGAAGAATTCTTTTGGAAAGAACCCTTGTAATCCCCTTTGTAGGAACCTCCACTCGAACTTGAACCCTTGAAGTTTGAAAATTTTCCACTAGCTTTAGAGTATCCAGTTTTCGAAATATCTTTATTCTTCAATCTTCTCTCTATCTTCATGGCCTTTTGAACTAACTCTTCCATTGTGTTGAATTCATACATCTCCAATTCATTGGCTATGTTCAAATTCAATCCCCCAAGAAATCGTGACATCTTCTTGTCTTCATCTTCATCAATATTTGCTCTAGCCATGATCATCTCCATCTCTTTACGGTACTCTTCCACACTTCTTCCACCTTGAACTAGTCTTGCTAGTCGATTGTACAAATCCTGAATGTAGTGAGATGGTACAAATCGGCTTCTCATTAGTTCTTTCAAGGTTGACCATTCAGGAATAGGGCTCATCCCTTTCCCTCTTCTATTAGCTTTCAATTGATCCCACCAAAAGGTAGCATACCCTTTGAACTCTACGGCTGCCAAAACTGATTTCTTCCCATTCTATGAACTCTTCTGCATTGTTCTTCCCTTCAAAGGAAGAAATCTTCATCTTGATGGAAGTAAGGTCACCATCAGTGGTAGGTTGATTTCCACCTTCATCTTCATCTTCTACTCTTTCGGCTGCTTCTAGGGCTTCAAGATTTCCTTGCCCTTCTCTCCTAAGCACTCTTCTAGCTGGCATTATCGGATTTGGATGTGTGGCCGGCTGCCCTTGTTGCACTTGCTGAATTTGTTGCACTTGTTGCATTTGTTATGCTTGCCATGCTGCATTCTCTTGCAATCTAGTATCCATCATCTCCATTCGACCAAGCATTGCTGCCAAAGTCTCATTAAGCCTAGCCAAGCTTTCGGCCATAGCTCCTTCTTTGCTACTCTCTTCTCCTTTTCCAGCCATGTTAACAAACAAACAAACTCAAAGAAACAAGATTAGTAATAATCGAAATTCACTCAAGTGTTTAGAATTACCTCACTTTTCTTGTCTTCCTTGATTTCACTTCAGAACTAAGCTCACCAACCAACAATTGCCAAGTCGTTCAAGAAACTAGAACCTAAATCCTAGAACTAGATAGAAAACAAGACAAGTATCCGAAGGCAATGCAAGGTAATTTGCACTACACGATATAAAACTAAGTATCGACACAAGCAAATGATACTTAGCAATGTAATGGAATTAAAAGCTAGATAAAGAAATCAGAAACAATGAAGACAATAAACAAGACAATTTTGGATATAATGAATCAAAAAACAACCCACACTTGGCAAGCTGCTTTATGGACCTAATCAATTCTACCCAAAACGCTAGCTTCTAGACTCTAATTCCCACCTATAACACTCAAATAACATGAATATTAAGGTCTGATTTTCGAATTCCAAAAGCCCCTCAAAAAGTGAAATTTTTCGCCCAAAATTTTTATTACTTCTCACCCACCTAGATCTGATCCTTAGCACCCAAATAGCAAGAATATCAAACAATTTTTGTTGAGTTCACACTATCCCCTTGATTCGGGACTTAATTTACTCCCAAGGACTTTTTGAAATCTGGACTTAATTCGCAACCCCAGATTCACTCAAGACCAAATCAAAATCAAACTTGAACACAAACTCTAGCTTTTCCTTTCTTTCAAGAACCCTAATTCTTGGTTTCGAAATTCTCCAAGAATCCTTTCCTGGGTTTCGTTTTCACCCTAAGAATACCATCTTTCAATTCGGCCTTGATCAGAATTTATATATGACTCTTTTTCGAAAATTAAAGACTAGACTCTCTAAGAACCCTAAAACGCAGAAATTTACCTAAATTAACAAACCCTAGAAAGACAAAGTAGATAAAAATTACCTTTTAGCAAGGCTCTGATCCCAAATGACGCGGACCCTTAGCAACGATGGCAGCAAACCCAACATATAACAATGGTATAGAACTCCTTGAAACTTGATAATCACCTCCTAAGGAACCCAGCGCCTATAAAGAGACACGAACTCTCTATGATTGAAGGATTTAGTTGGTAAGAAGAAGGAAAACGCCACAACTCTTGTTGATAAGTAAACCTAATTCTTGATGCAAAGAAAGAATTAAAGAATCCACTCTAATCTCTCTCACACGAAAATTCACAAGAAGAACTTTAGAAGAATTCAAAAATTTTATTAATTGTTGTTGTTTCAAATTCGGTCTAATAGTGCCCTTAAATTAGGGTTACAAAATTCCTAATTGCATATGGAAAATTAAGACTAAAACATTCCTAATTGCATAAGGAAAACATTCCTAATTGCATAAGGAAAACATAAAGTATGGAAACAAAATCCTAATCCACTAAGGAAAATATAAAGTATGGAAGCAAAATCCTAATCCACTAAGGAAAATATAAAGTATGGAAACAAAATCCTAATCCAATAAGGAAAATATAAATTATGGAAACAACCAAACTAATCCCTTCAACATAAGAAATGCCCCACACTATTTGTGCTCTCCATGGGCCTTAAATTACTTCCCAAGGCTTTATATGAACCCCCATGGACCTTTCTTGCACGTTGGACCATTCTTTAGCTAGCCTTTAGCTTCCACACTAAGCATCATAATCAGCTTTGGTGTGCCTTCTTCAAGTTCTATCTCCATCTTCTTGAATGATAATTCTTAAAGCTCTTTGGAAATCTCTTCTTGAATATGCAAAGCCATACTAGCTTGATATCTCTTTGCCTTGCTCCTAGTGATTGGTCCACTTGCTAGCTTCAAGGGATCCTTTCTTGCATCAGAGAAATTATTTAGTATTGTGATGATAAAGAATTTGGGAGTGCTTTTCAATGGCAAGTTGTGTGATTTTGGTTTTTGGATCTATTCAAATTACAGACAAAACTCTGGTGAAAGTTTTCCTAAGAATTTCTTTTATAAATTTATCAATTATTTTTAGTAGTAAATAAGGGATTTATATATTTTTTTTATTATAGTACCTTTGTATTCTAGATATGTATTATATATATATATGAGGTATGTATTATACATATTTAGGGTATAACGGTGTTACATGATTTTTCAAAATTAACACATCTATAACAACATAACCATAGTTACGTTACTAAATTTGGGAATCATTTCTATTTTAGAAAGAACCGTTGCACTTCAGATATATACATACACATTACTTGGCCAAAGATTCCATTGAGTTTAAATATTATCTAAATCATATGCATGTTTTTTCAAACAATCTCCACTAATAGATTCCATCTACCAAGAGCAATCAATAGGTCTTTAATAGGCTTAAAATGAGGTTTATAAGGGACATGGTTAAGCAAAGGCCATTTTTAAACTGGAGCTCATGTGATACGAATGACAAACCTTCACACTTTAACTTTTTGTTGGAACCGTTTACTGTTGTTGGAAACATTCTTAAACTATGGGCATCATTTTCACCTTTAAGGAATTTTGTTGTCTTGCTTTATGGAAAGACATCTTAAAATTTCTTCGATTTCCTTAGTATAAATTTTGATCTAGTGAGGATGATCCTAATCTTTTCCTTTTTTCCTTTGAAAAAACCCAAGACCCTTTTCTTTAGGACATGGCATTTCATCATTCTGCCCTTTTCCCTTTTGGAATGTCTAGGACTTTCAAGACTATTGCCTTGGAGTTGTGTCGAATAAAATGAAAGATGATTTTAGCTGAGTCTTTGGTTGGGCTGGACCAATTCAAGTCAAACTCTTCTTGTAAGCTAAGTGGAAGCCTTCTACTGCTTCAAGTAAAAAAGAAGAGATTTGGTTGCATATTCAAGTCAAACTCTTCTTGTAAGCTTTCTAGTATGGCTTTGCATATTCAAGAAGAGATTTCCAAAGAGCTTCAAGAATTATCATTCAAGAAGATGGAGATAGAGCTTGAAGAAGGCACACCAAAGCTGATTATGATGCTTAGTGTGGAAGCTAAAGGCTAGCTAAAGAAAGGTCCAACGTGCAAGAAAGGTCCATGGGGGTTCATATAAAGCCTTGGGAAGTAATTTAAGGCACATGGACAGCCCAAATAGTGTGGGGCATTTCTTATGTTGAAGGAATTAGTTTGGTTGTTTCCATAATTTATATTTTCCTTAGTGGATTAGGATTTTGTTTCCATACTTTATATTTTCCTTAGTGGATTAGGATTTTGTTTCCATACTTTATTTTTTCTATATGCAATTAGGAATGTTTTCATTATGCAATTAGGAATGTTTTCCTTATGCAATCAGAAATGTTTTTCTTATGCCATTAGGAATGTTTTCCTTATGCAATTAGGAATGTTTTAGTCTTAATTTTCCATATGCAATTAGGAATTTTGTAACCCTTATTTAAGGGCACTATTAGGCCGAATTTGAGACAACAACAATTAATAAATTTTTTTGAATTCTTCTACAAGTTCTTCTTGTGAATTTTCGTGTGAGAGAGATTAGAGTGGATTCTTTAATTCTTTCTTTGCATCAAGAATTAGGTTTACTTATCAACAAGAGTTGTTGCATTTTCCTTCTTCTTACCAACTAAATCCTTCAATCATAGTGAGTTCGCGTCTCTTTATAGGCGTTGGGTTCCTTAGGAGGTGATTATCAAGTTTCAAGGAATTCTCTACCATTGTTATATGTTGGGTTTGCTGCCATCGTTGCTAAGGGTCCGCGTCATTTGGTATCAGAGCCTTGCTACAAGGTAATTTTTATCTACTTTATCTTTCTAGGGTTTGTTAATTTAGGTCTTTTAAATTTCTGCGTTTTAGGGTTATTAGAGAGTCTAGTCTTTAATTTTCGAAAAAGAGTCATATATCAATTCTGATAAAGGCCGAATTGAAGGAGGGTATTCTTAGGGTGAAAACGAAACCTAGGAAAGGATTCTTGGTGAATTTAGAAACCAAGAATTAGGGTTCTTGAAAGAAAGCAATAGCTAGAGTTTGTGTTCAAGTTTGATTTCGATTTGGTCTTGAGTGAATCTGGGGTTGCGAATTAAGTCCAGATTTCGAAAAGTCCTTGGGAGTAAATTAAGTCCCGAATCAAGGGGATAGTGAGAGGAAGCAAAAAAAAAAGAGTACAAAACCACCTCAACAAAAATTGTTTGATATTCTTGCTATTTGGGTGCTAAGGATCAGATCTAGGTGGGTTAGAAGCAATAAAATTTTTTTGGGCAAACAAATTTCTATCTTTATGGCCTTTTCAACCAACTCTCCCATGGAATTGTAATCATACATTTCCAGCTCACTTGCTATGTTTGAATTTAGACCCCCAAGGAATCTAGACATCAACCTCTGCTCATCCTCTTCAATATCAGCTCTTGCCATGATCATCTCCATCTCCTTGTGGTATTCTTCAACACTCTTACCACCTTGGATCAGCCTTGCCAACCTATAATACAAATCCCTATAGTAATGAGAAGGGACAAACCTTGTTCTCATTAAGTCTTTCAAAGTCTCCCAATCAGGTACGGGTCTCAATCCTGAAACTCTTCTATTAGATTTGAGTTGATCCCACCAGAATGTAGCATATCCCTTAAATTCCACGGCTGCAATGTGGGACTTCTTCTCTTCTAAATAATTATGGCATTCAAAAATCTGCTCCACCTTTCTCTCCCATTCAATGTACTCTTCAGCATTGTTTCTCCCTTCAAGGGAAGGTACCTTCATCTTTATGGAAGTAAGGTCATTGTCATTTGCTGGGTTATTTTCACCAACCTCTTCATTACATCTAGGTGCTTTATGATCTCCTTCACCGATTCTTTGTAGAACCCTTTGTGGTAACCTCACTTGAGCTGCTGGTTGCTGTGCTCTTTCTCTCATCATTAGATTCATGCTCTCTTGTAGAGTAGCCATCATTCTTGCCATCTCATTCATCCTCTCATTACTTTGCTGCATATATGACTCAAAATTGCTAGAACCTTCTTGGACATTTTCCTCCCCATCTTGCACGTTCTGGTTTCTCCCACTACTCATGATCACAAACACAAACTCACAAAGAAAAGATTAGTAATAAACAAAATTCACTCAAAGTGTTTCTCTCTTACCTCACCTTTGCTGATTCTTCGATTGCACTTCAGAATCGAGGCTCACAAATCAATCTGCCAAGCACATTCAAGGAAGCTAGAAATCTAATTCCTAGACACCTAGAAAAGAAACTCGACGATTTGGAGGCGACACAAGGAAATTTGTGTCACACTATTATCATAAACCAGAGTGTTGGAACAAGCAAATAACACTCCAGCAACGTAACGAAATCCAAAAAACGGTAGCTCAATCAAGAATTAGAAACAAAGAGGTAAAAATATGACAATTCTGGCCAAGATGTATCAAAATCAACCCACCTTTAGCAAGCTGATTTATGGACCTATTGATTCTACCCAAGAAAGCTAGTGTCAAGTCTTCCTAAACTAAAGAGAATTTCGAATTCCCCTTTGCAATGGCAGCCCCCACAATTCGAACAAAAAAAAAAACAGCCCCAAAAAAATGGAAATTTTGTGGCCTAAAAATTTTGATTGCTTCTAACCCACTTCAAACCAACCACGGAACCTTTAATTACTAAGAAACAGAAAAATTTTTGTTGGAGTACTTTTGTACTCTTTTTTTTTTTAGGGATAGATCACTATCTCTAGATCATCTCCCCAAAATACTAAACTAAAATCAAGAAATAGAAGCTTAAACAGCACACGAATTATTGCAAACTCAAACGGAAAGATCCGTATACTTTAAAAATTGAAAACGAATTGACTATGGTGAAGTAGGTGAAAAATGATTTGGACTATGATGAAAAGGGGACACAAATGAATTGGGGTATGGGGAAAGAAGAAATTGCGAATAAAATAAAAGAACCCTAAAAAAAATGAATTGAACAAATGAAGACTCTAACGAAAATAAAAACAAGCCCTAGAAAGACAGATAGATAAAGATTTACCTGTAATTGGCTCTGATACCAAATGATGCGGAAACCCTATGGCAATGAAGGCCTCAAACCCCAACGCACGCTTCGATATAGGAATCCAAGAACAAGGATAAACCACCCTCTATAGCACCCAATGCTCAGCGAAGCAAGAACACTAATGACGAAAGGATTTGGAAGGACGGATCAGAAGAACGCCACAATCGAAATTGATAAGTTAGTCTGATTCGTGATGCAATAAATGAAAGAAGCAAAATCTCTCACTCTCTCAAACATGGCCGAAATTTGCATAAAAAGCAATCTGAATATAATTTTGTCAAAAGTTCCTCTTACAAGAAAATAAGGCCCTATTTATAGAAAAACAAATTAAAATTCGTAACTATCCTAACCCTAGTGAAAAAAGGAAAATTACAAAGTCAAAATCCTTGTCAAATAAGGAAAATATCATCCTAACCAACTAAGGAAAGAAGGATCCTTGTCAAATAAGGAAAATATCATCCTAACCAACTAAGGAAATAAGGGAACCACATCCCATGTGCATGGGTGTGAACACAGCCCATGTGCATGAAAGAATAGGCTGCCCATGTGACAAAAGTGGTCCCAAAAAACCTAATTTCATCCAAGGCCCATGTGCTTGCATGTGGGCTGCCTTCCTTACTCCTTTCTTGCTCCTCTAGCCCATTTTTAAAGCCTTATCTTCCATATAAACATTCAGCATCACAATCAGCCTTTGTTGGTCTTCCAGCTCCATACTGCACTTGTTTATTGCTAATTCAGTCACCTCCCTTGTAACAAAGTCTTGAACATGCAAGCCAAGAGTGACGCCATACTTCCTTGCTTTATTCCTTGTCAATGGTCCTTGTTGTAGCACCAAAGGATCCTTGCCATGCTAGTTTTTACATCACCATGAAGATAGAGAGAAGATTGAAGAATAAAGCTATTTCGAAAACTAGCTACTCTAAAGCTAGTGGAAAATTTTCAAACTTCAAGGGTTCAAGTTCGAGTGGAGGTTCCTACAAAGGGGATTACAAGGGTTCTTTCCAAAAGAATTCTTCCTACAATCCTAATTTCAAGAAGCCAAATGATGGGGATGCAAAAGCAGCCAAGGAAACACCTTCTAGACCTACTCCAAGTAGGGAAATTAAATGCTACAAGTGTTTGGGAAGTGGACACATTGCTTCTCAATGTCCGAATAAGAGGGTGATGATTGCTACCCATGAAGGGGAAATTGAATCAGAATTTGAACATGAAGAAGAAGAGGAGGCCGAATGTGGTGATAGGGCCGAATATGATGAAGAGGCTTGGGAGAATCAAGTCTTGAATGCTGAACATGGAGAGATGCTTGTTACTAGAAGAGCCTTGAATATTCAAGTCAAGGAAGAAGGCTTGGATCAAAGGGAGAATCTTTTCCACTCTAGGTGTTTGGTGAATGGTAAGGTTTGTACACTTATCATTGATGGTGGAAGTTGTACCAATGCTGCTAGTACTACAATGGTGGATAAATTGGGGTTAACTTGTTTTAAACATCCCAATCCTTACAAGTTCCAATGGTTCAATGACGCTGGGGAAGTAAAAGTGTTGAAGCAAGTCAAGGTACCATTCTCCATTGGGCGGTATAAAGATGAGGTTTTGTGTGATGTAGTGCCAATGCAAGCTGAACATTTGCTATTAGGAAGACCATGGCAGCATAATAGAAGGGCACAACATGATGGCTTTTCTAATAAGTATACCTTTACTTATGAAGGAAAGAAGGTTGTTCTAGCACCATTATCACCTCAGGAGGTGTATGAAGATCAGACGAGGATGCTAGAGAGGGAGAAAGAAGTTTTGGCTAACATGAACCAAGGGGGTTCAAATTCGGCCAATGATGTTTCTTCAACACCCAAGGGTAATTCTAAGGGTAGGGAGAGAGAAAATAATAAAGTGAGTGAGTGCAGAAAGGGAAAAGAGGCCGAGAATCAAAAGAAAGTAAGCAAACAAATAAATGGCCCATTGGTGAGAGAAAATAAGCAAGGAGAAAAAGCAAAACATACTTTTTATGCAAGAGCAAGAGAGATAGATGTAGGGCAGCCTATACTCATTATTATGTATAAAGAATTGTTACTTGCTGACAGTGAAGAATCTCTTGATTCTTTACCTTCTAGTTTTGTGTCTTTGTTGCAGGATTTTAAGGATGTGTTTCCTGAAGACCTTCCCAGTGGTTTGCCGCCATTAAGAGGGATTGAACATCAAATTGATTTCATACCCGGTTCTACAATTTCAAACCGGCCAGCATATAAGAGCAATCCTATGGAGACAAAAGAGATGCAAAGACAAGTTGAAGAGCTTTTGGAGAAAGGCTTGGTTCGCTAGAGCCTTAGTCCTTGTGTCGTTCCAGTCTTATTAGTACCCAAGAAAGATGGTTCTTGGAGGATGTGTGTTGATTGTAGGGCTGTGAACAAGATTACTGTGAAGTATAGACATCCCATTCCTAGACTTGATGACATGTTGGACGAATTGCATAGGGTGAATATTGAGAAAAGGAATAAGAGATATGCTGATTCTGCAAATAGAGGGAGATGTGAGATTAAGTTTCAAGTAGGAGATTGGGTTTGGGTGCATTTTCGAAAAGAGAGGTTTCCTAACCAAAGGAAGAACAAGTTGCAAGCTAGAGGAGATGGCCCATTCCAAGTGCTGGAGAAGATTAATGATAATGCCTACAAGATCGACTTACCAGGTACGTATAATGTTAGTGCTACTTTCAATGTAAGTGATCTTTCTCCTTTTGATGATGCAGATTTGAGGACAAATCTTTTTGAAGAGGGGGAGAATGATGCAAGAAAGGATCCCTTGAAGCTAGCAAGTGGACCAATCACTAGGAGCAAGGCAAAGAGATATCAAGCTAGTATGGCTTTGCATATTCAAGAAGAGATTTCCAAAGAGCTTCAAGAATTATCATTCAAGAAGATGGAGATAGAGCTTGAAGAAGGCACACCAAAGCTAATTATGATGCTTAGTGTGGAAGCTAAAGGCTAGCTAAAGAAAGGTCCAACGTGCAAGAAAGGTCCATGGGGGTTCATATAAAGCCTTGGGAAGTAATTTAAGGCCCATGGACAGCCCAAATAGTGTGGGGCATTTCTTATGTTGAAGGAATTAGTTTGGTTGTTTCCATAATTTATATTTTTCTTAGTGGATTAGGATTTTGTTTCCATACTTTATATTTTCCTTAGTGGATTAGGATTTTGTTGCCATACTTTATTTTTTCTATATGCAATTAGGAATGTTTTCCTTATGCAATTAGGAATGTTTTCCTTATGCAATCAGAAATGTTTTTCTTATGCCATTAGGAATGTTTTCCTTATGCAATTAGGAATGTTTTAGTCTTAATTTTCCATATGCAATTAGGAATTTTGTAACCCTTATTTAAGGGCACTATTAGGCCGAATTTGAGACAACAACAATTAATAAAAATTTTCGAATTCTTCTAAAAGTTCTTCTTGTGAATTTTCGTGTGAGAGAGATTAGAGTGGATTCTTTAATTCTTTCTTTGCATCAAGAATTAGGTTTACTTATCAACAAGAGTTGTGGCATTTTCCTTCTTCTTACCAACTAAATCCTTCAATCATAGTGAGTTCGCGTCTCTTTATAGGCGTTGGGTTCCTTAGGAGGTGATTATCAAGTTTCAAGGAATTCTCTACCATTGTTATACGTTGGGTTTGCTGCCATCGTTGCTAAGGGTCCGCGTCAGATGTATTTCCTAAAGACCTTCCTAGTGGTTTGCCGCCATTAAGAGTGATTGAACATCAAATTGACTTCATACCCGGTTCTACAATTCCAAACCGGCCAGCATATAAGAGCAATCCTATGGAGACAAAAGAGATGCAAAGACAAGTTAAAATATATGAAAATCCATATACATTGTGTTAAGCTACTTGATCATTATACCTAAATGGAAAATGTGTTAAGCTACTTGATCATTTGAAAATCCATATACATTGTGTTGTGGCATGTGAGTTGATGTGTATGAATTATAAACATTGTGAAAAGCCATTGTAAATGGCTAAATTGTATGGAATGTGATTTTATTATGAAATACCCTGTGATGTGATGAAATTAAATAACATTGATATGAATGAGAAAAATGGAATATGAGAAAGGAATTGAGAATGGGACATATGAAATAATTGTATGTCTAGTATGTTATTCGATTTTCAGAGTTCTGTAGCGGCATACCTAGGATGTAACAGTCCCTTGAAACTGGGTTGGGCGTAGCCCTTGAAGCCTAGTTGGGATGTTACATGCGATGTTATCCTAATTATTTGCCTTTGGGGCTAGATTTTTGGCGTCACTATGATATGATTCACCTTCGGGGCTAGACACTTGATGTCAATTTGGACCAAAATAGTAACTCTGGAATTTGAATAATGTATTAGTTTATTAGGCCCATGCTTGTATGTGTGTTTGTGTGAATCATAAACAAATGAAAAAAAAAATATGTTATTAAATTGAATGGAATACTACATTGTGGCATTGCATGCAAATGCATTATGCATTGGCATTGTTTTAAAGTTTTACTTTTATCAAAGTTTGTACTGCTAGGCTTTTAGCTTAGCGCGATTGTAATTTATCGCACAGGTGAGAGGGGAGATCCGGTTGAGCTGGAGAGTTCTTCTAAACTGGGTCGGGTCTAGATTTGAGATTGATCATTGAGCAATTTTTGGACACATCAAGAATAAGCCTTTTGCCATCATGTATACATTTTATGGTTTTGTACATTATGAAATCATGTATATTATGTTATGATTTTAAAGTATATGTATTGTAAGTTATAAAGATTTTTGGATAAATTGTATAGGATGGGTTTTTATATGTGTGTTTTAGATATATATATATATGAATATGTATAAATGTTTTGAGAAAATATGGAAAAATTGAGAAGTTAAGGTGAAGATGTGGTTTATTGTTTATTAGAAGTGTTCTTTTTACAGGTTGTGTAATTGATAAATTTTGGGATGTTTAAATTACAAATAAAACTCTGGCGAATTTTTCCTAGAGATTTTCATATAAAATGTTTATTTGAGTACCTATAACAAGTAAAGAATATTTATATACTATTTAATTTTATATATTTAGTATTTGAAATTTTAAATAAAAAATGAGAAAATTTTTATTAAACAAGGCCGTGACATTTTTTGTACCGTATATGAGTATTCTACATATACTAAATGTGTGTATTATATGTGTATAGGGTATAAGGGTGTTACATTTATTTTGGTATCAGAGCCTAGGTTTGAGGTTCTCTTTGAGTGATAAAGACTCTCTTAAGGAGGTCTTGGGATCGAAACGAGGGAGGCAATCCTTGACTTGGGCCAAATAAACAAATCCTGCCATGAAACTGAGGGGAAGTGGTACTGTAGCAGTCCCTTAAAGCGGGCTGGGTGAAAAGACTGAGTCATAGTGCCTTTTTAACTATAACATCCCAACGGCCTTGGGCTTACGACTCAGTCTTTTCACCCAGCCCGCTTCAAGGGACTGCTACAGTACTGCTTCCCCTCACAGTTCCACGGCAGGATTTGTTTATTTGGCCCATGTTAAGGGTCGCCTTCCTCATTTCAATCCCAAGTCCTCCCCCATAAGAGAGTCTTTTTCACTCAATGAGTACCATTTCCTGTGCTCGTTGAGTGAAAAAGGCTCTCTTATGGGGGAGGTCTTAGGATCAAAATGAGGGAGGCGACCCTTGACTTAGGCCAAATAAACAAATCTTGCTGTGGAACTGTGAGGGGAAGCAGTACTGTAGCAGTCCCTTGAAGCAGATTGAGTGAAAAGACCAAGTCGTAAGCCCAGGGCCATTGGGATGTTACATTAAAATTTCAAAGGATTCATCCACATTGAAGAAGACTTGCACTGCTCCACTAATCCATCATCAGAAGCGCAAGATGGTACAAACAAGACAACTCTCTTAGAGCTAGGACACCAAAAAAAGTAAAAAAGAAAAAAAGTGAAAAAGAGAAAAAAGAAGAAAATAAGAGAAAATAAAAAAAGTGCAAATTGAAAACATAAAAGGGTGGTTTAGAAAGCCAATAAAGTTCTTTTTTACTTGAAGCAGTAGAAGGCTTCCACTTAGCTTACAAGAAGAGTTTGACTTGAATTGGTCCAGCCCAACCAAAGACTCAGCTAAAATCATCTTTCATTTTATTCGACATAACTCCAAGGCAATAGTCTTGAAAGTCCTAGACATTCCAAAAGGGAAAAGGGCAGAATGATGAAATGCCATGTCCTAAAGAAAAGGGTCTTGGGTTTTTTCAAAGGAAAAAAGGAAAAGATTAGGATCATCCTCACTAGATCAAAATTTATACTAAGGAAATCGAAGAAATTTTAAGATGTCTTTCCATAAAGCAAGACAACAAAATTCCTTAAAGGTGAAAATGATGCCCATAGTTTAAGAATGTTTCCAACAACAGTAAACGGTTCCAACAAAAAGTTGAAGTGTGAAGGTTTGTCATTCGTATCACATTAGCTCCAGTTTAAAAATGGCCTTTGCTTAACCATGTCCCTTATAAACCTCATTTTAAGCCTATTAAAGACCTATTGATTGCTCTTGGTAGATGGAATCTATTAGTGGAGATTGTTTGAAAAAACATGCATATGATTTAGATAATATTTAAACTCAATGGAATCTTTGGCCAAGTAATGTGTATGTATATATTTGAAGTGCAACGGTTCTTTCTAAAATAGAAATGATTCCCAAATTTAGTAACATAACTATGGTTATGTTGTTATAGATGTGTTAATTTTGAAAAATCTCTTCTTGAATATGCAAAGCCATACTAGCTTGATATCTCTTTGCCTTGCTCCTAGTGATTGGTCCACTTGCTAGCTTCAAGGGATCCTTTCTTGCATCAACATCCTTAAAATCCTGCAACAAAGACACAAAACTAGAAGGTAAAGAATCAAGAGATTCTTCACTGTCAGCAAGTAACAATTCTTTATACATAATAATAAGTACAGGCTGCCCTACATCTATCTCTCTTGCACTTGCATAAAAAGTATGTTTTGCTTTTTCTCCTTGCTTATTTTCTCTCACCAATGGGCCATTTATTTGTTTGCTTACTTTCTTTTGACTCTTGGCCTCTTTTCCCTTTCTGCACTCACTCACTTTATTATTTTCTCTCTCCCTACCCTCAGAATTATCCTTGAGTGTTAAAGAAACATCATTGGCCGAATTTGAACCCCCTTGGTTCATGTTGGCCGAAACTTCTTTCTCCCTCTCTAGCATCCTCTTCTGATCTTCATACACCTCCTGAGGTGATAATGGTGTTAGAACAACCTTCTTTCATTCATAAGTAAATGTATACTTATTAGAAAAGCCATCATGTTGTGCCCTTCTATCATGCTGCTATGGTCTTCCTAATAGCAAATGTCCAGCTTGCATTGGTACTACATCACACAAAACCTCATCTTTATACCACCCAATGGAGAATGGTACCTTGACTTGCTTCAACACTTTTACTTCCTCAACGTCATTGAACCATTGCAACTTGTAAGGATTGGGATGTTTAAAACAAGTTAACCCCAAATTATCCACCATTGTAGTACTAGCAGCATTGGTACAACTTCCACCATCAATGATAAGTGTACAAACCTTACCATTCACCAAACACCTAGAGTGGAAAAGATTCTCCCTTTGATCCAAGCCTTCTTCCTTGACTTGAATATTCAAGGCTCTTCTAGTAACAAGTATCTCTCCATGTTCAGCATTCAAGACTTGATTCTCCCAAGCCTCTTCATCATATTTTGCCCTAACACCACATTCGGCCTCCTCTTCTTCTTCATGTTCAGATTCTGATTCAATTTCCCCTTCATGGGTTGCAATCATCACCCTCTTATTCAGACATTGAGAAGCAATGTTTCCACTTCCCAAACACTTGTAGCATTTAATTTCCCTACTTGGAGTAGGTCTAGAAGGTGTTTCCTTGGCTGTTTTTGTATCCCCATCATTTGGCTTCTTGAAATTAGGATTGTAGGAAGAATTCTTTTGGAAAGAAACCCTTGTAATCCCCTTTGTAAGAACCTCCACTCGAACTTGAACCCTTGAAGTTTGAAAATTTTCCACTAGCTTTAGAGTAGCTAGTTTTCAAAATAGCTTTATTCTTCAATCTTCTCTCTATCTTCATGGCCTTTTGAACAACTCCTCCATTGTGTTGGATTCATACATCTCCAATTCATTGGCTATGTTCAAGTTCAATCCCCCAAGAAATCGTGACATCTTCTTGTCTTCATCTTCATCAATATTTGCCCTAGCCATGATCATCTCCATCTCTTTGTGGTACTCTTCCACACTTCTTCCACCTTGAACTAGTCTTGCTAGTCGATTGTACAAATCCCGAATGTAGTGAGATGGTACAAATCGGCTTCTCATTAGTTCTTTCAAGGTTGACCATTCAGGAATAGGTCTCATACCTTTCCCTCTTCTATTAGCTTTCAATTGATCCCACCAAAAGGTAGCATACCCCTTGAACTCTACGGCTACCAAAACTGATTTCTTCTCTTCGGTGTAGTTATGGCATTCCAAAATCTGCTCAACTTTCCTCTCCCATTCTATGAACTCTTCTGCATTGTTCTTCCCTTCAAAGGAAGGAATCTTCATCTTGATGGAAGTAAGGTCACCATCAATGGTAGGTTGATTTCCACCTTCATCTTCATCTTCTACCCTTTCGGCTGCTTCTGGGGCTTCAAGATTTGATACGGAACCTCCAAGAATAAGCCTGAGAACCCCTTGATTTCGAACCCCCACAGCATTAACTTGAAAACCCCTAGTCGAATTCGGTACAACCCCCAAGGATTAGGTTAGATTTCAGATTATCTTGAATTGATCAAAGATCCAAGATTTCGAAACAAGTCAGATCCTAAATCCCAGATTCGAAACACTCCACAAGAAAGTTGATCAAACTACTTGAATGTTTCTAAAGCATGTATTCAAGCAAGAACACAAAGATAAAAGCAATTCGGCTTTAGGTTAATAAATTCGTCCAAAACTTCAAAACTGGTGTCTTACAACCCTAAATGAGATATAAATAACTAAACCCTAATTAGGGTTATTATGTAGCGTTTGGCTTTCTAATCAAATTTTAAGAAATAATAAAGTAAACAACGTTCTGATTTAATACAAAACAAACAGGGCCCTTACTTTTTAAATAACCATAACTAGTGGGCCTTAATACATATTAATTACAAGCCTCATTCGTGAATTACAACTTGAAGCAAGTTGTAATTGACTTCCTTTGGTCTTGTCTCCAAGCTTGTAATTCCTTGCAAACCATAGTTAGTCAAATTCACCAAATCTTGCAAATAGCAAATTAGTGCTTGCTGAATCTTTTTGGCTCGCGATCTAGTTATAGGACCTTGTGGCAAAATAATTGGATTGATGATCTCCTCAACTTGTTCCCCACGTCCTAACTCTTGCTCATCCTTGCGGTGTGCTGGTTGTTCCACAACAAGATTTCCTTGCCCTTCTCTCCTAAGCACTCTTCTAGCTTATATTATGGGATTTGGATATGCGGCTGGCTGTCCTTGTTGCACTTGCTGAATTTGTTGCACTTGTTGCATTTGTTGTGCTTGCCGTGCTACATTCTCTTGCAATCTAGTATCCATCATCTCCATTCGACCAAGCATTGCTGCCAAAGTCTCATTAAGCCTAGCCAAGCTTTCAGCCATAGCTCCTTCCTTGCTAGTCTCTTCTCCTTTTCCCGCCATGTTAACAAACAAACAAACTCAAAGAAACAAGATTAGTAATAATCGAAATTCACTCAAGTGTTTAAAATTACCTCACTTTTCTTGTCTTCCTTGATTGCACTTCAGAACCAAGCTCACCAACCAACAATTGTCAAGTCGTTCAAGAAACTAGAACCTAAATCCTAGAACTAGATAGAAAACAAGACAAGTATCCGGAGGCAATGCAAGGTAATTTGCACTACACGATATAGAACCAAGTATCGACACAAGCAAATGATACTTAGCAATGTAATGGAATTAAAAGCTAGATAAAGAAATCAGAAACAATGAAGCCAATAAACAAGACAAATTGGGATATAATGAATCAAAAACAACCCACACTTGGCAAGCTGCTTTGTGGACCTAATCAATTCTACCCAAAATGCTAGCTTTTAGACTCTAATTCCCACCTAAAACACTCAAATAATATGAATATTAAGGTCTGATTTTCGAATTCCAAAAGCCCTCAAAAGGTGAATTTGTTTGCCCAAAAAAGTTTATTACTTCTAACCCACCTAGATCTGATCTTTAGCACCCAAATAGCAAGAATATCAAACAATTTTTGTTGAGGTGGTTTTGTACTCTTTTTTTTTTGCTTCCTCTCACTATCCTCTTGATTCGGGACTTAATTTACTCCCAAGGACTTTTCAAAATCTGGACTTAATTCGCAACCCCAGATTCACTCAAGACCAAATCGAATTCAAACTTGAACACAAACTCTAGCTTTTGCTTTCTTTCAAGAACCCTAATTCTTGGTTTCTAAATTCTCCAAGAATCCTTTCCTAGGTTTCGTTTTCACCCTAAGAATACCCTCCTTCAATTCGGCCTTGATCAGAATTGATATATGACTCTTTTTCGAAAATTAAAGACTAGACTCTCTAAGAACCCTAAAACACAGAAATTTAAAAGACCTAAATTAACAAACCCTAGAAAGACAAAGTAGATAAAAATTACCTTGTAGCAAGGCTCTGATACCAAATGATGCGGACCCTTAGCAACGATGGCAGCAAACCCAACGTATAACAATGGTAGAGAACTCCTTGAAAATTGATAATCACCTCCTAAGGAACCCAACGCCTATAAAGAGACGCGAACTCACTATGATTGAAGGATTTAGTTGGTAAGAAGAAGGAAAACGCCACAACTCTTATTGATAAGTAAACCTAATTCTTGATGCAAAGAAAGAATTAAAGAATCCACTCTAATCTCTCTCACACAAAAATTCACAAGAAGAACTTGTAGAAGAATTCGAAGATTTTTTATTAATTGTTGTTGTCTCAAATTCGGCCTAATAGTGCTCTTAAATAAGGGTTACAAAATTCCTAATTTCATATGGAAAATTAAGACTAAAACATTCCTAATTGCATAAGGAAAATATTCCTAATTGCATAATGAAAACATTCCTGATTGCATAAGGAAAACATTCCTAATTGCATAAGGAAAACATTCTTAAATGCATAAGGAAAATATAAAGTATGGAAATAAAATCCTAATCCACTAAGGAAAACATAAAGTATGGAAATAACCAAACTAATTTGATACGAGCAAGGACCCTAACTCCACCACAAAAGCTAGCTCAAGAGTGGAGGTTTAGCCCATGCTTATATAGTAGCCAGGATCTCCTTACACGGCCGATGTGGGATCACATCATCCTCCCCTTCTTTAGACTGCACGTCCTCGTGCTCGTGCCAACTCAATCGTTTACCCGCAGTCCACACACGAGTCGCTTGTGCCAACTCACTCGTTAACCCGCACCCGAGCTAAGGAACGAAGGGACAAGGACCACACCGGTGTGTGCAAGGTTGGCTCTGATACCAACTGATACGAGCAAGGACCCTAACTCCACCACAAAAGCTAGCTCAAGAGTGGAGGTTTAGCCCATGCTTATATAGTAGCCAGGATCTCCTTACACGGCCGATGTGGGATCACATCATCCTCCCCTTCTTTAGACTGCACGTCCTCGTGCTCGTGCCAACTCAATCGTTTACCCGCAGTCCACACACGAGTCGCTTGTGCCAACTCACTCGTTAACCCGCACCCGAGCCAAGGAACGAAGGGACAAGGACCACACCGGTGCGTGCAAGGTTGGCTCTGATACCAACTGATACGAGCAAGGACCCTAACTCCACCACAAAAGCTAGCTCAAGAGTGGAGGTTTAGCCCATGCTTATATAGTAGCCAGGATCTCCTTACACGGCCGATGTGGGATCACATCACAATTGTTCAATTCGTTCTCTTGTTTTCCTTGTTCCTCTGAATTGTTTTCTTTGTGGGTTATTTTCGTTTTCGTTTTTCTTCACCTGCTATTTGCGTTTTTGTTTCCTTTGTGGGTTACTTTCGTTTTCGTTTCTTCTCTTGTTAGTTTCGTTTTGTTTCTTTGTTATTGATCCTTGAATCATTTTCGTTTTTTTTCTTTCAAAGTCAAAAATTCAAAAAAAAAATCCGTTAGGGTTCTAATTTAGTTTTCGTTTTGTGTTTGGAGTCTTATTTCAATTTCGAATTCAGTTTTCCTTCTTAGTCCAAATCGTTTTTCTTATTCTGAAATTGGGTTGGTTGATTTGTTCCAAATTGGTTTGTTCTATCTATTACGAATTGTATTTGTTCTATTGTGGATTTCCGAATTGGGAATTTAGGTTGCTTTGTTCAAATTCGAAATTGTGTTCTTGATTGTTTATTCGAAATTTGTTGATTCGAAAGTGTTCTAAATCCGAATCTTATTTTTGTTAATCATTCTGATTCTGTTTCGAATTTCCAAGAAAGTGTTTCAAACAAATTTCAAAAGGAAAGCTGAATTGGTCTAAAGGAAGTCTTGATTATTTATTCTGTTCCAAATTCAAGTTTCAAAAGGAAGTCCTCTAAATTGATCTTGTTCTTGTTACCTGATTGGAAAAAAAAAAATTTCGTGTGGTGTGAACTAGGGCTGCCCTTCAAAAGAGATAGTGAGAGGGAGCAAAAAAAAAAGAGTATAAAATCACTTCAAGAAATTTTTTTCATTTTCCTTGTTATTTAGGTGCTAAGGGTCGAATCTAGGTGGGTTAGACGTAACTGAATTTTTTTCTCACGAAATTTCAGATTTTGGGATACTACACACGGAAGGCTATTTGAGTTGTTTCATAAAGTGTGATTCACCTAAGAACGTAAAAGATATCAGCTTGAGAGGTGTGAGCTGAACCGTGAGTGATTTCATATATTGAGTGAAACACGAGAGACCAACCTTCATCTATTGAGTGTAAACACGTGAGGGAGTGTTGTGAGGCCTTTTATTTGTTTTGTGCTAACCTTTTATTGCAGGGAAAATGTCTGGCCAAGATGACAGTGACAGGGGTGTTCCGATTGATCCAGCTCGATTGCATGAGGTGTAGCAAGCTGAATTTACACGTTTATACCGCACTATGGAGAACATAACAGAAACATTGGAGCGCATGGATTTGAGATTGCAGAGTGTTGAAAGAGCCACACCGAAGCGCATTGAGAGGCAAAGAGGTGGCAGAAATCGAATGCAACATCCTGAACTTTTGGAAGATGAAAATGAGCTTGAGGAGGATAATGCAAGTCTGGTTGGAGGAGCTCTACATAGAGGTGGAGGTAGAGGAGGACGTGGTGCTGGTAGAGGTAGAGGAAGGATGAATAATAATCCTTTCTATGGTAGAAATCATGGTGATGATGAAGTCGTTGATAGGAGCTTGGGAAGCATCAAGCTGAAAATTCCTAATTT
The DNA here is from genome assembly GCA_947685225.1 of Garcia nutans. Taxonomy (NCBI): domain Eukaryota; kingdom Viridiplantae; phylum Streptophyta; class Magnoliopsida; order Malpighiales; family Euphorbiaceae; genus Garcia; species Garcia nutans. The sequence goes on along the minus strand of CANTUV010000007.1, from coordinate 28,306,836 downwards.
TCGTGGTAAATCAGATCCAGAAGCTTATTTGCAATGGGAGAAGCAGGTTGACCTCATATTTGATTGCCATCGATGTACTGAGGAAAAGAAGGTCAAGCTTATTGTTACTCAATTTACAGATTATGCTATAGCTTGGTGGGATCAGTTAGTGACTAGTAGAAGAAGGAATTTGGAGTATCCTATTGAGACTTGGGCTGATCTTAAATCAGTCATGAGGAAGAGGTTTGTACCTAGACATTTCCATAGGGAAATCATGCAGAGACTTCAGGTTCTCAAGCAAGGAAGTAAAAGTGTTGATGACTACTACAAAGAGATGGAGATGTTGATGACTAGAGCTAACCTAGATGAGGATGTAGAGGCTACTATGGCACGTTTCTTGGTTGGTTTGAATTTGGATATTGCTGACCAGGTTGATTTGCAGCCATATGTGGAGTTAGAAGAGATGGTGCATATTGCCATCAAGGTGGAAAAACAACTCCAAGGAAGAAGACCATCAAGGTATTATTCAAAACCTGTTTCTAATTCTTTTTCTCCTTGGAATAGGGAAGGAAGGCGTGATTACAAGGGAAGAAACAAGGCTGGTCAAGATAGTGGGAAAGTGAAGGCCGAATCAAGTTCTAAAGACAAGTCCAAAGTTGAAGAGTCTAAGCTGCGAAATCAAGATATTAAGTGTTGGAAGTGCCAAGGTGTGGGACATATCAGCAAAGAATGTCCAAACAAGAGAGTTATGACCATGAGAAATGGTGAGATAGTGACTGATGAAGAGGAAGACGACAATGCGAGTGATGATGGTGAGATGCCAGCATTGGAAAGTTGTAGTGATGGGAGCATTGAAGAACCAATTAAGGGTGACTTGCTGGTTACTAGGCGTGCTCTTAATATGCAATTGAAGGAGGAAAACCATGAAGAACAACGAGACAACTTGTTCTATACAAGGTGTCACGTTCAAGGCAAGGCTTGTGGTATGATTGTGGATGGTGGAAGCTGTACCAATGTGGTAAGTACATTTTTGGTTGATCGATTGGGGCTGCCTATGAAACTTCACCCACATCCTTACAAACTTCAGTGGCTGAATGATTGTGGAGAGGTTAAGGTAAATCGACAATCTATCATTTCTTTTTCCATTGGTAAGTATCATGATGAGGTGTTGTGTGATGTGGTGCCAATGCATGCTAGAGAGATTCTACTTGGACGTCCATGGCAGTATGATAGGCGAGCTAAGCATGATGGATATCTCAGTCGGTATTCATTCACTAAGGATGGACGAAAGACAATTCTGACACCACTTTCTCCAAAAGAAGTATATGAAGACCAATGTAAAATGGAAAGAATGAGACTTGCATTTGAAAAGAAAGAAAGAGAGAGTGACAAAAAAATGAGTGACAAAAAAATGAGTGAAAAAAATCAGATTGCAAATGAAAAGAAAGAGAGAAAAGAAAAATCAAAACAAATTCAGTTTGAGAAAAATAGAGAAGGAGAGAAGAATGTGAGTTTGTTAGCTAGTACAAGTGAGGCTAAACATGCTTTTTACACCAAACAGCCTATGTTTGTGCTTTTGTGCAAAGAGGCTCGTTTAGATACTACTGTTTCTAACCAATCTTTGCCTAGTGTGTTTGTTGATCTTTTGCAGGAATATGCAGATTTGTTTCCCGAAGAAATGCCTGATGAATTGCCTCCAATCAGAGGCATAGAGCATCAAATTGATTTCATTCCTGGAGCTTCCATTCCCAATAGGCCAGCGTATCGAGCTAATCCTTTTGAGACAAAGGAGATACAAAAGCAAGTGGAGGAATTGCTAGCTAAGGGATATGTGAGGGAAAGCTTGAGTCCTTGTTCAGTTCCTGTTATTCTTGTGCCAAAGAAGGATGGGACGTGGAGGATGTGCGTGGATTGCAGAGCCATCAATAAAATCACTATAAAGTATCGTCATCCTATTCCTAGACTAGATGATATGCTTGATGAGTTACATGGTTCTTGTTTGTTCACCAAAATTGATTTGAAATCTGGTTATTATCAAATTAGAATGAGTGTGGGTGATGAGTGGAAAACAGCATTTAAGACTAAATATGGGCTGTATGAGTGGTTGGTTATGCCGTTTGGTCTTACTAATGCACCTAGCACATTCATGCGTTTGATGAATCATGTGTTGCGTGAGCACTTGGGTAAATTTGTTGTTGTTTACTTTGATGATATTCTTGTTTACTCTAAGTGTTTGGATGATCATGTCATGCATGTGCGTCTTGTGTTAGACATTCTTAGGCGTGAGAAGTTATATGCTAACCTTAAGAAGTGTAGTTTTTGCATGGATAAGGTTCATTTTCTTGGTTTTGTGGTGTCTAGTCAAGGTATTGAGGTTGATGAGGAAAAGGTAAAGGCTATTAGGGACTGGCCGAAACCTAAGAATGCTAGTGAGGTGAGGAGTTTTCATGGACTTGCTGGTTTTTATAGGAGATTCATTAGAAATTTCAGTACTATAGCTGCACCTTTGAATGAGTTAGTTAAGAAAAATGTCGGATTTGTTTGGGGAGATGCACAAGAACATGCATTTAATGAACTTAAGGATAAATTGTGTAATGCACCCTTGCTTGCTTTGCCTAATTTTGATAAGACTTTTGAGATTGAATGTGATGCAAGTGGCATAGGAATTGGAGCTGTTTTGATACAGGATCAAAGGCCATTGATGTACTTTAGTGAAAAGCTAAGTGGAGCGGCTTTGAAGTATCCGACATATGATAAGGAGTTATATGCATTGTTTCGAGCTTTGGATACATGGCAGCATTATTTGTGGTCAAAAGAGTTTGTGATACATACTGACCATGAGAGTTTAAAGCATTTGAAGGGTCAAGATAAGCTGAATCGTAGGCATGCCAAATGGGTGGAGTTCATAGAAACATTCCCATATGTGATTAAATACAAGCGAGGTAAGGAGAATGTTGTGGCTGATGCGTTGTCGCGAAGGTATGTTTTACTTAATTCTCTTAGTGCTAGATTGTTGGGTTTTGAGCATATTAAGGGATTATATGTTAGTGATGTGGATTTTGGTGACATATATAATTCGTGTGGTGATGTGGCTATTTTGAAAGACTTTCATTTGTTTGATGGTTTTTTTGTTCAAGAAAAGTAGATTGTGTATTCCTAAGTGTTCCATGAGAGAGTTGTTAGTTAAGGAAGCCCATGGAGGAGGCTTGATGGGTCATTTTGGGGTAAGTAAGACCTATGATGTGTTGATAGAACATTTTTATTGGCCTGGTATGAAACATGATGTGCATAAAGTTTGTGAGCATTGCATAACATGTAGAGAAGCTAAGTCTAGGTTGAAACCACATGGTTTGTACACGCCATTACCTGTTCCTGATGGACCTTGGACTGATTTGTCTATGGATTTTGTGCTTGGTTTGCCTAAAACTAGGAGAGGTCGTGATAGTATATTTGTTGTGGTTGATAGATTTAGTAAAATGGCTCATTTTATACCATGTCATAAAACTGATGATGCAAAATTGATTGCTGATTTGTTCTTTAAAGAGGTTGTGCGTTTGCATGGCATACCCAAAAGCATTGTTAGTGATCGAGATGTTAAGTTTTTGAGTCATTTTTGGTGTGTTTTGTGGGGAAAGTTGGGAACTAAGTTGCTGTTTTCTACTACTTGCCATCCTCAAATCGATGGTCAAACTGAGGTTGTGAATCGAACATTGATTACTTTGCTTAGGGCAGTAATAGAAAAGAATACTAGGATATGGGAGGATTGTTTACCATTTGTGGAGTTTGCTTACAATAGGGCTGTTCATAGCACTACTAACTGTTCTCCATTTGAAATTGTTTATGGTTTTAATCCGCTTACTCCTTTAGATATTTTGCCATTGCCATCTAACGATTTTGTGAGTGTTGATGCTAGTTCAAAGGCAGATTTCGTGAGGAAGTTACATAAGCAGGTTAAGGAAAGGATTGAAAAGCAAAATGCCAAAGTAGCTTCTAGAGTGAATAAAGGAAGAAAGCCAATGCTTTTTCAGCCTGGTGATTGGGTTTGGGTACATTTTCGCAAAGAAAAGTTCCCACAGCAACGCAAGTCTAAGTTAAATCCACGAGGAGATGGTCCTTTTCAAATACTTGAAAGGATTAATGATAATGCGTATAAAGTGGATTTGCCAGGTGAGTATAATGTGAGTGCTTCGTTTAATGTTGCTGATTTAAGTCCTTTTGATGTAGGTGATGCTTTCGATTCGAGGACGAATCCTTTTGAGGAGAGGGGAAATGTTGTGGAACAACCAGCACACCGTAAGGATGAGCAAGCCCTAGGACGTGAGGACTAAGTTGAGGAGATCATCAATCCAATTATTCTGCCACAAGGTCCTATAACTAGATCGCGAGCCAAAAAGATTCAGCAAGCACTAATTTGCCATTTGCAAGATTTGGTGAATTTGGCTAACTATGGTTTGCAAGGAATTACAAGCTTGGAGACAAGACCAAAGGAAGTCAATTACAACTTGCTACAAGTTGTAATTCACGAATGAGGCTTGTATTAAGGCCCACTAGTTATGTATTAAGGCCCACTAGTTATGCTCATTTAAAAAGTAAGGGCCCTGTTTGTTTGGTATTAAATTAGGACTTTGATTATTTTATTATTTCTTAAAATTTGATTAGAAAGCCAAACGCTACTTAATAACCCTAATTAGGGTTTAGCTATTTATATCTCATTTAGGGTTGTAAGCCATCTTAGTTTTGAAGTTTGGATGAATTTATTAACCTAAAGCCGAATTGCTTTTATCTTTGTGTTCTTGCTTGAATACATGCTTCAGAAACATTCAAGTAGTTTGATCAACTTTCTTGTGGAGTGTTTCGAATCTGGGATTTGGGAACTGACTTGTTTCGAAGGATCTTTGATCAATTCAAGGTAATCTGAAATCTAACCTAATCCTTAGGGGTTGTACCGAATTCGACTAGGGGTTTTCAAGTTAATGCTGTGGGGGTTCGAAATCAAGGGGTTCTCAGGCTTATTCTTGGAGGTTCCGTATCAAGAAACCCTAATTTAAGATGTAAACCTAAATTTATATTTTTATTGCTTTATTTAAGTTTAGATGCATGATTTATTATATGTCTTAATAAATAGTTTATTTTTATTTGATTTTATGATGAATACTTGAATATTTGTTATTTGATTTATTTTAGTTTCAAGGAATTGTAAGAGGTATGTTTCCATGATTGGGTACCTCAATTGATTAGGTTTCATGTAACTTGGTTTATTTTAAGTTTTGGATTAGTGTAAAGGATATGTTTCCACCAATTGGTGGGTATCCTATTTTATTCGTTTTCTTTTTGACATTAAATAATTGTAAAGGCATGTTTACATCCATGGATGGGTGCCTATTCATTTATTTTGTTTGAATTTGTTGTGGTTTTAATAAAATATTTATTTATTCTTATGATTGCATGTAGTATGAATAATATCATTATATTTAAGAATTTTATAATATTAAGACCTAAAAAGGAGGCCAATTTCAATGAACCGTGCACTGTGGGGGTGTTAGGCCATTCTCACATTTCCTACGCGTATCCAACTTTTCAAACCCAATAGGGGGTTGGGGATTCCTTAGGAATCGAGTCATCCACCCCTTTCTTTTTCTAGCTCGTATGAGTGGCAACTCTATTTCTCCAGATTTAGGCCCGTGTTCTCTAAGGCCTTGAGCTTAACAGTGCCGAAGTCGCAAGAACCATTCCACATGGGAGTGGGGGCAAAAATCTCCGCTCACAGGTGGAGAAACAAGGCTGCATTGCTCAATAAAAGGCCTGATGAGTCAGATCAGATTAGGATGATTGTGAGAGGGGGTGCTACCTAATATTCATAAAAGGATGTCTCACACCCTTATTAGAGATTTTAAAGATCTACTTCAAGCTGGCTTATAAATAGAAGAATGTGAAAGAGAGAAGAACTGTTTTTCTGGAAGAAGGAATTAGAAAGGAAATTATCAATAAGGTAATCAAAGCACGCAAAAGGCAGTCAATGTTAATGCAACTGGTTAAGGAGGTAGGAGGCAATTTTTGGAGTTGGGAAAGCCACTGTCTTGGGTTCTCAATACGCTACAAAAGAATGTACTGTTACAACCCTTGACTCCTCGACCGTTGCCAAATCCCTTACCACCTAATTTGATGTTAAAGCATTCTATCAATTTCACCAAATGCAAGGGCACGAGAAGGAGAAATATTTGAGATTGAGACATGAGATCCATAATTTGATTGATAGTGGGAAGTTGCTCGAACTTAACAAGCCTAGCACAAAGGACAAACCACTGCTAAGGTTTAACAGGGTACTACCACCAGCAACTTTCATGATTGGAGGGGCTTAGAATGAAATATTTGTTCTATCTTCTTTTCCAAGATGTAGGAGATCATGCAACTAAAGAAGAAGAGGTACTTAGCAAGATGGAACAAGTTGTGGTTAAAAAAAAGTGGCCATCTGTGTTATGAGCAAGTTCTGGGATTCAACCGATAGCGATGATGATTCTAAGTGAAAGAAGGAGGAGTAGACCTGGTCTGAGCCCGAAGAGAATGAGGTAATGAACACCCGCTCTGGTAAGCCTTATACAAGGCAACCACCAAAGGAAGTTGAAGACAATAAGGGAAGGATGTTGAAAAAGAAGTGAAGGAAGATGAAGATGATACATTCCTTAAGAAATTGAAAAGAACTCAAGCAAGCATCATCATTTAGGATATATTGGCCACATCCAGGAAACATCATGAAACTATGGCCAAGGCTTTGGCTAGCATGCCAATTTCTACTTCTATAACACCGGATGAGCTAGTTAATTTTGTGAAGGTTGAAGGAGGTATTGAAGTGCGAGGATGTTCAGAAAGAGGACAAGGTTGATGTGGGAATGGTGTTATTTTCAGATGCAGATTTATCAAAAGAGGAAAGAGATCACATTCGCCCACTTTTCATTAAAATGGAAGTCAAAGGAAAAAGGACTATGTGTGTCATGGTTGATGATGGATCTACCATAAATGTGTGCCCACTCAAGATTCTACCAAAGATAACTATGTCAACAAGAGATTTGAGCCCAACCGAGGTGACCATTAGGGCTTATGACAATACTAAGAGGCATGCTGATAGAACCTTTAAAGCTGTTGTGAAGGCTGGGTTGATTGAATCCTTGGTGGAATTTGTAGTCCTGGATATACCTGTCACCTTTACACTACTGTTGGGATGACCTTGGTTACATCCTCTTACTGGAGTTCCTTCTATACTCCATTAGAAAATCAAGTTCTCAAATGGGGATGAGACAGTGGTTATCGAGGCTGAGGATAATAAAGTGGTAAATGACTTGATTGAAATATGGTTTTCAAGTGGATGTTATTTTTGATAATAAGATAATGGGCTCTAGAATTTTGGCAAGGATGAAAAAAATGAATTATCTACCAGATACTGGCCTTAGGAAAAGGAAGGCAGGTGTAACAGAGATTTCAAATTTCAAGAATCAAACTTCCTAGAAAGGGTTGGGATATGATGAAGCAAATGGAGGTGTTTTGCCGAAGAAGAATGAGAAGATGAGTTTTCCTCCAGTTGAAGAAATATTCATTAAAGCACCAGAGTTGGGACCACTGCAAGGAAAGACAAAGCCAATTATATTCATAGGGAAGCTGATTTCAGGTTTTGAGATCTTTGCTGATATTGATGAGTTGGTGGGAAAGAAGGGGAAAAAGCTTGTCTTGCCAGCTGATAAATAATCCAGCCTAAAAGAAAAGAAAGAAGCTGCCTTGAAGATCCAGAAGACTCCAGAGGAAATTGCTGCTCTCATCGAAGAACAGTTTGAGAACCTTGTAGTTTATGATGATGAGAACATTGATGTTGATTATAATTTTGATTTTAATTTGTCTGCTTTTTATGAGGATGATGATGTTTTCTTTTCCAAGATGAATGCAATAAAGTCTGATTTTGCTTACTTGTGTGGTGTATTTCCTGATGGTTGTATATATTCAAATAGTGGTTACATGAGCATTTTTAAAATTAACTCTATTTATACACAATTATTAAATTTTAAAACAATTGATAATCCTAAAAATATTAGTATAGCATCTAACCTTACTCCTGATGAGAGAGAGAGAGAGATTAGAAAATATATTTAAAAAATAATAAGAAGTCTTTGCTTGGTCTTATAAGGATATGCCTGAAATTGATCGAGATATAACAGAGCATATGATTCCCACTTACACTCACATGAAACCTGTCAAATAAAAAGCTTAGAAGGTTAAGGCAAAATGGGCAAAGTTTATCAAAGAAGAAGTCATTAAGCAGATAAAAGTAAAGTTTCTTGAAGTGATAGATTATCGAGACTGGTTAGCCAACATAGTTCCCATTCCAAAGAAAGATGGAAGAATTAAGGTTTGTGTGGACTATATAGACTTGAACAAGGCTTCTTCAAAGGATGAATTTCCTTTACCTCATATAGATGTCCATATTGATAGTGCAGTTTCTAGCTTGCTACACTTGTTCATAGAGAGATTTTCTAGGTACAATCAAGTGTTAATGGCCCAAGAGGATAAAGCTAAAACTATCTTCATTACTACATGGGGTATATTTTGTTATAGGGTGATGTCATTTGGGTTAAAGAATGCTGGAGCAACCTACCAGATAATGGCCACCACCTTGTTTCATGACATGATGCATAAGGAAGTTGAGGTCTATGTTGATGATATGATGGTGAAGTCGGATAAAAAAGAGTAACATTTCCAAAACATAGAGATATTCTTTGAGAGAGCAGTGAAGTAATCTAAGGTTGAATCCAAAGAAGTGCGTGTTTGGAGTTACTTTAGGTAAAATGCTAGGACATGTGATTAGTCCAAATGGCATTGAGATTGACCCTGACAAGGTTAAGGCAATCAGGGATATGATATCCCCTAGGAATAAGAAGGAAGTTTGGGGGTTCATTGGGCGATTACTGTACATTAGTAGGTTCATAGCAAAGCTTACCACAATCTGTGAGCCTATCTTTAAATTACTGAAAAAGAACCAGCCTATCAGGTGGAATGAAGAATGTCAAAAGGCCTTTGAGCCTATAAAAGGGTATTTGCTGAATCCACCTATTTTGAAACCTCCTAGACCCAGTAGACCATTGTTACTATACTTAGCAGTTGAGAAAGAGTCGATAGGAGCAATGCTAACCCAAACAGATGAATCGGGGGTTGATCATGTAATATACTATTTGAGTAGAAAGCTCCTACCTTATGAGATTAAGTATAGTATCATTGAAGAGACCTGTATAGCTATGGTTTGGTCTTCTAAGAAATTATGGCATTACTTTTAGTCTTATAATGTGCAAGCAATTTTCAGGTTGGATCCAGTGAAATATTTGAGGGAGACAACCTTTTTGATTGGGAAATATGGCAGATGGTTGAGAATTTTAGAAGAATTTGAGATTGAATATGTGACCTAGAAAACTATCAAGGGTAAAGCAGTAGCATAATTCTTGGCTCAGCAGCCATTGCCAGACAGTGAGGAAGTGATGATGGAATTCCCAAAGGAACATTTAGAGGCCACAAAAGTATAAGGATGGAAGATGTATTTTGATGGAGTAGTAAATAGAGAAGAAGGAATTTTGGGAGTAATACTAGAGTCATCTAAAGGGGAGCTCATTCCTTTAGTTAAGAAGTTAAAGTTTAGGGCAACCAATAACATGGTGGAGTATAAAGCGTGTAACTTTGGTTCGGAAACCCTGATGATTATGAAGGTGGATAAGGTGCAAGTCTTTGGTGATTCATTACTAGTGGTATCCCAAGTGAATGGAGATTGGGACATAAAAGAAGAGAAGTTAAAACCATACCACGATTATTTGACCATGACGAAGAAGAATTTTAAGTAGTGCAAATTTATATACTTACCAAGAGAAACCAGATGGTTGATGCCCTAACCACATTGGTTTTGGTGTGGGAGAATCTTGTCAACTTATTTCTTAAGCCTATGGTTTTGACTAGTTCATCAACTCCTTGCTATGAATATGAAATAGTCATGGAAACTAATACAGACCATGATGCATGGTATGACACCATAAGATAATTCTTGGAGAATAAAGAATACCCGTTGAGAGCAACAAGGGAAGAGAGAAGAGCCATAAGGCGATGGTCCTTGCAATATATCACCTTTCATGGAGAGTTGTATCAAAGATGGCCCGATGGGGTGCACTTGAGATGCTTGAGGAAGTTTGAAGTTGAGTAGATCATGTCGAAAATACGTTTGGAAAGTTGGGGACCACACATGAATGGATTAGCCCTGGTTAAGAAGATAATTCGACAAGGTTACTATTGGATGATCATAGAAAGAGATTATATTGAGTTTGTGAAGAGGTGCCAGCAGTGCCATATGTACGAAAACCAAAATTACCTACATCCTAAAGAATTACATTCTATGTCTTCACCTTGGCCTTTTACAACTTGGGGGGATTGACATTATTGGGGAGGTACATCTGACGGCTTCGAATGGTCATTGATTTATTTTAGTAACAATGGATTATTTTTCAAAATGGGTTGAGGCTGAATCTTTTAACAAGCTTGGAGCAAGGCAAATGGCTATATTTATTGAAAAGAATCTCATCTGCAGGTATAGGGTCCCGTACAGTATAATATAAGACAACGGGGTATAGTTTCAAGGAGCAGTTAAGGACTTATTCTTGAAATACTAGATCCATCATCACCTATCCTTCCCTTATAGACCAAAGGCTAATGGTTTAGTGGAAGCAACAAATAAGACAATTTAGCAGATTCTGTCCAAGATGACCAAGACGTAGTACAGGGATTGGTCGAAGATGCTCTCTTTTGCTTTATGGGGGCACAGGACAAGCATGCAAAGCTGGACTGGGATGACACCATTTTCTTTAGTTTATGGAATGGATGTAGTTTTGCCAATTGAGATTGAAATCAAGTCATTGAGGGTGATCTTAGAAGCTGAGTTGCCAGAGACAGAATGGGTAGTAAGTCGATACACACTGATGGCCTTGTTAGAAGAGAGAAGGTTAAAAAAAACTATATCATCATCAGTTGTATCAAAGTAAGATAGCTCAGGCTTACAATAGGAGGGTTAAGGTCAGAAAGCTTAAGGTCGGTGACTTGGTGTTAAAACAATGCAAGCCCAATGATGAGGAAACTATAAGCAAGCTTGATGAATGTAATGGCAGCAAATATGTTGATGATATCATTATGCCACGTGGACCAATCACAAGATCACAATCAAAGAAATTCCAGCATGTGTTCCAGCACTTCATACAAAGGTGGATTAATGAAGAGGGAGACCAACTTGTAGTGAATATGATGGACCATGAAGAGGAAGTCAGAAACTCACCAACAAGCATGAAGAATCTGCCCATAAGTATGGTGATGGGCATTAGCACGAATTTGGAATATAATATTGATATGGTTTAGTGTTAGTGTGACTAGACACATGTGAACCAACACCAAAATGAATGTACAATCTGCCCATCAATGTTGTCAGAATTATGGGCAGTAATTTAGAGTATATTATTGAGGTGGATGAACAATTAATGCTATTGTGACTAGATACATGTAAACCTAGACTTTAAGCCATTAGTTCTTCTTTTCCAACTATATAAGGATGGGAAAAAGAACTTAATAGGGTTGACTACGAATTTCCAGAATTGTTGAATGTAATTTCTGTGTTTTCAAGTTTGAGAGGTTTTCTTCTTATTCTTGTTGCATGAAGAATTGGTTCTAACTTATCAAGTCTCACTTGTGGCATTTTAATCAATTCATTTCTTCATCCCAATCACCCAAGTTCTCAATTACAGGTTAGTTGTGGGTTTGGTAGGGAGGATTTGTTTTTGAGTTCTAAGATTCTATGCTAGATGTGTATGTGGAGTTCTAGATGTAATATTTGATCCATGGGTTCCGCATCATTTGGTATCAGAGCTTTGGCTTGAAGATAAATTTCTAGGTATCTTTTATGTTTTAATTATCCAAAGAAAAAAAAACGAATCAGATTCAGTTTCTATATTTCTTCATTTTCTGTTCTTGTTGCACCTTGTCCTTATTCTTCAAATCTGTGAACTTTTTTTAATTTTTCAATTTCTATCCTTGTTTACTGAAAGTTCAAAAGAAAAAAAAGAGAGGAAAAGATCAAAAGAAAAACAAAAAAAAAAGAAAAGAGAATCAGATTCAACTTCCTCAACATAAAAGAAAAAAAAAACGTATCTGTTTCTGCCCAGAATTTTTCTTCACAAGTGTTTGAGATTTTTTGCATATTTATACCATTAACAGCTTGCTACCTTATTATATTTGATCAAATTACATCAGCTCCTCATTATGCATCCATTTAGCATTTAAAATCTGATATTTAGAGCCTTTCTTGCATTGGGAATAGATTTAGGTTGCATATTCAGATTACTCATTGGAGTGATTTGAATTCTGTTTTTTTTTTAGGATCCAGAATTGTTTTTCTTTGTATTCTTAGTTTCGTTCTTTCATATACCTCTTGTTTCTTGTATGCATTAAGTAGCTAATTCTCAATCATAGTTACTTTGGTTTGATTAACACAAATACTTTTGCTTCTTGTGTTAACTTTCAGTTCTTGTTGTCTAAAATTAAATTGCTTCTAGAATTGCAGAATTCATTTTGTTCATTAGGTTCCTTGTGGAGTCTTTAAAACAAAACTTGTTTTACTTGATTTAAGTGGATTCAATTCTGAAATTCAACTTGATAAAAGAAGAATTGAGAGGTAAAAAGGAACAAGGTTTGAGTGAAATACAAGAGGAGTGACAATCTGATCTTGAGTGAAACACGTAAGGGAGTGAGGTGAGGAAATTTTCTTTACTAACATTTTCTTGTAGGTTCTTCTTACACCATGTCAAATTCTGGAAGTGAAAAACGTGATATGACCATAAATGACATAGCCTTCATGTTAGAGGCAATGCAAAGGAGATTTGAAAGGTTTGATTTGACCATAAACAACATGAGAGGTGATGTAGACAGCATAATGCAAAGGCAGCGGAATGATACTAATCGAAGGGGGCAGAATAGAGGGAGAGGAAACATGATGAATGATGATGAGATAGAGAGGGAAGATGATGAAGAAAGTGAGGAATCAATTGCTCAAAGAAGACCTCAACAAAGGGACAGTAACATATCTTCCATAAAAATGAAGATACCATCATTCAAGGGGAGAAATGATGCTGAAGCTTACCTTGAATGGGAAAGAAAAGTTGAGTTGGTGTTTGATTGTCATAATTATAGTGAAATGAAGAAAGTTAAGATTGCAGCAGTTGAATTCACAGATTATGCACTAATTTGGTGGGATCAATTGATGATTTCCAAGAGAAGAAATGGAGAAAGAACTATCACTACTTGGGCTGAAATGAAAACTGTGATGAGAAAGAGATTTGTACCATCTTACTACTATAGGGAGCTTCACCAAAAATTACAGCGGTTAACTCAAGGATCCATGTCAGTGGAGGATTACCATAAAGAGATGAAGATGATCATGAGTAGAACTAATATAGAGGAGGATCCAGAAATCACTATGGCTCGATTTTTGAGTGGGCTGAATAGAGAGATAGCTAACATAATTGAATTACATCATTATGTGGAGCTTGAAGATATGGTACACATGGCCATGAAAGTGGAGAAGCAACTGAAACTCAAGGGAGCAGCAAAGGGATTTTCTAATTCCAGCTCTAGTTTCACTTCAAAAATGGCCAAAGAAAGATGATAATCCTAAAGGGAAGGAGGCTGCCTGGAAAGGAAAGGAAAAACAAGTTCTAGAAGACCCTAAAGGTAACTCTAAAACATCTAACTCTAATCAAAAGCATAGTACCATTAAATGCTTTAGGTGTTTAGGAGTAGGGCATATAGCATCTCAATGTCCAAATAAGAAAATCATGTTGATACGAGATAATGGTGAAATTGATAGTGCTAGTGAACATGAAAGTGATGATGATAATGATAGCATGCCACCATTAGAAGAAATTGAACATATTATTGAATATCCAGCCCATGGTGAATCTTTGGTTATTAGAAGAGCTTTAAACATGCAAATTAAAGATGAAGAAAGTAATCAAAGAGAGAACATTTTCCATACTCGTTGCATTGTGAATGGAAAAGTGTGCAGCATGATCATTGATGGGGGTAGTTGTGCAAATGTTGCTAGTACTGATTTTGTGGATAAATTAGGGTTAGCATGCACAAAACATCCTAGTCCTTACAAGCTGCAATGGTTGAATGATAGTGGAGAGGTGAGGGTAACAAAGCAGGTTCTGTTTTCTTTTGCAATTGGGAGATACAAAGATGAAGTTTGCTGTGATGTTGTGCCTATGCATGCTAGCCATATCCTTCTTGGTCGTCCATGGCAGTTTGATAGAAGAGCTTTGCATGATGGCTTTAAGAATCATTATTCTTTCAGCCTAAATGGTTTAAATTTCACTCTTGCTCCATTGTCACCTAAACAAGTGTATGAAGATCAAGTAAATATTTTGAGATCATTTGAAAAGAATTCTGGTGGTGAGGGTAAAACAAATAAAAAGGGAGTACAAGAGGCCAAGTGTGAGAAAAAGAATGATAAAAATGGCCCATTGGTGAGAGAAAAAGAGAAAGGGAGAGAAAATAAAAGAGAGTGTTTCTATGCAAAAGAAAAGGAGTTAAGGAGTGCTTTTTGTGAGAAAAGAAGTCTGATTGTACTTAGGTACAAAGAGACCTTGATTTCTACATCTAACCTTGATAACCCTTTGCCTAGTTGTGTTAGTTCTCTTTTACAGGAATTTGGAGATGTTTTTCCAGAAGATGTACCCAAAGGATTACCACCTTTAAGAGGGATTGAGCATCAAATTGACTTCATTCCGGGCTCAACAATTCCTAATCGACCAGCTTATAGAAGTAATCCGGAGGAAACCAAGGAACTTCAAAGGCAAGTGGAGGAGTTGCTAGCAAAGGGACATGTGTGTGAATGTCTTAGCCCATGTGCTGTTCCGGTGTTATTAGTCCCAAAGAAAGATGGATCATGGAGAATGTGTGTGGACTGCCGAGCAATCAATAAAATCACGGTGAAGTATAGACATCCAATTCCTAGACTTGATGATATGCTTGATGAGTTGAGTGGTTCTTGCATTTTTACTAAGATTGATTTGAAAAGTGGTTACCATCAAATTAGGATGAAAGAAGGAGATGAGTGGAAAACTGCATTCAAAACAAAATATGGTCTTTATGAGTGGTTAGTTATGCCATTTGGTTTATCTAATGCACCTAGTACATTCATGAGATTAATGAACCATGTTCTGCGTGCATATCTTGGTAAATTTGTTGTTGTATATTTTGATGACATACTCATTTATAGCAAATCAGTAGATGAGCATGTAGAACATATTAGGGTTATTCTTAATGTTTTGAGAAAGGAAGAATTATATGCCAACTTGAAAAAGTGCATGTTTTGTAGTGATAAAATCATATTCTTAGGTTTTATGGTTAGTGCACAAGGAATTGAGGTTGATGATGAAAAGGTAAAGGCAATAAGAGATTGGCCAGCACCTAAAACCGTGAGTGAGGTAAGAAGTTTTCATGGTTTGGCTAGTTTCTATAGAAGGTTTGTTAAAAATTTTAGTTCCATTGCTGCACCATTAAATGAATTGGTAAAAAAGGATGTAAAGTTTAATTGGACTAAAATTCATGAAATGGCATTCAATTTGTTGAAAGAAAGGTTAACTACTGCTCCAATTCTTGCTTTACCAGATTTTGATAAGACCTTCGAATTAGAGTGTGATGTTTTGATGCAAGAAGGGAAACCAATTGCATATTTTAGTGAGAAGCTTCATGGTGCACAATTAAATTATTCCACTTATGACAAGGAGCTGTATGCTTTGGTAAGAGCTTTACAAGTGTGGCAACATTACTTATTGCCTAAAGAGTTTGTTATTCATACAGATCATGAATCATTAAAGCATCTAAAGGGGCAAACCAAGCTGAACCGAAGGCATGGAAAGTGGATAGAGTTCATTGAGCCATTTCCATATGTGATAAAGTATAAGCGTGGCAAAGACAATGTAGTAGCAGATGCACTTTCAAGAAGGTATTCCTTAATCTCAACTCTTAGTTCTAAGTTATTAGGCTTTGAGCAAATTAAGGATATGTATGCCAATGATGTTGACTTTGCAAATGTTTATAAAGCATGTGAGCATTCTGCATTTCAGAAGTTTTATAGGCATGATGGGTACTTATTTAAGGATGGAAGATTATGCATGCCTAGTTGCTCATTAAGGGAATTGCTTGTGCGTGAGGCACATAGTGGAGGACTCATGGGACATTTTGGGATATTTAAGACTTTAGACATTCTGCATGAACATTTCTATTGGCCAAACATGAGAAAGGATGTTGAAAGAATTTGTGCCAAGTGTATTGCATGTAAACAAGCAAAATCTAAGTCTTTACCTCATGGGCTGTATACTCCTTTACCTATTCCTAATGCACCTTGGATGGACATATCTATGGACTTTGTTTTGGGGCTGCCTAGGACTAGAAAAGGAAAAGATAGCATATTTGTTGTTGTTGATAGATTCAGCAAAATGGCTCATTAATTGCATGTCACAAAACTGATGATGCAACAAATATTGCAAATTTGTTCTTTGGGGAAGTAGTTCGGTTGCATGGCATTCCTAAAACAATTGTAAGTGATAGAGATGTGAAGTTCTTAAGTCATTTTTGGCGTGTTTTATGGAATAAGTTAGGTACTAAATTGTTGTTCTCTACAACTTGTCATCCACAAACTGATGGACAAACAGAAGTGGTAAATAGGACTTTAGGATCTTTGTTACGTGCTGTTGTGGGTAAGAATTTGAAAACTTGGGAAGATTGTTTGCCATTAGTGGAGTTTGCATATAATAGAAGCATACATTCTTCTACTGGTTATTCACCATTTGAAATTGTTTATGGTTTTAATCCACTTACACCACTTGATTTGTTTCCTTTGCCATTAAATGAAATAACTAACTTAGATGGTGAAAAGAAAGCTGAGTTGGTTAAGTAGATACATGAAAAGGCACGAGCTCATCTTGAGAAGAAATATGAATCAGTTGCCCATAATGCAAATAGAAGAAGGAAACATGTGATTTTCCAACCTGGTGATTGGGTATGGGTTCATATGAGGAAGGAAAGATTTCCTAAACAAAGGAAATCCAAGTTGGATGCAAGGGGAGATGGCCCATTCCAAGTTTTAGAACGGATCAATGACAATGCCTACAAAATTGATATACCAGGTGAGTATAATGTTTCTGCAACTTTCAATGTTAGTGATCTTTCTCCTTTTGATGTAGGCTCAGATTTGAGGACAAATCTTTTTTAGCAAGGAGGGAATGATGAGGAAACTATAAGCAAGCTTGATGAATGTAATGGCAGCAAATATGTTTGATGCGGAACCCATGGATCAAATATTACATCTAGAACTCCACATACACATCTAGCATAGAATCTTAGAACTCAAAAACAAATCCTCCCTACCAAACCCACAACTAACCTGTAATTGAGAACTTGGGTGATTGGGATGAAGAAATGAATTGATTAAAACGCCACAAGTGAGACTTGATAAGTTAGAACCAATTCTTCATGCAACAAGAATAAGAAGAAAACCTCTCAAACTTGAAAACACAGAAATTACATTTAACAATTCTGGAAATTCGTAGTCAACCCTATTAAGTTCTTTTTCCCATCCTTATATAGTTGGAAAAGAAGAACTAATGGCTTAAAGTCTAGGTTTACATGTATCTAGTCACAATAGCATTAATTGTTCATCCACCTCAATAATATACTCTAAATTACTGCCCATAATTCTGACAACATTGATGGGCAGATTGTACATTCATTTTGGTGTTGGTTCACATGTGTCTAGTCACACTAACACTAAACCATATCAATATTATATTCCAAATTCGTGCTAATGCCCATCACCATACTTATGGGCAGATTCTTCATGCTTGTTGGTGAGTTTCTGACTTCCTCTTCATGGTCCATCATATTCACTACAAGTTGGTCTCCCTCTTCATTAATCCACCTTTGTATGAAGTGCTGGAACACATGCTGGAATTTCTTTGATTGTGATCTTGTGATTGGTCCACTTGGCATAATGATATCATCAACATATTTGCTGCCATTACATTCATCAAGCTTGCTTATAGTTTCCTCATCATTCCCTCCTTGCTCAAAAAGATTTGTCCTCAAATCTGAGCCTACATCAAAAGGAGAAAGATCACTAACATTGAAAGTTGCAGAAACATTATACTCACCTGGTAGATCAATTTTGTAGGCATTGTCATTGATCCGTTCTAAAACTTGGAATGGGCCATCTCCCCTTTCATCCAACTTGGATTTCCTTTGTTTAGGAAATCTTTCCTTCCTCATATGAACCCATACCCAATCACCAGGTTGGAAAATCACATGTTTCCTTCTTCTATTTGCATTATGGGCAACTGATTCATATTTCTTCTCAAGATGAGCTCGTGCCTTTTCATGTATCTGCTTAACCAACTCAGCTTTCTTTTCACCATCTAAGTTAGTTATTTCATTTAATGGCAAAGGAAACAAATCAAGTGGTGTAAGTGGATTAAAACCATAAACAATTTCAAATGGTGAATAACCAGTAGAAGAATGTATGCTTCTATTATATGCAAACTCCACTAATGGCAAACAATCTTCCCAAGTTTTCAAATTCTTACCCACAACAGCACGTAACAAAGATCCTAAAGTCCTATTTACCACTTCTGTTTGTCCATCAGTTTGTGGATGACAAGTTGTAGAGAACAACAATTTAGTACCTAACTTATTCCATAAAACACGCCAAAAATGACTTAAGAACTTCACATCTCTATCACTTACAATTGTTTTAGGAATGCCATGCAACCGAACTACTTCCCCAAAGAACAAATTTGCAATATTTGTTGCATCATCAGTTTTGTGACATGCAATGAAATGAGCCATTTTGCTGAATCTATCAACAACAACAAATATGCTATCTTTTCCTTTTCTAGTCCTAGGCAGCCCCAAAACAAAGTCCATAGATATGTCCATCCAAGGTGCATTAGGAATAGGTAAAGGAGTATACAGCCCATGAGGTAAAGACTTAGATTTTGCTTGTTTACATGCAATACACTTGGCACAAATTCTTTCAACATCCTTTCTCATGTTTGGCCAATAGAAATGTTCATGCAGAATGTCTAAAGTCTTAAATATCCCAAAATGTCCCATGAGTCCTCCACTATGTGCCTCACGCACAAGCAATTCCCTTAATGAGCAACTAGGCATGCATAATCTTCCATCCTTAAATAAGTACCCATCATGCCTATAAAACTTCTGAAATGCAGAATGCTCACATGCTTTATAAACATTTGCAAAGTCAACATCATTGGCATACATATCCTTAATTTGCTCAAAGCCTAATAACTTAGAACTAAGAGTTGAGATTAAGGAATACCTTCTTGAAAGTGCATCTGCTACTACATTGTC
Organism: Garcia nutans; assembly: GCA_947685225.1. Lineage (NCBI taxonomy): Eukaryota > Viridiplantae > Streptophyta > Magnoliopsida > Malpighiales > Euphorbiaceae > Garcia > Garcia nutans. The sequence continues at coordinate 28,287,369 of CANTUV010000007.1, read as the reverse complement.
TTTGCCACGCTTATACTTTATCACATATGGAAATGGCTCAATGAACTCTATCCACTTTCCATGCCTTCGGTTCAGCTTGGTTTGCCCCTTTAGATGCTTTAATGATTCATGATCTGTATGAATAACAAACTCTTTAGGCAATAAGTAATGTTGCCACACTTGTAAAGCTCTTACCAAAGCATACAGCTCCTTGTCATAAGTGGAATAATTTAATTGTGCACCATGAAGCTTCTCACTAAAATATGCAATTGGTTTCCCTTCTTGCATCAAAACAGCACCTATGCCCACACCTGAAGCATCACACTCTAATTCGAAGGTCTTATCAAAATCTGGTAAAGCAAGAATTGGAGCAGTAGTTAACCTTTCTTTCAACAAATTGAATGCCATTTCATGAATTTTAGTCCAATTAAACTTTACATCCTTTTTTACCAATTCATTTAATGGTGCAGCAATGGAACTAAAATCTTTAACAAACCTTCTATAGAAACTAGCCAAACCATGAAAACTTCTTACCTCACTCACGGTTTTAGGTGTTGGCCAATCTCTTATTGCCTTTACCTTTTCATCATCAACCTCAATTCCTTGTGCACTAACCATAAAACCTAAGAATATGATTTTATCACTACAAAACATGCACTTTTTCAAGTTGGCATATAATTCTTCCTTTCTCAAAACATCAAGAATAACCCTAATATGTTCTACATGCTCATCTACTGATTTGCTATAAATGAGTATGTCATCAAAATATACAACAACAAATTTACCAAGATATGCACGCAGAACATGGTTCATTAATCTCATGAATGTACTAGGTGCATTAGATAAACCAAATGGCATAACTAACCACTCATAAAGACCATATTTTGTTTTGAATGCAGTTTTCCACTCATCTCCTTCTTTCATCCTAATTTGATGGTAACCACTTTTCAAATCAATCTTAGTAAAAATGCAAGAACCACTCAACTCATCAAGCATATCATCAAGTCTAGGAATTGGATGTCTATACTTCACCGTGATTTTATTGATTGCTCGGCAGTCCACACACATTCTCCATGATCCATCTTTCTTTGGGACTAATAACACCGGAACAGCACATGGGCTAAGACTTTCACGTACATGTGCCTTTGCTAGCAACTCCTCCACTTGCCTTTGAAGTTCCTTGGTTTCCTCCGGATTACTTCTATAAGCTGGTCGATTAGGAATTTTTGAGCCCGGAATGAAGTCAATTTGATGCTCAATCCCTCTTAAAGGTGGTAATCCTTTGGGTACATCTTCTGGAAAAACATCTCCAAATTCCTGTAAAAGAGAACTAACACAACTAGGCAAAGGGTTATCAAGGTTAGATGTAGAAATCAAGGTCTCTTTGTACCTAAGTACAATCAGACTTCTTTTCTCACAAAAAGCACTCCTTAACTCCTTTTCCTTTGCATAGAAACACTCTCTTTTATTTTCTCTCCCTTTCTCTTTTTCTCTCACCAATGGGCCATTTTTATCATTCTTTTTCTCACACTTGGCCTCTTGTACTCCCTTTTTATTTGTTTTACCCTCACCACCAGAATTCTTTTCAAATGATCTCAAAATATTTACTTGATCTTCATACACTTGTTTAGGTGACAATGGAGCAAGAGTGAAATTTAAACCATTTAGGCTGAAAGAATAATGATTCTTAAAGCCATCATGCAAAGCTCTTCTATCAAACTGCCATGGACGACCAAGAAGGATATGGCTAGCATGCATAGGCACAACATCACAGCAAACTTCATCTTTGTATCTCCCAATTGCAAAAGAAAACAGAACCTGCTTTGTTACCCTCACCTCTCCACTATCATTCAACCATTGCAGCTTGTAAGGACTAGGATGTTTTGTGCATGCTAACCCTAATTTATCCACAAAATCAGTACTAGCAACATTTGCACAACTACCCCCATCAATGATCATGCTGCACACTTTTCCATTCACAATGCAACGAGTATGGAAAATGTTCTCTCTTTGATTACTTTCTTCATCTTTAATTTGCATGTTTAAAGCTCTTCTAATAACCAAAGATTCACCATGGGCTGGATATTCAATAATATGTTCAATTTCTTCTAATGGTGGCATGCTATCATTATCATCATCACTTTCATGTTCACTAGCACTATCAATTTCACCATTATCTCGTATCAACATGATTTTCTTATTTGGACATTGAGATGCTATATGCCCTACTCCTAAACACCTAAAGCATTTAATGGTACTATGCTTTTGATTAGAGTTAGATGTTTTAGAGTTATCTTTAGGGTCATCTAGAACTTGTTTTTCCTTTCCTTTCCAGGCAGCCTCCTTCCCTTTAGGATTATCATCTTTCTTTGGCCATTTTGAAGTGAAACTAGAGCTGGAATTAGAAAATCCCTTTGCTGCTCCCTTGAGTTTCAGTTGCTTCTCCACTTTCATGGCCATGTGTACCATATCTTCAAGCTCCACATAATGATGTAATTCAATTATGTTAGCTATCTCTCTATTCAGCCCACTCAAAAATCGAGCCATAGTGATTTCTGGATCCTCCTCTATATTAGTTCTACTCATGATCATCTCCATCTCTTTATGGTAATCCTCCACTGACATGGATCCTTGAGTTAACCGCTGTAATTTTTGGTGAAGCTCCCTATAGTAGTAAGATGGTACAAATCTCTTTCTCATCACAGTTTTCATTTCAGCCCAAGTAGTGATAGTTCTTTCTCCATTTCTCCTCTTGGAAATCATCAATTGATCCCACCAAATTAGTGCATAATCTGTGAATTCAACTGCTGCAATCTTAACTTTCTTCATTTCACTATAATTATGACAATCAAACACCAACTCAACTTTTCTTTCCCATTCAAGGTAAGCTTCAGCATCATTTCTCCCCTTGAATGATGGTATCTTCATTTTTATGGAAGATATGTTACTGTCCCTTTGTTGAGGTCTTCTTTGAGCAATTGATTCCTCACTTTCTTCATCATCTTCCCTCTCTATCTCATCATCATTCATCATGTTTCCTCTCCCTCTATTCTGCCCCCTTCGATTAGTATCATTCCGCTGCCTTTGCATTATGCTGTCTACATCACCTCTCATGTTGTTTATGGTCAAATCAAACCTTTCAAATCTCCTTTGCATTGCCTCTAACATGAAGGCTATGTCATTTATGGTCATATCACGTTTTTCACTTCCAGAATTTGACATGGTGTAAGAAGAACCTACAAGAAAATGTTAGTAAAGAAAATTTCCTCACCTCACTCCCTTACGTGTTTCACTCAAGATCAGATTGTCACTCCTCTTGTATTTCACTCAAACCTTGTTCCTTTTTACCTCTCAATTCTTCTTTTATCAAGTTGAATTTCAGAATTGAATCCACTTAAATCAAGTAAAACAAGTTTTGTTTTAAAGACTCTACAAGGATCCTAATGAACAAAATGAATTCAGCAATTCTAGAAGCAATTTAATTTTAGACAACAAGAACTGAAAGTTAACACAAGAAGCAAAAGTATTTGTGTTAATCAAACCAAAGTAACTATGATTGAGAATTAGCTACTTAATGCATACAAGAAACAAGAGGTATATGAAAGAACGAAACTAAGAATACAAAGAAAAACAATTCTGGATCCTAAAAAAAAAAACAGAATTCAAATCACTCCAATGAGTAATCTGAATATGCAACCTAAATCTATTCCCAATGCAAGAAAGGCTCTAAATATCAGATTTTAAATGCTAAATGGATGCATAATGAGGAGCTGATGTAATTTGATCAAATATAATAAGGTAGCAAGCTGTTAATGGTATAAATAAGCAAAAAATCTCAAACACTTGTGAAGAAAAATTCTGGGCAGAAACAGATACGTTTTTTTTTTCTTTTATGTTGAGGAAGTTGAATCTGATTCTCTTTTCTTTTTTTTTTTGTTTTTCTTTTGATCTTTTCCTCTTTTTTTTTTCTTTTGAACTTTCAGTAAACAAGGATAGAAATTGAAAAATTAAAAAAAGTTCACAGATTTGAAGAATAAGGACAAGGTGCAACAAGAACAGAAAATGAAGAAATATAGAAACTGAATCTGATTCGTTTTTTTTTTCTTTGGATAATTAAAACATAAAAGATACCTAGAGATTTATCTTCAAGCCAAAGCTCTGATACCAAATGATGCGGAACCCATGGATCAAATATTACATCTAGAACTCCACATACACATCTAGCATAGAATCTTAGAACTCAAAAACAAATCCTCCCTACCAAACCCACAACTAACCTGTAATTGAGAACTTGGGTGATTGGGATGAAGAAATGAATTGATTAAAATGCCACAAGTGAGACTTGATAAGTTAGAACCAATTCTTCATGCAACAAGAATAAGAAGAAAACCTCTCAAACTTGAAAACACAGAAATTACATTCAACAATTCTGGAAATTCGTAGTCAACCCTATTAAGTTCTTTTTCCCATCCTTATATAGTTGGAAAAGAAGAACTAATGGCTTAAAGTCTAGGTTTACATGTATCTAGTCACAATAGCATTAATTGTTCATCCACCTCAATAATATACTCTAAATTACTGCCCATAATTCTGACAACATTGATGGGCAGATTGTACATTCATTTTGGTGTTGGTTCACATGTGTCTAGTCACACTAACACTAAACCATATCAATATTATATTCCAAATTCGTGCTAATGCCCATCACCATACTTATGGGCAGATTCTTCATGCTTGTTGGTGAGTTTCTGACTTCCTCTTCATGGTCCATCATATTCACTACAAGTTGGTCTCCCTCTTCATTAATCCACCTTTGTATGAAGTGCTGGAACACATGCTGGAATTTCTTTAATTGTGATCTTGTGATTGGTCCACTTGGCATAATGATATCATCAACATATTTGCTGCCATTACATTCATCAAGCTTGCTTATAGTTTCCTCATCAATGTTGATGATATCATTATGCCAAGTGGACCAATCACAAGATCACAATCAAAGAAATTCCAGCATGTGTTCCAGCACTTCATACAAAGGTGGATTAATGAAGAGGGAGACCAACTTGTAGTGAATATGATGGACCATGAAGAGGAAGTCAGAAACTCACCAACAAGCATGAAGAATCTGCCCATAAGTATGGTGATGGGCATTAGCACGAATTTGGAATATAATATTGATATGATTTAGTGTTAGTGTGACTAGACACATGTGAACCAACACCAAAATGAATGTACAATCTGCCCATCAATGTTGTCAGAATTATGGGCAGTAATTTAGAGTATATTATTGAGGTGGATGAACAATTAATGCTATTATGACTAGATACATGTAAACCTAGACTTTAAGCCATTAGTTCTTCTTTTCCAACTATATAAGGATGGGAAAAAGAACTTAATAGGGTTGACTACGAATTTCCAGAATTGTTGAATGTAATTTCTGTGTTTTCAAGTTTGAGAGGTTTTCTTCTTATTCTTGTTGCATGAAGAATTGGTTCTAACTTATCAAGTCTCACTTGTGGCTTTTTAATCAATTCATTTCTTCATCCCAATCACCCAAGTTCTCAATTACAGGTTAGTTGTGGGTTTGGTAGGGAGGATTTGTTTTTGAGTTCTAAGATTCTATGCTAGATGTGTATGTGGAGTTCTAGATGTAATATTTGATCCATGGGTTCCGCATCACCCAATGTCCCTGATCCGAGAGGGATGTTTAGACCTAGTTGGGAAGGGCCGTATATGATGAAGTAAGTCATGAACAAAGGTGTGGTCAAGCTATCAGACATGGATGAGAACAAGTTTAGTGAGCCAGTGAACATTAACAGGTTGAAGAGGTTTTATGTTTAAAAAAAAGTGAAGCTTGCTAAGTTAAAAACCCAAAAAGGGAGGCCTAGGCAAAAGTTAGAGAAGTCTGCTAGTTTCGAAAATTTGAAAGGGTGGGCTAGGCTACAATTAGGGCTAAATGAGAGAAAATTGTCAATTGGAATACCCAGAAGGGCTGGTTGGAAATAGGAGTGATCTTGTGTATGTTGGCTTTATGTTTGGTTGTTCCCCAATTTAATAAAATAGAGTTAATAATAAAATTGATCTATGTGCACTATTTTGAAATAATTTAACCATTAGGGTAAAATAAATAACACAATAGCAAAAAGGTGATGACAAATTATAAAAGGAAAGAAAACATCTTTTATTATTGCTATTATTAATCCTAACATCATTTTTTCTAAGGAATTAACAAGTGTAAAAATCTATGGCAGACAATAAGTGTAGCATGCAGGCCATCTTTGCTGCAGTCAATCTAAAAAGGCTTCAGTCAGGCGAGGCATGTCCAAATCATGAGTGAACTTAGAACCTCGAGGCTCGACTCCATACTGGCAGTCAAGTCGATGAGGATCATAGCAAGTACCTCGATGGAGAGTAGCAAGAGGAGCATACATCAGATATGTCTAAATAGTGACATGGGTAATCTTCCACCAAGGCACCAACCAACAGATGTTAATCACAGCTCATGAGCGGATCCAATTAACCCATTTGACATATGAGACAACAGGATGAAGCAATTTTCCTTGCAGAATGATGTCGTGGTAAATATCTGGTAAAGTCCATGGATAGGGTGTAAAGCAAGCAGAGGTGCTCCTGTAGCCAAATCTGTAAAGGCAAGCAATAATTCAATAAAAAAAAAAGAAGAAGCCTATTACGTTGAAAACCTGCAAGGGCGGCCTAAACAAAAATTAGGGCAATTTGTTAGCTCCAAAAACCCACAAGAGTAGTATATGCAAAAATTAGAATCAACTAAAAAAAGTATGCTAGGTTTAAAAACCTGCAAGGGCAGCCGAGGCAAAAGTTAGGACAACTCGCTAATTTTAAAAACTAGCAAGGGCATACTAGCCAAAGATTAGAGCAATAAAAAAAGAAGAGCCTAAATTGAAAAACTGAAAGGATGGCGTGAGCAGAAATTTTCGCCCCCACTCCCAGTGCAATGGTTCTTGCGACTTCGGCACTGTTTAGGCTCGGGGCCTTAGAGAACATGGGCCTAAGCCCAGAGAAAATGGAGTAGCCACCTGGACAGGCTGGAAAAAGAAAGGGGTGGATGACTCAATTCCTAAGGAATCCCCAAACCCCTAAATGGGTTCGAAAAGTTGGGTACAAGTGGGGAAGGTGAGAAACGACCCAGCACCCCCACAACGCCCGGTTCGTTGGAACCAACCTCCTTTGCAGGTCTTAATATTATAAAATTCTTAAATATAATGATATTATCCATATTACATGTGATCATAAGAATAAATAAATACTTTATTTAAACACAATAATGTCCAAACAAAACAAATAAATGGATACCCATCAAAGGATGGAAACATGTCCTTACATCGTCCATGTCTAAAACTAAATAGGACACCCACAGAAAAGGTGGAAACGTGTCCTTTACATTGGTCCAAAAAACTTTAAAATAAAATAATTTACATGATGCTTACAACATGAGGTACCCAAAACATGGAAACATACATCTTACAACATTTTGAAATAAAAACAAATAAGTAAAAATAGCCAACCATTCATTATGAATAAATTATTCATCAAAGATATCAAACATCAATCAAAATATATAATAAATATTCATCTAATTTAAATAAAATAATAAGTATATAAATTTAGGGTTCATACATCAATTTAGGGTTTCTTTGATTTTATGTTTAACAATTAGGGTTTTGTAATTTAGTTTACTGGATTAATCAATTTGAGTAATATTTAATATAAAAGAAGTAATATAGCTACTAGATGTTTGAAAGATTTAGGGTTTGAATCTAAGGAATGGATATTTTGATTTAGGGTTTCAGAAGTTGTGTGAAAATAATAGTAAAATTTAAGGTTTAAATAAATAAGATTGAAGATCATGAAAGTTGGATTTTAAATTAGGTATTTGGAAAGAATAGGCTACTATGATTTCATAAAAATTGGTTTGGTTAGGGTTAAATAGAGTTTGGATGATAAACAGAATAATCGATCAAATAACAAAAACATCATATATTGTATCTTTAAACAATTGATCAATTGAATGATGAAGCTACTGTAAACAAAAATAAGTCAATAGGAACTCAAACCTTCATTGTTGGTTCCACCACAACTTGAATTCTGGTTGAACAATAGCCAAAGACGGAGTATGTTGCCTTTGATGGATTCCTTCTTGCTTGTTGTCTCTTGCTTTTTCAAGTCCAAAGTTCTAAAAATGTCTGATCTCCTTAAAAGATCAAAGTCTCAAGTCTCAAGCCCAAAAGTTTGAATAATTGCCAAAAGTCCCAATCATTGTTAAAAGTCCCTTTTCTGTGTATTTTGATGTGGTACATATAAGAAAAATCAAAACCTAATACTAATTAGTTAAGGAAATAAAAATTGTTAGGAAATAAAATTAAAAAGCAAAACCAAGTAGAATAGAATTTCGAAAAAAATTACGCTGGCCAAAATTGCACTGGCAAAAATCTCTGCGGGGCGCGTGGGCTAGGCTAGGGCCACAGGCCAGTTCGTCGTAGGAAAAACCTACGGCGAATTGGCTTGTGGCCAATTCGTTACAAGTTTTTCCTGCGGCAAAAAATTTCAACGCCGATTCTGCCCATCGTCGATTTCTATTTTCAATTTTATATTTTATCTTTTCTCTCTTTTTTATTATATTTTATTTTAAAAAATAAATACTATAAGTAATAAATATTATTAAAATACAACAAAAATTATTTTGGACTGTTTAAAATATCGGACTGGACTGGATAAAAAATTAAGGGTCTACAGTTTGCCCCTTGCTTGAGCGATCTGAGATAACAGCAAAAGAGAATGAAAAGCAATGTGTTTTTGACTGGTTTAGAGCCATACTGGACTCCATAATCAAGGTTAGTTTGAGTTTTGGACTCAAAAATAATTTGGATTTTAGACCCGGGATAAGTTTTGGACTTAAAAGATAATTTGGATTCTGGACCTGAGATAAGTTCTGGACTTAAAAGATAATTTGGAATTTGGACCAGAGGTAAGTTCTGGATATAAAAGATAATTTGGATTCTGGACCTAAGATAAGTTCTGGACTTAAAAGATAATTTGTGTTCTGGACACGAGGTAAGTTTTGGACTTAAAAGATAATTTGGGTTCTGGACCCGAGGTAAGTTTTGGACTTAAAAGATAATTTGATTTAGTTATCTTGTGAAAAATGATTGTAGTCAGTAGGACAATAAAGAAATTTTATAAAAAATTCAGCTATTTTTAACATGCATATATCCTATTGCCCCTCGCGTGTAAAATTATTTTAAAAGTGCCAAAATATATTTAGACACTCAAATATCTAAATAAATAAATTGAATAATTGAATTTACTATTTAGACACCGTTCATCACTATTCATTAACTGTTCACCAACTATTCATTAACAATGATTTTTTCTTTTTTCACGAGAATTACTATTTTTCACTTTTTTATTTTGTTTTTTTTGCTTTGCAATTTGCCTATATAAACTCTGTTTTATCTTTGCATTCTCACACCCTTTCCTTTTCTTTTTCATTCAAAGTAACGATCCTTTGCAATTTTCCTATATAAACTGCTTATCTCTTCAATACTCATCCACACTTACATATTTTCATATTTAAAGCAGAGAGAGATTTCAGGAGAAAATGCATGCTTCGAGATTAGGACCTCGATCCAATGCTGAGTTATTGGAATTTATTAGAAGGCATGAAAATGGAACTATAAGTTTACTAGCTAGGATGCAGCTTCATCGCAGTTCAAATCAAAAGACTAAGGTAACAACACAAATATTTATTATTTTATTATTGTTTTTTTATTTTTATTTTTATTTTTATTATTCTTTATTTAATAAAGATTAGACAAGATAAATTAGTTAATGGACTATTTAATTAACAAATAAATGGATAAATTAAAATAAGATAAAATGAATAAATGTAGTCTATGAATTAGTAGTATTGGTATGATGATATACTTACCTCGTGTTAACTTACTTGACTCTGTATTAGCGTGATCGTTGTGTTATCTGGGGAGGAGGGTGTGTCTATAAAGTCCGACAATGGTATGATGTAGCACCCTCTCGAGTAAAATAGATTGTCCGAGATTGCAGTTTTGAAAGCTTTATCTTGCAATTACCATATGAGGAGTGTAGTTCAAGCATTGTTGGAGCGATGGATGGACATGACCCATACTTTTCATCTACCTGTAGGAGAGATGACCATTGGCCCAGTCGATTATACAGCCATAACTGGTATTTGGTACTATGGCCTTTCGGTCCCTCTTACCAATGATATTAGAAGAGCCCTTTAAGATAAAAATTGAGCCAATTCGGAGTTATTGGATGAAGTACGAAGGACTGGTTCATAGGAAAATAGCCAAACAATATGGTTGAGGATTTTTACTGTATTTGCTTGGGTCGACCATTTTATGCAGCACTGAATCTGCCATCCATTTGTCGGTGTTGAGGGCCCTTTCTGACATGAGTATGGTATCGATTTATGGCTGGGGTGAAGCTGGCCTTGCCTGTCTCTATCATGGACTAGATAAGATTTGCAGGAATAAGAAGTCTTTTGTTGGTTTCATGGTAGTTGTCGAGGTACTCTTTTTCTACCAATGTCAATTCTATTCTTATACTTGTATGAATTTGATCTTTGTTGTTGCAGGTATGGGCATAATCTTGTGAGGGTGCCTGGCATTTCTCTAGAGAGAGTCAGATATCTGATATTAAATTTTTGATTGTCAAATCGTGTAGCAGTTCTCGGCTCTCACCATGTGCACACCCAGCGCTATATCTTGAGTTGCTTAACCTGGGGCCAGGTAAAATATTATTAGTATACTTTAATATTTATATAAAGTTTACTTACATTATTTCATTTTGTAGGTCAATTTGGCTTGGTGGAACACAGAAGAGTGGACGAACTAGACTTCTTCCATGAATGCCGCATTGCCTTTTCAACATACCCATCAAGTTATTGCTGGCCCTATGTCTAGTGGCTGGTTTCTCGGGGAGAGGGTGTATGAGTGGTTCCTTGGTCGTGAGTGATAGAGTCAGAGATACATCCATTTCAAACTATGATTCAACACGTCAATTGGTAGGTTCTTCACAACTTGCAAATAATTCTTTACTTTGCCGAGTGTGTCCTTTGAGGTTCAACTGTTCAACAAATTTCCCTTAACTTTCCCTTAAAGGTTTTTATAATAAGAAAATATTTTTTTTAAATCAAATGTTGACTTTGTCAAATCAATGTCATTATACCTCAGAACTTTATTTTTAGAATTAACATATCTATAACATGACAACCTTAGTTACCGTACTAAACTCGAAAATCATTTCTATTTAAGTAAGAATTGTTGCACTTCAGATAGGCACATACACATTACTTAGTCAAAGATCTCATTTGAGTTTGAATATTGTCTATCCCATATGCATGCTTATCCAAACTATCTCCCCTAATAGACTCTACCTACTAAGAGAGATCAACAGGTCTTTGATAGGCTTGAAATGGGGCCTATAAGGGATATGGGTTAATTGAAGGCTATTTTTAGATTGGAACTGATGTGACACAATGGACAAACCTTCACACTACAAACTGCTTGTTGAAACTTTAGATAGTTGGGAGCACGAAAAAATAGAGCTTTGAGTGTTCTCCCATCTTCTTGGCATTAAAATAGATCTTGATTGGAACAGTCTTTGCCTTTGCAAAAAGTTTGGTACCCATATTCATTTCTTTTTTCCTTTTCTTTATCTTTATCTTTCTTTTTCTTGCTCTTCCCTTTCTTTGAGCATTTTATATTTTTGTCCTTCTTCCATGTAGGACTGTCAAGTACAGGACTTTCAAGAACTGGATGACCTTTCTCCTTTTTCTCCAATTTTGATTGAATCTTTGGTTGGTTGGACCAATTCAAGTCAAACTGTCCTTATGGAAGTCTTTTGTTGCTTTAGGTAAAAGATAACTTGGTTGGCTTTCTGAACCATTTTGGATTTTATTTTATTTTATTTTTCTTTTTTTTTTGTCTTTTTTTCTTTTCTTTTTTTTGTCTTTTTTTTTGGTTCTAGCTCTAAAAGAGTTATCTTATTTGTACCAACTTGGATTTCTAATAATGGATGAGTGGAGTGACATAAATCTTCTTTAACAGGGATAAATCATTTGTTACCCTGATGTTATCTTGATAGATTGGAGATATTAGGTGAACTTCAACTACCCTTATGATCTTGAAAACATCAACTATCCTTACAGTTTTGGCTATGAATTTCATTTTTTAATCTTCTTGCCTCTTCACTTTAGTGATCATAAGACTTGTCAAAAGTGTAATAACAGCTCAGGGTAGGTAAGGTTTGTAAGCCGATGAAAAGAAAGCTAAAATTTCATGAAGGCTCAAAGGGACAACTAAGGATTGATATTTAATTGGGTGGATACTAGTTGTTGGCTCGTCAAGCAATGCCTAGATCATCTCTTTCTTAAATAAAGCAGAGTTCAATTTTACCTCGAAAGTCCGTCAAAGCATATTCTAAGACTGATCAACCCCTATACAAAGGTAATTATGCAGGAGCCCTCTCTACGTAAGCATATGCAACTCAATGCTATAGAATAATTCCCTCACCTAGTAAAACCATTCAAGTCATGATGCATAAATATATTAATTCATGAATATCAAGCTAAATTCATCATTGGTTGAGCACCAAAATTAACAAAGACCATGAAAAATTTGATGAAAATAATTTATTCAAACAAACATAATTTGGAAAACATAATTGTTCCAAATAAGTACTAAAGAAAGCAAAATAAAAAGAGCAACACTCTAAGCTAAGGGAAGTTTGTTAAATAAAATTTCTCCTTACTCCACATCTTCAATACTCCCATCTTGAAAAGAGGATAAGACAAAATCTTCCTCCAATCCTTAACCCACCATGAAGGTTTTTGGTGGAGGTACTCTTACAAATTTAGGCAAAGGATTGTTCTTGGTATTGGGCTTGTCTAGCTCAGGTAGCTTACCACTATCAATTAAATCTTGGATATCATGCTTCAATCAGGTACATCTATCTGTCTCATGTCCTTGAGTATGATGAAATTGACAAAAAGCCTTAGTATTAAATTTTTGGGGTAAAGGATTTAGCAAAGGTCAAGGGGCCAATGGTTGTAATAGTCCCTCCTTTTGTAGCTTGTTGAAAACCCAAGAAAGAGGTTTCCTGAACTCTGAGAACTATCTTTTATTTCCTTGACCAATCGCATTAATATCAACTTCCTTTTGCATGCTTTGATTACCAGACTGGTAGTTTCCTTTCTCGTTCCTTCTTGTTGAAAAGTGGTTCTTCTCTCTTTCCCACTCTTCAATTTGTAGACTGGGTTACAAAAGGTCTTTAAAATCCCGAATGAGTGTATGAGACATCCTTTTGCAAAGGCTAGGTAACACTTCTCTCACAATCATTCTAATTTAATCAGATTCATCAGGCCTTCTCTTGAGTAAAGCAGCCTTATTCCTCCATCTTTTCACATAGTCCATAAAATTCTCATTTGGCCTTTGTCTAATGGACTCAACTTCCATTAAGGTAACTTCCATCTCGACATTGTATCCATATTGTTGGATGAAGGCCTTGTATAGCAGACCCCAACTCTTTTATGTGCCATCATCTAAGGTCTTGAACCAATTTTCGATAATAGGATCCAATGAGAGCATGAAGTACCTTAGAGTTTAAGCCTTAGTAGCTCGGATAGACTGCATAGCAGTGATATACTGCTTCATATGGAGGTGAGGATTTCTAGTTCCATCAAACTTTGCAAAGGATGACATCTTGAACTTGTACAAAACTTCTTCATCTAGCTCAAATAATTTGTCAACTTCGGACATTTCTTCGATTTTCAGCTTCTTTTCAAACTTCTTTTCTAAATTGGCAATCATTTTCTCAACATAAGACATCTTGGTCTTTTTAACAGTTGTCTTTTCAACAACCTTTGGCTCCTTCTTTTTATCTTGAGGATCTTGGAAGTATTGAGCCCAGTCGTCATCATCATCAATGACCACCTTGTCATCTTCAAAAGCTACTTCACCAACTTTAGCCTTCCCCTTATCTTTCTTGGTGCTTGCAGATGCTTTAGCAGTGTTCCCAAACATTGTAGTCATTTGACTCTTCATGATCTCAACTAGGGTCACCTTTAGTTCTTCCATTTTAACATTGAGGGCGTCATCCACCATTCTTTAAATTTGTTCATGCTCCATTGCTTTTGGTGAAAAAGTGATTGAGTCGCTGTTAGATTCTTCATCTCTGGTATAGGTCGGATTGTCGTAAGCTTTTGAACTGTCATAATCCAGGGATGTGAGCCAGAAAGGATTAATGATATGTGATGTGATGCATGTATGCATGTATGCACAAACAATAAACAAACAAGGATAAATAGGATGTTCCTTCCCATCTTATAACTTCCACACACGAATGGAGAGTCTCTTTTCCTAGGTAATATGGTTAACAAAATACCAACATGGGGTATCTTATTTTTGAAAAATTCTCTCGGACGTTTCAACCAATAGTTATATTTTAAAAATGGAAATCAGTTCATGATAATTCCCATTAATTAGGTTTTAATCCATTCAACCAAATAAAGTGGCTTTTATGCTATATTGAATTAAAACTAAATTAAGAGGTTTATTATAAATAGATTTCTCACTTGAAAAAGTAACTAATGATTCATGCCAAAAACAAGCCCATGGTTAATAATTCTTAGTATAAATTAGGCTTACAATTAATTTTTGATATTTTCATAATTGAACTAAATATTTTGTAGGCTCTTTATAAGAAAAGGTTGGATGAACTGCAAAAATAGTTTTGTTTAAAAACCCATTGTAAAAAAGAGTTTTAGAGAAAATGGATTTGACTTTGTATTTGAGTCATGAGAAAAGAATTTTTTTGATTTATTTTTAGAAAAGTTTTATGTCTAAAGACCATCTTGAAAAGTTTTGAAAATAGCATTGATCTTTTGGATTAAGAGGAAAAATTTGTTTTGAGCTTACAATATACTTAGTTCATATTAGAAAAAGAACAAACCAAATAAGCCATAATTTAAGCCAAGATAAATTAATCATAGTCAAACAACAAGCATTTGGGATACAAACCTAAGGAAAGTAACTAAGCCAATTACATGAGCTTTAGTCTTTGGGTTAAAAGGCTTAGGTTCCCATAGCAAGTATATACCAAAAGGTACAAGGCTATGAGTGGTTATGCCATGCTCGATCTCCATACCTTGAGTGAAAGTATGGTATCCCTTACATAACACAACACGGGTAACACGAGCATCCTAACTCATGCACACGATGCAATCAAATATGATGCAATGGATAATATCATGATAAGAAAGAATAGAATAATAAAAAGACCAATGGAATCAACTTCTCTTATCCCCAATGGAGTCGCCATTGTGAGCAGGAATTTTCGCCCCCACTCCTAGTGGAATGGTTCTTGCAACTTTGGCACTGTTTAGGCTCGGGGCCTTAGAGAACACAAGTCTAAGCCCGGAGAAAATGGAGTCGCCACCCAGACGGGCTGGAAAAAAGAAAGGGATAGATAACTCTATTCCTAAGGAATTCCCAAACCCCCAAATGGGTTTATAAAGTTGGGTACATGTGGGGAAGGTGAGAAACGGCCCAGTACACCCACAGCGCCCAGTTCATTAGAACCGACCTCCTTTGCAGGTCTTTATATTATAAAATTCTTAAATATAATAATATTATCCATACCACATGCGATCATAAGAATAAATAAATACTTTATTTAAATTACAACAATGTTCAAACAAAACAAATAAATGGACACCTATCAAAGGATGAAAACATGTTCTTACATCGTCCATGTCTAAAACTAAATAGGATACCCACTGAAAAGGTGGAAACGTGTCCTTTACATTGGTCCAAAAAACTTTAAAATAAAATAAATTATATGATGCTTACTACATGAGGTACCCAAAACATGGAAACATACCTCTTACAACATTTTGAAATCAAAACAAATAAGTAAAAATAGCAAACCATTCATTATAAATAAATCATTCATAAAAGACATCAAACATCAATCAAAATATATAATAAACATTTATCTAATTTAAATAAAATAATAAGTATATAAATTTAGGGTTCATACATCAATTTAGGGTTTCTTGGATTTTATGTTTAACAATTAGGGTTTTGTAATTTAGTTTACTGGATTAATCAATTTGAGTAATATTTAATATAAAAGAAGTAATATAGCTACTGGATGTTTGAAAGATTTAGGGTTTGAAATAAATTAGGGTTTGAATCTAAGGAATGGATGTTTTGGATTTAGGATTTTAGAAGTTGTGTGAAAATAATAGTAAAATTTAAGGTTTAAATAAATAAGATTGAAGATCATGAAAGTTGGATTTTAAATTAGGTATTTAGAAAGAATAGGCTATTGTGATTTTAGAAAAATAGGTTTGGTTAGGGTTACATAGAGTTTGGATGGTAAACAGAATAATCGATCAAATAACAAAAACATCATATATTGTATGTTTAAACAATTGATCAATTGAATGATGAAGCTACTATAAACAAAAATAAGTCAATAGGAACTCAAACCTTCGTTGTTGGTTTCACCACAACTTGAATTCTGGTTGAACAATAACCAAAGACGGAGTATGCTGCCTTTGATGGATTCTTGCTTGTTGCCTCTTGCCTTTTCAAGTCCAAGATTCTAAAAAAGTTCGATCACCTTAAAAGATCAAAGTCTCAAGTCTCAAGCTCAAAAGTTTGAATAATTGCCAAAAGTCCCAATCATTGCTAAAAGTCTCTTTATGTGTGTTATGATGTTGTATTTATAAGAAAAATTAAAACCTAATACTAATTGGTTAAGGAAATAAAAATTGTTTAGAAAATAAAATTAAAAACCAAAACCAAGTAGAATAGAATTTCAGAAAAAATTACGCTGGCAAAAATTGCGCTTGTAAAAATCGTTGCAGGGTGCGCAGGCTGGGTGTAGGCTAGGCGAGGGCTGGGTGAGGGCCACAGGCCAGTTCGTCGCAGGAAAAGCACCTGAGTCCCTATCACCATGAAAGTCGAGTTCTATAATAGTTGTCACCTGGAAAAGGAGGAGGTAGATCATGGTCATCAGTTGGGGGCCCCCATGAAGAAGAAGCACTAGATCCCTATAGCTCTGAAATCAGAAGTCCCAAAAGCTCTGTTTTAATAGATGGTATAGATCTTGAAAATGAGCGGTATCTTGTCGGTTGGTGTCTAACTCTCGACGACTGGCAGCTAACTTCTCTTGTAGCTTTCTATTTTGTTCCTCAAGCATTTTCTATGAGCCGAAAAAAGAAAGAAGGTAAAAGCATACATAATCATGCATACATATAGCATACATCAATATTGAAATAGGATAACAAACTAGGTAACTCAGATCAAAGCCCTGAGGAGAAGATGGCATATATACATAAGAAGAAGGAGAAAATAGAGAAAATTGCCATTAAATTGGAGAAAATTGTTATTGAACTGGAGAAAATTACTGCTGAACTAGAGCAACAGAGGAACATCCAGCCTCATGATCAAATAATTAGTAACCTATAATGATCATAGAAAAAAAAAAGTCAGAAGAAATTAAAGTGGTTATGATGGAAAACATATTAAGCATTCACCAGAGAGATGTGGAGTCACCACGAGAATGGGAAGAAGACCCTCTTTCCTCATCCTCATCTTCATCCTCCTCTTCATCCTCATCATGCCCCCCTCATCACCATCTTACTCATCATTCTCATCTTCATTTTCCTCATCACCTTCTTCCCCCATACTTTCATCACTTTCTCCCTCTTCTTCTTCTTCATGTTCTTGTATCTCTATACCTTCCACACCATCAGGAGAGACTAAAAAAATGCAGAAGTTGGTCCCGTAAGAACTCAATGTATGTCAACTCTAGCCGGAGCAAGAAAGCATTGACATCAAATTATTCCTGGCATGTCTCCAGGAATCCTCCAGCATAGACGTACAAGTCAGCACAAATGCCAAAATATTAACTGGCACCCACCTTTGATCAGGGCCGAGGAACCAATTATGTACACTCTCACTAAGGAACTAGTCACTGGAAACTAATCCAGCAATGATCCGATGGGAATTCTGCAAGGGTAACTCATCATTCATGACAGTTGTCCAACTTGCCCTCTCATTCGCTTTCCACCAAGCAATGTCCACCTATAAATGGAAAGATAGATAAGTTATTTCTCTCATGAATTTTAACAATTACACTAATTCCATCTTTTTACCTGATCCCAGGTTAGGTAGCTTAGTTAATAACACAGGGTGTGCACATGATGATTATCGGGCACCTTCGTACATTTCAATAGCCAAGGACTAAGTCTTAGGTATCCAACCCATCTCACAGATATGCTAGGGGCCTTTAAAAGGTTATGTTCATATGCCCACACCTATCATGGTTAAAAAGGGTCAAGCTTGTTCATATACATTATTTGAATAAACAAAGGCAAGAACTGATACCTCGGCTATGACCATAAAGCTGGTAAATGATCTCTTGTTCCTGCAAATTTTGTCAAAACTATGATAGAGACAGGCAAGGCCAGCCTCTCCCCAACATAAAATGGCAAGAGATCAAAATTAGTCAGAGCATGTAAAACTGACAGGTGAATTGCTGCCTCAGTGTTGCATAAGATCATCATGGCTAATAGATATAATAGGAATCCACGTGATATGGAACCTCCAAGAAAAAGCCTGAGAACTCCTTGATGTCGAACCCCCAAAACATTAACTTGAAAACCCCTAGTCGAATTCGGCACAACCTCCAAAGAATAAAGGTTAGATTTCAGATTTCTTTGAATTGATCAGAGATCCAAGATGTCGAAACAAACTAGTTCCCAAAATCCCAGATTCGAAACACTCTACAAGATAGTTGATCAAACTACTTGAATGTTTCTTAAGCATGTATTCAAGCAAGAACACAAAGATAAAAGCAAATCGGCTTTAGGTTATTAATTCGTCCAAAAACCAAAACTGATGTCTTACAACCCTAAATGAGATATAAATAGCTAAACCCTAATTAGGGTTATTAAGTAGCATTTGGTTTTCTAATCAAATTTTAAGAAATAATAAAGTAAACAAAGTTCTAATTTAATACAAAACAAACAGGGCCCTTACTTTTTAAATAAGCATAACTAGTGGGCCTTAATACATATTAACTACAAGCCTCATTCGTGAATTTCAACTTGTAGCAAGTTGTAATTGACTTCCTTTGGTCTTGTCTCCAAGCTTGTAATTCCTTGCAAACCATAGTTAGCCAAATTCACCAAATCTTGCAAATGGCAAATTAGTGCTTGCTGAATCTTTTTGGCTCGCGATCTAGTTATAGGACCTTGTGGCAAAATAATTGGATTGATGATCTCCTCAACTTGTTCCTCACGTCCTAACTCTTGCTCATCCTTGCGGTGTGCTGGTTGTTCCACAATATTTCCCCTCTCCTCAAAAGGATTCATCCTCGAATCAAAAGCATCACCTACATCAAAAGGACTTAAATCAACAACATTAAACGAAGCACTTACATTATACTCACCTGGCAAATCCACTTTATATGCATTGTCATTAATCCTTTCAAGTATCTGAAAAGGACCATCTCCTCATGGGTTTAACTTGGACTTTCTTTGGTGTGGAAACCCTTCTTTGCGAAAATGAACCCAAACCAATCACCAGGCTGAAAAATCATTGGCTTCCTTCCTTTATTCACTCGAGAAGCTACTTTAGCATTTTGCCTTTTAGTCCTTTCCTTAACCTGTTTATGTAACTTCTTCACAAAATCTGCCTTTGAGCTAGCATCAACACTCACAAAATCATTAGATGGCAATGGCAAAATATCCAAAGGAGTAAGCAGATTAAAACCATAAACAATTTCAAATGGAGAATAATTAGTAGTGCTATGAACAGCCCTATTATAAGCAAACTCCACAAATGGTAAACAATCCTCCCACATCCTAATATTCTTTTCTATCACTGCCCTAAGCAAAGTAATCAATGTTCGATCCACAATCTCAGTTTGACCATCGGTTTGAGGATGACAAGTAGTAGAAAACAACAACTTAGTCCCCAATTTTCCCCATAAAACACGCTAGAAATGACTCAAAACTTAACATCTCTATCACTAACAATGCTTTTGGATATGCCATGCAAATGAACAACCTCTTTAAAGAACAAATTAGCAATCAATTTAGCATCATCAGTTTTATGACATGGTATAAAATGAGCCATTTTACTAAATCTATCAACCACAACAAATATACTATCACGACCTCTCCTAGTTTTAGGTAGTCCAAGCACAAAATCCATAGACAAATCAGTCCAAGGTCCATTAGGAACAGGTAATGGCGTGTACAAACCATGCGGTTTCATCCTAGACTTAGCTTCTCTACATGTTATGCAATGCTCACAAACTTTATGCACATCATGTTTCATACCAAGCCAATAAAAATGTTCTATCAACACATCATAGGTCTTACTTACCCCAAAATGACCCATCAAACCTCCTCCATGTGCTTCCTTAACTAACAACTCTCTCATGGAACACTTAGGAATACACAATCTATTTCTCTTAAACAAGAAACCATCAAACAAATGAAAGTCTTTTGAAACAGCCACATCTCCACACGAATTATATATGTCACCAAAATCCACATCACTAACATATAATTCCTTAATATGCTCAAAACCCAATAATCTAGCACTAAGAGAATTAAGTAAAACATACCTTCGCGACAACGCATCAGCCACTACATTCTCTTTACCTTGCTTGTATTTAATCACATATGGAAATGTTTCTATGAATTCCACCCATTTTGGCATGTCTACGATTCAGCTTATCTTGACCTTTCAAATGCTTTAAACTTTCATGATCAGTATGTATCACAAACTCTTTTGACCATAAATAATGCTGCCATGTATGCAAAGCTCGAAACAATGCATATAACTCCTTATCATATCTCGGATACTTCAAAGTCGCTCCACTTAGCTTTTCGCTAAAGTACATCAATGGCCTTTGATCCTGTATCAAAACAGCTCCAATTCCTATGCCACTTGCATCACATTCAATCTCAAAAGTCTTATCAAAATTAGGCAAAGCAAGCAAGGGTGCATTACACAATTTATCCTTAAGTTCATTAAATGCATGTTCTTGTGCATCTCCCCAAACAAAACCGACATTTTTCTTAACTAACTCATTCAAAGGTGCAGCTATAGTACTGAAACTTCTAATGAATCTCCTATAGAAATCAGCAAGTCCATGAAAACTCCTCACCTCACTAGCATTCTTAGGTTTCGGCCAGTCCCTAATAGCCTTTACCTTTTCCTCATCAACCTCAATACCTTGACTAGACACCACAAAACCAAGAAAATGAACCTTATCCATGCAAAAACTACACTTCTTAAGGTTAACATACAACTTCTCACGCCTAAGAATATCTAACACAAGACGCACATGTATGACATGATCATCCAAACACTTAGAGTAAACAAGAATATCATCAAAGTAAACAACAACAAATTTACCCAAGTGCTCACTCAACACATGATTCATCAAACGTATGAATGTGCTAGGTGCATTAGTAAGACCAAACGGCATAACCAACCACTCATACAGCCCATATTTAGTCTTAAATGCTGTTTTCCACTCATCACCCACACTCATTCGAATTTGATAATAACCAGATTTCAAATCAATTTTCGTGAACAAACAAGAACCATGTAACTCATCAAGCATATCATCTAGTCTAGGAATAGGATGACTATACTTTACAGTGATTTTATTGATGGCTCTGCAATCCATGCACATCCTCCACGTCCCGTCCTTCTTTGGCACAAGAATAACAGGCAGCGAACAAGGACTCAAACTTTCCCTCACGTATCCCTTAGCTAGCAATTCCTCCACTTGCTTTTGTATCTCCTTTGTCTCAAAAGGATTAGCTCGATACGCTGGCCTATTGGGAATGGAAGCTCCCGAAATGAAATCAATTTGATGCTCTATGCCTCTGATTGGCAGCAATTCATCAGGCATTTCTTCGGGAAACAAATCTGCATATTCCTGCAAAAGATCAACAAACACACTAGGCAAAGATTGGTTAAAAACAGTAGTATCTAAACGAGCCTCTTTGCACAAAAGCACAAACATAGGCTGATTGGTGTAAAAAGCATGTTTAACCTCACTTGTACTAGCTAACTGATGCAAGAAAGGATCCCTTGAAGCTAGCAAGTGGACCAATCACTAGGAGCAAGGAAAAGAGATATCAAGCTAGTATGGCTTTGCATATTCAAGAAGAGATTTCCAAAGAGCTTCAAGAATTATCATTCAAGAAGATGGAGATAGAGCTTGAAGAAGGCACACCAAAGCTGATTATGATGCTTAGTGTGAATATGGAAGCTAAAAGCTAGCTAAAGAGGTCCAACATGCAAGAAAGGTCCATGGAGATTCATATAAAGCCTTGGAAAGTAATTTAAGGCCTTAGTAAGATGATGGAAGTGATTGGAAGAAAAGCTTGGAGTGCAGCCAGTTTCACGGAGTACCTGTGAGATTTCTAAAGCCCTGTGAGAATAGCTAGATGGACCCACTGCTTAAAGATTATTAATTCTGTTTAATGGGCCACGTTTTATATCATTATGGAAGGCTTAAAAATAGGATTTTGTTTCCATACTTTATATTTTCCTTAGTGGATTAGGATTTTATTTCCATACTTTATATTTTCCTTAGTGGATTAGGATTACTTTATGTTTTTCCTTATGCAATTAGATATGTTTTTCCTTATGCAATTAGGAATGTTTTCCTTATGCAATTAGGAATGTTTTAGTTTTCCTTATGCAATTAGGAATGTTTTAGTTTTCCATATGCAATTAGGGATTTTGTAACCTTTATTTAAGGGCACTATTAGGCTGAATTTCAGGATACAACATTTAATAAAAATTTTCGAATTCTTCTACAAGTTCTTCTTGTGAATTTTCGTGTGAGAGAGATTAGAGTGGATTCTTTAATTCTTTCTTTGCATCAAGAATTAGGTTTACTTATCAACAAGAGTTGTGGCGTTTTCCTTCTTCTTACCAACTAAATCCTTCAATCATAGTGAGTTCGCGTCTCTTTATAGGCGTTGGGTTCCTTAGGAGGTGATTATCAAGTTTCAAGGAGTTCTCTACCATTGTTATACGTTGGGTTTGCTGCCATTGTTGCTAAGGGTCCGCGTCACTAACAAACTCACATTCTTCTCTCCTTCTCTATTTTTCCAAACTGAATTTGTTTTGATTTTTCTTTTCTCTCTTTCTTTTCATTTGCAATCTGATTTTTTTCACTCATTTTTTCATCACTCTCTCTTTCTTTCTTTTCAAATTCAAGTCTCATTCTTTCCATTTTACATTGATCTTCATACACTTCTTTTGAAGAGAGTGGGGTCAGAATTTTCTTTCGTCCATCCTTAGTGAATGAATACCGATTGAGGTATCCATCATGCATAGCTCGCCTATCATACTGCCATGGACGTCCAAGTAAAATCTCTCCAGCATGCATTGGCACCACATCACACAACACCTCATCATGATATTTACCAATGGAAAAAGAAATGTTAGATTATCGATTTACCTTAACCTCTCCACATTCATTCAGCCACTGAAGTTTGTAAAGTCGGGGGTGAGGTTTTGTAGGCAGCCTCAATCGATCAACCAAGAGTGTACTTACCACATTGGTACAGCTTCCACCATCCACAATCACAATACAAGCCTTGCCTTGAACGTGACACCTTGTATGGAACAAGTTGTCTCGTTGTTCTTCATGGTTTTCCTCCTTCAATTGCGTGTTAAGAGCACGCCTAGCAACCAGCAAGTCTCCCTTTATTGGTTCTTCAATGTTCCCATCACTACAACATTCCAAGTCTTGCTTTTCTCCATCTTCACTCTCATCGTCACCTTCTTCTTCATCAGTCACTATCTCACCATTTCTTACGGTCATAACTCTCTTGTTTGGACATTCTTTGCTGATATGTCCCACACCTTGGCACTTCCAACACCACTGGTATATTTTTTCGCCCATTCACCATGTACTGGTTGAGTCTGCCTCATCCAATTCTATTGAATATATTCATATTTTATTTTGCATGCTCCCTTGTACCTAGGCCTTAAACTTATTAAATGGAAAATTTTATCCTCAGTCAATATGTTGATAGTCAAAGGGACGGGGATCCTATCGCATTTTAAGCCCGTTATTATGGTAAAATCCACTGAACCAATTGTCATCTCCCTAATGGGCAAGCGAAAGGTGTGGGTTGTGTCCATGCACCGTTCAGCAAGCGCTTAAATTATGCTTCTGTCAATTTGGTATCCCTTTGTTGGTAGCTGCAGTACAAATTCTTCAAAGCCACACTCTCAACATTCTCTGGACTAGAGGTGGTACTCGCTCATACCACTGGCAGGCCTTATGGACGTTCCCACCACCATGGATCACACAGCTATCATGCTGCCACAATAAAGGTAAGTCCAGCCAGGTAAGTGATACAAACCAGATATGGCAGCTTTGTGCCATTGAAGAAAAGCAATCTTACATCATCCAAATAGATTTAAAAGGAGTTCAAAAGCTCTTTTATGAGGCTGAAATACACTTGGGGCGTGCTACACTTCATATGGAGCAGATTTGGTGCAATTCAAGCAATATGGGCTTTGTGGAGCTTGATACAGCTTATAGGCCAAAGCTACACAAAGGGAAACCTAAAGTGAAGATCAAAGTATGGAAATCACATCCAAAAATGACGCGGACCCTTAGCAACGATGGCAGCAAACCCAACGTATAACAATGGTAGAGAACTCCTTGAAACTTGATAATCACCTCCTAAGGAACCCAACGCCTATAAAGAGACGCGAACTCACTATGATTGAAGGATTTAGTTGGTAAGAAGAAGGAAAATGCCACAACTCTTGTTGATAAGTAAACCTAATTCTTGATGCAAAGAAAGAATTAAAGAATCCACTCTAATCTCTCTCACACGAAAATTCACAAGAATAACTTGTAGAAGAATTCAAAAATTTTTATTAATTGTTGTATATCAAATTCTGCCTAATAGTGCCCTTAAATAAGGGTTACAAAATTCCTAATTGCATAAGGAAAACATTCCTAATTGCATAAGGAAAATGGAAAACATTCCTAATTGCATAAGGAAAAATATAAAGTAATCCTAATCCACTATGGAAAACATAAAGTAAATCTGAATCTAAATCAGATAAGTAATCTAAATCCTATCCAAATCTAACAAAACAAATCCAAAATAGATTTGGAAAGACTAAATAATATCAAATCCTAAAAGATATGGAAAATAAAATAATATCCTAACTAACTAAGGAATGAGGGGACCACATCCCATGTGACAAAAAGATGCCTTCCACTTGCTGAAATTCGTAACTTCCTTGGGCCCATATTAAACATGCCTTAATTAAGTCCAAAAAAAGGCCTAATGTATTGGAAAAACAAGCCCAACATGTGCAGCCATGTTCAGCCTTAAAAACTTGCTAAACATGCCAAAAAACTTGCTGAACAAGCCCAAGAAAGCATGCCCATGTGTTTGGACGTGATTTCCATACTTTGATCTTCACTTTAGGTTTCCCTTTGTGTAGCTTTGGCCTATAAGCTGTATCAAGCTCCACAAAGCCCATATTGCTTGAATTGCACCAAATCTGCTCCATATGAAGTGTAGCACGCCCCAAGTGTATTTCAGCCTCATAAAAGAGCTTTTGAACTCCTTTTAAATCTATTTGGATGATGTAAGATTGCTTTTCTTCAATGGCACAAAGCTGCCATATCTGGTTTGTATCATTCTCCCTTTCTTTTGAAAAGATTCGTCCTCGAATCTTGCTCATGTTCAGATCTGGAATGGAAACTTTAGGCACCAATTGATCTTCAAAAACCTCCTCTTGAGTTGATGAAAATAGTTTGAATGTTTCTTCTAGAACATCAACCTGCACATTGTCAAAAAAACTAGGAAAAGCTCCGTTAGTTAAAGACAGCTCACATGGAACTGAACCATCCTCTTCTTGAACTTCTAAATCAGCTCCATATTCTTTGTCTACCTCTTCAACCATATTTTGAACAATTTCATCGCAATCATCATCATCACAACCATAATCATCATAAATAGGTGAATTCTCATCCACATCTCCAAGAAGATCTCCATTTTTCACAAACTCTTCTTTAAATTCAATTATGGGAATCTCAGTAACTTCACTCCTTACTTCATCAAGTAATGGCACTACATCCTCTACTTCACAAACATCCTCTTCATGCAACTCTTCCAATTCATCCTCTTTTTTTAGTTCAACATTGGAATCCTCCATGGTTGCTGATGTGAACCAGCATAGCAAGGATCCATTGGTGCTACAACAAGGGCCATTGACGAGGAATAAAGCAAGGAAATATGGCATCACTCTTGGAATGCATATTCAATACTTTATTACAAGAGAAGTGACTGAATTAGCATGGGACAAGTGCAAGAAGGAACTAGAAGACCAACCCAAGCTAGTCATGGTGCTGAATTGTACACATGGTGCTGAAATGTGCGAATTGTCCAGCCAATACCACAACCACCCTGTGAAATGTGCTGCTTGTCCAGAAAGTCCCACAACCCCCTGTGAAATCTACTGTTTCACAACCCCCTATACCAGTTTCAGCAAGAACGACTTTGGCATGCTTAACACATGTTTGGGGGCGTGTTTTTGAGTCTTTTAAGTGGTCCCCTCCATATTTTACTTATTAGGTTTTTATTGTAATATTTAGTTAATAGTTTTCCTTATAGGAAATATGTTGATGATATCATTATGCCAAGTGGACCAATCACAAGATCACAATCAAAGAAACTCCAGCATGTGTTCCAGTACTTCATTCAAAGGTGGATTAATGAAGAGGGAGACCAACTTGTAGTGAATATGATGGATCATGAAGAGGAAGTCAGAAAATCACCAACAAGCATGAAGAATCTGCCCATAAGTATGGTGATGGGCATTAGCACGAATTTGGAATATAATATTGACATGGTTTAGTGCTAGTGTGACTAGACACATGTGAACCAACACCAAAATGCATGTGGAATCTGCCCATCAATGTTGTCATAATTATGGGCAGTAATTTAGAGTATATTATTGATGTGGATGAACAATTAATGCTATTGTGACTAGATACATGTAAACCTAGACTTTTAAGCCATTAGTTCTTCTTTTCCAACTATATAAGGATGGGAAAAAGAACTTAATAGGGTGACTACGAAATTGGCAGATTGTTATCATTGTAATCTAAGTGTTTTCAAGTTTGAGAGGTTTTCTTCTTATTCTTGTTGCATGAAGAATTGGTTCTAACTTATCAAGTTTGACTTGTGGCGTTTTAATCAATTCATTTCTTCATCCCAATCACCCAAGTTCTCAATTACAGGTTAGTTGTGGGTTTGGTAGGGAGGATTTGTTTTTGAGTTCTAAGATTCTATGCTAGATGTGTATGTGGGGTTCTAGATGTAATATTTGATCCATGGGTTCCGCATCATTTGGTATCAGAGCTTTGGCTTGAAGATAAATCTCTAGGTATCTTTTATGTTTTAATTATCCAAAGAAAAAAAAACGAATCAGATTCAGTTTCTATATTTCTTCATTTTCTGTTCTTGTTGCACCTTGTTCTTATTCTTCAAATCTGTGAACTTTTGTTTAATTTTTCAATTTATATCCTTGTTTACTGAAAGTTCAAAAGAAAAAAAGAGGAAAAGATCAAAAGAAAAACAAAAAAAAAAAGAAAAGAGAATCAGATTCAACTTCCTCAACATAAAAGAAAAAAAAATCGTACCTGTTTCTGTTCAGAATTTTTCTTCACAAGTGTTTGAGATTTTTTGCATATTTATACCATTAACAGCTTGCTACCTTATTATATTTGATCAAATTACATCAGCTTCTCATTATGCATCCATTTAGCATTTAAAATCTGATATTTAGAGCCTTTCTTGCATTGGGAATAGATTTAGGTTGCATATTCAGATTACTCATTGGAGTGATTTGAATTCTGTTTTTTTTTAGGATCCAGAATTGTTTTTCTTTGTATTCTTAGTTTCATTCTTTCATATACCTCTTGTTTCTTGTATGCATTAAGTAGCTAATTCTCAATCATAGTTACTTTGGTTTGATTAACACAAATACTTTTGCTTCTTGTGATAACTTTCAGTTCTTGTTGTCTAAAATTAAATTGCTTCTAGAATTGCAGAATTCATTTTGTTCATTAGGTTCCTTGTAGAGTCTTTAAAACAAAACTTGTTCTACTTGATTTAAGTGGATTCAATTCTGAAATTCAACTTGATAAAAGAAGAATTGAGAGGTAAAAGGGACCAAGGTTTGAGTGAAATACAAGAGGAGTGTCAATCTGATCTTGAGTGAAACACGTAAGGGAGTGAGGTGAGAAAATTTTCTTTACTAACATTTTCTTGTAGGTTCTTCTTACACCATGTCAAATTCTGGAAGTGAAAAACGTGATATGACCATAAATGACATAGCCTTCATGTTAGAGGCAATGCAAAGGAGATTTGAAAGGTTTGATTTGACCATAAACAACATGAGAGGTGATGTAGACAGCATAATGCAAAGGCAGCGAAATGATACTAATCGAAGGGGGCAGAATAGAGGGAGAGGAAACATGATGAATGATGATGAGATAGAGAGGGAAGATGATGAAGAAAGTGAGCAATCAATTGCTCAAAGAAGACCTCAACAAAGGGACAGTAACATATCTTCCTTAAAAATGAAGATACCATCCTTCAAGGGGAGAAATGATGCTGAAGCTTACCTTGAATGGGAAAGAAAAGTTGAGTTGGTGTTTGATTGTCACAACTATAGTGAAATGAAGAAAGTTAAAATTGCAGCAGTTGAATTCACAGATTATGCACTAATTTGGTGGGATCAATTGATGATTTCCAAGAGGAGAAATGGAGAAAGAACCATCACTACTTGGGCTGAAATGAAAACTGTGATGAGAAAGAGATTTGTACCATCTTACTACTATAGGGAGCTTCACCAAAAATTACAGCGGTTAACTCAAGGATCCATGTCAGTGGAGGATTACCATAAAGAGATGGAGATGATCATGAGTAGAACTAATATAGAGGAGGATCCAGAAATCACTATGGCTCGATTTTTGAGTGGGCTGAATAGAGAGATAGCTAACATAATTGAATTACATCATTATGTGGAGCTTGAAGATATGGTACACATGGCCATGAAAGTGGAGAAGCAACTGAAACTCAAGGGAGCAGCCAAGGGATTTTCTAATTCCAGCTCTAGTTTCACCTCAAAATGGCCAAAGAAAGATGATAATCCTAAAGGGAAGGAGGCTGCTTGGAAAGGAAAGGAAAAACAAGTTCTAGATGACCCTAAAGGTAACTCTAAAACATCTAACTCTAATCAAAAGCATAGTACCATTAAATGCTTTAGGTGTTTAGGAGTAGGGCATATATCATCTCAATGTCCAAATAAGAAAATCATGTTGATACGAGATAATGGTGAAATTGATAGTGCTAGTGAACATGAAAGTGATGATGATAATGATAGCATGCCACCATTAGAAGAAATAGAACATATTATTGAATATCCTGCCCATGGTGAATCTTTGGTTATTAGAAGAGCTTTAAACATGCAAATTAAAGATGAAGAAAGTAATCAAAGAGAGAACATTTTCCATACTCGTTGCATTGTGAATGGAAAAGTGTGCAGCATGATCATTGATGGGGGTAGTTGTGCAAATGTTGCTAGTACTGATTTTGTGGATAAATTAGGGTTAGCATGCACAAAACATCCTAGTCCTTACAAGCTGCAATGGTTGAATGATAGTGGAGAGGTGAGGGTAACAAAGCAGGTTCTGATTTCTTTTGCAATTGGGAGATACAAAGATGAAGTTTGCTGTGATGTTGTGCCTATGCATGCTAGCCATATCCTTCTTGGTCGTCCATGGCAGTTTGATAGGAAAGCTTTTCATAACAGCTTTAAGAATAATTATTCTTTCAGCCTAAATGGTTTAAATTTCACTCTTGCTCCATTGTCACCTAAACAAGTGTATGAAGATCAAGTAAATATTTTGAGATCATTTGAAAAGAATTCTGGTGGTGAGGGTAAAACAAATAAAAATGGAGTAAAAGAGGCCAAGTGTGAGAAAAAGAATGATAAAAATGGCCCATTGGTGAGAGAAAAAGAGAAAGGGAGAGAAAATAAAAGAGAGTGTTTCTATGCAAAAGAAAAGGAGTTAAGGAGTGCTTTTTGTGAGAAAAGAAGTCTGATTGTACTTAGGTACAAAGAGACCTTGATTTCTACATCTAACCTTGATAACCCTTTGCCTAGTTGTGTTAGTTCTCTTTTACAGGAATTTAGAGATGTTTTTCCAGAAAATGTACCCAAAGGTTTACCACCTTTAAGAGGGATTGAGCATCAAATTGACTTCATTCCGGGCTCAACAATTCCTAACCGACCAGCTTATAGAAGTAATTCGGAGGAAACCAAGGAACTTCAAGGGCAAGTGGAGGAGTTGCTAGCAAAGGGACATGTGTGTGAAAGTATTAGTCCATTCTGGTTTTACTAGTCCTAAAGAAGGATGAATCATTTGCCCATAAAGCAAATAAAAGAAGGAAACATGTGATTTTCCAACCTGGTAATTGGGTATGGGTTCATGTGAGAAAGAAAAGATTTCCTAAACAAAGAAAATCCAAGTTGGATGCAAGGGGAGATGGTCCTTTCCAAGTATTAGAGCAAATCAATGACAATGCCTACAAGATCGACTTACTTGGTGAGTATGGTGTTAGTGCTACTTTTAATGTAACTGATTTATCTCCTTTTGATGATGTAGATTTGAGGACAAATCTTTTTAAAGAAGGGGAGAATGATGTGAACCAGCATAGCAAGGATCCATTGGTGCTACAACAAGGGCCATTGACGAGGAATAAAGCAAGGAAATATGGCATCACTCTTGGAATGCATATTCAATACTTTATTACAAGAGAGGTGACTGAATTAGCATGGGACAAGTGCGAGAAGGAACTAGAAGACCAACCCAAGCTAGTCATGGTGCTGAATTGTACACATGGTGCTGAAATGTGCGAATTGTCCAGCCAATACCACAACCACCCTGTGAAATGTGCTGCTTGTCCAGAAAGTCCCACAACCCCCTGTGAAATCTACTGTTTCACAACCCCCTATACCAGTTTCAGCAAGAACGACTTTGGCATGCTTAACACATGTTTGGGGGCGTGTTTTTGAGTCTTTTAAGTGGTCCCCTCCATATTTTACTTATTAGGTTTTTATTGTAATATTTAGTTAATAGTTTTCCTTATAGGAAATATGTTGATGATATCATTATGCCAAGTGGACCAATCACAAGATCACAATCAAAGAAACTCCAGCATGTGTTCCAGCACTTCATTCAAAGGTGGATTAATGAAGAGGGAGACCAACTTGTAGTGAATATGATGGATCATGAAGAGGAAGTCAGAAAATCACCAACAAGCATGAAGAATCTGCCCATAAGTATGGTGATGGGCATTAGCACGAATTTGGAATATAATATTGACATGGTTTAGTGCTAGTGTGACTAGACACATGTGAACCAACACCAAAATGCATGTGGAATCTGCCCATCAATGTTGTCATAATTATGGGCAGTAATTTAGAGTATATTATTGATGTGGATGAACAATTAATGCTATTGTGACTAGATACATGTAAACCTAGACTTTTAAGCCATTAGTTCTTCTTTTCCAACTATATAAGGATGGGAAAAAGAACTTAATAGGGTGACTACGAAATTGGTAGATTGTTATCATTGTAATCTAAGTGTTTTCAAGTTTGAGAGGTTTTCTTCTAATTCTTGTTGCATGAAGAATTGGTTCTAACTTATCAAGTTTGACTTGTGGCGTTTTAATCAATTCATTTCTTCATCCCAATCACCCAAGTTCTCAATTACAGGTTAGTTGTGGGTTTGGTAGGGAGGATTTGTTTTTGAGTTCTAAGATTCTATGCTAGATGTGTATGTGGGGTTCTAGATGTAATATTTGATCCATGGGTTCCGCATCAGTTGCACTCTCCTCTTTCACCTTAATGGTAGGAATTTTTGAAACCACACTTATTGCTTCACATAGTTTAGAAGTATGCTTACACATATCTTCCAATTGTTGTCTCAGTTTCTTATATTCTAGTTTCATTCTCTTAGATTTCCTTTCTTCTTGTCGTCTCTTACAATGAATAAGAAAGTTTTTCTCCTTTGCATAGAAAACTGAAAGTTCTTCCTCTAATGAAGCAATCTCCTTTTCACAATATGAATATTCCCTTGTGTACCTTCGTGCACCTCCTAACTTTTGATACCACCTTTCAATAAGCTCTTCAAGAAATCGAATCTTACCATCGAGATATTGTAGATGGTATTTTTCTTTGGCTTCCTCTTCATCCATCTCAATCTCAATTGTTGTTGACACTTTTTTTTTATATATAGAATTTGAAAATCACTAAACAAACACAAAAGAAACAGCCCAAGAATGGCCACATAAAACGATTTGAAGGAAAGAAACAATCAACACCAAGAAAAGGCTTACACAAGATGAATTTGAAGGGAAAAACACAACCAAATTGAACAAGACCCAATAGACACAAAACAAACTA
This sequence comes from Garcia nutans, assembly GCA_947685225.1. Classification (NCBI taxonomy): domain Eukaryota; kingdom Viridiplantae; phylum Streptophyta; class Magnoliopsida; order Malpighiales; family Euphorbiaceae; genus Garcia; species Garcia nutans. The sequence goes on along the minus strand of CANTUV010000007.1, from coordinate 28,254,736 downwards.
AATTCTGACTACTAGAACACCAACGACTTAACAAACGGAATACTTAAATGGATGGGAAAGTGAAAAAAATGAATTGAATAAACTATTCTGAATACTAAAACGAACTAAAACTGACTCTTGAATGCCAAAAACGAAAATTGAATAGAGAAGGAAAGGAAAAAACGAATTTGAATAAAATAACCCTAATGGAACAATTAAACAAGCCCTAGAAAGACAAAGTAGATAAAAATTACCTTGTAGCAAGGCTCTGATACCAAATGACGCGGACCCTTAGCAACGATGGCAGCAAACCCAACGTATAACAATGGTAGAGAACTCCTTGAAACTTGATAATCACCTCCTAAGGAACCCAACGTCTATAAAGAGATGCGAACTCACTATGATTGAAGGATTTAGTTGGTAAGAAGAAGGAAAACGCCACAACTCTTGTTGATAAGTAAACCTAATTCTTGATGCAAAGAAAGAATTAAAGAATCCACTCTAATCTCTCTCACATGAAAATTCACAAGAATAACTTGTAGAAGAATTCAAAAATTTTTATTAATTGTTGTATATCAAATTCTGCCTAATAGTGCCCTTAAATAAGGGTTACAAAATTCCTAATTGCATAAGGAAAACATTCCTAATTGCATAAGGAAAATGGAAAACATTCCTAATTGCATAAGGAAAAATATAAAGTAATCCTAATCCACTATGGAAAACATAAAGTAAATCTGAATCTAAATCAGATAAGTAATCTAAATCCTATCCAAATCTAACAAAACAAATCCAAAATAGATTTGGAAAGACTAAATAATATCAAATCCTAAAAGATATGGAAAATAAAATAATATCCTAACTAACTAAGGAATGAGGGGACCACATCCCATGTGACAAAAAGATGCCTTCCACTTGCTGAAATTCGTAACTTCCTTGGGCCCATATTAAACATGCCTTAATTAAGTCCAAAAAAAGGCCTAATGTATTGGAAAAACAAGCCCAACATGTGCAGCCATGTTCAGCCTTAAAAACTTGCTAAACATGCCAAAAAACTTGCTGAACAAGCCCAAGAAAGCATGCCCATGTGTTTGGACGTGATTTCCATACTTTGATCTTCACTTTAGGTTTCCCTTTGTGTAGCTTTGGCCTATAAGCTGTATCAAGCTCCACAAAGCCCATATTGCTTGAATTGCACCAAATCTGCTCCATATGAAGTGTAGCACGCCCCAAGTGTATTTCAGCCTCATAAAAGAGCTTTTGAACTCCTTTTAAATCTATTTGGATGATGTAAGATTGCTTTTCTTCAATGGCACAAAGCTGCCATATCTGGTTTGTATCATTCTCCCTTTCTTTTGAAAAGATTCGTCCTCGAATCTTGCTCATGTTCAGATCTGGAATGGAAACTTTAGGCACCAATTGATCTTCAAAAACCTCCTCTTGAGTTGATGAAAATAGTTTGAATGTTTCTTCTAGAACATCAACCTGCACATTGTCAAAAAAACTAGGAAAAGCTCCGTTAGTTAAAGACAGCTCACATGGAACTGAACCATCCTCTTCTTGAACTTCTAAATCAGCTCCATATTCTTTGTCTACCTCTTCAACCATATTTTGAACAATTTCATCGCAATCATCATCATCACAACCATAATCATCATAAATAGGTGAATTCTCATCCACATCTCCAAGAAGATCTCCATTTTTCACAAACTCTTCTTTAAATTCAATTATGGGAATCTCAGTAACTTCACTCCTTACTTCATCAAGTAATGGCACTACATCCTCTACTTCACAAACATCCTCTTCATGCAACTCTTCCAATTCATCCTCTTTTTTTAGTTCAACATTGGAATCCTCCATGGTTGCACTCTCCTCTTTCACCTTAATGGTAGGAATTTTTGAAACCACACTTATTGCTTCACATAGTTTAGAAGTATGCTTACACATATCTTCCAATTGTTGTCTCAGTTTCTTATATTCTAGTTTCATCCTCTTAGATTTCCTTTCTTCTTGTCGTCTCTTACAATGAATAAGAAAGTTTTTCTCCTTTGCATAGAAAACTGAAAGTTCTTCCTCTAATGAAGCAATCTCCTTTTCACAATATGAATATTCCCTTGTGTACCTTCGTGCACCTCCTAACTTTTGATACCACCTTTCAATAAGCTCTTCAAGAAATCGAATCTTACCATCGAGATATTGTAGATGGTATTTTTCTTTGGCTTCCTCTTCATCCATCTCAATCTCAATTGTTGTTGACATTTTTTTTTATATGTAGAATTTGAAAATCACTAAACAAACACAAAAGAAACAGCCCAAGAATGGCCACATAAAACGATTTGAAGGAAAGGAACAATCAACCCCAAGAAAAGGCTTACACAAGATGAATTTGAAGGGAAAAACACAACCAAATTGAACAAGACCCAATAGACACAAAACAAACTAAATTCTGACTACTAGAACACCAACGACTTAACAAACGGAATACTTAAATGGATGGGAAAGTGAAAAAAATGAATTGAATAAACTATTCTGAATACTAAAACGAACTAAAACTGACTCTTGAATGCCAAAAACGAAAATTGAATAGAGAAGGAAAGGAAAAAACGAATTTGAATAAAATAACCCTAATGGAACAATTAAACAAGCCCTAGAAAGACAAAGTAGATAAAAATTACCTTGTAGCAAGGCTCTGATACCAAATGACGCGGACCCTTAGCAACGATGGCAGCAAACCCAACGTATAACAATGGTAGAGAACTCCTTGAAACTTGATAATCACCTCCTAAGGAACCCAACGCCTATAAAGAGACGCGAACTCACTATGATTGAAGGATTTAGTTGGTAAGAAGAAGGAAAACGCCACAACTCTTGTTGATAAGTAAACCTAATTCTTGATGCAAAGAAAGAATTAAAGAATCCACTCTAATCTCTCTCACACGAAAATTCACAAGAATAACTTGTAGAAGAATTCAAAAATTTTTATTAATTGTTGTATATCAAATTCTGCCTAATAGTGCCCTTAAATAAGGGTTACAAAATTCCTAATTGCATAAGGAAAACATTCCTAATTGCATAAGGAAAATGGAAAACATTCCTAATTGCATAAGGAAAAATATAAAGTAATCCTAATCCATTATGGAAAACATAAAGTAAATATGAATCTAAATCAGATAAGTAATCTAAATCCTATCCAAATCTAATAAAACAAATCCAAAATAGATTTGGAAAGACTAAATAATATCAAATCCTAAAAGATATGGAAAATAAAATAATATCCTAACTAACTAAGGAATGAGGGGACCACATCCCATGTGACAAAAAGATGCCTTCCACTTGCTGAAATTCGTAACTTCCTTGGGCCCATATTAAACATGCCTTAATTAAGTCCAAAAAAAGGCCTAATGTATTGGAAAAACAAGCCCAACATGTGCAGCCATGTTCAGCCTTAAAAACTTGCTAAACATGCCAAAAAACTTGCTGAACAAGCCCAAGAAAGCATGCCCATGTGTTTGGACGTGATTTCCATACTTTGATCTTCACTTTAGGTTTCCCTTTGTGTAGCTTTGGCCTATAAGCTGTATCAAGCTCCACAAAGCCCATATTGCTTGAATTGCACCAAATCTGCTCCATATGAAGTGTAGCACGCCCCAAGTGTATTTCAGCCTCATAAAAGAGCTTTTGAACTCCTTTTAAATCTATTTGGATGATGTAAGATTGCTTTTCTTCAATGGCACAAAGCTGCCATATCTGGTTTGTATCAGTAAGTATCTCAGCCCTACTAATAATTTTAAAAAATTTTAAATTAAAAAAATATATATATAAAGAAAAAAAATTTCAGCACACCAATAATTTTATTATTTTACTGCACTTATTTTCCTTTTTTATGAACTTCAAAAATTTATTTTGACAGGTTTTGCATCATGACTAATATTTTTTTTTACTTTATTTTGTCTTCACATATAAAGTTGTTTTCTTTATTAATTTGTCTACTAATGATATTATTTTTTTCTAAATAAATAAATAAAATAAATAAATATTATATTTTTTCCAAATGCATTTTTACTAAAGTTGTACTAAAAATTAATTTCTATGTACGTACTAATTTTCTAATTTCATGTTAATTTAAGTCATATATTATTTTGATATTTGATTATTTTGATTACATTAATTTGCTTATGTTTACTACTACCATAAATAATAAATTGCAGTAAAATATATATATAATAAAAATTTTGCAGAAAGAAACATTGCAATAAAAATAAAAGTATATACTTGTGTTTTTCCTTGCTAACTTCGGTGGAGGTGCATTCCCACTAAGATGGAAACTCGATCCAACCCTCTATTTCTGAGGTAAGCGCGCAATTCAGGATCCATACGAGGTCTAGTCCTAGATGTATGTTGGTTTACCGCTATTATATATGCTGAAAGTTGAAACTTATCAAATAAACAAGGAAATTGAAATTGTTTGCTCAAAAGCTTGTAATTTTGCCTGAATTTTTGAATTACCTTCTTAGAATGAAATGCTTTGTATTTATAAAGAATGAATTTGCAAGCTAAGTTCAAAGCTACAACTCCATTCACATGTCTTACCTCAAAGTCAGAGAAGGGACGTGTACAACATAAAAAAAAATTGAAAAAGGAAAAGGCAACAACAAAGACAAAGTCACTGCATCATTCCTATCTCCTTTCATATTTAATGTCTCCTTTCAATAATTCATGTTTAAGCTCACATATAGCACACGAGCACACAATAAGTTACTTTCAATAATTCATATACAGCACACAAGCACATATTAAATTGATATTTATTTTGGGTTTATAATTTTTGCATGTCTAAAAAATATTATTTGTACTCACAAAATATTTTTTCCACACAGAAGGCAAGAGTATATAGGTATTCAAACACAATAAAAAATATCAAAATTTTTTGCAAATCCTTTACTGACTACTGAAATTAAGTTTTTTGTAGGTACCTCGAGTCGAGAACCTAACCAATCCAGTTTCAAGTCAAGAACTCAACCAACTTCAGGTTCAAAACCCAACCAATCTAGTCTTCGGGTCCAAAACCCAACCAGCCTTGAGTCCAAAACCCAACCAACCTCGGGTCCAGAATCCAACCAATCTAATTTTGGGTCCAAAACCCAACCAATCTAGTTTTAGGTCCAGAACACAACCAATCCATTTTCGGGTCTAAAACCTAATAAATCAATTCCTCGGGTCCAGAACCCATCCTTATCCAAACTTAGCCCAAAGTCATGTTGCTTTTCACTCTCTGAATAAATTCAAGATCGTTCATCCAATTTGATATGGACACCATCCATATCAAATTGGATGCAAAACCAATTCAATATGGTTGGCCCATATCGAATGGTGCATTGGTAGAAAACTAACCATATTACCACCCGGACATATTTGATGTACATTCCACTTGGTGCCCTTTGCCAACGGACTTGCTATGATCCTCGCAGCCTTGGTCAGCAGTATGGATCTCAGTCTCAGCATTTTGATTTTATTGCTGACCTAGGCATTCCCTTGTTGACTGAAGCCTTTTTGGATTGTCTAATGATGTGAGCCTGCCTTGCTGGGATTTAATTCCTAAGGAAGCTCAAGCTACGGATCGTCTCCAAAATATAAGAACACCAACCAGCACCTTCAACCCAACACCAACTTGTGATGTAAAACTGAAGCTATATGGCTGGAAACCAAAGATTCAAGACCCAACCCCAACTTGTGAAGGAAAAACCTTGAATATAAGTTTAGACCTAGCAAACTTGGTTATTTTTGCAAGGAATTCGTGCAAGTTCTAACCAGAACTCAAAAGAAGGCTAAAAACCTCTCAAAGCTCTCAAAAATGGAGAGAAAACTCAGAATATTCATTAAGTTCAAAGTCTGCCATTACATCTGTTTTTAAAGACTTAAAGAAAGCATAAAACAAGTGAAATGATGGAAAAATACAAATATAATGATGTGGTTACATAAAACAAATTGGGCAGCCATATAGCTTGTCTCCCACTAGCTTTTAAAAGACATGGGCAGCCATATAGCTTGTCTCCCACTAGCTTTTAAAAGGCATCTTTGACTCCCAATGTGAGTTTCAGCCACTCTTAATATATGGGCATCCAATGGTACGTGAATGGTATGTATTTAGCTCCCAAAGGTATAATGATGGATGCCAATATGTATTCCATCCTTTGGGTCAATTGGCCTCTTGGGTAGATTGCAATTTGGACACATGCAACCAAACAGCTTCTTTGCTCTTATTTTCTTCAAGTCTTAACGTTCCAATTGTATTGAGAACATATAGATGTTTGGAAACTAATCCTTGAAGTTTTCTTGCCATTGATCGAGTAACAGGTCCTTGGTGTTGTATGCTAGCAATTAGATCCTCATCATCCTCTCCCTCTTCAAAAGAATTCATCCTCAAATCTTCATCATCTGCATAGTAAGGAGCAAGATCAGAAACATTAAAAGTTGCACTTACACCATACTCACCTGGTAGATTAATCTTGTAGGCATTATCATTAATCCTTTCGAGTACTTCAAATGGTCCATCACTTCTCGGTTCCAATTTTGATTTCCTTTGTATAGGAAACCTTTCTTTTCCCAAATGAACCCATACCAGATCACCAGGCTGGAACACCATCTTTTTCCTTCCTTTGTTTACTTTGGTTGCTCTATTCTCATTAATCTTCTCCATTTGTTGCTTGGCCCTTTGATGCATTTGCTTCACCAATTCAGCTTTCTTTTTACCATCAAAACTAGTAAGCTCATTAGTTGGAAGAGGCAACAAATCTAATAGAGTAAGAGGATTAAAACCATAGACAAGCTCAAAGGGTGAAAATCCAGTGGATGAATGCATTGATCTATTATATGCAAATTCAATAAATGGTATGCATTCCTCCCATGTCTTCAAATTTTGTTTAATCATGGTACGAAGAAGAGTGCCCACAGTCCTATTAACAACTTCCGTCTGCCCATCTGTTTGCGGATGGCATGTAGTAGAGAAACAAAGCTTTGTACCTAACTTTCCCCATAGGACTTTCCAAAAATGACTCAAAAATTTTACATCTCGATCACTTACTATGGTCCTAGGAATACCATGCAATCTCACTACTTCTCTAAAGAACAAATCAGATATATGGCATGCATCATCAGTTTTATGACATGGAATGAAATGTGCCATTTTAGAAAATCTATCAACCACAACAAATAAACTATCATGACCCTTTTTTGTCCTAGGTAGCCCCAAAATAAAGTCCATAGATAAGTCTACCCAAGGTTCACTAGGTACACTTAAAGGCATATACAAACCATGTGGTCTTACTTTGGACTTTGCTTTCATACATGTCACGCATTTAGCATAAAATTTCTCTATATCTTTCCTCATATGTGGCCAATAAAAATGTTCATTCAGAATTTCTAATGTTTTATCCACCCCAAAATGTCCCATTAAACCTCCCCCATGTGACTCTCTTACAAGCAATCCTCTTATAGAGCTATTTGGAACACAAAGTCATTTCTCTCTAAATAAGAAACCATCATGCCTATAAAATTTTTCAAAGGCAGCATTTTCAGAAGAGGCATATATTTGTGCAAATTCAGAGTCATGCTTATACAATTCTTTCATATGCTCAAATCCTAGAAGTCTAGCATCAAGCATAGAGATTAGGGCATACCTCCTAGATAAGGCATCAGCAACAATATTTTCTTTTCCTTGCTTATATTGAATCACATATGGAAACGCTTTAATAAATTCACTCCATTTGGCATGGCGTTTGTTCAGCTTGCTTTGTCCTTTCAAGTATTTTAGTGATTCATGATCACTATGAATAACAAACTCCTTTGGCCAAAGATAATGCTGCCACGTCTCCAACACCCTAACTAATGCATACATCTCCTTGTCATAAGTAGAGTAATTCAAAGGAGCTCCACTTAGCTTCTCACTAAAGTATGCAATTGGTCTTCTTTCCTGCATCAAAACAGCACCTATACCCACTCCGGAAGCATCACATTCAACTTCAAAAGTCTTAGAAAAATCAGGTAATGCAAGTAATGGTGCAGAACATAATTTTTCTTTCAGTAATCTAAATGCATGCTCCTGTTCCTCATTCCATCTGAACCCTACATTTTTCTTCACTATTTCATTCAATGGGGCTGCAATTGTGCTAAAATCTCTAACAAACCTCCTATAAAAACTAGCAAGACCATGAAAACTCCTAACATCAGTCACGGATTTTGGTGTAGGCCATTCTTTGATGGCTTTTACCTTATCCTCATCAACCTCAATTCCTTTCCCACTCACTACAAATCCTAAGAAAATGACTTTTTTCATGCAAAATGTACATTTCTTTAAATTTGCATACAATTTCTCTTTCCTAAGAACTTCAAGCACACATCTTAAATGCATTAAATGATCATTTAAACTTTGACTATACACTAAAATATCATCAAAATACACAACAACAAACTTTCCAAGAAAAGTACGCAAGACATGATTCATTAATCTCATGAAAGTACTAGGTGCATTGCTTAGTCCAAAAGGCATGACTAACCATTCATACAAACCATATTGAGTCTTAAAAGCTGTTTTCCATTCATCTCCTAATCTCATTCTTATTTGATGATAACCACTTTTAAGATCAATTTTCAAAAATATACATGCACCATGCAATTCATCAAGCATATCATCAAGTCTAGGGATTGGATGTCTATACTTTACAGTGATTTTGTTGACGGCGCGACAATCCACACACATTCACATTGATCCATCCCTTTTGGGTACCAAAAGTACCGGTACAGCGCATGGACTCATGCTCTCTCTGACATGACCCTTTGTAAGTAATTCTTCCACCTGTTTTTGTAACTCTTTGGCCTCTTGAGGATTGGTTCTATATGCTGGCTGATTCAGAATTACAGCTCCAGGAACAAAATCAATTTGATGTTCTATTCCTCTTATAGGTGGTAGTCCGCTAGATACTTCATCGGGAAAGACATCTTCAAATTCCTGCAACAAAGTCAATGCAACACTAGAAATAGGACGATCAAGGTCAGTTACATTAAGAAAAGCTCCCTTACATAGTAAGAGTAGCATCACATTATTTGAAGAATAGGCTTGCCTCACATCTTTTCCCCTAGCAACTAAACTTACTTTCTTCTCACAACTCTCATTTTTATTGTAGATTTTTTTCTTTTTCTCATTTTCTTTTACTTTCTCATTTTTTATTCTTTGTTTTTCCTCTTGCTCTTTTCTTTCTCTCACTCTCTTTTCAGATTCTTTTTGCATTTTCTCTTCCATGGCAGCTTGTATTCGTTTTTGGTCTTCAAAAGCCTCCATCGGTGTCAAAGGTGCAAGCGTCAACTTTCGACCTTCAAAATCAAAAGAGTACCTATTTTTTATTCCATCATGTACAGCCCTTCTATCATATTGCCATGGCCTCCCAAGCAGAATATGACTAGCATGCATAGGAACAACATCACATAACACTTCATCCTTATACCTCCCAATGGAAAATGTTAGCAACACTTGCTTAGTCACCCTAACTTCACCATAATCATTAAACCATTGCAACCTATATGGCTTAGGATGTTTTGTAGTAGGGAAATCAAGTTTTTCCACTAGTAGAGTACTAGCCATATTCACGCAACTTCCACTGTCTATTATCATGCTACAAACCTTATCTTTAACTAGACATCTAGTATGAAAGATATTTTCTCTTTGTAGCTCATCACCATCATCTGCATTTACTTGGGTATTTAAAGCACGCATAACAACTAGAACGTTGCCATGTACAACATGCTCTACATCACTATCATCACCCATAGGTTGAATGTCATCACTGGAATCATCATTAACAGCCTCATCATCTTCAGATTCTATCTCTCCACTTGGCCTCGTCACCATTGCCCTTTTATTTGGACATTGTGCAGCATAATGTCCCTTGCCTAAGCATCTAAAACATTGGATGTCTCTAGTTCTTCCGTTGGAGTTCATTGGTGCCTTACCCTTATCAATCACAATGGGTTTTTCTCCAGCCTTGTTTCCCTCTTTCTTCTCCTTTGAAACAAATTTACTCTCACTATATTCCCCTTTCTTCCAATTTGGCTTCCATGGAACATTGTTGGTAGAATTCATTCCCATACCCGATCTGGTTGTTTTCTTCTTCTTGAGATGTTTTTCTACCTTGATTGCCATATTTAACATATCATCAAGCTCCACATAATGATGCAGCTCCACTATGTCGGCAATTTCATCTTTCAGCCCATGTAGGAACCGTGCCATAGTTGCTTCCCTTTCTTCTTCTATATTAGCTCGTATCATAGCCATTTCCATCTCTTGAAAATATTCTTCCACACTTTTATTGCCCTGCACCAGCCCTTGTAATCTTTGATGCAACTCTCTATAGTAGTGTTGTGGAACAAATCGATCTCTCATGACCTGTTTCAACTCATCCCAAGTCTGCACTCCTCTCATGCCATTTCTTCTTCGTTTAGTGAGTAATTGATCCCACCAAACTAATGCATAACCAGTAAACTCTACCACAGCAAGTGATAGAGACGTCACAAGGCTACATGCAACATTTTATTGAAGAGGAGCTGAAGGTGCACGATATGGCTGATCAAGGATGCAAATTGGAGCATATTTGGCTCAAGTCACTAGTTGGGCTTATTTATAGTTAAATAATTAGCTGAACTTGTTATTTTAATATGTATTAAGGCCCACTAGTTATGCTCATTTAAAAAGTAAGGGCCCTGTTTGTTTGGTATTAAATTAGGACTTTGATTACTTTATTATTTCTTAAAATTTGATTAGAAAACCAAACGCTACTTAATAACCCTAATTAGGGTTTAGCTATTTATATCTCATTTAGGGTTGTAAGCCATCTTAGTTTTGAAGTTTTGGACGAATTAATTAACCTAAAGCCGAATTGCTTATATCTTTGTGTTTTTGCTTGAATACATGCTTCAGAAACATTCAAGTAGTTTGATCAACTTTCTTGGGGAGTGTTTCGAATCTGGGATTTAGGAACTGACTTGTTTCGAAATCTTGGATCTTTGATTAATTCAAGGTAATCTGAAATCTAACCTAATCCTTGGGGGTTGTACCGAATTCGACTAGGGGTTTTCAAGTTAATGCTGTGGGGGTTCGAAATCAAAGGGTTCTCAGGCTTATTCTTGGAGGTTCCGTATCATTTGGTATCAGAGCCTACGCTCTAGATCAGGTTTTATCCCTTCCAATTCGTTTTCGTTTCTTCTTTTGTTATTTGCGTTTTTGTTGCTTTGTTTCAATTGTTCAATTCGTTCTCTTGTTTTCCTTGTTCCTCTAAATTGTTTTCTTTGTGGGTTATTTTCGTTTTCATTTTTTTCACCTGCTATTTGCGTTTTTGTTTCCTTTGTGGGTTACTTTCGTTTTCGTTTCTTCTCTTGTTAGTTTCGTTTTGTTTCTTTGTTATTGATCCTTGAATCATTTTCGTTTTTCTTTCAAAGTCGAAAATTCAAAAAAAAATTCCATTAGGGTTCTAATTTAGTTTTCATTTTGTGTTTAAAGTCTTATTTCAATTTTGAATTCAGTTTGCCTTTTTAGTCCAAATCGTTTTTCTTATTCTGAAATTGGGTTGGTTGATTTGTTCCGAATTGGTTTGTTCTATCTATTTCGAATTGGATTTGTTCTATTGTGGATTTCCGAATTGGGAATTTAGGTTGCTTTGTTCAAATTCGAAATTGTGTTCTTGATTGTTGATTCGAAATTTGTTGATTCGAAAGTGTTCTAAATCCGAATCTTATTCTTGTTAATCATTCTGATTCTGTTTCGAAAATTTCCAAGAAAGTGTTTCAAACAAGTTTCAAAAGGAAAGCTGAATTGGTCTAAAGGAAGTCTTGATTATTTATTATGTTCCAATTTCGAGTTTCAAAAGGAAGTCCTCTAAATTGATCTTGTTCTTGTTACCTGATTGGAAAAAAAAAAGTTTTGTGTGGTGTGTGAATTAGGGCTGCCCATCTTGAGATAGTGAGAGGGAGCCAAAAAAAAAAAGAGTACAAAAGTGCTTCAAGAAATTTTTTTTCGTTTTCCTTGTTATTTAGGTGATAAGGGTCGAATCTGGATAGGTTAGAAGTAACCAAAATTTTGTCACGAAATTTTGACAAATTTGAGGGGCTGTTTTGATTCAAATTTCAGATTTTGGGATACTACACACGGAGGCTATTTGAGTTGTTTCATAAAGTGTGATTCACCTAAGAACATAAAAGAAATCAGCTTGAGAGGTGTGAGCTGAACCGTGAGAGATTTCATATATTGAGTGAAACACGAGAGACCAACCTTCATCTATTGAGTGTAAACACGTGAGGGAGTGTTGTGAGGCTTTTTTTTATTTGTTTTGTGCTAACCTTTTATTGCAGGAAACATGTCTGGAAGAGATGCAGGTGTTCAGATTGATCCAGCTTGATTGCGTGAGGCGCAACAAGCTGAATTTACACGTTTACACCGTGCTATGGATACCATAACATAAAGATTGGAGCGCATGGATTTGAGGTTGCAGAGTGTCGAAAGAGCCACATTGGAGCGCAATGAGAGTCGAAGAGGTGGCAGAAATCAAATGCAGCAACCTGAACATTTCTATAGGAGTATCATGCAGAGACTTCAGGCTATCAAGGAAGGAAGTAAAAGTGTTGATGATTACTACAAAGAAAGGGAGAATTTGAAGGTTGAAGATAGCAATGAAGAAGAACTAATTTATGCAGAAGAGATTGTTGATGGTAGTGATTTGTTAATGTCATCCGAGGCTGTTTATGGTGATACTTCTTTTCAGGGTGATATTGAAGATCATACTTTAGAGATTATTGGTGAAGATTCACCACTAGAATCAAAAGAAGCTGCTACTTTTCAACAAGACATTCCAAAGTTGGAAACTTTTGAAGAAATATTGAAGGAAGAAATTGATATGCTTGGGTTAGAAGTACAACTAAAAGAAGAAGCAAGAAAAATAAAACTTTCTACTCCCACAAATCATGATTGCCTGTCTGTTGCAAACATGGAATTTATTTTGCCTAACAATGATTTTGATGTTTATGAAATAAAATTTCAGGTTCTTCAAATTGATGACAAGCCACAAGTAATTGGAGTGAAATTACAAAGTTGCTTTTCTTTACTACTTCAGCATTTTAAAACTCGAGGACGAGTTTTCTCCAACAAAGGGGGAATGATAGAGACGTCACAAGGCTACATGCAACATTTTGTTGAAGAGGAGCTGAAGGTGCATGATATGGCTGATCAAGGATGCAAATTGGAGCATATTTGGCTCAAGTCACTAGTTGGGCTTATTTATAGTTAAATAATTAGCCGAACTTGTTATTTTAATATGTATTAAGGCCCACTAGTTATGCTCATTTAAAAAGTAAGGGCCCTGTTTGTTTGGTATTAAATTAGGACTTTGATTACTTTATTATTTCTTAAAATTTGATTAGAAAGCCAAACGCTACTTAATAACCCTAATTAGGGTTTAGCTATTTATATCTCATTTAGGGTTGAAGCCATCTTATTATGAAGTTTTTGGACGAATTTATTAATCTAAAGCCGAATTGCTTTTATCTTTGTGTTCTTGCTTGAATACATGCTTCAGAAACATTCAAGTAGTTTGATCAACTTTCTTGTGGAGTGTTTCGAATCTGGGATTTAGGAACTGACTTGTTTCGAAATCTTGGATCTTTGATCAATTCAAGGTAATCTGAAATCTAACCTAATCCTTGGGGGTTGTACCGAATTCGACTAGGGGTTTTCAAGTTAATGCTGTGGGGGTTAGAAATCAAGGGGTTCTCAGGCTTATTCTTGGAGGTTCCGTATCACATTCCTAAATGCATAAGGAAAATATAAAGTATGGAAACAACCAAACTAATTCCTTCAACATAAGAAATGCCTCCACACTATTTGGACTGTCCATGGGCCTTAAATTACTTCCCAAGGCTTTATATGATGATGAGGATCTGATTGCTAGCATACAACACCAAGGACCTGTTACTCGATCAATGGCAAGAAAACTTCAAGGATTAGTTTCCAAACATCTATATGTTCTCAATACAATTGGAACGTTAAGACTTGAAGAAAATAAGAGCAAAGAAGCTGTTTGGTTGCATGTGTCCAAATTGCAATCTACCCAAGAGGCCAATTGACCCAAAGGAGTTAGAATACATATTGGCATCCATCATTATACCTTTGGGAGCTAAATACATACCATTCACGTTCCATTGGATGTCCATATATTAAGAGTGGCTGAAATTCACATTGGGAGTCAAAGATGCCTTTTAAAAGCTAGTGGGAGACAAGCTATATGGCTGCCCATGCCTTTTAAAAGCTAGTGGGAGACAAGCTATATGGCTGCCCAATTTGTTTTATGTAACCACATTATTATATTTGTATTTTTTCCATCATTTCACTTGTTTTATGCTTTCTTTAAGTCTTTAAAAACAGATGTAATGGCAGATTTTGAACTTAATGAATATTCTGAGTTTTCTCTCCATTTTTGAGAGCTTTGAGAGGTTTTTAGCCTTCTTTTGAGTTCTTGTTAGAACTTGCACGAATTCCTTGCAAAAATAACCAAGTTTGCTAGGTCTTAACTTATATTCAAGGTTTTTCCTTCACAAGTTGGGGTTGGGTCTTGAATCTTTGGTTTCCAGCCATATAGCTTCAGTTTTACATCACAAGTTGGTGTTGGGTTGAAGGTACTGGTTGGTGTTCTTATGTTTTGGAGACGATCCGTAGCTTGAGCTTCCTTAGGAATTAAATCCCAGCAAGGCAGGCTCACATCATATGAACCCCCATGGACCTTTCTTGCACGTTGGACCTTTCTTTAGCTAGCCTTTAGCTTCCACACTAAGCATCATAATCAGCTTTTGATGAGGATCTGATTGCTAGCATACAACACCAAGGACCTGTTACTCAATCAATGGCAAGAAAACTTCAAGGATTAGTTTCCAAACATCTATATGTTCTCAATACAATTGGAACGTTAAGACTTGAAGAAAATAAGAGTAAAGAAGCTGTTTGGTTGCACGTGTCCAAATTGCAATCTTCCCAAGAGGCCAATTGACCCAAAGGAGTTAGAATACATATTGGCATCCATCATTATACCTTTGGGAGCTAAATACATACCATTCACGTACCATTGGATGCCCATATATAAAGAGTGGCTGAAACTCACATTGGGAGTCAAATATGCCTTTTAAAAGCTAGTGGGAGACAAGCTATATGGCTGCCCATGCCTTTTAAAAGCTTGTGGGAGACAAGCTATATGGCTGCCCAATTTGTTTTATGTAACCACATCATTATATTTGTATTTTTCCATCATTTCACTTGTTTTATGCTTTCTTTAAGTCTTTAAAAATAGATGTAATGACAGACTTTGAATTGAATGAATATTCTGAGTTTTCTCTCCATTTTTGAGAGCTTTGAGAGGTTTTTAGCCTTCTTTCCTTGCAAAAATAACCAATTTTGCTAGGTCTTAACTTATATTCAAGGTTTTTCCTTCACAAGTTGGGGTTGGGTCTTGAATCTTTGGTTTCCAGCCATATAGCTTCAGTTTTACATCACAAGTTAGTGTTGGATTGAAGGTGCTGGTTGGTGTTCTTATGTTTTGGAGACGATCCGTAGCTTGAGCTTCCTTAGGAATTAAATCCCAGCAAGGCAGGCTCACATCCATCTGTTTGCGGATGGCATGTAGTAGAAAAACAACTCAAGAAGAAGAAAACAACCAGATCGGGAATGGGAATGAATTCTGCCAATAATGTTCCCTTGAAGCCAAATTGGAAGAAAGGGGAATCTAGTGAGAATAAATTTGTTTCAAAGGAGAAGAAAGAGGGGAACAAGGCTGGAGAAAAACCCATTGTGATTGATAAGGGTAAGGCACCAATGAACTCCAATGGAAGAACAAGAGACATCCAATGTTTCCAATGTTTAGGGAAAGGGCATTATGCTAGAGAATGTCCAAATAAAAGGGTGATGGTGGTGAGGCCGAGTGGTGATATTGAATCTGAAGATGATGAAGTTGTAGATGAAGATTCAGATGTTAACATTCCACCTTTGGATGAAGATAGTGATGTAGAGCATGCTGTGCATGGAAATGCTCTTGTTGTTATGCGTGCTTTAAATATACAAGTGAAGGAAGATGAAGGTGATGAACTGCAAAGAGAAAATATTTTTCATACTAGATGTTTAGTCAAAGAAAAAGTTTGTAGTATGATCATAGATGGTGGGAGTTGTGTTAATGTGGCTAGCACTCTACTAGTAGAGAAACTTGCATTTCCTACTACAAAACATCATAATCCATACAGATTGCAGTGGTTGAATGATAGTGGAGAAGTTAAGGTGACCAAGCAAGTATTATTATCATTTACCATTGGGAGGTATAAGGATGAAGTGTTGTGTGATGTAGTTCCCATGCATGCTAGTCATATCCTACTTGGGAGGCCATGGCAATATGATAGAAAAGCAACACATGACGGGTTTAAGAATAGGTATTCATTTGATTTTGAAGGCCGAAAGGTGACTCTTGCACCTTTAACACCTATGGAGGCTTTTGAAGACCAAAAGCGAGTACAAGCTGCCATGCAAGAGAAAATGCAAAGAGAGGTTGAAAAGAGGGAGAGAGAAAAGAAAGATCAAGAGGAAAAACAAAGAATAAAAACTGAGAGAGAAAAAGAAAAAGAGAAAAAGAAGAAATTA
Source organism: Garcia nutans (assembly GCA_947685225.1). NCBI lineage: Eukaryota > Viridiplantae > Streptophyta > Magnoliopsida > Malpighiales > Euphorbiaceae > Garcia > Garcia nutans. The sequence goes on along the minus strand of CANTUV010000007.1, from coordinate 28,238,052 downwards.
CATAATAAAAATGAAAGTGGAGAGAAGAAAGTAAGTTTAGTTGCTAGGGGGAAAGATGTGAGGCAAGCATACTCTTCTGATAGTATGATGCTCCTTCTGATATGTAAGGGAGTTTTTCATAATGTAACTGACCTTGATACATCTATTCCTAGTGTTGCTTTGACTTTGTTGCAGGAATTTGAAGATGTCTTTCCAAATGAGGTACCAAGTGGATTGCCACCCATTAGAGGAATAGAACATCAAATTGATTTCATTCCTGGAGCTGTAATTCCAAATCTTCCAGCATATAGGACAAATCCTCAAGAGGTTAAGGAGTTGCAAAAACAGGTGGATGAGCTGCTTGCGAAAAGTCATGTTAGGGAGAGCATGAGTCCATGTGCTGTGCCGGTACTTCTAGTACCTAAAAAGGATGGATCAATGCGAATGTGTGTGGATTGTCGTGCTATCAATAAAATCACTGTAAAGTATAGACATCCAATTCCTAGACTTGATGATATGCTTGATGAATTGCATGGCGCATGTATATTTTCAAAAATTGATCTTAAAAGTGGTTATCATCAAATAAGAATGAGATTAGGAGATGAATGGAAAACAGCTTTTAAGACTCAATATGGTTTGTATGAATAACCAGTCATGCCTTTTGGACTAAGCAATGCACCTAGTACTTTCATGAGATTAATGAATCATGTCTTGCGTGCTTTTCTTGGAAAGTTTGTTGTTGTGTATTTTGATGATATTTTAGTGTATAGTCAAAGTTTAAATGATCATTTAATGCATTTAAGATGTGTGCTTGAAGTTCTTAGGAAAGAGAAATTGTATGCAAATTTAAAGAAATGTACATTCTGCATGGAAAAAGTCATTTTCTTAGGATTTGTAGTGAGTGGGAAAGGAATTGAGGTTGATGAGGATAAGGTAAAAGCCATCAAAGAGTGGCCTACACCAAAATCCGTGACTGATGTTAGGAGTTTTCATGGTCTTGCTAGTTTTTATAGGAGATTTGTTAGAGACTTTAGTACAATTGCAGTGCCATTAAATGAAATTGTGAAGAAAAATGTAGGGTTCAAATGGAATGAGGAACAGGAGCATGCATTTAGATTACTGAAAGAAAAATTATGTTCTGCACCATTACTTGCATTACCTGATTTTTCTAAGACTTTTGAAGTTGAATGTGATGCTTCCGGAGTGGGTATAGGTGCTGTTTTGATGCAGGAAAGAAGACCAATTGCATACTTTAGTGAGAAGCTAAGTGGAGCTCCTTTGAATTACTCTACTTATGACAAGGAGATGTATGCATTAGTGAGGGCGTTGGAGACGTGGCAGCATTATCTTTGGCCAAAGGAGTTTGTTATTCATAGTGATCATGAATCACTAAAATACTTGAAAGGACAAAGCAAGCTGAACAAACACCATGCCAAATGGAGTGAATTTATTGAAGCGTTTCCATATGTGATTCAATATAAGCAAGGAAAAGAAAATGTTGTTGCTGATGCCTTATTTAGGAGGTATGTCCTAATCTCTATGCTTGATGCTAGACTTCTAGGATTTGAGCATATGAAAGAATTATATAAGCATGACTCTGAATTTGCACAAATATATGCCTCTTGTGAAAATGCTGCCTTTGAAAAATTTTATAGGCATGAAGGTTTCTTATTTAGAGAGAAACGACTTTGTGTTCCAAATAGCTCTATAAGAGGATTGCTTGTAAGAGAGTCACATGGGGGAGGTTTAATGGAACATTTTGGGGTGGATAAAACATTAGAAATTCTGAATGAACATTTTTATTGGCCACATATGAGGAAAGATATAGAGAAATTTTGTGTAAATGCGTGACATGTATGAAAGCAAAGTCCAAAGTGAGACCACATGGTTTGTATATACCTTTAAGTGTACCTAGTGAACCTTGGGTAGACTTATCTATGGACTTTATTTTGGGGCTACCTAGGACAAAAAAGGGTCATGATAGTTTATTTGTTGTGGTTGATAGATTTTCTAAAATGGCACATTTCATTCCATGTCATAAAACTGATGATGCATGCCATATATCTGATTTGTTCTTTAGAGAAGTAGTGAGATTGCATGGTATTCCTAGGACCATAGTAAGTGATCGAGATGTAAAATTTTTGAGTCAGTTTTGGAAAGTCCTATGGGGAAAGTTAGGTACAAAGCTTTGTTTCTCTACTACATGCCATCCGCAAACAGATAGGCAGACGGAAGTTGTTAATAGGACTGTGGGCACTCTTCTTCGTACCATGATTAAACAAAATTTGAAGACATGGGAGGAATGCATACCATTTATTGAATTTGCATATAATAGATCAATGCATTCATCCACTGGATTTTCACCTTTTGAGCTTGTCTATGGTTTTAATCCACTTACTCCATTAGATTTGTTGCCTCTTCCTACTAATGAGCTTACTAGTTTTGATGGTAAAAAGAAAGCTGAAATGGTGAAGCAAATGCATCAAAGGGCCAAGCAACAAATGGAGAAGATTAATGAGAATAGAGCAACCAAAGTAAACAAAGGAAGGAAAAAGATGGTGTTCCAGCCTGGTGATCTGGTATGGGTTCATTTGCGAAAAGAAAGGTTTCCTACACAAAGGAAATCAAAATTGCAGCCGAGAAGTGATGGACCATTTGAAGTACTCAAAAGGATTAATGATAATGCCTACAAGATTAATCTACCAGGTGAGTATGGTGTAAGTGCAACTTTTAATGTTTCTGATCTTGCTCCTTACTATGCAGATGATGAAGATTCGAGGACGAATTCTTTTGAAGAGGGAGAGGATGATGAGGATCTGATTGCTAGCATACAACACCAAGGACCTGTTACTCGATCAATGGCAAGAAAACTTCAAGGATTAGTTTCCAAACATCTATATGTTCTCAATACAATTGGAACGTTAAGACTTGAAGAAAATAAGAGTAAAGAAGCTGTTTGGTTGCACGTGTCCAAATTGCAATCTTCCCAAGAGGCCAATTGACCCAAAGGAGTTAGAATACATATTGGCATCCATCATTATACCTTTGGGAGCTAAATACATACCATTCACGTACCATTGGATGCCCATATATAAAGAGTGGCTGAAACTCACATTGGGAGTCAAAGATGCCTTTTAAAAGCTAGTGGGAGACAAGCTATATGGCTGCCCATGCCTTTTAAAAGCTAGTGGGAGACAAGCTATATGGCTGCCCAATTTGTTTTATGTAACCACATCATTATATTTGTATTTTTCCATCATTTCACTTGTTTTATGCTTTCTTTAAGTCTTTAAAAACAGATGTAATGGCAGACTTTGAATTGAATGAATATTCTGAGTTTTTTCTCCATTTTTGAGAGCTTTGAGAGGTTTTTAGCCTTCTTTCCTTGCAAAAATAACCAATTTTGCTAGGTCTTAACTTATATTCAAGGTTTTTCCTTCACAAGTTGGGATTGGGTCTTGATATATGGTTTTTCCTTAACTTATATTCAAGGTTTTCCCTACAATCAACACACATCCTCCAAGAACCATCTTTCTTGGGTACTAATAAGACTGGAACGGCACAAAGACTAAGGCTCTCACGAACCAAGCCTTTCTCCAAAATCTCTTCAACTTGTCTTTGCATCTCTTTTGTCTCCATAGGATTGCTCCTATATGCTGGCCGGTTTGGAATTGTAGAACCGGATATGAAGTCAATTTGATGTTCAATCCCTCTTAATGGCGGCAAACCACTAGGAAGGTCTTCAAGAAACACATCCTTAAAATCCTGCAACAAAGACACAAAACTTGAAGGTAAAGAATCAAGAGATTCTTCACTGTCAACAAGTAACAATTCTTTATACATAATAATGAGTACAGGCTGCCCTACATCTATCTCTCTTGCTCTTGCATAAAAAGTATGTTTTGCTTTTTCTCCTAGCTTAGTTTCTCTCACCAATGGGCCATTTATTTGTTTGCTTACTTTCTTTTGACTCTCGGCCTCTTTTCCCTTTCTGCACTCACTCACTTTATTATTTTCTCTCTCCCTACCCTTAGAATTACCCTTGGGTGTTGAAGAAACATCATTGGCCGAATTTGAACCCCCTTGGTTCATGTTGGCCGAAACTTTTTTCTCCCTCTCTAGCATCCTCTTTTGATCTTCATACACCTCTTGAGGTGATAATGGTGCTAGAACAATTCAGAGGAACAAGGAAAACAAGAGAACGAATTGAACAATGGAAACAAAGCAACAAAAACACAAATAACAAAAAAATAAACGAAAATGAATTGATAGGGATAAAACCTGATCTAGAGCGTAGGCTCTGATACCAAATGATACGGAACCTCCAAGAATAAGCCTGAGAACCCCTTGATTTCGAACCCCCACAGCATTAACTTGAAAACCCCTAGTCGAATTCGGTACAACCCCCAAGGATTAGGTTAGATTTCAGATTACCTTGAATTGATCAAAGATCTAAGATTTCGAAACAAGTCAGTTCCTAAATCCCAGATTCGAAACACTCCACAAGAAAGTTGATCAAACTACTTGAATGTTTTTGAAGCATGTATTCAAGCAAGAACACAAAGATAAAAGCAATTCGGCTTTAGATTAATAAATTCGTCCAAAAACTTCATAATAAGATGGCTTCAACCCTAAATGAGATATAAATAGCTAAACCCTAATTAGGGTTATTAAGTAGCATTTGGCTTTCTAATCAAATTTTAAGAAATAATAAAGTAATCAAAGTCCTAATTTAATACCAAACAAACCGGGCCCTTACTTTTTAAATGAGCATAACTAGTGGGCCTTAATACATATTAAAATAACAAGTTCAGCTAATTATTTAACTATAAATAAGCCCAACTAGTGACTTGAGCCAAATATGCTCCAATTTGCATCCTTGATCAGCCATATCGTGCACCTTCAGCTCCTCTTCAACAAAATGTTGCATGTAGCCTTGTGACGTCTCTATCATTTTATGTTCTTAGGTGAATCACACTTTATGAAACAACTCAAATAGCCTCCGTGTGTAGTATCCCAAAATCTGAAATTTGAATCAAAACAGCCCCTCAAATTTGTCAAAATTTCGTGACAAAATTTTGGTTACTTCTAACCTATCCAGATTCGACCCTTATCACCTAAATAACAAGGAAAAAGAAAAAAATTTCTTGAAGCACTTTTGTACTCTTTTTTATTATTATTTTTGCTCCCTCTCACTATCTCTTTTGAAGGGCAGCCCTAGTTCACACCACACGAAAATTTTTTCCAATCAGGTAACAAGAACAAGATCAATTTAGAGGACTTCCTTTTGAAACTCGAAATTGGAACAGAATAAATAATCAAGACTTCCTTTAGACCAATTCAACTTTCCTTTTGAAACTTGTTTGAAACACTTTCTTGGAAATTCGAAACAGAATCAGAATGATTAACAAGAATAAGATTCAAATTTAGAACACTTTCGAATCAACAAATTTCGAATCAACAATCAAGAAAAACGAAAACGATTCAAGGATCAATAACAAAGAAACAAAACAAAACTAACAAGAGAAGAAACGAAAACGAAAGTAACCCACAAAGGAAACAAAAATGCAAATAGCAGGTGAAGAAAACGAAAACGAAAATAACCCACAAAGAAAACAATTCAGAGGAACAAGGAAAACAAGAGAACGAATTGAACAATTGAAACAAAGCAACAAAAACGCAAATAACAAAAGAAGAAACGAAAACGAATTGGAAGGGATAAAACCTGATCTATAGCGTAGGCTCTGATACCAAATGATACGGAACCTCCAAGAATAAGCCTGAGAACCCCTTGATTTCGAACCCCCACAACATTAACTTGAAAACCCCTAGTCGAATTCGGTACAACCCCCAAGGATTAGGTTAGATTTCAGATTACCTTGAATTGATCAAAGATCCAAGATTTCGAAACAAGTCAGTTCCTAAGTCCCAGATTCGAAACACTCCACAAGAAAGTTGATCAAACTACTTGAATGTTTCTGAAGCATGTATTCAAGCAATAACACAAAGATAAAAGCAATTCGGCTTTAGGTTAATAAATTCGTCCAAAACTTCAAAACTCCAAAAAACTAAGATGGCTTACAACCCTAAATGAGATATAAATAGCTAAACCCTAATTAGGGTTATTAAGTAGCGTTTGGCTTTCTAATCAAATTTTAAGAAATAATAAAGTAATCAAAGTCCTAATTTAATACCAAACAAACAGGGCCCTTACTTTTTAAATGAGCATAACTAGTGGGCCTTAATACATATTAAAATAACAAGTTCAGCTAATTATTTAACTATAAATAAGCCCAACTAGTGACTTGAGCCAAATATGCTCCAATTTGCATCCTTGATCAGCCATATCGTGCACCTTCAGCTCCTCTTCAACAATGTTGCATGTAGCCTTGTGACGTCTCTATCAGAATGTTTTCCTTATGCAATTAGGAATGTTTTCCTTATGCAATCAGGAATGTTTTCCTTATGCAATTAAGAATGTTTTAGTCTTAATTTTCCATATGCAATTAGGAATTTTGTAACCCTTATTTAAGGGCACTATTAGGCTGAATTTTAGACAATAACAATTAATAAAAATTTTCGAATTCTTCTACAAGTTCTTCTTGTGAATTTTCTTGTGAGAGAGATTAGAGTGGATTCTTTAATTTTTTCTTTGCATCAAGAATTAGGTTTACTTATCAACAAGAGTTGTGGCATTTTCCTTCTTCTTACCAACTAAATCCTTCAATCATAGTGAGTTTGCGTCTCTTTAAAGGCGTTGGGTTCCTTAGGAGGTGATTATCAAGTTTCAAGGAGTTCTCTACCATTGTTATACGTTGGGTTTGCTGCCATTGTTGCTAAGGGTCCGCGTCACTTCTTTCACAACATAAGGCCCTTCCCAGCTTAGTTTGAACTTTCCTCTTGGATCTGGGACATTGGGTTTACAATGTTTAAGCACCAGGTCACCAAATTTAAGTCTTCTGATATGGACACTTCTATTATAAGCCCGTGCTATCTTCCCTTGGTAATGCTAGTGATGATACAGTGCTTTTAGCATTCTTTCTTCCAACAAAGCCAATTGCGTGTATCTGCTTAGTACCCATTCCATCTTTGGCAACTGAGCTTCTACCACTACCCTCAGGGATTTGACCTTAATTTCAATAGGCAGTACTACATCCATCCCATAAACCAAGGTAAATGGCGTCATTCCAATCAGAGCTTGTAGACTTTTTCTATAGCCCCATAAGGCGAATGGGAGCATTTCCGACCAATCTTTGTACGTTTTGGTCATCTTAGAAAGAATTTGCTTAATTGTCTTATTAGCTGCTTCCACTATACCATTGGCTTTGGGTCTATGTAGGGAAGACTAATGATGACAAATTTAGTATTTAGTAAATGAATCCCTAACAGCCCCTAGGAACTGCACCCCATTGTCCAACACTACATTGTACAGAACTTCATATATGCATATAAGATTTCTTTCAATCAACTAAGCCATTGGAATTGCCCCTAGCTTATTAAGAGATTCAACTTTGACCCACTTTGAAAAGTAATCAACTGCTACTACTATGTAACTGTGGCCATTTGAAGCTGTTGGGTGAATCTCCTAGATAATATCTATCCCCCAAGCTGTGAATGGCCAAGGTGAAGACATAGAATGTAATTCTTTGGGAGGTAAATGGTTTAAATTCCCATATAACTGGCATTGTTGACACTTTCGTATAAAATTAATACAATCTTTTTTCATGGTCAACCAATAGTAGCCTTGTCGAATTATCTTCTTAACCAGAGCTACCATTCATGTGAGATCTGTAGGTCCCTGCATGTACTTCCAACATGATCTATTCAACTTTAGACTTCCTTAAACATCTCAAACGTATGCCATTCGTCCATCTTCGATACAGTTCCCCTTAGAAAATGATGTATTGCAATGACCATCCCCTTATAGCTCTTCTTTCTTCCATTGTTGCCCCTGGCGGATAATCCTGACTTTTCAGGAATCACTTAATTGTATCATATCATGCATCATGGTCCATGCTAGTCACCATGATCATTTCATACTCATAGCAAGGAGTTGATGAGCTAGTAAAAAATAGAGGTTTAAGGAATAATTTGATAGGATCCTCTCATATAGAAGCCTAGTGTACCTAAGGCATCAGCCATCTGGTTTTCTTCCATGAGTAGGTGTGAGAACCTACAATCCTTGAAATGTTTCCTTACTATTGTCAAGTAATCATGGTACGGTTTCAATTTCTCTTCCTTTAACTCCAATTCTCCATTTTTTTTGGATATTACCAACAACGAATCACCAAAAACCTGCACTCAATCAATGCTCATGATCATCAAGGTTTCCAAGCCAAAGATGCATTCCTCGTATTCTATTGTATTGTTGGTTACCTTGAATTTTAATTTCTTAGATAAGGAGATGAGTTCTCCTTTAGGTGATTCCAATATGACTCCCGATCTAGCTTCTTTCCTATTCTCAACTCCATTAAAGTATATCTTCCATTCTTGTACTTTTATAGCCCTCAAGTGTTCATCTGGAAATTTGAAGGTCACCTCCTCACTTTCAGGCAGTGGTTGTTGAGCCAAGAATTTTGCTAATGCTCTTCCTTTAATTATTTTCCTGGTTATATATTCAATCTCAAATTCTTTTAAAATTATCAACCACCGATCATACTTCTCAATCAACAAAGGCATTTCTCTAAAGTACTTCATTGGATCCAACTTGGAGATTGCTTGCACATTATAAGACTGAAGGAATGCCACAATTTCTTTGATGACCAAACCATAGCAATACAAGTCTTTTCAATGATACTATACTTGATTTCATAAGGCAGAAGTTTCCTACTTAAATAGTAGATTGCATGTTCGACTCCTAATTCACTTGCCTGAACTAGCATTACCCCTATTGATCCTTCTTCAATTGACAAGTATAGTATCAATGGTCTACCTAATGTGGGTGGTTTTAGAATAGGTGGATTCATCAGGTATTCTTTTATGCACTCGAAAGCTTTCTGGCACTCATCATTCCATTCAATCAGTTGGTTTTTCTTAAGTAGTCTAAAGATGGGTTCACAAATTTTTTTGTGTTTTGCAATGAATCTACTTATGTACTGTAACCTTTCGATAAATCCACAAACTTCCTTCTCCATCTTAGTGGTCGGCAAATCCCTGATTGCCTTAATCTAATCAAGGTCAATCTCAATACCATGCAGGCTGATTACATGTCCCAGCATCATACCTGAGGCAACCCCAAACACACTTCTTTGGGTTTAACCTAAGATTGTACTTAATCACCCTTTCAAAGAAACTTTTCAAGTTTTGGAAATATTGTTCTCTTATTTCTGACTTTATCATCATGTCATCGACATACACCTCAACCTCCTTATGCATCATATCATGAAACAAAGTCATGGCCATCCTGTGTGATGCAAGAAAGGATTCCTTGAAGCTAGCAAGTGGACCAATCACTAGGAGCAAGGCAAAAAGATATCAAGCTAGTATGGCTTTGCATATTCAAGAAGAGATTTTGAAAGAGCTTCAAGAATTATCATTCAAGAAGATGGAGATAGAGCTTGAAGAAGGCTCACCAAAGCTGATTATGATGCTTAGTGTGGAAGCTAAAGGCTAGCTAAAGAAAGGTCCAACGTGCAAGAAAGGTCCATGGGGGTTCATATAAAGCCTTGGGAAGTAATTTAAAGCCCATGGACAGCCCAAATAGTGTGGGGAGTTTCTTATGTTGAAGGGATTAGTTTGGTTGTTTCCATACTTTATATTTTCCTTATTGGATTAGGATTTTGTTTCCATACTTTATATTTTCCTTAGTGGATTAGGATTTTGTTTCCATACTTTATGTTTTCCTTATGCAATTAGGAATGTTTTCCTTATGCAATTAGGAATTTTGTAACCCTTATTTAAGAGCACTATTAGGCCGAATTTCAAACAACAACAATTAATAAAAAATTTTGAATTCTTCTACAAGTTCTTCTTCTGAATTTTCGTGTGAGAGAGATTAGAGTGGATTCTTTTATTCTTTCTTTGCATCAAGAATTAGGTTTACTTATCAACAAGAGTTGTGGCATTTTCCTTCTTAATACCAACTAAATCCTTCAATAATAGCGAGTTCGCATCTCTTTATAGGCGTTGGGTTCCTTAGGAGGTGATTATCAAGTTTCAAGGAGTTCTCTACCATTGTTATACATCGGGTTTGCTGCCATCATTGCTAAGGGTCCGCGTCATTTGGTATCAGAGCCTTGCTACAAGGTAATTTTTATCTACTTTGTCTTTCTTGGGTTTGTTAATTTAGATCTTTTAAGTTTCTGCATTTTAGGGTTCTTAGAGAGTCTAGTCTTTAATTTTCGAAAAAAAGAGTCATATATCAAAATTCAAAAAGTCTAAAGATTGTTCAAAGAGTAATTCGAAACCTAGGAAAAGGAGTCTGATTGAATTTCGAAACCTAGGCCTTGCATCTGAATTGGATTCGAAACCAAGATTAGGGTTCTTGAAAGAAAGCAAAAGCTAGAGTTTTTGTTCAAGTTTGATTTCGATTTGATTTTGAGTGAATATGGGGTTGCAAATTAAGTCCAGATTTTGAAAAGTTCTTGTGAGTAAATTAAGTCCCGAATCAAGGGGATAGTGAGAGGAAGCAAAAAAAAAAGAGTACAAAACCACCTCAACAAAAATTGTTTGATATTCTTGCTATTTGGGTGCTAAGGATCAGATCTAGGTGGGTGAGAAGTAATAAAATTTTTGGGCGAAAAATTTCACCTATTGAGGGGCTTTTGGAATTCGAAAATCAGACCTTAATATTCATATTATTTGAGTGTTTTAGGTGGAAATTAGAGTCTAGAAGCTAGCATTTTGGGTAGAATTGATTAGGTCCATAAAGCAGCTTTCCAAGTGTGGGTTGTTTTTGATTCATTATATCCAAATTTGTCTTGTTTATTGGCTTCATTGTTTCTGATTTCTTTATCTAGCTTTTAATTCCATTACATTGCTAAGTATCATTTGCTTGTGTCGATACTTGGTTCTATATCGTGTAGTGCAAATTACCTTGCATTGCCTCCGGATACTTGTCTTGTTTTCTATCTAGTTCTAGGATTTAGGTTCCAGTTTCTTGAATGACTTGACAATTGTTGGTTGGTGAGCTTGGTTCTGAAGTGCAATCAAGGAAGACAAGAAAAGTGAGGTAATTCTAAACACTTGAGTGAATTTCGATTATTACTAATCTTGTTTCTTTGAGTTTGTTTGTTTATTTTACATGGATGGAAAAGGAGAAGAGACTAGCAAAGAAAGAGCTATGGCTGAAAGCTTGGCTAGGCTTAATGAGACTTTGGCAGCAATTGACGCGGACCCTTAGCAATGATGGCAGCAAACCCAACGTATAACAATGGTAGAGAACTCCTTGAAACTTGATAATCACCTCCTAAGGAACCCAACGCCTATAAAGAGACGCGAACTCACTATGATTGAAGGATTTAGTTGGTAAGAAGAAGGAAAACGCCACAACTCTTGTTGATAAGTAAACCTAATTCTTAATGCAAAGAAAGAATTAAAGAATCCACTCTAATCTCTCTCACATTAAAACTCACAAGAAGAACTTGTAGAAGAATTCAAAAATTTTTATTAATTGTTGTATATCAAATTCGGTCTAATAATGCCCTTAAATAAGGGTTACAAAATTCCTAATTGCATATGGAAAACTAAAACATTCCTAATTGCATAAGGAAAACATTAAGTATGAAAACAAAATCCCAATCCACTAAGGAAAATATAAAGTATGGAAACAAAATCCTAATCCACTAAGGAAAATATAAAGTATGGAAACAACCAAACTAATCCCTTCAACATAAGAAACGCCCCACACTATTTGGGCTGTCCATGGGCCTTAAATTACTTCCCAAGGCTTTATATGAATCCCCATGGACCTTTCTTGCACGCTGAACCTTTCTTTAGCTAGCCTTTAGCTTCCACACTAAGCATCATAATCAGCTTTGGTGTGCCTTCTTCAAGCTCTATCTCCATCTTCTTGAATGATAATTCTTGAAATTCTTTGGAAATCTCTTCTTGAATATGCAAAGCCATACTAGCTTGATATCTCTTTGCCTTGCTCCTAGTGATTGGTCCACTTGCTAGCTTCAAGGGATCCTTTCTTGCATCATTCTCCCCCTCTTCAAAAAGATTTGTCCTCAAATCTGCATCATCAAAAGGAGAAAGATCACTTACATTGAAAAGTAGCACTAACATTATACGTACCTGGTAAGTCGATCTTGTAGGCATTGTCATTATCTTCTCCAGCACTTGGAATGGGTCATCTCCCCTTGCTTGCAACTTGTTCTTTCTTTGGTTAGGAAACCTGTCTTTTCGAAAATGCACCCAAACCCAATCTCCTACTTGAAACTTCATCTCATGTCTCCCTCTATTTGCAGAATCAGCATATCTCTTGTTCCTTTTCTCAATATTCTCCCTTGCTTTCTCATGCATCTCTTTCACCAATTTAGCTTTCTTCTCACCATCTAAACTAACAAGCTCATGAGAAGGTAAAGAAACAAGATCCAAAACTGTTAGTGGGTTAAAACCATAAACAAGCTCAAAAGGTGAATATCCTGTAGAAGAATGAATAGCACGATTATAAGTAAACTCAATAAATGGCAAACAATCTTCCCAAGAACTCAAATTCTTACCCACTAAAGCTCTCAACATGGTAACTAAAGTTCTATTTACTACTTCTGTTTGTCCATCAGTTTGAGGATGACAAGTGGTGGAAAATAACAACTTGGTACCTAACTTTCCCTAAAGCACACGCCAAAAGTGAGACAAAAACTTGGTGTTTCTATCAGAAACTATGGATTTTGGTATCCCATGAATTCGAACCTCCTCCCCAAAGAAGAGTTCGGCCACTAAACTAGCATCATCACTCTTATGACATGGGATAAAGTGTGCCATCTTACTAAACCTATCAACAACCACAAATATGCTATCTCTCCACCTCTTAGTCCTTGGTAATCCTAAAACAAAGTCCATACTAATGTCCATCCAAGGAGAACTAGGAACGGGTAATGGCATATACAAACCATGAGGCATAGATTTAGACTTAGCTTGCCTACAAGCCAAACAAGCCTTACAAATCCAAATTACATCCCTTTTCATATTTGGCCAATAAAAGTGTTCATTCAGCATGTATAAAGTCTTATCAACTCCAAAATGCCCCATCAAACCCCCACAATGTGATTCTAATACTTGCAAATCTCTCATAGAACATCTAGGCATGCATAATTTCGAACTCTTAAACAAAAACCCATCATGTCTATAGAAAGAATTAAAAGCACCATGCTCACAAGCATCATAAACATTGCCGAAATCAGAATCACCAACATATAAGTCCTTTATACATTCAAATCCAAGCAATTTAGTACTCAAAATATTAAGTAAAGCATACCTCCTTGAAAGTGCATCTGCCACTACATTGTCTTTACCTTGCTTGTATTTGATCACATAAGGAAACTTCTCAATCTTCACAACCCATTTTGCATGTCTTTTATTCAACTTGCCTTGCCCTCTCAAATGCTTCAATGATTCATGGTATGAATGGATCACGAATTCCTTGGGCAGCAAATAATGCTCCCATACTTCCAATGCTCTCACCAAAGCATATAGCTCCTTGTCATAAGTTGAATAATTCAGCTTTGCTCCATTAAGCTTTTCACTAAAGTATGCAATGGGCTTCTTCTCTTGCATCAAAACAGCTCCAATACCTACACCAGAAGCATCACATTTAATTTCAAAAGTAGAATAAAAGTTAGGTAAAGCTAAAACGGGTGTAGTAGAAAGCTTCTCTTTCAAAGCATCAAATGCTTCTTGTTGCTCCTTGCCCCAAATGAATCCGACTTCTTTCTTGATTATGCTAGTCAAGGGGGCTGCCAATGTAGAGAAATTAGGGACAAATCTCCTATAGAAGCTTGCCAATCCGTGAAAACTCCTCACTTCTGTCACACTTGAAGGATTCGGCCACTCTTGGATAGCTTTCACCTTCTATTGATCAACTTCAATTCCCTGCATACTTACAACAAAACCAAGAAAAACAACCCTATCTAGACAAAAAGAACACTTCTTAAGCTTAGCATAAAGGTTTTGCTCCCTAAGGATTTCAAACACTTTCCTAACATGTTCAACATGTTCTTCCTCAGTTTTGCTATAAATCAGAATATCATCAAAGTAAACTACCACAAACTTACCTAAATAAGTTCTCAAAACATGGTTCATTAATCTCATGAAAGTACTAGGTGCATTAGATAAACCAAAAGGCATAACTAACCATTCATACAAACCATATTTCGTTTTGAAGGCAGTCTTCCATTCATCTCCCGGCTTCATGCGAATTTGATGATAACCACTCATAAGATCAATCTTTGTGAAATATTTTGCCCCATGCAATTCATCCAACATGTCATCAAGTCTAGGAATGGGATGTCTATACTTCACAGTAATCTTGTTCACAGCCCTACAATCAACACACATCCTCCAAGAACCATCTTTCTTGGTAACTAATAAGACTGGAACGGCACAAGGACTAAGGCTCTCGCGAACCAAGCCTTCCTCCAAAAGCTCTTCAACTTGTCTTTGCATCTCTTTTGTCTCCATAGGATTGTTCCTATATGCTGGCCGGTTTGGAATTGTAGAACCGGGTATGAAATCAATTTGATGTTCAATCCCTCTTAATGGCGGCAAACCACTAGGAAGGTCTTCAGGAAACACATCCTTAAAATCCTGCAACAGAGACACAAAACTAGAAGGTAAAGAATCAAGAGATTCTTCACTGTCAGCAAGTAACAATTCTTTATACATAATAATGAGTACAGGCTGCCCTACATCTATCTCTCTTGTTCTTGCATAAAAAGTATGTTTTGCTTTTTCTCTTTGCTTATTTTCTCTCACCAATTGGCCATTTATTTGTCTGCTTACTTTCTTTTGACTCTCGGCCTCTTTTCCCTTTCTGCACTCACTCACTTTATTATTTTCTCTCTTCTTACCCTTAGAATTACCCTTGGGTGTTGAAGAAACATCATTGGCCGAATTTGAGCCCCCTTGGTTCATGTTGGCCGAAACTTCTTTCTCCCTCTCTAGCATCCTCTTCTGATCTTCATACACCTCTTGAGGTGATAATGGTGCTAGAACAACCTTCTTTCCTTCATAAGTAAAGGTACACTTATTAGAAAAGCCATCATGTTGTGCCCTTCTATCATGCTGCCATGGTCTTCCTAATAGCAAATGTCCAGCTGGCATTGGCACTACATCACACAAAACCTCATCTTTATACCACCCAATGGAGAATGGTACCTTGACTTGCTTCAACACTTTTACTTCCCCAGTGTCATTGAACCATTGCAACTTGTAAGGATTGGGATGTTTAAAACAAGCTAACCCCAATTGATCCACCATTGTAGTAGTACTAGCAGCATTGGTACAACTTCCACCATCAATGATAAGTGTACAAACCTTACCATTCACCAAACACCTAGAGTGGAAAAGATTCTCCCTTTGATCCAAGCCTTCTTCCTTGACTTGAATATTCAAGGCTCTTCTAGTAACAAGCATCTCTCCATGTTCAGCATTCAAGACTTGATTCTCCCAAGCCTCTTCATCATATTCGGCCCTATCACCACATTCGGCCTCCTCTTCTTCTTCATGTTCAGATTCTGATTCAATTTCCTCTTCATGGGTTGTAATCATCACCCTCTTATTCGGACATTGAGAAGCAATGTGTCCACTTCCCAAACACTTGTAGCATTTAATTTCCCTACTTGGAGTAGGTCTAGAAGGTTTTTCCTTGGCTGTTTTTGCATCCCCATCATTCGGTTTCTTGAAATTAGGATTGTAGGAAGAATTCTTTTGGAAAGAACCCTTGTAATCCCCTTTGTAGGAACCTCCACTAGAACTTGAACCCTTGAAGTTTGAAAAATTTCCACTAGCTTTAGAGTAGCTAGTTTTCGAAATAGCATTATTCTTCAATCTTCTCTCTATCTTCATGGCCTTTTGAACTAACTCTTCCATTGTGTTGAATTCATACATCTCCAATTCATTGGCTATGTTCAAATTCAATCCCCCAAGAAATCGTGACATCTTCTTGTCTTCATCTTCATCAATATTTGCCCTAGCCATGATCATCTCCATCTCTTTGTGGTACTCTTCCACACTTCTTTCACCTTGAACTAGTCTTGCTAGTCGATTGTACAAATCCCGAATGTAGTGAGATGGTACAAATCGGCTTCTCATTAGTTCTTTCAAGGTTGACCATTCAGGAATAGGTCTCATACCTTTCCCTCTTCTATTAGCTTTCAATTGATCCCACCAAAAGGTAGCATACCCTTTGAACTCTCCGGCTGCCAAAACTGATTTCTTCTCTTCGGTGTAGTTATGGCATTCAAAAATCTGCTCAACTTTCCTCTCCCATTCTATGAACTCTTCTGCATTGTTCTTCCCTTCAAAGGAAGGAATCTTCATCTTGATGGAAGTAAGGTCACCATCAGTAGTAGGTTGATTTCCACCTTCATCTTCATCTTCTACCCTTTCGGCTGCTTCTAGGGCTTCAAGATTTCCTTGCCCTTCTCTCCTAAGCACTCTTCTAGCTCGTATTATGGGATTTGGAAGTGCGGCTGGCTGCCCTTGTTGCATTTGTTGTGCTTGCCGTGCTGCATTCTCTTGTAATCTAGTATCCATCATCTCTATTCGACCAAGCATTGCTGCCAAAGTCTCATTAAGCCTAGCCAAGCTTTTGGCCATATCTCCTTCTTTGCTAGTCTCTTCTCCTTTTCCAGCCATGTTAACAAACAAACAAATCAAAGAAACAAGATTAGTAATAATCAAAATTCACTCAAGTGTTTAGAATTACCTCACTTTTCTTGTCTTCCTTGATTGCACTTCAGAACCAAGCTCACCAACCAACAATTGTCAAGTCATTCAAGAAACTAGAACCTAAATCCTAGAACTAGATAGAAAACAAGACAAGTATCCGGAGGCAATGCAAAGTAATTTGCACTACATGATATAGAACCAAGTATCGACACAAGCAAATGATACTTAGCAATGTAATGGAATTAAAAGCTAGATAAAGAAATCAGAAACAATGAAGACAATAAACAAGACAAATTTGGATATAATGAATCAAAAACAACCCACACTTGGCAAGCTGCTTTATGGACCTAATCAATTCTACCCAAAACGCTAGCTTCTAGACTCTAATTCCCACCTATAACACTCAAATAACATGAATATTAAGGTCTGATTTTCGAATTCCAAAAGCCCCTCAAAAGGTGAAATTTTTCGCCCAAAAATTTTATTACTTCTCACCCACCTAGATCTGATCCTTAGCACCCAAATAGCAAGAATATCAAACAATTTTTTTTTGCTTCCTCTCACTATCCCCTTGATTCGGGACTTAAATTACTTCCAAGGACTTTTTGAAATCTGGACTTAATTCGCAACCCCAGATTCACTCAAGAACAAATCAAAATCAAACTTGAACACAAACTCTAGCTTTTGCTTTCTTTCAAGAACCCTAATTCTTGGTTTCGAAATTCTCCAAGAATCCTTTCCTAGGTTTCATTTTCACCCTAAGAATACCCTCCTTCAATTCGGCCTTGATCAGAATTGATATATGACTTTTTTTCGAAAATTAAAGACTAGACTCTCTAAGAACCCTAAAACGCAGAAATTTAAAAGACCTAAATTAACAAACCCTAGAAAAGACAAAGTAGATAAAAATTACCTTGTAGCAAGGCTCTGATACCAAATGATGCGGACCCTTAGCAATGATGGCAGCAAACCCAACGTATAACAAAGGTAGAGAACTCCTTGAAACTTGATAATCACCTCCTAAGGAACCAAACGCCTATAAAGAGACGCGAACTCACTATGATTGAAGAATTTAGTTGGTAAGAAGAAGGAAAACACCACAACTCTTGTTGATAAGTAAACTTAATTCTTGATGCAAAGAAAGAATTAAAGAATCCACTCTAATCTCTCTCACATGAAAATTCACAAGAAGAACTTGTAGAAGAATTCAAAAATTTTTATTAATTGTTGTATATCAAATTCAGCCTAATAGTGCCCTTAAATAAGGGTTACAAAATTCCTAATTGCATATGGAAAACTAAAACATTCCTAATTGCATATGGAAAACATTAAGTATGGAAACAAAATCCTAATCCAATAAGGAAAATATAAAGTATGGAAACAAAATCCTAATCCACTAAGGAAAATATAAAGTATGGAAACAACCAAACTAATCCCTTCAACATAAGAAACGCCCCACACTATTTGGGCTGTCCATGGGCCTTAAATTACTTCCCAAGGCTTTATATGAACCCCCATGGACCTTTCTTGCACGTTGGACCTTTCTTTAGCTAGCCTTTAGCTTCCACACTAAGCATCATAATCAACTTTGGTGTGCCTTCTTCAAGCTCTATCTCCATCTTCTTGAATGATAATTCTTGAAGCTCTTTGGAAATCTCTTCTTGAATATGCAAAGCCATACTAGCTTGATATCTCTTTGCCTTGCTCCTAGTGATTGGTCCACTTGCTAGCTTCAAGGGATCCTTTCTTGCATCAGCAATGCTTCGTC
Organism: Garcia nutans; assembly: GCA_947685225.1. Classification (NCBI taxonomy): domain Eukaryota; kingdom Viridiplantae; phylum Streptophyta; class Magnoliopsida; order Malpighiales; family Euphorbiaceae; genus Garcia; species Garcia nutans. Next base: position 28,219,472 of record CANTUV010000007.1, on the reverse strand, counting down.
AAATGGAGATGGTGGATACTAGATTGCAAGAGAATGCAGCACGACAAGCACAAAAAATTCAGCAAGTGCAACAAGGGCAGCCAGCCGCACATCCAAATCCCATAATGCGAGCTAGAAGAGTGCTTAGGAGAGAAGGGCAAGGAAATCTTGAAGCCCTAGAAGCAGCCGAAAGGGTAGAAGATGAAGATGAAGGTGGAAATCAACCTACCACTGATGGTGACCTTACTTCCATCAAGATGAAGATTCCTTCCTTTGAAGGGAAGAACAATGCAGAAGAGTTCATAGAATGGGAGAGGAAAGTTAAGTAGATTTTTGAATGCCATAACTACACCGAAGAGAAGAAATCAGTTTTGGCAGCCGTAGAGTTCAAGGGGTATGCTACCTTTTGGTGGTATCAATTGAAAGCTAATAGAAGAGGGAAAGGTATCAGGCCTATTCCTGAATGGTCAACCTTGAAAGAACTAATGAGAAGCCGATTTGTACCATCTCACTACATTCGGGATTTGTACAATCGACTAGCAAGACTAGTTCAAGGTGGAAGAAGTGTGGAAGAGTACCACAAAGAGATGGAGATGATCATGGCTAGGGCAAATATTGATGAAGATGAAGATAAGAAGATGTCACGATTTCTTGGGGGATTGAATTTGAACATAGCCAATGAATTGGAGATGTATGAATTCAACACAATGGAAGAGTTAGTTCAAAAGGCCATGAAGATAGAGAGAAGATAATAAAGTGAGTGAGTGCAGAAAGGGAAAGAGGCCGAGAGTCAAAAGAAAGTAAGCAAACAAATAAATGGCCCATTGGTGAGAGAAAATAAGCAAGGAGAAAAAGCAAAACATACTTTTTATACAAGAGCAAGAGAGATAGATGTAGGGAAGCCTGTACTCATTATTATGTATAAAGAATTGTTACTTGCTGACAGTGAAGAATCTCTTGATCCTTTACCTTTTAGTTTTGTGTCTTTGTTGCAGGATTTTAAGGATGTGTTTTTTGAAGACATTCCTAGTGGTTTGTCTCCATTAAGAGGGATTGAACATCAAATTGATTTCATACCCGGTTCTACAATTCCAAACCGGCCAGCATATAGGAGCAATCCTATGGAGACAAAAGAGATGCAAAGACAAGTTGAAGTGCTTTTGGAGAAAGGCTTGGTTCACGAGAGCCTTAGTCCTTGTGCCGTTCCAGTCTTATTAGTACCCAAGAAAGATGGTTCTTGGAGGATATGTGTTGATTGTAGGGCTGTGAACAAGATTACTGTGAAGTATAGACATCCCATTCCTACACTTGATGACATGTTGGACGAATTGCATGGGGCAAAATATTTCACAAAGATTGATCTTATGAGTGGTTATCATCAAATTCGCATGAAGCCTGGAAATGAATGGAAGACTGCCTTCAAAATGAAATATGGTTTGTATGAATGGTTAGTTATGCCTTTTGGTTTATCTAATGCACCTAGTACTTTCATGAGATTAATGAACCATGTTTTGAGAGCTTATTTAGGTAAGTTTGTGGTATTTTACTTTGATGATATTCTGATTTACAGCAAAACTAAGGAAGAACATGTTGAACATGTTAGGAAAGTGCTTGAAATCCTTAAGGAGCAAAACCTTTATGCTAAGCTTAAGAAGTGTTCTTTTTGTCTAGATAGGGTTGTTTTTCTTGGTTTTGTTGTAAGTATGCAGGGAATTGAAGTTGATGAAGAGAAGGTGAAAGCTATCCAAGAGTGGCCAAATCCTTCAAGTGTGACAGAAGTGAGGAGTTTTCACGGATTGACAAGCTTCTATAGGAGATTTGTCCCTAATTTCTCTACATTGGCAGCCCCCTTGACTAGCATAATCAAGAAAGAAGTGGGATTCATTTGGGGCAAGGAGCAACAAGAAGCATTTGATGCTTTGAAAGAGAAGCTTTCTACTACACCCGTTTTAGCTTTACCTAACTTTGATTCTACTTTTGAAATTGAATGTGATGCTTCTGGTGTAGGTATTGGAGCTGTTTTGATGCAAGAGAAGAAGCCATTGCATACTTTAGTGAAAAGCTTAATGGAGCAAAGCTGAATTATTCAACTTATGACAAGGAGCTATATGCTTTGGTGAGAGCATTGGAAGTATGGGAGCATTATTTGCTGCCCAAGGAATTCGTGATCCATTCAGACCATGAATCATTGAAGCATTTGAGAGGGCAAGGCAAGTTGAATAAAAGACATGCAAAATGGGTTATGAAGATTGAGAAGTTTCCTTATGTGATCAAATACAAGCAAGGTAAAGACAATGTAGTGGCAGATGCACTTTCAAGGAGGTGCGCTTTACTTAATGTTTTGAGTACTAAATTGCTTGGATTTGAATGTATAAAGGACTTATATGTTGGTGATTCTGATTTCGGCAATGTTTATGATGCTTGTGAGCATGGTGCTTTTAATTCTTTCTATAGACATGATGGGTTTTTGTTTAAGGGTTCGAAATTATGCATGCCTAGATGTTCTATGAGAGATTTGCAAGTATTAGAATCACATTGTGGGGGTTTGATGGGGCATCTTGGCGTTGATAAGACTTTATACATGCTGAATGAACACTTTTATTGGCCAAATATGAAAAGGGATGTAATTCGGATTTGTAATGCTTGTTTGGCTTGTAGGCAAGCTAAGTCTAAATCTATGCCTCATGGTTTGTATATGCCATTACCCGTTCCTAGTTCTCCTTGGATGGACATTAGTATGGACTTTGTTTTAGGATTACCAAGGACTAAGAGGGGGAGAGATAGCATATTTGTGGTTGTTGATAGGTTTAGTAAAATGGCACACTTTATCCCATGTCATAAGAGTGATGATGCTAGTTTAGTGACCGAACTCTTCTTTAGGGAGGTGGTTCGAATTCATGGGATACCAAAATCCATAGTTTCTGATAGAGACACCAAGTTTTTGTCTCACTTTTGGAGTGTGCTTTGGGGAAAGTTAGGTACCAAGTTGTTATTTTCCACCACTTGTCATCCTCAAACGGATGGATAAACAGAAGTAGTAAACAGAACTTTAGGTACCATGTTGAGAGCTTTAGTGGGTAAGAATTTGAGTTCTTGGGAAGATTGTTTGCCATTTATTGAGTTTGCTTATAATCGTGCTATTCATTCTTCTACAGGATATTCACCTTTTGAGCTTGTTTATGGTTTTAATCCACTAACAGTTTTGGATCTTGTTTCTTTACCTTCTCATGAGCTTGTTAGTTTAGATGGTGAGAAGAAAGCTAAATTGGTGAAAGAGATGCATGAGAAAGCAAGGGCGAATATTGAGAAAAGGAACAAGAGATATGCTGATTCTGCAAATAGAGGGAGACGTGAGATGAAGTTTCAAGTAGGAGATTGGGTTTGGGTGCATTTTCGAAAAGAGAGGTTTCCTAACCAAAGGAAGAACAAGTTGCAAGCAAGGGGAGATGGCCCATTCCAAGTGCTGGAGAAGATTAATGACAATGCCTACAAGATCGACTTACCAGGTACGTATAATGTTAGTGCTACTTTCAATGTAAGTGATCTTTCTCCTTTTGATGATGCAGATTTGAGAACAAATCTTTTTGAAGAGGGGGAGAATGATGCAAGAAAGGATCCCTTGAAGCTAGCAAGTGGACCAATCACTAGGAGCAAGGCAAAGAGATATCAAGCTAGTATGGCTTTGCATATTCAAGAAGAGATTTCCAAAGAGCTTCAAGAATTATCATTCAAGAAGATGGAGATAGAGTTTGAGAAAGGCTCACCAAAGTTGATTATGATGCTTAGTGTGGAAGCTAAAGGCTAGCTAAAGAAAGGTCCAACGTGCAAGAAAGGTCCATGGGGGTTCATATAAAGCCTTGGGAAGTAATTTAAGGCCCATGGACAGCCCAAATAGTGTGGGGCATTTCTTATGTTGAAGGGATTAGTTTGGTTGTTTCCATACTTTATATTTTCCTTATTGGATTAGGATTTTGTTTCCATACTTTATATTTTCCTTAGTGGATTAGGATTTTATTTCCATACTTTATGTTTTCCTTATGCAATTAGGAATGTTTTAGTTTTCCATATGCAATTAGGAATTTTGTAACCCTTATTTAAGGGCACTATTAGGCCGAATTTCAGACAACGACAATTAATAAAAAATTTTGAATTCTTCTACAAGTTTTTCTTGTGAATTTTTGTGCGAGAGAGATTAGAGTGGATTCTTTAATTCTTTCTTTGCATCAAGAATTAGGTTTACTTATTAACAAGAGTTGTGGCGTTTTCCTTCTTCTTACCAACTAAATCCTTCAATCATAGTGAGTTCGCGTCTCTTTATAGGCGTTGGGTTCCTTAGGAGGTGATTATCAAGTTTCAAGGAGTTCTCTACCATTGTTATACATTGGGTTTGCTGCCATCATTGCTAAGGGTCCGCGTCACTGTGATAGGTTGCTCCAGTATTTTTAAGTCCAAAAGGCATCACCCTATAGTAAAATGTACCCCATGTAGCTATGAAAGTGATTTTGGCTTTATCACTACAAGAATGTAGTGAATTACCAATAGAACTTTATCGACAGAAATATTTTTATTGGTAATACTGAGAGAATATTGAGAGAAATTATTAAAAGATTATAATAGAAAATATACCGACAGAATCACGATAGAAAATTTACCAATAGAAATTTTATTGATAATAATGGCTCCAGCGGATGGCGGGTGTAGTTATAGACACAATTCATCGATCAAACAAAAGCTTACATCGATAATACCAAGAGAAGAGACTATCTGTCGGTAAATTTCTCATAGATATAGAAACACTAATTTTGCTTGCAACTATTCCTTTACTGATAGAAAAATGCTTATGTCGGTATTGCCGAGAGAAAACTATTTCCCTCGGTAACATTACCGTTGGAAATAATTTTCTGTGAGGTCTATTCATTTATTGAGACAAGCCTGTCTCTCTCGGTACTACCGACAAAAATTCTTTTCTTTCAGTAAATAAATAGTCCAAAGTCAATGAAAATAGGTGATTCTATTGAGACATTTACTAATAGAAATTGGCTTTTGTCGGCATTAGGGAGAGAAGATTTTTTCTCTCGGTAAGCAAATAGTAGAATGGAGGGACTTTTGCCGCCATTTGTCAGCCATTTGCCAAGAGAAGCTTGTTTCTTTAGGTACTATTGACAAAAATTCTTTATGTCGATAAATGAATAGCCCCAAGTCAATATAAACCATTGCTTTTATTGAGACATTTACCGATAGAAAGTGGCTTCTGTCAGTATTAGTGAGAGAAGATTTTTTTTCTCTCATTAAAAATTTAGAATGACTGGATTTTTACCGCCATTTGTCAGCCATTTATCGAGGGAAGCCTATTTCTCTCGGTACTACCTGTGAAAATTCTTTTCTGTCATTAAATAAATAGTCCCAAGTCAATTAAAATAGGAGCTTCTATTGAGACATTTACCGACAGAAATTAGCTTATGTCGATATTAGGGAGAGAAGATTTTTTCTCTTGCTAAATAAATAGTAGAATAGTAGGATTTTTGTCACCATTTAGCAGCCATTTACCAAGAGAAGCTTGTTTCTCTCGATACTACCAACGAAAATTATTTTCTGTCGATAAATAAATAGTCCCAAGCCAATTAAAATAGGTGCTTTTATTGGGACATTTACCGACAAAAAGTGGCTTCTGTCGATATTAATGAGAGAAGATTTTTTCTCTAGTTAAAAAAAAGTAGAATGACTGGATTTTGCTGCCATTTGTCAGCCATTTACAGAGGGAAGCCTATTTCTCTCGGTACTATCGATGAAAATTCTTTTCTGTCATTAAATAAATAGTCCCAAGACAATTAAAATAGGCACTTCTATTGAGACATTTACCAACAGAAATTGGCTTATGTCGGTATTAGCTAAAGAAGATTTTTTTCTCTCGGTAAATAAAAAGTAGAATGGCGGGATTTTTGCTGCCATTTGATAGCCATTTACCAAGAGAAGCCTGTTTTTCTCAATACTACCGAGAGAAATTTTTATATGTCGACAAATAAATTGCCCCAAGTCAAAGAAAATCGTTGCTTCTATTGAGACATTTACCGATAAAAATTGGCTTTCTGTCTATATTAGGGAGAGAAGATTTGTCTCTCGATAAATAAATAGTAGAATGGCAGAATTTTTGCCGGTATTTGTCAGCCATTTACCGAGATAAGCTTATTTCTCTAAGTACTACCAACGAGTATTCTTTTCTATCAATAAATGAATAGTCCCAAGTTAATTCAAACAGGCACTTCTATTGAGACATTTACCGACAGAAATTGGCTTCTGTCTGTATTAGCGAGAGAAGATTTTTTTCTCTCAGTAAATAAAAAGTAGAATGGTGAGATTTTTGCTGCTATTTGTCAACCATTTACTAAGAGAAGCCTATTTCTCTCAGTACTACCAACAAAAATTCTTTTATGTCAGTAAATGAATAGTCACAAGTCAATGAAAACCATCACTTCTTTTGAGACATTTACCAATAGAAATTAGCTTTATGTCAGTATTAGGGAGAGGAGATTTTTTTCTCTTGGTAAATAAATACTAGAATGGCAGGATTTTTGCTGCCATTTGTTAGCCATTTACCTAAAGAAGCCTATTCCTCATGTTATTACAAATGAAAATCCTTTTCTATCGGTAAATCCTTTTCCATTGAGACATTTACCGACATAAATTAGCTTCTGTCGGTACTAACGAGAGAAGATATTTTTCTCTCGATAAAAAAGGAGACTGACGGGATTTTTTCATCATTTGTCAACCATTTATCAAGAGAAGCCTGTTTCTCTTAGTACTACCGTCAGTAAATAAATAGTCCCAAGTAAAATAAAATAGGTGCTTTCATTGAGACATTTACCGATAGAAATTGGCTTCTATCGGTATTAGCAAGGAAAGATTTTTTCTCTCGGTAAATAAAAAGTAGAATGATGGGATTTTTGCCGCTATTTGTCAGCCATTTACGAAGAGAAGCCTGTTTCTCTCGATACTACCGACAAAAATTCTTTTCGGTCGATAAATGAATAATCCAAAGTCAATTAGCTACTGTATTGTCGGTGAGACCTTTACTGATATAAACTTTTTTTATCGGTATTACTAAGAAAAATATATTTATCTCAATAAATTTACAGACAAACACATATTTTTGTCTGTAAAATTTAACATAAGCTCGACCTCCTTTTTCTTTTTCCCCATTTCTGTCTGCCTCCCTCTCTACTTCTCCTCCCTCTACTTCCCCTTTCTCTGCCTATTGTGTGTCTTGTATTTTTTTTGCTCGAAGAAGAAGAAGATGATGATGATGATGATGAAGGAAAAAAAAAGGTATTTCTTTCTAAAATTTAAAAAATTTTGTTATTTATATTATTTTTTTGTTTAGTTTTTTAATTGTTTTTATTTATAATAAATCTTATATTGTGTGTTGGGATTTTGTGAGTGTTGTAGTTTGGGTACATTTTATTTATTTTTATGATTTTAGAGTTTCAAAATTTAAAGAATTATTATTTTTACTTAAATGGAATATGTTTTAGAGAAATTTAAAATTTTTATTATATTTTAAGAAATTTTTTTAGTAAATAGAAATATTTTAGGGTTTAGATTTTTTTAGGTATTTTTATAATTTTTTAGTGATTTTTATGTTTTTAGTTAAAAAAAATTACAATTTATGAGTTTTTGAAATTTTAGGTTTAGTGTAGAAAAAATATAATTTAGAGTATGTTTTGTGATTTTATAGATTTTTAGCTAATTAGTTTTAAGAATTAAAATATTTGGTTATTTTATTAATTTATATGTATGAAATGAGAGTTTAAATTTTTTTTGTTATTTTATAAATTTTTAATTAATTAGTATTAAGAATTAAAATTCTATGTTTATTTTATTATTGTATAGGAAATTAGTATTTAAAAGTTTTTTTTTGTGATTGTTAGGTTTAATTTAAAAAATTAAAAATTTTAGTTTTGTAATTTTATGAACTTTATCTTAATTAGTATTCAAAAATTAAACGTTTAGAGGAAACTTTATTAACTTATTTTGTTTAAAATGATTTTTTTTTATTTTAATGATTGTTAGGTTTGTAGTTAAACAATTAAATGTTGATTGTATATATGCTTAACCACTAAAATTGTGAATTTTTTGTGAATTTTGGTTTAATATTTTACATTATATTATTTGTGTTTTCATATATGTATGTATATGTTCTTTTTTGTTATATATGTATTTTTGTTCATTGAAATGGATTTAAATAAGTTTATGTATTTTTAGAATTTAAGTAAAAATTAAGAGCAATATAATTTACACTTAATAATTTGAAGTTAATAATTAAAAGCGATATAATGAAATTCATATTTTCTTATTTTGAATTAAAAAAATCTCAAATGTGCAAATACAATAGAAAATAATAATTTAATTTTTATTTATAATTTTTTGACATTTAAAGTATAATTAAAATAATATTGTTATTATAAATTTATAATATAACTTGGAAAAGTTAAAAAAATTAATAGTTTTAAAAATTAGATTAAATAATTAGACTATGTGATAAGTAGATTAATCAACAAATTTATTGCTAGATTTAAATAAAATTTGGTTAAATTTTGGATAATTATTTTTAATACTTACAAATATCTAAAGAGCATATATTTAGGCCTATGAAATTTCATAATATGTAATAAATAGTAATTACAAATATCTAAAGAACATATATTTAGGCCTATAAAATTTTATAATATATAATAAATAATAATTATAAATATCTAAAGAGCATATATTTAGGCATATAAAATTTCATAATATATAATAAATAATATTTATTGTTAAAGAGCATATATTTAGGCCTATGAAATTTTATAATATAAGGGTAGCATATATAAGGGTGTGCTATTTAAATATCAATTGTTAATGCAATAATTTTGAATAAATATAATTTAAAAATAAACTTTAGTACATATTTGGTGACTTACTTATTTCTTTTATAAAGATGAGAACTCACTGAATTGTCCAATTTGGATAGTTTATATAATATATATATCTATATAAAATATATATCTATACAATAATATATATATCTATTGGGTCATTAACATTAATGTGAGATATGGTAGTATGCAAGTTTTGTAGAAAACTCATAGTATTTCACCCATTATATTCTTTGAGTACATACCAAATAATATAAATATTCAAAAATTAAAATTTTTTTGAATATTTATTATATTTGATGTAGTGTACTTAGAGAACCTAGGAGAAATGCTGTCGAATTTTATTGATAATTTGTATAAAGTCTTGCATTATGTTCAATAATATATATTTTGCATTTTTGAATGGGTTAAGGCCCTACCCTTTAGGAAGGAGAAATAAGGAGATTTAATTCATAGTATTTAATTGCATTGTCTTTTCTATATACATAGGCAAAATGAATACAATATGTGCTTGGATGTATGAACGACTCAATCTGGATCACACTCTTAGTATGGCTTTTTTCAATGGGGTAGAAGAGTTGTTGCTTTTGCATATAGTCAAAAGGGATTATATGTAAGGCACTAAGATTCATTGTCCTTGCATAAAAAGTCATCATAGTATATTTTGAGAAGTAGATGAAGTGAAATACCATATAGTGAAATGGAGTTTTGTACCGAATTATTTCATTTGGAATAGGCATGGTGAAGAAAATATAGTTGACCAATCGATTCCACAATAATATAGTACATTTGAATCTGTGTTTGAAAATTCATACCAATAAATGGTATATGATGTAGTTGGGCCTAATGTGTTTGATGGGGCATGCCAAATATTGGGGTAACTAGAACTAGTGAGGTCCAACATGAACCAGTTGATGAGGCTCCTAACTATCAGGCTCAAAGGTTCTAAAATTTGTTGAATTCACTAGAAACAAAGGTGTTGCCAAAGTGTCAAACACATACTAAGCTATCTGTCATGGCTCGTTGTTTGAATATGATGTCTGAGCAGCATATGACCTACAAGTCTTTTAATCAATGGATTCAATTTATCAAAGAGATAATACCTAAAGATAATAAAATATTTGATAGTTTCTACTAAAAAAATTGTTCAGGCTCTTGGATTGCCAGTAGAAACTATTGACTGTTGTAAAAATGGATATATGTTATATTGGGGTGATTATGAAGAAGGCAAAATATGTATGTTTTTATGAAGAACTGATATTCAAATAGAGTCAGGTTACAGACATGCAAAAGTTTATGCCTTTTAAAAGAATGTATTATTTTTCTCTCAATTCTAGACTTCAAAGATTATATGCTTCAAATGCTACAGCAGAACACATGAGATGGCATTATGAGCATGAGCAAGAAGATGGAGTTATGTGTCATCCATCGGATTCTGAGGCATGGAAGCATTTCAATTAATTACATCCTGATTTTGCAGCTGAATGTTGTAATGTTAAGCTGGGTCTATGTATATGTGGTTTTCGGCAATTTGGGTCATTAGGACAACAGTACTCTTGTTGGCCAGTAATACTCACTCTAAATTTGCCACAATAGTTATGTAAAAAAGAGCAATATTTATTCATATCTATACTCGTTCCTAGTCCAAATAACCCAAAATATCAAATTCATGAATTTCTTCAGCCATTGATTATAGAGTTGAAATAGTTATGGAATGATGGCATCGTGACTTATGATTGTTTTGAAGAATAGAGTTTTTGTTTGAAAGCAGCACTTATGTGCACTATAAGTGATTTTCCTACATATGTGACGCTATTTGGATGGAGAACTATGGGAAAATTACCATGCCTTTACTGCATGACTAATTCTAAAGCATTTACTCTTCAAAATTGATGTGAGCCTGCCTTGCTGGGATTTAATTCCTAAGGAAGCTCAAGCTACGGATCGTCTCCAAAACATAAGAACACCAACCAGTACCTTCAACCCAACACCAACTTGTGATGTAAAACTGAAGCTATATGGCTGGAAACCAAAGATTCAAGACCCAACCCCAACTTGTGAAGGAAAAACCTTGAATATAAGTTAAGACCTAGCAAACTTGGTTATTTTTGCAAGGAATTCGTGCAAGTTCTAACAAGAACTCAAAAGAAGGCTAAAAACCTCTCAAAGCTCTCAAAAATGGAGAGAAAACTCAGAATATTCATTAAGTTCAAAATCTGCCATTACATCTGTTTTTAAAGACTTAAAGAAAGCATAAAACAAGTGAAATGATGGAAAAATACAAATATAATAATGTGGTTACATAAAACAAATTGGGCAGCCATATAGCTTGTCTCCCACTAGCTTTTAAAAGGCATGGGCAGCCATATAGCTTGTCTCCCACTAGCTTTTAAAAGGCATCTTTGACTCCCAATGTGAATTTCAGCCACTCTTAATATATGGACATCCAATGGAACGTGAATGGTATGTATTTAGCTCCCAAAGGTATAATGATGGATGCCAATATGTATTCTAACTCCTTTGGGTCAATTGGCCTCTTGGGTAGATTGCAATTTGGACACATGCAACCAAACAGCTTCTTTGCTCTTATTTTCTTCAAGTCTTAACGTTCCAATTGTATTGAGAACATATAGATGTTTGGAAACTAATCCTTGAAGTTTTCTTGCCATTGATCGAGTAATAGGTCCTTGGTGTTGTATGCTAGCAATCAGATCCTCATCATCCTCTCCCTCTTCAAAAGAATTCGTCCTCGAATCTTCATCATCTGCATAGTAAGGAGCAAGATCAGAAACATTAAAAGTTGCACTTACACCATACTCACCTGGTAGATTAATCTTGTAGGCATTATCATTAATCCTTTCGAGTACTTCAAATGGTCCATCACTTCTCGGCTGCAATTTTGATTTCCTTTGTGTAGGAAACCTTTCTTTTCGCAAATGAACCCATACCAGATCACCAGGCTGGAACACCATCTTTTTCCTTCCTTTGTTTACTTTGGTTGCTCTATTCTCATTAATCTTCTCCATTTGTTGCTTGGCCCTTTGATGCATTTGCTTCACCAATTCAGCTTTCTTTTTACCATCAAAACTAGTAAGCTCATTAGTAGGAAGAGGCAACAAATCTAATGGAGTAAGTGGATTAAAACCATAGACAAGCTCAAAGGGTGAAAATCCAGTGGATGAATGCATTGATCTATTATATGCAAATTCAATAAATGGTATGCATTCCTCCCATGTCTTCAAATTTTGTTTAATCATGGTACGAAGAAGAGTGCCCACAGTCCTATTAACAACTTCCGTCTGCCCATCTGTTTGCGGATGGCATGTAGTAGAGAAACAAAGCTTTGTACCTAACTTTCCCCATAGGACTTTCCAAAAATGACTCAAAAATTTTACATCTCGATCACTTAATATGGTCCTAGGAATACCATGCAATCTCACTACTTCTCTAAAGAACAAATCAGATATATGGCATGCATCATCAGTTTTATGACATGGAATGAAATGTGCCATTTTAGAAAATCGATCAACCACAACAAATAAACTATCATGACCTTTTTTTGTCCTAGGTAGCCCCAAAATAAAATCCATAGATAAGTCTACCCAAGGTTCACTAGGTACACTTAAAGGCATATACAAACCATGTGGTCTTACTTTGGATTTTGCTTTCATACATGTCACGCATTTAGCACAAAATTTCTCTACATCTTTCCTCATATGTGGCCAATAAAAATGTTCATGCAGAATTTCTAATGTTTTAGCCACCCCAAAATGTCCCATTAAACCTCCCCCATGTGACTCTCTTACAAGCAATCCTCTTATAGAGCTATTTGGAACACAAAGTCGTTTCTCTCTAAATAAGAAACCATCATGCCTATAAAATTTTTCAAAGGCAGCATTTTCACAAGAGGCATATATTTGTGCAAATTCAGAGTCATGCTTATACAATTCTTTCATATGCTCAAATCCTAGAAGTCTAGCATCAAGCATAGAGATTAGGGCATACCTCCTAGATAAGGCATCAGCAACAACATTTTCTTTTCCTTGCTTATATTGAATCACATATGGAAATGCTTCAATAAATTCACTCCATTTGGCATGGCGTTTGTTCAGCTTGCTTTGTCCTTTCAAGTATTTTAGTGATTCATGATCACTATGAATAACAAACTCCTTTGGCCAAAGATAATGCTGCCACGTCTCCAACGCCCTCACTAATGCATACATCTCCTTGTCATAAGTAGAGTAATTCAAAGGAGCTCCACTTAGCTTCTCACTAAAGTATGCAATTGGTCTTCTTTCCTGCATCAAAACAGCACCTATACCCACTCCGGAAGCATCACATTCAACTTCAAAAGTCTTAGAAAAATCAGGTAATGCAAGTAATGGTGCAGAACATAATTTTTCTTTTAGTAATCTAAATGCATGCTCCTGTTCCTTATTCCATTTGAACCCTACATTTTTCTTCACAATTTCATTTAATGGGGCTGCAATTGTACTAAAGTCTCTAACAAATCTCCTATAAAAACTAGCAAGACCATGAAAACTCCTTACATCAGTCACGGATTTTGGTGTAGGCCACTCTTTGATGGCTTTTACCTTATCATCATCAACCTCAATTCCTTTCCCACTCACTACAAATCCTAAGAAAATGACTTTTTCCATACAGAATGTACATTTCTTTAAATTTGCATACAATTTCTCTTTCCTAAGAACTTCAAGCACACATCTTAAATGCATTAAATGATCATTTAAACTTTGACTATACACTAAAATATCATCAAAATACACAACAACAAACTTTCCAAGAAAAGCACGCAAGACATGATTCATTAATCTCATGAAAGTACTAGGTGCATTGCTTAGTCCAAAAGGCATGACTAACCATTCATACAAACCATATTGAGTCTTAAAAGCTGTTTTCCATTCATCTCCTAATCTCATTCTTATTTGATGATAACCACTTTTAAGATCAATTTTTGAAAATATACATGCACCATGCAATTCATCAAGCATATCATCAAGTCTAGGAATTGGATGTCTATACTTTACAGTGATTTTATTGATAGCACGACAATCCACACACATTCGCATTGATCCATCCTTTTTAGGTACTAGAAGTACCGGCACAGCACATGGACTCATGCTCTCCCTAACATGAGCTTTCGCAAGCAGCTCATCCACCTGTTTTTGCAACTCCTTGACCTCTTGAGGATTTGTCCTATATGCTGGACGATTTGGAATTACAGCTCCAGGAATGAAATCAATTTGATGTTCTATTCCTCTAATGGGTGGCAATCCACTCGGTACCTCATTTGGAAAGACATCTTCAAATTCCTGCAACAAAGTCAAAGCAACACTAGGAATAGATGGATCAAGGTCAGTTACATTAAGAAAAACTCCCTTACATATCAGAAGGAGCATCATACTATCAGAAGAGTATGCTTGCCTCACATCTTTCCCCCTAGCAACTAAACTTACTTTCTTCTCTCCACTCTCATTTTTATTATGTAATTTCTTCTTTTTCTCTTTTTCTTTTTCTCTCTCAGCTTTTATTCTTTGTTTTTCCTCTTGATCTTTCTTTTCTCTCTCCCTCTTTTCAACCTCTCTTTGCATTTTCTCTTGCATGGCAGCTTGTACTCTCTTTTGGTCTTCAAAAGCCTCCATAGGTGTTAAAGGTGCAAGAGTCACCTTTCGGCCTTCAAAATCAAATGAATACCTATTCTTAAACCCGTCATGTGTTGCTTTTCTATCATATTGCCATGGCCTCCCAAGTAGGATATGACTAGCATGCATGGGAACTACATCACACAACACTTCATCCTTATACCTCCCAATGGTAAATGACAATAATACTTGCTTGGTCACCTTAACTTCTCCACTATCATTCAACCACTGCAATCTGTATGGATTAGGATGTTTTGTAGTAGGAAATGCAAGTTTCTCTACTAGTAGAGTGCTAGCCACATTAACAAAACTCCCACCATCTATGATCATACTACAAACTTTTTCTTTGACTAAACATCTAGTATGAAAAATATTTTCTCTTTGCAGTTCATCACCTTCATCTTCCTTCACCTGTATATTTAAAGCACGCATAACAACAAGAGCACTTCCATGCACAGCATGCTCTACATCACTATCTTCATCCAAAGGTAGAATGTTAACATCTGAATCTTCATCTACAACTTCATCATCTTCAGATTCAATATCACCACTCGGCCTCACCACCATCACCCTTTTATTTGGACATTCTCTAGCATAATGCCCTTTCCCTAAACATCGGAAACATTGGATGTCTCTTGTTCTTCCATTGGAGTTCATTGGGGCCTTACCCTTATCAATCACAATGGGTTTTTCTCCAGCCTTGTTCCCCTCTTTCTTCTCCTTTGAAACAAATTTATTCTCACTAGATTCCCCTTTCTTCCAATTTGGCTTCCAAGGAACATTATTGGCAGAATTCATTCCCATTCCAGATCTGGTTGTTTTCTTCTTCTTGAGTTGTTTTTCTACCTTGATTGCCATATTTAACATGTCATCAAGCTCCACATAATGATGCAGCTCCACTATGTCGGCAATTTCATCTTTCAGCCCATGTAGAAACCGTGCCATAGTTGCTTCCCTTTCTTCTTCTATATTAGCTCGTATCATAGCCATTTCCATCTCTTGAAAATATTCTTCCACACTTTTATTGCCTTGTACCAGCCCTTGTAATCGTTGATGTAACTCCCTATAGTAGTGTTGTGGTACAAATCTATCTCTCATGACTTGTTTCAGCTCATCCCAAGTCTGCACTCCTCTCATGCCATTTCTTCTTCGTTTAGTGAGTAATTGATCCCACCAAACTAATGCATAATCAGTAAACTCTACCACAGCAAGTGTCACCTTCTTTTGCTCACTATAGTTGTGGCAATCAAAGATGAGTTCAGTCTTTCTCTCCCATTCCAAGTATGCATCTGGATTTGCTTTGCCTTGGAATGATGGAATTTTCATTTTAATTCCATTAACATTGCTGTCTACTCTCCCTCTCCCTCTTGCATTTTCCACAGTTTCTTGCCTAATATTTCTGCCACCACCTCTACCACCCATATTACCTCTCATATATCTTGGTCTAATAACATCATCAAGTGCAACAGATTGCTGCCCATCATCATCATCAAGATTATCTTCATCTACATCCTCCAATTCATTGAAAACTGGCAAATCATTTAGTCCAGCACGCCTACCTCTATTCTGCCCCCTATTTGTGTTTTGCTCCCTATGAAAATTATCTCGTTCATCCCTTCCTAAATTCCTTTGATTTGTAGAGCTTGCTTGCTGCAATTCTTCAATTTGTTTTGAGTGTTTTTCCATCTGTTCTCTAATATCAACAAACAACACATTCATCCTTTGAAATTGAGATTGCAATGCCTTAAGAACATTAGAAGCTTCTGGCTCTTCTTGGGGTCGGTTGCTCTCTCGATCACTATCTCGTTTTGTTGACATACTGATTGCTGCAAAACAAATGTTAGAAATATTCTCTCACACACTCCCTCACGTGTTTCACTCTAATATGGTAACACTCAATCTGTATTTCACTCAAACTTTGGCTTTTACCCTCTAACAATCTCACCACTCTATGCCTTTTTCCACTCACTTCAGCCCCTTCCAAGTTCTAGCAAGAACTTAATATTTCCTCAACTAAATAACTAAATTGCAAGGTTTAAAACACATTCAAGAATGGAACAAGAGTAACAAAAGCTGAAAAAAAACAGAATATATGATATTTGAAACCTAAGGACGAAAGACACTAAAATTTTAGACAAACATTACCAAAGGGAAGAATTTGACAAAACTGGATTTAGGACAATATATTGAGACAAAATGGAAGAAGAAAAACGAATTTTTAGGTCTCTTATGAAACTTTTATATTATGGACCCAAAAATGGCTAACTAGCGGTAATATATGGACAACCAAGCAAACGAACGAATTTTGACATGAAATTTAATATGTATGCTTAGCTGAATATCTAAAACATGCCTGTAAAATTTGAAAGGATTTGGACATGTTTACATACACATTCACTTTTGGAAGGCAGAAATTGTCACAACCCCCTGTGAGAAGGCAAAAATTTTCACAACCCCCTGTGAAAAAAACTGGAAGCCAGAAATTTTCACACCCCCCTGTGAAAAAAACTGGAAGCCTGTGAGAATCCACCCATTGCTTAAAAATCTTTAATTTCTAATCCAAGGGCCACGAATTTACTTTTTTTTTTTTCGTTCTTTCTTTCTTTCTTTTTTTTTTAATTTAATCCAGCAACAACATTAAGGTAGAAGGACTCAAAGAAACAAGAAGGCATACAGCTTGTAGAAATTAAACTAATGGCAAAAAAAAATGACTCCAAGGAAGACAATATATATATTTTTGACATAAACAAGAAGGAATGATGCTAAAAACCTGATTTGGAGAGCCTAAGCTCTGATACCAAATGATGTGAGCCTGCCTTGCTGGGATTTAATTCCTAAGGAAGCTCAAGCTACGGATCGTCTCCAAAACATAAGAACACCAACCAGTACCTTCAACCCAACACCAACTTGTGATGTAAAACTGAAGCTATATGGCTGGAAACCAAAGATTCAAGACCCAACCCCAACTTGTGAAGGAAAAACCTTGAATATAAGTTAAGACCTAGCAAACTTGGTTATTTTTGCAAGGAATTCGTGCAAGTTCTAACAAGAACTCAAAAGAAGGCTAAAAACCTCTCAAAGCTCTCAAAAATGGAGAGAAAACTCAGAATATTCATTAAGTTCAAAATCTGCCATTACATATGTTTTTAAAGACTTAAAGAAAGCATAAAACAAGTGAAATGATGGAAAAATACAAATATAATAATGTGGTTACATAAAACAAATTGGGCAGCCATATAGCTTGTCTCCCACTAGCTTTTAAAAGGCATGGGCAGCCATATAGCTTGTCTCCCACTAGCTTTTAAAAGGCATCTTTGACTCCCAATGTGAATTTCAGCCACTCTTAATATATGGACATCCAATGGAACGTGAATGGTATGTATTTAGCTCCCAAAGGTATAATGATGGATGCCAATATGTATTCTAACTCCTTTGGGTCAATTGGCCTCTTGGGTAGATTGCAATTTGGACACATGCAACCAAACAGCTTCTTTGCTCTTATTTTCTTCAAGTCTTAACGTTCCAATTGTATTGAGAACATATAGATGTTTGGAAACTAATCCTTGAAGTTTTCTTGCCATTGATCGAGTAATAGGTCCTTGGTGTTGTATGCTAGCAATCAGATCCTCATCAAAAATGGGGGCAAAACAAGTTAGTTTAATAATCACAGGAATTTTTTGCAAGCAAATCATCCATCCAGAAGGAATAAAAAATGTTTTATAAAGAACATTACAGTAAAGAAAGATGCTCCTCGTATATTGAATGGTGAAGATTTGTTGTTTCAGATTGAGCAACCGGGCTTCCAAAAGTAACTATATATAATGAAAATTCCAATAGTAGTGTACATAGGACAATTGTTATTGATCCAAGCCCTTTAAATGATCCAATTGGACAACTCATGGATATTGATGCTATGGATTTAGAATCTGAATCGAATGAATCATTACTTGACTCTGAATCTAAATTGTCACAATAAGATCAAAGTGATGAATAAAATAACAAGTATGTATAATTAGGCTATAACTTTTACTGGATTTATTTCTGTATTTATTATTTTATTCAAACCAATTATTCTTAAAGTTATTTTTTAGATATGTATCATGGACCTGGAAGAGGATTGGATCGATTGGGGTCTAGCAATCGATCTAGTGGAGCTCAATGTTTTAGTGCATAGGCCAACCGCGTCTGCAGCTACAGATGTCCATGTCCCACTTGAGGATCCTCGTGTTGACACAACTACAGATGATATGCCTAGAGAGGATTCTGCTTCTACTTCTTATCCAGCCCCTACAAAGGATCATGTTTCTTCTTCTCTCCCGGCCATTACAGATGCTCCCATGGGTGATGCCAGTATTGCAGCATCAGCTGTAGGTCCTAATGGCAGGATGCAAAATCTAACTGTTCGGGAGTCCAAGTATTTTAATATTTTTCATTACTTATATTAAAATTTAAAATTTTAATCGGTTGAAAATTTTAAGTTAAGCAATTTTTTTCTTTTTGCAGCTACATGATGGATCCAATTGGGTCTTCCATGAGACGCATCCAAAAGATCATGACATAGAAGATGGATTCTGCAGGAGTTTCCTGGAAGGCCTTCTCTCCTGAGATGAAGAACTTTTAGTTCAAGGATTTTAAGGTAAAACATCTAACTAAATTTTAATATTTAATATATAAGTAAAAGATAAAAATTTACAATTATCAGAAACTAATTATCTTATATTTTTATGCAAAAATATTTTTACTAGGACCAGGCTATTGATAGCCTTGTCCGGATTGCCTTCATGAATACTGCAGTTATTCGCTATAGCGATTTACTAATCAAGGTGAAGGCTACGGGAAGTAACCTTCATTTATTGATGATCAGTTATGGGCCAACCTGTAGGTCTGGTGGAGCTCTCTCACGAGACAGACACGTTCTGTCGTTACCTCTCAAAATAAGATGTCCAGTGTTGTGGATGGTGCACGTCCATCCATGCATACGGGAGGCAATAGATCGTATTATGATCATGCTCGTACACTAGTAAGTATAATCGTGTTTTCTTAATAAATTTCAATTTGTATTTTTTTGTGTTATTAATGTTTTTTTTATTAAATAAGTGTCTACCATGGGTCAGCCGCCGAGCAGCTATGAGCTATTTATGCATACGCACATCCGGGGTCATGATGGGTGTTCATTTGTAGATCGTCAATCCCAGGATGTAAATGTGAGTAATTCTATAAAATATTTTTAAAATTTAAAATTTAAAATTTAAAATATAAAGTTAATTATCTTTTTATATTACACAGGATCATTTCATTCCATCTCGGGAGGAGGCCTCTCAGTTTGACACACATGTTGACGATGATAGCTTATTTAGATCTACTATAGGCAGAGAGAAGAAGAAGAGATTGTATGGACTTGGATCACAGTATGTCAGCACAGCTTCTTCTTCTTAATCTTCTAGTACATCTGCTTTACAGAAGGGGATCGAGCATTTGAAGGAGCAGTTGGCGAAGCATGATCGGACTGTTCAACTACAGGTGTAGGTGAAGGTGGAGGTGCAAGTGCAGACCGAGGTGCAGAGGTTGGTCCAGCACCAGCTTAATGAGTTTATGGCCAACTTTATACGAGGAACCTTTGATCCATTATAACAATTTCTGCCTGGTGGTCCTCCTCCACCTTCACCTTCACCTTCACCACTCCTACTTCTACTTGATTTTAGTTTTTTTTTTCCAATATATGCTTTATAATTTAATTTCATACTTTTTCTATACGTTTTATTGCTTTTATGTTCATTTATTTGTTTATTTAATGCATTTAATTTTTATTTAAATAAAAATTTTATTTTTATATTTTTATTCTTTTTAATATAAATTAATCCATACATTTATATATGCATTAAAAATTAAAAAATAATCAAAAAATATATTTTAAAATTCATAAATAATTAATTTTTATAAAAAAAAATAATTCATTTTTTACCGACAGATTATATTTTCTGTTAGTAATTTGTGTTGCCAACAAGCTTTTTCTTTCGAAATTACCGAAAGAAAATTTTATCTGTGATATCGACAGAGAAGTTTTCTTGTCGTTAATATTAACAGAACATTATATCTGTAATACCGATAGAGAAACTTCTCTATCGATATTACTAATAGAATTTTCTACTGGTATAAATGACATAAAACCTTTACTATAGGTATCATCGACAAAATTTTCTATCGGCATTACTGAGGGAATACTTTTTAGTTGATAATTTTATTTATTATATATTGGCATATTTTCCATTGGTATTACTGATAAAATTTATTTTCTCTCTTTCTATCGGTAAATATTGCCGACAACATTTCTGTCAAAAAATTTTGATAGGTATTTTTCTGTCGGTAATAGTTATTTTCATCGGCTTTACCATTATCAACAAAGAATATGGCTACATATTATTTTTGTCAGTAATCCATCGGTAAAAATGATTAGCGACAAAAACAATAAGGATTATCGATAAATTTTTTCGTCGATAATCCGCTACATTCTTGTAGTGTATCCTCTTGGTCCATTAATACTTAATTCTTTATGAAAAATCCATCTATAAATGAGTGTAGTATGCTAGGGGTTGTTCTATCAATTAAGACATCTATATGGGGTGAAGGAAAGTCATCCTTAGGGGAAGCCTTGTTCAGATCCTTATAGTCCACGCAAACTCTAATCCTTCCATCCATCTTCGGTATGGGGACAATGTTGGATAACCAGTGGGGGTATTCAATTACTTCTAAAAACTTCACCTGTATCTACTTAGTTACTTCTTATTTTATCAATTTTGCCTACTATAGTCTCAGTTGCCTCAACTTTTACTTGACAGGCTTCATGTGGGTGTAGGTTGGAATAAGGTGTTCTACTATATCTCGATAAATTTTTGGCATATTATTTCAAATATCTTTCTTTCATTAGGAGTAAGATCGGATGCTATGCTAATATTTTAGGATTTTCAAGTGTTCCCAAATTTAATGATTGAGTTTCAACATAGTTAATATTAAAATGCTCATGTAATCACCACATAGATATATGCAACCATCAGGAAAAACATCATATAAGTAAGCAACATCAGACTTTATTGCATTCATTTTGGAAAAGAAAACATCATCATCCTTGTAAAGAGCAGGCAAATCAAAATTAAAATCAAAATCAAAGTTAATGTTCTTATCATCACATATTGCAAGATTTTCAAACTGGTCTCAATAAGTGCAGCAATTTCTTTTGAAGTCTTTAGGATTCTTGGGCCAACTTCCTTCTTCTCTTCTTGGTCAGCTGGTGAGGTCTTCGCCTGTTCAGCAAGCTCGACAACATCAACAATGATCTCAAAACCTGGAACCATCTTTCCCATGAGCATGACATGTTCTGGCTTTCCTTATAGTGGTACCAATTCTTAAGCTCTAACAAATATCTCCTCCAGTGGAGGAAATTCGATCTTCTTATCTCCCTTCAACAAAGTACCTTCATCGGTTCCATCATAACCTAGCCCCTTCCTTGATACTTGAGTCTTGAAATTTGGGAGCTCTGACACACCTACTCTTCCTTTTCCAAGTTCTGTTCCTAGAAAGTAATTCAACTACTTTATCATGGTCAGAACCTTAGAATCCATTATCATATCTTTAGAAATACAAGCTACTTGGAAACCATTGAGGGGTCTTTCCACCATAAGAGCATTGACTGCTTCACTATTTTCTACCTCTATTATTATCATCCCATCACACCTTGGAAACTTGACCTTTTTCATGGAGTGTGGAAGGACTCCACCAAGAGGATGAAACCATGGGCGACCCAACAACAATGCAAAGGTAACTGGTATATCCAAAAGCACAAACTCTACTGTAGATTCAATAGGGCCTACCTTCACCAGGGTCTTGTGTAACACCCTTATATCATATATATGTATAACACATACAACTAGTATATGTATAATACGCCGATACAGTATAAGAATGCCACAATTCAGTTTTAACAAAAATTTTCATATTCCCAAATTAATATCCCAAACATTAAAAATGTGTTTTAAATATGTAAATAAAGTTTTCTTTATTAAATATGTAAAATAATTATTTTAAATAAAAATACCTAGAAAATTTTTGCCGGAGTTATGTATGTAAATCGGATATTCTAAAAATTTTAACATTTCACAACCTGCAGAAAACACACTCCCAAAATATAATAAATCAATATTTCTCCATAATTTCTCAACAACCTCCAATTTTTTTTTTCAAAACATTCATATATGTACATATATATATATATACAAACACATATGCACTTTCCCACATTATAAAATTTCATCCAAAAACTCATCATAGTTTACAATACTCACAAAATGTAAACATAATATACATAATTATAATATGTTCTATAAAATAGAATTATATACATGTCAGCAGCTGGCTTTGATCCCATGGCAGCAAAAACTCACTTCAAGCACACTAGTATGAAGCCTAGACCTGACCAGGTCTAGATGAACTCTCTGGATCTACAAGATCAACCCTGTCACCTGCGCGATAAATTTTAATCGCGCTAAGCTAAAAGCATAGTGGTATATACTTTGATAATAATGAAACTTTAAAAGATATGACAATGCCTAATGCTGTTTCATGACATTTCACAATGTGATATGAAATTCCACTTTAGTTTAGATACATTATTTTTTCTAAGCATCACATTAACACATACATAAGTATTGGGCCCCATTAACCTTATATAATATTTGAATCCTAGAGTTATTATTTTGGTTTATTTTGACACCCAGTGTCTAGCCCGAAGGCAATACAAGTGACGCCTAACGTCTCGCCCAAAGGCAAATCATGGTGACGTCTAACGTATAGCCCGAAGGCAAATCAAATATTTGTGATGCCCATTATCTAGCCCAAAGGCAATCTTAGGCATGCCACCAAACACAAAACTCTGGAATTGAATAATATATTAGGCGACACACAAATAATACATATTTCCATAATCAATTTTCTTATCACATTACCTCTTTTTCTCATTTTTTCCATTCATATTCATACAAAACCATTTTAATTTAATATATCATATCGTTTAATCAACAATTCATGTCACTTTTACATTACAAATACAATACCCAAACATTTTGGGCTATCTCACATAATGCATACCAAACACATTCCACTCATTTTAGCCATTAATCATGACTTTTCATAATGTACATAATGCATATACATCATTTCAAGTGTCATATCAGAATGTATATGAATATTCAAATAACCAAGTGGCTTAACACATTGTATATCTAAAATGTGTTAAGCTAAATTGAATGCAACCACTTCCAAACTATCAAAAGTATGTACATACCTTAATTAATACCCAAATCCAAGCTAATGTATCTCTTTAACCTTCACTTCCAAGATGCTCTTCAATACTAGGGTTGGGCAAAGTACTTCCACTTAATGCCTATTCAAAATGTGAGTAAATATAATCATTTAGAACCACATTTCAAGGCATTTCAAACATTAAAACCTAATTAAGCATCATTTCTACTAATTTCCCAAAATTTGCCTTATCTCACTTTAATATTAGAATTCCATTCTAATCCATTTTAATTTGTGTTTTAAGTTTATTTTTATTACTACAATTACATTAGAATATGTTTTAACCAATTATGTCAAGTAAATACCAATTCTTTAACAAAACCCTAAAATGTGCCCTAAGCCTCTTCATTCTAACCCATTCCAAATGTTAATCTAAGCCCATTTCCATCATTTAAATCATAGAATCCTCATTTAATCACCAAAATAAAATTGTACACACCAATTCCAACAATTATTACACGCTACAACAAAATTCTGACGCGGACCCTTAGCAATGATGGCAGCAAACCCAACGTATAACAATGGTAGAGAACTCCTTGAAACTTGATAATCACCTTCTAAGGAACCCAACGCCTATAAAGAGATGCGAACTCACTATGATTGAAGGATTTAGTTGGTAAGAAGAAGGAAAACGCCACAACTCTTGTTGATAAGTAAACCTAATTCTTGATGCAAAGAAAGAATTAAAGAATCCACTCTAATCTCTCTCACACGAAAATTTACAAGAAGAACTTGTAGAAGAATTCGAAAATTTTTATTCAATGTTGTATATCAAATTCGGACTAATAGTGCCCTTAAATAAGGGTTACAAAATTCCTAATTGCATATGGAAAATTAAGACTAAAACATTCCTAATTGAATAAGGAAAACATTCCTAATTGCATAAGGAAAACATTCCTAATTGCATTAAGGAAAAACATTCCTAATTGCATAAGGAAAACATTCCTAATTGCATAAGGAAAAAACATTCCTAATTGCATAAGGAAAATATAAAGTAATCCTAATCCACTAAGGAAAATATAAAGTATGGAAACAAAATCCTAATCCACTAAGGAAAATATAAATTATGGAAACAAAATCCTATTTTTAAGCCTTCCATAATGATATAAAACGTGGCCCATTAAACAGAATTAATAATCTTTAAACAGTGGGTCCATCCAGCTATTCTCACAGGGCTTCAGAAATCTCACAGGTACGCTGTGAAACTGACTGCACTCCAAGCTTTTCTTCCAATCACTTCCATCATTTTACTAAGGCCTTAAATTACTTCCCAAGGCTTTATATGAATCCTCATGGACCTTTCTTGCATGTTGGACCTCTTTAGCTAGCCTTTAGCTTCCATATTCACACTAAGCATCATAATCAGCTTTGGTGTGCCTTCTTCAAGCTCTATCTCCATTGATACAAACCAGATATGGCAGCTTTGTGCCATTGAAGAAAAGCAATCTTACATCATCCAAATAGATTTAAAAGGAGTTCAAAAGCTCTTTTATGAGGCTGAAATACACTTGGGGCGTGCTACACTTCATATGGAGCAGATTTGGTACAATTCAAGCAATATGGGCTTTGTGGAGCTTGATACAGCTTATAGGCCAAAGCTACACAAAGGGAAGCCTAAAGTGAAGATCAAAGTATGGAAATCACGTCCAAACACATGGGCATGCTTTATTGGGCTTGTTCAGCAAGTTTTTTGGCATGTTTAGCAAGTTTTTAAGGCTGAACATGGCTGCACATGTTGGGCTTGTTTTTCCAATACATTAGGCCTTTTTTTGGACTTAATTAAGGCATGTTTAATATGGGCCCAAGGAAGTTACGAATTTCAGCAAGTGGAAGGCATCTTTTTGTCACATGGGATGTGGTCCCCTCATTCCTTAGTTAGTTAGGATATTATTTTATTTTCCATATCTTTTAGGATTTGATATTATTTAGTCTTTCCAAATCTATTTTGGATTTGTTTTATTAGATTTGGATAGGATTTAGATTACTTATCTGATTTAGATTCAGATTTACTTTATGTTTTCCATAGTGGATTAGGATTACTTTATATTTTTCCTTATGCAATTAGGAATGTTTTCCATTTTCCTTATGCAATTAGGAATGTTTTCCTTATGCAATTAGGAATGTTTTCCTTATGCAATTAGGAATTTTGTAACCCTTATTTAAGGGCACTATTAGGCAGAATTTGAGATACAACAATTAATAAAAATTTTTCGAATTCTTCTACAAGTTCTTCTTGTGAATTTTCGTGTGAGAGAGATTAGAGTGGATTCTTTAATTCTTTCTTTGCATCAAGAATTAGGTTTACTTATCAACAAGAGTTGTGGCATTTTCCTTCTTCTTACCAACTAAATCCTTCAATCATAGTGAGTTCGCGTCTCTTTATAGGCGTTGGGTTCCTTAGGAGGTGATTATCAAGTTTCAAGGAGTTCTCTACCATTGTTATACGTTGGGTTTGCTGCCATCGTTGCTAAGGGTCCGCGTCATTTGGTATCAGAGCCTTGCTACAAGGTAATTTTTATCTACTTTGTCTTTCTAGGGCTTGTTTACTTGTTCCATTAGGGTTATTTTATTCAAATTCGTTTTTTCCTTTCCTTCTCTATTCAATTTTCGTTTTTGGCATTCAAGAGTCAGTTTTAGTTCGTTTTAGTATTTAGAATAGTTTATTCAATTCATTTTTTTCACTTTCCCATCCATTTAAGTATTCCGTTTGTTAAGTCGTTGGTGTTCTAGTAGTCAGAATTTAGTTTGTTTTTGTCTATTGGGTCTTGTTCAATTTGGTTGTGTTTTTCCCTTCAAATTCATCTTGTGTAAGCCTTTTCTTGGGGTTGATTGTTTCTTTCCTTCAAATCATTTTATGTGGCCATTCTTGGGCTGTTTCTTTTGTGTTTGTTTAGTGATTTTCAAATTCTACATATAAAAAAAAAATTGTCAACAACAATTGAGATTGAGATGGATGAAGAGGAAGCCAAAGAAAAATACCATCTACAATATCTCGATGGTAAGATTCGATTTCTTGAAGAGCTTATTGAAAGGTGGTATCAAAAGTTAGGAGGTGCACGAAGGTACACAAGGGAATATTCATATTGTGAAAAGGAGATTGCTTCATTAGAGGAAGAACTTTCAGTTTTCTATGCAAAGGAGAAAAACTTTCTTATTCATTGTAAGAGACGACAAGAAGAAAGGAAATCTAAGAGGATGAAACTAGAATATAAGAAACTGAGACAACAATTGGAAGATATGTGTAAGCATACTTCTAAACTATGTGAAGCAATAAGTGTGGTTTCAAAAATTCCTACCATTAAGGTGAAAGAGGAGAGTGCAACCATGGAGGATTCCAATGTTGAACTAAAAAAAGAGGATGAATTGCAAGAGTTGCATGAAGAGGATGTTTGTGAAGTAGAGGATGTAGTGCCATTACTTGATGAAGTAAGGAGTGAAGTTACTGAGATTCCCATAATTGAATTTAAAGAAGAGTTTGTGAAAAATGGAGATCTTCTTGGAGATGTGGATGAGAATTCACCTATTTATGATGATTATGGTTGTGATGATGATGATTGCGATGAAATTGTTCAAAATATGGTTGAAGAGGTAGACAAAGAATATGGAGCTGATTTAGAAGTTCAAGAAGAGGATGGTTCAGTTCCATGTGAGCTGTCTTTAACTAACGGAGTTTTTCCTAGTTTTTTTGACAATGTGCAGGTTGATGTTCTAGAAGAAACATTCAAACTATTTTCATCAACTCAAGAGGAGGTTTTTGAAGATCAATTGGTGCCTAAAGTTTCCATTCCAGATCTGAACATGAGTAAGATTCGAGGACGAATCTTTTCAAAAGAAAGGGAGAATGATACAAACCAGATATGGCAGCTTTGTGTCATTGAAGAAAAGCAATCTTACATCATCCAAATAGATTTAAAAGGAGTTCAAAAGCTCTTTTATGAGGCTGAAATACACTTGGGGCGTGCTACACTTCATATGGAGCAGATTTGGTGCAATTCAAGCAATATGGGCTTTGTGGAGCTTGATACAGCTTATAGGCCAAAGCTACACAAAGGGAAGCCTAAAGTGAAGATCAAAGTATGGAAATCACGTCCAAACACATGGGCATGCTTTCTTGGGCTTGTTCAGCAAGTTTTTTGGCATGTTTAGCAAGTTTTTAAGGCTGAACATGGCTGCACATGTTGGGCTTGTTTTTCCAATACATTAGGCCTTTTTTTGGACTTAATTAAGGCATGTTTAATATGGGCCCAAGGAAGTTACGAATTTCAGCAAGTGGAAGGCATCTTTTTGTCACATGGGATGTGGTCCCCTCATTCCTTAGTTAGTTAGGATATTATTTTATTTTCCATATCTTTTAGGATTTGATATTATTTAGTCTTTCCAAATCTATTTTGGATTTGTTTTATTAGATTTGGATAGGATTTAGATTACTTATCTGATTTAGATTCAGATTTACTTTATGTTTTCCATAGTGGATTAGGATTACTTTATATTTTTCCTTATGCAATTAGGAATGTTTTCCATTTTCCTTATGCAATTAGGAATGTTTTCCTTATGCAATTAGGAATTTTGTAACCCTTATTTAAGGGCACTATTAGGCAGAATTTGAGATACAACAATTAATAAAAATTTTTCGAATTCTTCTACAAGTTCTTCTTGTGAATTTTCGTGTGAGAGAGATTAGAGTGGATTCTTTAATTCTTTCTTTGCATCAAGAATTAGGTTTACTTATCAACAAGAGTTGTGGCGTTTTCCTTCTTCTTACCAACTAAATCCTTCAATCATAGTGAGTTCGCGTCTCTTTATAGGCGTTGGGTTCCTTAGGAGGTGATTATCAAGTTTCAAGGAGTTCTCTACCATTGTTATACGTTGGGTTTGCTGCCATCGTTGCTAAGGGTCCGCGTCATCCATCTTCTTGAATGATAATTCTTGAAGCTCTTTGGAAATCTCTTCTTGAATATGCAAAGCCATACTAGCTTGATATCTCTTTGCCTTGCTCCTAGTGATTGGTCTACTTGCTAGCTTCAAGGGATCCTTTCTTGCATCATTCTCCCCCACTTCAAAAAGATTTGTCCTCAAATCTGCATCATCAAAAGGAGAAAGATCACTTACATTGAAAGTAGCACTAATATTATACGTACCCGGTAAGTCGATCTTGTAGGCATTGTCATTAATCTTCTCCAGCACTTGGAATGGGCCATCTCATCTAGCTTGCAACTTGTTCTTCCTTTGGTTAGGAAACCTCTCTTTTTGAAAATGCACCCAAACCCAATCTCCTACTTGAAACTTAATCTCATATCTCCCTCTATTTGCAGAATCAGCATATCTTTTGTTCCTTTTCTCAATATTCGCCCTTGCTTTCTCATGCATCTCTTTTGTCTCCATAGGATTGCTCCTTATATGCTAGCTGGTTTGGAATTGTAGAACAGGGTATGAAATCAATTTGATGTTAAATCCCTCTTAATGGCGGCAAACCACTAGGAAGGTCTTCAGGAAACACATCTTTAAAATCCTGCAACAAAGACACAAAACTAGAAGGTAAAGAATCAAGAGATTCTTCACTGTCAGCAAGTAACGATTCTTTATACATAATAATGAGTACAGACTGCCCTACATCTATCTCTCTTGCTCTTGCATAAAAAGTATGTTTTGCTTTTTCTCCTTGCTTATTTTCTCTCACCAATGGGCCATTTATTTGTTTGCTTACTTTCTTTTGACTCTCGGGCTCTTTTCCCTTTCTGCACTCACTCACTTTATTATTTTCTCTCTCCCTACCCTTAGAATTACCCTTGGGTGTTGAAGAAACATCATTGGCCGAATTTGAACCCCCTTGGTTCATGTTGGCCGAAACTTCTTTCTCCCTCTCTAGCATCCTCTTCTGATCTTCATACACCTCTTGAGGTGATAATGGTGCTAGAACAACCTTCTTTCCCTCATAAGTAAAGGTATACTTATTAGAAAAGCCATCATGTTGTACCCTTCTATCATGCTGCCATGGTCTTCCTAAT
This sequence comes from Garcia nutans, assembly GCA_947685225.1. NCBI lineage: Eukaryota > Viridiplantae > Streptophyta > Magnoliopsida > Malpighiales > Euphorbiaceae > Garcia > Garcia nutans. Next base: position 28,189,562 of record CANTUV010000007.1, on the reverse strand, counting down.
AGCAAATGTCCAGCTTGCATTGGCACTACATCACACAAAACCTCATCTTTATACCACCCAATGGAGAATGGTACCTTGGCTTGCTTCAACACTTTTACTTCCCCAGCGTCATTGAACCATTGCAACTTGTAAGGATTGGGATGTTTAAAACAAGTTGACCCCAATTTATCCACCATTGTAGTACTAGCAGCATTGGTACAACTTCCACCATCAATGATAAGTGTACAAACCTTACCATTCACCAAACACCTAGAGTGGAAAAGATTCTCCCTTTGATCCAAGCCTTCTTCCTTGACTTGAATATTCAAGGCTCTTCTAGTAACAAGCATCTCTCCATGTTCAGCATTCAAGACTTGATTCTCCCAAGCCTCTTAATCATATTTTACCCTATCACCACATTCGGCCTCCTCTTCTTCTTCATGTTCAGATTCTGATTCAATTTCCCCTTCATGGGTTGCAATCATCACCCTCTTATTCGGACATTGAGAAGCAATGTGTCCACTTCCCAAACACTTGTAGCATTTAATTTCCCTACTTGGAGTAGGTCTAGAAGGTGTTTCCTTGGCTGTTTTTGCATCCCCATCATTCGGCTTCTTGAAATTAGGATTGTAGGAAGAATTCTTTTGGAAAGAACCCTTGTAATCCCCTTTGTAGGAACCTCCACTCGAACTTGAACCCTTAAAGTTTGAAAATTTTCCACTAGCTTTAGAGTAGCCAGTTTTTGAAATAGCTTTATTCTTCAATCTTCTCTCTATCTTCTTGGCCTTTTGAACTAACTCTTCCATTGTGTTGAATTCATACATCTCCAATTCATTGGCTATGTTCAAATTCAATCCCCCAAGAAATCGTGACATCTTCTTGTCTTCATCTTCATCAATATTTGCCTTAGCCATGATCATCTCCATCTCTTTGTGGTACTCTTCCACACTTCTTCCACCTTGAACTAGTCTTGCTAGTCGATTGTACAAATCCCGAATGTAGTGAGACAGTACAAATCGGCTTCTCATTAGTTCTTTTAAGGTTGACCATTCAGGAATAGGCCTCATACCTTTCCCTCTTCTATTAGCTTTCAATTGATCCCACCAAAAGGAAGCATACCCTTTGAACTCTACGGTTGCCAAAACTGATTTCTTCTCTTCGGTGTAGTTATGGCATTCAAAAATCTTCTCAACTTTCCTCTCCCATTCTATGAACTCTTCTGCATTGTTCTTCCCTTCAAAGGAAGGAATCTTCATCTTGATGGAAGTAAGGTCACCATCAGTGATAGGTTGATTTCCACCTTCATCTTCATCTTCTACCCTTTCGGCTGCTTCTAGGGCTTCAAGATTTCCTTGCCCTTCTCTCCTAAGCACTCTTCTAGCTCGCATTATGGGATTTGGATGTGCGGCTGGCTGCCCTTGTTGCATTTGTTGTACTTGCCGTGCTGCATTCTCTTGCAATCTAGTATCCATCATCTCCATTCGACCAAGCATTGCTGCCAAAGTCTCATTAAGCCTAGCCAAGCTTTCGGCCATAGCTCCTTCTTTGCTAGTCTCTTCTCCTTTTCCAGCCATGTTAACAAACAAACAAACTCAAAGAAACAAGATTAGTAATAATTGAAATTCACTCAAGTGTTTAGAATTACCTCACTTTTCTTGTCTTCCTTGATTGCACTTCAGAACCAAGCTCACCAACCAACAATTGTCAAGTCGTTCAAGAAACTAGAACCTAAATCCTAGAACTAGATAGAAAACAAGACAAGTATCCGGAGGTAATGTAAGGTAATTTGCACTACTCGATATAGAACCAAGTATCGACACAAGCAAATGATACTTAGCAATGTAATGGAATTAAAAGCTAGATAAAGAAATCAGAAACAATGAAGACAATAAACAAGATAAATTTGGATATAATGAATCAAAAACAACCCACACTTGGCAAGCTGCTTTGACGCGGACCCTTAGCAACGATGGCAGCAAACCCAACGTATAACAATGGTAGAGAACTCCTTGAAACTTGATAATCACCTCCTAAGGAACCCAACGCCTATAAAGAGATGTGAACTCACTATGATTGAAGGATTTAGTTGGTAAGAAGAAGGAAAACGCCACAACTCTTGTTGATAAGTAAACCTAATTCTTGATGCAAAGAAAGAATTAAAGAATCCACTCTAATCTCTCTCACACGAAAATTCACAAGAAGAACTTGTAGAAGAATTCGAAAATTTTTTATTAATTGTTGTATCCCAAATTCAGCCTAATAGTGCCCTTAAATAAGGGTTACAAAATTCCTAATTGCATAAGGAAAACATTCCTAATTGCATAAGGAAAATGGAAAACATTCCTAATTGCATAAGGAAAAATATAAAGTAATCCTAATCCAATAAGGAAAATATAAAGTAATCCTAATCCACTAAGGAAAATATAAAGTATGGAAGCAACCAAACTAATCCCTTCAATATAAGAAAAGCCCCACACTATTTGGGCTGTCCATGGGCCTTAAATTACTTCCCAAGGCTTTATATGAACCCCCATGGACCTTTCTTTAGCTAGCCTTTAGCTTCCACACTAAGCATCATAATCAGCTTTGGTGTGCCTTCTTTAAGCTCTATCTCCATCTTCTTAAATGATAATTCTTGAAGCTCTTTGGAAATCTCTTCTTGAATATGCAAAGCCATACTAGCTTGATATCTCTTTGCCTTGCTCTTTGTGATTGGTCCACTTGCTAGCTTCAAGGGATCCTTTCTTGCATCATTCTCCCCCTCTTCAAAAAGATTTGTCCTCAAATCTGCATCATCAAAAGGAGAAAGATCACTTACATTGAAAGTAGCACTAATATTATACGTATCTGGTAAGTCGATCTTGTAGGCATTGTCATTAATCTTCTCCAGCACTTGGAATGGGCCATCTCCTCTAGCTTGCAACTTGTTCTTCCTTTGGTTAGGAAACCTCTCTTTTCGAAAATGCACCCAAACCCAATCTCCTACTTGAAACTTCATCTCACGTCTCCCTCTATTTGCAGAATCAGCATATCTCTTGTTCCTTTTCTCAATATTCGCCCTTGCTTTCTCATGCATCTCTTTCACCAATTTAGCTTTCTTCTCACCATCTAAACTAACAAGCTCATGAGAAGGTAAAGAAACAAGATCCAAAACTGTTAGTGGGTTAAAACCATAAACAAGCTCAAAAGGTGAATATCCTGTAGAAGAATGAATAGCACGATTATAAGCAAACTCAATAAATGGCGAACAATCTTCCCAAGAACTCAAATTTTTACCCACTAAAGCTCTCAACATGGTACCTAAAGTTCTGTTTACTACTTCTGTTTGTCCATCCGTTTGAGGATGACAAGTGGTGGAAAATAACAACTTGGTACCTAACTTTCCCCAAAGCACACGCCTAAAGTGAGACAAAAACTTGGTGTCTCTATCAGAAACTATGGATTTTGGTATCCCATGAATTCGAACCACCTCCCTAAAGAAGAGTTCGGCCACTAAACTAGCACTAAACTAGCATCATCACTCTTATGACATGGGATAAAGTGTGCCATCTTACTAAACCTATCAACAACCACAAATATGCTATCTCTCCCCCTCTTAGTCCTTGGTAATCCTAAAACAAAGTCCATACTAATGTCCATCCAAGGAGAACTAGGAATGGGTAATGGCATATACAAACCATGAGGCATAGACTTAGACTTAGCTTGCCTACAAGCCAAACAAGCCTTACAAATCCGAATTACATCCCTTTTCATATTCGGCCAATAAAAGTGTTCATTTAGCATGTCTAAAGTCTTATCAACTCCAAAATGCCCCATCAAACCCCCACAATGTGATTCTAATACTAGCAAATATCTCATAGAACATCTAGGCATGCATAATTTCGAACCCTTAAACAAAAACCCATCATGTCTATAGAAAGAATTAAAAGCACCATGCTCACAAGCATCATAAACATTGCCAAAATCAGAATCACCAACATATAAGTCCTTTATACATTCAAATCCAAGCAATTTAGTACTCAAAACATTAAGTAAAACGTACCTCCTTGAAAGTGCATCTGCCACTACATTGTCTTTACCTTGCTTGTATTTGATCACATAAGGAAACTTCTCAATCTTCATAACCCATTTTGCATGTCTTTTATTCAACTTGCCTTGCCCTCTCAAATGCTTCAATGATTCATGGTCTGAATGGATCACGAATTCCTTGGGCAGCAAATAATGCTCCCATACTTCCAATGCTCTCACCAAAGCATATAGCTCCTTGTCATAAGTTGAATAATTCAGCTTTGCTTCATTAAGCTTTTCACTAAAGTATGCAATGGGCTTCTTCTCTTGCATCAAAATAGCTCCAATACCTACACCAGAAGCATCACATTCAATTTCAAAAGTAGAATCAAAGTTAGGTAAAGCTAAAACGGGTGTAGTAGAAAGCTTCTCTTTTAAAGCATCAAATGCTTCTTGTTGCTCCTTGCCCCAAATGAATCCCACTTCTTTCTTGATTATGCTAGTCAAGGGGGCTGCCAATGTAGAGAAATTAGGGACAAATCTCCTATAGAAGCTTGCCAATCCGTGAAAACTCCTCACTTCTGTCACACTTGAAGGATTCGGCCACTCTTGGATAGCTTTCACCTTCTCTTGATCAACTTCAATTCCCTGCATACTTACAACAAAACCAAGAAAAATAACCCTATCTAGACAAAAAGAACACTTCTTAAGTTTAGCATAAAGGTTTTGCTCCCTAAGGATTTCAAGCACTTTCCTAACTTGTTCAACATGTTCTTCCTCAGTTTTGCTATAAATCAGAATATCATCAAAGTAAACTACCACAAACTTACCTAAATAAGCTCTCAAAACATGGTTCATTAATCTCATGAAAGTACTAGGTGCATTAGATAAACCAAAAGGCATAACTAACCATTCATACAAACCATATTTCGTTTTGAAGGCAGTCTTCCATTCATCTCCAGGCTTCATACGAATTTGATGATAACCACTCATAAGATCAATCTTTGTGAAATATTTTGCCCCATGCAATTCGTCCAACATGTCATCAAGTCTAGGAATGGGATGTCTATACTTCATAGTAATCTTGTTCATAGCCCTACAATCAACACACATCCTCCAAGAACCATCTTTCTTGGGTACTAATAAGACTGGAACGGCACAAGGACTAAGGCTCTCGCGAACCAAGCCTTTCTCCAAAAGCTCTTCAACTTGTCGTTGCATTTCTTTTGTCTCCATAGGATTGCTCCTATATGCTGGCCGGTTTGGAATTGTAGAACCGGGTATGAAGTCAATTTGATGTTCAATCCCTCTTAATGGTGGCAAACCACTAGGAAGGTCTTCAGGAAACACATCCTCAAAATCCTGCAACAAAGACACAAAACTAGAAGGTAAAGAATCAAGAGATTCTTCATTGTCAGTAAGTAACAATTCTTTATACATAATAATGAGTACAGGCTGCCCTACATCTATCTCTCTTGCTCTTGCATAAAAAGTATGTTTTGCTTTTTCTCCTTGCTTATTTTCTCTCACCAATGGGCCATTTAATTGTTTGCTTACTTTCTTTTGACTCTCGGCCTCTTTTCCCTTTCTGCACTCATTCACTTTATTATTTTCTCTTTCCCTACCCTTAGAATTACCCTTGGGTGTTGAAGAAACATCACTGGCCGAATTTGAACCCCCTTGGTTCATGTTGGCCGAAACTTCTTTCTCCCTCTCTAGCATCCTCTTCTGATCTTCATACACCTCTTGAGGTGATAATGGTGCTAGAACAACCTTCTTTCCCTCATAAGTAAAGGTATAATTATTAGAAAAGCCATCATGTTGTGCCCTTCTATCATGCTGCCATGGTCTTCCTAATAGCAAATGTCCAGCTTGCATTGGCACTACATCACACAAAACCTCATCTTTATACCACCCAATGGAGAATGGTACCTTGACTTGCTTCAACACTTTTACTTCCCCAGCGTCATTGAACCATTGCAACTTGTAAGGATTGGGATGTTTAAAACAAGTTAACCCCAATTGTAGTACTAGCAGCATTGGTACAACTTCCACAATCAATGATAAGTGTACAAACCTTACCATTCACCAAACACCTAGGGTGGAAAAGATTCTCCCTTTGATCCAAGCCTTCTTCCTTGACTTGAATATTCAAGGCTCTTCTAGTAACAAGCATCTCTCCATGTTCAGCATTTAAGACTTGATTCTCCCAAGCCTCTTCATCATATTCGGCCCTATCACCACATTCGGCCTCCTCTTCTTCTTCATGTTCAGATTCTGATTCAATTTCCCCTTTATGGGTAGCAATCATCACCCTCTTATTCGGACATTGAGAGGCAATGTGTCCACTTCCCAAACACTTGTAGCATTTAATTTCCCTACTTGGAGTAGGTCTAGAAGGTGTTTCCTTGGCTGTTTTTGCATCCCCATCATTCGGCTTCTTGAAATTAGGTTTGTAGGAAGAATTCTTTTGGAAAGAACCCTTGTAATCCCCTTTATAGGAACCTCCACTCGAACTTGAACCCTTGAAGTTTGAAAAATTTCCACTAGCTTTAGAGTAGCCAGTTTTCGAAATAGCTTTATTCTTCAATCTTCTCTCTATCTTCTTGGCCTTTTGAACTAACTCTTCCATTGTGTTGAATTCATACATCTCCAATTCATTGGCTATGTTCAAATTCAATCCCCCAAGAAATCGTGACATCTTCTTGTCTTCATCTTCATCAATATTTGCCCTAGCCATGATCATCTCCATCTCTTTGTGGTACTCTTCCACACTTCTTCCACCTTGAACTAGTCTTGCTAGTCGATTGTACAAATCCCGAATGTAGTGAGATGGTACAAATCGGCTTCTCATTAGTTCTTTCAAGGTTGACCATTCAGGAATAGGCCTCATACCTTTTCCTCTTCTATTAGCTTTCAATTGATCCCACCAAAAGGTAGCATACCCTTTGAACTCTACGGCTGCCAAAACTGATTTCTTCTCTTAGGTGTAGTTATGGCATTCGAAAATCTGCTCAACTTTTCTCTCCCATTCTATGAACTCTTCTGCATTGTTCTTCCCTTCAAAGGAAGGAATCTTCATCTTGATGGAAGTAAGGTCACCATCAGTGGTAGGTTGATTTCCACCTTCATCTTCATCTTCTACCCTTTCGGCTGCTTCTAGGGCTTCAAGATTTCCTTGCCCTTCTCTCCTAAGCACTCTTCTAGCTCGCATTATGGGATTTGGATGTGCGGCTGGCTGCCCTTGTTGCATTTGTTGTACTTGCCGTGCTGTATTCTCTTGCAATCTAGTATCCATCATCTCCATTCGACCAAGTATTGCTGCCAAAGTCTCATTAAGCCTAGCCAAGCTTTCGGCCATAGCTCCTTCTTTGCTAGTCTCTTCTCCTTTTCCAGCCATGTTAACAAACAAACAAACTCAAAGAAACAAGATTAGTAATAATCGAAATTCACTCAAGTGTTTAGAATTACCTCACTTTTCTTGTCTTCCTTGATTGCATTTCAGAACCAAGCTCACCAACCAACAATTGTCAAGTCGTTCAAGAAACTAGAACCTAAATCCTAGAACTAGATAGAAAACAAGACAAGTATCCGGAGGCAATGCAAGGTAATTTGCACTACACGATATAAAACCAAGTATCGACACAAGCAAATGATACTTAGCAATGTAATGGAATTAAAAGCTAGATAAAGAAATCAGAAACAATGAAGCCAATAAACAAGACAAATTTGGATATAATGAATAAAAAAAACCCACACTTGGCAAGCTGCTTTATGGACCTAATCAATTCTACCCAAAACGCTAGCTTCTAGACTCTAATTCCCACCTAAAACACTAAAATAATATGAATATTAAGGTCTGATTTTCGAATTCCAAAAGCCCCTCAAAAGGTGGAATTTTTCACCCAAAAATTTTATGACTTCTCACCCACCTAGATCTGATCCTTAGCACCCAAATAGCAAGAATATCAAACAATTTTTTTGTTGAGGTGGTTTTGTACTCTTTTTTTTTTTTGCTTCCTCTCACTATCCCCTTGATTCGGGACTTAATTTACTCCCAAGGACTTTTCGAAATCTGGATTTAATTCGCAACCCCAGATTCACTCAAGATCAAATCGAAATCAAACTTGAACAAAAACTCTAGCTTTTTCTTTCTTTCAAGAACCCTAATCTTTTCAGATGCAAGGCCTAGGTTTTGAAATTCAATCAGACTCCTTTTCGAATTACTCTTTGAACAATCTTTAGACTTTTTGAATTTTTTTTGAATTTTGATATATGACTCTCTTTCGAAAATTAAAGACTAGACTCTCTAAGAACCCTAAATCGCAGAAATTTAAAAGACCTAAATTAACAAACCCAAGAAAGACAAAGTAGATAAAAATTACCTTGTAGCAAGGCTCTGATACCAAATGATGCGGACCCTTAGCAACGATGGCAGCAAACCCAACGTATAACAATGGTAGAGAACTCCTTGAAACTTGATAATCACCTCCTAAGGAACCCAACGCCTATAAAGAGACGCGAACTCACTATGATTGAAGGATTTAGTTGGTAAGAAGAAGGAAAATGCCACAACTCTTGTTGATAAGTAAACCTAATTCTTGATGCAAAGAAAGAATTAAAGAATCCACTCTAATCTCTCTCACACGAAAATTCACAAGAAGAACTTGTAGAAGAATTCAAAAAATTTTTATTAATTGTTGTATCCCAAATTCAGCCTAATAGTGCCCTTAAATAAGGGTTACAAAATTCCTAATTGCATAAGGAAAACATTCCTAATTGCATAAGGAAAATGGAAAACATTCCTAATTGCATAAGGAAAAATATAAAGTAATCCTAATCCAATAAGGAAAATATAAAGTAATCCTAATCCACTAAGGAAAATATAAAGTATGGAAACAACCAAACTAATCCCTTCAATATAAGAAACGCCCCACACTATTTGGGCTGTCCATGGGCCTTAAATTACTTCCCAAGGCTTTATATGAACCCCCATGGACCTTTCTTTAGCTAGCCTTTAGCTTCCACACTAAGCATCATAATCAGCTTTGGTGTGCCTTCTTTAAGCTCTATCTCCATCTTCTTAAATGATAATTCTTGAAGCTCTTTGGAAATCTCTTCTTGAATATGCAAAGCCATACTAGCTTGATATCTCTTTGCCTTGCTCCTAGTGATTGGTCCACTTGCTAGCTTCAAGGGATCCTGATGAGGATCTGATTGCTAGCATACAACACCAAGGACCTGTTACTCGATCAATGGCAAGAAAACTTCAAGGATTAGTTTCCAAACATCTATATGTTCTCAATACAATTGGAACGTTAAGACTTGAAGAAAATAAGAGCAAAGAAGCTGTTCGGTTGCATGTGTCCAAATTGCAATCTACCCAAGAGGCCAATTGACCCAAAGGAGTTAGAATACATATTGGCATCCATCATTATACCTTTGGGAGCTAAATACATACCATTCACGTTCCATTGGATGTCCATATATTAAGAGTGGCTGAAATTCACATTGGGAGTCAAAGATGCCTTTTAAAAGCTAGTGGGAGACAAGCTATATGGCTGCCCATGCCTTTTAAAAGCTAGTGGGAGACAAGCTATATGGCTGCCCAATTTGTTTTAAGTAACCACATTATTATATTTGTATTTTTTCCATCATTTCACTTGTTTTATGCTTTCTTTAAGTCTTTAAAAACAAATGTAATGGCAGATTTTGAACTTAATGAATATTCTGAGTTTTCTCTCCATTTTTGAGAGCTTTGAGAGGTTTTTAGCCTTCTTTTGAGTTCTGGTTAGAACTTGCACGAATTCCTTGCAAAAATAACCAAGTTTGCTAGGTCTTAACTTATATTCAAGGTTTTTCCTTCACAAGTTGGGGTTGGGTCTTGAATCTTTGGTTTCCAGCCATATAGTTTCAGTTTTACATCACAAGTTGGTGTTGGGTTGAAGGTGCTAGTTGGTGTTCTTATGTTTTGGAGACGATCCGTAGCTTGAGCTTCCTTAGGAATTAAATCCCAGCAAGGTAGGCTCACATCAGATCCTTTCTTGCATCATGCTTTATGGACCTAATCAATTCTACCCAAAACGCTAGCTTCTAGACTCTAATTCCCACCTATAACACTCAAATAACATGAATATTAAGGTCTGATTTTCGAATTCCAAAAGCCCCTCAAAAGGTGAAATTTTTCGCCCAAAAATTTTATTACTTCTCACCCACCTAGATCTGATCCTTAGCACCCAAATAGCAAGAATATCAAACAATTTTTGTTGAGTGATTTTGTACTCTTTTTTTTTTGCTTTTTTTTTTTGCTTTTTTTTGCTTCCTCTCACTATCCCCTTGATTCAGGACTTAATTTACTCCCAAGAGCTTTTTCAAAATTTGGACTTAATTCGCAACCCCAGATTCACTCAAAATCAAATCGAAATCAAACTTGAACAAAAACTCTAGCTTTTGCTTTCTTTCAAGAACCCTAATCTTGGTTTCGAATCCAATTCAGATGCAAGGCTTAGGTTTCGAAATTCAATCAGACTCCTTTTCCTAGTTTTCGAATTACTCTTTGAACAATCTTTAGACTTTTTGAATTTTGATATATGACTCTTTTTCGAAAATTAAAGACTAGACTCTCTAAGAACCCTAAATTGCAGAAATTTAAAAGACCTAAATTAACAAACCCAAGAAAGACAAAGTAGATAAAAATTACCTTGTAGCAAGGCTCTGATACCAAATGACGTGGACCCTTAGCAACGATGGCAGCAAACCCAATGTATAACAATGGTAGAGAACTCCTTGAAACTTGATAATCACCTCCTAAGGAACCCAACGCCTATAAAGAGACGCGAACTCACTATGATTGAAGGATTTAGTTGGTAAGAAGAAGGAAAATGCCACAACTCTTATTGATAAGTAAACCTAATTCTTGATGCAAAGAAAGAATTAAAGAATCCACTCTAATCTCTCTCACACGAAAATTCACAAGGAGAACATGTAGAAGAATTCGAAAATTTTTATTCAATGTTGTGTATCAAATTCGGCCTAATAGTGCCCTTAAATAAGGGTTACAAAATTCCTAATTGCATATGGAAAATTAAGACTAAAACATTCCTAATTGAATAAGGAAAACATTCCTAATTGCATAAGGAAAACATTCCTAATTGCATTAAGGAAAAACATTCCTAATTGCATAAGGAAAACATTCCTAATTGCATAAGGAAAAACATTCCTAATTGCATAAGGAAAATATAAAGTAATCCTAATCCACTAAGGAAAATATAAAGTATGGAAACAAAATCCTAATCCACTAAGGAAAATATAAAGTATGGAAACAAAATCCTATTTTTAAGCCTTCCATAATGATATAAAACGTGGCCCATTAAACAGAATTAATAATCTTTAAGCAGTGGGTCCATCCAGCTATTCTCACAGGGCTTCAGAAATCTCACAGGTACGCTGTGAAACTGACTGCACTCCAAGCTTTTCTTCCAATCACTTCCATCATCTTACTAAGGCCTTAAATTACTTCCCAAGGCTTTATATGAATCCTCATGGACCTTTCTTGCATGTTGGACCTCTTTAGCTAGCCTTTAGCTTCCATATTCACACTAAGCATCATAATCAGCTTTGGTGTGCCTTCTTCAAGCTCTATCTCCATCTTCTTGAATAATAATTCTTGAAGCTCTTTGGAAATCTCTTCTTGAATGTGCAAAGTCATACTAGCTTGATATCTCTTTGCCTTGCTCCTAGTGATTGGTCCACTTGCTAGCTTCAAGGGATCCTTTCTTGCATCAAATTCCAAATCAAACATATTCATAGTTTTCATGGAAATTCAAAAATTAGGTAAGGATGGTTACTAATTTGTTGGAAAACCACCAAAATTCCACTTGGTTCTTGAAAATTCTTACAGAATTGGTTGTTTAAATGAAGCAAAAATCAATTTTGCTCATCCATGGAAAACGTCCGAGAGATGAAAAAGAAGAAGAAAGAAATTCTTTTAAATTTTTTATTTTTTTTCTTTCCTTCATTTAAGACCATATATATATTATTTTATTTAATTACTTATTTATTTATTTTAAAATGATTATTTTTATCTTCCATTCATAAATAATTTATTTTTAAATAATTTAAATAATTTTAATTTTATAAGATATATTTACCATTTTGCCATTTGACTTCCTTACTTTGACTTTTGTATATTTTATATATATTCCATATATACCTCACATATACATTCCATTTTCTCATTTCTAACCATTCATATTTCATTTAAATTATTTATTTAATTCATTTAATTTAATTTTTGTAAATTAAAGGATGTTACATCTTGAAAGTTCATTCAACTTGTCTCTTAGTATTGTCATAGGCTCAGATTGTTACATTAGATAAACTTAGGTCATGAGTTGACATGGCAAGTTTTGGCAAAATCTTGAATGGGAAAACATTTATAGCGGAGCCATCATCAACCATGACATAAGGGGTCTTCTTACCCTTGACCTTTGCCATGATGAAGAATGGGAGTACTAGTCTCTTCCATCTTTTGGTAAGTTAGCATCTGAAAAAGAAACCATTCCAACTTCAATCACGTTCCCCTCTTGAATATCTTCATATTTCATCACCTCTTCAACTCTCTTTGCTCCCATGAAACTAACCAGCTCCTCCAGTGTTGTAGAAGTGGAAATTTGCATGCTCGCCAATGCTTTTACCATATTTTCATGATGCTTCTTAGATGTAGCCAATAGGTCCCAAATGATGTTGCCAGTTTGGGTCTTTTTCAGTTGCTTAAGAACAACATAATCTTCATTTTCTTTTCTTTCTTTCTCAGCATCCTTCCCTACTTCTTTTGGTGGAGCCCTGCCATAGGGCTTCCCAGAGTGGGTATCCAATACTTCTTCTTTGGGTTTGGACCAATCCCACTCTTCTTTTTTGGCTTCTAATTCCTCATCAATGTTAATTGAATCCCAAAATTCATTCATAACATAGATGATCAACGTCTTCTCATCCATAATGGATTCAATAAGTGGAACCACCTCTTTTGTAGCTTCTTTGCTTATGTCTTGAAAATATGCCAAGACAAACTTCTCCTTCAAAACTTTTCCTATCATAAAAAGTTCTTGGTAGATGTACTTTGTTGAACTTAGGTAAAGAATTACCCTTCATGTTAGGCTTTTTGAGTTCAGATAATTTTCTATTGTCAATCAGGTTTTGGATCTTGTGCTTTAATGCGATGCAATTATCTGTCTCATGCCCTTACACTTGGTGGAATTAGCAGAAGTCCTTGCTATCAAAATTTTAGTGGTAATGGATTTGGCAGAGGTCATGGGGCTAATGGCTATAATAACTCTTTCTTTTGATGGTTAATGAAAACCTAGGACAAAGGTCTCCCTATATCTGAAAACTATCTTCTATTCCCTTGGCCTGTAGTTGCGTTAACATCCACTTTTTTTTTTTTGTATTCTGGCCACCAAATTGATAACTTCTCTTCTCATTCATTCTTCCAGCAAAATGGTTCTTCTCCCTTTCCCACTCTTCTATTCTTAAGCCAACTTGGAGAAGATCTTTGAAATCTCTTATAAGGGTATGAGACAGTATCTCACGAAGGCTGGGTAGGGCACCTCTTACTATCATTCTGATCTGGTAAGATTCATCAGGCCTCTTTTTTAGAAGAGCATCTTTATTTCTCCATCTCTTTACATAGTCAACAAAATTCTCATTCTACCTCCGTCGAATAGTTTCTATGTCCATTAGGGTCACTTCCAGTTCAATGTTGTACCCATTTTTTTGAATGAAGTCTTTTCATAGCAAATCCCAATTCTTTTTAGTACTTTCCTCTAATGTATTGAACTAGTTTTGTACAATAGAATCTAATGAAAGCATGAAATACCTTAGAGTTTGAGCCTTAGTAAATGTAGCATATTGCATGGCAGTGATGTATTGCTTGACATGCAAGTTGGCATTTCCCATTCCATCAAACTTAGGAAATGAAGGCATCTTAAATTTGTAAAGAATTGCTTCATCATATCTAATCTGAATATGCAACCTAAATCTATTCCCAATGCAAGATATGCTCTAAATATCAGATTTTAAATGCTAAATGGATGCATAATGAGGAGTTGATATAATTTTATCAAATATAATAAGGTAGCAAGCTGTTAATGGTATAAATATGCAAAAAATCTCAAAAACTTATGTAGAAAAATATTGGACGGAAACAGGTACGATTTTTTTTTCTTGAGGAAGTTGAATCTGATTCTTTTTTTTTTCTTTTGATATTTTCCTTCTTTTTTTTTTTTGAACTTTCAGTAAACAATAATAGAAATTGAAAAGATAATAAAAAATCCACAGATTTGAAGAACAAGAACAAGGTGCGACTAGAATAGAAAATGAAGAGACGGAAATTGAATCTGGTTCTTTTTTTTCTTTTTTTCTTTTGGGTAATTAAAACATAAAAGATACCTAGAGATTTATCTTCAAGCCAAATCTCTGATACCAAATGATGCGGCCGGGCCAAGAACTTCCCAAGTGGATACCCATTCTGGTACTGACCCTACACTAGCACGGCTGGGCCAAGCACTTCCCAGAAGGTCACCCCTCCTGGTACTGACCCTGCACCAACACGGCTAGGCCAAGCACTTCCCAGAAGGTCACCCATCTTGGTACTGACCCTATACCAGCACGCTTAACCGAAAAGAACGCTAACCATTTCTACCAAAAGCTTAAGCTATCAGCAGAGGCGCACCCATTTTCTTTATTTGGATCAAACATGGGCTCACCGCCACCTTTTGTCGAACCTGATCCACAAAGCTCCAGACCCTCGGACATATCATTCCCTCCCTCTTTAAGGAGGTTCGTCCTTGAACCTGGAGTAGTGGGACTAGACCCAATAAATAGGCTCTGATATCAAATGATGCAGAACCCATGGATCAAATATTACATCGAGAACCCCACACACACATCTAGCATAGAATCTTAGAACTCAAAAACAAATCCTCTCTACCAAAATCACAACTAACCTGTAATTGAGAACTTGGGTGATTGGGATGAAGAAATGAATTGATTTAAATGCCACAAGTCAGACTTAATAAGTTAGAACCAATTCTTCATGCAACAAGAATAAGAAGAAAACCTCTCAAACTTGAAAACACTTAGATTACAATGATAACAATCTGAAAATTCGTAGTCACCCTCTTAAGTTCTTTTTCCCATCCCTATATAGTTGGAAAAGAAGAACTAATGGCTTAAAATTCTAGGTTTATATGTATCTAGTCACAATAGCATTAATTGTTCATCCACATCAATAATATACTCTAAATTACTGCCCATAATTCTGACACCATTGATGGGCAGATTCTACATGCATTTTGGTGTTGGTTCACATGTGTCTAGTCACACTAGCACTAAACCATATCAATATTATATTCCAAATTCATGCTAATGCCCATCACCATACTTATGGGAAGATTCTTCATGCTTGTTGGTGAGTTTCTGACCTCCTCTTCATGATCCATCATATTCACTACAAGTTGGTCTCCCTCTTCATTAATCCACCTTTGAATGAAGTGCTGGAACACATGCTGAAGTTTCTTTGATTGTGATCTTGTGATTGGTCTACTTGGCATAATGATATCATCAACATATTTGCTGCCATGTGTAGATTCATCAAGCTTGCTTATAGTTTCCTCATCAATATAGGGATGGGAAAAAGAACTTAAAAGGGGCACTACGAAATTCCAGTTTTATACTAAATGTAATTGATGTGTTTTCAAGTTTGAGAGGTTTTCTTCTTATTCTTGTTGCATGAAGAACTGGTTCTAACTTATCAAGTCTGACTTGTGGTGTTTAAATCAATTCATTTCTTCATCCTAATCACCCAAGTTCTCAAGTACAGGTTAGTTGTGGGTTTGGTAGGGAGAATTTGTTTTTGAGTTCTAAGATTCAATGCTAGATGTGTATGTGGGGTTCTAGATGTAATATTTGATCCATGGGTTCCGCATCATTTGGTATCAGAGATTTGGCTTGAAGATAAATCTCTAGGTATCTTTTATGTTTTAATTATCCAAAGGAAAAAAAATGAAAAAAAAAAGAGAACCAGATTTAGTTTCTTGTTTCTTCATTTTCTGTTCTTGTTGCACCTTGTTCTTGTTCTTCAAATCTGTGGACCTTTGTTTAACTTTTCAATTTCTATTCTTGTTTACTTAAAGTTCAAAAAAAAAAAAGAAGGAAAAGATCAAAAGAAAAATAAAACAAAAAAAAGAATCAGATTCAACTTCCTCAACATAAAAGAAAAAAATTCGTACATGTTTCTGTCCAATATTTTTCTACACAAGTTTTTGAGATTTTTTGCATATTTATACCATTAACAGCTTACTACCTTATTATATTTGATCAAATTACATCAGCTCCTCATTATGCATCCATTTAGCATTTAAAATATGATATTTAGAGCATATCTTGCATTGGGAATAGATTTAGGTTGCATATTCAGATTACTCATTGGAGTGATTTGAATTCTATTTTTCAATATCCAGAATTGTTTTTCTTTGTATTCTTAGTTTCATTCTTTCATATACCTCTTGTTTCTTGTATGCATTAAGTAGCTAATTCTCAATCATAGTTACTTTGGTTTGATTAACACAAATACTTTTTACTTCTTGTGTTAACTTTCAGTTCTTGTTGTTTAAATTAAATTGCTTCTAGAATTGCTGAAGTCATTTTGTTCATTAGGTTCCTTGTAGAGTCCTTAAAACAAAACTTGTTTTACTTGATTTAAGTGGATTCAGTTCTGAAATTCAACTTGATAAAAGGAGAATTGAGAGGTAACAAGGACCAAGTTTTGAGTGTAATACAAGAGGAGTGACAATCTGATCTTGAGCGAAACACGTAAGGGAGTGTGGTGAGAAAATTTTTTCTTTACTAACATTTTCTTGCAGGTTCTTATACCATGTCAAATTCTGGAGGTGAAAAACGTGACATGACCATTTGCAAAGAAAGAATTAAAGAATCCACTCTAATCTCTCTCACACGAAAATTCACAAGAAGAACTTGTAGAAGAATTCAAAAAAATTTTATTCATTGTTGTATCTCAAATTCTTGTGAATTATTTAGAATTTAGTTTGTTTTGTGTCTATTGGGTCTTGTTCAATTTGGTTGTGTTTTTCCCTTCAAATTCATCTTGTGTAAGCCTTTTTCTTGGGGTTGATTGTTTCTTTCCTTCAAATCGTTTTATGTGGCCATTCTTGGGCTGTTTCTTTTGTGTTTGTTTAGTGATTTTCAAATTCTACATATAAAAAAAAATGTCAACAACAATTGAGATTGAGATGGATGAAGAGGAAGCCAATGAAAAATACCATCTACAATATCTCGATGGTAAGATTCGATTTCTTGAAGAGCTTATTGAAAGGTGGTATCAAAAGTTAGGAGGTGCACGAAGGTACACAAGGGAATATTCATATTGTGAAAAGGAGTGATGAGGAAACTATAAGCAAGCTTGATGAATGTAATGGCAGCAAATATGTTGATGATATCATTATGCCAAGTGGACCAATCACAAGATCACAATCAAAGAAATTCCAGCATGTGTTCCAGCACTTCATACAAAGGTGGATTAATGAAGAGGGAGACCAACTTGTAGTGAATATGATGGACCATGAAGAGGAAGTCAGAAACTCACCAACAAGCATGAAGAATCTGCCCATAAGTATGGTGATGGGCATTAGCACGAATTTGGAATATAATATTGATATGGTTTAGTGTTAGTGTGACTAGACACATGTGAACCAACACCAAAATGAATGTACAATCTGCCCATCAATGTTGTCAGAATTATGGGCAGTAATTTAGAGTATATTATTGAGGTGGACGAACAATTAATGCTATTGTGACTAGATACATGTAAACCTAGACTTTAAGCCATTAGTTCTTCTTTTCCAACTATATAAGGATGGGAAAAAGAACTTAATAGGGTTGACTACGAATTTCCAGAATTGTTTAATGTAATTTCTGTGTTTTCAAGTTTGAGAGGTGATGAGGATCTGATTGCTAGCATACAACACCAAGGACCTGTTACTCGATCAATGGCAAGAAAACTTCAAGGATTAGTTTCCAAACATCTATATGTTCTCAATACAATTGGAACGTTAAGACTTGAAGAAAATAAGAGCAAAGAAGCTGTTTGGTTGCATGTGTCCAAATTGCAATCTACCCAAGAGGCCAATTGACCCAAAGGAGTTAGAATACATATTGGCATCCATCATTATACCTTTGGGAGCTAAATACGGTATATTCACGTTCCATTGGATGTCCATATATTAAGAGTGGCTGAAATTCACATTGGGAGTCAAAGATGCCTTTTAAAAGCTAGTGGGAGACAAGCTATATGGCTGCCCATGCCTTTTAAAAGCTAGTGGGAGACAAGCTATATGGCTGCCCAATTTGTTTTATGTAACCACATTATTATATTTGTATTTTTCCATCATTTCACTTGTTTTATGCTTTCTTTAAGTCTTTAAAAACATATGTAATGGCAGATTTTGAACTTAATGAATATTCTGAGTTTTCTCTCCATTTTTGAGAGCTTTGAGAGGTTTTTAGCCTTCTTTTGAGTTCTTGTTAGAACTTGCACGAATTCCTTGCAAAAATAACCAAGTTTGCTAGGTCTTAACTTATATTCAAGGTTTTTCCTTCACAAGTTGGGGTTGGGTCTTGAATCTTTGGTTTCCAGCCATATAGCTTCAGTTTTACATCACAAGTTGGTGTTGGGTTGAAGGTACTGGTTGGTGTTCTTATGTTTTGGAGACGATCCGTAGCTTGAGCTTCCTTAGGAATTAAATCCCAGCAAGGCAGGCTCACATCATTTGGTATCAGAGCTTAGGCTCTCCAAATCAGGTTTTTAGCATCATTCCTTCTTGTTTATGTCAAAAATATATATATTGTCTTCCTTGGAGTCATTTTTTTTGCCATTAGTTTAATTTCTACAAGCTGTATGCCTTCTTGTTTCTTTGAGTCCTTCTACCTTAATGTTGTTGCTGGATTAAATTAAAAAAAAAAAAAGAAAGAAAGAAAGAACGAAAAAAAAAAGAAAGTAAATTCGTGGCCCTTGGATTAGAAATTAAAGATTTTTAAGCAATGGGTGGATTCTCACAGGCTTCCAGTTTTTTTCACAGGGGGGTGTGAAAATTTTTGGCTTCCAGTTTTTTTCACAGGGGGTTGTGAAAATTTTTGCCTTCTCACAGGGGGTTGTGACAATTTCTGCCTTCCAAAAGTGAATGTGTATGTAAACATGTCCAAATCCTTTCAAATTTTACAGGCATGTTTTAGATATTCAGCTAAGCATACATATTAAATTTCATGTCAAAATTCGTTCGTTTGCTTGGTTGTCCATATATTACCGCTAGTTAGCCATTTTTGGGTCCATAATATAAACGTTTCATAAGAGACCTAAAAATTCATTTTTCTTCTTCCATTTTGTCTCAATATATTGTCCTAAATCCAGTTTTGTCAAATTCTTCCCTTTGGTAATGTTTGTCTAAAATTTTAGTGTCTTTCGTCCTTAGGTTTCAAATATCATATATTCTGTTTTTTTTCAGCTTGTGTTACTCTTGTTCCATTCTTGAATGTGTTTTAAACCTTGCAATTTAGTTATTTAGTTGAGGAAATATTAAGTTCTTGCTAGAACTTGGAAGGGGCTGAAGTGAGTGGAAAAAGGCATAGAGTGGTGAGATTGTTAGAGGGTAAAAGCCAAAGTTTGAGTGAAATACAGATTGAGTGTTACCATATTAGAGTGAAACACGTGAGGGAGTGTGTGAGAGAATATTTCTAACATTTGTTTTGCAGCAATCAGTATGTCAACAAAACGAGATAGTGATCGAGAGAGCAACCGACCCCAAGAAGAGCCAGAAGCTTCTAATGTTCTTAAGGCATTGCAATCTCAATTTCAAAGGATGAATGTGTTGTTTGTTGATATTAGAGAACAGATGGAAAAACACTCAAAACAAATTGAAGAATTGCAGCAAGCAAGCTCTACAAATCAAAGGAATTTAGGAACGGATGAACGAGATAATTTTCATAGGGAGCAAAACACAAATAGGGGGCAGAATAGAGGTAGGCGTGCTGGACTAAATGATTTGCCAGTTTTCAATGAATTGGAGGATGTAGATGAAGATAATCTTGATGATGATGATGGGCAGCAATCTGTTGCACTTGATGATGTTATTAGACCAAGATATATGAGAGGTAATATGGGTGGTAGAGATGGTGGCAGAAATATTAGGCAAGAAACTGTGGAAAATGCAAGAGGGAGAGGGAGAGTAGACAGCAATGTTAATGGAATTAAAATGAAAATTCCATCATTTCAAGGCAAAGCAAATCCAGATGCATACTTGGAATGGGAGAGAAAGACTGAACTCATCTTTGATTGCCACAACTATAGTGAGCAAAAGAAGGTGACACTTGTTGTGGTAGAGTTTACTGATTATGCATTAGTTTGGTGGGATCAATTACTCACTAAACGAAGAAGAAATGGCATGAGAGGAGTGCAGACTTGGGATGAGCTGAAACAAGTCATGAGAGATAGATTTGTACCACAACACTACTATAGGGAGTTACATCAACGATTACAAGGGCTGGTACAAGGCAATAAAAGTGTGGAAGAATATTTTCAAGAGATGGAAATGGCTATGATACGAGCTAATATAGAAGAAGAAAGGGAAGCAACTATGGCACGGTTTCTACATGGGCTGAAAGATGAAATTGCCGACATAGTGGAGCTGCATCATTATGTGGAGCTTGATGACATGTTAAATATGGCAATCAAGGTAGAAAAACAACTCAAGAAGAAGAAAACAACCAGATCTGGAATGGGAATGAATTCTGCCAATAATGTTCCTTGGAAGCCAAATTGGAAGAAAGGGGAATCTAGTGAGAATAAATTTGTTTCAAAGGAGAAGAAAGAGGGGAACAAGGCTGGAGAAAAACCCATTGTGATTGATAAGGGTAAGGCCCCAATGAACTCCAATGGAAGAACAAGAGACATCCAATGTTTCCGATGTTTAGGGAAAGGGCATTATGCTAGAGAATGTCCAAATAAAAGGGTGATGGTGGTGAGGCCGAGTGGTGATATTGAATCTGAAGATGATGAAGTTGTAGATGAAGATTCAGATGTTAACATTCTACCTTTGGATGAAGATAGTGATGTAGAGCATGCTGTGCATGGAAGTGCTCTTGTTGTTATGCGTGCTTTAAATATACAGGTGAAGGAAGATGAAGGTGATGAACTGCAAAGAGAAAATATTTTTCATACTAGATGTTTAGTCAAAGAAAAAGTTTGTAGTATGATCATAGATGGTGGGAGTTGTGTTAATGTGGCTAGCACTCTACTAGTAGAGAAACTTGCATTTCCTACTACAAAACATCCTAATCCATACAGATTGCAGTGGTTGAATGATAGTGGAGAAGTTAAGGTGACCAAGCAAGTATTATTGTCATTTACCATTGGGAGGTATAAGGATGAAGTGTTGTGTGATGTAGTTCCCATGCATGCTAGTCATATCCTACTTGGGAGGCCATGGCAATATCATAGAAAAGCAACACATGACGGGTTTAAGAATAGGTATTCATTTGATTTTGAAGGCCGAAAGGTGACTCTTGCACCTTTAACACCTATGGAGGCTTTTGAAGACCAAAAGAGAGTACAAGCTGCCATGCAAGAGAAAATGCAAAGAGAGGTTGAAAAGAGGGAGAGAGAAAAGAAAGATCAAGAGGAAAAACAAAGAATAAAAGCTGAGAGAGAAAAAGAAAAAGAGAAAAAGAAGAAATTACATAATAAAAATGAGAGTAGAGAGAAGAAAGTAAGTTTAGTTGCTAGGGGGAAAGATGTGAGGCAAGCATACTCTTCTGATAGTATGATGCTCCTTCTGATATGTAAGGGAGTTTTTCTTAATGTAACTGACCTTGATCCATCTATTCCTAGTGTTGCTTTGACTTTGTTGCAGGAATTTGAAGATGTCTTTCCAAATGAGGTACCGAGTGGATTGCCACCCATTAGAGGAATAGAACATCAAATTGATTTCATTCCTGGAGCTGTAATTCCAAATCGTCCAGCATATAGGACAAATCCTCAAGAGGTCAAGGAGTTGCAAAAACAGGTGGATGAGCTGCTTGCGAAAGGTCATGTTAGGGAGAGCATGAGTCCATGTGCTGTGCCGGTACTTCTAGTACCTAAAAAGGATGGATCAATGCGAATGTGTGTGGATTGTCGTGCTATCAATAAAATCACTGTAAAGTATAGACATCCAATTCCTAGACTTGATGATATGCTTGATGAATTGCATGGTGCATGTATATTTTCAAAAATTGATCTTAAAAGTGGTTATCATCAAATAAGAATGAGATTAGGAGATGAATGGAAAACAGCTTTTAAGACTCAATATGGTTTGTATGAATGGTTAGTCATGCCTTTTGGACTAAGCAATGCACCTAGTACTTTCATGAGATTAATGAATCATGTCTTGCGTGCTTTTCTTGGAAAGTTTGTTGTTGTGTATTTTGATGATATTTTAGTGTATAGTCAAAGTTTAAATGATCATTTAATGCATTTAAGATGTGTGCTTGAAGTTCTTAGGAAAGAGAAATTGTATGCAAATTTAAAGAAATGTACATTCTGTATGGAAAAAGTCATTTTCTTAGGATTTGTAGTGAGTGGGAAAGGAATTGAGGTTGATGATGATAAGGTAAAAGCCATCAAAGAGTGGCCTACACCAAAATCCGTGACTGATGTTAGGAGTTTTCATGGTCTTGCTAGTTTTTATAGGAGATTTGTTAGAGACTTTAGTACAATTGCAGCCCCATTAAATGAAATTGTGAAGAAAAATGTAGGGTTCAAATGGAATAAGGAACAGTGATGAGGAAATTATAAGCAAGCTTAATGAATCTACACAAGGCAGCAATTTGTTGATGATATCATTATTCCAAGTGGACCAATCACAAGATCACAATCAAAGTGATGAGGAAACTATAAGCAAGCTTGATGAATGTAATGGCAGCAAATATGTTGATGATATCATTATGCCAAGTGGACCAATCACAAGATCACAATCAAAGAAATTCCAGCATGTGTTCCAGCACTTCATTCAAAGGTGGATTAATGAAGAGGGAGACCAACTTGTAGTGAATATGATGGATCATGAAGAGGAAGTCAGAAAATCACCAACAAGCATGAAGAATCTGCCCATAAGTATGGTGATGGGCATTAGCACGAATTTGGAATATAATATTGACATGGTTTAGTGCTAGTGTGACTAGACACATGTGAACCAACACCAAAATGCATGTGGAATCTGCCCATCAATGTTGTCATAATTATGGGCAGTAATTTAGAGTATATTATTGAGGTGGATGAACAATTAATGCTATTGTGACTAGATACATGTAAACCTAGACTTTAAGCCATTAGTTCTTCTTTTCCAACTATATAAGGATGGGAAAAAGAACTTAATAGGGTTGACTACGAATTTCTAGAATTGTTGAATGTAATTTCTGTGTTTTCAAGTTTGAGAGGTTTTCTTCTTATTCTTGTTGCATGAAGAATTGGTTCTAACTTATCAAGTCTCACTTGTGGTGTTTTAATCAATTCATTTCTTCATCCCAATCACCCAAGTTCTCAATTACAGGTTAGTTGTGGGTTTGGTAGGGAGGATTTGTTTTTGAGTTCTAAGATTCTATGCTAGATGTGTATGTGGAGTTCTAGATGTAATATTTGATCCATGGGTTCCGCATCATTTGGTATCAGAGCTTTGGCTTGAAGATAAATCTCTAGGTATCTTTTATGTTTTAATTATCCAAAGGAAAAAAAAACAAAAAAAAAATAGAACCAGATTTAGTTTCTTGTTTCTTCATTTTCTGTTCTTGTTGCACCTTGTTCTTGTTCTTCAAATCTGTGGACTTTTGTTTAACTTTTCAATTTCTATTCTTGTTTACTGTAAGTTCAAAAAAAAAAAAAAAGAAGGAAAAGATCAAAAGAAAAACAAAAAAAAAAAGAATCAGATTCAACTTCCTCAACATAAAAGAAAAAAAAATTCGTACCTATTTCTGTCCAGTATTTTTCTACACAAGTTTTTTGAGATTGTTGCATATTTATACCATTACCAGCTTACTACCTTATTATATTTGATCAAATTACATCAGCTCCTCATTATGCATCCATTTAGCATTTAAAATCTGATATTTAGAGCATGTCTTGCATTGGGAGTAGATTTAGGTTGCATATTCAGATTACTCATTGAGTGATTTGAATTCTGTTTTTTTTAGTATCCAGAATTGTTTTTCTTTGTATTCTTAGTTTCATTCTTTCATATACCTCTTGTTTCTTGTATGCATTAAGTAGCTAATTCTCAATCATAGTTACTTTGGTTTGATTAACACAAATGCTTTTTGCTTCTTGTGTTAACTTTCAGTTCTTGTTGTTTAAAATTAAATTGCTTCTAGAATTGCTGAATTCATTTTATTCATTAGGTTCCTTGTAGAGTCTTTAAAACAAAACTTGTTTTACTTGATTTAAGTGGATTCAATTCTGAAATTCAACTTGATAAAAGAAGAATTGAGAGGTAAAAAGGACCAAGGTTTGAGTGAAATACAAGAGGAGTGACAATCTGATTTTGAGTGAAACACATTAAGGGAGTGAGGTGAGGAAATTTTCTTTACTAACATTTTCTTGTAGGTTCTTCTTACACCATGTCAAATTCTGGAAGTGAAAAACGTGATATGACCATAAATGACATAGCATTCATGTTAGAGGCAATGCAAAGGAGATTTGAAAGGTTTGATTTGACCATAAACAACATGAGAGGTGATGTAGACAGCATAATGCAAAGGCAGCGGAATGATACTAATCGAAGGGGGCAGAATAGAGAGAGAGGAAACATGATGAATGATGATGAGATAGAGAGGGAAGATGATGAAGAAAGTGAGCAATCAATTGCTCAAAGAAGACCTCAACAAAGGGACAGTAACATATCTTCCATAAAAATGAAGATACCATCCTTCAAGGGGAGAAATGATGCTGAAGCTTACCTTGAATGGGAAAGAAAAGTTGAGTTGGTGTTTGATTGTCATAATTATAGTGAAATGAAGAAAGTTAAAATTGCAGCAGTTGAATTCACAGATTATGCACTAATTTGGTGGGATCAATTGATGATTTCCAAGAGGAGAAATGGAGAAAGAACTATCACTACTTGGGCTGAAATGAAAACTGTGATGAGAAAGAGATTTGTACCATCTTACTACTATAGGGAGCTTCACCAAAAATTACAGCGGTTAACTCAAGGATCCATGTCAGTGGAGGATTACCATAAAGAGATGGAGATGATCATGAGTAGAACTAATATAGAGGAGGATCCAGAAATCACTATGGCTCGATTTTTGAGTGGGCTGAATAGAGAGATAGCTAACATAATTGAATTACATCATTATGTGGAGCTTGAAGATATGGTACACATGGCCATGAAAGTGGAGAAGCAACTGAAACTCAAGGGAGCAGCAAAGGGATTTTCTAATTCCAGCTCTAGTTTCACTTCAAAATGGCCAAAGAAAGATGATAATCCTAAAGGGAAGGAGGCTACCTGGAAAGGAAAGGAAAAACAAGTTCTAGATGACCCTAAAGGTAACTCTAAAACATCTAACTCTAATCAAAAGCATAGTACCATTAAATGCTTTAGGTGTTTAGGAGTAGGGCATATAGCATCTCAATGTCCAAATAAGAAAATCATGTTGATACGAGATAATGGTGAAATTGATAGTGCTAGTGAACATGAAAGTGATGATGATAATGATAGCATGCCACCATTAGAAGAAATTGAACATATTATTGAATATCCAGCCCATGGTGAATCTTTGGTTATTAGAAGAGCTTTAAACATGCAAATTAAAGATGAAGAAAGTAATCAAAGAGAGAACATTTTCCATACTCGTTGCATTGTGAATGGAAAAGTGTGCAGCATGATCATTGATGGGGGTAGTTGTGCAAATGTTGCTAGTACTGATTTTGTGGATAAATTAGGGTTAGCATGCACAAAACATCCTAGTCCTTACAAGCTGCAATGGTTGAATGATAGTGGAGAGGTGAGGGTAACAAAGCAGGTTCTGTTTTCTTTTGCAATTGGGAGATACAAGGATGAAGTTTGCTGTGATGTTGTGCCTATGCATGCTAGCCATATCCTTCTTGGTCGTCCATGGCAGTTTGATAGAAAAGCTTTGCATGATGGCTTTAAGAATCATTATTCTTTCAGCCTAAATGGTTTAAATTTCACTCTTGCTCCATTGTCACCTAAACAAGTGTATGAAGATCAAGTAAATATTTTGAGATCATTTGAAAAGAATTCTGGTGGTGAGGGTAAAACAAATAAAAATGGAGTACAAGAGGCCAAGTGTGAGAAAAAGAATGATAAAAATGGCCCATTGGTAAGAGAAAAAGAGAAAGGGAGAGAAAATAAAAGAGAGTGTTTCTATGCAAAAGAAAAGGAGTTAAGGAGTGCTTTTTGTGAGAAAAGAAGTCTGATTGTACTTAGGTACAAAGAGACCTTGATTTCTACATCTAACCTTGATAACCCTTTGCCTAGTTGTGTTAGTTCTCTTTTACAGGAATTTGGAGATGTTTTTCCAGAAGATGTACCCAAAGGTTTACCACCTTTAAGAGGGATTGAGCATCAAATTGACTTCATTCCGGGCTCAACAATTCCTAATCGACCAGCTTATAGAAGTAATCCGGAGGAAACCAAGGAACTTCAAAGGCAAGTGGAGGAGTTGCTAGCAAAGGGACATGTGCATGAAAGTCTTAGCCCATGTGTTGTTCCGGTGTTATTAGTCCCAAATAGAAGAAGGAAACATGTGATTGTCCAACCTGGTGATTAGGTATGGGTTCATGTGAGAAAGAAAAGATTTCCTAAACAAAGAAAATCCAAGTTGGATGCAAGGGGAGATGGCCCATTCCAAGTTTTAGAACAAATCAATGACAATGCCTATAAAATCGATCTACCAGGTCAGTATAATGTTTCTGCAACTTTCAATGTTAGTGATCTTTCTTCTTTTGATGTAGGTTCAGATTTGAGGACAAATCTTTTTGAGCAAGGAGGGAATGATGAGGAAATTATAAGCAAGCTTAATGAATCTACACAAGGCAGCAATTTGTTGATGATATCATTATTCCAAGTGGACCAATCACAAGATCACAATCAAAGTGATGAGGAAACTATAAGCAAGCTTGATGAATGTAATGGCAGCAAATATGTTGATGATATCATTATGCCAAGTGGACCAATCACAAGATCACAATCAAAGAAATTCCAGCATGTGTTCCAGCACTTCATTCAAAGGTGGATTAATAAAGAGGGAGACCAACTTGTAGTGAATATGATGGATCATGAAGAGGAAGTCAGAAAATCACCAACAAGCATGAAGAATCTGCCCATAAGTATGGTGATGGGCATTAGCACGAATTTGGAATATAATATTGACATGGTTTAGTGCTAGTGTGACTAGACACATGTGAACCAACACCAAAATGCATGTGGAATCTGCCCATCAATGTTGTCATAATTATGGGCAGTAATTTAGAGTATATTATTGAGGTGGATGAACAATTAATGCTATTGTGACTAGATACATGTAAACCTAGACTTTAAGCCATTAGTTCTTCTTTTCCAACTATATAAGGATGGGAAAAAGAACTTAATAGGGTTGACTACGAATTTCTAGAATTGTTGAATGTAATTTCTGTGTTTTCAAGTTTGAGAGGTTTTCTTCTTATTCTTGTTGCATGAAGAATTGGTTCTAACTTATCAAGTCTCACTTGTGGCGTTTTAATCAATTCATTTCTTCATCCCAATCACCCAAGTTCTCAATTACAGGTTAGTTGTGGGTTTGGTAGGGAGGATTTGTTTTTGAGTTCTAAGATTCTATGCTAGATGTGTATGTGGAGTTCTAGATGTAATATTTGATCCATGGGTTCCGCATCAAACAGGAGCATGCATTTAGATTACTAAAAGAAAAATTATGTTCTGCACCATTACTTGCATTACCTGATTTTTCTAAGACTTTTGAAGTTGAATGTGATGCTTCCGGAGTGGGTATAGGTGCTGTTTTGATGCAGGAAAGAAGACCAATTGCATACTTTAGTGAGAAGATAAGTGGAGCTCCTTTGAATTACTCTACTTATGACAAGGAGATGTATGCATTAGTGAGGGCGTTGGAGACGTGGCAGCATTATCTTTGGCCAAAGGAGTTTGTTATTCATAGTGATCATGAATCACTAAAATACTTGGAAGGACAAAGCAAGCTGAACAAACGCCATGCCAAATGGAGTGAATTTATTGAAGCATTTCCATATGTGATTCAATATAAGCAAGGAAAAGAAAATGTTGTTGCTGATGCCTTATCTAGGAGGTATGCCCTAATCTCTATGCTTGATGCTAGACTTCTAGGATTTGAGCATATGAAAGAATTGTATAAGCATGACTCTGAATTTGCACAAATATATGCCTCTTGTGAAAATGCTGCCTTTGAAAAATTTTATAGGCATGATGGTTTCTTATTTAGAGAGAAATGACTTTGTGTTCCAAATAGCTCTATAAGAGGATTGCTTGTAAGAGAGTCACATGGGGGAGGTTTAATGGGACATTTTGGGGTGGCTAAAACATTAGAAATTCTGCATGAACATTTTTATTGGCCACATATGAGGAAAGATGTAGAGAAATTTTGTGCTAAATGCGTGACATGTATGAAAGCAAAATCCAAAGTAAGACCACATGGTTTGTATATGCCTTTAAGTGTACCTAGTGAACCTTGGGTAGACTTATCTATGGATTTTATTTTGGGGCTACCTAGGACAAAAAAAGGTCATGATAGTTTATTTGTTGTGGTTGATCGATTTTCTAAAATGGCACATTTCATTCCATGTCATAAAACTGATGATGCATGCCATATATCTGATTTGTTCTTTAGAGAAGTAGTGAGATTGCATGGTATTCCTAGGACCATAGTAAGTGATCGAGATGTAAAATTTTTGAGTCATTTTTGGAAAGTCCTATGGGGAAAGTTAGGTACAAAGCTTTGTTTCTCTACTACATGCCATCCGCAAACAGATGGGCAGACGGAAGTTGTTAATAGGACTGTGGGCACTCTTCTTCGTACCATGATTAAACAAAATTTGAAGACATGGGAGGAATGCATACCATTTATTGAATTTGCATATAATAGATCAATGCATTCATCCACTGGATTTTCACCCTTTGAGCTTGTCTATGGTTTTAATCCACTTACTCCATTAGATTTGTTGCCTCTTCCTACTAATGAGCTTACTAGTTTTGATGGTAAAAAGAAAGCTGAATTGGTGAAGCAAATGCATCAAAGGGCCAAGCAACAAATGGAGAAGATTAATGAGAATAGAGCAACCAAAGTAAACAAAGGAAGGAAAAAGATGGTGTTCCAGCCTGGTGATCTGGTATGGGTTCATTTGCGAAAAGAAAGGTTTCCTACACAAAGGAAATCAAAATTGCAGCCGAGAAGTGATGGACCATTTGAAGTACTCGAAAGGATTAATGATAATGCCTACAAGATTAATCTACCAGGTGAGTATGGTGTAAGTGCAACTTTTAATGTTTCTGATCTTGCTCCTTACTATGCAGATGATGAAGATTCGAGGACGAATTCTTTTGAAGAGGGAGAGGATGATGAGGATCTGATTGCTAGCATACAACACCAAGGACCTGTTACTCGATCAATGGCAAGAAAACTTCAAGGATTAGTTTCCAAACATCTATATGTTCTCAATACAATTGGAACGTTAAGACTTGAAGAAAATAAGAGCAAAGAAGCTGTTTGGTTGCATGTGTCCAAATTGCAATCTACCCAAGAGGCCAATTGACCCAAAGGAGTTAGAATACATATTGGCATCCATCATTATACCTTTGGGAGCTAAATACATACCATTCACGTTCCATTGGATGTCCATATATTAAGAGTGGCTGAAATTCACATTGGGAGTCAAAGATGCCTTTTAAAAGCTAGTGGGAGACAAGCTATATGGCTGCCCATGCCTTTTAAAAGCTAGTGGGAGACAAGCTATATGGCTGCCCAATTTGTTTTATGTAACCACATTATTATATTTGTATTTTTCCATCATTTCACTTGTTTTATGCTTTCTTTAAGTCTTTAAAAACATATGTAATGGCAGATTTTGAACTTAATGAATATTCTGAGTTTTCTCTCCATTTTTGAGAGCTTTGAGAGGTTTTTAGCCTTCTTTTGAGTTCTTGTTAGAACTTGCACGAATTCCTTGCAAAAATAACCAAGTTTGCTAGGTCTTAACTTATATTCAAGGTTTTTCCTTCACAAGTTGGGGTTGGGTCTTGAATCTTTGGTTTCCAGCCATATAGCTTCAGTTTTACATCACAAGTTGGTGTTGGGTTGAAGGTACTGGTTGGTGTTCTTATGTTTTGGAGACGATCCGTAGCTTGAGCTTCCTTAGGAATTAAATCCCAGCAAGGCAGGCTCACATCAAGAGGTTTTCTTCTTATTCTTGTTGCATGAAGAATTGGTTCTAACTTATCAAGTCTCACTTGTGGCGTTTTAATCAATTCATTTCTTCATCCCAATCACCCAAGTTCTCAATTACAGGTTAGTTGTGGGTTTGGTAGGGAGGATTTGTTTTTGAGTTCTAAGATTCTATGCTAGATGTGTATGTGGGGTTCTAGATGTAATATTTGATCCATGGGTTCCACATCATTTGGTATCAGAGCTTTGGCTTGAAGATAATCTCTAGGTATCTTTTATGTTTTAATTATCCAAAGAAAAAAAAAACGAATCAGATTCAGTTTCTATATTTCTTCATTTTCTGTTCTTGTTGCACCTTGTCCTTATTCTTCAAATCTGTGAATTTTTTTTTAATTTTTCAATTTCTATCCTTGTTTACTGAAAGTTCAAAAGAAAAAAAAGAGGAAAAGATCAAAAGAAAAACAAAAAAAAAAGAAAAGAGAATCAGATTCAACTTCCTCAACATAAAAGAAAAAAAAAACGTATCTGTTTCTGCCCAGAATTTTTCTTCACAAGTGTTTGAGATTTTTTGCATATTTATACCATTAACAGCTTGCTACCTTATTATATTTGATCAAATTACATCAGCTCCTCATTATGCATCCATTTAGCATTTAAAATCTGATATTTAGAGCCTTTCTTGCATTGGGAATAGATTTAGGTTGCATATTCAGATTACTCATTGGAGTGATTTGAATTCTGTTTTTTTTTTTTTTAGGATCCAGAATTGTTTTTCTTTGTATTCTTAGTTTCATTCTTTCACATACCTCTTGTTTCTTGTATGCATTAAGTAGCTAATTCTCAATCATAGTTACTTTGGTTTGATTAACACAAATACTTTTGCTTCTTGTGTTAACTTTCAGTTCTTGTTGTCTAAAATTAAATTGCTTCTAGAATTGCAGAATTCATTTTGTTCATTAGGTTCCTTGTAGAGTTTTTAAAACAAAACTTGTTTTACTTGATTTAAGTGGATTCAATTCTGAAATTCAACTTGATAAAAGAAGAATTGAGAGGTAAAAAGGAACAAGGTTTGAGTGAAATACAAGAGGAGTGACAATCTGATCTTGAGTGAAACACGTAAGGGAGTGAGGTGAGGAAATTTTCTTTACTAACATTTTCTTGTAGGTTCTTCTTACACCATGTCAAATTCTGGAAGTGAAAAACGTGATATGACCATAAATGACATAGCCTTCATGTTAGAGGCAATGCAAAGGAGATTTGAAAGGTTTGATTTGACCATAAACAACATGAGAGGTGATGTAGACAGCATAATGCAAAGGCAGCGGAATGATACTAATCGAAGGGGGCAGAATAGAGGGAGAGGAAACATGATGAATGATGATGAGATAGAGAGGGAAGATGATAAAGAAAGTGAGGAATCAATTGCTCAAAGAAGACCTCAACAAAGGGACAGTAACATATCTTCCATAAAAATGAAGATACCATCATTCAAGGGGAGAAATGATGCTGAAGCTTACCTTGAATGGGAAAGAAAAGTTGAGTTGGTGTTTGATTGTCATAATTATAGTGAAATGAAGAAAGTTAAGATTGCAGCAGTTGAATTCACAAATTATGCACTAATTTGGTGGGATCAATTGATGATTTCCAAGAGGAGAAATGGAGAAAGAACTATCACTACTTGGGCTGAAATGAAAACTGTGATGAGAAAGAGATTTGTACCATCTTACTACTATAGGGAGGATTACCATGTCAGTGGAGGATTACCATAAAGAGATGGAGATGATCATGAGTAGAACTAATATAGAGGAGGATCCAGAAATCACTATGGCTCGATTTTTGAGTGGGCTGAATAGAGAGATAGCTAACATAATTGAATTACATCATTATGTGGAGCTTGAAGATATGGTACACATGGCCATGAAAGTGGAGAAGCAACTGAAACTCAAGGGAGAAGCAAAGGGATTTTCTAATTCCAGCTCTAGTTTCACTTCAAAATGGCCAAAGAAAGATGATAATCCTAAAGGGAAGGAGGCTGCCTGGAAAGGAAAGGAAAAACAAGTTCTAGAAGACCCTAAAGGTAACTCTAAAACATCTAACTCTAATCAAAAGCATAGTACCATTAAATGCTTTAGGTGTTTAGGAGTAGGGCATATAACATCTCAATGTCCAAATAAGAAAATCATGTTGATACAAGATAATGGTGAAATTGATAGTGCTAGTGAACATGAAAGTGATGATGATAATGATAGCATGCCACCATTAGAAGAAATTGAACATATTATTGAATATCCAGCCCATGGTGAATCTTTGGTTATTAGAAGAGCTTTAAACATGCAAATTAAAGATGAAGAAAGTAATCAAAGAGAGAACATTTTCCATACTCATTGCATTGTGAATGGAAAAGTGTGCAGCATGATCATTGATGGGGGTAGTTGTGCAAATGTTGCTAGTACTGATTTTGTGGATAAATTAGGGTTAGCATGCACAAAACATCCTAGTCCTTACAAGCTGCAATGGTTGAATGATAGTGGAGAGGTAAGGGTAACAAAGCAGGTTCTGTTTTCTTTTGCAATTGGGAGATACAAAGATGAAGTTTGCTGTGATGTTGTGCCTATGCATGCTAGCCATATCATTCTTGGTCGTCCATGGCAGTTTGATAGAAGAGCTTTGCATGATGGCTTTAAGAATCATTATTCTTTCAGCCTAAATGGTTTAAATTTCACTCTTGCTCCATTGTCACCTAAACAAGTGTATGAAGATCAAGTAAATATTTTGAGATCATTTGAAAAGAATTCTGGTGGTGAGGGTAAAACAAATAAAAAGGGAGTACAAGAGGCCAAGTGTGAGAAAAAGAATGATAAAAATGGCCCATTGGTGAGAGAAAAAGAGAAAGGGAGAGAAAATAAAAGAGAGTGTTTCTATGCAAAAGAAAAGGAGTTAAGGAGTGCTTTTTGTGAGAAAAGAAGTCTGATTGTACTTAGGTACAAAGAGACCTTGATTTCTACATCTAACCTTGATAACCCTTTGCCTAGTTGTGTTAGTTCTCTTTTACAGGAATTTGGAGATGTTTTTCCAGAAGATGTACCCAAAGGATTACCACCTTTAAGAGGGATTGAGCATCAAATTGACTTCATTCCGGGCTCAACAATTCCTAATCGACCAGCTTATAGAAGTAATCCGGAGGAAACCAAGGAACTTCAAAGGCAAGTGGAGGAGTTGCTAGCAAAGGGACATGTGCGTGAAAGTCTTAGCCCATGTGCTGTTCCGGTGTTATTAGTCCCAAAGAAAGATGGATCATGGAGAATGTGTGTGGACTGCCGAGCAATCAATAAAATCACGGTGAAGTATAGACATCCAATTCCTAGACTTGATGATATGCTTGATGAGTTGAGTGGTTCTTGCATTTTTACTAAGATTGATTTGAAAAGTGGTTACCATCAAATTAGGATGAAAGAAGGAGATGAGTGGAAAACTGCATTCAAAACAAAATATGGTCTTTATGAGTGGTTAGTTATGCCATTTGGTTTATCTAATGCACCTAGTACATTCATGAGATTAATGAACCATGTTCTGCGTGCATATCTTGGTAAATTTGTTGTTGTATATTTTGATGACATACTCATTTATAGCAAATCAGTAGATGAGCATGTAGAACATATTAGGGTTATTCTTGATGTTTTGAGAAAGGAAGAATTATATGCCAACTTGAAAAAGTGCATGTTTTGTAGTGATAAAATCATATTCTTAGGTTTTATGGTTAGTGCACAAGGAATTGAGGTTGATGATGAAAAGGTAAAGGCAATAAGAGATTGGCCAGCACCTAAAACCGTGAGTGAGGTAAGAAGTTTTCATGGTTTGGCTAGTTTCTATAGAAGGTTTGTTAAAGATTTTAGTTCCATTGCTGCACCATTAAATGAATTGGTAAAAAAGGATGTAAAGTTTAATTGGACTAAAATTCATGAAATGGCATTCAATTTGTTGAAAGAAAGGTTAACTACTGCTCCAATTCTTGCTTTACCAGATTTTGATAAGACCTTCGAATTAGAGTGTGATGCTTCAGGTGTGGGCATAGGTGCTGTTTTGATGCAAGAAGGGAAACCAATTGCATATTTTAGTGAGAAGCTTCATGGTGCACAATTAAATTATTCCACTTATGACAAGGAGCTGTATGCTTTGGTAAGAGCTTTACAAGTGTGGCAACATTACTTATTGCCTAAAGAGTTTGTTATTCATACAGATCATGAATCATTAAAGCATCTAAAGGGGCAAACCAAGCTGAACCGAAGGCATGGAAAGTGGATAGAGTTCATTGAGCCATTTCCATATGTGATAAAGTATAAGCGTGGCAAAGACAATGTAGTAGCAGATGCACTTTCAAGAAGGTATTCCTTAATCTCAACTCTTAGTTCTAAGTTATTAGGCTTTGAGCAAATTAAGGATATGTATGCCAATGATGTTGACTTTGCAAATGTTTATAAAGCATGTGAGCATTCTGCATTTCAGAAGTTTTATAGGCATGATGGGTACTTATTTAAGGATGGAAGATTATGCATGCCTAGTTGCTCATTAAGGGAATTGCTTGTGCGTGAGGCACATAGTGGAGGACTCATGGGACATTTTGGGATATTTAAGACTTTAGACATTCTGCATGA
Source organism: Garcia nutans (assembly GCA_947685225.1). Lineage (NCBI taxonomy): Eukaryota > Viridiplantae > Streptophyta > Magnoliopsida > Malpighiales > Euphorbiaceae > Garcia > Garcia nutans. Next base: position 28,154,394 of record CANTUV010000007.1, on the reverse strand, counting down.
ACATTTCTATTGGCCAAACATGAGAAAGGATGTTGAAAGAATTTGTGCCAAGTGTATTGCATGTAAACAAGCAAAATCTAAGTCTTTACCTCATGGGCTGTATACTCCTTTACCTATTCCTAATGCACCTTGGATGAACATATCTATGGACTTTGTTTTGGGGCTGCCTAGGACTAGAAAAGGAAAAGATAGCATATTTGTTGTTGTTGATAGATTCAGCAAAATGGCTCATTTCATTGCATGTCACAAAACTGATGATGCAACAAATATTGCAAATTTGTTCTTTGGGGAAGTAGTTCGGTTGCATGGCATTCCTAAAACAATTGTAAGTGATAGAGATGTGAAGTTCTTAAGTCATTTTTGGCGTGTTTTATGGAATAAGTTAGGTACTAAATTGTTGTTCTCTACAACTTGTCATCCACAAACTGATGGACAAACAGAAGTGGTAAATAGGACTTTAGGATCTTTGTTACGTGCTGTTGTGGGTAAGAATTTGAAAACTTGGGAAGATTGTTTGCCATTAATGGAGTTTGCATATAATAGAAGCATACATTCTTCTACTGGTTATTCACCATTTGAAATTGTTTATGGTTTTAATCCACTTACACCACTTGATTTGTTTCCTTTGCCATTAAATGAAATAACTAACTTAGATGGTGAAAAGAAAGCTGAGTTGGTTAAGCAGATACATGAAAAGGCACGAGCTCATCTTGAGAAGAAATATGAATCAGTTGCCCATAATGCAAATAGAAGAAGGAAACATGTGATTTTCCAACCTGGTGATTGGGTATGGGTTCATATGAGGAAGGAAAGATTTCCTAAACAAAGGAAATCCAAGTTGGATGCAAGGGGAGATGGCCCATTCCAAGTTTTAGAACGGATCAATGACAATGCCTACAAAATTGATCTACCAGGTGAGTATAATGTTTCTGCAACTTTCAATGTTAGTGATCTTTCTCCTTTTGATGTAGGCTCAGATTTGAGGACAAATCTTGATACGAACAAGGACTCTAACTCCACCACAAAAGCTAGCTCAAGAGTGGAGGTTTAGCCCATGCTTATATAGTAGCCAGGATCTCCTTACACGGCCGATGTGGGATCACATCATCCTCCCCTTCTTTAGACTGCACGTCCTCGTGCTCGTGCCAACTCAATCGTTTACCCGCAGTCCACACACGAGTCGCTTGTGCCAACTCACTCGTTAACCCGCACCTGAGCCAAGGAACGAAGGGACAAGGACCACACCGGTGCGTGCAAGGTTGGCTCTGATACCAACTGATACGAACAAGGACCCTAACTCCACCACAAAAGCTAGCTCAAGAGTGGAGGTTTAGCCCATGCTTATATAGTAGCCAGGATCTCCTCACACGGCCGATGTGGGATCACATCATCCATGGATCAAATATTACATCTAGAACCCCACATACACATCTAGCATAGAATCTTAGAACTCAAAAACAAATCCTCCCTACCAAACCCACAACTAACCTGTAATTGAGAACTTGGGTGATTGGGATGAAGAAATGAATTGATTAAAACGCCACAAGTGAGACTTGATAAGTTAGAACCAATTCTTCATGCAACAAGAATAAGAAGAAAACCTCTCAAACTTGAAAACACAGAAATTACATTCAACAATTCTGGAAATTCGTAGTCCACCCTATTAAGTTCTTTTTCCCATCCTTATATAGTTGGAAAAGAAGAACTAATGGCTTAAAGTCTAGGTTTACATGTATCTAGTCACAATAGCATTAATTGTTCATCCACCTCAATAATATACTCTAAATTACTGCCCATAATTATGACAACATTGATGGGCAGATTCCACATGCATTTTGGTGTTGGTTCACATGTGTCTAGTCACACTAGCACTAAACCATGTCAATATTATATTCCAAATTCGTGCTAATGCCCATCACCATACTTATGGGCAGATTCTTCATGCTTGTTGGTGATTTTCTGACTTCCTCTTCATGATCCATCATATTCACTACAAGTTGGTCTCCCTCTTCATTAATCCACCTTTGAATGAAGTGCTGGAACACATGCTGGAATTTCTTTGATTGTGATCTTGTGATTGGTCCACTTGGCATAATGATATCATCAACATATTTGCTGCCATTACATTCATCAAGCTTGCTTATAGTTTCCTCATCACTTTGATTGTGATCTTGTGATTGGTCCACTTGGAATAATGATATCATCAACAAATTGCTGCCTTGTGTAGATTCATTAAGCTTGCTTATAATTTCCTCATCATTCCCTCCTTGCTCAAAAAGATTTGTCCTCAAATCTGAACCTACATCAAAAGAAGAAAGATCACTAACATTGAAAGTTGCAGAAACATTATACTGACCTGGTAGATCGATTTTATAGGCATTGTCATTGATTTGTTCTAAAACTTGGAATGGGCCATCTCCCCTTGCATCCAACTTGGATTTTCTTTGTTTAGGAAATCTTTTCTTTCTCACATGAACCCATACCCAATCACCAGGTTGGAAAATCACATGTTTCCTTCTTCTATTTGGGATTAATAACACCGGAACAACACATGGGCTAAGACTTTCATGCACATGTCCCTTTGCTAGCAACTCCTCCACTTGCCTTTGAAGTTCCTTGGTTTCCTCCGGATTACTTCTATAAGTTGGTCGATTAGGAATTGTTGAGCCCGGAATGAAGTCAATTTGATGCTCAATCCCTCTTAAAGGTGGTAAACCTTTGGGTACATATTCTGGAAAAACATCTCCAAATTCCTGTAAAAGAGAACTATCATTCAAAGCCATCATGCAAAGCTCTTCTATCAAACTGCCATGGACGACCAAGAAGGATATGGCTAGCATGCATAGACACAACATCACAGCAAACTTCATCTTTGTATCTCCCAATTGCAAAAGAAAACAGAACCTGCTTTGTTACCCTCACCTCTCCACTATCATTCAACCATTGCAGCTTGTAAGGACTAGGATGTTTTGTGCATGCTAACCCTAATTTATCCACAAAATCAGTACTAGCAACATTTGCACAACTACCCCCATCAATGATCATGCTGCACACTTTTCCATTCACAATGCAACGAGTATGGAAAATGTTCTCTCTTTGATTACTTTCTTCATCTTTAATTTGCATGTTTAAAGCTCTTCTAATAACCAAAGATTCACCATGGGCAGGATATTCAATAATATGTTCAATTTCTTCTAATGGTGGCATGCTATCATTATCATCATCACTTTCATGTTCACTAGCACTATCAATTTCACCATTATCTTGTATCAACATGATTTTCTTATTTGGACATTGAGAAGCTATATGCCCTACTCCTAAACACCTAAAGCATTTAATGGTACTATGCTTTTGATTAGAGTTAGATGTTTTAGAGTTATCTTTAGGGTCATCTAGAACTTGTTTTTCCTTTCCTTTCCAGGCAGCCTCCTTCCCTTTAGGATTATCATCTTTCTTTGGCCATTTTGAAGTGAAACTAGAGCTGGAATTAGAAAATCCCTTTGCTGCTCCCTTGAGTTTCAGTTGCTTCTCCACTTTCATGGCCATGTGTACCATATCTTCAAGCTCCACATAATGATGTAATTCAATTATGTTAGCTATCTCTCTATTCAGCCCACTCAAAAATCGAGCCATAGTGATTTCTGTATCCTCCTCTATATTAGTTCTACTCATGATCATCTCCATCTCTTTATGATAATCCTCCACTGACATGGATCCTTGAGTTAACCGCTGTAATTTTTGGTGAAGCTCCCTATAGTAGTAAGATGGTACAAATCTCTTTCTCATCACAGTTTTCATTTTAGCCCAAGTAGTGATGGTTCTTTCTCCATTTCTCCTCTTGGAAATCATCAATTGGTCCCACCAAATTAGTGCATAATCTGTGAATTCAACTGCTGCAATTTTAACTTTCTTCATTTCACTATAATTATGACAATCAAACACCAACTCAACTTTTCTTTCCCATTCAAGGTAAGCTTCAGCATCATTTCTCCCCTTGAATGATGGTATCTTCATTTTTATGGAAGATATGTTACTGTCCCTTTGTTGAGGTCTTCTTTGAGCAATTGATTGCTCACTTTCTTCATCATCTTCCCTCCCTATCTCATCATCATTCATCATGTTTCCTCTCCCTCTATTCTGCCCCCTTCGATTAGTATCATTTCGCTGCCTTTGCATTATGCTGTCTACATCACCTCTCATGTTGTTTATGGTCAAATCAAACCTTTCAAATCTCCTTTGCATTGCCTCTAACATGAAGGCTATGTCATTTATGGTCATATCACGTTTTTCACTTCCAGAATTTGACATGGTGTAAGAAGAACCTACAAGAAAATGTTAGTAAAGAAAATTTTCTCACCTCACTCCCTTACGTGTTTCACTCAAGATCAGATTGACACTCCTCTTGTATTTCACTCAAACCTTGGTCCCTTTTACCTCTCAATTCTTCTTTTATCAAGTTGAATTTCAGAATTGAATCCACTTAAATCAAGTAGAACAAGTTTTGTTTTAAAGAATCTACAAGGAACCTAATGAACAAAATGAATTCTGCAATTCTAGAAGCAATTTAATTTTAGACAACAAGAACTGAAAGTTATCACAAGAAGCAAAAGTATTTGTGTTAATCAAACCAAAGTAACTATGATTGAGAATTAGCTACTTAATGCATACAAGAAACAAGAGGTATATGAAAGAATGAAACTAAGAATACAAAGAAAACAATTCTGGATCCTAAAAAAAAAAACAGAATTCAAATCACTCCAATGAGTAATCTGAATATGCAACCTAAATCTATTCCCAATGCAAGAAAGGCTCTAAATATCAGATTTTAAATGCTAAATGGATGCATAATGAGGAGCTGATGTAATTTGATCAAATATAATAAGGTAGCAAGCTGTTAATGGTATAAATATGCAAAAAAATCTCAAACACTTGTGAAGAAAAATTCTGGACAGAAACAGGTACGATTTTTTTTTTCTTTTATGTTGAGGAAGTTGAATCTGATTCTCTTTTCCTTTTTTCTTTTGTTTTTCTTTTGATCTTTTCCTCTTTTTTTTCTTTTGAACTTTCAGTAAACAAGGATAGAAATTGAAAAATTAAACAAAAGTTCACAGATTTGAAGAATAAGAACAAGGTGCAACAAGAACAGAAAATGAAGAAATATAGAAACTGAATCTGATTCGTTTTTTTTCTTTTTTTTTTCTTTGGATAATTAAAACATAAAAGATACCTAGAGATTTATCTTCAAGCCAAAGCTCTGATACCAAATGATGCGGAACCCATGGATCAAATATTACATCTAGAACCCCACATACACATCTAGCATAGAATTTTAGAACTCAAAAACAAATCCTCCCTACCAAACCCACAACTAACCTGTAATTGAGAACTTGGGTGATTGGGATGAAGAAATGAATTGATTAAAACGCCACAAGTGAGACTTGATAAGTTAGAACCAATTCTTCATGCAACAAGAATAAGAAGAAAACCTCTCAAACTTGAAAACACAGAAATTACATTAAACAATTCTGGAAATTCGTAGTCCACCCTATTAAGTTCTTTTTCCCATCCTTATATAGTTGGAAAAGAAGAACTAATGGCTTAAAGTCTAGGTTTACATGTATCTAGTCACAATAGCATTAATTGTTCATCCACCTCAATAATATACTCTAAATTACTGCCCATAATTATGACAACATTGATGGGCAGATTCCACATGCATTTTGGTGTTGGTTCACATGTGTCTAGTCACACTAGCACTAAACCATGTCAATATTATATTCCAAATTCGTGCTAATGCCCATCACCATACTTATGGGCAGATTCTTCATGCTTGTTGGTGATTTTCTGACTTCCTCTTCATGATCCATCATATTCACTACAAGTTGGTCTCCCTCTTCATTAATCCACCTTTGAATGAAGTGCTGGAACACATGCTGGAATTTCTTTGATTGTGATCTTGTGATTGGTCCACTTGGCATAATGATATCATCAACATATTTGCTGCCATTACATTTATCAAGCTTGCTTATAGTTTCCTCATCACTTTGATTGTGATCTTGTGATTGGTCCACTTGGAATAATGATATCATCAACAAATTGCTGCCTTGTGTAGATTCATTAAGCTTGCTTATAATTTCCTCATCAAATCTTTTTGAGCAAGGAGGGAATGATGAGGAAACTATAAGCAAGCTTGATGAATGTAATGGCAGCAAATATGTTGATGATATCATTATGCCAAGTGGACCAATCACAAGATCACAATCAAAGAAATTCCAGCATGTGTTCCAGCACTTCATACAAAGGTGGATTAATGAAGAGGGAGACCAACTTGTAGTGAATATGATGGACCATGAAGAGGAAGTCAGAAACTCACCAACAAGCATGAAGAATCTGCCCATAAGTATGGTGATGGGCATTAGCACGAATTTGGAATATAATATTGATATGGTTTAGTGTTAGTGTGACTAGACACATGTGAACCAACACCAAAATGAATGTACAATCTGCCCATCAATGTTGTCAGAATTATGGGCAGTAATTTAGAGTATATTATTGAGGTGGATGAACAATTAATGCTATTGTGACTAGATACATGTAAACCTAGACTTTAAGCCATTAGTTCTTGATGTGAGCCTGCCTTGCTGGGATTTAATTCCTAAGGAAGCTCAAGCTACGGATCGTCTCCAAAACATAAGAACACCAACCAGTACCTTCAACCCAACACCAACTTGTGATGTAAAACTGAAGCTATATGGCTGGAAACCAAAGATTCAAGACCCAACCCCAACTTGTGAAGGAAAAACCTTGAATATAAGTTAAGACCTAGCAAACTTGGTTATTTTTGCAAGGAATTCGTGCAAGTTCTAACAAGAACTCAAAAGAAGGCTAAAAACCTCTCAAAGCTCTCAAAAATGGAGAGAAAACTCAGAATATTCATTAAGTTCAAAATCTGCCATTACATCTGTTTTTAAAGACTTAAAGAAAGCATAAAACAAGTGAAATGATGGAAAAATACAAATATAATAATGTGGTTACATAAAACAAATTGGGCAGCCATATAGCTTGTCTCCCACTAGCTTTTAAAAGGCATGGGCAGCCATATAGCTTGTCTCCCACTAGCTTTTAAAAGGCATCTTTGACTCCCAATGTGAATTTCAGCCACTCTTAATATATGGACATCCAATGGAACGTGAATGGTATGTATTTAGCTCCCAAAGGTATAATGATGGATGCCAATATGTATTCTAACTCCTTTGGGTCAATTGGCCTCTTGGGTAGATTGCAATTTGGACACATGCAACCAAACAACTTCTTTGCTCTTATTTTCTTCAAGTCTTAACGTTCCAATTGTATTGAGAACATATAGATGTTTGGAAACTAATCCTTGAAGTTTTCTTGCCATTGATCGAGTAACAGGTCCTTGGTGTTGTATGCTAGCAATCAGATCCTCATCATCCTCTCCCTCTTCAAAAGAATTCGTCCTCGAATCTTCATCAACTGCATAGTAAGGAGCAAGATCAGAAACATTAAAAGTTGCACTTACACCATACTCACCTGGTAGATTAATCTTGTAGGCATTATCATTAATCCTTTCGAGTACTTCAAATGGTCCATCACTTCTCGGCTGCAATTTTGATTTCCTTTGTGTAGGAAACCTTTCTTTTCGCAAATGAACCCATACCAGATCACCAGGCTGGAACACCATCTTTTTCCTTCCTTTGTTTACTTTGGTTGCTCTATTCTCATTAATCTTCTCCATTTGTTGCTTGGCCCTTTGATGCATTTGCTTCACCAATTCAGCTTTCTTTTTACCATCAAAACTAGTAAGCTCATTAGTAGGAAGAGGCAACAAATCTAATGGAGTAAGTGGATTAAAACCATAGACAAGCTCAAAGGGTGAAAATCCAGTGGATGAATGCATTGATCTATTATATGCAAATTCAATAAATGGTATGCATTCCTCCCATGTCTTCAAATTTTGTTTAATCATGGTACGAAGAAGAGTGCCCACAGTCCTATTAACAACTTCCGTCTGCCCATCTGTTTGCGGATGGCATGTAGTAGAGAAACAAAGCTTTGTACCTAACTTTCCCTATAGGACTTTCCAAAAATGACTCAAAAATTTTACATCTCGATCACTTACTATGGTCCTAGGAATACCATGCAATCTCACTACTTCTCTAAAGAACAAATCAGATATATGGCATGCATCATCAATTTTATGACATGGAATGAAATGTGCCATTTTAGAAAATCGATCAACCACAACAAATAAAGTATCATGACCTTTTTTTGTCCTAGGTAGCCCCAAAATAAAATCCATAGATAAGTCTACCCAAGGTTCACTAGGTACACTTAAAGGCATATACAAACCATGTGGTCTTACTTTGGATTTTGCTTTCATACATGTCACGCATTTAGCACAAAATTTCTCTACATCTTTCCTCATATGTGGCCAATAAAAATGTTCATGCAGAATTTCTAATGTTTTAGCCACCCCAAAATGTCCCATTAAACCTCCCCCATGTGACTCTCTTACAAGCAATCCTCTTATAGAGCTATTTGGAACACAAAGTCGTTTCTCTCTAAATAAGAAACCATCATGCCTATAAAATTTTTCAAAGGCAGCATTTTCACAAGAGGCATATATTTGTGCAAATTCAGAGTCATGCTTATACAATTCTTTCATATGCTCAAATCCTAGAAGTCTAGCATCAAGCATAGAGATTAGGGCATACCTCCTAGATAAGGCATCAGCAACAACATTTTCTTTTCCTTGCTTATATTGAATCACATATGGAAATGCTTCAATAAATTCACTCCATTTGGCATGGCGTTTGTTCAGCTTGCTTTGTCCTTTCAAGTATTTTAGTGATTCATGATCACTATGAATAACAAACTCCTTTGGCCAAAGATAATGCTGCCACGTCTCCAACGCCCTCACTAATGCATACATCTCCTTGTCATAAGTAGAGTAATTCAAAGGAGCTCCACTTAGCTTCTCACTAAAGTATGCAATTGGTCTTCTTTCCTGCATCAAAACAGCACCTATACCCACTCCAGAAGCATCACATTCAACTTCAAAAGTCTTAGAAAAATCAGGTAATGCAAGTAATGGTGCAGAACATAATTTTTCTTTTAGTAATCTAAATGCATGCTCCTTTTCCTTATTCCATTTGAACCCTACATTTTTCTTCACAATTTCATTTAATGGGGCTGCAATTGTACTAAAGTCTCTAACAAATCTCCTATAAAAACTAGCAAGACCATGAAAACTCCTAACATCAGTCACGGATTTTGGTGTAGGCCACTCTTTGATGGCTTTTACCTTATCATCATCAACCTCAATTCCTTTCCCACTCACTACAAATCCTAAGAAAATGACTTTTTCCATACAGAATGTACATTTCTTTAAATTTGCATACAATTTCTCTTTCCTAAGAACTTCAAGCACACATCTTAAATGCATTAAATGATCATTTAAACTTTGACTATACACTAAAATATCATCAAAATACACAACAACAAACTTTCCAAGAAAAGCACGCAAGACATGATTCATTAATCTCATGAAAGTACTAGGTGCATTGCTTAGTCCAAAAGGCATGACTAACCATTCATACAAACCATATTGAGTCTTAAAAGCTGTTTTCCATTCATCTCCTAATCTCATTCTTATTTGATGATAACCACTTTTAAGATCAATTTTTGAAAATATACATGCACCATGCAATTCATCAAGCATATCATCAAGTCTAGGAATTGGATGTCTATACTTTACAGTGATTTTATTGATAGCACGACAATCCACACACATTCGCATTGATCCATCCTTTTTAGGTACTAGAAGTACCGGCACAGCACATGGACTCATGCTCTCCCTAACATGACCTTTCGCAAGCAGCTCATCCACCTGTTTTTGCAACTCCTTGACCTCTTGAGGATTTGTCCTATATGCTGGACGATTTGGAATTACAGCTCCAGGAATGAAATCAATTTGATGTTCTATTCCTCTAATGGGTGGCAATCCACTCGGTACCTCATTTGGAAAGACATCTTCAAATTCCTGCAACAAAGTCAAAGCAACACTAGGAATAGATGGATCAAGGTCAGTTACATTAAGAAAAACTCCCTTACATATCAGAAGGAGCATCATACTATCAGAAGAGTATGCTTGCCTCACATCTTTCCCCCTAGCAACTAAACTTACTTTCTTCTCTCCACTCTCATTTTTATTATGTAATTTCTTCTTTTTCTCTTTTTCTTTTTCTCTCTCAGCTTTTATTCTTTGTTTTTCCTCTTGATCTTTCTTTTCTCTCTCCCTCTTTTCAACCTCTCTTTGCATTTTCTCTTGCATGGCAGCTTGTACTCTCTTTTGGTCTTCAAAAGCCTCCATAGGTGTTAAAGGTGCAAGAGTCACCTTTCGGCCTTCAAAATCAAATGAATACCTATTCTTAAACCCGTCATGTGTTGCTTTTCTATGATATTGCCATGGCCTCCCAAGTAGGATATGACTAGCATGCATGGGAACTACATCACACAACACTTCATCCTTATACCTCCCAATGGTAAATGACAATAATACTTGCTTGGTCACCTTAACTTCTCCACTATCATTCAACCACTGCAATCTGTATGGATTAGGATGTTTTGTAGTAGGAAATGCAAGTTTCTCTACTAGTAGAGTGCTAGCCACATTAACACAACTCCCACCATCTATGATCATACTACAAACTTTTTCTTTGACTAAACATCTAGTATGAAAAATATTTTCTCTTTGCAGTTCATCACCTTCATCTTCCTTCACCTGTATATTTAAAGCACGCATAACAACAAGAGCACTTCCATGCACAGCATGCTCTACATCACTATCTTCATCCAAAGGTAGAATGTTAACATCTGAATCTTCATCTACAACTTCATCATCTTCAGATTCAATATCACCACTCGGCCTCACCACCATCACCCTTTTATTTGGACATTCTCTAGCATAATGCCCTTTCCCTAAACATCGGAAACATTGGATGTCTCTTGTTCTTCCATTGGAGTTCATTGGTGCCTTACCCTTATGATGTGATCCCACATCGGCCGTGTAAGGAGATCCTGGCTACTATATAAGCATGGGCTAAACCTCCACTCTTGAGCTAGCTTTTGTGGTGGAGTTAGGGTCCTTGTTCGTATCAGTTGGTATCAGAGCCAACCTTGCACGCACCGGTGTGGTCCTTGTCCCTTCGTTCCTTGGCTCGGGTGCGGGTTAACGAGTGAGTTGGCACAAGTGACTCGTGTGTGGACTGCGGGTAAACGATTGAGTTGGCACGAGCACGAGGACGTGCAGTCTAAAGAAGGGGAGGATGATGTGATCCCACATCGGCCGTGTAAGGAGATCCTGGCTACTATATAAGCATGGGCTAAACCTCCACTCTTGAGCTAGCTTTTGTGGTGGAGTTAGGGTCCTTGTTCGTATCAGTTGGTATCAGAGCCAACCTTGCACGCACCGGTGTGGTCCTTGTCCCTTCGTTCCTTGGCTCGGGTGCGGGTTAACGAGTGAGTTGGCACAAGCGACTCGTGTGTGGACTGCGGGTAAACGATTGAGTTGGCACGAGCACGAGGACGTGCAGTCTAAAGAAGGGGAGGATGATGTGATCCCACATCGGCCGTGTAAGGAGATCCTGGCTACTATATAAGCATGGGCTAAACCTCCACTCTTGAGCTAGCTTTTGTGGTGGAGTTAGGGTCCTTGTTCGTATCACCTTATCAATCACAATGGGTTTTTCTCCAGCCTTGTTCCCCTCTTTCTTCTCCTTTGAAACAAATTTATTCTCACTAGATTCCCCTTTCTTCCAATTTGGCTTCCAAGGAACATTATTGGCAGAATTCATTCCCATTCCAGATCTGATTGTTTTCTTCTTCTTGAGTTGTTTTTCTACCTTGATTGCCATATTTAACATGTCATCAAGCTCCACATAATGATACAGCTCCACTATGTCGGCAACTTCATCTTTCAGCCCATGTAGAAACCGTGCCATAGTTGCTTCCCTTTCTTCTTCTATATTAGCTCGTATCATAGCCATTTCCATCTCTTGAAAATATTCTTCCACACTTTTATTGCCTTGTACCAGCCCTTGTAATCGTTGATGTAACTCCCTATAGTAGTGTTGTGGTACAAATCTATCTCTCATGACTTGTTTCAGCTCATCCCAAGTCTGCACTCCTCTCATGCTATTTCTTCTTCGTTTAGTGAGTAATTGATCCCACCAAACTAATGCATAATCAGTAAACTCTACCACAGCAAGTGTCACCTTCTTTTGCTCACTATAGTTGTGGCAATCAAAGATGAGTTCAGTCTTTCTCTCCCATTCCAAGTATGCATCTGGATTTGCTTTGCCTTGGAATGATGGAATTTTCATTTTAATTCCATTAACATTGCTGTCTACTCTCCCTCTCCCTCTTGCATTTTCCACAGTTTCTTGCCTAATATTTCTGCCACCACCTCTACCACCCATATTACCTCTCATATATCTTGGTCTAATAACATCATCAAGTGCAACAGATTGCTGCCCATCGTCATCATCAAGATTATCTTCATCTACATCCTCCAATTCATTGAAAACTGGCAAATCATTTAGTCCAGCACGCCTACCTCTATTCTGCCCCCTATTTGTGTTTTGCTCCCTATGAAAATTATCTCTTTCATCCCTTCCTAAATTCCTTTGATTTGTAGAGCTTGCTTGCTGCAATTCTTCAATTTGTTTTGAGTGTTTTTCCATCTGTTCTCTAATATCAACAAACAACACATTCATCCTTTGAAATTGAGATTGCAATGCCTTAAGAACATTAGAAGCTTCTGGCTCTTCTTGGGGTCGGTTGCTCTCTCGATCACTATCTCGTTTTGTTGACATACTGATTGCTGCAAAACAAATGTTAGAAATATTCTCTCACACACTCCCTCACGTGTTTCACTCTAATGGTATGTATTTAGCTCCCAAAGGTATAATGATGGATGCCAATATGTATTCTAACTCCTTTGGGTCAATTGGCCTCTTGGGTAGATTGCAATTTGGACACATGCAACCAAACAGCTTCTTTGCTCTTATTTTCTTCAAGTCTTAACGTTCCAATTGTATTGAGAACATATAGATGTTTGGAAACTAATCCTTGAAGTTTTCTTGCCATTGATCGAGTAACAGGTCCTTGGTGTTGTATGCTAGCAATCAGATCCTCATCAGTTCTTCTTTTCCAACTATATAAGGATGGGAAAAAGAACTTAATAGGGTTGACTACGAATTTCCAGAATTGTTTAATGTAATTTCTGTGTTTTCAAGTTTGAGAGGTTTTCTTCTTATTCTTGTTGCATGAAGAATTGGTTCTAACTTATCAAGTCTCACTTGTGGCGTTTTAATCAATTCATTTCTTCATCCCAATCACCCAAGTTCTCAATTACAGGTTAGTTGTGGGTTTGGTAGGGAGGATTTGTTTTTGAGTTCTAAGATTCTATGCTAGATGTGTATGTGGGGTTCTAGATGTAATATTTGATCCATGGGTTCCGCATCAAGGAGATTGCTTCATTAGAGGAAGAACTTTCAGTTTTCTATGCAAAGGAGAAAAACTTTCTTATTCATTGTAAGAGGCGATAAGAAGAAAGGAAATCTAAGAGGATGAAACTAGAATATAAGAAACTGAGACAACAATTGGAAGATATGTGTAAGCATACTTCTAAACTATGTGAAGCAATAAGTGTGGTTTCAAAAATTCCTACCATTAAGGTGAAAGAGGAGAGTGCAACCATGGAGGATTCCAATGTTGAACTAAAAAAAGAGGATGAATTGGAAGAGTTGCATGAAGAGGATGTTTGTGAAGTAGAGGATGTAGTGCCATTACTTGATGAAGTAAGGAGTGAAGTTACTGAGATTCCCATAATTGAATTTAAAGAAGAGTTTGTGAAAAATGGAGATCTTCTTGGAGATGTGGATGAGAATTCACCTATTTATGATGATTATGGTTGCGATGATGATGATTGCGATGAAATTGTTCAAAATATGGTTGAAGAGGTAGACAAAGAATATGGAGCTGATTTAGAAGTTCAAGAAGAGGAAGGTTCAGTTCCATGTGAGCTGTCTTTAACTAACGGAGCTTTTCCTAGTTTTTTTGACAATGTGCAGGTTGATGTTCTAGAAGAAACATTCAAACTATTTTCATCAACTCAAGAGGAGGTTTTTGAAGATCAATTGGTGCCTAAAGTTTCCATTCCAGATCTGAACATGAGCAAGATTCGAGGACGAATCTTGTCAAAAGAAAGGGAGAATGATACAAACCAGATATGGCAGCTTTGTGCCATTGAAGAAAAGCAATCTTACATCATCCAAATAGATTTAAAAGGAGTTCAAAAGCTCTTTTATGAGGCTGAAATACACTTGGGGCGTGCTACGATACCAAATGACGCGGACCCTTAGCAACGATGGCAGCAAACCCAACGTATAACAATGGTAGAGAACTCCTTGAAACTTGATAATCACCTCCTAAGGAACCCAACGCCTATAAAGAGACGCGAACTCACTATGATTGAAGAATTTAGTTGGTAAGAAGAAGGAAAACGCCACAACTCTTGTTGATAAGTAAACCTAATTCTTGATGCAAAGAAAGAATTAAAGAATCCACTCTAATCTCTCTCACACGAAAATTCACAAGAAGAACTTGTAGAAGAATTCAAAAATTTTTATTAATTGTTGTATATCAAATTCTGCCTAATAGTGCCCTTAAATAAGGGTTACAAAATTCCTAATTGCATAAGGAAAACATTCCTAATTGCATAAGGAAAATGGAAAACATTCCTAATTGCATAAGGAAAAATATAAAGTAATCCTAATCCACTAAGGAAAACATAAAGTAAATCTGAATCTAAATCAGATAAGTAATCTAAATCCTATCCAAATCTAATAAAACAAATCCAAAATAGATTTGGAAAGACTAAATAATATCAAATCCTAAAAGATATGGAAAATAAAATAATATCCTAACTAACTAAGGAATGAGGGGACCACATCCCATGTGACAAAAAGATGCCTTCCACTTGCTGAAATTCGTAACTTCCTTGGGCCCATATTAAACATGCCTTAATTAAGTCCAAAAAAAGGCCTAATGTATTGGAAAAATAAGCCCAACATGTGCAGCCATGTTCAGCCTTAAAAACTTGCTAAACATGCCAAAAAACTTGCTGAACAAGCCCAAGAAAGCATGCCCATGTGTTTGGACGTGATTTCCATACTTTGATCTTCACTTTAGGCTTCCCTTTGTGTAGCTTTGGCCTATAAGCTGTATCAAGCTCCACAAAGCCCATATTGCTTGAATTGCACCAAATCTGCTCCATATGAAGTGTAGCACGCCCCAAGTGTATTTCAGCCTCATAAAAGAGCTTTTGAACTCCTTTTAAATCTATTTGGATGATGTAAGATTGCTTTTCTTCAATGGCACAAAGCTGCCATATCTGGTTTGTATCATCCTACTAATGAGCTTACTAGTTTTGATGGTAAAAAGAAAGCTGAATTGGTGAAGCAAATGCATCAAAGGGCCAAGCAACAAATGGAGAAGATTAATGAGAATAGAGCAACCAAAGTAAACAAAGGAAGGAAAAAGATGGTGTTCCAGCCTGGTGATCTGGTATGGGTTCATTTGCGAAAAGAAAGGTTTCCTACACAAAGGAAATCAAAATTGCAGCCCAGAAGTGATGGACCATTTGAAGTACTCGAAAGGATTAATGATAATGCCTACAAGATTAATCTACCAGGTGAGTATGGTGTAAGTACAACTTTTAATGTTTCTGATCTTGCTCCTTACTATGCAGATGATGAAGATTCGAGGACGAATTCTTTTGAAGAGGGAGAGGATGATGAGGATCTGATTGCTAGCATACAACACCAAGGACCTGTTACTCGATCACTGGCAAGAAAACTTCAAGGATTAGTTTCCAAACATCTATATGTTCTCAATACAATTGGAACGTTAAGACTTGAAGAAAATAAGAGCAAAGAAGCTGTTTGGTTGCATGTGTCCAAATTGCAATCTACCCAAGAGGCCAATTGACCCAAAGGAGTTAGAATACATATTGGCATCCATCATTATACCTTTGGGAGCTAAATACATACCATTCACGTTCCATTGGATGTCCATATATTAAGAGTGGCTGAAATTCACATTGGGAGTCAAAGATGCCTTTTAAAAGCTAGTGGGAGACAAGCTATATGGCTGCCCATGCCTTTTAAAAGTTAGTGGGAGACAAGCTATATGGCTGCCCAATTTGTTTTATGTAACCACATTATTATATTTGTATTTTTCCATCATTTCACTTGTTTTATGCTTTCTTTAAGTCTTTAAAAACAGATGTAATGGCAGATTTTGAACTTAATGAATATTCTGAGTTTTCTCTCCATTTTTGAGAGCTTTGAGAGGTTTTTAGCCTTCTTTTGAGTTCTGGTTAGAACTTGCACGAATTCCTTGCAAAAATAACCAAGTTTGCTAGGTCTTAACTTATATTCAAGGTTTTTCCTTCACAAGTTGGGGTTGGGTCTTGAATCTTTGGTTTCCAGCCATATAGTTTCAGTTTTACATCACAAGTTGGTGTTGGGTTGAAGGTGCTGGTTGGTGTTCTTATGTTTTGGAGACGATCCGTAGCTTGAGCTTCCTTAGGAATTAAATCCCAGCAAGGCAGGCTCACATCAGGACCTCAAAACACTAGTAGCAATTCGTCCTCAAGAAGTGGAGATTTCAAGAATTCCTTCCAAAGGAACAATCCTCCACCTACAAGTGGAAAAGGGACGAATGGTGGTCCAAAAAGGCAGCAATCAGGTACTTCTAATACTACTCCTAGTAGAGTTATTAAATGTTTCAAATGTTTAGGGAATGGGCATATTGCTTCTGAATGTCCAAATAGGAGAGTTATGATTGCTACTGATGATGGGGGTCTAATTTCTGATTCTGATCATAGTGATGTTGATAATGATGTGAATGACATGTATGATGATGATGAGTGTAGTGAGCAAGTTGAAAATGTGTTGATGGCTGAACATGGTGAAATGTTAGTTGCTAGGCGTGCTTTGAACATGCAGATGAAGGAAGAGGGCCTTGAGCAACGAGATAACATATTTTATTCTAGATGTTTAGTTGATGGTAAGGTTTGTATGCTCATCATTGACAGCGGTAGTTGTACTAATGCCGCAAGTGAGACCATGGTGGAGAAGCTGAAATTGACTTGTTTAAAACATCCCAATCCATATAGACTACAATGGTTTAATGATAGTGGAGAGGTGAAGGTTATTAAACAAGTGAGAATACCATTCTCTATAGGCTGGTATAAAGATGAAGTGTTGTGTGATGTAGTTCCTATGCAAGCAGGCCATATGTTATTGGGAAGACCTTGGCAATTTGATAGGAAAGCACAGCATGATGGGCATTCAAATAGGTACACATTTACCTATGAGGGAAAGCTGGTTACCCTTGTTCCATTATCACCCTTGGAGGTTTATGAAGATCATCGAAAGATGCTTGAGAAAGCAAAGCAAGATTCGGCCAAAGTAGTGGCTGGGGCTGTTTCTTCCAAAAACAAGGGGAGAGCAAGAGAACATGATAAGGTGAGTGAAAGTGAGAAGAAAATGGTAAAAGAGGCCAGAAAAGAAACTAATCAAATTAATGGCCCATTGGTGAGAGAAAACAAGAAAGAAGGGAAGGCAAAACAAACTTTTTATGCAAGAGTGAGAAAATTAAATGTTGGGCAGCCTGTGTTACTCATTAGATACAAGGAAACTTTGTTTGCTAACATTGATGTTTCACTTGAACATTTGCCTTCTAGCTTTGTGTCTTTATTGCAGGATTTCCAAGATGTGTTTCCGGAGGAGTTGCCTAGTGGTTTGCCACCATTAAGAGGGATCGAACATCAAATTGACTTCATACCTGGTTCTACCATTCCAAATAGACCAGCATATCGAAGTAATCCGATGGAGACCAAGGAGATGCAGAGACAAGTGGAAGAGTTGTTGGAGAAAGGGTTGATTCGAGAGAGTTTAAGTCCGTGTGCCGTTCCTGTTTTGTTGGTTCCAAAGAAAGTTGGCACGTGGAGAATGTGTGTTGATTGTAGGGCTGTAAATAAGATCACCGTGAAGTATCGGCATCCTATACCGCGTCTTGATGACATGTTGGACGAATTACATGGTGCAAGGTATTTTACTAAAATTGATCTTATGAGTGGATATCATCAAATTCGTATGAAACCTGGGGATGAATGGAAAACAGCTTTTAAAACAAAATATGGGTTGTATGAGTGGTTGGTAATGCCTTTTGGGTTGTCTAATGCACCTAGTACTTTTATGAGGTTGATGAACCATGTTTTGAGGGCTTATTTGGGCAGATTTGTAGTTGTTTATTTTGATGATATTTTGATCTATAGTAAGACTGAGGAAGAGCATATAGAACATGTTAGGTTGGTTTTAGAAGCTTTGAGAAAAGAGAACTTATATGCAAAGCTTAAGAAGTGCACATTTTGCATGGATAGGCTTGTTTTTCTTAGTTTTGTTGTTAGTGCACAGGGATTGGAAGTTGATGAAGAGAAAGTGAAAGCTATAAGGGAATGGCATGTTCCTAAGAGTGTGACGGAAGTGAGGAGCTTCCATGGGCTGGCGAGTTTTTATAGGAGATTCGTGAAGGATTTTTCTACCATCGCCGCACCACTCACAAGTATTGTCAAGAAGGAAGTTGGATTTCAATGGGGGTGAACAGCAACAACGATCGTTTGAAAGTTTGAAAGAAAAACTCACTACTGAGCCTGTTTTAGCTTTACCTAACTTTGATTCTATTTTTGAGATTGAATGTGATGCTTCAGGTATAGGTATTGGGGCTGTTTTGATGCAAGAAAAGAAGCCAATAGCATATTTTAGTGAGAAGCTCAATGGTGCGCAACTGAATTATTCTACCTATGACAAGGAGTTTCATGCTTTGGTAAGGGCATTGAATGTGTGGGAGCATTATTTGCTGCCAAAGGAGTTCATTATTCACACTGACCATGAATCCCTCAAGCATTTGAAGGGCCAAGGTAAGTTGAACAAAAGACATGGTAAGTGGATTGAACAAATTGAGAAATTTCCTTATGTCATTAAGTATAAGCAAGGTAAAGATAATGTTGTTGCTGATGCGTTGTCTAGGAGATATACCTTGCTGTCTGTTTTGAGTTCTAAATTGCTTGGTTTTGAGTATATTAAGGACTTATATATTGGTGATATTGATTTTGGCAATGTTTATGTCACATGTGAACAAGGAGCTTTTAATTCATTTTTTAGGCAGGATGGTTATTTGTTTAAGGGAAGTAAACTATGTGTGCCTAGATGTTCCATGCGTAATTTGCTTGTTTTGGAATCTCATTGTGGTGGTTTGATGGGGCATTTTGGTGTGTCTAAGACTTATGATATTCTGTTTGAGCATTTTTATTGGCCGTCTATGCTTAAAGATGTTGGGAGATTATGTTCTGCTTGTATTGCATGTAGACAGGCGAAATCTAAGTCTATGCCTCATGGTCTTTATATGCCATTACCTGTACCTAGTTCACCTTGGGTTGATATTAGTATGGATTTTGTGCTTGGTTTGCCTAGGACTAGGAAAGGTAGAGATAGCATTTTTGTGGTTGTTAATAGGTTTAGTAAGATGGCACATTTTATTCTATGTCACAAAGCTGATGATGCAAAAGTTGTGGCTGATTTTTTCTTTAGAGATGTTGTTCGTTTACATGGGGTGCCTAGGACAATTGTTTCTGATAGAGATACTAAGTTTTTATCCCATGTTTGGCGTGTTTTATGGAGTAGATTAGGAACTAAGCTTTTGTTTTCTACTACTTGTCATCCACAAACAGATGGGCAAACTGAAGTAGTGAATCGTACACTTGGTACGTTGTTGAGAGCTTTAGTGGGGAAGAACTTGGTCACTTGGGAAGATTGTTTACCTTTCATTGAATTTGCTTATAATCGTTCAATTCATTCTTCTACAGGTTATTCGCCATTTGAGATTGTTTATGGTTTTAATCCACTAACTGTACTTGATCTTGTTCCTTTGCCTTTACATGAGCTTGCTAGTTTAGATGGTGAGAAGAAGGCTGATTTGGTAAAGTCTTTGCATGAAAAGGTTCGAGCAAATATAGAGAAAAAGAACAAGTCATATGCTGATAGGGCAAATAAGGGACGAAAGAAAATGGCATTTGCTCCTGGCGATTGGGTTTGGGTACACTTCCGAAAGGAGAGGTTTCCAAATCAAAGGAAGAGTGAGCTTGATGCACGTGGTGATGGTCCATTCCAAGTATTGGAGAAAATCAATGACAATGCATACAAGATCGACTTGCCTGGTGAGTATGGTGTTAGTGCTACTTTTAATGTGACTGATTTATCTCCTTATGATGATGCAGATTTGAGGACAAATCTTTTTAAAGAAGGGGAGAATGATGTAAACCAGCATGGCAAGGATCCTTTGGTGCTACAACAAGGACCATTGACAAGGAATAAAGCAAGGAAGTATGGCGTTACTCTTGGATTGCATGTTCAAGACTTTGTTACAAGGGAGGTGACTGAATTAGCAATAAACAAGTGCAGTATGGAGCTGGAAGACCAACAAAGACTGATTTGTGATGCTGAATGTCTATATGGAAGATAAGGCTTTAAAAATGGGCTAGAGGAGCAAGAAAGGAGTAAGGAAGGCAGCCCACATGCAAGCACATGGGCCTTGGACGAAATTAGGTTTTTGGGACCACTTTTGTCACATGGGCAGCCTATTCTTTCATGCACATGGGCTGTGTTCACACCCATGCACATGGAATGTGGTTCCCTTCTTTCCTTAGTTGGTTAGGATGATATTTTCCTTATTTGACAAGGATCCTTCTTTCCTTAGTTGGTTAGGATGATATTTTCCTTATTTGACAAGGATTTTGACTTTGTAATTTTCCTTTTTTCACTAGGGTTAGGATAGTTACGAATTTTAATTTGTTTTTCTATAAATAGGGCATTATTTTCTTGTAAGAGGATCTTTTTGACAAATTATATTCAAATTGCTCTTTATGCAAATTTCGGCCATCTTTGAGAGAGTGAGAGATTTTGCTTCTTTCATTGATTGCATCACGAATCAGACTAACTTATCAATTTTGATTGTGGCGTTCTTTTGATCCGTCCTTCCAAATCCTTCCGTCATTAGTGTTCTTGCTTCGCTAAGCATTGGGTGCTATAGAGGGTGGTTTATCCTTGTTCTTGGATTCCTATATCGAAGCGTGCGTTGGGGTTTGAGGCCTTCATTGCCATAGGGTTCCGCGTCATGTGGTGATGCGGAACCCTATGGCAATGAAGGCCTCAAACCCCAAAGCACGATTGATAGAAGAAAACCAAGAACGAAGGAAAAACCACCTTCTAAAGCACCCAATTGCTTAGCAAAGCAAGAACACTTATAACGGAAGGATTTAGGAAGCTCAAATTCGAAGAACGCCACAATCAAAATTGATAAGTAAATCTAATTCTTGATGCAATCAAAAGAAAAAGAGAATCCACTCCTGTTCTATGATGGCCGAATTTTTCAATAAGAAAATTGAGAATATAATTTGTCATAAAGTGTGCTTACAAGAAAAATAAGGCCCTATTTATACTAAAAGGCCAATAAAATCTGAATCCCTAATTCTAATGGGAAAAGGAAAGCTACAAAGTCAAAATCCTAACCCACTAAGGAAAATATAAAGTATGGAAACAAATTAATATTCTGAAATAACTAAATAGGAAACCACACATCCTAACCCACTGAGGAAAATATAAAGTATAAAAAAAAGGGCCAAACTAAAACCTTCAAAATAAGAACATGCCCCACACTATTTGGGCTGTCCATGGGCCTTAAATTACTTCCCAAGGCTGTATATAAACCCCCATGGACCTTTCTTGCACGTTGGACCTCTTTGGCTAGCCTTTAGCTTCCATATTCACACTAAGCATCATAATCAGCTTTGGTGTGCCTTCTTCAAGTTCTATTGTGCACTTTTCCATTGCCATTTTAGTCACTTCCTTTGAAATTTGATCTTGAATATGCAATCCCATAGCTGCTCCAAACTTCTTAGCTCTGCTCCTAGTCAATGGCCCATTTGGAAGCACCAATGGATCCTTACCTCGTGGCTGGTTCATATCGTTCTCCCCCTCTTCAAAAAGATTTGTCCTTAAATCTGCATCAGCATAAGGAGATAAATCAGACACATTAAAAGTAGTACTAACACCATACTCACCAGGCAAGTCTATCTTGTATGCATTATCATTGATCTTTGCCAACACTTGAAATGGACCATCACCACGTGCATCAAGCTTATTCTTCCTTTGATTTGGAAAGCTCTCCTTTCGGAAGTGTACCCAAACCCAATCCCTAGGAGCAAACACTATCTTCTTGCATCCTCTATTCGCTCGATCAGCATAGGACTTGTTCTTTTTCTCCATATTAACTCAAGCTTTCTCATGCATAGCCTTTACCAATTCTGCTTTCCTGTCTCCATCTAAACTAACAAGCTCATGTGAAGGTAAAGGAATAAGATCAAGTACAGTTAATGGGTTAAAACCATAAACAAGCTCAAATGGTGAATAACCTGTAAAAGAATGAATAGAACGATTATAAGCAAACTCAATAAAAGGTAAACAATCTTCCCAAGCAGCCAAATTCTTTCCCACTATAGCTCTCAACAATGTACCAAGTGTACGATTAACTACCTCTGTTTGCCCATCTGTTTGTGGATGACAAGTAGTAGAAAACAAAAGCTTAGTTCCTAATCTACCCCACAAAACTCTCCAAAAATGGGACAAAAACTTAGCATCTCTATCAGACACAATAGTCCTAGGTACCCCATGTAGTCGAACTACTTCTCTAAAGAAAAAATCAGCTACAACAATCGCATCATCAGCTTTATGACAAGGAATAAAATGTGCCATCTTACTAAACTTGTCAACAACTACAAAAATGCTATCCCTACCTTTTCTAGTTCTAGGCAATCCAAGCACAAAATCCATGCTAATATCAATCCAAGGTGAACTAGGTACAGGTAAAGGCATATATAGACCATGAGGCATAGACTTAGATTTCGCCTGTCTACAAGCAATACAAGAAGAACACAATCTCTCAACATCCTTACGCATAGACGGCCAATAAAAATACTCAAATAAGATATCATAAGTCTTAGCTACCCCAAAATGTCCCATCAATCCCCCAAATGAGATTCTAACACAAGCAAATCACGCATGGAACATTTAGGCGCACATAATTTATTTCCCTTAAACAAGTATCCATCATGCCTATAAAATGAATTAAAAGCTCCATGTTCACATGCAACATACACATTGCCAAATTCAACATCACCTACATATAAGTCCTTAATGTACTCAAAACCAAGCAATTTAGAACTCAACACATATAGTAATGTATATCTTCTAGATAATGCATCAGCCACTATATTATCCTTTCCTTGCTTGTATTTAACAACATAAGGGAATTGTTCTATAAATTCTATCCACTTACCATGCCTCTTGTTCAGCTTACCATGTCCCTTCAAGTGTTTGAGGGACTCATGATCGGTATGTATCACGAACTCCTTTGGAAGGAGATAGTGCTGCCACACGTCCAATGCTCTCACCAAGGCATACAACTCCTTATCATAAGTGGAATAGTTCAATTGTGCACCATTGAGTTCCTCACTAAAATAGGCTATGGGCTTTTTCTCTTGCATCAATACAGCTCCAATACCTACACCAGAAGCATCACACTCAATCTCAAATGTACTCTCAAAATTAGGTAATGATAAAATAGGAGTGGATGTCAACTTCCCTTTCAGGCAGTCGAAGGCTTCCTTTTTGATTATGCTAGTTAATGGTGCTGCAATAGTAGAAAAGTCCTTCATGAACCTCCTATAAAAACTAGCCAATCCATGAAAGCTCCTCACGTCCGTCACACTCTTTGGAGTAGGCCACTCCTTTATAGCTTTCACTTTCTCTTCATCTACTTCAACGCCCTGTGCACTCACAACAAAACCAAGAAACACAAGCCTATCTATGCAAAATGTGCATTTCTTAAGCTTGGCATATAAGTTTTCATTTCTCAATACTTCCAAAACTAGCCTAGCATGCTCAACATGGTCATCCAAAGTCTTACTATAAATCAGAATATCATCAAAATAGACTACAACAAATTTGCCCAAATAAGCTCTCAAAACATGGTTC
The DNA here is from genome assembly GCA_947685225.1 of Garcia nutans. NCBI lineage: Eukaryota > Viridiplantae > Streptophyta > Magnoliopsida > Malpighiales > Euphorbiaceae > Garcia > Garcia nutans. The sequence goes on along the minus strand of CANTUV010000007.1, from coordinate 28,130,149 downwards.
ATTAGTCTCATGAAAGTACTAGGTGCATTAGACAACCCAAAAGGCATTACTAACCACTCATATAGACCATATTTAGTTTTAAATGTTGTTTTCCTTTCATCACCAGGTTTCATATATCCACTCATAAGATCAATTTTAGAAAAATACCTGGCACCATACAGCTCATCCAACATGTCATCAAGTCGTGGTATAGGATGCCAATACTTCACTGTGATCTTATTTACAGCCCTATAATCAACACACATTCTCCACGTGCCATCCTTCTTTGGAACCAACAACATAGGAACAGCACACGGACTCAAACTCTCTCTAATCAGCCCTTTCTCCAGTAACTCATCCACTTGCTTTTGCATCTCTTTCGTTTCCATGGGATTACTTCGGTAAGCTGGTCTATTTGGGATGGTAGAACTAGGCACGAAGTCTATTTGATGTTCAATTCCTCTTAGTGGTGGCAATCCATTAGGTAATTCATCTGGAAACACATCCTGAAAATCCTACAACAAAGACACAAAACTAGAAGGCAAACTATCAAGCGAAATATTAGTGTCAGCAAACAAAGTTTCTTTGTATCTAATGAGCAATAATGGCTGCCTAATAGACATTGCAAAATTAACCTCTCTCGCTCTAGCATAAAAAGTTTGTTTTGCTCTCCCTTCTTTCTTATTCTCTCACCAATGGGCCATTTATTTGTTTTGTTTCTTTTCTGGCCTCTTTTCCCATTTGCTTTTCACTCTCACTCACCTTATCATGTTCTCTCAAACTCCCTTTAATTTTTGAATTGGTAGCCCCAACTTGCCTCTCTGCCTCAATCATCTTTCTTTGATCTTCATACACTTCTAGGGGTGATAATGGAACAAGAGTGACCTGTTTTTCTTCATAGGTAAATGTATACCTATTAGAAAACCCATCATGTTGCGCTCTCCGATCATATTGTCACGGTCTGCCCAACAACATATGTCCAGCTTGCATAGGAACTACATCACAATCAACTTCATCTTTGTACCAGCCTATTGAAAATGGTACCCTCACTCGCTTAGTTACTTTCACCTCACCACTATCATTAAACCACTGCAACTTATAAGGATTGGGATGCTTCATACATTCTAACCCCAATTTTTTCAACCATAGTAGTACTTGCAGCATTAGTACAGCTCCCACTATCAATAATAAGTGTACAAACCTTATTATTCACTAAGCATCTAGTATGAAAAATATTATCACGCTGTACTAGACTTTCCTCTTTCACCTGCATATTCAATGCACGCCTAGCATCTAACAATTCACCACTTCAGCTAACAAAGTACAATCAACATGCTCATCACTACCAACATCATCATATATAGGAGAATCAAAGTTCCCAACATCATCATTATCATTATCACTAGGTTCAGAATCAGACACAACATCACCATCAGCTGTAGCAATCATAACTCTTCTATTTGGACATTGGGATGCAATATGCCCATTCCCTAAACACTTAAAACATTTAATCTCCCTACTAGGAGTGGTAGTGTTAGGTGTACCTGTTTGCTTGTTTGGACCACTAGATGGCCCTTTTCCACTGGAGGTTGCAGCATTACTTTTCTGGAATGAATTCTTGAACTCCCCTTTCTCTCCACCCCTATTGGCTGAATTTGCCCCACCACTATATTGGGGGTCCTCTATAGGCTGAATTACTCCCAAACACATTTTGTGGTCTCCCATAGCCAAGTTTGGTGGAACTCTTGCTCTTTAACCTCCTCTCTATCTTCATAGCTTTATCAACCATCTTCTCCATGGTATTGTAATCATACATGTCCAACTCACTTGCAATATTCTGATTAAGTCCTCCAAGAAATCTAGACATCATCCGTTGTTCATCTTCCTCAATATTGGCTCTAGCCATGATCATCTCCATCTCCTTGTGGTATTCTTCTACACTCTTGCCACCTTGCACCAGTCGTGCTAAGCAATTATAAAGATCACTATAATAATGAGAAGGGATAAAACACTGCCTCATCAGGTCTCTCAACTCCTCCCATGCAGGTACGGCTCTCAATCCCTTACCTCTTCTAGTGGATTTTAGTTGATCCCACCAGAATGTTGCATAACCCTTGAACTCCACAGCTGCAATATGTGACTTCTTTTCTTCAGAATAATTATGGCACTCAAAAATTTGCTCTACTTTGCACTCCCATTCAATGTATTCTTCAGCATTGTTGTTCCCTCTAAATTCAGGAACCTTCATTTTGATGGAAGTCAAAACATTATCATTGATAGGTGCTTGATAAATTGCAGCTTCTCCTTCTTCAAATCCATAATCAGCCACACGGCCTCTCTCATATGCACCTCTTAGTGCCCTCCTCCTAACTGGCTCTTCTCTCTCTTCAGCTCTTGCTGGTTGTAGAATTCTCTGTGGTAGCCTTATTGGAGCAGGTTGTTGTGCTTGCATTAAGCATTCCATGGACTGCTGCAAGCTAGCCAACGTATTTGCTATTCTTTCCATATTGTTCTCATTTGCTTGCTTGTACGTCTCAAGATCATCTGCAATATCCCGGATACTCATCTCTTCTTTCTCAACAGCTATGCCTTTATCTCTACTAGAATTGCTACTCATTATCTCACAAAACAAAGAACTCACCTTCGCTAATTCTTCGATTGCACTTTAGAACAAAGGCTCACAAATCAATCACCAAGCACGTTCAAGGGAACTAGAACCTAAATCCTAGAATGACACCTAGAAAGAAACTTGACAAATTTGGAGGCAACACAAGAAAATTTTGTGTCACACGATTATATCAACCAGAGTATAGAATCAAACAAATAATACTCTAACAATGTCACGGAATCAAAACGGTAGCTCAAACAAGAAATAGAAACAAAGAGGTCAAAAATTATGACGAATCTGGTCAAAATGTATCAAAACCAACTCACCTTAGCAAGTTAGTTTATGGACCTAATAATTCTACCCAAGAAAGCTAGTATCAAGACTCCTCAAGAATTCAATTTTGAAAAGGAAACTTCCAAATCAGCAAGAAAAAATGTAATAAAACAGCCCCTCAATTGACCGAAATTGGTGGCCAAAATTTTGATTACTTTCAGCCTGATTCAAAACGATTCTAATACCTTAAATTACTAGAAAAGCAAAGAAATTTTGTTGAAGTGATTTTGTAATCTTTTTTTTTTAGGATTTGGTCACTATCCTTGGATCACCAACTAAACACAAAGCCTTCTATCCAATTTATACCCGATTCGGAATAAGAAAAACGTATTTTGAATCAAAAGGCAAGAACACAATTTCAAAATTAAACAAAGAATTCTATAACCCAATTCGAAAATCCAATTAGAACCCTAACGGAACAACTAAAACAACCCTAGAAAGACAGATAGATAAAGATTTACCTGTTATTGGCTCTAATACCAAATGACGCGGAACCCTATGGCAATGAAGGCCTCAAACCCCAATGCACGATTGATAGAAGAAAACCAAGAACGAAGGAAAAACCACCTTCTAAAGCACCCAATTGCTTAGCAAAGCACGAATACTTATAACGGAAGGATTTAGGAAGCTTGAATTAGAAGAACGCCACAATTGAGATTGATAAATAAATCTAATTCTTGATGCAATCAAAAGAAAAAGAGAATCCACTCCTGTTCTATGATGGCCGAAATTTTCAATAAGAAAATTGAGAATATAATTTGTCATAAAGTGTGCTTACAAGAAAAATAAGGCCCTATTTATACTAAAAGGCCAATAAAATCCGAATCCCTAATTCTAATGGGAAAAGGAAAGCTACAAAGTCAAAATCCTAACCCACTAAGGAAAATATAAAGTATGGAAACAAATTAATATTCTGAAATAACTAAATAGGAAACCACACATCCTAACCCACTAAGGAAAATATGAAGTATAAAAAAAACGGCTAAACTAAAACCCTTCAAAATAAGAACACGCCCCACATTATTTAGGCTGTCCATGGGCCTTAAATTACTTCCCAAGGCTGTATATGAACCCCCATGGACCTTTCTTGCACGTTGGACCTCTTTACCTAGCCTTTAGCTTCCATATTCACACTAAGCATCATAATCAGCTTTGGTGTGCCTTCTTGAAGCTCTATTGTGCACTTTTCCATTGCCATTTTAGTCACTTCCTTTAAAATTTGATCTTGAATATGCAATCCCATAGCTGCTCCAAACTTCTTAGCTCTGCTCCTAGTCAATGGCCCATTTGGAAGCACCAATGGATCCTTACCTCGTGGCTAGTTCGTATCATGTGGCGTTTAAATCAATTCATTTCTTCATTGCAATCACCCAAGTTCTCAATTACAGGTTAGTTGTGGGTTTGGTAGGGAGGATTTATTTTGAGTTCTAAGATTCTATGCTAGATGTGTATGTGGAGTTCTAGATATAATATTTGATCCATGGGTTCCACATCATCACTATAAAGTATCGCCATCTCATTCCTAGATTAGATGACATGTTAGATGAGTTATATGGTGCATGTATTTTTACTAAAATTGATCTGAAAAGTGGATATCATCAAATGAAACTAGATGATGACTGGAAAACTGCATTTAAAACAAAATATGGTTTATATGAATGAATGGTTATGCCTTTTGGTTTGACTAATGCACTTAGCACATTTATAAGGCTAATGATCCATGTTTTGCGTTATTTCCTTGGAAAATTTGTTGTGGTGTATTTTGATGACATTCTCATATACAATAAGTCTCTAGATGAGCATATTATGCATGTTAGGTTAGTTCTAGAGGTTCAAATGAAAGAGAAACTGTATGCTAATTTAAAGAAGTGTACTTTTTGTATTGATAAAATTGTTCTCTTGGGTTGTTGTGAGTGCTAAAGGGGTTGAGGTAGATGCTGAAAAGGTAAAAGCTATTCAAGAATGGCCTATGCCTAAGAGTATGTTTAAAGTAAGGAGTTTTCATGGGTTAGCTAGTTTTTATAGAAGATTTGTGAAAGATTTCTCATCCATTGCAGCTCCTTTGACTGAAATAATTAAAAAAGATATGGATTTTAAGTGGGGAGATGAACAAAATAGGGCTTTTAATACTTTAAAAGATAGGTTGTGTTCTGCACCTATTTTAGGTTTACCTGACTTTGATAGAACTTTTGAACTTAAATGTGATGCTTCTAGGATTGGTATAGGTGTTGTGTTGATACAGGAAAAACATCCCATAGCATATTTCAGTGAGAAGTTAAATGGAGCTCAATTGAAGTACTCTACCTATGACAAGGAGTTGTATGCCCTAGTGAGAGCACTGGACGTGTGGCAACATTACTTTCTTCCAAAAGAATTTGTGATCCATACAAACCATAAGTCACTGAAGCACCTGAAAGGGCAAGGGAAGCTAAATAGGAGGCATGCAAAATGGATTGAATTCATTGAGTCATTTCCTTATGTGATTCACTACAAGCAAGGTAAAGATAATGTTGTTGCTGATGCATTATCAAGGAGGTATGCTTTAATCACTACACTTAGTTCTAAGATGTTAGGATTTGAGCAACTTAAAGATATGTATGCAACATATTCTAATTTTGGTAATGCCTATGTTGCTTGTGAACATGCTGCTTTTCAAAGATATTATAGGCATGGTGGATTTTTATTTCATGGGAATTAATTGTGTACCTACATGTTCATTAAGGGAATTACATGTGTGTAAATCGCATAGTGGTGGATTGATGGTCATTTTGGTGTGCATAAGACTTTGGACATACTTTCTGAGCATTTTTATTGGCCACACATGCATAGGGTGCTGAGAGAATTTGTTCTAAATGTATTGTATGTAGGCAAGCTAAGTCCAAATTTATACCTCAAGGATTATATACACCTCTACCTGTTCCTAATGAACCATGGGTTGACATTTCTATGGATTTTGTGATAGGTTTTCCTAGGACAAAGAAAGGTAGAGCCAACATATTTGTTGTTGTGGATAGAGTTAGCAAAATGGCACATTTCATAGTTTGTCATAAAACTGATGATGCAACAAATATAGCTAATTTATTTTTTTAGAGATGATGTGTGTTTCATGGTATACTTAGGATAATAGTCTCTGATCATGATGTTAAATTCTTAAGCCACTTTTGGAGAGTTTTGTGGGAAAATTTGGGTACTAAGTTATTATTTTCTACTACTTATCATCCACAAAATGATGGACAAACTGAAGTGGTGAACAGAACTTTGGGGACTTTATTGCATGTTGTGGTAGGTAAGAATTTGAGAATGTGGGAAGAGTGTCTTCCATCAGTTGAATTTGCTTATAATCATAGTTTGTATTCTTCCACTAGATTCTCACCTTTTGAAATTGTGTATGGGTTTAATCCTCTTACTCCTATGGATTTAATTCCTTTGCCATTATATGAGATTACTAACCTAGATGGACAGAGGAAGGATGAGTTGGTCAAGACTATACATGGGAAGGCTAGGCAACACATTGAAAAGAAGAATGAGCATTATGAACATCAAGCCAATCGAGGGTGCAAAGTTGTTACTTTTCAACCTGGTGATTAGGTATGGGTGCATTTAAGGAAGGAAAGGTTTTCCAATATGAGAAAATCAAAGTTGGATCCAAGAGGCGATGGTCCTTTCCAAGTGTTAGAAAAGATTAATGACAATGCTTATAAAATTGACTTACCTGGTGAGTATCAAGTTTCTACAACCTTTAATGTATCTGATCTTTCTCCTTTTGATATGGATGTATATTTGAGGATGAATCTTTTTGAGGAGGGAGGGATTGATGTGAACAAAGATGGCAGTGTGATCAAGGCTAGCGAAGCAAATAGAGGGGGCCAACATGGCATGGAGCTCGTTTTACCAAGTGGGCCTGATGCGGAACCCATGGATCAAATATTACATCTAGAACCCCACATACACATCTAGCATAGAATCTTAGAACTCAAAAGCAAATCCTCCCTACCAAACCCACAACTAACCTGTAATTGAGAACTTGGGTGATTGGGATGAAGAAATGAATTGATTAAAACGCCACAAGTAAGACTTGATAAGTTAGAACCAATTCTTCATGCAACAAGAATAAGAAGAAAACCTCTCAAACTTGAAAACACAGAAATTACATTCAACAATTCTGGAAATTCGTAGTCAACCCTATTAAGTTCTTTTTCCCATCCTTATATAGTTGGAAAAGAAGAACTAATGGCTTAAAGTCTAGGTTTACATGTATCTAGTCACAATAGCATTAATTGTCCATCCACCTCAATAATATACTCTAAATTACTGCCCATAATTCTGACAACATAGATGGGCAGATTGTACATTCATTTTGGTGTTGGTTCACATGTGTCTAGTCACACTAACACTAAACCATATCAATATTATTCCAAATTCGTGCTAATGCCCATCACCATACTTATGGGCAGATTCTTCATGCTTGTTGGTGAGTTTCTGACTTCCTCTTCATGATCCATCATATTCACTACAAGTTGGTCTCCCTCTTCATTAATCCACCTTTGTATGAAGTGTTGGAACACATGCTGGAATTTCTTTGATTGTGATCTTGTGATTGGTCCACTTGGCATGATGATATCATCAACATATTTGCTGCCATTACATTCATCAAGCTTGCTTATAGTTTCCTCATCATTCCCTCCTTGCTCAAAAAGATTTGTCCTCAAATCTGAGCCTACATCAAAAGGAGAAAGATCACTAACATTGAAAGTTGCAGAAACATTATACTCACCTGGTAGATCAATTTTGTAGGCATTGTCATTGATCCGTTCTAAAACTTGGAATGGGCCATCTCCCCTTGCATCCAACTTGGATTTCCTTTGTTTAGGAAATCTTTCCTTCCTCATATGAACCCATACCCAATCACCAGGTTGGAAAATCACATGTTTCCTTCTTCTATTTGCATTATGGGCAACTGATTCATATTTCTTCTCAAGATGAGCTCGTGCCTTTTCATGTATCTGCTTAACCAACTCAGCTTTCTTTTCACCATCTAAGTTAGTTATTTCATTTAATGGCAAAGGAAACAAATCAAGTGGTGTAAGTGTATTAAAACCATAAACAATTTCAAATGGTGAATAACCAGTAGAAGAATGTATGCTTCTATTAAATGCAAACTCCACTAATGGCAAACAATCTTCCCAAGTTTTCAAATTCTTACCCACAACAGCACGTAACAAAGATCCTAAAGTCCTATTTACCACTTCTGTTTGTCCATCAGTTTGTGGATGACAAGTTGTAGAGAACAACAATTTAGTACCTAACTTATTCCATAAAACACGCCAAAAATGACTTAAGAACTTCACATCTCTATCACTTACAATTGTTTTAGGAATGCCATGCAACCGAACTACTTCCCCAAAGAACAAATTTGCAATATTTGTTGCATCATCAGTTTTGTGACATGCAATGAAATGAGCCATTTTGTTGAATCTATCAACAACAACAAATATGCTATCTTTTCCTTTTCTAGTCCTAGGCAGCCCCAAAACAAAGTCCATAGATATGTCCATCCAAGGTGCATTAGGAATAGGTAAAGGAGTATACAGCCCATGAGGTAAAGACTTAGATTTTGCTTGTTTACATGCAATACACTTGGCACAAATTCTTTCAACATCCTTTCTCATGTTTGGCCAATAGAAATGTTCATGCAGAATGTCTAAAGTCTTAAATATCCCAAAATGTCCCATGAGTCCTCCACTATGTGCCTCACGCACAAGCAATTCCCTTAATGAGCAACTAGGCATGCATAATCTTCCATCCTTAAATAAGTACCCATCATGCCTATAAAACTTCTGAAATGCAGAATGCTCACATGCTTTATAAACATTTGCAAAGTCAACATCATTGGCATACATATCCTTAATTTGCTCAAAGCCTAATAACTTAGAACTAAGAGTTGAGATTAAGGAATACCTTCTTGAAAGTGCATCTGCTACTACATTGTCTTTGCCACGCTTATACTTTATCACATATGGAAATGGCTCAATGAACTCTATCCACTTTCCATGCCTTCGGTTCAGCTTGGTTTGCCCCTTTAGATGCTTTAATGATTCATGATCTGTATGAATAACAAACTCTTTAGGCAATAAATAATGTTGCCACACTTGTAAAGCTCTTACCAAAGCATACAGCTCCTTGTCATAAGTGGAATAATTTAATTGTGCACCATGAAGCTTCTCACTAAAATATGCAATTGGTTTCCCTTCTTGCATCAAAACAGCACCTATGCCCACACCTGAAGCATCACACTCTAATTCGAAGGTCTTATCAAAATCTGGTAAAGCAAGAATTGGAGCAGTAGTTAACCTTTCTTTCAACAAATTGAATGCCATTTCATGAATTTTAGTCCAATTAAACTTTACATCCTTTTTTACCAATTCATTTAATGGTGCAGCAATGGAACTAAAATCTTTAACAAACCTTCTATAGAAACTAGCCAAACCATGAAAACTTCTTACCTCACTCACGGTTTTAGGTGCTGGCCAATCTCTTATTGCCTTTACCTTTTCATCATCAACCTCAATTCCTTGTGCACTAACCATAAAACCTAAGAATATGATTTTATCACTACAAAACATGCACTTTTTCAAGTTGGCATATAATTCTTCCTTTCTCAAAATATCAAGAATAACCCTAATATGTTCTACATGCTCATCTACTGATTTGCTATAAATGAGTATGTCATCAAAATATACAACAACAAATTTACCAAGATATGCACGCAGAACATGGTTCATTAATCTCATGAATGTACTAGGTGCATTAGATAAACCAAATGGCATAACTAACCACTCATAAAGACCATATTTTGTTTTGAATGCAGTTTTCCACTCATCTCCTTCTTTCATCCTAATTTGATGGTAACCACTTTTCAAATCAATCTTAGTAAAAATGCAAGAACCACTCAACTCATCAAGCATATCATCAAGTCTAGGAATTGGATGTCTATACTTCACCGTGATTTTATTGATTGCTCGGCAGTCCACACACATTCTCCATGATCCATTTTTCTTTGGGACTAATAACACCGGAACAGCACATGGGCTAAGACTTTCACGCACATGTCCCTTTGCTAGCAACTCCTCCACTTGCCTTTGAAGTTCCTTGGTTTCCTCCGGATTACTTCTATAAGCTGGTCGATTAGGAATTGTTGAGCCCGGAATGAAGTCAATTTGATGCTCAATCCCTCTTAAAGGTGGTAATCCTTTGGGTACATCTTCTGGAAAAACATCTCCAAATTCCTGTAAAAGAGAACTAACACAACTAGGCAAAGGGTTATCAAGGTTAGATGTAGAAATCAAGGTCTCTTTGTACCTAAGTACAATCAGACTTCTTTTCTCACAAAAAGCACTCCTTAACTCCTTTTCTTTTGCATAGAAACACTCTCTTTTATTTTCTCTCCCTTTCTCTTTTTCTCTCACCAATGGGCCATTTTTATCATTCTTTTTCTCACACTTGGCCTCTTGTACTCCCTTTTTATTTGTTTTACCCTCACCACCAGAATTCTTTTCAAATGATCTCAAAATATTTACTTGATCTTCATACACTTGTTTAGGTGACAATGGAGCAAGAGTGAAATTTAAACCATTTAGGCTGAAAGAATAATGATTCTTAAAGCCATCATGCAAAGCTTTTCTATCAAACTGCCATGGACGACCAAGAAGGATATGGCTAGCATGCATAGGCACAACATCACAGCAAACTTCATCCTTGTATCTCCCAATTGCAAAAGAAAACAGAACCTGCTTTGTTACCCTCACCTCTCCACTATCATTCAACCATTGCAGCTTGTAAGGACTAGGATGTTTTGTGCATGCTAACCCTAATTTATCCACAAAATCAGTACTAGCAACATTTGCACAACTACCCCCATCAATGATCATGCTGCACACTTTTCCATTCACAATGCAACGAGTATGGAAAATGTTCTTTCTTTGATTACTTTCTTCATCTTTAATTTGCATGTTTAAAGCTCTTCTAATAACCAAAGATTCACCATGGGCAGGATATTCAATAATATGTTCTATTTCTTCTAATGGTGGCATGCTATCATTATCATCATCACTTTCATGTTCACTAGCACTATCAATTTCACCATTATCTCGTATCAACATGATTTTCTTATTTGGACATTGAGATGCTATATGCCCTACTCCTAAACACCTAAAGCATTTAATGGTACTATGCTTTTGATTAGAGTTAGATGTTTTAGAGTTACCTTTAGGGTCATCTAGAACTTGTTTTTCCTTTCCTTTCCAGGCAGCCTCCTTCCCTTTAGGATTATCATCTTTCTTTGGCCATTTTGAAGTGAAACTAGAGTTGGAATTAGAAAATCCCTTGGCTGCTCCCTTGAGTTTCAGTTGCTTCTCCACTTTCATGGCCATGTGTACCATATCTTCAAGCTCCACATAATGATGTAATTCAATTATGTTAGCTATCTCTCTATTCAGCCCACTCAAAAATCGAGCCATAGTGATTTCTGGATCCTCCTCTATATTAGTTCTACTCATGATCATCTCCATCTCTTTATGGTAATCCTCCACTGACATGGATCCTTGAGTTAACCGCTGTAATTTTTGGTGAAGCTCCCTATAGTAGTAAGATGGTACAAATCTCTTTCTCATCACAGTTTTCATTTCAGCCCAAGTAGTGATAGTTCTTTCTCCATTTCTCCTCTTGGAAATCATCAATTGATCCCACCAAATTAGTGCATAATCTGTGAATTCAACTGCTGCAATCTTAACTTTCTTCATTTCACTATAATTATGACAATCAAACACCAACTCAACTTTTCTTTCCCATTCAAGGTAAGCTTCAGCATCATTTCTCCCCTTGAATGATGGTATCTTCATTTTTATGGAAGATATGTTACTGTCCCTTTGTTGAGGTCTTCTTTGAGCAATTGATTCCTCACTTTCTTCATCATCTTCCCTCTCTATCTCATCATCATTCATCATGTTTTCTCTCCCTCTATTCTGCCCCCTTCGATTGGTATCATTTCGCTGCCTTTGCATTATGCTGTCTACATCACCTCTCATGTTGTTTATGGTCAAATCAAACCTTTCAAATCTCCTTTGCATTGCCTCTAACATGAAGGCTATGTCATTTATGGTCATATCACGTTTTTCACTTCCAGAATTTGACATGGTGTAAGAAGAACCTACAAGAAAATGTTAGTAAAGAAAATTTTCTCATCTCACTCCCTTACGTGTTTCACTCAAGATCAGATTGACACTCCTCTTGTATTTCACTCAAACCTTGGTCCTTTTTACCTCTCAATTCTTCTTTTATCAAGTTGAATTTCAGAATTGAATCCACTTAAATCAAGTAAAACAAGTTTTGTTTTAAAGACTCTACAAGGAACCTAAGAACAAAATGAATTCAGCAATTCTAGAAGCAATTTAATTTTAAACAACAAGAACTGAAAGTTAACACAAGAAGCAAAAGTATTTGTGTTAATCAAAGCAAAGTAACTATGATTGAGAATTAGCTACTTAATGCATACAAGAAACAAGAGGTATATGAAAGAATGAAACTAAGAATACAAAGAAAAACAATTCTGGATGCTAAAAAAACAGAATTCAAATCACTCCAATGAGTAATCTGAATATGCAACTTAAATCTATTCCCAATGCAAGAAATGCTCTAAATATCATATTTTTAAATGCTAAATGGATGCATAATGAGGAGCTGATGTAATTTGATCAAATATAATAAGGTAGCAAGCTGTTAATGGTATAAATATGCAAAAAATCTCAAACACTTGTGAAGAAAAATTCTGGACAGAAACAGGTACGATTTTTTTTTCTTTTATGTTGAGGAAGTTGAATCTGATTCTCTTTTCTTTTTTTTTTGTTTTTCTTTTGATCTTTTCCTCTTTTTTTTTTCTTTTGAACTTTCAGTAAACAAGGATAGAAATTGAAAAATTAAACAAAAGTTCACAGATTTGAAGAATAAGAACAAGGTGCAACAAGAACAGAAAATGAAGAAATATAGAAACTGAATCTGATTCGTTTTTTTTTTCTTTTTTTTTCCTTTGGATAATTAAAACATAAAAGATACCTAGAGATTTATCTTCAAGCCAAAGCTCTGATACCAAATGATGCAGAACCCATGGATCAAATATTACATCTAGAACCCCACATACACATCTAGCATAGAATCTTAGAACTCAAAAGCAAATCCTCCCTACCAAACCCACAACTAACCTGTAATTGAGAACTTGGGTGATTGGGATGAAGAAATGAATTGATTAAAACGCCACAAGTAAGACTTGATAAGTTAGAACCAATTCTTCATGCAACAAGAATAAGAAGAAAACCTCTCAAACTTGAAAACACAGAAATTACATTCAACAATTCTGGAAATTCGTAGTCAACCCTATTAAGTTCTTTTTCCCATCCTTATATAGTTGGAAAAGAAGAACTAATGGCTTAAAGTCTAGGTTTACATGTATCTAGTCACAATAGCATTAATTGTTCATCCACCTCAATAATATACTCTAAATTACTGCCCATAATTCTGACAACATAGATGGGCAGATTGTACATTCATTTTGGTGTTGGTTCACATGTGTCTAGTCACACTAACACTAAACCATATCAATATTATATTCCAAATTCGTGCTAATGCCCATCACCATACTTATGGGCAGATTCTTCATGCTTGTTGGTGAGTTTCTGACTTCCTCTTCATGATCCATCATATTCACTACAAGTTGGTCTCCCTCTTCATTAATCCACCTTTGTATGAAGTGTTGGAACACATGCTGGAATTTCTTTGATTGTGATCTTGTGATTGGTCCACTTGGCATGATGATATCATCAACATATTTGCTGCCATTACATTCATCAAGCTTGCTTATAGTTTCCTCATCAGGGCCAATTACAAGATCGCGGGCCAATAAGCTCAAATCTACCTTCCGCAGCTTTGCAAGGAAATTCATGGAAGAAAGGGGTAGTGGACTGGCCTTTGACGCCAAGGATATAGAGGAGAAGCATCCCATAAATTTAATCCAAGCATATAGGCCTATTATTTATTATGTATTAAGGTTTACTAGTTATACTTATTTAAAAAGTAAGGGCCTTGTTTATTTTGTGTTAAATTTAGCTTTGTTTACTTTATTAGTTCTTAAAGCTTTGATAAGCCAACCAAACACTACTTAGTAACCCTAATTAGGGTTTAGCTATTTATAGCTCATTTAGGGTTGTAAGATGACAGTTTCGATGATATTATTCAATTAATTTTGGCTTAGCCGAAAATCACTTCAAGAGAGGGTTCTTCTTCTTGTTGTTGCATTAGGAATTGGAATCAACTTATCAAGGTAACACTTGTGGCATTCTTTCTAGTTCTGTTCAATTATCTACATTTCTAATTGCATGTCACTAAGGGGTTTAGTAGGACGAACAATCATCTAGGGTTCTTAGTATACTGAATTTGTGTGTGGAGTTTCGGATTCTTTATAATCTTGGGGTTCCATGTCATAAAACTTGCTATTGTTGAATTTTATGATTATGCTATCATTTAGTGGGATCAAATTTGAAAGAAAAGACAAAGAAATGGTGAAAGACCCATAGAGACATGGAGGGAGATGAACCAAATCATGAGGAAGAGATTTTTCCCAAGTTATTACTATAAAATTGCATCAAAGGCTGTAAACTTTGATACAAGGCTCTATAAGTGTAGAGAAGTACCACAAGGAGATGGGAATGGCCAAGATAAGGTGATGCAGGACCCACAGATCAAAGATTACATTTAGAACCCCACATATACATCTTAGAACTCATAAACAAATCCTCCCTACCAAAACCACAACTACCTGTAATTGAGAACTTGGATGATTGGGATGAAGAAAAAAAAGGAATTGATTTAAAATACTACAAGTCAAACTTGATAAGTTAGAACCAATTCTTCGCGCAAACAAGAATAAGAAAAAAGCCTCTCAAACTTGAAACACATAATTATCATGAAAATAAACTGAAAATTCGTCTCTCCCTTTATTGATTTCCAAAAATCCTTTTTTAAGGCTGGAAATAAAGTATTCATAGCCTAAAAGTCCATATTCATTGTCTCTAGTCACTCTAGCATTAATTACCTAGAAATATGCATACAATCTGGTAACACTAGCATTAATTACCTATAAATACACATTCAATGAATCTAGTCATTCTTGGAGATCAAGACTAATTAATAATGAAGGTTTCTAATAATTTAATCCACATCAATATTTTCTTCTAAATTAATGCTAATAACTCCAATAATATTGATGGGCAGATTCTTCATGCATTTTGGTGACTTTTGGACTTCCTCTTCATAATTCAGTCCAAGTTGGTCTCTCTCTTTATTAATCCACCTTTGAATGAAGTGTTGGAACACATGCTGTTAGAGTTTCTTTGATTGTGATCTCGTGATTGGTCCACTTGCCATAATGATATCATCAACATATTCGTTGCATTGTGTAAACTCACTGATGAGGAAACTATAAGCAAGCTTGATGAATGTAATGGCAGCAAATATGTTGATGATATCATTATGCCAAGTGGACCAATCACAAATCACAATCAAAGAAACTCCAGCATGTGTTCCAGCACTTCATTCAAAGGTGGATTAATGAAGAGGGAGACCAACTTGTAGTGAATATGATGGATCATGAAGAGGAAGTCAGAAACTCACCAACAAGCATGAAGAATCTGCCCATAAGCATGGTGATGGGCATTAGCACGAATTTGGAATATAATATTGATATGGTTTAGTTCTAGTATGACTAGACACATGTGAACCAACACCAAACTGCATGTAGTATTCCCATCAATGTTGTCAGAATTATGGGCAGTAATTTAGAGTATATTATTGATGTGGATGAACAATTAATGCTATTGTGACTAGATACATGTAAACCTAGACTTTTAATCCATTAGTTCTTCTTTTCCAACTATATAGGGATGGGAAAAAGAACTTAAGAGGGTTACTACGAAATTGGCAGATTGTTATCATTGTAATCTAAGTGTTTTCAAGTTTGAGAGGTTTTCTTCTTATTCTTGTTGCATGAAGAATTGGTTCTAACTTATCAAGTCTGACTTGTGGCGTTTAAATCAATTCATTTCTTCATCCCAATCACCCAAGTTCTCAATTACAGGTTAGTTGTGGGTTTGGTAGGGAGGATTTGTTTTTGAGTTCTAAGATTCAATGCTAGATGTGTATGTGGGGTTCTAGATGTAATATTTGATCCATGGGTTCCACTAAGCTTGCTTATGATTTTATTATCGTTCCCTCCTTGCTCAAAAAGATTTATCCACAAATCTAAACCTACATCAAAAGGAGAAAAATCACTAACATTGAAAGTTACAGAAATGTTATATTCACCTGGTAGATTGATTTTGTAGACATTGTCATTGATTTATTCTAAAACTTGAAATGGATCATCTACCCTTGCATCCAACTTGGATTTCCTTTATTTAGGAAAACTTTCCTTTCTCATATCAACTTATACCCAATCACCAGGTTGTAAAACCACATGTTTCCTTCCTCTATTTATATTATGGGTGACCTTCTGGGAAGTGCTTGGCCCAGCCGCATCAGCGTGGTGGTGCAGGGTCAGTACCAGAATGGGTGCCCTCCTGGGAAGTGCTTGGCCCGGCCGCATCACATAGATTTGGACTTAGCTTGCCTACATACAATAAATTTAGAATTAATTCTCTCATCATCCCTATGCATGTGTGGTGAAAGTATGTCCAAAGTCTTATGCACACCAAAATGACCCATCAATCCACCACTATGTGATTAGCGCACAAGTAATTCCCTCAATGAACATGCAGGTACACATAATCAATTCCCATGAAATAAAAATTTATCATGCCTATAAAAATCTTTGAAAAGCAGCATGTTTACAAGCAACATAGACATTACCAAAATAAGAATTTTTTGCATACATATCCTTAAGTTGCTCAAATCCTAACATCTTAGAACTAAGTGTAGTCACATAAGGAAATTTCTCAATGAATTCAACCCATTTTGCATGCCCCTATTCAACTTCTCTTGCCCTTTCAGGTGCTTAAGTGACTCATGATCTGTATGGACCACAAATTCTTTTGGAAGCAAGTAAAGTTGCCACACGTCTAGTGCTATCACTAGGGCATACAACTCCTTGTCATAGGTAGAGTACTTTAATTAAGCTCCATTCAACTTCTCACTGAAATATGCTATGGGACATTTTTTTCTGCATCAACACAGCACCTATACCAATCCCAGAAGCATCACATTCAAGTTCAAAAAATTTATCAAATTCAGGTAATATTAAATAGGAGCAGAATACAGCTAGCCTATCTTTTAAAGTAATAAAAGCCCTATTTTGTTCATCTCCCCACTTAAACCCAACATCTTTTTTAATTATTTCAGTCAAATGAGCTACAATGGATGAGAAATCTTTCACAAATCTTCTATAAAAACTAGGTAACCCTTGAAAACTCCTTATCTCAGACATACTGATGAAGAAACTATAAGCAAGCTTGATGAATCTACACAAGGCAGCAAATATGTTGATGATATCATTATGCCAAGTGGACCAATCACAAGATCACAATCAAAGAAACTCCAGCATGTGTTCCAACACTTCATTCAAAGGTGGATTAATGAAGAGGGAGAACAACTTGTACTGAATATGAGAATATGATGGATCATTAAGAGGAAGTCAGAAACTCACCAAGAAGTATGAAGAATCTACCCATAAGTAGGGTGATGGGCATTAGCACGAATTTGGAATATAATATTGATGTGGTTTAGTGCTAGTGTGACTAGACACATGTGAACCAACACCAAAATGCATGTAGAATCTGCCCATCAATGTTGTCAGAATTATGGACAGTAATTTAGAATATATTATTGATGTGGATGAATAATTAATGCTATTATGACTAGATACACGTAAACCTAGACTTTTAAGCCATTAGTTCTTCTTTCCAACTATATAGGGAGGGGAAAAAGAAATCAAGAGGGTTACTACGAATTTCCAGTTTATGCTGAATGTAATTGAAGTGTTTTCAAGTTTGAGAAGTTTTCTTCTTATTCTTATTGCATGAAGAATTGGTTCTAACTTATCAAGTCTGACTTGTGGCATTTAAAACAATTCATTTCTTCATCCCAATCACCCAAGTTCTCAATTACAGGTAAGTTGTGGTTTTGTTAGGGAGGATTTGTTTTGAGTTCTAAGATTCTATGCTAGATGTGTAAGTGGAGTTCTAGATGTAATATTTGATCAATGGGTTCTGCATCATTTGGTATCAGAGCTTTGGCTTGAAGATAAATCTCTAGGTATCTTTTATGTTTTAATTATCCAAAAGAAAAAGAAAAAAAGAACCAGATTCAGTTTCTATGTCTCTTCATTTTCTATTCTAGTTGCACCTTGTTCTTGTTCTTCAAATCTGTGGATTTTTGTTTATCTTTTCAATTTCTATCCTTGTTTACTAAAAGTTCAAAAAAAGAAGAAGGAAAAGATCAAAACAAAAACAAAAAAAAAAAGAATCAAATTCAACTTCCTCAAGATAAAAAAATATTTGTACCTGTTTCTGTCCAATCTACACAAGTGTTTGAGATTTTTTGTATATTTATACCATTAACAGCTTGCTACCTTATTATATTTGGTCAAATTACATCAGCTCCTCATTATGCATCCATTTAGCATTTAAAATATGATATTTAGAGCATAGCTTGCATTGGGAATAGATTTAGGTTGCATATTCAGATTACTCATTGGAATGATTTGAATTCTATTTTTCAATATCCAGAATTGTTTTTCTTTGTATTCTTAGTTTCATTCTTTCATATACCTCTTGTTTCTTGTATGCACTAAGTAGCTAATTCTTAATCATAGTTACTTTGGCTTGATTAACACAAATACTTTTGCTTCTTGTGTTAACTTTTAGTTCTTGTTGTTTAAAATTAAATTGCTTCTAGAATTGTTGAATTCATTTTGTTCATTAGGTTCCTTGTAGAGTCTTTAAAACAAAACTTGTTTTACTTGATTTAAGTAGATTCAGTTCTGAAATTCAACTTGTTAAGAGAAGAATTGAGAGGTAACAAGGATCAAGTTTTGAGTGAAATACAAGAGGAGTGAAAATTTGATCTTGAATGAAACACGTAACGGAGTGTGGTGAGAAAATTTTTCTCTACTAACATTTTATTGCAGGTTCTTATACCATGTCAAATTCTGGAGGTGAAAAATGTGATATGACCATTAATGACATAGCCTTCATGTTAGAGGCAATGCAAAGGAAATTTGAAAGGTTTGATTTTGTCATAAACAACATGAGAGGTGATGTAGACAGTATAATACAAAGGCAGCAAAATAATACTAATCAAAGGGGGCAGAATAGAGGGAGAGGAAACATGATGAATGATGATGAGGTAGAAAGGGAAGATGATGAAGAAATTGAGGAATCAATTGCCCAAAGAAGACCAACAAAGGGACAGCAACATATCTTCTATAAAAATGAAGATACCATCATTCTAAGGGAGAAATGATGCTGAAGCTTACCTTGAATGGGAAAGAAAAGTTGAGTTGCTGTTTAATTGTCATAATTATAGTGAAATGAAGAAAGTTAAAATTGCAGCAGTTGAATTCACAGATTATGCACTAATTTGGTGGAATCAATTGATGATTTCCAAGAGAAGAAATGGAGAAAGAACCATCACTACTTAGGCTGAAATGAAAACTTTGATGAGAAAGAGATTTGTTCCATCTTACTACTATCGAGAGCTTCACCAAAGATTGCAGTGGTTATCTCAAGGATCCATGTCAGTGGAGGATTACCATAAAGAGATGGAGATGATCATGAGTAGAACTAATATAGAGGAGGATCCAGAAATCACTATGGCTCAATTTTTGAGTGGGCGGAATAGAGAGATTGCCAACATAATTGAATTACATCATTATGTGGAGCTTGAAGATATGGTACACATGGCCTTAAAAGTGGAGAAGCAACTTAAACTCAAGGGAGCAGCAAAGGGGTTTTCTAATTCCAGCCCTAGTTTCACTTCAAACTGGCCAAAGAAAGATGATAATCCTAAAGGGAAGGAGGCTGCCTAGAAAGGAAAGGAAAAGCAAGTTCCAGCCGACCCTAAAGGTAACTCTAAAACATCTAACTCTAATTAAAACCATAGTACCATTAAATGCTTTAGGTATTTAGGAGTATGACATATAGCATCTCAATATCCAAATAAGAAAATCATGCTGATAAGAGATAATGGTGAAATTGATAGTGCTAGTGAACATGAAAGTGATGATGATGATGATGATGATAGCATGCCACCATTAGAGGAAATTGAACATATCATGAATACCCTGCCCATGGTGAATCTTTGGTTATTAGGAGAGCTTTAAATATGCAAATTAAAGATGAAGAAAGTAATCAAAGAGAGAACATTTTCCATACTCGTTGCATTGTGAATGGAAAAGTGTGCAACATGATCATTGATGAGGGTAGTTGTGTAAATATTGCTAGTATTGATTTTGTGGATAAATTAGGGTTAGCGTGCACAAAACATCCTAGTCCCTACAAGCTGCAATGGTTGAATGATTGTGGAGAGGTGAGGGTAACAAAGCAGGTTTTATTTTCTTTTGCAATAGGGAGATACATATATGTCTATGCGTAAGGATGTTGAGAGATTGTGTTCTGCTTGTATTGCTTGTAGACAGGCGAAATCTAAGTCTATGCCTCATGGCCTATATATGTCTTTACCTGTACCTAGTTCACCTTGGATTGATATTAGCATGGATTTTGTACTTGGATTGCCTAGAACTAGAAAAGGTAGTGATAGCATTTTTGTAGTTGTTGACAGGTTTAGTAAGATGGCACATTTTATTCTTTGTCATAAAGCTGATGATGCAATTGTTGTAGCTAATTTGTTCTTTAGAGAAGTAGTTCGACTACATGGGGTGCCTAGGACTATTGTGTCTGATAGAGATGCTAAGTTTTTGTCCTATTTTTGGAGAGTTTTATGGGGTAGATTAGGAACTAAGCTTTTGTTTTCTACTTGTCATCTACAAACAGATGGGCAAACAGAGGTAGTTAATCGTACACTTGGTACATTGTTGAGAGCTATAGTGGGAAAGAATTTGGCTGCTTGGGAAGATTATTTACCTTTTATTGAGTTTGCTTATAATCGTTCTATTCATTCTTCTACAGGTTATTCGCCATTTGAGCTTGTTTATGGTTTTAACCCATTAACTGTACTTGATCTTATTCCTTTACCTTCACATGAGCTTGTTAGTTTAGATGGAGACAGGAAAGTAGAATTGGTGAAGGCTATGCATGAGAAAGCTCGAGTTAATATGGAAAAAAAGAACAAGTCATATGCTGATCGAGCGAATAGAGGACGCAAGAAGATAGTGTTTGCTCCTGGGGATTGGGTTTGGGTACACTTCCGAAAGGAGAGGTTTCCAAATCAAAGGAAGAATAAGCTTGATGCACGTGGTGATGGTCCATTTCAAGTGTTGGCAAAGATCAATGATAATGCATACAAGATAGACTTGCCTGGTGAGTATGGTGTTAGTACTACTTTTAATATGTTTGATTTATCTCCTTATGATGATGCAGATTTGAGGACAAATCTTTTTGAAGAGGGGGAGAATGATATGAACCAGCTACGAGGTAAGGATCCATTGGTGCTTCCAAATGGGCCATTGACTAGGAGCAGAGCTAAGAAGTTTGAAGCAGCTATGGGATTGCATATTCAAGATCAAATTTCAAAGGAAGTGACTGAAATGGCAATGGAAAAGTGCACAATAGAGCTTGAAGAAGGCACACCAAAGCTGATTATGATGCTTAGTGTGAATATGGAAGCTAAAGGCTAGATAAAGAGGTCCAACGTGCAAGAAAGGTCCATGGGGGTTCATATACAGCCTTGGGAAGTAATTTAAGGCCCATGGACAGCCCAAATAGTGTGGGGCGTGTTCTTATTTTAAAGGGTTTTAGTTTGGCCCTTTTTTATACTTTATATTTTCCTTAGTGGGTTAGGATGTGTGGTTTCCTATTTAGTTATTTCAAAATATTAATTTGTTTCCATACTTTATATTTTCCTTAATGGGTTAGGATTTTGACTTTGTAGCTTTCCTTTTCCCATTAGAATTAGGGTTTCGGATTTATGTGTGCCTTTTAGTATAAATAGGGCCTTATTTTTCTTGTAAAGACACTTTTATGACAAATTATATTCTCAATTTTCTTATTGAAAATTTTGGCCATCATAAAACAGGAGTGGATTCTCTTTTTCTTCTAATTGCATCAAGAATTAGATTTACTTATCAATTTCGATTGTGGCGTTCTTCTAATTCGAGCTTTCTAAATCCTTTCGTTATAATTGTTCATGTTTTGCTAAGCAATTGGGTGTTTTAGAAGGTGGTTTTTTCCTTCGTTCTTAGTTTTTCTTCTATCAATCGTGCGTTGGGATTTGAGGCCTTCATTGCCATAGGGTTCCGCGTCAATTCATCCACTGTAGCCTATATGATTTAGGGTGTTTTTTACACTTAAATCTTAACTTATCAACTAAGGTTGTACTAGCCACATTTGCACAACTACCTCTATCTATAATCATGTTGCAAACTTTTTCTCCTACCAAACACCTAGTGTGAAAGATGTTTTTTCTCTATTATATACTCTCTTCCTTAACCTGAATATTAAGTGCCCGCCTAACTACCAAAGATTCACCACAAACAGCCTACTCAACCTCAACATCACTACAATCCTTCAAACTAGGCATAGAATCACAGTCAGATTGCAATTCAGATTCAATTTCCCCATTGTCCCTCATAAACATAGTCTTTTTATTGTGACATCGTGAAGCAATATGTCCATTACCCAAACATTTAAAATACTTAATATTTCTTTGCCTATTAGGAGAATTAGAAAAATCAGTGGTACCTTTATTTGTGGAAGAGGCTCTTTTGCTTTTTTCAAAGCTTGCACTTTTCACTTTGGAACTTGAGTCTCTATCCTTAGACCTCTCATCTTTAGTCTTCTCATCTTTCTTTGGCCACATTGAGGTCCATGTAGGTTGTAATTGGAGGAACCACTTGCTGCCCCCTTTTGCTTAAGTTGTCTCTCCACTTTCATTGTCGTGTTCACCATCTCCTCAAGCTCTATATAGTGATGTAGCGCTACCATATTTACAATATCACTGTTTAGACCTCCCAAGAATTGAGTCATGGTAGCTTTTCTATCCTCTTCAATATTTGCTCGAATCATTGCCATCTCCATCTCTTTGTGATAATTTTCTACTGACGTAGACTCTTGAGTAAGTCTCTGCAATTTCTAATGTGGCCCATGATAGTAGTAGGATGGCATAAATCTCCTCCTCATGATAGCTTTCATTTCTGCCCACGTCTTAATAGGCCTCTCTCTATTTCTTCTTCTTGTAAGTTTTAGTTGCCCCTACCATTTTGACATATAATCTGTAAACTCAACTGCTGCCAACTTCACTGATGTGAGCATGCCTTGCTGGGATTTAATTCCTAAGGAAGCTCAAGCTACGGATCGTCTCCAAAACATAAGAACACCAACCAGTACCTTCAACCCAACACCAACTTGTGATGTAAAACTGAAGCTATATGGCTGGAAACCAAAGATTCAAGACCCAACCCCAACTTGTGAAGGAAAAACCTTGAATATAAGTTAAGACCTAGCAAACTTGGTTATTTTTGCAAGGAATTCGTGCAAGTTCTAACAAGAACTCAAAAGAAGGCTAAAAACCTCTCAAAGCTCTCAAAAATGGAGAGAAAACTCAGAATATTCATTAAGTTCAAAATCTGCCATTACATCTGTTTTTAAAGACTTAAAGAAAGCATAAAACAAGTGAAATGATGGAAAAAATACAAATATAATAATGTGGTTACATAAAACAAATTGGGCAGCCATATAGCTTGTCTCCCACTAGCTTTTAAAAGGCATGGGCAGCCATATAGCTTGTCTCCCACAAGCTTTTAAAAGGCATCTTTGACTCCCAATGTGAATTTCAGCCACTCTTAATATATGGACATCCAATGGAACGTGAATGGTATGTATTTAGCTCCCAAAGGTATAATGATGGATGCCAATATGTATTCTAACTCCTTTGGGTCAATTGGCCTCTTGGGTAGATTGCAATTTGGACACATGCAACCAAACAGCTTCTTTGCTCTTATTTTCTTCAAGTCTTAACGTTCCAATTGTATTGAGAACATATAGATGTTTGGAAACTAATCCTTGAAGTTTTCTTGCCATTGATCGAGTAACAGGTCCTTGGTGTTGTATGCTAGCAATCAGATCCTCATCATCCTCTCCCTCTTCAAAAGAATTCGTCCTCGAATCTTCATCATCTGCATAGTAAGGAGCAAGATCAGAAACATTAAAAGTTGCACTTACACCATACTCACCTGGTAGATTAATCTTGTAGGCATTATCATTAATCCTTTCGAGTACTTCAAATGGTCCATCACTTCTCGGCTGCAATTTTGATTTCCTTTGTGTAGGAAACCTTTCTTTTCGCAAATGAACCCATACCAGATCACCAGGCTGGAACACCATCTTTTTCCTTCCTTTGTTTACTTTGGTTGCTCTATTCTCATTAATCTTCTCCATTTGTTGCTTGGCCCTTTGATGCATTTGCTTCACCAATTCAGCTTTCTTTTTACCATCAAAACTAGTAAGCTCATTAGTAGGAAGAGGCAACAAATCTAATGGAGTAAGTGGATTAAAACCATAGACAAGCTCAAAGGGTGAAAATTCAGTGGATGAATGCATTGATCTATTATATGCAAATTCAATAAATGGTATGCATTCCTCCCATGTCTTCAAATTTTTTTTAATCATGGTACGAAGAAGAGTGCCCACAGTCCTATTAACAACTTCCGTCTGCCCATCTGTTTGCGGATGGCATGTAGTAGAGAAACAAAGCTTTGTACCTAACTTTCCCAATAGGACTTTCCAAAAATGACTCAAAAATTTTACATCTCGATCACTTACTATGGTCCTAGGAATACCATGCAATCTCACTACTTCTCTAAAGAACAAATCAGATATATGGCATGCATCATCAGTTTTATGACATGGAATGAAATGTGCCATTTTAGAAAATCGATCAACCACAACAAATAAACTATCATGACCTTTTTTTGTCCTAGGTAGCCCCAAAATAAAATCCATAGATAAGTCTACCCAAGGTTCACTAGGTACACTTAAAGGCATATACAAACCATGTGGTCTTACTTTGGATTTTGCTTTCATACATGTCACGCATTTAGCACAAAATTTCTCTACATCTTTCCTCATATGTGGCCAATAAAAATGTTCATGCAGAATTTCTAATGTTTTAGCCACCCCAAAATGTCCCATTAAACCTCCCCCATGTGACTCTCTTACAAGCAATCCTCTTATAGAGCTATTTGGAACACAAAGTCGTTTCTCTCTAAATAAGAAACCATCATGCCTATAAAATTTTTCAAAGGCAGCATTTTCACAAGAGGCATATATTTGTGCAAATTCAGAGTCATGCTTATACAATTCTTTCATATGCTCAAATCCTAGAAGTCTAGCATCAAGCATAGAGATTAGGGCATACCTCCTAGATAAGGCATCAGCAACAACATTTTCTTTTCCTTGCTTATATTGAATCACATATGGAAATGCTTCAATAAATTCACTCCATTTGGCATGGCGTTTGTTCAGCTTGCTTTGTCCTTTCAAGTATTTTAGTGATTCATGATCACTATGAATAACAAACTCCTTTGGCCAAAGATAATGCTGCCACGTCTCCAACGCCCTCACTAATGCATACATCTCCTTGTCATAAGTAGAGTAATTCAAAGGAGCTCCACTTAGCTTCTCACTAAAGTATGCAATTGGTCTTCTTTCCTGCATCAAAACAGCACCTATACCCACTCCAGAAGCATCACATTCAACTTCAAAAGTCTTAGAAAAATCAGGTAATGCAAGTAATGGTGCAGAACATAATTTTTCTTTTAGTAATCTAAATGCATGCTCCTTTTCCTTATTCCATTTGAACCCTACATTTTTCTTCACAATTTCATTTAATGGGGCTGCAATTGTACTAAAGTCTCTAACAAATCTCCTATAAAAACTAGCAAGACCATGAAAACTCCTAACATCAGTCACGGATTTTGGTGTAGGCCACTCTTTGATGGCTTTTACCTTATCATCATCAACCTCAATTCCTTTCCCACTCACTACAAATCCTAAGAAAATGACTTTTTCCATACAGAATGTACATTTCTTTAAATTTGCATACAATTTCTCTTTCCTAAGAACTTCAAGCACACATCTTAAATGCATTAAATGATCATTTAAACTTTGACTATACACTAAAATATCATCAAAATACACAACAACAAACTTTCCAAGAAAAGCACGCAAGACATGATTCATTAATCTCATGAAAGTACTAGGTGCATTGCTTAGTCCAAAAGGCATGACTAACCATTCATACAAACCATATTGAGTCTTAAAAGCTGTTTTCCATTCATCTCCTAATCTCATTCTTATTTGATGATAACCACTTTTAAGATCAATTTTTGAAAATATACATGCACCATGCAATTCATCAAGCATATCATCAAGTCTAGGAATTGGATGTCTATACTTTACAGTGATTTTATTGATAGCACGACAATCCACACACATTCGCATTGATCCATCCTTTTTAGGTACTAGAAGTACCGGCACAGCACATGGACTCATGCTCTCCCTAACATGACCTTTCGCAAGCAGCTCATCCACCTGTTTTTGCAACTCCTTAACCTCTTGAGGATTTGTCCTATATGCTGGACGATTTGGAATTACAGCTCCAGGAATGAAATCAATTTGATGTTCTATTCCTCTAATGGGTGGCAATCCACTCGGTACCTCATTTGGAAAGACATCTTCAAATTCCTGCAACAAAGTCAAAGCAACACTAGGAATAGATGGATCAAGGTCAGTTACATTAAGAAAAACTCCCTTACATATCAGAAGGAGCATCATACTATCAGAAGAGTATGCTTGCCTCACATCTTTCCCCCTAGCAACTAAACTTACTTTCTTCTCTCCACTCTCATTTTTATTATGTAATTTCTTCTTTTTCTCTTTTTCTTTTTCTCTCTCAACTTTTATTCTTTGTTTTTCCTCTTGATCTTTCTTTTCTCTCTCCCTCTTTTCAACCTCTCTTTGCATTTTCTCTTGCATGGCAGCTTGTACTCTCTTTTGGTCTTCAAAAGCCTCCATAGGTGTTAAAGGTGCAAGAGTCACCTTTCGGCCTTCAAAATCAAATGAATACCTATTCTTAAACCCGTCATGTGTTGCTTTTCTATCATATTGCCATGGCCTCCCAAGTAGGATATGACTAGCATGCATGGGAACTACATCACACAACACTTCATCCTTATACCTCCCAATGGTAAATGACAATAATACTTGCTTGGTCACCTTAACTTCTCCACTATCATTCAACCACTGCAATCTGTATGGATTAGGATGTTTTGTAGTAGGAAATGCAAGTTTCTCTACTAGTAGAGTGCTAGCCACATTAACACAACTCCCACCATCTATGATCATACTACAAACTTTTTCTTTGACTAAACATCTAGTATGAAAAATATTTTCTCTTTGCAGTTCATCACCTTCATCTTCCTTCACCTGTATATTTAAAGCACGCATAACAACAAGAGCACTTCCATGCACAGCATGCTCTACATCACTATCTTCATCCAAAGGTAGAATGTTAACATCTGAATCTTCATCTACAACTTCATCATCTTCAGATTCAATATCACCACTCGGCCTCACCACCATCACCCTTTTATTTGGACATTCTCTAGCATAATGCCCTTTCCCTAAACATCGAAAACATTGGATGTCTCTTGTTCTTCCATTGGAGTTCATTGGGGCCTTACCCTTATCAATCACAATGGCTTTTTCTCCAGCCTTGTTCCCCTCTTTCTTCTCCTTTGAAACAAATTTATTCTCACTAGATTCCCCTTTCTTCCAATTTGGCTTCCAAGGAACATTATTGGCAGAATTCATTCCCATTCCAGATCTGGTTGTTTTCTTCTTCTTAAGTTGTTTTTCTACCTTGATTGCCATATTTAACATGTCATCAAGCTCCACATAATGATGCAGCTCCACTATGTCGGCAATTTCATCTTTCAGCCCATGTAGAAACCGTGCCATAGTTGCTTCCCTTTCTTCTTCTATATTAGCTCGTATCATAGCCATTTCCATCTCTTGAAAATATTCTTCCACACTTTTATTGCCTTGTACCAACCCTTGTAATCGTTGATGTAACTCCCTATAGTAGTGTTGTGGTACAAATCTATCTCTCATGACTTGTTTCAGCTCATCCCAAGTCTGCACTCCTCTCATGCCATTTCTTCTTCGTTTAGTGAGTAATTGATCCCACCAAACTAATGCATAATCAGTAAACTCTACCACAGCAAGTGTCACCTTCTTTTGCTCACTATAGTTGTGGCAATCAAAGATGAGTTCAGTCTTTCTCTCCCATTCCAAGTATGCATCTGGATTTGCTTTGCCTTGGAATGATGGAATTTTCATTTTAATTCCATTAACATTGCTGTCTACTCTCCCTCTCCCTCTTGCATTTTCCACAGTTTCTTGCCTAATATTTCTGCCACCACCTCTACCATCCATATTACCTCTCATATATCTTGGTCTAATAACATCATCAAGTGCAACAGATTGCTGCCCATCATCATCATCAAGATTATCTTCATCTACATCCTCCAATTCATTGAAAACTGGCAAATCATTTAGTCCAGCACGCCTACCTCTATTCTGCCCCCTATTTGTGTTTTGCTCCCTATGAAAATTATCTCGTTCATCCCTTCCTAAATTCCTTTGATTTGTAGAGCTTGCTTGCTGCAATTCTTCAATTTGTTTTGAGTGTTTTTCCATCTGTTCTCTAATATCAACAAACAACACATTCATCCTTTGAAATTGAGATTGCAATGCCTTAAGAACATTAGAAGCTTCTGGCTCTTCTTGGGGTCGGTTGCTCTCTCGATCACTATCTCGTTTTGTTGACATACTGATTGCTGCAAAACAAATGTTAGAAATATTCTCTCACACACTCCCTCACGTGTTTCACTCTAATATGGTAACACTCAATCTGTATTTCACTCAAACTTTGGCTTTTACCCTCTAACAATCTCACCACTCTATGCCTTTTTCCACTCACTTCAGCCCCTTCCAAGTTCTAGCAAGAACTTAATATTTCCTCAACTAAATAACTAAATTGCAAGGTTTAAAACACATTCAAGATTGGAACAAGAGTAACACAAGCTGAAAAAAAACAGAATATATGATATTTGAAACCTAAGGACGAAAGACACTAAAATTTTAGACAAACATTACCAAAGGGAAGAATTTGACAAAACTGGATTTAGGACAATATATTGAGACAAAATGGAAGAAGAAAAACGAATTTTTAGGTCTCTTATGAAACGTTTATATTATGGACCCAAAAATGGCTAACTAGCGGTAATATATGGACAACCAAGCAAACGAACGAATTTTGACATGAAATTTAATATGTATGCTTAGCTGAATATCTAAAACATGCCTGTAAAATTTGAAAGGATTTGGACATGTTTACATACACATTCACTTTTGGAAGGCAGAAATTATCACAACCCCCTGTGAGAAGGCAAAAATTTTCACAACCCCCTGTGAAAAAAACTGGAAGCCAGAAATTTTCACACCCCCCTGTGAAAAAAACTGGAAGCCTATGAGAATCCACCCATTGCTTAAAAATCTTTAATTTCTAATCCAAGGGCCACGAATTTACTTTTTTTTTTCGTTCTTTCTTTCTTTCTTTTTTTTTTAATTTAATCCAGCAACAACATTAAGGTAGAAGGACTCAAAGAAACAAGAAGGCATACAGCTTGTAGAAATTAAACTAATGGCAAAAAAAATGACTCCAAGGAAGACAATATATATATTTTTGACATAAACAAGAAGGAATGATGCTAAAAACCTGATTTGGAGAGCCTAAGCTCTGATACCAAATGATGTGAGCCTGCCTTGCTGGGATTTAATTCCTAAGGAAGCTCAAGCTACGGATCGTCTCCAAAACATAAGAACACCAACCAGTACCTTCAACCCAACACCAACTTGTGATGTAAAACTGAAGCTATATGGCTGGAAACCAAAGATTCAAGACCCAACCCCAACTTGTGAAGGAAAAACCTTGAATATAAGTTAAGACCTAGCAAACTTGGTTATTTTTGCAAGGAATTCGTGCAAGTTCTAACAAGAACTCAAAAGAAGGCTAAAAACCTCTCAAAGCTCTCAAAAATGGAGAGAAAACTCAGAATATTCATTAAGTTCAAAATCTGCCATTACATCTGTTTTTAAAGACTTAAAGAAAGCATAAAACAAGTGAAATGATGGAAAAAATACAAATATAATAATGTGGTTACATAAAACAAATTGGGCAGCCATATAGCTTGTCTCCCACTAGCTTTTAAAAGGCATGGGCAGCCATATAGCTTGTCTCCCACTAGCTTTTAAAAGGCATCTTTGACTCCCAATGTGAATTTCAGCCACTCTTAATATATGGACATCCAATGGAACGTGAATGGTATGTATTTAGCTCCCAAAGGTATAATGATGGATGCCAATATGTATTCTAACTCCTTTGGGTCAATTGGCCTCTTGGGTAGATTGCAATTTGGACACATGCAACCAAACAGCTTCTTTGCTCTTATTTTCTTCAAGTCTTAACGTTCCAATTGTATTGAGAACATATAGATGTTTGGAAACTAATCCTTGAAGTTTTCTTGCCATTGATCGAGTAACAGGTCCTTGGTGTTGTATGCTAGCAATCAGATCCTCATCATTCACCTTCTTTCTCTCTGAATAGTTATGGCAGTCAAAGATAAGCTCCGCCTTCTTTTCCCACTCCAGGTATGTTTTCGCATCATTTGGTATCAAAGCCTTGGCTCTATCTATGTTTTTATGCTTTCGATGAAATTTTTTTCTTTACTTCAATCAATTCTGTGATTTTGTGTTTTTTGTTTCAATCAATTCAAAATTTTGATTTTTGGTCTATTAGCTCTTTAGCTTCAAAAAAAAAAAGAAAAAAAAAACAAAGGAATAGGTAAAGGGGTATACAGCCTATGAGGTAAAGACTTAGATTTTGCTTGTTTACATGCAATGCACTTGGAACAAATTCTTTCAGCATCTTTTCTCATGTTTGTTTGGCCAATAGAAATGTTCATGAAAAATGTCTAAAGTCTTAAATACCCCAAAATGTCCATTAGACCTCCACTATGTGCCTTACACATAAACAATTTCCTTAATCAGCAACTAGGCATGCATAATCTTCCATCCTTAAACAAGTACCCATCATGCCTATAAAACTTCAGAAATGCAGAATGCTCACATGCTTTATGAACATTTGCAAAGTCAACATCATTGGCATACATATCCTTAATTTGCTCAAAGCCTAATAACTTAGAACTAAGAGTTGAGATTAAGGAATACCTTCTTGAAAGTGCATCTGCTACTACATTGTCTTTGCCATGCTTATATTTTATCACATATGGAAATGGCTCAATGAGCTCTATCCACTTTCCATGCCTTTGGTTTAGCTTGGTTTGCCCCTTTAGATGTTTTAATGATTCATGATCTGTATGAATAACAAACTCCTTAGGCAATAAGTAATGTTGCCACACTTCTAAAGCTCTTACCAAAGTATACAGCTCATTGTCATAAGTGGAATAATTTAATTATGTACCATGAAGCTTCTCACTAAAATATGCAATTGGTTTCCCTTCTTGCATCAAAATAGCACCTATGCCCACACCTGAAGCATCACACTCTAATTTGAATGTCTTATCAAAATCTGGTAAAGGAAGAATTGGAGCAGTGGTTAACCTTTCTTTCACAAATTAAATGCATTTTCATGAATTTTATTCCATATAAACTTTACATCTTTTTTCTCCAATTCATTTAATGGTACACTAATGGAACTGAAATCTTTAACAAACCTCCTATAGAAACTAGCCAGATCATGAAAACTTCTTATCTTACTCACAGTTTTAGGTGCTGCCCAATCTCTTATTGCTTTCACCTTTTCATCATCAACCTCAATACCTTGTGCACTAACCACAAAACCTAAGAATATGATTTTATCACTACAAAACATGTACTTTTTCAAGTTTGCTTACAATTTTTCGTTTCTCAAAACATCAAGAACAGCCCTCATATGTTCTACATTGACTACTGATTTGCTATAAATGAGTATGTTATCAAAATAAACAACAACAAATTTACCAAGATATGCACACAAACACATAGTTCATCAATCTCATGAATGTACTAGGTGCATTAGATAAACCAAATGGCATAAATAACCACTCATAAAGGCCATATTTTGTTTTAAAAGCAATTTTCTTCTCATGTCCTTCTTTCATTCTAATTTAACGCTAACCACTTTTCAAGGAAATCTTAGTAAAAATAAATGTAAGAACCACTCAACTCATCAAGCATATCATCAAGTCTAGGAATTGGATGTTTATACTTCACCGTAATTTTATGGATTGCTTGGCAGCCGACTCACATTCTCCATGATCCATCCTTCTTTGGAACTAATAAAACTGGAACAACACATGGACTAATACTTTCATGCACATGTCCTTTTTGATGTAAACAAAGATGGCAGTGTGAGCAAGGCTAGCGAAGCAAGCAAAGGAGGCCAACATGGCATGGAGTTCGTTTTACCAGGTGGGCTAATTATAAGATTGTAGGCTAAGAAGCTCAAATCTACCTTCCAAGGCTTTGTAAGGAGATTCATGGAAGAAAAGCTTGGTGAACAAGCCTTTGACGCCAAGGATATAAAGGAGAAGCAGTCTATTAATTTAATCCAAGCATATGGGCCTATTATTTAATATGTATTAAGGCCTAATAGCTATACTTATTTAAAAAGTAAGGGCCTTGTTGTTTTGTGTTAAATTTAACTTTATTTAATTTATTAGTTCTTAAAACTTTGATTAGCCAACCAAATGCTACTTAGTAACCCCAATTAGGGTTTATATATTTATAGCTCATTTAGGGTTGTAAGACAAAAGTTTTTGGATATTAGTCAATTGACTTTGGCTTAGCCAAATTTACTTCAAGAGAAGGTTCTTCTTCTTGTTGTTGCATCAAGAATTAGAATCAACTTATTAAGGTAAACACTTTTGACGTTCTTTCTAGTTCTTCTTTATTATGTCCAATTATCTATGTTTATAATTGCATGTCAATTAGGGATTTAGTAGGACAAATAATCATCTGGAGTTCTTAATATACTGAATTTGTGTGTTGGGATTTCATATTCTTTATAATCTTGGGGCTTCACATCACTTTTGCTAGCAACTCCTCTACTTTCCTTTGAAGTTCCTTGGTTTTCTCTAGATTACTTCTATAAGCTGGTCGGTTAGGAATTGTTGAGCCTGGAATGAAGTCAATTTGATGCTCAATCCCTTTTAAAGGTGGTAAATCCTTAGGTACATCTTCTTGAAAGATATCTCCAAATTCTTGTAAAAGAGAAATAATACTACTAGGCAAAGAATTATTAAGATCAGAAGTAGAAATCAAGGTCATCAGACTTCTTTTCCATAAAAAGTACTCCTTAACTCTCTTTCTTTTGCATAGAGACACTCTCTTTTATTTTCTCTCCCTTTCTCTTTTTCTCTCACTAATAGGCCATTTTTATCATTCTTTTTCTCACTCTTAGCCTCTTTTACTCCATTTTTATTTGTTTTACCCTCACCACCAGAATTTCCCTCAAGTGATCTCAAAATCTTCACCTGATCTTCATACACTTGTTTAGGTGACAATGGTGCAAGAGTGAAATTTAGACAATTTAGGCTGAAAGAATAATTATTCTTAAAGCCATCATGCAAAGCTAATACTAAGAAGAATATGGTTGGCATACATAGGCACAACATAACAAACTTCATCTTTGTATCGCCCAATTGCAAAAGAAAACAAAACCTATTTTGTTACCTTCACCTCTCCACAATCATTCAACCATTGTAGCTTGTAAGGACTAGAATGTTTTGTGCATGTTAACCCTAATTTATTTATAAAATCAGTACTAGCAACATTTGCACAACTACTCCCATCAATGATAATGCTGCACACTTTTCCATTCACAATGCAACGAGTATGAAAAATGTTCTCTCTTTGATTACTTTCTTCTTCTTTAATTTTCATGTTTAAAGCTCTTCTAATAACCAAATATTCACCATGTGCAGGATGTTAAATGATACATTAAATTTCCTCTAATGGTGGCATGCTATCATTATCATCACTTTCATGCTCACTAGCACTATCAATTTCACCATTATCTCTTATCAGCATGATTTTCTTATTTGGACATTGAGATACTATATGCCCTACTCCTAAACACCTAAAGCATTTAATGGTAGTATTCTTTTTATTAGAGTTAGATGTTTTAGAGTTACCTTTAGGGTCAGCTAGAACTTGCTTTTCCTTTCCTTTCCATGCAATCTCCTTCCTTTTAGGTTTATCTTCCTTCTTTGGCCATTTTGAAGTGAAACTAGAGCTAGAATTAGAAAATCCCTTTGTTGCTCCTTTGAGTTTCAGTTGCTTCTCCACTTTCATGGCCATGTGTATCATATCTTCAAGCTCCACATAATGATATAATTCAACAATAAATCTCCCTATTAAGCCCACTCAAAAATTGAGCCATAGTGATTTTTAGATCCTCGTCTATATTAGTTCTGCTCATGATCATCTCCATTTCTTTATGGTAATCCTCTACTGACATGGTTCCTTGAGTTAACTACTGTAATCTTTGGTGAAGTTCTCGATAGTAGTAAGATGGTACAAATCTCTTTCTCATCATAATTTTCATTTCGGCCCAAGTAGTGATGGTTCTTTCTCCATTTCTTCTCTTGGAAATCATCAATTGATCCCACCAAACTAGTGCATAATTTGTGAATTCAACAGTTGCAAGTTTAACTTTCTCCATTTCACTATTATTATGACAATCAAACACCAACTCAACTTTTCTTTCCCAGTCAATGTAAGCTTCAACATCATTTCTCCCTTTGAATGGTGGTATCTTCATTTTTATGTAAGATATATTGCTATCCCTTCTTTTAGGTATTCTTTGGGTTGTTGATTCCTCACTTTCTTCTTCATCTTCCCTTTCTACCTCATCACCATTCATCATGTTTCCTCTCCCTCTATTATGCCCCCTTTGATTAGAATCATTTTGCTGCCTTTGTATTATGCTGTCTACATCACCTCTCATGTTGTTTATGACCAAATCAAACCTTTCAAATTTCCTTTGCATTGCCTCTAACATGAAGGCTTTGTCATTCATGGTCATATCACATTTATCACTTCCAGAATGTGACATGGTGTAAGATCCTATAAGAAAATCTTAGTAAAGAAAATTTCCTCATCACACTCCCTTTCGTGTTTCACTCAAGATCAAATTGTCACTCCTCTCGTATTTCACTCAAAACTTGTCTTTTTTTTTTTGTTTTTTTTTCTCTAATAAGCTCACACTCTCAAGCCTTTTACCTCTCAATTCTTCTTTTATCAAGTTGAATTTCAAAACTAGATCCACTTAAATCAAGCAAAATAAGTTTTGTTTTAAAAGACTCTACAAGAAACCTAATGAACAAAGTGAATTCAACAATTTCTAGAGGCAATTCAATTTAAATCAATAAGAACTGAAAGTTAACACAAGAAGCAATAAGTATTTATGTTAATTAATCAAAGCAAAGTAACTACGATTGCAAATCAGCTACTTAATGCATACAGGAAACAAGAGGTGTATGAAAGAAAAAAACTAAGAATGCAAAGAAAACAATTCTTGATTATTGAAAAATAGAATTTAAATCACTCCAATGAGTAATCTGAATATACAACCTAAATCTATTTCCAATGTAAGCTATGATCTAAAGATCATATTTTAAATGCTAAATGTATGAATAATGAGGAACTGTTGTAATTTGATCAAATATAATAAGATAGAGAGCTATTAATAGCATAAATATGCAGAAACTCTTTTACACTTGTGTCGAAAACTAATGGACAGAAACTGATGAGGATCTGATTGCTAGCATACAACACCAAGGACCTGTTACTCGATCAATGGCAAGAAAACTTCAAGGATTAGTTTCCAAACATCTATATGTTCTCAATACAATTGGAACGTTAAGACTTGAAGAAAATAAGAGCAAAGAAGCTGTTTGGTTGCACGTGTCCAAATTGCAATCTACCCAAGAGGCCAATTGACCCAAAGGAGTTAGAATACATATTGGCATCCATCATTATACCTTTGGGAGCTAAATACATACCATTCACGTACCATTGGATGCCCATATATTAAGAGTGGCTGAAACTCACATTGGGAGTCAAAGATGCCTTTTAAAAGCTAGTGGGAGACAAGCTATATGGCTGCCCTATTTGTTTTATGTAACCACATCATTATATTTGTATTTTTCCATCATTTCACTTGTTTTATGCTTTCTTTAAGTCTTTAAAAACAGATGTAATGGCAGACTTTGAACTTAATGAATATTCTGAGTTTTCTCTCCATTTTTGAGAGCTTTGAGAGGTTTTTAGCCTTCTTTTGAGTTCTGGTTAGAACTTGCACGAATTCCTTGCAAAAATAACCAAGTTTGCTAGGTCTTAACTTATATTCAAGGTTTTTCCTTCACAAGTTGGGGTTGGGTCTTGAATCTTTGGTTTCCAGCCATATAGCTTCAGTTTTACATCACAAGTTGGTGTTGGGTTGAAGGTGCTGGTTGGTGTTCTTATGTTTTGGAGACAATCCGTAGCTTGAGCTTCCTTAGGAATTAAATCCCATCAAGGCAGGCTCACATCATTTGGTATCAGAGCTTAGGATCTCCAAATCAGGTTTTTAGCATCATTCCTTCTTGTTTATGTCAAAAAAAAATATTGTCTTCCTTTGAGTCATTTTCTGCCATTAGTTTAATTTCTACAAGCTGTATGCTTTCTTGTTTCTTTGAGTCCTTCTTCCTTAATGTTGTTACTGGATTAATTTTTTAAAAAAAGAAAGAACATAAAAGAAAAGAAAAAAAATAAAAAAGAAAAAACAGCAACTAATCTCTCAAATTTGCTAGTGGGTTAGAAACTGAAGTTGGGTTTGCACATAACCAAATCTTCTCAAATTTTATATGCTTGTTTCAGATGCTAAACTTAGCTTGGAAATCAAATTTTAAGTGAAAATTCCTCCATTTGCCTAGTTATCCATATATTGCAGCCAATTTAGCTAGTTTTGTGTCCAAAAGTGAACGTGTATGTAAACATGTCCAAATCCTTTCAAATTTTACAGGCATGTTTTAGATATTCAGCTAAGCCTACATATTAAATTTCATGTCAAAATTCTTTTGTTTGCTTGGTTGTCCATATATTACCGCTAGTTAGCCATTTTTGGGTCCAGAACATAAACATTTCATAAGAGACCTAAAAATTCATTTTTTTCTTCTTCCATTTTGTCTCAATATATTGTCCTAAATCCAGTTTTGTCAAATTCTTCCCTTTAGTAATGTTTGTCTAAAATTTTAGTGTCTTTCGTCCTTAGGTTTCAAATATCAGATATTCTATTTTTTTTTCCAGCTTGTTTTACTCTTGTTCCATTCTTGAATGTGTTTTAAACCTTCCAATTTAGTTATTTAGTTGAGGAAATATTAAGTTCTTGCTAGAACTTGGAAGGGGCTGAAGTGAGTGGAAAAAGGCATAGAGTGGTGAGATTGTTAGAGGGTAAAAGCCAAATTTTGAGTGAAACACAGATTGAGTGTTACCAGATTAGAGTGAAACACATGAGGGAGTGTGTGAGAGAATATTTCTAACATTTGTTTTGCAGCAATAGTATGTCAACAAAACGAGATAGTGATCGAGAGAGCAACCAGCCCCAAGAGGAGCCAGAAGCTTCTTATGTTCTTAAGGCATTGTAATCTCAATTTCAAAGGATGAATGTGTTGTTTGTTGATATTAGAGAACAGATGGAAAAACACTCAAAGCAAATTGAAGAATTGCAGCAAGCAAGCTCTACAAATCAAAGGAATTTAGGAAGGGATGAACAAGATAATTTTCATAGGGAGCAAAACACAAATAGGGGGCAGAATAGAGGTAGGCGCGCTGGACTAAATGATTTGCCAGTTTTCAATGACTTGGAGGATGTAGATGAAGATAATCTTGATGATGATGATGGGCAGCAATCTGTTGCACTTGATGATGTTATTAGACCAAGATATATGAGAGGTAATATGGGTGGTAGAGGTGGTGGCAGAAATATTAGGCAAGAAACTATAGAAAATGCAAGAGGGAGAGGGAGAGTAGACAGCAACGTTAATGGAATTAAAATGAAAATTCCATCATTCCAAGGCAAAGCAAATCCAGATGCATATTTGGAATGGGAGAGAAAGACCGAACTCATCTTTGATTGCCACAACTATAGTGAGCAAAAGAAGGTGACACTTGCTGTGGTAGAGTTTACTGATTATGCATTAGTTTGGTGGGATCAATTAATCACTAAACGAAGAAGAAATGGCATGAGAGGAGTGCAGACTTGGGATGAGTTGAAACAGGTCATGAGAGATCGATTTGTTCCACAACACTACTATAGAGAGTTGCATCAAAGATTACAAGGGCTAGTGCAGGGCAATAAAAGTGTGGAAGAATATTTTCAAGAGATGGAAATGGCTATGATGCGACTATGACACGGTTCCTACATGGGCTGAAAGATGAAATTGCTGACATAGTGGAGCTGCATCATTATGTGGAGCTTGATGATATGTTAAATATGGCAATCAAGGTAGAAAAACAACTCAAGAAGAAGAAAACAACCAGATCAGGTATGGGAATGAATTCTACCAACAATGTTCCATGGAAGCCAAATTGGAAGAAAGGGGAATCTAGTGAGAGTAAATTTGTTTCAAAGGAGAAGAAAGAGGGAAACAAGGCTGGAGAAAAACCCATTGTGATTGATAAGGGTAAGGCACCAATGAACTCCAGCGGAAGAACTAGAGACATCCAATGTTTTAGATGCTTAGGCAAGGGACATTATGCTGCACAATGTCCAAATAAAAGGGCAATGGTGATGAGGCCAAGTGGAGAGATAGAATCTGAAGATGATGAGGCTGTTAATGATGATTCAAGTGATGACATTCAACCTATGGGTGATGATAGTGATGTAGAGCATGATGTACATGGCAACGTTCTAGTTGTTATGCGTGTTTTAAATACCCAAGTAAAGGCAGATGATGGTGATGAGCTACAAAGAGAAAATATCTTTCATACTAGATGTCTAGTTAAAGATAGAGTTTATAGCATGATAATAGACAGTGGAAGTTGCGTGAATGTGGCTAGTACTCTACTAATGGAAAAACTTGATTTCCTTACTACAAAACATCCTAAGCCATATAGGTTGCAATGGTTTAATGATTGTGGTGAAGTTAGGGGTGACTACGCAAGTGCTGCTAACATTTTCCATTGGGAGGTATAAGGATGAAGTGTTATGTAATGTTGTTCCTATGCATACTAGTCATATTCTGCTTGGGAGGCCATGGCAATATGATAGAAGGGCTGTACATGATGGATTCAAAAATAGGTACTCTTTTGATTTTGAAGGTCGAAAGTTGACGCTTGCACCTTTGACACCGATGGAGGCTTTTGAAGACCAAAAATGAATACAAGCTGCCATGGAAGAGAAAATGCAAAAAGAATCTGAAAAGAGAGTGAGAGAAAGAAAAGAGCAAGAGGAAAAACAAAGAATAAAAAAAGAAAATGAAAATGAAAATGAGAAAAAGAAAAAAATCTACAATAAAAATGAGAGTTGTGAGAAGAAAGTAAGTTTAGTTGCTAGGGGAAAAGATGTGAGGCAAGCCTATTCTTCAAATAATGTGATGCGGTCTTACTATGTAAGGGAGCTTTTCTTAATGTAACTAACCTTGATCCTCCTATTCCTAGTGTTTCATTGACTTTGTTCTACCACCTATCAGAGGAATATAACATCAAATTGATTTTGTTCCTGGAGTTGTAATTCCGAATTGGCCAGCATATAGAACCAATCCTCAAGAGGCCAAAGAGTTACAAAAACAGGTGGAAGAATTACTTGCAAAGGGTCATGTCAGAGAAAGCATGAGTCCATGCGCTGTACCGGTACTTTTGGTACCCAAAAAGGATGGATCAATGCGAATGTGTGTGGATTGTCGCTCCGTCAACAAAATCACTGTAAAGTATAGACATCTAATCCCTAGACTTGATGATATACTTGATGAATTGCATGGTGCATGTATATTTTCGAAAATTGATCTTAAAAGTGGTTATCATCAAATAAGAATGAGATTAGGAGATGAATGGAAAACAGCTTTTAAGATTCAATATGGTTTGTATGAATGGTTAGTTATGCCTTTTGGACTAAGCAATGCACCTAGTACTTTCATGAGATTAATGAATCATGTCTTGCGTGCTTTTCTTGGAAAGTTTGTTGTTGTGTATTTTGATGATATTTTAGTGTATAGTCAAAGTTTAAATGATCATTTAATGCATTTAAGATGTGTGCTTGAAGTTCTTAGGAAAGAGAAATTGTATGCAAATTTAAAGAAATGTACATTCTGCATGAAAAAAGTCATTTTCTTAGGATTTGTAGTGAGTGGGAAAGGAATTGAGGTTGATGAAGGTAAAAGCCATCAAAGAATGGCCTACACCAAAATCCGTGACTGATGTTAGGAGTTTTCATGGTCTTGCTAGTTTTTATAGGAGGTTTGTTAGAGATTTTAGCACAATTGCAGCCTCATTGAATGAAATAGTGAAGAAAAATGTAGGGTTCAGATGGAATGAGGAACAGGAGCATGCATTTAGATTACTGAAAGAAAAATTATGTTCTGCACCATTACTTGCATCACCTAATTTTTCTAAGACTTTTGAAGTTGAATGTGATGCTTCCGGAGTGGGTATAGGTGTTGTTTTGATGCAGGAAAGAAGACCAATTGCATACTTTAGTGAGAAGATAAGTGGAGCTCCTTTGAATTACTCTACTTATGACAAGGAGATGTATGCATTAGTTAGGGCGTTGGAGACGTGGCAGCATTATCTTTGGCCAAAGGAGTTTGTTATTCATAGTGATCATGAATCACTAAAATACTTGAAAGGACAAAGCAAGCTGAACAAACACCATGCCAAATGGAGTGAATTTATTGAAGCGTTTCCATATGTGATTCAATATAAGCAAGGAAAAGAAAATGTTGTTGTTGATGCCTTATCTAGGAGGTATGCCCTAATCTCTATGTTTGATGCTAGACTTCTAGGATTTGAGCATATGAAAGAATTTTATAAGCATGACTCTGAATTTGCACAAATATATGCCTCTTGTAAAAATGCTGCCTTTGAAAAATTTTATAGGCATGATGGTTTCTTATTTAGAGAGAAACGACTTTGTGTTCCAAATAGCTCTATAAGAGGATTGCTTGTAAGAGAGTCACATGGGGGAGGTTTAATGGGACATTTTGGGGTGGCTAAAACATTAGAAGTTCTGAATGAACATTTTTATTAGCCACATATGAGGAAAGATGTGGAGAAATTTTGTGCTAAATGCGTGACATGTATGAAAGCAAAGTCCAAAGTAAGACCACATGGTTTGTATATGCCTTTAGGTGTACCTAGTGAACCTTGGGCAGACTTATCTATGGACTTTATTTTGGGGCTACCTAGGACAAAAAAGGGTCATGATAGTTTATTTGTTGTGGTTGATAGATTTTCTAAAATGGCACATTTCATTCCATGTCATAAAACTGATGATGCATGCCATATATCTGATTTGTTCTTTAGAGAAGTAGTGAGATTGCATGGTATTCCTAGGACCATAGTAAGTGATCAAGATGTAAAATTTTTTAGTCATTTTTGGAAAGTCCTATGGGGAAAGTTAGGTACAAAGCTTTGTTTCTCTATTACATGCCATCCGCAAACAGATGGGCAGACAGAAGTTGTTAATAGGACTGTGGGCACTCTTCTTCATACCATGATTAAACAAAATTTGAAGACATGGGAGGAATGCATATCATTTATTGAATTTGCATATAATAGATCAATGCATTCATCCACTGGATTTTCACCCTTTGAGCTTGTCTATGGTTTTAATCCACTTACTCCATTAGATTTGTTGTCTCTTCGTACTAATGAGCTTACTAGTTTTGATGGTAAAAAGAAAGCTGAATTGGTGAAGCAAATGCATCAAAGGGCCAAGCAACAAATGGAGAAGATTAATGAGAATAGAGCAACCAAAGTAAACAAAGGAAGGAAAAAGATGGTGTTCCAGCCTGGTGATCTGGTATGGGTTCATTTGTGAAAAGAAAGGTTTCCTACACAAAGGAAATCAAAATTGCAGCCGAGAAGTGATGGACCATTTGAAGTACTCAAAAGGATTAATGATAATGCCTACAAGATTAATCTACCAGGTGAGTATGGTGTAAGTGCAACTTTTAATGTTTCTAATCTTGCTCCTTACTATGCAGATGATGAAGATTCGAGGACGAATTCTTTTGAAGAGGGAGAGGATGATGAGGATCTGATTGCTAGCATACAACACCAAGGACCTGTTACTCGATCAATGGCAAGAAAACTTCAAGGATTAGTTTCCAAACATCTATATGTTCTCAATACAATTGGAACGTTAAGACTTGAAGAAAATAAGAGCAAAGAAGCAAGATTAGAAAACAAGTAATCAAACAAATAGTTAATCATTACACAAACAATTACAAATTAGGGCTAAACTAATGGATTTGGGGTTTTAATTATAAAAGTAGGGTTTACTCATGTAATTTAAGGTTTGATTGTTAAAATAGGTGATGAGCATCAAGAAGGGTCAACTAGTCAAAAGGATCCATTAATCAATTTTAGAGGCCCAGTGACTAGAGCTAGAGCAAAGAAGGTTAAGGAAGCTTTATCAAGCTACATTGAAGACAATAGCTCAAGAATGATTCATGGGAAAGAGTTCAAGGACCAAAGTCATCCAATCATGATTAATACTTTCCTAAAAGGACATGAAATGATATAATGAAGCTTAATCTTGGTTTCTATGTTTGAAGCCCAAATAATCCTAGCCCAATGAGACTTGATGATAAGAAATTATCATCTTATCAACCATATACCCCAATAACTAATAAGTTATGATACATATAGAATACAAGAAAACACCCTCCAGTCAAGATGATTCCAAAATCCAAAGACCTCCTCAAGTGAAGTTAGGGAAAAACTAGTTCCAATTGTTATTGTTTACCAATGAAACTAGTACTTGAATTCAACCCACAACGCCACAAACTATATATGATCTGATAAGTTAAGAGTTAAACACGAGATTTTTTTTGTTAGAGAATACCACAAACCAAATTAGTTTGATAAGTTCAAAGTTCATGAAAGAACTTAAGCAAAAACATTCACAAAGAGCAAATTCAGATCATTAAAAAAAATGGTCCTTTTACAAATGAGTTTGGCTTTGATAATTATAGCCAAAGTATGGTAGAAGAAATCTAAATGGCTGTTATTATAGCTCTCCACGTTCTCCCCTTTAATCCCCACTAACTTTCATTGAAAAGAGTTGTTATACAT
This sequence comes from Garcia nutans, assembly GCA_947685225.1. Taxonomy (NCBI): domain Eukaryota; kingdom Viridiplantae; phylum Streptophyta; class Magnoliopsida; order Malpighiales; family Euphorbiaceae; genus Garcia; species Garcia nutans. The sequence continues at coordinate 28,086,553 of CANTUV010000007.1, read as the reverse complement.
TAAATGCACTCATTTGTAACTCCTAAATGACAATTAATCACACCCCAAACTAAATGCACTCATTAAAACATATTAAAACTCACACTTTACAAGAATAAAACCCTAACTCTAATATGTTGATTTCATAAAGCAAATAAACTAAACCCAAATTGATAATTAAAATAAAATGACAGCCCAAGATCCATGCACATTTAATCAAGGCCGAATGGCCTTTTATTCTTCAATGGGCTGGATTGACTCAAACAATGCGGGCTAGACTATTGTCTTCATATTTGAAGACGCTTGAAACATGTTGATAATGTTAAGGTCTTCTTGCATGTATAGATCCTTGACAAAATCTAGATGAGCTTGGTTCTCCCAAATGTCTTCAAGTAAGCAAGTTAATGCTTCTTTCATCCCTTTAGCTTTAGCTCTTGTCATTGGTCCTCTATAAATGGTTAAAGGATCATTCTTGATGTTACTTCTAACCTTAGCTGAATCATTCCCTAGTTGATCCTCATCACTTGAAATGACAGAGGCTGTTTTCTTTTAGTGTTTATATTTTAGTGTGATTATTGTCTTAATGAATAAAAATTGATAACTCATGGGAGTTACTTAGTGGTTAATAACATTAATGGTAGTTATAAATGCTATTAACAAGCATGGATCAATATGGGAGTTACTTAGTGGTTAATAATGACATTTACAAATGCTATTAACAAGTATTATTAGGAGAGCTAATAGAAGGTAATGGGGGACAGCAATGTAATGCACATTTTGATGTGATCCCACATCGGCCGTGTAAGGAGTTCCTGGCTACTATATAAGCATGGGCTAAACCTCCACTCTTGAGCTAGCTTTTGTGGTGGAGTTAGGGTCCTTGTTCGTATCAGTTGGTATCAGAGCCAACCTTGCACGCACCGGTGTGGTCCTTGTCCCTTCGTTCCTTGGCTCGGGTGCGGGTTAACGAGTGAGTTGGCACAAGCGACTCGTGTGTGGACTGCGGGTAAACGATTGAGTTGGCACGAGCACGAGGACGTGCAGTCTAAAGAAGGGGAGGATGATGTGATCCCACATCGGCCGTGTAAGGAGTTCCTGGCTACTATATAAGCATGGGCTAAACCTCCACTCTTGAGCTAGCTTTTGTGGTGGAGTTAGGGTCCTTGTTCGTATCACATTTTTTAATTGTATTCGAATTTTAATTGGAAACTTTTAATTGAAACCAAATTTGATTCGGGTCTTTTAATTAGAATCGAATTTAATCCGGGCTAAAATTAAGGGTCTACAAGTGTACTCGAGCTAGGTTGGGCTGAGTTTTACCCATGCCTGAAGTCCAACCCAAGTTAAATTCGGGTCTTAATAAATGGCCCATGGCCTAGTCCTGAACTCGCGAGTTAAGATGAACTCGGGCCTCAGGCCCAACCTGGTCAAGTTGGGTTAGAACTCTCGGGCCAAACAAGCTTGTTACTATTTTTCTCTTATTTTTAATATTATTTTTGAGGCCCACAATCAATGGCTTGGATTTGATTGTTTGATTTAATATGATTATTTTTAATTAGATATTTAATGCTGGGATTTTGAAAAGGAAATAATTTTTGAAAGAGAAATAAATAGCTTGGAACACGTGTAATAAATTGAATAATGTTTATTTAAATTAACAATATTTATCTAGGACTATATGATAGAGACGTCACAAGGCTACATGCAACATTTTGTTGAAGAGGAGTTGAAGGTGCACGATATGGCTGATCAAGGATGCAAATTGGAGCATATTTGGCTCAAGTCACTAGTTGGGCTTATTTATAGTTAAATAATTAGCTGAACTTGTTATTTTAATGTGTTTTTAGGCCTGTTTTAAGCCCAATCCGCCCCAAACACTTTTAGGGCTATTTTTATTATTTTCCTTCATGGTTTAGGAATTAGTAAAGGGTATTTAAACCTAATATTGATGTAAAAACGGAGAGCCATCTTAGTTTTGAAGTTTTAGACGAATTTATTAACCTAAAGCCGAATTGCTTTTATCTTTGTGTTCTTGCTTGAATACATGCTTCAGAAACATTCAAGTAGTTTGATCAACTTTCTTGTGGAGTGTTTCGAATCTGGGATTTAGGAACTGACTTGTTTCGAAATCTTGGATCTTTGATCAATTCAAGGTAATCTGAAATCTAACCTAATCCTTGGGGGTTGTACCGAATTCGACTAGGGGTTTTCAAGTTAATGTTGTGGGGGTTCGAAATCAAGGGGTTCTCAGGCTTATTCTTGGAGGTTCCGTATCATTTGGTATCAGAGCCAACGCTCTAGATCAGGTTTTATCCCTTCCAATTTGTTTTCGTTTCTTCTTTTGTTATTTGCATTTTTGTTGCTTTGTTTCAATTGTTCAATTCGTTCTCTTGTTTTCCTTGTTCCTCTGAATTTTTTTCTTTGTGGGTTATTTTCATTTTCGTTTTCTTCACCTGCTATTTGCGTTTTTGTTTCCTTTGTGGGTTACTTTCATTTCCGTTTCTTCTCTTGTTAGTTTCGTTTTGTTTCTTTGTTATTGATCCTTGAATCATTTTCGTTTTTCTTTCAAAGTTGAAAATTCAAAAAAAAAAATTCCGTTAGGGTTCTAATTTAGTTTTCGTTTTGTGTTTAGAGTCTTATTTCAATTTCGAATTCAGTTTACCTTTTTAGTCCAAATCATTTTTTTTCTTATTCTGAAATTGGGTTGGTTGATTTGTTCCGAATTGGTTTGTTCTATCTATTCCGAATTGGATTTGTTCTATTGTGGATTTCCGAATTGGGAATTTAGGTTGCTTTGTTCAAATTCGAAATTGTGTTCTTGATTGTTGATTCGAAATTTGTTGATTCGAAAGTGTTCTAAATCCGAATCTTATTCTTGTTAATCATTCTGATTCTGTTTCGAATTTCCAAGAAAGTGTTTCAAACAAGTTTCAAAAGGAAAGCTGAATTGGTCTAAAGGAAGTCTTGATTATTTATTCTGTTCCAATTTCGAGTTTCAAAAGGAAGTCCTCTAAATTGATCTTGTTCTTGTTACCTGATTGGAAAAAAAAAAGTTTTGTGTGGTGTGTGAATTAGGGCTGCCCATCTTGAGATAGTGAGAGGGAGCAAAAAAAAAAAAGAGTACAAAAGGGCTTCAAGAAATTTTTTTCGTTTTCCTTGTTATTTAGGTGATAAGGGTCGAATCTGGATAGGTTAGAAGTAACCAAAATTTTGTCACGAAATTTTGACAAATTTGAGGGGCTGTTTTGATTCAAATTTCAGATTTTGGGATACTACACACGGAGGCTATTTGAGTTGTTTCATAAAGTATGATTCACCTAAGAACATAAAAGAAATCAGCTTGAGAGGTGTGAGCTGAACCGTGAGTGATTTCATATATTGAGTGAAACACGAGAGACCAACCTTCATCTATTGAGTGTAAACACGTGAGGGAGTGTTGTGAGGCCTTTTTATTTGTTTTGTGCTAACCTTTTATTGCAGGAAACATGTCTGGAAGTGATGCAGGTGTTCAGATTGATCCAGCTCGATTGCGTGAGGCGCAACAAGCAGAATTTACACGTTTACACCGTGCTATGGATACCATAACAGAAAGATTGGAGCGCATGGATTTGAGGTTGCAGAGTGTTGAAAGAGCCACATTGGAGCGCAATGAGAGGCGAAGAGGTGGCAGAAATCAAATGCAGCAACCTGAACATTTCTATAGGAGTATCATGCAGAGACTTCAGGCTATCAAGGAAGGAAGTAAAAGTGTTGATGATTACTACAAAGAAAGGGAGAATTTGAAGGTTGAAGATAGCAATGAAGAAGAACTAATTTATGTAGAAGAGATTGTTGATGGTAGTGATTTGTTAATGTCATCCGAGGCTGTTTATGGTGATACTTCTTTTCATGGTGATATTGAAGATCATAATTTAGAGATTATTGGTGAAGATTCATCACTAGAATCAAAAGAAGCTGCTACTTTTCAACAAGACATTCCAAAGTTGGAAACTTTTGAAGAAATATTGAAGGAAGAAATTGATATGCTTGGGTTAGAAGTACAACTAAAAGAAGAAGCAAGAAAAATAAAACTTTCTACTCCCACCATTCATGATTGCCTGTCTGTTACAAACATGGAATTTATTTTGCCTAACAATGATTTTGATGTTTATGAAATAAAATTTCATGTTCTTCAAATTGATGACATGCCACAAGTAATTGAGTGAAATTACAAAGTTGCTTTTCTTTACTACTTCAGCATTTTAGAACTCGAGGATGAGTTTTCTCCGACAAAGGGGGAATGATAGAGACGTCACAAGGCTACATGCAACATTTTGTTGAAGAGGAGCTGAAGGTGCACGATATGGATGATCAAGGATGTAAATTGGAGCATATTTGGCTCAAGTCACTAGTTGGGCTTATTTATAGTTAAATAATTAGCTGAACTTGTTATTTTAATGTGTTTTTGGGCCTGTTTTAAGCCCAATCCGCCCCAAACACTTTTAGGGCTATTTTTATTATTTTCCTTCATGGTTTAGGAATTAGTAAAGGGTATTTAAACCTAATATTGATGTAAAAACGGAGAGCCATCTTATCATGAAGTTTTGGACGAATTTATTAACCTAAAGCCGAATTGCTTTTATCTTTGTGTTCTTGCTTGAATACATGCTTCAGAAACATTCAAGTAGTTTGATCAACTTTCTTGTGGAGTGTTTCGAATCTGGGATTTAGGAACTGACTTGTTTCGAACTCTTGGATCTTTGATCAATTCAAGGTAATCTGAAATCTAACCTAATCCTTGGGGGTTGTGCCGAATTCGACTAGGGGTTTTCAAGTTAATGTTGTGGGGGTTCGAAATTAAGAGGTTTTCAGGCTTATTCTTGGAGGTTCCGTATCACTATAAGCTAAATTCGGTGAAGTTCAAGTCCCAAAGCCAAGGAACATAGTGCTACCACACTACTACTCAATTTCTACATCAATTCTCCATCGTTTGATAATATTTTGCATTAAAGTAATTTTGCATCTTCTTTATTCATTTAACAAATAAACATTTCTTCCAGTACTAATTTTATTTACAGAGACAAAACTAAATTTTAAAAAAAAACACTTACAGATTCTTCAAGCATATTTCAAAATATAAAAAAAATTATAATCAAAGTAAAAATATCAAAAGTTAAAATCAAACCAAAGAACAAAGTTGAAGCGACCAAGGCTTTCTGCATCACAAGGCACAAGCTGATGCTTGCCAATCATCACGTTTTGAAGGCAAAAAAAGCAAGAGTCAAAAGAAAAGAGAGGGCAAAGAGGAAAAGAGAGTGAGATCGAGAGAGAGAGTAAGGGCAGATGGCTCTGGGTTGTGCATTGCTTATGTTTTGAGTGGAGTGATGGTTTTATCAGAGAAAGGAGATAATGGTTTCTAAGTCTGCATTTCTTTATGGGTCATAGAGATGGAAGGGAGGCAAGAGTTTCAGAGAAGGGGCAAAATGAGAGTGGGATTTAGCTCTTAAGGATGGAAAGAGAGAGAGAGATGGAGGAGAGGCAGAGTAAAGGAATGATCCAGTGAGAAACCTAAGGATTCCTAGTTTTTTTTTAATGGAAGAGAGATATAGAGAACGAAGATGTGAGAAGATGAATTTGAGTAAGGAGGGGGGGGGGGGGGAAGAGATCTACAATTTGCTATTCTAATTTAGGTTAAGAATCTAAAACTTCGGGTCAAGCGAAGTTGGCTCGAAGCTTTTCTACTTAAACCTGAAATCCAACCCTAAAAGAACTCGAGTTTAGTTTTATCACCCGCAGCCCAACCCTGATTCTTTGTCAGGCTTTCCCAACCCAGCCCGAACCATTCAGGTTGGGTTGGGTTCATCGGGCCACGAGCTTTTTGAACAACCCTAATCTTGATGATTGATCCTTAAACTTTTTAACATTCCCTATTATGCTCCTTGTAATGCATTTTCAGCATTCAACTTGATTGATTTTGGTGCTAATTGTTTGATTTCATTTTAATGTTCACGCTATGAACGCATAACATCCCTCTTAAATACTTCAAGAAATACCTTGACTTCAATGGCTATGAGTTTCAAGTGTCGCTAGTGAATAAGGACAAAAAAAAAGAAATTTCAAAGTAGGATTAAGAAAGGATGGACAAATCTATACAAAACCCTTCAAATAAAGAAAAGAGGATTATGTTGTTTTGGATATTGTGGGTATAAGGAGTGTTGTTATAGCATTATTAATAGGTATGGTGGCAAACAATACAATGGGATTTTATTATTTTATTTGCCAATATTTATTATATATATATTTGATGATATATAAACATATATATTATACATTGTCAATTTGTAATTTAAGTTTTGTGACACAAATTATCATGCATGGTATTGAACTGATACATGCTATTGATGTCAGTATATATATTAGTATAAAATCAATTAAGAACTATAACTGATAAGTCATAAGATGATGGATTAGTATTTAAATAACAATTGGTAAAAAAAATGGTTTAATACCATGATGCAAGAAAGGATCCCTTGAAGCTAGCAAGTGGACCAATCACTAGGAGCAAGGCAAAAAGATATCAAGCTAGTATGGCTTTGCATATTCAAGAAGAGATTTCCAAAGAGCTTCAAGAATTATCATTCAAGAAGATGGAGATAGAGCTTGAAGAAGGCACACCAAAGCTGATTATGATGCTTAGTGTGAATATGGAAGCTAAAGGCTAGCTAAAGAGGTCCAACGTGCAAGAAAGGTCCATGGGGATTCATATAAAGCCTTGGGAAGTAATTTAAGGCCTTAGTAAGATGATGGAAGTGATTGGAAGAAAAGCTTGGAGTGCAGCCAGTTTCACAGCATACCTGTGAGATTTCTGAAGCCCTGTGAGAATAGCTGGATGGACCCACTACTCAAAGATTATTAATTCTGTTTAATGGGCCACGTTTTATATCATTATGGAAGGCTTAAAAATAGGATTTTGTTTCCATACTTTATATTTTCCTTAGTGGATTAGGATTTTGTTTCCATACTTTATATTTTCCTTAGTGGATTAGGATTACTTTATATTTTCCTTATGCAATTAGGAATGTTTTCCTTATGCAATTAGGAATGTTTTTCCTTATGCAATTAGGAATGTTTTAGTCTTAATTTTCCATATGCAATTAGGAATTTTGTAACCCTTATTTAAGGGCACTATTAGGCTGAATTTGATATACAACATTTAATAAAAATTTTTGAATTCTTCTACAAGTTCTTCTTGTGAATTTTCGTGTGAGAGAGATTAGAGTGGATTCTTTAATTCTTTCTTTGCATCAAGAATTAGGTTTACTTATCAACAAGAGTTGTGGCGTTTTCCTTCTTCTTACCAACTAAATCCTTCAATCATAATGAGTTCGCGTCTCTTTATAGGCGTTGGGTTCCTTAGGAGGTGATTATCAAGTTTCAAGGAGTTCTCTACCATTATTATACGTTGGGTTTGCTACCATCGTTGCTAAGGTTCCTCGTCATTTGGTATCAGAGCCTTGCTACAAGGTAATTTTTATCTACTTTGTCTTTCTTGGGTTTGTTAATTTAGGTCTTTTAAATTTCTGCGATTTAGGGTTCTTAGAGAGTCTCGTCTTTAATTTTCGAAAAGGAGTCTGATTGAATTTTGAAACCTAAGCTTTGCATCTGAATTGGATTCGAAACCAAGATTAGGGTTCTTGAAAGAAAGCAAAAGCTAGAGTTTTTGTTCAAGTTTGATTTTGATTTGATTTTGAGTGAATCTGGGGTTGCGAATTAAGTCCAGATTTCGAAAAGCTCTTGGGAGTAAATTAAGTCCCGAATCAAGGGGATAGTGAGAGGAAGCAAAAAAAAAGAGTATAAAATCACCTCAACAAAAATTGTTTGATATTCTTGCTATTTGGGTGCTAAGGATCAAATCTAGGTGGGTGAAAAGAAATAAAATTTTTGGGCGAAAAATTTCACCTTTTGAGGGGCTTTTGGAATTCGAAAATCAGACCTTAATATTCATGTTATTTGAGTGTTATAGGTGGGAATTAGAGTCTAGAAGCTAGCATTTTGGGTAGAATTGATTAGGTCCATAAAGCAGCTTGCCAAGTGTGGGTTGTTTTTTATTCATTATATCCAAATTTGTCTTGTTTATTGTCTTCATTGTTTCTGATTTCTTTATCTAGCATTTAATTCCATTACATTGCTAAGTATCATTTGATTGTGTCGATACTTGGTTCTATATCGAGTAGTGCAAATTACCTTGCATTGCCTCCGGATACTTGTCTTGTTTTCTATCTAGTTCTAGGATTTAGGTTATAGTTTCTTGAACGACTTGACAATTGTTGGTTGGTGAGCTTGGTTCTGAAGTGCAATCAAGGAAGACAAGAAAAGTGAGGTAATTCTAAACACTTGAGTGAATTTCGATTATTACTAACCTTGTTTCTTTGAGTTTGTTTGTTTGTTAACATGGCTGGAAAAGGAGAAGAGACTAGCAAAGAAGGAGCTATGGCCGAAAGCTTGGCTAGGCTTAATGAGACTTTGGCAACAATGCTTGGTCGAATGGAGATGATGGATACTAGATTGCAAGAGAATGCAGCACGACAAGCACAACAAATGCAACAAGGGCAGCCAGCCGCACATCCAAATCCCATAATGCGAGCGAGGAGAGTGCTTAGGAGAGAAGGGCAAGGAAATCTTGAAGCCCTAGAAGCAGCCAAAAAGGTAGAAGATGAAGATGAAGGTGGAAATCAACCTACCACTGATGGTGACCTTACTTCCATCAAGATGAAGATTCCTTCCTTTGAAGGGAAGAACAATGCAGAAGAGTTCATAGAATGGGAGAGGAAAGTTGAGCAGATTTTCGAATGCCATAACTACACCGAAGAGAAGAAATCAATTTTGGCAGCCGTAGAGTTCAAGGGGTATGCTACCTTTTGGTGGGATCAATTGAAAGCTAATAGAAGAGGGAAATGTATGAGGCCTATTCCTGAACGGTCAACCTTGAAAGAACTAATGAGAAGCCTATTTGTACCATCTCACTATATTCGGGATTTGTACAATCGACTAGCAAGACTAGTTCAAGGTGGAAGAAGTGTGGAAGAGTACCACAAAGAGATGGAGATGATCATGGCTAGGGCAAATATTGATGAAGATGAAGACAAGAAGATGTCACGTTTTCTTGGGGGATTGAATTTGAACATAGCCAATGAATTGGAGATGTATGAATTCAACACAATGGAAGAGTTAGTTCAAAAGGCCATGAAGATAGAGAGAAGATTGAAGAATAAAGCTATTTCGAAAACTGGCTACTCTAAAGCTAGTGGAAATTTTTCAAACTTCAAGGGTTCAAGTTCGAGTGGAGGTTCCTACAAAGGGGATTACAAGGGTTCTTTCCAAAAGAATTCTTCCTACAATCCTAATTTCAAGAAGCCGAATGATGGGGATGCAAAAACAGCCAAGGAAACACCTTCTAGACCTACTCCAAGTAGGGAAATTAAATGCTACAAGTGTTTGGGAAGTGGACACATTGCTTCTCAATGTCCGAATAAGAGGGTGATGATTGCAACCCATGAAGGGGAAATTGAATCAGAATCTGAACATGAAGAAGAAGAGGAGGGCGAATGTGGTGATAGGGCAAAATATGATGAAGAGGCTTGGGAGAATCAAGTCTTGAATGCTGAACATGGAGAGATGCTTGTTACTAGAAGAGCCTTGAATATTCAAGTCAAGGAAGAAGGCTTGGATCAAAGGAAGAATCTTTTCCACTCTAGGTGTTTGGTGAATGGTAAGGTTTGTACACTTATCATTGATGGTGGAAGTTGTACCAATGCTGCTAGTACTACAATGGTGGATAAATTGGGGTTAACTTGTTTTAAACATCCCAATCCTTACAAGTTGCAATGGTTCAATGACGCTGGAGAAGTAAAAGTGTTGAAGCAAGTCAAGGTATCATTCTCCATTGGGTGGTATAAAGATGAGGTTTTGTGTGATGTAGTGCCAATGCAAGCTGGACATTTGCTATTAGGAAGACCATGGCAGCATGATAGAAGGGCACAACATGATGGCTTTTCTAATAAGTATACCTTTACTTATGAAGGAAAGAATGTTGTTCTAGCACCATTATCACCTCAAGAGGTGTATGAAGATCAAAAGAGGATGCTAGAGAGGGAGAAAGAAGTTTCGGCCAACATGAACCAAGGGGGTTCAAATTCGGTCAATGATGTTTCTTCAACACCCAAGAGTAATTCTAAGGGTAGGGAGAGAGAAAATAATAAAGTGAGTGAGTGCAGAAAGGGAAAAGAGGCCGAGAGTCAAAAGAAAGTAAGAAAACAAATAAATGGCCCATTGGTGAGAGAAAATAAGCAAGGAGAAAAAGCAAAATATACTTTTTATGCAAGAGCAAGAGAGATAGATGTAGGGCAGCCTGTACTCATTATTATGTATAAAGAATTGTTACTTGCTGACAATGAAGAATCTCTTGATTCTTTACCTTCTAGTTTTGTGTCTTTGTTGCAGGATTTTGAGGATGTGTTTCCTGAAGACCTTCCTAGTGGTTTGCCGCCATTAAGAGGGATTGAACATCAAATTGATTTCATACCCGGTTCTACAATTCCAAACCGGCCAGCATATAGGAGCAATCCTATGGAGACGAAAGAGATGCATGAGAAAGCAAGAGCGAATATTGAGAAAATGAACAAGAGATATGCTGATTCTACAAATAGAGGGAGACGTGAGATTAAGTTTCAAGTAGGAGATTGGGTTTGGGTGCATTTTCGAAAAGAGAGGTTTCCTAACCAAAGGAAGAACAAGTTGCAAGCTAGAGGAGATGGCCCATTCCAAGTGCTGGAGAAGATTAATGACAATGCCTACAAGATTGACTTACCAGGTATGTATAATATTAGTGCTACTTTCAATGTAAGTGATCTTTCTCCTTTTGATGATGCAGATTTGAGGACAAATCTTTTTGAAGAGGGGGAGAATGATGCAAGAAAGGATCCCTTGAAGCTAGCAAGTGGACCAATCACTAGGAGCAAGGCAAAGAGATATCAAGCTAGTATGGCTTTGCATATTCAAGAAGAGATTTCCAAAGAGCTTCAAGAATTATCATTCAAGAAGATGGAGGTAGAGCTTGAAGAAGGCACGCCAAAGCTGATTATGATGCTTAGTGTGAATATGGAAGCTAAAGGCTAGCTAAAGAGGTCCAACGTGCAAGAAAGGTCCATGGGAATTCATATAAAGCCTTGGGAAGTAATTTAAGGCCTTAGTAAGATGATGGAAGTGATTGGAAGAAAAGCTTGGAGTGCAGCCAGTTTCACAGCGTACTTGTGAGATTTCTGAAGCCCTGTGAGAATAGCTGGATGGACCCACTGCTCAAAGATTATTAATTCTATTTAATGGGCCACGTTTTATATCATTATGGAAGGCTTAAAAATAGGATTTTGTTTCCATACTTTATAGTTTTCTTAGTGGATTAGGATTTTGTTTCCATACTTTATATTTTCCTTAGTGGATTAGGATTTTGTTTCCATACTTTATATTTTACTTAGTGGATTAGGATTACTTTATATTTTCCTTATGCAATTAGGAATGTTTTTCCTTATGCAATTAGGAATGTTTTCCTTATTCAATTAGGAATGTTTTAGTCTTAATTTTTCATATGCAATTAGGAATTTTATAACCCTGATTTAAGGGCACTATTAGGCCGAATTTGATATACAGCATTTAATAAAAATTTTCGAATTCTTCTACAAGTTCTTCTTGTGAATTTTCGTGTGTGAGAGATTAGAGTGGATTCTTTAATTCTTTCTTTGCATCAAGAATTAGGTTTACTTATCAACAAGAGTTGTGGCGTTTTCCTTCTTCTTACCAACTAAATCCTTCAATCATAGTGAGTTCGCGTCTCTTTATAGGCGTTGGGTTCCTTAGGAGGTGATTATCAAATTTCAAGGAATTCTCTACCATTGTTATATGTTGGGTTTGCTGCCATCGTTGCTAAGGGTCCGCGTCATACCATATACTTATACTTACTGGAATAGAATTTATATAAGAATGAAGGTGGAACAAAATATGAGGAAGAATAGAAAAATAAGATAGATAAGATTATATTTATATCCTATTACTCATAGTAGAAGTGCAATGCTCTTATAATCACACTATTAGCTACCATATGTCAAATTGGATAACAATCTTCTCTAAAAACCCTTTTTTCTCATACCCATTTAGGTTATTATTTACAATATTCAACATCATAGACGCATATTCCATGGCAGCTCTAATTCTACCTTCATTCCTTCTTGGCTCCTATATGTAAAATGTGAGTTGGAAGCTGGAAAAATAATACTTTATACTTAAACAACAAAACAGAACGTGGCTAAAAATCAAATAAAAAACAGAACATATAGCATTCTGCTGCATTTTTCATTTATTTTTCAATGCAAACATGAGGCAATTTCCATTAATGTATCACAACCAAATGTTTAGATAGATTCAAATTTATTGAAAAATCATATACAATAAAATCAATCATTTCTTCATAACAGTTAATTTACATTCCGAAGAAAACAAAAAAAAACATATGTAAATGAAATTATTTAACAATTTCTAGAACTGAAAGAAAATTCATCTTTCATTATCAAATTTTTGACATTTTCAAACCAATACTAATAATTCCAACAATAAAAATTGATAGCAGAGAGTCAATATCAATCTCTGTTTTTTCTTAATTAGATGTTCACCATCCATCGATCCAAGTTTTGTTTCGGCAACAAAACCTGTTATATGATTGTCAGAAGAAAATCGTTTTTGAAAAGTTTTCAAATCATCCACCGCATCTTCCACTATATCGTAAGGTTTGTATAAGCTTCGCCTCTCTCCAATAACCATAGATGCGCAAGCATACCATGAATCGTAAATGTCAGTCTTCTTACCACGAAATACAATTTAATACTTCACTTTATTTCTTTTCTTCTGTAGATCCATCATGTATGCTAAGGCATAACTGGTGTTTTTCTTTTTCAATTTTGCATGCGTCTGTAACACCCTTCTTCTACATTTTTATTTTGTTTTATATTTTTTTCTTTTAATTATTTTATTCTATTTTAGTATTTATGGTGATTGTTGGCTAGGGTTAATTTTTTTAGATGAATGAATAATTACGTTTTAAAAATAGAAAGAATCTTGCAGTAAAGATGAGCTTATTAAATTGATTGTTTAGTAGAAAACTATAACAATAAATAAGAGAATAGAAATTTGAAATTCAAATTTCAAATCTATAATCCTAAAATATATATATGTATAATTTCAAATATCAAAAAATGAATTCTGACCATCAAGTATTTTATCAGACCATTTAACATTACCAATAAATAAAACCTAAGAATGCCTTGGAAATATAGTGTTTTACCTTAATAATGCCAACACTGTCAATAATTATAGCATCATTGATAATAAATATATCAAAGATACAAGGATAAATTTGATTGATTGAAATATAAAATAGGTAATTAATGTTTGAATACAATATCAATAAGAAAAGTTTTTTCTTGCCAGTATAAAATCTCTCTTGACCCAACAAATCTTAAGAGTTCTAGAAAATTTTTGCTTTTAGGCAACCCAGGCAGACTAAAGGGAAACAGCTACAAAATTTTCCAGACAAATACAGTTAGTCCATGGCGATAAATCGACCATCGTACTAATCCTCCCCACGTGATCTCAGCACTTCTGAAGCAAATCGAATTATGAAATTCAGCAGCCATATGCAACTCAATATTCGGGCCAAATCCAAGGATCTCAAACAAGGTAAAAGATCAGGCACAATATAAGGCTTCCTCTGACAGGGAAGAAAAATGACATAAAAAGCTCATTCGAATTCAATTTTCGAATACCAGGCTAAACCCAGTTGCAAAATGATTGAACAATAATTTAAAAAAATGTTGAGATCCAAATATCAGACAAATAATAGATATAACATCAAGCTTTCTACACCCCACCCCTCCAAAATCGTGCAGTACATTAAGATTTTGTCTGGAGAGGGACCAACTAAAATATCAGATAAGCAACTATTTCCACATGCTATTACTAAATAACCTAAAAAGAATTGTCACACATGTACAAGAAGATTTACGATCCCCTTCAACCAAATAAGATAAAGCGGAGAAAGAAAACCCCTAAGAATAGAATACGTGCAAAATTACATTCTTAATTATGGCAATTTAAAATACAACTTGATAACAGATGGAAAAGGAGATTCACCAACAAAACCAAACACGCCTTTCAATGCATGCAGGTCCATCAAAGAAGATCAGTTTAAATAGAAAACCAGTATCCAGTATCAGTTGGCTCCTTCCTTCAATATGACACCTATACTAAGTAGTATGGCACCTGCAGCATATCATTTCTACCATGTGAATCCAAAAATCCAACTTAAGCTGATATTGGCTCATAAAGGTACGACAGCCATGGGTGCTTCAGAGCCTCAGATGCAGAAGGCCGCTTCTTTGGGCTTATCTCAAGCAAATGGGCAACAAAGTCAATGAAGCCTTGATCACCCATTGGCAATCGGTGCCTCAAGGATGTCTTTTTTGGTATGAGGTATTCCAGTCTGTTGGTGTCCTGAAGTAGAGTGCAGTAAAAACAACAACATTACACTTACAGAGCTTCCAAAAAAAAAGTCTATAATTTATTACAAAAAAAAATCCAAAATAAATTGTCTTGATACAAGAAAGCCCAGAAAACTAGAGATAATAAGAAAAATTTGTCATTCTTCATCCATTCAATAAACCATTTAAAACAATTGCTAACCTTTATATCTACTTGAATCAAATCAAGTAAAATAAATAATAAAAAAAAAAAAAAAACAATTCCATCCCACCCCACCCCACCCGACTAAACACCAAAAAATGCTTCTCATACATGTAATACCAATATGCATAAAGTTAGAAATAAAATTGTCTCAAAAGATAAATGTTTTTAAAATTAACCAAACTACATTTGTAATGTACATAAAATACAGATGTTGAGGAAACTTCTAGGACTATGAAAAGTACAACCATCAGCATCAAAACATAGACAAGAATGATTTCTCAACATTATTCATATCACTCAAATAACCTTAATTTCCATTGGATAAAGCATCAAGTTTTATATATAGCAAGATTTCTTATAGTAGAATAGCAAAAACATATATATCACCAACTTTATGGCTACAGATAAAAATTGAGATTTAGTGTGTATATATAAATATAAATATATAAATAATATATATATAAATTAATGAAACATCAAAGCACTGTTTCCAAAAAGTTCTTATAACAAGGATGAGATTGCAACTACTAATTTTCTGCTTTGATCATCAACAAAACAATTAGGGCAATGCATTTTATCTTTAAAACAATTTTTGCAGTTAGCATCATTATACTTTTTTAAAATAAAAATGAATTGTGATAAAAATATTGCAAAACACAGCAGCAAAATTCTTTAATAGATGATTAATTGAATAAAATGGGATAACTTTTCTAATTGTGTTGCAGCTCTGAGATTTAGATACTCTCTAGTTATTTTGTTTTGGAGGGAAATTTGTGTATGGTTATCTGTTAGAAGTGTTGTTGCAGCAAGTTAGTGGGTTAGGAGAGAGGTATGGTTGTGCTTGAGCATTTCCAATCCCCAACAGTTCGGCATTGAGGTTGAGAACTACTTTTCCAAAAGGCATCTAAAGGCATTGAGGTTGAGAACTACTTTTCCAAAAGGCATCTAAAGGCATTGAGGTTGAGAACTACTTTTCCAAAAGGCATCTAAAGGCATTGAGGTTGAAAACTACTTTTCCAAAAGGCATACTTTTAGATGCCATTGGAAAAGGCAATTTCAAATCGTTGCTCAACAGTTTTGGGTATTTTATGACCAAATCATGTCTCACTTTCCAAACAGTTTCTAATAGACTATAATCAACGTTATACTCATTTATGGCATTTTTTGAGCCCTAATAATGCCACATACAGCTTGAGTGACGCACATTTCAAAGTGAAGTACTCCTTCCATCCCAAACTTATTGTCTTGTTTGACATCAGCATTGTTAAGATTTGTGTTCTATAATACAATTCCAATAACGTTAATTTTGTTTTGTAACACAAAGTTTAACATTACAATAATGTAAAACAAGAAGCATTTAGACATTGATAAAAAAAGATCTAATTGATACATAAACATGGATCATGCACACACTAAAAAGGTATAAGAAATATAAGATCAAGAATGTTCTATCCTTCTTAGTTTTCTATGATCCAAATCCTTTAAAAGAACAGAACTAATCTTTATAGTCCAATACAAGAAATGTAAGGTTTATGATTAAGTTTGCTCTGTAAGACCAAGCTTGTAATGTTTATTATTGAGGGTCAATCAACCAAAATAAAAAAAAATGCAATTCTTGCTCTTGGATTGTGCAATGCCTGTGGATGTTCCATATTGGGTTTTCAGCCATCATGACATGTTCATATATCCTCTAACCCTCAAGTGCGATGCCCAAGAAATTTTAAAAGTGACGTTTCATATCTTTAATCATGCAGATAATTGTAAATTTCAGTCACCCAAAGAAATTTTAAAAGTGACGTTTCATATCTTTAATCATGCAGATAATTGTAAATTTCAGTCACCCAAAGAAAGATTTCATCTGAGTAAAACTATTCCTAACATTTAAATTGACTCAAAAACTATCCAACAAAAAAGAAGACGCAACTACCACCCAACAATATGCCACATACTATGCAAATGACGACATGATAATCAACACAAGATGGAAAAGCTGAATTGTGAATTACGTGGATACTCACCAGTTTTATATTTTGGAGGAAAATTCATGTTTCAAGTTTATGAAGAGAGCTTGTTGTCCCAATAATTTTGATAATGGGGTTAAATAGAAAGTACGAATAATCAAAATCAGGTTTTGGGTCAATTTCTGTAGGGCCATGAGCTTGATCTGACTGGTCATGGCGTAACCCACCCAGATAAAGTTATATTTAGAATCCTAACAGAAAAGGTTCAGGCTGTTTTCAGGCTAGCCGCATTGTGTTATCATGTTTGACATCTTCCTTTCTAGAGATTGGTTGGAAATTCTCAATTTGGATTCATGAGCTGAATAATCCCCAAGAATGCATTGAAGGAAAGATAACAGCAAGAGAATTAAAGTGCAGATGTTGAAAAAGAAGTGTTTTCATTAGAGATTTCAAAATATTTCAAAATATAAACTAGTAAGGATACATTTACTTATTTAGATGATAGAACGACTACAGATAAGATTGCCAAAAATCCACATACAAAAAACAAAAATAAGTTATAAATTAAGATGAGAAAAAGTTAAGGTAGAGAAGATAACATGAAACAGGATTTCTCGCCCATAATTCTCAATGAAAAAAGAAATATCAGTGATATAGATCAAACAAAAACCTTGCCCAGAAAACAAGGGCATTTTATTGCTCAAGAAATCAAAAGTATAAAACAAGAAAATCAATAGCAAAAGTCAAGAGCAATATATGGCATCCACAAGTAATGGCTCAAAGAGAAGGGAGGCTACTCAAGATCATCCTGACTTGCGCATTTGCCATAAGTAAAACATCCTCAACAACCCAGAATGAGGGAGGGAGGAAAGCATAATAAATGACGATATTTATAGTAGATGTTGATCTATTAACCTTCCACAAATTAAAAAAAGAAATGAAACAATTGAAAAACAAAACTAAATATATAAATATAAAACTGCTACCTGGTTCCTCTCATAAAGCATGTGATTTTTGGTAAAATACTTGTAGGTATCTCGTCCTTTAGCTAGCATAACTCGATCAATGGGACCTATAATTCCGATAACTCGTGCCAATAATGTTGCTGGTGAATCATTTTGAAAGAGTACCTAAAACAGAAAATATGTCAAAACCAACTTGCACTGGGTTATAGAAAGCTAAACTCACCATTAAATGTTGTGTATCACATACTTCAAGTAATAAGAAATTCTTGAAGAAGCAAATTGTCAAGTTCTCAGATAATTATTCAGTTGCAACCAATGCAAGTAAAAAAATAATTTCTTAGAAATTCCAATTAATAAAAATAATTCCATAGATGGAACAAATCGAATAAATGTTCATTTATCAATGTAATGGCTAGTTACATCAATGTTCATTACATCAATGAAACAAAAATGGTGTGGCTAGTTGAAGCAGCAAATGCAAAATAAAGTTAAGAGCTGTTTTCACCTAAATTTTAATTTTGGCAACATCAAGGATTTCTGTATCACAGTGTTAGACCTGGCTAAGTCAGTCTGGAAGTAACAATCACAGGAATGAATCTAAGGTAGATGGCAGAGTTAGAATGAAAATTAGAGAGATTAGATGGCAAAAGAGAAGGATCGGAGAGAGAGAAATAACAGAATAGATTGTGGCTTTTTCCTGCCTTTATTCCATAAGCAACAGCATATATATAAGCTGTCTTCACACAAGAATAACTAACTAATGCCAGCCTATATTGGTTAAACGTATTCCAGCTCACCTCACACAAGTCACTTTCCCTCTCTTATTTCTTCTGCTATACTTAACACAATGATTTCTGTTTTCAGGTTAATTCAAAAAGATTCAGAAGAAATATTTATGCTCCCCAAAAAATATAGAGCTTTTCACAAGAACTAGAATCTATACAAATGCTTATCTTTTCAAAGAGCCCCTCTCATCTCTCCTTTCTACATATTCTTCCATGTCCATGAGAGCAACACTCTCTTCAACCCTCACCATTACTCATTTGCTGCAGGTAGGTACCAGAGTCACCTCTCTTTTTCCACTGTGAGGCAAGATGAAAATTTGATTGAAAAAGCAACATAAAGCAACATCCTGTATTATCAACAAGATTTATAGTTACAGATATTTAACCATTCTTTTCTCATTCCAAATCCTAGGGCTGCATTCAGTGCTACTTGTGTTTTTATTTTTCATAGAAACCACAATCTGTTTTATGAATTTTGAATTTTTTGTTTCATAAAAATAAAACAGATTTTCCCCCTATTTGGACATCTATTTTATATCAAGGATACCATTTCACTCAGCTCTACCCTCTAGCAACCCACCTGCAATCTCACTGTAGCACATGTATCAAACAATCATTATTCTTTTCATCGAAACAACCAAACAGCATAAAAATAACTAAAATAACTCCACCGGAACAAACAAAAGTTAAACAGAGATGACAAACTCAAATTAAGATGGCATGAGTGGAATTGATTTGATTTAAGTAGCAATCTTCCATCTAAATTTCTTTATCAATTTTTCTCATCACTGTTTGCTTCGTTGATAATTTGAGGATAGAAAGAGGGCTAAGAAAGAGAACTATTTGCCACTGAACTGCAGCTGCCACTAGTCTCCTCATCAAAATCCTTAATCCCAAAGCAATTTGGCATTTGAGTATCTAAAAAAAGGAAGGAATTGTTAACAGAGATTGCAGAGAGTCAGAGCTAGAAAAAAGAGGATCAAGATATACGGAAAAGTTTGTTTGAGATGGATGAGAAATGAAGATTTCAAAAACAAAAACAAAAATTTATGGGTTTGCGATCAGTATTTTTTGGTTTAAAAAACGCTTGATGAAAATAAGAGAAAAAATCAATAGCACCTTCCACAAAATGCGCTGTGCCGCGTGTTCTTTTTTTTTTTTTTTGGAAAAAAAAAAGCAAAAAACACAAAATCAAAAGTCCCAAATCCTTGTTGATTTGGGTAACTTAAAAATTTTATCCTATACAACCCTAAACAACACCAGCATCCTAAAATCTCATAAGTCAATTGGAGTTGGCTATATGGATTTTTCTTTTCCACGCAATACGATTGAGAGTTATCTCTTCTGATAGATATAACATCATAAGATCATTTTAGACCATTTTTAACCAAGTCAGTTTAGGCCTACCTCTGCCTCTCTTAGCTATATTTACTCTAACTTGTTCGGTTTTTTTAACCGACGCATCTCTAGGTCTTCGTTTCACATGGTCAAACCATCTCAATCTATGCTCTCTTATCTTATCCTCAATAGGTGTTACCTCCACTTTTTCTCTAATGCACTCATTGTGGACTCTATCCACACTAGTATGACCACACATCCATCTTATCATTCTCATTTCCGCAATATGCATTTTGCTTATGTGTTGTCCTTTTATGTTGGGAAATGAATATTATCACTCTATTTCCCTTAAACCAGATTAGTAGGAAAGCGAAAAATAAATGCGAAATAGTAACATGCAATTTGATAACGGAGTTCGGCCAATTATGCCTACGTCTACGGAGCTGTTGCAGACTTCTATTAAGGAGAAAAATACACCGTGTTTACAAACACTTACATCTCATACCCAATTATCCCCAAGAATTTTAACAGAAATTCTTTTAAAGAAATTCCCTAATAGACTGATTTCAATCTGTCTTCACACTTCGATCTATGCAACAGCTCTTCTACGATCTATTTCTACCGCAGGCCAACTGAAGCTGAACACAGCTTCAGTTTGTCAGTCGACACCGTCTTCGTTAACATGTCTGCTGGATTTTGAGTTCCACTGATCTTCTCAAGTTTCAAAATCCCATTTTCCAGAAGTGACCGGATAAAGTGATATCACAACTGTATGTGCTTTGTTCTGACATGAAAAGACGGATTCTTCGCTAGATGTATGGCACTTTGACTGTCGCAATGCAAAACATTGTTTTCTGGTTTCTTGCCTAGTTCTTCCAAGAAACTTTGGAGCAAGATCATCTCCTTGCTGGCTTCCGTGACAGCGACATATTCTGCTTCAGTTGTGGAGAGAGCAACTATCTTCTGTAGTTGAGAAACCCAGCTCACTGCGGTACCTCCTAGAGTATAGACATACCCTGTAGTGCTCTTTCTGACGTCAATATTTCCAGCTAAGTCAGCATCCACATAGCCTGCTAGTGTCGTATCTCCACCTTGAAAACAAAGTACCTTATCTGTGGTACCCCGAAGATATCTGAGGATCCACTTGACTGCTTCTCAGTGTACCTTGCCTGGATTATTCATGTACCTACTAACAGCTCCCACTGCTTGAGCAATATCTGGCCTGGTACAAACCATGGCATACATCAAACTCCCAATTGCCGAGGCATACGACACATTTGCCATGTGTGCACGTTCCTCCTCCGTCTTCGGTGACTGTTCTTTGGAGAGTCTGAAATGAACACCTAAAGGTGTGCTCACTGATTTAGCATCTTGCATGTTGAATCTGGCTAGTACTTTGGTGATGTACTCAGCCTGTGATAACATCAAAGTCCCGGACTTCGTGTCTCTCTTGATCCTCATTCCAAGAATCTGCTTTGCGGCACCCAGATCTTTCATTGCAAACTGCTTTGACAATTTCTGCTTTAAATTTTTAATCTCTTGCATGTCTGAACCTGCAACGAGCATGTCATCAACGTTTAACAATAAAATAATAAAGCTACTGTCAAACTTCTTAATGTAGCAACAATGATCTGCTTGGCATCTTGTGAAACCGTTGCTACCCATAAAGCTATCAAACTTCTTGTACCACTATCTAGGAGCTTGTTTCAAACCATACAAACTCTTCTTCAACCTGCACACTAGATTTTTCTTGCCTGCCTTAATGAAGCCTTCTTGCTGCTTCATATAGATCTCTTCCTCCAAATCTCCATGAAAGAATGCTGTCTTTACATCTAACTGTTCAAGATGTAAATTCTCTGCAGCTACTATTTTCAACACCAGTCTGATTGGCGTAAGCTTTACGACTAAAGAAAAAATTTCAGTATAGTCAACACCTTCCTTTTGTTGAAAACCTTTTACAACCAATCTTGCTTTATAGCATCTACTCTCATCATGCTCTTCTTTGATCTTGTAAATCCACTTGTTGTGGAGTGCTTTCTTGCCTTGTGGTAGTTCAGCTAATTCCCATATCTGATTTGACATGAGTCCATCTCATCTTTCATGGCAAACTCCCACTTGACTGAATCCTCCACTTGCATTGTTGTATAATAGCACTCTGGTTCACCATTGTCTGTCAGCAACAAGTAATGCAAAGAAGGCGAGTAACGTTGGGTTTGTCTAGGAATTCTAGAGGAGCATCTCAATTCCAGCATGCTTGGCTCCTCTGCTTCAGGACTATTCTGAACATCATTTCCAGAAATCTCCTCGAACTCAACAAATTCTTTATTTTCAAAATCTGTCTTGGAGCTGCTTGATTCTGCTGTTAGCCTATCTTTGTACATCACATTCTCGTTGAATATGACATCTCGGCTTCTTACGATCATCCAATTTTTATAATCCCAAAACCGGTAACCGAACTCATCACCACCATATCCAACAAAGACACATTTTTTAGACTTGGCATCAAGTTTACTTCTTCCAGCAGAATCTATATGTATGTAAGAGATACAACCAAACACTCTTAAGTGTGAAAGGTTTACCTCTTTTTTGCTCCATGCTTCCTCTGGTATTTCACCATCCAGAGGTACTGAAGGCCCACAGTTGATCAGGTAGGCCGCGGTGTTGACAGATTCAGCCCATAAATTCTTGGGCAAGTCAGCATGTATGGCCAAGCCTCTAGTGCCATAGATTTGAATCAGCATCCGCTACTGCGATGATGTTCTCTATGTTTGAGGTTACATAGAGAGTACCGGTCTTCTTACCACGAGCAATGACAAGTGCTCCTTTGGTAATTTTCCATTCACAATCTGTGAAGGTCGTACAATAACCTTCTTTATCAAGTTGTCCCACAAAGATCAAATTTCTTTTGAGACCAGGAATATGTCTCACTCCTTGCAGCTTCCAGGCAGTCCCATTTGGCAACTTTAATTTGACATCTCCTTTTCCTATGATCTTCAAGGTTTCATCATCGGCTTAGATGAACCTTTCCGAAATCACCACTGACATAGCTCTCCGTGATTTCTCGACATGGAGTGGAGTGAAAAGATGCCCCTGAATCCAAGATCCATATCCATGATTCAATCGGACTGTTAATGATTAGAATCATAGCATCGCCTGCATCCTTGGTCACGTTTACAGATTCCTATGCGCCGGTATCTTTCTTCGGAGCTCTGCAATCCTTCTTAAAATGACCCTTCTTGCCACAATTATAACACTTGAAATCTTTCTTCCCTGATCTAGATTTGCCCCTTCTAGATCTTGATCTACCAGAATCTGAGTTTCTGTCTAAAGTTCTCCCTCTAGACTCTGTGTGTAGAGCTGAAGAGGTTGATGCTTCTCATGATTTTCTTCGCCGAATTTCTTCACTCAATACCAGATCTCGTACATCGTCGAATTTTAATTTGGTATTTCCTGACGAACTGCTGACTGCTATAACGATAGCACTCCAACTGTCTGGTAGAGATGATAAGAGAATTAAAGACCGAACTTCATCATCGAATTCAATTTCCACTGAACTCAACTGGGTTGTGACTGTGTTGAGTTCATTCAGATGTTAGGCCACCGATGCCCCTTCTGCCATTCGTAAATTAAATAACCGCCTCATTAATGAACTTTATTTGCAGTCGATGGCTTTTCATACATGCTAGAGAGAGCCGCCATAAGACATGTCGTGGTCTTTTCCTTGGCTATGTTGAAAGCAACATTACGGGATAATGTTAATCTTATAACTCCAAGGGCTTGTCTGTCGAGGAGGTTCCAATCTTCTTCTTTCATGCCTTCTGGTTTCGTTTGTGAAAGAGGTCGATACAGCTTTTTCTGATACAAATAATCTTCAATTTGCATCTTCCAAAAGCCAAAGTCCACACCATCGAACTTTTCAATTCTCACTTTTCCTTCATCTGCGGCCATCGCTCCCACTCGAATCTGAATTCCCAAAAAAAATTCTGACAGTGAATAGTACCCCCCGTACAGATAAATAGTACTTTTGCCGGATTCCGAACCTTGTCTCTGATACCAGTTGTTGGGAAATGAATATCATCACTCTATTTCCCTTAAACCAGATTAGTAGAAAAGCGAAAAATAAATGCGGAATAGTGACACAATTTGATAACGGAGTTCGGCCAATTATGCCTACGTCTCCGGAGCTGCTGCAGACTTCTATTAAGGAGAAAAATACACCGTGTTTACAAACACTCACACCTCACACCCAATTATCCCCAAGAATTTTAACAGAAATTCTTTTAAAGAAATTCCCTAATAGACGTGATCAAGAGCACAAAAATTACTTGACTTAATTTTTGCTTGACCCGCTCTGATCTTCCTCTCTATTAATTTTCTTTCTATTCTATCTACTTTTCTCTCATACATAACAATGGCCAAATGGCCATTTATATAGGAAAATTATAACATGTGAACATAATGGTTAGTGAGATTTGTCAAAGGTTAAGTATCTCTTTTATCTAAGTTAGGTACCTCCATTTTTGACATTTTATTAACATTTTACTGCCCAACATTCGTTACCATAAATCATTGCAGGTCGTATCACAGTGCGGTAAAACTTTTCTTTTAATTTAATTGACATATTTCGATCACATAGAACTCCTGTAACACCCCTCCACTTCATCTAACCAGCTTTAATCCTATGATTTACATCTTCTTCACAACCCTCATCTTCTTGAAGAATAGAGCCAAGGTATTTAAAATAAGTACTATGATGTACTGTTATTCCGTCTAAAATAATTTCGCCTCTTTCTCTATTCTCGCTATTAAATCTACAATGCATATACTCAGTCTTAGTCTTAGCTTCCAATGTGTTTCTCCATAACTCCAACTTTTGACTTACCCCTGCTTGAGTCTCATCTATTAATACAATATTATCTGCAAACACATCCTATATATGTCTTGTTAGCTCATCCATGACCAAGACAAAAAGACAAGGGCTCAAAGCTAAACCTTGGTGTAATCTAATAGAAATGAAAAAATCTTAAGTATCCCCTCTCACAATGCAGACTGGTGATAGCTCTCTCATACATATCTTTCAAGACTTGGATATATCGTATAAATATTTCTCTACGCTCTAGGACCCACCAAAACAAAACAGTAAATTCTTGAAATTTCCTACAACCTAGTCAACTGAACATCCACCTGTTCCCTTTCAGATGTCTGTCAATTCAATTGCTATTTGATCTATGAGCTCAAAAACCTTTGCTCTCAACCTTAATCCCCCATTTTATTGAGATCTAATCCACCAGAAATGACATAAGGGCCGATCAATCTTTCGTCCACTTGTTACACACTTTACTAACTAAAAATTCAAATGCCAAATATCAAATTTTGCATGTGATACTCAAAATTTGAAAGAAAAAAAAAACCCAAGGAGAAGAACTTCGTAAAGCCACAGTCACATCATCAGGTCTCAATAAAAAATTAAAATGATTGCATAGTGCAACACCTAAATAATCCTAAATTAAAGTATCAGTAAATAAGCACAAGGGAATATCAATGACATTTTAAACTAACAAACTTGTAGCTCTTACCTCCAAACTGAAATCAAGAGGAAATTGTATATTGCATACAAGAAAAACATATAGAAGAAACAAAGCATCATTCCAGAGAGAGAGTATCATGAGAGAGAGTATCATAATAAATTAGCCATAATAGAAGCAGTGAACCAAGAGTCCACAAGTCCTGCATGTTGTCACTTGGAAAGCACTACAATGCTCTCACCTCTTGAACTACAATGAAAAATGTGAATTGTTCTCTAATTATAGGTCCGAACTAATCAAACATATCAAGTTGACATAGCTCATATTAAATTCTAAATTTTTCTATATGATTGAATCCTATTAATTTACTGCATAAGATTACAGCCTTCTACTCCTTGAAGTTTGCTAATGATTACATGATTGGGGAATTACAACTCCCAACACATTTTATTCAATTATAACTGTTAATTTAAACCCAAAGGTGCCAATTGATATTATGAACTTAACGAAGTGGTAAAATTAATTTAGCAACCCTTATAATGCACTATACACACAAAAATCCAATGAACATTATATATAAAGCAACACAAAATGGAAAAACAAAAAACAACAACACATTTGAAACATCTAAATCAATCCCGGCTACACCACAACAAAGTAACATCCACCAAGAAAATAGTTACATACAAATCTACAATACGGTCCAATCATGAGCTGTTCCTCTTTATAAGTAGCAAAGATTGGAGAATTTTAAGAAACTCTGAATGTGTGGCTTTTTTGAAACAAAAGCATAAGGGTTTTGCAAATCTGTGCTCTATCACCCAGATTCATACTGCCTTTTTATTTATTTAATTTTCTCTTTTCTCCCTTTTGTTTTATTCATATTTCAACTGTGTTCTTCTTTTCAATTATTGGTCAGTTTTTCTTGTAACAAGAATTCTCTACGATAAATTTTCAAATAAAATCAGCAATATTAAGTGGAAAATCAAAAGCTTTTGATGTCGACATATACAAGAATCCTAACCACTGTTTCTTGAGTAAGTAGGTAGGATGCTTGGAAGAGATAGGAAATGTAAAGCAAGCTATAAAATTCAATGATTGCTAGTAAAAAAGGTGTTTACTTGAAATATCAGGAAAAAAAAAATTATATTCTTTTACTTACAAGAATTTTATTAGCAAAAATATGTATAATTTGATGGGATTGTAATGCTTGCACACTATTGACCTGACCTATAATACAAGTAGTTTCAGGAAATTCATCCCAAACGTTATCATACAAAATCTAAATTATTCATCATGCATTCACTGGCATGTAAATGAACCTAATAGCTATCATTATATGCTCAACACCTTGTCCACCAAGAAGTAAATGAGAAGATATTTTTAAATTAAGAAGAACAAAAGAAGGTTAAACTAGAAGTGGATAAAGCACAAAAATAGAGAATAAACACAATACCATATGCTGCTTGCATTTATGATCTCACACTCAACGTCTCTAACTGAGAAAAAAATGCTAACACCTACAATGCTTAAAGGCTAAAACTTACATTGCCTGTACAAAGCTCAGCCAAGATGCAGCCAAGTGACCAAACATCTATCTTCTTATCATACGGAAGCCCCAAGATAACTTCTGGTGCACGATAGGATCTGGATTGAACATAGGAGCATAAATGATCTGTCTCAAAACAGCTACTCCCGAGGTCTATGACTTTCACCTCACATCTACTATAGCTTTTCACCAATATATTTTCAGGCTTTAAATCACAATGTATAAGGCCAAGACCATGCAAAAACTGAAGGGCCTCCAAGCATTGTATGGTAATTGACTGGCACAGAAGATTTCAAAAGAAGATTAAATTAAAGCAAGTTAAAAAGATTGACACTCCCAGGAAGAAAACAGCAAGCCAGATACCTGCAGTCTTAGCATTGTAAAGTAAACCTCTCCTCCTGATTCTCTATTGAACTTATGGAACTCGTACAAGTTTGCCTTGAGAAGTTCACATACGATTAACAAATGCTCCTGTAAATAATGAATTGTCAATCAAGAATTTAGTATCAATAAAACAAATAAAAGAACACCTCTATTATTCAGAATACCAAATCAAGCAAGCCTAATCCATGTCACACAAAAAGCTAAGAGGGCATGTCTTGTCCTTGCACACCCATACCACATTCTAGGAAACTAGTCAAAATTTTATCAAACAATAAAATTCCGAACATTACCATTATATTGAAAATTTCCTTCTTACATCCTAACAGAAAAGTGATTCCTTAAATGCCCATGTATTTGAAATTTGAAGAGACTAGGCATCCAATATTTAATACAATATTGTAATTATATATTTACCTTCTCTTAAAAAAAAAAATCAGAGAAAAGAGAAATTCACTACCCATAAGACTTTCCTCACTCCTATCACTTAGTGATTCATAATAGTTTAGGGAAAGAGATCACATCCACAACATGCACCCCACTCAATATACTAATCATTGAAGGCTGATAAAGTATATTATGAAACCCGTAAATGAAAGCCAAATTTTTATTATATAGAACATAAATATAGTGGGATTTGGGCAGCCTAGCTCAAATACATCATCTACTATAATAAATTGACAAACAGAGAAAAATGTAATCAGAAAGACAGCAGAATTGACTTACTCGGTAATAGAAGTAATCATACAATCTGAGAATGTGGTACTTGTCAGCAGGATCATGCTTGTTCACATACTTTAGGAGCTTTATCTCATCAAGACTCTGATCAAAGAAGTCCTTGTTGTTTTTTATTATTTTAACACAGACATCCATGCCTGTATGCAGGTCATGTGCTTGAATAGCCTTACTGAATGCAGCTGATCCAAGATACTCAGTGACATGATAACGCCCAGCTATTACAGAATTGAGAACAACATGGAAGTTCTTATCCTCCTCAAAGCCAGTTCTGAGCAACAGAAGTAAGAGTTCAAGTGAAGAAGTCTTGTAGAATAAATTCACAAATGATAAAATCTATGAAAATGAAGAGTCTAAAATGAGAAGCTTGCTTGATATTGGTAAAGAACATTGACTGAAGCAATCAAGACTATCAGTCACAAAAAGAGCATAATTGTTGCCATTCATAGAAGAAGACAACATGAAACTCCAATTTACAAGTACGTTTCAACTACTTGATGTGCATGCACCAAGACCCTATCTTGGAATTTTTAAAGATTAAAAACTTTTATTGAGCCTTTCACTTGTAAGCTTGAGCTTTTGGATTGATTGATTTCTTTACATAGTACGAAAGCCTCTAACAAAAAGGTCTAGAGTTCAAATCCTGATCCCCTCTCTTGTTAACCTCTTATTAGTTAGAAATTACAAAGGTTTCTTGTCCCACAAATTAAGCCCAACAGGCTTTGCTTGAAGAAGTGTGTCAAAAGTTACCCCCTCCTATCAAGCATTCACTTACACGATTGAGCTTTTAAGTTGAGTAATTTCTTGATAGAAGAGAAGAATAAGCAATTCCCAACTTCTATTTGTCTTCAAGCTTTCAAGGAATCAGAAAATTGCCAAAATAGAATTTTACGTTTTTGAAGAGCTGTGTAGCAATTTTTGGTTTATTGCCTTGCACAAGTATGTAGCCTCTGAAGAAGTGTTTGGTTTATGGCCAAAATACTATATCGAGTATGGGAACCTAGAGCTCACACTTTCAGCAAGCCAAATTCAAAAAGTAAATGAAGGACGGCAGGATAGGTATAATGGCAGAAACAAGAACTAAAAAGCGCCCAATAGTCAGCCAAATTCATGGGTCATCGGTCATAACAGGATGGAGAGTATTGTTTATGGCAAAATGAGTTTATTTTCAAACGACAAACAGTTACCCTAAGAATAAAATCTGGTAAAGACGAATGGAAACAAGGATTGTAACCTTGGGGATTTTGTATCCCCAATTTCAGGGGCATAGCAATGCAGATGACAACTACTATGCCGTTCAAACCAAACATCAATTAGAATAAAACTTATCCAATCATCAATTTGTCCAGCCTACCAAGCAAAGCTAAAGTTACACCACTCCCTAAATATAAAACCTACAGAATGTAACCATGACTGCAGTCAGAAAGGAACAAGAAAGCAGAAAACACAAGTTCACTAATGACATAATAGCTTAGCCAAGTCCCTTCCTCCAATACTTTATAGTCTAAAAGAATTTTGTGGCCATAGATAAAGGAATTGAAGGATCTTAAAAAAAAATTACAGCATTCTGTATACTTAATTTCACATTAAATATTCCCAATTATAAAGAGTAGAGCCTTAAAACTAATTGACCACATTATATCCAAAATACATCTATCATTAGCTACTGAAAGGAGAGTGCACAAAAGTAGGAGCAGCCTCAAACTAAAATTCTAAGAAAACTTCATCAGCAGCAAAGTTATCATCACACCCCCACCCCACACCCCCCCAGCCCCCCTTCTCTTCCTCCCCCTCTTTCTTCCCTTCTCTTAGAGTTTGCAGTCTCATAAAGACCTTAAAGGCAAGAAGCAAACTTTCATTTATGTAATTCAAACTTCATGCATGTCATGGTTCAGTCATCCGACAAAAGCAATTCATGCCAAAGAAAAAAACAATCCACATGTTTATATTAGTCATATTTTTTTCTTTCATTCTTCATATTTCCCTTGATCGTCTTCCTGTTCTATCAATTTTCATTGTTGAAATTTCTGTCCAATCTTTTCACTCACCTGTTATTCCACTGCCTGAATCACAGAAGAAAACTGCCCATGTCATTGTGCTCCACACAATGATTTGGACAGTGTTACACTGCATCAAAGACAGGAATTCCAATTTAAAATTATGGTTCTTTAAAACTCAGCTCAACTAAATAATAATTCCAAATTAATTGGAGTCAGCTATATAAATATTTTTTTTCCACTCGGAGCGATTATGGGTCCCATCCTCGGCGATTATGGTCCTTTATGATACAAAATATCAAAAATTCGAGAAACCTGGAAATTTTGAATTCTACAGAGCAAGCAAAAAGAACAACATACTCTCAGCAAGAAATCTAAACAAAGGGGTTCCATTAACAAGTTAAAAGTTATATTCATGAATTAAATCTCCTTTATTAAATCTATCCTACCAAGGATATTTTACAAGCTCAAATCCTTCATTTAAATGCATATCTTTGGTGAATTCACTGACAAATAAATTCAGATTTAATATGTGCGAATGAGTGGAGAATGAATTTGAAATAAATAACAATAAAGCGTAACTTCAAATTCACTCTATAAGATTTGGTTGAAATTCTTTTACAAGTTCCAGTCTTTAAACAATGATAATAAAAACTCTGGTTAAAATCCTTAGAGTTCAAATTCCCTATACAAGCACAACCTTTGGTGATAAAGGTGTTTATATTACCTCCTATTCAATCTAGCTTCACCTCAGTTTCAATTGGAATTTATTCCATTGAAGTGGCCTTGTAATTTCTTTTAATATACATTCTTATCAGGACAGCAAAATAGTAGTTGGGAACTAGGTTAAACCTGTCCAGGAACAATTGCAAATTTATTAATGGCTACATACTATTCAAAGATACAGCTATTGTTAGTTACACGACAGCAGAGAAAAGGGACAGGACTGGATTTTCACAAAATTATGAAAGAAACAAGGGGTAGTTTTCCAAGCAGCAACATCTAATCAAAATTACCATTGACATACATGACAGCACTTCAAGCCAAGATGCATAGTTCAACAGTAAACAACCATAGATTTAACTTTATAATTAAAAAAAATTCACCAAAGGAGGACATGCCTGTTTTTCCTATGAACAATCTTAAGGTTGAAAGTTTCAAATTCTTCCTCCTGAGCCTTGATTTGCCTTACTTGCTCCTGAACAGCAGCTGCCTCTTCATCCTCGAGTGCTGCTCCAGGATCCTCTTCCCTTACACCCCCAGTTTTCTCATCTTCTTCCTTTTTAGCATGCTCTCGTTCTGTATAACCATAATTTGAGAGTGTAGAAGGAGAAGAAGCTGCAGATCTAACAGCATTGACATTATTCTCCTCCCTAAAACTTTTGACGGTTGAAGCATCACTGCTTTTGACAGATGAACTTTTCTGCCTCCATGCAGCAAGCATATCATCTGTCCCTACTGAAGCATTCATATGCTCATCAGTTTCAGCACCAATAATTGTTCTATTGTTGTTTGACCATAGAGATTTGCTAGACCCTGCCTGGCCTAATTGTCCATCCCTCAATGGTGGGGGAAATGAAAATCCCCCATCTCTATGATCTTTCGCTTGGGAAGACACAACTTTGTCATTTCCAGTCCCATACATATTAGAATCCTGCTTGCTGATTCTCTTTATACCTCTGTTTTGTCGATCAACATATTTCTTGTCTGATTCATGGTGAGATACTCTTGATCCACCAATTCCAACATCATGCTCTTGAAAATACTCTATATCCCCTTCACTACTGCCTCCAATCAAACTTTCCCGTATTTCACTGCCAAAATCAGCAGCATCACTATTGATACCCACACCAATTGATCTAACAGAACCATGTAGATCATCATCCACACAAATATCATCCATACGTGGTCTACTACAGTCATTCAGGGTCTTCCCATCCCCTAGCATAATGAGCTCATTCGTCTGAGTGACAAATCCCTGCCAGACAGGTTCTGCACGCATCAAACTTAATTCTTCTTCATCCATTAACTGTCCATCATACTGAGCTATTAAATCATTCTCATTAGTCCTCCTGTATATTTCAGTCACCGACAATCCTATAGGATCATCTGAAGCTATAATTGGTTCAACAGTTTTTGCTTGAAAATATTGCTCACCAGAGAAGTAAGAGTTCTCCTCGGCAAAAGATTGATCATCATCCTCATCTTTGGTAGGACCCCTTTCCTGTGGGTCTGGAACACTAACATGTCCTGTTCCCTTTTCATTGTCACTCGGATAATCAATTTCGTGGGCCAGAAACCAGGCCTCATCTTCAATTGGTTGTCTCATGTATCCAACATCATCATCATCATCATACTCATCAGAATCCCAATATTCATTTGGATAGTCAATGGATTCACTTAATCCATCACCAATGGTAGCAAAACCAGAAACTAGATCAGATGTGTCCTCAGCAATTCCTTGACTCACGGAAAGCCAACTGCCTCCAGTGATCCTTTTTCCACCTAACTCATCAATTCAAAGAGAATAGGAAAAACTCAGAGGAAAATGTTAGAAGAAAAATCCCAAAAACGATTAAACATCATATGGCCCAGAAAAATAAATAAATTTAAGGCGAAGAAGTCTCCCAACGAATAGAAAAATGAAATTGAAGAAAAGAAATTGGAGTAAAAAAAAAAAGACAACATGAAAGAATATTGTGTTCAATGAAATCAAATCCACCACATTCAGTGAATAAAAATTTATCAATATTTCTGGAATCTCCAAATTGATGAAATTCAGAAGTAGAAAGCATCTAGATTTCTTAAGGTTTACTTGTTTTATGAGCCATTGGAATGCAGCTTTTACAAGTCATTAGAATGCAGCTTTTCTCTTGTTTTTCCCTAGTCAAGATAACAAAAAAATGTGTTTTCCTATAATGATACTAGGCCTATAAGGTTAAGATAGATATCGCTACTAATTTCCCTATATCCAGGCAATTCTTTCAATCAAGTTAACATTAGTTTACCAGAAAGCTTACAAGTGGGAAGTTCCTATATTAAGGCGTTATTGTCACTTTCCCTAATTCTCATGAGTGAAAAAGCACAAAAGAACCCAATGGGGGTTAACCAAAGTATAAGAGGGATTACTAACATGAAAAAGAATCAGAAAAATAGATAACATCAAACAATTATCGAACAACTGTTCAGTACAATTATAAGTGAGAATAGTCTCTCTATAAGGCCCTTCCATAACCTTCCCTAAAATTAGTATGAGCTATTAAAAAGAGGTTATCTTCTCTGTAAAACAGTATTCACCTATCCATGCACACAACTCCTCTTGAGCCTATATTGCTTTTGCCATGAAATACCAACTCCTTAAAGGCCACCGCTTCCCTCCAAACTGTCCAAAACTAATAACAGAATCCAAAAAATATATTTTCTTCTGAGGGTAAAAATACTCTTTTTCCCATTAAAAACATAACACACCCCACCAAGCCTACAACTCCTCTTAAGCCAACTCGGCTTTTAAACAGGACATGCCACCAACTGAAAGGGCAAAATCGCACAACTCACCAATTGTAATGTGCACATCATTTTTCTCTCTTCAGTTATTTAGGTGTTATTTAGATGTGGAAAATATTTTCCATTTTCATTTTCTAGTTATCATTTTTATATTCTAATTTTCCAAATTTTCATTCTCTAACTATTTTTCAAATAAAGAATAAAAAATAAAAAAGGACTATAAAAATCAAAGTAGGAAACTAACTCCTATGTTTTTTTAAGAGCGTGTTTATCATTTAGAAAAAAACTAAAAGTAAATTTTTAAAATTTAACTATTAGCTAATAAATATAGAAAACTATTTTTTTTAATTTTCTAAATGGAAAATATTTCTAACTAAACAACAAATTCTATTTTCCATTTTTCTTTAAAATATTTCTAAAAAATTGAGTTGTTTTCTACAACTAAACAACCCCTTATTATTTCTTTTTTCTGTATTTATTTCAATATCTGAAACTACTTGCATTAGTTCAGCACATACTGCCATTGCTTTCATAATAGAAAATTTTTGAGGAAAACAACTATAATAATTGCTAATCCATCATTAATTTGACAAACATAAAAAATCTTCAACAAATTTCTCTCTTGCAAAATAGAAGAATTTATAAGTAGGAGAGAAGAAAGTATAAACTCCTCGCAAAAGCCATTAAAGTGCACTTAGAAAGTATTTTCTAGGCTTCACAATCTCTCTGACATAGAAACCATGCATCCACCTCCTCATCTGCAACCAATAATTAGTGTTTACACAATTGGGGATTACTGCCCAAACTTTTAACTTTGGAAAAGACCTTATCTTTACAATTACAAACAGCTTATGGGAAAGGGTCATATTATGAAATGAAGTGTGATTTTTTTCCAAATTCCAAAGCCTATGATGTGATCTAATAAAGGCAGAAGGATTAAAGAGATTTTAGAAAATAGACAAAGATCTCTCGTCTCACTATCATTTAAGTTTCCAGATGAAAATTTGAAATGTGGTTTCCATCATAAATTAGAAAACTAGAACTGGGCAGCGCATCATGAAGATTGCATAAATATCAACGAGAAAAGAGCATGTGTGTCTGTGTGTGTGGACAATCTCCCCAAAAAACATATACATACAACTATATCAAACTTTGTTCTTGATAACAAGAACCCCACCCATTCAATTAAAGAAAGCTCTAACCAGTTATGTCTACAGGATTAAAGCCTAATGGAAAACCACCTCAATAACTTCCATCATAAAGCAATGTTCTTAGTCATTAGCAATGTAGGAAAAAAAAATAAGATACCTAGTCAATCTAAAATATGCAAATACGTCAAGATTCCTAATCAATCTAGGATCGTTAGTCCTGCTCCTAGTCAATCGAGGATTTAAAGTTAAATTAGAATTTTAATATAAGTTTTAGTTTCCTTGTTAATTTAAGAATTATATTTTATAAGGAATTTTTCTTCCAAAATTAGGATTTGTCCTATCTACTATAAATAGGACAGCATTATTGAGTTCATGTATCATTCCTATTATTCCTTTTATTTTCAATACATATTTTATATTAAAAATTTTCTTTAAACCCTAGTTATTTTCTTGTTACAACCACAATCGCTATCCTACTATAGCCCTAATTGTTGAGACCTAATTGTCATAAACCCTCCCAATGCATCAAGTGGTTTCAGAGCTAAAAATAAGAATATTTTATATTCCTAAACAATGGTTGGAAGAGGTAGAGGCCGAGGTAAAGGCAATCAACCCCAACAAATAGATTTAGCTGAGATGTGAAGACTGATTTAAGGATTTGACCCAGGATGTACAAGCCTTGCAGTGCCAGGAACTTGTGGAAGCCCAAATAGAGATTTCGAAAGACAACCACAAACTTGATCCTCTACGAGATCTGGAAATCAATAAAGAACTCGAGGACGTGAACTCTTTTCATGAAGCTGGAACTGCTAGTCAAGTGGCAAAAGGTGGATTGGAAGCACAGTTATTGCACATTCTTGATTTAAATGGTGCAAAAATCATCATTGAGGTATTTAATTTTCATGAAAAATTACATGCAAATAATTATTTGGAGAATTATTTCAAAGAATTAGAACTAGTTTTTGATGAATATAATGACGAGATAGAGACAGTTGAATGACAGCCAGTTTTTTATGACAATAGTGAGGGGATAGAGGTAGCTCTAAATCGAATAGAGTGGAAAAAAAAAATCCATATAGTTGACCCCAATTAGCTTGGGATTAAGGCTTTGTTGTTGCTGTTGTTGTTGTGAGGGGATAGAGGAACTTAATTTTTCACCACCATGTGTCGAGTTCCTGGTGTTGCAAAGAACGATGACAACAATCAATGAGGAAAAGGCAAATTAATTGGTTGGTAGGAGTTATACAAATAGCAAAATTAGCCAAATCAATGAGAATCTAAAATATGTGAAATTGAAAATACTGGAATAAGTTTCATATATCTTTTAATTGACCAACCATTAAGAAGTGACCCAATTAGGGAATCATTTCAATATTCCGCTAAAATCCACCATCTATTTAAAGAGTTCAAAGAGTTGGTTTATGACAATTTGCCAACAATTTACCACCTCTACCATTAATTTAGTGTTTCAGTTACTAATTCTTCAACACTATAAAACTCAAGGTCGAGTTTTTTTCAAGCAAGGGTTTTATGCAGCCAAAGAAAAAGAATATAAGATTCCTAGTTAATATAAAATATGCAGATATGTTAAGGATCCGAATCAATCTAGGATTGTTAGTCCTACTACTAGTCAATTGAGGATTTAAAGTTAAATTAAGATTTTAATATGTTTTAGTTTCCTTGTTAATTTAAAATTCCTATTTAGTAAATAAGAATATTTTATTATGGATTTTCCTTCTAGAATTAGGATTTGTCTTATCTACTATAAATAGGGCAGCATTATTTAGTTCATATATTATTCCTTTTATTCCTTTTATTTTCAATTTAGATTTTATATTAGAAATTTTCTTCAAAACCTAATTATTACATGCTCTTGGTGTGAGTGGTGGAGTGAAGATCGAAGTAGCTGATTTTTGTGGACAATTACATGCGGACGATCATTTGGACTTGGAAGCTAGTCTAGAAATTATTTCAATTGGAAACCCATAGCAGAAAATCATAAATATTGCTTGTAAGGCTTAAATTGAAAGATTCAGTACTTCAATGGTGGAAGGGAGTTGAAGAACAACGTGCACGACAAGGAAAACTTAAAATCAGCACTTGGGAACACATGAAAAGCAAGATGTGAAAGCAATTTCTACATGTTAATTACATGATGGAATTGTATGAAAAGCTCCATTGATTGAAGCAAAACAACTTGTCTATTGAAGAATACACTGTTGAATTTATCAACTTATCACTTCGAGTTGGCTTATCTGAAAATAATGAGTAAACTATTGCCCATTACATTGTTGGTTTAAATCAATCCATTAGAGATGAGATAGGAGTTGTTCGTTTACATACAATTGAGAATGCTCATCAAAATGCCTTAGCTACGGAAAAGCAGGTTTTATGTTCCGATGCTAGATGACCTACCTACAAAATCAATTGGCAGAATAATTTGAGAGCTGAACGTGGGTCTCAAGCAAGTCAATGGAATAGGAAAGAAGCTATTACAACTAGTATAATTAGCAAGGGTGCTTCCAATGTTGACAAGAGCGAAAAAGGAAAAAATATAGTTTCTTATGGCGGGCAAAGCAAATCTAGCTCATATATTGCTAAAAGAGGTAGCAACTCTCATGTCCGTGTTTATACTTGTTGATAAAATGGACATACTTCATTCACTTGTTCACAAAGGAGGGTAAATCTAGCAGAACTTGAAGAGGAGATAGGAATTGTTTTTGATGAATATGAAGAGGAGACTGAAGAAATTGAGGGAATCGAGGTCCATCCAGCTCAAGGCAAGTCCTTGATGATACATAGGGTAATGACAACGAATAGCAAAGATGTCTCCTATGCAGCGAGTTGAGATAGACAGACAAGTTAAGGAGTTGGAGAAGGATTCGGTGCACAAGTCCTTGTGCTTCCACAGCTCTACTAGCCCCAAAAAAAGACGGTACATGGAAAATGTGCATGAACAATCGTGCCATAAACAAAATTACAGTCAAATATTGCCTTCCTGTTCCTCAATTAGAAGACATGATTGATCAACTAGATGGTTCTAAGGTGTTCTCTAAACTTGATTTAAAGAATGCCTATCATCAAATCATAATGAGATCGAGAGATGAATGGAAGATAGCTTTTAAGACATCAAATGGACTATGTGAGTGGTCGGTGATGTCTTTTGGCCTTTCTAATGCACCGAACACATCCATGAGGGCTATGACAAATGTACTCAAGCCTTTCTCGAATTCTTTCACTATGGTGTATTTTGATGATATTTTAATTTATAGTTGTACTAAGGAGGAGCATTTAGAACATTTGTGAAAGGTAATGGTGACGCTGCAGAAGGAGCAATTGCATATTAATTTTTTTAAAAATGCAGTTTTTTGCAACCAGAAGTAGTATTTCATGGATTCATTGTGTTAGTAGAAGGATTAAAACTAGATCTAGAGAAAGTTCGTGCACCTCAATCCCTCAAAGAAGTTCAAAGTTTTCATGGTTCAACATCTTTTTATGGGAGATATATTTGAAATTTCAATTCTACCACGAGTCCTATAACTAAATCCATGAAAAGGGGTGAATTCATGGTCAAAATTTGCGCAAAAAGCCTTTGAACAAGTGAAAATCTTGTTGACTAAAGTCACCAGTTCTTACAATACCAAATTTTGAGAAATTATTTGTTGTTAAATGTGATGCATCGCATGTGAAAATTAGAGTTGTCCTTAGCCAAAATGGGTTATTCAGTGAAAAGTTGTCCAATTCTAGGAAATGGTATTCTACTTATGATTTGGAGTTTTATTCCTTGGCAAGGGTTATTCATCATTGGTAACATATTTAGCCTACCGTAAATTTGTCGTTTATTCTGACCATCAAGTTTTGAAATATTTTGAGTTCTCAAAAGAAGCTTAATGATCGACATGCAAAATGCAGTGCCTTCCTTCACGCATTTAACTTCTCACAAAAATAGAAATCTGGACAGTCTAATATTTACTTTTATCAGTAATGAGCACTCAAATCACAGGCTTTAAAGAATTAAAGAATCAATATGGCTCAATTCCTCATTTCAAAAAAATCATAGCTGATTGGCAACAATCCTCACGTGTTGAAAGATTATCATATCAGTTGCATGAAAATTATCTGTTCAAGGGCAATTAGTTATGCATTCCTTAAAGGTCCCTAAGAGAGCAAATTATTAGAGAACTTCATGGGAATGGTTTGGGAGGACATTTGGTTGGCACAAAACTTTTGCAATGGTGGTTTCTATTGGCCAAGAATGAAACAAGATGCAGAGAGGATGGTGAAGAGATGTCCAACTTGCTTATTAGGTAATGGAACAACTCAAAACATTGGATGATATATTCCTTTACCAGAACCAAGTGCACCGTGGATTCATTTGAGTATGGATTTTGTTTTGGGACTTCCAAAAACTACAAAGGGATTTGATTCCATCTTTGTTGTAGTAGATCACTTTTCAAAAATGGTACAATTTATTCCGTGCTCTAGAACCTCCAAAGCAATTCATATTGCTAAATTATTCTATCAAGAGGTTGTAAGACTACATGGTATTCCCACTTCTATTGTTTCTAATAGAGACGTAAAGTTTATTGGACATTTTTGGAGAACCTTATGAAGAAAATTTGGGACTAAATTGAAGCATTCAAGCACATGCCATCCACAAACAAATAATCAAACAAAATTGGTGGATTGGAGTTTGGAAAATCTGTTAAGATGTTTCATGGGGAATATCCCAAAAACTTGGGATTTAGCTACCTCAAGCTGAATTTGCCTATAACAATCCAATCAATTGAATCACATGAGGCCGCTTATGAATTAAAACCTCAACATGTTGTTGATTTGGTGCCTTTGCCACATGAAGCTAAAGTGTTGAATTATTTGCCGATCATATTTGGAAAATTCATGAAGAGGTTAGGGCTGCCCTAAAAGACAGCAATGCAACATACTCTTTTGTTGCTAATTAGCATCGTCGCACGCAAGAATTTAGAGAAGGTTATCAAGTACTTAAGCATTTGAGGCAAGAACAATTTCCTAAAGGGACTTATGACAAGCTAAAATCTAGGAAGTTTGGACCTTGTAAGGTGTTCAAGAAAATCAGTTCTAATGCCTACTTAATTGACCTCCCACCCGAGTTGCAAATAAGTCCAGTCTTTAATGTTGCAGATTTATATCCTTTTTATGGATTTGATGGTATCCCGTCTTCCATCGAAGATCAAATTCAGCGGTTGCTAGTTGCAGAAGCAGAAGTTATTAAAGAAATGTCAGATGTCAAGGAAGTTCAATCTAAACAAGGCAATCCATATAGACGATTCCTGGTTAAGTGGTTTGGTAAACTTGCAAATGGAAGTACATGAATTTCTAAAGAAGAGCTACAATGCATTGGTCCAGACATATATAAGGAATATGTCAAGGCTTACTCGTCGGAGTCGAGTAATTTTTCTAATCTAAGTAGGATGATGCAGCCAAGTCAAAATCCTAATTAATCTAGGATTAATAGTCCTACTCCTACTCAATATAGGATTTCAATATAAAGTTAAATTGGGAATACATAAGTTATAATTTCCTTGTTAATTTAGGATTTCTATTTACAAATAAGAATATTTTATTATTTTATTAGAAATTTTCCTTTTAGGATTAGGATTTGTCTTAACCATTATAAATAGAAGAACATTATTCAATTTATGCATTATTCCTTTTATTTTAAATACAGATTTTATATTAGAGGTTTTCTTTAAACCCTAATTATTTTCTTGTTCCAACCACAATCACTATCCTACTATAGCCCTAATTGTTGAAACCTATTTGCCATAAACCCTCTTGTTGCATCAATTAGGATAACAAAAATGCAAACCACCTTATTTACAAACATATCATAATTAACTAAGAGAGAATGTGCATTTTTACCCCCGATAATATAGCGATGGTACAAATTTGACCTTAACAAAAATTTAAGGACAAAAATACTAAGGTTTTGGAAAAAGATATTTTTCCCCCCTACATTAACAGTGCTCACTAAAAGATTTTGATATGCTAGTGGCATTTGATGTGGTGTGGTTAAATTTTCAAAATGCACGAAAATTAATAATTTATTTGCAATGGGTCTCATTTATAAATAGTAAATTAATATATAATAATGTGGAGCTCATTATATAATAATATATATTATTTTTTAGATAAAAATATAATAATTATTTATTTATTTTTATAATATAATATAATAATATTTTTTTGCAATTCTTCTCTATTAAAAAATCTTGAGCAATAACTAGATTCATTCAATTATTGAATAAGAGTTAGAATTGGTTTGAACCAACCGGAAAGATCTTTCTTACAGTCGGAATTGCATAATCAACTACCGATTCACAAGCAGAAACCCCTCCTTTATAGCGTGCTGGTGGCCTCTACTCAATGTGAAGAGGAAAGGCGGAGATGACTCATGATCGATGCCCAAACCCAAAATGCATTTGCAACCTGAAAGAGAGGAAGAGATGGGTTATGATCAACGCTCAAACCCAAAATGCATTCAAAAGAGAGGCCGAGATGGATTATGATCAATGTGTACTCTCTCTCACTTTGCAGTGGTCTCAGCTTTGACAAAATCACCTTTGACGATGAAGGAATTGAAGACTTGCAATAAGAGTATAGAGCAGTGATTTTGACTCTAGCAATGCTGCCAGAATCCCTGAGTGTTTCTAGAAAGCTGGTCGGCAGTTATTTTGGTTGTTTTTGTTAGCAAAGTTTACTGCTAAACTTTGATCAGTAAAATTAGTAGTCCAGAGAACCTCTGCCTCGTTCAGCTCATCTGCCTCTGCTTTGTAAGATGTTTGGATTAGGAATGGAGGTGGAGAAGGATTGTGAATCGAGCTATCGATTGAAAGGGGTGTTGAAGGATACGAATATAGCAAATGTTGAGTTGTTTCTTACTTGCACCGATGCTAAATTTGTAGCTGGTCATAAATATTTCTTTTATCTTATCCTCTAAATATTTCTCTTATGGTGTTAAATTCTGAATCTAAACTTAATGGATCATGCACTTAATAAGAAGATG
This sequence comes from Garcia nutans, assembly GCA_947685225.1. Classification (NCBI taxonomy): domain Eukaryota; kingdom Viridiplantae; phylum Streptophyta; class Magnoliopsida; order Malpighiales; family Euphorbiaceae; genus Garcia; species Garcia nutans. Next base: position 28,044,872 of record CANTUV010000007.1, on the reverse strand, counting down.
AGAGGAGCAAATATAAAAGCTTCATTGGACTCTACTGCTCTCTTTCTTGGTGGTGGCTGTCACTTTTTTTGGAAGAAAGTGTGGTAGGAAGTTAGGGACTCATTGTGTATAAGAAAGAGAGAGTGAAGGAAAATTTAGCAAAACAAATTCGTGGCACTATGGAATGCCTCCTAGAAATTGGCTTCATAGAATAGGCTATGTGAAATCTGTAAACAAAAAAATTCTTTTTATATATAATATTAATTTACTTTTCATGGGGCCCACTATTATATTAATTTACTTAGTTTTGTCAATCCGGATGTTATTAACAAAGCAAAAGTCAATTAATTAGATCTGTTAAGGGATATCAGCTTTTTCGAAAACCCTGGTATTTTTGTCCCTAGATTTTTTTTTAAGGACAAATCCGTACCTTCATTATAACTTGGAAGGGTAAAAATGCACATTCTCCCATTAACTAAAGAGTCCCTCTTATTATTGTAACTCCAAGAAAATTACAAAACCTCTCCAATATGATCCCTTAGCAACTATCGCATCCAAGTGAAACCAACCTCACATTGATTCACAACAGAACATCTAAACAATATACAAGTCAAGCCCCCCATCTAAGGAAGAAAAAAAAAAGAAGCCAAACCTGAACTACAACAGAGGCCGAGTTAGAATATCATCTAGAGGTAAATTGATACTTAATTACCTGCTTCTAGAACGTCTATCCTTACCCAAACAAATGCTACAAATATAGAAGGTAAGTGATCATTCTGTGATGCATCTAACAAATGCAAATATTTGATTTTACATCAGTAAAGCCACATTGAATCTCTCTATGGATAAGAAAATTACAATAAAACTACTAATATTTTGTTGAAAGAAAAAATTAGTGTATCTCCCTTCATTCTCTCAGTATTGGAGGTAGAGTAGATTAAAAGTGTAGGTCATCTACATTCTAATTGGAGTTTTAAATTATAATCTTAGGATACAAGTGAAGGACACCATTGCAAAAGTTCTTTCATTATGCACCTCTAAGCAATCTTTGGCTGCAAAACAAACTACTTCCCTCATTTTCTGTTCCTTGTGTCTAGATGACAACATTTATGTTTCATGACAGGATATAAAAAACAATCATACCATACATAATAGTCTTAACCAGAGGTTTAATCGAGATCGAACCAGAGTTGAACCAGAAATAATTAAATTAATATTATATAATATAAGAAATATAAATTTTATAAGCAATCGAATAGAATAACTTGAAATAAATTTAAATGCAATAATTTTTTTAACAAAGAATATAAAAATGATTTTAGAATTTAAAATATTAATAGAACAAATATGCATAAAAATAAAAGGAACAAATTTCTTTGTGTAAATAAGAATAAGAAAATTTTGATATTTTAGTGATAAAAAACTTAAGATCCTTTTATGGTACAACGAAATTTGACAGTTAAATGATATTAAGAGGTAGTTATAAAATTAATTTCACAACATATTTTCTTTCTAAATAATATAAAACTATTTCACAGAGAAAATCACCAGAGGTTCATGTTTAGTTTAAAGGTTGGAAGTTTGGCATTTTACTACAGGTCCTGGGATCACATTAAAACAATGAAGGCTTTTTTTATAATTGAGGCTTATTACCCACTGAACAAGTGCCAGATCAACTGGTTAACTGGCTGGTTCATGCAAGGCTGAAACTGATTTGACATATAACAGAACCAGACTGGACCGATAATGAGACTGGACCGGTAATGAGACCAGTTCCCGGTTATTCCGTCCGACCCACCAGTCCAGTCCGGTTCTAACAACCATGGTCTTAAACTCAAAACAAGTTTCAATCCCAGACTAATGTAACCCACAAGTGTACTAACGCAAACCTAAACCAGGCAGAGATCCTCGTAAGTTAATATGAATTGACATCCTAACAAGTTAGATCAGTTAAAGTTGTATGATAAAAAAGAATTATTATTTTTCCTACTTTTGAATTGGCAATCTAAAACAATGGTAACTCCTAACACAGAGGGAAAATAAATCAAAATAAACTAAATACTGCAGTTTGAGGATGAGGATGTGAATGCAGCAAACACAAAACCTAACCCATTATAATATTCAAAAAAATCATATGAGCATAGGCATTATATAATTAATATTCATCATAAGAGCTGACCTGAAGAGTTGATTTCTTGACCAACAGGAACATCAAGATATGAACCAATGAGGAAAGCATTATCAGCACCACCGTGCTTTGCACCTGAACCATCATGGTCAAATTTTTCCTGCCAATTGACATTTAATGATTTGTCCTCTGACTTGAGTCTAACAGGTGGAAGCCTCGGAAATTCTTCCTTTGCATTTTCAGGTGCAAGAGAGAAACTTAAGCCACTTAAATTCTTTTGCTCTGTACTCCCTAGAGACTTCCCAAAATATAAAGCCCTTCCAACTTCATCCACCTGCTCTTTGATTGCCACCCTAACATCACCCATATCTGTTTTCTGCTTACCTTCTCTTTTGTTGAAACCAGTGTTTTTATCATAACTGGTTGACACATCCCCCTTGGGAAATGGAAAGACAATCTTGATAGAACAATCTTTCCATGGATTTGCAGAGCTAGTGGGCTCCTCACTTCTAGGCCATGAGTTGACCGAAGAGTATGCAACAGGAGTCTTAAGTTGCTGATAAAATTCCTTTGATTCACTTGTTGGTATGATTTCATACTTGGACTCTGCTTTAGCATTGGTAGTACTTGTGCTTCCAAGCCACAAACTTCTCTGTTCACCAGAGAAGGTAATTTCTTCTCCAAATTTTGCAATTTTACTAGAGGAGCTATCATGAGTACCACCATCATTTTGGCAAAGATCAGAAGAATGGCCATTGCGAGCATTAAAGTTCCATGAATATAAATCAAGAACAGTATCCTCAGAATCTATTGCAACAACTTCATTAGGCTTACCACTCCACTCTCCAACCAAATCAGAATTTCTCCAAGTGCTTTCAGGCCCATTTCTACCTGTTCCACATTCTATCTCTTTGACAATAAGTTCTTTAGAAACTTCACAGCTATTACGAGAACCAAGCCCCTGTAAGTCACTTCCTTGTTTGCTTCCGTTCTCTTTTTCCAACGTCTTGCCGAAATCTTTGTCTTCAAAAGTAAGTTTTTTACCATTCAAATCGGGACGGTTACTGAGCTCACAGCGCAATGCTGCCTCAGCTCTGGTAAAGTGATTTATCCGCAGGAAGTCCAGAATCACATCAACAGAACTTGTGTCCGCCATAATCGACTACGACAGATCTACCAGCAAATACTAAGAAGAAGAAATAACAGAGTCTGGAAAAAAAAAAAAAAGAAGGAAAATAGAAGTTATCTCACTCGCCTAGGCTTGTTTCCTAGCCAAGCTACTTTGTAATTTAAGGGTCCAGGATCATGGGAAATATGAAAGCCTTGAACTAACGTCATTAATGCGTAAAAAAAAAAAGAGCCATACCAAATTTACTTAATGCATCAAGAGAATAGACCAGACCCCAAAGAAACTTTCAAAAATTCAAACTTGTCTCTTCATAGATAAAAATGAACGCCAAAAAAATGAGGGAATACTAAAAACTTAAAAAAGACTCCAAGAAGAAAAACAAGAAATCGAATCCCACAGAGTCATTCCTCTCGAGAGAGAGAGAGAGAACATTGTTTAATTACAATACCAGAAACTCAAAATCAAAGCTAGTGACATTTCTAACATCTTTCCCATGAACGAAAAAGAAAAACCCTAAAGACGGCTCCAAACACAAATCAAATCCACAAAGACGGGAAGATCCACAGACACAACACAAAACCCTAAAAATTAACTAAAACGCTCAATGAATCCGCACCAGTAATCTACTAATATAAAAAATGAAATACAAATGCATACATTATATAAACTGACACTTACAGATCGAAAATGGCCCAAACTTGAAGCGATTGTCTGAGAGGGAAAGGAGAAGAGCTTTAGGGAAGAGTAAAGATTCCATAGCCATTTCAAATAGAAAACATTACTAAAATTAAATTGAACTTATAATAATACCCAACAAGTACTGCGATTTTGCTTTTGGGTTTTCTTTTTAAAATTATTAAATAAATTTGGCCTGCAGTTTCTCTAAGGCCCGGCACGGCATACGGGAGCTAAGAGGCTTTGAAATTACATACATGATTTTAAAAACTGAGTTGTGATATCGTGTCATGCATGTGCGCTTTACCTTTGCCTCCAGATTTGGGAGTCGCATCCAACGGTGCTGAGCGTTTTTATTTGCCTAGGGTGGGCGTTGATCATGATAATATTACGAACACGGGCAATTTACAAATGTATGATAAGAGGATCAGCATTTATTAAATACCCCATGAGAATTGCTTGCTTAATTAGCTTTAGGCCGTGTTCACTTAGAACAGAGCCTTATAATATTTATGTCCTTCCAGCTATAAAAGCAAAAAAAAAAATAACATTAAAAAATTTCACTCCCGTAACATATTTCCCTCCCATAAAGTGATTTTACAGTTCGATTATGAAGAGGGTATTTCTCAAAACTTAAAAGCTGGTCAAAACTGATTATAAGCAGTTTTTAGATTATAATTTGTTTATTTAAGTGTTTCTGAAAACTTAAATAGTAGATTATAATCTGATTTTAATCAGTTTTTTAAAAATTGGGCTTGTTACTTTTTCTTAAGCACTTATTTTTTAAGCAGTTTTGACCAAGTAAAAGACCATACTATCCCTATCTAATCTTCAATATTCTAAATTTATCCACCCTATACACTTTAGTTTCCATCAAAATTCTTTTATTTTTAGGATTCTAATTAATATTTTTAGGATTCTAATTAATTTAGTAATATTTACATGGTAGTTTTTTATTTGTATAATTTATTGAAAACACCAATATTATTATTATTATTATTAAATAAATTTTATTATTATTATTATTAAATAAATTTTATTATTATTATTATTATTAAATAAATTTTATTATTATTATTATTATTATTATTATAATTGCAAAATAAATTTTGAATTGACGTTTAAAAAATTATTTTTATACAATAAATAAACTCAGGGACAGTTTGGTCATTTTGACAGTTTCTGCAATTAAAAACTGATTATAAGCTGATTTTACAGAAACATTTAACTGATTATAAACTGATTATCAGCTGATTATTAACTAGTTTACAGAAACGCTTAACTGTTTATTTTTAATCTGATTATAATCTAAAAATCACTTATTCACAATAAGCTGAAAAACTCCAGTTTTGAGAAACACCCTCGAAAATTCAAGCTTTCTCACTCTCTTCTTCTTTTGATTCTGGTAATAAAAAATCCTTCCTTTTATTCTCATTTTTCATTCTTCGCCTACAACGAACAGTAAATATTGTCTTTCATTAGAAAATATTGAAGAAATAGAGAAATATCTACATGCCAAAAAAAGGAGAAATATATGCAACATCAAATCACTTCTGAGGTTTTTAAAGTTTTTTATCTGTCTTGTTTAAAATATGCAATCAATTAGAATTATCATGAAATGATACTTAAATTGCTCTTTTTTTAAGAGATATCAAGTTTATATTCGTGGGTATATCAAATAAGTGCGTTGTTGTTTGGAAATTGATGAAGACATGGACTTCAAGGACTTCAATTCAAGTTCGAATTTGATAAGCCTCAACTCTTGGGCCTGCAAAATCAAGAAAATAGTCAGGCTCCAGTGGAAAGTCTTCAATATTTAAGTCAGTAATTAGAAATAATCGAACTATATACTATTAAAGAGCAATAATATTCAAACATCCTACATGTGAAAATCTATATTTATTTATAGTTAGAAAGTGGAGATAATTTTTGTAAAGGTCAGCAGATTTTCAGGTAGTGTCTACGTATTGGGCAAATTTTTCAGATGTGCCATTGTAGTGTTGTCACATCAAAGTGTATTTTATCATAGTTTAGTCGCAAAGTTCGGATTTATTTACAGTAAAGCAATATATACTTGAGTACAGTTAAATAGTCCGATCATAGAGTTCGGATTTATCTACAACACCATAAGTCCTCCCCAAAATAGACTAATATTTATGTCAGGAGAAGGTATAAACAGAGTTCAAAAAAAATACGTGTCATATGTTTAAAGGATATGGCATTCCATTTGCCAAAGTGAGGTGGGCAAAAAAAGGAACCGGGTTTCCCACCAAGCACAGTAAATGCGATGTGCCTATAAATAGGAGAAGGGAATGACGATCATTTACTACTTTCAAACGTTGTGATAGTTCGGTCGTTCTGATAGTTCGTGTGTTCTAAAAGACTTGAGGCATCAAAACTGAGATTTGGTGAGTATTGTTTTATCCTAATTTTGAATTAGGTAGTTCAGATAAAATGAGTTTGATGTAACACTCTTATACTTTATATATGTATAATACACTCAAACTCAGTATATGTATAATATGTATACACGGTATAAGAATGTTACAATTTGGTTTAATAAAAACTTTCATTTTTTCCAATTCTCAAAATATTTATATTTATACAGATATATATATATGTATCAGAATACATGATACCTCACATTACTCCATTATTTAAAACACTCTTTATAATTTATAATACATATATACATACTCTCAAAACATAATATTAAAATATACTTTAATATATGATTTATACATGATGGCAAAGTGGCTCTATTCTTGATGTAGCAATATGCTTCAAGCTCAACCAACAAAAGCCTAGACTTGATCTGGATCACCCCTGTCACCTGCACGATGAGTTACAATTGCGCTAAGCCGAAGCCTAGTGATACAAACTTTGATAATAATAAAATTCAAAAATAATACCAACGCAGAATGTTCAGATGCTATGTCATCACATGATATTCAAGATCACTTTTGGATATATGTTTTCATCACTTGATAATTCACATCAACACATACATAAGCATGGGCCCAAACAACTAATACATCATTCAATTCTCAGAGTTACCGTTTTGGTCCATAATGACACCATGTGTCTAGGCCCAAAGGCAAAGTATTAATATAACAGTCCAACTAGGCCTAGGCTTACGCTTACGACCCGGTCTTTTCACCGAGCCCAGCTTCAAGGACTGATTTCTGAGGCTTACGATACAGTCTTTTCACCACAAAAATATTTTCACAATGACGCCAAATCTCTAGCCCCTAGGCAAATATAGACATGCTGCCAAACACAGAACTCTAAAAATTGAATAATATACTAGGCACACAATTAATTCACATTTTTCATTCTCAATTCCTTTCTCATTTTTCTATTTTCTCATTCATATCAATGTTATTTCTTTTCAACATTTCATCCTCATCATAGGATATTTCACAATGAAACCACATTACTCAAACATTTTGAGTCATTTTCACATAATTCACATAATTCACATTCTATTCAATATAGCCATTAACAATGGCTTTTCACAATGTATAATAATGTATACATAGCAATTCACATGTTTTAGCATCATGTTCATGAATACATAATGTATCAAGTAGCTTAACACATTTTTTTTATCCAAAATGTGTTTGGCCAAATGTAATGCAACCATATTTCATTTATCAAGAGTTTGTACATACTTAGAAAACACTCCAAAACAAGCTTTAAAACTTCCTATAACATTCTCTTCCAAGTTGCCTTTCAACGCTGAGGTTGGGCAAACTACTCTTTCTCAATGCCTATACCAAATGTGATCATAAACAATCATTTAATATCACATTCTAAGGCATTCTCAACATCAAATCATTTAAATAGGAATTACAAATGAAAAATAAAGAAAAGATTTATTCTCAAGTGACACGCCCAACAACACGGGCGTGTTAATAACCGTGTCATTAACTTACTCATACAGAAGCATTGAGACATCCAATGATATGGGCGTGTCACTTTCCGTGTCATTTATTCTGCCTCAAAGAAAGTTTGACACGCTTAATAATACGAACGTGTTAATGGTTGTGTTAATTATTTTGCCTTACAGAAGCTACGACATGCTCAGGGACATGGTTGTGTTACTAGTCGTGTCATCAACGTTGAACTCAGCATCGTTGACACGCCCAACGACATGACCGTGTCACTGGCCATGTCAGACAAAATTCTGCATTTCGTATACTTAACCATTTCAACCCAACCACTTCCAAACTCAACTTAAATTCAATCATTTCTTCAATCCAAACTTAAAATCATCATACGCTATTCACAATAAATTCATACATACCCAAATAAGCCATTAAAACATGCTAATAAATAATTCCAAAATTCAAATATTATGTTCATCCATAGAATTCCAAAGAAAATTGCAAAATGATAGAGAAACTTACCAATTGATGAAGAATTCTCAAAATCTTCACTTGAATTCTTGAAATCTCTTCAATTCTTTGATGTATAGAAGAAGAACAAACTCCCACTTACTCTCTCTCAAGCTCACGTCAAAGAAGAAGGAAGAAAAGAAAAGACTCTTCTCTTTTCTTTCATCCTTATCTATATAATAATAATAATAATAATAATAATAATAATAATAATAATAATAATAATCATTATTCACTTAATTATACAATATATATATATGTAATGTATATCTTGAATATATGTATATATCTTATATATATATCATATTTACTTCAAATATGTATATATTTCAAATATACTTTCTACTAAATCATTTAATATCCTTTCATTTCATTTAAATCATTTATTTAATTTATCCAATTTAACTTTAATTTATTTTATTTAATATTCAAAAATTAGGGGTATTATAATTCTCTCCCCCCTTTAGAAAATTTCGTCCACAAAATTATATGCTATCAACTCTGGAACAACTGAGGATACTGACTCCGCATCAGTTGTTTACTCTCTCATGTCGCCTCCTCAGTGTTATGATTCTTCCAAAGAACTTTCATAAGTGACACTTTCTTATTTCTCAACTTTTGTACTTCTCGTGCCAAAATCGCTACTAGTTCTTCCTTATAAGTTAGATCTGAACTCACCTCCATAGATTTCATTGACAAGATATGAGATGGATCTGACTTGTACCTCTGAAGCATCGAGATATAGAAAACATTATGTATCTGATCCAACTCAGGCGGTAAAGCTCGCTTGTAAGCCACTAGACCAATTCTCTCCAAAATCTCATACGGTCCAATGAAACGAGGGCTCAACTTCCCTTTGAGACCGAATCTCAAAATTTTCTTCCATGGAGACACTTTCAGAAATTCTTTATCTCCCATACTGAACTCTATATCCTTCCTTTTCAAATCTGTATAGAATTTCTGTCAATCTGAAGCAACTTTTAAATGACTCTGTATCAATTTTACTTTCTCCTCTATTTTCTTAATCAAATCAGGACTAACCAATTTACCTTCTCCAACCTCATCCCAACACAAAGGTGTTCTACATCTTCTGCGATATAAAGCCTCATAAAGTGTCATCCCAATACTGAACTGATGACTGTTATTATATGCAAACTCAATCAGTGGCAAGAATCTGTCCCAGCTCCCGGTGAAATCAATGATACAGCTCCTCAACATATCTTCTAGAATCTATATCACTCTCTCTGACTATCCATCTGTTTGAGAATGGAAAGCAGTGCTAAAATATATCTGAGAGCCTAAAGCATCCTGCAAACTCCTCCACAATCTCGATATAAACTAGGGATCTCGGTCAGATACCAAAGAAACTTGGGCTCCATGCAACCTCACTATCTCACTGATATACAGCTCAACCAATTTCTCAAGAGAATAATCCATCCAAACTGAAAGAAAATGAGTAGTCTTCATCATTCGATCAACTATCACCCAGATCACATCATGCTTCTTTTGGGTCAACGCCAGTCCAGTCATAAAATTCATCATCACTCGCTTTCGTTTCCACTCTGGCACTGATAATGGCTGAAGTAATCCTGAAGGAACTTGGTGCTCAGCCTTCACTCACTGACAAGTGAGACATTTGGATACAAACTCTGTTATGTCCCTCTTCATACTTGACCACCAATAATGCTGCTTCAAATCCTGATATATCTTGATACTCCCAGGGTGCATAGCATAAATTGACTGATGTGATTCCTCCAAAATCACCCTCTTTAATTCAGCATCATTAGGAATACATAACATATCTCTGAACCACAGACTGCCTTCATTTCTCATATAAAAGTCTCGACTCTCTCCCTTTTGGCAATCTAATACAATCTTCTGGATCTTCTCATCTGCCAACTGGGCTTCCCTAACCTGATCCAATAACACTGGCCTCAATTGCAACTGAGCCATCAAAGCACCATCATCACAAGAGTCAAATCTGGCATGCATCGCCCACAATTCAACAAGCAACAAGAGCGAATAAGCAGTCAAACCTGCCAAAGACTTCTGACTCAAGGCATCAGCAACAACATTTGCCTTGCTAGGATGATAATCAATCAACAATCATAATCTTTAATCAACTCCAATTACCGTATCTGCCAAAGATTCAACTCTTTCTGAACACCCAAATAGTTCAAACTCTTATGGTCAGTATAAATAAAACATTTCTCCCCATACAAGTAATGTCGCCAAATCTTCAATGCAAAAATTATGGTTGCTAACTCCAAATCATGAGTCGGGTAATTAAGCTCATGTGACTTCAACTGTCGAGAGGCATAAGCAATGACTCTACCCTTCTACATCAAAACACAAACCTAAACTACTATGTGAAGCATCACTGTAAATCACATAAGGTTTACCTTCCATAAGCAGAGTAAGAACAGGAGTCTGCGTCAACATCTTCCTTAGCTGCTCAAAACTTACCTAACACCGATTTGTCCATACAAATCTAACTCCCTTCCGAAGTAATCTGGTAGATGAAACCATCAATGCTGTTGATGAAGAGTTCGCCACGCAAGACAAAGTTAGTAAAGATTAAAGCGAGACTGTTCTTTCTTTTTGTTATGTTTAGTAAAGATATGAAAAGCTCGGTAATGAGCTGTAGTAGCTCGGTAAATTTTTGTTAACTGTAGAATATTTAATATATATACTGGCACTTATATAAAAATTTTAAAATTAAAAAAATATATATTCAGCTGGACCTTTTTATGTGATTTGAGTATGTAATTATTTGCATATTTAGTTCGGTTTACACTTTGGTGAATAACCCATATTAAGCATAACATGCAACTACTGAATAAATATGTTATATTTATTGCATATTTAGTTAAACCTTGTTTCAAGTATTGCAAGCTCGGTGCACATGTTACGATGAGTTGTATTATAAATATTATGAGCTCAATATGCAAGACATTGTGAGCTGTTTTGAGAATGATAAAAGCTCGATATGCAATGCACTGTTAGCTATTTAGAAATGATACAAGCTAGGTGTGCAAGGCACTGTAAGATATTTGAAAATGATACAAGCTCGGTGTGCAAAGCACTGTGAGCTAAACTTAATGTTCGGTAGTTACAGAAAACTTATAAAGGAGCTCTGACAATGAAGATTTTTACTTTTCATCTCACGTATAAGCATTAGATTACTTGGAAAATATAAAGAGAAAACAAAAATACAAAAGCTTATACTTAAATTTTTTTTCATCACCTGAATTTATTGAAAATATTTTCTCAAATTATGGGTGTTCCAAGTTCTTGGGATGTCTTTCCCATCTGTAGTATGTAACTTATATGCTCCTCCCTTCAGAACCTCGGTGACCCGATAGCGTCCTTCCCAATTTGATCCAAGTTTTTTAGGTCCAGTTGATCCATGTGTAAAAATGGTTCTTCTCAAAACTAGGTCTCCTTTGATTAATTGTTTGGGATGAACTCTTTTGTTATAAAAATTGGCTACTCAATTTTTATAAGCTTCAGCTCTAATCCCAGCTTGTTCTCTTTTAAACTCCAACATGTCAAGGTTATGCCTAGAATCTGATTCCTGCTCTTCTGAAAAATTAAGGACTCTGGCTGAGGGAACTCCAATTTCTATTGGGATAACTGTTTCAGTACCATAAGTCAATACAAAGGGAGTTTCTCCAGTGGCAGTTCGGAGAGAAGTATAATATGCCCACAAGACATTATAAAATTCTTCTATCCACAAACCTTTGGCTTTGTCAAGTCTTTTCTTTAATCCCATCAAAATCGTTCGATTTGTGACCTCAGCTTGGTCGTTAGTCTGAGGATGGTAAATTGAAGTGAATCGGAGGTCAATCTTAAGCTCCGTGCAATATTTCTCGAACTGCTTGCAATCAAACTGTTTGCCATTTATCAATAATTAATGTGTGAGGGATGCCAAATTTTGTAATGATTGCCTTTTTAAAGAACTTAATGATTACTACTTGAGTGATGGAAGCCAGATGTTCTGCCTCAACCCATTTAGTAAAGAGGTCAACTGCAACAACTAAAAATTTTCTTTGAGCTGCGGCTAAGCGAAAAGGACCCAAGATGTCCATCCCCCACTGAGCAAACGGCCATGGACTCGAATTGGCCTCTTTTCAACAATAGGTTGATGTTGTAAGTTGGCATATTTCTGGCATATTTCGCACTTTTCAACTAAATTCTTTGCATAAACATTCATGGATGGCCAAAAATAGCCTTGTCTCAATGCTTTTCGTGCTATAGCCCGAACTCCTTCATGGGCACCACATATTCTTTCATGAATTTCCCTCAATAAATAGTCACCTTCATCTTTAGAGACACGTCTACTCCATGGATGGGAGAATGATCTCTTGCACAATAGCCCTTTATGAATGGCATACAAACTGGATCTTCTAACAATCTTTTTAGCTTCCATCGAATCCTCTGGCAATTCACCAAGATTAAGAAATTTGTAAATTGGAAGTCTCTAGCTCTCCATTGGTTCTACTGTCATGATTAATGAAATTTCATAGCTCGAGTTAGGAATAATCTTAAACAATAGTCCTTGTTCAAAGACTCCCTCCTTAGTAGCAGTGGCTTTAGCCAGCTTGTCAACATGTTTGTTCTTTGCACGCACAATTTGATGGAATTCTCACACACAACTAGCCTTTTAAAGAGTTGCCAAAAGGTCAGATATTTGTTCCTTATATCTTACCATATTCGGTTCCCTTGCTTCATATTTACCAGTCAACTAACTAACCACTAATTGAGAATCAGAATATATTTGCAAAAATTCCAATCGAACTTCTAGACTAAGTCTTAACCCAAGGCAAACAGCTTCATACTCGACTACATTATTTGAAGTTGCAAAATTAAGCTTTGCAACATTATGATTTGTATTTTTCCCGAACTTCGAAGGATTGCTCCAATACCATCTCCATCTGTGCATGAAGCCCCATCTACATTAAGAGCCCATGCTTCTTTAGATGCTGATTGTGAAGGATGTTCGTAGAGCTCTGTGATAAAATTTGCCAAGACATTTGCCTTCATACCCCACCTGGGCTCATATCTGATATCAAATCTACCCAACCGTGCTGCCCATTCTGTAAGGTGCCGTGAAATTTTTGATCGCTGAAGAATTTTCTTTAAACAGGAATTAATTCGCACAATGATGGTATGTGCATCAAAGTACAGAGAAGCCTCTCCGAAGCATACCGTAAAGCTAGGGCTAATTTATCTGACAATGAATAATGCAATTCGGCCCCTTTTAGGTCTTGACTAGTATAATAAATAGGGTATTGCTGACTATTTTTTTCTTTAATTAAGACTAAGCCTACAACTATGGGCGATGCTGAGAGATACAAATAGAGTTCTTTCCCTTGAATAAGTCGGCTAAGCAAAAGGGGCAAGCTCAAGAATTGCTTTAGCTCTATGAAGGCTTATTGACACTCCTCATTCCATTGAAAGTTTTTCAAGTTCCTCAAGAGCTTATAAAATGGAAGGCATCTCTTAGTTGAGCATGATATGAATCGTCCCAAAGCTATAATCCTGCCATTCAATTTCTGCACTTCCTTAATGGTCTTAGGTGGCTTCATTTTTGTTATGGCATGTATCTTTTCTAGATTACCTTCAATGCCTCGTTCTGAGAAGATAAACCCTAAAATTTACTTGATTGAACTCCAAATGTACACTTTTCTATATTGAGTTTCATGTTTGCTCGTCGGAGTATTGCAAAGACATTTGCTAGATCTTTAGAGTGCTTTGTGGAAGTGCGAGACTTAATAATCATATCATCTACATATACCTCCACAGTATCACCTATTTGATTCCAAAAAATTTTGTTAATAAGTCTTTGATATGTGGCTCTTGCATTTTTCAGACCAAATGGCATGACTTTATAGCAATAAGTGCCCCTGGCTGTGATGAAAGAAGTTTTACTTTGGTCCTCCATTTTTAGAGGCATTTGATAATAGCCAGATTAAGCATCAATGAAACTGTATTCTGCATAGCCCGCCATAGAGTCAATGAGACGATCTATGTTGGGGAGTGGATATGAGTCTTTGGGGCATGCCTTGTTCAAATCAGTAAAATCTACACACATTCTCCATTTGCCATTGGGTTTCTTTACCAACACTACATTGGACAACCATTCTGGGAATAAAATTTCTTTGACGAAGCCCGATTGTAGGAGTTTCTCAACCTCTTGCTCTGCAGTCAACTGTCTTTCTGGTCCCATACTTCTTTTCTTCTGCTTTACTAGATTGCTTTGGGATTTACATGGAGCTCATGCGTCATAAGCTCGAGAGAAATTTCTGTAATATCAACTAAGGTCCAGGTAAAGATAACTTGATGTTCTTTTGGTACTTGAGTGAGGGAAATCTCCTTTTCATAATTGGATGAACTTGCAATTTTGAATATCTTGTTTGGTCAACCTTAATTTCCTTTAGCATATCGACAGGCTTAGCACATTTATGATTGTCAGAAAGATTAAGGGAATCCACTGGAAGCACCATGTTGGCATCTTTAAGAAGAGTTGCATAAGAATCCCGAGCTAACTGTTGATTACCTTTTATAACAACCATTTCATGATGAGTAAGGACTTTCATAAGCAAATTTCTTATTGAAATATATGCATCCACTCCTACCAATAATGGTCATCCAAAAATAGTGTTGTAGGCAAGGTTCATTTGTACAATCATGAAAAAGGCGTGATAGTTCCGTACAATTGGTCATCTCCCAACTATATCTCAAGCATGGCAGATCCTTGTACAGGTACCGTGTGTGTGAACAATCCAACCAATGGTGTATTAACAGGTCTTAATGCCTTTGGTGACAAACCAAGTTTTGTGTAAGCATTTAAGGTCATCATATTTACAACATTATTTGTGTCAACCAAAATTTGTTGGACCAAATAGTCCTGAATTACAGCTTCTACTATAAGAGCATCAGTGATACAAACCAGATATGGCAGCTTTGTGCCATTGAAGAAAAGCAATCTTACATCATCCAAATAGATTTAAAAGGAGTTCAAAAGCTCTTTTATGAGGCTGAAATACACTTGGGGCGTGCTACACTTCATATGGAGCAGATTTGGTGCAATTCAAGCAATATGGGCTTTGTGGAGCTTGATACAGCTTATAGGCCAAAGCTACACAAAGGGAAGCCTAAAGTGAAGATCAAAGTATGGAAATCACGTCCAAACACATGGGCATGCTTTCTTGGGCTTGTTCAGCAAGTTTTTTGGCATGTTTAGCAAGTTTTTAAGGCTGAACATGGCTGCACATGTTGGGCTTGTTTTTCCAATACATTAGGCCTTTTTTTGGACTTAATTAAGGCATGTTTAATATGGGCCCAAGGAAGTTACGAATTTCAGCAAGTGGAAGGCATCTTTTTGTCACATGGGATGTGGTCCCCTCATTCCTTAGTTAGTTAGGATATTATTTTATTTTCCATATCTTTTAGGATTTGATTTAGTCTTTCCAAATCTATTTTGGATTTGTTTTATTAGATTTGGATAGGATTTAGATTACTTATCTGATTTAGATTCAGATTTACTTTATGTTTTCCATAATGGATTAGGATTACTTTATATTTTTCCTTATGCAATTAGGAATGTTTTCCATTTTCCTTATGCAATTAGGAATGTTTTCCTTATGCAATTAGGAATTTTGTAACCCTTATTTAAGGGCACTATTAGGCAGAATTTGAGATACAACAATTAATAAAAATTTTTGAATTCTTCTACAAGTTATTCTTGTGAATTTTCGTGTGAGAGAGATTAGAGTGGATTCTTTAATTCTTTCTTTGCATCAAGAATTAGGTTTACTTATCAACAAGAGTTATGGCGTTTTCCTTCTTCTTACCAACTAAATCCTTCAATCATAGTGAGTTCGCGTCTCTTTATAGGCGTTGGGTTCCTTAGGAGGTGATTATCAAGTTTCAAGGAGTTCTCTACCATTGTTATACGTTGGGTTTGCTGCCATCGTTGCTAAGGGTCCGCGTCATTTGGTATCAGAGCCTTGCTACAAGGTAATTTTTATCTACTTTGTCTTTCTAGGGCTTGTTTAATTGTTCCATTAGGGTTATTTTATTCAAATTCGTTTTTTCCTTTCCTTCTCTATTCAATTTTCGTTTTTGGCATTCAAGAGTCAGTTTTAGTTCATTTTAGTATTCAGAATAGTTTATTCAATTCATTTTTTTCACTTTCCCATCCATTTAAGTATTCCGTTTGTTAAGTCGTTGGTGTTCTAGTAGTCAGAATTTAGTTTGTTTTGTGTCTATTGGGTCTTGTTCAATTTGGTTGTGTTTTTCCCTTCAAATTCATCTTGTGTAAGCCTTTTCTTGGGGTTGATTATTTCTTTCCTTCAAATCATTTTATGTGGCCATTCTTGGGCTGTTTCTTTTGTGTTTGTTTAGTGATTTTCAAATTCTACATATAAAAAAAATGTCAACAACAATTGAGATTGAGATGGATGAAGAGGAAGCCAAAGAAAAATACCATCTACAATATCTCGATGGTAAGATTCGATTTCTTGAAGAGCTTATTGAAAGGTGGTATCAAAAGTTAGGAGGTGCACGAAGGTACACAAGGGAATATTCATATTGTGAAAAGGAGATTGCTTCATTAGAGGAAGAACTTTCAGTTTTCTATGCAAAGGAGAAAAACTTTCTTATTCATTGTAAGAGACGACAAGAAGAAAGGAAATCTAAGAGGATGAAACTAGAATATAAGAAACTGAGACAACAATTGGAAGATATGTGTAAGCATACTTCTAAACTATGTGAAGCAATAAGTGTGGTTTAAAAAATTCCTACCATTAAGGTGAAAGAGGAGAGTGCAACCATGGAGGATTCCAATGTTGAACTAAAAAAAGAGGATGAATTGGAAGAGTTGCATGAAGAGGATGTTTGTGAAGTAGAGGATGTAGTGCCATTACTTGATGAAGTAAGGAGTGAAGTTACTGAGATTCCCATAATTGAATTTAAAGAAGAGTTTGTGAAAAATGGAGATCTTCTTGGAGATGTGGATGAGAATTCACCTATTTATGATGATTATGGTTGTGATGATGATGATTGCGATGAAATTGTTCAAAATATGGTTGAAGAGGTAGACAAAGAATATGGAGCTGATTTAGAAGTTCAAGAAGAGGATGGTTCAGTTCCATGTGAGCTGTTTTTAACTAACGGAGCTTTTCCTAGTTTTTTTGACAATGTGCAGGTTGATGTTCTAGAAGAAACATTCAAACTATTTTCATCAACTCAAGAGGAGGTTTTTGAAGATCAATTGGTGCCTAAAGTTTCCATTCCAGATCTGAACATGAGCAAGATTCGAGGACGAATATTTTCAAAAGAAAGGGAGAATGATACAAACCAGATATGGCAGCTTTGTGCCATTGAAGAAAAGCAATCTTACATCATCCAAATAGATTTAAAAGGAGTTCAAAAGCTCTTTTATGAGGCTGAAATACACTTGGGGCGTGCTACACTTCATATGGAGCAGATTTGGTGCAATTCAAGCAATATGGGCTTTGTGGAGCTTGATACAGCTTATAGGCCAAAGCTACACAAAGGGAAGCCTAAAGTGAAGATCAAAGTATGGAAATCACGTCCAAACACATGGGCATGCTTTCTTGGGCTTGTTCAGCAAGTTTTTTGGCATGTTCAGCAAGTTTTTAAGGCTGAACATGGCTGCACATGTTGGGCTTGTTTTTCCAATACATTAGGCCTTTTTTTGGACTTAATTAAGGCATGTTTAATATGGGCCCAAGGAAGTTACGAATTTCAGCAAGTGGAAGGCATCTTTTTGTCACATGGGATGTGGTCCCCTCATTCCTTAGTTAGTTAGGATATTATTTTATTTTCCATATCTTTTAGGATTTGATTTAGTCTTTCCAAATCTATTTTGGATTTGTTTTATTAGATTTGGATAGGATTTAGATTACTTATCTGATTTAGATTCAGATTTACTTTATGTTTTCCATAATGGATTAGGATTACTTTATATTTTTCCTTATGCAATTAGGAATGTTTTCCATTTTCCTTATGCAATTAGGAATGTTTTCCATTTTCCTTATGCAATTAGGAATGTTTTCCTTATGCAATTAGGAATTTTGTAACCCTTATTTAAGGGCACTATTAGGCAGAATTTGAGACACAACAATTAATAAAAATTTTTGAATTCTTCTACAAGTTATTCTTGTGAATTTTCGTGTGAGAGAGATTAGAGTGGATTCTTTAATTCTTTCTTTGCATCAAGAATTAGGTTTACTTATCAACAAGAGTTGTGGCGTTTTCCTTCTTCTTACCAACTAAATCCTTCAATCATAGTGAGTTCGCGTCTCTTTATAGGCGTTGGGTTCCTTAGGAGGTGATTATCAAGTTTCAAGGAGTTCTCTACCATTGTTATACGTTGGGTTTGCTGCCATCGTTGCTAAGGGTCCGCGTCAATCAGTGTGTAGACCAATGACAGAGTGTGAATCTTTCAAACGAAAAGTAACTACCGAGCTGCAAGCTTTTGATATCTCGGTAATAGAAAAAATTTCTTTGACCTTCCATTTTTGCGAAATACAAGTGACATCACAGTGCTCTCCCCCTGCGATGACATGTATTACTCCAGTTGGGATCTTTCTGGAAGTTGTAACGAGCTGAGAGCTCGGTTCCCCTTGTTGACCCTGGTCATTGGCAGTGGCAACGAACTACTTCAACTGACACTCCTGAATTAACCATTCAATCTCTCTTTTAACTTGATATTCTTAAATATTCTTAATTTTTTATGTTATTATAATATTATCCATGATACAAGCAATTGAAATAAATAAATATCCATCAATCTATAACAAAAACAAACAAATAAAATGGGCACCCATACTAGATAAAAATATGCTCTTACAATGTCCGAGTCTAAAATACAAATAAAATAGGACACGCACAAGAGAGTGAAAACATTTCTTTTACAATTATCCCCAAAAAAGAATAAATTTAAATAAATAAGGCATCTACAAAGTGGAAATATGCCTTTTACAAGTACTGTAAAATCCAAGTGATAAACCAAACACAATTAAACAATCAACTTATACATAAATTAAATCATACAAATAATCATATAATTAAGGTTCAATTTATAAAATAAGGGTTTCAATTATCAAATTGGGATTTAATTCATAGAATTAGGGTTTAATTATAAAATTAGGACTTTAACATGCAAAATTAGGATTTAATCCTAAAATTAGGATTTTATTTGCAAAATTAGGATTCTGGATCACAGTGCAAACAAAATGAAAAATAATAAATTAAAAACATAATAAATTTTCATAATTAAATGAGGATGACACTCTATTAAGTTAAATAGATTTAATTGATGAAGATCATAACTATGTTGTAGATTTTGCCAAATAGAAATCATTGAACCAAGCCTTGCTAGTTGAGCTCAACAATTTTCTTCTAGCCTGGGATGGTCTGGATCAGTTAGGGTTTTGGCCACTGTATTTCTGGCTCTTTGTTTCTTTTTGGTATTTGTCTCTCTCTGATTTTTTAATTTCTAGGTTCTTTATGATAATTGTTGTTGATTTGTTAATTCCCCCTCCTCCTTTTTTCACTTATCGTTCTTTGACTTTCTTTTATAATGTTTAATTAGGGTTTTATAAGGGTTAAACTGATTAGAAATCTAGTCTGGATAGAAAACTATTTGCTAATTTAAATAAATTCCATTTTAAAGTGGAATTAGGAAAATAAATAACCGGCTCATGGCGAACTGGCCATGGCTCATGGCCAATTCAGCTCATGGTGAATTGGCCATGAAAAATGGCCAATCGTCATGACCTTTTGGGCCAATTTGGTAATTCTTTCTTTTAAAATCAGGATCAGACTTGATTTGCACTTTTAATTGGACCGGATTGAATTTGGGCTTTTTTAAATTGGACCATATCTATCTAGGGTCAAAATTAAGGGTTTATAATTTTGCCCCCTACTTGAGCGATCTTGAATAAACTTAAATTTATTTAGAGAGTGAAAAGCAATATGCTTTTAATAAACTTAAACCGATTTTGGATGCTTCAACAAATCCAGATGACTCAAGTGCTTCAAGTTAATTTAATCTGGGTCGGGTGCTTGAATAAACCCGAGCTAATCCGGATGCCTTAAATAAATCCATAATCTTCTAATGGTGCTTCAATGAATCTGATCTAGTTCGGGTACTTCAAATAAACTCGAGCTAGTCCAATGGATGCTTCAATAAATTCGATCTAGTCCAAGCACTTCAAATAAACTCGGGATGTTGGAGTAGATGCTTCAACAAAATTCAGAGTTTTGGAAATTCTGTTGATGCTTTTAAAAAAATCTAGGTTAAATTCTCAATCTTCTTCAAAAAAAGGTCTGGGTGCTTTAGATAAACTCATAATATCTGCAAAAAATTAATTCCAAAAGTTAACAAAAATTTTGGCTATTTTTTAGTTGTCTGCTATATCAGGTACCTCCTTATATACATGTATAAATTTAGACCAATAATAAATATCAATTTATTATGGCCATGTGACTTTGTAATTCTGAAGGGCAATGAATATATGAACTCCTTGTGATCCTGCAAATTCAGATGAATTATTATTTGTTCAACTATTCTTCTATAAATTGAATATATACTATTTATATGGCCAAACCCTCCTCTGTTATCAATGCAATAAAATTCAAACAGTTTTCTCAATAATGCTTTATCAAAAGCAACACGTTTCCTTTATTCTTTCTTTATTGTTTTTTTCTTTCTTTTCTTTTACTTTATCACTTACTCATTTGTGATAAAGTTTATTTCTTTTTTTTAAAGGCCGGTTCATTTAACATTTATCATTGTGCTTCAAAATCTTCATTTTCATCGAGAGAGCTATAAGCTTTCAGTTTTCTCATTTTTACTTCTTCATCTTAAGCCATCAAATTTTTAATTTTTCCTTTCAAATGGAGGAAACACGCCACATTTCTAGGACCATTACTCTATAGCGCCACACTTCTAGGACCATTACTCATTCCAATATAGAGTTGCTAGAATATATCCGGGCCAATGAACGTAGTAGGTTCTCTCTTTTAGCCAAAATGCTACTATATTGCAGTTAGAGTGAGAAGACTCAAGTAAGTGTTATTTTGCTGCAATTTAATCACTTAACATGAAAAAACTTATTAGCATATTTTATTAATAAATATCAAACAAAGAAAGGTCATAGAAATTATCTAAAACAAGAAACATATTAAGTTGAAACATGAAGTAAAATAACTTACTAAGATTTAAGCATTGCATATATATGTACTGTTGTTAGCAAAATTTATGAGCAAATAAAAAGCAACGTCACATAAATTATATTATATTAGGTATAGGAGAGAAATGAGAAGATCTAAAATACAATACTAAGATTTATGTATGAAAAATCAAGTTAGAGAAAATTATTAAAGTGCCAAAAAATAAGTAATATCTAAAATAAAACAATAAGTAACACTTAAAATAAAACACTAGGATTTATGTACAAAAAATATAATTAGAGAAAATTATTAAAGTAACCTATTTGCTTACCTGGTATGACATTATGGCTTATTTACTTTACCATAGTATCACCGTTGCATTGTTCTACTCCTACTAATAGTTTAGCACATTCTTTGTTATTACTATGGAGTCCTGAAGCACAAGGAGATTTTTCTCGTTGGTGCCACTTAGGTGGTTTGTGGACTTTTGTTGCTCTCCACTGTGCTTTTGAGCCTACGAGTGGTACGATAAAGTACCTCCTCCAGTCAAGCGGATGGTCCATGAATGTGGTTTTGAAGACTTTGTTTTGCAATTGCCGAGAGAAAATTCCAAATTAATAGAAGTGTGATCCAGGCACTTGCAGAACGGTGGATGGATACTATCCACACCTTCTACTTGCCTATAAGAGAAATGACGATGAGTCCAGTCAACTTTTTGCCATCATAGGCATTTTGTGTCACGACATGGCAGTCTCTTTTATCGATGAACCTTTAACACATACTGAGATTCGCGATTTATCGGACATTGGACCCTCATTAAAGGATCCATCCAAGATTAAATTTGAACCCATTTGGGAATATTGGATGAAATATACCTGACTAGTATGTGGAGAAAGGGCCGAACAATATACTCGAGGGTTCCTATTGTATTTGCTTGGATCCACCATCCTGTGTAGCACATAGTCAGCCATTTATTTGATAGTACTAAAGGCACTCTCTATGCTTAATCTTGTATCGCTCTTTGGCTTGGGAGAAGCCAACCTTTCCTGCCTTATCATGGTTTTGACAAGCTTTGCCGGGATAAAAAAAATCTTTCACTAGCTTCATGGTTATTGCAGAGGTATTATTAGCTTTTACAACTTTTAATTCAAACAATAGACTTTCATGATTTTGACATTGGTTGACTTTTCAGATTTGGGCATATGAATACTGCCTTATGAAGATACATAGTGTTACTAGATGGTGGGTCGAGTAATCAAGGCTAAAGTTCTGATTATCGGTTCGCAAAGTAAGTCATGGTGCTCACCATGTGCACTCTTCACCACTATCGCTTGAGTTGCTTGACTTAGGAAAAGGTAAGAAAAAGAAAATCAATCTCATTATTAAAATTTACAAAAAGTCAACTATTATGGAATAGCCTACATACCAAGAGGATGAGCGTGACCAACGAAGCAAGAATAAAATTGAGGAGATGTTCAATCTAATTATTCTGCCTCAAGGGCCTATGACTAGATCATGAGTGACGCGGACCCTTAGCAATGATGGCAGCAAACCCAACGTATAACAATGGTAGAGAACTCCTTGAAACTTGATAATCACCTCCTAAAGAACCCAACACCTATAAAGAGATGCGAACTCACTATGATTGAAGGATTTAGTTGGCAAGAAGAAGGAAAATGCCACAACTCTTGTTGATAAGTAAACCTAATTCTTGATGCAAAGAAAGAATTAAAGAATTCACTCTAATCTCTCTCACACGAAAATTCACAAGAAGAACTTGTAGAAGAATTCGAAAATTTTTATTAATTGTTGTAGTCTGAAATTCGGCCTAATAGTGCCCTTAAATAAGGGTTACAAAATTCCTAATTGCATATGAAAAACTAAAACATTCCTAATTGCGTAAGGAAAACATTCCTAATTGCATAAGGAAAACATTCCTAAAATATAAAGTATGGAAACAAAATCCTAATCCAATAAGGAAAATATAAAGTATGGAAACAATCAAACTAATCCCTTTAACATAAAAAATGCCCCACACTATTTGGGCTGTCCATGGGCCTTAAATTACTTCCCAAGGCTTTATATGAACTCCCATGGACCTTTCTTGCATGTTGGACCTTTCTTTAGCTAGCCTTTAGCTTCCACACTAAGCATCATAATCAGCTTTGGTGTGTCTTCTTCAAGCTCTATCTCCATCTTCTTGAATGATAATTCTTGAAGCTCTTTGGAAATCTCTTTTTGAATATGCAAAGCCATACTAGCTTGATATCTCTTTGCCTTGCTCCTAGTGATTGGTCCACTTGCTAGCTTCAAGGGATCCTTTCTTGCATCATTCTCCCCCTCTTCAAAAAGATTTGTCCTCAAATCTGCATCATCAAAAGGAGAAAGATCACTTACATTGAAAGTAGCACTAACATTATACGTACCTGGTAAGTCGATCTTGTAGGCATTGTCATTAATCTTCTCCAGCACTTAGAATGGGCCATCTCCCCTTGCTTGCAACTTGTTCTTCCTTTGGTTAGGAAACCTCTCTTTTTGAAAATGCACCCAAATCCAATCTCCTACTTGAAACTTAATCTCACGTCTCCCTCTATTTGCAGAATCAGCATATCTCTTGTTCCTTTTCTCAATATTCGCTCTTGCTTTCTCATGCATCTCTTTCACCAATTTAGCTTTCTTCTCGCCATCTAAACTAACAAGCTCATGAGAAGGTAAAGAAACAAGATCCAAAACTGTTGTGGGTTAAAACCATAAACAAGCTCAAAAGGTGAATATCCTGTAGAAGAATGAATAGCACGATTATAAGCAACTCAATAAATGGCAAACAATCTTCCCAAGAACTCAAATTCTTACCCACTAAAGCTCTTAACATGGTACCTAAAGTTTTGTTTACTACTTCTGTTTGTCCATCTGTTTGAGGATGACAAGTGGTGGAAAATAACAACTTGGTACCTAACTTTCCCCAAAGCACACGCCAAAAGTGAGACAAAAACTTGGTGTCTCTATCAGAAACTATGGATTTTGGTATCCCATGAATTCGAACCACCTTCCTAAAGAAGAGTTCGGCCACTAAACTAGCATCATCACTCTTATGACATGGGATAAAGTGTGCCATCTTACTAAACCTATCAACAACCACAAATATGCTATCTCTCCCCCTCTTAGTCCTTGGTAATCCTAAAACAAAGTCCATACTAATGTCCATCCAAGGAGAACTAGGAACGGGTAATGGCATATACAAACCATGAGGCATAGATTTAGACTTAGCTTGCCTACAAGCCAAACAAGCCTTACAAATTCGAATTACATCCCTTTTCATATTTGGCCAATAAAAGTGTTCATTCAGCATGTCTAAAGTCTTATCAACTCCAAAATGCCCCATCAAACCCCCACAATGTGATTCTAATACTAGTAAATCTCTCATAAAACATCTAGGCATGCATAATTTCGAACCCTTAAACAAAAACCCATCATGTCTATAGAAAGAATTAAAAGCACCATGCTCACAAGCATCATAAAAATTGCCGAAATCAGAATCACCAACATATAAGTCCTTTATACATTCAAATCTAAGCAATTTAGTACTCAAAACATTAAGTAAAGCGTACCTCCTTGAAAGTGCATCTGCCACTACATTGTCTTTACCTTGCTTGTATTTGATCACATAAGGAAACTTCTCAATCTTCATAACCCATTTTGCATGTCTTTTATTCAACTTGCCTTGCCCTCTCAAATGCTTCAATGATTCATGGTCTAAATGGATCACGAATTCCTTGGGCAGCAAATAATGCTCCCATACTTCCAATGCTCTCACCAAAGCATATAGCTCCTTGTCATAAGTTGAATAATTCAGCTTTGCTCCATTAAGCTTTTCACTAAAGTATGCAATGGGCTTCTTCTCTTGCATCAAAACAGCTCCAATACCTACACCAGAAGCATCACATTCAATTTCAAAAGTAGAATCAAAGTTAGGTAAAGCTAAAACAGGTGTAGTAGAAAGCTTCTCTTTCAAAGCATCAAATGCTTCTTGTTGCTCCTTGCCCCAAACGAATCCCACTTCTTTCTTGATTATGCTAGTCAAGGGGGCTGCCAATGTAGAGAAATTAGGGACAAATCTCCTATAGAAGCTTGTCAATCCGTGAAAACTCCTCACTTCTGTCGCACTTGAAGGATTCAGCCACTCTTGGATAGCTTTCACCTTCTCTTGATCAACTTCAATTCCCTGCATAATTACAACAAAACCAAGAAAAACAACCCTATCTAGACAAAAAGAACACTTCTTAAGCTTAGCATAAAGGTTTTGCTCCCTAAGGATTTCAAGCACTTTCCTAACATGTTCAACATGTTCTTCCTCAGTTTTGCTATAAATCAGAATATCATCAAAGTAAACTACCACAAACTTACCTAAATAAGCTCTCAAAACATGGTTCATTAATCTCATGAAAGTACTAGGTGCATTAGATAAACCAAAAGGCATAACTAACCATTCATACAAACCATATTTCGTTTTGAAGGCAGTCTTCCATTCATCTCCCGGCTTCATGCGAATTTGATGATAACCACTCATAAGATCAATCTTTGTGAAATATTTTGCCCCATGCAATTCATCCAACATGTCATCAAGTCTAGGAATGGGATGTCTATACTTCACAGTAATCTTGTTCACAGCCCTACAATCAACACACATCCTCCAAGAACCATCTCTTTCTTAGGTACTAATAAGACTGGAACGGCACAAGGACTAAGGCTCTCGCAAACCAAGCCTTTCTCCAAAAGCTCTTCAACTTGTCTTTGCATCTCTTTTGTCTCCATAGGATTGCTCCTATATGCTGGCTGGTTTGAAATTGTAGAACCGGGTATGAAATCAATTTGATGTTCAATCCCTCTTAATGGCGGCAAACCACTAGGAAGGTCTTCAGGAAACACAGCCTTAAAATCCTGCAACAAAGACACAAAACTAGAAGGTAAAGAATTGATGTAAACCAGCATGGCAAGGATCCTTTGGTGCTACAACAAGGACCATTGACAAGGAATAAAGCAAGGAAGTATGGCGTCACTCTTGGATTGCATGTTCAAGACTTTGTTACAAGGGAGGCGACTGAATTAGCAATAAACAAGTGCAGTATGAAGATGAAAGACCAACAAAGGCTGATTGTGATGCTGAATGTCTATATGGAAGATAAGGCTTTAAAAATGGGCTAGAGGAGCAAGAAAGGAGTAAGGAAGGCAGCCCACATGCAAGCACATGGGCCTTGGATGAAATTAGGTTTTTGGGACCACTTTTGTCACATGGGCAGCCTATTCTTTCATGCACATGGGCTGTGTTCACACCCATGCACATGGAATGTGGTTCCCTTCTTTCCTTAGTTGGTTAGGATGATATTTTCCTTATTTGACAAGGATCCTTCTTTCCTTAGTTGGTTAGGATGATATTTTCCTTATTTGACAAGGATCCTTCTTTCCTTAGTTGGTTAGGATGATATTTTCCTTATTTGACAAGGATTTTGACTTTGTAATTTTTCTTTTTTCACTAGGAGTATAGTTACGAATTTTAATTTGTTTTTCTATAAATAGGGCATTATTTTCTTGTAAGAGGATCTTTTTGACAAATTATATTCAGATTGCTCTTTATGCAAATTTCGGCCATCGTTGAGAGAGTGAGAGATTTTGCTTCTTTCATTGATTGCATCACGAATCAGACTAACTTATCAATTTTGATTGTGGCGTTCTTCTGATCCGTCCTTCCAAATCCTTCCGTCATTAGTGTTCTTGCTTCGCTAAGCATTGGGTGCTATAGAGGGTGGTTTATCCTTGTTCTTGGATTCCTATATCGAAGCGTGCGTTGGGGTTTGAGGCCTTCATTGCCATAGGGTTCCACATCATTTGATATCAGAGCCAATTACAGGTAAATCTTTATCTATCTGTCTTTTTAGGGCTTATTTTTATTTCCGTTAGAGTCTTCATTTGTTCAATTCATTTTTTTAGGGTTCTTTTATTTTATTCAAAATTTCTTCTTTCCCCATACCCTAATTCGTTTGTGTCCCCTTTTCATCATAGTCCAAATTGTTTTTCACCTACTTCACCATAGTCAATTCGTTTTCAATTATTAAAGTATACGGATCTTTCCATTTGAGCTTGCAATAATTCGTTTGCTGTTTAAGCTTCTATTTATTGATATTCGTTTAGTTTTTTTTTTTGGGGGGGGGGGGGGGTGATCTAGAGATAGTGATCTATCCCTAAAAAAAAAAGAGTACAAAAGTGCTCCAACAAAAATTTTTCTGTTTCTTAGTAATTAAAGGTTCCGTGGTTGGTTTGAAGTGGGTTAGAAGCAATCAAAATTTTTAGGCCACAAAATTTCCATTTTTTTTGGGCTGTTTTTGTTCGAATTGTGGGGGCTGCAATTACAAAGGGGAATTCAAAATTCTCTTTAGTTTAGGAAGACTTGACACTAGCTTTCTTGGGTAGAATCAATAGGTCCATAAATCAGCTTGCTAAAGGTGGGTTGGTTTTGATACATCTTGGCCAGAATTGTCATATTTGTACCTCTTTGTTTCTAATTCTTGATTGAGCTACCATTTTTTGGATTCCGTTATGTTGCTGGAGTATTATTTGCTTGTTCCAACACTCTGGTTTATGATAATCGTGTGACACAAATTTCCTTGTGTCGCCTCCAAATTGTCGAGTTTCTTTTCTAGGTGTCTAGGAATTAGGTTTCTAGCTTCCTTGAACGTGCTTGGTAGATTGATTTGTGAGCCTCGATTCTGAAGTGCAATCGAAGAATCAGCAAAGGTAAGGTAAGAGCGAAACACTTTGAGTGAATTTTGTTTATTACTAATATTTTCTTTGTGAGTTTGTGTTTGTGATCATGAGTAGTGGGAGAAACCAGAACGTGCAAGATGGGGAGGAAAATGTCCAAGAAGGTTCTAGCAATTTTGAGTCATATATGCAGCAAAGTAATGAGAGGATGAATGAGATGGCAAGAATGATGGCTACTCTACAAGAGAGCATGAATCTAATGATGAGAGAAAGAGCGCAGCAGCCAGCAACTCAAGTGAGGTTACCACAAAGGGTTCTACAAAGAATCGGTGAAGGAGATCGTAGAGCACCTAGAGGTAATGAAGAGGTTGGTGAAAATAACCCAGCAAATGACAATGACCTTACTTCCATAAAGATGAAGGTACCTTCCTTTGAAGGGAGAAACAATGCTGGAGAGTACATTGAATGGGAGAGAAAGGTGGAACAGATTTTTGAATGCCATAATTATTCAGAAGAGAAGAAGTCCCACATTACAGCCGTGGAATTTAAGGGATATGCTACATTCTGGTGGGATCAACTCAAATCTAATAGAAGAGGAAAGGGATTGAGACCCGTACCTGATTGGGAGACTTTGAAAGATTTAATGAGAACAAGGTTTGTCCCTTCTCATTACTATAGGGATTTGTATAATAGGTTGGCAAGGCTAATCCAAGGTGGTAAGAGTGTTGAAGAATACCACAAGGAGATGGAGATGATCATGGCAAGAGCTGATATTGAAGAGGATGAGCAGAGGTTGATGTCTAGATTCCTTGGGGGTCTAAATTCAAACATAGCAAGTGAGCTGGAAATGTATGATTACAATTCCATGGGAGAGTTGGTTGAAAAGGCCATGAAAATAGAAAGGAGACTAAAGAGCAAGAATTACACCAAGTCTGGTTCTATCAAATTTCAGAATATGGGTGGAAGTAGTTCGACCTACAAAGGACCTCAAAACACTAGTAGCAATTCGTCCTCAAGAAGTGGAGATTTCAAGAATTCCTTCCAAAGGAACAATCCTCCACCTACAAGTGGAAAAGGGATGAATGGTGGTCCAAAAAGGCAGCAATCAGGTACTTCTAATACTACTCCTAGTAGAGATATTAAATGTTTCAAATGTTTAAGGAATGGGCATATTGCTTCTGAATGTCCAAATAGGAGAGTTATGATTGCTACTGATGATGGGGGTATAATTTCTGATTCTGATCATAGTGATGTTGATAATGATGTGAATGACATGTATGATGATAATGATGAGTGTAGTGATCAAGTTAAAAATGTGTTGATGGCTGAACATGGTGAAATGTTAGTTGCTAGGCGTGCTTTGAATATGCAGGTGAAGGAAGAGGACCTTGAGCAACGAGATAACATATTTTATTCTAGATGTTTAGTTGATGGTAAGGTTTGTATGCTCATCATTGACAGCGGTAGTTGTACTAATGCCGCAAGTGAGACCATGGTGGAGAAGCTGAAATTGACTTGTTTAAAACATCCCAATCCATATAGACTACAATGGTTTAATGATAGTGGAGAGGTGAAGGTTACTAAACAAGTGAGAATACCATTCTCTATAGGCTGGTATAAAGATGAAGTGTTGTGTGATGTAGTTCCTATGCAAGCAGGCCATATGTTATTGGGAAGACCTTGGCAATTTGATAGGAAAGCACAGCATGATGGGCATTCAAATAGGTACACGTTTACCTATGAGGGAAAGCTGGTTACTCTTATTCCATTATCACCCTTGGAGGTTTATGAAGATCATCGAAAGATGCTTGAGAAAGCAAAGCAAGATTCAGCCAAAGTAGTGGTTGGGGCTGTTTCTTCCAAAAACAAGGGGAGTGCGAGAGAACATGATAAGGTGAGTGAAAGTGAGAAGAAAATGGGAAAAGAGGCCAGAAAAGAAACTAATCAAATTAATGGCCCATTGGTGAGAGAAAACAAGAAAGAAGGGAAGGCAAAACAAACTTTTTATGCAAGAGCGAGAGAATTAAATGTTGGGCAGCCTGTGTTACTCATTAGATACAAGGAAACTTTGTTTCCTAACATTGATGTTTCACTTGAACATTTGCCTTCTAGCTTTGTGTCTTTATTGCAGGATTTCCAAGATGTGTTTCCGGAGGAGTTGCCTAGTGGTTTGCCACCATTAAGAGGGATCGAACATCAAATTGACTTCATACTTGGTTCTACCATTCCAAATAGACCAGCATATCGAAGTAATCCGATGGAGACCAAGGAGATGCAGAGACAAGTGGAAGAGTTGTTGGAGAAAGGGTTGATTCGAGAGAGTTTAAGTCCGTGTGCCGTTCCTATTTTGTTGGTTCCAAAGAAAGATGGCACGTGGAGAATGTGTGTTGATTGTAGGGCTGTAAATAAGATCACCGTGAAGTATCGGCATCCTATACCGCGTCTTGATGACATGTTGGACGAATTACATGGTGCAAGGTATTTTACTAAAATTGATCTTATGAGTGGATATCATCAAATTCGTATGAAACCTGGGGATGAATGGAAAACAACTTTTAAAACAAAATATGGGTTGTATGAGTGGTTGGTAATGCCTTTTGGGTTGTCTAATGCACCTAGTACTTTTATGAGGTTGATGAACCATGTTTTGAGGGCTTATTTGGTCAGATTTGTAGTTGTTTATTTTGATGATATTTTGATCTATAGTAAGACTGAGGAAGAGCATATAGAACATGTTAGGTTGGTTTTAGAAGCTTTGAGAAAAGAGAACTTATATGCAAAGCTTAAGAAGTGCACATTTTGCATGGATAGGCTTGTTTTTCTTGGTTTTGTTGTTAGTGCGCAGGGATTGGAAGTTGATGAAGAGAAAGTGAAAGCTATAAGGGAATGGCCTGTTCCTAAGAGTGTGATGGAAGTGAGGAGTTTCCATGGGCTGGCGAGTTTTTATAGGAGATTCGTGAAGGATTTTTCTACCATCGCCACACCACTCACAAGTATTGTCAAGAAGGAAGTTGGATTTCAATGGGGTGAACAGCAACAACGATCGTTTGAAAGTTTGAAAGAAAAACTCACTACTGCGCCTGTTTTAGCTTTACCTAACTTTGATTCTATTTTTGAGATTGAATGTGATGCTTCAGGTATAGGTATTGGGGCTGTTTTGATGCAAGAAAAGAAGCCAATAGCATATTTTAGTGAGAAGCTCAATGGTGCGCAACTGAATTATTCTACCTATGACAAGGAGTTGCATACTTTGGTAAGGGCATTGAATGTGTGGGAGCATTATTTGCTGCCAAAGGAGTTCATTATTCACACTGACCATGAATCCCTCAAGCATTTGAAGGGCCAAGGTAAGTTGAACAAAAGACATGGTAAGTGGATTGAACAAATTGAGAAATTTCCTTATATCATTAAGCATAAGCAAGGTAAAGATAATGTTGTTGCTGATGCGTTGTCTAGGAGATATACCTTGCTGTCTGTTTTGAGTTCTAAATTGCTTGGTTTTGAGTATATTAAGGACTTATATATTGGTGATATTGATTTTGGCAATGTTTATGTCGCATGTGAACAAGGAGCTTTTAATTTATTTTTTTAGGCAGGATGGTTATTTGTTTAAGGGAAGTAAACTATGTGTGCCTATATGTTCCATGCGTAATTTGCTTGTTTTGGAATCTCATTGTGGTGGTTTGATGGGGCATTTTGGTGTGTCTAAGACTTATGATATTCTGTTTGAGCATTTTTATTGGCCGTCTATGCGTAAAGATGTTGGGAGATTATGTTCTGCTTGTATTGCATGTAGACAGGTGAAATCTAAGTCTATGCCTCATGGTCTTTATATGCCATTACCTGTACCTAGTTCACCTTGGGTTGATATTAGTATGGATTTTGTGCTTGGTTTGCCTAGGACTAGGAAAGGTAGAGATAGCATTTTTGTGGTTGTTGATAGGTTTAGTAAGATGGCACATTTTATTCCATGTCACAAAGCTGATGATGCAAAAGTTGTGGCTGATTTTTTCTTTAGAGATGTTGTTCGTTTACATGGGGTGCCTAGGACAATTGTTTCTGATAGAGATACTAAGTTTTTGTCCCATTTTTGGCGTGTTTTATGGAGTAGATTAGGAACTAAACTTTTGTTTTCTACTACTTGTCATCCACAAACAGATGGGCAAACTGAAGTAGTGAATCGTACACTTGGTACGTTGTTGAGAGCTTTAGTGGGGAAGAACTTGGTCACTTGGGAAGATTGTTTACCTTTCATTGAATTTACTTATAATCATTCAATTCATTCTTCTACAGGTTATTCGCCATTTGAGATTGTTTATGGTTTTAATCCACTAACTGTACTTGATCTTGTTCCTTTGCCTTTACATGAGCTTGCTAGTTTAGATGGTGAGAAGAAGGCTGATTTGGTAAAGTCTTTGCATGAAAAGGTTTGAGCAAATATAGAGAAAAAGAACAAGTCATATGCTGATAGGGCAAATAAGGGACGAAAGAAAATGGCATTTGCTCCTGGAGATTGGGTTTGGGTACACTTCCAAAAGGAGAGGTTTCCAAATCAATGGAAGAGTAAGCTTGAAGCACGTGGTGATGGTCCATTCCAAGTATTGGAGAAAATCAATGACAATGCATACAAGATCGACTTGCCTGGTGAGTATGGTGTTAGTGCTACTTTTAATGTGACTGATTTATCTCCTTATGACGATGCAGATTTGAGGACAAATCTTTTTAAAGAAGGGGAGAATGATGTAAACCAGCATGGTAAGGATCCTTTGGTGCTACAACAAGGACCATTGACAAGGAATAAAGCAAGGAAGTATGGCATCACTCTTGGATTGCATGTTCAAGACTTTGTTACAAGGGAGGTGACTGAATTAACAATAAACAAGTGCAGTATGGAGCTGGAAGACCAACAAAGGCTGATTGTGATGCTGAATGTCTATATGGAAGATAAGGCTTTAAAAATGGGCTAGAGGAGCAAGAAAGGAGTAAGGAAGGCAGCCCACATGCAAGCACATGGGCCTTGGACGAAATTAGGTTTTTGGGACCACTTTTGTCACATGGGCAGCCTATTCTTTCATGCACATGGGCTGTGTTCACACCCATGCACATGGAATGTGGTTCCCTTCTTTCCTTAGTTGGTTAGGATGATATTTTCCTTATTTGATAAGGATCCTTCTTTCCTTAGTTGGTTAGGATGATATTTTCCTTATTTGACAAGGATCCTTCTTTCCTTAGTTTGTTAGGATGATATTTTCCTTATTTGACAAGGATTTTGACTTTGTAATTTTCCTTTTTTTCACTAGGGTTAGGATAGTTACGAATTTTAATTTGTTTTTCTATAAATAGGGCATTCTTGTAAGGATATCTTTTTGACAAATTATATTCAGATTGCTCTTTATGCAAATTTCGGCCATCTTTGAGAGAGTGAGAGATTTTGCTTCTTTCATTGATTGCATCATGAATCAGACTAACTTATCAATTTTGATTGTGGCGTTCTTCTGATCCGTCCTTCCAAATCCTTCCGTCATTAGTGTTCTTGCTTCGCTAAGCATTGTGATACAAACCAGATATGGCAGCTTTGTGCCATTGAAGAAAAGCAATCTTACATCATCCAAATAGATTTAAAAGGAGTTCAAAAGCTCTTTTATGAGGCTGAAATACACTTGGGGCGTGCTACACTTCATATGGAGCAGATTTGGTGCAATTCAAGCAATATGGGCTTTGTGGAGCTTGATACAGCTTATAGGCCAAAGCTACACAAAGGGAAGCCTAAAGTGAAGATCAAAGTATGGAAATCACGTCCAAACACATGGGCATGCTTTCTTGGGCTTGTTCAGCAAGTTTTTTGGCATGTTTAGCAAGTTTTTAAGGCTGAACATGGCTGCACATGTTGGGCTTGTTTTTCCAATACATTAGGCCTTTTTTTGGACTTAATTAAGGCATGTTTAATATGGGCCCAAGGAAGTTACGAATTTCAGCAAGTGGAAGGCATCTTTTTGTCACATGGGATGTGGTCCCCTCATTCCTTAGTTAGTTAGGATATTATTTTATTTTCCATATCTTTTAGGATTTGATTTAGTCTTTCCAAATCTATTTTGGATTTGTTTTATTAGATTTGGATAGGATTTAGATTACTTATCTGATTTAGATTCAGATTTACTTTATGTTTTCCTTAGTGGATTAGGATTACTTTATATTTTCCTTAGTGGATTAGGATTACTTTATATTTTTCCTTATACAATTAGGAATGTTTTCCATTTTCCTTATGCAATTAGGAATGTTTTCCTTATGCAATTAGGAATTTTGTAACCCTTATTTAAGGGCACTGTTAGGCAGAATTTGAGATACAACAATTAATAAAAATTTTTCGAATTCTTCTACAAGTTCTTCTTGTGAATTTTCGTGTGAGAGAGATTAGAGTGGATTCTTTAATTCTTTCTTTGCATCAAGAATTAGGTTTACTTATCAACAAGAGTTGTGGCGTTTTCCTTCTTCTTACCAACTAAATCCTTCAATCATAGTGAGTTCGCGTCTCTTTATAGGCGTTGGGTTCCTTAGGAGGTGATTATCAAGTTTCAAGGAGTTCTCTACCATTGTTATACGTTGGGTTTGCTGCCATCGTTGCTAAGGGTTTGTATCATTCCAAATGACGCGGACCCTTAGCAACGATGGCAGCAAACCCAACGTATAACAATGGTAGAGAACTCCTTGAAACTTGATAATCACCTCCTAAGGAACCCAACGCCTATAAAGAGACGCGAACTCACTATGATTGAAGGATTTAGTTGGTAAGAAGAAGGAAAACGCCACAACTCTTGTTGATAAGTAAACCTAATTCTTGATGCAAAGAAAGAATTAAAGAATCCACTCTAATCTCTCTCACACGAAAATTCACAAGAAGAACTTGTAGAAGAATTCGAAATTTTTTTTATTAATTGTTGTATCTCAAATTCTGCCTAACAGTGCCCTTAAATAAGGGTTACAAAATTCCTAATTGCATAAGGAAAACATTCCTAATTGCATAAGGAAAACATTCCTAATTGCATAAGGAAAATGGAAAACATTCCTAATTGTATAAGGAAAAATATAAAGTAATCCTAATCCACTAAGGAAAATATAAAGTAATCCTAATCCACTAAGGAAAACATAAAGTAAATCTGAATCTAAATCAGATAAGTAATCTAAATCCTATCCAAATCTAATAAAACAAATCCAAAATAGATTTGGAAAGACTAAATAATATCAAATCCTAAAAGATATGGAAAATAAAATAATATCCTAACTAACTAAGGAATGAGGGGACCGCATCCCATGTGACAAAAAGATGCCTTCCACTTGCTGAAATTCGTAACTTCCTTGGGCCCATATTAAACATGCCTTAATTAAGTCCAAAAAAGGCCTAATGTATTGGAAAAACAAGCCCAACATGTGCAGCCATGTTCAGCCTTAAAAACTTGCTAAACATGCCAAAAAACTTGCTGAACAAGCCCAAGAAAGCATGCCCATGTGTTTGGACGTGATTTCCATACTTTGATCTTCACTTTAGGCTTCCCTTTGTGTAGCTTTGGCCTATAAGCTGTATCAAGCTCCACAAAGCCCATATTGCTTGAATTGCACCAAATCTGCTCCATATGAAGTGTAGCACGCCCCAAGTGTATTTCAGCCTCATAAAAGAGCTTTTGAACTCCTTTTAAATCTATTTGGATGATGTAAGATTGCTTTTCTTCAATGGCACAAAGCTGCCATATCTGGTTTGTATCACATTGGGTGCTATAGAGGGTGGTTTATCCTTGTTCTTGGATTCCTATATCGAAGTGTGCGTTGGGGTTTGAGGCCTTCATTGCCATAGGGTTCCGCGTCAAGAATCAAGAGATTCTTCACTGTCAGTAAGTAACAATTCTTTATACATAATAATGAGTATAGGCTGC
The DNA here is from genome assembly GCA_947685225.1 of Garcia nutans. Classification (NCBI taxonomy): domain Eukaryota; kingdom Viridiplantae; phylum Streptophyta; class Magnoliopsida; order Malpighiales; family Euphorbiaceae; genus Garcia; species Garcia nutans. The sequence continues at coordinate 28,008,668 of CANTUV010000007.1, read as the reverse complement.
CCTATATCTATCTCTCTTGCTCTTGCATAAAAAGTATGTTTTGCTTTTTCTCCTTGCTTATTTTCTCTCACCAATGGGCCATTTATTTGTTTGCTTACTTTCTTTTGACTCTCGGCCTCTTTTCCCTTTCTTCACTCACTCACTTTATTATTTTCTCTCTCCCTACCCTTAGAATTACCCTTGGGTGTTGAAGAGACATCATTGGCCGAATTTGAACCCCCTTGGTTCATGTTGGCCGAAACTTCTTTCTCCCTCTCTAGCATCCTCTTTTGATCTTCATACACCTCTTGAGGTGATAATGGTGCTAGAACAACCTTCTTTCCTTCATAAGTAAAGGTATACTTATTAGAAAAGCCATCATGTTGTGCCCTTCTATCATGCTGCCATGGTCTTCCTAATAGCAAATGTCCAGCTTGCATTGGCACTACATCACACAAAACCTCATCTTTATATCTCCCAATGGAGAATGGTGCCTTGACTTGCTTCAACACTTTTACTTCCCCAACGTCATTGAACCATTGCAACTTGTAATGATTGGGATGTTTAAAACAAGCTAACCCCAATTTATCCACCATTGTGGTACTAGCAGCATTGGTACAACTTCCACCATCAATGATAAGTGTACAAACCTTACCATTCACCAAACACCTAGAGTGGAAAAGATTCTCCCTTTGATCCAAGCCTTCTTCCTTGACTTGAATATTCAATGCTCTTCTAGTAACAAGCATCTCTCCATGTTTAGCATTCAAGACTTGATTCTCCCAAGCCTCTTCATCATATTCGGCCCTATCACCACATTCGGCCCCCTCTTCTTCTTCATGTTCAGATTCTGATTCAATTTCCCCTTCATGGGTTGCAATCATCACCCTCTTATTCGGACATTGAGAAGCAATGTGTCCACTTCCCAAACACTTGTAGCATTTAATTTCCCTACTTGGAGTAGGTCTAGAAGGTGTTTCCTTGGCTGTTTTTGCATCCCCATCATTCGGCTTCTTGAAATTAGGATTGTAGGAAGAATTATTTTGGAAAGAACCCTTGTAATCCCCTTTGTAGGAACCTCCACTCGAACTTGAACCCTTGAAGTTTGAAAAATTTCCACTAGCTTTAGAGTAGCTAGTTTTCGAAATAGCTTTATTCTTTAATCTTCTCTCTATGTTCATGGCCTTTTGAACTAACTCTTCCATTGTGTTGAATTCATACATCTCCAATTCATTGTCTATGTTCAAATTCAATCCCCCAAGAAATCGTGACATCTTCTTGTCTTCATCTTCATCAATATTTGCCCTAGCCATGATAATCTCCATCTCTTTGTGGTACTCTTCCACACTTCTTCCACCTTGAACTAGTCTTGTTAGTCGATTGTATAAATCCCGAATGTAATGAGATGGTACAAATCGACTTCTCATTAGTTCTTTCAAGGTTGACCATTCAGGAATAGGCCTCATACCTTTCCCTCTTCTATTAGCTTTCAATTGATCCCACCAAAAGGTAGCATACCCTTTGAACTCTACGGCTGCCAAAACTGATTTCTTCTCTTCGGTGTAGTTATGGCATTCAAAAATCTGCTCAACTTTCCTCTCCCATTCTATGAACTCTTCTGCATTGTTCTTCCCTTTAAAGGAAGGAATCTTCATCTTGATGGAAGTAAGGTCACCATCAGTGGTAGGTTGATTTCCACCTTCATCTTTATCTTCTACCCTTTTGGCTGCTTCTAGGGCTTCAAGATTTCCTTGCCCTTCTCTCCTAAGCACTCTTCTAGCTTGCATTATGGGATTTGGATGTGCGGCTGGCTGCCCTTGTTGCACTTGCTGAATTTGTTGTGCTTGTCGTGCTGCATTCTCTTGCAATCTAGTATCCATCATCTCCATTCGACCAAGCATTGCTGCCAAAGTCTCATTAAGCCTAGCCAAGCTTTCGGTCATAGCTCCTTTTTTGCTAGTCTCTTCTCCTTTTCCAGCCATGTTAACAAATAAACAAACTCAAAGAAACAAGATTAGTAATAATCGAAATTCACTCAAGTGTTTAGAATTACCTCACTTTTCTTGTCTTCCTTGATTGCACTTCAGAACCAAGCTCACCAACCAACAATTGTCAAGTCGTTCAAGAAACTAGAACCTAAATCCTAGAACTAGATAGAAAACAAGACAAAGTATCCGGAGGCAGTGCAAGGTAATTTGCACTACACGATATAGAACCAAGTATCGACACAAGCAAATGATACTTAGCAATGTAATGGAATTAAAAGCTAGATAAAGAAATTAGAAACAATGAAGCCAATAAACAAGACAAATTTGGATATAATGAATAAAAAAAAACCCACACTTGGCAAGCTGCTTTATGGACCTAATTAATTCTTCCCAAAATGCTAGCTTCTAGACTCTAATTCCCACATAAAACACTCAAATAATATTAAGGTATGATTTTCGAATTCCAAAACCCCTCAAAAGGTGAAATTTTTTGCCCAAAAATTTTATTACTTCTCACCCACCTAGATCTGATCCTTAGCACCCAAATAGTAAGAATATCAAATAATTTTTGTTGAGGTGGTTTTGTACTCTTTTTTTTTGCTTCCTCTCACTATCCCCTTGATTCGAGACTTAATTTACTTCCAAAGACTTTTCGAAATCTGGACTTAATTTGCAGCCCCAGATTCACTCAAGACCAAATCAAAATCAAACTTGAACACAAACTCTAGCTTTTGCTTTCTTTCAAGAACCCTAATTCTTGGTTTTGAAATTCTCCAAGAATCCTTTCCTAGGTTTCGTTTTCACCCTAAGAATACCCTCCTTCAATTCGGCCTTGATCAGAATTGATATATGACTTTTTTTCGAAAATTAAAGACTAGACTCTCTAAGAACCCTAAAACGCAGAAATTTAAAAGACCTAAATTAAAAACCCTAGAAAGACAAAGTAGATAAAAATTACCTTGTAGCAAGGCTCTGATACCAAATGACACGGACCCTTAGCAACGATGGCAGCAAACCCAACGTATAACAATGGTAGAGAACTCCTTGAAACTTGATAATCACCTCCTAAAGAACCCAACACCTATAAAGAGACGCGAACTCACTATGATTGAAGGATTTAGTTGGTAAGAAGAAGAAAAGTGCCACAACTCTTATTGATAAGTAAACCTAATTCTTGATGCAAAGAAAGAATTAAAGAATCCACTCTAATCTCTCTCACACGAAAATTCACAAGAAGAACTTGTAGAAGAATTCAAAAATTTTTATTAATTGTTGTAGCCTGAAATTCGGCCTAATAGTGCCCTTAAATAAGGGTTATAAAATTCCTAATTGCATATGGAAAACTAAAACATTCCTAATTGCATAAGGAAAACATTCCTAATTGCATAAGAAAAACATTCCTAATCCACTAAGGAAAATATAAAGTATGGAAACAAAATCCTAATCCACTAAGGAAAATATAAAGTATGGAAACAAAATCCTAATCCAATAAGGAAAATATAAAGTATGGAAACAACCAAACTAATCCCTTCAACATAAGAAACGCCCCACACTATTTGGGCTGTCCATGGGCCTTAAATTACTTCCTAAGGCTTTATATGAACCCCCATGGACCTTTCTTGCACGTTGGACCTTTCTTTAGCTAGCCTTTAGCTTCCACACTAAGCATCATAATCAGCTTTGGTGTGCCTTCTTCAAGCTCTATCTCCATCTTCTTGAATGATAATTCTTGAAGCTCTTTGGAAATCTCTTCTTGAATATGCAAAGCCATACTAGCTTGATATCTCTTTGCCTTGCTCCTAGTGATTGGTCCACTTGCTAGCTTCAAGGAATCCTTTCTTGCATCAATGAGCTAAGAAAATTCAACAAGCGTTAATTTGTCATCTACACGATTTAGTGAATTTGGCTTGTAATGGGCTGCAAGGGATCCAAGGCTTGGAAACAAGATCAAATAAAGTTAATTATAACTTATTTCAAGTCCAACTTCAAAATGGGCTTACTTAAGTTTGTTTTTAGTTCTTAGCCTTGTTAATTGAGTGAAATTAAATATGTTTGTATTTTTGTCATAATGGGCTGTTTAAAATATGTTAATTTAAAAGCCTATTAGTTTTATTGCTTTGATAATGGGCTGTCCAAACTTTTTTATGATAAAGCCCATAAGTTGAGTTTGTTTATTTTAGATTATGTGTTTTTTTTAGGTCTTGTAAAGGCTATATACAGGCCTAAAATGAATTTAGTATGATTTTTTGATGAATTATAACCAAAAGGTTGTTTGCTTTTATCTTTGTGTTCTTGAGTAGAATACATGCCAAGAAACATTCAAGTGGAATGATTATCTTCTTGTGGAGTGTTTCGAATATGGAATTTAGAAACAAGTTTTCTTTATTCTAGATCTTTGATCATCTTTCTAAGCAATCTAAATTATAGCCTTTCTTAGGGGTTGAGACTGAATTATTATTGGGGGTCAATTTAATGTTGCGGGGGTCCGTAATAATCAAAGGGGTTCTCAGGCTTATTCTTGGAGGTTCCATATCATTTAGTATCAGAGCACTTTAAGATTAGGTTTTATCCTTAACAAATTTTGTGTTTTTGATTCTAAATTATTGTTTTCTTTTGTTCTTCTAAGTTCATCTCTTATTGTACTTTCATTTTCTTTATTTTCCCTTCATTTGTATTATTATTGTCTATTTGAATTATGATTTTGTTTGTTTTGGTTAATCTAAATTCTTTTCATCAATGAAAAAGATTGCACATCTGATTTGGTGCTTGTGGTTATAAAAAAAAATTCATCCAAGTGTTGATGCAAGAAAGGATCCCTTAAAGCTAGCAAGTGGACCAATCACTAGGAGCAAGGCAAAGAGATATCAAGCTAGTATGGCTTTGCATATTCAAGAAGAGATTTCCAAAGAGCTTCAAGAATTATCATTCAAGAAGATGGAGATAGAGCTTGAAGAAGGCACACCAAAGCTGATTATGATGCTTAATGTGGAAGCTAAAGGCTAGCTAAAGAAAGGTCCAACGTGCAAGAAAGGTCCATGGGGTTCATATAAAGCCTTGGGAAGTAATTTAAGGCCCATAGACAGCCCAAATAGTGTGGGGCGTTTCTTATGTTGAAGGAATTAGTTTGGTTGTTTCCATACTTTATATTTTCCTTAGTGGATTAGGATTTTGTTTCCATACTTCATATTTTCCTTAGTGGATTAGGATTTTGTTTCCATACTTTATATTTTCCTTAGTGGATTAGGATTTTGTTTCCATACTTAATGTTTTCCTTATACATTTAGGAATGTTTTCCTTATGCAATTAGGAATGTTTTCCTTATGCAATTAGGAATGTTTTCCTTATGCAATCAGGAATGTTTTCCTTATGCAATTAGGAATGTTTTCCTTATGTAATTAGGAATGTTTTAGTCTTAATTTTCCATATGCAATTAGAAATTTTGTAACCCTTATTTAAGGGCACTATTAGGCCAAATTTAAGACAACAACAATTAATAAAAATTTTCGAATTCTTCTACAAGTTCTTCTTGTGAATTTTCGTGTGAGAGAGATTAGACTGGATTCTTTAATTCTTTCTTTGCATCAAGAATCAGGTTTACTTATCAACAAGAGTTGTGGCGTTTTCCTTCTTCTTACCAACTAAATCTTTCAATCATAGTGAGTTCGCATCTCTTTATAGGCGTTGGGTTCCTTAGGAGGTGATTATCAAGTTTCAAGGAGTTCTTTACTATTGTTATACGTTGGGTTTGCTGCCATCGTTGCTAAGGGTCCGTGTCATTTGGTATCAGAGCCTTACTATAAGGTAATTTTTATCTACTTTGTCTTTCTAGGGTTTTTAATTTAGGTCTTTTAAATTTCTGCGTTTTAGGGTTCTTAGAGAGTCTAGTCTTTAATTTTCGAAAAAGAGTCATATATCAATTCTGATAATGGCCGAATTGAAGGAGGGTATTCTTAGGGTGAAAACGAAACCTAGGAAAGGATTCTTGGAGAATTTCAAAACCAAGAATTAGGGTTCTTGAAAGAAAGCAAAAGCTAGAGTTTGTGTTCAAGTTTGATTTTGATTTGGTCTTGAGTGAATCTGGGGTTGCGAATTAAGTTCAGATTTTGAAAAGTCCTTGGGAGTAAATTAAGTCCCCAATCAAGGGGATAGTGAGAGGAAGCAAAAAAAAAAGAGTACAAAACCACCTCAATAAAAATTATTTGATATTCTTGCTATTTGGGTGCTAAGGATCAGATCTAGGTGGGTTAGAAGTAATAAAATTTTTTTGGGCAAAAAAAATCACCTTTTGAGGGCTTTTGGAATTCGAAATCAAACATTAATATTCATATTATTTGAGTGTTTTAGGTGGTAATTAGAGTCTAGAAGCTAGCGTTTTGGGTAGTGATGAGGATCTGATTGCTAGCATACAACACCAAGGACCTGTTACTCGATCTATGGCAAGAAAACTTCAAAGACTAGTTTCCAAACATCTATATGTTCTCAATACAATTGGAACGTTAAGACTTGAAGAAAATAAGAGCAAAGAAGTTGTTTGGTTGCACGTGTCCAAATTGCAATCTTCCCAAGAGGCCAATTGACCCAAAGGAGTTAGAATACATATTGGCATCCATCATTATACCTTTGGGAGCTAAATACATACCATTCACGTACCATTGGATGCCCATATATAAAGAGTGGCTGAAACTCACATTGGGAGTCAAAGATGCCTTTTAAAAGCTAGTGGGAGACAAGCATAAAACAAGTGAAATGATGGAAAAAATACAAATATAATGATGTGGTTACATAAAACAAATTGGGCAGCCATATAGCTTGTCTCCCACTAGCTTTTAAAAGGCATGGGCAGCTTGTCTCCCACTAGCTTTTAAAAGGCATCTTTGACTCCCAATGTGAGTTTCAGCCACTCTTTATATATGGGCATCCAATGGTACGTGAATGGTATGTATTTAGCTCCCAAAGGTATAATGATGGATGCCAATATGTATTCTAACTCCTTTGGGTCAATTAGCCTCTTGGGAAGATTGCAATTTGGACACGTGCAACCAAACAGCTTCTTTGCTCTTATTTTCTTCAAGTCTTAACGTTCCAATTGTATTGAGAACATATAGATGTTTGGAAACTAATCCTTGAAGTTTTCTTGCCATTGATCGAGTAACAGGTCCTTGGTGTTGTATGCTAACAATCATATCCTCATCATCCTCTCCCTCTTCAAAAGAATTCGTCCTCGAATCTTCATCATCTGCATAGTAAGGAGCAAGATCAGAAACATTCAACGTTGCACTTACACCATACTCACCTGGTAGATTAATCTTGTAGGCATTATCATTAATCCTTTCGAGCACTTCAAATGGTCCATCACTTCTCGGCTGCAATTTTGATTTCCTTTGTGTAGGAAACCTTTCTTTTCGCAAATGAACCCATACCAGATCACCAGGCTGGAACACCATCTTTTTCCTTCCTTTGTTTGCTTTGGTTGCTCTATTCTCATTAATCTTCTCCATTTGTTGCTTGGCCCTTTGATGCATTTGCTTCACCAATTCAGCTTTCTTTTTACCATCAAAACTAGTAAGCTCATTAGTAGGAAGAGGCAACAAATCTAATGGAGTAAGTAGATTAAAACCATAGACAAGCTCAAAGGGTGAAAATCCAGTGGATGAATGCATTGATCTATTGATGCGGAACCCATGGATCAAATATTACATCTAGAACCCCACATATACATCTAGCATAGAATCTTAGAACTCAAAAGCAAATCCTCCCTACCAAACCCACAACTAACCTGTAATTGAGAACTTGGGTGATTGGGATGAAGAAATGAATTGATTAAAACGCCACAAGTAAGACTTGATAAGTTAGAACCAATTCTTCATGCAACAAGAATAAGAAGAAAACCTCTCAAACTTGAAAACACAGAAATTACATTCAACAATTCTGGAAATTCGTAGTCAACCCTATTAAGTTCTTTTTCCCATCCTTATATAGTTGGAAAAGAAGAACTAATGGCTTAAAGTCTAGGTTTACATGTATCTAGTCACAATAGCATTAATTGTTCATCCACCTCAATAATATACTCTAAATTACTGCCCATAATTCTGACAACATAGATGGGCAGATTGTACATTCATTTTGGTGTTGGTTCACATGTGTCTAGTCACACTAACACTAAACCATATCAATATTATATTCCAAATTCGTGCTAATGCCCATCACCATACTTATGGGCAGATTCTTCATGCTTGTTGGTGAGTTTCTGACTTCCTCTTCATGATCCATCATATTCACTACAAGTTGGTCTCCCTCTTCATTAATCCACCTTTGTATGAAGTGTTGGAACACATGCTGGAATTTCTTTGATTGTGATCTTGTGATTGGTCCACTTGGCATGATGATATCATCAACATATTTGCTGCCATTACATTCATCAAGCTTGCTTATAGTTTCCTCATCAGGGCCAATTACAAGATCGCGGGCCAATAAGCTCAAATCTACCTTCCGCAGCTTTGCAAGGAAATTCATGGAAGAAAGGGGTAGTGGACTGGCCTTTGACGCCAAGGATATAGAGGAGAAGCATCCCATACAATCAGACTTCTTTTCTCACAAAAAGCACTCCTTAACTCCTTTTCTTTTGCATAGAAACACTCTCTTTTATTTTCTCTCCCTTTCTCTTTTTCTCTCACCAATGGGCCATTTTTATCATTCTTTTTCTCACACTTGGCCTCTTGTACTCCCTTTTTATTTGTTTTACCCTCACCACCAGAATTCTTTTCAAATGATCTCAAAATATTTACTTGATCTTCATACACTTGTTTAGGTGACAATGGAGCAAGAGTGAAATTTAAACCATTTAGGCTGAAAGAATAATGATTCTTAAAGCCATCATGCAAAGCTTTTCTATCAAACTGCCATGGACGACCAAGAAGGATATGGCTAGCATGCATAGGCACAACATCACAACAAACTTCATCCTTGTATCTCCCAATTGCAAAAGAAAATAGAACCTACTTTGTTACCCTCACCTCTCCACTATCATTCAACCATTGCAGCTTGTAAGGACTAGGATGTTTTGTGCATGCTAACCCTAATTTATCCACAAAATCAGTACTAGCAACATTTGCACAACTACCCCCATCAATGATCATGCTGCACACTTTTCCATTCACAGTGCAACGAGTATGGAAAATGTTCTCTCTTTGATTACTTTCTTCATCTTTAATTTGCATGTTTAAAGCTCTTCTAATAACCAAAGATTCACCATGGGCAGGATATTCAATAATATGTTCTATTTCTTCTAATGGTGGCATGCTATCATTATCATCATCACTTTCATGTTCACTAGCACTATCAATTTCACCATTATCTCGTATCAACATGATTTTCTTATTTGGACATTGAGAAGCTATATGCCCTACTCCTAAACACCTAAAGCATTTAATGGTACTATGCTTTTGATTAGAGTTAGATGTTTTAGAGTTACCTTTAGGGTCATCTAGAACTTGTTTTTCCTTTCCTTTCCAGGCAGCCTCCTTCCCTTTAGGATTATCATCTTTCTTTGGCCATTTTGAAGTGAAACTAGAGCTGGAATTAGAAAATCCCTTGGCTGCCCCCTTGAGTTTCAGTTGCTTCTCCACTTTCATGGCCATGTGTACCATATCTTCAAGCTCCACATAATGATGTAATTCAATTATGTTAGCTATCTCTCTATTCAGCCCACTCAAAAATCGAGCCATAGTGATTTCTGGATCCTCCTCTATATTAGTTCTACTCATGATCATCTCCATCTCTTTATGGTAATCCTCCACTGACATGGATCCTTGAGTTAACCGCTGTAATTTTTGGTGAAGCTCCCTATAGTAGTAAGATGGTACAAATCTCTTTCTCATCACAGTTTTCATTTCAGCCCAAGTAGTGATGGTTCTTTCTCCATTTCTCCTCTTGGAAATCATCAATTGATCCCACCAAATTAGTGCATAATCTGTGAATTCAACTGCTGCAATTTTAACTTTCTTCATTTCACTATAGTTGTGACAATCAAACACCAACTCAACTTTTCTTTCCCATTCAAGGTAAGCTTCAGCATCATTTCTCCCCTTGAAGGATGGTATCTTCATTTTTATGGAAGATATGTTACTGTCCCTTTGTTGAGGTCTTCTTTGAGCAATTGATTGCTCACTTTCTTCATCATCTTCCCTCTCTATCTCATCATCATTCATCATGTTTCCTCTCCCTCTATTCTGCCCCCTTCGATTAGTATCATTTCGCTGCCTTTGCATTATGCTGTCTACATCACCTCTCATGTTGTTTATGGTCAAATCAAACCTTTCAAATCTCCTTTGCATTGCCTCTAACATGAAGGCTATGTCATTTATGGTCATATCACGTTTTTCACTTCCAGAATTTGACATGGTGTAAGAAGAACCTACAAGAAAATGTTAGTAAAGAAAATTTTCTCACCTCACTCCCTTACGTGTTTCACTCAAGATCAGATTGACACTCCTCTTGTATTTCACTCAAACCTTGGTCCCTTTTACCTCTCAATTCTTCTTTTATCAAGTTGAATTTCAGAATTGAATCCACTTAAATCAAGTAGAACAAGTTTTGTTTTAAAGACTCTACAAGGAACCTAATGAACAAAATGAATTCTGCAATTCTAGAAGCAATTTAATTTTAGACAACAAGAACTGAAAGTTATCACAAGAAGCAAAAGTATTTGTGTTAATCAAACCAAAGTAACTATGATTGAGAATTAGCTACTTAATGCATACAAGAAACAAGAGGTATATGAAAGAATGAAACTAAGAATACAAAGAAAAACAATTCTGGATCCTAAAAAAAAACAGAATTCAAATCACTCCAATGAGTAATCTGAATATGCAACCTAAATCTATTTCCAATGCAAGAAAGGCTCTAAATATCATATTTTAAATGCTAAATGGATGCATAATGAGGAGCTGATGTAATTTGATCAAATATAATAAGGTAGCAAGCTGTTAATGGTATAAATATGCAAAAAATCTCAAACACTTGTGAAGAAAAATTCTGGACAGAAACAGGTACGATTTTTTTTTTCTTTTATGTTGAGGAAGTTGAATCTGATTCTCTTTTCTTTTTTTTTGTTTTTCTTTTGATCTTTTCCTCTTTTTTTTCTTTTGAACTTTCAGTAAACAAGGATAGAAATTGAAAAATTAAACAAAAGTTCACAGATTTGAAGAATAAGAACAAGGTGCAACAAGAACAGAAAATGAAGAAATATAGAAACTGAATCTGATTCGTTTTTTTTTTCTTTGGATAATTAAAACATAAAAGATACCTAGAGATTTATCTTCAAGCCAAAGCTCTGATACCAAATGATGCGAAACCCATGGATCAAATATTACATCTAGAACCCCACATACACATCTAGCATAGAATCTTAGAACTCAAAAGCAAATCCTCCCTACCAAACCCACAACTAACCTGTAATTGAGAACTTGGGTGATTGGGATGAAGAAATGAATTGATTAAAACGCCACAAGTAAGACTTGATAAGTTAGAACCAATTCTTCATGCAACAAGAATAAGAAGAAAACCTCTCAAACTTGAAAACACAGAAATTACATTCAACAATTCTGGAAATTCGTAGTCAACCCTATTAAGTTCTTTTTCCCATCCTTATATAGTTGGAAAAGAAGAACTAATGGCTTAAAGTATAGGTTTACATGTATCTAGTCACAATAGCATTAATTGTTCATCCACCTCAATAATATACTCTAAATTACTGCCCATAATTCTGACAACATAGATGGGCAGATTGTACATTCATTTTGGTGTTGGTTCACATGTGTCTAGTCACACTAACACTAAACCATATCAATATTATATTCCAAATTCGTGCTAATGCCCATCACCATACTTATGGGCAGATTCTTCATGCTTGTTGGTGAGTTTCTGACTTCCTCTTCATGATCCATCATATTCACTACAAGTTGGTCTCCCTCTTCATTAATCCACCTTTGTATGAAGTGTTGGAACACATGCTGGAGTTTCTTTGATTGTGATCTTGTGATTGGTCCACTTGGCATGATGATATCATCAACATATTTGCTGCCATTACATTCATCAAGCTTGCTTATAGTTTCCTCATCATCTATTATATGCAAATTCAATAAATGGTATGCATTCCTCCCATGTCTTCAAATTTTGTTTAATCATGGTACGAAGAAGAGTGCCCACAGTCCTATTAACAACTTCCGTCTGCCCATCTGTTTGCGGATGGCATGTAGTAGAGAAACAAAGCTTTGTACCTAACTTTCCCCATAGGACTTTCCAAAAATGACTCAAAAATTTTACATCTCGATCACTTACTATGGTCCTAGGAATACCATGCAATCTCACTACTTCTCTAAAGAACAAATCAGATATATGGCATGCATCATCAGTTTTATGACATGGAATGAAATGTGCCATTTTAGAAAATCTATCAACCATAACAAAAACTATCATGACCCTTTTTTGTCCTAGGTAGCCCCAAAATAAAGTCCATAGATAAGTCTACCCAAGGTTCACCAGGTACACTTAAAGGCATATACAAACCATGTGGTCTTACTTTGGACTTTGCTTTCATACATGTCACGCATTTAGCATAAAATTTCTCTACATCTTTCCTCATATGTGGCCAATAAAAATGTTCATTCAGAATTTCTAATGTTTTAGCACCCCAAAATGTCCCATTAAACCTCCCCCATGTGACTCTCTTACAAGCAATCCTCTTATAGAGCTATTTGGAACACAAAGTCGTTTCTCTCTAAATAAGAAACCATCATGCCTATAAAATTTTTCAAAGGCAGCATTTTCACAAGAGGCATATATTTGTGCAAATTCAGAGTCATGCTTATACAATTCTTTCATATGCTCAAATCCTAGAAGTCTAGCATCAAGCATAGAGATTAGGGCATACCTCCTAGATAAGGCATCATCAACAACATTTTCTTTTCCTTGCTTATATTGAATCACATATGGAAACGCTTCAATAAATTCACTCCTTTTGGCATGTCGTTTGTTCAGCTTGCTTTGTCCTTTCAAGTATTTTAGTGATTCATGATCACTATGAATAACAAACTCCTTTGGCCAAAGATAATGCTGCCACGTCTCCAACGCCCTCACTAATGCATACATCTCCTTGTCATAAGTAGAGTAATTCAAAGGAGCTCCACTTAGCTTCTCACTAAAGTATGCAATTGGTCTTCTTTCTTGCATCAAAACAGCACCTATACCCACTCCGGAAGCATCACATTCAACTTCAAAAGTCTTAGAAAAATCAGGTAATGCAAGTAATGGTGCAGAACATAATTTTTCTTTTAGTAATCTAAATGCATGCTCCTGTTCCTCATTCCATTTGAACCCTACATTTTTCTTCACAATTTCATTTAATGGTGCTACAATTGTACTAAAGTCTCTAACAAATCTCCTATAAAAACTAGCAAGACCATGAAAACTCCTAACATCAGTCACGGATTTTGGTGTAGGCCACTCTTTGATGGCTTTTACCTTATCCTCATCAACCTCAATTCCTTTCCCACTCACTACAAATCCTAAGAAAATGACTTTTTCCATGCAGAATGTACATTTCTTTAAATTTGCATACAATTTCTCTTTCCTAAGAACTTCAAGCACACATCTTAAATGCATTAAATGATCATTTAAACTTTGAGTATACACTAAAATATCATCAAAATACACAACAACAAACTTTCCAAGAAAAGCACCCAATACATGATTCATTAATCTCATGAAAGTATTACGTGCATTGCTTAGTCCAAAAGGCATGACTAACCATTCATACAAACCATATTGAGTCTTAAAAGCTGTTTTCCATTCATCTCCTAATCTCATTCTTATTTGATGATAACCACTTTTAAGATCAATTTTTGAAAATATACATGCGCCATGCAATTCATCAAGCATATCATCAAGTCTAGGAATTGGATGTCTATACTTTACAGTGATTTTATTGATAGCACGACAATCCACACACATTCGCATTGATCCATCCTTTTTAGGTACTAGAAGTACCGGCACAGTACATGGACTCATGCTCTCCCTAACATGACCTTTCGCAAGCAGCTCATCCACCTGTTTTTGCAACTCCTTGACCTCTTGAGGATTTGTCCTATATGCTGGACGATTTGGAATTACAGCTCCAGGAATGAAATCAATTTGATGTTCTATTCCTCTAATGGGTGGCAATCCACTCGGTACCTCATTTGGAAAGACATCTTCAAATTCCTGCAACAAAGTCAAAGCAACACTAGGAATAGATGTATCAAGGTTAGTTACATTAAGAAAAACTCCCTTACATATCAGAAGGAGCATCATACTATCAGAAGAGTATGCTTGCCTCACATCTTTCCTCCTAGCAACTAAACTTACTTTCTTCTCTCCACTCTCATTTTTATTATGTGATTTCTTCTTTTTCTCTTTTTCTTTTTCTCTCTCAGTTTTTATTCTTTGTTTTTCCTCTTGATCTTTCTTTTTCTCTCTTCCTCTTTTCAACCTCTCTTTGCATTTTCTCTTGCATGGTAGCTTGTACTCGCTTTTGGTCTTCAACAGCCTCCATAGGTGTTAAAGGTGCAAGAGTCACCTTTCGGCCTTCAAAATCAAATGAATACCTATTCTTAAACCCATCATGTGTTGCTTTTCTATCATATTGCCATGGCCTCCCAAGTAGGATATGACTAGCATGCATGGGAACTACATCACACAACACTTCATCCTTATACCTCCCAATGGTAAATGACAATAATACTTGCTTGGTCACCTTAACTTCTCCACTATCATTCAACCACTGCAATCTGTATGGATTAGGATGTTTTGTAGTAGGAAATGCAAGTTTCTCTACTAGTAGAGTGCTAGCCACATTAACACAACTCCCACCATCTATGATCATACTACAAACTTTTTCTTTGACTAAACATCTAGTATGAAAAATATTTTCTCTTTGCAGTTCATCACCTTCATCTTCCTTCACCTGTATATTTAAAGCATGCATAACAACAAGAGCATTTCCATGCACAGCATGCTCTACATCACTATCTTCATCCAAAGGTGGAATGTTAACATCTGAATCTTCATCTACAACTTCATCATCTTCAGATTCAATATCACCACTCGGCCTCACCACCATCACCCTTTTATTTGGACATTCTCTAGCATAATGCCCTTTCCCTAAACATCGGAAACATTGGATGTCTCTTGTTCTTCCATTGGAGTTCATTGGTGCCTTACCCTTATCAATCACAATGGGTTTTTCTCCAGCCTTGTTCCCCTCTTTCTTCACCTTTGAAACAAATTTATTCTCACTAGATTCCCCTTTCTTCCAATTTGGCTTCCAAGGAACATTATTGGCAGAATTCATTCCCATTCCCGATCTGGTTGTTTTCTTCTTCTTGAGTTGTTTTTCTACCTTGATTGCCATATTTAACATGTCATCAAGCTCCACATAATGATGCAGCTCCACTATGTCGGCAATTTCATCTTTCAGCCCATGTAGAAACCGTGCCATAGTTGCTTCCCTTTCTTCTTCTATATTAGCTCGTATCATAGCCATTTTCATCTCTTGAAAATATTCTTCCACACTTTTATTGCCTTGTACCAGCCCTTGTAATCGTTGATGTAACTCCCTATAGTAGTGTTGTGGTACAAATCTATCTCTCATGACTTGTTTCAGCTCATCCCAAGTCTGCACTCCTCTCATGCCATTTCTTCTTCGTTTAGTGAGTAATTAATCCCACCAAACTAATGCATAATCAGTAAACTCTACCACAACAAGTGTCACCTTCTTTTGCTCACTATAGTTGTGGCAATCAAAGATGAGTTCGGTCTTTCTCTCCCATTCCAAGTATGCATCTGGATTTGCTTTGCCTTGGAATGATGGAATTTTCATTTTAATTCCATTAACATTGCTGTCTACTCTCCCTCTCCCTCTTGCATTTTCCATAGTTTCTTGCCTAATATTTCTGCCACCACCTCTACCACCCATATTACCTCTCATATATCTTGGTCTAATAACATCATCAAGTGCAACAGATTGCTGCCCATCGTCATCATCAAGATTATCTTCATCTACATCCTCCAATTCATTGAAAACTGGCAAATCATTTAGTCCAGCACGCCTACCTCTATTCTGCCCCCTATTTGTGTTTTGCTCCCTATGAAAATTATCTCTTTCATCCCTTCCTAAATTCCTTTGATTTGTAGAGCTTGCTTGCTGCAATTCTTCAATTTGCTTTGAGTGTTTTTCCATCTATTCTCTAATACCAACAAACAACACATTCATCCTTTGAAATTGAGATTGCAATGCCTTAAGAACATAAGAAGCTTCTGGCTCCTCTTGGGGTTGGTTGCTCTCTCGATCACTATCTCGTTTTGTTGACATACTGATTGCTGCAAAACAAATGTTAGAAATATTTCCTCACACACTCCCTCACTTGTTTCACTCTAATCTGGTAACACTCAATCTGTGTTTCACTCAAACTTTGGCCTTTTACCCTCTAATAGTCTCACCACTCTATGCCTTTTTCCACTCACTTCAGCCCCTTCCAAGTTCTAGCAAGAACTTAATATTTCCTCAACTAAATAACTAAATTGCAAGGTTTAAAACACATTCAAGAATGGAACAAGAGTAACACAAGCTGGAAAAAAAAAACAGAATATCTGATATTTGAAACCTAAGGACGAAAGACACTGAAATTTTAGACAAACATCACCAAAGGGAAGAATTTGACAAAACTGGATTTAGGACAATATATTGAGACAAAATGGAAGAAGAAAAAATGAATTTTTAGGTCTCTTATGAAACATTTATATTCTGGACCCAAAAATGGCTAACTAGCGGTAATATATGGACAACCAAGCAAACGAACGAATTTTGACATGAAATTTAATAGGTAGTCTTAACTGAATATCTAAAACATGCCTGTAAAATTTGAAAGGATTTGGACATGTTTACATACACGTTCACTTTTGGACACAAAACTAGCTAAATTGGCTGCAATATATGGATAACGAGGCAAATGGACGAATTTTGACTTAAAATTTGATTTCCAAGCTAATTTTAGCATCTGAAACAAGCATATAAAATTTAAGAAGATTTGG
The DNA here is from genome assembly GCA_947685225.1 of Garcia nutans. Lineage (NCBI taxonomy): Eukaryota > Viridiplantae > Streptophyta > Magnoliopsida > Malpighiales > Euphorbiaceae > Garcia > Garcia nutans. The sequence goes on along the minus strand of CANTUV010000007.1, from coordinate 27,991,575 downwards.
TTATGTGCAAACCCAACTTCAGTTTCTAACCCAATAGCAAATTTTAGAGATTAGTTGCTGTTTTTTTTTTCTTTGATTTTTTTTCTTTCTTTCTTTCTTTTTTAAATTAATCCAGCAACAACACTAAGGAAGAAGGACTCAAAGAAACAAGAAAGTATACAGCTTGTAGAAATTAAACTAATGGCAAAAAAAAAAAGACTCAAAGGAAGACAATATTTTTTTGACATAAACAAGAAGGAATGATGCTAAAAACCTGATTTGGAGAGCCTAAGCTCTGATACCAAATGATGTGAGCCTGCCTTGCTGGGATTTAATTCCTAAGGAAGCTCAAGCTACGGATCGTCTCCAAAACATAAGAACACCAACTAGCACCTTCAACCCAACACCAACTTGTGATGTAAAACTGAAGCTATATGGCTGGAAACCAAAGATTCAAGACCCAACCCCAACTTGTGAAGGAAAAACCTTGAATATAAGTTAAGACCTAGCAAACTTGGTTATTTTTGCAAGGAATTCCATCAAGTTCTAACTAGAACTCAAAAGAAGGCTAAAAACCTCTCAAAGCTCTCAAAAATGGAGAGAAAACTCAGAATATTCATTAAGTTCAAAGTCTGCCATTACATCTGTTTTTAAAGACTTAAAGAAAGCATAAAACAAGTGAAATGATGGAAAAAATACAAATATAATGATGTGGTTACATAAAACAAATTGCGCAGCCATATAGCTTGTCTCCCACTAGCTTTTAAAAGGCATGGGCAGCTTGTCTCCCACTAGCTTTTAAAAGGCATCTTTGACTCCCAATGTGAGTTTCAGCCACTCTTTATATATGGGCATCCAATGGTACGTGAATGGTATGTATTTAGCTCCCAAAGGTATAATGATGGATGCCAATATGTATTCTAACTCCTTTGGGTCAATTGGCCTCTTGGGAAGATTGCAATTTGGACACGTGCAACCAAACAGCTTCTTTGCTCTTATTTTCTTCAAGTCTTAACGTTCCAATTGTATTGAGTACATATAGATGTTTGGAAACTAATCCTTGAAGTTTTCTTGCTATTGATCGAGTAACAGGTCCTTGGTGTTGTATGCTAGCAATCAGATCCTCATCAGGTCAACCTTGAAAGAACTAATGAGAAGCCAATTTGTACCATCTCACTACATTCGGGATTTGTACAATCGACTAGCAAGACTAGTTCAAGGTGGAAGAAGTGTGGAAGAGACCACAAAGAGATGGAGATGATCATGGCTAGGGCAAATATTGACGAAGATGAAGACAAGAAGATGTCACGATTTCTTGGGGGATTGAACTTGAACATAGCCAATGAATTGGAGATGTATGAATTCAACACAATGGAAGAGTTAGTTCAAAAGGCCATGAAGATAGAGAGAAGATTGAAGAATAAAGCTATTTCGAAAACTAGCTACTCTAAAGCTAGTAGAAATTTTTCAAACTTCAAGGGTTCAAGTTCGAGTGGAGGTTCCTACAAAGGGGATTACAAGGGTTCTTTCCAAAATAATTCTTCCTACAATCCTAATTTCAAGAAGCCGATGGGGATGCAAAAACAGCCAAGGAAACACCTTCTAGACCTACTCCAAGTAGGAAAATTAAATGCTACAAGTGTTTGGGAAGTGGACACATTGCTTCTCAATGTCCGAATAAGAAGGTAATGACTGCTACCCATGAAGGGGAAATTGAATCAGAATCTAAACATGAAGAAGAAGAGGAGGCCGAATGTAGTGATAGGGCCGAATATGATGAAGAGGCTTTGGAGAATCAAGTCTTGAATGCTGAACATGGAGAGATGCTTGTTACTAGAAGAGCCTTGAATATTCAAGTCAAGGAAGAAGGCTTGGATCAAAGGGAGAATCTTTTCCACTCTAGGTGTTTGGTGAATGGTAAGGTTTGTACACTTATCATTGATGGTGGAAGTTGTACCAATGCTGCTAGTACTACAATGGTGGATAAATTGGGGTTAATTTGTTTTAAACATCCCAATCCTTACAAGCTGCAATGGTTCAATGACGCTGGGGAAGTAAAAGTGTTGAAGCAAGTCAAGGTACCATTCTCCATTGGGTGGTATAAAGATGAGGTTTTGTGTGATGTAGTGCCAATGCAAGCTGGACATTTGCTATTAGGAAGACCATGGCAGCATGATAGAAGGGCACAACATGATGGCTTTTCTAATAAGTATACCTTTACGTATGAAGGAAAGAAGGTTGTTCTAGCACCATTATCACCTCAGGAGGTGTATGAAGATCAAAAGAGGATGCTAGAGAGGGAGAAAGAAGTTTCGGCCAACATGAACCAAGGGGGTTCAAATTCAGCCAATGATGTTTCTTCAACACCCAAGGGTAATTCTAAGGGTAGGGAGACAGAAAATAATAAAGTGAGTGAGTGCAGAAAGGGAAAAGAGGCTGAGAGTCAAAAGAAAGTAAGCAAACAAATAAATGGCCCATTGGTGAGAGAAAATAAGCAAGGAGAAAAAGCAAAATGTACTTTTTATGCAAGAGCAAGAGAGATAGATGTAGGGCAGCCTGTACTCATTATTATGTATAAAGAATTGTTACTTGCTGACAGTGAAGAATCTCTTGATTCTTTACCTTCTAGTTTTATGTCTTTGTTGCAGGATTTTAAGGATGTGTTTCCTGAAGACCTTCCTAGTGGTTTGCCGCCATTAAGAGGGATTGAACATCAAATTGACTTCATACCCGGTTCTACAATTCCAAACCGGCCAGCATATAGGAGCAATCCTATGGAGACAAAAGAGATGCAAAGACAAGTTGAAGAGCTTTTGGAGAAAGGCTTGGTTCGTGAGAGCCTTAGTCCTTGTGCCGTTCCAGTCTTATTAGTGCCCAAGAAAGATTGTTCTTGGAGGATGTGTGTTGATTATAGGGCTGTGAACAAGATTATTGTGAAGTATAGACATCCCATTCCTAGACTTGATGACATATTGGACGAATTGCATGGGGAGAGATATTTCACAAAGATTGATCTTATGAGTGGATATCATCAAATTCTCATGAAGCCTGGAGATGAATGAAAGACTGCCTTCAAAACAAAATATGGTTTGTATGAATGGTTAGTTATGCCTTTTGGTTTATCTAATGCACCTAGTACTTTTATGAGATTAATGAACCATGTTTTGAGAGCTTATTTAGGTAAGTTTGTGGTAGTTTACTTTGATGATATTCTGATTTATAGCAAAACTGAGGAAGAACATGTTAAGCATGTTAGGAATGTGCTTGAAATCCTTAGGGAGCAAAATCTTTATGCTAAGCTTAAGAAGTGTTCTTTTTGCCTAGAGAGGGTTGTTTTTCTTGGTTTTGTTGTGAGTATGCAGGGAATTGAAGTTGATCAAGAGAAGGTGAAAGCTATCCAAGAGTGGCCGAATCCTTCAAGTGTGACAGAAGTGAGGAGTTTTCACAGATTGGCAATCTTCTATAGGAGATTTGTCCCTAATTTCTCTACATTGGCAGGCCCCTTGACTAGCATAATCAAGAAAGAAGTGGGGTTCGTTTGGGGCAAGGAGCAACAAGAAGCATTTGATGCTTTGAAAGAGAAGCTTTCTACTACACCCATTTTAGCTTTACCTAACTTTGATTCTACTTTTGAAATTGAATGTGATACTTCTGGTGTAGGTATTGGAGCTGTTTTGATGCAAGAGAAGAAGCCCATTGCATACTTTAGTAAAAAGCTTAATGGAGCAAAGCTGAATTATTCAACTTATGACAAGGAACTATATGCTTTGGTGAGAGCATTGGAAGCATGGGAGCATTATTTGCTGCCCAAGGAATTCGTGATCCATTCAGACCATGAATCATTGAAGCATTTGAGAGGGAAAGGCAAGTTGAATAAAAGACATGCAAAATGGGTTGTGAAGATTGAAAATTTTCCTTATGTGATCAAATACAAGCAAGGTAAAGACAATGTAGTGGTAGATGCACTTTCAAGAAGTTACACTTTACTTAATGTTTTGAGTACTAAATTGCTTGAATTTGAATGTATAAAGGACTTATATGTTGGTGATTCTGATTTCGGTAATGTTTATAATGCTTGTGAGCATGGTGCTTTTAATTCTTTCTATAGACATGATGGGTTTTTGTTTAAGGGTTCAAAATTATGCATGCCTAGATGTTCTATGAGAGATTTGCTAGTATTAGAATCACATTGTGGGGGTTTGATGGGGGCATTTTGGAGTTGATAAGACTTTAGACATGCTGAATGAACACTTTTATTGGCCAAATATGAAAAGGGATGTAATTCGGATTTGTAAGGCTTGTAGGCAAGCTAAGTCTAAGTCTATGCCTCATGGTTTGTATATGCCATTACCCGTTCCTAGTTCTCCTTGGATGGACATTAGTATGGACTTTGTTTTAGGATTACCAAGGACTAAGAGGGGGAGAGATAGCATTTTTGTGGTTGTTGATAGGTTTAGTAAGATGGCACACTTTATCCCATGTCATAAGAGTGATGATGCTAGTTTAGTGGCCGAACTCTTCTTTAGGGAGGTGGTTCGAATTCATGGGATACCAAAATCCATAGTTTCTGATAGAGACACCAAGTTTTTGTCTCACTTTTGGCGTGTGCTTTGGGGAAAGTTAGGTACCAAGTTGTTATTTTCCACCACTTGTCATCCTCAAATGGATGGACAAACAGAAGTAGTAAACAGAACTTTAGGTACCATGTTGAGAGCTTTAGTGGGTAAGAATTTGAGTTCTTGGGAAGATTGTTTGCCATTTATTGAGTTTGCTGATAATCGTGCTATTCATTCTTCTACAGGATATTCACCTTTTGAGCTTGTTTATGGTTTTAACCCACTAATAGTTTTGGATCTTGTTTCTTTACCTTCTCATGAGCTTGTTAGTTTAGATGGTGAGAAGAAAGCTAAATTGGTGAAAGAGATGCATAAGAAAGCAAGGGCGAATATTGAGAAAAGGAACAAGAGATATGATGATTCTGCAAATAGAGGGAGACGTGAGATGAAGTTTCAAGTAGGAGATTGGGTGTGGGTGCATTTTCGAAAAGAGAGGTTTCCTAACCAAAGGAAGAACAAGTTGCAAGCTAGAGGAGATGGCCCATTCCAAGTGCTGGAGACGATTAATGACAATGCCTACAAGATCGACTTACCAGGTACGTATAATGTTAGTGCTACTTTCAATGTAAGTGATCTTTCTCCTTTTGATGATGCAGATTTTAGGACAAATATTTTTGAAGAGGGGGAGAATGATGCAAGAAAGGATCCCTTGAAGCTAGCAAGTGGACCAATCACTAGGAGCAAGGCAAAGAGATATCAAGCTACTATGGCTTTGCATATTCAAGAAGAGATTTCCAAAGAGCTTCAAGAATTATCATTCAAGAAGATGGAGATAGAGCTTGAAGAAGGCACACCAAAGCTGATTATGATGCTTAGTGTGGAAGCTAAAGGCTAGCTAAAGAAAGGTCCAACATGCAAGAAAGATCCATGGGGGTTCATATAAAGCCTTAGGAAGTAATTTAAGGCCCATGGACAGCCCAAATAGTGTGGGGCGTTTCTTATGTTGAAGGAATTAGTTTGGTTGTTTCCATACTTTATATTTTCCTTAGTGGATTAGGATTTTGTTTCCATACTTTATATTTTCCTTAGTGGATTAGGAATGTTTTTCTTATGCAATTAGGAATGTTTTCCTTATGCAATTAGGAATGCTTTCCTTATGCAATTAGGAATGTTTTCCTTATGCAATTAGGAATGTTTTAGTTTTCCATATGCAATTAGGAATTTTGTAACCCTTATTTAAGGGCACTATTAGGCCGAATTTCAGGCTACAACAATTAATAATAATTTTTGAATTCTTCTACAAGTTCTTCTTGTGAATTTTCGTGTGAGAGAGATTAGATTGGATTCTTTAATTCTTTCTTTGCATCAAGAATTAGGTTTACTTATCAACAAGAGTTGTGGCATTTTCCTTCTTCTTACCAACTAAATTCTTCAATCATATTGAGTTCGCGTCTCTTTATAGGCGTTGGGTTCCTTAGGAGGTGATTATCAAGTTTCAAGGAGTTCTCTACCATTTTTATACGTTGGGTTTGCTGCCATCATTGCTAAGGGTCCGCGTCAGGTGTGGATTATATCAACAAAGAATGTCCAAATAAGAGGGTTATGACATTGAGAAATGGTGAGATAGTGACTGATGAAGAAGAAGAAGGCAACAATGAGAGTGATGATGGTGAGATGCCAGAATTGGAGGATTGTAGCGATGGGAGCATTGAGAAGCCAATTAGAGGTGATTTGCTGGTTACTAGGGGTACTCTTAACACACAATTGAAGGAGGATAGCCATGAGGAGCAGCGAGATAATTTTTTCCATACAAGATGCCATGTTTAAGGCAAGACATGTAGTGTAATTGTAGATGGTGGAAGTTACACCAATGTTGTGAGTACACTCTTGGTTGATAGATTGGGGATGTCTACTACACCATACGCACGATCTTACAAACTTCAGTGGCTTAATGATTGTGGTGAGGTTAAGATAAATAGACAATCTATCATTTCCTTTTCCATTAGTAAATATCATGATGAAGTGATGTGTGATGTGGTTCTAATGCATGTTGGAGATATTCTACTTGGTAGATCATGGCAATATGACCTAAGAGCTATACATGATGGGTACCTCAATAGGTATTCATTCACCAAGGATGGGCGAAAGGCCATTCTAACACCACTTTCCTTAAAAGAAGTGCATGAAGACCAATGTAAAATGGAAAGGATGAAACTTGAGGCCTTAAAGAAAGAAAAAGAGAATGAAAATAAAATGAGTAAAAATAAACAGAGTGCAAATAAAAAGAATGAAAAGAAAGAGGGAAAAGAAAAAGGAAAGCAAATTCAGTCTATTGGAAAAAAAAGAAAAGAATGTGAGTTTGATAGCTAGGACAAGTGAGGTTAGACATGCTTTGTACAACAATCAGCCTATATTTGTACTTTTATGCAAAGAGGCTTATTTGGCCTCCAATGATCTAAACCCATCTTTGCCTAGTGCGTTTGTTGATCTTTTGTAGGAATTTGAAGATGTGTTTTCAAAAGAGATGCCCAATGGTTTGCCACCAAATAGAGGCATAGAACACCAAATTGACTTCATTCTTGGAGCTTATATACCCAATAGACCAGCATATAGAACTAATCCCGAGACAAAGGAGATACAAGAACAAGTGGAGGAGTTGCTAGCTAAGAGGTATGTGAGGGAAAGTCTTAATCCTTGCTCAATTCTTGTTATTCTTATGCCAAAAAAGGATGGAACATGGAGGATGTGTATGGATTGTAGAGCCATCAATAAAATCACTGTAAAGTATCGTCATCCTATCCCTAGATTTGATGATATGCTTGATGAGTTATATGGTTCTTATTTATTCACTAAAATTGATTTGAAATCTGGCTATTATCAAATTTGGATGAATGTGGGTGATGAGTGGAAAACAACATTTAAGACAAAATATGGATTATATGAGTGGCTTGTTATGCATTTTGGTCTTACTAATGCACCTAGCACATTCATGAGATTGATGAACCATGTGTTGCTTGTGTACTTGGGTAAATTTGTCGTTGCTTATTTTAATGATATTCTGATTTACTCTAAGTGCTTAGATGATCATTTATGCTTGTACGTCTTGTGTTAGACATTCTTAGGCATGAAAAGTTGTATGCTAACCTTAAGAAGTGTAGTTTTTGCATGGATAAGGTTAAGTTTCTTGTTTTGTGGTGTCTAGTCAAGGTTTTGAGGTTGATGAGAAAAAGGCTTAGCAATTAAAGATTGGCCGAGACCTAAGAATGTTAGTGAGGTGAGGAGGATTCATGGACTTGTTGGTTTCTATAGGAGAATTCATTAGAGATTTCAACATTATAGCTGCATCTCTAAATGAGTTAGTTAAGAAAAATTTTGGATTTGTTTGGGGTGATGCACAAGAGCATGCATTTAATGAACTTAAGGATAAGTTGTGTCATCCACAATTCGATGGACAAACAGAAGTGGTAAATAGGTGATGCAGAACCCATGGATTAAATATTACATTTAGAACCCCACATACACATCTAGCATAGAATCTTAGAACTCAAAAATAAATCCTCCCTACCAAACCCACAACTAACCTGTAATTGAGAACTTGGATGATTGGGATGAAGAAATGAATTGATTTAAACGCCATAAGTCAGACTTGATAAGTTAGAACCAATTCTTCATGCAACAAGAATAAGAAGAAAACCTCTCAAACTTGAAAACACATCAATTACATATAGTATAAACTGGAAATTCGTAGTCACCTCTTGAGTTCTTTTTCATTATAGTTGGAAAAGAAGAACTAATGGCTTAAAAGTCTAGGTTTACATGTATCTAGTCATAATAGCATTAATTATTCATCCACATCAATAATATAACCTAAATTACTGCCCATAATTCTGACAACATTGATGGGCAGATTCTACATGCATTTTGGTATTGGTTCATATGTGTCTAGTCACACTAGCACTAAACCACATCAATATTATATTCCAACTTCGTGCTAATGCTCATCACCATACTTATGGGCAGATTCTTCATGCTTCTTGGTGAGTTTTTGACTTTCTCTTCATGATCCATCATATTCAGTACAAGTTGGTCTCCCTTTTCATTAATCCACCTTTGAATGAAGTGTTGGAACACATGCTGGAGTTTATTTGATTGTGATCTTGTGATTGGTCCACTTGGCATAATGATATCATCAACATATTTGCTGCCTTGTGCAGATTCATCAAGCTTGCTTATAGTTTCCTCATCATTCCCTCCTTACTCAAAAAGATTTGTCCTCAAATCTGAACCTACATCAAAAGAAGAAAGATCACTAACATTGAAAGTTGCAGAAACATTATACTCACCTGGTAGATCAATTTTGTAGGCATTGTCATTGATTCGTTCTAAAACTTGGAATGGGCCATCTCCCCTTGCATCCAACTTGGATTTTCTTGGTTTAGGAAATCTTTTCTTTCTCATATGAACCCATACCCAATCACCAGGTTGGAAAATCACATGTTTCCTTCTTTTATTTGCTTTATGGGTAAATGATTCATTCTTCTTTAGGACTAGTAAAACCGGAACAGTACATGGACTAAGACATTCACGCACATGTCCCTTTGCTAGCAGCTCCTCCAATTGCCTTTGAAGTTCCTTGGTTTCCTCCGGATTACTTCTATAAGCTGGTCGGTTAGGAATTGTTGAGCCTGGAATGAAGTCAATTTAATGCTCAATCCCTCTTAAAGGTGGTAAACCTTTTGGTACATCTTCTGGAAAAACATCTCCAAATTCTTGTAAAAGAGAACTAACACAACTAGGCAAATGGTTATCAAGGTCAGATGTAGAAATCAAGGTCTCTTTGTACCTAAGTACAATCAGACTTCTTTTCTCACAAAAAGCACTCCTTAACTCTTTTTCTTTTGCATAGAAACACTCTCTTTTATTTTCTCTCCCTTTCTCTTTTTCTCTCACCAATGGGCCATTTTATCATACTTTTTCTCACACTTGGCCTCTTGTACTCCATTTTTATTTGTTTTACCCTCACCACCAGAATTCCTTTCAAATGATCTCAAAATCTTTACTTGATCTTTATACACTTGTTTAGGAGACAATGGAGCAAGAGTGAAATTTAAACCATTTAGGCTGAAAGAATAAAGATTCTTAAAGCCATCATGCAAAGTTTTTCTATCAAACTACCATGGACGACCAAGAAGGATATGGCTAGCATGCATAGGCAAAACATCACAGCAAACTTCATCTTTGTATCTCCCAATTGCAAAAGAAAACAGAACCTGCTTTGTTACTCTCACCTCCCCACAATCATTCAACCATTGCAGCTTGTAGGGGCTATGATGTTTTGTGCATGCTAACCCTAATTTATCGACAAAATAAGTACTAGCAACATTTGCACAACTACCCCCATCAATGATCATGCTGCACACTTTTCCATTCACAATGCAACGAGTATGGAAAATGTTCTCTCTTTGATTACTTTCTTCATCTTTAATTTACATTTTTAAAGCTCTTCAATAACCAAAGATTCACCATGGGCAGGATATTCAATGATATGTTCTATTTCCTCTAATGGTGGCATGCTATCATTATCATCACCACTTTCATGTTCACCAGCACTATCAATTTCACCATTATCTCGTATCAACATGATTTTCTTATTTGGACATTGAGATGCTATATGCCCTACTCCTAAACACCTAAAGCATTTAATGGTACTATGCTTTTGATTAGAGTTAGATGTTTTAGAGTTACCTTTAGGGTTAGCTGGAACTTGTTTTTCCTTTCCTTTCTAGGGAGCCTCCTTCCCTTTAGGATTATCATCTTTCTTTGGCCATTTTGAAGTGAAACTAGAGCTGGAATTAGAAAATCCCTTTGCTGCTCCCTTGAGTTTCAGTTGCTTCTCCACTTTCATGGCCATGTGTACCATATCTTCAAGCTCCACATAATGGTGTAATTCAATTATGTTAGCAATCTCTCTATTCAGCCCACTCAAAAATTGAGCCATAGTGATTTCTGGATCCTCCTCTATATTAGTTCTACTCATGATCATCTCAATCTCTTTATGGTAATCCTCCACTAACATGGATCCTTGAGTTAACCGCTGCAATCTTTGGTGAAGCTCTCGATAGTAGTAAGTATGATGGTATAAATCTCTTTCTTATCAAAGTTTTCATTTTAGCCCAAGTAGCGATGGTTCTTTCTCCCTTTCTTCTCTTGGAAATCATCAATTGATCCCACCAAATTAGTTCTTTAAAACAAAACTTGTTTTACTTGATTTAAGTAGATTCAGTTCTGAAATTCAACTTGATAAGAGAAGAATTGAGAGGTAACAAGGACCAAGTTTTGAGTGAAATACAAGAGGAGTGACAATATGATCTTGAGTGAAACACGTAAGGAGTGTGGTGAGAAAATTTTTCTTTACTAAGATTTTCTTGCAGGTTCTTATACCATGTCAAATTCTGGAGGTGAAAAATGTGATATGACCATGAATGACATAGCCTTCATGTTAGAGGCAACGCAAAGGCAATTTGAAAGGTTTGATTTGATCATAAATAACATGAGAGGTGATGTAGACAGCATAATACAAAAGCAGCAAAATAATACTAATCGAAGGGGAAAGAATGGAGAGAGAGGAAACATGATGAATGATGATGGGGTAGAAAAAGGAAGATGATGAAGAAAGTGAGGAATCAATTGCCCAAAGAAGACTTCAACAAAGGGATAGCAACATATCTTCCATAAAAAATGAAGATATCATCATTCAAAGGGAGAAATGATGCTGAAGCTTACCTTGAATGAGAAAGAAAAGTTGAGTTGGTGTTTATTGTCATAATTATAGTGAAATGAAGAAAATTAAAATTACAGCAGTTGAATTCACAGATTATGCACTAATTTGGTGGGATCAATTGATGATTTCCAAGAGAAGAAATGGAGAAAGAACCATCACTACTTGGGCTGAAATGAAAACTTTGATGAGAAAGAGATTTGTACCATCTTACTACTATCGAGAGCTTCACCAAAGATTGCAGCGGTTAACTCAAGGATCCATGTTAGTGGAGGATTACCATAAAGAGATGGAGATGATCATAAGTAGAACTAATATAGAGGAGGATTCATAAATCACTATGGCTCGATTTTTGAGTGGGCTGAATAGAGAGATTGCCAACATAATTGAATTAAATCATTATGTGGAGCTTGAAGATATGGTACACATGGCCATGAAAGTGGAGAAGCAACTGAAACTCAAGGGAGCAGCAAAGGGGTTTTCTAATTCCAGCCCTAGTTTCACTTCAATGTGGCTAAAGAAAGATGACAATCCTAAAGGGAAGGAGGCTGCCTGGAAAGGAAAGGAAAAGCAAGTTTCAGCCGACCCTAAAGGTAACTCTAAAACATCTAACTCTAATCAAAAGCATAGTACCATTAAATGCTTTAGGTGTTTAGGAGTAGGACATATAGCATCTCAATGTCCAAATAATGATAGCATGCTGATAAGAGATAATGGTGAAATTGATAATGCTAGTGAACATGAAAGTGATGATGATGATAATGATAGCATGCCACCATTAGAGGAAATTGAACATATCATTGAATACCCTGCCCATGGTGAATCTTTGGCTATTACAAGAGCTTTAAACATGCAAATTAAAGATGAAGAAAGTAATCAAAGAGAGAACATTTTCCATACTCGTTGCATTGTGAATGGAAAAGTGTGCAGCATGATCATTGATGGGGGTAGTTGTGCAAATGTTGCTAGTACTGATTTTGTGGATAAATTAGGGTTAGCATGCACAAAACATCCTAGTCCCTACAAGCTGCGATGGTTGAATGATTGTGTAGAGGTGAGGTTAACAAAGCAGGTTATGTTTTCTTTTGCAATTGGGAGATACAAAGATGAAGTTTATTGTGATGTTGTGCCTGTGCATGCTAGCCATATCCTTCTCGGCCGTCCATGGCAGTTTGATAGAAAAGCTTTGCATGATGGCTTTAAGAATCATTATTCTTTCAGCTTAAATGGTTTAAATTTCACTCTTGCTCCATTGTCACCTAAACAAGTGTATGAAGATCAAGTGAAGATTTTGAGATCATTTGAAAGGAATTCTAGTGGTAAGGGTAAAACAAATAAGAATGGAGTACAAGAGGCCAAGTGTGAGAAAACGAATGATAAAAATGGCCCATTGGTGAGAGAAAAAGAGAAAGGGAGAGAAAATAAAAGAGAGTGTTTCTATGCAAAAGAAAAAGAGTTAAGGAGTGCGTTTGTTGAGAAAAGAAGTCTGATTGTACTTAGGTACAAAGAGACCTTGATTTCTACATCTGACCTTGATAACCCTTTTCCTAGTTGTGTTAGTTCTCTTTTACAGGAATTTGGAGATGTTTTTCCAGAAGATGTACCTAAAGGTATACTACCTTTAAGAGGGATTGAGCATCAAATTGACTTCATTTCGGGCTCAACAATTCCTAACCGACCTGCTTATAGAAGTAATCCGGAGGAAACCAAGGAACTTCAAAGGCAAGTGGAGGAGTTGCTAGCAAAGGGACATGTGCGTGAAAGTCTTAGTCTATGTACTGCTCCGGTTTTATTAGTCCCAAAGAAGGATGGATCATGGAGAATGTGTGTGGACTGCCGAGTAATCAATAAAATCACGATGAAGTATAGATATCCAATTCCTAGACTTGATGATATGCTTGATGAGTTGAGTGATTCTTGCATTTTTACTAAGATTGATTTGAAAAGTGGTTACCATCAAATTATGATGAAGGAAGGAGATGAGTGAAAAACTGCATTCAAAACAAAATATGGTCTTTATGAGTGGTTAGTTATGCCATTTGGTTTATCTAATGCACCTAGTACATTCATGAGATTAATGAACCATGTTTTGGGTGCATATCTTGGTAAATTTGTTGTTGTGTATTTTGATAACATACTCATTTATAGAAAATCAGTAGATGACCATGTAGAGCATATTAGGGCTGTTCTTGATGTTTTGAGAAAGGAAAAATTGTATGCCAAAGTGAAAAAGTGCATGTTTTATAGTGATAAAATCATTAGGTTTTATGGTCAGTGCACAAGGTATTGAGGTTGATGATGAAAAGGTAAAGGCAATAAGAGATTTTCCAGCACCTAAAACAGTGAGTGAGGTAAGAAGTTTTCATGGTTTGGCTAGTTTCAATAGAATGTTTGTTAAAAATTTTAGTTCCATTGCTGCACCATTAAATGAATTGGTAAAAAAAGATGTAAAGTTTAATTGGACTAAAGTTCATGAAAATGCATTCAATTTGTTGAAAGAAAGGTTAACTACTGCTCCAATTCTTGCTTTACTAGATTTTGATAAGACCTTCGAATTAGAGTGTGATGCTTCAGGTGTGGGCTATGTGCTGTTTTGATGCAAGAAGGGAAACCAATTGCATATTTTAGTGAGAAGCTTCATGGTGCATAATTAAATTATTCCACTTATGACAAGGAGTTGTATGCTTTGTTAAGTGTTTTGCAAATGTGGCAACATTACTTATTGCCTAAAGAGTTTGTTATTCATACAGATCATGAATCATTAAAGCATCTAAAGCGGCAAACCAAGCTGAACCGAAGACATGGAAAGTGGATAGAGTTCATTGAGCCATTTCCATATGTGATAAAGTATAAGCATGGCAAAGACAATGATGCGGAACCCATGGATCAAATATTACATCTAGAACCCCACATATACATCTAGCTTAGAATCTTAGAACTCAAAAACAAATCCTCCCTACCAAACCCACAACTAACCTGTAATTGAGAACTTGGGTGATTGGGATGAAGAAATGAATTGATTTAAATGCCACAAGTCAGACTTGATAAGTTAGAACCAATTCTTCATGCAACAAAAATAAGAAGAAAACCTCTCAAACTTGATGAATCTACACAAAGCAGCAAATATGTTGATGATATCATTATGCCAAGTGGACCAATCACAAGATCACAATCAAAGAAACTCCAGCATGTGTTCCAACACTTTATTCAAAGGTGGATTAATGAAGGGGGAGACCAACTTGTACTGAATATGAGAGATCATGAAGAGAAAGTCAGAAACTCACCAAGAAGCATGAAGAATCTGCCCATAAGTAGGGTGATGGGCATTAGCACGAATTTGGAATATAATATTGATGTGATTTAGTGCTAGTGTGACTAGACACATGTGAACCAACACCAAAATGCATGTAGAATCTGCCCATCAATGTTGTCAGAATTATGGATTGTAATTTAGAATATATTATTGATGTGAATGAATAATTGATGCTATTGTGACTAGATACATCTAAACCTAGACTTTTAAGCCATTAGCTGTTCTATTCCAACTATATAGGGAGGGGAAAAAGAACTCAAGAGGGTTACGATTTTCCATTTTAAGATGTGTTTTCAAGTTTGAGAGGTCTTCTTCTTATTCTTGTTGCATGAAGAATTGGTTCTAACTTATCAAGTCTAACTTGTGGCGTTTAAATTAGTTCATTTCTTCATCCCAATCACCCAAGTTCTCAATTACAGGTTAGTTGTGGGTTTGGTAGGGAGGATTTGTTTTTGAGTTCTAAGATTCTATGCTCGATGTGTATGTGGGGTTCTAGATGTAATATTTGATCCATGGGTTCCACATCAACAAACGAGGCTAGTACTTTGCTTGTGAAAAAATGAAATTACCTACTACTAAACATCCAAAACCATATAAATTACAATGGTTGAATGATAGTGGCACTGTGAAGGTTAATAAGCAAGTATTGGTTTCTTTCTCTATTGGTAGATATAATGATGAGGTGTTGTTTGATGTGGTTCCTATGTATGCTGTCACATGTTGTCGGGGAGACCATGGCTATATGATCAAAGATACATGATGGGTTTAAGAACCGATATTCTTTGATCATGATTGGACAGAAATACCAACTTTGATCTTTGTCTCCAAAGACCATTTTTTAAGACAAAATGAGAATAAAAGAGAGCAATATGAAAAACTTGAATTTTCATTGGCTGAAACTTTAGGGATGGGGTAAGAAAGAGTGAAAAAAGAAAAAGGCGAAACGAGTGGTAAGAATGAGAGCAATGGGAAACACAAGGGGAGAGAAAAACAAGGGAGGAATGAATGAAAGAAAAATGAGTGTTTATGCAAAAATGAGTGATGTGAGGAAAACAATAACCATGAGGCAGCTTATACTTGTACTTATGTACAAGGATGTTTTTATTATATCTAATGAGCTTGACAAAAGTTTGCCTAGTGTTTTTGTTGATTTATTGTAGGAACATGAAGATCTCTTTCCTGAAGATGTGCCTAAGGGGTTGCCACCAATTTGAGGAATTGAACATCAAATTTATTTCATTCTTGGTGCAAGCACACCAAATAGGCCAGCTTATAAATGCAAACCTGAGGAGACCAACAAAGGCAAGTGAGTGAACTTATGGAGAAGGGGTATGTGTGTGAAAGCATGAGTCCATGTGCTGTTCCTGTATTATTGGTGCCTAAAAAGGATGGTTCATGGAGGATGTGTGTTGATTGCTGAGCCATCAACAAAATAATGGTGAAGTATAGACATCCTATTCCTAGGCTAGATGTTATGTTGGATGAATTGCATGGTTCTTGTATTTTTTTCCAAATTTGATATAAAATCTGGATATCATCAAATTAGAATGCATGAAGGTAATGAATGGAAAACTGCTTTCAAAAATAAATATGATTTGTATGAATGGTTAGTAATGCCCTTTGGCTTAACTAATGCACCGAGTACTTTTATGCGATTAGTGAATCATGTTTTGCATGCTTTCATTGGAAAGTTTGTGGTGGTTTATGATGTGAGCCTGCCTTGCTGGGATTTAATTCCTAAGGAAGCTCAAGCTACGGATCGTCTCCAAAACATAAGAACACCAACCAGTACCTTCAACCCAACACCAACTTGTGATGTAAAACTGAAGCTATATGGCTGGAAACCAAAGATTCAAGACCCAACCCCAACTTGTGAAGGAAAAACCTTGAATATAAGTTAAGACCTAGCAAACTTGGTTATTTTTGCAAGGAATTCGTGCAAGTTCTAACAAGAACTCAAAAGAATGCTAAAAACCTCTCAAAGCTCTCAAAAATGGAGAGAAAACTCAGAATATTCATTAAGTTCAAAATCTGCCATTACATATGTTTTTAAAGACTTAAAGAAAGCATAAAACAAGTGAAATGATGGAAAAATACAAATATAATAATGTGGTTACATAAAACAAATTGGGCAGCCATATAGCTTGTCTCCCACTAGCTTTTAAAAGGCATGGGCAGCCATATAGCTTGTCTCCCACTAGCTTTTAAAAGGCATCTTTGACTCCCAATGTGAATTTCAGCCACTCTTAATATATGGACATCCAATGGAACGTGAATGGTATGTATTTAGCTCCCAAAGGTATAATGATGGATGCCAATATGTATTCTAACTCCTTTGGGTCAATTGGCCTCTTGGGTAGATTGCAATTTGGACACATGCAACCAAACAGCTTCTTTGCTCTTATTTTCTTCAAGTCTTAACGTTCCAATTGTATTGAGAACATATAGATGTTTGGAAACTAATCCTTGAAGTTTTCTTGCCATTGATCGAGTAACAGGTCCTTGGTGTTGTATGCTAGCAATCAGATCCTCATCATCCTCTCCCTCTTCAAAAGAATTCGTCCTCGAATCTTCATCATCTGCATAGTAAGGAGCAAGATCAGAAACATTAAAAGTTGCACTTACACCATACTCACCTGGTAGATTAATCTTGTAGGCATTATCATTAATCCTTTCGAGTACTTCAAATGGTCCATCACTTCTCGGCTGCAATTTTGATTTCCTTTGTGTAGGAAACCTTTCTTTTCGCAAATGAACCCATACCAGATCACCAGGCTGGAACACCATCTTTTTCCTTCCTTTGTTTACTTTGGTTGCTCTATTCTCATTAATCTTCTCCATTTGTTGCTTGGCCCTTTGATGCATTTGCTTCACCAATTCAGCTTTCTTTTTACCATCAAAACTAGTAAGCTCATTAGTAGGAAGAGGCAACAAATCTAATGGAGTAAGTGGATTAAAACCATAGACAAGCTCAAAGGGTGAAAATCCAGTGGATGAATGCATTGATCTATTATATGCAAATTCAATAAATGGTATGCATTCCTCCCATGTCTTCAAATTTTGTTTAATCATGGTACGAAGAAGAGTGCCCACAGTCCTATTAACAACTTCCGTCTGCCCATCTGTTTGCGGATGGCATGTAGTAGAGAAACAAAGCTTTGTACCTAACTTTCCCCATAGGACTTTCCAAAAATGACTCAAAAATTTTACATCTCGATCACTTACTATGGTCCTAGGAATACCATGCAATCTCACTACTTCTCTAAAGAACAAATCAGATATATGGCATGCATCATCAGTTTTATGACATGGAATGAAATGTGCCATTTTAGAAAATCTATCAACCATAACAAAAACTATCATGACCCTTTTTTGTCCTAGGTAGCCCCAAAATAAAATCCATAGATAAGTCTACCCAAGGTTCACTAGGTACACTTAAAGGCATATACAAACCATGTGGTCTTACTTTGGATTTTGCTTTCATACATGTCACGCATTTAGCACAAAATTTCTCTACATCTTTCCTCATATGTGGCCAATAAAAATGTTCATGCAGAATTTCTAATGTTTTAGCCACCCCAAAATGTCCCATTAAACCTCCCCCATGTGACTCTCTTACAAGCAATCCTCTTATAGAGCTATTTGGAACACAAAGTCGTTTCTCTCTAAATAAGAAACCATCATGCCTATAAAATTTTTCAAAGGCAGCATTTTCACAAGAGGCATATATTTGTGCAAATTCAGAGTCATGCTTATACAATTCTTTCATATGCTCAAATCCTAGAAGTCTAGCATCAAGCATAGAGATTAGGGCATACCTCCTAGATAAGGCATCAGCAACAATATTTTCTTTTCCTTGCTTATATTGAATCACATATGGAAATGCTTCAATAAATTCACTCCATTTGGCATGGCGTTTGTTCAGCTTGCTTTGTCCTTTCAAGTATTTTAGTGATTCATGATCACTATGAATAACAAACTCCTTTGGCCAAAGATAATGCTGCCACGTCTCCAACGCCCTCACTAATGCATACATCTCCTTGTCATAAGTAGAGTAATTCAAAGGAGCTCCACTTAGCTTCTCACTAAAGTATGCAATTGGTCTTCTTTCCTGCATCAAAACAGCACCTATACCCACTCCGGAAGCATCACATTCAACTTCAAAAGTCTTAGAAAAATCAGGTAATGCAAGTAATGGTGCAGAACATAATTTTTCTTTTAGTAATCTAAATGCATGCTCCTGTTCCTTATTCCATTTGAACCCTACATTTTTCTTCACAATTTCATTTAATGGGGCTGCAATTGTACTAAAGTCTCTAACAAATCTCCTATAAAAACTAGCAAGACCATGAAAACTCCTAACATCAGTCACGGATTTTGGTGTAGGCCACTCTTTGATGGCTTTTACCTTATCATCATCAACCTCAATTCCTTTCCCACTCACTACAAATCCTAAGAAAATGACTTTTTCCATACAGAATGTACATTTCTTTAAATTTGCATACAATTTCTCTTTCCTAAGAACTTCAAGCACACATCTTAAATGCATTAAATGATCATTTAAACTTTGACTATACACTAAAATATCATCAAAATACACAACAACAAACTTTCCAAGAAAAGCACGCAAGACATGATTCATTAATCTCATGAAAGTACTAGGTGCATTGCTTAGTCCAAAAGGCATGACTAACCATTCATACAAACCATATTGAGTCTTAAAAGCTGTTTTCCATTCATCTCCTAATCTCATTCTTATTTAATGATAACCACTTTTAAGATCAATTTTTGAAAATATACATGCACCATGCAATTCATCAAGCATATCATCAAGTCTAGGAATTGGATGTCTATACTTTACAGTGATTTTATTGATAGCACGACAATCCACACACATTCGCATTGATCCATCCTTTTTAGGTACTAGAAGTACCGGCACAGCACATGGACTCATGCTCTCCCTAACATGACCTTTCGCAAGCAGCTCATCCACCTGTTTTTGCAACTCCTTGACCTCTTGAGGATTTGTCCTATATGCTGGACGATTTGGAATTACAGCTCCAGGAATGAAATCAATTTGATGTTCTATTCCTCTAATGGGTGGCAATCCACTCGGTATCTCATTTGGAAAGACATCTTCAAATTCCTGCAACAAAGTCAAAGCAACACTAGGAATAGATGGATCAAGGTCAGTTACATTAAGAAAAACTCCCTTACATATCAGAAGGAGCATCATACTATCAGAAGAGTATGCTTGCCTCACATCTTTCCCCCTAGCAACTAAACTTACTTTCTTCTCTCCACTCTCATTTTTATTATGTAATTTCTTCTTTTTCTCTTTTTCTTTTTCTCTCTCAGCTTTTATTCTTTGTTTTTCCTCTTGATCTTTCTTTTCTCTCTCCCTCTTTTCAACCTCTCTTTGCATTTTCTCT
Organism: Garcia nutans; assembly: GCA_947685225.1. Classification (NCBI taxonomy): domain Eukaryota; kingdom Viridiplantae; phylum Streptophyta; class Magnoliopsida; order Malpighiales; family Euphorbiaceae; genus Garcia; species Garcia nutans. Next base: position 27,971,517 of record CANTUV010000007.1, on the reverse strand, counting down.
TGCATGGCAGCTTGTACTCTCTTTTGGTCTTCAAAAGCCTCCATAGGTGTTAAAGGTGCAAGAGTCACCTTTCGGCCTTCAAAATCAAATGAATACCTATTCTTAAACCCGTCATGTGTTGCTTTTCTATCATATTGCCATGGCCTCCCAAGTAGGATATGTCTAGCATGCATGGGAACTACATCACACAACACTTCATCCTTATACCTCCCAATGGTAAATGACAATAATACTTGCTTGGTCACCTTAACTTCTCCACTATCATTCAACCACTGCAATCTGTATGGATTAGGATGTTTTGTAGTAGGAAATGCAAGTTTCTCTACTAGTAGAGTGCTAGCCACATTAACACAACTCCCACCATCTATGATCATACTACAAACTTTTTCTTTGACTAAACATCTAGTATGAAAAATATTTTCTCTTTGCAGTTCATCACCTTCATCTTCCTTCACCTGTATATTTAAAGCACGCATAACAACAAGAGCACTTCCATGCACAGCATGCTCTACATCACTATCTTCATCCAAAGGTAGAATGTTAACATCTGAATCTTCATCTACAACTTCATCATCTTCAGATTCAATATCACCACTCGGCCTCACCACCATCACCCTTTTATTTGGACATTCTCTAGCATAATGCCCTTTCCCTAAACATCGGAAACATTGGATGTCTCTTGTTCTTCCATTGGAGTTCATTGGGGCCTTACCCTTATCAATCACAATGGGTTTTTCTCCAGCCTTGTTCCCCTCTTTCTTCTCCTTTGAAACAAATTTATTCTCACTAGATTCCCCTTTCTTCCAATTTGGCTTCCAAGGAACATTATTGGTAGAATTCATTCCCATTCCAGATCTGGTTGTTTTCTTCTTCTTGAGTTGTTTTTCTACCTTGATTGCCATATTTAACATGTCATCAAGCTCCACATAATGATGCAGCTCCACTATGTCGGCAATTTCATCTTTCAGCCCATGTAGAAACCGTGCCATAGTTGCTTCCCTTTCTTCTTCTATATTAGCTCGTATCATAGCCATTTCCATCTCTTGAAAATATTCTTCCACACTTTTATTGCCTTGTACCAGCCCTTGTAATCGTTGATGTAACTCCCTATAGTAGTGTTGTGGTACAAATCTATCTCTCATGACTTGTTTCAGCTCATCCCAAGTCTGCACTCCTCTCATGCCATTTCTTCTTCGTTTAGTGAGTAATTGATCCCACCAAACTAATGCATAATCAGTAAACTCTACCACAGCAAGTGTCACCTTCTTTTGCTCACTATAGTTGTGGCAATCAAAGATGAGTTCAGTCTTTCTCTCCCATTCCAAGTATGCATCTGGATTTGCTTTGCCTTGGAATGATGGAATTTTCATTTTAATTCCATTAACATTGCTGTCTACTCTCCCTCTCCCTCTTGCATTTTCCACAGTTTCTTGCCTAATATTTCTGCCACCACCTCTACCACCCATATTACCTCTCATATATCTTGGTCTAATAACATCATCAAGTGCAACAGATTGCTGCCCATCATCATCATCAAGATTATCTTCATCTACATCCTCCAATTCATTGAAAACTGGCAAATCATTTAGTCCAGCACGCCTACCTCTATTCTGCCCCCTATTTGTGTTTTGCTCCCCATGAAAATTATCTCGTTCATCCCTTCCTAAATTCCTTTGATTTGTAGAGCTTGCTTGCTGCAATTCTTCAATTTGTTTTGAGTGTTTTTCCATCTGTTCTCTAATATCAACAAACAACACATTCATCCTTTGAAATTGAGATTGCAATGCCTTAAGAACATTAGAAGCTTCTGGCTCTTCTTGGGGTCGGTTGCTCTCTCGATCACTATCTCGTTTTGTTGACATACTGATTGCTGCAAAACAAATGTTAGAAATATTCTCTCACACACTCCCTCACGTGTTTCACTCTAATATGGTAACACTCAATCTGTATTTCACTCAAACTTTGGCTTTTACCCTCTAACAATCTCGCCACTCTATGCCTTTTTCCACTCACTTCAGCCCCTTCCAAGTTCTAGCAAGAACTTAATATTTCCTCAACTAAATAACTAAATTGCAAGGTTTAAAACACATTCAAGAATGGAACAAGAGTAACACAAGCTGAAAAAAAATAGAATATATGATATTTGAAACCTAAGGACGAAAGACACTAAAATTTTAGACAAACATTACCAAAGGGAAGAATTTGACAAAACTGGATTTAGGACAATATATTGAGACAAAATGGAAGAAGAAAAACGAATTTTTAGGTCTCTTATGAAACGTTTATATTATGGACCCAAAAATGGCTAACTAGCGGTAATATATGGACAACCAAGCAAACGAACGAATTTTGACATGAAATTTAATATGTATGCTTAGCTGAATATCTAAAACATGCCTGTAAAATTTGAAAGGATTTGGACATGTTTACATACACATTCACTTTTGGAAGGCAGAAATTGTCACAACCCCCTGTGAGAAGGCAAAAATTTTCACAACCCCCTGTGAAAAAAACTGGAAGCCAGAAATTTTCACACCCCCCTGTGAAAAAAACTGGAAGCCTGTGAGAATCCACCCATTGCTTAAAAATCTTTAATTTCTAATCCAAGGGCCACGAATTTACTTTTTTTTTTTTTCGTTCTTTCTTTCTTTCTTTTTTTTTAATTTAATCCAGCAACAACATTAAGGTAGAAGGACTCAAAGAAACAAGAAGGCATACAGCTTGTAGAAATTAAACTAATGGAAAAAAAAATGACTCCAAGGAAGACAATATATATTTTTGACATAAACAAGAAGGAATGATGCTAAAAACCTGATTTGGAGAGCCTAAGCTCTGATACCAAATGATGTGAGCCTGCCTTGCTGGGATTTAATTCCTAAGGAAGCTCAAGCTACGGATCGTCTCCAAAACATAAGAACACCAACCAGTACCTTCAACCCAACACCAACTTGTGATGTAAAACTGAAGCTATATGGCTGGAAACCAAAGATTCAAGACCCAACCCCAACTTGTGAAGGAAAAACCTTGAATATAAGTTAAGACCTAGCAAACTTGGTTATTTTTGCAAGGAATTCGTGCAAGTTCTAACAAGAACTCAAAAGAATGCTAAAAACCTCTCAAAGCTCTCAAAAATGGAGAGAAAACTCAGAATATTCATTAAGTTCAAAATCTGCCATTACATATGTTTTTAAAGACTTAAAGAAAGCATAAAACAAGTGAAATGATGGAAAAATACAAATATAATAATGTGGTTACATAAAACAAATTGGGCAGCCATATAGCTTGTCTCCCACTAGCTTTTAAAAGGCATGGGCAGCCATATAGCTTGTCTCCCACTAGCTTTTAAAAGGCATCTTTGACTCCCAATGTGAATTTCAGCCACTCTTAATATATGGACATCCAATGGAACGTGAATGGTATGTATTTAGCTCCCAAAGGTATAATGATGGATGCCAATATGTATTCTAACTCCTTTGGGTCAATTGGCCTCTTGGGTAGATTGCAATTTGGACACATGCAACCAAACAGCTTCTTTGCTCTTATTTTCTTCAAGTCTTAACGTTCCAATTGTATTGAGAACATATAGATGTTTGGAAACTAATCCTTGAAGTTTTCTTGCCATTGATCGAGTAACAGGTCCTTGGTGTTGTATGCTAGCAATCAGATCCTCATCAGTTTATTTTGATGATATTCTTGTGTATAGCAAATCTTTAGATGAGCATGTAACACATTTAAAGGCTGTTTTTGGATGTGTTAAGGCAAGAAAAGTTATATACTAATCTTAAGAAATGCACTTTTTCCACTAATGAAATTACTTTTCTTAGATATATTGTTAATGACAAAGGAATTCATGTTGATCAAGAAAAAGTAAAAGTAATTAGAGATTGGTTGAAACCTACTAGTGTGCATGATGTAAGGAGTTTTCATGGTCTTGCTAACTTTTATAGGAGATTCATTAGGGACTTTTCTACAATTGCTTCACCTTTAATTGAATGCATTAAAAAGAATGTGCATTTCAAGTGGGGAAAAGAACAAGATGATGCTTTTAACTTGCTAAAAGACAAACTTAGTTCAACACCTTTGCTTGCATTGCCTAACTATTCTAAAACTTTTAAGGTTGAGTGTGATTGAAGTGGAATAGGTATTGGTGGAGTCTTGATGCTAGAAGGAAGACCAATATTTTTCTTTAGTGAGAAGCTAAGTGGAGCAAGTCTAAACTACCCAACTTATGATAAGGAGTTCTATGCATTGGTGAGAGTGTTAGAAAATTGGCGGCACTACTTATGGTATAAGGAATTCATAACTACACTGATCATGAGTCCTTGAAATATCTCAAAGGACAAGGAAAGCTCAGTCGAAGACATGCTAAATGGGTGGAGTTCATTGAATCATTTCCTTACATCATCAAGTACAAGAAAGGTAACGAAAATGTGGTTGCCGATGCTTTATCAGGGAGGTATGCTCTAAGTTCTACACTTGATGCAAAATTATTGGGTTTTGCATTAATTAAGGATTTATATAATACAGACCTTGATTTTGCTAATGTTTATGATGCATGTGAGAAAGGAGTTTTTGGCAAGTTTTATAGGCTGGACGGTTTTCTTTTCAAAGAAAATAAGCTATGTGTGCCTTAATCTTCTTTGAGAGATGATGCGACTGGGCCAAGTACTTCCCAGGAGGTCACCCATCTTGGTACTAACCCTGCACTAGCACGCTTAACATAAAAAGAACGCTAACCATTTCTACCAAAAGCTTAAGCTGTCAGCAGAGGCGCACCCATTTCCTTTATTTGGATCAAACATGGGCTCATCAGTCTCTTTCGACTTTATGTGCCACCTTGTCGAACCTGATCCACAACCCTCCAAACCCTCAGACTTATCATTCCCTCCCTCTTTAAGGAGGTTCATCCTCGAACCTGGAGCAGTGGGACCAGACCCAATAAATAGGCTCGATACCAAATGATGCAGAACCCATGGATCAAATATTACATCTAGAACTCCACATACACATCTAGCATAGAATCTTAGAACTCAAAAATAAATCCTGCCTACCAAACTCACAACTAACCTGTAATTGAGAACTTGGGTGATTTTGATGAAGAAATGAACTAATTTAAACGCCACAAGTTAGACTTGATAAGTTAGAACCAATTCTTCATGCAACAAGAATAAGAAGAAAACCTCTCAAACTTGAAAACACATCAATTGCATTTAGCTTAAACGGAAAATTTGTAGTAACCCTCTTGAGTTCTTTTTCCCCTCCCTATGTAGTTGGAAAAGAAGAACTAATGGCTTAAAAGTCTAGGTTTACATGTATCTAGTTACAATAGCATCAATTATTCATCCACATCAATAATATATTCTAAATTACTGCCCATTATTCTGACAACATTGATGGGCAGATTCTACATGCATTTTGGTGTTGGTTCACATGTGTCTAGTCACACTAGCACTAAACCACATCAATATTATATTCCAAATTTGTTCTAATGCCCATCACCAAACTTATTGACGCGGACCCTTAGCAACGATGGCAGCAAACCCAACGTATAACAATGGTAGAGAACTCCTTGAAACTTGATAATCACCTCCTAAGGAACCCAATGCCTATAAAGAGATGCGAACTCACTATGATTGAAGGATTTAGTTGGTAAGAAGAAGGAAAATGCCACAACTCTTATTGATAAGTAAACCTAATTCTTGATGCAAAGAAAGAATTAAAGAATCCACTCTAATCTCTCTCACACAAAAATTCACAAGAAGAACTTGTAGAAGAATTCTAAAATTTTTATTAATTGTTGTAGTCTGAAATTCGGCCTAATAGTGCCCTTAAATAAGGGTTACAAAATTCCTAATTGCATATGGAAAACTAAAACATTCCTAATTACATAAGGAAAACATTCCTAATTGTATAAGGAAAACATTCCTAATTGCATAAGGAAAACATAAGTATGGAAACAAAATCCTAATCCACTAAGGAAAATATAAAGTATGGAAACAAAATACTAATCCACTAAGGAAAATATAAAGTATGGAAACAAAATCCTAATCCAATAAGGAAAATATAAAGTATGGAAACAACCAAACTAATCCCTTCAACATAAGAAACGCCCCACACTATTTGGGCTGTCCATGGGCCTTAAATTACTTACCAAGGCTTTATATGAACCCCCATGGACCTTTCTTGCACGTTGGACCTTTCTTTAGCTAGCCTTTAGCTTCCACACTAAGCATCATAATCAGCTTTGTTGTGCCTTCTTCAAGCTCTATCTCCATCTTCTTGAATGATAGTTCTTGAAGCTCTTTGGAAATCTCTTCTTGAATATGCAAAGCCATACTAGCTTGATATCTCTTTGCCTTGCTCCTAGTGATTGGTCCACTTGCTAGCTTCAAGGGATCCTTTCTTGCATCACTTATGGGCAGATTCTTCATGCTTCTTGGTGAATTTCTGACTTCCTCTTCATAATCCCTCATATTCAGTACAAGTTGGTCTCCCTCTTCATTAATCCACCTTTGAATAAAGTGTTGGAACACATGTTGGAGTTTCTTTGATTGTGATCTTGTGATTGGTCCACTTGGCATAATGATATCATCAACATATTTGTTGCCTTATGTAGATTCATCAAGCTTGCTTATGGTTTCCTCATCAAGAGAGGTGCTTGTGAGAGAGGCACATGGTGGGGGTTTGATGGGGGCATTTTGGTGTGAGAAAAACTTTAGATGTTTTAAGTGATCATTTCTTTTGGCCACAAATGAAATGAAATGTTGAGAGAATTTGTGAGAGATGAATTACTTGTAAACAAGCTAAATCCAAATTGATGCCTCATGGGTTTTATACACCACTTCCCATACCTATTGAACCTTGGGTAGATATTTTCATGGACTTTGTTTTAGGATTACCTAGGTCAAGGGGAGGGAAAGATTCTATTTTTGTTGTTGTTAACAGGTTTAGCAAAATGGCACATTTCATTCCATGCCATAAGAAGGATGATGCAACTCATGTTGCTGGGCTGTTCTTCAAAGAAATTATGAGATTGCATGGAGTTCCAAGGACAATTGTTAGTGATAGAGATGTCAAGTTCCTTAGCCACTTTTGGAAGACACTTTGTGATGCGGAAACCATGGATCAAATATTATATCTAGAATCCTACATACAATCTAGCACATAATCCTAGAACTCAAAACAAATACTCCCTACTAAACCCACAACTAACCTGTAATTGAGAACTTAGGTTAAATGCCACAAGTCAGACTTGAAAAGTTAGAACCAATTCTTCATGCACCAAGAATAAGAAGAAAACCTCTCAAACTTGAAAACACATCAATTACATTCAACATAAACTGGAAATTCGTATCAATCCTTTTGAGTTCTTTTTCCCCTCCCTATATAGCTGCAAAAGAAGAACTAATGGCTTAAAATTCTAGGTTTACATGTATCTAGTCACACTAGCATTAATTATCCATCCACATCAATAATATATTCTAAATTACTGCCCATAATTCTGACAACATGGATGGGCAGATTCTACATGTACTTTGGTGTTGGTTCACATATGTCTAGTCATACTAGCACTAAACCACATCAATATTATATTCCAAATCCATGCTAATTCCCATCACCATATTTATGGGCAGATTCTTCATGCTTCTTGGTGAGTTTCTGACTTCCTCTTCATGTTCCTTCATATTTAGTACAAGTTGGTCTCCCTCTTCATTAATCCACCTTTGAATGAAGTGTTTGAACACATGCTGGAGTTTCTTTGATTGTGATCTTGTGATTGGTCCACTTGGCATAATGATATCATCAACATATTTGCTGCATTATGTAGATTCACCAAGATTGCTTATAGTTTTCTCATCATTCCCTCCTTGCTCAAAAAGATTTATACTCAAATCTGAACCTACTTCGAAAGGAGAAAGATCACTAACATTGAAAGTTGCAGAAACATTATACTCACCTGGTAGATCAATTTTGTAGGCATTGTCATTGATTCATTCTAAAACTTGGAATGGGCTATCTCCCCTTGTATCCAACTTTGATTTCCTTTGTTTAGGAAACCTTTCCTTTCTCATATGAACCCATACCCAATCACCAGGTTGGAAAACCACATGTTTCCCTCTTCTATTTGCATTATGGACAAATGATTCATATTTCTTCTCAAGATGAGCTTGTGCCTTCCCATGTATCTTCTTAACCAACTCTGCTTTCTTTTCACCAACTAAGTTAGTTCTTTCATTTAATGGCAGAGAAAATAGATCAAGTGGTGTAAGCGGATTAAAACCATAAATAATTTCAAATGGTGAATAACCTGTAGAAGAATGTATGCTTCTATTATATGCAAACTCAACTAATGGCAAACAATCTTCCCATGTTTTCAAATTCTTAACCACAACAGCATGTAACAAAGATCCTAAAGTCCTATTTACCACTTTTGTTTGTCCATCGGTTTGTGGATGATAAGTTGTATACAACAACAATTTAATACCTAATTTATTCCACAAACCGAAAATTCACAAGAAGAACTTGTAGAAGAATTCAAAATTTTTTAATAATAATATGTCAAAAGTCCCCTTACAAGAAAAATAAGGCCCTATTTATACTAAAAGGCACACATAAATCCAAAACCCTAATTCTAATAGGAAAAGGAAAGCTACAAAGTCAAAATCCTAATCCACTGATACGGAACCTCCAAGAATAAGCCTGAGAACCCCTTGATTTCGAATCCCCACAGCATTAACTTGAAAACCCCTAGTCGAATTCGGTACAACCCCCAAGGATTAGGTTAGATTTCAGATTACCTTGAATTGATCAAAGATCCAAGAGTTCGAAACAAGTCAGTTCCTAAATCCCAAATTCGAAACACTCAACAAGAAAGTTGATCAAACTACTTGAATGTTTCTGAAGCATGTATTCAAGCAAGAACACAAAGATAAAAGCAATTCGGCTTTAGGTTAATAAATTCATCCAAAACTTTAAAACTGATGTCTTACAACCCTAAATGAGATATAAATAGCTAAACCCTAATTAGGGTTATTAAGTAGCGTTTGGCTTTCTAATCAAATTTTAAGAAATAATAAAGTAATCAAAGTCCTAATTTAATACCAAACAAACAGGGCCCTTACTTTTTAAATGAGCATAACTAGTGAGCCTTAATACATATTAATATAACAAGTTCAGCTAATTATTTAACTATGAATAAGCCCAACTAGTGACTTGAGCCAAATATGCTCCAATTTGCATCCTTGATCAGCCATATCGTGCACCTTCAGCTCCTCTTCAACAAAATGTTGCATGTAGCCTTGTGACGTCTCTATCATCCACTAAGGAAAATATAAAGTATGGAAACAACCAAACTAAATCCCTTCAATATAAGAACACGCTCCACACTATTTGGGCTGTCCATGAGCCTCAAATTACTTCCCAAGGCTTTATATGAACCCCCATGGACCTTTCTTGCACATTGGACCTTTCTTGAACGTTGGACCTCTTTAGCTAGCCTTTAGCTTCCACACTAAGCATCATAATCAGCTTTGGTGTGCCTTCTTCAAGCTCTATTATGCACTTTTCCATTGCCATTTTAGTCACTTCCTTTAAAATTTGATCTTGAATATGCAATCCCATAGCTGCTCCAAACTTCTTAGCTCTGCTCCTAGTCAATGGCCCATTTGAAAGCACCAATGGATCCTTATCTCGTGGCTGGTTCGTATCAGGACGTTTTTCCTGCATCAACACAGCACCTATACCAATCCCAGAAGCATCACATTCAAGTTCAAAAGTTTTATCAAAGTTAGGTAAACATAAAATAGGAGCAGAACACAACCTATCTTTTAAAGTATTAAAAGCCCCATTTTGTTCATCCCCCCACTTAAAACCAACATCTTTTTTAATTATTTCAGTCAAAGGAGCTGCAATGGATGAGAAATCTTTCACAAATCTTCTACAAAAACTAGCTAACCCATGAAAACTCCTTACCTCAGACATACTCTTAGGCATAGGCCATTCTTGATTAACTTTTACCTTTTCAGCATCTACCTCAACCCCTTTAGCACTCACAACAAAACCCAAGAAAATAAGTTTATCAATACAAAAAGTACACTTCTTCAAATTAGCATACAACTTCTCTTTCCTTAGAACCTTTAGAACTAACCTAACATGCATGATATGCTCATCTAGAGACTTATTGTGTATGAGGATGTCATCAAAATACACAACAACAAATTTTCCAAGGAAATTACGCAAAACATGGTTCAATAGCCTTATAAATGTTCTAAGTGCATTAGTCAAACCAAAAGGCATAACCATTCATTCGTATAAACCATATTTTGTTTTAAATGCAGTTTTCCAGTCATCATCTAGTTTCATCCTAATTTGATGATATCCACTTTTTAAATCTATTTTAGTGAAAATAAATTGCACCATATAACTCATCTAACATGTCATCTAATCTAGGAATGGGATGGAGATACTTTACAGTGATTTTGTTGACTGCACGACAATCTACACACATGGGCTAAGGCTCTCTCTAACATTCCCCTTCTCCAACAATTCATCTACTTGCCTTTGAAGTTCCTTTGTCTCCTCTGGGTTACTTCTATAGGCTGGTCTATTTGGGATTACTGCTCCTAGTATAAAATCAATCTGATGCTCAATACCCCTCAAGGGAGGGAGTCCCTTTGGCATCTCTTCATTAAAGATTTCATCAAATTACTATAACAAAGAAACAAAACCACTAGGCAAATTTAGGTTAAGGTCCGTCATAATCAATAAACTCTCCTTAAACCTTATTGCTATGAGTGATCTTCTGCCTATAAAGAACTCTTAAGATCTCTCTCTTTTGCAAAGAAACTCTACTTCTTTTCATTCTTATTTTCTCTCCACTTATTGTTCTCTCTTGCACATCTCTCTTTCTTTACCTCACTTGTGTAGTCACTCCCCATTGGGTCACAATTATTTCTTTTCTCTCTTAGCCTCATGTCCCTCCATTCTTTTAGTTAACTCACTACCCGAATCCTTATTTGAAGTATTCATCATCTTAATCTGTTCTTGATACACTTCCTTTAGAGATAAATGTGCTAAAGTGAAAATCTTTCCCTTCAAATTACAAGAATATCTATTCTTGTACCCATCATGTGTGACTTTCCTATCAAACTGCCAAGGCCTACCCAATAATAAATGTCCAGCTTGCATGGGTACTATATCACACAACACTTCATCAACATATTTTCCAATAGAAAAGAGCACCACAACTTGTTTTGTTGCCTTTACTTCACCACTATCATTTAGCCACTGTAGCCTATATGGTTTAGGGTGTTTTTCACACTTCTACCATAACTTATCAACTAAGGGCCACATTTGCACAACTGCCTCCATCTATAATCGTACTGCAAACTTTCCCTCCTACCAAATGATGCGGCCAGGCCAAGCACTTCCTAGGAGGGCACCCCTCCTGGTACTGACCCTGCACCAGCACAGCTGGGCCAAGCACTTTCCAGAAGGTCACCTATCCTAGTACTGACCCTGCACCAGCACACTTAACCGGAAAGAACGTGATGAGGAAACTATAAGCAAGCTTGATGAATGTAATGGCAGCAAATATGTTGATGATATCATTATGCCAAGTGGACCAATCACAAGATCACAATCAAAGAAATTCCAGCATGTGTTCCAGCACTTCATACAAAGGTGGATTAATGAAGAGGGAGACCAACTTGTAGTGAATATGATGGACCATGAAGAGGAAGTCAGAAACTCACCAACAAGCATGAAGAATCTGCCCATAAGTATGGTGATGGGCATTAGCACGAATTTGGAATATAATATTGATATGGTTTAGTGTTAGTGTGACTAGACACATGTGAACCAACACCAAAATGAATGTACAATCTGCCCATCAATGTTGTCAGAATTATGGGCAGTAATTTAGAGTATATTATTGAGGTGGATGAACAATTAATGCTATTGTGACTAGATACATGTAAACCTAGACTTTAGGCCATTAGTTCTTCTTTTCCAACTATATAAGGATGGGAAAAAGAACTTAATAGGGTTGACTACGAATTTCCAGAATTGTTGAATGTAATTTCTGTGTTTTCAAGTTTGAGAGGTTTTCTTCTTATTCTTGTTGCATGAAGAATTGGTTCTAACTTATCAAGTCTCACTTGTGGCATTTTAATCAATTCATTTCTTCATCCCAATCACCCAAGTTCTCAATTACAGGTTAGTTGTGGGTTTGGTAGGGAGGATTTGTTTTTGAGTTCTAAGATTCTATGCTAGATGTGTATGTGGAGTTCTAGATGTAATATTTGATCCATGGGTTTCGCATCAGAACGCTAACCATTTCTACCAAAAGCTTAAGTTGTCAGCAGAGGCGCACCCATTTCCTTTATGTGGATCAAACATGGGCTTACCACCACCTTTTGTCGAACCTGATCCATAACCCTCCAGACCCTCGGACATATCATTCCCTCCCTCTTTTAAGGAGGTTCGTCCTTGAACCTGGAGTAGTGGGATCAGACCCGATAAATAGCCTCTGATACCAAATGATGCGGCCGGACCAAGTACTTCCCAGGAGGGCACCCATTCTGGTACTGACCCTGCACCAGTACGGCTGGGCCAAGCACTTCCCAGAAGGTCACCCACCCTGGTACTGACCCTGCACCAGCACACTTAACCGGAAAAGAACGCTAACCATTTCTACCAAAAGCTTAAGCTGTCAGCAGAGGCGCACCCATTTCCTTTATTTGGATCAAACATGGGCTCACCGCCACCTTTTGTCGAACCTGATCCACAACCCTCCAGACCCTTGGACATATCACCAAACACCTAGTGTGAAAGATGTTTTCCCTTTGTTCTATGCTATCTTCCTTAACTTGAACATTAAGTGCATGCCTAAATACCAAAGATTCACCACAAACAGCATACTCAACCTCAACATCACTACAATCCTCCAAACTAGGCATAGAATCACAGTCAGATTTGAATTCAGATTCAATTTCTCCATTGTCCCTCATAAGCATAGTCTTTTTATTAGGACATTGTGAAGCAATATGTCCATTACCCAAACATTTAAAACACTTAATATTTCTTTGCCTATCATGAGAATGAGGAAAATCAGTAGTACCTTTATTTGTAGAAGAGGCTCCTTTGCTCTTTTCAAAGCTTGCACATTTCACCTTGAAAATTAAGTCTTTATCCTTAGACCTCTCATCTTTAGTCTTCTCATCTTTCTTTGGCCACCTTAAGGTGGTCCATGTTGGGTTGTAATTGGAGGAACTCCTTGCTGCCCCCTTTTGCTTGAGTTGTCTCTCCACCTTCATGGCCATGTTCACCATCTCCTCAAGCTCTTTATAGTGATGTAGCTCTACCATATATGCAATATCTCTATTTAGACCTCCCAAGAATCGAGCCATGGTAGCTTGATGAGGACCAACAAGCTCGAGTCCATTTGGATAATGATGAAAATGCAAAGAAAGTCCCTTTAGCCATTTATGGAGGCCCAATAACAAGAGCTAGAGCCAAAAAGATGATGGAAACATTAACTTGCTCAATTGAAGACATTTGGAAGAAACAAGTTCAATGTGATGCAGCTAACTTATTATGGGAGGAACAAAAGTCAAAGATTGTAAACATGATCTAAGCATGTTCAAATATGAAGACAATAGTCTAACCCACATTGTCTGAATTAATCCAGCCCATTGAAGAATAAAGGGCCATTCAGGCTTGATTAAGTGAGCATGGATCTTGGGCTATCATTTTATGTTATTTATTAATTTGGGTTTATTTTATTTGCTTTGTAAAATTAAGATATCAGAGTTAGGATTTTATTCTTGTTAAAGTTTGAGTTTTTGATCAGTTGTCATTTGGGAGTTACAAATGAGTGCATTTAGTTTGGGGTGTGATCAGTTGTCATTTGGGAGTTACAAAATGAATGCTTTTAATGTATAACAGCTCTTTTCAATGAGAGTTAGTGGGGATTAAAGGGAAGAACGTGGAAGAGCTATAATAACAGCCATTTAGGCTTCTTCTACCTCACTTTGGCTATAAATATCAAAGCCAAACTAATTTGTAAGAAGACCATTGATGAATGATAATCTGAATTTGCTCTTTGTGAGTGTTTTTACTTAAGTTCTTTCATGAACTTTGAACTTATCAAACTAATTTGGTTTGTGGCTTTCTCTAACAAAAAAAAAATCTTGTGTTTAATTCTTAACTTATCATATCATATCTGATTTGTGGCATTGTGGGTTGAATTCAAGTACTAGTTTCATTGGTAAACAATAACAATTGGAACTAGTTTTTTCCTAACTTCACTTGAGGAGGTCCTTGGGTTTTGGAATCATCTTGACCGGAGGGTGTTTTCTTGCATTCCATATGTACCATAACTTAATAGCTATTAGGGTATATGGTTGCTAAGATGATGATTTCCTATCATTTGGTATTAGAGAAAGGCTCAAGTTGAGGTTTTCTTATCTTTGTGTTTATTTTTTTTGTTCAAGTTTAACATCTTCATCTTATTTTTCTTTATTTGTGATGAATCTTCTTATTTTAATTATGACCTATTAAGTATTCTTTGATTCAAGTTCATACCTCTTTGTGTTGACACAACAAGTTTTGTTATTCCTTCTCTTATTGTTACTTTCTTGTGTTAATTTTAAAATTTTTGCACTTTTGTTAATATCATAAAAAAAGAAAGAAACGAAAATTAAAAAGAAATCAGAATTGCAAAAGTGTGGAATTCTAGTTCTTAAAGTTTCAGAATTGTTTGAGGGTAAGGGACCTAAATTTCATCACTTAGATTTGTTTCCTTGTGTTTAGCTACTTTAAATTTGGCCTTACCTAAGAGGAATTAAGTGTTTAGGCAAGGGTAGAGGTGAAAACCAAACTAATCAAACTAGAGGAATTAAGTGTTTTAACCGCCTAGGACATGGTCATATGGCACGTGAATGTCCCAATAAAAGGGTAATGATAATGAGGGATGGGACTGTTGAGTCTGAAAGTGAGGGAGAAGAAGATGATGAAATGTCATCTTTAGAAGATGCCAGTGATGTTGAGTTTGCTAAGGGAGATATGTTAGTTGTACAACGCACACTTAGTTTGCAAAGTAAACAAGATGAACATGGTGAACAATGTGAAAATCTATTTCATCCTCATTGTTTGATTGCTAACAAGTTGTGTAATATGATTGTGGATAGTGGTAGTTGTACAAATGTGGCTAGCACTTTGCTTGTGGAAAAATTGAAATTACCTACTACTAAACATCCAAAACCATACAAGTTACAATGGTTCAATGATAGTGGTGTTGTGAAGGTGAATAAGCAAGTATTGGTTTCTTTCTCTATTGGTAGACATAAAGGTGAGGTGTTGTGTGATGTGGTTCCTATGTATGCTGGTCACATGTTGTTGGGGAGACCATGACAATATGATCAAAGGGTCATACATGATGGGTTTAAGAACCGATATTCTTTGATCATGAATGGATAGAAATACCAACTTGGACCTTTGTCTCCAAAGACCATTTTTGAAGACCAAATGAGAATAAAAGAGCAATATGAAGAACTTGAATTTTCATTGGCTGAAACTTTGTGGAGGGAGCAAGAAAGAGAGAAAAAAGAAAATGGTGAGGTGAGTGGTAAGAATGAGAGCAATGGGAAACACAAGGGGAGATAAAATAAGGGAGGAATGAATGAAAGAAAAATGAGTGCTTATACAAAAATGAGTGATGTGAGGAAAACACTAACCATGAGGCAGCTTATACTTGTACTTATGTACAAGGATGTTTTGATTATATCTAACGAGCTTGACAAGAGTTTGCCTAGTGTTATTATTGATTTATTGCATGAACATGAAGATCTCTTTCTTGAAGATGTGCCTAAGGGTTTGCCACCAATTTGAGGAATTGAACATCAAATTGATTTCATTCCCGGTGCAAGCATACCAAATAGTCCAGCTTATAGATGCAACCCTGAGGAGAGACCAAGGAAATCCAAAGGTAAGTGAGTGAACTTATGGAGAAGGGGTATGTGTGTAAAAACATGAGTCAATGTGTTGTTCCTGTATTATTGGTGCCTAGAAAGGATGGTTCATGGAGGATGTGTGTTGATTGTCCAGCCATCAACAAAATAATGGTGAAGTATAAACATCCTATTCCTAGGCTAGATGATATGTTGGATGAATTGCATGGTTCTTGTGTTTTTTCTAAAATTGATTTAAAATCTAGATATCATCAAATTAGAATGCGTGAAGGTGATGATTAGAAAACTACTTTCAAAACTAAACATGGCTTGTATGCAATTAATGAATCATGTTTTGCGTGCTTTCATTGGAAAGTTTGTGGTGGTTTGTTTTGATGATATTCTTGTGTATAGCAAATCTTTAGATGAGCATGTAACACATTTAAAGGCTGTTTTTGATGTGTTAAGGCAAGAAAAGTTATATGCTAATCTTAAGAAATGCACTTTTTCCACTAATGAAATTACTTTCTTGGATATATTGTTAATGATAAAGGAATTCATATTGATCAAGAAAAAGTAAAAGTAATTAGAGATTGGCCAAAACCTACTAGTGTGCATGATGTTAGGAGTTTTCATGGTCTTGCTAGCTTTATAGGAGATTCATTAGGGATTTTTCTACAATTGCTGCACTTTAACTGAAAGCATTAAAAAGAATGTGGGTTTCAAGTGGGAAAAAGAACAAAATGATGCTTTTAACTTGCTAAAAGACAAACTCAGTTCAGCACCTTTACTTGCTTTGCCTAACTTTTCTAAAACTTTTGAGGTTAAGTGTGATGCATGTGGAATAGGTATTGGTGGAGTCTTGATGCATGAAGGAAGACCAATAGCGTTCTTTAGTGAGAAGCTAAGTGGAGCAAGTCTAAACTACCCAACTTATGATAAGGAGTTCTACGCATTGGTGAGAGTGTTAGAAAATTGGCAGCACTACTTATGGTATAAGAAATTCATAATCCACACTGATCATGAGTCCTTGAAATATCTCAAAGGACAAAGAAAGCTCAGTCAAAGACATGCTAATTGGGTAGAGTTCATTGAATCATTTCCTTATGTCATTAAGTACAAGCAAGGTAAGGAAAATGTGGTTGCCGATGCTTTATCAAGGAGGTATGCTCTAATTTCTACACTTGATGCAAAATTATTAGGTTTTGAGTTAATTAAGGATTTATATAATTCAGACCTTGATTTTGCTAATGTTTATGAGGCATGTGAGAAAGGGGGTTTTGGCAAGTTTTATAGGCTGGATGGTTTTCTTTTCAAAGAAAATAAGCTATATGTGCCTCAATCTTCTTTGAGAGAGTTGCTTGTAAGGGACCCACATGGCGGGGGTTTGATGGGGCATTTTGGTGTGAGAAAAGCTTTAGATGTTGTAAGTGATGATTTCTTTTGGCCACAAATGAAAAGAGATGTTGAGAGAATTTGTGAGAGATGCATTACTTGTAAACAAGCTAAATCCAAATTGATGCCTCATGGGTTGTATACACCACTTCCCATACCTATTGAACCTTGGGTAGATATTTCCATAGACTTTGTTTTAGGATTACCTAGGTCAAGGGGAGGGAAAGATTATATTTTTGTTGTTGTTGACAGGTTTAGCAAAATGGCACATTTCATTCCATGCCATAAGACGGATGATGCAACTCATGTTGCGGGGCTGTTCTTCAAAGAAATTGTGAGATTGCATGGAGTTCCAAGGACAATTGTTAGTGATATGTCAAGTTCCTTAGCCACTTTTGGAAGACACTTTGGAGCAAGTTGGGAACAAAGCTTCTATTCTCAATAACGTGTCATCCACAAACGGATGTACAAACGGAGGTGGTCAATGGAACTCTTTCATAACTATTGAGGGAAATAATTAAAAGAAATCTAAAGAATTGGGAAGAATGTTTGCCACATGTTGAGTTTGCCTACAATAGTAGTATTCATGCTACAACAAATTATTCACCTTTTGAGGTTGTATATGGTTTCAATCCATTAACACCTATGAATTTACTGCCATTAGCCATTAAAAAGCTAATTTGGAAGGAAAGAAAAAGGTTGAATTTGTTAAATGCTTACATGAGAGGGTGCGTGCTCAAATAGAGAAAAAAACTCAACAATATGAAAAGCAACACAATAAGGGAAGAATGATGTGAGCCTCCCTTGCTGGGATTTAATTCCTAAGGAAGCTCGAGCTACGGATCGTCTCCAAAACATAAGAACACCAACCAGCACCTTCAACCCAACACCAACTTGTGATGTAAAACTGAAGCTATATGGATGGAAACCAAAGATTCAAGACCCAACCCCAACTTGTGAAGGAAAAACCTTGAATATAAGTTAAGACCTAGCAAACTTGGTTATTTTTGCAAGGAATTCGTACAAGTTCTAACCAAAATTCAAAAGAAGGCTAAAAGCCTCTCAAAGCTCTCAAAAATGGAGAGAAAACTCAGAATATTCATTAAGTTCAAAGTCTGCCATTACATCTATTTTTAAAGACTTAAAGAAAGCATAAAACAAGTGAAATGATGGAAAAATACAAATATAATGATGTGGATACATAAAACAAATTGGGCAGCCATATAGCTTGTCTCCCACTAGCTTTTAAAAGGCATGGGAAGCCATATAGCTTGTCTCCCACTAGCTTTTAAAAGGCATCTTTGACTCCCAATGTGAGTTTCAGCCACTCTTTATATATGGGCATCCAATGGTACGTGAATGGTATGTATTTAGCTCCCAAAGGTATAATGATGGATGCCAATATGTATTCTAACTCCTTTGGGTCAATTGGCCTCTTGGGTAGATTGCAATTTGGACACATACAACCAAACAGCTTCTTTGCTCTTATTTTCTTCAAGTCTTAACGTTCCAATTGTATTGAGAACATATAGATGTTTGGAAACTAATCCTTGAAGTTTTCTTTCTATTGATCGAGTAACAGGTCCTTGGTGTTGTATGCTAGCAATCAGATCCTCATCATCCTCTCCCTCTTCAAAAGAATTCATCCTCGAATGATACGAACAAGGACCCTAACTCCACCACAAAAGCTAGCTCAAGAGTGGAGGTTTAGCCCATGCTTATATAGTAGCCAGGATCTCCTTACACGGCCGATGTGGGATCACATCATCCTCCCCTTCTTTAGACTGCACGTCCTCGTGCTCGTGCCAACTCAATCGTTTACCCGCAGTCCACACACGAGTCGCTTGTGCCAACTCACTCGTTAACCCGCACCCGAGCCAAGGAACGAAGGGACAAGGACCACACCGGTGCGTGCAAGGTTGGCTCTGATACCAACTGATACGAACAAGGACCCTAACTCCACCACAAAAGCTAGCTCAAGAGTGGAGGTTTAGCCCATGCTTATATAGTAGCCAGGATCTCCTTACACGGCCGATGTGGGATCACATCATCCTCCCCTTCTTTAGACTGCACGTCCTCGTGCTCGTGCCAACTCAATCGTTTACCCGCAGTCCACACACGAGTCGCTTGTGCCAACTCACTCGTTAACCCGCACCCGAGCCAAGGAACGAAGGGACAAGGACCACACCGGTGCTTGCAAGGTTGGCTCTGATACCAACTGATACGAACAAGGACCCTAACTCCACCACAAAAGCTAGCTCAAGAGTGGAGGTTTAGCCCATGCTTATATAGTAGCCAGGATCTCCTTACACGGCCGATGTGGGATCACATCATCGACTGATACGAACAAGGACCCTAACTCCACCACAAAAGCTAGCTCAAGAGTGGAGGTTTAGCCCATGCTTATATAGTAGCCAGGATCTCCTTACACGGCCGATGTGGGATCACATCATCCTCCCCTTCTTTAGACTGCACGTCCTCGTGCTCGTGCCAACTCAATCATTTACCCGCAGTCCACACACGAGTCGCTTGTGCCAACTCACTCGTTAACCCGCACCCGAGCCAAGGAACGAAGGGACAAGGACCACACCGGTGCGTGCAAGGTTGGCTCTGATACCAACTGATACGAACAAGGACCCTAACTCCACCACAAAAGCTAGCTCAAGAGTGGAGGTTTAGCCCATGCTTATATAGTAGCCAGGATCTCCTTACACGGCCGATGTGGGATCACATCATCCTCCCCTTCTTTAGACTGCACGTCCTCGTGCTCGTGCCAACTCAATCGTTTACCCGCAGTCCACACACGAGTCGCTTGTGCCAACTCACTCGTTAACCCGCACCCGAGCCAAGGAACGAAGGGACAAGGACCACACCGGTGCGTGCAAGGTTGGCTCTGATACCAACTGATACGAACAAGGACCCTAACTCCACCACAAAAGCTAGCTCAAGAGTGGAGGTTTAGCCCATGCTTATATAGTAGCCAGGATCTCCTTACACGGCCGATGTGGGATCACATCATCCTCCCCTTCTTTAGACTGCACGTCCTCGTCCTCGTCCCAACTCAATCGTTTACCCGCAGTCCAAACACGAGTCGCTTGTGCCAACTCACTCGTTAACCCGCACCCGAGCCAAGGAACGAAGGGACAAGGACCACACCGGTGCGTGCAAGGTTGGCTCTGATACCAACTGATACGAACAAGGACCCTAACTCCACCACAAAAGCTAGCTCAAGAGTGGAGGTTTAGCCCATGCTTATATAGTAGCCAGGATCTCCTTACACGGCCGATGTGGGATCACATCATCCTCCCCTTCTTTAGACTGCACGTCCTCGTCCTCGTCCTCGTGCTCCCCTTATCAGAGCTTTGGCTTGAAGATAAATCTCTAGGTATCTTTTATGTTTTAATTATCCAAAGAAAAAAAAAACGAATCAGATTCAGTTTCTATATTTCTTCATTTTCTGTTCTTGTTGCACCTTGTTCTTATTCTTCAAATCTGTGAACTTTTGTTTAATTTTTCAATTTCTATCCTTGTTTACTGAAAGTTCAAAAGAAAAAAAGAGGAAAAGGTCAAAAGAAAAACAAAAAAAAAGAAAAGAGAATCAGATTCAACTTCCTCAACATAAAAGAAAAAAAAAATCGTACCTGTTTCTGTCCAGAATTTTTCTTCACAAGTGTTTGAGATTTTTTGCATATTTATACCATTAACAACTTGCTACCTTATTATATTTGATCAAATTACATCAGCTCCTCATTATGCATCCATTTAGCATTTAAAATCTGATATTTAGAGCCTTTCTTGCATTGGGAATAGATTTAGGTTGCATATTCAGATTACTCATTGGAGTGATTTGAATTCTGTTTTTTTTTTAGGATACAGAATTGTTTTTCTTTGTATTCTTAGTTTCATTCTTTCATATACCTCTTGTTTCTTGTATGCATTAAGTAGCTAATTCTCAATCATAGTTACTTTGGTTTGATTAACACAAATACTTTTGCTTCTTGTGATAACTTTCAGTTCTTGTTGTCTAAAATTAAATTGCTTCTAGAATTGCAGAATTCATTTTGTTCATTAGGTTCCTTGTAGAGTCTTTAAAACAAAACTTGTTCTACTTGATTTAAGTGGATTCAATTCTGAAATTCAACTTGATAAAAGAAGAATTGAGAGGTAAAAGGGACCAAGGTTTGAGTGAAATACAAGAGGAGTGTCAATCTGATCTTGAGTGAAACACGTAAGGGAGTGAGGTGAGAAAATTTTCTTTACTAACATTTTCTTGTAGGTTCTTCTTACACCATGTCAAATTCTGGAAGTGAAAAACGTGATATGAACATAAATGACATAGCCTTCATGTTAGAGGCAATGCAAAGGAGATTTGAAAGGTTTGATTTGACCATAAACAACATGAGAGGTGATGTAGACAGCATAATGCAAAGGCAGCGAAATGATACCAATCGAAGGGGGCAGAATAGAGGGAGAGGAAACATGATGAATGATGATGAGATAGAGAGGGAAGATGATGAAGAAAGTGAGGAATCAATTGCTCAAAGAAGACCTCAACAAAGGGACAGTAACATATCTTCCATAAAAATGAAGATACCATCATTCAAGGGGAGAAATGATGCTGAAGCTTACCTTGAATGGGAAAGAAAAGTTGAGTTGGTGTTTGATTGTCACAACTATAGTGAAATGAAGAAAGTTAAAATTGCAGCAGTTGAATTCACAGATTATGCACTAATTTGGTGGGAGCAATTGATGATTTCCAAGAGGAGAAATGGAGAAACAACCATCACTACTTGGGCTGAAATGAAAACTGTGATGAGAAAGAGATTTGTACCATCTTACTACTATAGGGAGCTTCACCAAAAATTACAGCGGTTAACTCAAGGATCCATGTCAGTGGAGGATTACCATAAAGAGATGGAGATGATCATGAGTAGAATTAATATAGAGGAGGATCCAGAAATCACTATGGCTCGATTTTTGAGTGGGCTGAATAGAGAGATAGCTAACATAATTGAATTACATCATTATGTGGAGCTTGAAGATATGATACACATGGCCATGAAAGTGGAGAAGCAACTGAAACTCAAGGGAGCAGCAAAGGGATTTTCTAATTCCAGCTCTAGTTTCACTTCAAAATGGCCAAAGAAAGATGATAATCCTAAAGGGAAGGAGGCTGCCTGGAAAGGAAAGGAAAAACAAGTTCTAGATGACCCTAAAGGTAACTCTAAAACATCTAACTCTAATCAAAAGCATAGTACCATTAAATGCTTTAGGTGTTTAGGAGTAGGGCATATAGCATCTCAATGTCCAAATAAGAAAATCATGTTGATACGAGATAATGGTGAAATTGATAGTGCTAGTGAACATGAAAGTGATGATGATAATGATAGCATGCCACCATTAGAAGAAATTGAACATATTATTGAATATCCAGCCCATGGTGAATCTTTGGTTATTAGAAGAGCTTTAAACATGCAAATTAAAGATGAAGAAAGTAATCAAAGAGAGAACATTTTCCATACTCGTTGCATTGTGAATGGAAAAGTGTGCAGCATGATCATTGATGGGGGTAGTTGTGCAAATGTTGCTAGTACTGATTTTGTGGATAAATTAGGGTTAGCATGCACAAAACATCTTAGTCCTTACAAGCTGCAATGGTTGAATGATAGTGGAGAGGTGAGGGTAACAAAGCAGGTTCTGTTTTCTTTTGCAATTGGGAGATACAAAGATGAAGTTTGCTGTGATGTTGTGCCTATGCATGCTAGCCATATCCTTCTTGGTCGTCCATGGCAGTTTGATAGAAGAGCTTTGCATGATGGCTTTAAGAATCATTATTCTTTCAGCCTAAATGGTTTAAATTTCACTCTTGCTCCATTGTCACCTAAACAAGTGTATGAAGATCAAGTAAATATTTTGAGATCATTTGAAAAGAATTCTGGTGGTGAGGGTAAAACAAATAAAAAGGGAGTACAAGAGGCCAAGTGTGAGAAAAAGAATGATAAAAATGGCCCATTGGTGAGAGAAAAAGAGAAAGGGAGAGAAAATAAAAGAGAGTGTTTCTATGCAAAAGAAAAGGAGTTAAGGAGTGCTTTTTGTGAGAAAAGAAGTCTGATTGTACTTAGGTACAAAGAGACCTTGATTTCTACATCTAACCTTGATAACCCTTTGCCTAGTTGTGTTACAGGAATTTGGAGATGTTTTTCCAGAAGATGTACCCAAAGGATTACCACCTTTAAGAGGGATTGAGCATCAAATTGACTTCATTCCGGGCATAACAATTCCTAATCGACCAGCTTATAGAAGTAATCCGGAGGAAACCAAGGAACTTCAAAGGCAAGTGGAGGAGTTGCTAGCAAAGGGACATGTGCGTGAAAGTCTTAGCCCATGTGCTGTTCCGGTGTTATTAGTCCCAAAGAAAGATGGATCATGGAGAATGTGTGTGGACTGCCGAGCAATCAATAAAATCACGGTGAAGTATAGACATCCAATTCCTAGACTTGATGATATGCTTGATGAGTTGAGTGGTTCTTGCATTTTTACTAAGATTGATTTGAAAAGTGGTTACCATCAAATTAGGATGAAAGAAGGAGATGAGTGGAAAACTGCATTCAAAACAAAATATGGTCTTTATGAGTGGTTAGTTATGCCATTTGGTTTATCTAATGCACCTAGTACATTCATGAGATTAATGAACCATGTTCTGCGTGCATATCTTGGTAAATTTGTTGTTGTATATTTTGATGACATACTCATTTATAGCAAATCAGTAGATGAGCATGTAGAACATATTAGGGTTATTCTTGATGTTTTGAGAAAGGAAGAATTATATGCCAACTTGAAAAAGTGCATGTTTTGTAGTGATAAAATCATATTCTTAGGTTTTATGGTTAGTGCACAAGGAATTGAGGTTGATGATGAAAAGGTAAAGGCAATAAGAGATTGGCCAGCACCTAAAACCGTGAGTGAGGTAAGAAGTTTTCATGGTTTGGCTAGTTTCTATAGAAGGTTTGTTAAAGATTTTAGTTCCATTGCTGCACCATTAAATGAATTGGTAAAAAAGGATGTAAAGTTTAATTGGACTAAAATTCATGAAATGGCATTCAATTTGTTGAAAGAAAGGTTAACTACTGCTCCAATTCTTGCTTTACCAGATTTTGATAAGACCTTCGAATTAGAGTGTGATGCATCAGGTGTGGGCATAGGTGCTGTTTTGATGCAAGAAGGGAAACCAATTGCATATTTTAGTGAGAAGCTTCATGGTGCACAATTAAATTATTCCACTTATGACAAGGAGCTGTATGCTTTGGTAAGAGCTTTACAAGTGTGGCAACATTACTTATTGCCTAAAGAGTTTGTTATTCATACAGATCATGAATCATTAAAGCATCTAAAGGGGCAAACCAAGCTGAACCGAAGGCATGGAAAGTGGATAGAGTTCATTGAGCCATTTCCATATGTGATAAAGTATAAGCGTGGCAAAGACAATGTAGTAGCAGATGCACTTTCAAGAAGGTATTCCTTAATCTCAACTCTTAGTTCTAAGTTATTAGGCTTTGAGCAAATTAAGGATATGTATGCCAATGATGTTGACTTTGTAAATGTTTATAAAGCATGTGAGCATTCTGCATTTCAGAAGTTTTATAGGCATGATGGGTACTTATTTAAGGATGGAAGATTATGCATGCCTAGTTGCTCATTAAGGGAATTGCTTGTGCGTTAGGCACATAGTGGAGGACTCATGGGACATTTTGGGATATTTAAGACTTTAGACATTCTGCATGAACATTTCTATTGGCCAAACATGAGAAAGGATGTTGGAAGAATTTGTGCCAAGTGTATTGCATGTAAACAAGCAAAATCTAAGTCTTTACCTCATGGGCTGTATACTCCTTTACCTATTCCTAATGCACCTTGGATGGACATATCTATGGACTTTTTTTTGGGGCTGCCTAGGACTAGAAAAGGAAAAGATAGCATATTTGTTGTTGTTGATAGATTCAGCAAAATGGCTCATTTCATTGCATGTCACAAAACTGATGATGCAACAAATATTGCAAATTTGTTCTTTGGGGAAGTAGTTCGGTTGCATGGCATTCCTAAAACAATTGTAAGTGATAGAGATGTGAAGTTCTTAAGTCATTTTTGGCGTGTTTTATGGAATAAGTTAGGTACTAAATTGTTGTTCTCTACAACTTGTCATCCACAAACTGATGGACAAACAGAAGTGGTAAATAGGACTTTAGGATCTTTGTTACGTGCTGTTGTGGGTAAGAATTTGAAAACTTGGGAAGATTGTTTGCCATTAGTGGAGTTTGCATATAATAGAAGCATACATTCTTCTACTGGTTATTCACCATTTGAAATTGTTTATGGTTTTAATCCACTTACACCACTTGATTTGTTTCCTTTGCCATTAAATGAAATAACTAACTTAGATGGTGAAAAGAAAGCTGATTTAGTTAAGCAGATACATGAAAAGGCACGAGCTCATCTTGAGAAGAAATATGAATCAGTTGCCCATAATGCAAATAGAAGAAGGAAACATGTGATTTTCCAACCTGGTGATTGGGTATGGGTTCATATGAGGAAGGAAAGATTTCCTAAACAAAGGAAATCCAAGTTGGATGCAAGGGGAGATGGCCCATTCCAAGTTTTAGAACGGATCAATGACAATGCCTACAAAATTGATCTACCAGGTGAGTATAATGTTTCTGCAACTTTCAATGTTAGTGATCTTTCTCCTTTTGATGTAGGCTCAGATTTGAGGACAAATCTTTTTGAGCAAGGAGGGAATGATGAGGAAACTATAAGCAAGCTTGATGAATGTAATGGCAGCAAATATGTTGATGATATCATTATGCCAAGTGGACCAATCACAAGATCACAATCAAAGAAATTCCAGCATGTGTTCCAGCACTTCATACAAAGGTGGATTAATGAAGAGGGAGACCAACTTGTAGTGAATATGATGGACCATGAAGAGGAAGTCAGAAACTCACCAACAAGCATGAAGAATCTGCCCATAAGTATGGTGATGGGCATTAGCACGAATTTGGAATATAATATTGATATGATTTAGTGTTAGTGTGACTAGACACATGTGAACCAACACCAAAATGAATGTACAATCTGCCCATCAATGTTGTCAGAATTATGGGCAGTAATTTAGAGTATATTATTGAGGTGGATGAACAATTAATGCTATTGTGACTAGATACATGTAAACCTAGACTTTAAGCCATTAGTTCTTCTTTTCCAACTATATAAGGATGGGAAAAAGAACTTAATAGGGTTGACTACGAATTTCCAGAATTGTTGAATGTAATTTCTGTGTTTTCAAGTTTGAGAGGTTTTCTTCTTATTCTTGTTGCATGAAGAATTGGTTCTAACTTATCAAGTCTCACTTGTGGCATTTTAATCAATTCATTTCTTCATCCCAATCACCCAAGTTCTCAATTACAGGTTAGTTGTGGGTTTGGTAGGGAGGATTTGTTTTTGAGTTCTAAGATTCTATGCTAGATGTGTATGTGGAGTTCTAGATGTAATATTTGATCCATGGGTTCCGCATCATTTGGTATCAGAGCCAACCTTGCACGCACCGGTGTGGTCCTTGTCCCTTCGTTCCTTGGCTCGGGTGCGGGTTAACGAGTGAGTTGGCACAAGCGACTCGTGTGTGGACTGCGGGTAAATGATTGAGTTGGCACGAGCACGAGGACGTGCAGTCTAAAGAAGGGGAGGATGATGTGATCCCACATCGGCCGTGTAAGGAGATCCTGGCTACTATATAAGCATGGGCTAAACCTCCACTCTTGAGCTAGCTTTTGTGGTGGAGTTAGGGTCCTTGTTCGTATCAGTTGGTATCAGAGCCAACCTTGCACGCACCGGTGTGGTCCTTGTCCATTCGTTCCTTGGCTCGGGTGCGGGTTAACGAGTGAGTTGGCACAAGCGACTCGTGTGTGGACTGCGGGTAAACGATTGAGTTGGCACGAGCACGAGGACGTGCAGTCTAAAGAAGGGGAGGATGATGTGATCCCACATCGGCCGTGTAAGGAGATCCTGGCTACTATATAAGCATGGGCTAAACCTCCACTCTTGAGCTAGCTTTTGTGGTGGAGTTAGGGTCCTTGTTCGTATCATCGAATCTTCATCATCTGCATAGTAAGGAGCAAGATCAGAAACATTAAAAGTTGCACTTACACCGTACTCACCTGGTAGATTAATCTTGTAGGCATTATCATTAATCCTTTCGAGTACTGCAAATGGTCCATCACTTCTCGGCTGTAATTTTGATTTCCTTTGTGTAGGAAACCTTTCTTTTCGCAAATGAACCCATACCATATCACCAGGCTGGAACACCATCTTTTTCCTTCCTTTGTTTACTTTGGTTGCTCTATTCTCATTAATCTTCTCCATTTGTTGCTTGGCCCTTTGATGCATTTGCTTCACCAATTCAGCTTTCTTTTTACCATCAAAACTAGTAAGCTCATTAGTAGGAAGAGGCAACAAATCTAATGGAGTAAGTGGATTAACCATAGACAAGCTCAAAGGGTGAAAATCCAGTGGATGAATGCATTGATCTATTATATGCAAATTCAATAAATGGTATGCATTCCTCCAATGTCTTCAAATTTTGTTTAATCATGGTACGAAGAAGAGTGCCCACAGTCCTATTAACAACTTCCGTCTGCCCATCTGTTTGCGGATGGCATGTAGTAGAGAAACAAAGCTTTGTACATAACTTTCCCCATAGGACTTTCCAAAAATGACTCAAAAATTTACATCTCAATCACTTACTATGGTCCTAGGAATACCATGCAATCTCACTACTTCTCTAAAGAACAAATAAGATATATGGCATACATCATCAGTTTTATGACATGGAATGAAATGTGCCATTTTAGAAAAACTATCAACCACAACAAATAAACTATCATGACCCTTTTTTGTCCTAGGTAGCCCCAAAATAAAGTCCATAGATAAGTCTACCCAAGGTTCACTAGGTACACTTAAAGGCATATACAAACCATGTGGTCTTACTTTGGACTTTACTTTCACACATGTCACGCATTTAGCATAAAATTTCTCTACATCTTTCCTCATATGTAGCCAATAAAAATGTTCATTCAGAATTTCTAATGTTTTAGCCACCCCAAAATGTCCCATTAAACCTCCCCCATGTGACTCTCTTACAAGCAATCCTCTTATAGAGCTATTTGGAACACAAAGTCGTTTCTCTCTAAATAAGAAACCATCATGCCTATAAAATTTTTCAAAGGCAGCATTTTCACAAGAGGCATATATTTGTGCAAATTCAGAGTCATGCTTATACAATTCTTTCATATGCTCAAATCCTAGAAGTCTAGCATCAAGCATAGATATTAGGGCATACCTCCTAGATAAGGCATCAACAACAACATTTTCTTTTCCTTGCTTATATTGAATCACATATGGAAACGCTTCAATAAATTCACTCCATTTGGCATGGCATTTGTTCAGCTTGATTTGTCCTTTCAAGTATTTTAGTGATTCATGATCACTATGAATAACAAACTCCTTTGGCCAAAGATAATGCTGCCACGTCTCCAACGCCCTAACTAATGCATACATCTCCTTGTCATAAGTAGAGTAATTCAAAGGAGCTCCACTTAGCTTCTCACTAAAGTATGCAATTAGTCTTCTTTCCTGCATCAAAACAACACCTATACCCACTCCAGAAGCATCACATTCAACTTCAAAAGTCTTAGAAAAATTAGGTAATGCAAGTAATGGTGCAGAACATAATTTTTCTTTCAGTAATCTAAATGCATGCTCCTGTTCCTCATTCCATCTGAACCCTACATTTTTCTTCACTATTTCATTCAATGGGGCTGCAATTGTGCTAAAATCTCTAAAAAACCTCCTATAAAAACTAGCAAGACCATGAAAACTCCTAACATCAGTCACGGATTTTGGTGTAGCCCATTCTTTGATGGCTTTTACCTTATCCTCATCAACCTCAATTCCTTTCCCACTCACTACAAATCCTAAGAAAATGACTTTTTTCATGCAGAATGTACATTTCTTTAAATTTGCATACAATTTCTCTTTCCTAAGAACTTCAAGCACACATCTTAAATGCATTAAATGATCATTTAAACTTTGACTATACACTAAAATATCATCAAAATACACAACAACAAACTTTCCAAGAAAAGCACGCAAGACATGATTCATTAATCTCATGAAAGTACTAGGTGCATTGCATAGTCCATAAGGCATGACTAACCATTCATACAAGCCATATTGAGTTTTAAAAGCTGTTTTCCATTCATCTCCTAATCTCATTCTTATTTGATGATAACCACTTTTAAGATCAATTTTCGAAAATATACATGCACCATGCAATTCATCAAGCATATCATCAAGTCTAGGGATTGGATGTCTATACTTTACAGTGATTTTGTTGACGGCGCCACAATCCACACACATTTGCATTGATCCATCCTTTTTGGGTACCAAAAGTACCGGTACAGCGCATGGACTCATGCTCTCTCTGACATGACCCTTTGCAAGTAATTCTTCCACCTGTTTTTGTAACTCTTTGGCCTCTTGAGGATTGGTTCTATATGCTGGCCGATTTGGAATTACAGCTCCAGGAACAAAATCAATTTGATGTTCTATTCCTCTGATAGGTGGTAGTCCGCTAGATACTTCATCAGGAATGACATCTTCAAATTCCTGCAACAAATTTAATGCAACACTAGGAATAGGAGGATCAAGGTCAGTTACATTAAGAAAAGCTCCCTTACATAGTAAGAGTAGCATCACATTATTTGAAGAATAGGCTTGCCTCACATCTTTTCCCCTAGCAACTAAACTTACTTTCTTCTCACAACTCTCATTTTTAATGTAGATTTTTTTCTTTTTCTTTCTCTTTTT
This sequence comes from Garcia nutans, assembly GCA_947685225.1. Classification (NCBI taxonomy): domain Eukaryota; kingdom Viridiplantae; phylum Streptophyta; class Magnoliopsida; order Malpighiales; family Euphorbiaceae; genus Garcia; species Garcia nutans. The sequence continues at coordinate 27,941,254 of CANTUV010000007.1, read as the reverse complement.
TTATTCTTTGTTTTTCCTCTTGCTCTTTTCTTTCTCTCACTCTCTTTTCAGATTCTTTTTGCATTTTCTCTTCCATGGCAGCTTGTATTTGTTTTTGGTCTTCAAAAGCCTCCATCGGTGTCAAAGGTGCAAGCGTCAACTTTCGACCTTCAAAATCAAAAGAGTACCTATTTTTGAATCCATCATGTACAGCCCTTCTATCATATTGCCATGGCCTCCCAAGCAGAATATGACTAGCATGCATAGGAACAACATCACATAACACTTCATCCTTGTACCTCCCAATGGAAAATGTTAGCAGCACTTGCTTAGTCACCCTAACTTCACCACAATCATTAAACCATTGCAACCTATATGGCTTAGGATGTTTTGTAGTAGGGAAATCAAGTTTTTCCACTAGTAGAGTACTAGCCACATTCACGCAACTTCCACTGTCTATTATCATGCTACAAACTCTATCTTTAACTAGACACCTAGTATGAAAGATATTTTCTCTTTGTAGCTCATCACCATCATCTGCCTTTACTTGGGTATTTAATGCACGCATAACAACTAGAACGTTGCCATGTACAACATGCTCTACATCACTATCATCACCCATAGGTTGAATGTCATCACTTGAATCATCATTAACAGCCTTATCATCTTCAGATTCTATCTCTCCACTTGGCCTCATCACCATTGCCCTTTTATTTGGACATTGTGCAGCATAATGTCCTTTGCCTAAGCATCTAAAACATTGGATGTCTCTAGTTCTTCGCTGGAGTTCATTGGTGCCTTACCCTTATCAATCACAATGGGTTTTTCTCCAGCCTTGTTTCCCTCTTTCTTCTCCTTTGAAACAAATTTACTCTCACTAGATTCCCCTTTCTTCCAATTTGGCTTCCATGGAACATTGTTGGTAGAATTCATTCCCATACCCAATCTGGTTGTTTTCTTCTTCTTGAGTTGTTTTTCTACCTTGATTGCCATATTTAACATATCATCAAGCTCTACAAATCAAAGGAATTTAGGAAGGGATGAACGAGATAATTTTCATAGGGAGCAAAACACAAATAGGGGACAGAATAGAGGTAGGCGCACTGGACTAAATGATTTGCTAGTTTTCAATGACTTGGAGGATGTAGATGAAGATAATCTTGATGATGATGATGGGCAGCAATCTGTTGCACTTGATGATGTTATTAGGCCAAGATATATGAGAGGTAATGATGTGAACCAGCATAGCAAGGATCCATTGGTGCTACAACAAGGGCCATTGACGAGGAATAAAGCAAGGAAATATGGCATCACTCTTGGAATGCATATTCAATACTTTATTACAAGAGAGGTGACTGAATTAGCATGGGACAAGTGCGAGAAGGAACTAGAAGACCAACCCAAGCTAGTCATGGTGCTGGATTGTACACATGGTGCTGAAATGTGCGAATTGTCCAGCCAATACCACAACCACCCTGTGAAATGTGCTGCTTGTCCAGAAAGTCTCACAACCCCCTGTGAAATCTACTGTTTCACAACCCCCTGTACCAGTTTCAGCAAGAGCGACTTTGGCATGCTTAACACATGTTTGGGGCGTGTTTTTGAGTCTTTTAAGTGGTCCCCTCCATATTTTGCTTATTAGGTTTTTATTGTAATATTTAGTTAATAGTTTTCCTTATAGGAAATATGTTGATGATATCATTATGAGAAGTGGACCAATCACAAGATCACAATCAAAGAAACTCCAGCATGTGTTCCAGCACTTCATTCAAAGGTGGATTAATGAAGAGGGAGACCAACTTGTAGTGAATATGATGGATCATGAAGAGGAAGTCAGAAAATCACCAACAAGCATGAAGAATCTGCCCATAAGTATGGTGATGGGCATTAGCATGAATTTGGAATATAATATTGACATGGTTTTAGTGCTAGTGTGACTAGACACATGTGAACCAACACCAAAATGCATGTGGAATCTGCCCATCAATGTTGTCATAATTATGGGCAGTAATTTAGAGTATATTATTGAGGTGGATGAACAATTAATGCTATTGTGACTAGATACATGTAAACCTAGACTTTAAGCCATCAGTTCTTCTTTTCCAACTATATAAGGATGGTAAAAAGAACTTAATAGGGTTGACTACGAATTTCCAGAATTGTTGAATGTAATTTCTGTGTTTTCAAGTTTGAGAGGTTTTCTTCTTATTCTTGTTGCATGAAGAATTGGTTCTAACTTATCAAGTCTCACTTGTGGCGTTTTAATCAATTCATTTCTTCATCCCAATCACCCAAGTTCTCAATTACAGGTTAGTTGTGGGTTTGGTAGGGATGATTTGTTTTTGAGTTCTAAGATTCTATGCTAGATGTGTATGTGGAGTTCTAGATGTAATATTTGATCCATGGGTTCCGCATCAGGTAATATGGGTGGTAGAGGTGGTGGCAGAAATATTAGGCAAGAAACTATGGAAAATGCAAGAGGGAGAGGGAAAGTAGACAGCAACGTTAATGGAATTAAAATGAAAATTCCATCATTCCAAGGCAAAGCAAATCCAGATGCATATTTGGAATGGGAGAGAAAGACCGAACTCATCTTTGATTGCCACAACTATAGTGAGCAAAAGAAGGTGACACTTGCTGTGGTAGATTTTACTGATTATGCATTAGTTTGGTGGGATCAATTACTCACTAAACGAAGAAGAAATGGCATGAGAGGAGTGTAGACTTGGGATGAGTTGAAACAGGTCATGAGAGATCGATTTATTCCACAACATTACTATAGAGAGTTGCATCAAAGATTACAAGGGCTGGTGTAGGGCAATAAAAGTGTGGAAGAATATTTTCAAGAAATGGAAATGGCTATGATACGAGCTAATATAGAAGAAGAAAGGGAAGCAACTATGGCACGGTTCCTACATGGTACTGACCCTGCACCAGGACGGCCGGGCCAAGCACTTCTCAGAAGGGCACCCATTCTGGTACTGACCCTGCACCAGCACGGCTGGGCCAAGCACTTCCCATAAGGTCACCCCTCCTGGTACTGACCCTGCACCAACATAGCTAGGCCAAACACTTCCCAGAAGGTCACCCATCCTGGTACTGACCCTGCACCAGCATGCTTAACTGGAAAGAACGCTAACCATTTCTACCAAAAGCTTAAGCTTTCAGCAAGGGCACACCCATTTCCTTTATTTGGATCAAACATGGGCTCACCAGTCTCTTTCGACTTTATGTGCCACCTTTATCGAACCTGATCCACAACCCTCCAAACTCTCAGACATATATCATTCCCTCCCTCTTTAAGGAAGTTCGTCCTCGAACTTGGAGTAGTGGGACCAGACCCGATAATAGGCTCTGATACCAAATGATGTGAGCCTGCCTTGCTGGGATTTAATTCCTAAGGAAGCTCAAGCTACGGATCATCTCCAAAACATAAGAACACCAACCAGCACCTTCAACCCAACACCAACTTGTGATGTAAAACTGAAGCTATATGGCTGGAAACCAAAGATTCAAGACCCAACCCCAACTTGTGAAGGAAAAACCTTGAATATAAGTTAAGACCTAGCAAACTTGGTTATTTTTGCAAGGAATTCGTGCAAGTTCTAACCAGAACTCAAAAGAAGGCTAAAAACCTCTCAAAGCTCTCAAAAATGGAGAGAAAACTCAGAATATTCATTAAGTTCAAAGTCTGCCATTACATCTATTTTTAAAGACTTAAAGAAAGCATAAAATAAGTGAAATGATGGAAAAATACAAATATAATGATGTGGTTACATAAAACAAATTGGGCAGCCATATAGCTTGTCTCCCACTAGCTTTTAAAAGGCATCTTTGACTCCCAATGTGAGTTTCAGCCACTCTTTATATATGGGCATCTAATGGTACATGAATGGTATGTATTTAGCTCCCAAAGGTATAATGATGGATGTCAATATGTATTCTAACTCCTTTGGGTCAATTGGCCTCTTGGGAAGATTGCAATTTGGACACGTGCAACCAAACAGCTTCTTGGCTCTTATTTTCTTCAAGTCTTAATGTTCCAATTGTATTGAGAACATATAGATGTTTGGAAACTAATTCTTGAAGTTTTCTTGCCATTGATCGAGTAACAGGTCCTTGGTGTTGTATGCTAGCAATAAGATCCTCATCAAAGAAAGAAAGTCATATTTGAACTAGGCGATTGGGTTCGGGTACACTTAAGGAAGGAAAGATTTCCAAGTCAAAGGAAGTCTAAGTTGATGCTGAGAGGAGATGGACCATTTCAAGTCCTACAAAGAATCAATGACAATGCATACAAGCTATAATTGCCTAGTGAGTATGGCAATGTAAGTGCTACCTTTAATATTTCTGATTTGTCTTTATTTGATGTAGGTGATGAAGGAATAGATGTTAGGAAATCATAGAGATCACTGCAAACAAAAACACGCAGCGGAAAAATATTTGATCTCTGATTTCCCACCAGGATCCATGCTGTTCGTTTAATTCGACAAAAGCGTTCAAAGAACTAACCTGTTGATGATTCGAAATCACAGTTTGGAAGAGATGCCTCGATCGCGAAACACCCTCTATCGCGTATCCACACGAATGCTACCGTTTGGAGTGCTAGCTCTCTGCAACGGCGAAGGCTGGAAAAACGTTTTCTCTAAAACGTATTAAGGTTACCTTTTTCATTCCTCTTTGTTTTTATTGTTACCTCTGAGAAGACTTAACGTCTGGAGTGAATATAATCACTCCAGAATCCAATTCAAAATTGGATACGGAAAGTCAAATTCAGAATCCAAGTCTAATTAGGATTCTGAATACATTATCTAATAATAAATATAATTGGATAAGGTAAGTCAAATTCAGAATCCAAATCTAATTAGGATTCTGAATATATTATCTAATAATATATATATATAAAAATGAAAATAATAATAATAATAAATATTAATATCTAATATTAATATTATTAATATTATATCCAGCCCAAAACGCATTCTTGTGTGTGACCCGATAGGCCCATATTAATTGGCAGTCAATTTAATCTCTATTAAATCAACAAGTCATAATTGGCCTCTAGCAAGGCGTTACAACTACCCAATTAATATAAGGAATGTCCAATTTGCCTAATAATAGTATATGCATTAATCCCTTTGTCACACGATATCTAGCTTGAACATAAGTCATGGTCAACGTCATACTTATATTGTCCAAACTTATGATTTGATGCGGAACCCATGGATCAAATATTACATCTAGAACCCCACATACACATCTAGTATAGAATCTTAGAACTCAAACACAAATCCTCCCTACCAAACCCACAACTAACCTGTAATTGAGAACTTGGGTGATTGGGATGAAGAAATGAATTGATTAAAACGCTACAAGTCAGACTTGATAAGTTAGAACCAACTCTTCATGCAACAAGAATAAAGAAGAAAACCTCTCAAACTTGAAAACACAGAAATTACATTCAATAATCTGGAAATTCGTGGTAACCCTATTAAGTTCTTTTTCCCATCCTTATATAGTTGGAAAAGAAGAACTAATGGCTTAAAGTCTAGGTTTACATGTATCTAGTCACAATAGCATTAATTGTTCATCCACCTCAATAATATACTCTAAATTACTGTCCATAATTATGACAACATTGATGGGCAGATTCCACATGCATTTTTGATGAGGATCTGATTGCTAGCATACAACACCAAGGACCTGTTACTCGATCAATGGCAAGAAAACTTCAAGGATTAGTTTCCAAACATCTATATGTTCTCAATACAATTGGAACGTTAAGACTTGAAGAAAATAAGAGCAAAGAAGCTGTTTGGTTGCATGTGTCCAAATTGCAATCTACCCAAGAGGCCAATTGACCCAAAGGAGTTAGAATACATATTGGCATCCATCATTATACCTTTGGGAGCTAAATACATACCATTCACGTTCCATTGAATGTCCATATATTAAGAGTGACTGAAATTCACATTGGGAGTCAAAGATGCCTTTTAAAAGCTAGTGGGAGACAAGCTATATGGCTGCCCATGCCTTTTAAAAGCTAGTGGGAGACAAGCTATATGGCTGCCCAATTTGTTTTATGTAACCACATTATTATATTTGTATTTTTTTCATCATTTCACTTGTTTTATGCTTTCTTTAAGTCTTTAAAAACAGATGTAATGGCAGATTTTGAACTTAATGAATATTCTGAGTTTTCTCTCCATTTTTGAGAGCTTTGAGAGGTTTTTAGCCTTCTTTTGAGTTCTTGTTAGAACTTGCACGAATTCCTTGCAAAAATAACCAAGTTTGCTAGGTCTTAACTTATATTCAAGGTTTTTCCTTCACAAGTTGGGGTTGGGTCTTGAATCTTTGGTTTCCAGCCATATAGCTTCAGTTTTACATCACAAGTTGGTGTTGGGTTGAAGGTACTGGTTGGTGTTCTTATGTTTTGGAGACGATCCGTAGCTTGAGCTTCCTTAGGAATTAAATCCCAGCAAGGCAGGCTCACATCATTTGGTATCAGAGCTTAGGCTCTCCAAATCAGGTTTTTAGCATCATTCCTTCTTGTTTATGTCAAAAATATATATATTGTCTTCCTTGGAGTCATTTTTTTTGCCATTAGTTTAATTTCTACAAGCTGTATGCCTTCTTGTTTCTTTGAGTCCTTCTACCTTAATGTTGTTGCTGGATTAAATTAAAAAAAAAAAGAAAGAAAGAAAGAACGAAAAAAAAAAGTAAATTCGTGGCCCTTGGATTAGAAATTAAAGATTTTTAAGCAATGGGTGGATTCTCATAGGCTTCCAGTTTTTTTCACAGGGGGGTGTGAAAATTTCTGGCTTCCAGTTTTTTTCACAGGGGGTTGTGAAAATTTTTGCCTTCTCACAGGGGGTTGTGATAATTTCTGCCTTCCAAAAGTGAATGTGTATGTAAACATGTCCAAATCCTTTCAAATTTTACAGGCATGTTTTAGATATTCAGCTAAGCATACATATTAAATTTCATGTCAAAATTCGTTCGTTTGCTTGGTTGTCCATATATTACCGCTAGTTAGCCATTTTTGGGTCCATAATATAAACGTTTCATAAGAGACCTAAAAATTCGTTTTTCTTCTTCCATTTTGTCTCAATATATTGTCCTAAATCCAGTTTTGTCAAATTCTTCCCTTTGGTAATGTTTGTCTAAAATTTTAGTGTCTTTCGTCCTTAGGTTTCAAATATCATATATTCTGTTTTTTTTCAGCTTGTGTTACTCTTGTTCCAATCTTGAATGTGTTTTAAACCTTGCAATTTAGTTATTTAGTTGAGGAAATATTAAGTTCTTGCTAGAACTTGGAAGGGGCTGAAGTGAGTGGAAAAAGGCATAGAGTGGTGAGATTGTTAGAGGGTAAAAGCCAAAGTTTGAGTGAAATACAGATTGAGTGTTACCATATTAGAGTGAAACACGTGAGGGAGTGTGTGAGAAAATATTTCTAACATTTGTTTTGCAGCAATCAGTATGTCAACAAAACGAGATAGTGATCGAGAGAGCAACCGACCCCAAGAAGAGCCAGAAGCTTCTAATGTTCTTAAGGCATTGCAATCTCAATTTCAAAGGATGAATGTGTTGTTTGTTGATATTAGAGAACAGATGGAAAAACACTCAAAACAAATTGAAGAATTGCAGCAAGCAAGCTCTACAAATCAAAGGAATTTAGGAAGGGATGAACGAGATAATTTTCATAGGGAGCAAAACACAAATAGGGGGCAGAATAGAGGTAGGCGTGCTGGACTAAATGATTTGCCAGTTTTCAATGAATTGGAGGATGTAGATGAAGATAATCTTGATGATGATGATGGGCAGCAATCTGTTGCACTTGATGATGTTATTAGACCAAGATATATGAGAGGTAATATGGATGGTAGAGGTGGTGGCAGAAATATTAGGCAAGAAACTGTGGAAAATGCAAGAGGGAGAGGGAGAGTAGACAGCAATGTTAATGGAATTAAAATGAAAATTCCATCATTCCAAGGCAAAGCAAATCCAGATGCATACTTGGAATGGGAGAGAAAGACTGAACTCATCTTTGATTGCCACAACTATAGTGAGCAAAAGAAGGTGACACTTGCTGTGGTAGAGTTTACTAATTATGCATTAGTTTGGTGGGATCAATTACTCACTAAACGAAGAAGAAATGGCATGAGAGGAGTGCAGACTTGGGATGAGCTGAAACAAGTCATGAGAGATAGATTTGTACCACAACACTACTATAGGGAGTTACATCAACGATTACAAGGGCTGGTACAAGGCAATAAAAGTGTGGAAGAATATTTTCAAGAGATGGAAATGGCTATGATACGAGCTAATATAGAAGAAGAAAGGGAAGCAACTATGGCACGGTTTCTACATGGGCTGAAAGATGAAATTGCCGACATAGTGGAGCTGCATCATTATGTGGAGCTTGATGACATGTTAAATATGGCAATCAAGGTAGAAAAACAACTTAAGAAGAAGAAAACAACCAGATCTGGAATGGGAATGAATTCTGCCAATAATGTTCCTTGGAAGCCAAATTGGAAGAAAGGGGAATCTAGTGAGAATAAATTAGTTTCAAAGGAGAAGAAAGAGGGGAACAAGGCTGGAGAAAAAGCCATTGTGATTGATAAGGGTAAGGCCCCAATGAACTCCAATGGAAGAACAAGAGACATCCAATGTTTTCGATGTTTAGGGAAAGGGCATTATGCTAGAGAATGTCCAAATAAAAGGGTGATGGTGGTGAGGCCGAGTGGTGATATTGAATCTGAAGATGATGAAGTTGTAGATGAAGATTCAGATGTTAACATTCTACCTTTGGATGAAGATAGTGATGTAGAGCATGCTGTGCATGGAAGTGCTCTTGTTGTTATGCGTGCTTTAAATATACAGGTGAAGGAAGATGAAGGTGATGAACTGCAAAGAGAAAATATTTTTCATACTAGATGTTTAGTCAAAGAAAAAGTTTGTAGTATGATCATAGATGGTGGGAGTTGTGTTAATGTGGCTAGCACTCTACTAGTAGAGAAACTTGCATTTCCTACTACAAAACATCCTAATCCATACAGATTGCAGTGGTTGAATGATAGTGGAGAAGTTAAGGTGACCAAGCAAGTATTATTGTCATTTACCATTGGGAGGTATAAGGATGAAGTGTTGTGTGATGTAGTTCCCATGCATGCTAGTCATATCCTACTTGGGAGGCCATGGCAATATGATAGAAAAGCAACACATGACGGGTTTAAGAATAGGTATTCATTTGATTTTGAAGGCCGAAAGGTGACTCTTGCACCTTTAACACCTATGGAGGCTTTTGAAGACCAAAAGAGAGTACAAGCTGCCATGCAAGAGAAAATGCAAAGAGAGGTTGAAAAGAGGGAGAGAGAAAAGAAAGATCAAGAGGAAAAACAAAGAATAAAAGTTGAGAGAGAAAAAGAAAAAGAGAAAAAGAAGAAATTACATAATAAAAATGAGAGTGGAGAGAAGAAAGTAAGTTTAGTTGCTAGGGGGAAAGATGTGAGGCAAGCATACTCTTCTGATAGTATGATGCTCCTTCTGATATGTAAGGGAGTTTTTCTTAATGTAACTGACCTTGATCCATCTATTCCTAGTGTTGCTTTGACTTTGTTGCAGGAATTTGAAGATGTCTTTCCAAATGAGGTACCGAGTGGATTGCCACCCATTAGAGGAATAGAACATCAAATTGATTTCATTCCTGGAGCTGTAATTCCAAATCGTCCAGCATATAGGACAAATCCTCAAGAGGTTAAGGAGTTGCAAAAACAGGTGGATGAGCTGCTTGCGAAAGGTCATGTTAGGGAGAGCATGAGTCCATGTGCTGTGCCGGTACTTCTAGTACCTAAAAAGGATGGATCAATGCGAATGTGTGTGGATTGTCGTGCTATCAATAAAATCACTGTAAAGTATAGACATCCAATTCCTAGACTTGATGATATGCTTGATGAATTGCATGGTGCATGTATATTTTCAAAAATTGATCTTAAAAGTGGTTATCATCAAATAAGAATGAGATTAGGAGATGAATGGAAAACAGCTTTTAAGACTCAATATGGTTTGTATGAATGGTTAGTCATGCCTTTTGGACTAAGCAATGCACCTAGTACTTTCATGAGATTAATGAATCATGTCTTGCGTGCTTTTCTTGGAAAGTTTGTTGTTGTGTATTTTGATGATATTTTAGTGTATAGTCAAAGTTTAAATGATCATTTAATGCATTTAAGATGTGTGCTTGAAGTTCTTAGGAAAGAGAAATTGTATGCAAATTTAAAGAAATGTACATTCTGTATGGAAAAAGTCATTTTCTTAGGATTTGTAGTGAGTGGGAAAGGAATTGAGGTTGATGATGATAAGGTAAAAGCCATCAAAGAGTGGCCTACACCAAAATCCGTGACTGATGTTAGGAGTTTTCATGGTCTTGCTAGTTTTTATAGGAGATTTGTTAGAGACTTTAGTACAATTGCAGCCCCATTAAATGAAATTGTGAAGAAAAATGTAGGGTTCAAATGGAATAAGGAACAGGAGCATGCATTTAGATTACTAAAAGAAAAATTATGTTCTGCACCATTACTTGAATTACCTGATTTTTCTAAGACTTTTGAAGTTGAATGTGATGCTTCTGGAGTGGGTATAGGTGCTGTTTTGATGCAGGAAAGAAGACCAATTGCATACTTTAGTGAGAAGCTAAGTGGAGCTCCTTTGAATTACTCTACTTATGACAAGGAGATGTATGCATTAGTGAGGGCGTTGGAGACGTGGCAGCATTATCTTTGGCCAAAGGAGTTTGTTATTCATAGTGATCATGAATCACTAAAATACTTGAAAGGACAAAGCAAGCTGAACAAACGCCATGCCAAATGGAGTGAATTTATTGAAGCATTTCCATATGTGATTCAATATAAGCAAGGAAAAGAAAATGTTGTTGCTGATGCCTTATCTAGGAGGTATGCCCTAATCTCTATGCTTGATGCTAGACTTCTAGGATTTGAGCATATGAAAGAATTGTATAAGCATGACTCTGAATTTGCACAAATATATGCCTCTTGTGAAAATGCTGCCTTTGAAAAATTTTATAGGCATGATGGTTTCTTATTTAGAGAGAAACGACTTTGTGTTCCAAATAGCTCTATAAGAGGATTGCTTGTAAGAGAGTCACATGGGGGAGGTTTAATGGGACATTTTGGGGTGGCTAAAACATTAGAAATTCTGCATGAACATTTTTATTGGCCACATATGAGGAAAGATGTAGAGAAATTTTGTGCTAAATGCGTGACATGTATGAAAGCAAAATCCAAAGTAAGACCACATGGTTTGTATATGCCTTTAAGTGTACCTAGTGAACCTTGGGTAGACTTATCTATGGATTTTATTTTGGGGCTACCTAGGACAAAAAAAGGTCATGATAGTTTATTTGTTGTGGTTGATCGATTTTCTAAAATGGCACATTTCATTCCATGTCATAAAACTGATGATGCATGCCATATATCTGATTTGTTCTTTAGAGAAGTAGTGAGATTGCATGGTATTCCTAGGACCATAGTAAGTGATCGAGATGTAAAATTTTTGAGTCATTTTTGGAAAGTCCTATGGGGAAAGTTAGGTACAAAGCTTTGTTTCTCTACTACATGCCATCCGCAAACAGATGGGCAGACGGAAGTTGTTAATAGGACTGTGGGCACTCTTCTTCGTACCATGATTAAAAAAAATTTGAAGACATGGGAGGAATGCATACCATTTATTGAATTTGCATATAATAGATCTGATGAGGATCTGATTGCTAGCATACAACACCAAGGACCTGTTACTCGATCAATGGCAAGAAAACTTCAAGGATTAGTTTCCAAACATCTATATGTTCTCAATACAATTGGAACGTTAAGACTTGAAGAAAATAAGAGCAAAGAAGCTGTTTGGTTGCATGTGTCCAAATTGCAATCTACCCAAGAGGCCAATTGACCCAAAGGAGTTAGAATACATATTGGCATCCATCATTATACCTTTGGGAGCTAAATACATACCATTCACGTTCCATTGGATGTCCATATATTAAGAGTGGCTGAAATTCACATTGGGAGTCAAAGATGCCTTTTAAAAGCTAGTGGGAGACAAGCTATATGGCTGCCCATGCCTTTTAAAAGCTAGTGGGAGACAAGCTATATGGCTGCCCAATTTGTTTTATGTAACCACATTATTATATTTGTATTTTTCCATCATTTCACTTGTTTTATGCTTTCTTTAAGTCTTTAAAAACATATGTAATGGCAGATTTTGAACTTAATGAATATTCTGAGTTTTCTCTCCATTTTTGAGAGCTTTGAGAGGTTTTTAGCCTTCTTTTGAGTTCTTGTTAGAACTTGCACGAATTCCTTGCAAAAATAACCAAGTTTGCTAGGTCTTAACTTATATTCAAGGTTTTTCCTTCACAAGTTGGGGTTGGGTCTTGAATCTTTGGTTTCCAGCCATATAGCTTCAGTTTTACATCACAAGTTGGTGTTGGGTTGAAGGTACTGGTTGGTGTTCTTATGTTTTGGAGACGATCCGTAGCTTGAGCTTCCTTAGGAATTAAATCCCAGCAAGGCAGGCTCACATCATTTGGTATCAGAGCTTAGGCTCTCCAAATCAGGTTTTTAGCATCATTCCTTCTTGTTTATGTCAAAAATATATATATTGTCTTCCTTGGAGTCATTTTTTTTGCCATTAGTTTAATTTCTACAAGCTGTATGCCTTCTTGTTTCTTTGAGTCCTTCTACCTTAATGTTGTTGCTGGATTAAATTAAAAAAAAAAGAAAGAAAGAAAGAACGAAAAAAAAAAAAGTAAATTCGTGGCCCTTGGATTAGAAATTAAAGATTTTTAAGCAATGGGTGGATTCTCACAGGCTTCCAGTTTTTTTCACAGGGGGGTGTGAAAATTTCTGGCTTCCAGTTTTTTTCACAGGGGGTTGTGAAAATTTTTGCCTTCTCACAGGGGGTTGTGACAATTTCTGCCTTCCAAAAGTGAATGTGTATGTAAACATGTCCAAATCCTTTCAAATTTTACAGGCATGTTTTAGATATTCAGCTAAGCATACATATTAAATTTCATGTCAAAATTCGTTCGTTTGCTTGGTTGTCCATATATTACCGCTAGTTAGCCATTTTTGGGTCCATAATATAAACGTTTCATAAGAGACCTAAAAATTCGTTTTTCTTCTTCCATTTTGTCTCAATATATTGTCCTAAATCCAGTTTTGTCAAATTCTTCCCTTTGGTAATGTTTGTCTAAAATTTTAGTGTCTTTCGTCCTTAGGTTTCAAATATCATATATTCTGTTTTTTTTCAGCTTGTGTTACTCTTGTTCCATTCTTGAATGTGTTTTAAACCTTGCAATTTAGTTATTTAGTTGAGGAAATATTAAGTTCTTGCTAGAACTTGGAAGGGGCTGAAGTGAGTGGAAAAAGGCATAGAGTGGTGAGATTGTTAGAGGGTAAAAGCCAAAGTTTGAGTGAAATACAGATTGAGTGTTACCATATTAGAGTGAAACACGTGAGGGAGTGTGTGAGAGAATATTTCTAACATTTGTTTTGCAGCAATCAGTATGTCAACAAAACGAGATAGTGATCGAGAGAGCAACCGACCCCAAGAAGAGCCAGAAGCTTCTAATGTTCTTAAGGCATTGCAATCTCAATTTCAAAGGATGAATGTGTTGTTTGTTGATATTAGAGAACAGATGGAAAAACACTCAAAACAAATTGAAGAATTGCAGCAAGCAAGCTCTACAAATCAAAGGAATTTAGGAAGGGATGAACGAGATAATTTTCATAGGGAGCAAAACACAAATAGGGGGCAGAATAGAGGTAGGCGTGCTGGACTAAATGATTTGCCAGTTTTCAATGAATTGGAGGATGTAGATGAAGATAATCTTGATGATGATGATGGGCAGCAATCTGTTGCACTTGATGATGTTATTAGACCAAGATATATGAAAGGTAATATGGGTGGTAGAGGTGGTGGCAGAAATATTAGGCAAGAAACTGTGGAAAATGCAAGAGGGAGAGGGAGAGTAGACAGCAATGTTAATGGAATTAAAATGAAAATTCCATCATTTCAAGGCAAAGCAAATCCAGATGCATACTTGGAATGGGAGAGAAAGACTGAACTCATCTTTGATTGCCACAACTATAGTGAGCAAAAGAAGGTGACACTTGCTGTGGTAGAGTTTACTGATTATGCATTAGTTTGGTGGGATCAATTACTCACTAAACGAAGAAGAAATGGCATGAGAGGAATGCAGACTTGGGATGAGCTGAAACAAGTCATGAGAGATAGATTTGTACCACAACACTACTATAGGGAGTTACATCAACGATTACAAGGGCTGGTACAAGGCAATAAAAGTGTGGAAGAATATTTTCAAGAGATGGAAATGGCTATGATACGAGCTAATATAGAAGAAGAAAGGGAAGCAACTATGGCACGGTTTCTACATGGGCTGAAAGATGAAATTGCCGACATAGTGGAGCTGCATCATTATGTGGAGCTTGATGACATGTTAAATATGGCAATCAAGGTAGAAAAACAACTCAAGAAGAAGAAAACAACCAGATCTGGAATGGGAATGAATTCTGCCAATAATGTTCCTTGGAAGCCAAATTGGAAGAAAGGGGAATCTAGTGAGAATAAATTTGTTTCAAAGGAGAAGAAAGAGGGGAACAAGGCTGGAGAAAAACCCATTGTGATTGATAAGGGTAAGGCCCCAATGAACTCCAATGGAAGAACAAGAGACATCCAATGTTTCCGATGTTTAGGGAAAGGGCATTATGCTAGAGAATGTCCAAATAAAAGGGTGATGGTGGTGAGGCCGAGTGGTGATATTGAATCTGAAGATGATGAAGTTGTAGATGAAGATTCAGATGTTAACATTCTACCTTTGGATGAAGATAGTGATGTAGAGCATGCTGTGCATGGAAGTGCTCTTGTTGTTATGCGTGCTTTAAATATACAGGTGAAGGAAGATGAAGGTGATGAACTGCAAAGAGAAAATATTTTTCATACTAGATGTTTAGTCAAAGAAAAAGTTTGTAGTATGATCATAGATGGTGGGAGTTGTGTTAATGTGGCTAGCACTCTACTAGTAGAGAAACTTGCATTTCCTACTACAAAACATCCTAATCCATACAGATTGCAGTGGTTGAATGATAGTGGAGAAGTTAAGGTGACCAAGCAAGTATTATTGTCATTTACCATTGGGAGGTATAAGGATGAAGTGTTGTGTGATGTAGTTCCCATGCATGCTAGTCATATCCTACTTGGGAGGCCATGGCAATATGATAGAAAAGCAACACATGACGGGTTTAAGAATAGGTATTCATTTGATTTTGAAGGCCGAAAGGTGACTCTTGCACCTTTAACACCTATGGAGGCTTTTGAAGACCAAAAGAGAGTACAAGCTGCCATGCAAGAGAAAATGCAAAGAGAGGTTGAAAAGAGGGAGAGAGAAAAGAAAGATCAAGAGGAAAAACAAAGAATAAAAGCTGAGAGAGAAAAAGAAAAAGAGAAAAAGAAGAAATTACATAATAAAAATGAGAGTGGAGAGAAGAAAGTAAGTTTAGTTGCTAGGGGGAAAGATGTGAGGCAAGCATACTCTTCTGATAGTATGATGCTCCTTCTGATATGTAAGGGAGTTTTTCTTAATGTAACTGACCTTGATCCATCTATTCCTAGTGTTGCTTTGACTTTGTTGCAGGAATTTGAAGATGTCTTTCCAAATGAGGTACCGAGTGGATTGCCACCCATTAGAGGAATAGAACATCAAATTGATTTCATTCCTGGAGCTGTAATTCCAAATCGTCCAGCATATAGGACAAATCCTCAAGAGGTCAAGGAGTTGCAAAAACAGGTGGATGAGCTGCTTGCGAAAGGTCATGTTAGGGAGAGCATGAGTCCATGTGCTGTGCCGGTACTTCTAGTACCTAAAAAGGATGGATCAATGCGAATGTGTGTGGATTGTCGTGCTATCAATAAAATCACTGTAAAGTATAGACATCCAATTCCTAGACTTGATGATATGCTTGATGAATTGCATGGTGCATGTATATTTTCAAAAATTGATCTTAAAAGTGGTTATCATCAAATAAGAATGAGATTAGGAGATGAATGGAAAACAGCTTTTAAGACTCAATATGGTTTGTATGAATGGTTAGTCATGCCTTTTGGACTAAGCAATGCACCTAGTACTTTCATGAGATTAATGAATCATGTCTTGCGTGCTTTTCTTGGAAAGTTTGTTGTTGTGTATTTTGATGATATTTTAGTGTATAGTCAAAGTTTAAATGATCATTTAATGCATTTAAGATGTGTGCTTGAAGTTCTTAGGAAAGAGAAATTGTATGCAAATTTAAAGAAATGTACATTCTGTATGGAAAAAGTCATTTTCTTAGGATTTGTAGTGAGTGGGAAAGGAATTGAGGTTGATGATGATAAGGTAAAAGCCATCAAAGAGTGGCCTACACCAAAATCCGTGACTGATGTTAGGAGTTTTCATGGTCTTGCTAGTTTTTATAGGAGATTTGTTAGAGACTTTAGTACAATTGCAGCCCCATTAAATGAAATTGTGAAGAAAAATGTAGGGTTCAAATGGAATAAGGAACAGGAGCATGCATTTAGATTACTAAAAGAAAAATTATGTTCTGCACCATTACTTGAATTACCTGATTTTTCTAAGACTTTTGAAGTTGAATGTGATGCTTCTGGAGTGGGTATAGGTGCTGTTTTGATGCAGGAAAGAAGACCAATTGCATACTTTAGTGAGAAGCTAAGTGGAGCTCCTTTGAATTACTCTACTTATGACAAGGAGATGTATGCATTAGTGAGGGCGTTGGAGACGTGGCAGCATTATCTTTGGCCAAAGGAGTTTGTTATTCATAGTGATCATGAATCACTAAAATACTTGAAAGGACAAAGCAAGCTGAACAAACGCCATGCCAAATGGAGTGAATTTATTGAAGCATTTCCATATGTGATTCAATATAAGCAAGGAAAAGAAAATGTTGTTGCTGATGCCTTATCTAGGAGGTATGCCCTAATCTCTATGCTTGATGCTAGACTTCTAGGATTTGAGCATATGAAAGAATTGTATAAGCATGACTCTGAATTTGCACAAATATATGCCTCTTGTGAAAATGCTGCCTTTGAAAAATTTTATAGGCATGATGGTTTCTTATTTAGAGAGAAACGACTTTGTGTTCCAAATAGCTCTATAAGAGGATTGCTTGTAAGAGAGTCACATGGGGGAGGTTTAATGGGACATTTTGGGGTGGCTAAAACATTAGAAATTCTGCATGAACATTTTTATTGGCCACATATGAGGAAAGATGTAGAGAAATTTTGTGCTAAATGCGTGACATGTATGAAAGCAAAATCCAAAGTAAGACCACATGGTTTGTATATGCCTTTAAGTGTACCTAGTGAACCTTGGGTAGACTTATCTATGGATTTTATTTTGGGGCTACCTAGGACAAAAAAAGGTCATGATAGTTTATTTGTTGTGGTTGATCGATTTTCTAAAATGGCACATTTCATTCCATGTCATAAAACTGATGATGCATGCCATATATCTGATTTGTTCTTTAGAGAAGTAGTGAGATTGCATGGTATTCCTAGGACCATAGTAAGTGATCGAGATGTAAAATTTTTGAGTCATTTTTGGAAAGTCCTATGGGGAAAGTTAGGTACAAAGCTTTGTTTCTCTACTACATGCCATCCGCAAACAGATGGGCAGACGGAAGTTGTTAATAGGACTGTGGGCACTCTTCTTCGTACCATGATTAAACAAAATTTGAAGACATGGGAGGAATGCATACCATTTATTGAATTTGCATATAATAGATCAATGCATTCATCCACTGGATTTTCACCCTTTGAGCTTGTCTATGGTTTTAATCCACTTACTCCATTAGATTTGTTGCCTCTTCCTACTAATGAGCTTACTAGTTTTGATGGTAAAAAGAAAGCTGAATTGGTGAAGCAAATGCATCAAAGGGCCAAGCAACAAATGGAGAAGATTAATGAGAATAGAGCAACCAAAGTAAACAAAGGAAGGAAAAAGATGGTGTTCCAGCCTGGTGATCTGGTATGGGTTCATTTGCGAAAAGAAAGGTTTCCTACACAAAGGAAATCAAAATTGCAGCCGAGAAGTGATGGACCATTTGAAGTACTCGAAAGGATTAATGATAATGCCTACAAGATTAATCTACCAGGTGAGTATGGTGTAAGTGCAACTTTTAATGTTTCTGATCTTGCTCCTTACTATGCAGATGATGAAGATTCGAGGACGAATTCTTTTGAAGAGGGAGAGGATGATGAGGATCTGATTGCTAGCATACAACACCAAGGACCTGTTACTCGATCAATGGCAAGAAAACTTCAAGGATTAGTTTCCAAACATCTATATGTTCTCAATACAATTGGAACGTTAAGACTTGAAGAAAATAAGAGCAAAGAAGCTGTTTGGTTGCATGTGTCCAAATTGCAATCTACCCAAGAGGCCAATTGACCCAAAGGAGTTAGAATACATATTGGCATCCATCATTATACCTTTGGGAGCTAAATACATACCATTCACGTTCCATTGGATGTCCATATATTAAGAGTGGCTGAAATTCACATTGGGAGTCAAAGATGCCTTTTAAAAGCTAGTGGGAGACAAGCTATATGGCTGCCCATGCCTTTTAAAAGCTAGTGGGAGACAAGCTATATGGCTGCCCAATTTGTTTTATGTAACCACATTATTATATTTGTATTTTTCCATCATTTCACTTGTTTTATGCTTTCTTTAAGTCTTTAAAAACATATGTAATGGCAGATTTTGAACTTAATGAATATTCTGAGTTTTCTCTCCATTTTTGAGAGCTTTGAGAGGTTTTTAGCCTTCTTTTGAGTTCTTGTTAGAACTTGCACGAATTCCTTGCAAAAATAACCAAGTTTGCTAGGTCTTAACTTATATTCAAGGTTTTTCCTTCACAAGTTGGGGTTGGGTCTTGAATCTTTGGTTTCCAGCCATATAGCTTCAGTTTTACATCACAAGTTGGTGTTGGGTTGAAGGTACTGGTTGGTGTTCTTATGTTTTGGAGACGATCCGTAGCTTGAGCTTCCTTAGGAATTAAATCCCAGCAAGGCAGGCTCACATCAAGATCAATGCATTCATCCACTGAATTTTCACCCTTTGAGCTTGTCTATGGTTTTAATCCACTTACTCCATTAGATTTGTTGCCTCTTCCTACTAATGAGCTTACTAGTTTTGATGGTAAAAAGAAAGCTGAATTGGTGAAGCAAATGCATCAAAGGGCCAAGCAACAAATGGAGAAGATTAATGAGAATAGAGCAACCAAAGTAAACAAAGGAAGGAAAAAGATGGTGTTCCAGCCTGGTGATCTGGTATGGGTTCATTTGCGAAAAGAAAGGTTTCCTACACAAAGGAAATCAAAATTGCAGCCGAGAAGTGATGGACCATTTGAAGTACTCGAAAGGATTAATGATAATGCCTACAAGATTAATCTACCAGGTGAGTATGGTGTAAGTGCAACTTTTAATGTTTCTGATCTTGCTCCTTACTATGCAGATGATGAAGATTCGAGGACGAATTCTTTTGAAGAGGGAGAGGATGATGAGGATCTGATTGCTAGCATACAACACCAAGGACCTGTTACTCGATCAATGGCAAGAAAACTTCAAGGATTAGTTTCCAAACATCTATATGTTCTCAATACAATTGGAACGTTAAGACTTGAAGAAAATAAGAGCAAAGAAGCTGTTTGGTTGCATGTGTCCAAATTGCAATCTACCCAAGAGGCCAATTGACCCAAAGGAGTTAGAATACATATTGGCATCCATCATTATACCTTTGGGAGATAAATACATACCATTCACGTTCCATTGGATGTCCATATATTAAGAGTGGCTGAAATTCACATTGGGAGTCAAAGATGCCTTTTAAAAGCTAGTGGGAGACAAGCTATATGGCTGCCCATGCCTTTTAAAAGCTAGTGGCAGACAAGCTATATGGCTGCCCAATTTGTTTTATGTAACCACATTATTATATTTGTATTTTTTCCATCATTTCACTTGTTTTATGCTTTCTTTAAGTCTTTAAAAACAGATGTAATGGCAGATTTTGAACTTAATGAATATTCTGAGTTTTCTCTCCATTTTTGAGAGCTTTGAGAGGTTTTTAGCCTTCTTTTGAGTTCTTGTTAGAACTTGCACGAATTCCTTGCAAAAATAACCAAGTTTGCTAGGTCTTAACTTATATTCAAGGTTTTTCCTTCACAAGTTGGGGTTGGGTCTTGAATCTTTGGTTTCCAGCCATATAGCTTCAGTTTTACATCACAAGTTGGTGTTGGGTTGAAGGTACTGGTTGGTGTTCTTATGTTTTGGAGACGATCCGTAGCTTGAGCTTCCTTAGGAATTAAATCCCAGCAAGGCAGGCTCACATCAATTTTGGTGTTGGTTCACATGTGTCTAGTCACACTAGCACTAAACCATGTCAATATTATATTCCAAATTCGTGCTAATGCCCATCACCATACTTATGGGCAGATTCTTCATGCTTGTTGGTGATTTTTCTGACTTCCTCTTCATGATCCATCATATTCACTACAAGTTGGTCTCCCTCTTCATTAATCCACCTTTGAATGAAGTGCTGGAACACATGCTGGAGTTTCTTTGATTGTGATCTTGTGATTGGTCCACTTGGCATAATGATATCATCAACATATTTCCTATAAGGAAAACTATTAACTAATATTACAATAAAAACCTAATAAGCAAAATATGGAGGGGACCACTTAAAAGACTCAAAAAACACGCCCCAAACATGTGTTAAGCATGCCAAAGTCGTTCTTGCTGAAACTGGTATAGGGGGTTGTGAAACAGTAGATTTCACAGGGGGTTGTGGGACTTTCTGGACAAGCAGCACATTTCACAGGGTGGTTGTGGTATTGGCTGGACAATTCGCACATTTCAGCACCATGTGTACAATCCAACACCATGACTAGCTTGGGTTGGTCTTCTAGTTCCTTCTCGCACTTGTCCCATGCTAATTCAGTCACCTCTCTTGTAATAAAGTATTGAATATGCATTCCAAGAGTGATGCCATATTTCTTTGCTTTATTCCTCGTCAATGGCCCTTGTTGTAGCACCAATGGATCCTTGCTATGCTGGTTCACATCATTCTCCCCTTCTTTAAAAAGATTTGTCCTCAAATCTGCATCATCAAAAGGAGATAAATCAGTTACATTAAAAGTAGCACTAACACCATACTCACCAGGTAAGTCGATCTTGTAGGCATTGTCATTGATTTGCTCCAATACTTGGAAAGGACCATCTCCCCTTGCATCCAACTTGGATTTTCTTTGTTTAGGAAATCTTTTCTTTCTCACATGAACCCATGCCCAATTACCAGGTTGGAAAATCACATGTTTCCTTCTTTTATTTGCTTTATGGGCAAATGATTCATCCTTCTTTAGGACTAGTAAAACCAGAATAGTACATGGACTAATACTTTCACACACATGTCCCTTTGCTAGCAACTCCTCCACTTGCCCTTGAAGTTCCTTGGTTTCCTCCGGATTACTTCTATAAGCTGGTCGGTTAGGAATTGTTGAGCCCGGAATGAAGTCAATTTGATGCTCAATCCCTCTTAAAGGTGGTAAACCTTTGGGTACATCTTCTGGAAAAACATCTCCAAATTCCTGTAAAAGAGAACTAACACAACTAGGCAAAGGGTTATCAAGGTTAGATGTAGAAATCAAGGTCTCTTTGTACCTAAGTACAATCAGACTTCTTTTCTCACAAAAAGCACTCCTTAACTCCTTTTCTTTTGCATAGAAACACTCTCTTTTATTTTCTCTCCCTTTCTCTTTTTCTCTCACCAATGGGCCATTTTTATCATTCTTTTCCTCACACTTGGCCTCTTTTACTCCATTTTTATTTGTTTTACCCTCACCACCAGAATTCTTTTCAAATAATCTCAAAATATTTACTTGATCTTCATACACTTGTTTAGGTGACAATGGGGCAAGAGTGAAATTTAAACCATTTAGGCTGAAAGAATAATGATTCTTAAAGCCATCATGCAAAGCTTTTCTATCAAACTGCCATGGACGACCAAGAAGGATATGGCTAGCATGCATAGGCACAACATCACAGCAAACTTCATCCTTGTATCTCCCAATTGCAAAAGAAAACAGAACCTGCTTTGTTACCCTCACCTCTCCACTATCATTCAACCATTGCAGCTTGTAAGGACTAGGATGTTTTGTGCATGCTAACCCTAATTTATCCACAAAATCAGTACTAGCAACATTTGCACAACTACCCCCATCAATGATCATGCTGCACACTTTTCCATTCACAATGCAACGAGTATGGAAAATGTTCTCTCTTTGATTACTTTCTTCATCTTTAATTTGCATGTTTAAAGCTCTTCTAATAACCAAAGATTCACCATGGGCAGGATATTCAATAATATGTTCTATTTCTTCTAATGGTGGCATGCTATCATTATCATCATCACTTTCATGTTCACTAGCACTATCAATTTCACCATTATCTCGTATCAACATGATTTTCTTATTTGGACATTGAGATGCTATATGCCCTACTCCTAAACACCTAAAGCATTTAATGGTACTATGCTTTTGATTAGAGTTAGATGTTTTAGAGTTACCTTTAGGGTCATCTAGAACTTGTTTTTCCTTTCCTTTCCAGGCAGCCTCCTTCCCTTTAGGATTATCATCTTTCTTTGGCCATTTTGAGGTGAAACTAGAGCTGGAATTAGAAAATCCCTTGGCTGCTCCCTTGAGTTTCAGTTGCTTCTCCACTTTCATGGCCATGTGTACCATATCTATAAGCTCCACATAATGATGTAATTCAATTATGTTAGCTATCTCTCTATTCAGCCCACTCAAAAATCGAGCCATAGTGATTTCTGGATCCTCCTCTATATTAGTTCTACTCATGATCATCTCCATCTCTTTATGGTAATCCTCCACTGACATGGATCCTTGAGTTAACCGCTGTAATTTTTGGTGAAGCTCCCTATAGTAGTAAGATGGTACAAATCTCTTTCTCATCACAGTTTTCATTTCAGCCCAAGTAGTGATGGTTCTTTCTCCATTTCTCCTCTTGGAAATCATCAATTGATCCCACCAAATTAGTGCATAATCTGTGAATTCAACTGCTGCAATTTTAACTTTCTTCATTTCACTATAATTATGACAATCAAACACCAACTCAACTTTTCTTTCCCATTCAAGGTAAGCTTCAGCATCATTTCTCCCATTGAAGGATGGTATCTTCATTTTTATGGAAGATATGTTACTGTCCCTTTGTTGAGGTCTTCTTTGAGCAATTGATTGCTCACTTTCTTCATCATCTTCCCTCTCTATCTCATCATCATTCATCATGTTTCCTCTCCCTCTATTCTGCCCCCTTCGATTAGTATCATTCCGCTGCCTTTGCATTATGCTGTCTACATCACCTCTCATGTTGTTTATGGTCAAATCAAACCTTTCAAATCTCCTTTGCATTGCCTCTAACATGAAGGCTATGTCATTTATGGTCATATCACGTTTTTCACTCCCAGAATTTGACATGGTGTAAGAAGAATCTACAAGAAAATGTTAGTAAAGAAAATTTCCTCACCTCACTCCCTTACGTGTTTCACTCAAGATCAGATTGTCACTCCCCTTGTATTTCACTCAAACCTTGTTCCTTTTTACCTCTCAATTCTTCTTTTATCAAGTTGAATTTCAGAATTGAATCCACTTAAATCAAGTAAAACAAGTTTTGTTTTAAAGACTCTACAAGGAACCTAATGAACAAAATGAATTCTGCAATTCTAGAAGCAATTTAATTTTAGACAACAAGAACTGAAAGTTAACACAAGAAGCAAAAGTATTTGTGTTAATCAAACCAAAGTAACTATGATTGAGAATTAGCTACTTAATGCATACAAGAAACAAGAGGTATATGAAAGAATGAAACTAAGAATACAAAGAAAAACAATTCTGGATCCTAAAAAAAACAGAATTCAAATCACTCCAATGAGTAATCTGAATATGCAACCTAAATCTATTCCCAATGCAAGAAAGGCTCTAAATATCAGATTTTAAATGCTAAATGGATGCATAATGAGGAGCTGATGTAATTTGATCAAATATAATAAGGTAGCAAGCTGTTAATGGTATAAATATGCAAAAAAATCTCAAACACTTGTGAAGAAAAATTCTGGACAGAAACAGGTACGATTTTTTTTTCTTTTATGTTGAGGAAGTTGAATCTGATTCTCTTTTCTTTTTTTTTTTGTTTTTCTTTTGATCTTTTCCTCTTTTTTTCTTTTGAACTTTCAGTAAACAAGGATAGAAATTGAAAAATTAAACAAAAGTTCACAGATTTGAAGAATAAGAACAAGGTGCAACAAGAACAGAAAATGAAGAAATATAGAAACTGAATCTGATTCGTTTTTTTTTTCTTTGGATAATTAAAACATAAAAGATACCTAGAGATTTATCTTCAAGCCAAAGCTCTGATACCAAATGATGCGGAACCCATGGATCAAATATTACATCTAGAACCCCACATACACATCTAGCATAGAATCTTAGAACTCAAACACAAATCCTCCCTACCAAACCCACAACTAACCTGTAATTGAGAACTTGGGTGATTGGGATGAAGAAATGAATTGATTAAAACGCCACAAGTCAGACTTGATAAGTTAGAACCAACTCTTCATGCAACAAGAATAAAGAAGAAAACCTCTCAAACTTGAAAACACAGAAATTACATTCAATAATCTGGAAATTCGTGGTAACCCTATTAAGTTCTTTTTCCCATCCTTATATAGTTGGAAAAGAAGAACTAATGGCTTAAAGTCTAGGTTTACATGTATCTAGTCACAATAGCATTAATTGTTCATCCACCTCAATAATATACTCTAAATTACTGTCCATAATTATGACAACATTGATGGGCAGATTCCACATGCATTTTGGTGTTGGTTCACATGTGTCTAGTCACACTAGCACTAAACCATGTCAATATTATATTCCAAATTCGTGCTAATGCCCATCACCATACTTATGGGCAGATTCTTCATGCTTGTTGGTGATTTTTCTGACTTCCTCTTCATGATCCATCATATTCACTACAAGTTGGTCTCCCTCTTCATTAATCCACCTTTGAATGAAGTGCTGGAACACATGCTGGAGTTTCTTTGATTGTGATCTTGTGATTGGTCCACTTGGCATAATGATATCATCAACATATTTCCTATAAGGAAAACTATTAACTAATATTACAATAAAAACCTAATAAGCAAAATATGGAGGGGACCACTTAAAAGACTCAAAAAACACGCCCCAAACATGTGTTAAGCATGCCAAAGTCGTTCTTGCTGAAACTGGTATAGGGGGTTGTGAAACAGTAGATTTCACAGGGGGTTGTGGGACTTTCTGGACAAGCAGCACATTTCACAGGGTGGTTGTGGTATTGGCTGGACAATTCGCACATTTCAGCACCATGTGTACAATCCAACACCATGACTAGCTTGGGTTGGTCTTCTAGTTCCTTCTCGCACTTGTCCCATGCTAATTCAGTCACCTCTCTTGTAATAAAGTATTGAATATGCATTCCAAGAGTGATGCCATATTTCTTTGCTTTATTCCTCGTCAATGGCCCTTGTTGTAGCACCAATGGATCCTTGCTATGCTGGTTCACATCATGATTACTCGATCTCCAAGTAGACTGATAAAAACAAATGAAATTGATCACATTATCAATTCATTTGAGCACGGCCATGCATTTCACAGTCTCACTTATCGAGGGGCCCAAAAGATATCTCTCTCAAAGAGAGGGACAAATTCTATCTTGATTGTTCATTATCCTCTACATAATTTCTATCATATATGAACATAACCTTTATTACTATCCAGTTACGGATAATGTTTGATCATGTCAAAATATAATAGTCCTTATATTGGAAACTATGACAATCTCAAGTCAAAGAATTATTACATAACTATCATGAGATTTACTTATGACACTAACCCATGTAGTAATCTCATGATGGGTCTATCCAATACATTGTTCTCTAACAAGTATTTATGAAATTGATTTGTATCACTATACACATAACCATCTGATGATCATCAAATCAATGTTCATACTGGTTAAGAATTATTTATTTTTTTTATCTCTATAACAATAATAAACCAGGGACAAATATCAAAATTGTGTAACATGCAAACAACAATAATGATAATAAAACCTCATTTATTAATAATGAATGTATAACATAAAGATCCAAACAAATGGCCTAGGGCACATACACTAACAATCTCCCACTTGCACTAGGCCTACAAATTTCTAAGACCCATAGATCTAGTGTGCTGATCATGCTTGACCCGTGAGAGAGGCTTTGTTAATGGATCTGCTATGTTATCATTTGTGTCAACTTTGCATATCTTGATATCTCCTCTATCGATAATGTCTCGAATGAGGTGAAAACGCCTGAGTATATGCTTAGATCTTTGATGAGATCTAGGCTCTTTTGCCTGTGCTATGGCACCATTGTTGTCACAATAAATGTCCACAGGATTTGCAATGCTAGGCACCACTCCTAGCTCAGTGATGAATTTCTTCAACCAGACTGCTTCCTTAGCTGCATCTGATGCTGCTATATACTCAGCCTCTGTTGTAGAATCAGCCACAGTGCTTTGTTTTGAACTCTTCCAACTAACAGCTCCACCATTCAATGTGAATACAAAACCTGACTGCGATCTAAAATCATCTATGTCAGTTTGGAAACTAGCATCTGTGTAACCATTTACAACTAGCTCATCTTCCAAACCTCCATAAACCAAGAATACATCTTTAGTCCTTCGAAGGTACTTAAGAATATTCTTGACAGCTGTCCAGTGACCTTCACCAGGATCAGCTTGAAATCTACTAGTTGCGCTTAATGGATATGAGACATCTGGTCTAGTACATAACATGGCATACATAATAGATCCTATAGCAGAAGCATAAGGAATCTTATTCATTCGATCTCGCTCATCAGATGTCATAGGACATTGACTCTTGCTGAGATGAATGCCATGAGACATAGGCAAGAATCCCTTTTTGGAATCTTGCATGTTGAACCTCTTCAACACTTTATCTATGTATGTACTTTGACTCAGGCCAATTATCCTTCTAGATCTATCTCTATAGATCTTTATACCAAGGATATAGGCAGCCTCACCTAAGTCTTTCATTGAGAAAGAATTCCCTAACCAAGTCTTAACATTTTGCAAGGTAGGGATATCATTCCCAATGAGTAATATGTCATCCACATATAAGACTAAAAACACTACTGCACTCCCACTAACCATCTTGTAAACACAAGGTTCATCTTCATTCTTGATGAAACCAAAGTTCCTAACTGTTTCATCAAAACGAAGATTCCAGCTTCGAGATGCTTGCTTCAATCCATAAATGGATCTTTGAAGCTTGCAAACCTTTGTAGAATTCTCAGGATTTACAAAACCCTCAGGTTGTGTCATATACACATCCTCAAGCAAGTTTCCATTAAGGAAAGCGGTTTTGACATCCATTTGCCATATCTCATAATCATAGTATGCTGCAATGGCAATGAGAATTCTAACAGACTTAAGCATAGCAACTGGTGAAAAGGTTTCATCATAGTCTATACCATGAGTTTGCTTGAAACCTTTTGCAACAAGCCTTGCTTTATAGGTCTGCACATTCCCATCCATGTCAGTTTTCTTCTTGAAAACCCATTTGCAACCAATAGTCTTAATACCCTCTGGAGGATCAATTAAAGACCAAACCTGGTTGTCAAACATAGATTGCATCTCAGATTTCATGGCTCCAAGCCATTTGTCTGAATCTGGACCTGACACAGCTTCTTGATAGGTAGTAGGCTCATCTTGATCTATGAGCATTACTTCACTATCATCAGTCACAAGAAATCCATATCTCTCTGGATGACGACGTGTCCTATCAGACCTGCGAGGGATTTGTGTTACATCTTCAGACTCCACAACTATTTGTGGTTCTGAAATAGGCTCTATAGACGGCTCAATGATTTCTTGTGGTACTTGAGTTTCCTCAAGTTCTACTATACTCCCACTAGTTCTCTTAGAAAGAAATTCCTTTTCCAAAAAGATCCCATTTCGAGCAACAAACACTTTGTTCTCTGAAGGAGTATAGAAATAGTATCCTTTAGTTTCCTTAGGATACCCCACAAAATTACATTTGATAGACTTTGGAGCTAACTTATCTGAAACTGGTCTTTTCACATAAGCTTCACAACCCCAAATCTTAAGAAAAGACAAACTAGGTGTCTTACCTGTCCATATCTCATATGGTGTCTTTTCAACCGCCTTAGATGGTACACTGTTCAGAATGAATGCAGCTGTCTCCAAGGCATAACCCCAAAAAGATAAAGGAAGATCCGCTTGACTCATCATTGATCGAACCATATCTAATAGAGTTCGATTTCTCCTTTCAGAAACTCCATTCCACTGTGGAGTTCCTGGAGGAGTCAGTTGTGAAACAATTCCACAATCCCTTAGATGATCATCAAACTCTTGGCTCAAATATTCACCACCTCGATCTGATCGAAGTAGTTTAATTGTTTTACCAAGTTGATTTTGTACTTCATTTTGAAAAGTTCTAAACATTTCAAAAGACTCATGCTTATGTTTCATTAGGTAGACATAGCCATACCTACTGAAATCATCAGTAAAAGTAATGAAGTATCGAAATCCTCCTCTGGCACTAATGCTAAAAGGACCACATACATCTGTATGTATCAAGCCCAATAAATCATTAGCCCTTTCACTATGACCAGTAAAAGGATCCTTTGTCATCTTACCAAGCAAACAAGACTCACATGTTTCAAATGATTCAAAATCAAATGAATCTAATAATCCATCTTGATGGAGCTTAGAAATGCGTTTCTCATTTATATGGCTAAGGCGACAATGCCATAAATAAGTAGGGTTTAACTCATTTGGCTTAGTTCTCTTAGAAGTTATGTTATAGATATAATTACCATTAGAATCATCAAGATTAAGGATATAAAGGCCATTATAAGAATTTGCAATACCATAAAGCAGATCATTTTTATCAAAAATAGAACATTTCTTATTCTTAATCAAAAATGAATAACCTTCATCATCCAAAACAGATACTGAAATAAGATTCCTACTCATAGTAGGAACATAAAAGCAATTGTTCAAAATTAACAAAAACCCATTGGGCATAACAAGCTCATAAGTTCCTACAGCTATAGCAGCAACTCTTGCTCTATTGCCAACACGTAGGTCCACTTCGCCCTTCTTCAGCATCCTACTCCTTTTGAGTCCCTGCATATTTGTACAAATATGAGATCCACATCCGGTATCTAATACCCAGGAAGAAGGAATAGATAAATTAATTTCTATAACATAAATACCTGAAGATGTAGTCGCACTACCCTTCAACTTCTTTAACTCATCCAAATAGAGTTGACAATTTCTCTTCCAATGCCCAGGCTTGTTGCAATGGAAACAAGTCCCTTCCTTAGGAACTTTAGCCTTAGGTACAGGTTTTGGTTTAGCTTGTCCCTTGGACCCTTTAGCACCTTTTGCCTTACCCTTGCCTTTAGTATCTTTGGCTTTCTTTTTCATTTGTTTAATATTGACATTCAATATTTGGGTAGGCTTTTTGATATTCCCCTCAGCAGTTTTGAGCATACCATGTAGCTCAGGAATGGATTTCTCCATGTCATTCATGTTATAGTTCATGACAAACTGTGAGAAACTGCTAGGCAATGAATGTAGGATCAAATCCGTGGAGAGTTCTAAACTCAGGGGATATCCAAGTCTAGTAAGGTGATCTAGATAGCCTTTCATCTTCAAAACATGAGCACTAACAGATTCACCTTCAGACATTTTGCAGTCAAATAATGCAACAGCGGTGTTAAACCTATCTTGCCTAGCCTGTTGTTGGAAAGCTTGTTTGAGATGCACACTCATCTCATAAGCCTCTAAGTGTTCCAGATCCTTCTGAAGTCCTGGACACATAGTAGCCAACATAAGACATCCTATGTCATTGGAATCATCTACATGCTTCTTATGCTTACTCTTAGCAGCATTAGAAGCATCGGCAGGAGGTGGGTCAGGGATAGCTTCATCAAGCACGTAGGACTTTTTCTCTTGTTTGAGAACAATTCTCAGGTTCCTAAACCAGTCAACAAAATTAGTCCCACATTCTTTCAGTTTTTCCTTCTCAAGGATAGATCGCAGTGATAAGGTGGAATTGTTATTAGCAGCCATCTGTTGATAAATATGCAAAGTCAAATTTTAATTAATAATGAGGTTAAAATTATTTAAACTCCTACTAAAAAATATAACCCTCTAAAGAAATATTTTAGGAGGCTAAGATCCGTATTTCACTTAATTCTAAACTCAGCTTTGGCGTGACGCTTAAAATCAAGTTATTTAGGTAGGTAACATCTTTACCAATTACATCTCATGTAACTCTTAGTAATTATGGAATATTGACATCATATATCATAGCATGTTGAATTCCATCTAATGCCTTAGGCCCAAAACCATTTTGATAGCCTAATTAAGTCTAACCAATTTTAAAACATATGAGTAGCACTATTACTCATCCTACTTAGCTAGGAATGTTTAAAGCATATTGCTTTGGCAATACCTACTTTAATACAATCTTAGTTTTGATAGGTGTTCAAAACGTGGATGGCATTTAGACTTAAATTATTAATGAGGGTTCAACTAAATTATTATCATGTCTTGCATTACATATCATTATATTTTAGCATCCTATATGCATATATATAATTTATCACATAAGCATCATATACCAAATGACAAAATATGTAAACGTGACATAGCATGGCCAAACTAAATATGATCTTCAAGAGACCAAATGAAGATCATAAAGGCAACCCTAGGTGAAAAACCTATCTATTACAACACTTGCAATATTACATATCTTCAAAACTTGAGCTTGTGCTTCCATCACCATGGAACCATCTTCTCCTTGGTATGAATCTCCATCACAAACATTGTAGCTTGAATCTTCATATATTACAATAAAAGAAAATCTAACTACTAGTAAAATAAATTACAACAAAATAAACGACACGCAGGCCGTATTTACCCAAAATAAAGATATGAATAAACCAATCACATAGGTCATAAGGCCATGCTATGCACCATGCCAAGACATCAAACAAACATAACATATTCATCACCAACATGTTAAATAGAAACAAATATATTGACATTCTTAATGTCGCGGTAACGAACTATAGGGCGCGAACATACGGCGGTCCCGCTAGCCGGTTAGCGGGCGGGGCTCCCGCTGGCCAGTCAGCGGGCGGGGTTCCGAAGGGGCAGCGCCCCTGGGCGGGGTCGAGGGGCAGCGCCCCTCGAAGCCAAACAGAAACGTTAATCTCATTAACATTTTTCTTTGGCGAAACCCTAAAACAGAACCGTTAATCTCATTAACCTTCTTACTGTTTTATTTCGAATATGTACAACCCATTACAGAATCATTACCAAATGTTTATATCACATATAAACTTAATCATTTTCATCATATGAAAATCATTTTAATCAACCAATCATATATACGTGATCATCTCATGAAAACGAAATTAAAAACACCAATCCTTTCTCATCATATGAAAAACGAATTAGGGTTTTACAGAAACGAAACCAAAAACCAATCCTTTCTCATCATATGAAAAACAAATTAGAGTTTTATAGTTAACATGCCATACGTAAACAATATATATCACCATAATCATATCAACATGGCATTTTCGACTTAAACGAAAACAACAAGTGGCTCTGATACCACTGTTAGGAAATCATAGAGATCACTGCAAACAAAAACACGCAGCGGAAAAATATTTGATCTCTGATTTCCCACCAGGATCCATGCTGTTCGTTTAATTCGACAAAAGTGTTCAAAGAACTAACCTGTTGATGATTCGAAATCACAGTTTGGAAGAGATGCCTCGATCGCGAAACACCCTCTATCGCGTATCCACACGAATGCTACCGTTTGGAGTGCTAGCTCTCTGCAACGGCGAAGGCTGGAAAAATGTTTTCTCTAAAACGTATTAAGGTTACCTTTTTCATTCCTCTTTGTTTTTATTGTTACCTCTGAGAAGACTTAACGTCTGGAGTGAATATAATCACTCCAGAATCCAATTCAAAATTGGATACGGAAAGTCAAATTCAGAATCCAAGTCTAATTAGGATTCTGAATACATTATCTAATAATAAATATAATTGGATAAGGTAAGTCAAATTCAGAATCCAAATCTAATTAGGATTCTGAATATATTATCTAATAATATATATATATAAAAACGAAAATAATAATAATAATAAATATTAATATCTAATATTAATATTATTAATATTATATCCAGCCCAAAACGCATTCTTGTGTGTGACCCGATAGGCCCATATTAATTGGCAGTCAATTTAATCTCTATTAAATCAACAAGTCATAATTGGCCTCTAGCAAGGCGTTACAACTACCCAATTAATATAAGGAATGTCCAATTTACCTAATAATAGTATATGCATTAATCCCTTTGTCACACGATATCTAGCTTGAACATAAGTCATGGTCAACGTCATACTTATATTGTCCAAACTTATGATTACTCGATCTCCAAGTAGACTGATAAAAACAAATGAAATTGATCACATTATCAATTCATTTGAGCACGGCCATGCATTTCACAGTCTCACTTATCGAGGGGCCCAAAAGATATCTCTCTCAAAGAGAGGGACAAATTCTATCTTGATTGTTCATTATCCTCTACATAATTTCTATCATATATGAACATAACCTTTATTACTATCCAGTTACGGATAATGTTTGATCATGTCAAAATATAATAGTCCTTATATTGGAAACTATGACAATCTCAAGTCAAAGAATTATTACATAACTATCATGAGATTTACTTATGACACTAACCCATGTAGTAATCTCATGATGGGTCTATCCAATACATTGTTCTCTAACAAGTATTTATGAAATTGATTTGTATCACTATACACATAACCATCTGATGATCATCAAATCAATGTTCATACTGGTTAAGAATTATTTATTTTTTTTATCTCTATAACAATAATAAACCAGGGACAAATATCAAAATTGTGTAACATGCAAACAACAATAATGATAATAAAACCTCATTTATTAATAATGAATGTATAACATAAAGATCCAAACAAATGGCCTAGGGCACATACACTAACAAT
This sequence comes from Garcia nutans, assembly GCA_947685225.1. Classification (NCBI taxonomy): domain Eukaryota; kingdom Viridiplantae; phylum Streptophyta; class Magnoliopsida; order Malpighiales; family Euphorbiaceae; genus Garcia; species Garcia nutans. Next base: position 27,907,913 of record CANTUV010000007.1, on the reverse strand, counting down.
AGATTCAAGGACGAATCCTTCTGAGGAAAGGGGGAATGATGAGGACCAACAAGCTTGAGTCCATTTGGCTAATGATGAAAATGCAAAGAAAGACCCTTTAGCCTTTCATGGAGGCCCAATAACAAGAGCTAGAGCCAAAAAGATGATGGAAACATTAACTTGCTTAATTGACGACATTTGGAAGAAACAAGCTCAATGTGATGTAGCTAACTTATTATGGGAGGAACAAATGTCAAAGATTGTAAACATGATCCAAGAATGTTCAAATATGAAGACAATAGTCTAACCCACATTGTCTGAATCAATCCAGCCCATTGAAGAATAAAGGGCCATTCAGCCTTGATTAAGTGAGCATGGATATTGGGCTGTCATTTTATGTTATTTATTAATTTGGGTTTATTTTATTTGCTTTGTGAAATCAACATATCAGAGGTAGGATTTTATTCTTGTTAAAGTTTGAGTTTTTTATCAGTTTAGGGTGTGATCAGTTGTAATATGGGAGTTACAAAATGAATGCTTTTAATGTATAACAGCTCTTTTCAATGAGAGTTAGTGGGGATTAAAGGGAAGAACATGGAAGAGTTATAATAACAGCCATTTAGGTTTCTTCTACCTCACTTTGGCTATAAATATCAAAGCCAAACTAATTTGTAAGAAGACCATTGATGAATGATATTTTGAATTTGCTCTTTGTGAGTGTTTTTCTTAAGTTCTTTCATGAACTTTGAACTTATCAAACTAATTTGGTTTGTGGCATTCTCTAACCAAAAAAAAATCTTGTGTTTAATTCTTAACTTATCAGATCATATCTGGTTTGTGGTGTTGTGGGTTGAATTCAAGTAATAGTTTCATTAGTAAACAATAAAAATTGGAACTAGTTTTTTCCTAACTTCACTTGAGGAGGTCCTTGGGTTTTGGAATCATCTTGACTGGAGGGTGTTTTCTTGCATTCCATATGTATCATAACTTAATAGTTATTATGGTATATGGCTACTAAGATGATGATTTCCTATCATAGCTTCTCTATCCTCTTCAATATTTGCTCGAATCATTGCCATCTCCATCTCTTTGTAATAATCTTCTGCTGACATAGACCCTTGAGTGAGTCTATGTAATTTTTGATGTAGCTCACGATAGTAGTATGATGGCATAAATCTCCTCCTCATGACCTTTCATTTCTGTCCATGTCTCAATAGGCCTCTCTCCATTTCTTCTTCTTGTAAGTTTTAGTTGCCCCCACCATATCGATGCATAATCTGTAAACTCAACTGCCGCTAACTTCACCGTCTTTCCCTCTAAGTAGTTATGACAATCAAATATAAGCTCCACCTTCCTTTCCCACTCTAGGTATGTTTCAACATCATTCCTTCCTATAAATGTTGGAATCTTCATCTTTATGGAATTGATGTTGCTATCTCTCCTTCCTAGCCTCCTATCTCCTCCTGCCTTCTGTCTCTTCTAGGCCTAATCCTTGAAGATTGGTTATCGTCTTCATCTTCATCAGGTTCATCATGGGACTCTATATCTTCTTCATCATAAGTTTGTTGCCTAGTGTCCCTCCGTCTTGTTGATGCAACTCTTGATTGTTGAGATTGCTTAACCACCTCAACTTCATCCCTCAAATTTATAACAACTAAACTAAACTTCTCAAATTGGTTTTTCATAGCCTTCAACATGAAAACTACATCTTTCATGCTCATTTTGCCTCCCTTGCCTGCCTCCTCAGACATGATGTAAAACTACAAGAAAATTTTAGAGAAAGAAAAAAAAATCCTCACACTCTCCCTTACGTGTTTACACTTAATAATATATCACTCCACTCGTGTTTCACTCAAATCAGGCTTTTACCCTCTTATTTGCTCACACTCTCTTGCTTTTTTCCTCTATTGTTCCCTTCTTAAAGTTGCACTTCAGAATTTAAAACAACTAATCAAGTTAGTCACAAGTAGTAATATATAAAAATTACAATGAAAAACCTAAAAAGAAATGAAAAAACACTCAAGTTCCAGATGTAATTTGATAATCATTGTAATAAAAAAAAAGAGAAAACACACAAATGAAGAATTGTATGTTTGTGAATGCAAGTTCTAAGAGTAACCAGAGTGCAAAAGTTACCCTTATATGCATGGTAGAAGAAAAAGAAATTGAAAACAAGGAAATTAAACTATTAATGCAATAAAATTGACAAAACAGGAAGCTAAATTAAAGAATTTCAATTTTTCCCAAGTGGGAGCCAAAATAAACCCTAGACCGAGTGATTCAACTAAGTTACACTAATTAGGAAGGTAAGATATAGTGTAGATATGAAATGAAATTAATTGAAATAAGGAAACCATAAACAATTTTGGAAACAGAATAAAAAATCTCAAAAATTGGGCAAGAATTTTCAGATGGCCCGTTCGCCCTAAAATTGAATGATTTGGGGGCCGTGATAGGCCATTATGAGTAAACCCATAACAAATGTATAGCTCAAAAATTAGTTTCTAAATTGGTATTGTGTGTTCTGTAACTCTTTCGTAGCGAAAAGTTATTGCCTTTCAAAGTTGATCCTTCCACCACCAAAATTGACCCAATAATTTTTAACCCTAATTTCAACCCAAAAAGATCTCCTTCAACCCTAGCTTTGTTCTAGCAGCCACCAAGCTATTTTTTTTCTCTTTATTTTTTTTGTTTATTTTTTTTCATTTTTTTTCTTTTCCCTTTTTTTTTGTTTCCTTCTTTCCTCTTTTTTTTTAAGCTAATGAACTAATAGGCCAAAATCAAAATTTTGAATGGATTGAAATAATTGAAGTAAAGAAAAGCATATCACAGAAAGCATAAAAACAGAGATAGAGCCAAAACTGATGTGAGCCTGCCTTGCTGGGATTTAATTCCTAAGGAAGCTCAAGCTACGGATCGTCTCCAAAACATAAGAACACCAACCAGCACCTTCAACCCAACACCAACTTGTGATGTAAAACTGAAGCTATATGGCTGGAAACCAAAGATTCAAGACCCAACCCCAACTTGTGAAGGAAAAACCTTGAATATAAGTTAAGACCTAGCAAACTTGGTTATTTTTGCAAGGAATTCGTGCAAGTTCTAACCAGAACTCAAAAGAAGGCTAAAAACCTCTCAAAGCTCTCAAAAATGGAGAGAAAACTCAGAATATTCATTAAGTTCAAAGTCTGCCATTACATCTATTTTTAAAGACTTAAAGAAAGCATAAAATAAGTGAAATGATGGAAAAATACAAATATAATGATGTGGTTACATAAAACAAATTGGGCAGCCATATAGCTTGTCTCCCACTAGCTTTTAAAAGGCATCTTTGACTCCCAATGTGAGTTTCAGCCACTCTTTATATATGGGCATCTAATGGTACATGAATGGTATGTATTTAGCTCCCAAAGGTATAATGATGGATGCCAATATGTATTCTAACTCCTTTGGGTCAATTGGCCTCTTGGGAAGATTGCAATTTGGACACGTGCAACCAAACAGCTTCTTGGCTCTTATTTTCTTCAAGTCTTAATGTTCCAATTGTATTGAGAACATATAGATGTTTGGAAACTAATCCTTGAAGTTTTCTTGCCATTGATCGAGTAACAGGTCCTTGATGTTGTATGCTAGCAATCAGATCCTCATCATCCTCTCCCTCTTCAAAAGAATTCATCCTCGAATCTTCATCATCTGCTTAGTAAGGAGCAAGATCAGAAACATTAAAAGTTGCACTTACACCATACTCACCTGGTAGATTAATCTTGTAGGCATTATCATTAATCCTTTCGAGTACTTCAAATGGTCCATCACTTCTCGGCTGCAATTTTGATTTCCTTTGTGTAGGAAACCTTTCTTTTCGCAAATGAACCCATACCAGATCACTAGGCTGGAACACCATCTTTTTCCTTCCTTTGTTTACTTTGGTTGCTCTATTCTCATTAATCTTCTCCATTTGTTGCTTGGCCCTTTGATGCATTTGCTTCAGCAATTCAGCTTTCTTTTTACCATCAAAACTAGTAAGCTCATTAGTAGGAAGAGGCAACAAATCTAATGGAGTAAGTGGATTAAAACCATAGACAAGCTCAAAGGGTGAAAATCCAGTGGATGAATGCATTGATCTATTATATGCAAATTCAATAAATGGTATGCATTCCTCCCATGTCTTTAAATTTTGTTTAATCATGGTACGAAGAAGAGTGCCCACAGTCCTATTAACAACTTCTGTCTGCCCATCTGTTTGCGGATGGCATGTAGTAGAGAAACAAAGCTTTGTACCTAACTTTCCCCATAGGACTTTCCAAAAATAACTCAAAAATTTTACATCTCGATCACTTACTATGGTCCTAGGAATACCATGCAATCTATATAGCATGCATCATCAGTTTTATGACATGGAATGAAATGTGCCATTTTAGAAAATCTATCAACCACAACAAATAAACTATCATGACCCTTTTTTGTCCTAGGTAGCCCCAAAATAAAGTCCATAGATAACTCTACCCAAGGTTCACTAGGTACACTTAAAGGCATATACAAACCATGTGGTCTTACTTTGGACTTTGCTTTCATACATGTCACGCATTTAGCATAAAATTTCTCTACATCTTTCCTCATATGTGGCCAATAAAAATGTTCATTCAGAATTTCTAATGTTTTAGCCACCCCAAAATGTCCCATTAAACCTCCCCCATGTGACTCTCTTATAAGCAATCCTCTTATAGAGCTATTTGGAACACAAAGTCATTTCTCTCTAAATAAGAAACCATCTGATGAGGATCTGATTGCTAGCATACAACACCAAGGACCTGTTACTCGATCAATGGCAAGAAAACTTCAAGGATTAGTTTCCAAACATCTATATGTTGTCAATACAATTGGAACGTTAAGACTTGAAGAAAATAAGAGCAAAGAAGCTGTTTGGTTGCATGTGTCCAAATTGCAATCTACCCAAGAGGCCAATTGACCCAAAGGAGTTAGAATACATATTGGCATCCATCATTATACCTTTGGGAGCTAAATACATACCATTCACGTTTCATTGGATGTCCATATATTAAGAGTGGCTGAAATTCACATTGGGAGTCAAAGATGCCTTTTAAAAGCTAGTGGGAGACAAGCTATATGGCTGCCCATGCCTTTTAAAAGCTAGTGGGAGACAAGCTATATGGCTGCCCAATTTGTTTTAAGTAACCACATTATTATATTTGTATTTTTTCCATCATTTCACTTGTTTTATGCTTTCTTTAAGTCTTTAAAAACAAATGTAATGGCAGATTTTGAACTTAATGAATATTCTGAGTTTTCTCTCCATTTTTGAGAGCTTTGAGAGGTTTTTAGCCTTCTTTTGAGTTCTGGTTAGAACTTGCACGAATTCCTTGCAAAAATAACCAAGTTTGCTAGGTCTTAACTTATATTCAAGGTTTTTCCTTCACAAGTTGGGGTTGGGTCTTGAATCTTTGGTTTCCAGCCATATAGTTTCAGTTTTACATCACAAGTTGGTGTTGGGTTGAAGGTGTTGGTTGGTGTTCTTATGTTTTGGAGACGATCCGTAGCTTGAGCTTCCTTAGGAATTAAATCCCAGCAAGGTAGGCTCACATCACCATCATGCCTATAAAATTTTTCAAAGGCAGCATTTTCACAAGAGGCATATATTTATGCAAATTCAGAGTCATGCTTATACAATTCTTTCATATGCTTAAATCCTAGAAGTCTAGCATTAAGCATAGAGATTAGGGCATACCTCCTAGATAAGGCATCAGCAACAACATTTTCTTTTCCTTGCTTATATTGAATCACATATGGAAACGCTTCAATAAATTCACTCCATTTGGCATGGAGTTTGTTCAGCTTGCTTTGTCCTTTCAAGTATTTTAGTGATTCATGATCACTATGAATAACAAACTCCTTTGGCCAAAGATAATGCTGCCACGTCTCCAACGCCCTCACTAATGCATACATCTCCTTGTCATAAGTAGAGTAATTCAAAGGAGCTCCACTTAGCTTCTCACTAAAGTATGCAATTGGTCTTCTTTCCTGCATCAAAACAGCACCTATACCCACTCCGGAAGCATCACATTCAACTTCAAAAGTCTTAGAAAAATTAGGTAATGCAAGTAATGGTGCAGAACATAATTCTTCTTTCAGTAATCTAAATGCATGTTCCTGTTCCTCATTCCATCTGAACCCTACATTTTTCTTCACTATTTCATTCAATGGGGCTGCAATTGTGCTAAAATCTCTAAAAAAACCTCCTATAAAAACTAGCAAGACCATGAAAACTCCTAACATTAGTCACGAATTTTGGTGTAGGCCACTCTTTGATGGCTTTTACCTTATCCTCATCAACCTCAATTTGTTGTGGAACAACGAGCACACCACAAGGACGAGCAAGGCCTAGGACGTGAGGACCAAGTTGAGGAGATCATCAATCCAATTATTCTGCCACAAGGTCCTATAACTAGATCGCGAGCCAAAAAGATTCAGCAAGCACTAATTTTCCATTTGCAAGATTTGGTGAATTTGGCTAACTATGGTTTGCAAGGAATTACAAGCTTGGAGACAAGACCAAAGGAAGTCAATTACAACTTGCTACAAGTTGTAATTCACGAATGAGGCTTGTAATTAATATGTATTAAGGCCCACTAGTTATGCTCATTTAAAAAGTAAGGGCCCTGTTTGTTTGGTATTAAATTAGGACTTTGATTACTTTATTATTTCTTAAAATTTGATTAGAAAGCCAAACGCTACTTAATAACCCTAATTAGGGTTTAACTATTTATATCTCATTTAGGGTTGTAAGACAGCCATCTTATCATGAAGTTTTGGACGAATTTATTAACCTAAAGCCGAATTGCTTTTATCTTTGTGTTCTTGCTTGAATACATGCTTCAGAAACATTCAAGTAGTTTGATCAACTTTCTTGTGGAGTGTTTCGAATCTGGGATTTAGGAACTGACTTGTTTCGAAATCTTGGATCTTTAATCAATTCAAGGTAATCTGAAATCTAACCTAATCCTTGGGGGTTGTACCGAATTCGACTAAGGGTTTTCAAGTTAATGCTGTGGGGGTTCGAAATCAAGGGGCTCTCAGGCTTATTCTTGGAGGTTCCGTATCACAATTCCTTTCCCACTCACTACAAATCCTAAGAAAATGACTTTTTCCATGCAGAATGTACATTTTTTTTAAATTTGCATACAATTTCTCTTTCCTAAGAACTTCAAGCACACATCTTAAATGCATTAAATGATCATTTAAACTTTGACTATACACTAAAATATCATCAAAATACACAACAACAAACTTTCCAAGAAAAGCACGCAATACATGATTCATTAATCTCATGAAAGTACTAAGTGCATTGCTTAGTCCAAAAGGCATGACTAACCATTCATACAAACCATATTGAGTCTTAAAATTTGTTTTCCATTCATCTCCTAATCTCATTCTTATTTGATGATAACCACTTTTAAGATCAATTTTTGAAAATATACATGCGCCATGCAATTCATCAAGCATATCATCAAGTCTAGGAATTGGATGTCTATACTTTACAGTGATTTTATTGATAGCACGACAATCCACACACATTCGCATTGATCCATTCTTTTTAGGTACTAGAAGTACCGGCACAACACATGGACTCATGCTCTCCCTAACATGACCTTTCGCAAGCAGCTCATCCACCTGTTTTTGCAACTCCTTGACCTCTTGAGGATTTGTCCTATATGCTGGACGATTTGGAATTACAGCTCCAGGAATGAAATCAATTTGATGTTCTATTCCTCTAATGGGTGGCAATCCACTCGGTACCTCATTTGGAAAGACATCTTCAAATTCCTGCAACAAAGTCAAAGCAACACTAGGAATAGATGTATCAAGGTCAGTTACATTAAGAAAAACTCCCTTACATGTCAGAAGGAGCATCATACTATCAGAAGAGTATGCTTGCCCCACATCTTTCCCCCTAGCAACTAAACTTACTTTCTTCTCTCCACTTTCATTTTTATTATGTAATTTCTTCTTTTTCTCTTTTTCTTTTTCTCTCTCAGTTTTTATTCTTTGTTTTTCCTCTTGATCTTTCTTTTCTCTCTCCCTCTTTTCAACCTCTCTTTTTGCATTTTCTCTTGCATGGCAGCTTGTACTCGCTTTTGGTCTTCAAAAGCCTTCATAGGTGTTAAAGGTGCAAGAGTCACCTTTCAGCCTTCAAAATCAAATGAATACCTATTCTTAAACCCGTCATGTGTTGCTTTTCTATCATATTGCCATGGCCTCCCAAGTAGGATATGACTAGCATGCATGGGAACTACATCACACAACACTTCATCCTTATACCTCCCAATGGTAAATGACAATAATACTTGCTTGGTCACCTTAACTTCTCCACTATCATTCAACCACTGCAATTTGTATGGATTAGGATGTGTTTGTAGTAGGAAATGCAAGTTTCTCTACTAGTAGAGTGCTAGCCACATTAACACAACTCCCACCATCTATGATCATACTACAAACTTTTTCTTTGACTAAACATCTAGTATGAAAAATATTTTCCCTTTGCAGTTCATCACCTTCATCTTCCTTCACCTGTATATTTAAAGCACGCATAACAACAAGAGCATTTCCTTGCACAGCATGCTCTACATCACTATCTTCATCCAAAGGTGGAATGTTAACATCTGAATCTTCATCTACAACTTCATCATCTTCAGATTCAATATCACCACTCGGCCTCACCACCATCACCCTTTTATTTGGACATTCTCTAGCATAATGCCCTTTCCCTAAACATCGGAAACATTGGATGTCTCTTGTTCTTCCATTGGAGTTCATTGGTGCCTTACCCTTATCAATCACAATGGGTTTTTCTCCAGCCTTGTTCCCCTCTTTCTTCTCCTTTGAAACAAATTTATTCTCACTAGATTCCCCTTTCTTCCAATTTGGCTTCCAAGGAACATTATTGGCAGAATTCATTTCCATTCCCGATCTAGTTGTTTTCTTCTTCTTGAGTTGTTTTTCTACCTTGATTGCCATATTTAACATGTCATCAAGCTCCACATAATGATGCAGCTCTACTATGTTGGCAATTTCATCTTTCAGCCCATGTAGAAACCGTGCCATAGTTGCTTCCCTTTCTTCTTCTATATTAGCTCGTATCATAGCCATTTCCATCTCTTGAAAATATTCTTCCACACTTTTATTGCCTTGTACCAGCCCTTGTAATCGTTGATATAACTCCCTATAGTAGTGTTGTGGTACAAATCTATCTCTCATGACTTGTTTCAGCTCATCCCAAGTCTGCACTCCTCTCATGCCATTTCTTCTTCGTTTAGTGAGTAATTGATCCCACCAAACTAATGCATAATCAGTAAACTCTACAACAGCAAGTGTCACCTTCTTTTGCTCACTATAGTTGTGGCAATCAAAGATGAGTTCGGTCTTTCTCTCCCATTCCAAGTATGCATCTGGATTTGCTTTGCCTTGGAATGATGGAATTTTCATTTTAATTCCATTAACATTGCTGTCTACTCTCCCTCTCCCTCTTGCATTTTCCATAGTTTCTTGCCTAATATTTCTGCCACCACCTCTACCACCCATATTACCTCTCATATATCTTGGTCTAATAACATCATCAAGTGCAACAGATTGCTGCCCATCGTCATCATCAAGATTATCTTCATCTACATCCTCCAATTCATTGAAAACTGGCAAATCATTTAGTCCAGCACGCCTACCTCTATTCTGCCCCCTATTTGTGTTTTGCTCCCTATGAAAATTATCTCTTTCATCCCTTCCTAAATTCCTTTGATTTGTAGAGCTTGCTTGCTGCAATTCTTCAATTTGCTTTGAGTGTTTTTCCATCTGTTCTCTAATATCAACAAACAACACATTCATCCTTTGAAATTGAGATTGCAATGCCTTAAGAACATAAGAAGCTTCTGGCTCCTCTTGGGGTTGGTTGCTCTCTCGATCACTATCTCGTTTTGTTGACATACTGATTGCTGCAAAACAAATGTTAGAAATATTTCCTCACACACTCCCTCACGTGTTTCACTCTAATCTGGTAACACTCAATCTGTGTTTCACTCAAACTTTGGCTTTTTACCCTCTAACAGTCTCACCACTCTATGCCTTTTTCCACTCACTTCAGCCCCTTCCAAGTTCTAGCAAGAACTTAATATTTCCTCAACTAAATAACTAAATTGCAAGGTTTAAAACACATTCAAGAATGGAACAAGAGTAACACAAGCTGGAAAAAACAGAATATCTGATATTTGAAACCTAAGGACGAAAGACACTGAAATTTTAGACAAACATCACCAAAGGGAAGAATTTGACAAAACTAGATTTAGGACAATATATTGAGACAAAATGGAAGAAGAAAAAAATGAATTTTTAGGTCTCTTATGAAACATTTATATTCTGGACCCAAAAATGGCTAACTAGCGGTAATATATGGACAACCAAGCAAACAAACGAATTTTGACATGAAATTTAATATGTAGGCTTAGCTGAATATCTAAAACATGCCTGTAAAATTTGAAAGAATTTGGACATGTTTACATACACGTTCACTTTTGGACACAAAACTAGCTAAATTGGCTGCAATATATGGATAACGAGGCAAATGGACGAATTTTGACTTAAATTTTGATTTCCAAGCTAATTTTAGCATCTGAAACAAGCATATAAAATTTAAGAAGATTTAGTTATGTGCAAACCCAACTTCAGTTTCTAACCCAATAGCAAATTTTAGAGATTAGTTGCTGTTTTTTTTTTCTTTGATTTTTCTTTGATTTTTTTTCTTTCTTTCTTTTTTATTTTTTAAATTAATCCAGCAACAACACTAAGGAAGAAGGACTCAAAGAAAAAAGAAAGCATACAGCTTGTAGAAATTAAACTAATGGCAAAAAAAATGACTCAAAGGAAGACAATATTTTTTTGACATAAACAAGAAGGAATGATGCTAAAAACCTGATTTGGAGAGCCTAAGCTCTGATACCAAATGATGTGAGCCTCCCTTGCTGGGATTTAATTCCTAAGGAAGCTCAAGCTACGGATCATCTCCAAAACATAAGAACACCAACCAGCACCTTCAACCCAACACCAACTTGTGATGTAAAACTGAAGCTATATGGCTGGAAACAAAAGATTCAAGACCCAACCCCAACTTGTGAAGGAAAAACCTTGAATATAAGTTAAGACCTAGCAAACTTGGTTATTTTTGCAAGGAATTCGTGCAAGTTCTAACCAGAACTCAAAAGAAGGCTAAAAACCTCTCAAAGCTCTCAAAAATGGAGAGAAAACTCAGAATATTCATTAAGTTCAAAGTCTGCCATTACATCTGTTTTTAAAGACTTAAAGAAAGCATAAAACAAGTGAAATGATGGAAAAATACAAATATAATGATGTAGTTACATAAAACAAATTGGGCAGCCATATAGCTTGTCTCCCACTAGCTTTTAAAAGGCATGGACAGCCATATAGCTTGTCTCCCACTAGCTTTTAAAAGGCATCTTTGACTCCCAATGTGAGTTTCAGCCACTCTTTATATATGGGCATCCAATGGTATGTGAATGGTATGTATTTAGCTCCCAAAGGTATAATGATGGATGCCAATATGTATTCTAACTCCTTTAGGTCAATTGGCTTCTTGGGAAGATTGCAATTTGGACACACGTGCAACCAAACAGCTTCTTTGCTCTTATTTTCTTCAAGTCTTAACGTTCCAATTGTATTGAGAACATATAGATGTTTGGAAACTAATCCTTGAAGTTTTCTTGCCATTGATCGAGTAACAGGTCCTTGGTGTTGTATGCTAGCAATCAGATCCTCATCAAAAACTCTGTACCAAATGATGCAGAACCCCAAGATTATAAAGAATCCGAAACCCCAACACATAAATTCAGTATACCAAGAACCCTAGCTGGTTGTTTATCCTACTAAACCCCTAATTGACATGCAACTAGAAACGTAGATAATTGGACAGAATTAAAAAAAAACTAGAAAGAACGCCGCAAGTGTTACCTTGATAAGCCGATTCCAATTCTTGATGCAACAAGAAGAAGAGAACCCTCTCTTGATGAAATTAGGCCAAGCCAAAATAATTGAATAATATGATCACCAAAACTTCTATTTTTACAACCTTAAATGAGATATAAATAGATAAACCCTAATTAGGGTTATTAAGTAGCTTTTAGTTGGCTAATCAAATTTTAAGAACTAATAAAGTAAACAAAGATCTAATTTAACACAAAACAGACAGGTCCCTTACTTTTTAAATAAGCATAACTAGTGGGCCTTAATACATATTAAATAATAGGCTCATATACTTGGATTAAATTTATGGGCTACTTCACCTCTAAATCCTTAGCGTTAAAGGCTTGTCCACCAAACCTTTCTTCCATGAATCGCCTTATAAAGCCTTAAAAGGTAGATTTGAGCTTCTTGGCCTGTAATCTTGTAATTAGCCCACTTGGTAAAACGAGCTCTGTGTCATGTTGGCCTCCTATGCTTGCTCCGCTAGCCTTGTTCATATTGTCATCTTTGTTCCCATCACTTCTAATCTCAACAACTTGTCATCCACAAATAGAGGTGGTCAATAAAACTCTTTTACAACTATTGAGGGCAATAATTCAAAGAAATCTTAAGACCAGGAGGAGATAGGAAGACGGGAAGGAGAGATAGCAACATCAATTCCATAAAAATGAAGATTTCAAAATTTGTAGGAAGGAATGGTGCTTAAACATACCTGGAGTGGGAAAGGAAGTTGATGAGGAAACTATAAGCAAGCTTGATGAATCTACACATGGCAGCAAATATGTTGATCATTATGCCAAGTGGACCAATCACAAGATCACATCAAAGAAACTCCAGCATGTGTTCCAACACTTCATTCAAAGGTGGATTAATGAAGAGGGAGACCAACTTGTACTGAATATGAAGGATCATGAATAGGAAGTCAGAAACTCACCAAGAAGCATGAAGAATATGCCCATAAGTATGGTGATGGGCATTAGCTCGAATTTGGAATATAATATTGATGTGGTTTAGTGCTAGTGTGACTAGACACATGTGAACCAACACCAAAATGCATGTAGAATCTGCCCATCAATGTTGTCAGAATTATGAGCATTAATTTAGAGTATATTATTAATATGGATGAACAATTAATGTTATTGTGACTAGATACATGTAAATATAGATTTTAAGCCATTAGTTCTTCTTTTCCAACTATATAGGGATGGGAAAAAGAACTTAAGAGGGTTACTACGAATTTTCAGATTGTTGAATGTAATTGATGTGTTTTCAAGTTTGAGAGGTTTGGGTTTGGTAGGGAGGATTTATTTTTGAGTTCTAAGATTCTATGCTAGATGTGTATGTGGGGTTCTAGATGTAATATTTGATCTATGGGTTCCGCATCAAATGTGGAGCTTATTTTGACTGTCATATCTATTTAGAGAGAAAGAAGCTAAAGTTGGCAGAGTTGAGTTTACAGATTATGCATCGATATGGTGAGGGCAACTGAAACTTACAATAAGAAGGAATGGTGAGAGGCCTATTGAGACATGGGCAGAAATGAAGGTTGTCATGAGAAGAAGATTTGTGCCATCCTACTACTATTGTGAGCTACACCAGAAATTGTAGAGACTCACACAAGGGTCTATGTCAGCAGAAGATTATCACATAGAGGGCAATGATTCGAGCAAATATTGAAGAGGATAGAGAAGCTACCATGGCTTGATTCTTGGGGGACTAAATAGAGATATTGCAAATGTGGTAGAGCTACATCACTATATAGAGCTTGAGGAGATGGTGAACATGGCCATAAAGGTGGAAAGACAACTCAAGCAAAAGGGGGCAGCAAGGGGTTCCTCCAATTACAACCCAACATGGACCTCAAGGTGGCCAAAGAAAGATGAGAGGTCTAAGGATAGAGACTCAAGTTTCAAGGTGAAAGGTGCAAGCTTTGAAATGAGCAAAGGAGCCTCTTCCACAAATAAAGGTACCACTGATTTTCCTAATTCTTCTAATAGGCAAAGAAATATTAAGTGTTTTAAATGTTTGGGTAATGGACATATTGCTTCACAATGTCCCAATAAAAAGACTATGTTTATGAGGGACAATGGAGAAATTGAATCTAATTCAAAATCTGACTCTGATTCTATGCCTAGTTTGGAGGATTGCAGTGATGTTGAGATTGAGTATGTTATTTGTGGTGAATCTTTGGTAGTTAGGCATGCACTTAATGTTCAGGTTAAGGAGGAGAGTATAGAATAGAGGGAAAACATCTTTCACAGTAGGTGTTTGGGAGGAGGAAAAGTTTGCAACATGATTATAGATGGAGGTAGCTGTGCAAATGTGGCTAGTACAACCTTAGTTGATAAGTTAGGGTTGAAGTGTGAAAAACACCCTAAACCATATAGTCTATAGTGACTAAATGATAGTGTTGAAGTAAAGGTAACAAAACAAGTTGTGGTGCCCTTTTCTATTAGAAAATATGTTGATGAAGTGTTGTGTGATGTAGTACCCATGCAAGCTGGACATTTATTATTGGGTAGGCCTTGGCAGTTTAATAGGAAAGTCACACATGATGGGTACAATAATAGGTATTCTTTTAGTTTGAAGGGGAAGATTTTCACTTTAGCACCTTTATCTCTAAAGGAAGTGTATCGAGAACAAATTAAGATGATGAATACTTCAAATAGGAATTCAGGTAGTGAGTTAACTAAAAGAATGGAGGGACATGAGGCCAAGAGAGAAAAGAAACAATTATGTGGCCCAATGGGGAGTGACTGCAAAAGTGAGGTAAAGAAAGAGAGATGTACAAAAGAGAACAGTAAGAGGAGAGAAAATAAGAGTGAAAAGAAGCAGAGTTTCTTTGCAAAAGAGAGAGATCTTAAGAGTGTATATATAGGCAGAAGAACACTCATAGCAATAAGGTTTAAGGAGAGTTTATTGATTATGACTGAACTTATTTCATATTTGCCTAGAGGTTTTGTTTCTTTGTTACATGAATTTGATGGAGTCTTTCTTGAAGAGATGCCAAAGGGACTCCCTCCTTTAGGCTATCGAGCATCATATTGATTTTATACCTAGATCAGTAATTCCAAATAGGCCAGCCTATAGAAGTAACCCAAAGGAGACAAAGAAACTTCAAAGGCAAGTAGATGAATTGTTGGAGAAGGGGCTAGTGGGAGAGAGTGATGCGGAACCCATGGATCAAATATTACATCTAGAACCCCACATACACATCTAGCATAGAATCTTAGAACTCAAAAACTAAATCCTCCCTACCAAACCCACAACTAACCTGTAATTGAGAACTTGGGTGATTGGGATGAAGAAATGAATTGATTTAAATGCCACAAGTCAGACTTGATAAGTTAGAACCAATTCTTCATGCAACAAGAATAAGAAAAAAACCTCTCAAACTTGAAAACACATCAATTACATTCAACATAAACTGGAAATTTGTATCCACCCTTTTAAATTCTTTTTCCCTTCCCTATATAGCTGCAAAAGAAGAACTAATGGCTTAAAAATCTAGGTTTATATGTATCTAGTCACACTAGCATTAATTATCCATCCACATCAATAATATATTCTAAATTACTGCCCATAATTCTGACAACATTTATGGGTCTCTACATGCACTTTGGTATTGGTTCACATGTATCTAGTCACACTAGCACTAAACCATATCAATATTATATTCCAAATTCGTGCTAATTCCCATCACCATATTTATAGACAGATTCTTCATGCTTCTTGGTGAGTTTCTGACTTCCTCTTCATGTTCCTTCATATTCAGTACAAGTTGGTCTCTCTCTTCATTAATCCACCTTTGAATGAAGTGTTGGAACACATGCTGGAGTTTTTTTTATTGTGATCTTGTGATTAGTCCACTTGGCATAATGATATCATCAACATATTTGCTGCATTGTGTAGATTCACCAAGATTGCTTATAGTTTTCTCATCGTTCCCTCCTTGCTCAAAATGATTTGTCCTCAAATTTGAACCTACATCGAAAGGAGAAAGATCACTAACATTGAAAGTTGCAGAAACATTTTACTCACCTGGTAGATCGATTTTGTAGGCATTGTCATTGATTCGTTCTAAAACTTAGAATGGGCCATCTCCCCTAAAATCCAACTTGGATTTCCTTTGATTAGGAAACCTTTCCTTCCTCATATGAATCCATACCCAATCATCAGGCTGGAAAACCATATGTTTCCTTCTTCTATTTGCATTATGGGCAAATAATTTGATACGGCTGGCTGGGCCAAGCACTTCTTAGGAGGTCACCATCCTAGTACTGACCCTACACCAGCACGCTTAACCGAAAAGAACGCTAACCATTTCTACCAAAATCTTAAGCTGTCAGCAGAGGCGCACCCATTTTCTTTATTTGGATCAAACATGGCTCATCGGTCTCTTTCGACTTTATGTGCCACCTTGTCAAACCTAATCCACAACCCTCCAAACCCTCAGACATATCATTCCCTCCCTCTTTAAGGAGGTTCGTCCTGGAACCTGGAGCAGTGGGACCAGACCCGATAAATAGGCTCTGATACCAAATGAAGCGGCTGGGCCAAGCACTTCCCAGGAGGTCTTCCATCTTGGTACTGACCCTACACCAGCACGCTTAATCGGAAGGAACGCTAACCATTTCTACCAAAAGCTTAAGCTGTCAGTAGAAGCGCACCCATTTCCTTTATTTGGATCAAACATGGGCTCATCAGTCTCTTTTGACTTTATATGCCACCTTGCCGAACCTGATCCACAACCCTCCAAACCCTTGGACTTATCATGATTCATATTTCTTCTTAAGATGAGCTCGTGCCTTCTCATGTATCTTCTTAACCAACTCTGCTTTCTTTTCACCATCTAAGTTAGTTATTTCATTTAATAGCAGAGGAAATAGATCAAGTGGTGTAAGCGGATTAAAACCATAAACAATTTCAAATGGTGAATAACCTGTAGAAGAATGTATGCTTCTATTAAATGCAAACTCAACTAATGGCAAATAATCCTCCTAAGTTTTTAAATTCTTACCCACAATAGCACGTACCAAAGATCCTAAAGTCCTATTTACCACTCCTATTTGTCCATCGGTTTGTGGATGACAAGTTGTAGAGAACAACAATTTAGTATCTAATTTATTCCATAAAACACGACAAAAATGACTCAAGAACTTCACATTTCTATCACTCACAATTTTCTTTGGAATGCTATGCAAATGAACTACTTTCCCAAAGAACAAATTAGCAATATTTGTTGCATCATCAGTTTTGTGACATGCATTGAAATGAGCCATTTTGCTGAATCTATCAATAATAACAAATATGCTATCTTCCCTTTTCTAGTCCTAGGCAGCCCCAAAACAAAGTCCATAGATATGTCAATCCAAGGAGTATACAACTCATGAGGTACAGACTTAGATTTTGCTTGTTTACATGCAATACACTTGGCACAAATTCTGTCAATATCTTTTCTCATGTTTGGCCAATAAAAATATTCATGCAGAATGTCTAAAGTCTTAATGAACCCCAAAATGTCCCATGAGTCCTCCACTATGTGCCTCATGCACAAGCAATTCCCTTAATGAGCAACTAGGCATGCATAATCTTCCATCCTTAAACAAGTACCCATCCTGCCTATAAAACTTCTGAAATGCAGAATGCTCACATGCTTTATAAATATTTACAAAGTCAAGATCATTGGCATACATATCCTTAATTTGCTCAAAGCCTAATAACTTAGAACTAAGAGTTGAGATTAAGGAATACCTTTCTTGAAAGTGTATCTGCTACTACATTGTCTTTGCCATGCTTATACTTTATCACATATGGAAATGGCTCAATGAGCACTATCCACTTTACATGTCTTTGGTTCAGCTTGGTTTGCCCCTTTAGATGTTTTAATGATTCATGATCTGTATGAATAACAAACTCTTTTGGCAATAAGTAATGTTGCCACACTTGTAAAGCTCTTACCAGAGCATACAACTTCTTGTCATAAGTGGAATAATTTAATTATGCACCATGAAGCTTCTCACTAAAATATGCAATTGGTTTCCCTTCTTGCATCAAAATAGCACCTATGCCCACACCTGAAGCATCACACTCTAATTTGAAGGTCTTATCAAAATCTGGTAAAGGAAGAATTGGAGCAGTGGTTAACCTTTCCTTTAACAAATTAAATGCCTTTTCATGTATTTCAATCCAATTAAACTTTACATCTTTTTTACCAATTCATTTAATGGTGCAGCAATGGAACTAAAATCTTTAACAAACTTCTATAGAAACTAGCCAAACCATGAAAACTTCTTACCTCACTCACGGTTTTAGGTACTGGCCAATCTCTTATTGCCTTTAACTTTTCATCATCAACCTCAATTCCTTGTGCACTAACTATAAAACCTAAGAATATGATTTTATCACTACAAAACATTCACTTTTTCAAGTTGGCATACAATTCTTCCTTTCTCAAAACATTAAGAACAACCCTAATATGTTCTACATGCTCATCTACTGATTTGCTATAAATGAGTATGTCATCAAAATATACAACAACAAATTTACCAAGATATGCATGTAAAACATGGTTCATTAATCTCATGAATGTACTAGGTGCATTAGATAAACCAAATGGCATAACTAACCACTCATAAGGACCATATTTTTTTTGAATGTAGTTTTCCACTCATCTTCTTCCTTCATCCTAATTTGATGGTAAACACTTTTTAAATCAATCTTAGTAAAAATGCAAGAACCACTCAACTCATGATGAGGATCTGATTGCTAGCATACAACACCAAGGACCTGTTACTCGATCAATGGCAAGAAAACTTCAAGGATTAGTTTCCAAACATCTATATGTTCTCAATACAATTGGAACATTAAGACTTGAAGAAAATAAGAGCAAAGAAGCTGTTTGGTTGCACGTGTCCAAATTGCAATCTACCCAAGAGGCCAATTGACCCAAAGGAGTTAGAATACATATTGGCATCCATCATTATACCTTTGGGAGCTAAATACATACCATTCACGTACCATTGGATGCCCATATATTAAGAGTGGCTGAAACTCACATTGGGAGTCAAAGATGCCTTTTAAAAGCTAGTGGGAGACAAGCTATATGGCTGCCCATGTCTTTTAAAAGCTAGTGGGAGACAAGCTATATGGCTGCCCAATTTGTTTTATGTAACCACATCATTATATTTGTATTTTTTCCATCATTTCACTTGTTTTATGCTTTCTTTAAGTCTTTAAAAACAGATGTAATGGCAGACTTTGAACTTAATGAATATTCTGAGTTTTCTCTCCATTTTTGAGAGCTTTGAGAGGTTTTTGGCCTTCTTTTGAGTTCTGGTTAGAACTTGCACGAATTCCTTGCAAAAATAACCAAGTTTGCTAGGTCTTAACTTATATTCAAGGTTTTTCCTTCACAAGTTGGGGTTGGGTCTTGAATCTTTGGTTTCCAGCCATATAGCTTCAGTTTTACATCACAAGTTGGTGTTGGGTTGAAGGTGCTGGTTGGTGTTCTTATGTTTTGGAGACGATCCGTAGCTTGAGCTTCCTTAGGAATTAAATCCCAGCAAGGCAGGCTCACATCATTTGGTATCAGAGCTTAGGATCTCCAAATCATGTTTTTAGCATCATCCCTTCTTGTTTATGTCAAAAAAAAAATATTGTCTTCCTTTGAGTCATTTTCTGCCATTAGTTTAATTTCTACAAGTTGTATGCTTTCTTGTTTTTTTGAGTCCTTCTTCCTTAATGTTGTTGCTGGATTAATTTAAAAAAAAAAGAAATAAAGAACAGAAAAGAAAAAAAAAAAGGGAAAACAGCAACTAATCTCTCAAATTTGCTAGTGGGTTAGAAATTGAAGTTGGGTTTGCACATAACCAAATCTTCTCAAATTTTATATGCTTGTTTCAGATGCTAAACTTAGCTTGGAAATCAAATTTTAAGACAAAATTCCTCCATTTGCCTAGTTATCCATGTATTGCAGCCAATTTAGCTAGTTTTGTGTCCAAAAGTGAACGTGTATGTAAACATGTCCAAATCCTTTCAAATTTTGCAGGCATGTTTTAGATATTCAGCTAAGCCTACATATTAAATTTCATCTCAAAATTCATTCGTTTGCTTGGTTGCCCATATATTACCGCTAGTTAGCCATTTTTGGGTCCAGAACATAAATATTTCATAAGAGACCTAAAAATTCATTTTTTTTCTTCTTCCATTTTGTCTCAATATATTGTCCTAAATCCACTTTTGTCAAATTCTTCCCTTTAGTAATGTTTGTCTAAAATTTCAGTGTCTTTCATCCTTAGGTTTCAAATATCAGATATTCTGTTTTTTTTTTTTCAGCTTGTTTTACTCTTGTTCCATTCTTGAATGTGTTTTAAACCTTGCAATTTAGTTATTTAGTTGAGGAAATATTAAGTTCTTGCTAGAACTTGGAAGGGGCTGAAGTGAGTGGAAAAAGGCATAGAGTGGTGAGATTGTTATAGGGTAAAAGCCAAAGTTTGAGAGAAACACAGATTGAGTGTTACCAGATTAGAGTGAAACACGTGAGGGAGTGTGTGAGAGAATATTTCTAACATTTATTTTGCAGCAATCAGTATGTCAACAAAACGAGATAGTGATCCAGAGAGCAACCAGCCCCAAGAGGAGCCAGAAGCTTCTTATGTTCTTAAGGCATTGCAATCTCAATTTCAAAGGATGAATGTGTTGTTTGTTGATATTAGAGAACAGATGGAAAAACACTCAAAGGAAATTGAAGAATTGCAGCAAGCAAGCTCTACAAATCAAAGGAATTTAGAAAGGGATGAACGAGATAATTTTCATAGGGAACAAAACACAAATAGGGGGCAGAATAGAGGTAGGCGCGCTGGACTAAATGATTTGCTAGTTTTCAATGACTTGGAGGATGTAGATGAAGATAATCTTGATGATGATGATGATGGGCAGCAATCTATTGCACTTGATGATGTTATTAGACCAAGATATATGAGAGGTGGTAGAGGTGGTGGCAGAAATATTAGGCAAGAAACTATGGAAAATGCAAGAGGGAGAGGGAGAGTAGACAGCAATGTTAATGGAATTAAAATGAAAATTCCATCATTCCAAGGCAAAGCAAATCCAGATGCATATTTGGAATGGGAGAGAAAGACCGAATTCATCTTTGATTGCCACAACTATAGTGAGCAAAAGAAGGTGACACTTGCTGTGGTAGAGTTTACTGATTATGCATTAGTTTGGTGGGATCAATTACTCACTAAACAAAGAAGAAATGGCATGAGAGGAGTGCAGACTTGGGATGAGTTGAAACAGGTCATGAGAGATCGATTTGTTCCACAACACTACTATAGAGAGTTGCATCAAAGATTACAAGGGCTGGTGCAGGGCAATAAAAGTGTGGAAGAATATTTTTAAGAGATGGAAATGGCTATGATATGAGCTAGAAAGGGAAGCAACTATGGCACGGTTCCTACATGGGCTGAAAGATGAAATTGTCGACATAGTGGAGCTGCATCATTATGTGGAGCTTGATGATATGTTAAATATGGCAATCAAGGTAGAAAAACAACTCAAGAAGAAGAAAACAACCAGATCGGGTATGGGAATGAATTCTACCAACAATGTTCCATGTAAGCCAAATTGGAAGAAAGGGGAATCTAGTGAGAGTAAATTTGTTTCAAAGGAGAAGAAAGAGGGAAACAAGGCTGGAGAAAAAACCCATTGTGATTGATAAGGGTAAGGCACCAATGAACTCCAGCGGAAGAACTAGAGACATCCAATGTTTTAGATGCTTAGGCAAGGGACATTATGCTGCACAATGTCCAAATAAAAGGGCAATGGTGATGAGGCCAAGTGGAGAGATAGAATCTGAAGATGATGAGGCTGTTAATGATGATTCAAGTGATGACATTCAACCTATGGGTGATGATAGTGATGTAGAGCATGCTGTACATGGCAACGTTTTAGTTGTTATGCGTGCTTTAAATACCCAAGTAAAGGCAGATGATGGTGATGAGCTACAAAGAGAAAATATCTTTCATACTAGATGTTAAAGATAGAGTTTGTAGCATGATAATAGACAGTGGAAGTTGCGTGAATGTGGCTAGTACTCTACTAGTGGAAAAACTTGATTTCCCTACGTCAAAACATCCTAAGCCATATAGGTTGCAATGGTTTAATGATTGTGGTGAAGTTAGGGTGACTAAGCAAGTGGTGCTAACATTTTCCATTGGGAGGTATAAGGATGAAGTGTTATGTGATGTTGTTCCTATGCATGCTAGTCATATTCTGCTTGGGAGGCCATGGCAATATGATAGAAGGGTTGTACATGATGGATTCAAAAATAGGTACTCTTTTGATTTTGAAGGTCGAAAGTTGACGCTTGCACCTTTGACACTGATGGAGGCTTTTGAAGACCAAAAATGAATATAAGCTGCCATGGAAGAGAAAATGCAAAAAGAATCTGAAAAGAGAGTGAGAGAAACAAAAGAGCAAGAGGAAAAACAAAGAATAAAAAAAAGAGAAAGAAAAAGAAAATGAGAAAAAGAAAAAAAATCTACAATAAAAATGAGAGTTGTGAGAAGAAAGTAAGTTTAGTTGCTAGGGGAAAAGATGTGAGGCAAGCCTATTCTTCAAATAATGTGATGCTACTCTTACTATGTAAGGGAGCTTTTCTTAATGTAACTGACCTTGATCCTCCTATTCCTAGTGTTGCATTGACTTTGTTGCAGGAATTTGAAGATGTCTTTCCCGATGAAGTATCTAGCGGACTACCACCTATCAGAGGAATAGAACATCAAATTGATTTTGTTCCTGGAGCTGTAATTCTGAATCGGCCAGCATATAGAACCAATCCTCAAGAGGTCAAAGAGTTACAAAAACAGGTGGAAGAATTACTTGCAAAGGGTCATGTCAGAGAGAGCATGAGTCCATGTGCTATACCGGTACTTTTGGTACCCAAAAAGGATGGATCAATGCGAATGTGTGTGGATTGTCGCGCCGTCAACAAAATCACTGTAAAGTATAGACATCAAATCCCTAGACTTGATGATATGCTTGATGAATTGCATGGTGCATGTATATTTTCGAAAATTGATCTTAAAAGTGGTTATCATCAAATAAGAATGAGATTAGGAGATGAATGGAAAACATCTTTTAAGACTCAATATGGTTTGTATGAATGGTTAGTTATGCCTTTTGGACTAAGCAATGCACCTAGTACTTTCATGAGATTAATGAATCATGTCTCGCGTGCTTTTCTTGGAAAGTTTGTTGTTGTGTATTTTGATGATATTTTAGTGTATAGTCAAAGTTTAAATGATCATTTAATGCATTTAAGATGTGTGCTTGAAGTTCTTAGGAAAGAGAAATTGTATGCAAATTTAAAGAAATGTACATTTTGCATGAAAAAAGTCATTTTATTAGGATTTGTAGTGAGTGGGAAAGGAATTGAGGTTGATGAGGATAAGGTAAAAGCCATCAAAGAATGGCCTACACCAAAATCCGTGACTGATGTTAGGAGTTTTCATGGTCTTGCTAGTTTTTATTAGAGGTTTGTTAGAGATTTTAGCACAATTGCACCCCCATTGAATGAAATAGTGATGAAAAATGTAGGGTTCAGATGGAATGAGGAACAGGAGCATGCATTTAGATTACTGAAAGAAAAATTATGTTCTGCACCATTACTTGCATTACTTGATTTTTCTAAGACTTTTGAAGTTGAATGTGATGCTTCCGGAGTGGGTATAGGTGCTGTTTTGATGCAGGAAAGAAGACCAATTGCATACTTTAGTGAGAAGCTAAGTGGAGCTCCTTTGAATTACTCTACTTATGACAAGGAGATGTATGCATTAGTTAGGACGTTGGAGACGTGGAAGCATTATCTTCAGCCAAAGGAGTTTGTTATTCATAGTGATCATGAATCACTAAAATACTTGAAAGGACAAAGCAAGCTGAACAAACGCCATGCCAAATGGAGTGAATTTATTGAAGCGTGTCCATATGTGATTCAATATAAGCAAGGAAAAGAAAATGTTGTTGCTGATGCCTTATCTAGGAGGTATGCCCTAATCTCTATGCTTGATGCTATACTTCTAGGATTTGAGCATATGAAAGAATTGTATAAGCATGACTCTGAATTTGCACAATATATGCCTCTTGTGAAAATGCTGCCTTTGAAAAATTTTATAGGCATGATGGTTTCTTATTTAGAGAGAAACGACTTTGTGTTCCAAATAGCTCTATAAGAGGATTGCTTGTAAGAGTGTCACATGGGGGAGGTTTAATGGGACATTTTGGGGTGGCTAAAACATTAGAAATTCTGACTGAACATTTTTATTAGCCACATATGAGGAAAGATGTAGAGAAATTTTGTGCTAAATGCGTGACATGTATGAAAGCAAAGTCCAAAGTAAGACCACATGGTTTGTATATGCCTTTAAGTGTACCTAGTGAACCTTGGGTAGACTTATCTATGGACTTTATTTTGGGGCTACCTAGGACAAAAAAGGGTCATGATAGTTTATTTGTTGTGGTTGATAGATTTTCTAAAATGGCACATTTCATTCCATGTCATAAAACTGATGATGCATGCCATATATCTGATTTGTTCTTTAGAGAAGTAGTGAGATTGCATGGTATTCCTAGGACCATAGTAAGTGATCAAGATGTAAAATTTTTGAGTCATTTTTGGAAAGTCCTATGGGGAAAGTTAGGTACAAAGCTTTGTTTCTCTACTACATGCCATCCGCAAACAGATGGGCAGACGGAAGTTGTTAATAGAACTGTGGGCACTCTTCTTCATACCATGATTAAACAAAATTTGAAGACATGGGAGGAATGCATACCATTTATTGAATTTTCATATAATAGATCAATGCATTCATCCACTGGATTTTCACCCTTTGAGCTTGTCTATGGTTTTAATCCACTTACTCCATTAGATTTGTTGCCTCTTCCTACTAATGAGCTTACTAGTTTTGATGGTAAAAAGAAAGCTGAATTGGTGAAGCAAATGCATCAAAGGGCCAAAGCAACAAATGGAGAAGATTAATGAGAATAGGGCAACCAAAGTAAACAAAGGAAGGACAAAGATGGTGTTCCAGCCTGGTGATCTGGTATGGGTTCATTTGCGAAAAGAAAGGTTTCCTACACAAAGGAAATCAAAATTGCAGCCGAGAAGTGATGGACCATTTGAAGTACTCGAAAGGATTAATGATAATGCCTACAAGATTAATCTACCAGGTGAGTATGGTGTAAGTGCAACTTTTAATGTTTCTGATCTTGCTCCTTACTATGCAGATGATGAAGATTCGAGGACGAATTCTTTTGAAGAGGGAGAGGATGATGAGGATCTGATTGCTAGCATACAACACCAAGGACCTGTTACTCGATCAATGGCAAGAAAACTTCAAGGATTAGTTTCCAAACATCTATATGTTCTCAATACAATTGGAACGTTAAGACTTGAAGAATATAAGAGCAAAGAAGCTGTTTGGTTGCACGTGTCCAAATTGCAATCTACCCAAGAGGCCAATTGACCCAAAGGAGTTAGAATACATATTGGCATCCATCATTATACCTTTGGGAGCTAAATACATACCATTCACGTACCATTGGATGCCCATATATTAAGAGTGGCTGAAACTCACATTGGGAGTCAAAGATGCCTTTTAAAAGCTAGTGGAAGACAAGCTATATGGCTGCCCATGTCTTTTAAAAGCTAGTGGGAGACAAGCTATATGGCTGCCCATGTCTTTTAAAAGCTAGTGGGAGACAAGCTATATGGCTGCCCAATTTGTTTTATGTAACCACATCATTATATTTGTATTTTTCCATCATTTCACTTGTTTTATGCTTTCTTTAAGTCTTTAAAAACAGATGTAATGGCAGACTTTGAACTTAATGAATATTCTGAGTTTTCTCTCCATTTTTGAGAGCTTTGAGAGGTTTTTAGCCTTCTTTTGAGTTCTGGTTAGAACTTGCACGAATTCCTTGCAAAAATAACCAAGTTTGCTAGGTCTTAACTTATATTCAAGGTTTTTCCTTCACAAGTTGGGGTTGGGTCTTGAATCTTTGGTTTCCAGCCATATAGCTTCAGTTTTACATCACAAGTTGGTGTTGGGTTGAAGGTGCTGGTTGGTGTTCTTATGTTTTGGAGACGATCCATAGCTTGAGCTTTCGTAGCGTGAGCAAGGCAGGCTCACATCAACTCATCAAGCATATCATGAAGTCTAAGAATTGGATATCTATACTTCACCGTGATTTTATTGATTGCTCGGCAGTCCACACACATTTTCCATGATTCATCCTTCTTTGGGACTAGTAAAACCAAAATAGAACATGGACTAAGACTTTCACGCACATGTCCCTTTGCTAGCAACTCCTCCACTAGCCTTTGAAGCTCTTTGGTTTCCTTCGGATTACTTCTATAAGCTGGTCGGTTAGGAATTGTTGACCCCAGAATGAAGTCAATTTGATGCTTAATCCCTCTTAAAGGTGGTAAACCTTTAGGTACATTTTCTAAAAAACATTTCCAAATTCCTGTAAAATAGAACTAAAATAACTAGGCAAAGGGTTATCAAGGTCAGATGTAGAAATCAAGGTCTCTTTGAACCTAAGTACAATCAGACTTCTTTTCTCACAAAAAGCACTCCTTAACTCTTTTTCTTTTGCATAGAAACACTCTCTTTTATTTTCTCTCCCTTTCTCTTTTTCTCTCACCAATGGGCCATTTTTATCATTCTTTTTCTCACACTTGGCCTCTTGTACTCCATTTTTATTTGTTTTACCCTCACCACCAGAATTCTTTTCAAATGATCTTAAAATCTTTACTTGATCTTCATACACTTGTTTAGGTGACAATGGAGCAAGAGTGAAATTTAAACCATTTAGGCTGAAAGAATAATGATTCTTAAAGCCATCATGCAAAGCTTTTCTATCAAACTACCATGGACGACCAAGAAGGATATGGCCAGCATGCATAGGCACAACATCACAACAAACTTCATCTTTGTATCTCCCAATTGCAAAAGAAAATAGAACTTGCTTTGTTACCCTCACCTCTCCACAATCATTCAACCATTACAGCTTGTAGGGACTAGGATGTTTTTTGCATGATAACCCTAATTTATCTACAAAGTCAGTACTAGCAACATTTGCATAACTACCCCCATCAATGATCATTCTGCACACTTTTCCATTCATAATGCAACGAGTATGGAAAATGTTCACTCTTTGATTACTTGCTTCATCTTTAATTTGCATCTTTAAATCTCTTCTAATAAACAAAGATTCACCATGGGCAAGATATTCAATGATATGTTCATTTTCCTCTAATGGTGGCATGCTATCATTATTATCATCATCATCACTTTCATGTTCACTAGCACTATCAATTTCATCATTATCTCTTATCAGCATTATTTTCTTATTTAGACATTGAGATGCTATATGTCCTACTCCTAAACACCTAAAGCATTTAATGGTACTATGCTTTTGATTAGAGTTAGATGTTCTAGAGTTACCTTTAGGGTCGGCTGGAACTTGCTTTTCCTTTTCTTTCCAGGCAGCCTCCTTCTCTTTAGGATTATCATCTTTCTTTGGCCACTTTGAAGTGAAACTAGGGCTGGAATTAGAAAATCCCTTTGCTGCTCCCTTGAGTTTCAGTTGTTTCTCCACTTTCATGGCCAGTGTACCATATCTTCAAGCTCCATATAATGATGTAATTCAATTATGTTGGAAATCTCCCTATTCAGCCCACTCAAAAATTGAGCCATAGTGATTTCTGGATCCTCCTCTATATTAGTTCTACTCATGATCATCTCCATCTCTTTATGGTAATCCTCCACTGATATGGATCCTTGAGTTAACCGCTGCAATCTTTAGAGAAGCTCTCGATAGTAGTAAGATGGCATAAATCTCTTTCTCATCAAAGTTTTCATTTTAGCCCAAGTAGTGATGGTTCTTTCTCCATTTCTTCTCTTGGAAATCATTAATTGATCCCACCAAACTAGTGCATAATCTGTGAATTCAACTGTTGCAAGTTTAACTTTCTTCATTTCACCATAATTATGACAATCAAACACCAACTCAACTTTTCTTTCCCATTCAAGGTTAGCTTCAGCATCATTTCTCCCTTTGAATTATGGTATCTTCATTTTTATGGAAGATATGTTGTTGTCCCTTTGTTGAGGTCTTCTTTGGGCAATTGATTCCTCACTTTTTTTATCATCTTCCCTTTCTACCTCATCATCATTTATCATGTTTCCTCTCCCTTTATTCTACCCCCATCGATTAGTATTATTTTACTGTTTTTAAATTATGTTGTCTACATCACCTCTCATGTTGTTTATGACCAAATCAAACCTTTCAAATTTCCTTTGCATTGCCTCTAACATGAAGGCTATGTCATTCATGGTCATATCACGTTTTTCACCTCCAGAATTTGACATGGTATAAGAACCCGCAAGAAAATATTAGTAAAGAAAAATTTTCTCACCACACTTCCTTGCGTGTTTCACTCAAGATCAGATTGTCACTCTTGTATTTCACTCAAATCTTGGTCCCTTTTCCCTTTTTTTTTTATAATCTCAAATTCTTGGCCTTTTTACCTCTTAATTCTTCTTTTATCAAGTTGAATTTCAAATCACCCCAATGAGCAATCTAAATATGCAACCTAAATCTATTCCCAATATAAGCTATGCTCTAAATATCATATTTTAAATACTAAATCAATGCATAATGAGGAACTGATGCAATTTGATCAAATATAATAAGATAGTTAGCTGTTAATGGCATAAATAAGCAAAAACTCTTATACACTTGTGTAGAAAAATACTAGATGGAAACAAGTACGAATTTTTTTTCTTTTTACATATGTTGAGGAAGTTGAATCTGATTCTTTTTTTTTTCTTTTTTTTTCTTTTGATCTTTCCTTCTTTTTTTTTTTTTAAACTTTCAGTAAACAAGAATACCAAATGAAAAGATAAAAATAGAGATTTGAAAAATAAGAACAAGGTGCAACAAGAACAAAAAAATAAAGAGACTTAGAAATTGAATCTGGTTCTTTTTTTTCTTTTGATCTTTTAGCCTTTTTTTGTCTTTTAAACTTTTAGTAAACAAGAATAGAAAATGAAAGATAAGAACACAAAATCTAAAGAACAAGAACAGAAAAAAAATGAGGAGATTTACATGATAAACAAGAACAAGAAAGAAACTAAGATAATTAAAACATAAAAGATACCTAGAGATTTATCTTCAAGCCAAAGCTCTGATACAAAATGATGCAAAATCCATGGATCAAATATTACATCTAGAACCCCACATACATATCTAGCATAGAATCTTATAGCTCAAAACAAATCCTCCCTACCAAACCCACAACTAACCTATAATTGAGAACTTGGGTGATTGGGATGAAGAAATGAATTGATTTAAATGCCACAAGTTAGACTTGATAAGTTAGAACCAATCCTTCATGCAACAAGAATAAGAAGAAAACCTCTCAAACTTGAAAACACATCAATTACATTCAGCATAAACTGAAAATTCATATCCACGCTTTTGAGTTCTTTTTCCCCTCTCTATATAGTTGCAAAAGAAGAACTAATGGCTTAAAATTCTAAATTTGCATGTATCTAGTTACATTAGCATTAATTATCCATCCACATCAATGATATATTCTAAATTACTGCCCATAATTCTGACAACATTGATGGACAGATTCTACATGCATTTTGGTGTTGGTTCACATGTGTCTAGTCACACTAGCACTAAACCACATCAATATTATATTCCAAATTATTGCTAATGCCCATCACCATACTTATGGGAAGATTCTTCATGCTTCTTGGTGAGTTTCTGACTTCCTCTTCATGATCCCTCATATTAAGTACAGGTTGGTCTCCCTCTTCATTAATCCAC
Source organism: Garcia nutans (assembly GCA_947685225.1). Lineage (NCBI taxonomy): Eukaryota > Viridiplantae > Streptophyta > Magnoliopsida > Malpighiales > Euphorbiaceae > Garcia > Garcia nutans. The sequence continues at coordinate 27,877,985 of CANTUV010000007.1, read as the reverse complement.
CCTTGAATGAAGTTTTGGAACACATGCTGGAGTTTCTTTGATTGTGATCTTATGATTGGTCCACTTGGCATAATGATATCATCAACATATTTGCTGCATTGTGTAGATTCACTAAGATTGCTTATAGTTTTCTCATCAGAGAGCCTTAGCCCATGTGCCGTACCAGTGTTGATGGTACCCAAGAAAGATGGAACATGGAGGATGTGTGTGGATTGTTGTGCAGTCAACAAAATCATTGTAAAGTATTGCCATCCCATTCTTAGATTAGATGACATGCTAGATGAGTTATATGGTGCATGCATTTTCACTAAAATAGATTTGAAAAGTGGATATCATCAAATTAGGATGAAACCAGGTGATGAGTGGAAAAATGCATTTAAAACAAGATATGGTTTATATGAATAGATGGTTATGCCTTTTGGTTTGACTAATGCACCTAGCATATTTATGAGGCTAATGAACCATGTTTTGCGTAATTTCCTTGGAAAATTTATTGTTATGTATTTTGATGACATTCTCATATACAACAAGTCTCCAGATGAGCATATCATGCATGTTAGGTAAGTTCTAGAGGTTCTAAGGAAAGAGAAGTTGTATGCTAATTTGAAGAAGTGTACTTTTTGTATTGATAAACTTATTTTTTTTGGTTTTGTTGTGGTTGTTAAAGGGGTTGAGGTAGATGCTGAAAAGGTAAAAGCTATTCAAGAATGGCCTAAGCCTAAGAGTATGTCTGAGGCAAGAAGTTTTCATGGGTTAGCTAGTCGTGTGGCAACATTACTTGCTTCTAAAAGAATTTGTGATCCATACAGACCATGAGTCACTTAAGCACCTGAAAGGGCAAGAGAAGCCGAATAAGGGGCATGCAAAATGGGTTGAATTCATTGAAACATTTCCTTATGTGATCCACTACAAGCAAGGTAAAGATAATGTTGTTGCTGATGCATTATCAAATAGGCATGCTTTAATCACTACACTTAGTTCTAAAATGTTAGGATTTGAGCAACTTAAAGATATGTATGCAACGGATTCTAATTTTGGTAATGTCTATGTTGCTTGTGAACATGCTGCTTTTCAAAGATTTTATAAGCATGATGAATTTTTATTTTGTGGGAATTGATTATGTGTACCTACATGTTCATTAAGGGAATTACTTGTGCTTGAATCACATAGTGATGGATTGATGGGTCATTTTGGTGTGCATAAGACTTTGGATATACTTTCTGAGCATTTTTATTGGCCACACATGCGTAGGGATGTCGAAAGAATTTGTTCTAAATGTATTATATGTAGGCAAGCTAAGTCCAAATCTATACCTCATGGATTGTATACACCTCTTCCTGTTCCTAATGAGCCTTGGATTGACATTTCTATGGATTTTGTGATAGGTTTACCTAGGACAAAAAAAGGCAGAGACAGTACATTTGTTGTTGTGGATAGATTTAGCAAAATAACACATTTCATAGCTTGTCATAAAACTGATGATGCAACAAATATAGTTAATTTATTCTTTAGAAATGTTGTGCATTTGCATGGTATACCTAGGATAATAGTCTCTGATCGTGATTTTAAATTCATGAGCCACTTTTAGAGAGTTTTGTAGGGAAATTTGGGTACTGAGTTATTATTTTCTACTACTTGTCATCCACAAACTAATGGACAAACTGAAGTGGTGAATTAAACGTTGGGGACTTATTGCGTGCTGTGGTAGGTAAGAATTTGAGAACATGGGAAGAGTGTCTTCCATTAGTTGAATTTGCTTATAATTGTAGTTTGCATTCTTCCATTGGATTCTTACTTTTTGAAATTGTGTATGGGTTTAATCCTCTTACTCCTGTGGATTTAATTCCTTTGCCATTACATGAGATCACTAACCTAGATGGATAGAGGAAGGCTGAGTTGGTCAAGACTATACATGAGAAGGCTAGGCAACACATTGAAAAGAAGAATGAGCATTATGCAAGTTAAGCCAATCGAGGATGCAAAGTTGTTACTTTTGAACCTGGTGATTGCGTATGGGTGCATTTAAGGAAGGAAAGGTGATGAGGAAACTATAAGCAAGCTTGATGAATCTACATAAGGCAGCAAATATGTTGATGATATCATTATGCCAAGTGGACCAATCACAAGATCACAATCAAAGAAATTCTAAGATTCTATGCTAGATGTGTATGTGGAGTTCTAGATGTAATATTTGATCCATGGGTTCTGCATCAAAAGGTTTCCCAATTTGAGAAATCAAAGTTGGATCCAAGAGGCTATGGTCCTTTCCAAGTGCTAGAAAAGATTAATGACAATGCTTAACTCTGATATGTTCTACATGCTCATCTACTGATTTGTTATAAATGAGTATGTCATCAAAATATACAACAAATTTACCAAGATATGCATGCAAAACATGGTTCATTAATCTCACGAATGTACTAGGTGCATTGGATAAACCAAATGGCATAACTAACCACTCATAAAGACCATATTTTATTTTGAATGCAGTTTTCCACTCATCTCCTTCTTTCATCCTAATTCGATGGTAACCACTTTTCAAATTAATCTTAGTAAAAATGCAAGAACTACTTAACTCATCAAGTATATCATCAAGTCTAGGAATTGGATGTCTGTACTTCACTGTGATTTTATTGATTGTTCGACAGTCCACACATATTCTCGATGATCTATCCTTCTTTGAAACTAATAAAACTGGAACAACACATGAACTAAGACTTTCAAGCACATGTCCTTTTGCTAGCAACTCCTCCACTTGCCTTTGAAGCTCCTTGGTTTTCTCTGGATTACTTTTATAAGCTGGTCTGTTAGGAATTGTTGAGTCTGGAATGAAGTCAATTTGATGCTCAGTCCCTCTAAAAGGTGGTAAACCCTTAGGCACATCTTCTGGAAAAACATCCCCAAATTCTTGTAAAAAAGAAATAACACAACAAGGAAAAGGATTGTTAAGGTTAGATATAGAAATCAAGGTCTCTTTGTACCTAAGTACAATCAAACTTCTTTTCTAACAAAAAACACTCCTTAACTCTCTTTCTTTTGCATAGAAACACTCTCTTTTATTTTCTCTCCCTTTCTCTTTTTCTCTCACCAATGGGCCATTTTTATCATTCTTTTTCTTACTCTTGGCCTCTTTTACTCCATTTTTATTTATTTTACTCTCACCACAGGAATTCCTTTCAAGCAATCTCAAAATCTTCACCTGATCTTCATACACTTGTTTAGGTGACAATGGAGGAAGTGTGAAATTTAAACCTTTCAGACTGAAAGACTAATGATTCTTAAAGCCATCATGTAAAGTTTTTCTATCCAACTGCTATGGACAAGCAAGAAGAATACGGCTAGCATGCATAGGCACAACATCACAATAAAATTCATCTTTGTATTGCGCAATTGCAAAATAAAACAAGACTTGCTTTGTTACATTCACCTCTCCACAATCATTCAACCATTGCAGCTTGTAGGGACTAGGATGTTTTGTGCATGTTAACCCTAATTTATCCACAAAATCAGTACTAGCAACATTTGCACAACCACCCCTATCAATGATCATGTTGCACACCTTTCCATTCACAATGCAACGAGTATGAAAATTGTTCTCTCTTTAATTACTTTCTTCATCTTTAATTTGCATGTTTAAAGCTCTTCTAATAACTAAAGATTCACAGTGTGCAGGATATTCAATGATATGTTCAATTTTCTCTAATGGTGCCATGATATCATTATCATCATCATCACTTTCATGCTCACTAGCACTATCAATTTCACCATTATCTCTTATCAGCATGATTTTTTGATATGGCTGTGCCAAGCCCTTCTTAGGAGGTCGCCCTTCCTGGTACTTACCCTACACCAACACACTTAACCGGAAAGAACACTAACCATTTCTACCAAAAGCTTAAACTGTCAGCAGAGGCGCACCCATTTCCTTTATTTAGATAAAAAATGGGCTCACCAATCTCTTTCGACTTTATGTGCCACCTTGTTTAACCTGATCCATAAACCTCCAAACCCTTAGACATATCATTCCCTCCCTTATTAAGGAGGTTCATCCTTGAACCTGGAGTAGTGGAACCATACCCGATAAATAGGCTCTGATACCAAATGATGTGGCGGGGCTAAGACCTTCCTAGGAGGTCACCCATCCTGGTACTTACCCTGCACCAGCACACTTAACCGAAAAGAACACTAACCATTTCTACAAAAAACTTAAGCTATCAGCAGAGGTGCACCTATTTTCTTTATTTGGATTAAACATGGGCTCACCAGTCTCTTTCTACTTTATGTGCCACCTTATAGAACCTGATCCACTACCCTCTAAACACTCGAACATATCAATTTTTTATTTGGACATTGATATGCTATATGCCCTACTCCTAAACACCTAAAGCATTTAATGGTACTATGCTTTTGATTAGAGTTAGATGTTTTAGCGTTAGCTTTAGGTCAGCTGAAACTTGCTTTTCTTTTCCTTTCCAGGCAGCCCCTTCCATTTAGGTTTATCTTCTTTCTTTGGCCACTTTGAAGTGAAACTAGAGCTAGAATTAGAAAATCCTTTTACTGCTCCCTTGAGGTTTAGTTGCTTCTCCACTTTAATGACCATGTGTACCATATCTTCTAGCTCCACATAATGATATAATTCAACAATGTTGACAATCTCCCTATTCAGCCAACTCAAAAATCTAGCCATAGTGATTTCTGGATCCTCCTCTATATTAGTTTTACTCATGATCATCTCCATTTCTTTATGGTAATCCTCCACTGACATGGATCCTTGAGTTAACCATTGCAATTTTTGTGAAGCTCTCGATAGTAGTAAGATGGTATAAATCTCTTTCTCATCACAGTTTTCATTTTAACCCAAGTAGTGATGGTTCCTTCTCCATTTCTTCTCTTGGAAATGATCAATTGATCCCATCAAACTAGTGCATAATCTGTGAATTCAACAGTTGCAAGCTTAGCTTTCTTCATTTCACTATAATTGTGACAATCAAACACCAACTCAACTTTTCTTTCCCATTCAAGTTAAGCTTCAGCATCATTTCTCCCTTTGAATGGTGGTATCTTCATTTTTATTGAAGATATATTGCTGTCCCTTCTTTTAAGTCTTCTTTGGTGATACGGAACCTCCAAGAATAAGCCTGAGAACCCCTTGATTTCGAACCCTCACAGCATTAACTTGAAAACCCCTAGTCGAATTTGGTACAACCCCCAAGGATTAGGTTAGATTTCAGATTATCTTGAATTGATCAAAGATCCAAGATTTCGAAACAAGTCAGTTCCTAAATCCCAGATTTGAAACACTCCACAAGAAAGTTGATCAAACTACTTGAATGTTTCTGAAGCATGTATTCAAGCAAGAACACAAAGATAAAAGCAATTCGGCTTTAGGTTAATAAATTCATCCAAAACTTCAAAACTGGTGTCTTACAACCCTAAATGAGATATAAATAACTAAACCCTAATTAGGGTTATTAAGTAGCATTTGGCTTTCTAATCAAATTTTAAGAAATAATAAAGAAAACAACGTTTTGATTTAATACAAAACAAACAGGGCCATTACTTTTTAAATAAGCATAACTAGTGAGCCTTAATACATATTAATTACAAGCCTCATTCGTGAATTACAACTTGTAGCAAGTTGTAATTGACTTCCTTTGGTCTTGTCTCCAAGCTTGTAATTCCTTGCAAACCATAGTTAGCCAAATTCACCAAATCTTGCAAATGGCAAATTAGTGCTTGTTGAATCTTTTTGGCTCGCGATCTAGTTATAGGACCTTGTGGCAAAATAATTGGATTGATGATCTCCTCAACTTGTTCCCCACGTCCTAACTCTTACTCATCCTTGCGATGTGTTGGTTGTTCCACAACACTTCCCCTCTCCTCAAAAGGATTCGTCCTCGAATCAAAAGCATCACCTACATCAAAAGGACTTAAATCAGCAACATTAAACGAAACACTCACATTATACTCACCTGGCAAATCCACTTTATATGCATTATCATTAATCCTTTCAAGTATTTGAAAAGGACCATCTCCTCGTGGATTTAACTTAGACTTGCGTTGCTGTGGGAACCGTTCTTTGCGAAAATGTACCCAAACCCAATCACCAGGCTGAAAAAGCATTGGCTTTCTTCCTTTATTCACTCTAGAAGCTACTTTGGCATTTTGCTTTTCAATCCTTTCCTTAACCTGCTTATGTAACTTCCTCACGAAATCTGCCTTTGAACTAGCATCAACACTCACAAAATCGTTAGATGGCAATGGCAAAATATCTAAAGGAGTAAGCGGATTAAAACCATAAACAATTTCAAATGGAGAACAGTTAGTAGTGCTATGAACAGCCCTATTGTAAGCAAACTCCACAAATGGTAAAAAATCCTCCCACATCCTAATATTCTTTTCTATTACTGCCCTAAGCAAAGTAATCAATGTTCGATTGACAACCTCAGTTTGGCCATCGGTTTGAGGATGGCAAGTAGTAGAAAAGAGCAACTTAGTTCCCAACTTTCCCCACAAAACACGCCAAAAATGACTCAAAAACTTAACATCTCGATCACTAACAATGCTTTTGGGTATGCCATGCAAACGCACAACCTCTTTAAAGAACAAATCAGCAATCAATTTTGCATCATCATTTTTATGACATGGTATAAAATGAGCCATTTTACTAAATCTATCAACCACAACAAATATACTATCACGACCTCTCCTAGTTTTAGGCAAACCAAGCACAAAATCCATAGACAAATCAGTCCAAGGTCCATTAGGAACAGGTAATAGCGTGTACAAACCATGCAGTTTCAACCTAGACTTAGCTTCTCTACATGTTATGCAATGCTTACAAACTTTATGCACATCATGTTTCATACCAGGCCAATAAAAATGTTCTATCAACACATCATAGGTCTTACTTACCCCAAAATGACCCATCAAGCCTCCTCCATGGGCTTCCTTAACTAACAACTCTCTCATGGAACACTTAGGAATACACAATCTACTTTTCTTGAACAAAAAAGCATCAAACAAATGAAAGTCTTTCAAAACAGCCACATCACCACACGAATTATATATGTCACCAAAATCTACATCACTAACATATAATCCCTTAATATGCTCAAAACGCACTAAGAGAATTAAGTAAAACATACCTTCGCAACAACGCATCAGCCACTACATTGTCCTTACCTCGCTTGTATTTAATCACATATGGGAATGTTTCTATGAACTCCACCCATTTGGCATGCCTACGATTCAGCTTATCTTGACCCTTCAAATGCTTTAAACTCTCATGGTCAGTATGTATCACAAACTCTTTTGACCACAAATAATGCTGCCATGTATGCAAAGCTCGAAACAATGCATATAACTCCTTATCATATGTCGGATACTTCAAAGCCGCTCCACTTAGCTTTTCACTAAAGTACATCAATGGCCTTTGATCTTGTATCAAAACAGCTCCAATTCCTAAGCCACTTGCATCACATTCAATCTCAAAATTCTTATCAAAATTAGGCAAAGCAAGCAAGGGTGCATTACTGACGCGGACCCTTAGCAACGATGACAGCAAACCCAACGTATAACAATGGTAGAGAACTCCTTGAAACTTGATAATCACCTCCTAAGGAACCCAACGCCTATAAAGAGCCGCGAACTCACTATGATTGAAGGATTTAGTTGGTAAGAAGAAGGAAAATGCCACAACTCTTGTTGATAAGTAAACCTAATTCTTGATGCAAAGAAAGAATTAAAGAATCCACTCTAATCTCTCTCACACGAAAATTCACAAGAAGAACTTGTAGAAGAATTCGAAAAATTTTTATTAATTGTTGTATCTCAAATTCTGCCTAATAGTGCCCTTAAATAAGGGTTACAAAATTCCTAATTGCATAAGGAAAACATTCCTAATTGCATAAGGAAAATGGAAAACATTCCTAATTGCATAAGGAAAAATATAAAGTAATCCTAATCCATTAAGGAAAATATAAAGTAAATCTGAATCTAAATCAGATAAGTAATCTAAATCCTATCCAAATCTAATAAAACAAATCCAAAATAGATTTGGAAAGACTAAATAATATCAAATCCTAAAAGATATGGAAAATAAAATAATATCCTAACTAACTAAGGAATGAGGGGACCACATCCCATGTGACAAAAAGATGCCTTCCACTTGCTGAAATTCGTAACTTCCTTGGGCCCATATTAAACATGCCTTAATTAAGTCCAAAAAAGGCCTAATGTATTGGAAAAACAAGCCCAACATGTGCAGCCATGTTCAGCCTTAAAAACTTGCTAAACATGCCAAAAAACTTGCTGAACAAGCCCAAGAAAGCATGCCCATGTGTTTGGACGTGATTTCCATACTTTGATCTTGACTTTAGGCTTCCCTTTGTGTAGCTTTGGCCTATAAGCTGTATCAAGCTCCACAAAGCCCATATTGCTTGAATTGCACCAAATCTGCTCCATATGAAGTGTAGCACGCCCCAAGTGTATTTCAGCCTCATAAAAGAGCTTTTGAACTCCTTTTAAATCTATTTGGATGATGTAAGATTGCTTTTCTTCAATGGCACAAAGCTGCCATATCTGGTTTGTATCATTCTCACTTTCTTTTGAAAAGATTCGTCCTCGAATCTTGCTCATGTTCAGATCTGGAATGGAAACTTTAGGCACCAATTGATCTTCAAAAACCTCCTCTTGAGTTGATGAAAATAGTTTGAATGTTTCTTCTAGAACATCAACCTGCACATTGTCAAAAAAACTAGGAAAAGCTCCGTTAGTTAAAGACAGCTCACATGGAACTGAACCATCCTCTTCTTGAACTTCTAAATCAGCTCCATATTCTTTGTCTACCTCTTCAACCATATTTTGAACAATTTCATCGCAATCATCATCATGACAACCATAATCATCATAAATAGGTGAATTCTCATCCACATCTCCAAGAAGATCTCCATTTTTCACAAACTCTTCTTTAAATTCAATTATGGGAATCTCAGTAACTTCACTCCTTACTTCATCAAGTAATGGCACTACATCCTCTACTTCACAAACATCCTCTTCATGCAACTCTTCCAATTCATCCTCTTTTTTTAGTTCAACATTGGAATCCTCCATGGTTGCACTCTCCTCTTTCACCTTAATGGTAGGAATTTTTGAAACCACACTTATTGCTTCACATAGTTTAGAAGTATGCTTACACATATCTTCCAATTGCTGTCTCAGTTTCTTATATTCTAGTTTCATCCTCTTAGATTTCCTTTCTTCTTGTCGTCTCTTACAATGAATAAGAAAGTTTTTCTCCTTTGCATAGAAAACTGAAAGTTCTTCCTCTAATGAAGCAATCTCCTTTTCACAATATGAATATTCCCTTGTGTACCTTCGTGCACCTCCTAACTTTTGATACCACCTTTCAATAAGCTCTTCAAGAAATCGAATCTTACCATCGAGATATTGTAGATGGTATTTTTCTTTGGCTTCCTCTTCATCCATCTCAATCTCAATTGTTGTTGACATTTTTTTTTATATGTAGAATTTGAAAATCACTAAACAAACACAAAAGAAACAGCCCAAGAATGGCCACATAAAACGATTTGAAGGAAAGAAACAATCAACCCCAAGAAAAGGCTTACACAAGATGAATTTGAAGGGAAAAACACAACCAAATTGAACAAGACCCAATAGACACAAAACAAACTAAATTCTGACTACTAGAACACCAACGATTTAACAAACGGAATACTTAAATGGATGGGAAAGTGAAAAAAATGAATTGAATAAACTATTCTGAATACTAAAACGAACTAAAACTGACTCTTGAATGCCAAAAACGAAAATTGAATAGAGAAGGAAAGGAAAAAACGAATTTGAATAAAATAACCCTAATGGAACAATTAAACAAGCCCTAGAAAGACAAAGTAGATAAAAATTACCTTGTAGCAAGGCTCTGATACCAAATGACGCGGACCCTTAGCAATGATGGCAGCAAACCCAACGTATAATAATGGTAGAGAACTCCTTGAAACTTGATAATCACCTCCTAAGGAACCCAACGCCTATAAAGAGACGCGAACTCACTATGATTGAAGGATTTAGTTGGTAAGAAGAAGGAAAACGCCACAACTCTTGTTGATAAGTAAACCTAATTCTTGATGCAAAGAAAGAATTAAAGAATCCACTCTAATCTCTCTCACACGAAAATTCACAAGAAGAACTTGTAGAAGAATTCGAAAATTTTTATTAATTGTTGTATCTCAAATTCTGCCTAATAGTGCCCTTAAATAAGGGTTACAAAATTCCTAATTGCATAAGGAAAACATTCCTAATTGCATAAGGAAAACATTCCTAATTGCATAAGGAAAAATATAAAGTAATCCTAATCCATTAAGGAAAATATAAAGTAAATCTGAATCTAAATCAGATAAGTAATCTAAATCCTATCCAAATCTAATAAAACAAATCCAAAATAGATTTGGAAAGACTAAATAATATCAAATCCTAAAAGATATGGAAAATAAAATAATATCCTAACTAACTAAGGAATGAGGGGACCACATCCCATGTGACAAAAAGATGCCTTCCACTTGCTGAAATTCGTAACTTCCTTGGGCCCATATTAAACATGCCTTAATTAAGTCCAAAAAAGGCCTAATGTATTGGAAAAACAAGCCCAACATGTGCAGCCATGTTCAGCCTTAAAAACTTGCTAAACATGCCAAAAAACTTGCTGAACAAGCCCAAGAAAGCATGCCCATGTGTTTGGACGTGATTTCCATACTTTGATCTTCACTTTAGGCTTCCCTTTGTGTAGCTTTGGCCTATAAGCTGTATCAAGCTCCACAAAGCCCATATTGCTTGAATTGCACCAAATCTGCTCCATATGAAGTGTAGCACGCCCCAAGTGTATTTCAGCCTCATAAAAGAGCTTTTGAACTCCTTTTAAATCTATTTGGATGATGTAAGATTGCTTTTCTTCAATGGCACAAAGCTGCCATATCTGGTTTGTATCAATTACACAATTTATCCTTAAGTTCATTAAATGCGTGTTCTTGTGCATCTCCCCAAACAAATCCGACATTTTTCTTAACTAACTCATTCAAAGGTGCAGCTATAGTACTGAAATTTCTAATGAATCTCCTATAAAAACCAGCAAGTCCATGAAAACTCCTCACCTCACTAGCATTCTTAGGTTTCGGCCAGTCCCTAATAGCCTTTACCTTTTCCTCACCAACCTCAATACCTTGACTAGACACCACAAAACCAAGAAAATGAACCTTATCCATGCAAAAACTACACTTCTTAAGGTTAGCATATAACTTCTCACGCCTAAGAATGTCTAACATAAGACGCACATGCATGACATGATCATCCAAACACTTAGAGTAAACAAGAATATCATCAAAGTAAACAACAACAAATTTACCCAAGTGCTCACGCAACACATGATTCATCAAACGCATGAATGTGCTAGGTGCATTAGTAAGACCAAACGGCATAACCAACCACTCATACAGCCCATATTTAGTCTTAAATGCTGTTTTCCACTCATCACCCACACTCATTCTAATTTGATAATAACCAGATTTCAAATCAAATTTGGTGAACAAACAAGACCCATGTAACTCATCAAGCATATCATCTAGTCTAGGAATAGGATGACGATACTTTACAGTGATTTTATTGATGGCTTTGCAATCCACGCACATCCTCCACGTCCCATCCTTCTTTGGCACAAGAATAACAGGAACTGAACAAGGACTCAAGCTTTCCCTCACATATCCCTTAGCTAGCAATTCCTCCACTTGCTTTTGTATCTCCTTTGTCTCAAAAGGATTAGCTCGATACGTTGGCCTATTGGGAATGGAAGCTCCAGGAATGAAATCAATTTGATGCTCTATGCCTCTGATTGGCGGCAATTCATCAGGCATTTCTTCGGGAAACAAACCTGCATATTCCTGCAAAAGATCAACAAACACACTAGGCAAAGATTGGTTAGAAACAGTAGTATCTAAACGAGCCTCTTTGCACAAAAGCACAAACATAGGCTGTTTGGTGTAAAAAGCATGTTTAACCTCACTTGTACTAGCTAACAAACTCACATTCTTCTCTCCTTCTCTATTTTTCTCAAACTGAATTTGTTTTGATTTTTCTTTTCTCTCTTTCTTTTCATTTGTAATCTGATTTTTTTCACTCATTTTTTTTTGTCACTCTCTCTTTCTTTCTTTTCATTTGCAATCTGATTTTTTTCACTCATTTTTTTGTCACTCTCTCTTTCTTTCTTTTCATTTGCAATATGATTTTTTTCACTCATTTTTTTGTCACTCTCTCTTTCTTTCTTTTCAAATTCAAGTCTCATTCTTTCCATTTTACATTGGTCTTCATACACTTCTTTTGGAGAGAGTGGTGTCAGAATTGTCTTTTGTCCATCCTTAGTGAATGAATACCGATTGAGATATCCATCATGCTTAGCTTGCCTATCATACTGCCATGGACGTCCAAGTAGAATTTCTCCAGCATGCATTGGCACCACATCACACAACACCTCATCATGATACTTACCAATGGAAAAAGAAATGATAGATTGTCGATTTACCTTAACCTCTCCACAATCATTCAGCCACTGAAGTTTGTAAGGATGTGGGTGAAGTTTCATAGGCAGCCCCAATCTATCAAACAAAAATGTACTTACCACATTGGTACAGCTTCCACCATCCACAATCATACTACAAGCCTTGCCTTGAATGTGACACCTTGTATGGAACAAGTTGTCTCGTTGTTCTTCATGGTTTTCCTCCTTCAATTGCATATTAAGAGCACGCCTAGTAACCAGCAAGTCACCCTTAATTGGTTCTTCAATGCTCCCATCACTACAACTTTCCAATGCTGGCATCTCACCATCATCACTCTCATTGTCGTCTTCCTCTTCATCAGTCACTATCTCACCATTTCTCATGGTCATAACTCTCTTGTTTGGACATTCTTTGCTGATATGTCCCACACCTTGGCACTTCCAACACTTAATATCTCGATTTCGCAGCTTAGGCTCTTCAACTTTGGACTTGCCTTTAGAACTTGATTCGGCCTTCACTTTCCCACTATCTTGACCAGCCTTGTTTCTTTCCTTGTAATCACGCCTTCCTTCCCTATTCCAAGGAGAAAAAGAATTAGAAACAGGTTTTTAATAATACCTTGATGGTCGTCTTCCTTGGAGTTATTTTTCCACCTTGATGGCAATATGCACCATCTCTTCAAACTCCACATATGGCTGCAAATCAACCTGGTCAGCAATATCCGAATTCAAACCAGCCAAGAAACGTGCCATAGTAGCCTCTACATCCTCATCTAGGTTAGCTCTAGTCATCAACATCTCCATCTCTTTGTAGTAGTCATCAACACTTTTACTTCCTTGCTTGAGAACCTGAAGTCTCTGCATGATTTCCCTATGGAAATGTCTAGGCACAAACCTCTTCCTCATGACTGATTTAAGATCAGCCCAAGTCTCAATAGGATACTCCAAATTCCTTCTTCTACTAGTCACTATCTGATCCCACCAAGCTATATAGCATAATCTGTAAATTGAGTAACAATAAGCTTGACCTTGTTTTCCTCAGTACATCGATGGCAATCAAATATGAGGTCAACCTGCTTCTCCCATTGCAAATAAGCTTCTGGATCTGATTTACCACGAAAATTAGGAATTTTCAGCTTGATGCTTCCCAAGCTCCTATCAATGACTTCATCATCACCATGATTTCTACCATAGAAAGGATTATTATTCATCCTTCCTTTACCTCTACCAGCACCACGTCCTCCTCTACCTCCACCTCTATGTAGAGCTCCTCCAACCAGACTTGCATTATCCTCCTCAAGCTCATTTTCATCTTCCAAATGTTCAGGCTGTTGCATTCGATTTCTGCCACCTCTTTGCCTCTCAATGCGCTCCGGTGTGGCTCTTTCAACACTCTGCAACCTCAAATCCATGCGCTCCAATGTTTCTATTATGTTCTCCATAGTGCAGTATAAACGTGTAAATTCAGCTTGCTGCGCCTCACGTAATCGAGCTGGATCAATCGGAACACCCCTGCTATCACTTTCATCTCTCCCAGACATTTTTCCTGTAATAAAAGGTTAGCACAAAACAAATAAAAGGCCTCACAACACTCCCTCACGTGTTTACACTCAATAGATGAAGGTTGGTCTCTCGTGTTTCACTCAATATATGAAATCACTCACGGTTCAGCTCACACCTCTCAAGCTGATATCTTTTACGTTCTTAGGTGAATCACACTTTATGAAACAACTCAAATAGCCTTCCGTGTGTAGTATCCCAAAATCTGAAATTTCGTGAGAAAAAAATTCAGTTACTTCTAATCCACCTAGATTCGACCCTTAGCATCTAAATAACAAGGAAAACGAAAAAATTTTTCTTGAAGTGATTCTATACTCTTTTTTTTTTTTTTGCTTCCTCTCACTATCTCTTTTGAAGGGCAGCCCTAGTTCACACCACGAAACTTTTTTCCAATCAGGTAACAAGAACAAGATCGAATTTGAAGCACTTTCTTTGAATTTCGAAACTGAATCAGAATGAATAATCAAGACAAGATTTGAATTTAGCACACTTTTTTGAATTTCGAATTCAAATCAGAATGATTAACAAGAACAAGATTCGGATTTAGAACACTTTCCCTGAATTTCGAATTTAGGTTTTATGAAAATGAAAATGAAAATAACCCACAAAGAAAACAATTCAGAGGAACAAGGAAAACAAGAGAACGAATTCAACAATTGGATCAAAGTAACGAAAACGCAAATAACAAAAGAAGGAATGAAAATGAATTGATAGGGATAAAACTTGATCTAGAGCGTAGGCTCTGATACCAAATGATACGGAACCTCCAAGAATAAGCCTGAGAACCCCTTGATTTCGAACCCTCCAGCATTAACTTGAAAACCCCTAGTCGAATTCGGTACAACCCCCAAGGATTAGGTTAGATTTCAGATTACCTTGAATTGATCAAAGATCCAAGATTTCGAAACAAGTCAGTTCCTAAATCCCAGATTCGAAACACTCCACAAGAAAGTTGATCAAACTACTTGAATGTTTCTGAAGCATGTATTCAAGCAAGAACACAAAGATAAAAGCAATTCAGCTTTAGGTTAATAAATTCGTCCAAAACTTCAAAACTGGTGTCTTACAACCCTAAATGAGATATAAATAACTAAACTCTAATTAGGGTTATTAAGTAGCATTTGGCTTTCTAATCAAATTTTAAGAAATAATAAAGTAAACAACGTTCTGATTTAATACAAAACAAACAGGGCCCTTACTTTTTAAATAAGCATAACTAGTGGGCCTTAATACATATTAATTACAATCCTCATTCGTGAATTACAACTTGTAGCAAGTTGTAATTGACTTCCTTTGGTCTTGTCTCCAAGCTTGTAATTCTTTGCAAACCATAGTTAGCCAAATTCACCAAATCTTGCAAATGGCAAATTAGTGCTTGCTGAATCTTTTTGGCTCGCGATCTAGTTATAGGACCTTGTGGCAAAATAATTGGATTGATGATCTCCTCAACTTGTTCCCCACGTCCTAACTCTTGCTCATCCTTGCGGTGTGCTGGTTGTTCCACAACATTTGGGCTGTTGATTCCTCACTTTCTTCATCATCTTCCCTTTCTACTTCATCATGATTCATAATGTTTCCTCTCCCTCTATTCTGTCCCCTTCGATTAGTATCATTTTGCTACCTTTGCATTATTCTATCTACACCACCTCTCATGTTGTTTATGACCAAATCAAACCTTTCAGATTTCCTTTGCATTGCCTCTAACATGAAGGCTTTGTCATTTATGGTCATATCAGGTTTATCACCTCCAGAATTTGACATGGTGTAAGAACTTGCAAGAAAATGTTAGTAAAGAAAATTTCCTCACTGCACTTCCTTATGTGTTTCACTCAAGATCAGATTGTCACACCTTTTGTATTTCACTCGAAACTTGACCCATTTTTTCTTATAAGCTCAAATTCTTTACCTTTTTATCCCTCAATTATTCTTTTATCAAGTTGAATTTCAGAACTGGATCCACTTAAATCAAGTAAAACAAGTTTTATTTTAAAGACTCTACAAGGAACTTAATGAACAAAATGAATTCAACAATTCTAGAAGCAATTCAGTTTAAATCAACAAGAACTAAAAATTAACACAAGAAGCAAGAAGTATTTGTGTTAATCATACCAAAGTAACAACGATTGAGAATTAGCTACTTAGTGCATACAGGAAACAAGAGGTATATGAAAGAATGAAACTAAGAATACAAAGAAAACAATTCTGGATATTGAAAAATAGAATTCAAATCAATCTAATGAGTAATCTGAATATGCAACCTAAATCTATTCCCAATATAAACTATGCTCTAAAGATCAGATTTTAAATGCTAAATGGATGCATAATAAGGAACTGATGAATTTTTGATCTAATATAATAAGATAGAGAGCTTTTAATTATGTGAGCAAAGATGACAATAAGAGCAAGGCTAGCGGAGGAAGCATAGGAGGCAACAATGCCATGGAGCTCATTTTACCAAGTGGGCCAATTACAAGATTGATGCGGAATCCATGGATCAAATATTACATCTAGAATTCCACATACACATCTAGCATAAAATCTTAGAACTCAAAAACAAATCCTCCCTTCCAAACCCACAACTAACCTATAATTGAGAACTTGGGTGATTGGGATGAAGAAATGAATTAATTTAAAAGCCACAAGTCAGACTTGATAAGTTAGAACCAATTCTTCATGCAACAAGAATAAGAAGAAAACCTCTCAAACTTGAAAACACAACAATTACATTCAGCATAAACTGGAAATTCATAGCAATCCCCTTGAGTTCTTTTTTCCCTTCCTATATAGTTGGAAAAGAAGAGCTAATGGCTTAAAAGTCTAGGTTTACATGTATCTAGTCACAATGGCATTAATTATTCATCCACATCAATGATATATTCTAAATTACTGCCCATAATTATGACAACATTGATGGGCAGATTCTACATGTATTTTGGTGTTGGTTCACATGTGTCTAGTCACACTAGCACTAAACCACATCAATATTATATTCCAAATTCGTGCTAATGCCCATCACCATACTTATGGGAAGATTCTTCATGCTTCTTGGTGAGTTTCTGAGTTCCTCTTCATGATCCCTCATATTCAATATAGGTTGGTCTCCCTCTTCATTAATCCACCTTTGAATGAAGTGTTGGAACACATGCTGGAGTTTCTTTGATTGTGATCTTGTGATTGGTCCACTTGGCATAATGATATCATCAACATATTTGCTGCCTTGTGTAGATTCATCAAACTTGCTTATAGTTTCCTCATCATTCCCTCCTTGCTCAAAAAGATTGGTCCTCAGATTTGAACCTACATCAAAAAGAGAAAGATCACTAACATTGAAAGTTGTAGAAACATTATACTCACCTGGTAGATCGATTTTATAGGCATTGTCATTGATTCGTTCTAAAAGTTGGAATGGGCCATCTCCCCTTGCATCCAACTTGGATTTTCTTTATTTAGGAAATCTTTCCTTCCTCATATGAACCCAATCCCAATCACCAGGTTGGAAAATCACATATTTCCTTCTTCTATTTGCATTATGGGCAAATGATTCATATTTCTTCTCAAGATGAGCTCGTGCCTTCTCATGTATCTTCTTAACCAACTCTACTTTCTTTTCACCATCTAAGTTAGTTATTGCATCTAATGGTAAAGGAAACAGATCAGGTGTTATAAGCAGATTAAAACCATAAACAATTTTAAATGGTGAATAACCTGTAGAAGAATGTGTGCTTCTATTATATGCAAACTCCACTAATGGCAAACAATCTTCTCAAGTTTTCAAATTCTTACCCACAATAGCACGTAAAAAAGATCCTAAAGTCCTATTTACCACTTCTGTTTGTCCATCAGTTTTGTGGATGACAAGTTGTAGAGAACAATAATTTAGTACCTAACTTATTCCACAAAACATGCCAAAAATGACTTAAGAACTTCACATCTCTATCACTTACAATTGTTTTAGGAATGCCATGCAAATGAACTACTTCCCCAAAGAACCAATTAGCAATATTTGTTGCATCATCAGTTTTGTAACATGCAATGAAATGAGCCATTTTGCTGAATCTATCAACAATACCAAATATGCTATCTTTCCCTTTTATAGTCCTAGGCATCCCTAAAACAAAGTCCATAGATATGTCAATCCAAGGTGCATTAGGAATAGGTAAAGGAGTATACAGCTCATGAGGTAAAGAATTAGATTTTGCTTATTTACATGCAATACACTTGGCACAAATTCTTTCAACATCCTTTCTCATGTTCGCCCAATAGAAATGTTCAAGCAGAATGTCTAAAGTCTTAAATACCCCAAAATGTCCCATGAGTCCTCCACTATGTGCCTCACACACAAGCAATTCCCTTAATAAGAAACTAGGCATGCATAATCTTTCATCCTTAAACAAGTACCCATCATGCCTATAAAACTTCTGAAATGCAGAATGCTCACATGCTTTATAAAGATTTGTAAAGTCAATATCATTGGCATACATATCCTTAATTTGCTCAAAGCCTAATAACTTAGAACTAAGAGTTGAGTTTAAGGAATACCTTCTTGAAAGTGCTATAACGATTCAGCTTGGTTTTCCCCTTTAGATGCTATAACGATTCATGATCTGTATGAATAACAAACTCTTTAGGCAATAAGTATTGTTGCCACACTTGTAAAGCTCTTACCAAAGCATACAACTCCTTGTCATAAGTGGAATAATTTAATTGTGCAACATGAAGCTTCTCACTAAAATACGCAATTGGTTTCCCTTCTTGCATCAAAACAGCACCTATGCCCATATTCAGTGTAAGTTGGTCTCCCTCTTCATTAATCCACCTTTGAATGAAGTGTTGGAACACATGCTGAAGTTTCTTTGATTGTGATATTGTGATTGGTCCACTTGGCATAATGATATCATCAACATATTTGCTGCCTTGTGTAGATTCATCAAGCTTGCTTATAGTTTTCTCATTAAAGATTGCAGGCCAAGAAGCTCAAATCTACCTTCCAAGGCTTTGTAAGGCGATTTATGAAAGAAAGGTTTGGTGGACAGGCCTTTGATGCTAAGGATATAGAGGAGAAGCAGCCCATAAATTTAATCCAAGTATATGGGCTTATTATTTAATATGTATTAAAACCCACTATGATGCGGAACCCCAAGATTATAAAGAATCCAAAACCCCAACACACAAATTCAGTATACCAAGAACCCTAGCTGGTTGTTTGTCCTATTAAACCCCTAATTGACATGCAACTAGAAACATAGATAATTGGATAGAATTAAAGAAGAACTAGAAAGAAAGCCACAAGTGTTACCTTGATAAGTTGATTCCAATTCTTGATGCAACAAGAAGAAGAGAAACCTCTCTTGATGAAATTCGGCCAAGCCAAAATAATTGAATAATATGATCACAAAAACTGATGTCTTACAACCCTAAATGAGATATAAATAGCTAAACCCTAATTAGGGTCATTAAGTAGCATTTGGTTGGCTAATCAAATTTTAAGAAATAATAAAGTAAAACAAAGTTCTAATTTAATAAAAAAGAAACAGGGCCCTTACTTTTTAAAAAAGCATAACTAGTGGGCCTTAATACATGTTAAATAATAGGCCCATATACTTGGATTAAATTTATGGGCTGCTTCTCCTTTATATCGTAGAGTCAAAGGCCTGTCCACTAAGTCTTTCTTCCATGAATCACCTTACAAAGCCTTGGAAGGTAGTTTTGAGCTTCTTGGCCTGCAACCTTGTAATTGGCCCATTTGGTAAAACAAGCTCCATGCCATGTTGGCCTCCTATACTTGCTCCGCTAGCCTTGCTCATACGGCCATCTTTGTTTGCATCAATCCCTCCCTCCTCAAAAAAATTCATCCTCGAATCTGCGTCCATATCAAAAGGAGAAAGATCAGAAACATTAAAGGTTGCAGAAACTTGGTACAGGCAAGTCAATTTTATAAGCATTGTCATTAATCTTTTCTAGCACTTGGAAAGGACCATCGCCTCTTGGATCCAACTTTGATGTTCTCATATTGGGAAACCTTTCCTTCCTTAAATGCACCATACCCAATCACCAGGTTCAAAAGTAACAACTTTGCGCCCCCGATTGGCTTGACATGCATAATGCTCATTCTTCTTCTCAATGTGTTGTCTTGCCTTCTCATGTATAGTATTGACCAACTCAGCCTTCCTCTGTCCATCTAGGTTAGTAATCTCATGTAATGGCAAAAGCATTAAATCCATAGGAGTAAGAGGATTAAACCCATACACAATTTCAAAAGGTGAGAATCCAGTGGAAGAATGCAAATTACGATTATAAGCAAATTCAACTAATGGAAGACACTCTTCCCATGTTCTCAAATTCTTACCTACCACAGCACGCAATAAAGTCCCTAAAGTTCTATTCACCACTTCAGTTTGTCCATCAGTTTGTGGATGACAAGTGGTAGAAAATAATAACTTAGTACCCAATATTCCCCACAAAACTCTCCAAAAGTGGCTCAATAATTTAACATTACGATCAGAGACTATTGTCATAGGTATACCATGCAAATGCACAATATCTCTAAAGAATAAATTAGCTATATTTGTTGCATCATCAGTTTTATGGCAAGCTATGAAATGTACCATTTTGCTAAATCTATCCACAACAACAAATATGTTGTGATGAGGAAACTATAAGCAAGATTGATGAATCTACACATGGCAACAAATATGTTGATGATATCATTATGCCAAGTGGACCAATCACAAGATCACAATCAAAGAAACTCCAGCATGTGTTCCAACACTTCATTCAAAGGTGGATTAATGAAGAGGGAGACCAACTTGTACTGAATATGATGGATCATGAAGAGGAAGTCAGAAACTCACCAAGAGGCATGAAGAATCTATTGTGACTAGATACATGTAAACCTAGACTTTCAAGTCATTAGTTCATCTTTTCCAACTATATAGGGATGGGAAAAAGAACTTAAGAGGGTGACTAAGAATTTTAAGTTTATGCTGAATGTAATTGGTGTGTTTTCAAGTTTGAGAGGTTTTCTTCTTATTCTTGTTGCATGAAGAATTAGTTCTAACTTATCAAGTCTGACTTGTGGAGTTTAAATCAATTCATTTCTTCATCCCAATCACCCAATTTCTCAATTACAGGTTAGTTGTGGGTTTGGTAGGGAGGATTTGTTTTTGAGTTCTAAGATTCTATGTTAGATGTGTACGTGGGGTTCTAGATGAAATATTTAATCCATGGGTTCTGCATCATTTGGTATCAGAGCTTTGGCTTAAGATAAATCTCTAGGTATCTTTTATGTTTTAATTATCCAAAAGAAAAAAAAAGAACCAGATTTAGTTTCTATGTCTCTTCATTTTCTGTTCTTGTTGCACATTGTTCTTGTTCTTCAAATCTGTGGATTTTTGTTTATCTTTTCAATTTCTATCCTTGTTTACTAAAAGTTCAACAACAAAAAAAAAAAGGAAAAGATCAAAAGAAAAAAAAAAGAGAATCAGATTCAACTTCCTCAACATAAAAGAAAAAAAAATTCTTACCTGTTTCTGTCCAATATTTTTTCTATACAAGTGTTTGAGATTTTTTTTGCATATTTATAAAATTAACAGCTTGCTACCTTATTATATTTGATCAAATTACATCAGCTCCTCATTATGCATCCATTTAGCATTTAAAATATGATATTTAGAGCATAGCTTGCATTGGGAATAGATTTAAGTTGCATATTCAGATTACTCATTGGAGTGATTTGATTTCTATTTTTCATTATTCAGAATTGTTTTTCTTTGTATTCTTAGTTTCATTCTTTCATATACCTCTTGTTTTTTGTATGCATTAAGTAGCTAATTCTCAAGCATAGTTACTTTGGTTTGATTAACACAAATACTTTTTGCTTCTTGTGTTAACTTTCATTTCTTGTTGTTTAAATTAAATTACTTCTAGAATTGCTGAAGTCATTTCATTCATTAGGTTCCTTGTAAACTCTTTAATACAAAACTTGTTTTACTTTATTTAAGTGGATTCAGTTCTGAAATTCAACTTGATAAAAGGAGAATTGAGAGGTAACAAGGACCAAATTTTGAGTGTAATACAAGAGGAGTGACAATATGATCTTGAGTGAAACATGTAAGGGAGTGTGGTGAGAAAATTTTTCTTTACTAACATTTTCTTACAGGTTCTTATACCATGTCAAATTCTGGAGGTGAAAAACGTGACATGACCATGAATGACATAGCCTTCATGTTAGAGGCAATGCAAAGGAAATTTGAAAGGTTTGATTTGGTCATAAACAACATGAGAGGTGATGAAGACAGCATAATGCAAAGGCAACAAAATAATACTAATCGAAGGGCGCAGAATAGAGGAAGAGGAAATATGATGAATGATGATGAGGTAGAAAGGGAAGATGATGAAGAAAGTGAGGAATCAATTGCTCAAAGAAGACCTCAACAAAGGGATAGTAACATATCTTCCATAAAAATCAAGATACCATCATTCAAGGGGAGAAATGATGCTGAAGCTTACCTTGAATGGGAAAGAAAAGTTGAGTTGGAATTTGATTGTCATAATTATAGTGAAATGAAGAAAGTTAAAATTGCAGCAGTTGAATTCACAGATTATGCACTAATTTGGTGGGATCAATTGATGATTTCCAAGAGGAGAAATGGAGAAAGAACCATCACTATTTGGGCTGAAATGAAAACTGTGATGAGAAAGAGATTTGTACCATCATACTACTATAGGGAGCTTCACCAAAAATTGCAGCGGTTAACTCAAGGATCCATGTCAGTGGAAGATTACTATAAAGAGATGGAGATGATCATGAGTAGAACTAATATAGAGGAGGATCCAAAAATCACTATGGCTCAATTTTTGAGTAGGCTGAATAGAGAGATTGCTAACATAATTGAATTACTTCATTATGTGGAGCTTGAAGATATGGTACACATGGCCATGAAAGTGGAGAAGCAACTAAAACTCAAGGAAGCAGCAAAGGAATTTTCTAATTCCAGCTCTAGTTTCACTTCAAAATGGCCAAAGAAAGATGATAATCCTAAAGGGAAGGAGGCTACCTAGAAAGGAAAGGAAAAACAAGTTCCAACTGATCCTAAAGGTAACTCTCAAACGTCTAACTCTAATCAAAAGCATAGTACCATTAAATGATTTAGGTGTTTGGGATTAGGGCATATAGCATCTCAATGTCCAAATAAGAAAATTATTTTGATACGAGATAATGGTGAAATTGATAGTGCTAGTGAACATGAAAGTGATGATGATAATGATAACATGCCACCATTAGAGGAAATTGAACATATCATTGAATATCCTGCCCATGGTGAATCTTTGGTTATTAGAAGAGCTTTAAACATGAAAATTAAAGATGAAGAAAGTAATCAAAGAGAGAACATTTTCCATACTCATTGCATTGTGAATGGAAAAGTATACAGCATGATCATTGATGGGGGGTAGTTGTGCAAATGTTGCTAGTACTGATTTTGTAGATAAATTAGGGCTAGCATGCACAAAACATCCTAGTCCCTACAAGCTGCAAAGGTTGAATGATTGTGGAGAGGTGAGGGTAACAAAGCAGGTTCTGTTTTTTTTTTTTTTTTTTTACAATTGGGAGATACAAAGATGAAGTTTGTTGTGATGTTATGCCTATGCATGCTAGCCATATCCTTCTTGGTCGTCCATGGCAGTTTGATAGAAAAGCTTTGCATGATGGCTTTAAGAATCATTATTCTTTCAGCCTAAATAGTTTAAATTTCACTCTTGCTCCATTGTCACCTAAACAAGTGTATGAAGATCAAGTAAAAATTTTGAGATCATTTGAAAGGAATTCTGGTGGTGAGGGTAAAACAAATAAAAATGGAGTACAAGAGGCCAAGTGTGAGAAAAAGAATGATAAAAATGGCCCATTGGTGAGAGAAAAAGAGAAAGGGAGAGAAAATAAAAGAGAGTGTTTCTATGCAAAAGAAAAAGAGTTAAGGAGTGGTTTTTGTGAGAAAAGAAGTTTGATTGTACTTAGGTTCAAAGAGACCTTGATTTCTACATCTGACCTTGATAACCCTTTGCCTAGTTGTGTTAGTTCTAGTTTACAGGAATTTGGAGATGTTTTTTCAGAAGATGTACCTAAAGGTTTACCACCTTTAAGAAGGATTGAGCATCAAATTGACTTCATTCCGAGCTCAACAATTCCTAATCGACTAGCTTATAGAAGTAATCCGGAGGAAATCAAGGAACTTCAAAGGCAAGTGGAGGAGTTGCTAGCAAAGGGACATGTGCATGAAAGTCAGTCCATGTGCTGTTCCGGTGTTATTCGTACCAAAGAAAGATGGATCATGGAGAATGTGTGTGGACTGCCGAGCAATCAATAAAATCACGGTGAAGTATAGACATCCAATTCCTAGACTTAATGATATGCTTGATGATTTGAGTGGTTCGTGCATTTTTACTAAGATTGATTTGAAAAGTGGTTACCATCAAATTAGGATGAAAGAAGGAGATGAGTGGAAAACTGCATTCAAAACAAAATATGGTCTTTATGAGTGGTTAGTTATGCCATTTGGTTTATCTAATGCACCTAGTACATTCATGAGATTAATGAACCATGTTCTGCGTGCATATCTTGTTAAATTTGTTGTTGTATATTTTGATGACATACTCATTTATAGCAAATCAATAGATGAGCATGTAGAACATATTAGGGCTGTTCTTGATGTTTTGAGAAAGGAAGAATTGTATGCCAACTTGAAAAAGTGCATGTTTTTGTAGAGATAAAATCATATTCTTAGGTTTTATGGTTAGTGCACAAGGAATTGAGGTTGATGATGAAAAGGTAAAGGCAATAAGAGATTAGTCAGAACCTAAAACAGTAAGTGAGGTAAGAAGTTTTCATAGTTGGGCTAGTTTCTATATAATGTTTGTTAAAGATTTTAGTTTCATTGGTGCACCATTAAATTACTTGGTAAAAAAAGATGTAAAGTTTAATTGGACTAAAATTCATGAAAATGCATTCAATTTGTTGAAAAACAAAAGGTTAACTACTGCTCCAATTCTTGCTTTACTAGATTTTGATAAGACCTTCGACTTAGAGTGTGATGCTTCAAGTGTGGGCATAGGTGCTATTTTGATGCAAGAAGGGAAACCAATTGCATATTTTAGTGAGAAGCTTCATGGTGCATAATTAAATTATTCCACTTATGACAAGGAGTTGTATGCTTTGGTAAGAGCTTTACAAGTGTGTCAACATTACTTATTGCCTAAAGAGTTTGTTATTCATGCAGATCATGAATCATTAAAGTATCTAAAGGGGCAAACCAAGCTGAACCGAAGACATGGAAAGTGGATAGAGTTCTTGAGCCATTTCCATATGTGATAAAGTATAAGCATGGAAAAGACAATGTAGTAGCAGATGCACTTTCAAGAAGGTATTCCTTAATCTCAACACTTAGTTCTAAGTTATTAGGCTTTGATCAAATTAAGGATATGTATGCCAATGATGTTGACTTTGCAAATGTTTATAAAGCATGTGAGCATTCTGCATTTCAGAAGTTTTATAGGCATGATGGGTATTTGTTTAAGGATGAAAGATTATGCATGCCTAGTTGCTCATTAAGGGAATTGCTTGTGCATGAGGCACATAGTGGAGTACTCATGGGACATTTTGGGGTATTTAAGACTTTAGACATTCTGCATGAACATTTCTATTGGCTAAACATGAGAAAGGATGTTGAAAGAATTCGTGCCAAGTTTATTGCATGTAAACAAGCAAAATCTAAGTCTTTACCTAATGGGCTGTATACTCCTTTAGCTATTCCTAATGCACCTTGGATTTATTATTTATGGACATTGTTTTTGGGCTGCAGAGGACTAGAAAGGGAAAGATAGCATATTTGTTATTGTTGATATATTCAGCAAAGTGGCTCATTTTATTGCATGTCACAAAACTGATGATGCAACAAATATAGCTAATTTGTTCTTTGGAGAAGTAGTTTGTTTGCATGGCATTCCTAAAACAATTGTAAGTGATAGAGATGTGAAGTTCTTAAGTCATTTTTGGCGTGTTTTGTGGAATAAGTTAGGTACTAAATTGTTGTTCTCTACAACTTGTCATCCACAAACTGATGGACAAACAGAAGTGGTAAATAGGACTTTAGGATCTTTGTTACGTACTGTTGTGGGTAAGAATTTGAAAACTTGGGAAGATTGTTTGCCATTAGTGGAGTTTGCATATAATAGAAGCATACATTCTTCTATAGGTTATTCACCATTTGAAATTGTTTATGGTTTTAATTCGCTTACACCACTTGATCTGTTTCCTTTGCCATTAAATGAAATAACTAACTTAGATGGTTAAAAGAAAACGGAGTTGCTTAAGAAGATACATGAGAAGGCATGTGACGCGGAACCCTATGGCAATGAAGGCCTCAAACCCCAACGCATGATTGATAGAAGAAAACCAAGAACGAAGGAAAATCACCTTCTAAAGCACCCAATTGCTTAGCAAAGCACTAACACTTATAACAGAAGGATTTAGGAAGCTCGAATTAGAAGAACGCAACAATCGAAATTGATAAGTAAATCTAATTCTTGATGCAATCAGAAGAAAAAGAGAATCCACTCCTATTCTATAATGGCCGAAATTTTCAATAAGAAAATTGATAATATAATTTTTGTCAAAAAAGTGTCCTTACAAGAAAAATAAGGCCCTATTTATACTAAAAGGCCAATAAAATCTGAAACCCTAATTCTAATGGGAAAAGGAAAACTACAAAGTTAAAATCCTAACCCACTAAGGAAAATATAAAGTATGGAAACAAATTAATATTCTGAAATAACTAAATAGGAAACCACACATCCTAACCCACTAAGGAAAATATAAAGTATAAAAAAAATGGCCAAACTAAATCCCTTCAAAATAAGAACACTCCCCACACTATTTGGGCTGTCCATGGGCCTTAAATTAATTCCCAAGGCTATATATGAACCCCCATGGACCTTTCTTGCACGTTGGACCTCTTTAGCTAGCCTTTAGCTTCCATATTCACACTAAGCATCATAATCAACTTTGGTGTGCCTTCTTCAAGCTCTATTTTGCACTTTTCCATTGCCATTTCAGTCACTTCCTTTGAAATTTGATCTTGAATATGCAATCCCATAGCTGCTCCAAACTTCTTAGCTCTGCTCCTAGTCAATGGCCCATTTGGAAGCACCAATGGATCATTACCTTGTGGCTACTTCGTATCATTCTCCCCCTCTTCAGAAAGATTTGTCCTCAAATCTGCATCATCATAAGGAGATAAATCAGAAACATTAAAAGTAGTACTAACACCATACTCACCAGGCAAGTCTATCTTGTATGCATTATCATTGATCTTTGCCAACACTTGAAATGGACCATCACCACGTGCATCAAGCTTATTCTTCCTTTGATTTGGAAACCTCTCCTTTCGGAAGTGTACCCAAACCCAATCCCCAGGAGAAAACACTATCTTCTTGCATCCTCTATTTGCTCGATCAGCATATGACTTGTTCTTTTTCTCCATACTAACTCGAGCTTTCTCATGCATAGCCTTCACCAATTCTGCTTTCCTGTTTCCATCTAAACTAACAAGCTCATGTGAAGGTAAAGGAATAAGATCAAGTACAGTTAATGGGTTAAAACCATAAACAAGCTCAAATGGCGAATAACCTGTAGAAGTGATGAGGATCTGATTGCTAGCATACAACACCAAGGACCTGTTACTCGATCAATGGCAAGAAAACTTCAAGGATTAGTTTCCAAACATCTATATGTTCTCAATACAATTGGAACGTTAAGACTTGAAGAAAATAAGAGCAAAGAAGCTGTTTGGTTGCATGTGTCCAAATTGCAATCTACCCAAGAGGCCAATTGACCCAAAGGAGTTAGAATACATATTGGCATCCATCATTATACCTTTGGGAGCTAAATACATACCATTCACGTTCCATTGGATGTCCATATATTAAGAGTGGCTGAAATTCACATTGGGAGTCAAAGATGCCTTTTAAAAGCTAGTGGGAGACAAGCTATATGGCTGCCCATGCCTTTTAAAAGCTAGTGGGAGACAAGCTATATGGCTGCCCAATTTGTTTTATGTAACCACATTATTATATTTGTATTTTTCCATCATTTCACTTGTTTTATGCTTTCTTTAAGTCTTTAAAAACATATGTAATGGCAGATTTTGAACTTAATGAATATTCTGTGTTTTCTCTCCATTTTTGAGAGCTTTGAGAGGTTTTTAGCCTTCTTTTGAGTTCTTGTTAGAACTTGCACGAATTCCTTGCAAAAATAACCAAGTTTGCTAGGTCTTAACTTATATTCAAGGTTTTTCCTTCACAAGTTGGGGTTGGGTCTTGAATCTTTGGTTTCCAGCCATATAGCTTCAGTTTTACATCACAAGTTGGTGTTGGGTTGAAGGTACTGGTTGGTGTTCTTATGTTTTGGAGACGATCCGTAGCTTGAGCTTCCTTAGGAATTAAATCCCAGCAAGGCAGGCTCACATCATTTGGTATCAGAGCTTAGGCTCTCCAAATCAGGTTTTTAGCATCATTCCTTCTTGTTTATGTCAAAAATATATATATTGTCTTCCTTGGAGTCATTTTTTTTGCCATTAGTTTAATTTCTACAAGCTGTATGCCTTCTTGTTTCTTTGAGTCCTTCTACCTTAATGTTGTTGCTGGATTAAATTAAAAAAAAAAGAAAGAAAGAAAGAACGAAAAAAAAAAAGTAAATTCGTGGCCCTTGGATTAGAAATTAAAGATTTTTAAGCAATGGGTGGATTCTCACAGGCTTCCAGTTTTTTTCACAGGGGGGTGTGAAAATTTTTGGCTTCCAGTTTTTTTCACAGGGGGTTGTGAAAATTTTTGCCTTCTCACAGGGGGTTGTGACAATTTCTGCCTTCCAAAAGTGAATGTGTATGTAAACATGTCCAAATCCTTTCAAATTTTACAGGCATGTTTTAGATATTCAGCTAAGCATACATATTAAATTTCATGTCAAAATTCGTTCGTTTGCTTGGTTGTCCATATATTACCGCTAGTTAGCCATTTTTGGGTCCATAATATAAACGTTTCATAAGAGACCTAAAAATTCGTTTTTCTTCTTCCATTTTGTCTCAATATATTGTCCTAAATCCAGTTTTGTCAAATTCTTCCCTTTGGTAATGTTTGTCTAAAATTTTAGTGTCTTTCGTCCTTAGGTTTCAAATATCATATATTCTGTTTTTTTTCAGCTTGTGTTACTCTTGTTCCATTCTTGAATGTGTTTTAAACCTTGCAATTTAGTTATTTAGTTGAGGAAATATTAAGTTCTTGCTAGAACTTGGAAGGGGCTGAAGTGAGTGGAAAAAGGCATAGAGTGGTGAGATTGTTAGAGGGTAAAAGCCAAAGTTTGAGTGAAATACAGATTGAGTGTTACCATATTAGAGTGAAACACGTGAGGGAGTGTGTGAGAGAATATTTCTAACATTTGTTTTGCAGCAATCAGTATGTCAACAAAACGAGATAGTGATCGAGAGAGCAACCGACCCCAAGAAGAGCCAGAAGCTTCTAATGTTCTTAAGGCATTGCAATCTCAATTTCAAAGGATGAATGTGTTGTTTGTTGATATTAGAGAACAGATGGAAAAACACTCAAAACAAATTGAAGAATTGCAGCAAGCAAGCTCTACAAATCAAAGGAATTTAGGAACGGATGAACGAGATAATTTTCATAGGGAGCAAAACACAAATAGGGGGCAGAATAGAGGTAGGCGTGCTGGACTAAATGATTTGCCAGTTTTCAATGAATTGGAGGATGTAGATGAAGATAATCTTGATGATGATGATGGGCAGCAATCTGTTGCACTTGATGATGTTATTAGACCAAGATATATGAGAGGTAATATGGGTGGTAGAGGTGGTGGCAGAAATATTAGGCAAGAAACTGTGGAAAATGCAAGAGGGAGAGGGAGAGTAGACAGCAATGTTAATGGAATTAAAATGAAAATTCCATCATTTCAAGGCAAAGCAAATCCAGATGCATACTTGGAATGGGAGAGAAAGACTGAACTCATCTTTGATTGCCACAACTATAGTGAGCAAAAGAAGGTGACACTTGCTGTGGTAGAGTTTACTGATTATGCATTAGTTTGGTGGGATCAATTACTCACTAAACGAAGAAGAAATGGCATGAGAGGAGTGCAGACTTGGGATGAGCTGAAACAAGTCATGAGAGATAGATTTGTACCACAACACTACTATAGGGAGTTACATCAACGATTACAAGGGCTGGTACAAGGCAATAAAAGTGTGGAAGAATATTTTCAAGAGATGGAAATGGCTATGATACGAGCTAATATAGAAGAAGAAAGGGAAGCAACTATGGCACGGTTTCTACATGGGCTGAAAGATGAAATTGCCGACATAGTGGAGCTGCATCATTATGTGGAGCTTGATGACATGTTAAATATGGCAATCAAGGTAGAAAAACAACTCAAGAAGAAGAAAACAACCAGATCTGGAATGGGAATGAATTCTGCCAATAATGTTCCTTGGAAGCCAAATTGGAAGAAAGGGGAATCTAGTGAGAATAAATTTGTTTCAAAGGAGAAGAAAGAGGGGAACAAGGCTGGAGAAAAACCCATTGTGATTGATAAGGGTAAGGCCCCAATGAACTCCAATGGAAGAACAAGAGACATCCAATGTTTCCGATGTTTAGGGAAAGGGCATTATGCTAGAGAATGTCCAAATAAAAGGGTGATGGTGGTGAGGCCGAGTGGTGATATTGAATCTGAAGATGATGAAGTTGTAGATGAAGATTCAGATGTTAACATTCTACCTTTGGATGAAGATAGTGATGTAGAGCATGCTGTGCATGGAAGTGCTCTTGTTGTTATGCGTGCTTTAAATATACAGGTGAAGGAAGATGAAGGTGATGAACTGCAAAGAGAAAATATTTTTCATACTAGATGTTTAGTCAAAGAAAAAGTTTGTAGTATGATCATAGATGGTGGGAGTTGTGTTAATGTGGCTAGCACTCTACTAGTAGAGAAACTTGCATTTCCTACTACAAAACATCCTAATCCATACAGATTGCAGTGGTTGAATGATAGTGGAGAAGTTAAGGTGACCAAGCAAGTATTATTGTCATTTACCATTGGGAGGTATAAGGATGAAGTGTTGTGTGATGTAGTTCCCATGCATGCTAGTCATATCCTACTTGGGAGGCCATGGCAATATGATAGAAAAGCAACACATGACGGGTTTAAGAATAGGTATTCATTTGATTTTGAAGGCCGAAAGGTGACTCTTGCACCTTTAACACCTATGGAGGCTTTTGAAGACCAAAAGAGAGTACAAGCTGCCATGCAAGAGAAAATGCAAAGAGAGGTTGAAAAGAGGGAGAGAGAAAAGAAAGATCAAGAGGAAAAACAAAGAATAAAAGCTGAGAGAGAAAAAGAAAAAGAGAAAAAGAAGAAATTACATAATAAAAATGAGAGTGGAGAGAAGAAAGTAAGTTTAGTTGCTAGGGGGAAAGATGTGAGGCAAGCATACTCTTCTGATAGTATGATGCTCCTTCTGATATGTAAGGGAGTTTTTCTTAATGTAACTGACCTTGATCCATCTATTCCTAGTGTTGCTTTGACTTTGTTGCAGGAATTTGAAGATGTCTTTCCAAATGAGGTACCGAGTGGATTGCCACCCATTAGAGGAATAGAACATCAAATTGATTTCATTCCTGAAGCTGTAATTCCAAATCGTCCAGCATATAGGACAAATCCTCAAGAGGTCAAGGAGTTGCAAAAACAGGTGGATGAGCTGCTTGCGAAAGGTCATGTTAGGGAGAGCATGAGTCCATGTGCTGTGCCGGTACTTCTAGTACCTAAAAAGGATGGATCAATGCGAATGTGTGTGGATTGTCGTGCTATCAATAAAATCACTGTAAAGTATAGACATCCAATTCCTAGACTTGATGATATGCTTGATGAATTGCATGGTGCATGTATATTTTCAAAAATTGATCTTAAAAGTGGTTATCATCAAATAAGAATGAGATTAGGAGATGAATGGAAAACAGCTTTTAAGACTCAATATGGTTTGTATGAATGGTTAGTCATGCCTTTTGGACTAAGCAATGCACCTAGTACTTTCATGAGATTAATGAATCATGTCTTGCGTGCTTTTCTTGGAAAGTTTGTTGTTGTGTATTTTGATGATATTTTAGTGTATAGTCAAAGTTTAAATGATCATTTAATGCATTTAAGATGTGTGCTTGAAGTTCTTAGGAAAGAGAAATTGTATGCAAATTTAAAGAAATGTACATTCTGTATGGAAAAAGTCATTTTCTTAGGATTTGTAGTGAGTGGGAAAGGAATTGAGGTTGATGATGATAAGGTAAAAGCCATCAAAGAGTGGCCTACACCAAAATCCGTGACTGATGTTAGGAGTTTTCATGGTCTTGCTAGTTTTTATAGGAGATTTGTTAGAGACTTTAGTACAATTGCAGCCCCATTAAATGAAATTGTGAAGAAAAATGTAGGGTTCAAATGGAATAAGGAACAGGAGCATGCATTTAGATTACTAAAAGAAAAATTATGTTCTGCACCATTACTTGCATTACCTGATTTTTCTAAGACTTTTGAAGTTGAATGTGATGCTTCCGGAGTGGGTATAGGTGCTGTTTTGATGCAGGAAAGAAGACCAATTGCATACTTTAGTGAGAAGCTAAGTGGAGCTCCTTTGAATTACTCTACTTATGACAAGGAGATGTATGCATTAGTGAGGGCGTTGGAGACGTGGCAGCATTATCTTTGGCCAAAGGAGTTTGTTATTCATAGTGATCATGAATCACTAAAATACTTGAAAGGACAAAGCAAGCTGAACAAACGCCATGCCAAATGGAGTGAATTTATTGAAGCATTTCCATATGTGATTCAATATAAGCAAGGAAAAGAAAATGTTGTTGCTGATGCCTTATCTAGGAGGTATGCCCTAATCTCTATGCTTGATGCTAGACTTCTAGGATTTGAGCATATGAAAGAATTGTATAAGCATGACTCTGAATTTGCACAAATATATGCCTCTTGTGAAAATGTTGCCTTTGAAAAATTTTATAGGCATGATGGTTTCTTATTTAGAGAGAAACGACTTTGTGTTCCAAATAGCTCTATAAGAGGATTGCTTGTAAGAGAGTCACATGGGGGAGGTTTAATGGGACATTTTGGGGTGGCTAAAACATTAGAAATTCTGCATGAACATTTTTATTGGCCACATATGAGGAAAGATGTAGAGAAATTTTGTGCTAAATGCGTGACATGTATGAAAGCAAAATCCAAAGTAAGACCACATGGTTTGTATATGCCTTTAAGTGTACCTAGTGAACCTTGGGTAGACTTATCTATGGATTTTATTTTGGGGCTACCTAGGACAAAAAAAGGTCATGATAGTTTATTTGTTGTGGTTGATCGATTTTCTAAAATGGCACATTTCATTCCATGTCATAAAACTGATGATGCATGCCATATATCTGATTTGTTCTTTAGAGAAGTAGTGAGATTGCATGGTATTCCTAGGACCATAGTAAGTGATCGAGATGTAAAATTTTTGAGTCATTTTTGGAAAGTCCTATGGGGAAAGTTAGGTACAAAGCTTTGTTTCTCTACTACATGCCATCCGCAAACAGATGGGCAGACGGAAGTTGTTAATAGGACTGTGGGCACTCTTCTTCGTACCATGATTAAACAAAATTTGAAGACATGGGAGGAATGCATACCATTTATTGAATTTGCATATAATAGATCAATGCATTCATCCACTGGATTTTCACCCTTTGAGCTTGTCTATGGTTTTAATCCACTTACTCCATTAGATTTGTTGCCTCTTCCTACTAATGAGCTTACTAGTTTTGATGGTAAAAAGAAAGCTGAATTGGTGAAGCAAATGCATCAAAGGGCCAAGCAACAAATGGAGAAGATTAATGAGAATAGAGCAACCAAAGTAAACAAAGGAAGGAAAAAGATGGTGTTCCAGCCTGGTGATCTGGTATGGGTTCATTTGCGAAAAGAAAGGTTTCCTACACAAAGGAAATCAAAATTGCAGCCGAGAAGTGATGGACCATTTGAAGTACTCGAAAGGATTAATGATAATGCCTACAAGATTAATCTACCAGGTGAGTATGGTGTAAGTGCAACTTTTAATGTTTCTGATCTTGCTCCTTACTATGCAGATGATGAAGATTCGAGGACGAATTCTTTTGAAGAGGGAGAGGATGATGAGGATCTGATTGCTAGCATACAACACCAAGGACCTGTTACTCGATCAATGGCAAGAAAACTTCAAGGATTAGTTTCCAAACATCTATATGTTCTCAATACAATTGGAACGTTAAGACTTGAAGAAAATAAGAGCAAAGAAGCTGTTTGGTTGCATGTGTCCAAATTGCAATCTACCCAAGAGGCCAATTGACCCAAAGGAGTTAGAATACATATTGGCATCCATCATTATACCTTTGGGAGCTAAATACATACCATTCACGTTCCATTGGATGTCCATATATTAAGAGTGGCTGAAATTCACATTGGGAGTCAAAGATGCCTTTTAAAAGCTAGTGGGAGACAGGCTATATGGCTGCCCATGCCTTTTAAAAGCTAGTGGGAGACAAGCTATATGGCTGCCCAATTTGTTTTATGTAACCACATTATTATATTTGTATTTTTCCATCATTTCACTTGTTTTATGCTTTCTTTAAGTCTTTAAAAACATATGTAATGGCAGATTTTGAACTTAATGAATATTCTGAGTTTTCTCTCCATTTTTGAGAGCTTTGAGACGTTTTTAGCCTTCTTTTGAGTTCTTGTTAGAACTTGCACGAATTCCTTGCAAAAATAACCAAGTTTGCTAGGTCTTAACTTATATTCAAGGTTTTTCCTTCACAAGTTGGGGTTGGGTCTTGAATCTTTGGTTTCCAGCCATATAGCTTCAGTTTTACATCACAAGTTGGTGTTGGGTTGAAGGTACTGGTTGGTGTTCTTATGTTTTGGAGACGATCCGTAGCTTGAGCTTCCTTAGGAATTAAATCCCAGCAAGGCAGGCTCACATCAAGAAGAATGAATAGAACGATTATAAGCAAACTCAATAAAAGGTAAATAATCTTCCCAAGCAGCCAAATTCTTTCCCACTATAACTCTCAACAATGTACCGAGTGTACAATTAACTACCTCTGTTTGCCCATCTGTTTGTGGATGACAAGTAGTAGAAAACAAAAGCTTAGCTCCTAATCTACCACACAAAACTCTCCAAAAATGGGACAAAAACTTAGCATCTCTATCAGACACAATAGTCCTAGGCACCCCATGTAGTCGAACCACTTCTCTAAAGAACAAATTAGCTACAACAATCGCATCATCAGCTTTATGACAAGGAATAAGGCATATATAGACCATGAGGCATAGACTTAGATTTCGCCTGTCTACAAGCAATACAAGCAGAACACAGAACATTTAGGCACACATAATTTATTTCCCTTAAACAAGTATCCATCATGCCTATAAAATGAATTAAAAGCTCCATGTTCACATGCAACATACACATTGCCAAAATCAACATCACCTACATATAAGTCCTTAACGTACTCAAAACCAAGCAATTTAGAACTCAACACAGATAGTAAAGTATATCTTCTAGACAACGCATCAGCCACTATATTATCCTTTCCTTGTTTGTATTTAACAACATAAGGGAATTGTTCTATAAATTCTATCCACTTACCATGCCTCTTGTTCAACTTACCTTGTCCCTTCAAGTGTTTGAGGGACTCATGATCTGTATGTATCATGAACTCCTTTGGAAGGAGGTAGTGCTGCCACACGTCCAATGCTCTCACCAAGGCATACAACTCCTTATCATAAGTGGAATAGTTCAATTGTGCACCATTGAGTTTCTCACTAAAATAGGCTATGGGCTTTTTCTCTTGCATCAATACAGCTCCAATACCTACACCAGAAGCATCACACTCAATCTCAAATGTACTCTCAAAATTAGGTAATGATAAAATAGTAGCGGATGTCAACTTCCCTTTCAGGCAGTCGAAGGCTTTTTGTTGCTCCTCTCCCCATTGGAACCCAACTTCCTTTTTTATTATGCTAGTTAACGGTGCTGCAATAGTAGAAAAGTCCTTCACAAACCTCCTATAGAAACTAGCCAATCCATGAAAGCTCCTCACATCCGTCAAACTCTTTGGAGTAGGCCACTCCTTTATAGCTTTCACTTTCTCTTCATCTACTTCAATGCCCTTGCGCACTCACAACAAAACCAAGAAACACAAGCCTATCTATGCAAAATGTGCATTTCTTAAGCTTGGCATATAAGTTTTCATTTCTCAATACTTCCAAAACTAGCCTAGCATGCTCAACATGGTCATCCAAAGTCTTACTATAAATCAGAATATCATCAAAATAGACTACAACAAATTTGCCCAAATAAGCTCTCAAAACATGGTTCATTAGTCTCATAAAAGTACTAGGTGCATTAGACAACCGAAAAGGCATTACTAACCACTCATATAGACCATATTTAGTTTTAAATGCTGTTTTCCATTCATCACCAGGTTTCATACGAATTTGATGATATCCGCTCATAAGATCAATTTTAGAAAAATACCTGGCACCATGCAGCTCATCCAACATGTCATCAAGTCATGGTATAGGATGTCGATACTTCACTGTGATCTTATTTACAGCCCTACAATCAACACACATTCTCCACGTGCCATCCTTCTTTGGAACCAACAACACAGGAACAATACACGGACTCAAACTCTCTCTAATCAGCCCTTTCTCCAGTAACTCATCTACTTGCTTTTGCTTCTCTTTCGTTTCCACGGGATTACTCTGGTAAGCTGGTCTATTTGGGATGGTAGAACCAGGCCCGAAGTCTATTTGATGCTCAATTCCTCTTAGCGGTGGCAATCCACTAGGTAATTCATCTGGAAACACATCCTGAAAATCCTGCAACAAAGACACAAAACTAGAAGGCAAACTATCAAGCGAAACATTAGTGTCAGCAAACAAAGTTTCTTTGTATCTAATGAGCATTAATGGCTGCCCAATAGACATTGCAAAATTAACCTCTCTCGCTCTTGCATAAAAAGTTTGTTTTGCTCTCCCTTCTTTCTTATTTTCTCTCACCAATGGGCCATTTATTTGTTTTGTTTCTTTTCTGGCCTCTTTTCCCATTTGCTTTTCACTCTCACTCACCTTATCATGTTCTCTCAAACTCCCCTTAATTTTTGAATTGGTAGCCCCAACTTGCCTCTCTTTCTCAATCATCTTTCTTTGATCTTCATACACTTCTAGGGGTGATAATGGAACAAGAGTGACCTATTTTCCTTCATAGGTAAATGTGTACCTATTCGAAAACCCATCATGTTGCACTCTCCGATCATATTGCCACGGTCTGCCCAATAACATATGTCCAGTTTGCATAGGAACTACATCACAATCAACTTCATCTTTGTACCAGCCTATTGAAAATGGTACCCTCACTCGCTTAGTTACTCTCACCTCACCACTATCATTAAACCACTGCAACTTATAAGGATTGGGATGCTGCATACATTCTAACCCCAATTTTTCAACCATAGTAGTACTTGCAGCATTAGTACAGCTCCCATATCAATAATAAGTGTACAAACCTTATTATTCACTAAGCATCTAGTATGAAAAATATTATCACGCTGTACTAGACTTTCCTCTTTCACCTGCATATTCAATGCACGCCTAGCAACTAACAATTCACCACGCTCAGCTAACAAAGTACAATCAACATGCTCATCACTACCAACATCATCATATATAGGAGAATCAAAGTTCCCAACATCATCATTATCATTATCACTAGGTTCAGAATCAAACACAACATCACCATCAGCTGTAGCAATCATAACTCTTCTATTTGGACATTGGGATACAATATGCCCATTCCCTAAACACTTAAAACATTTAATCTCCCTACTAGGAGTGGTAGTGTTAGGCGTACTTGTTTGCTTGTTTGGACCACTAGATGGCCCTTTTCCACTGGAGGTTGCAGCATTGCTTTTCTGGAATGAATTCTTGAACTTCCCTTTCTCTCCACCCCTATTGGCTGAATTTGCCCCACCACTATATTGGGGTCCTCTATAGGCCGAATTACTCCCAAACACATTTTGTGGTCTCCCATAGCCAAGTTTGGTGGAACTCTTGCTCTTTAACCTCCTCTCTATCTTCATAGCTTTATCAACCATCTCCTCCATGGTATTGTAATCATACATGTCCAACTCACTTGCAATATTCTGATTAAGTCCTCCAAGAAATCTAGACATCATCCATTGTTCATCTTGCTCAATATTAGCTCTAGCCATGATCATCTCCATCTCCTTGTGGTATTCTTCTACACTCTTGCCACCTTGCACCAGTCATGCTAAGCGATTATAAAAATCCCTATAATAATGAGAAGGGATAAAACGCTGCCTCATCAGGTCTCTCAACTCCTCCCATGCGGGTACGGCTCTCAACCCCTTGCCTCTTCTAGTGGATTTTAGTTGATCCCACCATAAATATTGCATAACCCTTGAACTCCACAGCTGCAATGTATGACTTCTTTTCTTCAGAATAATTATGGCACTCAAAAATTTGCTCTACTTTGCCCTCCCATTCAATGTATTCTTCAGCATTCTTGTTCCCTCTAAATTCAGGAACCTTCATTTTGATGGAAGTCAAATCATTATCATTGATAGGTGCTTGATAAATTTCAGCTTCTCCTTCTTCAAATCCATGATCAACCACACGACCTCTCTCATATGCACCTCTTGGTGCCCTCCTCCTAACTGGCTCTTCTCTCTCTTCTGCTCTTGCTGGTTGTAGAATTCTCTGTGGTAGCCTTATTGGAGCTGGTTGTTGTGCTTGCATTAAGCGTTCCATGGACTGCTGCAAGCTAGCCAACGTATTTGCTATTCTTTTCATATTGTCCTCATTTGCTTGCTTGTAAGTCTCAAGATCATCTGCAATATCTCGGATACTCATCTATTCTTTCTCAACAGCTATGCCTTTATCTCTACTAGAATTGCTACTCATTATCTCACAAAACAAAGAACTCACCTTTGCTAATTCTTCGATTGCACTTCAGAACAAAGGCTCACAAATCAATCACCAAGCACGTTCAAGGGAACTAGAACCTAAATCCTAGAATGACACCTAGAAAGAAACTTGACAAATTTGGAGGCAACACAAGAAAATTTTGTGTCACACGATTATATCAACCAGAGTATAGAATCAAACAAATAATACTCTAACAATGTCACGGAATCAAACGGTAGCTCAAACAAGAAATAGAAACAAAGAGGTCAAAAATTATGACGAATCTGGTCAAAATGTATCAAAACCAACTCACCTTAGCAAGTTAGTTTATGGACCTAATAATTCTACCCAAGAAAGCTAGTATCAAGACTCCTCAAGAATTCAATTTCGAAAAGGAAACTTCCAAATCAGCAAGAAAAAACGTAATAAAACAGCCCCTCAATTGGTGGCAAAAATTTTGATTACTTTCAACCTGATCCAAAATGATTCTAATACCTTAAATTACTAGAAAAGCAAAGAAATTTTGTTGAAGTGATTTTGTACTCTTTTTTTTTTTTTAGGATCTGGTCACTATCCTTGGATCACCAACTAAACACAAAGCCTTCAGTCCAATTTATACCCAATTTGGAATAAGAAAAACATATTTCGAATCAAAAGGCAAGAACACAATTTCGAAATTGAACAAAGAATTCTATAACCAAATTCGAAAATCCAATTGGAACCCTAACAGAACAACTAAAACAACCCTAGAAAGACAGATAGATAAAGATTTACCTGTAATTGGCTCTGATACCAAATGACGCGAAACCCTATGGCAATGAAGGCCTCAAACCCCAACACACGATTGATAAAAGAAAAACCAAGAACGAAGGAAAAACCACCTTCTAAAGCACCCAATTGCTTAGCAAAGCACGAACACTTATAATGGAAGGATTTAGGAAGCTCGAATTAGAAGAACGCCACAATCGAAATTGATAAGTAAATCTAATTCTTGATGCAATCAGGAGAAAAAGAGAATCCACTCCTATTCTATGATGGCCGAAATTTTCAATAAGAAAATTGATAATATAATTTTTGTCAAAAAAGTGTCCTTACAAGAAAAATAAGGCCCTATTTATACTAAAAGGCCAATAAAATTCGAAACCCTAATTCTAATGGGAAAAGGAAAACTACAAAGTCAAAATCCTAATCCACTAAGGAAAATATAAAGTATGGAAACAAATTAATATTCTGAAATAAATAAATAGGAAACCACACATCCTAACCCACTAAGGAAAATATAAAGTATAAAAAAATGGCCAAACTAAATCCCTTCAAAATAAGAACATGCCCCACACTATTTGGGCTGTCCATGGGCTTTAAATTACTTCCCAAGACTGTATATGAACCCCCATGGACCTTTCTTGCACGTTGGACCTCTTTAGCTAGCCTTTAGCTTCCATATTCACACTAAGCATCATAATCAGCTTTGGCATGCCTTCTTCAAGCTCTATTGTGCACTTTTCCATTTCCATTTCAGTCACTTCCTTTGAAATTTGATCTTGAATATGCAATCCCATAGCTGCTCCAAACTTCTTAGCTCTGCTCCTAGTCAATGGCCCATTTGGAAGCACCAATGGTGATGCGGAACCCATGGATCAAATATTACATCTAGAACTCCACATACACATCTAGCATAGAATCTTAGAACTCAAAAACAAATCCTCCCTACCAAACCCACAACTAACCTGTAATTGAGAACTTGGGTGATTGGGATGAAGAAATGAATTGATTAAAACGCCACAAGTGAGACTTGATAAGTTAGAACCAATTCTTCATGCAACAAGAATAAGAAGAAAACCTCTCAAACTTGAAAACACAGAAATTACATTCAACAATTCTGGAAATTCGTAGTCAACCCTATTAAGTTCTTTTTCCCATCCTTATATAGTTGGAAAAGAAGAACTAATGGCTTAAAGTCTAGGTTTACATGTATCTAGTCACAATAGCATTAATTGTTCATCCACCTCAATAATATACTCTAAATTACTGCCCATAATTCTGACAACATAGATGGGCAGATTGTACATTCATTTTGGTGTTGGTTCACATGTGTCTAGTCACACTAACACTAAACCATATCAATATTATATTCCAAATTCGTGCTAATGCCCATCACCATACTTATGGGCAGATTCTTCATGCTTGTTGGTGAGTTTCTGACTTCCTCTTCATGATCCATCATATTCACTACAAGTTGGTCTCCCTCTTCATTAATCCACCTTTGTATGAAGTGTTGGAACACATGCTGGAATTTCTTTGATTGTGATCTTGTGATTGGTCCACTTGGCATGATGATATCATCAACATATTTGCTGCCATTACATTCATCAAGCTTGCTTATAGTTTCCTCATCATTCCCTCCTTGCTCAAAAAGATTTGTCCTCTAATCTGAGCCTACATCAAAAGGAGAAAGATCACTAACATTGAAAGTTGCAGAAACATTATACTCACCTGGTAGATCAATTTTGTAGGCATTGTCATTGATCCGTTCTAAAACTTGGAATGGGCCATCTCCCCTTGCATCCAACTTGGATTTCCTTTGTTTAGGAAATCTTTCCTTCCTCATACGAACCCATACCCAATCACCAGGTTGGAAAATCACATGTTTCCTTCTTCTATTTGCATTATGGGCAACTGATTCATATTTCTTCTCAAGATGAGCTCGTGCCTTTTCATGTATCTGCTTAACCAACTCAGCTTTCTTTTCACCATCTAAGT
Organism: Garcia nutans; assembly: GCA_947685225.1. NCBI lineage: Eukaryota > Viridiplantae > Streptophyta > Magnoliopsida > Malpighiales > Euphorbiaceae > Garcia > Garcia nutans. The sequence continues at coordinate 27,835,998 of CANTUV010000007.1, read as the reverse complement.
TAGTTATTTCATTTAATGGCAAAGGAAACAAATCAAGTGGTGTAAGTGGATTAAAACCATAAACAATTTCAAATGGTGAATAACCAGTAGAAGAATGTATGCTTCTATTATATGCAAACTCCACTAATGGCAAACAATCTTCCCAAGTTTTCAAATTCTTACCCACAACAGCACGTAACAAAGATCCTAAAGTCCTATTTACCACTTCTGTTTGTCCATCAGTTTGTGGATGACAAGTTGTAGAGAACAACAATTTAGTACCTAACTTATTCCATAAAACACGCCAAAAATGACTTAAGAACTTCACATCTCTATCACTTACAATTGTTTTAGGAATGCCATGCAACCGAACTACTTCCCCAAAGAACAAATTTGCAATATTTGTTGCATCATCAGTTTTGTGACATGCAATGAAATGAGCCATTTTGCTGAATCTATCAACAACAACAAATATGCTATCTTTTCCTTTTCTAGTCCTAGGCAGCCCCAAAACAAAGTCCATAGATATGTCCATCCAAGGTGCATTAGGAATAGGTAAAGGAGTATACAGCCCATAAGGTAAAGACTTAGATTTTGCTTGTTTACATGCAATACACTTGGCACAAATTCTTTCAACATCCTTTCTCATGTTTGGCCAATAGAAATGTTCATGCAGAATGTCTAAAGTCTTAAATATCCCAAAATGTCCCATGAGTCCTCCACTATGTGCCTCACGCACAAGCAATTCCCTTAATGAGCAACTAGGCATGCATAATCTTCCATCCTTAAATAAATACCCATCATGCCTATAAAACTTCTGAAATGCAGAATGCTCACATGCTTTATAAACATTTGCAAAGTCAACATCATTGGCATACATATCCTTAATTTGCTCAAAGCCTAATAACTTAGAACTAAGAGTTGAGATTAAGGAATACCTTCTTGAAAGTGCATCTGCTACTACATTGTCTTTGCCACGCTTATACTTTATCACATATGGAAATGGCTCAATGAACTCTATCCACTTTCCATGCCTTCGGTTCAGCTTGGTTTGCCCCTTTAGATGCTTTAATGATTCATGATCTGTATGAATAACAAACTCTTTAGGCAATAAGTAATGTTGCCACACTTGTAAAGCTCTTACCAAAGCATACAGCTCCTTGTCATAAGTGGAATAATTTAATTGTGCACCATGAAGCTTCTCACTAAAATATGCAATTGGTTTCCCTTCTTGCATCAAAACAGCACCTATGCCCACACCTGAAGCATCACACTCTAATTCGAAGGTCTTATCAAAATCTGGTAAAGCAAGAATTGGAGCAGTAGTTAACCTTTCTTTCAACAAATTGAATGCCATTTCATGAATTTTAGTCCAATTAAACTTTACATCCTTTTTTACCAATTCATTTAATGGTGCAGCAATGGAACTAAAATCTTTAACAAACCTTCTATAGAAACTAGCCAAACCATGAAAACTTCTTACCTCACTCACGGTTTTAGGTGCTGGCCAATCTCTTATTGCCTTTACCTTTTCATCATCAACCTCAATTCCTTGTGCACTAACCATAAAACCTAAGAATATGATTTTATCACTACAAAACATGCACTTTTTCAAGTTGGCATATAATTCTTCCTTTCTCAAAACATCAAGAATAACCCTAATATGTTCTACATGCTCATCTACTGATTTGCTATAAATGAGTATGTCATCAAAATATACAACAACAAATTTACCAAGATATGCACGCAGAACATGGTTCATTAATCTCATGAATGTACTAGGTGCATTAGATAAACCAAATGGCATAACTAACCACTCATAAAGACCATATTTTGTTTTGAATGCAGTTTTCCACTCATCTCCTTCTTTCATCCTAATTTGATGGTAACCACTTTTCAAATCAATCTTAGTAAAAATGCAAGAACCACTCAACTCATCAAGCATATCATCAAGTCTAGGAATTGGATGTCTATACTTCACCGTGATTTTATTGATTGCTCGGCAGTCCACACACATTCTCCATGATCCATCTTTCTTTGGGACTAATAACACCGGAATAGCACATGGGCTAAGACTTTCACGCACATGTCCCTTTGCTAGCAACTCCTCCACTTGCCTTTGAAGTTCCTTGGTTTCCTCCGGATTACTTCTATAAGCTGGTCGATTAGGAATTGTTGAGCCCGGAATGAAGTCAATTTGATGCTCAATCCCTCTTAAAGGTGGTAATCCTTTGGGTACATCTTCTGGAAAAACATCTCCAAATTCCTGTAAAAGAGAACTAACACAACTAGGCAAAGGGTTATCAAGGTTAGATGTAGAAATCAAGGTCTCTTTGTACCTAAGTACAATCAGACTTCTTTTCTCACAAAAAGCACTCCTTAACTCCTTTTCTTTTGCATAGAAACACTCTCTTTTATTTTCTCTCCCTTTCTCTTTTTCTCTCACCAATGGGCCATTTTTATCATTCTTTTTCTCACACTTGGCCTCTTGTACTCCCTTTTTATTTGTTTTACCCTCACCACCAGAATTCTTTTCAAATGATCTCAAAATATTTACTTGATCTTCATACACTTGTTTAGGTGACAATGGAGCAAGAGTGAAATTTAAACCATTTAGGCTGAAAGAATAATGATTCTTAAAGCCATCATGCAAAGCTCTTCTATCAAACTGCCATGGACGACCAAGAAGGATATGGCTAGCATGCATAGGCACAACATCACAGCAAACTTCATCTTTGTATCTCCCAATTGCAAAAGAAAACAGAACCTGCTTTGTTACCCTCACCTCTCCACTATCATTCAACCATTGCAGCTTGTAAGGACTAGGATGTTTTGTGCATGCTAACCCTAATTTATCCACAAAATCAGTACTAGCAACATTTGTACAACTACCCCCATCAATGATCATGCTGCACACTTTTCCATTCACAATGCAACGAGTATGGAAAATGTTCTCTCTTTGATTACTTTCTTCATCTTTAATTTGCATGTTTAAAGCTCTTCTAATAACCAAAGATTCACCATGGGCTGGATATTCAATAATATGTTCAATTTCTTCTAATGGTGGCATGCTATCATTATCATCATCACTTTCATGTTCACTAGCACTATCAATTTCACCATTATCTCGTATCAACATGATTTTCTTATTTGGACATTGAGATGCTATATGCCCTACTCCTAAACACCTAAAGCATTTAATGGTACTATGCTTTTGATTAGAGTTAGATGTTTTAGAGTTACCTTTAGGGTCATCTAGAACTTGTTTTTCCTTTCCTTTCCAGGCAGCCTCCTTCCCTTTAGGATTATCATCTTTCTTTGGCCATTTTGAAGTGAAACTAGAGCTGGAATTAGAAAATCCCTTTGCTGCTCCCTTGAGTTTCAGTTGCTTCTCCACTTTCATGGCCATGTGTACCATATCTTCAAGCTCCACATAATGATGTAATTCAATTATGTTAGCTATCTCTCTATTCAGCCCACTCAAAAATCGAGCCATAGTGATTTCTGGATCCTCCTCTATATTAGTTCTACTCATGATCATCTCCATCTCTTTATGGTAATCCTCCACTGACATGGATCCTTGAGTTAACCGCTGTAATTTTTGGTGAAGCTCCCTATAGTAGTAAGATGGTACAAATCTCTTTCTCATCACATTTTTCATTTCAGCCCAAGTAGTGATAGTTCTTTCTCCATTTCTCCTCTTGGAAATCATCAATTGATCCCACCAAATTAGTGCATAATCTGTGAATTCAACTGCTGCAATCTTAACTTTCTTCATTTCACTATAATTATGACAATCAAACACCAACTCAACTTTTCTTTCCCATTCAAGGTAAGCTTCAGCATCATTTCTCCCCTTGAATGATGGTATCTTCATTTTTATGGAAGATATGTTACTGTCCCTTTGTTGAGGTCTTCTTTGAGCAATTGATTCCTCACTTTCTTCATCATCTTCCCTCTCTATCTCATCATCATTCATCATGTTTCCTCTCCCTCTATTCTGCCCCCTTCGATTGGTATCATTTCGCTGCCTTTGCATTATGCTGTCTACATCACCTCTCATGTTGTTTATGGTCAAATCAAACCTTTCAAATCTCCTTTGCATTGCCTCTAACATGAAGGCTATGTCATTTATGGTCATATCACGTTTTTCACTTCCAGAATTTGACATGGTGTAAGAAGAACCTACAAGAAAATGTTAGTAAAGAAAATTTTCTCACCTCACTCCCTTACGTGTTTCACTCAAGATCAGATTGACACTCCTCTTGTATTTCACTCAAACCTTGGTCCTTTTTACCTCTCAATTCTTCTTTTATCAAGTTGAATTTCAGAATTGAATCCACTTAAATCAAGTAAAACAAGTTTTGTTTTAAAGACTCTACAAGGAACCTAAGAACAAAATGAATTAAGCAATTCTAGAAGCAATTTAATTTTAAACAACAAGAACTGAAAGTTAACACAAGAAGCAAAAGTATTTGTGTTAATCAAAGCAAAGTAACTATGATTGAGAATTAGCTACTTAATGCATACAAGAAACAAGAGGTATATGAAAGAATGAAACTAAGAATACAAAGAAAAACAATTCTGGATGCTAAAAAAAACAGAATTCAAATCACTCCAATGAGTAATCTGAATATGCAACTTAAATCTATTCCCAATGCAAGAAATGCTCTAAATATCAGATTTTTAAATGCTAAATGGATGCATAATGAGGAGCTGATGTAATTTGATCAAATATAATAAGGTAGCAAGCTGTTAATGGTATAAATATGCAAAAAATCTCAAACACTTGTGAAGAAAAATTCTGGACAGAAACAGGTACGATTTTTTTTTCTTTTATGTTGAGGAAGTTGAATTTGATTCTCCTTTCTTTTTTTTTTTTGTTTTTCTTTTGATCTTTTCCTCTTTTTTTTTCTTTTGAACTTTCAGTAAACAAGGATAGAAATTGAAAAATTAAACAAAAGTTCACAGATTTGAAGAATAAGAACAATGTGCAACAAGAACAGAAAATGAAGAAATATAGAAACTGAATCTGATTCGTTTTTTTTTTCTTTTTTTTTTTCCTTTCGATAATTAAAACATAAAAGATACCTAGAGATTTATCTTCAAGCCAAAGCTCTGATACCAAATGATGCGGAACCCATGGATCAAATATTACATCTAGAACTCCACATACACATCTAGCATAGAATCTTAGAACTCAAAAACAAATCCTCCCTACCAAACCCACAACTAACCTGTAATTGAGAACTTGGGTGATTGGGATGAAGAAATGAATTGATTAAAACGCCACAAGTGAGACTTGATAAGTTAGAACCAATTCTTCATGCAACAAGAATAAGAAGAAAACCTCTCAAACTTGAAAACACAGAAATTACATTCAACAATTCTGGAAATTCGTAGTCAACCCTATTAAGTTCTTTTTCCCATCCTTATATAGTTGGAAAAGAAGAACTAATGGCTTAAAGTCTAGGTTTACATGTATCTAGTCACAATAGCATTAATTGTTCATCCACCTCAATAATATACTCTAAATTACTGCCCATAATTCTGACAACATAGATGGGCAGATTGTACATTCATTTTGGTGTTGGTTCACATGTGTCTAGTCACACTAACACTAAACCATATCAATATTATATTCCAAATTCGTGCTAATGCCCATCACCATACTTATGGGCAGATTCTTCATGCTTGTTGGTGAGTTTCTGACTTCCTCTTCATGATCCATCATATTCACTACAAGTTGGTCTCCCTCTTCATTAATCCACCTTTGTATGAAGTGTTGGAACACATGCTGGAATTTCTTTGATTGTGATCTTGTGATTGGTCCACTTGGCATGATGATATCATCAACATATTTGCTGCCATTACATTCATCAAGCTTGCTTATAGTTTCCTCATCATTCCCTCCTTGCTCAAAAAGATTTGTCCTCTAATCTGAGCCTACATCAAAAGGAGAAAGATCACTAACATTGAAAGTTGCAGAAACATTATACTCACCTGGTAGATCAATTTTGTAGGCATTGTCATTGATCCGTTCTAAAACTTGGAATGGGCCATCTCCCCTTGCATCCAACTTGGATTTCCTTTGTTTAGGAAATCTTTCCTTCCTCATACGAACCCATACCCAATCACCAGGTTGGAAAATCACATGTTTCCTTCTTCTATTTGCATTATGGGCAACTGATTCATATTTCTTCTCAAGATGAGCTCGTGCCTTTTCATGTATCTGCTTAACCAACTCAGCTTTCTTTTCACCATCTAAGTTAGTTATTTCATTTAATGGCAAAGGAAACAAATCAAGTGGTGTAAGTGGATTAAAACCATAAACAATTTCAAATGGTGAATAACCAGTAGAAGAATGTATGCTTCTATTATATGCAAACTCCACTAATGGCAAACAATCTTCCCAAGTTTTCAAATTCTTACCCACAACAGCACGTAACAAAGATCCTAAAGTCCTATTTACCACTTCTGTTTGTCCATCAGTTTGTGGATGACAAGTTGTAGAGAACAACAATTTAGTACCTAACTTATTCCATAAAACACGCCAAAAATGACTTAAGAACTTCACATCTCTATCACTTACAATTGTTTTAGGAATGCCATGCAACCGAACTACTTCCCCAAAGAACAAATTTGCAATATTTGTTGCATCATCAGTTTTGTGACATGCAATGAAATGAGCCATTTTGCTGAATCTATCAACAACAACAAATATGCTATCTTTTCCTTTTCTAGTCCTAGGCAGCCCCAAAACAAAGTCCATAGATATGTCCATCCAAGGTGCATTAGGAATAGGTAAAGGAGTATACAGCCCATAAGGTAAAGACTTAGATTTTGCTTGTTTACATGCAATACACTTGGCACAAATTCTTTCAACATCCTTTCTCATGTTTGGCCAATAGAAATGTTCATGCAGAATGTCTAAAGTCTTAAATATCCCAAAATGTCCCATGAGTCCTCCACTATGTGCCTCACGCACAAGCAATTCCCTTAATGAGCAACTAGGCATGCATAATCTTCCATCCTTAAATAAATACCCATCATGCCTATAAAACTTCTGAAATGCAGAATGCTCACATGCTTTATAAACATTTGCAAAGTCAACATCATTGGCATACATATCCTTAATTTGCTCAAAGCCTAATAACTTAGAACTAAGAGTTGAGATTAAGGAATACCTTCTTGAAAGTGCATCTGCTACTACATTGTCTTTGCCACGCTTATACTTTATCACATATGGAAATGGCTCAATGAACTCTATCCACTTTCCATGCCTTCGGTTCAGCTTGGTTTGCCCCTTTAGATGCTTTAATGATTCATGATCTGTATGAATAACAAACTCTTTAGGCAATAAGTAATGTTGCCACACTTGTAAAGCTCTTACCAAAGCATACAGCTCCTTGTCATAAGTGGAATAATTTAATTGTGCACCATGAAGCTTCTCACTAAAATATGCAATTGGTTTCCCTTCTTGCATCAAAACAGCACCTATGCCCACACCTGAAGCATCACACTCTAATTCGAAGGTCTTATCAAAATCTGGTAAAGCAAGAATTGGAGCAGTAGTTAACCTTTCTTTCAACAAATTGAATGCCATTTCATGAATTTTAGTCCAATTAAACTTTACATCCTTTTTTACCAATTCATTTAATGGTGCAGCAATGGAACTAAAATCTTTAACAAACCTTCTATAGAAACTAGCCAAACCATGAAAACTTCTTACCTCACTCACGGTTTTAGGTGCTGGCCAATCTCTTATTGCCTTTACCTTTTCATCATCAACCTCAATTCCTTGTGCACTAACCATAAAACCTAAGAATATGATTTTATCACTACAAAACATGCACTTTTTCAAGTTGGCATATAATTCTTCCTTTCTCAAAACATCAAGAATAACCCTAATATGTTCTACATGCTCATCTACTGATTTGCTATAAATGAGTATGTCATCAAAATATACAACAACAAATTTACCAAGATATGCACGCAGAACATGGTTCATTAATCTCATGAATGTACTAGGTGCATTAGATAAACCAAATGGCATAACTAACCACTCATAAAGACCATATTTTGTTTTGAATGCAGTTTTCCACTCATCTCCTTCTTTCATCCTAATTTGATGGTAACCACTTTTCAAATCAATCTTAGTAAAAATGCAAGAACCACTCAACTCATCAAGCATATCATCAAGTCTAGGAATTGGATGTCTATACTTCACCGTGATTTTATTGATTGCTCGGCAGTCCACACACATTCTCCATGATCCATCTTTCTTTGGGACTAATAACACCGGAATAGCACATGGGCTAAGACTTTCACGCACATGTCCCTTTGCTAGCAACTCCTCCACTTGCCTTTGAAGTTCCTTGGTTTCCTCCGATTACTTCTATAAGCTGGTCGATTAGGAATTGTTGAGCCCGGAATGAAGTCAATTTGATGCTCAATCCCTCTTAAAGGTGGTAATCCTTTGGGTACATCTTCTGGAAAAACATCTCCAAATTCCTGTAAAAGAGAACTAACACAACTAGGCAAAGGGTTATCAAGGTTAGATGTAGAAATCAAGGTCTCTTTGTACCTAAGTACAATCAGACTTCTTTTCTCACAAAAAGCACTCCTTAACTCCTTTTCTTTTGCATAGAAACACTCTCTTTTATTTTCTCTCCCTTTCTCTTTTTCTCTCACCAATGGGCCATTTTTATCATTCTTTTTCTCACACTTGGCCTCTTGTACTCCCTTTTTATTTGTTTTACCCTCACCACCAGAATTCTTTTCAAATGATCTCAAAATATTTACTTGATCTTCATACACTTGTTTAGGTGACAATGGAGCAAGAGTGAAATTTAAACCATTTAGGCTGAAAGAATAATGATTCTTAAAGCCATCATGCAAAGCTCTTCTATCAAACTGCCATGGACGACCAAGAAGGATATGGCTAGCATGCATAGGCACAACATCACAGCAAACTTCATCTTTGTATCTCCCAATTGCAAAAGAAAACAGAACCTGCTTTGTTACCCTCACCTCTCCACTATCATTCAACCATTGCAGCTTGTAAGGACTAGGATGTTTTGTGCATGCTAACCCTAATTTATCCACAAAATCAGTACTAGCAACATTTGTACAACTACCCCCATCAATGATCATGCTGCACACTTTTCCATTCACAATGCAACGAGTATGGAAAATGTTCTCTCTTTGATTACTTTCTTCATCTTTAATTTGCATGTTTAAAGCTCTTCTAATAACCAAAGATTCACCATGGGCTGGATATTCAATAATATGTTCAATTTCTTCTAATGGTGGCATGCTATCATTATCATCATCACTTTCATGTTCACTAGCACTATCAATTTCACCATTATCTCGTATCAACATGATTTTCTTATTTGGACATTGAGATGCTATATGCCCTACTCCTAAACACCTAAAGCATTTAATGGTACTATGCTTTTGATTAGAGTTAGATGTTTTAGAGTTACCTTTAGGGTCATCTAGAACTTGTTTTTCCTTTCCTTTCCAGGCAGCCTCCTTCCCTTTAGGATTATCATCTTTCTTTGGCCATTTTGAAGTGAAACTAGAGCTGGAATTAGAAAATCCCTTTGCTGCTCCCTTGAGTTTCAGTTGCTTCTCCACTTTCATGGCCATGTGTACCATATCTTCAAGCTCCACATAATGATGTAATTCAATTATGTTAGCTATCTCTCTATTCAGCCCACTCAAAAATCGAGCCATAGTGATTTCTGGATCCTCCTCTATATTAGTTCTACTCATGATCATCTCCATCTCTTTATGGTAATCCTCCACTGACATGGATCCTTGAGTTAACCGCTGTAATTTTTGGTGAAGCTCCCTATAGTAGTAAGATGGTACAAATCTCTTTCTCATCACAGTTTTCATTTCAGCCCAAGTAGTGATAGTTCTTTCTCCATTTCTCCTCTTGGAAATCATCAATTGATCCCACCAAATTAGTGCATAATCTGTGAATTCAACTGCTGCAATCTTAACTTTCTTCATTTCACTATAATTATGACAATCAAACACCAACTCAACTTTTCTTTCCCATTCAAGGTAAGCTTCAGCATCATTTCTCCCCTTGAATGATGGTATCTTCATTTTTATGGAAGATATGTTACTGTCCCTTTTTTGAGGTCTTCTTTGAGCAATTGATTCCTCACTTTCTTCATCATCTTCCCTCTCTATCTCATCATCATTCATCATGTTTCCTCTCCCTCTATTCTGCCCCCTTCGATTGGTATCATTTCGCTGCCTTTGCATTATGCTGTCTACATCACCTCTCATGTTGTTTATGGTCAAATCAAACCTTTCAAATCTCCTTTGCATTGCCTCTAACATGAAGGCTATGTCATTTATGGTCATATCACGTTTTTCACTTCCAGAATTTGACATGGTGTAAGAAGAACCTACAAGAAAATGTTAGTAAAGAAAATTTTCTCACCTCACTCCCTTACGTGTTTCACTCAAGATCAGATTGACACTCCTCTTGTATTTCACTCAAACCTTGGTCCTTTTTACCTCTCAATTCTTCTTTTATCAAGTTGAATTTCAGAATTGAATCCACTTAAATCAAGTAAAACAAGTTTTGTTTTAAAGACTCTACAAGGAACCTAAGAACAAAATGAATTAAGCAATTCTAGAAGCAATTTAATTTTAAACAACAAGAACTGAAAGTTAACACAAGAAGCAAAAGTATTTGTGTTAATCAAAGCAAAGTAACTATGATTGAGAATTAGCTACTTAATGCATACAAGAAACAAGAGGTATATGAAAGAATGAAACTAAGAATACAAAGAAAAACAATTCTGGATGCTAAAAAAAACAGAATTCAAATCACTCCAATGAGTAATCTGAATATGCAACTTAAATCTATTCCCAATGCAAGAAATGCTCTAAATATCAGATTTTTAAATGCTAAATGGATGCATAATGAGGAGCTGATGTAATTTGATCAAATATAATAAGGTAGCAAGCTGTTAATGGTATAAATATGCAAAAAATCTCAAACACTTGTGAAGAAAAATTCTGGACAGAAACAGGTACGATTTTTTTTTCTTTTATGTTGAGGAAGTTGAATTTGATTCTCCTTTCTTTTTTTTTTTGTTTTTCTTTTGATCTTTTCCTCTTTTTTTTTCTTTTGAACTTTCAGTAAACAAGGATAGAAATTGAAAAATTAAACAAAAGTTCACAGATTTGAAGAATAAGAACAATGTGCAACAAGAACAGAAAATGAAGAAATATAGAAACTGAATCTGATTCGTTTTTTTTTCTTTTTTTTTTCCTTTCGATAATTAAAACATAAAAGATACCTAGAGATTTATCTTCAAGCCAAAGCTCTGATACCAAATGATGCGGAACCCATGGATCAAATATTACATCTAGAACTCCACATACACATCTAGCATAGAATCTTAGAACTCAAAAACAAATCCTCCCTACCAAACCCACAACTAACCTGTAATTGAGAACTTGGGTGATTGGGATGAAGAAATGAATTGATTAAAACGCCACAAGTGAGACTTGATAAGTTAGAACCAATTCTTCATGCAACAAGAATAAGAAGAAAACCTCTCAAACTTGAAAACACAGAAATTACATTCAACAATTCTGGAAATTCGTAGTCAACCCTATTAAGTTCTTTTTCCCATCCTTATATAGTTGGAAAAGAAGAACTAATGGCTTAAAGTCTAGGTTTACATGTATCTAGTCACAATAGCATTAATTGTTCATCCACCTCAATAATATACTCTAAATTACTGCCCATAATTCTGACAACATAGATGGGCAGATTGTACATTCATTTTGGTGTTGGTTCACATGTGTCTAGTCACACTAACACTAAACCATATCAATATTATATTCCAAATTCGTGCTAATGCCCATCACCATACTTATGGGCAGATTCTTCATGCTTGTTGGTGAGTTTCTGACTTCCTCTTCATGATCTATCATATTCACTACAAGTTGGTCTCCCTCTTCATTAATCCACCTTTGTATGAAGTGTTGGAACACATGCTGGAATTTCTTTGATTGTGATCTTGTGATTGGTCCACTTGGCATGATGATATCATCAACATATTTGCTGCCATTACATTCATCAAGCTTGCTTATAGTTTCCTCATCAAATGGATCCTTACTTCGTGGCTGGTTCGTATCAGCATGAGCTAATCTTGAGAAGAAATATGAATCATTTGCCCATAATGCAAATAGAAGAAGGAAACATGTGATTTTCCAACCTGGTGATTGGGTATGGGTTCATATAAGGAAGGAAAGATTTCCTAAACAAAGGAAATCCAAGTTGGATGCAAGGGGATATAGCCCATTCCAAGTTTTAGAACAAATCAATGACAATGCCTACAAAATCAATCTACCAAGTGAGTATAATGTTTCTGCAACTTTCAATGTTAGTGATCTTTCTCCTTTTGATGTAGGTTTAGATTTGAGGACAAATCTTTTTGAGCAAGAAGGGAATGATGAGGAAACTATAAGCAAGCTCGATGAATCTACACATGGCAGCTAATGTGTTGATGATATCATTATGCTAAGTGGACCAATCACAAGATCACAATCAATGAAACTCCAGCATGTGTTCCAACACTTCATTCAAAGGTGGATTAATGATGAGGGAGACCAACTTGTACTGAATATGATGGATCATGAAGAGGAAGTCAGAAACTCACCAAGAAGCATGAAGAATCTGCCCATAAGTATGGTGATCGGCATTAGCTTGAATTTGGAATATAATATTGATTTTTTTAGTGCTAGTGTGAGTAGACATATGTGAACCAACACCAAAATGCATGTATAATTTTCCCATCAATGTTGTCAGAATTATGGGCAGTAATTTAGAGCATATTATTGATGTGGATGAACAATTAAAGTTATTGTGACTAGATACATGTAAACCTAGACTTTTAAGCCATTAGTTCTTCTTTTCCAACTATATAGGGATGGGAAAAAGAACTTAAGAGGGTGACTACGAATTTCCAGTTTATGCCGAATGTAATTGGTATGTTTTCAAGTTTGAGAGGTTTTCTTCTTATTCTTGTTGCATGAAGAATTGGTTCTAACTTATCAAGTCTGACCTGTGGCGTTTAAATCAATTCATTTCTTCATCCCAATCACCCAAGTTCTCAATTACAGGTTAGTTGTGGGTTTGGTAGGGAGGATTTGTTTTTGAGTTCTAAGATTCTATGCTAGATGTGTATGTGGGGTTCTAGATGTAATATTTGATCCATGGGTTCTTTATCATGTTGTCTCTACCTTTCTTTGTCCTAGGTAAACCTTACAAAAATCCATAGAAATTACAAACCAAGGCTCTTTAGGAACAGGTAGAGGTGTATACAATCCATGAGGCATATATTTGGACTCAGCTGCCTATATGCAATACATTTAGAATAATTTTTTCAACATCCCTATGCATGTGTGGCCAATAAAAATGCTCAAAAAGTATATCCAAAGTCTTATGCACACCAAAATGACCCATCAATCCACCACTATATGATTCACGCACAAGTAATTCCCTTAATCAACATGCAGGTACACATAATCGATTCCCACGAAATAAAAATCCATCATGCCTATAAAATCTTTGAAAAGCAGCATGTTCACAAGCAACATAGACATTACCAAAATTAGAATCTGTTGCATACATATCTTTAAGTTGCTCAAATCCTAACATTTTAGAACTAAGTGTAGTGATTAAAGCATACCTCCTTGATAATTCATTGTCAACAACATTATCTTTACCTTGCTTGTACTGGATCACATAAGGAAATGTCTCAATAAATTCAACCCATTTTGCATGCCTCTTATTCAGCTTCCCTTACCCTTTCAGGTTCTTAAGTGACTCAGGTCTGTATGGATCACAAATTCTTTTGGAAGCAAGTAATGTTGCCACATGTCTAGTGCTCTCACTAGGGCATATAACTCCTTGTCATAGGTAGAGTACTTTAATTGAGCTCCATTCAACTTCTCACTAAAATATGCTAGGGGACATTTTTCCTGCATCAACACAGCACTTATGCCAATCCCAGAAGCATCACATTCAAGTTCAAAAGTTTTATCAAAGTTTGGTAAACATAAAATAGGAGCATAACACAACCTATCTTTTAAAGCATTAAAAGCCCCATTATGTTCATCCTCCACTTAAAACCGACATCTTTTTTAATTATTTCAGTCAAAGGAGCTGCAATGGATGAGAAATCTTTTACAAATCTTCTATAAAAACTAGTTAACCCATAAAAACTCCTTACCTCAGACATACTCTTAGGCGTAGGCCATTCTTGAATAGCTTTTACCTTTTCAGCATTTACATCAACCCCTTTAGCACTCACAACAAAACCCAAGAAAATAAGTTTATCAATACAAAAAGTACACTTCTTCAAATTAGCATACAACTTCTCTTTCCTTAGAACCTCTAGAACTAACCTAACATGCATGATATGCTCATCTAGAGACTTGTTGTATATAAGAATGTCATCAAAATACACAACAACAAATTTTTCAAGAAAATTATGCAAAACATGGTTCATTAGCCTCATAAATGTGCTAGGTGCATTAGTCAAACCAAAAGGCATAACCATCCATTCATATAAATCATATTTTGTTTTAAATGCAGTTTTCCACTCATCACCCAGTTTCATCCTAATTTGATGATATCCCCTTTTCAAATCTATTTTAGTGAAAATACATGCACCATATAACTCATCTAACATGTCATCTAATCTAGGAATGGGATGGCGATACATTACAGTGATTTTATTGACTGCACGACAATCCACACACATCCTCCATGTTTCATCTTTCTTTGGTACCAACAACACTGGTACAACACATGGGCTAAGGCTCTCTTTCACATGCCCCTTCTCCAACAATTCATCTACTTGCCTTTGAAGTTCCTTTGTCTCCTCTAGGTTACTTCTATAGGCTAGTCTATTTGGAATTACTGCTCCAGGAATAAAATTAATCTGATGCTCAATACCCCTCAAGGGAGGGAGTCCCTTTAGCATCTCTTCAAGAAAGACTTCATCGAATTCCTGTAATAAAGAAATAAAACCACTAGGCAAATTTGGGTTAAGGTCAGTCATAATCAATAAACTCTCCTTAAACCTTATTGCTATAAGTGATCTTCTGCCTATGTAAGCACTCTTAAGATCTCTCTCTTTTGCAAAAAAAAACTCTTCTTCTTTGCACTCTTATTTTCTCTGCTCTTACTGTTCTCTCCTGCACATCTCTCTTTCTTTACCTCACTTGTGCAGTCACTCCACATTGGGCCACATAATTGTTTTTTTTCTCTCTTGGCCTCTTGTTCCTCCATTTTTTAGTTAGCTCACTACCCGAATCCCTATTTGAAGTATTCATCATCTTAATATGTTCTTAATACACTTCCTTTGGAGATACAGGTGCAAAAGTGAAAATCTTCCCCTTCAAACTAAAGAATATCTATTCTTGTACCCATCATGTTTGACTTTCCTATCAAATTGCCAAGGCCTACCCAATAATAAATGTCCAGGTTGCATGGGTACTACATCACATAACACTTCATCAACATATTTCCCAATAGAAAATGGCACCACAACTTGTTTTGTTACCTTCACTTCACCACTATCATTTAGCCACTGTAGCCTATATGGTTTAGGGTGTTTTGCACACTTCAACCCTAACTTATCAACTAAGGTTGTACTAGCCACATTTGCACAATTGTCACCATCTATAATCATGCTGCAAACTTTCCCTCCTACCAAACACCTAGTATGAAAGATGTTTTCCCTCTATTCTATGCTCTCTTCCTTAACCTGAACATTAAGTGCACGCCGAACTACCAAAGATTCACCACAAACAGCATACTCAACCTAAAAATCACTACAATCCTCCAAACTAGGCATAGAATCACAGTCAGATTCTGATTCAGATTCAATTTCTCCATTGTCCCTCATAAGCATAGTCTTTTTATTGGGACATTGTGAAGCAATATGTCCATTACCCAAACATTTAAAACACTTAATATTTCTTTGCCTATTAGAATAATTAGAACAATCAGTAGTACCTTTATTTGTAGAAGAGACTCCTTTGCTCTTTTCAAAGCTTGCACCTTTCACCTTGGAACTTAAGTTTTTATCCTTAGACCTCTCATCTTTATTCTTCTCATCTTTCTTTGGCCACCTTGAGGTCCATGTTGGGTTGTAATTGGAGGAACTCCTTGCTGCCCCCTTTTGCTTGAGTTGTCTCTCCACCTTCATGGCCATGTTCACCATCTCCTCAAGCTCTATATAGTGATGTAGCTCTACCATATTTGCAATATCTCTATTTAGTCCTCCCAAGAATCGAGCCATGGTAGCTTCTCTATCCTCTTCAATATTTGCTCGAATCATTGCCATCTCCATCTCTTTGTGATAATCTTCTACTGACATAGACCCTTGAGTGAGTCTCTGTAATTTTTTATGTAGCTCACTAAAGTAGTAGGATGGCACAAATCTCCTCCTCATGACAACCTTCATTTCTGCCCATGTCTTAATAGGCTTCTCTCCATTTATTATTCTTGTAAGTTTCAGTTGTCCCCACCATATCGATGCATAATCTGTAAACTTAGCTACTGCTAACTTCACCTTCTTTCCCTCTGAATAGTTATGACAATTAAATATAAGCTCCATCTTCTTTTCCCACTCTAGGTATGTTTCAGCATTATTCCTTCCTACAAATGTTAGAATCTTCATCTTTATGGAATTGATGTTGCTATCTCTCCTTCCTGGCCTCCTATCTCCTCCTGGCCTTCTATCTCTTCTAAGCCTAACCCTTGAAGATTGGTTGTCATCTTCATCTTCATCAGGTTTATCATGGGACTCTATATCTTCTTCATCATAAGTTTGTTGCCTAGTGTCCCTCAGCTTTGTTGATGTAGCTCCTGATTGTTGGGATTGCTTAACAACCTCAACTTCATCCCTCAAATTCATAACATCTAAACTAAACTTCTCAAATTAGTTTTGCATAGCCTTCATCACGAAAACTACATCTTTCATGCTCATGTCCCCACCCTTGCCTGCCTCCTCAGGCTTGATGTAAAACTGCAAGAAAATTTTAGAGAAGAGAGAAAAAAAAATCCTCACACTCTCCCTCACATGTTTACACTCAATAATATATCACTCCACTCGTGTTTCACTCAAATTAGGCTTTTACCCTCTTATTTTCTCACACTCTCTTGCCTTTTTCCCTCTCTTATTCCCTTCTTGAAGTTGCACTTCAGAATTTAAAATAACTAATTAGGTTAATCACAAGTAGCAATCTATAAAAATTACAATGAAAAGCCTAACGAGAAACAAAAAAAAAATCACCCAAGTTCTAGGTGCAATTTAATAATCATTGTAATAAAAAAAAAAGAGAAAACACACAGATGAAGGATTGTATGTTTGTGAATGCAAGTCCTAAGAGTAACCAGAATGCAAAAGTCACCCTTATATGTGACGCGGACCCTTAGCCAACGATGGCAGCAAACCCAACGTATAACAATGGTAGAGAACTCCTTGAAACTTGATAATCACCTCCTAAGGAACCCTAAAACGCAGAAACTTAAAAGACCTAAATTAACAAACCCTAGAAAGACAAAGTAGATAAAAATTATCTTGTAGCAAGGCTCTGATACCAAATGACGCGGACCCTTAGCAATGATGGCAGCAAGCCCAGCGTATAACAATGGTAGAGAACTCCTTGAAACTTGATAATCACCTCCTAAGGAACCCAACGCCTATAAAGAGACGCGAACTCACTATGATTGAAGGATTTAGTTGGTAAGAAGAAGGAAAATGCCACAACTCTCATTGATAAGTAAACCTAATTCTTGATGCAAAGAAATAATTAAAGAATCCACTCTAATCTCTCTCACACAAAAATTCACAAGAAGAACTTGTAGAAGAATTCAAAATTTTTTAATAATAATATGTCAAAAAGTCCCCGTACAAGAAAAATAAGGCCCTATTTATACTAAAAGGAACATATAAATCCGAAACCCTAATTCTAATGGGAAAAGGAAAGCTACAAAGTCAAAATCCTAACCCATTAAGGAACATATAAATCCGAAACCCTAATTCTAATGGGAAAAGGAAAGCTACAAAGTCAAAATCCTAACCCATTAAGGAAAATATAAAGTATGGAAACAAAATCCTAATCCACTAAGAAAAATATAAAGTATGGAAACAAAATCCTAATCCACTAAGGAAAATATAAAGTATGGAAACAAAATCCTAATCCACTAAGGAAAATATAAAGTATGGAAACAACCAAACTAAATCCCTTCAACATAAGAACATGCCCCACACTATTTGGGCTGTCCATGGGCCTTAAATTACTTCCCAAGGCTTTATATGAACCCCCATGGACCTTTTTTGCACGTTGGACCTCTTTAGCTAGCCTTTAGCTTCCACACTAAGCATCATAATCAGCTTTGGTGTGCCTTCGTCAAGCTCTATTGTGCACTTTTCCATTGCCATTTCAGTCACTTCCTTTGAAATTTGATCTTGAATATGCAAACCCATAGCTGCTCCAAACTTCTTAGCTCTGCTCCTAGTCAATGGGCCATTTGGAAGCACCAATGGATCCTTACCTCATGGCTGGTTCATATCAATATGCATGGCTGACGCGGACCCTTAGCAACGATGGCAGCAAACCCAACGTATAACAATGGTAGAGAACTCCTTGAAACTTGATAATCACCTCCTAAGGAACCCAACGCCTATAAAGAGACGCGAACTCACTATGATTGAAGGATTTAGTTGGTAAGAAGAAGGAAAACGCCACAACTCTTGTTGATAAGTAAACCTAATTCTTGATGCAAAGAAAGAATTAAAGAATCCACTCTAATCTCTCTCACACGAAAATTCACAAGAAGAACTTGTAGAAGAATTCAAAAATTTTTATTCAATGTTGTCCCTTGAAATTCAGCCTAATAGTGCCCTTAAATAAGGGTTACGAAATTTCTAATTGCATATGGAAAACTAAAACATTCCTAATTGCATAAGGAAAACATTCCTAATTGCATAAGGAAAACTAAAACATTCTTAATTGCATAAGGAAAACATTCCTAATTGCATAAGGAAAAACATTCCTAATTGCATAAGGAAAAACATAAAGTAATCCTAATCCACTAAGGAAAATATAAAGTATGGAAACAAAATCCTAATCCACTAAGGAAAATATAAAGTATGGAAACAAAATCCTATTTTTAAGCCTTCCATAATGATATAAAACGTGGCCCATTAAACAGAATTAATAATCTTTAAGCAGTGGGTCCATCCAGCTATTCTCACAAGGCTTCAGAAATCTCACAGGTACGTGTGAAACTGGCTGCACTCCAAGGTCCATCCAGCTATTCTCACAGGGCTTCAGAATTCTCACAGGTACGTGTGAAACTGACTGCACTCCAAGCTTTTCTTCCAATCACTTCCATCATCTTCTAAGGCCTTAAATTACTTCCCAAGGCTTCATATGAATCCCCATGGACCTTTCTTGCACGTTGGACCTCTTTAGCTAGCCTTTAGCTTCCATATTCACACTAAGCATCATAATCAGCTTTGGTGTGCCTTCTTCAAGCTCTATCTCCATCTTCTTGAATGATAATTCTTGAAGCTCTTTGGAAATCTCTTCTTGAATATGCAAAGCCATACTAGCTTGATATCTCTTTGCCTTGCTCCTAGTGATTGGTCCACTTGCTAGCTTCAAGGGATCCTTTCTAAGTTAGAACCAATTCTTCATGCAACAAGAATAAGAAGAAAACCTCTCAAACTTGAAAACACAAAAATTACATTCAACAATTCTGGAAATTCGTAGTCAACCCTATTAAGTTCTTTTTCCCATCCTTATATAGTTGGAAAAGAAGAACTAATGGCTTAAAGTCTCGGTTTACATGTATCTAGTCACAATAGCATTAATTGTTCATCCACCTCAATAATATACTCTAAATTACTGCCCATAATTCTGACAACATTGATGGGCAGATTGTACATTCATTTTGGTGTTGGTTCACATGTGTCTAGTCACACTAACACTAAACCATATCAATATTTTATTCCAAATTCGTGCTAATGCCCATCACCATACTTATGGGCAGATTCTTCATGCTTGTTGGTGAGTTTCTGACTTCCTCTTCATGGTCCATCATATTCACTACAAGTTGGTCTCCCTCTTCATTAATCCACCTTTGTATGAAGTGCTGGAACACATGCTGGAATTTCTTTGATTGTGATCTTGTGATTGGTCCACTTGGCATAATGATATCATCAACATATTTGCTGCCATTACATTCATCAAGCTTGCTTATAGTTTCCTCATCATTCCCTCCTTGCTCAAAAAGATTTGTCCTCAAATCTGAGCCTACATCAAAAGGAGAAAGATCACTAACATTGAAAGTTGCAGAAACATTATACTCACCTGGTAGATCAATTTTGTAGGCATTGTCATTGATCCGTTCTAAAACTTGGAATGGGCCATCTCCCCTTGCATCCAACTTGGATTTCCTTTGTTTAGGAAATCTTTCCTTCCTCATACGAACCCATACCCAATCATGCAGAATGTCTAAAGTCTTAAATATCCCAAAATGTCCCATGAGTCCTCCACTATGTGCCTCACGCACAAGCAATTCCCTTAATGAGCAACTAGGCATGCATAATCTTCCATCCTTAAACAAGTACCCATCATGCCTATAAAACTTCTGAAATGCAGAATGCTCACATGCTTTATAAACATTTGCAAAGTCAACATCATTGGCATACATATCCTTAATTTGCTCAAAGCCTAATAACTTAGAACTAAGAGTTGAGATTAAGGAATACCTTCTTGAAAGTGCATCTGCTACTACATTGTCTTTGCCACGCTTATACTTTATCACATATGGAAATGGCTCAATGAACTCTATCCACTTTCCATGCCTTCGGTTCAGCTTGGTTTGCCCCTTTAGATGCTTTAATGATTCATGATCTGTATGAATAACAAACTCTTTAGGCAATAAGTAATGTTGCCACACTTGTAAAGCTCTTACCAAAGCATACAGCTCCTTATCAGAAGTGGAATAATTTAATTGTGCACCATGAAGCTTCTCACTAAAATATGCAATTGGTTTCCCTTCTTGCATCAAAACAGCACCTATGCCCACACCTGAAGCATCACACTCTAATTCGAAGGTCTTATCAAAATCTGGTAAAGCAAGAATTGGAGCAGTAGTTAACCTTTCTTTTAACAAATTGAATGCCATTTCATGAATTTTAGTCCAATTAAACTTTACATCCTTTTTTACCAATTCATTTAATGGTGCAGCAATGGAACTAAAATCTTTAACAAACCTTCTATAGAAACTAGCCAAACCATGAAAACTTCTTACCTCACTCACGGTTTTAGGTGCTGGCCAATCTCTTATTGCCTTTACCTTTTCATCATCAACCTCAATTCCTTGTGCACTAACCATAAAACCTAAGAATATGATTTTATCACTACAAAACATGCACTTTTTCAAGTTGGCATATAATTCTTCCTTTCTCAAAACATCAAGAATAACCCTAATATGTTCTACATGCTCATCTACTGATTTGCTATAAATGAGTATGTCATCAAAATATACAACAACAAATTTACCAAGATATGCAAGCAGAACATGGTTCATTAATCTCATGAATGTACTAGGTGCATTAGATAAACCAAATGGCATAACTAACCACTCATAAAGACCATATTTTGTTTTGAATGCAGTTTTCCACTCATCTCCTTCTTTCATCCTAATTTGATGGTAACCACTTTTTAAATCAATCTTAGTAAAAATGCAAGAACCACTCAACTCATCAAGCATATCATCAAGTCTAGGAATTGGATGTCTATACTTCACCGTGATTTTATTGATTGCTCGGTAGTCCACACACATTCTCCATGATCCATCTTTCTTTGGGACTAATAACACCGGAACAGCACATGGGCTAAGACTTTCACGCACATGTCCCTTTGCTAGCAACTCCTCCACTTGCCTTTGAAGTTCCTTGGTTTCCTCCGATTACTTCTATAAGCTGGTCGATTAGGAATTGTTGAGCCCGGAATGAAGTCAATTTGATGCTCAATCCCTCTTAAAGGTGGTAAACCTTTGGGTACATCTTCTGGAAAAACATCTCCAAATTCCTGTAAAAGAGAACTAACACAACTAGGCAAAGGGTTATCAAGGTTAGATGTAGAAATCAAGGTCTCTTTGTACCTAAGTACAATCAGACTTCTTTTCTCACAAAAAGCACTCCTTAACTCCTTTTCTTTTGCATAGAAACACTCTCTTTTATTTTCTCTCCCTTTTTCTTTTTCTCTCACCAATGGGCCATTTCTATCATTCTTTTTCTCACACTTGGCCTCTTGTACTCCATTTTTATTTGTTTTACCCTCACCACCAGAATTCTTTTCAAATGATCTCAAAATATTTACTTGATCTTCATACACTTGTTTAGGTGACAATGGAGCAAGAGTGAAATTTAAACCATTTAGGCTGAAAGAATAATGATTCTTAAAGCCATCATGCAAAGCTTTTCTATCAAACTGCCATGGACGACCAAGAAGGACATGGCTAGCATGCATAGGCACAACATCACAGCAAACTTCATCCTTGTATCTCCCAATTACAAAAGAAAACAGAACCTGCTTTGTTACCCTCACCTCTCCACTATCATTTAACCATTGCAGCTTGTAAGGACTAGGATGTTTTGTGCATGCTAACCCTAATTTATCCACAAAATCAGTACTAGCAACATTTGCACAACTACCCCCATCAATGATCATGCTGCACACTTTTCCATTCACAATGCAACGAGTATGGAAAATGTTCTCTCTTTGATTACTTTCTTCATCTTTTATTTGCATGTTTAAAGCTCTTCTAATAACCAAAGATTCACCATGGGCAGGATATTCAATAATATGTTCAATTTCTTCTAATGGTGGCATGCTATCATTATCATCATCACTTTCATGTTCACTAGCACTATCAATTTCACCATTATCTCGTATCAACATGATTTTCTTATTTGGACATTGAGAAGCTATATGCCCTACTCCTAAACACCTAAAGCATTTAATGGTACTATGCTTTTGATTAGAGTTAGATGTTTTAGAATTACCTTTAGGGTCATCTAGAACTTGTTTTTCCTTTCCTTTCCAGGCAGCCTCCTTCCCTTTAGGATTATCATCTTTCTTTGGCCATTTTGAAGTGAAACTAGAGCTAGAATTAGAAAATCCCTTTGCTGCTCCCTTGAGTTTCAGTTGCTTCTCCACTTTCATGGCCATGTGTACCATATCTTCAAGCTCCACATAATGATGTAATTCAATTATGTTAGCTATCTCTCTATTCAGCCCACTCAAAAATCGAGCCATAGTGATTTCTGGATCCTCCTCTATATTAGTTCTACTCATGATCATCTCCATCTCCTTATGATAATCCTCCACTGACATGGATCCTTGAGTTAACCGCTGTAATTTTTGGTGAAGCTCCCTATAGTAGTAAGATGGTACAAATCTCTTCCTCATCACAGTTTTCATTTCAGCCCAAGTAGTGATGGTTCTTTCTCCATTTCTCCTCTTGGAAATCATCAATTGATCCCACCAAATTAGTGCATAATCTGTGAATTCAACTGCTGCAATTTTAACTTTCTTCATTTCACTATAATTATGACAATCAAACACCAACTCAACTTTTCTTTCCCATTCAAGGTAAGCTTCAGCATCATTTCTCCCCTTGAAGGATGGTATCTTCATTTTTATGAAAGATATGTTACTGTCCCTTTGTTGAGGTCTTCTTTGAGCAATTGATTGCTCACTTTCTTCATCATCTTCCCTCTCTATCTCATCATCATTCATCATGTTTCCTCTCCCTCTATTCTGCCCCCTTCGATTAGTATCATTCCGCTGCCTTTGCATTATGCTGTCTACATCACCTCTCATGTTGTTTATGGTCAAATCAAACCTTTCAAATCTCCTTTGCATTGCCTCTAACATGAATGCTATGTCATTTATGGTCATATCACGTTTTTCACTTCCAGAATTTGACATGGTGTAAGAAGAACCTATAAGAAAATGTTAGTAAAGAAAATTTCCTCACCTCACTCCCTTAATGTGTTTCACTCAAAATCAGATTGTCACTCCTCTTGTATTTCACTCAAACCTTGGTCCTTTTTACCTCTCAATTCTTCTTTTACCAAGTTGAATTTCAGAATTGAATCCACTTAAATCAAGTAAAACAAGTTTTGTTTTAAAGACTCTACAAGGAACCTAATGAATAAAATGAATTCAGCAATTCTAGAAGCAATTTAATTTTAAACAACAAGAACTGAAAGTTAACACAAGAAGCAAAAAGCATTTGTGTTAATCAAACCAAAGTAACTATGATTGAGAATTAGCTACTTAATGCATACAAGAAACAAGAGGTATATGAAAGAATGAAACTAAGAATACAAAAAAAACAATTCTGGATACTAAAAAAAAAACAGAATTCAAATCACTCAATGAGTAATCTGAATATGCAACCTAAATCTACTCCCAATGCAAGACATGCTCTAAATATCAGATTTTAAATGCTAAATGGATGCATAATGAGGAGCTGATGTAATTTGATCAAATATAATAAGGTAGTAAGCTGGTAATGGTATAAATATGCAAAAATCTCAAAAAACTTGTGTAGAAAAATACTGGATAGAAATAGGTACGAATTTTTTTTTTCTTTTATGTTGAGGAAGTTGAATCTGATTCTTTTTTTTTTCTTTTGATCTTTTCCTTCTTTTTTTTTTTTTGAACTTACAGTAAACAAGAATAGAAATTGAAAAGTTAAACAAAAGTCCACAGATTTGAAGAACAAGAACAAGGTGCAACAAGAACAGAAAATGAAGAAACAAGAAACTAAATCTGGTTCTATTTTTTTTTTGTTTTTTTTTTCCTTTGGATAATTAAAACATAAAAGATACCTAGAGATTTATCTTCAAGCCAAAGCTCTGATACCAAATGATGCGGAACCCATGGATCAAATATTACATCTAGAACCCCACATACACATCTAGCATAGAATCTTAGAACTCAAAAACAAATCCTCCCTACCAAACCCACAACTAACCTGTAATTGAGAACTTGGGTGATTGGGATGAAGAAATGAATTGATTAAAACGCCACAAGTGAGACTTGATAAGTTAGAACCAATTCTTCATGCAACAAGAATAAGAAGAAAACCTCTCAAACTTGAAAACACAAAAATTACATTCAACAATTCTGGAAATTCGTAGTCAACCCTATTAAGTTCTTTTTCCCATCCTTATATAGTTGGAAAAGAAGAACTAATGGCTTAAAGTCTCGGTTTACATGTATCTAGTCACAATAGCATTAATTGTTCATCCACCTCAATAATATACTCTAAATTACTGCCCATAATTCTGACAACATTGATGGGCAGATTGTACATTCATTTTGGTGTTGGTTCACATGTGTCTAGTCACACTAACACTAAACCATATCAATATTTTATTCCAAATTCGTGCTAATGCCCATCACCATACTTATGGGCAGATTCTTCATGCTTGTTGGTGAGTTTCTGACTTCCTCTTCATGGTCCATCATATTCACTACAAGTTGGTCTCCCTCTTCATTAATCCACCTTTGTATGAAGTGCTGGAACACATGCTGGAATTTCTTTGATTGTGATCTTGTGATTGGTCCACTTGGCATAATGATATCATCAACATATTTGCTGCCATTACATTCATCAAGCTTGCTTATAGTTTCCTCATCACTAAAGCTCTCAACATGGTACCTAAAGTTCTGTTTACTACTTCTGTTTGTCCATCCGTTTGAGGATGACAAGTGGTGGAAAATAACAACTTGGTACCTAACTTTCCCCAAAGCACACGCCAAAAGTGAGACAAAAACTTGGTGTCTCTATCAAAAACTATGGATTTTGGTATCTCATGAATTCGAACCACCTCCCTAAAGAAGAGTTCGGCCACTAAACTAGCATCATCACTCTTATGACATGGGATAAAGTGTGCCATCTTACTAAACCTATCAACAACCACAAATATGCTATCTCTCCCCCCTCTTAGTCCTTGGTAATCCTAAAACAAAGTCCATACTAATGTCCATCCAAGGAGAACTAGGAACGGGTAATGGCATATACAAACCATGAGGCATAGACTTAGACTTAGCTTGCCTACAAGCCAAACAAGCCTTACAAATCCGAATTACATCCCTTTTCATATTCGGCCAATAAAAGTGTTCATTTAGCATGTCTAAAGTCTTATCAACTCCAAAATGCCCCATCAAACCCCCACAATGTGATTCTAATACTAGCAAATCTCTCATAGAACATCTAGGCATGCATAATTTCAAACCCTTAAACAAAAACCCATCATGTCTATAGAAAGAATTAAAAGCACCATGCTCACAAGCATCATAAACATTGCCAAAATCAGAATCACCAACATATAAGTCTTTTATAAATTCAAATCCAAGCAATTTAGTACTCAAAATATTAAGTAAAGCGTACCTCCTTGAAAGTGCATCTGCCACTATATTGTCTTTACCTTGCTTGTATTTGATCACATAAGGAAACTTCTCAATCTTCATAACCCATTTTGCATGTCTTTTATTCAACTTGCCTTGCCCTCTCAAATGCTTCAATGATTCATGGTCTGAATAGATCACGAATTCCTTGGGCAGCAAATAATGCTCCCATACTTCCAATGCTCTCACCAAAGCATATAGCTCCTTGTCATAAATTGAATAATTCATCTTTGCTCCATTAAGCTTTTCACTAAAGTATGCAATGGGCTTCTTCTCTTGCATCAAAACAGCTCCAATACCTACACCAGAAGCATCGCATTCAATTTCAAAAGTAGAATCAAAGTTAGGTAAAGCTAAAATGGGTGTAGTAGAAAGCTTCTCTTTCAAAGCATCAAATGCTTCTTATTGCTCCTTGCCCCAAACGAACCCCACTTCTTTCTTGATTATGCTAGTCAAGGGGGCTGCCAATGTAGAGAAATTAGGGACAAATCTCCTATAGAAGCTTGCCAATCCGTGAAAACTCCTCACTTCTGTCACACTTGAAGGATTCGGCCACTCTTGGATAGCTTTCACCTTCTCTTGATCAACTTCAATTCACTGCATACTTACAACAAAACCAAGAAAAACAACCCTATCTAGACAAAAAGAACACTTCTTAAGTTTAGCATAAAGGTTTTGCTCCCTAAGGATTTCAAGCACTTTCCTAACATGTTCAACATGTTCTTCCTCAGTTTTGCTATAAATCAGAATATCATCAAAGTAAACTACCACAAACTTACCTAAATAAGCTCTCAAAACATGGTTCATTAATCTCATGAAAGTACTAGGTGCATTAGATAAACCAAAAGGCATAACTAACCATTCATACAAACCATATTTCGTTTTGAAGGCAGTCTTCCATTCATCTCCAGGCTTCATGCAAATTTGATGATAACCACTCATAAGATCAATCTTTGTGAAATATTTCGCCCCATGCAATTCGTCCAACATGTCATCAAGTCTAGGAATGAGATGTCTATACTTCACAGTAATCTTGTTCACAGCCCTACAATCAACACACATCCTCCAAGAACCATCTTTCTTGGGTACTAATAAGACTGGAACGGCACAAGGACTAAGGCTCTCGCGAACCAAGCCTTTCTCCAAAAGCTCTTCAACTTGTCTTTGCATCTCTTTTGTCTCCATAGGATTGCTCCTATATGCTGGTCGGTTTGGAATTGTAGAACTGGGTATGAAGTCAATTTGATGTTCAATCCCTTTTAATGGTGGCAAACCACTAGGAAGGTCTTCAGGAAACACATCCTCAAAATCCTGCAACAAAGACACAAAACTAGAAGGTAAAGAATCAAGAGATTCTTCATTGTCAGCAAGTAACAATTCTTTATACATAATAATGAGTACAGGCTGCCCTACATCTATCTCTCTTGCTCTTGCATAAAAAGTATGTTTTACTTTTTCTCCTTGCTTATTTTCTCTCACCAATGGGCCATTTATTTGTTTGCTTACTTTATTTTGACTCTCGGCCTCTTTTCCCTTTCTGCACTCGCTCACTTTATTATTTTCTCTCTCCCTACCCTTAGAATTACCCTTGGGTGTTGAAGAAACATCATTGGCTGAATTTGAACCCCTTGGTTCATGTTGGCCGAAACTTCTTTTTCCCTCTCTAGAATCCTCTTTTGATCTTCATACACCTCTTGAGGTGATAATGGTGCTAGAACAACCTTCTTTCCTTCATAAGTAAAGGTATACTTATTAGAAAAGCCATCATGTTGTGCCCTTCTATCATGCTGCCATGGTCTTCCTAATAGCAAATGTACACAAAACCTCATCTTTATACCACCCAATGGAGAATGGTACCTTGACTTGCTTCAACACTTTTACTTCCCCAGCATCATTGAACCATTGCAACTTGTAAGGATTGGGATGTTTAAAACAAGTTAACCCCAATTTATCCACCATTGTAGTACTAGCAGCATTGGTACAACTTCCACCATCAATGATAAGTGTACAAACCTTACCATTCACCAAACACCTAGAGTGGAAAAGATTCTTCCTTTGATCCAAGCCTTCTTCCTTGACTTGAATATTCAAGGCTGATACGGAACCTCCAAGAATAAGCCTGAGAACCCCTTGATTTTGAACCCCCACAGCATTAACTTGAAAACCCCTAGTCGAATTCGGTACAACCCCCAAGGATTAGGTTAGATTTCAGATTACCTTGAATTGATCAAAGATCCAAGATTTCGAAACAAGTCAGTTCCTAAATCCCATATTCGAAACACTCCACAAGAAAGTTGATCAAACTACTTGAATGTTTCTGAAGCATGTATTCAAGCAAGAACACAAAGATAAAAGCAATTTGGATTTAGGTTAATAAATTCGTCCAAAACTTCAAAACTAAAAACTTACAACCCTAAATGAGATATAAATAGCTAAACCCTAATTAGGGTTTATTAAGCAGCGTTTGGCTTCCTAATCAAATTTTAAGAAATAATAAAGTAAACAAAGTCCTAATTTAATACAAAACAAACAGGGCCCTTACTTTTTAAATGAGCATAACTAGTGGGCCTTAATACATATTAAAAAAACAAGTTCAGCTAATTATTTAACTATAAATAAGCCCAACTAGTGACTTGAGCCAAATATGCTTCAATTTGCATCCTTGATCAGCCATATCGTGCACCTTCAGCTCCTCTTCAACAAAATGTTGCATGTAGCCTTGTGACGTCTCTATCATTCCCCCTTTGTTGGAGAAAACTCGTCCTTGAGTTTTAAAATGCTAAAGTAGTAAAGAAAAGCAACTTTGTAATTTCACTCCAATTACTTGTGGCATGTCATCAATTTGAAGAACCTGAAATTTTATTTCACAAACATCACAATCATTGTTAGGCAAAATAAATTCCATGTTTGCAACAGACAGGCAATCATGAATGGTGGGAGTAGAAAGTTTTATTTTTCTTGCTTCTTCTTTTAGTTGTACTTCTAACCCAAGCATATCAATTTCTTCCTTCAATATTTCTTCAAAAGTTTCCAACTTTGGAATGTCTTGTTGAAAAGTAGCAGCTTCTTTTGATTCTAGTGATGAATCTTCACCAATAATCTCTAAAGTATGATCTTCAATATCACCCTGAAAAGAAGTATCACCATAAACAGCCTCGGATGACATTAACAAATCACTACCATCAACAATCTCTTCTGCATAAATTAGTTCTTCTTCATTGCTATCTTCAACCTTCAAAATCTCCCTTTCTTTGTAGTAATCATCAATACTTTTACTTCCTTCCTTGATAGCCTGAAGTCTCTGCATGATACTCCTATAGAAATGTTCAGGTTGCTGCATTTGATTTCTGCCACCTCTTCGCCTCTCATTGCGCTCCAATGTGGCTCTTTCAACACTCTGCAACCTCAAATCCATGCGCTCCAATCTTTCTGTTATGGTATCCATAGCACGGTGTAAACGTGTAAATTCAGCTTGTTGCGCCTCACGCAATCGAGCTGGATCAATCTGAACACCTGCATCTCTTCCAGACATGTTTCCTGCAATAAAAGGTTAGCACAAAACAAATAAAAAAAAGCCTCACAACACTCCCTCACGTGTTTACACTCAATAGATGAAGGTTGGTCTCTCGTGTTTCACTCAATATATGAAATCTCTCACGGTTCAGCTCACACCTCTCAAGCTGATTTCTTATATGTTTTTAGGTGAATCACACTTTATGAAACAACTCAAATAGCCTCCGTGTGTAGTATCCCAAAATCTGAAATTTGAATCAAAACAGCCCCTCAAATTTGTCAAAATTTTGTGACAAAATTTTGGTTACTTCTAACCTACCTAGATTCGACCCTTAGCACCTAAATAACAAGGAAAATGAAAAATTTTTCTTGAAGTGATTCTACGCTCTAGATCAGGTTTTTTTGCGTTTTTGTTTCCTTTGTGGGTTACTTTCGTTTTCGTTTCTTCTCTTTATGTTCTTAGGTGAATCACACTTTACGGAACCTCTCTTGTATTTGCACTTTTGTACTCCAAGAATAAGCCTGAGAACCCCTTGATTTCGAACCCCCACAACATTAACTTGAAAACCCCTAGTCGAATTCGGTACAACCCCCAAGGATTAGGTTAGATTTTAGATTACCTTGAATTGATCAAAGATCCAAGATTTTGAAACAAGTCAGTTCCTAAATCCCAGATTCGAAACACTCCACAAGAGAGTTGATCAAACTACTTGAATGTTTCTGAAGCATGTATTCAAGCAAGAACACAAAGATAAAAGCAATTCGGCTTTAGGTTAATTAATTCAAGGTAATGATTAAAAGAATCAAAAGAAGATTCATCACTAGAATCAAAAGAAGCTGCTACTTTTCAACAAGACATTCCAAAGTTGGAAACTTTTGAAGAAATATTGAAGGAAGAAATTGATATGCTTGGGTTAGAAGTACAACTAAAAGAAGAAGCAAGAAAAATAAAACTTTCTACTCCCACCATTCATGATTGCCTGTCTGTTGCAAACATGGAATTTATTTTTCTTGAAGTGATTCTATACTCTTTTTTTTTTTGCTCCCTCTCACTATCTCTTTTGAAGGGCAGCCCTAGTTCACACCACACGAAATTTTTTTCCAATCAAGTAACAAGAACAAGATCAATTTAGAGGACTTCCTTTTGAAACTCGAAATTGGAACAGAATAAATAATCAAGACTTCCTTTAGACCAATTCAGCTTTCCTTTTGAAATTTGTTTGAAACACTTTCTTGGAAATTCAAAACAGAATCAGAATGATTAACAAAAATAAGATTCAGATTTAGAACACTTTCGAATCAACAAATTTCGAATCAATAATCAAGAACACAATTTCGAATTTGAACAAAGCAACCTAAATTCCCAATTCGGAAATCCACAATAGAACAAATCCAATTCGGAATAGATAGAACAAACCAATTCGGAACAAATCAACCAACCCAATTTCAGAATAAGAAAAACGATTTGGACTAAAAAGGCAAACTGAATTCGAAATTGAAATAAGACTCTAAACACAAAATGAAAACTAAATTAGAACCCTAACGGAATTTTTTTTATTTTTTTTTTAATTTTTGACTTTGAAAGAAAAACGAAAATGATTCAAGGATCAATAACAAAGAAACAAAATGAAACTAACAAGAGAAGAAACGAAAATGAAAGTAACCCACAAAGGAAACAAAAACGCAAATAGCAGGTGAAGAAAAATGAAAACGAAAATAACCCACAAAGAAAACAATTCAGAGGAACAAGGAAAACAAGAGAACGAATTGAACAATTGAAACAAAGCAACAAAAATGCAAATAACAAAAGAAGAAACGAAAACGAATTGGAAGGGATAAAACCTGATCTAGAGCGTAGGCTCTGATACCAAATGATACGGAACCTCCAAGAATAAGCCTGAGAACCCCTTGATTTCGAACCCCCACAGCATTAACTTGAAAACCCCTAGTCGAATTCGGTACAACCCCCAAGGATTAGGTTAGATTTCAGATTACCTTGAATTGATCAAAGATCCAAGATTTCGAAACAAGTCAGTTCCTAAATCCCATATTCGAAACACTCCACAAGAAAGTTGATCAAACTACTTGAATGTTTCTGAAGCATGTATTCAAGCAAGAACACAAAGATAAAAGCAATTCGGCTTTAGGTTAATAAATTCGTCCAAAACTTCAAAACTAAAATCTTACAACCCTAAATGAGATATAAATAGCTAAACCCTAATTAGGGTTATTAAGCAGCGTTTGGCTTCCTAATCAAATTTTAAGAAATAATAAAGTAAACAAAGTCCTAATTTAATACAAAACAAACAGGGCCCTTACTTTTTAAATGAGCATAACTAGTGGGCCTTAATACATATTAAAAAAACAAGTTCAGCTAATTATTTAACTATAAATAAGCCCAACTAGTGACTTGAGCCAAATATGCTTCAATTTGCATCCTTGATCAGCCATATCGTGCACCTTCAGCTCCTCTTCAACAAAATGTTGCATGTAACCTTGTGACGTCTCTATCAAAGGCTCTTCTAGTAACAAGCATCTCTCCATGTTCAGCATTCAAGACTTGATTCTCCCAAGCCTCTTCATCATATTTTGCCCTATCACCACATTTGGCCTCCTCTTCTTCTTCATGTTCAGATTCTGATTCAATTTCCCCTTCTTGGGTTGCAATCATCACCCTCTTATTCGAACATTGAGAAGCAATGTGTCCACTTCCCAAACACTTGTAGCATTTAATTTCCCTACTTGGAGTAGGTCTAGAAGGTGTTTCCTTGGCTGTTTTTGCATCCCCATCATTCGGCTTCTTGAAATTAGGATTGTAGGAAGAATTCTTTTGGAAAGAACCCTTGTAATCCCCTTTGTAGGAACCTCCACTCGAAATTGAACCCTTGAAGTTTGAAAATTTTCCACTAGCTTTAGAGTAGCCAGTTTTTGAAATAGCTTTATTCTTCAATCTTCTCTCTATCTTCATGGCCTTTTGAACTAACTCTTCCATTGTGTTGAATTCATACATCTCCAATTCATTGGCTATGTTCAAATTCAATCCCCCAAGAAATCGTGACATCTTCTTGTCTTCATCTTCATCAATATTTGCCCTAGCCATGATCATCTCCATCTCTTTGTGGTACTCTTCCACACTTCTTCCATCTTGAACTAGTCTTGCTAGTCGATTGTACAAATCCCGAATGTAGTGAGATGGTACAAATCGGCTCCTCATTAGTTCTTTCAAGGTTGACCATTCAGGAATAGGCCTCATACCTTTCCCTCTTCTATTAGCTTTCAATTGATCCCACCAAAAGGTAGCATACCCTTTGAACTCTACGGCTGCAAAAACTTATTTCTTCTCTTCGGTGTAGTTATGGCATTCAAAAATCTGCTCAACTTTCCTCTCCCATTCTATGAACTCTTCTGCATTGTTCTTCCCTTCAAAGGAAGGAATCTTCATCTTGATGGAAGTAAGGTCACAATCAGTGGTAGGTTGATTTCCACCTTCATCTTCATCTTCTACCCTTTCGGCTGCTTCTAGGGCTTCAAGATTTCCTTGCCCTTCTCTCCTAAGCACTCTTCTAGCTCGCATTATGGGATTTTGATGTGCGACTGACTGCCCTTGTTGCATTTGTTGTGCTTGTCGTGCTGCATTCTCTTGTTATCTAGTATCCATCATCTCCATTCGACCAAGCATTGCTGCCAAAGTCTCATTAAGCCTAGCTAAGCTTTCGGCCATAGCTCCTTCTTTGCTAGTCTCTTCTCCTTTACCAGCCATGTTAACGAACAAACAAACTCAAAGAAACAAGATTAGTAATAATCGAAATTCACTCAAGTGTTTAGAATTACCTCACTTTTCTTGTCTTCCTTGATTGCACTTCAGAACCAAGCTCACCAACCAACAATTGTCAAGTCGTTCAAGAAACTAGAAACTAGAACCTAAATCCTAGAACTAGATAGAAAACAAGACAAGTATCCGGAGGCAATGCAAGGTAATTTGCACTACTCGATATAGAACCAAGTATCGAAACAAGCAAATGATACTTAGCAATGTAATGGAATTAAAAGCTAGATAAAGAAATCAGAAACAATGAAGACAATAAACAAAATCTAAGTCTTTACCTCATGGGTTGTATACTCCTTTACCTATTCCTAATGCACCTTGGATTGACATATCTATGGACTTTGTTTTGGGGCTGCCTAGGACTAGAAAAGGAAAAGATAGCATATTTGTTATTGTTGATAGATTTAGCAAAATGGCTCATTTCATTGCATGTCACAAAACTGATGGTGCAACAAATATTGCAAATTTGTTCTTTGGGGAAGTAGTTCGATTGCATGGCATTCCTAAAACAATTGTAAGTGATAGAGATGTGAAGTTCTTAAGTCATTTTTGGCGTGTTTTATGGAATAAGTTAGGTACTAAATTGTTGTTCTCTACAACTTGTCATCCACAAACTGATGGACAAACAGAAGTGGTAAATAGGACTTTAGGATCTTTGTTACGTGCTGTTGTGGGTAAGAATTTGAAAACTTGGGAAGATTGTTTGCCATTAGTGGAGTTTGCATATAATAGAAGCATACATTCTTCTACTGGTTATTCACCATTTGAAATTGTTTATGGTTTTAATCCACTTACACCACTTGATCTGTTTCCTTTACCATTAAATGAAATAACTAACTTAGATGGTGAAAAGAAAGCGGAGTTGGTTAAGCAGATACATGAGAAGGCACGAGCTCATCTTAAGAAGAAATATGAATCATTTGCCCATAATGCAAATAGAAGAAGGAAACATGTGATTTTCCAACCTGGTGATTGGATATGGGTTCATATGAGGAAGGAAAGATTTCCTAAACAAAGGAAATCCAAGTTGGATGCAAGGGGAGATGGCCCATTCCAAGTTTTAGAACGGATCAATGACAATGCCTACAAAATCGATCTACCAGGTGAGTATAATGTTTCTGCAACTTTCAATGTTAGTGATCTTTCTCCTTTTGATGTAGGCTCAGATTTGAGGACAAATCTTTTTTAGCAAGGAGGGAATGATGAGGAAACTATAAGCAAGCTTGATGAATGTAATGGCAGCAAATATGTTGATGATATCATTATGCCAAGTGGACCAATCACAAGATCACAATCAAAGAAACTCCAGCATGTGTTCCAGCACTTCATTCAAAGGTGGATTAATGAAGAGGGAGACCAACTTGTAGTGAATATGATGGATCATGAAGAGGAAGTCAGAAACTCACCAACAAGCATGAAGAATCTGCCCATAAGCATGGTGATGGGCATTAGCACGAATTTGGAATATAATATTGATATGGTTTAGTGCTAGTGTGACTAGACACATGTGAACCAACACCAAACTGCATGTAGAATCTGCCCATCAATGTTGTCAGAATTATGGGCAGTAATTTAGAGTATATTATTGATGTGGATGAACAATTAATGCTATTGTGACTAGATACATGTAAACCTAGACTTTTAATCCATTAGTTCTTCTTTTCCAACTATATAGGGATGGGAAAAAGAACTTAAGAGGGTTACTACGAAATTGGCAGATTGTTATCATTGTAATCTAAGTGTTTTCAAGTTTGAGAGATTTTCTTCTTATTCTTGTTGCATGAAGAATTGGTTCTAACTTATCAAGTCTGACTTGTGGCGTTTAAATCAATTTATTTCTTCATCCCAATCACCCAAGTTCTCAATTACAGGTTAGTTGTGGGTTTGGTAGGGAGGATTTGTTTTTGAGTTCTAAGATTCAATGCTAGATGTGTATGTGGGGTTCTAGATGTAATATTTGATCCATGGGTTCCGCATCACCTTGATAAGTTGATTCCAATTTTTGACTTTATGTTTTTATGCCTGCTGTGGTATTCTTTTCTTTAACTTCAATTAATTCTATGATTTTGTGTTTTTTATTTCAATCCATTTGAAATTTCAATTTTGGCCTATTAGTTCGTTAGCTTAAGAAAAAATAAAAAAAAGGAAAGAATGAAATGAAAAAAAAATAAAAAAAAATGAAAAAATAAAAAGAAAAAAATAGCTTAGCGGCTACTAGAACAAAACTAGGCTTGAAGGAGATCTTTTTGGGTTGAAATTAGTGTTGAAAAATATAGGGTTAATTTTGGTGGTGAAAGGGTCAACTTTGAAAGGCCATAACTTTTTACTACGGAAGAGTTATGGGTCGCACAATAGCAATTTAGAAACTGATTTTTGAGCCCTACAGTTGTTACGAAGTTTACACATAACAACCTATTACAGCCCGCAAATCATTCAATTATAGGGCGAACGGGCCATCTGAAAATTCTTGCATAATTTTTAGAATTTTTTATTATGTTTCCAACATTGTTTAGGGTTTTCTTATTTCAATTAATTTTCTTTCATATCTACACCATATCTTACCTTCCTAATTAGTGTAAGTTAGTTGAATCACTATGTCTAGGGTGTATTTCGGCTACCACTTGGGAAAAATTGAAATTCTTTAATTTAGCTTCCTGTTTTGTCAATTTTATTGCATTCATAGTTTAATTTCCTTGTTTTCAATTTCTTTTGCTTCTACCACGCATATAAGGGTGACTTTTGCACTCTAGTTACTCTTAGGACTTGCATTCACAAACATACAATTCTTCATCTGTGTGTTTTCTCTTTTTTATTTTCTTTAATTACAACGATTATCAAATTATATCTAGAACTTAAGTGTTTTTCATTTCTTTTTAGGCTTTTCATTGTAATTTTTATAGATTGCTACTTGCAACTAACCTGATTAGTTATTTTAAAATTTTGAAGTGCAACTTTAAGAAGGGAACAAGAGAGGGAAAAAGCAAGAGAGTGTGAGCAAATAAGAGGGTAAAAGCCTGATTTGAGTGAAATACGAGTGGAGTGATATATTATTGAGTGTAAACACGTGAGGAAGAGTGTGAGGATTTTTTTTTCTTTCTCTAAAATTTTCTTGTAGTTTTACATCATGTCGAGGAGGCAGGCAAGGGTGGTGAAATGAGACAACTCAAGCAAAAGGAAGCAGCAAGGAGTTTCTCCAGTTACAACCCAACATGGACCTTAAAGTGGCTAAAGAAAGATGAGAAGGCTAAAGATGAGAGGTCTAAGATTAAAGACTTAGTTCCAAGGTGAAAGGTGAAAGATTTAAAAAGAGCAAAAGAGCCTCTTCCAGAAATAAAGGTACTACTGATTTTCCTAATTCTTCTAATAGGCAAAGAAATATTAGGTTTTTTAAATGTTTGGGTAATGGACATATTGCTTCACAATGTCCCAATAAAAAGACTATGCTTATGAGGGACAATGGAGAAATTGAATCTGAATTCAAATCTGACTGTGATTCTATGCCTAGTTTGGAGGATTGTAGTGATGTTGAGGTTGAGTATGCTGTTTGTGGTGAATCTTTGGTAGTTAGGCATGCACTTAATGTTTAGGTTAATGAAGAGAGCATATAACGGAGGAAAAACATATTTCACACTAGGTGTTTGGCAGGAGGGAAAGTTTGCAGCATGATTATGGATGGAGGCAGCTGTGCAAATGTGGCTAGTACAATCTTAGTTGATAAGTTAGGGTTGAAGTGTGAAAAACATCCTAAACCATATAGGCTACACTGGCTAAATGATAGTGGTGAAGTAAAGGCAACAAAACAAGTTGTGGTGCCATTTTCTATTGGAAAATATGTTGATGAAGTGTTTTGTGATGTAGTACCCATGCAAGTTGGACATTTATTATTGGGTAGGCCTTGGCAGTTTGATAGGAAAGTCACACATGAAAGGTACAAGAATAGGTATTCTTTTAGTTTGAAGGGGAAGATTTTTACTTTAGCACCTTTATCTCTAAAAAAAGTGTATCAAGAACAAATTAAGATGATGAATACTTCAAATAGGGATTCGGGTAGTGAGTTAACTAAAAGAATGGAGGGTCATGAGGCTAAGAGAAAAGAAATAATTATATGGCCCAATGGGGAGTGACTGCACAAGTGAGGTAAAGAAAGAAAGATGTGCAGGAGAGAACAGTAAGAGGAGAGAAAATAAGAGTGAAAAGAAGCAGAGTTTCTTTGCAAAAGAGAGAGATCTTAAGAGTGCTTATATAGGTAGAAGATCACTCATAGCAATAAGGTTTAAGGAGAGTTTATTGATTATGATGGACCTTAACCCAAATTTGCCTAGTGGTTTTGTTTCTTTGTTACAGGAATTTGATGAAGTCTTTCCTGAATAGATGCTAAAGGGACTCCCTCCATTGAGGGGTATTGAGCATCAGATTGATTTTATACCTGGCGTAGTAATCCCAAATAGACTAGCCTATAGAAGTAACCTAGAGGAGACATAGGAACTTCAAAGGCAAGTAGATGAATTGTTGGAGAAAGGGCATGAGAGAGAGAGCCTTAGCCCATGTGTTGTACCAGTGTTGTTGGTACCCAAGAAAGATGGAACATGGAGGATGTGTGTGGGTTGTCGTGCAATCAACAACATCACTGTAAAAGTATTTCCATCCTATTCCTAGATTAGATGACATGTTAGATGAGTTATATGGTGCATGTATTTTCACTAAAATAGATTTAAAAAGTGGATATCATCAAATTAGAATGAAACCAGGTGATGAGTGGAAAACTGCATTTAAAACAAAATATAGTTTATATGAATGGATGGTTATGCCTTTTGGTTTGAATAATGCACCTAGCACATTTATGAGGCTAATGAACCATGTTTTGTGTAATTTCCTTGGAAAATTTGTTGTTGTGTATTTTGATGACATTCTCATATACAACAAGTCTCTAGATGAGCATATCATGCATGTTAGGTTAGTTCTAGAGGTTCTAAGGAAAGAGAAGTTGTGTACTAATTTGAAGAAGTGTACTTTTCATATTGATAAACTTGTTTTCTTGGGTTTTGTTTGAATGCTAAAGGGGTTGAGGTAGAAGCTGAAAAGGTAAAAGCTATTCAAGAATGGCCTACGCCTAAGAGTATATCTGAGGTAAGGAGTTTTTATGGGTTAGCTAGTTTTTATAGAAGATTTGTGAAAGATTTCTCATCCATTGTAGCTCCTTTGACTGAAATAATAAAAAAAGATGTTGGTTTTAAGTGGAGGATGAACATAATGGGGCTTTTAATGCTTTAAAAGATAGGTTGTGTTCTGCTCCTATTTTATGTTTACCTAACTTTGATAAAACATTTGAACTTGAATGTGATGCTTCTGGGATTTATAGATGCTGTGTTGATGCAGGAAAAATGTCCCATAACATATTTCAGTGAGAAGTTTAATGGAGCTTAATTGAAGTACTCTACCTATGACAAGGAGTTATATGCCCTAGTGAGAGCACTAGACGTGTGGCAACATTACTTGCTTCCTAAAGAATTTGTGATCCATACAGACCATAAGTCACTTAAACACCTGAAAGGGCAAGGGAAGCTGAATAAGAGGCATGCAAAATGGGTTGAATTTATTGAGACATTTTCTTATGTGATCCACTACAAGCAAGGTAAAGATAATGTTGTTGCTGATGCATTATGATGCATTATCAAGGAGGTATGCTTTAATCACTACACTTAGTTCTAAGATGTTAGTATTTGAGCAACTTAAAGATATGCATGCAACAGATTCTGATTTTTGTAATGTCTATTTTGCTTGTGAACATGCTGCTTTTTAAAGATTTTATAAGCATGATGAATTTTTATTTCGTGGGAATTGATTGTGTACCTGCATATGCATCAAGGGAATTACTTGTGCGTGAATCATATAGTGGTGGATTGATGTGTCATTTTGGTGTGCATAAGACTTTGGATATATTTTCTGAGCATTTTTATTGGCCACACATGCATAGGGATGTTGAAAGAATTTGTTCTAAATGTATTGCATTTAGGCAAGCTAAGTCAAAATCTATGCCTCATGGATTGTATACACCTATACCTGTTCCTAATGAGCCTTGGGTTGACATTTCTATGGATTTTGTGATAGGTTTACCTAGGACAAAGAAAGGTAGAGACAACATATTTGTTTTTGTGGATAGATTTAGCAAAATGGCACATTTCATAGCTTGTCATAAAACTGATGATGCAACAAATATAGCTAATTTATTCTTTAGAGATGTTGTGCATTTGCATGGTATACCTAGTGATAGGAAATCATCTTAGCAATCATATACCCTGATAACTATTAAGTTATGATACATATGGAATGCAAGAAAATACCCTCCAGTCAAGATGATTCCAAAACCCAAGGACCTCCTCAAGTGAAGCTAGGGAAAAACTAGTTCCAATTGTTATTATTTACAAATGAAACTAGTACTTGAATTTAACCCACAACGCCACAAACCAGATATGATATGATAAGTTAAGAATTAAACACAAGATTTTTTTTTGTTAGAAAATGCCACAAACCAAATTAGTTTGATAAGTTCAAAGTTCATGAAAGAACTTAAGCAAAAATACTCACAAAGAGCAAATTCAGATTATCATTCATCAATGGTCTTCTTACAAATTAGTTTGGCTTTGATATTTATAGCCAAAGTGAGGTAGAAGAAACCTAAATGGCTGTTATTATAGCTCTTCCACGTTCTTCACTTTAATCCCCACTAACTCTCATTGAAAAGAGCTGTTATACATTAAAAGCATTCATTTTGTAACTCCCAAATGACAACTGATCACACCCCAAACTAAATGCACTCATTTGTAACTCCCAAATGACAACTGATCGAAAACTCAAACTTTAACAAGAATAAAACCCTAACTCTGATATGTTGATTTCACAAAGCAAATAAAATAAACCCAAATAAATAAATAAAATAAAATGACGGCCCAAGATCCATGCTCACTTAATCAAGGCTGAATGGCCCTTTATTCTTCAATAGGCTGGATTGATTCAGACAATGTGGGTTAGACTATTGTCTTCATATTTGAACATGCTTGGATCATGTTTATAATCTTTGACCTTTTTTCCTCCCATAATAAGTTACCTGCATCACATTGAGTTTGTTTCTTCCAAAAATGTCTTCAATTAAGCAAGTTAATGTTTCCATCATCTTTTTGGCTCTAGCTCTTGTTATTGGGCCTCCATGAATGACTAAAGGGTCTTTCTTTGCATTTTCATCATTAGCTGAATGGACTCGAGCTTGTTGGTCCTCATCATTCCCCCTTTCCTCAGAAGGATTCGTCCTCGAATCTGCTCCTTCATCACCTACATCAAACAAAGACAAATTAGAGACATTAAAGGTAGCACTTACATTGCCATACTCACTAGGCAATTGTAGCTTGTATGCATTTCATTGATTCTTTGTAGGACTTGAAAAGGTCCATCTCCTCTCGGCATCAGCTTAGTCTTCCTTTGACTTGGAAATCTTTCCTTCCTCAAGTGTACCCAAACCCAATCACCTGGTTCAAATATGACTTTCTTTCTTCCCTTGTTGTGTTGCATTTCATATTGTTGAGTTTTTTCTCTATTTGAGCACGCACCCTCTCATGTAAGCATTTAAAAAATTCAGCCTTTTTCTTTCCTTCCAAATTAGCTTTTTCAAAGGGTAATGGCAGTAAGTCCATAGGTGTTAATGGATTGAAACCATATACAACCTCAAAAGGTGACAATTTGTTGTAGCATGAATACTCCTATTGTAGGCAAACTCAACATGTGGCAAACATTCTTCCCAATTCTTCAGATTTCTTTGAATTATTGCCCTCAATAGTTGTGAAAGAGTTCTATTGACCACCTCCGTTTGTCCATCCGTTTATGGATGACATGTTGTTGAGAATAGAAGCTTTGTTTCCAACTTGCTTAAAAGTGTCTTCCAAAAGTGGCTAAGGAACTTGACATCTCTATCACTAACAATTGTCCTTGAAACTCCATGCAATCTCATAATTTCTTATGAGGAAACTATAAGCAAGCTTGATGAATCTACACAAGGGAGCAAATATGTTGATGATATCATTATGCCAAGTGGACCAATCACAAGATCACAACCAAAGAAACTCCAGCGGTAGATTCTACATGCATTTTGGTGTTGGTTCACATGTGTCTAGTCACACTAGCACTAAACCACATCAATATTATATTCCAAATTCGTGCTAATGACCATCACCATACTTATGGGAAGATTCTTCATGCTTCTTGGTGAGTTTCTGACTTCCTCTTCATGATCCATCATATTCAGTACAAGTTGGTCTCCCTCTTCATTAATCCACCTTTGAATGAAGTGTTGGAACACATGCTGGAGTTTCTTTGATTGCGATCTTGTGATTGGTCCACTTGGCATAATGATATCATCAACATATTTGCTGCCATGTATAGAGTCATCAAGCTTGCTTATAGTTTCCTCATCATTCCATCCTTGCTCCAAAAGATTTGTCCTCAAATCTGAACCTACATCAAAAGGAGAAAGATCACTAACATTGAAAGTTGCAGAAACATTATACTCACCTGAGAGATCGATTTTATAGGCATTGTCATTGATTCGTTCTAAAACTTGGAATGGACCATCTCCCCTTTCATCCAACTTGGATTTCCTTTGTTTAGGAAATCTTTCCTTCCTCATATGAACCCATACCCAATTACCAGGTTGGAAAATCACATGTTTCCTTCTTCTATTTGCATTATGGGCAAATGATTCATATTTCTTCTCAAGATGAGCTCGTGCATTCTCATGTATCTTCTTAACCAACTCCGCTTTCTTTTCACCATCTAAGTTAGTTATTTCATTTAATGGCAAAGGAAACAGATCAAGTGGGGTAAGCGGATTAAAACCATAAACAATTTCAAATGGTGAATAACTTGTAGAATAATGTATGCTTCTATTATATGCAAACTCCACTAATGGCAAACAATCTTCCCAAGTTTTCAAATTCTTACCAACAACAGCGTGTAACAAAGATCCTAAAGTCCTATTTACCACTTCTGCTTGTCCATCAGTTTGTGGATGACAAGTTGTAGAGACAACAATTTAGTACCTAACTTATTCCACAAAACACGCCAAAAATGACTAAAGAACTTCACATCTCTATCACTTACAATTGTTTTAGGAATGCCATGCAACCGAACTACTTCCCCAAAGAACAAATTAGCAATATTTGTTGCATCATCAGTTTTGTGACATGCAATGAAATGAGCCATTCTGCTGAATCTATCAACAATAACAAATATGCTATCTTTCCCTTTTCTAGTCCTAGACAGTCCCAAAACAAAGTCCATAGATATGTCAATCCAAGGTGCATTAGGAATAGATAAAGGAGTATACAGGCCATGAGGTAAAGACTTAGATTTTGATTGTTTACATGCAATACACTTGGCACAAATTCTTTCAACATCTTTTCTCATGTTTGGCCAATAGAAATGTTCATGCAGAATGTCTAAAGTCTTGAATACTCCAAAATGTCCCATGAGTCCTCCACTATGTGCCTCACGCACAAGCAATTCCCTTAATGAGCAACTAGGCATGCATAATCTTCCATCCTTAAACAAGTATCCATCATGCCTATAAAACTTCTGAAATGCAGAATGCTCACATGCTTTATAAACATTTGCAAAGTCAACATCATTGGCATACATATCCTTAATTTGCTCAAAGCCTAATAACTTAGAACTAAGAGTTGAGATTAAGGAATACTTTCTTGAAAGTGCATCTGCTACTACATTGTCTTTTCCACGCTTATACTTTATCACATGACATAACTAACCACTCATAAAGACCATATTTTGTTTTGAATGCAGTTTTCCACTCATCTCGTTCCTTTATCCTAATTTAATGGTAACCAGTTTTCAAATCAATCTTAGTAAAAATGCAAGAACCACTCAACTCATCAAGCAATTCATCAAGTCTAGGAATTGGATGTCTATACTTCACCGTGATTTTATTCATTGCTCGACAGTCCACACACATTCTCCATGATCCATCCTTCTTTGGGAATAGTAAAACCGGAACAGCACATGGACTAAGACTTTCACGCACATGTCCCTTTGCTAGCAACTCCTTCACTTGCCTTTGAAGTTCCTTAGTTTCCTCCGGGTTACTTTTATAAGCTGGTCGGTTAGGAATTGTTGACCCCGAAATGAAGTCAATTTGATGCTCAATCCCTCTTAAAGGTGGTAAACCTTTAGGTACATCTTCTGGAAAAATATCTCCAAATTGCTGTAAAATAGAACTAACACAACTAGACAAAGGGTTATCAAGGTCAGATGTAGAAATCAAGGTCTCTTTGTACCTAAGTACAATCAGACTTCTTTTCTCACAAAAAGCACTCCTTAACTCTTTCTCTTTTGCGTAGAAACACTCTCTTTTATTTTTCTCCCTTTCTCTTTTTCTCTCACCAATGGGCCATTTTATTATTCTTTTTCTCACACTTGGCCTCTTGTACTCCATTCTTATTTGTTTTACCCTCACCACCAGAATCCCTTTCAAATGATCTCAAAATCTTTACTTGATCTTCATACACTTGTTTAGGTGACAATGGAGCAAGAGTGAAATTTAAACCACTTAGGCTGAAAGAATAATGACACTTAAAGCTATCATGCAAAGCTTTTCTATCAAACTGCCATGGACGACCAAGAAGGATATGGCTAGCATGCATAGGCACAACATCACAACAAACTTCATCTTTGTATCTCCCAATTGCAAAAGAAAACAAAACCTGCTTTGTTACCCTCACCTCTCCACAACCATTCAACCATTGCAGCTTGTAGGGACTAGGATGTTCTGTGCATGCTAACCATAATTTATCTACAAAATCAGTACTAGCAACATTTGTACAACTACCCCCATCAATGATCATGCTACACACTTTTCCATTCACAATGCAATGAGTATGAAAAAGGTTCTCTCTTTGATTACTTTCTTCATCTTTAATTTGCA
Source organism: Garcia nutans (assembly GCA_947685225.1). Classification (NCBI taxonomy): domain Eukaryota; kingdom Viridiplantae; phylum Streptophyta; class Magnoliopsida; order Malpighiales; family Euphorbiaceae; genus Garcia; species Garcia nutans. The sequence goes on along the minus strand of CANTUV010000007.1, from coordinate 27,791,125 downwards.
TGTTTAAAGCTCTTTTAATAACCAAAGATTCACCATGGGCAGGATATTCGATGATAAGTTCAATTTCCTCTAATGGTGGCATGCTATCATTATCATCATCATCACTTTCATGTTCACTAGCACTATCAATTTCACCAGTATCTCGTATCAACATGATTTTCTTATTTTGACATTGAGATGCTATATGCCCTACTCCTAAACACCTAAAGCATTTGATGGTACTATGCTTTTGATTAGAGTTAGATGTTTTAGAGTTACCTTTAGGGTCAGCTAGAACTTGTTTTTCCCTTCCTTTCCAGGCAGCCTCCTTCTCTTTAGGATTATCATCTTTCTTTTGCCATTTTGAAGTGAAACTAGAGCTGGAATTAGAAAATCCCTTTGCTGCTCCCTTGAGTTTCAGTTGCTTCTCCACTTTCATGGCCATGTGTACCATATCTTCAAGCTCCACATAATGATGTAATTCAATTATGTTAGCAATCTCTCTATTCAGCCCACTCAAAAATCGAGCTATAGTGATTTTTGGATCCTCCTCTATATTAGTTCTACTCATGATCATCTCCATCTCTTCATGGTGATCCTCCACTGACATGGATCCTTGAGTTGACCGCTGTAATTTTTGATGAAGCTTCCTATAGTAGTAAGATGGTACAAATCTCTTTCTCATCACAGTTTTCATCTTAGCCCAAGTAGTGATGGTTCTTTCTCCATTTCTCCTCTTGAAAATCATCAATTGATCCCACCAAATTAGTGCATAATCTGTGAATTCAACTGCTGCAATTTTAACTTTCTTCATTTCACTATAATTATGACAATCAAACACCAACTCAAATTTTCTTTCCCATTCAATGTAAGCTTTAGCATCATTTCTCCCCTTGAATGATGATATATTCATTTTTATGAATGATATGTTACTGTCCCTTTGTTGAGCTCTTCTTTGAGCAATTGATTCCTCACTTTCTTCATCATCTTCCCTTTCTACCTCATCATCATTCATCATGTTTCCTCTCCCTCTATTATGTCCCCTTCGATTAGTATTATTTTGCTGCCTTTGCATTATACTATCTACATCACCTCTCATGTTGTTTATGACCAAATCAAACCTTTCAAATTTCCTTTGCATTGCCTCTAACATGAAGGCTATGTCATTTATGGTCATGTCACATTTTTTGCCTCCAGAATTTGACACGGTTTAAGAACCTGCAAGAAAATGTTAGTAAAGAAAAATTTTCTCACCACACTCCCTTACGTGTTTCAGTCAAGATCAGATTGTCACTACTCTTGTATTACACTCAAAACTTGGTCCTTGTTACCTCTCAATTCTCCTTTTATCAAGTTGAATTTCAGAACTGAATCCACTTAAAGCAAGTAAAACAAGTTTTATTTTAAAGACTTTACAAGGAACCTAATGAAACAAAATGACTTCAGCAATTCTAGAAGCAATTTAATTTAAACAACAAGAACTGGAAGTTAACACAAGAAGCAAAAAGTATTTGTGTTAATCAAACCAAAGTAACTATGTTAAGAATTAGCTACTTAATGCATATAAGAAACAAGAGATATATGAAAGAATGAAACTAAGAATACAAAGAAAAACAATTATGGATATTGAAAAATAGAATTCAAATCACTCCAATGAGCAATCTGAATATGCAACCTAAATCTATTCCCAATGCAATCTATGCTCTAAATATCGGATTTTAAATGCTAAATGGATGCATAATGAGGAGCTGATGTAATTTGATCAAATATAATAAGGTAGCAAGCTGTTAATGGTATAAATATAAAAAATCTCTAACACTTGTGTAGAAAAATATTTGACAGAAACAAGTACGATTTTTTTTTTCTTTTGATCTTTTGCTTCTTTTGTTTTTTGTTGAACTTTCAGTAAATATGGATAGAAATTGAAAAGATAAACAAAAATCCACATATTTGAAGAACAAGAACAAGGTGCAACAAGAACAGAAAAATGAAGAGACAGAAACTGAATCTGGTTCTTTTTTTTTCTTTTTTTTTTCTTTTGGATAATTAAAACATAAAAGATACCTAGAGATTTATCTTCAAGCCAAAGCTATGATATCAAATGATGCGGAACCCATGGATCAAATATTACATCTAAAAACCCACATACACATCTAGCATAGAATCTTAGAACTCAAAAACAAATCCTCCCTACCAAACCCACAACTAACCTGTAATTGAACTTGGGTAATTGGGATGAAGAAATGAATTGATTTAAATGCCACAAGTCAGACTTGATAAGTTAGAACCAATTCTTCATGCAACAAGAATAAGAAGAAAACCTCTCAAACTTGAAAACACATCAATTACATTCAGTATAAACTGGAAATTCGTAGTCACAATAGTTGGAAAAGAATAACTAATGGCTTAAAAGTCTAGGTTTACATGTATCTAGTCACAATAGTATTAATTATTCATCCACATTAATAATATATTCTAAATTACTGCCTATAATTCTGACAACATTGATGGGCATTCTAAACGCATTTTGGTGTTGGTTCACATGTGTCTAGTCGCACTAGCACTAAACCACATCAATATTATATTTCAAATTCGTGCTAATACCCATCACCATACTTATGGGCAGATTCTTCATGCTTCTTGGTGAGTTTCTGACTTCCTCTTCATGATCCATCATATTCAATACAAGTTGGTCTCCCTCTTCATTAATCCACCTTTGAATGAAGTGTTGGAACACATGCTGGAGTTTCTTTGATTGTGATCTTGTGATTGGTCCACTAGGCATAATGATATCATCAACATATTTGCTGCCATGTGTAGAGTCATCAAGCTTGCTTATAGTTTCCTCATCACAACCTCAAAAGTTTATAAAAGTTAGGCAAAACAAGTAAAGGTGCTGAACTGAGTTTGTCTTTTAGCAAGTTAAAAGCATCATCTTGTTTTTTCCCCACTTGAAACCCACATTCTTTTTAATGCATTCAGTTAAAGGTGCAGAAATTGTATAAAAATCCCTAATGAATCTCCTATAAAAGCTAGCAAGACCATGAAAACTCCTAACATCATGCACTCTAGTAGGTTTCAGCCAATCTATAATTACTTTTACTTTTTCTTGATCAACATGAATTCCTTTGTCATTAACAATATATCCAAGAAAGTAATTTCATTAGTGGAAAAAGTGCATTTCTTAAGATTGGCATATAATGTTTCTTGCCTTAACACATCAAAAACAGCCTTTAAATGTGTTACATGCTCATCTAAAGATTTGCTATACACAAGAATATCATCGAAATAAACCACCACAAACTTTCCAATGAAAGCACACAAAACATGATTCATCAATTGCATAAAAGTACTTAGTGCATTAGTTAAGCCAAAGGGCATTACTAACCATTCATACAAACCATGTTTAGTTTTGAAAACAATTTTCCATTCATCACCTTCACGCATTCTAATTTTATGATATCCAGTTTTTAAATCAATTTTAGAAAAAACACAAGAACCATGCAATTCATCCAACATATAATCTAGCCTAGGAATAGGATGTCTATACTTCACCGTTATTTTGTTGATGGCTCGGCAATCAACACACATCCTCCATGAACCATCCTTTTTAGGCACCAATAATATAGGAACCACACATGGACTCATGATTTCACTCACATACCCCTTCTCTATAAGTTCACTCACTTGCCTTTGGATTTCCTTGGTCTCCTCAGGGTTGCATCTATAAGCTGGCCTATTTGGTATGCTTGCACCGGGAATGAAATCAATTTGATGTTCAATTCCTCGAATTGGTGGCAAACTCTTAGGCAAATCTTCAGGAAAGAGATCTTCATGTTCCTGCAATAAATCAATAATAACACTAGGCAAACTCTTGTCAAGCTATTAGATATAATCAAAACATCCTTGTACATAAGTACAAGTATAAGCTGCCTCATGGTTAGTGTTTTCCTCACATCACTCATTTTTGCATAAACACTCATTTTTCTTTCATTCATTCCTCCCTTATTTTCTCTCCCCTTATGTTTCCCATTGCTCTCATTCTTACCACTCATCTTTTTCTTTTCTCTCTTTCTTGCTCCCTCCCTAAAGTTTCAGCAAATGAAAATTCAAGTTCTTCGTATTGCTCTTTTATTCTCATTTGGTCTTCAAAAATGGTCTTTGGAGACAAAGGTCCAAGTTGGTATTTCTGTCCATTCATGATCAAAGAATATCGGTTCTTAAACCCATCATGTATGACCCTTAGATCATATTGCCATGGTCTCCCCAACAACATGTGACGAGCATACATAGGAATCATATCACACAACACCTCATCTTTATATCTACCAATAGAGAAAGAAACCAATACTTGCTTATTCATCTTCACAACACTACTATCATTCAACCATTGTAACTTGTACGGTTTTGGATGTTTAGTAGTAGGTAATTTCAGTTTTTCCACAAGCAAAGTACTAGCCACGTTTGTACAACTACCACTATCCACAATCATATTATACAACTTGTTAGCAATCAAACAATGAGTATGAAACAGATTTTCACATTGTTCACCATGTTCATCATGTTTACTTTGCAAACTAAGTGTGCGTTGTACAACTAACACATCTCCCTTAGCAAACTCAACATCACTGGCATCTTCTAAAGATGGCATTTCATCATTTTCCTCTCTCTCACTTTCAGACTCAACAGTTCTATCCCTCATGACCATTACCCTTTTATTGGGACATTCACGTGCCATATGACCATGTCCTAGGCACTTAAAACACTTAATTCCTCTAGTTTGATTAGTTTGATTCTCACCTCTACTCTTGCTGCCTATTTCATTTTTGTTTTTATTTTTATCAATCTTAGGCTTAACAATAGGTTTATCTTCCCTTTTACTCCAATTTGGTTTCCAAGAAGAAGAAGAGGAAGTGTTATGGAACAGCCCACACACCAAGAGTATGAGCATGACCAAAGAAGCAAGGATCAAATTGAGGAGATTTTCAATCCAATTATTCTGCCTTGAGGACCTATAACTAGATCATGAGCTAAGAAGATTCAGTAAGCATTAATTTGTCATCTACAAGACTTAGTGAATTTGGCTTGTAATGGGCTACAAGGGATCCAAGGCCTAGAAACAAGATCAAATAAAGTTAATTACAACTTAAGTCAAGTCCAACTTCAAAATGGGCTTACTTAAAATTCAAGTCCAACTTCAAAATTGGTTTACTTAAGTTGTTTTTAGATCTTAAGCCTTTTTAATTGAGTAAAATTAAATATGTTTGTATTCTTGTCTTAATGGGCTATTTAAAACATGTTAATTTAAAAAGCCTATTAGTTTTATTGCTTTGATAATGGGTTGTGCAAACTTATTTATGTTAAGGCCCATAAGTTGAGTTTGTCTATTTTAGTTTATGAGTTTTTAGGTCTTGTAAAGGCTATATAAAGGCCTAAAATGAATTTCAATTCAGATTATTGATGAATTATAACCAAAAGGCTGTTTGCTTATATCTTTGTGTTCTTGAGTAGAATACATGCTAAGAAACATTCATATGGACTGAACATCTTCTTGTGGAGTGTATCGAATCTGGAATTTAGAAACAAGTGATGCGGAACCCTAAGATTATAAAGAATCCGAAACCCCAACACACAAATTCAGTATACCAAGAACCCTAGCTGGTTGTTTGTCCTACTAAACCCCTAATTGACATGCAACTAGAAACGTAGATAATTGGATAGAATTAAAGAAAAATGACTAGAAAGAATGCCACAAGTGTTACCTTGACAAGTTGACTCCAATTCTTGATGCAACAAGAAGAAAAGAAACCTCTCTTGATGAAATTCGGCCAAGCCAAAATAATTGAATAATATGATCACCAAAACTGATGTCTTACAACCCTAAATGAGATATAAATAGCTAAACCCTAATTAGGATTATTAAGTAGCATTTTGTTGGCTAATTAAATTTTAAGAAATAATAAAGTAAACAAAGTTCTAATTTAATACAAAACAAACAGGGCCCTTACTTTTTAAATAAGCATAACTACTGGGCCTTAATACATATTAAATAATAGGCCCATATACTTGAATTTAAATTTCTGGGCTGCTTCTCCTCTATATCTGATACGAACCAGCCATGAGGTAAGGATCTATTGGTGCTTCCAAATGGGACATTGACTAGGAGCAGATCTAAGAAGTATGGAGCAACTATGGGATTGCATATTCAAGATCAAATTTCAAAGGAAGTGACTGAAATGGCAATGGAAAAGTGCACAATAGAGCTTGAAGAAGGCACACCAAAGCTGATTATGATGCTTAGTGTGGAAGCTAAAGGCTAGCTAAAGAGGTCCAACGTGCAAGAAAGGTCCATGGGGGTTCATATAAAGCCTTGGAAAGTAATTTAAGGCCCATGGACAGCTCAAATAGTGTGGGGCGTGTTCTTATGTTGAAGGGATTTAGTTTGGTTGTTTCCATACTTTATATTTTCCTTAGTGGATTAGGATTTTGTTTCCATACTTTATATTTTCCTTAGCGGATTAGGATTTTGTTTCCATACTTTATATTTTCCTTAGTGGGTTAGGATTTTGTTTCCATACTTTATATTTTCCTTAATGGGTTAGGATTTTGACTTTGTAGCTTTCCTTTTCCCATTAGAATTAGGGTTTCAGATTTATGTGTGCCTTTTAGTATAAATAGGGCCTTATTTTTATTGTAAGGGGACTTTTGACATATTATTATTAAAAATTTTCGAATTCTTCTACAAGTTCTTCTTGTGAATTTTCGTGTGAGAGAGATTAGAGTGGATTCTTTAATTCATTCTTTGCATCAAGAATTAGGATTACTTATCAATGAGAGTTATGGCATTTTCCTTCTTCTTACCAACTAAATCCTTCAATCATAGTGAGTTCGCGTCTCTTTATAGGCGTTGGGTTCCTTAGGAGGTGATTATCAAGTTTCAAGGAGTTCTCTACCATTGTTATACGTTGGTTTTCTGCCATCGTTGCTAAGGGTCCGCGTCAATATCCGTGCGTCAAAGGCCTGTCCACCATGTCTTTCTTCCATGAATCGCCTTACAAAGCCTTGGAAGGTAGATTTGAGCTTCTTGGCCTGCAACCTTGTAATTGGCCCATTTGGTAAAACGAGCTCCATGCCATGTTGGCCTCCTATGCTTGCTCCGCTAGCCTTGCTCATATTGCCATCTTTGTTCTCATCAATCCCTCCCTCCTCAAAAAGATTCATCCTTGAATCTTTGTCCATATCAAAAGGAGAAAGATCAGAAACATTAAAGGTTGCAGAAATTTGATACTCACCAGGCAAGTCAATTTTATAAGCATTATCATTAATCTTTTCTAGCACTTGGAAAGGACCATCGCCTCTTGGATCCAACTTTGATTTCACATATTGGGAAACCTTTTGATATGAACCAGCCATGAGGTAAGGATCCATTGGTGCTTCCAAATGTGATGTGAGCCTGCCTTGCTGGGATTTAATTCCTAAGGAGCTACGGATCGTCTCCAAAACATAAGAACACCAACCAGCACCTTCAACCCAACACCAACTTGTGATGTAAAACTGAAGCTATATGGCTGGAAACCAAAGATTCAAGACCCAACCCCAACTTGTGAAGGAAAAACCTTGAATATAAGTTAAGACCTAGCAAACTTGGTTATTTTTGCAAGGAATTCGTGCAAGTTCTAACCAGAACTCAAAAGAAGGCTAAAAACCTCTCAAAGCTCTAAAAAATGGAGAGAAAACTCAGAATATTCATTAAGTTCAATGTCTGCCATTACATCTATTTTAAAAGACTTAAAGAAAGCATAAAACAAGTGAAATGATGGAAAAATACAAATATAATGATGTGGTTACATAAAACAAATTGGGCAGCCATATAGCTTGTCTCCCACTAGCTTTTAAAAGACATCTTTGACTCCCAATGTGAGTTTCAGCCACTCTTAATATATGGGCATCCAATGGTACGTGAATAGTATGTATTTAGCTCCCAAAGGTATAATGATGGATGCCAATATGTATTCTAACTCCTTTGGGTCAATTGGCCTCTTGGGTAGATTGCAATTTGGACACGTGCAACCAAACAGCTTCTTTGCTCTTATTTTCTTCAAGTCTTAATGTTCCAATTGTATTGAGAACATATAGAAGTTTGGAAACTAATCCTTGAAGTTTTCTTGCCATTGATCGAGTAACAGGTCCTTGGTGTTGTATGCTAGCAATTAGATCCTCATCAAAATGGGCCATTGACTAGGAGCAGAGCTAAGAAGTTTGGAGCAGCTATGAGATTGCATATTCAAGATCAAAATTCAAAGGAAGTGACTGAAATGGCAATGAAAAAGTGCACAATAGAGCTTGAAGAAGGCACACCAAAGCTGATTATGATGCTTAGTGTGGAAGCAAAAGGCTGGCTAAAGAGGTCCAACGTGCAAGAAAGGTCCATGGGGGTTCATATAAAGCCTTGGAAAGTAATTTAAGGCCCATGGACAGCCCAAATAGTGTAGGGCGTGTTCTTATGTTGAAGGGATTTAGTTTGGTTGTTTACATACTTTATATTTTCCTTAGTGGATTAGGATTTTGTTTCCATACTTTATATTTTCCTTAGTGGATTAGGATTTTATTTCCATACTTTATATTTTCCTTAGTGGATTAGGATTTTATTTTCATACTTTATATTTTCCTTAATGGGTTAGGATTTTGACTGTGTAGCTTTCCTTTTTCCATTAGAATTAGGGTTTCAAATTTATGTATGCCTTTTAGTTAGTATAAATAGGGCCTTATTTTTCTTGCAAAGGGACTTTTTGACATATTATTATTAAAAATTTTTGAATTCTTCTACAAGTTCTTCTTGTGAATTTTCATGTGAGGGAGATTAGAGTGGATTCTTTAATTATTTCTTTGCATCAAGAATTAGGTTTACTTATCAACGAGAGTTGTGGTATTTTCCTTCTTCTTACCAACTAAATCCTTCAATTATAGTGAGTTCGCGTCTCTTTATAGGCGTTGGGTTCCTTAGGAGGTGATTATCAAGTTTTAAGGAGTTCTCTACCATTGTTATACGTTGGGTTTGCTGCCATCGTTGCTAAGGGTCCGCGTCATTTGGTATCAGAGCCTTGCTACAAGGTAATTTTTATCTACTTTGTCTTTCTAGGGTTTGTTAATTTAGGTCTTTTAAATTTCTGCATTTTAGGGTTCTTAGAGAGTCTAGTCTTTAATTTTTGAAAAAGAGTCATATATCAATTCTGATCAAGGCCGAATTGAAGGAGGGTATTCTTAGGGTGAAAACGAAACCTAGGAAAGGATTCTTGGAGAATTTCGAAACCAAGAATTAGTGTTCTTGAAAGAAAGCAAAAGCTAGAGTTTGTGTTCAAGTTTGATTTCGATTTGGTCTTGAGTGAATCTGGGGTTGAGAATTAAGTCCAAATTTTGAAAAGTCCTTGGGAGTAAATTAAGTCCCGAATCAAGAGGATAGTGAGAGGAAGCAAAAAAAAAATTGTTAAGAGTAAAAAATCACCTCAACAAAAAATTATTTGATATTCTTGCTATTTGGGTGCTAAAGATCATATCTAGGTGGGTGAGAAGTAATAAAATTTTTGGGCGAAAAATTTCACCTTTTGAGGGGCTTTTGGATTTCAAAAATCAGACCTTAATATTCATGTTATTTGAGTGTTATAGGTGGGAATTAGAGTCTAGAAGCTAGCGTTTTGGGTAGAATTGATTAGGTCCATAAAGCAGCTTGCCAAGTGTAGGTTGATTCATTATATCCAAATTTGTCTTGTTTATTGTCTTCATTGTTTCTGATTTCTTTATCTAGTTTTTAATTCCATTACATTGCTAAGTATCATTTGCTTGTGTCGATACTTGGTTTTATATCATGTAGTGCAAATTACCTTGCATTGCCTCCGGATACTCGTCTTGTTTTCTATCTAGTTCTAGGATTTAGGTTCTAGTTTCTTGAACGACTTGACAATTGTTGGTTGGTGAACTTGGTTCTGAAATGCAATCAAGGAAGACAAGAAAAGTGAGGTAATTCTAAACACTTGAGTGAATTTCGATTATTACTAATCTTGTTTCTTTGAGTTTGTTTGTTTGTTAACATGGCTGGAAAAGGAGAATAGACTAGCAAAGAAGGAGCTATGGCCGAAAGCTTGGCTAGGCTTAATGAAACTTTGGCAGAATGCTTGGTCGAATGGAGATGATGGATTAGATTGCAAGAGAATGTAGCACGACAAGCATAACAAATTCAGCAAGTGCAATAGAAGAGTGCTTAGGAGAGTAGGGCAAGGAAATCTTGAAGCCCTAGAAGCAGCCGAAAGGGTAGAAGATGAAGATGAAGGTGGAAATCAACCTACCACTGATGGTGACCTTACTTCCATCAAGATGAAGATTCCTTCCTTTGAAGGGAAGAACAATGCAGAAGAGTTCATAGAATGGGAGAGGAAAGTTGAGCAAATTTTCGAATGTCATAACTACACCGAAGAGAAGAAATCAGTTTTGGCAGCCGTAGAGTTCAAAAGGGTATGCTACCTTTTGGTGGGATCAATTGAAAGCTAATAGAAGAAGGAAAGGTATGAGGCCTATTCCTGAATGGTAAACCTTGAAAGAACTAATGAGGAGCCGATTTGTACCATCTAACTACATTTGGGATTTGTACAATCGACTAGCAAGACTAGTTCAAGGTGGAAGAAGTGTGGAAGAGTACCACAAAGAGATGGAGATTATCATGGCTAGGGCAAATATTGATGAAGATGAAGACAAGAAGATGTCACGATTTCTTGGGGGATTGAATTTGAACATAGCCAATGAATTGGAGATGTATGAATTCAACACAATGGAAGAGTTAGTTCAAAAGGCCATGAAGATAGAGAGAAGATTGAAGAATAAAGCTATTTCAAAAACTGGCTACTCTAAAGCTAGTGGAAATTTTTCAAACTTCAAGGGTTCAAGTTCGAGTGGAGGTTCCTACAAAGGGGATTACAAGGGTTTTTTCCAAAAGAATTCTTCCTACAATCCTAATTTCAAGAAGCCGAATGATGGGGATGCAAAAACAGCCAAGGAAACACCTTCTAGACCTACTCCAAGTAGGGAAATTAAATGCTACAAGTGTTTGGGAAGTGGACACATTGCTTCTCAATGTCCGAATAAGAGGGTGATGATTGCTACCCATGAAGGAGAAATTGAATCAGAATCTGAACATGAAGAAGAAGAGGAGGCCAAATGTGGTGATAGGGCCGAATATGATGCAGAGGCTTGGGAGAATCAAGTCTTGAATGCTGAACATGGAGAGATGCTTGTTACTAGAAGAGCCTTGAATATTCAAGTCAAGGAAGAAGGCTTGGATCAAAGGGAGAATCTTTTCCACTCTAGGTGTTTGGTGAATGGTAAGGTTTGTACACTTATCATTGATGGTGGAAGTTGTACCAATGCTGCTAGTACTACTATGGTGGATAAATTGGGGTTAGCTTGTTTTAAACATCCCAATCCTTACAAGTTGCAATGCAATGACGCTGGGGAAGTAAAAGTGTTGAAGCAAGTCAAGGTACCATTCTCCATTAGGTGGTATAAAGATGAGGTTTTGTGTGATGTAATGCCAATGCAAGCTGGACATTTGCTATTAGGAAGACCATGGCAGCATGATAGAAGGGCACAACATGATGACTTTTCTAATAAGTATACCTTTACTTATGAAGGAAAGAAGGTTGTTCTAGCACCATTATCACCTCAAGAGGTGTATGAAGATTAGAAGAGGATGCTAGAGAGGGAGAAAGAAGTTTCGGCCAACATGAACCAAGGGGGTTCAAATTCGGCCAATGATGTTTCTTCAACACCCAAGGGTAATTCTAAGGGTAGGGAGAGAGAAAATAATAAAGTGAGTGAGTGCAGAAAGGGAAAAGAGGCCGAGAGTCAAAAGAAAGTAAGCAAACAAATAAATGGCCCATTGGTGAGAGAAAATAAGCAAGGAGAAAAAGCAAAACATACTTTTTATGCAAGAGCAAGAGAGATAGATGTAGGGCAGCATGTACTCATTATTATGTATAAAGAATTGTTACTTGCTGACAGTGAAGATTCTCTTGATTCTTTACCTTCTAGTTTTGTGTCTTTATTGCAGGATTTTAAGGATGTGTTTCCTGAAGACCTTCCTAGTGGTTTGTCGCCATTAAGAGGGATTGAACATCAAATTGATTTCATACCCGGTTCTACAATTCCAAACCGGCCAGCATATAGGAGTAATCCTATGGAGACAAAAGAGATGCAAAGACAAGTTGAAGAGCTTTTGGAGAAAGGCTTGGTTCGCTAGAGCCTTAGTCCTTGTGCCATTTCAGTCTTATTAGTACCCAAGAAAGATGGTTCTTGGAGGATGTGTGTTGATTGTAGGGCTGTGAACAAGATTACTGTGAAGTATAGACATCCCATTCCTAGACTTGATGACATGTTGGACGAATTGCATAGGGCGAAATATTTCACAAAGATTGATCTTATGAGTGGTTATCATCAAATTCGCATGAAGCCTGGAGATGAATGGAGGACTGCCTTCAAAACGAAATATGGTTTGTATGAATGATTAGTTATGCCTTTTGGTTTATCTAATGCACCTAGTACTTTCATGAGATTAATGAACCATGTTTTGAGAGCTTATTTAGGTAAGTTTGTGGTAGTTTACTTTGATGATATTCTGATCTATAGCAAAACTGAGGAAGAACATGTTGAACATGTTAGGAAAGTGCTTGAAATCCTTAGGGAGCAAAACCTTTATGCTAAGCTTAAGAAGTGTTCTTTTTGTCTAGATAGGGTTGTTTTTCTTGGTTTTATTGTAAGTATGCATGGAAATGAAGTTGATCAAGAGAAGGTGAAAGCTATCCAAGAGTGGCCGAATCCTTTAAGTGTGACAGAAGTGAGGAGTTTTCACGGATTGGCAAGCTTCTATAGGAGATTTGTCCCTAATTTCTCTACATTGGCAGCCCCCTTGACTAGCATAATCAAGAAAGAAGTGGGATTTGTTTGGGGCAAGGAGCAACAAGAACCATTTGATGCTTTGAAAGAGAAGCTTTCTACTACACCCGTTTTAGCTTTACCTAACTTTGATTCTACTTTTGAAATTGAATGTGATGCTTCTGGTGTAGGTATTGGAGCTGTTTTGATGCAAGAGAAGAAGCCCATTGCATACTTTAGTGAAAAGCTTAATGGAGCAAAGCTGAATTATTCAACTTATGACAAGGAGCTATATGCTTTGGTGAGAGCATTGGAAGTATGGGAGCATTATTTGCTGCCCAAGGAATTCGTGATCCATTCAGACCATGAATCATTGAAGCATTTGAGAGAGCAAGGCAAGTTGAATAAAAGACATGCAAAATGGGTTATGAAGATTGAGAAGTTTCCTTATGTGATCAAATACAAGCAAGGTAAAGACAATGTAGTGGCAGATGCACTTTCAAGGAGGTACGCTTTACTTAATGTTTTGAGTACTAAATTACTTGGATTTGAATGTATAAAGGACTTATATGTTGGTGATTCTGATTTCGGCAATGTTTATGATGCTTGTGAGCATGGTGCTTTTAATTCTTTCTATAGACATGATGGGTTTTTGTTTAAGGGTTCGAAATTATGCATGCCTAGATGTTCTATGAGAGATTTGCTAGTATTAGAATCACATTGTGGGGGTTTGATGGGGGTATTTTGGAGTTGATAAGACTTTAAACATGCTGAATGAATACTTTTATTGGCCAAATATGAAAAGGGATGTAATTCGGATTTGTAAGGCTTGTTTGGCTTGTAGGCAAGCTAAGTCTAAATCTATGCCTCATGGTTTGTATATGCCATTACCCTTTCCTAGTTCTCCTTGGATAGACATTAGTATGGACTTTGTTTTAGGATTACCAAGGACTAAGAGGGGGAGAGATAGCATATTTGTGGTTGTTGATAGGTTTAGTAAGATGGCACACTTTATCCCATGTCATAAGAGTGATGATGCTAGTTTAGTGGCCGAACTCTTCTTTAGGGAGGTGGTTCGAATTCATGGGATACCAAAATCCATAGTTTCTGATAGAGACACCAAGTTTTTGTCTCACTTTTGGCGTGTGCTTTGGGGAAAGTTAGGTACCAAGTTATTATTTTCCACCACTTGTCATCCTCAAACGGATGGACAAACAGAAGTAGTAAACAGAACTTTAGGTACCATGTTGAGAGCTTTAGTGGGTAAGAATTTGAGTTCTTGGGAAGATTGTTTGCCATTTATTGAGTTTGCTTATAATCGTGCTATTCATTCTTCTACAGGATATTCACCTTTGAGATTGTTTATGGTTTTAACCCACTAACAGTTTTGGATCTTGTTTCTTTACCTTCTCATGAGCTTGTTAGTTTAGATGGTGAGAAGAAAGCTAAATTGGTGAAAGAGATGCATGAGAAAGCAAGGGCAAATATTGAGAAAAGGAACAAGAGATGCTGATTCTGCAAATAGAGGGAGACGTGAGATGAAGTTTCAAGTAGGAGATTGGGTTTGGGTACACTTCCGAAAGGAGAGGTTTCCAAATCAAAGGAAGAATAAGCTTGATGCACGTGGTGATGGTCCATTTCAAGTGTTGGCAAAGATCAATGATAATGCATACAAGATAGACTTGCCTGGTGAGTATAGTGTTAGTACTACTTTTATTTATCTCCTTATGATGATGCAGATTTTGTTTCCATACTTTATATTTTTCTTAGTGGATTAGGATTTTGACTTTGTAGCTTTCCTTGTCCCATTAGAATTAGGGTTTCAGATTTATGTATGCCTTTTAGTATAAATAGGGCCTTATTTTTCTTGTAAAGGGACTTTTTGACATATTTTTATTAAAAATTTTCGAATTCTTCTACAAGTTCTTCTTGTGAATTTTCGTGTGAGAGAGATTAGAGTGGATTCTTTAATTCTTTCTTTGCATCAAGAATTAGGTTTACTTATCAACGAGAGTTGTGGCGTTTTCCTTCTTCTTACCAACTAAATCCTTCAATCATAGTGAGTTCGTGTCTCTTTATAGGCGTTGGGTTCCTTAGGAGGTGATTATCAAGTTTCAAGGAGTTCTCTACCATTGTTATACGTTGGGTTTGCTGCCATCGTTGCTAAGGGTCCGCGTCACCTTTCCTTCCTTAAATGCACCCATACCCAATCACCAGGTTCAAAAGTAACAACTTTGAGCCCCTGATTGGCTTGACGTGCATAATTCTCATTCTTCTTCTCAATGTGTTGTCTAGCCTTCTCATGTATAGTCTTGGCCAACTCAGCCTTCCTCCGTCTATCTAGGTTAGTAATCTCATGTAATGGCAAAGGCATTAAATCCATAGGAGTAAGAGAATTCAACCCATACACAATTTCAAAAAGTAAGAATCCAATAGAAGAATGCAAATACGATTCTAAGCAAATTCAACTAATGGAAGACACTCTTCCCATGTTCTCAAATTCTTACCTACCACAACACACAATAAAGTCCCTAAAGTTCTATTCACCACTTCAGTTTGTCTGTCAGTTTGTGGATGACAAGTGGTAGAAAATAATAACTTAGTACCCAATTTTCCCCACAAAACTCTCCAAAAGTGGCTCAAGAATTTAACATCACGATCAGAGACTATTGTCCTAGGTATACCATGCAAACGCACAACATCGCTAAAGAATAAATTAGCTATATTTGTTGCATCATCAGTTTTATGACATGCTATGAAATGTGCCAGTATGCTAAATCTATCCACAACAACAAATATGTCATCTCAACCTTTCTTTGTCCTAGGTAAACCTAATACAAAATCCATAGAAATGTCAACCCAAGTGATGCGGAACCCATGGATCAAATATTATATCTAGAACTACACATACACATCTAGCATAGAATCTTAGAACTCAAAAACAAATCCTCCCTACCAAACCCACAACTAACCTGTAATTGAGAACTTGGGTGATTGGGATGAAGAAATGAATTGATTTAAACGCCACAAGTCAGACTTGATAAGTTAGAACCAATTCTTCATGCAACAAGAATAAGAAGAAAACCTCTCAAGCTTGAAAACACATCAATTACATTCAACAATCTGAAAATTTGTAGTCACCCTCTTGAGTTCTTTTTCCCCTCCCTATATAGTTGGAAAAGAAGAACTAATGGCTTAAAAGTCTATGTTTACATGTATCTAGTCATAATAGCATTAATTATTCATCCACGTCAATAATATAATCTAAATTACTGCCCATAATTCTGACAACTTTGATGGGCAGATTCTACATGCATTTTGGTGTTGGTTCACATGCGTCTAGTCACACTAGCACTAAACCACATCAATATTATATTACAAATTCGTGCTAATGCCCATCACCATACTTATGGGCAGATTCTTCATGCTTCTTGGTGAGTTTCTGACTTCCACTTCATGATCCCTCATATTCAGTACAAGTTGGTCTCCCTCTTCATTAATTCACCTTTGGATGAAGTGTTGGAACACATGCTGGAGTTTTTTTTATTGTGATCTTGTGATTGGTCCACTTGGCATAATGCTATCATCAACATATTTGCTGCCTTATGTAGATTCATCAAGCTTGCTTATAGTTTCATCATCATTCCCTTCTTGCTCAAAAAGATTTGTCCTCAAATCTGAACCTACATCAAAAGGAGAAAGATCACTAACATTGAAAGTTACAGAAACATTATACTCACCTGGTAGATTGTTTTTGTAGGCATTGTCCTTGATTCGTTCTAAAACTTTGAATGGGTCATCTCCACTTGCATCCAACTTGGATTTTCTTTGTTTAGGAAATCTTTTCTTTCTCATATGAACCCATACCCAATCACCGGGTTGGAAAATCACATGTTTCCTTCTTCTATTTGCTTTATGGGCAAATGATTCATCCTTCTTTGGGACTAGTAAAACCGGAACAGTACATGGACTAAGACTTTCACGCACATGTCCTTTTGCTAGCAACTCCTCCACTTGCCTTTGAAGTTCCTTGGTTTCCTCCAGATTACTTCTATAAGCTGGTCGGTTAGGAATTGTTGAGCCTGGAATGAAGTCAATTTGATGCTCAATCCATCTTAAAGGTGGTAAACCTTTAGGTACATCTTCTGGAAAAACATCTCCAAATTCCTGTAAAAGAGTACTAACACAACTAGGCAAAGGTTTATCAAGGTCAGATGTAGAAATCAAGGTATCTTTGTACCAAAGTATAACCAAACTTCTTTTCCCACAAAAAGCATTCCTTAGCTCTTTTTTCTTTTGCATAGAAACACTCTCTTTTATTCTCTCTCCCTTTCTCTTTTTCTCTAACCAATGGGTCATTTTTATCATTCTTTTTCTCAAACTTGGCCTCTTGTACTCCATTTTTATTTGTTTTACCCTCACCACCAGAATTCCTTTCACATGATCTCAAAATCTTCACTTGATCTTCATACACTTGTTTGGGTGACAATGGAGCAAGAGTGAAATTTAAACCATTTAGGCTAAAAGAATAATGATTCTTAAAGCCATCATGCAAAGATTTTCTATCAAACTGCCATGGACGACCAAGAAGGATATGGCTAGCATGCATAGGCACAACATCACAGCAAACTTCATCTTTGTATCTCCCAATTGTAAAAGAAAACATAACCTGCTTTGTTACCCTCACCTCTCCACAATCATTCAACCATTGCAGCTTGTAGGGACTAGGATGTTTTGTGCATGCTAACCCTAATTTATCTACAAAATCAGTACTAGCAACATTTGCACAACTACCCCCATCAATGATCATGCTGCACACTTTTCCATTCACAATGCAACGAGTATGGAAAATATTCTTTCTTTGATTACTTTCTTCATCTTTAATTTGCATGTTTAAAGCTCTTCTAATAACCAAAGATTCACCATGGGCAGGGTAATGAATGATATATTCAATTTCCTCTAATGGTGGCATGCTATCATTATCATCATCATCACTTTCATGTTCACTAGCACTATCAATTTCACCATTATCTCTTATCAGCAGGATTTTCTTATTTGGACATTGAGATGCTATATGTCCTACCCCTAAGCACCTAAAGCATTTAATGGTACTATGCTTTTGATTAGAGTTAGATGTTTTAGAGTTACCTTTAGGGTCGGCTGGAACTTGTTTTTCCTTTCCTTTCTAGGTAGCCTCCTTCTTTTTAGGATTATCATCTTTCTTTGCCCACTTTGAAGTGAAACTGGGGCTGAAATTAGAAAACCCCTTTGCTGCTCCCTTGAGTTTCAGTTGCTTCTCCACTTTCATGGCCATGTGTACCATATCTTCAAGCTCCACATAATGATGTAATTCAATTATGTTGGCAATCTCTCTATTCAGCCCACTCAAAAATTGAGCCATAGTGATTTTTGGATCCTCCTCTATATTAGTTCTACTCATGATCATCTCCATCTCTTTATGGTAATCCTCCACTGACATGGATCCTTGAGTTAACTGCTGCAATCTTTGGTGAAGCTCTCGATTGTAGTAAGATGGTACAAATCTCTTTCTCATCAAAGTTTTCATTTCAGCCCAAGTAGTGTTGGTTCTTTCTCCATTTCTTCTCTTGGAAATCATCAATTGATCCCACCAAATTAGTGCATAATCTGTGAATTCAACTGCTGCAATTTTAACTTTATTCATTTCACTATAATTATGATAATCAAACACCAACTCAACTTTTCTTTCCCATTCAAGGTAAGCTTCAGCATCATTTCTCCCTTTGAATGATGGTATCTTCATTTTTATGGAAGATATGTTGTTGTCCCTTTGTTGAGGTCTTCTTTGGGCAATTGATTCCTCACTTTCTTCATCATCTTCCCTTTCTACCTCATCATCATTCATCATGTTTCCTCTCCCTCTATTCTGCCCCCTTCTATTAGTATTATTTACTGCCTTTGTATTATGTTGTCTACATCACCTCTCATGTTGTTTATGACCAAATCAAAGCTTTTAAATTTCCTTTGCATTGCCTCTAACATGAAGACTATGTCATTCATGGTCATTTCACATTTTTCACCTCTAGAATTTGCCATGGTATAATAACCTGCAAGAAAATGTTAATAGAGAAAAATTTTCTCACCACACTCCCTTACGTGTTTCACTAAAGATCATATTGTCACTCCTCTTGTATTTCACTCAAAACTTGGTCCTTGTTACTCTTAATTTTTCTCTTAGCAAGCTGACTTTCAGAACTGAATCTACTTAAATAAAGTAAAACAGGTTTTGTTCTAAAGACTCTACAAGGAACCTAATTAACAAAATGAATTTAGTAATTCTAGAAGTAATTTAATTTTAAACAACAAGAACTGAAAGTTAACACAAGAAGCAAAAGTATTTGTGTTAATTAAACCAAAGTAACTATGATTAAGAATTAGCTACTTAATGCATACAAGAAACAAGAGGTATTGAAAAAATGAAACTAAGAATACAATGAAAATCACTTGTGCAGAAAAATATTGGACAGAAACATTGGAGTGATTTGAATTCTATTTTTTTAATATCCAGAATTGTTTTTCTTCATATTTTTAGTTTCATTCTTTCATATACCTCTTGTTTCTTGTATGCATTAAGTAGCTAATTCTCAATCATAGTTACTTTGGTTTGATTAACACAAATACTTTTTGCTTCTTGTGTTAACTTTCAGTTCCTGTTGTTTAAAATTAAATTGCTTCTAGAATTGCTGAATTCATTTTGTTCATTAGGTTCCTTGTAGAGTCTTTAAAACAAAACTTGTTTTACTTGATTTAAGTGGATTCAGTTCTGAAACTCAACTTGATAAAAAGAAGAATTGAGAGGTAAAAAGGACCAAGTTTTGAGTGAAATACAAGAGGAGTGACAATTTGATCTTGACTGAAACACATAAGGGAGTGAGGTGAGGAAATTTACTTTACAAACATTTTCTTGTAGGTTCTTCTTACACCATGTCAAATTCTACAAATAAAAAATGTGATATGACCATAAATGACAAATGTGATATGACCATAAATGACATAGCCTTCATGTTAGAGGCAATGCAAAGGAGAATTGAAAGGTTTGATTTGGCCATAACCAACATCAGAGGTGATACAGACAGCATAATGCAAAGGCAACAGAATGATACTAATCGAAGGGGGCAGAATAGAGGGAGAGCAAACATGATGAATAATGATGAGGTAGAAAGGTGAATGATGAAGAAAGTGAGAAATCAATGGCCCAAAGAAGACTTGAAAGAAGGGACAGCAACATATCTTCAATAAAAATGAAGATATCATCATTTAAGGGGAGAAACGATGCTGAAGCTTACCTTGAATGGGAAAGAAAAGTTGAGTTGGTATTTGAGTGTCATAATTATAGTGAAATGAAGAAAGTTAAAATTGTAGCAGTTGAATTCACAGATTATGCACTAATTTGGTGGGATCAATTGATGATTTCCAAGAGGAGAAATGGAGGAAAAACCACCACTACTTGGGCTAAAATGAAAACTGTGATGAGAAAGAGATTTGTACCATCTTACTACTATAGGGAGCTTCACCAAAAATTACAACGGTTAACTCAAGGATCCATGTCAATGGAGGATTACCATAAAGAGATGGAGATGATCATGAGTAGAACTAATATAGAGAAGAATCCAAAAATCACTATGGCTCAATTTTTGAGTGGGCTGAATAGAGAGATTGCCAATATAATTGAATTACATCATTATGTGGAGCTTGAAGATATGGTATATGATGCGGCCGGGCCAAGCACTTCCCAGGTGGACACCCATTCTGGTACTGACCCTGCACCAGCACGGCTGGCCCATGCACTTCCCAGAAGGTCACCCCTCCTGGTACTGACCCTGCACCAACATGGCTAGGCCAAGCACTTCCCATAAGGTCACTCATCCTGGTATTGACCTTGCACCAGCACGCTTAATCGGAAAGAACGCTAACCATTTCTACCAAAAGCTTAAGCTGTCAGTCGAGGCGCACCCATTTCCTTTATTTGGATCAAACATGGACTCACCGCCACCTTTTGTCGAACCTGATCCACAACCCTCCAGACCCTCAGACATATCATTCCCTCCCTCTTTAAGGAGGTTCATCCTCAAACCTGGAGCAGTGGGACCAGACCCGATAAATAAGCTCTGATACAAAATGATGTGGAAGCCATGGATTAAATATTACATCTAGAACCCCACATATACATCTAGCATAGAATGATGGAAACTATAAGCAAGCTTGATGAATCTACATAAGGCAGCAAATATATTGATGATATCATTATGCCAAGTGGACCAATCATAAGATCACAATCAAAGAAACTCCTTTGCCTAGTTGTGTTAGTTCTCTTTTACAGGAATTTGGAGATGTTTTTCCAGAAGATGTACCTAAAGGTTTACCACCTTTAAGAGGGATTGAGCATCAAATTAACTTCATTCTGGGCTCAACAATTCCTAACCGACCAGCTTATAGAAGTAATTCGGAGGAAACCAAGGAACTTCAAAGGCAAGTGGAGGAGTTGCTAGCAAAGGGACATGTGCGTGAAAGTCTTAGTTCATGTGTTGTTCCGGTTTTATTAGTCCCAAAGAAGGATGGATCATGGAGAATGTGTGTGGACTTCTGAGCAACAATAAAATCATGGTGAAGTATAGACATCCAATTCCTAGACTTGATGATATGCTTGATGAGTTGAGTGGTTCTTACATTTTTACTCTGATTGATTTGAAAAGTGGTCACTATCAAATTAGGAAGAAGGAAGGAGAAGAGTGGAAAACTACATTCAAAGCAAAATATGGTCTTTATGAGTGGTTAATTATGCCATTTGGTTTATCTAATGCACCTAGTACATTCATGATATTAATGAACCATGTTTTGCGTGCATATCTTGGTAAATTTGTTGTGTATTTTGACGACATACTCATTTATATCAAATCAGTAGATGGCATGTAGAGCATATTAGGGCTGTTCTTGATGTTTTGAGAAAGGAAAAATTGTATGCCAACGTGAAAAAGTGCATGTTTTGTAGTGACAAAATCATATTCTTAGGTTTTATGGTTAGTACACAAGTATTGAGGTTAATGATGAAATGGTAAAGGCAATAAGAGATTGGCCAGCACCTAAAACAGTGAGTGAGGTAAGAAGTTTTCATGGTTTGGCTAGTTTCTATAGAAGGTTTGTTAAAGATTTTAGTTCCATTGCTGCACCATTAAATGAATTGGTAAAAAAAGATATAAAGTTTAATTGGAATAAAGTTCATGAAAATGCATTCAATTTGTTGAAAGAAAGGTTAACTACTACTCTAATTCTAGCTTTACCAGAATTCGATAAGACCTTCGAATTAGAGTGTGATGCTTCAGGTGTGGGCATAGGTGCTGTTTTGATGCAAGAAGGAAAACCAATTGCATATTTTAGTGAGAAGCTTCATGGTGCACAATTAAATTATTCCACTTATGACAAGGAGTTGTATGCTTTGGTAAGAGCTTTACAAGTGTGGCAACATTACTTATTGCCTAAAGAGTTTGTTATTCATACAGATCATTAATCATTAAAGCATCTAAAGGGGCAAACTAAGCTGAACTGAAGACATGGAAAGTGGATAGAGTTCATTAAGCCATTTCCATATGTGATAAAGTATAAGCATGGCAAAGACAATGTAGTAGTAGATGCACTTTCAAGAAGGTATTCCTTAATATCAACTCTTAGTTCTAAGTTATTAGGCTTTGAGCAAGTTAAGAATATGACGCAGACTCTTAGCAACGATGGCAGCAAACCCAACGTATAACAATGGTAGAGAACTCCTTGAAACATGATAATCACCTCCTAAGGAACCCAACGCCTATAAAGAGACGCGAACTCACTATGATTGAAGGATTTAGTTGGTAAGAAGAAGGAAAACGCCACAACTCTTGTTGATAAGTAAACCTAATTCTTGATGTAAAGAAAGAATTAAAGAATCCACTCTAATCTCTCTCACACGAAAATTCACAAGAAGAACTTGTAGAAGAATTCGAAAATTTTTATTAAATGTTGTATATCAAATTCGGCCTAATAGTGCCCTTAAATAAGGGTTACAAAATTCCTAATTGCAAATGGAAAATTAAGACTAAAATATTCCAAATTGAATAAGGAAAACATTCCTAATTGCATAAGGAAAACATTCCTAATTGCATTAAGGAAAAACATTCCTAATTGTATAAGGAAAAGCATTCCTAATTGCATAAGGAAAATATAAAGTAATCCTAATCCACTAAGTAAAATATAAAGTATGGAAACAAAATCCTATTTTTAAGCCTTCCATAATGATATAAAACATGGCCCATTAAACAGAATTAATAATCTTTAAATAGTGGGTCCATCCAGCTATTCTCACAGGGCTTCAGAAATCTCACAGGTACGTGTGAAACTGGCTGCACTCCAAGCTTTTCTTCCAGTCACTTCCATCATCTTACTAAGGCCTTAAATTACTTCCCAAGGCTTTATATGAATCCCCATGGACCTTTCTTGCACGTTGGACCTCTTTAGCTAGCCTTTAGCTTCCATTTTCACACTAAGCATCATAATCAGCTTTGGTGTGCCTTCTTCAAGCTCTATCTCCATCTTCTTGAATGATAATTCTTGAAGCTCTTTGGAAATCTCTTCTTGAATATGCAAAGCCATACTAGCTTGATATCTCTTTGCCTTGCTCCTAGTGATTGGTCCACTTGCTAGCTTCAAGGGATCCTTTCTTGCATCATTCTCCCCCTTTTCAAAAAGATTTGTCCTCAAATCTGCATCATCAAAAGGAGAAAGATCGCTTACATTGAAAGTAGCACTAACATTATACGTACCTGGTAAGTCGATCTTGTAGGCATTGTCATTAATCTTCTCCAGCACTTGGAATGGGCCATCTCCCCTTGCTTGCAACTTGTTCTTCCTTTGGTTAGTAAACCTCTCTTTTCGAAAATGCACCCAAACCCAATCTCCTACTTGAAACTTCATCTCACGTCTCCCTCTATTTGCAGAATCAGCATATCTCTTATTCCTTTTCTCAATATTCGCCCTTGCTTTCTCATGCATCTCTTTCACCAATTTAGCTTTCTTCTCACCATCTAAACTAACAAGCTCATGAGAAGGTAATGAAATAAGATCCAAAACTGTTAGTGGGTTAAAACCATAAACAAGCTCAAAAGGTGAATATCCTGTAGAAGAATGAATAGCACGATTATAAGCAAACTCAATAAATGGCAAACAATCTTCCCAAGAACTCAAATTTTTACCCACTAAAGCTCTCAACATGGTACCTAAAGTTCTGTTTACTACTTCTGTTTGTCCATCCGTTTGAGGATGACAAGTGGTGGAAAATAACAACTTGGTACCTAACTTTCCCCAAAGCACACGCCAAAAGTGAGACAAAAACTTGGTATCTCTATCAGAAATTATGGATTTTGGTATCCCATGAATTCGAACCACCTCCCTAAAGAAGAGTTCGGCCACTAAACTAGCATCATCACTCTTATGACATGGGATAAAGTGTGCCATCTTACTAAACCTATCAACAACCACAAATATGCTATCTCTCCCCCTCTTAGTCCTTGGTAATCCTAAAACAAAGTCCATACTAATGTCCATCCAAGGAGAACTAGGAACGGGTAATGGCATATACAAACCATGAGCCTACAAGCCAAACAAGCCTTACAAATCCGAATTACATCCCTTTTCATATTTGGCCAATAAAAGTGTTCATTCAGCATGTCTAAAGTCTTATCAACTCCAAAATGCCCCATCAAACCCCCACAATGTGATTCTAATACTAGCAAATCTCTCATAGAACATCTAGGCATGCATAATTTCGAACCCTTAAACAAAAACCCATCATGTCTATAGAAAGAATTAAAAGCACCATGCTCACAAGCATCATAAACATTGCCGAAATCAGAATCACCAACATACAAGTCCTTTATGCATTCAAATCCAAGCAATTTAGTACTCAAAACATTAAGTAAAGCGTACCTCCTTGAAAGTGCATCTGCCACTACATTGTCTTTACCTTGCTTGTATTTGATCACATAAGGAAACTTCTCAATCTTCATAACCCATTTTGCATGTCTTTTATTCAACTTGCCTTGCCCTCTCAAATGCTTTAATGATTCATGGTCTGAATGGATCATGAATTCCTTGGGCAGCAAATAATGCTCCCATACTTCCAATGCTCTCACCAAAGCATATAGCTCCTTGTCATAAGTTGAATAATTCAGCTTTGCTCCATTAAGCTTTTCACTAAAGTATGCAATGGGCTTCTTCTCTTGCATCAAAACAGCTCCAATACCTACACCAGAAGCATCATATTCAATTTCAAAAGTAGAATCAAAGTTAGGTAACGCTAAAACGGGTGTAGTAGAAAGCTTCTCTTTCAAAGCATCAAATGCTTCTTGTTGCTCCTTGCCCCAAACGAACCCCACTTCTTTCTTGATTATGCTAGTCAAGGGGGCTACAAATGTAGAGAAATTAGGGACAGATCTCCTATAGAAGTTTGCCTGATGCGAAACCCTATGGCAATGAAGGCCTCAAACCCCAACGCAAACTTTGATATAGGAATCCAAGAACAAGGATAAACCACCCTCTATAGCACCCAATGCTTAGCGAAGCAAGAACACTAATGACGGAAGGATTTAGAAGGACGGATCAGAAGAATGCCACAATCGAAATTGATAAGTTAGTCTGATTCGTGATGAAATCAATGAAAGAAGCAAAATCTCTCACTCTCTCAAAGATGGCCGAAATTTGCATAAAGAGCAATCTGAATATAATTTGTCAAAAAGATCCTCTTACAAGAAAATAATGCCCTATTTATAGAAAAACAAATTAAAATTCGTAACTATCCTAACCCTAGTGAAAAAAGGAAAATTACAAAGTCAAAATCCTTGTCAAATAAGGAAAATATCATCCTAACCAACTAAGGAAAGAAGGATCCTTGTCAAATAAGGAAAATATCATCCTAACCAACTAAGGAAAGAAGGATCTTTGTCAAATAAGGAAAATATCATCCTAACCAACTAAGGAAAGAAGGCAACCACGTTCCATGTGTATGAGTGTGAACACAGCCCATGTGCATGAAAGAATAGGCTGCCCATGTGACAAAAGTGGTCCCAAAAACCTAATTTCGTCCAAGGCCCATGTGCTTGCATGTGGGCTGCCTTCCTTACTCCTTTCTTGCTCCTCTAGCCCATTTTTAAAGCCTTATCTTCCATATAGGCATTCAGCATCACAATCAACCTTTGTTGGTCTTCCAGCTCCATACTGCACTTGTTTATTGCTAATTCAGTCACCTCCCTTGTAACAAAGTCTTGAACATGCAATCCAAGAGTGACGCCATACTTCCTTGCTTTATTCCTTGTCAATGGTCCTTGTTGTAGCACCAAAGGATCCTTGCCATGCTGGTTTACATCATTCTCCCCTTCTTTAAAAAGATTTGTCCTCAAATCTGCATCATCATAAGGAGATAAATCAGTCACATTAAAAGTAGCACTAACACCATACTCACCAGGAAAGTCGATCTTGTATGCATTGTCATTGATTTTCTCCAATACTTGGAATGGACCATCACCACGTGCATCAAGCTTACTCTTCCTTTGATTTGGAAACCTCTCCTTTCGGAAGTGTACCCAAACCCAATCGCCAGGAGCAAATGCCATTTTCTTTCGTCCCTTATTTGCCCTATCAGCATATGACTTGTTCTTTTTCTCTATATTTGCTCGAACCTTTTCATGCAAAGACTTTACCAAATCAGCCTTCTTCTCACCATCTAAACTAGCAAGCTCATGTAAAGGCAAAGGAACAAGATCAAGTACAGTTAGTGGATTAAAACCATAAACAATCTCAAATGGCAAATAACCTATAGAAGAATGAATTGAACGATTATAAGCAAATTCAATGAAAGGTAAACAATCTTCCCAAGTGACCAAGTTCTTCCCCACTAAAGCTCTCAACAATGTACCAAGTGTACGATTCACTACTTCAGTTTGCCCATCTGTTTGTGGATGACAAGTAGTAGAAAACAAAAGCTTCGTTCCTAATCTACTCCATAAAACATGCCAAAAATGGGACAAAAACTTAGTATCTCTATCAGAAACAATTGTCCTAGGCACCCCATGTAAACGAACAACATCTCTAAAGAAAAAATCAGCCACAACTTTTGCATCATCAGCTTTGTGACATGGAATAAAATGTGCCATCTTACTAAACCTATCAACAACCACAAAAATGCTATCTCTACCTTTCCTAGTCCTAGGCAAACCAAGCACAAAATCCATACTAATATCAACCCAAGGTGAACTAGGTACAGGTAATGGCATATAAAGACCATGAGGCATAGACTTAGATTTCTCCTGTCTACATGCAATACAAGCAGAACATAATCTCCCAACATCTTTACGCATAGACGGCTAATAAAAATGCTCAAACAGAATATCATAAGTCTTAGACACACCAAAATGCCCCATCAAACCACCACAATGAGATTCCAAAACAAGCAAATTACGCATGGAACATCTAGGCACACATAGTTTACTTCCCTTAAACAAATAACCATCCTACCTAAAAAATGAATTAAAAGCTCCTTGTTCACATGCGACATAAACATTGCCAAAATCAATATCACCAATATATAAGTCCTTAATATACTCAAAACCAAGCAATTTAGAACTCAAAACAGACAGCAAGGTATATCTCCTAGACAACGCATCAGCAACAACATTATCTTTACCTTGCTTATACTTAATGACATAAGGAAATTTCTCAATTTGTTCAATCCACTTACCATGTCTTTTGTTCAACTTACCTTGGCCCTTCAAATGCTTGAGGGATTCATGGTCAGTGTGAATAATGAACTCCTTTGGCAGCAAATAATGCTCCCACACATTCAATGCCCTTACCAAAGCATGCAACTCCTTGTCATAGGTAGAATAATTCAGTTGTGCACCATTGAGCTTCTCACTAAAATATGCTATTGGCTTCTTTTCTTGCATCAAAACAGCCCCAATACCTATACCTGAAGCATCACATTCAATCTCAAAAATAGAATCAAAGTTAGGTAAAGCTAAAACAGGCGCAGTAGTGAGTTTTTTTTAAACTTTCAAACGATCGTTGTTGCTGTTCACCCCATTGAAATCCAACTTCCTTCTTGACAATACTTGTGAGTGGTGCGGCGATGGTAGAAAAATCCTTCACGAATCTCCTATAAAAACTCGCCAGCCCATGGAAGCTCCTCACTTCCGTCACACTCTTAGGAACAGGCCATTCCCTTATAGCTTTCACTTTCTCTTCATCAACTTCCAATCCCTATGCACTAACAACAAAACCAAGAAAAACAAGCCTATCCATGCAAAATGTGCACTTCTTAAGCTTTGCATATAAGTTCTCTTTTCTCAAAGCTTCTAAAACCAACCTAACATGTTCTATATGCTCTTCCTCAGTCTTACTATAGATCAAAATATCATCAAAATAAACAACTACAAATCTGCCCAAATAAGCCCTCAAAACATGGTTCATCAACCTCATAAAAGTACTAGGTGCATTAGACAACCCAAAAGGCATTACCAACCACTCATACAACCCATATTTTGTTTTAAAAGCTGTTTTCCATTCATCCCCAGGTTTCATACGAATTTGATGATATCCACTCATAAGATCAATTTTAGTAAAATACCTTGCACCATGTAATTCGTCCAACATGTCATCAAGACGCGGTATAGGATGCCGATACTTCACGGTGATCTTATTTACAGCCCTACAATCAACACACATTCTCCACGTGCCATCTTTCTTTGGAACCAACAAAACAGGAACGGCACACGGACTTAAACTCTCTCGAATCAACCCTTTCTCCAATAACTCTTCCACTTGTCTCTGCATCTCCTTGGTCTCCATCGGATTACTTCGATATGCTGGTCTATTTGGAATGGTAGAATCAGGTATGAAGTCAATTTGATGTTCGATCCCTCTTAATGGTGGCAAACCACTAGGCAACTCCTCCGGAAACACATCTTGGAAATCCTGCAATAAAGACACAAAGCTAGAAGGAAAATGTTCAAGTGAAACATCAATGTTAGCAAACAAAGTTTCCTTGTATCTAATGAGTAACACAGGCTGCCCAACATTTAATTCTCTCGCTCTTGCATAAAAAGTTTGTTTTGCCTTCCCTTCTTTCTTGTTTTCTCTCACCAATGGGCCATTAATTTGATTAGTTTCTTTTCTGGCCTCCTTTCCCATTTTCTTCTCACTTTCACTCACCTTATCATGTTCTCTCTAACTCCCCTTGTTTTTGGAAGAAACAGCCCCAACCACTACTTTGGCCGAATCTTGCTTTGCTTTCTCAAGCATCTTTCGATGATCTTCATAAACCTCCAAGGGTGATAATGGAACAAGGGTAACCAGCTTTCCCTCATAGGTAAACGTGTACCGATTTGAATGCCCATCATGCTGTGCTTTCCTATCAAATTGCCAAGGTCTTCCCAATAACATATGGCCTGCTTGCATAGGAACTACATCACACAACACTTCATCTTTATACCAGCCTATAGAGAATGGTATTCTCACTTGTTTAGTAACCTTCACCTCTCCACTATCATTAAACCATTGTAGTCTATATGGATTGGGATGTTTTAAACAAGTCAATTTCAGCTTCTCCACCATGGTCTCACTTGCGGCATTAGTACAACTACCGCTGTCAATGATGAGCATACAAACCTTACCATCAACTAAACATCTAGAATAAAATATGGTATCTCGTTGCTCAAGGCCCTCTTCCTTCATCTGCATGTTCAAAGCACGCCTAGCAACTAACATTTCACCATGTTCAGCCATCAACACATTTTCAACTTGCTCACTACACTCATCATCATCATACATGTCATTCACATCATTATCAACATCACTATGATCAGAATCATAAATTATACCCCCATCATCAGTAGCAATCATAACTCTCCTATTTGGACATTCAGAAGCAATATGCCCATTCCCTAAACATTTGAAACATTTAATATCTCTACTGGGAGTAGTATTAGAAGTACCTGATTGCTGCCTTTTTGGACCACCATTCGTCCCTTTTCCACTTGTAGGTGGAGGATTGTTCCTTTGGAAGGAATTCTTGAAATCTCCACTTCTTGAGGACGAATTGCTACTAGTGTTTTGAGGTCCTCTGTAGGTCGAACCACTTCCACCCATATTCTGAAATTTGCTAGAACCAGACTTGGTGTAATTCTTGCTCTTTAGTCTCCTTTCTATCTTCATGGCCTTTTCAACCAACTCTCCCATGGAATTGTAATCATACATTTCCAGCTCACTTGCTCAAGGAATCTAAACATCAACCTCTGCTCATCCTCTTCAATATCAGCTCTTGCCATGATCATCTCCATCACCTTGTGGTATTCTTCAACACTCTTACCACCTTGGATCAGCCTTGCCAACCTATTATACAAATCCCTATAGTAATGAGAAGGGACAAACCTTGTTCTCATTAAGTCTTTCAAAGTCTCCCAATCAGGTACGGGTCTCAATCTCTTTCCTCTTCTATTAGATTTGAGTTGATCCCACCAGAATGTAGCATATCCCTTAAATTCCACGGCTGCAATGTGGGACTTCTTCTCTTCTAAGTAATTATGGCATTCAAAAATCTGCTCCACCTTTCTCTCCCATTCAATGTACTCTTCAGCATTGTTTCTCCCTTCAAAGGAAGGTACCTTCATCTTTATGGAAGTAAGGTCATTGTCATTTGCTGGGTTATTTTCACCAACCTCTTCATTACCTCTAGGTGCTCTACGATCTCCTTCACCGATTCTTTGTATAACCCTTTGTGGTAACCTCACTTGAGCTGCTGGTTGCTGCGCTCTTTCTCTCATCATTAGATTCATGCTCTCTTGTAGAGTAGCCATCATTCTTGCCATCTCATTCATCCTCTCATTACTTTGCTGCGTATATGATTCAAAATTGCTAGAACCTTCTTGGACATTTTCCTCCCCATCTTGCACGTTCTGGTTTCTCCCACTACTCATGATCACAAACACAAACTCACAAAGAAAAGATTAGTAATAAACAAAATTCACTCAAAGTGTTTCGCTCTTACCTCACCTTTGCTGATTATTCGATTGCACTTCAGAATCGAGGCTCACAAATCAATCTGCCAAGCACGTTCAAGGAAGCTAGAAACCTAATTCCTAGACACCTAGAAAAGAAACTCGACGATTTGGAGGCGACACAAGGAAATTTGTGTCACACGATTATCATAAACCAGAGTGTTGGAACAAGCAAATAACACTCTAGCAACGTAACGGAATCCAAAAAATGATAGCTCAATCAAGAATTAGAAACAAAGAGGTAAAATTATGACAATTCTGGCCAAGATGTATCAAAACCAACCCACCTTTAGCAAGCTGATTTATGGACCTATTGATTCTACCCAAGAAAGCTAGTGTCAAGTCTTCCTAAACTAAAGAGAATTTCGAATTCCCCTTTGCAATGGCAACCCCCACAATTCGAACAAAAACAGCCCCCCAAAAAAAAAGGAAATTTTGTGGCCTAAAAATTTTGATTGCTTCTAACCCACTTCAAACCAACCACGGAACCTTTAATTACTAAGAAACAGAAAAATTTTTGTTGGAGCACTTTTGTACTCTTTTTTTTCATTTTTTTTTAGGGATAGATCACTATCTCCATATCACCCCCCCCCCCCCCAAAATACTAAACGAATATCAATAAATAGAAGCTTAAACAGCAAACGAATTATTGCAAGCTCAAACGAAAAGATCCGTATACTTTAAAAATTGAAAACGAATTGACTATGGTGAAGTAGATGAAAAATGATTTGGACTATGATGAAAAGGTGATACAAACCAGATATGGCAGCTTTGTGCCATTGAAGAAAAGCAATCTTACATCATCCAAATAGATTTAAAAGGAGTTCAAAAGCTCTTTTATGAGGCTGAAATACACTTGGGGCGTGCTACACTTCATATGGAGCAGATTTGGTGCAATTCAAGCAATATGGGCTTTGTGGAGCTTGATACAGCTTATAGGCCAAAGCTACACAAAGGGAAGCCTAAAGTGAAGATCAAAGTATGGAAATCACGTCCAAACACATGGGCATGCTTTCGTGGGCTTGTTCAGCAAGTTTTTTGGCATGTTTAGCAAGTTTTTAAGGCTGAACATGGCTGCACATGTTGGGCTTGTTTTTCCAATACATTAGGCCTTTTTTTGGACTTAATTAAGGCATGTTTAATATGGCCCAAGGAAGTTACGAATTTCAGCAAGTGGAAGGCATCTTTTTGTCACATGGGATGTGGTCCCCTCATTCCTTAGTTAGTTAGGATATTATTTTATTTTCCATATCTTTTAGGATTTGATATTATTTAGTCTTTCCAAATCTATTTTGGATTTGTTTTATTAGATTTGGATAGGATTTAGATCACTTATCTGATTTAGATTCAGATTTACTTTATGTTTTCCTTAGTGGATTAGGATTACTTTATATTTTCCTTAGTGGATTAGGATTACTTTATATTTTTTTCTTATGCAATTAGGAATGTTTTCCATTTTCCTTATGCAATTAGGAATGTTTTCCTTATGCAATTAGGAATTTTGTAACCCTTATTTAAGGGCACTATTAGGCAGAATTTGAGATACAACAATTAATAAAAAATTTTCGAATTCTTCTACAAGTTCTTCTTGTGAATTTTCGTGTGAGAGTGACGCGGACCCTTAGCAACGATGGCAGCAAACCCAACGTATAACAATGGTAGAGAACTCCTTGAAACTTGATAATCACCTCCTAAGGAACCCAACGCCTATAAAGAGACGTGAACTCACTATGATTGAAGGATTTAGTTGGTAAGAAGAAGGAAAACGCCACAACTCTTGTTGATAAGTAAACCTAATTCTTGATGCAAAGAAAGAATTAAAGAATCCACTCTAATCTCTCTCACACGAAAATTCACAAGAATAACTTGTAGAAGAATTCGAAAATTTTTATTAATTGTTGTTGTCTCAAATTTGGCCTAATAGTGCCCTTAAATAAGGGTTACAAAATTCCTAATTGCATATGGAAAATTAAGAATAAAACATTCCTAATTACATAAGGAAAACATTCCTGATTGCATAAGGAAAACATTCCTAATTGCATAAGGAAAACATTTCTAAATGCATAAGGAAAACATTCCTAATTGCATAAGGAAAATATAAAGTATGGAAACAAAATCCTAATCCACTAAGGAAAATATAAAGTATGGAAACAAAATCCTAATCCACTAAGGAAAATATAAAGTATGGAAACAACCAAACTAATTCCTTCAACATAAGAACGCCCCACACTATTTGGGCTGTCCATGGGCCTTAAATTAATTCCCAAGGCTTTATATGAACCCCCATAGACCTTTCTTGCATGTTGGACCTTTCTTTAGCTAGCCTTTAGCTTCCACACTAAGCATCATAATCAGCTTTGGTGTGCCTTTTTCAAGCTCTATCTCCATCTTCTTGAATGATAATTCTTGAAGCTCTTTGGAAATCTCTTCTTGAATATGCAAAACCATACTAGCTTGATATCTCTTTGCCTTGCTCCTAGTGATTGGTCCACTTGCTAGCTTCAAGGGATCCTTTCTTGCATCAGTGCATTAGTCAAACCAAAAGGCATAACCATCCATTCATATAAACCATATTTTGTTTTAAATACTGTTTTCCACTCATCACCTGGTTTCATCCTAATTTGATGATTTCCACTTTTCAAATCTATTTTAGTGAAAATGCATGCACCATATAACTCATCTAACATGTCATCTAATCTAGAAATGGGATGGCGATACTTTACAATTATTTTGTTGACTGCACGACAATCCACACACATCCTCCATGTTCCATCTTTCTTGGGTACCAACAACACTGGTACAACACATGGGCTAAGGCTCTCTCTCACATGCCCCTTCTCCAACAATTCATCTACTTGCCTTTGAAGTTCCTTTGTCTCCTCTGGGTTACTTCTATAGGCTAGCCTATTTGGAATTACTGCTCCAAGAATAAAATCAATTTGATGCTCAATACCCCTCAAGGGAGGGAGTCCCTTTGGCATCTCTTTAGGAAAGACTTCATCAAATTCCTGCAACAAAAAAACAAAACCACTAGGCAAATTTGGGTTAAGGTCAATCATATTCAATAAACTCTCCTTAAACCTTATTGTTATAAGTGATCTTCTACCTATGTAAGCACTCTTAAGATCTCTCTCTTTTGCAAAGAAACTCTTCTTCTTTTCACTCTTATTTTCTCTCCTCTTACTGTTCTCTCCTGCACATCTCTCTTTCTTTACCTCACTTGTGCAGTCCCCATTGGGCCACATAATTGTTTCTTTTCTCTCTTGGCCTCTCGTTCCTCCATTTTTTCAGTTAAGTAAATACCTGAATCCCTATTTGAATTATTCATCATCTTAATCTATTCTTGGTACACTTCCTTTGGAGATAAAGGTGCTAAAGTGAAAATCTTCCCCTTTAAACTAAAAGAATACCTATTCTTGTACCCATCATGTGTGACTTTCCTATCAAATTGCCAAGGCCTACCTAATAATAAATGTCCAGCTTGCATGGGTACTACATCACATAACACTTCATCAACATATTTCCCAATAGAAAATGGCACCACAACTTGTTTTGTTACCTTCACTTCACCACTATCATTTAGCCACTATAGCCTATATGGTTTAGGGTGTTTTGCACACTTGAATATGTTCTATGCTCTCTTACTCAACCTGAACATTAAGTGCACGCCTAACTACCAAAGATTCACCACAAACAGCATACTCAACCTCAACATCACTACAATTGATGCGGAACCCATTGATCAAATATCACATTTAGAACTCCACATACACATTTAGCATAGAATCTTAGAACTCAAAAACAAATCCTCCCTACCAAACTCACAACTAACCTGTAATTGAGAACTTGGGTGATTGGGATGAAGAAATGAATTGATTTAAACGCCACAAGTCAGACTTGATAAGTTAGAACCAATTCTTCATGCAACAAGAATAAGAAGAAAACCTCTCAAACCTGAAAACACATCAATTATATTCAACATAAACTGGAAATTCATAGTAACCCCCCTTTAGTTCTTTTTCTCCTCCCTATATAGTTGGAAAAAAAGAACTAATGGCTTAAAAGTCTAGGTTTACATGTATCTAGTAACAATAGCATTAAATATTCATCCACATCAATAATATATTCTAAATTACTGCCCATAATTCTGACAACATTGATGGGCAAATTCTACATGCATTTTGGTGTTGGTTCACATGTGTCTAGTCACACTAGCACTAAACCACATCAATATTATATTCCAAATTCGTGCTAATTCCCATCACCATGCTTATGGGCAGATTCTTCATGCTTCTTGGTGAGTTTCTAACTTTCTCTTCATGATCCATCATATTCAGTACAAGTTGGTCTCCCTCTTCATTAATCCACCTTTGAATGAAGTGTTGGAATACATGCTGGAGTTTCTTTGATTGTGATCCTATGATTGGTCCACTTGGCATAATGATATCATCAACATATTTGCTGCCTTATGTAGATTCATCAAGCTTGCTTATAGTTTTCTCATTATTCTCTCCTTGCTCAAAAAGATTTGTCCTCAAATCTGAACCTACATTAAAAAGAGAAAGATCACTAACATTGAAAGTTGCAGAAACATTATACTCACCTGGTAGATCGATTTTGTAGGCATTGTCATTGATTTACTCTAAAACTTGGAATGGGCCATCTCCCCTTGCATCCAACTTGGATTTCCTTTGTTTAGGAAATCTTTCCTTCCTCATATGAACCCATACCCAATCACCAGGTTGACAAATCACATGTTTCCTTCTTCTATTTGCATCATGGGCAAATGATTCATATTTCTTCTCAAGATGAGCTCGTGCCTTCTCATGTATCTTCTTAACCAACTTCGCTTTCTTTTCACCATCTAAGTTAGTTATTTCATTTAATGGTAAAGGAAATAGATCAAGTGGTGTAAGAGGATTAAAACCATAAACAATTTCAAATGGTGAATAACCTGTAGAAGAATGTATACTTCTATTATATGCAAACTCCACTAATGGCAAACAATCTTCCCAAGTTTTCAAATTCTTACCCATAACATCATGTAACAAAGATACTAAAGTCCTATTTACCACTTCTGTTTGTCCATCAGTTTGTGGATGACAAGTTATAGAGAACAACAATTTAGTACCTAACTTATTCCACAAAACACGCCAAAAATGACTGATGAGGAAACTATAAGCAAGCTTGATGAATCTACACAAGGCAGCAAATATGTTGATGATGTCATTATGCCAAGTGGACTAATCACAAGATCACAATCAAAGAAACTCCAGTATGTGTTCCAACACTTCATTCAAAGGTGGATTAATGAAAAGGGAAACCAACTTGTACTGAATATGATAGATCATGAAGAGAAAGTCAAAAACTCACCAAGAAGCATGAAGAATCTACCCATAAGTTTGGTGATGGGCATTAGCACGAATTTGGAATATAATATTGATGTGGTTTAGTGCTAGTGTGACTAGACACATGTGAACCAATACCAAAATGCATGTAGAATCTGCCCATCAATGTTGTCAGAATTATGGGCAGTAATTTAGGTTATATTATTGATGTGGATGAAT
Organism: Garcia nutans; assembly: GCA_947685225.1. Taxonomy (NCBI): domain Eukaryota; kingdom Viridiplantae; phylum Streptophyta; class Magnoliopsida; order Malpighiales; family Euphorbiaceae; genus Garcia; species Garcia nutans. Next base: position 27,754,548 of record CANTUV010000007.1, on the reverse strand, counting down.
AATTAATGCTATTATGACTAGATACGTGTAAACCTAGACTTTTAAGCCATTGGTTCTTCTTTTTGATGTAAACCAACATGGTAAGGATCCTTTGGTGCTACAACAAGGACCATTGACAAGGAATAAAGCAAGGAAGTATGGCGTCACTCTTGGATTGCATGTTCAAGACTTTGTTACAAGGGAGGTGACTGAATTAGCAATAAACAAGTGCAGTATGGAGCTGGAAGACCAACAAAGGCTGATTGTGATGCTGAATGTCTATATGGAAGATAAGCCTTTAAAAATGGGCTAGAGGAGCAAGAAAGGAGTAAGGAAGGCAGGCCACATGCAAGCACATGGGCCTTGGACGAAATTAGGTTTTTGGGACCACTTTTGTCACATGGGCAGCCTATTCTTTCATGCACATGGGTTGTGTTCACACCCATGCACATGGGATGTGGTTCCCTTCTTTTCTTAGTTGGTTAGGATGATATTTTCCTTATTTGACAATGATTTTGACTTTGTAATTTTCCTTTTTTTACTAGGGTTAGGATAGTTATGAATTTTAATTTGTTTTTCTATAAATAGGGTATTATTTTCTTGTAAGAGGATCTTTTTGACAAATTATATTCAGATTGCTCTTTATGCAAATTTCGCCCATCTTTGAGAGAGTGAGAGATTTTGCTTCTTTCATTGATTGCATCACGAATCATACTAACTTATCAATTTCGATTGTGGCGTTCTTCTGATCCGTCCTTCCAAATCCTTCCGTCATTAGTATTCTTGCTTCGCTAAGCATTGGGTGCTATAGAGGGTGGTTTATCCTTGTTCTTGGATTCCTATATCGAAGCGTGCGTTGGGGTTTGAGGCCTTCATTGCCATAGGGTTCCACGTCACTTTTCCAACTATATAGGGAGGGGGAAAAGAACTTAAGAGGTGACTACGAATTTTCAGATTGTTGACTTTAACTGATGTGTTTTCAAGTTTGAGAGGTTTTCTTCTTATTCTTGTTGCATGAAGAATTGGTTCTAACTTATCAAGTCTGACTTGTGGCATTTAAATCAATTCATTTCTTCATCCCAGTCACCCAAGTTCTCAATTACAGGTTAGTTGTGGGTTTGGTAGGGAGGATTTGTTTTTGAGTTCTAAAATTCTATGCTAGAAGTGTATGTGGGGTTCTAGATGTAATATTTGATCCATGGGTTCCGCATCATTTGGTATCAGAGCCTATTTATCGGGTCTGGTCCCACTGCTCCAGGTTCGAGGATGAACCTCCTTAAAGAGGAAGGGAATGATATGTCCGAGGGTTTGGAGGGTTGTGGATCAGGTTCGACAAAAGGTGGCGGTGAGCCCATGTTTGATCCAAATAAAGGAAATGGGTCCGCCTCTGCTGACAGCTTAAGTTTTTGGTAGAAATAGTTAGCGTTCTTTCCGGTTAAGCGTGCTGGTGCAGGGTCAGTACCAGGATGGGTGACCTTCTGGGAAGTTGAAGCAGACCCTTAGCAACGATGGCAGCAAACCCAACGTATAATAATGGTAGAGAACTCCATGAAACTTGATAATCACCTCCTAAAGAACCCAACACCTATAAAGAGACACGAACTCACTATGATTGAAGAATTTAGTTGGTAAAAAGAAGGAAAACGCCACAACTCTTGTTGATAAGTAAACCTAATTCTTGATGCAAAGAAAGAATTAAAGAATCCACTCTAATCTCTCTCACACGAAAATTCACAAGAAGAACTTGTAGAAGAATTCAAAAAATTTTATTAATTGTTGTAGTCTGAAATTCGGCCTAATAGTGCCCTTAAATAAGGGTTACAAAATTCCTAATTGCATATGGAAAACTAAAACATTCCTAATTGCATAAGGAAAACATTCCTAATTGCATAAGGGAAACATAAAGTATGGAAACAAAATCCTAATCCACTAAGAAAAATATAAAGTATGGAAACAAAATCCTAATCCACTAAGGAAAATATAAAGTATGGAAACAAAATCCTAATCCAATAAGGAAAATATAAAGTATGGAAACAACCAAACTAATCCCTTCAACATAAGAAACGCCCCACACTATTTGGGCTGTCCATGGGCCTTAAATTACTTCCCAAGGCTTTATATGAACTCCCATGGACCTTTCTTGCACGTTGGACCTTTCTTTAGCTAGCCTTTAGCTTCCACACTAAGCATCATAATCAGCTTTGGTGTGCCTTCTTCAAGCTCTATCTCCATCTTCTTGAATGCTAATTCTTGAAGCTCTTTGGAAATCTCTTCTTGAACATGCAAAGCCATACTAGCTTGATATCTCTTTGCCTTGCTCCTAGTGATTGGTCCACTTGCTAGCTTCAAGGGATCCTTTCTTGCATCATTCTCCCCCTCTTCAAAAAGATTTGTCCTCAAATCTGCATCATCAAAAGGAGAAAGATCACTTACATTGAAAGTTGCACTAACATTATACGTACTTGGTAAGTCGATCTTGTAGGCATTGTCATTAATCTTCTCCAGCACTTGGAATGGGTCATCTCCCCTTGCTTGCAACTTGTTCTTCCTTTGGTTAGGAAACCTCTCTTTTCGAAAATGCACCCAAACCCAATCTCCTACTTGAAACTTAATCTCACGTCTCCCTCTATTTGCAGAATCAGCATATCTCTTGTTCCTTTTCTCAATATTCGCCCTTGCTTTCTCATGCATCTCTTTCACCAATTTAGCTTTCTTCTCACTATCTAAACTAACAAGCTCATGAGAAGGTAAAGAAACAAGATCCAAAACTGTTAGTGGGTTAAAACCATAAACAAGCTCAAAAGGTGAATATCCTGTAGAAGAATGAATAGCACGATTATAAGCAAACTCAATAAATGGCAAACAATCTTCCCAAGAACTCAAATTATTACCCACTAAAGCTCTCAACATGGTACCTAAAGTTCTGTTTACTACTTCTGTTTGTCCATCCATTTGAGGATGACAAGTGGTGGAAAATAACAACTTGGTACCTAACTTTCCCCAAAGCACACGCGAAAAGTGAGACAAAAACTTGGTGTCTCTATCAGAAACTATGGATTTTGGTATCCCATGAATTCGAACCACCTCCCTAAAGAAGAGTTCGGCCACTAAACTAGCATCATCACTCTTATGACATGGGATAAAGTGTGCCATCTTACTAAACCTATCAACAACCACAAATATGCTATCTCTCCCCCTCTTAGTCCTTGGTAATCCTAAAACAAAGTCCATACTAATGTCCATCCAAGGAGAACTAGGAATGGGTAATGGCATATACAAACCATGAGGCATAGACTTAGACTTAGCTTGCCTACAAGCCAAACAAGCCTTACAAATCCGAATTACATCCCTTTTCATATTTGGCCAATAAAAGTGTTCATTCAGCATGTCTAAAGTCTTATCAACTCCAAAATGCCCCATCAAACCCCCACAATGTGATTCTAATACTAGCAAATCTCTCATAGAACATCTAGGCATGCATAATTTCGAACCCTTAAACAAAAACCCATCATGTCTATAGAAAGAATTAGAAGCACCATGCTCACAAGCATCATAAACATTGCCGAAATCAGAATCACCAACATATAAGTCCTTTATACATTCAAATCCAAAAAATTTAGTACTTAAAACATTAAGTAAAGCGTACCTCCTTGAAAGTGCATCTGCCACTACATTATCTTTACCTTGCTTGTATTTGATCACATAAGGAAACTTCTCAATCTTCATAACCAATTTTGCATGTCTTTTATTCAACTTGCCTTGCCCTCTCAAATGCTTCAATGATTCATGGTCTGAATGGATCACGAATTCCTTGGGCAGCAAATAATGCTCCCATACTTCCAATGCTCTCACCAAAGCATATAGCTCCTTGTCATAAGTTGAATAATTCAGCTTTGCTCCATTAAGCTTTTCACTAAATTATGCAATGGGCTTCTTCTCTTGCATCAAAACAGCTCCAATACCTACACCAGAAGCATCACATTCAATTTCAAAAGTAGAATCAAAGTTAGGTAAAGCTAAAACGGGTGTAGGAGAAAGCTTCTCTTTCAAAGCATCAAATGCTTCTTGTTGCTCCTTGCCGCAAACTAATCCCACTTCTTTCTTGATTATGCTAGTCAAGGGGGCTGCCAATGTAGAGAAATTAGGGACAAATCTCCTATAGAAGTTTGCCAATCCGTGAAAACTTCTCACTTCTGTCACACTTGAAGGATTCGGCCACTCTTGGATAGCTTTCACCTTCTCTTGATCAACGTCAATTCCCTGCATACTGACAACAAAACCAAGAAAAACAAACCTATCTAGACAAAAAGAACACTTCTTAAGCTTAGCATAAAGGTTTTGCTCCCTAAGGATTTCAAGCACTTTCCTAACATGTTCAACATGTTGTTCCTCAGTTTTGCTATAAATCAGAATATCATCAAAGTAAACTACCACAAACTTACCTAAATAAGCTCTCAAAACATGGTTCATTAATCTCATTAAAGTACTAGGTGCATTAGATAAACCAAAAGGCATAACTAATCATTCATACAAACCATATTTCGTTTTGAAGGCAGTCTTCCATTCATCTCCAGGCTTCATGAGAATTTGATGATAACCACTCATAAGATCAATCTTTGTGAAATATTTCGCCCTATGCAATTCGTCCAACATGTCATCAAGTCTAGGAATGGGATGTCTATACTTCACAGTAATCTTGTTCACAGCCCTACAATCAACACACATCCTCCAAGAACCATCTTTCTTGGGTACTAATAAGACTGGAACGGCACAAGGACTAAGGCTCTCGCGAACCAAGCCTTTCTCCAAAAGCTCTTCAACTTGTCTTTGCATCTCTTTTGTCTCCATAGGATTGCTCCTATATGCTGGCCGGTTTGGAATTGTAGAACTGGTTATGAAGTCAATTTGATGTTCAATCCCTCTTAATGGCGGCAAACCACTAGGAAGGTCTTCAGGAAACACATCCTTAAAATCCTGCAACAAAGACACAAAACTAGAAGGTAAAGAATCAAGAGATTCTTCACTGTCAGCAAGTAACGATTCTTTATACATAATAATGAGTACAGGCTGCCCTACATCTATCTCTCTTGCTCTTGCATAAAAAGTATGTTTTGCTTTTTCTCCTTGCTTATTTTCTCTCACCAATGGGCCATTTATTTGTTTGCTTACTTTCTTTTAACTCTCGGCCTCTTTTCCCTTTTTGCACTCACTTACTTTATTATTTTCTCTCTCCCTACCCTTAGAATTACCCTTGGGTGTTGAAGAAACATCATTGACCGAATTTGAACCCCCTTGGTTCATGTTGCCCGAAACTTCTTTCTCACTCTCTAGCATCCTCTTTTGATCTTCATACACCTCTTGAGGTGATAATGGTGCTAGAACAACCTTCTTTCCTTCATAAGTAAAGGTATACTTATTAGAAAAGCCATCATGTTGTGCCCTTCTATCATGCTGCCATGGTCTTCCTAATTGCAAATGTCCAGCTTGCATTGGCACTACATCACACAAAACCTCATCTTTATACCACCCAATGGAGAATGGTACCTTGACTTGCTTCAACACTTTTACTTCCCCAGCGTCATTAAACCATTGCAACTTGTAAGGATTGGGATGTTTAAAACAAGTTAACCCCAATTTATCCACCATTGTAGTACTAGCAGCATTGGTACAACTTCCACCATCAATGATAAGTGTATAAACCTTACCATTTACCAAACACCTAGAGTGGAAAAGATTCTCCCTTTGATCCAAGCCTTCTTCCTTGACTTGAATATTCAAGGCTCTTCTAGTAACAAGCATCTCTCCATGTTCAGCATTCAAGACTTGATTCTCCCAAGCCTCTTCATCATATTCGGCCCTATCACCACATTCGGCCTCCTCTTCTTCTTCATGTTTAGATTCTGATTCAATTTCCCCTTCATGGGTAGCAATCATCACCCTCTTATTCGGACATTGAGAAGCAATGTGTCCACTTCCCAAACACTTGTAACATTTAATTTTCCTATTTGGAGTAGGTCTAGAAGGTGTTTCCTTGGTTGTTTTTGCATCCCCATCATTCGGCTTCTTGAAATTAGTATTGTAGGAAGAATTCTTTTGAAAAGAACCCTTGTAATCCCCTTTGTAGGAACCTCCACTCGAACTTGAACCTTGAAGTTTGAAAATTTTCCACTAGCTTTAGAGTAGCCAGTTTTCGAAATAGCTTTATTCTTCAATCTTCTCTCTATCTTCATGGCCTTTTGAACTAACTCTTCCATTGTGTTGAATTCATACATCTCCAATTCATTGGCTATGTTCAAATTCAATCCCCCAAGAAATCGTGACATCTTCTTGTCTTCATCTTCATCAATATTTGCCCTAGCCATGATCATCTCCATCTCTTTGTGGTACTCTTCCACACTTCTTCCACCTTGAACTAGTCTTGCTAGTCGATTGTACAAATCCCGAATGTAGTGAGATGGTACAAATCGGCTTCTCATTAGTCCTTTCAAGGTTGACCATTCAGGAATAGGCCTCATACCTTTCCCTCTTCTATTAGCTTTCAATTGATCCCACCAAAAGGTAGCATACCCTTTGAACTCTACGGCTGCCAAAACTGATTTCTTCTCTTCGGTGTAGTTATGGCATTCGAAAATCTGCTCAACTTTCCTCTCTCATTCTATGAACTCTTCTGCATTGTTCTTCCCTTCAAAGGAAGGAATCTTCATCTTGATGGAAGTAAGGTCATCATCAGTGGTAGGTTGATTTCCACCTTCATCTTCATCTTCTACCCTTTCGGCTGCTTCTAGGGCTTCAAGATTTCCTTGCCCTTCTCTCCTAAGCACTCTTCTAGCTCGCATTATGGGATTTGGATGTGCGGCTGGCTGCCCTTGTTGCACTTGCTGAATTTGTTGTGCTTGTCGTGCTGCATTCTCTTGCAATCTAGTATCCATCATCTCCATTCGACCAAGCATTGCTGCCAAAGTCTTATTAAGCCTAGCCAAGCTTTCGGCCATAGCTCCTTCTTTGCTAGTCTCTTCTCCTTTTCCAACCATGTTAACAAACAAACAAACTCAAAGAAACAAGATTAGTAATAATCGAAATTCACTCAAGTGTTTAGAATTACCTCACTTTTCTTGTCTTCCTTGATTGCACTTCAGAACCAAGCTCACCAACCAACAATTGTCAAGTCGTTCAAGAAACTAGAACCTAAATCCTAGAACTAGATAGAAAACAAGACAAGCATCCGGAGGCAATGCAAGGTAATTTGCACTACACGATATAAAACCAAGTATCGACACAAGCAAATGATACTTAGCAATGTAATGGAATTAAAAGCTAGATAAAGAAATCAGAAACAATGAAGACAATAAACAAGAAAAATTTGGATATAATGAATCAAAAACAACCCACACTTGGCAAGTTGCTTTATGGACCTAATCAATTCTACCCAAAACGCTAGCTTCTAGACTCTAATTCCCACCTATAACACTTAAATAACATGAATATTAAGGTCTGATTTTTCGAATTCCAAAAGCCCCTCAAAAGGTGAAATTTTTCGCCCAAAATTTTTTTTTATTACTTCTCACCCACCTAGATCTGATACTTAGCACCCAAATAGCAAGAATATTAAACAATTTTTGTTGAGGTGGTTTTGTACTCTTTTTTTTTTTTTTTTGCTTCATCTCACTATCCCCTTGATTCGAGAAAGAATTCACATAAGTAAACCTAATTCTTGATGCAAAGAAAGAATTAAAGAATCCACTCTAATCTCTCTCACACGAAAAATCACAAGAAGAACTTGTAGAAGAATTCAAAATTTTTTATTAATTGTTGTAGTCTGAAATTCGGCCTAATATTGCCCTTAAATAAGGGTTACAAAATTCCTAATTGCATATGGAAAACTAAAATATTCCTAATTGCATAAGGAAAATATTCCTAATTGCATAAGGAAAACATTCCTAATTGCATAAAAAAAATATAAAGTATGGAAACAAAATCCTAATCCACTAAGGAAAATATAAAGTATGGAAACAAAATCCTAATCCAATAAGGAAAATATAAAGTATGGAAATAACCAAACTAATCCCCTCAACATAAGAAACGCCCCACACTATTTGGGCTGTCCATGGGCCTTAAATTACTTCCCAAGGCTTTATATGAACCCCCATGGACCTTTCTTGCACGTTGGACCTTTCTTTAGCTAGCCTTTAGCTTCCACACTAAGCATCATAATCAGCTTTGGTGTGCCTTCTTCAAGCTCTATCTCCATCTTCTTGAATGATAATTCTTGAAGCTCTTTTGAAATCTCTTCTTGAACATGCAAAGCCATACTAGCTTGATATCTCTTTGCCTTGCTCCTAGTGATTGGTCCATTTGCTAGCTTCAAGGGATCCTTTCTTGCATCAGAAGTGCTTGGCCTAGCCGTGTTGGTGCGGGTCAGTACCAGGAGGGGTGACCTTCTGTGAAGTGCTTGGCCCAGCCGTGCTGATGCAGGGTCAGTACCAAAATGAGTGTCCACCTGGAAAGTGCTTGGCCGGCCGCATCAATTACCATCACTTTCGAGTGAAAATATTTTGTTAAGTACTCATTTTTTTTTCGTATTATCATACTTAACTATTTATTATGCTATAACCTAATGTTGTTTTATTCAATTCTAGGTTATTAATTTCATTGCCCAAGAGATAGAAAATCGATTTACAGAATCAAGCACAGAATTACTTTTATGCATTGTTTGTCTTTCTCCTAAATACCCATTCTCCAACTTCGAGCTACCCAAATTACTTTGTTTTACTGAGCTATATCCATATGATTTCTCAATCACCGATCAGATGATACTTGAAGATAGGCTTAACACCTACATTGCTGATGTAAAAAGAAATGTAGCTTTTGCTGATCTTGATGACATTGGAGCTCTTACTCAAAAAATGATTGAGACAGATTATGACACTATATTTTCTTTGATATATTTGCTTATCAAGCTAGCTTTAGTGTTAATTGTTGCAATTGCTACAATTGAGAGAACTTTTTCAGCAATGAATATTATCAAGACGAATTTGAGTAACAAGATGGAAGTTTTTTTAACAAAGTGTTTGGTATGTTATGTGAAGAGAGATTTTTTTAAAAATTGAAAATAGAGCTATTATACAACGTTTTCAAATTCAAACTCGTAGGATACAATTACCATCTTTTAAGAGTAGTCAATCTGATAGTACAAAATAATTGTTGAACTATTGTAATATTAAATATTCAATTCTATAGTGAAATCGTCTGCAATTTTTTTCCGTGAAAATTTAGTTTTCCCTGATGATTTTATAGTCCCGCCACTGCCCTAGAATACTTTGATCGTCACAAATCTGCTGTGCAATTAACAAGCAGCGAGATCTCAGACGTCACAGCGTTGCAAACTCTAATCGCTGTTATGACTTGAGAATCAGTTGCTGTCATCGAGCTTAAGACTGGCTAACCACACCCTACTATATAAAATATTGAGTTGCAGTGAATGTTGAGTTAAAATGAAAGATACAATTTACTTAAAATGAAAAATACAATTTAAAAAACTTGATGAAGAGAGCACACCCGAACCTGCAGTAATAAAAGTATGTAAAGACTTGACAGAGAAGTATTTATATTGACAAGTGAATAAACAATAGGTTTCTACACATTTTCTCACCTTCATCACATGGATTAGCTGGAGTTCCCACTTTGCAGCTTCCACAAGTCAGGTTGTAATGTAAACTGTATTGAACCTATTAAAATACATTCAACCAAACTCAATACTAAATATATTATTTCATAGTTCTCCATGATTCTCATAGACTGGTTGGTGTCCAGTTTAGGGCGCGCGCCCAAATTTTGCCATTATATTTTATTTGCCACGATCAACTCAATGCCTATAATTTAACCTTGTGGCAAACCAACAAAATAAAGAGGGTGTTTCTCAAAACTTAAAAGCTGGTCAAAACTGATTATAAGCAGTTTTTAGATTATAAGTTGTTTATTTAAGTGTTTCTGAAAATTTAAATAGTAGATTATAATCTGATTTTAATCAGTTTTTTAAAAGTTGGGTTTTGCTACTTTTTTTTAAGCATTTATTTTTTAAGCAGTTTTGACCAAGTAAAAGACCATACTATCCCTACCTAATCTTCAATATTTCAAATTTGCCCACCCTATACACTTTAGTTCCCATCAAAATTTTTTTACGTTTCTTCTTAAATAAATTTTATTATTATTATTATTATTATTATTGCAAAATAAATTTTGAATTGACATTTAAAAAATTATTTTTATACAATAAATAAACTCAGAGACAGTTTGGTCATTTTGACAGTTTCTGTAATTAAAAACTGATTATAAGCTGATTTTACAGAAACACTTAACTGATTATAAATTGATTATCAGCTGATTATTAACTAGTTTACAGAAACGCTTAACTGCTTATTTTTAATCTGATTATAATCTAAAAATCACTTATTCACAATAAGCTGAAAAGCTCCAGTTTTGAGAAACACCCTCAAAGTCTCAGTCACTTCAGTCGCTGACGCCTATAGAAATGCATGGTCAAGTGAAGCTATATCAGGTTTGTTGGTATAGCAAGCAAATTTATACAGAAAAATCTTAAATCAAATGGAACTTCACTCCAAGAGGAAAAAGACACCAAACGACACAGCATAATGATAAGAAATTATTGGTACCAAACCAGCACCAAAACAAATTATATTTCAATAGATTATACAAATACTCTTAAAAGAAGCATTTAATGCCTGGCAAGTTGCAAACTATGAAATGGCTCATTTAGAAAGAACTGCTCATCACAACATCCCCTCGTTTAGACAAGCCAGACATCACTCCTAAATAGTACTCATTTTGCACCATCGTTTGTTTTACTGAAAGAAGTTAATCAAATAACCTTAGAAGTACCACATTTTTCAATAATGTAGAAAGTACATTTTATATACTAAGGGAACCGTAGAAAGTATTCAATCCACACATTTTTCATAAGTTAACCTTCTTTTAAGAAAAGAAGACGATAATAATATTTAACCTTTGGCACCCAAACCTCGTGATTTTGGGAGTCTAACAGCAACTAAAGGATTGACAATGCCTTGAGAATTTTTGCCCAAACCCATGCCTTCAACAAAGCCCATTCTTGCCATCATCTTTGAGCCAAAGCCTTTGGTGTGCTTTTCAAAAGCGCCCAAGCTTTGAGATTTCATATGCTTTTCAAATCTTTCATTGCGTTGAGGTTTAACCTCCATGGATTCACTACTATAAGCATTAGAGATGTTGGCACCCAGCCCAAGTGATTTAGGTCGTTGTATCACTTTGATGGGCTCTGCTATACCTTGACCATCTTTTCCCAGTCCACCACCTTCTACATATCCCATTTTTGCCATAATCTTTGATCCAAAACCCTTAGTGTGTAGCTCAAATGCACCAACCTTACCTGAGGTAATTGTAACCTTATCTTCAGAAGTTTCAGCCTCTTCAGAGACTATTGTCAGGGTATCAACCGTTTCAGACATTATGCCTCTTGACACAAATGACACTGGTTGATTGGCGTATAAACTCTTTCTCCCACCCCGTCTTTTTGATACACAGACATTCTGGCTGTTGACTAAGTTCCTTGATGATTTGCTCCTATTTCTGCCTGCACTCATTGATTTTGTTCTTAAGCCTTCATTAACGGGGAAATCAAAATCCTCATTTCTACCTCCTATCAGCTGAAATTCAAAATTAGCCACTGTCACATGCTAATTTTAATTTCAGACGCATACAGTGATTATCCCAGTAAAAAAAGAGAATCTCAGAAAGTAGTCCGCAAAATAATTTAAGACAAAAATTAAGGGTGCAAGTAGATGGAAATCTAAAACCTTTTCTAGACGGAGTTTATCACTTGGATAGGGCATGCTTGTGTGCTGAGTTCGTGTAACTGTCACAAATCTGAAGGAACAAAAGGCCAACTACTTTAGTATCAACATGCACACAAGTATAAAGCTAAGCAGTTTTCTCACACACGTATGCATAAAAAAGGCACTAACCTTTTCTTACCCGAGCCTTGGCAACCACTATGCAATCGGTAAATTGCTGCTAATCGTTGTACCTAATGTTAAAAGGAAATTTGAATCATTAAAAAGTGGAAAAAACAGTATGGTTCAATACTGTGTTTGTGCAAAAAGAAAAGCTGTGTCATGCTGACCCAAGTTTAGAATTATATGTTGATCCAAATAAATTGCCACAAATGCTAGAGAAGATACATTTATTGTGTCTGAGTGAATATTGAAGCTTCAGTACCATGCTAACCCAAGTTTTGTTAGTACATATTATCATCCAAATAAGCTGCCAGTCTGGCTACACATGCTATAGAAGAAAGAAAATTACACCCTTTTCTCAGCACCAAATGATACACTTCACAAAATAAGCCAACTCATTCATTAAAGTTACAAGTTTCATAAATAGCACCCAGTGACTCGGAATAACAAGAAGGTTCATGTCATTGTCAAGAACAAACAACAAATAAAGCAACAAGGCAGAAAAGATGATCTATGCCAAACTGCAAAAGGAAAGAGGAAGTAGAGAAGGGTTCCATACTTGGGAACAATCTCGGGAGTGCATAGGTTGAAAAGCAAACAGGTCCACTTCATCTAAAACAATCTGCTCCAGTTTCTACAGAAGAAATAAAAAGATGAGCTGTTACTGTCGTTTTTTCCTCTTTCTGCAGAGCTTAGGGATAAAAATACATTTAACTGATAAACCCTAAATTAAAATACTAATTCATTTAACATAAAGGGTGAGGTTATATCTGGACAATATATCACAGATGATAATTGTCTCATAAAAAGCCATCAAAAAGCATTTTGTAAGATATACAGAGCATAAAAAGTACAACTGCTCCATAGTTATCTAACAGAAGCATTGCAACCATAGTAAACCATGCACACATCTCAGAATTTAGATCTTGGAGACTTCACATTCCCAATAGTTAATGCCTATATGTGTATGCATGTGTGTTGTCTTAAATATAAGCAACAGAAAGGAAGCATAGACTAATCAGCCTAAAAATGGTTCATTCTTACCATATTTATTTTCTCCAGATCAACTCCCCTTCGCAACATTCTTTCACAACGTTTGACAACAATCATCTCTTTACGGTGCTTCTTCTTCTCACCTGAATGGGAAGTATGTTAAATTGTATGCAGAACATTAAATTGTAGGCAGCTGCATTGATTTATAACATTATTTAATATAAAAAAAAAGAGCCAAAACATTTGAGAAAAGTGAATGCATACTGAGGTATTGCATGGAAGCAAGTTGAATGGGGTGAAAGGATGGAATATGTGGAGTTAAACCTCTCGATGTTTGTAAGCTAGTTGATGGAGGTTAGACCTTAATATCCATTAATCTCCAAATTTTCATTTTTCTTAACCCCCAAATTGCGGATTAGAGTGGAATATAAAGATTTCAAATGGTTTTACATCTATTAGCCTTGTATTTTCTTTAAAATTCTCAAAGAAAATAAGATTAATTAACTCCAATTTATATTCCTTCCATATGATTGAATTCTGATAACTGTCCATTCCATCATTCTTAAAAGTTAAAACTCTCATGCAACACATAAAAGATGCAGTAAGTATCCAACCACATATCATCGTCACACTCTCAGGAGCAGAAAAAGATAAAAAGGAATTCCAGATACATATGCGCATGAGGGAACAGGAATATACATGCATATACACACGGAGATACAGGATTACAGATTTCATACTAAAAATTTCATGGTTTATCACACAATATCAATATGGCTCAAAAAGTTTATCCCCACAACTTAATTACAAACTCAATGAAGGAGACATTAATTTCAAAAAACAACATAATTTCAGTTAAACAACATGCATTGCCATAAATAAATTCACCTGGAAACTTTCTAGAATTTTTACTCTTTTGAGCCCCTGAAGGCCAAGATTGAGGCAATCGAGCAAAATGCTTCTTTTTGGCAGAAACAGTTCTTGGATCCTTTACAAGCATAAGGTCATCTAAAGCTGACGGCCAAGCATCTCTAGTACCAGCTGCATATTTCTTTCTTGAATGTGACTTCTTCATACCATATTCGTTAGATGCATCCTGAAGTGCAATCCCGCTCAACTTCTCCACAGTCTCATCAAAACAATCACTGGATGATGAACTATCATCATCCAAGTCATCCAAATGGTTTTCTACCAACCATTTGGCATCTAAAATGTTGTCGCTTCCACCAATTCCCTCTAAATAGTCTTCCGCAACCTCTTCATCAATCTCTGAATCACTTTCAGAAGTATCCTCAGAGACATCACTTTGAGACAATTCACTAGGTTCACCTGGTTCAGAAGAATCAGAAATTTCACCATCTTGTGGCGCTCTATCACTTTCCCCATCAGATATATCTTGGGTGAACAATTTGATGCCTGCAATTGACAAAAATCCAGAGTTCTTCTTTGGAGAGACTTTTTTAGCCCTTTCTTCACCATTCTCACAATTAATAGTCTCCTCAGCATCCATTTCCTTATTAAAGAATGAAGAATCAAGCCACACTCCTTCTTGCCCTTCTTCTTCCATCCGCTTTGAAGATGAACCAATAACACCTGAGGCTGTCTCAGATTCATCACAGAACCCTAATCCTCTATGCAAACTATCACCAAGCACAAAACTCGAATTGTAATCATAAGAGAAATCCACATTATGGGCCTTCAAAGGTGGTGTTTCATCTAAATATGCAACTATATGGGTCTCCTTGGAATCAACTAAAGTGATGGATTGTGATGCATCCAAATTCTTTCTGTTATTGCCCTCAATTGATAATCCATTGAGCAAACCCCCCTGTAAAATATCAATATATACTACAACTAAAATCATTTCTGACTTTCAACATTCGCTTCCAATTATCATTCATATGAGTTTTAAAATAATAATAATAACAAAACTAATTAAAACAAATCCCACTATTAGAGTTGTTTGTTTGGCAGTGGCTGGTTACTGTAAATGTTTTTTATGAAAGAGAATTTTTTCCTGAGCTTGATTCAACTAGACAGATACTAGACAAAGTACATTGTCAATCGTCAGTTTGAATAACTTATACATTATCTCTTCATAAGTGAATCTTCAGAAAGCATACATGCATATCTCATTCATACCCTTGTGTGAGTTGGATCATGCTAATAAGAGCACAGTAAATATTCCTACACTATATGAACCAATCAAAATGGAGTTTGAAGAAATATGATTTACAGGAAAAATAAATTTTAATTATTTTATGAAAAAAAATTTAACTTTTTGCAATATACATGAAGAATAAGCAACCAAAATTTGACCATAAAAAGGAACAGTATTGCATTTAATATAATATAAAACCTTGAGGAAAAAGGATACCAAATAAGTCTGTGATATCATTGACAAGCCAAGTGAAAAATGCTAGTTTGATTCTCTAATGAAGCTTTAATCCAACTTTGTCAACGGAAAATATTAAGCCTAAAATGGTAATCGCTTCAATTCTAAGTCCCAAACCAGAGAGAGACTTGGCCAGTTAGTTTCTCTTATTAAGTCTAGTTTCATTCACACATTAAACACCAGAAAATTTTAGAGCAACAACTGAAAAAAGAATTGTTGATTATAACAGCTTGAGAGCAAAGGGGCATGTATACCTGAAGCTGAACAGAAGGATAATTATAACCAAAAGAATTCCCGTTGGATTTGCAAGTTCCACTTTTAGAAGCAGAAACTGCTTTTGATTTTGAAATAGACTTGGAATTCGGATTTGAGTTCCTTCCTACAATGCATAGCAAAAGCATAGAAGAATAACCAAAATAAAACATAAAATTATGAAACTTCACCGAATAAAATTTCCCTTTGATTTCCTAGGAAAAAAAAAAAGATCAAATCCCACTTACAGAAGACGAATGAATAAGCGCAAAATCAACCTTGTTCAATCTTAAAAATTTTCACTTTTTTCCTCCAATTCGCAATTATAAAATTAATTCCGCTAAACTTTCTGAGTTACCGAACAAACACAAATACACAAGCATGAGAGAATTTGGGGACCTGGAAAAGAGGCGGGGCAGAAAGAGCTGAGAGGCCTTTCAGACAGGGCACCGCCTTCCACAAAAAGAGAGTTTCTGTTTCTGATTCGACCAAAGGAAGATGATGATGATGATACTCCGTTCAATCTCATTCTGCTCTTGCTTTTGATGTTATTGCCGCTTTCATTTCTGTTGTTCTTACTACTCTTGTCCGGTCTTCTCTTACCTCCTCCAGCCATGGCGGTGACCGATTCAGAGTTGCTTGCCGTGCGAGGCGAGGGAGACAGAAAATATTTCCTCGTTCAAGGCTTTCTACTGTGTTACTGGACTGGCATGTGAGCCAGCCAAAACAAGGAGGTTAGGCTACGAATGATATGCAATGTTACATGTAAATGTTCTCTAAAATATTCTACAGTGTTTTTTAGAATTTCATAGCTGTATATGTGTAGATTTATCTATAATATGTTATAATATATTAAAAAATATCTTAAAATATATTATAAAATATTGAAAAAATATTTTTAAAATCATATAGAAATTTATTTTAATTTATTGGATCAAATTGATCATCACAGTTTATTGAAAAATAAAATAATATAAATAGGTATATAATATATTTATTGTAACTATCTAATTTTTTCACAAGTTTTCAAGTTATAAGAGTTTTCAAATATTCTTAAAGCCTTCTCTTATTTTTTTTGTAGTTAAGTTATTTTTTTTATTACTTAACTTGCATATTTTGCTTGTTGGGATAAAACTAAATAGTATTCTTTTAAGTATTGAATAAAATTTATTAATACCGATATATTTAAGTTTGTGTGAAAAAAATTCTGTGACAATTAGCAGTGGCTATTTATATGTTTCTTAGGCTCAGTGAGCTAGCTTTATGGACCAAGATGTAAGTATAGGGCTAGATCTTTGCATACATAAGCATGAGCACCGTATACACAAAGCTAAAAGAGGAATTTAGCAATGTTTATTATTTCAAAAATATTATAAACATTAAAAATAATTATATTTTTTAAAAAAAATAAAGTAAATTTTTAAAAATATCTTATTTTTTACTAATATAAGATTTTTTTTCAAAAATACTTATTTTCTCTCTGTAATTAATATTTTACTTTATTTTTTTAAACTTCACTATTAAATAAAAAATATTTTAATAAAATAATTAAAATTAATATTTTAAATTATTTTTTCAGTACATAAAATTTATTAATTTTTATAAAGAAAAAAAATTTTATTTTAATTACAAAAATTAAATAACACTAGGAAAAAATAATAAAAAAGAAAAATATATAAAAAATATATCAATACAAACTATTAAATTTATTTTTAAACAGAATAAAATTGTTGATATATTGTAGATATATCGTAGGTGTATTGTAGATGTTTTGCTTATATAAGAAGAATACAAAATAAAATTATTGATATATTATTGATATATTATTTTTGTTTATGTAAGTTGTATATATATTATGTAGATGTGTGTAAGTAAAATTATTGATATATTATATATATGTTGTATATGTTAGAAGAATATAAAATAAAATTATTGATGTAGTATTGATATACTGTATATGTATTGTATATATATTGTAGATGTGTTGATGTATTATAGATGTGTTATTTGGTAGATATTTATTTTATTATGTGTATTTTCTATATGTTATATATATTATATGTATATATTTATTTTTTTATATGTATATTAACAATATAAAAATAAATATATATATATATATATATATTTATGAATAAAACAGCGTAAGTAAAAACTAAAAATAGAAAAAACTAAAAAGAATTAAAGAAAATATAAAAACAAAAAATCACTGTTAAAAAATAAAAATGAAAAAAAATTCTCGCGTGTCTTAGTTTTGAAAACAAAAACTTTCTTCTGCGAAATTGAAAATTAGTCCACTAAATTACATGTTGAATGTAAATTTCTATATCTTTTACTTTAATTTCCATCTTTTTTTAAATTATAACTTTTTTACTTTATTTTTATTGTGTTTTTATTCATTTTTATGCACTATTTGATGTTCCATTGCGTCTATCTCACTTTATTTTTATTTCAAGTCGATTTTCTTTCTTATTGTTTCTATTCTTTGTTATTGTTTTTTTTTTGTTCCTTCATATTGGTGCTTTCGATTATTTTGTTCTAATTTTTCTTCATTGATATTATTGTTTCAATTAGATTGTTATTTTTGGTTTATCTTTGTCTTATTTCTTTCGTTTTAAGATTTTTGTTACTATGATTTCTCTCTTATTTCTCTTTTTTCTGTTAGTTTTTTATTTGTTGTGTTCTCCGTTTTTTTTTTTTCGAAATTTCTATTTTGTTGAAAGTGTTGTTAGTTTACATGAAGGTTTTACTAAAGTTGGCAAAGTTCTGGAGCAAAATGCATTAAAAGAGTTATATATTGGTGTATTAGATTGGATTTCTTTTCTGATTAATTTTATTTTGATTTTGTTGTTCTTTAATTTCAATGTTAGAATTTTTTTTTGTTGGTCAATTGTAATGCATGTTATATGTTCAATAAAATGTTTCAAAAAAATTTTCTTTTTTGTGATCATTTTTTTTCTTTCTTTCTCAATTTGTATTTTTTAAATGAATATATCTTCTTTCTTTTAAATTTATTTGTTTATTTTTATTTGTATTGTTTGTGATGTATGCGTGTTGTATATATTAAAGGCTGAAATACAACATCTATGCAACATCTATACATTTATACAATAATTAAAAATATATAAGATTGGAATATAATATCTACACAACATCTACACTATAATTAAGATCATAAATATTATATTTAAGAACATATAAATGTTGTAACTCAATATATACACAACATTTATACTTTATCAATCAACATACCTTTTACACTACATCAATCTACATACCATTTGCACTATACTTAAGAACATTTAAAGGATGGAATACAATATTTTCACAATATTTATGAAAATATCTATACTATAATTAAGAACATATAAATGATGTGACATCTACACGACATTTACACTATACTCAAGAACATATAAAAGCTAAAATATAACTTATATGTAACATTTATAAAACATCAAATAATTTAATTAAGAATATATAAAGGTCATAACTCAACATATACACAACATATATACAACTTTTACATAAACTCTACACAATATATTCAAAGTTTATTAATAACATATTTTGTTTAAATATAAATAATTTAAAAATATTAAATGCACAACTGTGAATGTTAATTTTTCATCATTATATTAAAATTCAATCCGTTATGATCACACGGCCTCAAGAATTGCTCAAATCAGACAACGAATGGCCCAAACGATCTTTCAAAAGTTAACTGTGCAAATAGGGCTCGTCTTAACGCACTACCTCGATGGAGCTTGCGGCTACCTTGAGCCTACAACACAGGCAGCAAAAACTATCGCCATAGGCCATTTTGCTACCACAAAGAGCTTTTTTGTGCCACAACACCCTAAACTGATTTTTTCACTACCTTCAAAACTTCTATAAATAGGCCCTTAAACCTCATTTTTACTTACATTACTCAATGAAGCAAACCTAATTGATGGTTGTTTCATCTTTTCTCCCTCTTTTCTTCTAAAAAATTGAAAGGTTCAAACTTTCTTAATGCAAACTACCTAAAGTTTACTTCTTTAGCAAAACTTAGTTGCTTGGTCCATACTCGAAGGTTCGTTTTCTTTAAATAACTTCGAGTCAATTGCTTCCATAGCAACCAAAAATCCTAACAATTGTGGAACTTCGATCCGACTACAAACTAAAGCCTCCACCACTAAAAGTGCCAAGAAAGGTAAAAAAACCCTAACTTTGGTCCTCCCTTTTTTATCTTTTGAATTGTTTGATGGATGAACGGACCTTATAAACTTCAAAGACCATTCTTTGAGGTTTGAAATTGAACTTAATATGCACAATATGCACAAAACATCACTCCCAAAATAAAATTTCTCAAATTCTCTCATTTCTACATTAAATACTCAAATATTTAAAAACACATACATAATGTACAACACATAAAACTTTTTCTAAAACTTATTTAATATACACATGATATGTTTAAAATATACAAAACTAAAGTGTAACACAGTAAAAACTATACATGAATACAATCCTGATACGGTTGGTCTTGTGGTAAAACAGATACTCCAATCTCCCCCTGACTCTGGACCGCTCTGCTGTGCAGTTCTCTCACTTGTGCGATACAACTAACCGCTCTAAGTATATTGCTTAGTGGTACATATTTTAAATAAAAATAAATAATTAAATCAAAAAACTCAATTATATAATATGTATTATTTTAACTAAACCTTCATTAATTCATACTACTCACCAATAGGCCATACTCACTCATATACACACATACTAACACATATACATATACACTAGGCCCAACCTACCATTTACAATGCATTGACCTGTTACGACCCAAAAGGGTCTGACACCGGAGACAGTGTCACAAATCACTCATAAGTTATCCCCTATCAACACTGGAGGCAAGTGTTAAATATCACTCGAAGGCTGCCTCTTCTCGACATCGAGGGCAAAGTATCTAATATATCACCCGAAGGCTGCCCTCTATCAATACCGAAAATAAAGTGTCTATCATCGTTCGAAGGGCGTCTACTCAGCACCAATTTGCTCGACACTAGTGTGTCTCACCCCAATGCATGATAATCATCCTGACATACTGTTGGCAAACTGACTCAACTATACTAACTACAACTTTCTATGACCATTACCACATTACATTTTAAAACACATTTTACATTTTCATTACAATTTTACATTCACATTACATATCCATGAGTCACATTGTATCAAATTTTCATCATTTTCTTTCTTTTCTCACAATTTCTCATATTTCCCACATTTTTATATCACTTTAGAAAAATGTACATTTCAACTACTATGTACATCACAATTGCATTAGCCATAATACAATGGCTTAGCATACATATTCCATCCTTTTCACTCTCTTCTAAATAGTACAATACCATATGTCTTATCAAAATAAATATCAAAGTAGCCTAACACATTCACAAAATCACAATGTGTTATGCCAACTCAAATGCAATTCAAACATAATTCGTTAAAGTATGTACCACTCTAAACCCCTTTCCAAGCCAAAACCCTAAATTCTACCACTTCCACCAATTTGGCTTACGCACACATAAACCCAACAATAAGCAATATTGTTTAATTTAGATTCATTATCATGGTCAATTTTTATCAAACCATCATTAAACATACAACTTCCATCAAAATTCCAATAAAACCCTAATTTCATCATTTATTACTATATTCAAATTTCATCTTACTCAACTTATTTCCAATATTTAACCATAAAATCATTATCTGCATATCAAAATAATATTAAAATAATTTATTTTAATAATTATACTCACTCTCATCCAAAACCCTGATTTCACATAATCTTATCATAAACCCAAACTTCACTAAAATCCACTCATATCCAATAATCAACCTTAAAATCATAACATTTATACTAAAACAACATTAAATCATCCCATTACAATAATTATAGACATCCATATTAGAATACTAATTGTTACATAATCATCCAATAATCCTAGTTTCATAATTTATGCTCATCCCAACAAATCCTTCACCAAATCACCACGTATCCATTATTTTAACTCATTTACTATCAATTTTAACAATTAAAACAACTTTCTTTCTCTACCCTTACAATTACAAAATCTTAAAATCAATAAAACTAAACTTAAAGTAAAGAATACTTACTTAAACATTGATTAATCTTCAAAACCACCTAGAATCCCTTGAATTTCTTGTAAGATTTGATGTATAAGTTGAAGCAAAACTTTCCTCTTTTCTCAAATGGAAATTCGGCCACCATTCAAGAAATAAGAAGAAGGTGGACTTTTTATAATTTTGCCATTTCCAATTTTACCCCCTCTAATGTATATAATTATAAAATATTTGATATCTAAATATTAGGATATTTTCCATCTTATTCCTATCCATTTTTTATATTTATTTATTATTTAATATTTCTTCCTTACTTTCCAACCATATATATATAATTAATTAATTAATTATTATTTATTTCTAATCCCATCTATTTATCTTATTTCCCTTTTTGACTTTCCTTTTCTCTTATTTATTTATTTATTTATTTATTTATTATCATCATCATCATCATTATTATTAATGTCATCATTTTCCACCACCACATGTATACTTTGTATATACGTTATGTATATCTTTGGTATATATATATGTCATGCATATCCTAGGTATACATCATATATAAATTGTGTATATATTATATATATTATATGTATATCTTATATTTCTCTCTTCCAACATACTAAATACCCTCCAAATTAATTATTTAATAGTATTTAAAATTCATGGGTGTTACAAGCCAACTACTTTTACTTAACTTAAGCCAAAACCTAGCCCCTTGAATCCATCATTTGGTTCGAGACTGGTGATTTTTAGTCTTAAAATATAAATTGCAGTCAATTTTGAGGGTTTTTCTTAAATTTTTATTTTTCTAAAAGATAAAATAAATTTAAGTGGCAACTCTAAAAATTATTTTGTTAAAACTGAGCTTATCCCATGAATGGAAAAGTGACCTTGGCACTTTTGTGTAAGACTTAGCTCGAATGAGCATTTTGGCTCCCACCATTTCTCAATGGGCTGGACATGATGCTCGAATGGGGTCTCACAACTGATGAAACCACTGGGGACAATTTATTTCCAGAGAAAAATCTTTTAAGTAGGCTAATGGGTTTAACTATTTTTAAAGTAACTTTTCATATGTCATGTTGCATTCATGCCTTAGTTTCTTTACGATTAACCTCGAGATAGTGAGTAACATCAAGTGGAAACCTTCCTTAGGTATGTTGGGGGGTAGAAAAAGAAATCCCAAGTGTAATGAGCATACATGTACTACTATACCCATGCCAAATTCCTTATCTAACATGTGATTAGATATATCGCCTCTAGTGTGACACTGTGAATGTAATATCCTTATATCCTATATACGTATAATATATATACATTGTATATGTAAGAGACGTATACAAAATATAAGTATGTTAACATCCTTATTATTTGAAAATTTTTCATAATTTAAAGAAAAATATTTTAATACTTAAAAATATATTTTATTAAGTACATAAATATATAAATTAGTAATTGTTTATTAAAATTAAAAACTTTAAAAGAAAATTTCTGAGAAAAATTTGCCAGAGTTTTTTCCTGTAAATTTGATGTTTCCCAAAATTACAACTCAACCTATATAAAATTTTACACTCCTAAATATAATACCAAACCTAATGCTCCAACATTTGTCCAAAGCATCCAACATCATAAAATCACATGAATATCCATATATATAAAGTATTCAAATATTTACATTCCATAAACCCTACATTTCTTTTATATGATTTTACACTATAGTATAATGTACTTATAATTAAAAAGTTCACAAAATAGTTATTTACATAATATGCAATGGCTCTGATATGGTGCTGGCAATAAATCAGACTTCTAGTACAATCTAGAAACCCTAGACCTAGTTAGGTCTAGCAGAGCTCTCAGTGCCTACCCTATCACATGCGCGATAAGATAATTGAGCTAATTTAATAGCTTAGTGGTATATACTTTGATAATAAAAGAAACATTGAAAATAATGCAATATGCCTTTTCTTTGAAACTCACAATATAGCATGCAAATGCATTCCAAACTTATGCATTACTCATAGAATTCCTTCATATATCACAATTACATGCATTAGGCCCAAAATTACTTTATATAATATTCAGGTTCCAAAGATATTATTTTGATTTATCTTAACATCTAGTGTCTAGCCCGAAGGTAAAAAATATCACAAGCGACGCCCAGTGTAGCATATGGGCCTGAAGGCAAATCATATATTAGGCATGGTATATCCATATCACTAAACACAACTCTCTAGAATTGAATATTATATAAGTTAAGCACACATTTTATATACCTTGTCTTTTTCCACATTATATCCATTCTCTTTCATAAACAAGCTTAATTTCCTTATTTCAATATAACCAATCCCATTTTAACAATGTATGTCACATTTACAATGTGATCTCATTACCCTTATACTTTGGCATTTTTCATTCTTTTCCCCAGATAACCCATATTAATATTTTTAGCCATTTACAATGGTTTAACATAATTTAATTAATGTCTTATTCACATTTTTACAAACAATAATGCACTTATAATACAAAGATCAATATCAAAGTAGCCTAGCACATTTAATATCAAAATGTGCTAGGCCAAATCAAATGAAAATGGAATATACATAGTCAAAGTATGTACATACCTATAATATGCCAAAATTCAATGTAAAATCTCTTTCCAACTCTATTTCCCCCAAGTTTCCTTCACATCACTAACTCTACAACTTCACCTCACTTGATCCTAAACCAAACTATAAATTAAAATAAACCATTATAAACATAGTTCCATTCATTTTAACTAATCAAACTTAAATTATCACATTTCTATCCAATTTTCAATATTTGCCCTAATGCTTTTTTAAATTTAGAAATCTATTCCAATCAATTCTAAATCAATTTTTAAGCTAAATTGTGTATTTAGAATCATATTTTAAGCCATTTTAATGAATTAAACTTTAATTACACCAATTCTTTGCAATTTCCACTAAAAACCCTAATTTCCTTTTTTCTTCTCCTAAACTTCCACTAAACATATTCAAATCAATCATCTAACCTTAAAATCATCATCCCCACATCAAAATAACTTCATTTCATATCATTTAAACAATTATCCAAGCCTCTATAAAAAATCCATGCATATTTAACAATTTAAAGGAAACCTCCTAAAAACTAAAGAAAACTTACCTCTTGCTTGAAAATTCACCAAAACTATCCTTAATCGCTTGAATTCTTTAGAAAATTTGGTGTGGAAGATGATGAAGAGCTCTCCCATTCACTTAACAATGGTGGCTGAAATCTCCAAGGAAGAAGAAGAAGATGTTAACTTGAAATTTGACTTTTGTTTCTTCCTTTAATTCTAACCATATATATATATATTTAATTAATCATAATCCTTATTTTACATCTTCCACTAAAAATTGATTTTAATTTTGAATTTTTTGCAACTTTTTACTTTTCACCTTTTTGACTTTTACTTTTTTACATTTTGACCTTTTCATTTTTTAATGACATTTATATTTCATGTATATTTCTTTTATATTCAAAATATACATTAGCATGTTTCCTCTTCTAACACCTCAATTAACCATTCCAAATTATTTGTTTAATTATATTTTAATAAAATTGCAGGCATTACAACTCTCCCCCTAAAAAAATTTTTATCCTCGAAATTACCTGATATTAACTCTTGAAAAGTTGAGGATACTGGCTCTACATAATTGCTTCGCTCTCCAATGTCGCCTTCTCAGTGGAATGATTTCTCCATAGGATTTTAACCAATGGTACTTTCATATTCTTAATTCCTTCACCTCTCATGCCAAGATCGCCACTAGTTCCTCTTTAGAAATCAGATCCAGATTTACCTTAACAGATTCAACTAACAATACATGAGATAGATCTAATCTGCACCTCCGAAGCATAGAGACATGGAAGATATTTTGTATCCTATCCAACTCAAGCGGCAAAGTCAGTCTATATGCAAGTAGTCAAACTCTTTCCAGTACCTTATACGGTCCAATAAAATGATGACTAAGCTTTCCCTTCAGACCAAATCTCAATATCCTCTTCCAGACAGACACCTTTAAGAACACTCTGTCACCCACACTAAACTCTATGTCCTTCCTTTTCAAATTTGAGTAAGATTTCTTTCGATCTTAACTTTTTCTTCTATTTCTTTGATCAAATCAGGACCTACCAATTTCCCTTCTCAAACTTCATCCCAACATAAAGGTGTCATATACTTCCTACTATATAAAGTCTCATAAGGCACCATCCCAATGTTGGACTGATAACTATTATTATACACAAATTCAATCAATAATAAATGCTTATCCCAACTCCAAGTAAACTCAGTGATACAATACTCAACATATCTTTTAGAATCTGTATTAATCTCTTTGACTGCTCATCGGTCTGTGGATGAAAAGTAGTGCTGAAGTGTAACATAGTACCCAATGCATCTTGCAAACTCTTCTAAAATCTAGATGTGACTCTTGGATCTTGGTCCGATACCAGTGAAACTGGGATTCCAAGTAATCTTACAATCTCACTGATATACAACTTAGCTAGCTTATCACGAGAATAATTCATCTTAATCAGAAGGAAATGAGCTGACTTCATCATCTTGCCCATTTTCACCCGAATTGCATCATGCTTCCTCTGGGTCAAAGGTAGTCCTGCCACAACATCCATAGTCACTCACTCCCACTTCCACCCAAGCACTGATAATGGTTGCAACAACTCTGAAAGAACATGGTGTTCAGCCTTTGCTCTTTGACAAGTGAGACATTACATAAATTCTACTATGTCCCTCTTCATACCTAACCACCAATAATGCCTCTTCAAATATTGATACATCTTGGTGCTCCCAGGGTATATAGCATAAGGAGATTAATGTGCCTCCTTTAGAATCTTCTTTCTTAATTCAGCATCATCAGAAACACATAATCGATCTCTATACCAAAAACTGTCATCAACTCTAATGTGAAAATCCTTACTCTTCCCCTTATGCCAATTCTCTACATTCTTCTGGAGTTTCACATCTATCTTCTGTGCTTCTTTGATATGATCAATTAACAATGTGCTCACTTGTAACTGAGCCATAAGAGCACTATCATCACAAATTTCAAATGTGGTATGCAATGCTCTCAACTCAACAAGAAACAAGAGCAAATAGGCAATCAATCCTACCATGGACTTTTGACTTAAAGCATCTGCAACCACATTCACCTTGCTAAGGTGATAATCAATCAGACAGTCATAATCTTTTATCAATTCCAACCACCATCTTTGTCGAAGATTTAACTCTTTTTGGACACCCATATACTTTAAACTCTTGTGCGTAGTGTAGATGAAACATTTCTCTCCATACAAATGATGTCACCAAATCAGTGCAAAAACTATGGCTGTCAACTCCAAATCATGAGTTAGATAATTTAATTCATGAGGCTTCAACTGTCTAGATGCATAAGCAATAACTCCACCTTCTTGCATTAGAACACATCCCAAATCATTATGTGAAGCATCATTGTATATCACATATGGTTTACCTTCCACAATTAGGGTAAGATAGGAGTCTAAGTCAACATTGCTCTCAACTACTCAAAGTCCTCCTAACTTCGATCTGTCCACACAAATTTCATATCTTTCCGAAGTAGTCTAGTGAGTGACATTGCTATCATGGAGAATCCATTTACAAACTGGCTATAATAACTTGTCAATCCTAGAAAACTTTTAACTTTTGTCACATTCTTTTATGGACTCCAATTCAAAATTACCTCCACTTTGCTTGGATCAACTCCAATACCCTTTGCTGAAACAACATTTTGAAGGAAAGTCACCTGATCCAACCATAACTCACATTTGGATAATTTAACATATAATTGTTTCTCCCTTAAAGTCTGCAATACAATCCACAAATGTCTATCATGATCTTCCTTGCTACGTGAGTAAACCAAAAGTCATCAATGAATACCACCACAAACTGTTGATGCCATAAATCCATAAATACTGTTGATGCCTTCGTTAGCCCAAAAGGCATCACTAAGAACTCATAATGGTTGTACCTTGTATGAAGAAGCAGTCTTAGATATATTTACATCTTTAACTCTTAATTGATGGTACTTTGATCTCAAATCAATCTTGGAGAACATAGTTGCTCCCTTCAATTGGTCAAAAAGATCATCAATACAAGATAATGGGCACTTGTTCTTGATGGTCACTTAATTCAACTGTCGCTAAAGAACAAGTGCCCATTATCTTGTATTGATGATGGTTGCTAAAATGATGATTTCTATCAGTTTGTTAAGAAGAAGGATGGAACAGCTCAAAAGGCTTCAAAATGAGTTGAATCTTCATGTTATGTATGGGTTCAAAGTAGAGTTCTCCATTAGGATCAACAACATCATCTTCGTCATCTTCCAAAAGAGTATGAAGGCCCATATCAAGAGTGTCTTGAATGGAAAGGACTGATGGACCTCCATCAATATCCTTGACCTCTACCAAACTTTTGACAAAAACTCCCTCTACCTCTCTTCGAAGATGAAGAGGCTGCCTCAGTCTGAGGTCTCCTATCTCTACTCTTTTTTGCCCTAGCTGCAGCTGCAAGCCCTTGGGCTTTTTTAACATTCTAGACAGTAGATACCATCCTAGAGAAATCCTCATATTATACTATAGCCACCTAGCACATAATGGATGGCCTCAATCCCTCCTCAAATATCTGGCACCGGTCTATCTCATCTATCATAATGTCATCTGCATACTTGCTCAGTTGAAGAAATTCCTTCTCATACTCTGTGACCATCTTCATACCCTGCTTCAAATTTAAAAATTCATTCTTCTTTGCATCTTCATAGTCTCTGGGGGTATACTTCCTCCCAAACTCTCTCAAAAAGTCATCATATGACAGCACTGGAGGTCGGTCCAATCCACGTGGAACATAATCTTATTTTTCCTCTGCAGTAGCCTCCAGTAGCATAAATACCCGCTCAACTCTATCTAGCAACTGCTCTGCCTCAGTTTGTAATGTTTGAAATCTTAAATAATGATTTTTTGTTAAATATTAATAATAGATTATGTATAGTAATGAAGGTGACTTGAATATTTAAAATAAGTAGGAATGTAGGCTGAGTTAAGCTTTAAAAAGTAGAAAGTTTAATCCGGGTATGGACGAAATTGGTATTTATAAAAAAGAATCTTAAAATGATAGAAATTTATGAAAATACCCTTGTGATTTTAGAATTAA
This sequence comes from Garcia nutans, assembly GCA_947685225.1. Taxonomy (NCBI): domain Eukaryota; kingdom Viridiplantae; phylum Streptophyta; class Magnoliopsida; order Malpighiales; family Euphorbiaceae; genus Garcia; species Garcia nutans. Next base: position 27,725,564 of record CANTUV010000007.1, on the reverse strand, counting down.
GATTTATTGTATTAGAATGTGAAATATAGATGGTAGGACTTTAAATTAACTAAAGAAATTATTTTTATGGTTTTACCGAATTCAAAATAGGATTAGAATTAAATTTAAAGAAGTGAGTACACCAAAGTTATAATAAGCACACTTTATCCAACCAAAACCTTAGATACTATATAAAGAGGAGCCAAGAAATTTCTTGATAAGAAATCATCATCTTAGCAACCATATACCCCAAAAACTATTAAGTGAAGTTTCATATGGAATGCAAGAAAATACCCTCCAGTCAAGATGATTCCAAAACCCAAGAACCTCTTCAAGTGAGGTTAGGGAAAAACTAGTTCCAATTGTTATTTTTTACCAATGAAACTAGTACTTAAATTCAACCCACAATGCCACAAACCAAATATGATCTGATAAGTTAAGAATTAAACTCAAGATTTTTTTATTAGAGAATGCCACAAAAAAAATTAGTTTGATAAGTTTAAAGTTCATGAAAGAACTTAAGCAAAAACACTCACAAAGAGCAAATTCAGATTATCATTCATCAATAGTTTTCTTACAAATGAGTTTGGCTTTGATATTATAGACAAAGCATGGTAGAAGAAACCTAAATGGCTGTTATTATAGCTCTCCATGTTCTCCCCTTTAATCCCCACTAACTTTCATTGAAAAGAGCTATTATACATTAAATGCACTCATTTGTAACTCCTAAATGACAATTAATCACACCCCAAACTAAATGTACTCGTTAAAACACATTAAAACTCACACTTAGCAAGAATAAAACCCTAACTCTGATATGTTGAATTCACAAAGCAAATAAAATAAACTCAAATTAATAAATAACATAAAATGACAGCCCAAGATCCATGCTCACTTAATCAAGGCTGAATGGCCCTTTACTTTTCAATGGGCTGGATTGATTCAGATAATGTGGGTTAGACTATTGTCTTCATATTTTAACATACTTGAAATTTGTTGATAGTGTTAAGGTCTTCTTGCATACAAAGGCCCTTGACCGAATCTAGATGAACTTGTTCCTTCCAAATATCTTCAAGTAAGCAAGTTAATGTTTCCTTCATCTTTTTGGCTCTAGCTCTTGTTATTGGGCCTCCATGAATGGCTAAAGGGTCTTTCTTTGCATTTTCATCCTTAGCCGAATGGACTCGAACTTGCTGGTCCTCATCATTCCCCCTCTCCTCAGAAGGATTCATCCTCAAATATGCTCCTTCATCACCTACATCAAACAAAGACAAATCAGAAACATTAAAGGTAGCACTTACATTGCCATACTCACTAGGCAATTATAGCTTGTATGCATTGTCATTGATTCTTTGTAGGACTTGAAAATGGTCCATCTCCTCTCGGCATCAGCTTAGACTTCCTTTGACTTGGAAATCTTTCCTTCCTCAAGTGTACCCAAACCCAATCACCTGGTTCAAATATGACTTTCTTTCTTCCCTTGTTGTGTTGCTTTTCATATTGTTGAGTTGTTTCTCTATTTGAGCATGCACCCTCTCATGTAAGCATTTAACAAATTTAGCCTTTTGCTTTCCTTCCAAATTAGCTTTTTCAATGGGTAATGGCAGTAAATCCATAGGTGTTAATGGTTTGAAACCATATACAACCTCAAAAGGTGAACAATTTGTTGTAGCATGAATACTCCTATTGTAGGCAAACATTCTTCCCAATTCTTCAGATTTCTTTGAATTATTGCCCTCAATAGATGTGAAAGAGTTCTATTGACCACCTTCATTTGTCCGTCCATTTGTGGATGACAAGTTATTGAGAATAGAAGCTTTGTTCCTAACTTGCTTCAAAGTGTCTTCCAAAAGTGGCTAAGGAACTTGACATCTCTATCACTAACAATTGACCTTGGAACTCCATGCAATCTCACAATTTCTTTGAAGACCAGCCTCGTAACATGAGTTGCATCATCCGTCTTATGGCATGGAATGAAATGTGCCATTTTGTTAAACCTGTCAATAACAACAAAAATAAAATCTTTCCCTCCCCTTGGCCTAGGTAATCCTAAAACAAAGTCCTTGGAAATGTCTACCCAAGGTTTAATAGGTATGAAAAGTGGTGTATACAACCCATGAGGCATCAATTTGGATTTAGCTTGTTTACAAGTAATGCATCTCTCACAAATTCTCTAAACATATCTTTTCATTTGTGGCCAAAAGAAATGATCGCTTAAAATATCTAAAGTTTTTCTCACACTAAAAGGCCCCATCAAACCCCACCATGTGCCTCCCTTACAAGCAACTCTCTCAAAGAAGATTGAGGCACACATAGCTTATTTTCTTTGAAAAGAAAACTATCCAGCCTATAAAACTTGCCAAAATCCCCTTTCTCACATGCCTCATAAACATTAGCAAAATCAAGGTCTGAATTATATAAATCCTTAATTAACTCAAAACCCAATAATTTTGCATCAAGTGTAGAAATTAGAGCATACCTCCTTGATAAAGCATTGGCAACCACATTTTTCTTACCTTGCTTGTACTTGATGATGTAAGAAAATGATTCAATGAACTCCACCCATTTAGCATGTCTTCGACTGAGCTTTCCTTGTCCTTTGAGATATTTCAAGGACTCATGATTGGTGTGGATTATGAATTCCTTATACCATAAGTAGTGCTGCCAATTTTCTAACACTCTCACTAATGCATATAACTCCTTATCATAAGTTGGGTAGTTTAGACTTGCTCCACTTAGCTTCTCACTAAAGAACTCTATTGGTCTTCCTTCTTGCATCAAGACTCCACCAATACCTATTCCACTTGCATCACACTTAACCCCAAAAGTTTTAGAAAAGTTAGGCAAAGCAAGTAAAGGTTCTGAACTGAGTTTGTCTTTTAGCAAGTTAAAAGCATCATCTTGTTCTTTTCCCCACTTGAAACCCACATTCTTTTTAATGTATTCAGTTAAAGGTGCAACAATTGTAGAAAAATCCCTAATGAATCTCCTATAAAAGCTAGCAAGACCATGAAAACTCCTAACATCATGCACATTAGTAGGTTTCAGCCAATCTCTACTTACTTTTACTTTTTCTTGATTAACATGAATTCCTTTTTCATTAATAATATATCCAAGAAAAGTAATTTTATTAGTGAAAAAGTGCATTTCTTAAAATTAGCATATAACTTTTCTTGCTTTAACACATCAAAACCAGCCTTTAAATGTGTTACATGCTTATTTAAAGATTTTCTATGCACAAGAATATCATTAAAATAAACCACCACAAACTTTCCAATGAAGGCACGCAAAACATGATTCATTAATCGTATAAAAGTACTTAGTGCATTAGTTAAGCCAAAGGGCATTACTAACCATTCATACAAACCATGTTTAGTTTTGAAATCAGTTTTCCATTCATCACCTTCATGTATTCTAATTTGATGATATCCAGATTTTAAATCAATTTTAGAAAAAACACAAGAACCATGCAATTCATCCAACATATCATCTAGCCTAGGAATATGATGTCTATACTTCACTGTTATTTTGTTGATGGCTCAAAAATCAACACACATCCTCTATGAACCATCCTTTTTAGGCACCAATAATGCAGGAACTGCACATGGACTCATGCTTTCATGCACATACCCCTTCTTCATAAGTTCACTCACTTGCCTTTGGATTTCCTTGGTCTCCTCAGGGTTGTGCCTATAAGCTAGCCTATTTGGTATGCTTGCATCAAGAATGAAATCAATTTGATGTTCAATTCCTCGAATTGATGGCAAACCCTTAGTGTCACAAGACTTACAAGTAACTAGCCAAAATGGGAGGCTTGGCTAGGAATTTTCCAAAATCTTGTATGTAAATATTCTTTAGAATATTCTATAGTGTTTCATAGAGTTCTAGAGTTGTGTATGTGTAGATTTCTCTAGAATATAGTAGATAATGTCTTAGGAAGATGCCATAGAGTATTCAAAGGAATATGCAAGGAATTGTGCAGAACTTTAATATAGATCGTTGGATCAAATTGATCACCACCGTCCATTGAGGGGACGGAGTAGTATAAATAGGGGTATGATTCATTTGTTATAACCATCCAAGAAATCCAAGTTCTTTGAGTAATAAGAGCTTTTAAGCATTCTCCCAATTCTCTCTTCTTCTCTTGTGATTATGTTACTTTCTTTATTACTTAGCTTCCGCATTTAACTTGTTGATGTGAGCACAAGTGATGCAAATGCAATCCATAATGGTCAAGGAAGCAAAGGAATGAATTGGGGGCTGATTCCAAATATTGAAAGTTTTGGTGGACCAATTACTAGATCTCGAGCTAAGAGACTCAAAGAGTAACTTCAAGTTTTTGCTCAAAAACATGTTGATTATGGGCTGTCTAAATATGGAAAGTCCATATATGGAAGTTTCGAAGAGCCCAAATATGTCAACAAAATTGGGCTAGAAGACTTTCATTAAGCTTGAGTGCATTTGGGCTTGTTTTGGGTCCTTTTTGAGATGTGGGCCATTTTGGACGATTTTAACTTATATTTTAGAGTTTTACACCTTTTTGGTTTTAGTTATTTGGATTTAAATTGTTGGGTCTAAGTTTGTTAAGTTCAGCCTAAGTTAGGCCCAATTGGGCTCCTTATTTACTTTGGCCCATTCAAGTATTTTTAGGGTTTCTTCTTTTTACTATAAATCCCTATAAAAGGGGCTATTGGTTGGGGTTTTGAGGATATTTTTTGTGGAGGCAGCTTCAAGACTACTTGTTTAATTTTCTATTGCAACAAGAATTGAATTTCAGCAAGGTCTTTATAACTTAGCGAATTTCTATTCTTGATCTTCTTAAATCAACCAATTATTTGTGTTTCCAATTGCATTAGTCATTTGGGGGTTCAATAGGTTGGGAATTATGCTTTTCTTCTTGTTCCATACCAATTGTGTGTTAGCATTTTAGTCTCTTTATAGGGTAGGGTTTTGCATCACTTGTCTAAGGTAGAAAAATAGTTTGAGGGAAGGTTGACTAGCATTCTTTCAAGTGTTGGGCAAAGTTTGCTAGTGTCGCACTGGTTTGAGCTTGTGAGAAAGAAATTTTGTGACAGTTGATATCAGAGTCTCAGTTGAGAAAACTTCAACATGAGAGAATAGCAGAAGCTATCAATCCTTCTGTTGCTATTAGCACTGCCCAAGGGTGGAAGGGCCGCAAGAATAAGTCGAGGGACATCATCGCTGCCTTGGAAGAAATGTTGGCAAGGTTTAATGCTACCATGTCCGAGATAAGGGACAAAGTCAAGAATATGAACCAACACATTGAGGGGCAAGAGTCTATTGGGGTGGACAAGCTACGCGAGGAGATGCAAGGTGCCTTAAATACGACCTTGGATATAGTGTCCAAGAAGATGCAATCCTTGGAGGCCATTGTTGTTACAAAGGATGATGAGGTGAATGCTTGCAAGGTAAGGATTACCAACCTTGAAGAAGTTGTGGAGAAACTCCAAACTCAACTTAGTGTGTGCATGGCTGCCGTAGCCAATGGAGGTGGAGCTACGCATGCCACTCCTACCCATAAGGTGGATATTCCCCTCCCACAAGCCTATAGTGGGGCGATGAATGCAAGGGAAATCGACAACTTCCTTTGGGGCATTGAGAACTATTTTGATGTAGTAGGAATCTTCGATGATGGTCAACGGGTAAAGAGCATCACTCCCTACTTAAGGGACATCGCCATGGTATGGTGGCAAAGGAGGTGTGATAATGCGAAGAAGGGTCTTTGCACCATCGATACTTGGGAAGACTTCAAGGGGGGAACTCAAGAAGTAGTTCTACCCCGAAGATGCACAAAACGAAGCAAGGGCTAATTTTTATCGCCTTCAACACAAGGAAGGCCACATAAGGGAGTATGTGAAGGAATTCTCTGAGTTGCTGCTAGAGATTCTGAACACGAGGCAAGAAGATGTTCTCTTTTGCTTCATGGATGGCCTAATTGGATGGGCCAAGCTTGAACTCCAAAGGAGAGGAGTCCAAGATCTAGCTACCGTAATGGCCGCTGCCGAGTCCTTGATCAAATTCAAGAGGAAGGATTCAAAGAAGGAGCAAGGTAAGAAGTTCTCCTACAATAAAAAAAAGTGGGGGAGATAGGGATAAATCTCCCAAGAAGGGCCAAGCCTCCAGGGACAAAGGCAAGGGAAAGAAGGAGGACAAGGATGATGCTTCCAAGACCAAGATTGCTTACTTCTTATGCAATGGGCCTCATCGGACTTTTGAGTGCCCTAAGCATGGGAATATTGCTACCTTATTCATGGAGGAGGAGAAGCAAGAAGAACGGAGACTTGCTTTAATGTACCTACTTAGTGCAATCCAAGCCAAAGTGAAAGAGCAACCACAAGGCTGAATGCATGTGGAGACCAATATTAGGGGCAAGACCATCCAAGCCTTGGTGGATACTGGTACCGGCACAGTCTATATGGCCAAGGAGCTAGCAGAAAAGATTAGCTTATCCTACACTAAGGACTTCGTCAAGGGGGTCACTGCTAAGAGTCTCCCAATTAATGGTGTAGCACGAGATACCAATATCAAAATTGGCCAATGGAGAGGTAAGGTCAATATCACTATTGCTTCCATTGATGATAATAAATTTTATTTGGGTATAGACTTTCTAGACATGGTGAAGGCTTTCTTGGTTCCCTATGCCGACACCATGTGCATTATGGAGAAGGGACAACTATGTATTGTTCCCTTCAAGAGGGAGATTAGTAAGGAGAGAATGGTGTTCGTAATCCAACTCTCCAAGGGGGTGAAGAGGAAGAAGCTAACTTATCTTGCCACCCTCAAGGTAGATGAAAGCCCCATGGATGGAGGGGTAGATGCACCAAAGGCATTTCAAGACGTGCTTGAAGAGTTCAAGGATATCATGCCCGTTGAACTACCAAAGAAGCTTCCTCTAAGAAGAAAGGTGGATCATGCCATTGAGTTGGAGGTTGGAGCTAAGCTACCCGCTTTTGCTCCCTATTGCATGGCACCACCCTAGTTAGAAGAGCTAAGGAGGCAATTGAAGGAATTTCTTAATGCCAGTTACATCCATCCCTCCAAAGCTCCTTATGGTAAGCCGATTCAATTCCAAAAGAAACATGATGGGTCACTTCAGTTATGTATTGACTACCATGCTCTCAATAAGATAACCATCAAGAACAAGTATCTCATCCCACTCATTGCGGATTTATTTAATCAACTGGGCAATGCAAGGTACTTCACCAAGTTGGATTTGCAATCAAGGTACTATCAAGTTCGTATAGCCAAAGGAGATGAGCCAAAGATGGCATGTGTCACACGGCATGGGTCATACAAATTCCTTGTGATGATTTTTGGCCTCACCAATGCACTGGCCACATTTTGCACACTCATGAACAAGGTACTTGCTCCTTTCCTTAATCGATTTGTAGTTATGTACCTTGATGATATTGTGATTTATAGCAAAATATTGGAGGAGCATGTGGAGCATTTGAGGCAAGTGTTTCACACTTTGAAAGAAAATGAGCTCTATGTGAAGAAGGAGAAATGTTCCTTCACCCAAGAAGAAGTGACATTCTTGGGTCATGTCATCAGTGGAGGCAAGCTAAGGATGGACAAGTCCAAAATGCAAGCCATCCAAGATTGGGAGCCACCAACAAAAGTCACCGAGTTAAGATCATTCCTTGGCTTTGTGAATTACTATAGAAGATTCATCAAGGGATATTCTTCTATAGCCACTCCATTGATGGATTTGCTAAAGAAGGGGCAAAGTTGGGAGTGGACTTCGCGATGTCAACATGCCTTTGATGAGTTGAAGAAGGCAATTGTGGAGGAGCCGATGTTAGCTTTCCCCAAATATCTCCAACCATCCAAGGTGCACACTGATGCTTTCGATTTCGCAATAGGTGGTGTGTTGATTAAGATAGACATCTTATTGCCTTTGAGAGTAGGAAGCTCAATGATACCGAGAGGCGATACACGGTGCAAGAAAAGGAGATGATCATGGTAGTGCATTGTTTGTGCACATGGAGACACTACTTACTTGGGAGTAAGTTTGCGATCAAGACGGACAACGTTGCCACTAGCTATTTCCAAACACAAAAGAAGCTTTCTCTCCAAAGCAAGCTAGATGGCAAGACTTCCTAACAGAGTTTGACTACACTTTAGAGTACAAGCCGGTAAAGTCAACTTAGTTGCGGATGCTTTGAGTCCAAAAGGAGAGCTGGCCGACATTTGTAGTCCTCAAAGCACCTTGAAGGCACGAATCAAAGAGGGGCTAGAGCATGATTCCATAGCCCAAACCATCATTGCTCTTGTCAAGGAGGGGAAGACAAGACGCTTTTGGGTAGAAGATGTGATGCGGAACCCTATGACAATGAAGGCCTCAAACCCCCAACGCACGATTGACAGAAGAAAACCAAGAACGAAGGAAAAACCACCTTCTAAAGCACCCAATTGCTTAGAAAAGCACGAACACTTATAACAGAAGGATTTAGGAAGCTCGAATTAGAAGAATGCCACAATCGAAATTGATAAGTAAATCAAATTCTTGATGCAATCAGAAGAAAAAGAGAATCCACTCCTGTTCTATGATGACCGAAATTTTCAATAAGAAAATTAAGAATATAATTTGTCAAAAAGTGTCCTTACAAGAAAAATAAGGCCCTATTTATACTAAAAGGCCAATAAAATCCGAATCCCTAATTCTAATGGGAAAAGTAAAGCTACAAAGTCAAAATCCTAACCCACTAAAGAAAATATAAAGTATGAAAACAAATTAATATTCTGAAATAACTAAATAGGAAACCACACATCCTAACCCACTAAGAAAAATATAAAGTATATAAAAAAATGGCCAAACTAAATCCCTTCAAAATAAGAACACGCCCACACTATTTGGGCTATCCATGGGCCTTAAATTACTTCCCAAAGCTGTATCTGAACCCCCATGGACCTTTCTTGCACGTTGGACCTCTTTAGCTAGCCTTTAGCTTTCATATTCACACTAAGTATCATAATCAGCTTTGGTGTGCCTTCTTCAAGCTCTATTGTGCACTTTTCCATTGCCATTTCAGTCACTTCCTTTGAAATTTGATCTTGAATATGCAATCCCATAGCTGCTCCAAACTTCTTAGCTCTGCTCCTAGTCAATGACCCATTTGGAAGCACCAATGGATCCTTACCTCGTGGCTGGTTCGTATCATTCTCCCCCTCTTCAAAAAGATTTGTCCTCAAATCTGCATCATCATAAGGAGATAAATCAGACACATTAAAAGTAGTACTAACACCATACTCACCAGGCAAGTCTATCTTGTATGCATTGTTATTGATCTTTGCCAACACTTGAAATGGACCATCACCACGTGCATCAAGCTTATTCTTCCTTTGATTTGGAAACCTCTCCTTTCGGAAGTGTACCCAAACCCAATCCCCAGGAGCAAACACTATCTTCTTGCGTCCTCTATTCGCTCGATCAGCATATGACTTGTTCTTTTTCTCCATATTAACTCGAGCTTTCTCATGCATAGCCTTCACCAATTCTGCTTTCCTGTCTCCATCTAAACTAACATGCTGATGTGAAGGTAAAGGAATAAGATCAAGTACAGTTAATGGGTTAAAACCATAAACAAGCTCAAATGGCGAATAACCTGTAGAAGAATGAATAGAATGATTATAAGCAAACTCAATAAAAGGTAAACAATCTTCCTAAGCAGCCAAATTCTTTCCCACTATAGCTCTCAACAATGTACTAAGTGTACGATTAACTACCTCTGTTTGCCCATCTGTTTGTGGATGACAAATAGTAGAAAACAAAAGCTTAGTTCCTAATCTACCCCATAAAATTCTCCAAAAATGGGACAAAAACTTAGCATCTCTATCAGACACAATAGTCCTAGGCAACCCATGTAGTCGAACCACTTCTCTAAAGAACAAATCAGCTACAACAATCACATCATCAGCTTTATGACAAGGAATAAAATGTGCCATCTTACTAAACCTGTCAACAACTACAAAAATGCTATCCCTACCTTTTCTAGTTCTAGGCAATCCAAGCCAAAATCCATGCTAATATCAATCCAAGGTGAACAAGGTACAGGTAAAGGCATATATAGACCATGAGGCATAGACTTAGATTTCGCCTGTCTACAAGCAATACAAGCAGAACACAATCTCTCAACATCCTTACGCATAGACGGCTAATAAAAATGCCCATACAAGATATCATAAGTCTTAGCTACCCCAAAATGTCCCATCAATCCTCCACAATGAGATTCTAACACAAGCAAATCACGCATGGAGCATTTAGGCACACATAATTTATTTCCCTTAAACAAGTATCCATCATGCCTATAAAATGAATTAAAAGCTCCATGTTCACATGCAACATACACATTGCCAAAATCAACATCACCTACATATAAGTCCTTAACGTACTCAAAACCAAGCAATTTAGAACTCAACACAGATAGTAATGTATATCTTCTAGACAACGCATTAGCCACTATATTATCCTTTCCTTGCTTGTATTTAACAACATAAGGGAATTATTCTATAAATTCTATCCACTTACCATGCCTCTTGTTCAACTTACCTTGTCCCTTCAAGTGTTTGAGGGACTCATGATCCGTATGTATCACGAACTCCTTTGGAAGGAGATAGTGCTGCCACACGTCCAATGCTCTCACCAAGGCATACAACTCCTTATCATAAGTGGAATAGTTCAATTGTGCACCATTGAGTTTCTCACTAAAATAGGCTATGGGCTTTTTCTCTTGCATCAATACAGCTCCAATACCTACACCAGAAGCATCACACTCAATCTCAAATGTACTCTCAAAATTAGATAATGATAAAATAGGAGCGGATGTCAACTTCCCTTTCAGGCAGTCGAAGGCTTTTTGTTGCTCCTCTCCCCATTGGAACCCAGCTTTCTTTTTGATTATGCTAGTTAACGGTGCTGCAATAGTAGAAAAGTCCTTCACAAACCTCCTATAGAAACTAGCCAATCCATGAAAGCTCCTCACGTCTGTCACACTCTTTGGAGTAGGCCACTCCTTTATAGCTTTCACTTTCTCTTCATCTACTTCAACGCCCTGCGCACTCACAACAAAACCAAGAAACACAAGCCTATCTATGCAAAATGTGCATTTCTTAAGCTTGGCATATAAGTTTTCATTTCTCAATACTTCCAAAACTAGCCTAGCATGCTCAACATGGTCATCCAAAGTCTTACTATAAATTAGAATATCATCAAAATAGACTACAACAAATTTGCCCAAATAAGCTCTCAAAACATGGTTCATTAGTCTCATAAAAGTACTAAGTGCATTAGACAACCCAAAAGGCATTACTAACCACTCATATAGACCATATTTAGTTTTAAATGCTGTTTTCCATTCATCACCAGGTTTCATACGAATTTGATGATATGCACTCATAAGATCAATTTTAGAAAAATACCTGGCACCATGCAGCTTATCCAACATGTCATCAAGTCATGGTATAGGATGCCGATACTTCACTGTGATCTTATTTACAGCCCTACAATCAACACACATTCTCCACGTGCCATCCTTCTTTGGAACCAACAACATAGGAACAGCACACGGACTCAAACTCTCTCTAATCAGCCCTTTCTCCAGTAACTCATCTACTTGCTTTTGCATCTCTTTCGTTTCCATGGGATTACTCCGGTAAGCTGGTCTATTTGGGATGGTAGAACCAGGCACGAAGTCTATTTGATGCTCAATTCCTCTTAGCGGTGGCAATCCACTAGGTAATTCATCTGGAAACACATCATGAAAATCCTGCAACAAAGACACAAAACTAGAAGGCAAACTATCAAGCGAAACATTAGTGTCATCAAACAAAGTTTCTTTGTATCTAATGAGCAATAATGGCTGCCCAATAGACATTGCAAAATTAACATCTCTCACTCTTGCATAAAAAGTTTGTTTTGCTCACCCTTCTTTCTTATTTTCTCTCACCAATGGGCCATTTATTTGTTTTGTTTCTTTTCTGGCCTCTTTTCCCATTTGCTTTTCACTCTCACTCACCTTATCATGTTCTCTCAAACTCCCTTTAATTTTTGAATTGGTAGCCCCAACTTGCCTGACGCGAAACCCTATGGCAATGAAGGCCTCAAACCCCAACGCACGATTGATAGAAGAAAAACCAAGAACGAAGGAAAAACCACCTTCTAAAGCACCCAATTGCTTTGTAAAGCACGAACACTTATAACGGAAGGATTTAGGAAGCTCGAATTAGAAGAACGCCACAATCGAAATTGATAAGTAAATCTAATTCTTGATGCAATCGAAATTGATAAGTAAATCTAATTCTTGATGGGCAGATTCTACATGCATTTTGGTATTGGTTCACATGTGTCTAGTCAAACTAGTACTAAACCACATCAATATTATATTGTAAATTCATGCTAATGCCCATCAACATATTTATGGGCAGATTCTTTATGCTTTTTAGTGAGTTTCTGACTTTCCCTTCATGATTCTTCATATTCAGTACAAGTTAGTCTCCCTCTTCATTAATCCACCTTCGAATGAAGTGTTGAAACACATGCTGGAGTTCTTTGATTGTGATCTTGTGATTGGTCCATATGACATAATGATATCATCAACATATTTGCTGCCTTGTGTAGATTCATCAAGCTTGCTTATAGTTTCCTCATCAAACAATATGAAAAGCAACACAACAAGGGAAGAAAGAAAGTCATATTTGAACCAGGTGATTGAGTTTGGGTACACTTGAGGAAGGAAAGATTTTCAAGAGGAAGGAAAGATTTTCAAGTCAAAGGAAGTCTAAGCTGATGCAGAGAGGAGATAGACCATTTCAAGTCCTACAAAGAATCAATGACAATGCATACAAGCTACAAATTTCCTAGTGAGTATGGCAATGTAAGTGCTACCTTTAATGTTTTTGATTTGTCTTTGTCTAATGTAGGTGATGAAGGAGCATATTCGAGGATGAATTCTTCTGAGGAGATGATACGAAACCTCCAAGAATAAGCCTGAGAACCCCTTGATTTCGAACCCCCACAGCATTAACTTGAAAACCCCTAGTCGAATTCGGTACAACCCCCAAGGATTAGGTTAGATTTCAGATTACCTGGAATTGATCAAAGATCCAAGAGTTCGAAACAAGTCAGTTCCTAAATCCCAGATTCGAAACACTCCACAAGAAAGTTGATCAAACTACTTGAATGTTTCTGAAGCATGTATTCAAGCAAGAACACAAAGATAAAAGCAATTCGGCTTTAGGTTAATAAATTCGTCCAAAACTTCAAAACTGATGTCTTACAATCCTAAATGAGATATAAATAGCTAAACCCTAATTAGGGTTATTAAGTAGCATTTGGCTTTCTAATCAAATTTTAAGAAATAATAAAGTAATCAAAGTCCTAATTTAATACCAAACAAACAGGGCCCTTACTTTTTAAATGAGCATAACTAGTGGGCCTTAATACATATTAATTACAAGCCTTATTCGTGAATTACAACTTGTAGCAAGTTGTAATTGACTTCCTTTGGTCTTGTCTCCAAGCTTGTAATTCCTTGCAAACCATAGTTAGCCAAATTCACCAAATCTTGCAAATGGCAAATTAGTGCTAGCTGAATCTTTTTGGCTCGCGATCTAGTTATAGGACCTTGTGGCAGAATAATTGGATTGATGATCTCCTCAACTTGGTCCTCACGTCCTAGGCCTTGCTTGTCCTTGTGGTGTGCTCGTTGTTCCACAACATTTCCCCTCTCCTTAAAAGGATTCGTCCTCGAATCATAAGCATCACCTACATCAAAAGGACTTAAATCAGCAACATTAAACGAAGCACTCATATTATACTCACCTGGCAAATCCACTTTATACGCATTATCATTAATCCTTTCAAGTATTTGAAAAGGACCATCTCCTCATGGATTTAACTTAGACTTGCGTTGGTGTGGGAACCTTTCTTTGCGAAATTGTATCCAAACCCAATCACCAGGCTGAAAAAGCATTGGCTTTCTTCCTTTATTCACTCTAGAAGCTACTTTGGCATTTTGCTTCTCAATCCTTTCCTTAACCTGCTTATGTAACTTTCTCATGAAATCTGCCTTTGAACTAGCATCAACACTCACAAAATCATTAGATGGCAATGGCAAAACATCCAAAGGAGTAAGCGGATTAAAACCATAAACAATTTCAAATGGAGAACAATTAGTAGTGCTATGAACAACCATATTGTAAGCAAACTCCACAAATGGTAAACAATCCTCCCTGATGTGAGCCTGCCTTGCTGGGATTTAATTCCTAAGGAAGCTCAAGCTACGGATCGTCTCCAAAACATAAGAACACCAACCAGTACCTTCAACCCAACACCAACTTGTGATGTAAAACTGAAGCTATATGGCTGGAAACCAAAGATTCAAGACCCAACCCCAACTTGTGAAGGAAAAACCTTGAATATAAGTTAAGACCTAGCAAACTTGGTTATTTTTGCAAGGAATTCGTGCAAGTTCTAACAAGAACTCAAAAGAAGGCTAAAAACCTCTCAAAGCTCTCAAAAATGGAGAGAAAACTCAGAATATTCATTAAGTTCAAAATCTGCCATTACATATGTTTTTAAAGACTTAAAGAAAGCATAAAACAAGTGAAATGATGGAAAAATACAAATATAATAATGTGGTTACATAAAACAAATTGGGCAGCCATATAGCTTGTCTCCCACTAGCTTTTAAAAGGCATGGGCAGCCATATAGCTTGTCTCCCACTAGCTTTTAAAAGGCATCTTTGACTCCCAATGTGAATTTCAGCCACTCTTAATATATGGACATCCAATGGAACGTGAATGGTATGTATTTAGCTCCCAAAGGTATAATGATGGATGCCAATATGTATTCTAACTCCTTTGGGTCAATTGGCCTCTTGGGTAGATTGCAATTTGGACACATGCAACCAAACAGCTTCTTTGCTCTTATTTTCTTCAAGTCTTAACGTTCCAATTGTATTGAGAACATATAGATGTTTGGAAACTAATCCTTGAAGTTTTCTTGCCATTGATCGAGTAATAGGTCCTTGGTGTTGTATGCTAGCAATCAGATCCTCATCATCCTCTCCCTCTTCAAAAGAATTCGTCCTCGAATCTTCATCATCTGCATAGTAAGGAGCAAGATCAGAAACATTAAAAGTTGCACTTACACCATACTCACCTGGTAGATTAATCTTGTAGGCATTATCATTAATCCTTTCGAGTACTTCAAATGGTCCATCACTTCTCGGCTGCAATTTTGATTTCCTTTGTGTAGGAAACCTTTCTTTTCGTAAATGAACCCATACCAGATCACCAGGCTGGAACACCATCTTTTTCCTTCCTTTGTTTACTTTGGTTGCTCTATTCTCATTAATCTTCTCCATTTGTTGCTTGGCCCTTTGATGCATTTGCTTCACCAATTCAGCTTTCTTTTTACCATCAAAACTAGTAAGCTCATTAGTAGGAAGAGGCAACAAATCTAATGGAGTAAGTGGATTAAAACCATAGACAAGCTCAAAGGGTGAAAATCCAGTGGATGAATGCATTGATCTATTATATGCAAATTCAATAAATGGTATGCATTCCTCCCATGTCTTCAAATTTTGTTTAATCATGGTACGAAGAAGAGTGCCCACAGTCCTATTAACAACTTCCGTTTGCCCATCTGTTTGCAGATGGCATGTAGTAGAGAAACAAAGCTTTGTACCTAACTTTCCCCATAGGACTTTCCAAAAATGACTCAAAAATTTTACATCTCGATCACTTACTATGGTCCTAGGAATACCATGCAATCTCACTACTTCTCTAAAGAACAAATCAGATATATGGCATGCATCATCAGTTTTATGACATGGAATGAAATGTGCCATTTTAGAAAATCGATCAACCACAACAAATAAACTATCATGACCTTTTTTTGTCCTAGGTAGCCCCAAAATAAAATCCATAGATAAGTCTACCCAAGGTTCACTAGGTACACTTAAAGGCATATACAAACCATGTGGTCTTACTTTGGATTTTGCTTTCATACATGTCACGCATTTAGCACAAAATTTCTCTACATCTTTCCTCATATGTGGCCAATAAAAATGTTCATGCAGAATTTCTAATGTTTTAGCCACCCCAAAATGTCCCATTAAACCTCCCCCATGTGACTCTCTTACAAGCAATCCTCTTATAGAGCTATTTGGAACACAAAGTCGTTTCTCTCTAAATAAGAAACCATCATGCCTATAAAATTTTTCAAAGGCAGCATTTTCACAAGAGGCATATATTTGTGCAAATTCAGAGTCATGCTTATACAATTCTTTCATATGCTCAAATCCTAGAAGTCTAGCATCAAGCATAGAGATTAGGGCATACCTCCTAGATAAGGCATCAGCAACAACATTTTCTTTTCCTTGCTTATATTGAATCACATATGGAAATGCTTCAATAAATTCACTCCATTTGGCATGGCGTTTGTTCAGCTTGCTTTGTCCTTTCAAGTATTTTAGTGATTCATGATCACTATGAATAACAAACTCCTTTGGCCAAAGATAATGCTGCCACGTCTCCAACGCCCTCACTAATGCATACATCTCCTTGTCATAAGTAGAGTAATTCAAAGGAGCTCCACTTAGCTTCTCACTAAAGTATGCAATTGGTCTTCTTTCCTGCATCAAAACAGCACCTATACCCACTCCGGAAGCATCACATTCAACTTCAAAAGTCTTAGAAAAATCAGGTAATGCAAGTAATGGTGCAGAACATAATTTTTCTTTTAGTAATCTAAATGCATGCTCCTGTTCCTTATTCCATTTGAACCCTACATTTTTCTTCACAATTTCATTTAATGGGGCTGCAATTGTACTAAAGTCTCTAACAAATCTCCTATAAAAACTAGCAAGACCATGAAAACTCCTAACATCAATCACGGATTTTGGTGTAGGCCACTCTTTGATGGCTTTTACCTTATCATCATCAACCTCAATTCCTTTCCCACTCACTACAAATCCTAAGAAAATGACTTTTTCCATACAGAATGTACATTTCTTTAAATTTGCATACAATTTCTCTTTCCTAAGAACTTCAAGCACACATCTTAAATGCATTAAATGATCATTTAAACTTTGACTATACACTAAAATATCATCAAAATACACAACAACAAACTTTCCAAGAAAAGCACGCAAGACATGATTCATTAATCTCATGAAAGTACTAGGTGCATTGCTTAGTCCAAAAGGCATGACTAACCATTCATACAAACCATATTGAGTCTTAAAAGCTGTTTTCCATTCATCTCCTAATCTCATTCTTATTTGATGATAACCACTTTTAAGATCAATTTTTGAAAATATACATGCACCATGCAATTCATCAAGCATATCATCAAGTCTAGGAATTGGATGTCTATACTTTACAGTGATTTTATTGATAGCACGACAATCCACACACATTCGCATTGATCCATCCTTTTTAGGTACTAGAAGTACCGGCACAACACATGGACTCATGCTCTCCCTAACATGAGCTTTCGCAAGCAGCTCATCCACCTGTTTTTGCAACTCCTTGACCTCTTGAGGATTTGTCCTATATGCTGGACGATTTGGAATTACAGCTCCAGGAATGAAATCAATTTGATGTTCTATTCCTCTAATGGGTGGCAATCCACTCGGTACCTCATTTGGAAAGACATCTTCAAATTCCTGCAACAAAGTCAAAGCAACACTAGGAATAGATGGATCAAGGTCAGTTACATTAAGAAAAACTCCCTTACATATCAGAAGGAGCATCATACTATCAGAAGAGTATGCTTGCCTCACATCTTTCCCCCTAGCAACTAAACTTACTTTCTTCTCTCCACTCTCATTTTTATTATGTAATTTCTTCTTTTTCTCTTTTTCTTTTTCTCTCTCAGCTTTTATTCTTTGTTTTTCCTCTTGATCTTTCTTTTCTCTCTCCCTCTTTTCAACCTCTCTTTGCATTTTCTCTTGCATGGCAGCTTGTACTCTCTTTTGGTCTTCAAAAGCCTCCATAGGTGTTAAAGGTGCAAGAGTCACCTTTCGGCCTTCAAAATCAAATGAATACCTATTCTTAAACCCGTCATGTGTTTCTTTTCTATCATATTGCCATGGCCTCCCAAGTAGGATATGACTAGCATGCATGGGAACTACATCACACAACACTTCATCCTTATACCTCCCAATGGTAAATGACAATAATACTTGCTTGGTCACCTTAACTTCTCCACTATCATTCAACCACTGCAATCTGTATGGATTAGGATGTTTTGTAGTAGGAAATGCAAGTTTCTCTACTAGTAGAGTGCTAGCCACATTAACACAACTCCCACCATCTATGATCATACTACAAACTTTTTCTTTGACTAAACATCTAGTATGAAAAATATTTTCTCTTTGCAGTTCATCACCTTCATCTTCCTTCACCTGTATATTTAAAGCACGCATAACAACAAGAGCACTTCCATGCACAGCATGCTCTACATCACTATCTTCATCCAAAGGTAGAATGTTAACATCTGAATCTTCATCTACAACTTCATCATCTTCAGATTCAATATCACCACTCGGCCTCACCACCATCACCCTTTTATTTGGACATTCTCTAGCATAATGCCCTTTCCCTAAACATCGGAAACATTGGATGTCTCTTGTTCTTCCATTGGAGTTCATTGGGGCCTTACCCTTATCAATCACAATGGGTTTTTCTCCAGCCTTGTTCCCCTCTTTCTTCTCCTTTGAAACAAATTTATTCTCACTAGATTCCCCTTTCTTCCAATTTGGCTTCCAAGGAACATTATTGGCAGAATTCATTCCCATTCCAGATCTGGTTGTTTTCTTCTTCTTGAGTTGTTTTTCTACCTTGATTGCCATATTTAACATGTCATCAAGCTCCACATAATGATGCAGCTCCACTATGTCGGCAATTTCATCTTTCAGCCCATGTAGAAACCGTGCCATAGTTGCTTCCCTTTCTTCTTCTATATTAGCTCGTATCATAGCCATTTCCATCTCTTGAAAATATTCTTCCACACTTTTATTGCCTTGTACCAGCCCTTGTAATCGTTGATGTAACTCCCTATAGTAGTGTTGTGGTACAAATCTATCTCTCATGACTTGTTTCAGCTCATCCCAAGTCTGCACTCCTCTCATGCCATTTCTTCTTCGTTTAGTGAGTAATTGATCCCACCAAACTAATGCATAATCAGTAAACTCTACCACAGCAAGTGTCACCTTCTTTTGCTCACTATAGTTGTGGCAATCAAAGATGAGTTCAGTCTTTCTCTCCCATTCCAAGTATGCATCTGGATTTGCTTTGCCTTGGAATGATGGAATTTTCATTTTAATTCCATTAACATTGCTGTCTACTCTCCCTCTCCCTCTTGCATTTTCCACAGTTTCTTGCCTAATATTTCTGCCACCACCTCTACCACCCATATTACCTCTCATATATCTTGGTCTAATAACATCATCAAGTGCAACAGATTGCTGCCCATCATCATCATCAAGATTATCTTCATCTACATCCTCCAATTCATTGAAAACTGGCAAATCATTTAGTCCAGCACGCCTACCTCTATTCTGCCCCCTATTTGTGTTTTGCTCCCTATGAAAATTATCTCGTTCATCCCTTCCTAAATTCCTTTGATTTGTAGAGCTTGCTTGCTGCAATTCTTCAATTTGTTTTGAGTGTTTTTCCATCTGTTCTCTAATATCAACAAACAACACATTCATCCTTTGAAATTGAGATTGCAATGCCTTAAGAACATTAGAAGCTTCTGGCTCTTCTTGGGGTCGGTTGCTCTCTCGATCACTATCTCGTTTTGTTGACATACTGATTGCTGCAAAACAAATGTTAGAAATATTCTCTCACACACTCCCTCATGTGTTTCACTCTAATATGGTAACACTCAATCTGTATTTCACTCAAACTTTGGCTTTTACCCTCTAACAATCTCACCACTCTATGCCTTTTTCCACTCACTTCAGCCCCTTCCAAGTTCTAGCAAGAACTTAATATTTCCTCAACTAAATAACTAAATTGCAAGGTTTAAAACACATTCAAGAATGGAACAAGAGTAACACAAGCTGAAAAAAAACAGAATATATGATATTTGAAACCTAAGGACGAAAGACACTAAAATTTTAGACAAACATTACCAAAGGGAAGAATTTGACAAAACTGGATTTAGGACAATATATTGAGACAAAATGGAAGAAGAAAAACGAATTTTTAGGTCTCTTATGAAACGTTTATATTATGGACCCAAAAATGGCTAACTAGCGGTAATATATGGACAACCAAGCAAACGAACGAATTTTGACATGAAATTTAATATGTATGCTTAGCTGAATATCTAAAACATGCCTGTAAAATTTGAAAGGATTTGGACATGTTTACATACACATTCACTTTTGGAAGGCAGAAATTGTCACAACCCCCTGTGAGAAGGCAAAAATTTTCACAACCCCCTGTGAAAAAAACTGGAAGCCAGAAATTTTCACACCCCCCTGTGAAAAAAACTGGAAGCCTGTGAGAATCCACCCATTGCTTAAAAATCTTTAATTTCTAATCCAAGGGCCACGAATTTACTTTTTTTTTTTTTCGTTCTTTCTTTCTTTCTTTTTTTTTTTTAATTTAATCCAGCAACAACATTAAGGTAGAAGGACTCAAAGAAACAAGAAGGCATACAGCTTGTAGAAATTAAACTAATGGCAAAAAAAAATGACTCCAAGGAAGACAATATATATATTTTTGACATAAACAAGAAGGAATGATGCTAAAACCCTGATTTGGAGAGCCTAAGCTCTGATACCAAATGATGTGAGCCTGCCTTGCTGGGATTTAATTCCTAAGGAAGCTCAAGCTACGGATCGTCTCCAAAACATAAGAACACCAACCAGTACCTTCAACCCAACACCAACTTGTGATGTAAAACTGAAGCTATATGGCTGGAAACCAAAGATTCAAGACCCAACCCCAACTTGTGAAGGAAAAACCTTGAATATAAGTTAAGACCTAGCAAACTTGGTTATTTTTGAAAGGAATTCGTGCAAGTTCTAACAAGAACTCAAAAGAAGGCTAAAAACCTCTCAAAGCTCTCAAAAATGGAGAGAAAACTCAGAATATTCATTAAGTTCAAAATCTGCCATTACATATGTTTTTAAAGACTTAAAGAAAGCATAAAACAAGTGAAATGATGGAAAAATACAAATATAATAATGTGGTTACATAAAACAAATTGGGCAGCCATATAGCTTGTCTCCCACTAGCTTTTAAAAGGCATGGGCAGCCATATAGCTTGTCTCCCACTAGCTTTTAAAAGGCATCTTTGACTCCCAATGTGAATTTCAGCCACTCTTAATATATGGACATCCAATGGAACGTGAATGGTATGTATTTAGCTCCCAAAGGTATAATGATGGATGCCAATATGTATTCTAACTCCTTTGGGTCAATTGGCCTCTTGGGTAGATTGCAATTTGGACACATGCAACCAAACAGCTTCTTTGCTCTTATTTTCTTCAAGTCTTAACGTTCCAATTGTATTGAGAACATATAGATGTTTGGAAACTAATCCTTGAAGTTTTCTTGCCATTGATCGAGTAATAGGTCCTTGGTGTTGTATGCTAGCAATCAGATCCTCATCACTCCCACATCCTAATATTCTTTTCTATCACTGCCCTAAGCAAAGTAATCAATGTTCGATTCACAACCTCAGTTTGACCATCGGTTTGAGGATGGCAAGTAGTAGAAAACAACAACTTAGTCCCCAATTTTCCCCATAAAACACGCCAAAATTACTAAAAAACTTAACATCTCTATCACTAACAATGCTTTTGGGTATGCCATGCAAAAGAAAAATCTCTTTAAAGAACAAATCAGCAATCAATTTAGCATCATCAGTTTTATGACATGGTATAAAATGAGCCATTTTACTAAATCTATCAACCACAACAAATATACTATCATGACCTCTCCTAGTTTTAGGCAAACCAAGCACAAAATCCATAGACAAATCAGTCCAAGGTCCATTAGGAACAGGTAATGGCATGTACAAACCATGCGGTTTCAACCTAGACTTAGCTTCTCTACATGTTATGCAATGCTCACAAACTTTATGCACATCATGTTTCATACCAGGCCAATAAAAATGTTCTATCAACACATCATAGGTCTTACTTACCCCAAAATGACCCATCAAGCCTCCTCCATGGGCTTCCTTAACTAACAACTCTCTCATGAAACACTTAGGAATACACAATCTACTTTTCTTGAACAAAAAACCATCAAACAAATGAAAGTCTTTCAAAATAGCCACATCACCACACGAATTATATATGTCACCAAAATTCACATCACTAACATATAATCTCTTAATATGCTCAAAACCCAACAATCTAGCACTAAGAGAATTAAGTAAAACATACCTTCGCGACAACGCATTAGCCACTACATTCTCCTTACCTCGCTTGTATTTAATCACATATGGGAATGTTTCTATGAACTCCACCCATTTGGCATGCCTACGATTCAGCTTATCTTGACCCTTCAAATGCTTTAAACTCTCATGGTCAGTATGTATCACAAACTCTTTTGACCACAAATAATGCTGCCATGTATGCAAAGCTCGAAACAATGCATATAACTCCTTATCATATGTCGGATACTTCAAAGCCGCTCCACTTAGCTTTTCACTAAAGTACATCAATGGCCTTTGATCCTATATCAAAACAGCTCCAATTCCTATGCCACTTGCATCACATTCAATCTCAAAAGTCTTATCAAAATTAGGCAAAGCAAGCAAGGGTGCATTACACAATTTATCCTTAAGTTCATTAAATGCATGTTCTTGTGCATCTCCCCAAACAAATCCGACATTTTTCTTAACTAACTCATTCAAAGGTGCAGCTATAGTACTGAAATTTCTAATGAATCTCCTATAAAAACCAGCAAGTCCATGAAAACTCCTCACCTCACTAGCATTCTTAGGTTTCGGCCAGTCCCTAATAGCCTTTACCTTTTCCTCATCAACCTCAATACCTTGACTAGACACCACAAAACCAAGAAAATGAACCTTATCCATGCAAAAACTACACTTCTTAAGGTTAGCATATAACTTCTCACGCCTAAGAATGTCTAACACAAGACGCACATGCATGACATGATCATCCAAACACTTAGAGTAAACAAGAATATCATCAAAGTAAACAACAACAAATTTACCCAAGTGCTCACGCAACATATGATTCATCAAACGCATGAATGTGCTAGGTGCATTAGTAAGACCAAACGGCATAACCAACCACTCATACAGCCCATATTTAGTCTTAAATGCTGTTTTCCACTCATCACCCACACTCATTCTAATTTGATAATAACTAGATTTCAAATCAATTTTGGTGAACAATCAAGAACCATGTAACTCATCAAGCATATCATCTAGTCTAGGAATAGGATGATGATACTTTACAGTGATTTTATTGATGGCTCTGCAATCCACGCACATCCTCCACGTCCCATCCTTCTTTGGCACAAGAATAACAGGAACTGAACAAGGACTCAAGCTTTCCCTCACATATCCCTTAGCTAGCAATTTCTCCACTTGCTTTTGTATCTCCTTTGTCTCAAAAGGATTAGCTCGATACGCTGGCCTATTGGGAATGGAAGCTCCAGGAATGAAATCAATTTGATGCTCTATGCCTCTGATTGGCGGCAATTCATCAGGCATTTCTTCGGGAAACAAATCTGCATATTCCTGCAAAAGATCAACAAACACACTAGGCAAAGATTGGTTAGAAACAGTAGTATCTAAACGAGCCTCTTTGCACAAAAGCACAAACATAGGCTGTTTGGTGTAAAAAGCATGTTTAACCTCACTTGTACTAGCTAACAAACTCACATTCTTCTCTCCTTCTCTATTTTTCTCAAACTGAATTTGTTTTGATTTTTCTTCTCTCTTTCTTTTCATTTGCAATCTGCTTTTTTTCACTCATTTTTTTGTCACTCTCTCTTTCTTTCTTTTCAAATTCAAGTCTCATTCTTTCCATTTTACATTGGTCTTCATACACTTCTTTTGGAGAGAGTGGTGTCAGAATTGTCTTTCGTCCATCCTTAGTGAATGAATACTGATTGAGATATCCATCATGCTTAGCTCGCCTATCATACTGCCATGGACGTCCAAGTAGAATCTCTCCAACATGCATTGGCACCACATCACACAACACCTCATCATGATACTTACCAATGGAAAAAGAAATGATAGATTGTCGATTTACCTTAACCTCTCCACAATCATTCAGCCACTGAAGTTTGTAAGGATGTGGGTGAAGTTTCATAGGCAGCCTCAATCGATCAACCAAAAATGTACTTACAACATTGGTACAACTTCCACCATCCACAATTATACTACAAGCCTTGCCTTGAACGTGACACCTTGTATGGAACAAGTTGTCTCATTGTTCTTCATGGTTTTCCTCCTTCAATTGCATATTAAGAGCACGCCTAGTAACCAGCAAGTCACCCTTAATTGGTTCTTCAATGCTCCCATCACTACAACTTTCTAATGCTGGCATCTCACCATCATCACTCTCATTGTCGTCTTCCTCTTCATCAGTCACTATCTCACCATTTCTCATGGTCATAACTCTCTTGTTTGGACATTCTTTGCTGATATGTCCCACACCTTGGCACTTCCAACACTTAATATCTCGATTTCGCAGCTTAGGCTCTTCAACTTTGGACTTTGTCTTTAGAACTTGATTCGACCTTCACTTTCCCACTATCTTGACCAGCCTTGTTTCTTTCCTTGTAATCACGCCTTCCTTCCCTATTCCAAGGAGAAAAAGAATTAGAAATAGGTTTTGAATAATACCTTGATGGTCGTCTTCCTTGGAGTTGTTTTTCCACCTTGATGGCAATATGCACCATCTCTTTTAACTCCACATATGGCTGCAAATCAACCTGGTCAGCAATATCCGAATTCAAACCAGCCAAGAAACGTGCCATAGTAGCCTCTACATCCTCATCTAGGTTAGCTCTAGTCATCAACATCTCCATCTCTTTGTAGTAGTCATCAACACTTTTACTTCCTTGCTTGAGAACCTGAAGTCTCTGCATGATTTCCCTATGGAAATGTCTAGGCACAAACCTCTTCCTCATGACTGATTTAAGATCAGCCCAAGTCTCAATAGGATACTCCAAATTCCTTCTTCTACTAGTCACTAACTGATCCCACCAAGCTATAACATAATCTGTAAATTGAGTAACAATAAGCTTGACCTTCTTTTCCTCAGTACATCGATGGCAATCAAATATGAGGTCAACCTGCTTCTCCCATTGAAAATAAGCTTCTGGATCTGATTTACCACGAAAATTAGGAATTTTCAGCTTGATGCTTCCCAAGCTCCTATCAACAACTTCATCATCACCATGATTTCTACCATAGAAATAATTATTATTCATCCTTCCTCTACCTCTACCAGCACCATGTCCTCCTCTACCTCCACCTCTATGTAGAGCTCCTCCAACCAGACTTGCATTATCCTCCTCAAGCTCATTTTCATCTTCCAAATGTTCAGGCTGTTGCATTCGATTTCTGCCACCTCTTTGCCTCTCAATGCGCTCCGGTGTGGCTCTTTCAACACTCTGCAACCTCAAATCCATGCGCTCCAGTGTTTCTATTATGTTCTCCATAGTGCGGTATAAAAGTGTAAATTCAGCTTGCTGCGCCTCCAGCAATCGAGCTGGATCAATTGGAACACCCCTGCTATCACTTTCATCTCTCCCAGACATTTTTCCTGCAATAAAAGGTTAGCACAAAACAAATAAAAGGCCTCACAACACTCCCTCATGTGTTTACACTCAATAGATGAAGGTTGATCTCTCGTGTTTCACTCAATATATGAAATCACTCACGGTTCAGCTCACACCTCTCAAGCTGATATCTTTTACGTTCTTAGGTGAATCACACTTTATGAAACAACTCAAATAGCCTTCCGTGTGTAGTATCCCAAAATCTGAAATTTCGTGAAAAAAAAAAATTTCAGTTACTTCTAACCCACCTAGATTCGACCCTTAGCACCTAAATAACAAGGAAAACGAAAAATTTTTCTTGAAGTGATTCTATACTCTTTTTTTTTTGCTCCCTCTCACTATCTCTTTTGAAGGGCAGCCCTAGTTCACACCACACGAAACTTTTTTCCAATCAGGTAACAAGAACAAGATCGAATTTGAAGCACTTTCTTTGAATTTCGAAACTGAATCAGAATGAATAATCAAGACAAGATTCAAATTTAGCACACTTTGTTGAATTTCAAATTCAAATCAGAATGATTAACAAGAACAAGATTCGGATTTAGAACACTTTGGTGAATTTCGAATTCAAATCAGAATGAATAACAAGAACAAGATTCGGATTTAGAACACTTTCCCTGAATTTCGAATTTAGGTTTTATGAAAACGAAAACGAAAATAACCCACAAAGAAAAATAAAAACGCAAATAACAGGTGAAGAAAACAAAAACGAAAATAACCCACCAAGAAAACAATTCAGAGGAACAAGGAAAATAAGAAAACGAATTCAACAATTGGATCAAAGTAACGAAAATGCAAATAACAAAAGAAGGAACGAAAATGAATTGATAGGGATAAAACCTGATCTAGAGCATTGGCTCTGATACCAAATGATATGGAACCTCCAAGAATAAGCCTGATAACCCCTTGATTTCGAACCCCCACAGCATTAACTTGAAAACCCCTAGTCGAATTCGGTACAACCCCCAAGGATTAGGTTAGATTTCAGATTACCTTGAATTGATCAAAGATCCAAGAGTTCGAAACAAGTCAGTTCCTAAATCCCAGATTCGAAACACTCCACAAGAAAGTTGATCAAACTACTTGAATGTTTCTGAAGCATGTATTCAAGCAAGAACACAAAGATAAAAGCAATTCGGCTTTAGGTTAATAAATTCGTCCAAAACTTCAAAACTGATGTCTTACAACCCTAAATGAGATATAAATAGCTAAACCCTAATTAGGGTTATTAAGTAGCGTTTGGCTTTCTAATCAAATTTTAAGAAATAATAAAGTAATCAAAGTCCTAATTTAATACCAAACAAACAGGGCCCTTACTTTTTAAATGAGCATAACTAGTGGGCCTTAATACATATTAATTACAAGCCTCATTCGTGAATTACAACTTGTAGCAAGTTGTAATTGACTTCCTTTGGTCTTGTCTCCAAGCTTGTAATTCCTTGCAAACCATAGTTAGCCAAATTCACCAAATCTTGCAAATGGCAAATTAGTGCTTGCTGAATCTTTTTGGCTCGCGATCTAGTTATAGGACCTTGTGGCAGAATAATTGGATTGATGATCTCCTCAACTTGGTCCTCACGTCCTAGGCCTTGCTCGTCCTTGTGGTGTGCTCGTTGTTCCACAACAGGAGAGGGGGAATGATGAGGACCAGCAAGCTCTAGTCCATTCAGCTAAGGATGAAAATGCAAAGAAAGACCCTTTAGCCATTCATGGAGGCCCAAAAACAAGAGCTAGAGGCAAAAAGATAAAGGAAACATTAACTTGCTTACTTGAAGATATTTTAAAGGAACAAGTCATCTAGATTCAGTCAAGGGCCTTTGTATGCAAGAAGACCTTAACACTGTCAACATATTTCAAGTATGTTCAAATATGAAGACAAATAGTCTAACACACATTGTCTAAATCAATCCGGCCCATTGAAGAATAAAGGGTCTGATGCGGAACCCATGGATCAAATATTACATCTAGAACCCCACATACACATCTAGCATAGAATCTTAGAACTCAAAAACAAATCCTCCCTACCAAACCAACAACTAACCTGTAATTGAGAACTTGGGTGATTGAGATGAAGAAATGAATTGATTTAAAAGCCACAAGTCAAACTTGGTAAATTAGAACCAATCCTTCATGCAACAAGAATAAGAAGAAAACCTCTCAAACTTGAAAACATATCAATTACATTCAACAATCTGAAAATTCGTAGTGCCCCTCTTAAGTTCTTTTTCCCATCCCTATATAGTTTGAAAAGAAGAACTAATGGCTTAAAAGTCTAGGTTTACATGTATCTAGTCACAATAGCATTAATTGTTCATCCACATCAATAATATACTCTAAATTACTACCCATGATTGTGACAACATTGATGGGCAGATTCTACATGCATTTTGGTGTTGGTTCACATGTGTCTAGTCACACTAGCACTAAACCACATCAATATTATATTCCAAATTCGTGCTAATGCCCATCACCATTCTTATAGGCAGATTCTTCATGCTTCTTGGTGAGTTTCTGACTTCCTGACGCGGACCCTTAGCAATGATGGCAGAAAACCCAACGTATAACAATGGTGGAGAACTCCTTGAAACTTGATAATCACCTCTTAAGGAACCCAACGCCTATAAAGAGACGCGAACTCACTATGATTGAAGGATTTAGTTGGTAAGAAGAAGGAAAATGCCACAACTCTTGTTGATAAGTAAACCTAATTCTTGATGCAAAGAAAGAATTAAAGAATCCACTCTAATCTCTCTCACACGAAAATTCACAAGAAGAACTTGTAGAAGAATTCAAAAATTTTTATTAATTGTTGTTGTCTCAAATTCAGCCTAATAGTTCCCTTAAATAAGAGTTACAAAATTCCTAATTGTATATGGAAAATTAAGACTAAAACATTCCTAATTGCATAAGGAAAACATTCCTAATTGCATAAGGAAAACATTCCTAAATGCATAAGGAAAACATTAAGTATGGAAACAAAATCCTAATCCACTAAGGAAAATATAAAGTATGGAAACAAAATCCTAATCCACTAAGGAAAATATAAAGTATGGAAACAACCAAACTAATTCCTTCAACATAAGAAATGCCCCACACTATTTGGGCTGTCCATGGGCCTTAAATTACTTCCCAAGGCTTTATATGAACCCCCATGGACCTTTCTTGCACGTTGGACCTTTCTTTAGCTAGCCTTTAGCTTCCACACTAAGCATCATAATCAGCTTTGGTGTGCCTTCTTCAAGCTCTATCTCCATCTTCTTGAATGATAATTCTTGAAGCTCTTTGGAAATCTCTTCTTGAATATGCAAAGCCATACTAGCTTGATATTTCTTTGCCTTGCTCCTAGTGATTGGTCCACTTGCTTGCTTCAAGGAATCCTTTCTTGCATCATTCTCCCCCTCTTCAAAAAGATTTGTCCTCAAATCATATTTCGTTTTGAAGGCAGTCTTCCATTCATCTCCAAGCTTCATGCAAATTTGATGATAACCACTCATAAGATCAATCTTTGTGAAATATTTCGCTCCATGCAATTCGTCCAACATGTCATCAAGTCTAGGAATGGGATGTCTATACTTCACAGTAATCTTGTTCACAGCCCTACAATCAACACACATCCTCCAAGAACCATCTTTCTTGTGTACTAATAAGACTAGAACGGCACAAGGACTAAGGCTCTCACGAACCAAGCCTTTCTCCAAAAGCTCTTCAACTTGTCTTTGCATCTCTTTTGTCTCCATAGGATTGCTCCTATATGCTGGCCAGTTTGGAATTGTAGAACCAGGTATGAAGTCAATTTGATGTTCAATCCCTCTTAATGGCGGTTAACCACTATGAAGGTCTTCAGGAAACACATCCTTAAAATCCTGCAACAAAGACACAAAACTAGAAGGTAAAGAATCAAGAGATTCTTCACTGTCAGCAAGTAACAATTCTTTATACATAATAATAAGTATAGGCTGCCCTACATCTATCTCTCTTGCACTTGCATAAAAAGTATGTTTTGCTTTTTCTCCTTGCTTATTTTCTCTCACCAATGGGCCATTTATTTGTTTGCTTACTTTCTTTTGACTCTCGGCCTCTTTTTCCTTTCTGCACTCACTCACTTTATTATTTTCTCTCTCCATACCCTTAGAATTACCCTTGGGTGTTGAAGAAACATCATTGGCCGAATTTGAACCCCCTTGGTTCATGTTGGCCGAAACTTTTTTCTCCCTCTCTAGCATCCTTTTTTGATCTTCATACACCTCTTGAGGTGATAATGGTGCTAGAACAACCTTCTTTCCTTCATAAGTAAAGGTATACTTATTAGAAAAGCCATCATGTTGTGCCCTTCTATCATGCTGCCATGGTCTTCCTAATAGCAAATATCCAGCTTGCATTGGCACTACATCACACAAAACCTCATCTTTATACCACCCAATGGAGAATGGTACCTTGACTTGCTTCAACACTTTTACTTCCCCAGTGTCATTGAACCATTGCAACTTGTAAGGATTGGGATGTTTAAAACAAGCTAACCCCAATTGATCCACCATTGTAGTAGTACTAGCAGCATTGGTACAACTTCCACCATCAATGATAAGTGTACAAACCTTACCATTCACCAAACACCTAGAGTGGAAAAGATTCTCCCTTTGATCCAAGCCTTCTTCCTTGACTTGAATATTCAAGGCTCTTCTAGTAACAAGCATCTCTCCATGTTCAGCATTCAAGACTTGATTCTCCCAAGCCTCTTCATCATATTCGGCCCTATCACCACATTCGGCCTCCTCTTCTTCTTCATGTTCAGATTCTGATTCAATTTCCTCTTCATGGGTTGTAATCATCACCCTCTTATTCGGACATTGAGAAGCAATGTGTCCACTTCCCAAACACTTGTAGCATTTAATTTCCCTACTTGGAGTAGGTCTAGAAGGTTTTTCCTTGGCTGTTTTTGCATCCCCATCATTCGGTTTCTTGAAATTAGGATTGTAGGAAGAATTCTTTTGGAAAGAACCCTTGTAATCCCCTTTGTAGGAACCTCTACTAGAACTTGAACCCTTGAAGTTTGAAAAATTTCCACTAGCTTTAGAGTAGCTAGTTTTCGAAATAGCATTATTCTTCAATCTTCTCTCTATCTTCATGGCCTTTTGAACTAACTCTTCCATTGTGTTGAATTCATACATCTCCAATTCATTGGCTATGTTCAAATTCAATCCCCCAAGAAATTGTGACATCTTCTTGTCTTCATCTTCATCAATATTTGCCCTAGCCATGATCATCTCCATCTCTTTGTGGTACTCTTCCACACTTCTTCCACCTTGAACTAGTCTTGCTAGTCGATTGTACAAATCCCGAATGTAGTGAGATGGTACAAATCGGCTCCTCATTAGTTCTTTCAAGGTTGACCATTCAGGAATAGGCCTCATACCTTTTCCTCTTCTATTAGCTTTCAATTGATCCCACCAAAAGGTAGCATACCCCTTGAACTCTACGGCTGCCAAAACTGATTTTTTCTCTTCGGTGTAGTTATGGCATTCGAAAATCTACTCAACTTTCCTCTCCCATTCTATGAACTCTTCTGCATTGTTCTTCCCTTCAAAGGAAGGAATCTTCATCTTGATAGAAGTAAGGTCACCATCAGTGGTAGGTTGATTTCCACCTTCATCTTCATCTTCTACCCTTTCGGCTGCTTCTAGGGCTTCAAGTTTTCCTTGCCCTTCTCTCCTAAGCACTCTTCTAGCTCGCATTATGGGATTTGGATGTGCGGCTGGCTGCCCTTGTTGCACTTGCTGAATTTGTTGTGCTTGTCGTGCTGCATTCTCTTGCAATCTAGTATCCATATTCTCCATTCGACCAAGCATTGCTGCCAAAGTCTCATTAAGCCTAGCCAAACTTTCGGCCATAGCTCCTTCTTTGCTAGTCTCTTCTCCTTTTCCAACCATGTTAACAAACAAACAAACTCAAAGAAACAAGATTAATAATAATCGAAATTCACTCAAGTGTTTAGAATTACCTCACTTTTCTTGTCTTCCTTGATTGCACTTCAGAACTAAGCTCACCAACCAACAATTGTCAAGTCGTTCAAGAAACTAGAACCTAAATCCTAGAACTAGATAGAAAACAAGACAAGTATCCGGAGGCAATGCAAGGTAATTTGCACTACACGATATAGAACCAAGTATCGACACAAGCAAATGATACTTAGCAATGTAATGGAATTAAAAGCTAGATAAAGAAATCAGAAACAATGAAGCCAATAAACAAGACAAATTTGGATATAATGAATCAAAAACAACCCACACTTGGCAAGCTGCTTTATGGACCTAATCAATTCTACCCAAAATGCTAGCTTCTAGACTCTAATTCCCACCTAAAACACTCAAATAATATGAATATTAAGGTCTGATTTTCGAATTCCAAAAGCCCCTCAAAAGGTGAATTTTTTTGCCCAAAAATTTTAGTACTTCTCACCCACCTAGATCTGATCCTTAGCACCCAAATAGCAAGAGTATCAAACAATTTTTGTTGAGGTGGTTTTGTACTCTTTTTTTTTGTTTTTGTTTCCTCTCACTATCCCCTTGATTCGGGACTTAATTTACTCCCAAGAACTTTTCGAAATTTAGACTTAATTCGCAACCCCAGATTCACTCAAGACCAAATCAAAATCAAACTTGAACACAACTCTAGCTTTTGCTTTCTTTCAAGAACCCTAATTCTTGGTTTCGAAATTCTCCAAGAATCCTTTCCTAGGTTTCGTTTTCACCCTAAGAATACCCTCCTTCAATTCAGCCTTGATCAGAATTGATATATGACTTTTTTTCGAAAATTAATGACTAGACTCTCTAAGAACCCTAAAATGCAGAAATTTAAAAGTCCTAAATTAACAAACCCTAGAAAGACAAAGTAGATAAAAATTACCTTGTAGCAAGGCTCTGTACCAAATGACGCAGACTCTTAGCAATGATGGCAGCAAACCCAACGTATAACAATGGTAGAGAACTCCTTGAAACTTGATAATCACCTCCTATGGAACCCAACGCCTATAAAGAGACGCGAACTCACTATGATTGAAGGATTTAGTTAGTAAGAAGAAGGAAAATGCCACAACTCTTGTTGATAAGTAAACCTAATTCTTGATGCAAAGAAAGAATTAAAGAATCCACTCTAATCTCTCTCAAACGAAAATTCACAAGAAGAACTTGTAGAAGAATTCAAAATTTTTTATTAATTGTTGTTGTCCCAAATTTGGCCTAATAGTGCATTTAAATAAGGGTTACAAAATTCCTAATTGCATATGGAAAATTAAGACTAAAACATTTCTAATTGCATAAGGAAAACATTCCTAATTGCATAAGGAAAACATTCCTGATTGCATAAGAAAAACATTCCTAATTGCATAAGGAAAACATTCCTAAATGCATAAGGAAAACATTAAGTATGGAAACAAAATCCTAATCCACTAAGGAAAATATAAAGTATGGAAACAAAATCCTAATGCACTAAGGAAAATATAAAGTATGGAAACAACCAAACTAATTCCTTCAACATAAGAAATGCCCCACACTATTTAGGCTGTCCATGGGCCTTAAATTACTTCCCAAGGCTTTATATGAACCCCCATGGACCTTTCTTGCATGTTGGACCTTTCTTTAGCTAGCCTTTAGCTTCCACACTAAGCATCATAATCAGTTTTGGTGTGCCTTCTTCAAGCTCTATCTCCATCTTCTTGAATGATAATTCTTGAAGCTCTTTGGAAATCTCTTCTTAAATATGCAAAGCCATACTAGCTTGATATCTCTTTGCCTTGCTCCTAGTGATTGGTCCACTTGCTAGCTTCAAGGAATCCTTTCTTGCATCACTTCCTCTTCATGATCCATCATATTCAGTACAAGTTGGTCTCCCTCTTCATTAATCCACCTTTGAATGAAGTGTTGGAACATATGCTGGAGTTTCTTTGATTGTGATCTTGTAATTGGTCCACTTGGCATAATGATATCATCAACATATTTGCTGCCATGTGTAGATTCATCAAGTTTGCTTATAGTTTCCTCATCATTCCCTCCTTTCTCAAAAAGATTTGTCCTCAAATCTGAACCTACATCAAAGGAGAAAGATCACTAACATTGAAAGTTTTAGAAACATTATACTCACCTGGTAGATCAATTTTGTAGGCATTGTCATTGATTCTTTCTAAAACTTGGAATGGGCCATCTCCCCTTGCATCCAACTTGGATTTCCTTTGTTTAGGAAATCTTTCCTTCCTAATATGAACCCATACCCAATCACCAGGTTGGAAAATCACATGTTTCCTTCTTCTATTTGCGTTCTGGGCAAATGATTCATATTTCTTCTCAAGATGAGCTTGTGCCTTCTCATGTATCTTCTTAACCAACACCGCTTTCTTTTCACCATCTAAGTTAGTTATTTCATTTAATGGCAAAGGAAACAGATTAAGTGGTGTAAGCGGATTAAAACCATAAATAATTTCAAATGGTGAATAACCTGTAGAAGAATGTATGCTTCTATTATATGCAAACACCACTAATGGCAAACAATCTTCCCAAGTTTTCTAATTCTTACCCACAACAGCACGTAACAAAGATCCTAAAGTCCTATTTACCACTTTTGTTTGTCTATCAGTTTGTGGATGACAAGTTGTAGAGAACAACAATTTAGTACCTAACTTATTCCACAAAACACGCCAAAAATGACTTAAGAACTTCACATATCTATCACTTACAATTGTTTTAGGAATGCCATGCAACCGAACTACTTCCCCAAAGAACAAATTAGCAATATTTGTTGCATCATCAGTTTTGTGACATGCAAAGAAATGAGCCATTTTGCTGAATCTATCAATAATAACAAATATACTAAGAGTTGAGATTAAGGAATACCTTCTTGAAAGTGCATCTGCTACTACATTGTCTTTGCCGCACTTGTACTTTATCACATATGAAAATGTCTCAATGAACTCTATCCACTTTCCATGTCTTCGGTTCAGCTTGGTTTGCCACTTTAGATGCTTTAATTATTCATGATCTGTATGAATAACAAATTCTTTAGGCAATAAGTAATGTTACCACACTTGTAAAGTTCTTACCAAAGCATACAGCTCCTTATCATAAGTGGAATAATTTATATGTGCACCATGAAACTTCTCACTAAAATACGCAATTGGTTTCCCTTCTTGCATCAAAACAGCACCTGTGCCCACACCTTAAGCATCACACTCTAATTCGAAGGTCTTATCAAAATCTGGTAAAGCAAGAATTGGAGCAGTAGTTAACCTTTCTTTCAACAAATTGAATGCCTTTTCATGAATTTTAGTCCAATTAAACTTTATATCTTTTTTTTACTAATTCATTTAATGGTACAACAATGGAACTAAATTTTTTAACAAACCTTCTATAGAAACTAGCTAAACCATGAAAACTTCTTACCTCACTCACGGTTTTAGGTGCTGGCCAATTTCTTATTGCCTTTACCTTTTCATCATCAACCTCAATTCCTTGTGCACTAACCATAAAACCTAAGAATATGATTTTATCACTACAAAACATGCACCTTTTCAAGTTGACATACAATTCTTCCTTTCTCAAAACATCAAGAACAACCCTAATATTTTTTACATGCTCATCTACTGATTTGCTATAAATGAGTGTGTCATCAAAATATACAACAACAAATTTACCAAGATATGCACGCAGAACATGGTTCATTAATCTCATGAATGTACTAGGTGCATTAGATAAACCAAATGGCATAACTAACCACTCATAAAGACCATATTTTGTTTTGAATGAAGTTTTCCACTCATCTCCTTCTTTCATCCTAATTTGATGGTAACCACTTTTCAAATCAATCTTAGTAAAAATGCAAGAACCACTCAACTCATCAAGTATATCATCAAGTCTAGGAATTGGATGTCTATACTTCACCGTGATTTTATTGATTGCTCGGCAGTCCACACACATTCTCCATGATCCATCTTTCTTTAGGACTAATAACACCGGAACAGCATATGGACTAAGACTTTCATGCACATGTCCCTTTGCTAGCAACTCCTCCACTTGCCTTTGAAGTTCCTTAGTTTCCTCCGGATTACTTCTATAAGCTAGTCGATTAGGAATTGTTGAGCCCAGAATGAAGTCAATTTGATGCTCAATCCCTCTTAAAGGTGGTAAACCTTTAGGTACATCTTCTGGAAAAACATCTCCAAATTCTTGTAAAAGAGAACTAACACAACTAGGCAAAGGGTTATCAAGGTTAGAAGTAGAAATCAAGGTCCCTTTGTACCTAAGTACAATCAGACTTCTTTTCTCACAAAAAGCACTCCTTAACTCTTTTTCTTTTGCATAGAAACACTCTCTTTTATTTTCTCTCCCTTTCTCTTTTTCTCTCACCAATGGGCCATTTTTATCATTGTTTTTCTCACACTTGGCCTATTGTACTCCATTTTTATTTGTTTTACCCTCACCACCAGAATTCCTTTCAAATGATCTCAAAATCTTTACTTGATTTTTCGTACTCTTATTTAGGTGACAATAGAGCAAGAGTGAAATTTAAACTATTTAAGCTGAAAGAATAATGATTCTTAAAGCCATGATGCAAAGCTTTTCTATCAAACTGCCATGGACAACCAAGAAGGATATGGCTAGCATGCATAGATACAACATCACAGCAAACTTCATCTTTGTATCTCCCAATTGCAAAAGAAAACAGAACCTGCTTTGTTACCCTCACCTCTCCACAATCATTCAATCATTGCAGCTTGTAGGGACTAGGATGTTTTGTGCATGCTAATCCTAATTTATCCACAAAATCAGTACTAGCAACATTTGCATAACTATCCCCATCAATGATCATGCTGCACACTTTTCCATTCACAATGCAATGAGTATGAACAATGTTCTCTCTTTGATTACTTTCTTCATCTTTAGTTTGCATGTTTAAAGCTCTTCTAATAACCAAAGATTCACCATGGGCAGGATATTCAATGATATGTTCAATTTCCTCTAATGGTGCCATGCTATCATTATCATCATCACTTTCATGTTCTCTAGCACTATCAATTTCACCATTATCTCGCATCAACATGATTTTCTTATTTGGACATTGAGATGCTATATGCCCTACTCCTAAACACCCAAAGCATTTAATGGTACTATGCTTTTGATTAGAGTTAGATGTTTTAGAGTTACCTTTAGGGTCAGCTGGAACTTGTTTTTCCTTTCCTTTCTAGGCTGCCTCCTTCCCTTTAGGATTATCATCTTTCTTTGGCCATTTTGAAGTGAAACTAGAGCTGGAATTAGAAAATCCCTTTGCTGCTCCCTTGAGTTTTAGTTGCTTCTCCACTTTCATGGCCATGTGTACCATATCTTCAAGCTCCACATAATGATGTAATTCAATTATGTTAGCAATCTCTCTATTCAGCCACCCAAAAATTGAGCCATAGTGATTTCTGAATCCTCCTCTATATTAGTTCTACTCATGATCATCTCCATTTCTTTATAGTATTCCTTCACTGACATGGATCCTTGAGTTAACCTCTGTAATTTTTAGTGAAGCTCCCTATAGTAGTAAGATGGTACAAACCTCTTTCTCATCATAGTTTTCATTTCAGCCCAAGTAGTGATGTTTCTTTCTCCATTTCTCCTCTTGGAAATCATCAATTGATCCCACCAAATTAGTGCATAATCTATGAATTCAACTGCTGCAATTTTAACTTTCTTCATTTCACTATAATTATGACAATCAAACACCAACTCAACTTTTCTTTCTCATTCAAGGTAAGCTTCAGCATCATTTCTCCTCTTGAATGATGGTATCTTCATTTTTATGGAAGATATGTTACTGTCCCTTTGTTGAGGTCTTTTTTGAGCAATTGATTCATCACTTTCTTCATCATCTTTCCTTTCTACCTCATCATCATTCATCATGTTTCCTCTCCCTCTATTCTGCCGCCTTCGATTAGTATTATTTTGCTACCTTTGCATTATGCTGTCTACATCACCTCTCATATTGTTTATGACCAAATCAAACCTTTCAAATTTCCTTTGCATTGCCTCTAACATGAAAGCTATGTCATTCATGATCATATCACATTTTTCACCTCCAGAATTTGACATGGTATAAGAACCTCCAAGAAAATGTTAGTAAAGAAAAATTTTCTCACCACACTCCCTTGCGTGTTTCACTCAAGACCAGATTGTCACTCCTCTTGTATTACTCTCAAAACTTGGTCCTTGTTACCTCTCAATTCTCCTTTTATCAAGTTGAATTTCATAACTGAATCCATTTAAATCAAGTAAAACAAGTTTTGTTTTAAAGACTCTACAAGGAACCTAATGAACAAAATGGTTTCAGCAATTCTAAAAGCAATTTAATTTAAACAACAAGAACTGAAAGTTAACACAAGAAGCAAAAAGTATTTGTATTAATCAAACCAAAGTAACTATGATTGAGAATTAGCTACTTAATGCATACAAGAAACAAGAGGGATATGAAAGAATGAAACTAAGAATATAAAGAAAAACAATTCTGGATATTGAAAAAATAGAATTCAAGTCACTCCAATGAGTAATCTGAATATGCAACCTAAATCTATTCCTAATGCAAGCTATGCTCTAAGTATCAGATTTTAAATGTTAAATGGTTGCATAATGAGAAGAAGATGTAATTTGATCAAATATAATAAGGTAGCAAGTTGTTAATGGTATAAATATGCAAAAAATCTCAAACACTTGTGTAGAAAAAATATTAGACAGAAACAAGTACGGATTTTTTTTCTTTTTTGTTGAGGAAGTTGAATCTGATTCTCTCTTTTTTTTTTGATCTTTTCCTTCTTCTTTTTTTTTTAACTTTCAGTAAACAAGGATAGAAATTGAAAAGTTAAACAAAAGTCCACAGATTTGAAGAACAAGAATAAGGTGCAACACGAACAGAAAATGAAGAAACATAGAAACTGAATCTGGTTCTTTTTTTTCTTTTTTCCTTTGGATAATTAAAACATAAAAGATACCTAGAGATTTATCTTCAAGCCAAAGCTCTGATACCAAATGATGCGGAACCCATAACTAACCCACATACACATCTAGCATAGAATCTTAGAACTCAAAAGCAAATCCTCCCTACCAAACCCACAACTAACCTGTAATTGAGAACTTGGGTGATTGGGATGAAGAAATGAATTAATTTAAACGCCACTAACCCCACATACACATCTAGCATAGAATCTTAGAACTCAAAAAATAAATCCTCCCTACCAAACTCACAACTAACCTGTAATTGAGAACTTGGGTGATTGGGATGAAGAAATGAATATTTAAACGCCATAAGTCAGATTTGATAAGATAGAAACAATTCTTCATGCAACAAGAATAAGAAGGAAACCTCTCAAACTTGAAAACACATCAATTACATTCAGCATAAACTGGAAATTCGTAGTCACCCTTTTAAGTTCTTTTTCCCATCCCTATATAGTTGGAAAAGAAGAACTAGTGGCTTAAAAGTCTAGGTTTACATGTATCTAGTCACAATAGCATTAATTGTTTATCCACATCAATAATATACTCTAAATTACTGCCCATAATTCTGACAACATTGATGGGCAGATTCTACATGCATTTTGGTATTGGTTCGCATGTTTCTAGTCACACTAGCACTAAACCACATCAATATTATATTCCAAATTCGTGCTAATGCCCATCACCATTCTTATGGGCAGATTCTTCATGCTTCTTGGTGAGTTTCTGAC
Organism: Garcia nutans; assembly: GCA_947685225.1. Classification (NCBI taxonomy): domain Eukaryota; kingdom Viridiplantae; phylum Streptophyta; class Magnoliopsida; order Malpighiales; family Euphorbiaceae; genus Garcia; species Garcia nutans. The sequence goes on along the minus strand of CANTUV010000007.1, from coordinate 27,686,016 downwards.
TTCCTCTTCATGATCCATCATATTCAGTACAAGTTGGTCTCCCTCTTCATTAATCCACCTTTGAATGAAGTGTTGGAACACATGCTGGAGTTTTTTTTATTGTGATCTTGTGATTGGTCCACTTGGCATAATGATATCATCAACATATTTGCTGCCATGTGTAGATTCATTAAGCTTGCTTATAGTTTCCTCATCAGGGTCATTCAGCCTTGATTAAGTGAGCATAGATCTTGGGCTATCATTTTATGTTATTTATTAATTTGGTTTTATTTGCTTTGTGAATTCAACATATCAGAGCTAGGGTTTTATTCTTCTTAAGTGTGAGTTTTAATGAGTGCATTTAGTTTGGGGTGTGATTAATTGTCATTTTGGAGTTACAAAAGAGTGCATTTAATGTATAACAGCTCTTTTCAATGAAAATTAGTGGGGATTAAAGGGGAGAACATGGAGAGCTATAGTAACAGCCATTTAGGTTTTCTTCTACAATTCTTTGGCTATAAATATAAAAGCCAAACTCATTTGTAAAAAACCATTGATGAATGATAATTTGAATTTGCTCTTTGTGAGTGTTTTTGCTTAAGTTCTTTCTTAAACTTTGAACTTATCAAACTAATTTTATTTGTGACATTCTCTAACCCAAAAAAAATCTTGTGTTTAATTCTTAAATTATCAGATTATATCTGGTTTGTGGCGTTGTGGTTTGAATTTAAGTACTAGTTTCATTAGTAAATAATAACAATTGGAACTATTTTTTTCCTAACTTCACTTGAGAGGGTCCTTGGGTTTTGGAATCATCTTGACTAGAGGATGTTTTCTTGCATTCCATATGTAACTTAACTTAATAGTTATTGGGGTATATGGTTGCTAGGATAATGATTTCCTATCAGTCTTCAACATGAAAACAACATCTTTCATGCTTATTTCACCACCCTTGCCTTCCTCTTCAGACATAATATAAAACTGTAAGAAAATGTTAGAGAGAGAAAGAAAAAAAATCCTCACACTCTCCCTCACGTGTTTACACTCAATAATATGTCATGATGCAAGAAAGGATCCCTTGAAGCTAGCAAGTGGACCAATCACTAGGAGCAAGGCAAAGAGAAATCAAGATAGTATGGCTTTGCATATTCAAGAAGAGATTTCCAAAGAGCTTCAAGAATTATCATTCAAGAAGATGGAGATAGAGCTTGAAGAAGGCACACCAAAGCTGATTATGATGCTTAGTGTGGAAGCTAAATGCTAGCTAAAGAAAGGTCCAACGTGCAAGAAAGGTCCATGGTGGTTCATATAAAGCCTTGGGAAGTAATTTAAGGCCCATGGACAGCCCAAATAGTGTGGGGCATTTCTTATGTTGAAGGGATTAGTGATGAGGATCTGATTGCTATCATACAGCACCAAGGACCTGTTACTCGATCAATGGCAAGAAAACTTCAAGGATTAGTTTCCAAACATCTATATGTTCTCAATACAATTGGAACGTTAATACTTGAAGAAAATAAGAGCAAAGAAGCTGTTTGGTTGCATGTGTCCAAATTGCAATCTACCCAAGAGGCCAATTGACCCAAAGGAGTTAGAATACATATTGGCATCCATCATTATACCTTTGGGAGCTAAATACATACCATTCACGTTCCATTGGATGTCCATATATTAAGAGTGGCTGAAATTCACATTGGGAGTCAAAGATGCCTTTTAAAAGCTAGTGGGAGACAAGCTATATGGCTGCCCATGCCTTTTAAAAGCTAGTGGGAGACAAGCTATATGGCTGCCCAATTTGTTTTAAGTAACCACATTATTATATTTGTATTTTTTCCATCATTTAACTTGTTTTATGCTTTCTTTAAGTCTTTATTGATAGCACGACAATCCACACACATTCGCATTGATCCATCCTTTTTAGGTACTAGAAGTACCGGCACAGCACATGGACTCATGCTCTCCCTAACATGACCTTTCGCAAGCAGCTCATCCACCTGTTTTTGCAACTCCTTGACCTCTTGAGGATTTGTCCTATATGCTGGACGATTTGGAATTACAGCTCCAGGAATGAAATCAATTTGATGTTCTATTCCTCTAATGGGTGGCAATCCACTCGGTACCTCATTTGGAAAGACATCTTCAAATTCCTGCAACAAAGTCAAAGCAACACTAGGAATAGATGGATCACGGTCAGTTACATTAAGAAAAACTCCCTTACATATCAGAAGGAGCATCATACTATCAGAAAAAGTATGCTTGCCTCACATCTTTCCCCCTAGCAACTAAACTTACTTTCTTCTCTCCACTCTCATTTTTATTATGTAATTTCTTCTTTTTCTCTTTTTCTTTGTCTCTCTCAGTTTTTATTCTTTGTTTTTCCTCTTGATCTTTCTTTTCTCTCTCCCTCTTTTCAACCTCTCTTTGCATTTTCTCTTGCATGGCAGCTTGTACTCGCTTTTGGTCTTCAAAAGCCTCCATAGGTGTTAAAGGTGCAAGAGTCACCTTTCGGCCTTCAAAATCAAATGAATACCTATTCTTAAACCCATCATGTGTTGCTTTTCTATCATATTGCCATGGCCTCCCAAGTAGGATATGACTAGCATGCATGGGAACTACATCACACAACACTTCATCCTTATACCTCCCAATGGTAAATGACAATAATACTTGCTTGGTCACCTTAACTTCTCCACTATCATTCAACCACTGCAATCTGTATGGATTAGGATGTTTTGTAGTAGGAAATGCAAGTTTCTCTACTAGTAGAGTGCTAGCCACATTAACACAACTCCCACCATCTATGATCATAGTACAAACTTTTTCTTTGACTAAACATCTAGTATGAAAAATATTTTCTCTTTGTAGTTCATCACCTTCATCTTCCTTCACCTGTATATTTAAAGCACGCATAACAACAAGAGCATTTCCATGCACAACATGCTCTACATCACTATCTTCATCCAAAGGTGGAATGTTAACATCTGAATCTTCATCTACAACTTCATCATCTTCAGATTCAATATCACCACTCGGCCTCACCACCATCACCCTTTTATTTGGACATTCTCTAGCATAATGCCCTTTCCCTAAACATCGGAAACATTGGATGTCTCTTGTTCTTCCATTGGAGTTCATTGGTGCCTTACCCTTATCAATCACAATGGGTTTTTCTCCAGCCTTGTTCCCCTCTTTCTTCTCCTTTGAAACAAATTTATTCTCACTAGATTCCCCTTTCTTCCAATTTGGCTTCCAAGGAACATTATTGGCAGAATTCATTCCCATTCCCGATCTGGTTGTTTTCTTCTTCTTAAGTTGTTTTTCTACCTTGATTGCCATATTTAACATGTCATCAAGCTCCACATAATGATGCAGCTCCACTATGTCGGCAATTTCATCTTTCAGCCCATGTAGAAACCGTGCCATAGTTGCTTCCCTTTCCTCTTCTATATTAGCTCGTATCATAGCTATTTCCATCTCTTGAAAATATTCTTCCACACTTTTATTGCCTTGTACCAGCCCTTGTAATCGTTGATGTAACTCCCTATAGTAGTGTTGTGGTACAAATCTATCTCTCATGACTTGTTTCAGCTCATCCCAAGTCTGCACTCCTCTCATGCCATTTCTTCTTCGTTTAGTGAGTAATTGATCCCACCAAACTAATGCATAATCAGTAAACTCTACCACAGCAAGTGTCACCTTCTTTTGCTCACTATAGTTGTGGCAATCAAAGATGAGTTCGGTCTTTCTCTCCCATTCCAAGTATGCATCTGGATTTGCTTTGCCTTGGAATGATGGAATTTTCATTTTAATTCCATTAACATTGCTGTCTACTCTCCCTCTCCCTCTTGCATTTTCCATAGTTTCTTGCCTAATATTTCTGCCACCACCTCTACCATGCACATTACCTCTCATATATCTTGGTCTAATAACATCATCAAGTGCAACAGATTGCTACCCATCATCATCATCAAGATTATCTTCATCTACATCCTCCAATTCATTGAAAACTGGCAAATCATTTAGTCCAGCATGCCTACCTCTATTCTGCCCCCTATTTGTGTTTTGCTCCCTATGAAAATTATCTCGTTCATCCCTTCCTAAATTCCTTTGATTTGTAGAGCTTGCTTGCTGCAATTCTTCAATTTGCTTTGAGTGTTTTTCCATCTGTTCTCTAATATCAACAAACAACACATTCATCCTTTGAAATTGAGATTGCAATGCCTTAAGAACATAAGAAGCTTCTGGCTCCTCTTGGGGCTGGTTGCTCTCTCGATCACTATCTCATTTTGTTGACATACTGATTGCTGCAAAACAAATGTTAGAAATATTTTCTCACACACTCCCTCACGTGTTTCACTCTAATATGGTAACACTCAATCTGTGTTTCACTCAAACTATGGCTTTTACCCTCTAACAGTCTCACCACTCTATGCCTTTTTTTCACTCACTTCAGCCCCTTCCAAGTTCTAGCAAGAACTTAATATTTCCTCAACTAAATAATTAAATTGCAAGGTTTAAAACACATTCAAGAATGGAACAAGAGTAACACAAGCTGGAAAAAACAGAATATCTGATATTTGAAATCTAAGGACGAAAGACACTGAAATTCTAGACAAACATTACCAAAGGGAAGAATTTGACAAAACTGGATTTAGGATAATATATTGAGACCAAATGGAAGAGAAAAAATGAATTTTTAGGTCTCTTATGAAACGTTTATATTCTGGACCCCAAAATGGCTAACTAGCTGTAATATATGGACAACCAAGCAAACGAATGAATTTTGACATAAAATTTAATATGTAGGCTTAGCTGAATATCTAAAACATGCCTGTAAAATTTGAAAGGATTTGGACATGTTTACATACACGTTCACTTTTGGACACAAAACTAGCTAAATTGGCTGCAATATATGGATAACGAGGCAAATGGATGAATTTTGACTTAAAATTTTATTTCCAAGCTAATTTTAGCATCTGAAACAAGCATATAAAATTTGAGAAGATTTGGTTATGTGCAAACCCAACTTCAGTTTCTAACCTAATAGCAAAATTTAGAGATTAGTTGCTGTTTTTTTTTCTTCGATTTTTTTTTCTCTTTTTTTTTTGTTCTTTCTTTCTTTTTTTTTTAAATTAATCCAGAAACAACATTAAGGAAGAAGGACTCAAAGAAACAAGAAAGCATACAGCTTGTAGAAATTAAACTAATGGCAAAAAAAATGACTCAAAGGAAGACAATATTTTTTTTTGACATAAACAAGAAGGAATGATGCTAAAAACCTGATTTGGAGAGCCTAAGCTCTTATACCAAATGATGTGAGCCTGCCTTGCTAGGATTTAATTCCTAAGGAAGCTCAAGCTACGGATCGTCTCCAAAACATAAGAACACCAACCAGCACCTTCAACCCAACACCAACTTGTGATGTAAAACTGAAACTATATGGCTGGAAACCAAAGATTCAAGACCCAACCCCAACTTGTGAAGGAAAAACCTTGAATATAAGTTAAGACCTAGCAAACTTGGTTATTTTTGCAAGGAATTCATGCAAGTTCTAACCAGAACTCAAAAGAAGGCTAAAAACCTCTCAAAGCTCTCAAAAATGGAGAGAAAACTCAGAATATTCATTAAGTTCAAAATCTGCCATTACATTTGTTTTTAAAGACTTAAAGAAAGCATAAAACAAGTGAAATGATGGAAAAATACAAATATAATAATGTGGTTACATAAAACAAATTGGGCAGCCATATAGCTTGTCTCCCACTAGCTTTTAAAAGGCATGGGCAGCCATATAGCTTGTCTCCCACTAGCTTTTAAAAGGCATCTTTGACTCCCAATGTGAATTTCAGCCACTCTTAATATATGGACATCCAATGGAACGTGAATGGTATGTATTTAGCTCCCAAAGGTATAATGATGGATGCCAATATGTATTCTAACTCCTTTGGGTCAATTGGCCTCTTGGGTAGATTGCAATTTGGATACATGCAACCAAACAGCTTCTTTGCTCTTATTTTCTTCAAGTCTTAACGTTCCAATTGTATTGAGAACATATAGATGTTTGGAAACTAATCCTTGAAGTTTTCTTGCCATTGATCGAGTAACAGGTCCTTGGTGTTGTATGCTAGCAATCAGATCCTCATCAGAACTAATGGCTTAAAAGTCTAGGTTTGCATGTATCTAGTCACAATAGCATTAATTATTCATTCACAACAATAATATAATCTAAATTACTGCCCATAATTCTGACAACATTGATGGGCAGATTCTACATGCATTTTGGTGTTGGTTCATATGTGTCTAGTCACACTTGCACTAAACCACATCAATATTATATTCCAAATTCGTGCTAATGCCCATCACTATACTTATGGGCAGATTCTTCAAGCTTCTTGGTGAGTTTCTGACTTCCTCTTCATGATCCATCATATTTTAGTACAAGTTGGTCTCCCTCTTCATTAATCCACCTTTGAATGAAGTGTTGGAACACATGCTGGAGTTTCTTTGATTGTGATCTTGTGATTGGTTCACTTGGCATAATGATATCATCAACATATTTGCTGCCTTGTGTAGATTCATCAAGCTTGCTTATAGTTTCCTCATCATTCCCTCATTGCTCAAAAAGATTTATCCTCAAATTTGAACCTACATCAAAAGGAGAAAGATCACTAACATTGAAAGTTGCAAAAATATTATACTCACCTAGTAGATCGATTTTGTAGGCATTATCATTGATTCGTTCTAAAACTTGGAATGGGCCATCTCCCCTTGCATCCAACTTGCATTTTCTTTGTTTAGGAAATCTTTCCTTCCTCATATGAACCCATACCCAGTCACCAGGTTGGAAAATCACATGTTCCTTTGCTAGCAACTCCTCCACTTGCCTTTGAAGTTTCTTGGTTTCCTCCGGATTACTTCTATAAGCTGGTCGGTTAGGAATTATTGAGCCCGGAATGAAGTCAATTTGATGCTTAGTCCCTCTTAAAGGTGGTAAATCTTTAGGTACATCTTCTGGAAAAAATATCTCCAAATTCATGTAAAAGAGAACTAATACAACTAGGCAAAGGATTATCAAGGTCAGATGTAGAAATCAAAGCATCTTTGTACCTAAGTACGACCAGTCTTCTTTTCTCACAAAAAGCACTCCTTAACTCTTTTTCTTTTGCATATAACACTCTCTTTTATTTTCTCTCCCTTTCTCTTTTTCTCTCACCAATGGGCCATTTTTATCATTCTTTTTCTCACACTTAGCCTCTTGTACTCCATTTTTATTTGTTTTACTCTCACCACCAGAATTCTTTTCAAATGATCGCAAAATCTTCACTTGATCTTCATACACTTGTTTTGGTGACAATGGAGCAAGAGTGAAATTTAAACCATTTAGGCTGAAAGAATAAAGATTCTTAAAGCCATCATGCAAAGTTTTTCTATCAAACTGCCATGGACGACCAAGAAGGATATGGCTAGCATGCATAGGCACAACATCACAGCAAACTTCATCGTTGTATCTCCCAATTGCAAAAGAAAACAGAACCTGCTTTGTTACCCTCACCTCTCCACAATCATTCAACCATTGCAGCTTGTAGGGGCTAGGATGTTTTGTGCATGCTAACCCTAATTTATCTACAAAATCAGTACTAGCAACATTTGCACAACTACCCCCATCAATGATCATGCTGCACACTTTTCCATTCACAATGCAACGATTATGGAAAATGTTCTCTCTTTGATTACTTTCTTCGTCTTTAATTTGCATGTTTAAAGCTCTTCTAATAACCAAAGATTCACCATGGGCAGGATATTCAATGATATGTTTAATTTCCTCTAATGGTGGCATGCTATCATTATCATCACCACTTTCATGTTCACCAGCACTATCAATTTCACCATTATCTAGTATCAACATGATTTTCTTATTTGGACATTGAGATGCTATATGCCTTACTCCTAAACACCTAAAGCATTTAATGGTACTATGCTTTTGATTAGAGTTAGATGTTTTAGAGTTACCTTTAGGGTCAGCTGGAACTTGTTTTTCCTTTCCTTTCCAGGCAGCCTCCTTCCCTTTAAGATTATCATCTTTCTTTGGCTATTTTGAAGTGAAACTAGAGCTGGAATTAGAAAATCCCTTTGCTGCTCCCTTGAGTTTCAGTTGCTTCTCCACTTTCATGGCCATGTGTACCATATCTTCAAGCTCTACATAATGGTGTAATTCAATTATATTAGTAATCTCTCTATTCAGCCCACTCAAAAATCGAGCCATAGTGATTTGTGGATCCTCCTCTATATTAGTTCTACTCATGATCATCTCCATCTCTTTATGGTAATCCTCCACTGACATGGATCCTTGAGTTAACAGCTGTAATTTTTGGTAAAGCTCCCTATAGTAGTAAGATGGTACAAATCTCTTTCTCATCACAGTTTTCATTTCAACCCAAGTAGTGATGGTTCTTTCTCCATTTCTCCTCTTGGAAATCATCAATTGATCCCACCAAATTATTGCATAATCTGTGAATTCAGCTGCTGCAATTTTAACTTTCTTCATTTCACTATAATTATGACAATCAAACACCAACTCAACTTTCTTTCCCATTCAAGGTAAGCTTCAGCATCATTTCTCCCCTTGAATGATGGTATCTTCATTTTTATGGAAGATATGTTACTGTCCCTTTGTTGAGGTCTTCTTTGAGCAATTGATTCCTCACTTTCTTCATCATCTTTCCTTTCTACCTCATCATCATTCATCATGTTTCCTCTCCCTCTATTCTGCCCCCTTCGATTAGTATCATTCCGTTGCCTTTATTGTGCTGTCTACATCATCTCTCATGTTGTTTATGGCCAAATCAAACCTTTCAAATCTCCTTTGCATTGCCTCTAACATGAATGCTATGTCATTTATGGTCATATCACGTTTTTCACTTCCAGAATTTGACATGCTATAAGAAGAACCTACAAGAAAATGTTAGTAAAGAAAATTTCCTCACCTCACTCTCTTACATGTTTCACTCAAGATCAGATTGTCACTCCTCTTGTATTTCACTCAAAACTTGGTCCTTTTTACCTCTCAATTCTTCTTTTATCAAGTTGAATTTCAGAACTGAATCCACTTAAATCAAGTAAAATAAGTTTTGTTTTAAAGACTCTACAAGGAAACTAATGAACCAAATGAATTTAGCAATTCTAGAAGCAATTTAATTTTAAACAACAAGAACTGAAAGTTAACACAAGAAGCAAAAAATATTTGTGTTAATCAAACCAAAGTAACTATAATTGAGAATTAGCTACTTAATGCATACAAGAAATAAGAGGTATATGAAAGAATAAAACTAAGAATACAAGAAAAAACAATTCTGGATACTAAAAAAAATAGAATTCAAATCACTCCAATGAGTAATTTGAATATGCAACCTATATCTATTCCCAATGTAAGATATGCTCTAAATATCATATTTTAAATGCTAAATGGATGCATAATGAGGAGCTGAAGTAATTTGATCAAATATAATAAGGTAGCAAGCTGTTAATGGTATAAATATGCAAAAAATCTCAAAAACTTGTGTAGAGAAATATTGGACAGAAACATGTACGATTTTTTTTATCTTGAGGAAGTTGAATCTGATTCTTTTTTTTTGTTTTTCTTTTGATCTTTTCCTTCTTCTTTTTTTTTGAACTTTCAGTACACAAGATAGAAATTGAAAGGATAAACAAAAATCCACAGATTTGAAGAACAAGAACAAGGTGCAAGTAGAATAGAAAATGAAGAGACAGAAACTGAATCTGGTTTTTTTTTCTTTTTTTTCTTTTGGGTAATTAAAACATAAAGATACCTAGAGATTTATCTTCAAGCCAAAGCTCTGATAGCAAATGATGCGGAACCCATGGATCAAATATTACATCTAGAACCCCACATACACATCTAGCTTAGAATCTTAGAACTCAAAAACAAATCCTCCCTATCAAACCCACAACTAACCTGTAATTGAGAACTTGGGTGATTGGGATGAAGAAATTAATTGATTTAAACGCCACAAGTCATACTTGATAAGTTAGAACCAATTCTTCATGCAACAAGAATAAGAAAAAAACCTCTCAAACTTGAAAACACATCAATTACATTCAGCATAAACTGGAAATTCGTAGTCATCCCCTTGAGTTCTTTTTCCCCTCCCTATATAGTTGGAAAAGAAGAACTAATGGCTTAAAAGTCTAGGTTTACATGTATCTAGTCACAATAGCATTAATTATTCATTCACAACAATAATATAATCTAAATTACTGCCCATAATTCTGACAACATTGATGGGCAGATTCTACATGCATTTTGGTATTGGTTCACATGTGTCTAGTCACACTTGCACTAAAACACATCAATATTATATTACAAATTCATGCTAATGCCCATCACTATACTTATGGGCAGATTCTTCAAGCTTCTTGGTGAGTTTCTGACTTCCTCTTCATGATCCATCATATTTTAGTACAAGTTGGTCTCCCTCTTCATCAATCCACCTTTGAATGAAGTGTTGGAACACATGCTGGAGTTTCTTTGATTGTGATCTTGTGATTGGTTCACTTGGCATAATGATATCATCAACATATTTGCTGCCTTGTGTAGATTCATCAAGCTTGCTTATAGTTTCCTCATCACCCTTATAAATAAGTACAAGTATTTGCTGCCTCATTGTCAAAGGTTCCTTCACATCACTCATTTTAGCATAAACACTCATTTTTCTTTCACTCAAGTCTGCCTTGTTTTCTCTTACCTTGTGTTTCCCATTTATCTAACCTTTCTCTTTTCTCAATTGGGTTTCCCTTCCCAAATTCATCCCCAATGAAGAGTTAAGTTCTTCATTTTGATGTTTGATGCACATTTGGTCCTCAAAAATTGTTTTTGGAGATAATGGACCAAGTTGATACTTTTCCCCATTCATACTCAAAGAATAATGATTTTTGAACCCATCATGCAACACTTTTCTATCATATTGCCATGGTCTACCCAATAACATGTGTCCAGCATACATGGGTACCACATCACACAAAACCTCATCCTTATATCTACCAATGGAAAATGAAATCAAAACTTTCTTATTTACCTTCACCATACCACTATCATTCAACCACTGAAGCTTGTATGGTTTTGGGTATTTAATAGTGGGTAGCTTCAACTTCTCTACTAGCAAAGTGCTTGCTATATTGGTACAACTTCCACTATCAACAATCAAGTTACATAACTTATTAGCAATCAAACAATGAGTATGAAACAAATTCTCACGTTGCTCCCCATGTTCATCTTGTTTATTTTGCAAACTAAGTGTGCATTGTACAACCAAAGTTTCACCCTTAGCATATTCTACATCACTATCATCTTCCAAAGGTGGCATATCATCTTCATCCTCTCTCTCACTTTCAGATTCTACAATCCCATCCCTCATGATCATTATTCTTTTATTAGGGCATTCACATGCCATATGACCATGTTCAAGGCACTTGAAGCATTTAATGCTTCTAGTTTGGTTAGGTTGATTCTCAACTTTACCCTTGCTGCCTAATTCATTTTTGTTTTTAGTTTCATCTATTTTAGGCTTAACAATGGGTTTATCATCCTTTTTACTCCAATTCGATCTCCAAGAAGAAGAAACCGAAGAAAGTTTAGAATCATACCTTGTGCCTTTTCCTTTGAGTTGTCTTTCAATATTCATGGCCATATTTAGCATGTCCTCCATCTCCACATAATGTTGCAACTCCAAACGATCAGCAATTTTCTTGTTTAGTCCACTCAAAAACCATGCCATAGTAGCCTCACTATCTTCCTCCATATCAGCCCTTATCATGGCCATTTCCATCTCCTTGTGGTACTCCTCTACACTCATAGAGCCTTGTGTCAAAGTTTGCAACCTTTGATGCAATTCTCTATAGTAATAACTTGGGACAAATCTCTTCCTCGTGATTTGCTTCATCTTCCTCCATGTCTCTATGGGTCTTTCACCATTTCTATATCTTTCCTTGCAAATTTGATCCCACCAAACAATAGCATAATCACAAAATTTAACAACAGCGAGTTTTACCTTTTTCCCTTCGGAATAATTATGACATTCAAAGATCAGCTCCACTTTTTGCCCCCCATTCCAAGTAAATATCTGGATTATTTCTTCCTTAAAATGGAGGAATTTTCATCTTAATACTAGCAATGTTATGATCTACATCATCAACATGTCCCCTCCTAACTTGCCTCCTAGGATTGATTAAGTAATTAGAATGGCACTTTGATTTCCTCAAAATGCCACAAACAAAGAAGGTTTGATAAGTTAAGAATGAAAACAATGATTCTAGAATTTGAACGCCACAAACTGAATAGCTTGATAAGTTCCAAAGTTCATGCAAGAACTTAAGACAAAACACTCATAAGTGCTCAAAATATCTTTTATATCTTTGAATAATTGTATCATATCATCATTGGACTGTTGGTGCTTGGCCAATTTTTGATCTGCATGTAATTCCTCATCATTGGCCGAAACCTACCAGTGTACATGATGTTAGGAGTTTTCATGGTCTTGCTAGCTTTTATAGGAGATTCATTAGGAATTTTTCTACAATTGCTACACCTTTAACTGAATACATTAAAAAGAATGCGGGTTTCAAGTGAGGAAAAGATCAAGATGATGCTTTTAACTTGCTAAAAGACAAACTCAGTTCAGCACCTTTACTTGCTTTGCCTAACTTTTCTAAAACTTTTGAGGTTGAGTGTGATGCAAGTGGAATAGGTATTGGTGGAGTCTTGATGCAAGAAGGAAGACCAATAGTATTCTTTAGCGGGAAGCTAAGTGGAGCAAGTCTAAGCTACCTAACTTATGATAAGGAGTTCTATGCATTGGTGAGAGTGTTAGAAAATTTGCAGCACTACTTATGGTATAAGAAATTCATAATCCACACCGATCATGAGTCCTTGAAATATCTCAAAGGACAAGGAAAGCTCAGTCGAAGACATGCTAAATGGGTGGTGATACGGAACCTCCAAGAATAAGCCTGAGAACCCCTTGATTTTGAACCCCCACAGCATTAACTTGAAAATCCCTAGTCGAATTCGGTACAACCCCCAAGGATTAGGTTAGATTTCAGATTACCTTGAATTGATCAAAGATCCAAGAGTTTGAAACAAGTCAGTTCCTAAATCCCAGATTCGAAACACTCCACAAGAAAGATGATCAAACTACTTGAATGTTTTCTGAAGCATGTATTCAAGCAAGAACACAAAGATAAAAGCAATTCGGTTTTAGGTTAATAAATTCGTCCAAAACTTCAAAACTGATGTCTTACAACCCTAAATGAGATATAAATAGCTAAACCCTAATTAGGGTTATTAAGTAGCGTTTGGCTTTCTAATCAAATTTTAAGAAATAATAAAGTAATCAAAGTCCTAATTTAATACCAAACAAACAGGGCCCTTACTTTTTAAATGAGCATAACTAGTGGGCCTTAATACATATTAATTACAAGCCTCATTCGTGAATTACAACTTGTAGCAAGTTGTAATTGACTTCCTTTGGTCTTGTCTCCAAGCTTGTAATTCCTTGCAAACCATAGTTAGCCAAATTCACCAAATCTTGCAAATGGCAAATTAGTGCTTGCTGAATCTTTTTGGCTCGCGATCTAGTTATAGGACCTTGTGGCAGAATAATTGGATTGATGATCTCCTCAACTTGGTCCTCACATCCTAGGCCTTGCTCGTCCTTGTGGTGTGCTCGTTGTTCCACAACAGGTGGAGTTCATTGAATCATTTCCTTACATGATCAAGTAAAAGCAAGGTAAGGAAAATGTGATTGCCGATGCTTTATCAAGGAGGTATGCTCTAATTTCTACACTTGATGCAAAATTATTAGGTTTTGAGTTAATTAAGGATTTATATAATTCAGACCTTGATTTTGCTAATGTTTATGAGGCATGTGAGAAAGGGGATTTTGGCAAGTTTTATAGGCTGGATAGTTTTCTTTTCAAAGAAAATAAGTTATGTGTGCCTCAATCTTCTTTGAGAGAGTTGCTTGTAAGGGAGGCACATGGTGGGGTTTGATGGGGCCTTTTGGTGTGAGAAAAACTTTAGATATTTTAAGTGATCATTTCTTTTGGCCACAAATGAAAAGAGATGTTGAGAGAATTTGTGAGAGATGCATTACTTGTAAACAAGCTAAATCCAAATGAAAAGAGATGTTGAGAGAATTTTAGTTTGTTTCGACATCTTGGATCTCTGATCAATTCAAAGAAATCTGAAATCTAACCTTTATTCTTTGGAGGTTGTACCGAATTCGACTAGGGGTTTTCAAGTTAATGTTTTGGGGGTTCGACATCAAGGAGTTCTCAGCTTATTCTTGGAGGTTCCGTATCATTTGGTATCAGAGCCTATGCTCTAGATCAGGTTTTATCCCTATCAAATTCATTTTTGTTTCTTCTCTTGTTATTTTCGTTTTCGTTACTTTGATCTTGAATTGTTGAATTCATTCTCTTGTTTCCTTGTTCCTCTGAATTGTTTTCTTTGTGGGTTATTTTCGTTTTCATTTCTTCTCTTGTTATTTTCGTTCTGTTTCTTTGTTCTTGATTCTTGAATCGTTTTCTTTGTTTCTTGATCGTCTAACTTGTTTGTTCCTTGAATCGTTTTCATTTTCTTTCAAATTCAAAATATCAAAAAAAAATTATTATAAAACCTAAAATTCCAAATTCAAGAAAAGGTGTTTTAAATTTGAATCTTGGTCTTGTTCATCATTCTGATTTGAATTCGAAATTCAACAAAGTGTGCTAAATTCGAATCTTGTTCTTGATTATTCATTTTGATTCAATTTCAAGTTTCAAATAAAGTGCTCTAAATTCGATCTTGTTCTTGTTACCTAATTGGGTAAAAGTTTTGTGTGGTGTGAACTAAGGTCGCCCCATCAAGAGAGATAGTGAGAGGGAGCAAAAAAAAAAGAGTACGAAACCACTTCAAAAAAAAATTTTCGTTCTCCTTGTTATTTAGGTGATAAGGGTCGAATCTGGATAGGTTAGAATCAATATAATTTATGGTCACGAAATTTTCACCATTGAGGGGTTGTTTTGATTCGAATTGCATTAGTGATTCATTTGAAATTTCAGACTTGGGATACTACACACGGAAGGCTATTTGAGTTGTTTCATAAAGTGTGATTCACCTAAGAACATAAAAGAAATTAGCTTGAGAGGTGTGAGCTAAGCCGTGAGTGAATACATTATATTGAGTGGAACATGAGTGACCAACCCCATCTATTGAGTGTAAACACGTGAGAGAGTGTTGTGAGGCCTTTTATTTGTTTTGTTCTAACCTTTTATTGTAGGAAAAATGTTTGGCCGAGATGATAATGACAGGGGTGTTCAAATTGATCCAGCTCGATTGCGTGAGGTGCAGCAAGCTGAATTTACACATTTATACCGTGTTATGGAGAACATAACAGAAACATTGGAGTGCATGGATTTAAGGTTGCAAAATGTTGAAAGAGCCACACCGGAGCTCAATGAGAGGCAAAGAGGTGGCAGAAATCAAATGCAACAGCCTGAACATTTGGAAGATGAAAATGAGCTTGAGGATGATAATGCAATTCTGGTTGGAGGAGCTCTACATAGAGGTGGAGGTAGAGGAGGCCGTGGTACTGGTCGAGGTAGAGGAAGGATGAATAATAATGCTTTCTATGGTAGAAATCATGGTGACGATGAAGTCGTTGATAGGAGCTTGGGAAGCATCAAGCTGAAAAATCCTAATTTTCGTGGTAAATCAGATCCAGAAGCTTATTTGCAATGGGAAAAGTAGGTTGATCTCATATTTGATTGCCATCGATGTGCTGAGGAAAAGATGGTCAAGCTTATTGTTACTCAATTTACAGATTATGCTATAGCTTGGTGGGATCAGTTAGTGACTAGTAGAAGAAGGAATTTGGAGTATCCTATTGAGACTTGGGCTGATCTTAAATCGGTCATGAGGAAGAGGTTTGTGCCTAGACATTTCCATAGGGAAATCATGCAGAGAATTCAGGTTCTCAAGTAAGGAAGTAAAAGTGTTGATGACTACTACAAAGAAATGGAGATGTTAATGACTAGAGCTAATATAGATGAAGACATGAAGACTACTATGGCACGTTTCTTGGCTGGTTTGAATTTGAACATTACTGATCAGGTTGATTTGCAGCCTTATGTGGAGTTAGAAGTGATGGTGCATATTGTCGTCAAGGTGGAAAAACAACTCCAAGGAAGACGACCATCAAGGTATCATTCAAAACCTGTTTCTAATTCTATTTCTCCTTGGAATAGGGAAGGAAGGCGTGATTACAAGGAAAGAAACAAGGCTGGTCAAGATAGTGGGAAAGCAAAGGCCGAAACAAGTTCTAAAGACAAATCCAAAGTTGAAGAGCCTAAGCTGCGAAATCGAGATATTAAGTGTTGGAAGTGCCAAGGTGTGGGACATATCAGCAAAGAATGTCCAAACAAGAGAGTTATGACTGTAAGAAATGGTGAGATAGTGACTGATGAAGAAGAAGGTGACGATGAGAGTGAAGATGGAGAAAAGCAAGACTTGGAATGTTGTAGTGATGGGAGCATTGAAGAACCAATAAAGGGAGACTTGATGGTTGCTATGCATGCTCTTAACACGCAATTGAAGGAGGAAAACCATGAAGAACAAATAGACAACTTGTTCCATACAAGGTGTCACGTTCAAGGCAAGGCTTGTATTGTGATTGTGGATGGTGGAAGCTGTACCGATGTGGTAAGTACACTCTTGGTTGATCGATTGGGGCTGCCTACAAAACCTCACCCCCGACCTTACAAACTTCAGTGGCTGAATGAATGTGGAGAGGTTAAGGAATATGCGGATTTGTTTCCCGAAGAAATGCCTGATGAATTGCCGCTAATCAGAGGCATAGAGCATCAAATTGATTTCATTCCGGGAGCTTCCATTCCCAATAGGCCAGCGTATCGAGCTAATCCTTTTGAGACAAAGGAGATACAAAAGCAAGTGGAGGAATTGCTAGCTTAGGGATACGTGAGGGAAAGTTTGAGTCCTTGTTCAGTTCCTGTTCTTCTTGTGCCAAAGAAGGATGGGACGTGGAGGATGTGCGTGGATTGCAGAGCCATCAATAAAATCACTGTAAAGTATCATCATCCTATTCCTAGACTAGATGATATGCTTGATGAGTTACATGGTTCTTCTTTGTTCACGAAAATTGATTTGAAATCTGGTTATTATCAAATTTGAATGAGTGTGCGTGATGAGTGGAAAACAACATTTAAGACTAAATATGGGCTGTATGAGTGGTTGGTTATGCCGTTTGGTCTTACTAATGCAACTAGCACATTCATGCGTTTGATGAATCATGTGTTGCGTGAGCACTTGGGTAAATTTGTTGTTGTTTACTTTGATGATATTCTTGTTTACTCTAAGTGTTTGGATGATCATGTCATACATGTGCGTCTTGTGTTAGACATTCTTAGGCATGAGAAGTTGTATGCTAACCTTAAGAAGTGTAGTTTTTGCATGGATAAGGTTCATTTCTTGGTTTTGTGGTGTCTAGTCAAGGTATTGAGGTTGATGAGGAAAAGGTAAAGGCTATTAGGGACTGGCCAAAACCTAAGAATGCTAGTGAGGTGAGGAGTTTTCATGGACTTGCTGGTTTCTATAGGTGATTCATTAGAAATTTCAGTACTATAGCTGCACCTTTGAATGAGTTAGTTAAGAAAAATGTCGGATTTGTTTGGGGAGATGCACAAGAACATGCATTTAATGAACTTAAGGATAAATTGTGTAATGCACCCTTGCTTGCTTTGCCTAATTTTGATAAGACTTTTGAGATTGAATGTGATGCAAGTGGCATAGGAATTGGAGCTGTTTTGATACAGGATCAAAGGCCATTGATGTACTTTAGTGAAAAACTAAGTGGAGAGGCTTTGAAGTATCCGACATATGATAAGGAGTTATATGCATTGTTTCGAGCTTTGCATACATGGCAGCATTATTTGTGGTCAAAAGAGTTTGTGATACATACTGATCATGAAAGTTTAAAGCATTTGAAAGGTCAAGATAAGCTGAATCATAAACATGCCAAATGGGTGGAATTCATAGAAACATTTCCATATGTGATTAAATACAAGCGAGGTAAAGAGAATGTAGTGGCTGATGCATTGTCGCGAAGGTATGTTTTACTTAATTCTCTTAGTGCTAGATTATTGGGTTTTGAGCATATTAAGGAATTATATGTTAGTGATGTGGATTTTGGTGACATATATAATTCGTGTGGAGATGTGGCTGTTTCAAAAGACTTTCATTTGTTTGATGGTTTCTTGTTTAAGAGAAATAGATTGTGTATTCCTAAGTGTTCCATGAGAGAGTTGTTAGTTAAGGAAGCACATGGAGGAGGTTTGATGGGTCATTTTGGGGTAAGTAAGACCTATGATATGTTGATAGAACATTTTTATTGGCCTGGTATGAAACATGATGTGCATAAAGTTTTTGAGCATTGCATAACATGTAGAGAAGCTAAGTCTAGGGTGAACCCGCATGGTTTGTACACGCCATTACCTGTTCCTAATGGACCTTGGACTGATTTGTCTATGGATTTTGTGCTTGGATTACCTAAAACTAGGAGAGGTCGTGATAGTATATTTGTTGTGGTTGATAGATTTAGTAAAATGGCTCATTTTATACCATGTCATAAAACTGATGATGCTAAATTGATTGCTGATTTGTTCTTTAAAGAGGTTGTTCGTTTGCATGGCATACCCAAAAGCATTGTTAGTGATAGGGATGTTAAGTTTTTGAGTCATTTCTGGTGTGTTTTATGGGGAAAATTGGGGACTAAGTTGTTGTTTTCTACTACTTGCCATCCTCAAACCGACGGTCAAACTGAGGTTGTGAATCGAACATTGATTACTTTGCTTAGGGCAGTGATAGAAAAGAATATTAGGATGTGGGAGGATTGTTTACCATTTGTGGAGTTTGCTTATAATAGGGTTGTTCATAGCACTACTAATTGCTCTCCATTTGAAATTGTTTATGGTTTTAATTTGCTTACTCCTTTGGATATTTTGCCATTGCCATCTAATGATTTTGTGAGTGTTGATGCTAGCTCAAAGGCAGATTTTGTGAAGAAATTACATAAACAGGTTAAGGAAAGGACTGAAAGGAAAAATGCTAAAGTAGCTTCTCGAGTGAATAAAGGAAGGAAGCCAATGATTTTTCAGCCTAGTGATTGGGTTTGGATTCATTTTCACAAAGAACGGTTTCCACACCAAAGAAAGTCCAAGTTAAACCCACGAGGAGATGGTCCTTTTCAGATACTTGAAAGGATTAATGACAATGCATATAAAGTGGATTTGCCAGGTGAGTATAATGTAAGTGCTTTGTTTAATGTTGCTTATTTAAGTCCTTTTGATGTAGGTGATGCTTTTGATTCGAGGAAGAATCCTTTTGAGGAGAGGGGAAATTTTATGGAACAACCAGCACAACGCAAGGATGAGCAAGAGTTAGGATGTGAGGAACAAGTTGAGGAGATCATCAATCCAATTATTCTGCCATAAGGTCCTATAACTAGATCGCGAGCCAAAAAGATTCAGCAAGCACTAATTTGCCATTTGCAAGATTTGGTGAATTTGGTTAACTATGGTTTGCAAGGAATTACAAGCTTGAAGACAAGACCAAAGGAAGTCAATTACAACTTGCTACAAGTTGAAATTCACGAATGAGGCTTGTAGTTAATATGTATTAAGGCCCACTAGTTATGCTTATTTAAAAAGTAAGGGCCCTGTTTGTTTTGTATTAAATTAGAACTTTGTTTACTTTATTATTTCTTAAAATTTGATTAGAAAACCAAATGCTACTTAATAACCCTAATTAGGGTTTAGCTATTTATATCTCATTTAGGGTCGTAAGACATCAGTTTTGGTTTTTGGACGAATTAATAACCTAAAGCCGTTTTGCTTTTATCTTTGTGTTCTTGCGTGAATACATGCTTAAGAAACATTCAAGTAGTTTGATCAACTTTCTTGTGGAGTGTTTTGAATCTAGGATTTTGGGAACTAGTTTGTTTCGACATCTTGGATCTCTGATCAATTCAAAGGAATCTGAAATCTAACCTTTATTCTTTGGAGGTTGTACCGAATTCGACTAGGGGTTTTCAAGTTAATGTTTTGGGGGTTCGACATCAAGGAGTCCTCAGGCTTATTCTTGGAGGTTCCGTATCACTCTTCATTAATCCACCTTTGAATGAAGTGCTGGAACACATGCTGGAGTTTCTTTTATTGTGATCTTGTGATTGGTCCACTTGGCATAATGATATCATCAAAATATTTGCTGCCATGTGTAGATTCATCAAGCTTGCTTATATTTTCCTCATCAGAAAGTGTGATTTTTAAGGGTGGAAATAAGGTTGTTCATGATGGTGGAAAGGCAAAGGCAGATTCGAGTTCTAAAGACAAATCCAAAGTCGAAGAGCCTAAGCTAAGAAATAGAGATATTAAATGTTAGAAGTGCCAAGGTGTAGGTCATATCAGCAAAGAATGTCGAAATAAGAGGGTTATGACCTTGAGAAATGGTGAGATAGTGACTGATGAAGAAGAAGGCAACAATGAGAGTGATGATGGTGAGTTGCCAGAATTGGAGAATTGTAACAACGGGAGCTTTGAAGAGCCAATTAGAGGTGATTTGTTGGTTACTAGGCATTCTCTTAACACACAATTGAAGGAGGATAGCCATGAGGAGCAATGAGAAAATTTGTTCCATACAAGATGCCATATTCAAGGCAAGGCATGTAGTGTGATTGTAGATGGTGGAAGTTGCACCAATGTTGTGAGTACACTCTTGGTTGATAGATTGGGACACCACACCCACGACCCTACAAACTTCAGTGGCTTAATGATTGTGGTGAGGTTAAGGTAAATAGACAATCTATCATTTCCTTTTCCATTGTAAATATCATGATGAAGTGATGTGCGATGTGGTGCCAATGCATGATGGAGATATTCTACTTGGTAGACCATGGCAATATGACCAAAGAGCTATGCATGATGGGTACCTCAATAGGTATTCATTCACAAAGGATGGGTAAAAGACCATTCTAACACCACTTTCCTCAAAAGAAGTGTATGAAGACTATTATAGAATGGAAAGGATGAAACTTGAGGCTGTAAAGAAAAAAAAAAGAATGAAAATAAAATGAGTGAAAATAAACATAGTGCAAAAATAAAGAGGGAAAAGGAAAAGGAAAGAAAATTCAGCCTATTGGTATAAAAAAAAAAAGAATGTCAGTTTGATAGCTAGGACAAGTGAGGTTAGACATGCTTTGTACAACAATCAGCTTATATTTGTACTTTTGTACAAAGGGGCTTATTTGGCCACCATTGATCTAAACCCATCTTTGCATAGTGTGTTTGTTAATCTTTTGCAAGAATTTGAAGATATTTTTTCAGAAGAGATGCCCAATGTTTTGCACCAATTAGAGGCATAGAACACCAAATTGACTTCATTCCTGGAGCTTTCATGCCTAATAGACCAGCATATAGAACTAATCCCATCGAGACAAAGGAGATACAAAAATAAGTGGAGGAGTTGCTAGCTAAGGGGTATGTGAGGGAAAGTCTTAGTCCTTGCTCGGTTCCTATTATTCTTGTGCCAAAGAAGGATGAAACATGGAGAATGTGTGTGGATTGCAGAGCCATCAATAAAATCACTGTAAAGTATCGTCATCCTATTCCTAGATTAGATGATATGCTTGTTATATTGTTCTTGTTTATTCACTAAAATTAATTTGAAATCTTGTTATTATCAAATTCGGGATGAATGTGGGTGATGAGTGGAAAACAACATTTGAGACAAAATATGGATTGATGAGTGGCTTGTTATGCCACTTGGTCTTACTAATGCACCTAGTAAATTCATGAGATTGATGAACCATCTGTTGCGAGAGTACTTGGGTAAATTTGTCATTTTTTATTTTGATGATATTCTGATTTACTCTAAGTGCTTGGATGATCATGTTACGCATGTACGTCTTGTATTAGACATTCTTAGGAGTGAAAAGGTGTATACTAACCTTAAGAAGTGTAGTTTTTGCATGGATAAGGTTAAGTTTCTTGGTCAAGGTATTGACATTGATGAGGAAAAGGTAAGGGCTATTAAAGATTGGCCGAGACCTAAGAATGCTAGAGAGGTGAGGAGCTTTCATGGGCTTGCTGGTTTCTATAGGAGATTTATTAGAGATTTCAGCACTATAGTTGTACCTCTGAATGAGTTAGTTAAGAAAAATGTTGGATTTGTTTGGGGTGATTCACAAGAGCATGTATTTAATGAACTTAAGGATAAAATGTGTGATGCATCTTGCTTGCTTTACTTAACTTTGATAAAAGTTTTGAAATTGAATGTGATGCTATTGGCATAGGAATTGGAGCTGTTTTGATGCAAGATCAAAGGCCACTAATGTATTTTAGTGAAAGTTAAGTGGGGCAGTCTTGAAGTATCCTACATATGATAAAGAGTTATAAGCTTTTGGTTCGAGCTTTGCATACATGGCAACATTATTTGTGGCCTAAAGAGTTTGTAATACATACTGACCATGAAAGTTTAAAGCATTTGAAGGGTCAAGATAAGTTGAATCGTAGGCATGCAAATGGGTGGAATTCATAGATACATTCTCATATGTGATTAAATTCAAGCAAGGTAAAGAGAATGTGGTTGCTGATGCATTATCAAGAAGGTATACTTTGCTTAATTGATGCGGAACCCATGGATCAAATATTACATCTAGAACCCCACATACACGTCTAGCGTAGAATTTTAGAACTCAAAAACAAATGCTCCCTACCAAACTGACAACTAACCTGTAATTGAGAACTTGGGTGATTGGGATGAAGAAATGAATTGATTTAAACACCACAAGTCAGACTTGATAAGTTAGAACCAATTCTTCATGCAACAAGAATAAGAAGAAAACCTCTCAAACTTGAAAACACATCAATTACATTCATCATAAACTGGAAATTCGTAGTAACCCTCTTGAGTTCTTTTTCCCCTCCCTATATAGTTGGAAAAGAAGAACTAATGGCTTAAAAGTCTAGGTTTACATGTATCTAGTCACAATAGCATCAATTATTCGTCCACATCAATAATATATTCTAAATTACAGCCCATAATTCTGACAATTTGATGGGCAGATTCTACATGCATTTTGGTGTTGGTTCACATGTATCTAGTCACACTAGCACTAAACCACATCAATATTATATTCCAAATTCGTGCTAATGCCCATCACCATACTTATGGGCAGATTCTTCATGCTTCTTGGTGAGTTTCTGACTTCCTCTTCATGATCCCTCATATTCAGTACAAGTTGGTCTCCCTCTTCATTAATCCACCTTTGAATAAAGTGTTGGAACACATGCTGGAGTTTCTTTGATAGTGATCTTGTGATTGGTCCACTTGGCATAATGATATTGTCAACATATTTGCTGCCTTATGTATATTCATTAAGCTTGCTTATATTTTCCTCATCATTCCCTCCTTGCTCAAAAAGATTTATACTCAAATCTAAACCTACATCAAAAGGAGGAGGATCACTAACATTGAAAGTTGCAGAAACATTATACTCACCTGGTAGATTGATTTTGTAGGCATTGTCATTGATTTGTTCTAAAACTTGGAATGGGCCATCTTTCCTTGCATCCAACTTGGATTTCCTTTGTTTAGGAAATCTTTCCTTCCTCATATGAACCCATATCCAATCACCAGGTTGGAAAATTACATGTTTCCTTCTTCTATTTGCATTATGGGCAAATGATTCATATTTCTTCTTAAGATGAGCTCGTGCCTTCTCATGTATCTTCTTAACCAACTCCGCTTTCTTTTCACCATCTAAATTAGTTATTTAATTTAATGGCCAAGGAAACAGATCAAGTGGTGTAAGCGGATTAAAACCATAAATAATTTCAAATGGTGAATAACCTGGAGAAGAATGTATGCTTCTATTGATATGTCCGAGGGTCTGGAGGGTTGTGGATCAGGTTCGACAAAAGGTGGCGGTGAGCCCATGTTTGATCCAAATAAAGGAAATGGGTGCGCCTCTGCTAACAGCTTAAGCTTTTGGTAGAAATGGTTAGCGTTCTTTCCAGTTAAGCTTGCTGGTGCAGGGTCAGTACCAGGATGGATGACCTTCTGGGAAGTGCTTGGCCTAGCCGTGTTGGTTCAAGGTCAGTACCAGGAGGGGTGACCTTCTGGGAAGTGATTGGCCTAGCCGTGCTAGTGCAGGGTCAGTACCAGAATGGGTGTCCACCTGGGAAGTGCTTGGCCTGGCCGCATCATTTGGTATCAGAGCCTATTTATCGGTTCTGGTCCCACTGCTCTAGGTTCGAGGACGAACCTCCTTAAAGAGGGAGGGAATGATATGTCCGAGGGTCTGGAGGGTTGTAGATCAGGTTCGACAAAAGGTGGCGGTGAGCCCATGTTTAATCCAAATAAAGGAAATGGGTGCGCCTCTACTGACAGCTTAAGCTTTTGGTAGAAATGGTTAGCATTCTTTCATATTAAATGTGCCGGTGCAGGGTCAGTACCAGGATGGACGACCTTCTGGGAAGTGTTTGGCCTAGCCGTGTTGGTGCAGGGTCAGTACCAGGAGGGGTGACCCTCTGGGAAGTGCTTGGCCCAGCCGTGCTAGTGCAGGGTTAGTACCAAAATGGGTGTCCACCTGGGAAGTGCTTGGCATGGCCGCATCATCTATTATATGCAAACTCCACTAATGGCAAACAATCTTCCTAAGTTTTCAAATTCTTACCTACAACAGCACGTAACAAAGATCCTAAAGTCCTATTTACCACTTCTATTTGTCCATCAGTTTGTGGATGACAAGTTGTAGAGAACAACAATTTAGTACCTAACTTATTCCATAAAACACGCCAAAAATGACTTAAGAACTTCACATCTCTATCACTTACAATTGTTTTAGGAATGCCATGCAAATGAACTACTTCCCCAAAGAACAAATTAGCAATATTTGTTGCATCATCAGTTTTGTGACATGCAATGAAATGAGCCATTTTACTGAATCTATCAACAATAACAAATATGTTATCTTTCCCTTTTCTAGTCCTAGGCAGCCCCAAAACAAAGTCCATAGATATGTCAATCCAAGGTGCATTAGGAATAGGTAAAGGAGTATCCAGCACATGCGGTAAAGATTTAGATTTTGCTTGTTTACATGCAATACACTTGGCACAAATTCTTTCAACATCTTTTCTCATATTTGGCCAATAGAGAAATGTTCATGCAGAATGTCTAAAGTCTTAAATGCCCCAAAATGTCGCATGAGTCCTCCACTATGTGCCTCACTCACAAGCAATTCCCTTAATGAGCAACTAGGCATGCATAATCTTCCATCCTTAAAAAAATACCCATCATGCCTATAAAACTTCTGAAATGTAGAATGCTCACATTCTTCATTGGCATACATATCCTTAATTTGCTCAAAGCCTAATAACTTAGAACTAAGAATTGAGATTAAGGAATACCTTCTTAAAAGTGCATCTGCTACAACATTGTCTTTGCCATGCTTATACTTTATCACATATGGAAATGGCTCAATGAACCCTATCCACTTTCCATGTCTTCGGTTCAGCTTGGTTTGCCCCTTTAGATGCTTTAATGATTCATGATCTGCATGAATAACAAACTCTTTAGGCAATAAGTAATGTTGCCACACTTGTAAAGCTCTTACCAAAGCATACAACTCCTTGTCATAAGTGGAATAATTTAATTGTGCACCATGAAGCTTCTCACTAAAATATGCAATTGGTTTCCCTTCTTGCATCAAAATAGCACTTGTGCCCACACCTGAAGCATCACACTCTAATTCGAAGGTCTTATCAAAATTTGGTAAAGCAAGAATTGGAGCAGTAGTTAACCTTTCTTTCAACAAATTGAATGCATTTTCATGAACTTTAGTCCAATTAAACTTTACATCTTTTTTTGCCAATTCATTTAATGGTGCAGCAATGGAACTAAAATCTTTAAAAAACCTTCCTCTGTCCATCTAGGTTAGTAATCTCATGTAATGAAAAAGGCATTAAATCCATAGGAGTAAGAGGATTAAACCCATACACAATTTCAAAAGGTGAGAATCCAGTGGAAGAATGCAAACTATGATGATAAGCAAATTCAACTAATGGAAGACACTCTTCCCAAGTTCTCAAATTCTTACCTACCACTGCAAGTAATAAAGTCCCTAAAGTCCTATTCACCACTTTAGGCCACAAATATTGTTGCCATGTATTCAAAGCTCGAACCAAAGCATATAACTCCTTATCATATGTTGGATACTTCAAGGCTGCCCCACTTAACTCCTTATCATATGTTGGATCTTCATAGCTTTATCAACCATCTCCTCCATGGTATTGTAATCATACATGTCCAACTCACTTGCAATATTCTAATTAAGTCCTCCAAGAAATCTAGATATCATATGTTGTTCATCTTCCTCAATATTGGCTCTAGCCATGATCATCTCCATCTCCTTATGGTATTCTTCTATACTCTTGCCACCTTGCACCAGTCATGCTAAGCGATTATAAAGATCCCTATAATAATGAGAAGGGATAAAATGCTCCTCATCAGGTCTCTCAACTCCTCCCATGCGGGTATGACTCTCAACCCCTTGCCTCTTCTAGTGGATTTTAGTTGACCCTTGAACTCCACAGCTGCAATGTGTGACTTCTTTTCTTCAGAATAATTATGGTACTCAAAAATTTGCTCTACTTTGTGCTCCCATTCAATGTATTCTTCAGCATTGTTGTTCCCTCTAAATTCAGGAACCTTCATTTTGATGGAAGTCAAATCATTATCATTGATAGGTGCTTGATAAATTCCAGCTTCTCCTTCTTCAAATCCATAATCAGCCACATGGCCTCTCTCATATGCACCTCTTGGTGCCCTCCTCCTAATTGGCTCTTCTCTCTTTTCAGCTCTTGTTGGTTGTAGAATTCTCTGTGGTAGCCTTATTGGAGCAGGTTGTTGTGCTTGCATTAAGCGTTCCATGGACTGTTGCAAGCTAGCCAACATATTTGCTATTCTTTCCATATTGTCCTCATTTGCTTGCTAGTACGTCTCAAGATCATCTGCAATATCCCGGATACTCATCTCTTCTTTCTCAACAGCTATGCCTTTATCTCTACTAGAATTGCTACTCATTATCTCACAAAACAAAGAACTCACCTTCGCTAATTCTTTGATTGCACTTCAGAACAAAGGCTCACAAATCAATCACCAAGCACGTTCAAGGGAACTAGAACCTAAATCCTAGAATGACACCTAGAAAGAAACTTGACAAATTTGGAGGCAACACAAGAAAATTTTGTCACACGATTATATCAACCAGAGTATAGAATCAAACAAATAATACTCTAGCAATGTCACGGAATCAAAATGGTAGCTCAAACAAGAAATAGAAACAAAGAGGTCAAAAATTATGACGAAACTGGTCAAAATGTATCAAAACCAACTCACCTTAGCAAGTTAGTTTATGGACCTAATAATTCTACCCAAGAAAGCTAGTATCAAGACTCCCCAAGAATTCAATTTCGAAAAAGGAAACTTCCAAATCAGCAAGAAAAACGTAATAAAACAGCCCCTCAATTGACCGAAATTGGTGGCCAAAATTTTGATTACTTTCAACCTGATTCAAAACGATTCTAATGCCTTAAATTACTAGAAAAGCAAAGAAATTTTGTTGAAGTGATTTTGTACTCTTTTTTTTTTTTAGGATATGGTCACTATCCTTGGATCACCAACGAAACACAAAGCCTCCAGTACAATTTATACCCAATTTGGAATAAGAATAACGTATTTCGAATCAAAAGGCAAGAAAATAATTTCAAAATTGAACAAAGAATTCTATAACCCTAATTCGAAAATCCAATTAGAACCCTAACGGAATAACTAAAACAACCCTAGAAAGACAGATAGATAAAGATTTACCTGTAATTGGCTCTGATACCAAATGACGCGGAACCCTATGGCAATGAAGGCCTCAAACCCCAACGCACGATTGATAGAAGAAAAACCAAGAACGAAGGAAAAACCACCTTCTAAAGCACCTAATTGCTTAGCAAAGCACGAACACTTCTAACGGAAGGATTTAGGAAGCTCAAATTAGAAGAACGGCACAATCAAAATTGATAAGTAAATCTAATTCTTGATGCAATCAAAAGAAAAAGAGAATCCACTCCTGTTCTATGATGGCCGAAATTTTCAATAAGAAAATTGAGAATAT
The DNA here is from genome assembly GCA_947685225.1 of Garcia nutans. Classification (NCBI taxonomy): domain Eukaryota; kingdom Viridiplantae; phylum Streptophyta; class Magnoliopsida; order Malpighiales; family Euphorbiaceae; genus Garcia; species Garcia nutans. Next base: position 27,657,748 of record CANTUV010000007.1, on the reverse strand, counting down.
AATTTTCATAAAGTGTCCTTTTAAGAAAAATAAGGCCCTATTTATACTAAAAGGCACACATAAATCCGAAACCCTAATTCTAATGGGAAAAGGAAAGCTACAAAGTCAAAATCCTAACCCATTAAGGAAAATATAAAGTATGGAAACAAATTAATATTCTGAAATAACTAAATAGGAAACCACACATCCTAACCCACTAAGGAAAATATAAAGTATAAAAAAAAGGGTCAAACTAAAACCCTTTAAAATAAGAACACACCCCACACTATTTGGACTGTCCATGGGCCTTAAATTACTTCCCAAGGCTGTATATGAACCCCCATGAACCTTTCTTGCACGTTGGACCTCTTTAGCTAGCCTTTAGCTTCCATATTCACACTAAGCATCATAATCAGCTTTGGTGTGCCTTCTTCAAGCTCTATTGTGCATTTTTCCATTGCCATTTTAGTCACTTCCTTTGAAATTTGATCTTGAATATGCAATCCCATAGCTGCTCCAAACTTCTTAGCTCTGCTCCTAGTCAATGGCCCATTTGGAAGCGCAAATGGATCCTTACCTCGTGGCTGGTTCGTATCAGGGGCATTTTCTCCAAGGACTACGTCTTGATATTCAAGACATGGTGAGTTTTTATCCTTATGATTCTCTGATTGAATTGAAAAAATTGGCTCTAAGAAGTGAGGCTAGTTTATCTCATGCTCGCCCAACCCGAAGTTTTTCTAAATCTTCAAACTTTCCTTTACCTTACAAATCAAGTCCCAAAACCTCACAATCTGCCTCTACAAAGGCTTCCTCTACACCACCACCAAAAATCCCATCAAACACCCAAAACACCTCCTCCCTAATCAAGAATGTTCAATCTGCCCCACCAACCAAAAGTGTCTCTAAAAATGTCTTGAAATGTTTTAAATGCCAAGGTTATGGTCATTTTGCTTCTGAATGTCCCACAAGAAAGATAATGACCATAAGGGAAATAGAAGAGGTAGAGGAAGGTTTGTTACTTGCTGACTCCAACGAGGTAGATTCGGTTTTGTATGATGGTGAGGAAGGGGTCCTTGAATGTGAAGCTATGGAGGATGGAGGATGTTTAGTTGTGATGAGAGTTCTGAACTTAGAAAGGAGTGAGGAGGATTGGAGGAGGAAATCTTTGTTCCACACTAGATGTTTGACAAATAACAAGCTTTGTGAAGTTGTTATTGATAGTGGGGCATGTGAGAATGTTGTTTCCAATGAGATGTCACCAGGTTGGGAATGAAAACTGAGCCAATCGACACGCCTTACAAGTTGAATTGGCTGGATTCTACACATGAGATAAGAGTGACTAAGAAAACCTTGTTCCATTTTTTTATAAGAAAATACGTTGATGAGGTAAGCTGCCATGTTATTCCTATGACAGCTTGTCATTTATTACTTGGAAGGCTTGGTTGTATGATAAAGATGTTCAACACCAAGGGAGAGCTAATACTTATACATTGCTCCATAATGGAAAAAAGATATTACTCAAGCCTATGCTGCCAGAAAAGAAAAAGAAGAAGAAAGAGGTTGGAGTTATTGGGTTTTTGTCCGATGATGGGAAGAATGAAATCATTGAGGAGTTGCCTAGCTTTGTCCCTATGGATGTGGAGGATGAGCCCAAACATAATCATATTATCCCAAATGAGGTACAATCTTTGATTAGTGAGTTTAAGAGAGTATTCCCAAATACATTACCCTCGGGTTTACCCCCTCTAAGAACCATACAACACGAGAAAAGCTTTGTTCCGAGAGCCCAAATTCCTCACAAACAGTCCTATAGAATGAGCCCTAAAGAGAGTGATGAGTTACAAAAGCAGGTTGATGAATTGTTGAAAAGGGGATTTATAAGGGAGAGTGTATCTCCATGTGTTGTTCCAGCATTTTTAGTACCAAAAAAAATGGAAAATGGAGAATGGTGATTGATTCTAGAGCTGTTAATAAGATCACAATCAAGTATAGATTTCCAATTCCAAGGCTTGATGACATGCTTGATAGATTGTATGGAGCTTCGGTGTTCTCAAGGATTGATCTTGCAAATGGATTCTATTAAATTTGTGTTAAAGAAGGTGATGAGTGGAAAACAGCCTTCAAAACCAATGCGGGGCTGCATGAATGGTTGGTTATGCCAATGGGGCTTTCAAATTCACCTTCCACCTTCATGCGGCTTATGAATGAGGTACTCAAACCTTTTCTCAACAAATTTGTGGTGGTATACTTTGATGATATTATGATTTTTAGTTGTAGTTTACATGAGCATTGTATGCATTTGAGACTTATCTTTGAGGTTTTAGACCGTGAATCATTATATGCTAATGTGGAGAAGTGTCATTTTTGTGATAGAACCATTAGTTTCTTGGGGTATGTTGTGTCTAAAGATGGGATTAGTATGGATCCAGAAAAGGTAAAAGCTATAATTGAATGGCCAATTCCTAGCAATTTGTTTCAAGTTAGAAGCTTTCATGGATTTTTTTTCTTTCTATAGAAGATTCATTAAGAATTTCAGCACTATAACAAGCCCAATTACAGATTGCATGAAGAAGGGATTGTTTAAATGGACCCCCCCCCCCCCCCCCCCCCCCAAGCCACCATTGCCTTTAACACACTAAAGAATGCCATGACAAAAGCTCCTGTTTTATCCTTACCCAATTTTACCTTGCCTTTTGAATTGGAGTGTAATGCTAGTGGGGTAGGGATTGGGGCTGTTTAGAGTCAAGAAGGAAAGCCTATTGCATTTTTTAGTGAAAAGTTGAATGAAGTTAGGAGAAAGTATTCTACCTATGACCTTGAGTTTTATGCTTTGGTGCGTGCACTTAGACATTGGAGTGCATATTTGTTGGCAAATTCATTCATTCTGTATACTAACCACCAAGCACTTAAATATATTCAAAACCAAGCTAAGTTGAGTATAAGACATGCATCTTGGGTTGAATATATGCAATCCTTTGATTTCATTGTGAAGTATAGAGATGGTACAAGTAATGTTGTGGTTGATGCATTGTCTAGGAGATTTGAAGTTCTTAGTACCATGCATGCTCATGTAATAGGATTTGATGATCTGAGAACTTTGTATGAGAATGACGGGAATTTCGGTCAGATTTGGGAAAGAGTTAGGAAAGATGATGCATTTAGGGATTTCACTATTCATGATGGTTATCTTTTCAAGCTTGATGCTGTTTGTGTTTCTCAAAGTTCTTTAAGGGAAGCAATTCTAAAAGAAGTCCATGGCGGAGGCCTAGCTGGACACTTTGGACGAGACAAGACCTATGAATTGGCTAGTAGGAATTTCTATTGGCCAAAGATGTGGAAAGACGTTTCAAGGCTTGTTGAGGGTTGTAATACATGTAAACAATCCAAAATGACATCACAAGCACATGGTCCATACATGCCTTTGCCAGTTTTGAATGCTCCATGGGAGGATGTAAGTACTGATTTCATAGTTGGGTTGCCATGATCAAGGAGAAATCATGATTCTATTATGGTGTTTGTAGATAGATTTTCTAAAATGGCTCATTTTGTTGCTTGTAACAAAACTAATGATGCATCACATATTCTGAACTTGTATTTTGAAAACATTGTAAAACTCCTAGGAATTCCAAGAAGTATTATAAGTGATAGGGATGTAAAGTTTTTGAGTCATTTTTGGAGACATTTATGGGCAAGACTTGGCATGGATACTATGTTGGCACATGCAGAGTTTGCTTACAACAGTTCCAAGAGTAAGACTATAAATTTTACTCCTTTTGAATTAGTTTATGGTGCTAACCCTCTTATTCCAATTGATTTGAGCAAAGCAAATGCTAGTGTCCCATTCAACCTAAAGGCTAAAGAAAGGGCTGCTGAAATAGTCGAACTTCATACTAAGGCAAAAGAACATATTCAGAGGAAGAATGATGCCTACAAGCTTCAATCCAAGCTGAAATCTATTGTTGAATACAAAGAAGGTGATCTTGTGTGGGTGTACTTGAGGAAGGATAGATTCCCTTCAAAAAGAAAGAATAAGCTAATGCCCAAAGTGGAGGGTCCTTATAAAGTCCTGAAGAAGATAAATCAGAATGCCAACAAGATTGAGCTTCCACCATCTTACAACATTTCCAACACATTGAATGTAAGCGACCTCTCTGAATTTGTTGAAGATTCAATGCAACCTTCTATGGCAAGAGGAGACTTCCCAAGAAGGGGAGAATGATGGAGATCCATCAGTCCTTGCCATTCAAGACACTCTTGATATGGGCCTTCATACTCTTTTGGAAGATGACGAAGATGATGTTGTTGATCCTAATGGACAACTCTACTTTGAACCCATACATAACATGAAGATTCAACTCATTTTGAAGCCTTTTGGGCTGTTCTAAGCCCTTATATTTGAAGTCCAATTTAAAGACCAACATAATGCACTTAAAGATTGATTTTAGCACGTGTTTCTAGCTCATACATGTGGGGGACGTTTGAAGACTTCAATTTCTTTTTTTCAGTTTCATTTTCCATTATTATCTTGCTTTTAATACGTGTTTGATGTTGATTTAATGTAGGCAGTTTTCTTTGGCTTTAATTGCCTTTATTTAGCTTGTAACTCTTCTTTGTTTCCTTATTTAAAAAGGGAAACGAATTTGGAATAGAGACAAATTATCTTTTGAGTGAATTGAAGTGTTTTAACACATTTGGGTTTTGTTAGTTTCCAAAAACTAATAGGGTTTTGTATGTGATCCAAAAACATTCAACCAGTTCCATTTTTGTTGTTACAATCAACCATTTAACTTCTGAAATTCCAGATTTTAAAGCAAACATAAACACCTTCCTTTTCTCACAAAATAAGCCCTTACACCTTACATTCAACCTAATTTTCGTACAACACTACAAACCATCCATAAAGTATCATTTTCTTCCATTTCTTTCATTCACAAACAACCATCTAAACACCACCACACCATCAAATCACCTCTAATTGGCTCCTCAATGCTCCCATCGCTACAATCCTCCAATTCTAACAACTCACCATCATCACTGTCACTGTTGCCTTCTTCTTCATCAGTCACTTTCTCACCATTTCTCAAGTTTGCTGATATGACCTACACCTTGGTGCTTCCAACATTTAATATCTCTATTTCTTGCTTAGGCTCTTTGACTTTGGATTTGTCTTTAGAAACCGATTCTTCCTTCGCCTTTCCATCATCATGAACAACCTTATCTCCACCCTTAAAATCACGCCTTCCATCCATATTCCAAGAAAAAACTTGGATTATAATAAGGTTTGGAAACATACCGTGCTGCTTCTCTTCCTTAGAGTTGTTTTTCCACCTTGATGGCAATATGCACCATCTCTTCTAACTCCACTTAAGGCTGCAAATCAACTCGATCCACTATTTCCTTGTTCAAACCAGCCAAGAAATGTGCCATAGTAGTCTCCATATCTTCATCTATATTAGCTCTAGTCATGATCATTTCCATCTCTTTGTAGTAGTCATCAACACTCCTACTACCTTGTTTAAGAACCTGAAGTTTTTGCACGAGTTCTCTATGAAAATGTCTAGGCACAAATCTCTTTCTCATGACAGACTTAAAGATCACACCAAGTCTCAATGGGATACTCCAAATTCCTTCTTCTATTAGTCACCAATTGGTCCCACCAAACTATAGCATAATCTGAAAATTGAGTAATAGCAAGCTTGACTTTCTTTTCTTCACTAAATTGATTGCAATCAAAGATAAGCTCAACCTACTTTTTCCATTGCAAATAAGCCTCTGGATCTGATTTACCTCAAAAATTAGGAATTTTCAATTTAATGCTTCCCAAGTTCCTATCTACAAAATCATCATCACAATGATTTCTACCATAGAATGCATTATCATACATCCTTCCTCTACCTCTACCAGCACCGCGACCTCCTCTACCTCCTCCTCTATGTAGAACTCCTCCAACCAGAGTTGCATTATCATCCTCAAACTCGTATTCATCATCCAAATTATCAGGTTGATGTATTTGATTTCTATCACCTCTTTGCCTCTCATTGCGCTCCGGTGTGGCTCTTTCAACAGCTTCCAACCTCAAATCCATACGCTCTAATGTTTCTATTATGTTCTCCATAGTGTGATATAAACGTGTAAATTTAGCTTGTTGATCCTTGTGCAATCTAGCCGCATAAACTTGTATAGCTCCACTACTTTCACCTTGGTTAGACATTGCTACAATAAAAGATTAGAAAATAACAAAGAAAAAAATAAGATAAGGACCTCACAACACTCCCTTACGTGTTTACGCTCAAAAGATGGGGTTGGTCACTCATGTTTCGCTAAATTTATTTATTTTGCTAACGGCTTTTCTAACACCACTCTAGCTAATTTCTTTTACGTTCTTAGGTGAATCACACTTTTAGAACAATTCAAATAGTCTGATTTGTGCAGAATTTCTAAATCTGAAATTTTCAAAACAAGGTTGAAGCAAAATGGCTAAAACAAGAAATTTAATATACTAGAAGCAAAAAAATATGACAACTCATTAAGAAGCAAATGACGTATGAAAAAAAATGACAGAGATTTGATTAGGACAATTTAGAAGGTTTTTTTTTTTTTTGAAAAAACAGCCCCAAAAGTTATTAATTAATGATTAATAACTATAATAATCACACAATAAATGTGGGTTAAATTTAGAAGGTTATTTTTTGAAGAAACGACCCCAAAAGTTATTAATTAATGATTAATAACTATAATAATCACACAATAAATATAGTCAACTATAGTTCAAATCTAATTAGGAAGATCTAAAGCCACAATTCCAGATTTTTTTTCTGTTTTTTTTCATAATTTTTTTTCCAGATTTGTATTTCTTTTTCTCTTCTAAACAGCAAGATTTTAATCTCTTTTTTTTTTGTTTTTTTTGGATGATTTTTTTATATCCACAAGCACTAATTCAGATGTACAAGCTTTTTAATTGATAAAAAGAACTCAAATTAGCCCAACAAACAAAACCAGAATTTGAAGAGACAATAATAATTCAAATGATGGAAAAACAAAGGAAACACAAGAACAATAAGAGATAAACTTAGAAGAACAAAAGAAAACAAGAATTCAGAATCAAAAACACAAATTTGTTAAGGATAAAACCTGATCTAGAGCCAAAACAGCTCTGATACTAAATGATATGGAACCTCCAAGAATAAGCCTGAGAACCCCTTTGATTATTATGGACCCCTACAATATTAACTTGAAAACCCCAATAACAATTCAGTCTCAACCCCTAAGAAAGGCTAGAATTCAGATTGCTTAGAAAGATGATCAAAGATCTAGAATAAAGGAAACTTGTTGATGCGAACAAAGATGGCAATATGAGCAAGGCTAGTGGAGCAAGCACAGAAGGCCAACATGGCATGGAGCTCATTTTACCAAATGGGCCAATTACAAGGTTGCAGGCCAAGAAGCTCAAATCTACCTTCCAAGGCTTTGTAAGGCGATTCATGAAAGAAAGACTTGGTGGACAGGCTTTTGACGCTACGGATATAGAGGAGAAGCAGCCCATAAATTTAATCCAAGTATATGGGCCTATTATTTAATATGTATTAAGGTCCACTAGTTATGCTTATTTAAAAAGTAAGGACCCTGTTTGTTTTGTATTAAATGAGAACTTTGTTTACTTTATTATTTTTAAAATTTTGATTAGCCAACCAAACGCTACTTAATAACCCTAATTAGATTTATATCTCATTTAGGGTTATAAGACATCAGTTTTGGTGATCATATTATTCAATTATTTTGGCTTGGCCGAATTTCATCAAGAGAGGATTCTCTTCTTCTTATTACATCAAGAATTGGTATCAACTTATCAAGGTAACACTTGTGGCGTTCTTTCTAGTTATTTTTCTTTAATTATGTCTAATTATCTACGTTTTTAGTTGCATGTCAATTAGGGGTTTAGTAGGACAAACAACCAGCTAGGGTTCTTGGTATACTTAATTTGTGTGTTGGGTTTCGAATTCTTTATAATCTTGGGGTTCAGCATCATTTGGTATCAGAGCTTTGGCTCTATTATTCTTATGCTTTCTGTAATATTCTTTTCTTTACTTTAATCAATTCTGTAATTTTTTTATTTTTTTATTTCAATCCATTCAAAATTTTGATTTTGGCCTATTAATTCGTTAACTTAAAAAAACAAAAAAAAAAGAGGAAAGAAGAAAACGAAAAAAATTAAAAAAATTAAAAAACAATAAAGAAAAAAATAGCTTGGTGGCTGCTAGAATAAAGCTAGGGTTGAAGGAGACCTTTTTGGGTTGAAATTAGGGTTGAAAAATATAGGGTCAATTTTGGTGGTGGAATGGTCAAATTTGAAAGGCCATAACTTTTCGCTATGGAAGAGTTACAGGACACACAATACCAATTTAGAAACTGATTTTTGAGCCCTACATTTGTTATCGGGTTTACTTATAACGGCCTGTCATGGCCCCCATATTCAATTTTAGGGCGAACGGGCCATCTGAAAATTCTTGCGTGATTTTTGGGATTTTTTATTCTATTTCCAAAACTGTTTAGGGTTTTCTTATTTCAATTAATTTCCTTTCATATCTATACCATATCTTACCTTCCTAATTAGTATAAGTTAGTTGAATCACTAGGTCTAAGGTTTATTTCAGCTCCCACTTGGGGAAAATCAAAATTCTTTAATTTAGCTTCTTGTTTTTGTCAATTTTATTGCATTCATAGTTTAATTTCTTTGTTTTCAATTTCTTTTGTTTCTACCACGCATATAAGGGTGACTTTTGCATTCTGGTTACTCTTAGGACTTGCATTCACAAACGTACAATCCTTCATCTGTGTGTTTTCTCTTTTTTTTTTATTACAACGATTATTCAATTGCATCTAGAACTTGGGTGCTTTTTTTTGTTTCTTGTTAGGATTTTCATTGTAATTTTTATAGATTACTACTTGTGATTAACTTGATTAGTTGTTTTAAATTCTGAAGTGCAACTTCAAGAAGGGAACAAGAGAGGAAAAAAGGCAAGAGAGTGTGAGCAAATAAGAGGGTAAAATAGTGTGGGGCGTGTTCTTGTATGCATTATCATTGATCTTTGCCAACACTTGAAATGGACCATCACCACGTGCATCAAGCTTATTCTTCCTTTGATTTGGAAACCTCTCCTTTTGGAAGTGTACCCAAACCCTATCCTTAGGAGCAAACTGATACGAACCAGCCACGAGGTAAGGATCCATTGGTGCTTCCAAATGGGCCATTGACTAGGAGCAAAGCTAAGAAGTTTGGAGCAGCTATGGGATTGCATATTCAAGATCAAATTTCAAAGGAAGTGACTAAAATGGCAATGGAAAAGTGCACAATAGAGCTTGAAGAAGGCACACCAAAGCTGATTATGATGCTTAGTGTGAATATGGAAGCTAAAGGCTAGCTAAAGAGGTCCAACGTGCAAGAAAGGTCCATGGGGGTTCATATACAGCCTTGGGAAGTAATTTAAGGCCCATGGATAGCCCAAATAGTGTGGGGCGTGTTCTTATTTTAAAGGGTTTTAGTTTGGCCCTTTTTTTATACTTTATATTTTCCTTAGTGGGTTAGGATGTGTGGTTTCCTATTTAGTTATTTCAGAATATTAATTTGTTTCCATACTTTATATTTTCCTTAATGGGTTAGGATTTTGACTTTGTAGCTTTCCTTTTCCCATTAGAATTAGGGTTTCGGATTTATGTGTGCCTTTTAGTATAAATAGGGCCTTATTTTTCTTGTAAGGAGACTTTTTTTGAAAAAATTATATTCTCAATTTTCTTATTGAAATTTTGGCCATCATAGAACAGGAGTGGATTCTCTTTTTCTTCTGATTGCATCAAGAATTAGATTTACTTATCAATTTCGATTGTGGCATTCTTCTAATTCAAGCTTCCTAAATCCTTCCGTTATAAGTGTTCGTGCTTTGCTAAGCAATTGGGTGCTTTAGAAGGTGGTTTTCCTTGTTCTTGGTTTTCTTCTATCAATCGTGCGTTCGGGTTTGAGGCCTTCATTGCCATAGGGTTTCGCGTCAGGATTGCATATTCAAGATCAAATTTCAAAGGAAGTGACTGAAATGGCAATGGAAAAGTGCACAATAGAGCTTGAGGAAGGCACACCAAAGCTGATTATGATGCTTAGTGTAAATATGGAAACTAAAGGCTAGCTAAAGAGGTCCAACGTGCAAGAAAGGTCCATGGGGGTTCATATACAGCCGTGGGAAGTAATTTAAGGCCCATGGACAGCCCAAATAGTATGGGGCGTGTTCTTATTTTGAAGGGATTTAGTTTGGCCGAATTTTGGCATCTTTTTGGCACATGGGATGTGTGGTCCCCTATTTAGTTATTTCAGAATATTAGTTTGTTTCCATACTTTCTATTTTCCTTAATGGGTTAGGATTTTGACTTTGTAGCTTTCCTTTTCCCATTAGAATTAGGGATTCGGATTTTATTGGCCTTTTAGTATAGGGCCTTATTTTCTTGTAAGCACACTTTTATTTGACAAATTATATTCTCAATTTTCTTATTGAAAATTTCGGCCATCATAGAACAAGAGTGGATTCTCTTTTTCTTCTGATTGCATCAAGAATTAGAATTACTTATCAATTTCGATTATGGCGTTCTTTTAATTCGAGCTTCCTAAATCCTTCCGTTATAAGTGTTCGTGCTTTGCTAACTAATTGGGTGCTTTAGAAGGTGGTTTTTCCTTCGTTCTTGGTTTTCCTCTATCAATCGTGCGTTGGGGTTTGAGGCCTTCATTGCCATTTGGTTCCGCGTCAGTGAAGTTAGTAGCAGTTGAGTTTACAGATTATGCATCGATATGGTGGGGACAACTGAAACTTACAAGAATAAGAAATGGAGAGAAGCCTATTGAGATGTGGGCAGAAATGAAGGCTGTCATGAGGAGGAGATTTGTGTCATCCTACTACTATAGTGAGCTACATCAAAAATTGCAGAGACTCACTCAAGGGTCTATGTCAGTAGAAGATTATCACAAAGAGATGGAGATGGAAATGATTTGAGCAAATATTGAAGAGGATAGAGAAGCTACGATGGCTCAATTCTTGGGAGGTCTAAACAGAGATATAGCAAATATGGTAGAGCTACATTACTATATAGAGCTTGAGGAGATGGTGAACCTGGCCATGAAGGTGGAGAGACAACTCAAGCAAAAGGGGGCAGCAAGGAGTTCCTCCAATTACAACCCAACATGGACCTCAAGGTGGCCCAAGAATGATGAGAAGAATAAAGATGAGAGGTCTAAGGATAAAGACTTAAGTTCCAAGGTGAAAGGTGCAAGCTTTGAAAAGAGCAAAGGAGTCTCTTCTACAAATAAAGGTACCACTGATTTTTCTAATTCTTCTAATAGGCAAAGAAATATTGAGTGTTTTAAATGTTTGGGTAATGGACATATTGCTTCACAATGTCCCCAATAAAAAGACTTTGCTTATGAGGGACAATGGAGAAATTGAATCTGAATCAGAATCTGACTGTGATTCTATTCCTAGTTTGGAGGATTGTTGATGAGGAAACTATAAGCAAGCTTGATGAATCTACACAAGGCAGCAAATATGTTGATGATATCATTATGCCAAGTGGGCCAATCACAAGATCACAATCAAAGAAACTCCAGCATGTATTCCAACACTTCATTCAAAGGTGGATTAATGAAGAGGGAGACCAACTTGTACTGAATATGATGGATCATGAAGAGGAAGTTAGAAACTCACCAAGAAGCATGAAGAATCTACCCATAAGTATGGTGATGGGCATTAGCACGAATTTGGAATATAATATTGATGTGGTTTAGTGCTAGTGTGACTAGACACATCTCACACCAACACCAAAATACATGTAGAATCTGCCCATCAATGTTGTCAGAATTATAGGTAATAATTTAGAATATAATATTGATGTGGATGAATATTTAATGCTATTGTGACTAGATACATGTAAACCTAGACTTTTAAGCCATTAGTTCTTCTTTTCCAACTATATAGGGAGGGGAAAAAGAACTAAAGGGGATTACTACGAATTTCCAGTTTATGCTGAATATAATTGATGTGTTTTTAAGTTTGAGAGGTTTTCTTCTTATTCTTGTTGCATGAAGAATTGGTTCTAACTTATCAAGTCTGACTTGTGGCATTTAAATCAATTCATTTCTTCATCCCAATCACCCAAGTTCTCAATTACAGGTTAGTTGTGGGTTTGGTAGGGAGGATTTATTTTTGAGTTCTAAGATTCTATGCTAGATGTGTATGTGGAGTTCTAGATGTAATATTTGATCTATGGGTTCCGCATCATTTGGTATCAGAGCTTTGGCTTGAAGATAAATCTCTAGGTATCTTTTAAGTTTTAATTTATCCAAAAGAAAAAGAAAAAAAAAGAACCAGATTCAGTTTCTATGTCTCTTCATTTTTTGTTCTAGTTGCACCTTGTTCTTGTTCTTCAAATCTGTGGATTTTTTTTATTTTTCAATTTCTATCCTTGTTTACTGAAAGTTCAAAAAAAAGAAGGAAAAGAACAAAAGAAAAACAAACAAAAAAAAGAATCAGATTCAACTTCCTCAAGATAAAAAGAAATTCGTACCTGTTTCTGTCCAATATTTTTCTACACAAGTGTTTGAGATTTTTTGCATATTTATACCATTAAAAACTTGCTACCTTATTATATTTGATCAAATTACATCAGCTCCTCATTATGCATCCATTTAGCATTTAAAATCTGATATTTAGAGCATAGCTTGCATTGGGAATAGATTTAGGTTACATATTCAGATTACTCATTGGAGTGATTTGAATTCTATTTTTCAATATCCAGAATTGTTTTTCTTTGTATTCTTAGTTTCATTCTTTCATATACCTCTTGTTTCTTATATGCATTAAGTAGCTAATTCTCAATCATAGTTACTTTGGTTTGATTAACACAAATACTTTTTGCTTCTTGTGTTAACTTTCAGTTCTTGTTGTTTAAATTAAATTGCTTCTAGAATTGCTGAAGTCATTTTGTTCATTAGGTTCCTTGTAGAGTCTTTAAAACAAAACTTGTTTTACTTGATTTAAGTGGATTCAGTTCTGAAATTCAACTTGATAAAAGGAGAATTGAGAGGTAACAAGGACCAAGTTTTGAGTGAAATACAAGATGAGTGACAATCTGATCTTGAGTGAAACACGTAAGGGAGTGTGGTGAGAAAATTCTTCTTTACTAACATTTTCCTACAGGTTCTTATACCATGTCAAATTCTGGAGGTGAAAAATGTGATATGGCCATGAATGACATAGCCTTCATGTTAGAGGCAATGCAAAGGAAATTTGAAAGGTTTGATTTGGTCATAAACAATATGAGAAGTGATGTAGACAGCATAATGCAAAGGCAGCAAAATAATACTAATCGAAGGGGGTAGAATAGAGGGAGAGGAAACATGATGAATGATGATGAGGTAGAAAGGAAAGATGATGAAGAAAGTGAGGAATCAATTGCTCAAAGAAGACCTCAACAAAGGGACAGTAACATATCTTCCATAAAAATGAAGATACCATCATTCAAGGGGAGAAATGATGCTGAAGCTTACCTTGAATGGGAAAAAAAATTGAGTTGGTGTTTAATTGTCATAATTATAGTGAAATGAAGAAAGTTAAAATTGCAGCAGCTGAATTCACAGATTATGCACTAATTTGGTGAGATCAATTGATGATTTCCAAGAGGAGAAATGGAGAAAGAACCATCGCTACTTGGGCTGAAATGAAAACTGTGATGAGAAAGAGATTTGTACCATCTTACTACTATACGGAGCTTCACCAAAAATTGCAGTGGTTGACTCAAGGATCCATGTCAGTGGAGGATTACCATAAAGAGATGGAGATGATCATGAGTAGAACTAATATAGAGGAGGATCCAGAAATCACTATGGCTCGATTTTTGAGTGGGCTGAATAGAGAGATTGCTAACATAATTGAATTACATCATTATGTGGAGTTAGAAGATATGGTATACATGGCCTATGAAAGTGGAGAAGCAACTGAAACTCAAGGGAGCTGCAAAGGGATTTTCTAATTCCAGCTCTAGTTTCACTTCAAAATGGCTAAAGAAAGATGATGATCCTAAAGGGAAGGAGGCTGCCTAGAAAGGAAAGGAAAAACAAGTTCTAGCTGGCCCTAAAGGTAACTCTAAAACATCTAACTCTAAGCAAAAGCATAGTACCATTAAATGCTTTAGGCATTTAGGAGTAGGGCATATAGCATCTCAATGTCCAAATAAGAAGATCATGTTGATACAAGATAATGGTGAAATTGATAGTGCTGGTGAACATGAAAGTGGTGATGATAATGATAGCATGCCACCATTAGAGGAAATTGAACATATCATTGAATATCCTACCCATGGTGAATGTTTGGTTATTAGAAGAGCTTTAAACATGCAAATTAAAGATGAAGAAAGTAATCAAAGAGAGAACATTTTCCATACTCGTTGCGTTGTGAATGGAAAAGTGTGCAGCATGATCATTGATGGGGGGTAGTTGTGCAAATGTTGCTAGTACTGATTTTGTAGATAAATTAGGGTTAGCATGCACAAAACATCCTAGCCCCTACAAGCTACAATGGTTGAATGATTGTGGAGAGGTGAGGGTAACAAAGCAGGTTCTGTTTTCTTTTGCAATTGGGAGATACAAAGATGAAGTTTGCTGTGATGTTGTGCCTATGCATGCTAGCCATATCCTTCTTGGTCGTCCATGGTAGTTTGATAGAAAAACTTTGTATGATGGCTTTAAGAATCTTTATTCTTTCAGTCTAAATGGTTTAAATTTCACTCTTGCTCCATTGTCACCTAAACACATGTATGAAGATCAATTAAAGATTTTGAGATCATTTGAAAGGAATTCTGGTGGTGAGGGTAAAACAAATAAAAATGGAGTACAAGAGGCCAAGTGTGAGAAAAAGAATGATAAAATTGGCCCATTGGTGAGAGAAAAAGAGAAAGGGAGAGAAAATAAAAGAGAGTGTTTCTATGCAAAAGAAAAAGAGTTAAGGAGTGCTTTTTGTGAGAAAAGAAGTCTGATTGTACTTAGGTACAAAGAGACCTTGATTTCTACATCTGACCTTGATAACCATTTGCCTAGTTGTGTTAGTTCTCTTTTACAGGAATTAGGAGATGTTTTTCTAGAAGATGTACCAAAAGGTTTACCACCTTTAAAAGGGATTGAGCATCAAATTGACTTCATTTCGGGCTCAACAATTCCTAACTGACTAGCTTATAGAAGTAATCCGGAGGAAACCAAGGAACTTCAAAGGCAAGTGGAGGAGCTGCTAGCAAAGGGACATGTGCGTGAAAGTCTTAGTCCATGTACTGTTCTAATTTTACTAGTCCTAAAGAAGGATGAATCATTTGCCTATAAAGCAAATAAAAGAAGGAAACATGTGATTTTCCAACCTGGTGATTGGGTATGGGTTCATATGAGAAAGAAAAGATTTCCTAAACCAAGAAAATCCAAGCTGGATGCAAGGGGAGATGGCCCATTCCAAGTTTTAGAATGAATCAATGACAATGACTACAAAACTGATCTACCAAGTAAGTATAATGTTTCTGCAACTTTCAATGTTAGTGATCTTTCTTCTTTTGATGTAGGTTCAGATTTGAGGACAAATCTTTTTGAGCAAGGAGGGAATGATGAGGAAACTATAAGCAAGCTTGATGAATCTACACAAGGCATCAAATATGTTGATGATATCATTATGCCAAGTGGACCAATCACAAGATCACAATCAAAGAAACTCCAGCATGTGTTCCAACACTTCATTCAAAGGTGGATTAATGAAGAAGGAGACCAACTTGTACTGAATATGATGGATCATAAAGAGAAAGTCAAAAACTCACCAATAAGCATGAAGAATCTGCCCATAAGTTTAGTGATGGGAATTAGCACGAATTTGGAATATAATATTGATATGGTTTAGTGCTAGTGTGACTAGACACATGTGAACCAATACCAAAATGCATGTAGAATCTGCCCATCAATGTTGTCAGAATTATGTGACTAGACACATGTGAACCAATCAGGAATGTTTTCCTTATGCAATCAGGAATGTTTTCCTTATACAATTAGGAATGTTTTAGTCTTAATTTTCCATATGCAATTAGGAATTTTGTAACCCTTATTTAAGGGCACTATTAGGCCAAATTTGAGACAACAATAATTAATAAAAAATTTTGAATTCTTCTACAAGTTCTTCTTGTGAATTTTCGTGTGAGAGAGATTAGAGTGGATTCTTTAATTCTTTCTTTGCATCAAGAATTAGGTTTACTTATCAATAAGAGTTGTGGCATTTTCCTTCTTCTTACCAACTAAATCCTTCAATCATAGTGAGTTCGCGTCTCTTTATAGGGGTTTGGGTTCCTTAGGAGGTGATTATCAAGTTTCAAGGATTTCTCTACCATTGTTATACATTGGGTTTGCTGCCATCGTTGCTAAGGGTCCGCGTCATTTGGTATCAGAGCCTTGCTACAAGGTAATTTTTATCTACTTTGTCTTTCTAGGGTTTGTTAATTTAGGTCTTTTAAATTTCTGTGTTTTAGGGTTCTTAGAGAGTCTAGTCTTTAATTTTCAAAAAAGAGTCATATATCAATTCTGATCAAGGCCGAATTGAAGGAGGGTATTCTTAGGGTGAAAACAAAACCTAGGAAAGGGATTCTTGGAGAATTTCGAAACCAAGAATTAGGGTTCTTGAAAGAAAGCAAAAGCTAGAGTTTGTGTTCAAGTTTGATTTCGATTTGGTCTTGAGTGAATCTGGGTTTGCGAATTAAGTCCAGATTTTGAAAAGTCATTGGGAGTAAATTAAGTCCCGAATTAAGGGGATAGTGAGAGGAAGCAAAAAAAAAAAAAGAGTACAAAACCACCTCAACAAAAATTGTTTGATATTCTTGCTATTTGGGTGCTAAGGATCAGATCTATGTGGGTTAGAAGTAATAAAATTTTTTTGGGTAAAAAAATTCACCTTTTGAGGGTTTTTGGAATTCGAAAATCAGACCTTAATATTCATATTATTTGAGTGTTTTAGGTGTGAATTAGAGTCTAGAAGCTAGCATTTTGGGTAGAATTGATTAGGTCCACAAAGCAGCTTGCCTAGTGTGGGTTGTTTTTGATTCATTATATCCCAATTTGTCTTGTTTATTGGCTTCATTGTTTCTGATTTCTTTATCTAACTTTTAATTCCATTACATTGCTAAGTATCATTTGCTTGTATCGATACTTGGTTCTATATCGTGTAGTGCAAATTACCTTGCATTGCCTCCGGATACTTGTCTTGTTTTCTATCTAGTTCTAGGATTTAGGTTCTAGTTTCTTGAACGACTTGACAATTGTTGGTTGGTGAGCTTGGTTCTGAAGTGCAATCAAGGAAGACAAGAAAAGTGAGGTAATTCTAAACACTTGAGTGAATTTCGATTATTACTAATCTTGTTTCTTTGAGTTTGTTTGTTTGTTAACATGGCTGGAAAAGGAGAAGAGACTAGCAAAGAAGGAGCTATGGCCGAAAGCTTGGCTAGGCTTAATGAGATTTTGGCAGCAATGCTTGGTCGAATGGAGATGATGGATACTAGATTGTAAAGAGAATGCAGCACGACAAGCACAACAAATTCAGCAAGTGCAACAAGGGCAGCCAGCCGCACATCCAAATCCCATAATGCGAGCTAGAAGAATGCTTAGGAGAGAAGGGCAAGGAAATCTTGAAGCCCTAGAAGCAGTCGAAAGGGTAGAAGATGAAGATGAAGGTGGAAATCAACCTACCACTGATGGTGACCTTACTTCCATCAAGATGAAGATTCTTTCCTTTGAAGGGAAGAACAATGCAGAAGAGTTCATAGAATGGGAGAGGAAAGTTGAGTAGATTTTTGAATGCCATAACTACACCGAAGAGAAGAAATCAGTTTTGGCAGCCGTAGAGTTCAAGGGGTATGCTACCTTTTGGTGGGATCAATTGAAAGCTAATAGAAGAGGGAAAGGTATGAGGCCTATTCCTGAATGGTCAACCTTGAAAGAACTAATGAGAAGCCGATTTGTACCATCTCACTACATTCGGGATTTGTACAATCGACTGGCAAGACTAGTTCAAGGTGGAAGAAGTGTGGAGGAGTACCACAAAGAGATGGAGATGATCATGGCTAGGGCAAATATTGATGAAGATGAAGATAAGAAGATGTCATGATTTCTTGGGGGATTGAACTTGAACATAGCCAATGAATTGGAGATGTATGAATTCAACACAATGGAAGAGTTAGTTTAAAAGGCCATGAAGATAGAGAGAAGATTGAAGAATAAAGCTATTTCGAAAACTGGCTACTCTAAAGTTAATGGAAATTTTTCAAACTTCAAGGGTTCAAGTTCTAGTGGAGGTTCCTACAAAGGGGATTACAAGGATTCTTTCCAAAAGAATTCTTCCTACAATCCTAATTTCAAGAAGCTGAATGATGGGGATGCAAAAATAGCCAAGGAAACACCTTCTAGACCTACTCCAAGTAAGGAAACTAAATGCTACAAGTGTTTGGGAAGTGGACACATTGCTTCTCAATGTCCGAATAAGAGGGTGATGATTGCTACCCATGAAGGGGAAATTGAATCAGAATCTGAACATGAAGAAGAAGAGGAGGCCGAATGTAGTGATAGGGCCGAATATGATGAAGAAGCTTGGGAGAATCAAGTCTTGAATGCTGAACATGGAGAGATGCTTGTTACTAGAAGAGCCTTGAATATTCAAGTTAAGGAAGAAGGCTTGGATCAAAGGGAGAATCTTTTCCACTCTAGGTGTTTGGTGAATGGTAAGGTTTGTACACTTATCATTGATAGTGGAAGTTGTACCAATGCTGCTAGTACTACAATGGTGGATAAATTGGGGTTAACTTGTTTTAAACATCCCAATCCTTACAAGTTGCAATGGTTCAATAACGCTAGGAAAGTAAAAGTGTTGAAGCAAGTCAAGGTACCATTCTCCATTGGGTGGTATAAAGATGAGGTTTTGTGTGATGTAGTGCCAATGCAAGCTGGACATTTGCTATTAGGAAGACCATGGCAGCATGATAGAAGGGCACAACATGATGGCTTTTCTAATAAGTATACATTTACTTATGAAGGAAAGAAGGTTGTTCTAGCACCATTATCACCTCAGGAGGTGTATGAAGATCAGAAGAGGATGCTAGAGAGGGAGAAAGAAGTTTCGGCCAACATGAACCAAGGGGGTTCAAATTCGGCCAATGATGTTTCTTCAATAGCCAAGGGTAATTCTAAGGGTAGGGAGAGAGAAAATAATAAAGTGAGTGAGTGTAGAAAGGGAAAAGAGGCCGAGAGTCAAAAGAAAGTAAGCAAACAAATAAATGGCCCATTGGTGAGAGAAAATAAGCAAGGAGAAAAAGCAAAACATACTTTTTATGCAAGAGTAAGAGAGATAGATGTAGGGCAGCCTGTACTCATTATTATGTATAAAGAATTGTTACTTGCTGACAGTGAAGAATCTCTTGATTCTTTACCTTCTAGTTTTGTGTCTTTGTTGCAGGATTTTAAGGATGTGTTTCCTGAAGACCTTCCTAGTGGTTTTACCGCCATTAAGAGGGATTGAACATCAAATTGACTTCATACCCGGTTCTACAATTCCAAACCGGCCAGCATATAGGAGCAATCCTATGGAGACAAAAGAGATGCAAAAACAAGTTGAAGAGCTTTTGGAGAAAGGCTTGGTTCGTGAGAGCCTTAGTCCTTGCACCGTTCCAGTCTTATTAGTACCCAAGAAGATGGTTCTTGGAGGATGTGTGTTGATTGTAGGGCTGTGAACAAGATTACTGTGAAGTATAGACATCCCATTCCTAGACTTGATGACATGTTGGACGAATTGCATAGGGCGAGATATTTCACAAAGATTGATCTTATGAGTGGATATCATCAAATTCGCATGAAGCCTGGAGATGAATGGAAGACTGCCTTCAAAATAAAATATGGTTTGTATGAATGGTTAGTTATGCCTTTTTGTTTATCTAATGCACCTAGTACTTTTATGAGATTAATGAACTATGTTTTGAGAGCTTATTTAGGTAAGTTTGTGGTAGTTTACTTTGATGATATTCTGATTTATAGCAAAACTGATGATATTCTGATTTAGGTAAGCATGTTAGGAATGTGCTTGAAATCCTTAGGGAGCAAAACCTTTATGCTAAGCTTAAGAAGTGTTCTTTTTGCCTAGATAGGGTTGTTTTTCTTGGTTTTGTTGTAAGTATGCAGGGAATTGAAGTTGATCAAGAGAAGGTGAAAGCTATCCAAGAGTGGCCGAATCCTTCAAGTGTGACAAAAGTGAGGAGTTTTCACGGATTGGCAAGCTTCTATAGGAGATTTGTCCCTAATTTCTCTACATTGGCAGCCCCCTTGACTAGCATAATCAAGAAAGAAGTGGGGTTCGTTTGGGGCAAGGAGCAACAAGAAGCATTTGATGCTTTGAAAGAGAAGCTTTCTACTACACCCATTTTAGCTTTACCTAACTTTGATTCTACTTTTGAAATTGAATGTGATGCTTCTGGTGTAGGTATTGGAGCTGTTTTGATGCAAGAGAAGAAGCCCATTGCATACTTTAGTGAAAAGCTTAATGGAGTAAAGTTGAATTATTCAACTTATGACAAGGAGCTATATGCTTTGGTGAGAGCATTGGAAGTATGGGAGCATTATTTGCTGCCCAAGGAATTCATGATCCATTCAGACCATGAATCATTGAAGCATTTGAGAGGGCAAGGCAAGTTGAATAAAAGACATGAAAAATGGGTTGTGAAGATTGAGAAGTTTCCTTATGTGATCAAATATAAGCAAGGTAAAGACAATGTAGTGGCAGATGCACTTTCAAGGAGGTACGTTTTACTTAATGTTTTGAGTACTAAATTGCTTGGATTTGAATGTATAAATGACTTATATGTTGGTGATTCTGATTTCGGCAATGTTTATGATGCTTGTGAGCATGGTGCTTTTAATTCTTTCTATAGACATGATGGGTTTTTGTTTAAGGGTTCAAAATTATGCATGCCTAGATGTTCTATGAGAGATTTGCTAGTATTAGAATCACATTGTGGGGGTTCGATGGGGCATTTTGGAGTTGATAAGACTTTAGGCATGCTGAATGAACACTTTTATTGGCCAAATATGAAAAGGGATGTAATTCGGATTTGTAAGGCTTGTTTGGCTTGTAGGCAAGCTAAGTCTAAGTTATGCCTCATGGTTTGTATATGCCATTACCCGTTCCTAGTTCTCCTTGGATAGACATTAGTATGGACTTTATTTTAGGATTACCAAGGACTAAGAGGGGGAGAGATAGCATATTTGTGGTTGTTGATAGGTTTAGTAAGATGGCACACTTTATCCCATGTCATAAGAGTGATGATGCTAGTTTAGTGGCCGAACTCTTCTTTAGGGAGGTGGTTCGAATTCATGGGATACCAAAATCCATAGTTTCTGATAGAGACACCAAGTTTTTGTCTCACTTTTGGTGTGTGCTTTGGGGAAAGTTAGGTACCAAGTTGTTATTTTCCACCACTTGTCATTCTCAAACGGATGGACAAACAGAAGTAGTAAACAAAACTTTAGGTACCATGTTGAGAGCTTTAGTGGGTAAGAATTTGAGTTCTTGGGAAGATTGTTTGCCATTTATTGATTTTGCTTATAATCGTGCTATTCATTCTTCTACAGGATATTCACCTTTTGAGCTTGTTTATGGTTTTAACCCACTAACAGTTTTGGATCTTGTTTCTTTACCTTCTCATGAGCTTGTTAGTTTAGATGGTGAGAAGAAAGCTAAATTGGTGAAAGAGATGCATGAGAAAGCAACGACGAATATTGAGAAAAGGAACAAGAGATATGCTGATTCTGCAAATAGAGGGAGACGTGAGATGAAGTTCCAAGTTTTAGAATGAATCAATGACAATGCCTACAAAACTGATCTACCAAGTAAGTATAATGTTTCTGCAACTTTCAATGTTAGTGATCTTTCTTCTTTTGATGTAGGTTCAGATTTGAGGACAAATCTTTTTGAGCAAGGAGGGAATGATGAGGAAACTATAAGCAAGCTTGATGAATCTACACAAGGCAGCAAATATGTTAATGATATCATTATACCAAGTGAACCAATCACAAGATCACAATCAAAGAAACTCCAGCATGTGTTCCAACACTTCATTCAAAGGTAGATTAATGAAAAGGGAGACCAACTTGTACTGAATATGATGGATCATGAAGAGAAAGTCAAAAACTCACCAAGAAGCATGAAGAATCTGCCCATAAGTTTAGTGATGGGCATTAGCACGAATTTGGAATATAATGTTGATATGGTTTAGTGCTAGTGTGACTAGACACATGTGAACCAATACCAAAATGCATGTAGAATCTGCCCATCAATGTTGTCAGAATTATGGGCAGTAATTTAGGTTATATTATTGATGTGGATGAATAATTAATGCTATTATGACTAGGTACATGTAAACTTAGACTTTTAAGCCATTAGTTCTTCTTTTCCAACTATATAGGGAGGGGAAAAAGAACTCAAGAGGTGACTATGAATTTTCATATTGTTGAATGTAACTGATGTGTTTTCAAGTTTGAGAAGTTTTCTTCTTATTCTTGTTGCATGAAGAATTGGTTCTAACTTATCAAGTCTGACTTGTGGCTTTTAAATCATTTCATTTCTTCATCCCAATCACCCAAGTTCTCAATTACAGGTTAGTTGTGGGTTTGGTAGGGAGGATTTGTTTTTGAGTTCTAAGATTCTATGCTAGATGTGTATGTGGGGTTTTAGATGTAATATTTAATTCATGGGTTCCACATCAGTAATAAGTAATAGGAATGTCAGTACACTTAAAGCGTAGAAGACCCGCATTATCTTTCATATTAGGCATTGTGATATCATAATTTATACAAAAGTCGTTAACAGCTTCCAATAATCCATCCCATCCATTTTTCCTTACGTTTTGCAATTCTTATTTAACAGTTGCAGTCAAATGAATCATATTACCAATATTTTGATCCTTTCTTTGTAAGACTTGAGATAGATCATTTAGCATTCCTAAAAGTTTTCTCATTAAGAAAACAATGAAAATAAATTCATAACTTTCCATTTTATCAATCAATCCCACAGTTTCCCCTCTATTTCTTTGTTCAGAACCATCCTCATAAATGTTATTAAGAACCTCATTCACTGGTGACCACATAGAGAATAGACGTACAATTATTTTATAATGAGAACCCCAACGAGTGTCACCGAGTCGAGCTAAATTTCTTTCTTGATGTAAGCCTCTTCCACTTTGAACATCACCTCTTTTCAAGCGTTGAACTATTTCATCATGTTATTTTTATGGAGAGCATCCCTCCTTTTACATGAAGCACCAATAATATCCACAATCATTACAACATAATAAAAAAAATTACTCACGAATCTATTATTCCCAGCTATTGCAACAAGAACTAATTGGAGTTGATGAGCAAAATAATGAATGTACCATGTCGAGGAATTTTCATTTAAAATTAGGGTCTTCAATCCATTGAATTCACCTCACATATTAGAAGCTTCATTATAACCTTGGCCTCTAACTCTACTTAATGATAACCCATGTTTCGCTAAGAAATTATTAAGTGCACTTTTAAAGACAAAGCAAATGTGTCACTCATATGTACCACTCCAACTAATCGTTCCACCACTTGTCCCAACTTATTAATATATCTCAATATAATAACCATTTGCTCCTTTACAGAATTACTCGAGCCTCATCAATTAATATAGAGTAAAAGTAATCTCCAACATCCTTAATAATAACTAATATTATCTCTAAAACACAAGCGCTAACTATTTATTTTTGGATACGTGGAGAAGTGAGCTAATTATTTCTAAGAGCATTTGAATTAACTACATTCCCAACATCAATATTGCGTTGGAATTACCCCGGCTAAGTGATCTTTCTGACTCATCATGTTCTAAAAAAGGTAACTCATTTGCTAAAAGAAAATGTATAAAGTCAACAATAGCTGTCAAACGTGTCCGGTAATGTCTCTCTTGCTCTTGGTTGTGAGAAGATAATGCATGAGACACTTTATCTTTGATTTTTGAAACCAACATATAGTATTCTAGCATTATTGTGTGGACTACTCAGACCACCAGCGTATTCATTAAATCTCTCCATGCCTTTTTTCCAATTGCAAAACCTGATTTCCGTGAAGTCATTATCCTCCTGCTTATATTCTCTAATCAAACTAAAAAGATAAAACCAGAAACAAATTGTTGCATCTTTAAAAATACTATATTCCAACCACTCAAATTTAGAGTACCAACTCTCTCTAAAACTCCTCATTATTTTTCTAAATTATATTTGGGAAAAATTATGTCCACGTGGTTGGCAAGATTCTTTAGCTACATATTGTCTTCTAACATCATTCCTAATCTCAAAATCAAACTCATCAATAGGTTTATGCAATGTTGAGTCACCCACAATATCATTAAAACTAACATCCGAATACTCTATTTTATCACTAGTTCCTTCCTCACTTACATGATGACTACTTGATGTAGGGATCGGTGTTGGAATCAGAATATTCGAGGGTTCACTATATTTATTTCACATTCTCTTAGTCTTGATCACATATTTATCCATATATGTTCAATTTAGAATTAGTTTAACCTAATTTATATTTGGCATTTTAAACACTCACAAAACATTAAATTACATTTTATATTTAAAACCTAATAACAATTCACAAAACACTAGCAAAACCAATTAATTCAACATAATCACAACACATATCATTTTAAAATAAATTATTATAGTTAATTAAAATTCAAATAAACAACAATCTATATTTATATAGAAAAAATATCAATTTTTCCCTAAAACCTAATAATCACAAATTTACAAAATACAAGTAAATTCAATTAATTCAACATAATTAATAAATTATATTCTATATTTAAAAACCAATTGAATAAACTATATTATATATATAAATAAAATCCCTAATTTTTTACCTAAAATAAAAATTATCATAAATTCATAAAACATAATAAAATTAATTAATTCAACTAATTAATAAACTATATTCTACATTTAAAACCCAATATATAATCTATTTTATATTTAAAAAATAAAATCTCCAATTTGTTACCTAAAATAAAAATTATCAAAATCTCCAATTTTTTACCTAAAATAAAAATTATCATAAATTCACAAAACACAATAAAATTAATTAATTTAACTAATTAATAAACTATATTCTATATTTAAAACCAAATATATAATCTAGTTTATATTTAAAAAAAATCTCCAATTTTTACCTAAAATAAAAATTATCACAAATTCACAAAACATAATAAAATTAATTAATTCAACCTAATCAATAAACTATATTCTATATTTAAAAACCAATTAATAAACTTTATTCTATATTAAAAAAATCTCCAAATTTGTAACCTAAAATCTAATAATTACAAAAAATAACAAACAAACTAATAAAATCTAATAATCACAAACTAAAAAAATTAAAAAAATCAACAAAATATTAAAAACCCAGACTGGTGGTGGTCATCTCAGCGTCGCCAGTGGATTCGGCAGGTGGTCTGGTCGGAGTAGGAGTCGTCGTCGCCCCCTGCACTCCCTTGTTCTCTGCCTCTGCGTGCCTGCTTTCTACTCTACCTCTCTCCTTCTCTCGGGCCAGCTTTTATTTATTTTTTAATTATGTTAAGTAAAACGGTGTCGTTTCACTTAATATAATTAAAAAATTAAAGCCCTTGGCTGAAACGACGCCATTTTAGCTAGGGGCAAAATGGTAATTACTCGTGAGAGGTTTTCTTCAACCTCTCCCGCTCATCTGTCTCTTCCCATTTCTTAGCCCTCCTATTCTCTTTGCAACACGCATTGGAGGCCACAAAAAAAATACCCCCATATATCATTACTTCTGGCCACCGACAAGGGGGGTCATCAGCCCTCATACGACCCCATAGGTCCACCACTGTTCATGGGTAGATTAAAGTAATTTACTAGTTTTTTTTTTCTTTTTTTGAGCCCCGCATACACCTTTACCTCAAAAGTACATAGTAAAGTTGGATTTGAGTTGCACAAACATCATGCTTCTTGTTACGGAAACTACAATGAAATTTTAAAGTAGCTAGATATGATGCACTATAGATTATTGGATAAAAAATATCAAATGGTTCATTTTAAAGATGTGCGGTGTTTAGGTTGGTAGAATTTTAGTAGTTGGCCAACCCGACTATTATTAATTGGTCAAAAAAATTAGTTTTGAAAATATACCATTATGGGTTGATTTTGTCAGATTTATCAAGTTCATTCGAGTTTATTAATAAATGTACAAGCCAAAATTGACTAATTCAATTGGTTTAAACAGACATGGTCGGTTGGATTGGTTAGATTGCAATTAGATTGATTTGGTTCAGACAATTTTGCTTATTCTTAGTTCATTTGGTTAAATAATTTTTTACATATATTGAAAATTTTGGTAGGCAAACATTCAACATACATATTAAATTAGATATGTTTGTTTTTTTAAGGTTAAAAAAGAAAATTTATTAATTATTGACTTTCATCAAAACATGTTGGGAATGGTTACCATGCATGTATGAAAATCATATAGTGAATTCCTAAGCTTAGCCAATAGATAGACAATTGTGTTTGCTGGTCTTTTAAAAAAAGAGATGGAGCTTTGATCAATCTTTCTTAGCAATCTAATACAATCTTGGATGATCATACCAAATAAGAAAAGAATATTACACTGTACACGAAAGTAAAAGCCCCGTTTTCAAAAAAACAGTACGCGCATATTTCTTTTTCAAAATTATGTTTTCCACATTTTTTCTATTTTATTTATATTTTTATTTTTTAAAAAATTTAATTTCATACTTTATTTATACACAAAAAAATATACACAACATATATAAAATATACTCTCAATAATACAATCTAAATCTATATCATTTATAATATATTTACAATACATTTACAACACATCTACATAATATTTTCAATATTTGTTTAATTTTATTTTTTTAATTTTTTATTCTGACAACATCCACTCAATATTCATATAACATTCAATAATTTTTACATAAAATATACATAATTTAAATAACAAAAATATAACATACACACAACTTCTACAATACATCTACAATATTTACAACACATCTATTACACATTTACATAACAAAATTGTATGTATTTTTTTATTACTTTTTTATGTATATGACATGCAAAATTTATTTTAAAATAAATTCAACTATTTTTATTAATATATTTTTGTATATTTTATTTTTTTGTGAGTGTTATTTATTTTTTATAATTAAAATTAAATTTTTGTCTTTTAAATTATGATTTTTATATGATGAAAAATAATTTAAAGTATTAATTTTTATTATTTGATTATAATATTTTTATTTAATAGTGAAGTTTGAAAAAAAAAAGTTACAAATTTAAGTAAAATATTAATTGTGGTGAAGGAAGAGGAATTTTTGAAAAAAAAAATTGCTTTAGTGAAGAATAAGATATTTTTAAAAATCTGCTTAAATTTTTTCTAAAAGTGTAAATATTTTTATTTTTTTATAGTATTTTTGAAATAAAAAAAATTAAGGTAATTTTATAAATGTCTCAAATAAGAATTGTCTGCTTCTACTCTTCAAATAGATTGGATTAAGATATGTGAATCTGACTAAAAAACAACTTAATACAATGCTTGTCTTTTGTCCAATTTAGTGCCTCTCAGAAACTTATGGCTTCACGTTGGTTCAATCAACCTTTCCTATTCTCGACTGTAAGTTTCTAAAAATGATCCACGTGAATTCTTAACAATCTAGTTAGGAATTCATCTCAGTTCTAATGTTGTATGAAAAGGTAATGTTCCTCCCTTTTTAGGTTCTTAGAGTTGGAGAGACATAAAAAAATTCTATGATTCCTTCCTTTAGGATCGAGTCTTGTTTTGTAAGCATTAATGAGTAAAGCTTATTTATTCTTTATTGATATTCAAGTTAAGCCTTTAAACTTAAGGTAGAAGGAAAGATTCACCTCAAATGAGAATAATAAGGTTGGAAGGAACATGCTAATTTTGTGTCATGCATATATGAACCATCAGGCTTAACATTTCTTACCATGGAATTTCATCAAACTAGTCCATTCTACCAATTGGGAAGACCTTTATCTCCTTAGGTTGTTGGTAATAAGAGTCTTAAGCCATGTCTCAAAGTGATACAAACAATAATAACAATAACATGAACAATTATGAAGAGCTCCAAATGTTCCTTAATAAGATGCTGAAAAACAATAAGTATTTCATACTGGAGATTAATGCAAAGCTAGCTCACTTAGACAAGGGTAAGGAAAAGGCTTCAAGGATTCATGAGATACAAAGCAAGCGGTGCTTGCTAGTAGGGAAAACAAGTTTGAAGGTTTTAAAGAATACTTACTCATTAAGAGGGGGAAGAGATCCAGAAATCCTAAAAGAAGCTTGAGACAAAAATGAGGATGGGAATAAAAGAAATAAATAAGCTACGAGTAAGGTAGACATTGAGTGTGAAGATCTCTAATCCCTCAATCTCATAGGAGAAGAATCTTTTCCTCCAAAGTTCAAGATGCTTGAAATGAGAAATTTTAATGGCAATAGGGAGCCAAAGATGCATATTAGGCAACATGTGGCTATAATGAATGTAAATGGTTTAACTAAGAAGTAAGTTACTTCATTGTCAATGTTTTCATTATAAGTGCCTGCAACAAGTTAGTATCATGGGTTTAAGAAATACATTACTCATGACTAGGTAGAAATGGTTAGAGCCTTCCTCAAGTAATGCTCTTACAACACCAACATTGATGTAGAATCCCAAGATTATAAGAATAAAAAACATCAACACATAAATTAGAATATTAAGAACACAAGATTATGTGTTTATCCTACTAAATTCTTGATTGACATGCAACTAGAAATGTAGATAAGTGGACAAAATAAAGAAGAAATTGAATAAACGTTGCAAGTGTCATCTTGATAAATTGATTTCAATACCTGATGTAACAATAGAAGAGACTTTCTCTTGAAGACAATTTGGCCAAGCTAATGGAAAGTTAATAATATTTATCAAAACTGTCATCTTACAATCCTAAAAGAGATATAAATACCTAAACCCTAATTAGGTTTACAATGTGGCATTTGGCTTACTCATAGCATTAATAAAATAAACAAAGTTTAATTTTAAATACAAATCAAACAAGACCCTTATTTTTTAAATAAATATAATTATTAAGCCTCAAATACACATTAGATAATGGGCCCATATGCCTAAATTAAATTCATGGGTTGCTCTTCCTCCATATTTTTCATAGTTGGCTCATTCTTGGTGTCAAATGCTTATCCACAAAACCTTTCTTCCATGAACGACTCACAAAGATTTGGAAGATAGATTTAAGCATATTAGCCTATAATCTCATAATTGGCCCACTTGGTAAAATGAACTCCATGCCATATTTTCCAACCTTACTTGTTTCACCAATCTTACTCGCATCGTCAGCCTTGCTTGTGCCACCAAGCTCACTTGCATATCCAGCCTCACTCGCATCGCCACCTTTGCTCGCACTAATCCACTATTGGCCAAGGAATTGGGCAATAATAATTGTTAGCCAATTCCTCAGTCAATAATATTCTATTTTGATCTTTAGCAATAAAATTGAATTGTACTAATATTTCATTTGAGTGATGTTGGCCTGACACACCAAGAAAGGGGGAGGGGGGTTAAATTGGTATTTTGGTTAAGTATGGAAGTTTTTTCAATTTTCTTAAATGTTTAGGTCAAAATGTGATGATAGGATCTTAAGTTCGATTAAATGAAAATGAGAAATGGAAAAGTAGGAAAATGAAGATAGAACACACAATATTTATAGTTGTTCAGATTAAGCCAATCCCATGTCTACTTCTCAGCCCACGGTTGAGTATTCCATTATCCACTGGAGTTTTTGTAAGATCAACTCTCAAACTTCTACAAGAGTTCTCAAGGTTCACTTACAACCCTATACAAGTGTTTTCCAAGGTTCAAACTTAACCTAGTATTTTTAAGCTCACACCAAACTTCACAAGTGTTTTAATAGTTCACACCCAACCTCACTATAAACATTCAATGCTCTTACAAGAAAATTCAATGAAAATAGAAGAAAATAGCTCAGGAAAAAATTTTGCAAGAGCTTGGCTATAATCAATTCAATTATATTTCATAAATGTTGGTAGGAAGCAGTATTTATAGCCTTTTCTAATTCAATTTTCTCGTTGCAAAGTTGTGAATGGAAGTTTGATGCTCAACTATCATATCTCTTTGCATTAAATGTTGTGTCAAAGAGTTTTCTAGTTTAAACGACATTAAATTCGATTGAGATACCACTTTTACGATAAAAAAAATGAATTTGCAATGACTAGTATATGTGGCATTCTTCGATTGAATTGACATATAACAGTTGAATTTCACATACCTTATAGGTATGGTCCAATCGGACTTTAGGTTATGAGGTTTGAAATTACATATCTACTTTTCAGTCCATTTACTACTTGTCTCAATTGTATTGGGTACTCAATCTATGCCTTATTATTCTCTAATTGATATGAAAATCCCAGTCAAATTCTAAAGTAGTCCAGTTGAGATTCCTTGTTACATCAAAACTTTAGTTATAATGTCCAACGAAATCATTACTAGAGATCTTGAAAATTTAGCCTCGTGCTTATCCTAATCGACCCACATCTTGGTATGGATGAAATATGGTGTCTCGCTGAGATTTTGAGAGTGATAGCCTGATGGGAAACTTACTGGATGAATTTAGATTTTTCTTCAATCGTTTCCTAGATGAACTACCCTTGGTCAAGTCGGGATAAGATGTCATGTTGAACATTTTGAGAGTGATGAAGACTGGGATCCTTACTGAGTCTTTTTGGATCATATTTTTAAATGATTTCTCAAATGTGCTAGAGTTGGTCCAGATAGGAGTATGGTGTCTTCATCAATATTCTAAGTTTTACAACTTTCTTTCATATGGTCACTTGGTAACATAATTAGTGATATTCAATTTGATTGCCTGAGATTAAAATATGGTTAGTAAGCCAAGGATTTGGCTAACAAGTAATTTTTATTAAGACTTGGTAAATTTCAAAAAGAATCCTCTTGGACTGCACCTCAAATGTCACAACCAGTTCAAAGATTGAGGAAAATCACCCAAGTCATCGAGAAGATCACAATAATCTCGTGACTGCAAGGGCAAGAATTTTACTGCGAGACCATTAGACACTTTTAGTGCAAAAGTGGCAGAGTTGATCATGGCAACTAAAGCAATGAGATTCTCAGAGCAAATATCCATGTTCCTTCACCGAACTCCAAGAGGCACGATTGCGATATTCAAAGAGTCAGAATTCCATGGCGATAATTTAACTATCCAATGATGAGTCGCCACATGGCAAGCATATTAATATAGACTTTTCAATCTTCCATGTTCGTAACCACAACAATTGAGGATGCGACCACAAGATTCATAAAGTAAGTCGATGGAGGGAACTATTGCCTTATTAGCCAATGGAAGAATGCAATGTGTACTAATTGTTCGACTATCCATTAGACACAAAGCCAACCTTGTTATTGTACAAGGACCTGACTGTGAAAGGGAGCTCGTGGCCACTTGACAAGGAAAGCAACCACGATATCTCTCTAACAACATTTAATGTAGAAGATTTTGGTTGGTAAAGGCCATATCTTCCTCTACTTGACTCAAACGAGCAAGAGGAGTTATGAAAATTATAAATATTCTATCAAACTTCATTTATTATAAATTTTGAGCAATTATTTAGCAAAACTCTTGCATTTTTGTTTCCTAAAGCCTTGTACTTAATTTTCATTGTAATTATTAATTTTTAGGTGTGTGCATATTAAAAACACCTTAGTAAGAGTTTAATGTGAGATATAAACACCAAGTTGAGTGTAAACATGGGAAAAAATACTTGTAAGGGTTATGAGTAAGCTTTGAAAACTCATTGTAAAAGTTCAATGTGAACTTGTAAAAATACCAAGTCAATGTTTAGCTTGTAAAAATTTAAAAAATAGTAAAATACTCAACTTGAGAGTTGAGGAGTGGACATAGGATATTCTTATCCAAATCACTATATATCATTGTATCTCTTTTCTTCTTTCCTTAACTATTTTAATTTACTAAGTAATTTTAAAATGTCTATTAACTCACTCAATCACCAATTCACCCTCCTCTTAGTGACCAAAGAGACAATAACTGGTATCAGAGCTAGTCAATCACATCCAAGCTTAATTGTGTGATTATAGATCATGGCCACCAAGAGTAGCAACCACCTAAGTGCGACCACTTCTAACTTTACCCAAGCATTCATATACATGGAAACCTAAACTCTCACCTTAAATCCTTCTTCTATAGAACTAATTATACTATGTGCAAATACAAGATGCAAATGTTCTTGGATAGTGAAGGCATTGAGTTTTGGGGCTATGTAATGAATGAATGGAAATCACCAGCTCAAATGGTTGGAGCAGAAATCACAATTCCAAGAGAGCAATGGAATGAGACTTAAATTAGAGCCAACTATAAGAACAACTGAGCAATCTTCATTGATGTGGAACCCATGGATCAAATATTACATCTAGAACAATCTTATGATTGGTCCACTTGGCATAATGATATCATCAACATATTTGCTGCCATGTGTAGATTCATCAAGCTTGCTTATAGTTTCCTCATCAACCATTCTCATAAATTCCATATCAAGAGATGAAATATGAAGAGTCCAACACAATATGAGTGCCTATGAAATTTGGAAGACTTTTGAGAGCTACCATAATGGTAATACTCAAGTTAAATCCAAGAAGATTCAAATATTTGTACATAAGTTTAAGCTATTCAAGATGAAATCCAATGAGAATGTCATTGACATGACAAACCAGCTACTATCAATAGTCATTGATTTGAAGAAATTTGGAAAGTTGTACTCTTAATAGGATGTCAACAATAAGATACTTGCAATTTTCCCAATAAGAGCTTCAAAGCCAAGGTGTCTTTAATTAAAGAAGCCAATGACCTAAGTAAGCTAAGAACAAATGAGCTCATTGGAAAACTCTTGACACATCAGACGACCATTGAGAAGGAAGGGATCAAGGAGAGAAAGAGAAAAATAATGAGATAGCACTTAAAGCTTCATCAAAAGAGATAAAGGAGAATGATGGCGATAGTAAGAATTATAGTGGTGAAGAAGATAAAGATGAAATAGCTTTGCTATCTAAGAAAGTGAGGGAGATTATAAGAAGAAGAAAAAAGCCTATAAGAAGAAGCTCTTTCTCTACCTCCAACAAAAACACTTTAAGATAGAGAAGAAGAATGAGGTTAATTGCTATGAATGTAGCAAGCTTTGACACATCAAAATGTAGAGTCACAAGCTGAAGAGTAAGAATAAATGGGATGAAGATTCTTCAAGTGATGAAGAACAAGAGTAGGAAGTTGAATGTCTCATGGTCATGGTGATGAAGAAGCTTCAATTGAGGTATACCTCAAGTCTACATCAAAGAAAAATATTTGGATAATAGATAGTGAATGTTCAAGGCACACGACAGGAGATGCAAGTCTTTTCACATCTCTAAGGACTAAGAAAGGTAGAAGAGTCGCCTTTGGAAACAATGCCAAAGAAGACTTGGACATGCAAATATGGATCAACTCTAATGCCTTAGCAAAGTAGATGGCTTGCCAAGATGAGGTTCACCAAGGATAGAGTATGTGGACTTTGCCAAATGGGGAAGCAATACAAGAGCTCTTTCAAGCCTAAAACCATTTCAAGCACTTCTACACCTTTATAATTAATTCATATAAATTTATTTGGACCTAGTAAAGTTGCTAGTTTAGGTGGAAAGAATGGTGCATTTGTCTTAGTTGATAATTACTCTGAATATACTTGGGTTAATTTCCTAGCTTATAAGAATAATGCTTTTGAATCTTTTAAAAGTTTTACTAAAAGAGTTAAAAATGAAAAAAAGTTATGTTATTTCAAAAATTAGGAGTGATTATGATAGAGAATTTGAAAATGAATTTTTTGAAGACTTTTATAATAAACTTAGAATTTCACATAATTTTTCAGCTCCTATGACTCCTTAGCGAAATGGTGTTGTGGAGAGAAAAAATAGAATGTTAGTAGAAATAGTTATAACGACACTCGATGGGTATGAATTGCCTTCATACTTATGGCTCGAGGCCGTTGATAACGAGTGCTATATTTTCAATATAATTTTCAAAAAACATCTTTTAAATAAAACTTTTTATAAGCTGAATAATGATAGATAACTCAAGGTATGGTAATTTTTAATATTTCGCAATTTTAGTAAAAAAGTTATATGATTATGTACTATACATTATTTGACATGTAACAATAATAGAATATTTCAATCATTTTATTTGATTTTATGGTTAAGTCTTACTTTAAATTCTAAAATTTTAAACTTTTTTTGTATTATAGTGCTGGTGATATACTTCTATGCTAGCCTAAAATTTAGTGATGATCAATGATATAATTTTATATTTTAAAATGAAATTTTAAAATAATTAAATACACTTGAATTTTATTATTTAAAATAATTGAAATGTAAATAATAATGTAAACTATTTTCTCTTTTTTCTTCACATAAAAAATCTCATAATTTTTTTCTCATTTTCCTTCACATAAAAAATCTCATATTATATTATACATTAAAAGAGCCCCAATAAACATTGTTTCTTGTAGCACCATAGATTTTTTTTCCTCATTGTACCGCTATGTTTTTTTCACTTCAATGTTACCTTTTTTTTTTTTTTTTGCTTTTTCCCTTTTTACGTTGATGCCTTTTTCTTCTTTTTTAATCCCTCTTCTTTTATTTTTTTCTTTCCCATTTTACCCATAATACTAATTAATAATGTCAAACATGTCATGGCATCACTTGAGAAAAATTTAAGGGCTTTTTACAAAAAATAAACTAAAAATAAAAACCAATTTTAAATTTACGACGTGTCATAAAATTTTCAATTATACAAAACTCAACTTTTCAATTTGCAAAATTACGGTTAAAAAATAGGAGCATCTTTTTGCTTTTGTTAATTGGCAGAATACGGAGAGAAAGAAAACATGAATTATTGACTTTATTTTTATTTTTTATTTTTATTTTTATATTTCAGCTTTAATAGTATGACAAATTGACCAAAGTACATTGTCTATATTTTTTTATGTTATTATTATTATACACTCCTCTTTAAAAAAATATTTTTTTGTAAATTTTTTATCAGTTTTTTTCCATAATCAAGATAATATGTTAAACTGGATATTTGCATTAATATTTTAATTTTAATTTATAAAAATTATTTTTTATATATAATTAAATAGTAAAATAGACA
Source organism: Garcia nutans (assembly GCA_947685225.1). Taxonomy (NCBI): domain Eukaryota; kingdom Viridiplantae; phylum Streptophyta; class Magnoliopsida; order Malpighiales; family Euphorbiaceae; genus Garcia; species Garcia nutans. Next base: position 27,622,312 of record CANTUV010000007.1, on the reverse strand, counting down.
ATGATTTTTAATTCAATACTATAATTCATTTATTTAAAGACTAAAATAAACTAATTTGTTTTCTTTTAAATACATTTAATATTTTTCTTCTTAAATTTTTATTAGAAAAGTAAAAAAAATATTGATATTTCAAATGATAGAAAGAGAAAAAAAGGAAGGAGAAAGATGAATAATGAAAATTTTTGAACCAAATATATATTAATATATTTTAATTTAATCATATAACACTTAAATTCACATTTTTATCAAGTATATATTATTATATATAACATATATTAATATATATAATTAAAATATATAATAATTTTATATTATTATTATGATTTTAAATCTTAATAAGTATATGTTGTTATATGTCACATATACCGATAAATACTATTTTTAATTAAAATATATATAATATATATCTACATATATAATTCTTTAGTTAAAATAGATGTAACATATACCCAAATATATCTATAAATATCAATTTTTTTAAAGTATATGTAGATATAACTATATATATTTACATATATTATTTTTTCGTTAAAATATATATAACATATAACCCATTAATACCATTATTTAGTTAAAGTATATATAACATATACCTATATATATGCATATATATTATTCTTTAATTAAAATCTACGTAATATATACCCGCATATATCTACAAATATCATTTTTTAATTAAAATATATGTAAAATATATCTACATATATTCATATATATCATTTTTTAGTTAAAGTATATATAACATATATCCACATGTACCAATAAATACTATTCTTTAGTTAAATTGTATATAGTATATACCAATATATATCCATGTATATTATTATTTAATTAAAATATATGTAATACATACTCATATATACCTATAAACATTATTCTTTAGTTAAAGTATATATAATATATACCTACATATATCCACATATATCATTCTTTAATTAAAGTATATATAACAGGTGCATATACCTACAAATATTATTTTTCAGTTAAAGTATATATAACTTATATCTACATATATACACATATATCAATGTTTAATTAAATTATATATAATATATACCCACATATACCTATAAAATTTCATTCTTTAGTTAAAGTATTTATAGTATATGTCTACATATATCCACATATATCATTATTTAGTTAAAACATATGTAACATCTATCCACATATACTTACAAATATCATTCTTTAGTTAAAATATATATAATATATACTTACATATATCCACATATATCATTATTCAATTAAAATATATTTAACATATATTTACATATACCTATAAATATCATTCTTCGGTTAAAGTATATATATCATATATCTATATATATCATTTTTTTAGTTAAAGTATATATAACAGATAACTACAAATATAATTTTTTCATTAAAGTATATGTTAGACAAATGATCTTAATTTTGACCCTTGACAACTCAAATGGATGATCTATTTAACTTGTGTTTGAGAAATCTTGTTGCAGGATTAGGTTGCTTCAATTAAAGGTGAACAGAACAATTATAGCGGTCGCACCTCACCTAAATACGACCGCTCCATGCAATTACAGAATGAAACCTTGTCACAGTAGGTTTCGCGGTCAGAAGTTCGACCATAGTCGCGACCGCGCCTACAGAATGGCGACCGTCCAAAATACTTGCCCGACCGCTACTCAAGGAACTTAAATCATTACAATCACAGTAAGGTTCGCGGTGACAAGAACGGTGAATGATTCGACCTCGCTTACCACTTTAGCGACCGCCCCATTCAGAGTCGCGACCGCCCAACAATTCAAGAAGAAATTGCTCAAAGAGACAGTAGTGTTCGCGTCCTCAGGTGCGTCCAGAAGTTCGACGCGAAAATGTGAGTTCGACCGCGAAAAGCTACCAAGGGCGACCGCGAAGATTCAAATTATGGCGGACATCTCTTTTGCTCTGTCAGAAAGTGACACGTGACATGACCGTTGTAAACCCACTTCAATATTCAAAAAGGGCGACCGCACCTCTGCTTGGCGCGACCGTCCCGACAAACACAGCATGGGCAAGAAACGGTCCGACAAACACATCATGGGCAAGATTCCAGCTGCAGAGCACTAAAATTCGACCGTTGAAGTTTTTCAAAAGTAGCGACCGTCCCTGGTTAAAAGGACAACCGCGTGAAGCATGAGTGCGACCATCCTTGTATGAAGGGCGACCGCGAAGTGCTTCGGATAGTTTAAGTAAAGAAGGTCTAATCTGCCAAGACATTATTCTCAACATCAATAACGGCTAGTAAGACCACATTGGCTATAAATACAAAGTTTCTATGAGAAAACAAAATAGAGACAACATTGAGAAAAGATTTTCATAGCCAAGCAACAAATTTTCTTTTACTTGTATTTGAATTGTTATGAATTTTAGGTGTTAGCATTGAAAACACCATTGTATAAGTTTGAGTGTAAGCTTGGGAAACACTTGGGTTGTGAGAGTAAGCCTTGTAAAACTCTTGTTAGGTTGAGAGAGTGAACCTTGTAAAACTCTTGTTTGGGTTGTAAGTGTGAGCCTAAGAAAAACACTTGTAAAGTTGGAAGTGAGCTTGTGAAAACTTCAAAGACTAGTGGAACCTTAACAAGTTGTTAAGGAAGTGGATGTAGGATTGAAGTAAATCCGAACCACTATAAATCTTGTGTGTTCTTTCTTTCCTCCATTACTCAACCAACTCTCTATTCCACATTTCTTGTTTGTTGAGTTTTTTAAATTGTCATTATTTCTTGAGGAAACCAATTCACCCCCCCTCTTGGTTGCCATCTTGGGACAACAATTGGTATCAAAGCCCTGAGATTTCTTGAACTTAATTGTGAAATCTGATCCACAATGGTAACTTCTTCTTCATCAAGCTCTCATGGAAATCTTAACTCTATTCTTAGACCCTACTTTGATGGAACGGATTACTCATACTGGAAACACAAAATGTATTTGTTTCTAGATAGTGAAGGGATTGAACTATGGGATTTCGTGGAAAATGAGTGGAAATCTCCCACTCATGAAGTTGACGGTATTCAAGTTCCACTTCCCAAAGCTCAATGGTCAACTAGCAATATCAGAGATCGATTCAAGAACAATAGAGCTGCTTCCATCTTGATGAACTCCATTTCAAGAGAAGAAGGTGGAAGAGTTCAACATTTAACTTGTGCACATTGCATTTAGAAAACACTTGAAAACTACCATGAAGGTACAACTCAGGTAAGATTTACCAAGAAACAAATGCATGTTCATGAGTATGAGCTATTCAAGATGAAACCAAATGAAAATGTCACCGACATGACCAATCGCTTACTTGCAATTGTCAATGAACTAAAGAAGTATGGCAAGGTATATGATCAAGGTGATGTAAACAGTAAAATCTTGAGAGCCCTAAGAGCTAGAAAGAACTTTGAATCCAAAGTATCATCCATAGAAGAAGCTCATGATCTCAGCACATTAAGAACCGACGAGCTAGTTGGTAAATTACTCACTTTTGAGCTGCACAGTGAAAAAGAAGAAGATCAAGGTGAGAAAGAAAAGAGAAAACCAATTGCACTCAAAGCAATCAAAGAAGCTGAGAGCTCAAGCAATGAAGATACTGATGATGAAAATGAAATGGCTATGTTCTCAAAAAGAATGATTGAATGGAAAAGGAAGAAAAGATTACAAGCAAACAAAGGTACACCTCCTAAATTCTCCTTCAAAGATAAAGAAAAGAAAAATGAGGTAAAGTGCTATGAATGTGGAAAAACTGGTCACATCAAGTCGGATTGCTACAAATTAAAGAACAAAAGGAAATGGGATAAAGAAAAGAAAAAGTCTCTCAAAGCCACATGGGATGACTCTTCCTCAAGTGAAGAAGAAGAAGAAGAAGGAATTGCAAATCTTTGTCTCATGGCTATTGAAGATGACTCCAATGAGGTAAGTACTCAATCCTTTGATCTTGTAGCACATGATGATATAAACGATATAGATGATAGTGACTTGATTGAGCACATGAATTCTAAAATAGAAAAATATTTCTCTAAAATGATGCTCTATAAAGAGAAAAACTCTAAGTTAGAAAAGGATTTTATATGTTTAAAGAACTCTACCTTAGAATTGAAAACCTCAAATGAACACTTAATAAATACAATAGGAGAATTAAACAAAAGCTCACATGACTTAGAAAAGGTGATTAAAGAGAATGAGGCATTGAAGCATGAACTAAAAGAACTAAAAGAATCAATTTCCAGATTTCATAAAGGAAAGGAAGCATTGAACACATTGATTAATAATCAAAGATCACCTTCCTTGAAATATGGATTAGGATTCAATGGCTCAACCAACATTGCACCTAGCAAACCAACATTTGTGAAAGCATCTACAACTAAAATTTCTGATGTTCATATCAAAGATGCTTGCACCAAGTCTAAAAGAACTTCTTATGGTTCACTAGGAGATAAAGCCAAAAATAATTATGCATTGTTGTTCACTAAACTTGTACAAAAGAAATCACATACTTGTAGTTGTATGTATAATGCAAAAAGAAAAATACAGAAGCATAGGATACCATGGCAATGCACATATTGCATGAAATTTGGTCACAAAAATTTCTATTGTTATATAAGAAAAGCTCATCTCAATTTAGAAGGCACTCTTTCTACTAACCAGCAAGGACCCAACTATATGTGGCTACCTAAAAGAAGATGATCACAATTGTCTTGCAGGTATGCCTAAAATCTACTACCAATGAAAGCACATGGCTTGTGGATAGTGGATGCTCAAGGCATATGACTGGAAATGCAAAGCTCTTTACAAGTATTACCTATAAACATAGAGGTAACGTAACTTTTGGAAACAATGCTAAATGTAAAATTCTTGGTGTTGGCTCCATTGGTTCTATTGGTAAGGATTTAATTGAAGATGTATGGCTTATTGATGGTTTGAAACATAACTTGCTAAGTGTTAGTCAACTTTGTGATAAAGCATACTTTGTCAAGTTTGATTCTAAGGAATGCAAAATCACAAATTCAAATGATGTTATCATATTTAAGGGCACTAGAACAAACAACACTTACAATGTCAGCATACATTCAAATCATACATGTTTAATGTCCACTAATAATGATGCATGGTTATGGCATAGAAGACTAGGACATGCTGGTATGGATCAATTAAAATATATTTGTAATGAGAACTTAGTTGATGGCTTACCTAAGATAAAATATGATAAAGATAGGATCTGTGAACCTTGTCAACATGGTAAGCAACATAAAAGCTCATTTAAATCAAAGAGTGTTATAAGCACCTCTAGACCTTTAGAGCTCATTCATTTAGATTTGTTTGGACCAAATAGAGTTACAAGCTTAGGAGGCAAATCATATGCATTTGTTCTTGTTGATGACTACTCTAGATTCACATGGGTTAATTTCTTAGCTCAAAAGAATGAAGCCTTTAATTACTTCAAAACTTTTGCAAAAAGAGTTCAAAATGAAAAAGGATATGTGATCACATCTATTAGAAGTGATCATGGCAAAGAATTTGAAAATGAGAAATTTGAAGACTTTTGCAATGAACTTGGCATTTCACACAATTTTTCTGCTCCTAGAACTCCACAGCAAAATGGTGTAGTTGAAAGGAAAAATAGAACTTTAATCGAAATGGCTAGGACAATGCTCAATGAATATGATTTACCATCTTATTTTTGGGCGAAAGCCGTTAATACAGCTTGTTACAATTCAAATCGTGTTTATAAAAGGCATTTAACTAATAAAACTTCTTATGAGCTATGGAATGGAAGAATACCCAGAATTGGATATTTTAGAGTATTTGGATGCAAATGCTTCATATTGAATACTAAGGATAATCTTGGAAAATTCTCATCCAAATCAGATGAAGGCATATTCTTAGGATATTCATCATATAGCAAAGCATATAGAGTATTTAACATGAAAACTCTAGTTATAGAAGAATCAATGCATGTTGTATTTGATGAATCATCTAAACTTGATCAAAAGAAAGGTATTACTTTCAATGACCCTGCAGGTACTCTTGAACCTCTTGAATCTATTGATGCTCCAAAGATCAATCAACTTGAAGAAAAGACTCAAGATCTATCTAAGGATTGGCAATACAAGAAAGATCATCCAAAGGAACTCATCATTGGAGAAACATCAAAGGGAGTAACTACTAGATCTAAAATTAATCACGTTGATGTTAATTTTGCTTTTGTTTCTCAAATTGAACCAAAAACTGTTGAGGAAGCTTTAAATGATGAAAATTGGATAACTGCAATGCAAGATGAACTTAATCAATTTGAAAGAAATAATGTTTGGCAACTTACTCCTAGACCTATAGATCATTCTATAATAGGATGCAAATGGATTTATAGGAATAAGCTTGATGAAAATGGTCACATCATTAGAAATAAAGCAAGATTGGTAGCCAAAGGTTATAATCAAGAAGAAGGTATTGACTATGATGAAACCTTTGCCCCAGTAGCCAGATTAGAAGCTATTAGAATATTACTTGCTTTTGCATGTCATATGAATTTTAAGCTTTATCAAATGGATGTCAAAAGTGCATTCCTAAACGGACTCATAAATGAAGAAGTTTATGTTGAACAACCTCCTGGTTTTGAAAACTACAAATTTCCTGATCATGTTTTCAAACTTACCAAAGCTTTATATGGATTGAAACAAGCACCTAGAGCCTGGTATGATAAACTTAGTGCATATTTGCTTGAAAATGGTTTTTCAAAAGGAAAAGTAGACACAACTCTTTTTGTTAAAAAGGATAAGCACAACATTTTGATTGTACAAATTTATGTGGATGACATAATATTTGGAGCTACTAATGAAGCCTTGTGCAAAGAATTTGCTTCTTGTATGACTAGGGAATTTGAAATGAGCATGATGGGTGAACTCAAGTTTTTCCTTGGACTGCAAGTCAAGCAATGTAAAGATGGGATCTTCATCAACCAATCCAAATATACAAAAGAACTCATCAAGAAATTTGGAATGGATGGCTGCAAAACTAGCAAAACTCCTATGAGCACATCATTGAAATTAGGTAAAGATGATAATGGTAAAGCAGTAAATGAGAAGAAATATCGAGGTATCATCGGATCACTACTTTACTTAACTGCTTCTAGGCCTGATATAATGTATAGTGTATGTCTTTGTGCTAGATTTCAAACTAGTCCTAAAGAATCACACTTGAATGCCACTAAGAGAATCTTGAAATATTTGAGTGGTACAATACATTTAGGACTTTGGTATCCTAAAAACATATCATTTCATATTATAGGATTTTCAGATGCAGATTATGCTGGTAGTATATTAGATAGGAAGAGCACAACAGGAGCATGTCACTTTCTTGGTAATTGTCTAGTTTCTTGGCATAGTAAGAAACAAGCATCGGTTGCTTTATCCACAACGGAAGCTGAATATGTTGTAGCATGTTTTTGTTGCACACAAGTATTATGGATGAAACAACAATTGCTTGACTATGGTAAAGTGTTTAACAATATCTCCATTAAATGTGACAACACTAGTGCTATCAATTTGTCTAAAAATCCTATCCAACATTCTATATCCAAGCATATAGATATTAGACATCATTTCTTGAGGGAAAATGTACAAAATCAGAATATAATCTTAGAATTTATAGATACAGAAAATCAACTTGCTGATGTCTTTACAAAACCCTTGAATGAAGATAGACTTAACTTCATCAAACTCAATTTAGGAATGATTGATGGAATCACTTTGAGCTAATTAAAATTTTTGCCTTACAATAAAGTTTCTATGTGCATGAAATTAATTTTTCTTAACATACTTGGAATATCTTTCATCTTTCCTTGAATCTTTCATTTTTAAGTCTGTTGCGGTCGCTCCAGTATCCCTTCGCGATCGCTACTTCGTCTGCCAGTTTCATTCAATAAAAATCTCTGTGCGCGGTCGAGAAAATTTGTGCGCGACCGCACCAATTTGAATAGTTTCGACCGTTACAGACAGTTTCTTCCCTCGCGAGCGTACCTATCTTACTAATGGTCGCTAGACCCCATGTCGCGATCGCACCTTGTTAAATCTGCGACCGCACCCTGTACACTCTGCTCGAAAATTTATAACCGTTGGCTGTGTGACAGGTCGCAACTCTTCATTTTCAACAGTCATAAATGGCTATTTTCTTAATTCCATCTATTTAAGAGTGTGTTACAATAGTTTATCTGATATTTTGCCTATCAAAGCACACAAACCTCCCTCTGAAACCCTAAAAACCTCTCAATCTCATCTGTTTCTCAATCACTCTCTGTTTTTCAGATTACTCCTACTCCTTCTGTTTTCAATGGCTCCCAAAAGAAAGACCACCTCCAAAATAAAGGGTCAAGCCAAGAGAGTTCCAGGAATTACCATTAGAGAACCTGTAGTTGATCCTCCATCCCCTCCACAGTCTAGAAGAGGTGAGAAAATTCACAAACCTCACCACCAAACCTCTGAGGAAGACATTAGGTATGCAATGCTTAAGAAAAAGAAAGTTGAAGGCACCAAATCTCCTTTTGGTGGGATGCTTTCTGCATTGGGCATCAAGGACGAAATTGAGAGATTGTTGGATGTCCTTGGATGGGAAAAATTTGTCTTTCCAGAAGAGGTAGGCTACTCCAGTCTTAGCAAAGAATTTCTGATGTCTCTTCAAATAGAAAAGAGTGCAAACTGTTGCTGAAGAAGAAGAGTCCATTAGTACTAGCTCTGCCTCTGTTGCACCTCAAGATAAAGGGAAAGCTCCTTTAGTTGAAGAAGAGTTAGATGTAGATGATGACTCAGAATAGCTTAGCTTTAGTTTGTTTTTTGCATTTTCATATGTTTGCTGCTTTGCTTTCTGTCTTGTACTTTCCTCCACTTTAATATATATAATGTTTATATTCCCTTTCATTGTTTTGTTAAATGGTTTTGCTTAACATTTGTTTCATTTTGCCTATGACAATGGGGGAGAAAATACCAAAATGGAAAACAAGAATAAGAAAAAATAATGGGGAAAACAAGAATAAAAACAATAATGGGAGAAACAAATTATACATGTTGAAATTTGTTGAACATTTGCAATAGGGGAGAAATGTTTATGGGGGAGAAATGTTTGCATCAAACAATAACATTTGCACATAATCACAATGCTCTTAACCATGATTGTTGCATATGTTAAGGGGGAGCATTTTAGACTTATTATTTTTCTCATCATTCCATTTGAATTGTCAAAGTCAAAATGGGGGAGATTGTTAGACAAATGATCTTAATTTTGACCCTTGACAACTCAAATGGATGATCTATTTAACTTGTGTTTGAGAAATCTTGTTGCAGGATTAGGTTGCTTCAATTAAAGGTGAACAGAACAATTATAGCGGTCGCACCTCACCTAAATACGACCGCTCCATGCAATTACAGAATGAAACCTTGTCACAGTAGGTTTCGCGGTCAGAAGTTCGACCATAGTCGCAACCGCGCCTACAGAATGGCGACCGTCCAAAATACTTGCCCGACCGCTACTCAAGGAACTTAAATCATTACAATCACAGTAAGGTTCGCGGTGACAAGAACGGTGAATGATTCGACCTCGCTTACCACTTTAGCGACCGCCCCATTCAGAGTCGCGACCGCCCAACAATTCAAGAAGAAATTGCTCAAAGAGACAGTAGTGTTCGCGTCCTCAGGTGCGTCCAGAAGTTCGACGTGAAAATGTGAGTTCGACCGCTAAAAGCTACCAAGGGCGACCGCGAAGATTCAAATTATGGCGGACATCTCTTTTGCTCTGTCAGAAAGTGACACGTGGCATGACCGTTGTAAACCCACTTCAATATTCAAAAAGGGCGACCGCACCTCTACTTGGCGCGACCGTCCCGACAAACACAGCATGGGCAAGAAACGGTCCGACAAACACATCATGGGCAAGATTCCAGCTGCAGAGCACTAAAATTCGACCGTTGAAGTTTTTCAAAAGTAGCGACCGTCCCTGGTTAAAAGGACAACCGCGTGAAGCATGAGCGCGACCATCCTTGTATGAAGGGCGACCGCGAAGTGCTTCGGATAGTTGAAGTAAAGAAGGTCTAATCTGCCAAGACATTATTCTCAACATCAATAACGGCTAGTAAGACCACATTGGCTATAAATACAAAGTTTCTATGAGAAAACAAAATAGAGACAACATTGAGAAAAGATTTTCATAGCCAAGCAACAAATTTTCTTTTACTTGTATTTGAATTGTTATGAATGTTAGGTGTTAGCATTGAAAACACCATTGTATAAGTTTGAGTGTAAGCTTGGGAAACACTTGGGTTGTGAGAGTAAGCCTTGTAAAACTCTTGTTAGGTTGAGAGAGTGAGCCTTGTAAAACTCTTGTTTGGGTTGTAAGTGTGAGCCTAAGAAAAACACTTGTAAAGTTGGAAGTGAGCTTGTGAAAACTTCAAAGACTAGTGGAACCTTAACAAGTTGTTAAGGAAGTGGATGTAGGATTGAAGTAAATCCGAACCACTATAAATCTTGTGTGTTCTTTCTTTCCTCCATTACTCAACCAACTCTCTATTCCGCATTTCTTGTTTGTTGAGTTTTTTAAATTGTCATTATTTCTTGAGGAAACCAATTCACCCCCCCCCCCCTCTTGGTTGCCATCTTGGGACAACAGTATATGTAGTATATACCTACATATATCCACATATATCATTCTTTAATTAAAGTATATGTAATATCCTCATTTATGCCCTAGAAGTTTTGTATGTTGTTGTTATTGTGGTTGTTTTAAATTGCAAGATTAAGAATTGAGAAAAGAAAAGTATTTGTGTTTTGGGAAGGATTTAGGGTTTAGAGAGAATGGTATATGTTGTGTATATGTTGATATATATAACATATAAATGGGTCAAAGAAGAGTAAAGGTGTTGGTTAGTGGAAGAAGATATTTTATTGTTGAGTGTGTAAGTACATATATGGGCTTATATAAGACAAAAGGTTAGTTATATGTTTGAGGGCATTTTGGTAATTGTTTGGATGAAATGCATGGTGGAGATTAAAAGAAGGAAAGAGAGGTTGACTTGTGCATTTTCTTTTCTTTTCTTGAAGAGGTGGCCGGCTCTCCAACAACAAGGGGGAAAGAGAAGTGTTCTTGATGCTATACTCAAATTGATGAAGGAATTGAGAGATTTGGTGAAAGATTTATGGAATTTCTTCATATAAGGTAAGATCTTCTCTTTAATTTCTTCAATTCTTTTGAAGTGGTGTGAGAAAGGAATTAGGTTTTGTTGGTGTGATGATGAGATGAGTTTGTGTTATGTTTTTAAGTGTTAAAATTGATTGTAAGTTAAAAGATGGAATTAGTGTTGGGTTGATTGTGAAGATTGTATGTTTAAATGGATGTTGTTTTTGAAAGATGAAAAAGGATGGTGATTAATTAGGGTTTTGAGATGGTGTTTGTTTAATTGTGATATTAATGTGTTTTAAAGTGATTATTGTAATGAATATGTGTTTAGAACATTGATTATGTTCATTTGAAGCATGTGGTATGATGTATATTGAGTTTAAATGCAATTTGGAAAGTGTTGGCTTTGGTTAGGGTTTTGATTATGGGTGACACGGCCAAAAGCTATGGGAAACACGGCCAAGACATGAAATTTTGAAGGTGTTGGATTGATTTTTGGGAGACACGGCCGTGTCCCCAAGCCGTGTTTGCTACTGCCAAAGTTTGGTTGAGAGACACGGCCACAAGCTTGGCCGTGTCCCTTGCCCGTGTTGCTTACTGTCTAATTGGTTTGAGTGACACGGCCACAAGCTTGGTCGTGTCCCTCAAGTGGCTGCCCGTGTCCCTCAATTGTGTAGGTTAAGGTTTTACTTCCTTGTTCTTTTTGCATTGCTTTGGTTCTCAAAGGGTAGGTTGGTCCCTAAACCTAACCCTAAACATTTTAAATACACTTGAATCAATGAATGATATAATCAATTACATGTGTAAGGTTCTAAAGCTATGAATCATATCAATTGTTCTTTACCCTAATTGCATTGTTGAGATTGAATAATGTTATGTTATGCATTGTAAATGGTAATGTGTTTCATGAGTAATGAATATTGAAATGTATATCAAAGATGCAATGATAATTCAAATAAGACATGATATGAGACAATGCCATTGTGGTTGGCTATGATGTGATGCAATTGAAAGAAATAAGGCATGTTTGCCTAAATGTTGTTGAGAATTGAGAATGGAAATGATAATTGAATAATAAATGAATTGTGTGGCTAATGTGTTATTCCATTTTCAGAGTTGGTTGTTGGTGGCATGCCTAATAAGTGTAACAATCTCTTGAAGTTAGGTTGGATTGAATCCTTGAAGCCTAATTGAGATGTTACCACCCTTGAAGCTAGGTTGGGTTGGTTCTTGAAGCCAAGTTGGGTTGAAGCTTAGCATGCTTTGCTCCCCTTGAAGCTTGGTTGAACCTAATCCTTGAAGCCTAGTTGGGTTTATGATATTGATAAATGTGATGATAGAACCAAAACATTAACTCTGAAAATTGAATGGCATATTAGTGTGTCTTGGGCCCATGCTTGTCTTTGCTTAATGTTGATTATGAATGATTAAATGAATACTAATGAGGTATATGATAAGATGTTGAAATATGATATGTCTATTTATGTTGAGTTATGAAATGTAAAGGCATGTTGTTAGTTTTGCATATATGATGTTACATGTATAATATGGATTGAGAATTGGCATTGCATTGCATCAAAGCAAAACATTAGCATGTTTTATCTTACTAAGCCGTTGGCTTAGCGCGATAGTGTTTGATCGCGCAGGTAATAGAGTTGGTAGAGTTGAACCCGAGAGTTCATCAAGACCGAGTGAGAGTAGACAGTGAAGAGTTGTTTTTTGAGGACTTAAAGATCAGAGCAGACTTGCCAATCATGTATACTTCTTTTATATTTTGTAAAGTAGTGTTTATAATATAAATATGTACCTAATTTATAACTTCCGCTGTGTAATATTTAAATGTATATATGTATATCTAACATGTTTATATTTTAAGTCAATGACTTAATTTCTATAATGTATAATGATTAGGGTATTGTATCAAGTTTAAAATGTTTTGAATGTTGAAGAAAACCGTAGCATCCCTATGTTTGGTGCACTTATGCTACATTGTTGTGATTGTAGTGTGTGTGCATTGGATGTGGGGGTGTTACAGTATATATAGCATATACCTATAAATATCATTATTTAGTTAAAGTATATATAACATATATATACATATATCCACATATATCATTCTTCAATTAAAGTATATATAACATGTATTCACATATACCTATAAATATCATTCTTATATATAACATATATTCACATATACTTATAAATATCATTTTTCAGTTAAAGTATATGCAATATATATTTATATATATCCACATATATTATTCTTTAGTTAAAGTATATACTAATATATACTAATATATGCCAGCATATACCAATATAGGCCAATATATACCCACATTGTTATTTTTTTAGTTAAGATATATGTAATATATACTAACATATATCAATATATACCCGCATATATTGTTATTTTTAATTAAAGTATATGTAATATATACAGACATATATCAATATATACCGATAGATACCAACATATATATTGATATCAATAAATATTTTGTTATACGTAACATATATTGATATATATCAACATATACCAATATATAGCCATATTGTTATTCTTTAGTTAAAGTATATGTAACATATACCCACATATATTATTATTTTTTAATTAAAATATATGTAACATATATCAATATATACCCACATGTATTGTTATTTTTTAGTTAAAATATATGTAACATATACCGATATATACCGACATATACCTATATATATATATATGTAATATATATACATTTAGTTATATGTATCATATACCTATATATAATATATATATACACCAATATATACCGGCATATATCGACATATATGTAACATATATTATTATTTTTTGCAATATATATCCACATATATTTAATTATATATAATATATACTAATTTATATTATTATTTTAATAAAATAATAAAAATTAGGGGTAATTATAAAACTAACCTAAAATCAAATTATGTTTTCAAAAATACTATGCTTAATTTTTTTTTTTAATTTTTACAGAAAGTTTAGCCTTAAACTTACAAAAATAAGGCGTCCCTGTCTGCTGAAAATTCAGCCATTTTAGATTTTTTTTAAGTTTAGTCTTAAATATACAAAAGTACTTGAGCTTGTCCACCAAACGTCAATTTCATTTCATATATTAAAATTAATATATGATAAGGCATATTTATTTATATAATTATTTTATTTAATTAAAAATAATTAATTATAAATTAATTAAACTCTAATTTTATATTTTAATAAATTAATTATCATTAATTAATTAATATAATTTCATATAAATAAATTAATTAAAATATACGAGTGAAATAAGTATTAATTTAAAATTAATTTTAATTTTTTATCGATAATGATTTAATTAAAATAATTAGACTTGAGATATTCAAGTAAAAAAATTATATCTAAATTATACTATAAAAATAATTTTTATTTAATTTATATTTTTTTAAAATAATTTTAAAATATACTATAAAAATTATTTAAAAATATTTTTTCTTTATATATAACATAATTCACACTCTTATTCACATATATCTAGTTATATGTAATATATATCAACATACACATATATTTATTATTATTCTTTAATTAAAATATATGTAACATATACCGATATATACCAACATATATTGATATATACCATATATTGTTATTATTTATTTAAATTATATGTAACATGTACCGACATATACTTACATATACCAACATATACCCATATATAATATTATTCTTTAATTAAAATATACGTAATATATACCCATATATATCCACATATACTTTTATTCTTTAGTTAAAGTATATATAATATATACCGACATATATCAATATATCGACATATACCAATATATGCCGACATATACCATATATTGTTATTTTTTATTTAAAGTATATGTAACATATACCGATATATACTCACATATATAAACATATACTCATATATACTATTATTTTTTAGTTAAAATATATGTAACATATACTCATATATAGTCACATATACTTTTATTCTTTAGTTAAAATCTATGTAACATATACCAACATATACTCATATACGCTATTATTCTTTAGTTAAAGTATATGTAACATATACCATATATACTTTTATTCTTTAGTTAAAATATACATAATATATACCGATATATACCATATATTGTTATTCATTTAAAGTATATATAATATATATGGACATATACTCACATATATCAACATATACTCATATGTACTTTCATCATTTAGTTAAAGTATATGTAACATATATCCTGTAACACCCCGATACCCTATATAAGTACTATACGTATACCTAGTATACATACAGTAAATATATAAAGTATAAGGATGTCACTTTTCGTTACCTTTTAAAAACCTGTAACAGAGTTCAAACCATAATACATTAATTTAAATAACATTTACAAAATCATTATCTTTATCAAAACTTCATTTATACATATAAATACTCTCTCGTCAGAAATACATGATAATTAAAAATTTATACATGTATGCATTACCCTCTAGTTGGTCTCGACAAACTTTACTCTTCTTGTGGCATAATAAAAGACTTCATATCTTCCATCTATAAACCTGCGCGAATAAACACTCGCGCTAAGCCCGAGAGCTTAGTAGTCCAACTATAAAGATATAAACATATAGTATAGAAGTATTGACATATAATGATACATCAATTCAATATATAATTAGTTCTTATCATATCTTCTTTTCTTTTTAATTTCATCTTTAATATATCATAGCTAATTTCATATATGATGTACATATATACATAATATTATCACCAACCCCAATGCATCACCAATACTCAAAACCAATATATTAATACCCCTACATTATATATATACCATACCAATCATTATTGCAATACACACTTTACCTATCATACCACTCATTATTGCAATACACACATTACACATCATATCACTCATTATTGCAATACATAAATTACATATCATACAAATCATAAATCACAATTCATTTACATATTACACTTAATAACATTATATTATTCACAATTCACCAAGCATAATTCAGTATTAATACTCACAATCAATATTTCAATACTTGCATTTCACATTGACAATAAAGACAGACTCGGGCCCAAAACACTAATATGTTATTCAAAGTTCAGAGTTACTGCTTTGGTCTATAATCATAATTATCAAGCCCGTAGGCATCATATATCAATATCTCTATCCATGGATAGCGTAACAGACCCAGTCTCTTGGATCATCAACTCGGCTAAACTCGAGGTGATCCTCAACCCGGCAAGACTGTTACCAATCATATATCTCATAATTACAATTTCTCATAGTGTAACAGACCCAGTCTCTTGGATCTCAATTCAGCTCAAAACGAAGAGATCCTCAACCCGGCAAGACTGTTACCTTTTTCATTTTATAGGCATGCCTCCAAACCCAGAACTCTGAAATCGAATAACACATTAGTTACACAATTCATTTATTATTTCATTATCAATCTCATCATCAATTAGGCAAACATGCCTTATCTCTTTCAATTGAATCATCATAGCCAATCACAATGGCTTCACATCTCATTTGAATCATCATTGCCAATCACAATGGCTTCACATCATACACATCATCATTGATATATATATATATACAACACCAATTACATTAACTACACGAACATGACATTATTCGAACATACATCATTAATTTCATTGCATATGTATCTTAAATTCATCGTCATATAAACAATATGTCTATTTATTTCATTTCAATCATTTCTCAAGACACATTAACATCATTCATTATTAAAACGTTTATCATAACAAATTACATTGTACGTACCTTTTTGAATGATCATCGCCTCTTTCGCGCTATTTAAGTCATAACACTAGTCACGTTATGCAAACAATATAATACATTACCATTCACAATACATAATATAACATTGTTCAATCTCAACAATGATGTTAGACAAATGATCTCTTGTAATTTAACACATATATTCAATCCAATTATATAACAACAATAACAACATAATCACAACTTCTAGGGCATATATGAGGATATTACAATTCTCTCCCCCTTAAATAATTTCGTCCTCGAAATTATCAGTACCATAACAATTTATTCTTAACAAAATACTATCTTAACTCCTATATGGAGTTAATTATATGCTTAAGTTATTATATTATCAAATCACATAACTTCAACTCTTCCCTTTAGAATCAACCATCTTCTTTCAATTTCCATAATTCATCATTCTATATGTTTATACAATTGATTACTTCCTTGATCAAACATTCAAAAGATCTCATTACATTTCTTATTAATGACTTTATACAAGAATCAGCTCATTTATATAGTTCATCCAATCTTTATATTTAATATATATTGTTCCTTCATCTCTTTGTAATTACTCTCTTAACTTTAACCTTAAAAACCATTGGTTATATTTGTGCATTAATTATCCCATCATTACAATCACTGTCTAAATAGACACTTATTACTCTCAATAGATGACAAAATCCTGATTTTTCCATAAATGGAGTTTTTTTTTAGCACGCTTTTCACTTAACTTACATATTAATACATTATCTTTCAACTTATTTTATAGATAACCAATCTTTTTCTCTTCTTATCATGATTAACAATTACTATATTCCACTTATTCATGTCCAATCATACTTTAAAATTTACATCATATACATTATCATGTAAATAACTATTTTCTTAATACAACTATACACAATAAATTTCAATAATGATTCATAATCTTAGCCAATTCTAGATCCATTGATCTATCTGTCACAATATATCCATATTCAAATCTTATTCAACTCCAACCAACAATTAATGTATTTGACTCATCATAAAATTTCATCATATTCATATATGTATATATATAACTTAATTCCATTAGGGCAACTTATATACAATTCCTGATCATTTCCGATCCATATTCAGTCAAATTATCATGATAACAAATTATTTCAAATTATCTTAATATAATTTCCACCAATTCTCATAAAAATTTTATATCATATTTACTACTAATAGTTCTTTCACTTAAACCTCAAGTTCATTCATTCATTCATTACATACCATAAACATATTCAGTATAACTTTCAATCATATTTATTTTGATTACCTTATTGTCATATCATCCCTAACTCAAAACATTTTCATAATTTCCTTTTTCTCTCTTAATCTTCACAGTTATAACCAAATTTTTAACAAAAAAAATGATAAAGTACAACTTTATCCATCATAACTTTCAACTATACTTTTCAAACAAAATTCAATCCCACCAGATCTGCATTACAATCATTATATCTAAGATCCAAATCCAGGGATAACAAATTAACCGATCAAATATACTAAACAAAACACATGGCTATAAAAGATTAATATTCAAGCCTAGGACTTTCAGATCAATACTGTTTTTTTTTTCTCATAATTTTATCCTCAATCTATACAAATACAAGGTTAAGATGTATTTCAAGAATTACACATTCCTTCTTTACATTTTTGCTATATCAGAAGTTAATACATTCTAACTCCGTTTCAAACCAATTTGCACTCGATTATATGATCTTTATCCACTTAATTCATGTTTCAACAATATTACTTTATACATATTCAATCATATGCAGCTGCTATACAATTTTATTCATCACTTCATTTCTAATCCATTTACAATTTCTTATAATGTATAATTGCATAAAACTTTCCATATATGAATACTTTGGAACTCTAAATATCATATGATAATTAAGTTCAATGCTCACTATCACAAACTCCACTGTTCCATAATACTCAAGTCCATTCTATTTTCACTTCCATCACATCACTCATTTAGCTGTACCCAGTTCAAGTCCTAGTCTCTCTTAGGTCCACTAATACATACTACATCATTTCCATAACACTAATTCTATAATTATACCACATACAAATTCATAGGTCACATTCATGTCATAATTTCATTCACATTGAGAAACTCAGTTTACATATCATATAAATGTATATACTTAATTATATACTCTTGTTTTATTTTCCTTTTTCATACATTCACTAAAAATGTTCCTTTATAACTGTAACAACCGTCTTAGTCCACCTGCTAAACCATTCCTATCCGGAGAAACCATTAGGGCCTCAGAGCTGGGCTGCTACAGTACCAAACTGCCCTCACGGCCTTCCAACAGGATTCACTTATTCGAATTACACCCAAGACACATGAGTGCAAGTCGCCACTCTGGATCGAATACCTAACCTCCCCCTCAAGAGAGTCAGCGAGAATCATCCAGTACCATCTCTTCCAATATGATGCAAAGTATTTATTCATACAACACACATACATATATACTGACTATAATAACACTTTATATCCATCTTAACCACATTCCCAATGTAACATTTCTTTCACTTTCATCTTTAAAAGCATTTAATATATTTCCATATCCATTTTTACCCTTTTCAATATAATGCCTTAAAATAGCTCATCCTCATTTGCTTATCCACTTCTCTTTTATACTTCAAGATAAATTCTTATACTATCAATCACTTTACTCAATTCATAATACTTTCATATGCCATATTAGTCATTTCATTTAGCTCATGTATTGCATACACATTAAACCATCAATATCCAAATAATCTTTATCAAATGCCACTAAAACTTTAACTTCTCAACTTACCACCTCACTTAAACTTCAATTTGCCAAACTCATCTTATATATTTATATATCACAAAGCAGTATTAAAACATCTACTTTTCACAATTATCAAGCTCACTTCAACAATTCAAATATCACCTATTACCACCATTACATTGAGCTTTCACAATATCCAAGCATCTCACATTTCTAACATTGAATTCACAATGTCCGTATTAAGGTAACAATACCAATGTATATTTTTACTTAACCCATATCATCTCTTTTTCCTTTAAACAAAATCTTAACTTTACATATCCATTAGTTTACCATTCAACATATATATATATATCACTCACATATATATACATATGTACACTACATCCAATCATATACACATTGAGCCCAATAACCTTTATACGCTTTTCAAGTCTAGTTATTACAAATTTCAGTTTTCTTAAACTAACGTTGCTCAATCCAATTCTCACTATCAATCTTATCACGTGACCTAGCTTTGCACAAGTTCATCAATACAAGCGTAATCATTCTCAACATTAATAGACAAATAATTATATAGGTTACAAACATGCAATACTGTACGTACCTTACATTTTCAAGTGATCAACTCAATCTTTGATCACTAAAATATTACATTACATTATCACATTAAATTTACAATATTTGCATTAAAACAACAGTGCAAACAACACCATTATATTTTCTTACATTAACCAATATTTTTATTTTATTTTAGTTTTCATATCATTTCTTTCTCTAGTTTTTACTTTTGAGTAAAAACCTCATTCAGACATTATCATCCCTCTCATAATTCAAATTTATCCCACATCACATAATGCCACATCTGAGACCAACCTAGGTGTCAATGCATATACATGTATTACAAATTACATTTCAAAACTCTTCTTTGTAATTCATTTTAAACATTTCAAAACTTTTTCTTTTTAATTTCACTTAGGCCGAGAATCTCGAACCTAAGCTCTGATACCAAAATAATTGTAACACCCTGATACCCTATATAAGTACTATACGTATACCTAGTATACATACAGTAAATATATAAAGTATAAGGATGTCACTTTTCGTTACCTTTTAAAAACCTGTAACAGAGTTCAAACCATAATACATTAATTTAAATAACATTTACAAAATCATTATCTTTATCAAAACTTCATTTATACATATAAATACTCTCTCGTCAGAAATACATGATAATTAAAAATTTATACATGTATGCATTACCCTCTAGTTGGTCTCGACAAACTTTACTCTTCTTGTGGCATAATAAAAGACTTCATATCTTCCATCTATAAACCTGCGCGAATAAACACCCGCGCTAAGCCCGAGAGCTTAGTAGTCCAACTATAAAGATATAAACATATAGTATAGAAGTATTGACATATAATGATACATCAATTCAATATATAATTAGTTCTTATCATATCTTCTTTTCTTTTTAATTTCATCTTTAATATATCATAGCTAATTTCATATATGATGTACATATATACATAATATTATCACCAACCCCAGTGCATCACCAATACTCAAAACCAATATATTAATACCCCTACATTATATATATACCATACCAATCATTATTGCAATACACACTTTACCTATCATACCACTCATTATTGCAATACACACATTACACATCATATCACTCATTATTGCAATACACAAATTACATATCATACAAATCATAAATCACAATTCATTTACATATTACACTTAATAACATTATATTATTCACAATTCACCAAGCATAATTCAGTATTAATACTCACAATCAATATTTCAATACTTGCATTTCACATTGACAATAAAGACAGACTCGGGCCCAAAACACTAATATGTTATTCAAAGTTCAGAGTTACTGCTTTGGTCTATAATCATAATTATCAAGCCCGTAGGCATCATATATCAATATCTCTATCCATGGATAGCGTAACAGACCCAGTCTCTTGGATCATCAACTCGGCTAAACTCGAGGTGATCCTCAACCCGGCAAGACTGTTACCAATCATATATCTCATAATTACAATTTCTCATAGTGTAACAGACCCAGTCTCTTGGATCTCAATTCAGCTCAAAACGAAGAGATCCTCAACCCGGCAAGACTGTTACCTTTTTCATTTTATAGGCATGCCTCCAAACCCAGAACTCTGAAATCGAATAACACATTAGTTACACAATTCATTTATTATTTCATTATCTATCTCATCATCAATTAGGCAAACATGCCTTATCTCTTTCAATTGAATCATCATAGCCAATCACAATGGCTTCACATCTCATTTGAATCATCATTGCCAATCACAATGGCTTCACATCATACACATCATCATTGATATATATATATATACAACACCAATTACATTAACTACACGAACATGACATTATTCGAACATACATCATTAATTTCATTGCATATGTATCTTAAATTCATCGTCATATAAACAATATGTCTATTTATTTCATTTCAATCATTTCTCAAGACACATTAACATCATTCATTATTAAAACGTTTATCATAACAAATTACATTGTACGTACCTTTTTGAATGATCATCGCCTCTTTCGCGCTATTTAAGTCATAACACTAGTCACGTTATGCAAACAATATAATACATTACCATTCACAATACATAATATAACATTGTTCAATCTCAACAATGATGTTAGACAAATGATCTCTTGTAATTTAACACATATATTCAATCCAATTATATAACAACAATAACAACATAATCACAACTTCTAGGGCATATATGAGGATATTACATATCCATATATACCAACATATATTTTTATTATTTAGTTAAAATATATATAACATATATTAATATATACTGATATATACCTATATATACTATCATTCTTTAGTTAAAATATATATAATATATACTCGTATATACCTACATATACTTTTATTATTTAGTTAAAGTATATATAACATATACCGATATATATTAATATATATCCATATATATCCACATATGGTAGTAAATAACTTTATAATTATGATTGTGAAATAAATAAATTATCATTCTATCCTTTTTTTTATAATTACATTAAATCATGCTTATAATTTCAATATGAGTAAATTAATATTAATTTTTTAATAATTTTAGATAAAAAGACAAATTTAATCTTATTAAACAATAATTCTAATAAATTAAGCGTATATTACTTCTCGTAAATTAAAAAAAAATTAATATAAGACCCTATTACCCAAAATAACTTGAAACCCATATATAAAAAACCAAAAATAAAAAACTGAAACTATAAAAAGGAGAAAATACTTGACAAAATAGAGCAGAAGAGCGGTTAAAACAAAACAAACACGTGTAATAGTGTTATTATTATTTGTAATTTTTAAATCTATTTTAAATTATTATTCTTATCATGTCAATTTGGGCCACTTTTGACTAACAAAAGGTAATAGTATTGACTATTCTCATAGCGCAGATATTGCTGGTCTTTCTTCATAACTATCTTTTAATATTTCATTGGTGGAACAGAACCGTCAGAAGTAGAGAAGATATTGGTGACAACAACAACAATTATTCTAGCGAAAATAAAAACACCGCAAATCTGAAAAATCAAAAGATAAAAAAAAGTTAAAATTAAAAAAAAAAAGTTAAAAGTGAAATAAAAATATGTGTAGTAAAAATGAAAATAAAATTTAAAATATAGTAAACTATGAAATTTCCTCAAAATTTAAATGCTTTTATCAGAATGATTCTTCTTAGTGGTATTTCCATTTTAGGTTAGAATTGATACAATAAATTAATTAATTCATTTGCTTGATCTCACAAATATTTTACTATGTTTAATTAATTATTTTATTTTATACATATTTTAAATCTTATGTTGTAATGTTTAAATTCAATTTAATTTATTAAATGATTTCAAATTTGACTTAATTAAATTTTTGAAATTTGAAAATAATTAGATATTATTATAAAAATTAATTCAATTAATTCAGAAATAACTAATGTAATAAATATTCTATCTATTTTTATCAGGAGAATAATTCTCGACTTAAAAATATAATTCTTACAATTATTTATTTATATAGTAATGGAAAATTCTTATTGAATTATTAATTAACGAATGAATTGTAATGTAATGTAAAAAATATTTATACTCTTCAACAAAATTAATTAATAAATTTATAATATACGTAGCATGTTAATTACGGATCTAGCTCTAAACTCATAATTTGCATATTCCTTTTTTTTTTTCTGTTGGATTCTATTTGCTTTAAAATTGTAACCATCTTATTTATATAACTGGCTTTGAATTTTGAATTTTAATTTTCTTTCACTATCAATATTAATATTTAATTTTTATATAATAAAATTTAAAGTTATTGTCTATATTTAACTTTAATTGAAGACTTTAAGAAAACAATTAATCAATATTTTCAAATATTTATATGAACTAACTACATTATTATTTAAAAAAATTAAATACAATTATTTTTTATTTTTCATTTTAATTTATTATTATTATTGGCTTGAACTTTCTAAGATTTAAAACTAGATCATTATTATATGATAAAAATTTATATTATCTAATTAGAATTTAAATTTATAACCTTTTAATTTTTTAATTTAATTTTTGACATCTTATTAATTTAAAAAATAAAAATTATAAAATACATGAATATGTATTGTTAAAAAACTAATATTTTAAATGCCTTTTCAATATAATTATAACTAACCATGTTATTTAAAATAATTTTATAAAAATAATTTATTTCATTATTATTTATATAATTTTATTAAAAATAATATTTGCTAAATAATGTATATCATCAAAGATTAATAGTTACAATTAAACAATATGAATTTATTTTATAATTCATTGAAATAATTTTTTAAAAATAAATTTATTTTCTACAATTAATACTTAATATTTAATTTGCTTTCAATACATTAAACATATCTTACTATTAAAAAATTTTAATATTAGATACTACTACATTTTTATAAACTAATTATATTAATATACAATTATTTTTTCATTTAAAATAAAATAAAATATTATAAAATACCTTTTAAAAAATAATATTATTTTCTTCAATTAAATAAAATTTAATATTCAATTTGCTTTTAATACATTAGACATATTTTATTACAAACTTAAAATACGTGAATATAAAAAATTTTAATATTATATATATTTAGATATATATAATATTATTTTTTATGTACTAATAATATTAATATATAAATTATTTTTTTACTTAAAATAATATAGAAAATTACAAACTACAGCAATGTGCAGCAAGTTATTGTTGTTAATTCTAAATAAATACATTTTAATTTCTAATAATAAATTTCATCAAATGAATTAAATATCTACAAAAATTATTCTATTTTTATATGACTTGATTTTTTTAAAAAAATATCTGTCTTTCGCATCTCAATTAAATTGAATTGAGTTTTACTGATTATATAATTTTAATTTTTAACTCAATAAGCTTGAATTTAATTCTTTTAGTTATATTATTTTAAATATGAAAATAGATAAATTATGATTTAATTTTAATTTTTGTAAAATTTGAATTTTGGAATTTTGTGACTAAATGCAAATTACGCTAATTATATTAAAGGTCAAGCATACAAATAATTTATTGTATATTAAATATCACGGAAAATTGCATAATAATAATAATATTAATAATAATAATAATAATAATAATAATAATGCAAGAAACAGTCATTTGGCATTTTCTTTTGGCAAAAGACATTTTTTCGGTGAAACGCAGGAGACTCGTCGGCAACACTCTCCCCCTCCCAAACAACTTAATATATATATAGAGGGGCGCCTTCCAATCCTTCTCTCTCTCTCTTGCTTTCTCCAAAATCCTATTTTCATAGAGCTCTCAGGATCTCTATTTGGGGCACAATTATCCTTCTCTGAGCCTTTCTTCTCATTTTCTCTCTACAAGAGGTCAGTTAGATCCACGCTTTTTGTTTTAAAAGACCCCTTTTCAGTTTTTTCTGTTTTTGTCGTCTTTCTATATTGCTTATCTTTAGATTTCCTTGGTTTTAGCTGAAACTCAGAGTCCAATATCATTGGATCTTTGTTTATTCACTCGTTCGGTGATCTGGGTTTCCCTGATCTGCACCAATCTTCTAAAAGATGGATTATTATGCTCATTTCAAGATCTGGGTCTTGACCCTTGGCTTGATTTTCCAATCCGGATATGGGTTTTACCTTCCTGGTAGCTATCCCCATAAATACAGTGTTGGTGAAACTTTATCTGTGAAGGTGAATTCTATCACTTCTATCGACACCGAGATGCCGTTTAGCTATTATAGTTTGCCCTTTTGCAAGCCCGCTGAGGGTGTTAAAGATAGTGCTGAAAATCTCGGCGAGCTCCTTGTGGGAGATAGGATTGAGAATTCCCCATATAGGTTTAGGATGCATGTGAATGAAAGTGATATACTTTTGTGTAAAACTGAGCCTTTATCTGCTGATAGCTATAAGCTTTTAAAGAAGAGGATTGATGAGGTGTATCAGATTAATTTGATTCTTGATAATTTGCCGGCGATAAGGTATACTAAGAAGGAGGCATACCTGTTGAGGTGGACTGGCTATCCTGTTGGAATTAAGTTTCAGGATGCTTATTATGTATTTAACCATTTGAAGTTTACTGTTCTTGTTCACAAGTACGAGGAGGCCAATGTGGCCCGCGTAATGGGAACCGGAGATGCTGCTGAGGTTATTCCCACAATTGGGAATGCTAGGTCAGATGTTCCTGGGTATATGGTTGTGGGATTTGAAGTGGTTCCTTGTAACTTCATGCATAATGTTCAGTCAGTGAAGAACTCGAAAATGTATGAGAAATACCCATCTCCAATTAAGTGTGATCCCACCACTGTATCTATGCCAATTAAGGAGAATGAACCGATTGTTTTTACCTATGAGGTTACATTTGAAGAGAGTGATATCAAGTGGCCATCAAGATGGGATGCCTATTTGAAGATGGAGGGATCAAAGGTCCATTGGTTCTCCATTATGAATTCTCTCATGGTCATCACCTTCCTTGCTGGTGTTGTCCTTGTCATCTTCTTGAGGACTGTAAGGCGGGATCTGACCCGTTATGAGGAGTTGGACAAGGAAGCTCAAGCACAGATGAATGAGGAGTTATCTGGTTGGAAACTTGTTGTCGGGGATGTTTTCCGTGCCCCTGCCAATCCCTCACTATTGTGTATTATGGTTGGCGATGGGGTTCAGATCCTTGGAATGGCAGTGGTGACAATAATGTTTGCTGCACTTGGATTTATGTCACCAGCTTCTCGTGGAGCTCTCGTCACAGGTATGCTTATTTTCTACATGATTCTCGGTATTGCAGCTGGCTATGTAGCAGTTCGCCTATGGAGGACCATCGGGTGTGGTGATCACAAAGGTTGGGTTTCAGTTTCCTGGAGAGCTGCTTGTTTCTTCCCTGGTATTGCCTTTTTCATTTTAACCATTTTGAATTTCCTACTGTGGGGTAGTCATAGCACCGGGGCCATTCCGATCTCTTTGTTTATCCTTTTGATTCTGCTCTGGTTCTGCATCTCTGTTCCTCTTACCCTAATTGGAGGATACTTTGGGGCGAAGGCACCCCATATTGAATACCCTGTTCGAACCAACCAGATTCCTAGGGAAATTCCAGCTCAAAAGTACCCATCTTGGCTTCTAGTTCTTGGTGCGGGAACTCTTCCTTTCGGTACACTATTCATTGAGCTCTTCTTTATCATGTCTAGCATTTGGATGGGCCGCGTGTACTATGTTTTCGGTTTTCTGTTGATTGTTTTTATCCTTCTTGTGGTGGTTTGTGCCGAGGTATCTCTTGTTTTAACCTACATGCATCTCTGTGTGGAGGACTGGAAATGGTGGTGGAAGTCCTTCTTTGCTTCTGGTTCAGTGGCCATTTACATTTTCTTGTACTCCATTAACTATCTGGTATTTGATCTCAAGAGTTTAAGTGGGCCAGTCTCTGCAACACTCTACCTGGGTTATTCTCTTTTGATGGTTCTAGCAATTATGTTTGCAACTGGAACTGTTGGGTTCCTTTCATCTTTCTGGTTCGTGCACTATTTGTTCTCTTCAGTGAAGCTGGATTGAAGTAGTTCCTTCCATTTCCATACAAAAAATCTCAGCTTTTGCAAACCAACCAAGCAGAAAAATGAAAGTAAACCTTTAAAATAGTTTCATATTTAATATTTTTTTCAGGTAGTGCTTACTATAATGTAATAACAATAATTTCATCCGGATTTTTATTTTTGCTTTATTCTTTATTAGTTGGGTTTGATAGTATTATAGTGAAAATTAAATTTTATCTTAGCGTAGTTGATGGGATTTCTGTTATTTAACTTCTGTGATCAGTTCTTTTGTATGGTTTGAATGCAAGACTTGCATTTCTCTTATGCTTTTATGTTTCTAAATAATGGATAATGGTCATTCTTTCTTTAGGTTCACAGCAACTATTAGATTTAGATCTGTATGAATTTTTTAATCTTTAGGAAAGCCAATGAACTGATATCACTTTATACTGTATTTTACATCGATGTTCCAGTCTCCTCTTACCTCGTGAGCTATAAAGTCCTTGATACTTTCAGTTAGATGATTACTTGTATGGGTGTATATGCTTCCGTGCTAAAAATTAGGGGTGCAGAAGGGTTGGGTTGGGCTGAGTTTACTTCTAGCTCGAGGCTCTGCCTTAGTATCCTACAGGCTAAAAAATTTAGCTCGTAGCCCAATTATAATCCGAACGGGCCGGGCTATTTCGGCTTGATTGTGCTTAAGGGTTGGGTCAATCGGGCTTTTCTTCTTTTTTTTTTTAGTGCAGTATGCATACTGTAAATTATACAATATACATACTATATTATATATGCAATATGTATATTACATATATTATACAACATGTATATATCGTAATGATTTTTGGAATAGTAATGAGATACATAACTAAGTTTTTATTTTAAAATTTTTAATTTATAAATTTAAGAGTATAAATCTTTGACTAGACATTGGATATGCAGTAAGTTTTATTTTAGTCGAAGGATAAGTGTTTGAGGGCAGTAGGTCAGTAGTCATTAACAAAACCCTATATTTTGCTTTTAGTTTGTAAATAAAAATTTTAAAAATGAATTTTTTTTAATGTAAATTTGTTAGCACAACTAAATTTGATAGTTCTAATAACTTAGAAATTAAGAGGATAGAAAATAGAAACGAAGTAATTTTAGAAGATTTTCATAAAACAATAGATGACTGAAAAATATCCAAAGTATATAAAGAATAGATTTATAAATTACCTAAAATGAATATTTTTAAAATAGATTATGCAATAATAATGGAAGAAAGATATTCACTTAAGTAAAAGAAAGAGATATACAGTTAAATAAAATTTTTAAAAGGATTACTTTATTATTTCCTAAAATCTTAAAGCAACATAAAAATGAGAAATATCAGTATATACATATAAGATTAATACAAATTAGTATAAAACATATAACTAGAGAAGACTTAAATACTAGTATATTGATTGTTGTTAGAGATACTAGGTTTGTAAATTTTATGGACTCTGTCTTAGGATTAGTAGCAATTAATCTAAGCCAAGAACCTATTAACTTTGATGTACATTCCGATATTACATTATCTTTGAGTGACCTTAATATATTAAAAAGTGTAATTTTAAAATTAGTAAAATATATAAGTGATTCTAAAACTCAAGAAAAATTCTTAAATAAATTATTAGATAATTTTACTGAAATCAATGATAAATCAAAACATTCAGTATTACTTAGTACTAGTAAACAGACCTATGACTTAACAATAATATTAAATAAAAATAAATAAAAAAATAAACTCTCAATAAATGATTTATAAAAAGAAATTAAAGAAATACAGATAATTAAAAGAATTAAAAATAAAATAACAAAATGATTTAAAATTAATAAAAATATTTTTAGATAATAAAAAAGACTCTACTTCTTCTGAGAGTTCTTCTGAAAAAGAAGAATAAGAAATTATTAATGATAATGAAATTAGTATAATAAATAAAAATAATATACTAGAAAATTTTATATTTATGTTATATGAAATAACATTTATAAAATATTTAATATCAATAAAATTAAAGTTCTCTCAAAATTATATCATAGGTACTATAGCTCTATTTGATACTAGAACATATTTAAATTGTATAAAATCTAATTTAATACCTAAAAAATTTTGAAAAAATACTAGAAAAAAACTATCTACAACTAATACAACTAAAATACAAATTCTTAGTAAAACAAAAGTCTTAGTTATAAATAGAAATTTATAATTAAAAAATATATTTATATTAACTAAAAAATTTAGTATATAGTGATTCTAGAAATACCATTTATGAATTTAATTACTTCATATTTAGTAAAAAAAAAATGATAAAATAATTTTAAAAATAAAAAATCAGAAGATTGTATTTCCATTCATAGAAAAATCTAGAAAGAATAATTTAAATTTACTTAATGAACATTCATTTTATGAATTAGAAATAAATGCATTAATAAAAGCAAAATCTGAATAATTTTATAATTTAAAAAATAATTATCAATTATAGAAAATAAATAAACAATTAAAAACTGATATAATAATTTTTAAAATGTATCAAATTAAAGCTCAAATAGAAAATGAATTATGTGTTGACGTGTCCAATGTATTTTTGAATAAAAAATAACATATGGTCAATTTACCCTATTAAGTGGGCTTTGAAGAAAAGTTCATCACAACTAAAGCTAGATTCAATTAAATAAGCCCAGATATGATATAATTTTATAAAAAAATAATTGATTTAGAAAATAAAATTTTAATTTATAAATATCGAAGCTCATAGTCTTGTGCCGTCTTTTATATTAATAAGGCTTCTAAAATAGAAAGAGAAGTATTAAAGTTAGTCATAAATTATAAACTTTTAAATAAAATCTTAAAATAAATTAGGTATTCTATTGCAAATAAAAAATATTTATTAAATAGATTATATGAATAAAAAATATTTAGTAAATTTGATATGAAATATGGATTATGGCAAATTCAAATTAATCCTAAAGACAGATATAAAATAACATTTATTGCTTCATTTGGCCAGTACGAATGAAATGTGATGCCCTTTGGATTAAAAAAAATACACCATTTGAATTTTAGAGAGTGTTGAATGATATTTTTAATCTTTACATAAAATTTTGTATTATTTATATAGATGATGTACTAATTTTCAGTAATTCCATAGAAAGAACATTTTAAATATCTAAAAATATTTTTTATGATGGTAAGGAAGAATTAATTAATACTTAGTAAAACTAAAATGTCCTTATTTCAAAACAAGGTTAGATTTCTAGGGTATTATATAGAACAAGGTATTATAGAGCCCATAAAAAGAAATTTAGCTTTTGAAGTTAAATTTTTTTATTAAATCATAAACAAAGCTCAATTATATAGATTTTAGGATGTGTTTTTTTTTTTTGAAATTTTTTGAAATTATAGTTTTTAGGATGTTTAAACTATGTAATCTATGTAATAAATTTTTATCCAAACCTAAATAGATTAATAAAGTCCTTACATGATAAGCTTAAAAAAAATTATAGCCCATGAACTTAAGTCCATATTGGTATAATCCAACATATTAAAGCCCTAATAAAAACAATTTATTATCTCTATATTTTTGACCCATCAGCTTCTAAAACAGTTGAAACTGATGCCTTAGATATAAGATATTGTAAGATATTAAAACAAGTTAAAGAAGATAGAGAAATCATAGTCCAGTTTACCTCAAGATATTGAAATTTAACCCAATTAAACTATTCAACTATTAAAAAAGAAATTTTAAGTATTATACTTTGTATTTCTAAATTTCAGTCTGATTTATTAAATCAAAAGTTTTTACTCCGCATTGATTATAAAAGTGCAAAAGAAGTTTTGATTAAAGATATTAAAAATCTTGCCTTAAAATAATTGTTAGATTAAGTATTTTTAATTTTAATATAGAATATATTAAAGGAGAAAATAATAGTATTTTTGACTTCTTAATTTGTAAATTCCTTTAATGAATAATGAGGAATAAAAAGAAAAAAGCCAAGAAAGCTAAAGAAATTATAAAATCAGAATCAAACCCATCTCTTAATGCCTTGTCTGATCATTCGGATAATTTAAAATCAGATTCTAAAATCATAAAGTCTTGGGCCGCAATGGTCGAAACTGGAAACAGTAAAACCCAAAATGAAGCAGTAAAAATTTGGGTTAATCAATTAGCTCAATCACCAGAGGTGGTCCAGACACTTCAAAAACTGGATCTGCTCTTACAGATTCGGCTCTTATAGCCACAGGTAAAACTCTAATTCTTTTTTGTAAAACTCAAGACAGGGGAGTCTTCTTCCTTAAATGCATTGTCTTCAAATATTTTAAAGCAAGAGTTGGCAGTTTCAAAACGCCCAACTCAAATTATTTCTTCAAATTATAATTTTCAAATAAAATAAAAATGGTTTGTAAATTTTTTTAAAGATACAAAATTAATAAGATAAGATAGATTCATGCATCAGAATCCATGAAAAATTATTAAATCTATATACCCTAAAAATTAATTTTTTAAATCTAATAATTTGTCAAAACCTCAAGAATACTATTTAGCTATCCCTCGAGAATACTATTTAGCTATCCTTAAGGACATAGATTCTATAAAGTTAAAATACAATTGTAATCCTAAAGATAAAAAATGATCTCTTATTCCTTTATTCATTCAAATAAAGAATATTATTCATCTTTCTGATTGGGAGAAATCTCTCCATACTCCTAAAACCTTTAAAACCAATTTCCTTTCACATAAAATCCCTTGTTCTTCGTATACATATTGGGACAATATTCATGCTTGGACAAAAGTCATTTATTTCCACTACTCCATAAATACTCATTCTTGGTTATTGTATTTTGATACAAATATCAAGACTGATAAAATTTCTATGTGATTTGTTGATTGGTGATATTATTGTGGTAATGATGATAAAATATTATCACTAGAAGCACTAGCAGCATGCCAATACTTTAGAGCCAACGTCCATCCTTCTTTGTATGAAAAATAATTTTCCTCTCTTCTGCTCTTTGGTATGATATTCTTTATACCCTGGGTATATAAATGGTATTTCAAACTGGCCGGCCAGTCAGGTACCAATGTACTTGTGGTATCAAGAATAAATAAAGTCAAGTAGTGGAAAGCTTTCAAAAATTTTACCACTGAGTTGGTTGTAAAAAAATGGTGTTTCGAAAGGGAATATGGTAAGGTTGATCCACAATAGGCCATTACCTTTGGAGCCCAAAAAGCCCATTGTCAAGCCTTTCTTGCAGCCGCAAAAACTGCTGGGGAGTATAAAGCCATTATGGATCAGATAGTTGAATCCATTCCCTCAACTTCTGAGCTCATAATAAAAAAACCTTCTTCTTCTAATTCCTCCACTAAAACCTAGTCGAAGAAATCTAAAGCCCATTCTAGAGTGTCTACAAGAAAATCTCCTTCATCTTCTTCTGACTCTCCCTCTACCTCATCAATGATGTCATCATCATTTGACTCATCATCTAAATCTGACTCGGATTCAAACTATGCACCCAGTAATGAAGATGACTGTTATATGGTCTTGTCTTCTATAAAGAAAAAGAAACAAAGAAACAAAGAAAAAAGAAAGATAAAAAGAAAAAAGAAAAGAAAAAGAAAAAAGAAATAAAGAAAAAAAAATAAAAAGTTGCCTTATAAAAGGTAGAAAGAACCTTATTCATTCACATGGTTACAATAAAAATAGTATTGACAGAATACTATTTATCAACAGTATAAAGTAATATTATTCATCCACAGTAAAGTAAATAGTATCCCTTACAAGGTACTATTCATCTATAGTACCGTACGCATATTCTGTCAATTTAAATGACCTCTTCTGAAGCTTGAAAGGCATCAGTTTCTCACTTCAGAATACTCCTAACTCTTAAGAAACACTCTCAAGCTTAGTTTATGTTTTCTTCTCCCCTCTCAAACCAAACTACTTTTGTTCCCTGTTGCTGTAAAATTTTTCTGTAAGTTTTAACCTTGTTTTTATTTTTATTTCTGTATAACTTATTTTTGTATTTTAAATTTTATATTCTATAAAAGTATGCTCTGTACCTGCAACTTAGTCTGATCTGGCACATCAGAAATTTATTCGTAAATTTTATTTGTATTTTGTATAATACTTGAACTATTAGTATATCGAATGAAAATCTAGACATAAATTCAGGAGCTGAATCCGAATAGACAGTACTCTTATCTACACTTGGGTATAACAATTCTGAGTACTAGTATTCTTGTATATTTATTTTATTTTGTATATGTACTTATAAATCATATTTTATTTAACATATTCTTTAAAATTCTTTGTATTTCTTTAAATTTTGTTTAATTTCCTATATAGATCTAAGAGTGTCTATTTCCTATTGCCTAAAAAATCCCCTAGGTTGCTTGCTTCTGTGTACATCCATTATATAAGCAGCATGTATACTGCATATATTATGCAGTATATACTTCATACATATAATATATTATATAAAATATAATTTTATAATATATATACTATAATTAATATATAATTATAATATATAATATATAATAATATATTATTTTATATATTATAAAAAATATTATATATATATACACTAAATATAATATCCCGGGTCAGGCCATGTTGCACCTCGGGCTCGAGATCTAACCCGAAATATCTTGGGCTTCATATGAGAAGCCTGAGGCCCGATCCAAAAATATTTAAATTCATCTCAACCGGGCCTGCTAGGTTGTTCGGGTTGACGAATTTTTTGAATACTCCTACTTAAGAAGTTGCTATTGTAATTTTTCTATTGTTGAATATCCATGAAATTTGATATAATTATATTTCAATAACTAATATTTTTAATTTGAAGTAAAATATTATTTATAGTGAGGGGTGATGTATTTTTGAAAAAATTAAAAATTAAGTATTAAAATTATATTAATTCCATTATTACTTAAACAATTAAAATTTTAAATTAATAATAAAAGATTAAATTTGAACAGATAATTCAAAGAAATTAAAAGATTAAAAATCAATAAATTTGAAGTTAAGATGTCTTTAAATTTATTTGAATCCACCTCTTTTAGTTAAGGGTATTAACATTCAATTTTAATTTTTTATGAAAAAAATAATTTTTAATTATTCAATATGCTCTCCCAAAAGATGTTATACCTATTTATCAATCTCTACTTACTTTTTATGATAGAAATAAAGGGATGCAGTTATATCTATGATTAATTCTAACAAATTCGTACAAGTCAAGTTACATTTTTTTAGGCTAAATAATTATGAAATCTTTATAGTTTTGTATATTATACTAGTTAGTTCCTATATTTTTAATATCTAATTTTTGCATCCCTGTATTTTTAAAAATTAAACTGTTTAGTCCCATTGTCAATATTTTCATCCTAAAATCATTAGTCAACTACTTTGATATTATAAAATAACTTATTTGCTCTTCTTTTATATATATTTATCTTTGTTATTTATTAAGTTTATTTCATTTTTAATTTTATTTTATATATAGATCGTCTGCAAAATAATAAAAGACATTATTTGTATTATTTGAAATTATTTTTTTAGTAATACCTATAAAATTAAAATAAATGATATGTATAGATTGTCTGTAAAATAATAAAAGATATTATTCGTATTATTTAAAATTATTTTTTAACAATATTTATAAAATTAAAATAAATTGTATAAGAAATATAAATAAAATTAAAAATAAGCATGACTTAATAAATAATAAAAAAATATATAAAAATAAATAAATTATCTTATAATATCAAAGTAATTGACTAATATTTTTAGGATAAAAATATTAACAGAAAGACTAAATAGTTTAATTTTTTAAAAAATTGGAGGATGCAAAAATTAGATGTTGAAAATATAGAGACTACTGGTGTAATATATAAAATCTCAGAGACTTTATAATTATTTAGCCTTTTTTTATCCAATATATATTTTTTGTATTGTTTGTAATTCAATTTGATTCTCAAGTGTTCATTCCCTATTAATCCTAGGAAATTAGCCAACTGATTGAAAGTATTTAACATAATTATAAACTGATTGAAAGTATTTAACATAATTATAAATAATTGCAAAAGTACAAAAAACTAATTAGATAAATTTAAATGGATAAGAATTCAAAGTTCATCTAAAATAACCATAAAAGAAATTTAATCCATACTATCCATATTCAAAAACCAAATATAACAAATCTAATACTAAAAATATAGTAAAAGCAAACCTATAACTTGAGTTGAAAATCTTGATGTTGTGACTTTAAATATGTAGAATTTTCTTATCTAATTCTTCTTCCTTCTTTTTTGCTTTCCTTGTATATATATGTTGATGTCTGTATTCTTGAGATTTCACCCTCTTTTTATAGGAGAGTATCCTATTTAAATAAGATAAGAACCCTATCTCTTGATTAATAACTAAAATTCTAGTTAGAATAAGGAGTTTGAGTTCAAATAGGAGACTTCTTAATTTAGTTCGCGCTCACATTCTTAGGTGGTGATTTTCGGCCGAAATGGTGAAATCTACTGCTTGCTCAAAAATCAATATTTCAGGTGGTGGAATCCATTATTTGCACTTCTCATCTTTCTTAAGCTTTGAATACCTCCAAATAAGCTTTTGGTTTCAAAATATTTCAAACTTCTTCATTTGTTATTTTTTATTAATAGGAACTAAAATCATAAAATTTAAACAAATGAGCCACAATTAAAATAAAAGCAATAAAACTAAAATTTTACCTAAAAAGAAAATGAAATTTAACAAACAAAAATTAAAGTTTAGAATATTATGTTAGTATAGTTATTTTTAAGTTACATTTCTAGTTAAAATTAAATATTTGTTCGTCCTTGAATAAATAAAATAAACTACACTTTTGAATAACTCAAATTAAAATTCAAATTATATCAATTATTGTCAACCAAAATACATAAGTGCAAGGTAAAACATCTATATCAATTTACTTTAACCATCAATAAAAATTTAATCATACCCGATGTCTTTAGAGTGTGTGTTTGTGCAAGTCTAAAATGATTTTCAATTATATATTTCAAATAACAAAATATAAGTTACAATTTCAAGAAACAAAATAAATTTTATATTTGGTTTAATAAGTTCAAAAATACATTAGGTCTCTTTTTGAATACCATAACTCTACTAGTGCGAGACAAAATAGAAAAAAAATCAAAAGGTCTGTTAAAGGATTGTAATGTCAGACTCGGTTTTTAGCTACAAAGAAATGAATTAGGCTTATAAAATATGCCACTAGGGAACAAACAACCAAAAAATTTCCTTTGACTGCAATTCTATTCAAGTCACTCAATGTTTTCAAGTAAGTATAACAACTCAGATCACTTTCTTATGAATAACAGTACAATATGTATATGGATTTTATAAACTATTATTAAACGATGACCAAAAAAAGTAGAGAATTTTTCCTTTTTCAAGTCAAAGACTTAGCTTCCTCAAAGTCATCCATTCTCATTGAATAAGTGGCGAAATAAAAAACCGAGTGAATGGGGATAATTTTTCACCAGAAATTGAGTAAGAGAGTTCAATTTTTTTTTAAAATTACAGACGAACTAAAGATAAAATTAAATACTTAATATTATAATTAAATTTTAAATTTTTTATTATAAATTACTATTAAAATTTTTTTTATTATTTATTAAATTCTAAAAATTTATTAAATTATATATATATATTTATTTAATTCTTGAATCTAATAATTTATTTATAGAATTTTATTAAAAATTAAAAATTAATATTTAAAAAATATTAAAAAATATTAATATATATATTTATAATTGAAAAGAATATATTAAAAGTATATAATTTTATAAAAAGGGTATAATTTTATATATATGTAATTTTAATTTTATATAATTTTAATAATTTCAATTTAAAAGTATATAATTATATATAATTTCAAGATATATTAAATGAATATAAATTATTAATTATATATATAATATTATTTTATAAAATTATATATAATATATAATAAAAAAATTATATATTTAAATATATATATATATATATACATATGTTAAAGGGGTTGGGGAGGGGGTCAGCCGACCCCACTGATCCCCCGTGATTCTGCCCCTGCATTGAATCAAGAAATTTGCCATACTTCTCTTTTAAATTACAAAATATAATTTATTTTCTTTTAAGACTCTTTTTCTTTTTCTTTTTTTGAATTTTTCATAGTAGATTCCCAAATGAACATATTCTCTAATTGGTTATCGACCATTTTTCTTTCTTTTCACCACATTTTAGTGGCTGATAGGATTCTCAAACTCTGTAGTAACCCAGAAAAATTTGAATACAGAATCTTTTTGAAGTCTTCTTTTCCTAATTTCTCCATATACACATAAGTCTCACAAATTAACTTGAATGATTAGTTCTCTTTTAAAGGGAGGCAAAAAATTATTTAGACAATATGGTTAAGTCTGTTGTGTATATCAAAGAAAATTAAAGTATGTATTCATCATACTTTAATAGAATCAAAAGGCTAGCAAAGAATAATATAAAATAAGATATGTAAAATGAAAAGTCAATTAGTAACAAGTCAAGAACTGCCTAAATCATTTATTCTATTTTGTCCTATCTAAATTTCGCTTTAAAGGATAAGAAGAGTTGTAGTGATTTTAAAAATAGAATCTTCTCTTGATCTTTTAATTGCAACAAGTTTTTAAAATTTGTTAAAACAAGTTTAAAATGCCCATAATTTAAAGAAGAGTATGAAATAATTTTAAAGGTCTTTTCTATGAATTAAAATATACCTAATTATGAACTAACTTATCATAGTTTAAAATGGCATTCAGCACTTCAAACCTAACTTCCAACATATTCAAGTTCAAAAGCAAAATTAGGATGAAGCAAAAAAATTAAAGCTTAGTGACCATGAAGCTATCCTACTTGAGCAACTAACTTCTAGTGTTTAGACACAATTGATATACAAATCTTAAAAAAATTGACAACGTCAGCATATCAAACCATTCAGGCACTTCTGCAATCATTCATCCTTTCTTTTGAAAGCCACAAATCACAACTTGCACAAAAAAAAAGTACTTAATAAGTTTAATCAAGAGAGCATCGACTAAGCAAAAGAGAATACAACTAGGTCCAATACAAACATGTATGAATGTATACAATTATATAATTGATGCAATTAAAAAGGGAAGTGAAAAACTCACCTAAAATTATGTCTCAAATAATGGTGATTATGATGGAAGCAGTGCAGTGATCAATGTTTGTGAAATCAAAGGCAAACCAAAAGGCCAAGTTAAATCTTGAAGGATAAAGTCTTCTAAGGCAATTGGATGATGGAAAAGTGTCCCCAAATTCTTCCAAGCACCATTTGAAATCAAGGTCCAAATATTCTACTTCATCACCAAGCCCAAAACAAGAATCTAATGAGGGTTTCCATAATATTAGGTTTAACCTAATGAGCCTAATGGGTCGAACAATAAATTGGCCATTTTCAAATAGGGCAAAACCCTAGAGAGGAGGAAGACCAATCAAGAAGAGTCTAAAATGGACTTAATAAGTTTCAAATAAAGCTAAAGGTAAATGAGGAATCCAAGAAATTCAAATGGGCCTAAAGATGATCAATGGAAGGCCCATGACAAGGCCAAGAGCTAGGAATCTTAAAAAAGCCTAAAACTATATTTTCAAGAGTGTTTGTCCTCTAGCCCTAAATTAGACCCAAGTATAAATATTGTTGTAATTTATTCAAGCCCAAACCTCTTCTTATAATCATTTTTTGTGTCCATGTACCTGGTGTAAAAACATATAAAAAAAAGAAAGAAAAAATGAAAAGAAAGACAAAAAACAAAAACAAAATAAAAATAAGATAAAAATAATAAAAAAAGATTAAAAAAAGAAAGGGCATACCAGTGTTTCATTTCATTCAATCATCATTACAGAATTTTGAATCATGCAAATATCACTTTTATTCAAACGAACATCGGTGTAATATTTCAAAAATCAAATAGTCTTTTTTAAATTGTTCACTCACTTTTCCTAATAAGTTGTAACATCCTTTAGCTCCCTTGGCATCACTCGCGTCGCCCATCTCACCCTCCAACTCAACCACTAAAGCATGATGTTTTGGTTTCTTATAACGCTAAGCAATGGAAATAAACCATGACCTATAACCATCTAGTATTTTAATACAACTAGCAGGAACTGTCAGGTTATAAGTGCAAGACCAACCACTCATCACGACTCTCACTATCCTGCTTAAAATTGGAGTAGATAGAATGGCCAAACCATCAAGAGGAATTTCTTTAAGACAACCCATTTGTCTCATCACCTTGGTCCCTCGGTAAGAAGTAGTATCTAAAATCCCAGGCAAGCAAACCATTCGTTACTCGAAGCTCATCGACATGAAAGATTTGATTCCATACCAGGAATAGTACAAGTGTATTTCTTCAAGACTTAGCTCTAAGATCCATGAGGTCCATTCCTTTTTTGTCTGGAACTACACTCTAATCTTGCGAGCACCATAACTAGCTAGATTGTAAGGTAATCTCTTGGGAGGTTCCACCACCTTGAGGTGATGCAAAGCCAAAATCAATCATAAAAAAGCCATAAATACCAAGCTTAAAACCTATCATAAAATAACCATAAATACAAAATTCATAGCTTGAAACTAGGAAAAGGAAGAAAACACTTTGAACTTACCTAAATGATAATGGGGCTAACAGACCAAGCTTCATTTACATTGTACGCCTTATTAAGACTTAACAAAGTCTTAGCCAAGATCAAAGCAGTCGTGCTCCGAGTATCCTTCATTTGTCTCACTAAAGCAGTGATCCTAATGTATCCTAACATATGGAATTTGAAAATAGAAAACCAATTGTTAGACAGAAAACTAGAGCCCTTAACCTAAGTCTTTGCTTTCGAATATTGGCATTGTCCTTCACTTGTAAAAATTTTTCTATCATTTTTGCCAGTTTCACTTAACCATCTCGAATCATTGTCTTGGCCTACCCTTTACTTAGAGAGAACAACTCATTGGACATTAACCCATAGCCAGAAGCCTGTCCCAGAATAAACAATATGGCCTTAGGTTTATTGCCCAAAATCACGTTGAATTCATCAAATATGGGGCATGGGTCTTTTATATGGGCCCCAAAAGTGAATACAAGCACTTCAGATCCCAAAACCTTAAACAACTCTTTAGAAAAGCCCAGTTAACCGTCACACCTCTCCGTGTGGCAACTGAGCCAATTTCAGAGTGTCCCAAATTGATCTTGTCAACCTTGTTAAGACTTTTCAGCCACTGGTGTATAGCGTGACTTATAAAAGGCTCCATTTTTCTCAGAAACTCACCAAAAGATGAAATGCTTTGAAATTGGTGCTAAAAGAGAGTGTAGTAAGCTTACAAAAATTCATCTCATGACATCCATGCGTAGCGTTCAACATATTCAAGCATTACATAACATTCATCCATTAAAAGTCCAAAAACATATCATAAACATTCATTACATCGTGTGCATGAAAGCATCCGAAAGTAAGTAGAATAAGAAATCATTAGTCAATATCGTTTAAGCTTCAAACATCTCCAACATGAGCTTTCCTCATCCCCTAAGTCAGCCTCAGCAATCAAAGTGCTGCCCAAAGCCTCAGACAATGCAAACTCCATCCTACGGGCCATCCCATAGGTGTGGCACACCCAATTTTCAGGAAACTACAAAATAGAATAGCCAAAGTCAACAAAATGATGAAGGCAAAAAAAGCTATAAATCAAGGGATGATTACCTCATGCATGTCCTCTAGAAGAGGGTAGTATGGAATATCCAAGGCCTGATACTGGAAAACTTCATTATCACACTGACAAACATAGATCACCCTATTTAAAATAAAAAATATGGAGGCATACTACCATCCAAAGAAACAACAATCATTGAAGGTATAGGAGTAACAATACTTGGACTAGACTATCCAAATAACTGATTCCTCAGGATAAAGGAGTAGCATGCATAGAGCTGCTATCGGATGAAGACATGACACGAGGCATGAGTTGTGTCTTGCAAAAGTCCTTGTAATCAACATTCAGTGCAATGAAGTCCTTGGCAACCATACCAAACAATATGCCACAATTCAATTTGATCCTAACACTATCCCACATGAGCGGCGGAGGATCGACTAGTACTCTTCGTGTACCAGTAGTCTAACCTATGACTTGTTCGCCAAGATAATAAGCTCAAATGCTCTCATACTAAAATAGTATCCATCTACCCACAAACGGTGACCAGAAAACCTGTTAGAAAAATCAAATAAGTAAAGTTGAAATAAAAGAAAAAAAGTTAGCTAGAATAGACTCGCATACTTCACTTACTTTTATATAGTTAAAGTGACCTCTTAAACATGTAAATTCAGACATGTCACTTGAACTGCTTGACCGATTTTCTCTCCTTCATCTCAATCTAGCCAGGAAAGCATCTATTATTGGATCACGAAGATTTGGCACAGTATAAGGTATGTACTTGTAAACCCACATTTGCAAAAGAAGTGAAAATATAGTAAATTGGCTATCAATAGGGAAAAGCGTGAATAATAGCACAAGTTGAGATAGTACATACTTCCCTGTTGGTCCACTTGACAACCAAGAGAGGGTGGGTTGATTTGAAGGTTTAGGACAAATTAAAAATTTAAACAACAAGAAAGATGATATGGTTAAAAGATTGAAAATATAAGATTTATAGTGATTCGGATTATACCAATCCTACATCCACTCCTCAACAACAAGTTGAGTATTCCACTAAATTTGAATTTTTACAAGTTAAACCCTAACTTGACACTTTTATAAGATACACTGAACTTGTACAAGATATGTATGTGTATCCTCACAACCTAAACAAGAGTTTTCCCCTTGGCTCACTCTAAAATCAATACTAACACTTGGTGTTTAATTCTCACACCCAACACTGAAAAGCAATCAATGAAAAATTAATATAAAAAAAGTTGTGAAGCATAATTACAAGAATATGGCTACAACAAATTACAAAAAGATCTTTTTAAATGCATATTGGTGAGGTATTTATATCCTCAATAACTCAAAAGAGTCGTCGGAGCCATGGGCTAGCAAATTCAAGTTTCACCTACCTAAGTACCATGCATTTATTGTTTGTCAGAGGGCTTTCTTAGTGCGAAAGCCTTTGGTCCAGTCGAGAATCGACGGGTACGGTCAGACTGCTTCAGGTCTGGTCAAGCTTCATGCTTTTTGTGTCTAATGGCTTTCCAATGGCTAGTGCATATGACAATCTTTCATTGGGCATAAAGATAATGGTCATATTTGACCTGGCAAATATGAAAGGTCCAGTCGGACTAGAGGTTGGTCCGGTCGGCCTCTTTGAAAGACAAATTTTCTTGCTTTTGGTTCTTGCTACCTGTAGTGCTATAATTGGTTGATCACTTGGTGCCTTGAAGGTTCTTTGCTAGTATGAAATGTTTGATCGGAACGTCATTTAGTCTGGTCGGCCTGAATGTGGTATGTTGAAGAATTGGTCATGCAATCAATCGAGAAACTCTCTAGAACTCTTTGGACAATTTGATCATGTATGGTCCAATCGCACTACATCATGGTCCGGTCAGACTTTCTTATCCTGTTGAGGAAATGAGAGTACCAGCTAGGCAGGAACCTTACTGGACAAATTTCAGAATTTCTCCAAGCTCACTCTAAGTAGACTAGCTTTTGGTTCGAGGGGGAAACAATGGTTTGCTGAGAATTTGGGAGCGATACTAGCCGTGATCTATACTATATAAGTTTGGTTTGAAGTTTAGGCTTTAGTCTGGTCAGACTTCCTGAGGGTCCGATTGGGGTCCGATCGGGACAAGACCTAATTGTCAAAGGAAAAATAATCATAGACTCTACGTCAGTTTTTCCATCATCCATAATGAGCAAGTAACACGAGACAAAAAAAAAACCCAAATGGACTCACGGATCA
Organism: Garcia nutans; assembly: GCA_947685225.1. Lineage (NCBI taxonomy): Eukaryota > Viridiplantae > Streptophyta > Magnoliopsida > Malpighiales > Euphorbiaceae > Garcia > Garcia nutans. The sequence continues at coordinate 27,578,425 of CANTUV010000007.1, read as the reverse complement.
CTAAAAAGATAGAAAAAAACAACCACTAAAACACCCACAAAAACTAAAGGGTATCCAAAAGAAATAAGCAAATCAAGTACTACATTCACTGGGTTAGAATCGCAACACACCGGGATGAGTGTCGAAAATAAGGGATAAAAAAATCACTAGAAATGCCAGAAAAAGCGCCAGCGCATGAAGAAAGCACAGAGCTTCAGATGGTGTGAGTGCCTGCACTTTGATAAACGGCAACCAGACTTCATTGGAAGGCCAATCAGAGGTAGCACTTCCCTTTGAGGTGACAGTGGCACTATAACCAGCAGTTTTATAGGCGTATAATTTTCTATTCTAGAATTATTACCCATTTTCTATTCCTATTGTAAAGGCTATATATATATATATATATTGAAGAAATAAGAAAAAACTATTTTCTCTTTCCAAAATATGTTTCTTTATGGTATCAGAGCATGACCATGAGATACACTAGGTTTCCCAAATATGCCTATAGAAAATCTCATACACTAGGGTTAATTCAAGAATAGAAAATTATAGTTAAATGGGTAATAATTCTAATTAGAAAATAGATATAGTGTGATTATTGAGAAAAGCTGCTTCATACAAAGCAAACTTGCTGGAAATTGCACGGTCGACCTAATAAAGGTCGTGGAGGAAAGAAAGGGAGCTTAATAAAGGCTCAACCAAACTTGACTGAGGCAATAGGGCCAAATGGTGCACCAACTCCTAGCTAGATTCTATCTAATGAAGAGTTTCAGAATCTAAGGTAACTCTTATCTCAGCTTAACACCAACTCAATTGTCGGTTCTTCCAACTTTGTGACAACAGGTAATGCCTTTCTTGCTGAACATAATACTAGTTAATGAATTATAGATTCGGGAGCAAATAGAAATATGACAGGCTCTTCAAGAGGGTTTCTAACTTATTCCCCATGTCCAAAAGAAAACAATGTCCAACTTGCAGATAGATTTTTTACTTCTATATCTGGAGCAGGTTCTTTTGATTATACTCCAAACCTTAAATTATCCTCAGTCCTACATGCACTTCATTTTCTTATTAATCTTTTATTTGTCAATTCCATTATTAAGACGCTTAATTATAAATTGAATTTTTTCCAAACTATTGTGTTTTTCAAGATCTACAAACAGGGAAGATGACTGGCAATAGTAGATTGCAAGATGACTTATATATTGTTACATCCCAATGACTATTGCATGGAGCTTGAAGAAACAAAATGCCTATACACTGCAAATGAAATATCTGGATGTGTGATAGTGAGATAAGAGTTTTCCAACCAACTTTCGATTCTGACCAGATTCTTTTAGTGGCTCCCTCTGTCCTAGTAACATTTGGATCTATAGGGGTTTCCACAGATTTGCAATCTAACATTCTTGTCTCTTCCAAAATATCTAGGGCATCCTTTCTTTGTGAAATAGTAATACTTGTGTTTGACTAAGCTACCTCAATGCTTAGGAAATGCTTCGACTTTCCCAAGTCTTTAGTCTAAAAGTGCCTAAAAAAGATGTTTTGAGTTGAGTGATTCCTTCGTGATCATGACCTCATCCATATACACCCCCAGGTAAATAAACTTTGCGCTTTTGCAATATCACTAAAGGCGTCTAGCCTTGGACATCTAGAAGTGCGAAAGATTGTGCCTAGTTGAGCGCCTTGTGCGCTTTTAACTACATTGCCATGGCCTATCGCCAACCTGGATGTGCATGTGCTTCCCTAACAATTTTTGGAATAGATAGTGGATAAATTAGACACAAAACATAGTATGAAGGTAACAGGCAATGATAACTCAAGAAATTATAAATGGGATGAGGATTACAAGAAGAACGAATACCTTTTTATGATACAATAGGTGGAGAAGGGAGTTTTAATTCAACAAAAAATTTTAAAAACAGTGAACAACTCATATCTATTCTTTATTAGAAACAACCAAATATATCGAGAATAATCATCAATAAAAGTGACAAAATAATGAAAACCAAAGTCTGTATAAACACGACTTGGACTCCGTATAGTTGAGTGAACAATATGAAATATAAATGATGTTTTATTATTTAATTGCTTAGGAAAAGAAATACGGGTATGTTTCCCAAGCTAACACGACTCGCATTTAATAGAAAGTTTTGAAATACCAGGAACCATTGTCTGAAATTTGGAGAGACTAGGATGACTAAAGCGATTGTGAAGAAGGTCAACTGAAGTGGCAGAAGTAAAGGCAGTTGATGTGGCTAGAAGAGAATATAATCCACATGACTCATGACCTACCCAATCATTGTTCTCGTATATCGATCCTACACAGAAACAAAAGCAGAATAAAAAATGCTCTACAATTAAATTGTTTTGAGAGTTTACTAATGGAGATCAAATTGTAAGGACATTTTGGAGCATTTAAGACCGAGTCTAAGGAGAGAGAATAGAGGGGTTTACTTTTTCCAACACCTTTAATCATGTTTTGTGATCCATCAGCTAAAGTGATAGTAAGAGTTGTTAGGAAAGAGAAAAGGTTTTATTACCAGAGATATGGTCAAAAGCACCGGAATTTAAGATCCAAGATCCATTGAGTGAAGACTATGTTAAGCAAGCAAAGGAATTACTCAGTTGAGCAACAAAAACCATGGAAGACGAGGACTATTGTAAGCTAGTTTTTGTTTGTTTGACTTTCCTTTATTTCTTTAAAGAAATTATGATCTATGATTACAATTTTCAAGCCCTCATTCATGATTTCAGCATAAGCACTAGCCTCCTCTCTTAAACGAAACTTTCCCAAGATGTCTAACGTCAATTAGGCGCATAAACTATCCAGTATGTCTACACTACATAGTCAATAACATATATTGTTGGTCAATCTCTAGAAGAACCCTAATTGTTGATCGCTCCACAAGCACTAGCCCTAATCTCCTAAACGAAACTTACCCAGGCTATCCCACATCGGTTTAGCCCTATAAAATATCAAATATGTCCATATCAAGTAGTCAATAACAGATATTGATGGTCATAATCTCTAGAAGATATTACAAAAATTGAACTTTCCAACATTAAAAATACCTGTTGCAGCAAAAGAACTTGCAGCCTGAGCTAGATATCTATCGCAAATTGAATCATCACTGGTATTTCCTTCTGCTTAAAGAATTTGACAAGCCTTCACAAAACAGCAGGGAAAAGAACAGAAAAATTAAAATGGACTCACATCATCCATTAAGAAACACACTAAAAAATAGAAATTGAAATTTTGGTAACACAAACAAGTACATTAGCTAAGTTGCAAGAAAACCCAAATTCCCAGCCAACATATCTTCCTAACTCATCACTTAGAAGCCACTAAAGATAAAGAGGGAAGTGAATGCATGTTTATATGTATCAGAATATCCATTTTGGAAGAGCATGAAAATATTAGGCTCCAAGAATGTTTCGTATACCTGTAAGTCCAATGGTGTAAAACATACATGTGTGCACCCTTGGGATGTGATGAGTCAAGCTTTCTTGAACTCGAATCATGAAATATTTAAATTTGTCTCAATTTTAGTTGAGTCGAGCTCCATTTCAAGTAGTGCAAGCAATGAGTCAAGTTCGAGTACTATAATACATGACTTGAGTGGTTTACAAGCCTAATTGAATATTTAAATTTTAAGTGATTTTAAATATATTTTGTATTATAAATAATAATATACTAATTGAGTTCAAGATTTTTTTAGTTTATTTAAGCTTTACTCCAAGAAAAATAAATAAACCAACTTTTAATGATAATTGAGTCAAGTCTAATCAAACTCAAGCTTTAGAGTATCCATGGTTGAGCTTAAGCTGGTGGTTGAACATACTAGATCAAGCTCGAGTCAAGTTTCACAGCCAAAGTTTCTAATTGAATCAAGCTTGAGATCAACAATGCATAGACTCCACTCATCTCATTACACCCACCCTTAGTTCACACATATAAAATGAAAATAACAGTTGGACCTAGTGTAGATAAAGGCACTAAGGCAAGGTGAGGATAAGAGTTAGTGCTTTTAAACCTCCATGGCAAGGCATGTTTAATGAGGTGCATAATTACTACGTTTAGACAAGTGCCTTGTGGGAGGCAAGAGGAGCACAAGGCATACACTTATCTAGGATAAATCCCATAATTTATTATTTCTTTTGAAACAATGATTGTTATAAAATAAATCTTTATACTTTCTAGGGTATATGCTCTAAGATTTCTTGCATGTCTTTTAGATTTATGTAAAACACAGAGCAATTGAGAAGGTTTTTTCTATATCTTGAATGGGAAAAACTACACATATTTATATACAAAGAGATTCCCTAGAATAGGAAGCTAATCCCTCTAGAATAGGAAACTAATCCTATAATTAATACTAAAATCTCTACTAATTGCAACTATAATCACCTTTCTATATATGTACAGAAACACTCCCCCGCAAGCTGGAGCATAGATATTGATTATGCCCAGCTTGGTACAAATGTAGTTGACCCGATTTCCCGGTAAGGCTTTAGTGAATACATCCGCCAGTTGACTTCCGGTTCTAACATGTTGAGTTGAGATTGTACCATCTTCTAGCTTTTCTCGGGTGAAGTGACAATCATCTTCAATATGTTTGGTTCGTTCGTGATATACAGGATTAGAGGCAATGTAAATGGCTGCCTCATTGTCACACCATAATGTCATTGGTTTTGTTTGAGAAAATCCAATTTCTTCAAGCAAGTGTCGTAGCCATACAAGTTCACAGGTTGTTTGTGCCATAACCCTGTATTCAGATTCCGCACTTGAACGTGAAACCACTGTCTGCTTCTTACTTTTCCAAGACACGAGATTGCCTCCAACAAACACACAGTAACCAGTCGTGGATCGTCTATCTGTGAGATCACCCGCATAATCAGCATCTGTAAACCCCTCTACCCTATGATGACCATGATTTTGATACAAGATTCCACGTCCAGGTGCTCCTTTCAAATATCTCAGAATATGAGTCAAAGCATCCCAATGTGAAGTTCTGGGAGATGATACAAACTGACTTACCACACTCACTGAAAATGCAATGTCAGGACGAGTGATCGTAAGATAATTCAATTTCCCAACAATTCTTCTATACTTTTTAGGATTTTCATGTAGATCTCCATCTTCAGGTTTCAACTTCACATTTGGTATCATTGGTGCATCATGAATCTTTGCTCCAATCATTCTTGCATCATTCAGTAGATCGAGACAATATTTTCTCTGAGTCAAAAAGATTCCCTTCCGTCTACGAAGAACCTCGATCCCCAAGAAATACTTTAATGGTCTTAGATCCTTGGTTTGAAAACAAGTACCGAGAAACACTTTTAATTTTGAAATTCCCATCTTATCACTTCCAGTAATCACAATATCATCAACATACAAAACTAGCAAAATGTACCCTGAGCTAGATGATGTGAAAAATACAGAATGATCATATGCACTTCTTCGTAATCCAAATTCAATCACAGCAGAACTAAATCTCCCAAACCATGCACGTGGAGACTGTTTCAGACTATATAAGGATTTCCGTAACTTACATACCCGAGCAACAAATCCAGGTGGTTGCTCCATGAACACTTCTTCACACAAATCACCGTGTAAGAAGGCATTTTTCACATCTAGTTGATGAAGATCCCAATCATAAGTGGCAGCCAGTGAGATAAAAAGTCGAACAGATGCTTAGCAACTGGAGAAAATGTCTCAGAATAGTCAATACCATAAGATTGAGCATACCCCTTTGCAACCAAACGAGCTTTTAGTCGTGCAACCGAACCATCTGGATTCATCTTAACTGTGTAGACCCATTTACAACCAATAGCTTTCTTTCCTGAAGGTAATGTAACTAGATCCCAAGTATGATTATACTCTAATGCCATCATTTCTTCTTCATTGCCTTTTGCCAACCATGATGAACTAATGCTTCAGATATGGACTTAGGAATAACAACAGAGTCTAAAGATGCTACAAAGGACTTAGAAGAAGGAGATAAAGTATCATAAGAAACATAGGCCGAAATGGGATAAGTGCAGGTGCGTTTACCTTTGCGAAGAGCAATTGGTTGATCAAGGCTTGGGTCAGGGACAGGCACGGGATCTGGAGACGAAGCAGCGGGTGCAACACTAGTGTCTGAGTCAAGAGAAGGTGCCTCAATTGCATGCGCCACACGTCGTGAGTAGACATGACGAACAACAGGCCGAGGAGGGGGTTGTACCTGTTTCCTTGTTTTTTGACCCAGTAGCAAGCAGCAACTATATGAAGGGTATTTGAGTGCCACCGCCACCTCAGAAAGAAGCCCTACAACCGATCGGTCTTCCGGTGCAATCCCGTCGCCGTCCGACCACGCTCGTGAATACACTCGCTGTCTGAAATTTCTGCACTGTTCACTCGCCGACTATTTTTTCTCTGTTTCCGATGAGATTTTCCGACTTTTCCTTTTCCCGGTGGTCTTCTCAGTAGATTTTGACCCTGCTCGAGCATTTATAACATCTGACTTGCTATTTTTCAGTGCATTTTATTTTTTGGTTACTGTGGCTGCTGTTCTAGTTACTGTTTGGAGATTTGCTGGTTACGGTTATTGTATTTTTGGTGAATTGCTGGTTATTGGTTAATGTATTGCGGGTGATTTGGGTGTTTAGCTATTTATTTGGGGATTGGGCAGTTGTTTATCCTATTAAATCATAATGGGTGATGGAAAAACAGAGATTGAGTCAAAAATTGTTCTTCCTTCGAATAAATTGTTCTTCCTTCGAATAACCCTTCTCTTCAACGAGTCCAATTGGACGGAACAAATTATCTTGCTTGATCATGGTCCTACATGTTATTCATTCAAGCTAGGGGTTTGCAAAATTACATTAATGGTAAAAAGACTAAACTAGATGCAAAAGATTCGAACTTGTATAAATAGAAATCTGAAAATTCTCTTATCATGTCCTTGTTAATTAAGTCTGCAATTGCATGTGGATATTTACTTCTTGACACAACCCAAAAAATATGGGAAGCAACATCACAGACTTATTCCCAATCTGGTAATGATGCCCAAATATATGAATTGCGGAAAAAAGTTCATAACACAAAACAAGAGGAATTGACGATTGATCAGTATTTTTCTGAACTCAGTGGGTTGTGGCAAGAGTTGGATTATTACCAAGACTTCCAAGCATCTTGTCCAACTGATGCAACAAGATTTCAGAAGATGATTAAGAAAGAACATGTATATGATTTCCTAGAAGGATTAAATGAAGAATATAATCAGATTAGGGTCCAAGTTCTCGGTCGAGATCCTTTTCCATCTTTGAGACAAGCATACTCATATGCGCAGCAAGAAGAGAGTAGGAGTGTTATGGTCCACAAGTCCACCATAGAGAAAGTAGAATTGATTGTTACTTCTACACGTGAACAAACTCAAACATCTAATGTTGGCTCTTCAGATAAAAGTCAATTGCATTGTGAGTACTGTGGTAAACCACGACATACTAGGGAGTATTGCTGGAAATTGCATGGACGCCCAATTAGGGGACGTCGAAGTAAACGCAACAGTTCCACTAGACCACAGGCGCACATATCTGATGTTGCAGAACAGGCAGACGAATCATCCAAGCCTGATATTTTTCTGATAAAGAGATTCAATCACTAAAGCGTTTGTTGTCACAACTTGATTCTTCTTCAACTCAAGGTGCAACCTCTAATTTTATTTCAGGTAATGCTTTTGTTTCTTCCAAAATGGTAAAACTCTCATGGATTATAGATTCAGGAGCAAAAAAATATACAAATGGCTCATCTCATTAGTTTCTTACGTATTATAAATATGATGGCAAGGAAAAAATCTGTACTACGGATGGCTCCTTAGTTCCTATTGTTGGTACAGGTTCTGTTAATTGCACTCCTACTATCAATCTTTCTTTGTGCTTCATGTTCCTCGTTTTCCTAATAACCTCTTGTCTGTCAATTTAATTACTAAAGCGCTCAATTGCAAAGTTACATTTTTTCCTACTCATTGTGAATTTCAGGAACTGAACACGGGGAAAATGATTGGCAGTGGTAGATTGTGCAATGGCTTGTATCTGTTGGATGATATTCGAAGACCTTCAAATCCTGGTACCAAATAAGTCTTGTTAGGAGTCTATAGAAATGTCTCTCATGATATTGTTCAATGGCATAGAAGATTAGGGCATCCATCCTTTTCTACTTTAGAACGATTACATCCTACTTTGTTTAGTGAGTGTGATTCTAAATTATTAGTTTGTAATACTTTTGAATTGGCCAAACATACAAGGAATTCTTATCCTTTGCAAAATAATAAAAGTTATGTTCCTTTTGCTACTATACATTCCGATGTTTGGGGTCCCACTAAAACTGTTTCTCTTTCTGGATATCGATGGTTTGTGACTTTTATTGATTATTGTACTAGATTGACTTGGGTATACTTGATGAAAACAAAAAATGAAATTTTTTAATGCTTTCAAAACTTTCATAAAATGATTAGCACTCAGTTTAATGCACAAGTTAAAATACTAAGGACTGATAATGGTACTGAATATATAAATGAGATTTTCCGTGTCTATTTGAATTCTAATGGTATCTTGCACCAAACTAGTTGTGTCAATACTAGTGCTCAAAATGGAGTATCTGAGCGGAAGAATAGGCATTTATTAGAAGTAGCTAGGTCTCTTATGTTTACTATGAATCTTCCCAAACCCTACTGGGGGGATGCTGTCTTATGTGCAGCTTATGTTATTAATCGTATGCCTCTTCGAAAATTAAATTTTAAGACTCCTCTAGAAGTCCTTCAGAAACAAAATTGTTACACTGTACCTCCAAAAGTCTTTGGATGTCTTTGTTTTGTTCATCAAAGCAATGTTGGCAAATTGGATCCTAGAGCTCTTAAATGTGTCTTTGTGGGATACTCTAGTACACAAAAAGGTTATAAATGTTATCACCCCCCTTCTCGGAAATACTTTGTAAGTATGGATGTGACTTTTAGAGAATTTGAGCCTTATTATTCCCAGTCACCTCTTCAGGGGGAGAATCAAATGGATGAAGAGGTGATTACTGCCCTTATTCCTCTTCAGGGGTAGACTTTTATAGACAATGGCCTCAAAAGTAGTGAAAATTCATACAAAGATCAACCATCAAAACCTATAGGGAGATTAGATAGACCAGATTTGAAAACTTACTCTCGACGGAACAATACAAATACAACTATTGAACATGAATCCCTTGATCCATTGCTCTCTCCAGTTTCAGTTCCAGAAATTGCAATAGAACCTGATGTAGCACCCCTTATTTCTGGTAATTCTAATCCTTCCAACAATGATCTTGATATCCCCATTGCTCATAGAAAAGGAGTTAGAGCTTGTACTAAACATCCAATTTCTAACTTTGTTTCATATGATATTTTATCTTCACCCTATAGAGCCTTTTGTTTTGTCTGTTTCTTCTGTTTCTATTCCTCAGAATTGGCAGGAAGCATTTGTTGATTCAAAATGGAAGGCTACAATGATTGAAGAGATGAAAGCTCTAGCAAAAAACGAAACATGGGATCTTGTTACTCCTCCTTTTGGGAAAAAGCCAGTCGGTAGCAAAAGGATCTTTACAGTAAAGTACAAGGCAGATGGCTCGATTGAAAGATATAAAGCTAGATTAGTGGCCAAAGGGTTTAATCAGACATATGGTATTATAAGGAGACTTTTGCTCTTGTAGCAAAAATCAACACTATCAAAATATTGTTGTCTTGTGCAGCAAATTTTGAATGGGATTTACGACACTTTAATGTCAAAAATGCTTTTTTGCATGGCGATTTAAAGGAAGAAGTGTATATGGAGATTCCTCCTAGATTTGATGATGAAGAATCAAGAGGAAAAGTTTGCAAACTTAAGAAATCTCTATATTAGTTAAAGCAATCGCCTCGAGCATGGTTTGAGAAGTTTAGTAAAGCCATAATGTCTTTCGGGTACACTCAGAGTAATGCTGATCACACTTTATTCATTAAACATTGTGAAGGGAAGATCACTTTACTTATTGTTTAATGTTGATAATATAGTAGTGACTGGTAATGACAAAGAAGAAATAGTATGCTTAAAGGACCTCTTAGCCAAGGAATTTGAGATTAAGGATTTGGGGCAGTTACGATACTTCTTTGGAATTGAAGTTGCTAGATCTAATAAGGGGATCTCCATTTCCCAGAGAATGTATATTCTCGATCTCTTAAAAGAAATTGGCATGTTGGGATGTAAGCCTGCAGAATCTCCTATTGAGACTAATCACAAGGTTCAAGCTGAAGTGTAACACCCCCATACTCTATATAAGTACTATACATATACCAAGTATACATACAATACGTATATAAAGTATAAGAATGTCACTTTTCGTTTCCAATTAAAAACCTTTATCCAAGTTTAAGCAATATTGCATTAATTTAAAGAGCATTTACAAAAATCATTATTCTTATAAAAAATACAACATAATTAAAGTCACACATGTATGCATCACCTTCTAGTTGGTCTCGAGACACTCTTACCCTTCTCGTGGCATAACAGCTGGACTTCCAGATCAACCACATAACCACCTGCGCGATTACACCACCGCGCTAAGCCCGAGAGCTTAGTAATACAAATAAATATAAAATATATATACTTTACATAAAGATCATACCTTATACTTTTAGCATCATGTTTTATTGTTTTCTTACCCTGTTTTCCTTTCTCAAAGCATTCTTCATATATTCCCACTGATCTCATAAATCATACACATATTTACATAGAACATTCGCAAAACTATACTTACCATTTCTATCTCATATACAGATACATATACATCATTTTAACAAATCACTATTCAATGATCTATCCAAACCTTCATGAGAACAATTCTCGCAAATTCCACATTCATAAACATTTTACACATCATACTATATTCTCATAAACTCATATCTCAACAAAACTCCTCAAGCCATATTCATTTTCAATATATCATTACACACATTACCAAATCATACTTCATAACATTATTTTATTCACAAATTTATCAATCATGAAACACACTTCCAACAAAAGCAACCATAGACCTCATTACTCATTTAGTTCAACATTTGGATATCACATTAACAACAAAGACAGACTCGGGCCCAAACAAAACACTAACATGCCATTCCATTATCAGAGTTAATGCTTTGGTTTAATCATCACATTTATCATTATCCCAACTAGGCTTCAAGGATTTAGGTTCAACCAAGCTTCAAGGGGAACAAAGCATGCTAAGTATCAACCCAACTTGGCTTCAAGAACCAATCCAACCTAGCTTCAAGGGTTGTAACATCTCAATTAGGCTTCAAGGATTTGACCCAACCAAGCTTCAAGGGGAGTAAAACATGTTAAACTTCAACCCAACTTGGCTTCAAGGATCAAGTCCAACCTAACTTCAAGAGATTGTTACTCATATTAGGCATGCCACCAATAACAAACTCTGAAAATGGAATAACACATTAGCTATACAATTCATTTATCAATTTCATTCTCAATTGAATTATCATAACTAATAACAATGGCTTCACATGTCATTTGAATCATCATAGCCAATAACAATGGCTTCACATGTCATTTGAATTATCATTGCCAATCACAATGGCCTCATATCTCAATTTATGTTATAACCTTTCATTATTCGAGTATACATAATCAATTACTCCATCATATCACTCACATTATACATATCGCATCATTAGTATCACATTTCAAATACATTATTCATATAACACATCACCATTCACAAGACTTACAATGCATAGTACATAACCTTGTTCATATAATATCATATGCATTATCAAATGTAAGTTCAATTCCAATCATTTAAGAAGAACAAAAACCAAACACAGTAACCAACACACCCAAGGGACACGGCCAAGCTTGTGGCCATGTCTCTCAATCCAACACTTCAGTAGCAAACACGGGCACAGGACACGGCCAAGCTTGTGGCCGTGTCTCTCAAAACAAATTGGCAGTGACCAACACTGGCATAGAACACGGCCGTGTCTCCTCAAAATCCACCCAACACGGCCAAAATTCCCTTGACTTGGCCGTGTCTCTCCTTGCTTTTGGCCGTGTCACTCATGGATTGAAACCCTAACATACACAAGTCTCCTCTAATTGCACTCAAACTCATCATACACAAAATAGCATGGTTCAAATGAATGGAATCAATGTTCTAAACACAAATTCTACATGTTTATCACAATATTCACCTTATTAAAACACATCCACAAAACATTTAAACACATACTATCTCAAAACCCTAAAACCAACATCCTTCTCCATCTTCCAAAATCAACATCCACCACTTTCAACAACACCACCTATTTAAACTCTTAACTTAAAACCAAATTTAAAACTTGAAAACACATTACAAACACATCTCATCATCAAATCAACAAACCCTCATTAACTTCAAATACCACTTCAAAAGAATAAAAGAAATCAAAGAAAAGAACTTACCTTAGTTATAAACTTCTTGAATCATCACTTGATCACTTAATCTTCCTTCAATTTGAGCTTAACTCTTCAAGATCTTCTCTTTGTCTCTTGCTTTCCTTTGTCTATGGAGGAGCCAGCCAACAATGGAGAAGAAGAAATCATGAAGAAAACAAAGTCAATTCTTCTTTAAATCTCCACCAAGAGTTTTTAACCAAACAATTACCTATATACCCTTATCCATTTAACTAACCTCTTGTCTCTTATATGCCCATATAAGTAATTTCACCTATCACAAATGAAAATATCTTCTTGCATTGACTCTCCCTTGACCAACTTATATGTTATATTATCATCATATAAACAACATATACATTTCTCTCTAAACCCTCTTTTCTCCCAAAACACATATACATAAGCATTCACTTTCCAATTCCTTTTTTTCTTTCAAATCAACATATACATTCAATCCCATTTAAAACAACAACAACAACAACATCAACAACAACAACAACATTCAAAACTTCTAGGGCATATATGGGGATATTACAATTCTCTCCCCCTTAAATAATTTCGTCCTCGAAATTATCCAGCACCACAACAACCCATTTAAAACAAATCACCATTTTAATTTTCATATGAAAACAATCGTATTCTTACACTATAATTTCATCAAATCTCATAACTTCTACTCTCCCCCTTAGAGATACTCATCTTCTCTGAAATTCATAATTCATCATTGTATAGGTATATATATATATCTTTGCATCTTATTACTTTCTCAACAAAGCAATCAAGATAACTCATAACATCTCTAATGACCTTTATCTTTGTACTAGAGTCAGATTATCACTTTATCTCTTTAGAGATATTTCCTTAACTTTAACCTCAAAAATCATTAATTAATATCTTAGCATTGTTTATTCCATTCTTACAATCACTTTCAAAATAAACATTTACCAAACCTCAATGGATAACAATATTCTTACTTTCTTTAGCTTGCTTCTCACGTAATATAATTATTAGTACAATACCTTTAAACTTACTTAACAGATAAACAACATTTCCCTTTTTCTCATCATGAACAAATGATATAATTCAATTTATTTATGTTTATTCATAGGCCAGAATATTACATCATACATATTACTATTTAAATTTTACACTCCCAGTACAACTGTACGTATCAAATCTCAATATTGACTCGCAACTTTAGCGAAATCCAGATCAATCGATCTATCTATCACAATATACTAACATTTAAACCTTATTCGATTCAATCTAACAGTTAACTTATCGAAATTTATCATTGGATTTCACACAATATATATATATATAACCTAATTTCATTAGGTCAAATTTATATTCACATTCTAATCTTTTAATATTCATAAATTCAATCAATAAGAATCATGCTTATAAATATACATTTCATTATTTCAATAATTATATTATCATTTCTCATACTCATTCAAAGTTTATCAGTATAGCCAACCACTATGGCTTCATAAACGAACTTTTCCCCAACCAGATCGGTAGTCCAAGTTCGGTTGCCCAACACAATGGTTCCGCATGGTTCTGCAGGAGGCAGACAAGTCCGTTCATTTATCTTTTCACAATTCATTTCTCATAATCAATTAAGCATTCTACCTCAATTATAATTCATTTCCAACATCATTGCCAACAATCATGGTTTCTCATCACATCAAGATAGTATACACATATATCATCAATTATATTGAACATCTCATTATTCAATCATATCATCTAGACATGTTTCAATCATATCATTTCCTTTTATTATTTCTTCACTTCACATATTATTACTATATTTATATAATTATTTTTCTATCACATAATTCATAGCTGAAAACCTTATCACAATTCTCTTCCCTTGCGTTACCTCTCATAATTATAATTAAATTTTTTTTTTAAACATAGAAATTATAAGATATAACTTCACCAATCATATCTTTTAACCATGTTTCTGGAAATATAGTTATCAATCTCACCAAAACTGTACTACAGTTATATCATCTCAGTTCTAAATCTGAAGATAATAAAACTAATCAACTAGTCACACTAACCAAATCATATTACCATAATATATTAACAATCACGCCTGGGGTTTGTAAATCAATATTGTTCTTCTATTATTTGATTTCCAGCCTTTACGATTATAAGGCTAGATTGTATCACAAAAATTATATATATATATATATATATTCTCCAAACTTTTATTACACCAAGAGTTAACACATTTTAAATTTCATCTCAAAACAGTTTGCTTTTGATTATTTGATCATCATTAACCTAACTCATGTTCAATAATATTATCTTTAACATTTTCTACGCCAACTTTCAATCATATACAAATCTTACACAAGTTTTATTCATTACTCCATTTCCAATCCATCTTTTCTAAAAAATTTTCAATACATTAGTCTTTTCTTACAATTTCTTATTATACACTTATACATAAAATTTTTCTACACACAAATACTTTGAGTTCCAAAACATCTTATGATCGCCTCATTTAGTTATTGCCATAACAATTCCACTGTTCAATATCACCCAAATCCATTCTCATTTTCTATTTCATCACATAATCTATTCTACGAAAATTTAATCTCTATTAGATCCACTACTATATGCAATCTCATTTCTAATACCATTAAACATACAATGGTATAAAATAATAAACATATTATATACACATATTCATAATGTGACTCTCTTCCCACCTTTCTTACATATATTCATTACATTCATGTCGAAAATTCCTTTTACATATCCTTTATTTATATACACATAATTATGCAATTTATTAAATTTCTCTTTTGCATATAGTTTATACAAATTTAATATTTATCACTTTGCTTTGACTATTATCATTCTCATTCTTTTAACATAACTTAAGTTATTCATTAACTTCAATAAATATATACACTCTACTTATAATATTATTTCACAAAGATCTTAATCACATTTCCAATGTGATATCTCTCTCACATTTATCTTTAAATACCTTTAACATATCTTTCATATTCATTTTCATCCTTTCCAATCAAATTACTTAAAGTAACTCATTTTCATTTGCTCAATTCCTTTTCTTTTCTTTTATTTCAAACCAAATTTTCCTACTATCAATCTCATCCCCCAATTCTTAATACTTTCATGTGCACTACTATTCATTTCGTATATCTCATGTATTAAATACATTAAACTATCAATATCTAAATGATCTTTATCCACATTCCATTAAAACTATAGATTTTCAACTTACTAGTTTCCTTAAACTTCAATTTATTCATCTCATTCTCTTAATATCAACTTTAAAACATATTATATGTATATACCACAAAGCAACATCAAAACATATATGTTTCACCATTACTAAGCTCATTCCAAAACTCTAAATATCACATATTACCATCATTTACATGAGCTTTTACAATATTCAAACATATCACATTGCTAACATTGAAATCACCATGTTTGCATTAAAATAACAATACAACAACACCAATATCTCTTTATACTTAACCAACATCATCTCTTTTTCCTTTTAAACAAAACCTTAACTTTTCATATCCACACCTTAAATTATCACACTTAATCTATACCAATCAACTCATTCAATAATTCACCGTACTATTTTCATTTAAATAATATATCTTTCCATATTACCCATCCAACAATATTTCCTCTTTCTAGAAATCCAAACATAAAGTTTATTAGAAAGAGGTTCAAATAGTAGAGGAAAGATTACATACTTTAATCTTAATTTTGTTTTTAACTCATTTCCAACTTTATTCTTCTAGCCATTTCTTTATATGTCAAACACATGTCAATAATCAAACTTTTTACTTATAAATTCCATATCATTCTTTTATATTGCAATCACCTTTCAATTATCAACATTTCAAAATTTGCTTTCATATAAAACCTCATTTACGCACTATCATCTATCTTATGTAATTCAAATACATCACAAATCACATAATGCCACGTTCGAGACCAACCTAGATGTGAATGCATATGCATGTATCACCAATTGCATTTCAAAACTCTTCCTTTTTAATTCTATTTAAACTCTTCAAAAATTTTTTTTTTTTAATTTCACTTAGGCCGGGAATCTCGAACCTAAGCTCTGATACCAAAATAATTGTAACACCCCCATACTCTATATAAGTACTATACATATACCAAGTATACATACAATACGTATATAAAGTATAAGAATGTCACTTTTCGTTTCCAATTAAAAACCTTTATCCAAGTTTAAGCAATATTGCATTAATTTAAAGAGCATTTACAAAAATCATTATTCTTATAAAAAATACAACATAATTAAAGTCACACATGTATGCATCACCTTCTAGTTGGTCTCGAGACACTCTTACCCTTCTCGTGGCATAACAGCTGGACTTCCAGATCAACCACATAACCACCTGCGCGATTACACCACCGCGCTAAGCCCGAGAGCTTAGTAATACAAATAAATATAAAATATATATACTTTACATAAAGATCATACCTTATACTTTTAGCATCATGTTTTATTGTTTTCTTACCCTGTTTTCCTTTCTCAAAGCATTCTTCATATATTCCCACTGATCTCATAAATCATACACATATTTACATAGAACATTCGCAAAACTATACTTACCATTTCTATCTCATATACAGATACATATACATCATTTTAACAAATCACTATTCAATGATCTATCCAAACCTTCATGAGAACAATTCTCGCAAATTCCACATTCATAAACATTTTACACATCATACTATATTCTCATAAACTCATATCTCAACAAAACTCCTCAAGCCATATTCATTTTCAATATATCATTACACACATTACCAAATCATACTTCATAACATTATTTTATTCACAAATTTATCAATCATGAAACGCACTTCCAACAAAAGCAACCATAGATCTCATTACTCATTTAGTTCAACATTTGGATATCACATTAACAACAAAGACAGACTCGGGCCCAAACAAAACACTAACATGCCATTCCATTATCAGAGTTAATGCTTTGGTTTAATCATCACATTTATCATTATCCCAACTAGGCTTCAAGGATTTAGGTTCAACCAAGCTTCAAGGGGAACAAAGCATGCTAAGTATCAACCCAACTTGGCTTCAAGAACCAATCCAACCTAGCTTCAAGGGTTGTAACATCTCAATTAGGCTTCAAGGATTTGACCCAACCAAGCTTCAAGGGGAGTAAAACATGTTAAACTTCAACCCAACTTGGCTTCAAGGATCAAGTCCAACCTAACTTCAAGAGATTGTTACTCATATTAGGCATGCCACCAATAACAAACTCTGAAAATGGAATAACACATTAGCTATACAATTCATTTATCAATTTCATTCTCAATTGAATTATCATAACTAATAACAATGGCTTCACATGTCATTTGAATCATCATAGCCAATAACAATGGCTTCACATGTCATTTGAATTATCATTGCCAATCACAATGGCCTCATATCTCAATTTATGTTATAACCTTTCATTATTCGAGTATACATAATCAATTACCCCATCATATCACTCACATTATACATATCGCATCATTAGTATCACATTTCAAATACATTATTCATATAACACATCACCATTCACAAGACTTACAATGCATAGTACATAACCTTGTTCATATAATATCATATGCATTATCAAATGTAAGTTCAATTCCAATCATTTAAGAAGAACAAAAACCAAACACAGTAACCAACACACCCAAGGGACACGGCCAAGCTTGTGGCCATGTCTCTCAATCCAACACTTCAGTAGCAAACACGGGCACAGGACACGGCCAAGCTTGTGGCCGTGTCTCTCAAAACAAATTGGCAGTGACCAACACTGGCATAGAACACGGCCGTGTCTCCTCAAAATCCACCCAACACGGCCAAAATTCCCTTGACTTGGCCGTGTCTCTCCTTGCTTTTGGCCGTGTCACTCATGGATTGAAACCCTAACATACACAAGTCTCCTCTAATTGCACTCAAACTCATCATACACAAAATAGCATGGTTCAAATGAATGGAATCAATGTTCTAAACACAAATTCTACATGTTTATCACAATATTCACCTTATTAAAACACATCCACAAAACATTTAAACACATACTATCTCAAAACCCTAAAACCAACATCCTTCTCCATCTTCCAAAATCAACATCCACCACTTTCAACAACACCACCTATTTAAACTCTTAACTTAAAACCAAATTTAAAACTTGAAAACACATTACAAACACATCTCATCATCAAATCAACAAACCCTCATTAACTTCAAATACCACTTCAAAAGAATAAAAGAAATCAAAGAAAAGAACTTACCTTAGTTATAAACTTCTTGAATCATCACTTGATCACTTAATCTTCCTTCAATTTGAGCTTAACTCTTCAAGATCTTCTCTTTGTCTCTTGCTTTCCTTTGTCTATGGAGGAGCCAGCCAACAATGGAGAAGAAGAAATCATGAAGAAAACAAAGTCAATTCTTCTTTAAATCTCCACCAAGAGTTTTTAACCAAACAATTACCTATATACCCTTATCCATTTAACTAACCTCTTGTCTCTTATATGCCCATATAAGTAATTTCACCTATCACAAATGAAAATATCTTCTTGCATTGACTCTCCCTTGACCAACTTATATGTTATATTATCATCATATAAACAACATATACATTTCTCTCTAAACCCTCTTTTCTCCCAAAACACATATACATAAGCATTCACTTTCCAATTCCTTTTTTTCTTTCAAATCAACATATACATTCAATCTCATTTAAAACAACAACAACAACAACATCAACAACAACAACAACATTCAAAACTTCTAGGGCATATATGGGGATATTACATGAAGTGGGGAAGCCTGTTGATTTGGTTAAATATCAGAGATTGGTTGGCAAGTTGATCTACCTTTCTCATACTAGGCCAAATATAGCTTATACTGTTAGTCTAGTAAGTCAATATATGCATGACCCTCCGGAGTCTCACTTGGAAATAGTCTATCATATCCTAAGATATTTAAAATCTGCACCAGAAAAAAGACTATTGTTCTCCAGAAGTGGTCTATTAAAAATAGAGACCTTTACAGATGCAGATTGGGCTGGATCATTAGATGATAGAAGATCGACATCAGGCTACTGTGCTTTTGTTGGAGGAAATTTGGTCACATGAAGGAGCAAGAAAGAGAATGTGGTTGCAAGATCTAGTGCAAAAGCAGAATACAGAGCTATGACACAAGCAGTTTGTGAACTTCTATGGTTGCGAAAAGTGATGGAAGAATTGAAATTGCTAGAAACAACAAATTTATCTTTGTTCTTTGATAGTAAAGCAGCGATTAGTATAACTAATAATCATGTTCAACATGATCGAACTAAGCACATTGAGATTGATCGTCACTTTATAAAGGAGAAGATTGGAGAAGAATCCTTAAACATTTCCTATGTGACTTCGGAAGAACAGCTAGCAGATATTTTCACCAAGGAATTGAGTAGCAAACCCTTTCACAACTTTGCTTGCAAGTTGGGCATGTGTGATATTCATGCACCAACTTGAGGGGAAGTGTTGGATTATTGTAAATGTGGTAGTAAAATTATTGAAAAAATGGAATTTTAGGCTGTATAGTATGGAGAATATGGAATGTCTGTCTGTAAGAGAATGGGTAAAAATAACTGTTGATTGTTGTCTACCTTTTCCTAGCTGTATATAAACTCATTTTTGTATCTGATTAATATGAGGTATAGAAACAAAAAACATGTTTCTTCATATATGAACAAAAAAAAGGGCAAGTGCCGAACTAAGACCTTTCCTAATCATTCCCATAAACACACAAAAAATGATTACAGAAGAACTATCAAAGTGAAGACCATGATATTCATTACATTATACACTCAACATCACTCCAATAGCTATCCTTGGATTATTTATTAACCATCCAGCTATAAAATCAACAAATAGATCTAATACCTCATTGATACCATGTAGGGAAGCTCCTGATATTTTCTCACAAATTAGATCTAATTCTTACAAATTAAATCTTCATACAACTGACTGTCCCACTTTCACTGTTTTGCCTAAAAGAAAATTATTTATTTATATCACTAACATTAAAGATAAGCTTGCTATGTCGTATAAAACTCAAGGGCAGAAAAAGGAAAATGCCAAGGGGAACGAGTGGATGAGGAGAAAATTTTATTTATATTAATATTAGAATATCCTCCTTTCAATTTTAATATATTGAGTACAATCGGAACCAATTTGTGAGATTTAGTTCACAATTAATCATTTCTAAAAGTTTGGGTACAATTCAAAATTTGCACAAAGTTTTGGATTTTTATTTTTATTTTTCCCATCATCAGGCCCTTCCTGGTTCTGCAGTAAGAAATCAGCATGTTTGCTTTAGCTTTCCGTATCTTGTTCACTCCTTTTCAATAAATTCCCTTACTCTATCTGTGACCTAGTTTAAAGTTAGAGCTAGATCTGAACTGAGGAAATGTGACAAATTTAGTCAGAAAGGCTAATCTCACTTGCTGCAATTTTCCTAGATCCTCAGTGTGCCAACACCATATTTGGCATGATTTATAAATCCATCACTCTCCAAAATAAGCTTCAGTTATAAAACCCCACTCTTCCCCACAAGCTAGTTGCGATCGAAACATCTATAATCTCCCAAATAATTCTTCCACATTTAACCACTTCTTTGAGTATCTTCACATTTCACACTGAACACCTGCTCCTTCAACACTTAAGAAATCATTCTGCAAGCATGTGCACATGTAAGCATGCATTGTATTTCATCAATTGGGAAAAAAAATGAAGCTTTTAGCTGTTTCCTATATATTTTGAACTATTGGGTATGAACAATAGAGTACCAATAAGCATGCATAAAATTGACAACCATTATTGCAGATACCAGAAAACATCTCAATAACCTCACATGTAAGAAATTTATATTGGTAAGAAAAAACTATGGGCTTAAGATAACAAATAGATAACAGAACCTTGATTAGATGCTGCAAGAACTTACTTGTAATGCTCCGAAAAGGCCAAGATTTTCCAAACAAAACACCACATTATCATGCATTCTACTGAGCACCTTTTTGGTACTTTGAAGAACCCTAAGACTTTGACAATCATCTGCTGTCTTGTGAAGTTCTGATATGCACTGTCCTTACCACACCAACTAGCAAGTAAACCAAGTTGAATGGAAATAAAATTATGACGAAAACCCAGATAATAACATACCATGCATTTTATCTCCTCCAATTTACTATAATGAATCACATAGGAATCAGACATGCAATTTGCAGCAGGACCATATAGATATATTTTAACCATCGGAGATAATACAAAACATTCCAACTCTTCACTATCTTCAACTGAATAAACCTGAAATGGGAGAAAAGTATATTTGAGATCGGCTATTGATAGGGATCCGAGAAACAACAAGATCAGCGCAACAACCTGTAAGACTAAACCATGATATATCCTTAAAACACAAAAGGGAACTTGTGTTTTACTTTCTTAATTTTCACAATCTATGTAGAGAGTTTTGAAGGTACTTCACTAACTGGATCTCATCTAAAGAGATTCAACACTGAACTCCACTTTCACAATGGTTAAAAAAGTAGATTTCATGCAAATCTTAAGAATGTTCAACACACTCATCTTGCTTCTCCACATTCACCAAATGCTTTTCAAAGTAATAAACTTATCTAATACCTCAGATAGTAGAAAATTTTAGAACTTTAGAGAAAAGTCGGAACCCTAAGCATGCTTAACTAGGGACATAAAAGTTAGATTTCTTCCCACATTGCCTCTAAGAAGCAAAATCTGGATTCTGGATGATATAGAAGATTGTAATTATTGATCAGGGGAGTGGAAACTACTCCAAAATGTCACAAACACAGGATCAGCAGACTATTTGTCTGCAACTATACATGTGTGAGACAGAGAAAGAACAAGCCATTTGATTTTGTTCACATTTGTCCAGATTGAAACTTTAACATAGCCCCAGAAAATAAATTTCTCCTATATTCAAGATCCTCCTCTTCAGCAACAATCGCATAAGATAAGAGGGGCCATGATTATAGATGTACATAATAAGATGGCAAAAAATGTTTCTGAAATACAAGTAAATAGTTGGCAGAACATCATTTTGACGCATAAAAGGTCTTTGATAACACTACTATTTATTTTTACTGCAAACTAGGTACTATTATTTTTTTTTATCAGCCCACATGTATTAAGCTCAGAACAAATAGAAATAGTAGTTGATACTTTCCAACTGGCCAAGCCTGTTTAACTCAGCACAGGTCATTTTGCACCTTCATAAGCTTTAGCTGGCCCTCAATTAGGGTAAATAAAAATATTAGATAAACCATGCAGCAATCTTTTAGGCTAACAAACCATGGCAAGTGATGAAGGACAAGAGGTCATCCCAGGACCGGACATTTGCAGCGAGATGCAATTAAGTGTAGACTGAAGAGAATATATTTAAAACGGGGAACAAACAGCACACCTCAACAAGGAAAAACACATGGAACAGAGCAGCCATATTAACATGGGTAGTTCCATTGGTAAATTGCTCTCTATAAATAACAAGGACCATTCTTTGAGGCCAGAGTTTACATTCCAAGGAATATGACCAATAAATAATGGGTTTTTGACAATGATTTGAGTGAAGAAAAATAAAAAACAAGCAAGGCCTAAACCCAATAAATATCTCAAATTAGCATTTCCAAACTTACCTTAGCATCAAGTAAATCTTCAAGGCTATTGATGCTTTTGGCTAAATTTTCTTGATTAGAAGCACCTGAAAGATAGCATATAACAAATAAAATTAAAATAATAAAACCAAAGGTGGCTGTGAACATTAGAAACCTAAAGCACGACAATAATAATTTCTTAGGTGATGATGAATTGGATTAAGAGACTTGAAATTTGGCAGAGCTAGTTGGTTTCTTTCTTTATTTGTTTTATTCACAACAACTCGTGCAAACAAGGGATCAAGACCAAGCATAGTCATAAATCTGACAAACAACACAAATGCATGATCATCACAAAAGGAATTAACACAAAAGTGTAGAACCTAATAATTATGTCAACAGTATCATGAAAAATTCTAGGCTAAGAGATGTACGCATTTGAAATAACATGATTCACTTTATGCACATGTTGTTCAGAACTCAAAAGGCTGTTAGATTAGATCACTAGAAGTACGAAATAAAAATGAGAATTTCATTTTTTTTCTTGCAACTTCCAAAATATAATATATAATAATCCTTATAGGCATGAAAGATATCTCTGCACTTGAATATATTATCATTTAGCCAAAACTTAGTATTAATATTTCCCATCTTACTAAAACAAAAGGCTGTCAAATTGTTTTTGCTATGCGTTTCAGGTAAAACACTCATTCTCAGTAAAGGCACACTCATTGCCATGTATGCATTCGGCAGTGACAAATGTAATGCTTGTTTCCAAAAAAAAGCAAATTACTAATGCTGAAAAATATTATAGAGAACAAAGTAACAACCGTTGAAGAAGTTAGCACGCCCACTTGGCATTAGTAATATTATTTGAGCTCACTTGGCATTTCAAGCAGATTCAAACAGAAACAATTGTAATGCCCAATCATGACAATGAATGCTCTTTATATCTCGAAGAGCCTGAAGAATGACAAATCCTCTTGTAGACAGAGCTAAGAAGGACGCTCGTTCATGTTGATGGACGTTATAAGTTGAAGAATTTGAATTTTGACTTTTTGGAGGAAACATTATAACAATTTAGCCGTTTGCAGTCCTTTCAAAGTTAGAAAAGCAAGATTTTGAATCCACAATGACCAAGCTACAAAAGGAGAGAACTTCAAACAGAAAGTAGACTTTTGGCACTTGAAAAACTTGAAAAAGAGCTTAAAATCCTTTAAGAGGTCTCACACCTCTAAAATTTTTTATTTGAGAATATTGTGCCTCATAGAATATCTTGTTGAATATTCTCTTGTAAAACGTTCAAGAGCTTCATTCTTATCTTCTTGAGAGTTTGTATTGTAATAGTCTTAAGAGACTATAAATCTCTTTGTACATGGGTTAGTGTATTGTAAGGGTAAAATCCCAAAGTAAAACTAAGAGCGAAATCTCCAAGTCTAATTAAGGGTGAAATCTTCTAACTAAGGGCGAAATCTCGGAATCCAACTAGTATAAAGAGTGAAATTCCTGGACCATAACCATTATAGCAGTTATGTGCAATTTTGACTTAAACCAGTGGAACTCTAAGTGGTGAACTTAGAAGAGTGGATGTAGGAGAAGTATTTTGCTCTGAATCACTATAAAAATTTAGCTAAGTTTTTTCTTTCCCTACTCTCTTTTAAATTTATTGTTTAATTATTGCTCATTCAATTCATTTGTATGAAAAAAATTTTGAAAGCCTCAAAATCTTATTCACCTCCCTCTAGGATTTTGACATTAAGAGTTTTAAAAAAGGCACACAAAAGGATACGGTGAATATTATTATTGACACAATTGCAATAAAAACCTCAACTTGTCTCAATTTTCTGCAAAAATTACGTAAATAACTTAAGGGGCATAGATATGTGTGAGTTCTCTAATTCAACTGTTAGAGAACCTTCCATTCTTTTTCTAGTTTCCTTTTCCCTTAATTTATATTCTCAAGTCATTCAAAAAATATAACATACAAAGTTCACTTAAGTCTTTGGTTTTAAATTATCATTAAAGCAAGGAATAAAATCAAAATACCAATAGCTCTTTTGGTAAAAGAAGAAATAAAAAAAGCATAATGTTTCCCACAAACTTTTAAGAATTACAAATACAGCAGAATGTAAAAGTAACAAAGAAACTTGCTTCCAAAATATACTCCTTTTACTTTCCCATGTCAAACAATCGCATTATTATTAATGGTAACATTGCAAATAAGTTTCATATAACAATGGTTAAAGAAACTATTACAACTATAATTAAGGAAAAATAATATGACGTAATATGAGAAACAATTCAATGATAACAAAAAATCTAGATTGTATTACCTTTACCCACAACTGGGGATGCAGTCATGCCAAATATACGAGGAACTTTTCCACCATTACTTTTGTAGAAGACCTACAAAATTGTTGAGCTGATAAATCAGACGTACTAAAAGGAAGGTTGCTATAATTCATATGCCAGTGCTTCTATTGTTTATGTGCACTAGTATAATCACAAAATTCATGTAGCTCTTTACTTTCATGATTTGTGCATAAGGATGGCTGCTTTTGACTTGAGCATGATGACACTCATCAAATATCAGCAGAGAAATTAACTCCATCCTGATGAAGCTGTGACTTAAGGTATGAAGAAGTATTTGAGGGGTCATGACAAGAACCTGCACAAAACATTCAACACTGCATTATCATTCAAAAGTGACTACTATACCAACAGAAGAAAAGCTTGTTTAGCTGCAAATAACACTTTTTTTTCTTTTTTAGTTTTAATTTTCTTTCTATTTCCATTCCTTATAATACAAGAACAAGTCCATACTTCTATGACATTTTGGTTCATTTGATTGATCAAATTAGATTGTATTTGGTGCAAGATCAATAAAAAGGATATGAAACATTAAATGAGTATGAAAAACAATGATAATTCTTTAAACATAGTGATGCTGGCAGTTATCATAGAGAAGGCACCATTAACGAGCATGGTTGAACCAACAACAACGACAGTGATGTTGCAGTAGGACTTGCAGTAGCATATGGGTGCTGTCAATGATAGCTATAATGAATGATGCTCATGGTGCTAATAATGATTGTCCCGCTGGTGGTGATGGTGGTGGTAACAGTGGAGCTAATATCAGTGGTATGGGTATTGTGATGTGGAAGCTATGAGGTGGTGTTAGAGACAATAATGCTGCTATAAGTGGCAGGTGTGTTGTGGCAGTAAGACTAGATCTCAGTGGCAGTTCTGGGGTGTGGGCGGCCTATCAGTTGTGATAATGAAGGTGGTTGATATATATGCATATGTGATTTTCAAAGAAAACAAAAAGAAGTTCATAGGAAAATAGAAAAATATAAACTTTGGCTGCTCTCCAACAACATTATATTAGAAACTAGGACAAAGGGTTTTTCTAATTTTTTCTTTGACAGATATTAAAACCGAACGATAAAACTCCAGGTTTTTTGTGTCAAATATCTATCAAAAACAACAATTTCCCCACAACTTCATCACAAAATTCACCATAAAGCAAAGTAAATTTAATCACTTGTAAAGCAAGTCACATATCCTTCAGATTAGTTGCTTCACCTATCAAACTTTGAACCAGGAAAAAGAGAGAGAGAGAGAGAGAAACTTTTATTAACAATGAACTATATGACCAATGAACCTTCGATTTAGTGGTGGAGTCATCTCCGAGGTTGTGAAGTTTTGAGTTCAAACCCCCAGCTGAAGCCAAATTTACCACCAAAAAAAAAAGCAACAAACTATACAGTAGAAAAAAAAATAACTGAATAAGGTTTTCCTTAAGAAACGCAAACAATTCCTGATCTACCAAAGCATGGGAAAAATTAACAATGAAATTTAATAACAAGTGTAACTACCTCATATTGCTCAATCTCTCTTTCCCAGTCATAATGGGTCTTCTTGTGTGTGGATTTCCCACAATAAATACCAACCTTGAAATCAATAGATTCTTCTATAACCTTGGCTTGCTACAAAATAATACCAACTTGATTCAGACCAAACATAAACTGGCTGCAATTGATGCTTAGCCTAGATATTCAAAAGCAAGTCACTAAATGTGGTTCATAATATGAAACGTATCTGCAAAATTTTTAATAAACTTGCCAAGCGTTGTGCATCAATTCAATTCCAGAGACGAGATAATCAATGACAGCATTAAGTAACACCAATACATGACATGTGAACTACACAATTTCCAGGTTGGATAAGAAGAGAGCGTAACATATAACTCTCACAATCAAGAGACAGCAGGCAGAAGAAAGAAATCAGTTGAGGGAAAAAGAGGGAGAAGGAGAGAAGATAGAAGAGAGAAAGAGACGATTGAACATTCAGATATATTGATTGATTCCTTCTTTCATCATAAACATATTCATATGAGGATAGTTACTAGCTACAGTACAAACATTCATTCTACTACTTAAGGATATTCCCAGAGTGCACTAATATGCACATTCCCTACTGACCAGCTGCTTGTACCCCTTTTTGTCCCATTCATAACACATCATCCCTCTCAAACTACCAGCTATTTCATTTCCTTGATTACCCTTGTGTTTTCTTCTATATGTTACAGAGAGTTGATAGTTATTTATGATAAAAACTAGGATGGGGCTTATTGTCACTTCTGAGTGCAGCTGACTTTCAAAGATTCTATATTTTAAGTAGCTACAAAGATGGTTTAATCATAATAAATGAGAAGTACTTTACGACAACGAGGAAGACAAAGAATTGGTGCACAAAAACTTTCTTGCATGATATTCTGAAGATATCACGGTGCTTGAGGTAACAAATTGGCAAGAATGATAAATTGAGCTTTGACCACCAGATATTGGATGATGAATCACAATTACTCCCTTTGACACAAAACAATGATTTAAATTGGGTTGTCATGACCATAATTTTCGCTACTCCCTTAGTGCACTACAATGATTTAATTAAAGTGTTTGTAATCTGTTGTTTGTCTATTCTATCTTACCTATTCTGCACTCAGAATTGAACTATTAAGTTAGTCTAATTTAGGTTCAGAAAAATATAGAACCGGAAAGTGTAGTTTGAATTCAATTCATCAAACTCAAAACCCCTCACCTCGCTAAGCTCACTGAACTAATCTTAGATTAATCATGAAAACTGTTCAATCAGAAACTAAGTTAACACTACAGTTTAACAAGTATGAGAAAATCAAGAAATAACCCTAAGTTCATTTATCATTTTATTAATCCGGTTAAATAAAATCCGAACCCTAAGACCCACCCAAACTGCACTCTAGCTGTTTAGCCGTAATCATAATACCCTCAAATGAAGGCAGACTACCACAATACATCAACTAGATGAAGTTGAATATTTCATTCTAACTTGAACAGTGTCTAAAATTAATAACGAATTAGATATAAATCCAATGCCAAAGAACCATACCTGATGAACAAGGGCAACAGTAGGCGCAAGAAAAACACACACATTTCTCTGAGGTTTCCTTATTAAGTGACCCAGCTCATAAATAAGCAACACAGCAATGTGGGTCTTGCCAGAACCAGTCCCCAAATACACAATTATGTTCTCCCCCAAAGCTTTCTTGCATAAATCCAACTGATACCTGAAAAGCAAACAAGAACAACCCACATTTGCAATTAAAAAACACAAAAAAGAAATAATCATATTTAGACCAATTTCCTTTCTTCTAACATCTATCACCCCAACTAAACAGAGCACTTCATTTTTTCTTTGCTAAGAAACATAAAAAAAAAAAAGGCTTTATACTGATAAATTCTTGAAATTTTAAAAAATAAGCCATTTCTCACCAGGACAAGGAGAAAAGTCAGAGAATTTGCTCACAATATCTAAATTCCCAAAACCTTCACTAAAACAAGAAAATAAGCAAAACCAATTAAAGAAAATCAATGCAACTAGAATGACGTACTTTCTAGCGATTTTTCTGGGATCTTTGCCGGAACTTGGAGGTTTAGAGGTGGATTCCTGTCCATTATCAACAATCCCCGAGGTAGCACAGGTGATAGTGCTATCAGCGGAAGGAGGATCAGCTTCACAAGAACCTTCACCGTCTGCCATATGGTAAAGTAAAAGGGCGAGTACTTGTAGGTTTTCTTTTATTTTTTATTGTTAACATTAAGAGCATTAAAAACCGCTGAGAACTCTTCAGGTGGGTCTTTGCGTTTGTTTTATTACCTATAGAAAGAGACTGAATCCTAAGAAATAGATTCTCAAACAAGGTATTTATGCTGTTTTTTTTTTTCGAATCA
The DNA here is from genome assembly GCA_947685225.1 of Garcia nutans. NCBI lineage: Eukaryota > Viridiplantae > Streptophyta > Magnoliopsida > Malpighiales > Euphorbiaceae > Garcia > Garcia nutans. The sequence goes on along the minus strand of CANTUV010000007.1, from coordinate 27,548,940 downwards.
AGGTATTTATGCCGTTTAGTTACACTCACATCGCACAAGGGACTGAAATTTCGTTGGTTTCCCTGGAAAACATTTTTAGGAAGTCAAGCTTTAGTACATGCAAAAATAATTAGTCAATTTTGGAATACAAGTGGTGAAATATCTCAAAATAAAATATTAATAAATTTTAAACTATATTAATTTTAAATAGATCATTTATAATAAAAATATTATTTACCCTTAAAAATATATCTTTTTTTCTTCTCTTTCTCGCTCACCCTCCCACGCCTCTTATTCTCTCTTTTTTCTCCTCTTATTTTCCTCCTCTTCCTCATACTCTTTAACCATTAATATCTTTTTTCCTTCTTTTTTCTTCTTACTCTCTCTCATGCAATTTACCTATCAACCTTAATAGATTTTCATCGTTTTTTTGTTCCTTTCTTTTTTCTTTATGTTTTTCTATCGCGTGACTCCATTGTCTTCATTTCACTCAAGCTATTAAAGTTTAAATCTATCAAAATCAGTATGTGATATATTTAAATATATTTAATATTTTTTTTAAAAAAATTGATATAAACAAATCTGAGTAATGCATGTAAGTTTTAGAAGTAAAAAATGACATTGCATTATATAAAAGAAACTGGTTAAAAACTTTTATTTTAAATGATTTTGCAACTCTTTCTTCTTATTTTTCTCTCTTCTTCTTTTCTTCATTTTAATTATGGAGTCATAAAAAGTTGAATGGTGTGTTAGTAAGTATAGTGTGTAAAACATTATTATGGATTATTATAGGTTGTTATTGACTTTTATTGGTTATTATGAATTGTTATGGATTAAAGAGTTGAATGGTTTGTCAATGGGCGCAGTGTGTAAGATATCATTTGAATTGTTATGGGGTTGTTATATGTTTCTATAAATTGTTATGTGTTGTTATGGATTGTTATTGATTGTTTTGAGTTGTTATGGGTTGTTATGGAGCTATTATGAGTTTTTATAGATTGCTATGGGTTGTTATGAGTTATTTTCTACTGTAAATGTAGTTAATTACTACAATTAAACAAGTAGTAACAAGTAATAAAGTGTGAGTGTGACTATCGATCCCTTAATGAAGGTGTATTCTAAGTAACAAAAATTTAAATTAACTTATTATTTGGAGAAACTAAAAGATGTTTGAAAAGTTAACTTAAATATAGTACTAAACAATTTATTTAAAGCGAAGGATTAGGTTTCATCAATTTATCCCCCTATGAAAGGTTGATGCTTGCTTGGAAAGTCTTTTGGGTGACTTCCTCATGTGTTATTGTGTTAGTTAGACTGACTTATTTGAAGACTGGCATTTGAGCAGAATGTTCCCAAAATTAGCTTGTTGGATGCTCAAGATAATGGTAGCTTCAACATGTTCTGCCAACTTCTTGATAAGTTCAGCAACACAAGCTTGTTGTGCGATGAGCACTACTTGAAAATTCTCCTGTTGTTCTTTAAGGATACTGGTGGAATGAGTTTGATGAGCTGCATGGATTATCTGAAAATTCTCTTCTTGCTTCTTGAGAAGGTTGATAAAGTAATATTGTTGGGCATTTAGAGCCATTTGAAAGTTGTCTTCTTATTTTCTAAGGAAAACTTCTAGGTAAGGGAGCATCTCAATGTCATATTCTTGTTGGGCTATGAGTACCTTCACATGAAAAGGCTATGTCAAAAGAGGCTTTAAGAAATGTTAAATTGCTCAACAGGATAATAGGGTGTTTAAAGACTTGCAAGATGGGCCCAGTTGGTTGAGCATTGACGATGAGTGGTTCATAGTTAATAGTCCATATGTAGGCCAGGGTAGATGATTCTTTTTAATTTGGGCACAGTGAAACTGTTAGTCAATAGGTCATGGTTCAAGTGTCAAGATGGTTGGGCACACGGGGCACGGTTCATATGAAGTCTAGCTTGTGAAGTGAAATAGCTAGGAGCATAAATTTTGGGCATGGTCTATAACTTATGATGGTTCATATGGGTATGGCTCATGTGGTCAAGTGGTTAGGTGTATGGGATATAACTCATGGTTTAAGGTGGTTCGCACGGGTATGGTTCATGTGATTAGTTGGCCTGGAGTGAGGAGAGCCGTTGTGGCTAGGTTGAATGATGGATGAGTGTGTCCCCAAAAGGTAGGCCATGTTGCTAGGTATAATAGATGGGTGCATTTCCAAAAGGTGAGCCATGTAACTGGGTTGATGGATGAGTATTTTCCAAAAGGTGAGCCATATGACTAAGTTGAATGGTGGATGAGTGTGTTCCCAAAAGGTGAGCCATGTGGCTAGATTGAATGATGGATGGGTATGTTCCCAAAAGGTGAGCCATATAACTCGTTTGAATGATGGATAAATTGGCTAGGTGTGTTCCTAAAACGTGAGATATGTGTCTCAGTTGAATGGTGAATTATTGTGGTTAAGTTTAGATGGGTGTGTTTTCAAAAAGTGAGCCATGCAGCTGAGTAATAAGGTGAGGTAAGTTGGATGGGTGTGTTCCCAAAAGGTAAGCCATGTGGCTAGGTTGGATTATGAGCCACTGCGGCTAGTGTGAGCGGGGATTTTTGCCCCCACTCCTAGTGGAATAGTTCTTGCGACTTCGGCACTATTTAGGCTCGAGACCTTAGAGAACACGGACCTAAGTTTGGAGAAAATGGAGTCGCCACCCGGATTTGCCGGAAAAAAGAAAGGGATGGATGACTCGATTCCTAAGGAATCCCCAACCCCCTAATGGGTTCGGAAAGTTGGGTACGTGTGGCGAATGTGAGAAATGGCCCAGCACCCCCACAACGTCCGGTTTATTGGAGCCGACCTCCTTTATAGGTCTTAATATTATAAAATTCTTAAATATAACAATATTATCCATATTACACACAATAATTAAAAGAAAGCATCATTATATTGAAAATCAAAACAATGTCCAAACAAAACAATTCAATGGACACCCATCCAAGGATGGAAATATGTCCTTACATCCCATGCCTAAATAGGACACCCACCGAAAGGTAGAAATATGTCCTTTACATTGGTTCTAAAATAGAAAAGCAATTTAAATTACATGATATTTAACTAATGAGGTACCCACCAAGTGAAAATATACCTCTTACAATATTTGGAAACCTAAATAAATCGATAAAAGTAAATAACCATTCATAATGAACAAATCATTCATTAAATATCAATAGAAAGTAATCATCCATCTATGATAAATTAAAGAAACCAAGCATTGAACTTAAATAAATAAATCAAAGCATAATCAAATATAGAATTGAATAAGGCAAATAAAAATCTAAATTATAGCTACTGTTTCCATTTTGGGTTATTTATTTCATGTATTTAGGATTTTGGAATTTATAGAATTAGGCTACTGTGACTTTAAGAGAAATAAAATAGATTAAGAATTTTATGTTTTAAAAGGTTGGTAAGACTCTTTGATTAACCAAACTAGGTTTTATGATGTAAAATCATGAAACTAGAATTTGGACTTTTAATCTATTAGGGTTTAAAACACTTTTAATTTATAGTTTCAAGTTTACTGTGGAAATTAAATTTTTGTATTTTTATGGTTTTTAAATTTTTAAAGGATTAGAGTTTAAAAAAATTAGGGTTTAAGGTTTTAAAGTGGTTAGGGTTTTTCTATTTTAGGTTTGGAAGTTGCATTTAGATTTAGTGTTTTAGAATTAGGGTTTCAGTGGATGTTTAGGTTTTTTAGAATTTGGAAAAAGCAATTGATAATTTTATAAAAGTAGACCAACGATTTAAGGTTTATATAAATAGAAAAGATTTTTTTTAGGGTTTGTTAAAAGAAACAGAATCAAATTTTGGTTTTGAAGAAAAACATGTTCAATTAGGGTTTTAAGATTTTGAAGAAGTAAAAATAACAATTTTAAGCCCTTTTGGAAAATAAAGCAACGAATTAGGGTTTTTAAACTTTGAACAAAGGGAATTAAGTTTCTGGAATTTTTGAATTAAAAGAAGCAACTAGATGAATTAAGCTACTGTAAAAAAAACAAAAATAATTTAACAGCTCAAACCTTGATTCGTGAGTTACACCCAAAAATTGCTTCTTTGATGAATAAAAACAAAGGTCGTTGCTGCCTTTAATGAATTGTTAATGACTTGTTTGCTCCCTCCCAGTCTGATTCAATTTACTGCCAGAAGGAATTTAAAGTTTTCAAGTTTTCCTCCTTCCTCTCGGTCATCCAATTTCAGTCCCGATTTCACCTCCCCCTTTTTGTGTTGTTTAGTCCATATTTATATAAGAATTTATAATATAATTCTAGTTATTCACGGTATTTAATCCTAATTAGGAAAAGGAAACCGAAACCTAATTGTATTAGGTTTTGAAAAATTTACGTCGAAAAAATTTTGCTGGCAAAAAAAAACTGCTGCGGAAAAAACTGCGCTGGCGAAAAAGCTGCCGCAGCTGGCTGCGGCAGCGAGGGTGGAACGGGCCCGCGGGCCATTTCGCCCGCAGGAGTTTTCTACGGGCGAAATGCCCACGGGCCCGCGCTGACTTTCGGCGATGATTTTTTCGTCGCCGATTTTTTTTGTTATTTTTTGATTTTTTATTCACTTCACCATTTTTTACTAAAATAAATATTAAAATTAATCAAGATACCATAAAAATTATTTTGGACTAACTAAAATATATTAGACAACACAAAAATTATTTTGGACTAATTAAAATATATTGGACCGGACTAGGTCAAAAATTAAGGGTCTACAGTTTGCCCTCTACTTGAACGATCTGAGACTTTAGAGAGTGAAAAGCAACGAGACTTAATTTTTGATGAGATAGTTATTTGAATTTGTTTTGGGTACTTGGACCCGAGACTGAACTTGATTTGAGTACTTGGACCCGAGATTGGGTACTTGGACCCGAGATTGGATTGAATTTGATGTGGGTACTTGGATCAGAAAATGGGTGCTTGGACCCGAGAATGGGTGCTTGGACCTGAGATTGGGTACTTGGACCCGAGCTTGAATTGATTTGGGTACTTGGACCCGAGAACGGGTGCTTGGACCCGAGATTGGGTACTTGGACCCGAGCTTGAATTGATTTGGGTACTTGGACCCGAGATTGGGTACTTGGACCAAGCTTGAGTTGATTTGGGTACTTGGACCCGAGATTGATTTGATTTGGTTACTTGGACCCGAGCTTGAATTGATTTGGGTACTTGGACCCGAGAATGGGTGCTTAGACCCGAGATTGATTTGATTTGGGTACTTGGACCCAAAATTTATTTGATTTGGATACTTGGACCCGAGAATAGGTGCTTGGACCCGAGAATGGGTGCTTGGACCCGAGATTGGGTACTTGGACCCGAGCTTGAATTGATTTGGGTACTTAGACCCGAGAATGGGTGCTTGGACCCGAGATTAGGTACTTGAACCGAGCTTGAATTGATTTGGGTACTTGGACCCGAGATTGGGTGCTTGGACCCGAGATTGATTTGATTTGGGTATTTGGACCCGAGATTGATTTGATTTGGGTACTTGGACCCAAAATTTATTTGATTTGGGTACTTGGACCCAAGAATGGGTGCTTGGACTCGAGAATGGGTACTTAGACCCGAGACTGAATTGAATTTGGGTGCTTAGACCCGATATTGAATTGGAATTGGGTACTTGTACCCGAGATTGAATTGAATTTGGGTGCTTAGACCCGAGATTGAATTCAATTTGGGTACTTGGACCCGAGAATGGGTGCTTGGACCCGAGATTGGGTACTTGGACCCGAACTTGAATTGATTTGGGTGCTTGGACCCGAGATTGGGTACTTGGACCCAAGATTAGATTTGATTTGGGTACTTGGACCCGAAATTGATTTGATTTGGGTACTTGGACCCGAGAATGGGTGCTTGGACCCGAGATTGATTTGATTTGGGTACTCAGACCCAAAAATTATTTGATTTGGGTACTTGGACCCGGGAATGGGTGCTTGGACCCGAGAATGGGTACTTGAACCCGAGACTGAATTGAATTTGGGTGCTTGGACCCGATATTGAATTGGAATTGGGTACTTGGACCCGAGATTGAATTGAATTTGGGTGCTTGGACCCGAGATTGAATTGGATTTGGGTACTTGGACCTGAGATTGGGTACTTGGACCCAAGCTTGGATTGAATTTGGGTTCTGAACCCGAGCTAAATTCTGGACTTAGAAGAGATTCTAGGTTCTGGACCTAATCAAAATTTGAGTTCTGGACCCGAGCTAAGTTCTGGACTTAGAAAAGATTCTAGGTTCTAGACCTAAGGGTATTTTTGGTTCTGGACCCGATATTGAATTTAATTTGGGTGCTTGGACCCGAGACTGAATTTGACTGATCTTTTATCATTTGAGAAGATTGACTGCTCCGGTTATTCTATGCATTGTGATTTTTCACCCTTAAAATGGATCTTCATCCTTTGAGATCGGGTCTTCATCCTTGAAAATGAATTTTCATCTTTTGACATCGGGTCTTCACCCTTGAAAATGGATCTTCATCCTTTGAGATCGGGTCTTTACCCTTGAAAATGGATCTTCATCCTTTGAGATCGGGTCTTCACCCTTGCAAATGGATTTTCATCCTTAGAGATTGGGTCTTCACCCTTGAAAATGGATCTACATCCTGTGGACTTCTGGTCTTTACCCTTGCTTCAGTTCTTTTAGCTGAACTGATCTTCTATCTTTTGCATCTTCATTCTTTTGAGAATTCTAATTTTCTTTTTTATTCCATTCTTTTTTGTTCTTCCTTTGCACTTTTGCAAAAAATTCAGCCCTTTTTAGCTAGCCTTCGTATCCTCTCCTTTTCCCCCTGCGTGGCGAGATATTTGCAAGTGAGTTTGAAAATATTTTATATATAAACTCAAAAAATTGAAAAGGAGAAACATTGCCCCCTGTGTAGGCTCAAACCCATGATTTTTCTATGCAGACTCTGATTGATGTTGTTGTTGTCTAGTTCTTCGCACAAGCACGTATTTCTTCTTTTTGCAAGATTACTGGAGCTTTCTCAAGCAATGGGCTTTCTATGCCCCCCTGATTTGATATCTTCTTTTGATTCTTTACTTCGCAGGGTGTTTGCTGTTCATTTTGCCAAAGAATAGACAACACAAGACAAGAAAGTGCGATGTGATATGGTCATGTATGCATGATATGCATGAATAATACTTATAGTTGTTCCATCGACTCACAGATCGAGGCGATCAGTAGAAGTGTTCTCATTGGTTCCGTTTTGATGCTTGTTCAAGTCTTGCATTGGAATGATCGAAAGCTTTTGCATTTGTGGCTTTTATCTTCAAGATGTTGAAAGTATGAATAATGAAGACCCCAAGCAGCAGAGTCATGGATTCATCTATTTCAAACTATGTTTCAACATGTCAGTTGATAGCTTCTTCATGACCTTGCCAATAATCATTTTCTTTGCCCAATGTGTCCTTTGGAGGTTCGACAGTTCAACATGCTCCCCTTAGCTTGAAGGCTTCGTATGACAAAACTTCTTCTTTTTTTTTTTTTAATTTTGATTTTGAAATCAAATATTGGCTTTGCCAAATTAATGTCAATGCACCTCAGAACTTGATTTTCCAAATTAACATATCTATAACATGACAACCCTAGCTACCGTACTAAACTCGGGAATCAATTCTATTTAAGCAAGAATTGTTGCACTTCAGATAGGTACATACACATTACTTGGCCAAAGGTCTCATTTGAGTTTAAATATTGCCTATTTTGATGTAGATCCATTTTCAAGGGTGAAGACCCAATCTCTAAGGATGAATATTCTGTCTTTTGCATCTTCATTCTTTTGAGAATTCTAATTTTCTTTTTTATTCCATTCTTTTTTGTTCTTCCTTTGCACTTTTGCAAAAAATTCAGCCCTTTTTAGCTAGCCTTCATATCCTCTCCTTTTCCCCCTGCGTGGCGAGATATTTGCAAGTGAGTTTGAAAATATTTTATATATAAACTCAAAAAATTGAAAAAGAGAAACATTGCCCCCTGTGTAGGCTCAAACCCATGATTTTTCTATGCAGACTCTGATTGATGTTGTTGTTGTCTAGTTCTTTGCACAAGCACGTATTTCTTCTTTTTGCAAGATTACTGGAGCTTTCTCAAGCAATGAGCTTTCTATTTTGATATCTTCTTTTGATTCTTTACTTCGCAGGGTGTTTGCTGTTCATTTTGCCAAAGAATAGACAACACAAGACAAGAAAGTGCGATGTGATATGGTCATGTATGCATGATATGCATGAATAATACTTATAGTTGTTCCATCGACTCACAGATCGAGGCGATCAGTAGAAGTGTTCTCATTGGTTTCATTTTGATGCTTGTTCAAGTCTTGCATTGGAATGATCGAAAGCTTTTGCATTTGTGGCTTTTATCTTCAAGATGTTGAAAATATGAATAATGAAGACCCCAAGCAGTAGAGTCATGGATTCATCTATTTCAAACTATGTTTCAACATGTCAGTTGATAGCTTCTTCATGACCTTGCCAATAATCATTTTCTTTGCCCAATGTGTCCTTTGGAGGTTCGACAGGTCAACATGCTCCCCTTAGCTTGAAGGCTTCGTATGACAAAACTTCTTCTTTTTTTTTTTTTAATTTTGATTTTGAAATCAAATATTGGCTTTGCCAAATTAATGTCAATGCACCTCAGAACTTGATTTTTCAAATTAACATATCTATAACATGACAACCCTAGCTACCGTACTAAACTCGGGAATCAATTCTATTTAAGCAAGAATTGTTGCACTTCAGATAGGTACATACACATTACTTGGCCAAAGGTCTCATTTGAGTTTAAATATTGCCTATCTCATATGCATACTTATCCAAACTATCTCTACTAATAGACTCTACCTACCAAGAGAGATCAACAGATCTTTAATAGGCTTGAAATGGGGTCTATAAGGGATACGGTTTTAAGTGAAGGCCATTTTGAGATTGGAGCTGGTGTGACACAATGGACAAACCTTCACACTATAAATTTCTTGTTGGAACTTTAGACAATTGGGAGCAATTTTTCTAGACTCCAAATTCATTCTATCTTCTTGGCATTAATCTGGATCTTGATTAGGACAATCTTTGCCCTTGTATAAAGTTTGGGACCCAAATTCGTTCCTTTTCTTCTTTCCCCTTTTCTTTCTCTTTATTTTCCTTACTCTTTCCTTTCTTTGAGCATTTTATAATTTTGTCCTTCTTCCTTGTAGGACTATCAAGTGCAGAACTTTCAAGAACTTGATGATCTTCTTCCTTTTTCCTCCAATTTCGATCGAATCTTTAGTTGGGTTGGACCAATTCAAGTCAAAATGTCCTTATAAACCAAATGGAAGCCTTTTGTTGTCTTAGGTAAAAGAGAACTCATTTGGCTTTTTGAACCGCCTTTTTAGGTTTTATCTTTATCTTTTTTCTTTTTTTATCTTTTCTTCTTCTTTTTTCTTTTCTTTTTTTTCTTTTTTTCTTCTTTTCTTCTTTTTCTTCTTTTTCTTCTTTTGTTTTATTTTATTGTTTGTTTTTTTTTGTTTTAGCTCTAAAAGAGTTGTCTTGTTTATACTAACTGGGGCTTCCAATAATGGATGAGTGGAGTAACATAAATCTTCTTTAACAGGGATAAATCATTTGTTACTCTGATGTTGATGTTGTCTTGATATATTAGAGATATTAGGAAGACTTCAACTATCCTTATGGTATTGAGAACTTCAACCACCCTTATGGTTTTGAGAACTTCAACTATCTTCATGGTCTTCAGAACTTCACCTATCCTCATGATCTGGAATAATCATTGTTTTCTTTGATCTTCTTGCCTCTTCATCTTAGTGATCATAAGACTTGCCAAAAGTATCACAACAGCTCAGGGCAGGTTGGTGGGGTTATATGCCAATGAAAAGAAAGCTAAAATTTTATGAAGGCTCAAAGGGACAACTAGGGATTGATATTTAATTGGGTGGATACTAGTTGTTGGCTAACCAAACAATGCCTATATCATTTCTCTCTTGAATAATCAGAGTTCAATTTCGCCTCGAAAGTTTGTCAAAGCATGTTCTAAGACTGACTAGCACCTAGACAAAGGTAATTATGTAGGAGCCCTCTCTAAGTAAGCATACACAACTCAATGCTATAGAGCAATTCCCTCACCTAGTAAAGTCATTCAAGTCATGATGCCTAGACACATTAATTTATAAATATCAAGCTAAATTCCTCATTGGTTGAGCACTAAAATGAACAAAGACCAACAAAAATTTTGATGAAAGTAATTTATTCAAGCAATTTTAAATTTGAAAAATATAATAGTTCCAAAATATTAAAGAAAGTAAGATTGAAAAGCAACATTCAAGCTAAGAAAAGTTCATTGAGTTAGGCTTCTTTTCCTTTCATATCACAAAATCTTCTTCCAATCCTTTTCCTACCATGAAGGCTGCTGGTGGTAGCACCCTGTTGAACCTTGGAAATGGATTACCTTTGATATTGGGCTTATCTGGATCAGGCAATTTGCCATTATCAATTAAATTCTCGATCTTATGCCTCAAATTCATACAATTATCCGTTTCGTGTCCAGGCCTTTAATGGAATTGGCAAAATGCATTGGTATCAAAGTTAGGTGGAAGATGATTAGGCAAAGGACGATGAGTCAAGGGTTGTAACAATCCCTTCTTTTGTAGCTTATTGAGAACCCAAGATAGTGGCTTTCCTAATTCTGAAAACTGCCTCATTCCTCCCTGACTAGTGGCATTAACATCAACTTCTTTTTGCATGCTTTGATTGCCCGACTGGCAGTTCCCTTTCTCATTCCTTTTTATTGAAAAGCGATTCTTCTCCCTTTCCCACTCTTCAATTTGTAGACCATCTTAGAGAAGATCTTTGAAATCCCTTATAAGGGTGTGAGACATCCTTTCACGGAGATTGGGCAGAACGCCTCTCACGATCATCCTTATTTGATCAAATTCATCGGGCCTTTTCTTGAGCAAAGCAGCCTTATTTCCCCATTGTTTCACATATTCCACAAAATTCTAATTTTGGCCGTTGCCTAATGGACTTAACTTCCATTAAGGTAACTTCCAACTCGACATTTTACCCTTATTGCTGGATCAGGCTTTGTAAAGCAGATCCCAACTCTTTTGTGTTCCATCATCTAAGGTATTGAACCAATTTTAGATAATAGGGTCTAACGAGAGCATGAAGTACCTTAGAGTTTGACCCTTAGTAGCTCGAGCAGACTGCATAACAGTGATATACTGCTTCACATGGAGATGAGGATTTCCGATTCCATCATACTTCGCAAAAGATGACATCTTGAACTTGTACGAAACTTCTTCATCTAGCTCAAATAATTTGTCAACTTCGGACATTTCTTTAATTTTCAGCTTCTTCTCAAATTTCTTTTCCAAATCAGCAATCATCTTTTCAACATTAGAAATTTCGGTCTTCTCCATAGTTGATCTTTCAACAATCTTCGGTTCCTTTTTCTTCTCTTAAGCAACTTGGTAGTATTGAGCCCAATCATCATCATCATCAATGATCACTTTTTCATCATCAAAAACCACTTCACCAACTTTGGTCTTCCCTTTGTCCTTTGGGACTAGCAAATGCCTCGGCATGATTTTCTAAGATAGCAGTCAATTGGTTCTTCATGGTCTCAGCTAGGGCCTCTTTTATTTCTTCCATCTTGGTATTGAAGGCATCATCTACCATTCTTTGAATTTGTTCGGGCTCCATTGTTTTTGGTGAGCAAGTTATTGAGTCGTTGCTCGATCTTCATCTCCGGCATAGGTTGGATTGTTGTAAGCTTCTGAACTCTCGTAATCCAGGGCTGTGTGATGCAAGAAAGGATCCCTTGAAGCTAGCAAGTGGACCAATCGCTAGGGGCAAGTCAAAGAGATATCAAGCTAGTATGGCTTTGCATATTCAAGAAGAGATTTCCAAAGAGCTTCAAGAATTATCATTCAAGAAGATGGAGATAGAGCTTGAAGAAGGCACACCAAAGCTGATTATGATGCTTAGTGTGGAAGCTAAAGGCTAGCTAAAGAAAGGTCCAAAGTGCAAGAAAGGTCCATGGGGGTTCATATAAAGCCTTGGGAAGTAATTTAAGGCCCATGGACAGTCCAAATAGTGTGGGGCGTTTCTTATGTTGAAGGAATTAGTTTGGTTGTTTCCATACTTTATATTTTCCTTAGTGGATTAGGATTTTACTTTCATACTTTATATTTTCCTTAGTGGATTAGGATTTTGTTTCCATACTTTATATTTTTCTTAGTGGATTAGGAATGTTTTCCTTATGCATTTAGGAATGTTTTCCTTATGCAATTAGGAATGTTTTCCTTATGCAATCAGGAATGTTTTCCTTATGCAATTAGGAATGTTTTCCTTATGCAATTAGGAATGTTTTAGTCTTAATTTTCCATATGCAATTAGGAATTTTGTAACCCTTATTTAAGGGCACTATTAGGCCGAATTTGAGACAACAACAATTAATAAAAATTTTTGAATTCTTCTACAAGTTCTTCTTGTGAATTTTCGTGTGAGAGAGATTAGAGTGAATTCTTTACTTCTTTCTTTGCATCAAGAATTAGGTTTACTTATCAACAAGAGTTGTGGCGTTTTCCTTCTTCTTACCAACTAAATCCTTCAATCATAGTGAGTTCGCATCTCTTTTATAGGCGTTGGGGTTCCTTAGGAGGTGATTATCAAGTTTCAAGGAGTTCTCTACCATTGTTATACATTGGGTTTGCTGCCATCGTTGCTAAGGGTCCACGTCATTTGGTATCAAAGCCTTGCTACAAGGTAATTTTTATCTACTTTGTCTTTCTAGGGTTTGTTAATTTAGGTCTTTTAAATTTCTGCATTTTAGGGTTCTTAGAGAGTCTAGTCTTTAATTTCGAAAAAGAGTCATATATCAATTCTGATCAAGGCTGAATTGAAGGAGGGTATTCTTAGGGTGAAAACGAAACCTAGGAAAGGATTCTTGGAGAATTTCGAAACCAAGAATTAGGGTTCTTGAAAGAAAGCAAAAGCTAGAGTTTGTGTTCAAGTTTGATTTCGATTTAGTCTTGAGTGAATCTGGGGTTGCGAATTAAGTCCAAATTTTGAAAAGTCCTTGGGAGTAAATTAAGTCCCGAATCAAGGGGATATTAAGAGGAAGCAAAAAAAAAAAAAGAGTACAAAACCACCTCAACGAAAATTGTTTGATATTCTTTCTATTTGGGTGCTAAGGATCAGATCTAGGTGGGTTAGAAGTAATAAAATTTTTTTGGGCAAAAAAATTCACCTTTTGAGGGCTTTTGGAATTCGAAAATCAGACCTTAATATTCATATTATTTGAGTGTTTTAGGTGGGAATTAGAGTCTAGAAGCTAGCATTTTGGGTAGAATTGATTAGGTCCACAAAGCAGCTTGCCAAGTGTGGGTTGTTTTTGATTCATTATATCCCAATTTGTCTTGTTTATTGGCTTCATTGTTTCTGATTTCTTTATCTAGCTTTTAATTCCATTACATTGCTAAGTATCATTTGCTTGTGTCGATACTTGGTTCTATATCGTGTAGTGCAAATTACCTTGCATTGCCTCCGGATACTTGTCTTGTTTTCTATCTAATTCTAGGATTTAGGTTCTAGTTTCTTGAATGACTTGACAATTGTTGGTTGGTGAGCTTGGTTCTGAAGTGCAATCAAGGAAGACAAGAAAAGTGAGGTAATTCTAAACACTTGAGTAAATTTTGATTATTACTAATCTTGTTTCTTTGAGTTTGTTTGTTTGTTAACATGGCTGGAAAAGGAGAAGAGACTAGCAAAGAAGGAGCTATGGCCGAAAGCTTGGCTAGGCTTAATGAGACTTTGGCAGCAATGCTTGGTCGAATGGAGATGATGGATACTAGATTGCAGGAGAATGCAGCACGACAAGCACAACAAATTCAGCAAGTGCAACAAGGGCAGCTAGCCGCACATCCAAATCCCATAATGCGAGCTAGAAGAGTGCTTAGGAGAGAAGGGCAAGGAAATCTTGAAGCCTTAGAAGCAGCTGAAAGGGTAGAAGATAAAGATGAAGGTGGAAATCAACCTACCACTGTTGGTGACCTTACTTCCATCAAGATGAAGATTCCTTCCTTTGAAGGGAAGAACAATGCAGAAGAGTTCATAGAATGGGAGAGGAAAGTTGAGCAGATTTTCGAATGCATTAACTACACCGAAGAGAAGAAATCAGTTTTGGCAGCCGTAGAGTTCAAGGGGTATGCTACCTTTTGGTGGGATCAATTGAAAGCTAATAGAAGAGTGAAAGGTATGAGGCCTATTCCTGAATGGTCAACCTTGAAAGAAATAATGAGAAGCCGATTTGTACCATCTCACTACTTTCGGGATTTGTACAATCGACTAGCAAGACTTGTTCAAGGTGGAAGAAGTGTGGAAGAGTACCAAAAAGAGATGGAGATGATCATGGCTAGGGCAAATATTAATGAAGATGAAGACAAGAAGATGTCACGATTTCTTGGGGGATTGAACTTGAACATAGCCAATGAATTGGAGATGTATGAATTCAACACAATGGAAGAGTTAGTTCAAAAGGCCATGAAGATAGAGAGAAGATTGAAGAATAAAGCTATTTCGAAAACTAGCTACTCTAAAGCTAGTGGGAATTTTTCAAACTTCAAGGGTTCAAGTTCGAGTGGAGGTTCCTACAAAGGGGATTACAAGGGTTCTTTCCAAAAGAATTCTTCCTACAATCCTAATTTCAAGAAGCCGAATGATGGGGATGCAAAAACAGCCAAGGAAACACCTTCTAGACCTACTCCAAGTAGGGAAATTAAATGCTACAAGTGTTTGGGAAGTGGACACATTGCTTCTCAATGTCTGAATAAGAGGGTGATGATTGCTACCCATGAAGGGGAAATTGAATCAGAATCTGAACATGAAGAAGAAGAGGAGGCCGAATGTGGTGATAGGGCCGAATATGATGAAGAGGCTTGGGAGAATCAAGTCTTGAATGCTGAACATGGAGAGATACTTGTTACTAGAAGAGCCTTGAATATTCAAGTCAAGGAAGAAGGCTTGGATCAAAGGGAGAATCTTTTCCACTCTAGGTGTTTGGTGAATGGTAAGGTTTGTACACTTATCATTGATGGTGGAAGTTGTACCAATGCTGTTAGTACTACAATGGTGGATAATTGGGGTTAACTTGTTTTAAACATCCAAATCCTTACAAGTTGCAATGGTTCAATGACGCTGGGGAAGTAAAAGTGTTGAAGCAAGTCAAGGTACCATTATCCATTGGGTGGTATAAAGATGAGGTTTTGTATGATGTAGTGCAAATGCAAGCTGGACATTTGCTATTAGGAAGACCATGGCGGCATGATAGAAGGGCACAACGTGATGGCTTTTCTAATAAGTATACCTTTACTTATGAAGGAAAGAAGGTTGTTCTAGCACCATTATCACCTCAGGAGATGTATGAAGATCAGAAGAGGATGCTAGAGAGGGAGAAAGAAGTTTCAGCCAACATGAACCAAGGGGGTTCAAATTCAGCCAATGATATTTCTTCAACACCCAAGGGTAATTCTATGGGTAGGGAGAGAGAAAATAATAGAGTGAGTGAGTGCAGAAAGGGAAAAGAGGCTGAGAGTCAAAAGAAAGTAAACAAACAAATAAATGGCCCATTGGTGAGAGAAAATAAGCAAGGAGAAAAAGCAAAACATACTTTTTATGCAAGAGCAAGAGAGATAGATGTAGGGAAGTCTGTACTCATGATTATGTATAAAGAATTGTTACTTGCTGACAGTGAAGAATCTCTTGATTCTTTACCTTCTAGTTTTGTGTCTTTGTTGCAGGATTTTAAGGATGTGTTTCCTAAAGACCTTCCTAGTGGTTTGCTGCCATTAAGAGGGATTGGACATCAAATTGACTTCATACCTGGTTCTACAATTCCAAACCGGCCAGCATATAGGAGCAATCCTATGGAGACAAAAGAGATGTAAAGACAAGTTGAAGAGCTTTTGGAGAAAGGCTTGGTTCGTGAGAGCCTTAGTCCTTGTGCCATTCCAGTCTTATTAGTACCCAAGAAAGATTGTTCTTGGAGGATGTGTGTTGATTGTAGGGCTGTGAACAAGATTACTGTGAAGTATAGACATCCCATTCCTAGACTTGATGACATGTTGGAAGAATTGCATGGGGTGAGATATTTCACAAAGATTGATCTTATGAGTGGATATCATCAAATTCGCATGAAGCCTGGAGATGAATGGAAGACTGCCTTCAAAACAAAATATGGTTTGTATGAATGGTTAGTTATGCCTTTTGGTTTATCTAATGCAACTAGTACTTTTATGAGATTAATGAACCATGTTTTGAGAGCTTATTTAGGTAAGTTTGTGGTAGTTTACTTTGATGATATTCTGATTTATAGCAAAACTGAGGAAGAACATGTTAAGCATGTTAGGAATGTGCTTGAAATCTTTATGGAGCAAAACCTTTATGCTAAGCTTAAGAAGTGTTCTTTTTCCCTAGATAGGGTTGTTTTTCTTGGTTTTGTTGTGAGTATGCAGGGAATTGAAGTTGATCAAGAGAAGGTGAAAGCTATCCAAGAGTGGCCGAATCCTTCAAGTGTGACAGAAGTGAGGAGTTTTCACGGATTGGCAAGCTTCTATAGGAGATTTGTCCCTAATTTCTCTACATTGGCAGCCCCCATGACTAGCATAATCAATAAAGAAGTGGGTTCATTTGGGGCAAGGAGCAACAAGAAGCATTTGATGCTTTGAAAGAGAAGCTTTCTACTACACCCGTTTTAGCTTTATCTAACTTTGATTCTACTTTTGAAATTGAATGTGATGCTTCTGGTGTAGGTATTGGAGCTATTTTGATGCAAGAGAAGAAGCCCATTGCATACTTTAGTGAAAAACTTAATGGAGCAAAGCTGAATTATTCAACTTATGACAAGGAGCTATATGCTTTGGTAAGAGCATTGGAAGTATGGGAGCATTATTTGCTGCCCAAGGAATTCGTGATCCATTCAGACCATGAATCATTGAAGCATTTGAGAGGGCAAGGCAAGTTGAATAAAAGACATGCAAAATGGGTTGTGAAGATTGAGAAGTTTCCTTATGTGATCAAATACGAGCAAGGTAAAGACAATGTAGTGGCAGATGCACTTTCAAGGAGGTACGCTTTACTTAATGTTTTGAGTACTAAATTGCTTGGATTTGAATGTATAAAGGACTTATATGTTGGTGATTCTGATTTTGGCAATGTTTATGATGCTTGTGAGCATGGTGCTTTTAATTCTTTCTATAGACATGATGAGTTTTTGTTTAAGGGTTCGAAATTATGCATGCCTAGATGTTCTATGAGAGATTTGCTAGTATTAGAATTACATTGTGGGGGTTTGATGGGGCATTTTGGAGTTGATAAGACTTTAGACATGCTGAATGAACACTTTTATTGGCCAAATATGAAAAGGGATGTAATTCGGATTTGTAAGGCTTGTTTGGCTTGTAGGCAAGCTAAGTCTAAGTCTATGCCTCATGGTTTGTATATGCCATTACCCGTTCCTAGTTCTCCTTAGATGGACATTAGTATGGACTTTGTTTTAGGATTACCAAGGACTAAGAGGGGGAGAGATAGCATATTTGTGGTTGTTGATAGGTTTAGTAAGATGGCACACTTTATGCCATGTCATAAGAGTGATGATGCTAGTTTAGTGGCCGAACTCTTCTTTAGGGAGGTGGTTCGAATTCATGGGATACCAAAATCCATAGTTTCTGATAGAGACACCAAGTTTTTGTCTCACTTTTGGCGTGTGCTTTGGGGAAAGTTAGGTACCAAGTTGTTATTTTCTACCACTTGTCATCCTCAAACGGATGGACAAACAGAAGTAGTAAACAAAACTTTAGGTACCATGTTGAGAGCTTTAGTGGGTAAGAATTTGAGTTCTTGGGAAGATTGTTTGCCATTTATTGAGTTTGCTTATAATCGTGCTATTCATTCTTCTACAGGATATTCACCTTTTGAGCTTGTTTATGGTTTTAACCCACTAATAGTTTTGGATCTTGTTTCTTTACCTTCTCATGAGCTTGTTAGTTTATATGGTGAGAAGAAAGCTAAATTGGTGAAAGAGATGCATGAGAAAGCAAGGGCGAATATTGAGAAAAGGAACAAGAGATATGCTGATTCTGCAAATAGAGGGAGACGTGAGATGAAGTTTCAAGTAGGAGATTGGGTTTGGGTGCATTTTCAAAAAGAGAGGTTTCCTAACCAAAGGAAGGACAAGTTGCAAGCTAGAGGAGATGGCCCATTCGAAGTGCTGGAGAAGATTAATGACAATGCCTACAAGATCGACTTACCAGGTATGTATAATGTTAGTGCTACTTTCAATGTAAGTGATCTTTCTCCTTTTGATGATGCAGATTTGAGGACAAATCTTTTTGAAGAGGGGGAGAATGATGCAAGAAAGGATCCCTTGAAGCTAGCAAGTTGACCAATCACTAGGAGCAAGGCAAAGAGATATCAAGCTAGTATGGCTTTGCATAATCAAGAAGAGATTTCCAAAGAGCTTCAAGAATTATCATTCAAGAAGATGGAGATAGAGCTTGAAGAAGGCACACCAAAGCTGATTATGATGCTTAGTGTGGAAGCTAAAGGCTAGCTAAAGAAAGGTCCAACGTGCAAGAAAGGTCCATGGGGGTTCATATAAAGCCTTGGGAAGTAATTTAAGGCCCATGAACAGCCCAAATAGTGTGGGGCTTTTCTTATGTTGAAGGAATTAGTTTGGTTATTTCCATACTTTATATTTTCCTTAGTGGATTAGGATTTTGTTTCCATGCTTTATATTTTCCTTAGTGGATTAAGAATGTTTTCCTTATGCATTTAGGAATGTTTTCCTTATGCAATTAGGAATGTTTTCCTTATGCAATTAGGAATGTTTTCCTTATGCAATTAGGAATGTTTTAGTCTTAATTTTCCATATGCAATTAGGAATTTTGTAACCCTTATTTAAGGGCACTATTAGGCCGAATTTGAGACTGTAACACCCCTTCCCGACCTACATATGTAAGCTGAGTAGAGGCGCCATACTAACCTAATGTTGCTACCAATTTTACTTAGTCAAATTTTAGTTCCGATTTTTTTTTCTTTTTTTTTTCAAAAATTTTGCCATAGTTTCGCCTAAAAATTGAGTCCCAAGTGTCGACAAAACCGGTTTTTTTCTTATTTTTAAAAACATTTTACACAAACCAATGCAAACAAAATCATTCTCAGTACACTCCCAATAAATCCCCCTTGTAACCTCAACTACAACCTGCAAAAAGAATTTACACTTCTAGTACAACATAAAATAAAGGTTTTGTGACAATCCCCCATTTTTAAATATTACACAGCGGAAGTTATAAAATATTTACATATTTACATATTAAACATTTCTTTACAAAATATAAAGAAATATACATGATTGGCAAGTCTGCTATGATCTTTAAGCTCCCAAAATGGATTCAACAAGGTCTACTCTCACTTGGTCTTGAAGAACTCTCGGGTTCAACTCTATCCACTCTATTACCTGCGCGATTAAACACTATCGCGCTAAGCCAACGGCTTAGTAAGATAAAACATGCTAATAGTATGCTTTAATGCAATACAATGCCACATATGCTATTGATAAGATCAACATTATAAATATAAAGTTAAAACATAATTATGCATTTCACAAATCATAGTCATATGAGCATACCACATTTCAACATCTTTCCACATTCAACATTACTCAATAACCAACATCTTATTTCATTAACTCATAACATTATTTAGGACATTCATATAACCTTGACACCTATGGGCCCAACAAGTATTTAATACGATATTCAGAGTTCAGAGTTACTGCTTTGGTTCATAGTCACAATTCTCATAGTGTAACAGACCCAGTCTCTTGGACCATCAACTCAACACATTTGAGGAGATCCTCAACCAGGCAAGACTGTTACAAATCATATATTTCATATTCACAATTCTCATAGTGTAACAGACCCAGTCTCTTGGACCATCAACTCAACACATTTGAGGAGATCCTCAACCCGGCAAGACTGTTACCTTTCATCATTTCTTAGGCATGCCACCCAAATCCAGAACTCTGAAACTGAATAACATATTAAACAAACAATTCATTTATTATATACTTACCATTTCCATTCTCAAATTCTCATCACATTTAGGCAAACATGCCTTCTTTCTTTCAATATCATCATCATAGCCAATCACAATGGCATTGTCTCATATCATGTCTTATTTGAATTATCATTTCAATTTCAATGTATATCATTCATGAAACACATAACCATTCACAATGCATAACATAACATTGCTCAATCTCAACAATGCAATTAGGGCAAAGAACAATTGATATGATTCATATAAATAATACATTCTGGTTTTAGACTCCATTTTATCCTTATTTTGAAAAATTGTATAAAATAATCTACTTGACTAAAAATTCTAAAATTTTTACAGAATTTAGTTTTGTATCTTAAAATCATCGCTTTAAAATTTCAGATCAAACTGAACACAAAATCTTGGTCAAATGGTTCACCTAACCAGACTGCCCCAATTGCCCTGCATCCTGGCAGCAGTTCTGAACTTTGTGAATTCCATAAATCAAATTCAATCAACGTGGTTCCAAATTATTTTTCTCAAATACTAGACTCACTAAGCAACAACATATCCAAAATTCAATTGAATATGATTTTTCTACATTTTATTAAAAATTCCGAAATAGAGCTGTCTCAGTTAAGGTACCTGCTGGAACAGGTCTAATAAAAATAATCTTTCTAAACTCATAACCATTCCAAAATCAAATCAACATATTTTTCAGTCATTCTAGACTCATAGAGGCACAACATATCAAAAATTCACTTCAAGAACATTTTTCTAAAATTAATTAAAAATCATACAAGTCACAGCCTTTACTAATCCTAAAACAGAAACAATTTCACTAAACACCAATCTTACTCTTCCATCACCCACACCAACCCAACTTCTCATCTATCAAGCAAAATCAATACTTACAATCATACCATAAGCAACTTAATCATACCACTTCAAAAGAATTGAAGAAATTAGAGAAAAGATCTTACCTTAGTTAAAAACTTCTTAAATCAACACTTGAACACTTAATCTTTCTTCAATTTAAGCTTGAAATCATCAAAACCATCACTTGTCTCTTTCTTTCTCTTTGGCTATGGAGGGCCGGCCATCAACAAGAAGAAGAAGAAGAAATGATGAAGAAAACACAAGTCAAACCTTCTTTAAATATCCACCATGTGATTTTATCCAAGCAATTACCAAAGTGCCCTTATTCACATAATTATCTTTTTGTCTTATATGTGCCCAATTAAGTAATTTACCAATCTCAAATAAATATCTTCTCTTGCATTGACCAAGCCTTTTGACCACTTTATATGTCATATATATTAACATATACACAACATATAAATTTGTCTCTAAACCCTATTTCTTCCCAAAATACATATACATATACTTTCTCTTCTCAATTTCTTTTCTCTTACAATTTAACACATATATTCAATCCAATATATAACAATAACAACAACAACAATATGCAAAACTTCTAGGGCATAAATGAGGATATTACAATTCTCCCCCTCAAAAAAGAAAATTTCGTACTCGAAATTACCTGATATCAACTCTGAAACAACTGCGGATACTGTTCTCGCATGGATTGTTCACTTTCCCAAGTTGCTTCTTCTTTTCCATGATTTTTCCACAAAATCTTCACCAATGGCACTCTCTTGTTTCTCAACTCTTTCACTTCCCGTGCCAAGATAGCAACTGGTTCCTCTTCAAATGTCAAGTCTGGGCTCACTTCAATAGATTCAAATGGCAACACATGAGATGGATCCGACCTATATCTCCTCAACATAGAAACATGGAATACATTATGAATACGATCCAACTCAGGTGGCAAAGCAAGTCGATACGCCACTAGCCCAACTCTTTCTAACACTTCATACGGCCCAATGAAACGAGGACTCAATTTTCCTTTCCGACCGAACCTCAAAATCTTCTTCCAAGGAGACACTTTCAAAAATACCTTATCTCCAACATCAAACTCTATATCTCTCCTCTTCAGATCTGCATAAGACTTCTGTCGGTCTGAAGCTGCTTTTAACCTGCCTCGAATCAACTTTACTTTTTCTTCAGTTTCTTGAATCAAATCAGGACCAACCAACTTATTATCTCCAAGCTCATTCCAACAAAGAGGTGTCCTACACCGTCTGCCATACAATGCTTCAAATGGTGCCATACCAATGCTGGATTGGTGACTGTTGTTGTAAGCAAACTCCACAAGAGGTAAAAACCTATCCCAACTTCCAGAGAAATCGATGACACAGCTTCTCAACATGTCCTCAATAATCTGTATCACCCTCTCTGACTGTCCATCCGTCTGTGGATGAAAAGCAGTGCTGAAGTGCAGTCGAGAACCCAAAGCACTATGCAAACTCTTCCAAAATCTGGAAGTAAACCTGGGATCTCGATAAGATACTAAAGAAGTTGGAACACCATGCAGTTTCACAATCTCATGGATATACAGCTCAACCAATCTCTCCAAAGAGTAATCCATTCGAACCGGAAGGAAATGAGCTGTTTTAGTCAATCTATCCACAATCACCCATATGGCATCATGCTTCTTTTGTGTCAATGGCAAACCAGACACAAAATCCATTGTCACTCTTTCCCACTTCCATTCTGGCACTGACAATGGTTGAAGCAACCCGGTTGGAACTTGATGCTCTGCTTTAACCTTCTGACAAGTGAGACATTTCGACACAAAATCTGCAATGTCTCTCTTCAAACCAATCCACCAATAATGCTGTCTCAAATCATGATACATCTTCGTATTACCCGGATGCATAGCAAACATTGACTGATGAGCTTCTTCTAAAATGACTCTTTTCAAATCAGCATTATCGGGTACACACAATCGGTTCTTAAACCAGAGACTCCCATCATTTTTCACAACAAAATCTCTAGTCTTCCCATTCTGACAATCTGAAATAATCTTCTGAATTTTCTTATCAGCCAATTGAGCCTCTTTGATCTGATCCAACAAAATCGGCTTCAATTGCAACTGTGCCAATAATGCACCATCAACACAAGGTACAAAACTGGCATGCAATGCTCTCAACTCAACAAGCAACGAGAGCGAGTAAACTGTTAAACCAGCTAAAGACTTCCGACTCAAGGCATCAGCAACAACATTTGCTTTACCTGGATGATAGTCAATCAAGCAATCGTAGTCTTTAATCAATTCTAACCATCTCCTCTGACGAAGATTGAGTTCTTTCTGGACACCCAAATACTTCAAACTCTTGTGATCAGTGTAGATGAAACATTTCTCCCCAAACAGATAATGGCGCCAAATCTTCAATGCAAAAACAATGGCAGCCAATTCCAAATCATGGGTCAGATAGTTAAGCTCATGCGGTTTCAACTGTCGAGATGCATAAGCTATAACTTTCCCTTCCTGCATCAATACACACCCCAAACCTCTATGTGAAGCATCACTGTAGATCACATATGGTTTGCCTTCAACAGGTAAAGTTAAAACAGGCGCTTGAGTCAACATTTCTCTCAACTGCTCAAAGCTAGCCTGACACTGATCCGTCCACACAAATCTCACTCCCTTACGAAGCAATCTGGTGAGTGGAGTAGCTATCAAAGAAAACCCTTTCACAAACCGCCGGTAATAGCCTGCCAAACCCAGAAAACTTCTAATCTCTGTCACTGATTTAGATGGATTCCAATTCAATACAGCTTCAACTTTGCTCGGATCAACTTTAATGCCTTCTGCTGAAACAACATGTCCGAGAAAAGCTACCTGATCCAACCAGAACTCACACTTCGACAATTTAGCAAACAACTGCCTCTCTCTCAAAATCTGCAACACAATCCGCAGATGCATATCATGTTCCTCCTCATTCCGCGAATACACCAGTATATCATCAATGAAGACCACTACAAACTGATCCAAATAGGGCCTAAACACCCTATTCATCAAATCCATGAAAGCTGCAGGTGCATTCGTCAGACCAAAAGGCATAACTAAAAATTCATAATGCCCATACCTGGTCCGAAAGGCGGTCTTAGGAACATCTTCAGCTTTGACTCTCAACTGATGATACCCAGATCTCAAATCAATTTTGGAGAACACTGACGCTCCCTTCAACTGATCAAAGAGATCATCGATTCTAGGCAAAGGATATTTATTTTTAATAGTCACTTTATTCAATTGCCTATAATCGATACACAACCTCATAGTACCATCTTTCTTTTTCACAAATAGAACAGGAGATCCCCAAGGAGAAACACTGGGGCGAATAAATCCTTTGTCCAACAACTCCTGTAATTGCACTTTCAACTCCCTCAATTCTGCTGGTGCCATTCTATAAGGAGTAATAAAGATAGGAGTGGTACCAGGCAACAATTCAATACCAAACTCCACCTCTCTCTCAGGAGGCAATCCTGGCAACTCCTCTGGAAACACATCTGGGAACTCTGCAACTGTGGCAATGCTATCAATGGGAGAACTTCTTACTCTAGTATCTACCACATGAGCAAGATAGGCTTCACATCCCTTTCTAATCAACCTCCTGGCTGCAACAGCTGAAACAAATAAGGAGGCTAGCTGTTCCTGCTCATTAGATACTATCACCTCTCTACCATCAACAGTTTTCAAAGAAACAATTTTCTTCTTACAATCTACCACAGCTCCATGTCGAGATAGCCAATCCATACCTAAGATCACATCATATTCCTTAAATGGCATCTCAATCAAATCCCCTAAGAACTCCTCACCCTGCACCACTACTGCACTATCTCTATGCACCTTACTCACAACCACACTATGCCCTAACGGATTTGTCACCAACACATCAAATCCTAGGGACTCGGCATGCAAATCAGAGACAGGCAAAACAGATACACTAACATATGAATGCGTGGAACCCGGATCAATCAAAGCAAGTACTGGAGTATTAAATAAAGAAAAAGTACCAGCTATGACTGCCGATGTATCTGGCTGCCTCTGCATAACATACATCCTCTGGGAAGATCCAACCTCCTCTGGTCTACCCTCCCTGGATGTAGCACCTCCTCTAGAACTGAATCCTGGTCTACCTCCCCGGCTGGCACCTCTGCCTCCTCTGCCTCCCCTCACACTAGCTCGAGAAGCAGCAGAATCCACTGGCATCAGCTCCTGCCTCTCAGGACAGTCTCTCACAAAGTGGTCAGGTGATCCACACCTGAAGCATACAGCTGATCTACTGTACCTCCAACAAACGCCCCCATGTCTTCCACCACACTGGTCACACACAGGTAAGGTCGATCTCTGAATTCCATGAGTAGGAGCACTCACTACCGAAGCTGCAGGTCTAAATCTCTGCCTCTGGAACTGCACTGACCTACCCGCTGGTCTCTGGCTCCTACTACTCCGAGGAACAAAACTTCCTCTACCCCTCTTTGCAGAAGAAGACCCTGCCTCAAACTGGGGCCTCCTAACCCTAACCTCTTCCTCTGAAGCAGCTGCAATAACTTGAGCTCGCTCTACACTTCGAGCTGCTGCCACAAGCTGTGAGAAATCCTGATATCTGGATCCAGCCACTAAGCACATGATCGAGGGCCTCAATCCCTCCTCAAATCGCCGACATCTATCAATCTCATCAGCAATGATGCCCCCAGCATACTGGCTCAGTCGAATAAACTCCACTTCATACTCAGTTACGGTCCGATGATCTTGCTTCAAATCTAGAAACTCTCTTTTCTTCCCATCTTTATACTCCCTAGGAGTATACTTCAACTCAAATTCTCTCAGAAAATCCGCATAAGACAAGGTTGGTGGATCATCCATAGAATGGGGCACTGTCTTCCACCAGTCGTAGGCATCCTTCTGTAGCAAAGATCTTGCATAGTCAAACTTCTCCTCTGAAGTGGCTTGCAACTGCACAAATACCCTCTGAACTCTATCAAGCCACTGTTCTGCTACAGCCGGATCAACTGTACCAAAGAAATCCTCTGCTCCATATTTCCTTAGCTTATCATAGTGCCTTACTGGTACTGAAGGCTGAGGGGGTGGTGGCGGTGGCTGTGGTTGCACAGGTGCTTGTCTCATAGCTTCCATCATAGGCCTAAACCAGGCTGGCGGAACCTCCTCCCCAGCTGGTCTACCCGACACCGAAGCAGGTGCCTCCTCAACACTATCAACCCTAGCTCCCTCAGCAGGAGCAATACTCTCGGCACTACCCTCAATCGACTGACGTGAGTGAGAATCCATCACAACCTAACACTGCAAACACAGCAGATTATATCTTATTAAAGATCAGAGACTGCCAATCTCAAACGTATATGTTATTCAAAACCACTTTTTAAGTAAAAATATTCTTTTTATTACATTTTACCTAGGTTGAGAATCTCAAACCTAGGCTCTGATACCAAAAATTGTAACACCCCTTCCCGACCTACATATGTAAGCTGAGTAGAGGCGCCACACTAACCTAATGTTGCTACCAATTTTACTTAGTCAAATTTTAGTTCCGATTTTTTTTCTTTTTTTTTTCAAAAATTTTGCCATAGTTTCGCCTAAAAATTGAGTCCCAAGTGTCGACAAAACCGGTTTTTTTCTTATTTTTAAAAACATTTTACACAAACCAATGCAAACAAAATCATTCTCAGTACACTCCCAATAAATCCCCCTTGTAACCTCAACTACAACCTGCAAAAAGAATTTACACTTCTAGTACAACATAAAATAAAGGTTTTGTGACAATCCCCCATTTTTAAATATTACACAGCGGAAGTTATAAAATATTTACATATTTACATATTAAACATTTCTTTACAAAATATAAAGAAATATACATGATTGGCAAGTCTGCTTTGATCTTTAAGCTCCCAAAATGGATTCAACAAGGTCTACTCTCACTTGGTCTTGAAGAACTCTCGGGTTCAACTCTATCCACTCTATTACCTGCGCGATTAAACACTATCGCGCTAAGCCAACGACTTAGTAAGATAAAACATGCTAATAGTATGCTTTAATGCAATACAATGCCACATATGCTATTGATAAGATCAACATTATAAATATAAAGTTAACACATAATTATGCATTTCACAAATCATAGTCATATGAGCATACCACATTTCAACATCTTTCCACATTCAACATTACTCAATAACCAACATCTTATTTCATTAACTCATAACATTATTTAGGACATTCATATAACCTTGACACCTATGGGCCCAACAAGTATTTAATACGATATTCAGAGTTCAGAGTTACTGCTTTGGTTCATAGTCACAATTCTCATAGTGTAACAGACCCAGTCTCTTGGACCATCAACTCAACACATTTGAGGAGATCCTCAACCCGGCAAGACTGTTACAAATCATATATTTCATATTCACAATTCTCATAGTGTAACAGACCCAGTCTCTTGGACCATCAACTCAACACATTTGAGGAGATCCTCAACCCGGCAAGACTGTTACCTTTCATCATTTCTTAAGCATGCCACCCAAATCCAGAACTCTGAAACTGAATAACATATTAAACAAACAATTCATTTATTATATACTTACCATTTCCATTCTCAAATTCTCATCACATTTAGGCAAACATGCCTTCTTTCTTTCAATATCATCATCATAGCCAATCACAATGGCATTGTCTCATATCATGTCTTATTTGAATTATCATTTCAATTTCAATGTATATCATTCATGAAACACATAACCATTCACAATGCATAACATAACATTGCTCAATCTCAACAATGCAATTAGGGCAAAGAACAATTGATATGATTCATATAAATAATACATTCTGGTTTTAGACTCCATTTTATCCTTATTTTGAAAAATTGTATAAAATAATCTACTTGACTAAAAATTCTAAAATTTTTACAGAATTTAGTTTTGTATCTTAAAATCATCCCTTTAAAATTTCAGATCAAACTGAACACAAAATCTTGGTCAAATGGTTCACCTAACCAGACTGCCCCAATTGCCCTACATCCTGGCAGCAGTTCTGAACTTTGTGAATTCCATAAATCAAATTCAATCAACGTGGTTCCAAATTATTTTTCTCAAATACTAGACTCACTAAGCAAAAACATATCCAAAATTCAATTGAATATGATTTTTCTACATTTTATTAAAAATTCCGAAATAGAGCTGTCTCAGTTAAGGTACCTGCTGGAACAGGTCTAATAAAAATAATCTTTCTAAACTCATAACCATTCCAAAATCAAATCAACATATTTTTCAGTCATTCTAGACTCATAGATGCACAACATATCAAAAATTCACTTCAAGAACATTTTTCTAAAATTAATTAAAAATCATACAAGTCACAGCTTTTACTAATCCTAAAACAGAAACAATTTCACTAAACACCAATCTTACTCTTCCATCACCCACACCAACCCAACTTCTCATCTATCAAGCAAAATCAATACTTACAATCATACCATAAGCAACTTAATCATACCACTTCAAAAGAATTGAAGAAATTAGAGAAAAGATCTTACCTTAATTAAAAACTACTTAAATCAACACTTGAACACTTAATCTTTCTTCAATTTAAGCTTGAAATCATCAAAACCATCACTTGTCTCTTTCTTTCTCTTTGGCTATGGAGGGCCGGCCATCAACAAGAAGAAGAAGAAGAAATGATGAAGAAAACACAAGTCAAACCTTCTTTAAATATCCACCATGTGATTTTATCCAAGCAATTACCAAAGTGCCCTTATTCACATAATTATCTTTTTGTCTTATATGTGCCCAATTAAGTAATTTACCAATCTCAAATAAATATCTTCTCTTGCATTGACCAAGCCTTTTGACCACTTTATATGTCATATATATTAACATATACACAACATATAAATTTGTCTCTAAACCCTATTTCTTCCCAAAATACATATACATATACTTTCTCTTCTCAATTTCTTTTCTCTTACAATTTAACACATATATTCAATCCAATATATAACAATAACAACAACAACAATATGCAAAACTTCTAGGGCATAAATGAGGATATTACAGAGACAACAACAATTAATAAAAATTTTCGAATTCTTCTACAAGTTCTTCTTGTGAATTTTAATGTGAGAGAGATTAGAGTGGATTCTTTAATTCTTTCTTTGCATCAAGAATTAGGTTTACTTATCAACAAGAGTTGTGGCGTTTTCCTTCTTCTTACCAACTAAATCCTTCAATCATAGTGAGTTCGCGTCTCTTTATAGGCATTGGGTTCCTTAGGAGGTGATTATCAAGTTTCAAGGAGTTCTCTACCATTGTTATACGTTGGGTTTGCTACCATCGTTGCTAAGGGTCCGCGTCACTGTGAGCCAGAGAGGACCAATGAGATGCAAATGTATGCATGTATGCACAAACAATAAACAAACAAGGATAATTAGGACATTCCTTCTAACCTTATATCATCCACACACGAATGGCGAGTCTCTTTTCCTAGGTAAATGGTTAACAAAATACCAACATGAGGTATCTTATTTTCGAATAATTCCCTCGGACGTTTCAACCAATAGTCATACTTTCGAAAATGGAAATCAATCCATGATAATTCCCATTAATTAGGTTTTAATCCATTCAACCAACTATAGTAGCTTTTATGCAATATTGGATTAAAAATAAATTAAGAGGTTTATTATAGATAGATTTCTCACTTTAAAAAGAGTAACTAATGGTTCATGCCAAAAACAAGCCCATGATTAATTATTCTTAGTATAAACTAGGCTCACAATTGATTTTTGGTATTTCTTAATTGACTTAAATAATTTGTAAGCTCTTTGTAAGAAAAGGTTGGATAAACATAATTTAATTTCTAAGCCCATTGGAAAAATATTTTAGAAAAAATGGGTTTTGGGCTTAGTATTTGGGCCATGAGCAAAAGAATTTTTAATTTGTTTTTAGAAAAGTTTTATGTCCAAAGACCATCTTGAAAAGTATTGAAAATAGCTTTGGTCTTTTGGACTTTAAAGAAAAATTTATTTGAGCTTACAATATACTTAGGTCATATTAGAAAAAGAACAAACCAAATAAGCCATGATTTAAGCCAAGATAAATTAACCATAGTCAAACAACATGCATTTGGGATAAAACCTAAGGAAAGTAACTAGGCCAATTACATGAGCTTTAGTCTTTGGGTAAAAAGGCTTAGGTTCCCATAGCAAGTATATACCAAATGGTACGAGGCTATGAGTGATTATGCCATGCTCGATCTCCATACCTTGAGTGAAAGTATGGTAACATGGGTAACACGAGCGTCCTAACTCACGCACATGATGCAATGGATAATATCATTATAAAAAGGAATAGAATAATAGAAAGACCAACGGAATTAACTTCTCTTATTCCCAGTAGAGTCGCCACTGTGAGCGGGGATTTTCGCCCCCACTCCCGGTGGAATGGTTCTTGCAACTTCGGCACTGTTTAGGCTCGGGGCCTTAGAGAACACGAACCTAAGTCCGGAGAAAATGGAGTCGCCACTTGGACGGGCCGGAAAAAAGAAAGGGGTGGATGGCTCGATTCTTAAGAAATCCCCAACCCCCTAATGGGTTCGGAAAGTTGGGTACGTGTGGGAAAGGTGAGAAATGACCCAGCACCCCCACAATGCCCGGTTCATTGGAACCGGCCTCCTTTACATGTCTTGATATTATAAAATTCTTAAATATAACAATATTATCCATATTACACACAATAATTAAAAGAAAGCATCATTATATTGAAAATCAAAATAATGTGCAAACAAAACAATTCAATGGACATCCATCCAAGGATGGAAACATGTCCTTACATCCCATGCCTAAATAGGACACCCACTGAAAGGTAGAAACATGTCCTTTACATTGGTTCTAAAATAGAAAAGCAATTTAAATTACATGATATTTAACTAATGAGGTACCCACCAAGTGGAAACATACCTCTTACAACATTTGAAAACCTAAATAAATCGATAAAAGTAAATAACCATTCATAATAAATAAAATCAATAGAAAGTAATCATCCATCCATGATAAATTAAAGAAACCAAGCATTGAACTTAAATAAATAAATCAAAGCATAATCAAATATAGAATTGAATAAGGCAAATAAAAATCTAAATTATAGCTACTGTTTCCATTTTGGATTATTTATTTCATGTTTTTAGGATTTTGGAATTTATAGAATTAGGCTACTGTGACTTTAAGAGAAATAAAATAGATTAAGGATTTTATGTTTTAAAAGGTTGGTAAGACTCTTTGATTAACCAAACTAGGGTTTATGATGTAAAATCATGAAAATAGAATTTGGACTCTTTAAAACACTTTTAATTTATGGTTTCAAGTTTACTGTGTGAAATTAAAATGTTTGTATTTTTATGGTTTTTAAAATTTTAAAGGATTAGAGTTTAGAAAAAATTAGGGTTTAAGGTTTTAAAGGGGTTAGGGTTTTACTATTTTAGGTTTGGAAGTTGCATTTGGATTTAGTGTTTTAAAATTAGGGTTTCGGTGGATGTTTAAGTTTTTTAGAATTTGAAAAAAGCAATTGATAATTTTATAAAAGTAGACCAATGATTTAAGGTTTATATAAAAAGAAAAGATGTTTTTAGGGTTTGTTAAAAGAAACAGAATCAAATTTTGGTTTTGAAGAAAAAACATGTTCAATTAGGGTTTTAAGATTTTAAAGAAGTAAAAATAACAATTTTAAGCCCTTTTGGAAAATAAAGCAACGAATTAGGGTTTTTAAACTTTGAACAAAGGGAATTAAGTTTCTGGAATTTTTGAATTAAAAGAAGCAACTAGATGAATTGAGCTACTGTAAAAAAAACAAAAAGAATTTAAGAGCTCAAACCTTGATTCGTGAGTTACACCCAAAAATTGCATCTTGGATGAATAAAAACAAAGGCCGTTGGTGCCTTTGATGAATTGTTAATGACTTGTTTGCTCCCTCCCAGTCCGATTCAATTTACTGCCAGAAGGAATTTAAAGTTTCCAAGTTTTCCTCCTTCCTCTCGGTCATCCAATTTCAGTCCCGATTTCACCTCCCCCTTTTGTGTTGTTTAGTCCATATTTATATAAGAATTTATGATATAATTCTAGTTATTCACGGTATTTAATCCTAATTAGGAAAAGAAAATCGAAACCTAATTGTATTAGATTTCAAAAAATTTGCGTCGGAAAAATTTCGCTGGCGAAAAAAAACTATTGCAGAAAAACTGCGCTGGCGAAAAAGCTGCCACAGCCAGGGCGGAATGAGCCCACATGCCCTTTTGCCCCTAGGAAATTCCTGCAGGCGAAATGGCCTGGCCCTTTCTCCCGCAGGAGTTTCCTGCGGGCGAAATGCCCACGAGCCCACTCTGACTTTCGGCGATGATTTTTTCGTCGCCGATTTTTTTTGTTATTTTTTATTCACTTCACCATTTTTTACTAAAAGAAATATTAAAATTAATCAAGATACCATAAAAATTATTTTGGACTAATTAAAATATATTGGACAACACAAAAATTATTTTGGACTAATTAAAATATATTAGACTGGAATAGGTAAAAAATTAAGGGTCTACAGCTAGGTTCGATGGGTTTGTTCCTAAAAGGTTAACCACGTAGCAAATGGTTGAAGCTATGTGGCTTAATGAGGTCTAGTGTGATCCATCATGGTTTGAGCTATTATTGCTTGAGGAGGCTGGTTATGATATTGATTGGTTCAAGCCATATGGTTAATAGAAAACTAGGTACGATCCTTAATATTTCAGGCCATGTGGCCTAGTGGGTAGGGTATGGTCTCTAATGGTGTAATTCATGAAGGCTCGGTGAAATTGGGTATGGTCCCTAATAGTTTAAACCATATGGCTTGAGTGAAGTAGGGTATGGTTCCTAATTGTTGGGCCATGGGGCTAGATAGGATATGGTCCCTAATGGTTTAAGCCAGGTGGCTCAATAGAGTAGGGTATGGTCCCTAATGGTTGGGCCATGGGGCTAGATAGGGTATGGTCCCTAATTGTTTTACCTATGTGGCTGAGATGTGCATTTAGCTTTGCTTGAGTGGTTCCTATTTATTTGGTTCAGCCTCTGTGACCTTGGTTCGGGCCTAATAGTTCATATATGAAGGGTTAAGCCATTGCAGCTATAGTTCATGTCTAAAGGTCAAGCCATTGCGACTTCAGTTTGTGTATGATGGTTAGGTTTGTATTGATGAGATAGGCCAATGTGGCTTAGGTTTGATTCCTAATGGCTAAGATGATATGGCTCGAGCATGTGCTAGGTCAAAATGGTTCAACTAATGCAGCTTGATTTTGGTGATTGAGCTAATGATGATCGAGCCAACGTGGCATCGATTTTGTTTGGATGGGTTAGACTGATGTGGGCCTAATTTATATGTGATGGTCAAGCTAATGTGACTTCATTTTATAGGTTAAACCTATGATGTGGATTGAGCCAATGTGATTTAGGTTAGATGATTAAGCGAGTGTTGCTTAGCTATGGAGATTGAGGGTTAAGCTAATTGTGGCTT
Organism: Garcia nutans; assembly: GCA_947685225.1. NCBI lineage: Eukaryota > Viridiplantae > Streptophyta > Magnoliopsida > Malpighiales > Euphorbiaceae > Garcia > Garcia nutans. The sequence continues at coordinate 27,515,408 of CANTUV010000007.1, read as the reverse complement.
TGATTTGAGGGGTTAAGCCTATAGAACTTAGATTCAATATGGTTAGTCACGCTAATGTAGCATTAGGGTCAGATTTATGTTGAATGGATAAGCTAATGTGGCTTGGTTCATGTTTGACATGTCGAACCTATAGGTGCATGGTTTCATTCTTGATGGATAAGTAATGTGGCTTATGCCTATATGGTGAACCATGTGGTTCAGGTTTATGTTTTATAGGTCAAGCCAATGTAGCTTGGGTAGGTTTGATGGGCTAAGTCAATGTGACCTAGGTGTACGAGGTAAGCCAATGTGGTTAAGACTTGGGCTTAATGGGCTAATGTAATGGGGTTTAAGTCTATAGCTCAATTTAAATTGAGTTTTAAGGATATGGTATCTTAAAATTGTGGGAATAGTGTGGATGAAATGCATGCATGTATGCATGAGTGAAAATAATTTTATGTGGATGGTTTAAGATTATGGTGCATACCTCTTAAGGGTAAGGTCTATGGCCTTTGCATGCAAAAGGGTGATTTAGACCAAAGGTCCCATCATACTAAGATAGCGATATACCTAACCTCATGGCAAATAATGAATCTGATGTGGGTTCAACAGTACGTGCATGTTTGTTACACCTCAAAAGCATTGAGGATTCATCGTGGGTTAGGTGCTTTCGTTATCCCTCAACATATCTAATGAAGGTTGCCAAGTGGATGCTACTTGCAACCCAGGGTTTCCTAAAACTAAAGGGTAAGGAGCCCTATGCATGATAAATGAAAAAATCTATCAAAGAAAAAATGGTTTTTGAAAAGAGCCCATTTAAATTTTGTTTTGAAAACTTTAAAGTTTATAATGGAATTGCCAGCTGTGAGGCCTCATCCAAGCCCAGGGTCCAGGCCGACTAATGAGGAGGCCAAGAATACTATTTTTTGGGCTAAGTCTCACATGACATCGTTGCGTACGATCTCTAGTCGGTTCGGTAAGTGCGGGTTTAAAATCGTCTTTTATTCTGAAAAGAAGACTCTCTTTTTATTCTAAAAAGGATTGGTGGCTTTTTTTTATAAAAAAAGTTAAAATTGGAGAGTTTCCACCTTTATTTTTATGAGGAAAAATTAAGAAAAACACGTTTTAGTTGACTCCATTTAAATGAATTTTTACCCAAAGAAGACACTTGTCCGAAACCAAGCACGATGGGTCTTGGGCTAAATTTTCTAAACCAATTTTAATAAAAATAATTTTCTCTCTTTGATTGATTTCAAGCTCCCATTTAATGGGTTTGTAAAAAAATATAGTTTTCTTGAATCATGTTATATAAGAAGTATGAATGACAAAATATATAACAGTGCATGCGCATTCCATGGCATGACATCCACAAATGAAACACTAACTAATAAATATTACAATCTCCCAAAATGGTAATTCCAGGGGAGCTTCAACTCTAGCCATTATAGATTCTAGGTTGAGCACAAGTCTCCAATTAATATAATAAACTCAAAAGAAAGAATAAAAGAGAGAAAGTAATCACAACCTCAAAATATCTCCTTTGCAAAAGTCTTACCAAAATTTTCAAAAGGAGCCTTAGGAAAATAAAGATAGTAATAGAAAAAAATATTAAAGAGTAATAGAAGAAAAAGATTCAAGATTAGGGGACCAATTAGTTGTTAAGGTGTGAGCTCACCACTTAGAGTGATATTTCGAGTATGCCTACTTATACCGTTTCAAAGGGAATCAGAGCCATAAATAGTTTGTGCCTTTGATTGTAAAGCACTTAAATTAACCAATATTTAATTAATTTAAATTATCAAATTGACAAGAGTAAGGTGAGAAAATTTGTACCTTAGGTAGTCATTTCCTTTGAATGTATGATTGAAATAGCTCTGCTTGAGGAGTCTCAAGAAAAAGATGCCAAAATAATTTTGAGTCCCCAAAATTATAAGAGAATCGAATTTAATTTGATTAAATCAATCCAAGATAATTTGTTATATTTTTGTGTTAGAAAGAATTTTGATAGAGTTTTTGGTATGTGAAATTTATGGATCCTTTTCTTGGAGGAGAAAACCTCAATTTATAGTGAAAAAGTCAGAAAAAATTGGACCAAAATGACCTCGGGCCACCCGCGCATCGGACTTGTTTTTGCCGTTTTAGGCCCGTTTGACCTTTGATTTGTGTGATTCAAGTTGCATTGGATTCATTATTGCATGAACTTTCATTTGGGGTCAAAATTGAAGATTTTTCCTCATATCCAAAATCGAGGGTGTTCGGGGATCGTTCGGGCCGATTTGGGCCCTTTTAGGCCCGTTTGAGTCGTGCGATTCCAATTTTGTTGGAACTACACTCATATTCACTCTAATTTAGGTGCAAAATTTGGTGCACACAGTGGGTCAATTAATTCTGCACTGGTGTGTCGATTAAAATTTCTATGGGCTTCAATTTCTTCAAGGAAGAAACACTTTTATCTTTCATAACCATACTAATTACATGTGGCACAGTGGTGCCACATGACTCTTCAACCTGGAACCTCTTTAACTTTCATTGTCTCCTCAAATTTTGCAATATTTTTCCTTAATCTCATATGACTTTGATATTTTTTCATACAAACTGCAAGAGAAAAGATTTTTATACAATTATGCTTATAAACTGCAGAAAATACAAAGAACTAATAAATATTTGATATTAAATAAAGAGGAGAAAAATGGATACAACAGTTTAAGTGTTATAAATGGTTAAGATGTGTTTATTTATTGGTTGATATGAATTATTATGAGTTGTTATATGGTATTTAGGTATTGTTCAAATTTGAGTTACTTTTTCTGCTGTAAATATGGTTTAAGTATTATAAATAGTTAAGATGTGTTTATTTATAAGTTATTATGGATTTTGTTATGGGATTGTTATAGATTATTTTGGGACATTTAGGGATTGTTCAAATTTTAGTTGTTTTTCTATTGCAAATGTGCATTAAGTATTATAAGTAGATTATTATGGATTCTTATAGGTTGTTATGAATTGTTATGTGTTGTCCAATTTTGAGTAATTTTCTACTGTAAATGTTAATCAAGTTTTATAAAAAGTTAGTTATTGTGTATTTGTAGGTTGTTATGGATTGATATGGGTTATTAAGTATTAGTATAGGTTATTATAGATTGTTATGAGTTGCTTCGTAGATTGTTATAAGTTGTCGTATACACTGTTACAGAGTGTTTTTGAATAACTTGGGGAGTATTATGGATTGTTATAGTTGTTATGGATTTTTATAAATTGTTTTGTGAATTATTGTAGGTTGTCATATGCACTATCAGATTGTGTTTTGAATGCTTTTGTAGAGAGTTCTAGGTTGTTATGAATTGTCATGGGTTATTATCTTAATGTGATTTTTTTTATATTTATGACTTGTAGGGAATTGATGCAGAGATGAAACTTATTGGATGGAGAATTTATATGATAGACTAAATAATAGTCCTCATCCATTATTATGAAAAAATTTTATATGAACATCAATAAATATATTGGCAAGAGTGCTGAATATGTTTATATTGAATAAAATGATTAATTTTAATGAACTTAAGAAATCAGTATCAGAAGTACTTCATATCGACAATTTATCGAGGATTGGGTTCCAATTAATGTTATGGACTATTATGACAAGTTGTTAGATGTTGTTGAATAATATAAATAATTATAAAATGTATTTATTCAACTGTAATAAGTGTCTTTGATTATGTTAATGGTTGTCCATTAAAGTTATAGATTGCTATTGTTTGTTGTTGATAGTTATATGTAATTATGGATTCTGATGGGTTGTTATTAGATTACTATGGATTGTTATGGATTGTTTGGAGTTTATTATGGATTGTTATGGGTTTTTTATGAGTTATTATAGATTGTTATGAGTTGTTATTGGTTTCTTATGGATTGTTATGGGTTGTAAATATATTTATAACCTGTTAAACATATCCAGAATCCATTAAACATATCTGCATCAAAATCCACATCCAAAACTATCCATAAACCATCCACATCCACATCTAACATCAACATCAACAAACTAATGGAGTTTATACACAATATATAAATGAAGTAAATTTGAAAATTAAGAATGAAATAATTTAACCACAATATTCACAAATGTTTATATTCACAATATTCACATAAGTAAATATTGATGTTTAGAATTAGAATATTCATAAATGTTTATATTCACAATATTCACATAAGTAATATTTGATCTTCCCTTTGCTACTAGTTGATTGATTAGACGTCCTTTTATTAATCCTGAAACATTTTGAGTCAGTTGTTGACATTGAACTAGAATTGATAGATATCATCACATCCTTCTCTTAACATCACATCCTTCTTTTGACATAAAGAAGATCGTTCGCTATCCGAACTGGATGAAGTGGAATTAGAACATTTTTCCATTTATATCTGAAAGAATGTGAATCATAATATAAAGTCAATATACAACCTACAAATAACACATCAAAAATAGAAAATAACGTATTTGAAAATTTAATGACAACATGTAATAATCCATAATAACCTATAATACACAGAAACTAACTTTTTATAACAGTTAATCCATGTTTATAATAGAAAATCACTTAAAATTAAACAATCCATAATAATCCATAACAACTCATATCAATCAATAACAACCTACAAATACACATTAACTAACTATTTATAACACTTAATTAATCGTTACAGTAGAAAATTACTGTAAGCAGGGATTTTCGCCCCCACTCCCATGTAGAATGGTTCTTGCGACTTCGGCACTGTTAGGCTCAGGGCCTTAGAGAACATGGACTTAAATCAAGAGAAAATAGAGTCGCCACCCGTATGGGCCGGGAAGAAAGAAAGGGGTAGATGACTCGATTCCTAAGGAATATTGGGTTCGAAAAGTTGGGTATGCATGAGGTAGGTGAGAGTGACTCAGCACCCCCATAATATCCGGTTCATTGAAACCGGCCTCCTTTTCAGGTCTAAATATTATTGAATTGTTAAATATTATAATATTATCCATAATACATATAATTATCAAAATAAATAAACATCCATCACTTTATTAAAATGAAACAAACAAAACAGACACCCATCCATAGATGAAAACATGCCTTTTACAATGCCCAATGTTCAAAAATAAGATAAATAAGATAGGACACCTATCATTTAGTAAAAACATACCCTTTATATTAATCCAAAACTTAAAGTAAATAAAATTACTTTAAACTTTAACAAATGAGGTACCCACAAATGAAAACATACCTCTTACATCTTTAAAACTTAAATATTAAATCAAACTAAATCATTCAATCATTCACCATGAGCAAAATAAAAATAAATTATTCATAAAAATAAAACATTAATAAATCAATCATCATATCTAAATGTTAATAAAGCAATAAATATATAAATTTGGGAGTTTACATCTTAAATTAGGGTTTTTAGTATAAAATTAGGGTTTTAGGATTTATGGATAAAAAATGAGATTTTTGGAGATTTGAAAACAAGATTAGAGTTTTAATTTAAGAACTAGGGTTTTTGGTCCTTAGGAGCACATATTAGGGTTTATATAAAAAAAGACTCTAAAACACTTTAACATAGATTTTTTTTATAAAAACTTATATGTAATATGGCCACTATATGTTTAAAATATTGTGTGAATAATTCTTGTGCTATGGTGATTTAATGGAACGAGTTATTGGTTATGCAAATAATAAAAAGCAACATTATGTATTTGTGTATAAATGAAAATTAAAAGAATAAACTTTAAACCAAAATAGTTTAATAGATGAAATAATAATAGGTTAACTTATTGCAAATTTAAATGAATTAAGTTAGAAAAACACACCTCCATTTATAGATTCCACCAAAATTGAATGTTGATACAACTCTTTTGTTTGCACCAACCTCGTACTTCTTGATTGAATGAAATCAAGACAGTAAGCTACTGCCTTGTTTGATGATGCTTTCTCTATATTAGATCACTTTTTATTTTTCTATTTGATAATTGTTTAGTTGCCATGTGATAATTCAATGGTGCTGGACGTTGTTAATTCTCTCTTCTCTTCTTAAACCCATATTTATAGGAGAGTATATTAGGTTAAACTTTTTTAATACTTCCAGTTTTAAAAATGGATTCCTGAGGCATATCAAATTAGATTGATTTTAATTCGACCTAAACCGTGAGCATGTCGGACTCAAATTCTTCTAATCCGACATGGAATCAAAATCCATAAGCTCCATATCAAATTAGGATTGCCCTAATTCGATATGGACCAAATCAATTTCCATGCTGAATTAGGGTCCCATATTGAATTGGGGCCCATATCGAATTGGGAATCCCAATTCGACAAAGGTACAACCATGAAGTGTAATTAATCTCCCACATCAAATTAGAGTCGACCAAACCTTAAAAACAAACCTATTTAAGATTTTAAAGGTTGAACCATCTTATTTTAGGCCTCATTAAATTATGCCAATCTAATTGAAGGCTTTAAAAATAGGTTTAAGACATTAAAAGTGGATCGAACTTTATTAGGCATTCTTAATTAGGATTGAATTAGCTAGGGCCAAAATCAAGAGTCTACAGTTTGCCCCATGCTTGAACGATCTTGAATTTACTTAGAGAGTGAAAAGCAATATGACTTTAAGCTAATTTTGGATAAGGATCAAATTCTAGACTTGGAGATCTAGTTTGGGTTCTAGACCCAAGATTGGTTTTGGTTCTGGACCCGAGACTAAAACTAAGTTCTCAACCTGAGATAGGACTTAGGTTCTTGACTCGACATTGAATTTGGATTCTCAACCTGAGACTGGATTTGGGTTCTCAAATCGAGACTAAATTTGAATTCTTAAACCGAGATCTGATTTGGACTGTCCACCCAAAACTGGATTTGAGTTCACGACTTGAGGTTGGATTTGGTTTGGGTACTCGACCCGAGACTAGATTTGGGTTCTCGACCCAAAATTAGATTTGATTTGGGTACTCGACCTGAGATTGAATTTTGAATTCTTAACCCAAGATTGGATTTTGGATTCTCGACCCGAATCTGAATTGGTTGGATTCTGGACCCGAGATTGGTTAGGTTCTAGTTCAAAACTAGATTGGTTGGGTTTTGGACCCAAGGTTGGTTGGGTTCTGAACCCAAAAATGGATTTGAGCAACTCTAATATCCCAATAAGTTTATCAGGGGACTCTAATATCCTGATGAAATGATGAAGTGTCAAAACCATTGAGAGACTCTAATATCTCAACGGGTCAATGGGCAATTCTAATATCCCAATGGGTTCATCAAGCAACTCTAATATCCTGATGACCAAAAACTTTTGAATGACTCTCATATCTCAATGAGTCATTGGGCAACTCTAATATCCCAATGGGTCTATCGAGTGAATCCAATATCTCCATAGAATCACCAAGCAATTTAATATCTTGGTGAGTGAAAAAAATCATCGACCAATTCTAATATCCCGATGAAATCCACAAAGTGACTCTAATATCTTGGTAAATCAAAATGGTCATCGACAACTCTAATATCCTGATGACAACCACCAAGTGACTCTAATATCTTGGTAGGATAGTGAGCGACTCTAATATCTCACTAAAAATAAACTTGGATATTTCAACATATCAAGAAAAGCTATGTTGTCAGGATACTTTAACAAATCCAATATAGTCTAGAGATTGTGCCGTTAGGATACTTCAACAAATCTAATATTGATTGGACAGTGGATGCTTCAACAAATCCGTTTGAAAATGTCTGCCTTGATAGAAATGAATCTTCATCTTGATTCTCTATTCTTAGAGATGGGCCTTTGTCTTGCCTCAACTCTTCTAGCTGGATTAATATGATCTTTATCTTGGGTCATTGTCCTGATCTTTTATCTTTTGTATCTTCATTCATTTTGAGAGTTCTAATTTTCTTTTTGCTATATTCTTTTTGTTCCTCCTTTTGTAAAAAAATTCTGCTATTTTTTAACTAGTCCTCATATCCTCTCTTTGCCCCCCTGCATGGCAAAATATTGAAAGTAAGTTTGAAAATATTTTGTACATGCATTAACTCAAAAATTGAAAAGAGGAAGTTTTGCCCCCTATGTAGGCTCAAACCAATGATTTTTTCCCATGCAGGCTCTGATTGATGTTTGTGTATTGTGTGGTATAAGCATGCAACTCCAATTTTGTAAAGTGACTTGATCTTTCTCAAGCAATGGGTCTTCCATGCCCCCTGATTCCATATCTACTTCATATTTGCTTCATAGAGTATTGTTGTTTATCTTGACAAAGAATAGGAACACAAGATACAAATGCAGTGTGATATGCTTATGTATGCATGATATGCATGGATGATACTTATAGTGGTTTCATCGATTCACAGACTGAGGTGATAAGCTAAAGTGTTCTCGTTGGTTCCTTCTAGATGCTCGTTCAGGTCTTGCATTGGAATGGAAGAAGGCTTTGCATTTATGGCTTTTATCTTTAAGATGTTGAAAACATGAGTGGTGGGGGCCCAAGCAACAGAGATACATCCATTTCAAATTATGATTCAACACACTAGTTGGTAACTTCTTCATAACCTTGCAAATAATCCTTTATTTTACCTAATGTGTCCTTCGAGGCTTGATGGTGCAACATACTTCCCTTAACTTGATGGTTTATGCAGCTAGAAAATATTATTTATTTTTTTAAAAAATCAATTGTTGACTTTGTCAAATCAGTGTCATTGTACCTCAAGACTCGATTTTCCAAATTAACATATCTATAACATAACAATCCTAGTTACCATACTAAACTTGGGAATCATTTCTATTTAAGTAAGAACTGTTGCACTTCAAATAGGCACATACATATTACTTAGCCAAAATCTCATTGAGTTTAAATATTGTCTATCTCATATGCATGCTTATTCAAACTATCTCCACTAATAGACTCTACCTACCAAGAGAGATCAACAAGTCTTTAATAGGCTTGAAATGGGGTCTATAAGGGAATGGTTTAAGCAAAAGCCATTTTTAAACTGAAGCTGATATGACACTACTGACAATTTTTAAACTGAAGTTGATATGACATTACTGACAAACCTTCACACTATAATCTTTTGTTGGAGCCATAGGTATCTGGGAGCAATACTAAACTTTGGGCGTCTTGTTATCTTGCTTCACGAAAAGATAGACTTCAATTTCCTTCTATCTCATTAGAAGAAATATAGATCTGATTAGGACTTATCTTTTCCTTTTGATTTTGCACAAACTCAGGACATTTTTTTATGGTTTTTTTTATTATTGTATATTTTTTTCTTTTTCTTTTTGTTGTTGTTATTGGGTCCTAGCTCTAAAAGAATTATCTTGCTTGCACCATTCTATACTTCTGACTACAGATGAGTGGAGTAGAGTGAGTCTACTTCAATGAGGATAAATACTTCGTTGTCTTGACTTTATCTCAATGATGAAAGAGACCGGAGATATTAAATCTAGTTCAGATAATCTTTAACTATCCTTGTGATCTTAACTCATCTTTTTCTTGATCTTCTTGCCCCTTTATCTTAGTGGTCATTAGATTTGTCATAAGAGTCACAACAGCATAGGGTAGGTTATCGGGCTTATAAGCCAATAAAAAGCAAGCTAAAATATCATGAAGGCCTAAAGGGACAAATTAAGGATTGATGTTAACATGGGTGTATATTAGTTATTGACTAACTAAACAATGCCTAAATCATCTCTCTCTAAAATAAGTAAAGTTTAATTTCACCTCGAAAGTTCATCAAAGCATGTTTTAAGATAGACTAGGACCTAGACAAAGGTCATTATGCAGGAGCCCTCTCTAAGTAAGCATTCACAGCTCAATACTATTGAATAATTCTTTCACCTAGTAAAGTCATTCAAATCATGATACATAGATATACTAATTTATGATTATCAAGATAGACTCGTCATTGGTTGAACACTATAATATCAAAAGCCAACAAAATTATAAATTCAATAAAAGTAATTTATTCCAATAATTCTAATTTGAAAAACATAATTGTTCTAATAAAATACCAAAGAAAGCAAAATAAAAATGAGCAGCACTCAAGCCAAGGGAAGTTTGTTAAGTCAAGCCTCTTCTCTCTTCATGTCTTCTACACTCTTATCTTGAAAGGAGGATAAGACAAGATCTTCTTCCAATCCTCCTCCTACCATGAAGGTTGTTGGTGGAGGTACTCTTCCAAATTTAGGCAGATGATTATTCTTGGTTTGGGCTTATCAGGCTCAGACAATTTTCCATTGTTAATCAAATCTTGGATCTTATGCCTTAAGTGAACACATCTATCTGTCTCATGCCCTTGCACTTGATGGAATTGACAAAAGACCTTGGCATTAAAGCTTGATTGTAGAGGATTTGACAATGGTCGGGGAGCCAATGGCTGCAATAGCCCATTCTTCTGCAACTTATTAAAAACCCAAGATAGAGGTTTCCCCAACTCTAAAAACTATCTTCTACTTGTTTGACCAAATGTTGTATTGACATCCATTTCTTTTTATGCACTCTGACTGCCAGATTGGTAGTTTCCTTTTTCATTCCTCCTTCCTGAAAAGCGATTCTTCTCCCATTTTCACTCTTCTATTTGCAAGCCAGCTTAGAGAAGATCTTTGAAATTCCTTATAAGGGTGTGAGAAATCCGCTCATATAGACTGGGTAGGACACCCTTGACTATCATCCTGATATGGTTAGACTCATCAGCCTTTTGAGAAGTGCAACTTTATTTCTCCATCTCTTTACATAATCAACAAAACTTTCATTTTGTATTTGCCTGATAGTCTCTACCTCTATTAGGGTCACTTCCAACTCAACATTGTATCCATACTACTAGATGAAGGCTTTGTACAACAAATCTCAGTTCTTTTGGGTACTTTCCTCTAAGGTATTGAACCAATTCTGCACAACAGGATCTAGTGAAAGCATAAAGTACCTTAGAGTTTGAGCCTTGGTAGCTCTAGCAGACTGTATAGCAATGATGTATTGCTTAACATGCAAGTGAGGATTCCCTATACCGTTGTACCTGGCGAAAGAGGGCATCTTGAACTTGTAAGGAACTTCTTCATCTTGCTCAAATAGCTTGTCCACTTTCGACACCTCTTCATCTTTTAACTTCTTTTCGAACGTCTATTCCAAATCAGCAATCATTTTTTCAAAACCAACAGACTCAGTCTTCTTTCCAGTTGATCTTTCCACAACCTTCTGCTTATCTTGAGGATCTTGAAAGTATTGAGCCTAGTCATCATCATCATTAACAACTACTTTGTCATCATCAAAGGCTAATTCGCTAACCTTAGCCTTTCCTTTGTCCTTCTGCTTCTTAGTGCTGGCAGATGCCTCAACAGTGTTCCCTAAAAGTGTAGCTAGTTGACTCTTCATAGTCTCAGCCAAGACCTCCTTCAGTTCTTTCATCTTGGAATTAAGGGTGTCGTCCACCATTCTTTGAATCTGTTCATGTTCCATTACTTTCAGTGAGAAGCTAGCTGAGTTGCTACTGGATTCTACGTCACTAGCACAGGTTGGTTTGTTGTATGCTCTTGAACTGGTGTACTCCAGGTCTGTGAGCCAGAAAGGATTAATGACATGTGATGCAATACGTATATGGATGTATGCATAAGTAATCAAACAATCAAAAGTAATTAAAACGTTCCTTCTAATCTTTATATTATCCACACATGAATGGTGAGTCTCTTTCCCTAGGTATATGGTCAACAAAATACCAACATGGAATATCTTGTTTTGGCAAAAATTGCCTCAGATGATTTTAACCAATTGTTACATTCTAAAATATATAAGTTAGTCCAAGATAATTCCTGTTAATTAGGCTTTAATCCATTAAATCAACTAAAAAATGGCTTTTATGCTATATTGGATTAAAACAAAATTAATAGGTTTATCATAAATAGATTTCCCATTTTGAAAAATAACTAATGATCTATGCTAAAAATAAGCCCATGATTAATGATTCTTGGTATAAACTAAGGCCAAAATTGATTTTGGTATTCCATAATTAGCCTAAATAATTTGTAAGCTCTTTTAAGAAAAGGTTGTAGTTTTAGATGAAGTGAAAGATAATTTTGTTTCCAAGCCTTTAGGCTTTTAAGTTTGGGCCATAAGGTGGAAAAAGAGTTTTGACCCATCTTGAAAGGTTTTCATGTCCAACGACCTTCTTGAAAAAGATTTTTTTAAAAATATTTTGGTCTTTCAGCTTAAAAGAATAAAACTATTTTGAGCTTACAATATAGGTAGGTCATATTTGAAAAATAACAAACTAAATAAGCCATGGTTCAAACCAAGATATATCCATCATAGTCAAATAACAAGCATTTGGGGTAAAAACCTAAGGAAAGTAGCTAGGCCAATTACATGAGCTTTAGTCTTTGGGTTGAAAAGTTTAGGCTCCCATAGTAAGTATATACCAAAAGGTATAAGGCTATGAGTGGTTATGCGATGCTCGATCTCCATACCTTGAGTGAAAGTATGGTATCCCTCACATAACACAACACGAGTTATACGGACATCCTAACACACGCACACAATGCTCTAAATGATGCAATGGATAGTATCATAATAAGAAAAAATAAAATAATGTAAAGATAAAAGGAATCAGATTCTCTTATCCCCAGTGGAGTCGCCACTACGCGAGGGGATTTTCACCCCCACTTCCATGAGAAATGGTTCTTGCGACTTCGGCACTGTTAGGCTCAGGCCTTAGAGAATACGGGCCTAAATTCGGAGAAAATAGGATCATCACCCGTATGGGCCAGAAAGAAAGGGGTGGATGACTCGATTCCTAAGGAATCTCCAACCCCTTATAGGGTTAGGAAAGTTGGGTATGTTTGGGGAAGGTGAGAGTGACCCATCACCCTCATAACGCCTAGTTCATTGAAACCGGCCTTCTTTTCAGGTCTAAATATTATTGAATTCTTAAATATTTTAATATTATTCATAATACATGTAATAATCAAAATAAATAAACATCCATCACTTTATTAAAATGAAACAAACAAAACAAGTACCCATCCATAGATGGAAACATGCCTTTTACAATGCCCAATGTTTAAAAATAAGATAAATAAGATAGGACACCCACCATTTGGTGAAAACATGCCCTTTACATTAATCCAAAACTTAAAGTAAATAAAATTACTTTAAACTTTAACAAATGAGGTACCCATAAAGTGGAAACATACCTCTTATATCTTTAAAACTTAAATATTTAATCAAACTAAATCATTCAATCATTCACCTTGAGCAAAATAAAAATAAATTATTCATAAAAATAAAATATTAATAAATCATTCATCATATCTAAATTTTAATAAATCAATAAATATATAAATTTGGGGATTTACATCTTAAATTAGGGTTTTTAATATAAAATTAGGGTTTTAGGATTTATGGATAAAAAAATGAGATTTTTGGAGTTTTGAAAACAAGATTAGGGTTTTTAGGGTTTTGATTTAAGAACTAGGGTTTTTGGTCTTTAGGAGTACAGATTAGGGTTTATATATAAAAAAAAGACTCTAAAACCACTTTAACATGGATTTTTTTATAAACACTTATATGTAATATGGCTACTGTACGTTTAAAATATTGTGTGAATAATTCTAGTACTATGGTGATTTAATGGAATGAGTTATTGGTTATACAAATAATAAAAAGCAACACTGTGTATTTGTGTATAAATGAAAATTAAAAGAATGAACTTTAAACCAAGACAATTTGATGGATGAAATAATAATAGGTTAACTTACAACAAATTTAAATGAATTAAGTTAGAAAAACACAAATCCATTTGTAGATTCCACCAAAATTGAATGGTGATACAACTCTTTTACTTGCACCAACCTTGTACTTCTTGGTTGAATGAAATCAAGACAATAAGCTGCTGCCTTGTTTGATGATGCTTCTCTGTATTAGATTGCTTTTCATTTTCTGTTTGATAATTGTTTAGTTGCTGCGTGATAATTCAATTGTGCTGGACATTGTTAATTCTCTCTTCTGTTCTTAAACATATATTTATAGGAGAGTATATTATGTTAAACCTTTTTAAAACTTCCAGTTTTAAAAATGGATTTTTGAGGCATATCAAATTAGATTGATTTTAATTTGACCCAAACCGTGAGCATGTCGGACTCAAATTCTTCTAATTCGACATGGAATCAAAGTCCATAAGCTCAATATCGAATTAGGATTGCCCTAATTCTATATGGAGTCCACCAAATTAGTTTCCATGCCAAATTAGGGTCCCATATCGAATTGAGAAGGTCCCAATTCAATATGGTCTGTCCCATGTCGAATTGGGAAGCCTAATTAGACATGAGTATAGCCATGAAGTGCAATTAATCTCCCATATTGAATTAGAGCTGACCAAACCTTCAAAACAAGCCTATTTAGGGTTTTAAAGGTTGAACCATCTTATTTTAGGCCTCATTAAATTATACCAATCTAATTGAAGGCTTTAAAAATAGATTTAAGCCATTAAAAGTGGACCAAACTTGATTAAGCCTTCTTTAATTAGGATCGAATTAGCTAGGGCCAAAATCAAGGGTCTACAATTACTTAAAATTAAACAATACATAACAGTCCATAATGACCTCTAATAATCCATAACAACCTATAAATATATAATAACTAAATATTTATAACACTGAATACACATTTACAATAGAAAAATAATTCAAATTTGAATAATCCCTAAAAACCCTATAACAATTTTTTAATAATCTATAAATAAACACATCTTGAGTATTTATAACACTTAAACCACATTTATATTAGAAAGTAACTCAATTTTGATCAATACTTAAGCACCACATAATTAATCATAACAACTCATAATAATCTATAACAATCTATATCAACCTATAATCTAAATCAGTCAATGTTGTGCTTGTAAAGGCCTAAAAGCTTCCAATTACCACATTTGTTGATGAGGCTAGAAAGATGTGTTAAAGATTATTTTATGAACGTCAAAGATAAGTAAAGGAGCCCACGAATAAAATGGCAACAGATGTTGAAAAAAATTGAGAAAGAGAATGATGAAAGCACAAAAAATGAATTTAAGTTCTTTATTTTCTCAAAGTAAAAGTTCTTTATTTATTCTTTGTCATTTGTCATTAATTATGACATTTTCATATCATATTGTTAATGTTGTTTTACAGATGGAGCCTTTTAGAAACAACAAATATGACGTTAAGGATGTAGATAAAAATTAAATTGTCAATACTTATTGCTATAGGAAATTTCAATTAGATCAACTCCCGTATGTGTATACTCTTGTGGTTGCTAGATATAGTACCTATGACACTTATGAGTTATGTTCTCCATATTATCCATGTGAGTCTTGGTATGAAACATACAAAGAAGCCATAAATCTAATTCCTCATATTATTGATTACATCGGAGCAAGTTAAGAACAGATGAAGATCTTGTGTTTATTGTATTCATAAGTTATAAGGTGTATGTGTATAGATACTTCAATTTAGCTATTTAAGAGCTTGTATAAATTTTGTAAACATAAGAAGATTTATGTATTTAAAGAATGAAGTTTGAGATTCTAGTGAATGAGTATATTGAAAGAAATGTATTGTTTATTTATTTGATTTGATGAACTTATAAAGTTTATCTGATTGATATTGGAGATATTGGAAATTGGTTTAAATATTAGATATATAAGGGTTGTGATATACAAATTATATTATTATTTGTAATTTTTATTTATGATAAGAGTTTTCTATGAATTGATTGGAGCGCGAATAGTATATCAAATACCATTCTCTGATAGTTTTTATATAAGAATTGTCAGAGGATGTTACATTTAGTGGTATCAGAGCTAGGTTTAGGCATTTCTGGCACGTGGAGTTATGGGAAAAGTGAAATTTAATTTTCTAAGTTATGTGAAGTGAATAAGTGGATATGTGTTGTGATACAATTGATATTCCATATGTCTATGGTAATCGAATGTTTTCTAAGAATTGATTGAGAATTCGTAGTGTATTGTTTGGAGTGTACTAGATCTATGTGATGTGAAAAGAAAACAAGATATGAGAAGTGAAAAAGATATGTCAAAGTAACACAGTGAAAGTGTAATAATTTATTGGAAACAGAGAGATAAATTTCGAGCATGAAATTTCTTACAAGAATGAGAATTGTTATGTTGTACAACATTAAGTATTGATGTTCCACATTAAGTGAGTGAATATATGAGTGTCAAAGTGGAGTGATTATGATATGAGTGCATTTGGAACTGATAGTGATAAGGTTAAATAAGCTTTAATAAGAGTAACATTAAATCCGAGTATGGATAATATTCGTATAGTGGAAAAAGATTTCGAAGAGGTAAGAAATTATAAAAATACCCTTATAGCTCGAAATGAATTCGAGTTGTACTTTGAATGTGAAATATGGATAATGGAGTGTTAAAGTGTCAAAAGTAATTGTTTTTATAATGTTTCGACGTTAAGAATTGAAGTGATAGTTAAATTAAAGAAAGTGAATGCATCGAAACTATTGTATAAGTGAGTATATTGTATAAAAGTCCTAAAACTTATTGAAAGATTTCGAGTGTCTTCTATTGTCATCTAAAACATCATCAAAACAAAAGATTGAAATGAAAAGTAATGGAAGAGTATTGGTAACGAGGTTAGTGCTTGAATACTACTGAGTGCTATTTAATGAAATGATCTTGAGTTTTATTATGAAAAGAGATTTGTGAATTAATAAAACACCATTATTTGTGAAAAATATGGTGTATTAAATAATTGTGAAAAATATGAGTATAAAACTTTACTTTTATGATAGTAAAGTTCTTCATGCAATATGTAAATGTGTATTTAACTGGAACAATGATTAAATATATCATTGAATCATTTAAGAGTTAATATACGGTTATGAAAGAAAATAAGGTTGAAAGATTTTCGGGTTATGGAAATTGAGATTTGAATTTGATAGTGCATGGAAGAGTTGGATCCTGTTTCCTCACTTTATATGAGTTACATTATGAATAACTTATTGATTAAATCATGAAAAGACATTCGAGCAATGATAAGCATGA
Organism: Garcia nutans; assembly: GCA_947685225.1. Classification (NCBI taxonomy): domain Eukaryota; kingdom Viridiplantae; phylum Streptophyta; class Magnoliopsida; order Malpighiales; family Euphorbiaceae; genus Garcia; species Garcia nutans. The sequence goes on along the minus strand of CANTUV010000007.1, from coordinate 27,498,357 downwards.
TTATTTGTATAGTCATGCATATGCTTGTGTAAATTTCTATTCTTTAAACTTTGAGAAGAAATTCCAATATTGAGGTGCATGATCATTCATATGGACATGCATATATTTGTGCCCTTAAAACATTGAAAATAAATTTCAGTATAGACGTGCAAGACCATTTGCATGGTCATATATTTGGCTATGCATACTTCTGTTCTACAAAAGTTTAGTAATGTGTATACTTTCACAGAGTTGAGTTTATCGGTGGAATTAGTAGTGAATTAATGACTACATCTTGGAAATAGTTATAAGTGATAAAAGATTGCTTATAAGATTGAAATGAAATCAATGCATTAAATGATGAAACTGAAATGTGAAGAGAACGTGAGGAAAGTATGGATAAATGTAATTGGATATGTGAAAGAAGTGTAAAGGTAGAGAAAAGATAAAAGACAATTACAAGTGATTAGTGGATTTAACATCTTCATGATGAAATAAGATAATTTCCGAAGTAAAGTGAAAAAAAATTCCGAAGTAAAGTGAAAAAAAAAACATGATAGATTGATAAATTAGTAATAATTGTACATAATGTGAAGCGCAAGTTAAAGAAACTAAAGAGGTATATACAAATTGATTGAGTAATGAAAGTAAGAATGTGAGATTTATATATTGTGTATGGATGAAATATGTGATAGTAACATTGTTTAGTGATTAAAGACAAGTTATAAATTATATATAGTAGTGTTAAAGAGATAACTGATATTAATTGATTACAATAGAAAGAAAGGAAGTGATAATGTAAAAAGAAAAGAATGTAGTGAGATGTGAAGGTTGTGAACCCTTCTAGTGAAATGATGTATGGTAGAACATGTGTGTGTGTGAATGTGTGTATTAAACATAGTAAATACATTATATGTGTACATGTATTCTTAAAGTGAAAGAATAGTGATAAATTCTTAATATGTTAAGAAAAGAATTAAACAAGTAAAGAGTGGAAATCTTTGTAGATTTCATTATTACAGTGAAAACATGAAGATGATTTGAAAAGATAAAGATTGATGAATAAATAAAATCATTCGAACTAATAAAAAACAAGTATAATGTGTTCATATGATAAATGTGTTTGAAATGATTATTTATATCTTATGCATTTACAGTAAGAAGCAAACATTTCAAAGAGAAAGTGTTATATTTCAAAGTATTATAATTGACAATACCTTGTACCATTGAGATAAATGATACTGATGTTAAAACTAGTTTCCGGATTAGCTAAAGGATAAATATTCAAAGTGATAGTGGGCATTTTATGCCATATTGACAGTGGGCACTCTGTGCCATAGAGAACATTTATGTTCCATATCGAAAGTGGGCACTTTGTGCCATAGAGGACATTCTTTTTTATATATATGTCCCAGTGATATTGGCATCTATGCCATCAGTGGACGCTTTGCGTTATAGTGAACCTTTGGTTCTTTTCTCTTAGTGGTCACTCAGTGACATCATATACGATGGGCATTCATGCCATAGTGGGCCTTTGGCCATATTGATACAGTGGACATTTACTTGCCATCAGTGACCCGCTATCCGGAACTAGGATTTAATGTTCAGTATATAAGAGAAAGAATGAGATATATATATATAACAGTGGAATGTAATGATACAAATTATAGAAAAAAAAATCTAAAGAGGAATAAAGGCAATTCCAAAATTGAACTTGAAAAGTGTAAGTGTGTAGAGCTGAATTTTCTATAGTTCTATAATAAGATTATTCTGAAAGTGATACATTGATTGATATCAGATATAAATAAAAGTTATATAATGTAAAATTTGAGAAAGTGTTATATTGATTGATATCAGATATAAATAAATGTTATGTAAGTTAATAAAATCATTGATTGAATGTGAAATTTGAAATTATTTAAAAAGTAAATAGCTTAGTGCCATAGTATGTAAATTTCGAGGACAAAATTTCTTTAATGGGGGAGAATTGTAATGGTCAAAATTTTCAACAGGGACATTTTAACAAATATTGAAAAATGCATAGTGTATAGTGACAAAAGTGTTGTGGATACATGCTATACGTAAAGAATAGTAAATTGTATATCTTAAAACTTTACTGAAGAGATTATTTGATGCAAGAAAGGATCCTTTGAAGCTAGCAAGTGGACCAATCACTAGGAGCAAGGCAAAGAGATATCAAGCTAGTATGGCTTTGCATATTCAAGAAGAGATTTCCAAAGAGCTTCAAGAAGATGGAGATAGAGCTTGAAGAAGGCACACCAAAGCTGATTATGATGCTTAGTGTGGAAGCTAAAGGCTAGCTAAAGAAAGGTCCAACGTGCAAGAAAGGTCTATGGGGGCTCATATAAAGCCTTGGGAAGTAATTTAAGGCCCATGGACAGCCCAAATAGTGTGGGGCGTTTCTTATGTTGAAGGAATTAGTTTGGTTGTTTCCATACTTTATATTTTCCTTAGTGGATTAGGATTTTGTTTCCATACTTTATATTTTCGTTAGTGGATTAGGATTTTGTTTCCATACTTAATGTTTTCCTTATGCATTTAGGAATGTTTTCCTTATGCAATTAGGAATGTTTTCCTTATGCAATCAGGAATGTTTTCCTTATGCAATCAGGAATTTTTTCCTTATGCAATTAGGAATGTTTTAGTCTTAATTTTCCAAATGCAATTAGGAATTTTGTAACCCTTATTTAAGGGCACTATTAGGCCGAATTTGAGACAACAACAATTAATAAAAATTTTCGAATTCTTCTATAAGTTCTTCTTGTGAATTTTCGTGTGAGAGAGATTAGAGTGGATTCTTTAATTCTTTCTTTGCATCAAGAATTAGGTTTACTTATCAACAAGAGTTGTGGCGTTTTCCTTCTTCTTACCAACTAAATCCTTCAATCATAGTGAGTTCGCATCTCTTTATAGGCGTTGGGTTCCTTAGGAGGTGATTATCAAGTTTCAAGGAGTTCTCTACCATTGTTATATGTTGGGTTTGCTGCCATCGTTGCTAAGGGTCCACGTCATTTGGTATCAGAGCCTTGCTACAAGGTAATTTTTATCAACTTTGTCTTTCTAGGGTTTGGTAATTTAGGTCTTTTAAATTTCTGCGTTTTAGGGTTCTTAGAGAGTCTAGTCTTTAATTTTCGAAAAAGAGTCACATATCAATTCTGATCAAGGCCGAATTGAAGGAGGGTATTCTTAGGGTGAAAATGATACCTAGGAAAGGATTCTTGGAGAATTTCGAAACCAATAATTAGGGTTCTTGAAAGAAAGAAAAAGCTAGAGTTTGTGTTCAAGTTTGATTTCAATTTGGTCTTGAGTGAATCTGGGGTTGTGAATTAAGACCATATTTTGAAAAGTCCTTGGGAGTAAATTAAGTCCCGAATCAAGGGGATAGTGAGAGGAAGCAAGAAAAAAAAAAGAGTACAAAACGACCTCAATAAAAATTGTTTGATATTCTTGCTATTTGGGTGCTAAGGATCAGATCTAGGTGGGTTAGAAGTAATAAAATTTTTTTTGGGCAAAAAAATTCACCTTTTGAGGGCTTTTGGAATTCGAAAATCAGACCTTAATATTCATATTATTTGAGTGTTTTAGGTGGGAATTAGAGTCTAGAAGCTAGTATTTTGGGTAGAATTGATTAGGTCCATAAAGCAGCTTGCCAAGTGTGGGTTGTTTTTGATTCATTATATCCCAATTTGTCTTGTTTATTGGCTTCATTGTTTCTGATTTCTTTATCTAGCTTTTAATTCCATTACATTGCTAAGTATCATTTGCTTGTGTCGATACTTGGTTCTATATCGTGTAGTGCAACTTACCTTGCATTGCCTCCGAATACTTGTCTTGTTTTCTATCTAGTTATAGGATTTAGGTTCTAGTTTCTTGAACGACTTGACAATTGTTGGTTGGTGAGCTTGGTTCTGAAGTGCAATCAAGGAAGACAAGAAAAGTGAGGTAATTCTAAACACTTGAATGAATTTCGATTATTACTAATCTTGTTTCTTTGAGTTTGTTTGTTTGTTAACATGGCTGGAAAAGGAGAAGAGACTAGCAAAGAAGGAGCTATGGCTGAAAGCTTGGCTAGGCTTAATGAGACTTTGGCAGCAATGCTTGGTCGAATGGAGATGATTGATACTAGATTGCAAGAGAATGCAGCACGACAAGCACAGCAAATTCTTCAAGTGCAACAAGTGCAGCCAGCCGCACATCCAAATCCCATAATGCGAGCTAGAAGAGTGCTTAAGAGAGAAGGGAAAGGAAATCTTGAAGCCCTAGAAGCAGCCGGAAGGGTAGAAGATGAAGATGAAGGTGGAAATCAACCTACCACTGATGGTGACCTTACTACCATCAAGATGAAGATTCCTTCCTTTGAAGGGAAGAACAATGCAGAAGAGTTCATAGAATGGGAGAGGAAAGTTGAGCAGATTTTCGAATGCCATAACTACACTGAAGAGAAGAAATCAGTTTTGGCAGCCGTAGAGTTCAAGGGGTATGCTACCTTTTGGTGGGATCAATTGAAAGCTAATAGAAGTGGGAAAGGTATGAGGCCTATTCCTGAATGGTCAACCTTGAAAGAACTAATGAGAAGCCGATTTGTACCATCTCACTACATTTGGGATTTGTACAACCGACTAGCAAGACTAGTTCAAGGTGGAAGAAGTGTGGAAGAGTACCACAAAGAGATGGAGATGATCATGGCTAGGGAAAATATTGATGAAGATGAAGACAAGAAGATGTCACGATTTCTTGGGGGATTGAACTTGAACATAGCCAATGAATTTGAGATGTATGAATTCAACACAATGGAAGAGTTAGTTCAAAAGGCCATGAAGATAGAGAGAAGATTGAAGAATAAAGCTATTTCGAAAACTAGCTACTCTAAAGCTAGTGGAAATTTTTCAAACTTCAAGGGTTCAAGTTCGAGTGGAGGTTCCTACAAAGGGGATTACAAGGGTTCTTTCCAAAATAATTCTTCCTACAATCCTAATTTCAAGAAGCCGAATGATGGGGATGCAAAAACAGCTAAGGAAACACCTTCTAGACCTACTCCAAGTAGGGAAATTAAATGCTACAAGTGTTTGGGAAGTGGACACATTGCTTCTCAATGTCCGAATAAGAGGGTGATGATTGCTACCCATGAAGGGGAATCAGAATCTGAACATGAAGAAGAAGAGGAGGCAGAATGTGGTGATAGGGTTGAATATGAAGAAGAGGCTTGAGAGAATCAAGTCTTGAATGATGAACATGGAGAGATGCTTGTTACTAGAAGAGCCTTGAATATTCAAGTCAAGGAAGAAGGCTTGGATCAAAGGGAGAATCTTTTCCACTCTAGGTGTTTGGTGAATGGTAAGGTTTGTACACTTATCATTGATGGTGGAAGTTGTACCAATGCTGCTAGTACTACAATGGTGGATAAATTGGGGTTAACTTGTTTTAAACATCCCAATCCTTACAAGTTGCAATGGTTCAATGACGCTGGGGAAGTAAAAGTGTTGAAGCAAGTCAAGGTACCATTCTCCATTGGGTGGTATAAAGATGAGGTTTTGTGTGATGTAGTGCCAATGCAAGCTGGACATTTGCTATTAGGAAGACCATGGCAGCATGATAGTAGGGCACAACATGATGGATTTTCTAATAAGTATACCTTTACTTATGAAGGAAAGAAGGTTGTTCTAGCACCATTATCACCTCAGGAGGTGTATGAAGATCAGAAGAGGATGCTAGAGAGGTAGAAAGAAGTTTTGGCCAACATGAACCAAGGGGGTTCAAATTCAGCCAATGATGTTTCTTCAACACCCAAGGGTAATTCTAAGGGTAGGGAGAGATAAAATAATAAAGTGAGTGAGTGCAGAAAGGGAAAAGAGGCCGAGAGTCAAAAGAAAGTAAGCAAACAAATAAATCGCCCATTAGTGAGATAAAATAAGCAAGGAGAAAAAGCAAAACATACTTTTTATGCAAGAGCAAGAGAGATAGATGTAGGGCAGCCTGTACTCATTATTATGTATAAAGAATTGTTACTTGTTGACAGTGAAGAATCTCGTGATTCTTTACCTTCTAGTTTTGTGTCTTTGTTGCAGGATTTTAAGGATGTGTTTCATGAAGACCTTCCTAGTGGTTTGCCGCCATTAAGAGGGATTGAACATCAAATTGACTTCATACCCAGTTCTACAATTCCAAACCGGCCAGCATATAAGAGCAATCCTATGGAGACAAAAGAGATGCAAGGACAAGTTGAAGAGCTTTTGGAGAAAGGCTTGGTTCGTGAGAGCCTTAGTCCTTGTGCCGTTCCAGTCTTATTAGTACCCAAGGAAAATGGTTCTTGGAGGATGTGTGTTGATTGTAAGGCTGTGAACAAGATTACTGTGAAGTATAGACATCCCATTCCTAGACTTGATGACATGTTGGACGAATTGCGTGGGGCGAGATATTTCACAAAGATTGATCTTATGAGTGGATATCATCAAATTCGCATGAAGCCTGGAGATGAATGGAAGACTACCTTCAAAACAAAATATGGTTTGTATGAATGGTTAGTTATGCCTTTTGGTTTATCTAATGCACCTAGTACTTTTATGAGATTAATGAACCATGTTTTGAGAGCTTATTTAGGTAAGTTTGTGGTAGTTTACTTTGATGATATTCTGATTTATAGCAAAACTGAGGAAGAACATGCTATATGTAAAGAATAGTAAATTGTATATCTTAAAACTTTACTGAAGAGATTATTTGATGCAAGAAAGGATCCCTTGAAGCTAGCAAGTGGACCAATCACTAGGAGCAAGGCAAAGAGATATCAAGCTAGTATGGCTTTGCATATTCAAGAAGAGATTTCCAAAGAGCTTCAAGAATTATCATTCAAGAAGATGGAGATAGAGCTTGAAGAAGGCACACCAAAGCTGATTATGATGTTTAGTGTGGAAGCTAAAGGCTAGCTAAAGAAAGGTCCAACGTGCAAGAAAGGTCCATGGGGGTTCATATAAAGCCTTGGGAAGTAATTTAAGGCCCATGGACAACCCAAATAGTGTGGGGCATTTCTTATGTTGAAGGAATTAGTTTGGTTGTTTCCATACTTTATATTTTCCTTAGTGGATTAGGATTTTTGTTTCCATACTTTATATTTTCCTTAGTAGATTAGGATTTTGTTTCCATACTTAATGTTTTCCTTATGCATTTAGGAATATTTTCCTTATGCAATTAGGAATGTTTTCCTTATGCAATTAGGAATGTTTTAGTCTTAATTTTCCATATGCAATTAGGAATTTTGTAACCCTTATTTAAGGGCACTATTAGGCCGAATTTGAGACAACAACAATTAATAAAAATTTTCGAATTCTTCTACAAGTTCTTCTTGTGAATTTTCGTGTGAGAGAGATTAGAGTGGATTATTTAATTCTTTCTTTGCATCAAGAATTAGGTTTACTTATCAACAAGAGTTGTGGCGTTTTCCTTCTTCTTACCAACTAAATCCTTCAATCATAGTGAGTTCGCGTCTCTTTATAGGCGTTGGGTTCCTTAGGAGGTGATTATCAAGTTTCAAGGAGTTCTCTACCATTGTTATACGTTGGGTTTGCTGCCATCGTTGCTAAGGGTCCGCGTCATTATTGTTACTGTTTTATGAGATTAAAACTTGATTTAGAATCAACGGTTAAGAATGAGGGTGCAACATAGTTATTATGAGCATTCCCTCATTGGATTAAAAATATTATATATATATATGTGTGTATATGTGTATTATGTAGAAATTTCTTCTTTCTTCTTCTCTCCACGCCACCATCACCAACACCACCAAAGTTTCTTCTTTCTTCTTTCTTTCCATGATTTGAATCAAAATTTAAGGTAAGATTACATCTAAATATAAGTGTTGAGAAGATTAAGTTGGAAAGTGGTGATTATCAACAAGGTATGTGTTTTTGATTTATACTTTGCAAAAATATGAAGTTTTATGAGTTTTAATGATTTAATTGAATGATTGAGTTATGTATGATGAGAAATTTCTTGAAAATATTGATTAATTGGATTGTTGAGTGAAAAATAACTTTTATATGATGGGTTTTGATCCTTAACTCAACCTTTATGAGAATTGAATGGTTTGATGTTGGTTTTATTCATAGGAAATGTTTGAAAGTTTGATTGAGTGAATTTGTGGTAAAATATTTGATATGAATTCTTTTTCTATCAAAACTTTGAGTTTGATACATTTTGATCTTAGATCTTAAACATGTTTGTGTTTAATGAAGTTAAAAGTGCAGAATACATGATTTTACTCCGAAAACAGTCCCAAAATCAATGCCACGGCCGTGGCAATTGAGTGCCACGACCGTGGGATTGAAAGTGATGTTGTTTCTTCAAAAAAATTCGATAAAACAGAGCAAGTTACAATGCCACGACTGTGGGGTCTTCAAACTTATTTTACAGCTTCATTTTGGATACTACGGGCTTGGGTTTGAGATGCCACGGCCGTGGGGTGCCTATATAATGTTTTTGGCTTGTAATTTGTGATCTACCGGCCTAGTATGAGACTAATATGTGAATAATTGTATTGAGACTTCATGTGTATGTGTTAAATGCATGAAAAAGAGTGAAAAACTTGAGATAAGTGACAAATATATATATCATACTAAATACTGATAAGAGTAATGTACTAATGAAATGATACAAACAAGTGAAATATAAACAAGTGCTTATATAAACAAATGAGTATTTATATAAACAAGTGTTAATCAATGACATGAGACTAATATGTGTATAGTCCATACTTTTGTGTTAATGTGTTAAATGTATGAAAACGAGTGATAAACTTTAGATACGTGACACACATATATATTCTACCAAATGTTGATAAGAGTATAGTATCAATGAAAGGAAATAAACAATGTAGTGTTCATCAAAATTAATGAATTGCCCAAATCATATTAAATTTATATCTAACTTTGGATTGAATGGTTAACCAGAGGATGGATAGCCACAGTGATAGTGGGCATCTCGTGCCTTTAATGGACACATTGTGTTATCAGTGATAGTGGGCATAATTGCCATTATAAATTCTTGAGATTGCTATACTAACATGTTATCCAAACCTATGATCTAAGTTTAGTATGTTTGGGCATAATTAATGAAAATATATGTGAACATGATAGTTGAAAGAAATGTAAAATAATAATATAAGTCAATTACTTGAAATTGAAGTATTGTGTTCCAGTGTAAAAGTGATTGTTAATATATATATTAATACTTACACGTAAAAGTTCTAATGAACGTAATGGAAATGTTATGCTCAATGTATTGAATTTATCAAATGACTGAAAGTGTATATAATGTTGTGAGATACAAAGTGCTCCAAAGTATATCAAATGATTGAAAGTGTATATCATGATGTGAGATACAAAGTGCTCTAAAGTATAGTACTAGATGTAAGTGCTGAAAAGTATAGATTGAATGAAATGATCCTATATGTGAACTTGAAAAGTAAGACTTATTGAGAAACAAAATAAGCATATTGTGAACAATGTTATCAAATGAGAAAACAAGTCTTCAATAAAATGATTCTTAAAGAGACAAGTTGCAGTACCGAAAGTATTGTATTATATAATAACTTTTATACAGGGATAGCTCATATTTTGTGTATTCAGATATGGAAATACTTCTTAAAACTAAGTGTTAGTACTATATTTTCATAAATATATTTCTTTAATATTAAGTGTTAAAATTTGTGTATACAAGCACCATTAAGCTTTGCTTAGCATGTTAGAATTGTTTTCTGATATGCAGGTATCAGAACATTGGAGCAAGTTAAGAACAGATGAAGATCTTGTGTTTATTGTATTCATAAGTTATAAGGTGTATGTATATAGATACTTCAATTTAGCTATTTAAGAGCTTGTATAAATTTTGTAAACATAAGAAGATTTATGTATTTAAAGAATGAAGTTTGAGATTCTAGTGAATGAGTATATTGAAAGAAATGTATTGTTTATTTATTTGATTTGATGAACTTATAAAGTTTATCTGATTGATATTAGAGATATTGAAAATTGGTTTAAATATTGGATCTATAAGGGTTGTGATATACAAATTATATTATTATTTTTAAATTTTTATTTATGATAAGAGTTTTCTATGAATTGATTGGAGCACGAATAGTATATCGAATAATATTCTCTGATAGTTTTTATATAAGAATTGTCAGAGGATGTTACAGATAGCTTCTTCATGACCTTGCCAATAATCATTTTCTTTGACCAATGTGTCCTTTGGAGGTTCAACATAGTTCCCTTAACTTGAAGGCTTTGTATGACAAAACTCTTCTTTTTTTTTTTTGAATTTTGATTTTGAAATCAAATGTTGGCTTTGCCAAATTAATGTCAATGTACCTTAGGACTTGATTTTCCAAATTAACATATCTATAACATGACAACCCTAGTTACAGTACTAATATTGGAAATTATTTCTATTTAAGCAAGAACTGTTGCACTTAAGATAGGCACATACACATTACTTTGCCAAAGGTCTCATTGAGTTTAAATACTGTCTATCTCATTTGCATGCTTATCCAACTATCTCCACTAATAGACTCTACCTACCAAGAGAGATCATCAGGTCTTTGATAGGTTTGAAATGGGGTCTATAAGGGACATGGGTTAAATGAAGGCCATATTAAAATAGGAGCTGGTGTAACACAATGGACAAACCCTCACACTATAAATTTCTTGTTTGAATTTTAGGCAGCTTGGAGGCAATCTTGCTAGACTCCAAATTCCTTCTATCTTCTTAGCATTAATCGAGATCCTGATTGGAACAGTCTTTGCCATTGCAAAAAGTTTGGTACTCAAATTCATTTCTTTTCTTCTTCTCCCTTTTCTTTCTTTTTATTTTTCTTACTCTTCCCTTTTCTATCTCTTTCCTTACTCTTCCCTTTTCTATCTCTTTCCTTACTCTTCCCTTTCTTTTATCATTTTGTCCTTCTTTCTTGTAGGACTATCAAGTACAGAACTTTCAAGAACTGGATGGTCTTCCTCCTTTTTCTCCAATTTTGATTGAATCTTTGGTTGGGTTGGACCAATTCAAGTAAAAATATCTTTATGAACCAAACGGAAGCCTTTTGCTGCTTTAGGTAAAAGAGAACTCAGTTGGCTTTCTGAACCACCTTTTTAGGTTTTTTTCTTCTTTTTTTTTCTTCTTTATTTTTTTTCTTTTCTTTTGTCCTTTTTCTTTTCTTCTTCTTCTTTTTTCTCTTCTCTTCCTTTTTTTTTCTTGTTTGGTTCTAGCTCTAAAAGAGTTGTCTTGTTTGTACCCACTTGGGTTTCCAATAATGGATGAGTAGAGTGACATAAATCTTCTTTAACAGGGATAAATCATTTGTTATTCTGATGTCGTCTTGATATATTGGAGATATTAGGTGAACTTCAACTACCCTTATGGTCTTGAGAACATCAACTATTTTTACAGTCTTGGGAACTTCAACTACCCTTATGGTCTTGAGAACTTCAAATATCTTCATGGTCTTGACTATTCATTTCTTTCTTTGATCTTCTTACCTCTTCATCTTAGTGATCATAAGACTTCTCAAAAGTATCACAACAGCTCAGGATAGGTTGTTAGGGTTTTTAAGCCAATGAAAAGAAAGCTAAAATTCTATGAAGGCTCAAAGGGACAACTAGGGATTGATATTTAATAGGGTGGATACTAGTTGTTGGCTCGTCAAACAATGCCTATATCATCTCTCCCTTAAATAAGTAGAGTTCAATTTCGCCTTGAAAGTGTGTCAAAACATGTTCTAAGACTGACTAGGACCTAGACAAAGGTAATTATGCAGGAGCCCTCTCTAAGTAAGCATATACAACTCAATGGTGTAGAGCAATTCCCTCACCTAGTAAAGTCATTCGAGTCATGATACATAAATATATTAATTTATAAATATCAAGCTAGATTTTTCTTTGCTTGAGCACCAAAGACCAACAAAATTTTTGATAAAAGTAATTTATTCAAACAAATTTAAATTTGAAAAACACGATAGTTCCAATTAAATATTAAAGAAAGTAAATTTGAAAAGCAACATTCAAGCTAAGGAAAGTTTGCTGAGTTTAAGCTTCTTTTCCTTTCATATCTTCAATGTAACATCTTTATATCCTATATACGTACAATACATATTTTCGGCATATGTAAAATATGCATATATGGTATAAAAATGTCACAGACCGGTTTACTAAATTTTTTTTTCACATTTCCAATTTAAAATTTCAAATTCTAAATATATAAAAATTAAATAGAATATAAATATTCTTTACTTGTTATAAGAATCCAAAATAAATAATATATAAAAAAATCTCTGGAAAAAATTTGCCTGAGTTTTGTCTGTATTTTGGACATCCCAAAATTTATCAAAACACAACCTACAAAAAGAAAACATTCCCAAATAATTTCAAATCACCATCTCAACCATACTTCTCAATTTCACCAAGTTTCTCAAACATTTATACATATAGATATATATAATTTAAAACACACTTACTCTCCCATTACAAATACATTGACCCAAACATTCTTTATAATATACAATACGTAAAATCCAAAACATAATATATTATGTATAAAACTCAATAGTGTACAATAACATAAAAATATATACATGTTGCTGGCAGTGTTTCTGATCTCGATAGCAACTCAACAAGCTCAACTACAAGTCTAGACCAGACCTGGTCTAGAAGAACTCTCTGGCTCAGATGGGTCTACCCTGTCACCTGCGCGATGAAAACAATCGTGCTAAGCCGAAGCCTAGTGGTACAAACTTTGATAATAACAATATAACTCAATGCAATACCAAATGCAGAATGCATATAGATGTCACATCAATCCACTTTCTTATATTTTTCAAATATTTCATAAGCACAACTCATAACATTATATTACTCAATTGTATCATAATTCATAATTCACATTAAAACAAAGACAAGCATGTGCCCAAAAAGAATCTAATATGCTATTCAAAATTCAGAGTTACTGCATTGGTCCATAATGACACCATGTGTCTAGCCCCATAGGCAATATATATATCCATGGATAATGTAACAGCCCCAGTCTCTTGGACCTCATCCGGCTAGACCCTTAGGCCCCATTATCTTGGTCCTCAACCCGGCTAGACTGCTACAATTTTTGAGGCTTACGACCCAGTCTTTTCACCCCAAAAATATTATATTTATCAGCCGGCCTGGCTTACGACCCAGTCTTTTCACCATTCCAGCGTGTAGCCCGTAGGCAATCATAGGCATGTCGCCAAACCCAGAACTCTAAAAATTGAATAACATACTAGGCACATAATTTATTCATATTTCTCATTATTAATCTCTTTCTTATTTTCACATATTCAATCTATGCACATTGCCTTATTTTCACATTTTTTTCTCACTTCTCTCATTTTTCACATCTTTCTCATTTTTCTCACTTTTCTCACTTTTCACATTTTTATCAATATTAATTCATTTCCTTATTACACATATCTCATTTTTGCATTCACAACACATTACCCAATTACTTTGGGTATTTTTAAATAATATGCATATTTTACATTTTACACAATTTAGCCATTATCAATGGCTTTTCACAATGCATTTAACACATCTATGACATTACAAATGTCATAGCACATTATTCATACACAATCAATGAACCAAGTAGCTTAACACATTTTCCAACCAAAATGTGTTAAGTCCAAATGTTATGCAAATATAAACATTATATTCAAAGTTTGTACATACCTCCACTAGCAACCCAAAGCACACTAAAAACAACCTTCAATCCAATCTTTCTAACTTGCCCTTCACCACTTGGATGAAGCAAATCAACCTCCCTCAATGCCTAAACCAAATGTGATAACAAATAATCATTTAGTATCGCATTTAATGGCATTTCCAACATTAAACCATAATTACACATCACTCCTATAAATTTTAAAAAATTTAGCCTTTCCTTACTTCAATATTAGAATTCCATTCTACTATAATTAAATTAGTGTTTTAAGTTTATTTATATTATTAAAAACATATTTTAATACATTTAAATCATTTACATTATAAAAATACACTCTTATACACAAAATCTCAAAAATGGCATAACTTTCCCCGTTGAAGGTTTTCCATTCCAACACAATCCATTACTCATTCTAAGCGTATATTCATCACTTTTAACACTAAACAACATGCTTAAACAAATAAAATCACACAATTCAACCACTTTGGAAAATCACTTTTCCAAAACCCTAAATCTCTAATTCCATTCTCAAACTCCAACCCAACACCACCAAATCCAATATTTGACATTAAAATACTTGTTTATGAATAAAAAAAACTCATTTGGAATCAATTTGCACAATTAAAGTTCATGTTTTCAAAACCCCAAAAATCCATAACACTAAATTCTCTCTCTTCACCATTCTTTAACCAAACTCCATCATCTCTTCAATCTAACCTTAGATTCATTGTTAACTACCCAAAATAACATCATACACACCAATTCCAACAATTATAACATACTACATCAAAATCTCAAAACTCACATAATCTCATCTTCCATGGAATTCAAAGAAAAGAGATGAACACTTACTAATTTTGGTGGAAATTAACAAAAATTCACTTGAAACTTGTTAATTCCTTCAATTTATGGAGTATGGAAGAATCAAAATCTTTGGTCTTCAAGCTCCCATGGAATGTCCTTGAAGAAGAAGAAGAAGGAGAAGAAGACTTTTACTTTCTTTTCCTTTCATCTTTTTTTTAACCACATATATATATATATTAAAATAATTTAATATTTAATTATTTTTTTAATAAATTAAAAGTCCTAATTTCCCTCTTCCATTCAAAATTAATTTGTTTTTAAATTATTTTATTAATTTTGAATTTATAAGATTTAATTACCAAAATATCCTTTTCTTTTAAAAAGTGTTGACTTTTATATATGTTATGTATATTTTGCATATATATCACATACATATTCCACTTTTTCATTTAAAATCCCTTCATTTTTCATTTAAAACCATTAATTTAATTTATCCTTTTAAATTATAATTTATTTTATCCAATTTTTCAAAAATTTTAGGTTGTTACAATTCTCTCCCCCTAAAACAAATTTCGTCCTCGAAATTACCTGTCCTCAAGTCTGGAATAATTGGAAAAACTGACTCTGCATTGCCTGCTCACTTTTCCATGTCACCTCCTTAGTGGCATGATTCCTCCAAAGAACTTTCACAAGTGGCACCCTCTTTTTCTTCAATTCTTTAATCTCTCGTGCCAAAATCGCCACTGATTCTTCCTTGTAAGTTAGATCTGGACTCACCTCAATGTTCTCCACTGACAAGATATGAGATGGGTCAGACCTATATCTTTGAAGCATCGAGACATGGAAAACATTATGTATTCGATCCAACTCAGGCGGCAAAGCTAGCCTACAAGCCACTGGACCAACTCTCTCCAACACCTCATATGGTCCTATGAAACGAGGACTCAACTTCCCTTTGCGGCCAAATCTCAAAATCTTCTTCCATGGAGACACCTTCAGAAACACTTTATCTCCCACACTAAACTCTATGTCTCTTCTCTTTAAATCTAAATAGGATTTCTGTCGGTCTGAAGCTGGTTTCAAACGACCCCGAATCACCTTCACTTTCTCCTCTGTTTCCTTAATCAAATCGGGACCAACCAATTTACCTTCTCCAACCTCATCCCAACACTAAGGTGTCCTGCATCTCCTGCCATATAAAACCTCATAAGGAGTCATCCCAATACTCGACTGATGACTGTTGTTATAAGCAAACTCAATTAATGGCAAAAATCTGTCCCAATTCCCGGTAAAATCAATGATACAGCTCCTCAACATATCCTCCAGAATCTATATTACTCTCTCTGACTGTCCATTTGTCTGAGGATGGAAAGCAGTACTAAAATGCAATTGAGAACCCAAAGCATTATGCAAACTCTTCTAAAACTTCGAAGTAAACCGGGGATCTCGATCCGACACCAAAGAAATTGGGACTCCATGTAACCTGACTATCTCGTTGATATACAGCTCAGCCAACCTCTCAAGAGAAAAATCAATCCAACCTGGAAGAAAATGAGTTGTCTTTGTCATCCAATCAACTACCACCCAGATTGCATTATGCTTCTTCTAGGTCAAAGGTAGTCCAGTCACAAAATCCATTGTCACTCGCTCCCATTTTCACTCTGGCACTGATAAAGGTTGGAGCAACCCTGAAGGAACTTGGTGCTCAGCCTTCACTTTCTAGCAATCGAGACATCTGGATACAAACTCTACTATGTCTCTCTTCATACCTGACCACCAAAAATGTCCTTCAAGTCCTGATACATCTTGGTACTCCCAGGGTGCATAGAAAAAAGTGACTGATGTGCTTCCTCTAATATCATTCTTTTCAATTCTGCATAATTAGGAATACACAATCTATCTCTGTACCATAGACTGCCATCATCCCTCACATAAAAGTCTCAACTTTCCCCCTTCTGACAAACCAACACAATTTTCTAAATTCTCTCATCTGCTAATTGAGTCTCCCTAATATGATCCAACAAGACTGGCCTCAACTGTAACTGAGCCATCAGAGCACCATCATCAGAAGATTCAAATATAGCATGCAATGCTCTCAACTCAATAAGCAACGAGAGCGAGTAAGCAGTCAAACCTGCCAAAGATTTTTGACTCAAGGCATCAGCAATAACATTTGCCTTACCAGGATGATAATCAGTCAAACAATCGTAGTCTTTAATCAACTCTAACCACCGTCTCTACCGAAGATTTAGCTCTCTCTGAACACCCAGGTATTTCAAACTCTTGTGATCCGTATAAATAAAACACTTTTCCCTATAAAGATAATGTCACCAAATCTTCAAAGCAAAAACTATGGCTGCCAACTCCAAATCATGTGTCGGATAATTCAGCTCATGTGGCTTCAACTGCCGCAAATCATAAGTTATGACTCTACCCTCCTGCATCAAAACACAACCTAAACCATTGTGTGAAGCATCACCATATATCGCATATGGTTTACCTTCCATAGGTAGGGTAAGGACATGAACTTGAGTCAACATCTCTCTCAACTGCTCAAAACTCACCTGAAACTAATTAGTCCACACAAATTTAACTCCTTTCCGAAGTAATCTGGCAAGTGGTGTAGCTATTATAGAAAAACCCTTCACAAATCGACGATAATAGCCTGCCAATCCCAGAAAAATTCTAATCTCTATCACAATCTTCGGTGGACTCCAATTCAAGATAGCCTCAACTTTACTCGGATCAACTCTAATACCCTCTGCTGAAACCACATGACCAAGAAAAGCTACCTGATCAAACCACAACTCACACTTAGATAGTTTAGCATACAACTGCTTCTCCCTCAGAGTCTGCAATATGATCCGCAAATGTCTATCATGATCCTCCTCATTATGCGAATACACCAAGATGTCATCAATGAAGACTACCACAAACTGATCCAAAAATGGTCTGAATACCCTGTTCATCAAATCCATAAAAGCTACTAGTGCATTCGTTAATCCAAAGGGCATCACCAGAAACTTATAATGCCCATACCTCGTGTGAAAAGTTGTTTGGGTACATCCATATCTCTGACTCTCAACTGATGGTACTCTGATCTTAGATCAATCTTAGAATACTGCTGCTCCCTTCAACTGATCAAAGAGATCATCTATCCGAGGCAAAGGATACTTGTTCTTGATGGTCACCTTATTCAACTACCTATAATCAATACACAATCTCATGGTGCCATCTTTCTTCTTCACAAACAACACAGGCGCTCACCACGGGGACACACTAGGGAGGATAAACCGTTTATCTAATAACTCCTGCAACTGCAACTTCAACTCTCTCAACTCAGCAGGTGCCATCCGATAAGGGGTAATAGAGATAGGAGTGGTACCAGGTGTAATATCCTCATTTATGCTCTAGAAGTTTTGATTATGTTGTTGTTATTGTTGTTGTTGTTATATTGGATTGAATATATGTGTTAATTGCAAGAGAAAAGAAATTGGGAAAGAAAATAGGGTTTAGAGAGAATGGTATATGTTGTGTATATGATGATATATATAACATATAAATTGGTCAAATGAAGAGTCAAGGTGATGGTTAAGTGGAAGAAGATATTTTTGGTTGTTATTGAAATTACTATAAAGGGCATGCATAATGAAAAGAAGTTTAACTATGTTAAAGAGGGCATTTTGGTAATTCTTCTTTTGAAATTGTGTGGTGGAGATTAATAGAGAGTTTGACTTTTATTTTGATCAATTTTCTTTCT
This sequence comes from Garcia nutans, assembly GCA_947685225.1. NCBI lineage: Eukaryota > Viridiplantae > Streptophyta > Magnoliopsida > Malpighiales > Euphorbiaceae > Garcia > Garcia nutans. The sequence goes on along the minus strand of CANTUV010000007.1, from coordinate 27,480,062 downwards.
TCTTTTCACGTGTGGCCGGCCAACCTAAAGAACAAGAGAGAAAGCAAAGGTTTGATGATATTTTGAGCTCAAATTGAAGAAGTTCTAAGTGGTTAAGTGGAAATCCAAGAAGATTCACTATATTTGGTAAGTTTCTCTTGATTCTTTTAAGTTATTTAAGTTGTTTGTGAGTTGATTGTGGATTTTAAAGTGGGGTTGTGTTGATTGTTATATGTTGGATTTAATTGGTTGTGGTGTTGGTTTTGGATTTGAAGATGATAAGTTAAGAGTGATGTTGGTTTAGGGTTTTGGAAATGGTAAGTGATAAATTATATTGTGTTATTTTGGATTAGGTTTTGGAAGAAAGTGATTTGCTCTAATTTGAGAAGTGAAGAATTCTTGGAGAAAAGGAAGTGTTCAGAGTTGTATAATTGGTGCTAAAGGTAAGTACAAATTATATGGGTACAAACATGCATATGTTGTTTAATCTTAAAACACTTTTGTTTGTAAATGTGAAAGAGTATCAAATGTATTGTTAATGAATGTTGGTGATGAAAATATTGTGATGAGCATGTAAAATAATTGCTAATGATGTTGATTATGTCTATTTGAATGAGGTAATGTTGTGTACAATGTGTGTTAAGTTAACCAAAAGAAATTTGGCTACATTTAGGGTTTATGCATGAGAGACACGTAATTTGGGACGGTCGCTATTATTCATGTGCGGTCGCGACTTAGGTCGGGCTTATGACCGCGAAACCTACTGTAATAATGTTTCATCTTTTGATTGTGAAGTGCGGTCGCGACTTAGGTCGGGCTTCTGACCGCGAAACCTACTGTAATAAGGTTTCATCTTGTAATTGTATGGCGCGGTCGTATTTAGGTGAGGCGCGACCGCTAGAAAGGTTCTGTTCACCTTATTGGAAGCAACAAGATTTTCAAATACATGTTAAATAGATCATCCATTTGAGTTGTCAAGGATCAAAATAGAGATCATTTGTCTAACATCATTGTTGAATCATGAAATGTGAGATGATATTACATGAACAAGGTTATGTATTGTGTATTGTGAGGCTTGTGAATGGTGATGTGTATTATGAATAATGTACTTTGAAATGTGATACCAATAATGCTATATGCACAATATGAATTGAGATATGAAATGCTATAAAGCCATTGTGATTGGCTATGATGATGCAATTGAAAGAAATAAGGCATGTTTGCCTAAATGTTGATGAGAATTGAGAATGGAAATGATAACTAAATAATAAATGAATTGTGTGGCTAATGTGTTATTCCATTTTCAGAGTTTGTTATTGGTGGCATGCCTAATGATAGTAACAATCTCTTGAAGTTAGGTTGGATTGAATCCTTGAAGCCTAATTGAGATGTTACAACCCTTGAAGCTAGGTTGGGTTGGTTCTTGAAGCCAAGTTGGGTTGAAGCTTAGCATGCTTTGCTCCCCTTGAAGCTTGGTTGAACCTAATCCTTGAAGCCTAGTTGGGTATATGATAATCATAAATGTGATAACAAAACCAAAACATTAACTCTGAAAATTGAATGGCATATTAGTGTGTCTTGGGCCCAATGCTTGTCTTTGTTTAATGTGAGTCATGATTTGTTTAATGTTGTTCATGAATGGTTAAATGAATAACTAATGAGGCATATGAAATGTAATGGTATGTTGTTAGCCTTGCATATATGATGTTACATGTATAATATGGATTGAGAATTTTCATGGCATTGCACTAAAGCATAACACTAGCACATTTTGTCTTACTAAGCCGTTGGCTTAGCGCGATAGTGTTTGATCGCGCAGGTAATAGGGTTGAACCCGAGAGCTCTTCGAGACCGGGTGAGAGTAGACAGTGAAGAGTTGATTTTGGGAACTTAAAGATCAGAGGAGATTTGCCAATCATGTATAACTCTTTTATATTTTGTAAAGTAATGATTTTAATGTACATATGTGTATATTTGTAAATATGAAATTAAATGTTTTCATATATGTAAATATTTGATAAATTCCGCTGCGTAACAACTAAATGTATCTATATATATCTATTTAGTTTTGTATTACAAGTTAACTACTTATCTTTCTATAATGTATACAATTGAAAGATTATGGTAGGGTTTAAAATGTTTAAAATGTTAAGAAAATCCGTAGCATCTCTATGTTTAGTGCATGTATACTACATTGTGGTGTTTGTAGTGTGCATGTATTGAATGTAGGGGTGTTACACCAGGCAACAAATCGATACCAAACTCCACTTCTGATGCAAGAAAGGATCCCTTGAAGCTAGCAAGTGGACCAATCACTAGGAGCAAGGCAAAGAGATATCAAGCTAGTATGGCTTTGCATATTCAAGAAGAGATTTCCAAAGAGCTTTAAGAATTATCATTCAAGAAGATGGAGATAGAGCTTGAAGAAGGCACACCAAAGCTGATTATGATGCTTAGTGTGAAAATGGAAGCTAAAGGCTAGCTAAAGAGGTCCAACGTGCAAGAAAGGTCCATGGGGATTCATATAAAGCCTTGGGAAGTAATTTAAGGCCTTAGTAAGATGATGGAAGTGATTGGAAGAAAAGCTCGGAGTGCAGCCAGTTTCACACGTACCTGTGAGATTTCTGAAGCCCTGTGAGAATAGCTGGATGGACCCACTGCTTAAAGATTATTAATTCTGTTTAATGGGCCACATTTTATATCATTATGGAAGGCTTAAAAATAGGATTTTGTTTCCATACTTTATATTTTCCTTAGTGGATTAGGATTTTGTTTCCATACTTTATATTTTCCTTAGTGGATTAGGATTTCGTTTCCATACTTTATATTTTCCTTAGTGGATTAGGATTACTTTATGTTTTCCTTATGCAATTAGGAATGTTTTTCCTTATGCAATTAGGAATGTTTTCCTTATGCAATTAGGAATGTTTTCCTTATTCAATTAGGAATGTTTTAGTCTTAATTTTCCATATGCAATTAGGAATTTTGTAACCCTTATTTAAGGGCACTATTAGGCCGAATTTAACATACAATATTTAATAAAAAATTTTGAATTCTTCTACAAGTTCTTCTTGTGAATTTTCGTGTGAGAGAGATTAGAGTGGATTCTTTAATTCTTTCTTTGCATCAAGAATTAGGTTTACTTATCAACAAGAGTTGTGGCATTTTCCTTCTTCTTACCAACTAAATCCTTCAATCATAGTGAGTTCGCGTCTCTTTATAGGTGTTGGGTTCCTTAGGAGGTGATTATCAAGTTTCAAGGAGCTCTCTACCATTGTTATACGTTGGGTTTGCTGCCATCGTTGCTAAGGGTCCGCGTCATTTGGTATCAGAGCCTTGCTACAAGGTAATTTTTATCTACTTTGTCTTTCTTGGGTTTGTTAATTTAGGTCTTTTAAATTTCTGCGATTTAGGGTTCTTAGAGAGTCTAGTCTTTAATTTTCGAAAAAGAGTCATATATCAAAATTCAAAAAGTCTAAAGATTGTTCAAAGAGTAATTCGAAACCTAGGAAAAGGAGTCTGATTGAATTTCGAAACCTAAGCCTTGCATCTGAATTGGATTCGAAACCAAGATTAGGGTTCTTGAAAGAAAGCAAAAGCTAGAGTTTTTGTTCAAGTTTGATTTCGATTTGATTTTGAGTGAATCTGGGGTTGCGAATTAAGTCCAGATTTTGAAAAGCTCTTGGGAGTAAATTAAGTCCCGAATCAAGGGGATAGTGAGAGGAAGCAAAAAAAAAAAGAGTACAAAATCACCTCAACAAAAATTGTTTGATATTCTTGCTATTTGGGTGCTAAGGATCAGATCTAGGTGGGTGAGAAGTAATAAAATTTTTGGGCGAAAAATTTCACCTTTTGAGGGGCTTTTGGAATTCGAAAATCAGAACTTAATATTCATATTATTTGAGTGTTATAGGTGGGAATTAGAGTCTAGAAGCTAGCGTTTTGGGTAGAATTGATTAGGTCCATAAAGCAGCTTGCCAAGTGTGGGTTGTTTTTGATTCATTATATCCAAAATTTTCTTGTTTATTGTCTTCATTGTTTCTGATTTCTTTATCTAGCTTTTAATTCCATTACATTGCTAAGTATCATTTGCTTGTGTCGATACTTGGTTCTATATCGAGTAGTGCAAATTACCTTGCATTGCCTCCGGATACTTGTCTTGTTATCTATCTAGTTCTAGGATTTAGGTTCTAGTTTCTTGAACGACTTGACAATTGTTGATTGGTGAGCTTGGTTCTGAAGTGCAATCAAGGAAGACAAGAAAAGTGAGGTAATTCTAAACACTTGAGTGAATTTCGATTATTACTAATCTTGTTTCTTTGAGTTTGTTTGTTTGTTAACATGGCTGGAAAAGGAGAAGAGACTAGCAAAGGAGGAGCTATGGCCGAAAGCTTGGCTAGGCTTAATGAGACTTTGGCAGCAATGCTTGGTCGAATGGAGATGATGGATACTAGATTGCAAGAGAATGCAGCACGGCAAGCACAACAAATTTAGCAAGTGCAACAAGGGCAGCTAGCCGCACATCCAAATCCCATAATGCGAGCTAGAAGAGTTCTTAGGAGAGAAGGGCAAGGAAATCTTGAAGCCCTAGAAGCAGCCGAAAGGGTAGAAGATGAAGATGTAGGTGGAAATCAACCTACCACTGATGGTGACTGTAACACCTCGATACCCTATATAAGTACTATACATATACCTAGTATACATACAGTAAGTATATAGAGTATAAGGATGCCACTTTTCTTTTTACTTTTTAAAAACCTGTAACAAAATTCAAACCATAATAGGTCAATTTAAAGAACACTTACAAAATCATTGTCTTTATCAAAACTTCATTTATACATTTAATATAACATACTTAAAGTGGATACATGTATGCATTACCCTCTGGTTGGTCTCGACAAAATCTTACTCTTCTCGTGGCATACCAAAAGACTTCATATCTTCCACCAAGCTACCTGCGCGATAATACATCCGCGCTAAGCTCGAAAGCTTAGTAGTATAAATATAAAATACAAACATATATCATGGAAATACTAACATATAAAGATATATCAATTCCATATACTTTTAGTTCTTATTAAGTTTATCCCTTTTCATTTGCACCTTTCATATCTTTCAACTAATTTCATATCTTATACACATATATATACATAACATTTCTACCAATTCCAACCCATCACTAATATTCACAATCAACATCTCAATACACACATTATACATCATACTAACCATAAGTCACATTTCCAATTAAGACAATCATTGTCTTCAACCACAATTCATCAATTGAATTCACAATCAATGCTAGTACACACATTATACATCATACCAATCACAGCATTTCTTTATTCACAATTCACCATTTATGATTCATCATTAGTGCTCATAATCAATATTTCAACACACAAATTACATATCATCAATCACATGTCCAATGAAGTATACCAAAGATTTCATTATCCATTTCTTTCAACATTTGTATATCACATTGACAACAAAGACAGACTCGGGCCCAACAGACACCACTATGTTATTCAGAGTTCAGAGTTACTGCTTTGGTCTATAATCATAATCATCAAGCCCGTAGGCATCATATATCAATATTTCTATCCATGGATAGTGTAACAGACCCAGTCTCTTGGACCATCAACTCATCATGAGGAGATCCTCAACCCGGCAAGACTGTTACCAATCATATATTTCATATTCACAATTCTCATAGTGTAACATACCCAGTCTCTTGGACCTCAATTCAACTCAATTTGAAGAGATCCTCAACCTGGCAAGACTGTTACCTTTTTCATTTTATAGGCATGCCTCCAAACCCAGAACTCTGAAGACTGAATAACACATTAAACACATATTTCACTTATTGTTTCATTATCAATTTCAATCTCAATGCTCATTATCATCTAGGCAAATATGCCTTATTTCTTTCAATTGGATCATCATAGCCAATCACAATGGCTTCGTCTCACATTTGAATCATCATGGCCAATTACAATGGCTTCACTACATATCATATCTCAATCCATATGATACATATAACATCATTGATATAACATTTCAAAATATATTATTCATATAATACATTGCCATACACAAGATTCACAATGCATATAACATAACATTTTCTCATTTCTCAAAACACATTAACATCATTCATTACTAGAGCATTTATCATAACAAATTGCACATACCTTAAGAAGGATCCTCATATTTTCCTACCTTTTCCATTTCATATTTCATCCTTTATATATATATATATATAGTAATATACATTCTTCATTTACATTCACAATATAATAGCTTATTTAACACTTTCATCCCAATGTGTTAATGTTCAAAGACATATAAGGATATACAATCAAATAGGGTTTATGCTTACCTTGTTAATGCTCTTCACATCCTTCACATCATTCAATCATCACCTTAGTCCAATTATATTAACAATATAATAAATCACTTAACACATTTGCAAACAAATGTGTTAAGCCTCAAATTATGTAATTAAATACAATCATATGTATTGTTACTTACCTCAAGAACTATTCCCATTCCTCCATACATTTCCTCTTCCAAGAATTCTCAACATATAGGTTAATGCAACACAATCTCTTCAAAACCTAATCCAAAGATCATTATACATAGGTTTAGAATCATCCACATACATTTGATTAGGGCATTCTTTGTTTTAGACATGTTTAAAGTGTTTATGTTTAGGTTTAGGTACCATAATACCTTTGAAGAATCAAAGCCATGCTAAAAGAACAAAGAATAAAAACAATAACCATTACATTTGAGGGACACGGTTAGTGCAATTCAACCTCTTCACAATCTAATCCAAAAGGAATATTAGCAAAATGACCATATGAATAGTACATTCTGGTTTTAGACTCCATTTTATCCTTATTTTGAAAAATTGTATAAACTAATCCACTTGACTAAAAATTCTAAAATTTTTACAGAATTTAGTTTTGTATCTTAAAATCATTCCTTTAAAATTTCAGATCAAACTGAACACAAAATCTTGGTCAAATAGTTCACCTAACCAGACTGCCCCAATTGCCCTGCATCCTGGCAGCAGTTCTGAGCTTTGTGAATTCCATAAATCAAATTCAATCAACGTGGTTCCAAATTATTTTTCTCAAATACTAGACTCACTAAGAAACAACATATACAAAATTCAATTGGATATGATTTTTCTACATTTTATTAAAAATCCCGAAATATAGCTGTCTCAGTTAAGGTACCTGCTGGAACAGGTCTAATAAAAATAATCTTTCTAAACTCATAACCATTCCAAAATCGAATCAACATATTTTTCGGTCATTCTATACTCATAGAGGCACAACATATCAAAAATTCACTTCAAGAACATTTTTCTATAATTAATTAAAAATCATACAAGTCACAACCTTTACTAATTGTAAAACAGAAAAAAAATTCACTAAACACAACTCTTACTCTTCCATCACCAACACCAACCTAGCTTCTTATCTTTAATTCCATTTCAACACTTTTATACACACCATACACAAACACACTAAATCATCACATCAACCAATCACAATTTTATTTAGACACAACTTCAAAATTGACAAAGGGAAACAAAAGAATTCTTACCTAAAATGAAGAAATTCCACAAATCTCTTTTCATAACCTTTGATTTCTTCTTCATTTTGCTTCTTGTCTCAAGAACACTTCTCTTTCCCTTTTGTCTAAGGAAGAGCCGGCCACACACAAATGAGAAGAGGAAAAGATGAAGAGCAAAAGTCAAATTTTGCTTCTTATATCCACCAAGAGTTTTTAACCTTGCAATTACTAAAACACCCTTCACCATTTAACTACCCTTTTGTCTCATATGTGCCCAATTAAGTAATTTCACATGCCACATAAAAATATCATCTTGCATTGACTCTCCCTTTGACCAATTTATATGTTATATATATCATCATATACCCAACATATAAACTTGTCTCTAAACCCTAAATTTCTTCTCCAAAACACATATACATATACATTCTCTTTCCATTTCTTTTCTCTTACAATTTAACACATATATACAATCCAATATATAACAACAACAACACTAACCACAACATCAACAACATAATCAAAACTTTTAGGGCATATATGAGGATATTACAATTCTCTCCCCCTTAAATAATTTCGTCCTCGAAATTATCTAGTATAATTGTAATTCATTCATAATACCATACCATCTTAACTTCCATATGAAGTTAATTATACGCTTAAGTCATTATATCATCAAATCATATAGCTTCAACTCTCCTCTTTAGAATCAACCACCTTCTTTAAATTCCTTAACTCATCATTCTATATGTCTATACATCTTATTACTTTCTTGATCAAACATTCAAAAGATCTCATTACATTCCTATTAATATCTTTATACCAGAATCAGATCATCATATAGCACAAAAATACTTTGTCAAATCTTTATATTTAATACATTTTGTTCTTCACTTCTTTGTAATTACTCTCTTAACTTTAACCTTAAAAACTATAACTTATATCTGAGCATTAATTATCCATTCATTACAATCACTGTCTAAATAGACATCTATCACCCTCAATAGATAACAAAATCCTGATTTTTCATACATGGAGTTATTTCTTTAGCATGCTTTTCACTTAACTTACATATTAATACATTACTTTTCAACTTATTTTATAAATAACCAATCTTTTTCCCTTTTTCTCATGATGATTTATAATTATTATACTCCACTCATTCATGTCCAATCATACTTTAAAATTTACATCATATACATTATCATGTAAATAACTACACTCTTGGTACAACTATACACATTAAATCTCAATAATGATTCATAATCTCAGCCAAATCTAGATCCATTGATTTATCTGTCACATTATATCCACATTCCAATCTTGTTCAACTCCAACCAATAATTAATTTATTCAAACTTATCATGAAATTTCACAATATTCATATATGTATATATATTTATAACCTAATTCCATTAGGGTAAACATATATACAATTTCTGATCTCTTCCGATCCATATTCAATCAAATTATCATGATAACAAATCACTTCAAATTATCTTTTAATATACACATAATTTATTCTCTATCATCTTATTATAATACCCACCAATTCTCATAAAGGTTTTTATACCATATTTACTGTCTACAATTCATGCACTCAAACCTCGAGTTACATATCTTAAACATATTCAATATAACTTTCATAACATTCCATATCATTCCATATCATTGTTATATTTATTTTGATTACCTTATTTTCATATCATCCGTAACTCAAAACCTTTCCATAGTTTCTTTTTCCTCTCTTAGTCTTCACAATTATAACCAAAATTGTTAACATAAAATGATAATATACAACTTTATCCATCATAACTTTTAACTATACTTCTCAATTATAATTTCAACCTCACCAAATCTGTATTACAATCATTTTATCTAAGATTCAAATCCATGGATAACAATTTAACCGATCAAATATACTGAACAAAACACATGGCTTTAAGGGATTAATATTCAAGCCTGGAACTTTTAAATCAATGCTGTCTTTTTTTTTTTTCATCCTCAATCTTTACAAATACAATGCTAAAGTACATATCAAGAATCACTTATTCCTTCTTTACATTTTTGCTATATCAATAGCTAACACATTCCAACTCCGTTTCAAATCAATTGCACTCGATTTATAATCTTTATCCACTTAATTCATGTTTCTACAATATTACTCTATACATATTCAATCATATGGAGTTCCTATACAATTTCTATTTGTCACTTCATTTCTAATCCATTTACAATCTCTTATAATATAACATTACATAGAACTTTCCATATGTGCATACTTTGGAACTCTAAATATCATATGATCATCATACTTTGGAACTCTAAATATCATATGATCATCACATTCAATGCTTACTATAACAATTTCCACTATCCAATATTACTCAAGTCCATTCCATTCTCACTTCCATCACATAATTCATTTAGCTTAACACAATTCAAGACCTAATCTCCCTTAGGTCTTTTAATACACACAACATCATTTCCATATTACTAATTCTATAATAATACCACATACATTTCATTCACAGTGAAAACTCAATTCACATCTCATATACATGTATACACTTAATTATATGCTCTTGTTTTATTTCCCTTTTTCATACATTCAATACAAATTTAATGTTTATCACTTTCTTTTAAACATTGTCATTCTCATTCTTTCAATATGATGTAAAGCATTCATTCATACTACAATGTATATATATATCCTGACTATACTAATACTTCACATTCATCTTGATCATATTCCCAAAGTGACATCTCTTTCACTTTCATCCTTAAAAAACACTTAATATACTTCCATAACCATCTTTACTCTTTGCAGTTAAAATGACTTAAAATAACTCATTTTCATTTGCTTATCCAATTCCTTTTCTTTTTTTTACTTTAAAACAATTTCTCTTTCTATCAATCACATTACTCAATTCATAATGCTTTAATATGGAATATTAGTCATTTCACCTAACCCATATATTGAATATACATTAAACCATCACTATCCCAATAATCTTTATCAAATTCCACTAAAACTTTAACTTCTCAAATTACTACTTCATTTAAGCTTCAATTTACCAAACTCATCTTTTCTAATCACTCTAAAACATCTTACAAATATATATCACAAAGCAATATTAAAACTTATAATTTCCACAATCATCAAGCTCACTTCAAAAAATCTCAAATATCACCTATTATCACCATTACCATGAGCTTTCACAATATCCAAGCATTTTACATTTCTAACATTGAATTTACTATGTTCGCATCAAAATAATGATATCAACTTATTTTCTTACTTAACCAATATCATCTCTTTCCTTTAATAAAACCTTAACTTTATATATATATATATATATATATATTCCAACTTTAACCAGTCACACTTTGTCTATATTAACCAACTCATTCAATATTCCACCATTCTTTCCTCATTTTTAGTAACATATCTTTCAATAATAACAATCCAACAATATTTTCTCTGTCTAGCAACCTCAACATAAACATTATTATAAAGAGATTCAAAGTATAGAGGAAAGAGTGCATACTTTAATCTTGATTTTGATTTCTATTCATTTTTCAACTTTATTCCTTTTTTTTTTATATTTCAATTCACATTATGTCCCACATAATATTGCTCATAACCATCAACATTACATTCTATGTTGCACACAACATGACATTTTTCATATGCATCATCAATATACATATATCACATTATATTTCACAATTCGTTTCCCATAATCAATTAGGCACTATGCCTCAATTATAATTCATTTCCAACATCATGGTCAACAATCATGGTTTCTCATCACATCAAAATGGTATACACATATATCATCAACTATATTGAACATCTCATATAACACAAATATTCTACAATTCATATAATGCCACATCCGAGACCAACCTAGGTATGAATGCATATGCATGTATTACAAATTTCATTTCAAAACTTTTCCTTTGTAACTCTATTTAAGCTTTCCAAAACTTTTCTTTTTAATTCTACTTATACTCTTCAAAAATTCTCTTTTTAGTTTCACTTAGGCCGAGAATCTAGAACCTAAGCTCTGATACCAAAACAATTGTAACACCTCGATACCCTATATAAGTACTATACATATACCTAGTATACATACAGTAAGTATATAGAGTATAAGGATGCCACTTTTCTTTTTACTTTTTAAAAACCTGTAACAAAATTCAAACCATAATAGGTCAATTTAAAGAACACTTACAAAATCATTGTCTTTATCAAAACTTCATTTATACATTTAATATAACATACTTAAAGTGGATACATGTATGCATTACCCTCTGGTTGGTCTCGACAAAATCTTACTCTTCTCGTGGCATACCAAAAGACTTCATATCTTCCACCAAGCTACCTGCGCGATAATACATCCGCGCTAAGCTCGAAAGCTTAGTAGTATAAATATAAAATACAAACATATATCATGGAAATACTAACATATAAAAATATATCAATTCCATATACTTTTAGTTCTTATTAAGTTTATCCCTTTTCATTTGCACCTTTCATATCTTTCAACTAATTTCATATCTTATACACATATATATACATAACATTTCTACCAATTCCAACCCATCACTAATATTCACAATCAACATCTCAATACACACATTATACATCATACTAACCATAAGTCACATTTCCAATTAAGACAATCATTGTCTTCAACCACAATTCATCAATTGAATTCACAATCAATGCTAGTACACACATTATACATCATACCAATCACAACATTTCTTTATTCACAATTCACCATTTATGATTCATCATTAGTGCTCATAATCAATATTTCAACACACAAATTACATATCATCAATCACATGTCCAATGAAGTATACCAAAGATTTCATTATCCATTTCTTTCAACATTTGTATATCACATTGACAACAAAGACAGACTCGGGCCCAACAAACACCACTATGTTATTCAGAGTTCAGAGTTATTGCTTTGGTCTATAATCATAATCATCAAGCCCGTAGGCATCATATATCAATATTTCTATCCATGGATAGTGTAACAGACCCAGTCTCTTGGACCATCAACTCATCATGAGGAGATCCTCAACCCGGCAAGACTGTTACCAATCATATATTTCATATTCACAATTCTCATAGTGTAACAGACCCAGTCTCTTGGACCTCAATTCAACTCAATTTGAAGAGATCCTCAACCTGGCAAGACTGTTACCTTTTTCATTTTATAGGCATGCCTCCAAACCCAGAACTCTGAAGACTGAATAACACATTAAACACATATTTCACTTATTGTTTCATTATCAATTTCAATCTCAATGCTCATTATCATCTAGGCAAATATGCCTTATTTCTTTCAATTGGATCATCATAGCCAATCACAATGGCTTCGTCTCACATTTGAATCATCATGGCCAATTACAATGGCTTCACTACATATCATATCTCAATCCATATGATACATATAACATCATTGATATAACATTTCAAAATATATTATTCATATAATACATTGCCATACACAAGATTCACAATGCATATAACATAACATTTTCTCATTTCTCAAAACACATTAACATCATTCATTACTAGAGCATTTATCATAACAAATTGCACATACCTTAAGAAGGATCCTCATATTTTCCTACCTTTTCCATTTCATATTTCATCCTTTATATATATATATATAGTAATATACATTCTTCATTTACATTCACAATATAATAGCTTATTTAACACTTTCATCCCAATGTGTTAATGTTCAAAGACATATAAGGATATACAATCAAATAAGGTTTATGCTTACCTTGTTAATGCTCTTCACATCCTTCACATCATTCAATCATCACCTTAGTCCAATTATATTAACAATATAATAAATCACTTAACACATTTGCAAACAAATGTGTTAAGCCTCAAATTATGTAATTAAATACAATCATATGTATTGTTACTTACCTCAAGAACTATTCCCATTCCTCCATACATTTCCTCTTCCAAGAATTCTCAACATATAGGTTAATGCAACACAATCTCTTCAAAACCTAATCCAAAGATCATTATACATAGGTTTAGAATCATCCACATACATTTGATTAGGGCATTCTTTGTTTTAGACATGTTTAAAGTGTTTATGTTTAGGTTTAGGTACCATAATACCTTTGAAGAATCAAAGCCATGCTAAAAGAACAAAGAATAAAAACAATAACCATTACATTTGAGGGACACGGTTAGTGCAATTCAACCTCTTCACAATCTAATCCAAAAGGAATATTAGCAAAATGACCATATGAATAGTACATTCTGGTTTTAGACTCCATTTTATCCTTATTTTGAAAAATTGTATAAACTAATCCACTTGACTAAAAATTCTAAAATTTTTACAGAATTTAGTTTTGTATCTTAAAATCATTCCTTTAAAATTTCAGATCAAACTGAACACAAAATCTTGGTCAAATAGTTCACCTAACCAGACTGCCCCAATTGCCCTGCATCCTGGCAGCAGTTCTGAGCTTTGTGAATTCCATAAATCAAATTCAATCAACGTGGTTCCAAATTATTTTTCTCAAATACTAGACTCACTAAGCAACAACATATACAAAATTCAATTGGATATGATTTTTCTACATTTTATTAAAAATCTCGAAATATAGCTGTCTCAGTTAAGGTACCTGCTGGAACAGGTCTAATAAAAATAATCTTTCTAAACTCATAACCATTCCAAAATCGAATCAACATATTTTTCGGTCATTCTATACTCATAGAGGCACAACATATCAAAAATTCACTTCAAGAACATTTTTCTATAATTAATTAAAAATCATACAAGTCACAACCTTTACTAATTGTAAAACAGAAAAAAAATTCACTAAACACAACTCTTACTCTTCCATCACCAACACCAACCTAGCTTCTTATCTTTAATTCCATTTCAACACTTTTATACACACCATACACAAACACACTAAATCATCACATCAACCAATCACAATTTTATTTAGACACAACTTCAAAATTGACAAAGGGAAACAAAAGAATTCTTACCTAAAATGAAGAAATTCCACAAATCTCTTTTCATAACCTTTGATTTCTTCTTCATTTTGCTTCTTGTCTCAAGAACACTTCTCTTTCCCTTTTGTCTAAGGAAGAGCCGGCCACACACAAATGAGAAGAGGAAAAGATGAAGAGCAAAAGTCAAATTTTGCTTCTTATATCCACCAAGAGTTTTTAACCTTGCAATTACTAAAACACCCTTCACCATTTAACTACCCTTTTGTCTCATATGTGCCCAATTAAGTAATTTCACATGCCACATAAAAATATCATCTTGCATTGACTCTCCCTTTGACCAATTTATATGTTATATATATCATCATATACCCAGCATATAAACTTGTCTCTAAACCCTAAATTTCTTCTCCAAAACACATATACATATACATTCTCTTTCCATTTCTTTTCTCTTACAATTTAACACATATATACAATCCAATATATAACAACAACAACACTAACCACAACATCAACAACATAATCAAAACTTTTAGGGCATATATGAGGATATTACAATTCTCTCCCCCTTAAATAATTTCGTCCTCGAAATTATCTAGTATAATTGTAATTCATTCATAATACCATACCATCTTAACTTCCATATGAAGTTAATTATACGCTTAAGTCATTATATCATCAAATCATATAGCTTCAACTCTCCTCTTTAGAATCAACCACCTTCTTTAAATTCCTTAACTCATCATTCTATATGTCTATACATCTTATTACTTTCTTGATCAAACATTCAAAAGATCTCATTACATTCCTATTAATATCTTTATACCAGAATCAGATCATCATATAGCACAAAAATACTTTGTCAAATCTTTATATTTAATACATTTTGTTCTTCACTTCTTTGTAATTACTCTCTTAACTTTAACCTTAAAAACTATAACTTATATCTGAGCATTAATTATCCATTCATTACAATCACTGTCTAAATAGACATCTATCACCCTCAATAGATAACAAAATCCTGATTTTTCATACATGGAGTTATTTCTTTAGCATGCTTTTCACTTAACTTACATATTAATACATTACTTTTCAACTTATTTTATAAATAACCAATCTTTTTCCCTTTTTCTCATGATGATTTATAATTATTATACTCCACTCATTCATGTCCAATCATACTTTAAAATTTACATCATATACATTATCATGTAAATAACTACACTCTTGGTACAACTATACACATTAAATCTCAATAATGATTCATAATCTCAGCCAAATCTAGATCCATTGATTTATCTGTCACATTATATCCACATTCCAATCTTGTTCAACTCCAACCAATAATTAATTTATTCAAACTTATCATGAAATTTCACAATATTCATATATGTATATATATTTATAACCTAATTCCATTAGGGTAAACATATATACAATTTCTGATCTCTTCCGATCCATATTCAATCAAATTATCATGATAACAAATCACTTCAAATTATCTTTTAATATACACATAATTTATTCTCTATCATCTTATTATAATACCCACCAATTCTCATAAAGGTTTTTATACCATATTTACTGTCTACAATTCATGCACTCAAACCTCGAGTTACATATCTTAAACATATTCAATATAACTTTCATAACATTCCATATCATTCCATATCATTGTTATATTTATTTTGATTACCTTATTTTCATATCATCCGTAACTCAAAACCTTTCCATAGTTTCTTTTTCCTCTCTTAGTCTTCACAATTATAACCAAAATTGTTAACATAAAATGATAATATACAACTTTATCCATCATAACTTTTAACTATACTTCTCAATTATAATTTCAACCTCACCAAATCTGTATTACAATCATTTTATCTAAGATTCAAATCCATGGATAACAATTTAACCGATCAAATATACTGAACAAAACACATGGCTTTAAGGGATTAATATTCAAGCCTGGAACTTTTAAATCAATGCTGTCTTTTTTTTTTCATCCTCAATCTTTACAAATACAATGCTAAAGTACATATCAAGAATCACTTATTCCTTCTTTACATTTTTGCTATATCAATAGCTAACACATTCCAACTCCGTTTCAAATCAATTGCACTCGATTTATAATCTTTATCCACTTAATTCATGTTTCTACAATATTACTCTATACATATTCAATCATATGGAGTTCCTATACAATTTCTATTTGTCACTTCATTTCTAATCCATTTACAATCTCTTATAATATAACATTACATAGAACTTTCCATATGTGCATACTTTGGAACTCTAAATATCATATGATCATCATACTTTGGAACTCTAAATATCATATGATCATCACATTCAATGCTTACTATAACAATTTCCACTATCCAATATTACTCAAGTCCATTCCATTCTCACTTCCATCACATAATTCATTTAGCTTAACACAATTCAAGACCTAATCTCCCTTAGGTCTTTTAATACACACAACATCATTTCCATATTACTAATTCTATAATAATACCACATACATTTCATTCACAGTGAAAACTCAATTCACATCTCATATACATGTATACACTTAATTATATGCTCTTGTTTTATTTCCCTTTTTCATACATTCAATACAAATTTAATGTTTATCACTTTCTTTTAAACATTGTCATTCTCATTCTTTCAATATGATGTAAAGCATTCATTCATACTACAATGTATATATATATCCTGACTATACTAATACTTCACATTCATCTTGATCATATTCCCAAAGTGACATCTCTTTCACTTTCATCCTTAAAAAACACTTAATATACTTCCATAACCATCTTTACTCTTTGCAGTTAAAATGACTTAAAATAACTCATTTTCATTTGCTTATCCAATTCCTTTTCTTTTTTTTACTTTAAAACAATTTCTCTTTCTATCAATCACATTACTCAATTCATAATGCTTTAATATGGAATATTAGTCATTTCACCTAACCCATATATTGAATATACATTAAACCATCACTATCCCAATAATCTTTATCAAATTCCACTAAAACTTTAACTTCTCAAATTACTACTTCATTTAAGCTTCAATTTACCAAACTCATCTTTTCTAATCACTCTAAAACATCTTACAAATATATATCACAAAGCAATATTAAAACTTATAATTTCCACAATCATCAAGCTCACTTCAAAAAATCTCAAATATCACCTATTATCACCATTACCATGAGCTTTCACAATATCCAAGCATTTTACATTTCTAACATTGAATTTACTATGTTCGCATCAAAATAATGATATCAACTTATTTTCTTACTTAACCAATATCATCTCTTTCCTTTAATAAAACCTTAACTTTATATATATATATATATATATTCCAACTTTAACCAGTCACACTTTGTCTATATTAACCAACTCATTCAATATTCCACCATTCTTTCCTCATTTTTAGTAACATATCTTTCAATAATAACAATCCAACAATATTTTCTCTGTCTAGCAACCTCAACATAAACATTATTATAAAGAGATTCAAAGTATAGAGGAAAGAGTGCATACTTTAATCTTGATTTTGATTTCTATTCATTTTTCAACTTTATTCCTTTTTTTTTTTTATATTTCAATTCACATTATGTCCCACATAATATTGCTCATAACCATCAACATTACATTCTATGTTGCACACAACATGACATTTTTCATATGCATCATCAATATACATATATCACATTATATTTCACAATTCGTTTCCCATAATCAATTAGGCACTATGCCTCAATTATAATTCATTTCCAACATCATGGTCAACAATCATGGTTTCTCATCACATCAAAATGGTATACACATATATCATCAACTATATTGAACATCTCATATAACACAAATATTCTACAATTCATATAATGCCACATCCGAGACCAACCTAGGTATGAATGCATATGCATGTATTACAAATTTCATTTCAAAACTTTTCCTTTGTAACTCTATTTAAGCTTTCCAAAACTTTTCTTTTTAATTCTACTTATACTCTTCAAAAATTCTCTTTTTAGTTTCACTTAGGCCGAGAATCTAGAACCTAAGCTCTGATACCAAAACAATTGTAACACCTCGATACCCTATATAAGTACTATACATATACCTAGTATACATACAGTAAGTATATAGAGTATAAGGATGCCACTTTTCTTTTTACTTTTTAAAAACCTGTAACAAAATTCAAACCATAATAGGTCAATTTAAAGAACACTTACAAAATCATTGTCTTTATCAAAACTTCATTTATACATTTAATATAACATACTTAAAGTGGATACATGTATGCATTACCCTCTGGTTGGTCTCGACAAAATCTTACTCTTCTCGTGGCATACCAAAAGACTTCATATCTTCCACCAAGCTACCTGCGCGATAATACATCCGCGCTAAGCTCGAAAGCTTAGTAGTATAAATATAAAATACAAACATATATCATGGAAATACTAACATATAAAGATATATCAATTCCATATACTTTTAGTTCTTATTAAGTTTATCCCTTTTCATTTGCACCTTTCATATCTTTCAACTAATTTCATATCTTATACACATATATATACATAACATTTCTACCAATTCCAACCCATCACTAATATTCACAATCAACATCTCAATACACACATTATACATCATACTAACCATAAGTCACATTTCCAATTAAGACAATCATTGTCTTCAACCACAATTCATCAATTGAATTCACAATCAATGCTAGTACACACATTATACATCATACCAATCACAACATTTCTTTATTCACAATTCACCATTTATGATTCATCATTAGTGCTCATAATCAATATTTCAACACACAAATTACATATCATCAATCACATGTCCAATGAAGTATACCAAAGATTTCATTATCCATTTCTTTCAACATTTGTATATCACATTGACAACAAAGACAGACTCGGGCCCAACAGACACCACTATGTTATTCAGAGTTCAGAGTTACTGCTTTGGTCTATAATCATAATCATCAAGCCCGTAGGCATCATATATCAATATTTCTATCCATGGATAGTGTAACAGACCCAGTCTCTTGGACCATCAACTCATCATGAGGAGATCCTCAACCCGGCAAGACTGTTACCAATCATATATTTCATATTCACAATTCTCATAGTGTAACAGACCCAGTCTCTTGGACCTCAATTCAACTCAATTTGAAGAGATCCTCAACCTGGCAAGACTGTTACCTTTTTCATTTTATAGGTATGCCTCCAAACCCAGAACTCTGAAGACTGAATAACACATTAAACACATATTTCACTTATTGTTTCATTATCAATTTCAATCTCAATGCTCATTATCATCTAGGCAAATATGCCTTATTTCTTTCAATTGGATCATCATAGCCAATCACAATGGCTTCGTCTCACATTTGAATCATCATGGCCAATTACAATGGCTTCACTACATATCATATCTCAATCCATATGATACATATAACATCATTGATATAACATTTCAAAATATATTATTCATATAATACATTGCCATACACAAGATTCACAATGCATATAACATAACATTTTCTCATTTCTCAAAACACATTAACATCATTCATTACTAGAGCATTTATCATAACAAATTGCACATACCTTAAGAAGGATCCTCATATTTTCCTACCTTTTCCATTTCATATTTCATCCTTTATATATATATATATATAGTAATATACATTCTTCATTTACATTCACAATATAATAGCTTATTTAACACTTTCATCCCAATGTGTTAATGTTCAAAGACATATAAGGATATACAATCAAATAGGGTTTATGCTTACCTTGTTAGTGCTCTTCACATCCTTCACATCATTCAATCATCACCTTAGTCCAATTATATTAACAATATAATAAATCACTTAACACATTTGCAAACAAATGTGTTAAGCCTCAAATTATGTAATTAAATACAATCATATGTATTGTTACTTACCTCAAGAACTATTCCCATTCCTCCATACATTTCCTCTTCCAAGAATTCTCAACATATAGGTTAATGCAACACAATCTCTTCAAAACCTAATCCAAAGATCATTATACATAGGTTTAGAATCATCCACATACATTTGATTAGGGCATTCTTTGTTTTAGACATGTTTAAAGTGTTTATGTTTAGGTTTAGGTACCATAATACCTTTGAAGAATCAAAGCCATGCTAAAAGAACAAAGAATAAAAACAATAACCATTACATTTGAGGGACACGGTTAGGGCAATTCAACCTCTTCACAATCTAATCCAAAAGGAATATTAGCAAAATGACCATATGAATAGTACATTCTGGTTTTAGACTCCATTTTATCCTTATTTTGAAAAATTGTATAAACTAATCCACTTGACTAAAAATTCTAAAATTTTTACAGAATTTAGTTTTGTATCTTAAAATCATTCCTTTAAAATTTCAGATCAAACTGAACACAAAATCTTGGTCAAATAGTTCACCTAACCAGACTGCCCCAATTGCCCTGCATCCTGGCAGCAGTTCTGAACTTTGTGAATTCCATAAATCAAATTCAATCAACGTGGTTCCAAATTATTTTTCTCAAATACTAGACTCACTAAGCAACAACATATACAAAATTCAATTGGATATGATTTTTCTACATTTTATTAAAAATCCCGAAATATATCTGTCTCAGTTAAGGTACCTGCTGGAACAGGTCTAATAAAAATAATCTTTCTAAACTCATAACCATTCCAAAATCGAATCAACATATTTTTCAGTCATTCTAGACTCATAGAGCCACAACATATCAAAAATTCACTTCAAGAACATTTTTCTATAATTAATTAAAAATCATACAAGTCACAGCCTTTACTAATTGTAAAACAGAAAAAAAATTCACTAAACACAACTCTTACTCTTCCATCACCAACACCAACCTAGCTTCTTATCTTTAATTCCATTTCAACACTTTTACACACACCATACACAAACACACTAAATCATCACATCAACCAATCACAATTTTATTTAGACACAACTTCAAAATTGACAAAGGGAAACAAAAGAATTCTTACCTAAAATGAAGAAATTCCACAAATCTCTTTTCACAACCTTTGATTTCTTCTTCATTTTGCTTCTTGTCTCAAGAACACTTCTCTTTCCCTTTTGTCTAAGGAAGAGCCGGCCACACACAAATGAGAAGAGGAAAAGATGAAGAGCAAAAGTCAAATTTTGCTTCTTATATCCACCAAGAGTTTTTAACCTTGCAATTACTAAAACACCCTTCACCATTTAACTACCCTTTTGTCTCATATGTGCCCAATTAAGTAATTTCAAATGCCACATAAAAATATCCTCTTGCATTGACTCTCCCTTTGACCAATTTATATGTTATATATATCATCATATACCCAACATATAAACTTGTCTCTAAACCCTAAATTTCTTCTCCAAAACACATATACATATACATTCTCTTTCCATTTCTTTTCTCTTACAATTTAACACATATATACAATCCAATATATAACAACAACAACACTAACCACAACATCAACAACATAATCAAAACTTTTAGGGCATATATGAGGATATTACAGTGACCTTACTTCCATCAAGATGAAGATTCCTTCCTTTGAAGGGAAGAACAATGCAGAAGAGTTCATAGAATGGGAGAGGAAAGTTGAGCAGATTTTTGAATGCCATAAACTACACCGAAGAGAAGAAATCAGTTTTGGCAGCCGTAGAGTTCAAAGGGTATGCTACCTTTTGGCGGGATCAATTGAAAGCTAATAGAAGAGGGAAAGGTATGAGGCCAATTCCTGAATGGTCAACCTTGAAAGAACTAATGAGAAGCCGATTTGTACCATCTCACTACATTCAGGATTTGTACAATCGACTAGCAAGACTAGTTCAAGGTGGAAAAAGTGTGGAAGAGTACCACAAAGAGATGGAGATGATCATGGCTAGGGCAAATATCGATGAAGATGAAGACAAGAAGATGTCACAATTTCTTGGGGGATTGAATTTGAACATAGCCAATGAATTGGAGATGTATGAATTCTACACAATGGAAGAGTTAGTTCAAAAGGCCATGAAGATAGAGAGAAGATTGAAGAATAAAGCTATTTTGAAAACTGGCTACTCTAAAGCTAGTGGAAAATTTTCAAACTTTAAGGGTTCAAGTTCGAGTGGAGGTTCCTACAAAGGGGATTACAAGGGTTCTTTCCAAAAGAATTCTTCCTACAATCCTAATTTCAAGAAGCCGAATGATGGGAATGCAAAAACAGCCAAGGAAACACCTTCTAGACCTACTCCAAGTAGGGAAATTAAATGCTACAAGTGTTTGGGAAGTGGACACATTGCTTCTCAATGTCTGAATAAGAGGGTGATGATTGCAACCCATGAAGGGAAAATTGAATCAGAATCTGAACATGAAGAAGAAGAGGAGGCCGAATGTGGTGATAGGGCAAAATATGATGAAGAGACTTGGGAGAATCATGTCTTGAATGCTGAACATGGAGAGATACTTGTTACTAGAAGAGCCTTGAATATTCAAGTCAAGGAAGAAGGCTTGGATCAAAGGGAGAATCTTTTCCACTCTAGGTGTTTGGTGAATGGTAAGGTTTGTACACTTATCATTGATGGTGGAAGTTGTACCAATGCTGCTAGTACTACAATGGTGGATAAATTGGGGTTAACTTGTTTTAAACATCCCAATCCTTACAAGTTGCAATGGTTCAATGATGCTGGGGAAGTAAAAGTGTTGAAGCAAGTCAAGGTACCATTCTCCATTGGGTGGTATAAAGATGAGGTTTTGTGTAATGTAGTGCCAATGCAAGCTGGACATTTGCTATTAGGAAGACCATGGCAGCATGATAGAAGGGCACAACATGATGGATTTTCTAATAAGTATACCTTTACTTATGAGGGAAAGAAGGTTGTACTAGCACCATTATCACCTCAAGAGGTGTATGAAGATCAGAAGATGATGTTAGAGAGGGAGAAAGAAGTTTCAGCCTTTATGAACCAAGGGGGTTCAAATTCAGCCAATGATGTTTCTTCAACACCCATGGGTAATTCTAAGGGTAGGGAGAGAGAAAATAATAAAGTAAGTAAGTGCAGAAAGGGAAAAGAGGCCGAGAGTCAAAAGAAAGTAAGCAAACAAATAAATGGCCCATTGGTGAGAGAAAATAAGCAAGGAGAAAAAGCAAAATATACTTTTTATGCAAGAGCAAGAGAGATAGTTGTAGGGAAGCCTGTACTTATTATTATGTATAAAGAATTGTTACTTGCTGACAGTGAAGAATCTCTTGATTCTTTACCTTCTAGTTTTGTATCTTTGTTGCAGGTTTTTAAGGATGTGTTTCCTGAAAACCTTCCTAGTAGTTTGCCGCCATTAAGAGGGATTAAACATCAAATTGATTTTATACTCGGTTCTACAATTCCAAACCGGCCAGCATATAGGAGCAATCCTATGGAGACAAAAGAGATTCATGAGAAAGCAAGGGCGAATATTGAGAAAAGGAACAAGAGATATGCTGATTCTGCAAATAGAGGGAGATGTGAGATGAAGTTTCAAGTAGGAGATTGGGTTTGGGTGCATTTTCGAAAAGAGAGGTTTCCTAACCAAAGGAAGAACAAGTTGCAAGCAAGGGGAGATGGCCCATTCCAAGTGCTGGAGAAGATTAATGACAATGCCTACAAGATCGACTTACCAGGTACGTATAATGTTAGTGCTACTTTCAATGTAAGTGATCTTTCTCCTTTTGATGATGTAGATTTGAGGACAAATCTTTTTGAAGAGGGGGAGAATGATGCAAGAAAGGATCCCTTGAAGCTAGCAAGTGGACCAATCACTAGGAGCAAGGCAAAGAGATATCAAGCTAGTATGGCTTTGCATATTCAAGAAGAGATTTCCAAAGAGCTTCAAGAATTATCATTCAAGAAGATGGAGATAGAGCTAGAAGAAGGCACACCAAAGCTGATTATGATGCTTAGTGTGAAAATGGAAGCTAAAGGCTAGCTAAAGAGGTCCAACGTGCAAGAAAGGTCCATGGGGATTCATATAAAGCCTTGGGAAGTAATTTAAGGCCTTAGTAAGATGATGGAAGTGATTGGAAGAAAAGCTCGGAGTGCAGCCAGTTTCACACGTACCTGTGAGATTTCTGAAGCCCTGTGAGAATAGCTGGATGGACCCACTGCTTAAAGATTATTAATTCTGTTTAATGGGCCACGTTTTATATCATTATGGAAGGCTTAAAAATAGGATTTTGTTTCCATACTTTATATTTTCCTTAGTGGATTAGGATTTTGTTTCCATACTTTATATTTTCCTTAGTGGATTAGGATTTCGTTTCCATACTTTATATTTTCCTTATTGGATTAGGATTACTTTATGTTTTTCCTTATGCAATTAGGAATGTTTTTCCTTATGCAATTAGGAATGTTTTCCTTATGCAATTAGGAATGTTTTTCCTTATGCAATTAGGAATGTTTTCCTTATGCAATTAGGAATCTTTTCCTTATTCAATTAGGAATGTTTTAGTCTTAATTTTCCATATGCAATTAGGAATTTTGTAACCCTTATTTAAGGGCACTATTAGGCCAAATTTAACATACAACATTTAATAAAAATTTTTGAATTCTTCTACAAGTTCTTCTTGTGAATTTTTGTGTGAGAGAGATTAGAGTGGATTCTTTAATTCTTTCTTTGCATCAAGAATTAGGTTTACTTATCAACAAGAGTTGTGGCGTTTTCCTTCTTCTTACCAACTAAATCCTTCAATCATAGTGAGTTCGCGTCTCTTTATAGGCGTTGGGTTCCTTAGGAGGTGATTATCAAGTTTCAAGGAGTTCTCTACCATTGTTATACGTTGGGTTTGCTGCCATCGTTGCTAAGGGTCCGCGTCAACTTCTCTCTCAGGAGGTACCCCTGGTAACTCATCAGGGAAAGCATCTGAAAACTTGGCAACTGTGGGTATACTTTCAAGCAGGGATCCCACTATTCTAGTATCTACAACATGAGCAAGATAAGCCTCACATCCCTTCCGAATCATCCTCCCAACTGAAACAGCTAAAACAAACATGGATGAAAGATACCTCTGCTCACTAGATACTATAACATCCCTACCATCCCGTGTTTTCAAAGTAACACATTTCTTCTGACAGTCTACGACAACCCCATGCTTGGATAACCAATCCATGACAAAAATTAGATCATATTCCCTGAAAGGCATCTCAATCAGGTCACCGAAAAACTCCTCATCCTGAACAACAACTGGACTATCTCGGTGCACCTTACTCACCACAACACTATGCCCTAAAGGATTTGTCACCAAGACATCAAATCCTAGGGACTCAAAATGAAATTTAGTCACAGGCAAGATAGATGCACTTGTGTATGAATGAGTAGATCCAGGATCTAATAGAGCAAGGACTGAAATACCAAATAAAGAAAATGTACCAGCAATGACGGCTGAAGCATCCGGCTGCCTTTGCATCACATAAACCCACTGAGATGGCCCAGCCTCATCTGGCCTACTGCCTTCCAATGTAGAGCCTCCTCTCTAACTAAACCTAGGTTGACCACCTCTACTAAAACCTCTGCCACCACGACCCCCTCTGACATTGGGTTGAGAAGCTGCAGTATCTGCCTGCCTAACCTATGGTGGCTCGGGACAATCTCTGATAAAATGGTCTGACGACCCACATCTAAAACACACTCCCGAAGCACCTCTCCACCAACAGACACCTCTGAGTACTCTACCACAATAAACGCAAGTAGGTGAAATAGGTCTCTGAGCCACTGGGGTCGGAGCACTAGCCACTAAAACTGCAGGTCTCTGTCTCTATCTCTACTGTTGTACTGACCTGCCAAACTGCCCTTGACTCCTACTAAAACTCTGAAAATGTCCCCCTCGGCCTCTCTTAACTGATGAAGACCCTGCCTCACTCTGAAGTCTCCTAACTCTGGTCTCCTCAACCCTAGCAGCTGCTGCAAGACTCTGTGTCCTCTCAACACTCCTGGCAGCTGCAACTAACTGGGAAAAATTATGATACCGAGAGTCTGCGATGATGCACATGATAGAGGGTCTCAGTCCCTCCTCAAACCTCCTGCACCTGTTAAACTAGTCAGAAATGATCCCACCAGCATAGTGACTCAACCGGATAAACTCGATCTCATACTCGGTCACTGTCCTGGTATCATGTCTCAGACTTAGGAACTCCATCTTCTTTGCATCTTTATACTCTCTCGGAGTATACTTCTGCTCAAATTTCCACAGAAAATCATCATAGGTCAGGACTGGTGGATCATCCAGAGCATGTGGAACCGTCTTCCACCAATCATATGCATCTCTCTGCAGAAGAGATCTGGCATAATCAAACTTCTCTTCTGGACTAGCCTGTAACTGAATAAATATCCTTTGAACCTGGTCTAGCTACTACTCTGCTACAGCAGGGTCTGTAGTACCAACAAAGTTCTCAGCTCCATACTTTCTCAGTTTATCATACTTCCTCACCGGCAACTGCGGCTGCGGCTGTGGCGGCTGCGGAACTGGAGTCTGCCTCAACAACTCTACCATATGCCATAACTAGCCAGGCGGAACCTCATCAGCTGCTGGTCTCACAGACACAGAAATAGACGCCTCACCAGCAGATACAACCCTAGCTCCATCTCTACCCTCATCTGGAGCCACACTCTCTGCACTACCCTCAGCAGCCTAATGCGGCCGAGATGCCATAACTACCTATATCTGCAAATAAAGCAGAAAATACTATATCAGAGATCAGAAACTGCCAGTGCCAATGCATGTATTACAATTAAAAACTATTTTCAAATCCCCCATTTTCTCTCTCTATCATCCCACCTAGGTCGAAAACCTCAAACCTAGGCTCTGATGTCAAAATAAATGTAACACCTTTATACCCTATATACGTACAATACATATTTTCAGCATATGTAAAATATGTATATACGATACAAAAATATAACAGACCGGTTTACTAAATTTTTTTTCACATTTCCAATTTAAAATTTCAAATTCTAAATATATAAAAATTAAATAGAATATAAATATTATTTACTTGTTATAAGAATCCAAAATAAATAATATATATAAAAATCTCTGGAAAAAAATTGCCAGAGTTTTATCTGTATTTTGGACATCCCAAAATTTATCAAAACACAACCTGCAAAAAGAAAACACTCCCAAATAATTTCAAATCACCATCTCAACCATACTTCTCAATTTCACCAAGTTTCTCAAACATTTATACATATAGATATATATAATTTAAAACACACTTACTCTCCCATTTCAAATACATTGACCCAAACATTCTTTATAATATACAATACGTAAAATCCAAAACTTAATATATTATGCATAAAACTCAATAGTGTACAATAACATAAAAATATATACATGCTGCTGGCAGTGTTTCTGATCTTGATAACAACTCAACAAGCTCAACTACAAGTCTAGACCTGACTTGGTCTAGAAGAACTCCTGGCTCAGCTGGGTCTACCTTGTCACCTGCACGATGGAAACAATCTTGCTAAGGCGAAGCCTAGAGGTACAAACTTTGATAATAACAATATAACTCAATGCAATACCAAATACAGAATACATATAGATGTCACATCAATCCACTTTCTTATATTTTTCAAATATTTCATAAGCACAACTCATAACATTATATTACTCAATTGTATCATAATTCATAATTCATATTAAAACAAAGACAAGCATGGGCCCAAAAAGAATCTAATATGCTATTCAAATTTTAGAGTTACTGCTTTGGTCCATAATGACACCATGTGTCTAGCCCCGTAGGCAATATATATATCCATGGATAATGTAACTGCCCCAGTGATACGAACCAGCCACGAGGTAAGGATCCATTGGTGATTCAAATGGGCCATTGACTAGGAGCAGAGCTAAGAACTTTGGAGTAGCTATGGGATTGCATATTCAAGATCAAATTTCAAAGGAACTGACTGAAATGGCAATGGAAAAGTGCACAATAGAGCTTGAAGAAGGCACACCAAAGCTGATTATGATGCTTAGTGTGGAAGCTAAAGACTAGCTAAAGAGGTCCAACGTGCAAGAAAGGTCCATGGGGGTTCATATAAAGCCTTGGGAAGTAATTTAAGGCCCATGGACAGCCCAAATAGTGTGGGGCGTGTTCTTATGTTGAAAGGATTTAGTTTGGTTTTTTCCATACTTTATATTTTCCTTAGTGGATTAGGATTTTGTTTCTATACTTTATATTTTCTTAGTGGATTAGGATTTTGTTTCCATACTTTATATTTTCCTTAGTGGATCAGGATTTTGTTTCCATACTTTATATTTTCCTTAATGGGTTAGGATTTTGACTTTGTAGCTTTCCTTTTCCCATTAGAATTAGGGTTTCGGATTTATGTGTGCCTTTTAGTATAAATAGGGCCTTATTTTCTTGTAAGGGGACTTTTGACATATTATTATTAAAAATTTTTGAATTCTTCTACAAGTTCTTCTTGTGAATTTTCGTGTGAGAGAGATTAGAGTGGATTCTTTAATTCTTTCTTTGCATCAAGAATTAGGTTTACGTATCAACGAGATTTGTGGCATTTTCCTTCTTCTTACCAACTAAATCCTTCAATCATAGTGAGTTCGTGTCTCTTTATAGGTGTTGGGTTCCTTAGGAGGTGATTATCAAGTTTCAAGGAGTTCTCTACCATTGTTATACGTTGGGTTTGCTGCCATCGTTGCTAAGGGTCCGCGTCATTTGGTACCAGAGCCTTGCTACAAGGTAATTTTTATCTACTTTGTCTTTCTAGGGTTTGTTAATTTAGGTCTTTTAAGTTTCTACGTTTTAGGGTTCTTAGAGAGTCTAGTCTTTAATTTTTGAAAAAAAGAGTCATTTATCAAAATTCGAAAAGTCTAAAGATTGTTGAAAGAGTAATTCGAAACCTAGGAAAAGGAGTCTGATTGAAATTCGAAACCTAGGCCTTGCATCTGAATTGGATTCGAAACCAAGATTAGGGTTCTTGAAAGAAAGCAAAAGCTAGAGTTTTGTTCAAGTTTGATTTCGATCTGATTTTGAGTGAATCTGGGGTTGCGAATTAAGTCCAGATTTTGAAAAGTTCTTAGGAGTAAATTAAGTCTCGAATCAAGGGGATAGTGAGAGGAAGCAAAAAAAAAAGAGTACAAAACCACCTCAACAAAAATTGTTTGATATTCTTGCTATTTGGGTGCCAAGGTCAGATCTAGGTGGGTCAGAAGTAATAAAAAAAAAATTTTTGGGGCGAAAAATTTCACCTTTTGAGGGGCTTTTGGAATTCGAAAATCATACCTTAATATTCTTATTATTTGAGTGTTATAGGTGGGAATTAGAGTCTAGAAGCTAGCGTTTTGGGTAGAATTGATTAGGTCCATAAAGCAGCTTGCCAAGTGTGGGTTGTTTTTGATTCATTATATCCAAATTTGTCTTATTTATTGGCTTCATTGTTTCTGATTTCTTTATCTAGCTTTTAATTCCATTACATTGCTAAGTATCATTTGCTTGTGTCGATACTTGGTTTTATATCATGTAGTGCAAATTACCTTGCATTGCCTCCGGATACTTGTCTTGTTTTCTATCTAGTTCTAGGATTTAGGTTCTAGTTTCTTGAACAACTTGACAATTGTTGGTTTGTGAGCTTGGTTCTGAAGTGCAATCAAGGAAGACAAGAAAAGTGAGGTAATTCTAAACACTTGAGTGAATTTCAATTATTACTAATCTTGTTTCTTTGAGTTTGTTTGTTTGTTAACATGGCTGGAAAAGGAGAAGAGACTAGCAAAGAAGGAGATATGGCCAAAAGCTTGGCTAGGCTTAATGAGACTTTGGCAGCAATGCTTGGTCGAATGGAGATGATAGATACTAGATTGCAAGAGAATGCAGCACGGCAAGCACAACAAATGCAACAAGTGCAACAAATTCAGCAAGTGCAACAAGGGCAGCCAGCAGCACATCCAAATCCCATAATGCGAGCTAGAAGAGTGCTTAGGAGAGAAGGGCAAGGAAATCTTGAAGCCCTAAAAGCAGCCAAAAGGGTAGAAGATGAAGATGAAGGTGGAAATCAACCTACCACTGATGGTGACCTTACTTCCATCAAGATGAAGATTCCTTCCTTTGAAGGGAAGAATAATGCAGAAGAGTTCATAGAATGGAGAGGCAAGTTGAGCATATTTTCGAATGCCATAACTACACCAAAGAGAAGAAATCAGTTTTGGCAGCCGTAGAGTTCAAAGGGTATGCTACCTTTTGGTGGGATCAATTGAAAGCTAATAGAAGAGGGAAAGGTATGAGGGCTATTCCTGAATGGTCAACCTTGAAAGAACTAATGAGAAGCCGATTTGTACCATCTCACTACATTCAGTATTTGTACAATCGACTAGCAAGACTAGTTCAAGGTGGAAGAAGTGTGGAAGAGTACCACAAAGAGATGGAGATGATTATGGCTAGGGCAAATATTGATGAAGATGAAGACAAGAAGATGTCACGATTTCTTGGGGGATTGAATTTGAACATAGCCAATGAATTGGAGATGTATGAATTCAACACAATGGAAGAGTTAGTTCAAAAGGCCATGAAGATAGAAAGAAGATTGAAGAATAAAGCTATTTCGAAAACTGGCTACTCTAAAGCTAGTGGAAATTTTTCAAACTTCAAGGGTTCAAGTTCGAGTGGAGGTTCCTATAAAGGGGATTACAAGGGTTCTTTCCAAAAGAATTCTTCCTACAATCCTAATTTCAAGAAGCCGAATGATGGGGATGCAAAAATAGCCAAGGAAACACCTTCTAGACCTACTCCAAGTAGGAAAATTAAATGCTACAAGTGTTTGGGAAGTGGACACATTACTTCTCAATGTCTGAATAAGAGGGTGATGATTGCTACCCATGAAGGGGAAATTGAATCAGAATCTGAACATGAAGAAGAAGAGGAGGCCGAATGTGGTGATAGGGCCGAATATGATGAAGAGGCTTGGGAGAATCAAGTATTGAATGCTGAACACGGAGAGATGCTTGTTACTAGAAGAGCCTTGAATATTCAAGTCAAGGAAGAAGGCTTGGATCAAAGGGAGAATCTTTTCCACTCTAGGTGTTTGGTGAATGGTAAGGTTTGTACACTTATCATTGATGGTGGAAGTTGTACCAATGCTGCTAGTACTACAATGGTGGACAATTGGGGTTAGCTTGTTTTAAACATCCCAATCCTTACAAGTTGCAATGGTTCAATGACGCTGGGAAAGTAAAAGTGTTGAAGCAAGTCAAGGTACCATTCTCCATTGGGTGGTATAAAGATGAGGTTTTGTGTGATGTAGTGCCAATGCAAGCTGGACATTTGCTATTAGGAAGACCATGGCAGCATGATAGAAGGGCACAACATGATGGCTTTTCTAATAAGTATACCTTTACTTATGAAGGAAAGAAGGTTGTTCTAGCACCATTATCACCTCAAGAGGTGTATAAAGATCAAAAGAGGATGCTAGAGAGGGAGAAAGAAGTTTAGGCCAACATGAACCAAGGGGGTTCAAATTCGGCCAATGATGTTTCTTCAACACCCAAGGGTAATTCTAAGGGTGGGGAGAGAGAAAATAATAAAGTGAGTGAGTGCAGAAAGGGAAAAGAGGCCGAGAGTCAAAAGAAAGTAAGCAAACAAATAAATGGCCCATTGGTGAGAGAAAATAAGCTAGGAGAAAAAGCAAAACATACTTTTTATGCAAGAGCAAGAGAGATAGATGTAGGGAAGCATGTACTCATTATTATGTATAAAGAATCGTTACTTGCTGACAGTGAAGAATCTCTTGATTCTTTACCTTCTAGTTTTGTGTCTTTGTTGCAGGATTTTAAGGATGTGTTTCCTGAAGACCTTCCTAGTGGTTTGCCGCCATTAAGAGGGATTGAACATCAAATTGACTTCATACCCGGTTCTACAATTCCAATCCGGCCAGCATATAGGAGCAATCCTATGGAGACAAAAGAGACGCAAAGACAAGTTGAAGAGCTTTTGGAGAAAGGCTTGGTTTGCTAGAGCCTTAGTCCTTGTGCCGTTCCAGTCTTATTAGTACCCAAGAAAGATGGTTCTTGGAGGATGTGTGTTGATTGTAGGGCTGTGAACAAGATTACTGTGAAGTATAGACATCCCATTCCTAGACTTGATGACATGTTGGACGAATTGCATAAGGCGAAATATTTCACAAAGATTGATCTTATGAGTGGTTATCATCAAATTCGCATGAAGCCTAGAGATGAATGGAAGACTGCCTTCAAAGCGAAATATGGTTTGTATGAATGGTTAGTTATGCCTTTTGGTTTATCTAATGCACCTAGTACTTTCATGAGATTAATGAACCATGTTTTGAGAGCTTATTTAGGTAAGTTTGTGGTAGTTTACTTTGATGATATTCTGATTTATAGCAAAACTGAGGAAGAACATGTTAAACATGTTAGGAAAGTGCTTGAAATCCTTAGGGAGTAAAACCTTTATGCTAAGCTTAAGAAGTGTTCTTTTTGTCTAGATAGGGTTGTTTTTCTTGGTTTTGTTGTAAGTATGCAGGGAATTGAAGTTGATCAAGAGAAGGTGAAAGCTATCCAAGAGTGGCTGAATCCTTCAAGTGTGACAGAAGTGAGGAGTTTTCACGGATTGGCAAGCTTCTATAGGAGATTTGTCCCTAATTTCTCTACATTAGTAGCCCCCTTGACTAGCATAATCAAGAAAGAAGTGGGATTCGTTTGGGGCAAGGAGCAACAAGAAGCATTTGATGCTTTGAAAGAGAAGCTTTCTACTACACCTATTTTAGCTTTACCTAACTTTGATTCTACTTTTAAAATTGAATGTGATGCTTCTGGTGTAGGTATTGGAGCTGTTTTGATGCAAGAGAAGAAGCCCATTGCATACTTTAGTGAAAAGCTTAATGGAGCAAAGCTGAATTATTCAACTTATGACAAGGAGCTATATGCTTTGGTGAGAGCATTGGAAGTATGGGAGCATTATTTGCTGCCCAAGGAATTCATGATCCATTTAGACCATGAATCATTGAAGCATTTGAGAGGGCAAGGCAAGTTGAATAAAAGACATGCAAAATGGGTTGTGAAGATTGAGAAGTTTTCTCATGTGATCAAATACAAGCAAGGTAAAGACAATGTAGTGGCAGATGCACTTTCAAGGAGGTACGCTTTACTTAATGTTTTGAGTACTAAATTGCTTGGATTTGAATGTATAAAGGACTTATATGTTGGTGATTCTGATTTCGGCAATGTTTATGATGCTTGTGAGCATGGTACTTTTAATTCTTTCTATAAACATGATGGGTTTTTGTTTAAGGGTTCCAAAATAATGCATGCCTAGATGTTCTATGAGAGATTTGCTAGTATTAGAATCACATTGTGGGGGTTTGATGGGGCATTTTGGAATTGATAAGGCTTTAGACATGTTGAATGAACACTTTTATTGGCCGAATATGAAAAGGGATGTAATTCGAATTTGTAAGGCTTGTTTGGCTTGTAGGCAAGCTAAGTCTAAGTCTATGCCTCATGGTTTGTATATGCCATTACTCGTTCCTAGTTCTCCTTGGATGAACATTAGTATGGACTTTGTTTTAGGATTACCAAGGACTAAGAGGGGGGAGAGATAGCATATTTGTGGTTGTTGATAGGTTTAGTAAGATGGCACACTTTATCCCATGTCATAAGAGTGATGATGCTAGTTTAGTGGCCAAACTCTTCTTTAGGGAGGTGGTTCGAATTCATGGGATACCAAAATCCATAGTTTCTGATAGAGACACCAAGTTTTTATCTCACTTTTGGCGTGTGCTTTGGGGAAAGTTAGGTACCAAGTTGTTATTTTCCACCACTTGTCATCCTCAAACGGATGGACAAACAGAAGTAGTAAACAGAACTTTAGGTACCATGTTGAGAGCTTTAGTGGGTAAGAATTTGAGTTCTTGGGAAGATTGTTTGCCATTTATTGAGTTTGCTTATAATCGTGCTATTCATTCTTCTACAGGATATTCACCTTTTGAGCTTGTTTATGGTTTTAACCCACTAATAGTTTTGGATCTTGTTTCTTTACCTTCTCATGAGCTTGTTAGTTTAGATGGTGAGAAGAAAGCTAAATTGGTGAAAGAGATGCATGAGAAAGCATGGGTGAATATTGAGAAAAGGAACAAGAGATATGCTGATTCTGCAAATAAAGGGAGACATGAGATGAAGTTTCAAGTAGGAGATTGGGTTTGGGTACACTTCCGAAAGGAGAGGTTTCCAAATCAAAGGAAGAATAAGCTTGATGCACGTGGTGATGGTCCATTTCAAGTGTTGGCAAAGATCAATGATAATGCATACAAGATAGACTTGCCTGGTGAGTATAGTGTTAGTACTACTTTTAATGTGTTTGATTTATCTCATTATGATAATGCAGATTTGAGGACAAATCTTTTTGAAGAGGGGGAGAATGATACGAACCAGCCACGAGGTAAGGATCCATTGGTGCTTCCAAATGGGCCATTGACTAGGAGCAGAGCTAAAAAGTTTGGAGCAGCTATGGGATTGCATATTCAAGATCAAATTTCAAAGGAAGTTATTGAAATGGCAATGGAAAAGCGCACAATAGAGCTTGAAGAAGGCACACCAAAGCTGATTATGATGCTTAGTGTGGAAGCTAAAGGCTAGCTAAAGAGGTCCAACGTGCAAGAAAGGTCCATGGGGGTTCATATAAAGCCTTGGGAAGTAATTTAAGGCCCATGGACAGCCTAAATAGTGTGGGGCGTGTTCTTATGTTGAAAGGATTTAGTTTGGTTGTTTCCATACTTTATACTTTCCTTAGTGGATTAGGATTTTGTTTCCATACTTTATATTTTCCTTAGTGGATTAGAATTTTATTTCCATACTTTATATTTTCCTTAGTGGATTAGGATTTTGTTTCCATACTTTATATTTTCCTTAATGGGTTAGGATTTTGACTTTGTAGCTTTCCTTTTCCCATTAGAATTAGGGTTTCAAATTTATGTGTGCCTTTTAGTATAAATAGGGCCTTATTTTTCTTGTAAGGGGACTTTTGACATATTATTATTAAAAATTTTCGAATTCTTCTACAAGTTCTTCTTGTGAATTTTCGTGTGAGAGAGATTAGAGTGGATTCTTTAATTCTTTCTTTGCATCAAGAATTAGGTTTACTTATCAATGAGAGTTGTGGCGTTTTCCTTCTTCTTACCAACTAAATCCTTCAATCATAGTGAGTTTGCATCTCTTTATAGGCGTTGGGTTCCTTAGGAGGTGATTATCAAGTTTTAAGGAGTTCTCTACCATTGTTATATGTTGGGTTTGCTGCCATCGTTGCTAAGGGTCCGCGTCACCCAGTCTCTTGGACCTCAACCCGGCTAGACCCTTAGGCCCCAGTATCTTGGTCCTCAACCCGGCTAAACCCTTCGGCCCTAGTATCTTGGTCCTCAACCCAGCTAAACTGCTACAGTTTTTGAGGCTTACGATAAAAATCATATTTATCAGCTGGTCTGGCTTACGACCCAGTCTTTTCACCATTCCAGCGTGTAGCCCGTAGGCAATCATAGGCATGTCACCAAACCTAGAACTCTGAAAATTGAATAACATACTAGGCACACAATTTATTCATATTTCTCATTATTAATCTCTTTCTTATTTTCACATATTCAATCTAGGCACATTGCCTTATTTTTACATTTTTTTCTCACTTCTCTCATTTTTCACATCTTTCTCACTTTTCTCACTTTTCACATTTTTATCAATATCAATTCATTTCCTTATTACACATATTTCATTTTTGCATTCACAACACATTATCCAATTACTTTGGGTATTTTCACATAATATGCATATTTTACATTTTACACAATTTAGCCATTATCAATGGCTTTTCACAATGCATTTAACACATATATGACATTACAAATGTCATAGCACATTATTCATACACAATCAATGAATCAAGTAGCTTAACACATTTTCCAACCAAAATGTGTTAAGTCCAAATGTTATGCAAATATAAACATTATATTCAAAGTTTGTACATACCTCCACTAGCAACCCAAAGCAAGCTAAAAACAACCTTCAATCCAATCTTTCTAACTTGCCCTTCACCACTTGGATGAAGCAAATCAACCTCCCTCAATGCCTAAACCAAATGTGATAACAAATAATCATTTAGTATCACATTTAATGGCATTTCCAACATTAAACCATAATTACACATCACTCCTACAAATTTCCAAAAATTTAGCCTTTCCTTACTTCAACATTAGAATTCCATTCTACTATAATTAAATTAGTGTTTTAAGTTTATTTATATTATTAAAAACATATTTTAATACATTTAAATCATTTATATTACAAAAATACACTCTTATACACAAAATCTCAAAAATAGCATAACCTTCCCCCGTTGAAGGTATTCCATTCCAACACAATCCATTACTCATTCTAAGCTTATATTCATCACTTTTAACACTAAAAAACATGCTTAAACAAATAAAATCACACAATTCAATCACTTTGGAAAATCACTTTTCCGAAACCCTAAATCTCCACTTCCATTCTCAAACTCAAACCCAACACCACCAAATCCAATATTTGACATTAAAATACTTGTTTATGAATAAAAAAACTCATTTGGAATCAATTTGCACAATTAAAGTTCATGTTTGCAAAACCCCAAAAATCCATAACCCTAAATTCTCTCTCTTCACCATTCTTTAACCAAACTCCATCATCTCTTCAATCTAATCTTAGAATCATTGTTAACTACCCAAAATAACATCATACACACCAATTCCAACAATTATAACATACTACATCAAAATCTCAAAACTCACATAATCTCATCTTCCATGGAATTCAAAGAAAAGAGATGGAAATTTACTAATTTTGGTGGAAATCACTAAAAATCCACTTGAAACTTGTTAATTTCTTCAATTTATGGAGTATGGAAGAATCAAAATCTTTGGTCTTCAAGCTCCCATGGAATGTCCTTGAAGAAGAAGAAGAAGGAGAAAAAGACTTTTACCTTTCTTTTCCTTTCATCTTTTTTTAACCACATATATATATTTATTAAAATAATTTAATATTTAATTATTTTTTAATAAATTAAAAGTCCTAATTTCCCTCTTCCATTCAAAATTAATTTGTTTTTAAATTATTTTATTAATTTTGAATTTATAAGATTTAATTACCAAAATACCCTTTTCTTTTAAAAAGTGTTGACTTTTATATATGTTATGTATGTTTTGCATATTTATCACATATATATTCCACTTTTTCATTTAAAATCCCTTCATTTTTCATTTAAAACCATTAATTTAATTTATCTTTTTAAATTATAATTTATTTTATCCAATTTTTCAAGAATTAGAAATTTTCAAAAATTTTAGGTTGTTACATTCAATATCCTCATCTTGAAAGGATGATAAAACAAAATCCTCTTCTAATCTTTTTCCTACCATGAAGGTTGCTAGTGGTGGCACCCTTTTGAACCTTGGAAATGGATCTCATGCCTCAACTTCATACAATTGTCCATTTTGTGTCCAGGCCTTTGATGGAATTGGCAAAATTCATTAGTATCAAAGTTAGGTGGAAGAGGATTAGGCAAAGGATGAGGAGTCAAGGGTTGTAACAATCCCTTCTTTTATAGCTTATTGAGAACCAAGACAGTGGCTTTCCTAATTCTGAAAACTGCCTCATTCCTCCTTGACTAGTGGCATTAACATCAACTTCTTTTTGTGTGCTTTGATTGCCCGACTGGTAGTTTCCTTTCTCATTTCTTTTTATTAAAAAGCTATTCTTCTCCCTTTCCCACTCTTCAATTTGTAAACCAGCTTGGAGAAGATCTTTGAAGTCCCTTTTAAGGGTGTGAGACATTCTTTCATGGAGATTGGGCAAGACACCTCTCACGATCATCCTTATTTGATTAGATTCATTGGGCCTTTTCTTGAGCAAAGCGGCCTTGTTTCTCTATCTCTTCACATAGTCCACAAAATTCTCATTTGGCCTTTGCCTAATGGACTCAAGTTCCATTAAGGTAACTTCCATTTCAACATTGTATCCATATTGTTGGATGAAGGCCTTGTATAGCAAATCCCAACTCTTTTGTGTTCCTTCATCTAAAGTATTGAACCAATTTTGGATAACAGGGTCCAA
Source organism: Garcia nutans (assembly GCA_947685225.1). Classification (NCBI taxonomy): domain Eukaryota; kingdom Viridiplantae; phylum Streptophyta; class Magnoliopsida; order Malpighiales; family Euphorbiaceae; genus Garcia; species Garcia nutans. Next base: position 27,441,290 of record CANTUV010000007.1, on the reverse strand, counting down.
TGAGAGCATAAAGTACCTTAGAGTTTGAGTCTTAGTAGCTCGGGCAAACTGCATAGCAGTGATATACTGCTTCACATGGAGATGAGGATTTCTGGTTCCATCAAACTTCGCAAAAGATGGCATCTTGAACTTGTATGGAACTTCTTCATCTAGCTCAAATAATTTGTCAACTTCAGACATTTCTTCAGTTTTTAGTTTCTTCTCAAATTTCTTTTCTAAATCAGCAATCATCTTTTCAACATCAGAAGTTTCGGTCTTCTCCATAGTTGATCCTTCAACAATCTTCGATTTTTTCTTCTTGTCTTGAGGATTTTGGTAGTATTGAGCCCAATCATCATCATCATCAATGATCACCTTTTCATCATCAAAAACTACTTCACTAACTTGGTCTTCCCTTTGTCCTTTAGCTTCTTAGTGCTAGTAGATGCCTCGGCATGATTTTTTAAGATTGCAGTCAATTGGTTCTTCATGGTCTCAACTAGGGCCTCTTTTATTTCTTCCATCTTGGCGTTGAGGGCATCATCCACCATTCTTTGAATTTGTTCGGGATCCATTGTTTTTGGTAAGCAAGTGATTGAGTTATTACAAGATGCTTCATCTCCGGCATAGGTCGGATTGTTGTAAGCTTTTGAACTATCGTAATCCAGGGCTGTAAGCCAGAAAGGATCAATGATATGAGATGCAAATGTATGTATGTATGCATGTATGCATAAACAATCAACGAAGAAAGATAATTAGGATGTTCCTTCCAACCTTATAACATCCACACATGAATGGCGAGTCTCTTTTCCTAGGTAAATGGTTAACAAAATACCAACATGGGGTATCTTGTTTTCGAATATTTCCCTCGAACGTTTCAACCAATAGTTATATTTTCTAAAATGGAAATCCATTCATAGTAATTCCCATTAATTAGGTTTTAATCCATTCAACCAACTATAGTAGCTTTTATGCTATATTGGATTAAAACTAAATTAAGAGGTTTATTATAGATAGACTTCTCACTTGAAAAGAGTAACTAATGGTTCATGCCAAAAACAAGCCCATGATTAATTATTCTTAGTATAAACTAGGCTCATAATTGATTTTTGGTATTTCTTAATTGATCTAAATAATTTGCAAGCTCTTTGTAAGAAAAGGTTGGATAAAAACGATTTAGTTTCTAAGCCCATTGTAAAAAGATCTTAGAAAAAATGGATTTTGGGCTTAGTATTTGGGCCATGAGCAAAAGAATTTTTGATTTTGTTTTAGAAAAGTTTTATGTCCAAAGACCATCTTGAAAAGTTTTGAAAATAGCTTTGGTCTTTTGGACTTTAAAAAAAATTATTTTGAGCTTACTATATACTTGGGTCATATTAGAAAAAGAACAAACCAAATAAGCCATGATTTAAGCCAAGATAAATTAACCATAGTCAAACAACATGCATTTGGGGTAAAACCTAAGGAAAGTAACTAGGCCAATTACATGAGCTTTAGTCTTTGGGTAAAACGGCTTAGGTTCCCATAGCAAGTATATACCAAATGGTACGAGGCTATGAGTGGTTATGCCATGCTCAATCTCCATACCTTGAGTGAAAGTATGGTATCCTGTACATAACACAACACGGGTAACACGGGCGTCCTAACTCACGCACACAATGCAATCTAAGATGATGCAATGGATAATATCATTATAAGAAAGAATAGAATAATATAAAGACCAACGGAATCAACTTCTCTTATCCCTAGTGGAGTCGCCACTATGCGTGGGGATTTTCGCCCCTACTCCTGGTGGAATGGTTCTTGCTACTTCGACACTGTTTAGGCTCGGGGCCTTAGAGAACACGGACCTAATTCCGGAGAAAATGGAGTCGCCACCCGGACAGGCCGGGGAAAAAAGAAAGGGGTGGATGAATCGATTCCTAAGGAATCCCCAACCCCGATTCATTGGATTCGAAAAGTTGGGTATGTGTGGGGAAAGTGAGAAACGGCCCAGCACCCCCACAACGCCCGATTCATTGGAACCGGCCTCCTTTACAGGTCTTAATATTATAAAATTCTTAAACATAACAACATTATCCATATTACACACAATAATTAAAATAAAGCATCGATATATTAAAAATCAAAATAATGTCCAAACAAAGCAAATAAATGGACATCCATCCGAGGATGGAAACATGTCCTTACATCCCATGCCTAAATAGGACACCCACCGAAATGTAGAAACATGTCCTTTACATTGGTTCTAAAATAGAAAAGCAATTTAAATTACATGATATTTAACTAATGAGGTACCCACCAAGTGGAAACATACCTCTTACAACATTAGAAAATCTAAATAAATTGATAAAAGTAAATAACCATTCATCATAAATAAATCATTCATTAAAGGTATTAAATATCAATAGAAAGTAAACATCCTTCCATGTTAAATTAAATAAACCAAGCATTGAACTTAAATAAATTAAAGTATATAAAATAAATCAAAGCATAATCAAATATAAAATTGAACAAAGCAAATAAAGATTCAAATTAGGGATACTGTTTCTATTTAAGATTCTTTATTTAATGTCTTTAGGGTTTTGGAATTCATTGGTTTAGGCTACTGTAGATTTTAAAAGAATTGACATGGAGCAAAGTTTTATAATTTAAGAGGTTGATAAAGTTCTTTGATTCACCAAATTAGTGTTTGAAAAGTGAAATCATAAAACTAGGGTTTGGACATTTTAAAATATTGGATTTATGATTATTAGCTACTCAATTATGGTTTTAAGCTTACTGTGTTGGAATTTTAATATTTATGTTTATAAGGTTTTAAAGTTTAAAGGATTAGGGTTTAGAAAAATTAGGGTTTAAGGTTTTAAGGGAATTAGGGGTTTACTTTTTTGGATTTTGAAGTTGAATTAGGGTTTTAGAATTTTAGAATTAGGGTTTTGGAGAATGCATTAGGTTTTTAGGATTTGAAGAAACAATTGATAATTTTATGAAACATTATGAAAATAAACAAAATGATTTAAGGTTTATAGAAACAGAAAAAATATTTTGAGGGTTTGTGGAAAGAAACAGATTCAATTTATGGTTTTGAAGAATTGGAAGGCAAATTAGGGTTTTGAGATTTTGAAGAAACAAAAATAACAATTTTAAGATTTTTGGAAAACAAATAAACGAATTAAGGTTTTTAAACTTTAGAAAAGGTGAATTGAGGTTCTAGGGTTTTTTATTTTGAAGAAACAAAAACAATAATTTTAAGATTTATAGTGATGAAGCTACTGTGAATTAATGAAACAAATAAAGAAATTCATACCTTTGTTTATTGGTTTCACCAAAAATCACTTCTTGGATGAACAAGAACAAAGACAAGCTTTGCTGCCTTTGATGGGTTGAATTGCTTGTTTGCTCTCTCAAAAAAGTCCAATTGATTCAAGGTTTTCCTCCTCAATTTTGGTCTCAATTTCTCCTCCCAATTTTCGTCCCTTTTTGTGTTGTTTTTGGTCTTATTTATAGAAGATTTTTTTGATTAATTTTAGTTATTCACGGAATCAAATACTGATTAAGAAAAGGAAACCGAAACCTAATTGTATTAGGTTTCGGAAAAATTTGCGTCGAAAAAATTTGCTGGCAAAAAAAACTGCTACGAAAAAATTGTGCTGGCGAAAAAAAACTGCTGCAGAAAAATTGCGCTTGAGAAAAAAAACTGCTGCGGAAAAAATGCGCTAGCGAAAAAGCTGCAGCAGCTGGCTGCAGCAGCGGTGGGTGAAATTGGCCTGCGGGCCATTTCGCCGCATGCCGATTTTTTATTATTTTTTTGCTTATTATTATTATTTTTTATTTTTTATTAATAAAAATTAAATACTAAAGCAAATATTATTTAATTAAGATAACAAAAATTATTTTGGACTAATTAAAATATATTGGACAACACAAAAATTATTTTGGACTAATTAAAATATATTGGACCGGACTGGTCAAAAATTAAGGGTCTACAGACGTTTTTTCCAACTTTATAACTTTCACACACGAATGGTGAGCTTTTTTCCTAAGCATATGGTCAACAAAATACCAATATGGGATATCTTATTTTCAAAAAATTCACTTGGATGGCTTTACCCAACATTTGTATTTTTAAATATAGAAGTCAGTTCATGATAATTCCTATTAATTAGGGTTTAATCCATTGAATCAACTAAATATAGCTTTTATACTATGTGGTTAATTAAAACTAAATTATCATAAATAGATTTCCTATTTGGAAAAATAATTAATGATTCATGCTACAAATAAGCTCATGATTAACAATTCTTAGTATAAATTAGGCCCATAATTGATTTTTGATTTTCCATAATTAACCTGAATAGGTGTAAGCTTATTTAAGAAAAAGTTGCAATTTTAGATGAAGTGGAAAATATTTTTCAAAGCCCATTATAATAAGGTTTGTTTAGAAATGAATTTTGGGCTTTTAAATTTAGGCCATTAGGTGAAAAAAAAAATTTGACCCATCTTAAAAGGTTTTATGTCCAAAGGACCATCTTGAAAATTTTAAAAATAGTTTTGATCTTTTGGGTTAAAAGGGATAAAAATTATTTTAAGCTTACAATATAATTAGATCATATTAGAAAAAGAACAAACCAAATAAGCCATGGTTCAAACCAAGATATATCAATCATAGTCAAACAACAAGCATTTGAGCTAAAAACCTAAGGAAATTAAATAGGCCAATTACATAAGCTTTAGTCTTTTGGATTGAAAAGTTTAGGCTTCCGTAGCAAGTATATACCAAAAGGTACAAGGCTAAGAGTGGTTATGCCATGCTCGATCTCCATACCTTGAGTGAAAGTATGGTATCCCTTACATAACACAACAGGATTACAAGGGCATCCTAACTCACCCACATAATGCAAACTAAATGATACAATGGACAATATCATAATAAGAAAGAATAAAATAATATAAAGACCAATGGAATCAACTTCTCTTATCTCCAGTGAAGTCACCACTGTAAATGGAGATTTTCACCCCCACTCCCATGTGGAATGGTTCTTACGACTTCGGTACTATTAGGCTTAGGGCCTTAGAGAACACGGACCTAAACCCGGAGAAAATGGAGTCGCCACCCGAACGGGCCAGGAAAAAAGAAAGGGGTGGATGACTCGATTCCTAAGAAATTTCCAACCCCCTAATGGGTTTGGAAAGTTAGGTACGTATGGGGAAAGTGAGAATAACCCAGCACCCTCAAAATGCCCGGTTCATTAGAACTGACCTGTTTTTTAGGTCTAAACATTATTAAATTCTTAAATATTATGACATCATCCATATTACACACAATTTAAAAGGAATAAATATTTATCATCTTATTAAGATAAAATAAATAAAATAGGCATCCATCGAAGAAGGATGGAAACATGCCCTTACAACCATGTCCAATGTCCAAAACTAAATAAAATAGGACATCCACCATTTAGTAGAAACATGCCCTTTATATTAATCCAAAATTCAAAATAAAGTAAATTACATTTAAACTTAACTAATGAGGTACCCACAAAGTGGAAACATACCTCTTACATCATTAAAACTAAAATAATCAACATTAAAATAATTAACCAAATGAATTAAACCATTCAGATATTTATAATAATAAAAAGCAAGTTATTCCATGATAAATATAACAAAAATAAATTACTCATCATAAACATGAAATAATTAAATCTAGGTTTTAATATTTAAATTAAGCATCAAATATACAAATTTAGGGCTTACATGTTAAATTAGGGCTTATAGATGATTTTAGGATTATTATGATTAAATAAGGGTTTTTAGGATAAAATTAGGGTTTTAAAGGTTTAAATGGTGAAATTAGGGTTTTGATTTGAAAACTAGAGTTTTTTAGGTTTTAATGGTAAAATTGGGGTTTAGTTTGGAAATTAAGGTTTTTAGGGTTTTTAAAAGTTAGGACTATGGCTATTGAATGAAGTTTAGGATTTTTTTAGAATTTAATGTTTTGGATTAGTATTTTAGGAATTAGGATTCAAGGAATTAGGGTTTAGGAGCTACAGATTAGGGTTTAGAGTTTTGGCTAAGGGTTTAGGAAATTTAGGGTTTAGGTCTTACAGGTTAAGGCTTTAGAAGTTGGGTTTAAGGTTTTACAAATTAAGGCTTGCAATTTAGGGTTAAGGATTAGGGTTTTTAGGAATTATAGAATTAGGGTTTTGATATTTGAAAAACAGGTTTATGATTTGGAAACTTAGGGTTTTGGATGATAGTTAGGCATTTTAGGATTTAGGTATTTAGATTTGGGGTTTTTTGTTTCTTGCAAATTTACGAAATTAGGGTTTTGAGTTTAAACAAGTAGGTAATTAGGTTTTATAGCCAATAGATTATCTAAGTTGTGTTATTTAGATTGGATTCATAATTTTAAAATGCTAAAACATGTAAAAATACCAAACATAGCTACTAGATGAAAGAATATATCAATTTGATAATTGTTATTAAAGTTTATGCAAAGTCACAACTCAAATTAATTAGCTACTGGATCAATCAACAATCAACAATCAATGTTTAATGTTCGAGAGAAAAACATAGCTACTGGACATTAAAATAGATAGAGTTTAAAAAGAAAAACCTACGTCGAAGCCCACACCAAATTGAGAGAGCATTGATTCAAGCTATTGCTTGTATTAATTGGTTTTTGACTGAGCCCTAGTGTGTTAATTTGTTAGATACTACTTGTAAATTGCCGTTGTGTCGCCCCTGCCTCTTCAAAAATCATTCCTTAATTTGACAATAAATTTCCTTTTTATATGTGAACTAGGGAATCCTCCCAGCCCCTTTAAACTTGGATAAACAAATCTAAACGGCCTCAGAGAATCCAAGTGTGAAAATCGTGCACAATTAGGTTAATTCCAGCCCGCTTTTGCCAATTTGGCATGAGCAATTACTCATGTCGAATTGGCCCATGCAATTCGATATGAATAATAGCTCATATCGAATTGGCTAGTTCTCATATCGAATTGGCATGGGCCAATTTGACATGAGCAAGATTGCTCATGTCAAATTGGCTTATGCCAATTCGTCATGTGTTACATGCTCATGTCGAATTGGCAAGACTTAGGCCAAGCAGTCCAACCAAAAAACATATTAACCACAATAGTCATAGAACCGACACAATCCAAATATTAAATAATTATAATTGGTAATCCAAATATTAAATAATTATAATTTGCAATCCAAATATTAAATAATTATAATTGGTTTATTTTGTGACTTGTTATTAGATTTCGTCTTGATCTGGTTTTCAAATAAAAATTATATATTCGGACTAGTACCAAAATTAAGGGTCTGCAGCTAGTACACGTGGCATCCACTAATTGAGTGAAAGAATAATGGCTATAATTTTTGAATCCCATTTCACTGGTACGATCAAAACATCCCTAGTCCGGTCAATCTCTGTTTGGTACGCTAAATTTTTTAGAGTGTTGCCGACCGTGAGCTCTACTGGATCTTTTAGGTTTTTTGCTCGGGCTCGGTCTGGTCTGATTGTATCAAGGTTCGGTTGATCTTGGCATGGTATGCTGAGATTTCTAGAGTTCTAATGATCGTGGTATCTACTAAATGAAATTGAGGCATTTTCAATCAATAGTTTGGCTGTACTAAAGATGTTCCAGTTGAAAAACTTGAGATACTCTGAGAATTTGAGAGTGCTCTTGACCGTGATCTTTATTGGACAAATTTCTTTAATTTTCATAGCCACGGTCCAGTCGGGATGATTTTTGGTCCAGTCAGACTTCATGAAAATTCTCAAAAATTAAGTTTCTGTAAAATATAACTTGATACAAACATTAGTGTCATTCAATTTGATTATCTAATATTAAAATAAAGTTCATTAGGCCAAGAGTTTAGTTAACAAATTCTTGTACTAAAAAATCTACTTCATTATATATTGTGCATCATTTTTTGTTTTACAAGTTGCTTAGCTATTTTAAATAGTGATGAACTGTGTTTTTTTTTTACTAATATAGATTAATCTTTGTTGATATACATTGATATGCTTTGATAAAGGATTACCAAAAATGAATGATTTTGTGTTTCGCATGTTGTTTAGTTGTTTAAAATACTAAAGAAGTGTGTTTAGCACACTAATATGGATTGATGTGCCTTGATATGCTTTGATATGGGAATGCCAAAGCATGAATCATTTTGTGTTTTACAAGTTGATTAGTTGTCTTAAATAGTGAAGAACTATGTTTTTTTTTTCTAATATAGAATAATCTTTGTTGATATGTATTGATATGCTTTGATATGGGATTGGAAAAGAATTGTGTTTTTTTTTCTAATATAGATTGATCTTTGTTGATATGTGTTAATATGCTTTGATATGAGATTACTAAAGAATGAATGATTTTGTTTTCTACATATCATTTAGCTATTTTAAATATGAAAGAAGTATGTTTAGCACACTGATATGGAACGATATATGTTGTTATGCCTTGATATGCTTTGATGTGGCACTACTAAATAATGAATCATTTTTTTGTTACATATGTTGTTTAGCTATTTTAAATAGTGAAGAATTGTGTTTTTTTTACTAATATAGATTGAGCTTTGTTGATATGCTTTGATATGGGATGACAAAAGAATGAATATTCTTGTTTTCTTTATGTTTTTAAATATGTTTTCTTTATGTTTTAACTATTTTAGATCCTAAAGAAGTATGTTAAGCATAATGATATAGATTGATCTATGTTGATCTGTCCTAGTATGCTTTGATATGGGAATGCCAAAGCATGAATCATTTTGCATTCTACATGTTTCTCAACTATTCTAAATAGGGAAGAACTATATATTTTTTACTAATCTACTTTGATGTTTGTTGATATATGTTGATATGCTTTGATATGGGATTACTGAATAATGAATTTTTTTGTTTTCTTTATGTTTTCTAACTATTTTAAATACTAAAGAAGTGTGTTCAGCATAATGATATAGATTGATCTGTGTCGATATACCTTGGTATGTTTTGATATGGGAATGCCAAAGCATGAATCATTTTTTGTTTTACATTTTTCTTAACTGTTCTAGGGAAGAACTATGTTTTTCTTTACTAATCTACTTTGATCTTTATTGATATGTGTTGATATGCTTTGATATAGGATGATGTGGGACTACCAAAGAATGCTTTTTTTATTTTCTTCATTTTTTTAACGGTTTTAAATACTAAAGAAGTGTGTTGTATACTGATATGGATTATTTAATCATGAAACATTTTATGTTCTAAATGTTGTTTAGTTGTTTTACAAAGCTCATAAGTGTATTTCTATTGACTGATCTTTGTTGATATGGGTTGATATGCTTTGATATGGTTTGATATGTGATTACTGAAGAATGAATCATTTATGTTCTAAATGTTGTTTAGCTATTTTATAAAGTCCATAATTGTATTTTAATTGACTGATCTTTTGTTGATCTTTTTTAATATGGGTTGATATGGTTTGATTAGTGATTATTAAAGCATGAATCATTTTGTGTTCTTTATATTGTTTAACTTTTTTAAATACTTAAGAAAAGTATTTTTGTTGACTGATATGGATTGATCTATGTTGATTTGTGCTGATATGGTTTGATATGCTTTGATATAGGATTACTATAGAATTAATTTTTATCTGTTTTCTTTATGTTATTTATCCATTTTAAATACTAAAGAAGTATGGTTTGTATATTGACATTGATTGATATGAGTTGATTTGGATTGATATGCTTTGATATGGGATTACTGAAATATGAATCATTTGTGTTCTATATGTTGTTTAGATGTTTTAAATAGTGAAGAATTTACTTTTGTTAACTAATCTGTGTTGATATTTGTTGATATGGTTTGATATGAGAGTACTAAAGATTTTTTTTTTTTGTGTTCTTTATATTGTTTATCCATTTTATATAGTCTAAAAATATGTTTGCAGGCATAAAATGGCAACTTTATCTAAATCCACTTATAGTTATAATAATAAATAATCTCTTGTATGCCAGAAGAAGAAAGTGCTAAAAAATACTAGCCCTGGGGCTATGTCTACAACAAGCCCCAAAGGGTATAGGATTAAGAAGAGGATGACTACTCAAATAGGAGGTAGGAAAGCAAAGAAAGTTAGATATGTGCTACTTTCCACTGAAAACGATGATGAAGAAGCTAAAAGAGAGGAAGTGCGTACTAGCAAAGATGATGATGAAGATGCAAGTAAATATCAATACATTAATTCACCATTTTTTTGATGCAATGATTTAATTTAATTTAATTATTAAATTTATTATAGGTGCTCGAATATGTTTATACCAGAAAATACCTTAAAGCATCAACAAGTGAACACAATTGGTTTTGGATTGAAAACCATTTGTATGATTAGAGATGCCATTGATGATGACAAGGAGAAGGTATGTATAATATGAGTTGCTTTACAACTTAGTTGTATAAAAAATGTTTGCCTTGACTGTTACATATTTATTGATTGATATTGTACAATTATTTTATACGTGGCAACCTTTCATCGATATAAAGTAGGCTATCTTATAAGTGTTTATGATAAAAGCTTTGAGCATTGGGCTGGATTGATCCATTGGCTTTTCATTCATCAAGTGCCAAATCAAAATCCATATGAGATATCATTTAAAATTGGGAAGTCATCATCCACTTCAGCCTCAAATAGTATTACTTAATAACTAGATTAAAGCACTCGGGTGTCGAGCACATGGATATGGACAACTTAACTCTAACAGATAGATGTGGGAGATTAATCTATCAATAACTATATAATGAATTCAAAGCTTGCATAGATCCGATATTACAAGTAAAATTAGGTGTTGCCTGCATCATTGAGTTGCTAATCATTAGAAAGGGTGGTACCTTAAAAATAAACCGAAAAATACTTGCTCTTGTGGATGATTTGGAGGCTTTTAATAGTATTGCTTAGGGCTTTACGGGCTGGAAATGTTTGTGCCCATATTTTAAGGAAGTGTTGTTGAGGTTGATTAAAAGGAAGTGTTTGGCGGCAGGTATTCATTAACTGGATTCTTTGATTTCCTCTCTTTTTTTGTAATGGAGATCATCCCTGCTCTTTCACTAATTGGGGATAGGAAGACCTCTGATACATTCCCTCAGATGAATAAATGGAAAATAGGCAAGAAATATTCATATGTTAAGATATGGATAAAGTTGGTGGGTCAGGTATACATAAAGGTTCCTTTTTTTGGGTTTGAATAGATTTCATAACAACACATATTATACTATTAAATTATTTACTTTTATTTCAAATAAATACATAGGAATTGACCTCAATGCCTATAAAGATATCTCCTCTTAAAGCCTCACATCTAGATATGCAAGGAATAAGAGTAGAAGAAGAACACATGGAAGAAAAGGGCATTCCTATAGGTGATGTTCAAGAGGAGAAGAGGATCTATGCAAAAACTAGAATAACCTCAAAGAAAGAAGAATCCACTTACCCAAGAAAAATGTCTGACCCCTAAGTAATCCTTCAAATACTTATATGTTTAATGTAGTAGGTGGTGCTGACAAATTTAAATGATTAAATTAATTTCCTTAACATTTAATGCTTTAGGATTTAGAAAGGACAAAATTAGAGGCACTTGAGCAACGATGCATATACCTAGAGATAAGGTGTATGTCTATAGAAGATGAAAACAAAATGAATGCAGAAGTGATTAAAGAGCTTAAGGCTACTATAGGATTTATGAGTAGCAGAATTGTACCCTTGGAGGAAGAAAGTAGGAAAAAGAAGGAACAAGATAAACCCAACACTCTAATTTTCATACCTTACTCTATATATGTATTGTTTAGTAATTTTTTAAAATTAGTATTAACTATCCATTGTGTGCCATTACTTTTATAATATATAATCACTTTGGAAAATGACAAAAAATTCAAAAAAGATAATTTTATGGAAGTAAAAGATTAAGATGTTGCATAAGCCAGCCAATCAATAATGGAGGTGTCACATACTGTCTTTGAGCTAAAGAAAAAAGAAAAGGACTCTTGTTCCAAATTTGAAGTACCACAGGGAGGAATGGACACCAGAGGATAGAGAAGCACAAAGGGAGAGACAAAATGTTTACAACTAAAATGTCAAAATATGGCAGATTAAAATAACCTATGATCTTGTACTGCCACTTGACCCTTTGTACTGCCACTTGACCCTTTGTCTCTTCCATCTCTATAACAATGTTCAAGTTTTGATGCATGGTGGCAATTGCATTTTCATAAATATAAATTGTAAGTCCCTTATAGTTGTAGTAGTTCGTTAGTTAAGTTAATTTATTTGCACACTTTGTTAATCTGTATTGTTTTTATTTATAATAGTGATCGTAACAAAGAGGAAGAATTACCATCATGTGAAATGTACAACTTCATGTTTCATAAAACAAACTTAAAATAATTTTGGTATCTTATGAGGGTTAAGGATGCTTAGATTTAAAATTATGTAAGTTTTCTTCATTTTTATTAAGTCATTGGATGAAATGATATAGATATATCTATCAAATTAAATACATTGGTTATTGACTTGCAGAAGATTGACATGATCCTCTACTATGTACTTTAAAAGCAAAAGTATTGTTCTGAATACTTTGACCAGCATAACTCATGTGATCCTATATAGTAAATTTAAGGAGATGAAGTGGGACCCTCCATTAAATCTCTTGAAATTTGTGCAAGGTAAGACTCGATATGGAAAACATTTTAAAGATGTAGACATGGTATATCTTCCTATGAATCATGAAAGCCAGCAGTGGTTCCCTATAGAGATCAATCTATCGCATTGGAGAATTATAATATATGATTCACTATACAATCATGCATGTACAAAAAGAGAGAACTAGTAATGTGAAGCCAATTGCTGCAATGTTATCATTTGTGTTGGATAAAATTGGATTTTTCACCGAAAAGCCAGAATTGTAGAAATATATGTGCTTCAAATTAATAATCACATATAAAAACCATGCTTGCCCTCAATAAGAGGGGGTAATATACCATATTATGAATCCTTAATTAGCACGTATATATTTTTTTAAAACATATTGTTAATACTTATACGTTGTTGCATAATGGATTACGGGATTTTTGTTGCCAAATTTATTAAGCATTTTATGATGAAAGCCCTAAATTTTTAGCACTGCATACAATAGCTTGTGGAGAGATTTAGATACAACACAGAAGTTCATCTATGGATCCATGTTTCAAATAAGAGAAAGGGTGCCTATTATGGAAAGGATGACAATGATAACAATGCTGAGTGATTTATAAGCCAACAAGGATGTGATTAGTTTGATATTTATGTATTTGTTATCAATATTAACATTTTGAAATGTACAGTGTAGATTTACGTGCTAAATTATTTAAATTATAATTCTACTTCATTCGTCATTTATTTATTGGATGGATATATGTGTAAAATTTCTTAGGTATGTAGGGTGTTGGAGGTATATATATGTTCCAAGTGGAATGGATATATTTTGAATGAAAATTGATATGTGAAATGGGGTGGATGTGTTACAGGTTGAGGAAAGTTATTGATATGGATGTTTGATTTTCTTTAAAGTATTTGATTACGATGCACAGGTTGCCTTGGAGGGATGGATACTATATAATTTATTAGGTTTATGCTTGACAGGTTGAACTGTTTGTCTGCTTATTTAGCATTTTATATGTAATAATTGCAAAATTACTCATATCAAACTATATCAAGACATATCATCCCATATCAATTGTATAGTAACTCTTATATATACAAAAACTTATATTTATTCATATCAACACATATCAACAAATATCAATCCATATAACTCATATCAACCTATATAACTCTATATCAATCCATATCAACACATATCAATTGTATAGTAACACATACCTATGCATATAAACTTATATATATCCATATCAACACATATCATCCCATAGCACTTGAATAATAACTCTTATAAACATTTGTAATCCTATATCTATCCATATCAATACATATAATCCCATATCACTTGAATAATAACTCTTATAAACATTAGTAATCCTATATCTATCCATATCAACACATATCATCCCATATCAATTATAGAATAGCTCATATCAACCCATATAACCCCATATCAATCCATATCAACCCATATCGACACATATCAATTTCACATCAATTGTATCGTAACACATACCTATACATATAAACTTATAAATATCTATATCAATACATATCATCTCATATCACTTGTATAATAACTCTTATCAACCCTTGTAATCCTATAAATGTCCATATCAATACATATCATCCCATATCAATTGTATAGTAACTCATATCAACCCATATAACCCTATATGTATCCATATCAATACATATTATCCTATATCAATAGTATACTAACTCATACCTATACATATGAACTAATATATCCCCATATCAGCCCCTATCAATAATTTAACAACCTATCATATCAATCCAAAAATATCCAATGATATCCAATATTCACATAACAATTTAACAACCTCTCATAATAATCCAAAAAATGCAATAATTAGTTGTTAAACAGTTTATGAATAAAACAAATGATACTACACATTGATATTGCATAATAGTTTATGAATACAACATATAAATCATAGTAGTTTTATTTTTTAACACTCGTTAATCTTGAAATGGTGTGTAAAGAGATGGGATTTTGATAAGTAGACCTATTATGGCCATGCTCATGGCAACGACCGCACTTAGATTGAGACTTTTCCTTGCCTAAAGAAGGAATCATGGATTTTTTTTCGCCAGCTAGTGGACGTGAGCACATCTGGTGGTTGAAAAGTGACATTGTATATGTGCTTCTGTTGCTTCTACTGCACCTTTAGCCTTTGGTCTATAAGGAGAGGATCGATGATGGTGGATTTGGTACTTTGAGAAAAAATCCTTAACTGCTCCTTGAAACTGTACCCCATTGTCTGATATCACACTGTGCGGGACCCCGTATCTGCAGATGAGGTTCTTTTCAATAAATCTAGCCATTTGGCTTGCACCCAGTTTGTTGAAGGATTTAGCTTCGACCCATTTTGAAAAATAATCTACTGCTACCACAATGAAATGGTGACCGTTTGAAGCTGTCGAATGTATCTCTCCTATAATGTCGATACCCCAGGTGGCAAATGGCCAGGGTGAAGACATGTAATGCAATTCTTCAGGAGGCATGTGATTCAAGTTACCATACATCTGACATTGTTGGCACTTCTTTACAAACTCAATACAATCTCTCTCCATGGTCAATTAGTAATAACCTTGTCGAATAATCTTCTTAACTAGAGCCAAACCACTCATGTGCGGACCGCAACTTCCTGTATGTATTTCTGACATGATGCGCTCCACTTCAGGCTTTCTTAAACATCTCAAATGCACCCCCATCAGGCCATCTTTGATATAACTCCCCATGAAACGTGATGTATTGCAAAGACCACCGCCTTATGGCTCTTCTCTCTTTCTTTGTTGCCCCCGGCGGGTATTCTCTTTCCTCCAAAAATCACCTTATAGTATCATACCACGCATCATGGTCTGTATCAATTTCCATGATTGTCTCATATTCATATCAAGGAGTTGATGAACTGGTCAAGATCAAAGGCTTAAGGAATAAACTGACAGGGTTCTCCCATACCAAAGCCAATGTGGCTAGGGCATCAGCCATCTGATTTTCTTCTCTCAATAGGTGTATAAACCTACACTCCTTAAAGTTCTTCTTCATCATGGTCAGGTAATGGTGGTATGGTTTTAATTTTTCCTCTTTCAACTCCCATTCTCCATTCATTTGGGATACTACTAGCAATGAATCGCCAAAAACTTCCACCTTATCCACCTTCATAATCATTAGGGTTTCCAAACCAAAAATACATGCTTCGTACTCCACCATATTATTGGTTACCCTATATTTCAATTTTTGGCTAAAGGGATAAGTTCCCCCTTCGGGTGATTCTAGTATAACTCCCAAACCTGCTCCTTTCTTATTTATTATTCCGTTAAAATACATTTTCCACCCTTGTACTTCAATTGCTTCTAAATGTTCATCCAGAAATTCCAAGATTACTTCTTCGCTATTTGGTAATGGTTGTTGGGCCAGGAATTCTACCACCGCTCTACCTTTAATTATTTTCCTGGTTACATATTCAATCTCAAATTCTTCTAATATTATCAACCATCGACCATACTTCCCAATCAAAGAGGGTGTCTCCCTTAAGTACTTCATTGGATCCAACCTGGAAATTGCTTGCACACTATACGATTGAAAGTAATGCCGCAACTTCTTAGAAGACTAAACCACGGCTATACAGGTCTTTTCAATGATACTATACTTAATTTCATAAGGTAGGAGCTTTCTACTCAAATAGTAAATTGCATGCTCAATCCCTGACTCTTCTACTTGGGCTAGCATGGCTCCTATCGACTCTTCTTCTACTGCTAAGTATAGTAATAGAGGTTTGCCGGGTTTAGGTGGTTTTAAAACAGGTGGATTCAACAAATACTCTTTTATTCGCTTAAAGGCCTTTTGACATTCTTCATTCCATGGGATGGGCTGATTCTTTCTAAGCAATTTGAAGATAGCCTCACATCTAGTTTTGCTATGAATCTGCTAATGTATTGTAATTTACCGATAAATCCCCTAACTTCTCTTTCCGTCTTAGGGGCTGGCATATCCCTGATTACTTTAACTTTGTCAGGATCAATCTCAATGCCATTCAGACCAATCACGTGTCCTAATAATTTACCTGAGGTAACACCAAACACACACTTCTTCAGGTTCAATCTTAGCTTATATTTCAAAGCTTTATCGAAGAATAATTCTAAGTTTTGGAAGTGTTGTTCCCTTGTATCCGATTTAACCATCATATCATCAACATATACTTCAACTTCTTTGTGCATCATGTTATGAAATAGTGTGGTGGCCATCCTTTGGTAGGTTGCTCCAGCATTCTTTAAGCCAAACGACATCACCCAATAACAAAATATACCCCATGTAGTAATGAAAGCAATTTTGGCTTTATCCTTTTGGGCCATTAACACTTGATTGTATCCAGAAAATCCATCTACAAATGAGTGTAGCACACTAGAGGCTGCACTATCAATGAGGACATTTATATGAGGTAAAGGAAAATCATCCTTAGAGGAAGCCTTGTTCAAATCTCTATAGTCCACACAGACCCTTATTATCCCATCTTTCTTTGGCACGGGTACTATGTTGGCTAGCCAATCTGGGTATTCTATCACTTCAAGGAACTTCACTTGTATTTGCTTAGTGACCTCTTCTTTAACCAATTCAGCCCACTTAGGTCTTAATCGCCTAAGCTTTTGTTTGACAGGTTTCATGTGAGTGTAAGTAGGAATATGATGCTCGGCTATGTCTCGATCTATCCCAGGCATATCCTCATACGACTAAGCAAACACTTCTTCATAATTTTTGAATATTTTTTCAAATCTCTCTCTCTCATCAGGAGTAAGGTCGGATGCTATACTATTGTTTTTAGGATTTTTAGTTGTTCCCAAATTTAATGATTGTGTGTTAACAGAATTAATGTTAAAGATGCTCATGTAACTGCTATTTGAATGTATGCAACCATTAGGAGAAACATCACACAAGTAAGCAAAATCAGACTTTATTGCTTTCATTTTGGAAAAGAAAACATCATCATCCTCATACAAAGCAGACAAATTAAAATCAAAATCAAAATCATTGTTCTCAAAATCATAAGGTAGGATGTCTTCAAACTTTTTTTCAACCAAGGCAGCAATCTCCTCCGGAGTCTTCTCAACTTTCAGGATAGCTTCATTCTTCTCTTTTGGATTGGATTCTTTGCTGGCTAACAGGGTGATCTCTTTCTTCACTTGGTCCACTAGCTCGGCCACATCTGCAAAAATTTCAAAACCTGGGATCAACTTACCCATGAACATGATCGGCTCGGGCTTTCCTTGGAGTGGTCCCATATCTGGAGCTTTGACAAAGATCTCTTCAAGTGTTGGGAAGCTCATCTTCTCACTCTTGTTTGGATGGACATCATTGTCTTCATTATATCCCAACCCTTTCTTGGATGTTTTAGTTCTAAAGTCTGGCAGCTTTGTCAAACCGGTTTTACCCTTTCCAAGACCAGCTCCTGGAAGGTAGTTCATGTTCTTCATCATATTCAAGACTTTGGAGTCCACTGCTTCATCATCAGAAATTGTAGCTACTTGACATTGAGAGGCCTCTCAATCGTTAGAGCATTAACAATCTCATTATCTTCAGCTTCAAAGACCACTATCTCATTTCTGTTGGGGAACTTAATCTTTTGATGAAGGGTGGAAGGAACTCCACCTAGAGGATGAAACCATGGTCGCCCCAAGAGCAAGGCGAAGGTAACTGGTATGTCTAAAACAATAAACTCAACAATAGATTCAATTGGACCAACCTTGACAGCAGCTTTGAAAGTCCCTTCGGCATGTCTCTTAGTGTTGTCATAAGCCCGAATTGTTACCTCGGTTGGGTTTAGATCTCTTGTTGACATGGCTAGCTTTGGCAATATCTTAAGTGGACAAACATTTATGGTGGATCCATCATCGACCATTACACATGGAGTCCTCTTCCCCTTGACTTCTATTTTGATAAAGAAAGGGCGGATATGATCTCTCCCCTCCTTCGGTAAATCCGCATCTGAAAAAGAAACTGCTCTTATATTAACTTTGCTCTTCTCTTGAACCTCTTCACATTTCATTACCCCTCCAATTTTTATGAAGTTGATCAGCTGCTCTGATGTCGTGGAGGTAGAGATTGGCATGCTAGCCAAGGCTTTGGCCATAGTTTCTCGATGCTTTTTAGAAGTAGCTAATAAGTCCCAAATGCTAACACTTGCTTGGGTTCTTTTCAATTTCTTGAGCACAATGTCATCTTCTTCTACTTTAACTTCCTTACCCTTATTAGTTTCTACCTCCTTAGGTGATGGTCTTGTATAAGGCTTACCGGATCTAGTGTTCATCACCTCATCTTCTTCGGGCTCGGACCAAGTCCACTCCTCCTTCTTGGATACAAGATCATCATCACTATCGCTTGAATCCCAGAACCCATTGACGACAGAAATTGCTACTTCTTTATCCCCCACAGCTTGTTTAATTTCATCAAATACCTCTTCTTCTTTGGTTGCTTCTTTATCCACATCTTGAAAAGAAGACATGACAAAATCCTCATGCAAACCTCCTCCAATCATGAAGGTTGCCGGTGGTGGTACTCTATTGAACTTTGGTAATGGGTTATCTTTGGTGTTTGGCTTGTTGGGCTCAGGTAGCTTCCCATTATCAATTAGATTTTGGATCTCATGTCTCAACCTCAAGCATCTATCCGTCTCATGCCCTTGCATTTGGTGAAACTGACAAAATGCTTTAGTGTCGAAATTAGGTGGGAGAGGGTTAGGCAAAGGACGAGGATTTAAGGGTTGTAGTAATCCCTTTCTTTAAGATTTTATGTTTTAAAAGGTTGATAAAGTTCTTTGATTTACCAAATTAGTGTTTGAATGGTGAAATCATGAAACTAGGGTTTGGACACTTTACAATACTTAGATTTATGGTTTACGGTTACTCATTGAATTATGTCTTAAGCTTACTATGTAAAATTATAATATTTGTGTTTTTATTGTTTTTAAAATTTTAAAGGATTAGGGTTTAAGGTTTTAAAGGGGTTAAGATTCACTGTTTTAGGTTTGGAAGTTGAATTAGGGTTTTAGGATTTTTGAATTAGGGTTTCGGGTAATGAATTGGTTTTTAGAATTTAGAAAAACAATTGATAATTTTATGAAGTTTTATGAAAATAAACCAAACGATTTAAAGTTTATAAAAGAAAAAAAGATGTTTTTAGGGATTTTGGAAAGAAACAGAACTCAATTGAGGGTTTTTGAATATTTGGAAAACAAATTTTGGTTTTGGGGTTTTAAAGAAACAAAACTAATAACTTTAAGCTTTTTGGAAAACAAAGCAACGAATTAAGGTTTTCAAACTTTAGAAAAGATGAATTAGGGTTTTTCGAATTAAAAGAAATAATGGGATGATTTAGCTACTGTGAAGAATAAAATTTAAACAATTGATGCATACCTTCGTTTGTTGTTTCCACTAAAAATTTCTTCTTGGATGAACAAAATCAAAGACAAGCTTTGCTGCCTTTGAATTGCTTGAATTGCTTTTCTGCTCTCTCAAAAAAAAATCAGATTGATTCGCTTCTTTCCTACTTAGTTTCGGATCCAATTTTTCCTCCAAGTTTCTATCTGATTTCTTGATCCCTTCTTTGTGTTGTTTTTTGGTCTTATTTATAGAAGTTTTATATGGTTCATTCCTTATTTATTCATGGAATATAATATTGATAAGAAAAGGAAACCGAAACCTAATTGCATTAGGTTTTGGAAAATTTGTGTCGAAAAAATTTCGTTGGAAAAAAAACTACTGAGGAAAAAATGCCCTGGGGAAAAAGCTGCAGCAGTTGGCTGTGGCAGCGGGTGCGCGAACTGGCCTGCGAGCGGGTGAAGGCCATTTTTCCCACAGGAAACTCCTGAGGGAGAAATGGCCCACGGCCATGTCCCGTGCTCTGGTTTTCGAAGACGATTTTTTCGTCGTCGATTTTTCCATCGCCGATTTTTATTTTTATTTTTATTTATTTATTTTTATTTATTATTAATAAAAATTAGATACTAAAGTAAAAATTATTTAATTAAGATAACAAAAATTATTTTGGACCAATTAAAATATTTTGGACAACACAAAAATTATTTTGGACTAAATAAAATATATTGGACCGAACTGGGTCAAAAATTAAGGGTCTACAACATCCTTTCACTAAGACTAGGCAACACCCCTCTCACAATCATCCTTATTTGATCAGATTCATCGGGTCTTTTCTTGAGCAAAGCAGCCTTATTTCTCCATCTTTTTACGTAGTCCACAAAATTCTCATTTGGCCTTTGTCTAATGGACTCCACTTCCATTAAGGTAACTTTCATTTCAACATTGTATCCATATTGTTGGATGAAGGCCTGGTATAGTAGATCCCAACACTTTTGTATTCCTTCTTCTAAGGTATTGAACTAATTTTGGATAATAGGATCCAATGAGAGTATGAGGTACCTTAGAGTTTGAGCCTTAGTAGCTCGGGCAGACTGCATAGCAGTGATATACTGCTTCACATGGAGATGAGGATTTTCGGATCCATCAAACTTTGCAAAAGATGGAATCTTGAATTTGTATGGAACTTCTTCGTCTAGCTCAAATAATTTGTCAACTTCGGACATTTCTTCAGTTTTCAGCTTCTTCTCAAATTTCTTTTCTAAATCCGCAATCATCTTTTCAACATCAAAAGTCTCAGTTTTCTCCATAGCTGATTTTTCAACAATCTTCGGTTCTTTCTTCTTGTCTTGAGGATCTTGGAAGTATTGAGCCCAATCGTCATCATCATAAATGATCACCTTATCATCATCAAAAACCACTTTACCAACTTTAGTCTTCCCTTTGTCCTTTGGCTACTTAGTGCTAGCAGATGCTTCGGCAGAATTTCCTAAAATTGCAGCCAATTGGTTCTTCATGGTCTCAGCCAAGGCCTCTTTTATTTCTTCCATCTTGGCATTGAGGGCATCATCCACCATTCTTTGAATTTGTTCGAGCTCCATTGCTTTTGGTGGGCAAGTGATTGAGTTGCTACTAGATTCTTCATCTCCGACGTAGGTCGGATTGTCGTAGGCTTTTGAACTGTCTTAATCCAGGGCTATGAGCCAGAAAGGATTAATGATATGAGATGCAAATATATGTATGCATGTATGCACAAACAATCAACAAAGATGAGTAGAACGTCCCTTCCAACCTTATAACATCCACACACTAATGGTGAGTCTCTTTTCCTAGGTATATGGTTAACAAAATACCAACATGGGGTATCTTGTTTTCGAATGATTCCCTCGAACGTTTCAACCAATAGTTATATTTTCAAAAATGGAAATCAGTCCATGATAATTCCCATTAATTAGGTTTTAATCCATTCAACCAGCTAAAAGTAGTCTTTTGTGCTATAATGGATTAAAACTAAATTAAGAAGTTTATTATAAATAGATTTCTCACTTGAAAATGAGTCATGCCAAAAACAAGCCCATGATTAATTATTTCTTAGTATAAACTAGGCTCACAATTGATTTTTGATATTTAGTAATTGACCTAAATATTTGTAAGCAATTTTAAAAAGGTTATGAAAATGATTTTGTTTCTAAGCCCATTGTAAAAAGATTTTAGAAAAAATACATTTTGTGCTTAGTATTTGAGTCATGAGCAAAAGAATTTTTTATTTGTTTTTAGAAAATTTTTATGTCCAAAGACCATCTTCAAAAGTTTTGAAAATAGTTTTGGTCTTTTGGACTTTAAAGAAAAAAATTTATTTTGAGCTTAAAATGTACTTAGGTCATATTAGAAAAAGAATAAACCAAATAAGTCATGATTTAAGCCAAGATAAATTAACCATAGTCAAACAACAAGCATTTGGGGTAAAACCTAAGGAAAGTAACTAGGCCAATTACATGAGCTTTATTCTTTGGGTTAAAAGGCTTAGGTTCCCATAGCAAGTATATACCAAATGGTACGAGGCAATGAGTGGTTATACCATGCTCAATCTCCATATCTTGAGTGAAAGTATGGTATCCCTTACATAACACAACACGGGTAACACAGGCATCCTAACTCATGCACACGATGCAATCTAATATGATGCGATGGATAATATCATGATGAGAAAGAATAGAATAATAAAACGACCAACGGAATCAACTTCTCAAAAAGTGTATTGTTAGGATGAAAAAATAATAAAAGTAATAAAAGATGCTTCTTTTCCTTTTATAATTTGTCATCACCTTTTGCTATTGTGTTTTGTCATTTACTCCATATATGGTCAAATACTTATAACAGTGCACATAGAACAATTTTAATATTAATTATGTTTTATTAAATTAGGGAACAACCAAACATAAAGCCAGCATACACAAGATCACTCTTGTTGCCAACTAGCCCTTTCAGGCTTTCTAATTGACGATTTTCTCTCATTTAGCCCTAATTATTGCCTAGCCCGCCCTTTTGGGTTTTTAGAACTAGCAGACTACTCTAACTTTTGCCTAAGCTGCATTTTTGGGTTTTCAACCTAGCGAGCTTGTGAGCAGGGATTTTTGCCCCCACTCCCGGTGGAATGGTTCTTGCGACTTCAGCACTTTTTAGGCTTTGGGCCTTAGAGGAGTCGCCACCCGGACTGGCCAGGAAAAAGAAAGGGGTGGATGACTTGATTCCTAAGGAATCCCCAACCCCCTAATGGGTTCGAAAAGTTGGATACGTGTGGGGAAGGTGAGAAATGGCCCAGCACCCCCACAACGCTCGGTTCATTAGAACCGGCCTCCTTTACAGGTCTTAATATTATAAAATTCTTAAATATAACAACATTATCCATATTACACACTATAATTAAAAGAAAGTGTCAATATATTAAAATCAAAGCAAGATCCAAACAAAATAAATAAATGGACACCCATTCGAAGATGGAAACATACATCACATGCCTAAATAGGACACCCACCGAAAGGTAGAAACATGCCCTTTACATAGGTTCTAAAATAGAAAAGCAAATTAAATTACATGATATTTAACTAATGAGGTACCCACCAAGTGGAAACATACCTCTTACAACATTTGAAAATCTAAAAGTAAATAACCATTCATCATAAATAAATCATTCATCAAAGGTATTAAATATCAATAGAAAGTAAACGTCCATGATAAATTAAATAAACCAAGCATTGAACTTAAATAAATTAAAGCATATAAAATAAATTAAAGCATAATCAAATATGGAATTGAATAAGGTAAATAAAAATCCAAATTATAGCTACTGTTTCCATTTAAGGCTCTTTATTTCATGTGCTTAGGATTTTGAAATTTATGGAATTAGGTTATTGTGACTTTAAGAGAATTAAAATAGATTGAGGATTTTATGTTTTAAAAGGTTGATAAAATTCTTTCATTAACCAAACTAGGGTTTGTTATGTAAAATCATGAAACTAGAATTTGGACTCTTTAAAATACTTTTGATTTGTGATTTCAAGCTTACTGTGTGAAATTAAAATATTTGTGTTTTATGGTTTTTAAAGTTTTAAAGGATTAGGGTTTAGAAAAAATTAAGGTTTAAGGTTTTAAAGGGGTTAGGGTTCATTGTTTTAGGTTTGGAAGTTGCATTTGGGTTTAGTGTTTGGAAAAGGCAATTGATAATTTTATGAAAGTTTTACCAACGATTTAAGGTTTATCTAAATAAAAAAAGGTGTTTTTAGGGTTTGTTATAAGAAACAGAATCAAATTTTGGTTTTGTTGAAAAACATGTTCAATTAGGGTTTTAAGATTTTGAAGAAGTAAAAATAACAATTTTAAGTCTTTTTGGAAAATAAAACAACGAATTAGTGTTTTTAAACTTTGAACAAAAGAAACTAAGGTTCTGGGGTTTTTGATTTTGAAAGACACAATTTCCTCATCTTAGCTACTGTGAAAAAATATAACAATTAATACATACCTCCTTTTGATGGTCCTCCAAAAATCGTTCTTCTTGGATGAATAAAAACAAAGGCAGTTGCTGCCTTTGATGATTTGTTAATGCTTTGCTTCTTCGTCTCTCAAAAAGTCAGATTTGATTAAAGTTTTCCTTCACAGATTCGGTTTCCAAACTCTCCCAATTTTTGTCCCAAATTCTGATTGTCTTTTCCCTCTCTCTGCCTCCTTATTTATAGAAGTTTTTATCATTTTTTCCTAGTTTCTCATGCCATACATTATTTATTAAGAAAAGGAAACCGAAACCTAATTGCATTAGGTTTCGAAAAATTTGCGTCGAAAAATTTCGCTGGCGAAAAAAAACTGCTGCGGAAAAATTACGCTGGCAAAAAAAATTGCAGCAGGAAAAATTGCGCTGGCAAAAAAGCTACCGCATGCGGGCGAAACAGGCCTACTGGCCATTTTGCCTGCAGAAAAATGCTGAGGGCGAAATGCCCATGGGCCCGCGCTGACTTTCAGCTATGATTTTTTCGTCGCCGATTTTTTTTTATTATTTTTGATTTTTTATTCATTTCACCATTTTTGCTAAAATAAATATTAAAATTAATCAAGATACCATAAAAATTATTTTGGACTAACTAAAATATATTGGACCGGACTGGGTCAAAAATTAAGGGTCTACAGTTTGCCCCCTACTTGAACAGTCTGAGACTTTAGAGAGTGAAAAGCAACAAGACTTAATTTTTGATGAGATGGTTATTTGAATTTGTTTTGGGTACTTGGACCCGAGACTAAACTTGATTTTGGTACTTAGACCCGAGATTGGGTACTTGGACCCGAGCTTGAATTTGATTTGGGTACTTGGATCCGAGATTGGGTACTTAGACCCGGGCTTGAATTGATTTTGGGTACTTGGACCCAGGATTGGGTACTTGGACCTGAGATTGATTTGATTTGGGTACTTGGACCCAAGATTGATTTGATTTGGATACTTGGACCCGAGATTGGGTACTTGGACTCAAGTTTGAATTGATTTTGGGTACTTGGACCCGAGATTGATTTGATTTGGGTACTTAGACCCTAGATTGGGTACTTGGACCCGAGATTGGATTGAATTTGGGTACTTGCACCATGGATTGGGTACTTGGACTAGAGATTGATTTGATTTGGGTACTTAGACCCAAGATTGGATTAAATTTGGGTACTTAGACCCAGGATCGGGTACTTGGACCCGAGATTGATTTGATTTGGGTACTTGGACCCGAGAATGGGTACTTGGACCCGAGATTGAATTGATTTGTTTTGAATTTGGGTACTTGGACCCGAGATTGATTGGATTTGGATACTTGGACCCGAGATTGGGTACTTAGAACCGAGATTGATTGGATTTTGGTACTTGGACCTGAGATTGGGTACTTGGATTCGGGATTGATTGGATTTGGGTACTTGGACCCGAGATTGGGTACTTGGACCCAAGATTGATTTGATTTGGGTACTTGGACCCGAAAATGGGTACTTGGACCCGAGATTGGATTGAATTTGGGTACTTGGACTCGAGATTGGATTGAATTTGGGTACTTGGACCCAGGATTGATTTGATTTGAGTACTTGGACCCAAGAATGATTTTGACTAACCTTTTATCAGTTGAGAAGTCTGACTACTCCGGCTGTTCTATGCATTTTGGTTCTTCACCCTCAAAACGGATCTTCACCTTTGAAAATGGATCTCCCTTCTTTGAGATTGGGTCTTCACCCTTGAAATTGGATCTTCATCCTTTAAATTGGGTCTTTTCCCTGGCTTCAGCTCTTTTAGCTGGACTGATCTTCTGTCTTTTGTATCTTCATTCTTTTGAGAATTCTAATTTTCTTCTTTTTTTCATTTTGTCTTGTTCTTCCTTTGAACTTTTGCAAAAAAACTCAGCCCTTTTTAGCTAGCCTTCATATCCTCTCCTTGCCCCACTGCGTGGCAGAGAATTTTTTTATGTATAGACTCAAAAAATTGAAAAGGAGAAACCTTGCCCCCTGTGTAGGCTCAAACCCATGATTTCTCTCTAATTGATGTTTTTGCCATCTAGTCCATCGCACAAGCACGTATTTCTTCTTTTGCAAAATGATTGGAGCTTCCACAAGCAAATAGGCTTTCTGTGCCCTCTTGATTCAATATCTTCTTTTGATTCTTTACTTCGCAGAGTGTTTGCTGTTCACTTTGATAAAGAATAGACAGTACAAGACAAGAAAGTGCGATGTGATATGCTCATGTATGCATGATATACATGAATAATACTTACAGTTGTTCCATCGACTCACAGACCGAGGTGATCAGCAGAAGTGTTCTTATTGGTTTCATTTTGATGCTTGTTCAAGTCTTGCATTGGAATAATAAAAAGTTTGCATTTGTGGCTTTTATCTTCAAGATGTTAAAAACATGAGTGATGGAGCCCCTAAGCAGCAGAGCCAGGGATGCATCTATTTCAAACTATATTTCAGCATGTCGGTTGGTAGTTTCTTCATAACTTTGCCAATAATCATTTCCTTTGCCCAATGTCTCCTTTGGAGGTTCAACATACTTCCCTTAACTTGAAGGCTTTGTATGACAAAACACTTTTTTTTTGAATTTGAAATCAAATGTTGGCTTTGCCAAATTAATGAAAACACGAGTGGTGGAGACCCTAAGTAGCAGATTCAGGGATACATCCATAGCATGTCGGCTGATAGCTTCTTCATGACCTTTCCAATAATCATTTCCTTTGCCCAATGTGTCCTTTGGAGGTTCAACATACTTCCCTTAACTTGAAGGCTTTGTATGACAAAAACACTTTTTATTTGATTTTTTGAATTTTAATTTTGAAATCAAATGTTAGCTTTGCCAAATTAATGTCAATGTAGCTCAGGACTTGATTTTTCCAAATTAACATATCTATAATATGACAACCCTAGTTACCGTACTAAACTCGGGAATCATTTCTATTTAAGCAAGAATTGTTGTACTTCAGATAGGCACGTACATATTACTTGGCCAAAGGTCTCATTGAGTTTAAATATTGTCTATCTCATATGCATGCTTATCCAAACTATCTCCACTAATAGTCTCTAACTACCAAAACAGATCAACAGGTCTTTGATAGGCTTGAAACGGGGTCTATAAGGGACAAGGGCTTAAGTGAAGGCCATTTGGAGATAGGAGCTGATATGACACAATGGACAAACCTTCACACTACAAATTTCTTGTTTGAACTTTAGACAGTTGGGAGCATTAATCTGGATCTTGATTAGGACAGTCTTTACTCTTGCAAAAAGTTTAAGACCCAAATTCGTTTCTTTTTTTCTTCTCCCTTTTCTTTATTTCTCTTACTCTTCCCTTTTCTTTCTCTTTATTTTCCTTACTCTTCTCTTTCTTTGAACATTTTATCATTTTGTCCTTCTTTCTTGTAGGACTATCAAATACAAAATTTTCAAGAACAGGATGGTCTTCCTCTTTTTCTCCAATTTTGATTGAATATTTGGTTGGGTTAGACTAATTCAAGTAAAAATGTCTTTATGAACCAAATGGAAGCCTTTTGCTACTTTAGGTAAAAGAGAACTCAATTGGCTTTCTGAACTACCTTTTAGGTTTTATTTTTTTCTTTCTCCCTTTTTTTTTACTTTTCCTTTTGTATTCTTCTTTTTCTTTTCTTTTGTCTTTTTTGTTTTCTTTTCTTCTCTTTTTTTTTTGGTTTTTTTTGTTCTAGCTCTAAAAGAGTTGTCTTGTTTGTACCAACTTGGGCTTCCAATAATGGATAAGTGGAGTAACATAAATCTTCTTTAATAGGGATAAATCATTTGTTACTCTAATGTTGATGTTGGAGATATTAGGAAAACTTCAACTACCCTTATAGTATTGAGAACTTCAACCACCCTTATGGTTTTGATACCTGCGTGTGTACTAACACTTAAGATTAAAGAAATATATTTATGAAAATATAGTACTAACACTTAGTTTTAAGAAGTATTTCCATATCTGAATACACAAAATATGAACTATCCATGTATAAAAGTTATTATATAATACAATACTTTCGGTACTGCAACTTGTCTCTTTAAGAATCATTTTATTGAAGACTTGTTTTCTCATTTGATAACATTGTTCACAATATGCTTATTTTGTTTCTCAATAAGTCTTCCTTTTCAAGTTCACATATAGGATCATTTCATTCAATCTATACTTTTCAGCACTTACATCTAGTACTATACTTTAGAGCACTTTATATCTCACATCATGATATACACTTTCAATCATTTGATATACTTTGGAGCACTTTGTATCTCACAACATTATATACACTTTCAATCATTTGATTAATTCAATACATTGAGCATAACATTTCCATTACGTTCATTAGAACTTTTACGTGTAAGCATTAATATATATATTAACAATCACTTTTACACTGGAACACAATACTTCAATTTCAAGTAATTGACTTATATTATTATTTTACATTTCTTTCAACTATCATGTTCACATATATTTTCATTAATTATGCCCAAACATACTAAACTTAGATCATAGGTTTGGATAACATGTTAGTATAGCAATCTCAAGAATTTATAATGGCAATTATGCCCACTATCACTGATAACACAATGTGTCCATTAAAGGCACGAGATGCCCACTATCACAGTGGCTATCCATCCTCTGGTTAACCATTCAATCCAAAGTTACATATAAATTTAATATGATTTGGGTAATTCATTAATTTTGATGAACACTACATTGTTTATTTCCTTTCATTGATACTATACTCTTATCAACATTTGGTAGAATATATATGTGTGTCACGTATCTAAAGTTTATCACTCGTTTTCATTCATTTAACACATTAACACAAAAGTATGGACTATACACATATTAGTCTCATGTCATTGATTAACTTGTTTATATAAACACTCATTTGTTTATATAAGCACTTGTTTATATTTCACTTGTTTGTATCATTTCATTAGTACATTACTCTTATCAATATTTAGTATGATATATATATTTGTCACTTATCTCAAGTTTCTCACTCTTTTTCATGCATTTAACACATACACGTGACGTCTCAAAACAATTATTCACATATTAGTCTCATACTAGGCCCGTAGATCACAAATTACAAGCCAAAAACATTATATAGGTACCCTACGGCCGTGGCATCTCAACCCCATGCCCGTGGGATCCAAAATGAAGCTGTAAAATAAGTTTGAAGACCCCACAGTCGTGACCTTCAAGGGCCACAGTCGCGGCATTGTAACTTGCTCTGTTTTATCAAAATTTTTTGAAGAAACAGCATCACTTTCAATCCCACGGTCGTGGCACTCAATTGTCACGGCCTTGGCATTGATTTTGGGACTGTTTTCGGAGTAAAATCATGTATTCTGCACTTTTAACTTCATTAAACACAAAAATGTTTAAGATCTAAGATCAAAATGTATCAAACTCAAAGTTTTGATGGAAAAAGAATTCATATCAAATATTTTACCACAAATTCACTCAATCAAACTTTCAATCATTTCCTATGAATAAAACCAACATCAAACGATTCAATTCTCATAAAGGTTGAGTTAAGGATCAAAACCCATCATATAAAAGTTAGTTTTCACTCAACAATCCAATTAATCAATATTTTCAAGAAATATCTCATCATACATAACTCAGTCATTCAATTAAATCATTAAAACTCATAAAACTTCATATTTTTGCAAAGTATAAATCAAAAGCACATACCTTGTTGATAATCATCACTTTCCAACTTAATCTTCTCAACACTTATATTTAGATGTAATCTTATCTTAAATTTTGATTCAAATCATGGAAAGAAAGAAGAAAGAAGAAACTTTGGTGGTGTTGGTGATGGTGGCGTGGAGAGAAGAAGAAAGAAGAAATTTCTATAAAATACACATATACACACACATATATATATATAATATTTTTAATCCAGTGAGGGAATGCTCATAATAACTATGGTGCACCCTCATTCTTAACCGTTGATTCTAAATCGAGTTTTAATCTCGTAAAACAGTAACAATAGTCTCTTCAGTAAAGTTTTAAGATATACAATTTACTATTCTTTAAGTATAGCATGTATCCACAACACTTTTGTCACTATACACTATGCATTTTTCAATATTTGTTAAAACGTCCCTGTTGAAAATTTTGACCATTACACTATCAACTGACATGTTGAGACATAGTTTGAAATAGATGAATCCCTGACTCTGCTGCTTGGGGTCTCCATTATTCATATTTTCAACATCTTGAAGATAAAAGCCATAAATGCAAAGCTTTCTATCATTCC
Organism: Garcia nutans; assembly: GCA_947685225.1. Taxonomy (NCBI): domain Eukaryota; kingdom Viridiplantae; phylum Streptophyta; class Magnoliopsida; order Malpighiales; family Euphorbiaceae; genus Garcia; species Garcia nutans. Next base: position 27,410,416 of record CANTUV010000007.1, on the reverse strand, counting down.
AATACAAGACTTGAACGAGCGTTGAAAAGGAGTCAATGAGAATACTTCTGCTGATCACCTCGGTCTATGAGTCAATGAAACCACTGTGAGTATTATCATGCATATCATGCATAAATGAGCATATCACATCATACTTTCCTGTCTTGTATTGTCTATTCTTTATTAAGGTAAACAGCAAACACCCTATGAAGTAAACAATCAAAAGAAGATATCAAATCAGGGGGGCATGGAAAGCCCATTGCTGGAGAAAGCTCTAGTAATTTTGCAAAGAGAAGAAATACGTGCTTGTGCGACGAACTAGACGACAAAAACATCAATCAAAGCCTGCATAGAAAAATCATGGGTTTGAGCCTACACAGGGGGGCAAAGTTTCTCCTTTTCAATTTTTTGAGTCTATATATAAAATATTTTCAAACTCACTTACAAATATTTTGCCACGCAAGGAGGCAAGGAGAGGATATAAGGTCCAATTAAAAATAGCTGAATTTTTGCAAAAAGGAAGAACAAAAGAATGGAACATTAGAACTCTCAAAAGAATGAAGATGCAAAAGATAAAAGATCAGTCCAACTAAAAAAGCTGAAGCAAGGGTAAAGACCCGAAGTCCAAAGGATGAAGATTCATTTTCAAGGGTGAAGACCCGATTTTCAAAGGATGAAAGTCCATTTTCAAGGGTGAAGACCCGATCTCCAATGGATAAAGATCCGTGTTTCAAGGGTAAAGACCAATCTCTAATGGATAAAGATCCAATTTCAGAGGGTGAAGATCCAATCTCCAAGGATGAAGATCCATTTTCAAGGGTGAAGACCCGATCTCCAAGGATGAAAATCCATTTTCAAGGGCGAAGACCCGATCTCAAAGGATGAAGATTCATTTTCAAGGGTGAAGGCCCGATCTCAAAGGATGAAGATCCATTTTCAAGGGTGAAGACCCGATCTCAAAGGTTGAAGATCCATTTTCAAGGGTGAAGACCCGATCTCAAAGGATGAAGATACATTTTGAGGGTGAAGAACCACAATGCGTAGAACAGTAGGAGCAATCAGACTTCTCAACTGAATAAAAGGTTAGTCAAACTCAGTCTCGGGTCTAAGCACCCAAAATTCAATTCATTCTCCGGTCCGACCACCCAAATCAAATCCAATCTAGGGTCCAAGTACCCAATCTCGGGTCCAAGTACCCAAATCAATCTAATATTGGGTCCAAGTACCCAAATCAAATCAATTTCGGGTCCAAGTATCCAATCTTGGGTCCAAGTACCCAAATCAAATTAATCTCGGGTCCAAGTACCCAAATTTAATCCAATCTTGGGTCCAAGTACCCAATCTCGGGTCTAAGTACCCAAATCAAATCAATCTCGGGTTCAAATACCCAAATCAAATTAATCTCGGGTCCAAGTACCCAAATTCAATCCAATCTTAGGTCCAAGTACCCAATCCCGGGTCCAAGTACCCAAATCAAATGAATCTCAGGTCCAAGTACCCAATCCTGGGTCCAAGTACCCAAATTCAATCCAATCTCGGGTCCAAGCACCCAAATCAAATTCAATCTCGGGTCCAAGTACCCAAATTCAATCCAATCTCGAGTCCAAGTGCTCAAATCAAATTCAATCTCGGGTCCAAGTACCCAATCCTAGGTCCAAGTATCCAAATTTAATCCAATCTCAGGTCCAAGTACCCAAATCAAATTCAATCTTGGGTCCAAGTACCCAATCTGGGGTCCAAGTACCCAAATCAAATTCAATCTCGGGTCCAAGTACCCAATCTCGAGTCCAAGTACCCAAATTTAATCCAATCTCGGGTCCAAGTACCCAAATCAAATTCAATCTCGGGTCCAAGTACCCAAATTCAATCCAATCTCGAGTCCAAGTACCCAAATCAAATTCTATCTCGGGTCCAAGTACCCAATCCTGGGTCCAAGTACCCAAATTCCACAGCAAGCGCAATTTTCCGACTCAAAATTTCCCAAAACCTAATACAATTAGGTTTTGGTTTCCTTTTCTTAATCAATATTAGATTCCTTGAATAACTAAAATTAATAAAAAAAAATCTTCTATAAATAAGACCAAAAACAACACAAAAAGGGACAGAAATTGGGAGGAGAAATTGAGGTGGAAAACCTTGAATCAATTGGACTTTTTTGAGAGAGCAAACAAGCAATTCAAACCATCAAAGGTAGCAAAGCTTGTCTTTGTTCTTGTTCATCTAAGAAGTGATTTTTGGTGGAACCAACAAACGAAGGTATAAATTTCTTTATTTGTTTCATTAATTCACAGTAGCTTCATCACTATAAATCTTAAAATTGTTGTTTCTATTTCTTCAAAATCAAAAACCCTAGAACCTCAATTCACCTTTTCTAAAGTTTAAAAACCTTAATTCATTTATTTGTTTTCCAAAACATCTTAAAATTGTTATTTTTGTTTCTTCAAAATCTCAAAACCCTAATTTGCCTTCCAATTCTTTAAAACCATAAATTGAATCTGTTTCTTTCCACAAACCCTAAAAATAATTTTTCTGTTTCTATAAATCTTAAATCATTTTGTTTATTTTCATAAAGTTTCATAAAATTATCAATTGTTTCTTCAAATCCTAAAAACCTAATGCATTCTCCGAAACCCTAATTCTAAAATTCTAAAACCCTAATTCAACTTCAAAATCCAAAACAGTAAACCCCTAATTCCCTTAAAACCTTAAACCCTAATTTTTCCAAACCCTAATCCTTTAAACTTTAAAACCTTATAAACATAAATATTAAAATTCCAACACAGTAAGCTTAAAACTTTAATTGAGTAGCTAATAATTATAAATCCAATATTTTAAAGTGTCCAAACCCTAAATTTATGATTTCATTTTTCAAACACTAATTTGGTTAATCAAAGAACTTTATCAACCTCATAAATTGTAAAACTTTGATCCATGTTAATTCTTTTAAAATCTACAATAGCCTAAACCAATGAATTCCAAAACCCTAAAGACAATAAATAAATAATTTTAAATAGAAATAGTAGCCCTAATTTGAATCTTTATTTGCTTTGTTAAATTTTATATTTGATTGTGCTTTGATTTATTTTATATGCTTTAATTTATTTAAGTTCAATGCTTGTTTTATTTAATTTATCATGGATGGATGTTTACTTTCTATTGATATTTAATACCTTTAATGAATGATTTATTTATGATGAATGGTTATTTACTTTTATCAATTTATTTAGATTTTCTAATGTTGTAAGAGGTATGTTTCCACTTGGTGGGTACCTCATTAGTTAAATATCATGTAATTTAAATTGCTTTTCTATTTTAGAACCAATGTAAATGACATATTTCTACCTTTCGGTGGGTGTCCTATTTAGGTATGGGATGTAAGGACATGTTTTCATCCTTGGATGGGTGTCCATTTATTTGCTTTGTTTGGACATTATTTTGATTTTTAATATACTGATGCTTTATTTTAATTGTTGTGTGTAATATGGATAATGTTGTTATGTTTAAGAATTTTATAATATTAAGACCTGTAAAGGAGGCCGGTTCTAATGAACCGGGCGTTGCGGGGGTGCTGGGCCATTTCTCACTTTCCCCACACGTACCCAACTTTCCGAACCCATTTGGGGGTTGGGAATTCCTTAGAAATTGAGTCATCCACCCCTTTCTTTTTTCCCCAACCCGTCCAGGTGGCGACTCCATTTTCTTCTGACTTAGGTCTGTGTTCTCTAAGGCCCCGAGCCTAAATAGTGCCAAAGTCTCAAGAACCATTCCACCGGGAGTGGGGGCAAAAATCCCTACTCACAATGTCCTAATTATCTTTGATTGTTTGTTATTTGTGCATACATGTATACATGCATAAATGCATTGCATTACATATCATTAATCCTTTCTAGGTCACAGACCTAGAGCATAGTAGATCAAGAGGGTATGACAATCTAACCAATGCTAGTGACATAGAATCAAGTAATGACTCGATCAGCTTCTCACCAAAAGCAATGGAACCTGAATAAATTCAAAAGATTGTGGATGATGCCCTCAGTGCCAAGATGGAAGAACTAAAGAGGGTCCTGGCTAAGACCACGAGAAGCCAACTGGCTAAATTATTGGGGAATAATGCTGAGGCATTTGCTAGTACTAAGAAGCAGAAGGATAAAGAAAAGGCTAAAGTTTGCAAGGCAACCTTTGATGATGACAAAGAAGTTATTGATAATGATAATGGTAGGGCTTAGTATTTCCAAGAACCTCAAGATAAGAAGAAAGAGCGGAAGGTTGTGGAAAGATCAACCATGGAAAATATTGAAACTTCAGATGTTGAGTGGTTGATTGCTGAATTGGAGAAGAAGTTTGAAAAGAAGTTTAAAATTGAAGAGATGTCAGAGGTGGACAAGCTATTTGAATAAGATGAGGAGGTCCAGTACAAGTTCAAGATGCCTTCCTTTGCCAAGTTCGATGAAACTTGGAATCCTCATCTCCATGTAAAGTAATACATCATTGCTATGCTGTCTGCCCAAGCAACTAAGGCTCAAACTCTAATATACTCCATGTTTTCGTTGGATCTTGTTATGCATAATTGGTTCAACACCTTAGAAGATGGTACTCAGAAGAATTGGGATTCACTATACAAAGCCTTCATCCAACAATATGGGTATAATGCTGAGTTGGAGATTACTTTGATAGAAGTTGAGTCAATCAGGCAGAAACAAAATAAGAATTTTGTTGACTACATGAAAAGGTGGAGAAACAAAGCTACATTACTCAAGAAAAGGCCCAATGAATTAGATCAAATTAGGATGATTGTGAGAGGGGTGCTACCTAATCTTTATGAAAGAATGTCCCATACTCTTATTAGAGATTTTAAGGATCTCCTTTAGGTTGGTTTGCAAATAAAAGAATGGGAAAGAGAGAAGAACCATTTTTCTACAAGAAGGAATGAGAAAGGGAATTATCAATATGGTAATCAAAGCACATAAAAGGCAATTGATGTTAATGCAACTGGTCAAGGAGAAAGGAGGCAATTTTCATAGTTGGGAAAGCCACTATCTTAGGTCCTCAATAAGCTACAAAAGAAGGGACTGTTACAACCCTTGACTCCTTGCCCTTTGCCAAATCCTCTACACCTAATTTTGATGCTAAGGCATTTTTCCAATTCCATCAAATGCAAGGCCATGAGATGAATAAATGTTTGAGGTTGAGGCATGAGATCCACAATTTAATTGATAGCGGAAAGTTGCCCGAACCTAGCAAGCCTAGCATGAAGGACAATCCTCTGCCAAGGTTCAAAAGAGTACCACCACCAGCAACATTCATGATCAGAGGAGGCTTGAATGAGAAGTTTATTTTGTCTTCTTTCCAAGATATAGGTGATGAAGCAACTAAAGAAGAAAAGGTACTCTACAAGATGGAGCAAGTTATGGCTGAAAAGAAAGTGTCCATATTTATTGTAAGCGAGTTCTAGGATTCAACTCATAGTGATGATGATTCTGAACCAAAGAAAGAGGAATGGACCTAGTTCAAGCCCGAAGAGGATGAGGTAATGAACATCCGCTCTGGTAAGCCTTATGTAAGGCCACCACCAAAGGAAGTAGAAGCCGATAAGGGGAAAGATGTTGAAAAAGAAGTGAAGAAAGATTAAGATGATACAAACCTCAAGCAATTAAAAAGAACTCAAGCAAGCATTAACATCTAGGATCTATTGGCCATATCCAAGAAGCAACATGAAACTATGGCCAAAGCTTTGGATAGCATGCCAATTTCCACCTCTATAACATCAGATGAGCTAGTTAATTTTATGAGAGTTAAAGGAGTGATGATGTGAAAAGATTATCAGAAAAAGGACAATGTTGATATGGGAATGGTGTTATTTTCAGATGCAGATCTGCAGGAAGAGGGAAGAGATCACATTCGCCCACTTTTTATCAAAGTAGAAGTAAAAGGAAAGATGACTCCGTGTGTCATGGTTGATGATGGATCTACCATAAATGTGTGTCCACTTAAGATCTTGCCGAAGCTAGCTATGTCAACAAGGGATCTAATCCCAATCGAGGTCATGATAAGGGCTTGTGATAATACTAAAAGGCACGATGAAAGAACTTTCAAAGTTGTTGTGAAGGCTGGCCCAATTGAATCCATGGTGCAGTTTATAGTCCTGGATATACTAGTCACTTTTGCATTGCTGTTGAGATGACCTTGGTTTCATCCTCTTGGTGGAGTTCCTTCAACACTCCATTAGAAAATCAAGTTCCCAAATGGGAATGAGGCAACGATTATCGAGGTTGAAGATAATGAAGTGGTAAATGCTTTGATGATTGTGAGGACTCTTAATGGTTTTTAAGTAGATGTTGTTTCTGATAATGAGATAATGGGTTCTAAAATTCTGGCAATGATGAAGAAAATGAACTTTCTACTAGGTACTAGCCTTGGGAAAGGGAAGGCAGGTGTAACAGAGCTCCCAAATTTCAATACTCAAACTTCCAAGAAAGGGTTGGGATATGATGAAGGAAATGGAGGTGTTCCACTGAAAAAGAATGAGAAGATGAGTTTTCCTCCACTTGAAGAAATATTTGTCAAAGCACCAGAGCTAGGACCACTGCAAGAAAAGCTGGAGCCTATTATGTTCATGGGAAAGATAATCCTTGGGTTCTAGATCTTTGCTGATGTTGCTGAATTAGTGGAACAGAAGGAGAAAAAGCTTGACATGCCAACAGATAAAGAGCCTAGTCCAGAAGAGAAGTAGGAAGCTGCCCTAAAGATCCAAAAGACTCCAGAGGAAATTGCTGCTCTCATCGAAGAACAGTTTGAGAACCTTGTAGTTTATGATGATAAGAAAATTGATGTTGATATTAATTTGTCTGCTCTATATGAGGATGATGATGTTTTCTTTTTCAAAATGAATGCAATAAAGTCTGATTTTGCTTACTTGTGTGATGTTTTTCCTGATGGTTGCATACATTCAAATAGTAGTTACATGAGCATTTTTAATATTAATTTTGTTGATATACAATCATTAAATTTGGGAATAACCAATAATCCGAAAAACATTAGTGTGAGCGGAGATTTTTGCCCCCACTTCCATGTGCAATGGTTCTTGTGACTTCGGCACTGTTAGGCTCAGGGCCTTAGCGAACACGGGCCTAAACCAAAAAAAAATTGAGTCGCCACCTGGATGGATCGGGAAGAAAGAAAAGGGGTGGATAACTCGATTCCTAAGGAATCCCCAACCCCCTATTGGATTCGAAAAGTTGGCTATGATGGGGAAGGTGAGAATGACTTAACACCCCCCATAACACCCGGTTCATTAGAATCGGCCTCCTTTTCAGGTATAAATATTATTGAATTCTTAAATATTATAATATTATTCATAATACATGCGATTATTGAAATTCATATTCATTATATTGAAATCAAAGAAAGTTCAAACAAACAAATAAAATGGGCACCCATACAAGATGAAAATATGTCCTTACAACTATGTCCAATTTCCAAAACTAAATAAACTAGGACACCCACCATTTGGTGGAAACATGCCCTTTACATTAATGCCTAAAACTTAAAGTAAATAAAAGTACATTAAACTTAATAAATGAGGTACCCACAAAGTGGAAACATACCTCTTATATCTTTAAGACTTAAATATTTTATCAAACTAAAACATTCAATCATTCACCATGAGCAAAATAAAAACAATTCATTCATAAAAGTAAAATATTAATAAATCATCAATTCAAAGCACAAAATAATCACATGCAAACTTTAAACTTAAATAAAGAAATAAATATACAACTTTTAGGGTTTGCATTTCAAATTAGGATTTTAGAACTTTTATGATTAAATTATGATTTTTATGGTTTAGAAAAACAAGATTGGGGTTTTAGGGTTTTGATTTAAAAACTAGGGTTTTTGGATAAAATGGAGTTTTTAGGGTTTATGAAATTAGGGTTTTGGATTAGGGACATTTAGAAAACTGATTTAAGATTTTGGAATTTGTAATGCTAGTTATGGAATTTTGGAAAGCAATTTAGGGTTTGGAAAATTTGAAAAAATAAATTAGGGTTTGAAAAATTTAGAAAAATAAATTAGGATTTGGAAAAGTTTTAGCTACTGTAAAACTTTTATATGGGATAGGGTTTACTGAATGTGTTAAGCTAATTGATGTGAATGGATTAACTTGATTTGAATATATGCAAGTTATTGGAACTATTAGGCTACTGAAAGAATATCTTTAGTTTAGTTTATTAAGCTCTTTATGTAAAAACACAATAACTAGCTACTGATTTTAATCTTCAATCAACCTTCAATGTTTAAAGAAAGAAAGAAATAAATATAGCTAGTGCATGTTTAAAATAAATAGGGTTTTTAAGAAAGCAAAACGTGCATTTGTTGGTTCCTCCAATATCAATATCCTACAACTTGATCTTGGATGAGTTGAAACAAACTTGAGACAATCTTTCACTGCTTCCGTGGTTGCTCTCTTTGGTTTGTTTTTGATTGTTTTTAACTCAATGTTGCTGCCGTCTTTTTTTTTCCTCCTAATTCTGTTTTAAACTCTCTTATTTATAAGCAAAAAACAAAACCTAACACTAATCCCAAATTCATACTGAAATTCAAGACTAATAAGTAGAATTAATAGTCGGTGACCAGGCAGGCCAGCACTGTAATAAGGCCAATTCGCCACAGGGATGGCCACAGGGCTGCCGATTCATTGGGTTGGGTCAGGTCTCTGTCAAATTATTATTTATTTATTTGTTTATTATTATTATTACATTATTATAAAATAAAAATAATAAAATAAATATTATATTATTATTACATTACAATTAAATAAAAATAATAAAATAAATATTATATTTTTATTATTATTATACCATAAAACAATATAAAATAAATATTATATTTTTCCCTTTTTTCTTTATTATTTATTATATTAATGTTATAAAAACATTATATATTTTTTTCTTCTTTTCTAATTTCTATGATTTATTATTATTTATTATGATATTGATATTATAAAATAAAATAAATATTATAATTCACCATTTACTATTATATTATTATATGTTGAGATTTTAATATTGTACCAGATTTATTTTAAGTTTGTAAAATTATTTCGGATTGTTTTAAATCTTCAGACTTGACCTAACCTTCTTTTAATTAATGTTGATATTGATTTGATCCAAAATTAAGAGTCTAAAGTTTGCCCATGCTTGTGTGATCTGGGACTATAGCAAAAGAGAGAGAAAAGCAATATGATTTTTTTACTGATTTTGGATAAGGATTGGGTTCAAGACTCGTGAACTGAATTTGGGTTCTCGACCCGAAATTAGATTTGGGTTCTTGACCCGAGACTAGATTTGGATTCTTGAACCAAAATTGAATTTGAGTTCTCGACCCGAGACTATATTTGGATTCTCGACTCGAGACTAGATTTGGATTCTCGACTCAAAACTGAATTTGAGTTCTCGACCTAAGACTAGATTTGGTTAGGTTCTAGACCCGAGACTGAATTGGTTGGGTTCTGAACCTGAGATTTATTTGGGTTATGGTTCCAAGATTGGATTTGTTGGATTTTGGACCCGAAACTGGATTGGTTGGATTTGGGCCCAGGGTTGGTTGTGTTCTAGACCTGAAAATGGATTTGGGCAACTCTAATATCCCGATAAGTTCATCAGGGGACTCTAATATCCTGATGAAATGACAAAGTGAAAAAACCATTAAGCGACTCTAATATCTCAACGGGTCAATGGGCAACTCTAATATCCCAATAGGTTTATCAAGCAACTCTAATATCCTGATGACCAAAAAATGTTGAGCGACTCTCATATCTCAACACGTCATTAGGCAACTCTAATATCCCAATTGGTCTATTGAGTAAATCCAATATCTCCATAGAATCACCAAGCGATTCTAATATCTTGATGAGTGAAAAAAACCATCGAGCTATTCTAATATCTTGGTAAATCAAAACGGTCATCGAGCGACTCTAATATCCTGATGACAACCACCAAGCAACTCTAATATCTTGGTAGGATAGTGAGCGACTCTAATATCTCACTAAAAAAAACTTGGATATTTCAACATATCAAGGAAAGCTATACCATCAAGATACTTTAAGAAATCTAGTCTAGGCTAGAGGTTGTGCCGTCAGGATACTTCAACAAATTCAATATAGGTTGGATAGTGGATGCTTCAACAAATCCTCTTGAAAAAGTTTGCCTTGAGAGAAATGAATCTTCATCTTGATTCTCTATTCTCAGGGATGGGCCTTTGTCTTGCCTCAACTTTAGCTCTTCAAGCTGGATTGATATGATCTTTATCTTTGGCCATTGTCCTGATCTTTTATCTTATATAGTTTCATAAAATTATCAATTGATTTTTAAATTCTAAAAACCTAATGCATTCTCTGAAATCCTAATTCTAAAATTCTAAAACCCTAATTCAACTCCAAAACCCAAAGCAGTAAACCCTAAACTAGCTAAAACTAAACCCTAATTTTTCTAAACCCTAATCCTTTAAAACTTAAAACCTTATAAACATAATATTAAAATTCAAACACAGTAAGCCTAAAAACCATGATCCAGTAGCCGTAAATCATAAATCCAATGTTTTAAAGTGTCCAAATCCTAATTTCATGATTTTACATCTCAAACCCTAATTTGGTTAATCAAAGAACTTTACCAACTTTTTAAAACATAAAACTTTAATCCATTTTAATTCCCTTAAAACTCACAGTAGCTTAGACCTTGAATTCCAAAACCCTAAACACATTAAATAAAGAATCTTAAATAGAAACAACATACCTAATTTAAATCTTTATTTGCTTTATTCAATTTTATATTTGATGATGCTTTGATTTATTTCATATGCTTTAATTTATTTAAGTTCAATGCTTGGTTTATTTAGTTTATCATGAATGGATGTTTATTTTATATTTTGATTGATATCTTGGATGAATGATTTATTATTTACTTTTATCGGTTTATTTAGATTTTCAAATGTTGTAAGAGGTATGTTTCCACTTGGTGGGTACCTCATTAGTTAAATATCATGTAATTTAAATTGCCTTTCTCTTTTAGAACCAATGTAAAGGACATGTTTCTACCTTTCGGTGGGTGTCCTATTTAGGCATGGATTATGTAAGGGCATGTTTCCATCTTCGGATGGGTGTCCATTTATTTATTTTGCTTGGACATTGTTTTGATTTTCAATATATCGATGCTTTATTTTAATTATTATGTGTAATATGGATAATATTGTTATATTTAAGAATTTTATAATATTAAGACCTGTAAAGGAGGCCGGTTCCAATGAACCGGGCATTGTGGGGGTGCTAGGCCATTTCTCACCTTCCCCACACGTACCCAACTTTTCGAACCCATTAGGGGGTTGGGGATTCCTTAGGAATCGAGTCATCAACCCCTTTCTTTTTTCTCAGTCCGTCCGGGTGGCAACTCCATTTTCTTCGGACTTAGGTCGTTTTCTCTAAGGCCCCTAGCCTAAACAGTGCCGAAGTCACAAGAATCATTTCACCGGGAGTGGGGGCGAAAATCCCCACTCACAGATAGGAGTCAGTCAATAGGGTCATACTAAACTCAAAATGGGGAGCCAATCCCCTATCTGGCTCTCTTAATCTATACATTTCTCTTAGAATCCAATACATAGGATCTGCTGTCACGGCCTTAACCAATCAACTCTACCTGATTGACAAACAGCGCTAAGCTTGAGAAAGCCTCGCCGTCATGCCAGTCCTAATCTCATCATCATATAACATCATCATATCATATCATAAGCCATATCTCATATCATGTGTGGTCCCATTTCATCATAACCTTATCCGGGAAATATAAGGAATATGCAACAGCACAGCCAACTCAAACACCAATACACATTATGCTTTTATAATCTAATGCTACTAATAATAATTATATATGTCCACTGCACAAACAATTGATGCACTTATGAAAATATAACCATGATCATAAATTAGGGGAGTGGGTATTAGATTAATCTATATAACTCACTGTAGATAAAATCCAATAACTCTCCTCGAAGTATCTGATTGGAGATGGAAAAACACCTGAAAATTATTTTTAAACAACAACAAAAACTATTAGAATATGGACGGATAGATAACCCTAAAGATTCTGCCAAAATTTTGAAAAATCTCCCCTATAACTAGGACATTACCCCCCTGCACCCAAGTAAGAAAATAACCACTCCTAAATAGCACACAAGCTTCCAATAATCCATAGTAAATCAATTGCCTCATCTAGTCTCCAATCCAAACTCAACATTTACCTAATGCATACTAATTGCCTCATTTGGGCCTCCAATCCAAACTTAGTTTACTTAGAAAATATTCACTTAAGATTTTAAGAAATATGTTAAGTCAATTTTTAAACAACTCTAAGAAAATAATTTTATAATCATCCTTCAATTATAACTTATTAATATATAATTTATTTACCTTAGTTTTAAAAATAATAACTTACCTTAGTTTTCAAAAATAATAACTGATTATAATCATGATGATAGCGAACAAATTTTAAATAATATTCAATTAAACATAAATTTTACTTTATTAGTTTTAGTTATAAGAATTATTTAAATTTTTAAAACACATTCGAGCTGCCTCTGCATCACATACACTCGCTGAGATGGTCCAGCCTCATCTGGCCTACTGCCTCCAGCTGTAGAGCCTCCTCTCTGACTAATCCCAGATCGACCACCTCTACTAAAACCTCTGCCCCCTCGACCTCCTCTGCTAACACTGGGTCGAGAAGTTGTAGTATCATTCTATCTATCCTCCAGTAACTCAGGGCAATCTTTGATGAAATGATCTGGTGACCCACATTTAAAACATACTCCTGGTCCACCCGTCTTCGAGCAAGCACCCCTATGTGCCCTACCACAATGGACACATATAGGTGGAGTAGATCTATGAACCACTGGAGTCGGAGCACTAGCTATAGAAACTATAGGTCTCGGTCTCTGCCTCTGATACTGAACTGACCTACCAGATTGCCTCTGGCTCCTACTGACTCTCGGAACAAAACTTCCACTGCCTCTCTTCAAAGATGAAGACCTTGCCTCAAACCGAGGTCTCCTAACTCTAGTCTCCTCCTCAGTAGCAGCTGCTGCAATACCCTGTGCTCTCTCAACACTTCTGGCAGCTGCAACCAACTGAGAACAATATTAGTATCGGGAACCTGCAATAATACACATAATAGAGGGCCTCAACCCCTCCTCAAATCTCCTGCACCTGTCAATCTCATCTGAAATAATCCCACCAGCATAATGACTCAACCGGATGAACTCAATCTCTTATTCTATCACCGTCCGGTTTTTCTGTCTCAGATTCAGAAACTCCATCTTCTTGGCATCCTTATACTCCCTCAGAGTATACTTCTGCTCAAACTCTCTCAGAAAATCACCATAAGACAAGGTCAGCGGATCATCTATTGCATGTGCAACCGTCTTTCACTAATCATAAGCATCTCTCTGCAAAAGTGATCGAGCATAATCAAATTTCTCTTCAGAAGTAGCCTGCAGCTGAATAAACACCCTCTGAACTCGATCTAACCACTGTTCAGCTACTGCAGGATCTATGGTATCAAAGAAATCCTCAACCCCATACTTCCTCAATTTATCATAATGCCTACAAGTACTTGTGGCTGTGGTTGCGGTGGCGACTGCTGCACTGGAGCCTGCCTCAACAATTCTACCATATGTCATAACAAACCGGCGGAATCTCATCAGCAACTGGTCTCTCTAGCACAGAAGCAGGTGCCTCTCTAGCTCTCTCAACCCTAGCTCCATCTCTACCCTCATCCGGAGCTACACTCTCAGCACTACCTTCTATAGACTGACATGACTGAGACGCCATCACTACCTATATCTGCAAACACAGCAGAATATGTCTCATTAAAGATCATAAACTGCCAGTGCCAAAGCATGTATCTTATTCAAAAACCATATTTTAAAATTAAAATTTTCTTTTTCTTACAATTCACCTAGGTTGAGAACCTCAAACCTTGATACCAAAATAGTTTTAGCACCCCTATACCCCATATACGTACACCACATATACTCTCAACATGTAATATACGTATACCAGATATAAAGATGTCACAGTCTAATTGAAGCAAACCGATCCTTAAAACTTTAACATCAAATCATTATTATAAATAGTAATAGATAAAACATTCTTTGTTAAAACACATATTCGTATATCTTCATTACATTAAAAGTTTATCTAAAACTTTTGTTTACTAAGCAGCAGAATATACATATATATATATATATCAAAAAATATTTACAAAAATATAGAGTTTATACAGGCTTGGCAGTTTGTCTCTGATCTTGAAGTCCAATAATCAACACTTCGCAAGGGATCTCAAGCCTAGACTCGACTCGGCCTAGCTGAACTTTCCGGCTCAACCGGATCTACCCTGACACCTGCACGATAAATCACAATTGCGCTAGGCCAATGGCTTAGTGGTACAAACTATGATGACAATATGCTTCAAATGTAATGCCAATGTCACACTTTCAAGCATTAGAAACAATATTCAAAAATGCCATATTTCATAACATTAAATCTCATTATATTGTTCATTTGTTCCTTCATTCATAGTTCACATTAAAGCAAAGACAAGCATGGGCCCAAAAGAAACTAATATGCCATTCAAATTCTAGATTTACTGTTTTGGTCCAATAATCACATTTGTCAAGCCCGTAGGCGATTCATTATCACAATGAGAAACATCCCATATGTAACATCCCAACTAGGCTTCAAGGACTAGGCCCAACCAAGCTTCAAAGGGAGCTAAGCATCAACCCAACTTGGCTTCAAGGACCAAACCCAACCCAGCTTCAAGGGATTGTTACTTTTAGGCATGCCACCAACAACAAAACTCTGAAAGTTGAATAACATACTAGGCACAGAATTCTTTTATTATTTCATTATCAAATCCATTCTCATTTTCTCATGAACATTTAGGCACAATGCCCCAATTATTTCATTTACATCATTATAGCCAACATTAATGGCTTCACATTTCATCATTTGAGTGCACATCACAACTTACATTGTTCATATATTTTAAATCCTCAACATATAATTCACATAATGTACATAATACAAATCATTGCACCTGTAACACCCCCGATACCCTATATAAGTACTATGCGTATACCTAGTATACATATAGTAAATATATAAAGTATAAGGATGTCACTTTTCGTTACCTTTTAAAAACCTGTAACAAAGTTCAAACCATAATACTTTAATTTAAATAACATTTACAAAATCATTATCTTTATCAAAAACTTCATTTATACATATAAATACTCTCTCGTCAGAAATACATCATAATTAAAGTTTCTACATGTATGCATTACCCTCTAGTTGGTCTCGACAAACTTTACTCTTCTTGTGGCATAACAAAAGACTTCATATCTTCCATCTATATACCTGCGCGAATAAACACCCGCGCTAAGCCCGAGAGCTTAGTAGTCCAACTATGAAATATAAACATATAGTATAGAAGTATTGACATATAATGATACATCAATTCAATATATAATTAGTTCTTATCATATCTTCTTTTCTTTTTAATTTCATCTTTAATATATCCTAGCTAATTTCAAATATGATGTACATATATACATAATATTATCACCAACCCCAATGCATCACCAATACTCAAAACCAATATATTAATACCCCTACATTATATATACCATACCAATCATTATTGCAATACACAAATTACATATCATACAAATCATAAATCACATTTACAATAAAGACAACCTTTATCATCAACCACAATTCATTTACATATTACACTTAATAACATTATATTATTCACAATTCACCAAGCATAATTCATTATTAATACTCACAATCAATATTTCAATACTTGCAATTCACATTGACAATAAAGACAGACTCGGGCCCAAAACACTAATATGTTATTCAAAGTTCAGAGTTACTGCTTTGGTTCATAGTCACAATCATCACGCCCGTAGGCAATGTATATACATGTATCTCTATCCATGGATAGTGTAACAGACCCAGTCTCTTGGACCATCAACTCAACACATATGAGGAGATCCTCAACCCGGCAAGACTGTTACAAATCATATATCTCATATTCACAATTCTCATAGTGTAACAGACCCAGTCTCTTGGACCATCAACTCAACACATATGAGGAGATCCTCAACCCGGCAAGACTGTTACCTTTCATCATTTCTTAGGCATGCCACCCAAATCCAGAACTCTGAAACTGAATAACATATTAAACAAACAATTCATTTATTATTTCATTATTAATCTCATCATCAATTAGGCCAACATGCCTTATCTCTTTCAATTGAATTATCATAGCCAATCACAATGGCTTCATATCATATCATATCTCAATCCATATGATACATATAGCATCATTGATATCACATTTCAAAGTATATTATTCATATAATACATTGCCATACACAAGATTCACAATGCATATAACATAACATTTTCTCACTTCTCAAAACACATTAACATCATTCATTACTAGAGCATTTATCATAACAAATTGCACATACCTTAAGAATGATCCTCATTTCTTCCTACCTTTCCCATTTCATATTTCATCCTTTATATATATTCTTCATTTACATTCACAATATAATAGCTTATTTAACACTTTCATCCCAATGTGTTAATGTTCAAAGACATATAAGGATATACAATCAAATAGGGTTTATGCTTACCTGGTTAATGATCTTCACATCCTTCACATCATTCAATCATCACCTTAGTCCAATTATGTTAACAATATAATAGATCACTTAACACATTTGCAAACAAATGTGTTAAGCCTCAAATTATGTAATTAAATACAATAATATGTATTGGTACTTACCTCAAGAACTAATCCCATCAATCTATACATTTCTTTTCTTTCCAAGAATTCTCCACATTTAGGTTAATGCAACCCAATCTCTTCAAAACCTAATCCAAAGGAATATTAGCAAAATGACCATATGAATAGTACATTCTGGTTTAAGACTCCATTTTATCCTTATTTTGAAAAATTGTATAAAATAATCTACTTGACTAAAAATTCTAAAATTTTTACAGAATTTAGTTTTGTATCTTAAAATCATTCCTTTAAAATTTCAGATCAAACTGAACACAAAATCTTGGTCAAATAGTTCACCTAACCAGACTGCCCCAATTGCCCTGCATCCTGGCAGCAGTTCTGAACTTTGTGAATTCCATAAATCAAATTCAATCAACGTGGTTCCAAATTATTTTTCTCAAATACTAGACTCACTAAGCAACAACATATCCAAAATTCAATTGGATATGATTTTTCTAAATTTTATTAAAAATCCCGAAATATAGCTGTCTCAGTTAAGGTACCTGCTGGAACAGGTCTAATAAAAATAATCTTTCTAAACTCATAACCATTCCAAAATCGAATCAACATATTTTTCAGTCATTCTAGACTCATAGAGGCACAACATATCAAAAATTCACTTCAAGAACATTTTTCTATAATTAATTAAAAATCATACAAGTCACAGCCTTTACTAATTGTAAAACAGAAAAAAATTCACTAAACACAACTCTTACTCTTCCATCACCAACACCAACCTAGCTTCTTATCTTTAATTCCATTTCAACACTTTTACACACACCATACACAAACACACTCCATCAACCATCCATATCAACTCACCAATCCCAAACACAATTTCAAAAGAACAAAGGAAAATCAAGAGAAAGAACTTACCTAAGTTGTTGAATTCCACAAATCTTCAATTAAATCCTTTGATTCTCCCTTCAATTTGATGTTAGAATTAAACAAATCTCACTTTGCTCTCTCTTGTCTAAGGAGGAGCCAACCAACGTGGAGAAGAGAAGAAGAAGAAGAAGGAAATGAAGAAAAGACAAAATATCACCTCTTTAAATCTCCACCAAGTGATTCAACAAGAGTAATTACCTAAACACCCTTATACCATTTGTCTTGATTACCATTCATTACATGCCCTTTATAGTAACTTCACACTTAACAAAAATAAATATCTTCTTTCCTTGACTCTTCATTTTGACCAACTTATATGTTATATATATCATCATATACACAACATATACCATTCTCTCTAAACCCTAAATTCTTTCCCAAATCACATATACATAAACATTCTTTTCTCTATTTCTTTTCTCTTGTAATTTAACACATATATTCAATCCAATTATATAACAACAACAACAACATAATCACAACTTCTAGGGCATATATGAGGATATTACAGCACCATTCTCATATATCAACAATATAATAGGTAACCTAACACATTTTCCAACCAAATGTCTTAAGTCCCAAAATCATGTAAATGTATGCAATTATGTAGGGTTTGTACTTACCTCAAGAGCAACTCACCCCAATCTAACAACCTCCTCTTCCAAGAATCCTTCAACACTTGGATTAGGGCAATTCAATCTCTTTAAAACCTAATCCAAAGATGATTATACGCATTCACTTAGTGATACACATAAGAAAATAAGGATAAGAACCAACTAGGGCAAACTCTACACATGACATGCTCGACAACACGGGTGTGTCCTTGGCCGTGCCCTAAACCCACAACACGGAAGCTTTGACATGCTCAGTGCCATGGGCATGTCACATGGCACGTCACTGGTCGCGTCAATCCTCCCTCAACACAGAAGCTGTGACACGCTCAGTGACATGGGCGTGTTATTAGACGTGTCAATCCTCCCTCAACACAGAAGTTGTGACACGCTCAGTGACATGGGCATGTCATTGGTCGTGTCACCCATCCAGAAAATAGAACCATTGACACGCCCAAAGACTTGGCCATGCTCATGGGCGTGTCAGGCCTAAACCCTGATTCCGACACCAATAATACAACATCCAACAAATATCATACTTTACCCTTTTCCACTCCAAACAATCTTACCCAAAACCATCAATAAACCACACTAAACTTGCATAACAACAAAACAACTCAAAACAAGCATTAAACACAATCACAACCACAATCACAACTCAACCCACACACAATCCACAACTCTTGCTTTCTTTTCACCAAACTTAACCCTCCCTCTAAACCAACCCCAAAATCAAAGTCAAAAAGGACAACACACTCTCAAACACATCAAAGTTAACCACACACACATCAACAACAACCATCACCAACCTCAATTCACAAACTCAAAAGAAAACCAAAGAAACAAGTTGGAAACTTACCAAAAGAGAAGAAAATCCTTAAAACTCCAACTTGATCTCTTGAAACACCTTCAAATCTTGAATTAGGAAATCACAAAATCTCTCTTACCCTTTTGCTATGGTGATAGCTGGCCAACGAAAAGAAAGAAGAAGAAGAAAATGAAAGTCAAACCACACACTTGTCTCTTAACCACAAGATTTCTACCTTTATTTTCCACCAAGCAATTATAATAATAAAATATTAATTAACCAAAATATCATCTTCCACTTAATTAATTTCCATTTTAAAATATCCAAAATATCTCATATGACCATTAAATAAAAGTTGACTTTTATATGTTGTATATATCTCTATATATACAACATATACACACTTCTCTTTTCCTCTCTTACCACTTAATCATAAATATATAGTTTATATCATTTAATCCAATTTCAACAATAATTATTCCAAAAATTTTAGGGTATATTTTGGGATATTACAATTCTCCCCCTCTATAAATAAATTCCGTCCTCAAAATTACCTGATCTCAAGTCTGAAACAGCTGGGGATACTGGTCTCGCATCATTTGCTCACTCTCCCAAGTTGCCTCTTCCTTTGCATGATTCTTCCAAAGAACTTTCACAAGTGGCACTTTCTTATTTCTCAACTCTTTCACTTCATGTGCCAAAATAGCCACTGGTTCTTCTTCAAAAGTCAGATCCGGACTCACCTCAATAGATTCAACCGACAGAATGTGAGATGGGTATGATCTGTACCTCCATAGCATAGAGACATGAAAGACATTGTGAATTCTATCCAATTCAAGCGGAAAAGTGAGTTGATAAGCAACTGGTCCAACTCTCTCCAATACCTCATAAGGTCCAATGAAACGAGGACTCAGCTTCCCTTTACTGCCAAATCTCAAAATTCTCTTCCAAGGAGACATTTTCAAAAATACTTTATCTCCAACATTGAATTCTATGTCTCTTCTCTTCAAATATAAATAAGATTTTTATCTATCTGAAGCTGCTTTCATCCGATTCCGAATTATCTTCACTATTTCTTTTGTTTTCTTAATCAAATCGGGACCAACCAACTTACCTTCTCCAACTTCATCCCAACATAGAGGCGTCCTACATCTTCTACCATACAATGCCTCATAAGGTGCCATTCCAATACTAAATTGATGACTATTGTTGTAAGCAAATTCAATCAATGGCAAGAATATGTCCCAACTTCCAGAAAAATCAATAACACAACTCCTCAGCATATCCACTAAAATCTGTATCACCTCTCTGACTGCCCATCTGTCTGAGAATGGAAAGCAGTGCTAAATGCAACCGAGAACCCAAAGCATTATGAAAACTCTTCCAAAATCTTGAAGTGAATCGGGAATCTCGATCAGACACCAAAGAAATTGGGACTCCATGCAACTTTACTATCTCACTGATATACAGATCAGCCAACTTCTCTAGAGAATAGTCCATTCAAACTGGAAGGAAATGAGCTATCTTCATCAACCGGTCAACCATCACCTAGATGGCATCATGCTTCTTCTGAGTTAACAGCAAAACAGCCATAAAATCCATCGTCACTCGCTTCCATTTTCATTCTGGCACTGATAAAGGTTGGAGCAACCCTGTTGGAACATGGTGCTTGACTTTCACTCTCTGACAAGTGAGACATTTAGATACAAACTCCGCTATGTCCCTTTTCATACCAGACCACCAATAATGTTACTTCAAATCATGATACACTTAATTCATTTAACTTACTGTGTTAATAATTCATGGATAGGATTTTGCAATAATTTTATAATTACTTACAGACTCATCATCCAATCATCGGAAGCCCTAATTTAATTAACCTAAACCTTATTGTCCTCTTCGAACTACAAACCCTAATTAATTATATTTTTTCAAAACTTTTCCGGTAGCCTTAATTTTATAAACATTATCACAGTAGTTTATTCCTCAAGCATCAAGAGCTTTAACCCTATTTTCATAAACCCTGATCCTTTTTTTACAGTAACCTAATCTCTTCCAAACCCTAAACTTATTTTCCAAATAATCCAAACCCTAATTTAATTAATCAAAACCCTAGCCTTTATCTAAAACCCTAATTGTATTTTATTTTAATACCTCAAAATCATAATCTATTTTCTCAAACCCTAATCACTTCTTAAAACTTCCGATCCTAAATTTTGTTTTCTTAAAACCTAAAATCATAATTAATTCTATCTTTCATACCTTCACAGTAGTTTAATATTTTTAAAATAATGATAATAATATTTGTTTTGCAAGTCAAAACACTAGTTTGATTCCAAATACCCATAAAATCATATTTCATGTTTGAAATCCTAATTTCCTATCTAAAAAACCCTAGAACCCCTAATTCAAGATGTAAACCTAAATATGTATCTTTATTTACTTTATTTAAGTTTTAGATTTGATTATGTAGTTTATTATATGTTTTGATGATTGATTTATTTAATTTCAATATTTAATTTTTTTATCATGGATGGATGATTTCTTTATTAATATTATTATTTGTTAAAATTATAAAAGGTATGTTTCCATGATTGGGTACCTCATTAATTAACCTTTATGCAATTTAATTTATTTTCACATTTTTGAATTAATGTAAAAGGCATGTTTCCATCTTTCGTTGGGTGTCCTATTTAGTTTTAAACATAGACGATGTAAGGACATATTTTCACCCTCGGATGGGTGTCTATTTATTCATTCTGTTTGGACATTGTTCTGATTTTAATAAAGTATTTTTTTATTCTTATGATCGCATGTAGTATGGATAATATTGTTATATTTAAGAATTTTATAATATTAAGACCTACAAAGGAGGTCGTTTCCAATGAGTCGGGCATTGTGGGGGTGCTGGGCCATTTCTCACCTTCCCCACACGTACTGTAACACCCCCGTACCCCATATACGCACACCGCATACACCCACACAACATGCGATGTACGTGTATCGAATATAGGAATGTCACAGTTCATTTTAAACAAACCAGTCTTTAAAACTTTATCATCAAATCATTGTAAATCGATCTAAGTAGACTTAAAATATTCAATAATATATTATAGAAAATAATAGATAAAAACAATCCTTACTAAAATACATATTCATATACCTTCATTACCCTAAAAGTTTATCCAAACATTAGTTTAATAATCAGCGAAAAATGCAACGAAATATACATATGTGTATATCAAAATCAATGTTTACAAAATTATAGAGTTTATACATGCTGACAGGTCGTCCCTGATCTTGATGTCCACAACTCAACACTGCTCTCACAAACTCAAGCCTAGACTCGACTCGGTCTAGACGAGCTCTCCGGCACAACTGGATCTACCCTGTCACCTGCGCGATGAACCACAATCGCGCTAAGCAGAAAGCTTAGTGGTACAAACTTTGATTCAATATAGATCATTGCGATGCTAATGCACAATACATATAAATATATCAACTCATTACATTATAACTCAACATATTAATCATTTGCATCACATTTCATAATTCACATTAAAGCAAAGACAAACATGGTCCAAAAAGGATCTAATATGCTATTCAAAGTTCAGAGTTACTGCTTTGGTCCATATTGACACCTTGTGTCTAGCCTCGTAGGAAATATATATCCATGGATAATGTAACAGCCCCAGTCTCTTGGACCTCAACCCGGCTAGACCCTTAGGCCCCAGTATCTTGGTCCTCAACCTGGCTAGACTGTTACAATTTTTGAGGCTTACGGCCCTATCTTTTCACTCCAAAAACATCACATTTATCAGCTGGGCTTGGCTTACGACCTGGTCTTTTCACTTGCCCAGCAATTCATAGGCATGTCGCCAAACCTAGAACTCTGAAAATTGAATAACATACTAGGCACACAACTTATTCATTTATCTCATTATCGAATACTTTCATAATTCAATTCTCATAATCAAATTACGCACATTACCTTATTATATCATCATTTTCTCCTCTTTTCTCATTCTTCTCTTTTATATCAATATCAATTTGTTATATTATGATTTCACATATCATATCCCATTATTCCACATTTCTTTTCATATCCAACACATTACTCAATTGCATTGATATATCAACATAATTCACATTATGCATATCGTAACATATAACTCATTCATCAATAATATATCAAGTAACTTAACACATTTCTCAACTAAATGTGTTAAGTCCCAATGTCATATAAATGTATGCAATCATTCAAAGTTTGTACTTACCTTTAAGAGCAACAACACCACTCTAACAATTTCTTCTTTCAAAATGTCCCTCAAACCTTGGCTAGGGTAACTCAAATCTCTTCAAAACCTAATCCAAATGTAATTATAAATACTCACTTAGTGTTACACATAAGAAAATAAGGATAAGAACTATCTAGGACAAACTCTACACTTGACACGCTCAACAACACGGGCGTGTCCCTGTCCGTGCCCTGAACCCATAACACAGAAGCTTTGACACGCTCAGTGACATGGGCGTGTCACTGCACATGTCAATTCTTCTCCAACACAGAAGCTATGACATGCTCAGTGACATGGGCATGTCACTGGACTTGTCAATCTTCTAACAACACAGTAGCTATGACACGCTCAGTGACATGGGCGTGTCACTGGACGTGTCAATCTACTACAACACGGAAGCTGTGACATGCTCGGTGACATGGGCATGTCACTGGACGTATCACCAACCCAGAAAATAGAACCAATGACACGCCCAAAGACATGGCCGTGTTAATGGGAGTGTCAAGCCAAAAACCCTGAAATCGACACCAAAACGCCACATCCAACAAACATCTTGCTTTTACCCTCTTCAACTCCAAATAAACTTAACCAAAACCATCACCAACCCACAATAAACTTGCATAGACCTCAAAGCAACTCAATTACAAACATCAAAACAAAATCACAACCATATATCACAACTCAAAGTCACAACACCCACAACTCTTGTCTCTTTCACCAAACTTAACCCTTTTCTCTTCAATCCAACCCCGCAATCAAAGTTAACAAAATAAAATAACCTCAACCATACCAAAACAACCATAAACACATCTACAACAACCAATCCAACAAACCCAAAAACACAAACTCAAAACAAAACAAAGAAACAAGTTGGAAACTTACCAAAAGTGAAGAAAATCCTTAAAACTCCAACTTGATCTCTTGAAGTCCTTCAATCTCTTGAGTTTGGAAGCAACAAAATCTCTCCCTCTTGAAAATGGTGGTGATGACCGGCCAAAGAAGAAAGAAGAAGAAGAAGAAAATGCAAAGAAGAAGAAAGTCAACCTCTTTAACTAAACACTCTCTCCTCAAATCACTCTCCACCAAGTATTATACTAATATAATAATACCCAATTACATCATCTTCCACTATCTTTAATTAAATCTATTAAATATCATCCTCCACTAACAATATTTAATATAATTAATTCAAATATCTCATTTGACCAACTCAACTTGTTGACTTGTATATAGTGTATATATATCTCCATATACATAACATATACACATCTTCCTATCATCTTTTCACTTAATCATAAATACACTTTAAATCATTTAATTCAATTCAACAATTAACATTTCCAAAAATTTAGGGTACTATATGGGATATTACAATTCTCCCCCCTCTACAAATAAATTTTGCCCTCAAAATTACCTGATCTCAAGTTTGGAAAAACTGAGGATACTGATCTCGCATCACTTGCTCACTCTCCCAAGTTGCCTCTTCCTTAGCGTGATTTTTCCAAATAACCTTCACAAGTGGCACTTTCTTATTTCTCAACCTTTTCACTTCATGTGCCAAAATAGCCACCGGTTCTTCTTCAAAAGTCAGATCTGAACTCACCTCAATAGATTCTACTGACAGAATGTGAGATGGGTCTGACTTATACCTCCATAGCATAGAAACATGAAAGAAATTATGAATTCTATCCAAATCAGGCGGCAAAGCGAGTCGATAAGCCACTGGTCCAACTCTTTCCAGTACCTCATAAGGTCCAATAAAATGAGGACTCAACTTTCCTTTGCCGCCAAAATCTCAGAATTCTCTTCCAAGGAGACACTTTCAGAAAAACTTTATCTCCAATACTGATCTCTATGTCTCTCCTCTTCAAATCTGAATAGGATTTCTGTCGGTCTGAAGCTGCTTTCCACCAATCCCGAATTATCTTCACTTTCTCTTTCGTTTCTTTAATCAAATCGGGATCAACCAACCTACCTTCTCCAACTTCAACTCAACATAAAGGCATCCTGCATCTTCTACCATACAATGCCTCATATGGTGCCATTGTAATGCTGGACTGATGACTCTTGTTATAAGCAAATTCCATTAATGGCAAGAATCTGTCCCAACTTCCTGAGAAATCAATAACACAGCTTCTCAACATATCCTCTAAAATCTGAATCACTCTCTCTGACTGCCCATCTGTCTGAGGATGAAAAGCAGTGCTAAAATGTAATCAAGATCCCAAAGCATTATTCAAACTCTTTCAAAACCTTGAAGTAAACCGAGGATCTCGATCAGATACCAAAAATATTGGACTCCATGCAATCTCACATTCTCACTATATACAACTCAGCCAATTTCTCAAGAGAATAGTCCATCCGAACTGGAAGAAAATGAGCTGTCTTCGTCAATCGATCAATAATCACCCATATGGCATCACGCTTCTTCTGAGTCAAAGGCAAACCAGCCACAAAATTCATTGTCACACTCTCCCATTTCCATTCAGGCACTGTTAAAGGTTGGAGCAACCCCGAAGGAACTTGGTGCTCGGCCTTCACTCTCTGACAAGTGAGACATTTGGATACAAACTCTGCTGTGTCCCTCTTCATACCTAACCACCAATAATGTTGTTTCAAATCATGATACATCTTAGTACTCCTAGGGTGCATAGCAAAAACTGACTGGTGTGCTTCCTCCAAAATAATCTTTTTCAGTCTTACATCATCAAGAACACACAATCTATCTTTATAACAAAGGCTACCATCACTTCTCACATTAAAATCTCTACTCTCTCCTTTTTGACAATCCAAAACAATCTTCTGAATTTGCTCATCTGCCAATTGAGCCTCCCTTATCTGATCCAACAACACCGGTCTCAAATGCAACTGAGCCAACAAAGAACCATCATCACAAGGCTCAAAACTAGCATTCAACACTCTCAACTCAACAAGCAATGAGAGCGAATAAGCAGTCAAACCTGCCAAAGAATTCCGACTCAAGGCATCAGCAACGACATTTGCCTTACCAGGATGATAATTAATCAAACAGTCATAGTCTTTAATCAACTTTAACCACTATCTCTGCCGAAGATTCAGCTCTCTCTGAACACCCAAGTATTTCAAACTCTTATGATCCGTATAAATGAAACACTTCTCCCCATAAAGGTAATGTCGCCAAATCTTCAAAGCAAACACTATGGGTGCCAACTCCAAATCATGCGTCGGGTAATTCAATAAGCTATGACTCTACCCTTTTGCATCAAAACACAACCTAAACCACTATGTGAAGCATCACTGTAAATCACATATGGTTTATCTTCCAAAGGCAAGGTAAGAACAGGAGCTCCCATCAACATCTCCTTCAACTACTCAAAGCTTGCTTGACACTGATCTTTCCACACAAATCTAACTCCTTTTCGAAGCAATATGGTGAGTGGAGTAGCTATCAAAGAAAAACCTTTCTTAAACAGTCAATAATAGCCTACCAAACCCAGAAAACTTCTAACTTCAGTCACAGTATTCAGTAGACTCCAATTCAAAATAGCTTCACCTTTACTCGGATCAACTCTTATACCATCTGTTGAAACTACATGACTCAGAAAAGTCACTTGATCCAACCAAAACTCACACTTAGCCAGCTTAGAATACAATTGCTTCTCTCTCAAGGTCTGTAATACAATCTGCAAGTGCTCATCATGATCCTCCTCATTATGCGAATGCACCAAAATATCATCGATAAAGACCACTACAAATTGATCTAGATAGGGTCTAAACACCCTGTTCATCAAATCCATGAAAGCTGCTAGTGCATTTGTTAATCCAAAAGGCATCACCAAGAACTCATAATGCCCATACCTTGTGCGAAAAGCTATCTTGGGAACATCTTCCTCTCTAATTCTCAACTGATGGTATCCTGATCTCAAATCAATCTTAGAGAAAATTGTTGCTCCCTTCAACTGATCAAAGAGATCATCCATCCTAGGCAAAGGACACTTGTTCTTGATGGTCACCTTATTCAACTGCCTATAATCAATGCACAATCTAAAGGTACCATCCTTCTTCTTCACAAATAAAATAGGAGATCCCCACGAAGACACACTAGGGCGAACAAACCCTTTATCCAACAACTCCTGCAACTGCACCTTCAATTCTCTCAACTCAGCAGGTGCCATTCGATAAGGAGTAATAGAGATATGAGTGGTACCAGGTAACAAATCGATACCAAACTCAACCTCTCTCTCAGAGGGTATCCCTGGCAACTCCTCGGGAAAAATATCTGGGAAATCAGCAACTGTGGGTATACTATCAAGCTAGGAACCCACTACTCTGGTATCCACAACATGAGCAAGATAAGCATCACACCCTTTCCAAAACAACCTCCTAGCTGCAACAGCTGAAACAAACATGGATACAAGATGCCTCTGCTCACTAGATACCATCACACTTCTACCAACACTGGTTCTAAGGGTAACATGCTTCTTCTGACAATCTACTACAGCTCCATGCTTAGACAACCAATCCATGCCTAAGATCAAATCATACTCCTTAAAAGGCATTTCAATCAAATCACAAAGAAACTCCTCATCCTGAACAACCACTGGGCTATCTCGGTGCACCTTACTCACCACAACACTATGCCCTAAAGGATTTGTCACCAAGACATCAAATCCTAGGGACTTAGAATGCAATTCAGACACAGGCAAGATGGATGCACTTATATATGAATGCGTAGATCCAGGATCAATCAAAGCAAGAACTGAAATGCCAAATAAAGAGAATGTACTCGCAATGACGACTGAAGTATTCGGCTGCCTCTGCATCACATACACTCGTTGAGATGGACCAACCTCATCTGGCCTACTGCCTCCGAAAGTAGAGCCTCCTCTCTGACCAAACCCAGGTTGACCACCTTGACTGAAACCTCTGCCACCTCAACCTCCTCTAACACTAGGTCGAGAAACTGCAGAATCTGCCTGCCCATCCTCCTGTAGCTCAGGATAATCTCTGATAAAATGGTTAGGTGACCCACATTTGAAACACACAGCTAGTCCACCTATCTTCCAGCAAACACCCCCATGTATCCTACCACAATGGACACATGTAGGTGGAGTAGACCTCTGAGCCACTGGGGTCGGTGCACTAGCCACAGAAATTGTAGGTCTTGATCTTTGCCTCTGATGTGGTATTGACCTAACAGGCTGCCTCTAGCCCCTACTGAACCTCTGAAAATGACCTCCTAGGCCTCTCTTTGTAGATGAAGACCCTACCTCAAACTGGGGTCTCCTAACTCTAGTCTCCTCCTCAATAGCAGCTGTTGCAATACCCTGTGCTCTCTCAACACTCCTGGCTACTGCAACTATCTGGAAAAGATCCTGATACCGAGAACCAGCAACAATACACATAATAGAGGGCCTCAACCCCTCCTCAAATCTCCTACACCGGTCTACCTCATCTGAAATAATCTCACCGGTATAATGACTCAACCGAATGAACTCTACCTCATACTCTGTCACCGTCCAGTTATCCTGCCTCAAATTCAGAAACTCCATCTTCTTAGCATCCTTATACTCCCTCGGAGTATACTTTTGTTCAAACTCCCGCAGAAAATCACCATAAGACAAGGTCGATGGATCATCCATGGCATGTGGAACCATCTTCCACCAATCATAAGCATCTCTATGCAAAAGAGATCTAGCATAATCAAATTTCTCTTCAAGAGTAGCTTGCAACTGGATGAATACCCTCTGAACTCTATCCAACCACTGCTCAACTACTGCAGGATCTGTAGTACCAAAGAAGTCCTCAGCTCCAAACTTCCTCAATTTATCATACTGCCTTACTGGTACTTGCGGCTGCGGTTGCGGTGGCAGCTGCTGCACTGGAGCCTACCTCAACAAATCTACCATATACCGTAACCAAATCAGCGGAATCTCATCAGCAGCTGGTCTCTCTGGCACAGAAGCAGGTGCCTCTCCAGCTATCTCAACCTTAGCTCTATCTCTACCCTCAATAGGAGCTATACTCTCAGGACTACCTTCTACGGACTGATGTGACTGAGACACTGTCACATCCGCCTATCGTATTTATGTAGTGTAGTCACGTGCACAGTGAGAGAAGGGGAAAGGAGAAGATAATTTCTGATAACGGCCCCAGATAAGGCTATAGGACCACTGGGACCTACTTGAAGAAAAATGCAAAGTGTTAGGGAGGTGATTGTAATTTCAAAAAGTTTTGGGGAGGTGACTGTAATTTTCAAAAGTTTTGGGGAGGTAAATGTAATTTCTAAAAGTCGTACCGGATGTTCTTAATAGTGCACATAACAGATTCTAAAAATGGAAAATAGAGAAAAACCAGGTCACAACGACGCGTAACGGTTTTTCCAGAAAACGCACGGTTTGGAAGATATAGGGGATTTTGACTAGGGGCATTTTGGTCATTTTCAATTAAAGTTATACATGAATTTAAAGTAGGAAATAAAAACATGAGTACGTAGAGGATGACGAGGGGTTAAATATGAAACGATCGTCAGTAGAAACGGAGCCGGAGAAAACCCGAGCAAAAATAGGACCTAAAGGGAATTTTGTAAAAAGTTGAGGGCTTATCGGTAATTTTTCAAAATAATTTGGAAACCTAAAATAGACCTTATAAATAGAAAGTAGAGGTTGAGAGGATCAAAATTATATGTAGTTTGACTCGTGGAACTATACGGTTTAAAAGATATGACCGATTAATCGCCGGAACGTAATGTGACTCGGTTTCGTGTCGGGACCGGATGAGTAACCCGGGACAACTTTATGAGATCCAATGGGAAGAGGGACAAGTGGAAAGAAGTAAAGGAAAAGAAAACTAATAAAAATCTAATGTTGGCCAATCAAAAGAAAGCATTTAGCATGTGTAATAAATGTGTAATAAATGAAGAAAGAGAAAAGGTGGACAAGTGGTCTTAAGAGGTTAACCAACACATAAGGTGATCATCATTTCCTTTGTATATAAATATATGTGAAATGAAGAACCAATTTCTCTCTTTTCCACTTACAAATTTCGGCCAACAAAGGGAAACACCAAAGGCCTTCCAAGTTTCTTCAAAATTTGATTTTTAAGGTAAGTTTTTAAGGTTTTCTAGTAAGTAGACTTTAATTTTAGTATTAATTTTAGGTAGTTATATATTTATTGGAAGATTGGGAATTAGAGTCTTTATATGGAATTGGAAAAAAAATATTAAGTAAGTGATGAGATTAATTGATTAAATGGAAGAATCAAGAGGTAGAAAGATTAATAAGATTGGATTAGGGGTTTCGGTTGGAAAAGATATGGAGGATAATTTATTAGTTTGAAATTCTAAGGTTTATGTTGTATTTTGAATTGATTGAAGGAGAAATAAAGAATTAAAGAAGGAGAAGAAGGAAAAGCTAAGAGAAGTTAAAGAAATAAGATTTGGTACTTTACCTTTGAATAATTACTTTTGATTTGGTGCTTTACCATAAAAGAAATTCTATTTGCTTACAAACTTTGGTTTATGGAAGTTTTGAAGTTGATGTTTAACTATATTGATTGAGTTTAAATTAAATATTTGAGTTATGTTCTTGTTTTCTTATGGCAATTTGGGTTGTAAAATTTAATTGAAACCAAATGTTTTGAGAAAATTTGGAAAGTTGATTTGGTAAGTTGTTTGGACTTTAATTAGTTTGATTTGAGTTAAACATGCAAAAAAATTTTAAAAGGAAGTGTTTGAATCTTCACTTTACTATTAAAGAAGCCTTAATATTGATTTGCAAAAGAAAAATAAACTATCCTATGCATTTCAAATGTTTGGGCCGAAATGGTCCCAAAGTGACAGCTTCTGGACTATTTTTGTGGCAATTGTTTGGGGAAGCAAACGAATGAATTTTTCAACGAAATTTTACATGCAATTAGTCAACATATGAAATAATTTTTCTGTAAAATTTCAGCCAAAAATAAGATTATTTACTTGGTCAAATGCATAATTGAAGTGGACTGAAATTTTGACGAAAACCCAGATTTTACTATTCATTTGGTCATGCCATTTTGCGTTGCCGATTTTTCTCGCCGCAACACTATTCATTTGGTCAATTTGGGATATTTTGAGGAATTCTTTGAAATGTTTAATATGTTTATTGTGGATATTAAATATGCGAAAAAGGGGAATGGTTTGACTAAAGAATGTATTGCGCGGCATAAATGGCAAAGTGCGATGGGAATTTAAAATGATTTCGCGAGTCATTCTAAAATGAGGTTTGAGACTTAAATTGAATCATTTTAACCTTTTTTCTCTACTGGATAGTGGGAGTGGTAGATAAGGGTATGGTGCACTATACTAACGCATGCAGTACTGCTCATTATTGTGATATGATATTTTATTCAGTGGTGAGGCCACTGAAGCCAATGGAGAGGCCCATTGGTTAACCAGGATGGGGAGGCCCATTCCTGTGATCTGATATCGGTGGTGAGGGCCACCTATGTTACAGTGGGGAGGCCCACTGCCTTATCACTATGGTTCCCTATATACCAGTAGAGCCTGAATCAAAGACATATTATTTTTCGTTAAACTATATAATGCCAATGAGTTTGAATTATGATTTTACATTATTGAAAGCATATCACACTGAATGTATCACGATTTCTATTGGTATAAAGTTGGTTGATTGTGGATTTAATTATTTCCTTTGATTTCGAATACTTTCATATACTACTTTTATTTTTATTGGTAAAGTACCCACTGAGTGACAACGCTCAGCGAGTTGAGTTTTCTTGACTCGTAGGTTTGGAGCAGTAGATTTCGGTGATTAGCATCGAGCAGCACAACACAGCGCAGCACCTCAGAGTAGCCTTTAGTTTCCATTATGAGTTAACTAGTTGTGGCATGTATATGTATATAAGATTGAGAGTCAGTATGTGATATTGTACGTTATTGGTATGTAATAATAATAAATCTCTACTTTGTTCTGGATTAGAAGTGTGAATTTTTCTTGCAGGTTGTAGTTGAGGGTATAAGGTGGATTCATTGGGAGTATATTGGAAACTGATTGTATTCACATTGGTTTGTGTAAAATGTTTTCAAAAATCAGAAAAACAAGTTTTGTCGACACTTGGGATCCAAATTTCTAGGCGGAACTATGGCAAAATTTCTGTAAAAATCAGAACTAAAATTTGACTAAGTAAATTGGTAGCAACAATTAGGATAGTGTGGCACCTCTACTCAGCTTACACATGTAGGTTGGGAAGGGGTGTTACAGACACCATCACTACCTATATCTGCAAATACATCAGAAATTACCTCATCAAAGATCAAAAACTGCCAGTGCCAATGCATGAATCTTATTTAAAAACCATATTTTAAATCCAAAAATTTTCTTTTCCTTACAATTTACCTAGGTTGAGAATCTCAAACCTAGGCTCTAATGCCAAAACAGTTGTAACACCCCCATACCCCATATACGCACACCGTATACACCCACACAACATGAGATGTACGTATACCGAATACAGGAATGTTACAGTTCATTTTAAACAAACCAGTCTTTAAAACTTTATCATTAAATCATTGTAAATCGATCTAAGTAGACTTAAAATATTCAATCATATATTATAGAAAATAATAGATAAAAACAATCCTTACTAAAATACATATTCATATACCTTTGTTACCCCCAAAAGTTTATCCAAACATTAATTTAATAAGCAGCGAAAAATGCAACAGAATATACATATGTGTATATCAAAATCAATGTTTACAAAATTATAGAGTTTATACATGCTGACAGGTCATCCCTGATCTTGATGTCCACAACTCAACACTGCTCTCACAAACTCAAGCCTAGACTCGACTCCGTCTAGACGAGCTCTCCGACACAACTGGATCTACCCTGTCACCTACGCGATGAACCACAATCGCGCTAAGCAGAAAGGTTAGTGATACAAACTTTGATTAAATATAGATCAATGCGATGCTAATGCACAATACATATGAATATATCAACTCATTACATTATAACTCAACATATTAATCATTTGCATCACATTTCATAATTCACATTAAAGCAAAGATAAACATGGGTCCAAACAGGATCTAATATGCTATTCAAAGTTCAGAGTTACTGCTTTGGTCCATATTGACACCTTATGTCTAGCCTCGTAGGCAATATATATCCATGGATAATGTAACAGCCCCAGTCTCTTGGACCTCAACCCGGCTAGACCCTTAGGCCCCAGTATCTTGTTATATCATCATTTTCATTATCGAATACTTTCATAATTCATTTCTCATAATCAAATTACGCACATTACCTTATTATATCATCATTTTCTCCTCTTTTCTTATTCTTCTCTTTTATATCAATATCAATTTGTTATATTATGATTTCACATATCATATCACATTATTCCACATTTCTTTTCATATCCAACACATTAGTACAATTGCATTGATATATCAACATAATTCACATTATGCATATCGTAACATATAACTCATTCATCAACAATATATCAAGTAACTTAACACATTTCTTAACTAAATGTATTAAGTCCCAATGTCATATAAATGTATACAATCATTCAAAGTTTGTACTTACCTCTAAGAGTAACAACACCACTCTAACAATTTCCTCTTTCAAAATGTCCCTCAAACCTTGGCTAGGGTAACTCAAATCTCTTAAAAACCTAATCCAAAGGTGATTATAAATACTCACTTAGTGTTACACATAAGAAAATAAGGATAAGAATTATCTAGGGCAAACTCTACACTTGACACGCTCAACAATACGGGTGTGTCCCTGACTGTGCCCTGAACCCACAACATAGAAGCTTTAATATGCTCAATGACATGGGCGTGTCACTGCACGTGTCAATTCTTCTCCAACACAAAAGCTATGACACGCTCAGTGACATAGGCGTGCCATTGGACATGTCAATCTTCTAACAACACAGTAGCTTTTGACACGCTCAGTGACATGGGCGTGTCACTAGACGTGTCAATCTACTACAACACAGAAGCTATGACTCGCTCAATAACATGGGCGTGTCACTGGATGTGTCACCAACCCAGAACCAATGACACGTCCAAAGACATGGCCGTGTTAATGGGCGTGTCAGGCCAAAAACCCTGAAATCGACACCAAAATGCCACATCCAACAAACATCTTGCTTTTACCCTTTTCAACTCTAAATAAACTTAACCAAAACCATCAGCAACCCACAATAAACTTGCATAAACCTCAAAGCAACTCAATTACAAACATCAAAACACAATCACAACCATATATCACAACTCAAAGTCACAACACCCACAACTCTTGTCTCTTTCACCAAACTTAACCCTTTTCTCTTCAATCCAACCCCACAATCAAAGTTAACAAAATAAAAAAACCCCAACCATACCAAAACAACCATAAACACATCTACAACAACCAATCTAACAAACCCAAAAACACAAACTCAAAAGAAAACAAAGAAACAAGTCGAAAACTTAACAAAAGTGAAGAAAATCCTTAAAACTCCAACTTGATCTCTTGAAGTCCTTCAATCTCTTGAGTTTGGAAGCAACAAAATCTCTCCCTCTTGAAAATGGTGGTGATGACCGGCCAAAGAAGAAAGAAGAAGAAGAAGAAAGTCAACCTCTTTAACCAAACACTCTCTCCTCAAATCACTCTCCACCAAGTATTATACTAATATAATAATTCCCAATTATATCATCTTCCACTATCTTTAATTAAATCTATTAAATATCATCCTACACTAACAATATTTAATATAAATAATTCAAATATCTCATTTGACCAACTCAACTTGTTGACTTGTATATAATGTATATATATCTCCATATACATAACATATACACATCTTCCTATCATCTTTTCACTTAATCATAAATACACTTTAAATCATTTAATTCAATTCAACAATTAACATTTCCAAAAAGTTAGGGTACTATATGGGATATTACATGTACCCAACTTTTCGAAGCCATTAGGGGTTTGGGATTCCTTAGGAATCGAGTCATCCACCTTTTTCTTTTTCCCGACCCATCCGAGTGGCGACTCTATTTTCTCCGGGCTTAGGCCCGTATTCTCTAAGGCCCTCAGCCTAAACAGTGTCGAAGTCGCAAGAACCATTTCAATAGGAGTGGGGGTGAAAATTCCCGCTCATAGTGACAACTCCACTGGGGATAAGAGAAGTTGATTTCGTTGGTCTTTATATTATTCTATTCTTTCTTATCATGATATTATCCATTGAATCATTTAGATTGCATCGTATGCGTGAGTTAGGACGCCCGTGTTATCCATGGTGTGTTATGTAAGGGATATCATCCTTTCACTCAAGGTATGGAGATCTAGCATGGCATAACCACTCATAGCCTTATACCATTTGGTATATACACTACAAAAAAACAGCAATCTGCGACGCAATCTGCGATACCATTAACGACGAAATCAAATACCAAAATACGATAGCGACAATATCAGCGATGAACAGCGAGAAAAATCAAGCGGACGGTAATGTCCTGGTCTCTAAAATATCAATGACAAATCAGCGACCAATTGTGCGTGTCGTTGATTAGTGACAAATCAGCGACAAAACAGAGACAAATTCAATGACATTTTTATTTTTGGCGGAAATTATTTATTCCCGCTGAAAGTCGTCGTTGATTTAGCTTTGGTCGTTGAATTCATCGCTATTTGGGTCGTTAATTTAGTCGCTGAATTTGTCTCTAATTTGCTCGCTAAATTTTGTCGCTGATGTGTCGCAGAATATGTCACAATATTTTTCTCATTGTTTCAGTCGTTGATTTGTCGCAGAATTCAATATTTTTTTTGTCACCTTTGGTCGCTGATTTTGTCGCAATTTTGTAATTGTTTGGCTATACTTTTTCAGTATTCCAATTTTTTTTTGTCTACACATTTTCAAGAACATGTTGAATTTCAAATATAATAACCAAACATGTTTATAAAATAATCATTCATTACAATAATAATCAAATAACACAACATTCATAATTAAGTTATTAGTGGCAATAAGTATACATAAACAATTCGAATGTAAAGTTTACCCCTTAAGAAAGTATATTGAACACATAAGGTCTTAATAATCCGACACTCCAAACAGAAACAAAGAGAACACAAACTTTAATAATCCGACACTCCAAACACAAACAAAGAAAACACCAACTTTGATAATCCGACACTCCAAACACAAACAAAGAGAACACCAACTATCAAATATATCCTACATACGAACATCATCTTCCTCCACATTGTCATTTGCCGGAGCAATTTCTCAGGCACAACAACATAACCACCTGCAACAGGTTGATTAGTTAGAAGCAAGAAATATTTCACAATGATAGCATTTGCCAACTTAATACACCAAGCTATGTTTCTTTTCACTATTTACCAGTTACTCTCACACACACATACTTTGCATGTGATTATTACAAACTTCAATGCGATAATATTATTGAATATTAAGTATTATATGAAATAAAATCATTTGTTTATTCATCATTTGTTTATTGAATATTAAGTATTTGTTTGAATAATAAAACAAAAATTTAATAACTTTATGAAAAATAATATAAAGTAAAAAAACTTTTTTTTCCAAATTTTAATTCGATAACAATTAATATTCATCATTTACCTTGCATCAATTTTTTATATTTTTTTGTCAAAATAAATGCGAAAATTTAACATATTTAAAAAATAGTACATGTACATATATAACTATTTGGTGAAATTTTAGAGTTTTGACCACGTGTTAATTATCAAAAGGGGAAACTCAATAAATAAAATACCTTAAGTATTGAGTCAGCTGCCTCATTAGACAACAGCTTATCATTTGGCTTTGGCATTGAGACAGCAATATAGACAGGTTTTGCTGCTGCTGGAGCAGTTACAGAGCCATCCCTTTCGGTTTTTGATAAACCCAGTGCCAAATTTGAAGCAATTCTAGGATTTGTAGGGATCTGCAATTTGCTTGCCCTTCGTGTATCTAGTGTTGGAGCTGTTTGTACAGAAGATTGATAATTCTGGGGCACCTGGTGAGCTGCAAGAGATTGATAATTCTGGGACACCTGATGAGCAGCAGGAGATTGAAAATTCTGGGGCACCTGATGAGCAGCAGGAGGTTGAAAATTTTGGGGCACCTGGTGAGCAGCAGGATATTGTGAATTAGGACCTTGAGGAACAGTCTTTTGTTCCTGAAAATTATCATAAGAAGATTTTGAATCCAAAGATTTTTGAAAGTGTGGTTGCATAGAACTAGCATGATGATTTTGAAAACTAGAGGTTCCTTGATTCCAGTAGCTATTATGAGTACCACTAGTAGCTGTGCCACCCTGACAAGAAAACCAGAAAATTGCAAACTTGGAGTCCCAGCAAAAGACCCTGTATTCTGAAATGAGGAAAGAGGCTGATAAGGAGCACCTGTGTTTTGATATGCTCCTAGAGGCTGAGAGTATGCATGGTTGGGTTGCTGCTGAGAGTATGAATGGTTGGGTTGGTAACCATTATAGTAACTAGGATATCCTGTGCTCGCATAACCATACGGATCTGTAGGATTCGAGTATGAAGCATAGCTACTATAGTCCTGTGAGGCACTTGTAGTTCCCAAAGTTGATGAACTAGCAAAAGATGTCGCATTCAACCCAGGTTGAACATTTCTTGTGGGTGGCTCTGTTTGCTGATCATGATGGTAAGTAGATTCTGTGGAGCGATTATCTACTCTATGCATGGTCCATGAAGCAGCTTCAGATCCAGTTGTTGATGGAAGATATGAAGATGCATGTGGCTGGCTCACATCAACAGCATATCGACCCTAAAGAGAGATGAATAAAAATTAGGTCTTATTTTTTTGGTGACCGCAGGAGTCAACTTGAATAGTAAAAAAACAAAAGAAACAAACTCCACTAAAGATAAAATGAAAGCCACAAATATATTAAAAAAATTGAAGGACAAAATAATAACTAGCTAGTAATTCACTACATCGAGTTTGGAGTATGAGAAAGCTATCTAAGCTATGAATGGCGATTGCACATTTATAGACACAAATGGTGATTGAAAGTTCAGAGTTGTTTCTACAAACAACATATAACTAAATATAAATCGTTTAAGCTAAATTAACTGGGGGTACATGCAATTGAATGTTAGAATAAAAAGAATCCATTGCTATTGTTTTAATCCATTTTACTTATCCACAGAGAGAATTATGTCAAAAGAGAGTGGTTTAGTTCCGCAATGCTCTCTTGGACATGGAGAACAGAAGCAATCACTTCAATTTAGCAAAAATCAGAATTTCCATCCTAACACTAGATGTAATTTTCATTTGGAACAAAATGCCTACTGTAGGGATAAAAGAACAATAGTCCCTAATTCACATATACAAGCTACAACTTGCAGAATCAAATTTTGAAGAGGCAATACAGCTCAAGCCTTATAAAAGGCTGCTCAGAAGCAATTAGGAAATAAACCATTTTATGCTCCAAGACAGAACATATTGTTCCCTGCAGCAGCAATAACAAAATAGGTAAACCTTGAGGTCCATCAACACTCTCACTTAAAGATGCAAATGCCTGAACTGGACTTCATTATTTAATAAAAACTTAACAGAGTGTCCATGAAAGATGCCCTAATTATGATTGTTACTACCTGGCAAAAAAGAAATGATAATCGTAAATCAGAGCCAATTGCTATAAACTGCAAAGTCTGATAACTATATACATATATGTACACGACAAATTTATCAATCCAAACCAGTAAATTGTTTCTCCTAAAAATATATATAATGTGACAATGTTGTCATCCCTTAAAGACCCACAAAGATCTTAAACAGGAAGTCTCAATAAAGGAACCAAATCATTCTATATGCAATACAAACACAAATAATATCAGCATATAGTCAAAACAAAATGAAATTTTAAAATAAATTCATCAGAATTAATGAAGGAGATTCTATTCCAACAAATCTATTGCAATCCAACTCCAAATCAATATGAAAATATTTCAACCGCAATTCCCAAAAGTTGATCACTTCCAACTTATACTCTCTGACTAAATTCACAGTATGGAGCCAAACTGGTCTAATTCAAATAAAAAAAAAGTAATTAACAACTAAATCAAAACCCAAAAAAATAAACTCAAAATTACAATTAGAACAGCTATAAACTGTACCTCAAGCGAATTCGGGTCAACTGGAGAAATAGTCTGTGTATTGGCTTCTTGATTCATCGTTACAATAACATCCTCAATTCACCAAAAGCACAAACACTATTAAAAAAATAAGCTTAAACCACAAAACCCTAATCGAAAAAACAACAATAATATAAAAATTCTTACCTTAAATTTAACAAAGAAAAATCAAATAAAAAAAGAACTGCTAAGCTCAAAACGCGATTGCAGATCGAGAAACGAAGAATGACAATTAGCTGAGAAAACAAGAAAAATATGAGATCAACATAGAAAAAAAATTTTAAAAAAAAATATGAATATTATGGGTTGTATATAAATTTAACTAAAAATATAGAAAGAATTAGTAAAAATAATGGACAATAAAAGAAAAGAAAAATACTGAATTGAAGACGGAAAAAAATCGAGAGAGGAAGAAGAAGAAGGGTATGGGTGTCAATGTTGGGTCGTGTCTGCGTCATGAAATGTTTGCGTTGGCTCGGCGGAAGAGAATTATTTTTTTTTTTTGAGATTTTTATTAATTGGATATATAGTTTAATCAAATAATAATTTAATTTAATCTAATTTATTAATGATTGATTCATATTTAAATTTATTTTGAAAAAATAATATATAAAATATATATAAAAAATTATGATTAGACATATTTTATAATATATTTTTTTGTATGAGAGGCCGACCGAAGTTTCTCTTTAAAAATTAATAATTATATTTTTTATTTTTTATTTTTTATTTTTTTAAATAATTATAAAATACTAATTATCATATAATTATTAATGAAATATTTTTAAAATAATTTAAAAATTATAAAACTAAATATTTATCATTTAATTTCATTAATTACTAATTTTAAAATATTATTATTAATAATTTTTATTTTATATTATAAATAATATAATAAAAATTATTAATAATTGAGATAGTAGTTTAGTGGTTAAAAATATATATTATTTTTATTTAAATTTTAAAATTTAAATTTTAAGTGTCTTATTTTTTTTTGTATAATTAATAAAAAAATAAAATAAAAATTATTTATATCTTTAATAACCATTTCATATATTGAGAATTTTAATTTTATAGATATTATTAAAAAAATAAATTTAAATAAATTAACGACAATTCTGCGACTAACTATTTTTCTCGCAAATCAGCGAGCCAATTAGCGACCAATTACTTTAAAATAAAAAATAAAATTAATTTCTCGCTAATTGGTCGCTATATTCTAGCAAATTAACGACAATTCTGCGACTAACTATTTTTCTCGCAAATCAGCGAGCCATTTAGCGACTAATTAGCGACCAATTACTTTAAAATAGAGAATAAAATTAATTTCTCGCTAATTGGTCGCTATATTCTCGCAAATTAACGACAATTCTGCGACTAACTATTTTTCTCGCAAATCAGCGAGCCGTTTAGCGACTAATTAGCGGCCAATTACTTTAAAATAGAAAATAAAATTAATTTCTCGCTAATTGGTCGCTATATTCTCGCAAATTAACGATAATTCTGCGACTAACTATTTTTCTCGCAAATCAGCGAGCCATTTAGCGACTAATTAGCAACAAAAAACTTTCCAATAAAAAATAAACACATTCTTTGCTAATTTGTCGTAAATTAGTCGTAACGTCGTCGCTGATTGTTGGCGCCAAAATTTGGCGCAAAATTCAGCGACACATTCAGCGAGAAACGACCTTTTATCGCTATTCAGCGACAGATTCTACGACCATTTTTTTTGTCGTTAATCAGCGACACATTTAGCGACCCATTCAGCGACGGAATGTTGGAAAGATGCTTATCTTGATTCTTTGTCGTAAAGTTGTCGTTGATAAAGTCGCTAATCAGCGACGAAATAAGAGTTGTCGCAGAATGAGTCGCTGATTGCGCTTTTTTTTGTAGTGATACTTGCTATGAGAACCTAAACATTTCAACCCAAAGACTAAAGCTCATGTAATCGGCCTAGTTACTTTCCTTAGATTTTTACCTCAAATTCTTGTTGTTTGACTATGGTTAATTTATCTTGGCTTAAATCATGGCTTATTTGGTTTGTTCTTTTTTCTAATATGACATAAGTACATTTGTAAGCTCAAAATAAATTTTTCTTTAAAGACCAAAAGACCAAGGCTATTTTCAAAACTTTTCAAGATGGTCTTTGGACATAAAACTTTTCTAAAAACAAATCAAAAATTCTTTTCTCATGACTCAAATACAAAGTCAAAAATTCATTTTTTCTAAAAATATTTTTGTAATGGGTTTTTCAAACAAAACTATTTCATCAAACCTTTTCTTATAAAGAGCTTACAAATTATTTAGGTCAATTATGGAATACCAAAAATCAATTGTGAGCCTAGTTTATACTAAGAATTATTAACCATGGGTTTATTTGTGGCATGAATCATTAGTTATTTTTGAAAGTGAGAAATCTATTTATATTAAACCTCTTAATTTAGTTTTAATCCAATGTAGCATAAAAGCTACTATAGTTGATTGAATGGATTAAAACCTAATTAATGGGAACTATCATAAACTGATTTCCATTTTTGAAAATATAACTATTAGTTGAACCATCCGATGGAAATATTCAAAAATAAAACACCTAATGTTGGTATTTTTTTAGCCATATACCTAGAAAAAGAGACTCGCTATCCGTGTGTGGAAGTTATAACCTCTTCTAAATTCCAAAAACCTTAACTTAACCTATTACCTCTTCTAAATTCCAACACCTTAAAATCATTTCATCTACATCAAAATAACTTCATTACAACCCATTTAAACAATTATTGAAATTTTCATCAAAAGTGAAAATTTCACAAAACCATCAATTTAAAAGAAATTCTTTAAATTAGAAAGAAACATTATCTACTACTTGAAAATCTTCTAAAATCACTCTTAATCCTTAAAAACTTCATGAAATTTTGTGTCGATGAAGAGCAAAAATCCTTCCCTTCCTTGGTTATGGAATTTGGCCAAGAGCTTGAAGAAGAAGAGGATGATTTAAATGAATTTTTTAGTTTTATTCTTCTTTTATTTCTTTAGCCATATATATATATATATATATAAATATTTAATTAATTAATTAATTAATAATTATAATTTACATCTTCCACCAAAAAAATCTCTAATTTTGAATTATTTTTATTTATTATTATTATTTTAACCTTTTTAACCTTTACTTTTACTTTTACTATTTATCTTTTTTCCAACTTTTGTCTTTTAGTGAATTTTTATACTTTAGGTATATTTTATTTATATTCTATATATATATTAGCTATTTTCTTCTTTTAATCTCTCACCTAACCTTTACAAATCATTTATTTAATTATATTTTAAT
This sequence comes from Garcia nutans, assembly GCA_947685225.1. Taxonomy (NCBI): domain Eukaryota; kingdom Viridiplantae; phylum Streptophyta; class Magnoliopsida; order Malpighiales; family Euphorbiaceae; genus Garcia; species Garcia nutans. Next base: position 27,367,413 of record CANTUV010000007.1, on the reverse strand, counting down.
ATGATTACGGGCGTTACATGTGGAAGAGAATAAATAAAAATATGGTTACAATAATTTTAGCAACTGTACAAATGAATGAATTAGGGAATGATCAATTTAGGATTAGAATTTGGCAGTGCTATTAGGAGTGAGGTGTGCTTATTGTATTTGTTTTGAAGTGTAATTCCTAACATCTTCCTCATAGAAAGTGTTATCTAATTTCATTAATTCGGAAATTCTTTTCTTCCAATTCCATTATGATGCTTCATCAAGTTTAACATCTCTGACAGCAATTACTTTTTATGTTTGAATATTAAGAACTCTATAGGTTTTACTGTTATTGTTATAACCAATAAACACACCAGCAAATGCATTTTGATCAAGCTTTGTTCTCTTAGAATTAGGAATATGAATATAGCAGGGAGACCTAAATACTTTGAAATGATCAATAGTAGGTTTTACTCCATGCTGAATTTCATAAGGAGTTTTGTTTGTCAAGGCTTTTGTTGACAGCTTGTTAAGTAAATATATAGTTGTATTCGGAACTTCCCCCCATAATTTTTGAGGCATATTCTTTTCAAACATCTAATATCATGCCATCTCCATGGTGGTTTGATTTTTTCTTTCACAAACTCCATTTTTTTGTTCAGTACAAAGGATAGTCAATTGGTGATGTATACCTGCATCAAAACAAAACTTAACCAATTCTTGTGAAGTGTATTCAATTCCATTAGCAGATATAATGATCTTAATTTTGCACTTAAACTTCTTGAAACAATGAGCCACTTCAGATTTATTTTTAAGAAAGCAAATCCAAGTAATCATCAATAAAAGAAGGAAGTGTGTATTGCCACTTCGAATAGGAATAGACATAGGTCCACATACAATTGAATGAGTGAGATGCAATTTTTTGACAACTCTCCAAGCTCCATTTGTTGGAAATGATTTTTTGACTCACTTTCCAATTTGGCACACACTACATATATAACACATTTATATCCTAAATACGTACAATACATATACCATGTACATGTAAAACACATATCTAAGATATAAAGGTACCACAATAAATGTCTGTATAATTTTCTATTTAAAAGTAAAAATAATATTGTTAAAAATTAACTTTATTTAAAAGTAAAATCTCTAGAAAAAAAAAATTTCAGAGTTTTGTTTGTAATTTATTAAAATCCCAAAAATAATAATACACAACCTGCATAGAAATACGCTCACATAATCACATTTTCACCAACCCACCATTACATTAACTTCACATCCTAAGGTTTCTTATGTAAAAACATTTCTCACCATAAATATATGCATATATACTTAAATTTTCTAAAACTTATATAATATACATATAATGTGATTAAAATGTACAAAAACCCAAGTACTATGTAACATAGACTATACATGTATGCAATAACGGCACAGTTGGTCTTGTGACAAAACCCAAATCTCAACCTCGATATGGGTCACTCCAATTTGTAGACCTATCACATGCGTGATACAATGAACCGTGCTAAGCTCGAAAACATAATGGTACATACTTTGATAACAAAAATGATTAAAACCAATGCACATTTTCCATGTCACGCAACAAATCATGTTATCATCACAATATTACACTCATTGCACATTTATTATCACACAATAACATCTAATATCATTGTCATTTTTTATTCATTATTTATCCATTAACTCTTTACTTATATACATCACATCTCACAACACACACATTGAGCCTAACAAGTCTCTACACAATATCCAAGTTCCATAATAATTGATTTGGCATATCATAACGTCAGTTTCACAACCCAACTCTGCTCAGGTCTATCTTCAAACTTAACCTCAAAACTTAGCTCTGCTCAAGTTTATCAAAATACCTTTAGATCCATTCACAAGACCTAGCTCTACTCAGGTCTACCAATATATGCAATAGCAACATCAACTTTCTAGAACAAGTAATTGTGCATAGCTAACACATAATAGTAAATTACATTTTCACATTCTCGTTTCATTTATCAATTCTTTTCTCATGCATTCCACATGTTCCATAACCATTTCTCATATTTTCAATCACAATACACATAACCCTTGTTCACATTCATATTATGATTCATTTTCCCATTTTACATATTGCATTGCATAAAACATAATCATTTATCTTATCATATTCATAACTGCATATATACATAATGTTACTTTAATGGGACATCAACATTCTTTAAAATATGCCAAAATGGATTATGCCAAACATGTACATTCAATTAACATGTTAACAAAGTACTAATCTCAAATAGTTCAAAACCAATGCAATTTGTCCTTTCCAACCGTTACTTCATCTAAAACCCTAATTCCTTTAATTAGGCAAATTAGATCTACACACTCCTAAACCAAATAATAAGTCAAATTATTTCATTAGAACCATATTTCTACTCATTAAACACAAACTAATCACTAATTACACAATTTTCAACAAAACCTAAATTTCCCCTCACTACCTATCTCAAACTCCATTCAACCAAAGTCATTTTCATCATCTAATCATAAAATCATCACTTATACATCAAAATAATCCATTTTAACAATTAAGAGAACCTCCATCAAAAACTCTAATTTCACAAAACCAACCCTAAAACTAATCATATTCATCTCGACCAATTAATCACTAAATCATCATATATCCAACATATTAGTTTCATTACTGTCAATTTTAACAATTTAAACCAACTTTTTCTTACTAACCTAGTTATACATCATCTTGAAATTAAAGAAAACAAAATTTAAAGGAAAAGAGCTTACTTGAAACATTGATCTTTCTTCGAAGCCAACTTCAAATACTTTGATTTTTGATAAAATTTAATGTAGAAGATGACGTAAAAATCTTCCTCTCTCTCTCTCTCTCTACAAAATCGGCCCAAGAAGAAGGAAGAAGAAGAACTTTTTAATTTTTCTTTCTTCCTTTCCATCCATATATTAATTAATTATTTAATTAATTAAATTTTTAATTATTTTAATATTTTCCTCTTTTTTTCCTAACCATACATTTACTTTCTTTCTTTGACTTTTATTTTATTTATTTATTTATTTATTTATTTATTTATTTATTTATTTATTATTATTATTATTATTATTATTATTATTATTATTATTATTATTAACTTCCCATAAATATGTATATATATATCATGCATACTTTATGTATATGTTATATACATCTTTATGATGTATATATATCATGTACATTTTAGGTATATAATATGCAATCAATGTTTATAGTAAGTATATGTTGGGTATATACCTTGTATACACTATGTATACCTAATGTATATCTTGTGTATATATTAGGTATATACTATATATATCCTACTTCCTTCACTCTAATTACCCCTCCTTATTAATTATATAATTGTATTTAAAATCACAGATGTACAACATATACTATCAATTGCACAAATAGGGGGCATATTTTCTACAAGAGCCTTGTCATTCATGGTTTTAAGTGAAAAATATTTGAAATGACCTAATCTTTTATGCCAAAGCTCATAATCAGTTATTATAGCATTATAAGCACGTGAACTTGTAGTTTTTAAGCTCAAAATAAAGCTTTTATCTTTTAGTTTTATTTTCATAAGTTCGTTGCCATATGGGTCAATTATAATGCATGATTTATTTTGAAAATATAGATAATAATTTATCTCAAGCATTTGTGTATTGGTAACTAGTAGATTTTTACGGATTTCTAGAACATAGAGAACATCAAGAATGAGTTTTATACCTATAACTGAGTTTCAATGGTTACAACTCCTCCTCCTTTGAATTGAATCCTTGTACCATTTCCAATTGTGATGGATGACTGATAGATTTGGTCAATCTCCTTGAAAAATTCTAGATTTGAAGACGTGGTGTGTGCATCCATTGTCTATTAGCCATTCATCCTTACTTCCTTCTAATGTATAACATGTAGCAACAAACTATGTAACACCCCTTACCCGACTATTTCCAGCCGAGCCAAGTGTGCTACAGTATATGCAACATGGTATACAGAACATGCACTAAATAAAATTTTTTCCTTTTTATTTTTAATAATAATAATTTACACATTTCTTTAATTGTTATAATTACATTTTGAAAGTCCTTAACAGTACATGCCAAGCTAAACTTTGCTTTGCTCCTCACTTCGCCTCCTGTTGCGCACTCTAGTGCTCCTTTGTAGCTTCCCATTTGTCAGCTTTGACTCCATAACCTACGAGTTTAGAAAACTAAACTCGCTAAGCATATAGCTTAGTGGGTACTTTAACCGTTAAATAGAAATTAGATGCAAACCACACAATGTTACAGATATGGCACAGCCAACCCAATCATCAATATAAACATTCTCAGGTTCTTATTATATTTCCCCTATTATTTGTTAAGCTTTTATGACAGTATGCTATTCATTTCTATTGATTTACTGCCACTGGATGGTACCTCATCCTATGTCTGTTAGTTGCCTAACATTGTTGTTGATTACCGATCTGATGGTTATGTATTTGCATTTTATGGCATTATAATTTCTTTATCATTGTAGGCCCAATACTCTCTTGTTTTGAGTTCCGTTTGTTAAATAACTTATACATGAATTAAAGGTGCGTATTTACTATCTTTGTCCTATGTTTTCCTTCGGTAGTTTGGCATGAATGGTTATTCGTGTGTTCATATGCTCCTTTCATTAAGTTCACATATATTTGTTAAGGTTTGGATAAGTCATATAAGAAATTAACCAACTGAATAACATTTATTACCCTTTGCCGAGTTTAATATTTTGACGGTTCAAAATTTATTTTATTAAAAATTCATAGGGCACCAGTGATTAGGAATCTGTCTATTTTTATCCTAAATCAGCTCAATAGAACTAATTTGTAGTTCAAAGTTTTTATTTTGGGCCTTTGGGCTGGACTGTACTTTTTAGGCCACACCGGGTTTTACAACACTGCAAAAATCCCTCAGTGGGCTTTAAAATCTAAATAAAACACAATTGGGATGTGATTTTCAAAAAAACAAAAAATACCATCTTGTTCTTAATTGGTCAAGCTTTCAAGAGCATATTTTTGATAATTTATTTCATTCCAAACGAATATTTTATCTCAATTATACCTCATTTATTTCTTACCAATTGAACAGTGAATTCTAGCATTTAGTTTCTTATGTACCTTGTTATGTTATTTCCCCAATAACTTTTGTTCTACTAATTTGAATGTAAAAATTCTTGTTTTCACTCGAACTAGACTCATATGAGTCCTTATGGTTAAATTTCTAGATTTAAATTTGTTACACATAATTCTTGATGACTCCTTGAACTCTTCCCTGGCCAATTGGTTACTCAAGTCTGCGCAATGTATACTATTTCATTTATAACTTTACCTACGCAACTCGGATTGAGAATATTCTTATCTTAAATCAAACTAGACACAAAAGGATATATTCAGTAAAACGTTCAGCTTAAAAAATGCAACACGTGATTTTTGGCACAATTTATAATTCAGCCCTGCAGTCTGCTAGGGTCTGCCTGCGCATGGTTCGCTCATTCATGTGTAACTTCTACATTTTAAGTCCAATCGAGATGAATCCAACTCCTATGATTCACCAACACACAAGGGTTCATTTATATCTTCTATCACAACATCTAATTCCTGAGGTAAATGGACCAAAACCTGGACTCAAGGCACAAATATCAGTCTGTCCGGTTTCACAATTCCAGTGTGCATGAGTTATACTCTTTTGATCATATCATTTTATCTACAAGTGGGATTTAGGAAATTCAAACTTATATGGTTTCCTAACACATAATGGTACATTTAAGTTTTCTTTCACAGCTTCTAAATGGGTCATTAAGGTCACCTAAACGTAGTCCCAAGTCACAGGTTACTGACTGAGGAATCTCAGTTTTTCAGTTTGTACGCCTGGTATCATTTTGATCATAACTTTCATTCCACACATGAAAATGAGTTGGTTACAAAGCCTATGGTTTACTGACTTAATGGAGAACAATTAAGTCTTCTTTTTCAAGTTATATTTCTATCATTTTTCTGGTCTAAATTTCGGTTGAATTTCCAGAAAAATGTAGGACACATGGCTGGCTGCAACAAAACAACACAACATAGCACTCCCATATTTACCTCCCTTATAACCTCAACCCCAAAATCAATCAATACACAACAAACACTTCTATATCATCATCAATCTCAGCCACATAACCACCACAACTCAAGCACATGAACAATTATAGCAATTACACATCCAAATGCAAAGGCAATAGAGATCACTAATTCAAGAAGGTTAAAGTACCAAACCTTTTTCTCCTTTGCTTTCCTTAGCTCATCTTTGATCTTTTTCTTCTTTTTCCTTATGCTTTTCTTGATTTCCTACAAGAATTCCAGCATACACACTTTAAACATACATCCTATGGTTTGAAAACATAAGCTACCAATTCATTTCTTGCTAATTTTTCCTCAATCTAATCTCCTCTAACCTTAAAACTATTATTTCTTTCATCAAATCCTTCAAATAAATATTTCTTGAATTTTCTCCAAATCTAGCTACATGAACCCTAATTTCAATATCATAAATTAACCATTAATCCATGAAATTAAAACTAGAGATAGGTTTCTCTTACCTTATAATCTTGTTTGTCACCAAAATCTTCAACCAAAAGCCTTAAACTTTGGAAAAATCACCTCCTTCTTCCTTCTCTTATGGTTTGGACGAGTTCACCATGTAAGAGAGGGCTTTTATTTTCTTTCCTTAGCTTATTTTGATCCAAATGGCAGCCATAAGTGGTGAAAATATGTTGGTATAGATGTTGAATTCCAATTGGTACACCTTATAGCAAAAATGGCCACTTTTAATTGGTCCACTTGCCTTCTTCTTTTATCTATTTATTTGGCAAGCCATTAGGCTTCCTTTTATTCATATTTTGACCCCCTCAACTTTCTTGTGCTGTAATTTTATAGTCTAGGGTGTGAAAATATCAAAATACCCTCCAGCGATTAATCGATTGTAATTTTTAAACCGTGCGTTTTCGGAAAAATTGAAATCCACGGTTATGACCCGATTAATCTCGAGAATATTCTTCCGGGGTCGGATATGGGAACTATTAAGAACTTCCGACTCTAAATTTTTAAGTTTACATAGTTGCTCCTAACTTTTGAGAAATTTTCACTTAGGTCCTTTTGATATCCCTTCCTGACCTTGCTATCTTTCTTTATTAATATTTTTTACTCACAACTCCAAATTAAGTAATTCTTATGCCCACTGAAACTAGACATCCGGGGCTACATTGTGTCAAAATTTCAGGTTGATTTGAGCTATATCTGATTTTTGACAGTCCTTCGACTTCAAGCCTACTATGTTGTCCTGAGGCAGCTTGCACATTGTCTACTAAATCCATCATATCTTATTCTTTACAACTCCAAATTGAGAAATTTCAAGTTATACATCTAGCTAAGACACAAATAAACAATTAAGTCTTCTTTGAGACTCTCTAATTTTGTCATTAACTTGGATGAAATTCTAGCTCAAGTTATAGGTCATGTTCTAAACTTCTTTGTTCTAAGCCTAAATCATATCCTCTATGTTTGTTTCTTACCAATCTGGGATTTGGAATGTTACAAACTAACTCTTTCCCTGAGTTTGATGTTGTTAATCTTTAGTGATATGAGCTTATTGGTTTTGTGTTTTATTTACATAACTACAAACTTTTACAATATGACTAAGTTTTTTACATTTGTTTCATTGAGTATTAGGTTAATTTATACTAGCATCTTTTCTCTTGATGACCTACCTTATTGCAATGTTTACAGGTAGCATACATTTTCTTTTTCTCCTTTGCTATCTGCAACATATTTCTTCTCCCAATTTAGAGTTTTTCTTCTTTGATTTGCAAGAAAGGCTCCTTCATTATTTCTATTTCTATCTTGTCTCATAAATCTTCTAAGTTCCTAAACTTTAAAGGCATGAACAAGCTCAATTAATATGATCTCTTTCAAGTCATTTGAGTCCTCCAATGAAGATATTTTTTATTCAAGTAGGTTGATAAGCACTTACTCTATAATTCTTCATCTGACAAGCCAACTCCAAGGACTCTAATCTTCTTGACAATCTCTTTCAGTATGTTTGCATACTCTTTAGTGGACTCATCATCATTTATCCTTAAAACTTCAAATTCCCTCTTTAGATTTAGTATTTCCATTTGCCTTGTTCTTTCATTTCCACTAAACATTTCCTGCAACTTGTCCCAAGCTTATTTTGGTGTTTCACAAGCCGTAATCCTTGTGGATAAGGATTCCGAAACTACTACTTAAATATATGAGAGAGCTCTTTGAGCTTTTACTTGCTCTTCCTCATGGATTCTTATTTGGTTGATGGTTGGATTGCTACCCAACACAAATGGTTCTCTGTCAGTCTCAAACCACTACCATAATCTTAGGACTTTCATATGAGTCTTCCTTTTCACAAACCAACTTGAATAGTTTTCACCATTAAAAATTTTTAATGGAGGCATTGTTGGATTGCTGGAAGCCATAGGTTTGAAGTTGGGACTTTATGTGAAAACATGCTAGTTTTCTTTTTCTTTTCAGTTTTTATGATTGTGTTATTATAAATTTATGAAGTCCCTGTTTAAGCTTAACAGATGGAGTGATGGACGACCATTCAATTCCAACACTAAATTTTGCTAATGCCTTGTTTGTCATAAAAGCCAAATATGTGTTTTGAAAGGAACTTCTTAGTACAAAGAATTAATTAAGATGCTTATCATGATGTTTTGAGTTTAGATCTTGAATTAGATAGCAAGAGTTCATTCATTCCAAAGTATTATAAATTAACGTTCTGCATTTGTGAAAATTTTTAATATATAAATGACTTGATTACTAAAAAGTAAAAACTACCAATTTAAAAAAAAAATTGTCAACTTGTTGGTGTAATTTAAATTAAAATAGCACATGAAACTCCAAAAAATGTCAATTAGTCGGTGTAATTGAAATTCAAATTCCCAATAGAAATCAAAATTCAATTTCTTCAAAGCAATGAAATTAGATTCATGGGTTGTCAAATCAAATCAATCAAATCCTATAATTCAATTTGCTATTTACCGTTAACACCAATAGACCTTGAAGCTTAAGTAAATCCTAGCGCATTCAGGATAACTTATTGGAAACATGAATAAAATTAATCCTCAAAACAGGCATACTTAACAAAAACACAACAATATCTACTACTTCAACAATCGATTATGGAGACGGAAAGATTGAAAAAAGTGTTGTTGGAGAGGTTTCAAGCGGCAAAGAAAGCTGTAGAATTGGATGAAGAAGAGAGATTAATTGACGCTTTGTCTTTTCTCAAGAATTTACCCATAACGGTTGATCTTCTTATCTCTGCTAAGATTGCTAAGTCAATTCATAATTCTTTCACTACTCATTCTTCCAAGAAAATACAAAATCTTGCTCTTGAGGTTCTTGCAACTTGGAAATCAATTGTTCTTAACCAATCAAGGCAACCTAAGAAACCTTCTGCTACTTCCTTGGTTGATGATAATCTTTAAGAAAAACCACTGATTCTCACATTGGATTCTTTACCCAAAACCAACAATTCTACAAGAGACAAGATTCGCGAACAAGTTTTCAAAGCGTCGTGTTAGGTTTTCAGTGAAGATAAAAACAGAACAATTAACACATACGGGTCTATCAAAGTTGCAGTTTCCATGGAGTCTGCATTGTTTATGTAATGGGGGCTTTCCAATAATAAGTTTCTCAACAAGTACAGGACTTTCTTGTTTAACATTAAATATCCAAAGAACCCTGATTTTTGAAGAAATACTCTTGTGGGAGAGATAAAAGCATAGTGTAGACCCTTAATTTTTGACCCAGTCCGGTTCAATATATTTTAATTAGTCCAAAATAATTTTTGTGTTGTCCAATATATTTTAATTAGTCCAAAATAATTTTTGTGTTATCTTAATTAAATAATATTTGTTTTAGTATTTAAGTTTTATAATTAATAAAAATAAAAAATAATAAAAATAAAAATCGACTACAGAGAAATCGGCGATGAAAAATTCGTCGCTGAAAACGTTGGATGAAACCCGCAGGAAGAAATGGCCCGCAGCCCGCCTGGCACGCCCGACACTCGCAATCCTTCGCAGCAGACCGCAGTAATTTTTTCGCCAGCAAAATTTTTCCGACGTAATTTTTTTCAAAATCAAATTCTATTTAGTTTAGGTTTTCTTTTCCTAATTAATGATAATTTCCGTAAACAAATTGAATTAATCATATAAATTTCCTATAAATAACACTAAAAGATACAAAAAAAAAAGAGGGGACTTTAGGGGGAAAAACTTTGAAAGGAGATCGGACTTTAAAAATTCTTTTTGGCAGTGAAAACAATCAGACTTTTTGAGAGAAAAATAAACAACCAAGCAACCAATCTATCAAAGGCAGCCATCTTACCTTTATCCTTGTTCGTCCAAGAAGCAATTTTTGGTGAAACCAACAAACGAAGGTTTGTATACCTAATCTCTATTTTCCTTACAGTAGCTTCAATCATTAAATTGTTTGTTTTGATTTTAAAAACCTTAATTCGTTTCTCTATTTTTCAAAAATCTTAAAATTATTTTTCTGTTTCTTCTAAAACCTAAGAACCCTAATCTATTTTTTCAAAATCTTAAAACCCTAATCTACTTTCCAACTTTCCAAAACTTTAAATCATTTTATTAATTCCCAAAACCCTAATCTGCTTTCCAATTTTTCAAAACCTTAAAACACTAAATTGATCCTTTTATTTTCAAAAACCCTAAAAAAATATTTTCTGTTTCCAAAAAACCTTAAATCGTCTTGCCAATTTCCAAAAACTTTATAAACTCTAAATTATTTTCTTCAATTCCAAAATCAAGACAGTAACCCCAAACTAGCTAATCTAAACCCTAAGTGTTCTTAAACCCTGTTCCCTTAAAATCTTAAACCCTAGTTTTTTCTAAACCCTAATCCTTAGAACCTTAAAACCTTATAAACCTAAATATTAAAATTTAACACAGTAAGCTCAAGAATAATAATTCAATAGCTAATAATCATGAACCTAATGTTGTAATATCTTAAAACCCTAATTTCATAATGTTACTCATAAACCCTAATTTGATTCATGAAACTTTAATCCATTTTAATTTTCTTAAATATTTACAGTAGTTAAGAATTATAAACCTTAATATGCTAAAATTCCAAAACCCTAAATATTAATTAAAGAACTTTAAATGAGAAATAGTAAACTTCAATTTGTATCTTTGCTTACCTTATTTGATTATGTAGTTTATTATATGCTTTGATTTATTTAATTTCAATGCTTGATTTATTTAATTTATCATGGATGAATGCTTATTATATATTTTGATTGATGTTTAATATCTTTGATAATGATTTATTTATTATGAATGGTTATTTACTTTTATTGATTTATTTTTTATTTCCAAATGTTGTAAGAAGAATGTTTCCACTTTGTGGGTACCTCATTAATTAACTTCTATGTAATTTAAATTGTTTTTATATTTTAGACTAATGTAAAGGACATGTTTCTACCTCATGGTGGGTGTCCTATTTAGTTTAGACATGGATGATGTAAGGGCATATTTCCATCTTCGGATGGGTGTCCATTTATTTGTTTTGCTTGGAAATTGCTTTGATTTTTAATATAATGATGCTTTATTTCAATTGTTGCATGTAATATGGATGATATTATTATACTTAAGAATTTTATAATATTAAGACTTACAAAGGAGGCCGGTTCCAGTGAACCGGGCGTTGTGGCAGTGCTGGGCCATTTCTCACCTTCCCCACACGTATCCAACTTTACGAACCCATTAAGGGGTTGGGGATTCCTTAGAAATCGAGTCATCCACCCCTTTTTTTTTTCCTAGCCCGTCCGGGTGGTGACTCCATTTTCTCTGGACTTAGGTTCGTGTTCTCTAAGGCCCCAAGCCTAAATAGTGCCGAAGTCGCAAGAACCATTCCACTGGCAGTTGGGGCGAAAATCCCCGCTCACAGTGGCGACTCCACTGGGGGTAAGAGAAGTTGATTCCGTTGGTCTTTTTATTATTTTATTCTTTCTTATAATAATATTATCCATTGCATCGTGTGCGTGAGTTAGGATGCTCGTGTTACTCATGTTGTGTTATATAAGGGATATCATACTTTCATTCAAGGTATGGAGATCGAGCATAGCATAACCACTCATAGTCTGGTACAATTTGGTATATACTTGCTATGGGAACCTAAGCCTTTTGACCCAAAGACCAAAGCTCATGTAATTGGCCTAGTTACTTTCCTTAGGTTTTACCACAAATGCATGTTGTTTGACTATGGTTAATTTATCTTGGCTTAAATCATGGCTTATTTGGTTTGTTCTTTTTCTAATATGACCTAAGTACATTGTAAGCTCAAAATAAATTTTTCTTTAAAGACCAAAACTATTTTCAAAACTTTTCAAGATGATCTTTGGACCTAAAACTTTTCTAAAAATAAATCAAAAATTCTTTTGCTCATGGCCCAAATACTAAGCCCAAAATCTATTTTTTCTAAAATCTTTTTACAATGGACTTGGAAATAAAATTATTTTTATCCAACCTTTTCTTACAAAGAGCTTTCAAATTATTTAGGTCAATTATGAAAATACTAAAAATCAATTGTGAGCCTAGTTTATACTAAGAGTAATTAATCATGGGCTTATTTTTGGCATGAATCATTAGTTACCTTTTCAAGTGAGAAATCTATTTATAATAAACCTCTTAATTTAATTTTAATCCAACATAGTATAAAAGCTACTTTAGTTGGATAAATGGATTAAAACCCAATTGATGGGAATTATTATGAGTTGATTTCCATTTTAGAAAATACAACTAATGATTGAAACGTCCGAGGGAAATATACGAAAATAAGATACCCCATGTTGGTATTTTGTTAACCATTTACCTAGGAAAAGAGACTCGCCATTCATGTGTTGATGTTATAAGGTTGGAAGGAATGTCCTATTTGTCCTTGTTTGTTAATTTTTTGTGCATACATGCATACATGTGCATCTCATATCATTGATCCTTTCTGGCTCACTGCCCTGGATTACGACAATTCAAAAGCTTACGACAATCTGACCTACGCCGGAAGCGAAGAATCTAGTAACGACTCAATCACTTGCTCACCAAAAATAATGGATCCCGAACAAATTCAAAGAATGGTGGATGAAGCCCTAAATGCCAAAATGGAAGAAATAAAAGAGGCCCTAGCTGAGACCATGAAGAACCAACTGACTGCAATTTTAGAAAATCATGCCGAAGCATCTGCTAGCACTAAGAAACCAAAAAGTTGGTGAAGTGATTTTTTATGATGAAAAGGTGATCATTGATGATGATGATTGGGCTCAATATTACCAAGATCCTCAAGACAAGAAGAAAGAACCAAAGATTGTTGAAAGATCAGCTATGGAGAAAACCGAAACTTCTAATGTTGAAAAGATGATTGCTAATTTAGAAAAGAATTTTGAGAAGAAACTGAAAACCGAAGAAATGTCCGAAGTCGACAAACTATTTGAGCTAGATGAAGAAGTTTCATATAAGTTCAAGATGCCATCTTTTGCGAAGTTTGATGGAACCGAAAATCCTCATCTCCATGTGAAGCAATATATCACTGCTTTACAGTCTGTCCAAGCTACTAAAGCTCAAACTCTGAGGTATTTTATGCTCTCATTGGACCCTATTGTCCAAAATTGGTTCAACACCTTAGAGGAAAGTACTCAAAAGAGTTGGGATTTGTTTTACAAGGCTTTCATTCAATAATATGGATACAATGTTGAAATGGAAGTTACCTTAATGGAAGTTGAGTCCATTAGACAAAGGCCAAATGAGAATTTTATGGACTATGTGAAAAGGTGGAGAAATAAGGCTGCTTTACTCAAGAAGAGGCCCGATGAATCTGATCAAATAAGGATGATCGTGAGAGACGTCCTGCCCAATCTCCATGAAAGGATGTCTCACACCCTTATAAGGGACTTCAAAGATCTTCTCCAAGCTAGTCTACAAATTGAAGAGTGGGAAAGGGAGAAAATTGCTTTTCAATAAGAAGGAATGAGAAAGGGAAGTATCAGCCTAGCAATCAAAGCACGCAAAAAGAAGTTGATGTTAATGCGACTGGTTAAGGAAATAAAAGACAATTCTCAGAATTGGGGAAACCTCTATCTTGGATTTTTAACAAGCTGCAAAAGAAAGGGTTGTTCCAATCGTTAGCTCCTCGACCTTTACATAATCCACTGCCACCAAACTTCAATGCTGAGGCCTTCTGTCAATTTCATCAAATGCTAGGGCCTGAAACAAATAAACGTGCTCGTCTAAGGTATGAGATCCAATATTTGATTGATAGTGGTAAGGTACCCGAGCCGGATAAGCCCAATACCAATAATAACCCTTTTCCTAAATTTGGAAGAATGCCACCACCACCAACCTTCATGGTAGGAAAAGGATTGGAAGAGGATTTTGTTTTATCATCCTTTTAAGATGGGAATGTTAAAGATGTGAAAGGAGAAGAAGCTTAACTCAACAAACTTTCCTTAGCTTGAATGTTGCTTTTCAATTTTACTTTCTTTAATATTCAATTTGAACAATTATGTTTTTCAAATTTAAATTTGTTTGAATAAATCACTTTCATCAAAATTTTTGTTGGTCTTTGTTCATTTTGGTGATCAACCAATGAGGAATCTATCTTGATGATCATGAATTAATATATTTATGCATCATGACTTGAATGGTGAGGGAATTACTCTATAGCATTGAGTTGTGTATGCTTACTTAGAGAGGGCTCCTGCATAATTACCTTTGTCTAGGTCCTAGTCAGTCTTAGAACATGCTTTGACAAACTTTTGAGGCAAAATTGAACTCTGCTTATTTAAGGGAGAGATGATCTAGGCATTGTTTGACAAGCCAACAACTAGTATCCACCCTATTAAATATCAATCCCTAGTTATCCCTTTGAGCCTTCATAAAATTTTAGCTTTCTTTTCATTGAAATATAATCCAAAAACCTACCCTGAGCTATTGTGATACATTTGAAAAGTCTTATGATCACAAAGATGAAGAGGCAAGAAGATCGAAGAAAGAAATGTATAGTCAAGACCATGAAGATAGTTAAAGTTCTCAAGACCATAAGGGTAGTTAATGTTTTCAAAACCATAAGGGTAGTTGAAGTTTTCAAGACCATAAGGGTAGTTGAAGTTCACTTAATATCTCCAATATATCAAGATAACATCAGAGTAACAAATGATTCATCCCTGTTAAAGAATATTTGTCACTCCACTCATCCATTATTAGAAGCCTAAGTTAGTACAAACAAGAAAACTCTTTTAGAGCTAGAACCAAACAAAAAAAACAAAAAAAAGAAGAGAAGAGAAAAAAAAAAGAAAAAGGACAAAAAAAAGAAAGAAAAAAAAAGAAAGATAAAACCTAAAAAGGCGGTTCAGAAAGCCAACTGAGTTCTCTTTTACCTAAAGCAGCAAAAGATTTCCATTTGGTTTATAAGTTTGACTTGAATTGGTCTAACCCGACCAAGAATACCACAAAATTAGAGGAAAAGTAGAAAGACTATTCAGTTCTTGAAAGTTCTGTACTTGACAGTCCTACAAGGAAGAAGGACAAAATGATAAAATGCTCAAAGAAAGGGAAGAGTAAGAAAAATAAAAAGAAAGAAAAGGAAGAAGAAGAAAAGAAATAAATTTGGGTAACAAACTTTTTGGTAGGGGCAAAGACTGTCCTAATCAAGATCCAGATTAATGCCAAGAAGATAGAAAGAATTTGGAGTCTAGAAAGATTGCTCCCAACTATCTACAGTTTCAACAAGAAATTTGTAGTGTGAGGGTTTGTCCAATGTGTCACACCAGCTCCAATCTCAAAATGGCCTTCATTTAAACCCGTGTCCCTTATAGACCCCATTTCAAGCCTATCAAAGACCTATTAGTCTCTCTTGGTAGGTAAAGTCTATTAGTGGAGATAGTTTGGATAAGCATGCATATGAGATAGACAATATTTAAACTCAAAAGAGATCTTTGGCCAAGTAATGTGTATGTGCCTATGTGAAGTGCAACAATTCTTGCTTAAATAGACATGATTCCCGAATTTAGTATGGTAACTAGGGTTGTCATGTTATAGATATGTTAATTTGGAAAAATCAAGTCCTGAGGTACATTGACATTGATTTGACAAAGCCAACATTTGATTTCAAAATCAAAATTCAAAAAATAAAAAATATATATTTTTGTCACACAAAGCCTTCAAGTTAAGAGAAGTTTGTTGCATCATCAAAACTCGAAGGACACATTGGGCAAAGGAAATGATTACTAACAAGGTTGTGAAGAAGCTACTAATTGACATGTTGAAACATAGTTTAAAATGGATGTATCCCTGACTCTGCAACTTAGGGTCTCCACCACTCATATTTTCAACATCTCTAAGATAAAAGCCATAAATGTGAAGCATCCTGTAATTGCAGTGCAAGAACTGAACGGTAATTAGAAAGAAATCCGTGAGAGCATTTCAACTGATAATCTCGGTCTGTGAGTCGATGGAACCACTGTAAGTGTTATTCATGCATATCATGCATACATGAGCATATCACATTGCAATTTCTTGTCTTGTATTGTCTATTCTTTATCAAAGTGAACAACAGACACTCTATGAAGTGATCATAAAGAAGATACCAAATCAGGGGGGCATGGAAAGCCCATTGCTTGAGAAAGCTCTAGTAATTTTGCAAAGAGAAGAAATGCATGCTTATGCAAAGAACAAGGCAAAATACAAACATCAATCAGAGCCTGCATGAGAAAAATTATTGGTTTAAGCCTACACAGGGAGCAAAGTTTCTCCATTTTAATTTTTGAGTTTATGCGCATACAAAATATTTTCAAACTCACTTTTAAATATTTTGGTCCGAAATCCAAATTCAGTTAGGATCTAGTATCCCAATCCAATTTAGGATCGAGTATCCCAATCTAATTTAGGATCGAGTATCCAAATCCAGTTAGGATCAAGTATCCAAATCCAGTTTAGGATCAAGTATCCCAATCCAATTTAGGATCGAGTATCTCAATCCAATTTAGGATCGAGTATCCAAATCCAGTTAGGATCGAGTATCCCAATCTAATTTAGGATCGAGTATCCCAGTCCAATTTAGGATCAAGTATCCAAATCTAGTTAGGATCGAGTATCCCAATCCAATTTAGGATCGAATATCCAAATCCAGTTAGGATCGAGTATCCAAATCCAGTTTAGGATCTAGTATCCCAGTCCAATTTAGGATTAAGTATCCAAATCCAATTTAAGATCGAGTATCCAAATCCAGTTAAGATCGAGTATCCGAATCCAGTTTAGGATCGAGTATCCGAATCTAGTTTCGGGTCCAAAACCCAAATTATCCTTAGGTCTAGAACCTAAAATCTTTTCTAAGTCCAGAACTTAGCTCGGGTCCAGAACCCAAATTTTTCTTAAGTCTAGAACCTAAAATCTCTTCTAAGTCTAGAGCTTAGCTCGGGCTCAGAACCCAAATTATCCTTAGGTCCAGAACCTAGAATCTCTTCTAAGTCCAGAACTTAGTTCGGGTCCAGAACCCAAAATTACCCTTAGGTCCAGAACATAAAATTATCCTTGAATCCAGAATTCAAACCAGGTCCAGAACCCAAAACCCCAACCATCTCAGAAAAATTAAGTCTTATTGATTTTCACTCTCTTTTACTAAAGTCTCAGATCATTCAAGTAGGGGGCAAACTGTAGACCCTTAATTTTTTATCCAGTCCGGTCTAATATATTTTAATTAGTCCAAAATAATTTTTGTGTTGTCCAATATATTTTAATTAGTCAAAAATAATTTTTATGTTATCTTAATTAAATAATATTTGTTTTAGTATTTAGTTTTTATAATTAATAAAAAATAAAAAATAATAATAATAAACAAATAAATAAAAATAAAAATCGGCGACGGAAAAATCGGCGACGAAAAATTCATCGCCAAAAACATTGGACGAAATGGCCCGCAGCCCGCCTAGCGCGCCTGACGCTCGTAATTCTTCGAAGCAGCCCGCAGTAATTTTTTCGCCAGCAAAATTTTTCCGACGTAATTTTTTTCGAAATCAAATTCTATTTGGTTTCGGTTTCCTTTTCCTAATTAATGATAGTTTCCATAAACAAATTGAATTAATCATATAAATTTCCTATAAATAACACTAAAAGATACAGAAAAAAGAGGGGACTTTAGGGGGAAAAACTTTGAAAGGAGATCAGACTTTAAAAATTCTTTTTGGCAGTGAAAACAATCGGACTTTTTGAGAGAAGAATAAGCAATCAAGGAAACAATCCATCAAAGGCAACCATCTTGCCTTTGTCCTTGTTCATCCAAGAAGCAATTTTTGGTAGAAGCAACAAACGAAGGTTTGAATATCTAATCTCTATTTTCCTTACAGTAGCTTCAATCATTAAATTGTTTGTTTTGATTTTAAAAACCTTAATTCGTTTCTCTATTTTTCAAAAATCTTAAAATTATTTTTCTGTTTCTTCTAAAACCTAAGAACCCTAATCTATTTTTTCAAAATCTTAAAACCCTAATCTACTTTCCAACTTTCCAAAACTTTAAATCATTTTATTAATTCCCAAAACCCTAATCTGCTTTCCAATTTTTCAAAACCTTAAAACACTAAATTGATCCTTTTATTTTCAAAAACCCTAAAAAAATATTTTCTGTTTCCAAAAAACCTTAAATCGTCTTGCCAATTTCCAAAAACTTTATAAACTCTAAATTATTTTCTTCAATTCCAAAATCAAGACAGTAACCCCAAACTAGCTAATCTAAACCCTAAGTGTTCTTAAACCCTAGTTCCCTTAAAATCTTAAACCCTAGTTTTTTCTAAACCCTAATCCTTAGAACCTTAAAACCTTATAAACCTAAATATTAAAATTTAACACAGTAAGCTCAAGAATAATAATTCAATAGCTAATAATCATGAACCTAATGTTGTAATATCTTAAAACCCTAATTTCATAATGTTACTCATAAACCCTAATTTGATTCATGAAACTTTAATCCATTTTAATTTTCTTAAATATTTACAGTAGTTAAGAATTATAAACCTTAATATGCTAAAATTCCAAAACCCTAAATATTAATTAAAGAACTTTAAATGAGAAATAGTAAACTTCAATTTGTATCTTTGCTTACCTTATTTGATTATGTAGTTTATTATATGCTTTGATTTATTTAATTTCAATGCTTGATTTATTTAATTTATCATGGATGAATGCTTATTATATATTTTGATTGATGTTTAATATCTTTGATAATGATTTATTTATTATGAATGGTTATTTACTTTTATTGATTTATTTTTTATTTCCAAATGTTGTAAGAGGAATGTTTCCACTTTGTAGGTACCTCATTAATTCACTTTCTTTTTTTCCGGCCCTTCCGGGTGGCGACTCTATTTTCTCCGGACTTAGGTCCGTGTTCTCTAAGGCCCCAAGCCTAAACAGTGCCGAAGTCGCAAGAATCATTCCACCGGAGTGGGGGCGAAAATCCCCGCTCACACAGAGGAAGTGGCTAAGTTGAGTGCTTTAGACATGGCCAGTGATAAAAGGAATCAAGAGAATGGAGAGATAAAAGAAAGATATTTGAGCAAAAAGCTTATTCAAAGAAACAAAGATAATGAGAAAAGACACTACTAATGCATTCAAGTGTGAAGAGTGCGGTAAAAGGGAGACTACTTATGAGCTGGGGCTTTTTACTTAAATATGGGAAAAATTTCATATTTTAAAATATGAAAGTTTTTTTCATATTTATTAAAATATATGGGTTAAATCACAAAAGTTTTTTTCATATTTATTAAAATATATGGGTTAAATCACAAATTAAAATTTTAAATTTTGGTTTGTGATTTTTTTTTATAATTTTTGCTAAATTAAAATTTTGAATTTCGATTTAATAAAAAAAAAATTACGTGCATGAGACATATAGGTTGAATTGTGTCCATGGCCAAACCAAAACTTCTAGTTTTGGTTTGGCCATTTTATTATTATTATTATTATTATTATTATTATTATTATAATTAATAATTAAAATATATTTATATAATTATTAATAATTAATATTAATAATAATAATAATTAATAATAACAATAAAAATATTTAATAATTATATTAGACTCAAGTAATTAATAATTTTATTTAGATCCAAAGATAATTAATAATAATATAATAATAATTAATAATTATATAACTAATAATAATTATAATTAATAATTATATAATACTAATAATTAATAATAACGAGAATAATAAGTAATAATTACATTGACTAAAGTAATTAATAGTTTTATTTGGGCCTAAAGATAGTTAATAGTAATATAATTATAATTAATAATTATATAATTAATAATAAATATAATTAATAATTTTAATTGTTAATTTTAATTATGTCATATATATATTATTAAAATTAATATAATTATATTATTCTTAATTATGTTTAGGTCTAAATATAATTACTAATTACTTGAGTTTAATATAATTATTAATTATTGGTATTGTTATTATTAATTATTAATAATTATATAATTATATTTTAATTATAATTATATTTTAATAATAATAATAATAATAATAAAATGAAGTTTCGGTTTGGCCATGGACACAATTCATTTTTGAATTGTATCTGTGCATCCCCATGCACATAAAAAAAAATTATTCTTACCAAATGGAAACTCAAAAGTGGCAAAAATTCTAAAAAAAAAATACAAACCAAAACTTAAAGTTGAAGTTTGTGGTTTGGCTTTTGTATTTGAGTAAATATGGAAGAAACTCTCATATTTTAGTAAATTATGGGAGTTTCTTCCACATTTAAGTAAAAAGCCCCAATTGCAGACAAGAAGTGCTGATGAGCCATGTCTACTTGTTTTACTTGCGTGAACTGTGATCATCGTTGGAAGTTCTATTAAAATTTGTTTAATTTGTTTTTGTAACCTGTCTTTAAAATTTCAAATTGGGTTTAGATTTCTTTATTCAAATTAGGTTGTAGTTACAACATGTCATGTACTTGATGGTTTTTAGTTTTAGTTTCAATGTGATTTTTTCTGCCTGTGTATAATGAAGCTCTGTAATTCTGTGCAATTCCAACTACGAAACTAATCTAATTTACTTTCCTATATGAATATGTAGATTTCAAGGAATCTCTAGTAATTGAGTTCTGCTGCTGCCTTAATTATATTTGCCAAGTTGAAAATTATATTTGACCTCAGTTTTTTTAATATTATTCAAATAATTGTAATAAATATTCAAATTAATTTATAAAATACTTTTATAAATATGTAATTGAATTTAAGTTTATTGTTTAAGATACCACTAAAAGTTTTATAGCATCGAAAACATCACTAAATAACTTCAAAGAACAGTGTCATATTTATAAGGGGCACGCTTAAACCTGATTAAAATAGAAAATTGAAAATATATATGTGTGTGTGTAAACTAATTAAAATAGAATTCAAGATAACTCGAAACAAATTACACTTTCATAAAATTAAAATAATTAAGATATAATATATATATATATACTAAGAAAAATATAAATGAATGAGGAATTCAATAATATTTATTATTATATTTAGATAAATAAATAAAAACATATATTCCAGCCAATTCAAATTAATTGGGTTAAATTTATCTAAATATAAGCTCAATTTTCATCATTGACCCGTTTTCATGTCAATTTTTCAATGGTTGACATTTTTTTTAATAATACGGTTAATTAGAAAAATCAACTTTAGCTTTTTTTAAAAAACTTTATAATAAAATTTTCAAAAAATCAAAAGAGTACATAAATTATGCATTTTGTTTCAATTTTATTATGCACTTTGTTTCACTTTTATTAAATTTACTGAGAAATTCAATTTAACCTATAAAATAACTAACTTGTCAGTTTTTGTTAGTTGACATGTATTATTGAAGTGGATTAAAAAAATATGTTAATTTCAAAAAAAAAATACATGAAATTTTTAGCATATTTTTATTTTTATCATTAGCTTTTTAAAATTTTAAAAGAGTGAATGAACTATAAATATTATTTCTAATCCATCATATTTATCAAGAAATATTATTTTACCTAGTAAGTGTTGATATGTTGTTTTTCATAAGTTATCCAAGTTAAAAAAAAATATTTCTAACATATATTTATTCTCCAAAATTAATTTTCAAATCACAAATTTGAGAAAAAAAATCAACAATCATAATTTTTTAATTGAAAGTGCCAAGTAAAAATATAAATATCATTAAACAAAAACACAAAATCAAATCTGAAAGCTTAAAATTAACTTAATATTAATTTCTTAATAACTAACTACTAAAGTCATATTTAAAACAATCTAAAAATAAAATACTAATTATTAGGGGTTGAATCGGTGATTAAGTACTAAAAAATCAAACGACTTCGATAAAAATTATATATATATTCAATTGACATATATATTTTCAGATTTAGTCGGGTTAAATCGGATTATATAATATATATAATGTATATTATAAATATATCTAATATATAATATTATATATATAAAAAAATTTATAGGTAGAGTTGGGTCAGGTTAGGTCGAATCGGGTCAAATTTTATAATATATATTATAATTTATAAATATATAAAAAATATATATTTATCGGTCAAATTCGGATTCAAATAGAAAAATAAATCTCAACCCGACCATCTGAGCAAGCCCAAAATTTTTTTAAAATATAAATATGGTTCCACTCGAATATGCATTATAAACCGATCAAACCCGACCAAAATATATTCAGCTTGGTCGGATTTGAAAATTTTATACACCTCTACCAATTATAAGGAAAAATATACTTGAATTCAATTTTAATAATGTAAAAATAAATAAATTACTTAATCAAATTCATTTCTGTAGAGAATTCACTTGTGTTAAAGAAAAAACCATATCACATTAGTTAGAAAATGTTTGATTCTTGATTTTTTTTTTATTTTTGAGTTATTTTTAAAAGAATATAATACAACACGCTAATAATATTTTTCAACTCAAATAATTCGTAAAAATTGAATATCAGCACTTTAATATATAAAATAATTTCTCCTAGTAAATATGATAGATTAGAAATAAAATACATAGCTTATGCACTTTTTGATATTTTAAAAAAATCATATAAAAATGAAAACACTTTAAAAGTTCATGCATTTTTTTTTTTTTTGCGATAACATTTCTATCCCATCCGGCAGTCTACGTTTACTAATTCTACAAAATTATTGAGCATAAGGGACAATCTTTGGGGACAAATTTTTTTATTATCCTCAAATCATTTTTTCTCTAAATTTAAGGGACCAATATATTTATCGTCCCTAATTAATTTTCCATTTAAAATAAGGGATGACTTTAATAAGAATTAAAAATATATACAATTATATAGGAGACTAATATTTATTTTATCCCTAATTTATTTCTCATTCAGAATAGGGATGATTTTAGAAATTAAAAAATTAAATGAAAATTAAAAATTAAAAAATGAAAAATTAAATAAAAAAGTATAAATAAAAATTGGGATGCAATCACTTCCACCTTTTTATTTTCTTTTGTATTTATTTAAATTAAATATATTAGATATTTTGTTTATTCTTAATAAAATAGTGAACCATAAAATCAAATACCCTAAATCTCTTTCTTTTTTTTTAACCTAGGAGTTGCCTCACTATCTTCATCTCCAATCCAGCATCGCAACCTCTCAAGTCTCACCATCATCTTCAAGTCAGTGTATCCAACATCACCATCACCACCATTAACCCAACCATTTTATTGTTATTATTCAAATCCATTAATTAAGCGAAGTTAAAAGGTTTTGCATCAATCTTTCTCTTCAAAATTGTCTTATTATTGTTATTATTCATCTATTTATTTATCATAAAGTTCAATAGAAATGAAAGTTGATCCTTAATCTATATTTCAATATATATATAATAAATATTAAAATTGTGATAATCACATCCTAAAGTTTTTCATGTTTCTATTGTTGGTAAATGAAAATTGAATAAAAATTAAATCCAACTATACATTTGAGTGCCCTTTTGTTATGTTTTCATAAAAAATTTTGAATTCATTTTAAATTTTCATATTTTTACATATGATATGAATTAAATATTCATTTCACTTTTATGAATTTATTTTCTTAAACTAGTACCCAATATTTTAAACTACCGAAGGTGTAGTTCATTAGGAACGTCACCCTAAATAATACCAAAAAAGCATATCACATGAAAAAAGTATATGTGATATAATTTTTATTTAATTTTTATTATTTAATTACTTTATAAATTTAATTAGATGAATATAAATTTTATGATTTTATTTTAATTCATGAAGTGAAAAACTTCATATATGATATTCAAACTAAGTTTATTATACTGTAAGTGTGAAAAAAAATTCTTCTCATTACTGTATTTGTACATAAAAAATTATTGTAGTGGTGTCCCACTCAAGTGGGATCCAAAAATTAAAAATTAAAAAAGAAAGAAAAAGATAAGCAAGTTGTCCTAACTTCCACCACAATTGCAATTTGCAATTTGCAATTGCAAATTGCAACTGCAAATTTGGAATTGCGACGCGTCTTTGATGCTGTGGGAAGGCCTATAAATAAGCCCTCCCCATTCATTTTGATATATAACCATTTGAAAGAAAAATAGAGAGAGAGAAAATTATTTATGTGAGAAAATAATTTTTGTATGATAAAATAGTGAGGTTTTATTTTAGGTGTTTGAAAAATACTTACCACTATTTTTGGTTTATCTCATTTGTGAGTGTTGTACTTCTAAAATAATTTTTCATACGATCATCTACGAGTTTTTGGATGCAGAGCATTTGTTCACATTCCAAAAGGTGAGAGATCCAAGCTTGACTCCAAGGCTAAAGAATGCATCTTTTTGGGTTATACCCATGAAGCGTTTGGCTATAGATTTTGGGATCCTATTAATAAGAAAGTCATTAGAAGTAGGGACGTATTGTTCTTTGAAGATCAAACCATTGAAGATCTTGAGAAGCCTAAACCAATCAAAGAAAAGGTTTTATATCTTACAACAGAGTTATCTAATTCTGAGCATAATAATGCAAATGAACAAGATGTTAATAATGATGGTGAGCCTATTCCTGATGCTGATGAAACTAATGAGGCTATTAATGAGCATAATGATCAGCCTCCTCCTGCACCACCAGTTTAAGTCCAATTAAGAAAATCCACCAAAAATAGAGTGGCCTCCCAGAAATACTCTAATTACGAGTATGTGATACTCACTAAAGGGGGAGAACCTAAAAGCTATAAAGAGGCGATGGCATGTAATCAGAAAAATGAGTGGCTGAATGCTATGCAAGATGAGATGAATTACTTGCATGAGAACTACACTTAGGAGTTGCTAAAGCTGCCTAAAGGAAAGAAAGCATTGAAGAATAAATGGGTTTTCAGAGTGAAGACTGAAAATAACACTTCACAGCCAAAATATAAGGCTAGGGTTTTAGGCAGAAGAAGGAAATTGACTTTGAAGAAATTTTCTAGCCAGTAGTCAAAATGTCTTCCATCAGAGTTATTCTTGGTTTAGCTGCCAATTTGAATATGGAGATAGAATAACTTGATCTGAAGACAGCTTTCCTCCATGGTGACTTGGAGGAGAAAATTTATATGGAGCAACCATATGGGTTTAAAGCTAAAGGAAAGGAGAATTTTGTTTGCGGACTAAAGTAAAGCTTGTATGGGCTTAAGCAAGCATCAAGATAATGGTACAAGAAATTTAAGTCATTCATGATAGATCATAGGAATGGAAAGACAACTACTGATTATTGAATATTTGTAAAGAAGTTTTATGATGGTGACTTTATCATCTCATTGCTTTATGTGGATAATATGTTAATAGTTGACCATAATACTAAAAAGATAAGTTCTTTAAAGAAATAGCTTAGCAAGTCCTTTTCAATGAAGGATTTGAAATCCACCAAAGCAAATTCTTGGGATGAAGAATACTCGAGATAGGAAGAGAATAAAAATATGGTTATCTCAAGAAAGATACATTTAAAAAGTTCTTAATAGATTCAACATGGGGAAGGCAAAACCAGTTTGCTCTCCACTTACAGGTCATTTCATGTTGAGTTTCAAACAATGTCCTTCAAGTAAGAATGACAATGAAGAAATGAAGAAAGTGTCTTATGCTTCTGCAGTCGGTAGCTTAATGTATGATATGGTTTGCACAAGGCTGGATATTGCTCATGTTGTTGGAGTTATAAGCAAATTCCTTCCTAATCCTGGAAAGGAACATTGACTAGCGGTGAAATGGATACTTAGGTATCTTAGAGGCACATTCAGAATTTGTTTATATTTTGGTAATGAGAGACCCGTGTTGGATGGATATACAGATGCAGACATGGTTGGCGATGTTGACTTTAGAAAATCCACTTGTGGGTACTTGATTACTTTTGTAAGGGAGTAGTTTCTTAGCAATCAAAGTTATAAAAATGTATTGCCTTATCCACCACTGAGGCTGAATATATTATAATTACTAAAGCAAGCAAAGAGCTATTATAGATGAAAAAAATTTTGCAAGAGTTAAATTTTTAGCAAGAGAAGTATGTGTTGTACTGTGATAATCAAAGTGTTATTCATCTCAGTAAGAACTCTACTTTTCACTCATGATCAAAGTATATTGATGTGAGATATCATTGAATTAGGGACACACTAGAAATGAAGCAATTTTGACCTGAAAAGATTCACACAAATGATAATGGTTCTAACATGATAACTAAAGTTTTACCCATGGAGAAGCTAGTTATTTGTAGAGAGATTACAAGTATGGAAGTCCCACCCACTTGAGTGTGAGGGAGAGATTTATGGTGGTATCCCACTCAAGTGGAACCCACAAATTAAAAATTTTGAAAAAAAGGAAAAGAAAAGCAAGTTGTCCTATTGAACAGTTTACTTTAACTTCCACCGCAATTGCAAATTTGCAATTGTAACGCGTCTTTGATGCGGTGGGAAGACCTATAAATAGGCCTTCCCCTGTTCATTTTGATATATAACCATTTGGAATAAAAATAGAGAGAGAGTAAATTTTAAGAGAAAATTATTTATGTGAGAAAATAATTTTTGTGAGTGACAAAATAATGATGTTTTATTTTAGGTGTTTGGGAAACACTTACCACTATTTTAAGTTTATTTCATTTGTGAGTGTTTTACTTCTAGAATAATTTTTCTAGAAAAGTGTCTCTTGTAATCCTACTATTTATTAATAGAAAAAATTATTCAGAGTTTGTTCCGTGAATGTAGCCCAAATTAAAAAAGGTGAACAACGTTAAATTTAGTGTGCTATTGTTGTCTCATTTTTATAGCTATTATCAAGTGTAGTTGTTCTGTTATATTGTACTACTAATTATTCTAGTAAAATTATATCTAAGGAGACTGAGTGTTAAGTGGGATCATCTGTGACCCCTCCAGTCTTTTCTGAAAATTTTTGTGGTATTTATTTTTAGTATAATATTTTATATATTATTTATTTGTATAATAATAAATAATTTATGTGTTATTAATATTCACTGTGCAATAATTATTTTTTGCTAATTTTTTTATTAATTAAATTGGCTTATTCAGTTTGACGATGGGATTGATGATGCCATTTAGAGGAGAAAATAGAAATAAACATTTCAGTTGGTACGGATATCTAAGTTTTATGCCTATCTAAAAGTGAAGATATGAAAACTGATAGTTGGTGTTATTATCTAAATTGTGTGTCTATCTCAAAGTGGAAATATGATAATTGATGATAATTAGTGACATTATCTAAGCTGTGTGCTTATCTAAAACTAAAAATGTGATAACTGTGTGCATGTCTCAAAGTTATAGGAACCTTGTAAATGAATTTTTTTTCTTCTTTTTTTTCTTCTTTTTTTTTTTATTTTTTTGTTATTAGTTACTTGGATGTTAAACTCATATTTTATTGGATAATGTTTTCATTGTATTTAATTCTATTTCTAGCATTGTTATGTTATTTTCCAATACTAGATTTTACTATAAAAAATGTTATTATAGAAAAAATTATATAATGGATTCTCAAATATTTATTATGATTCACTTTATTATAACTATATTTTTAATTTTAATTCATTAAAAATTTATAGACAAAATTAATTTGATTTATAATAAATTTATCTATGGATTACATATAAATGACATTCATTTCTAAATTTAGGGACGATACTTGTCCTTAGATTTAAGGATAATTATCGTCTCTTTGATTGGGGATGAGTTTGGTGGTATCGTTTATAAGAAGACGGCTTTTTTTTTTTTTTTACTTTTGTCCCTAGATATGAAGATGACTTTCATCTTTAGTTTTAAAGAGGACTTTTATTCCTTTTTGTCATTTCTATATATATGAACGACAATTGTTCCTAATATTAGAGATGTAATCATCTTTAGATTTGGAGACGACTATCGCTCCTTTAATTTAGGATGACAATTAAAATTGTACCTATATAAATGATGACTATCGTCCCTTTGTTAGGGACAATTATCATCCCTTATATTAAGAATAATATTATAATTTATTATCTCCTAAAGAATAAAGTATGAAAATAAAAGGAATGACAAATAAAAATAATTAATGTCGTCCACCATATCTTTAGAGAAAATTTTTTCATAGTTATGGAGATAATTTTATGTCCCTAATACTTCATTATTCTTATAAAAAAACTGACAAGTTGATAATTTTATAGGTCAAATTATTTGTTTTTGCTGAAAAATATGATAAAATTAAAATAAAATGCA
The DNA here is from genome assembly GCA_947685225.1 of Garcia nutans. Lineage (NCBI taxonomy): Eukaryota > Viridiplantae > Streptophyta > Magnoliopsida > Malpighiales > Euphorbiaceae > Garcia > Garcia nutans. Next base: position 27,338,542 of record CANTUV010000007.1, on the reverse strand, counting down.
TAGTTAATGTGCTCTTTTACCAGTTTGATAAGTTTATGATAAAAATGGACAAAAAAAAAATACTAGAGTTCATGGTTTTTTGATAACCTTTAATAATATTATCAAACAAAATATAAAATATATATATATATATATAAGTTGAAGGATGGAAAAGAAATTGTTTCGTCATAAACAAATTAAAAGCCAAAATTTAAAAAATAAAAAAAGAAAGAAAGAAAAACACTCAAATCTATAGTTCCTTTTTTTAAATATAGATTTTGCTTTTTGCTTGAAGTGTTTAACTCGGATAAATGAGTTGAAACATGGGTTTTCGTAATTTGGTTGATTCTCACTTTTTTTTTTATTATCATAATTTGGTTGATTCTCACTTGTTTTCCACAATTTCTTGTTGCTTTTTTATGTTTAGTCTAAAATTGAAGGTTTTTTTTATCAAGATAAGAAATATCATTAAGGAAACAAACAGTTACAATCTGTAAAGAACATCCTAGCAACAAAGCAAACAAATTTTCCTTTAATTCTAAAAGATGAAACGATCAAACCCTTAAACAAAGGCCAAAGATAGGAAATGGCCAAAGATAAAACCAAAGAGCAGAGTCTTGCATATGCTCAAAAAGAAACAACCACAAATCAAGAAAAAGATAAACTCTTTAACTGATCCAACACCCCTATCCTCCTCGGATTTTGAATAAATTGAGGGAGACTACAGAACAACCATCTTAAAAGGGGACCATATAAGAAGAAGCACAATACCCACAAGGGAAAAGAACCAAAGCACAACATCTGCATAGAGCATCGAGTGGGCAACTGCCTTGAACTTAAATAGAACAACCAAGCAGGTGAAAGGAGCTCCTGACTAGACTCCCAGGGAGCTGACATGGGAGAGGAGCTGCTGTATTAAATGGATCTTAAAGGGTAGCAGCTTCATAGAAACAATCACTGGACAATCGGGGAGGAATTGATATGCTTCTGAAGGTAAAGAAATCAGCTTAAAGCGCCAAAAAACTGACCAAAGTTTCCCTTTCCATATATCATATCTATACAATAACCTCTTCTACCATATAGATGGAGAGCAAAATAGATTTCCTAATGGTTAGATCTAGGAGTGTTCTTGGGCAAGACTGGGCCGGATATCACCCTAATCCGCAATCCGGTCTAAAAAAATTTCATGCCTGAAAATTAGGCCCGAAGCCTAGCCTTAAGTACTCGTGACTCGAGTACACTTGGCTTGTCGGGCCGGATTATTGAGTTTTCTCTTTTATTAAAAACGAATATTTAAAAAAAGAAAATAATTAAATTAGAAAATTAAAAATTTTTAAAAAGTCTCCAGATGCTTCAATGCATCTGCAAACTATCAAAATTGGATCTTTTATATTTTTTTCATACAAAATAAGATGCTTCAGCTTTTTAATGCTTATATATATTTGTAATCTTTTTAGCTTATAGAGGCATTTGTGAAGCATCTTCACCATTTTAGGGAGGTGAAAATTTCTCAGTAAATTATTGCTATTTCCAAATCCAATAAATTACTTCATTTTTCCTTAGCTTGTAGAGGGTTTGATGAAGCAGCTTTATCGTCCCTATCACCATAAAGAGAGAGAGAGAGAGAGAGAGAAAGAGAGAGAGAAGGCAAGACGAAGAGATGGCACAAATATAAAAAGATAGAGAAAGGGCTTATAAGTGATTATGAGACGAAGTCAGGCGGCGGGGGTGTGAGCCAAAGAGACACAAATCTAAGGAGTGTGAGAGGTAGGTTTAGGTTAAGTTAATACTAGTCAAACTGTGGTATTTTTAAAGAAAAATTAGTTTTATATATAATATTTTTTATTTCAAAAAATACATCAGGTCAATTTGGGTTAGCCTAAAAAAATTTTATTCTGACCTCAAGCTCGATCCAAAATCAATTCAACTTTAAACAACAAGTCCACTCGAAGCTCGGCCCAAGTGCTTTATAATGAACCAGATTAGGCTGAGCCAAGTTGCTGAGCTTTTTGAACAGCCCTAGTCAAATATGAGAGAAAATCAACCTTAAAACTAAAGAGCCGAAGAAAAGACCTAATATATGAAAGGGCAAAAAAAAATATTAAAATTGCCGGACCACCTTAGATAATGAGCTAAAAACCAGCAGAATAACTCTAAACTAGAAAGAGAAAAAAGCCAACTTCAGAAAAAAGAATCAATCTTATTATTTGGATTGAAGATATTACAATTGACTGCACAAAATAAGAATTTAATTCACTATTTTTTTTTTTCCAAGTACATGATTTTTCTTGGCATGACTATAACATTATAATATATATATATATATGACGTTGGATGAGGCCACCATAAAATTGGCCTGAAAATTACTTGATGGTAAATTTGCTAAAATTTGATAGATTATTGTTTGATTTTTCAAAATTAAAAATTTATGGAAAAATTACAAATTCATGAAAGTGAAAAAATTTAATTGCAATTAATAAATTTTTATTTTATGTAAAAAAACTATATGGTAAAATCCTAAAGAGAATAAATAGAAATTTGAAACTTTTAAACAATTCTTCACCCAATTATGAGACGTTGAGTGACTATGGTTTTGTGCGTGGTAAGATCGGACATGTGATGAAATTTTGCAATCAAAGAGTAGCTCAAGATGATAATACTGTCATTCATTTGTCGTTCGGTCTGAAATTAAGGACTTTTCATAATAACTCCTTTCTCAACAAATAGAGAGTATTTCCTTTCTTAGATTGCTCAGAAGGCTTGATTTCACCGAAAAAAAAAAAAGGTCAACATTTTATTGTTATCGGCACCTAGCTACGATGAAATACAAAGAAATGAATTGACAACTCAGTCTAATGATGATAACTCTACAACAATAGGGATAGGTGGCAACGCAGGAAATCATTTGACAAAGACCATGGTTGCTAAGTTAGTAAACACGTCAGATAAGAAATCCTCAGCATGGCCTTGAGCTCCTCACGCTATTCAACAGCAGCGAATATTAAATGCTCAAGCACAGGGGAAAGATTTCTTCTCAAAAGTGGACCTACCCTCCCCACATAACCAAGTTTCCAAGCCAGCTCACATGGATGATTATTTGGGCCCTCTCTTTATGTCCTTAGTAGTCTCTAAGCCCATTATACCTACTCACTATTTACATGGACATTGCAAGTCTCAAGAGGAACACCATAGAAGTAATTAGGCCCTCTTTCTCTGCTAATAAACCCAAAACTAGATTGTTTGAAAACCTCTCACCCAGGCTAACCAATCCCTCTAATAATATGTCTAGTCCAATGAACCAAAATTGTACATCTCTTATTCTCTCTCCTAGTCTGACCCTCAGCAAAAAACTTTTGGCCTTAAATATTCCTTCTCGCCCAAAAAATAGAAGAATTTAGAATGCTTAATACATAGATAAATATGTATACTTGTAAAAATAAATTTATTAGCTTCTTATACTTTGTGTGTGTCTCCTTACACACATATAAAAGCTAAAAATGGAATTAATATACCCTTTGCACAATTGGATCAAGAGTGTGAGATTCAAAAATTTGGATGGCACATGGGAAACATATTTTTTTCATTTTAAAATCTAAAAAATATTGACTTATTCTTCTTCTTTCATCTTCAATGTAATGGTAATTCCCTACCCACTCCGTTTACATTTTTTTTTCAACATAAATCTTTCAAATAAAATTTTTTAAAATTATATTTTAATTAGGATTTAACTTTGAAGACACCAAAGTCGTCACATGACACCTTCTTTCCTTTCTCTCAAGTTTATCTCCTACATCTTCATTGCAATTTCTTTGTTCAACGGCATCAAGCGGCAGCGACGGCTGCCATGTGAAAGGCACCAGCTGCAAGGATAGGGAATTACCTTCCAGGACATCAAAATTTGTTGGCTTCTTTATTAGGTGGTATAGATGAATTGGGTTTTTTTTTCTAAACTTTTGAACTGTAAAATTATATATTTGAATTCTTCCAGCAACTAATTAATGAAAAGAAAATGAAGAACTGAATTTAATTTATTGTTTTTTCTTAATATTTTTGTAGAGATTACCAGTTTTTGGATGATGGTATAATGGGTATAGATGGAACTCTTTAAATATAAACAAGGAGAAGACATGATTTCAAATTAATAAGTTTTTTTGTAGAGTTTGTATGGGAAATTCATCATCTTCTCTAAACCTTCAGTTATGTAGGGTTTGATAAGTATTGGGTTGTGGATTTGTTGGCTTCTTTATCTGATGGTATTGATGAATTGGGTTTTCTTTCTAAACATATGAAGTATAAAATTATAAATTTGAATTCTACTAGAAGCTAATTAATGAAAAGAAAATGAAGAACTGAATTGAATTTGTTGTTTTCTTGATAATTTTTGCAGAGACTATTAGTTTTTGGACAATGGTATGATGGGTATAGATGGAACCCTTCAAATATAAATAAGGAGAAGCCATGATTTCAAATTAGTAATTATTTGCAGAGTTATGGGAAATTCATCATCTTCTTCGAGCTTTATCAAGTTATTGTAGGGTCGAATAAGTATTGGATTGAGAAATTAGGACTGAGAATAGCGGCTTCTAGTGAACATGTTAGTGAAATCAAAGCATGTGTAATACACGTTAAACATGTGAGTGGAAATTAGTGTGCAAATAGTATGTTAATTCTAATTTTAGCTTTGATATGTGTGTAAAGAGACATGCAAAATATGGAAGACTAATATATTCTTTTTAATAAGTGCAAATATTTATTAAGCTAATTTAGAGAGATAAAAGTAAGAATATGGTGAATATGATACTACCCTAACTTCTATTGATGGCTTTGGCGGCTTGCCTTTAGCCACCAATGAGAAATTATTATCTTTGGATGGACTGGTCTAGGTTTTCCTATTATTATGGTGGGTTTTGAAGATGAAAGGAGTCAACGGCAAATATATCAACATCATCAAGGACATGTATGAGAATGCATCCACTAGTATGAAAACACCTGGTGGAGACACTGAGGCTTTCCCTATTACTACCGGATTGCATCAAGGTTCGGCCATGAGTCCATATTTATTTACTCTGGTTATGGTCGAGCTAACCAGAAGCATACAAGACGATGTTCCTTGGTGTATGTTGTTTGCTGATGACATTATTTTAATTGATGAGACTAGTGCTGGTGTAAACCGTAAGTTGGAAGTGTGGAGAAAAACCCTCGAGGACAAGGGTTTTAAGTTAAGTAGGAGTAAAACGGAATATATGCACTGTGAGTTCAGTCTAAGGAAGAAGCAGAAACATGAGGTTAAGTTGGATGGAGTTTTGGTTCCTAAAACCAAGCACTTCAAATATTTGGGTTCGGTGTTCCAGAATGATGGCCGTATAGATGAAGATGTGGCTCACAGAATACAGGTAGGGTGGTTGAAGTGGAAAGGTGCGACTGGGGTTTTATGTGATAAAAAAATACCTCTGAAAGTGAAAGGTAAATTCTATAGGACGGTTGTTAGACCTGCGATGCTCTATGGTAGTGAGTGTTGGGCACCAACGGGACAACATTTGCATAAGATGAGTGTGGCAGAAATGAGGATGCTAAGATAGATGTGTGGACATACCAGACTGGACAAAATTAAGAATGTTCATATTCGACAAAAAGTCCAAGTAGCGGACGTCGGAGATAAGGTGAGGGAAGGAAGACTTAGATGGTATGAGCATGTTTTAAGAAGACCTCCTAATGCTGCGGTTCATAAGTGTGAAAATTTGTTGATTGAGGGGGCTAGAGGTCGTGGCAGACCTAGAACTGTGTGGAAGGAGGTGATAGCAAGAGACTTACGTGCCTTAGATCTTGATGCGGATTTGATTAATGACAGACTTGAATGGAGACGTAAAATCCGTGTCTTGGAAGGGGCCTAAGGCTGGAGTATCTTTTTTGGTGTCTTTTGAGCTTATTTTGTTGAGAATCCATACAGCCGACCCCAACTTGTTTGAGATTAAGGCTTAGTTGTTGTTGTTGTTATGGACTGGTCTAGGTTGGAGGCAGGCATTGACCAATTAGAGTTTCACTGTTTAAATTTGTTGAAAACGCCCAATTCTTGATTTAATTATTAGTTTTTTTCTTTTTATTGATTGGGGAATTTTTGAAGCCAATGGTTTTTTTGTGTTCATCTATTTGTAGCCCATCCTACTATATTACTTGTTCATTTTTACATATTTTGGCGCTTTAATATTAACTCTGAGATTTTAGAATCTATATAATTTCCACCTTGTTGTCCATGTATATCAAGGAGCCCAATCTCTCCCCACTCGAGTGTTTCCTAGCTAGCTTTTTAAAAAGGTGCTTTCAAGGAAAAAATTTTCGCCTCTCCAAACTAGCTTATTTACAAAGAAGTTTCAAAGCTCCTTTCTCTAAGTTCCCTGAAGAGGGTTTATCATTTTTCTCAATCCTCAATTTTCATAGTTATAATATCTGAAATTTTTTGGAACAATTGCTTTAGTATTTACTGTGTTTATCCTTGTTCCCTGTTTAAAGCAGAAGTACCACTAAGTATTTTTCTTTTCTGCTTGTCCGTTAAGCCTTGTAGATATATCTTCTCTAGCCTTTTATTATTTGTGGTAATTGTCCCTGCAGATAATGGTTGTCCCACATCTGGTGAAGATTGTCAAGCTTTTATTTATCTATTTGTGTCTTATTGTTTTTCCTAAGTTATATAAGACTTTTTGTACTTATGTTTATCTTTAATAATAATATCTTACTAATAAAAAAATCATTTTGATCTATAAAAAAATTAAATTTTGAGAATAAATATTTTATGTCATTTTCATTTTAATTATTTTAGCTAACCAAATGACATCTGTAAAGGAATGCGTTGTTTACACGTGGTCGCCAAACCAAAAAAATGAGCTTTTAGTGAAAGGAGTAATAAAAAAATTCATGATATGATTTTTATATGATATGCTTATACTAGAAGAGTTGAACTGTAGCGTTTATGGTTTTTTCTTTTCTGGTGTGATGAAAAAAAAATATTGAGCGTATAAATTAATTAATAAAAAAAATATTTTAATTTAATTAATAGTTTTAAATTTAATTTTTAAAATAAAATTTGATGGAAGAAATTTTATCATTTCATACCCAACTCTAAATAAATGATTTATGAAAAAAAAATCTTGGAAATAATGAGCGGTATAGCAAATATTTGTCGACGTTATCGTCTCGTCGATGGAAAAATTTAGACCTAAACTCGTGTAATCTAAAATAATAACAAATTCAAATGGAGGGCATTCACATTGAAAGGAGGAGTAAGAGAATGACTACTACATATTTATCTTTCACATCAGTTTTTGTGGGCCCAACACACTCCTCCTCCTCCTCAACTTTTTCATTTTTCTAATATCAAAATGACTATTAAATAACTATTTAACATGGGACCCATGTAATTATTTTATTATCAAACATTTATATTCTAAAATATTTTTAACTTAATAAATTTACTAAAAAAATTACAATTTATTAATAAAGATGAGCAATAATTAATTAGATTTATTTATATTAATTAATTTCAGAAAAAAAATTATTTAATTATATTATGGTAATTTTTAAAAAATATTTAATTAATTTATAAAATAAATTAGTAAATAATAATTGCATTAATTAAAAATAGGACTACAATAATTTTAAAAAAAGGAATAATAACCAAGTAAAACTACCGAAAATACATAAAATTTAAACTCATGAAATTTAAACTTAAATTTAAATAAAACTATACATTGTTATTGAGATGTCATACATGCTCCATCAAATTCGCTTGTAGTTGTCGATGTGTTGCTTTACTTCTGAGGGCAATAGAATTTTGGGTATTTTGTGGATTTGAAGGAAACTGATTTGGATAATTGTATTGGAACCATTGATTTAAATCAGATTGATTTAGATCTATTGAATGAATAAAGTGGAAATACAATACAATAGATAGTATAAGGAGAAGTTTAACAGATTAGGGAGAAATTATAGATGATAAAAATAGACTAGAGTTATTTTTATAGATAGAAAATACCAATGTCATTCTTATACACCCATGTGAAGATGACTCATATCCTACACAAAAAAAAATGATAATTCACATCATGCTTTATTTTTTGACCACATCAAAATAATACCCATGTGAAATATGACATGCAAAAGTACATAAAAATTTAAAATTAATTCACTAATTTGAGAAAAAATTATTTACTTTTTTTTAATAATGTAAAATATTATAAATTTATTGTATTATATAAAACATGTTGCAACATACTTTAAATTTATTTAGCCATTCAAATTGCATAAATTTAGCCAACCTTTTTTTTAATAAATTACAAATAAGTTGGACACAACAAATCTATTTATTATAATTTTATTTTTTAACAATGAAATTTATAAAATATAAAAATATTCATTTTTTCTTTTACAGCAATAAAAAAATATCACAAATTTCATTCATAATTATAATTATATTTTTATAACAATGAAATTTACAAAATATAAATATTTTTTGTTTCATTTAACAGCAATAAAAGAAAAAAAATATCACAAATTTCATTCACAAATTTATTTTTAAAATTAATTAAATTTAATTAAAAATAAAATTAAAAATTAAAAATTCTCCAAAATAATAAAGTAGGTCCAACCATTACTACGTGCAGAAAAACTATTCCCCCACCTATTTTTCCTTCCAATACTATATTTTTCAAAGAATATTACTACTTCTCCTTCCAATGTGAATTGCGTAATTTATGTTCCACATCATTGCATTTTATCTTATCCGGCAAGCCTAAAAAATTAGACCCCACCCCTTCTCCCTTTCCACTTTCTACGAATATCAACTATGTGCATCTCCACTCGCTTCCATGGCCTTACCTCTGCACCCTCCACAGCAGCCACCACTTGTTCCCCACCACCACCTCCACCACTACCTCCTCTCCTCCCTACAGCCACCACCATCACACGCCGCTCCCTGCTCCTTTCCACTTCCCTCTCTTCTCTCTCACCTTTTTCAACATCCCTCGACACCACTATAACCGACCGAGTCTTTATGGACTTCTCTCTTTGCCCTACCTACTTCCGCCCTGACCGAACCCTCTCCAACACAATCGCTACCCTCTGCACAGAGTCCATTCCTCTCGGCCGCGTTGTTCTCGGCTTTTATGGCCATCTCGTCCCACTTACCGTCTCCAATTTCAAGACCATGTGCACAACCTCCTCTTACAAAAACACTCTGGTTCATAAAATTTTTCCAGGCCAATTTTTCCTTTCCGGAAGCCAAGGAAGCAGTGATAAAGGCGAGGTGAGACCGCCATTGGGGTTGATGAGAAACACAGAGACTGTTGATTCTAAGGCTTTTAAGCTCACGCATTCAAGGCCAGGCATTGTTTCGTTGTTTTTATCGGAAAATGATGATGAAGATGATATTAGGCTTGACCCCAATTACAGAAATGTAGAGTTCTTAATCACTACAGGTCCTGCTCCCTGTCCTCAATTGGATAACAAGAACATGTGCTTTAAGGTGAGTTTTTATAGCCTATTAATGCCTTTTTTTGAATTGTTAAAATGAATTTTTGTTTATGGGTTTCATATCGTCTTATGTTAATCCAATTTTAGCCACTAAATGGGTAGTGTGGTTTCATTTTCTAAAGTGTGAAGATGTTTGGTGATACTAAGAATTTGTTCAGTTTTGAGGTTGATAATACTTCCCTGGAAAATTTACATTTTAGATGTTGTTTGGGACTGTTGCTTAACAATTGAAATTTGTATGATTAGAATTTGTGAAATTCACTTTAATTATCTTTCAAGATTTTCAATATAAATGTTTAGCTGTTCGAACATCAATGCTCCAATACTGATTTTGAGAGCTAAAGGCTGAATAACATTGCTTAATTGTTATGATTGTACGTTCCTACATTTATTATCATCAAAGTTCTTTATAGGCTAAATTCTAACCTATCAATTTTCTGTCTTTGATGAAAGCACTCAGCAAATGCTCTGTTTCTTTATGTCATTTCTTGAATAGTCTTCCTCTAGTTAGAATAATTAACTAATTATCTTGCACCATAGTGCTGAATCATTTAACTTTAGGCTGCTCTCTATTTGTTGAGTTTCTTTAATTTCTTATGAAAACATTCTTAAATAGTAATTATGAATTGCCTAGTTTTGTTTCAAAAATAAATTTATTGTCTTTCAGCTATTGTGGCATTAAGATTGAACCACTAACATTTGTTGGATTTTCAATTCGTCTTGTAAATGTGTTCTCGCAAGTTAGATGATCCATTGCTTGTGTCATGGTTGAGGCATTTGAATCCAAGGATTAAAATGTTAACTACCACCACTGTACCTTCAGTGCATATTTTATTGCCATGTATACTATACTGTAGTTTTGATGGGTACTGCTGTTTTGTTTATTTAGGAATGATTTTTTTTTATTTTTAACATAAATTGGAAAATTTTTGAAGGGGAAGTGGAAAATTGATCCAAGGATTGACACTTGAACTGCTCTCAACTGCTATTTAGCAGACTTTCTTCAAAATTATAACTAAAATGTTAAATTTCAACTACTAATAGTTGATTTCAATTGCTATACCTTCAATCCACATTTTGTTTCTGTTTTGTTATTTATAGTATTGTCATAAATAATAGTCAATAATATTGTAGTTTTAACAGGTACTGCTATTTTATTGGCTTATGAAGATTATATATTTATATTTATATATATATATATATTCAATATGTTTTATGGGGAGGGGAAGAAACTGTTAAAATATTATATTACAAGATAAAAACTCAATTATTATGCACCCAAAAAAAATACTGTTCTTATGCAGTATGTGATTGTGTGGATTGCTGACTTCTTAATTGAATTCTATTACAGGATTAGATGTGGTGACAGCCATAGCTTCAATTCCTACGTATAAACCATCAGAAAGAATCCGCCAATTCAATGATTTAGCAGAGTTTCTTGGAGATGAAAGAGCACAAAATGCTCGTTCAATTTGGAATAGACCTCTTAAAACTGCTAATATCAGTGACTGCGGAGAGCTCAAAGTCTCTAAGCCATCCCTTTCTCCAAGCCTGCCTTAATTCCATTATTCAGATATCTTCTTGTTCATAAAATGTATTTTTTTATTTACCTCCTTTCTCAAAATTTTTTTTTTCGCTTGTAATTAATTAATCTATATATATATAAATAAAATAAGGATTGAAGAAGCCTATAAATTTGCCACACCGTCAATTTTTAAAAATACTATTTTTTTCACTTTTTCCTAATTAATTTTTTTTAATATTAATAATTTTTATAAAATTTAAAATTTAATAATTAATAAATTATATTTATGAATTTTTAATGTTTTATAAATTAAATACATATTAATATAATTTTATAATATTTATTAAATAAATTATATTTGTGACTTTTAGTATTCTATAAATTAATTATATATTAATATAATTTTATAATATTGATTAAATAAATTGTATTTAATCTAAACTTTTTAAGGGGAAGTGTAACCTATATCGAAAATATATTAATTTTCAAATTATTTGATATATTTTATAATTGTAAATTCAAACGGATAATTCTAATTAGATAATACAAATTTTTAGCACATAATAATAATCTAATATTTAAATCTTTGTAAATTCTGAACAATATTAATATAAAAATTAAAATTAAAATTAATAATCAAACATATTAAAGTTTTTAAAATAATAATGTGTTTAATTAGTATTTTTTTTGGAAAAATATTCGTTAATTTTTTTTCTTGAAGTCTTAAATTTAAAGTTAAATATAAATAATAATTTTAAATTTTACTATATAAAAATTAAATATTAACATTGATAGCGAAAGAAAATTAAAAATTAAAATATTAATAATTTTGAACTTTTTAAAAATTACTAAAAAATATATACATAATTTTGATTTATTAATATTAAAATTTTTGTATAAATAAGATGATTTAAATTTTTAGATGGGTAGAATTCAGTATTAAAAAAAGAAAAAGCTAGATATATAAACACAATGGCTAGAATTTTAAATTGAGTAAAATTTAATAAAAAAACAAAAAAAAATTAAAGAAGAAGCAAATTATAGGTAATGGCTAGATATTTGATTGACATATTGTGTCATTTATTTTTGAATATTATATATTTATTATATTATTTCTTTAAGTGTACGATACTTTTCTTTTAAAAGAGTACCGATACTTTTTACATTGCAATTGATTAACAATAAAGAGGAAACCAATTGGGTAAAAAATCCATTTGCTTGGAGCTTCTCGATTTTGAATATCAAGGGAAAAAGAAAAAACAAAAACAAAAACAGTTGTAAAATCAAAAATAGGAAAAAAGAAAAAAAAAAAAGAAAAGGGGTAAAATTGAAAAAAAAAAAAAGCATCGTTTAAAGGAAATTCTACTGCCACAAAAAAATAGTAATTTTTATAGTATTTTTAGTATAGAAAAAATATATATTTTAGTCCCTAAAATTATAGTGAGAATATGAATATGCCCTTAAATAAAATTTAGGGAGAAATATATTAAAATTTTGAAAAAACACTAATATATTACCCTCCTCTAAAAGATTTTCTAATATTTTTTTATTAATTATACATTTTTTATATAATAGTGAGGTCATCTTATAAATTAATAAAATAATTTTTACCAGTGTGGGCCTGCTATAATATTTATTATATTTTTAATAAATTAAATAATAAAAAAACTAAAAAAATAAAAGACTCCAGATCCATGGAGCTTATTCCTTTGATTAGGGAAAATTAAAGATTCTAAAAAAAATTCAAAATTAAGAAGAATAAATAATTCAACAACAACAACATCGATATGCACTTGTTGATATAATAAATGATTCGCCGTTTGCTATGGGTTTATTAGACTCTATCCACTGCCATAGCCAAGCAGAAAAGCTTCAATAGAGCCAAGAACAATAATTCTTCTAGTTCTGGAGAAGCATTGGTTAGGGGTCAAGTAAAGAACCTTTTTGCAAAAAGTAGAAGAATAAGAATGGATCTTTTTGTCACCTCTTTTGCTTCTCGCCATTACAGCCGCTGTAAACATCAGCGACATTCTCCTCAATGCGCTGCAAAATATCCACGTAAGCAATTAATCAGAATCACATCTTAAGAAATTTCATAGATGTGATTTGGCATATTGTTTATGCCCAATTTGCAATCAGAGAAATTCAGCTTTTCTTTCAAGTTTTAAGCTTGTTTTGTTATATAATAGAGTCAAGTTTAAGCTTATTTTGTTGTGGGATTTTTAATTATATCTTTGTACCCTTTTGATTGGCATAGAAAAAAAGATGAAGTAAGTTCTGTTGAGTTTGATCTGTTGGTTGGTGGCTTTATAATTTTAGAATCAAGAGGGATTTTTCATTGAAGGTTAAAGGATTAATTACATGAGTTTTGTTAAGAAGAAGAAGAAGGAGACGATGCCTAAACTCAGTTGGTCAGAGAACCTTTGGTAGCCTGGATCTGCTGGTGGCGTGGGTTGACAAGTTGCTGATGGGTTGGGGGTGACGAAAGCAACGTTTGTTTAATTATTTTTCTTTTTTCTTTTTAAATTATTTAATAATTCTAAAATAAAAAAATATATAAAATAGGGCCCACTAATATTATTTAACAATAAAAGTAGCCACATTAGCAGAACACAATGATGTTAATTTTTCTAAGAAGGGAGGCCAAATATATTAGTTTTTTTTTTAATTCTAATTTATTTATTTCTAAATTTTGTTTAAAGGTATATTTTTACTCTCGTTATTATTTTAGGGGTAAAAATATATCTCTCCCTTTAGTGTATATATAATTAAAAGTTTGCGACTATAAATATTAATTTTGGAAATCTCAAGGGAGGAGAGGTGGTTGTCTAGTTTCACCCCTGCTACCATCGATAATTTTTTAAAACTTATATTTTTTGGCAATTTATTGGCTAGTTAGCTTTTACTTGCTATATAAATTTAACTCTAATAATTTCACTAGTTGCAAGCTAATGAAAGAAATGTATATATATATTGATGATAACGAATAACATATTCATTAATATTATAATATTTAAACTCAAAAAATTATATAATTTTTAATTTTTATATTTATTCCAAACTCAATTATAATTATTTTTTTCACTATTTATACTTGTTCTAAATATATTTAATATTACTCATTTATTACTCATATTTATTTATCGATAAATTTTGAAAATATTATAAAATATAAAATTAAATCTTTTCAATCAAATAACTATAAATAAAAATTTAATATTAATATAATTTTATTAAAATAATTCTATATTATATAATTCTATAATTTAAATAAAATATAATATAATATAATATAAAAATTACTATATAACCGAATTTGAATAATGAATATCTAAGTTATATACATAAATTAAACTTTAAACCACAACTAGTAAAAGTACTACCACCAACTTCTTAAATATATTTATAAACTACTCATATTATAGATAAATAAATTAAAATGAGAAAAAATAGTCCACTCATTGCCCATGCTAGTTATACATAACTAGGGGTGTACACGGGCCGGGTTTGACCCCGGCCCGAAGCCCGGCCCGAAATTTTTCGGGCTGCAGTTTTGCAGCCCGTGGCCCGACCCGAAGCCCGGTCGGGCTGGGCCACTTCGGGCCTGGCCTTGTTCGGGCCGGCCCAATTTTTTTAAAATTTAAAAAAAATAATTTTTTTTACAAATTTTAATAAAATTTACTTATAAATATTATTTTAAAAATTTATTATACTAAATTATATTTAATAATATATAAATTATTATATAATTTTTTATATATAATATTTTAAAAAAATAAATTATCAAAAAATAAATTTTAAAAAAATTAAAAAATATAAAAAAATAAATATCTCGGGCCGGGTCGGGCCGGCCCGAGATTTTTTATCCCAACCCGAGGCCCGACCCGAGCTGGGCTCGGGTTGGATTTTGAGGCCCGTGGCCCGACCCTAGCATGGGTTCGGGCCGGGCCGGGTTGGTCGGGCCACGGGCCCAATGAACACCCTATACATAACTTCTCCAATAATTTTATATTACCTAATCTTATAAGAGGCAAAGGTAGGGGTTGGTGGGGTCACGACCCCTCCAAACTTAAAAAAAAATAATTAAATATATATAAAAACATATATTTAGATATAAATTATATTGTCTAATATATATATATATTTACCCTAAAAAGTTAATTAAATATTGACTTTATAAGTTCTCAATCTTTTTAAAATGCCAATAAATTAATTGAATACCTAAAATATTATTTTTGAAAAGAAAAAATTTTGGTTAGTGTGTAAAGATAACTATTTTAATGAATTAATAAAAGAGAATTTTACACCGCTAATGCCATTTTGATTTCTATTTTTCAAATATATGAACCGAAGTTTTTTTTTAAAAAATTTTACGTGCCACTTTTTTTTCATTTCTAAATTTTTTCAATATTGATCTTTTATTTTTTTTTATTTTATTTCTATTCATGTTTTTTTTATTCATAAATATTTTTTTTGTTTTAATATTCTTGATATACACATAAAGAATGCTAACATATATATAATATATATAAAATACATGCATAACATACAGTGATATTATAAATAATATACACATATCATTTATATAATTTATTTAATATTTTTTAACTTTATTTCTTTAATTTTACATACACAACATACATACCAAATACATAACATCTATACAATATTTACAACATATACATAACATACGTATAATATATAATAATATCTACATAATATTAATATTTTTTAACTTTTTATGTGTATAATATATAAATTTTATTTTAAAAAATTTACTGACTTTATTTATATATTTTATCTTTTATTTTTTGTGAGTGTTATTTTTTATTTATAATAAAAATTATAATTTTGCCTCCACAAAAAATTAATACATTTTATATATTAAAAATATAATTTAAAATATTAAATATTATTATTTTATTATAATATATTTATTTAATAGTAAAGTTTGAAAAAAAGATGAAAATTATAGTAAAATATTGCTTAAAATAGAGACAAGGCATTTTAGAAAAAAAAATATTATTTTAGTGAAGAGTGTGGTATTTTTGGGAAAAAAATTATTGGTTTTAGTATTTTTGAAAACTTTTTTTTGAAGGTATAATATTTTTGAAAATGGAAATTTTTTTAAGGTATTTTTGTAAATATCCCTTAATATTATTAAAAATCTTCATCTTTCTTTTTTTAAGGTAAAAAAATAAAGGAACCTTAAATATATTAAAACTTCTACTTTTTTTCTTCTTTGTCACTTCTACCTCTCAAAAGCTTTTTTCTTTTTCCTTATTGTTCAATTAGAGCTCAATTGTTAAAGAGTATACTCAACAAATCTTCAACTTCATAAGATTTTTCTCTTTTATTTATGACATTTTTCGAGTTAATATATTTATATATATTTTTTAATTTAAACTAGGTAGCAATTGTATTGACAAATTAATTAAATAAGCATTATTATACAGAATATCATCATTACATATCACGTAGGTTATAATTTATTATTTATTAATAATTAAGTTTTTTTATTAAAAAAATAGCTTGAAATTGTACCCTCTCTTTTGAGAGAAGTAAGCACAACTTAAATAATGAAAAATAAATGTACATTTTGTATATTTATAATATTTTCTTTTGTACAATTCATCTATATCTATATTATATATACATAAGCTAAGGATGAAAAAAGTGTTTTAAGAGTGACATATCAGTATTTTTTTAAAATAATATTATCTCATTTTTTAATTTTTAATTAATTTTAATAATTTATATAAAATATAAAATTTAATAATTATTATATTTATAACTTTTAATATTATATTTAATAATTATACATTAATGTAATTTTATAACGTTGATTAAATAAATTATATTTGTGACTTTTAATTTTTTATAAATTAATTACACATTAATATAATTAAATAACATTAATTGATTTATATTTTTTTAAGAAATTTAAAATAGATGACTTTTAACATTCCTAATAAATTAATTATAAATATTTTTTGAGAAATACTTTTATTTTTGTAATAATGATTAATTTATATATTTTTAAAAATTTAAAGAAATTAAATAATAAAATATATAATTTTTGACATTTCTAATAAATTAATTATATATTCATAATTAATTTAAATACTTAATTTATTTATAATAATAATTAATTTATATCTTTTTATAAATTTTAAAATTTAAATAATAAAAAATATGACTTTAATCTTTCTAACAAATTAATTATACATTAAAATTTTAAGTAATAATAATAATAATTTCACTATTAATTATTCTTCTTACTCATATTTTTCTTTATATTTGAAAAAGTTTACTTAAATTTTTATTTTTTTTTTATAAAATTCATGATATTTTTATAGTAAAAAAATTATGTAAATTTTATTTTTGACTGGTAAAAGTATCAAGTTTTAAAATAAAAAGATTATATTTTTTTATCTATATTATTTTAATAAAATTATCATAAAAATTAAGATAAATATATTATTTTATTTTTTATAATAGAATTTATTATTAATTTATATATAAATTATTAATTTATTATATTTATTTATATTTTATTATTTTTATTTCTCGCGTTTCATGTGAATAAGCGAATAGTTGTATATATGAAAACCAATTATGAAAGAAGTATTTTAAGAGTGAAACATTATCATTTTTTTAAAATAATGCGATCTCATTTTTTAATTTTTAATTAATTAATTATTATTTAATTTTAATAATTTGTATAAAATATAAAATTCAATAATTATTATATTTTTAACTTTTAATATTCTATTAAATAACTATATATTAATATAATTTTATAATATTGATTAAATAAAATATATTTGTGATTTTTAATTTTTTATAAATTAATTACATCTTAATATAATTAAATAATATTAATTAATTTATATATTTTTTTAAGAATTTAAAAAGTTAAAAAAATATATGACCCTTAACATTTCTAATAAATTAATTATAAATTAATTTTTTTAGAAATAATTATAAATTAATTAATTAATTTATAATAATATTTAATTTATATAATTATAGAAATTTAAAAAAAATTAAATAATAAAATATATGACTTTTGACATTCCTATTAAATTAATCATATATTAATAATTAATTTAAATACATAATTTATTTAATTAGTAATTTATTTATAATAATAATTAATTTATATTTTTTATAAAATTTAAAATTTGAACAATGAAAAATATAACTTTAATCTTTCTAATAAATTGATTATATATTGAAAATTTATGCAATAATATTAGTATTAATAATAATTTCATTATTAATTATAATTATAAATCTTTTACTCATATTTTTCTCTCTATTTGAAAAAGTTTGTTTGAATTTCTATTTTTTTTATTTGTTTCTCTTCTTTTTTTTTTTTATAAAATTCATGTTATTTTTATAAAAAAAAATATAAATTTTATTTTTGATTAGTGAAAGTATCAAGTTATGAAATAAAATAATTATATTTGTTTGCCTATATTATTTTAATGATATTGTCATAAAAATTGAAGTAAATATATATTATTTTGTATTTTTACAATAGAATTTATTATTAATTTATATATAAATTATTTATTTTTTATATTTATTTATATTTTATTACTTTCATTTTCATGCATGGTGTGAATAAGCGACTAATTGTTAGTAATATTTAGAAAATTTATTATAGTATTTTTTTTAATGGACTATTTATAGCCCCCTTTAAAAAACTTTATAGGTCCGCCTCTAACCCTTGCTTCTGCATACCAAATGCTATGATAGTAATCTGAAAAGTTAAATTTGTTAAATTTATATGGTTTGAATTTATTAATGATCATTACTTTAATTCTTATAGGTTAAGATTACAAAATTTTAATTAGCGAAGTCAAAATAAGTTCCTGAATTATAACTTAAATTTCCTCAATTTTATAAAATAACATTTTAAGTAAAATAATTTTTTTCTTAAAAAACAATGCATTAAATATCTTATTTAATACAAATTTAAATAAGATGATTTCATACTAAAAAAATATAATAACATTGTCGGAGAAAAAAATTGTGATTTAAAAAATTTAAATCTTTTAAAAAAAAGCCATTGGCATGCTCTACCAGGTTAGGCTGGAAGTGGCCCAGCCCGATCAAACTTTCACAAATTGCAAAGAGTAGTTTGAATAGTTTTCGGGCCGGATTGTGACCTGGGGTGAAATTCAACCTAGCTCAGCCAAAGAACACATCATAGGATAAAGTGACCAAAATAGACGAATACAAAGGATTAAGAATGTATTAGATGTAAATATTAATTATTTTAATAAATTAAATTTTAAGATATTTTTTATATAATAAAAATTTAAATAACATTATATTTCAAATAATAATAAAAATTAAATAATATTAAGATATAATATAATAAAAATTTTAAATTTATTAAAAATTATAAGACTTATTCTATACTTTTAATTTTTAATTTTTTAAAAAAATTAAATGAAAATATTAATTAAAAAAATCCTTCCCTCAAAATGCCCTCTAGCGAGATTGAAATTTTGTTTGAAATTTCGATTTTTTTTAAGTAAGAGTTTAGCGTGATATTTGTTTGAAATTTGTCCTTAGAAGTTACAAAAAAAAAAAAAAGAGAGAGAGAGAGAGAGACAAGCTTATAAAAAAATTTTCCTAAAATTTCTGAGAGAAAAAAAAATAAATAGAAAGAATGGTGTTTGGAGAGAAGGAAAATCTAAGGGGGAGAGAGACTTAGAATAAAAAATAATTTTGTTTCTTGGTGGAATTTAATACATCGAGTAAGTAAACAATAAAATATTATTATTTAAAATATGGTTTTTAATTAATATTCTTAATATTTAAAAATAATTATATAAAAATAAAAAATATTATAATTTTTAATAAATTTAAAATTTTTAATATTTATTTTTAAAATTTTTATTATTTAAAAATATAATATTATTTAGATTTTTAGTATTTAAAAATATCTTAAAATTTTACTTTATTAAAATAATTAATTTTTATTTTAAAATTAGTTTTAAAATTAGAGTCCAATTTGAGATTTGGAAACAATTTAGGATTATATAAAAGTCTTTTAGTTATAAAAGTTTTAACAATGACTCTCACACAAATTAAATCAATGATTTTTAATGAAAGTTTAACTTTAGGTGCAGACGAGGGTATATTTAGCTTATTTTTAATAAAAACTGGCATAAATAATTAAAAAAAATTATAAGTGAGATACATCATGCATGCTATAATTTTGGAATTTATTTGAACATTCGACAAATTTTTATGATATTTCAATTTTGATATTTTTATTTGCTTAATGTTATGTTATCATTTTTTAAATTTTGAAATATAATATTTTTTTTAATTTTTTTTGTATTATATGATGCTTTAATCTCATAAAACCTAACGATTTTTTAACTTAACAATGAAAAATAATAATATAAAATAATAAAAACTAAAATATGAATGAGGAGCATTATAATATATTCACCCATTTGAACCATGTCCATGAGTACGTAATTGTGAGGACAGAGTAAGTCGCAACCTCCTTATCCTCCAGGGACCACTTTTCTCTGTCATTGACAGAGAAATCGAAGCAAAATAGACCAATGGAGAGAGCCAAATACATTTAGTGGTCCCCAGTTACGCTGCAAATCTTATACAGCTGGATGAATCTCATTCGTCAGATTCATAGCGTTCGTGCTCCCAAACGGTGTCCCCACAACAATTGGTCCATGAAATTTGGATTCGACACGTGTTCCTCGAGTACTATTTTATGCTGCTGTCCGATGCTGCAAGTGGCCAAGATGTAGGCAGCTACGAGCGCGCGTGATGTGCAATAACTTGACCGCCCGCGTACTAAAACTGTACTCGAACCTTTTTTTTTTCTTTTTTTAATAAATTTTATTTGTTTTTCAAAAATTTAATTTAATTTAATTTTTCTTTAAGATTTTTCTGTGGTGTGAGTGTACAAAGGTGATATTATCTTTTCGTCATTTTTCTTTCGAGTTAAAATTCTAATGGCTTTGATAGAAATAATAATGATGTTAATGTTCTTGTTAGGTACTGTTTTTGCTTTGAAAAAATGTAATACTCTTTGCTTGCTTTCAAAATCTAGCAATATTTTCTTTTTTTCTTTTTGACTATTGTGTATTTCAATAAATATTATATCCAATATAAATATTAAATATGATTATGCAACCTACTAAACTGATAATTAAATTAAATATGTTATAAATAAAGTTAACCTAATTTAAGCATAAAGCACATTTTAATATCACCACTAATAAATATATATGAGACTAGAAGATTAATTTAAATTTAAATTCCAATTTTAGAAAAAGAAATACATTAAATTAATAATAAATGTTGTGCTTGGCATATTTTACCAATATAACAAAAATATAATTTTTTATGATTTTTATGATCTGTCAAAGAATTATCTCATATATATATATTAAAAATAATTTTTATATATTATACAAAATTCACCTTTTTAATTTTTAAATATTTTGATTCTTTATATTTTAAGAGATTCACAAAGATTTATGTATCTCCTAGCACTCTAACTCTATTTTTTTCTATTGTAGTTGATGCTAGAGATTTTAATCTAATTTCTATAATATTTCTAAAATCTTATTAATTAAGCTTATTATTGAAGCTTATAAATTATAAATTTATATATTAGTCTGAAATTCTTAATTATTGAGATGCTTTAATATTTTTATTTTTATATTTCGAATTTGGACATCTAAAAAAATATCATTAAATCAATACAAAAACAAAATTTCAAAATTTCACCATTACTTTATATATAAAACTCATTAGTATGACAATAATTAATTATTGGTTCGTTGTGATGGAAGAATACGGAAATAATTACTTACAAAGCCTCTTCAATTATCGCAAGAGAACACACGATTCCTTCCACATTGACTAAATAAATTTATTATTTATACTAAATATTTAATTTTAACTAAAATTAAAATTTATAGCATTACAATTTTTTAAAAACGTTTCACGCATGGTAAAGTACTGTTGCATGGGATGCCTTAAGTAATTTATTATCATTAACATATATAATAATTAAATCGACATTACTGTTAATGATAAGTTCCCTAAAGCTACAACGGCAAAGATGTTGGCGACAGACAAATCTTCTTCTTAATCTCCCAATAATCAAGAGCGATTAAGTTCCCTAAAGCTACACGTGTCCCCCAATCTCACGCTCCGATTACCCCTGCAAAAGTCCACTCCCAAAGAGCAAACCAAAGGCTTCTTCTTCCTCTTGTTATTCAACACCATAAAAACACAGACTTTCTCTGTAAAACTCAAATTAAAGATCCAAACCCAAGTAGTATAAAGTAAAAAACTAACCTTTTCTCTTCTGCGTTGTTCTTCTTTTGTCTAATGTTGTGGTAAAGTTGCTTGCTTGTGGTTATGTACAAAATAATGGCTTTTCAAGGTCATTTGTCACATGAAATTGTTTTTCAATCACCACTTTCTGCCTCTGCTTCTTCCTCTGCATCTGCTGGTCCATCATGGCTTAGCAACGCAGTGCTCCGGCGAAGCGATGACGTTTTGGGTCGGAACCAAAGTGACAAAAACGACCATAATAATATCAACAACGGTGGTGAAGAAGAGTTGTTATTAGATGGCTTTGGTAGCGGTGGCGGTGGTGGGTATAATTGGGAGAGGGCTAAATGTAAGGCAGAGATATTGGGGCATCCGTTGTACGAGCAGTTACTAGCGGCACATGTCGCTTGTTTGAGGATTGCGACACCGGTAGACCAGTTGTCCAGAATCGACTCGCAGCTTGCTCAGTCTCAGGAAGTGGTGGCCAAGTACTCAGTGCTTGGGAACGGTCATGTTGTGGACGAGAAAGAGCTTGATCAGTTCATGGTTAGTTGTCTTTTGTTGTATGTCTTTTTATCTTAGCTTTGTAAGCTGTCGTTTCGCCTAATTTTGGTTCTTTTATTGTGGTTTGTTATATTTTTGAACGAACACATATTGTTTATTGATTGATTTATTATATGTGGGATATTTTATTAAAAATACTGTATATTTAGATTTGTTTTAAAATATATACTAAACATTTTATGTTAGGTCTGTTCAATTTCAGGTATTATGAATTTAATTTTTTTTGTTATTTTGGGGTTTAGGTGACTGAGAATGGAAATGGAATCTAGCTATTATGTGTTTAGAGAAGTAGAGGCTATATGATTTTTTTTTCAGACAACTTTTTGTATATTGGTAGAACTTTTGAAATGAAAGGGAAACCTTCCTCTACCTTCCTTTTTTTTATTGTTCACTATTGGTCTATTTTGGAAGGTGAGTTAAGAAGAACCCTTTGGGTTGTCTGCATTTTGATAGTTGATGTGAAAAAGGAAATAAATTCTAAGTACCTATGATACTTGTGATGTGAACCTGAATGTCCCTGTTGTGGCAGCATTATTAGAGGAATCAATATGCTGTTTTATTTCACAAAAATAATTGAACTTTTGAGGTGCTTTTGAGAATCTCTTTGTTGATGATGATGTCTTTTTTCCCCACTAGCTACATGGATCTGTCCTTGGTATGCTGTTGAAAATGTTCTGGAATGGAAAACAAACTTAAAAGTACTTATTAAATGCTTTTGATACTGTGTAGCTCCAAGGAGATAATTTTTCCTTGCTTAATCCTTGTTGCTTAAAGTTTTGTCCTTCAGGTGGAATTGAGTGGCGACTTGTTTTTAATGCAATTAATGAATTAGCAAGGAAAACAAAGTACAGCAGAAATAAAGTTAGCATAGAATCTTTGCCTTTAATTTACAAATTCTTTGGAGTAAATCATATATGTTGTGGATATTCATGAAGATGGAATTGTTTTCTCAGGTAATGAAAAATTAATTATAGTTTTCAATGACCAATGCTTCTAGGTAAATGATTTACTTACAAAAACTTTGCATCCTAAAGTTGAGATTAGTGTCTTGGTGTGTATAAGAGACTAAAAAGCATAAGTTATCTCATTCAGAACCTGTAACACCTCTACGGCCATTTCTTTCATTTTCTTTTTATTTTTTATTTTAGGTGTAGATTCTTTCACAATGACTAGACACATAAGCAATAAACTTGCCAATGACAGAACATTTTATAAAATTCATTGTAAACATTTAAGCATGCAATTATGTCTAATAAATACAGCTTCTTGTTGTCAAATAACGAATAATTCTCCGAGTACCTTGGTTTTGGGAATGGTTTGGTATCGATTCCTTCGCACTTCTTTGTAGGAAAATTCTTTAACATGGTTTCTAGGAGTGTGATTGTCTATCAAATTATTTGAGAATAGAATCTCTCATAAAATGTTATTCCTGTCTCATTAAATATTATCTTAATGAAGCTTTAACATGATGTTTCTTCTGAAGAGTGTTCCTAATGTATAAGAAGTTGACTTGATGCTTCAACATTTAGTGATGCTATGTTAGTACCATGTTTATGGCCAATAAAAATTCAAAAGAATTTAGTTTAGATTTATTACCACTGTGTATCGAACCAGATTGATAGAAAACAAAAAAGAAACATCTCTCAATGCTTACTTGCACAAGCAGTCATTTTACAGTGGGAAAAGTATAGGTCCGCCAGGGCCAGCTAACAAAGACCTGTGCTATGTAGCAAGGGATGCAACTGACTCATCCAAGCACAATTTTGTTTGCATATGAAAGCAAAAGAAGAAATAAGAGGAGGTATAAATAGATAAATCGTGTTCATTGGAGCACCTGATACTTGTAGAAATCTTAAAGTTGCATTCTGAGTTGATTTTTTATAATTAGGTTCTGTGATGCTTGTAGAATTCTTAAAATTGCATTCTAAGTTTATTTTTTATAATTAGGTTCTGTTGGAACTAAATTCATGGTAAAGTTTAAGGCTAAATGTTTACGTAGGAATATATTTGTTATTAATGTTATGTGGCAACGAATTTTCTTAGTTATATTTTTTTTCTAGTATTATATGGTATAATTTTGTTTCCTGCTTCCTAATGAGGCAACAGTGGATGAAGCATAAGGGGGTAAAGAAACTTATAATCTGGAGTCCCTAGTTTCCTCTCTGTAACAAAAATTAAAGGAGAATATATACTTTCCTCGAGGAACCAAGTCAAAATTATAAAAGTAAATCATGTTGGAAGGACTTACTTGTCTCTGGAACAGTTCTCTTCATAAGATGAGCTTAGTCAATTTCACTCTTGGTCCTCAACCTGATTTTTTTTTTTAATTTGAATGGACGAGTGTTGGATAGCTTTTGGATGGTCTAATGATAACTGTTGATAACGGCAAATATGAGAAGCAGAATGTTTGTTTGACGTTAGCACTTAAGATAATAGGATTTTACTCTGGTCAAAAGAATTTTATTTCGATGATGATAATAGGTCTTGAGAAATCACTACTATTTTATATCACATAAAAAACACATTGTTAGATCTTCATATTTATGAAAATACATAATTCTGGAGTAATCCATATTCAATTCACTGTAAATGGATGATGTCATATGGTGATGGAGGTGAATTTGAAAAGCATCACTTTCATACTTTATTTGTCCTTATCTTTGAAGTAGGTTATATGGGATTTACGTGTTTTGCTGCATGATATATGTATGCATGACATCAAGGGCGGACGTAGAATTTAGAATCAGTGGGGGCTTATTTTTCATTAAATTTATATTTTTTTGAATTTTCTTACAAACTAGTTTACATTATGAAATAATAAATTTAATACTTTTTAATCTCTTAATTTCACCTATTAATTATATAAATTGATGCAAAAAGTATAAAAAAATTGAGATTTTGAAAATTATCATTTCTAATACCATTAACAAGGAGCAAATTAAGATAAGTATTTCATGAATAATACAATTATAAATCTACATATAAATTTTTTGAATATAACTATATTTGTTATATACGTATATATATATATAGGCAGAACAAAATAATAATAATAATAATAATAATAATAATAATTTATAGACTATAAAATAAAAATAAAATTAAAATGTACAATTGGCTGAAAAATTTTACAAATTCATATAAAAATTGATTAAAAGAAAGAGAGAAAAATTTTGAAAAAATGATGATTTGAAGAAATATATTTCTTAATAATGAGAGATATTAATTAGAATGAAAATAAATAAATAAATGAAATTGGAGAAATGTGAAATATATATATATATATAATTGGAGAAATAAAGCCCCCACTCGCCCCAATGTAGATCTGCCATTTCATGACATAACTATATATATTTGCCTCAAATTCAAAGAGCTTACTAATTTTTTAAAAAAGTACCTATTTCATGATATAATCAATTATATCCGTTTCCTTGCTTCTAAATCAAATACTTATATGTCATCATTTTGTTCATTTCGTCTGAATCTCCTTTTTGACTCTTTCACTTTTTTATTTTGTTTTCTGATGTAGACACATTATGTTCTATTACTCTGTTCCTTTAAAGACCAATTGCAACAACATGTCCGTGTTCATGCTATGGAGGCAGTAATGGCTTGCTGGGAGCTTGAGCAATCTCTACAAAGCTTGACAGGTAATTTTCCCTGATTCTTCTTCTCTGAAAACAATGCAACAGATAAAAACACAGGGCTTGATAACTTTATCTTCTTGAATGTTCAGGAATCATACATACTACTTTATGGGTGCCCTTTTACCTTTTTGCTCTTTCCTAATGCATTGCCGGGAGTATTCAGATGTCGCATAGTTTTCTTGCCCTTGCCCTGGTCATTGTTGTTGTTCTTGATCGCTTTTGTTTAACCTTGTCCTCTAGCACAAGTTTTAGGTGCTTCTATGTGTAACCAAAAAGTATGTCTCACCTTGTTTGTCATCAAATTCCAAATAAACTCTATTGTTTGTTTCCAATATTAGTACTTAAGTTTTAGTAGAAATAAAAAGATGGAGACTGGGTTGGGGTGCTGAAAATAACTCTAAAGAAGTTCTAGAGCAAGTCTCAGAGTGCCTGCTTCAAAAAATTAGAGGATAAAATCTAGGTGTTTTGTTCATGGGTTATGATTTGGGACAAGTTCTTTAAGATATTTAATAGAAGAAGATAGAGGAGTAGAAATTTTTGGCAATCATCAGGAGGGATTGAACAGGGTTGAATGGTTTATTAGATATGCAAAGAACATGTTGCATCAAGGTAATAATGGATATTGAAAATGATTAATCAGTCAACTTCTGTTGGAGTAACTTGAATCTTAGCTTTTCTTTCAGCTTTTGAATGGTTTCTTGAAGGTTTTAAGGCTTGCTATTTTGTGGTTAGGGTATGGTTACTATTGGTGTTCATGCTCCTATGCTTTTCCTTTTGGGGGAAGTTTTTTACTGTTCTGGCATTCATCTAGCACTCAGGGGTAGCATTCCGTTGATTTTTCTTAACCATTTTTTTTACCTATAAGGATGGATAGCTTTATGAATCTTGTTTCTTTCAGTTTCAAAATTTTTCTTTCTTATTTATTTATTTTGGTTGTTCGTTTGCTATGATTAATAAAATATCAAATCATGCATTGTTAATCAATCATAGCCAAATGTTCGTCACTTGCTCAGAGAGTGGGAGGATTTTAACCCATGCTGGCAGCTTATGTCACTGTCTGCATCCTATTATAACTTTTTTCTTTTTCTTTTTTATTAATAGAACGAAATCTAAGTTAATTTCTTATGAAATTCTGCATCTAAACTGATATATTCCATCACTGTAACTGCATTATTCCTGGCCAGTCTGAGCTTTTTTACATCCTGGTATAAAATTTGGTGTTCCAATGAAGAATAAAGCTGACATATTGAAATGAGATTTATGGTCATCTTATTTTTTTGTAACACTTTCATGGTTACTTTTGGAGTCAGCCTAGAATGATAATACTTTGTGCAAGCATAAAAGCATATCCCATCATTCTCTTCATTTCATTAAAAGGTTGATAATGTCTGTGTGGAACTAGCTGATTCAGAGTTTCATTGTTGATCGCTGTTTATTTACTGGGGGACTACGTTCAAAGTCTTTACCATATTGCAGCTTAATAAATAAATTTCTTAGTATCGAACGGTGTATTCTTATTCATAGAAATCTTGAATTTCAAGGCTGAGAATTTCTTTTGCATTGGTATATTTTGCTCGTCATGTAGTCTCCCTTTCTATAACTTTTTTCCAGAGTTGTACTGTGTTTGTTGGTCCTAAACTATGGTTTTACCTGCTTTTTTATTCTGCATGTCAATATAGGTACAATTGTTGGAAATCTTCATTGGCATGTGCCATTCTTTTGATTTACTGGAATTCTTATATTTCAAATTTGCATTATTTTGTACACGGACCATGAGAGTTCTTTATTATTTTTTAACTCCATTTATATGGTAGTGAATAGGATATGCAGTTCCTACACTTGTCAATATAAGAGTAATATCTCTGGTATGAATGTGTGCCTCTATTGTGAAGTATGCTTCCTTTTGGCTCTATTTTTTTTTCACTGCCATCAACATTCTGGCCAGACTTTGTTTTCTAGAACTTGCAAGCTGCAACATCACATAGAAAGTTAGTTGGAGCTGAGACTCCTAATAGTTTGGCCGCTGAGATTAAATAATAAAATAGTTAAAGATCTTTTGCTTTTCTTCTTTTTTCCTTTTCCTTGATGATATCTGTGAATATGGAGTTGCTAAATTTAGAACTTGATCGTGATGAATGACAGGTGCATCATTGGCTGAAGGCACAGGTGCAACAATGTCTGATGATGATGATGACCAGGCAGATAGTGACGCCAACTTGTATGATGAAAGTCTGGATGGGACAGATTGTATGGGATTTGGTCCTCTTGTACCCACAGAAACTGAGAGGTCATTGATGGAGCATGTAAGAAAAGAATTAAAGCATGAACTGAAACAGGTAAAAATGTTTCATGTTTTTATGGTTGTATTGCTTTCCAAGAATGTTGCAGCTCAGTAGCTTTCTGCTGTTTAGGGTTACAAAGAGAAGATTGTGGACATTAGAGAGGAAATTCTACGTAAGCGAAGGGCTGGAAAACTGCCAGGAAATACCACCTCACTCTTAAAGGCTTGGTGGCAATCTCATTCCAAGTGGCCATATCCAACTGTAAGAATGCTATGATGTCCTAAATATCTACTTGTTAGACCATTTTTTCAGTATTTCCAATTACCTTGTATGTTTCTGTATATTTCAGGAGGAAGACAAAGCAAGATTGGTGCAGGAAACAGGGTTGCAGTTAAAGCAGATAAATAACTGGTTTATAAACCAAAGAAAAAGGAATTGGCATAGCAACCCTTCAGGATCTACAACGAAGAGCAAGCGCAAGAAGTAAGCTGACTATTGTCTCATGTCTCTTCTGTTAAAATTTAGTTCCTTGTAGAACCTTCTGCTAATTGTAATTGGGAAAACAAGCAATGCAGGTGAAAAACAGTGATGAGATCATCATGCAAATGAAAAGACTTGATTAAAAGACTAGTTTGTTGAGTTTTTCATCATCAGAGCATCAGAGCACATTAGGGGATCACTGCGATAAGAAAGAATTATGCATAATATATTAAAAGTTGTGTTTACTATCCTCATTTATACAGGAAAGTTAAGCCTGGTAGAAGAGGCTGCTATTCATTAGCTGGAGATATAGATTAATCTCAAGATCTTCTATTATTTGTAGTTGATAGGTATATGGTTGAAGATGTGCTGATGCATATATATATGTTGTAGTTTTTAAAGTGCAAGCACGAGTTGTTTGGATAGCTTAATGCTACAGGCCTGCAATTTTTAGGTTATTTATTTATTTATTTATTTGGTTTATGCTTTATATAAATGATGAGAATGGCTGAAAGTTAACTATGTTTATTATATACTCTCAAACTGTTGCTTGCAAAAAAGTATGTAGGTGTATGTTTTTTCTTTTCAAATGAAATATGGGATAAAATGTTAGAGATTAGGAGAGGAATGAGAAATTTTACTTTCTAAATTATGCTTATGAACATGACTGTGGACTGTAGAAAGAGAGATCATTACCGTTTCCCTCTTTCCATCCTAGCAGAAAATTCAGTGGGACTACATTTGACGTTAAAAGAAAAATTGTAATTTTTAATAATAAGAAAAACCATTTAGTCCTGGAAAAAATTATGCCATTTGTATTTATACTTATTCAATTTTACTATTTTGGTGTTGGATTTTTTGTCAGTTCGGTGTTTAAATTATAATTAAGTAGGTTGCATCGGCTATTTTAGGTTCTACGTGACATGTTGTCTGGCATTTATGAGATCCATTTTGAGTTGAAAAATTAGCCACTTCAGATTATGAATATTTATTTAACTAAATTATCTTTAGTTCACTCACTGCAATCATATTAAAATTAATTGCATAAACCATAAAATCAGAAAAACATTGGAAACATTAGATACATGCCGTTGTTTATGGTTTGATTTTGTAACTTTGTATTTCTACATTCAAGAAATTAAATCTTTTGCCATAAAATCTGAGCCATTTCATTTCACCGACTCGGCTTTTTATAAACCCAAATTCTATTTTACTTTCTCTTTCTTTTCTCTCTCACTTGTGAACCGGAGGAAGAAAAGCAAATCCCAAGAAAAGCAAGAATATTTATACACAAGAACCTTGGACTCGAGTTCAGGTAATAGAAGGCCTTGTTTTATAGCAGAAGATGATGGGTTTGCTTCTTTAGTGGTTATGGAAGCTGGGTTTTTAGGAAATCATCATACCACCCACGACCACCGCAACCACCCATTTTTTTTTTCAAGGTTACTTTGTTATGGAAGAAGGGGTAGTTTTAGAAATTTATCTTCCTTTTCTTCTTCTTAAAGATATGCAAGATTTTATGGTGCAAGATTTGAAGATCATCAACCCCGTTTCTTGAAATCTTGTTTTCTTTGCAAAAACCCATTGGGTGATAACAAAGACATATTCATGTGTAGGTAATTTCTTTTTTCACTTTCTTTTACATTTCTAAATTTAGTTTGAAAAAAGGGGTCTATTTAGGCCTTTAAGTGTGCGAGGCATGCTAGAGAATTATAGGATCCTCAATAAAAATGCGCATACTGACTTCTTGCTCAAGACAATGTGCAAAATTCTAAAAAGGACCTAAATAAAATAGAGTTCTTAAACTCCTCCTTGCGGTTCACTTAAAATTTTCAAAGATGAAAACTAGTAGTGAGTCAAAAATTGCTAGAATTAAACCAACAAAGCTTCAGTATGCTTAAGACGCAGACTGGTAGACAAATGTAGATTCATACAAAACAAATAAAACTTTTGATGACTCAGTGACAGATTAATGAACTCGTAAAAGAATAACAAACCAACAAGCTTTAGTGTGCCATAACAATAGACTGTTGCAGGGGCGAAGCCAGACTTTGGAATAAAGGGGGGCGAATTTTTTTTATACAAATTTTAACTTCCTCGTAATTATTTATCTCTAATTTTATTTTAATAGTATTTTATAAATTTATTAATTTATTAATAATATATTTTTATTATTAAAAAATTAATTAATAAAAAAATATTAATATATATGTACAGAATTTTAAATTTATAAAATTTTTCATAATAAAAATAAAATAAAGAGAAAAAAATTAAATAATAAATATAATTTTTTAAAAAATAATTAAAATAAATGAGTTCTTTAATTTATTAAATGTGTTCAAATTAATTCAGTTGAAAAATTTATAAATTTGTTCAAATTAATTTAGTTGGAAAATTTACTTTTCTTTATTTTTTTTTGCATTTATATATTATTAATATTTTGTTAATTTTTTAAAAGAGAACTATTGCTATAAAATAAATAATTTATTATATTTTTTTTTACTTCTTGTAAAAATTAAAAAAAAGAGGGGGCAATTTTAATTTTTTTTAAAAAAATTAATAAAAAATTTAAAAAATTTTAAAAAATATTATATATATATATAAATTTTCAAAAAGGGAACCCTTCAACGTAACTTCGCCCCTGGACTGGTGGACCAATGTCAATTCACAGGGCAAGCAAAAAAAACAATAGACTGATAGACCAATGTAAGTTCACAGGGCAAGCAAAATCAAATTAGACTTCTAAGGGCCTTAATGGTAGATGGTGGACAAATATATAATTATAGGGCGAACAAAAGCAAACAAACCTAAGAATTAAATGAACAAAAAAAATTGTAAGGAACTAAGTGATTAATTGTGCTCTTCTTATGGTTATTTGGATGAAAATGTTGTCGAAATTGTTTTTCTAATTTGTTCGGTGAAAGCCTGTGTTCTCCCTCTACTCATTACTTCTCCTTTTATAGTTTTCTTTCCTATTTGTTGCGCTATACTTAGTTTTATTCTTGCAAGTGCACAATGTCACAATCAAATAATATAGAGTAAATAAAATGTCGTTCCTACGAGGAGGGGTTAATTTCAAGTATCAAAGAATTAAATCATTTATTATTTGGAAAACTTAATTGATTTTATTTTTACTTAAGCTAAATTGATTAAACTAAAAACTAATTAAATTTAACTCTTCTATTTTTAAACTTGGGGTTAGACTTCTTCAATTGGTTATTTATAGTTTTTCAAAGGGTATTAACTCAATTTTATTTTCCTTTGATTATTGGTTGAATTCTCCTAATTTAAGTTCTAGTGTCTCTCAAGATCTCAAATTAATATTAATATTAATTCTTATGTCTACTCTCGTAATCATAAGGATTAATTCAATTTATTAAGATTTGTGAGAATATTTTAACAATTTCCTAAGTGTTTTTTTTAATTTCTAAGTAAAAACTACTTAAGATTATTATCTCCTTAAACTAATATTATTCTTCCATCATCACTCCATCATATAATATCTTAGATATAATAATTATTGGCCAATAATTATTAGCACTAAGCATAAAGATAATAAAATAATCAAAAGAGAATAATTATCGAATTAAATATGCATTAAATTTACCATAGAATACCAATTAAATTGTCTAACCCTAATTTGGGGTTTAGTTAGATATAATTGAAAATAAAACAATAATCAAAATTAAAGAATAATTGAGTTTAAACACTAAAACTAAATTAACTTGAAAAGAAATGAAAAGTAGAATTAGAAAAATAAAATCTAGACTGAATGGAGCTTGTGAGCTTTGCTTGAATATCTTCAATAGCTAAGCCTCTTTCTCCTTCTCCCCAAAGAAAATATTAATGTTAGACAAATGATCTTAATTTTGATCCTTGACAACTCAAATGGATGATCTATTTTAACTTGTGTTTGAGAAAGCTTGTTGCAGGATTAGGTTGCTTCAATTAAAGGTGAACAGAACAAGTATAGCGGTCGCACCTCAACTGAATACGACCGCTCCATGCAATTACAGAATGAAACCTTGTCACAGTAGGTTTCGCGGTCAGAAGTTCGACCATAGTCGCGACCGCTCATACATAATAGCGACCGTCCTAATATTTGCCCGACCGCTACTCAAGGAACTTAAATCATTACAATCACAGTAAGGTTCGCGGTGACAAGAACGGTGAATGATTCGACCTCGCTTACCACTTTAGCGACCGCCCCATTCAGAGTCGCGACCGCCCAACAATTCAAGAAGAAATTGCTCAAAGAGACAGTAGTGTTCGCGTCCTCAGGTGCGTCCAGAAGTTCGACGCGAGAATGTGAGTTCGACCGCGAAAACCTACCAAGGGCGACCGCGGAGATTCAAATTATGGCGGACATCTCTTTTGCTCTGTCAGAAAGTGACACGTGACATGACCGTTGTAAACCCACTTCAATATTCAAAAAGGGCGACCGCACCTATGCTTGGCGCGACCGTCCCGACAAACACAGCATGGGCAAGAAACGGTCCGACAAAAACATCATGGGCAAGATTCCAGCTGTAGAGCACTAAAATTCGACCGTTGAACTTTTTCAAAAGTAGCGACCGTCCCTGGTTAAAAGGACGACCGCGTGAAGCATGAGCGCGACCATCCTTGTATGAAGGACGACCGCTAAGTGCTTCGGACAGTTTAAGTAAAGAAGGTCTAATCTGCCAAGACTTTATTCTAAACAGCAATAACGGCTAGTAAGACCACATTGGCTATAAATACAATGTTTCCATGAGAAAACAAAGAGAGAACTTTATTAAGAAAAGATTTTCATAGCCAAACAACAAATTTCCTTTTGCTTAAACTTGTATTTGAATTGTTATGAATGTTAGGTGTTAGCATTGAAAACACCATTGTATAAGTTTGAGTGTAAGCTTGGGAAACACTTAGGTTGAGAGAGTGAGCCTTGTAAAACTCTTGTTTGGGTTGTAAGTGTGAGCCTAAGAAAAACACTTGTAAAGTTGGAAGTGAGCTTGTGAAAACTTCAAAGACTAGTGGAACCTTAACAAGTTGTTAAGGAAGTGGATGTAGGATTGAAGTAAATCCGAACCACTATAAATCTTGTGTGTTCTTACCTTCCTCCATTACTCAACCAACTCTCTATTCCGCATTTCTTGTTTGTTGAGTTTTTTAAATTGTCATTATTTCTTGACGAAACCAATTCACCCCCCCCTCTTGGTTGCCATCTTGGGACAACAATTGGTATCAGAGCCCTGAGATTTCTTAAACTTAATTGTGAAATCTGATCCACAATGGCAACTTCTTCTTCATCAAGCTCTCATGGAAATCTTAACTCTATTCTTAGACCCTACTTTGATGGAACGGATTACTCATACTGGAAACACAAAATGTATTTGTTTCTAGACAGTGAAGGGATTGAACTATGGGATTTCGTGGAAAATGAGTGGAAATCTCCTACTCATGAGGTTGACGGTATTCAAGTTCCACTTCCCAAAGCTCAATGGTCAACTAGCAATATCAGAGATCGATTCAAGAACAATAGAGCTGCTTCCATCTTAATGAACTCCATTTCAAGATTGGAAAACACTTGAAAACTACCATGAAGGTACAACTCAAGTAAGATTTACCAAGAAACAAATGCATGTTCATGAGTATGAGCTATTCAAGATGAAACCAAATGAAAATGTCACCGACATGACAAATCGCTTGCTTGCTATTGTCAATGAACTGAAGAAGTATGGCAAGGTATATGATCAAGGTGATGTAAACAGTAAAATCTTGAGAGCCCTAAGAGCTAGAAAGAACTTTGAATCCAAAGTATCATCCATAGAAGAAGCTCATGATCTCAGCACATTAAGAACCGACGAGCTAGTTGGTAAATTACTCACTTTTGAGCTGCACAGTGAAAAAGAAGAAGATCAAGGTGAGAAAGAAAAGAGAAAACCAATTGCACTCAAAGCAATCAAAGAAGTTGAGAGCTCAAACAATGAAGGTACTGATGATGAAGATGAAATGGCAATGTTCTCAAAAAGAATGAATGAATGGAAAAGGAAGAAAAGACTACAAGCAAACAAAGGTACACCTCCTAAATTCTCCTTCAAAGATAAAGAAAAGAAAAATGAGGTAAAATGCTATGAATGTGGAAAAACCGGTCACATCAAGTCGGATTGCTACAAATTAAAGAACAAAAGGAAATGGGATAAAGAAAAGAAAAAGTCTCTCAAAGCCACATGGGATGACTCTTCCTCAAGTGAAGAAGAAGAAGAGGAAGGAATTGCAAATCTTTGTCTCATGGCTATTGAAGATGACTCCAATGAGGTAAGTACTCAATCCTTTGATCTTGTAGCACATGATGATATAAGTGATATAAATGATAGTGATTTGATTGAGCACATGAATTCTAAAATAGAAAAATATTTCTCTAAAATGATGCTCTATAAAGAGAAAAACTCTAAGTTAGAAAAGGATTTTATATGCTTAAAGAACTCTACCTTAGAATTGAAAACCTCAAATGAACACTTAATGAATACAATAGGAGAATTAAATAAAAGCTCACATGACTTAGAAAAGGTGATTAAAGAAAATGAGACATTGAAGCATGAACTAAAAGAACTAAAAGAATCAATTTCCAGATTTCATAAAGGAAAGGAAGCATTGAACACATTAATTAATAATCAAAGATCACCTTCCTTGAAATATGGATTAGGATTCAATGGCTCAACCAACATTGCACCTAGTAAACCAACTTTTGTGAAAGCATCTACAACTAAAATTTCTGATGTTCATATCAAAGATGCTTGCACCAAGTCTAAAAGAACTTCTTACGGTTCACTAGGAGATAAAGCCAAAAACAATTATGCATTGTTGTTTACTAAACTTGTACAAAAGAAATCACATACTTGTAGTTGTATGTATAATGCAAAAAGAAAAATGCAGAAGCATAGGATACCATGGCAATGCACATATTGCATGAAATTTGGTCACAAAAAGTTCTATTGTTATATAAGAAAAGCTCATCTAAATTTAGAAGGCACTCTTTCTACTAACCATCAAGGACCCAACTATATGTGGGTACCTAAAAAAGGATGATCACAATTGGCTTGCAGGTATGCCTAAAATCTACTACCAATGAAAGCACATGGCTTGTGGATAGTGGATGCTCAAGGCATATGACTGGAAATGCAAAGCTCTTTACAAGTATTACCTATAAACATGGAGGTAACGTAACTTTTGGAAACAATGCTAAAGGTAAAATTCTTGGTGTTGGCTCCATTGGTTCTATTGGTAAGGATTTAATTGAAGATGTATGGCTTGTTGATGGTTTGAAACATAACTTGCTAAGTGTTAGTCAACTTTGTGATAAAGCATACTTTGTTAAGTTTGATTCCAAGGAATGAAAAATCACAAATTCAAATGATGTTATCATATTTAAGGGTACTAGAACAAACAACACTTACAATGTAAGCATACATTCTGATCATACATGTTTAATATCCACTAATAATGATGCATGGTTATGGCATAGAAGACTAGGACATGCTGGTATGGATCAATTGAAATATATTTGTAATGAGAATTTAGTTGATGGCTTACCTAAGATAAAATATGATAAAGATAGGATTTGTGAACCTTGTCAACATGGTAAGCAACATAAAAGCTCATTTAAAACAAAGAATGTTATAAGCACCTCTAGACCTTTAGAGCTCATTCATTTAGACTTGTTTGGACCAAATAGAGTTACAAGCTTAGGAGGCAAATCATATGCATTTGTTCTTGTTGATGACTACTCTAGATTCACATGGGTTAATTTCTTAGCTCAAAAGAATGAAGCCTTTAATTACTTCAAAACCTTTGCAAAAAGAGTTCAAAATGAAAAAGGATATGTGATCACATCTATTAGAAGTGATCATGGCAAAGAATTTGAAAATGAAAACTTTGAAAACTTTTGCAATGAAATTGGCATTTCACACAATTTTTCTGCTCCTAGAACTCCACAGCAAAATGGTGTAGTTGAAAGGAAAAATAGAACTTTAATTGAAATGGCTAGAACAATGCTCAATGAATATGATTTACCATCTTATTTTTGGGCGGAAGCCGTTAATACAGCTTGTTACATTGCAAATCGTGTTTATAAAAGGCATTTAACTAATAAAACTTCTTATGAGCTATGGAATGGAAGAATACCCAGAATTGGATATTTTAGAGTATTTGGATGCAAATGCTTCATATTGAATACCAAGGATAATCTTGGAAAATTCTCATCCAAATCAGATGAAGGCATATTCTTAGGATATTCATCATATAGCAAAGCATATAGAGTATTTAATATGAAAACTCTAGTTATAGAAGAATCAATGCATGTTGTATTTGATGAATCATCTAAACTTGATCAAAAGAAAGGTATTACTTTCAATGACCCTGCAGGCACTCTTGAACCTCTTGAATCTATTGATGCTCCAAAGATCAATCAACTTGAAGAAAAGGCTCAAGATCTACCTAAGAATTGGCAATACAAGAAAGATCATCCAAAGGAACTCATCATTGGAGAAACATCAAAGGGAGTAACTACTAGATCTAAAATTAATCATGTTGATGTTAATGTTGCTTTTGTTTCTCAAATTGAACCAAAAACTATTGAGGAAGCTTTAAATGATGAAAATTGGATAATTGCAATGCAAGATGAACTTAATCAATTTGAAAGAAATAATGTTTGGCAACTTACTCCTAGACCTATAGATCATTCTATAATAGGATGCAAATGGGTTTATAGGAATAAGCTTGATGAAAATGGTCACATCATTAGAAATAAAGCAAGATTGGTAGCCAAAGGTTATAATCAAGAAGAAGGTATTGACTATGATGAAACCTTTGCCCCCGTAGCTAGATTGGAAGCTATTAGAATATTACTTGCTTTTGCATGTCATATGAATTTTAAGCTTTATCAAATGGATGTTAAAAGTGCATTTCTAAACGGACTCATAAATGAAGAAGTTTATGTTGAACAACCTCCTGGTTTTGAAAACTAAAAATTTCCTGATCATGTTTTCAAACTTACCAAAGCTTTATATGGATTAAAGCAAGCACCTAGAGCTTGGTATGATAAACTTAGTGCATATTTGCTTGAAAATGGTTTTTCAAAAGGAAAAGTAGACACAACTCTTTTTGTTAAAAAGGATAAGCACAACATTTTGATTGTACAAATTTATGTGGATGACATAATATTTGGAGCTACTAATGAAGCCCTGTGCAAAGAATTTGCTTCTTGTATGACTAGGAAATTTGAAATGAGCATGATGGGTGAACTCAAGTTTTTCCTTGGACTGCAAGTCAAGCAATGTAAAGATGGGATCTTCATCAACCAATCCAAATATACAAAAGAACTCATCAAGAAATTTGGAATGGATGGCTGCAAAACTAGCAAAACTCCTATGAGCACATCATTGAAATTAGGTAAAGATGATAATGGTAAAATAGTAGATGAGAAGAAATATCGAGGTATCATCGGATCACTACTTTACTTAACTGCTTCTAGGCCTGATATAATGTATAGTGTATGTCTTTGTGCTAGATTTCAAACTAGTCCTAAAGAATCACACTTGAATGCCACTAAGAGAATCTTGAAATATTTGAGCGGTACAATACATTTAGGACTTTGGTATCCCAAAAACACATCATTTCATATTATAGGATTTTCAGATGCAGATTATGCTGGTAGTATATTAGATAGGAAAAGCACAACAGGAGCATGTCACTTTCTTGGTAATTGTCTAGTATCTTGGCATAGTAAGAAACAAGCATCAGTTGCTTTATCCACAACGGAAGCTGAATATGTTGCAGCATGTTTTTGTTGCACACAAGTATTATGGATGAAACAACAATTGCTTGACTATGGTAAAATGTTTAACAATATCTCCATTAAATGTGACAACACTAGTGCTATCAATTTGTCTAAGAATCCTATCCAACATTCTAGATCCAAACACATAGATATTAGACATCATTTCTTAAGAGAAAATGTACAAAATCAGAATATAACCTTAGAATTCATAGATACAGAAAATCAACTTGCTGATGTCTTTACAAAACCCTTGAATGAAGATAGACTTAACTTCATCAAACTCAATTTAGGAATGATTGATGGAATCACTTTGAGTTAATTAGAATTTTTTGCCTTAAAATAAAGTTTCTATGTGCATGAAATTAATTTTTCTTAACACACTTAGAATATCTTCCATCTTTCCTTGAATCTTTTATTTTTGAGTATGTAGCGGTCGCTCCAGTGTTCTTTCGCGCTCGCTACATCGTCTGCTAGTTTCATTCAATAAAAATCTCTGAGCGCGGTCGAGAAAATTTTTGCGCCATCGCACCAATTTGAATAGTTTCGACCGTTACAGATGTTTTCTTCACTCGCGAGCGTACTGATCATAATAATGGTCGCTGTACACCATTTCGCGATCGCACCTTGTTAAATCTACGACCGCACCCTGTACACTCTGCTCGAAAATTTATAACCGTTGGCTGTGTGACAGGTCGCAACTCTTAACTCTCAACAGTCATAAACGGCTATTTTCTTTACTTCATCTATTTAAAAGTGTTTTGCAACAGTTTATCTGATATTTTGCCTATCAAAGCACACAAACTTACTTCTGAAACCCTAAAAAACTTCTACATCTCAATCACCCTCTGTTTTCCAGTTTACTTCTACTCTTTCTAATCTAATGGCTCCCAAAAGAAAAACCACTTCCAAAATTAAGGGTCAAGCTAAGAGAGTTCCAGGAATCACCATTAGAGAACCTGTTGTTGAACCTCCATCTCCTCCACAATCAAAAAGGGGTGAGAAAATTCACAAACCTCATCACCAAACCACTGAGGAAGACATTAGGTATGCCATGCTAAAGAAGAAGAAGGTTGAAGGCACCAAATCACCTTTTGGTGGGATGCTGTCTGCCTTGGGCATCAAGGACGAAATTGAAGGATTGTTGGATGTCCTTGGATGGAGAAATTTTGTCTTTCCAGAAGAGGTAGGTTACTCTAGTCTAAGTAAGGAGTTTCTAATGTCATTCCAGATAGAGAAGAGTGCAAACTCTGCACTAGGGTGGTATGGGGTTAGGTTCAAACTCTTTGATCAGTATCAATTCTTAACCCTTGAAGATTTTGGCAGAATTTGGAACTTCCCTTCTGAAGGTATAACCTCCTACAATGACCAAATCTTCTCAAACCCAACCCTTTCTGATTTCTGGCGAGAAATTTCCATTGAAACTTCCTTTGAAAAGGAATCTAAAGCCAGGCACATCAAATCTCTCACCCACTGGATGCTCCATAGGATTATCACCTATACCATTCACCAAAGAGCAGATGGGAATGAGAAAGTAACCAAGAGAGACCTTATCTTTCTCTATGCTTTCACCCACAACATCAAAATAAACACAACCAAGTTCTTGATTGATACCTTTTATCATCATGCTGTTACAAGAACTGGTACCTTCTTCCTATCCTCTCAAGTTACTCAAATAGCTAGGCACCTAAACCTTCTGAATGATTTGAACTTAGCCACTTTGAGGAACCCTTTCACTCTAGCCTCCAATGCTATCACAATGGATTACTTAGAGCATGCTGGTTGTGTAAGGAAGATAGAAGGGTCATATGTATACTGCTATGGCAAGAAAGGAGTTATGGATAAACAAAAGAAAAGGCCAAGGTATACAATTGAGGAAGAGGGAGATTCTGTAGAAGTTGCAGTAGAACTACCTTCAAAAGCTGCTTCATCAAAAGCTGCTCATGAAACTGCTTCATCCTCCACACAACTCATCCTCCAAGCTATCAAAACTCTCTCCAGGAATCTCACTAAGTTCAAGAAAAGTGTTTCCAAGAGATTCCAGCACTTAAATAAGAGGATAGACCTTATATCCCACATGCACCATGATCTTTATGACATGCAAGGCAAATTGGATTTGCCTCAATGCAATCTTGAAGATTGGGATATAAGTGATCACACCCAAAGCGTTGCTGAAGGAGAAGAGTCCATTAGCACTAGCTCTGCCTCTGTTGCACCTCAAGATAAAGGGAAAGCTCCTTTAGTTGAAGAAGAGTTAGACATAGATGATGACTCAGAATAAGCTTAGCTTTAATTTGTTTTTGTTTGCATTTTCATATGTTTACTGCTTATGTTTCATGTCTTGTACTTTCCTTCACTTAAATATATATAATGTTTATATTCCCTTTCATTGTTTCATTTGTTTTTCACTAGTACCCCCATGACTGCTCAGAATAATACCCCTGTCATCAATTTGGAGGATCCACCCTCTAAGAATGCTACTGAAACTGATGAACTAAAAAAGAAACTTGAATTGCTAGAAAGGTCAATCACTGCCATGAAAACTCATAAAGAGGTGGTAGACATGGATTCCTTATCCTTGTTTCCTCAAGCTAGATTGCCTCCAAAATTCAAGATGCCTGGGATGGACAGATTTGATGGGACTACTTGCCCTAAAACCCACCTGAAGATGTATGTGGGGGCCTTAAGCCCTTGGGGGTTTAAATGACGAGCTCTTTGCTCAACTCTTCCAACAATCCTTGACTGGTGCTATCCTTAAATGGTTTGTAAGCCTGGATCGTGCCAAGATTAAGACATGGGAAGACATATGCAATGCATTTAACACTCAATACCACTACAATATTGAGGTAGATGTCACTAGAAGGGAGCTTGAGACTACCAAATAAAACAACAATGAACCCTTCTCCTCGTTCCTTACGAGGTGGAGGGCGAAGGCTACCCAAATGATCAATCGCCCTTCAAAACAGGAGTAGTTTGATATTATAATCAAGAATTTAAGGCCTACATATCAAGCTCAACTGCAAACCCAATACCTACCTACTTTCAAATCACTCATTGCGACTGCAACTAAGGTAGAAGATTTGATACAATTGAGTAAGATAGTGGATGAGGGAGCTACTTCAAAGTATAAGAAACAGGGCCAAGCTGCTTCCTCAAGCAAGGTCAATGAAGTGGCCAATATTGCCCCTGCGAATCCTTTACGTGTGGGCAATCTTGGGCAGAGAAATCAGCCAAGAAGGCAATATACCGACCTTGGGATGCCCCTTCATCTGGTGTTTAAAAAGGCCGTGGAAGGAAAGTCCTTGAAGCCTTTGGACCCAAGGCCTCCTCCAAACCCATTACCCTCCAATTATAGGGCCAATGAGTACTGTGAATACCACCAAGGAAATGGGCATAGAACAGATGCTTGCTGGACTCTGAAAAATCGCATCCAAGATCTGGTGGATAGTGGTGACATCATTCCTCTCAGGAGTCAACCAAACATTAATACTAACCCTTTGCCCAATCATTCCATCCATGCCATCACTGTGGAAGAAGAGCTGTTTGATCCTTTCAAACTTCTCTTAGAGATGAATGAAGTATGTGTGTTGGATTTGAATGACCTCGCTGAAGAGGTCGACGCCTTGACAAGAAGCGAAAGGCAATATCAGCCACTTGACTTGGGAAAAGCCCCTAAAATCCCAAATCACCCCTATAAGAAGACGCCAGAACCAAAAGAAGACCCTGTTCTCTCTCAGCTTAAACAAACTCAAGCTAAGGTGTCAATTTGGGAGCTCCTTGCTTCCTCATTCCCACACCGTCAGGCTATCAGTAAAGCTTTGAGTCAACTTGATACATCAGTAGACATAAGCCCAGAAGCTTTAGTGGCCACTTTGACCCAATCAACCAAGGCATTGAGTATCCGATTTTCTGATGTAGACCTACTAGAAGATGGCATGAAACACAATGATGCTCTATACATCACCATACAAACTGGGTGAAAGACTGTGCCCATGGTTCTCATTGATAATGGGTCAGCCTTAAATGTATGTCCCTTGAAAGTAGCAAGCTGTCTGGGATTGGAGGCTACAGATCTTACACCTTCTGATCAAATTGTTAGAGCATATGATAACACTCGAAGAGAAATTTTGGGTGTTGCTACTCTGGAAGTTGCTATTGGACCGGTGAAAATGGGAGTGCCTTTCCAGGTCATTGATGTACCCGCAAGCTTTAATCTCCTCCTTGGAAGGCCGTGGATTCATCAGAATAATGCTGTACCTTCTTCATTACATCAAAAACTTAAGTTCCCTTTTGAAGGAAAAATCATCACTATTAAAGGAGACACATGTGAAATCAACAAGAAAACCACGGATCAGTCTCTCTTTGAGGTTGTTCCTGGTGAAACTGCTATGGCCTTGACTGGGTTCCATTATGACACTGTTCAATGCATTGAAGGAGAAAGGCCCAAAGGGCCATTTATCCTATATGACTTTGGGGAGGTCCAAGTCAATTGCCTAGTGGGAATGATGCTAAGGGTAGGTCTGCTACCCGGGATGGAAATGATAAGGTCTGGGAGGAAATCATCTATAGTGCGGCCATGGGAAGAGCCTGAGAATAAGGGAACTTTTGGCTTGGGGTATAACCCACAGACGAGGAGATAGAAGAGTTTGAGCATGGGAAGAAGAAAAAGAAGACTTGGGGGGCAAAAATCCTCAAAATGCGCCCTTACTTTAGAACTCTGAACGGTCACTTTTGCAAACCTGGAAAAGCAGTTCCTTACTGTGGTTTTCAGGAGCCATTCTATTCTCCTATGACTGGAAAGAAGCTACCGGGTTTTGAGATGTTCGCTGATGTTTTAGTCATAAAGGAAGAAGAGCCAGAATCTATAACTGACCCACAAGTGGAAGATTTCATGCGGCCTAGTCTCTTTGATGAGGTTGCTATGATAACCAATTTTGAAGACAAAAGGGACTTCACGAAGCTGATCAAGACAACAGATGGACCACTGATGAAATGGTATGCCGAGGAGGGACAAGTGGCTATAGTCAAACCTAGTCCTGTGTCACACCCCGAACCTGAATCTTGTACTGAGTCAAATCTTGAGTCAAACACCGAGTCAGAGTTTAGTTCTGAGTCTTCCTTAGCTTCAGGAATAGAAAACCCTGATGTCAAATGTAATGTAACTCTAGAGGATGACTCCGCCATTATTAATGAAACTGTTCAAGTTCTTGGTTACCCTGTGTCTTTTGCTTTCCAAGTATTATCTAGCAAAAATGAAATAAATGAAATAAAAGAAATGAATGAAAAGATAATAATTGGCAAAGAAAATAAATATACATACAATGCATATGATTGTGTGAATAAGGAACAGGTCGTTGAGTGCATCAGAAGATATGTCGACTGTTTCATGTGGAAGACAAGTGATGTCACGGGAATAGACCCAGCAATAGCAGTTTATAAGATTCCGCTATACCCCGATGCAAAGCCGGTTAAGCAGAAGTTGAGAAGAATGAAGCCAGAATGGTCTTTGAAAATTAAAGATGAGATTGCCAAGCAACTGGATAATAAGTTCATAGAACCAATTGTCTACCCTTCCTGGTTAGCAAACATTATGCCAGTCCCGAAGAAAGATGGAAAGGTCAGGATGTGTGTTGACTATAGAGATTTGAATAAGGCTTGTCCCAAGGACGATTTCCCGCTACCACACATCGATTTGCTAATAGACAGGATGGCTGGGCATATGATGGTTTCCATGACTGACCTTGCGGTTG
Source organism: Garcia nutans (assembly GCA_947685225.1). Taxonomy (NCBI): domain Eukaryota; kingdom Viridiplantae; phylum Streptophyta; class Magnoliopsida; order Malpighiales; family Euphorbiaceae; genus Garcia; species Garcia nutans. The sequence continues at coordinate 27,293,633 of CANTUV010000007.1, read as the reverse complement.
GGTACAACCAGATCATGGTGCATCCACCGGACAAAGAAAAGACAGCTTTCATTACAGAATGAGGCACTTTCTACTACAGGGTTATGCCTTTTGGATTGATAAATGCAGGGGCTACCTACCAAAGGATGGCGACAACAGTCTTTCATGACATGATTCACAAAGAAGTAGAAGTGTATGTTGACGATATGATTGTCAAGTCAAAATCTCCAGAAGAGCACGTTGAAGCACTTGAGAAGTTCTTCCTTAGACTTCGCAAGTACAATTTGAAGCTTAATCCTGCAAAATGCCTATTTGGAGCAACATCAGGCTTATTTTTGGGATATTAGAAAGGAATAGAAGTTGATCCAGCAAAGTCAAAGGCTATTCTGAAAATTCCTCCACCAAGAACAGAAAAGGAGATTCGAGGCCTGCTAGGTAGATTACAATATATCAGTCAATTCATATCGCAGTTGGCAGAGACTTGTGGTCCTATCTTTAAGCTACTAAGGAAAGGTGCTTCACAAGAATGGAATGAAGATTGCCAAAAGGCCTTCGACAAGATCAAAGAATACTTGTTAAGTCCGCCAATTCTGCAACCTCCCAGAATGGGAAAACCTCTGCTCTTATATTTGTCTATAACAGATGAAGCCATGGGTGCAATGCTAGCTCAAGAGGCCGAAGGTACAAAGGTAGAAAATGCAATTTACTACCTCAGCAAAAGGATGCTGGACTATGAGTTAAAGTATAACAAGATTGAGAAGTTGTGTTTAGCGTTGTATTGGACCTGCACGAAGTTACAACACTACTTGTCTTCTTACACTACTTGTGTCATCGCAGAACAGAGTCCCTTGAAATTCCTTATGGAGAGGCCTATTTTGGACAGCAAAATGGCAAAGTGGGTGTCAACATTGGCAGCTTTTGACTTAAAATTCATTCAGAGGAAAGTTGTGAAAGGTGGGGCAATAGCTGACCAGTTAGCAGAATTACCCGTAAAAGACGAGATGCGAGAAATGAATTTCCCTGACGAAGACCTCTTGAATGTGGAAAGAAGTGTTTGGGAGATGTATTTTGATGGGGCATCCAATTATCATGGAAATAGAATTGGGATTGTGTTCAAAACTCCTTGTGGAGAATACATTCCCTTTGCAGTTAAACTTGACTTTAGCTGCACAAACAATGAAGCAGAATATGAAGCCTGCATCAATGGACTTGAAGCCGCTCTGGAATTGGGGATTAAGAACCTAAAGGTCTACGGTGATTCTATTTTAATAGTATCACAAGCTTTAAGGAAATGGAAGATAAGAGAAGAGCGTTTGGTTCCTTACCTACAACGCCTTGATCATTTGGCACAGCAATTCGATGATCTGTCCTTCGAATATCTCCCAAGAGCAAAGAATCAGTTTGCTGATGCCCTGGCAACTTTAGCTTCCATGATCAATATCAAGGAGGGGAAAGCCATTCGTCCATTGAAAGTTCAACTTCATAAGCAACCTGCCCACGTAATGCATTTGGCCGATGGTAGACCATGGTTCTGGGATATCAAGAGTTATCTCAAGGATGGAAGTTATCCGGAGGGATCATCAAGGGTTGATCAGAGAGCAATAAGGCAGCTAGCCATAGGTTACATTCTTAATGGAGATATCCTCTACAAAAGAAGTTGGAATGGAATGCACCTAAGGTGTGTGAATGAAGCAAAGGCTAAGCGGATAATGAAAATGGTGCATGGTGGCGAATCAGGATCGCATATGTATGGGATCGCCTTAGCTCAAAAAATAGCCAATCTAGGATATTATTGGTCCACCATGAATACAGACTATGTGGCATTTGTGCAAGAATGCCATCAGTGTCAGATATTTGCTAAGCTGCAGAAGCAACCTCCCGTTGCCCTGAATCCAATCACCTCTCCATGGCCCTTCGCTACTTGGGGAATAGATATAATTGGCAAAATACATCCGAGAGCTTCGAATGGACATTAGTTTATCTTGTTAGCAGTGGATTACTTCACAAAGTGGGCTGAAACAACTTCCTATGTAGAATTAGAAGCCAAAAAGGCAGCACAGTTTGTCCGAACCAACATCCTTTGTCGGTACGGAACACCATTCGAGATTATCACTGATAATGGAACTCATTTCTAAGCAGAATTTGCTAAACTCTTGAAGGATAAGAAGGTCCAGCATCATAAGTCCTCTCCTTATAGACCTCAAACAAATGGAGCTGTAGAAGCAGCAAATAAGTCTATAAAGGTGATCATACGAAAAATGATCAAGGAACATAGGGGTTGGCATGAGAAGTTACTACTGGCCTTGTGGGGATATAGAACATCAATTAGAACTCCTACTGGGGCAACCCCATATTCACTGGTATACAGAATGGAAGCGGTACTCCCCATTGAACTGGAAGTTCAATCGGCAATGATAATTCAAGAAAGTCAGATAAATGAAGCTGAATGGATTAACAATTATCATCATCAGTTGTTGGGTTTGGATGAAAAAAGAATTCAAGCTCTCCATCAGATTCAAGGGTATCAGAGGCAAATGGCCAGACATTTCAACAAAAAGGTCAAAGATCGAAAGTTGGAAGAAGGTTGTTTGGTTCTGAAAGAGATCAGAACACTTGTTACAGATCCTCGTGGGAAGTTTCGTCCTCTTTGGGCTGGACCCTACATTGTAAAGAAAATACTTTCCGGCGGAGCCGTCATCCTATTTGATTTGGATGGTCTGGAGTTCACAAACCCATACAATCTGGATCAATTGAAGAAATATTATGTATAATCATGCATTGTAAGGAACTACATTAGACCTGATTCTCGCAAACTAATTCGAGATATGTAGGCAGCTCTCCTTGAGCACGGTCTAAATTTTAATGAAAACCATTGATTCATTTTTCTTTTGCCAACATAAAAAAAAAATTCCACTAAGTTGAAAACCCGCAAAGGGCGGCTTAGGCAAGAATGGGTAAGAGCTCGCTAAGTTGAAAATCCGAAAAGACGGCTTAGGCAAAAATTAGAGCAAGTAAATAAAGTAGATAATGCTTGGAAAGCAAATAAAAGAGTCATTCCAAAAAGAGTCATTCATTCCAAAAAAAAGAATCATTCATTACAAAAACAGTCATTCATTCCAAAAAAGAATCATTCATTACAAAAGAGTCGTTCATTTCATACAAGCTCATACAACCAGATGATCCACTTAGCCATAGAGGGAAAAGAAATCTGGATTCTTCTGGTGCGGTACTGAGAAGGGTTATAAGTCAAGGCATGGGGAACGACAACCACTCGGAGATGGTCTCTCAGCCAAACCTGAAAAAATAGATCCTTTCTATTTTACAAAGGAAAAAGAGAGATGATGAAATGAAAAAAAAAGAGCAAAAAGTATAACAGAATTACCTGAAGAATGATCGGGGTAACAGTCCAATTTTCAAATCCGAGTGCAGTTCTGTCAAGACTCTGAATAGTCTCAGCTAGAATCATACCACCAATGCAGTTAAGTTCTTCCATTTGCCTAATCATGGGGCAAAGCTTTAAATCTCCGAAGCCAGGGTCACGGTTGAAAAGAAATCCAGCTAACAGGCAGAAAACAAAAGCTCGCATCCTATGCTTCAGTTGAATCTCATCTTCAAAATTAGCAGTCAGGAATTCATCAATCAAAGGAAGCACCATCGCCTTATTCCCATCCGCAATCATAGCTTGAGCTTGAGGCCTTGTAAAGTTGAAAAGCCTCTGAAAAGACTCCACATAGCCAATTTGAATCTGATGCCTTACAAGAGGGGCATTTGGGTCACATCCAATAATTGAGCAGAATTCCTCAAAAAGAGGACACATCTCCTCCATCCGGGCACCAAATCTAAAAACGTGGGATTGGGGATCCCAAAATCTGATACAAGCATGCAAGAAATCCCAATCCACGGCTACACCTCTAAGGGTGGCAACAACTTTCAATTCATATCTTCCCATGTTGATCCTTTCAACATTATGGAGGCTCTTAGTCCAGCTATGCATCACATGATTAAAAAGAGGGTTCATAGTTGAGAGAAAAATAAAATCCTGCAGTGAAAAACCTATTTTTTGGCCTGAAAAATGCACTTCAACTTCATTTTTTTATACAGCCCTGGCCCAGATGGCGGTCCGACTGCCGTCCACGGCGGCTCGACCGCCGACTCTGGCGGTCCAACCTCCACCGACCCAGTTTCGATTCCTTTTTTTGATGTTTTGTGAAATTTTTGTGTTTTGGCCCTGTTTAGGCCCTGTTAGGTGCTATTTTTGGGGGTTGTTTCAGGGATTTATTTTGAAAATAGATTTTTAAAAAACAAGCATCATACATACATATTTGCTGTCAATACTAACAAATAAATGCAGGTTTGTATCTAAGTTCAAATAACAGGTGAAAAACATGGAAAGTACAAAGTACAGAGCAATAATAATTCAAATACGACAAATATAATCCAAGAAATCAGCGCCGGGCTCTCCGTCTTTGTGGCCTGTTCTGCCTCTCATAAGCACTATCAGTCCAAGCACCAGTCAGCTCATCCGAGAAAGCAGTGATCAGTGCCGCCATGTCAGCAACTAGCCCCGCAGGTACCTGTAAAAAAGAAAGAATCACAGTCAATTTCAAGAGAACTTTATGAATCCTTTTCATGAAAAGTTCTAGAGGAATGTACCTGAGTGATGTGAGCAAGGCTCCTATATGGTACACCCTTCACACTAATTGGTCGGGTCACCCAACCGTCGGGTGCATGATAACGAACAGCATAAGGCAGCCTCAGGTCGGCCAAAGCAGGGTCCAATTGACCGGTAGCCGCAAGGATAGATGGGGGAGGCCTTAAATGTCATGAACTGCTGCTTGCTCCAGTATGTGGTGGTCCAGCCCTGAAAGCGGAAGCCTCGGCCCTAGAGGAAGAAGGTCTGTCACCTTGCCAGCTTGAAGAGGGATGGTCTCTTGGAGCGCTAGAACTGGGAACCGAAGAATGGGAGGACCGATAAGGTGGTGCAGGGTCGAACCGTGTCCCTATGCGTGGCATCAGTCGCTGAAGACAATAGAAATCATAATCATCATCCGGGGCATAGGCCAACTCGAAGGGATCACCCTCATACTGAGACGCAGTAACAGGCAAAAGCGTCAGAGAAAACATATCATCAGGGGGATCCAGTGGAGCTGGGCGGAAGCCGGCAATCTGGAGAGTCACTCTCTCAGTGAGATAATACCGTTGATATTCTGGATGGGGAAGTATGAATCGACGGTGAGTCAGGAACTGTGATCGCTGAAAGCTGTGATCTTGAGCAATCCACTCTACTAGCCGGCTAGACATCGCTGTAAATACAACATGTAAAAATTTATTATGTTAGTGAATCATTTTCTCTAATAAAATAAATAAGGATGAGGATAAAGTATTTACCGAGTTCATGGAGCAGCTGTCGAAGAATGATCTCAGCTCTCTAATAGGAAGCTTCCTCTTTGGTGCTTCTAACCTCTCTTTATACCATCTCCAAGCAATGGGAGAAAGAGGATCTGCAGGGGCAGGTAGCTCACGAAGAAAAGGGGCGACACCAGGAAAGTACTCGTAAGCCCAAGTCTGGAAAAAATGAAGAAAATATTAGAGTCGGTGTATGCAAGGTAAAGGAAACGTTCTTTACATTACCTCCCAGAAGTAGTACAGGCCACATGGAGCAATGCGGGTATAGCAGAGGTCTGACATGTCATCATACAATCTACACAGCATCATACAGGCCCAATTGTATGTCTGAAGTCGGGTCAGATCGAGTAGGCTCTTCAGCACATTGAGACTCACTGCGTCCTTCCTGTTTGCTAAGAAGGAGCTAGCAAACAGGAGAATCAGGGTAAACCTGGCCACCTAATCAGCAGTAAGATCGCCTACCTCATAGTAAGCATAGATGGCTGGCGCCTGCTCTACAAGCCACCTCCACTGAATGCAACGAGGTGCCTGATGTCGAGGATAGTCAACCCCGATCAAAGTGACCATGTCGGCTGAAGAAATGTCATGCCGCCAGTCATCATAAAACTCCACCATCTCAACGCTGAAGGGAATCCCGGAAATGACAGAAAAGTCGGTAGGCGTCATCGTCATCTCCCCCCAAGCAAAATGGAAGGTAACAGTAGTGGGCCACCATCGCTAGGCCAGCGCGCAGATCAACTCCCTGTGGATATCTTTACCCACATCTATAGTCCTCAAACGGTGGAGGAAAGCAGGTCTGATAAGATCCCCCACCGGATGCCCAACATCAAAGATGTAGGCCAGAATAGTGCTCATGAGACTCTCGGCTATGGATATCCTAATCGCAGTGTCCTAAAAAAAGCAGAGAGAGGGATTTTCTAATTCATTATTGTGGACAATTTGGGGGGCAACTTCAGAAAAATTTAAGTTTTATCCCCAGCCGGGTGTAACTTCCTAGAGGATTATTTCTAAGTTCTTTACTAGAAATAATTACTGATGGCAGAACATAGTGAAGCCTGGTATTACTCCTGATTCATTACTAGAGCTAATTCAAGTACATGTAAAGGAAAGATTCTTATAATTTGTTTCTAAGTTCCTTACTAGAAATAAATAAAATTCCTAAGCATGCATACTAGATGAGAAAAGGGGAAGGTACTTACCTCATAGCAGCCGGTCCGAGAACTGTGCTTCTCCTCCTCAAGTAAAAGATTGCAGGAAGGAAGTGGGATTTCGAAGTCTTCTAGGCCAGTGAAATCCATCGTCAAAAGAAAGTTTGAAGGAAAGGTAAGAAGAAGGAAGAATGAAAGCAAATGAAAATGGAATGGAAATGAGCCTATTTATAAGGAAAAAGGTGAAAACGCGGGTCTTTTGCACCTCGCTCAAAATCCTCGTTTCTGACGACCACTAAGCCCCATAAATCATTTTTATGAACCCTAGTGGGGGGCAATTGTGAATACTCAAATTTTGAGGCTCGGAAAGCCAATTTTCTCAGACTGCAGACGACCGAGCCAGACCGGAGGTCCACGGTAAAGTTCACCGAAAGTATGTCTTCATGGTACTTGAAATGTCCGGAGCGATGCAAGGATCACGGATGTGATCCCAGAATAATTTTTGGAGGTCCGTAGCTCCCGAAAAATCAGTTTGAACGAAAATAGTGCGTGCTTTTTTGGGGGGCTTGACCACCGAGGGCAGCGGTCTGCCCGCCACCTACTGCGGCGGTCCGACCGCCGACCGTTTTGCTTTTTCCATTTTCCTGGGCTGTCACTTCCACGGCGGTCCGACCGCCGTGTACGACGGTCTGACCGCCGTCCAGTCCAAATTTTATCTATAAAAGGCCTCCGAAATTTTCAGAAAGAGGGTTCGGTCTTTTCGGGTGGGCTTCGGGCGGACGAACTCTCTATTTTCACACGCTTAAGAACTTCTCTTGGATTTTTCTTTGCATAAATCTAATATTGTGCTGCAGGAATCAATTGAAATCAAAATAAAAAACCGTAATCAAGAATTATAATCCAAGGTCTGAGAAAACGAGATCTGGAACTACAAAGTGGGAGAATCCTAAATAAGGTAATATCCTAATTTATCCATGGTCAATTTAAGCATATCATGAGCACTACACCTCCTTCTTAATTTCTTTTTGGGTCAAAGACCTAATCTCTTTTGGTATGAAATCTATCCAAATTAAAATCAATCTTTGGCATGAAGCCGATCTCAACTAAAATCAACCTTTTGGCATGAAGCCTAAATTGCATTTTCTTTTGGTACCAAGTACCCAAATTTCATCAAATTTAGCACTAAGTGCTCAAAATCTCGCAATTTTGGCAAAAAGCCCGACAATGCACGAAGCATACACACACATGCATAAATGCATAATTGCCTTTAAATAGGCTTTTCCGAACTACATGGGCTTTGATCTCTCATAAAAAACGAGAGTATGTAGGCACATTTGGGATTCACCCCAAATAGCAAGTCCACAATCTACTAACAATCTGTTTGTTTTCCTTTCTGTGTTCCTTTTCGGTTCATTTATTCTTTGGCAAGTTAATCAAATACATCACATAGTCCCCGAATCCTCCTTGGGTTCGTAGATTAGAAACCTTTACATTGGATGCATTATTGGAGTCAAACAAGGGTTTTCTTAGTTTTTCCCTTTGAACAGAAAAAAACTGAGTGGCGACTCCTAACAACAAGTGAATGTTCCTCTGAATCCTTTTCGGGTGGAAACCGAGGTTCACACACTCAAATCGAACATCGGACGGGCCAGAAATGAGCAAAACTGTTGAGCACTTAAAGGCTTGCCTATGGCATCCTCATTATATCATTAATCCTACACCTGAAAATTACAACCTTTGCACTCCCAAGCTTGGCTATAAATATCCTAACTTAATCCTATATCTAAATATCATCATCTTCACCCCTCTTGGCTTTTCTATAAATAAGGAGCCCTTTAGCTTTCAAACGACACCAAAAAACAAGCAACTCTTTTTTACTTTCTTTTCTCTTCTTCCTCTTTAGCCTTCCAAGTCATGCCCAAGGATTAAGCCTTTAAAGTCAAGCCCTATGTCCAAGCCTTCCACTAGGTTCAAGTCAAGGCCTAAGCCTTCCATCAAGCCTAAGTCAAGGCATAAGCCTCCTTTCAAGTCTAAGTTAAGGCCCAAGCCTTCCACCAAGCCCAAGTCAAGGCACAAGCCTCCTTTCAAGTCCAAGTTAAGGCCAACGTGTTCACCAAGCCGAAGTCAAGGCCCAAGCCTTCCATAAAGCCAAAGTCAAGGTCCAAGCCTCATTTCAAACCCAAGTTATGCACCAAGTCTTCCATCAATCCCAAAGTCAAGCAAAGCAAGAGAAAATCTCCAAATGTAACTCTCATAACTCATCTTTTTTAATTTAGTAAAACAACAAAACTAAATTAATCCAAGCCCATTGCAATCAATAGCATGAACTACTAAAGGCCTTGATTCCCATTAAGAGATATATATAGGCACATCTTGGAATTTCACTCCAAATGACGGGCCCACCTAACAACCACAAAATTGGTTCTTTCTCCTTCTCTTTTTCTTCTTTATTTTATTTTAATTTATTATATATATATATATATATATATTATTTTAGGGATTTGTATCTAACCTAGAACCCATAAGAGCTAAAGTTAAAGCTCCCCTTTGTATTCAAATTTTGAGGTTGTAAATTACTTTCTCAATTAAGCTTATGAATGCCATGAATATTCATTGCTCATGCATATTTATTATTGTTATTCATATTTTAATTGTCATCGCATGAAAATTAAATTTTCAAAAGATACATTTCTTTAAAGGGGAATTTCTTTTTTACTTAAAATATACTTGAAAACCTAGACTGTAACCCATTATGATTAGTTTCAGACTGGTGCCTTTTTGGAAAAAAATTAAACATTTTTCATAGAGTCAAACAGAATGGGTTTTTCTTAAATTTTTCTAAAATAAATAAATTAAGGTAACAGCTCTCCAATCAAGCTTTTAAAACAAAGCCATAATCTCTTTTTCAAAGTAAAAGGAGAATGTTCTTTTAAAAAATAAAAAAAACAAATCTTTTCAAAATGAAAAGGCTATTTTTAAATTTGTGTTTACCGAATTGACTGAAAGTCATAGGCGATGGTGTTATGTTGGACTCGGTAATAAGACGAGGCCTCACATGCATGACTTAGTAAGTTTGTATTTATAAGTTAAGAAAAAAGTGAGTTCAAGGGGCTATAAGGTTAAATTGAAAGTTCAAAGAGAAAACTGACTAAATAAGTAAAATTTATAGGACTTCATACATCTTTGGAAAAAATAGAAATTGATGGTAATATTAATCTTCAATTGGGGAATAACTAATGGTAATATCAATGCTTCTAAATTGAAAAAATCTAGAAGTGGAAGATTTTTTTATTTAATTATAATGCTTCTTTTTTTTATATTTAATTCTAATTCTTCTTCTTCCTCTTCATTTTTTATTTAGGAAAATAAAGCCCTAAGGGTAATTTGTCAACTAATTGCTTATAATCTGACATGACAAATTTTCAAGTGAAATTAGGTCCCACAGATCAACCAACATGCCAGTTAGGACTAAATCAGCCGGAGCAATCAAAATAACACTAATAACTAAAATTTCAATACTAAGATGACCAACAAAAAGTTCAAATACTAAAATATCAAAAATAAAAAGGTTTAAACACCAATGATATATTTTCTCTTTTAATCCCTTCTATTCCCCACAAATTTTATTTTAAGGTCCTAAGCTTTTGTAATTAACATATCGCTATTAATCTTTCTTAGTTAATTAAACTCAATAATCCAATTAATATATATTTTTTAATTAGATGAAATAGATATACTGCATCTTTTTATTATTATTCTTTTGGGTGTATTGCCAATTACGATATTAGTCATAGCTACTAATCACAATTCACAAACTTCTCTCTTTCCATTTTTATATCCTCTCCCTCAACACCATATGTAATTTAATCAGTAGCAGAGTGAGGATCCTGGGGTTAGGGGGCAGTCATCTGTATATGTAATATCCCAAAGTATACCCTAAAAGTTTTGGAATTTTTGTTGTATTTGGATTTAATGTATATGTTTAATGGAAAGAGAAAAGAAGATAAGTTAATTAAAAGGAAACATTATAAGAGATAAATGTATATGAAGGATGATATGTATATATGGTATTTAAAATATGGGAAATATAAATACAATATATAAGAGATATACATATAGCAACATATACATCACATATACATGATGTATATATTGGTGTAGGAAAAGTAAGTGTATATAATTAATAATAATAATAATAATAATAATGACAAGAGAAAAAGAAGAAAAGAAAGTCAAAGGGAAGAATAAAAATTGTGGTGGAGGATTTTTGGGATACTTTATTATATTAATATTATATATATATATATATAAAAGATAAGTTTGAATAAAGAAAGAAGATTTTCTTTCTTTCTTCTTCTTCTTCTTCTTGTTCTTGAACGTGGAAAGAGAGAGAGAGAGAGAGAGAGAGAGAGAGAGAGAGATGTGATTTTATTTACATACACATCAAATTCTTAAGGGCTTTAAGAGAATTGAAGGTGGATATTGAAGATTTGGCAAAATATTCAAGTAAGTATTCATTTCCTTGTATTGATTTCTATTGATTGAGCTTATATTTGATATGGTTAGTGTGTGAAGATGATGATAATGAAAGATTGAAGTATATAGAAATGTTGAATTGGTATTTAGATGATGATAAAATGGTTATTTGTGAGGATGATGATGGATTGTTGAAATTGTGTAGTAAGGGTTTAGTATAAATGAGTTGGGGAATTGAATAATTGATATATGGATGATGTATATAATGATTATTATTATGATATGTTGAAGTTATATAAGTGTTAGATTAATTGGTAATTGATGTATGTTATGAGTTTGATCAATTATTATCTTGGATTTTCTATATGTTTGTGTTTATTGAAGTTAAAAACAAAATACATGAGTTTGGTCGAAACAGAGGCAAAATGGATGCCACGATCGTGACAAATGAGTGCCACGGTCGTGGCAAGTGAGGGACACGACCGTGGGGGTTTAAAGAAAAGTGGGCAGATTCGGTTGCTAACCCACGGCCGTGGGGTTGTGAGGCCATGACCGTGGGGACTTAGATAATGGTTTTGGTTTGTAAATTGTGATCTATGGGTCTATTATGAGACTAATAGGTGAATAAGTGTATTGGAAATCATGTGTATTTGTAAGTAAGTGTGTATTCTTCCTTTTGGATTAGGTTGTGAAGAGGTTGAGTTGCCTTAACCTAGATGTGAAGAATTATTGGAAGAGGAAGTGTATAGATTGATGTGAGTTGCTCTTGAGGTAAGTACAAACTTATATGGATGCATTCTTTTACATGATTTTGAGACTTAACACATTTGGTTATAAATGTGTTAAGTAATCTACTATATTGTTATTACTATTTGATTAATGTTATGATTTGTATAATGTAAAAGATATGATGATCATTCAAAAAGTATGTGCAATACAATTGGTTATGATAAATACTTTAATGATGAATTGTTTTAATGTGAATTGAGATATGATGAAATGTGAAGCCATTGTTGTTGGCTATGATAGTGCAAATGAAATAATTGGGGCATGGTTGACTATTTGATTATGGAATATGAAATGAGAAAATGAAATGAGAAATGAATTGAGAAAGAAATTGATAAAGAGATAAATGAAATAATTGTGTGCTTAATATGTTATTCAATTTTCAGAGTTCTGGGTTTGGCGGCATGCCTATGAATCGCTGGACAAGTGAAAAGACCGGGTCGTAAGCTGAGTCCAGCTGATAAATGTGAAATGTGATTTTTTGGGGTGAAAAGACTGGGTCGTAAGCCTCAAAAACAAATCCTTAAAGCTAGATTGAGTGAAAAGACTGGGTCGTAAGCTCAAATCTAGTTGGATTATCCATGGATAAATATATATTGATGATTGTGATTATGGACCAAAGTAGTAACTCTGAACTTTGAATAACATATTAGTGTCTTTTGGGCCCATGCTTGTCTTTGTTTCAATGTGATTTATGAATGGTGAAACAAATGAATAAAGTAATGGAATGTAATGTTATGAAGTATGTTATGATTACAATATATAAGTAAATTATTGAAAAGAAATATGGCCTCAGAAGTTATGTCGAAAGATGAGATTTTGAAAGTATAATATGACATGTAATATGTATTCGGATGTGGACATTGTAAATATTATTTTATGAATGTTCTGATAAGTCATTGAATTGTGGTTTGTTGAAATGATATATGTGTATGTGTATATAAACTATGAGATTAGTGGAAATATATGAAGAGTGTAATTAAAATGGGAAAACATGATAAGAAAATAATGATACATGAAGTTAATATATACTTATTATATTCTGTAATGTATGTTTATAATATTTATTTATACTACTAAGCTTTCGAGCTTAGCGCGGTTGTGTAAATCACGCAGGTGAATAGGTGGTTGATTTGAAGTCAAGTCGTTATGCCACGAGAAGGGTAAGAGTATTTCGAGACCAACTAGAAGGTGGTGCATACCTGTACAATTTAATTATATTGTATTTTGATAAAATGTATTCATATGTATAAATGAATTTTTGGTAAAGACAAGATCATTATATATATGTAAGATCATCGAAAGTACAAAGATTTTGTAAATGTGCTTTAAATTTGTATAAATGTATTATGGTTTGGAACTAGAGTGAAGATTTTTAATCTGAAATGAAAAGTGACATTCTTATACTTTATATACGTACTGCATGTATACTAGGTATATATGTATAGTACTTATGTAGAGTATGGGGGTGTTACAATATACTTCTTTAATATAACAACTTAAAAATAAATTAAATTGTAACTAATATAGTCATTGTAAATTAAAAAAAGATGTACCGTTTACAATTGTTCACAACATGATTTCATATTTTGAAATTATTGAATAATCAACTCATTGTCAATACTATTAAATATATCTCTTTCTATATAAATGACTAAATAATTATTCAGCCATGCATCACCCATTGATTACGCAATTGATTCTTCACAGTCTTCATTGCAGAAAATGATCTCTTTGCAGTTACTGTATCAACAAGTAAAACTAATGCCAACTTAATAAGTGAATATACTAAAGGATAACCAATGCAAATTGACAATTAGAATAACATTATAACAAGATAATTACTTAAAACATTACTACTTTTCAATTCTAGTCATATAAACAATTATAAAAATTACATACAAATTATATTTATACTTTTTTCTAACCCACAGTTTAATGTTTTTTTTAAAAAAGCAACAATCTCAATAAATAAAAGCAACATCCAAAAAACAAATCAACTAAAATAATAAAAAAAACTAAAGTTATAAAGATTAAATTCACTTACTTGTTGTTTTTTGCAAAAAGAGAGTGATGCAATAAAAAAATAAATTCAATCTCTAGATGTTGGCTCATGTGAAAATCTTATACCTTCTAGCGGCTAGTGATTCTTTAGTCTCTTATTTATGGTTAATTTTTGATAGAATATGAAAATAAAATTATATTTATTAGTCCAAACTAATTTATGGGATAAAGGTTAAAAAAAGGGAGGAAATTACACCATAAACTATATTTTAACTTTCTCTTCAATTTTACTACCCATTAATTTTTTTCACTTTTCACTTTTTCATTTTTCATCTTTACCTATATTATAAGTTTTTTTTTTCCCCAAAATCTACCATACATTTCCTTTTTTCTTTCTTTTCTTCTTTTTACACTTTTTTCTTAGTTTTCTTTTAATTTTGCAGTACGCTTTTCTTCTCTCTGCCTTCTTTACACCATGAAATGATCCACCTCCTCCTCCTTGTTCTTCTTTACACTATAAAATCTATTTGTCTGCTAATATTGATAGCACCCATTTTCAGTTTTTATAGAAGAAATTTATAGAAATAAATTTGCAATTTTAAAGATATAGGAGATCAACCTGATCGACTGTATGTTCTTTCACATTACATGGGTGATCTTTTCTTCCATTGAATGTGTTATTTGCTTTACATAGATCAACAATCTTATCCCTAGTTATTTTCTAAGCACTAGTGGTTGTGTTTATTTTGACGGTCTGCTTTATTAGAGCCAAGAATTGTAGTTTATATCGTGAAGCTCTTGGTATTCAAGATATTATAGTAATTTTATTTATACATTTCCTTCTTCTTTCATTATTGTTATTAAAAATATCAATTTTATTGTTGACGCTCTTGGGAATTTTTAGTATTTTTTAAGTAGTTTTTCTTTTTCAATTTCAGTGTAGTTTTTCTTTTTTTAAATTTCAGTACGTGTTTTTCTACAACTAATGGTGTTATTTGCTTTTTTTATTGAATGTTTCATAGATCCCTACAACAAATTGTTCAAAGCTCAAACAGATCACAATATATTGCACTCCATTTTGTCCAAACAAGAGTCTCCTTTGATCATTTATTATCAGATTTTGTTTCTCTTTGGCTAGTGAAGCAGACTTGTGATTTCTGTTGTGTAGAAATCTATAGTAATATATTCTTTTTTCTGTCCTGTTTATTTTTTTATTTTTATTTTTCTATAATATCATATATTTTTGTTTTGAAATTTTATTGTTGGTGTCGATGATCGTAGAAGAAATCAACATTTTATCTGCTTCTATTGTGTTTTGAGTGGTTTGGAAGTGCAAAAATGAAGAATTGTTTTGTTCTTTAAATGTAAAGCAGTCCACATTTTCGATGAGATGCTTCAAAGAAATTTTTTTTTTCAATTTTTTAGTTTTCCATCAAATTTAAGAGTTTCTTATTGTTATATATAACTCAATTGCCAGCTATTGCTTTTAGCAAACCAAAATAACACCATATTGGACAATTCTAAACGAAATCATTTTAATAGTATATTATTTTTTTAAAAAAATTCTAAGAATTTACACCAACAAATTGGTCCTATTTCTCTGGCCAATTTCTGTGGTGGTCCAATTAATTTATGGGTAAGAATTTGTGTTGCTTTTATTGAGCACTTCAGATTATGGAAGCAAGATCATATATTTACTTGAATTTTTTGGCGAGAAATTCCCAGAATTTATGATATGAATATTTTATGTAATACTATGCGACATTTCTCTAGTAACTTGTTTGAATGTGTTTGTTATAAATAAAATCTCTTTAAGTGACTCTTATAACTCACCCTTGTAACATCTCCTTAGGCGACTTTGGTAACTCACATAAATAAAATTTATCATTGGTCAAATACATTCTTGAGGAATGCTGCAATAGTTAGGCTGTTTATGTTATGTTGATTTCAAATATAAGAAAAATTCTTGTATCATCTAATGACACAACCTACAATTGTATCTAGAGGAGCTCAAAAGTTGAACCATTTGATCGATTCATGTTCTAAAGGGCAGAGCTATAATGGGTAGTCTAAAGATATTACAAAAGAGTTGTAACAATATATTATTGTATTTTCATTTTGTTCTTTTATTTTAGGATCTATTTATAATGACTAAAAATTTGTGATTAATATAGAGGTAATGCATCTATTGACTATTAAATAATTTAAATTTCGAGTCCCTTTTAACCAATTAAAAGAAAATCCTATTGATTTCCTTGTTAGCCAATTGTGAACCTCTAATTTTGCACATACAATAAGGTGAATATGAGTACGGTTCCAATAAAATTAGAAATGTGCAAATTAGAATTCAGACGGGTCTGAACAAGCCTAGACTGGCCCAAAACGGGCCCAAAAATCTCAATTTTAGACATGAGGAAATATCTTCAATTTTGCCCTTAAATAAAAGCTCACGTGATAACAAATTCAATACAACTTGAATTGCACAAATCAGAGTTCAAACGGGCCCGAAACAATAAAAATGAGCCGCAGTGCATGCAGATCATCTGCGACCCACTTGAACAGTCCATGCAACCTGCGAATGTCAGGGCATGTATGGTCAGCAGACAGCCGCGTGGCATTTCCAACGTGCATGCAGCCCAAGGGTGTTTTTGTATGATTTTTTCCTACTTTTCCACTATAAATAGAGGCCTTCTTCTTCAAAAGGAGGGATTCAGATTTTCTGATACCGAAACTCCGTTGAAATTGTTTATGATACCAAAATACAAAAAAATTCATCTTGAATCAATTTAATCAAATTAAATTTGATTCTCTTTTAATTTTTTTGACTCAAAATTATTTTGGTATCTTTTTCTTGAGGCACCCTAAGTGGAGTTACAAAGCGACAAAACCCTCAAACCATTCTTCAAGAAAAAGTGACTACCTAAGGTATCGTGTTCTTTTCAATCTCTATTTCTATTTGGTAATAGATTGACTAAAATTGGTTAACTTAAAGCCCTTTGCAATCAAAGGCATGAACTACTTATTACTATGATTCTCATTTAAATGGAATAAGTAGGCACACTCAGAATATCACTCAGAGTGGCGAGTCCTCACTTAAACAAAATCGGTTCATTTATTTTTGATATTTTTATTATTATCATTTAGTATTTTCAATATCATTATTAGTGTTCTTCTACCTCCCTTTTCTTGATATTTTGGGGCTCTATTGAAAATTTGATGAGTTTTGCAGTGGTAGCCACTATGGTTTTGTTTATTTATCTTTCTTCTTTAAATCAATTAATTGGGATTTATACTTAACCTAGAATCCATAAGAGCTAGAGTTAAAGCTCTCCTAAAATTATTATTTTGGTGGAGTTGTAACTTTTATCTTTCCTATTGTATTTTATGGATGACATATTATTAAATGCCCATGCATCCTAATAACGTCATTCATAATTAATCACGGCAAAAACCGTTAAATTTGCAATTTTTTTCTTAAATCCAAAAATGTTAAAATCAATCAAAGAGAAAATTATTTTTTATTAAAATTGATTTAGAAAATTTAGCCGAGGACCCATTGTGATTAGTTTTTGTACTAGTGTCTCATGGGTACAAATTGGTATACTTTTATGGAGTCAATTAAATGGGTTTTCCTTAACTTTCCCCATGCCAGATAATTGAAGGTAGCAACTCTCCAATTTTGCTTTTCGAAATAAAAGCCATCATCTCCTTTCAAAATAAAAGGAGAGTTTCTTTTAAATAAAAGAAACAAAAATTTTCAAAATAAAAGAAAGATTTTAAACCCGTGCTTACTAAACCGATTGGAGATCATATCCGATGGTGTCATATGTAACACCATTATATCCTAAATATATATAATACATGTACCCCTATATACGTAAAATATATATTTAAGATACAAAGATACTACATTAATTACATATAAAACCCTTATTTAAAAATTAAGAATAATTTATAAATTTATAAAAGAAAATTTTTGGAAAAATTTCACCAAATTTTTGTTTATAATTCCAATATTTCCAAAGTTCAACAAACACAATGTGCAGATAAAATTTCACTCCCAAATATTTATAACACCAATCTCCAATAATTCTCCAAATCACCACTTAATTAATTTACATAACAAGATTTTAATTCCAAACCATTTCTCATCAAGTGTATTTATATATATACATATATAACAATACCAAAATATTTAGAATTTACATATATTATATTCAAGATTTACAAAACCCAAAGTACACGGTATGAAAAATTATACATGAATGCAATCCTGACATGGTTGGTCTTGTGGTAAAGCTCAACTTCAAATCTCAATCTCTATTTGGTCCACTGTAATGCACAAATCTTTCATCTGCATGATACAACTAACCATGCTAAGCGTATCGCTTAATTGTGCATATTTAATAACAAATTGCTCAAATTACTCAATTATATAATATAATTTGTACTAACTTTACCCAAACCCTGTAACACCCCTTCCCGACCTACGTGTGTAAGCTGAGTAGAGGCGCCACACTAACCTAATGTTGCTACCAATTTTACTTAGTCAAATTTTAGTTCCAATTTTTATAGAAATTTTGCCATAGTTTCACTTAAAAATTGAGTCCCAAGTGTCGACAAAACTGGTTTTTTTCTGATTTTTAAAAACATTTACACAAACCAATGCAAACAAAATCATTCTCAGTACACTTCCCAATAAATCCCCCTTATAACCTCAACTACAACCTGCAAGAAGGATTTATATTTCTAGTACAACATAAAGTAAAGGTTTATTATGAAATACAGTAGATAAAATATTTGTTCACTATGCAGCGAAAAGTAACAATATTTACAAATTCATATACATCCAAACTCAAGTTTTACAACCCATAAAATTTATACATTTTTGGCAGTCAATCTTTGATCTTTAAGCCCACTATCAACACCTCAAAATCTAGACTCGACTCGGCCTAAAGGAACTCTCTGGTTCTTCCCTGTCACCTGCGCGATAAACCACAATCGCGCTAAGCCAACGACTTAGTGGTACAAACTACAATGATATCATGCCATAATGAAATGCCAATGTCATATTATCCAACATACAAGTAATTCTCAAGAATTTCATATTTCATGACATTACCTTTCATTGTATCCAACATTTGTGTTATCAATTATAGGACATAGTGAACTCAAAACAAGCATAGATCTCAATATTTATTTATTTCATCATTTATAAATCACATAGAAAACAAAGACAAGCAAGGGCCCAAAAGAAACTAATATGTTATTCAAAGTTCAGAGTTACTGCTTTGGTCCATATCATAATCATCAAGCCCATAGGCAACACATATATATATCTCTATCCATGGATAGGGTAACAGACCCAATCTCTTGGACCTCAACCCACTAAACTCGAGGAGATCCTCAACCCGGCAAGACTGTTACCTGTAACAGACCCAGTCTCTTGGACCTCAACCCGGATAAACCAAGGAGATCCTCAACCCGGCAAGACTGTTACTATAATTCACATTTTACATTTATCAACTGGAATCAGCTTACGACCCGGTCTTTTCACCTATCCAGTACTTTATAGGCATGCCGCCAAACCTAGAACTCTGAAGGTTGAATAACACATTAGACACAATCTTTTCATTTATTTATATCTTTGTACATTTCTTTCTCAATTCATCTCATTCTCATAATCAAATAGGCAATCATGCCTCCATTATCTCATTTGCATTATCATAGCCAACAATCATGGCCTCATAACTCATAATATCTCAAATCACAATAAAATAATTCTTCATAACATCATATCTTTCACATTTCATTTCCATATTTCATTTCATCATCATATAAGCAAATATGTTTCAACCATCTCATATTATATTTCAAATCACATTAATCAGTTCATTATTCAAATGGATATAATCAATGGCATTAACACATATTTTACATGCTCATCACAACATTCATATATTACCAAATATAATGTGATTTTTAATATCCATCAACAATGCATTAGGTTCCTTATCACATTTACAATCAAATGTGTGTCAAGTCTCAACATCACATGAATGTATGCAATAGTGTAGTTTGTACTAACCTTAAAACCAACTCACACCAATCTATACACTTACTCTTCCAAGAATCCTCAACACTTAGATTAGGGCAATTCAACCTCTTCACAACCTAATCCAAAAAGGAGTATTAGCAAAATGACCGTATGAATAGTAAATTCTGGTTTTGGACTCAACTTAATCCTTACTTTGAAAAATCGTATAAAATAATCTACTTGACTAAAAACTCTAAAATTTTTACAGAACTTAATTTTACATCTAAGAATCATTCCTTTAAAATTTCAGATCAAACTGAATACAAAATCTTGGTCAAATAGTTCACCCAACCAGACTGCCCCAATTGCCCTGCATCCTGGCAGCAGTTCTGAACTTTGTGAATTCCATAAATTAAATTCAATCAACTTGGTTCCAAATTATTTTTCTCAAATACTAGACTCACTAAGCAACAACATATCCAAAATTCACTTCAAGAACATTTTTCTATATTTAATTAAAAATCATACAAGTCACAGTCTTTACAAATTGTAAAACAGAAAAAAAACATTTCACTAAGCACCACTCTTACTCTTCCATCACCAACACCAACCTAACTTCTTATCTTTAATTCCATTTCAACACATACAAACACACCACAAGCAATCCTAACCATATTATCAATAACACTTCATCAAACTCAAAAATAACTTCAAAAACAACAAGAGCAACCAAGAGAGAACTTACCAAAATAATGAAATTTCTTGAAATTCCAACTTGTTTATTTGAAATCTTCCTTCAATTAGCTATTAAAATTCAAAAACCCTCACTTGCTCTCTTGTTTCCTTGAGGTCCGGCCACACAAAGAGAAAAGAAGAGAAAATGGAAAAATAAAAGAGACAAAGTCAACTTCTCATCTCTTTAAACCTCCACCAAGCAATTTGAAAAGAAAATTACTTAAATACCCTCTACTATATATATTAACTCCCTTTCATTTACTTGCCCTTTAGTAATTTCACAAATAACAATTTAAATATCTTCTTCCTTTGACCATTCATTTGACTTATGTAGATGTTATATATATTTCCATATATACAACATATACACTCTCTTTTAAATTCTTTCCTCTTTCCAATTACACCTATACATTTTAATTCAAATAAAACAACAATTATACTAAAACTTCTAGGGCACATTTTGGGATATTACAAACCCTCACTAATTCATAAAGTTTATAAAACTCTTGTGTTCAGCATACATATCTCCGGCCGTCCTCTCTCCAAACCGGAGGCATGTGTCAAATATATCACCCGAAGGCGACCTCCTCTTAACACTGAGGGCAAAGTGTCAATTTCCACCAGAAGGCTGCCCTCTAGCGACACCGGAGATAACATGTCTATTATTGCTTGAAGGCTGTCTCCTTAACACAAATATACCAAAAATATACACCATGCACTTTCCATGACTTTTCCAACATTTTAATTTACATAATTATGAGTCACATTCATTATGTGACTCATTCCACACATTTTGTCTTATTTCATCAACACACCCATATAGTACATCATACCACTTTACATTAATATACTTCACACACTTTCTATATAAACATTAATTTAACATTGAACAAATGGCCAATGTGACACTTATCACATAACTATTGTAATACCCTTATACCCTATATACGTACAATACATATTTTCAGCATATGTAAAATACGCATATACAGTACAAAAATCTTATAGACCAGTTTAATAAAAATTTTTCACATTTTCAATTTAAAATTTAAAATTCTAAATATATAAAAATTAAATAGAATATAAATATTCTTTACTTGTTATAAGAACCCAAAATAAATAATATATATAAAAATCTCTGAAAAAAATTCGCCAGAGTTTTGTCTGTAATTTGGACATCCCAAAATTTAGCAATTACTCAACCTGCAAAAAGAAAACACTGCCAAATAATTTTTCAATCACCATCTCAACCATACTTCTCCATTTCACCAAGTTTCTTAAACATTTATATATATAGATATATATTTAATTTAAAACACACTTACTCTCCCATTGCAAATATATTGACCCAAAACATTCTTTATAATATACAATACTTAAAATTCAAAACATAATATATTATGCATAATACTCAAAATGTACAATAACATAAAAATATCTACATGCTGATGGTAGTGTTTCTGATCTCGATAGCAACTCAACAAGCTCAACTACAAGTCTAGACCCGACCTAGTCTGGAAGAACTCTCTGGCTCAACTGGGTCTACCCTGTTACCTGCGCGATGGAAACAATCGCGCTAAACCGAAGCCTAGTGGTACAAACTTTGATAATAACAATATAACTCAATGGAATACCAAATGCAGAATGCATATAGATGTCACATCAATCCACTTTCTTATATTTTACAAATATTTCATAATCACAACTCATAACATTATATTGCTCAATTGTATCATAATTCATAATTCACATTAAAACAAAGACAAGCATGAGCCCAAAAGGATCTAATATGCTATTCAAATTTCAGAGTTACTGCTTTGGTCCATAATGACACCATGTGTCTAGCCCCGTAGGCAATATATCCATGGATAATGTAATAGCCCCAGTCTCTTAGACCTCAACCTGGCTAGACCCTTACCTTAGGCCCTAGTATCTTGGTCCTCAACCCGGCTAGAATGCTACAGTTTTTGAGGCTTACAACCCAGTCTTTTCACCCCAAAAACATCATATTTATCAGTTGGCTTGGCTTACGAGCCAATCTTTTCACCATTCCAGCATTTAGCCCGTAGGCAATCATAGGCATGCCGCCAAACCTAGAACTTTGAAAATTGAATAATATACTAGGCACACAATTTATTCATATTTCTCATTATTAATCTCTTTCTCATTTTCACATATTCAATCTAGGCATATTGCCTTATTTTCATATAATTTTTTTTCACTTTTCTCATTTTTCACATCTTTCTCACTTTTCTCATTTTTATCAATATCAATTCATTTCATTATTCCGCATATCTCATTTTTATATTCACAACACATTACCCAATTACTTTGGGTATTTTCACATAATATGCATATTTCACATTTTACACAATTTAGCCATTATCAATGGCTTTTCACAAAGCATTTAACACATATATGACATTACAAATGTCATAGCATATTATTCATACACAATCAATGAACCAAGTAACTTAACACATTTTTCAACCAAAATGTGTTAAGTCCAAATGTTATGCAAATATAAACATTATATTCAAAGTTTGTACATACCTCCACTAGCAACCCAAAGCAAGCTAAAAATAACCTTCAATCCAATCTTTCCAACTTGCCCTTCACCACTTGGATGAAGCAAATCAACCTCCCTCAATGCCTAAACCAAATGTGATAACAAATACTCATTTAGTATCACATTTAATGGCATTTCCAACATTAAACCATAATTACACATCACTCCTACAAATTTTAAAAAATTTAGCTTTTCCTTACTTCAACATTAGAATTCCATTCTACTACAATTAAATTAGTGTTTTAAGTTTATTTATATCATTAAAAATATATTTTAATACATTTAAATCATTTACATTATAAAAATACACTCTTATACACAAAATCTCAAAAATGGCATAACCTTCCCCCATTGAAGGTTTTCCATTCCAACACAATCCATTACTCATTACAAGCTTATATTCATCACTTTTAACACTAAACAACATGCTCAAACAAATAAAATCACACAATTCAACCACTTTGAAAAATCACTTTTCCAAAACCCTAAATCTCCACTTCCATTCTCAAACTCCAACCCAACACCACCAAATCCAATATTTGATTTTAAAATACTTGTTTATGAATCAAAACAACTCATTTAGAACCAATTTGCACAATTAAAGTTCATGTTTTCAAAATTCCAAAAATCCATAACCCTAAATTGTCTCTCTTCACCATTCTTTAACCAAACTCCATCATCTCTTCAATCTAACCTTAGAATCATTGTTAACTACCCAAAATAATATCATACACATTAATTCCAACAATTATAACATACTACATCAAAATCTCAAAACTCACATAATCCAAATTTCCAAGGAATTCAAAGAAAAGAGATGGAAACTTACTAATTTTGGTGGAGATCACCAAAAATCCACTTGCAACTTGTTAATTTCTTCAATTTATGGAGTATGGAAGAAGTAAAATCCTTGGTCTAGCTCCCATGGAATTTTGGCCAAAGGTAAGAGAAGAAGAAGAAGAAGACTTTTAATATTTCTTTTCCTTTTTATCTTTTTTTTAAACCATATATATATATATATTAAAATAATTTAATATTTAATTATTTTTTTAATAAATTAAAAGTCCTGATTTTTCTCTTCCATTCAAAAATAATTTATTTTTGAATTATTTTATTAATTTTGAATTTGTAAGATTTAATTACCAAAATATCATTTTCTTTTAAAAAGTGTTGACTTTTATATATGTTATGTATATTTTGCATATATATCATATATATATTCCACTTTTTCATTTAAAATCCCTTCATTTTTCATTTAAAACCATTAATTTAATTTATCCTTTTAAATTATAATTTATTTTATCAAATTTTTCAAAAATTAGAAATTTTCAAAAATTTTAAGATGTTACAACTATGCCACTTGCATAGGTTATGTGAATATCCAAATTACAAAAAAACCATATACGTTATGCCAAAATCACATTTAATAAAAATACAAGTCTTGAAAATATGTATTAACCTTAATTTGCTTCTAGAACAACTCAACACCTCTTTTCAAGCCAAACCCTAAACTTCATCACTTCCACCAATTTGATCTACACACAGATAAAACCAACAACAAGCAACATTATTTATTTGAAATCACTTCCATGTCCAATGTATAACAAACTATCATTATTTATACAATTTTCATCAAAATCCCATTAAAACCTTAAATTTACCATTACTACTTTATTCAAACTCTAACCAAATAAACTCATTTCCAATATTTAATCATAAAATCATTACTTACATACCAAAATAACAATAAAACAACCCATTTTCACAATTATTAAAACCTCTTTCAAAAACCCTAATTTCACACAACATGTCCATAAACCCTAACTTCACTAAAACTCACTCTTATCCAAATTTCAACCATGAAATAATAACATATACATCAAAGTAACATTAAATCCATCCATTACAAGAATTATAACTATCTATGTTAAAATCCTAATTTGCACATATTCATCCCATACCCTAAAATCATCAACTATGGCCATTTCAACCAACCAACCATCAATTCATCATATACTCATCATTGTAATTTCATTACTATCTATTTTAACCATTTAAAATCACTTTATCTCTCTAGCAATTCCAAACATCATAAAAAAAATCAAATAAAACTAACTTAAAAGAAGAATTGCTTACTTGAAATCATAATCTTTCTTCAAAACCAACTTGATTTTCCTTGAAATTCTTGTAAAAATTTGAAGTTTGAAGAACAAAAAATCTACTGTAACACCCTTATACCATATATACGTACAATACATATTGTCAACATATGTAAAATATGCATTTACAGTATAAAAATGTCACAGACCGATTTAATAAAAATTTTCACATTTCTGTTTTAAGATTTCAAATACTATTATATAAAATAAATTGTATATAAATATTCTTTGCTTGTTATAGGAATCCAAAATAAATATTTTATATAAAAATCTCTGGAAAAAATTCGCTAGAGTTTTGTTTGTAATTTGGATGTTCCCAAAATCCAGCAAAACACAACTTGCATAAAGCAAACACTCCCAATAAAAATCAATTCACCATTTCACCAATACTTCTCAATTTCTCCATATTTTCTCAAAATACTTATATATAGATATATAAATTAACAACACATATAAAATCCCATCTGAATAAATTATTCAAAATATTCTTTACAATTTACATTATATACTTCCAAAACATATCATAACATATATAATATCAAAATACATTGTAATATCAAAATATCTACATGCTGGCAACTGGCTCTGATCTTGAGGTACCCAAAAATTCATTTCATTATTCCTCATATCTCATTTTTGCATTCACAACACATTACCCAATTACTTTGGGTATTTTCACATAATATACATATTTCACATTCTACACAATTTAGCCATTATCAATGGCTTTTCACAATGCATTTAACACATATAATGTCATAGCACATTATTACTCATTCAATGAACCAAGTAACTTAACACATTTTCCAACCAAAATGTGTTAAGCCCAAATGTCATGCAAATATAAACAATATATTCAAAGTTTGTACATACCTCCACTAGTAACCCAAAGCAAGCTTAACACAACCTCCAATCCTATCCTTCCAACTTGCCCTTCACCACTTGGATGAAGCAAATCAACCTCCCTCAATGCCTATACCAAATGTGATCATACATAATTATTTAATATCACATTCTAAGGTATTCTCAACATCAAACCATAATTAAACATCGCTCTAAACCAAATCCCAAAATTAAGCTTCACCTCACTTTAAATTTGAAAAATCATATCAAGCCATTTAAATTAGCGTTTTAAGTTTATTAATATCATTAGAAACATGTTTTAGCATGTTTAAACCAATTACATTAATTATCCACATGCTTATGCTCAAAACCCTAAAATGACATAACCTTCACCATTGAAGGATCTCCATTCCAACTCAATCCAATTATCATTTCAATCTTATTTCCACCATTTATATCATTAAATAACATGATTTAAGCATTAAAATCAAACAATTAATCATTATTTGAAAATTCACTTTTCCAAAACCCTAAATCAATACTACCATCTTCAAACTCTATCCAAACTTAACTAAATCCATCATTTGATTTTAAAATCCTTGTTTATGCATCAAAAAAAACACATTTGTAACCAATTTTCACAATTAAAACTCATGATTTCAAAAACTCAAATGTTCCATAACCCTAAATTCTCTCTCTTCACCAAACTCAACTTAAATTCAACCATTTCTTTAATCCAACCTTAAAATCATTGTTAACTACCCAAAATAACATCATACACACCCATTCCAATAATTATAACATGCTACATCAAAACTCCAAACTCAACATAATCCAATTTTCTATAGAATTCAAAGAAAAGAGTTGAAAACTTACTAATTTTGGTGGAAATCACCAAAAATCCACTTGAAACTTTGTAAATATTTCAATTAAATGAGTTTGGAAGAAGCAAATCCCTCTCTTGAAGCCATGAAAGTCGGCCTTGAAGGAAAGAAGAAGAAGAAGATGAAAAAAAATAATTTTCTCTTTTCTCCCACTCACATTTTCAACCTTATATATATTATTATTTTAATATATTTTTAATTAATTAATTAATTAATTAATTAATTAATTAATTAAAACCCCAAAATATTATCGTCCATCCAAAATTATTTATTTTTGAATTCTTTTATTAATTTTAAATTTCTAAGATTTAATTAGCAAAATACCCTTTTACTTTGACTTTTCTTTTAAAAATTGTTGACTTTTATATGTTATGTATATTTTACTTATATATCACATATATGTTCCACTTTTTCATTTAAAACCCCTTCATCTTGCATTTAAAATCATTAATTTAATTTATCCATTCAAATTATAATTTATTTTATCAAATTTTTTAAAATTAGAACTTTTCAAAAATTTGAGATATTACACATATGCATAAGTAATGTGTATCTTATATACACATCACATGTACCTTATATGTATATTAAATATTAAGTATGTAATGTATTAATCCAACATATACAATTAATATACCATATGTATATGTTATATATACTCTAGATATATATATTGAGTATATACAATTTTATATCTCCAAATACTTATTTAATTTCTCCAAAATCACGGATGTTACATCTTCTCTTTCTCACCTTCAAAATTGGCCCACCTTAGATAAGGAAGGAGATGAAGTCATCTTTTAAATTTCTTCTTCTTTACCATCCATAAATATTAATTGATTAATTATTTAATTATTTTCGCCTTAATTCCCATCCACATATTATTCTTCTTCCTTTGACTTTATTTATTTATTTATTTTCACCTTCCCATCCGTATATATATATATATATATATATATATATATATATTTATAAATTATTTATACCTTATTTATATGTTATATATATATTATATATATGAATATGTAATGTATATGCAGTGTACATGTAGTGTATATGTAAAGTATATATTGCATATATATCTTATATTTCTCTCTTTTAATATATTAACTACCCTCAAAATTAATTATTAAACAACATTTAACATTTACAAGCGTCATATCGTATGAGATTTCGCCCAAATGAGCATTTTGACTCCCGATTCCCAAGCGGGCCGGATTGGTGCTCGGGTGATGCCTCAGCTTGGCAGCTCCACTGAGGACTTTTAAATTTTTAAATTAAAATTTTAATAGGCTCTTTTCAAAATTATTTTCTCTTTGGCTGGTTTACTCATTCATTATGCATAAGGGTTTCCTACCCTTTAGTTTTAGAAAACTCTAATAGCAAGCAGCATTCACTTGATAACCTTCATTAGGTATGTTGGTGTAACACCCGTAGTCTCATTAGAATTAATGTAACAATGTGCATGGAAGGTAAATATAGTCTTGTATGAAGGATATACCTAATGTATACATGATATACACCTAAAATATACAAGATATATATTTTTTATGAAAGACAAAAATAGTAAAAGTCAAATGGTGAACGGTAAAAAAATAAAAAAATAAAAAATAAAAAATCATGAATAAAATAAATTAAAATTAAAATTAATTTTAGATAATGGAAAATGATAAAAAAGTGTGATATTTTGCAATTAATAATTAATAAATTAATTAATAAAATAATAATAATAAGTAAGTAAAAAAATTATAAATTAAAACTATTTTTAAGTGGAAGAGGAACTTAGGATTTAATTAATTAATTAAATTATTATTATATATATTTTTGAATGGTTAAGAAAAAGAAAAAAAATAAAAATAATTTTCCATCTTCTTCTTTCTCACCTTAGGATGTCCACCATAGTTGGAGAAGGGAGAGCTTTTTCTTCCGTATTACATCAAGATTTCATAAAAGTTTCAAGAAATTAGGGTGATTTTAAAGATTTCCATCAAAAGGTAAGAGCTCTTCCCAATTTAAGAAGTTTTCTTAAGAAATTATATTATATGTAATTTGAGAATTTGAAGTAAAGTTTTATAATTCATAAAATGGCTTTGAATGATGTTAATTTGATATGGAAGAAATAATTTTAAGGTTAGATTGAAGAAAAGATTATATTTGGTTGGTGTTTGGGAGAAGAAGTAATGGATTAGGGTTTTAATGAGATTTTTGTAAAGAATTGGTTTAAATTGAATTTAATTATTTAAAATGTGTTAGAATATAATTTTAAAGACATAATTTAACTTAAAACATGATATGGAATTGAATAGAATAGATTTTCAAAATTAAAGTCTATCAGGGTAAATATTGAAAATTTTAAAGGATTGTGATAAATTAAGTTTAATTGCCTAAAATGCATAGAAATGTGATACTAATGAAGTATTTTAATTGAAAATGTGGTTAGGTATTGAGTAGATTGGGTTTATCCAATCTAAGTGGTGAAGGGCATTTTGGAAGGTGAAGGGAAGAGTGTGAATTTAGCTTAGAAGTTGTTTTGGTTAAATGATAGTGCCTATTTTGGCATCTATGTATTAAAATGCATTGAAATGGCATGCTACATGGTGTGTTGTTATTGGTGCCATGCTACTTTGATGTGTGTATTCATATGCAAAGAGCTTGGTTATTTGTTTAAAGGTATGATTTGCATATTGTGTATATTGTTAAACCATTTTAGAATGGCCATTGGCATTGTTGAAGGTGTTTGTGAGAAGAAGTATTTTATGCCATTTTAAGGGCATATTTAGGCCACATTGTATAAGTGGCATGGAATATGAAGCTTATGATGTAAATGTATGGAAATGTGATGAAATGATTGCAAAAGTGCCAAAAAGTGAAGAATGACATAATTGGTAATGTTATGTAAAAATGTGAAATGTGTTGTTAGGCCATTATTGAATAGCTAGTCACATTGATAAGTATAATTTTCAAACAAAGTGTTATATGCATAGGAAATGTGGAAATTAAGAAGAGTGATGAAAAAGTGTTGGAAAGTAAACAATGATGGTATTGGTTATGTTAAAGTAAAAATGTATATGGACTGTGTGTTTTCCTTGTATAGTATCTTATTCTAGAGAATTGTTTTTGGTGCTATTGATATGATTTACCTTCAGGCTAGACGCCGGATGTCACTTATGATATGATGTTCCTTTAGGCTAGACACTGGGTATCATTTATGATTGTTATTTGCCTTCAGGGCTAGACAAAAAGGTATCAACAGGAGACAGATACGGCACTTAGATCCCCGGTGTCATGATAGACCATAATATTATCTCTAGAACCTGAATACAATATAGGATTATTTGGGCCTAATGCATGTGTTTGTGATAAGTGTTTGTTTTATATGAGTAATGCTGTGTTAGTGCATAATGCATTTCATGTTGAAAAGAAAGCCTAATGCATTATTTTAATATTTTTTATTATCAAAGTAAGTACCGCTAAGCTAGAGATGGATGGTCTAGAAGTTTATTGGTTCTCCACCAGACCAGTGCCATTGCATATCATGTAAATATATATTTTTGTTTAATCTCATGATGTTTGTATAAGTTATAGTTTATGTAAAAATGTTGGAACTTAAAATTCTTGTAAATATTTAAATACATTTCATATATATATATATATATATATAAATGATCATGAAGAATTTATAATTTGGTATGTGTGGATGATATTGGAGAATGGTATAAATGAATGAGAATTTATTCATATTTTAGAAGTGTAAATTTTTGTGTAGGTTGAGTGTGTTTGATTTTGGGAATGTTCAAATTACAAACAAAACTCTGGCGAATTTTTTTCATAGATTTTCTTTTAAAATTTGTATTTTAAGCAATTAATTACTAATATAAATATGTTATTTTATTTACCAAATTATATTTTAAAGATTACACTATTTTTATAAAATTAAGGAAAATATGATAACATTCTTGTATTCAGTATATATATTTTTACATATTCGAGGTATATGTATTGTTCGTATATAGAGTATAAGGGTATTATATTTATTTTTGTATTAGAGCCTAGGTCTGAGGTTCTTAACCTAGGTGGATTTTTAAGAGAGAGAAAGAGGATTTTTAAATGTGATTTTAAAGTTGATACATGCATATGCATTGGCATTAAAGCTAGTCTCTGATGTGGCACAATTTGTTATTGAACATATATAGGCTGTGATGGTGCCTTTAATGCATGAATCTGGAGAGGTTAGTGCTAAGAGTTTACTCCAGGAGAGAGGAGAGCTGGAGCTAGTGTTGAGGTTGTTGGGGAGGTGTCATTATCAGCTAGACCAGCACTCAGGATGGCTCGCCAGTTTGGATGCAACAGATGGTGGAATTGCTTCGACAAGCCCCACTACAATAGCTTACTAGGAAATATGACAAGCTGAGGAAGTTTGGGGCTATAGACTTCTTTTGTAATGTAGATCTAACTAAGGCTGAGCAGTGACTGGACAGAGTGGAGAGAATATTTATTCATTAGCAAGCCATTGCAAAAGAGAAGTTCGATTATGCCTTGTCTCTTCTGCAGTGGGACAGTTACAACTGGTGGAAGACTGTTCCTCGTGGGTTAGTGCAGCCACATGTATTGGCATATGATGATTTCCCATGAGAATTTGAGAAAAAGTACACACCCAGGGATTATAAGGATGTAAAGAAGGAGGAATTTCTTAATTTTGAAGTAGGGGAAGAAGATAGTTACAAATGTTATCCAAACTATAGGCCTCTATTTTGATCTTAGGCAATCAAATTGAATAGGACTAATATTTGTACCAAGCTCCATTTTGCAGGACCTAAAATTTATTGAAGTTTTCTCCAGAGCTAGGTCGGACCTCCAACCAGGCTGAGCGGACTAAGAGAAGTAGTTCACCATACCAAGCTAAGGAATGATGATATCGAGCTAAGCTTGATAATACGAGCATGAACATTCTAAAATTGAGTTGACCAAACTGAAGAATGCACTGAGAATGAGCTAATCAGATAAAACACAAGTTGATTAGACAAAGTATGAGCTGGTACTGACAAAGCATGAGCTGAGCAATGAACTGAGTATACCGAGCCTTAAGCTGCTAGAACCAAGGATGAGCAGATTAGACTAAAGTCAAGATAAAGTTTCTAGAAGAGCTCACGCTCAATGTAACTCCCACTTGATGAAAGGACTACATGTCTCAACCAGACCATTGTAAAGTTTGAACATACTGAGCTCATGATAAATCCTCAAAACATCCAGTAGAGCTTACGATCACTGAATACTCCAAAAACTTCAGCATACCACGGTAAGTACTACCGGACCTGATGCAATTTGAAATTATTGAGCAAGAGCTAAAAATCCAAAAACTTCCAGTAGAGCACATTGTTGTCAATACTCTCAAAATCTCAGTATACAAAATGAAGACCGACTAGACTGAACTAGTCCCGAGCATAACACTGGTACAGAGTTTAAAAAATACAGTTGTTGTTTATCTACTCAATTAGTGGATGCCATGTAGACTAGCCGTTGAAGAACTTTTGTTAGAAAATATTGTTGTCCCAAGATGGCAACCAAGAGGGGAGTGAATTGGTTGATTTGAAAAAGTAATGGTAAATTGAAATTTTAAAATGGAACAAAGCAAGAAATGAGTAGAGTAGAGAAAAATGAACATAAGAGGTTTATAGTGGTTCGGATTATCTCAATCCTACATTCACTTCCTTAATAACTTGTTAAGGTTCTACTAATCTTGAGTTTTTACAAGCTCAACTCTAACTAGATGTGTCCACAAGCTTACACCAAACTTTTACAAGGTTTGAGGATTTCCCTCATAACCAAACAAGAGTTTTCCCAAGGTCACTCTATAACCTAAGTGTTTCAAAGCTCACACTCAAACTTATAATGGTGTTTCAATGTCACACCCAACACTTAAAGAATACAAGTATAAATTTTGATGCACAGAAATGAAAGATGTTAAACTTAGCTATTACAATCACAATCTTTAAAAAAATGTGATTTCTTATGGTATTTAAAGCCTTCAAGTCTTCAACTAGCCATTTGGAGTAGGAGTCAATATATTTGATTATTGTCTCCCACTTTAATCACTTTTTTGAGATAGTTCATGGTTGGACTGGCTTTGGTTAGTTGATTTAGGCTCGACATGGTCATACTACCTTTAGTCTGGTTGGCTCGGGCTCTGCATGGTTGGGCTGAGCTCGGTCTGATCATGCTCTTCATATTTTTTGACAAAAATTTTTAAATGGCTAGTACACATGGCATCCACTATTTGAGTAGATAAACAATGGCTATATTTTTTAAACTCCATACTAGTGTATGCTTGGGACTAGGTCAGTTTGGTCAGTCTTCATCTAATATGCTGAGATTTTGAGAGTATTGATGACTGTGAGCTTTACTAAAACTTCTTAGAAGTTTAGCTCTAGCTAGGTGTGGTCGAACTGCATTAGGTCCGATCGTGCCTACCGTAGTATGCTGAAGTTTTTGGAGTATTTAGTGACCATGAGCTCTACTGGATGTTTTGAGGATTTATCATGAGCTTGGTATGTTCAAACTTCACAATGGTCTGGTTGGGACATTTAGTCCATTCATCAAGTGGGAGTGACATTGAGCGTTAGCTCTTTTGGATACTTTGTCTTGAGTTTAGTCTATTCTGCTTGTCCTTGGTTCTATTAGCTTAAGGCTCGGTATGCTCAATTTGTTGCTCAACTCATGCTTTGTCTAGTTAGCTCATGCTTTGTCAGTATCAGCTCATGCTTTGTCTAATCAACTCGTGTTTTATCTAATCAGTTCATCCTTAGTGCATTCTCCAGTTCGGTCAACTCAATTTTAGAACGTTCATGCTCATTACTTTGTTGCTCATCAATTCGGTAGACTTTCAGTAGGTTCGGTAAGGAATAACAAGCTTAGCATGGTATTATCATTCTTTAGTTCGGTATGGCAAATTACTTCTCTTAGTCTAGTCAACTTGGTTGGTGGACTGATCGGGCTCTGAAGAAATCTTCAATAAATTTTAGGTCCTATAGCTTGGTATAAATATTAGTTCTATTCAATTTAATTGCCTAAGATTAAAATAGAGGCCAATAGTTTAGCTAACAATCTCCCCCTTTTTGACTTTGACAATTAAATTGAATTATTTTTAAAAATGAGCATTAAAAGTTTTCATGTTTAATGAGTGTTTTTGCTTCCCCTTAGTATGTGCTTCTACTCCCCCTTAACATATGCAATTCTAACAATTCAAATAATCTCTTCCCCTTTGACAAAGACAACAAGAATGTAAAATGCAAACATTAATAAGTAAAGATGAACTTTTATTTAAAAATGAAGCAAAGAATAATGTATGATCATTTGTATTTAAGGTCCAACAAAAGATAGAGAGATCATACAACTGAATAAAAGACAAAAATTAAGGTTGTGGTGTATAAGGTGGATAATCAAATCATCATCACTATAAGGTGGATAATCAAATCATCATCACTATTTCCATATCCCTCTTCCTCTTCTTTATACCCTTCATTAAAGAATCCGATTGGCTCTCCATCTTCTCCTTCTCCATCCGATGGGGGACATTTGGAAATGTCCATGAACTATTGCATATCCCTAAAGTCCATATGGAGTTGTGAGATTTTCTTAGTAAGATCATCAATGTGAGAGGTTTTAGAGGAAATTTGATCTTGAATTTGATGGAGGATGTCAAGGATTGAACTTTGGGCTCTAGATGCTTGAGGTCTAGTAAATTCCACTAGAAAAGGCTCTTGACTCTCATCAACAATTCTTGGCCTTTCTCTTTGTTGAGTTTTAATACCTTGAGCATTAAAAGCATAATGGTATGTTCCATCAAATTCCACTATACATTAGGAGTTTTTCAAGTATTTAATGTTGATGGGAGATTTGGCCAGATCAAGAGGATTTGAAAGAGTGGATAAATTGGTAAGAGTAAGAGCATTCAAATACTTGCCTATTCGAGTGATGAAGGATGTGATCATAAGTGTTCCTATTTATTTGTTTCAGAGGATGAGGAATTGGTCAATTAGAAACTTACCGGTCTGAATTTTCACCTTTTTTCTCCAAGAATAGAGAAATAGAAGATCTTTGTGAGTTACTTTCCCATTGCTTTCACCTCTAGCACTAATGGTTTAGGTGATTATTCTATGAAGGATCCAAAGAGGTAAGGTTCTAAGGTGTTTAGCATTGGATAGTTTGTGGAAATCGGTTTCTAAGGAAATTTCTTTCTAAAAATCAAATAAAATAGCATCGGAGATGGAAGGATCAGATAGATAAAAAATAACTTCCATGTTGAATCCCCAAATGAATGAAAATTCTTGGAAAAAAAGTTAAAAAAAGTTGACAGGACACATTGAAAAGTTTAAGTGTGAGAGAATAGGGTCCTAGAGGTTCTAAGTCTTTCTTCTCAACAACCAAAGTAGTGAGAAATTTTTTGGCTAGATATTTTGAGCCAGGATCATCTTTTTCTAAAAAAATAAAAATTTTCACCCAAGATATGACAAGGCTTCATGCATGTAGGATTCAATGCCTAGGGATTCTAGAGTGAAAGAAGAAGGGATTTTGTTTGGATTACACTTCTTGTTTTGGATAATAGCATACCTTTGTTTTTCTTCTTCATTTAAGTGCCTAGGTTTGTGAGTTATTGGCCTAGATTCTTCCATAGGAGTGGAAGAAGTGGAAATTCCCTTGCCCTTCTCAAGTCTTGAAGCTTTCTTCTTGAAAGTTTTGGGAGCTATGAAGATGATGATGATGACATTGAATGATAAATGGATGCTCTAAGTGTTTATAAGTGAAGTCAAGTGTTAAATATCCTAAAATTTGAGTATAAGTGGGTTTATATAGAGTTTGGAGTTTAAACTAGCCATTTATAGCTGTTGAAGAAGAGTTATGCATGTTTGGAAAGGTTTCCGATGGCTAGAAATTTTGAAAATTTTGAGTCTACCCGGGTGGACTACATGTAGTACGGTCAGACCAAGCCAGATATTTGGTAGTCCGAGCATGCATAATGAAGTCTGAACAAACCGATTTGACTGTAACATAACAGTCAAAAAGAATTTTGAGAGTGCTTGATCGCGCACAATGTAGTCCAGGTGGATTGAGAAAATGTATTAAAATGATCATAAAATTTTAAAGGAGCTTGGTCGAACAAGGTCTCAGTATGCACGGTTGAGCGGGATAAGGTATGGTATGGTCAGCCCCTATTCTGGTTGAGACACAGTTCAGGCTGGCTAAGGAAATTTTTCAAAGAAAAAGAAGATTTGTATATCTCAATTTGTGGCCTTTTAATGCATGATCAAAATAGATGTAAGTGAGGAATTAGGTCATGTTAAAATGAACTTTTGCTAGCAATTCTAATTCCATCATTGATATGCATATGAAACAAATTTAATTAAAAGTTCTACCATCTATCATGCCAATATGTTGTTTTATGAAATTCAATCTTTCTTCATTCAAGGATTTTATAAAAATATCAGTAAGTTGATTTTGAGTGTTTATGAATTCTAGAACAACATTTTGATTTTGAACATTGTCTCTTAAGAAATCATGCCTAATATCTATATGTTTTGACCTAGGATGTTGAATTAGATTTTTTGATAGATTAATGGCACATGTATTGTCACATTTAATGGGAATGTGATCAAAATGTTTACCATAATCTAGCAATTGTTGCTTCATCCATAAAACTTATGTACAATAAAAATATGCAGCAACATATTCAGCTTCTGCGGTAGAAAGAGCAACCGATACTTGTTTCTTACTAAACTAAGAAACTAGGCAATCACAAAGATAATGACATTCACTGGTCGTGCTTTTTCTATCCAATAGGTTATCGGCAAAATCCGTATCCAAAAAATCTAAAATATTAAATGATGTATTTCTAGGATTCCAAAGTCCTAAATGCAATGTTCCACTCAAATATTTTAAAATCTTTATAGTGGCATTCAAATGTGATTCCTTAAGGCATGATTAAAATCTAGCACACAAACAAACACTATACATTATAACAAGTCTAGAAGTGGTTAAATAAAGTAGCGATGTAATGGTCAAGATTTTAAACATGAAACTTTTTAACTAATATTGATAATTGATAATGTATAATGATAAAAGTAATGTGGATAAATGCTATAAGTAGAGAATAGTGAATAGTATACCTCAAAATTTAATGAAAAAAATTATTTTTATGATTTTATAGGACTAAAAATTGAATTAGAATCAAAGGTTAAGAGTGAGGGTGCAACATAGTTAAGATGAGAGTGGTCACACTAGATTAAACTACATATATATATATATATAAGTGGATATGTATGTTGATGAGATCATTTTATACCTATTTTTAGTATGGCTTTCTATATGTTTTTAGTTAATGTTTCATTTAATTTTGGTTTAAAGTTTTTTTAAGTGTTTGTTTTAGGTTAAAGTGGAAAAACTCCCTTGTAGGATCAAAACAATGAAGAAAGAGCTTGAATCAAGCAAGACTTGGCCAAGCCAAAGCAAGCTTGGCCGTGTCCTAAGGAGAAATGAGAGACACGGCCAAGCCACTCATGGCTTGGCCGTGTCACCTAAGAAAACCTTGATTCTTTTGCACGAATTGGGAGACAAAGTGGGGAACAAAACATTATGCTTGCTAAAAGAAATACAAAACAAAGAAGATGTGGGGAACAAGGGAGAGTGGTGTGAGCTGGAAAGCATGGGCTTGGAGCTTTGGAGGGAAATAAAATGAGAAGAAGAGGAAGAAGAAAGGAGGCTTCTGCAGAAGGCTGCAGGTTTGTGCAGGAAATAGAGAACAGAGGCAGAGAAGAGAGGTTTGAGAGGAGGAGGCTGGGCATACACGTTTTGGGCAAGGAGGGAGTGACACTTTCCTTGACTCTTCATCTTCATCCTCCATTTCCATCCTTTCCAGCATCTCCATCTTCCATTGGCAGCTCCTGGAGATTGAAGAAGCTACATTGAAAGGGGTTTTTCTGTTTTCTCCTTTTAATTCATTTTAATGTTATTGTTGTTGTTGTTGTTGTATTAAGTGTATTGAACATGAACTAAATCATTCTCTATCTAGATATTGAAGAACCCTAGCTTATTTGTATGATTGAATAATTTTAATTGATGGAGTTGTTTTATCCTTATGATGCTTAATGATTATTGCCAATTGATGATAGCATGCTTATTGATTGATTGCCATTTTCATATTATTGACTTGGGAAAGTTTGATATGAATTGATTACTCGTAAGGGTTGAGGATTGATTGGGGTGCTAGAGATAGACTTACAAGATCCTTTGGTTTATAGTTCCTTATTCTTAATGCAAGATCTATTTAATTGTGTTTGAGAAGAGATTCCGACACTCTACTTAGTGATTAGGGATTAATTCACTCGAGAGAGGTTTTAGTCTAAGTTAGAGGAATGCCAATTCAACTCTATCATGTAATGTAATTGAGGCTAGGGGGATTCAATATCTGGATAGTATCATTATCATCAATCCTTTTTACACAACACACAATTTATCTTTGCTTTCATTTATTTAAGTTAATTGTCTTCAATTACAAAACTTCACAAAAATATTAATTCGCTAAACAACAGTTAAGGTTTGCACTAGTGCTTGGCCTTGCCCTCAGTGGAACAATAACTCACTCACTACTTTATTACTTGGGCGACCCGTGCACTTGCGGTATTGCTATAGCACTAGGCGCGACGCACCATGTGTGAATGTGTCGAACATTCTCCTTTCTTCTTGCTTCATCATCAATTCCTATAATCAACCTCATCACCAAAACTCCTCCTTTCTTCCTTCTTTTCAAAACTTTAGCCAAAACTTAAGAGAAAATCACATCTAGCTATAAGTTTTTAAAAGAATAAGCTAGAAAAGGTGAGATTATTAGCAAGTGATCAAAGAGAAAGAGGGAAAAGAGAGAAGAAGAGAGATTTTGAAAGAGGTATGTGCTTATGTATTTTAATTTGCAAATATTTGAATTTCTATGAATTTTAATGTTTGAATTGATTGATTGAGTCATTTATAATGAATTGTTTCTTGAAAATATTGATTAAATGGATTGATGAGTGAAAAATAAGTTAAAGAAACTTGTAGCGATGAGTATGATTCTTAATTCAATTATTATAAGAGTTGAGTGGTTTGATATTATTTTTAGCCATGAACGATGGTTAAAGATTGATTAATTGATGTTTGCGGAAAGTATTTGATATAGACTCTTTCTAAGTCAAAGAAACTAGTTTTTATTCAATTTTTATCATAGATTTAGATATTTTGTGTTTAAGTGGTTGAGTGTATGAAACACAGAATTTTACCTAACACAGCCAGTGACACAACCATGTCACTGGGCGTGTCAATGATGTTGTGTTTCAATATTGGAGACACGACCAGTAACACACATTGTGTCATTGGGCGTGTCGTAGATACTGTGATGAAAGATAAATGACACGACCAGTAACACGCTTGTGTCATTGGACATGTCATAGCTACTGTAACGCAAGTTAAGTGACACGGGCAGTGACACTCCCATGTCATTGGGCTTGTCAAAGCTTCTGTAAAATGGGTAAATGACATGGTCATTGGCACACCCATGTCATTGGGCATGTCACTTGAAGAAATTTGCCCAAAATAGCTCTTTTCCTTATCTTGCATCCGTGATTTCTTCCTAAATGACTATAAGGCCTTAAAGTGTAAAATATTATTGTAATTAACCCTAACAAGTAGTGTAACAAATTTATTTTGAAGATATGATAAATATATGTGATACTGAGTGTTGATCAAATAATTGTTCCATTGAAGTGCTATATATAATTTAATGTTAGTTAAAAACTAATAAATTGCCCAAAAACATACTGATTTTAGATTTAGCTTTGGATTATATGGCTAGCCAGAGGGAGGATAGCTATAGTGATAGTGGGAACCTCATGCTATTAATGGACACATAGTGTCATCAGTGACAGTGGGCATAATTGCCATTATATATTCTTGAGATTTGGCATTAAAATTGCTACACTAACCTATTATCTAAACCTATGATATGAGTTCAGTATGTAAGGGCATATTTAATGAAGTTATCTAAATTGAAAATATATGTGAATATGATGTTATGAATAATGGAAGAAATACAAAATAATAATATAAGTCAATTACTTAAAATCAACTTACTATGTTAAAATGTAAAAGTGATTGGTAATGTATATATTAATGATTACAAGTGAAAGTTCTAAAGCACGGAATAGAAATGTTATGCTCAAGTTATTGAATTGATTAATAACTTTCTAAGTATTATAATGATTGAAAGTGTATATAATGATATAAGATACAAAGTTCCCGAAGTATAGTACTAAATTTAAGTGCCAAAAATTATAGATTGAATGAAATTATCCTATATTTGAAACTGAAAGGTAAGACTTACTGAAAAATAAAATAAGCATATTATGAACAATGTTAACAAATGAGAAAGTAAGTCTTAAATAAAATGATTTAAAAAGAGAAAACTTATAATACCGAAAGTGTAGTATAGCATGATGTCTTTTTATAAAGTTAAAGTTATTATTTGTGTAATCAAAATATTATGTGTAAACCCTTATTTTTTGACCAAGTCCAGTCTAAAATTTTAAAATAGTCTGAAATATTTTTTATAATATTTAATATTTATTATTTAATATATTAAAAAAAAGGAAAAAAAGAAAATTTAAATATTTATTTTTAATAATAAAAATAAAAATAAAATAAAAAATAAAAATTGAATGAATCGGCGAACGACGGGCGGCAGCACTGCCTCGCGGCCTGAGGTGAATTGCGGCTCGCCCGTAGGCCCACGCCCAGCAGGCCTCAATGCCCAACATCAGCTCGCTCGCTCAGTAGCCCTTGCAGCAACGCTGCAGACAGCAGGCCAGTGTGCCAGCGCGTTGGTCGATTTTTGCGAAAACCTTATTTTACTTGGTTTTTAAGTTTTATTTCCTGAACAATTTAATTTTCCTTAACCAAACCGTACAAGGTTTTTATTTTCCTATACATAACATATTAAAAGATGATAAAAGGACTTTTGGATTATTTTTGGGAATAGCAGCAGACTTTGGAGAAATTATTTAGGGACTTCTGATTTTTGGGACTTTTAGAACAGCAGCAGACTTTGAAACAAGCAAGCAGGCTTTTGACTTTTGAACTGGAGCAAACTTTCAGGCAGCTTATAAATGGAGAAGCTTCAAATAGCAAACGAACAATCTTATAAAGGCAGTAGCATACTTTCTTTGTCCCGCTCAACCAGAATTCCAATGAATAATTATGGTGGAGCCAACGAACTATGGTAAACTCTAAACCAATTCAATATAACATGTTTCAATTGTCTTAAATACAAAATAACATGCTTTGATGATTTTCTTCCTAGGTTAGATTAATTTTAGATTAAACACAGTAGCTCATTTAATTAAATTAACATTAAACCTTAATATCCTAGTAACTTATTTATTAAAATTCTAAAAATCAATTTTCAACACCAAAACCTACAATCCTAAAAACTAGTTTTCAAAATTTTCTAGGGCACTACCCTTGACCTCGCAAGGGGCGATGCCCATT
This sequence comes from Garcia nutans, assembly GCA_947685225.1. NCBI lineage: Eukaryota > Viridiplantae > Streptophyta > Magnoliopsida > Malpighiales > Euphorbiaceae > Garcia > Garcia nutans. The sequence continues at coordinate 27,252,039 of CANTUV010000007.1, read as the reverse complement.
GACCCCGCCGTATGGTCTCGTCAAAGGGGTCAATGTTTATTTGTGTATTATAAGTCTTTGTGTTTTACTTTCTTTATTTAAAACCCTAATTTAAGATATAAAACCCTTAACTTATATATTTATTGCTTTATTTAGTCTTAGATTTGATTATGTAGTTTATTATATGTTTTGATGGTCGATTTATTTAATTTTGATGTTTGATTTGTTTAATTTTATCATGGATGAATATTTTCTTGACTATTATTTGTTTATTAAAATTATAAGAGGTATGTTTCCATGATTGGATACCTCATTAATTAAGCTTCATGTAATTTAAATTATTTTCATATTTTGGGATTAATGCAAAGGACATATTTTCACCTTTTGGTGGGTATCCTATTTAGTTTTGGATATTAGACGATGTAAGGACATGTTTCCATCCTCAGATGAGTGTCTATTTATTTATTTTATTTGAAAATTGCAATGATTTTTAATAAAATATTTGTTTATTCTTATGATTGCATGTATTATGGATAATATTATTATATTTAAGAATTTTATAATATTAAGACTTGAAAAGGAGGCCGGTTCCAATGAGCCGGGCGCTATGGGGGTGCTAGGCCATTTCTCACCTTAGCCATGCGTACCCAACTTTCCAAACCCAATAGGGGTTGGGGATTCCTTAGGAATCGAGTCATCTAACCCTTTCTTTTGCCTGGCCCATCCGGGTGGCGACTCTATTTTTCTCCGGACTTAGGTCCATGTTCTCTAAGACCCCGAGCCTAACAGTGCCAAAGTCGCAAGAACCATTCCACATGGGAGTGGAGGCAAAAATCCTCGCTCACATTATGTTGGTTTGTTATTGAAAATAGTTAATATATTGAAATATTTCTTAAAACTGAGTGTTGTTACTATATTTCCATAAGTATTTTTCTTTAATATTAAGTGACAAAATATGTTTATACAAGCACCACTAAGCTTTGCTTAGCATGTTAAAATTATTTTCTGACACGCAGGTATCATGTCATCGGAGCAAGTTAAGTAGTGAAATTAAGGATATCAGAAATTATCTACAGTACATATAGAGATCTTTTGTATATTGTACTCATAAGTTATGAAATGTATATATACAATTTAATTTAGCTATTTGAGAGATTGTACAAATTTGTAAACATGAAAGGAATATATGTATTTAGAGGACAAAGTTTGATATTCTAGTGAATGATTATCAAATAAAGCAATCTATTATATATTTGTTTGATTTGACAAACTTATGATAGTTATCTGATTTATAATTAGTATTTGGATTATTGGAGATATTGGAGATTGGTTTAAATGTTAGATTTATAAGTGTTATTTATACAGATTCTATTATTATTTGAAAATTTTTGTTAGTAACACTTTGAAAGGAAACTTTGCCGATGAAATGATCAGAGTGCTGATAGTATATTGGGTAACATTCTCTAATAGTTGTAATGAGAATTGTCAGGGGATGTAACAAGTGATTTGATAATGATATTTCTTTTCATTAATTCTAACCACTTTCATCTTTCTCCAATTTCAAGGATGTACTCATTGGAGTCTTGCTTGCTTTGCAACCATCCATAACAAACTTCTTGAGAAGTTCCTTTGTATATTTGGATTAGTTGATGAAGATTCCATCCTTGCATTGCTTTACTTGTAGCCTAAGGAAGAGCTTAATTTTATCCATCATGCTCATTTTCAAATTCTCTAGTCATACAAGAAGCAAACTCTTGGAACAAAGATTCATTAGTAGCACCGAATATAATATCATCAACATAGATTTGTACAATTAAAATGTTATGCAATTTATTTTTAACAAAAGTGTAGTGTCAACTTTGCCTTTTGCAAAACCATTTTCCAATAAATAAGCCCTAAGGCTATCATATTATGCTTTTGGAGCTTGTTTCAATCCATATAGTGCCTTGGTTAATTTAAAGGCATGATTTGGAAATTGATAATCTTCAAAACTAAGAGGTTGTTCAACATAAACTTCTTCATTAATAAAACCATTGAAAAAAGTACTTTTAACATCCATTTGAAAAAGTATAAAGTTCATATGACATGCAAATGCAAGTAAAATTCTAATTGGTTCTAATATTGCAACATGTGCAAATGTCTCATCATAATCAATGCCTTCCTATTGGTTATAGCGTTTGGCTACCAATCTAGCTTTTTTTCTAGTAACGAGACAATCTTTATCAAGCTTATTCCTATATACCCATTTGCAACCAATAATTGGATGATCCTTGGGTCTAGGAACAAGTTCCCACATTTTTTTCTCTCAAATTGATTGAGTTCATCTTGATGGAAATCACCCGACATTCATTATTAAGAGCCTCCTGAATGGTCTTTGGCTTAATTTGAGAAGCAAAAGCAATATTAAAGTCTAAATATTTAAATTTTTATCTAGTAGTTACTCCCTTTGAAGTGTCACCAATGATGAGTACCCTTGGATGATCCTTTTGATAATGCCAATCTTTGGGTAGCTCTTGAGTCTCCTCTTGTTCCAAAATTAGTTTAGCATTCTCTTGTTATGGAACATTGCTTATTTCAAGCTCTTCAAATATACCTATAAAGTCATTAAGAACACTACTTTTCCCATGATCAAGCTTGGATGATTCATCAAAAATAAAATGCATTGATTCTTCAACTACTGGAGTTCTTCTATTAAATACTCCATATGCCTTGCTAGAAGATGAGTAACCTAAAAAGATTCCTTCATCCGATTTGGATGAGAATTTTCCAAGGCCATCCTTGGTATTTAATATGAAGCATTTGCATCCAAATACTCTAAGGTATGAAATTTTAGGTTTTCTTCCCTTCCATAGCTCATAATAAGTTTTATTCATTAAAGGTCTTTTGAAAACACGATTTGAAAAATAGCATGTGGTATTAACGGCTTCTGCCTAAAGTAAGAAAGTAAATTATACTCATTAAGTATTGTTCTAGCCATTTCTACCAATGTTTTATTTTTCCTTTCAACCATACCATTTTGTTATGGTGTTCTAGGAGCTAAAAAAATTATGTGAGATTCCAAGTTCATTGCAAACATTTTCTAAGTTATCATTTTCAAATTATTTTCCATGATCACTTCTAATAGTTGTGATCACATGCCTTTTTTCATTTTGAACTCTCTTTGCAAAAATTTTGAAATGATTAAAAACTTCATTATTTTGAGCTAGGAAATTAACCCATGTAAACCTTTAGTAATCATCAACAAGTACAAATGCAGATTACTTGCCTTCTAGACTAGCAACTCTATTAGGACCAACCAAATCCAAATGTATTAGTTCTAGAGGTCTAGATGTACTTACAAAATTCTTAGTTTTAAAAGAACTCTTATGCTGTTTCCCAAGTTGACATAGTTCACAAATTTTATCTTTAGTGAATCTTATTTTAGGAAGACCATCTACAAGTTCTTCTTTGCATAAACATTGTAATTGATCCATATCAGCATGTCCTATTCTTCAATACAAAAGTCAAGCATCATTGCTAATAGTGACTAAACATTCAAGAGCATTATTAGAGTATAGGTTAATTTTATATGTGTCACCAATTTTACTTCCATTGAATGCAAGTTCACCACTAGAATATGGGATTTTGCATCGTTTAGAGTTAAAATTGATGCTATATCCTTTGTCATATAATTGACTAACACTAAGTATAGACCCTTAATTTTTGACTAAGTCCAGTCCGACACTAATTAAAAGAGGGTTAAGTCAAGTTTAAAGGTTTAAGATAGTCCAAAATAATTTTACAAACTTAAATTTAGTCTGGCACAATATTAAAATCTCAACACATAATAATATAATATTTATTTTAATAATATAATAAATAAAAAAAGTGGAAAAAAGAAAATATAAATATTTATTTTATAAAAATATATTATTTATTTTAATAAAAATAATAAAAATAAAAAAATAAAAAAATAAAAATAATATTTGACGAATTGGCGAGCCGCAGGCCATGCTTGTGGCGAATTGGCACCTGCGGCAAATTGGCTTGGTAAATTCGCCAATTGCCAATTTGCCATCCTAAACCAACATTAATTTGGTCTATTATTTCCCAAATTAAGATATATTCGGTTTTCACCGTGCATTATGGTTTACAATTGGCTATAAATAAGAGATTTTAACATTAAACAAGGGATTCTGATTTTTTGGAGAAAGAAAAGAGAGCAAGCACAAGCAATAATAAGGACAAAATCAACATACTTAGTTTGGTAAAAAATCAAGCTTGGTGCAGGCGGCAGCTTGGATCAACCCTCTTAATTTGGTGGAGCCTTCAAACATAGGTATATTCTTTTAAACTCTTTAAAATCATAACTAATCCTACTTACTAATATCATGAAGTTCATACTTATTATGGCTTGGTTTAAATATGTCAAATGAGCTTTATTTGATAATTCTATCAATTAATATCCCATGTATCTTCATTTAAACACATTCAATAGCCATGTCTCGTGCCATCATTTATTAAAAATAAATATTAAAGAGTTTTTAAAGTTTTTACAGTAACCAAAATTTTATCAAAACCCTAAACTTGTTTTTCAAATATTATAAACCCTAGTTTTCTAAGTAACCAAAACCCTAATCCAAAGCACCTAACACCAATTCTCAAAAGTCCCCAAACCAAAATACAAAATCCTAAAACCCTAAAGTCCACCCAGTAGCTAAAAGGTTTGAAGCAATGATATAATCATTTAAAAAAAATTTTAACTTGCCTTTCCCAAAATTTCCAAAATCCTAAATCGTTTTCCAAATTTCCAAAACTAGTTTTCCAATTTCCAAGCCCTAATCTTGTTTTCCTAAACCCTAAAAATTCTATTTTTCATCTTTAAAATCTAAAGTCTTAATTTTCATCATAAAAAACCCTAATTTAATCCTAAAAGTTTAAAACCCTAATTTAAAGTTTAAACCCTAAAAGTTGTATATTATGTGATTATTTTATGTCTTGAATGGATGATTCATTAATACTTTATTTTTATGAATGATTTTTTTATATTTGCTTATCATGAATGATTGAATGATTTAATTTATTTGATTTATTATCTTAATATTAATTATTTTAGTTTCCAAGATGTAAGAGGTATGTTTCCACTTTGTGGGTACCTCATTAGTTAGGTTCAATGTAATTTAATTTATTTTGGATTTTGGGATTAATGTAAAGGGCATATTTTTCACCAAAAGGTGGGAGTCCTATTTATTTTGGATATTGGATATTGCAAGGGCATGTTTCCATATTGTATGGGTGCCAATTTATTGTTTTGTTTGGACCTTCTTTGATTTTAATATAATGAATAATTATTTACTTTAATATGTGTGTAATATGGATAATGCTATAATAAGTTAAGAATTTAATAATATTTAGACCTAAAAAGGAGGCCGATTCCAATGAACCGGGCACTGCGATGGTGCTGGGTCATGCTCACCTTCCCCACGCGTACCCAACTTTTTGAACCCATTAGGGGGTTGGGGATTCCTTAGGAATGGAGCCATCCACCCCTTTTCTTTTTCCTAGCCCGTCCGGGTGGTGACTCCATTTTCTCCAGGTTTAGGCCCGTGTTCTTTAAGGCCCTGAGCCTAGCATTGTCGAAGTCGCGAGAACCATTCCACTTAGAAATGGAGGCAAAAATCCCTGCTCACAGTGGCGGCTCCACTGGGGAAAAGAGAAGTTGATTCCATTGGTTTTTATATTATTTTATTCTTTCTTATTATGATATTATCTATTGCATCATTTAGATTGCATTGTATGCATGAGTTAGGATGCCTGTGTTACCCGTGTTGTGTTATTTGAGGGATACCATACTTTCACTCAAGTGTAGACCCTTAATTTTGGCCCTAAACTAGTTCTGTTATAATTAAAGATGACCTAAGTACAAATCGGTCCATTCTTAAAAGCTTAAATATATTTTAAGCTTTTATCTTGATTGGTCGAATTTTTATAAAGGCCCAAATGAGTCTGGTTTAGTTTCTAAAACTTTAAAACTGTAACAAAATGTGTTTTAAACCTAAAAAATGGTCTGAAAGTCATTTTGGTTTGATATTGGATCATGCATGCCGAATTGGGCCTGAACAATTATATATGGATGGTTCATATCAAACTAGGGCAAACCTAGTTCGATATGGGCATCCATATCGAACTGGGAAGCCTGAGTTCAATATGGACATGTTCCATATCAAACTGGACATCCCAATTCGATATGGATCACATCCATATCAAACCGAGACTTGCCTAGTTTGATATGGATGCCAGTTCATCTTATTTAAGTTTGACATGGACACAGTTTATTTAGGTGAAATTGAAATCATTTTAAAACCGTGTTTAAATAAGGAAAACTGAAACAGTTTTAAAGCCGTGCTTAATGAAATCTTAGTGAAAGACTGGATTTGTTATCTTATGTTTGCTTTTCGTCAAAAAATACCAATTGAAGTGGAGGTTTTCTTCAAACAACAAGGAGCCCAAATTAAGAAAATGCTTAATGAATTGAATCGATTTTACGCTATTTGGAGAGAAATTGATTCGTGGTAAACACTCTGAAATAAATATAATATTAAATAATATTAAATAATTAAATAATAATAAATAATATTAGAATGAAATAAATTATCAATAATAATAGAATAAATAATAATAGAAGAATTAATCCATCATTTAATTATTGAATATCATTTATTTATTGAATTATTAATTACAATTTATTTATTAAATAAAATTTATTTAATGAATTATTAATTCAATTTGTGCTTAATCAGGAAACAGAGACGGATTTAACCTAAACTTTTCTTATAAATATAAGATAATTCTTAGAGGAAAAGGAGGAAACTTTAGCAGTTAAACTGGGAAAAGAAAGAAATAAGGAGACAACAGCAAGCCAAAGTAAAAGGTTAGACAGAAACATAAACAAAGATACATATAGAGCTAACAAAGCAAGCAATAAATTGAAGTAGTTCAGGAAACAGGAAATACAAAATATCAAAGCAACAAAACCGAAGGCAGTAACACATTGCCTTCATCCCATTTAATCGAGATTCAGCCATGGTACAAGCATAAAGATTGTATCAACATAAAAACATCAGTGTAACCAACAATGAAAGTTTGCAATCCTTTATTTAACTCTTTTAAAAATATTACAACAATCCCTTTGTTTTGTTTGTTTTATTTTATTTTTGCACATTTAAAAACATCTTGTAACCTTGCTTCTCTTTCACATTAAATATTGAAGGCCATATTCTTTCTTTCAAATATTTAATATTGAATGTTGATTAATGTTAGGTTTGATATCTTTTACATGTGTTTTGATGTTTTTTAATTAATTCCCAAAAGTAATCTAAAAAACATAGTTAGTAAAATTAAAATCCTAACTTTATTTTGTAAACCCTAAAATCTTGATTGCTTCTTCAAACCCTAGTTTACATGTAGGAAACTCTAATTGCATGATATAAACCCTAAAACCTAATTTAGAAATCTAAACTTTAAGAAACCCTAATTCATATGTTAAAACCCTAGTTTATACATTCATTATTTAACATGATAATTGAGTCGTCTCGATTATTAATATATGTTTACTTATTGCATGTTTTGATACATGACTTATTTTATTTTATTTTATAATGAATGATTGACTTTTACCTTATTTATAATGAATGGTTGAATATTTTTTATTCTTTAATATTTAAGAATGTAAGAGTTATGTTTCCACTCTGTGGGTACCTCATTAGTGAGGTTCAATTTAATTTAATTTATTTTGGACATTGGACATTGTAAGGGCATGTTTCCATCCAGTATGGGTGCCCATTTATTTTATTTGAACTTGTTGTGATTTTAATAAAGTGATTACTTATTTTTATTGCATTTAGTATGGATGATACTATAATAAGTTAAGAATTTAATAATATTTAGACCTGAAAAGAAGGCTGGTTCCAATGTACCGAGCGCTGTGGGGGTGCTGGGTCATTCTCACCTTCCCCATGAGTACCCAACTTTTCAAACCCAATAGGGGGTTGTGGATTCTTTAGGAATTGAGTCATCCACCCTTTCTTTTTCCTAGCCCATTCGGGTGGCGACTCTAGTTTCTCTAGGTTTAGGCTCATGTTCTCTAAGGCTCTGAGCCTAATAGTACTGAAGTCGCAAGAACCATTCCACATGGGAGTGGGGGAAAAAATCCCTGCTCACATCAAGGTATGGAGATTGAGTATGGCATAACCACTCATAGCCTTGTACCTTTGGTATATACTTGCTATGGGAACCTAAACTTTTCAACCAAAGACTGAAGCTCATGTAATTGGCCTAGTTATTTTCCTTGGTTTTTGCCCCAAATGCTTGTTGTTTGACTATGATTAATTTATCTTAGTTTAAGCCTTGGATTATTTGGTTTGCTCATTTTCTAATATGACCTACCTATATTGTAACCTCAAAACAAGTTTTTCCTTTAAATCTAAAAGACCAAATTCCAAAATTTCAAAATCTTCAAGAAAGTCTTTTCAAGATGGGTCAAAAAATCTTTTTTAACCCTATGGCCCAAACTTAAAAGCCCAAGGGCTTTGAAATAAAATTATTTTTTGCTTCATCTAAAGATTAGAAAAAGGGCTTACAAATATTTAGGTCAATTATGGAATACAAAAAATTAATTGTGAGCCTAGCTTATACTAAGAACTATTAATCATGGGCTTATTTTTGGCATGAATCATCAGTTGTTTTTTTCAAATGGGAAATTTATTTATGATAAACCTCTTAATTTAGTTTTAATCCAATATAGCATAAAAGCTGTTCTAGTTGAGATTCAATGGATTAAAGCCTAATTAATGGGAATTATCATGGACTGACTTCCATATTTGAAAATATAACTATTGGTTAAAATCATCCGAGGGAATTTCTCAAAAATAGAATATCCCATGTTGATATTCTGTTGACCATATACCTAGGAAAAGAGACTTGCCATTCATGTGTGGAAGTTATAAGGTTGGAATAAACGTCCTAATTATCTTTGTTTGTTTGTTGTTTGTGCATACATGCATACACGCATTGCATAACATGTCATTGATCCTTTCTGGCTCACAGACCTGGAGTACAGCAAATCAAGAGTGTACGACAACCCAACCTATGCCAGTGACATAGAATCCAGCAACAACTCAATTAGCTTCTCACCAAGAGCAATGGATTCCAAATAGATTCAAAGGATGGTGGACGACACCCTTAATGCCAAGATGGAAGAATTGAAGGAGGCCCTGGCTGAGACTATGAAGAGCCAACTCACTGCACTTTCGGAGAACACTGTTGAGGCATCTGCCAACACTAAGAAACCAAAGGACAAAGGGAAGGCTTAGGTCAGCGAAATAGCCTTTGATGATGACAAAGTAGTTGTTGATGATGATGATGGTTGTGCTCAATATTTTCAAGATCCTCAAGATAAGAAGAAGGAGCTAAAGATTGTTGAAAGATCAGCCATAGAGAAGATTGACAATTTGAAAGTTGAGAAGCTGATTGCCGATTTGGAAAAGAAGTTTGAAAAGAAGCTGAAAATTGAAGAAATGTCGGAGGTCGACAAGTTGTTTGAACAAGATGAAGAGGTCCCATACGAGCTCAAGATACCCTCCTTTGCCAAGTTCAATGGAACTAGGAATCCTCATCTCCATGTGAAGCAATACATCACTGCTATACAGTCTGCTCGAGCTACTAAGGCTCAAACTCTAAGGTCCTTCCTGCTTTTATTGGATCTTGTTGTCAAAATTGGTTCAACACCTTAAAGGATGGTACTCAAAAGAGCTGAGATTTATTATACAAGGCTTTCATCCAACAATACGGGTACAATACAGAGTTGGAAGTTACTTTGATGGAAGTTGAGTAGATAAGGTAGAAATCAAATGAGAACTTCGTTGACTATATGAAAAGGTGGAGAAACAAGGCTGCGTTACTCAAAAAGAGACCTGATGAACCAGACTAGATTGGGATGATTGTAATGGTCAAGATTTTAAACATTGAATTTTTTAACTAGTATTGATAATTGATAATGTATAGTGATAAAAGTAATGTGGATAAATGCTATAAGTAGAGAATAGTGAATAATATATCTCAACATTTACTGAAGAAATTATTTTTACAGTTTTACGAGATTAAAACTCGATTTAGAATCAATGGTTAAAAATGAGAGTGCACCATAGTTATTATAAGCATTCCGTCACTTGATTAAACTATATATATATATATGTGTACATGTGTGTGTGTGTGGAAACTTCTCATTTCTTCTTCCATCTCCCACGCCATCTTCCACCACCATCACCATCTTCTCTATTTTCTTCGTCCTTTCATCAAGTTAATCAAGGATTAAGAGAAAATCACATATAGGTATAGATTTTTAGAAGAATAAGCTAGAAAAGGCAAGATTATCAATAAGTAATCAAAGGGAATGAGAGAAAAGAAAGAGAAAGAGGAATTTGAAAGAGGTATGTGCTTATGTATTATAATTTGCAAAGATATGAATTTTTATGAGTTTTAATGTTTGAATTGATTGATTGAATTATTTATAATGAAATATTTCTTGAAATTATTGATTAACTAGATTGATGAGTGAAAAATAACTTTTATGTGATGAGTTTGATTCATAATTCAACCCTTAAGAGAATTAGGTGGTTTGATGTTGTTTTTAGCCATGTGAGATGGTTGAAAGTTTGATTAAGTGAAGTTTTAGTAAATTATTTGATATGAACTCTTTTTATGTCTAAAATTTAGTTTTGATACATTTTAAACTTAGATCTTCAATATATTTGTGTTTAATGAAGTTAAAAGTGTAAAATACATGATTTTGGGATGCCACGGCATGGCTTAAAGGTGCATGGGCATGGTATTGAATTGGGACTATTGAAGGAAGAATTACACTAAAAATAGACCCAAAACCAATGCCACGGGAGTGGCAACTGAGTGCCACGATCGTGGGGTTGAAAGTGAAGCTGTTTCTTTAAATATTATGATAAAACAGAGCCGTTCTGAATACCACGGCCGTGGGCCTTGAAGGCCACAAATGTGGGGATCTACAAAGGCATGTGACAGCTTCATTTTGTATCCCATGGGCGTGGGGTTGAGATGCCACGGCCGTGGGGTACCTGGATGATATTTTTGACTTGTATTTTATGATATACGGGCCTAGTATGAGGCTAATATGTTTATGTTTCTTACTTTTGTGTTCAGAATTCATGTGTATGTGTTAAAAGTATGGAAAAGAGTGATAAACTGTGGATATGTGACAAATATATATAATACTAAATGTTGATAAAAGTATTGTACCATTAAAATGATATACACAATTCAGTGTTAATCAAAACTAATGAATTATAGATTGAATGGCTAGCTTTGGATTGAATGGCTAACTAGAGGAAGGATAGCCATAGTGATAGTGGGCATCTGGTGCCATTAATGGACACATTGTGTCATCAGTGACAGTGGGCATAATTGCCATTATATATATATATATATATTCCTGAGACTTGGCATTAAAATTGCTACACTAACCTATTATTCAAACCTATGATCTGAGTTCAGTATGTATGGGCATATTTAATGAATTTATCTAAATTGAAAATATATGTAAATATGATGTTATGAATAATGGAAGAAATGCAAAATAATAATATAAGTCAATTACTTAAAATGGACTTACTATGTTACAATGTGAAAGTGATTGGTAATGTATATATTAATGATTACAAGTGAAAGTTCTAATACATGGAATAGAAATGTTTTACTCAAGTTATTGAATTGATTAATAACTTTCTAAGTGTTATAATGATTGAAAGTGTCTATAATGATATAGGATACAAAGTGCCCCAAAGTATAGTATTAAATTTAAGTGCCAAAAATTATAGATTGAATGAAATTATCCTATATGCGAAACTGAAAAGTAAGACTTATTGAAAAATAAAATAATCGTATTATGAGCAATGATAATAAATAATGATTCATAAAGAGAAAAGTTGCAATACCTAAAGTATAATATTGCATCATGTCTTTTATAAAGTTAAAGTTATTATTTTGTGTAAATAAAATATTATTTTGTTTTTGTTAGTAACATTTTGAAAGGAAACTTTGTCAATGAATTGATTAGTATACTAATAATTTATCGAGTAACATTCTCTGATAATTTTATGTGAGATTTTCAGGGGATGTTACATTTAGTGGTATTAGAGCGTGGTTTAGTCATTTCTGGCATGTGGTGTTATGGGAGAAGTGAAATGCAATTGTCTAAGTTATGTGAATCGAATAAGTGGGTATATGTTTAATACAATTGATATTTCATATGTTTATGGTAGTAATGTTTTCTAAGAATTGATTGAGACTTCATAGTGTTTTGTTTGGAGTGCACTAGACCTATTTGTGAAAAAGAAGGATGTGAAAAGAAAATAAGATATGAGTAGTTAAAGAGATATATCAAAGTAACACAATGGAAGTGTAATAATTTATTGGAATCCGAGGAATGGCAGATAGATAAATTTTGAAAATGAGAATTGTCATGCTCTAAAATTTTAAGTATTGATTTTTTGCATTAAGTGAATATATGAGTATAAATTGGACTGATTATGATATTATGAGTAGCTTGAGCATTTGGAACTAATAGTGATAAGGTTAAATAAGCCTTAATAAGAGTAACATTAAACCTGAGTATATATCTGCATTTTTGGAAAAGATTTTGAAGAGGTAAGAAATTACGAAAATACCTTTATATCCCCGAAATGAACTCGAGCTATAATTTAGATGTGAAATATGGATAATGGGAGTTTTAAAGTGTCTAAAGTAATTATTTTTATAATGTTTTGACGTTAAAAATTGGAATGATAGTTAATTAAAGAAAGTGAATGCATCGAAACTATTGTATAAGTGAGTTTATTTGATAAAAGTCCTAAAACCTATTTGAAGATTTCTAGTGTCTTCTATTGTCTTCTAAAACATCATACTTATCATCTCCACCTCTATCTTCATCATTTTTTCTTATTCTTCCATTTCTCACTATAGAAATCATGGAGAATTGGTAGAAAAACCAAGTTTTGATGGATTTTAACTAATCTAAGCTTGATCCATTTAGAAAAAAAAAACACCATTACTTGTGAAAGATATTATGTATTGAATAATTGTGAAAAATATGAGTATAAAACTTTACTTCTATGATAGTAAAGTTATTCTTACAATATGTAAATGTGTATTTATTGATTATTATATAAAACAATGATTAAATTCATCATTGAATCATTTATGAGTCGATATAAGGTTGTGGAAGAAAATAAGATTTTGAAAGATTTTAGGGTTATGGAAGTTTAGATTTGAATTTGATTGTGGTTTGAAGGGTTGATACTATTTTCTTAATTTGTTTAATTTAAATTATTGATAACTTATTGATTAAGTCATGAAAAGAAATTCTAGCAGAAATGCGCATGATCATTTGCATAAGTCATGCGTATGCTTGTGCAAATTTCTATTCTTCAAACTTTGAGAAGAAATCCCAACAGTGAGGTTCATGATCATTCATATGGACATGCATATATTTGTGCCCTTAAAACTTTGAAAAGAAATTTCAGCAGAGACGTGCATGACCATTTGCATGGTCATGCATCTTGCTATGCATACTTCTGTTCTTCAAAATTTTAAAAATAATTCAAGCAGTAATGTGCATGATCACTTGTACGGCCATGCATTTGCCCATGCATATTTCTACCTTCTTATACTTTCACAAAGTAGGGTTTATGGATGGAATTAGTAGTGAATTATTGAATACACCTTGGAACCAGTTATAATTGATGAAAGATTGCTTATAAGATTGAAATGAAATCAATCTATTAAATGCTGAAACTTAGATGTGAAGAGAACTTGAAGAAGGTATGGATAAATGTAATTGGATATTTAAAATAAGTGTAAGGTTAGAGAAAAGATAAAAAATAATTATAAGTGATTAGTGGATTTCACATTATTCATGAAGAAATAAGATAATTTATGAAGTAAGATGAGAAGAATGATATATTGATGAATCATGGAGGATTTTAAATAGTTTGAAGAGCAAGATAAAGAAAATAAAGAAGTGTATATACGAATTGATTGAGTAATGAAAGTAAGAATGTGAGATTTACATATTGTGTACTTATGGAATACATGATAGTAACATTATTTGGTGATTGAAGACAAGTTATGGATTATATATAAAAGTGTTAAAGAGTTAACTGATGCTAATTGATTACAATAGAAAGAAATGAATTAATAGTGTGAAAAGGAAAGAATGTAGTGAGATTTGGTGTATTAAATGATGTAAACAAACAATTTAAAAATAAAATTTTCTATACCAGAAGATATTATGATTGAAAATAATTTGAAAAAGTGAAATAAATGTATTGCCCGATTATGCTGATGTTAAATATAGTTTTTGAATTAGCTAAAGGATGAATATTCAAAGTGACAGTGGGCATTTTATGCCATAGTGACAGTGGACACTCTGTACCATAGAGGACACATTTTATGTCCTAGTGATATTGGTTTTTATGCCAACAGTGGATGCTTTGCGTCATAGAGGATCTTTGATCCCATTATCATTACAGTGGCATTCATGCCATAGTGGCCCTTTGGCCATATCATTACAGTGGGTACTTACTTGCCGTCAGTGACTCGCTATTTAGAACTAGAATTTAAAGTTCAGTATATAAGGGAAAGAAAGAGATATATCTATAACAATAGAATCTAATGACACAAATTATATTTTAAAAAAATCTAAAGAGAATTAAAGGCAATTACTGAATTGAACTTGAATAGTATAAGTGTGTAGAGCTGAATCTTCTGCAGTTCTATAATAAGATTATTCTGAAAGTGTTACATTGTGATATCAGACATAAAGAAAAAATAATAAATAAAAGTTATGTCAATTAATAAAATAATTGATTTTATGTGAGATTTAAGATTAGTTATGAATTAAAAGGCTTATTGTCATAATAAAAAAATTTCGAGGACGAAATTTCTTTAGTGGGGGAGAATTGTAATGATTAAGATTTTAAGCATGGAACTTTTTAACTAATATTGATAATTGATAATGTATAATGATAAAAGTAATGTAGATAAATGCTATAAGTAGAGAATAGTGAATAATATATCTCAAAATTTACTGAAGAAATTATTTTTATGGTTTTACGAGATTAAACTCAATTTAGAATCAACGGTTAAGAATGAGGGTGCACTATAGTTATTATGAGCATTTACTCACTTGATTAAACTATATATATATGTGTACATGTGTGTGTGTGGAAACTTCTCATTTCTTCTTCCATCTCCCACACCATCTTCCACCACCACCACCATCTTCTCTATTTTCTTCTTCCTTTCATCAAGTTAATCAAGGATTAAGAGAAAATCACATATAGGTATAGATTTTTAGAAAAGGTAAGATTATCAATAAGTAATCAAAGGGATAGAGAGAAAAGAAAGAGAAAGAGGAATTTTAAAGAGGTATATGCTTATGTATTATAATTTGCAAATATATGAATTTTCATGAGTTTTAATGTTTGAATTGATTGATTGAGTTATTTGAAATGAAATATTTCTTGAAAGTATTGATTAACTAGATTGATGAGTGAAAAATAACTTTTATGTGATGAGTTTGACTCTTATCAACCCTTAAGAGAATTGGGTGGTTTGATGTTGTTTTTAGCCATGTGACATGGTTAAAAGTTTGATTAAGTGAAGTTTTAGTAAATTATTTGATATGGACTCTTTTTACATCAAAACTTTAGTTTTGATACATTTTTAACTTAGATTTCAATATATTTGTGCTTAATGAAGTTAAAAGTGTAAAATACATGATTTTGGGATGCCATAGGCGTGGCTTAAAGGTTCCATGGGCATGGTATTGAAGTTGGGATTGCTGGAGGAAGAATTACTCTAAAAATAGACCCAAAACCAATGCCACCGGCGTGGCAACTGAGTGCCACGACTATGGGGTTGAAAGTGAAGCTGTTTCTTTAAATATTTTGATAAAACAGAGCAGTTCTGAATGCCACGACCATGGGCCTTGAAGACCACGACCATGGGGATCTACAAATGCATGTGACAACTTCATTTTGTATCCCACAGTGACAGTGGGCATAATTGCCATTATATATATATTCCCGAGACTTGGCATTAAAATTGCTACACTAACCTATTATTCAAACCTATGATCTGAGTTCAGTATGTAAGGGCATATTTAATGAAGTTATCTAAATTGAAAATATATGTGAATATGATGTTATGAATAATGGAAGAAATACAAAATAATAATATAAGTCAATTACTTAAAATCAACTTACTATGTTAAAATGTGAAAGTGATTGGTAATGTATATATTAATGATTACAAGTGAAAGTTCTAATGCAAGGAAAAGAAATTTTATGCTCAAGTTATTAAATTGATCAATAAATTTCAGTGTTATAATGATTGAAAGTGTATATAATGATATAGGATACAAAGTACCCCAAAGTATAGTACTAAATTTAATTGTCAAAAATTATAGATTGAATGAAATTATCCTATATGTGAAACTGAAAAGTAAGACTTACTGAAAAATAAAATAAGCATATTATGAGCAATGATAATAAATAATGATTCATAAAGAGAAAAGTTGCAATACCGAAAGTATAATATAGCATGTTTCTTTTATAAAGTTAAAGTTATTATTTTGTGTAAATAAAATATTATTTTGGTTTATTATTGAAAATATTTAATATATTGAAATATTTATTAAAACTGAGTATTACTATATTTCCATAAGTATTTTTCTTTAATATTAAGTGACAAAATATGTTTACGCAAGTACCACTAAGCTTTGCTTAGCGTGTTAGAATTATTTTTTGACACACAGGTATCAGGTCATCGGAGCAAGTTAAGAAGTGGAATTAAGGATCTCAGGAAATTATTTGCAGTGCATATAGAGATCTTTTGTATATTGTACTCATAAGTTATGAAATGTATATATACAATTTAGTTTGGCTATTTGAGAGATTGTACAAATTTGTAAATATGAAAGGAATATATGTATTTAAAGGATGAAGTTTGAGAATTCTAGTGAATGATTATCAAATAAAGCAATGTAGTATATATTTATTTGATTTGACAAACTTATGATGGTTATCTGATTTATAATTAGTATTTGGATTATTGCAGATATTGGAGATTGGTTTAAATGTTAGATTTATAAGTGTTGTATTATACAAATTGTATTATTATTTGAAGATTTTTGTTAGTAACATTTTGAAAGGAAACTTTATCAATGAATTGATTAGAGTACTAACAGTATATCGAGTAACATTCTCTGATAATTTTATGTGAGATTTGTCAAGAGATGCTACAATGATTGTAAGAGGGGTGTTGCCCAGTCTTTATGAAAGGATGTCTCATACACTCATTTGGGATTTCAAAGATCTTCAGTAAGCTGATTTGCAAATTGAAGAGTGGGAAAGGGAGAAGAACCATTTTTCAGTAAGGAGAAATGAGAAAGGGAACTCCCATCATGGTAATCAAAGCAAGCAAAAGGCAATTGATGTTAACACAACTGGTCAAAGAGGAAGGAGGTAGTTTTTAGAGTTAGGGAAACCACTGTCTTGGGTTCTCAATAAGCTACAAAATAAGAGATTGTTACAACCCTTAACTCCTTGCCCTTTGCCTAATCCTCTTCCACCTAACTTTGATGCTAAGGCATTTTGCCAATTCCATCAAATGCAAGGGTACGAGACCAACAAATGGTTGAGATATGAGATCCATAATTTGATTGATAGTAGGAAGCTACCCGAATCCAACAAACCTAGCACTAAGGACAATACATTGTCAAGGTTCAAAAATGTGCCACCACCGGCAACTTTCATGATCGGGGGAGGTTTAAATGAGAAATTTGTGCTATCTTCTTTCCAAGATGTGGATGAAGAGATAACCAAAGAATAAGTGGTGTTTAGCAAGATAGAACAGGCTGTGGTTGGTAAAGAAGTAGCAATTTGTGTTGTAAGCGAGTTTTGGGACTCAACTGATAGTGATGATGATTCTAAGCCTAAGAAGGAAGAGTGGACCTAGTCTGAGCCCGAAGAAGATGAAGTTATTAATACCCGATCTGATAAGCCTTATGCAAGACAACTACCAAAAGAAGTAGAAGCTAAAAAGGGAAAGGAAGTCGAAGCTGGAAACAAAGAAGAAGAAGATGATGCTGTTCTTAAGTAATTGAAAAGAACACAAGCTAGTATCAACATATGGGATTTTCTAGCTACATCAAAGAAGCATCGAGAAATAATGGCCAGGGCTATGGCTAGCATGCCGATTTCCACTTCTATAACACCAGAGGAGTTGGTTAATTTTTTAAAAATTGAAGGAGTGATGAAATGTGAGGGTGATCAGAAGAAGAATAAGATTGATGTGAGAATAGTGTCTTTTTTGGATGCTGATTTTTCAGAAGAGGGAAGAGACCATGTCCGCTCGCTTTTTATCACGGTTGAAGTCAAAGGGAAGAGAACTCCGTGTGTAATGGTTGATGATGAATCTGCCATCAATGTGTGCCCACTTAAAATCTTGCCAAAACTTGCTATGCCAATAAGAGATTTAAGCCCAACATAGGTGACCATTAGGGCATATGATAATACCAAGAGGCATGCTAAAGGAACTTTCAAAGCTATTGTGAAAGCTGGTCCTATTGAATCTATGGTAGAGTTTATGGTCTTGGATATCCCTGTCATTTTCGCACTACTATTGGGATGATCCTAGTTTCATCCTTTTGGTGGAGTTCCTTCTACGCTCCATCAAAAGATCAAGTTCCCAAACGGGGATGAGACAGTGGTCATCGAGGCCAAAGATAATGAAGTGGTGAATGCTCTGATGATTGAGAGGCCTCTCAATGGTTTCCAAGTAGCTGTAATTTCTAATGAGGAAGTAGAAGAGCCCAAGGCCTTGACTATGATGAAAAATATGAACTACCTACCTGGCATTGGTCTCGGAAAGGGTAAGACATGTGTGATAGAGCTTTTAGATTTTAAGACTCAGCTTCCAAGAAATGGTTGGGATATGAAGAAGCTAACAAAAATGTTCAGCCAAAGAAGAATGAGAAGATGAGCTTCCCACCACTTGAATAGATTTTCATCAAAGTTCCAGACATGGGACCACTCTAAGGGAAGCCTGAGCTAGTCATGTTCATAGGAAGATTGATCCCGGGTTCTGAGATTTTTGCTGATGTTGCTGAACTGGTGGAACAAATGAAGAAAGAGCTCATCCTGCCAGCCGACAAGGAGCCTAATCTAAAAGGGAAGATGGAAGCTATCCTGAAAGCCCAGAAGACTTCAGAGGAAATTGCTACTCTAGTTGAAGAGAAGCTTGAAGATGTCTTAGTTTATGATTTTAAGAATACGATTTTGATTTTGATTTGTCTACCTTGTATAAGGATGATAATGTTTTCTATGAAGTTGTGGTTTGGATCTAGTGAAATATTTAAGGGAGACACCATCTTTGATTGGGAAGTATGGTTGGTGGTTGATAATTTTAGAGGAATTTGAGATTGAATATATAACTAAGAAAATAATCAAAGGTAGAGCAGTAGCAAAATTCCTAGCTCAGCAACCATTACTGAATAGTGAAGAAGTAATCTCAGAATTTTTTGATGAGCATTTAGAGGCCATAGAAGTACAAGGATGGAAGATGTATTTTGATGGAGCAGTAAATAGAAAGGGAGCAGGTTTATGAGTAATACTAGAACCACCTGAAGGGGAGCTCATTCCTCTAGCAAAGATGTTGAAGTTTAGGGCAACAATAATATGGTGGAGTATGAAGCATGTATCTTTACCTTGATGATTATGAAGGTGGATAAGGTACAAGTCTTTGGTGATTCCTTGTTAGTGGTATCCTAAGTGAATGGAGAGTGGGAGTTAAAAGAAGAGAAGTTAAAACCATACCATGATTATTTGACCATGATGAAGAAGAATTTTAGAGAGTGTAAATTCATACACTTACCAAGAGAAGAAAACTAGATGGCCGATGCCTTAGCCACATTGGCTTTGGTGTGGGAAAATCCTATCAACTTATTTCTTAAGCATTTGGTTTTGTCTAGTTCATCAACTCCTTGTAATGAATATGAAATAATCATGGAAACTGATACATACCATGATGCGTTGTATGACACTATAAGATGGTTCTTAGAAAATAAGGAATACCCATTGGGGCAAACAAAGGAAGAAAGAAGAGCCATAAGGCAATGGTCCTTACAATACATCACCTTTCATGGAGAATTGTATTAAAGATGGCTTGATAGGGTGCACTTGAGATGCTTGAGGAAGTCTGAAGTTGAGCAAATCATCTCAAAAATACATGCGGGAAGTTATGGTCCACACAAGAATGGGTTAGCTTTGGTTAAAAAGATAATTCAATAAGGTTACTACTGGTTGACCATGGAAAGAGATTGTATTGAGTTCATGAAGAAGTGCCAGTAATGCCAGATGTATGGTAATTTGAATACATTGCCTCCTAAAGAATTGCATTCTATGTCTTCGCCCTGGTCTTTTGAAACTTAGGGGATTGACATTATAAGAGAGATGCATCCGACGACTTCAAATGGTCACATTTCATTATAGTAGCAGTGATTTTTTTTTTCAAAATAGGTCAAAGCTGAATCTTTTCAACAAGATGGGGTCCCACACAGTGTGATATTGGACAATGGGGGTACAGTTTCAAGGAGTAGTTAGATACTTATTCTTGAAGTACCAAATCCATCATCACCGATCCTCCCCTTATAGACTGAAGGCTAATGGTGCAGTGGAAGCAATAAATAAGACAATTAAGCAGCTTCTATCCAAGATGACCAAGACATACAGGGATTGGTCAAAGATTCTTCCTTTTGCTTTATGGGGATACAGAACAAGTGTGAGAACCCTGACTGAAATGACATCGTTTTCCTTGGTTTATAGGATGGAAGCAATGTTGCCAATTGAGCTTGAGATCAAATTGTTAAGGGTGGTCCTTAAAGCTGAATTTCCTAAGACAAAATGGGTAATAAGCAGATACACACAATTAGCTTTATTAAAAGAGAGAATGTTAAAAGCACTATATCATCATCAGCTGTATGAAATAAAGATAGCTCGGGTCTACAATAGAAGGGTTAGGATCAAGAAGTTTAAAGTCAGTGACTTAGTGTTGAAGCAATGTAAGCCTAATGTCCCTGATCCTAGAGGAAAGCTTAGATTTAGTTGGGAAGGACCGTATGTTGTAAAGCAAGTCATGAATAAAGGTGCAATCAAGATATCAGACATGGATGGGAACGAGTTTAGTGAGCCAGTGAACATTGACAGGCTGAAGAGGTTTTATGTATAAAAAAAGAGCTTGCTAGGTAGAAAACCCAAAAAGGTGACATGAGTGATCTTCCACCAAGGTACCAACCAATAGATGTTAATCACATCTCATGAGCGAATCCAGTTAATCCTGTTGGCATATGAAGAAGCAGGATGAGTAGCTTCCTGGCAGAATGATGTCATGGTAAATCCCTGGCAAAATCCATAAATGGAGTGTCAAGTAAGCTGAGATGCTCCTGTATCCATATATGTAAACACAAACAAGAATTTTAAAAAAAGGCCCGTTAGGTTGAAAACCCGTAAGGGCAGCCTAAGCAAAAATTAGGGAGGTTCACTAGTTCCAACAATCGCAAGGGCAGTCTAGGAAAAAATTAGAACCAATAAAAAAAGGGGTCCACTAAGTTGAAAACCTATAAGGACGGACTAGGCAAAATTGCCGCAATAAAAATAAAAGGCCTAAATTGAAAACCTAAAAGGGTGATTAAGGTAATTACTTGTAGCAACAAGGGATTTTCAGCCAATCTCCTAGAAGATTCTATCTTAAATTGATCCAAACCAACTAGGGTTTCAGCCAAGATCATAAGCACCGGTGACAATCCTCCTTCCATTTGGTCCATGATATCCAGTACTCGAGGATCGATGTCATCGTAAGGAGAAACAAGTAGAAATTGACCAAGCAAGCAAAGATAAAACATGCACCCCTAAGTTTTGGTGGGAGCCAAATGAGATGTGCAAAAGTCAATCAAGGGGTTGAGCAGAATTTTCTTACCTTTCGTTAACTGCAGAACTTCAGACTTTGAGAGCTGAAACAACATTTGCATCCTTTGGTGAGTTTTGGAAGTCAGTATGGGCAAAGCCATTGGTTGATTTCTTGGGTATCCAAGGATGGCCTTAAATTCTTTGATCATAGAACATATCTCGAAGTTATTTATCTTGAACATCCTAGTTTTCACATCCCAAAAAGAAGTCATGACATGTAAAAAGGAATGGTCTAATTTAACATTTTGAAAGCATTTCAAAGTATTAATTTGAGACCAATATACTTGTTCCCAATGTATGGATTTCATGGTTCTAAACAAACCTTTGATTTTCTTTAAATTAAGCTCTGTTATCATTGAAGTTAAAGAAAAGCTCAGAATTATTGAAATATTTTTTTTGTCGTGATAAAATTTGTAGAGTATTTTGTTGATTCAATTGAAATTAGAGATTGTGGCATGAATGAGAAATTGAAACTAAATTTATATAAGAGGTCGGCTTATATACTGAAGTGGATAAGGTTTTGGTAGTGACTTGAGACCACGACGCGCTGGGAAAGGGGAATTTGTGTCCAGGTAGATGTTGGATTGCCGCACTTCTCTTAGTGCTATAAATCTGAATCCATAAAGCATTTATACTTCTAGCTTGTGAATTCTCATGGGTGGTTTTATGTATATAAAAAATGAATAAAGAAAAAACGTATATAAAAAAAAGTCAAAAGTTGCAGTAAAGGAACACCATTATTATTATAATTACTATTATTACTATTATTATTATTTTATTCATACAAGTTTATTTTTCACTTAATACAATGATGGATCACTGCAAAGAAGGAGGCAGACCATGATCAAATAAAATCATAAATAAGTCATCGCTTGGTAAAGGAGGAGGTATATCACCCATTTGAAATCTACTAGGAGGAAAAATACCCAAGTCCCTATTTTCTTGAAAGTCAGGTCTATAACAGTCACCATCTAAAACAGGAGAAGGGATCTCATGGTGATCAATTCGTGGGGCCCTAGAAGATGAAGCACCAGGATCCCTCATTCCCCGGAATCGAAAGTCCCGAAAGGTTCATTCAAAATAAGCAGCGTGCCAACGACTGTCAATTAATTCTTTCTTGTAGTTTGTTATTTTGCTCTTCAAGCATTCGCTGTGAGTCAGAAAAGAAAAAGGGTAAGAACATATATAATCATGCATACATGTAGCATAAATCATCATGGAATAGGATGACATACCAGATAACTTAGATTGAAACCTTGCGGATAAGATGACACTTTTAGCTGAAAAGAAGGAGCAAATGGAGAAAATTGCCGTTGAACTGGTGAAAATTATCGCTGAATTGGAACAACAGAGGAAGGTCCAGCCTCATGCTCAAATGAACCAACAGCCTACAAAAATTATAAAAAAGTCAGAACAAGTTAAGAAGAAATAGTTGCAATGACAAAATGGTAAAGTTCACCTGAGAGGTGCCAGCCCTGGAATGAGAGATAAACTTTGTGCCCTCTCCTTAATATTCCTCTTCATCACTGTTTTCTTCATTGCTTCTTTCTTACTTCTCAAAAACTCCCTAGATGCCAATAGGAGACACATCAAAGTTCAAGAGCCATGCTCAAATAAATTGGGTGTATTATGCGCCCGGTGGACAAAGGAAAGTTTCAACATCGTAGCCATTCCGAGCTAGCCGTGACAAATTCTCTAGCATTGATGTACTTCTGGCCAATTGGAACCCTCCGCTGATTGGGACCAAGGAACCAATCATACACCCTCTCCCCGAGGAACTAGCCACTAGACACAGGACCGATAATGACTCGGTGAGAGTGTTGGTAAGGTAATGTAGCATTTATGAAAGGAGTCCAATTCACCCACTCCTCAGCTTTCCAGCAAGCCAAGTCAACCTACAAGATTACAAAAGGTAAGTAGACTTTTACATGAATTTCAAGGCATACTAACACTATTTTACCTGGCCCTAGGTTAAGCGACTCAAATGATAGCACTGGGAGTGCACATGATGAGAGCCAGGAGCCGCTGTATGATCAAACAACTAAAAATTCTACCTTGGATACTTGACTCTCTCTCAGGAAATATTAGGCACCCTCACGAGATTGTGCTCATAAGCCCATATCTGCAAG
This sequence comes from Garcia nutans, assembly GCA_947685225.1. Classification (NCBI taxonomy): domain Eukaryota; kingdom Viridiplantae; phylum Streptophyta; class Magnoliopsida; order Malpighiales; family Euphorbiaceae; genus Garcia; species Garcia nutans. Next base: position 27,227,840 of record CANTUV010000007.1, on the reverse strand, counting down.
CAATCAAATTCATACAAGTATGTGAATTGAATTGACAATGGTGGAAGATAGTACCTCAACAATAACCATAAAGCCAATGAAAGACTTTTTGTTCCTATAAATCTTATCAAGACCATGATAGAGACAAGAAAGGCCAGCTTCACCCTAGCCGTAAAGCTGTAAGAGATCCATATCAGCAAGGGCCCTCAACACTGATAAATGGATGGCAGTTTTGGTACTGCATAAAATGGTCAATCTAAGTAAGTATAACAAAAATCCTCTAGTGTATTGCTCATCCATTTCTCCAGGAACCCGTCTAGCATAGTTCATCCAATGATTCCGAATTGGTTCAATTTTCATCTTGAATGGCTCTTTTAATGAAGGTTCCATACCTATTAACTATTGAATTTCATCATATGTCAGAATATCATTAGTAAGAGGGATCGACATGCCATAGTATTGAAGACCAGTTATGGCTGTAAAATCAACTGGGCCAATGGTCATCTCTCCCACAGGAAGGTGGAAAGTATGAGTCATGTCCATCCACCATTCCGATAACACTTGAACCACACTCCTATCTATCGAACATTCTTCAGATGGTAGTTACAGAATAAAGTTTTCAAAACCACTCTCTCGGATGATCCATTTTACTTGAGAAGGCACTACATCATACCATTACCGGGCAATGCAGCGATCACGCTAACATCGAACTAGGTAAGCCAATACAACATAAGTATATCATCTCACGAATGCTACTATTTCAAAGCCTAATAATGTCATAAGTTACTCATTACTTTCTATTCAAATTTTTTAATACTAGGTTACTTATTAAATTTTTGCTACAATCCATTAGTTCATCTATTTTTAGCACTAGGATATTTCTTAACCTTTGTTACAATTCATTCTCTAGTATAGTTTTATTAACTAAAAACAAAAAAATTATCTTCTAAATAATAATTTCTCTTTTCTCTATTTGCTTAATAATCTGGCTTATATTGTGAGTGGGGATTTTCGCCCCCACTCCCGGTGGAATGGTTCTTGCGACTTCAGCACTGTTTAGGCTCAGGGCCTTAGAGAACACGGACCTAAGTTCGAAGAAAATGAAGTTGCCACCTAGACGGGCTAGGAAAAAGAAAGGGGTGGATGACTCGATTCCTAAGGAATCCCCAACCCCCTAATGGGTTCGGAAAGTTGGGTACGTGTGAGAAAGGTGAGAAATGGCCCAGCACCCCCACAATACCCGGTTCATTGGAACCGGCCTCCTTTACAGGTCTTAATATTATAAAATTCTTAAATATAATAATATTATCCATATTACACACAACAATTAAAATAAAGCATCGATATATTAAAAATCAAAATAATGTCCAAACAAAGCAAATAAATGGACACCCATCCGAGGATGTAAACATGTCCTTACATCCCATTCCTAAATAGGACACCCATCGAAAGGTAGAAACATGTCCTTTACATTGGTTCTAAAGTAGAAAAGCAATTTAAATTATATGATATTTAACTAATGAGGTACCCACCAAGTGGAGACATACCTCTTACAACATTTGGAAATCTAAATAAATCGATAAAAGTAAATAACCATTCATCATAAATAAATCATTCATCAAAGGTATTAAATATCAATAGAAAGTTTACATCCATCCATGATAAATTAAATAAACCAAGCATTGAACTTAAATAAATTAAAGCATATAAAATAAATCAAAGCATAAATAAGTATAAAATTGAATAAAGCAAGTAAAGATTCAAATTAGGGCTACTGTTTCTATTTAAGATTCTTTATTTCATATGTTTAGAGTTTTGGAATTTATGTGTTTAAGCTGCTGTGAGTTTTAAAGGAATTGAAATGGATTAAGGTTTTATAATTTAAGAGGTTGATAAAATTCTTTGATTAACCAAATTAGTGTTTGAGGAGTGAAATCATGAAATTAGGGTTTGAACACTTTAAAATATTGGCTTTATGATTATTAGCTACTTACTGTGTTGAATTTTCGATTTATAAGGTTTTAAGGTTCAAAGGATTAGGGTTTAGAAAAAATTAGGGTTTAAGGTTTTAAGGGAGTTAGGGTTTAAGAAAACTTTAGGGTTTAGGTTAGCTAGTTTAGGGTTTCCTGTTTTGTTTTAAAGTTGAATTAGGGTTTCAGAGAATGTATTTGATTTTAGAATTTGGAAAAAACAATTTATAGTTTTATGAAAATAAACAAAATGATTTAAAGTTTATAGAAACAGAAAAGATATATTTTAGGGTTTTTGGAAAGAAACATATTCAATTTAGGGATTTGAAAATTTGAAAAGCAAATTAGGGTTTTGATATTTTAAAGAAACAAAAATAATAATTTTAAGATTTTTGGAAAATAAAGACATGAATTAAGGTTTTTAAACTTTAGAAAAGGTGGATTGAGGTTCTAGGGTTTTTTGATTTTGAAGAAACAGAAACAACAATTTTGAGATTTTTGAATGATGAAGCTACTGTGAATTAATGAAACAAATCAAGAAATTCATATCTTCGTTTGTTGGTTCCACCAAAAATCACTTCTTGGATGAACAAGAACAAAGACAAGCTTTGTTGCCTTTGATGGATTGAATTGCTTGTTTGCTCTCTCAAAAAGTCCGATTGATTCAAAGTTTTCCTCCTCAATTTCGGTCTCAATTTTTCTTCCAAATTTTCGATCCTTTTTGTGTTATTTTTGGTCTTATTTATAGAAGATTTTTTTGATTAATTCTAGTTATTCACAAAATATAACATTAATTAAGAAAAGAAAACCGAAACCTAATTGTATTTGGTTTCGAAAAAATTTGCGTCGGAAAAATTTGGCTGGCGAAAAAAAACTGCTGTGGAAAAATTGCGCTGGCAAAAAAACTGCTGCGAAAACATTACGCTGGCAAAAAAGCTGCCGTAGCTGGCTGCGGGCGAGAATTGGCCTGAGGGCCATTTCGGCCGTAGGAAACTCCTACGGTTGAAATAGCCCACGACCATTCGTCCCACGCTGATTTTCGGCGATGATTTTTTCTTGGCCGATTTTTACATCGTCGATTTTTACATCGTCGATTTTTATTTTTTATTAATAAAAATTAGATACTAAATCAAATATTATTTAATTAAGGTAACAAAAATTGTTTTGGACTAATTAAAATATATTGGACAACACAAAAATTATTTTGGACTAATTAAAATATATTGGACCGGACTAGGTAAAAAATTAAGGGTCTACAAGTTTGCCCCCTGCTTGAACAATCTGAGACTTTAGTGAAAGAGAGTGAAATGCAATAAGACTTAATTTTTGATTCTGGACCCGGTTCGAGTTCTGGACTCAAGGATAATTTTAGGTTCTGGACCTAAGCTTAGTTCTGGAATTAGAAAAGATTCTAGGTTCTGGACCTAAGGATAATTTGGGTTCTAGACCCGAGCTAAGTTCTGGTCTTAAAAGAGATTCTAGGTTCTGGACCTAAGAAAAATTTTGGGTTCTGGACCCGAGCTATGTTCTGAACTTAAAAGAGATTCTACGTTCTGGACCTAAGAAAAATTTGGGTTCTAGACCCGAGCTAAGTTCTGGACCCGAGCTAAGTTCTGGACTTAAAAGAGATTTTAGGTTCTGGACCTAATCAAAATTTGGGTTATGGACCCGAGATTGGGTACTTGGACCCAAGATTCAGTTGAATTTGGGTACTTAGACCCGAGATTGATTTGATTTGGGTACTTGGACCCAAGATTGGATACTTCGACCCGAGATTAATTTGATTTGGGTACTTGGACCCGAGAATGGGTACTTGGATCCGAGAATGAATTTGATTTAGGTACTTGGACCCGAGATTGAATTTGATTTGGGTACTTGGACCCGAGATTGGATTGAATTTGGGTACTTGGACCCGAGATTGGGTACTTCGAACCAAGATTGGATTGAATTTGAGTACTTGGACCCGAGATTGATTTGATTTAGGTATTTGGACCCGAGATTGGGTACATGGACCCGAGATTGATTTGATTTGGGTACTTGGACCCGAGATTGAATTTGATTTGGGTACTTGGACCCGAGAATAAATTTGATTTGGGTACTTGGACCCGGGATTAAATTTGATTTGACTGACCTTTTATTAGTTGAGAATTCTGGCATAACTGGTTGTTCCATTTTTATGAATTGTAGGTCTTTACCCACCAAAAATAGATCTTTATCTATTGGAAATTGGGTCTTTAACCTAGGAACATGGATCTTTATCCATTGGAGATTGGGTCATTACCCTTGAAAGATGGATCTTTATCCATTGGAAATCGGGTCTTTACCCTTGAAACAAGGATCTTTATCCTTCGGACTTTGGGTCTTTAACCTTTGAAATATGGATCTTTATCATTGGAAATTGGGACTTTACCCTTAAAATATGGATCTTTATCCATTGAAAATCAGGTGTTTACCCTTGAAACAAGGATCTTTATCCATTGGAAATCGAGCCTTTATCCTTGAAATATGGATCTTCATCCTTTGGACTTCGGGACTTTACCCTTGCTTCAGCCTTTTTAGCTGGACTGATCTTTTGTCTTTTGCATCTTCATTCTTTTGACAGTTCTAATGTTCCATTCTTTTGTTCTTCCTTTTTGCAAAAATTCAACTATTTTTAATTGGACCTTATATCCTCTCCTTGCCCCTGCATAGCCAAATATTTATAAATGAGTTTAAAAATATTTTATATATAGACTCAAAAAATTGAAAAGGAGAAACTTTGCCCCCTGTGTAGGCTCAAACCAAAGATTTTTTTCATGCAAGCTTTGATTGATGTTTTTGTTGTCTAGTTCTTCGCACAAGCACGTATTTCTTCTCTTTGCAAGATTACTGGAGCATTCTCAAGCAATGGGCTTTCTATGCCCCCCTGATTTGATATCTTCTTTTGGTTCTTTAGTTCGCAAGGTATTTGCTGTTCACTTTGAAAATGAATAGACAATACAAGACAAGAAAGTGTGATGTGATATGCTCATGTATGTATGATATGGATGATAATACTCACAGCGGTTTCATTGACTCACAGACCGAGGTGATCGGCAGAAGTATTCTCATTGACTCTTTTTTGACGCTTGTTCAAGTCTTGCATTGGAATGATCTAAAGCTTTGCATTTGTGGCTTTTATCTTCAAGATGTTGAAAACACGAGTGGTGGAGATCCCAAGTTGCAGAGTCAGGGATACATCCTTTTTAAACTATGTTTCAGCATGTCAGTTGATAGCTTCTTTATGACCTTGCTAATAATCATTTCCTTTGCCCAATGTGTCCTTTGGAGGTTCAACATACTTCCCTTAACTTGAAGGCTTTGTATGACAAAACTCTCTCTTTTTTTTTATTTTTTTTTGAATTTTGATTTTGAAATCAAATGTTGGCTTTGCCAAATTAATGTCAATGCACCTCAAGACTTGATTTTCCAAATTAACATATCTATAACATGACAACCTTAGTTACTGTACTAAACTCGGGAATCATTTCTATTTAAGCAAGAACTGTTGCACTTCAGATAGGCACATACACATTACTTGGCCAAAGGTCTCATTGAGTTTAAATACTGTCTATCTCATATGTATGCTTATCAAAACTATCTCCACTAATAGACTCTACCTACCAAGAGAGATCAACAAGTCTTTAATAGGCTTGAAATGGGGTCTATAAGGGACACTGGTTAAATGAAAGCTATTTTTAAGTTGGGGCTGATGTGACACAATGGACAAACCTTCACACTACAAATTTCTTGTTTGAACTTTAGGCAGTTGGGAGCAATCTTGCAAGACTCTAAATTCTTTCTGTCTTCTTGGCATTAATCTGGATCTTGATTAGAATAGTCTTTGCCCTTGCAAATAGTTTAAGACTCAAATTCATTTCTCTTCTTCTTTTCCCTTTTCTTTCCTCTTTATTTTTCTTACTCTTCCCTTTTCTTTCTCTTTCCTCACTCTTCCCTTTCTTTTATCATTTTGTCCTTCTTTCTTGTAGGACTATCAAGTACAGAACTTTCAAGAATTGGATGGTCTTCCTCCTTTTTCTCCAATTTTGATTGAATCTTTAGTTGGGTTGGACCAATTCAAGTAAAAATGTCTTTATGAACCAAATGGAAGCCTTTTGCTGCTTTAGGTAAAAGAGAACTCAGTTGGCTTTTTGAACTGCCTTTTTAGGTTTTATTTTTTTCTCTTTTTTTTTCTTTTCATTTTCTTCCTTTTTTGTTTGTTTGTTTTTTTGGTTTGTTTTTTTGTTTGGTTCTAGCTCTAAAAGAGTAGTCTTGTTTGTACTAACTTGGGCTTTCAATAATGGAGGAGTGGAGTAACATAAATCTTCTTTAACAGGGATAAATCATTTGATACTCTAATGTTGATGTTGTCTTGATATGTTGGAGATATTAAGGGAACTTCAACTACCCTTATGGTCTTGAAAACTTCAACTACCCTTATGGTCTTGAGAACTTCAACTATCTTCATGGTATTGAGGACTTCAACTATCTTCATGGTCTTGAGAACTTCAACTATTTTTACAGTCTTGGCTATGCATTCCATTCCTTGATCTTCTTGCTTCTTCACCTTAGTGATCATAAGACATATCAAAAGTATCACAACAGCTCAGGGTAGGTTATTAGGTTTTGTAAGCCAATGAAAAGAAAGCTAAAATTTTGTGAAGGCTCAAAGGGACGACTAGGGATTGATATTTAATAGGTGAATACTAGTTGTTGGCTAACCAAACAATGCCTAGATCATTTCTCTCTTAAATTAGCAGAGTTCAATTTCACCTCGAAAGTTTGTCAAAGCATGTTCTAAGACTGACTAGGACCTAGACAAAGGTAATTATGCAGGAGCCCTCTCTAAGTAAGCATACACAACTCAATGCTATAGAGCAATTCCCTCACCTAGTAAAGTCATTCGAGTCATGATGCATAAATTTATTAATTCATGAATATCAAGCTAGATTCCTCATCAGTTGAGCACCAAAATGAACAAAGACCAACAATTTTTTTTATAAAAGTAATTTATTCAAACAAATTTGAATTTGAAAAACACAATAGTTCCAAAAAATAAAGTAAAATTGAAAAGCAACATTCAAGCTAAGGAAAGTTTGTTGAGTTAGAGTCGAAGATACTTCATTTATTTTGACATCTCAAGGGCAAGGATTTTCTCCATCATCAAGGATCATTGCTTCATCATAATCTTTAGCAGCTTCTCTATCCATATCATGACAAGGTGACAAGATAAAAGTCTTCATGAAGGTTGTAAGCGATGGTGCCCTTCCAAATTTAGGCAGAGGATTATTCTTAGTGTTGGGCTTATCAGGCTTAGGCAGCTTTCCACTGTTAATCAAATCTTGGATTTTGTGCCTTAATCGAACACATTTATCTGTCTCATGCCCTTGCATTTGATGAAATTGACAGAAAACCTTGGCATCAAAATTTGGTGGTAGAGGCTTATGTAGAGGCCGAGGTGCCAATGGTTTTAGCAAATCCAATTTCATTAGATTTTCTAACATCTTTGACAAAGGCTCCCTTAAGTCTGAAAATTTACGCTTCTTTGTTGGCTTAGTTGTTGCATCTTTCTCAACACCTCCTCTTTCCCTTTGACTTTGCCCACTAGGGTGATAGCCGTTCTTATTGCTCCACTCAGATAGCACATGTTTTGATTGGTCTTGTAGAATAGGGATTGATCTCTCATTTTTCATTCGATCTCTATCAGTAGACATGTTCCTTGTTAATGCTGCTTTTTCCTTCTTTCTTATGTCAATGGGTGATGCCTTATTAGCATTGTTGATGATCTTAGAATTTGAATCAACTGGGTCCTCATAATTTAAACCAATTAATCTCGTAGCTCAGCCATCCTAGCTTTGACAACTTCATCGACTGTGTCCCTTAGCTAGTTTGCATCCATTCTTCCAATGAAGTGCTTGAATCAAAATCAATGTTGTAGGTGGTATCGTTGTATGCTCTTGAATTGCTGTACTTCAGGTCTATGAGCCAGAAAGGATCAATGATATGAGATGCAAATGTATGTATGTATGCATGTATGCACAAACAATAGACAAACAAGGACAAATACGACGTTCCTTCCAACCTTATAACATCCACACACGAATGGAGAGTCTCTTTTCCTAGGTATATGGTTAACAAAATACTAACATGGGGTACCTTATTTTCGAATATTTCCCTCGGACGTTTCAACTAATAGTTACATTTTTGAAAATGGAAATCAATTTATGATAATTCCCATTAATTAGGTTTTAATCCATTCAATCAACTATAATAGCTTTTATGCTACATTGGATTAAAACTAAATTTAGAGGTTTATTATAGATAGATTTCTCACTTGAGAAACTAACTAATGATTAATGCCAAAAACAAGCCCCTGATTAATTATTCTTAGTATAAACTAGGCTCACAATTGATTTTTGGTAGTTCTTAATTGACCTAAATAATTTGCAAGCTCTTTGTAAGAAAAGGTTGGATAAAAATAATTTTGTTTCTAATCCCATTGTAAAAAGATCTTAGAAAAAATGGATTTTGGGCTTAGTATTTGGGCCTTCAGAAAAGAATTTTTGATTTGTTTTTAGAAAAGTCTTATGTCTAAAGACCATCATGAAAAGTTTTAAAAATAGCTTTGATCTTTTGGACTTTAAAGAAAATAATAATTTTGAGCTCACAAGGTATTTAGGTCATATTAGAAAAAGAACAAACCAAATAAGCCATGATTTAAGCCAAGATAAATTAACCATAGTCAAACAACATGCATTTGGGGTAAAACCTAAGAAAAGTAACTAGGCCAATTATATGAGCTTTAGTCTTTGGGTTAAAAAACTTAGGTTCCCATAGCAAGTATATACCAAATGGTACGAGGCTATGAGCGGTAATGCCATGCTCGATCTCCATACCTTTAGTGAAAGCATGGTATCCCTTACATAACATAACACGGGTAAAACGGGCGTCCTAACTCACACACACAATGCAATCTAATATGATGCAATGGATAATATCATTACAAGAAAGAATAGAATAATATAAAGACAAATGGAATCAACTTCAATTATCCCCAGTGGAGTCGGAAAAATTTTGCTGGCGAAAAAAAACTGCTGCGGAAAAATTACACTGGCGAAAAAAAACTGCTGCGGAAAAATTGCGCTGGTGAAAAAGCAGCCGCAGCTGGCTGTGGGCGAGAATTGGCATGCGGGCCATTTCGCCCGCAGGACCATTTCGCCCGCAGAAAAATTATGCGGGTGAAATGGCCGCAGGAAACTCCTGCGGGCAAAATGGCCCACCGCCATTCATATCGTCGCCGATTTTTATTTTTATTTTTTGTTTATTATTATTATTATTTATTTTTTATTAATAAAAATTAGATGCTAAATCAAATACTATTTAATTAAGGTAATAAAAATTATTTTGGACTAATTAAAATATATTGGACAACACAAAAATTATTTTGGACTAATTAAAATATATTGGACCGAACTGGGTAAAATATTAAGGGTCTACACATATGTGAAAAATAAAATAAAAAATAAAAAATATTTGTGCTATTAAATTATTAAATTGCAGCATTACCTCAGTTTTTTGAACTGAACTGCGATGAAACAACATCCCAGCTAGAAGATTAACATTTCCATTTTCATGCTCTCGAATAAATTCTAGCAACCTAGTGTTGGATCGAGGACTTGATCTGGAAGCATGCATCCTCTCCATTTGCTACTGCAAGTATGTGTATATAAGTTTGAATGAAATGAAACAAGGGCTGATGATCATTTAAATAGATGAAAAAGCAAGGAAAAGACAACAAAAAAGTAAAAAGCAATTCACGTGAATAAATAATGAATAAACAGTAAATAAACAGTAAATTCAATTATTCTCACTTTTTAAAAGAAACTGATATTTTACATTTTAATTTTTATTTTCACGTGCTAACAGTAAATATTTGTGTGCCTAAAATTTTTTTTTGTACTTCTAAAATATTTTTTCCACGCAGAAGGCAAGAGGATATAGGTATGATAAAAAATAGCTAAATTTTTTGTAGAATTTTTGCAAATATTTTACTAACTACAATTATCTTTTGCAGATGCCTCCGGTCCAGAATCCAAATTATTTTTGAGTCCAGAACTTACCCCCAAATTATTTTTGAGTGAAAAACTCACTTCGGGTCCAAAAGCCAAATTATTTTTGAGTCCATAACTCATCCTGGGTCCAAAATCCAAATCTTTTTTTGAGTCCAGAACTCAATCCAACCTCGAGTACAAAGTCCAGTTTGGTTCTAAACCCAATAAAAAATCATATTGCTTTTCACTCTTTTTTACTATAGTTTTGGATCGCTCAAGCAGGGGGCAAACTGTAGACCCTTAGTTTTTTACTGAGTCTAGTCCGATACTAATTAAAAGAGGGTTAAGTCAAGTCTAAATGTTTAAAATAGTCCAGAATAATTTTACAAACTTAAATTTAGTCTGGCACAATATTAAAATCTCAACACATAATAATATAATATTTATTTTAATAATATAATAAATAAAAAAGAGGAAAAAAGAAAATATAAATATTTATTTTATAAAAATATAATATTTATTTTAAAAATAAAAATAAAAATAAAAATAAAAATAAAAATAAAAATAAAAATAAAAATAAAAATAAAAATAAAAATAAAAATAAAAATAAAAATAAAAATAAAAATAAAAATAAAAATAAAAATAAAAATAAAAATAAAAATAAAAATAAAAATAAAAATAAAAATAAAAATAAAAATAAAAATAAAAATAAAAATAAAAATAAAAATAAAAATAAAAATACAAATAAAAATAAAAATAAAAATAATAAAATAATATTTGACGAATTGGCGAGCCGCAGGTGTAGACCCTTAATTTTGGCACATATTAGGTTTAAGAAGCTTACCTTATTCTGTTATAATTTTAAAGAATCTAAAGCTAATTTTAAAACTTAAATATTAGATGGTTCAATTCATAAAAGCCCAAATTAAATTGTAAAATAGGTTTGGTCCGAAAGAAATTAAAAAATTGGTTTTGGTTTGAGTCGGGACATGCCAAAATCGACATGAGCCATTGTTCATATCGATTTGGGATATCCAAATAGATATGAGCCAAGCTCATATCAATTTGGACCTTCCAAATCAATATAGGTTGGCTCCATAAAACCCATATCGATTTGGAACCTCCAAATCGATATGAGCCCCTCCAAATATGAGTTTTGACCATTCATTTGATTTCCTAATCATGTTATAATTCTTTTAAGACTCAGATTAGGTTTAGGGTTAAGTGTTTGTTTCCTATAAATACATGATTAATACACAGAAAAAAGGAGGAAGCACGGAGAGCCACTGATAATTAGTAAAAGACAACAACCAGCAGCCATAGTTATCAATATTAGAATTATCAAAGAAGAGACAGAAAATCACGAGAGAAAGAAACACTAAAGAGTAATTAACAATTAAGAGTGAATAATCAGCATAAAACAAGAAGGCAGTAGGCACTGCCTTCACTTTCACCTCTAGCCAAAAACCATAGTGAATTAGATAGTAGCTTGGATCAATATTTCTTCAATTTGGTGGAGCCAACACTAAGGTAAGTTCTCTATTTAAGTCATCTAAATTTAATAATAGCTACTTTTGATCATAACTTTTAACTTTGATTAATATTTCATTCATCCAGTAGCTATTTATTTTCAAATACCACCATGCAATTAGTTAGGTTTAGTTTATAATGATTATGCCAATCCTTTAATTCAACCATTATCTTTGCATAGTAACTTGTTAGGAAACTCGGCAACCACGCTATTAATAATAATAAAATTGTTAGTTCATTAAACCCCCAACCTTGGTGGCAACTTGTACAAAACACTAATATTAATACCTAATATTAATACCATACTTTGTTTCTTAATTTCCTAAACCCTAAACCAAAAACTTCCATTCTTTAGGTTTAAACCTAGTTTATATATCTGGCATCTAATTACAATCTCAACTCAACCTCATTTATTTTAATCTTAGTGTGTATCTTTATATGTTGATCTTAATTATTTTATTTTATGATAGATGAATGATTTATTTAGATTATTTATTAATCATGTGATTTCAATTAATTGTTTCTATGGATAATTGAGTTATTTTTATTAGTCTATTTTAATATTCAAGAATGTAAAAGGTATGTTTCCACTTTGTGGGTACCTCATTAATTGAGTTCATTGTAATTTAATTTCTTTTGAATTTTGGATTAATGCAAAGGGCACATTTCCACCAAATGGTGGGTGTCCTATTGTAGACCCTTAATTTTTAACCCAGTCCGGTCTGTTATTTTTTTATATAGTACAAAATAATTTTTGTGGTATTTTAATTAAATATTTATTTTAGTATTTATTTTTTATAAGTTTTTATAAAGTTAAAAATAATAAAAAATAATAATAAAAAATAAGTAAATAAAAATAAAAAAAAATAAAAATTGGTGACGAAAAAATTCATAGCCGAAAGAAATTGGCCTAGGACAATTTCACCTGCAGAAAGTTCTTGCGGGCGAAATGGCCTGGCAGCCCACTAGCGAGCCCAATCCTCGCAGCCCGTTGCAAGTTTTCACCAGTGAAATTTTTCCAAAGCAATTTTTTCCGAAACCAAATTCTATTTGGTTTTGGTTTCTTTTACTAATTAATTTTTAGTTTCCTTAAACAATTAGAACTAGGCTTATAAATTTTCCTATAAATAACACTAAAAAACAGAGAAAAAGGGGATCGGACTGGATTTTAAGGAGAAAACCTTGAGACTTGGATCGGATAGTGGAACTTCAGATTTGAGAGGAATAAGCAAGCAAGCAATAAAGCCATCAAAGGCAACAATCTTGCCTTTGTCTTTGTTCATCCAGAAAGTAACTTTTTGGTGGAACCAACTAAGCAGGTTTGATCCTTAATTATACATTGCTCATGATCACAATAGCTTTTTTTCTTTGATTCCTAAGAATATGCACACAAAACTTTGATCTATAAACATGTAGTAACATTGATCTTCGTTTTAATAACATAAGTGATTTCTTCTGTTTCTTCTAAACCTTAAGAACCCTAATTCTGTTTCTTCTAAAACTTAAGAACCCTAAATTATTTCTTCTAAAACTTAAGAACCCTAATTTATTTCTTCTAAACTTTAAAACCCTAAATTATTCTTTCTATTTTCAAAAACCCTAAAAATGCTTGTCTATTTCCAAATACCTTAAATCGTTTGGCCTATTTTCAAAAACTTTATAACACTTTAAACTGTTTTCTCAAATACTAAAACCAAACATATTTTTCGAAGCACCAAAAATCCTAATTCTCTCTAAAACCAAAAGAGTAAACCCCAAACCAGTTAATCTAAACCCTAAGTTTTCCTAAACCCTAATTCCCTCAAAACTAATACATAAACCCTATTTTTCCTAAACCTTAATCCTTAAACCTTAAAACCTTATAAACCTAAACATTCAAAATCAATACAGTAAATCCAAAACAACAATCCAGTAACCAAGAGCTATAAACCTAATGTTTTAATATTCTAAAACCCTAATTTCATAATGTTACCCCTAAACCCTAATTTGATTCATGAAACCCTAATCCTTTCCAATTTCCAAAACCTTTACAGTAGGCTAAACAAATAACAAATATAATACTAAAATTCCAAAACCCAAAATATTAATTAAAGAATTTTAAATAGAAACAATAACCCTAATTTGTATCTTTACTTGCTTCATTTTTTTAGATTTGATTATGTAGTCTATTATATGCTTTGGTGGTTGATTTATTTAATTCCAGTGCTTGATTTATTTAATTTATCATGGATGGATGTTTATTTTATATTTGATTGATATCTTTGATGAATGATTTATTTTTGATGAATGGTTATTTACTTTTATTTATTTATTTTGATTTCCAAATGTTGTAAGAGGTATGTTTCCACTTTGTGGGTACCTCATTAGTTAAATATCATGTAATTTAAATTGCTTTTATATTTTAGACCAATATAAGGGACATGTTTCTACCTTTTGGTGGGTGTCCTATTAGTTTAGACATGAATGATGTAAGGGCACGTTTCCATCCTCGGAAGGGTGTCCATTTATTTGCTTTGCTTGGACATTGCTTTGATTTTAATATAACGATGCTTTATTTCAATTGTTACATGTAATATGGGTAATATTGTTATATTTAAGAATTTTATAATATTAAGACCTATAAAGGAGGTCGGTTCCAATGAACCGGGCATTGTGGGGGTGCTGGGCCATTTCTCACCTTCCCCACACGTACCCAACTTTCCGAACCCATTAGAGAGTTAGGGATTCCTTAGGAATCGAGTCATCACCCTTTTCTTTTTCTCGGCTCATCCGGGTGGCGACTCCATTTTCTCCGAACTTAGGTTCATGTTCTCTAAGGCCCTGAGCCTAAATAGTGCCGAAGTCGCAAGAACCATTCCACCGGGAGTGGGGGCAAAAATTTTCGCTCACAGTGGCGACTCCTCTGGGGATAAGAGAAGTTGATTCCATTGGTCTTTTTATTATTCTATTCTTTTTTATAATGATATTATCCATTTCATTATATTAGATTGCATCGCGTGCGTGAGTTAGGATGCCCGTGTTAGCCGTGTTGTGTTTTGTAAGGGATACCATACTTTCACTCAAGGTATGGAGATCGAGCATGGCATAACCACTCATAGCCTTGTATCATTTGGTATATACTTGCTATGGGAACCTAATCCTTTTAACACAAAGACTAAAGCTCATGTAATTGGCCTAGTTACTTTCCTTAGGTTTTTGCCCTAAATGCATGTTGTTTGACTATGGTTAATTTGTCTTGGCTTAAATCATGGCTTATTTGGTTTGTTCTTTTTATAATATGACCTAAGTATATTGTAAGCTCAAAAAAAATTTTTCTTTAAAATCCAAAAGACCAAAGCTATTCTCAAAATTTTTCAAGATGGTCTTTGGACATAAGACTTTTCTAAAAACAATCAAAAATTCTTTTGCTCATAACCCAAATACAAAGCCCAAAATATGTTTTTTCTAAAATCTTTTTACAATGTGCTTATAAACAAAATTATATTACAAAGAGCTCGCAAATTATTTGTGTCAATTACGAAATACCAAAAAATCAATTGTGAGCCTAGTTTATACTAAGAAATAATTAATCATGGGCTTGTTTTTGGCATGAATCATATGTTACTTTTCCAAGTGAGAAATCTATTTATAATAAACCTCTTAATTTAGTTTTAATCCAATATAGCATCATAAATTGATTTCCATTTTTGAAAATATAACTATTGGTTGAAACGTCCGAGGGAAATATTCAAAAATAAGGTACCCCATGTTGGTATTTTGTTAAACATATACCTAGGAAAAGAGACTCGTCATTCGTGTGTGGATGTTATAAGGTTGGAAGGAATGTCCTATTTGTCCTTATTTGTTGATTGTTTGTGCATACATGCATACATTTGCATCTCATATCATTGATCCTTTCTGGGTCACAGCCCTGGATTATGATAGTTCAAAAGCTTACGACAATCCGACCTATGCCGAAAGCGAAGAATCTAGCAACGACTCAATCTCTTTTTCACCAAAAGCAATGGAGCCCGAAAAAATTCAAAGAATGGTGGATGAAGCCCTCAATGCCAAGATGGAAGAAATAAAAGAGGCCCTAGCTGAGACCATGAAGAAGCAATTAACTGCAATTTTAGAAAATCATGCCGAAGCATCTGCTAGCACTAGGAAGCCAAAGGACAAAGGGAAGACTAAAGTTGGTGAAGTAGCTTTTGATGATGATAAGGTGATCATTGATGATGATGATTGGGCTCAATACTACCAAGATCCTCAAGACAAAAAGGAGCCGAAGGTTATTGAGAAGGCAACTATTGAAAAGACCAATACGTCTGATGTTGAGAAGATGATTGCTGATTTAGAAAAGAAATTTGAAAGAAGTTGAAAACCGAAGAAATGTCTGAAGTTGAAAAATTATTTGAGTTAGACGAAGAAGTTTCGTACAAATTTAAGATGCCATCTTTTGCAAAGTTTGATGTAACCGGAAATCCTTACCTCCATATGAAGCAGTATATCACTGCTATGCAGTCTGCCCGAGCTACTAAGGCTTAAACTCTATGATACTTCATACTCTCATTGGATCCTGTTGTCCAAATTTGGTTTAACACCTTAGAGGAAAGTACTCAAAAAGATTGGGACATGTTATACAAGGCTTTCATTCAGCAATATGGGTATAATGTCGAGCTTGAAGTTACCTTAATGGAGGTTGAGTCCATTAGACAAAGGACAAATGAGAATTTTGTGGACTATGTGAAAAGATGGAGAAATAAGGCTGCTTTGCTCAAGAAAAGGCCTGATGAATCTGATCAAATAAGGATGATCATGAGAGGTGTCCTGCCCAACTTCCGTGAAAGGCTGTCTCACACCCTTGTAAGGGACTTCAAAGATCTTCTCCAAGCTGGTCTACAAATTGAAGAGTGGGAAAGGGAGAAGATTCACTTTTCAATAAAAAGGAATGAGAAAGGGAACTACCAGTCGGGCAATCAAAGCATACAAAGAGAAGTTGATGTTATTGCCACTAGTCAAGGAGGAATGAGGCAGTTTTCAGAATTAGGGAAGCCACTGTCTTGGGTTCTCAATAAGCTATGAAAGAAGGGATTGTTACAACCCTTTACTCCTCGTCCTTTGCCTAATCCTCTTCCACTTAACTTTGATACTAATGCATTTTGCCAATTCCATCAAAGGCCTGGACATGAAATGGACAATTGTATGAAGTTGAGGCATGAGATCCAGAATTTAATTTATAATGGCAAGTTGCCTGAGCTGGATAAGCCCAATACCAAAAGTAATCCTTCTCCAAGGTTCAACAGAGTACCTCCACTGGCAACCTTCATGGTAGGAAAAGGATTAGAAGAAGATTTTGTTTTATCATCCTTTTAAGATGGAAATATTGAAGATGTGAAAGGAAAAGAAGCTTAAACTCAACAAACTTTCCTTAGCTTGAACGTTGCTTTTCAATTTTTCTTTCTTTAATATTTAATTGGAACTATCGTATTTTTCAAATTTAAATTTGTTTAAATAAATTACTTTCATCAAAATTTTTGTTGGTCTTTGTTCATTTTGTGCTCAACCAATGAGGAATCTAGCTTGATGTTCATAAATTAATATATCTAGGCATCATGACTTGAATGACTTTACTAGATAAGGGAATTGCTTTATAGCATTGAGTTCTGTATGCTTACTTAGAGAGGGCTCCTGCATAATTACCTTTGTCTAGGTCCTAGTCAGTCTTAGAACATGCTTTGACAAACTTTCGAGGTGAAATTGAACTCTGTTTACTTTAAGAGAGAAATGATCTAGGCATTGTTTGGTTAGCTAATAACTAGTATCGTCCCAATTAGATATCAATCCATAGTTGTCCCTTTGAGGCTTCATAAAATTTTAGCTTTCTTTTCATTGGCTTACAAACCCCAATAACCTGCCCTAAGTTGTTGTGATACTTTTGACAAGTCTTATGATCACTAAGATGAAGAGGCAAGAAGATCAAAGAATGGAATGTATAGTCAAGATCATGAGGATAGTTGATGTTCTTAAGACCATAAGGGCAGTTGAAGTTCACCTAATATCTCCAATATATCAAGACAAAATTAGAGTAACAAATGATTTATCCCTGTTAAAGAAGATTTATGTCACTCCACTCATCCATTATTGGAAGCCCAAGTTAGTACAAACAAGACAACTCTTTTAGAGCTAGAAAAAAAAAAGAGAGAAAAGAAAAAAGAAGAAAAAGAAAAGAAAAAAGGAAAAAAGAAAAGAAAAGAAAAGAAAAAAGAAGAAAAAAAAGAAAAAGAGAAAGAGAAAAAACAACAAGAAAAAAAAGAAGAAAAATAAAACCTAAAAAGGCAGTTCAGAAAGCTAACCGAGTTCTCTTTTACCTAAAGCAACAAAAGGCTTCCATTTGGTTCATAAGGACATTTTGACTTGAATTGGTCCAACCCAACCAAAGATTCAATCAAAATTGGGGAAAAAAGGACGAAGACCATCCAGTTCTTAAAAGTTCTGTACTTGACAATCCTACAAGGAAGAAGGACAAAATGATAAAATGCTCAAAGAAAGGGAAGAGTAAGAAAAATAAAAGGAAAGAAAAGGGAGAAGAAGAAAAGAAGCGAATTTGGGTACCAAATTTTTGCAAGGGCAAAAACTGTCCTAATCAAGATCCAGATTACTGCCAAGAAGATAGAAAGAATTTAGAGTCTAGCAAGATTGCTCCCAGCTGCCTAAAGTTTAAATAAGAAATTTGCAGTGTGAAGGTTTGTCCATTGTGTCACATCTGCTCCAACTTACAAATGGCCTTCATTTAACCTATGTCCCTTATAGACCCCATTTCAAGCTTATCAAAGGCTTGTTGATCTCTCTTGGTAGGTAGAGTCTATTAGTGGAGATAGTTTGAATAAGCATGCATATGAGATAGACCATATTCAAACTCAAATGAGACCTTTGGCAAGTAATGTGTATGTGCCTATCTGAAGTGCAACAATTCTTGCTTAAA
Organism: Garcia nutans; assembly: GCA_947685225.1. NCBI lineage: Eukaryota > Viridiplantae > Streptophyta > Magnoliopsida > Malpighiales > Euphorbiaceae > Garcia > Garcia nutans. Next base: position 27,209,328 of record CANTUV010000007.1, on the reverse strand, counting down.
TATAAATGATTCCCGAGTTTAGTATGGTAACTAGGGTTGTCATGTTATAGATATGTTAATTTGGAAAATCAAGTCCTGAGGTACATTGATATTGATTTGGCAAAGCCAACATTTGATTTCAAAATCAAAATTCAAAAATCAAAGAAAAAAAAATTGTCATACAAAGCCTTCAAGTTAAGGGAAATATGTTGAACATTTGATCCTCAAAGGATGCATTGGGCAATTAGCAAGGTCATGAAGGAGCTACCAACTGACATGCTGAAATATAGTTTGAAATGGATGCATCCTTGACTCTGCTGCTTGGGGCCTCCATTATTCATGTTTTCAACATCTTAAAGATAAAAGCCATAAATGTGGAGCATTGTGTCATTCCAATGCAAGACCTGAACGAGCATCTCAAAGGAGTCAATGAGAACACTTCTGCTGATCACCTCGGTCTGTTAGTCAATGAAACCGCTGTGAGTATTATCATGCATATCATGCATACATGAGCATATGACATCGCACATTATTATCTTGTATTGTCTATTCTTTGTCAAAGTGAACAACAAATACCCTGTGAAGTAAACAATTAAAAGAAGATATCAAATCAGGGGGACATGGAAAGCCCATTGCTTGAGAAAGCTCTAGTAATTTTGCAAAGGGAAGAAATGCGTGCTTGTGTGAAGAACTAGACAACAAAAACATCAATCAGAGCCCACATAGAAAAATCATGGGTTTGAGCCTACACAGGGAGCAAAGTTTCTCATTTTCAATTTTTAAGTTTATGCATGAACAAAACATTTTGACTCACTTCTAATATTTTACCACGTAGGGGGGGTAAGGAGAGGATATGAAGGCTAGCTGAAAAGGGCTGAATTTTTTGCAAAAGTGCAAAGGAAGAACAAGAAAGAATGAAAAAAAGAAGAAAATTAGAATTCTCAAAAGAATGAAGATGCAAAAGATAAAAGATCAGTCCAGCTAAAAGAGCTGAAGCCAGGGTAAAGACCCGACCTCCAATGGATAAAGATCCATGTTTCAAGGGTAAAGACCCGATTTCCAATGGATAAAGATCCATATTGTAAAGGCCCAATTTTCAATGGATAAAGATCCATATTTCAAGGGTAAAGACCCGATCTCAAAGGATGAAGATTCATTTTCAAGGGTGAAAACCTAATTTACAAGGATAAAGATCCATTTACAAGGGTGAAGACCCAATCTCTAAGGATGAAGTTCCATTTACAAGGGTGAAGGCCCAATCTCCAAGGATAAAGATCCATTTTCAAAGGTGAAGATCCGATGCTAAGGGTGAAGATCCAAGGTCCAATGGTGAAGATTCATTTTGAGAGTGAAGAACCACAATGCATAGAATAGCCAGAGCAGTAAGAATTCTCAACTGATAAAAGGTAAGTCAAATTCAATCTCGAGTCCAAGTACCCAAATCAAATTCAATCTCGGGTCCAGGTGCCCAAATCAAATTCAATCTCGAGTCCAAGTACCTGATCGCTGGTCCAAGTAGCCAAATTAAATCAATCTCAGGTCCAAGTACCCAATCCCGAGTCCATATACCCAAATTAAATCTAGTCTCGGGTCCAAGTACCCAAATTCAATCTAGTCTCTGGTCCAAGCACCCAAATTCAATTCAGTCTCAGGTCCAAGTACCCGTTCTTGGGTCCAAGTACCCAAATCAAATTAGTCTCGGGTCCAAGTACCCAATCTCGGGTCCAAGTACCCAAATCTAATTCAATCTCGGGTCCATGTACCCAAAATCAAGTTCAATATCGGGTCCAAGTACCCAAATCAAATTCAAGCTTAGGTCCAAGTACCCAAATCAAATTTAATCTCGGGTCCAAGTACCCAAATCAAATTCAATCTTGGGTCCAAGTACCCAAATCAAATTCAGTCTCGGGCCCAAGTACCCAATCTCGGATCTAAGTACCCAATCCTGGGTCTAAGTACCTAAATTCAATCTAGTCTTGGGTCCAAGTACCCAAATCAAGTTTATTCTTGAGTCCAAGTATCCAAAACAAATTCAAGTAACCATCTCATCAAAATTAAGTCTTATTGCTTTTCATTCTCTTTTACTAAAGTCTCAGATCGTTCAAGCAAGGGGTAAACTGTAGACCCTTAATTTTTGACCCAGTCCGGTCTGTTATTTTTTTATATAGTCCAAAATAATTTTTGTGGTATTTTATTTAAATAATATTTATTTTAGTATTTATTTTTTATAAAGTTAAAAATAATAAAAAATAATAACAATAAATAAGTAAATAAAAATAAAAATCGGCGAAGGAAAAATCGGTGACGAAAAAATTCGTTGCTGAAAGAAATTGGCCCAGGCCAATTTCTCCAGTAGAAAGTTTCTGTGGGCAAAATGGCCTGGCAGCCCTCCAGCGCGCCCAATCCTCGTAGCCCATTGCAAGTTTTTGCCAGTGAAATTTTTTTAACGTAATTTTTAATTTTTAGTTTCCTTAAACAATTAGAACTAGGCTTATAAATTTTCCTATAATAACACAAAAAAACATAGAAAAAGGGGATCGAACTGGATTTTAAGGAGAAAAACTTGAGACTTGGATTGGATAGTGGAACTTCAGATTTGAGAGGAATAAGCAAGCAAGCAATCAAGCCATCAAAGGCAGCAATCTTGCCTTTGTCTTTGTTTATCCAGAAAGCAACATTTTGGTGGAACCAACTACACAAGTTTGATCCTTAATTGTACATTGCTCATGACAGTAGCATTATTTCTTTGATTCCTAAGAATATACACACAAAACTTTGATCTATAAATATGTAGTAACATTGATCTTCATTTCAATAACATAAGTGATTTCTTTTGTTTCTTCTAAACCTTAAGAACCCTAATTTCGTTTCTTATAAAACTTAAGAACCCTAATTTATTTCTTCTAAAACTTAAGAACCCTAATTTATTTCTTCTAAGCCTTAAAACCCTAAATTATTCTTTCTATTTCCAAAAACCCTAAAAATGCTTGTCTGTTTCCAAAAACCTTAAATCATTTTGCCTATTTCCAAAAGCTTTATAAAACTCTAAACTGTTTTCTCAAATCCTAAAACCAAACATATTTTTTGAAACACCAAAAACCCTAATTCTCTCTAAAACCAAAACAGTAAATCCCAAACCAGTTAATCTAAACCCTAAATTTTCCTAAACCCTAATTCCCTCAAAACTAATACATAAACCCTAGTTTTCCTAAACCCTAATCCTTAATACCTTAAAACCTTATAAACCTAAACATTCAAACTCAATACAGTAATTCCAAAACAACAATCCAGTAACCAAGAGCTATAAACCTAATGTTTTAATATTCTAAAACCCTAATTTCATAATGTTACCCCTAAACCCTAATTTGATTCATGAAGCCCTAATCCATTCCAATTTCTAAAACCTTTACAGTAGGCTAAACAAATAACAAATATGATACTAAAATCCCAAAACCCAAAATATTAGTTAAAGAATTTTAAATAGAAACATAACCCTAATTTGTATCTTTACTTGCTTTATTTTTTTTAGATTTGATTATGTAGTCTATTATATGCTTTGATGGTTGATTTATTTAATTTATTATGGATGGATGTTATTTTATATTTTGATTGATATCTTTGATGAATGATTTATTTATGATGAATGGTTATTTACTTTTATCGATTTATTTTGATTTCCAAATGTTGTAAGAGGCATGTTTCCACTTTGTGGGTACCTCATTAGTTAAATATCATGTAATTTAAATTGCTTTTTATATTTTAGACCAATATAAGGGACATGTTTCTTCCTTTTGGTGGGTGTCCTATTAGTTTAGACATGAATGATGTAAGGGCACGTTTCCATCCTCGGATGGGTGTCTATTTATTTGCTTTGCTTGGACATTGCTTTGATTTTAATATAACGATGCTTTATTTCAATTGTTGCATGTAATATGGATAATATTATTATACTTAAGAATTTTATAATATTAATACCTGTAAAGGAGGTATGTTCCAATGAATCGGGTGTTGTGGGGGGTGCTGGGCCATTTCTCACATTCCCCACACGTACCCAACTTTTCGAACCCATTAGGGGGTTGGGGATTCCTTAGGAATTAAGTCATCCACCCCTTTCTTTTTTTCGACCCGTCTGGGTGGTGACTCCATTTTCTCTGGACTTAGGTCCGTGTTCTGTAAGGCCCCGAGCCTAAACAGTGCCAAAGTCACAAGAACCATTCCACCGGGAGTGGGGGAGAAAATCCCCGCTCACACCTATTTAGTTTTGGATATTGGACATTGTAAGGGCATGTTTCCATCCAATATGGGTGCTCATTTATTTTGTTTGAACTTGTTGTGATTTTAATAAAGTGATTACGTATCTTTATGATTGCATGTAGTATGGATAATATCATTATAATTAAGAATTTTATAATATTAGGGCCTGAAAAGGAGGCCGGTTCCAATGAACTAGGCACTGTGGGGGTGCTGGGTCATTCTCACCTTCCCCATGCATACCTAACTCTCCGAACCCAATAGGGGGTTGGGAATTCCTTAGGAATCAAGTCATTAATCACTTTCTTATTTCCAGTTTGTTAGGGTGGTGACTTTATTTTCTCTGGATTTAGGCCCGTGTTCTATAAGGCCCTAAGACTAACAGTGTCGAAGTCACAAGAACCATTCCACATGGGAGTGGGGGCAAATTGGCAATTGGCCCTGCCAATTCAAAGTAGACCCTGGCTTGCAGCAAATTGGCTTGGTCAATTCTCCAATTGCTAATTTTCCATCCTAAACCGAAGTTAATTTGGTCTATTATTTCCTTAATTAAGATATATTCAATTTTCACCATGCATTAGCATTTACAATTGCCTACAAATAAGAGATTTTAATACTAAACAATGGGATTCTGATTTTTTGGAGAAAGAAAAGAGATCAAGCACAAGCAATAATAACTCTTTCAATTTGGTAGAGCCTTTAAATGTAGGTATGTTCTTCTAAACTCTTTAAAATCATTAGAAATCCTACTTACTAATATCATGAAGTTCATACTTGTTATGGCTTGGTTTAAATATGTCCAATGAGATTTATTTGATAATACTATCAATTAATATCCCCTGTATATTCATTTAAACACATTCAATAGCCATGTCTCGTGCCATCATTTATTAAAAATCAATATTAAAGAGTTCTTAAAGTTTTTGCAGTAACCAAATTTTTATCAAAACCCTAAACTTGTTTTCCAAATATTCTAAACCCTAGTTTTCTAAGTAACCAAAACCCTAATCCCAAGCACCTAACACCAATTCTCAAAAGTCCCCAAACCAAAATACTAAATCGTAAAATCCTAAAGTCCACCCAGTATGTAAAAGGTTTGAAGCAATGATATAATCATTTAAAAAAAATCTTAACCTGCCTTTCCCAAAATTTTCAAAACCCTAAATCATTTTCCAAATTCTCAAAACTAGTTTTCCAATTTCCAAGCCCTAATCTCTTTCCAAACCCTAATCTTGTTTTCCTAAAACCTAAAAATCCTATTTTTTATCACTAAAACCCAAAGTCTTAATTTTCATCGTAAAAAACCCTAATTTAATCATAAAATTTTAAAATCCTAATTTAAAGCGTAAACCCTGAAAGTTGTATATTTGTTGCTTTATTTAAAGTTTAAAACTTAAATGTGATTTTTTTATGTCTTGAATGGTTGATTCATTAATACTTTATTTTTATGAATGATTTTTTTTTATATTTGCTTATCATGAATGATTGAATAATTTAATTTATTTGATTTATTATCTTAATGTTAATTATTTTAATTTCTAAGATGCAAGAGGTATGTTTCGACTTTGTGGGTACCTCATTAATTAGGTTCAATATAATTTAATTTATTTTGGATTTTTAGATTAATGTAAAGGGCATGTTTTCCACAAAAGGCGGGTGTCCTATTTTATTTTGGATATTGGATATTGCAAGGGCACATTTTCATATTGTATGGGTACCCATTTATTGTTTTGTTTGGACCTTCTTTGATTTTAATATAATGAATATTTATTTACTTTAATATGTGTGTTATATGGATAATGCTATAATAATTTAAAATTTTAATAATATTTAGACCTGAAAAGAAGGCCAATTCCAATGAACCGGGCACTGTGGGGGTGCTGGACCATTCTCACCTTCCCCACACATACCCAACTATTAGGGGGTTGAGAATTCCTTAGGAATCGAGTCATCTACCCCTTTCTTTTTCCTGGCCCATCTGGGTGGTGACTCCATTTTCTCTAAATTTAGGCCCGTGTTCTCTAAGACCCTGAACCTAACAATGTCGAAGTCATAATAACCATTTCACTTGGGAGTGGGGGCAAAAATTCCCGCTCATACTAAGCAAATTATGTTTCAATCCATCAACTAACCACACATCATCAATCATATTTTTTCCAAACATACTAATAGAGCCAATGCTTATAATTTTTCCTTTCACATTATTTCTAAAAGTTAAATTACCTCCTTGCTTGTAAGTGATTGTTGTGAAAAGTTTTTCATCACTGGTTAGAGTTCGGTGTGAGCTTGTGAAAACACCAAGTTAGAGTTGAGCTTGTAAAAACTTAAGATTAGTGGAACCTTAACAAGTTGTTAAGGAAGTGGATGTGGGATTGAGATATTCAAAACCACTATAAAACTCTTGTGTTCATTATTCTCTACTCTACTCCTTTCTTACTTTGTTCCATTTTTAAAATTTCAATTTACCATCACTTCTTCAAATCAACCAATTCACCCCCTCTTGGTTTCCATCTTGGGACAATAATTGGTATCAAATTCTCAAATTTTCAACAAGCTTAATTGTGAAATTTGATTCATAGTGGCAGCCTCTTCTTCATCTACTTCTCATGGAAATCTCAATTCTTTTTTTAGGCCCTACTTTGATGGAATGAATTTCTCTTATTGGTAATACAAAGTGAATTTGTTTCTTGATATTGAGGGAATTGAGCTTTGGAAATTCAAACAAAATGAGTGGAAACCTCCTAATCATGAGGTTGATGGTATTCAAGTGCCTCATCTTAGAGACAAATGGACAGATGCCCAAGAAAGAGCCGACTTCAAAAACAATAGAGCATCCTCCAAGTTAGAAGAGTCCAACATCTTACTTGTGCACATAGCATTTGGAGAACTCTTGAGAATTGTCATGAGGGTACTACCCAAGTGTGGTTCACCAAAACCTAAATGCTTTTACATGAGTTTGGACTCTTTAAGATGAAGCCCAATGAAAATGTCACCGAGATGAAAAATTGATTACTTGCTATTGTCAACAGCTTGAAGAAATATGGAAAAATATTGAGAGCACTAAAAGCCAAGAAGAACTTTGAATCAAAAGTCTTTTCAATTGAAGAAGCTCATGATCTTAGTACTCTAAGAACTGATGAGCTAGTTGGCAAGCTCCTTACCTTTGAATTGCATACCAAAAAAGAGGAAGATAAGGGTGAGAAGGACAATAAGAAAGCCATAGCTCTCAAAGCCACCAAAGAAGTTGAGAGCTCAAGTGAAGAAGATAGTGATGATGATGAAGAAGAAATGGCTATGCTATCTAGGAGACTAAGTGAATGGAAATGAAAGAGGAGATGATAAGTAAATAGAGGTAATTCCTCCAAATTCTCTTCAAAGATAAAGAGAAGAAGAATGAAGTAAAATATTATGAATGTGGCAAATTGGGTCACATCAAAATGGATTTCTTCAAAATCAAGAGCAAAAGAAAATTCGACAAGGAGAAAAAAAAATCTCTTAAAGCCACATGGGATGTTGACTCTTCAAGTGAAGAAGAAGAGGAGGAAGAGCAAGGAATTACAAATCTTTGTCTCATGGATATTGGAGATGATGATGATTAAACTAATGAGGTAGGTACTCAATCCTTGAACTTGAATGCATATAGTGATGATGCTCTAAATGATAGTGCATTAGTTGAGCATATGAACCTAAGAGTCCAAAAATATTTTTCCAAGATGAAGTTTTATAAAGAAAAGTGTTCTAAACTAGAAAAGGACTTTATTTCTTTAAATAATTATACTTTAGAATTAAAGACTTCAAATGAATAATTAATGAAGTCATTAGATGAAATGTCAAAAAAATCATCTAGCTTGGAGAAAATTTATAAGGAAAAAAAAACACTTTGAAATAATAAATAAATGAATTAAAAAATTCTATTTCAAAGTTTCACAAAGGTAAGGAAGCCTTGGATACATTGATTAGTGTCCAAAGGTCACCCTTCTCCAAGCATAGCTTAGAGTTCAATGGCTCATCTACCACTTCATCTAAAGCACCAACTTTTGTTAAAGCTACAACTCAAACATCTAATGTTTAAGTTGTAAAGAATACACATGCACACACTAAGCCTAAAAATCCTAAAAAGACAACTCTAAGCTCTAGAACTAAATTTCCAAAAGCAAATTATGCATACATGTACACAAGGCATGAACACAACCATAAGTATGCACATAAACAATCCTATCACACACACACACATGTGATTGTCAATTTAATTCTTCAAGGTTAAATAGAAAAAAAAAATTCAAAACATAAAATCTTATATCAATGCCAATATTGCATGAGATATGGACATAAAAGTATGTTGTGTTACATTAGAAAGGCACACCTCAAATTAAAGGATCCTTCTACTACTAATTCCCAAGGATCCAAGTTCATTTGGTTACCTAAAAGAAGGTACAATTTTATTATCTTGTAGGTATGCCTAATGTCTACTATCAATGAAAGTGTTTGGCTTGTAGATAGTGGATGCTTAAGGCACATGATCGGTGATGAAAAACTTTTCACAACACTCAATTACAAGTAATGAGGTAATATAACTTTTGGAAATAATGCTAAAGGAGAAATTATAGGCATTGACTCTATTGGTATGCTTGGTAAAAATATGATTGATGATGTGTGCTTAGTTTATGGATTGAAACATAATTTTCTTAATGTTAGTCAATTATATGACAAAGGATACAATGTCAATTTTAACTCTAAAGGATACAAAATCACTTATTCTAGTGGTGAACTTGTATTTAATGGAAGTATAATTGGTGACACATATAAAATTGACCTACACTCCAATAATGCTTTTGAATGTTTAGTCACTATTAGCAAAGATGCTTAGCTTTGGCATAGAAGATTAGGACATGCTAATATGTATCAATTACAATGTGAATGCAAAAAAAAACTTGTAGATGGTCTTCCTAAAATAAGATTCAATAAAGATAAAATCTGTGAACCATGTCAACTTGGGAACAACATAAGAGTTCTTTTAAAACTAAGAATTTTGTAAGTACATCTAGACCTCTAGAACTAATACATTTGGATTTGTTTGGTCCTAATAGATTTGCTAGTCTAGGAGGAAAGTTATATGCATTTGTACTTGTTGATGATTACTCAAGGTTTACATGGGTTAATTTCCTAGCTCAAAAGAATGAAGCTTTTAATCATTTTAAATTTTTTGCAAAGAGAGTTCAAAATGAAAAAGGGTATGTGATCACAACTATTAGAAGTGATCATGACAAAGAATTTGAAAATGATAACTTTGAAAATTTTTGTAATGAACTTGGAATCTCACATAATTTTTTAGCTCCTAGAACACCGCAGCAAAATGTTTTGGTTGAAAGAAAAAATAGAACATTGGTAGAAATGGCTAGAACAATGCTTAACGAGTATAATTTACTTTCTTACTTTTGGGCGAAAGCTATTAATACTGCATGTTATTTTCAAATCATGTTTTCAAAAGACCTTTAATGAATAAAACTTATTATGAGCTATGGATGGGAAGAAAACCTAAAATCTCATACCTTAGAGTATTTGGATGCAAATGCTTCATATTAAATACCAATGACAACCTTGGAAAATTCTTATCCAAATTGGATGAAGGAATCTTTTTAGGTTACTCATCTTCTAGCAAAGCGTATAGAGTATTTAATAGAAGAACTCTAGCAGTTGAAGAACCAATGTATGTTATTTTTGATGAATCACCCAAGCATGATCATGGGAAAGGTCGTATTCTTAATGACTTTGTAGGTACTTTTGAAGAGCTTGAAATAAGCAATGCTCCAAAAAAAGAGAATGATGATCTAATTATGGAATAAGAAGAGACTCAAGAGCTACCCAAAGATTGGCATTATCAAAAGGATTATCCAAGGGACCTCTTCATTGGTGACACTTCAAAGGGAGTAACTACTAGATCAAAATTTAAATATTTAGACTCTAATATTACTTTTGTTTCTCAAATTGAGCCAAGGACTATTGAGGAGACTCTTAATGATGAATGTTGGGTGATTTCCATGCAAGATAAACTCAATCAATTTGAGAGAAACGTAGTGTGGGAACTTGTTCCTAGACCCAAGGATCATCCAATTATTGGATGTAAATGGGTATATAGGAATAAGCTTGATGAAGATTGTCTCATTACTAGAAACAAAGCTAGATTGGTTGCCAAAAGCTATAACTAAGAGCAAGGCATTGATAATGATAAAACATTTTCCCCCGTAGCAAGATTAGAAGTAATTAGAATTTTACTTGCATTTCCATGTCATATGAACTTTAAACCTTTTCAAATGGATGTCAAAAGTGCTTTTTGAATAGTTTTATTAATGAAGAAGTTTATGTTAAATAACACCCTAGTTTTAAAGATTATTAATTTCCAAATCATGTCTTTAAATTAACCAAGGCACTATATGAATTGAAACAAGCTCCAAGAGCTTGGTATGATAGACTTAGTGCTTTTTTTATTGGAAAATGGTTTTACAAAAGGCAAAGTTGACACTACACTTTTTGTTAAAAAGAAATTGCATAACATTTTAATTTTGCAAATCTATGTTGATGACATTATATTTGGTGCTACTAATGAATCATTGCAGCAAGAGTTTTGCTTCTTGTATGACTAGGGAATTTGAAATGAGCTTGATGGTTGAACTTAAGTTCTTTCATGGGTTGCAAGTAAAGTAATGTGCGAGCAGGGATTTTTGCCCCCACTACCATGTGAAATGGTTCTTGCGACTTTGGCACAGTTAGGCTCAGGGCCTTAGAGAACATGGGCCGAAACTCGAAGAAAATAAAGTCGCCACCCGGACAGGCTAGGAAAATAGAAAGGGGTGGGTGACTCAATTTCTAAGGAATCCCCAACCCCCTATTGGGTTTGAAAAGTTTTGTACGTATGAGGAAGGTGAGAATGACCCAGCACCCCCATGACGCCAGGTTCATTGGAACTGTGAGTCTTAATATTATTAAATTCTTAACTTATTAAAGTATCATCCATAATACATGCAATTTAAAATAAATAAATATTCATTGTATTAAAATCAAAAAAGGTCTAAACAAACAAATAAAATGGGCACCCATACAAAATGGAAACATGTCCTTACAACCATGTCCAATGTCCAAAACTAAATAAAATAGGACACCTACTATTTGGTGAAAACATGTCCTTTACATTAATCTCAAAAGTCAAAATAAATTAAATTACATTTAACTAATAAGGTATCCACAAAGTGGAAACATACCTCTTACATCCTTGAAATCAAAATATTCAAAATTAAAATAATTAACTAAATAAATTAAACCATTCAAACATTTATAATAATTAAAAGCAAATCATCCATTATAAACCAAATAAAATAAATCATCCATTATTAGTATATAATGATAAATTAAATAATCAAACCTAGGTTTTAATTTTACATTGAATAATAAATATGCAAAATTAGGGTTTTAATATATGAATTAGGGTTTCTTAAAGTTTAGAATGCTAAATTATGGTTTTAGGGTTTATTACATTCAATTAGGGTTTCTTACATGCAATTTACGTTTAAAACATGCGAACTTAGGTTTGATATGAAAATTAAGATTTTAGCATGTAAACTAGGGTTCTAGAATATAAACAAGGGTTTTAGAATATAAATTAGAGTTTTAAAATGTAAACTAGGGTTTTAAGGTAAAAATTAAGGGTTAAGGTAAAAATTAGGATTTTTGTATAAACTGTTACCGAGGTTCTCCTTATGCTGAAACTAACAATTTTAATACTTCTAATGGTTTGGCTACTGAGTGTTCTAACAAGTTATTATGCAAGATAGTGATGATTTAAAGACTTGGCATAATCACTATAAACTAAAACCAATTTAGTGAGTGATGGTATTTGAAAGTAAATGGCTCCTGTAAGTTTAGAAATAATTTTAATGAAGCAACATGTAAGTTTAAAACAAGTTAAATAATAAACTCAAATATTCGTTTATTGGTTCCACCAAATTAAAAGAGACAACTCAAACTTACTGCCTGAATCCACTTTAGGTTTTGGCTGGAGGTTCAATGCAATCAAGGACGATTTTGGTTCCTGCCTCTTGGATTACTCTGTATGTGTTTTGGTTTTTTACTGATTATTGTTACTTTTGCTTATTGTTACTTTTATTTGATAATCGTTTCCTCCTTAATAATTGTGGCTTCCTTTTGCATTTATAGTCAAAGAAAGTATAAAGCTAAACCCTAATATGCTAATTCGATGGTCAAATGAAGTCCAATCTTAATTAGGAATCTTTTAATCTGTCCCAAAACCAAATAGAACTGAATTAAATGACCATGGAAAATTGGAATGCTTCCAATTTTCCATGGTCATTTAATTCAATTCTAATTTTCCATGAGCCATGGTTCATGGCAAATTGGGCATATCAATTCACCATGAGCCAATGGCCATGGTGAGTTGGGGTTAAACCAAGCTTGGTCAGACTTGTTCAGTCAAATTTAATTCAGGCTTTTAAAATTGAGTTGGAGTTAATTTGGTCCTTTAAAAATTAAATTAGACTCAGTTAGGGTTTTTAAAAATTAAACAAACTTAATTTAGGCCTTTCAAAACTGGACTGTCCTATTTCAAAGCTATAAACTAGGTTTAAGATTTTTAAAATTGGACCAAATTTAGCTTGGCCTTCTTGAATTGAGATCGGATTAGCTTAGGGACAAAATTAAGGGTCTACAATTTGCACCTTGCTTGGCAATCTAAGACTTCAGTAGAAGAGAGCGAAAAGCAACATGACTTTGAGCTGATTTTGGATAAGGATGGGTTCTTGACTTGGGAATTTGTTTAGGTTCTAGACCTGAGGTTGGTTTGGGTTTAGGATTCGAGACTGGTTTGGGTTTTAGACTCGAGTTGGATTTGGGTTTTGAACCAGAGACTGGATTGGGTTCTTGACCTGAGGTTGGGTTGGATCTAGATCCGAGACTGGATTAGGTTCTAGACCCGAGACTAGATTGGGTTCTGGACCCAACCTGGATTTGGGTTCTTGACCTGAGACGGCATGGGGTTCTGGACCCGAGGTTGGTTTGGGTTCTAGACCCAAGGTTAGTTTAGGTTCTAGACTCAAGGCTGGATTAGGTTTTAGACTTGAGCTAGATTTGGGTTTTGGACCCAAGACTGGATTGGGTTCTGGACCTGAGGTTAGTTTAGGTTATGGACTCGAGGTTGGTTTAAGTTCTAGACTTGAGGTTGGTTTAGGTTTTGGACTCGAGGTTGTTTTGGGTTCTATACTTGGGTTGGATTTAGGTTCTAGACTTAAGACTGGATTAGGTTCTGGACACAAGATTGGCTTGGGTTCTGGACACAAGATTGGCTTGGGTTCTGGACCTGAGGTTAGTTTGGGTTTTGGACCCAAGACTGGATTGGGATTTGGACCCAAGCTAGATTTAGGTTATGGACCTAAGACTGGATTGGGTTCTGGGCCAGAGGTGGATTTGCGTTCTAGACCCGAGAGTGGTTAGGGTTTTGGACCTGAGATTGGTTTCAACTAACATTCTATCAGTTGAGGGTTCTGGCTTTCTTCTAGCCAAATAATTTTAGCTCTTCTAGCTAGACTAACCTTCTCTCAGTTGAGGGTTTTGGCTTTCTTCTAGGCAAACAATTTCAGCTCTTCTAGCTGGACTGACCTTTTGTCATTTGAGAGTATGGGCTTTTTTCTAGCCACTTGTTCCATTCTTCAATGGATTACGCTAACATTTTGTCATATGGGAATTTTGGTTTTCTTCTAGCCATCAACTTCACGTCTTCTTCCTTTATAATGAATCTTAAAATAGTGGGTCTTCACCCTTTATAATGGATCTTCATCCTCTGGACATTGGGTCTTCACCCTTCAAAATGGATCTTCATCCTTGAACATTTGTCTTGTATTGACTTCAGCTCTTCTAGCTAGACTGATCTTTTGTCTTTTTCATCTTCATTCTTTTGGGTTTTTTTTTTTACAAAAATTCAGCTATTTTCAGCTAGTTCTCATATTCTCTCTTTGTCCCTTGCATGGCAAAATATTAAAAGTCTAAAAATATTTTGTACATGCATAAAATAAAAAATTTAAAGGTGAAGCTTTTCCCCATGTGTAGGCTCAAACTGATGATCTTGTGCCCATTATACTTCAACCGATACTTATGTCTTGTTCTTTGCACAAGTATGCATCTCCATTTTTGCAAAGTGATTGAATATTTCTGAAGCAACTGTCCTTTCATGCCCCCCTAATGCTTTGTCCTCTTCTCATTGTTTGTTTCAAGAGTATTGGCTGCTTAAAGAGTAGACAATAAAATGCAATGTGACATGCTCATGTATGTGTGTATGCATGATATGCATGAATGATACTTACAGTGACTATACTGACTAGCAGACTGTGATGGTAGGCCGAAATACTTTTGTTGGTACCTTTAGGATATTCATATAGGTCTTGCATTGGATCATCATGACATGTCACATCCACAGCTTTATCTTTAAGACACAGAAAAGAATAAGTAGTGGGGGCCTAAGTAGGATGGTCAGCAATACAGGAGGCATCCATTATCAAACCATGATTTAGTACATAACCTTATGAATGATTCTCTTATCAACCCATTCTTACCCAGTTTATTCTTTAAAGCTTGACCATGCAATGTACTTCCTTATGCTTGAAAGCCTGTGTGAAAAAAAAAAACTTTTTTTTTAATTTAATTTTGAAATCAAATGTTGGCTTTGCCAAATCAGTGTCAATATATCTCAGGACTTGACTTTTCCAAATTAAGACATCTATAACATCATAACCCTAGTTACCATACTAAACTTGGGAGTCATTTCCATTTAAGAAAGAACTGTTGCACTCCAGATAGGCACATACACATTACTTGACCAAAGGTATCATTGAGTTTAAATATTGTCTATCTCATATGCATGCTTATTCAAACAATCTCCACTAATAGACTCCACCTACCAAGAGAGATCAACATGTCTTTAATAGGCTTGAAATGGGGTCTATAAGGAACATGGGTTAGATGAAGACTATTTGTAAATTGGTAGTGACATGACACAAATGATACATCTTCACACTGTAAAGATCTTTAAACATTCTCCTATCTTCTTAGCATGAATCTGGATCTTGATTAGGACATTCTTTGCCTTTGTAAAAAGTTGGAGACCCCTCACTCTTTTACTTTTCTTCTTTTTCTCCCTTTCTTTTCTCCCTTTTTCTTTTTTTTTTTTCTTTTCTTTCTTTTGGTATTTCATCATTTTGTCCTTTTTCTCCGTAGGATTATCAAGTGTAAGACTCTCAAGATTATTAACTTGCAGTTGTGATGGCTATAATAGTCTTTCACCTATTTCTCTAATTTTGGCTGAATCTCTTGGTTGGATTGGACCAATTAAAGTCAAACTTCTTCTCATAGGCTAAGTGAAAGTCTTCTATTGTTTCAAGTAGAAAGAACTCTGTTGGCTTTTGGCACTACTCTTTTAATTTTTGTTATTTTATTCTTCTTTTTCTCTTTCTTTCTTCTTCTTTTCCCTTCCTTTCTTTTTTTAGCTCTAAAAGAGTCTTATTGTTCATACTATCCTATGCTTATAACTATGGAGTAGCATGAGTTTGCTTCAATGAGGATAGATCCTTTTGTTGCCCTGATGCCACCTTAAAGATGAAATAGATTTGAGAAATTAAGTCTAGTTCAGATAAAGTTTTAACCATTTTTATGGTCTTGACTGAGCATCCATTTGTTCAATCTTCTTGCTTGTTGGTAGCTCAGTGATAATCAGACTTGCCATAAGTGTCATAACAGCTCAAGGCAGGTTATCAGAGTTTATAAGCCAATAAAAAGCAAGCAAAAATATTAATAAGGCTCAAAGGGACAAACTGGGGATTGATATTAACAGGATGGATACTAGTTGTTGGCTCACCAAACAATGCCTAGATCACCTCTCTCTTAAATAAGTTAAGTTTAATTTCACTTTAAAAGTTTGTCAAAGCATGTTCTAAGATCGACTAGAATCTAGACACAAGTAATTATGTAGGAGTCCTCTTTAAGTAAGCTTAATAGCTCAATGCTATAGTCCAATTCAAATCATGATGCATAGATATACTAATTTTAAAATAACAAGCTAGATTTTTCATTGGTTGAGCATTAAAATGGAAAAAACCAATAAAATTATAAATTCTATAAAAATAATTTATTTAAAAAATCTTAATTTGAGAAAATAGAATTGTTCCAATGAAATGTTAATGAAAAAAAATCTTTCCCCATCATGAAGGTGGCCGGTGGAGGTACTCTTCAAAACTTAGGCAAAGGATTATTCTTCATGTTGGGCTTATCGGGCTTCGGTAGCTTACCACTGTCGACCAAGTCTTGGATCTCATGCCTTAATTGAACACATTTATCTGTCTCGTGCCCTTGCACTTGATGGAATTGATGGAAGGCCTTGGCATCAAAGTTCGATGGCAGAGGCTTATATAGAGGTCGAGGTGTAAATGGTTGTAGCAAATCCATCTTTATTAGATTTTCTAACATCTTTGACAGAGGTTCCGCAAATTATGAGAATTTATTCTTCTTTACTGGCTCATTTGTTCCATTTATCTCAACATCTCTCCTTCCCTTTAACTTTGCCCTCTGTGATGGTAGCCACCCTTATTGATCTGTTTAGACAACACATTGTTCAATTGGTCTTATATAATAGGGATTGACCCCTCATTTCTTATTTGATCTATATTAGTGGACTTGTTCCTTATTTTCATGAGAGATGCCTCATTGGCATTTTTTATGATCTCCAAAATCTCAACCAACTAGGTCTTTATAATATCAGCCAATTAATCATGTAGCTCAACCATCCTAGCTTTGACAACATTTATCAACTATATCCCTTAGTTGGTTTTTATCCATCCTCCTACTTGAATCAAAATCACTATTGTAGGTGGTGTTATTGTGTGCTCTTGAACTGCTGTACTCCACGTCTGCGAGCAAGAAAGGAACAATGTCATGTAATGCAATGCATGTATGCATGTATGCACAAATAAAAAAGAGTAAGAATGACCCTTCCAACCTTATATCACCCATACACGAATGACGAGTCTCTTTTCTTAGGTATATGGTCAATAAATTTCAATATGGGACATCTTGTTTTTTATGAAATTCACTCGGACGATTTAACCAATAGTTGTATTTTTAAATTTAGAAGTCAATCCATAATAATTCGCATTAATTAAGTTTTAATCAATTGGATCAATTGGAAATAACTTTCATGCTATATTATAGATTAAAACTAAATTAAAGGATTTATCATAAATAGATTTCCCATTTGAAAAAAGCAACTAATGATTAATGCCACAAACAAGCCCATGATTAACAGTTCTTAGTATAAATTGGGCCCACAATTAATTTTAATATTCCATAATTGACCTAACTAATGGTAATCCCATTAAAGAAAAAGGTTTTACTAAAAACTTTGAGCTATGAAGTATAAAATAATTTTGAGCCCATCTTTGAAAAAATGTTTCAAAAAACCTATTGCAAAAAAAATATTTAAAAAATTAATTATGGGCTTCATTTTTGGACCATGAGTTAAAAAACAATTTTGACCCATCTTGAAAAGGTTTTAAGTCTAAAGACCATATAAAAAGAGTTTGAAACTAATTTGGTCTTTTGGCTTAAAACTATTTTGAGTTTACAATATAATTAGGTCATATTAGAAAAAAGAACAAACCAAATAGGTCATGGTTCAAACCAAGATATATCAATCATAGTCAAACAACAAGAATTTAGGTAAAAACCTAAGGAAAGTAACTAGGCCAATTATATGAGCTTTAGTCTTTGGGTTAAAAAGTTTAGGCTCCCATAGCAAGTATATACCAAAAGGTATAAGGCTATGAGTGGTTATGTCATACTTGATCTCCATATCTTAAGTGAAATTATGGTATCCCTAACATAACATAACACGGGCATCCTAACTCACACAAAAAAATGCAATCTAAATGAGACAATGGACAATATCATCATAAGAAAGAATTAAATAATATAAAGACCAATGGAATCGATGTCTCTTATCCCGATTAGAGTCACCACTGTGAGCAGGGATTTTTGCCCCCACCCCATATGGAATGGTTCTTGTGATTTCGGCACTATTATGCTCATGGCCTTAGAGAGCACAGGCCTAAACTTAGAGAAAATGGAGTTGCCACCCAGACAGGCCATGAAAATAAAAAGGGGTGGATGACTCGACTCCTAAAAAATCCCTAACTCCCTATTGGGTTTGAAAAGTTGGGTATGTATGGGGAAGGTGAGAATGACGTAGTACCCCCATGATTCTTGAAAGCTCTGTACATGACAGTCCAGCAAGGAAGAGATGATAAAATGCTCAAAGAAAGGAAGAGCAAAAAAATAAAAAAAAAGGAGAAGAAGAAAAGAAACGAATTTGGTTACCAAACTTTATGCAAGGGCAAAGATTATCCCAATCAAGATCCATACTAATGCCAAGAAGATAGAAAGAATTTGGAGTCTAGAAAGATTGCTCCCAACTGTCTAAAGTTTCAACAAGAAATTTGTAGTGTGAAGGTTTGTCCATTGTGTCACAATAGCTCCAACTTACAAATGGCCTTCATTTAAACCCATGTCCCTTATAGACCCCATTTCAAGCCTATCAAAGACCTGTTGATCTCTCTTGGTAGGTAGAGTCATTAGTGGAGATAGTTTGGATAAGCATGCATATGAGATATATGATATTTAAGTTCAAATGAGACCTTTGGCTAAGTAATGTGTATGTGCCTATCTGAAGTGCAACAATTCTTACTTAAATAGAAATGATTCCCGAGTTTAGTACAGTAACTAGGGTTGTCATATTATAGATATATTAATTTGGAAAAATCAAGTCCTGGGGTACATTGCCATTGATTTGACAAAGCCAACATTTGATCAAAATTCAAAATAAAAAATATTTTTGTCGTACAAAGCCTTCAAGTTAAGAGAAGTTTCTTGAATAGTCGAACCTCGAAGGGCACATTGGGCAAAGGAAATGATTGCTGGCAAGGTTATGAATTAGCTACCAACTGACATGCTGAATGGATGTATCTCTGCTGTTTGGGGCTTCCATTATTCATGTTCTCAATATCTCGAAGATAAAAGCCATAAAATCAAAGCATCCTGTCATTCCAAAGCAAAACTTGAATGGGTATCTGAAAGGAGTCAATGAAAACACTTCCAATGATCATCTTGGTCTATGAGTCGACGAAACCATTCAAACATCTTGTGAAGCAAAGAATCAAAAGAAGATATTGAATCAGGGGGCATAGAAGACTCATTGCTTGAGAAAGGAAGAAATGCATGCTTGTTCGATGAGCTAGACAATATACAAACATCAATCAAAGCTGCATAGGAAAAATCATGGGCTTGAACCTATACAGGGGGCAAGGAGAAGATATGAAGGCTAGATAAAAAGAGAGAGAGAGAGAGAGAGAGAGAGAGAGAGAGTTACAGTAAAGATGGAAATTATATATTTATGCTTATTGTACAATGTTTATACAATTGATACAATATTTATACATTGCTAAGAAGGTGGTGGTAGGTCATCAAATAAAGCCCTGAAAAAGTCGTCACCTGTTGGAGGAGGAAGCAAATTACTCATCCCGAGTTTATCCGATGCAGGAGCACCAAAATCCCTATTACCTTGGAGTTTTGATCTGTCACGGTCCTCATCGGAAGTAGACAAAAGGATCTCATTGTCATCAGTTTGGGGCCTCTTGATGAAGAAGCGCCAGGATCCCTCATCCCCTGAAATCGGAAGTCTCAGAAATTTTGTTCTGATTGATGATATAAATTTTCAAAATGAGAAGCCTGCTGATGACTAGCAACCAACTCTTCTTGAAGTTTCTTATTTTGTTCTTCAAGCATCCGCTGTGAGCCAGGAAGGAAAAGGTAAGAACATACATAATCATGCATACATATTGCATAAATTATCAAGAAAACTTACCAGGTAATTCATATCAATGCCCTGCGGATGAGATGTCATATCTAGCGGACTAGAATGAGCAAATGAAGGAGCAGTAAAAGAAGGTCTAGCCTCATGATCAAATAAGCCAACAGCCTGCAACAATCATTAAAGAGTCAAAATAAGATAAGAAAGAAGCGGTTGTAAAGGAAGAATGGTAAAAGTTTTACCTGAGAAGTGCTAGCCCCGAGATGTGGAACGAATTCTCCTGCATCTCCATGATGTTCCTCTTCAACTCTACCCTCTTTTCTTCGGGAATTCCCCGTACACCAATAGGAGATACAATAAAGTTTAAGAGCCTCATTTGAATATAATGAGCATAAAATGCACTCGGCGGATAGAGAAATGTTTCAACACCATAACCATGGCGAGCCAACCACCATGCATCCTCCGGCATTGATATAATATTTAAAGTATATTTCGGGAAAGGCATCGGAATCCTCCACTACTCTGGACCAAGAAACCACTCATAAACTCTCTCTCCGAGAAACCAGCCACTAGACACTGGGCCAGCGATGAATCGACAAGTATGTTGAAAAGATTGCGCAACCTTCATGAAGGGCGACCAGTTTGTCCGCTCATCTGGGTTCCACCAGGCCAAATTCACTTGCAAAATGACATAAGGTAAGTCAACTTTCTTATAAATTTTAAAGCATACTTATACTATTTTACTTGGTCCCAGGTTAAGCGGCTCAACATGAAGCATTGGGTATGCACATGGCAAGAGCCGAGAATGTCCACACTATCTGACAACCAGAAATTTAATCTCGGATACCCGATTCTCTCTCGGGAAATACCTGTAATATCCCAAATTGTACCCTAGGAGAATTGGATTAATTGTTGATATTAATTGGATTATGTGTATAAGCTTAATGGTAAGAGAATAAGGAATATGAGAAAGTGTATATGTGGTGTATATGAGTTATATATGGTTGCAAGTCAAAGGAAGAGATTATTGTTATTATTTAATTGTGTTTAAGAATTATTTAAGTGAGTTTTGTGTAGTGGGAAAAGATATTTTATTTGTTTAATATTAAATGAAAGGTGGAGAGGATTTTAAGGAAAGTTGTTGGAGAGAGAAGGTTTGAATTTGTCTTTGGCTTCTCTTCTTTCCTTTCTTACGTGACAACCCATTTCTTTCTTTCCTTTTTCCATTTCTTTTCCTTTGTTCTTCGGCTAGCAGAAACAAGAGAGAGAGGAAGAGATTTATCCTTGCAAGATCAAGAGTAGAAGAGTTTTCAAGAGAACAAGTTGAAGGTTTAAGAGTTCTCCATCCTTGGTAAGTTCTTTCTTGACTCTTTGTGTTGTTTTGAGTTGATTGGATATTTGATGGTTTGAGTTGTGTGTTTGAGATGTGTTTTTGAGTGCTTGGTTCTTTGGTTTTTGGATTTTGGGGTTTGATTGAAGGAAAGAGTAAGGTTGTTGGTGGTAGAGATGTGTTGGTGTTATGGGTTTGAAATAATGAGTATGGTTTGTGATTTGTGTTTAATGTGTGTGTTTTGAGTTGTTTTGATGTTCTTGGCAAGTTCATTATGGTTTTGGGTGTGTCTAGTTGAGTTATGTTGAAGTGAAAGATGATGAAAGAGTGTTGTTTGTTGGTTTGATTGTGGTTTGGCCGGAATCTGGGTTTTTGGTCGGACACGCCCATGGGCACGTCCAGGATTGTTAGGCGTGTCAATTGTGTTTGAGGCAGTAGGTGAGACACGGCCATGAGCACGCCCGTGTTAGTTAGCGTGTCATAGCTACTGTGATTTTGGAGAAATTACACGGCCAGGAGCACGTGCATGATGTTGGACGTGTCAATACTTTTGAGAGACATAATGTATTACACGCCGATGAACATGCCCGTGGTGTTGAGCGTGTAAATGTTTCTGTGTTGAAGAGTTAGGGCACGGTCAGGAACACGGTCGTGTGGGTGAGCGTGTCCAGTTTAGGGTTTTGCCTTAGTTGGTTCTAAACCTCATGAGCTTAAGAGGGTTTCTTTATTCTTTTGGAATAGGTTGTGAAGAAGGTGAATTTACCCATATTCAAGAGGTGATAGATTCTTGAAGAAAGAAGTGTTTAGAGTTGTGAGGGTTGTTGTTAAGGTAAGTACAAGTTATTCATTAATGCATATACATGTTGAGACTCAATGCATATGAATGTAAATGTGTTGAGTATTGCATTATATTGTTCATACATATAAATAATGTTATTTTGTGTATAATGTGAATTGTTAAGTATATGCCATGTTGAGATATGATGAAATGTGAAATCAATGTGGTTGATAATAATGATGTGAATGAAAAGGTTGAGGTATGCTTGCTTATATGAGATATGAAGCCATGATGATTGGCTAAGAAATGTTAAATGAGAAATGAATTGAAATATGAAACTAAATAAAATGATTGTGTGTATAATATGTTGATTCAATTTTCAGAGTACTGTATTTGGCGGCATGCCTATGAATCATTGGATTGGTGAAATGGGATGGCCCGTAAACCGATGCCAATTGAAAATGTGAATCACTGGATAGGCGAAATGGGATGGCCCGTAAGCTGGTTCCAGTTGAAAAATGTGAAATGAATCATTGGATAGGCGAAATGGGATGGCCCGTAAGCTATTTTCCAATTGAAATTTAGTAACAGTCTAGCCGGGTTGAGGATCTCCTCATGTTTATGAGTTGATGGTCCAAGAGACTGGGTCTGTTACGCTATCCATGGATAGAGATATGATATATATTGCCTACGGGCTTGATGAGTTGTGATATTGGACCAAAACAGTTACTCTGAACCTTGAATAACATATTAGTGTCATTTTGGGCCCATGCTTGTGTTTGTTATAATGTGATTAGGAATTGGAGAAATTGATGAGAAATGAGATAATGTTATGATATATGAACATAATTTGATTGTATGACTTGAACATTGCACCATGGCATATTGATATTATAGCTTGTATTACTAAGCCGTAGGCTTAGCGCGATTGTGGTTCTTCGCGCAGGTGTCAGAGAAGAACCTGAGAGTTCCACTAGACCGAGTGAGTCTAGACATTGAGGAGTTATTCTTGGACTTAAAGATCAGAGATCAAGCTGCCACTTATGTATATATTTTATATTTGTAACTTTGATTTCAATGTTTATGTCATTGTGAATATTTCTACCATTTCCGCTGCGGAGTAATTAAATGTTTTTAACTATTGTGTTTTATAAATACTCTCGTGAATTTGGATCTCTTTTATTTGTTTTAAAAGGTATGTTTTGTGTATTTTATAAACAGTGGCAACCTATATTCAGTATACGTATATTACGATCGTATCAGCATGCTGTATACGTATACGGTATATAGGGGTGTTACAATTATTTTGGTATCAGAGCCTAGGTTTGAGATTCTCAACCTAGGTAAACTGTAAGAAAAAGAGTATTTTGATTTGAAAAGTTGGTTTTTGAGTAAAATATATACTTAGTATTGGCAGACTCTGATCTTTAATAAGGTGTATTCTGCTATATTTGCAGATTTAGGTTGTGATGGATCCTCATTCGCGTCAGTCTGTTGAGGGAAGTGCGGAGAGTATAGCTCCGGATGAGTATAGAGATGAGGTTAGAATTGATAGAGCTGGGGAGGCACCTGCTTCTGGGGCAGGGGGACCAGTTGGTGATGAGGTTCCACCAGCTTGGTTCAGGAATATGATGGAAGTAATGAGACAAGCTCCAGTGCAACCACCGCCACCACCACCTCAGCCTCAGGTATCAGTCAGGCAGTATGATAAATTGAGGAAGTTTGGAGCAGAAGATTTTCTGGGTACTATAGACCCGGCAGTGGCTGAACAATGGTTAGACAAAGTACAGAGGATCTTTATTCAGTTGCAAGCCACACCTGAAGAAAAATTTGATTATATCAGGTCATTACTGCAGAAGGACGCCTATGACTGGTGGAAGACTGTGCCTCATGCCATAGATGATCCACCTACCCTATCTTATGCTGATTTTCTCAGGGAGTTTGAGCGGAAGTATACTCCAAGGGAGTATAAAGATATGAAGAAAACGGAGTTTCTGAGTTTGAGACAGGATCACCGGACAGTAACAGAGTATGAGGTTGAATTTATCCGGTTGAGCCATTATGCAGGTGGTATTATATCTGATGAGATTGACAGATGCAGGAGATTTGAAGGGGGATTGAGGCCCTCTATTATGTGTCTTGTGGCTGGTTCCAGATATCAGGATTTCTCCCAGCTTGTTGCTGCAGCTAGGAGTGTGGAGAGAGCCCAGGACATTGCAGCATCTGCTTCTGAAGAGGAGGTTAGAGTGAGAAGGCCCCAGTTTGAGGCAGGGTCTTCATCTGTTAAGAGGGGTAGAGGCAGCTTTGTTCCCAGAGTTGGGAGGAGTCAGAGGCCGACTGGTAGGTCAATACAGTATTCGAGACAGAGATCACGATCTACAGCTTCTGTAGCTAGTGCTCCTACCCCAGTGATTCAGAGATCTACTCCACGGGTATGTGAGCTTTGTGGTAAGATCCATGTGGGTGGTTGTCAGAGGATTGGTGGATCAGGTGTGTGTTTTCGTTGTGGATCGCCTGATCATTTCATTAGAGAGTGTCCTGAGATGCAGGAACAGAGGTCAGTGGATTCTGTAGTTTCTCGACCCAGTTTTGGCAGAGGAGGTAGAGGAGGCAGGAGTTTTGGCAGAGGGGGTAGATCTGGGTTCAGTCAGAGGGGAGGATCTTCATTTAGAGACAGTAGACCTGATGAGGCCGGACCATCCCAGAGAGTTTATGTAATGCAGAGACAGCCAGATGCTTCAGCTGTCATTGCTGGTACTTTCTCTTTATTTGGCATCTCTGTTATTGCTTTAATTGACCCTGGATCCACTCATTCATATATTAGTGCATCTATATTGCCTATGTCTGAATTGCATGCTGAATCCTTAGGATTCGATGTTTTGGTGACAAATCCGTTAGGGCATAGTATGATTGTTAGTAAGGTGCACCGAGAGTGTGCAATTGTGGTTCAGGGTGAAAAATTTCTTGGTGATTTGATTGAGATGCCATTTAAGGAGTATGATTTGATTTTGGGTATGGATTGGTTATCTAGACATGGAGCTGTGGTAGATTGTAAGAGGAAGAATGTTACTTTGAGAACTAGTGATGATAGAATTGTGATGGTATCTAGCGAGCAGAAGCAACTTGCATCCTCGTTGATTTCAGCTGTTTCAGCTAGGAGGTTGATCAGAAAAGGGTGTGATGCCTATCTTGCTCATGTCTTAGATACCAGGGTGGTAGGTTCTCAACTTGATAGCATAGCCACAGTTGCTGAGTTTCCGGATGTTTTCCCAGAGGAGTTGCCAGGATTGCCTCCTGAGAGAGAGGTGGAGTTTGGTATTGATTTGTTGCCGGGTACCACTCCTATCTCTATTACTCCTTATAGAATGGCACCTGTTGAACTGAGAGAATTGAAGGTGCAATTACAGGAGTTGTTAGATAAAGGATTCATTCACCCTAGTGTTTCACCATGGGGAGCTCCTGTGTTGTTTGTAAAGAAGAAGGATGGTACTATGAGATTGTGTATCGATTATAGGCAATTGAATAAAGTGACTATCAAGAATAAGTATCCTTTGCCTAGAATTGATGATCTCTTTGATCAGTTGAAGGGAGCAGCAGTATTCTCTAAGATTGATTTGAGATCAGGGTACCATCAATTGCGGGTCCGAGCTGAAGATGTGTCGAAGACAGCTTTTCGAACCAGGTATGGGCATTATGAGTTTTTGGTGATGCCTTTTGGTTTGACGAATGCACCTGCAGCTTTCATGGATTTGATGAATAGGGTGTTTAGGCCCTATCTTGATCAGTTTGTGGTGGTGTTTATAGATGATATTTTGGTGTATTCTCGGAATGAGGAAGAGCATGACAAGCATTTGAGAATTGTGTTGCAAATCTTGAGAGAGAAGCATTTGTATGCTAAGCTGTCGAAGTGTGAATTCTGGCTTGATCAAGTAGCTTTTCTCGGTCACATTGTTTCAGCTGATGGCATTAGAGTTGATCCGAGTAATGTTGAAGCTATTTTGAATTGGAGTCCACCGAAGTCTGTGACGGAAGTTAGAAGTTTTCTGGGTTTGGCAGGCTATTATCGGCGATTTGTAAAGGGTTTTTCTTTGATAGCTACTCCACTTACCAGATTTCTTTGGAAGGGAGTGAGATTTGTGTGGACTGATCAGTGTCAAGCTAGCTTTGAGCAGTTGAAGAAGATGTTAACTCAAGCTCCTGTTCTCACTTTGCCTATAGAAGATAAACCATATGTGATTTATAGTGATGCTTCACATAGTGGTTTGGGTTGTGTGCTGATGCAAGAGGGTAAAGTGGTAGCTTATGCTTCTCGTCAGTTGAAGCCGCATGAGCTCAATTATCCGACTCATGATTTGGAATTGGCGGCTATTGTGTTTGCTTTGAAGATATGGCGACATTATTTGTACGGAGAGAAATGCTTTATCTATACCGACCATAAAAGTTTGAAATATTTGGGAGTTCAGAAGGAACTTAATCTTCGTCAGAGAAGATGGTTGGAATTGATTAAAGACTACGACTGTTTGATTGATTATCATCCAGGTAAAGCAAATGTTGTTGCTGAGGCCTTGAGTCGGAAGTCTTTAGCAGGTTTGACTGTGTTTTCGCTCTCGTTGCTTGTTGAGTTGAGGGCTTTGCATGCTAGTTTCATATCTTGTGATGATGGTGCATTGTTGGCACAATTACAATTGAGACCAGTGTTGTTAGATCAGATTAAGGAGGCTCAGTTGGCTGATAAGAAAATTCAGAAGGTTGTTTCTGATTGCCAAAAAGGAGAGAGCCGAGATTTTGTTGTGAGAGATGATGGTAGTTTGTGGTTGAAGAATAGATTGTGTGTTCCTGAGGATGATAACTTGAGGAAGATTATTTTAGAAGAAGCACACCAATCAGTGTTTGCTATGCATCCGAGCAGTACGAAGATGTACCATGATTTGAGACAGCATTATTGGTGGTCTGGTATGAAGAGAGACATTGCGGAGTTTGTGTCTAGATGTCTCACATGTCAGAGGGTTAAAGCAGAGCATCAAGTTCCAACTGGGTTGCTTCAACCTTTGTCAGTGCCTGAATGGAAATGGGACAGAGTAACAATGGATTTTGTTTCAGGGTTACCTTTGACCCAAAGGAAACAAGATGCTATTTGGGTGATTGTTGACAGGTTGACTAAGACAGCTCATTTTCTTCCAGTTCGGATGGATTACTCTCTTGAGAGATTAGCTGAGCTGTATATCCATGAGATTGTGAGATTGCATGGAATCCCAATTTCTTTAGTGTCTGATCGAGATCCGAGGTTTACTTTGAGGTTTTGGAAGAGTTTGCATAGAGCTTTGGGTTCTCGACTGCACTTTAGTACTGCTTTCCATCCGCAGACGGATGGCAGTCAGAGAGAGTGATACAGATCATTGAAGATATGTTAAGAAGCTGTGTCATTAATTTCTCTGGAAGTTGGGATATATTTTTGCCTCTTGTGGAATTTGCTTACAATAACAGTCATCAATCGAGTATTGGGATGGCACCATTCGAAGCATTGTATGGAAGAAGGTGTAGGACACCTTTGTGTTGGAATGAAATTGGTGAAGGTAAGTTAATTGGTCCTGATTTGGTTAAAGAGACTGAGGAAAAAGTAAAGATCATTCGAGATAGATTGAAATCAGCTTCAGACCGACAGAAGTCTTATTCGGATTTGAAGAGGAGAGACATTGAGTATAGTGTAGGAGAGAAAGTATTTTTGAAAGTATCTCCTTGGAAAAAGATCTTGAGGTTTGGTCATAAAGGAAAATTGAATCCTCGTTTCATTGGACCGTATGAGATATTGGAAAGAGTAGGACCAGTTGCTTATCGACTTGCTTTGCCACCTGAGTTGGATAGGATCCATAATGTATTCCATGTTTCTATGTTGAGGAGGTACAGGTCGGATCCATCTCATGTGTTGTCAATTGAATCTGTTATAGTTAGTTCAGATCTAACATTTGAAGAAGAACCAATTGCTATCTTGGCACATGAAGTGAAAGAATTGAGAAACAAGAAAGTGCCATTGGTAAAAGTTCTATGGAAGAACCATGCAAAAGAAGAGGCTACTTGGGAAAGTGAGCAAACTATGCGAGACCAATATCCTCATTTGTTTCGGACTTGATTTCAGGTAATTTCGAGGACGAAATTTCTTTTAAGAGGGGAAGAATTGTAATATCCCAAATTGTACCCTAGGAGAATTGGATTAATTGTTGATATTAATTGGATTATGTGTATAAGCTTAATGGTAAGAGAATAAGGAATATGAGAAAGTGTATATGTGGTGTATATGAGTTATATATGGTTGCAAGTCAAAGGAAGAGATTATTGTTATTATTTAATTGTGTTTAAGAATTATTTAAGTGAGTTTTGTGTAGTGGGAAAAGATATTTTATTTGTTTAATATTAAATGAAAGGTGGAGAGGATTTTAAGGAAAGTTGTTGGAGAGAGAAGGTTTGAATTTGTCTTTGGCTTCTCTTCTTTCCTTTCTTACGTGACAACCCATTTCTTTCTTTCCTTTTTCCATTTCTTTTCCTTTGTTCTTCGGCTAGCAGAAACAAGAGAGAGAGGAAGAGATTTATCCTTGCAAGATCAAGAGTAGAAGAGTTTTCAAGAGAACAAGTTGAAGGTTTAAGAGTTCTCCATCCTTGGTAAGTTCTTTCTTGACTCTTTGTGTTGTTTTGAGTTGATTGGATATTTGATGGTTTGAGTTGTGTGTTTGAGATGTGTTTTTGAGTGCTTGGTTCTTTGGTTTTTGGATTTTGGGGTTTGATTGAAGGAAAGAGTAAGGTTGTTGGTGGTAGAGATGTGTTGGTGTTATGGGTTTGAAATAATGAGTATGGTTTGTGATTTGTGTTTAATGTGTGTGTTTTGAGTTGTTTTGATGTTCTTGGCAAGTTCATTATGGTTTTGGGTGTGTCTAGTTGAGTTATGTTGAAGTGAAAGATGATGAAAGAGTGTTGTTTGTTGGTTTGATTGTGGTTTGGCCGGAATCTGGGTTTTTGGTCGGACACGCCCATGGGCACGTCCAGGATTGTTAGGCGTGTCAATTGTGTTTGAGGCAGTAGGTGAGACACGGCCATGAGCACGCCCGTGTTAGTTAGCGTGTCATAGCTACTGTGATTTTGGAGAAATTACACGGCCAGGAGCACGTGCATGATGTTGGACGTGTCAATACTTTTGAGAGACATAATGTATTACACGCCGATGAACACGCCCGTGGTGTTAAGCGTGTAAATGTTTCTGTGTTGAAGAGTTAGGGCACGGTCAGGAACACGGTCGTGTGGGTGAGCGTGTCCAGTTTAGGGTTTTGCCTTAGTTGGTTCTAAACCTCATGAGCTTAAGAGGGTTTCTTTATTCTTTTGGAATAGGTTGTGAAGAAGGTGAATTTACCCATATTCAAGAGGTGATAGATTCTTGAAGAAAGAAGTGTTTAGAGTTGTGAGGGTTGTTGTTAAGGTAAGTACAAGTTATTCATTAATGCATATACATGTTGAGACTCAATGCATATGAATGTAAATGTGTTGAGTATTGCATTATATTGTTCATACATATAAATAATGTTATTTTGTGTATAATGTGAATTGTTAAGTATATGCCATGTTGAGATATGATGAAATGTGAAATCAATGTGGTTGATAATAATGATGTGAATGAAAAGGTTGAGGTATGCTTGCTTATATGAGATATGAAGCCATGATGATTGGCTAAGAAATGTTAAATGAGAAATGAATTGAAATATGAAACTAAATAAAATGATTGTGTGTATAATATGTTGATTCAATTTTCAGAGTACTGTATTTGGCGGCATGCCTATGAATCATTGGATTGGTGAAATGGGATGGCCCGTAAACCGATGCCAATTGAAAATGTGAATCACTGGATAGGCGAAATGGGATGGCCCGTAAGCTGGTTCCAGTTGAAAAATGTGAAATGAATCATTGGATAGGCGAAATGGGATGGCCCGTAAGCTATTTTCCAATTGAAATTTAGTAACAGTCTAGCCGGGTTGAGGATCTCCTCATGTTTATGAGTTGATGGTCCAAGAGACTGGGTCTGTTACGCTATCCATGGATAGAGATATGATATATATTGCCTACGGGCTTGATGAGTTGTGATATTGGACCAAAACAGTTACTCTGAACCTTGAATAACATATTAGTGTCATTTTGGGCCCATGCTTGTGTTTGTTATAATGTGATTAGGAATTGGAGAAATTGATGAGAAATGAGATAATGTTATGATATATGAACATAATTTGATTGTATGACTTGAACATTGCACCATGGCATATTGATATTATAGCTTGTATTACTAAGCCGTAGGCTTAGCGCGATTGTGGTTCTTCGCGCAGGTGTCAGAGAAGAACATGAGAGTTCCACTAGACCGAGTGAGTCTAGACATTGAGGAGTTATTCTTGGACTTAAAGATCAGAGATCAAGCTGCCACTTATGTATATATTTTATATTTGTAACTTTGATTTCAATGTTTATGTCATTGTGAATATTTCTACCATTTCCGCTGCGGAGTAATTAAATGTTTTTAACTATTGTGTTTTATAAATACTCTCGTGAATTTGGATCTCTTTTATTTGTTTTAAAAGGTATGTTTTGTGTATTTTATAAACAGTGGCAACCTATATTCAGTATACGTATATTACGATCGTATCAGCATGCTGTATACATATACGGTATATAGGGGTGTTACAATACCAGGCACTCTCACAAGGTTGTGTTTGTATGCCCATGCCTACAACAACAATAAAAATCAAATTCACATAAAAAGGAATGGAATTGACATTGGTGGAAGAAGAATACCTCAACAACCGCCATCAAGCCGACAAAAGACTTCTTATTTCGGAAAATTTTATCAAGACCATGGTAAAGACAGGCGAGACTAGCTTCGCCCCTGTAACACCTTCATACCCTATATACGTACAATATATATTTTCAGCATATGTAAAATACGCATATACGGAATAAAAATATCACTGACAGATTTAATAAAAATTTTCACATTTCTATTTTAAGATTTCAAATACTAATATATAAAATAAATAGTATATAAATATTCTTTGCTTGCTATAGGAATCCAAAATAAATATTTTATATGAAAATCTCTGGTAAAAATTCGCCAGAGTTTTGTTTGTAATTTGGACGTTCTCAAAATTCAGCAAAACACAACCTGCATAAAGCAAACACTCCCAATAAAAATCAATTCACCATTTCACCAATACTTCTCAATTTCTCCATATTTTCTCAAAATACTTATATATAGATATATAAATTAACAACACATATAAAATTCCATCTGAACAAATTATTCAAAACATTCTTTACAATTTATATTATATACTTCAAAAAACATATCATAACATATATAATATCAAAATACATTGTAATATCAAATATTTACATGCTGGCAACTGGCTCTGATCTTGATGTACCCAAAAACAACTCTTCAAGCTCAATAAATACAAACCTAGACCTGACCAGGCCTAGTAAAACTATCTGGCTCTACAAAATCATCCATGACACTTGCGCGATAAATTACAATCGCGCTAAGCCGACGCCTAGTGGTACAAAATTTGATAATAACAATAAAACTCAATGCAATGTCAATGTACAATGCATATAGATGTCACATCATTCTACTTTATTATATTTTTCAAATATTTCATAATCACAACTCATAGCATTACATTGCTCAATTGTATCACAATTCATAATTCACATTAAAGCAAAGACAAGCATGGCCCCAAAAGGATCTAATATGCTATCAAATTTCAGAGTTACTGCTTTGGTCTATAATGACACCATGTGTCTAGCCCCGTAAGCAATATATCCATGGATAATGTAACAGCCCCAGTCTCTTGGACCTCAACCCAGCTAGACCCTTAGGCCCCAATATCTTAGTCCTCAACCATGCTAGACTGCTACAGTTTTTGAGGCTTACGATCCAGTCTTTTCACCCCCAAAAACATCATATTTATCAGCTGGCCTAGCTTACGACCCAGTCTTTTCACCATTCCAGTGTTTAGGCCGTAGGCAATCATAGGCATGCCGCCAAACCCAGAAATCTGAAAATTGAATAACATACTAGGCACACAATTTATTCATTTTTCATTATTAATCTCTTTCTTTTTGTTACATATTCAATCTAGGCACATTGCCTTATTTTCACATTTTTTTTCTCACTTTTCTCATTTTTCACATCTTTCTCATTTTTCTCATTTTTCTCACTTTTCTCATTTTTATCAATATCAATTCATTTCATTATTCCACATATCTCATTTTTACATTCACATAATATATATATTTCACATGTTACACAAATTAGCCATTATCAATGACTTTTCACAATGCATTTAACACATATATGGCATTACAAATGTCATAGCATATTATTTATCCACAATTAATGAACCAAGTAGCTTAACACATTTTTCAACCAAAATGTGTTAAGTCCAAATGTTATGCAAATATAGACATTATATTCAAAGTTTGTACATACCTCCACTAGCAACCCAAAGCAAGCTTAACACAACCTCCAATCCTATCATTCCAACTTGCCCTTCACCACTTGGATGAAGCAAATCAACCTCCCTCAATGCCTATACCAAATGTGATCATACATAATCATTTAATATCACATTCTAAGGTATTCTCAACATCAAACCATAATTAAACATCACTCTAAACCAAATTTCAAAATTAAGCTTCACCTCACTTTAACTTTGAAAAATCATATCAAGCCATTTAAATTAGTATTTTAAGTTTATTAATATCATTAGAAACATGTTTTTAGCATGTTTAAACCAATTACATTAATTAACCACACGCTTATGTCCAAAACCCTAAAATGACATAACCTTCACCATTGAAGGATCTCTATTCCAACTCAATTCAATTATCATTTCAATCTTATTTCTACCACTTATATCATTAAATAACATTATTTAAGCATTAAAATCAAACAATTAATCATTCTTTGAAAATTCACTTTTCCAAAACCCTAAATCAATACTATCATTCTCAAACTCCAACCAAATACAACCAAATCTAATATTTGACTTTAAAATACTTGTTTATGAATCAAAACAACACATTTGGAACCAATTTGCACAATTAAAGCTCATATTTCCCCAAACCCAAAAGTTCCATAACCCTAAATTCTCTCTCTTCACCATTCTTTAACCAAACTCCATCATCTCTTCAATCTAACCTTAGAATCATTGTTAACTACCCAAAATAACATCATACACACCAATTCCTACAATTATAATATACTATATCAAAATCCAAATTCTCAAATAATACAAATTTTCATAGAATTCAAAGAAAAGAGTTGGAAACTTACTAGTTTTGGATGAAATCACCAAAAATTCACTTGAAACTTGTTAAATCCTTCAATTTATGGAGTATGGAAGAATCAAATTCATGCTCCAAACTCCCATGGAAAACTTCCTAAAGGAAGAAGAAGAAGAAGAAGAATACTTTTTTTTTAATATTTCTTTTCCTTTTCATCTTTTTTTAACATTATATATATATTAAAATAATTTAATAATTAATTATTTAATAAATTAAAAGTCCTAAATTTCCTCTTCAATTCAAAAATAATTTATTTTTGAATTATTTTATTAATTTTGAATTTCTAAGATTTGATTACCAAAATACCCTTTTACTTTGACTTTTCTTTTAAAAAGTGTTGACTTTTATATGTTGTATATATTTTACATATATATATCACATATATGTTCCGCTTTTTCATTTAAAACTCCTTCATTTTTCATTTAAAACCATTAATTTAATTTATCCATTTAAATTATAATTTATTTTATCAAATTTTCAAAAATTAGAACTTTTCAAAAATTTGGGATATCACACATATGCACAAGTAATATGTATCTTATATACACATCAAATGTTGCTTATATGTGTATTAAATATTTAGTATGTAATGTATTAATCCAACATATACAATTAATATATCATATGTATATGTTATATATACTCTAGATATATATATATATATATATTGAGTATATACAATTTTATATCTCCAAAATCACGGATGTTGCAATTTTCTCCCCCTTAAATAATTTCGTCCTCGAAATTATCCAGTATGGTAATAAATCATCCAAATCATTATTTTACCAACTTACATAATTTCTATTCTCTCCTTTAGGTTCATTCTTAATTTTCTTTTTATCATTCCCTAACACATCATTATACTGTCTATTTACTCAAACAATCACAACAAATTATCATATCATCAATCGAATTGTCATTAGGCAAAAATTAGTTCTTCTCTTTAATATATATACCCACACACCTATTGCATTCAAAATATTTGATCACTTCATTATCTTAAAAATATACTCTCATCACCTTAAATTCAAATGTTGATAACGTTTATCTTAACATAATAATTTTACACATCTTCACTTTGATCCTACTATTTATACAATTACCACATATTAATTTAACATCACCATTATACAACAGCAAAATCTTATTTCCTTAATAAGATTCATTCCCATTATACTATAACTAACATTTTTCTCTTATAATTATTTGAAACTAATATAACTTAGCTCCTTTCATATGCATATACATATCAAAATGCTGTATTGAGCACATTATCATATAACTTGCATATTCTTAATACAACTACAAACATTGAATTTCAATAAATACTTGTAAGCTTATTACATTTCGAATCAATTGATCTAAATATCACAATATGACCATCACAACCTTATTCTATTCTGACCAACCTTTAGTCTATTTTAAATTCATCAATCTGGTTTCAATTCATGACCTAATTCTATTATGTCAAATTTATTTTCAAATTTTAATTCTCTTCGAATTCATCATTATAGATAATATTCACTTCCCAAAGTCTCATTTACATTACACATCATTTTCATCAACTTATTCATTTTATACCACTTTCAAACACATTCATTATAACTCTTACTCACATTTCTTATAGTTACCATATTTACATAAATCACTTTTCTTTCACATCATTTAAAGCTCATCATATTTTCACAATTCTCTTCTGTTTCCACACATTCTATAATTATAAACAAATTTCTAGTATAAAATTATAAGATATAACTATGCAAACCATAAGTCTTGACCATGTTTCTTGAAGCATAACTATCAATCTTACCAAAACTATCCAACGGTCATGCCATAATAATGGTCACGCCTGTGGCTTATAAATAAATACTGCTCCTCTATCATTTTTCTTCAAACATTTTCAATCACAATGTTAAGTTCGTATCGCAAAAATCACATATTCATTTTCTAATCTTTTGCTACAAAAAAAATTTACACGTTTCAGCTCTATTTCAAATCAATTTACTCTTGTTCACTTGATCATCATTAGCCTAACTCATGTTTCAACAATATTATCATTAACATCTCTTACATATACACATTCGTTCATATGCTAATTTACACAATTTCCATTTATTACTCCATTTCTAATCTATCTCTTATAAAAAATTTCATTCATATATGTATATATATATATATATTTCCATTTCCATACTTTTTTTTCATTATACTTTCCTTTTCCTTACAATCTCTCATATATATGCATATACTTTGGGCCTAAAACGCTATACAATCATCAAGTTCAGTTGTTACAATAACAATTTCACCGTCAGGCTGTTCAGGTCCATTCTCAATCTCAATTCATCACATGACCTAACTCTATGCAGGTCAAGACCTAATTTCTCTTAGGTCTATTAATACATGCAATATCATTTTCAATATCACCAGACACGTATTTATATAAGGTAGTAAACACTCGATAACATTTTTTTAATCATCCACATACACCTTCGTAAGTCATAATCACAATGTGACTTACTTTCCACATTTTCTTACATATCATATTTGTGTTCATATAGAAAAAACATCTCATCACACAAATCATACAATTATACTCACTTCCTCTTTTACATACAACTTATACAAAGTTAACATTAATCACCTTTTAGAGAACATTATCATTTCTCATTCTTTTGACATTACTTAGGTTATTCATCAATTCAACATATATATACACTCTGACCGCAACATAATTAATATCTTCCTTATTTAATCGCCCATCTCTTAAATAAGTTTCTTATTATATATATATTTTATTTTTTAACACCTCACATAAATCTTAGTCACATTTCCAATGTGACATCTCTCTCACATTTTTTCTATGCATTTATCATACCCTTCATATCCCTTTTCATCATTTCCAATGCAATTACCTAAAGTAACTCATTTTTACTTACTTAATCATTTCCCTTTTATATCATAACAAATTTCTATATTATCAATCACATTATACGTTACATGATATTTTCATAAATAATATTACTCATTCAAAATTACTCCCATGCTTATTAAACATTAAACTATCAACATCTAAACAATCTTCATCAAAATTCTCTTACAACTCTAAATTTCCAACTTACTACTTTACTTAAACTTCATTCTATTAATCTCATTTTCAAGAGATAACTTTATAAACTTTATTTTTATATTAATATAACATCAAAACACATCACTTTCACAATTATGGAAACCCATTTCAAAATTTCAAATTTCATATATTGCAACCAACAACATAAACCTCACCAAATCTCGTCCATGTCACATTTCAAATCTTAAAATCATAACATTTACATATAAACAACACTAATTTATTTCATTACACTAATTAACATCATCCATTTAGATACTTTAATTTTACACACTCAACCCTAAATTATGCATCATTGTTCCATAATAAATAATTCGCTATCATATATGATTTCACTCTTTGATTTTAATTATGAACTCTTTATTGCAAATTATTAAAAACTCCAAATTCCTTCTATACTTATACCCATATGCATATAAATTTTTATAATTTTCTTCATTCATTTGTCTCATAAAATTAATTTATTACTTACACAAAACTTCATGGCTTCCTTAGTTTCATGTCTATATCACTTCCAATTTTTATATTCCTTACCAATTCTTTATAAAAGCTTGTAAAAGTTTATCCATGTGCACTTGACACATATATGGACTTATATTTAAAGTTTTAGATTTTTACAAGCTGATTTAATATATTTTAAAATTAAATCTTCCAAAATCAGAGAATCTATCTCTTTAATAATTTCTCTGGCAGCACCCGGTTGTCCATTTTTTTTCAGGTATCAAACCTTAATAAAAATTCCTGAAATTTTAACCATATATTATATGAATATATATGATATTGTGTGTAAATGTTCAGATTTTTCTGGGTTGGTTTACCATAGTTTCTAAATTTATATTTTCTCAATTTCTACAGATTCTGAATTTCTAGAACTCCTCCAACAATCTATATTCTTCTACCTTTCTTAATTAGTAATTCATCTTTAAAAATTATGAAATTTTATACATTAGATTCTAACATATAGAAAAACGTTTCATTAAATTTTCAAACTCATCCAACATTCCTATATTTATTCAAAAACTCAACAATATCATTTTACATCACACCTATAAAATTTTCTGTAACTATCATGCCCATTTTTCAAACTTTTTATTTCATATCTTAAATCATTTCATAAATCATTTTTCTTAATTCCACTTATTCATCAATTGAATCAATTATGAATCTTAATTTCGAATAGAAGTTTCAAAAATTCTTAATCCATAAGGTCCAGAATGATGCTTCTACTGTTCCACTCTGATCTATATAACCCAGACGTCATCTCAACTCATATCCATTATATCAAATGGACATTGCCACATCAGGGATCAGATAAATTCCCAGTGCCAATGCATGCATCACAAATGAAAATCATTTTTTTAAATTCTAATTTTCTCTTTCTAACAACCCACCTAGGTCGAGAACCTCAAACCTAGGCTCTGATACCAAAATAAATGTAACACCCTTATACCTTATATACATACAATACATATTTTCAGCATATGTAAAATACGCATATACGATATAAAAATGTCACAGACAGATTTAATAAAAATTTTCACATTTATGTTTTAAGATTTCAAATAGAATATATAAAATAAATAGTATATAAATATTCTTTGCTTGTTATAGGAATCCAAAATAAATATTTTATATAAAAATCTCTGGTAAAAATTCGTCAGAGTTTTGTTTGTAATTTGGACGTTCTCAAAATTCAGCAAAACACAACCTGCATAAAGCAAACACTCCCAATAAAAATCAATTCACCATTTCACCAATACTTCTCAATTTCTCAATATTTTCTCAAAATACTTATATATAGATATATAAATTAACAACACATATAAAATCCCATCTGAACAAATTATTCAAAATATTCTTTACAATTTATATTATATACTTCCAAAAACATATCATAACATATATAATATCAAAATACATTGTAATATCAAATATCTACATGCTGACAACTGGCTCTGATCTTGATGTACCCAAAAACAACTCTTCAAGCTCAATAAATACAAACCTAGACCTGACCAGATCTAGTAGAACTATCTGGCTCTACGAAATCATCCATGACACCTGCGCGATAAATTACAATAGCGCTAAGCCGAAGCCTAGTGGTACAAACTTTGATAATAACAATAAAACTCAACGCAATGTCAATGTACAATGCATATAGATGTCACATCATTCTACTTTCTTATATTTTTCAAATATTTCATAATCATAACTCATAGCATTATATTGCTCAATTGTATCACAATTCATAATTCACATTAAAGCAAAGACAAGCATGGGCCCAAAAGGATATAATATGCTATTCAAATTTCAGAGTTACTGCTTTGGTCCATAATAACACCATGTGTCTAGCCCCGTAGGCAATATATCCATGGATAATGTAACAGCCCCAGTCTCTTGGACCTCAACCCAGCTAGACCCTTAGGCCCCAGTATCTTGGTCCTCAACCCGGCTAGACTGCTACAGTTTTTGAGGCTTACGAACCAATCTTTTCACCCCCAAAAACATCATATTTATCAGCTGGCCTGGACTATGACCCCGTCTTTTCACCATTCAAGCATTTAGCAAGTAGGCAATCATAGGCATGCCGCCAAACCAGAACTCTGAAAATTGAATAACATACTAGGCATACAATTTATTCATTTTTTTATTATTAATCTCTTTCTTTTTGTTACATATTCAATCTAGGCACATCGCCTTTTTTTCACATTTTTTTTCTCATTTTTCACATCTTTCTCATTTTTCTCATTTTTATCAATATCAATTCATTTCATTATTCCACATATCTCATTTTTACATTCACAACACATTATCCAATTACTTTGGGTATTTTCACATAATATACATATTTCACATGTTACACAAATTAGCCATTATCAATGGCTTTTTACAATGCATTTAACACATATATGGCATTACAAATGTCATAGCATATTATTCATCCACAATCAATGAACCAACTAGCTTAACACATTTTTCAACCAAAATGTGTTAAGTCCAAATATTAT
Source organism: Garcia nutans (assembly GCA_947685225.1). Taxonomy (NCBI): domain Eukaryota; kingdom Viridiplantae; phylum Streptophyta; class Magnoliopsida; order Malpighiales; family Euphorbiaceae; genus Garcia; species Garcia nutans. The sequence goes on along the minus strand of CANTUV010000007.1, from coordinate 27,169,569 downwards.
GCAAATATAGACATTATATTCAAAGTTTGTACATACCTCCACTAGCAACCTAAAGCAAGCTTAACACAACCTCCAATCCTATCCTTCCAACTTGCCCTTCACCATTTGGATGAAGCAAATCAACCTCCCTCAATGCCTATACCAAATGTGATCATACATAATCATTTAATATCACATTCTAAGGTATTCTCAACATCAAACCATAATTAAACATAACTTTAAACCAAATCCCAAAATTAAGCTTCACCTCACTTTAACTTTGAAAAACCATATCAAGCCATTTAAATTAGTGTTTTAAGTTTATTAATATCATTAGAAACATGTTTTAGCATGTTTAAACCAATTACACTAATTAACCACACGCTTATGTCCAAAACTCTAAAATGGCATAACCTTCACCATTGAAGGATCTCCATTCCAACTCAATCCAATTATCATTTAAATCTTATTTCTACCACTTATATCTTTAAATAACAAGATTTAAGCATTAAAATCAAACAATTAATCATTCTTTGAAAATTCACTTTTCCAAAACCCTAAATCAATTCTATCATTCTCAAACTCCAACCAAATACAACCAAATCCAATATTTGACTTTAAAATACTTATTTATGAATCAAAACAACACATTTGGAACCAATTTGCACAATTAAAGCTCATGTTTCCCCAAACCCAAAAGTTCCATAACCCTAAATTCTCTTTCTTCACCATTCTTTAACCAAACTCCATCATCTTCAATCTAACCTTAGAATCATTGTTAACTACCCAAAATAACATCATACACACCAATTTCAACAATTATAATATACTATATCAAAATTTAAATTCTCACATAATACAAATTTCTATGGAATTCAAAGAAAAGAGTTGGAAACTTACTAGTTTTGGATGAAATCACCAAAAATCCACTTGAAACTTGTTAAATCCTTCAATTTATGGAGTATAGAAGAATCAAATTCATGCTCCAAAATCCCATGGAAAACGTCCTAAAGGAGGAAGAAGAAGAAGAAGAAGAAGAATACTTTTTTTAATATTTTTTTCCTTTTCATCTTTTTTTAACCATATATATATTAAGTAATTTAATAATTAATTAATTATTTATTTATTTAATAAATTAAAAGTCCTAAATTTTCTCTTCCATTCAAAAATAATTTATTTTTGAATTATTTTATTAATTTTGAATTTTTAAGATTTAATTACCAAAATACCCTTTTACTTTGACTTTTCTTTTAAAAAGTGTTGACTTTTATATGTTGTATATATTTTACATATATATATCACATATATGTCACATCCTAAAGTTTAGGTAGTCGAGTATTAGGCCAGAAGGACATAAATAAGTGGTCAAATAGAGGCTCGAGATAGTCAAAAATAAAAATCGGTGTGCAAAGGAGGCCCGTGAAGTCGACGGGACCTAAAGGTAATTTTTCAAAAGGCTAAGGACCTAAGAGTAATTTCCAAAAGTCATACTGGATGTTCTTAATAGTGCACATAACATATTCTAAAAATGGAAAGTAGAGAAAAATCGGGTCACAACTACGCGTAACGGTTTTTCCAGAAAATGCCCCGTTAAAGAGAAATGAAAACATGTAGACTAGGGGCATTTTGGTCATTTTTATTAAGATTTATACATGAATCCAAAGTAGAAAATAAACATAAGAGTAAGTAGAGGACGTCAAGGGGTTGAATATGAAACGATTGTCAGTAGAAACAGAACCCGGGCAAAACCCGAGCAAAGAAAGGACCTAAAGGGAATTTTGTAAAAAGTTGAGGGCTTATTGGTAATTTTTCAAAATGACTTGGAAACCTAAAATGGACCTTACAAATAGAAAGTAGAGGTCGAGAGGATCAAAACTATATGTAGTTTGACTCGTGGAACTGTACGGTTTAAGAGATATGATCAATTAATCGCCGGAACGTAAAGTGGGCCCGGTTTCGTGTCGGGACCGTATGGGTAACACGAGACAACTTTAGGGTATCCAATGAGAAGAGGGACAAGTGGGAAGAAGTAATGGGAAAGAAAACTATAAAAATATCTTGTTGGCCAATCAAAAGTAACCATTTAGCATGAGTATTAAATGAAGAAAGAGAAAGGTGGACAAGTGGTCTTAAAGGATTTATCCAACACATAAGGTGATCATCATTTCCCTTATATATATATATATATATCATGATATGAAGAACAAAATCTCTCTTTTCCACTTACAAATTTCGGCCACAATAGGAAAAGCAAAAGGGAATTAAAGAGCAAGGTTTGGTACTTTAACCATTGAACTCCTTTTGAAATTTTTCTGTTTTACAATTAGTAAAATGCTGTGACTTGTATGATTTTTAATTAAATACAGAAAAATTATCTTGAGTTGAATTTTGGATATGTTGTTTTTTAATAAGTCTAGTATTTGAGAAAAATAATTTGGAACCACATTGATTGAATTTAATTTACGGAATTTATAAAATTCAGAACTGCTGCCAGGATGCAGGGCAACTGGAGCAGTCTGGTTGGGTGAACTAGTTGACCAAGATTTTGTGTCCAGTTTGATCTGAAATTTTAAAGGAATGATTTTAAGATGTAAAACTAAATTCTGTAAAAATTTTATAGTTTTTATCCAAGTGGATTATTTTATACAAATTTTCTAAAACAAGGATCAAGTTGGGTCAAGAACCAGAGTTTATTGATCATATGGTAATTTTTCATTATTAACTTGGTCAAAAACTTGGTGTGGGTGTTTTATCATTTTATTTTTAGTATTGAGTTTAATTATGATATGAAGAATAAATTAAGATGGAAAATATGTGAATACATATGATACATATGTGAGTATATGAGATATTTGTGTAAATATATATTGTATATACATGGAGAATATGTGGTATATATACGAAGTGAATGGTTATATATGAAATGTTATTTATGCTCTACTCGGTAAATGGGTAACACCGGTCTGGAATGGCGGTTATATCGTGTGAGGTCAAGATCATGGCAACTAGTCGCGTGAGACCAAGACCACGCAGTTATTCTATATCGTGTGAGACCAAGACCATGACAATTATTCGTGTGAGGTCGAGACCACGTGTAACTCTATATGAGGCCTCATTTCGAGATTGGTGTATTCATAATTACCGAGTGGAGCAGATTAACTCGTAATTATAATGAAGTTATATTACATGTTGTTTACATACAGAATGTGAATCTTAACTTAATTAGAAAATATAAATATGATGATTGTATGAAAATAGTTTAATTATGCAGTATTCTACTTTTATATGTGATATCGAGTAGATATTGTGTGGCAATGGTTAAAGTACCCACTGGGCAATAAGTTGCTCAGCGAGTTATATGTCTAACTCGCAGGTAGTGTATAGAAGATCAGCATTTCTGCAGCGGCTCGTATCAGCTCGACGGTGATTAGGATAGGACTTTTGACATAAAATAGTAGTATGGCATGTACGTTATATCTATTGTAAAGGTTTGTTAACATATTAAGTATTATGGTGTATGTAACAAGAGAATAAACAGTGGTATGGTAATGAAACTTAGCAAATGATATGTAATCTTGAGAAATGATGTAGAAGTGTGAACTTTTCTTGCAGGATTGTAGTTGAGGTTATAAGGGTGGATTATTGGGAGTGTGCTTGAGTTGAATTGTGAAATAAAATATTTTTCAAAAATAAGAAAAATCAGTTTTGTCGACACTTGGGACCCAAATTTCTAGGCGAACCTCTGGCAAAATTTCTGTAAAATCGGAACTAAAATTTGACTAAGTAAAATTGGTAGCAACATTAGGATAGTGTGGCGCCTCTACTCGGCTTACACATGCAGGCCGGGAAGGGGTGTTACAATATATGTTCCACTTTTTCATTTAAAACTCCTTCATTTTTCATTTAAAACCATTAATTTAATTTATCCATTTAAATTATAATTTATTTTATCAAATTTTCAAAAATTAGAACTTTTTAAAAATTTGGGATATCACACATATGCACAAGTAATGTGTATCTTATTTACACATCAAATGTACCTTATATGTGTATTAAATATTAAGTATGTAATGTATTAATCCAACGTATATAATTAATATACCATATGTATATGTTATATATACTCTAGATATATATATATATTGAGTATATACAATTTTATATCTCCAAAATCACGGATGTTACAACCCTAGCCATAAGATGGTACTGTTCTGAAATAAGAAAGGGCCTTAGCACTGACAAATGGATGGAGGATTCAGTGCTGCCTAAGATGGTCAACCTAAGTAAATATAAAAAAAATCCTCGAGCATACTGTTGGGCCGTGTCTTTGTGAACTCGTCCTTCGTAGTTCATCCAATAACTACGAATTGGTTCGATCTTTATCTTAAAAGGCCCTTTATATAATGGTTCCATACCAATTAATTGCTGAATTTCTTCAAATGTCAAAATATCATTGGTCGGAGGAACCGAAACACCATCATACCAAAGGCCGGTTATAGCAGCAAAATCGACCAGACCAATTGTCATCTCTCCAATGGGCAAGTGAAAAGTATGAGTTGTGTCTAACCATCGTTCTGCAAGTGCCTGGACTACGCTTCGGTCTATTAGATACTCCTCGGATGGCAATTGTAAAATGAAGCTCTCAAAACTGCAATCTCAGATAATCTGCCTTACCAGAGAGGGCACTACATCATACCATTGTCGGGCTTTGTAGATACAACCTCCTGCCCAAATAATGCAACGATCACGCTAGCACGAAGCCAGGTAAGTTAATACCAGGTAAGTACATATTATTCTATCTGCTTAAATTAATTTATTTTTTCTAAATTTTCTAAAAAATGATAATACAAAAACATAAATAAAAAATAAAGACAAACATAATAATAATATAAATAAAAAATAAAAAAATGAAACTAAAAAATATCTAAAATATATAAAAAATTAAATAAATAAATAACAAAAAGATGAAAAAATCCAAAAAAGAAAAAGAAGAAAAAGAAGAAAAATTACCGTGCTCTTTTGGTTTGAACTACGATGAAGTTGCATTCTGGCTAGCAGATCTATATTCCCATCTTCATGATGCCGAATAAACTCTAATAACTCGGTATTAGAATGAGTTCCTGACATTGAAGCATGCATTTTTTCAAGACTATATGCTAAATTTGAAAGAATTACAGTAAGGAACGAAATCAACTAATTTGATGTGAATAAAATGAAGGAATTCGTTCGTTTATATAGAGAAACGGCAAGGAAAAAACAAAATTTAAAAAGTGAATTTTACTATTGATGAATAGTAAATTTTACTATTGATGAATAGTAAATTTTACTATTGATAAATAGTAAATTACTATTTATAATGGTAAACTACTATTTACAAATAGTAGGTTAGTATTTACGAATAGTAAAAAGTGCATGAATAGTGACTATACAGTAAATAAATAGTAAATTCAATCATTCAAATACTTGCGTGTATATAAATATTTTTACACGCAAGGGCAAGAAGAAGACATGTGCATAAAAATTAGCCAAACTTGTTAAAACAAAAAAAATTATTATTTTTTTCTTAGCTCGGGTCCAGAACCCAAATTATCGTTAGGTCCAGAACCTAGAATCTCTTATAAGTCCATAACTTAGCTCGGGTCCATAACCCAAATTTTTCTTAGGTCCAGAACCTAGAATCTCTTCTAAGTCCAGAACTTAGCTCGGGTCCAGAACCCAAATTTTCCTTATGTCCAGAACCTAAAGTCCATTTTAAGTCCAGAACTTAGCTCGGGTCCAGAACTCAAATTTTCCTTAGGTCTATAACATAGAATCTCTTCTATGTCCAAAACTTAGCTCGGGTCCAAAACCCAAATTTTTCTTAGGTCTAGAATATAGATTCTCTTCTAAGTCCAAAACTTAGATCGGGTCCAGAACCCAAATTATCCTTAGGTCCAGAACCTAGAATCTCTTCTAAGTACAAAACTTAGCTTGGGTCCAGAATCCAAATTATCCTTAGGTCCAGAACCTAAAATCCATTTTAAGTCTAGAACTTAGTTCGGGTCCAGAACCCAAAGTACCCTTAGGTCCAGAACCTAAATTTATCCTTGAGTCCAGAACTCGAACCGGGTCCAGAACCCAAAACCTCAACCATCTCAAAAATTAAGTCTTATTGCTTTTCACTCTCTTTTACTAAAGTCTCAGATCATTCAAGCAGGGGGCAAACTGTAAACCCTTAATTTTTGACCCAGTCCGGTCTAATATATTTTAATTAGTCCAAAATAATTTTTATGTTATCTTAATTGAATAATATTTGTCTTAGTATTTAGTTTTTATGATTAATAAAAAAATAAATAATAATAATAATAAATAAACAAAAATAAAAATAAAAATCTGTGACGAAAAAATCGGGCGACGAAAAAATTTGTCGCTGAAAAACAGGTTGGATGAAATGGCTCATAGCCAATTTCGCTCGCCCAGCTCGCAAGTTCCACGACAATCCTTGCAGCAGTTTTTTTTGCCAGTAAAATTTTTCCGCAGCAGTTTTTTTTCTCCAGCGAATTTTTTCGACGCAATTTTTTTCGAAACCAAATTCTATTTGGTTTCGGTTTCCTTTTCTTAATTAATGTTAGATTCTATAAATAATTAAGATTAATCATTGAAATTTCCTATAAATAAGACTAAAAACAGTGCAGAAAAGGAGGTCAATCGGGGAAAAACATTGAAAGGAGAGGGATCGGACTTTAGACTGGAATTTTGAATTGGAACTTTACAAATTGATCGAACTTTTTTAGAAGAGGAAGCAAGCAAGCAATCAAATCCATCAAAGGCAGCCATCTTGCCTTTGTCCTTGTTCATCCAAGAAGTAATTTTTGGTGGAGCCAACAAACGAAGGTATGAATATCTAATCTCTTTTTTCTTCATAGTAGCTTGAATCATCAAATTATTTCTTTTGATTTTAAAAACCTAAGAACCCTAATCTATTTCTTCAAAATCTTAAAACCCTAATCCACTTTCCAACTTTTCAAAGCCTTAAATCATTTTATCAATTTACCAAAACCCTAATCGGCTTTCCAATTTTCCAAAACCTTAAAACCCTAAATTGAATCCTTTTATTTCCAAAAACACTAAAAAATATATTTTCTGTTTCTATAAACATTAAATCGTTTTGTTTATTTCCAAAAGCTTGTAAAACTCTAAACTGGTTTTCTTCTAATTCTTTTCCAAATTTCCAAATGTTTTGTTAAATATCCAAACTCAAACTCACTTTACTGTTTCTAAAAATCACATAATGCTTCATAAAACTATAAATTGTTTTTCCAAATTCTAAAATCAAATACATTCTCCGAAACACTAAAAACCCTAATTCAACTTCAAAACCAAGACAGTAACCCAAAACTAGCTAACCTTAAACCCTAGTTTTCTTAAACCCTAATTCCATTAAAACCTTAAACCTTAGTTTTCCTAAACCCTAACCCTTTAATCCTTAAAACCTTATAAACCTAAACATTCAAACCTAATATAGTAAATCCAAAATAATAATCCAGTAATCATAAATCATAAACCTAATGTTTTAAAGTATTCGAACCTTAATTTCATGATTTTGCACCTCAAGCCCTAATTTGGTTAATCAAAGAACCTTATCAATCCCTTAAATTATAAAACTTTAATCCATTTCAATTCCCTTAAAACTTACAGTAGCTTAAACCAATAAATTCCAAAACTCTAAACATTAAATAAAGAATTTTAAATAGAAACCGTACCCTAATTTGAATCTTTACTTGCTTTATTTAATTTTATATTTGATTATGTAGTCTATTATATGCTTTAATTTATTTTCAATGCTTTGTTGAGTTATTTAAGTTTGATGCTTGGTTTATTTAAATTATCATGGATGACTGTTTATATTTTGATTGATGTTTATGAATGATTTATTTATGATGAATGGTTATTTACCTTTATCTATTTATTTTGATTTCCCAATGTTGTAAGAGGTATGTTTTCACTTTATGGGTACCTCATTAATTAAGTTCTATGCAATTTAATTTGCTTTATATTTTAGACCAATATAAAGGAGATGTTTCTACCTCATGGTGGGTGTCCTATTTAGTTTAGACATGGGTGATGTAAGGGCATGTTTCCATCCTTGGATGGGTGTCCATTTATTTGTTTTGCTTGGACATTTCTTTGATTTCAATATAACGGTGCTTTATTTCAATTATTGTGTGTAATATGGATAATATTGTTATACTTAAGAATTCTATAATATTAAGACCTGTAAAGGAGGTCGGTTCCAATGAACTGGGCGTTGTGGGGGGTGCTGGGCCATTTCTCACCTTCCCCACACGTGCCCAACTTTCCGAACCCATTAGGGGGTTGGGGATTCCTTAGGAATCGAGTCATCCACCCCTTTCTTTTTCCCGGCCCGTCCGGGTGGCGGCTCCATTTTCTCCGGACCTAGGTCCGTGTTCTCTAAGGCCCCGAGCCTAAACAGTGCCGAAGTCGTAAAAACCATTCCACCGGGAGTGGGGGCAAAAATCCCCACTCACAGCTATTTGAGAGATTGTATACATTTACAAATGTGAAAGAAATATATGTATTTAGAGAATGAAGTTTTAGATTTTAGTGAATGATTATCAAATCAAGTAATGTATTATATATTTATTTTAGATTGACAAACTTATGATGGTTATCTGATTTATAATTAATATTTGGTTTATTGAGGATATTGGAGATTGGTTTAAATGTTGGATTTATAAGTGTTGTATTATACAAATTGTATTATTATTTGAAGATTTTTGTTAGTAACATTTTGAAAGCAAACTTTGTCAATGAATTGATTAGAGTACTGACAGTAAAAAGAGTAATATTCTTTGATAGTTTTATGTGAGAATTGTTAGGGGATGTTACATCCAAGATATATATATTGTGTGTATATAGGGTATAACGGTGTTATAGTTGGAGGATAGCAAAAGTATCCAACTCGCAATGAATCCTCAATCACTTTGAGGTGTAGCGGACATGCATGTACTGATGGATCCACACCAGGTTAATTATCTGTCATCTTCTTCTTGGAGCATCCATGGCTGATTTTTGTGTGGAGAGAGAGAGAGAGAGGATTGCTTCCAAACACATTAAATTCTACAAAGATAGGATTTAAAGTAATTTTGAAGATTTAACAAGGTTTCAAGTAAGTAATTCTCTTTTTAAGCTTATTTTCATTAATTTTAAGATTATGTTTGAATTGGCTAGATAGATAAAGCATGCTTAATTGCTATGCTTGATATAAATGAAGTTAAAATGATGATTGTATGGTTATTTGTTTATTAATTAGTTGAATTGGACATAATTGGTGATTTTAGGGTTATGGAATGAATATGTATAAAATAGGGTTTTTATATGGGTGAGTATAATTATTGTAATTGAATGATTTAGTGTTGCTTTAATGTATTTATGAAGATTTTAAGGTTGGAAATTAAATATTATTAAGCTTGGATGAAGTTGGGTAGATTATGTGCATTTAGGGTTTTTGAAGGAGATATTGTTAATTGTGGTAATGCATTGCTTTGATGTTATATATGTAGTATTGATGATTTTTTAGTTGAATGATGGAAATGAGATTGATATACTGAAGTTTGAATAAGGTAGTATGGTGAAAATAGTGTTTTGGTGAAATTTTAGGTAGAATTGATGTAAGTGATATTTGAGTGATTAAAGTATATTAAAATGAATTGCTAATGCTATGTTGGAACTTATAATGTGATTTAGGGTTGAGTAAAGGGAAGTTACAAAATTAAAGAATTGAAGGGCATTGGTGAAAGTTTGAGTTGGAAGGTGGAATTGGCTTGGTAATTGACAAATTAAGGTTAGTACATATTTTTGTTTACTTGAGATTTTGTTAAATATGAATTGTTATGGTGTACATAGTTTTTTTTTTAAATGTGAATATTCACATAACCTATGCCATGTGGCATAGTTATGTGATGACTGTCGCATTAGGCACTTACTCAAAGAAAGTTAATATTTGTACATGGAATGTATATGTAACACCCTTATACCTTTTATACATATAATGCATATAACCAATATATGTAAAATATGCATATGAAGTATAAAAATGCCACAACCCTTTTTAATAAAAAAATTCATATTTCTAATTTAAAATCTCAAATACATTAAAATTTAATTTTAAATAATAAATAAAATATTCTTTATAAATTATAGGTTCCAAAATAAGCATTTTATATGAAAATCTCTGGAAAAAATTTACCAGAGTTTTATCTGTAATTTGGATATTCTAAAAATTCAACAGTTACGCAACTTGCATAAAAACACTCTCCAAATAAACCAATCATACATATCCACCTCAACATCTCAATTTCTCCATAATTCCTCAAAATATTTATACATATATATATATATATCAAAACACATATAAACCTCACATTACCCAATTATTCAAAACATTCTTTATAATTTACAATATATATACTCCAAAACATATTATAATATACATAATATCCAAATATAATATAATATAAAATATATACAAGCTGACAAAATGGCTCTGATCTTGATGTATCCCAAATCAGATCTATAAGCAATCTCTAATCTAAACCTGTCTTAGTCTAGAAGAACTCTCTGGCTAAAATAGACTACCCCTGTCACCTGCACAATGACTTATAATCGCACTAAACTAAAAGCCTAGTAGTACAAACTTTGATAATAATAAAACTTTAAAATAATGCCAAAACATAATGTATTTGTATGCTATCTCACAATGTGGCATCCAATTCCACTTAATAATATAATTTTTCATCCTTTTCATAATTCACATAAACACATGCACAAGCATGGGCCCAAACAAACTAATACATTATTCAAACCCCAGAGTTACCATTTTGGTCCAAATTGACACCAAGTGTCTAGCCCCAAAGGAAAATCATATATCAATGACACCTATCGTCTAGCACCGAAGGCAAATTCATATATCAGTGATGCATAGCGTCTAGCCCTGAAGGCAAATAATGAGGACAACCTCATAGGCATGCCGCCAAACATAGAACTCTGAAAATTGAATATACTAGACACACAGTTATTTCATATTTTTCATTATCAATTTCTTTCTCATTTTCCCATAATCAATTAGGCACATTGCCTCTTTTTCTCATTTTCTCATTCATATCAATGTCATTTCATTTCAATTAATCACATTTCATCACAATGTATGATATTTCACAATAAAATCACATTAGCTAAACACTTTGGGTCATTTTTAAATCATGCACAAATTTCATATTTTATTCAATTTAACCATTAATAATAGCTTTTCATAATCCATATAATGCATACAAAACAATTCACATGTTATAACACAATGTTCATGAATGTTTATGCTACCGAGTAGGTTAATACATTTTTTATCCAAAATGTGTTAGGCCAAATGTAGTGCAATAATACCTCATTTATCAAGAATTTGTACATACCTTAGAAAAGCACTCCGAAACAAGCTTAAAAACTCCCTCCAACCTTCTCTTTCAAGTTGCCCTTCAACACTGGGGTTGTGCAAACTACTTCCTCTCAATGTCTATACCAAATGTGATCATAAATAATCATTTAATATCACATTCTAAGGCATTCTCCACATCAAACCATGATTAAACATCACTCTAAACAAAATCTCAAAATTAAGCTTTACCTCACTTTAACTTTGAAAAACCATATCAAACCATTTAAATTAGTGTTTTAAGTTTATTAATATCATTAAAAACATATTGTAATATGTTTAAATCAATTACATTACATAAACACATGCTTATTTTCAAAACCCTAAAATGGAATAACCTTCCCTATTGAAGGTTCTCCATTCCAATTCATTCCAATTATCAATGCAATCTTTTTTCCATTACTTATATCCTTAAAGAACATGATTTAAGCAATAAAACCAAACAATTCACCATACTTTGAAAAATCCCTTTTCCAAAACCCTAAATAAACACTACCATTTTTTAACTCTATCCAAACTTAACCAAAACCATCATATGACTTTAAAATCATTGTTTATCCATCAAAACAACACATTTGGAACCAACTTGCACAATTAAAACTCATGATTTCACAAACCCAAAAATTCCATAACCCTAAATTCTCTCTCTTCACCAAACTAAACTTAAATTCAACCATTTCTTCAATCCAACCTTAAAATTATTATTAACTACTCAAAACAACTTCATTCATATCCAATTAAGCAATTAAAACATACCACTCCTGTAATATCCCAAAATGTGCCCTAGAAGTTTTAGTATAATTGTTGTTTTATTTGAATTAAAATGTATATGTTTAATTTGAAAGAGAAAGGAATTTAAGAGAGAGTGTATATGTTGTATATATAGATATATATATATATATAACATATACACAAGTCAAATAAGAAAGTCAAAGAAGAAGATATTTATGTTTATTATTGTTGAATTAATTAATTAATGGAAAATATAAATTTAGATGATTGGAAGAGAGTTTATATGTTATATATATGGAAATATATATAACATATATATAAGTCAAAATGGATAGTCAAAGGAAGAAGATATTTAATTTGTTATTTGTGAAATTACTAAAAAGGACAAATAAGTAAAAGGGAGTTAAGATATAAAGAAGAGGGTATTTTAGTAATTTTCTTTTTGGAATACTTGGTGGAGGTTTAAAGAGATGAGAAATTTGACTTTGCCATTCATTTTTATTTTTCTTCTTCTTCCTTTGTGGTTTGGCCGGCCATCACTCAAGCAAGAGAGCAAAAGAGGGATTTGATTTTCCAAGACCAAAATTAAAGGAGTTTTTAAAAAAACAAGTTAGAAATTCAAGAAGTTCATCATTTTTGGTAAGTTTTCTCTTGATTTCTCTTGTTCTATTTGGAGTTTTGTTTGAGTTTGATAGAGTGTTGTTGATGGTTGAGTGTATTTGTGTATGGTGTGTGTAAAAGTGTTGAAATGAAATTAAAGATAAGAAGTTAGGTTGGTGTTGGTGATGGAAGAGTAAGAGTTGTGTTTAGTGAAATTTTTCTGTGTTGCAATTAGTAAATGCTGTGATTTGTATGATTTTTAATTAAATATAGAAAAATGTTCTTGAAGTGAATTTTTGATATGTTGTACCTCTATGAGTCTAGAATGACTGAAAAATATGTTGATTCGATTTTGGATTGGTTATGATTTTGGAAAGATTATTTTTATTAGACCTGTTCCAGCAGGTACCTTAACTGAGACAGCTATCTTTCGGGATTTTTAATAAAATGTAGAAAAATAATATCCAATTTAATTTTGGATATGTTTTTGCTTAGTGAGTCTAGTATTTTATAAAAATAATTTGGAACCACGTTGATTGAATTTAATTCATGGAATTCACAAAGTTCAGAACTGCTGCCAGGATGCAGGGCAATTGGAGCAGTCTGGTTGGGTGAACTATTTGACCAAGATTTTGTGTTAAATTTGATCTGAAATTTTAAAGGAATGATTTTAAGATGTAAAATTTAGTTCTGTAAAAATTTTAGAGTTTTTAGTCTAGTAGATTATTTTATACAATTTTTCAAAATAAGGATAAAGTGGAGTCTAAAACCAGAATTTACTATTCATATGGTCATTTTGCTAATATTCCTTTTGGATTAGGTTGTGAAGAGGTTGAATTGCCCTAACCTAAGTGTTGAGGATTCTTGGAAGAGTAGGTATATAGATTGGTGTGAGTTGGTTTTAAGGTAAGTACAAACTACATTATTGCATACATTCATATGATATTGAGACTTGAGACATATTTGGTTATAATGTGAATGTTGTGATGAACATGTAAAATATGTGTTAATGTCATTGATTATATCCATTTGAATAATGAATTGATTAATGTGATTTGAAATATAATGAAATGTGAAATGTGAAATGTGAAAGATATGATGTTATGAAGAGTTGCTTTATTGTGATTTGAGATCATATGAGATATGTTGGCTATGATGATGCAAATGAGATGATTGAGACATGGTTGCCTAATTTGCTTATGAAATATAAAATGAATTGAGAAAGAGATTATGAAGAGATGAATGAAATGTTTTTGTGCTTAATATGTTATTCAGATTTCAGAGTTCTGGGTTTGGCGACATGCCTATGAAATATATGAATAATAGTAACAGTCTTGCCGGGTTGAGGATCTCCTCGAGATTAGTCGGGTTGAGGTCCAAGAGACTGGGTCTGTTACACTTGTTTTGGTAACAGTCTTGCCGGGTTGAGGATCTCCTTGAGTCTAGCCAAGTAGAGGTCCAAGAGACTGGGTCTGTTACCCTATCCATGGATAGATATATATATGTGTATATCGCCTACGGGCTTGATGATTATGATTATGGACCAAAGCAGTAACTCTGAACTTTGAATAACATATTAGTGTATTTTGGGCCCATGCTTGTCTTTGTTTTCAATGTGAATCATGAATGTTTTGATTAATTATTAAATAATGTAAAATTGTGAAATATAATATTCTCTTGAATTGATCTTGAATCTTGATTGTGTGACATAGCATCATAGCACTGTAGTTTGTACCACTAAGCCGTTGGCTTAGCGCGAATGTGATTCTTCGCGCAGGTGACAGGGAAGAACCAGAGAGTTCCTCTATGCCGAGTCGAGCCTAGATTTTGAAGAGTGAATAGTGGGCTTTAAGATCGAAGACTGACTGCCAAACATGTATAAATTTTATGTGTTGTAAAACTTGAGTTTCGATGTATATGAATTTGTAAATATTATTACTTTCCGTTGCAAAGTGAACAAATATTTTATCTGTTGGATTTCATAATAAACCTTTACTTTATTTTGTACTAGAAGTGTAATTCCTTTTTGCAGGTTTTAGTTGAGGTTATAAGGGGGATTTATTGGAAGTGTACTGAGAATGATTTTGTTTGCATTGGTTTGTGTAAAAAATGTTTTCAAAAATCAGAAAAAAAAACCAGTTTTGTCGACACTTGGGATTAAATTTTTAGGCGAAACTATGGCAAAATTTCTGTAAAAATCGGAACTAAAATTTGACTAAGTAAAAGTGGTAGCAACATTAGGATAGTGTGGCGCCTCTACTCAGCTTACACACGTAGGTCGGGAAGGGGTGTTACAACTCCAAAAATTCAAAATCAACATAATCTTATCTTCATGGGAATTCAAAGAAAAAGTTGAAAAACTTACTAATTATGGTGGAAATCATTAAAAATCCACTTGGTTCTTGAAAATCCTTGAAAAATTGGTTGTTTAAATGAAGCAAAAATCAAATTTTCTCATCCATAGAAAAATGTTCAAGAAAGGAAGAAGAAGAAAGAAATTCTTTTAAATTTTGATTTTTTTCTTTCCATATATATATTATTATATTACATTTTTAATTAATTAATTATTTTATTATTTATTTCATTAATAAAAACTCCAAAATTACTTCTTCCATACAAAAATAAATTATTTTAAAATTATTTTTATAAATTTTAATTCCCAAAATATAATTATAAAAATGCTACTTGACTTTGACTTTTCTTTTGAAAGAGTTGAATTTTATATACTTTATGTATATTTCACATCTACATTCCAATTTTTTTTACTTAAAATCATTTCATTTTCCATTTAAATCATTTATTTAATTTATCCAATTTAATTTTAATTTAATTTTAAAAATTTAAGGATGTTATAATTCTCTCCCCCTAAAGAAAAATTTTGTTTGCAAAATTACCTGCTATCAACTCTGGAACAACTGGGGATACTAACTCTGCATCAACTAGTCACTCTCCCATGTCGCCTCCTTAATGGCATGATTTGTCCAAAGGACCTTAACAAGTGGCACCTTCTTGTTCCTTAACTCTTTCACCTCTTGTGCCAAAATCGCCACTGGTTCTTCTTCGTAAGTCAGATCCAAACTCACCTCAGTGGACTCCACTGAAAAAATATGAGATGGGTTTGACCTGGACCTCCGAAGCATAGAGACATGGAAGACATTATGTATCGGGTCTAACTCAGGCAGTAGAGCCAACCTGTAAGCCACTGGACCAACTCTCTCCAAAATCTCATATGGTCCTATGAAAAGAGGACTCAACTTCCCTTTGCGATTGAATCTCAAAACTCTCTTCCACAGAGACACCTTTAGGAACACTTTATCTCCCACACTGAACTCTATATCCTTCCTCTTACAATCTGTATAGGATTTCTATCAGTCTGAAGGTACTTTCAGATGACCCCGAATCAATTTCACTTTCTCTTCTGTTTCCTTAATCAAATCAGGACCAACCAATTTACCTTCTCCAACCTCATCCCAACACAAAGGTGTCCTGCATCTCCTACCATACAAGGCCTTATAAGGTGGCATCCTAATACTAGACTGATGACTATTGTTATATGCAAACTCAATCAGTGGTAAGAATCTATCTCGGCTCCCAGTGAAAATAATGATACAACTCCTCAACATATCCTTTAGAATATGTATCACTCTCTCTGACTGCCCATATGCCTGAGGATGGAAACCAGTACTAAAATGTAATCAAGAACCTAATGTATCCTACAAACTCCTTCAAAATCTTGATGTAAATTAGGGATCTCGATCTGATACTAAATAAACTGGGACTCCATGCAACCTCACTATCTCACTAATATACAACTCAGCCAACCTATCAAGTGAGTAATCCATCCGAATTGGAAGAAAATGAGTTATCTTCATCATCTAATCAACTATCACCAAGATTGCATCATGCTTCGTATGGGTCAAAGGCAGTCCAGTCACAAAATCCATAATCACTCGCTCCCATTTCCACTCTGGTACTAACTGTAACACCCCTTCCCAACCTACATATGTAAGCTGAGTAGAGGCGCCACACTAACCTAATGTTGCTACCAATTTTACTTAGTCAAATTTTAGTTCCGATTTTTACAAAATTTTTGCCATAGTTTCGCCTAAAAATTGAGTCCCAAGTGTCGACAAAACCGGTTTTTTTTCTTATTTTTAAAAACATTTTACACAAACCAATGCAAACAAAATCATTCTCAGTACACTCCCAATAAATCCCCCTTGTAACCTCAACTACAACCTGCAAAAAGGATTTACACTTCTAGTACAACATAAAATAAAGGTTTTGTGACAACCCCCATATTTAAATATTACACAGCGGAAGTTATAAAATATTTACATATTTACAAATTCATATACATCAAAACTCAAGTTTTACAACACATAAAATTTATACATGATTGGCAAGTCTGCTCTGATCTTTAAGCTCCCAAAATGGATTCTTCAAGGTCTACTCTCACTAGGTCTTGATGAACTCTCGGGTTCAACTCTATCCACTCTACTACCTGCGTGATTAAACACTATCGCGCTAAGCCAACGGCTTAGTAAGATAAAACATGCTAACGGTATGCTTTAATGAAATGCAATGCCACATATGTTATTGATAAGATCAACATCATAAATATAAAGTTAACCACACAATTATGCATTTCACAAATCATAGTCATATGAGCATACCACATTTCAACATCTTTTCACATTCAACATTAATCAATCATACTCCATAACCAACATCTCATTTCATTAAACTCATAACATTATTTAGGACATTCATATAACCTTGACACCTATGGGCCCAATAAGTATTTAATACGATATTCAGAGTTCAGAGTTACTGCTTTGGTTCATAGTCACAATAATCACGCCCGTAGGCAATGTATATACATGTATCTCTATCCATGGATAGTGTAACAGACCCAGTCTCTTGGATCATCAACTCAACACATATGAGGAGATCCTCAACCCGGCAAGACTGTTACAAATCATATATCTCATAGTGTAACAGACCCAGTCTCTTGGACCATCAACTCAACACCTATGAGGAGGTCCTCAACCCGGCAAGACTGTTACCTTTCATCATTTCATAGGCATGCCACCCAAATCCAGAACTCTGAAACTGAATAACATATTAAACAAACAATTCATTTCCATTCTCAATTCTCATCACATTTAGGCAAACATGCCTTCTTTCTTTCAATTACATCATCTTAGCCAATAACAATGGCTTCACATTTCATTTCACAATATAACATCTCATTATTCAAGTATATATATATCTCATCCATGATCACATTATATCTCACATAGCATCATTCATAAATATCAACATTTCATTCCACATTACTCATGAAACACATTACCATTCACAATGCACAACATAACATTGTTCAATCTCAACAATGCAATTAGGGAAAAGAACAATTGATTATAATATTCATTGATTCAAGTGTGTTTAAAGTGTTTAGGGTTAGTTTTAAGGACTAACCTACCTTTGGAGAACCAAAGCAATGCAAGAAGAACAAAGAATTAAAACCCTAACCATAAATAGTACATTCTGGTTTTAAACTCCATTTTATCCTTATTTTGAAAAATTGTATAAAATAATCTACTTGACTAAAAATTCTAAAATTTTTACAGAATTTAGTTTTGTATCTTAAAATCATCCCTTTAAAATTTCAGATCAAACTGAACACAAAATCTTGGTCAAATAGTTCACCTAACCAGACTGCCCCAATTGCCCTGCATCCTGGCAGCAGTTCTGAACTTTGTGAATTCCATAAATCAAATTCAATCAACGTGGTTCCAAATTATTTTTCTCAAATACTAGACTCAATAAGCAACAACATATCCAAAATTCAATTGAATATGATTTTTCTACAGTTTATTAAAAATCCCGAAATATAGCTGTCCCAGTTAAGGTACCTGCTGGAACAGGTCTAATGAAAATAATCTTTCTAAACTCATAACCATTCCAAAATCGAATCAACATATTTTTCAGTCATTCTAGACTCATAGAGGCACAACATATCAAAAATTCACTTCAAGAACATTTTTCTAAAATTAATTAAAAATCATACAAGTCACAGCCTTTACTAATCCTAAAACAGAAACAATTTCACTAAACACCAATCTTACTCTTCCATCACCAACACCAACCCAACTTCTCATCTATCAAGCAAAATCAATACTTACAATCATACCATAAGCAACTTAATCATACCACTTCAAAAGAATTGAAGAAATTAGAGAAAAGATCTTACCTTAGTTAAAAACTTCTTAAATCAACACTTGAACACTTAATCTTTCTTCAATTTAAGCTTGAAATCATCAAAACCATCACTTGTCTCTTTCTTTCTCTTTGGCTATGGAGGGCCGGCCATCAACAAGAAGAAGAAGAAGAAATCATGAAGAAAACACAAGTCAAACCTTCTTTAAATATCCACCATGTGATTTTATCCAAGCAATTACCAAAGTGCCCTTATTCACATAATTATCTTTTTGTCTTATATGTGCCCAATTAAGTAATTTACCAATCTCAAATAAATATCTTCTCTTGCATTGACCAAGCCTTTTGACCACTTTATATGTCATATATATTAACATATACACAACATATAAATTTGTCTCTAAACCCTATTTCTTCCCAAAATACATATACATATACTTTCTCTTCTCAATTTCTTTTCTCTTACAATTTAACACATATATTCAATCCAATATATAACAATAACAACAACAACAATATGCAAAACTTCTAGGGCATAAATGAGGATATTACACTAACAATGGCTAAAGCAACCCTGAAGGAACTTGGTGCTTAGCCTTCACTCTCTGGCAAGTGAGACATCTGGACACAAATTCTGCTATGTCCCTCATCATACCTGACCACCAATAATGTTATTTCAAATCTTGATACATCTTTGTACTACCAGGGTGCATAGCATAAACTGACTGATGTGCTTTCTCTAATATCATCCTCTTCAATCCTGAATCATTAGGAATGCACAACCTATCTCCACACTATAGAATGCCATCATCTCTCACATGAAAGTCTCGACTCTCCCCCTTTTGGCAATCTAACACAATCTTTTGGATCTTCTCATCTGCCAACTAGGCTTCCCTAACCTGATCCAACAACACTGGCCTCAATTGCAACTGAGCCATCAATGCACCATCATAACAAGACTCGAATCTGGCATGCAATGCTCTTAACTCAACAAGTAATGAGAGTGAATAAGCAGTCAAACCTTTAAAAGACTTTTGACTCAAGGCATCAGCAATTATATTTTCCCTGCCAGGATGATAATCAATCAAACAGTCGTAGTCTTTAATCAACTCTAACCATCATCTTTACTGAAAATTCATCTCTCTCTGAACACCCAAATACTTCAAACTCTTATGATCAACATAAATGAAACATTTCTCCCCATATAAGTAATGCCGGCAAATCTTCACTGTAAAAACTATGACTGCTAACTCCAAATCATGAGTTGAGCAATTCAGATTATGTGGCTTCAACTGTCAAGATGTATAAGCAATGACTCTACCTTCCTGCATCATAACACAACCTAAACCACTGTGTGAAGCATCACTATATATCACATATGGTTTACCTTCCATAGGCAGGGTAAGGACAAGAGCCTGAGTCAACTTCTCCCTCAGCTGCTCAAAAATTGCTTGACACTGATTTGTCCATACAAATCTAACTCCCTTCCAAAGTAATCTGGTGAGTGGTATAGATATCATAGAAAAACCCTTCATTAATCGATGATAGCCTGCCAAACCCAAAAAATTTCTAACCTTTGTCATAGTTTTTGGTGGACTCCAATTCAAGATAGCCTCAACTTTACTTGGATCAACTCTAATACCCTCTGCTGATACCACATGATCAAGAAAAGTTACCTGATCAAGCCAGAACTCACACTTAGACAACTTAGCATACAACTACTTCTCTCTTAAAGTATGCAGTACAATCTGCAAATGCCTGCCAAGATATTCCTCATTACACAAATACACTAGAATATCATTAATGAAGACCACCACAAACTGATATAAGTATGGTCTAAACACCCTATTCATCAAATTCATAAATGTTGCTGATGCATTCATCAATCCAAAGGGCATCACCAGAAACTCATAATGCCCAAACCTCATGCAGAAGGTTGTCTTGGGTATATCTACACCTCTAACTTTCAACTGATGGTGCCCTGATCTCAAATCAATCTTAGAGAATACTACTGCTCCCTTCAATTGATTAAAGTGATCATCTATCTGAGGTAATGGATACTTGTTCTTGATGGTCACCTTATTCAACTGCCTCTAATCAATACATACTCTCAAAGTACCATCCTTCTTCTTCACAAGTAAGACAGGAGCTCCCTATAATGACACACTAGGGCGAATGAACCCTTTATTAAGAAACTCCTGCAATTGCACCTTAAACTCGTTTAACTCTGCATGTGCCATCCGATAAGGGGTATAGAGATGGGAGTGGTACCAGGCATCAGATCAATACCAAACTCTACCTTTCTCTCAGGAGGTACTACTGGCAACTCATCAGGGAAAACATTTGGAAACTTGACAACTATAGGTATACTTTCAAGCTAGGACCCCACTACTCTAGTATTTACCACATGAGCAAGATATGCCTCACATCCCTTTTGAATCATCCTCCTAACAGAAATAGCTAAAATAAACATGGATGAAGATGTCTCTGCTCACTAGATACAACCACATCTCTACAATCACGTGTTCTCAGGGTAACATTTTTCCTCTAATAGTCTACCACAGCCCCATGCTTTGATAACCAATCGATGCCCATAATCAGATCACTCTTCCTAAAAGGCATTTTAATTAGGTCATCGAGAAACTCCTCATCTTGAACAACAACAGGACTATCTTGGTGAACCCTACTAACCATAACACTGTTCCCTAAAGGATTTGTAACCAAAATATCAAATCCTAGGGACTCATAATGCAAATCACTCACAGGCAGTATGGATGCACTGATGTATGAATGAATCGACCCAGGGTCTATCAATGCAAGACTTGAAGTACCAAATAAAGTAAAAGTACCGGCTATAATAGCTGAAGCATCTGACTACCTCTGCATCACATAAACCCCCTGTGATGGCCCTACATCCTCTAGTATACTCCCTGCTATATAACCTCCTCTCTGACCAGACCCTGATCCACCAGCTCTACCAAAATCTCTACCACCATGATCCCCTCTAACACTGGGTCCAGATGCTGTTGTATCTGTCTGTCTATCATCTGGTAGCACTGGACAGTCTCTGAGAAAATGATATGGAGATCTACATCTGTAACACACTGCTAGTGCACCTATCCTCCAACAGACAAAATGAACACAGGTAGGTGGTGTAGGCCTCTAAGTCACTGGAGTTGAAGAACTAGCCACTGTGGCTATAGGTCTCTGTCTCTATCTCTGCTACTGTGATGACCTACCAAGCTACCCCCTGGCTCCTACTGAACCTTTGAGGATATCCCCCTCGGCCTCTCTTCACTGATGAAGACCCTGCCTCACCCTGGGGTCTCCTAGCTCTGCTCTCCTCTACTCTGGGGACTGCTGCAAGACCCTGTGTGCTCTCTATACTCTTGGCAGCTGTTACCAACCAAGAAAAATCCTGATACCAAGAGCCTGCCACTAAACACATGATAGAGGGTCTCAGCCCCTCCTCAAATCTCTGGCATCTGTCAACCTCATCAAAAATAATCCCTCCAGCATATTGGCTCAACCGAATAAACTCAAACTCATACTCTGTCACTATCCTAGTGTCCTTTCTCAAACTCAGGAACTCCATCTTCTTTGCATCCTTATGCTCCCTCAGAGTACACTTCTTCTTGAATTCCCATATAAAATTAATATAGGTCAAAATTGGTGGATCTGTTGTACCATGGGGAACCGCCTTCCACCACTCATAGGCATCCTCCTGCAGAAGTGATCTAGAAAATCAAACTTCTCCTCTGGACTAGCCTGCAGTAGAATGAATACTCTCTAGACTCTGTCCAACCGGTGCTCTGCTACAGCAGGGTATGTAGTGCCAACAAAATCTGTTGCTCCAAATTTCTTTAGTTTTTCATACTTTTGCATCAGCAACTACTACTGTGGTTGCAGCTGTGGTGGCGGCTGCAGTTGTGGTGGCGACTGTGGCTGCTGAACTAGAGCATGCCTTAACAGCTTCACCATATGCCATACCCAGCCTGAAGGAATCTCCTCAGCTGCTGGTCTAACAGGCACAGAAGCAGGCGTCTCACCAGTAGTCTCTCTGCACTACCCTCTGCAGACTGGTGCATTCGAGATGCCAGAACTACATATATCTACAAATACAACATAATTGCCACATCAAAATCAAAAAATGCCAGTGCCAATGCATGTATCACAATTGAAAACCATATTTAAAATACCCATTTTGTTTCTCTAATAACCCACCTAGGCCGAGAACATCAAACCTAGGCTCTAATTGCAAAATAAATGTAACACCCTTTTACCTTATATACGTATAATACATACAACTAATATATGTAAAATACGCATATAAAGTATAAAAATGCCACAATCCAGTTTAATAAAAATTTTAATATTTCTAATTTAAAATCTCAAATACTTTAAAATGTAAATTTAAATAATAAATAAAATATTCTTTATAAATTATAGGTTCCAAAATAAGTATTTTATATGAAAATTTCTGAGAAAAATCACCAGAGTTTTATTTGTAAATTGGATATCCCAAAAATTTAACAGTTACACAACCTGCATAAAAACACTCCCCAAATAAACCAATCATACATATCCACCTCAACTTCCCAATTTCTCCACAATTCCTCAAAACATTTATACATATACATATATATATATATCACAACACATATAAACCTCACATTACCCAATTGTTCAAAACATTCTTTATAATTTATAATATATATACTTCAAAAACATAATATAATATACATAATATCAAAATGTACTATAATGTAAAATATATACATGTTGGCAAAATGGCTCTAATCTTGATGTATCCAAAATCAGCTCAATAAGCAATCTCTAATCTAGACCCAACCTAGTTTAGAAGAACTCTCCAGCTAAACTAGATTACCCCTATCACCTGTGCGATGAATTACAATCGCGCTAAGCTAAAAGCCTAGCGGTACAAACTTTGATAATAATAAAACTTTAAAACAACGCCAATGCATAATGCATTTGTATGCTATGTCACAATGTGGCATCCAATTCCACTTAATAACATAATTTTTAATCCTATTTATAATTTACATAAACACATATACAAGCATGGGCCCAAACAAACTAATACATTATTCAAATCTCAGAGTTACCATTTTGGTCAAAATTGGCACCAAGTGTCTAGTCCCGAAGGCAAATCATATATCAGTGATGCCTACCGTCTAGCCCCAAAGGCAAATCATAAATTAGTAATGCATAGCATCTAGCCATGCAGGTAAATAATGAGGATAACCTCATAGACATGCCGCCAAATACAGAACTCTGAAAATTGAATAACATACTAGACACATAATTATTTCATATTTTCCATCATCAATTTCTTTCTCATTTTCCCATATTCAAATAGGCACATTGCCTCTTTTCTCATTATCAATTAGGCACATTACCTCATTTTCTCATTTTCTCATTCATATCAATGTCATTTCATTTCAATTTATCACATTTCATCATTTCATCACAATGTATGATATTTCATAACAAAATCACATTACCCAAACACTTTGGGTCACTTTCAAATAATGCACAAATTTCCCATTTTATTCAATTCAGCCATTAATAATAGCTTTTCATAATGCATATAATGCATATATAACAATTCACATACTATAACACAATGTTCATGCTACCAAGTAGCTTAACACATTTTCGATCCAAAATGTGTTGGGCCAAATGTAATGCAATTATACCTCATTTATCAATAATTGTACATACCTTAGAAAGCACTCCAAAACATGCTTCAAAACTCCCTCCAACCTTCTCTTCCAAGTTGCCCTTCAACACTAGGGTTGGGCAAACTACTTCCTCTCAATGCCTATACCAAATGTGATAGTAAATAATCATTTAATATCACATTCTAAGGCATTCTCCAATTCAAACCATAATTAAACATCACTCTAAACAAAATCTCAAAATTAAGCTTTACCTCACTTTAACTTTGAAAAACTATATCAAGCCATTTAAATTAGTGTTTTAAGTTTATTATTATCATTAAATACATATTTCAATATGTTTAAATCAATTACATTACATAAACACATACTTATTTTCAAAACCCTAAAATGACATAACCTTCCCCATTGAAGGTTCTCCATTCCAATTCATTCTAATTATCAATCCAATCTTATTTCCACCACTTATATCCTTAAAGAACATGATTTAAGCAATAAAACCAAACAATTCACCATACTTTGAAAAACCCCTTTTCCAAAACACTAAATCAACACTACCATTTTCAAACTCTATCCAAGCTTAACTAAATCAATCATTTGACTTTAACATCATTGTTTATGCATGAAAGCAACACATTTAAAACCAAATTGCACAATTAAAACTCATGATTTCACAAACCCAAAAGTTCCATAACCCTAAATTCTCTATTTTCACCAAACTCAACTTAAATTCAACCATTTCTTCAATCCAACCTTAAAATCATTATTAACTACTCAAAAAAACTTCATTCATATCCAATTAAGCAATTAAAATATACCACTCCAAAAATTCAAAATCAACATAATCTTATCTTCATGGAAATTCAAAGAAAAAGTTGAAAATATTGAGATATGTGGATCTTTAGACCACCTTATGCGAGAGTGTCCCCAGCGAATGCAGAATCTACCTAGGGAGACTGAGGGATCGCAAGCGGCAGCAGGGCGAGGCCGAGGCAAAGGTAGGGGCAGAAATTCGTCACCCGTGCAGTCTGAGACGGTGGATCGATCAGAAGCGAGGGCTCCTGCTAGAATGTATGCCATGAGGGGGCGAGAAGATGAAGAAGCGCTAGACGTGATTACAGGTCAGTTGTCTATGTTTGGAGTTTCGCTTTACATTTTAATAGATCCGGGTTCTTCACACTCATATATATGCACGAAAAATGAAAAACTTGGGAACCTAAAGGTAGAACTAGAGGAAGAGGGAATATTAGTTACTAGCCCATTAGGGAGTGAGGTGATTACGAGGAAGGTAGTGAAAGATTACCCCGTGGAGATACACGGACGTATCTTTTGGGGAGACTTATTTGAACTACCATTTCAAGAATTCGACGCTATCCTTGGGATGGATTGGTTGGCCAAACACGATGCACTGGTTGAATGTAAATGAAAGAGAGTTACTCTGCATATGTTAGACGGCGACGAAGTGACCTTAGTGGGAAAGAGGAAGGACTATCTAACTAACATCATTTCTGTTATGACGGCTAAGAGGTTAGTGCAAAAAGGCTGCGAGGCATACCTCTTATGCACTTTAGAAGTGAAAGAAGAGGCACTGAAGCTACAAGATATACCTACTGTTTGCGATTTCCCCGACGTATTTCCTGATGACTTACCCAGATTACCACCTAAACGAGAGGTGGAATTCACCATATACATGTACCCGGGAGCTGCACCAGTATCCATTGCACCTTACTGAATGGCGCCAGCGGAGCTAAAAGAACTAAAGGTACAGCTACAGGAACTTTTAGACAAGGGGTTCATTAGGCCAAGCGTGTCACCATGGGGAGCGCCAGTATTGTTCTTGAAAAAGAAAGACGGATCCCTAAGGTTGTGTGTGGATTACTGTCAACTCAATAAGCTGACCATCAAGAACATGTAATATCCTCATGTATGCCCTAGAAGTTTTGATTATGTTGTTATTGTTGTTGTTGTTGTTGGTTTAAAATGTGATTGAATGTATATGTTAGGTGATAAGAAAAGGAATTGGTAAGAGAATGCTTGTGTATATGTGTTTTGGGAAAGAAAAGAGGGTTTAGAGAGAAGTATATATGTTGCTTATATGATGATATAATTAACATATACATAAGTCAAATAGAGAGTCAATGCAAGAAGATATTTTATTTGAGATTTGTGAAATTACATATTTGGGCATGCAAGGGACAAAAGCTAAATTAAATGATGAGGGGTGTTTTGGTAATTGTTTTGTTAAATTTTGTGGTGGAGATTTAAAGAAGAAGAAATGGTTGATTTGTATTCATTCTTCTTCTCTTCTCATGTGTGTGCCGGCCATCCAAGAAGAGAAAGAGCAAGAGAGGTGTTCTTGATGCTTGAAGCAAATTGAAGAAGCAATCAAAGGACTTGGTTAAAGATTTATGAAATTTCTTCATTTGAGGTAAGATCTTTTCATTGATTTCTTCTTTTCTTTTGAAGGGGTGTTTGAAGTGAATTAGGGTTGGTAGGATATGATGATGAGATATGTTTATGATGTGTTTTCTAGTGTTAAAGTGATTTTAAGTTAAGAGGTTACATAGGTGTTGTTGTGGAAAGTGGTGGATGTTGATTTTGAAAGATTAGGAATGATGTTGGATTTTAGGGTTTTGAGATGGTATTTGTTTAAATGTAATATTAATGTATTGTGAAGTGGTTTTTGTGATGATTATGTAAGATATGTGTGTATGTCATTGATTGCATCCATTTGAATGAGTTTGTGTTGTGTATAAGGTGTTAGAATGCATTTAGAAGAGTGTTGGCTTTGGTTAGGGTTTGTTCATGAGTGACACGGCCAAAACCAAAGAAGAGACACGGCCAAGACTTAATGTTTTGGAGAGACACGGCCAAGTCCATGGAAATTTGGCCGTGTGTGTGAGTTTTTGGAGAGGACACGGCCGTGTCCCATGCCAGTGTCTGCCACTGCCAATTTGTTTTGGGAGACACGGCCACAAGCTTAGCCGTGTCCCTTGGGTGTGTTGGTTACTGTGTTTGGTTTTTGTTCTTCATACATGATTGAGTTTGAACTTTCAATTGATAATGCATATGATACTACATGAACTAGGGTTTGTACTATGCAATGTGAATTTTGTAAATGATAATGTGTGTTATGGATAATGTATATTGAAATGTTATATCAAAGATGCTATGATGATTCAATTGAATGATATATGGCATGTTTGCCTAATTGATAAAGAGAATTGAGAAAGAGTTTGATAAAAAGAATAATGAAATAATTGTATGTTTAATATGTTATTCAGTTTCAGAGTTCTGGTTTTTGGAGGCATGCCTATTTAATGAAAGGTAACAGTCTTGCCGTGTTGAGGATCTCTTCAAATTGAGTTGAATTGAGGTCCAAGAGACTGGGTCTGTTACACTATGATAATTGAGATTATGAGATATTTGATTTGTAACAGTCTTGCCGGGTTGAGGATCTCCTCGAGTTAGATGAGTTGATGATCCAAGAGACTGGGTCTGTTACGCTATCCATGGATAGAGATATATATGTATATGTTGCCTACGGGCTTGATGATGGTGTTTATGAACCAAATCAGTAACTCTGAATTCTGAATATCGTATTAAATACTTGGTGGGCCCATAGGTGTCTAGGTTTTATGTATATCATAAATGATGTTCTAATGTAATGAAATGTTAATATTACTTAAATGATGAAACGGACTATTCACGGAATATTGTTTGTTGAGTATGATCTTTATTAATTGAGTGTGTATCATTAATGTTGATTTATTAATACAAATATGAAACATGCATTGCACTAAAGCATAACATTAGCATGAATTGTCTTACTAAGCCCTTGGCTTAGCGCGATAGTGTTTAATCGCGCAGGTGATAGAGTTGATAGAGTTGAACCCGAGAGCTCTTCGAGACCGAATGAGAGTAGACGTTGAAGAGTTGATTTTGGGAACTTAAAGATCAGAGAACATTTTCCATTCATGTATAACTTCTTTTATTTTTGTAAATATTGTTTATAATGCGAATATATGTATATTTGTAAATATGGATTTAAAAGCTTTCATATAATGTAAATATTTTCTATATTTCGCTGCGTATTAACTAAATGTATTTATATATCTATTTTGTTTAATATTACAAATTGTTTATTTATTATCTATAATGTATATTGAGAAAGATTATAGTATTATTTAAAATGTTTTGAATGTTAATAATATCCGTAGCATCCCTATGTTCGGTGCACGTATGCTACATTGTGGGGTTTGTGGTGTGCGTGTATTGCGTGTATTACAGAATCATTACCAAATGTTTATATCACATATAAACTTAATCGTTTTCATCATATGAAAAACATTTTAATCAACCAATCATATATACGTGATCATCTCATGAAAACGAAATTAAAAACACCAATCCTTTCTCATCATATGAAAAACGAATTAGGGTTTTACAGAAACGAAACCAAAAACCAATCCTTTCTCATCATATGAAAAACGAATTAGAGTTTTATAGTTAACATGCCATACGTAAACAATATATATCACCATAATCATATCAACATGGCATTTTCGACTTAAACGAAAACAACAAGTGGCTCTGATACCACTGTTAGGAAATCATAGAGATCACTGCAAACAAAAACACGCAGCGGAAAAATATTTGATCTCTGATTTCCCACCAGGATCCATGCTGTTCGTTTAATTCGACAAAAGTGTTCAAAGAACTAACCTGTTGATGATTCGAAATCACAGTTTGGAAGAGATGCCTCGATCGCGAAACACCCTCTATCGCGTATCCACACGAATGCTACCGTTTGGAGTGCTAGCTCTCTGCAACGGCGAAGGCTGGAAAAACGTTTTCTCTAAAAACGTATTAGGGTTACCTTTTTCGTTCCTCTTTGTTTTATTGTTACCTCTGAGAAGACTTAACGTCTGAAGTGAATATAATCACTCCAGAATCCAATTCAAAATTGGATACGGAAAGTCAAATTCAGAATCCAAGTCTAATTTGGATTCTGAATACATTATCTAATAATATATATAATTGGATAAGGTAAGTCAAATTCAGAATCCAAATCTAATTAGGATTCTGAATATATTATCTAATAATATATATATATATATATATAAACGAAAATAATAATAATAATAAATATTAATATCTAATATTAATATTATTAATATTATATCTAGCCCAAAACACATTCTTGTGTGTGACCCGATAGGCCCATATTAATTGGCAGTCAATTTAATCTCTATTAAATCAACAAGTCATAATTGGCCTCTAGCAAGGTGTTACAACTACCCAATTAATATAAGGAATGTCCAATTTGCCTAATAATTGTATATGCATTAATCCCTTTGTCACACGATATCTAGCTTGAACATAAGTCATGGTCAACGTCATACTTATATTGTCCAAACTTATGATTACTCGATCTCCAAGTAGACTGATAAAAACAAATGAAATTGATCACACTATCAATTCATTTGAGCACGGCCATGCATTTCACAGTCTCACTTATCGAGGGGCCCAAAAGATATCTCTCTCAAAGAGAGGGACAAATTCTATCTTGATTGTTCATTATCCTCTACATAATTTCTATCATATATGAACATAACCTTTATTACTATCCAGTTACGGATAATGTTTGATCATGTCAAAATATAATAGTCCTTATATTGGAAACTATGACAATCTCAAGTCAAAGAATTAATACATAACTATCATGAGATTTACTTATGACACTAACCCATGTAGTAATCTCATGATGGGTCTATCCAATACATTGTTCTCTAACAAGTATCTATGAAATTGATTTGTATCACTATACACATAACCATCTAATGATTATCAAATCAATGTTCATACTGGTTAAGAATTATTTTTTTTTATCTCTATAACAATAATAAACCAGGGACAAATATCAAAATTGTGTAACATGCAAACAAACAATAATGATAATAAAACCTCATTTATTAATAATGAATGTATAACATAAAGATCCAAATAAATGGCCTAGGGCACATACACTAACAAGTAGATACTGCATCTTCTCGACCTAGTGTGAGGGGAGGTCGAGTAGGCAGAGGTAGCAGCCGAGGAGGCAGATCTGGGTTCAATGCTAGAGGAGGTTCTACATCTAGAGAGAGTAGACCAGAGGAGGTTGGATCTTCCCAGAGGGTGTATGTTATGCAGAGGCAGCCAGATGCTTCGGCAGTCATAGCTGGTACTTTTTCTTTATTTGATACTTCAGTACTTGCTTTGATTGATCCGGGTTCTACCCATTCATATATTAGTGCATCTGTTTTGCCTGTGTCTGATATGCATGCTGAGTCCCTAGGATTTGATGTGTTGGTGACAAATCCGTTAGGGCATAGTGTGATTGTTAGCAAGGTGCACCGAGATAGTGTAGTAGTGGTGCAGGGTGAGGAGTTCCTTGGAGATTTGATTGAGATGCCATTTAAGGAATATGATGTGATCCTAGGTATGGACTGGTTATCTAGACATGGAGCTGTGGTAGATTGTAAAAAGAAAGTTGTTACTTTGAGAACTGTTGATGGTAGAGAGGTGATAGTATCTAATGAGCAGGAACAGCTAGCCTCCTTATTTGTTTCAGCTGTTGCAGCTAGGAGGTTGATTAGAAAAGGGTGTGATGCTTATCTTGCTCATGTGGTAGATACTAGAGTAAGAGGTTCTCCTATTGATAACATTGCCATAGTTGCAGAGTTTCCAGATGTGTTTCCAGAGGAGTTGCCAGGGTTACCTCCTGAGAGAGAGGTGGAGTTTGGTATTGAATTGTTGCCTGGTACCACTCCTATCTCTAGTACTCCTTATAGAATGGCACCAGCAGAATTGAGGGAATTGAAAGTGCAATTGCAGGAGTTGTTGGACAAAGGATTTATTCGCCCTAGTGTCTCACCTTGGGGAGCTCCTGTTTTATTTTTGATGAAGAAAGATGGTACTATGAGGTTGTGTATCGATTATAGGCAATTGAACAAGGTGACTATTAAAAATAAATATCCTTTGCCTAGAATTGATGACCTCTTTGATCAATTGAAGGGTGCAGCTGTGTTTTCTAAAATTGATCTGAGATCAGGGTACCATCAGCTGAGAGTCAGAGCTGAAGATGTTCCTAAGACCGCCTTTCGGACCAGGTATGGGCATTATGAGTTTTTAGTAATGCCTTTTGGTTTGACAAATGCACCTGCAGCTTTTATGGACTTGATGAATAGGGTATTTAGGCCCTATCTGGATCAGTTTGTAGTGGTTTTTATTGATGACATTCTGGTGTATTCGCATAATGAGGAGGAACATGATAAACATCTGCGGATTGTGTTGCAGATTTTGAGAGAGAAGCAATTGTTTGCTAAACTGTCGAAGTGTGAGTTTTGGTTGGACCAAGTAGCTTTTCTCGGTCATATAGTTTCAGCAGAAGGTATTAGAGTTGATCCAAGTAAGGTTGAAGTTATTCTGAATTGGAGTCCACCCAAGTCTGTGACTGAAGTTAGAAGTTTTCTGGGTTTGGCAGGATATTACCGACGGTTTGTGAAAGGGTTTTCTTTGATAGCTACTCCACTTACCAGATTGCTTCGAAAGGGAGTGAGATTTGTGTGGACGGATCAGTGTCAGGCTAGTTTTGAACAGTTGAAAGAAATGTTGACTCAAGCACCTGTTCTTATTTTACCTGTGGAAGGCAAACCATATGTGATCTACAGTGATGCTTCACATAGTGGTTTGGGGTGTGTGCTGATGCAGGAAGGTAAAGTTATAGCTTATGCATCTAGACAGTTGAAACCGCATGAGCTTAATTATCCGACCCATGATTTAGAGTTAGCAGCAATTGTGTTTGCATTGAAGATTTGGCACCACTACTTGTTTGGGGAGAAATGTTTTATCTACACTGATCACAAGAGTTTGAAATATTTGGGTGTCCAAAAAGAGCTCAATCTTCGGCAGAGGAGATGGTTGGAATTGATTAAAGACTATGACTGTTTGATTGATTATCATCCAGGTAAAGCAAATGTTGTTGCTGATGCCTTGAGTCGGAAGTCTTTAGCAGGTTTAACTGTTTATTCGCTCTCGTTGCTTGTTGAGTTGAGAGCGTTGCATGTCAGTTTTGTACCTTGTGATGATGGTGCATTGTTGGCAAGTTGCATTTGAAACCAGTTTTGTTGGATCAGATTAAAGAGGCTCAGTTGGCTGATGAGAAGATTCGAAAGATTGTTTCAGATTGCTAGAATGGGAAAAGTGGAGATTTTGTTGTGAGCAATGATGGGAGTCTCTGGTTTAAGAACAGATTGTGTGTACCTGAAGATGTTAATTTAAAAAGGATCATTTTGGAAGAAGCACATCAGTCAGTGTTTGCTATGCATCCGGGCAATACCAAGATGTATCATGATTTGAGGCAGTATTACTGGTGGTCCGGTATGAAGAGAGACATTGCAGATTTTGTGTCCAAATGTCTCACATGTCAGAAGGTAAAAGCAGAGCATCAAGTTCCAACCGGATTACTTCAGCCGTTGTCAGTGCCTGAATGGAAGTGGGAAAGAGTGACAATGGATTTTGTGTCTGGGTTGCCATTGACACAAAGGAAGCATGATGCCATATGGGTGATTGTGGATAGATTGACTAAGACAGCTCATTTACTTCCGGTTTGGATGGATTACTCTTTGGAGAGGTTAGCTGAGCTGTATATCCATGAGATTGTGAAGTTGCACGGTGTTCCAACTTCTTTAGTGTCTGATCGAGATCCTCGGTTTACTTCAAGATTTTGGAAAAGTTTGCATAGTGCTTTGGGTTCTCGACTGCATTTCAGCACTACTTTTCATCCACAGACAGATGGGCAGTCAGAGAGAGTGATACAGATTGTTGAGGATATGTTGAGAAGCTGTGTCATCAATTTTTCTGGAAGTTGGGATAGATTTCTACCTCTTGTGGAGTTTGCTTAT
The DNA here is from genome assembly GCA_947685225.1 of Garcia nutans. Lineage (NCBI taxonomy): Eukaryota > Viridiplantae > Streptophyta > Magnoliopsida > Malpighiales > Euphorbiaceae > Garcia > Garcia nutans. The sequence goes on along the minus strand of CANTUV010000007.1, from coordinate 27,135,898 downwards.
AACAACAGTCACCAATCTAGCATTGGTATGGCACCGTTTGAAGCATTGTATGGCAGACGGTGTAGAACACCTCTTTATTGGAGTGAACTTGGGGAAGGTAAGTTAATTGGGCCTGATTTGATTTAAGAAACTGAAGAGAAAGTGAAATTGATTCGAGGCAGGTTGAAAGCAGCTTCAGACCGACAGAAGTCTTATGCAGATCTGAAGAGGAGAGACATAGAGTTTGATATTGGAGATAAGGTATTTTTGAAAGTGTCTCCTTGGAAGAAGATATTGAGGTTCGGTCGGAAAGGGAAATTGAGTCCTCGTTTCATTGGACCGTATGAAGTTTTAGAGAGAGTTGGGCCAGTTGCTTATCGGCTTGCTTTGCCACCTGAGTTGGATCGTATCCATAATGTATTCCATGTTTCTATGTTGAGGAGATACAGATCGGATCCATCTCATGTGTTGCCGATTGAATCTATTGAAGTAAGCCCAGATTTGACGTTTAAAGACGAACCAGTTGCTATCTTGGCATGTGATGTGAAAAAGTTGAGAAACAAGAGTGTGCCATTGGTGAAAGTTCTATGGAGGAATCATACAAAAGAAGAGGCAACTTGGGAAAGTGAACAAATCATGCGAGAGCAATACCCTCAATTATTTCGGACTTGATATCAGGTAATTTCGAGGACGAAATTTCCTTTTAGAGGGGGAGAATTGTAATATCCTCATATATGCCCTAGAAGTTTTGATTATGTTGTTATTGTTGTAATTGTTGTTGTTGTTGTTGGTTTAAAATGTGATTGAATGTATATGTTAGGTGATAAGAAAATGAATTGGTAAGAGAATGCTTGTGTATATGTGTTTTGGGAAAGAAAAGAGGGTTTAGAGAGAAGTATATATGTTGCTTATATGATGATATAATTAACATATACATAAGTCAAATAGAGAGTCAATGCAAGAAGATATTTTATTTGAGATTTGTGAAATTACATATTTGGGCATGCAAGGGACAAAAGCTAAATTAAATGATGAGGGGTGTTTTGGTAATTGTTTTGTTAAATTTTGTGGTGGAGATTTAAAGAAGAAGAAATGGTTGATTTGTATTCATTCTTCTTCTCTTCTCATGTGTGTGCCGGCCATCCAAGAAGAGAAAGAGCAAGAGAGGTGTTCTTGATGCTTGAAGCAAATTGAAGAAGCAATCAAAGGACTTGGTTAAAGATTTATGAAATTTCTTCATTTGAGGTAAGATCTTTTCATTGATTTCTTCTTTTCTTTTGAAGGGGTGTTTGAAGTGAATTAGGGTTGGTAGGATATGATGATGAGATATGTTTATGATGTGTTTTCTAGTGTTAAAGTGATTTTAAGTTAAGAGGTTACATAGGTGTTGTTGTGGAAAGTGGTGGATGTTGATTTTGAAAGATTAGGAATGATGTTGGATTTTAGGGTTTTGAGATGGTATTTGTTTAAATGTAATATTAATGTATTGTGAAGTGGTTTTTGTGATGATTATGTAAGATATGTGTGTATGTCACTGATTGCATCCATTTGAATGAGTTTGTGTTGTGTATAAGGTGTTAGAATGCATTTAGAAGAGTGTTGGCTTTGGTTAGGGTTTGTTCATGAGTGACACGGCCAAAACCAAAGAAGAGACACGGCCAAGACTTAATGTTTTGGAGAGACACGGCCAAGTCCATGGAAATTTGGCCGTGTGTGTGAGTTTTTGGAGAGGACACGGCCATGTCCCATGCCAATGTCTGCCACTGCCAATTTGTTTTGGGAGACACGGCCACAAGCTTAGCCGTGTCCCTTGGGTGTGTTGGTTACTGTGTTTGGTTTTTGTTCTTCATACATGATTGAGTTTGAACTTTCAATTGATAATGCATATGATACTACATGAACTAGGGTTTGTACTATGCAATGTGAATTTTGTAAATGATAATGTGTGTTATGGATAATGTATATTGAAATGTTATATCAAAGATGCTATGATGATTCAATTGAATGATATATGGCATGTTTGCCTAATTGATAAAGAGAATTGAGAAAGAGTTTGATAAAAAGAATAATGAAATAATTGTATGTTTAATATGTTATTCAGTTTCAGAGTTCTGGTTTTTGGAGGCATGCCTATTTAATGAAAGGTAACAGTCTTGCCGTGTTGAGGATCTCTTCAAATTGAGTTGAATTGAGGTCCAAGAGACTGGGTCTGTTACACTATGATAATTGAGATTATGAGATATTTGATTTGTAATAGTCTTGCCGGGTTGAGGATCTCCTCGAGTTAGATGAGTTGATGATCCAAGAGACTGGGTCTGTTACGCTATCCATGGATAGAGATATATATGTATATGTTGCCTACGGGCTTGATAATGGTGTTTATGAACCAAAGCAGTAACTCTGAATTCTGAATATCGTATTAAATACTTGGTGGGCCCATAGGTGTCTAGGTTTTATGTATATCATAAATGATGTTCTAATGTAATGAAATGTTAATATTACTTAAATGATGAAACGGACTATTCACGGAATATTGTTTATTGAGTATGATCTTTATTAATTGAGTGTGTATCATTAATGTTGATTTATTAATACAAATATGAAACATTGCATTGCACTAAAGCATAACATTAGCATGAATTGTCTTACTAAGCCCTTGGCTTAGCGCGATAATGTTTAATCGCGCAGGTGATAGAGTTGATAGAGTTGAACCCGAGAGCTCTTCGAGACCGAGTGAGAGTAGATGTTGAAGAGTTGATTTTGGGAACTTAAAGATCAGAGAACATTTTCCAATCATGTATAACTTCTTTTATTTTTGTAAATATTGTTTATAATGAGAATATATGTATATTTGTAAATATGGATTTAAAAGCTTTCATATAATGTAAATATTTTCTATATTCCGCTGCGTATTAACTAAATGTATTTATATATCTATTTTGTTTAATATTACAAATTGTTTATTTATTATCTATAATGTATATTGAGAAAGATTATAGTATTATTTAAAATGTTTTGAATGTTAATAATATCCGTAGCATCCCTATGTTCGGTGCACGTATGCTACATTGTGGGGTTTGTGGTGTGCGTGTATTGGGTGTGGGGGTGTTACAGAACAAGTATCCACTACCTCGCATAGACGATTTGTTTGATCAACTCAAAGGTGCTGGAGTCTTTTCAAAAATTGATTTATGATCGGGTTATCATCAATTGGGGATCAAAGATGAAGACATACCAAAAACTGCATTCAGAACTCGCTATGGACATTATGAATTCATCGTTATGCCTTTCGGATTAACGAACGCACCTACAGTATTCATGGATCTGAAGAACAGAATCTTCCACCCGTATTTGGATCAGTTCATGGTTGTATTCATTGACGACATATTGGTGTATTCAAAGAATCGAGAGGACCATGATCGCCACCTTAGGATAATTTTGCAAACCCTACGAGAGAAGCAATTATACGCTAAATTCAGCAAATGCGAATTTTGGTTGGAAGAAGTAGCCTTCTTGGGACATATTGTATCGGCAGAAGGAATAAGGGTCGATCCCAAGAAAATAGAAGCGGTATTGGAATGGAAGCCATCTAAGACAGTAACGGAAGTCCGTAGTTTTTGGGGTTAGCAGGATATTATCGGAGATTCGTCAAAGGGTTTTCCATGATCGCCGCACCTATGACCAAGCTACTTCAGAAGAATGCCAAATTCCAGTGGACCGACGCTTGCCAACGGAGCTTTGAAAGGCTGAAGTAAAAACTTACTGAAGCGCCCATTCTTACACAACTCGAATCAGGAAAAGATTTTGTGATCTATAGCGATGCATCCCACATCGGGTTAGGTTGCGTATTGATGCAGGAGGGCAAAGTCATTGCGTATGTTTCTCGACAGTTCAAGCCACACGAAAAGAATTATCCCACGCATGACTTAGAACTAGCAACGATTGTTTTGGCTTTCAAGACGTGGAGATCCTACTTATACGGGGAAAAGTGCTACATTTATATGGATCATCAAAGCCTGAAGTACCTGCCCACGCAGAAAGATTTAAACCTGCGACAGCGAAAATGGATGCAACTGTTAGCCAACTACGACTATAAGATTAACTATCACCCGGGCAAAGCGAATGTCGTAGCAGATGCACTTAGTAGGAAGTCAATTCAAGCGCTACATTATATGAGGGTAGAATTAGAGCCCCCAGAAGATGGAGCTATCTTTGTAGAAATGCACGTGCGACCTACCTTACATCAACAAATACATGAGGCTCAGAAGGAAGATGAACAAATGAAGAAGTGGAGTCAACAGGCACAGGAGAATTCGTCAGGAGATTATCAACTTCGTCCAGATGGTATCCTATACTACAAGAAGAGAATGGTGGTACCTAAGTCCGAGGAACTGAAGAAACAGATTTTGCAAGAAGCTCATAACAGTCCTTACACAATGCATTCGGGAGCAATGAAAATGTACTGAGACTTGAAGGAGTATTACTGGTGGCCAGGAATGAAAAGAGACATCGTGGATCACGTGACGAAGTGTCTGACCTATCAGCAAGTGAAAGCAGAACATCAATTACCCTCAGGACTACTACAACCTATCACGATTTCAACCTGGAAATGGGACCGTATTACTATGGATTTTGTCACAGGATTGCCTATGACTAGGGACAAACATGACGCGATCTGGGTAATCGTGGATCGGCTTACTAAGTCCGCTCATTTCTTACCAGTACGTGTGGATTACTTGCTAGACAAGTTGGCAGACTTGTACATCAAAGAGATCGTACATCTCCACGGAATTCTAACTTCAATCATATCAGATCGAGATCCACGCTTTACGTCAAATTTTTGGCAGAAGTTCCAAACAGCCCTTGGGACTTGAACGTACCACAGTACAGCATTCCATCCCCAGACAGACGGACAGTCGGAAAGAGTGATTCAAGTTTTGGAAGATATGCTGAGGGCGTGCGTTTTAGAATTTAAAGGCAGCTAGGACAAACACCTGAGCTTAATGGAATTCGCGTACAACAATAGCTATCAATCCAGCAAACAAATGGCTCCTTACGAAGCACTGTGCGGTCAGAAATGCAGAACTCCAGTTTGCTGGACAGAATTGAGCGAGGAAAAGATGTTGGGGTCAGACATAGTTAAGGAAACTGAGGAAAAGGTAGAGATCATTCAAGACCGATTAAAAACAGCTGCGGACAGGCAAAAATCATACGCGGACCTAAAGAGGAAAGACATACAGTTCGAGGTGGGCGACAGAGTATTCCTCAAAGTCTCTCCTTGGAAGAAGGTGTTACGATTTAAACAGAAAGGCAAGCTAAGCCCTAGATTCATCGGACCATATGAGATCATCAAACGGGTAGGTCCGGTAGCTTACCAGTTGGCGTTACCACCCGAATTAAGTAAAATACATGATGTTTTCCACATTTCAATGTTAAGGAGGTATCGTTCAGATCCAACCCACATCATACAAGCTCAAGACATCGAGATTCAGCCCGACCTGACGTACGAGGAAGAGCCGGTAGAAATCCTAGCATGGAAAATCAAAGAGTTGCGGAATAAGAAGATCCCATTGGTCAAAGTGCTTTGGAGGAATCACAAAGTAGAAGAAGCTACATGGGAACACGAAGAAACTATGAGGAAGCATTACCCATATTTATTTCCACCTAATAGGCTTCGGGGCGAAGCCTAAATTAACGGGAGAGGAATTGTCACGACCGGCCATAGCAGGTATGTACAGTAATTACGTGTACAGTATTCACACGTGCTGACAATGTAGGCATGCTAAAGAGATCCGGCTAACCGTAGACCGTTACGCTATAATTCATTAAAGGACAGGGGTTAAACGTGCATAACTAACGGCGATGGGTGACCAGTCTGGGAAGTCTTAATAATGTATGTGATAGTGTAATGAAATGGAAACTAGAGAAAAACCAGGTAAAAACTGTGAACTGTGACTTTCTTCGGAAACGCCCTGTTAGAGAGAAACGAAGACACGTATACTAGGGGCATTTTGGTCATTATTAATTAAAATTTATACATGAATCCGAAGTAGGAAATAAACACATGAGTGCGTAGAGGACGTCGAGGGGTTGAATATGAAATGATCGTCAATAGAAACAGAGCCCGGGCAAACCCGAGCAAAGAAAGGACCTAAAGGAAATTTTGTAAAAAGTCGAAGGCTTATTGGTAATTTTTCAAAATGACTTGAAAATCTAAAATAGACCTTAAAAATGGAAAGTAGAGGTCGAGAGGGTCAAAACCATATGTGGTTCACTTCGTGGAACCACACGGTTTAAAAGTTACAGACAATCAATCGATGGAGGGTATTTTGGTCTTTTCACATCCTAAATCATAAAATTACAGCAAAGGGATGAAGAGGGGCCAAAATATGATTAAAAGAAAGCCCAATGGATTGCGCCTTAAATAAATAAAAGAGAGAGACAATTGTACCAATGAAAAATGACCATTTTGCCTTAAAGTGGACCAATTGGAATTAAGCATTTGTCTTAACACATTATTAGCCAAATTCGGAAGCCATTTGGACCAAAAACACATGAATGAAGAAAGCAAAAACTCCCTCTTGAGAAGGAGAGTCGTCCAAGCCATAGGAGAAGGAAGAAAGGTGGTGATTTTCAAGTTTTAAGGTTTATTATCAAAGGTTTTGGTGGAATCCAAGGTCCTAAACTAAGGTAAGTTCATTTCTAATCCTAATTTCAGGTTTTAATGAGTAATTTGAGAGATTAAAATTAGGGTTCTTATGGTGGATTTGGGGAAAACTTAAGTAGTGATGATATTGATTAATTAAATGGATGAATTAAGGTTTCTAAGGTTTAATAAGGTTAGATTAGGACTTAATTTGAAAAGAAATGGAAGGGTAGTGAATGTTCTAAATTTCTAGGGTTTATGGTTGAGGTTGTGTTGTGAAATTTTTGTAGGCAAGGGTGGAAATAAGGAGAAGGAAGAGCTTGAAAGAGAAGGGAAAGCAAAAGGAAATTAAAATAAAAGGTTTGGTACTTTACCTTGGAAGAATTAATTTTTCTTTCATTTTCTTGCCAAACATTTATCTATGGAACTTTTGCTATGGATGCCTAAATGTGTTGTTTGAGTTTGAATTCAATTGTTGAGTGGTATTTTTGAATCCATGTGGTGATTGGGTTGTTTAAATTCAAATGAAATCTAATGTTTTCAATGATTTTGGTAAAAGAGTTTATGAACTCCATTTAGTCCAAATTGATTTAAACAATCAAGTTATTTTAAAAGGGAAGTGTCTAAGTCCTCATTACATTATTAGGGAAGCTTTGAAATGGGTTTAGAAAAAAAAATAAACAAAATTTGCACCAAATGCAAGTGGGGGCCGAATTGGTGCCCTTTGGGAGCCAATTCTGGACCCAACTTTGGGCAGCCGGTTGAGGCAGCAAACGATGGAATTTTTCTACAAAAGTTTACATGCAATTAGTAAACATATGATATAAGTTTCCTGTAAAATTTCAGCCAAAAATAAGATCATTTACCTGGTCAAATGCATGACTGAAATTGAATGAAATTTAGACAAAAACCAGATTTTACTATTCATATGGTGGTAAACACTTGGAAATTCATTTGAAATGAAATGGTGGTAAACACTTGGAAATGAAACAGCCTTTAGCCACAGAGTTAGTACACGGCGAAATGGCATGACTTGGTAAAAATGAAAAGGGATGTGCAAATCATTTGAAAAATTGGGAAATCTTGGATTTGAATTTTAAACCCTTAAGCTCTACTTGGTGGTTGAACTTGGTAGATAAGGGTATAGTGCACTATACTAACTTATGCAGTACTGCTTGATATTGTGATTGAATTGTTATGATCTGAGCTCAATGGTGAGGGACATTGGGGCCAATGGTGAGGGCCATTGGTTATAACCAGGACGGTGAGGATCATTCCTGTGAATTGATATCGGTGGTAAGAACCACCTGTGTTACAGTGGTGAGGGCCACTGCCTTATCGCTGTGGTTCTGCTTTTACCAGTAGAGCAAAAATGTACAAACTATGACATGACTATTTTATGGCATAAGTTGAATTGTGAATATTTTACAATTTTAGTTGAAATCTTTTGAAAAACTTGAAATTCTTTTTCGGGAAGTACGTTTTTATTTCATTGAAGTGAGCTTTATATTTTATTGCTTATAGTATTTAACATTCATATATTTTATTGCCTTGCTTGTACAAATACTCTTTACTTTTATTTCCATTGGTAAAGTACCCACTGAGCAACATTGCTCAGCGAGTTAAGTTTTCCTTGACTCGTAGGTCCGGAGCAGTAGCTAACTCTTGGGAAGGACGACCAGACCCACAGCATCTCAGGGTAGATCTCTTAGTTTCCATTTTGAGTTAACTAGTTGTGACATGTATATATATATATAAGATTGAGAATTATTATGTTATACTGTACGTTAGTAGTATGTCATAATGATAAACCTCTACTTTATTTTGTACTAGAAGTATGAATTCTTCTTGCAGGTTTGTAGTTGAGGTTATAAGGGGGATTCATTGGGAGTGTATTGAGACTGATTGTGTTCGCATTGGTTTGTGTAAAAATGTTTTCAAAAATCAGAAAAACCAGTTTTTTCGACACTTGGGACCCAATTTCTAGGCGAACCTCTGGCCAAATTTATGTAAAAATCGAAACTAAAATTTGACTAAGTAAAATTGGTAGCAACATTAGGTTAGTGTGGTGCCTCTACTCGGCTTACACACGTAGGCTGGGAAGGGGTGTTCCATTTATAAAGAATTGGTAAGGAATATAAAAATTGAAAGTGAGATTGAGATTGACATGAAACTGAGGAAGTCATGCAGTTTTGTGTAAGTAAGTAATAAATTAATTTTATGAGACAAATGAATGAAAAATCATAAAAATTTATATGCATATGGGTATAAGTATAGAAGGAATATGGAGTTTTTAATAATTTGCAACAAAGAGTTCATAATTAAAATCAAAGAGTGAAATCATATATGATAACAAATTATTTATTATGGAATAATGAAGTATGATTTGGGGTTGAGTGTGTAAAATTATAGTATCTAAATGGATGATGTTAATTAGTATAATGAAATGAATTAGTGCTGTTTAAATGAAAATGTTATGATTTTAAGATTGGAAATGTGACATAGATGAGATTTAGTGAGGTTCATGTTGTTGATTGTATTATGTGGAATTTGAATTTTTGAAATGGGTTTTCAAAATTGTGAAAGTGATGTGTTTTGATGTTATATTAATATAAAAATAATGTTTGTAAAGTTAGATGTTCAAAATGAGATTAATAGAATGAAGTTTAAGTAAAGTAGTAAGTTGAAAATTTAGAGTGGTAAGGGAATTTCGATGAAGATTGTTTAGATATTGATAGTTTAATGTTTAATAAGCGTGAGAGTAATTTTGAATGAGTAATATTATTTATGAAATATCATGTAACGTGTAATGTGATTGATAATATAGAAATTTGTTATGAAATAAAAGGGAAATGATTAAGTTAGTAAAAATGAGTTACTTTAGGTAATTGAATTGGAAATGATGAAAAGGGATATGATGGGTATGATAAATGCATAAAAAAAATATGAGAGAGATGTCACATTGGAAATGTGACTAAGATTTATGTGAGGTGTTAAAATATATATATATATATATATATAATAAGAAACTTATTTAAGAGATGGGCGGTCAAATAAGGAAGATGTTAATTATGTTGTGGTCAGAGTGTATATATATGTTGAATTGATGAATAACCTAAGTAATGTCAAAAGAATGAGAAATGATAATGTTCTCTGAAAGGTGATAAATGTTAACTTTGTATAGGTTGTATGTAAAAGAGGAATTGAGTATAATTGTATGATTTGTGTGATGAGATTTTTTTAATATGAACACAAATATGATATGTAAGAAAATGTGGAAAGTAAGTCACATTGTGATTATGACTTACGAATGTGTATGTGGATGAAAAGAAAATGTTATCAAGCATTTACTACCTTATACAAATACATGTCTGGTGATATTGAGAATGATATAGCATGTATTAATAGACCTAAGAGAGATTAGGTCATGACATGCGTAGAGTTAGGTCATGTGATGAATTGAGATTGAGAATGGACTCGAACGGAGCTAGACGGTGAAATTGTTATTTTAACAACTAAACTTGATGATTGCATAGTGTTTTGGGCCTAAAGTATATGCGTATAAATAAGAGATTGTAAGGAAAAGGAAAGTATAATGAAGAAAGTATGGAAATGGAAATATATATATATATATGAATGAAAAGTTTTATAAGAGATAGATTAGAAATGGAGTAATAAATGGAAATTGTGTAAAATTAGCATATGAACGAATGTGTATATGTAAGAGATGTTAATGATAATATTGTTGAACCATGAGTTAGGTTAATGATGATCAAGTGATCAAGAGTAAATTGCTTTGAAACAGAGTTGAAACGTGTTAACTTTTTGTGTAGCAAAAGATTAGAAAATGAATATGTGATTCTTGTGATACGAACTTAACATTGTGATTGGAAATGTTTGAAGAAGAATGATAGAAGGGCAATATTTATTTATAAGCCAAAGACGTGACCATTATTATGGCATGACCATTGGATAGTTTTAGTGAGATTGATAGTTATGCTTCAAGAAACATGGTCAAGACTTATGGTTCGCATAGTTGGATCTCATAATTTTATGTTAGAAACTTGTTTATAATTATAGAAAGTGTGGAAATAGAAGAGAATTGTGAAAATATGATGAGCTTTAAGTGATGTGTAAGAAAAGTGATTTGTGTAAATAGGGTAATTATAAGAAATGTGAGAAAATGGTAAATGAAAGGAATTATAAAATGTGAGTAAGAGTTATAATAAATGTGTTTGAAAGAGATATAAAATGAATAAGTTGATGAAAATGATGTGTAAAGTAAACGAGACTAGGGGAAATGAATATTATCTGTAATGATGAATTCAAAGAGATTTAAAATTTGAGAATAAATTTGACCTAATAGAATTAGGTCATGAATTGAAAATAGATTGATGAATTTAAAATAGACTAAAGGTTGGTCAGAATAGAATAAAGTTGTGATGATCATATTGTGATAGTTAGATCAATTGATCCAAAATGTAATAAGTTTACAAGTATTTATTGAAATTCAATGTGTGTAGTTGTATTAAGAATATGCAAGCTATATGATAATGTGCTTAATACAACATTCTGATATATATATGCATATGAAAGGAGCTAAGTTATATTAGTTTTAAATAATTATAAGAGAAAAATGTTAGTTATAGTATAATGGGAATGAATCTTATTAAGGAAATAAGATTTTGCTATTGTATAATGGTGATGTCAAATTAATATGTGGTAATTGTATAAAGAGTAGGATCAAAGTGAAGATGTGTAAAATTATTGTGTTAAGATAAAAGTTATCAACATTTGAATTTAAGGTGATGAGAGTATATTTTTAAGATAATGAAGTGATCAAATTTCTTAGGTGCAATAGGTGTGTGGGTATATATATTAAAGAGATGAACTAATTTTTGTCTAATGACAATTCGATTGATGATATGATAATTTGTTGTGACTGTTTGAGTGAATAGACAGTATAATGATGTGTTAGGGAATGGTAAAAAGGAAATTAAGAATAAACCTAAGGGGGAGAATAGAAATTATGTAATTTGAAAAAATAATGATTTGGATGATTTATTACCATACTGGATAATTTCGAGAACGAAATTATTTAAGGGGGAGAAAATTGTAACATCCGTGATTTTGGAGATATAAAATTGTATATACTCAATATATATATATATATATATATCTAGAGTATATATAACATATACATATGGTATATTAATTGTATATGTTGGATTAATATATTACATAGTTAATATTTAATACACATATAAGGTACATTTGATGTGTATATAAGATACACATTACTTGTGCATATGTGTAATATCCCAAATTTTTGAAAAGTTCTAATCTTTGGAAATTTGATAAAATAAATTATAATTTAAATGGATAAATTAAATTAATGGTTTTAAATGAAAAATGAAGGGGTTTTAAATGAAAAAGTGGAACATATATGTGATATATATGGAAAATATACATAACATATAAAAGTCAAAGTAAAAGGGTATTTTTGTAATTAAATCTTAGAAATTTAAAATTAATAAAACAATTCAAAAATAAATTATTTTTGAATGGAAGAGGGAATTTATGACTTTTAATTTATTAAATAAATAATCAAATAATTATTTATTAAATTATTTTAATATATATATATATGGTTTAAAATAAAAGATGAAAAGAAAAAGAAAATTAAAAGTCTTCATCTTCTTTCTTCTTCTTCTCCAAGCCGAATTCTCCATGGCCAAAGAGGGAGATTTTTAGCTTCTTCCAACATCAAATTCTTCAAGCTTTCAAGGGAATAAGAGTAGTTTTGGTGATTTTCCAACAAGTAAGTAAGCTTTATTTCCAAAATTATGAAGTTCTTTAAAGCTTATGAATATGTATGAATTGAGTTTTTGAAAGAGCATGTTATAATTGTTGGAATGGGTATGGAAGATGTTCTTTTGATGAGTAAATAATGATTTTAAGGTTGTATTAAAGAAACGGTTGAGTTTGGGTAAGATTGGTAAAGAGAGAGAATTTAGGGTTATGGAACATTTGAGTTTTTGAAATCATGATTTTTAATTGTGCAAATTGATTCCAAGTGAGTTGTTTTGATGCATAAAGAAGTATTTTAAAGTCAAATATTGAATTTGGTTGTATTTGGTTAGAGTTTGAAGAGGGTAGTATTGATTTAGGGTTTTGGAAAAGTGAATTTTCAAAGAATGATTAATTGTTTGATTTTAATGCTTAAATTAAGTTATTTAAGGAAATAAGTGGTGGAAATAAGATTGAAATGATAATTTGATTGAGTTAGAATGGAGATCCTTTAATGGTGAAGGCTATGTCATTTTAGGGTTTTGGACATAAGCATGTGGTTAATTAATGTAATTGGTTTAAACATGCTAAAATATGTTTCTAATGATATTAATAAACTTAAAACACTAATTTAAATGGCTTGATATGGTTTTTCAAAGTTAAAGTGAGGTGAAGCTTAATTTTGGGATTCGGTTTAGAGTGATGTTTAATTATGGTTTGATGTTGAGAATACCTTAGAATGTGATATTAAATGATTATGTATAATCACATTTGGTATAGGCATTGAGGGAGGTTGATTTACTTTATCCAAGTGGTGAAGGGCAAGTTGGAAGAATAGGATTGGATGTTGTGTTAAGCTTGCTTTGAGTTGCTAGTGCAGGTATGTACAAACTTTGAATATATTGTTTATATTTGCATGACATTTGGTCTTAACAAATTTTGGTTAGAAAATGTGTTAAGTTACTTGGTTCATTGATTGAGTATGAATAATGTGCTATGACATTTGTATTGTCATAAATATGTTAAATGCATTGTGACAAGCCATTGATAATGGCTAAATTGTGTAGAATGTGAAATATGTATATTATGTGAAAATACCCAAAGTAATTGGGTAATGTGTTGTGAATGCAAAAATGAGATATGAGGAATAATGAAATGAATTGATATTGATAAAAATGAGAAAAATGACAAAGAAATGTGAAAATAAGGCACTGTGCCTAGATTGAATATGTGACAATGAGAAAGTGATTAATAATGAGAAAAATGAATAAATGAAAAAAAAATGAGAAAAAGATGATATAGTAAGGCAATGTGCCTAGTTTGATCATGAGAAAATGAGAAAAGTTTTGATAAAAGAATTATGAAAGAATTTGATAATGAGAATTATGAATAAATTGTGTGCCTAGTATGTTATTCAATTTTCAGTGTCCTGGGTTTGGTGGCATGCCTATGATTGCCTATGGGCTAAATGCTGGAATAGTAAAAAGACTGGGTCATAAGCCAGGCCAACTGATAAATATGATGTTTTTGGGGGTGAAAAGACTAGGTCTGAAGCCTCAAAAACTGTAGCAGTCTAGCCGGGTTGAGGACCAAGATACTGGGGCCTAAGGGTCTAGCCGAGTTGAGGTCCAAGAGACTGGGGCTGTTACATTATCCAAGGATATATTGCCTACGGGGCTAGACACATGGTGTCATTATGGACCAAAGCAGTAACTCTGAAATTTGAATAGCATATTAGATCCTTTTTGGGCCAATGCTTGTCTTTATTTTAATATGAATTATGAATTGTGATGCAATTGAGCAATATAATGTTATGAGTTGTGATTATGAAACATTTGAAAAATATAAGAAAGTAGAATGATGTGACATCTATATGCATTGTGCATTGGCATTGCATTGAGTTTTATTATTATTATCAAAGTTTGTACTACTAGGCTTCGGCTTAGCGCGATTATAATTCGTCGCGCAGGTGTCATGGATGATTTGGTAGAGCCGGAGAGTTCTACTAGACCTGGTCAGGTCTAGGTTTGTATTTATTGAGCTTAAAGAGTTGTTTTTGGATACATCAAGATCAGAGCCAGTTGCCAGCATGTAGATATTTGATATTACAATGTATTTTGATATTATATATGTTATGATATATATATTTTTTAAAGTATATAATGTAAATTGTAAAGAATGTTTTGAATAATTTGTTCAAATGGGATTTTATATGTGTTGTTAATTTATATATCTATATATAAGTATTTTGAGAAAATATGGAGAAATTGAGAAGTATTGGTGAAATGGTGAATTGATTTTTATTGGGAGTATTTACTTTATGCAGGTTGTGTTTTACTGAATTTTGGGAACGTCCAAATTACAAAAAAAAAACTTCGATGAATTTTTTCTAGAGATTTTCATATAAAATATTTATTTTGGATTCTTATAACAAGCAAAGAATATTTATATATTATTTATTTTATATATTAGTATTTGAAATCTTTAAACAGAAATGTGAAAATTTTTATTAAATCGGTCTGTAACATTTTTATATCGTATGTGCGTATTTTACATATGCTGAAAATATGTATTGTACATATATAGGATATTAGGGTGTTACATAGATCGACATGATTAGGACTGTGATTGGAGTTTGGTGATTAAGTGTGCCACGAGACCAACTTAGTGAATGCTGCATACATGTTTAAACTTTTGACATTGTGAACTTTGGTTTTGTATATTTTGAACATATCACATGTATATTAAATAAATTTGGGGAAAAGTTTATGTGTTGAATATTATATATGTATATTTAAATATTTAAGTATCTAATGAAGAAATGATGGAATTTATAAAAAAGTTATGTTGGAGTGTGTTGCAGATTTAGGTTGCATTTTTATTGAATTCGGAGAAATATCGAATTTACTAACAAAACTCTGACGAATTTTTTCCAGTGACTTTGCTTTAAAATTTGTATTTTTAGTAACTAAATTAATTTTTTTTGTGTTTATTTATCTATTAAAGTAAAATTTGGAGAATTTAAATATTGTCTTATAATTGTGGAAATTTTAATAAGACTAGAATTGTGACACATTGGTATTCCATATGCTTATTTTTTATATATATGGTGCATATATTGTACGTATATAGGGTATAAGGGTGCTGTAGTACTCTTTGGACTAAACCACCTTTTTCCTGTAGATGCCATAGACCCTATCCTTAAGAGGTATGCACCATAATCTTGAACCATCCTCATAAAATTATTTTCATTCAGGCATACATGCACGTATTTCATCAACAGTTTTAAGATATCATTCTCTTAAAACTCAATCTAAGTTAAGCTATAAACATGAAACTACATTAAATTTAAACAAAATTAGCATAAACCCAAGTCTTAACCACATTAGTTTACCTCATAAAGCTAGGTCATATTGACTTAGCCCATCAAACATGAACCCTAGCCACATTGGCTTGACCCATAGAGTGCAAACCTGAACCACAAGGCTTACCACATAAACATAAGCTACATTAGCTTCACCATCAAATATGAAACCAAGCCCCATATACTCGACCCACAAGCTTAAGCCCCATCGGCTTAACCCATTAAAAGCAAACCACATTAGCTTGACCATTCAACATAAAATTGAGCCGTATTGGTTTAACTGCCAAAACCTGATGCTATATTGGCTTGACTAATCATATCAAATCTAAGCCCTATAGGCTTAATCCCTCAAACTAAAGCCACATTTGGCTTGGCCCTCAATCTCCACAAATAAGCTACACCCGCTTAACCATCTAACCTAAACCACATTGGCTCAATCCACATCATAGGTTTAACCCACAAAATTAAGCCATATTAGCTTGACCATTGTGAGCGGGGATTTTTGCCCCAACTCCCATGTGAAATGGTTCTTGCCACTTTTGCACTGTTAGGCTCAGGGTCTTAGAGAACACGGGCCTAAACCCAGAGAAAATGGAGTCGCCACTATAGACCCTTAATTTTGGACCAAATTCGGTCCGGCCCTAATTAAAAGAGATTTAGGACAAGTCTAAAGGTTTAAAATAGTTTGGAACAAGTTTACAAACTTAAAATAGTCTGGTACAGTATTAAAACCTCAACACATAATAATATAATAAAAAAATAAAAAATATAATAATTTGATCGAGAGCTGCAAATGATGAATCGGCAGGCCCAATTCGCCACAGGCCTTGCCTGTGGCAAATTGGCATCGCTAATTTTCCACAGGGCTTGCTTGTGGCAAATTTGGCCATGCTAATTCACCACCGCCCACTATGTGTTCTTATTAGTCCGAATTCAGTATGGATTTCTTATTGGTGTGAGGGTTTGGCCTTTTTGCCCATAAATAACAAAGTTTAACACAGAATTAGGGGCAGTTTTTCGATTAAACAATCAAGAGAATTTTTTTAGCAACACCAAAAGCAAGAGCAAGGAACAAAAATACTCCAAAGACACTAGCATACTGTCTTTGCTTCTGCTCAGCCAGAATTCAAATCTTTCAATTGTGGTGGAGCCTTCAAATGGATGCGCAATTTTCTAATTCAATGCATTTGATTAACAGTTATAATTGTTTTTCAAAAAATCATCATGATAGTCTGCTCATCTAAAATATTGTTTAGTCTCATAGCTTGAATTACTTAAACCTAGTTGCATGTTTATAAATCGAAGCATAAACTATTTCATTCATCCAACATACTCATCTCATATTTATTAATAGTAGTGCTGAATTTAAATTAACAACTTTAATTTAATCATCTTAAACCCTAAACCCAGAAACCTAAAATCCTAAAATTGTAAGACCATAAATCCTAAATACCCAGTAGCTTAATACTAAATTTTTTTTCCAAAGTTCCAAAACCCTAATTCAATATCCAAAACCATAAATTATTTTCCAAAATTCCAAAACAATAATTCAATATCCAAAACACTAAAATATGTTCCAAAGTTCCAAAACCCTAATTCAATATCCAAAACCCTAATTTATTATTTTTCAAACCTTAATTTTAAAAAACCCTAGTATTATTTTCTAAACCCTAATTTTATTTTCCTCAAAACCTAGCTTTGTTTTCTAAAATCTTAAAACTCCAACTTTGTTTTCTAAAAACCTAAAAAATCTTAATTCATGTCATTAGAACCCTAGTTTGTATATATATTGTTTAATATAATATTTAAGTATATATTTAATTATTTAACTTGTTAATACATATTTATAATGAGTGATTTATTGATGTTTTTTGATGGATGATTTTCTTTTATTATCATAAATGTTTGAATGGTTTAATTCATTTCATTAATTATTTTAATGTTGATTATTTTAGTTTTAATATGTAAGAGGTATGTTTCCACTTTGTGGCTACCTCATTAATTAAGTTCCAATGTAGTTTAATTTATTTTGAATTTTAGATTAATGTAAAGGGCATGTTTCCACTAAATGGTGGGTGTCCTATTTTATTTAGTTTTTGAACATTGGTCATTGTAAAAGGCATGTTCCTATATATGGATGGGTGCCTATTTTATTTGTTTCATTTTAATAAAGTATTGGATGTTCATTTCTTTTGATAATTTCATGTATTCTAGATGATATTTTAATATTTAAGAATTTAATAATATTTAGACTTGAAAAGGAGGTCGATTCCAATGAACCGGGTGCTATGGTGGTGCTGGGCCATTTCTCACCTTTCCTATGCATACCCAACTTTTCAAACCCATTTAGTGGGTTAGTGATTCCTTAGGAATCGAACCATCCATCCCTTTATTTTTCCCGGCCTGTTCGGGTGGCGACTAAATTTTGTCCGGGTTTAGGCCTATGTTCTCTTAGGACCTGTGCCTAATAGTTCCAAAGTAGCAAGAACCATTCCACATGGGAGTGGGACAAAAATCCCCACTCACAGTGGCAACTCCACTGGAGATAAGAGAATTGATTCCGTTAGTCTTTATATTATTTTATTTTTTTCTTATTATGATATTATCCATTGCATCATTTAGATTGCATTGTGTGCGTGAGTTATTATGCCCGTGTTACCCATGTTGTGTTATGTAAGAGATACCATACTTTTATTCAAGGTATGAAGATTGAGTATGGCATAATCACTAATAGCCTTGTACCTTTTGGTATATACTTGCTATGAGAACATAAGCTTTTCAACCCAAAGAATAAAGCTCATGTAATTGGCCTAGTTACTTTCCTTAGATTTTTGCCCCAAATGCTTGTTATTTGACTATGATTAATATATCTTGGTTTGAACCATGGCTTATTTGGTTTGTTCTTTTTTCTTATATGACCTAACTATATTGTAAGCCCAAAATAGTTTTATTCTTTTAAGCCAAAAAGATCAAAATTATTTTCAAAACTTTTCAAGATGGTCTTTGGACATAATACCTTTTAAAGATGGATAAAAAAAAATTCCTTTTCAGCTCATAGCCCAAGCTCAAAGCCCAAAATCCATTTTTTCTAAAATCTTTTTACAATGGGTTTGAGCTAAAACTATTTTTGTACTTCCTCCAAATTAAAACATTTTTCTTTAATGGGCTTACAACTAATTAGGTCAATTATGGAATGCCAAAAATCAATTGTGAGCCTGGTTTATACCAAGACTTATTAATCATAGGCTTGTTTGTGGCATAAACTATTAGTCATTTTTCTAAATGGGAAATCTATTTATGATAAACCTTTTAATTTAGTTTAATCCAATATAGCATAAAAGCTATTTTAGTTTATTCAATGGATTAAAGCCTAATTAATTGAAATTATCATGGACTGACTTCTAAGTTTGAAAATATAACTATTGGTTAAAATTGTCCAAGGGAATTTTTGCTAAAATGAGATATCCCCTATTGGTATTTTGTTGATCATATACCTAGGAAAAGAGACTCACCATTTGTGTGTGGAAGTTATACGGTTGGAAGGAACATCCTAGTTATCTTTGTTTGCTTGTTGTTTATGCATACATGCATTGCAATACATGGCATTGATCCTTTCTGGCTCACAGACCTGGAGTACAGTAGTTCAAGAGTGTATGACAACCCAACCTATGCCAGTGACAGAATCCAGTAGCAACTTAGTTAGCTTCTCATCAAAAGCAATGGAGCCCGAATAGATTCAATGGATTGTGGACGATTCCCTCAATGCCTAGATGGAAAAACTAAAGGAGGCCCTAGTTGAGACTATGAAGTGCCAATTAGCTACACTTTTGGGGAATACTGTTGAGGCATCTGCCAGCCCAAAGAAGATGAAGGATAAAGGAAAGGCTAAGGATGGTTGTGAGTGAGGATTTTCGCCCCCACTCTCGGTGGAATGGTTCTTGCGACTTTGGCACTGTTTAGGCTCAGGGCCTTAGAGAATACGGACCTAAGTCCGGAGAAAATGGAGTCGCCACCTGGACGGGCTGGGAAAAAGAAAGGGGTGGATGACTCGATTCCTAAGGAATCCCCAACCCCCTAATGGGTTCGAAAAGTTGGGTACGTGTGGGGAAGGTGAGAAATGGCCCAGCAACCCCACAACGCCCGGTTCATCGGAGCCGACCTCCTTTACAGGTATTAATATTATAAAATTCTTAAGTATAATAGCATTATCCATACTACACACAATAATTAAAAGAAAGCATCAATATATTAAAATCAAAGCAATGTCCAAACAAAGCAAATAAATGGACACCCATCCAAGGATGGAAACATGTCCTTACATCACATGCCTAAATAGGACACCCACCAAAAGGTAGAAACATGCCCTTTACATAGGTTCTAAAATAGAAAAGCAAATTAAATTACATGATGTTTAACCAATGAGGTACCCACCAAGTGGAAACATACCTCTTACAACTTTTGGAAATCTAAATTAATTGATAAAAGTAAATAATCATAAATAAATCATTCATCAAAGCTATTAATCAAAATAGAAAATAAACATCCATCCATGATAAATTAAATAAATCAAGTATTGAAATTATATAAATTAAAGCATAAGAAATAAATCAAAGCATAATCAAGTATGGAATTGAATAAAGCAAATAAAAGTCCAATTATGTCTACTGTGACTTTTTATGGAATTAAAACAAATTAGGGTTTTATGTTTTAAAGGGTTGGTAAGACTCTTTGATTAACAAAATTAAGGTTTGAATGATGATATCATGAAACTAGGGTTTTAAACACTTTAAAATACTTTAATTTGTGATTTTTAGTTATTGGGTTCCTAAGCTACTGTGTAAAATTTAGGTTTTTATGTTTTTTAATGTTTTAAAAGGATTAGAGTTCATAAAAATTAGGGTTTAAGGTTTTAAAAGGATTAGTTTTCATTATTTTGAATTTTGGAAGTTGAATTTGGATTTGATATTTTGGAATTTAGGGTCTCAGGTGGTGAATAATTTTTAAGAATTTGGAAATCAATTTGATAATTTCATGAAGTTTTATGAATTTAAACAAATAAATTAAAGTTTTTATAAGTAGAAAAGATGTTTTTTAAGGCTTTTTGAATGAAATAGAACCTACTTTAAAATTTTAAAAGAAGCAGAATTTACATCATAGTTTTGTTGAAAAATATGTTCAATTAGAGTTTTAAGATTTTTAAGAAGAAAAAATAACAATTTTAAGCCTTTTGAAAGATAAACTAATGAAATAAGGTTTTTTTGGCTTTAGAAAAACTAAATTAAAGTTCAAAGGTTTTTTATTTTGATTTCATAAATTTGCTATTATGTGAAAAAAACAATTAAAGAAAATTAATTAACACATACCTTCTTTTGATGATTTCTCTAAAAATAATTCTTCTTGGATGAACTAGCTCAAAAGACAAGCCTTTTTTGCCTTTGAATCCTCTAAATCGTGCTGCTGCTGTTCTAGAAAAGAGTTGAATTGAATTTCTTCTTTTCCTTCCTTGATTTGGTTTCAAATTTTCCAAACTACTTTTGGATTTTTGCCTACCCCTAAATTAATTGCCTTTGGTCCTTATTTATAGTGGTTTGAGGTTGTTTATTTCTAATTAGCTAAGGTAAGTAATATTAATAAAAAAAAGAAACCAAAACCTAATTGGATTAGGTTTCAAAAATTTTGCGTCTGAAAATTTGCGCTACCGAAAAAAACTGCTGCAGAAAAAATGCGCTGGTGAAAAAATTTGCCGCAGCTGGTTGCGGCAGCCCGCGCGGAGCGGGTCCGTAAGCTATTTCGCAGGCAGAAAATTTATGCGTGCGAAATAGCACAGTGATTTTACCCGCAGGAATTTCCTGCTGGCAAAATGCCCACGGGCCCGCACGATGATTTTTTCGTAGCCGATTTTTCCGACTTCGATTTTTATTTTTATTTTTATTTTTTGGCTTTTATTTGTTTATTTCTATTTTTATTAATAAAAATTAGATACTAAAGCAAAAATTATTTTGGACCAATTAGACAGCAAAAATCATTTTAGTCTAAATAAAACATATTGTACCAGATTGGGTCAAAAATTAAGAGTCTACAGTTTGCCCCCTGTTTGAATTATCCGAAACCTTAGTTAAAGAGAGTGAAAAGCAATAAGACTTAATTTTTGATGAAATGGTTGAGGTTTTGGGTTCTGGACCCGGTTTGAGTTCTGGACTCAAGGATAATTCTAGGTTCTGGACCTAAGGAAAATTTGGGTTCTGGACCCGGTTCGAGTTCTGGACTCAAGGATAATTCTAGGTTCTTGAACCAAGAAAAATTTGGGTTCTGAACCCGGTTTGAGTTCTGGACTTAAGGATAATTCTAGGTTCTGGACCTAAGGAAAATTTGGGTACTGGACCCGAGCTAAGTTTTGGACTTAAAAATAATTCTAGGTTCTGGACCTAATGGTAAACTTGGGTTCTGGACCCGGTTTGAGTTCTGGACTCAAGGACAATTCTAGGTTATGGACCTAAGAAAAATTTGGGTTTTGGACCCGAGCTAAGTTCTGGACTTAAAAATAATTCTAGGTTACCTAATGGTAAACTTGGGTTCTGGACCCGGTTTGAGTTTTGGACTCAAGGATAATTCTAGGTTCTGGACCTAAGAAAAATTTGGGTTCTGGACTTAAAAATAATTCTAGGTTCTGGACCTAAGGAAAATTTGGATTCTGGACCCGAGCTAAGTTCTGGACTTAAAGATAATTCTAGGTTGTGGACCTAATGGTAAACTTGGGTTCTGGACCCAGTTAGAGTTCTGGACTCAAGGATAATTCTAGGTTCTGGACCTAAGGAAAATTTGGGTTCTGAACCTGAGAGATTTGAATACTTGATCCTAAACTAGACTCGAATACTCGATCCTATCTGGATTCGGATACTCGATCCTAAACTGGATTAGGATACTTGATCCTAACTGTATTGGGATATTCGGCCCTAAATTGATTTGATTTGGGTACTTCGACCCAAGATTGGGCACTTGGACCCAAGATTGGGTACTTGGACTCGAGATTGAATTTACTTGGGTACTTGGACCCGGGATTGATTTGATTTGGGTACTTGGACCCTAGATTGGGTACTTGGACCCGAGAATGAATTTGACTAACCTTTTATCAGTTGAGAAGTTAAACTGCTCCAGATGTTCTATGCATTGTGATCCTTCACCCTCAGAATGGATCTTCACCCTTGGAGATCGAGTCTTCACCCTTGAAAATGGATCTTCATCCTTGGAGATCGGGGTCTTCTTTGTTCTTTGAAGATGGGAGTGACACGGCCAGTGGCTTGGCCGTGTCTCCTGGATGTGTCAACTTCTGTATCTTTTCTTTCTTTGCTTTGTCCTTCTTGACTTTGACCCTTAGGAGAGACATGGCCAGTGGATTGGCCGTGTCGCTTGCCAGTGTCACCTACTGTTTCTTTTCTTTCTTTACTTGGTCCTTCTTGACTTTGCCCCTTAGGAGATGTTGCGCTCTAATTAACTCTACCACAAAGCGTCACTCGCAAGTATACGAGGTAGCTGTAGCAAAGGTGATCGCCCCAAGGTCGTCTCACAAGGAAGCTAAAGTAGCTAATTGATTATCAGATTATAAATAACAAGTAAAGAATAAATTTAAATAGCTAACAATTAATAAAGACAGATTGATCGAAGTTTAGAACAATCAAAGTAAATTGAGCTGATGTTTTGATTCACTTAATAGAAGGGTCTAGGGTTTACACTTCTCTACTATTTATATGCATGAACGGTTATTCCTCTTAACCAAATTAATTTCAAAGATTAAATCTCAAGCAACTTAATTAATTGAATAAAGGAAATAATCTCTCGCATTCAAACCTCTCTCAAATAATCTTGTTACGATTGAAATAATCTTTTCCTAGGTTATATTTCTAATTCACCTAAGTCCTTAATTGAATTGTTCCAGCATTAGACTTCATCTCTCAATCCATCATCTAATACCTAAAACACATAATTGGTGGCCAATCAATTATATATTAACAATACTCCATTCAATAAAGGCTTAAAGAAATAATTAAGTTAAGAGTAATAACCAATTAATACAATCATAGCAGATCCATACAAACCCTAGACTAGATCAAATTAGTTCATAATGCTATCAAACATACTCATCTCATTAATATTCAAAGAAATCAATTTAGACATGATAATATCCATAAATGCAATTCCAATGAAAATAAAGAGATAAAGTTCAAGAACAAAACCAAATTACAAACTCCTTGAAGCTTCTGAAGAATCTCTTGTTCAAATCTTTGCAAGAAGGATGTATCAATGGCTAGAACAATCTAATCTAAGCTAGATTAATCAAAGTGTAATCAAAATCAAAGAAAACAAATGTGAAACCCTAAGTTCTTCTCTTTGATGGCTTATCCAATCTCAAACTCTCTACCACCTCAGAAAACCCTCACCTTTTTACATTTATACAAAACCTCCGCTTTGAAAAAAATCCGCTTGTCTTTGGTCCATGAGAGACATGGCCAAGTTGGATGAGACATGGCCGTGTTGGAGGTGAATTGCAGGGACACGACCACAAGCTTGGCCGTGTCCCTTGCTTGTGTTCATTTCTGTGTTCGTTTCTTCTTTTCTTCTTTGGTGTGATTGAGTGACACGGCCGTGTTGGAGGTCTCTAGGCCATGTCGGACAATTTTGGAGGGACATGGCCACAAGCTTGGTCGTGTCCCTTGCTTGTGTCTTCTACTGCTTGTTGTTGATCTTTCTTTTTCCTTTGGACTTAAGTGACACACCGCCAAGCTTAAGCAACTTGGCCGTGTTGGAGTTTTTTTGGAGGGACACGGCCACAAGCTTAGCCGTGTCCCTTGCATGTGTTTGCTCCTGTGTCTTGGTCTTCCTCTTTAACTTGGTATGGGACACGGCCAGTGGCTTGGCTGTGTCCTCTGCATGTGTCAGCTACTGTCGATTTTTTCCTTCTTCTTGGTTCCTTGGCTTTTTAACCTAAAACAAAACTTAAAACAAACTTTAAACAAGAAGTAAATAAACAATAACCAACAAAACACAAACACCGTACTAAAAACTAGATCAAAAATGACATAAACACTGAAATAAACTAAAACTACCAAAATTAATGAAAACACTAAATAAACCGATTAAAACTACCAAAATACCTAAATAAAACAATAATTATCATAATAAATAAGACACAAATCTATAACAAAAACTAATAAAACAACTACCCCACACTTAAAACTTTGCTTGTCCTCAGGCAAATTCACATGGCATAAATTAAAAACTCAAACAACTTAACTATAATTCCAGCATAAAAGATGAATTCCTTTAAGACTCAGCCATAAATAATTAAAATTTCCTTCAATCAAGATTTCCTTAACTCATTCATTAATCCAGACATACAAATCTCATCTCTCATCTAAGTGTTTCACTCGATTTCATAGGTTAATTCACTCAAACCACTCATGACTGCATACTACCATAAACTTGCTTAATTATCCAATCTCCCTCACTGATTTTCTCAAGGAATAATCCGAAGGTCTTTCATTTGGATGTAATGGGGCTAAGGTGAAGGTGTGATAAAAGACATTTAAGCTGGAGCATCAAGAAATGGAGTATCTAAATTAGACAATACCCTTACTAAAAAACTCATAACTCCCTCAAATGGCATACTCACCAACCTTGATACTTTCACATACTTGCATACTTAAAGAAAAATACATGAGTCGACATTCCTCAAATGCTAGAAAATATATGAATTTTGTATATATATATATATCTTTTTTATTTTCTCTTTTTCTTTTTCTTTTATTTTTATCATTTTTAATATATATATATATACAAAATATAAACTTGCATGAAACATCTAGCTTAAAATGAAGAGGAAAAGAATAATCAACTCTTAGTCAAATACAATGTGCAAAGTATACATTTCAACCCCAAATAGCAATACTATATTTAATTTTTTTTACTTGCTTACCCCACACTTTGAAATAAACCACCCTATTGTCATATCATAAAACTCCATTCCTTAATGCAGGTATGATGATAATAAGAGAATGTTAAGTTAAGAATTGTGTTGATCAAACAAGAAAAAGGTCAAAGGCTCAACTTGGATCACTAAGGAATTCAATATTAAGGGAAGTCTTTTTAAGTTAAAGGGCTAACCTAATTTGCCTTCATCATTTTAAAACTTGAGATAAAATCATAATGTGAGTTCAATTAGTATGCAAAAGCAAACTCTAGAGATGCAAAATCATGAAGGTGCACACTTAAGAAAAGAAAATCAACTGATAATAATATTTAATCTATAAGGCTCAAAACTCACAAAGGTGGGTTCACAAAAATTTATATGTCATGAATTGATGAATGTGAAAATTGATCCTGAATGAATTCAAATGATAATTTCTATGCTGATACTAAAGTCTCAACTATAATGCTAGAATCACAGAAAAGATCAATAAATTTTCAACAATTATGCCATGCACAACACACAATAAAACACACAAAGACAAACAAAACAAAAATTAAAGAAAAGCTAAAAGATTACCCCACACTTTAGAATTCACATTGTCCTCAATGGAAAACAAGAATAATAAAGAAAAAGAGTTAAAGAACAACCTGTCTTCCATCGTACCTTGGTGAGGCAAAACCCTAACTTTTCATCACAAACACAAATGTTCAAAAACAAAAATACAATATATAAATATAAAATATCCAAAATATAAAATGTTAACATTAAAAACAAAAATGAAAAATAATAACAAAAATAAGCTAAACACAATAAAGCAAGGAACTCAAAATCTACGGTGAAGGCGACTGTGAAGATGATGCAGCCGAGGCGTGGAGACTCAAAATCTTTGCAAGGTTGCTATTAATCTGTTCCAACTGCTGCAAGACCTCAGCATGGTTATGGTCTACCTTGCCCTCCAAACGATCTACCTTTCCCTCCAGGGCCTCAATCCTATTAAGTACCTCTTGATTAGCCGAGACCGAAGCATCCTCATCTAGATCAAGAGAATCCGAGTCAGACTCTTCTTTAACCCGTGCTCTCTTCTGCCTGTCCCCCGGTGCTTCTAGCTCAGTTGAAGCCATCATAAAAGCCCCTCTTTTGTGCACCACCATATGCATCTTCTCTAATGTGGCCAAATCCAATGAGTCATTACCCAAAATTCTAGTCATGCGACTGGTACTTGGGTCAAAATCCTCAAGAAGGGCTACTGCTAATGTGGTAATCAACCCTCCAATACAAATTGCCCCCCTCCTTTTATTGGCCATACTATCAAAAACATCGGCTAACCAATAGCCGGAACTAATGGGTACGACATTACATGCACAATCCAAGGAAAAAAGCTCACTCAATTCCACTACACCCGGGCTCTCCTTCCTAGCAAAGAATCCGCAGGACATAAAACGATGCAAATATCTCAAAGCGGAATTGTGCAATTTAGATGCTTTGGCCGATTTGGCCACATAAGTCCCCAAGCCTAATGCTCCCCTAGCAAATTATTGTTTAAACTCTTTAGGTACCGACCTTTCCCCATGTTGATGGAAACCATATATAGCATTCAATTGTTCAATATTCATCACAAATGATTTCCCAAGCAATTTAAAACTCATCCTAGAGCAAATTTTTTGTTCATCTCTTTCAACCATAAGAGATGTCAAAAATTCCAAAGTCAGCTCTTGAAACTGCAAAGGTCGCAAGGAGACTAGGTTCTCCCACCCAAGAATTTGCACATAACGATAAAAATTAGTCCTAATTTGCAGAGCATCAAGGGATTCATCATTAACATACCTCGTCAGGAAGAAACCCCGAGCCAAAAGATTTGCTCTCTTCAAAGATAAAACCGATGAAGATGAAGAAGCCCCTTCAGTTGTAGGTCTCTTCTTCTTGTGGTGTGAAACTATCTTTGTTCTTGGCATCTTGAGAAATCTGAAAAATTTAACACCAAAACTTGATTAAATCGATCTTTTGTGAGAGAAAAAGAAGTTTTAACAGATTAATTCTAGTTTTGGTGAAGAAAATTGAGCTTTAATGGAGGTTTTGGAGCTTGTAAGCACAAGTAATGGAGGTTGTGAGAGAGAAAACGAGAGAGTGAGAGAGAGAACAGAAAGAAAATTAGGGATTGAATGGAAAAAATTGTGCAAAATCGTGTTTTTTAAAGTGGAAAGGTGGAGAGACACGGCCAAGTTGGGGTGAACACGGCCGTGTCTTGTGTGTTTTGAGGGACACTGCCAGTGACTTGGCCGTGTCCCATGGGTGTGTTTGTCTCTGTGAAGAAAAGCTACAAAAATTAAAACAAAGAAAAATTGGTGAAGCTTGGCCGTGTCCCATGTGACACGGCCAAGCTCCTTGGCCGTGTCACCCACTGTGAAAACTGTGCAAAAATGTTTTTGTTGAGGCTTGGCCGTGTCCCATGTGATACGGCCAAGGGACATGGCCAAGCTCCTTGGCCGTGTCACCCACTGTGAATTTGAACATTTTTTTATTTTTTTTATTTTATTTTATATCACCAAATCTCATAGAAATTGCAAACTCTTCTTCGATCAACCCTGACATACATTAGAAAAATAAAAACCGATCAAAGCACCCATCAATTTATTTAAACCAACATAAAATCAAAATTTGCTAAATTTAAAATTACAACTATGAAAAAGAAATGCAAACCGATGGGTTGCCTCCCATTTAGCGCTTCTTTAATATCATAAAGCTGGACATCACTGCAAGACTAGGGATCGTGAATCAAAGTGCTGTCAATGATCCTCACTTCTTGAAATCCTTCTTTATATGGTTTAACTCTCTATCCATTTACTTTAAAAGTCTTATTGGTTTGAGAGTTAAGAAATTCAATGGCGCTAGAAGGACATACCTTACTTACCTCAAAAGGACCACTCCATCGAGATTTAAGTTTACCTGGAAACAGACGGAGTCGAGAATTAAAAAGTAAAACTTTCATACCTGGACTCAAAGTCTTTCACACTATAAATTTGTCCTGAAGTGCTTTAGTGTGATCCTTATAATTCCTCGAGTTCTCATATGCCTTTGGGTTAAGGCACCTTTGGGTCTCCCCCACTGGTTTAGCCCCCTCTTCTAAAGTCAATGTCAGCTCCAATTTATCTGAGGAACCTGTCTGCAAGAAAGCATCTGAAACAACGGTTTAACACAATTAATTAAAGAACATTCCTCATATAAAGCAGTTGTAGGAATGGGAGAAGTGTTAAAAATAGAAAATTCAACCTTCTGTCCCAAGACAGTCATTGATAATTTACCATTTTTAACATCTATTAAGGTGTTGGTAGTAGCCATAAAAGGCCTACCCAGCAAAATAGTGTGTGCTGATGGTGCAGGGTTACTCCCTTCCATGTCAAGAACTATGAAATCAATAGGTACTATTAACCCACCAACCTTAACTAACACATATTCTATTACCCCTTTCGGGAATCTAAGAGATCTATCAGCTAATTGCAACACCATTTTGGTTGGTTTGAGTTCCCCTAGTTCTAATTCTTTATACACAGAATAAGGCATCAAATTTATACTGGCTTCTAGATCACATATGCCATCAGTCCCCTTTCCATTCCCCACAGTAATTTGAATTATAAAGCTACCAGGATCCTTTAGCTTGGGAGGTAGTTTATGCTGCAGAATAGCACTAGCTACCTCTGAAACTATCACCTTTACATTTGGCTCATACCTCTTTTTCTTGGTGATAAGCTCTTTGAAGAATTTGGCATAAGCCGACATGTTCTTTATTGCTTCCAGTAAGGGTAAGTTAATACTTACCTTAGACAGCATGTTGAAGATGTTAGAAAATTGCTTATCTGGTTTATCATCCTTCAACTTGCTGGGGAATGGTATAGGTGGCCGGTATGGATTGCTTGCCTTGTGTAAATCTGCTGAAGGGGACTTCTCCATTGATCTTTCTCCAGCACCTTTGTTCTCTATTTCTCCTTCCTTCTTGTTCTCTTGGTCACCTGCATTCACAGAATCATTTTCAACATTATTGTTAATTACCTTACCACTTCTAAGAACAATCACTGATTGTGCCTGCTCAGGTTGACTTGGGAATTTCCCCTTTTGTGAACCTGCATCTGCTGTGCAAGTTGTCCTACTTGAGTCTCCACTTTCTTAAAAGATGCTTCTAATGAATCCAGCCTTTTATTGGTCATCTCTTGATTTTTAGCACTGACTTGGATAAAAGCTTGTAAACTTTCCTCCAAACTCTCTATCTTAGACTGCCCTTGATTTGAGGATTGACCCTGCTGTTGGTTCTGTCTCTGGAGCAAATGGAAAGGCTACTGAGAATTATTTGTTGCCCAGGAAAAATTAGGATGATTTCGCCAACCAGGATTATAAGTATTCGCATAAGGATCATTCCTAGCCCTTGGTTGAAATCCCCCCATAGCATTGACTTGCTTAGCTTCATTCCCATAAGTCTCATATGCAGAGGGGCAAATATTTGCTCCATGCACAAGAGTTCCACAAATTCCACAAATTTCTTGGGTGGATGAAGAAGTGTTATTTTTCATATTCAGCATCTGCACTTGCCTTGTCAATTCAGCTATCTGATTGACTATCTCACTATTGGCTTCCAATTGATTTACCCCTTTACTTCTTCCTCTTACACTTTTCTATTGAGAATTAGCTCCCAACATCTCAAAGATATCATAAGTTTCATCAGCTGTCTTTTCTCCCATGGCTCCCCCAGCTGCATTGTCAACAGTGTTCTGAAATTGTTGGGTTAGACCATCATAGAAAAACTGATTAAGAAGTTGAAGTGGGTAGTGATGATGTGGACACTGGATCAATAACATTTTAAATATGTCCCAAGCCTCATGAAATGGCTCTCCTTCAAATTGGGAGAATGTAGCAATCTTCCCTCTCAATTCAGCTATCTTCTGATGTGAATAAAACTTGCCCATAAATTTGTTATAAACTTGCTCCCAAGTTGTCAGTGAATTTTTGGGCAACATCATAAGCCAGCTCTTTGCCCTATCCTTCAATGTATATGGGAAACATCTCATCCTCAACTAATCTTCTGTTAGTCCTCCCAATGGAAAAGTGTTGAGGGTAGAATAAAAATCCCGAATAAAGTTCAAAGGATCTTCATTTGGAACTCCATAGAATGATGGCAGCATGTTGTAATGGATGTTCTTCAATTCATAATTCCTTGCTGCATCTGTCAGTCTTATGCAAGAGGTGGCAGTTACAATGACAGGTCTAGCAAAGTCTCTCATAGTTCTTTGTCTTTCTTCTCCCATATTGACAGATTGTGCAGTGTCTGACTCAAAATAAGAAGTGTCTTCCTCGGTATCAAATCCAGTATAAAGTTCAAACTCTTCTCTGCTCCTTTTCACTCTTTGAATTTCTGGAATAAATGGATGTAGCTCTCCTTTGAGTGATCTCCTGCCTTGCATAAATAAAAATTTCTAGAACAAAAGAATTATTAAAAACAAAAGACAAATAAAATAAAATGAAAACAGTGAAAAATAATCTAAAGTATTTTTGCCTAACAAACAATTACGCCAATTAGCTTCCCCAGCAGCGGCGCCAAAAACTAGTTGCGCTCTAATTAACTCTACCACAAAGTGTCACTCGCAAGTATACGAGCTAGTTGTAGCAAAGGTGATCGCCCCAAGGTCGTCTCACAAGGAAGCTAAAGTAGCTAATTGATTATCAAATTATAAATAACAAGTAAAGAATAAATTTAAATTGCTAACAATTAATAAAGACAGATTGATCAAAGTTTAGAACAATAAAAGTAAATTGAGCTAATGTTTTGATTCACTTAATAGAAGGGTCTAGGGTTTGCACTTCTCTACTATTTACATGCATGAACGGTTATTCCTCTTAACCAAATTAATTTCAAAGATTAAATCTCAAGCAACTTTATTAATTGAATAAAGGAAATAAGCTCTCGCATTCAAACCTCTCTCAAATAATCTTGTTACGATTGAAATAATCTTTTCCTAGGTTATATTTCTAATTCACCTAAGTCCTTAATTGAATTGTTCCAGCATTAGAATTCATCTCTCAATCCATCATCTAATACCTAAAACACATAATTGGTGGCCAATCAATTATATATTAATAATATTCCATTCAATAAAGGCTTAAAGAAATAATTAAGTTAAGAGTAATAACCAATTCATACAATCATAGCAGATCCATACAAACCCTAGACTATATCAAATTAGTTCATAATGTTATCAAACATACTCATCTCATTAATATTCAAAGAAATCAATTTAGACATGATAATATCCATAAATGCAATTCCAATGAAAATAAAGAGATAAAGTTCAAGAACAAAACCAAATTACAAACTCCTTGAAGCTTCTGAAGAATCTCTTGTTCAAATCTTGCAAGAAGGATGTATCAATGGCTAGTACAATCTAATCTAAGCTAGATTAATCAAAGTGTAATCAAAATCAAAGAAAACAAATGTGAAACCCTAAGTTCTTCTCTTTGATGGCTGATCCAATCTCAAACTCTCTACCACCTCAGAAAACCCTCACCTTTTTACATTTATACGAAACCTCCGCTTTAAAAAAATCCGCTTGTCTTTGGTCCATGAGAGACACGGCCAAGTTGGATGAGACATGGCCATGTTAGAGATGAATTGAAGGGACACGGCCACAAGCTTGACCGTGTCCCTTGCTTGTGTTCGCTTCTATGAGAGTTTCTTCTTTTCTTCTTTGGTGTGATTGAGTGACATGGCCGTGTTGGAGGTCTCTAGGCCATATTGGACAATTTTGGAGGGACACGACCACAAGCTTGGCCGTGTCCCTTGCTTGTGTCTTCTACTGCTTGATGTTGATCTTTCTTTTTCCTTTGGACTTAAGTGAGACACGGCCAAGCTTAAGCAACTTGGCCATGTTGGAGTTTTTTTGGAGGGACACGGCCACAAGCTTGGCCGTGTCCCTTGCATGTGTTTGCTCCTGTGTCTTAGTCTTCCTCTTTAACTTGGTATGGGACATGGCCAGTGGCTTGGCCGTGTCCTCTGCATGTGTCAGCTACTGTCAATTTTTTCCTTCTTCTTGGTTCCTTGGCTTTTTAACCTAAAACAAAACTTGAGACAAACTTTAAACAAGAAGTAAATAAACAATAACCAACAAAACATAAACACCGTACTAAAAACTAGATCAAAAACGACATAAACACTGAAATAAACTAAAACTTCCAAAATTAATGAAAACACTAATAAACCGATTAAAACTACCAAAATACCTAAATAAAACAATAATTATCATAATAAATATGACACAAATATATAACAAAAACTAATAAAACAGGAGAGACACGGCCAGTGGCTTGGCCATGTCGCCTGCCAGTGTCACCTACTGTTTCTTTTCTTTCTTTGCTTGGTCCTTCTTGACTTTGCCCCTTAGGAGAGACACGGCCAGTGGCTTGGCCGTGTCACCTGCCAGTGTCATATTCTGCCAAAATTTCTTTTGAGGTGACACGGCTAAGCTCGATTTGGCTTGGCCATGTCTTGCTTGATTCATGCTCTTCTTTCCTTATTTTGATCTTCCAAGGGAGTTTTTTGCACTTTAACCACTTTTCCCTTGCAGCTGCTTTTTCTTTCTTTGATTCTTTAATGATTGTTGCAGGCTGTTGGCTCGTTTGATCATGAGGCTGGACCCTCTTTCACTGCCCCTTCGTTTGCTCATTCTAGCCCGCCGGATACACCATCTCATCCGCAGGGTATTAATATGAACTACCTAGTACATTCCTCATTTCTTAATAGTTTACGCTATATGTATGCATGATTATGTATGCTCTTACCTTTTCCTTCTTGGCTCACAGCGGATGCTTGAAGAACAAAATAAGAAACTTCAAGAAGAGTTGGCTGCAAGTCGTCAGCAAGCTTCTCATTGTGAAAGTTTATATCATCAATCCAAACAAAATTTTCGTGACTTCTGATTTCAAGGAATGAGGGATCCTGGTGCTTCTTCATCGAGAGGCCTCTAGACTGATGACCATGAGATCCTTTCGTCTACTTCTGATGAGGACCATGACAAATCAGAACTCCAAGGCAATAGGGATTTTAGTGCTTCTGCTTCAGATGATCCCGGGACGAGTAATTTGCCCCCTCCTCCAACAGGCGATGATTTTTTTAAGTCTTTATTTGGTGACCTACCACCACCCTCTTAGTAATATGTAAATATTGTAACTCTTTTTTTTTTGTTTCTGCCAAAATTATTTATTATTTATTTTTTTTATATATATAGTACATCATAATTAATATCCACTTCTTTTGTTAAACCAAATCCAATATGGTAAAGGAAATTCATTGCCACTTCCTTTCCTTATGCCATATGGTCTTATCCTTTCCCATCATCTTTTCCATTTCACTTTTGGAAAAGGTTTATTTTCTTCTATATAAATCACCTTGCATGCCATATTTCAATTCATAAACCAAAAATCTCTCTCTGTCAACGTGAAGACTCCCTTTAGCAATTTTGGTTCCTCTTTATTCATTAACCATGAACGATCACCATTTAAAGAAAATAAAAATTCTATTTAAGAATATGGATGCCAACCATTGGAAGCGAATTTCATGGTCAAAGTTTGATGTTTTAAAATGCTTTCAAAATGTCAAATTGGACCACTCCTTCTTACATGTCGTGGCTTCCCTATGGGATACGGATTCTAGGGTATTTAGAATTAATGGCTTTGAAATGTGTCCCTTGATTGAAGAATTTGAGGCCATCCTTGGACATCCCAATAATCAACAAATGGCGTTACCCACATTGATTTCCAAGACTCAACAGAAGATGCAAATGTTATTTCAAATTCCAAAACCCAAAGTTCTTCAGTTGATGAGAGGTGAAAAAATTCTACTTGCTCCTTTGATTGACTTTTGTTTCTCTCATTTGGCTCCTACTAAGGCATGGGGATGCATGCTTTGTCTTTGCTTGCTCGGCCAATTCTTGATTATTTCTTCTGAAGGCGATATTGATCCACGAGTATTGGATATCATGGATCAAATGGAAGGAGGCTTGTTGCCGGTACCTGTGATTTTAGCCGGGACCTTTGTTGGATTAGACTGATTTAAATCAGGATTGTCAAAGAGACTGACTGGGAGTCTGTTGCTGCTTCAGGTAATTACCTAAACTAACCTTTTGGGTTTTCAATTTAGGCTTTTTTTTATTACTCTAACTTTTGCCTAGTCTGCCCATGCGGGTTTTCGGAACTAGCGAGCTGTCCTAATTTTTGCCTATGCTGCCCTTGCGGGTTTTCAACTCAGCGGACTTCTTTTTTTTTAACTTAATTCTTTCTTCACAGATTTGGCTTTAGGAGCGTCTTTGTTTACTTGATACTCCCTCCATGGATTTTGCCAGATATCTGCCATGTCATCATTCTGCTAGGAAGCTACTCCATCCTGTTTCTTCATATGCTGACTGGGTTGACTGGATTCACTCTTGCTCTGAAGTCAATATCCGTTGGTTGGTACCTTGGTGGAAGATTTCTCGTATCACCATACGGACATACTTGATGTACGTTCCTCTTGCTGCTCTTCGTCAAGGTACATGCTATGATCCTCGCCGACTTGGGCGTCAGTATGGAGCTGAGCCTCATGATTCTGACTTTGCTCCTGACCTAGACATGCCTTGCTTGACTAAAGCCTACTTGGATCGGTTAAGGCAAAGCTGGCCTGCACGTTACACTTATAGACAGCCATAGATTTTACATTTGTCAATTCAGAAAGTGTTTTGTTAGGATAAAAAATAACTAAAGTAATAAAAGATGCTTCTTTTCCATTTATAATTTGTCATCACCTTTTGCAATTATGATTATTTATTTCATCTGTATCTGGTTAAATACTTATAACAGTGCACATAGAACAAATTTAATTATTAATTCTGTTTTATTAAATTGGGGAACAACCAAACATAAAGCCAGCATACACAAGATCACTCCTGTTGCCAATTAGCCCTTTTAGGTTTTCTAATTGACGATTTTCTCTTATTAGCCCTAATTGTTGCCTAGCCCGCCCTTTCGGGTTTTCGGAACTAGCGGACTGCTCTAACTTTTGCCTAGGCCGCCCTTTTTGGGTTTTCAACCTAGCGAGCTCTCTCTTTTTTATTTTTCATACATAAAACTTCTTCAACCTGTCAATATTTACTGGCTCACTAAATTCATTCCCATCCATGTCTGATAACTTCACCGCACCTTTGCTCATGACCTGTTTCACGACATATGGCCCTTCCCAGCTAGGTCTGAACTTCCCTCTTGGATCAGATACATTAGGCTTACATTGCTTCAACACCAAATCCCCAACTCTGAATTTTCTAACCTTGACCCTTCTATTGTAGGCCGAGCTATCTTCTTTTGATACGGTTGGTGATGATACAATGCCTTTAACCTTCTCTCTTCCAGTAGAGCTAACTGTGTGTATCTGCTTATTACCCATTCCATTTCAGGTAGCTCCACTTTCAAGACTACTCTCAATGACTTGATCTCAATTTCAATTGGCAATACCGCTTCCATCCCATAAACCAAAGAGAACGGTGTCATCCCAGTAGGTGTTCGTACACTCGTCCTATATCCCCATAAAGCAAAGGGAAGCATTTCCGACCAATCACTGTAAGTCTTGGTCATCTTGGACAAAATTTGCTTAATTGTCTTGTTTGTTGCCTCCACGGCACCATTAGCCTTTGGTCTATAAGGAGAGGACCGATGATGATGGATTTGGTACTTGGAGAATAAATCCTTAACTGCTCCTTGAAACTGTACCCCGTTGTCTGATATCACACTGTGCGGGACCCCATATCTGCAGATGAGATTCTTTTCGATAAACCTAGCCATTTGACTTGCACCCAGCTTGTTGAAGGATTTGGCTTCGAACCATTTTGAAAAATAATCAACTGCTACTACAATGAAACGGTGACCGTTTGAGGCTGTCGGATGTATTTCTCCTATAATGTCTATACCCCAGGTGGCAAATGGCCAGGGTGAAGACATTGAATGCAGTTCTTCAGGAGGCATATGATTCAAGTTACCATACATCTGACATTGCTGGCACTTCTTTACAAATTCAATACAGTCTTTCTCCATGGTCAACCAATAGTAACCTTGTCGGATAATCTTCCTAACTAGGGCCAAACCACTCATGTGCGGACCGCAACTTCCCGCATGTATTTCAGACATGATGCACTCCACTTCAGGCTTTCTTAAACATCTCAAATGCACTCAATCAGGCCATCTTCGGTATAACTCTCCATGGAAGGTGATGTATTGCAATGACCACCTCGTTATGGCTCTTCTCTCTTTCTTTGTTGCCCTCGACGGGTATTCTCTTTCCTCCAAAAATTGCCTTATAGTATCATACCATGCATCATGGTCCGTATCAACTTCCATGATTGTCTCATATTCATAGCAAGGAGTTGATGAACTGGTCAAGATCAGAGGCTTAAGGAATAGGCTGGCAGGATTTTCCCATACCGAAGCCAATGTGGCTAGGGCATCAGCCATATGATTTTCTTCTCTTGACATATGTATAAACCTACACTCCTTAAAATTCTTCTTCATCATGGTCAGGTAATGGTGGTATGGTTTTAATTTTTCCTCTTTCAACTCCCACTCTCCATTTACTTGGGATACTACTAGCAATGAATTGCCATAAACTTCCACCTTATCCACCTTCATAATCATTAGGGTTTCCAAACCGAAAATACACGCTTCGTACTCCACCATGTTATTGGTTGCCCTAAATTTCAAGTTCTTGGCTAAAGGGATAAGTTCCCCTTTGGGCGATTCTAGTATAACTCCCAAACCTGCTCCTTTCCTATTTACCGCTCCATCAAAATACATTTTTCACCCTTGTACTTCAATTACTTCTAAATGTTCATTTGGAAATTCCAAGATTATCTCTTCACTTTCTGGTAATGGTTGTTGAGCCAGGAATTCTGCCACCGTTCTACCCTTGATTGTTTTCCTAGTTACATATTCAATCTCAAATTCTTCCAATATTATCAACCATCAACCATATTTCCCAATTAAAGAGGGTGTCTCCCTTAAGTACTTCATTGGATCCAACCTGGAAATTGCTTGCACATTATAAGATTGAAAGTAATGCCACAACTTCTTAGAAGACCAAACCACGGCTATACATGTCTTTTCGATGATACTATACTTAATTTCATAAGGTAGGAGCTTTCTACTCAAATAGTAAACGGCATGCTCAATCCCCGCCTCATCTGCTTGGCCTAGCATGGCTCCTATCGACTCTTCTTCTACTGCTAAGTATAGTAATAGAGGTTTTTTGGGTTTAGGTGGTTTCAAAACAGGTGGATTCAATAAATACTCTTTTATTTGGTCAAAGGCCTTTTGACATTCTTCGTTCCATACGACCAGCTAATTCTTTCTAAGCAATTTGAAGATAGGCTCACAGATTGTTGTGAGCTTTGCTATAAATTTGCTAATGTACTGCAGTTTAATAATGAATCCCCAAACTTCTCTCTCCATCTTTGGGGCTGGCATATCCCTGATTGCTTTAACTTTGTCAGGATCTATCTCAATACCATTCGGACTAATTACATGTCCTAACAATTTGCCTGAAGTAACACCGAATACACACTTCTTCAGGTTTAATCTTAGCTTATACTTCAAAGCTCTATAGAAGAATAATTCTAAGTTTTGGAAGTGTTGCTCCCTTGTATCCGACTTCACCATCATATCATCAACATATACTTCAACTTCTTTGTGCATCATGTCATGAAATAGTGTGGTGGCCATCCTTTGGTAGGTTACTCCAGCATTCTTTAAGCCAAAAGGCATCACTCTGTAACAAAATATACCCCATGTAGTAGTGAAGGCAGTTTTGGCTTTATCCTCTTGGGCCATTAACACTTATTCGAAAAATCCATCTACAAACGAGTGGAGGCCGCACTATCAATGAGTACATCTATGTGAGGTAAAGGAAAATCATCCTTAGGGGAAGCCTTGTTTAGATCTCTATAGTCCACGCAGACCCTTATCCTCCCATCTTTCTTTGGCACTGGTACTATGTTGGCTAGCCAATCTGGGTATTCTATCACTTCAAGGAACTTCACTTGTATTTGCTTAGTGACCTCTTCTTTAACCAATTCAGCCCACTCAGGTCTTAGTCTCCTAAGCTTTTGTTTGACAAGCTTAATGTGAGTGTAAGTAGGAATATGATGCTCGACTATGTCTCGATCTATCCCAGGCATATCCTCATAAGACCAAGCAAAGACTTCTTCATATTTTTTGAATACTTTTTCAAATCTCTCTCTCTCATTAGGAGTAAGGTTGGATGCTATGCTAATGTTTTTAGGATTTTCAGTTTTTCCCAAATTTAATGATTGTGTGTTAACATAATTAATATTAAAGATGCTCATGGAACTGCTATTTGAATGTATGCAACCATTAGGAGAAACATCACACAAGTAAGCAAAATCAGACTTTATTACATTCATTTTGGAAAAGAAAACATCATCATCCTCATACAAAGCAGACAGATTAAAATCAAAATCAAAATCATTGTTCTCAGAATCATAAAGCATGATGTTTTCAAACTTTTCCTCGACCAGGGCAGCAATCTCTTCTGGAGTCTTCTCGACTTTCAGGGTAGCTTCATTCTTCTCTTTTGGATTGGATTCTTTGTTGGTTGACAAGGTGAGCTCTTTCTTCACTTACTCCACTAGCTCAGTAACATCTGCAAAAATTTCAAAACCTGAAATTAACTTACCCATGATCAGCTTCATACATGATCAGCTCGGGCTTTTGTTGGAGTGGTCCCATATCTGGAGCTTTGACAAAGATCTCTTCAAGTGGTGGGAAGCTCATCTTCTCACTCTTCTTTGGCTGGACACCATTGGCTTCATCATATCCCAACCCCTTCTTGGAAGCTTGAGTTCTAAAATCTGGTAATTTTGTCAAACCGGCCTTACCCTTTCTAAGACTAGCTTCGGGAAGGTAGTTCATACTCTTCATCATATTCAAAACTTTGGAGTCCACTACTTCATCATCAGAAATTGCAGCCACTTGAAAACCATTGA
Organism: Garcia nutans; assembly: GCA_947685225.1. Classification (NCBI taxonomy): domain Eukaryota; kingdom Viridiplantae; phylum Streptophyta; class Magnoliopsida; order Malpighiales; family Euphorbiaceae; genus Garcia; species Garcia nutans. The sequence continues at coordinate 27,096,098 of CANTUV010000007.1, read as the reverse complement.
GAGGCCTCTCAACCATTAGAGCATTAACAATCTCATTATCTTCAGCTTCAATGACCACTGTCTCATTTCCGTTGGGGAATTTGATCTTTTGATGAAGGGTGGAAGGAACTCCACCAAGAGGATGAAACCATGGTCGCCCCAAGAGTAAGGCAAAGGTAACTGGTATGTCTAAAATAACAAACTCAACAATAGATTCAATTGGACCAGCCTTGACAGCCGCTTTGAAAGTTCCTTCGGCATGCCTCTTAGTGTTGTCATAAGCACGAATTGTCACCTCAGTTGGGTTTAGATCTCTTGTTGACATGGCTAGCTTTGGCAATATTTTAAGTGGACAAACATTTATGGTGGACCCATCATCGACCATTACACATGGAGTCCTCTTCCCCTTAACTTCTATTTTGATAAAGAGAGGGCGGATGTGGTCTCTTCCCTCCTCCTGTAAGTCTGCATCAGAAAAAGAAACTGCTCCCATATTAACTTCACTCTTTTCTTGGACCTCTTCACATTTCATTACTTCCCCAATTTTTATGAAGTTGATTAACTCCTTCGGTGTTGCGGAGGTAGAAATGGGCATGCTAGCTAAGGCTTTGGCCATAGTTTCTCGGTGCTTTTTAGAAGTAGCTAACAAGTCCCAAATGCTAACACTTGCTTGGGTTCTTTTTAATTACTTTAGCACATCATCATCTTCTTCCACTTCAACTTCCTTTCCCTTATTCTTTTCTATCTCCTTAGGTGGTGGCCTTGTGTAAGGCTTGCCGAATCTAGTATTCATCACCTCATTTCTTCGGGCTTGGACCAAGTCCACTCCTCCTTCTTGGGTATAACATCATCATCACTATCACTTGAATCCCAAAACCCATTGACAACATAAATTGCTACTTCTTCACCCATCATAGCTTGTTCAAATGCCTCTTCTTCTTTGGTTGCTTCTCCACCCACATCTTGAAAAGAAGACATGACAAAGTCCTCATGCAAACCTCCTCCAATCATGAATGTTGCTGGTGGTGGTACCCTATTGAATTTTGGTAATGGGTTGTCTTTGGTGTTTGGCTTATTGGGCTTGGGTAGCTTCCCATTATCAATTAGATTTTGAATCTCATGTCTCAACCTCACACATCTATCCGTGTCATGTCCTTGCATTTGGTGAAATTGACAAAATGCTTTGGTGTCAAAATTAGGTGGGAGAGAATTAGGCAAAGGACAAGGATTTAAGGGTTGTAGCAATCCCTTTCTTTGAAGCTTGTTGAGAACCCAAGACATCGGTTTTCCCAATTTCGAAAATTGTCTCCTTGTTCCTTGGTTAGTAGCATTAACAGTGATGGCCTTTTGCATGCTTTGGCTACCAGGTTGATAGCTCCCTTTCTCGTTCCTTTTTATTGCAAAGCGGCTCTTCTCCCTTTCCCATTCTTCAATTTGCAAATTAGCTTGGAGAAGGTCTTTGAAATCATGAATGAGTGTATGAGACATCCTCTCATGAAGACTAGGCAACACCCCTCTCACAATCATCCTTATTTGATCGGATTCATCGGCCCTCTTCTTGAGTAAAGCGGCCTTGTTTCTCCATCGCTTCACATAGTCCATAAAATTCTCATTTGGCCTTTGCCTTATGGACTCCACTTCCATTAAAGTAACTTCTAACTCAACCTTATATTCATATTGTTGGATGAAGGCTTTGTAAAGTAGATCCCAACTCTTTTGTGTTCCATCATCTAAGGTATTGAACCAATTTTGGACAACAGGGTCCAATGAGAGCATAAAGTACCTTAGGGTTTGAGCCTTAGTAGCTCGGGCAGATTGCATGGCAGTGATATACTGCTTCACATGAAGATGGGATTTCCAGTGCCATTGTACTTAGCAAAGGAAGGCATCTTGAACTTATAAGAGACCTCATCATCCTGTTCAAATAGTCTGTCGATCTCAGACTTCTCTTCGATTTTCAGCATCTTCTCAAATTTCTTTTCCAAATCAGCAATCATCTTTTCAACATCGGATGTCTCGATCTTTTCAATAGTTGCCTTCTCAACAACCTTCGGTTCTTTCTTCTTTTCTTGAACCTCTTGGTAGTATTGAGCCCAATCATCATCATCATCAATGATATCCTTTTCATCATCAAAAACCACTTCACTAACTTTAGTCTTCCCTTTGTCCTTTGGTTTTTTAGTGCTAGCAGATGCCTCGACATGAATCTCTAAGATTGCAGTCAATTGGTTCTTCGTGGTCTTAGCTAGGGCCTCTTTGATTTCTTCCATTTTGGCATTAAGGGCTTCATCCACCATCGTTTGAATTTGTTCGGGCTCCATTGTTTTAGGCGAGCAAGTGATTGAGTCATTGGTAGATGCTTCATCTTCGGCGTAGGTCGGATTGTCGTAAGCTTTTGAACTTTTGTAATCCAGGGCTGTGAGCCAGAGAGGATCAATGATATGAGATGCAAATGTATGCATGTATGCACAATCAACCAATAAACAAGTGTAATTAGGATGATCCTTCCAACTTTATAACATCCACACACGAATGGCGAGTCTCTTTTTCCTAGGTATATGGTTAACAAAATACCAACATGGGGTATCTTGCTTTTGAATAATTCCCTCGGACGTTTCAACCAATAGTTATATTTTCGAAAATGGAAATCAATCCATGATAATTCCCATTAATTAGGTTTTAATCCATTCAACCAACTAAAGTAGCTTTTTGGATTAAAATGAAATTAAGAGGTTTATTATAAATGGATTTCTCACTTGAAAAGAGTAGCTAATGGTTCATGCCAAAAACAAGCCCATGGTTAATTTATTTTTAGTATAAACTAGGCCCACAATTGATTTTTGGTATTTCATAATTGGCCTAAATATTTTTGCAAGCTCTTTGTAAAAAATGGTTGGGTGAAAATAGTTTTGTTTCTAAGCCCATTGTAAAAAAGGTTAGAAAAATGGATTTTGGGCTTAGTATTTGGGCCATGAGCCAAAGAATTTATTTATTTATTTTTTAGAAAAGTATTATGTCCAAATACCATCTTGAAAAATTTTAAAAATAGCTTTGGTGTTTTGGATTTTAGAGAAAAGTTTATTTTGAGCTTACAATATACTTAGGTCAAATTAGAAAAAAGAACAAACCAAATAAGCCATGATTTAGACTAAGATAAACTAACCATAGTCAAACAACATGCAATTGGGGTAAAACCTAAGGAAAGTAACTAGGCCAATTACATGAGCTTTAGTCTTTGGGTTAAAAGGCTTAGGTTCCCATAGCAAGTATATACCAAATGATACGAGGCTATGAGTGGTTATGCCATGCTCGATCTCCATACCTTGAGTGAAAGTATGGTATCCCTTACATAACATAACACGGGTAACACGGGCGTCCTAACTCACGCACACAATTCAATCTAATATGATGCAATGGATAATATCATTATAAGAAAGAAAAGAATAATATAAAGACTAACGGAATCAACTTCTCTTATCCCCAGTGGAGTCGCCATTGTGAGCGGGGATTTTCGCCCCCACTCCCTGTGGAATGGGTCTTGCGACTTCAATACTGTTTAGGCTCGGGGCCTTAGAGAACACGGACCTAAGTCCGGAGAAAATGAAGTCGCCACCTGGATGGGCCAGAAAAAAGAAAGGGGTGGATCACTCGATTCCTAAGGAATCCCCAACCCCCTAATGGGTTCGGAAAGTTGGGTACGTGTGGGGAAGGTGAGAAATGGCCCAGCACCCCCACAACGGCTGATTCATTGGAGCCGGCCTCCTTTACAGGTCTTAATATTATAAAATTCTTAAGTATAATAACATTATCCATACTACACACAATAATTAAAAGAAAGCATCAATATATTAAAATCAAAGCAATGTCCAAACAAAGCAAATAAATGGACACCCATCCAAGGATGGAAACATGTCCTTACATCACATGCCTAAATAGGACACCCACCAAAAGGTAGAAACATGCCCTTTACATAGGTTCTAAAATAGAAAAGCAAATTAAATTACATGATGTTTAACCAATGAGGTACCCACCAAGTGGAAACATACCTCTTACAACTTTTGGAAATCTAAATTAATTGATAAAAGTAAATAATCATAAATAAATCATTCATCAAAGCTATTAATCAAAATAGAAAATAAACATCCATCCATGATAAATTAAATAAATCAAGTATTAAAATTAAATAAATTAAAGCATAAGAAATAAATCAAAGCATAATCAAGTATGGAATTGAATAAAGCAAATAAAAGTCCAATTCTGACTACTGTGACTTTTTATGGAATTAAAACAAATTAGGGTTTTATGTTTTAAAGGCTTGGTAAGACTCTTTGATTAACAAAATTTAGGTTTTTATGTTTTTATATTTTTTAATGTTTTAAAAGGATTAGGGTTCATAAAAATTAGGGTTTAAGGTTTTAAAAGGGTTAGTGTTCATTATTTTGAATTTTGAAAGTTGAATTTGGATTTGATATTTTGGAATTTAGGGTCTCGGGTGGTGAATAATTTTTAAGAATTTGGAAATCAATTTGATAATTTCATGAAGTTTTATGAATTTAAACAAATAAATTAAAGTTTTTATAAGTAGAAAAGATGTTTTTTAAGGCTTTTTGAATGAAATAGTACCTACTTTAAAATTTTAAAAGAAGCAGAATTTACATCATAGTTTTGTTGAAAAATATGTTCAAACTAGTTTTAAGATTTTTAAGAAGAAAAAATAACAATTTTAAGCCTTTTGGAAGATAAACTAATGAAATAAGGTTTTTTTGGCTTTAGAAAAACTAAATTAAAGTTCAAAGGTTTTTAATTTTGATTTCATAAATTTGCTATTGTGTAAAAAAAAACAATTAAAGAAAATTAATTAACACATACCTTCTTTTGATGATTTCTCCAAAAACAATTCTTCTTGGATGAACTAGCTCTAAAGACAAGCCTTTTTTGCCTTTGAATCCTCTAAATTGTGCTGCTGTTGTTCCAGAAAAGAGTTGAATTGAATTTCTTCTTTTCCTTCCTTGATTTGGTTTCAAATTTTCCAAACTACTCTTGGATTTTTGCCTTCCTCTAAATTAATTGCCTTTGGTCCTTATTTATAGTGGTTTGAGGTTGTTTATTCCTAATTAGCTAAGGTAAGTAATATTAATAAAAAAAAAAGAAACCAAAACCTAATTGGATTAGGTTTCGAAAAATTTGTGTCGAAAAATTTACGCTGCCGAAAAAAATTACTGCGGAAAAACTGCGCTGGCAAAAAAATCTGCCGCAGCCAGCTGCGGCAGCGCGCTTGGAGCGGGCCCGTAAGCTATTTCGCAGGCAGAAAATTTCTGCGTCGCAGGCAAAAAATTTCTGCGTGCGAAATAAAACAGTGATTTCGCCCGCAGGAATTTCTTGCGGGCCCGTGCCCATGGGCCCGGGTGATGATTTTTTCGTCGCCGATTTTTTCGACTCCGATTTTTATTTTTATTTTTATTTTTTGATTTTTATTTGTTTATTTCTATTTTTTATTATTAAAAATTAGATACTAAAGCAAAAATTAGTTAATAAAAATTATTTTGGACCAATTAGACAACAAAAATCATTTTAGACTAAATAAAACATATTGGACCGGATTGGGTCAAAAATTAAGGGTCTACAATGGTGAAGTAGCCTTCAATTATTACAAAGTAGTTGTTGATGTCGATGATGGCTGGCTCAAAACTTCCAAGATCCTCAAGATAAGAAGAAAGAGCCAAAGAGTGAGTAGGGATTTTCACCCCCACTCCCGCTGGAATGGTTCTTGTGACTTTGGCACTATTTAGGCTCAGGGCCTTAGAGAGCATATGCCTAAGCCCGGAGAAAATGGAGTCACCACCCGGACGGGCCAGGAAATAGAAAGGGGTGGATGACTCAATTCCTAAGGAATCCCCAACCTCCTAATGGGTTCAAAAAGTTAGGTACGTACGGGAAAGGTGAGTAATGGCCCAGCACCTCCACAATGCCCTGTTCATTGGAACTTACCTCCTTTACAGATCTTAAAATTATAAAATTCTTAAATATAACGATATTATCCATACTACATGCAATAATTAAAATAAAGCATCATTATATTAAAATTACAGTAATGTTCAAATGAAAAAAATAAATGGACACCCATCCGAGGATGGAAATGTGTCCTTACATCGTTCAATGTCTAAAACTAAATAGGACACCCACCGAAAGGTGGAAACGTGTCCTTTACATTAATTTCAAAAACTTTAAAATAAATTAAATTACATGATGCTCACAATATGAGGTACCCAAAAAAAATGAAAACATAACTCTTACAATTTTAACAAATAATAATAATAATAAAGAAATCATCCATCCATGATAAACAAATCAAATATCGAAATTAAATAAATTAATCATCAAAACATATAATAAACTACATAATCAAATCTAAAACTTAAATAAAGTAAATAAAGATACATATTTAGGTTTACATATTGAATTAGGGATTCTAGGGTTTTTTAAGGTAATTAGGGTTTCAAACATGAAATATGATTTTATGGGCATTTAGAATCAAGCTAGGGTTTTTGGTGTTTAGATTTGAAAAATAAGATTTTAGGGTTTTTTGAATTAATATTATTATTTTTATTATTTAAAGTATTTAGGCTATTGTAAAGGTTTTTGAAAAATATAATTAATTAGGGTTTTATGGTTTTAAGAAAATAGTGTAGGGTTTATACCATGCAATTAGGGTTTGGGAAGAAATAAATTAGGGTTTGGTATTTGTGAAAACTGATTAAAGTTTTATGGTTTATACGATTTAAGTCACTGTGACAACACTTTTTAAAGAACTTAAATGAAGGTACTGTGAGTTTTTATGGAAAAACCTTAAGTGAGGGTGTTGTAGTATTTTGGTTAAATAATCATGCAATAGAAAACAAATAACACATAGCAAATATTCCGAGCCAACAAATTTACTAGATCTAGTTTATATGAGTTAGCAAAACAATAACACTATTCTGCACTCCATGTAAACTAGCATGAATTGATTTTAAAAGAAATAGCCCAATGTAACCTTAATTAGATGAAGAACGAACATATTTCATATTTAAAACAATCAAAACATATTGTATTTATTTAATTTAGAGTGTACCATCATTTGTTGGCTCCACCAAAATTATTGGATGAAAATTCTAGGTTTATGTGTCTTTGATCTTCTTTGTCTATCACCCTCTCTATTTCCTTTGTTGATAAAACTTGCTATGGTTTGTTTGTTGATGAAGTTTGGTTACTGAGTTTCTCACAAGTCTCAACAGTCAACCAAAGTCAAAAGGTCTCCTAGCTCTCTCCGGAAAAATTAAAGGTCCAAAGTTTTTTTTCCCAATAATTGCCACTCCCAGTCTGTGTGTTTAATACTATTATTTATAGGAAAAAAATAGACCTAATCATATTTTAATAAGGAAATATCAATTGTTTAGGAAAATTTACAAAATTGGGTAAAATAATGTTTGGTAAAAAATCGGCACCTGGATTGCACTCGGCGAGGCAGCAGGCAATTACGGGCTAGGTGAACAGGGCAAGCCAGTTCGCTGTAGTCAGTGACTGCGGCAAACTGGGCAATCCCAATTGGCTGCTGCGGCAAATTTGGCAGTGCCCAATTCACCGCAGATACTTGCTGCGGCGAATTGGGCAGTGATTAATTCACTGCGCGTCACTCGCCGATCTGTCCAATTTTTTTATTTTTTATTTTTATTATTAAAATTAACTATTAAATATTATAAATATAAATATTATAAATAGTAAATAAAATAAATACCATAAAGATTATTTTGCACTGTTAAAAAATATCGGATTGGACTGGATAAAAAATTAAGGGTCTACAGTTTGCCCCCTGCTTGAATGATCTGAGACGTTTAGTAGAAGAGAGTGAAAATCAACATGACTTTGAGTAGATTTTGGATGAGGATGCATACTTGGATTTGATTTGGGTACTTGGACCCAAGACTGAATTAGATTTGGATACTTAGACCCGAGATTGGGTACTTGGACCCGAGATTGAATCTAATTTGAGAACTTAGACCCGTGATTGGATTGGATACTTGGACTCGAGACTGGGTACTTGGGCCCGAGACTAAATTGAATTTGGGTGCTTGGATCTGAGACTAAGTTAGATTTAGGTACTTAGACCCGAGATTGGGTTCTTAGTCCCATGGCTGAATTGGGTACTTAGACCCGAGATTGGGTACTTGGACCCATTATTTATTCTAATTTGGGTACATGGACCCGAGATTGGGTACTTGGACCAGTGATTGAATCTAATTTGGGTACTTGGACCCGAGATTGGGTCCTTGGATACGAGATTGGGTTCTTGGACCCGCGATTGAATTGGATACTTAGACCCGAGATTGGGTATTTAGACCTGTGATTGAATCTAATTTGGGTACTTAGACCCGAGACTGGGTACTTGGATCGAGACTGAATTGAATTTGGGTGCTTAGACCTGAGATTGGGTATTTAGACTCAAGATTGAGTACTTAGACCCGAGATTGGGTATTTGGACCTGTGATTAAATCTAATTTGGGTACTTGGACCCGAGATTGGGTACTTGGACCTGAGACTGAATTAGGTTTGGGTACTTGGACCCGAGATTGGGTACTTGGACCCAAGATTGGATACTTGGACCCGTGATTGAATCTAATTTGGGTACTTGGACCTGAGACTGGATTTGATTTGGGTACTTGGACTGAAAACTGGGTACTTGGACCCGAGACTGAATTTTATTTGGGTAGTTGGACCCAAGACTGGCTACTTGGACCCGAGGCTAAATTTTAACTGGGTACTTGGACCCGAACGAGTTCTGGACTCAAAAATGATTTGGGTTTTGGACCTGAGCGAGTTCTGGACTAAAAAATGATTTGGGTTCTGGACCCAAGGTACCTATATACCCTTGCCCCTATGTAGGCTCAAGCTAAAGATTTTTTTTTCATGCAAGCTTTGATTGATGTTTTTGTTGTCTAGTTCTTCGTACAAGTACACATTTCTTCTTTTTACAAAATTACTAGAGTTTCCTCAAGCAATGGGCCTTCCATGCCCCCTGATTCCATATTTGCTTCATGTTTGCTTCGTAGAGCATCTATTGTTTACTTTGACAAAGAACAGATAACACACAATAAAAAAGCCGTGTGATATGCTCATGTATGCATGAGTAATACTTACAGTGGTTCCATTGACTCACAGACTGAGGTGATCAACAGAAGTGTTCACATTGGTTCCTTTCAGATGTTCGTTCAAGTCTTGCATTGGAATGATAGAAAGATTTGTATTTATGGCTTTTATCTTTAAGCTGTTGAGAATATGAGTGATGGAGACCCCAAGCTACAGAGTCAGGGATACATCCATTTCAAACTATGTTTCAGCATGTCAGTTGGTAGCTTCTTCATGACCTTACCAATAATCATTTCCTTTGCCCAATGTGTTCTTTGAGTTTTAATGGTTCACCAAACTTCTCTTAACTTGAAGGCTTCGTATATTAATTTTTTTGAATTTCAATTTTGAAATCAAATGTTGGCTTTGTTAAATTAATGTCAATTTACCTCAGGATTCGATTTTCAAATTTAACATATCTATAACATGAAAACCCTAGTTACCATACTAAACTCAGGAAGCATTTCTATTTAAGCAAGAACTGTTGCACTTTAGATAGGCACATACACATTACTTGGTCAAAGAGCTCATTTGAGTTTGAATATTGTCTATCTCATATGCATGCTTATCCAAACTATCTCCACTAATAGACTCTACCTATCAAGAGAGATCAAAAGGTCTTTAATAGGCTTGAAATAGGGTCTATAAGGGACATGGGTTAAATGAAAGCCATTTTGAGATTAGAGCTGATGCGACACAATGGACAAACCTTCACATTACAAACTGCTTGTTGGAACTTTAGACAGTTGGGAGCATGAAAAGATAGAGCTTTGGATGTTCTCCCATCTTCTTGGCATTAATTTAGATCTTGATTAGGACAGTCTTTGCCTTTGTTAAAAGTTTGGTACCCACATTTCATCATTTCATCTTTTTTCTCTGTAGGATTGTCAAGTATAGAACTTTCAAAAACTAGATGGTCTTTCTCTTTTTTCTCTGATTTTGATTAAATCTTTAGTTGGGTTGGACCAATTCATGTTAAACTATCCTTACAAAGCAAATGGAAGCCTTTTGCTGCTTTAGGTAAAAGAGAACTCGGTTGGCTTTTTAAACCATTTTGGATTTTCTTTTCTTTTCTTTTTATTCTTTTTATTCTTTTCTTTCTTTATTCTTTTCTTTCTTTTTCTTTCTTTTTTTTGGTTCTAGCTCTAAAAGTGTTGTCTTGTTTGTACCAACTTGTATTTCTGGTAATGGATGAGTGGAGTGGTATTAATCTGCTTCAGTCCTAACTTTATCTGTGATATTTGGTCTAATTCAGGTGAATTTCAACTACCTTTATGGTTTTAGGAACATCAACTATCCTTACGACCTTGGCTATGCATTCTTTTATTTTTGATCTTTGTGAGCCAGGATTTTTGCCCCCACTCCTAGTGGAATGGTTCTTGCGACTTTGGCACTGTTTAGGCTCGGGGCCTTAGAGAATACGGACCTAAGTCTGGAGAAAATGGACCCAACTTTCTGAACCCATTAGGGGGTTGGGGATTCCTTAGGAATTGAGTCATCCACCCCTTTCTTTTTCTCGGCCCGTCCGGGTACGTGTGGGGAAGGTGAGAAATGGCCCACCACCCCCACAATGCCCGGTTCATTGGAACCGGCCTCCTTTGCAGGTCTTAATATTATAAAATTCTTAAGTATAACAATATTATCCATATTACACGCAACAATTGAAATAAAGCATCATTATATTAAAATCAAAGCAATGTCCAAACAAAGCAAATAAATGGACACCCATCCGAAGATGGAAATATGTCCTTACATCATCCATGTCTAAACTAAATAAGACACCCACCAAAAGGTAGAAACATGTCCTTTACATTGGTCCAAAATATAAAAGCAATTTAAATTACATGATATTTAACTAATGAGGTGCCCACGAAGTGGAAACATACCTCTTACAATTTTAATACTAAAACAAATAAATAATAACAATAAAGAAAACATCCATCCATGATAAATTAAATAAATCAAGCATTGAAATTAAATAAATCAACCATCAAAGCATATAATAAACTACATAGTCAAATCTAAAATTAAATAAAGCAAGTAAAGATACAAATTAGGGTTTACTATTTCTATTTAAAGTTCTTTAATTAACATTTGGGGTTTTGGAATTTTAGTATTATTATTGTTATTTGTTTAACCTACTGTAAAGGTTTTGGCAAATTGGAATGGATTAGGGTTTTATGAACTTAAGAAAGTAGTAAGGTTTTTTGGTTAATAAATTAGGGTTTAGGGGTAATATTATGAAATTAGGGTTTTGAAATCTTAAGATATTTAGAGTTTGTAATTCATGGCTACTGGATTGTGATTTTAGATTTATTAGATTATGGCTTTAGGGTTTAGATTAACTAGTTTGGGGTTTTAAGTTCACTGAATTAGGGTTTAGGAAAACTTAGGGTTTACTGTTTTGGTTTTTTGAGAAAGTTAGGGTTTTTGGTATTTTGGAAAACATATTTGGTTTTAGGATTTAAGAAAATAGTTTAGAGTTTAATAAAAATAATTATGATTTTTAGAAAACGTAAAGAGAACTAGGGTTCAGAGATTTAAGAAAACATTTGGAGATTTTGGACAAAAAGTTATGGTTTGGATGAAAATAGTTCAGGGAAAATAGTTTATGGTTTTAAAGCTTTTGGAAACAGAAGAGAAACAATTTTAGGGATTCAAGGTTTTGAAAATAGAAGAGAAACAATTTTAGGGTTTTAAGGTCTAGAAGAAACGTTTTAGGGTTTGTAAGGTTTTGGAAATAAAAGAAACAATTTAGGGTTTTAAGTTTTAGAAAAAAGGTTTTAGGGTTTTTTAAGGTTTTGATCAATTTGTATGATGAAATAATTAATTCAATTTGAATGATGAAGCTACTATAAAGAAATAAATAAAGAAAATAGATATTCAAACCTCCGTTCGTTGGTTCCACAAAAAAATTATTTTCTGGATGAACAAAGACAAAGGCAGTATGGCTACCTTTGATGAATTGTTTATTGCTTGCTTGTTGCTAATGTCTCTTGCTCGGGTTTTTTGTCTTTTTTTTTACTCTGATCCAATCCAAGTTCAAAAGTCTAATTTTCGATCACAAAAATTTTCCTCTCAATCAAAAGTCCAAGTCCCCTAATTCTAAGTTTTAATGCGTTATTTATAGAAAAAATTATAAGCCTACTTCTAATTGTTTAAAGAAACTAAAATTTATTAAGAAAAGAAACCAAAACCAAATAGAATTTGGTTTTGGAAAAAACTGCGTTGGAAAAATTTTGCTAGCAAAAACTGCGAGCATTGGCCAAGAATTGCGAGAGCTGGTGAAGAAATTTGCAAAATTGGCTGGGCGGCCAGCCAATTCGCCGCAGGAAATTCCTGCGGGGGAATTGGCCTTGCCAATTGGACATTCGGCAATGAAATTTTTTCGCTGTCGATTTTTATTTTTATTTTTATTTTATTTTATTATTATTATTATTATTTTATTATTATTATTATATTTTTTATCAACTTCACCATTTTTATTTTTATTAAAAATTAAAAATAATAAATACTAAAATAAATATTATTATTTAATTAAAATATCACAAAAATTATTTTGATATATATATAAAAATATCGGACCAGATTGGGTAAAAAATTAAGGGTCTACAATTTGCCCCCTACTTGAACGATCTGAGACTTCAGTAAAAGAGAGTGAAAAGCAATAAGACTTACTTTTTCTTAGATGGTTGAGGTTTTAGGTTCTGGACCCGGTTCGAGTTCTGGACTGAAGGATAATTTTAGGTTCTGGACCTAAGGGTAATTTGGGTTCTGGACCCGAGGTAAGTTCTTGACTTAAACGAGATTTTAGGTTTTGGACCTAAGGATAATTTGGGTTCTGGACCCAAGCTAAGTTCTAGACTTAAAAGAGATTTTAGATTCTGGACCTAAAGGTAAATTGGGTTCTGGACCCAAGCTAAGTTATGGACTTAAAAGAGATTTTAGGTTTGGACCTAAGGATAATTTGGGTTCTGGACCCGAGCTAAGTTCTGAACTTAAAAGAGATTTTAGGTTCTAGACCTAAGGGTAATTTGGGTTTTGGACCAGAGCTAAGTTTTGGACTTAAAAGAGATTTTAGGTTATGGACCTAAGGGTAATTTGGGTTCTGGACTCGAGCTAAGTTCTGGACTGAAAAGAGATTTTAGGTTCGGTACCTAAGGGTAATTTGGGTTCTGGATCCGAGCTAAGTTCTGGACTCAAAAGAGATTTTAGGTTCGTGACCTAAGGATAATTTGGGTTCTGGACCCGAGCTAAGTTCTGGACTTAAGAATAATTAGGATTCTCGATCCTAAACTAGATTTTGATACTCGATCCTAACTGGACTTGGATACTCTATCCTAAACTGGATTTGGATACTATATCCTAAACTGGATTTGGATACTCGATCCTAAAGTGGACTTGGATGCTCGATCCTAACTGGATTTGGGTACTCGATCCTTATTGGATTTGGATACTCGATCTTAAATGGATTTGGATACTCGATCCTAACTGGATTTGAATACTTGATCCTAACTGAATTTGGATGCTTTATCCTAAACTGGATTTGGATACTCGATCCTAAACTGGATTTGGATACTCGATCCTTAACTGGATTTGGCTACTCGATCCTAAACTGGATTTGGATACTCGCTCTTAAACTAGATTTGGATACTCGATCCTAAACAGATTTGGATACTCGATCCTAAACTGGATTTGGACACTCGATCCTAACTAGATTTAGATACTCAATCCCTAAATGGATTTGGATACTCGATCCTAAATTGGATTTGGATACTCGATCCTAACCGGATTTAATTTGGGTACTTAGACCCGTGACTAGGTACTTGGACTCAAGATTGAATTGGATTTTACTGACCTTTTATCAGTTGCGGATTCTGGCTTAACTTGTTGTTCCATTCTTTTGTTCTTCCTTTTGCAAAAATTCAGCTATTTTTAGTTGGCCATCATATCTTCTCCTTGCCCCCTGCGTGGTGAAATATTTGCAAGTGAGTTTGAAAATGTTTGGTATATAAACTCAAAAAATTGGAAAGGAGAAACTTTGCCCCCTTTGTAGGCTCAAACCAAAGATTTTTTCTATGCAAGCTTTGATTGAGATTTTTGTTGTCTACCTCTTCACACAAGCACATATTTCTTCTCTTTGCAAGATTACTGGAACTTTCTCAAGCAATGGGCTTTCCATGCCCCCCTGATTTGATATCTTCTTTTGATTGTTTACTTCACAGGGTTGCTGTTCACTTTGATAAAGAATAGACAATACAACACAAGAAAATGCAATGTGATATGCTCATGTATGCATGATATGCATGAATAACACTTACAGTAGTTCCATCAACTCACAGACTGAGGTGATCAACAGAAGTATTCTCATTGACTCCTTTTTGACTGTCGTTCAAGTCTTGCATTGGAATGACAGAAAGCTTTGCATTTATGGCTTTTATCTTCAAGATGTTGAGAACATGAGTGGTGGAGACCCCAAGCAGCAGAGTCAGGGATGCATCCATTTCAAACTATGTTTCAGCATGTCAGTTGGTAGCTTCTTCATGGCCTTGCCAATAATCATTTCCATTGCCCAATGTGTCCTTTGGAGGTTCAATGATTCAACATACTTCCCTTAACTTGAAGGCTTTGTAATTTTTAAATTTTTTTTTGAATTTTCAATTTGAAATCAAATGTTGGCTTTGCCAAATTAATGTCAATGTACCTCAGGACTTGATTTTCCAAATTAACATATCTATAACATGACAACCGTAGTTACCATACTAAACTCGGGAATCATTCTATTTAAGCAAGAATTGTTGCACTTCAGATAGGCACATACACATTACTTGGCCAAAGGTCTCATTTGAGTTAAAATATTGTCTATCTCATATGCATGCTTATTCAAACTATCTCCACTAATAGACTCTACTTACCAGAGAGATCAACAAGTCTTTGATAGGCTTGAAATGGGGTCTATAAGGGACATGGGTTAAATGAAGGCCATTTGTAAGTTGGAGCCGATGTGACACAATGGACAAACCCTCACACTACAAACTTCTTGTTTGAACTTTAGGCAGCTGGGAGCAATATAGCTAGACTCCAAATTCCTTCTATCTTCTTGGCATTAATTTGGATCTTGATTAGGACAGTCTTTGCCCTTGCAAAATGTTTGGTACCCAAATTTGTTTCTGTTCTTCTTCTCCCTTTTCTTTCTTTTTATTTTTCTTACTCTTCCCTTTCTTTGAGCATTTTATCATTTTGTTCTTCTTCCTTGTAGGACTGTCAAGTATAGAACTTTCAAGAACCGGATGGTCTTTCTCCTTTTTCTCTGATTTTTATCGAATCTTTAGTTGGGTTGGACCAATTCAAGTTAAACTGTCCTTATAAACTAAATGGAAGCCTTTTGTTGTCTTAGGTAAAAGAGAACTCAGTTGGCTTTTTGAACTGCCTTTTTTGATTTTATTTTTCTTCTTTTTTATTTTATTTTTGTTTTTTTTTTCTTTTTTTCCTTTTTTTGTTTTGTCCTTTTTTCTTTTCCTTTTTCCTCTTTTTTCTTTTTTCTTTTTTCTTTTTTCTTTTTTCTTTTTCTTTTTTCTTTTTTTTTGGTTCTAGCTTTAAAAGAGTTGTCTTGTTTGTACCAACATGGGTGTCTAATAAAGGATGAGTGGAGTGACATAAATCTTCTTTAATAAGGATAAATCATTTGTTACTCTGATGTTATCTTGATAGATTGGAGATATTAGGTGAACTTTAACTACCCTTATGGTCTTGAGAACATCACCTATCCTTATGATCTTGACTATTCATTCCTTTCTTTGATCTTCTTGCCTCTTCATCTTAGTGATCATAAGACTTGTCAAAAGTATCACAACAGCTCAGGGTAGGTTATTGAGGTTATATGCCAATGAAAAGAAAGCTAAAATTTCATGAAGGCTCAAAGGGACAACTAGGGATTGATATTTAATTGGGTGGATACTAGTTATTGTCTAACCAAATAATGCCTAGATCATCTCTCTCTTAAATAAGCAGAGTTCAATTTCACCTCAAAAGTTTGTCAAAGCATGTTCTAAGACTGACTAGGACCTAGAGAAAGGTAATTATGCAGGAGCCCTCTCTAAATAAGCATACACAACTCAATGCTATAGAGTAATTCCCTCACCTAGTAAAGTCATTTGAGTCATGATGCATAAATATATTAATTCATGAATCATTAAGCTATATTCCTCATTGGTTGCACACCAAAATGAACAGAGACCAACAAAAATTTTGATGAAAGTAATTTATTCAAACAACTTTAAATTTGAAAAACACGATTGTTCCATAAAACACCAAATAAAGAAAATAAAATAAGAAAAATAAACAAGCCAAGAGAAGTTCATTGAGTTAAGCTTCTTCTCCTATCACATCTTCAATGTTTCCATCTTGAAATGATGATAAAACAAAATCTTCTTCCAATCCTTTTCCCACCATGAAGGTTGCCGGTGGAGGTACTCTTTCAAACTTAGGCAAAGGATTATTCTTGGTATTGGGCTTGTCGGGCTCGGGCATCTTACTACTGCCAATCAAATATTGGATCTCATGTCCTAGATGAGCTCATTTGCCCATCTCATGCCCTTGCATTTGATGAAATTGACAGAAGGCCTTGGCATTGAAGTTTGGTGGTAGAGGATTATGTAGCGGTCGAGTAGCCAATGATTGTAATAACCCTTTCTTTTGTAGCTTGCTATAAACCCAAGATAGATGTTTCCCCAATTCTGAAAATTGTCTTTTACTTCCTTGACCAGTCGCATTAACATCAACTTCTTTTTGCGTGCTTTGATTACTCGACTGGTTGTTTCCTTTCTCATTCTTTCTTGCCGAAAAGCTGTTCTTCTATCTTTTTTATTCTTTAATTTGCAGACCAACTTGGAGAAGATCTTTGAAATCATGGATGAGTGTATGAGACATCCTTTCATGAAGACTAGGCAACACCCCTCTCACAATCATCTTTATTTGATCAGATTCATCGAGCATCTTCTTAAGCAAAGCAGCCTTATTTCTCCATCTTTTGACATAGTCCACAAAATTCTCATTTGGCCTTTATCTAATGGACTCCACTTCCATTAAGGTAACTTCAAGCTCGAAATTGTATCCATATTGTTGGATGAAGGCCTTGTATGGCAGATCTCAATTCTTTTGTATGCCATCATCTATGGCATTGAACCAATTTTGGATAATAAGGTCCAATGAGAGCATGAAGTACCTTAGAGTTTGAGCCTTAGCAGCTCGGGCAGACTACATAGCGGTGATATACTACTTTACATGGAGGTGAGGATTTTCGGTTAAATCAACTTTGCAAAGGATGGCATCTTGAATTTGTTTGGCACTTCTTTGCCTAGCTCAAATAATTTGTCAACTTCGGACATTTGTTCGATTTTCAGCTTCTTCTCAAATTTCTTTTGTAAATCCGCAATCATCTTTTCAACATCAGAAGTCTCAGTTTTCTCCGTAGCTGATCTTTTAATAATCTTCGGTTCTTTCTTCTTATCTTGAGGATCTTGGAAATATTGAGCCCAATCATCATCATCATCAATGATCAACTTATCATCATCAAAAACCACTTCACCAACTTTAGTCTTCCCTTTTTCCTTTGGCTTCTTAGTGCTAGCAGATGCTTCGGCATGATTTCCTAAAATCGCAGCCAATTCGTTCTTCATGATCTTAGCTAAGGCCTCTTTTATTTCTTCCATCTTGGCATTGAGGGCGTCATCCTCCATTGTTTGAATTTGTTCGGGCTCCATTGCTTTTGATGAGCAAGTGATTGAGTTGCTACTAGATTCTTCATCTCCGGCGTAGGTTGGATTGTCATAAGCTTTTGAATTGTCATAATCCAGGGATGTGAGCCTGGTGCATGCATACCTAAATGCTATAGCAATACCGCAAGTGCACGGGTCACCCAAGTAATAAAGTAGTGAGTGAGTTATCATTCCACTAGGACAAGGTCAAGTACTAGTGTAAATCTTAGCTGTTGTTTAGCAAATCAATAGTTTTGTGATGTTCAATAATTAAAGACAATTAACTTAAATAACTAAAAGTAAAGGGAAATTAAATGTTGTGAAAAAAGGATTGATGGTAATAATACTATCCAGATACTGAATCCCCCTAGCCACAATTATATTTATGAAAATCAATTCAATTAAATCACATAATAGAGTTGAATTGACATTCCTCTAAATTAGACTAAAACCTCTCTAGAGTGAATTAATCCCCAATCACTAAGTAGAATGCAGGAATCTCTTCTCAAACATAATTACGTAGATCTTGCATTAAGAGCAAGGAATTATAAACCAAAGGATTTTGTAAGTCTATCTCTAGCACTCCAATCAATCCTCAATCCTTATGAGTATTCAATTCATATCAAGCTTTCTCAAGTCAATAATATGAAAATTGCAACCAATCAATCAGCATGCTATTATCAATTAGAAATAAATCATTAAGCATTATAAGAATAAAACAACTCAATCAAACGATTCAATTAAATAAGATTATTCAATCCATACAAATAAGCTAGGGTTCATCAATATCTAGATAGAGAATGAATTAGTTCATGTTCAAAACCAGAAAAATAGAACAAGGGAAATGAGTAAAAGAAACCAAACAATCCATGGCGAATAATATGTATTTCTTCACTTGAATCCTTGATTCTTGGTTTAGATCTTGTATAGGATGTATCTTCTTCTTCAAATTCAGCTCAAGACTCTCCTCTTTGCTCCAGCAGTTCGCTCCTTCTCCCTTTTCTCTTCTCCCTATTATTTGCATTTCCTCTTCTTTTTATTTCATTCCAAGCTCAAAACCCATACCTTCCAACTCATACCACTCTCCCTTGTCTACCACATTCCCTTTGTTTTTTTCTTTCTTTTTATCATTTAGGCCAACTTTTCCTTTCTTTAATCTTTCTTTTGGCAACAGCAAATTGTTTGTTCCCCACTTGTTCCTCAATCCGTTCAAAAGAATTCAATATTTTATAGGTGACTCGGCCAAGCCATGAGTGGCTTGGCCGTGTCTCTCATTTTTCTTTGGGACACGACCAAGCTAGTTGGCCGTGTCTGTCACTGCCTCTCTTTCTTTCTTTCTTTTCTTTATTCTACAAGGAGTGACATGGCCAAGCTTGTGGCCGTGTCATGTGGGTGTGTCACCTTCTGTTTCTTCATTTTGCTCATTCCTTGTTCTTTGGGTTAGGATGGGACATGGCCAAGCTTGTGGCCGTGTTATGTGACACGGCCAGTGGCTTGGCTGTGTCACCTACCAGTGTCAGCTTTTGCCTTCTTTTCTTTTCTTTCTTGGTTTTGTTCCTTGGGTGAGACACGGCTAGTGGCTTGGCCATGTCTCCTGGCCGTGTCAGCTACTGCTTGAAATTCTTTTGAGGGACACAACCAAGCTTGCTTTGGCTTGGCCATGTCTTGCTTGATTCATGCTTTTTCTTCATTATTTTGACCATCCAAGGGAGTTTTTGCACTTTAACCTAAAACAAACACTTAAAACAAACTTTAAACAAAAATCAAATGAAACATTAACTAAAAACACATAAAAATCATACTAAAAACAAGTATAAAATTGATCTCATCAAATACCCCACACTTAATTCCTTGCTTATCCCCAAGCAAGACTAAAATCAAAACAAGCTAAACAAGAAAAATTTGTCAAGTTCAAGAGTTATAAAAATGCATCAAGACTTCCCTATCCCTAAATCCGCAATCAATATCAAATCGAACAAAATCGATACCAATGCAATTAACTGGCTTTCCATGCATAACCTATGTTGTCACTCCCTCACCAACTCTTAAAAGTGTTTGATCATGGTGGTGTTTGCACTCACAACAATCAATGAAAGATTATCGCCATAGGCTTGCTTATCAATCAAAACTCCACCACTTAATTACAATTAAGCATCAATCAAAAGGTCTTTCTTTGGGTTGTAATGGGGCTAAGGTAAAGGCATGACATTTAGGAAATGTGAGCTTAATCATTAAGTTCAAGAGCACTTCAAGAATGAAGTAACCGATCATTTATATAACCCAATGATCCCAAAACACCTTCCTCTCACCTACCCCTTGACATTAAAGAGCTTTTCAAGGGAACTTACTTATTACATCTTGCAATGATTATTTCCAAACATATTCCAACCCTTTCAACAAGAACAACAGTTATTATTATTATTATTATTTATTTTATTATTTTTTTATAAGAATAATGATTTTTTTTCTTTTTTTTCATAAGAATATAATAGTTTGCAATCTTAAACCTACTAAATTTAACCCCACACTTAATTCGACACAACACTCGGTGATAAACGCTCTTAAAATGCTCTTGACCTAATGAAAGGGTAAGAGTTAAAATAATAAGGTTCAAGCTAATGGTGTTGTGAAAAAGAAAGAAAGGGAAAATAAAATATGCTCAAAATTGGCTAACTAAGGTTGAATGTAGGGTTGGTCTTTTTAAGCCAAAGTGGGTTCACCTAATTGCCTTAATCATCTTGATGCCTAATTTGAAATTTTTATGTAGTCTTAAAATGTATGTCAAAGAAAGTTCTAGCAATTTATCAATCAAAGATATTCACATACAAAAAGAATGATGAGTTGATGGCTCAATTTCTCACTAGGTTAAAGGTAGTGCAAGGAAAAACCAACAAGATTGACAATAAGCACCAATTCTACTCAATTCTCAAATTCATGCTTCAAAAATTCAAAAGTCATCTATCAACAATGTTTATAACAATTGAAATTTCCAAAATTCATTTATTCAAAGAAAAACATTAAAAACATTAACTAGACTTAAACAAAAATAACTTAAAGTAAAAACACAAAACACAAAATGCACCCCACACTTAAAAATTCACATTGTCCTCAATGTGAGCATGCATAAACTAAAAATTTGAGACACAGAAATTAAAGACATAAAAATTAAAGAATGAATAACACGGCGGGTTGTCTCCCACCCAACAGTTCTTTAACATCGTATTAGTTGGACATCCAGGGCAAATTTCCCTAATCTTGGAGGTGTAAAACCTCCTTCAAGTTATCTATTTCCCCCCAAAGTATAACTTGAGCCTATGCCCATTTACCTTAAAATCACCTTTTTCTGGATGAGTTATTTCAACCACTCCAAAGGGGAAAACTTCCTTAACTGTAAAAGGACCAGACCATCGAGATTTTAACTTACCTGGAAAGAGTCGAAGCCTCGAATTGTATAATAATACCTGATCTCCCGCTTGAAACTCTTTCCGCTCCTTAATGCGAGCATCATGCCATCTCTTAGTACATTCCTTATACATTCTTGCATTGTCATAAACTTGCAATCTCCACTCATCCAACTCATTTACCTGCAATTTTCTCCTTTCACCTGCACTACCTAGATCAAAGTTAATCTATTTTATAGCCCAAAATGCATGATGTTCAATTTCAACAGGTAAATGGCAAGCTTTTTCATATACCAGCCTAAATGGTGTAGTGCCCAAGGGAGTTTTGAATGTAGTCCTAAAAGCCCATAGAGCATTGTCCAATTTCTCGGACTAATCCTTTTGAGATTGCTCTACAGTTTTTTCTAAAATTCTTTTTATCTCTATGTTCGTGTTCTTAACTTGGCCACTAGTTTGGGGATGATAAGGGGTAGCAAACCTATGTGTAACTCCTAATCTTTTGAAATCTTTCTCAAGCTGAACGTTAAAAAAGTGAGTACCCCTATCACTTATAATTGCTTTTGGTGTACCAAATCAAGAAAACAACTTCTTAAAAAACTTCATCACAACCCTAGCATCATTGGTTGCCAAGGCTTGGGCTTCAAGCCATTTAGATACATAGTCTATAGCTACAAGAATATATTTTTTACCAAGGGAATTTGGAAATGGTCCCATAAAATCGATCCCCATACATAAAAAATTTCACGTACTAAAATTCCATTTCGGGGAATCTTATCACGAGATGAAATGTTTCTAGTCCTTTGGCAATGATCACAGTAGTTCACAAATTCGTAGCTATCCCTAAACAAAATGGGCCAATAAAATCCTGATTCTAGTACCTTTTGAGCAGTCCTATTGGCTTCCATATGACCACCAGCTGGTCCAGCATGGCATTGACTAAGAATGTTCATTGTTTCAGGCCATGCCACACATCGTCAGATCATGTGATCCTTACATAATCTAAACAAAAAGGGATCCTCCCAAAAATGATACTTTAAATCAGAAAAGAATTTATTCTTTTCTTAATAAGTTAAGTCCTTAGGAAATTCCCTAACAGCTAAATAGTTAGCAAAATCTGCAAACCAAGGTGTTTCAAAATTTAAATTACTTACCTCACTTACCATGGCGTACAGCTGCTCATCGGGGAAGTGATCATTAATGTCCCCTTCTTCAAACCTCTCCAAGGTTTGATTCTCCAAGCGAGAAAGGTAATCTACTGCCAGATTTTCAGCTCCTTTCTTATCTTGAATCGTCAAGTCAAATTCCTACAACAACAAAACCCAATGGATTAGCCTAGGCTTAGCATCAATTTTCCAAAATAAGTACCTCAAAGGTGAATGGTCTGTATAAACAATCACTTTTGACAAGATTAGATATGATCTAAACTTGTCAAAAGTAAAAACCACATCTAGCAGCTCTTTCTCTATAGTTGTGTAATTTGCTTGAGCTGTGTTCAAGGTCTTGCTTGCATAGTAGATAGGCTGGAAGTATTTCTCCTTGCGTTGATCCAAGACTACTCCCATTGCAAAGTCACTTGCATCGCACATTAGTTCAAATGGTAGACTCCAATTGGGAGCTACCATGATTGGAGCATGGGTCAATTTCTCCTTAAGAGTTGTGAATGCTCTCAAACATTCCTCATCAAAAACAAAATCCACATCCTTCTCAAGGAGTCTTGTCAATGGATGGGCTATCTTAGAAAAATCTCGAATGAACCTCCAATAAAAACCCGCATGTCCTAGAAAACTTCTGATGGCCTTCACAGATGTAAGTGGTGGTAACTTCTCAATGGTGTCTACCTTAGCCTAATCCACCTCAATGCCCTTGCTTGAAATTTTGTGTCCCAACACAATTCCCTCTTGAACCATGAAATGACACTTTTTCCAATTAAGCACTAAGTTGGTTTCCTCACATCTCATCAAGACTCTTTCAAGATTTTCCAAACATCTGTCAAATGAGCTGTCATAGACTGAGAAATCATCCATAAATACCTCCATAATATCCTCAACAAGTTCATCAAAGATTGCCACCATGCACCTCTGAAAAGTTGCAGGTGCATTGCACAACTCGAATTGCATTCTTTGATATGCGAATGTCCCATATGGGCAGGTGAATGTAGTTTTCTCTTGGTCTTCCGGGGCAATAGGAATTTGGAAATAGCCTGAAATACCATCCAAAAATCAGTAATACTCATGCCCGGATAACTTCTCCAACAACTGATCAATGAAGGGTAAAGGAAAATGGTCTTTCCTAGTTGCATCATTCAATTTCTTGTAGTCTATGCAAACCCTCCAACCGGTAACTATTCTTGTTAGAATCAGCTCATCATTTTCATTAGGGACCACCGTCATCCCTCCTTTCTTTAGTACTACCTGGACTGAGCTCACCCAAGAACTATCCAAAATCGGATATAAATCCCTGCATCAAGTAGTTTTATCACTTCAGCCTTCACTACATCTTTCATCTTTGGGTTTAGTCTCCATTGTAGTTGCACTACCGACTTGAATTCATCCTCCATCAGTATCTTGTGAGTGCAATAGGATGGACTGATACCCTTGATGTCTACTGTAATATCCTCATTTATGCCCTAGAAGTTTTGCATATTGTTGTTGTTGTTATTGTTGTTGTTATTGTTATATATTGGATTGAATGTATATGATGGGATAAGAAAAGAAATTGGGAGGAGAATGCTTGTGTATATGTGTATTGGGAAAGATTTAGGGTTTAGAGAGAATGGTATATGTTGTGTATATGATGATATATATAACATATAAATTGGTCAAATGAAGAGTCAAAGTGTTGGTTAAGTGGAAGAAGATATTTTTGTGTTAAGTGTGTAATTACATATAAGGGCTTAGATAAGACAAAAAGTTAGTTATATGATTGAGGGCATTTTGGTATTTGCTTGGATAAGAATACTTGGTGGAGATTAAAAGCAAAAATTGACTTTGTGTCTTCATCATTTTCTTCTTTCTTCATGAAGTGGCCGGCTCTCCATTAACAAAAGGGAAAGATAAGTGTTCTTGATGCTAGAAGTGAATTGAAGAAGCAATCCAAGGTTTTGACAAAGGATTGGTGGAATTTCTTCTTCTAAAGTAAGTATTCTCTTGTTTTCTTTGTTTATTTGGAAGTTTTGTTGGAAGTGAATAAGGGTTTGGTGATTTTGTGATTTGGTGGGTTTGAGATGGGTTGTGTTGTGTTTTCAAGTGTTTAATTGATTTTAAGTTATGAGTGTAATTAGAGGTTGTTGTTGGAAATGGTGGAGATGTTGATTTGGAAGAATGGAGA
The DNA here is from genome assembly GCA_947685225.1 of Garcia nutans. Taxonomy (NCBI): domain Eukaryota; kingdom Viridiplantae; phylum Streptophyta; class Magnoliopsida; order Malpighiales; family Euphorbiaceae; genus Garcia; species Garcia nutans. The sequence goes on along the minus strand of CANTUV010000007.1, from coordinate 27,071,473 downwards.
AGAGTGTTGATTTAAGGGTTTTGAGATGATATGTGTTTAATTGTTATATTAATGTGTTGTGAAGTAATTCTTGTGATGAAAATGTGTTAGAACATTGATTTTGTTCATTTGAAACATGTTATATGATGAATATTGTGTTTGAGTGAAATTGAGAAAGTGTTGGTTTTAGTTAAGGTTGTGTTGATGGGTGACACGGCCATATGCATTGGAGAGACACGGGCGTGTCAATTGATTGGGTTGGCTACTGCCTCTTTTCTTTTTAAGGACACGGGCGTGTCACTCAAGTTGGTTGGGCGTGTCATTTAATTGAGGAAGCTACTGCCTCTTTTCTTTTTAAGGACACGGGCGTGTTCATCAAATGGGTTGGGCGTGTCCTACAAATGAATTACATGTTGCTTTATACTTTGTTTCTTTTTACATTGTTTTGATTCTTCAAAGGTTCCATTGTTTCTAAACTTAAATATGAACATTATAAACATGTTTCAAACACAAGAATGATCTAATCAAATGAATGTGGAAGATCATTAAGCTATGAATTATATCAATTGTGTTTTGCCCTAATTGCATTGTTGAGGTTTAGCAATGTTGTTATGCACTTTGAATGGTAATGTGTTTCATGAGTAATGTATATTGAAATGTTGTATCAAAGATGAAATGATAATTCAAATAAGACATGATATGAGACAATGCCATTGTGTTTGGCTATGATGAATGATGCTATATGAGATATAATGTGATCATGGATGAGATAAATATACACTTGAATAATGAAGTGTTATATTGTGAAATGAAATGTGAAGCCATTGTTATTGGCTAATGTGATTCAATGGAGATAAATGAGGCATGTTTGCCTAAATGATAATGAGAATTGAGAATGAAATCTAAATGAATTGTGTGGCTAATGTGTTATTCCATTTTCAGAGTTTGTGGTTGGTGGCATGCCTAATAAGTGTAACAATCTCTTGAAGTTAGGTTGGATTGGATCCTTGAAGCCTAATTGAGATGTTACCACCCTTGAAGCTAGGTTGGATTAGTTCTTGAAGCTAAGTTGGGTAGAAGCTTAGCATGCTTTGCTCCCCCTTGAAGCTTGGTTGAACTTGATCCTTGAAGCCTAGTTGGGTATATGATATTGATAAATGTGATAACAAACCAAAGCATTAACTCTGAAAATTGAATTGCATATTAGTGTGTCTTGGGCCCATGCTTGTCTTTGTTTAGTGTTGTTTATGGATTGTTTAATGATTAGTTAATGAAGTATGAGAAAAGATGTTGAAATGTGATATGCACATATTTATATGTTGAATTATGAAATGTAAAGGTATGATGTTAGCTTTGCATTTAAATGGTTACATGTATAATATGAATTGAGAATTGACATTGTATTGTATTAAAGCATATCAATAGCATGTTTTATCTTACTAAGCCATTGGCTTAGCGCGATAGTGTTTAATCGCGCAGGTAATAGAGTTGATAGAGTTGAACCCGGTAGTTCTTCAAGACCAAGTGAGAGTAGACCTTGAGGAATCCATTTTTGGGAGCTTAAAGATCAAAGCAGACTTGCCAATCATGTATACTTCTTTATATTTTGTAAAGAAATGTTTAATGTGTAAATATGTAATTATTTTATAACTTCCGCTGTGTAATATTTAAATGTATATATATATATATAACTAATATGTTTTGTTTTATAAGTAAATGACCTATTTTTCTATAATGAATAATGATAAGGGTATTGAATCAAATTGAAAGTGTTTTTGAATGTTAAGGAAACCGTAGCATCCCTATGTTTGGTGCACTTATGCTATATTGTTGTGGTTGTAGTGTGTGTGCATTGGATATGGGAGTGTTACATCTGCTATCTTCCAAGCTATCACTTTCTTATGTTTTTGCAACAACTAGATAAGCTTTTCCTTCTGCTCAAAAGATAGGTGGGAACTCAGAATTATTAATAATTTCTTCTTCTCCGCCAGAAATCCATACTCAAGGTGATTTGGAAGGGGTTTTAGTTCCAAGTTGGGTGGATCAATCACCGATGGTTTTGGCTTCTCTTCCTTTGGCATCTCAATATTCTCATTGCCCTGTATTTGAACGATTTGCTTGCTTCAAGAAAAGCAAGCTGCTCCATTGCTTCTTGATCCTCAACATTTTCCTGCAATAAACACAACTCAAGGGGATCCTTGGAAACAATGTTAGTAACACAATTTACGGTCTCATGCTCAATAACATCATTGCATGATACTGCCTCATCAAGTGAAAGTGAATGTTTCATGGCATCATGTATCCTAAAAATAACTTTCTCACTATCATGAACATCGATAAGGGCACGGGCTGTATTTAAAAATGGCCTACCAAGAATAAGTGAAACATCCACATTCTCATCAATATCAATGACAACAAAATCATTGGGGAAAATGAAATCCCCGACTTTTACCAACACATCTTCTATAATGCTATAAGGGTGGATTACAGACATATCAGCAAGTTGGATGGTCATAAGTGTTGGTTTAGGTTTACTAATGCTTAACTCTTTAAACATTTTATAGGGTATGACAGTTATGCAAGCCCCCAAATCAGCTAATGCACTCTTAACCTCAAGGTCACCTATTAAACATGGAATGGTAAAACTACTTGGATCTTTTAACTTCTTAGGTAACCTCCTTTGTAAAATTGCTGAACTCTTTTCAGATAAATGCACTAAAGACACTTCCTCAAGTTTCCTTTTGTTAGAAAGGATATCTTTAAAAAATTTAGTATATTTAGGCATCTGTGACAAAGCTTCAGCAAATGGAATATTAATGTGCAATTGTTTAAAAAGTTCAAGAACTTACCAAACTGAGCATCAATCTTGTCCTTGTTCAACCTTGCCGTATAGGGTACTCTAGGTCGGTATTCCTTCAGTATGGGGCTACTTTCTTATGGCTTCTTCTCTTTCTCACTTTCTAGTGCAACTTTCTCTCCCGAAGTGATAGGAGGATCGTCTTCTTTTTCTTTTTCTTGTACTTCAACCCTTTTTTCTGCCACTTCTCCTCTTTTCTCATCCACATTACCCTTGATCTCTTTTCCACTCCTTAATGAATTGCCTTAAGCTGCTCTTTAGGATTTGGCTCAGTGTTGCTAAGTAAAGTCCCTTGTGGTCTCTCACTGAGTAGGTTGGCAATTTGTCCCACCTGATTCTCTAGATTATGGATAGAGGCTTGCTGATTTCTAAGAGTGATTTCAGTTGATTGAAGCCTGGTTTCAAAAGTTGCTATAAATTTCTCTATCATACCCTCCAAATTGCTCTTTCTTGAAGGGGCAACTTGTTGATGTTGAGGTTGCTGGAATCCAGGGAGAGGTCTTGGATTGTTTTGATTATTCCATGAGAAATTTGGATGATTTCTCCACCCTGGATTATACGTATTGCTGTAGGGGTTATTCTGCTGTTGCCTTGGCATATTTCCAATATAGTACACTTGCTCTTGCCTAGCAAACATGTTGCCACTTTGGCAATCTTGACTTTGATGTCCACCCCCACACCACTCACAAGACATCAACTATATTACTTTCCCAGAAGAAGAGGCCAAAGAATCAAATTTTTTATTCAGTACTTCCATTTGGGCTGTTAAAGCTACCATAGGATCTAATTGGTGTGATCCCATGACTTTCAGCTTTCCCTGCTCCCTTGGGGCTTGCCACTGATAATTGGTGATAGCCATGTCCTCAATTAAATCCCTTGCTTGTTCAGGTGTCTTGTTGTTTATGGTACCACCAGCTGCTGCATTAATGGATTGCTTACTTACATAATTCAACCCATTATAAAATGTTTGAATTTGAAACCATAGTGGAAGTTCATGGTGAGGACACCTTCTCAACAAATCTTTAAAACTTTCCCAGGCATCATAGAGGGTCTCACCATCTTGCTACAGAAAGGATGAGATCATTCCTCAACTTAGTAGTTTTGGACGGCGAGAAGTATTTTTCTAGGAATTTCTCTACCAACTGACCCCCAGGTTGTGAAAGTTCCTAGAGGAAAAGATTTCAGCCACTTCTTTGGTCTATCTCTAAGGGAAAATGGGAACAACCTCAGCCTAATTGTATCATCTGAGACATTATTTATCTTGAATGTGTCACATATCTCCAGAAAATTCTCAATATGTGCATTAGGATCTTCATCAGGAAACCCATCGAATTGACAAGTCTACTATACTATTTGAATTGCATTTGCCTTTATTTTGAAGTTGTTTGCAGAACCTGTTGGCCTCTGGATACTAGATTCAGCCCCATTTAGATTGGGCTTAGCAAACTCCTACATTGTTCTTGGTCCAGCTCCTTCCATCATTTCAAATACTTCTTCTTATTCTATTTCCAGATTTATTTCTGTTTTTGCGTCTTCTAGAACTGCCTCCCCTTCTTCCTTTTGCTTTCTTCCTCAACATTCTCTCTAGCTCTAGGTCTAACTCAAGCAGTTGGGAAGAGCTAGCTCTGGTCATAAATGGGAGGGAATACCTAAAATGATAGTCAACAAGCACGAACCAATGTTAAAAATGAATGAAAATAAAAATAAATCAACAGTCGTGATTTATTACTAATATTGAAACCGTTGTCCCCAGCAACGGCGCCAAAAACTTGGTGCGTGCATACCTAAATGCTATAACAATACCGCAAGTGCACGGGTCGTCCAAGTAATAAAGTAGTGAGTGAGTTATCATTCCACTAGGGACAAGGTCAAGTACTAGTGCAAATCTTAACTGTTGTTTAGCAAATCAATAGTTTTGTGATATTCTATAATTAAAGACAATTAACTTAAATAACTGAAAGTAAAGGAAAATTAAATGTTGTGCAAAAAGGATTGATGGTAGTAATACTATCCAGATATTGAATCCCCCTAGCCACAATTATATTTATGAAAATCAATTCAATTAAATCACATAATAGAGTTGAATTGGCATTCCTCTAAATTAGACTAAAACCACTCTCAAGTGAATTAATCCCCAATCACTAAGTAGAATGCCGGAATCTCTTCTCAAACATAATTAAGTAGATCTTGCATTAAGAATAAGGAATTATAAACCAAAGGATCTTGTAAGTCTATCTCTAGCACTCCAATCAATCCTCAATCCTTATGAGTATTCAATTCATATCAAGCTTTCTCAAGTCAATAATATGAAAATTGCAACCAATCAATAAGCATGCTATTATCAAATAGAAATAAATCATTAAGCATCATAAGAATAAAACAACTCAATCAAATGATTCGATTAATTAAGATTATTCAATCCATACAAATAAGCTAGGGTTCATCAATATCTAGATAGAGAATGAATTAGTTCATGTTCAAAACCAGAAAAAACAAAATAAGGGAAATGAGTAAAAGAAACCAAACAATCCATGGCGAATAATTTGTATTTCTTCACTTGAATCCTTGATTCTTGGTTTAGATCTTGTATAGGATGTATCTTCTTCTTCAAATTCAGCTCAAGACTGTCCTCTTTGCTCCAGCAGTTGGCTCCTTCTCCCTTTCCTCTTTTCCTCGTTCTTTGCATTTCCTCCTCTTTTTATTTCATTCCAAGCTCAAAACCCATACCTTCCAACTCATACCACTCTCCCTTGTCTCCCACATTCCCTTTGTTTTTTTCTTTCCTTTTATCATTTAGGCCAGCTTTTCCTTTCTTTAATCTTTCTTTTGGCAACAGCAAATTGTTTGTCCCCCACTTGTTCCTCAATCCGTGCAAAAGAATTCAATATTTTATAGGTGACACGGCCAAGCCATGAGTGGCTTGGCCATGACTCTCATTTTTCTTTGGGACACGGCCAACACAGCCAAGCCAGTTGGCCGTGTCCATCACTGCCTCTCTTTCTTTCTTTCTTTTCTTTGTTCTTTAAGGAGTGACACGGCCAGTGGCTTGGCTGTGTCATGTGGGTGTGTCACCTTCTGTTTCTTCATTTTGCTCATTCCTTGTTCTTTGGGTTAGGATGGGACACAGCCAAGCTTGTGGTCATGTCATGTGACACGGCCAGTGGCTTGGCCGTGTCACTTGCCAGTGTCAGCTTCTGCCTTCTTTTCTTTTCTTTCTTGGTTTTGTTCCTTGGGTGAGACACGGCCAGTGGCTTGGCCGTGTCAGCTACTGCTTGAAATTCTTTTGAGGGACATGACAAAGCTTGCTTTGGCTTGGCCATGTCTTGCTTCATTCATGCTCTTTCTTCATTGTTTTGACCATCCAAGGGAGTTTTTGCACTTTAACCTAAAACAAACACTTAAAACAAACTTTTAAAAAAAATCAAATGAAACATTAACTAAAAATACATAAAAATCATACTAAAAACAATTATAAAATTGATCTCATCAGAGCCAGAAAGGATCAATGATATGAGATGCAAATGTATGTATGCATGTATGCATAAACAACAAACAAGGTCAAACAGGACGTTCCTTCCAAACTTATAACATCCACACACGAATGGCGAGTCTCTTTTCCTAGGTATATGGTTAACAAAATACCAACATGGGGTATCTTCTTTTCGAATATTTCCCTCGGACGTTTCAACCAATAGTTATATTTTTTAAAATGAAAATCAGTTCATGATAATTCCCATTAATTAGGTTTTAATCCATTCAACCAAGTAAAGTAGCTTTTATGCTATATTGGATTAAAACTAAATTAAGAGGTATATTACAAATAGATTTCTCACTTGAAAAAGTAACTAATGATTCATGCCAAAAACAAGCCCATGATCAATTATTTCTTAGTATAAACTAGGCTTACAATTGATATTTGGTATTTTGTAATTGACCTAAATATTTGTAAGCTCTTTTGGATGAAAATAATTTTGTTTCTAAGGCCATAGTAAAAATGATTTTAGAAAAAATGGATTTTAGGCTTTGTACTTGAGTCATTAGCAAAAGAATTTTTTATTTTAGAAATGTTTTATGTCCAAAGACCATCTTGAAAAAGTTTTGAAAATAGCTTTGGCCTTTTGTATAAAGGAAAAATTTATTTTGAGCTTATGTGTACTTAGGTCTTATTAGAAAAAGAACAAACCAAATAAGTCATGATTTAAGCCAAGATAAATTAACCATAGTCAAACAACATGCATTTGGGTAAAAGCCTAAGGAAAGTAACTAGGCCAATTACATGAGCTTTAGTCTTTGGGTTAAAAGGCTTAGGTTCCCATAGCAAGTATATACCAAATGGTACGACGCTACGAGTGGTTATGCCATGCTCGATCTCCATACCTTGAGTGAAAGTATGGTATCCCTTACATAACACAACACGGGTAACACGGGCATCCTAACTTACACACACGATGCAATCTAAATGATGCAATGGATAATATCATTATGAGAAAGAATAGAATAATATAAAGACCAATGAAATCAACTTCTCTTATCCCCAATGGAGTCGCCACTGTGAGCAGGGATTTTCGCCCCCACTCCTGGTGGAATGGTTCTTGCGACTTCGGCACTGTTTATGCACGGGGCCTTAGAGAACACGGACCTAAGTATGGAGAAAATGGAGTCACCACTCGGACGGGCCGGAAAAAAGAAAGGGGTGGATGACTCAATTCCTAAGGAATCCCCAACCCCCTAATGGGTTTGAAAAGTTGGGTACGTGTAGGGAAGGTGAGAAATGACCCAGTACCCCGACAAAGCCCGGTTCATTGGAACCGGCCTCCTTTGCAGGTCTTAATATTATAAAATTCTTAAGTATAACAATATTATCCATATTACACGCAACAATTGAAATAAATCATCATTATATTAAAATCAAAGCAATGTCCAAACAAAGCAAATAAATGGACACCCATCCAAAGATGGAAATATGTCCTTACATCATCCATGTCTAAACTAAATAGGACACCCACCAAAAGGTAGAAACATGTCCTTTACATTGGTCAAAAATATAAAAAAATTTTAAATTACATGATATTTAACTAATGAGGTACCTAAGAAGTGGAAACATACCTCTTACACTTTTAATACTAAAACAAATAAATAATATCAATAAAGAAAATATCCATCCATGATAAATTAAATAAATCAAGCATTGAAATTAAATAAATCAACCATCAAAGCATATAATAAACTACATAATCAAATCTAAAATTAAATAAAGCAAGTAAAGATACAAATTAAGGTTTACTGTTTCTATTTAAAGTTCTTTAATTAACATTTAGGGTTTTGGGATTTTAGTATTATTATTGTTATTTGTTTAGCCTACTGTAAAGGTTTTGGTAAATTGGAATGGATTAGGGTTTTATGAACTTAAGAAAGTAGTAAGGTTTTTTGGTTAATCAAATTAGGGTTTAGGGGTAACATTATGAAATTAGGGTTTTGGAATCTTAAGACATTTAGAGTTTGTAATTCATGGTTACTGGATTGTGATTTTAGATTTATTAGATTATGGCTTTAGGGTTTAGATTAACTAGTTTGGGGTTTTAAGTTCACTGAATTAGGGTTTAGGAAAGCTTAGGGTTTACTATTTTGGTTTTTCGAGAAAGTTAGGGTTTTTGGTATTTTAGAAAACATATTTGGTTTTAGGATTTAAGAAAATAGTTTAGAGTTTAATAAAAATAATTATGATTTTTAGAAAACATAAAGAGAACTAGGATTTGGAGATTTAAGAAAACATTTGGAGATTTTGGACAAAAAGTTATGGTTTGGATGAAAATAGTTCTGGGAAAATAGTTTATGGTTTTAAAGCTTTTGGAAACAGAAGAGAAACAATTTTAGGGTTTCAAGGTTTTGAAAATAGAAGAGAAACAATTTTAAGGTTTTAAGGTTTAGAAGAAACGTTTTAAGGTTTTTAAGGTTTTGGAAATAGAAGAAACTATTTAGGGTTTTAAGGTTTAGAAGAAATGTTTTAGGGTTTTTTAAGGTTTTGATCAATTTGTATGATGAAACAATTAATTCAATTTGAATGATGAAGCTACTGTAAAGAAATAAATAAAGAAAATAGAGATTCAAACCTCCGTTCGTTGGTTCCACCAAAAAATTCCTTTCTTGATGAACAAGCACAAAGGTAGTATGGCTACCTTTGATGAATTGTTAATTGCTTGCTTGATGCTAATGGCTCTTGCTAGGGTTTTTTGTCTTTTTTTTTTTTACTCCGATCCAATCCAAGTTCAAAAGTCCAATTTTTGATGATAAAAATTTTCCTTTCAATCAAAAGTCCAAGTCCCCTAATTCTGAGTTTTAATGCATTATTTATAGGAAAAATTATAAGCCTACTTCTAATTTTTTTAAGGAAACAAAAATTAATTAGGAAAAGAAACAAAAACCAAATAGAATTTGGTTTCAGAAAAAACTGCGTTGGAAAAATTTTGCTGGCGAAAACTGCGAGCGTTGGCCAAGAATTGCCAGAGCTGGCAAAGAAATTTGAGAAATTGGTTAGCGGGCAGCCAATTCGCCATAGGAATTTCCTCCGGCGAAATGGCCCAATTTCCAAGGCCATTTCGCTCGGAGGAAATTCCTATGGGCGAATTGCCCTGGCCAATTGAACATTCGGCGCAAAATTTTTTCGTGGCTGATTTTTTCGTCACCGATTTTTATTTTTATTTTTATTATTATTATTATTATTATTTATTATATTTTTTTTATTAACTTCACCATTTTTATTTTTATTAAAAATTATAAATAATAAATACTAAAATAAATATTATTATTTAATTAAAATATCACAAATATTATTTTGAACTATATAAAAAATATCGGACCAGACTGGGTCAAAAATTAAGGGTCTACAATCTTCTTGCCTCTTCACCTTAGTGATCATAAGACTTGTCAAAAGTGTAACAACACCTCAGGGTTGGTTGTTGGGGGTTTGTAAGCCAATGAAAAGAAAGCTAAAATTTTATGAAGGGTCAAAGGGACAACTAGGGATTGATATTTAATAGGGTGGATACTAGTTATTGGCTAACCAAACAATATCTAGATCATCTCTCCCTTAAATAAGCAGAGTTCAATTTTGCCTCGAAAGTTTGTCAAAGCATGTTCTAAGACTGACTATGACCTAGACAAAAGTCATTATGCAGGAGCCCTCTCTAAGTAAGCATACACAACTCAATGCTATAGAGCAATTCCCTCACCTAGTAAAGTCATTCGAATAATGATGCCTAGATATATTAATTTATGAATTATCAAGCTAGATTCCTTATTGGTTAAGCACCAACATGAACAAAGACCATGAAAAATTTGATGAAAATATTTTATTCAAACATAATTTGAAACACAACTCAATTGCTATTTTGGCACATGAAGTGAAAGAGTTGAGAAATAAGAAAGTGCCACTTGTAAAGGTTCTTTGGAAGAATCATGGTAGAGAAGAGGCAACTTGGGAGAGTGAGCAAGCGATACGAGATCAGTATCCTCAACTGTTTCAGACTTAATACCAGGTAATTTCGAGGACGAAATTTCTTTTTAGAGGGGGAGAATTGTAATATCCCAAAGTGTGCCCTAGAAGTTCTGATATAATTGTTGTTTTATTTTAATTAAATGTATATGTGTAATTGGAAAGAAAAAGAATAGAATAGAAAGTTTATATGTTGTATATATGGAAATATATACAACATATATACAAGTCAAAATGGATGGTCAACTAAAGAAGATATTTGTTTATTATTGAATTAATGAATTAATTAGAAGAAATAAATGAGTGGAAGAGGAAATAATTGATTATTTTATTATTAAAATACTTGGTGGAGAAATTTTGAAGACCATATATTTGACTTTGTCTCTAATTTCCTTTTCATTTTCTTCTTTTTCTTTTCTTGGCCGGGTACTCCAAAGACAAAAGAGCAAGGAAGAGTTTTGATTTTATAAGATCAAATTGAAGGAAGATTCAAGTGATTAAGTTGGAAATTTGTGAAATTTCATCAACTTTGGTAAGTTCTCTCTTGATTTCCTTTGTTCTTTTTGAAGTTGTGGTTGAGGTTGATGAATTGTTGTTGATAGTATGATTAGGTTTCTTGTGGTGTGTTTATAAGTGTTGAAATTGAATTGAAGAAAATAAGTTAGGTTGGTGTTGGTGATGGAAGAGTAAGAGTTGTGTTTAGTGAAGTTGAAAGAATAGAATACATGAGTTTGGTTTTCTGTTTTACAATTAGTAAATGCTGTGACTTGTATGATTTTTAATTAAATATAGAAAAACGTTCTTGAAGTGAATTTTTGATATGTTGTGCCTCAATGAGTCTAGAATGACTGAAAAATATGTTGAGTTGAAGTTGGAATGGTTATGATTTTGGAAAGATTATTTTTATTAGACCTGTTCCAGCAGGTAGCTTGACTGAGACAGCTATATTTCGGGATTTTTAATAAAATGTAGAAAAATAATATCCAATTGAATTTTGGATATGTTGTTGCTTAGTGAGTCTAGTATTTGAGAAAAATAATTTGGAACCACGTTGATTGAATTTAATTTACGGAATTCACAAAGTTCAGAACTGCTGCCAGGATGCAGGGCAACTGGAGCACTCTGGTTGGGAGAACTATTTGACCAAGATTTTGTGTTCAGTTTGATCTGAAATTTTAAAGGAATGATTTTAAGATGTAGAAATAAATTCTTTAAAAATTTTAGAGTTTTTAGTCAAGTAGATCATTTTATACAATTTTTCAAAATAAGGATTAAGTTGAGTCCAAAACCAGAATTTACATTTTCATATGGTCATTTTGCTAATATTCCTTTTGGATTAGGTTGTGAAGAGGTTGAATTGCCCTAACCTAAGTGTTGAAGATTCTTAGAAGAGTAAGTGTATAGATTGGTGTGAGTTGGTTTTAAGGTAAGTACAAATTATATTATTGCATACATTCATATGATGTTGAGACTTAACACACATTTGATTGTAAATGTGTTAAGAACTCTAATGCCTTATTGATGCATATTAATAATGTTATGTTTGGTATAATGTGAATGTTGTGATGAGCATGTAAAATGTGTGCTAATGCCATTGGTTATATACACTTGAATGATGAATTGATTAATGTGATTTGAGATATGATGAGATGTAAAATCAATGTGATTGGTGATAATGATGTAAATAAGATGATTGAAGCATATTTGCTTATATAATGATGAAATGAAATATGAAATGTGAAATGTGAAAGATATGATGATATGATGAATTGCTTTAATGTGAGTTGAGATGATATGAGATATGAGGCCATGGTTTTTGGATATGATAATGCAAATGAAATATAATTGGGGCATGGTTGCCTAATTAATTATGAGAAATGAAATGAAAAGAGATAAATGAAATGATTGTGTGCCTAATATGTTAGTTCAATTTTCAGAGTTTTGGGTTTGGTGGCATGCCTATGAATCACTGGATAGGTGAAAAGACCGGGTCGTAAGCCGATTCCAGTTGAAAAATGTGAAATAATAAATGTAAAATATGATGTTTTTGGGGTGAAAAGACTGGGTCATAAGCCTCAAAAATAGTAACAGTCTAGCCGGGTTGAGGATTTCCTCGGTTCTAACCGGGTTGAGGTCCAAGAGACTGGGTCTGTTACTCTATCCATGGATAGAGATATATATATATTGCCTACGAGCTTGATGATTATGATTATGGACCAAAGCAGTAACTCTGAACTTTGAATAACATATTAGATTTCTTTTTGGGCCCATGCTTGTGTTTGTTTAATTGTGATTTTTGAAAGGTGAAACACATGAATATTGAGAAACATGATTTGTAATATAATATTCTTTTGAATTGTTTATGAAACTTGATTGTGTGACATTGGCATTGCATTGAGGCATAATATTATGGTTGTTTGTACCACTAAGCCGTTGGCTTAGCGCGATTGTGGTTTATCGCGCAAAAGACAGGGTGGAACCGGAAAGTTCCTCTAGGCCGAGTAGAGTTTAGATTCTGAAGTGTGAATAGTGGGCTTAAAGATCAAAGATTGACTGCCAAACATGTATAAACTTTATGTTTTGTAAAACTTGAATTTTGATGTATATGAATTTGTAAATACTGTTATTTTCCGCTGCATAGTGAACAAATATTTTATCTACTGTGTTTCATAATAAAACTTTACTTTATTTTGTACTAGAAGTGTAAATCCTTTTTGCAAGTTGTAGTTGAGGTTATAAGGGGGATTTATTGGGAGTGTACTGAGAATGATTTTATTTGCTTTGGTTTGTGTAAAAATGTTTTCAAAAATCAGAAAAAAAAACCAGTTTTGTCGACACTTGGGACTTAATTTCCAGGCGAAACTATGGCAAAATTTCTGTAAAAACCGGAACTAAAATTTGACTAAGTAAAATTGGTAGCAACATTAGGATAGTGTGGCGCCTCTACTCAGCTTACACAGGTAGGTCGGGAAGGGGTGTTACAATTTTTGGTATCAGAGCCTAGGTTTGAGATTCTCAACCTAGGTGAATTGTAAGAAAAAAGAATATTTTGATTTTAAAAGTTGATTTTTGAATAAAATACATGTTTTGGTATGGCAGTCTTTGATCTTTAATGAGGAATATTCTGCTGTGTTTGCAGATATAGGTAGTAATGGAGTCCCATTCACGTCAGACTGTAGAAGGAAGTGCTGAGAGTGTAGCTCCAGGAGAGAGTAGAGATGGAGCTAGAGTTGAGAGGGTTAGTGAGGCACCTGCTTCTGTGCCAGAGAGATCAGCTGCAGATGAGAGTCCGCCGGGTTGGTTAAGGCATATGGTAGAACTATTTAGACAAACTCCAGTGCAGCAGCCACCACCACCACCACAGCCTCAGGTGCCAGTAAGACATTATGATAAGTTGAGAAAATATGGGGCTGAAGATTTCTTGGGCACTACCGATCCTGCAATGGCTGAGCAGTGGTTGGATAAAGTGCATAGAATATTCATCCAGTTGCAAGCTACTTCAGATGAAAAATTTGACTATGCCAGGTCCCTCCTACAGAAAGATGCCTATGACTGGTGGAAGACGGTTCCTCATGCCATGGATGATCCACCTACATTATCCTATGGTGATTTTCTGAGAGAGTTCGAGCAGAAATATACTCCGAGGGAGTATAAAGATATTAAGAAGATGGAATTCCTGAATTTGAGGCAAGACAACCGGACGGTAACAGAGTATGAGATTAAGTATATCCGGTTGAGTCGATATGCCGGAGGAATTATTTCCGATGAAATAGACCGGTGCCGAAGATTTAAGGAGGGATTGAGGCCCTCTATCATGTGCATTGTGGCTGGTTCCCGGTACCAGGATTTTTCTCAGCTTGTTGCAGTAGCTAGAAGTGTTGAGAGAGCACAGGGCATTGCAGCAGCTGCTACTGAGGAAGAGACCAGGGTAAGGAGACCCCAGTTTGAGGCAAGGTCTTCATCTATGAAGAGGGGTCGAGGAAGTTTTGTTCCGAGAACCAGTAGAAGCCAGAGACAGTCGGGCATATCAGTTCAGTATCAGAGGCAGAGGCTAAGATCGACAGTTTCTGTAGCTAGTGCCCCGACTCCAGTGATTCAGATGTCTACTCCACCTGTATGTGAGCATTGTGGTAAGACCCATGGGGGTGTTTGTTGGAAGATTGGTGGATCAGCTGGGTGTTTTAGATGTGGGTCACCAGCTCATTTTGTTAGAGATTGTCCTGAGATGCAGGAGTATAGGCACGCTGATACTGCAGCTTCTCGTCCTAGTGTCAGCAGAGGTGGTCGAGGGGGCAGAGGTTTCATTAGAGGTGGTAGACCTGGGTTTAGTCAGAGAGGAGGATCTTCATCCATGGGCAACAGGCCAGACGAGGCCGGATCTTCTCAGAGAGTATATGTGATGCAGAGGCAGTCGGATGCTTTAGCAGTTATAGTGGGTACATTTTCTTTATTTGGCATTTCAGTACTTGCTTTGATTGATCCAGGATCTACTCATTCATACATAAGTGCATCTATATTGCCTGTGTCTGAATTGCATTCAGAGTCCTTAGGATTTGATGTCTTAGTGACCAATCCTTTAGGATATAGTGTTGTGGTGAGTAAGGTGCATCGTGATAGTGCTGTTGTGGTGCAAGGTGTGGAGTTTCTTGGTGATTTAATTGAAATGCCTTTTAAAGAATATGATTTGATCTTAGGCATGGATTGGTTGTCTAAGCATGGAGCTGTGGTAGACTTTCAAAAGAAGTGTGTTACCTTGAGAACCAGTGATGGTAGGAGTGTGAAGGTATCTGGTGAGCAGAGACAACTTGCATCCTTGTTTGTATCAGCTGTAACAGCTAGAAAATTGATTAGAAAAGGGTGTGATGCTTATCTTGCTCATGTTGTGGATACCAGAGTAGTGGGTTCTCAACTTGATAGTATACCCACAGTTGCAGAGTTTCCAGATGTTTTTCCTGAGGAGTTGCCAGGGTTACCCCCTGAGAGAGAGGTTGAGTTTGGTATCGAGTTGTTGCCTGGTACCACTCCCATCTCTATTACTTCATATCGAATGGCACCTGCTGAATTGAGAGAGTTGAAAGTGCAGTTACAGGAGTTGTTGGATAAAGGTTTTATTCGCCCTAGTGTTTCACCGTGGGGAGCTCCTGTTTTGTTTGTGAAAAAGAAAGATGGTACTTTGAGATTATGCATTGATTATAGGCAATTGAACAAGGTGACTATCAAGAATAAGTATCCTTTGCCTAAGATTGATGATCTCTTTGATCAGTTGAAGGGAGCAGCAGTGTTTTCCAAGATTGATTTGAGATCATGGTACCATTAGTTGAGAGTCAGAGCTGAAGATGTTCCTAAGACAACTTTTCGTACAAGGTATGAGCATTATGAGTTTTTAGTAATGCCTTTTGGATTGACGAATGCACCTGCAGCTTTTATGGATTTGATGAATAGGGTGTTTAGACCCTATCTGGATCAGTTTGTAGTGGTTTTCATCGATGATATTTTGGTGTATTCACGTAATGAAGAGGAGCATGACAAGCATCTGCGGATTGTACTGCATACTTTGAGAGAGAAGCAATTGTATGCTAAGCTATCAAAGTGTGAGTTTTGGTTGGATCAAGTGATTTTTCTGGGTCATATAGTTTCAGCAAATGGTATAAGAGTTGATCCAAATAAAGTTGAGGCCATTTTGAATTGGAGTCCACCGAAATTTGTGACTGAAGTTAGAAGTTTTCTGGGCTTGGCAGGCTATTATCGACGGTTTGTAAAAGGTTTTTCTTTGATAGTTATTCCACTCACCAGATTACTTCGAAAGGGAGTTAGATTTGTGTGGACAGATCAGTGTCAAACGAGCTTTGAGCAGTTGAGAGAGATGTTGACTCAAGCTCCTGTTCTTACTTTGCCTGTGGAAGATAAACCATATGTGATTTACAGTGATGCTTCACATAATGGTTTAGGATGTGTTTTAATGCAAGTAGGCAAAGTTATAGCTTATGCTTCTCGGCAATTGAAGCCGCATGAGCTTAATTATCCGACACATGATTTGGAGTTGGCAGCCATAGTGTTTGCTTTGAAGATTTGACGACACTACTTGTATGGAGAGAAATGTTTTATTTATACGGATCATAAGAGTTTGAAATATCTGGGTGTTTAGAGGGAGCTTAATCTTTGACAAAGACGATGGTTGGAATTGATCAAAGACTATGACTGTTTGATTGATTATCATCCTGGTAAGGCAAATGTGGTTGCTGATGCCTTGAGTCGAAAGTCTTTAGCAGGTTTGACTATTTATTCGCTCTCGTTGCTTGTTGAGTTGAGAGTGTTGCATGCTAGCTTTGAATTATGTGATGATGGTGCATTGTTGGCACAGTTGCATTTGAGACCGGTATTGTTGGATCAGATAAAGGAGGCTCAATTGGCTGATGAGAAAATTCAGAAGATTGTGTCAGAATGCCAGAAAGGAGAGAATCGAGATTTTCTTGTGAGAGATGATGGTAGCCTTTGGTTCAAGGACAGATTGTGTGTTCCTGATGATGCTAAATTGAGAAAGATTATTTTAGAAGAAGCACATCAGTCGGTTTTTGCTATGCATCCGGGAAATACAAAGATGTACCATGATTTGAAACAGCATTATTGGTGGTCAGGTATGAAAAGAGACATAGCAGAGCTTGTATCCAAGTGTCTCACTTGTCAGAGGGTGAAAGCTGAGCATCAAGTTCCAACAGGGTTGCTTCAACCTTTATCAGTGCCTGAATGGAAATGGGAGAGAGTGACAATGGATTTTGTGTCTGGTTTACCATTGACACAGAGGAAGCATGATACTATTTGGGTGATTGTTGATAGATTGACAAAGACAGCTCATTTTCTTCCGGTTCGGATGGACTATTCACTTGAGAAGTTGGCTGAGCTGTATATTAGTGAGATAGTGAAGTTGCATGGAGTTCCAATTTCTTTAGTTTCTGATCGAGATCTTAGATTTACTTCGAGGTTTTGGAAGAGTTTACATGGTGCTTTGGGTTCTCGATTGCACTTTAGCACTACTTTTCATCCGTTGACAGACGGGCAGTCAGAGAGAGTGATACAGATTATTGAGGATATGTTGAGAAGCTGTCATTGATTTCTCTGGAAGTTAGGGCAGATTTTTGACGCTTGTAGAATTTGCTTACAACAATAGTCATTAATCCAGTATTGGTATGGCACCATTTGAGGCATTGTATGGTAGAAGATGTAGGATGCCTCTAAGTTGGAATGAAGTTGGGGAAGGAAAATTGGTTGGTCCTGATTTAATTAAAGAAATAGAAGAGAAAGTGAAGTTAATTCTAGATCGGTTGAAAGCAGCTTCAGACCGACAGAAATCTTATTCAGATTTGAAGAGGAGAGACATAGAATTTGATATTGGAGATAAAATATTTTTGAAAGTGTGTCCTTGGAAAAAGATTTTAAGATTTGGTCGAAGAGGGAAACTGAGTCCTCGATTCATTGGACCGTATGAGATATTAGAAAGAGTTGGACCAGTTGCTTATCGTCTTGCTTTGCCACCTGAGTTGGATAAAATCCATAATGTCTTCCATTTTTCTATGTTGCGAAGGTATAGATCTGACCCATCTCATGTTTTACCAGTTGAATCTATTGAGGTGAGTCCAGATCTAACTTTTGAAGAAGAACCAATTGCTATTTTGGCAAATGAAGTGAAAGAGTTGAGAAATAAGAAAGTGCCACTTGTAAAGGTTCTTTGGAAGAAACATGGTAGAGAAGAGGCAACTTGGGAGAGTGAGCAAGCGATACGAGATTAGTATCCTCAACTGTTTCAGACTTAATACCAGGTAATTTCGAGGACGAAATTTCTTTTTAGAGGGGGAGAATTGTAATATCCCAAAGTGTGCCCTAGAAGTTTTGATATAATTGTTGTTTTATTTGAATTAAATGTATATGTGTAATTGGAAAGAAAAAGAATTGAAGAGAAAGTTTATATGTTGTATATATGGAAATATATACAACATATATACAAGTCAAAATGGATGGTCAACTAAAGAAGATATTTGTTTATTATTGAATTAATGAATTAATTAGAAGAAATAAATGAGTGGAAGAGGAAATAATTGATTATTTTATTATTAAAAGACTTGGTGGAGAATGTTTGAAGACTGTATATTTGACTTTGTCTCTAATTTCCTTTTCATTTTCTTCTTTTTCTTTTCTTGGCCGGGTACTCCAAAGAAAAAAGTGCAAACAAGAGTTTTGATTTTATAAGATCAAATTGAAGGAAGATTCAAGTGATTAAGTTGGAAATTTGTGAAATTTCATCAACTTTGGTAAGTTCTCTCTTGATTTCCTTTGTTCTTTTTGAAGTTGTAGTTGAGGTTGATGAATTGTTGTTGATAGTATGATTAGGTTTGTTGTGGTGTGTTTATAAGTGTTAAAATTGAATTGAAGAAAAGAAGTTAGGTTGGTGTTGGTGATGGAAGAGTAAGAGTTGTGTTTAGTGAAGTTGAAAGCATAGAATACATGAGTTTGGTTTTCTGTTTTACAATTAGTAAATGCTGTGACTTGTATTATTTTTAATTAAATATAGAAAAACGTTCTTGAAGTGAATTTTTGATATGTTGTGCCTCAATGAGCCTAGAATGACTGAAAAATATGTTGAGTTGAAGTTGGAATGGTTATGATTTTGGAAAGATTATTTTTATTAGACCTGTTCCAGCAGGTAGCTTGACTGAGACAGCTATCTTTCGGGATTTTTAATAAAATGTATAAAAATAATATCCAATTGAATTTTGGATATGTTGTTGCTTAGTGAGTCTAGTATTTGAGAAAAATAATTTGGAACCACGTTGATTGAATTTAATTTACGGAATTCACAAAGTTCAGAACTGCTGCCAGGATGCAGGGCAACTGGAGCACTCTGGTTGGGAGAACTATTTGACCAAGATTTTGTGTTCAGTTTGATCTGAAATTTTAAAGGAATGATTTTAAGATGTAGAACTAAATTCTGTAAAACTTTTAGAGTTTTTAGTCAAGTAGATCATTTAATACAATTTTTCAAAATAAGGATTAAGTTGAGTCCAAAACCAGAATTTACTATTCATATGGTCATTTTGCTAATATTCCTTTTGGATTAGGTTGTGAAGAGGTTGAATTGCCCTAACCTAAGTGTTGAGGATTCTTGGAAGAGTAAGTGTATAGATTGGTGTGAGTTGGTTTTAAGGTAAGTACAAATTACATTATTGCATACATTCATATGATGTTGAGACTTAACACACATTTGATTGTAAATGTGTTAAGAACTCTAATGCATTGTTGATGCATATTAATAATGTTATGTTTGGTATAATGTGAATGTTGTGATGAGCATGTAAAATGTGTGCTAATGCCATTGGTTATATACACTTGAATGATGAATTGATTAATGTGATTTGAGATATGATGAAATGTAAAATCAATGTGATTGGTGATAATGATGTAAATAAGATGATTGAAGCATATTTGCTTATATGATGATGAAATGAAATATGGAATATGAAATGTGAAAGATATGATGATATGATGAATTGCTTTAATGTGAGTTGAGATGATATGAGATATGAGGCCATGGTTGTTGGCTATGATAATGCAAATGAAATATAATTGGGGCATGGTTGCCTAATTAATTATGAGAAATGAAATGAAAAGAGATAAATGAAATGATTGTGTGCCTAATATGTTAATTTAATTTTCAGAGTTTTGGGTTTGGTGGCATGCCTATGAATCACTGGATAGGTGAAAAGACCGGGTCGTAAGCCGATTCCAGTTGAAAAATGTGAAATAATAAATGTGAAATATGATGTTTTTGGGGTGAAAAGACTGGGTCGTAAGCCTCAAAAACAGTAACAGTGTAGCCGGGTTGAGGATTTCCTCGGTTCTAACCGGGTTGAGGTCCAAGACACTGGGTCCGTTATGCTATCCATGGATAGAGATATATATATATTGCCTACGGGCTTGATGATTATGATTATGGACCAAAGCAGTAACTCTGAACTTTGAATAACATATTAGATTTCTTTTTGGGCCCATGCTTGTGTTTGTTTAATTGTGATTTTTGAAAGGTGAAACACATGAATATTGAGAAA
This sequence comes from Garcia nutans, assembly GCA_947685225.1. Lineage (NCBI taxonomy): Eukaryota > Viridiplantae > Streptophyta > Magnoliopsida > Malpighiales > Euphorbiaceae > Garcia > Garcia nutans. The sequence continues at coordinate 27,051,048 of CANTUV010000007.1, read as the reverse complement.
CATGATTTGTAATATAATATTCTTTTGAATTGTTTATGAAACTTGATTGTGTGACATTGGCATTGCATTGAGGCATAATATTATGGTTGTTTGTACCACTAAGCCGTTGGCTTAGCGCGATTGTGGTTTATCGCACAAACATGTATAAACTTTATGTTTTGTAAAACTTGAATTTTGATGTATATGAATTTGTAAATACTGTTATTTTCCGCTGCATAGTGAACAAATATTTTATCTACTGTGTTTCATAATAAACCTTTACTTTATTTTGTACTAGAAGTGTAAATCCTTTTTGCAGGTTGTAGTTGAGGTTATAAGGCGGATTTATTGGGAGTGTACTGAGAATGATTTTGTTTGCATTGGTTTGTGTAAAAATGTTTTCAAAAATCAGAAAAAAAAACCAGTTTTGTCGACACTTGGGACTCAATTTCTAGGCGAAACTATGGCAAAATTTCTGTAAAAATCGGAACTAAAATTTGACTAAGTAAAATTGGTAGCAACATTAGGATAGTGTGGCGCCTCTACTCAGCTTACACAAGTAGGTCGGGAAGGGGTGTAACACCCCCATATCCAATGCACACACACTACAACCACGACAATGTAGCATAAGTGCACTAAACATAGGGATGCTACGGTTTCCTTAACATTCGAAACATTTTAAACAAAACCATAACCTTTCAATTATATACATTATTGAAAAATAGGTCATTTACTTATAAAACAAAACATATTAGATATACATATACATTTAAATATTACACAGCGGAAGTTATAAAATATTTACAAATTTACATTATAAACATTACTTTACAAAATATAAAAGAAATATACATGATTGGCAAGTCTCTTCTGATCTTTAAGCTCCTAAAATGGATTCTTCAAGGTCTACTCTCACTTGGTTTCGTAGAGCTCTCGGGTTCAACTCTATTACCTGCGCGATTAAACACTATCGCGCTAAGCCAACGGCTTAGTAAGATAATCATGCAAATGATATGACTTAGTGCAATGCAATGTCATTTCTCAATCCATATCATGCATGTAACATCATATATGCTAAACTAACAACATACTTTCACATTGCATATCACATTTCAATATCTTGTCATATACCTTATTAGTGTTCATTTAACCATTCATAGTCAACACTAAACAAAGACAAACATAATCTCATTATTCAAACATTTCACCATTTAACATTTACATCTAAACAAACACATGCATGGGCCCAAAACACACTAATATGCCATTCAATTTTCAGAGTTAATGTTTTGGTTTTATCATCACATTTATCAATATCATATACCCAACTAGGCTTCAAGGATTAGGTTCAACCAAGCTTCAAGGGGAGCAAAGCATGCTAAGCTTCAACCCAACTTGGCTTCAAGAACAAAACCCAACCTAGCTTCAAGGGTGGTAACATCTCAATTAGGCTTCAAGGATTCAATCCAACCTAACTTCAAGAGATTGTTACACTTATTAGGCATGCCACCAACAACCAACTCTGAAAATGGAATAACACATTAGCCACACAATTCATTTAGATTTCATTCTCAATTCTCATTATCATTTGGGCAAACATGCCTCATTTATCTCCATTGAATCACCTTAGCCAATAACAATGGCTTCACCTTTTATTTCACAATATAACACTTCATTATTCAAGTGTATATTTATCACATTCATGATCACATTATATCTCACATAACATCATTCATAAATATCAACATTTCATTTCACATTACTCAAGAAACATTTTACCATTCACAATTCATAGCATAACTTTGTTCAATCTCAACAATGCAAGAACAACTTATATTATTTATAGCTTTAGGATCATCCACAAGTGTTTGATCAAGTCATTCCTTAGTTTAAGCATGTTTAAAAATGTTTATGTTGAGGTTTAGAGATCACACTACCTTTAAAGAATTCAAACCATGCAAAAAGAATCAAGAAATCAAACAATGTTCAAATCATTTGAAAGACACGCCCAACTCACTTGATTGACACGCCCAACCACCTTGAGTGACACGCCCGTGTCCTTAAAAAGAAAAGAGACAGTAGCTTCCTCAAATAAATGACACGCCCAACCAACTTGAGTGACACGCCCGTGTCCTTAAAAAGAAAAGAGGCAGTAGCTTCCTCAAATAAATGACACGCCCGTGTCCCCTTAAAGCATTTGGCCGTGTCACCCACAAACACAACCTAACTAAAACCAACACTTTCTCAATTGCACTCAAACACAATATTCATCATATAACATGTTTCAAATGAACATAAACAATGTTCTAAACACATATTCATTACAAGAAACACTTCACAACACATTAATATAACAATTAAACACACACATCATCTCAAAACCCTAAAACCAACATCTTTCTCCATCCTTCCAAATCAACATCTATCACTTCTAACAACAACAACTATATAAACTATTAACTTAAAACCAATTTAATACTTGAGAACACAACACAACACATCTCAAATCCATCAAATCACAAAAATCACCAAACCCTAACTCACTTCCAACACAACTTCCAAATAAGTAAAGAAAACAAAAGATTACTTACCTACAAGAAGAAATTCCACAAATCCCTTGTCAAATCTTTTGATTGTTTCTTCAATTTGCTCCAAACATCAAGAACACTTTCCTTGCTCTCTCTTCTCTTCAATGGCCGGCCACCTCTTGAAAGAAAAAGGAAAATAATGAAGACACCAAGTCAAATTTTGCTTTTAATCTCCACCAAGTGTTCTTATCCAAGCAATTACCAAAATGCCCCCACTCAATTAACTAACTTCTTGTCTCATATAAGCCCTTATATGTAATTACACACTTAACACAAAAATATCTCTCTTCCTTTGACTCATCCTTTGACCCATTTATATGTTATATATATCCTCATATACACAATATATACCATTCTCTCTAAACCCTAATTCTTTCCCAAAACACTTATACACAAGCATTCTCCTTCCAATTTCTTTTCTTATCCCATCATATACAAACAATTCAATTTATAACAACAACAACAACTACAATATGCAAAACTTCTAGGGCATAAATGAGGATATTACAAGGGGTGTTACAATTTTTGGTATCAGAGCCTAGGTTTGAGATTCTCAACCTAGGTGAATTGTAAGAAAAAGAATATTTTGATGTTGAAAGTTGATTTTTGAATAAAATAAATGTTTTAGTATGGCAGTCTTTGATCTTTAATGAGGAATATTCTGCTGTGTTTGCAGATATAGGTAGTAATGGAGTCCCATTCACGTCAGACTGTAGAAGAAAGTGCTGAGAGTGTAGCTCCAGGAGAGAGTAGAGATGGAGCTAGAGTTGAGAGGGTTAGTGAGGCACCTGCTTCTGTGCCAGAGAGATCAGCTGCAGATGAGGGTCCGCCGGGTTGGTTAAGGCATATGGTAGAACTATTTAGACAAACTCCAGTGCAGCAGCCACCACCACCACCACAGCCTCAGGTGCCGATAAGAGATTATGATAAGTTGAGAAAATATGGGGCTGAAGATTTCTTGGGCACTACCGATCCTGCAGTGGCTGAGCAGTGGTTGGATAAAGTGCAGAGAATATTCATCCAGTTGCAAGCTACTTCAGATGAAAAATTTGACTATGCCAGGTCCCTCCTACAGAAAGATGCCTATGACTGGTGGAAGTCGGTTTCTCATGCCATGGATGATCCACCTACATTATCCTATGGTGATTTTCTAATGGAGTTCGAGCAGAAATATACTCCGAGGGAGTATAAAGATATTAAAAAGATGGAATTCCTGAATTTGAGGCAAGACAATCGGACGGTAACAGAGTATGAGATTGAGTATATCCGGTTGAGTCGATATGCCAGAGGAATTATTTCTGATGAAATAGACCGGTGCCAAAGATTTGAGGAGGGATTGAGGCCCTCTATCATGTGCATTGTGGCTGGTTCCCGGTACCAAGATTTTTCTCAGCTTGTTGCAGTAGCTAGAAGTGTTGAGAGAGCACAGGGCATTGCAGCAGCTGCTACTGAGGAAGAGACCAGGGTAAGGAGACCCCAGTTTGAGGCAGGGTCTTCATCTATGAAGAGGGGTCGAGGAAGTTTTGTTCCGAGAACCAGTAGAAGCCAGAGACAGTCGGGCAGATCAGTTCAGTATCAGAGGCAGAGGCCAAGACCGACAGTTTCTGTAGCTAGTGCCCCGACTCCAGTGATTCAGAGGTCTACTCCACCTGTATGTGAGCATTGTGGTAAGACCCATGGGGGTGTTTGTTGGAAGATTGGTGGATCAGCTGGGTGTTTTAGATGTGGGTCACCAGCTCATTTTGTTAGAGATTATCCTGAGATGCAGGAGAATAGGCAGGCTTATACTGCAGCTTCTCGACCTAGTGTCAGCAGAGGTGGTCGAGGGGGCAGAGGTTTCATTAGAGGTGGTAGACCTGGGTTTAGTCAGAGAGGAGGATCTTCATCCAGGGGCAGCAGGCCAGATGAGGCCGGATCTTCTCAGAGAGTATATGTGATGCAGAGGCAGCCGGATGCTTCAGCAGTTATAGCGGGTACATTTTCTTTATTTGGCATTTCAGTACTTGCTTTGATTGATCCAGGATTGATATTTAATTGGGTTGATACTAGTATGATATTTAATTGGGTGGATGCTTCAGCAATTTTATGAAGGCTCAAAGGGACAACTAGGGATTGATATTTAATTAGGTGGATACTAGTTGTTGGCTAACCAAACAATGCCTAGATCATTTCTCTCTTAAATAAGCAGAGTTCAATTTTGCCTCAAAAGTTTGTTAAAGCATGTTCTAAGACTGACTAGGACCTAGACAAAGGTAATTATGCAGGAGCCCTCTCTAAGTAAGCATATACAACTCAATGCTATAGAGCCATTTCCTCACCTAGTAAAGTCATTCAAGTCATGATGCATAAATATATTAATTCATGAATTATCAAGCTAAATTCCTCATTAGTTGAGCACCAAAATGAACAAAGACCAACAAAATTTTGATGAAAGTAATTTATTCAAACAAATTTAAATTTGAAAAACACGATAGTTCCAATTAAATATTAAAGAAAGCAAAATTGAAAAGCAACATTCAAGCTAAGGAAAGTTCATTGAGTTAAGCCTCTTTTCCTTTCACATCTCCAATATCCCCATCTTGGAAGGATGATCAAACAAAGTCTTCTTCCAATCCTTTTCCCACCATGAAGGTTGCTGGTGGTGGTACTCTATTGATCTTTGGAAATGGATTACCTTTGGTATTGGGCTTGTCCAGCTCAGGCAACTTGCCATTATCAATTAAATTCTGGATCTCATGCCTCAACTTTCATGTCCAGGCCTTTGATGGAATTGGCAAAATGCACTAGTATCAAAGTTAGGTGGAAGAGGATTAGGCAAAGGACGAGGAGTCAAGGGTTGTAACAATCCCTTTTTTTGTAGCTTATTGAGAACCCAAGACAGTGGTTTCCCTAATTCTGAAAACTGTCTCATTCCTCCTTGACTAGTGACATTAACATCAACTTCCTTTTGTGTGCTTCGATTGCCCAACTGGTAGTTCCCTTTCTCATTCCATTAACATCAACTTCCTTTTTATTTCTTCCATCTCAGCGTTGAGGGCCTCATCCACCATTCTTTGGATTTGTTTGGGTTCCATTGTTTTTGGTGAGCAAGTGATTGAGTCGTTGCTAGACACTTCGTCTCCGGTGTAAGTCGGATTGTTGTAAGCTTTTGAACTTTCGTAATCCAGGGCTATGAGCCAGAGAGGATCAATGATACGAGATGCAAATATATGCATGTATGCATAAACAATCAACAGATAAAAATAGGATGTTCCATCCAACCTTATAACATCCATACACGAATGGCGAGTCTCTTTTCCTAGGTATATAGTTAACAAAATACCAACATGGGGTGTCTTGCTTTTGAATAATTCCCTCGGACGTTTCAACCAATAGTTGTATTTTCGAAAATGAAAATCAATCCATGATAATTCCAATTAATTAGGTTTTAATCTATTTATCCAACTAAAGTAGCTTTTATGCTATGCTGGATTAAAACAAAATTAAGAGGTTTATTATAAATAGATTTCTCACTTGAAAAAGGTAACTAATGATTCATGCCAAAAACAAGCCCATGGTTAATTTATTCTTAGTGTAAACTAGGCCCACAATTGATTTTTGGTATTTTATAATTGCCCTAAATATTTTTGCAAGCTCTTTGTAAGAAAATGTTGGGTGAAAATAATTTTGTTTCTAAGCCCATTGTAAAAGATTTTAGAAAAATGGATTTTGGGCTTAGTAATTGGGCCATGAGCCAAAAAATTTTTTGACTTGTTTTTAGAAAATATCTTATGTCCAAAGACCATCTTGAAAAATTTTGAAAATATCTTTGGTCTTTTGGATTTTAAAGAAAAATTTATTTTGAGTTTACAATATACTTAGGTCATATTAGAAAAAGAACAAACCAAATAGGCCATGATTTAGACTAAGATAAACTAAACTAACCATAGTCAAACAACATGCATTTGGGGTAAAACTTAAGGAAAGTAACTAGCCAATTACATGAGCTTTTGTCTTTGGGTTAAAAGGCTTAGGTTCCCATAGCAAGTATATACCAAATCTTACGAGGCTATGAGTAGTTATTCCATGCTCGATCTCCATACCTTCCGTGAGCTGTGCATGCTTACTTAGAGAGGGCTCATGTATAATGACCTTTGTCTAGATCCTAGTCCATCCTAGAACATGCTTTAATGAACTGTCGAGGTGAAATTGAACTCTGCTTATTATAGTGAGAGATGATCTAGGCATTGTTTGGTAAGCCAAGAACTAGTATATGCCCTATTAACATGAGTCCCTAGTTGTCCCTTTGAGCATTCATGAGATTTTAACTTGCTTCCATTGGCTTGTAAACCCAATAACCTACCCTGAGCTATTATGAGACTCATGACAAGTTTGATAATCATTGAATTACTAAAGAGAAAGAAGATTAAAGAAAAAGATGCACATCTAAGACTATAAGGATAGTTGAAGGTCACCTAAACTACACCTAATATCACAGAATGACATGAAGGCAACAAAGGATTCATCCTCATTGAAGTAGACTTATCTTACCCCATTCATAGCTAGAAGCGTAAAATAGTATAAATAAGACAACTCTCTTAGAGCTAGGGAAAAAAAGGAGAACAGAAAGAAGGAAAAAAAGAAAAAAAAGAAAAAAAAGAAAAAAAAAGAAGAAAAAGAAAGAAGAAAAAGAAAAAAGAAAACCCAAAAAGGCGAATCAGAAAGCCAACCGAGTTCCTTTTTACCTAAAGCAGCAGAAGATTTCCACTAAGTTTACGAGGATGGTTGACTTGAATTGGTCCAGTCCAGCCAAAAACTCAAATACATAGGGAAAAGATCATTTTTCATTTTATGCAACATAGCTCCAAGTCTGCAATCTTGAAAGTCTTAGACTTGATATTCCGAAAGGAAAAAGGACAAAAAAGAAAGAGGAAGACAAAGGGTGATCTACAGATTAAGATAGTACTGATTGGATCAAGATTTCTATAAAGAAGAAAGAAAGATATTCAAGCTTTTGTATTTTTATGAAGTTAGAAGATAAAAGTGATGCCCAGAAGGTGAAAATAGTTCCAGCAAGAAGATTATAGTGTGAAGGTGTAATATCCTCATATATGCCCTAAAAGTTTTGATTATGTTGTTGATGTTGTGGTTAGTGTTGTTGTTGTTATATATTGGATTGTATATATGTGTTAAATTGTAAGAGAAAAGAAATGGAAAGAGAATGTATATGTATATGTGTTTTGGAGAAGAAATTTAGGGTTTAGAGACAAGTTTATATGTTGGGTATATGATGATATATATAACATATAAATTGGTCAAAGGGAGAGTCAATGCAAGAGGATATTTTTATGTGGCATGTGAAATTACTTAATTGGGCACATATGAGACAAAAGGGTAGTTAAATGGTGAAGGGTGTTTTAGTAATTGCAAGGTTAAAAACTCTTGGTGGATATAAGAAGCAAAATTTGACTTTTGCTCTTCATCTTTTCCTCTTCTCATTTGTGTGTGGCCGGCTCTTCCTTAGACAAAAGGGAAAGAGAAGTGTTCTTGAGACAAGAAGCAAATTGAAGAAGAAATCAAAGGTTGTGAAAAGAGATTTGTGGAATTTCTTCATTTTAGGTAAGAATTCTTTTGTTTCCCTTTGTCAATTTTGAAGTTGTGTCTAAATAAAATTGTGATTGGTTGATGTGATGATTTAGTGTGTTTGTGTATGGTGTGTGTAAAAGTGTTGAAATGGAATTAAAGATAAGAAGCTAGGTTGGTGTTGGTGATGGAAGAGTAAGAGTTGTGTTTAGTGAATTTTTTTCTGTTTTACAATTAGTAAAGGCTGTGACTTGTATGATTTTTAATTAATTATAGAAAAATGTTCTTGAAGTGAATTTTTGATATGTTGTGCCTCTATGAGTCTAGAATGACTGAAAAATATGTTGATTCGATTTTGGAATGGTTATGAGTTTAGAAAGATTATTTTTATTAGACCTGTTCCAGCAGGTACCTTAACTGAGACAGCTATATTTCGGGATTTTTAATAAAATGTAGAAAAAATCATATCCAATTGAATTTTGGATATGTTGTTTCTTAGTGAGTCTAGTATTTGAGAAAAATAATTTGGAACCACGTTGATTGAATTTGATTTATGGAATTCACAAAGTTCAGAACTGCTGCCAGGATGCAGGGCAATTGGGGCAGTCTGGTTAGGTGAACTATTTGACCAAGATTTTGTGTTCAGTTTGATCTGAAATTTTAAAGGAATGATTTTAAGATACAAAACTAAATTCTGTAAAAATTTTAGAATTTTTAGTCAAGTGGATTAGTTTATACAATTTTTCAAAATAAGGATAAAATGGAGTCTAAAACCAGAATGTACTATTCATATGGTCATTTTGCTAATATTCCTTTTGGATTAGATTGTGAAGAGGTTGAATTGCCCTAACCATGTCCCTCAAATGTAATGGTTATTGTTTTTATTCTTTGTTCTTTTAGCATGGCTTTGATTCTTCAAAGGTATTATGGTACCTAAACCTAAACATAAAAACTTTAAACATGTCTAAAACAAAGAATGCCCTAATCAAATGTATGTGGATGATTCTAAACCTATGTATAATGATCTTTGGATTAGGTTTTGAAGAGATTGTGTTGCATTAACCTATATGTTGAGAATTCTTGGAAGAGGAAATGTATGGAGGAATGGGAATAGTTCTTGAGGTAAGTAACAATACATATGATTGTATTTAATTACATAATTTGAGGCTTAACACATTTGTTCGCAAATGTGTTAAGTGATTTATTATATTGTTAATATAATTGGACTAAGGTGATGATTGAATGATGTGAAGGATGTGAAGAGCATTAACAAGGTAAGCATAAACCCTATTTGATTGTATATCCTTATATGTCTTTGAACATTAACACATTGGGATGAAAGTGTTAAATAAGCTATTATATTGTGAATGTAAATGAAGAATGTATATTACTATATATATATATATATAAAGGATGAAATATGAAATGGAAAAGGTAGGAAAATATGAGGATCCTTCTTAAGGTATGTGCAATTTGTTATGATAAATGCTCTAGTAATGAATGATGTTAATGTGTTTTGAGAAATGAGAAAATGTTATGTTATATGCATTGTGAATCTTGTGTATGGCAATGTATTATATGAATAATATATTTTGAAATGTTATATCAATGATGTTATATGTATCATATGGATTGAGATATGATATGTAGTGAAGCCATTGTAATTGGCCATGATGATTCAAATGTGAGACGAAGCCATTGTGATTGGCTATGATGATCCAATTGAAAGAAATAAGGCATATTTGCCTAGATGATATATGAGCATTGAGATTGAAATTGATAATGAAACAATAAGTGAAATATGTGTTTAATGTGTTATTCAGTCTTCAGAGTTCTGGGTTTGGAGGCATGCCTATAAAATGAAAAAGGTAACAGTCTTGCCGGGTTGAGGATCTCTTCAAATTGAGTTGAATTGAGGTCCAAGAGACTGGGTCTGTTACACTATGAGAATTGTGAATATGAAATATATGATTGGTAACAGTCTTGCCGGGTTGAGGATCTCCTCATGATGAGTTGATGGTCCAAGAGACTGGGTCTGTTACACTATCCATGGATAGAAATATTGATATATGATGCCTACGGGCTTGATGATTATGATTATAGACCAAAGCAGTAACTCTGAACTCTGAATAACATAGTGGTGTCTGTTGGGCCCAAGTCTGTCTTTGTTGTCAATGTGATATACAAATGTTGAAAGAAATGGATAATGAAATCTTTGGTATACTTCATTGGACATGTGATTGATGATATGTAATTTGTGTGTTGAAATATTGATTATGAGCACTAATGATGAATCATAAATGGTGAATTGTGAATAAAGAAATGTTGTGATTGGCATGATGTATAATGTGTGTACTAGCATTGATTGTGAATTCAATTGATGAATTGTGGTTGAAGACAATGATTGTCTTAATTGGAAATGTGACTTATGGTTAGTATGATGTATAATGTGTGTATTGAGATGTTGATTGTGAATATTAGTGATGGGTTGGAATTGGTAGAAATGTTATGTATATATATGTGTATAAGATATGAAATTAGTTGAAAGATATGAAAGGTGCAAATGAAAAGGGATAAACTTAATAAGAACTAAAAGTATATGGAATTGATATATCTTTATATGTTAGTATTTCCATGATATATGTTTGTATTTTATATTTATACTACTAAGCTTTCGAGCTTAGTGCGGATGTATTATCGCGCAGGTAGCTTGGTGGAAGATATGAAGTCTTTTGGTATGCCACGAGAAGAGTAAGATTTTGTCGAGACCAACTAGAGGGTAATGCATACATGTATCCACTTTAAGTATGTTATATTAAATGTATAAATGAAGTTTTGATAAAGACAATGATTTTGTAAGTGTTCTTTAAATTGACCTATTATGGTTTGAATTTTGTTACAGGTTTTTAAAAAGTAAAAAGAAAAGTGGCATCCTTATACTCTATATACTTACTGTATGTATACTAGGTATATGTATAGTACTTATATAGGGTATCGAGGTGTTACAATTGTTTTGGTATCAGAGCTTAGGTTCGAGATTCTCGGCCTAAGTGAAACTAAAAAGAGAATTTTTGAAGAGTATAAGTAGAATTAAAAAGAAAAGTTTTGGAAAGCTTAAATAGAGTTACAAAGGAAAAGTTTTGAAATGAAATTTGTAATACATGCATATGCATTCATACCTAGGTTGGTCTCGGATGTGGCATTATATGAATTGTAGAATATTTGTGTTATATGAGATGTTCAATATAGTTGATGATATATGTGTATACCATTTTGATGTGATGAGAAACCATGATTGTTGACCATGATGTTGGAAATGAATTATAATTGAGGCATAGTGCCTAATTGATTATGGGAAACGAATTGTGAAATATAATGTGATATATGTATATTGATGATGCATATGAAAAATGTCATGTTGTGTGCAACATAGAATGTAATGTTGATGGTTATGAGCAATATTATGTGGGACATAATGTGAATTGAAATTAAAAAAAAAAAGAATAAAGTTGAAAAATGAATAGAAATCAAAATCAAGATTAAAGTATGCACTCTTTCCTCTATACTTTGAATCTCTTTATAATAATGTTTATGTTGAGGTTGCTAGACAGAGAAAATATTGTTGGATTGTTATTATTGAAAGATATGTTACTAAAAATGAGGAAAGAATGGTGGAATATTGAATGAGTTGGTTAATATAGACAAAGTGTGACTAGTTAAAGTTGGAATATATATATATATATATATAAAGTTAAGGTTTTATTAAAGGAAAGAGATGATATTGGTTAAGTAAGAAAATAAGTTGATATCATTATTTTGATGCGAACATAGTAAATTCAATGTTAGAAATGTAAAATGCTTGGATATTGTGAAAGCTCATGGTAATGGTGATAATAGGTGATATTTGAGATTTTTTTTTTGAAGTGAGCTTGATGATTGTGGAAATTATAAGTTTTAATATTGCTTTGTGATATATATTTGTAAGATGTTTTAGAGTGATATTAGAAAAGATGAGTTTGGTAAATTGAAGCTTAAATGAAGTAGTAATTTGAGAAGTTAAAGTTTTAGTGGAATTTGATAAAGATTATTGGGATAGTGATGGTTTAATGTATATTCAATATATGGGTTAGGTGAAATGACTAATATTCCATATTAAAGCATTATGAATTGAGTAATGTGATTGATAGAAAGAGAAATTGTTTTAAAGTAAAAAAAAAAAAAGGAATTGGATAAGCAAATGAAAATGAGTTATTTTAAGTCATTTTAACTGCAAAGAGTAAAGATGGTTATGGAAGTATATTAAGTGTTTTTTAAGGATGAAAGTGAAAGAGATGTCACTTTGGGAATATGATCAAGATGAATGTGAAGTATTAGTATAGTCAGGATATATATATACATTGCAGTATGAATGAATGCTTTACATCATATTGAAAGAATGAGAATGACAATGTTTAAAAGAAAGTGATAAACATTAAATTTGTATTGAATGTATGAAAAAGGGAAATAAAACAAGAGCATATAATTAAGTGTATACATGTATATGAGATGTGAATTGAGTTTTCACTGTGAATGAAATGTATGTGGTATTATTATAGAATTAGTAATATGGAAATGATGTTGTGTGTATTAAAAGACCTAAGGGAGATTAGGTCTTGAATTGTGTTAAGCTAAATGAATTATGTGATGGAAGTGAGAATGGAATGGACTTGAGTAATATTGGATAGTGGAAATTGTTATAGTAAGCATTGAATGTGATGATCATATGATATTTAGAGTTCCAAAGTATGATGATCATATGATATTTAGAGTTCCAAAGTATGCACATATGGAAAGTTCTATGTAATGTTATATTATAAGAGATTGTAAATGGATTAGAAATGAAGTGACAAATAGAAATTGTATAGGAACTCCATATGATTGAATATGTATAGAGTAATATTGTAGAAACATGAATTAAGTGGATAAAGATTATAAATCGAGTGCAATTGATTTGAAACGGAGTTGGAATATGTTAGCTATTGATATAGCAAAAATGTAAAGAAGGAATAAGTGATTCTTGATATGTACTTTAGCATTGTATTTGTAAAGATTGAGGATGAAAAAAAAAAGCATTGATTTAAAAGTTCCAGGCTTGAATATTAATCCCTTAAAGCCATGTGTTTTGTTCAGTATATTTGATCGGTTAAATTGTTATCCATGGATTTGAATCTTAGATAAAATGATTGTAATACAGATTTGGTGAGGTTGAAATTATAATTTAGAAGTATAGTTAAAAGTTATGATGGATAAAGTTGTATATTATCATTTTATGTTAACAATTTTGGTTATAATTGTGAAGACTAAGAGAGGAAAAAGAAACTATGGAAAGGTTTTGAGTTACGGATGATATGAAAATAAGGTAATCAAAATAAATATAACAATGATATGGAATGATATGGAATGTTATGAAAGTTATATTGAATATGTTTAAGATATGTAACTCGAGGTTTGAGTGCATGAATTGTAGACAGTAAATATGGTATAAAAACCTTTATGAGAATTGGTGGGTATTATAATAAGATGATAGAGAATAAATTATGTGTATATTAAAAGATAATTTGAAGTGATTTGTTATCATGATAATTTGATTGAATATGGATCGGAAGAGATCAGAAATTGTATATACGTTTACCCTAATGGAATTAGGTTATAAATATATATACATATATGAATATTGTGAAATTTCATGATAAGTTTGAATAAATTAATTATTGGTTGGAGTTGAACAAGATTGGAATGTGGATATAATGTGACAGATAAATCAATGGATCTAGATTTGGCTGAGATTATGAATCATTATTGAGATTTAATGTGTATAGTTGTACCAAGAGTGTAGTTATTTACATGATAATGTATATGATGTAAATTTTAAAGTATGATTGGACATGAATGAGTGGAGTATAATAATTATAAATCATCATGAGAAAAAGGGAAAAAGATTGGTTATTTATAAAATAAGTTGAAAAGTAATGTATTAATATGTAAGTTAAGTGAAAAGCATGCTAAAGAAATAACTCCATGTATGAAAAATCAGGATTTTGTTATCTATTGAGGGTGATAGATGTCTATTTAGACAGTGATTGTAATGAATGGATAATTAATGCTCAGATATAAGTTATAGTTTTTAAGGTTAAAGTTAAGAGAGTAATAACAAAGAAGTGAAGAACAAAATGTATTAAATATAAAGATTTGACAAAGTATTTTTGTGCTATATGATGATCTGATTCTGGTATAAAGATATTAATAGGAATGTAATGAGATCTTTTGAATTTTTGATCAAGAAAGTAATAAGATGTATAGACATATAGAATGATGAGTTAAGGAATTTAAAGAAGGTGGTTGATTCTAAAGAGGAGAGTTGAAGCTATATGATTTGATGATATAATGACTTAAGCGTATAATTAACTTCATATGGAAGTTAAGATGGTATGGTATTATGAATGAATTACAATTATACTAGATAATTTTGAGGACGAAATTATTTAAGGGGGAGAGAATTGTAATATCCTCATATATGCCCTAAAAGTTTTGATTATGTTGTTGATGTTGTGGTTAGTGTTGTTGTTGTTATATATTGGATTGTATATATGTGTTAAATTGTAAGAGAAAAGAAATGGAAAGAGAATGTATATGTATATGTGTTTTGGAGAAGAAATTTAGGGTTTAGAGACAAGTTTATATGTTGGGTATATGATGATATATATAACATATAAATTGGTCAAAGGGAGAGTCAATGCAAGAGGATATTTTTATGTGGCATGTGAAATTACTTAATTGGGCACATATGAGACAAAAGGGTAGTTAAATGGTGAAGGGTGTTTTAGTAATTGCAAGGTTAAAAACTCTTGGTGGATATAAGAAGCAAAATTTGACTTTTGCTCTTCATCTTTTCCTCTTCTCATTTGTGTGTGGCCGGCTCTTCCTTAGACAAAAGGGAAAGAGAAGTGTTCTTGAGACAAGAAGCAAATTGAAGAAGAAATCAAAGGTTGTGAAAAGAGATTTGTGGAATTTCTTCATTTTAGGTAAGAATTCTTTTGTTTCCCTTTGTCAATTTTGAAGTTGTGTCTAAATAAAATTGTGATTGGTTGATGTGATGATTTAGTGTGTTTGTGTATGGTGTGTGTAAAAGTGTTGAAATGGAATTAAAGATAAGAAGCTAGGTTGGTGTTGGTGATGGAAGAGTAAGAGTTGTGTTTAGTGAATTTTTTTCTGTTTTACAATTAGTAAAGGCTGTGACTTGTATGATTTTTAATTAATTATAGAAAAATGTTCTTGAAGTGAATTTTTGATATGTTGTGCCTCTATGAGTCTAGAATGACTGAAAAATATGTTGATTCGATTTTGGAATGGTTATGAGTTTAGAAAGATTATTTTTATTAGACCTGTTCCAGCAGGTACCTTAACTGAGACAGCTATATTTCGGGATTTTTAATAAAATGTAGAAAAATCATATCCAATTGAATTTTGGATATGTTGTTTCTTAGTGAGTCTAGTATTTGAGAAAAATAATTTGGAACCACGTTGATTGAATTTGATTTATGGAATTCACAAAGTTCAGAACTGCTGCCAGGATGCAGGGCAATTGGGGCAGTCTGGTTAGGTGAACTATTTGACCAAGATTTTGTGTTCAGTTTGATCTGAAATTTTAAAGGAATGATTTTAAGATACAAAACTAAATTCTGTAAAAATTTTAGAATTTTTAGTCAAGTGGATTAGTTTATACAATTTTTCAAAATAAGGATAAAATGGAGTCTAAAACCAGAATGTACTATTCATATGGTCATTTTGCTAATATTCCTTTTGGATTAGATTGTGAAGAGGTTGAATTGCCCTAACCGTGTCCCTCAAATGTAATGGTTATTGTTTTTATTCTTTGTTCTTTTAGCATGGCTTTGATTCTTCAAAGGTATTATGGTACCTAAACCTAAACATAAAAACTTTAAACATGTCTAAAACAAAGAATGCCCTAATCAAATGTATGTGGATGATTCTAAACCTATGTATAATGATCTTTGGATTAGGTTTTGAAGAGATTGTGTTGCATTAACCTATATGTTGAGAATTCTTGGAAGAGGAAATGTATGGAGGAATGGGAATAGTTCTTGAGGTAAGTAACAATACATATGATTGTATTTAATTACATAATTTGAGGCTTAACACATTTGTTCGCAAATGTGTTAAGTGATTTATTATATTGTTAATATAATTGGACTAAGGTGATGATTGAATGATGTGAAGGATGTGAAGAGCATTAACAAGGTAAGCATAAACCCTATTTGATTGTATATCCTTATATGTCTTTGAACATTAACACATTGGGATGAAAGTGTTAAATAAGCTATTATATTGTGAATGTAAATGAAGAATGTATATTACTATATATATATATATATATAAAGGATGAAATATGAAATGGAAAAGGTAGGAAAATATGAGGATCCTTCTTAAGGTATGTGCAATTTGTTATGATAAATGCTCTAGTAATGAATGATGTTAATGTGTTTTGAGAAATGAGAAAATGTTATGTTATATGCATTGTGAATCTTGTGTATGGCAATGTATTATATGAATAATATATTTTGAAATGTTATATCAATGATGTTATATGTATCATATGGATTGAGATATGATATGTAGTGAAGCCATTGTAATTGGCCATGATGATTCAAATGTGAGACGAAGCCATTGTGATTGGCTATGATGATCCAATTGAAAGAAATAAGGCATATTTGCCTAGATGATATATGAGCATTGAGATTGAAATTGATAATGAAACAATAAGTGAAATATGTGTTTAATGTGTTATTCAGTCTTCAGAGTTCTGGGTTTGGAGGCATGCCTATAAAATGAAAAAGGTAACAGTCTTGCCGGGTTGAGGATCTCTTCAAATTGAGTTGAATTGAGGTCCAAGAGACTGGGTCTGTTACACTATGAGAATTGTGAATATGAAATATATGATTGGTAACAGTCTTGCCGGGTTGAGGATCTCCTCATGATGAGTTGATGGTCCAAGAGACTGGGTCTGTTACACTATCCATGGATAGAAATATTGATATATGATGCCTACGGGCTTGATGATTATGATTATAGACCAAAGCAGTAACTCTGAACTCTGAATAACATAGTGGTGTCTGTTGGGCCCAAGTCTGTCTTTGTTGTCAATGTGATATACAAATGTTGAAAGAAATGGATAATGAAATCTTTGGTATACTTCATTGGACATGTGATTGATGATATGTAATTTGTGTGTTGAAATATTGATTATGAGCACTAATGATGAATCATAAATGGTGAATTGTGAATAAAGAAATGTTGTGATTGGCATGATGTATAATGTGTGTACTAGCATTGATTGTGAATTCAATTGATGAATTGTGGTTGAAGACAATGATTGTCTTAATTGGAAATGTGACTTATGGTTAGTATGATGTATAATGTGTGTATTGAGATGTTGATTGTGAATATTAGTGATGGGTTGGAATTGGTAGAAATGTTATGTATATATATGTGTATAAGATATGAAATTAGTTGAAAGATATGAAAGGTGCAAATGAAAAGGGATAAACTTAATAAGAACTAAAAGTATATGGAATTGATATATCTTTATATGTTAGTATTTCCATGATATATGTTTGTATTTTATATTTATACTACTAAGCTTTCGAGCTTAGTGCGGATGTATTATCGCGCAGGTAGCTTGGTGGAAGATATGAAGTCTTTTGGTATGCCACGAGAAGAGTAAGATTTTGTCGAGACCAACTAGAGGGTAATGCATACATGTATCCACTTTAAGTATGTTATATTAAATGTATAAATGAAGTTTTGATAAAGACAATGATTTTGTAAGTGTTCTTTAAATTGACCTATTATGGTTTGAATTTTGTTACAGGTTTTTAAAAAGTAAAAAGAAAAGTGGCATCCTTATACTCTATATACTTACTGTATGTATACTAGGTATATGTATAGTACTTATATAGGGTATCGAGGTGTTACAGAAGGTTTATTAGCAGTGTCACATCAGCTCTAATCTAAAAATGGCCTTTATTTAACCCGTGTCCCTTATAGATCGCAATTCAAGCCTATTAAAGACCTGTTGATATCTCTTGAAAGGTAGAGTCTATTAGTGGAGATAGTTTGGATAAGCATGCATATGAGATAGACAATATTCAAACTCAATGAGACCTTTGTCCAAAAAATGTGTATGTGTCTATCTGAAGTGCAACAGTTCTTGCTTAAATAGAAATGATTCCTGACTTAATAGATATGTGCCTATTTGTAATGTGTATGTGCATGGTAACTAGGGTTGTCATGCTATATATATATATTTTAATTTGGAAAATCGAGTCCTGAGGTATAATGACACCGATTTGACAAAGCCAAAATATGATTTTAAGATTACAAAAAATATGTTTTTATTATACAAAGCCTTTAAGTTGAGGGAAGTATATTGCATTGTCAAACCTCAAAGGAAACAATGGGAAAAAGAGGGCTAATGAAAGAATCACTTACTAGGTCATGTCATGAAGAAGTTATCAATCAAACGGATATCTCCCATGTCTTTGGCTACCATGCTTGGGCCTCCACTACTCATGTTTCCAACATTCTAGAATTCAAGCCATAAATGTGAAGACTTTTGTTATTCTAATGCAAGACATGAACGAGCATTTGGAAGGAATCCATAGGAGCACTTTAGCTGATCACCTTAGTCTATGAGTTAATGAAACCACTTTAAGTATCATCCATGCATATCATGCATACATAAGAATATCACACTGCATTTTTTTGTGTTATCTATTCTTTGTCAAAGTAAACAATATATACTCTATGAAACAAACATGAAGAAGACATGGAATCAGGAGGCAGGAAAGGCCCATTACTTGAGAAAGATCCAATCACTTTATAAAAATGGAGTTGCATGCTTGTGCAAGGAACCAGACAAAATGCAAACATCAATCAGAGACTGCATGAGAAAAAACCATTTGTTTGAGCCTACACAGGGGCAAAGTTTCTCCTTTTAATTTTTGAGTTTATGGGTGTACAAAACATTTTCAGTCTCACCTTGAATATTTTTTCACGTAGGGGGCAAAGAGAGGATATAAGGACTAGCTAAAAAATAATTGAATTTTTTGCAAAAGTGCAAAGTGAAGTATCCATTTAAGATTGGAACAAGAAGAAAATTAGAACTCTCAAACAAATGAAGATGTAAAAGACAAAAGATAAGTCTAGCTAGAGGAGCTAAAGTCCATGCATGATAGATGTCCAAAGATGAAGATCCATTTTAATGGGTGAAGACCCAATGTCCAAGGATGATGATCCATCTTAAAGGGTGAAGACCCAATATCCAAGGATCCACTTTGAAGGGTGAAGACCTGATGTCCAAGGATGAAGATCCATTTTTAAAGGGTGAAGACCCATTGTCGAAAGGATGAAGATCCATTTTGAAGGGTGAAGACCCAATGTCCAATGATGAAGATCCATTTTGAAGGGTGAAGATCCAATGTCCAAGGATGAAGTTCCATTTTATGGGTGAAGACCCATAATCCATTGATAAATGGAATAACCAGCTAAAAGCCAAAATTCCTAGATGATAGAAGGTCAGTCCAGCTAGAAGAGCTATAGTCAATCCATTAAAGAATGGAGCAAGTGGCTAGAAGAAAGCCATGACAGAAGATCAATCAGCTAGAAGACCTAAAATTGATTATCTAGAAGAAAGCTAAAACCCTTAACTGACAGAAGGTCACCAAAATCATTTTTGAGTCTAGACTCAATCAGTGTCCATAACTCAAATCTAGTCTTTGGTCAAGAACCAAAAAAAAAAAACCACCTTGGGTCTAGAACCCAACCAATCTAGTTTTGGGTACAAAACCTAATCAGTTTTGGGTCCAGAACCCAACCAATCCAGTTTTGGGTCCAGAACCACACCAGCTTGGGTCTAGAACCTAACCAAAACCCAACCAGTTTTAGATCCAAAATCCAACCAAACTATTTTCGAGTCTAAAACCCAACCACCTCGGGTCTAAAACCCAATGAAATTCGGTTCAAGAACCCAATAAATCCAGTTTTGGATTAAGAACCCAACCAATTCAAATCTTGGTTCCAGAACTCAAACCAATCTCGGGTCAGGAACCCAAACTAGATCCTCGGGTCCAGAATCAATCCTTATCCAAAATCAGCTCAAAGTCATATTGCTTTTCTCTCTCTTTTGCTTAAGTTCCAGATCGCTCAAGTAGGGGGTAAACTGTGGACCCTTGATTTTGGACCAATTCTGATCAAGCCCTAATTAAAAGAGATTTAGGTCAAGTCTAAAGGTTTAAAATAGTCTGGAAAAATTTTACAAACATAAAATAGTCTGGTACAATATTAAAATCTCAATACATAATAATATAACAATAAAAGAAAAAAATATAATAATATAAAATAATAATAATAAAATATAATAATATAAAAAATAATAATAATTTGACCGAGACCAGCGAACGACGAATCGACAGGCCCGATTCGCCACAAGCCTTGCCTGTGATGAATTAGCAAGCCAATTTGGCCATAGGCCTTGCTTGGGGGTAATTGGCATAGCCAATTCACCACCGACCACTATATGTGCTTATTATTGCTAATTCAGTATGGATTTCAGATTAGTGTGAGGGTTTGGTTTGTTTGCCTAGAAATAACAAAGTTTAACACAGAATTAGGGGACCGATAATTTTTTGATTAAACAATCAAGAGAATTTTTTCAGCAACACCAAAAGCAAAAGTAAGAAACAAAAATAATTCAAAGGCAGTAGCATAATGTCTTTGCTTCTGCTAAGCCAGAATTCAAACCGTTCAATTGTGGTGGAGCCTTCAAACACAAGTGTAATTTTGTAATTCAATTCATTTGATGAATAATTACAATTGTTTTTCAAAACATCATCATGGTAGTCTGCTTATCTAAAATATTGTTTAGTATCGTAGCTTGAATTATTGAAACCCTAGTTGCATGTTTATAAATCGAAGCATAAACTATTTCTTTCATCCAACAAACTTATCTCATATTTATTAACAGTAGTGCATTATTTAAATTAACAACTTTAATTTAATCATCTAAAACCCTAATCCGAGAAACCTAAAATCCTAAAACTGTAAAACAACAAAACTTAAATACCCAGTAACTTAATACTAAATTTGTTTTCCAAAGTTCCAAAACCATAATTCAATATTAAAAACCCTAAATTATTTTCCAAAATTCCAAAATCCTAATTCAATATCCAAAACCATAAATTATTTTCCAAAGTTCCAAAACCCTAATTTATTATTTTCCAAACCTTAATTTTAAAAGACCCCACTATTGTTTTCTAAACCCTAATTTTATTTTCCCCAAAACCCTAGCTTTGTTTTCTAAAAATCTTAAAACCCCAACATTGTTTTCTAAACCCCTAAAAAATCTTAATTCATGTCATTAGAACCCTAGTTTGTATATCTATTGTTTAATATAATATTTAAGTGCATATATAATTATTTAACTTGTTAATACATATTTATAATGAGTGATTTATTGATTTTTTATGATGGATGATTTGCTTTTATTATCATAAATGTTTGAATGGTTTAATTAATTTCATTAATTATTTTAATGTTGATTATTTTAGTTTTAATATGTAAGAGAGCCACTTTGTGGGTACCTCATTAATTAAGTTCCAATGTAATTTAATTAATTTTGAATTTTGAATTAATGTAAAGGGCATGTTTCCACTAAATGATGGGTGTCGTATTTTATTTAGTTTTTGAACATTAGACATTGTAAAAGGCATGCTTTCATCTATGGATGGGCGCCTGTTTTGTTATTTTCATTTTAACAAAGTAATGGATGGTCATATTTTTTGATAATTACATGTATTCTGGATGATATTATAATGTTTATGAATTCAATAATATTTAGACCTGAAAAGGAGGCCAGTTCAAATGAACAGGATGTTGTGGGGGTGCTAGGCCATTTCTCACCTTTCCCATGCATACCCAACTTTCTGAACCCATTAGGGGGTTGGGAATTCCATAGGAATCGAGTCATCCACCCTGTAACATCCTAAAATTTTTGAAAAATTGGATAAAATAAATTATAATTTAAAAGGATAAATTAAATTAATAGTTTTAAATGAAAAATGAAGGGATTTTAAATGAAAGAGTGGAATATATATGTGATATATATACAAAAATATATATAACATATAAAAGTCAACACTTTCTAAAAGAAAAGGGTATTTTGGTAATTAAATTGTATAAATTCAAAATTAATAAAATAATTCAAAAACAAATTATTTTTTAATGGAAGAGGGAAAATAGGACTTTTAATTTATTAATAAAATAACTAAATAATTAAATATTAAATTATTTTAATATATATATGTGTGTGGTTAAAAAAAAGATGAAAGGAAAAGAAATATAAAAGTCTTCATCTTCTTCTTCTTCTTCTTCAAGGACATTTTCCATGGGAGCTTGAATATCAAGGATTTTTCTTCTTCCATACTCCATAAATTGAAGGAATTAACAAGTTTCAAGTGGATTTTTGGTGATTTCCACCAAAATTAGTAAGTTTCCATCTCTTTTCTTTGAATTCCTTGGAAATTTGGATCATGTGAGTTTTGTGATTTTGATGTAGTATGTTATAATTGTTGGAATTGGTGTGTATGATGTTATTTTGGGTAGTTAACATTGATTCTAAGGTTAGATTGAAGAGAGGATGGAGTTTGGTTAAAGAATGGTGAAGAGAGAGAATTTAGGGTTATGGATTTTTGGGGTTTTGAAAACATGAACTTTAATTGTGCAAATTGGTTCTAAATGAGTTGTTTTGATTCATAAACAAGTATTGTAAAGTCAAATATTGGATTTGGTGGTGTTTGGTTGGAGTTTGAGAATGGAAGTGGAGATTTAGGGTTTTGGAAAAGTGATTTTCCAAAGTGGCTCAATTGTGTGATTTTATTTATTTAAGCATGTTGTTTAGTGTTAAAAGTGATGAATATAAGCTTGGAATGAGTAATGGATTGTGTTGGAATGGAAAACCTTCAATGGGGGAAGGTTATGCCATTTTTGAAATTTTTTTGTATAAGAGTGTAATTTTATAACGTAAATGATTTAAATGTATTAAAATATGTTTTTAATAATAAAAATAAACTTAAAACACTAATTTAATTGTAGTAGAATAGAATTCCAATGTTAAAGTAAGGCAAGGCTAAATTTTTGAAAATTTGTCGGAGTGATGTGTAATTATGGTTTAATATTGGAAATGCCATTAAATGTGATACTAAATGATTATTTGTTATCACATTTGCTTTAGGCATTGAGGCAGGTTGATTTTCTTCATCCAAGTGGTGAAGGGCAAGTTATAAAGATTGGATTGAAGGTTGTTTTTAGCTTGCTTTGGGTTGCTAGTGGAGGTATGTACAAACTTTGGATATAATATTTATATTTGCATAACATTTGGACTTAACACATTTTGGTTGGAAAATGTGTTAAGCTACTTGGTTTATTGATTGTATATGAATAATGTGATATGACATTTGTAATGTCATATATGTGTTAAATGCATTGTAAAAAGCCATTGATAATGGCTAAATTGTGTAAAATGTGAAATATGCATATTATGTGAAAATACCCAAAGTAATTGGGTAATGTGTTGTGAATGCAAAAATGAGATATGTGTAAAAATGAAATGAATTGATATTGATAAAAATGAGAAAAGTGAGAAAAATGAGAAAGATGTGAAAAATGAGAAAAGTGAAAAAAAAAATGAAAATAAGGCAATATGCCTAGATTGAATATATGAAAATGAGAAAGAGATTAATAATGAGAAATATGAATAAATTGTGTGACTAGTATTTTATTCAATTTTCAGAGTTCTGGGTTTGGCGTCATGCCTATGATTGACTACGGGCTACATGCTGGAATGGTGAAAAGACTGGGTCGTAAGCTAGGCCAGCTGATAAAAATGATGTTTTTGGGGTGAAAATACTGGGTCGTAAGCCTCAAAAACTGTAGCAGTCTAGCCAGGTTGAGGATCAAGATATTGGGGCCTAAGGGTCTAGCCGGGTTGAGGTCCAAGAGATTGGGGCTGTTACATTATCCATGGATATATTGCCTACGGGGCTAGACACATGGTGTCATTATGGACCAAAGCAGTAACTCTAAAATTTGAATAGCATATTAGATCCTTTTTGAGCCCATGCTTGTCTTTGCTTTTAATGTGATTTATGAATTGTGATACAATTGAGCAATATAATCCTATGAGTTGTGATTATGAAATATTTGAAAAAAATATAAGAAAGTGGAATGATGTGACATCTAAATGCATTATGCATTGGTATTGCATTGAGTTATATTGTTATTATCAAAGTTTGTACCACTAGGCTTCGACTTAGCGTGATTGTTTCCATCGCGCAGGTGACAGGGTAGACCCAGCTAAGCCAGAAAGTTCTTCTAGACCAGGTTGGGTCTAGACTTGTAGTTGAACTTTGTTGAGTTGCTATCGAGATTAGAAACACTGCCAGCAGCATGTATATATGATGGCGAGAACCTATGCTATTGCAATACCGCAAGTGCATGGGTCGCTCAAGTAATAAAGTAGTGAGTGAGTTATCGTTCCACTGAGGACAAGGCCAATTACTAGTGCAAATTCTAACCGTTGTTTAGCAAATCAATAGTTTTGTGAAATTTTGTAATTAAAGATAATTAACTTAATAAATGAAAATAGAAAGAGATTGAGTGTTGAATAAAATGATTGATGATGAGAATACTATCCAGTTATTGAATCCCCCTAGCTACAATTATATTTATGAAAATCAATTCAATTAAACCAAATAACAGAGTTGAATTGGTATTCCTCTAAATTAGACTAAAACCTTTCTCAAGCGAATTAATCCCTAATCACTAAGTAGAATGCTGGAATCTCTTCTCAAACACAATTAAATAGATCTTGCATTCAGAATAAGGAATTATAAACCAAAGGATCTTGTAAGTCTATCTCTAGTACTCCAATAAATCCTCAATTCTTATGAGTATTCAATTCATATCAACCTTTCTTAAGTCAATAATATGAAAATTGAAACCAATAAATAAGCATGCTATTATCAATTGGAAATAAAACATTAAGCATCATAAGAATGAAACGACTCAATCAAATGATTTAATTAAATAAAATTATTTAATCCATACAATATAGCTAGGGTTCATCAATATCTAGATAGAGAATAAGTTAGTTCATGTTCAAAATCAGAAAACCAGAACATGGGAAATAAGAAAAAGAATCCAAACAATCCATATAATTCGTATATCTTCACTTGAATCCTTGAATCTTGGTTTAGATCTTGTTTAAAATATGTCTTCACCTTCAATCTCAGCTCCAAAACTCTCCTTTTTACTTTAGAATTCAGCTCTAGGTTATAAAATATGAAAATCGAATCCTTAATTCGTGCTTCAAGTCAGTTTTTATAGTGCAGATAACTTTGCCTGACATGCCCATTGACACGCCCATGTCACTAAGTGTGTCATTGCCACTGGGATTTTGAGTATAAGGCACGTCAAGTGACACGCCCATGTCACTGGGCATGTCAGAACTACTGTGAATCATTGTAAAAGGCACGCTCAGTGACACTCCCATGTCACTGGGCATGTCAATGCTTCTGTATGTAGCATCAAGGGCACGTCCATTGACACACCCATGTCCATGGGCGTGTCACTTGAAGAATTTTGCTCTTTTCTTCTACTTTCATCCGTAATTCCTCCAAAATGACCATAAGCCTCAAAATACAAAGAATTCCTGAAATTAACCCTAAAAAACACTTGAACAAACAAATTAAACTCAATTGGATAATAATCATATTAAGAAATAGGGGCAAAATATCGTCAATTGTGCACTTATCAAATTCCCCCACCCTTGAGTTTTTGCTTGTCCTCAAGCAAACTAAATCACTATAATAAGTAGAAATGACGAACCCCTCTATATTCAAAAAGAAAAGAAAAATTTTGACAATACTTGAATCAGAAAACCCCACGTTCTCAACCAAAAACTAATTCACAATCATAACAGCTGAATCAAGAAGTTTCAAAATAAAAATTTCACAGACCTAAATCCTAAAAATCTAGAGTTAAAAGATTGAGCATAAAATTCCAGAAAATCCAAAAGCCATGAACAAAGTAAGAAAAATGTAAATTTTCTCTTAAGTTCTCTAACCCTCAATTTTTTTTTAAATGTATATACACATATATATACATTTTAAGGAGCCCGACTTGTTTGAACTGATACTAACCTTTTGACCCGAAGGTAAACATTTGTGATGCCGACCCCTGGTTACTCAGCCAGAATCACCGTTCAAATGGCTACTAGCTCTATTCATGATTCCAAATCATTTATTTTAATTCAAGAGTAAAAATCAGTGGAACAGGGATAAATTTTCAAAGCTCCTTTAATTAAAATTATTTTTTTATTTTTTTATTTTTATTTATTTATTATTTTTTTTAAACAACTCGGGTCAGAAACTTAAGGGTCATACTAAGTCTGACTTAAGAATCTAAGGAATTATAACATGCTTAAAAATGTAACTAAGGTTTTAAACTTCAGATGTGTCCAATTTCCATCAATCTACAACCCAATTATAGCTATTACAATCAATCCTCAGCAATTGATCAAGATCACTAAGTTAACCTCAACAAGAAATTGTCATTTAGGAAATCACAAATTAATTCAACATATAAAGGGGAACCATCTCAATTCACACTTATGACAACAATCTAGTTTACTTAAATCAAAAAACAATTTGCAGAAATTAATTGAGACAAATTAATCAAATAGAAAGAATGAAATAATAAAAACTCAATCAATAAAGTATACCTCTCCCCCACACTTAAGACGCACATTGTCCTCAATGTGTGTGCAAAACAAGAAATAATGAAGAGAGAGAAAAACTAGCCTTCCATGTCCATGAATGGATAAATATGAGTACGGTGCCAAGAGTATGGTGAAGGCGAATTTGCTTCAAAACAAAAATCTAAAATGCATAAACAAGGTTAAGACATAAATAAATCAAATAAACAAACAAAAGAAATAGTTTGTAAAGAAAATAACAATTGTCCAAAAGGAATAAAAAAATAAAGAAATAGAAAAAGGATATTAAATAAGTAAAGAAATGAAAATAGAATAAAATAAAATAAAAATGTGGGCTAGTAAAAAATCGACGCATTGCTGGAATCATCACCACTGGTCTCATCATCAGTGACATTAACTTGAGGTGCAAGTGCAGAAGCAGGGGCAAGTATTGGTGATTTCTTCTTCTCTGCTAGAAATCCATTCTCAAGGTGATCTGGAAGGGACTTTAGTTCCAAGTTGGGTGGATCAATCACCGATGGTTTTGGCTTATCTTCCTTTGGCATCTCAATAGTCTCATATGCCCTGCATTTGAACAATTTGCTTGCTTCAAGAAAAGCAAGCTGCTCCACTGCTTCTTGATCCTTAACATTTTCTTATAATAAACACAACTCAAGGGGATCCTTGAAAACAATTTTAGTAACACAATTTACGGTCTCATGCTCAGTAACATCATTGCATGATTTCGCCTCATCAAGTGAAAGTGAATGTTTCATAGCATCATGTATCCTTAAAATAACTTTCTCACCACCCACTCTCAAAGTTAATGCGCCATCATGAACATCGATAAGGGCACGGGCTGTATGTAAAAATGGCCTATCAAGAATAAGTGAAGCATCCGCATCCTCATCGATATCAATGACAACAAAATCATTGGGGAAAATAAAATCCCTAACTTTTACCAACACATCTTCTATAATGCCATGAGGGTAGACTACTGACTTATCAGCAAATTGGATGCTCATTAGTGTTGGTTTAGGTTTACCAATGCCTAACTCTTTAAACATTTTATAGGGCATAACACTTATCAGCTAATGCACTTTTAACCTCAAGGTTACCTATCAAACATGGAATGGTAAAACTACCTGGATCTTTTAACTTCTTAGGTAACCTCCTTTGCAAAATTGCTAAACTCTTTTCTCACAAATGCACTAATGACACTTCCTCAAGTTTCCTTTTGTTAGAAAAGATATCTTTCAAAAATTTAGCATATTTAGGCATCTGTGACAAAGCCTCAGCAAACAAAATGTTAATGTGCAATTGTTTAAAAAGTTTAAGAAACTTACCGAACTGAGCATCAATCTTGTCCTTATTCAACATTGCCGGATATGGTACTCTAGGTCAGTATTCCTTCATTATGGAGCTGCTGTCTTGTGGCTACTTCTCTTTCTCACTTTCTTGTGTAGCTTTCTTTCCTGATGTGATAGGGAGATCGTCTTCTTTTTCATTTTCTTGTACTTCAGCTTTTTTCTCTATCACTTCTCCTTTTTTCTCATCCACATTACTCTTGATCTCTTTTCCACTTCTTAGTGTAATTGCCTTAAGTTGCTCTTTATTATTTGCCTCAGTGTTGCTAGGCAAACTTCCTTGTGGTCTCTCACTGAGCAACTTGGCAATTTGCCCCACTTGATTCTCCAAATTATGAATAGAAGGTTGCTGATTTCTTAAGGTGGTTTCAGTTGATTGGAACCTGGTTTCAGAAGCTGTTATAAATTTCTCCATCATGTCCTCCAAATTACTCTTTCTTGGAGGGGTAGCTTGTTGATGTTGGGGCTGCTGGAATCCAGGGGGAGGTCGTGGATTATTCTGATTATTCCGTGAGAAATTAGGATGATTTCTCCACCCCGAATTGTACGTGTTGTTGTAGGGATTATTCTGTTGTTGCCTTTGCATGTTTCCAACATAATCTACTTGCTCTTACCTAGCAAACATGTTGCCACTTTGGCAATCTTGACTTTGATGTCCACCCCCACACCATTCACAGGACATCACCTACGTCACTTTCCCTGAAGAAGAAGAAGCTGAAGAATCAATCTTTTTGTTCATTACTTCCAACTGTGCTGAAAGAGCAACTACGGGATCCAATTGATGTGAACCAGCAGCCCTTAATCTTCCTTCTTCTCTTGGGGTTTGCTACTGATAATTCATAACGGCCATGTCTTCAATCAAATCCCTTGCTTCTTCAGGTGTTTTATTAATTATGGTACCTCCTCTTGTAACACCCCTTCCCAACCTACATGTGTAAGTCGAGTAGAGGCGCCACACTATCCTAATGTTGCTACCGATTTACTTAATCAAATTTTAGTTCTGATTTTTACAGAAATTTTGCCATAGTTCCGCCTAGAATTTTGGATCCCAAGTGTCGACAAAACTTGTTTTTCTGATTTTTGAAAACATTTTACACATACCAATTTGAATAAGAATACCATCAAATTTAATGCACTCCCAATAAGTCCACCTTATACCCTCAACTACAAACCTGCACGAAGAGTTCACACTTCTAATATAACATAAAGTAAAGATTTATAATTATTACATACTAATAACATACAGTTATAACATAGAAATTCTCTTTTATATTTATTCATATACATGCCACAACTATCAACTCATAATGGAACTAAAAGATCTACCCCTGAGATTTGCTGTGGTCTGGTCGTTGCTTCCCCAAGATTTATCTACTGCTCCGAACCTACGAGTCAAGGAAAACTTAACTCGCTGAGCGTTGTCGCTCAGTGGGTACTTTACCAATAAAAATAAAAGTAGTATATGAAAGTATTTGAAATCAAAGGAAATAATTAAATCAACAATCAACCCACTTCATACCAATAGAAATCATGATACATTTAGTGTGATATTCTTTCAATAATGTAAAATCATAATTCAAACTCATTTGCATTATATAGTTCAACGAAAAATAATATGTCTTTGATTCAGGCTCTACTGGTATATAGGGAACCATAGTGATAAGGCAGTGGGCCTCCCCACTGTAACATAGGTGGGCCTCCCCACCGATATCAAATCACAGGAATGGCCCTCCCCATCCTGGCTAACCAATGGGCCTCCCCATTGGCTTCAGTGGCCTCACCACTGAATAAAATATCATATCACAATAATGAGCAGTACTGCATGCGTTAGTATAGTGCACCATACCCTTATCTCCACTCCCACTATCCAGTAGAGCAAAAAGGTTAAAATGATTCAATTTAAGTCTCAAACCTCATTTTAGAATGACTTGCGAAATCATTTTAAATTCCCATCGCACTTTGCCATTTATGCCGCGCAACACATTCTTTAGTCAAACCATTCCCCTTTTTCGCATATTTAATATCCACAATAAACATATTAAACATTTCAAAGCATTCCTCAAAATATCCCAAATTGACCAAATGAATAGTGTTGCGGCGAGAAAAATCGGCAAAGAAAAATGGCATGACCAAACGAATAGTAAAATCTGGGTTTTCGTCAAAATTTCAGTCCACTTCAGTCATGCATTTGACCAAGTAAATGATCTTATTTTTAGCTGAAAGTTTTCATAAAACTTATTTCATATGTTGACTAATTGCATGTAAAATTTCGTTGAAAAATTCATTCATTTGCTGCCTCAAACGATTGCCACAAAAAGATCCAGAAAGCTGTCTTTTTGGGACCATTTCGGCCCAAACACATGAAATGCATAGGATAGTTTATTTTTCTTTTGCAAATCAATATTAAGGCTTCTTTAATGGTAAAGTGAAGATTCAAACACTTCCCTTTGACAACTTTTGCATGTTTAACTCAAATCAATATATTTAAGCATCAACAACAAAACTTTCATAAACCAAAGTTTGTAAGAAAATAGAATTTCTTTTATGGTAAAACACCAAATCAAAGGTAACTATTTAAAGGTAAAGTATCAAACCTTATTATTGTACTTCCCCTTAGCTTTTCCTTCTTCTCCTTCCTTAATTCTTTATTTCTCCTTCAATCAATTCAAGATACAACATAAACCTTAGAAATTCAAAATAATAAGTTATCCTCCATTTATTTTCCAACCGAAACCCTAATCCAACCTTATTAATCTTTATACATCTTTATTCTTCCATTTAATCAATTAATCTCATCACTTACTTAATATTTTTTTCCAATTCCACATAAAGATTCTAATCTCCAATCTTCCAATAAATATATAACTACCTAAAATTAATACTAAAATTAAAGTCTACTTACTAGAAAACCTTAAAAACTTACCTTAAAAATCAAATTTGGAGAAACTTGGAGGTCCTTTGGTGTTTCCCTTTGTTGGCCGAAATTTGTAAGTGGAAAAGAGAGAAATTGGTTCTTCATTTCACATATATTTATATACAAAGGAAATGATGATCACCTTATGTGTTGGTTGAACCCTTTAAGACCACTTGTCCACCTTTCTCTTTCTTCATTTATTACACATGCTAAATGGTTACTTTTGATTGGCCAACATTAGATTTTTATAGTTTTCTTTTCCTTTACTTCTTTCCACTTGTCCCTCTTCCCATAGGATATCATAAAGTTGTCCCGGGTTACCCATCCGGTCCCGACACGAAACCGGGCCCACTTTACGTTCCGGCGATTAATCGATCATATCTTTTAAACTGTATAGTTCCATGAGTCAAACTATATATAGTTTTGATCCTCTCGACCTCTACTTTCTATTTATAAGGTCTATTTTAGGTTTCCAAGTCATTTTAAAAAATTACCGATAAGCCCTCAACTTTTTACAAAATTCCCTTTAGGTCCTATTTTTGCTCGGGTTTTCTCCGGCTTCGTTTCTACTGGCGATCGTTTCATATTTAACCTCTCGCCATTCTCTACGTACTCACGTCCTTATTTCCTACCCTAACTTCATGTATAACTTTAATTGATAATGACCAAAATGCCCTTAGTCAACATTTCTTCATTTTTCTTTAACGGGACATTTCCTGGAAAAACCGTTACACGTCGTTGCGATCCGATTTTTCCCTACATTCCATTTTTGGAATCTGTTATATGCACTATTAAGAACATCCGGTGCAACTTTTTTTAAAATTACATCTACATCCCCAAAACTTTTAAAAATTACAACTAGGTCCCTTTGGTCATACAACCTTATCTTGGGCTGTTATCAAAAATTATCTTCTCCTTTCCCCTACTCTCGCTATGCACGTGACTACACTGCATAATTGCGGTAGGCGGATGTGACACCTCTGGCTGCATTGATGGACTACTTCCTTGAGTAACTCAATCCATTATAGAAAGTTTGGATCTGAAGCCATAGCGGAAGCCCATGGTGAGGACATCTTCTCAATAAATCCTTAAATCTCTCCCAAGCATCATATAGGGTTTCACCATCTAGCTGGAGAAAAGAAGAAATATCATTCCTCAACTTAGCAGTCTTGGACAGTGGAAAATGCTTCTCTAAAAATTTTTCTGCTAGTTGGTCCCATGTAGTGAAAGTGTTAGGAGGAAAAGACTTTAGCCACTTCTTTGGTCGGTCTCTGAGAGTCAATGGAAACAATCTCAACCTGATTGCATCTTCAGAGACATTATGTATCTTAAATGTATCACATATTTCCAGAAAAGTTTCAATGTGTACATTAGGATCTTTATCCGGAAATCCATCAAACTGACAAGTCTGCTGCACCATTTGAATGACATTTGTTTTTATCTCAAATTTATTGGCAGCAATCACTGGTCTTTGTATACTTGATTCAGCCCCATTAAGAGTAGGCCTAGCAAACTCTTGCATTGTTCTTGGCTCATTTTCTGCCATTTCTTCTTCTAGGATGAGATCTTCAAAGTTTGGTTCCGTCTCTGCCAGAACTGTTTCCTCTTCTTCCTTTCACCTTCTTCTCAATGTTCTCTCTAGGTCTTGATCTAATTCAAAAAGTTGGGAAGAGCTAGCTCGTGTCATAAATAGGAAGACGTAAGTAGAATGACAGTCAACAAGCAAGAACTTATGTTAAAACAAAATAAAAACAAAATCAAAGCAAGAACTTATGCTAAATCAATAGTCTTAATTATATTACTAATATTGAAAACCGTTGTCCCTGGCAGCGGCGCCAAAAACTTGATGGCGAGAAACTATGCTATTGCAATACCACAAGTGCAGGGTCGCTCAAGTAATAAAGTAGTGAGTGAGTTATCATTCCACTGAGGACAAGGCCAATTACTAGTGCAAATTCTAACTGTTGTTTAGCAAATCAATAGTTTTGTGAAGTTTTGTAATTAAAGATAATTAACTTAATAAATGATAATAGAAAGAGATTGAATATTGAATAAATTGATTGATGATGAGAATACTATTCAGATATTGAATCCCCTTAACTATAATTATATTTATGAAAATCAATTCAATTAAACCAAATAACAGAGTTGAATTGGTATTCCTCTAAATTAGACTAAAACCTTTCTCAAGCGAATTAATCCCTAATCACTAAGTAGAATGCTGGAATCTCTTCTCAAACATAATTAAATAGATCTTGCATTCAGAATAAGGAATTATAAACCAAAGGATCTTGTAAGTCTATCTCTAGTACTCCAATCAATCCTCAATCCTTATGAGTATTCAATTCATATCAAGTTTTCTCAAGTCAATAATATGAAAATTGCAACCAATCAATAATCATACTATTATCAATTGGAAATAAAACATTAAGCATCATAAGAATAAAACAACTCAATCGAATGATTTAATTAAATAAAATTATTCAATCCATACAATAAAGCTAGGGTTCATCAATATCTAGATAGAGAATAAGTTAGTTCATGTTCAAAATCAGAAAAGCAGAATAAGGAAAATAAGAAAAAGAATCCAAACAATCCATTGCGAATAATTCGTATATCTTCACTTGAATCCTTGAATCTTAGTTTAAATCTTGTTTAGAATTTTTCTTCACCTTCGTAGCAATCTAGCCGGGTCGAGGACCAATATACAGGGACCTAAGTTTCTATCTGGGTTGAGGTCCAAGAGACTAGGGCTATTACATTATCCATGGATATATTGCCTATGGGGCTAGACACATGGTGTCATTATGGACCAAAGCAGTAACTCTGAAATTTGAATAGCATATTAGATCCTTTTTGGGCCCATGCTTGTCTTTGCTTTAATGTGAATTTATGAATTATGATACAATTGAGCAATATAATGCTATGAGTTGTGATTATGAAATATTTGAAAAAAATATAAGAAAGTGAAATGATGTTACATCTAAATACATTGTGCATTGGTATTGCATTGAGTTATATTGTTATTATCAAAGTTTGTACCAATGGGCTTCGGCTTAGCGCGATTATTTCCATTGCGCAGGTGACAGGGTAGATCCAGCTGAGCCAGAGAGTTCTTCTAGACCAGGTCGGGTCTAGACTTGTTGAGCTTGTTGAGTTGCTATCGAGATCAGAAACACTGCAGCAGCATGTATATATTTTTATGTTATTGTATATTTTGAGTATTATGCATAATATATTATGTTTTGGATTTTATGTATTGTATATTGTAAAGAATGTTTGGGTCAATGTATTTGAAATGGGAGAGTTAGTGTGTTTTAAATTATATATATCTATATATATAAATGTTTGAGAAACTTGGTGAAATTGAGAAGTATGGTTGAGATCGTGGTTGGAAATTATTTGGGAGTGTTTTCTTTTTGCAGGTTGAGTAATTGCTAAATTTTGGAATATCCAAATTACAGACAAAACTCTGGCGAATTTTTCCCAGAGATTTTTATATATAATATTTATTTTGGGTTCTTATAACAAGTAAATAATATTTATATTCTATTTAATTTTTATATATTTAGAATTTGAAATTTTAAATTGGAAATGTGAAAAAAATTTTATTAAACCAGTCTGTGACATTTTTGTACCTTATATGCATATTTTACATATGCTGAAAATATGTATTGTTCGTATATAAAGTATAAGAGGGTTATACACCCCTTTATTTTTCTTGGTCCGTCTGGGTGGCGACTGCATTTTCTCTAAGTTTAGGCCCGTGCTCTCTAAGGCTCTGCGCCTAACAGTGCTGAAGTCGCAAGACCATTCCATATGGGAGTGGGGGTGAAATCCCTACACAAAGTCACCCAGACGAGCCAAGAAAATAAAAAAGAGTGGATATATTGATTCCTAAGGAATCCCCAACCCCCTATTGGGTTCAAAAAGTTGAGTACATCTGGGGAAGGTGAGAATGACCCAACACCCCCATAACTCCTGGTTCATTGGAAATGGCCTCCTTTTCAGGTCTTAATATTATTTAATTCTTACCTTATTAAAATATTATCCATACCACATGCAATGAAAATAAAGAAATATTCATTAAAATCAAGAAAGTCCAAACCAACAAAATAGGCACCATATAAAACAGAAACATGCCCTTACAATAATATCCAAAGTACAAGTAAATAAAAATAGGACACCCACTAATTGGTGGAAATATTTCCCTTACAATTATCCCAAAGTCTTTAAAAAAATTACAATTACATAAACTAAATAAACAAGGCATCCACACCAGATGAAAACATGCCTTTTACAATTCCCTTTAAAAATACATATAAATCTAAGGAAAAGAATAAAGAAAGGGAAAAATAATACAATATATATGAAATTAATTGAATAATTAAAAAGAAAATAAACAAACACATCTTAATATTACCCTGTTAAGGAAATATAGTGCGTGACGACATATGTAGCGCCTACGGTGATCTCACTAGCCTGTTTGCGGGAGAGGGTCAAAGGAGCAGTGCCCCTTGCAGAGGATCAGGGACAATGCCCCCGAAAGGTAAATGATTTATAGGATATGGTTTTGTTAGGGAATTAGGGTTTATATGTAGGGTTTTATATTTATAAAAATTAGGGGTTTTATGATACCATTATGGTTTTGATGTTTACTGTGATTACATGAACCACAACCACTGCATGTTAATTTAAACAAGTATATGTCCTTGATATAGAGATTTCTACTGGATGGATTTAAACATAATGTATGATAATAGAAATCAAAAGAATGAAAACTGCCATGGGGAATTAAATTAACTATTGGGTTAAAACTTTTTCACTTACTAGATTTATTCATGGTTAATGCATATTTTAATATAAATTAGATTTAGAAAACCAAACCAACGTTAAAGGCACTACCAAAACTGATGAATTGAAACAAACTTGCTCGTTGCTACTGTCTGCACCAATTCTAGTTCTAGCCGAGCCAAGATAAAGACAGTGATTACTACCTTTGGTGTGTTGGTGCTTTGTTAACGTGTGCTAATTGCTTTTATAATCATCAATTGTTGATAAAACATTTCTTGTTGCTTCATGTTAATTGTCAATGGTTGATAATCCCTCTCTGTTCTTTTTAATCCTCTATTTATGGGTAAATAATCACTTAACGCTAAACCTAAATTGCCTAATCTGAGTCTTAAATGAATTATAGCTTGATTAGGAAATAAAATTGCCTAGTCAGAATTCGAATTTGGAGGGGCTCATATTGATTTGGAGGTTCCAAATCAATATGGAGCCAACCCATATCGATTTAGAAGGTCCAAAAAGATATGAGTTTGACTATGGATGGAATCCCCGTCCCTTTGACCAACGATATATTGACTAGGGATGAGATTCATCAATTAATTGGTTTAAGGCCCATGTATAAGGGAGCGTGCAAGATAAACTATGAATATATCCAAAAGTACTGGATGAGGCAGACCCGACCCGTACAAGACACACGGGTGGAAAGGTACACCCATGGATTTTTGTTGTATATGTTAGCCACGATAATTTTGTGCAGTACTAAGGCATCGATCCATCTGTCAATTCTGTGAGGTTTTTCTGATTTTGATCTCTTGCTATTTTATGCATGGGGACAGGAGGGCCTTGCCTGTCTCTATCACAACTTTGATAAAATTAGCTGAATAAAAGATCATTTATAGGCTTTATGGTCATCCCCAAAGTGTGAATCTTTCTCTTTATTTATTTAAGTGATGCATATGTGCAAACTTGATCCTTTTTTTTACCATTGCAGGTATAGGCGTACGAACATAATGTTGTGAGGGCACCTAGTATTTCTAAAAGATGGATGGGATACTCGAGATTAAGCCTTTGGTTGTTAGGCTATAGAGAGGTGCTCGGGAGTCATCATGTGCATTATTAACATTACATGCTGAGCTGCCTGACCTGGGATTAAGTAAAAGACAAAATTAGTATTATTATTGAATTTTATAAGGAAAATAACTTAAATATGTCATTATTTTTCAGGTGAACATTACTTGGTGGAGAGCCGAGGAAAGGGTGAGTTGGACCGCCGATATGAATAACCCGTTACCCCTTCAGAACTCTCATCGAATTATTGCCAGACCTGTTTCCAGTTGTTGGTTTCTTGGCAAGAGGGTATATAATTGGTTTCTTAGCATTGACCAGAGGTGGGTACCAATAAATATCCCAATGTTTGTACTGACTTGCACATCTATGCTAGAAAATATTTGGAGGCATGCCTGAAATGGATATGATGTTGATGCATTATTGCTTCGACTAGACTTGTCATTTAATGAGTTCATATGGGAGCAACTATTGTACTTTGAGGTTGCTCCTGATGGGTTTGAAGATTTTGAGGAAGAAGAAGAAGAAGAAGAAGAAGAATAAGAAAAGGATGATAATATGGAGGAAGAAGGTAATGAGGAAAATGAGGTGGAGGAGGATGATGGTGAGGAAGGTAGTGGGGATGAAGAGGAAGAAGAGGATGAGGAGGAAGGTAGCACATGGAATGTTGCCCATGATGATGTCATGGTTTTTTCCTCTCAGGTTGATTCAATTTTTTTTTTTGAACTTGCCTTGTCTCATTTAACTTGAATTTTTGCAGGCGATGGAGCAATCTGGTGGTCCCAGTCATGATGTAGTTGGTCCATCTCATGTACCTATACAGCAACTGGATATACCACCTGCAGCGCCCTATATTGATCCATCTTTTGGGTTTCAGGGCTTCCATCTAAGTTATCTAGTTTGCATTTCCTATTCCATATTTACATATGCTGAATGTATGCATGAAAATGTATAAACTTGACTTTTTCTTTTTTGGGTCACAGTAAATGCTTGAAGAGCAAAACTGGAAGCTGCAGAAGAAATTGGCTGTTAGTCACTAGCTTGCAAATCATCTTCAATATAACTTTTGGGACTTTAGATTTCAAGGCTATAGAGATCCTGGTGCATCTTCATCAAGGAGGCCTAGGACGAATGACCATAATGTGCCACCCCCTTCTCATGCTTTGATTATGATTGGATCGATTCTCAGGATAACCGTGATCCAGTCACTTCTTTTTATAGAGGAAACTTGATAGATGATGTGCCTCCACCTCCAACAGGTGATGAATTTCTAAGTGCTTTATTTAACTACAGTTGCCACCTCCTTTACAGTGATTTTTCTTGTAAAACATTGAGAAGCTTATTGCAAATAATGTACTGTGATAAATATTTTATTTTATTTTTTAACTTTTCAAATGACTTTTTTTTAAATAAGTTTGACTTTTCTGTATTACATATATATATATACAAATTCATACCATGTCGAAGTTTATTTAAAATGATTTGACATGGATTAATAAAATCAATGAAACTAATACCTATACGGATTAGGCTTAACAATTTCTCACTTTCCAGCGAACTAAACTTACTTCGGCATGGATTAAAATTTTAACCTAATTCGACATGGATTTCCTTGCCTTAGACAACTTGGACTTCAGCCAGTGGTTATAAAAATCAATAAACTGCTTACTTTTCTTCAACATTTAAAGCAGTAACGTTCCAATAAATCCAAGGTAATTGCATTCCATACAACCTCAAATTCTAACTTCAACTCCGGTCTTTAATAATTTAAATCAATTGCAATTGTGACGCACATAATGACTGAGTCCAATTTTTGAAAAGGATAAAGAATTTATTCAAGACCATCAAGACTATACATTGGGAAAAAACATCATGGTCTCAACTCAATATATTAAAGTGCTTCCAAAATGTCAAGTTAGACCTTTCCTTTTTACATGCTATGGCTTCCTTTTGGGATGTGAAACTAGGACTCTCAAGATAAATAATTTTGAAATTTTTCCCATGATCGAACAATTTTAAATTTGAAGCAATCAACCAATGGCATTACCCATACTGACTTCCAAAACTCATCAAAAGATGCAAATGTTGTTTCAACTTCCAAAGCCCAAAGTTTTACACTTGATGAGAGGTGAGAAAATTTTGCTTAGTCCCTGATTGACTTTTGTATTTCCCATTTGACTCCCACCAAAACTTGGGGCACATGTTCTTTCTTTACTTGCTTGGTCAATTCTTGCTTGTTTCTCCTGATGGTGACATTGATCCATTAGTATTGGATATCATGGATCAAATGGAAGGAGGATTGTCACTAGTGCCTTTGATACTGGCTGAAACCTTAATTGGATTGGATCAATTCAAGATAGATTCTTCAAGGAGATTGGCCGAAAGTCCTCTACTGCTTCAGGTAATTGCCTAAATTGCCCCTTCTAGTTTTCAATTTAGGCCTTTTGTTTTTATTGCTCTAATTTTTGCCTAGTCTGCTCTTGCAGGTTTTTGGAACTAGGAGCTGTCCTAATTTTTGCCTAAGTAACCCTTGCAGGTTTTAAACTTAGCAGACCCCTTTTTATTAATTTTTTTGCTTACTTTTTAATTATGGCTTGCGTCTATAGATCTAGCTACAGGAGTGACTCTGCATACTCGACACCCCATCTATGGATTTTACTAGATATTTACCATGACATCATTCTACCAGGAAACTACTCCATCTTGCTTCTTCATATGCTGACTAGATTGACTGCATTCGTTTACGAGCTATAATTAACATTCATTGGTTGGTGCCTTTGTGGAAGATTACCCATGTCCCCATTCAGATGCATCTGATGTATGTTCCTCTTACTGCTCTTCATCGAGGTACTTGCTATGATCCTTATCGACTTGGCTGCCAGTATGTAGTCGAGCCTCAAGTTTCTGAGTTCACTCCTGATTTAGCTTTCATAGATCGATTGAAGCAAAGTTGGCCTATGCATTAAACTTATTGTCTACCATAGAATTCACACTTGTCAATTCTTTAGATAAAATGATGTTATGATGAACAAAAATAATAATAATAATAATAATAATAATAATAATAATAATAATAATAAAAGATGTTTTCTTTCCTTTTATAATTTGTCACCACCTGTTGCTATTGTGCTATTTATTTTATCCTAATGGCCAAATTATTTTGAAATAGTGCACATAGAATAATTTTAATATTATCTCTATTTTATTAAATTGGGGAACAACCAAACATAAAGCCAACATACATAAGATTACTCATGTCGCCAACAAACCCTTTTGGGTTTACTTAGTTGACAATTTTCTCTCATTTAGCCTTAATTGTTTCTTAGCCCATCCTTTCAGGTTTTTGGAACTAGCGGATTGCTCTAACTTTTGTCTAGGCCACCCATTTTGGGTTTTCAACCTAGCGAGCTCTTACATATATATATATATATATAACCTCTTCAACCATCAATGTTCACTGGCTCACTAAACTCATTCCCATCCATATCTGATAGCTTGACTGCACCCTTGTTCATGACTTGGTTTTAAAAAATACGACCTTTTCCAACTAGGCCTAACTTTCCTTTTGGATCAGGGACATTAGGCTTACACTGCTTCAACACTAAATCATCGACTTTTAACATCATGATCTTAACCCTTCTATTGTAGGCCCAAGCTATCTTTCTTTGATACAACTGATGATGATACAAAGCTTTTAGCCTTCTCTCTATTTAACAAAGCTAATTGTGTGTATTTGCTCACTACCCATTTCATCTCAACCAATTCAGCTTCCAGGACCATCCTCAATGATTTGATCTTAATCTCAATTGGCAACAGTGCCTTCATCCCATAAACCAAAGAAAACAGTGTCATTCCAGATGGGATTCACACATTTTTTTTGTATCTCCATAAACTAAAAGGAAGCATCTCTGACCAATCCTTATACATCTAGGTCATCTTGGACAAAATTTTCTTAATTGTCTTATTTGTTGCTTCCACTGCACCATTAGCTTTTTGCCTATAAGGGAAAGATCGATGATGATGGATTTGGTATTTCAAGAATAAGTCCTTAACTGCTCCTTGAAACTATACCCCATTGTCCGATATCACATTGTATGGGACCCCATATCTGCAAATGAGATTCTTTTCAATAAATCTAGCCATTTGGCTTGCCCTCAGCTTACTGAAAGATTCGGCCTTAACCCATTTTGAAAAATAATCCACTGCTACTACAATAAAATGGTGAACATTTGAAGCCGTCGGATGTATCTCTCCCATAATGTCAATTCCTCAAGTTGCAAAAGGCTAGGGTGAAGTCACAGAGTGTAATTCTTTGAGAGGTAAGTGATTCAAATTTTCATACATCTGACACTACTGGCACCTCTTCACAAACTCAATACAATCTCTCTCCATGGTCTGAGTAACCTTGTCGAATTATCTTATTAACCAAAGATAACCCATCCATGAGTGGACCACAACTTCTTGCATGTATTTCTGACATGATTTACTCAACTTCAAACTTCCTTAAACATCTCAAGTGCACCCCATCAGGCCATCTTTGATACAACTCTCCATGATAGGTGATGTATTGTAAGGACCATTGCCTTATGGCCCTTCTCTCTTCCGCTGTTGCCCCAAAGGGTATTCCTTATTCTCCAAGAATCAGCTTATGGTTTCATACCACGCATTATGGTCTGTATCAGTTTCCATGATTGTTTTATATTCATAGCAAGGAGTTTATGAACTAATCAAAACCAGAGATTTAAGAAACAAGTTGACATGATTTTCCCATATCGAAGCCAATGTGGCTATGGAATCGACCATCTGGTTTTCTTCTCTTGGTAAGTATATAAATCTACACTCCTTAAAATTCTTCTTCATCATGGTCAAATAATCATGGTATGGTTTTAACTTCTCTTCTTTTAACTCCCACTCTACGTTCACTTGGGATACCACTAACAATGAATCATCAAAGACTTACACCTTATCCACCTTCATAGTCATCAGGGTTTCCAAACCAAAGATACACACTTCATACTCCACCATGTTATTGGTTGCCCTAAACTTCAACTTCTTAGCAAGAGGAATGAGCTCCCCTTCAGGTGATTCTAGTATTACTCTCAAACCTGCTCCCTTTCTATTTACTACTCCATCAAAGTACATCTTCTATCCTTATACTTCTATTGCCTATAAATGTTCCTCAGGAAATTCTAGAACCACTTCCTCACTATCCGACAATGGTTGCTGAGCCAGGAATTCTGCTACTGCTTTACCTTTGATAGTTTTCCTGGTTACATATTTAATCTCAAACTCTTCTAAAATTATTAACCATTGACCATATTTACCAATTAATGGGGTGTCTCCCATAAATACTTCACTCGATCCAAGTTGGAAATTGCTTATACACTATATGACTGAAAGTAATGCCACAACTTATTAGAAAACCAAACCACAACTATACAAGTCTTTTCAATGATACTATACTTAATCTCATAAGATAGGAGCTTTCTACTTAAATAGTAGACAACATGCTCAACCCCTGATTCACCTGCTTGGGGTAGCATAGCTCCTATTGACTCTTCCTCTACTGCTAAGTAAAGTAATAAAGGTTTATTGGGTTTAGGTGGTTTCAAAATATGTGGATTCAACAAATACTCTTTTATACACTCAAAGGCCTTTTGACACTCTTCATTCCACTTGACTAGCTAGTTCTTTTTAAGCAATTTAAAGATAGGTTCACAGATTGTGGTAAGCTTTGCTATTAACCTACTAATGTACTGCAATCATCCGATGAACCCTTGAACTTCCTTCTCCATCTTAGGAGCTGGCATATCCCTCAACCAAAGAAAATGGTGTCATTCCAGATGGGATTCACACATTTTTTTTGTATCTCCATAAACT
Source organism: Garcia nutans (assembly GCA_947685225.1). Lineage (NCBI taxonomy): Eukaryota > Viridiplantae > Streptophyta > Magnoliopsida > Malpighiales > Euphorbiaceae > Garcia > Garcia nutans. Next base: position 27,008,034 of record CANTUV010000007.1, on the reverse strand, counting down.
AAAAGGAAGCATCTCTGACCAATCCTTATACATCTAGGTCATCTTGGACAAAATTTTCTTAATTGTCTTATTTGTTGCTTCCAGTGCACCATTAGCTTTTTGTCTATAAGGGAAGGATCGATGATGATGGATTTGGTATTTCGAGAATAAGTCCTTAACTGCTCCTTGAAACTATACCCCATTGTCCGATATCACATTGTATGGGCCATATCTGCAAATGAGGTTCTTTTCAATAAATCTAGCCATTTGCCTTGCCCTCAGCTTACTGAAAGATTCGGCCTTAACCCATTTTGAAAAATAATCCACTGCTACTACAATAAAATGGTGAACATTTGAAGCCGTCATATGTATCTCTCCTATAATGTCAATCCCTCAAGTTGCAAAAGGCTAGGGTGAAGTCATAGAGTGTAATTCTTTGAGAGGTAAGTGATTCAAGTTTTCATACATCTGGCACTACTGGCACCTCTTCACAAACTCAATACAATCTCTCTCCATGGTCTGAGTAACCTTGTCGAATTATCTAATTAACCAAAGCTAACCCATCCATGAGTGGACCACAACTTCTTGCATGTATTTATGACATGATTTACTCAACTTCAAAGTTCCTTAAACATCTCAGGTGCACCCCATCAGGCCATCTTTGATACAACTCTCCATGATAGGTGATGTATTGTAAGGACCATTGCCTTATGGCTCTTCTCTCTTCCACTGTTGCCCCAAAGGGTATTCCTTATTCTCCAAGAATCAGCTTAAGGTATCATTCCATGCATCATGGTCTGTATCAGTTTCCATGATTGTTTTATATTCATAGCAAGGAGTTGATGAACTGATCAAAACCAGAGATTTAAGAAACAAGTTGACATGATTTTCCCATATCAAAGCCAATGTGGCTATGGAATCGACCATCTGGTTTTCTTCTCTTGGTAAGTATATAAATCTACACTCCTTAAAATTCTTCTTCATCATGGTCAATAATCATGGTATGGTTTTAACTTCTCTTCTTTTAACTCCCACTCTCCGTTCACTTGGGATACCACTAACAATGAATCATCAAAGACTTGCACCTTATCCACCTTCATAGTCCTCAGGGTTTCCAAACCAAAGATACACACTTCATACTTCACCATGTTATTGGTTGCCCTAAACTTCAACTTCTTAGCAAGAGGAATGAGCTTCCCTTCAGGTGATTCTAGTATTACTCTCAAACCCGCTCCCTTTCTATTTACTACTCCATCAAAGTACATCTTCCATCCTTATACTTCTATTGCCTATAAATGTTCATCAGGAAATTCTAGAACCACTTCCTCACTATCCGACAATGGTTGCTGAGCCAGGAATTCTGCTACTACTTTACCTTTGATAGTTTTCCTGGTTACATATTCAATCTCAAACTCTTCTAAAATTATTAACCATTGACCATATTTACCAATTAATGGGGTGTCTCCCATAAATACTTCACTAGATCCAACATGGAAATTTCTTATACACTATATGACTGAAAGTAATGCCGCAACTTATTAGAAAACCAAACCACAACTATACAGGTTTTTTCAATGATACTATACTTAATCTCATAAGATAGGAGCTTTCTACTTAAATAGTAGACAACATGCTCAACCCCTGATTCACTTGCTTGGGGTAGCATAGCTCCTATTGACTCTTCCTCTACTGCTAAGTAAAGTAATAAAGGTTTATTGGGTTTAGGTGGTTTTAAAATAAGTGGATTCAACAAATATTCTTTTATACACTCAAAGGCCTTTTGACACTCTTCATTCCACTTGACTAGCTAGTTATTTTTAAGCAATTTAAAGATAGGTTCACAGATTGTGGTAAGCTTTTCTATTAACCTGCTAATGTACTGCAATCATTCGATGAACCCTTGAACTTCCTTCTCCATCTTAGGAGCTGACATATCCCTCATTGCCTTAACCTTGTCAGGGTCAATCTCAATACCATTTGCGCTAATCATATGCCCTAACATTTCACCAGAAGTAACTCCAAACACGTACTTCTTTGGAGTCAACCTGAGATTATACTTTACTACTCTCTCAAAGAATATCTCTAGATTTTAAAAATGCTATTCTCTTGTATCTCATTTTGCCATCATATCATCAACATAGACCTCAACTTCCTTATGCATCATGTCATGAAATAAGGTGGTGGTCATCCTTTGGTATGTTGCTCCGGCATTCTTTAATCTAAAAGGTATCACGCTATAACAAAATATACCCATGTAGTAATAAAGGCAGTTTTAGCTTTATCCTTTGGGCCATTAACACTTGGTTGTATTTGGAAAATCTATCTATGAATGAGTGTAGCACGCTAGAGGCTACACTATCAATAAGGACATCTATATGGGGTAAAGGAAAGTCATCCTTAGGGGAAGCCTTGTTCAAGTTTCTATAGTCCACACATACCCTAATTCTTCCATCTTTCTTTGGCACAGAAACTATATTGGCTAGCCAATCTAGATAATCTATTACTTCAAGGAACTTTACTTGTATTTGTTTAGTGACTTCTTCTTTGATCAATTCTACCCATTCTGGCCTTAACTGTTTGAGCCTTTGTTTGACAAGTTTTCATGTGAGTGTAAGTGGGAATCAAATGCTCAGCTATATCTTGATCAATTCTAGGAATATCCTTACAAGACTAAGCAAAGACTTCTTCTTATTTTTTAAATATTTTTTCTAAACTCTATCTCTCATCGGGAGTAAGGTTGGATGCTATGCTAATGTTTTTAGGATTATCGGTTGTTCCCAAATTTAATCATTGTGTATCAACAAAGTTAATATTAAAGATGCTCATGTAACCACTATTTGAATGTATGCAACCACCAGGAAAAAATTCACACAAGAAAGCAAAATTAGACTTTATTACATTCATTTGGGAAAAGAAAACATCATCATCCTTATATAGAGCACACAAATTAAAATTAAAATTAGAATTAACATTAATGTTCTCATTATCATAAACTAAAAGGTTTTCAAACTGTTCTTTGATGAGGGCAGCAATTTCCTCTGGAGTCTTCTTGATCTTCAAGGCACCTTCTTTCTTCTCTTGCAGGCCAGGCTCTTTGTCAGTTGGCAGGCCAAGCTTTTTCTCTTCATGGTCCACCAATTCAGCAACATTAGCAAAGATCTTGAACCCGGGGATCATATTTCCCATAAATATGATTGGTTCAGGCTTTCCTTGGAGTTGTCTCAATTCTGGTGCTTTGACAAATATTTCTTCAAGTGGAGGAAAATTCATCTTCTCATTATTTTTCAGCAGAACACCTCTATTTGATTCATCATATCCCAACCCTTTCTTGGAAGTTTGAGACTTGAAATCTGAGAGCTCAGTTACACCTACCTTCCCCTTCCTAAGGCATGTGCAGGGTAGATAGCTCATTTTCTTCATCATAGCTAGAATTCTAGAACCCATTTTCTCATTATCAGAAACAACATCAACTTGAAAACCATTGAGAGGCCTCTCAATCATCAAAGCATTTACTACATTATTCTTAGCCTCGATAACCACTGTTTCATCTCCATTTGCGAACTTGATTTTCTGATGAAGTGTAGAAAGAACTCCACCAAGAGGATGAAACTAGGGTCATCCTATTCGCAATGAGAAAGTGACAGGCATATCTAAAACCACAAACTCAACCATAGATTCAATTGGTCCATCCTTCACAATAGCTTTAAAAGTCCCTTCAGTATGTCTCTTAGTATTGTCATAAGCCCTAATGATTACCTTAGTTGAGCTTAGATCCCTTATTGACATTGCATGCTTTGGTAAGATCTTAAGTGGGCAGACATTTATGGTCGACCCATCATCAACCATCACACATGGATTCCTTTTTCCTTTGACGTCTACCTTTATAAAGAGTGGACGGATGTGATCTCTTCCTTCTTTTGGTAAATCAGCATCTGAAAACAACACCATTCCAACATCAACTTCACTCTTCTTTTGAATATCTTCACACTTCATCACTCCTTCAACTTTCACGAAATTAACCAACTCATCCGGTGTTATAGAAGTGGAAATTGGCATGCTAGCCAAAGCCTTTACCATAGTTTCACAGTGTATCTTGTATGTGGCCAATAGATCCCAAATGCTAACACTTGCTCGGGTCCTTTTCAATCACTTAAGGACCGTGTCATCTTCATCTTCCTTCGTTTCTTTTTAGCTTCCTTCCCCTTGTTAGCCTCTACTTCTTTTGGTGGTGGCCTTGCATAAGGCTTACCAGAGCATGTGTTCATTACCTCATCCTCTTTAGGCTTGGACTAAGTCCATTCCTCCTTCTTTGACTTATAATCATCATCACTATTGGTTAAGTCCCAAAATTTGCTCACAATATAAATGGCTACTTCCCTTTTCATTTTGACTTGCTCAATTTTGCTTACCACCACTTCATCTTTAGTTGCCTCTCAATCTACATCTTGGAAAGAAGACATGACAAAGCTTTCATGCAAACCTCCTCCAATCATGAAAGTTACCGGCGGTGGTACTCTGTTGAACCTTAGGAATGGATTGCCTTTTGTGCTAGGCTTAACGGGTTTAGGAAACTTCCCACCATCAATCAAATTTTGAATTTCATACCTCAACCTAAAACATTTATCCATCTTGTGCCCTTGCATTTGATGGAATTGACAGAATGCCTTAGCATCAAAGTTAGGTGGAAGAGGATTCAACAAAGGGTGAGGAATCAAGGGTTGTAACAATCCTTTCTTTTATAGTTTATTGAGAACCAAAGACAATGACTTTCCTAACTCTGAAAATTGCCACCTTTCTCCTTAACCAATTGCATTAACATAGACTGCTTTTTGTGTGCTCTAATTGCCGGACTGGTAGTTTGTTTTCTCATTTCTTCTTATAGAAAAATGGTTCTTCTCTCTTTCCCATTCTTCTTTTTGCAAGCTAGCTTTAAGGAGATCCTTAAAATCTCTAATAAGGGTATGAGACATCATTTTATGAATATTAGGTAGCACCCCTCTCATAATCATCCTAAATTGATCCGATTCATTGGGCCTTTTCTTAAGCAATGCAGCTTTATTTCTCCACCTTTTCACATAATCAACAAAGTTCTCATTTGGTCTTTGCTTAATGGACTCAACTTCCATCAAAGTAACCTCCAACTCAGCATTATACCCATATTGTTAGATGAAGGCTTTGTATAGTAAATCCCAGCTCTTTTGAGTACCATCCTCTAAGGTGTTGAACCAATTCTAGACAACAGGGTCCAACGAAAGCATGAAGTACTTTAGAGTTTGAGCTTTAGTAGCTCAAGTAGGTTGCAAAGTAGTGATATATTACTTCACATGAAGATGATGATTCCTAGTTCTACCAAGCATGGTAGAGGAAGGCATCTTGAATTTGTACGGGACTTCTTCATCTTATTTAATCAACTTGTCCACCTCTAACATCTCTTCAATTTTTAGCTTCTTTTTAAACTTCTTTTTCAAATCGGCAATAAGATTCTCAACATCTAAAGTTTCATTCTTTTCCACAGTTGATCTTTCCATAATCTTTAGTTCTTTCTTCTTATCTTGAGGATCTTAAAAATATTGAGCACAATCATCATCATCATCAACAACTACTTTGTCATCATCTAAGGCTACTTTGCCAACCTTAGCCTTTCCTTTGTCCTTCTGCTTCTTAGTACTAACAGATGCCTCAGCAGTGTTCCTCAAAAGTGCAGCCAGTTGGCTGTTTATAGTCTTAGCCAAGGCCTCCTTCAATTCTTCCATCTTGGTATTGAGGGTGTCATCCACCATCCTTTGAATCTGTTCAGGCTTTATTGCTCTTGGTGAGAAGCTAATTGAGTTGCTACTGGAGTAGGTTGGGTTTCTGTAACACCCCGATACTCTATATAAATACCATACATATACCTTGTATACATACAGTAGGTATATAAAATATAAGGATGTCACTATTCAGTACAATTCAAAATCTTTACCTTAATTTCAAACCATAATACATTTAATTTAAAGAATATTTACATAATCATCTTTCTTTTGATAATATTTCATATATATAATTTATACAAATCTTTTCCAAATATATTTAAGTATACATACATTTTTATCAATATACAACATAATCAAATTATATATGTATGCACCACCTTCTAGTTGGTCTCGAACTACAGTTGCCCCCTTCGCGACATAGTGGTTTGACTTTCAGATCAATCATCTATTCACCTATGCGATTTACACAACCACGCTAAGCTCGAAAGCTTAGTAATACAAATAAATATTATAAACATACATTACAGAAAATCATACTCATATATTTACTTCCACATATCATTATTTTCTTATAATGCTATCTCATTTCAAATACACCTTTGATATGTTTCTAATAAACTCATAACTATATAAATATACACATATATCACTAACACAACTACAATTCCATGGCTTAGCAGAACATACATGAAATAATGCTCACAATTTCCACATCCATATACATATTACAAATCATGTTGTATTTTCATAATCACATCATTCAATATAGTTTCTCAAGCCACATTCATTTTCAATAAGTTGCTTATGTATTATAATCATCTCACTCTGTAGTTCATAATCAAGTAAAGACAAACATATATCTCATTATTCATTTGTTTCACCATTCAAGAATCACATTTAAACAAACACAAGCATGGGCCCAAAAAGAATCTAATATGTTATTCAAAGTTCAGAGTTACTGCTTTGGTCCATTATCTCAATCATCAAGCCCATAGGCGAATATATATATATCTCTCTATCCATGGATAGTGTAACAGACCCAGTCTCTTGGACCTCAAATCGGTTAGAACCGAGGAAATCCTCAACCTGGCTAGACTGCTACTGTTTTTGAGGCTTACGACCCAGTCTTTTCACCCTAAAAACATCACATTTCACATTTATCATTTCACATTTTTCAACTGGAATCGGCTTACGACCCGGTCATCTCACCTATCCAGTGATTCATAGGCATGCCGCCAAACTCAGAACTCTGAAAATTGAATAACATATTAATCACACAATTATTTCATTTATCTCTTTATCAATTCATTTCTCATTTCATTTCTCATTTCATATTCCATAATCAAATAGGCAACCATGCCCCAATTATTTCATTTACATTATCGTATCCAACCACAATGGCTTCATGTCACATCATATCTCAATTCACATTAAGGCAATTCATCATTAAAGTATTCATAATCAATTGCATTGAACATACATTTTGAATGATTATCATAGCTTTCACATTTCATATTCAATCATATCATTATATATTTAACATCTTCAAGATACACTCCACCAAGTTCACATTATGCCAAAACATAACATTATTCATATGCATCAACAATGCAATAAGTTACTTAACACATTTAATCATATAATATATGCAATAATGTATGGTTTGTACTTACCTCAAAAACGCTTCACACAACATCAAACTCCTCTTCAAAACCTAATCCACAAGTAATCATACACAAGAGATAATATAGATAAGAATCAACTAGGGCAAACTCTACACATGACACGCTCACCAACACGGGCGTGTCCCTGATCGTGCCCTAAACCAACAATACAGAAGCTTTGACACGCTTAGTAACACGGGCGTATCACTGGTCATGCCACTCATTCTGCCTCACAGAAACATTGACATGCCCAACAACACGGGCGTGTTCATGGCCGTGTCAATTACTTTTCTCACAATAGCTATGACACGCTCAGTAACATGGTCGTGTTAATGGTCGTGTCACAAACGTCAAACCCAGTACTGTTGACACGCCCAACGACATGGCCGTGTTACTGGCCGTGTCTGGCAAAAATCATACATTTCGAACTCTCATCCATGAAAACACAAACACTTCAAAATCCATACTACAACACCCTTAATCAACATCTTAGTTTATATTAATCAAGTACCTATCAATTTAACACTTATATAACTTCAATATATAATAATAATAATCATTATATACATCACCATGTATCAACTACTCAATTTCCCCAATTCATTTATACTAAACCCTTACTCAACAATTCATCATCATCCTCACAAATAACCCAAATCAAATATAAACACAATCAATAGAAATCAACTCAAAGAAATGAACACTTACTTGAATATTTTGCCAAATCTTCAATCTCCACCTTCAATTCTCTTAAAGCCCTTAAGAATTTAATGTAAAAACCAACCAAAACCACATCTCTCTCTCTCTCTCTCTCTCTCTCTCTTTCTCTCTCTCTCTCTCTCGTTGAAGAAAAAGAAGAAGAAGAAGAAGGAAAGAAGATCTTTTCTTTTTTTCTCATACTTATCATATATATATAATTAAATCCCTTAAAATCTCCACCATACACTTGTCACTCTTTTGACTTTCTCTTCTTCTTTTTCTTTTATTATTATTATTATTATTATTATTATTATTATTTAATTATATAAACTTACTTTTCCTACACCACTTTATACATTATGTATATGTAATGTATATGTTGGTATATGTATATCTCTTTTATATTACATTTATATTTCTCATATTTTCCAAATACCAAATATACATCTATCTCTTATAGTATCTCCCTTTAATTAATTTATCTTCCTTTCTCTTTCCATAAAACATATACATTAAATCCAAATACAACAACAACTCCAAAACTTTTAGGGTATACTTTGGGATATTACAATTCTCTCCCCCTTAAATAATTTCGTCCTCGAAATTATCCAATACAGTAACAATCCATCCTTAAAAAAAATACCATCTTAACTTTCATGTAAAGTTAATTATGTCATCAAATCACATAACTTTTACTCTCCCCCTTAGAGTCAATCATCTTCTCTAAATTTCATAACTTATCATTATATATATATATATCTTATTACTTTCTCAACAAAGCAATCAAGATAATTCCTTACATTCCCAATGAATTTACCTTTATACAAAAATTAGATCATCTTATAATATCCAGGTACTTCGTCCATCTATTACCTTCAAGATATTTTATCACTTCATCTCTTTATAATTACTCTCTTAACTTTAACCTTAAAAATCATTGATTTATATTTTAATATTGCTTATCCCGTCATTACAATCACTTTCAGAATAGATATTTATCACACCTTAATTGATAACAATATTCTTATTTTTCATACACTTAATTCCTTCTTTAGCATGCTTCTCACTTAACATAAACATTAATATAATGCCTTTAAATTTACTTTACAGGTAATCAACCTTTTTCTTATTATCCTCATTTATAGTTGATATAACTCAATTCATTCATGTCCATTCACATATTAGAATATTACATCATATACATTACCATTTAAATCATATACTCCTAGTACAATTGTACATATTAAATCTCAATAATGATTCGCAATCTTAATAAAATCCAGATCAATTGATCCATCTGTCACATATACTAATATCTCCATCTTGTTCAATTCAATCCAACAATTAACTTATTTAAATTTATCACCAGATTTCACAATATATATGATCTAATTCCATTAGGTCAAACTTATATTCAAATTCTAATCTCTTCGGATCTATATTCAGCTTTTTAAAACTATGACCATTAATAACAAATCACTTCAAATTATCTTAGTACAATTTCCACAAGATTCTTATGATTATCTCATACCATATTTACTATCCATAGTTCATTCACTTAAACCTTAAGCCCATTCACTTATTCACTTTATACCACAAACACATTTAGTATAACTTTCAATCATATTTTGCAATTTCTCCCATTTAATATTTCCTCACCTTTCATACCATTACTATATTTACATAATTACCTTTTTATCACATTATTCATAACTCAAAATATTCTTACAATTCTCCTCTCTTTCTTTACTTTTCATAATTATAATTAAATTTCTAACATAGAAATTATAAGATGCAACTTCACCAATCATATCTTTTAACCATGTTTCTAGAAACATAATCATCAATCTCATCAACACTATACTATGGTTATGTTATCTTAGGCTTAAATTTGTGGATACCAAATTTAACCAACCAAATATGCTAAACAGCTCATATGGCCATGGTATATTAAGGATCATGCCTGCAACTTATAAATAAATACTGCCTCTCTATTATTCCTTTTTCCAAATATTTCCAATTACAATGTTAAGTCTACAAATCATTCTCTAAACTTTTGCTATACCAAGAGTTAACACATCTCAACTCTATCACAAAACAATTTGCACTCAATTATATGATCATCATTAACCTAACTCATGTTCAATAATATTATCTTTAACATCTTCTACGCACAACATTTGATTATATCCAAATTTTACACAATTTCATTCATTACTCTATTTCCAATCTATCTTTTTATAAAAATTTTCATACATTATATTTTTTTTTCATATTATACAAATATACATGGAACATTTTCACACACAAATACTTTGAACCCAAAACATTTTATGATAGCCAAATTCAATTATTACTATAACAATTTCACTGTCCCATATTCTCCGAATCCATTCTCATTTTCCATTTCATCACATAGTCTATCTCTGCGTAGGTCAAGACTTAATTCCTCTTAGGTCCACTACTACATGCAATATCATTTTCAATATTACTAGACATGCATTTGTATAAGATAATAAACATATCACATACACATTCATAGGTCACATTCATAATGTGACTCACTTCTCACATTTCTTACATATTACAATTATATTCATATCGAAAAATTCATCTCACATATCTTATTCATGTATACACATAATTATGCAATTTTTACTAAATTTCTCTTTTACATATAATCTATACAAATTTAGTATTTATTACTTTTCTTTGAACATTATTATTCTCATTATGTTAACATAACTTAAGTTATTCATCTACTCAATAAATATATATACTCTACTCATAGTAATATTTCATAAGAATCTTAGTCACATTTCTAATGTGACATCTCTCTCACACTTGTTTTTAAATGCATTTAGTATACCTTTCATATCCATTTTCACCCTTTCCAGTCAAATGACTTAAAGTAACTCATTTTCACACTCTTAATCACTTTTCGTTTATTTCAAAACAAATTTTCATACTATCAATCACATTGTCTCATTCATAATCTCCTCGTATGCAATAATATTCATTCCAAATAGCTCATATGTTTAACATACATTAAACTATTGATATCTAAATGATCCTTATCCAAATTCCATTAAAATTATAAACTCTCAACTTCAATTTACTCATCTCGTTTTCTTAATATCAACTTTAAAAACATCTTATATATATATACCATAAAGCAACATCAAAACATATCATTTTCACAACTATTAAAGCTCATTTCAAAAATCCAAATTTCACATATTACCATCCTTAGCATGAGCTTTATCAACACTTAAGCACATCACATTTCTAATATAAAAATCACAATGTTTGCATTAAAACAACAATGCAAACAATACCATTATATCTCCGTATATTAACCAACATCATCTCCTTTTTCTTTTAAAAACCTTAACTTCACATACCCAAACCTTAAATTGTCACACTTTGTCTATACCAATCAACTCACTCAATATTCCACCATACTCTCTTCATTTTAACAACATATCTATCCATATTAACCATCCATCAATATTTCCTCTCTCTAGCAATTCAAACATAAGCTTTATTTGAAAGAGATTCAAATTGTAGAGGAAAGAGTACATACTTAAATCTTGATTTTGTTTTTAACTCATTTCCAACTTTATTCCTCTAGTCATTTCTTTATTTTTTCAAGCACATTTCAATAATCAACATTTCAAAATTTTCTTTCCTTAAGTAACCTCCTATTCTTTACTTTATCATTTAAACTTATGTAAATCTTCCCATATCACTTCTTTCTCTAATTTTCCTTTCATATAACACCTAATTCACACCCTATCATCCATCCCATATAATTCAAATACATTACAATTCACATAATGCCACATCCGAGACCAACCTAGGTGTTAATGCATATGCATGTATCACAAATTTCATTCCTTTTTAAAACTTTTCTTTTTAATTCTACTTAGGCCGAGAATCTCGAACCTAAGCTCTGATACCAAAATAATTGTAACACCCCAATACTCTATATAAATACCATACATATACCTTGTATACATACAGTAGGTATATAAAATATAAGGATGTCACTATTCAGTACAATTCAAAATCTTTACCTTAATTTCAAACCATAATACATTTAATTTAAAGAATATTTACATAATCATCTTTCTTTTGATAATATTTCATATATATAATTTATACAAATCTTTTCCAAATATATTTAAGTATACATACATTTTTATCAATATACAACATAATCAAATTATATATGTATGCACCACCTTCTAGTTGGTCTCGAACTACACTTGCCCCCTTCGCGACATAGTGGTTTGACTTTCAGATCAATCATCTATTCACCTATGCAATTTACACAACCACGCTAAGCTCGAAAGCTTAGTAATACAAATAAATATTATAAACATACATTACAGAAAATCATACTCATATATTTACTTCCACATATCATTATTTTCTTATCATGCTATCTCATTTCAAATACACCTTTGATATGTTTCTAATAAACTCATAACTATATAAATATACACATATATCACTAACACAACTACAATTCCATGGCTTAGCAGAACATACATGAAATAATGCTCACAATTTCCACATCCATATACATATTACAAATCATGTTGTATTTTCATAATCACATCATTCAATATAGTTTCTCAAGCCACATTCATTTTCAATAAGTTGCTTATGTATTATAATCATCTCACTCTGTAGTTCATAATCAAGTAAAGACAAACATATATCTCATTATTCATTTGTTTCACCATTCAAGAATCACATTTAAACAAACACAAGCATGGGCCCAAAAAGAATCTAATATGCTATTCAAAGTTCAGAGTTACTGCTTTGGTCCATTATCTCAATCATCAAGCCCATAGGCGAATATATATATCTCTCTCTATCCATGGATAGTGTAACAGACCCAGTCTCTTGGACCTCAAATCGGTTAGAACCGAGGAAATCCTCAACCTGGCTAGACTGCTACTGTTTTTGAGGCTTACGACCCAGTCTTTTCACCCTAAAAACATCACATTTCACATTTATCATTTCACATTTTTCAACTGGAATCGGCTTACGACCCGGTCATCTCACATATCCAGTGATTCATAGGCATGCCGCCAAACTCAGAACTCTGAAAATTGAATAACATATTAATCACACAATTATTTCATTTATCTCTTTATCAATTCATTTCTCATTTCATTTCTCATTTCATATTCCATAATCAAATAGGCAACCATGCCCCAATTATTTCATTTACATTATCGTATCCAACCACAATGGCTTCATGTCACATCATATCTCAATTCACATTAAGGCAATTCATCATTAAAGTATTCATAATCAATTGCATTGAACATACATTTTGAATGATTATCATAGCTTTCACATTTCATATTCAATCATATCATTATATATTTAACATCTTCAAGATACACTCCACCAAGTTCACATTATGCCAAAACATAACATTATTCATATGCATCAACAATGCAATAAGTTACTTAACACATTTAATCATATAATATATGCAATAATGTATGGTTTGTACTTACCTCAAAAACGCTTCACACAACATCAAACTCCTCTTCAAAACCTAATCCACAAGTAATCATACACAAGAGATAATATAGATAAGAATCAACTAGGGCAAACTCTACACATGACACGCTCACCAACACGGGCGTGTCCCTGATCGTGCCCTAAACCAACAATACAGAAGCTTTGACACGCTTAGTAACACGGGCGTATCACTGGTCGTGCCACTCATTCTGCCTCACAGAAACATTGACACGCCCAACAACACGGGCGTGTTCATGGCTGTGTCAATTACTTTTCTCACAATAGCTATGACACGCTCAGTAACATGGTCGTGTTAATGGTCGTGTCACAAACGTCAAACCCAGTACTGTTGACACGCCCAACGACATGGCCGTGTTACTGGCCGTGTCTGGCAAAAATCATACATTTCGAACTCTCATCCATGAAAACACAAACACTTCAAAATCCATACTACAACACCCTTAATCAACATCTTAGTTTATATTAATCAAGTACCTATCAATTTAACACTTATATAACTTCAATATATAATAATAATAATCATTATATACATCACCATGTATCAACTACTCAATTTCCCCAATTCATTTATACTAAACCCTTACTCAACAATTCATCATCATCCTCACAAATAACCCAAATCAAATATAAACACAATCAATAGAAATCAACTCAAAGAAATGAACACTTACTTGAATATTTTGCCAAATCTTCAATCTCCACCTTCAATTCTCTTAAAGCCCTTAAGAATTTAATGTAAAAACCAACCAAAACCACATCTCTCTCTCTCTCTCTCTCTCTCTCTCTCTCTCGTTGAAGAAAAAGAAGAAGAAGAAGAAGAAGGAAAGAAGATCTTTTCTTTTTTTCTCATACTTATCATATATATATATATAATTAAATCCCTTAAAATCTCCACCATACACTTGTCACTCTTTTGACTTTCTCTTCTTCTTTTTCTTTTATTATTATTATTATTATTATTATTATTATTATTATTTAATTATATAAACTTACTTTTCCTACACCACTTTATACATTATGTATATGTAATGTATATGTTGGTATATGTATATCTCTTTTATATTACATTTATATTTCTCATATTTTCCAAATACCAAATATACATCTATCTCTTATAGTATCTCCCTTTAATTAATTTATCTTCCTTTCTCTTTCCATAAAACATATACATTAAATCCAAATACAACAACAACTCCAAAACTTTTAGGGTATACTTTGGGATATTACAATTCTCTCCCCCTTAAATAATTTCGTCCTCGAAATTATCCAATACAGTAACAATCCATCCTTAAAAAAAATACCATCTTAACTTTCATGTAAAGTTAATTATGTCATCAAATCACATAACTTTTACTCTCCCCCTTAGAGTCAATCATCTTCTCTAAATTTCATAACTTATCATTATATATATATATATCTTATTACTTTCTCAACAAAGCAATCAAGATAATTCCTTACATTCCCAATGAATTTACCTTTATACAAAAATTAGATCATCTTATAATATCCAGGTACTTCGTCCATCTATTACCTTCAAGATATTTTATCACTTCATCTCTTTATAATTACTCTCTTAACTTTAACCTTAAAAATCATTGATTTATATTTTAATATTGCTTATCCCGTCATTACAATCACTTTCAGAATAGACATTTATCACACCTTAATTGATAACAATATTCTTATTTTTCATACACTTAATTCCTTCTTTAGCATGCTTCTCACTTAACATAAACATTAATATAATGCCTTTAAATTTACTTTACAGGTAATCAACCTTTTTCTTATTATCCTCATTTATAGTTGATATAACTCAATTCATTCATGTCCATTCACATATTAGAATATTACATCATATACATTACCATTTAAATCATATACTCCTAGTACAATTGTACATATTAAATCTCAATAATGATTCGCAATCTTAATAAAATCCAGATCAATTGATCCATCTGTCACATATACTAATATCTCCATCTTGTTCAATTCAATCCAACAATTAACTTATTTAAATTTATCACCAGATTTCACAATATATATGATCTAATTCCATTAGGTCAAACTTATATTCAAATTCTAATCTCTTCGGATCTATATTCAGCTTTTTAAAACTATGACCATTAATAACAAATCACTTCAAATTATCTTAGTACAATTTCCACAAGATTCTTATGATTATCTCATACCATATTTACTATCCATAGTTCATTCACTTAAACCTTAAGCCCATTCACTTATTCACTTTATACCACAAACACATTTAGTATAACTTTCAATCATATTTTGCAATTTCTCCCATTTAATATTTCCTCACCTTTCATACCATTACTATATTTACATAATTACCTTTTTATCACATTATTCATAACTCAAAATATTCTTACAATTCTCATCTCTTTCTTTACTTTTCATAATTATAATTAAATTTCTAACATAGAAATTATAAGATACAACTTCACCAATCATATCTTTTAACCATGTTTCTAGAAACATAATCATCAATCTCATCAACACTATACTATGGTTATGTTATCTTAGGCTTAAATTTGTGGATACCAAAATTAACCAACCAAATATGCTAAACAGCTCATATGGCCATGGTATATTAAGGATCATGCCTGCAACTTATAAATAAATACTGCCTCTCTATTATTCCTTTTTCCAAATATTTCCAATTACAATGTTAAGTCTACAAATCATTCTCTAAACTTTTGCTATACCAAGAGTTAACACATCTCAACTCTATCACAAAACAATTTGCACTCAATTATATGATCATCATTAACCTAACTCATGTTCAATAATATTATCTTTAACATCTTCTACGCACAACATTTGATTATATCCAAATTTTACACAATTTCATTCATTACTCTATTTCCAATCTATCTTTTTATAAAAATTTTCATACATTATATTTTTTTTTCATATTATACACATATACATGGAACATTTTCACACACAAATACTTTGAACCCAAAACATTTTATGATAGCCAAATTCAATTATTACTATAACAATTTCACTGTCCCATATTCACCGAATCCATTCTCATTTTCCATTTCATCACATAGTCTATCTCTGCGTAGGTCAAGACTTAATTCCTCTTAGGTCCACTACTACATGCAATATCATTTTCAATATTACTAGACATGCATTTGTATAAGATAATAAACATATCACATACACATTCATAGGTCACATTCATAATGTGACTCACTTCTCACATTTCTTACATATTACAATTATATTCATATCGAAAAATTCATCTCACATATCTTATTCATGTATACACATAATTATGCAATTTTTACTAAATTTCTCTTTTACATATAATCTATACAAATTTAGTATTTATTACTTTTCTTTGAACATTATTATTCTCATTATGTTAACATAACTTAAGTTATTCATCTACTCAATAAATATATATACTCTACTCATAGTAATATTTCATAAGAATCTTAGTCACATTTCTAATGTGACATCTCTCTCACACTTGTTTTTAAATGCATTTAGTATACCTTTCATATCCATTTTCACCCTTTCCAGTCAAATGACTTAAAGTAACTCATTTTCACACTCTTAATCACTTTTCGTTTATTTCAAAACAAATTTTCATACTATCAATCACATTGTCTCATTCATAATCTCCTCGTATGCAATAATATTCATTCCAAATAGCTCATATGTTTAACATACATTAAACTATTGATATCTAAATGATCCTTATCCAAATTCCATTAAAATTATAAACTCTCAACTTCAATTTACTCATCTTGTTTTCTTAATATCAACTTTAAAAACATCTTATATATATATACCATAAAGCAACATCAAAACATATCATTTTCACAACTATTAAAGCTCATTTCAAAAATCCAAATTTCACATATTACCATCCTTAGCATGAGCTTTATCAACACTTAAGCACATCACATTTCTAATATAAAAATCACAATGTTTGCATTAAAACAACAATGCAAACAATACCATTATATCTCCGTATATTAACCAACATCATCTCCTTTTTCTTTTAAAAACCTTAACTTCACATACCTAAACCTTAAATTGTCACACTTTGTCTATACCAATCAACTCACTCAATATTCCACCATACTCTCTTCATTTTAACAACATATCTATCCATATTAACCATCCATCAATATTTCCTCTCTCTAGCAATTCAAACATAAGCTTTATTTGAAAGAGATTCAAATTGTAGAGGAAAGAGTACATACTTAAATCTTGATTTTGTTTTTAACTCATTTCCAACTTTATTCCTCTAGTCATTTCTTTATTTTTTCAAGCACATTTCAATAATCAACATTTCAAAATTTTCTTTCCTTAAGTAACCTCCTATTCTTTACTTTATCATTTAAACTTATGTAAATCTTCCCATATCACTTCTTTCTCTAATTTTCCTTTCATATAACACCTTATTCACACCCTATCATCCATCCCATATAATTCAAATACATTACAATTCACATAATGCCACATCCGAGACCAACCTAGGTGTTAATGCATATGCATGTATCACAAATTTCATTCCTTTTTAAAACTTTTCTTTTTAATTCTACTTAGGCCGAGAATCTCGAACCTAAGCTCTGATACCAAAATAATTGTAACACCCCAATACTCTATATAAATACCATACATATACCTTGTATACATACAGTAGGTATATAAAATATAAGAATGTCACTATTCAGTACAATTCAAAATCTTTACCTTAATTTCAAACCATAATACATTTAATTTAAAGAATATTTACATAATCATCTTTCTTTTGATAATATTTCATATATATATTTTATACAAATCTTTTCCAAATATATTTAAGTATACATACATTTTTATCAATATACAACATAATCAAATTATATATGTATGCACCACCTTCTAGTTGGTCTCGAACTACACTTGTCCCCTTCGCGTTTGACTTTCAGATCAATCATCTATTCACCTGCGCGATTTACACAACCGCGCTACGCTCGAAAGCTTAGTAATACAAATAAATATTATAAACATACATTACAGAAAATCATACTCATATATTACTTCCACATATCATTATTTTCTTATCATGCTATCTCATTTCAAATACACCTTTGATATGTTTCTAATAAACTTATAACTATATAAATATACACATATATCATTAACACAACTACAATTCCATGGCTTAGCAGAACATACATGAAATAATGCTCACAATTTCCACATCCATATACATATTACAAATCATGTTGTGTTTTCATAATCACATCATTCAATATAGTTTCTCAAGCCACATTCATTTTCAATAAGTTGCTTATGTATTATAATCATCTCACTCTGTAGTTCATAATCAAGTAAAGACAAACATATATCTCATTATTCATTTGTTTCACCATTCAAGAATCACATTTAAACAAACACAAGCATGGGCCAAAAAAGAATCTAATATGCTATTCAAAGTTCAGAGTTACTGCTTTGGTCCATTATCTCAATCATCAAGCCCATAGGCGAATATATATATCTCTCTCTATCCATGGATAGTGTAACAGACCCAGTCTTTTCACCCCAAAAACATCACATTTCACATTTATCATTTCACATTTTTCAACTGGAATCGGCTTATGACCCGGTCATCTCACCTATCCAGTGATTCATAGGCATGCCGCCAAACTCAGAACTCTGAAAATTGAATAACATATTAATCACACAATTATTTCATTTATCTCTTTATCAATTCATTTCTCATTTCATATTCCATAATCAAATAGGCAACCATGCCCCAATTATTTCATTTACATTATCATAGCCAACCACAATGGCTTCATGTCACATCATATCTCAATTCACATTAAGGCAATTCATCATTAAAGTATTCATAATCAATTGCATTGAACATACATTTTGAATGATTATCATAGCTTTCGCATTTCATATTCAATCATATCATTATATATTTAAAATCTTCAAGATACACTCCACCAAGTTCACATTTTGCCAAAACATAACATTATTCATATGCATCAACAATGCAATAAGTTACTTAACACATTTAATCATATAATATATGCAATAATGTATGGTTTGTACTTACCTCAAAAATGCTTCACACAACATCAAACTCCTCTTCAAAACCTAATCCACAAGTAATCATACACAAGAGATAATATAGATAAGAATCAACTAGGGCAAACTCTACACATGACACGCTCACCAACACGGGCGTGTCCCTGATCGTGCCCTAAACCAACAATACAGAAGCTTTGACACGCTTAGTAACAGGGCGTGTCACTGGTCGTGCCACTCATTCTGCCTCACAGAAACATTGACACGCCCAACAACACGGGCGTGTTCATGTCCGTGTCAATTACTTTTCTCACAATAGCTATGACACGCTCAGTAACATGGTCGTGTTAATGGTCGTGTCACAAATGTCAAACCCAGTACCGTTGACACGCCCAACGACATGGCCGTGTTACTGGCCGTGTCAGGCAAAAATCATACATTTCGAACTCTCATCCATGAAAACACAAACACTTCAAAATCCATACTACAACACCCTTAATCAACATCTTAGTTTATATTAATCAATTACCTATCAATTTAACACTTATATAACTTCAATATATAATAATAATAATCATTATATACATCACCATGTATCAACTACTCAATTTCCCCAATTCATTTATACTAAACCCTTACTCAACAATTCATCATCATACTCACAAATAACCCAAATCAAATATAAACACAATCAATAGAAATCAACTCAAAGAAATGAACACTTACTTGAATATTTTGCCAAATCTTCAATCTCCACCTTCAATTCTCTTAAAGCCCTTAAGAATTTAATGTAAAAACCAACCAAAACCACATCTCTCTCTCTCTCTCTCTCTCTCTCTCTCTCTCTCGTTGAAGAAAAAGAAGAAGAAGAAGAAGAAGGAAAGAAGATCTTTTCTTTTTTTCTCATACTTATCATATATATATATATAATTAAATCCCTTAAAATCTCCACCATACACTTGTCACTCTTTTGACTTTCTCTTCTTCTTTTTCTTTTATTATTATTATTATTATTATTAGTATTATTATTTAATTATATAAACTTACTTTTCCTACACCACTTTATACATCATGTATATGTAATGTATATGTTGGTATATGTATATCTCTTTTATATTACATTTATATTTCTCATATTTTCCAAATACCAAATATACATCTATCTCTTATAGTATCTCCCTTTAATTAATTTATCTTCCTTTCTCTTTCCATAAAACATATACATTAAATCCAAATACAACAACAACTCCAAAACTTTTAGGGTATACTTTGGGATATTACTGTTTCCATATTTCTTGAACTGCTATACTCCAGGTCTGTGAGGCAGAAAGGATCAATGATATGTAATGCAATGCGTGTATGCATGTATACACATGTAATCAAACAATCAAAGATAATTAGGACATTCCTTACAACCTTCTAACTTCCACACACGAATGGCAAGTTTCTTTTCCTAGGTATATGGTCAACAAAATATTAACATGGGATATTCTATTTTCAAAAAATTCCCTTGGACGATTTTAACCAATAATTATATTTTCAAACATAGAAGTCAGTCCATGATAATTTCCATTAATTAGGCTTTAATCCATTGAAAACTAAAATTAAGAGGTTTATCAAAAATAGATTTCCCATTTGAAAAAGTAACTAATGATTCATGCCAAAAACAAGCCCATGATTAATGATTCTTGGCATAAATTAGTCCCACACTTGATTTTTGGTATTCCATAATTAAGCTAAATATTTGTAAGCTCTTTTTTAAGAAAAAGTTTGTAATCTTTAGATGAAAAATAAATTTTTTTCAAAACCCTTGGGCTTTTAAGTTTGGATAATAAGGTGGAAGAATATTTTTGACCCATCTTTAAAGGTTTTATGTCTAAAGACCATCTTAAAGATTTTGAAAATTATTTTGATCTCTTGGTTTGAAGGAAAAATTATTTTTGAGCTTACAATATAGGTAGGTCATATTAGAAAAAGAACAAACCAAATAAGTCATAGTTTAAACCAAGATGAATTAATCATAGTCAAACAACAAGCATTTAGTGTAAAAACCTAAGAAAAATAACTAGGTCAACTATATGAGCTTAAGTATTTGGGTTTAAAGGTTTTAGGCTCCCATAGCAATTATATAACAAAAGGTACAAGGCTATGAATGGTTATACCATGCTTGATCTCCATACCTTGAGTGAAAGTATGGTATCCCTCACATAACACAACATAAGTTACACGGGTATCTTAACTCATGCACATAATGCAATCTATATGATGCAATGGAAAATTTTATAATAAGAAAGAATAGAATAATATAAAGACCAATGGAATCAACCTCTCCTATCCCCAATGGAATCACCACTGTGAGTGAGGATTTTTGTCCTTGCTCCAATGAGGAATGGTTCTTATGACTTCGGCATTGTTAGGCTCAGAGACTTAGAGAACACGGGCCTAAACTCAGAGAAAATGAAGTAGCCACCTGAAAGGGCCGGGAATAAAGAAAAGGGTGGATGACTCAATTTTTAAGAAATCTCCAATCCCCTATTGGGTTCAAAAAGTTGGGCACGTATTGGGAAGGTAAGAATGACTTAACACCCCTATAATGTCCGGTTCATTGAAATAAGCCTCCTTTTCTGGTCTAAATATTATTGAATTCTTAAATATTATAATATTATCCATAATACATGTAATTAATAAAAATAAATAAACATCCATCACTTTATTAAAATAGAACAAACAAAACAAACACCCATCTATAGATGGAAACATGCCTTTTACAATGCCCAATGTTCAAAAATAAGATAAATAAGAAAGGGCACATACCATTTGGTGGAAACATGCCCTTTACATTAATCCAAAACTTAAAGTAAATAAAATTACATTAAACTTTAAAAAATGCAGTATCCACAAAGTGGAAACATACCTCTTACATCTTTAAAACTTAAATATTTAATCAAACTAAATCATTCAATCATTCACTATGAGCAAAATAAAAATAAATCATTCATAAAAATAAAACATTAATAAATCATCCATTCAAGACACAAAATAAACACATCTAAACTTTAAACTTAAATAAAGCAACAAATATATAAATTTAGGGTTTACATCTTAGATTAGGGTTTCTTGGATAAAATTACGATTTTAGAACTTTTATAACTAAATTACGGTTTTGATTTTAGAAAAATAGGATTAGGATTTTAAGGATTTTGATTTAAAAACTAGGGTTTTGGTTCTATAGAATAGAATTAGGTTTTTGGTTTTTAGAAAATAGAATTAGGGTTTTTGTTTTAGAAAAATATGATTAGTGTTTTGGTTTTTAGAAAATAGGATTTCTGTTACTATATTTATAAATTTTGGATCATTAGATTATGTTTTAATTCAAATTAATAATGCATGAAATCATTTGCTACTGCTATTATGATATTTGAATTAAGGTTACTGTAATATTGAATCAAAATTAAATAAGCTACGGTGAGCGGGGATTTTCGCCCCCACTCCCGGTGGAATGGTTCTTGTGACTTCGGCACTGTTTAGGCTCTGGGCCTTAGAGAACACAGACTTAGGTTTGAGAAAATTGAGTAGCCACCTGGACAGGTCGAAAAAAAAGAAAGGGGTGGATGAATCAATTCCTAATAAATCCCCAACCCCCTAATGGGTTCGAAAAGTTGGGTACGTGTGGGGAAGGTGAGAAACGGCCTAGCACCCCCACAATACCCGGTTCATTGGAACCGACCTCCTTTGCAGGTCTTAATATTATAAAATTTTTAAGTATAGCAATATTATCCATATTACATGCAACAATTAAAATAAAGCATTATTATATTAAAATCAAAGCATTGTCCAAGCAAAACAAATAAATGGACACCCATCCAAGGATGGAATATGTCCTTACATCATTCATATCTAAGCTAAATAGGACACCCACCGAAAGGTGGAAACATGTCCTTTACATTGGTCCAAAATATAAAAGCAATTTAAATTGCATGATATTTAACTAATGAGGTACCCATAAAGTGGAAATGTACCTCTTACAGTTTTATTACTAAAAAAAATAAATAATAACAATAAAGAAAACATCCATCCATGATAAATTAAATAAATCAAGCATTGAAATTAAATAAATCAACCATCAAAGCATATAATAAACTACATAATCAAATCTAAAATTAAATAAAGCAAGTAAAGATACAAATTGGGGTTTATTATTTCTATTTAAAGTTCTTTAATTAACATTTTGGATTTTGAAATTTTAGTATTATTATTGTTATTTGTTTAAGCTACTGTAAAGGTTTTGGTAAATTGGAATGGATTAGGGTTTTATGAATTTAAGCAAGTAGTAAGATTTTTTTTGGTTAGGGGTAATATTATGAAATTAGGGTTTTGGAATCTTAAGACATTAGGGTTTATAATTCATGGTTACTGGATTGTGATTTTAGTTTAATTAGATTATGGCTTTAGGGTTTAGATTAACTAGTTTGGGGTTTTAAGTTCACTTGAATTAGGGTTTAGGAAAACTTAGGGTTTACTATTTTAGTTTTTCGAGAAAGTTAGGGTTTTTGGTATTTTGAAAAACATATTTGGTTTTAGGATTTAAGAAAATAATTTAGAGTTTTATAGAATAATTATGATTTTTAGAAAACATAAAGAGAACTAGGGTTTAGAGATTTAAGAAAACATTTGGAGATTTTGGACAAAAAGTTATGGTGTAGATGAAAATAGTTCAAGGAAAATAATTTATGGTTTTAAAACTTTTGGAAACAAAAGAGAAACACATTTATGGTTTTAAGGTTTTGAAAATAAAGGAGAAATAATTTTAGGGTTTTAAGGTTTAGAAGAAACAATTTATGGTTTTAAGGTTTAGAAGAAATGTTTTAGGGTTTTTTAAGGTTTTGATCAATTTGTACGATGAAACAATTAATTCAATTTGAATGATGAAGCTACTGTAAAGAACTAAATAAAGAGAATAGAGATTCAAACCTCTGTTCATTGGTTCCACCAAAAATTGCTTTCTGGATTAACAATAATAAAGGTAGTATAGCTGCCTTTGATGAATTGTTGATTGCTTACTTGTTGCTAATGTCTCTTGATAGGGTTTTCTGTCTTTTTTCCTCAGTCTCAAGTCCAATTTTTGATCGATCAAAGTACCAAAGTTTGGCTCAGTAAAACCAATTTTCGATCCCCTAATCGAAGTCCCTTATTTTCGAGTTTTAACGTGTTATTTATAGGAAAAATTATAAGCCTACATCTAATTGTTTAAGGAAACTAAAATTAATTAGGAAAAGAAACCAAAACCAAATAGAATTTGGTTTTGGAAAAAATTGCGTTGGAAAAATTTTGCAGGAGAAAACTGCAAGCGTTGGCCAAGAATTGCGAGAGTTGGCGAAGAAATTTTTGAAATTGGCTGGGCGGCCATCCAATTCGCCGCAGGAAATTCCTGCGGGCGAATTGGCCTGACCAATTGGACATTCACCGATGAATTTTTTCGTTGCCGATTTTTCCAAGGCTAATTATTATTATTATTATTATTATGTTTTATTAATTTTACCATTTCTATTTTTATTAAAAATTATAAATTATAAATACTAAAATAAATATTATTTAATTAGAATACAACAAAAATTATTTTAAACTATATAAAAAATATCGGACCAGACTGGGTCAAAAATTAAGGGTCTACAGTTTACCCCCTGCTTGAACTATCTGAGACTACAGCAAAAGAGAGTGAAAAGCAATAAGACTTAATTTTTGATATGGTTAAGGTTTTGGGTTCTGGACCCAGTTCGAGTTCTGGACTCAAGGATAATTTTAGGTTCTTGACCTAAGGGCTCTAGTCCCGAGCTAAGTTCTGGACTTAAAAGAAATTTAAGGTTCTAGACCTAAGGATAATTTAGGTTCTAGGCCTGAGCTAAGTTTTGGGCTTAAGAGAGATTTTAGGTTCTTGACCTAGGCATAATTTGGGTTCTGGACCCGTGCTAAATTCTAGACTTAAGGAAGACTTTAGGTTCTGGACCTAAAGGTAGTTTGGGTTCTAGACCAGAGCTAAGTTCTGGACTTAAAAGAGATTTTAGGTTCCGGACCTAAGGATAATTTGAGTTATAGACCCGAGCTAAACTCTGGACTTAAGTGTAATTTGGATTCTTGACATGAAACTAGATTTGGATACTCGATCCGAAACTAGATTTGGATACTCGATCCTAAATTGGATTTGGATACTCGATCCTAAACTGGACTTGGATACTCTACCCTAAACTGGATTTGGATACTCGATCCTAACTAGATTTGGATATTCAATCCTAAACTGGATTTGGATACTCGATCCTAAACTTGATTTGGATACTCGATCCTAACTGGATTTGGATACTCGATCCTGAACTGGATTTGGATACTCTATCCTAACTGGATTTGGATACTCGATCCTAAACTAGATTTGGATACTCGATCCTAACTGGATTTGGATACTCGATCCTAAATGGATTTTGATACTCGATCCTAAACTGGATTTGGATACTCGATGCTAACTGAATTTAATTTGGGTACTTGGACCCGTGACTGGATACTTCGACCCGAGATTGATTTGGATTTGACTAACCTTTTATCAGTTGAGGATTCTGGCTTAACATGTTGTTCCATTCTTTTGTTCTTCCTTTTGCAAAAATTTAGCTTTTAGTTGGCACTCATATCTTCTCCTTGCCCCCTGTGCGGTGAAATATTTGCAAATGAGTTTGAAAATGTTTGGTATATAAACTCAAAAAATTGGAAAGGAGAAACTTTGCCCCCTGTGTAGTCTCAAACCAAAGATTTTTTCCATGCAAGCTTTGATTGATGTTTTTGCTGTCTAGTTCTTCACACAAGTGCGTATTTCTTCTCTCTGTAAGATTACTGGAACTTTCTCAAGCAATGGGCTTTCCATGCCCCACTGATTTGATATCTTCTTTTGATTGTTTACTTCACAGGGTGTTTGCTATTCACTTTGATAAAGAATAGACAATACAATACAAGAAAATGCAATGTGATATGTCATGTATGCATGATATGCATGAATAACACTTACAGTGGTTCCATCGACTCACAAATTGAGGTGATCAGTAGAAGTATTCTCATTGACTCCATTTTTACTCTCATTCAAGTCTTGCATTGGAATGACAGAAAGCTTTGCATTTATGGCTTTTATCTTCAAGATGTTGAGAACATGAGTGGTGAAGACCCCAAGCAGCAGAGTCAGGGATGCATCCATTGTAACACCCCTTCCCGACCTACATGTGTAAGCCGAGTAGAGGCGCCACACTATCCAAATGTTGCTACCAATTTTACTTAGTTAAATTTTTGTTCTTATTTTACAGAAATTTTGCCAGAGGTTCGCCTAGAAATTCGGATCCCAAGTGTCGACAAAACTTGTTTTTCTGATTTTTGAAAACATTTTACACAGACCAATGTGAATACAATAAGTTTCCAATATACTCCCAATGAATCCACCTTATACCCTCAACTACAACCTGCAAGAAAAATTCACACTTCTAATCCAGAATAAAGTAGAGATTTATTATTATTACATACCAATAACGTACAATATCACATACTGACTCTCAATCTTATATACATATACATGCCACAACTAGTTAACTCATAATGGAAACTAAAAGCTACTCTGAGGTGCTGCGCTGTGTTGTGCTGCTCGATGCTAATCACCGAAATCTACTGCTCCAAACCTACGAGTCAAGAAAACTCAACTCGCTGAGCGTTGTCGCTCAGTGGGTACTTTACCAATAAAAATAAAAGTAGTATATGAAAGTATTCGAAATCAAAGGAAATAATTAAATCCACCATCAACCAACTTTATACCAATAGAAATCGTGATACATTCAGTGTGATATGCTTTCAATAATGTAAAATCATAATTCAAACTCATTGGCATTATATAGTTTAACGAAAAATAATGTCTTTGATTCAAGCTCTACTGGTATATAGGGAACCATAGTGATAAGGCAGTGGGCCTCCCCACTGTAACATAGGCGGCCCTCACCACCAATATCAGATCACAGGAATGGGCCTCCCCATCCTGGTTAACCAATGGGCCTCCCTATTGGCTTCAGTGGCCTCACCACTGAATAAAATATCATATCACAATAATGAGCAATACTGCATGTGTTAGTATAGTGCACCATACCCTTATCTACCACTCCCATTATCCAGTAGAGCAAAAATATTAAAATGATTCAATTCAAGTCTCAACTTCATTTTAGAATTATTCAAGAAATCAATTTAAATTCTCACTGCGCTTTGCCATTTATGCTGCGCACCACTTTCTTTGGTCAAACCGTTACTCTTTTTCACATATTTAACATCCACAATAAAAATATCCAACATTTCAAAATATTCTTCAAAAAATCACAAATTGACCAAATGAATAGTGTTGCGGCGAGAAAAATCGGCAACGCAAAATGGCACGACCAAATGAATAGTAAAATCTGGGTTTTCGTCAAAATTTTAGTCCACTTCAGTCATGCATTTGACCAAGTAAATGATCTTATTTTTGGCTGAAATTTTACAGAAAACGTATTTCATATGTTGACTAATTGCATGTAAAATTTCGTTGAAAAATTCATTCGTTTGCTACCTCAAACAATTGCCACAAAAATAGTCCAGAAGCTGTCACTTTGGGACCATTTCGGCCCAAACATTTGAAATGCATAGGATAGTTTATTTTTCTTTTGCAAATCAATATTAAGGCATCTTTAATAGTAAAGTGAAGATTCAAGCACTTCCTTTTAACAATTTTTGCATGTTTAACTCAAATCAAACTAATTAAAGTCCAAACAACTTACTAAATCAACTTGCCAAATTTTCTCAAAACATTTGGTTTCAATTAAATTTAACAACCCAATTGCCATAAGAAAACAAGAACATAACTCAAATATTTAATTTAAACTCAATCAATATATTTAAACATCAATTTCAAAACTTCCATAAACCAAAGTTTGTAAGCAAATAGAGTTTCTTTTATGGTAAAGCACCAAATCAAAAGTAATTATTCAAAGGTAAAGTACCAAACCTTATTTCTTTAACTTCTCTTAGCTTTTCCTTCTTCTCCTTCTTTAATTCTTTATTTCTCCTTCAATCAATTCAAAATACAACATAAACCTTAGAATTTCAAACTAAAAAATTATCCTCCATTTCTTTTCCAACCGAAACCCCTAATCCAATCTTATTAGTCTTTCTACCTCTTGATTCTTCCATTTAATTAATTAATCTCATCACTTACTTAATATTATTTTTTTTCCAATTCCATATAAAGACTCTAATTCCCAATCTTCCAATAAATAATAACTACCTAAAATTAATACTAAAATTAAAGTCTACTTACTAGAAAACCTTTAAAACTTACCTTAAAAATCAAATTTTGAAGAAACTTGGAAGTCCTTTGGTATTTCCTATTGTTGGCCGAAATTTGTAAGTGGAAAAAGAGAGAATTTGCTCTTCATTTCACATATATTTATATACAAAGGAAATGATGATCACCTTAGGTGTTGGTTAACCTCTTAAGACCACTTGTCCACTTTTTCTCTTTCTTCATTTATTACACATTTATTACACATGCTAAATGCTTTCTTTTGATTGGACAACATTAGATTTTTATTAGTTTTCTTTTCCTTTACTTCTTTCCACTTGTCCCTCTTCCCATAGGATATCATAAAGTTGTCCCGGGTTACCCATCCGCTCCCGACACGAAACCGGGCCCACTTTACGTTCCGGCGATTAATCAATCATATCTTTTAAACCGCATAGTTCCACGAGTCAAACTACATATAGTTTTGATCCACTCAACCTCTACTTTCTATTTATATGGTCTATTTTAGGTTTTTAAGTCATTTGGAAAAATTACCAATAAGCCCTCGACTTTTTATTAAATTCCCTTTAGGTCCTATTTTTGCTCGGGTTTTCTCCGGCTCCGTTTCTATTGACGATCATTTCATATTTAACCCCTCGTCATCCTCTATGTACTCATGTTTTTATTTCCTACTTTAAATTCATGTATAACTTTAATTGATAATGACCAAAATGCCCCTAGTCAAAATATCTTCGTTTTTCTTTAACGGGACATTTCCTAGAAAAACCGTTACACGTCGTTGCGACTCGATTAATCTCTAGAATATTCTTCCAGGGTCGGATATGGGCACTATTAAGAACTTCCGACTCTTAATTTTTAAGTTTACATAGTTACCCCTAACTTTTGAGAAATTTTCACTTAGGTCCTTTTGATATCCCTTCCTGACCTTGCTGTCTTTCTTTATTAATATCTTTTTACTCACAACTCCAAATTAAGTAATTCTTATTCCCACTGAAACTAGACATCTGGGGCTACATTGTGTCAATATTTTAGATCGATCCGAGTTATATATGATTTTTGACAGTCCTTCGAACTCAAGCCTACTATGCTGTCCTGAGGCAGCTTGCACATTGTCTACTAAATCCATCATATCTTATTCTGTACAACTCTAAATTGAGTAATTTTAGGTTATACATCTAGCTAAGACATAAATAAACAATTAAGTATTCTTTGAGATTCTCTAATTTTGTCATTAACTTGGATGAAATTCGACCTCAAGTTATAGGTCATGTTCTAAACTCCTTTGTTCTAAGCCTAAATCATATCCTCTATGTCTGTTTCTTACCAATCTGGGATTTGGGATGTTACATCCATTCCAAACTATGTTTCAGCATGTCAGTTGGTAGCTTCTTCATGACCTTGCCAATAATCATTTCCTTTGCCCAATGTGTCCTTTGTAGGTTCAATGATTCGACATACTTCCCTTAACTTGAAAGCTTTGTAATTTTTTTCTTTTTTTTTTGAATTTTCAATTTTGAATTTTGATTTTGAAATCAAATGTTGGCTTTGCCAAATTAATGTAATGTACCTCAGGACTTGATTTTCCAAATTAACATATCTATAACATGACAACCCTAGTTACCATACTAAAATTGGGAATCATTTCTAATTCAGCAAGAATTGTTGCACTTCAGATAGGCACATACACATTGCTTCGCCAAAGGTCATATTGAGTTTAAATATTTTCTATCTCATATGCATGCTTATTCAAACTATCTCCACTAATAGACTCTACCTACCAAGAGAGATCAACAGGTCTTTGATAGGCTTGAAATGGGGTCTATAAGGGACACGGGTTTAAGTGAAGGCCATTTTGAGATAGGAGCTGATGTGACACAATGGACAAACCCTCACACTACAAACTCCTTGTTTGAACTATAGGCAGCTGGGAACAATCTAGCTCGACTCCAAATTCCTTCTATCTTCTTGACATTAATTTGGATCTTAATTAGGACAGTATGTGCCCTTGCAAAAAGTTTGGTACCCAAATTTTCTTCTTTTCTTCTTCTCCCTTTTCTTTCTTTTTATTTTTCTTACTCTTCTCTTTCTTTAAGCATTTTATCATTTTGTCCTTCTTCCTTGCAGGACTGTCAAGTACACAACTTTCAACAACTGGATGGTCTTTCTCCTTGATCAAATCTTTGGTTGGGTTGGACCAATTCAAGTCAAGCTGTCCTTATAAACCAAATGGAAGCATTTTGCTGCTTCAGATAAAAGAGAACTCAATTGGCTTTCTGAACTGTTTTGAGTTTTATTTTTTCTGTTTCTTCTTTTTTTTCTCTTTTTTTTCTTTTCCTTTTTTTCTTCTTTTTTTTGTCTTCTTGCCTTTTCTCTCTTTTTTCTTTTCCTTTTTTTTGTATCTCTTTTTTCTTTTCTCTTTTTTCTTTTCTTTTTCTTCTTCCTTTTTTTTTTGGTTCTAGCTCTAAAAGAGTTGTCTTGTTTGTACCAACTTGGGTTTCTAATAATGGATGAGTGAAGTGACATAAATCTTGTTTAACAGGGATAAATCATTTGTTACTCTGATGTTTTCTTGATAGATTGGAGATATTAGGTGAACTTCAACTACCCTTATGGTCTTGAGAACATCAACTATCCTTACAGTCTTTGCTATGCATTCCTTTCTTTGATCTTCTTGCCTCTTCACCTTAGTGATCATACGACTTGTCAAAAGTATCACAATAGCTCAGGGTAGGTTATTGAGGTTATATGCCAATGAAAAGAAAGCTAAAATTTCATGAAGGCTCAAAGGGACAACTAGGGATTGATATTTAATTGGGTGGATACTAGTTGTTGGCTAACCAAACAATGCCTATATCATTTCTCCCTTAATTAAGCAGAGTTCAATTTTGCCTCAAACGTTTGCCAAAGCATGTTCTATGACTGACTAGGACCTAGAAAAAGGTAATTATGCAGGAGCCCTCTCTAAGTAAGCATACACAACTCAATGCTATAGAACAATTCCCTCACCTAGAAAAGCCATTTGAATTATGATGCATGGATACGCTAATTTATAAATATCAAGTTAAATTTATCATTGGTTGAGCACCAAAATAAACAAAGACCAACAAAAATTTTAATAAAAGTAATTTATTCAAACAACTTTAAATTTGAAAAACACGATTGTTCCAATTAAATATTAAAGAAAGTAAAATTGAAAAGCAACATTCAAGCTAAGGAAAGTTTGTTGAATTAAGATCCTTCTCCTTTCACATCTTCAACATTCCCATCTTGAAAAGAGGATAAAACAAAATCTTCTTCCAATCCTTTTCCCACCATGAAGGTTGCTAATGGTGGCACTCTTCCAAATTTAGGCAAAGGGTTGTTATTGGTATTGGCTTATCTTGCTCGGGTAGCTTACCACTATTAATCAAATCTTGTATCTCATGCCTTAGACGAGCACATTTATCTGTTTCATGCCGTTGCATTTGATGAAATTGACAGAAGGCCTCGGCATTAAAGTTTGGTGGTAGTGGATTATGTAACGGTATAGGAGCTAACGGTTGTAACAATCCCTTTTTTTTGCAGCTTTCTAAAACCCAAGATAGAGGTTTCCCCAATTCTGAGAATTATCTTTTATTTTCTTGACCAGTCACATTAACATCAACTTCTTTTTGTGTGCTTTGATTGCTAGGCTGATAATTCCCTTTCTCATTCCTTCCTATTGAAAAGTGATTTTTCTCCCTTTTCCACTCTTCAATTTGTAAACCAGCTTGGAGAAGATCTTTGAAATCCCTTATAAGGGTATGAGACATCCTTTCACGGAGATTGGGCAGGATGCCTCTCACGATCATCCTTATTTGATCAGATTCATCGGGCCTTTTCTTGAGCAAAGCAGCCTTATTTCTCCATCTTTTCTCATAGTCCACAAAATTCTCATTTGGCCTTTGTCTAATGGACTCAACTTCCATTAAGGTAATTTCCAACTCGACATTATACCCATATTACTAAATGAAAGCCTTGTATAACATGTCCCAATATTTTTAAGTACTTTTCTCTAAAGTGTTAAACCAATTTTGGACAACAAGGTCCAATGAGAGCATGAAGTACCTTAGAGTTTGAGCCTTAGTAGCTCGAGCAGACTGCATAGTAGTGATATACTGTTTCACATGGAGATGGGGGTTTCCAGTACCATTGTACCTAGTGAAAGAGGGCATCTTGAACTTATAAGGGACCTCCTCATCTTGTTCAAATAGTTTGTCGATCTCGGACATTTCTTCAGTTTTTAGTTTCTTTTTAAATTTCTTTTCTAAATCAGCAATCATCTTCTTAACATCAGATGTCTTGGTCTTTTCAATAGTTGTCTTCTCAACAACCTTCGACTCCTTTTTCTCTTGAGGATCTTGGAAGTATTGAGCCAAATCATCATCAATGATCACCTTATCATCATCAAAAGCTACTTCACCAACTTTAGCCTTCCCTTTATCATTTGGCTTCTTGGAGCTAGTGGACACTTCAGCATTATTTCCTAAAATTGCAGCCAATTGGTTCTTCACGGTCTCAGCCATAGCTTCTTTTATTTCTTCCATCTTGGCATTGAGGGCATTATCCACCATTCTTTGAATTTGTTCGGGCTCCATTTCTTTTGGTGAGCAAGTGATTGAGTTGCTACTAGATTCTTCGTCTCTAGTGTAGGTCGAATTATCGTAAGCTTTTGAACTATCGTAATCCAGGGCTGCGAGCCAGAAAGGATTAATGAGATGCAAATGTATACATGTATGCACAAACAATAGACAAAGATAAGTAGGACGTTCCTTCCAACCTTATAACATCCACACACTAATGGAGAGTCTTTTCCTAGGTATATGGTTAATAAAATACCAACATGGGGTATCTTATTTTTGAATATTTCCCTCGGACGTTTCAACCAATAGTTATATTTTTAAAAATGGAAATCAGTTCATGATAACTTCCATTAATTAGGTTTTAATCCATTCAACCAACTAAAGTTACTTTTATGCTATATTGGATTAAAACTAAATTAAGAGGTTTATTATAAATAGATTTTTCACTTGAAAAAATAACTAATGATTCATGCCAAAAACAACCCATGATTAATTATTCTTAGTATAAACTAGGCTCACAATTGATTTTTGGTATTTCGTAATTGACCTAAATAATTTGCAAGCTCTTTGTAAAAAAGATTGGATGAAAATAATTTTATTTCTAAGCCCATTGTAAAAAGATTTTAGAAAAAATGGATTTTGGGCTTTGTATTTGGGTAATGAAAAAAGAATTTTTGATTTGGAAAAGTTTTATATCCAATGACCATTGAAATTTTTTTTTAAAAAAAAATTGCTTTAGTCTTTTGGACTTTAAAGAAAAAATTTATTTTGAGCTTACAATGTACTTAGTTCATATTAGAAAAAGAAAAAACCAAATAAGCCATGATTTAAGCCAAGATAAATTAACCATAGTCAAACAACAAGCATTTGGGGTAAAAACCTAAGGAAAGTAACTAGGCCAATTACATGAGGTTTAGTCTTTGGGTTAAAAGGCTTAGGTTCCCATAGCAAGTATATAACAAATGGTACGAGGCTATGAGTGGTTATGCCATGCTCGATCTCCATACCTTGAGTGAAAGTATGGTATCCCTTACATAACACAACATGGGTAACACAGGCGTCCTAACTCACGCATACGATGCAATCTAATATGATGCAATGGATAATATCATTATAAGAAAGAATAGAATAATATAAAGGCCAACGGAATCAACTTCTCTTATCCCCAGTGGAGTGGCCACTATGAGCGGGATTTTTGCCCCCATTCTCAGTGGAATGGTTCTTGTGACTTCAGCACTATTTAGGCTCGGGGCCTTAGTGAACACGGACCTAGGTCCAGAGTGTGAATACTCAAATTTTGAGGCTTGAAAAGCTGATTTCTCCATACCGCAAAATGTCGACTCAGGCTGGGTGACTTTGGAAATGTTCACCGAAAATATATCGATATGGTACTTGAAAAGTCCGGGATGACATGTAGATCGTAGAAATGGTCTCGGAATATTTTTTGGAGGTCCGTAACTCCCGAAAAATCAGTTTGAGCAGAAATCATCTGAGCTGCGTGCCAGTAGTTCAACAACTGCGGTCCAACCGCCGCGCACGGCGGTTTGACTGCCGAATTTTTCTTCTGGCAAGTTAACCGCCGTCCACAGCGGTTCAACTGCCGGGACCAGCGGTTCAACCGCCATCCAGGTCTAAATTTGGTCTATTTTCACTATAAATAGCCCTCATAATGGTCAGAAAAATGCCCCGGGGCTTCGTGTGGACGAGCTTCCTACCTTTTTATACGCTTAGGCGCTTCTCTTCTACTCTTCTTTGCACAAATCTAACCTTGTGCTGCAGGAATCAAGAATCATAATCCAAGGTCCAAGAAAACAAGATCTGGAGCTTCGAAGTGGGAAAACCCTAAGCCAGGTAATATTCTAATTCATCCTTTGTCAATTCAAGCATGTCATAAGCATTACACTTTCTTCTTAATTTCTTTTCGGTCAAAGACCTAATCCTTTTAGGTCTAAGGCCTAATTAACTAATAAATCAATCTTTCGGCATTAAGCCATGAATCAATCAATCTTTTTGGCCAAAGGCCTAAAATTTGCATCCTTTTGGTACAAAGTACCTAAATTTCACAATTTTGCACTAAGTGCTAATTAAATCTCACAATGCACAAAGCATACACACACCTGCATGAAGCATAATTCTTATCGCCTTTGAATAGGCACTATCAAACTACATGGGCTTTGATCTCCCATTCAAACGGGGGTATGTAGGCATATTTTGAGATTCACCTCAAATAGCAAGTCCACGATCCGCTAACAATTTGTTTGTCCTTTTCCTTATTTTTTTTAGGTTTGTATCTTCAAATGCATGACATAGTCCCCGAATCCTCCTTGGGTTCGTAGATTAGAAACCTTTACATTGGATGCATTATTGGAGTCAAACAAGGGTTTTCTTAGTTTTACCCTTTGAACAAAAAAAACTAAGTGGCGACTCCCAACAACAAGTGAATGTTCATTTGAATCCTTTTCAGGTGGAATTAGAGGTTCACAATTTGGCGACTCCACTGGGGATTTCCTAGTAGACTATAATTGCTTATTTGACTAACTTGCCCCTCTTTAGGGTACTTTTATTTGTTTTGTAGGGTACCTTAGCAATGTTTATCCTTTCTTTAAGGATATTGGAATTGAAGATTAATAAAAGGAATCTTTTTCCTTTGATGGATCCCTTGTTTGATTAATTGTGCATTTGTTTTGTCATTCAGAGAATCTTTTTCTCTTGCATTATATGGGGGAATCCTTTTCTCCCATTGCATAAAAATTGTTTTCAAATGAATTTCTTCTCTTTCTGTTCAAAGTTTTGAGTCTGGATAGCAAGTAGTGCTGACCGGCAGGTCTCCTTGATTATGCTGGCGGACAGCCAAAGCATCCTCCCTGTTACCGCAAACCATTTCAATCCTTTTGGAATGGCCCACGAGTATATCGTACACTTTGACCCACGCGAAACTCCTTGTTTCACATGTGGCAGGTATATCTTACTCGAGGTTCAAGGGTCCCTATTATAAGCTCATTCTCTATTTTCATTCAACAATAGAACCCTCCCTTAGGTTGTATGTACCCAATGATAGTGCCACATTCCATTAAAATGAATTATGATGTGAAGAGTTGCATTCATGCAACATAACAACATGGTTTTGGGGAAAACCTTTTGATATATACAAGTGGACCAAGAGTCTTCCTGCCCTACACACTACCCTAATCCTTTACCCTTAACCCTTGCAGGTACCCACCATCCGTGTGCCTTCACCTACACAAACTACACCAACTCCAACTGTGCAATCACCCACAAGTTCTACTACCCCAACTTCACCAACTACTCCAATTGCTGAAATGGCTACTATTGAACAGATTAAGGCCTTGCTAGATGGACAGGTTAGGGAGATTGAGGCTAGGATGCAAGAAAGAATTGATGAAGCTTTGACTGCCCAAAGGGTAGCCATCTTGGCTGAATTGGGAGAGGCTCCAAAGACGACCACTACTCCTGGAAATCTAGGGAAAGAACCTATTGTGGGGAAAACTAGTACCCCCCACGACTGCTCAGAATAATACCCCTGTCATCAATTTGGAGGATCCACCCTCTAAGAATGCTACTGAAACTGATGAACTGAAAAAGAAACTTGAATTGCTTGAAAGGTTAATCACTGCCATGAAAACTCATAAAGAGGTGGTAGACATGGATTCCTTATCCTTGTTTCCCCAAGCTAGGTTGCCTCCAAAATTCAAGATGCCGGGGATGGACAAATTTGATGGGACTACTTGCCCTAAAACCCACCTGAAGATGTATGTGGGAGCCTTAAGCCCTTGGGGTTTAAATGATGAGCTCTTTGCTCAACTATTTCAACAATCCTTGACTGGTGCTGCCCTTAAATGGTTTGTAAGCCTGGATTGTGGCAAGATCAAGACCTGGGAAGACATCTGCAATGCATTTAACATTCAATACCACTACAATATTGAGGTGGATGTCACTAGAAGTGAGCTTGAGACTACCAAGCAGAACAACAATGAACCCTTCTCCTCGTTCCTTACGAGGTGGAGGGTAAAGGCTGCCCAAATGATCAATCACCCTTCAGAACAGGAGCAAATTGATATCATAATCAAGAATTTAAGGCCTACATATCAAGCTCAACTGCAAACCCAATACCTGCCTACTTTCAAATCGCTCATTGCGACTGCAACCAAGGTAGAAGATTTGATACAATTGGGTAAGATAGTAGATGAGGGAGCTACTTCGAAGTATAAGAAACAAGGCCAAGCTGCTTCCTTAAGCAAGGTCAATGAAGTGGCCAATATTGCCCCTGCGAATCCTTTACGTGTGGGCAATCTTGGGCAGAGAAATCAGCCAATAAGGCAATATACCGACCTTGGGATGCCCCTTCATCTGGTGTTTAAAAAGGCCGTGGAAGGGAAGTATTTGAAGCCTTTGGACCCAAGGCCTCCTCCAAACCCATTACCCTCCAACTATAGGGTCAATGAGTACTGTGAATACCACCAAGGAAATGGTCATAGAACAGATGCTTTTTGGACCCTAAAAAACCACATCCAGGATCTGGTGGATAGTGGTGACATCATTCCTCTCAAGAGTCAACCAAACATTAATACTAACCCTTTGCCCAATCATTCCATCCACACCATCACTGTGGAAGAAGAGTTGTTTGATCCTTTTAAACTTCACTTGGAGATGAATGAAGTATGTGTGCTGGATCTGAATGACCTCGCTGAAGAGGTCGATGCTTTGACGAGAAGCGGAAGGCAATATCAACCACTCGACTTGGGGGAAGTCCCTAAAACTCCAAGTCACCCCTATAAGAAGACGTCAGAACCAAAGGAAGACCCTGTCCTCGCTCAACTTAAACAAAATCAAGCTAAGGTGTCAATTTGGGAGCTCCTTGCTTCCTCATTACCACACCGTTAGGCTCTCAGCAAAGCTTTGAGTCAACTCGATACATCAGTAGACACAAGCCCAGAAGCTTTGGTGGCCACTTTGACCCAATCAACCAAGGCATTGAGTATCCGATTTTCTGATGTAGACCTACTAGAAGATGGCAGGAAACACAATGATGCTCAATACATCACCTTACCAACTAGGGGAAAGACTGTGCCCATGGTTCTCGTTGATAATGGGTCAGCCTTAAATGTATGTCCTTTGAAAGTAGCAAGCTGTCTGGGATTGGAGGCTATAGACCTTACACCTTCTGATCAAATTGTTAAAGCATATGATAACACTCGAAGATAAATTTTGGGTGTTGCTACTCTGGAAGTTGCTATTAGACCGGTAAAAATGGGAGTGCCATTCCAAGTCATTGATGTACCCACGAGCTTTAATCTCCTCCCTGGAAGGCTGTGGATTCATCAAAAACTTAAATTCCCTTTTGAAGGAAAAATCATCACTATCGAAGGAGACACATGTGAAATCAACAAGAAAACCACGGATCAGTCCCTCTTTGAGGTTGTTCCTTGTGAAACTGCTATGGCATTGACTGGGTTCCATTATGACACTGTTCAATGTATTGAAGGAGAAAGGCCCAAAGGGCCATTCATTCTATATGACTTTGGGGAGGTCCAAGTCAATTGCCTGGTAGGAATGATGCTAAGGGTAGGTCTGCTACCCGGAATGGAAATGATAAGGTCTGGGAGGAAATCATCCATAGTGCGGCCATGGGAAGAACTTGAGAATAAGGAAACTTTTGGCTTGGGGTACAAACCCATAGACGAGGAGATAGAAGAGTTTGAGCATGGGAAGAAGAAAAAGAAGACTTGGTGGGCAAAAAGCCTCAAAATGCGCCCTTACTTTAGAACTCTGAACGGTCACTTCTGCAAGCCTAGAAAAGCAATTCCTTACTGTGGTTTCCAGGAGCCATTCTATTCTCCCAAGACTGGAAAGAAGCTATCGGGTTTTGAGATGATCGCTGATATTTTGGCCATAAAGGAAGAAGAGCCAGAACCTATAACTGACTCACAAGTGGAGGATTTCATGCAGCCTAGTCTCTTTGATGAGGTTGCTATGATAATCAATTTCGAAGACAAAAGTGACTTCACAAAGCTGATCAAGACAACAGATGGAC
This sequence comes from Garcia nutans, assembly GCA_947685225.1. NCBI lineage: Eukaryota > Viridiplantae > Streptophyta > Magnoliopsida > Malpighiales > Euphorbiaceae > Garcia > Garcia nutans. Next base: position 26,968,306 of record CANTUV010000007.1, on the reverse strand, counting down.
TGCTGACAAACTGGTACGCCGAGGAGGGACAAGCTGCTATAGTCAAACCTAGTCCTGTGTCACACCCTGAACCTGAGTCTTGTACTGAGTTAAATCCTGAGTCAAACACCGAGTCAGAGTGAGTCTTCTATGGCTTCAGATTTATAGAACCCTAATGTCAAATTTAATGTAACCTTGGAGAATGACTCCGCCATTATCAATAAAACTGTTCAAATTCTTGGTTACCCTGTGTCTTATGCTTTCCAAGTATTATCTAGCAAAAATGAAATAAATGAAATAAAGGAAATAAATGAAAAGATAATAATTGGCAAAGAAAATGAATATACATACATTGCATATGATTGTGTGAATAAAGAACAGGTTGTTGAGTGCATCAGAAGGTATGCCTACTGCTTCATGTGGAAGACAAGTGATGTCACGGGAATAGACCCAGCCATAGCAGTTCATAAGATTCCGCTATACCCAGATGCAAAGCCGGTTAAGCAGAAGTTGAGACGAATGAAGCCAGAATGGTCTTTGAAAATTAAAGAAGAGGTTGCCAAGCAACTGGATAATAGGTTCATAGAACCAATTGCCTACCCTTCCTGGTTGGCAAACATTGTGCCGGTCCAAAGAAAGACGGAAAGGTCAGGATGTGTGTTGATTACAGAGATTTGAATAAGGCTTGTCCCAAGGACGATTTCCCGCTACCACACATCGATTTGCTAATAGACAGGATGGCTGAGCATATGATGGTTTCCATGACTGACCTTGCAGTTGGGTACAATCAGATCATGGTGCACCCACCAGACAAAGAGAAGACAGCTTCCATTACAGAATGAGGCACTTTTTGCTATAGGGTTATGCCTTTTGGATTGATAAATGCAGGGGCTACCTACCAGAGGATGGCGACAACAATCTTTCATGACATGATTCACAAAGAAGTAGAATGTATGTTGACGATATGATTGTCAAGTCAAAATCTCTAGGAGAGCACGTTGAAGCGCTTGAGAAGTTCTTCCTTAGACTTCGCAAGTACAATTTGAAGCTTAATCCTGCAAAGTGCCTCTTTGGTGCAACATCAGGCATATTTTTGGGGTATTTGGTCAGCAAAAAAGGAATAGAAATTGATCCAGCAAAGTCAAAAGCTATTATGGAAATGCCTCCACCAAGAACAGAAAAGGAGATTCGAGGTTTGCTAGGTAGATTACAGTATATCAGTTGATTCATATCGCAGTTGGCAGAGACTTGTGGTCCCATCTTTAAGCTACTAAGGAAAGGTGCTTCACAAGAATGGAATGAAGACTCCCAAAAGGCCTTTGACAAGATCAAAGAATACTTGTTGAGTCCGCCGATTCTGCAACCTCCCAGAATGGGAAAACCTTTGCTCTTGTATTTGTCTGTAACAGATGAAGCCATGGGTGCAATGCTGGCTCAAGAGGCCAAAGGTACAAAGGTGGAAAATGCAATTTACTACCTCAGCAAAAGGATGTTGGACCATGAGTTAAAGTATAACAAGATTGAGAAGTTGTGCTTAGCGTTGTATTGGGCTTGCACGAAGTTACAGCACTACTTGTCTTCTTACGCTACTTATATCATCGTAGAACAGAGTCCTTTGAAATTCCTTATGGAGAGGCCTGTTTTGGATAGCAAAATGGCAAAGTGGGTATCAACATTGGTAGCCTTTGACTTAAAATTCATTCAAAGGAAAGCTGTGAAAGGTGGGGCAATAGCTGACCAGTTAGCAGAATTACCCGTAAAAGACGAGATGTGAGAAATGAATTTCGCTAACAAAGACCTCTTGAATGTGGAAAGGAGTGTTTGGGAGATCTACTTTGATGGGGCATCCAATTATCATGGAAATGGAATTGGAGTTGTGTTCAAAACTCCTTGTGGAGAATACATTCCATTTGCAGTTAAACTTGACTTTAGCTGCACAAACAATGAAGCAGAATATGAAGCTTGCATCAATGGGCTTGAAGCCACCCTGGAATTGGGGATTAAGAACCTAAAGGTCTATGGTGATTCTATTTTAATATTATCACAAGCTTTAAGGAAATGGAAGATAAGAGAAGAGCGTTTGGTTCCTTACCTACAATGCCTTGACCATGTGGCACAACAATTCGATGATCTGTCCTTCGAATATCTCCCAAGAGCAAAGAATCAGTTTGCTGATGCCCTGGCTACTTTAGCTTCCATGGTCAATATCAAGGGGGGAAGCTATTCGTCCATTGAAAGTTCAGCTTCAGAAACAACCCGCCCATAAAATGCACTTGGCTGATGGTAAGCCATGGTTTTGGGATATCAAGAGTTATCTCAAGGGTGGAAGTTATCCGGAGGGATCATCAAAGGTTGATCATAGGACAATAAGGCAGCTAGCCATGGGTTACATTCTTAATGGAGATATCCTCTACAAAAGAAGTTGGAATGGGATACACCTAAGGTGTGTAAATGAAGCAGAGGCTAAGCGGATAATGGAAATGGTACATGGTGGCGAATCAGGACCGCATATGTATGGGATCGCCTTGGCACGAAAAATAGCCAATCTAGGTTATTATTGGTCCACCATGAATACAGACTGTGTGGCATTTGTGCAAGAATGCCATCAGTGTCAGGTATTTGCTAAACTGCAGAAGCAACCTCCCGTTACCCTGAATCCAATCACTTCTCCATGGCCCTTCGCTACTTGGGAAATAGATATAATTGGCAAAATATATCCAAAAGCCTCGAATTGACATCGGTTTATCTTAGTCGCAGTGGATTACTTCAAAAAGTGGGTTGAAGCAGCTTCCTATGCAGAATTAGACGCCAAAAAGGCAGCACAGTTTGTCCGAACCAACATTCTTTGTGGGTACGGAATGCCATTTGAGATTATCACTGATAATGGAACTCATTTCCAAGCAGAATTCGCTAAACTCTTGAAGGATAAGAACGTCCAGCATCATAAGTCCTCTCCTTATAGACCTTAAACAAATGGAGCTGTAGAAGCAGCAAATAAGTCTATAAAGGTGATCATACAAAAAATAATCAAGGAACATAAGGGTTGGCATGAGAAGTTACCACTGGCCTTGTGGGGATATAGAACATCAATTTGAACTCCTACTGGAGAAACCCCGTATTCACTAGTGTATGGAATGGAAGCAGTACTCCCCATTGAACTGGAAGTTCAATCGGCGAGAATAATTCAAGAAAGTCAGATAAATGAAGCTGAATGGATCAACAATTATCATCATCAGTTGTTGGGTTTGGATGAAAAAAGACTTCAAGCTCTACATCAAATTCAAGGGTACCAAAGGCGAATGGCTAGGCATTTCAACAAAAAGGTCAAAAACTAGAAGTTGGAAGAAGGTTGTTTGGTCCTAAAAGAAATCAGAGCACCTGTTTCAGATCCTCGTGGGAAGTTTCATCCTCATTGGGCGGGACCCTACATTTTGAAGAAAATACTTTCCGGCGGAGCCGTCATCTTAACTGATTTGGATGTGTTAGAATTCACAAATCCATGTAACATGGATCAGTTAAAGAGATATTATGTATAAAGAAGCACTCAAAAAGGAACTACATTAGACCTGATTCTCGCAAACTAATTCGAGATATGTAGGCAGCTCTCCTTGAGCACAGTCTAAATTTTAATAAAAATCATTGATTCATTTTTCTTTTGCCAACATAAAAAAAAAGAGAAAGAGAAAAGAAAAGAAAGAAAAATCCCGCTAAGTCGAAAACCCACAAAGGGAGGCTTAGGCAATAGTGGGGCCCGCTAAGTCGAAAACCCGCAAAGGGCGGCTTAGGCAAGAATGGGTAAGTGCTCTCTAAGTTGAAAATTTGAAAGGACGGCTTAAGCAAAAATTAGAGCAAGTAAATAAAGTAGATAATGCTTGGAAAGCAAATAAAAAGAGTCATTCATTTCGAAAAGAATCATTCATTCCAAAAAGAGTCATTCATTCCATGAAATATCAAACCAATCAAAAGAGCCAAACCATAAGTCCAAAAATGTCAAATGAACCAAAAAGGTAAAAACAATCCAAAAAAACAAAAAAAAAAGTAGACAATAGAGTCAACCTAGGGTCTAAATCCTACGCCTCCTACGTGGAGCGGAGTCTTCGGTATCTTCCTTAGCTCCGGAGCTCTCTGCAGCATCTATCTTCTCCTCGTTAAGAGGAACCACCTCCTCTCCCTCTAGCTCCTGTAGCAATGCATGCCTCCTTGGCTTTTCAATTGGCCAAAATTCAGCTATAAACCAAGTCATATACTCTGGTGTAGGCTGGATAAGGGAAGGCTCTGCAAAAGGCCTGATCATCTGATGGTTCCTAACCCAAGTTTGAAGAACAGCTCGAGTAACTCCAGGAGTAATAGGGGCAACAATAGTAAGCCCAATAGGAAGAGGAACCCTCTGATCAATCCCCATCTGCCTAAGCACGCGAGAAGCACTATACCATGTACTATGAGTGAAACTAAGAAGGTAGACATGGTTATGCATTGCATTTGCCTCCATGAAGCGAGAAATTCTATACCAGGAGATGTACCACAGCAATTCTTCTGATCCAAGCTCATACAACCAGATAATCCACCTGGTCATAGAAGGGAAAGAAACCTGGATTCTTCTAGTACGATACTAAGAAGGGTTATAATTCAAGGCACCAGATAATCCACCTTGCTCAAAATTCTCGTTTCTGACGACCACTGATCCCCATAAATCATTTTTATGGACCCCAGTGGGGGGAAATTGTGAATACTCGAATTTTGAGGCTTGAAAAGCTGATTTTTCCATACCGCAAAATGTCGACTCAGGCTGGGTGACTTTGGAAATGTTCACCGGAAATATATCAATATGGTACTTGAAATGTCCGGGACGACACGTAGATCGTAGAAATGGTCTCGGAATATATTTTGGAGGTTTGTAACTCCCGAAAAAATCAGTTTGAGCTGAAATCGTGCGAGCTAATGTGTTTTCTTTGGAGGCCGAACCGCCGTGCACAGCGGTTCAACCACCGTGGTCCAACCGCCGTGCACGGCGGTTCGACCGCTGTGCACGGTCGTTCGATAGCCAAAATTTTCTTCTGGCAAGTTAACTGCCGTCCACAGTGGTTCAACCGCCGAGACCAGCGGTTCAACCGCCATCCAGGTCTGAAAATAGCCCCCATAATGGTCAGAAAAAGGCCCCGGGGCTTCGTGTGGATGAGCTTCCTACCTTTTTATACGCTTAGGCGCTTCTCTTCTACTCTTCTTTGCACAAATCTAACATTGTGCTGCAGGAATCAAGAATCATAATCCAAGGTCCAAGAAAACAAGATCTGGAGCTTCGAAGTGGGAAAACCCTAAGCCAGGTAATATTCTAATTCATCCTTTGTCAATTCAAGCATGTCATAAGCATTACACCTTCTTCTTAATTTCTTTTCGGTCAAAGACCTAATCCTTTTAAGTCTAAGGCCTAATTAACTAATCAATCAATCTTTCGGCATTAAGCCATGAATCAATCAATCTTTTTGGCCAAAGGCCTAAAATTTGCATCCTTTTGGCACAAAGTACCTAAATTTCACAATTTTGCACTAAGTGCTAATTAAATCTCACAATGCACAAAGCATACACACACACACACATGCATGAAGCATAATTCTTATCGCCTTTGAATAGGCACTATCGAACTACATGGGCTTTGATCTCCCATTCAAACGGGGGTATGTAGGCATATTTTGAGATTCACCTCAAATAGCAAGTCCACGATCCGCTAACAATTTGTTTGTCCTTTTCCTTGTTTTTTTAGGTTTGTTTCTTCTTTTTTTGCAAGTTAATCAAATGCATGACATAGTCCCCGAATCCTCCTTGGGTTCGTAGATTAGAAACCTTTACATTGGATGCATTATTGGAGTCAAACAAGGGTTTTCTTAGTTTTACCCTTTGAACAAAAAAAACCAAGTGGCGACTCCCACCAACAAGTGAATGTTCATTCGAATCCTTTTTGGGTGGAATTAGAGGTTCCCACAGAGAAAATGTAGTTGCCACCCAGACAGGCCAGAAAAAAAGAAAGGGGTGAATGACTCAATTCCTAAGGAATCCCCAACCCCCTAATAGGTTTGGAAAGTTGGGTACATGTGGGGAAGGTGAGAAATGGCCCAGCACACCCACAACGTCCGGTTCATTGGAACCGGCCTCCTTTGCAGGTCTTAATATTATAAAATTCTTAAGTATAGCAATATTATCCATATTACATGCAACAATTAAAATAAAGCATCATTATATTAAAATCAAAGCAATGTCCAAGCAAAACAAATAAATGGACACCCATCCGAGGATGGAAACATGTCCTTACATCATTCATATCTAAGCTAAATAGGACACCCACCGAAGGGTGAAAACATGTCCTTAACATTGTTCCAAAATATAAAAGCAATTTAAATTACATGATATTTAACTAATGAGGTACCCACAAAGTGGAAACATACCTCTTGCAATTTTATTACTAAAAAAATAAATAATAACAATAAAGAAAACATCCATCCATGATAAATTAAATAAATCAAGCATTGAAATTAAATAAATCAACCATCAAAGCATATAATAAACTACATAATAAAATTTAAAATTAAATAAAGCAAGTAAAGATACAAATTGGGGTTTAATGTTTCTATTTAAAGTTCTTTAATTAATATTTAGGGTTTTGGGATTTTAGTATTATTATTGTTATTTATTTAACCAATTGTAAAGGTTTTATAAAATTGGAATGGATTAGGGTTTTATGAATTTAAGGAAGTAGTAAGGTTTTTTTTTGTTAATTAAATTAGTGTTTAGGGGTAATATTATGAAGTTAGAGTTTTGGAATCTTAAGACATTAGGGTTTATAATTCATGGTTACTGGATTGTGATTTTAGTTTTATTAGTTGATGGCATTAGGGCTTAGATTAACTAGTTTGGGGTTTTAAGTTCATTTGAATTAGGGTTTAGGAAAACATAGGGTTTACTGTTTTACTTTTTTTAAGAAAGTTAGGGTTTTTGGTATTTTGAAAAACGTATTTGGTTTTAGGATTTAAGAAAATAGTTTATAGTTTTATAATATAATTATGATTTTTAAAAAACGTAAAGAGAACTAGGGTTTGGAGATTTAAGAAAACATTTGGATATTTTGGACAAAAAGTTATGGTATAGATGAAAATAGTTCAAGGAAAATAATTTATGGTTTTAAAACTTTTGGAAACAGAAGAGAAATAATTTTAGGGTTTCAAGGTTTTGAAAATAGAAGAGAAACAATTTTATGGTTTTAAGGTTTAGAAGAAATGTTTTAGGGTTTTTAAGGTTTTGGAAACAGAAGAAACAATTTAGGGTTTTAAGGTTTAGAGGAAACGTTTTAGGGTTTTTTAAGGTTTTGATCAATTTGTACGATGAAACAATTAGTTCCATTTGAATGATGAAGCTATTGTAAAGAAATAAATAAAGAAAATAGAGATTCAATTTGATGAATTGTTGATTGCTTGCTTGTTGCTAATGTCTCTTGCTAGGGTTTTTTGTTTTTGTTCCTCAGTCAGAAGTCCAATTTTTGATCGATTAAAGTACCAAAGTTTGGCTTAGTGATAAGTGCATTTTTATACTTGCTTTTAGTATGATTTCTATGTGTTTTTAGTTATTTTGGTTTAAAGTTTGTTTTAAGTGTTTGTTTTAGGTCAAAGTGCAAAAACTCCCTTGGATGATCAAAACAATGAAGAAAAAGCATGAAGCAAGCAGGACATGGCCAAGCCAAAGCAAGCTTGGCCGTGTCCCTCAAATGAAATTCAAGACAGTAGCTGACACACCCAAGAGACACGGCCAAGCCACTGGTCATGTCTCACCCAAGGAACAAAACCAAGAAACCAAGAAAGAAAGGAAAATGAAGGCAGAAGTTGACACTGGCAGGTGACACGCCCAAGACAGTGGTCGTGTCACATAAGACGGCCACAAGCTTGGCTGTGTCCCATCCCTAGCCAAAGAACCAAGCAAAGAAGGAAGGAAAAGAAGCAGGAGGTGTCACACCTAAGTGACATGGCCAAGCCACTGGCCGTGTCACATGGCACGGCCAGGAGCTTGGCCTTATCACCCCATGAGACTAAAGAGAAAAGAAAGAAAGGAAGGAGAAATGAGAGACACGGCCAAGCAACTCATGGCTTGGCCATGTCACCCTTTAAAAGCTTGAATTCTTTTGCACGAGATGGGAGAAATGTCACATCCGCCTACTGCATTTATGCAGTGTAGTCACGTGCATAGCGAGAGTAGGGGAAAGGAGAAGATAATTCTTGATAACAGCCTAGATAAGGTTGTATGACCAAAGGGACCTAATTGTAATTTTCTAAAGTTTTGGGGATGTAGATGTAATTTCAAAAAAAGTTGCACCGGATGTTCTTAATAGTGCATATAACAGATTCCAAAAATGGAATGTAGAGAAAAATCGGATCGCAACGACGTGTAACGGTTTTTCCAGGAAATGTCCCGTTAAAGAAAAATGAAGAAATGTTGACTAAGGGCATTTTGGTCATTATCAATTAAAGTTATACATAAATTTAGGGTAGGAAATAAGGACGTGAGTACGTAGAGAATGGCGAGAGGTTAAATATGAAACGATCGCCAGTAGAAACGAAGCCGGAGAAAACCCGAGCAAAAATAGGACCTAAAGGGAATTTTGTAAAAAGTTGAGGGCTTATCTGTAATTTTTCAAAATGACTTGGAAACCTAAAATAGACCTTATAAATAGAAAGTAGAGGTCGAGAGGATCAAAACTATATATAGTTTGACTCGTGGAACTATACGGTTTAAAAGATATGATCGATTAATCGCCGGAACGTAAAGTTGGCCTGGTTTCGTGTCGGGACCGGATGAGTAACCCGGGACAACTTTATGAGATCCAATGGGAAGAGGGACAAGTGGAAAGAAGTAAAGGAAAAGAAAACTAATAAAAATCTAATGTTGGCCAATCAAAAGAAAGCATTTAGCATGTGTAATAAATGTGTAATAAATGAAGAAAGAGAAAAAGTGGACAAGTGGTCTTAAGAGGTTAACCAACACCTAAGGTGATCATCATTTCCTTTGTATATAAATATATGTGAAATGAAGAGCAAATTCTCTCTTTTTCCACTTACAAAATTCGGCCAACAAAGGGAAACACCAAAGGACTTCCAAGTTTCTTCAAAATTTGATTTTAAAGGTAAGTTTTAAAGGTTTTCTAGTAAGTAGACTTTAATTTTAGTATTAATTTTAGGTAGTTATATATTTATTGGAAGATTGGGAATTAGAGTCTTTATATGGAATTGGAAAAAAAAATATTAAGTAAGTGATGAGATTAATTGATTAAATGGAAGAATCAAGAGGTAAAAAGATTAATAAGATTGGATTAGGGGTTTCGGTTGGAAAAGAAATGGAGGATAATTTATTATTTTGGAAATTCTAAGGTTTATGTTGTATTTTGAATTGATTGAAGGAGAAATAAAGAATTAAAGAAGGAGAAGAAGGAAAAGCTAAGAGAAGTTAAAGAAATAAGGTTTGGTACTTTACCTTTGAATAATTACTTTTGATTTGGTGCTTTACCATAAAAGAAATTCTATTTGCTTACAAACTTTGGTTTATGGAAGTTTTGAAATTGATGTTTAAATATATTGATTGAGTTTAAATTAAATATTTGAGTTATGTTCTTGTTTTCTTATGGCAATTGGGTTGTTAAATTTAATTGAAACCAAATGTTTTGAGAAAATTTGGCAAGTTGATTTAGTAAGTTGTTTGGACTTTAATTAGTTTGATTTGAGTTAAACTTGCAAAAATTGCTAAAAGGAAGTGTTTGAATCTTCACTTTACTATTAAAGAAGCCTTAATATTGATTTGCAAAAGAAAAATAAACTATCCTATGCATTTCAAATGTTTGGGCCGAAATGGTCCCAAAGTGACAGCTTCTGGACTATTTTTGTGGCAATTGTTTGGGGCAGCAAACGAATGAATTTTTCAACGAAATTTTACATGCAATTAGTCAACATATGAAATAAGTTTTCTGTAAAATTTCAGCCAAAAATAAGATCATTTACTTGGTCAAATGCATAACTGAAGTGGACTGAAATTTTGACGAAAACCCAGATTTTACCATTCATTTGGTCATGCCATTTTGCGTTGCCGATTTTTCTAGCCGCAACACTATTCATTTGGTCAATTTGGGATATTTTGAGGAATGCTTTGAAATGTTTAATATGTTTATTGTGGATATTAAATATGCGAAAAAGGGGAATGGTTTGACTAAAGAATGTGTTGCGCGGCATAAATGGCAAAGTGCGATGGGAATTTAAAATGATTTCGCGAGTCATTCTAAAATGAGGTTTGAGACTTAAATTGAATCATTTTAACCTTTTTGCTCTACTGGATAGTGGGAGTGGTAGATAAGGGTATGGTTCACTATACTAACGCATGCAGTACTGCTCATTATTGCGATGTGATATTTTATTCAGTGGTGAGGCCACTGAAGCCAATGGGGAGGCCCATTGGTTAACCAGGATGGGGAGGCCCATTCCTGTGATCGGATATCGGTGGTGAGGGCTACCTATGTTACAGTGGGGAGGCCCACTGCCTTATCACTATGGTTCCCTATATACCAGTAGAGCCTGAATCAAAGACATATTATTTTTCGTTGAACTATATAATGCAAATGAGTTTGAATTATTATTTTACATTATTGAAAGAATATCACACTGAATGTATCATGATTTCTATTGGTATAAAGTGGGTTGATTGTTGATTTAATTATTTCCTTTGATTTCGAATACTTTCATATACTACTCTTATTTTTATTGGTAAAGTACCCATTGAGCGACAACGCTCAGCGAGTTAAGTTTTCCTTGACTCGTAGGTTCGGAGCAGTAGATAAATCTTGGGAAAGCTACGACCAGACCACAGCAAATCTCAGGGGTAGATCTTTTAGTTCCATTATGAGTTGATAGTTGTGGCATGTATATGAATAAATATAAAAGAGAATTTCTATGTTATAACTGTATGTTATTAGTATGTAATAATCATAAATCTTTATTTTATGTTATATTAGAAGTGTGAACTCTTCGTGCAGGTTTGTAGTTGAGGGTATAAGGTGGATTCATTGGGAGTGCATTAAATTGATGATATTCACATTGGTCTATGTAAAATGTTTTCAAAAATAAAAAAAAACAAGTTTTGTCGACACTTGGGATCCAAATTTCTAGGCGGAACTATGGCAAAATTTCTGTAAAAATCAGAACTAAAATTTGACAAAGTAAATTGGTAGCAACATTAGGATAGTGTGGTACCTCTACTCAGCTTACACATGTAGGTTGGGAAGGGGTGTTACAATTAGTGGTATCAGAGCAAAGGTTTAGCCGGTTCTGTGTAGTTAGTTGAAATAAAGGTTGTGTTGTATATGTGTTATTTAAGAATTTTTATTTATATACATGCCACCTAGGATAAGATAATGCTATTGGTCTGGGTCTTTACTAATGATGAGATGGTATACGTTTACTCTTTAGATGTCGCAAGCAGCGCAGCGTGATATAGAGGAGGAGGTCGAGTCTCAGGCCTCCCAAACTGTAGAAACGCATGTATCAGAGATACCTGTGTCGGAGCAACCACCCGCTGATGCTCCTATTCCCAATGAAATGTTGCAACAAATGGCTGCCGTACTTCGGCAGATAGCCGACGGTCCCCCAGCCCCACCCCCAGCGCCAGCACCCATACCAGTACCTGCAGTAGGAGGGGAAAGAAAACCCCCGATAGAAAAGATAAGAAAGTATGGTGCGAAGGAGTTTAAGGCTTGAAGGGACGATGATTCTTCAACAGCCGAGTATTGGCTGGAAGGAACAATACGAGCCTTAGACCAGTTATAGTGTACGCCAGAAGAGCGAGTGGTATGTGCTACTTCCTTATTAGTGGAAGAAGCATATATATGGTGGGACACAGTTCACCAACGAGTTCCACCGGAACAGAAAACATGGGATTTCTTTGTGAATGAGTTCAAAAGGAAGTTTATATCGGAGGCATACCTAGATTCCAAGAAAAAGGAGTTTCTACACTTAAAGCAAGGTCTACTAACCGTTGCTGAGTACGAGAGGGAATTTACTAGGCTGAGTAGGTATGCCAAGAAGACAATTGAAGACGAACATGATAGGTGTAAGCAGTTCCAGGATGGATTGAATAATGAGATTAGGATGCAGCTAATTGCTGCTAATATCAAAGAATTTTCCGAGTTGGTCAATAGGGCTCTAGAAGTAAAGCAATGTCAGTCTGATGAGCAGAATAGACGATAGAAGATGAAACAGAAGAGAGGTACCCAGAACTATTCGGGAAACTACCAATCATCAAGGAAACGATTCCGAGGCAGTGGTTCCACGGGAGGCGGTCAACGTCGAGGTTATAGCCAGGGATCGATTCGTGGTGGATTAAGTCAAACTACTTCAGTCGCTAGTACGGGACGATCCGGAAGAGGACAAGGAAGAGGATTCGGCCGAAGCGGAGGTAACTTCTCTATTGGCCCGGGAGGTAATGAAGGCGAAAATACTAATCCACGTTGTGATCAATGCGGACGCCGTCACCCGGGAGAATGTTGGGGTCGGACATTTGCATGCTATATATGTGGATCTTTAGACCACCTTATGCGAGAGTGTCCCCAGCGAATGGAGAATCTACCTAGGGATACTGAGAGATCGCAAGCGGCAGCAGGTCGAGGCCGAGGCAGAGGTAGGAGCGAAAATCCGTCACATGTGCAATCTGAAACGGTGAATCGACCAGAAACAAGGGCTCCTGCTAGAATGTATGCCATGAGGGGGCGAGAAGACGAAGAAGCGCTAGACGTGATTGCAGGTCAGTTGTCTATGTTTGGAGTTCCGCTTTACATTTTAATAGATCCAGGTTCTTCCCACTCATATATATGCACGAAAATGAAAAACTTGAGAACTTAAAGGTAGAACTCGAGAAAGAGGGAATATTAGTTACTAACCCATTAGGAAATGAGGTAATTACTAGGAAGGTAGTGAAAGATTGCCCAATAGAGATACATGGACATATCTTTTGGGGAGATTTATTTGAACTACCATTTCAAGAATTCGATGCTATCCTTGGGATGGATTGGTTGGCCAAACACGATGCATTGGTTGACTGTAAACGGAAGAGAGTTACCTTGCATACTGCAGACGGTGACGAAGTGACCCTAGTGGGAAAAAGGAAGGACTATCTAACTAACATCATTTCTACCATGACGGCTAAGAGGTTAGTGCAAAAAGGTTGCGAGGCATACCTGGTATGTGCATTAGTAGCGAAAGAAGAGGCACCAAAGTTACAAAATATACCTACTGTATGCGATTTTCCCGACGTATTTCCTGACGATTTACCCGGATTACCACCTAAACGAGAGGTGGAATTCACCATAGATGTGTACCCGGGAGCTGCACCAGTATCTATCGCACCTTACCGAATGGCGCCAGCAGAGCTAAAAGAATTAAAGGTACAGCTACAGGAACTTTTAGACAAGGGGTTCATAAGGCCAAGCGTGTCACCATGGGGAGCACCAGTATTGTTCTTGAAAAAGAAAGACGGATCCTTAAGGTTGTGTGTAGATTACCGTCAACTTAATAAGCTGACCATCAAAAATAAGTATCCGTTACCTCGCATAGATGATTTGTTTGATCAACTAAAAGGTGCTGGAGTCTTTTCAAAAATTGATCTACGATCGGGTTATCATCAATTGGGAATTAAAGATGAAGACATACCAAAAACCGCATTCAAAACTCGCTATGGACATTATGAATTCATTGTTATGCCTTTCGGATTAACGAATGCACCTGCAGTATTCATGGATTTGATGAACAGAATCTTCCACCCGTATTTGGATCAGTTCATGGTGGTATTTATTGACGACATATTGGTGTATTCAATGAATCGAGAGGATCATGATCGTCACCTTAGAATTGTTTTGCAAACCCTGCGAGAAAAGCAGTTATACGCTAAATTCAGCAAATGCGAATTTTGGTTGGAAGAAGTAGCCTTCTTGGGACATATTGTATCGTCAGAAGGAATAAGGGTTGATCCCAAGAAAATAGAAGCAGTATTGGAATGGAAGTCACCTAGAACAGTAACGGAAGTCCGTAGTTTCTTGGGATTAGCAGGATATTATCGGAGATTCGTTAAAGGGTTTTCCATGATCGCCGTACCTATGACCAAGCTACTTCAGAAGAATGCCAAATTTCAGTGGACCGACGCTTGTCAACGGAGCTTTGAAAAGCTGAAATAAAAACTTACTGAAGCGCCTATTCTTACACAACCCTAATCAGGAAAAGAATTTGTGATCTATAGCGATGCATCCCATATCGGGTTGGGTTGCGTATTGATGCAGGAAGGCAAAGTCATTGCGTATGTCTCTCGACAACTCAAGCCACATGAAAAGAATTATCCTACGCATGACTTAGAGCTAGCAGCGATTGTTTTGGCTTTCAAGACATGGAGGCACTACTTATACGGGGAAAAGTGTTACATCTTTACGGATCATCAAAGCCTGAAGTATCTGCCCACACAGAAAGATTTAAACCTGCGACAGCGAAAATGGATGCAATGGTTAGCCAACTACGACTATACGATTAATTATCACCCGGGCAAAGCGAATGTCGCAGCAGATGCACTTAGTAGGAAGTCAATGCAAGCGCTAAAACCCACAGAAGATGGAGCTATCTTTGCAAAAATGCACGTGCGACCTAACTTACATCAGCAAATACGTGAGGCTCAGAAGGAAGATGAACAAGTGAAGAAGTGGAGTCAAGAGGCACAGGAGAACTCTTCAGGAGACTATCAAATTCGTCCTGATTGTATTCTCTACTACAAGAAGAGAATGGTGGTACCTAAGTCCAAGGAGCTGAAGAAACAGATTTTGCAAGAAGCTCATAACAGTCCTTATACAATGCATCCGGGAGTAACGAAAATGTATCGGGACTTAAAGGAGTATTATTGGTGGCCAGGAATGAAAAGAGATATCGTTGATCAAGTAACGAAGTGTCTAACCTGTCAGCAAGTGAAGGCGGAACATCAACTACCCTCAGGGCTACTACAACCTATTACGATTCCAACCTGGAAATGGGATCGTATTACTATGGATTTTGTCACAGGATTGCCTATGACAAGAGACAAACATGACGCGATTTGGGTAATCGTAGACCGGCTTACTAAGTCTGCTCATTTCATACCAGTACGTGTGGATTACTCACTAGACAAGTTGGCAGACTTGTATATCAAAGAGATTATACGTCCCCACGGAGTTCCAACTTCGATCATATCCGATCGGGATCCACGTTTTACATCAAATTTTTGGCAGAAGTTACAAACAGCCCTTGGAACTCGAACTTACCACAGCACAGCATTTCATCCCTAGACAGACGGACAGTCGGAAAGAGTGATTCAAGTTTTGGAAGATATGCTGAGGGCGTGTGTTTTAGAATTTAAAGGTAGCTGGGACAAACACTTAAGCTTAATGGAATTCGCGTACAATAACAGTTATCAATTCAACATACAAATGGCACCTTACGAAGCACTGTATGGTCGAAAATGTAGAACTCCAGTTTGCTGGACAGAATTGAGTGAGGAAAAGATGTTGGGGCCAGACATAGTTAAGGAAACTGAAGAGAAGGTAGAAATCATTCGAGACCGATTAAAAGCAGCAGCGGATAGGCAAAAATCATACGCGGATTGTTGCGCTCAAATTAACACTACTACAAAGCATCACTCGCAAGTATACGAGGTAGCTGTAGCAATGGTGATTGCCCCAAGGTCGTTTCCCCAAGAAGGTGTGGTTCGTAATAGCTTGATAGACAATTTAAATTAAAAATGAAAGTTTGTTGTTTGAAATGCTAAAGAACAATTAAAACCTAAGATTAAGAAGAATAGGGTTGAAGTGTGTGATAAGTGCACAAGATCAATTCAGTTCTTGGGAAAGTGCCTAGGGTTATAGGTCCATTCAATCAAAGCTCAATTCTCAATTATCCATTATAGCCTTGTAATTAATTTGTTCCTTAAGGTTAATTAATCAATTACCAATCCATTAGTTCTCACATTCATGAATTAGCAATAACCAATTATTTCACATTATCAAATTAATGAAACCCTAGAACTTATATTTCTAATTCATTCATAGGGTAGTCAATTGCATAATTCTGATACCAAATTTCACCTCTCGGTCCTTCATTCAATATCTAGAGATCAATAGGTAGCTAATCTATTAACCTAGCATACAATCCAATGCAATCAACCAAAAACAAGGTAATCAATGGAAATATCAAATTAAAGCATTCAATCAAATATACTACAAACCCTAAGCATGGGTATTTAGCTCAACATCATCAAATTCAAACATTCATTCAACTCAATACAAATCAAATACAAATTGTTCATTGTAATATCAATATCTTAATACATCAATGACAATAAAAATGAATTAAAAGAGAGAATAGAAAAACCCCTTGTGAAGATGCTAAGAGTAGGATTGCTAATCTTCCTCTAGCTCCACTCGATGTATGATGAAGAACTCAAGCCTCTTCAATGGTTGATTCCCCTTGCAATGTGGATGGAGCTTTCTCAAGTCACCAACTCTTCAATTGATTTGCCTTTGGAAGATAGAAAGGAGCTTTCTCAAGTCACCAATATTTTCCATGAAGCTTCTTCAACCTTTGATGGCTTATAACCCAAATTATCCCAAAGAACCTTAAAGATCTATCAATGGAAGATGGAGAAGATGAAGATGGAGGATGAAGATGAGGGACAAGGAGAGTGTCACTCTCTCCTCATCCCAAGTTGGTGTGCCTCCCTTTCTTCTCTCTAATTTTCGTTCACCAAACCCTAGATGTCCCTCTCTCTCAACTTCTCCTTCCTTTTATACGAAACGTACGCTTTAAAATCGCTGCGCGTTTGGTTCATGAGGGACACGGCCAAGTCAGAGGTGACTTGGCCGTGTGAGTGCCTTTTGGAGGGACACGGCCAGGTGACACGGCCGTGTCCCTTCCCTGTGTTCACTTCTGTGAAGATTTGGTTCTTCTTTTCCTTTGGCATTTGGTGAGACACGGCCAAGTCAGAGTGACTTGGCCGTGTCTGGGCTTCATTGGAGGGACACGGCCAGGTGACACGGCCGTGTCCCTTGCATGTGTCCTCTCCTGCCTTCAATTTTGCTCTTTCTTGCTCTGTTCTTTGGTTTTGCTCATCAGATGAGACACGGCCAGAGACTTGGCCGTGTCTCTGGGTGTGTCTCTTACTGTTTCTTCATTTTTGCTCTGTTTTTGACTGTTTTGATCTTCCAAGGGTGTTTTTACTCTCAAACCTAAAAACAAACACAATAAACAAACTTAAAACAAAAATCAATCAAAACATTAACTAAAACACACATAAAATTATACTAAAAACTAGTATAAAAATGACCTAAACAACTACCCCACACTTAACTCCTTGCTTGTCCCCAAGCAAGACTAAAATCAAAACACACTAACTAGATGAATTTTGTTAAGTTCAAGAGTTATAAAGATGCATCAAGACCTCCTTATCCCTAAATTCACAATCAATATTGAATCAAACAAAATTGACACTCATGCAATTAAGTGGTTTCCATGCAAAACCAATATTGTCACTCCCTCACCAACTCTTTCAAGTGTTTGATCATGGTGGTGTTTACACTCATAACAATCAATGAAAGATTATTTCCATAAGCTTGCTTATCAATCAAATCTCCACCACAAAATAACAATCAAGCATCAATCAAAAGGTCTTTATTTTGGTTGTAATGGGGCTAAGGTAAAGGCATGGCATTTAGGAAATGTGAGCTTAATCATTAAGTTCAAGAGCACTTCAAGAATGAAGTAACCGATCATATGTATAACTAACAATCCCAAAACACCTTCCTCTCATATTCCCATTGACATTAAAGAGCTTTTCCAAGGAACTCACTTGTTACATATTACAATGATTCATTCCAACCCTTTCAACAAGAACAACAATTATTCTTATTATATATATATATATATATATTTTCTTTTTCTCTTTCTCATTTTTTATTTTTTTATTTTTTTATTTTTTTTTCTTTTTCTTGTACACAAGTTTGTGTACAAGTTTTTATTTTGCTTTGCAATCTTAAACCTACTAAATTTAACCCCACACTTAATTCAACACAACACTCGGTCATAAACGCTCTTAAAATGCTCTTGACCTAATGAAAGGGTAAAAGTTAAACAACAAGGTCCAAGCTAATGGTGTTGTGAAAAAGAAAGAAAAGGAAAATAAAATAAGCTCAAAATTGGCTAACTAAGGATGAATATAGGGTTGGTCTTTTAAACCAAAGTGGATTCACCTAATTGCCTTAATCATCTTGATGCCAAATTGAAAATTTTATGTAATCTTAAAATGTATTTCAAAGCAAGTTCTAGCAATTCATCAATCAAAGATGTTCACCCACAACAAGAATAATAAGTTGATGGCTCAATTCCTCACTAGGTTAATGGCAATGCAAAGAAAAACCAACAAAATTGACAATAAGCACCAATTCTACTCAATTCTCAATTTCATGTTTCAAAAATTCAAAGGTCATCTATCAACAATTTTTATAACAATTGAACTTTCTAAAACTCATTTATTCAATGAAAAACATTAAAAACAGTAACTAAAACCTAAACAAAATGCAATTAAAAGTAAAAACATAAAACACCAAATGCACCCCACACTTAAAAATTCACATTGTCCTCAATGTGAGCATGCATACTACAGAGAGAGTTTAGATGATACCTGATTTCCATCGTTCCCATATACGATGTGTGGGGCTCCTTCCACCCATAATGCAATTGGAGCCCATGATTAAGAGGATGAACACCATGCAACTTTGAAATTTGCCCAATGTAAGGAAAAGCTTAGGTAGCATTCTTAGGGGAGCAATTGTCCAAAAAGAACATGTGGGGGTTGTCCTAGCTTGATTCACTAATGCTATAGGGACATGATAAGACCCTTTTTCAGTTTGCAACATGGTTATATATGATTTTTGCTCATTCTCACCACCAAGGGTGGGAGAGATTATAATTTGTTGCATACTGTAATCCCCAACCAAAACATCTTTCATAATTCTAGGGGTCTTTTTAAGTTCAACCAAGTTTGGTTGAATCACTTCTTTATCCTCTTTAGCAATTTGAAGCTCACCCTCAACAATCTCATTTTTTAATAGTAAATTGCTCTCATTAATTTCTAAATTGGAAGAATTAGGCTCTACTTCTATGGTCATGGCCACCTCAAGCTTATCTACACTATCTTCACTATAGGGCATATCATGGAGTTCAGAAAGTTGCATACCTTGTTTCTCTGCATTCAGCTTACTTGGGAATGGGATTGGTGGCATACAAGGAATTGGAGGTTCATGCAATTTTGTCGAAGTCGATGCTTCCAAATTCTCTTCTTCCTTTGATTGAATTAACTCCACTATGTTTGATTGAATTTCCTCGCCATCTTCTTCATTGTTAGTTCCTGCATCAAAGGAATCACAAAAATCGTTATATATCACCTGTTCATTCTTAAAATTTGTGATTACCTCTATTTGCTCCAATTGACTAGGAAATTCCTCCTCTTGGTGTTCTTGGAGTTGATGTGCCAGTTGCCCAAGTTGCATTTCCACCCTCTTCAATGTTTCCTCCAAAGAATCTAACCTCTCATTGCTTCTTTCCTGAATTTCTGTGCTAATTTGAATATAAGCAGTCAAATCATCTTCCACTTTGGATGTCTTGTATTGAATTTGATTTTGTGCACTAATTTGAATGAAGGCATTCAAACTATCTTCCAAAGTGGACTTCTTAAGGAAATCTTGATTTGAATATTGTTCTTGAGAGTAAGAACTTCTTTGGTGAGGTTGAAAAAAATTTGGAGGTGGAATGTTCTGCTGGTTTTCCCACGAAAAATTCGGGTAGTTTCTCCAATTTGGATTACAAGGATTGGAATATAGGTTACTTCTACCCCTTTGCTGGAAACTTTCATAAGCATATTCTTCCTCTTGCCTCTCTTGATATTGTCCATAACCAAATGAACACATGTTTGCGCTGTGTCCTGCAATGCCACATGCCGAACATACTTCACGAGTAGGCATAGGTGTTTGTCCTCTGGCACTTAGCATCTTAAGTTGGTTCGTTAATTCTGCTAATTGCCATGCCATGTCAGAGTCTGGGTTATCATTATAAACCCCTGCGTACCTTGGAAATTGCATATTTAAACAAGGCACTTAGCAACTTAAATAAAATAAATAAATAATTAAATTGAAAGAAAAATAAAACAAACAAACAATTCACAGAAAATAAACAAACAATGAAAAGAAAAATCAAACTATTACTACTGCGACAGCCTTCCCCGGCAGCGGCGCCAAAAACTTGTTGCGCTCAAATTAACACTACTACAAAGCATCACTCGCAAGTATACGAGGTAGCTGTAGCAATGGTGATTGCCCCAAGGTCGTTTCCCCAAGAAGGTGTGGTTCGTAATAGCTTGATAGACAATTTAAATTAAAAATGAAAGTTTGTTGTTTGAAATGCTAAAGAACAATTAAAACCTAAGATTAAGAAGAATAGGGTTGAAGTGTGTGATAAGTGCACAAGATCAATTCAGTTCTTGGGAAAGTGCCTAGGGTTATAGGTCCATTCAATCAAAGCTCAATTCTCAATTATCCATTATAGCCTTGTAATTAATTTGTTCCTTAAGGTTAATTAATCAATTACCAATCCATTAGTTCTCACATTCATGAATTAGCAATAACCAATTATTTCACATTATCAAATTAATGAAACCCTAGAACTTATATTTCTAATTCATTCATAGGGTAGTCAATTGCATAATTCTGATACCAAATTTCACCTCTCGGTCCTTCATTCAATATCTAGAGATCAATAGGTAGCTAATCTATTAACCTAGCATACAATCCAATGCAATCAACCAAAAACAAGGTAATCAATGGAAATATCAAATTAAAGCATTCAATCAAATATACTACAAACCCTAAGCATGGGTATTTAGCTCAACATCATCAAATTCAAACATTCATTCAACTCAATACAAATCAAATACAAATTGTTCATTGTAATATCAATATCTTAATACATCAATGACAATAAAAATGAATTAAAAGAGAGAATAGAAAAACCCCTTGTGAAGATGCTAAGAGTAGGATTGCTAATCTTCCTCTAGCTCCACTCGATGTATGATGAAGAACTCAAGCCTCTTCAATGGTTGATTCCCCTTGCAATGTGGATGGAGCTTTCTCAAGTCACCAACTCTTCAATTGATTTGCCTTTGGAAGATAGAAAGGAGCTTTCTCAAGTCACCAATATTTTCCATGAAGCTTCTTCAACCTTTGATGGCTTATAACCCAAATTATCCCAAAGAACCTTAAAGATCTATCAATGGAAGATGGAGAAGATGAAGATGGAGGATGAAGATGAGGGACAAGGAGAGTGTCACTCTCTCCTCATCCCAAGTTGGTGTGCCTCCCTTTCTTCTCTCTAATTTTCGTTCACCAAACCCTAGATGTCCCTCTCTCTCAACTTCTCCTTCCTTTTATACGAAACGTACGCTTTAAAATCGCTGCGCGTTTGGTTCATGAGGGACACGGCCAAGTCAGAGGTGACTTGGCCGTGTGAGTGCCTTTTGGAGGGACACGGCCAGGTGACACGGCCGTGTCCCTTCCCTGTGTTCACTTCTGTGAAGATTTGGTTCTTCTTTTCCTTTGGCATTTGGTGAGACACGGCCAAGTCAGAGTGACTTGGCCGTGTCTGGGCTTCATTGGAGGGACACGGCCAGGTGACACGTCCGTGTCCCTTGCATGTGTCCTCTCCTGCCTTCAATTTTGCTCTTTCTTGCTCTGTTCTTTGGTTTTGCTCATCAGATGAGACACGGCCAGAGACTTGGCCGTGTCTCTGGGTGTGTCTCTTACTGTTTCTTCATTTTTGCTCTGTTTTTGACTGTTTTGATCTTCCAAGGGTGTTTTTACTCTCAAACCTAAAAACAAACACAATAAACAAACTTAAAACAAAAATCAATCAAAACATTAACTAAAACACACATAAAATTATACTAAAAACTAGTATAAAAATGACCTAAACACGGATCTAAAAAGGAAAGACATACAGTTTGAAGTAGGTGACAGAGTATTCCTCAAAGTCTCTCCTTGGAAGAAAGTGTTACGATTTAAACAAAAAGGCAAGCTAAGCCCTAGATTCATCGGACCATATGAAATTATTAAACGGGTAGGTCCGGTAGCTTACCAGTTGGCGTTACCACCTGAATTAAGTAAAATACATGATGTTTTCCATGTTTCAATGCTAAGGAGGTATCGTTCAGATCCAACCCACGTCATACAAGTTCAAGATATTGAAATTCAGCCTGAACTGACATATGAGGAAGAGCCGGTAGAGATCCTAGCACGGGAAATCAAAGAGTTGCGAAATAAGAAGATTCCATTGGTCAAAGTGCTTTGGAGGAATCACAAAGTAGAAGAAGCTACATGGGAACGCGAAGAAACTATGAAGAAGCAATACCCATACTTGTTTTCACTTGATGAGCTTCGGGACGAAGCTTAAATTAACGAGGAAGGAACTGTCACATCCGCCTACTGCATTTATGCAGTGTAGTCACGTGCATAGTGAGAGTAGGGGAAAGGAGAAGATAATTCTTGATAACAGCCTAGATAAGGTTGTATGACCAAAGGGACCTAATTGTAATTTTTCAAAGTTTTGGGGACGTAGATGTAATTTCAAAAAAAGTTGCACCGGATGTTCTTAATAGTGCATATAACATATTCCAAAAATGGAATGTAGAGAAAAATCGGATCGCAACGACGTGTAATGATTTTTCCAGGAAATGTCTCGTTAAAGAAAAATGAAGAAATGTTGACTAAGGGCATTTTGGTCATTATCAATTAAAGTTATACATGAATTTAGGGTAGGAAATAAGGACGTGAGTATGTAGAGAATGGCGAGAGGTTAAATATGAAACGATCGCCTGTAGAAACGAAGCCGGAGAAAACCCGAACAAAAATAGGACATAAAGGGAATTTTGTAAAAAGTTGAGGGCTTATTGATAATTTTTCAAAATGACTTGGAAACCTAAAATAGACCTTATAAATAGAAAGTAGAGGTCGAGAGGATCAAAACTATATATAGTTTGACTCGTGGAACTATACGGTTTAAAAGATATGATCGATTAATCACCGGAATGCAAAGTGGGCCCGGTTTCGTGTCGGGATCGGATGAGTAACCTGGGACAACTTTATGAGATCCAATGGGAAGAGGGACAAGTGGAAAGAAGTAAAGGAAAAGAAAACTAATAAAAATCTAATGTTGTCCAATCAAAAGAAAGCATTTAGCATGTGTAATAAATGTGTAATAAATGAAGAAAGAGAAAAAGTGGACAAGTGGTCTTAAGAGGTTAACCAACACCTAAGGTGATCATCATTTCCTTTGTATATAAATATATGTGAAATGAAGAGCAAATTCTCTCTTTTTCCACTTACAAAATTCGGCCAACAAAGGGAAACACCAAAGGACTTCCAAGTTTCTTCAAAATTTGATTTTTAAGGTAAGTTTTAAAGGTTTTCTAGTAAGTAGACTTTAATTTTAGTATTAATTTTACGTAGTTATATATTTATTGGAAGATTGGGAATTAGAGTCTTTATATGGAATTGGAAAAAAAAATATTAAGTAAGTGATGAGATTAATTGATTAAAGGGAAGAATCAAGAGGTAGAAAGATTAATAAGATTGGATTAGGGGTTTCGGTTGGAAAAGAAATGGAGGATAATTTATTATTTTGGAAATTCTAAGGTTTATGTTGTATTTTGAATTGATTGAAGGAGAAATAAAGAATTAAAGAAGGAGAAGAAGGAAAAGCTAAGAGAAGTTAAAGAAATAAGGTTTGGTACTTTACCTTTGAATAATTACTTTTGATTTGGTGCTTTACCATAAATGAAATTCTATTTGCTTACAAACTTTGGTTTATGGAAGTTTTGAAATTGATGTTTAAATATATTGATTGAGTTTAAATTAAATATTTGAGTTATGTTCTTGTTTTCTTATGGCAATTGGGTTGTTAAATTTAATTGAAACCAAATGTTTTGAGAAAATTTGGCAAGTTGATTTAGTAAGTTGTTTGGACTTTAATTAGTTTGATTTGAGTTAAACTTGCAAAAATTGCTAAAAGGAAGTGTTTGAATCTTCACTTTACTATTAAAGAAGCCTTAATATTGATTTGCAAAAGAAAAATAAACTATCCTATGCATTTCAAATGTTTGGGCCGAAATGGTCCCAAAGTGGCAGCTTCTGGACTATTTTTGTGGCAATTGTTTGGGGCAGCAAACGAATGAATTTTTCAACGAAATTTTACATGCAATTAGTCAACATATGAAATAAGTTTTCTGTAAAATTTCAGCCAAAAATAAGATCATTTACTTGGTCAAATGCATAACTGAAGTGGACTGAAATTTTGACGAAAACCCAGATTTTACCATTCATTTGGTCATGCCATTTTGCGTTGCCGATTTTTCTCGCCGCAACACTATTCATTTGGTCAATTTGGGATATTTTGAGGAATGATTTGAAATGTTTAATATGTTTATTGTGGATATTAAATATGCGAAAAAGGGGAATGGTTTGACTAAAGAATGTGTTGCGCGGCATAAATGGCAAAGTGCGATGGGAATTTAAAATGATTTCGCGAGTCATTCTAAAATGAGGTTTGAGACTTAAATTGAATCATTTTAACCTTTTTGCTCTACTGGATAGTGGGAGTGGTAGATAAGGGTATGGTGCACTATACTAACGCATGCAGTACTGCTCATTATTGTGATATGATATTTTATTCAGTGGTGAGGCCACTGAAGCCAATGGGGAGGCCCATTGGTTAACCAGGATGGGGAGGCCCATTCCTGTGATCGGATATCGGTGGTGAGGGCCACCTATGTTACAGTGGGGAGGCCCACTGCCTTATCACTATGGTTCCCTATATACCAGTAGAGCCTGAATCAAAGACATATTATTTTTCGTTGAACTATATAATGCAAATGAGTTTGAATTATGATTTTACATTATTGAAAGAATATCACACTGAATGTATCATGATTTCTATTGGTATAAAGTGGGTTGATTGTTGATTTAATTATTTCCTTTGATTTCGAATACTTTCATATACTACTCTTATTTTTATTGGTAAAGTACCCACTGAGCGACAACGCTCAGCGAGTTAAGTTTTCCTTGACTCGTAGGTTCGGAGCAGTAGATAAATCTTGGGGAAGCAACGACCAGACCACAGCAAATCTCAGGGGTAGATCTTTTAGTTCCATTATGAGTTGATAGTTGTGGCATGTATATGAATAAATATAAAAGAGAATTTCTATGTTATAACTGTATGTTATTAGTATGTAATAATCATAAATCTTTATTTTATGTTATATTAGAAGTGTGAACTCTTCGTGCAGGTTTGTAGTTGAGGGTATAAGATGGATTCATTGGGAGTGCATTAAATTGATGATATTCACATTGGTCTGTGTAAAATGTTTTCAAAAAAAAAACAAGTTTTGTCGACACTTGGGATCCAAATTTCTAGGCGAAACTATGGCAAAATTTCTGTAAAAATCAGAACTAAAATTTGACAAAGTAAATTGGTAGAAACATTAGGATATTGTGGCACCTCTACTCAGCTTACACATGTAGGTTGGGAAGGGGTGTTACAAGAAAAGTGGGGAACAAAACATTGTGCTTGCTAAAAGAAATACTAAACAAAGAGGATGTGGGGAACAAGGGAGAGTGGTATGAGTTGGAGGTGAGTTGGAAGGCATGGGCTTGGAGCTTTGGAGGGAAATAAAAAGAGAAGAAGAGGGAGAAGAGAGAAGCTTCTACAGAGGGCTGGAGGTTTTTACAGGAAGCAGAGAACAAAGGCAGAGAATAGAGGTTTGAGAGGAGGAGGCTGGGCATACACGGTTTGGGCAAGGAGGGAGTGACACTCTCCTTGACTCTTCATCTTCATCCTCCATTTCCATCCTCTCCACCATCTTCATCTTCCATTGGCAGCTCCTGAAGATTCAAGAAGCTACATTGAAAGGGGTTTTTCTATTTTCTCCTTTTAATTCATTTTAATTTTGTTATTGTTGTTGTTGTTATTGTATTAAGTGTATTGAACATGAACTAATCCATTCTCTATCTAGATATTGAAGAACCCTAGCTTATTTGTATGGTTGAATAATTTTAATTGATGAAGTTGTTTTAATCTCATGATGCTTAATGATTTATTTCCAATTGATAATAGCATGCTTATTGATTGGTTGCCACTTTCATATTATTGACTTGAGAAAGCTTGATATGAATTGATTACTCATAAGGGTTGAGATTGATTGGGGTGCTAGAGATAGACCTACAAGATCCTTTGGTTTATAGTTCCTTATTCTTAATGCAAGATCTATTTATTTGTGTTTGAGAAGAGATTCTGACACTCTACTTAGTGATTAGGGATTAATCCACTCGAGAGAGGTTTTAGTCTAAGTTAGAGGAATGCCAATTCAACTCTATTATGTGATGTAATTGTGGCTAGGGGGATTCAATAACTGGATAGTATCATTGTAACACCCCTTCCCAACCTACGTGTGTAAGCTGAGTAGAGGCGCCACACTATCCTAATGTTGCTACCAATTTTACGTAGTCAAATTTTAGTTCCGATTTTTACAGAAATTTTGCCATAGTTTCGCCTAGAAATTGAGTCCCAAGTGTCGACAAAATTGGTTTTTTTTTCTGATTTTTGAAAACATTTTTACACAAACCAATGCAAACAAAATCATTCTCAGTACACTCCCAATAAATCCCCCTTATAACCTCAACTACAACCTGCAAAAAGGATTTACACTTCTAGTACAAAATAAAGTAAAGGTTTATTATGAAACACAGTAGATAAAATATTTGTTCACTAAGCAGCGAAAAATAACAATATTTACAAATTCATATACATCAAAACTCAAGTTTTACAAAACATAAAGTTTATACATGTTTGGCAGTCAGTCTTTGATCTTTAAGCCCACTATTCACACTTCAGAATCTAAACTCTACTCGGCCTAGAGGAACTTTCCGGCTCCACCCTGTCACCTGCGCGATAAACCACAATCGCGCTAAGCCAACGGCTTAGTGGTACAAACAACCATAATATTATGCCTCAATGCAATGCCAATGTCACACAATCAAGTTTCATAAACAATTCAAAAGAATATTATATTACAAATCATGTTTCTCAATATTCATGTGTTTCACCTTTCAAAAATCACTATTAAACAAACACAAGCATGGGCCCAAAAAGAAATCTAATATGTTATTCAAAGTTCAAAGTTACTGATTTGGTCCATAATCATAATCATCAAGCCCGTAGGCAATATATATATATATCTCTATCCATGGATAGCGTAACAGACCCAGTCTCTTGGACCTCAACCCAGTTAGAACCGAGGAAATCCTCAACCCGGCTAGACTGTTACTGTTTTTGAGGCTTACGACCCAGTCTTTTCACCCCAAAACATCATATTTCACATTTATTATTTCACATTTTTCAACTGGAATCGGCTTACGACCCGGTCTTTTCACCTATCCAGTGATTCATAGGCATGCCACCAAACCCAGAACTCTAAAAATTGAATTAACATATTAGGCACACAATCATTTCATTTTTCTCTTTTCATTTCATTTCTCATAATTAATTAGGCAACCATGCCCCAATTATATTTCATTTTCATTATCATAGCCAACAACCATGGCCTCATATCTCATATCATCTCAACTCACATTAAAGCAATTCATCATATCATCATATCCTTCACATTTCATATTCCATATTTCATTTCATCATCATATAAGCAAATATGTTCAATCATCTTATTTACATCATTATCACCAATCACATTGATTTAACATCTCATCATATCTCAAATCACATTAATCAATTCAGCATTCAAGTGTATATAACCAATGGCATGAACACACATTTTACATGCTCATCACAACATTCACATTATACCAAACATAACATTATTAATATGCATCAACAATGCATTAGAGTTCTTAACACATTTACAATCAAATGTGTGTTAAGTCTCAACATCATATGAATGTATGCAATAATGTAATTTGTACTTACCTTAAAACCAACTCACACCAATCTATACACTTACTCTTCCAAGAATCCTCAACACTTAGGTTAGGGCAATTCAACCTCTTCACAACCTAATCCAAAAGGAATA
Source organism: Garcia nutans (assembly GCA_947685225.1). Lineage (NCBI taxonomy): Eukaryota > Viridiplantae > Streptophyta > Magnoliopsida > Malpighiales > Euphorbiaceae > Garcia > Garcia nutans. The sequence continues at coordinate 26,940,067 of CANTUV010000007.1, read as the reverse complement.
TTAGCAAAATGACCATATGAATAGTAAATTCTGGTTTTGGACTCAACTTAATCCTTATTTTGAAAAATTGTATAAAATAATCTACTTGACTAAAAACTCTAAAAGTTTTAAAGAATTTAGTTCTACATCTTAAAATCATTCCTTTAAAATTTTAGATCAAACTGAACACAAAATCTTGGTCAAATAGTTCACCTAACCAGACTGCTCCAGTTGCCCTGCATCCTGGCAGCAGTTCTGAACTTTGTGAATTCTGTAAATTAAATTCAATAAACGTGGTTCCAAATTATTTTTCTCAAATACTAGACTCACTAAGAAACAACATATCCAAAATTAAATTGGATATTAGTTTTCTACATTTTATTAAAAATCCCGAAAGATAGCTGTCTCAGTCAAGCTACCTGCTGGAACAGGTCTAATAAAAATAATCTTTCCAAACTCATAACCATTCCAACTTCAACTAAACATATTTTTCAGTCATTCTAGACTCATTGAGGCACAACATATCAAAAATTCACTTCAAGAACGTTTTTCTATATTTAATTAAAAATCATACAAGTCACAGCATTTACTAATTGTAAAACAGAAAACCAAACTCATGTATTCTATGCTTTCAACTTCACTAAACACAACTCTTACTCTTCCATCACCAACACCAACCTAACTTCTTATCTTCAATTCAATTTGAACACTTATAAACACACCATAACAAACCTAATCATACTATCAACAACAATTCATCAACCTCAACCACAACTTCAAAAAGAACAAAGGAAATCAAGAGAGAACTTACCAAAGTTGATGAAATTTCACAAATTTCCAACTTAATCACTTGAATCTTCCTTCAATTTGATCTTATAAAATCAAAACTCTTCCTTGCTCTTTTGTCTTTGGAGTACCCAACCAAGAAAAGAAAAAGAAGAAAATGAAAAGGAAATTAGAGACAAAGTCAAATATGTGGTCTTCAAACATTCTCCACCAAGTCTTTTAATAATAAAATAATCAATTATTTCCTCTTCCACTCATTTATTTCTTCTAATTAATTCATTAATTCAATAATAAACAAATATCTTCTTTAGTTGACCATCCATTTTGACTTGTATATATGTTGTATATATTTCCATATATACAACATATAAACTTTCTCTTCAATTCTTTTTCTTTCCAATTACACATATACATTTAATTCAAATAAAACAACAATTATATCAAAACTTCTAGGGCACACTTTGGGATATTACAATTCTCCCCCTCTAAAAAGAAATTTCATCCTCGAAATTACCTGGTATTAAGTCTGAAACAGTTGAGGATACTGATCTCATATCACTTGCTCACTCTCCCAAGTTGCCTCTTCTCTACCATGATTTTTCCAAAGAACCTTTACAAGTGGTACTTTCTTATTTCTTAACTCTTTCACTTCATGTGCCAAAATAGCAATTGGTTCTTCTTCAAAAGTTAGATCCGGACTCACCTCAATAGATTCAACTGGTAAAACATGAGATGGGTCAGATCTATACCTTCGCAACATAGAAACATGGAAGACATTATGGATTCTATCCAACTCAGGTGGCAAAGCAAGACGATAAGCAACTAGTCCAACTCTTTCTAATATCTCATACGGTCCAATGAATCGAGGACTCAGTTTCCCTTTTCGACCAAATCTTAAAATCTTTTTCCAAGGAGACACTTTCAGAAATACTTTATCTCCAATATCAAATTCTTTGTGTCTCCTCTTCAAATCTGAATAAGATTTTTGTCGATCTAAAGCTGCTTTCAACCGATCCCGAATTAACTTCACTTTCTCTTCTATTTCTTTAATTAAATCAGGACCAACCAATTTGCCTTCCCCAACTTCATTCCAACATAGAGGCGTCCTACATCTTCTACCATACAATGCCTCAAATTGGACCAATCACTAGGAGCAAGACAAAGAGATATCAAGCTAGTATGGCTTTGCATATTCAAGAAGAGATTTCCAAAGAGCTTCAAGAATTATCATTCAAGAAGATGGAGATAGAGCTTGAAGAAGGCACACCAAAGCTGATTATGATGCTTAGTGTGAATATGGAAGCTAAAGGCTAGCTAAAGAGGTCCAACGTGTAAGAAAGGTCCATGGGGATTCATATGAAGCCTTGGGAAGTAATTTAAGGCCTTAGTAAGATGATGGAAGTGATTGGAAGAAAAGCTTGGAGTGCAGCCAGTTTCACACGTACCTGTGAGAATTCTGAAGCCCTGTGAGAATAGCTGGATGGACTTTGGAGTGCAGCCAGTTTCACACGTACCTGTGAGATTTTCTGAAGCCCTGTGAGAATAGCTGGATGGACCCATTGCTTAAAGATTATTAATTCTGTTTAATGGGCCACGTTTTTATCATTATGGAAGGCTTAAAAATAGGATTTTGTTTCCATACTTTATATTTTCCTTAGTGGATTAGGATTTTATTTCCATACTTTATATTTTCCTTAGTGGATTAGGATTACTTTATGTTTTTCCTTATGCAATTAGGAATGTTTTTCCTTATGCAATTAGGAATGTTTTCCTTATGCAATTAGGAATGTTTTAGTTTTCCTTATGCAATTAGGAATGTTTTCCTTATGCAATTAGGAATGTTTTAGTTTTCCATATGCAATTAGGAATTTTGTAACCCTTATTTAAGGGCACTATTAGGCTGAATTTCAGGATACAACATTTAATAAAAATTTTCGAATTCTTCTACAAGTTCTTCTTGTGAATTTTCTTGTGAGAGAGATTAGAGTGGATTCTTTAATTCTTTCTTTGCATCAAGAATTAGGTTTACTTATCAACAAGAGTTGTGGCATTTTCCTTCTTCTTACCAACTAAATCCTTCAATCATAGTGAGTTCGTGTCTCTTTATAGGCGTTGGGTTCCGTAGGAGGTGATTATCAAGTTTCAAGGAGTTCTCTGCCATTGTTATACGTTGGGTTTGCTGCCATCGTTGCTAAGGGTCCGCGTCATTTGGTATTAGAGCCTTGCTACAAGGTAATTTTTATCTACTTTGTCTTTCTTGGGTTTGTTAATTTAGGTCTTTTAAATTTCTGCGATTTAGGTTTCTTAGAGAGTCTAGTCTTTAATTTTCGAAAAAGAGTCATATATCAAAATTCAAAAAGTCTAAAGATTGTTCAAAGAGTAATTTGAAACCTAGGAAAAGGAGTCTGATTGAATTTCAAAACCTAAGCCTTGCATCTGAATTGGATTCGAAACCAAGATTAGGGTTCTTGAAAGAAAGCAAAAGCTAGAGTTTTTGTTCAAGTTTGATTTCGATTTGATTTTGAGTGAATCTGGGGTTGCGAATTAAGTCCAGATTTCGAAAAGCTCTTGGAAGTAAATTAAGTCCCAAATCAAGGGGATAGTGAGAGGAAAAAAAAGAGTACAAAATCACCTCAACAAAAATTGTTTGATATTCTTGCTATTTGGGTTTTGGAATTCAAAAATCAGACCTTAATATTCATGTTATTTGAGTGTTATAGGTGGGAATTAGAGTCTAGAAGCTAGCATTTTGGGTAGAATTGATTAGGTCCATAAAGCAGCTTACCAAGTGTGGGTTGTTTTTGATTCATTATATCCAAATTTGTCTTGTTTATTGTCTTCATTGTTTCTGATTTCTTTATCTAGGTTTTAATTCCATTACATTGCTAAGTATCATTTGCTTGTGTCGATACTTGGTTCTATATCGAGTAGTGCAAATTACCTTGCATTGCCTCCAGATACTTGTCTTGTTTTCTATCTAGTTCTAGGATTTAGGTTCTAGTTTCTTGAACGACTTGACAATTGTTGGTTGGTGAGCTTGGTTCTGAAGTGCAATCAAGGAAGACAAGAAAAGTGAGGTAATTCTAAACACTTGAGTGAATTTCGATTATTACTAATCTTGTTTCTTTGAGTTTGTTTGTTTGTTAACATGGCTGGAAAAGGAGAAGAGACTAGCAAAGAAGGAGCTATGGCCGAAAGCTTGGCTAGGCTTAATGAGACTTTGGCAGCAATGCTTGGTCGAATGGAGATGATGGATACTAGATTACAAGAGAATGCAGCACGGCAAGCACAACAAATGCAACAAGGGCAGCCATCCGCACATCCAAATCCCATAATGCGAGCTAGAAGAGTGCTTAGGAGAGAAGGGCAAGGAAATCTTGAAGCCCTAGAAGCAGCCAAAAGGGTAGAAGATGAAGATGAAGGTGGAAATCAACCTACCACTGTCACGACCCAATTTGTACATATGTACAGTACATCCATGTACAGTACATCCGCATATAGTAACAGGAGCCGTCCCGAGTAATCACCAAAGAACACGAAGTGAAAGGAAGCTCTATAGGACAAAAAGGACCTAACTGAAAAGATTGTAAAAGTTTTGGGGAGGTGACTGTAATTTCAAAAAGTTTTGGGGAGGTAACTGTAATTTCCAAAAGTTGTATTGGAGGTTTTTAATAGTGCATATAACAGACTCCAGAAATGGAAAGTAGAGAAAAATTGGGTCGAAATGGAACAGCACGGTTTTTCCCGAAAATGCATAGTTTGAGAGATACAGTGTAACACCCCTACATTCAATACATGCACACTACAAACACCACAATGTAGTATACATGCACTAAACATAGAGATGCTACGGATTTTCTTAACATTTTAAACATTTTAAACCATACCTTAATCTTTCAATTGTATACATTATAGAAAGATAAGTAGTTAACTTGTAATATAAAACTAAATAGATATATATAGATACATTTAGTTGTTACGCAGCGGAAATTATCAAATATTTACATATATGAAAACATTTAATTTCATATTTACAAATATACACATATGTACATTAAAATCATTACTTTACAAAATATAAAAGAGTTATACATGATTGGCAAGTCTCCTCTGATCTTTAAGTTCCCAAAATCAACTCTTCACTGTCTACTCTCACTCGGTCTCGAAGAGCTCTCGGGTTCAACCCTAATACCTGCGCGATCAAACACTATCGCGCTAAGCCAACGGCTTAGTAAGACAAAATGTGCTAGTGTTATGCTTCAGTGTAATGCAATGCCAATTCTCAATCCATATTATACATGTAACATCATATATGCAAGGCTAACAACATACCTTTACATTTCATATGCCTCATTAGTTATTCATTTAACCATTCATGAACAACATTAAACAAATCATGACTCACATTAAACAAAGACAAGCATTGGGCCCAAGACACACTAATATGCCATTCAATTTTCAGAGTTAATGTTTTGGTTTTATTATCACATTTATCAATATCATATACCCAACTAGGCTTCAAGGATTGGGTTCAACCAAGCTTCAAGAGGAGCAAAGCATGCTAAGCATCAACCCAACTTGGCTTCAAGAACCAACCCAACCTAGCTTCAAGGGTGGTAACATCTCAATTAGGCTTCAAGGATTCAATCCAACCTAACTTCAAGAGATTGTTACACTTATTAGGCATGCCACCAACAACCCACTCTGAAAATGGAATAACACACTAGCCACACAATCCATTTATTATTTAGTTATCATGTCCATTCTCAATTCTCATCAACATTTAGGCAAACATGCCTTCTTTCTTTCAATATCATCATCATAGCCAATCATAATGACTTTGCATCACATTTCATTATACATTACTCATGGAACACATTATCATTCACAATGCATAACATAACATTATTCAATCTCAACAATGCAATTAGGGCAAAGAACAATTTATGTCATTCATAGCTTTAGGATCTTCCACATCCATTTGATTAGGGCATTCTTTGTTTGAAGTATGTTTAAAGTGTTTATGCTTAAGTTTAGGTACCAAAATACCTTTGAAGAATCCAAACAATGCAATTAGAACAAAGAAATAAATCCCTAACCAACAAATGTGAAGAACACGGGCAGCCCACTTGAGGGACACGGCCAAGCTTGTGGCCGTGTCTCTCAACACCTCTTGACAGTAAGCAACACGGCTTGGGGACACGGCCGTGTCACCCAAAAACCAATCCAACACGCCCAAAATCTCTTGACTTGGCCGTGTCTTTCTTTCCCTTTGGCCGTGTCACCCAAGAACACAAACCCTAATATTCACAACTCTCCTCCAATTGCACTCAAACTCATCAAACACAATATTGCATGTTTCAAATGAATGGAAACAATGTTGTAAACACAAATTCATCACAAAAATCATTTCACAAAACTTTCCTAATACATCTAAACACAAACCATCTCAAAACCCTAAAACCAACATCCTTCTCCATCTTCCAAAAATCAACATCCACCACTTCCAACAACAACACCTATTTAAACTCTTAACTTAAAACCAATTTAACACATGAAAACACATCTCAACCACCTCTTAAACACACCAAATCACAAAATCAACCAACCCTAATTCACTTCAAACACAACTTCAAAATAAGTAAAGAAAACAAGAGAATACTTACTTGAAATGAAGAAATTCCACAAATCTCTAACCAAAACCCTTGATTCCTTCTTCAAATTGCTTCTAGCATCAAAAACACTTCTCTTGCTCTTTTCTTTCTTGAATGGCCGGCACCCACAAAAAAAAAAGAAGAAAATCCACACAAGTCAACATCTTTTCTTCTTTAAATCTCCACCAAGAGATTTCTAAAAGTAAATTACCTCAATGCCCTTAACCATTTGTTCTAGCTCTCTTTTAACTTATAAGTCCTTTTATGTAATTTCACATTCAACAAAATAAATATCTCTACCCCCTTGACTCTTCATTTGACCAATTTATATGTTATATATATCATCATATACACAACATATACCATTCTCTCTAAACCCTATTTTCTTTCCCAATTTCTTTTCTCTTGCAATTAACACATATATTCAATCCAATATAACAACAACAACAACAACAACATCAAAACTTCTAGAGCATATATGAGGATATTACAATTCTCTCCCTCTAAAAAGAAATTTTGTCCTCGTAATTACCTGATATCAAAGATGAAACAACTGAGGATATTGCTCTCGCATGGATTGTTCACTTTCCCAAGTTGCTTCTTCTTTTGCATGATTCTTCCATAGAACCTTCACCAATGGCACTCTCTTGTTTCTCAGCTCTTTCACATCATGTGCCAAGATAGCAACTGGTTCCTCTTCAAAAGTCAAATCTGGGCTCACTTCGATAGATTCAATTGGCAACACATGAGATGGATCTAATCTGTACCTCCTCAACATAGAAACATGAAACACATTATGAATACAATCCAACCCAGGTGGCAAAGCAAGTCGATACGCAACTGGCCCAACTCTTTCCAAAACTTCATACGGTCCAATGAAACGAGGACTCAATTTCCCTTTCCGACCGAACCTCAAAATCTTCTTCCAATGAGACACTTTCAGAAATACCTTATCTCCAACATCAAACTCTATGTCTCTCCTTTTTAGATCTGCATAAGACTTCTGTCGGTCTGAAGCTGCTTTTAACCTGCCTCGAATCAACTTTACTTTTTCTTCAGTTTCTTGAATCAAATCAGGACCATCCAACTTATTATCTCCAAGCTCATTCCAACAAAGAGGTGTCCTACACCGTCTGCCATACAATGCTTCGAATGGTGCCATACCAATGCTGGATTGGTGACTGTTGTTGTAAGCAAACTCCACAAGAGGTAAGAATCTATCCCAACTTCCAAAGAAATCAATGACACAGTTTCTCAACATGTCCTCAATAATCTGTATCACCCTCTCTGACTGTCCATCCGTCTGTGGATGAAAAGCAGTACTGAAGTGTAATCGAGAACCCAAAGCACTATGCAAACTCTTCCAAAATCATGAAGTAAACCTGGGATCTCGATCAGACACTAAAGAAGTTGGAACACCATGCAACTTCACAATCTCATGGATATACAGCTCAGCCAATCTCTCCAAAGAGTAATCCATCCGAACCGGAAGGAAATGAGCTGTCTTAGTCAATCTATCCACAATCACCCATATAGCATCATGCTTCTTTTGTGTCAATGGCAAACCAGACACAAAATCCATCGTCACTCTATCCCACTTCCATTCTGGTACTGATAATGGTTGAAGCAATCCAGTTGGAACTTGATGCTCTGCTTTAACCTTCTGACAGGTGAGACATTTCGACACAAAATCTGCAATATCTCTCTTCAAACCAATCCACCAGTAATGTTGTCTCAAATCATGATACATCTTTGTATTACCCGGATGCATAGCAAACACTGACTGATGTGCTTCTTCTAAAATGACTCTTTTCAAATCAGCATCATCGGGTACACACAATCGGTTCTTAAACCAGAGACTCCCATCACCTTTCACAACAAAATCTCTAGTCTTCCCATTCTTCCAATCTGAAATAATCTTTTGAATCTTCATATCAGTCAACTGAGCCTCTTTGATCTGATCCAATAAAATTGGTTTCAAATGCAATTGTGTCAACAATGCACCATCATCACAAGGTACAAAACTGGCATGCAAAGCTCTCAACTCAACAAGCAACGAGAGCGAGTAAACAGTTAAACCAGCTAAAGACTTCCGACTCAAGGCATCAGCAACAACATTTGCTTTACCTGGATGATAATCAATCAAACAGTCGTAGTCTTTAATCAATTCCAACCATCTCCTCTGTCGAAGATTGAGCTCTTTTTGAACACCCAAATATTTCAAACTTTTGTGATAAGTGTAGATAAAACATTTCTCCCCAAACAGATAGTGTCACCAAATCTTCAATGCAAACACAATGGCTGCTAGCTCCAAATCATGGGTCGGATAGTTAAGCTCATGCGGTTTCAACTGTCGAGATGCATAAGCTATAACTTTACCTTCCTGCATCAGCACACACCCCAAACCACTATGTGAAGCATCACTGTAAATCACATATGGTTTGCCTTCTACAGGTAAAGTAAGAACAGGCGCTTGAGTCAGCATATCTCTCAACTGTTCAAAGCTAGCCTGACACTGATCCGTCCACACAAATCTCACTCCCTTACGATGCAATCTATTGAGTGGAGTAGCTATCAAAGAAAACCCTTTCACAAACCGCCGGTAATAGCCTGCCAAACCCAGAAAACTTCTAACCTCTGTCACCGACTTGGGTGGACTCCAATTCAATATAGCTTCAACTTTGCTCGGATCAACTCTAATGCCTTCTGCTGAAACAATATGTCCGAGAAAAGCGACTTGATCCAACCAGAACTCACACTTCGACAATTTGGCAAACAACTGCTTCTCTCTCAAATCTGCAACACAATCCGCAGATGAATATCATGTTCCTCTTCATTCCGCGTATACACCAGAATGTCATCGATGAAGACCACTACAAACTGATCCAGATAGGGCCTAAACACCCTATTCATCAAATCCATAAAAGCTGCAGGTGCATTTGTTAGACCAAAAGGCATAACTAGAAATTCATAATGCCCATACCTGGTCCGAAAGGCGGTCTTGGAAATGTCTTCAGCTTTAACTCTTAATTGATGGTACCCAGATCTCAAATCAATTTTAGAAAACACAGCTGCACCCTTCAATTGATCAAAGAGATCATCAATTCTAGGCAAAGGATATTTATTTTTAATAGTCACCTTGTTCAATTGCCTATAATCGATACACAACCTCATAGTACCATCTTTCTTTTTCACAAATAGCACAGGAGCTCCCCAAGGAGAAACACTAGGGCGAATAAATCCTTTGTCCAACAACTCCTGTAATTGCACTTTCAATTCCCTCAATTCTGCTGGTGCCATTCTATAAGGAGTAATAGAGATAGGAGTGGTACCAGGCAACAATTCAATACCGAACTCCACCACTCTCTCAGGAGGTAATCCTGGCAACTCCTCTGGAAACACATCTAGGAACTCTGCAACTGTGGGTATATCATCAATAGGAGAACCCCTTACTCTAGCATCTACCACATGAGCAAGATAGGCTTCACATCCCTTTCTAATCAACCTCCTGGCTGCAACAGCTGAAACAAATAAGGAGGCTAGCTGTTCCTGCTCATTAGATACTATCACCTCTCTACCATCAACAGTTCTCAAAGAAACAATTTTCCTTTTACAGTCTACTACAGCTCCATGTCTAGATAGCCAGTCCATACCTAGAATCACATCATATTCCTTAAATGGCATCTCAATCAAGTCTCCAAGGAACTCCTCACCTTGCACCCTCACTGCACTATCTCGGTGCACCTTACTCACAACCACACTATGCCCTAACGGATTTGTCACCAACACATCAAATCCTAGGGACTCAGCATGCATATCAGACACAGGTAAAACAGATGCACTAATATAAGAATGTGTGGAACCCGGATCAATCAAAGCAAGTACTGAAGTATCAATTAAAGAAAAAGTACCAGCTATGACTGCCGATGCATCTGGCTGCCTCTGCATAACATACATCCTCTGCGAAGATCCAACCTCCTCTGGCCTAGTCTCCCTGGATGTAGCACCTCCTCTAGCACTGAACCCAGATCTGCCTCCCCGGCTGCTACCTCTGCCTGTTCGACCTCCCCTCACACTAGGTCGAGAAGCTGCAGTATCAACTGACATCTGTTCTTGCCTCTCAGGACAATCTCTAACAAAGTGATCTGGTGATCCACATCTGAAACAAACCCCTGCTACACCAGTCTTCCAGCAAGGACCACCATGTGGCCTACCACAATGGATACAGATGGTTAGGGTGGATCTCTGAATCATAGGGGTTGGAGCACTTGCCACTGAAGCTGCAAGTCTAAATCTCTACCTCTGTAACTGCACTGACCTACCAGCTGACCTCTGACTCCTACTAACTCTAGGAACAAAGCTTCCTTTACCTCTCTTAACAGAAGAAGACCCTGCCTCAAACTGGGGCCTCCTAACCCTAACCTCTTCCTCTGAAGCAGCTGCAATAACTTGAGTTCGCTCTACACTTCGAGCTGCTGCCACTAGCTGGGAGAAATCGTGATATCTAGATCCAGCCACTAAGCACATGATAGAGGGCCTCAATCCCTCCTCAAATCTCCTGCATCTATCTATCTCATCAGCTATAATGCCCCCAGCATACTGGCTCAATCGAATAAACTCAATCTCATACTCAGTTACAGTCTTGCTATCTTGCTTCAAGCTTAAGAACTCCATCTTCTTCATGTCTTTGTACTCCCTAGGAGTATACTTCAACTCAAACTCTCTCAGAAAATCCGCATGTGACAAGGTTGGTGGATCATCCATAGAATGGGGCACTGTCCTCCACCAGTCGTATGCATCCTTCTGTAGCAAAGATCTTGCATAATCAAACTTTTCCTCCAATGTGGCTTGCAACTGAATAAAAATCCTCTGTACTTTGTCAAGCCACTGTTCTGCTACAGCTGGATCAGTAGTACCAAGGAAATCCTCCGCTCCATACTTCCTTAGTTTGTCATAGTGCCTCACTGGTACCACAGGCTGAGGGGGTGGTGGCACTGGTTGCACTGGTGCTTGCCTCAAAGCTTCTACCACATGCCTAACCCAAGCTGGCGGAACCTCCTCCCCAGCTGGTCTCCCCAACACCGAAGCAGGTGCCTCCCCAGCACTAACAACCCTAACTCCATCATCAGGGACAATACTCTCAGCACTACCCTCAACTGACTGGCGTGAGTGAGAATCCATCACAACCTAACACTGCAAACACAGTAGAATACTTCTTATTAAAGATCAGAGATTGCCAATCCCAAACATATATGTTATTCAAAAACCACTTTTTAAAATCAAAATAGTCTTTTTCTTACATTTTACCTAGGTTGAGAATCTCAAACCTAGGCTCTGATACCAAAACAATTGTAACACCCCTACATTCAATACATGCACACTACAAACACCACAATGTAGTATACATGCACTAAACATAGAGATGCTACGGATTTTCTTAACATTTAAAACATTTTAAACCATACCTTAATCTTTCAATTGTATACATTATAGAAAGATAAATAGTTAACTTGTAATATAAAACTAAATAGATATATATAGATACATTTAGTTGTTACGCAGCGGAATTTATCAAATATTTACATATATGAAAACATTTAATTTCATATTTACAAATATACACATATGTACATTAAAATCATTACTTTACAAAATATAAAAGAGTTATACATGATTGGCAAGTCTCCTCTGATCTTTAAGTTCCCAAAATCAACTCTTCACTGTCTACTCTCACTCGGTCTCGAAGAGCTCTCGGGTTCAACCCTAATACCTGCGTGATCAAACACTATCGCGCTAAGCCAACGGCTTAGTAAGACAAAATGTGCTAGTGTTATGCTTCAGTGTAATGCAATGCCAATTCTCAATCCATATTATACATGTAACATCATATTTGCAAGGCTAACAACATACCTTTACATTTCATATGCCTCATTAGTTATTCATTTAACCATTCATGAACAACATTAAACAAATCATGACTCACATTAAACAAAGACAAGCATTGGGCCCAAGACACACTAATATGCCATTCAATTTTCAGAGTTAATGTTTTGGTTTTATTATCACATTTATCAATATCATATACCCAACTAGGCTTCAAGGATTAGGTTCAACCAAGCTTCAAGGGGAGCAAAGCATGCTAAGCATCAACCCAACTTGGCTTCAAGAACCAACCCAACCTAGCTTCAAGGGTGGTAACATCTCAATTAGGCTTCAAGGATTCAATCCAACCTAACTTCAAGAGATTGTTACACTTATTAGGCATGCCACCAACAACCCACTCTGAAAATGGAATAACACATTAGCCACACAATCCATTTATTATTTAGTTATCATGTCCATTCTCAATTCTCATCAACATTTAGGCAAACATGCCTTCTTTCTTTCAATATCATCATCATAGCCAATCACAATGACTTTGCATCACATTTCATTATACATTACTCATGGAACACATTATCATTCACAATGCATAACATAACATTATTCAATCTCAACAATGCAATTAGGGCAAAGAACAATTTATGTCATTCATAGCTTTAGGATCTTCCACATCCATTTGATTAGGGCATTCTTTGTTTGAAGTATGTTTAAAGTGTTTATGCTTAAGTTTAGGTACCAAAATACCTTTGAAGAATCCAAACAATGCAATTAGAACAAAGAAATAAATCCCTAACCAACAAATGTGAAGAACACGGGCAGCCCACTTGAGGGACACGGCCAAGCTTGTGGCCGTGTCTCTCAACACCACTTGACAGTAAGCAACACAGCTTGGGGACACGGCCGTGTCACCCAAAAACCAATCTAACACGCCCAAAATCTCTTGACTTGGCCGTGTCTTTCTTTCCCTTTGGCCGTGTCACCCAAGAACACAAACCCTAATATTCACAACTCTCCTCCAATTGCACTCAAACTCATCAAACACAATATTGCATGTTTCAAATGAATGGAAACAATGTTGTAAACACAAATTCATCACAAAAATCATTTCACAAAACTTTCCTAATACATCTAAACACAAACCATCTCAAAACCCTAAAACCAACATCCTTCTCCATCTTCCAAAAATCAACATCCACCACTTCCAACAACAACACCTATTTAAACTCTTAACTTAAAACCAATTTAACACATGAAAACACATCTCAACCACCTCTTAAACACACCAAATCACAAAATCAACCAACCCTAATTCACTTCAAACACAACTTCAAAATAAGTAAAGAAAACAAGAGAATACTTACTTGAAATGAAGAAATTCCACAAATCTCTAACCAAAACCCTTGATTCCTTCTTCAAATTGCTTCTAGCATCAAAAACACTTCTCTTGCTCTTTTCTTTCTTGAATGGCCGGCACCCACAAAAAAAAAAGAAGAAAATCCACACAAGTCAACATCTTTTCTTCTTTAAATCTCCACCAAGAGATTTCTAAAAGTAAATTACCTCAATGCCCTTAACCATTTGTTCTAGCTCTCTTTTAACTTATAAGTCCTTTTATGTAATTTCACATTCAACAAAATAAATATCTCTACCCCCTTGACTCTTCATTTGACCAATTTATATGTTATATATATCATCATATACACAACATATACCATTCTCTCTAAACCCTATTTTCTTTCCCAATTTCTTTTCTCTTGCAATTAACACATATATTCAATCCAATATAACAACAACAACAACAACAACAACATCAAAACTTCTAGAGCATATATGAGGATATTACAATTCTCTCCCTCTAAAAAGAAATTTTGTCCTCGTAATTACCTGATATCAAAGATGAAACAACTGAGGATATTGCTCTCGCATGGATTGTTCACTTTCCCAAGTTGCTTCTTCTTTTGCATGATTCTTCCATAGAACCTTCACCAATGGCACTCTCTTGTTTCTCAGCTCTTTCACATCATGTGCCAAGATAGCAACTGGTTCCTCTTCAAAAGTCAAATCTGGGCTCACTTCGATAGATTCAATTGGCAACACATGAGATGGATCTAATCTGTACCTCCTCAACATAGAAACATGAAACACATTATGAATACAATCCAACCCAGGTGGCAAAGCAAGTCGATACGCAACTGGCCCAACTCTTTCCAAAACTTCATACGGTCCAATGAAACGAGGACTCAATTTCCCTTTCCGACCGAACCTCAAAATCTTCTTCCAATGAGACACTTTCAGAAATACCTTATCTCCAACATCAAACTCTATGTCTCTCCTTTTTAGATCTGCATAAGACTTCTGTCGGTCTGAAGCTGCTTTTAACCTGCCTCGAATCAACTTTACTTTTTCTTCAGTTTCTTGAATCAAATCAGGACCATCCAACTTATTATCTCCAAGCTCATTCCAACAAAGAGGTGTCCTACACCGTCTGCCATACAATGCTTCGAATGGTGCCATACCAATGCTGGATTGGTGACTGTTGTTGTAAGCAAACTCCACAAGAGGTAAGAATCTATCCCAACTTCCAAAGAAATCAATGACACAGCTTCTCAACATGTCCTCAATAATCTGTATCACCCTCTCTGACTGTCCATCCGTCTGTGGATGAAAAGCAGTACTGAAGTGTAATCGAGAACCCAAAGCACTATGCAAACTCTTCCAAAATCATGAAGTAAACCTGGGATCTCGATCAGACACTAAAGAAGTTGGAACACCATGCAACTTCACAATCTCATGGATATACAGCTCAGCCAATCTCTCCAAAGAGTAATCCATCCGAACCGGAAGGAAATGAGCTGTCTTAGTCAATCTATCCACAATCACCCATATAGCATCATGCTTCTTTTGTGTCAATGGCAAACCAGACACAAAATCCATCGTCACTCTATCCCACTTCCATTCTGGTACTGATAATGGTTGAAGCAATCCAGTTGGAACTTGATGCTCTGCTTTAACCTTCTGACAGGTGAGACATTTCGACACAAAATCTGCAATATCTCTCTTCAAACCAATCCACCAGTAATGTTGTCTCAAATCATGATACATCTTTGTATTACCCGGATGCATAGCAAACACTGACTGATGTGCTTCTTCTAAAATGACTCTTTTCAAATCAGCATCATCGGGTACACACAATCGGTTCTTAAACCAGAGACTCCCATCACCTTTCACAACAAAATCTCTAGTCTTCCCATTCTTCCAATCTGAAATAATCTTTTGAATCTTCATATCAGTCAACTGAGCCTCTTTGATCTGATCCAATAAAATTGGTTTCAAATGCAATTGTGTCAACAATGCACCATCATCACAAGGTACAAAACTGGCATGCAAAGCTCTCAACTCAACAAGCAACGAGAGCGAGTAAACAGTTAAACCAGCTAAAGACTTCCGACTCAAGGCATCAGCAACAACATTTGCTTTACCTGGATGATAATCAATCAAACAGTCGTAGTCTTTAATCAATTCCAACCATCTCCTCTGTCGAAGATTGAGCTCTTTTTGAACACCCAAATATTTCAAACTTTTGTGATAAGTGTAGATAAAACATTTCTCCCCAAACAGATAGTGTCACCAAATCTTCAATGCAAACACAATGGCTGCTAGCTCCAAATCATGGGTCGGATAGTTAAGCTCATGCGGTTTCAACTGTCGAGATGCATAAGCTATAACTTTACCTTCCTGCATCAGCACACACCCCAAACCACTATGTGAAGCATCACTGTAAATCACATATGGTTTGCCTTCTACAGGTAAAGTAAGAACAGGCGCTTGTGATAATAATGTATACACTGGAAAACAAGACACGTAAAGGTATCCGAAGTAAATGGAAGGACTCCGCAGTGATCGATGTTGAAGAACGAACCTAAGTGGAGACCCGAATCACGTAAGGACCTAAAGGGAATTTTTACAAAAGTCAAGGGCATGAGCGTAATTTTTATAAATTAGTTCAAAATCAAGAATGAATATCAGAAATGGAAACAAGAGGTTGAAAGGAGGAGAATGGTACATTTTACGCGTCGTAAAACCACCCGGTTACGAAGAAAAGGCAAAACCTTCCATTGAAGGGTATTTTGGTCTTTTCACTTCCACTCATTTTCTAGAAAAGGGACACATGGCATAGTAATTTTCTAGAAAATGACACATGGCAAAATCTTGTTTAAAGACACTTTTGGGTTGGATTAATCTTAACCCTCCACATGGCACCATCCTAGTTAAAGATACTTTTGTGGTGGTTACATCTTAACCCTCCAAAATGAAATTAATTAAATAAATGGAAAATGGAAAAATATAAAAAGAGAGAGAAGGATGATTAAAGAACTAAGGACACATTTTTCTCTCCATTTTTGAGAGGCATGGCCGAATTCTCTCCACCAAAAAAGGGAAGGAATTTTTCAAGTGCTCAAATGGATTTTTGGAAGGAAAAGCTTAATTTTAAGGTAAGGATTCCAATTCTAGCTTTAGTTTATTCATTTGATTGATAGTTTTCAAGTTATCAATGAAAGAAAAGTTGGGAAGATTATGGGAAAGTTAAGAAAGTGAAGAGAAATTAGATTAAATGATCCATACATGTAGAAGTGATGAGTAAATGGTAATTAGTAGCTTTAGATAGTAAGAATCAAGGCTTGAACATATAGGTTTTATCACGTTCTTATTATGGAAGTTATGAAAATTATAGGAAATCAAAGGGATAAAGAAGAAGAAGGGAAGAAAGAATAAGACAAGCAAGGAACAAAGCAAATAAACAAGGTTTGGTACTTAAATCATTGCCTTTTCAATTAATTCACATATATTGCATTATGGGATTTTTGAAATGGTTTTGAAATAATGTTATTATGTGTGGTAAATATGTGAGAAAGTGCTTTTGAACCATTTGTAATCAATTGATTGTGAAAAGAATGAAAACAAAACAAACTAGCTAAATTTGCTCAACTATCCATAAACTTTGATGAACTTTTAATCACTCCTTTGGTTTGATTTTTGAAAGAGGGACCCTTAGTCTTTCAATGGTATCACAAAAGGAGTCTAAAAATCAATTTTGCAAGAAAAAAATGAATTTCCCTCAAATTTTGAAAATTGGGCCGAATGGTCCCTTTTGGGCACCATTCTGCAGCTTTCATTTTGGGCAGTCCGTTGAAGGGGCAAACGAAAGAAATTTTCAACGAAATTTTACATGCATTTAGTTAACTTATTAAAGTGTTTTCCTGCAAAAATTCATCCAAAAATAAGGTTGTTCACTTGGTCAAAACTGTTGCCAAAGTTGACTGATTTTCAGCAGTAAAACAGATTTTACTATTTAGTTGTCGCGCGCCATTGCGTTGCCGATTTTACGTGCCGCGCTACTATTCATTTGGTCAATTTTCTAAATGTGTTAAAACTTGAATATTATGATATGGATTGATGTTAAATCATATAAAATGACATGAAGGAGAATTGGAAATGATCAGAAAGGCATCATGACAAGCTATTCCGACAATACATACCTTATGGAAAAATCATGATCTATTGAATATCATGACTAAAGTAATTTAATAAATTATTTATGCTCTAATTGGTATATCAGAACCCTTGAGATAAGGGTATGATGCATCATACTATTACTGCAGTACTGCTTATGACATGATATGATATTCCGGCTGAAGGCCGATGATTACAATGACATGATCAATGATGCAATGATAATGGCCATTGGCACATGTGCAAGAATTATGATGAAAGATAATGAAATATGATCATGATGAGATATGTTTATCATGACCCTTCCTTATCCGCTGATGTTCTGTTAAACCAGTAGAGCAACCAAAATGATAAAAGCAAGAAAATGATTTAAATTCAAAATATTCAATCAAGTCTTTTTACCTTCTGTGTTTTGTATTTATTCCTTTCAATTGTTTAAAGTATATAAATATATGTTCAAATAATTCTTTCATTTTATTGCAATGATTTAAGTACCCACTAAGCAATTGCTTAGCGAGTTTAGTTTCCCTCTAAACTCGTAGGTTAAACGAGGAGACGAGATTGCAGCATGTCCTGCGCAGCTAGCCTTGACTACTACTTTGGGTAGGAGTTTGGATATGATTGATTGTAGCAATATGGCATGTACATAAGCTTGTATGATCTAGCAAATAAATGTATTATACTGAAAAGCCAGAACACGTACACTGCTAGTAATATAATAAATCTTATTTGGGTTTAGCACTTATGTATGCAAGTATAGAAGTGTGAATTCTTCTTGCAGGATTGTAGTTGAGGTTATAAGGGTGGATTATTGGGAGTGTGCTTGAGTTGAATTGTGAAACAAAATGTTTTTCAAAAATTTTAAAAATCAGTTTTGGCAACACTTGGGACCTCCATTTTTAGGGGAGGTTATGGCAAATTTTTTTTTTATAAATCAGCACTTAAAATTAGCTAAGTAAAATATTAAGACACAACCACCATGAGTTAACAGTCCATCTTGGTCTATAAACGTAGGCTAAGATGGGGTGTTACAACCACTGATGGTGACCTTACTTCCATCAAGATGAAAATTCCTTCCTTTGAAGGGAAGAATAATGCAGAAGAGTTCATAGAATGGGAGAGGAAAGTTGAGCAGATTTTTGAATGCCATAACTACACCGAAGAGAAGAAATCAGTTTTGGCAGCCGTAGAGTTCAAAGGGTATGCTACCTTTTGGTGGGATCAATTGAAAGCTAATAGAAGAGGGAAAGGTATGAGGCCTATTCCTGAATGGTCAACCTTGAAAGAACTAATGAGGAGCCGATTTGTACCATCTCACTACATTCAGGATTTGTACTGTAATATCCCTATGCATACCCCAGAAGTTTTGTATGTTGTTGTTGTTGTTGTTATTGTTGTTGGTTTAAATTGAGAAAAGAAAATATATGTATATGTGTTTTGGGGAAATTTAGGGTTTAGAGACAAGTTTATATGTTGTGTATATGGTGATATATATAGCATATAAAATGGTCAAAGAGAAAGAGTCAATGCAAGAGGAGATATTTTTATATGGCATGTGGAATTACTTAATTGGGTTCATAAGAGACAAAAGCTTAGTTAAGTGATAAGGGGTATATGAGTAATTGCTTGAAATGAAATGCTTGGTGGAGGATTTTTGGTAATTAGTAATTATATTATTATTATTATTATTATTATTATTATATACATATATGTGGCTATCGTGGAAGAGGAAAAAGAAATAAAGATATTCTCTTCTTCTTCTTCTTCTTCTTCTTCTCCTTTTGGTTCTTGCACGAGAGAGAGAGAGAGAGGTAGAGAGATGAGTTGATCTTCACCTAAACCTTAGGGTTTTAAGAGAATTGAAGGAAGAATCAAAGGATTAGGTGGAGATTTGGTGGAATTCATCAATTGAGGTAAGTACTTACTTGTTTTCCTTTGTTAATGTTTGAGATAGGTTGTGATGGATTGATTTCATGATTTAGTGTGTTATATATGTGTTTACAAGTATTGAAATTGATTACAAGCTAAAGGATTGGATTGGTGTTGGTTTTGTTGGAAAGATGGTAAGTATTCTCTTGTTTTCTTTACTTAATTGGAAGTTGTGTTGGAAGTGAAGTAAGGTTTGATGATTTTGTGATTTGGTGGATTTGAGATGTGTTGTGTTGTGTGTTCAAGTGTTAAATTGATTTTAAGTTATGAGTTTAATTAGAGGTTGTTGTTGGAAATGGTGGAGATGTTGATTTTAGGGTTTTGAGTGGAGATGTGTTTAATTGTTATATTAATGTGTTGTGAAGTAATTCTTGTGATGAATATGTGTTTAAAACATTGATTATATTCATTTGAAGCATGTTATATAATGAATATTGTGTTTGAGTGCAATTAGAAGAGAATTGGTTTTGGTGATGGGTGACACGGCCATAGGCATTGAAGAGACACGGGCGTGTTCATCAATTGAGTTGGGCATGTCAATTGTTTGAATTGGCTACTGCCTCTTTTGTTGTTAGTGACACGGGCGTGTTCCATCAAGTGGCTAGACGTGTCCATCAAATGGGTTGGGCGTGTCCTACAAATGAATTACATATTGCTTTATACTTTGTTTCTTTTTACATTGTTTTGATTCTTCAAAGGTTCCATTGTTTCTAAACTTAAACATGAACATTATAAATATGTTTTAAACACAAGAATGATCTAATCAAAGGAATGTGGAAGATCATAAAGCTATGAATCATATCAATTGTGTTTTGCCCTAATTGCATTGTTGAGATTTAGCAATGTTATGTTATGCACTTTGAATGATATGTTTGCCTAGTTAATGTAATTGATGTTGTATATATATATATCAATGAGGCTATATGTAAAATGTGAAAAAGAGGATGAAGTTATTGATTATGGATAGCTTGGTGGGAATAACTCTTGAGGGTGAAAGAGATGAGGATCATCCAAAAAGGTATGTACAATGCAATTTATAATGATGTGAATGATATGTTTACCTAGTTAATGTAATTGATGTTGTATATATATATATATCAATGGTGGAATATGACATGTAAAGGATATGATGAGGTAAATGATTATGTATGTAAAAGATGAAATGATAATTCAAATAAGACATGATATGAGACAATGCCATTGTGTTTGGCTATGATGAATGATGCTATATGAGATATAATGTGATCATGGATGAGATAACTATACACTTGAATAATGAAGTGTTATATTGTGAAATAAAATGTGAAGCCATTGTTATTGGCTAATGTGATTCAATGGAGATAAATGAGGCATGTTTGCCTAAATGATAATGAGAATTGAGAATGAAATCTAAATGAATTGTGTGGCTAATGTGTTATTCCATTTTCAGAGTTTGTTGTTGGTGGCATGCCTAATAAGTGTAACAATCTCTTGAAGTTAGGTTGGATTGGATCCTTGAAGCCTAATTGAGATGTTACCACCCTTGAAGCTAGGTTGGATTAGTTCTTGAAGCCAAGTTGGGTAGAAGCTTAGCATGCTTTGCTCCCCTTGAAGCTTGGTTGAACTTGATCCTTGAAGCCTAGTTGGGTATATGATATTGATAAATGTGATAACAAACCAAAGCATTAACTCTGAAAATTGAATTGCATATTAGTGTCTGTTGGGCCCGAGTCTGTCTTTGATGTCTATGTGATATACAAATGTTGAATTAAATGAATTATGAGATCTATGATTGATTTTGTTGACAATGTGACTTATGATTGGTGAATTGTGAATTAAACAATGTTATGAAGTATGATATGTAATGTGTATGTATTGATATGTTGATTGTGAGTATTGGTGATGGATTGTGGTTGGTGTTAATGATTGCCTTGTTGGAAATGTTTCATGATTGGTAAATGGTGAATAAAATAATGTTATGAAGTATGTTGTGGAATGTGGGTATTGAAATATGATTTAGTTGAGATATATGAAAGGTACAATCTAAAAGAAAAGATATGATAAGCTAAAGTTACATGAAATTGATATATCATTATATGCTAATATTTTTATAATGTATGTGTATATTATATATTTGTATTACTAAGCTCTCGGGCTTAGCGCGGTTGTTTGATCGCGCAGGTGACCAGATGAAAGATATAAAGTCTTGCGTTATGCCACGAGAAGAGTAAGAGTTTGTCGAGACCAACTAGAGGGTGATGCATACATTTATAATTTAATTATGATGTACTTTTATCAAGAATGTAATCATGTGTATAAATGATGTTTCGAGAAAGATAAGATTATTGTATATTTATAAGATCATTAAAAGTATATCGATTTTGTAAATGTTCTTTAAATTAATGTATTGTTGTTTGAGATATGTTAAAGGTTTGTAAATTGTAACGAAATGTGACATCTTTATACTTTATATATTTACTGTACGTATACCAGGTATATGTGTAGTACTTATATGGAGTATCGGGGTGTTACATGTACAATCGACTAGCAAGATTAGTTTAAGGTGGAAGAAGTGTGGAAGAGTACCACAAAGAAATGAAGATGATCATGGCTAGGGCAAATATTGATGAAGATGAAGACAAGAAGATGTCACGATTTCTGGGGGGATTGAATTTGAACATAGCCAATGAATTGGAGATGTATGAATTCAACACAATGGAAGAGTTAGTTCAAAAGGCCATGAAGATAGAGAGAAGATTGAAGAATAAAGCTATTTTGAAAACTGGCTACTCTAAAGCTAGTGGAAATTTTTCAAACTTCAAGGGTTCAAGTTTGAGCGGAGGTTCCTACAAAGGGGATTACAAGGGTTCTTTCCAAAAGAATTCTTCCTACAATCCTAATTTCAAGAAGCCGAATGATGGGGATGCAAAAATAGCTAAGGAAACACCTTCTAGACCTACTCCAAGTAGGGAAATTAAATGCTATAAGCGTTTGGGAAGTGGACACATTGCTTCTCAATGTCTGAATAAGAGGGTGATGATTGCAACCCGTGAAGGGGAAATTGAATCAGAATCTGAACATGAAGAAGAAGAGGAGGTCGAATGTGGTGATAGGGCAAAATATGATGAAGAGGCTTGGGAGAATCAAGTCTTGAATGCTGAACATGGAGATACTAGAAGAGCCTTGAATATTCAAGTCAAGGAAGAAGGCTTGGATCAAAGGGAGAATCTTTTCCACTCTAGGTGTTTGGTGAATGGTAAGGTTTGTACACTTATCATTGATGGTGGAAGTTGCACTAATGCTGCTAGTACTACAATGGTGGATAAATTGGGGTTAACTTGTTTTAAACATCCCAATCCTTACAAGTTGCAATGGTTCAATGACGCTAGGGAAGTAAAAGTGTTGAAGCAAGTCAAGGTACCATTCTCCATTGGGTGGTATAAAGATGAGGTTTTGTGTGATGTAGTGCCAATGCAAGCTGGACATTTGCTATTAGGAAGACCATGGCAGCATGATAGAAGGGCACAACATGATGGCTTTTCTAATAAGTATACCTTTACTTATGAGGGAAAGAAGGTTGTTCTAGCACCATTATCACCTCAAGAGGTGTATGAAGATCAGAAGAGGATGCTAGAAAGGGAGAAAGAAGTTTCGGCCAACATGAACCAAGGGGGTTCAAATTCAGCCAATGATGTTTCTTCAACACCCAAGGGTAATTCTAAGGGTAGGGAGAGAGAAAATAATAAAGTGAGTGAGTGCAGAAAGGGAAAAGAGGCCGAGAGTCAAAAGAAAGTAAGCAGACAAATAAATGGCCCATTGGTGAGAGAAAATAAGCAAGGAGAAAAAGCAAAACATACTTTTTATGCAAGAGCAAGAGAGATAGATGTAGGGCAGCCTGTACTCATTATTATGTATAAAGAATTGTTACTTGCTGACAGTGAAGAATCTCTTGATTCTTTACCTTCTAGTTTTGTGTCTTTGTTGCAGGATTTTGAGGATGTGTTTCCTGAAGACCTTCCTAGTGGTTTGCCACCATTAAGAGGGATTGAACATCAAATTGACTTCATACCCGGTTCTACAATTCCAAACCGGCCAGCATATAGGAGCAATCCTATGGAGACAAAAGAGATGCAAAGACAAGTTGAAGAGCTTTTGGAGAAAGGCTTGGTTCGCGAGATCCTTAGTCCTTGTGCCGTTTCAGTCTTATTAGTACCCAAGAAAGATGGTTCTTGGAGGATGTGTGTTGATTGTAGGATTGTGAACAAGATTACTGTGAAGTATAGACATCCCATTCCTAGACTTGATGACATGTTGGACGAATTGCATGGGGCGAGATATTTCACAAAGATTGATCTTATGAGTGGATATCATCAAATTCGCATGAAGCCTGGAGATGAATGGAAGACTGCCTTCAAAACAAAATATGGTATGTATGAATGGTTAGTTATGCCTTTTGGTTTATCTAATGCACCTAGTACTTTCATGAGATTAATGAACCATGTTTTGAGAGCTTATTTAGGTAAGTTTGTGGTAGTTTACTTTGATGATATTCTGATTTATAGCAAAACTGAGGAAGAACATGTTGAACATGTTAGGAAAGTGCTTGAAATCCTTAGGGAGCAAAACCTTTATGCTAAGCTTAAGAAGTGTTCTTTTTGTCTAGATAGGGTTGTTTTTCTTGGTTTTGTTGTAAGTATGCAGGGAGTTGAAGTTGATCAAGAGAAGGTGAAAGCTATCCAAGAGTGGCCGAATCCTTCAAATGTGACAGAAGTGAGGAGTTTTCACGGATTGGCAAGCTTCTATAGGAGATTTGTCCCTAATTTCTCTACATTGGCAGCCCCCCTTGACTAGCATAATCAAGAAAGAAGTGGGGTTCGTTTGGGGCAAGGAGCAACAAGAAGCATTTGATGCTTTGAAAGAGAAGCTTTCTACTACACCCATTTTAGCTTTACCTAACTTTGATTCTACTTTTAAAATTGAATGTGATGCTTCTGGTGTAGGTATTGGAGCTGTTTTGATGCAAGAGAAGAAGCCCAGTGCATACTTTAGTGAAAAGCTTAATGGAGCAAAGATGAATTATTCAACTTATGATAAGGAGCTATATGCTTTGGTGAGAGCATTGGAAGTATGGGAGCATTATTTGCTGCCCAAGAAATTCGTGATCCATTCAGACCATGAATCATTGAAGCATTTGAGAGGGCAAGGCAAGTTGAATAAAAGACATGCAAAATGGGTTATGAAGATTGAGAAGTTTCATTATGTGATTAAATACAAGCAAGGTAAAGACAATGTAGTGGCAGATGCACTTTCAAGGAGGTACGCTTTACTTAATGTTTTGAGTACTAAATTGCTTGGATTTGAATGTATAAAGGACTTATATGTTGGTGATTCTGATTTTGGCAATGTTTATGATGCTTGTGAGCATGGTGCTTTTAATTCTTTCTATAGACATGATGTGTTTTTGTTTAAGGGTTCGAAATTATGCATGCCTAGATGTTCTATGAGAGATTTGCTAGTATTAGAATCACATTGTGGGGGTTTGATGGGGCATTTTGGAGTTGATAAGACTTTGGACATGCTAAATGAACACTTTTATTGGCCGAATATGAAAAGGGATGTAATTTGGATTTGTAAGGCTTGTTTGGCTTGTAGGCAAGCTAAGTCTTAGTCTATGCCTCATGGTTTGTATATGCCATTACCCGTTCCTAGTTCTCCTTGGATGGACATTAGTATGGACTTTGTTTTAGGATTACCAAGGACTAAGAGGGGGAGAGATAGCATATTTGTGGTTGTTGATAGGTTTAGTAAGATGGCACACTTTATCCCATGTCATAAGAGTGATGATGCTAGTTTAGTGGCCGAACTCTTCTTTAGGGAGGTGGTTCGAATTCATGGGATACCAAAATCCATAGTTTCTGATAGAGACACCAAGTTTCTGTCTCACTTTTGGCATGTGCTTTGGGGAAAGTTAGGTACCAAGTTGTTATTTTCCACCACTTGTCATCCTCAAAAGGATGGACAAACAGAAGTAGTAAACAGAACTTTAGGTACCATGTTGAGAGCTTTAGTGGGTAAAAATTTGAGTTCTTGGGAAGATTGTTTGCCATTTATTGAGTTTGCTTATAATGGTGCTATTCATTCTTCTACAGGATATTCACCTTTTGAGTTTGTTTATGGTTTTAACCCACTAACAGTTTTGGATCTTGTTTCTTTACCTTCTCATGAGCTTGTTAGATTAGATGGTGAGAAGAAAGCTAAATTGGTGAAAGAGATGCATGAGAAAACAAGGGCGAATATTGAGAAAAGGAACAAGAGATATGCTGATTCTGCAAATAGAGGGAGATGTGAGATGAAGTTTCAAGTAGGAGATTGGGTTTGGGTGCATTTTCGAAAAGAGAGGTTTCCTAACCAAAGGAAGAACAAGTTGCAAGCTAGAGGAGATGGCCCATTCCAAGTACTGGAGAAGATTAATGACAATGCCTACAAGATCGACTTACCAGGAACGTATAATATTAGTGCTACTTTCAATGTAAGTGATCTTTCTCCTTTTGATGATGCATATTTGAGGAAAAATCTTTTTGAAGAGGGGGAGAATGATGCAAGAAAGGATCCCTTGAAGCTAGCAAGTGGACCAATCACTAGGAGCAAGGCAAAGAAATATCAAGCTAGTATGGCTTTGCATATTCAAGAAGAGATTTCCAAAGAGCTTCAAGAATTATCATTCAAGAAGATGGAGATAGAGCTTGAAGAAGGCACACCAAAGCTGATTATGATGCTTAGTGTGAATATGGAAGCTAAAGGCTAGCTAAAGAGGTCCAACGTGTAAGAAAGGTCCATGGGGATTCATATGAAGCCTTAGGAAGTAATTTAAGGCCTTAGTAAGATGATGGAAGTGATTGGAAGAAAAGCTTGGAGTGCAGCCAGTTTCACACGTACCTGTGAGAATTCTGAAGCCCTGTGAGAATAGCTGGATGGACCTTGGAGTGCAGCCAGTTTCACACGTACCTGTGAGATTTTCTGAAGCCCTGTGAGAATAGCTGGATGGACCCATTGCTTAAAGATTATTAATTCTGTTTAATGGGCCACGTTTTTATCATTATGGAAGGCTTAAAAATAGGATTTTGTTTCCATACTTTATATTTTCCTTAGTGGATTAGGATTACTTTATGTTTTTCCTTATGCAATTAGGAATGTTTTTCCTTATGCAATTAGGAATGTTTCCTTATGCAATTAGGAATGTTTTAGTTTTCCTTATGCAATTAGGAATGTTTTCCTTATGCAATTAGGAATGTTTTAGTTTTCCATATGCAATTAGGAATTTTGTAACCCTTATTTAAGGGCACTATTAGGCTGAATTTCAGGATACAACATTTAATAAAAATTTTCGAATTCTTCTACAAGTTCTTCTTGTGAATTTTCTTATGAGAGAGATTAGAGTGGATTCTTTAATTCTTTCTTTGCATCAAAAATTAGGTTTACTTATCAACAAGAGTTATGGCGTTTTCCTTCTTCTTACCAACTAAATCCTTCAATCATAGTGAGTTCACGTCTCTTTATAGGCGTTGGGTTCCTTAGAAGGTGATTATCAAGTTTCAAGGAGTTCTCTGCCATTGTTATACGTTGGGTTTGCTGCCATCGTTGCTAAGGGTCCGCGTCACAATGCCTCAAATGGTGCCATAACAATACTGGATTGATGACTGTTGTTGTAAGCAAATTCTACAAGTGGCAAAAATCTGCCCCAACTTCCAGAGAAATCAATGACACAGCTTCTCAACATATCCTCAATAATCTGTATCACTCTCTCTGACTGCCCATCTGTCTGCGGATGAAAAGCAGTGCTAAAGTGTAATCGAGAACCCAAAGCACCATGTAAACTCTTCCAAAACCTCGAAGTAAATCTAGGATCTCGATCAGACACTAAAGAAATTGGAACTCCATGCAACTTCACTATCTCACTAATATACAGCTCAGCCAACTTCTCAAGTGAATAGTCCATCTAAACCGGAAGAAAATGAGCTGTCTTTGTCAATCTATCAACAATCACCCAAATAGCATCATGCTTCCTCTGTGTCAATGGTAAACCAGATACAAAATCCATTGTCACTCTCTCCCATTTCCATTCAGGCACTGATAAAGGTTGAAGCAACCCTGTTGGAATTTGATGCTCAACTTTCACCCTCTGACAAGTGAGACACTTGGATACAAACTCTGCTGTGTCTCTTTTCATACCTGACCACCAATAATGCTGTTTCAAATCATGGTACATCTTTGTATTTCCCGGATGTATAGCAAAAACTGACTAATGTGCTTCTTCTAAAATAATCTTTCTCAATTTAGCATCATCGGGAACACACAATCTATCCTTGAACCAAAGGCTACCATCATCTCTCACAAAAAAATCTCGATTCTCTCCTTTCTGGCATTCTGACACAATCTTCTGAATTTTCTCATTAGCCAATTGAGCCTCCTTTATTTGATCCAACAATACCGATCTCAAATGCAACTGTGCCAACAATGCACCATCATCACATAATTCAAAGCTAGCATGCAACGCTCTCAACTCAACAAGCAACGAGAGCGAATAAACAGTCAAACCTGCTAAAGACTTCTGACTCAAGGCATCAGCAACCACATTTGCCTTACCAGGATGATAATCAATCAAACAGTCGTAGTCTTTAATCAATTCCAACCATCGTCTTTGCCAAAGATTAAGCTCCCTCTGAACACCCAGATATTTCAGACTCTTATGATCCGTATAAATAAAACATTTCTCTCCAAACAAGTAGTGTCGCCAAATCTTCAAAGCAAACACTATGGCTGCCAACTCCAAATCATGCGTCGGATAATTAAGCTCATGCGACTTCAATTGCCGAGAAGCATAAGCTATAACTTTACCCTCTTGCATTAAAACACATCCTAAACCATTATGTGAAGCATCACTGTAAATCACATATGGTTTATCTTCCACAGGCAAAGTAAGAACAGGAGCTTGAGTCAACATCTCTCTCAACTGCTCAAAGCTCGTTTGACACTGATCTGTCCACACAAATCTAACTCCCTTTCGAAGTAATCTGGTGAGTGGAGTAGTTATCAAAGAAAAACCTTTTACAAACCGTCAATAATAGCCTGCCAAGCCCAGAAAACTTCTAACTTCAGCCACAGATTTCGGTGGACTCCAATTCAAAATGGCCTCAACTTTACTCGGATCAACTCTTATACCATCTGCTGAAACTATATGACCTAGAAAAATCACTTGATCCAACCAAAACTCACACTTTGACAGCTTAGCATACAATTGCTTCTCTCTCAAAGTATGCAGTACAATCCGTAGATGCTTGTCATGCTCCTCTTCATTACGTGAATACACCAAAATATCATCGATGAAAACCACTACAAACTGATCAAGATAGGGTCTAAACACCCTATTCATCAAATCCATAAAAGCTGCAGGTGCATTCGTCAATCCAAAAGGCATTACTAAAAACTCATAATGTCCATACCTTGTACGAAAAGCTGTCTTAGGAACATCTTCAGCTCTGACTCTCAACTGATGGTACCCTGATCTCAAATCAATCTTGGAAAACACTGCTGCTCCCTTCAACTGATCAAAGAGATCATCAATCCTAGGCAAAGGATACTTATTCTTGATAGTCACCTTGTTCAATTGCCTATAATCAATGCATAATCTCAAAGTACCATCTTTCTTTTTCACAAACAAAACAGGAGCTCCCCACGAAACACTAGGGCGAATAAAACCTTTATCCAACAACTCCTGTAACTGCACTTTCAACTCTCTCAATTCAGCAGGTGCCATTTGATATGGAGTAATAGAGATGGGAGTGGTACCAGGCAACAACTCGATACCAAACTCAACCTCTCTCTCAGGGGGTAACCCTGGCAATTCCTCAGGAAAAACATCTGGAAACTCCGCAACTGTGGGTATACTATCAAGTTGAGAACCCACTACTCTGGTATCCATAACATGAGCAAGATAAGCATCACACCCTTTTCTAATCAATTTTCTAGCTGTTATAATTGATACAAACAAGGATGCAAGTTGTCTCTGCACACCAGATACCTTCACACTCCTACCATCACTGGTTTTCAAGGTAACACACTTCTTTTGACAGTCTACCACAGCTCCATGCTTAGACAACCAAAGCAAGTACTGAAATGCCAAATAAAGAAAATGTACCCGCTATAACTGTTGAAGCATCCGGCTGCCTCTGCATCACATATACTCTCTGAGAAGATCCAGCCTCGTTTGGCCTGCTGCCCCTGGATGAAGATCCTCCTCTCTGACTAAACCCAGGTCTACCACTTCTAATGAAACTTCAGCCCCCTCGACCACCTCTGCTGACACTAGGTTGAGAAGCTGCAGTATTAACCTGCCTATACTCCTGCATCTCAGGACAATCTCTAACAAAATGAGCTGGTGACCCACATCTAAAACACCCAGTTGATCCACCAATCTTCCAACAAACACCCCTATGGGTCTTACCACAATGCTCACATACAGGTGGAGTAGACCTCTGAATCACTAGAGTCGGGGCACTAGCTACAGAAACGGGTGGTCTCGGCCTCTGCCTCTGATACTGAACTGATCTGCCCGACTGTCTCTGGCTTCTACTGGTTCTCGGAACAAAACTTCCTCGAACCCTCTTCATAGATGAAGACCCTGCCTCAAACTAGGGTCTCCTTACCCTGGTCTCTTCCTCAGTAGCAGCTGCTGCAATGCCCTGTGTTCTCTCAACACTTCAAGCTGCTGCAATAAGCTGAGAAAAATCCTGGTACCAGGAACCAGCCACAATGCACATGATAGAGGGCCTCAATCCCTCCTCAAATCTTCGGCACCGGTCTATTTCATCAGAAATAATCCCCCCGGCATATAGACTCAACCAGATATACTCAATCTCATACTCTGTGACCGTCCAGTTGTCTTGCCTCAAATTCAGGAATTCCATCTTCTTAATATCTTTATACTCCCTCGGAGTATATTTCTGCTCGAACTCCCTCAGAAAATCACCATAGGATAATGTAGGTGGATCATCCATGGCATGAGGAACCGTCTTCCACAAGTCATAGGCATCTTTCTGTAGGAGGGACCTAGCATAGTCAAAATTTTCATCTGAAGTAGCTTGCAACTGGATGAATATTCTCTGCACTTTATCCAATCACTGCTCAGCCACTGCAGGATCAGCAGTTCCCAAGAAATCTTCAGCCCCATATTTTCTCAACTTATCATAATGTCTTACCGGCACCTGAGGTTGTGGTGGTGGTGGTGGCTGCTGCACTGGAGTTTGTCTAAATAGTTCTACCATATGCCTTAACCAACCCGGCAGACCCTCATCTGCAGCTGATCTCTCTGGCACAGAAAGCAGGTGCCTCACTAACCCTCTCAACTCTAGCTCCATCTCTACTCTCTCCTGGAGCTACACTCTCAGCACTTCCTTCTACAGTCTGACGTGAATTGGACTCCATTACTACCTATATCTGCAAACACAGTAGAATATTCCTCATTAAAGATCAAAGACTGCCATACCAAAACATGTATTTTATTCAAAAATCAACTTTTAAAACCAAAATATTCTTTTTCTTACAATTCACCTAGGTTGAAAATCTCAAACCTAGGTTCTGATACCAAAAATTGTAACACCCCTTCCCGACCTACGTGTGTAAGCTGAGTAGAGGTGCCACACTATCCTAATGTTGCTACCAATTTTACTTAGTCAAATTTTAGTTCCGATCTTTACAGAAATTTTGCCATAGTTTCGCCTAGAAATTGAGTCCCAAGTGTCGACAAAACTGGTTTTTTTTTTTCTGATTTTTGAAAACATTTTTACACAAACCAATGCAAACAAAATCATTCTCAGTACACTCCCAATAAATCCCCCTTATAACCTCAACTACAACCTGCAAAAAGGATTTACACTTCTAGTACAAAATAAAGTAAAGGTTTATTATGAAACATCGTAGATAAAATATTTGTTCACTATGCAGGGAAAATAACAGTATTTACAAATTCATATATATCAAAACTCAAGTTTTATAAAACATAAAGTTTATACATGTTTGGCAGTCAGTCTTTGATCTTTAAGCCCACTATTCACACTTTAGAATCTAAACTCTACTCGGCTTAGAGGAACTTTCCGGTTCCACCCTGTCACCTGCGCGATAAACCACAATCGCGCTAAGCCAACGGCTTAGTGGTACAAACAACCATAATATTATGCCTCAATGCAATGCCAATGTCACACAATCAAGTTTCATAAAAAATTCAAAAGAATATTATATTACAAATCATGTAACTCAATATTCATGTGTTTCACCTTTCAAAAATCACAATTAAACAAACACAAGCATGGGCCCAAAAAGAAATCTAATATGTTATTCAAAGTTCAGAGTTACTGCTTTGGTCCATAATCATAATCATCAAGCCCGTAGGCAATATATATATATATCTCTATCCATGGATAGCGTAACAGACCCAGTCTCTTGGACCTCAACCCGGTCCTTCACATTTCATATTCCATATTTCATTTCATCATCATATAAGCAAATATGCTTCAATCATCTTATTTACATCATTATCACCAATCACATTGATTTTACATCTCATCATATCTCAAATCACATTAATCAATTCATCATTCAAGTGTATATAACCAATGGCATGAACACACATTTTACATGCTCATCACAACATTCACATTATACCAAACATAACATTATTAATATGCATCAACAATGCATTAGAGTTCTTAACACATTTACAATCAAATGTGTGTTAAGTCTCAACATCATATGAATGTATGCAATAATGTAATTTGTACTTACCTTAAAACCAACTCACACCAATCTATACACTTACTCTTCCAAGAATCCTCAACACTTGTTAGGGAAATTCAACCTCTTCACAACCTAATCCAAAAGGAATATTAGCAAAATGACCATATGAATAGTAAATTCTGGTTTTGGACTCAACTTAATCCTTATTTTGAAAAATTGTATAAAATAATCTACTTGACTAAAAACTCTAAAAGTTTTAAAGAATTTAGTTCTACATCTTAAAATCATTCCTTTAAAATTTCAGATCAAACTGAACACAAAATCTTGGTCAAATAGTTCATCCAACCAGACTGCTCCAGTTGCCCTGCATCTTGGCAGTAGTTCTGAACTTTGTGAATTTCGTAAATTAAATTCAATCAACGTGGTTCCAAATTATTTTTCTCAAATACTATACTCACTAAGAAACAACATATCCAAAATTCAATTAGATATTATTTTTCTACATTTTATTAAAAATCCTGAAAGATAGCTTTCTCAGTCAAGCTACCTGCTAGAACAGGTCTAATAAATATAATCTTTCCAAAATCATAACCATTCCAACTTCAACTCAACATATTTTTCAGTCATTCTAGACTCATTGAGGCACAACATATCAAAAATTCACTTCAAGAACATTTTTCTATATTTAATTAAAAATCATACAAGTTACAGCATTTACTAATTGTAAAACAGAAAACCAAACTCATGTATTCTATGCTTTCAACTTCACTAAACACAACTCTTACTCTTCCATCACCAACACCAACCTAACTTCTTATCTTCAATTCAATTTCAAAACTTATAAACACACCACAACAAACCTAATCATACTATCAACAACAATTCATCAACCCCAACCACAACTTCAAAAAGAACAAAGAAAATCAAGAGAGAACTTACCAAAGTTGATGAAATTTCACAAATTTCCAACTTAATCACTTGAATCTTCCTTCAATTTGATCTTATAAAATCAAAACTCTTCCTTGCTCATTTGTCTTTGGAGTACCCGGCCAAGAAAAGAAAAAGAAGAAAATGAAAAGGAAATTAGAGACAAAGTCAAATATATGGTCTTCAAACATTCTCCACCAAGTCTTTTAATAATAAAATAATCAATTATTTCCTCTTCCACTCATTTATTTCTTCTAATTAATTCATTAATTCAATAATAAACAAATATCTTCTTTAGTTGACCATCCATTTTGACTTGTATATATGTTGTATATATTTCCATATATACAACATATAAACTTTCTCTTCAATTCTTTTTCTTTCCAATTACACATATACATTTAATTCAAATAAAACAACAATTATATCAAAACTTCTAGGGCACACTTTGGGATATTACAATCATTATCATCAATCCTTTTTACACAACACTCAATTTATCTTTACTTGCACTAATTTAAGTTAATTGTCTTTAATTATAAAACATCACACAATAATTGAATTTGCTAAACAACAGTTAAGATTTGCACTAGTACTTGACCTTGTCCTCAGTGGAATGATAACTTACTCACTACTTTATTACTTGGGTGACCCGTGCGCTTGCGGTATTGCTATAGCACTAGGCGCGATGTACCAAGTTTTTGGCACTGCTGCCGGGGACAATGGTTTCAATACTAGTAATATAATTAAGACTGTTGATTTAGTTTTATTTTTATCAAGAACATTTGTTTATTTTCTTTAAATTGTTTGTGTGAATTGCTTGTTTGTTTTCTGTAAATTTGTTTGTTTGTTGTGTTTGAATTTGTTTGTTTGTTTGTTTTCTTTAAATTGCTGAGTGCCTTTTGTAAAGATGTAGTTTTCAAGGCACGGGGAAGTTTATGATGGGGACTATTATTCTGAGCTTGCATGGCAACTTGTAAAATTAACGAATAAAGTTGATAGGCTAATTGCAAGCCGGGAAAGCCCACCAAATTGTACAGCATGTGGCAATGCACGGCATAGTGTCAATACATGTTCATTTGGTTTCCAACGATACCAAGATTGGCACGAAGAAGAATATGGTTACCAAAGTTTCTAGCAAATGGGTGGTAATGACCCATATTCCAATTCTTACAATCCAAGCTGGGAAAGCCACCCAAATTTTTATTGGGAAAATCAGCAGTACATATCACCTCAACAAAATTTTCAGCCTTGCCAGAAAAGTTCTTACTTTCAAGAACAATTTTCAGACCAAGACCACCTTAAGGAACCCACATTGGAGGATAAGTTAAATGCCTATATTCAAAAACTCACAATGAATCAAGATCACCTTGAGGAACCCACTTTGGAGGATAAGTTGAGGTCTGAATCTTTGCAAGAAACACAGAGGATATTGGATACTCTGGTTGAGCAGATGGCAAATCAACCCCAAGCACACCAAAAGGAGGAGTCTCCTAGCCAATTGGAGCAATTTGAGGCAATCACAAATTTGAGGAATGAACTTGTAATATATAAAAATTTTTGTGATTTCTTTGATGCAGGAACCAATCAAGAAGAAAATGGCGAGGAGATCCAACCCAGCATAGAGGAGTTGAATCAAACAAAGGAAGAGGAGAATTTGGAAGCATTAACTTGGATAGAATTGCATGAACCTCCAAATCCTTTTATGCCACCAATTTCATTCCCATGTATGCTGGAGGAAGAGAAACAAGGTATGCATATTCCTAAACTCTATGACATGCCCCATAGCGAAGATAATGTAGATAAGCTTAAGGTAGCCAGCCTAATATTTCCAATCTAGAAATTGAGGAGAGCAAATTAATATTAAACGATGAGGTTGTTGAGATGAAGCTTCAAATTGCTAAAGAGGATGAGAATGAGATTCAACCAAATTTGGTTGAACTTCAAAAGACCCCAAGAATCTTGGAATTTGTTTTAGTTGGGGAGAACAATATGCAACCAATGATTATCCCTCCCACTTTCGGGAGCGAGAAAGAATGAAAAATGAATATAACTATGTTACATACTGAAAAACATTCTTACCAAGTCCCTATAGCATTGGAGGATCACCCCATGACAGCTTTCACATATTCTCATTGGACAATTGCTCATCCAAGGATGCTACCTAAGCTTTACAATGCATTGGGCACATTTCGAAGTTGCATGCTGTCCATCCTCTCAATCATGAACTCCAATCACATTATGGGTGGAAGGAGCCCTACATATTGCATATGGGAGCGGTGGAAATCAGGATTCCTCTAAACTCTCATTTAGTTTATGCATGCTCACATTGATGACAATGTGAAATTTTAAGTGTGGGGTGCATATTGTGTTTTGTGTTTTTAATTTTGTGTTTTGTGTTTTTAATTTTAATTTATTTTTTTTGTGTTAGTTTAGTTAATGTTTTTCATGTTTTCTTTGAATAAATGAATTTTGGAAAGTTCAATTGTTATAAATATTGTTGATTGATGACCTTTGAATTTTTGAAGCATGAATTTGAGAATTGAGTAGAATTGGTGTTGATTGTCAATTTTGTTGGTTTTTCCTTGCATTACCATTAACCTAGTGAGAAATTGAGCCATCAACTTATTATTCTTTTTGTGGGAAAACATCTTTGATTGATGAATTGCTAGAACTTGCTTTGATATGCATTTTAAGATTGCATAAAAAATTTCAATTAGGCATCAAGATGATTAAGGCAATTAGGTGAACCCACTTTGGCTTAAAAAGACCAACCCTAATTTTAACCTTAGTTAGCCAATTTTGAGCCTATTTCATTTCTCCTTTTCTTTATTTTTCGCAACACTACTAACCTTGAACCATGTTGTTTTAACTCTTATCCTTTTATTAGGTCAAGAGCATTTTAAGAGCGTTTATAACCAAGTGTTGTGTTGAATTAAGTGGGGTTAAATTTAGTAGGTTTAAGATTGCTTAAAAATATATATATATATATATATCAAAATCAAATATAAAAAAAAGAAGAAAAATAATAAAAATAATTGTTGTTCTTGTTGAAAGGGTTGGAATATGTTTGAAATACGTTATAAGATGTAATAAGTGAGTTCCCTTGAAAAGTTCTTTAAATGTCAAGGGGTAGATAAGAGAAAGGTGTTTTGGGATCGTTGGGTTATATTTATATGATCAGTTACTTCATTCTTGAAGTGCTCTTGAACTTAATGATTAAGCTCACATTTCTTAAATGCCATGCCTCTACCTTAGCCCCATTACAACCTAATAAAAGACCTTTTGATTGATGCTTAATTGTAATTAAGTTATGGAGATTTGATAGATAAGCAAGCCTATGGCGATAATCTTTCATTGACTGTTATGAGTGTAAACACCACCTTAATCAAACACATTTTAAAAGTTGGTGAGGGAGTGACAACATTGGTTATGCATGGAAAGCCACTTAATTTCATTGGTATCGATTTTGTTCGATTTGATATTGATTGCGGATTTAGGGATAGGGAAGTCTTGATGCAATTTTTATAACTCTTGAACTTGACAAATTTTTTGTATTTAGTTTGTTTTGATTTTAGCCTTGCTTGGGGACAAGCAAGGAATTAAGTGTGGGGTATTTGATAAGAGCATTTTTATACTTGTTTTTAGTATGATTTCTATGTGTTTTTAGTTAATGTTTCATTTAATTTTGGTTTAAAGTTTGTCTTAAGTGTTTGTTTTAGGTCAAAGTGCGAAAACTCCCTTGGATGATCAAAACAATGAAGAAAAAGCATGAAGCAAGTAAGACATGGCCAAGCCAAAGCAAGCTTGGCCGTGTCCCTCAAATGAAATCCAAGACAGTAGCTGACACACCCAAGAGACACGACCAAGCCACTGGCCGTGTCTCACCCAATGAACAAAACCAAGAAACCAAGAAAGAAAGGAAAATGAAGGCAGAAGCTGACATTGGCAGGTGACATGCCCAAGCCAGTGGCCGTGTCACATGACATGGCCACAAGCTTGGCCGTGTCCCATCCCTAGCCAAAGAACCAAGCAAAGAAGGAAGGAAAAGAAGCAGGAGGTGAACCACCCAAGTGACACAGCCAGGAGCTTGGCCGTGTCACCCCATGAGACTAAAGAGAAAAGAAAGAAAGGAAGGAAGGCAGTGATGGACACGGCGAACTAGCTTGGCCGTGTCCCGAGGAGAAATGAGAGACACGGCCAAGCCACTCATGGTTTGGCCATGTCACCCTTTAAAAGCTTGAATTCTTTTGCACGAGATGGGAGAAAAGTGGGGAACAAAACATTGTGCTTGCTAAAAGAAATACTAAACAAAGAGGATGTGGGGAACAAGGGAGAGTGTTATGAGTTGGAGGTGAGTTGGAAGGCATGGGCTTGAAGCTTTGGAGGGAAATAAAAAGAGAATAAGAGGGAGAAGAGAGAAGCTTCTGCAGAGGGCTGGAGGTTTTTGCAGGAAATAGAGAACGGAGGCAGAGAAGAGAGGTTTGAGAGGTGGAGGCTGGGCATACACGGTTTGGGCAAGGAGGGAGTGACACTCCCCTCGACTCTTCATCTTCATCCTCCATTTCCATCCTTTCCACCATCTTCATCTTCCATTAGCAGCTCTTGAAGATTCAAGAAGCTACATTGAAAGGGGTTTTTTGATTTTCTCCTTTTAATTCATTTTAATGTTGTTATTGTTGTTGTTGTTGTATTAAGTGTATTGAACATGAACTAATCCATTCTCTATCTAGATATTGAAGAACCCTAGCTTATTTGTATGATTGAATAATTTTAATTGATGAAGTTGTTTTATTCTTAAGATGCTTAATGATTTATTTCCAATTGATAATAGCATGCTTATTGATTGGTTGCCACTTTCATATTATTGACTTGAGAAAGCTTGATATGAATTGATTACTCATAAGGGTTGAGGATTGATTGGGGTGCTAGAGATAGACCTACAAGATCCTTCGGTTTATAGTTCCTTATTCTTAATGCAAGATCTATTTATTTGTGTTTGAGAAGAGATTTCGACACTCTACTTAGTGATTAGGGATTAATCCACTCGAGAGAGGTTTTAGTCTAAGTTAGAGGAATGCCAATTCAACTCTATTATGTGATGTAATTGTGGCTAGGGGTTTCAATATCTGGATAGTATCATTATCATCAATCCTTTTAACACAACACTCAATTTATCTTTACTTGCACTAATTTAAGTTAATTGCCTTTAATTATAAAACATCACACAACAATTGAATTTGCTAAACAACGGTTAAGATTTGCACTAGTACTTGATCTTGTCCTCAGTGGAACGATAACTCACTCACTACTTTATTACTTGGGTGACCCGTGCACTTGCGGTATTGCTATAGCACTAGGCACGACGCACCACTCAGTAAAACCAATTTTTGATCCCCTAATCAAAGTCCCTTAATTCTGAGTTTTAATGTGTTATTTATAGGAAAAATTTTAAGCCTACTTCTAATTGTTTAAGGAAACTAAAATTAATTAGGATAAGAAACCAAAACCAAATAGAATTTGGTTTTGGAAAAAATTACGTTGGAAAAATTTTGCTGCCAAAAACTACAAGCATTGGCCAAGAGTTACGAGAGCTGGCGAAAAATTCTTGTGGGCGAATTGGCCTAGCCAATTGGACATTCGGCGATGAATTTTTTCGTCGCCGATTTTTCCGTCATCCATTTTTATTTTATTTTTATTATTTTTTATTAATTTCACCGTTACTATTTTTATTAAAAATTATAAATAATAAATACTAAAATGAATATTATTTAATTAGAATACCACAACAATTATTTTGAACTATATAAAAAATATCGGACCAGACTGGGTCAAAAATTAAGGGTCTACAACTACCATAGATAAAGTAGGTTACTGGATATTCAAAATAAGTTTTAGAGATATAGATTTTCAAAATAGTTTACTAGATATTTTGTAAAAAAGAACAGAAGAATGAAGTTAAATAATTCAATGAAATAATAATTGATGAACTACTGGAATTTTAAAACAGATTAGATGAGGAATTTCAAACATCTATATTTTGGTTTTGCCGATATTTCACATTAATCCAAGCTTTGTGCTTGCACCAGTTGTAGAATCTCGGTTGAACAAAGCCAAGACAGTAGCTACTGCCTTGTTTGATAATGCTTTCTCTATATTAGATCGCTTTTAATTTTTTGTTTAATAATTGTTTAGTTGTTGTGTGATACTTCAATTATAACACCCCTAATTTTTGGAAAAAATAAA
This sequence comes from Garcia nutans, assembly GCA_947685225.1. Classification (NCBI taxonomy): domain Eukaryota; kingdom Viridiplantae; phylum Streptophyta; class Magnoliopsida; order Malpighiales; family Euphorbiaceae; genus Garcia; species Garcia nutans. The sequence continues at coordinate 26,900,384 of CANTUV010000007.1, read as the reverse complement.
TAAAATAAACTAAAATTAAATTGGATAAATTAAATAAATGATTTAAATGAAAAATGAAAGGATATTATATGATTTAATAGAAAGTATATTTGAAATATATATGTATATATATTTGAAGTAAATAAGATATAAATAAGATATATACACATATTCAAGATATACATTACCTATATGTATTGTATAATTATGTGCATAGTGATTAATATATATATATAGATAAGGATGACTAAAGGAAGAGAAGTTTCTTCTTTCTTTTTCTTCTTGTTCCTTTACCATGAAATAGAGAGAGTGTGGTGAGAAGAGAGGGAGCTCTTCTTATTTACACTAAGAATTGAAGAAATTTCAAGAATTCAAGTGAAGTTTTTGAGGATTCTTCATTAATTGGTAAGTTCTTTATCAATTTTGCAATCTCTTTGGAATACTATGTAAGAATATGATTTGGGGAAATTGAGATTTGTGTATTAGCATGTTTTAATTGCTTATTTAGGTATGTTTGAAGTTGTTGAGAGTAGCTAATGATGATTTTAAGGTTGAATTGAAAAAGTGATTGAATTTAAGTGAGTTTTAGAAGTGGCTGTGTTGAAATGGTTAAGTGTATGAAATACAAATTTTGACAGACACAGCCAGTGACATGGCCAAGTCGTTGGGTGTGTCAACGGTGCTGAGTTCAATGTTGATGACACGACTTAACACAATCATATCCCTAAGCGTGTCATAGCTTCTGTAAAGCAAAATAATTGACATGGCCATGAACATGCCCGTGTTGTTGGGTGTATCAAAGTTTTTGTGAGGCAGAATGAATGACACAAGAAGTGACACACTCATGTCATTGGACGTGTCAATGCTTCTATTTGAGTGAGTTAATGACACTGCCGTTAACACGCCTGTGTTATTGAATGTGTTACATGAGGATAACTCATTTCTTTGTCTTTCATTTGTGATTTCTAATGTAAATTGTTTAATGTTGAGAATACCTTAGGATGTGATATTAAATGGTTGTTTATGATCACATTTGACTTAGGCATTGAAAGAGAGTAGTTTGCCCAACTCTAGTGTTGAAGAAAAACTTGGAAGAGAAGTTTAGAGGATGTTTTAAAGCTTGTGTTGGAGTGCTTTCTAAGGTATATACAAACTCTTGATAAATGGAATGTGATTGCATTACATTTGGCCTAACACATTTTGGATGGAAAATGTGTTAAGCTACTTGATACATTATGTATTCATTAACATGATGCTAAAATATGTGAATTGCTATGTATGCATTATTATACATTGTGAAAAGCCATTGTTAATGGCTAGATTGAATATAATGTAAAATATGTGAAAATGACCCAAAATGTTAGGGTAATGTAGTTTGTTGTGTATACATTAAAGATATTATGTAAAGTCATTGGTGATGGTTAGATTGTATAAAATGAGATACATTATGTTTATATGATGATGTTCATATAAATGAGATAAATGAAGCAATGTGCCTAGCTTGATCATGAGAAAATGGGAAAATGAGAAAGGAATTGAGAATGGAAAATGCGAATTAATTGTGTGCCTAGTATGTTATTCAATTTTCAAAGTTTTGTGTTTGGCTACATGCCTATATTTGCCTATGGGGCTAAACGCTTGGTGTCACTGTGAAAATGTTTTTGAGGTGAAAAGACCGAGTTGTAAGCCTCAGAAACTGGTCCTTGAAGCTATACTGGGTGAAAAGATTGGGTCATAATCCCAGGCCTAGTTGGACTGTTATATTAATACTTTGTCTTTAGGGCTAGACACATGGTGTCATTATGGACCAAAACGGTAACTCTGAGATTTGAATGATGTATTAGTTTTTTGGGCCCATGCTTGTGTATGTGTTTGTGTGAATCATCAAGTGATGAAAGCATATATCTAAAAGTGATTTTGAATGTCAGATGATGACATAACATATGAACATTTTGCATTGTCATTATTTTTGAGTTTTGTTATTATCAAAGTTTGTACTACTAGACTTTTGGCTTAACGCGATACTAATTCATCGTGCAGGTGAGGGGGGTGATCCGGTGTGAGTTCTACTAGACCAGGTTGGATCTAGGTTTTTGTTGGTTAAGCTTGAAGTGTTTTGCTACACCAAGATCAGAGCCATTTTGCCAGCATGTATACATTTTATATTATAAAACATTTTGATATTATATTATGTTTTTGGTATATATATATATTATAACTTATAAAGAATGTTATGTATAATTGTATAATATGAGACTTTATACTTTTTGATATACATTAATACATAAATGTATAAATGTTTTCAGGATTGGAAATATGAAAGTTTTTATTAAACTGGGTTTTGGCATTCTTATACTTTATTTGTGTATTTTACATATACTTGGGTGTATGTATTATACGTATATAGGGTATAAGGGTATTACATTTATTTTGGTATCAGAGCCTAGGTTTGAGGTTCTCGACCTAGGTGGGTTTTGAAAATAAGGAAGGAGGAGCTTAAAATAATGATTTGAATTTTAATAATGCATATGCATTGGCACTTGAATTGTTCTCTGATGTGGCAATAGTTATAAGTGGAGAGTGATGATTTGAATGAAGGTAAAGTGATGTCTAGATTGAGAACATGTATAGAAGATGTTGGAGAAGTTTATTAGTTGATTTGATTGTTTAAAAGAAGTAGTGTTTTGATTAAACATAATTTATCATGAAGGAATTATTTATGAAGTGAATTGTGTAGAAGATGATGGAGTTAGTTTCTTTGAAATAAATCATTATCGTAATATATGAACAATGTTTAAGGTATAAGTTATTGGAAATCAAATTTGGGAATAAAGAAATAGAATTGAGTTATAAGATTGTGGAAGGATATGAATACGAAATTAAATGACTATTATATATATGAGATAATGTTGGGTTAAAAGAGTTATGCCTAAAGTTAAAAGTGATCATGACAATAGCATTATATAGTAAGAGATTGGAGGAAAGAGAAAGAAAAGTACTGTTGAATAATAATTGAAAATAAGAAAGACTAGTATGTAATTTGGTGAGAATTATATGTAAGAGAATTAAATAATACTTGGTTGATTCAGTTATGAAAGTTTAGAGTACACTTAAATTGAGTTTTTAGTATGTTAAATATTATTCATTTGATTTTGAGTGGATGGAATTAGTAAAAATATGATGAGTATGAAGGTTGCTGGAAATTTTGTTCATGATCTACAAATAGATTTTATCTAAATTTTTGACTAATCTGGAGATAGTAAATGGGGTTGAAATTTTTGTTAAATATTTATCTATGTGTTAGCATGTGATATATGAAATTTCATAATTTTTAAAGATGATTTACTATTTAAGAAAAACAAAAGAAAACAAATTGTCAGATCTATTTCAGCAATTCAAAATCAGCAAAAGTTGAGGAACTTATTTAAAAACTACTCTAAATAAACCCAGAAAAAAATCTAAAAATTTATATACAATATCATATGTACTCCTGAAACATATGGTTAAAGTTTCATAAATTTTCATTAAGGTTTGGACCTAAAATAAATGGATAAATAAGTATTGCCAGAGTAGTTGTTGAAGAAAACAAAATCTGTGGATTTGGAGAATATAATTTATAAATGTAGTAAATCAACTTAGAAAAATCTAAAATTGTGAATTTAAGCCCATATATGTATCTAGAAGGCATGGTTAAGAGTTTGTAATCTTTAGTGAATATTTAATGATGAATGAAAAGTTAAAATTAAGATTGCTATGAAATTGGAAATCGGGCAGAATTGTGAAATTGGGGAAAACATACTAAATTTTATGAAATAAATAAATGGAAGGACAACTAAATGAAAAATTCAATACATCTTGGAAACAATTATAATTGAAGAAAGATTGCTTATAAAATTGAAATGAAATTGATCCATTAAATGATGAAACTTAAATGTGGAGAAAACTTGAGGAAAGTATGGATAAATGTAATTGGATATTTGAAATAAGTGTAAGGTTAGAGAAAAGATAAAAGATGATTACAAATGATTAGTGGATTTATATTCATGAAGAAATAAAATAATTTACGAAGCAAGGTAAGAAGAATGATATATTAATGAATCATTAATGATTTTAAATAGTTTGAAGAGTAAGATAAAGAAAACATAGAGGTGTATATACGGATTGATTGGGTATTGAAAGTAAGAATAGATTTATATGTTGTGTACTTATGGAATACTTGATAGTAACATTATTGGGTGATTGAATACAAGTTATAGATTATTTATAGAAGTGTTAAAGAGTTAATTGATACTAGATGATTACAATAGAGGCGAGGAGGATATTTTTCGAGGTTCAGTAAGAGCCAGAGGTAGTCTAGTAGGTTAGTACAGCAGCAGAGACAAAGATTGAGACCTAAAGTTTATGTGGCTAGTGTTCTGACTACAGTGGTTTAGAGGCCAGTTCCATATACATGTGTCCATTGTGGTAGGGCACACGGGGGTGCTTGCCGGATGACAGGTGGACCAGCAATGTATTATAGATGTGGGTCACCAGATCATTTCGTCAAAGATTGTCTAGAGCCACCGGAGGATAGACATGCAGATACTACAACTTCTCGACCCAGTGTTAGAGGGGGCCATAGTAGAGGAGGTTTTAGCAGAGGGGGTCAAACATGGTTTGGTCAGAGAGGAGGTTCTACTGCAGGTAGTAGACCAGATGAGGCAGGGCCATCTCAATGGGTATATGTGATGCAGAGGCAACCAGATGCTTCAACTACCATTACTGGTACTTTTTCTTTATTTGGTACTTCATTTCTTGCTTTGATAGACCCTGGGTCGATTCATTTATACATTAGTGCATCCATCTTGCCTGTGACTGATTTGCATTCTGAGTCCCTAGGATATGATGTTTTGGTGACAAATCCTTTAGGGCATAGTGTTGTAGTTAGTAAGGTGCACTGAAACAGTCCGGTTGTGGTTCAGGATGAAGTGTTCCTTAGTGACATGATTGAGATGCCTTTTAGGGAGTATGATTTAATTTTAGGCATGGATTGGTTATCCAAGCATAGGGCTATGGTAGATTGTCAACAAAATGTGGTGGAATACGAAGCTTGTATTTTTGGTTTGGAAACCCTAATGATTATGAAGGTAGATCAGGTGGAAGTTTTTTGTGATTCATTGCTAGTAGTATCCCAAGTAAATGGAGAGTGGGAGTTGAAAGAAAAAAAATTAAAACCATACCACCATTACCTAGCCATGATGAAGAAGAACATTAAGGAGTGTAGGTTTGTACACCTGTCAAGAGAAGAAAATCAAATGGCAAATGCCCTAGCCACATTGGCTTTGGTATGGGAAAATCCTGTCAGTTTATTTCTTAAGCCTCTAAATTTGACCAGTTCATTAACTCCTTGTTATGAATATGAGACAATCATGGAAATTGACACAGACCATGATGCATGGTATGATACTATACGGCGATTTTTGGAGGAAAGAGAATACCCGCCGGGGGTAACAAAGAAAGAGAGAAGAGCCATAAGACGGTGGTCTTTGCAATACATCACATTCCATGGGGAGTTATATCAAAGATGGCCTGATGGGGTGCATTTAAGATATTTAAGAAAGCCTGAAGTGGAGCATATCATGTCAGAAATACATACGGGAAGTTACAGTTCGCACATTAGTGGTTTGGCCCTAGTTAAGAAGATTATTCGGCATGGTTACTACTGGTTGACCATAGAGAGAGATTGTATTGAGTTTGTAAAGAAGTGCCAACAATGTCAGATGTATGGTAACTTGAATCACATGCCTCCTGAAGAATTGCATTCTATGTCTTCACCCTGGCCATTTGCCACCTGGGGTATCGATATGATAGGAGAGATACATCCGACAGCTTCAAATGGTCATCGTTTCATTGTGGTAGCAGTAGATTTTTTCAAAATGGGTTGAAGTCGAATCCTTCAACAAACTAGGTGCAAGCCAAATGGCTAGATTTATTGAAAAGAACCTCATCTACAGATACAGGATCCTGCACAGTGTGATATCAAACAATGGGGTACATTTTCAAGGAGCAGTTAAGGATTTATTCTCAAAGTACTTAATCCATCATCATTGATCCTCTCATTATAGACCAAAGGCTAATGGTGCAGTAGAAGCAACAAAAAAGAAAATTAAGCAAATTCTGTCCAAGATGACCAAGACTTACAGCGATTGGTCAGAGATGCTTCCCTTTGCTCTATGGGGATATAGGACAAGTGTGCGAACACCTACTGGAATGACACCGTTCTCTTTGGTTTACGGGATGGAAGCAGTGTTGCCAATTGAAATAGAAATCAAGTCATTGAGAGTAGTCTTGGAAGCTGAATTGCCTGAAATGGAATGGGTAGCGAGCAGATACACACAGTTGGATTTACTAGAAGAGAGAAGGTTAAAAGCGTTGTATCATCACCAACTGTATCAAAAGAAGATAGCTTGGGCATACAATAAAAGGGTTAAAATTAGAAAATTCAGAGTCAGAGATTTGGTGTTGAAGCAATGTAAGCCTAATATATCTGATCCAAGAGGGAAGTTCAGGCCTAGCTGCGAAGGGCCATATGTCGTGAAACAAGTCATGAACAATGGTGCGGTAAAGTTATCAAACATGGACGGGAATGAGTTTAGTGAGCCAGTAAATATTAACAGGTTGAAGAAGTTTTATGTATGATATATATATAAAAAAAAGCTCGCTAGGTTGAAAACCCAAAAAGGGCGGCCTAGGCAAAAGTTAGAGCAGTCCGCTAGTTTTGAAAACCCAAGAGGGCGGGCTAGGCAATAATTAGGGCTAAATGAGAGAAAATTGTCAATTAGAAAACCCGAAATGGATAGTTGGCAACAGGAGTGATCTTGTGTATGTTGGCTTTATGTTTGGTTGTTCCCTAATTTAATAAAACATAATTAATGTTAAAATTTTTCTATGTGCACTTTTATAAGTATTTGACCAGATATGGATGAAATATATAAACACAATAGCAAAAGGTGATGATAAATTTTAAATGGAAAAGATGCATCTTTTATTACTTTAATTATTTTTCATCCTAATAATACACTTTCTGAATTGACAAATGTAAAATCTATGTCAGTCTATAAATATAACGTGCAGGCCAGCTTTGTCTCAGCCGATCCAAGTAGACTTCAGTCAAGCAAGGCATGTCTAAATCAGGAGTAACGTCAGAACTACGAGGCTCAGCTCCATATTGATGGCCAAGTCGGCGAGGATCATAGCATGTACCTTGACGAAGAGCAGCAAGGGAAACATACATCAAATATGTCCGCATGGTGATGCGAGAAATCTTCCACCAAGGTACCAACCAATGGATATTGACTTCAGAGCGTGAGTGGATCCAGTCAACCCAATCAGCATATGAAGAAGCAGGATGGAGTAGTTTCCTAGCAGAATATTGACTTGGCAGATATCTGGAAAAATCCATAGATGGAGTATCAAGCAAACAAAGACGCTCCTGAAGCCAAATCTGTGAAGAAAGAATCAAATAAAAAAAAAGTCCGCTAAGTTGAAAACCCGCAAGGGCAGCTTAGGCAAAAATTAGGATAACTCGCTAGTTCTAAAAACCCACATGGGCGACTAGGCAAAAATTAGAGCAATAAAAATATGTAAAAAAAAGTATAATAATTGTGGCGCAGTAAAAAAAAGAGTATAAAAGAAAAAGTTACAGTAAAGATGGTAATTGCATTTTTTTTTATTATTGTACAATATTTATGCAATTGATACAATATTTATACATTACTAAGAGGGTAGTGGTAGGTCATCAAATAAAGCTTTGAAAAAGTCATCGCTAGTTGGAGGAGGGGGCAAATCACTCGTCCCGTGTCCGCTCAAAGCGGGAGCAGCAAAATCCAACAAATTACTCATCCCGGGATCACTCGAAGTAGGAGCACCAAAATCTCTTTTACCTTAAAGTTTTGATCCATCACGGTCCTCATCAAAAGTAGACGAAAGGATCTCATGGTCATCAATCTGGGGGCCTCTTGATGAAGAAGTGCCGAGATCGCTCATCCCCTGAAATCGGAAGTCTCGAAAATTTGGTTAGGATTGATGATATAAATTTTCAAAATAAGAAGCCTGCTGACGACTTGCAGCCAACTCTTCTTGAAGTTTCCTATTTTGTTCTTCGAGCATCCGTTGTGAGCCAGGAAGGAAAAAAGGTAAGAGCATATATAATCATGCATACATATAGAATAAATTACCATGAAATAAGTAAACTCACCAGGTAATTCATATCAATGACCTACGAATGAGATGGCATATCTGGCGGGCTAGAATGAGCAAATGAAGGGGCAGTAAAAGAAGGTCCAGCCTCATGATCAAATGAACTAACAACCTGCAACAATCATTAAATAATAAGATAAGAAAGAAGCAGTTGCAAGGAAAAAATGGTAAAAGTTTTACCTGAGAAGTACTAGCCCCGAGATGTGGAATAGACTCTCCTGCATCTCCATGATGTTCCTCTTCATCTCTACCCTCATTTTCTTCGGGAATCTCCCATACACCAACAGAAGATACATCAAAGTTTAAGAGCCTTCTTTGAATAAAGTGGGCATAAGATGCAATCGGCAGATAGAGAATTCCTTTAATACCCTAACCGTACAGAGCCGGCCACCAGGCATCCTCCAGCATCGACATAATATTTAAAGTGTATTATGGGCAAGGCATTTGAATCCTCCGCCGCTCTGGACTGAGAAATCACTCATAAACTCTCTCTCCGAGAAACCAGCCACTAGACACTGGGCCAGCGATGACTCGACGAGAATGTTGAAAAGATAGCACAACCCTCATCAAAGGAGACCAGTTTGCTTGCTCTTCTGGGTTCCACCAGGCCAAATTCACCTGCAAGATGACATAAGGTAAGTAAACTTTCACATAAAATTTAAAGCATACTAATGTTATTTTACCTGGTCCCAGGTTAAACGGCTCAACACAAAGCGATGAGTATGCACATGGCGAGAGCCGGGAACGTCCACACGATCGGACAACCAGAAATTTAATCTCGGATACCCGACCCTATCTCGAGAAATATCAGGTATCCTCACGAGGTTGTGTTCATATGCCCATACCTACAATAATAGTAAAGATCAAATTCATGCAAGAAAAGAGTGGAAATGATATTGGTAGAAGAAGAATACCTTGACAACTGCCATCAAGCTGACAAAACACTTCTTGTTTCGGCAAAGATTATCAAGACCATGGTAAAGACAGGCGAGACCAACTTCACACCAGCCAGAAGACGGTACCATTCTAAAATAAGAAAGGGCACTCAACACTGACAAGTGGATGGAGGATTCAATGCTAACTAAGATGGTCGACCCAAGCAAATATAACAAAAATCCTCGAGCATACTGTTGTGCCGTGTCTCTGCCAACCCATCCTTCGTAGTTCATCCAATAACTACCAATTGGCTCGATTTTTATATTAAAAGGCCCTTTATATGATGGTTCCATACCAATTATTTCCTGAATTTCTTCAAATGTTAAAATATCATTGGTCAGAGGAACCAAAACACCATCAAATAGAAGGCCGACTATAGCAGTAAAATCAACCGAACCAATTGTCATCTCTCCAATGGGCAAGTGAAAAGTGTGGGTTGTGTCCAACCATCGTTCTGCAAGCGCCTGGACTATGCTTCGGTCTATCTGATATTCCTTGGATGGCAATTATAAGATGAACTGCTCAAAGCTGCAATCTCAGATAATCTGCCTTACCCGAGAAGGCACTACATCGTACCATTGTCGGTCTTTGTAAATACACCCTCCAGCTCGAACAACGCAACAATCATGCTAACACAGAGCCTGGTAATTTAATACCAAGTAAGTACATATTATCCTATCTACTTAAATTAATATATTTTTCCTAAATTTTCTAAAAAAGATAATAATATAAAAATAATAATAATAATAATAATAATAATAAAGGCAAACACAATAATAATAAAAGAGCATAATATAAAAACATAAATTAAAAATAAAAAATAATAAATAATGACAAACAAAAACAATAAAACAAAAGCAAAAAGATGAAAAAATCGGGAAAAAATAAAAAATAAAAAAAATAATAATAATAGAAAGACGAAAAATCAAGAAAAAAGGAAAGAAAAAATAATTACTGCGCTCTTTTGGTTGGAACTGCGATGAAGCGGCATCTCAGCTAGTATATCTATATTTTCATCTTTATAATGCTGAATAAACTCCAATAACTCGGCATTAGAAGAAGTCCATGACCTTGAAGCATGCATTTTTTTTATATAACTATGTGCTAAATTTGAAAGAATTTGAGAGAATTATAGAAATTGAGAAGTTTTGCTGTGAATCGAATGAAAGAACTCGTGGGTTTATATAGAGAAATGACAAGGGAAAAACAAAATTCAAAAGTAAGTACTGTTCATGAATAGTAAACTTTACTGTTGATGAATAGTTAATTTGACTATTTAAGAATAGTAGATTACTATTTATGAATAGTAAATTACTATTTCCATTGGTAAATACTATTAACTACTATTTATGAATAGTAATTTACTATTTATAAATAGTAAATAGTGCTATAGACCCTTAATTTTTGACCCAATCCGGTCTAATATATTTTGTTTAGTCCAAAATAATTTTTGTATTGTCTAATATACTTTAATTGGTCCAAAATGATTTTTATTATCTTAATTAAATAATTTTTGCTTTATTATCTAATTTTTATTAATAAAAAATAAAAATCAAAAATAAAAATCAAAATCAAAATCGGCGACAAAAAAATCATCGCCGAAAATTCCAACGCGGGCTTGGCCGTGGGCCATTTTGCCCGCAGGAATTTTCTGAGGGCGAAATGGCCCGCAGGCCCATTCCCCGCCCCCTGCCGCAGCCAACTGCGGCAGATTTTTTCGCTATCGCAATTTTTCCTGCGGTAAATTTTTTTGCCAGCGCAATTTTTCTGCAGCAGTTTTTTTTTACCAGCAAAATTTTTTGACTCAAATTTTCCGAAACCTAATACAATTAGGTTTCGGTTTCCTTTTCTTATTAAATATTGTATGCCGTGAGAAATTAGGAAAAAACATAAAAAAAACTTCAATAAATAACAACACAAAAAGGGAGGAAAAAAAAGGGAGAAATTATGAGAAATTAGGACAGAAACTTGGGGACTACTTTGAAACCGAATCTCTGAAGGAAAGCAGTGAAATAAAATCTGACTTTTTGAGAGACGAAGAAAAAAAAATAAACCATCAAAGGCAGCAATTGCCTTTGTTCTTGTTCATCCAAGAAGAATTATTTTTTGGAGGAAATATCAAAAGGAGGTATGTATTAAATTCTTTGGTTATTTTTTCACAGTAGCTAAAACCAGGAAATTGTGTTTTTCAAAATTAAAAACCTTAGAACTTTAATTTAGTTTTTCTAAAGTTAAAAACACTAATCCGTTGCTTTATTTTCCAAAAAGTCTTAAAATTGTTATTTTTACTTCTTTAAAATCTTAAAACCCTAATTGAATATATTTTTCAACAAAACCAAAATTTGATTCTGTTTCTTTCAAAACTTTAAACTTGGTTCTGTTTCTTTCAAAAAACCTTAACAAATATCTTTTCTATTTATGTACATTTTAAATCATTTTTTTATATTCATAAAACCTCATAAAAGTATCAAATTGATTTTCAAACTCTAAAAATTAACTCATCACCCGAAACCCTAATTCAAAATTTCTAAAACCATAATTCAACTCTAAACTTAAAATAGTAAACCCTAACCCCTATAAAACCTTAAACCCTAATTTTTTTTATGAACCCTAATCCTTTAAAACTTTAAAAATCATATAAATATAAATATTTTAATTTTACACAGTAAGCTTGAAATCATCATTTAAAACCACAAATCAAAAGTATTTAAAGTGTCTAAAACCCTAGTTTCATGATTTCACCATTCAAACCTTAATTTGGTTATTCAAAGTGTCTTACCAACCTTTTAAAACATAAAATCCTTAATTTATTTTAATTCTTTAAAAAGTCACAGTAGCTTAAACCCATGAAAATCCAAAACCCTAAACACATGAAATAAAGGATCCTAAATGGAAACAGTAGCTATAACTTAGATTTTTATTTGCCTTATTCAATTCTATATTTGATTATGCTTTGATTTATTTTATTTAAGTTAAATGCATAGTTTATTTAATTTATCATGGATGGATGTTTACTTTCTATTGATATTTAATACCTTTGATGAATGATTTATTTATGATGAATGATTATTCACTTTTATCAATTTATTTAGACTTCCAAATGTTGTAAGAGGCATGTTTCCACTTGGTGGGTACCTCATTAGTTAAATATCATGTAATTTAATTTTCTTTTCTATTTTAGAACCTATGTAAAGGACATGTTTCTACCTTTTGGTGGGTGTCTTATTTAGGTGTGTGATGTAAGGGCATGTTTCCATCTTCGGATGGGTGTCCATTTATTTGTTTTGTTTTGTTTGGGCATTGCTTCAATTTTAATATAATGATGCTTTCTTTTTATTGTGTGTAATATGGATAATATTATTATACTTAAGAATTTTATAATATTAAGACCTGTAAAGGAGGCCGGTTCCAATGAACAGGGCGTTGTGGGGGTGCTGGGCCATTTCTCACCTTCCCCACACATACCCAACTTTCCGAACCCATTAGGGGGTTGGGGATTCCTTAAGAATTGAGTCATCCACCCCTTTCTTTTTCCCGGCCCATCCAGATGGCATCTCCATTTTCTCCGGACTTAGGTCCATGTTCTCTGAGGCCCCGAGCCTAAACAGTGCCGAAGTCGCAAGAACCATTCCACCGGGAGTGGGGATAAAAATACCCGCTCACAGTGGCGACTCCACTGGGGATAAGAGAAGTTGATTCCATTGGTCTTTATATTATTCTATTCTTTCTTATAATGATGTTATCCATTGCATCATATTAGATTGCATCGTGTTCGTGAGTTAGGATGCTCGTGTTACCCGTGTTGTGTTATGTAAGGGATACCATACTTTCACTCAAGGTATGGAGATCGAGCATGGCATAACCACTCATAGCCTAGTACCATTTGGTATATACTTGCTATGGGAACCTAAGCCTTTTTTACCCAAAGACTAAAACTCATGTAATTGACCTAGTTACTTTCCTTAGGTTTTACCCTAAATGCATGTTGTTTGACTATGCTTAATTTATCTTGGCTTAAATCATGGCTTATTTGGTTTGTTCTTTTTCTAATATGACCTAAGTACGTTGTGAGCTTTAAAATCCAAAAGACCAAAGCTATTTTCAAAACATTTCAAAATGGTCTTTGGATATAAGACTTTTCTAAAAATAAATAAAAAATTCTTTGGCTCATGGCCCAAATACTAAGCCCAAAATCCATTTTTCTAAAATTCTTTACAATGGGCTTAGAAACAAAATTATTTTTATCCAACCTTTTCTTACAAAGAGCTTGCAAAAATATTTAGGTCAATTATGAAATACCAAAAATCAATTGTGAGCCTAGTTTATACTAAGAATAATTAATCATGGGCTTATTTTTGGCATGAACCATTAGTTACTCTTTTCGAGTGAGAAAACTATCTATAAAAAACCCCTTAATTTCGTTCTAATCCAATATAGCATAAAAGCTACATTAATTGGTTGAATGGATTAAAACCTAATTAATGGGAATTATTATAAACTGATTTCCATTTTCAAAAATATAACTATTGGTTGAAATGTCCGAGGGAATTATTCGAAAGCAAGGCACCCCATGTTGGTATTTGTTAACCATATACCTAGGAAAAGAGACTCGCTGTTCGTGTGTGGATGATGCAAGGTTGGAAGGAACGTCTTAATTATCCTTGTTTTTTGATTGCTTATGCATACATGCATGCATTTGCATCTCATATCATTGACCCTCTCTGGCTCATAGCCCTGGATTATGATAGTTCTAAAGCTTACAACAATCCGACCTACGCCGGAGATGAAGTATCTAGCAACGACTCAATCACTTGCTCACCAAAAACAATGGAGCCCGAACAAATTCAAAGGACGGTGGATGAGGCCCTCAATGCCAAGATGAAAGAAATAAAAAAGGCCCTAGCTGAGACTATGAAGAACCAATTGACTGCTATCTTAGAGAATCATGCCGAGGCATCTGCTAGTACTAAGAAGCCAAAGGACAAAGGGAAGACCAAAGTTAGTGAAGTGATTTTTGATGAAGAAAAGGTGATCATTGGTGATGATGATGATTGGGCTCAATACTACCAAGATGCTCAAGAGAAGAAAAAGGAACCAAAGGTTGTTGAAAGATCAACTATGGAGAAGACCAAAACTTCTGATATTGAAAAGATGATTGCTGATTTAGAAAAGAAATTTGAGAAGAAGTTGAAAACCGAAGAGATGTTTGAGATCGACAAACTATTTGAACAAGATGAAGAGGTCCCTTATAAGTTCAAGATGCCTTCCTTTGCTAAATACAATGGCACCGAAAATCCTCATCTCCATGTGAAGCAGTATATCACTGCCATGCAGTCTGCCCGAGCTACTTAGACTAAAACCCTAAGGTACTTTATGCTCTCATTGGATCCTGTTGTCCAAAATTAGTTCAACACCTTAGATAATGGAATACAAAAGAGTTGGGATCTACTTTACAAAGCCTTCATCCAACAATATGGATATAATTTTGAGTTAGAAGTTACCTTAATGGAAGTGGAGTCCATTAGGCAAAGGTCGAATGAGAATTTTGTAGATTATGTCAAGAGATGGACAAACATGGCCGCTTTACTCAAGAAGAGGCCCGATGAATCCGATCAAATAAGGATGATTGTGAGAGGGATGTTGCCTAATCTTCATGAGAGGATGTCTCATACACTCATCCATGATTTCAAAGACGTTCTCCAAGTTGGTTTGTAAATTAAAGAATGGGAAAGGGAGAAGAGCCAATTTGCAACAAAAAGGAATGAGAAAGGGAGCTATCAATCTGGTAGCCAAAGCATGCAAATGGCCGTCGATGTTAATGCTACTAACCAAGGAATGAGGAGACAATTTTTGGAATTGGGAAAACCGATGTCTTGGTTTCTCAATAAGCTTCAAAGAAAGGGATTGCTACAACCATTAACTCCTCATCCTTTGCCTAACCCTCTCCCACCTAATTTTGACACTAAAGCATTTTGTCAATTTCCCAAATGCAAGGGAATGACATGGATAGATGTGTGAGGTTGAGACATGAGATCCAAAATCTAATTGATAATGGGAAGTACCCGAGCCCAACAAGCCAAACACCAAAGACAACCCGTTACCAAAGTTCAATAGGGTACCACCACCGGCAACTTTCATGATTGGAGGAGGTTTGCATGAGGATTTTGTCATGTCTTCTTTTCAAGATGTGGGTGGAGAAGCAACCAAAGAAGAAGAGGTATTTGGTGAAATTAAACAAACTATGAGGGGTGGAGAAGTAACAATTTGTGTTGTCAACGGGTTTTGGGATTCACGTGATAGTGATGATGATATTGTATCCAAGAAGGAGGAGTGGACTTGGTCCGAGCCTGAAGAAGATGAAGTGATGAACACTAGATCCGGTAAGCCTTATGCAAGGCCACCACCTAAGGAGGTAGAGACTAATAAAGGGAAGGAAGTTGAAGTAGAAGAAAATGATGTTGTGCTCAAGCAATTGAAAAGAAGCCAAGCAAGTGTTAGCATTTGGGACTTATTAGGTACTTCTAAAAAGCACCGAGAAACTATGGCCAAAGCCTTAGCTAGCATGCCAATTTCTACCTCCACAACACGGAGGAGTTGATCAACTTCATAAAAATTGGGGAAGTAATGAAATGTGAAGAGGTTCAAGAAAAGAGTGAAGTTAATATGGGAGCAGTTTCTTTTCAGATGCGGACTTACCGGAGGAGGGGAGAGACCACATCCGCCCTCTCTTTATCAAAATAGAAGTCAAGGGGAAGAGGACTCCTTGTGTTATGGTCAATGATGGGTCCGCCATAAATGTTTGTCCACTTAAGATACTGCCAAAGCTAGCCATGTCGACAAGAGATCTAAACCCGACCAAGGTAACGATTCGTGCTTATGACAACACTAAGAGGCATGCCAAAGGGACTTTCAAAGCGGCTGTCAAGGTTGATTCAATTGAATCTATTATTGAGTTTGTTATTTTAGACATACCAGTCACCTTCGCCTTGCTCTTGGGATGACCATGGTTTCATCCTCTTGGTGGAGTTCCTTCCACCCTTCATCAAAAGATCAAGTTCTCCAACGGAGATGAGACAGTGGTCATTGAAGCTGAAGATAATGAGATTGTTAACGCTCTAATGATTGAGAGGCCTCTCAATGGTTTCAAGTAGCCGCAATTTCTGATGATGAAGTAGTGGACTTCAAAGTCTTGAATATGATGAAGAACATGAACTACCTTCCCGGAGCTGGTCTTGGAAAGGGTAAGGCCGGTTTGACAAAGTTGCCAGATTTTAGAACTCAAGCTTCCGGAAGAGATTGCTGCCCTGGTCGAAGAAAAGTTTGAAGACATCCTGCTTTAAAATTCTGAGAACAATGATTTTGATTTTGATTTTAATTTGTCTGCTTTGTATGAGGATGATGATTTTTCTTTTCCAAAATGAATGCAATAAAGTATGATTTTGATTACTTGTGTGATGTTTCTCCTGATGGTTGCATACATTCAAATAGCAGTTACATGAGCATCTTTAATATTAATTTTGTTAACACACAATCATTAAATTTGGGAACAACTGAAAGTCCTAAAAACATTAGCATAGCATCTGACCTTACTCCTGATGAGAGAGAGAGATTTGAAAAAATATTCAAAATATATGAAGAAGTGTTTGCTTGGTCTTATGAGGATATGCCTGGAATAGATCGAGAAATAGCCGAGCATAATATTCCTACTTACACTCACATAAAACCTGTCAAACAAAAGCTTAGGCAATTAAGACCTGAGTGGGCTGAATTGGTCAAAGAAGAGGTCACTAAGTAAATACAAGTGAAGTTCCTTGAAGTGATAGAATATCCAGACTGGTTAGCCAACATAGTACCTGTGCTAAAGAAAGATGGAAGAATAAGGGTTTGCGTGGACTATAGAGATTTAAACAAGGCTTCCCCTAAGGATGATTTTCCCCTACCTCATATTGATGCCCTCATTGATAGTGCAGCCTCTAGCGTACTACACTCATTAGTAGATGGATTTTCCGGATACAATCAAGTGCTAATGGCCCAAGAGGATAAAGCCAAAACTGCTTTCATTACTACATGGGGTATATTTTATTATAGGGTGATGCCGTTCGGCTTAAAGAATGCTGGAGCAACCTACCAAAGGATGTCCACCACACTATTTCATGACATGATGCACAAAGAAGTTGAAGTATATGTTGATGATATGATGGTTAAGTCAGATACAAGGGAGCAACACTTCTAAAACTTAGAATTATTCTTCGATAGAGCTTTGAAATATAAGCTAAGATTAAACCCGAAGAAGTGTGTATTCGGTGTTACTTCAGGCAGATTATTGGGACATGTAATTGGTCTGAATGGCATTGAGATAGATCCTGACAAAGTCAAAGCAATCAGGGATATGCCAACCCTAAAGATGGAGAGAGAAGTTTAGGGATTCGTTGGTAAACTACATTAGATTAGCAAATTCATAGCAAAGCTCACAACAATTTTTGAGCCTATCTTCAAATTGCTTAGAAAGAATCAGCCCGTCCTATGGAATGAAGGATGTCAAAAGGCCTTTGAGAGAATAAAAGAGTATTTGTTGAATCCGCCTATTTTAAAACCACCTAAACCCGGCAGACATCTATTACTATACTTTGCAGTAGAAGAAGAGTCAATAGGAGCCATGCTAGCCCAAGTAGATGAATCAGGGATTGAGCATGCAGTTTGCTATTTGAGTAGAAAGCTCCTGCCTTATGAAATTAAGTATAGTATCATTGAAAAGACATGTATAGCCATGGTTTGGTCTTCTAAGAAGTTGCGGCACTACCTTAAATCGTATAGTGTGCAAGCAATTTCCAGGTTGGATCCAATAAAGTACTTGAGGGAGACTCCCTCTTTAATTGGGAAATATGGTCGATGGTTGATAATATTAGAAGAATTTGAGATCGAGTATGTAACCAGAAAAATAATCAAAGGTAGAGCGGTAGCAGAATTCCTGGCCCAACAACCATTATCAGATAGTGAAGAGGTAATCTTGGAATTTCCAGATGAACATTTAGAAGCAATTGAAGTATAAGGGTGGAAAATGTATTTTGATGGAGCAGTAAACAGGAAAGGAGCAGGTTTGGGAGTTATACTAGAATCACCCGAAGGGAAACTCATCCCTTTAGCCAAAAAATTGAAATTTAGGGCAACCAATAATATGGTGGAGTACGAAGCTTGTATTTTCTGTTTGGAAACCCTAATGATTATGAAGGTGGATAAGGTGAAAGTTTATGGCTATTCATTGCTAGTTGTATCCTAAGTAAATGGAAAATGGGAGTTGGAAGAAGAAAAATTGAAACCATACCACCATTACTTGACCATGATGAAGAAGAACTTTAAGGAGTGTAAGTTTATACACCTATCAAGGGAAGAAAATTAGATGGCTGATGCCCTAGCAACATTGGCTACAGTATGGGAAAACCTTGTTAGCCTATTCCTTAAGCCTCTAATCTTGACCAGTTCATTAACTCCTTGCTATGAATATGAGACAATCATGGAAGTTGATACAGACCATGATGCGTGGTATGATACTATAAGACGATTTTTGGAGGAAAGAGAATACTCGCCGGGGGCAGCGAAGAAAGAGAGAAGAGCCATAAGAAGGCGGTCATTGCAATACATCACCTTCCATGGAGAGTTAGGTTGGTGTTGGTGATGGAAGAGTAAGAGTTGTGTTTAGTGAAGTTGAAATTTTTCTGTTTTACAATTAGTAAATGCTGTGACTTGTATGATTTTTAATTAAATATAGAAAAATGTTCTTGAAGTGAATATTTGATATGTTGTGCCTCTATGAGTCTAGAATGACTGAAAAATATGTTGATTCGATTTTGGAATGGTTATGATTTTGGAAAGATTATTTTTATTAGACCTGTTCCAGCAGGTACCTTAACTGAGACAGCTATTTTTCGGGATTTTTTAATAAAATTTAGAAAAATAATATCCAATTGAATTTTGGATATGTTGTTTCTTGGTGAGTCTAGTATTTGAGAAAAAAAATTTGGAACCACGTTGATTGAATTTGATTTATGGAATTCACAAAGTTCAGAACTGCTGCCAGGGTGCAGGGCAATTGGGGCAGTCTGGTTGGGTGAACTATTTGACCAAGATTTTGTATTCAGTTTGATCTGAAATTTTAAAGGAATGATTTTAAGATGTAAAATTAAGTTCTGTAAAAATTTTAGAGTTTTTATTCAAGTAGATTATTTTATACAATTTTTCAAAATAAGGATAAAGTGGAGTCTAAAACCAGAATTTACTATTCATATGGTCATTTTGCTAATATTCTTTTTGGATTAGGTTGTGAAGAGGTTGAATTGCCCTAACCTAAGTGTTGAGGATTCTTGGAAGAGTAAGTGTATAGATTGGTGTGAGTTGGTTTTAAGGTAAGTACAAACTACACTATTGCATACATTCATGTGATGTTGAGACTTGACACACATTTGATTGTAAATGTGATAAGGAACCTAATGCATTGTTGATGGATATTAAAAATCACATTATGTTTGGTAATATGTGAATGTTGTGATGAGCATGTAAAATATGTGTTAATGCCATTGATTATATCCATTTGAATAATGAACTGATTAATGTGATTTGAAATATAATATGAGATGGTTGAAACATATTTGCTTATATGATGATGAAATGAAATATGGAAATGAAATGTGAAAGATATGATATTATGAAGAATTGTTTTATTGTGATTTGAGATCATATGAGATATGATGCCATGGTTGTTGGCTATGATGATGCAAATGAGATATATAATGGAGGCATGGTTGCCTAATTAATTATGAGAAATGAAATGAAAAGAGATTAAAAAAAAAGATAAATAAAATGATTGTGTGCCTAATATGTTTATTTAATTTTCAGAGTTCTGGTTTTGGCGGCATTCCTATGAATCACTGGATAGGTGAAATGACCGGGTCGTAAGCCGATTCCAGTTAGAAAATGTGAAATGTGATGTTTTTGGGGTGAAATGATCGGGTCGTAAACCTCAAAAACAAATTATTAAAACTAGATTGAGTGAAATGACTGGGTCGTAAGCTCAAATCTAGTTAATTATCCATGGATAAATGTATTAATGATTATGATTATGGACCAAAGCAGTAACTCTGAACTTTGAATAACATATTAGTGTATTTTGGGCCCATGCTTGTCTTTGTTTTCAATGTGAATCATGAATGTTTTGATTAATTATTAAATAATGTAAGATTGTGAAATATAATATTCTTTTGAATTATTTATGAAACTTGATTGTGTGACATTGGCATTGCATTGAGGCATAATATTATGGTTGTTTGTATCACTAAGCCATGGGGTTAGCGCGATTGTGGTTCATCGCGCAGGTGACAGGGAAGAACCAGAGAGTTCCTCTAGGCCGAGTCGAGTCTAGATTTTGAAGTGTGAATAGTGGGCTTAAAGATCGAAGACTAACTGCCAAACATGTATAAATTTTATGTGTTGTAAAACTGATGTTTTGATGTATATGAATTTGTAAATATTGTTACTTTTCGCTGCATAGTGAACAAATATTTTATCTGCTGTGTTTCATAATAAACGTTTACTTTATTTTGTACTAGAAGTGTAAATCCTTTTTGCAGGTTGTAGTTGAGGTTATAAAGGGGATTTATTGGGAGTGTACTAAGAATGATTTTGTTTGCATTGGTTTGTATAAAAATGTTTTCAAAAATAAAAAAAAAAACCAGTTTTGTCGACACTTGGGATTCAATTTCTAGGCGAAACTATGGCAAAATTTCTGTAAAAATCAGAACTAAAATTTGACTAAGTAAAATTGGTAGCAACATTAGGATAGTGTGGCGCCTCTACTCAGCTTACACACATAGGTCGGGAAGGGATGTTACAATTTTTGGTATCAGAGCCTAGGTTTGAGATTCTCAACCTAGGTCAATTGTAAGAAAAAGAATATTTTGATTTTTAAAGTGGGTTTTTGAGTAAAATACATGTTTTGGTATGACAGTCTTTGATCTTTAATGAGGAATATTCTACTGTGTTTGCAGATATAGGTATAGTTGGCATCTCATTCACGACAGTCTGTTGAGGGTAGT
Organism: Garcia nutans; assembly: GCA_947685225.1. Taxonomy (NCBI): domain Eukaryota; kingdom Viridiplantae; phylum Streptophyta; class Magnoliopsida; order Malpighiales; family Euphorbiaceae; genus Garcia; species Garcia nutans. Next base: position 26,879,145 of record CANTUV010000007.1, on the reverse strand, counting down.
GCGGAAAGTGTAGCTCTTGAAGAGAGTAGAGATGGAGCTAGGAGTGAGAGGGTTAGTGAGGCACCTGTTTCTGTGCCAGAGAGATCAGCTGCTGAGGAGGCTCCGCCGGGTTGGTTAAGGCATATGGTAGAACTGTTGAGGGGAGCTCCAGTGCAGCCACCACCACCACCACCACAACCTCAGATGCCAGTAAGACATTATGACAAGTTAAGAAAATATGGGGCTGAAGATTTCTTGGGCACTACCGATCCTGCAGTGGCTGAGCAGTGGTTGGATAAGGTGCAGAGGATATTCATTCAGTTGCAAGCCACTTCGGATGAGAAATTTGACTATTCCAGATCCCTCCTGCAGAAAGATGCCTATGACTGGTGGAAGACGGTTCCTCATGCCATGGATGATCCACCTACATTATCTTATGGTGATTTTCTGAGGGAGTTCGTGCAGAAATATACTCCGAGGGAGTATAAAGATATTAAGAAGATGGAATTCCTGAATTTGAGGCAAGACAACCGGACGGTAACAGAGTATGAGATTGAGTATATCCGGTTGAGTCAATATGCCGGGGGAATTATCACTGATGAAATAGACCGATGCAGAAGATTTGAGGAGGGATTGAGGCCCTCTATCATGTGCATTGTGGCTGGTTCCCGGTACTAGGATTTTTCTCAGCTTGTTGCAGCAGCTAGAAGTGTTGAGAGAGCACAGGGCATTGCAGCAGCTGCTACTGAGGAAGAGACCAGGGTAAGGAGATCCCAGTTTGATGTAGGGACTTCATCTATGAAGAGGGGTCAAGGAGGTTTTGTTCCGAGAATCAGTAGAACCCAGAGACAGTCGGGCAGATCAGTTCAGTATCAGAGGCAGAGGCCGAGACCGACAGTTTCTATAGCTAGTGCCCCGACTCCAATGATTCAGAGGTCTACTCCACCTGTATGTGAGCATTGTGGTAAGACCCATGGGGGTGTTTGTTGGAAGATTGGTGGATCAGCTGGGTGTTTTAGATGTGGGTCACCAACTCATTTTGTTAGAGATTGTTCTGAGATGCAGGAGTATAGGCAGGCTGATACTGCAGCTTCTCGACCTAGTGTCAGCAGAGGTGGTCGAGGGGGGCAGAGGTGGTCGAGGGGGCAGAGGTTTCAGTAGAGGTGGTAGACCTGGGTTTAGTCAGAGAGGAGGATCTTCATCCAGGGGCAGCAGGCCAGATGAGGCCGGATCTTCTCAGAGAGTATATGTGATGCAGAGGCAGCCGAATGCTTCATTAGTTATAGCGGGTACATTTTCTTTATTTGGCATTTCAGTACTTGCTTTGATTGATCCAGGATCTACTCATTCATACATAAGTGCATCTATCTTGCCTGTGTTTGAATTGCATTCAGAGTCCTTAGGATTTGATGTCTTAGTGACCAATCCTTTAGGACATAGTGTTGTGGTGAGTAAGGTGCATCGTGATAGTACTGTTGTGGTGCAAAGTGAGGAGTTTCTTGGTGATTTAATTGAAATGCCTTTTAAAGAATATGATTTGATCTTAGGCATGGATTGGTTGTCTAAGCATGGAGCTGTGGTGGACTGTCAAAAGAAATGTGTTACTTTGAGAACTGGTGATGGTAGAAGTATATTAGTATCTAGTGAGCAGAGACAACTTGCATCCTTGTTTGTATCAGCTGTAACAGCCAGAAAGTTGATTAGAAAAGGGTGTGTTACTTATCTTGCTCATGTTATGGATACTAGAGTAATGGGTTCTCAACTTAATAGTATACCCACAGTTGCAGAGTTTCCAGATGTTTTTCCTGAGGAGTTGCCAGGGTTACCCCCTGAGAGAGAGGTTGAGTTTGGTATCGATTTGTTGCCTGGTACCACTCCCATCTCTATCACTCCATATCGAATGGCACCTGCTGAATTGAGAGAGTTGAAGGTGCAGTTGTAGGAGTTGTTGGATAAAGGGTTTATTCGCCCTAGTGTTTCTCCGTGGGGAGCTCCTGTGTTGTTTGTGAAGAAAAAGGATGGTACTTTGAGATTGTGCATCGATTATAGGCAATTGAACAAAGTAACTATCAAGAATAAGTATCCTTTGCCCTGAATTGATGATCTCTTTGATCAGTTGAAGGGAGCAGCGGTGTTTTCCAAAATTGATTTGAGATCAGAGTACCATCATTTGAGGGTTAGAGCTGAAGATGTTTCTAAGACAGCTTTCCGCACAAGATATGGGCATTATGAGTTCTTGGTAATGCCTTTTGGATTGACGAATGCACCTGCAGCTTTCATGGATTTGATGAATAGGGTGTTTAGGCCCAATCTGGATCAATTTGTGGTGGTTTTCATCGATGATATTTTGGTGTATTCACGCAATGAGGAAGAACATGACAAGCATCTGCGAATTATGTTACAGATCTTGAGAGAGAAGCAGTTGTATGCTAAGCTGTCAAAGTGTGAGTTTTGGCTTGACCAAGTAACTTTTCTCGGTCATATAGTTTCAGCAGATGGTATAAGAGTTGATCCGAGTAAAGTTGAGGCCATTTTGAATTGGAGTCCACCAAAGTCAGTGACTGAAGTTAGAAGTTTTCTGGGTTTGGCAGGCTATTATCGAAGGTTTGTGAAAGGTTTTTCTTTGATAGCTACTCCACTCACCAGATTGCTTCGAAAGGGAGTTAGATTTGTGTGGACAGATTAGTGTCAAGCTAGTTTTGATCAGTTGAAAGAAATGTTGACTCAAGCTCTTGTTCTTACTTTGCTTGTGGAAGATAAACCATATGTGATTTATAGTGATGCTTCACCTAATGGTTTAGGATGTGTTTTAATGCAAGAGGGTAAAGTTATAGCTTATGCTTCTCGGCAGTTGAAGCCGCATGAGCTTAATTATCTGACACATGATATGGAATTGGCAGCTATAGTATTTGCTTTGAAGATTTGGCGACACTACTTGTATGGGGAGAAATGTTTTATCTATACGGATCATAAAAGTTTGAAATATTTTGGTGTCCAGAGAGAGCTGAATCTTCGACAAAGGCGATGGTTAGAGCTGATCAAAGACTATGACTGTTTGATTGATTATCATCCTGGTAAGGCAAATGTAGTTACTGACGCCTTGAGTCGGAAGTCTCTGGCAGGTTGGGCTATTTATTCGCTCTCGTTGCTTGTTGAGTTGAGAGCGTTACATGCTAGTTTTGAAGCATGTGATGATGGTGCATTGTTGGCTCAGTTGCAATTGAGACCAGTACTGTTGAATCAGATTAAGGAGGCTCAATTGACAAATGAGAAAATTCAGAAGATTATTTCAGATTGCCAAAACGGGGAGAGCCAAGATTTCTTTGTGAGAAGTGATGGTAGCCTTTGGTTTAAGGATAGATTGTGTGTTCCTGATAATGATAGTTTGAAAAAGGTTATTTTGGAGGAAGCACACCAATCGGTTTTTGCTATGCATCCGGGAAGTACAAAGATGTACCATGAATTGAGACAGCATTATTGGTGGTCTGGTATGAAGAGAGACATAGCAGAATTTGTGTCCAAATGTCTCACTTGTCAGAGGGTGAAAGCTGAGCATCAAGTTCCAACAGGGTTGCTTCAACCTTTAACGGTGCCTGAATGGAAATGGGAGAGAATCACAATGGATTTTGTGTCTGGTTTGCCTATGACACAGAGGAAGCATGATGCCATTTGGGTGATTGTTGATATGTTGACAAAGACAGCTCATTTTCTTCCGGTTTGGATGGACTTTTCACTTGAGAAGTTAGCTGAATTGTACATCAATGAGATAGTAAAGTTGCATGGAGTCCCAATTTCTTTAGTGTCTGATCGAGATCCTAGATTTACTTCAAGATTTTGGAAGAGTTTACCTGGTGCTTTGGGTTCTCGATTGCATTTTAGCAATGCTTTTCATCCGCAGATAGATGGGCAGTCAGAGAGAGTGATACAGATTATTGAGGATATGTTGAGAAGCTGTGTCATTGATTTCTCTGGAAGTTGGGACAAATTTTTGCCACTTGTAGAATTTGCTTATAACAACAGTCATCAATCCAGTATTGGAATGGCACCATTTGAGGCATTGTATGGAAGAAAATGTAGAATGCCTCTATATTGGAATGAAGTTGGGGAAGGCAAATTGGTTGGTCCTGATCTGATTAAAGAGACTGAAGAAAAAGTGAAGATGATTCGGGATAGGTTAAAAGCAGCTTCAGACCGACAGAAGTCTTATTCAGATTTGAAGAGGAGAGACATAGAGTTTGATGTTGGAGATAAAGTATTTTTGAAAGTGTCTCCTTGGAAAATGATATTGAGATTTGGTCGAAAAGGGAAGCTAAGTCCTCGTTTCATTGGACCGTATGAGATATTAGAAAGAGTTGGGCCAATTACTTATCGTCTTGCTTTGCCGCCTGAGTTGGATAGAATCCATAATGTATTCCATGTTTCTATGTTGCGGAGGTATAGATCAGATCCATCTCATATCTTGCCAGTTGAATCCATTGAAGTGAGTCCGGATTTGACATTTGAAGAAGAACCAGTTGCTATTTTGGCACATGAAGTGAAAGAGTTGAAGAATAAGAAAGTGCCATTAGTGAAGGTTCTATGAAAGAATCATGGGAGAGAAGAGGCAACTTGGGAGAGCAAGCAAGCAATGCAAGATCAGTATCATCAACTGTTTTAGACATAATATCAGTTAATTTTGGGGACGAAATTTCTTTTTAGAGGGGGAGAATTGTAATATCCCAAAGTGTGCCCTAGGAGTTTTGATATAATTGTTGTTTTATTTGAATTAAAATGTATATGTGTAATTGGAAAGAGAAAAGAATTTAAAAGAGAGTGTATATGTTGTATATATGGAAATATATATAACATATATACAAGTCAAATGGATGGTCAAAGGAAGAAGATATTTATTTTGTTAATTATGAAATTACTAAAAAGGGCATGTAAGTGAAAGGAAGTTAAAATAAATAGATGAGGGTATTTAAGTAATTTTCTTTTTGAAATGCTTGGTGGAGGTTTAAAGAGATGAGAAGTTTGACTTTGTCTCTTTCACTTGTTCATTTTCTTCTCTTTCCCTTTTTTTGGCCGGCCATCCAAAGCAAGAGAGCAAGAGTGAGTTTTGTTTGTTCCAAACTCAAAATTGAAGGAGTTTTCAAGAGATTAAGTTGGAAATTCAAGAAGTTCATCATTTTTGGTAAGTTTTCTCTTGATTTCTCTTGTTCTATTTGGAATTTTGTTTGAGTTTGATGGAGTGTTGTTGATGGTTGGAGTGTGTTTGTGTATGGTGTGTGTAAAAGTGTTGAAATGGAATTAAAGATAAGAAGTTAGGTTGGTGTTGGTGATGGAAGAGTAAGAGTTGTGTTTAGTGAAGTTGAAATTTTTCTGTTTTACAATTAGTAAATGCTGTGACTTGTATGATTTTTAATTAAATATAGAAACATGTTCATGAAGTGAATTTTTGATATGTTGTGCCTCTATGAGTATAGAATGACTGAAAAATATGTTGATTCTATTTTGGAATGGTTATGATTTTGGAAAGATTATTTTTATTAGTTAGATCTGTTCCAGCAGGTACCTTAACTGAGACAGCTATTTTTCGGGATTCTTAATAAACTGTAGAAAAATAATATCCAAATGAATTTTGGATATGTTGTTTCTTGGTGAGTCTAGTATTTGATAAAAATAATTTGGAACCACGTTGATTGAATTTGATTTATGGAATTCACAAAGTTCAGAACTGCTGCCAGGGTGTAGGGCAATTGGGGCAGTCTGGTTGGGTGAACTATTTGACCAAGATTTTGTATTCAGTTTGATCTGAAATTTTAAAGGAATGATTTTAAGATGTAAGATTAAGTTCTGTAAAAATTTTAGGGTTTTTAGTCAAGTAGATTATTTTATACAATTTTTCAAAATAAGGATAAAGTGGAGTCTAAAACCAGAATTTACTATTCATATGGTCATTTTGCTAATATTCCTTTTGGATTAGGTTGTGAAGAGGTTGAATTGCCCTAACCTAAGTGTTGAGTATTCTTGGAAGAGTAAGTGTATAGATTGGTGTGAGTTGGTTTTAAGGTAAGTACAATGTAACACCCTCATATCCAATGCACACACACTACAACCACAACAATGTAGCATAAGTGCACCAAACATAGGGATGCTACGGTTCTCTTAACATTCAAAACACTTTAAAACTTGATACAATACCCTTATCATTATACATTATAGAAAAGTAGATCATTTACTTATAAAACAAAACATATTAGTTATATATATATATACACTTAAATATTACACAGCGGAAGTTATAAAATAAGTACATATTTACGTATTAAACATTTCTTTACAAAATATAAAGAAATATACATGATTGGCAAGTTTGCTCTGATCTTTAAGCTCCCAAAATGGATTCTTCAAGGTCTACTCTCACTTGGTCTTGATGAACTCTCGGGTTCAACTCTATCAACTCTATTACCTGCGCAATTAAACACTATCGCGCTAAGCCAACGGCTTAGTAAGATAATCATGCAAATGATATGACTTAGTGCAATGCAATGTCATTTCTCAATCCATATTATACATATAACATAATATATGCAAAAGTAACAACATATTTTCACATTACATATCACATTTCAATATCTTTTCATATACCTCATTAGTATTCATTTAACCATTCATAATCAACACTAAACAAAGACAAGCATGGGCCCAAGACACACTAATACGCCATTCAATTTTCAGAGTTAATGCTTTGGTTTTGTTATCACATTTATCAATATCATATACCCAACTAGGCTTCAAGGATTAAGTTCAACCAAGCTTCAAGAGGAGCAAAGCATGCTAAGCTTCTACCCAACTTGGCTTCAAGAACTAACCCAACCTAGCTTCAAGGGTGGTAACATCTCAATTAGGCTTCAAGGATTCAATCCAACCTAACTTCAAGAGATTGTTACACTTATTAGGCATGCCACCAACAACCAACTCTGAAAATGGAATAACACATTAGCCACACAATTCATTTATTATTCAATTATCATTTTCATTCTCAATTCTCAACAACATTTAGGCAAACATGCCTTATTTCTTTCAATCACATCATCATAGCCAAACACAATGGCATTGTCTCATATCATGTCTTATTTGAATTATCATTGCATCTTTGATATACATTTCAATGTATATTACTTATGAAACACATTACTATTCACAATGCATAACATAACATTGTTCAATCTCAACAATGCAATTAGGGCAAAGAACAATTGATATGATTCATAGCTTTAGGACCTTACACATGCATTTGATTTTATCATTCATTGATTCAAGTGTGTTTAAAGTGTTTAGGGTTAGGTTTAAGGACTAACCTACCTTTGGAGAACCAAAGCAATGCAATAAGATCAAAGAATGAAAACCCTAACTATCACACTTGAGGGACACGGGCAGCCCACTTGAGGGACACGGCCAAGCTTGTGGCCGTGTCACTCAACCCACTTGGACAGTAAGCAACACGGGCAAGGGACACGGCCAAGCTTGTGGCCGTGTCTCTTAAACCAAAACTCACAGTAGCTAACACGGCTTGGGAACACGGCCATGTCACCCAAAAACTAATCCAACACGCCCAAAATCCCTTGGCTTGGCCGTGTCTCACATTGCTTTTGGCCGTGTCTCCCAAAACACAAACCCTAATATGCACAACTCTCCTCCAATTGCACTCAAACTCATCAAACACCATATAACATGTTTCAAATGAATGGAATCAATGTTCTAAACACAAATTCTACATGTTTAACACAATATTCCTTATTAAAACACATCAACCAAAACATTTAAACACATACCATCTCAAACCCTAAAACCAACTTTACACTTGAACTTCCACTATCAAAATCCATTTAAACTTACAACCAAACCAACCTCAATTCAATATTTTAACTAACAATCAACTTTAACACTTGTAAACACATATCAAACACACCAAATCATCACATCAACAAATCACAATTCAATATAGACATAACCTCAAAATTACCAAAGGAATTCAAGAGATTTCTTACCTAAGATGAAGAAATTCCACAATTCTCTTGTCAAATCCTTTGATTGCTTCTTCAATTTGCTTCTAGCACCATGAATACCTCTCTTACTCTCTCTTCTCTTCAATGGCCGGCCTCTTCAAGAAAGAAAGAAGAAAATGCACAATTCAAACACCTTTTCTTCTTTTAATCTCCACCATGCATTCCACTTCAAGCAATTACTCAAATACCCCTCATCATTTAACTTAGCTTTTGTCTCTTATAAACCCAATTAAGTAATTTCACATGCCATATAAAAATCTCCTCTTGCATTGACTCTCTCCCTTTGACCATTTTATATGTTATATATATCATCATATACACAACATATACCATTCTCTCTAAACCCTATTTTCTTTCCAAAACACATATACACAAGCATTCTCCTCCCAATTTCTTTTCTTAACACATCATATACATTCAATCCAATTTATAACAATACCAACAACAACAATATAACCAAGACTTCTAGGGCATACACGAGGATATTACATACAAACTACACTATTGCATACATTCATGTGATGTTGAGACTTGACACACATTTGATTGTAAATGTGATAAGGAACCTAATGCATTGTTGATGGATATTAAAAATCACATTATGTTTGGTAATATGTGAATGTTGTGGTGATCATGTAAAATATGTGTTAATGCCATTGATTATATCCATTTGAATAATGAACTGATTAATGTGATTTGAAATATAATATGAGATGGTTGAAACATATTTGCTTATATGATGATGAAATGAAATATGGAAATGAAATGTGAAAGATATGATATTATGAAGAATTGTTTTATTGTGATTTGAGATCATATGAGATATGATGCCATGGTTGTTGGCTATGATGATGCAAATGAGATATATAATGGAGGCATGGTTGCCTAATTAATTATGAGAAATGAAATGAAAAGAGATTAAAAAAAAGATAAATAAAATGATTGTGTGCCTAATATGTTTATTCAATTTTCAGAGTTCTGGTTTTGGCGGCATGCCTATGAATCACTGGATAGGTGAAATGACCGGGTCATAAGCCGATTCCAGTTAGAAAATGTGAAATGTGATGTTTTTGGGGTGAAATAACCGGGTCGTAAACCTCAAAAATAAATTATTGAAACTAGATTGAGTGAAATGACTGGGTCGTAAGCTCAAATCTTGTTAATTATCCATGGATAAATGTATTAATGATTATGATTATGGACCAAAGCAGTAACTCTGAACTTTGACTAACATATTAGTGTATTTTGGGCCCATGATTGTCTTTGTTTTCAATGTGAATCATGAATGTTTTGATTAATTATTAAATAATGTAAGATTGTGAAATATAATATTCTTTTGAATTGTTTATGAAACTTGATTGTGTGACATTGGCATTGCATTGTGGCATAATATTATGGTTGTTTGTATCACTAAGCCGTGGGCTTAGCGCGATTGTGGTTCATCGCGCAGGTGACAGGGAAGAACCAGAGAGTTTCTCTAGGCCGAGTCGAGTCTATATTTTGAAGCGTGAATAGTGGGCTTAAAGATCGAAGACTGACTGCCAAACATGTATAAATTTTATGTGTTGTAAAACTGAAGTTTTGATGTATATGATTTTGTAAATATTGTTACTTTCCGCTGCATAGTGAACAAATATTTTATCTACTGTGTTTCATAATAAAACTTTACTTTATTTTGTACTAGAAGTGTAAATCCTTTTTGCAGGTTGTAGTTGAGGTTATAAGGGGGATTTATTGGGAGTGTACTGAGAATGATTTTGTTTGCATTGGTTTGTATAAAAATGTTTTCAAAAATCAGAAAAAAACCAGTTTTGTCGACACTTGGGATTCAATTTCTAGGCGAAACTATGGCAAAATTTCTGTAAAAATCGGAACTAAAATTTGACTAAGTAAAATTGGTAGCAACATTAGGATAGTGTGGCGCCTCTACTCAGCTTACACACGTAGGTCGGGAAGGGGTGTTACAAACCTCATATGCAGATACGGAGTCCAGCACAGTGTGATATCAGACAATAGGGTACAGTTTCAAGGAGCAGTTAAGGATTTATTCTCCAAGTACCGAATCCATCATCATAGATCCTCTCCTTATAGACCAAAGGCTAATGGTGATGTGGAAGCAACAAACAAGACAATTAAGAAATTTCTATCCAAGATGACCAAGACTTACAAGGATTAGTCAGAGATGCTTCCCTTTGCTTTATGGGGATATAGGACAAGTGTGCGAACACCTACTGGAATGACACCGTTCTCTTTGGTTTATGGGATGGAAGCAGTGTTGCCTATTGAAATTGAGATCAAGTTAATAAGAGTAGTCTTGGAAGCTGAACTGCCTGAAATAGAATGGGTAGCAAGCAGATACACACAGTTAGCTCTGCTAGAAGAGAGAAGGTTAAAAGCACTGTATCACCACCAACTGTATCAAAAGAAGATAGTTCGGGCCTACAATAGAAGGGTTAAAATAAGAAAATTCAGAGTTGGGGATTTGGTGTTGAAGCAATGTAAGCCTAATGTATCTGATCCAAGAGGGAAGTTCAGACCTAGCTGGGAAGGGCCATATGTCATGAAACAAGTCATGAATAAAGGTGCGGTGAAGTTATCAGACATGGATGGGAACAAATTTAGTGAGCCAGTAAACATTGACAAGTTGAAGAGGTTTTATGTATGATGAAAAAAAAATGGAAAAAAGAGCTCGCTAGGTTGAAAACCAAAAAAGAGCGGCTTAGGGAAAAGTTAGAGTAGTCCGCTAGTTCCGAAAATCCGAAAGGGTGGACTAGGCAACAATTAGGGCTAAATGAGAGAAAATCATCAATTAGAAAACCCGAAATGGCTAATTGGCAATAGGAGAAATCTTGTGTATGCTAGCTTTATGTTTGGTTGTTCCCTAATTTAATAAAACAGAATTAATGTTAAAATTGTTCTATGTGCACTGTTATAAGTATCTGACCAGATATGGATGAAATAAATAAACACAATAGCAAAAGGTGATGACAAATTATAAATAGAAAAGAAGCATCTTTTATTACTTTAATTATTTTTTCATCCTAACAATACACTTTCTGAATTGACAAATGTAAAATCTATGGCAGTCGATAAGTGTAACGTGCAGGCCAACTTTGCCTCATCTGATCCAAGTAGGCTTCAGTCAAGCAAGGCATGTCTAAGTCGGTAGCAAAGTCAGGATCACGAGGCTCAGCTCCATACTGACCCCCAAGTCGGCGAGGATCATAGCATGTAGCTTGACGAAGAGCAACAAGGGGAACGTACATCAAGTATGTCCGCATGGTGATATGAGAAATCTTCCACCAAGGTACCAACCAACGGATATTGACTTCAGAGTATGAGTGGATCCAGTTAACCCAGTCAGCATATGAAGAAGCAGGATGGAGTAGCTTCCTAGCAGAATGATGACGTGGCAGGTATCTGGCAAAATCCATGGATGGATTATCAAGTAAACAAAGACGCTCCTAAAGCCAAATCTGTGAAGAAATAATTAAATTAAAAAAAAGAGTCCGCTAAGTTGAAAACTCGCAAGGGCAGCTTAGGTAAAAATTAGGACAGCTCGCTAGTTCTGAAAACCTGCATGGGCGAACTAGGCAAAAGTTAGAGCAATAAAAAGAAAAAGAAAACCTAAATTGAAAACCTGAAAGGGCAATTTAGGTAATTACTTGAAGCAACAACGGATTCCCAGTCAGTCTCTTTGACAATACTGATTTAAATCGGTCTAACCCAACTAAGGTTTCGGCTAAGATCACAGGTACCGGCGACAAGCCTCCTTCCATTTGGTCCATAATATCCAATACTTGTGGATCAATATCGCCGTCAAAAGAAACAAGCAAGAATTGGACGAGCAAGCAAAGATAGAGCATGTGTCCCCATGCCTTAGTAGGGGCCAAATGAGAGAGACAAAAGTCAATCAAAGAAGCAAGTAGAATTTTTTCACCTCTCATCAATCGAAGAACTTCGGGTTTTGGAATTTGAAATAACATCTGCATCTTCTGTTGAGTCTTGGAAATCAATGTGGGTAACGCTATTTGTTGATTACTTGGATATCCAAGGATGGCCTCAAATTCTTCAATCAAGGGACATATTTCAAAGCCATTAATTCTAAATACCCTAGATTTCGTATCCCAAAAGGAAGCCACGGCATGTAAGAAGGAGTGGTCCAATTTAACATTTTAAAACATCAAGTTTTGACCATGAAATTTGCTTCCAATGAATGGCATCCATATTCTTAAATAGAATTTTTATTCTCTTTAAATGATGCTCAGTCATGGTAAATAAATGAAGAAAAAAATTAAAATTGTTAAAGGGGGTCTTCACGTTGAAAGAGAAAGAATTTTGGTTTATGTATTAAAATATGGCATGAAGGGTGATTTATATAGAAGAAATAAACCTTTTCCTAAAGTGAAAAGGAAAAGGTGATGGGAAAGGGTAAGACCATATGGCATAAGGAAAGGAATTGGCAATGAAATTCCTTTACCACGTTGGATTTGGTTTAGCAAATGAAGTGGATGTGAATTATGAAATTATGTACAGTAACAAAAAAAACAAAAAAAAAAGAGAGTTACAGTAAAGAGGAGAATTGTATTTTTTTTCATTATTGTACAATGGCTACAATATTTACATATCACTAAGAGGGTGGTGGTAGGTCACCAAATAAAGACTTGAAAAAATCATCGCCTGTTGGAGAGGGGACAAATCACTCTTCCCGAGTCCGCCGGAAGCAGGAGCACCAAAACTCGACAAATTACTCATCCCGGGATCACCCGAAGTGGGAACATCAAAATCCCTATTACCTTGAGGTTCTGATCCGTCATGGTCCTCATCAGAAGCAGATGAAAGGATCTCATGGTCATCAGTCTGGGGGCCTCTCGATGAGGAAGCACCGGGATCCCTCATCCCCTGAAATCAAAAGTCTCAGAAATATTGTTCGGATTAATGATATAAACTTTCAAAATGAGAAGCCTGCTGACGACTTGCAGCCAACTATTCTTGAAGTTTCTTATTTTGTTCTTCGAGCATCCGCTGTGAGCTAAGGAGGAAAAGGTAAGCACATACATAATCATGCATACATATAGCATAAGTTACCAAGAAATAAGGAACGTACCAGGTAGTTCATATCAATGCCTTGCGGATGAGATGGCATATCTGGCGGGCTAGAGCGAGCAGATGAAGGGGCAGTAAAGGAAGGTCCAGCCTCATGATCAAATGAGTCAATAGCCTGCAACAATCATTGAAAAATCAAAGAAATAAAAAGTTGTAAGGGAAAAGTGGTTAAAGTGCAAAAATTCCCTTAGAAGATCAAAACAAGGAAAGAAGAGCATGAATCCAGCAAGACATGGCCAAGCCAAATCAAGCTTGGTCGTGTCACCTCAAATGAAATCTTGGCAGAACATGACACGGGCGGGAGACATGGCCAAGCCACTGGCCGTGTCTCACCTAAAGAGCAAAGTCAAGAAGGACCAAGCAAAGAAAGAAAAGAAACAGTAGGTGACAATGGCTGGCAACATGGCCAAGTCACTGGCCGTGTCACATGACACGGCCATAAGCTTGGCCGTGTCCCGTCCTAAGCCAAGAACAAAGAAGAACCAAAGGAAAAACACAGAAGTTGACACACCCAAGAGACACGGCCAAGCCACTGGCCGTGTCACTCTCACCTTCAAAGACCAAAGAAGACCAGAGGAGAAACAGAAGACGACAAACTCAGGTGACACGGCCATTTACCTGAGAAGTACTAACCCTGAGATGTGGAACAAACTCTCCTACAGCGCCGTGATGTTCTTCTTCATATCTACCCTCATTTTCATCAGAAGTCTCCCACACACAAACAGGAGATACATTAAAGTTCAAGAGTCTTCTTTGAATGAAATAGGCGTAAAATGGACCCGGTAAATGGAGAAATGTCTAGACATCATAACCATACCAGGCCAACCACCATGCATCCTTCAGCATTGACATAATATTTAAAGTATATTCCAGAAGTTGCATTGGAAACCTCCACTGCCCTGGACCAAGAAACCATTCATAAACTCTCTCCCCGAGAAACCAGCCACAAGACACTGGGCCAGCAATAATTTTGCGAGAATGTTGGAAAGATAGTGCAGCCCTCATCAAAGGAGACCAGTTTGCTCGCTCTTCTGGGCATCACCAGGCCAAATTCACCTACAAAATAACATAAGGTAAGTAAAACTTTCACATAAAATTTAAAGCATACTAATGTTATTTTACCTGGTCCCAGGTTAAGCGGCTCAACACATAGCGGTGAGTATGCACGTGATGAGAGCTGGGAACATCCACACGATCAGACAACCAGTAATTTAATCTTGGATACCCGATTCTCTCTCGAGAAATACCGGGTACCCTCACGAGGTTGTGTTCATAGGCCCATACCTACAATAACAATAAAGATAACATTCAAGAAAAGAGTGTAAATGACATTGGTGGAAGAAAGAATACCTCGACAACCACCATCAAGACGACAAAAGACTTTTTACTTCGGCAAAGCTTATCAAGACCATGGTAAAGACACGCAAGACCAGCTTCACCCCAGCCAGAAGATGGTACCATTTTGAGATAAGAAAGGGCACTCAACACTGACAAGTGAATGGATGATTCAGTGCTGCCTGAGATGGTCGACCCGAGCATATATAATTAAATCCTCGAGCATACTATTCGGCCGTGTCTTTGCCAACCCGTCCTTCATAGTTCATCCAATAACTACCAATTGGCTTGATTTTTATCTTAAAAGGCCCTTGATATGATGGTTCCATACCAATTAATTCCTGAATTTCTTCAAATGTTAAAATATCATTGGTTAGGGGAACCGGAGCACCATCATATCGAAGGCCAGTTATGGCAGTAAAATCAACCGGACCATTTGTCATTTCCCTAATGGGCAAGTGAAAAGTGTGGGTTGTATCCAACCATCGCTCTGCAAGTGCCTGGACTACGCTCCGGTCTATCTGATATTCCTCAGATAGCAATTGTAAGATGAACTGCTCAAAGCCGCAATCTCGGATAATCCGCCTTACCCGAGAGGGCACTACATCGTACCATGGTAGGGCTTTGTAAATACACCCTCCAGCCCAAACAACACAATGATCATGCTAACACAGACCCAGGTAAGTTAATACCAGGTAAGTACATATTATTCTATCTACTTAAAATAATTTATTTTTCACATAATAACAAAATATACAAAAAAAAATCCTCGCTCTTTTGGTTGGAACTGCGATCGAACGACATCCCGGCCAGTATATCTAAATTTCCATCTTCATGATGCCGGATAAACTCCAATAACTCGGCATTAGAATGAGTCCCTCACCTCGAAGCATGCATTGTTTTTGAAAAATATGTGTTAAAATTGAAAGAAATTTGAGAGAATTATGAAATTGAAATCGTGTTGTGAAGTAAAGAAAGGAATGGTGGCTTTTTATAGAGAAACGGCAAGCAAAAAAACAAAATTCAAAACTGTTCATGAATAGTAAATTATACTATTAATGAATAGTATTACTATTGATAAATAGTAAATGTTACTATTTATAAATAGTATTACTATTGATAAATAGTAAAAGTACAATTTGAAATAGTAAATACTATTTGATACTATTTGAGAATAGTAAATTTATTATTTATGAATAGTAAATAGTGCATGAACAGTGACTACACAGTGAAATAAACAGTAAATTCATTTATTCATTTTAATCATTCAAATAATTGCAGGTATATAAATATTTTTACACCCAAGGGGCAATAAGAAGACATGCATAAAAATTAGCCAAACTTTTGAAATAAAAATTATTAGCTCGGGTCCAGAACCCAAATTTTCCTTAGGTCCAGAACCTAGAATTATCCTTGAGTCCAGAACTCGAACCGGGTCCAGAATCCAAATTTTCCTTAGTTCCAGGACCTAGAATTATCCTTGAGTTCAGAACTCGAACCGGGTCCAGAACCCAAATTTTTCTTAGGTCCAGAACCTAGAATTATCCTTGAGTCAAGAACTCAAACCAGGTCCAGATCCCAAATTACCATTAGGTCTAGAACCTAGAAATTATTTCTAAGTCCAGAACTTAGCTCGGGTCCAGAACCCAATTTTACCATTAGGTCCAGAACCTAGAATTATTTCTAAGTCCAGAACTTAGCTCGGGTCCAGAACCCAAATTACCATTAGGTCCAGAACCTAGAATTATTCCTAAGTCTAGAACTTAGCTCGGGTCCAGAACCCAAATTTTCCTTAGGTCAAGAACCTAGAATCTCCTCTAAGTCCAGAACTTAGCTCGTGTCCAGAACCCAAATTTTACCATTAGGTCCAGAACCTAGAATTATTTCTAAGTCCAGAACTTAGTTCGGGTCCAGAACCCAAATTTTTCTTAGGTCCAGAACCTAGAATTATCCTTGAGACCAGAACTCGAACCGGGTCCAGAACTCAAAAACTCCACCATCTAAAAAATCAAGTCTTATTGCTTTTCACTCTCTTTCACTAAAGTTTTAGATCATTCAAGCAGGGGGCAAACTATAGACCCTTAATTTTTGACCTAATCCGGTCCAATATATTTTGTTTAGTCCAAAATATTTTTTGTGTTGTCTAATATATTTTTAATTGGTCCAAAATGATTTTTGTTATCTTAATTAAATAATTTTTGCTTTATTATCTAATTTTTATTAATAAAAAATAAAAATAAACAAATAAAAATCAAAAAATAAAAATAAAAATCGGTGACGAAAAAATCGGCGACGAAAAAATCATCGCCGAAAATTCCAGCACGGGCTTGGCCGTGGGCCATTTTGCCCGCGGGAGTTACCTGCTGGCTAAATGGCCCGCAGGCCTATTCCCTGCCTCCTGCCGCAGCCAACTAAGGCAGATTTTTTGCCAACGTAATTTTTTCTGGGCAATTTTTTTTGCCAACGCAATTTTTCTGCAGCAGTTTTATTTTGCCAGCAAAATTTTCCGACACAAATTTTACTAAACCTAATACAATTAGGTTTCGGTTTCCTTTTCTTATTAAATATTGTATGCCGGGAGAAACTAGGAAAAAAACATAAAAAACTTCTATAAATAACAACACAAAAAGGGAGACAAAAAAGGGAGAAATTATGAGAAATTGGGACAGAAACTTGGGGACTTTGAAACCGAATCTGTGAAGGAAAGCAGTGAAATTAAATCTGACTTTTTGAGAGACGAAGAAAAAAAAACAAACCATCAAAGGCAGCAACTGCCTTTATTCTTGTTGATCCAAGATGAATTATTTGTTGGAGGAACTATCAAAAGGAGGTATGTATTAAATGCTTTGGTTATTTTTTCACAGTAGCTAAAACTAGGAAATTGTGTTTTTCAAAATTAAAAACCTTAGAACTTTAATTTAGTTATTCTAAAGATACAAACACTAATCCGTTGCTTTATTTTCCAAAAAGGCTTAAAATTGTTATTTTTACTTCTTCAAAATCTTAAAACCCTAATTAAACATATTTTTCAACAAAACCAAAATTTGATTCTGTTTTTTTCAAAACTTTAAACTTGGTTCTGTTTCTTTCAACAAACCTTAACAAATATCTTTTCTATTTATGTACATTTTAAATCATTTGTTTATTTTCATAAAACCTCATAAAAGTATCAAATTGATTTTCAAACTCTAAAAATTAACTCATCACCCGAAACCCTAATTTAGAATTTCTAAAACCATAATTCAACTCCAAACTTAAAATAGTAAACCCTAACCCCTTTAAAACCTTAAACCCTAATTTTTTTATGAACCCTAATCCTTTAAAACTTTAAAAATCATATAAACACAAATATTTTAATTTTACACAGTAAGCTTAAAATCATCATTTAAAATGACAAATCAAAAGTATTTTAAAGTGTCCAAAACCCTAGTTTCATGATTTCACCATTCAAACCTTAATTTAGTTAATCAAATTGTCTTACCAACCTTTTAAAACATAAAATTCTTAATTTATTTTAATTCTTTAAAAAGTCACAGTAGCTTAAACCCATGAAAATTCAAAACCCTAAACACATGAAATAAAGGATCCTAAATGGAAACAGTAGCTATAACTTAGATTTTTATTTGCCTTATTCAATTCTATATTTGATTATGCTTTGATTTATTTTATTTAAGTTAAATGCTTAGTTTATTTAATTTATCATGGGTGGATGTTTACTTTCTATTGATATTTAATACCTTTGATGAATGATTTATTTATGATGAATGATTATTCACTTTTATCAATTTATTTAGACTTCCAAATATTGTAAGAGGTATGTTTCCACTTGGTGGGTACTTGTAGACCCTTAATTTTTGACCCAATCCGATCCAATATGCTTTATTTAGTCCAAAATGATTTTTGTTGTTTAATTGGTCCAAAATAATTTTAACTAAATAGTTTTTGCTTTATTATCTAATTTTTATTAATAAAAAATAAAAATAAACAAATAAAAATAAAAATAAAAATCAAAGTCGGAAAAAATCGGCAGCAAAAAACAGTCGCACGGGCCCGAGAGAGTTTTGGCCCGCAGGAAAATCCTGCGGGCAAAACCTTCGCCTGCAGAAATTTCCTGCGGGCGAGCTATTTCGCCAGCAAGCCCATTCGTTCGCCCGCAGAAATTTCCTGCGGGCGAAGTTATTTCGCTCGGGGCAAAGTTATTTCGCCCGCAGGAATTTCCTGCAGGCGAAATAACTTCCCGTAGGAAATTCCTGCTTGCTGGCGCGCCTACTGGCCCCAGTCACGGGCCCGTTGCCACAGTTTTTGCCAGTGCAAATTTTTTTGACCCAAATTTTAGAAACCTAATCCAATTAGGTTTTAATTTCTTTTTTTATTAATATTAATTGCCATGTGGAATTAGGAAGAAATAACCTAAAAACCACTATAAATAAGGATTAATTGAACCAAATGGGGTAGAAAAAATTTACACAGTGAGTATAGGATTTGAAACCAAATCAAGGAAGGAAAAGCAATAAATCAATTCAATTGATTTTTAAAGGGAGGAGCACCACAAATTAAGCAATTCAAAGGCAACAAAGCCTTGTCTTTGGAGTTAGTTCATCCAAGAAGAGTTATTTTTTGGAGAATCAACAAAAGAAGGTATGTTAAATTCTTTTTGATTTATGTAACACTGTAGTAAATCTATACAATTTAAGGTTTTTTTAAATCAAAACTTTAGAACTTTAATTTAATTCTTCCAAGATTAAAACACTAAAACGTGACTTTCGTTTCTAAAAAGACTTAAAATTGTTATTTTTTCTTCTTAAAAATCTTAAAACTCTCATTGAACATATTTTTCAAGAAAACCAAAATCAAATTCTATTTCTTTCAAATTTTTAAATTAGGTTCTATTTCATTCAAAAAGCCTTCAAAAACATCTTTTCTACTTATAAAAACTTCAATCCATGTGTTTAAATTCATAAAACTTCATAAATCATCAAATTGCTTTTTTAAAACTCTAATTCAAATTCATTACCCGAGAACCCTAATTTCAAAGCCTAAAACCAAAATTCAACTTTTAAACCTAAAACAATGAACCTTAATCCTTTTAAAACCTTAAACCTTAATTTTTATGAACCCTAATCATTTTAAAACATTAAAAACCATAAAAACATAAAAAACTCTAAAATCACACAGTAGCTTAAATCACTATTTAAAATCATGAATTAAAAAGTATTTCAAAGTGTCCAAAATCCTAGTTTTATTATTTCACCATTCAAATCTTAATTTGTTTAATCAAAGTGTCTTGCTAACCTTTAAAAAAAAATAAAACTCTAATCTATTTTAATTCCCTAAAAAGTCACAGTAGCTTAACTTTAGAATTTCCAAAACCTTAATACATGAGATAAAGAACTCTAAATAGAAATAGTAATTATACTTGAACTTTATTTGCTTTATTCAATTCCATATTTGATTTGATTTATCTCTTATGCTATAATTTATTTAATTTCAAAACTTGATTTATCATGGATGGATGTTTATTGATATTTAAATACTTTTAATGAATGGTTTATTTATTATGGATGATTATTTACTTTTTCTCAATCAACTTAAGATTTCCAAAAGTTGTAAGAGGTATGTTTCCACTTGGTGGGTACCTCATTATTTAAACATCATGTAATTTAATTTGCTTTTCTATTTTAGAACTTATGTAAGGGGCATGTTTCTACCTTTTGGTGGGTGTCCTATCTAGACATGTGATGGAATCGGAAATCCTCATCTCCATGTGAAGCAATATATCACTGCCATGCAATCTGCCCGAGCTACTAAGGCTCAAACCCTAAGGTACTTTATGCTCTCATTGGACCCTATTGTCCAAAATTGGTTCAATACCTTAGATGATGAAACACAAAAGAGCTGGGATCTACTTTACAAAGCCTTTATCCAACAATATGGATATAATGTTGAATTGGAAGTTACCTTGATGGAAGTGGAATCCATTAGGAAAAGGCCGAATGAGAATTTTGTAGACTATGTCAAGAGATGGAGAAACAAGGCTGCTTTACTCAAGAAGAGGCCCGATGAATCCGACCAAATAAGGATGATTGTGAGAGGGGTGTTACCTAGTCTTCGTGAGAGGATGTCTCATAGACTCATCCGTGATTTCAAAGACCTTCTTCAAGCTAGTTTGCAAATTGAACAATGGGACAGGGAGAAGAGCCGATTTACAACGAAAAGGAATGAGAAAGGGAGCTACCAACCTGGTAGCCAAAGCATGCAAAAGGCCGTCGGTGTTAATGCTACTAACCAATGAACAAGGAGACAATTTTCGAAATTGGGAAAACCGATGTCCTGGGTTCTCAACAAGCTTCAAAGGAAGGGACTGCTACAACCCTTAAATCCTCGTCCTTTGCCTAATCCTCTCCCACCTAATTTTGACACCAAAGCATTTTGTCAATTTCACCAAATGCAAGGACATGACACGGATAGATGTGTGAGATTGAGACATGAGATCCAAAACTTATTTGATAATGGGAAGCTACCCGAGCCCAACAAGCCAAACACCAAAGATAACCCATTGCCAAAGTTCAATAGAGTACCACCACCAGCAACCTTCATGATTGGAGGAGGTTTCCATGAGGATTTTGTCATGTCTTCTTTTCAAGATATGGGAGGAGAAGCAATCAAAGAAGAAGAGGAATTTAATGAAGTTAAATAATCTATGATTGGTGGGGAAGTAACAATTTGTGTGGTAAACAGGTTTTGGGATTCAAGTGATAGTGATGATTATATCATACCAAAGAAGGAGGAGTGGACTTGGTCTGAGCCCGAAGAAGATGAGGTGATGAATACTAGATCCGGTAAGCCTTATGAAATGCCACCACCTAAGGAGGTAGAAACTAATAAGGGGAAGGAAGTTGAAGTGGAAGAAGATGATGCTATACTCAAGCAATTAAAAAGAACTCAAGCAAGTGTTAGCATTTGGGACCTGTTAGCTACTTCTAAAAAGCACCGAGAGAATATGGCCAAAGCCTTGGCTAGCATGCCGATTTCTACCTCCACAACACCGGAGGAGTTGATCAACTTCATAAAAATTGGGGAAGTAATGAAATGTGAAAAGGTTCAAGAGAAGAGCGAAGTTAGTTTGGGAGCAGTTTCTTTTTCCGATGCGGATTTACCAGAGGAAGGGAGAGACCACATCCGCCCTCTCTTTATCAAAATAGAAGTCAAGGGGAAGAGGACTCCTTGTGTAATGGTCGATGATGGGTCCACCATAAATGTTTGTCCACTTAAGATACTACCAAAGCTAGCCATGTCAACAAGAGATTTAAACCCAACTGAGGTGACAATTCGTGCTTATGACAATACTAAGAGGCATGCCGAAGGGACTTTTAAAGCGGCTGTCAAGGTTGGTCCAATTGAATCTATTGTGGAGTTTGTTGTTTTAGACATACCAGTTACCTTTGCTTTAATCTTGGGGCAACCATGGTTTCATCCTCTTGGCGGAGTTCCTTCCACCCTTCATCAAAAGATCAAATTTCCCAATGGAAATGAGACAGTGGTCATTGAAGAAGATAATGAAATTGTTAATGCCCTAATGGTTGAAAGGCCTCTCAATGGTTTTCAAGTGGTTGCAATTTCTGATGATGAAGTAGTGGACTCAAAAGTCTTGAATATGATGAAGAACATGAACTACCTTCCTGGAGCTGGTCTTGGAAAGGGTAAGGTCGGTTTGACAAAGTTTCCAGATTTTAGAACTCAAACATCCAAGAAGGGGTTAGGATATGATGAAGGCAAAAATGTTCAGTCAAAGAAGAGTGAGAAGATGAGCTTCCCACCACTTGAAGAGATCTTTGTCAAAGCTCCAGATATGGGACCACTCCAAGGGAAGCCTGAGCCAATCATGTTCATGGGTAAGTTAATCCCCGATTTTGAAATTTTTGCAGATGTTACTGAGCTAGTGGAGCAAGTGAAGAAAGAGCTCACCCTGTCAATCAACAAAGAGAAGAATGAAGCTACCCTGAAAGCCGAGAAGACTCCGGAAGAGATTGCTGCCCTGGTTGAAGAAAAGTTTGAAGACATCCTACTTTATGATTCTGAGAATAATGATTTTGATTTTGATTTTAATTTGTCTGCTTTGTATGAGGATGATGATGTTTTATTCTCTAAAATGAATGCAATAAAGTCTGATTTTGCTTACTTGTGTGATGTTTCTCCTAATGGTTGCATACATTCAAATAGCAGTTACATGAGCATCTTTAATATTAATTCTGTTAACACACAACCATTAAATTTGGGAACAATTGAAAATCCTAAAAACATTAGCATAGCATCCGACCTTACTCCTGATGAGAGAGAGAGATTTGAAAAGATATTTAAAAAATATGAAGAAGTGTTTGCTTGGTCTTATGAGGATATGCCTGGAATAGATCGAGACATAGCCGAGCATCATATTCCTACTTACACTCACATTAAACCTGTCAAACAAAAGCTTAGACGATTAAGACCTGAGTGGGCTGAATTGGTTAAAGAAGAGGTCACTAAGCAAATACAAGTGAAGTTCCTTGAAGTGATAGAATACCCAGATTGGCTAGCCAACATAGTACCTGTGCCAAAGAAAGATGGGAGGATAAGGGTCTCTGTGGACTATAGAGATTTAAACAAGGCTTCCCCTAAGGATGATTTTCCTTTACCTCATATAGATGTACTCATTGATAGTGCCGCCTCTAGCGTGCTACACTCATTTGTGGATGGATTTTCCGGATACAATCAAGTGTTAATGGCCCAAGAGGATAAAGCCAAAACTGCCTTCACTACTACATGGGGTATATTTTGTTATAGGGTGATGCCTTTCAGCTTAAAGAATGCTGGAGCAACTTACCAAAGGATGGCCACCACATTATTTCATGACATGATGCACAAAGAAGTTGAAGTATGTGTTGATGATATGATGGTTAAGTCGGATACAAGGGACCAACACTTCCAGAATTTAGAATTATTCTTCGATAGAGCTTTGAAGTATAAGCTAAGATTAAACCCGAAGAAGTGTGTATTCGGTGTTACCTCAGGTAAATTGTTGGGTCATGTAATTGGACCGAATGGTATCGAGATAGATCTCGAAAAAGTCAAAGCAATCAAGGATATGCCAGCCCCTATGACGGCGAGAGAAGTTCGGGGATTCATTAGTAAACTACAGTACATTAGTAGATTTATAGCAAAGCTCACAAGAATCTGTGAGCCTATCTTCAAGTTACTTAGGAAGAATCAGCCGGTCGTATGGAACGAAGAATGTCAAAAGTGCTTTGATCGAATAAAAGAGTATTTGTTGAATCCACCTGTTTTGAAACCACCTAAACCCAACAAACCTCTATTACTATACTTAGCAGTAGAAGAAGAGTCGATAGGAGCCATGCTAGCCCAAGCAGATGAGTCAGGGATTGTGCATACCGTTTACTACTTAAGTAGAAAGCTCCTACCTTATGAAATTAAGTATAGTATTATTGAAAAGACATGCATAGCCGTGGTTTGGTCATCTAAGAAGTTGCGGCATTACTTTCAATCATATAGTATGCAAGCAATTTCCAGGTTGGATCTAATGAAATACTTAAGGGAGACACCCTCTTTAATTGGGAAATATGGTCGATGGTTGATAATATTAGAAGAATTTGAGATCAAGTATGTAACCAGAAAAACAATCAAACGTAGAGAGGTGGCAAAATTTTTATCTCAACAACCATTACCAGAAAGTGAAGAGGTAATCTTGGAATTTCCAGATGAACATTTAGAAGCAATTGAAGTACAAGGGTGGACAATGTATTTTGATGGAGCAGCAAACAGGAAAGGAGCAGGTTTGGGAGTTATACTATAATCGCCCGAAGGGGAACTCATCCCTTTAGCCAAAAAGTTGAAATTTAGGGCGACCAATAATATGGTGGAGTACGAAGCTTGTATTTTCGGTTTGGAAACCCTAATGATTATGAAGGTAGATAAGGTGGAAGTTTATGGTGATTCGTTGTTAGTAGTATCCCAAGTAAATGGAGAGTGGGAGTTGAAAGAAGAAAAATTGAAACCATACCATCATTAGCTGACCATGATAAAGAAGAATTTTAAGGAGTGTAGGTTTATACACTTGTCAAGAGAAGAAAATCAGATGGCTGATGCCCTAGCCACATTGGCTTTGGTATGGGAAAATCCTGTTAGCTTATTCCTTAAGCCTCTGGTCTTGACTAGTTCATCAACTCCTTGCTATGAATATGAAACAATCATGGAAATTGATACAGACCATGATGCATGGTATGATACTATAAGGAGATTTTTGGAGGAAAGAGAATACCCGCTGGGGGCAACAAAGAAAGAGGTAAGGGCCGTAAGGCGATGGTCATTGCAATACACCACATTCCATGGGGAGTTATATTGAAGATGGCCCGATGGGGTGCATTTGAGATGTTTAAGAAAACCCGAAGTGGAGCGCATCATGTCAGAAATACATGCGGGAAGTTGCGGTCCACACATGAGTGGTTTGGCCCTAGTTAAGAAGATTGTTCGACAAGGTTACTATTGGTTGACCATGGAGAGAGACTGTATTGAGTTTGTCAAGAAGTGCCAACAATGTCAGATGTACAGTAACATGAATCATATGCCTCCTGAAGAACTGCATTTAATGTCTTCACCCTGGCCCTTTGCCACCTGGGGTATCGACATAATAGGAGAGATACATCCGACAGCTTCAAATGGACACCGTTTTATTGTGGTAGCAGTTGATTATTTTTCGAAATGGGTCGAAGCCGAATCCTTCAACAAGCTGGGTGCAAGTCAAATGGCTAGGTTTATCGAAAAGAATCTCATCTGCAGATATGGGGTCCCGCACAGTGTGATATCAGACAATGGGGTATAGTTTCAAGGGGCATGTTTTTACCTTTTGGTGGGTGTCCTATCTAGACATGTGATGTAAGGACATGTTTCCATCCTTAGATGGGTGTCCATTTATTAGATTTGTTTGGACATTGCTTTGATTTTAATATAATGATGCTTTCTTTTTATTGTGTGTAGTATGGATAATGTTATTATACTTAAGAATTTTATAATATTAAGACCTGTAAAGGAGGCCGGTTCCAATGAACCGGGCGTTGTGGGGGTGCTGGGCCATTTCTCACCTTCCCCACACGTACCCAACTTTCCGAACCCATTAGGAGGTTGGGGATTCCTTAAGAATCAAGTCATCCACCCCTTTCTTTTTTCCCGGCCCGTCCGGGTGGCGACTCCATTTTCTCCGGACTTAGGTCTGTGTTCTCTAAGGCCCCGAGCCTAAACAGTGCCGAAGTCGCAAGAACCATTCCACCGGGAGTGGGAGCAAAAATCCCCGCTCACAGTGGCGACTCCAAGATTTATTCTCCAAGTACCACATCCATCATCATAGATCCTCTCCTTATAGACCAAAGGCTAAAGGGGCAGTGGAAGCAACAAATAAGACAATTAAGCAAATTCTGTCTAAAATGACCAAGACTTACAGTAATTGGTCAGAGATGCTTCCCTTTGCTTTATGGGGATATAGGACGAGTGTGCGAACAGCTACTGGAATGACACCGTTCTCTTTGGTTTATGGGATGGAAGCAGTATTTCCAATTGAAATTGAGATCAAGTCATTGAGAATAGTCTTGGAAGCGGAGCTGCCTGAAACAGAATGGGTAACAACCAGATACAGTCAGTTAGCCCTTTTAGAAGAGAGAAGGCTAAAGGCACTGTATCATCACCAACTGTATCAAAAGAAGATAGCTCGGGCCTACAATAGAAGGGTCAAAATTCAAATATTCAAGGTTGGGGATTTGGTATTGAAACAATGTAAGCCTATTGTATTTGATCCAAGAGGGAAGTTCAGACCTAGCTGGGAAGGACCATATGTCATGAAACAAGTCATGAGCAAAGGTGCGGTGAAGTTATCAGACATGGATGGAAACAAATTTAGTGAACCAGTAAACATTGACAGGTTGAAGAGGTTTTATGTATGAAAAATGAAAAAGAAAGAGCTCGCTAGGCTGAAAACCCAAAAAGGGCGGCCTAGGCAAAAGTTAGAGCAGTCCGCTAGTTCTGAAAACCCAAAAGGGCGGGCTAGGCAACAATTAGGGCTAATGAGAGAAAATCGTCAATTAGAAAACCCGAAAGGGCTAATTGGCAACAGGAGTGATCTTGTGTATGTTGGCTTTATGTTTGGTTGTTCCCCAATTTAATAAAACAGAATTAATGATTAAATTTGTTCTATGTGCACTGTTATAAGTATTTGACCAGATATGGATGAAATAAATAATCATAATTGCAAAAGGTGATGACAAATTATCAATGGAAAAGAAGCATCTTTTATTACTTTAGTTATTTTCCATCCTAACAAAACACTTTATGAATTGACAAATGTAAAATCTATGGCAGTCGATAAGTGTAACGTGCAGGCCAGCTTTGCCTCAGCTAGTCCAAGTAGGCTTCAGTCAAGCAAGGCATGTCTAGGTCAGTAACAAAATCAGAATCACGAGACTTAGCTCCATACTGACGCCCAAGTCGGTGAGGATCATAGCATGTACCTTGATGAAGTGCAGCAAGAGGAACATACATCAGATATGTCCGCATGGTAATATGAGAAATCTTCCACCAAGGTACCAACCAACGGATGTTGACTTCGGAGCGTAAGTGGATCCAGTCAACCCAGTCAGCATATGAAGAAGCTGGGTGGAGTAGCTTCCTAGCGGAATGATGATGTGGCAGGTATCTGGAAAAATTCATGGAGGAAGTATCAAGCAAACAAAGACATTCCTGAAGCCAAATCTACGAAGAAAGAATTAAAAAAAAAAAGAGGTTTGCTAAGTTGAAAACCTGCAAGGGCAGCTTAGGCAAAAATTAGGACAGCTCGCTAGTTCCGAAAACCCGCATGGGCGGACTAGGAAAAAGTTAGAGCGATATAATAAATAAATAAATAACCTAAATTGAAAACCCGAAATGGCAGTTTAGGTAATTACCTGAAGCAACAATGGGCTCCCAGTCAGATGAGGCATTTGACATGTGGCTTAAAAGACAAAGAAGGAGATAAAGATGAGGAACAAAGAGATGGAAATGATGATGATGATTTTGATTATCCTCCTTATTTCCTACTAACTTAACTTTTTTACTTTTATTCATCTTTTGAATGATCTCTATCTTTTGTTGGCTCTTAATATAAATGATCATACATGTTTACTTTTCATTGCTTGATCTTAATAAAAGTTTATATTTATTGTTTAATGAATATTTGCATTTGAATGTTTATTTACATTCTGTTTATCTTTGTCAAAGGGGGAGAATACTTTGCATTTTGAATTGATAGCATATGTTAAGGGGAAACAATTGTAAAATAAAAAAAAATTATGTCAAGGAGGAGCAATTGTAAAATTAAAAATGTTTACAACTTTCTTTTGTTAGTGAAGAGTTAAATACATTAAGGGGGAGAACACTCTTTAGGTATGAAAACTATTAAAGTTTATTTTATTATCAATTCAATTTAATTGCCAAAGTCAAAAAGGGGGAGATTGTTAGCCAACACTCTATTTTGATCTTAGGAAAACAAATTGAATGGGACTAATATTTGAAACATTTGCAGGACTTTAATTTTTGAAGAAAATTTAAAGAGCCTGATCGGACCGAGGAGTAGTCCGATCGGATTGCAGACTGAACTTTAGACAGAGGAGCTCATGGTTGCCAGCACTCTCAGTTTTATAGATCATTGAGCTTAGCCCAACTGGACAGGAAAATGGTATGACTGGACCAAGCCTCAGCTGCTAGGAATAAGCACTAGCTGATTAGACAAAGCCTTAGTAAAATATCCAGTAGAATAAACATGCAATGTCACTCCAAACTTTCGAATGGACAGTGTGTCCTCTCATTCTGACCATACCGAGCCCGAGCCAGATCCTTAGAATATTTAGTAGAGTCATGATCCCTAGTACATTGAAAGTTTTAGCATACCAGGCCTGGCATGACAATACCTGATGCAATCTAACCAGACCAAGCTAGGGCTAAAAATCTAACAAAGTTCCAGTATAGTTCAAGGTCACTAGTACTCCAAAAATCTCAGCATACCATGAGAAGTCCAATCAGACCAATGATATTTTGACCGTACTAGTGAAACGAGATTTAAAACTTATAGTCGTTACTTACTCACTCAATTAATGGATGCCACATGTACTAGCCATTGAAGAATCTTTGTCAAAAAATTGGAGAGAATGAATTGATCAATACTCTATCTAACTTTGTTGAGCCTGAGTCAATCAGACCAAAAGGAGTCTAACCATAAAAGATAGTCCCCAAGAAACTTCATTTTTAAAGGTAGAATGAATTGTAATTTCCATGATTAACAACTTTCATTTTTTTGCATCTAAGTCTCTATTTGTATTCTTTGAGTGTTGGGTGTGAGCATTAAAACACCATTATAAGTTTGAGTGTGAGCTTTGAAACACTCAGGTTTTAGAGTGGGCTTAGGAAAACTCTTGTTTGGGTTGTGAGGAAGTTACTCAAATCTTGTAAAAGTTTGGTGCGAGCTTGTGAAACACCAAGTTAGATTTGAGCTTGTAAAAACTCAAGATTAGTGGAACCTTAACAAGTTATTAAGGAAGTGGACATAGGATTGAGGTAATCCAAACCACTATCAACTCTTTGTGTTTATTCTTCTCTACTCAACTCCTCTATTTTTTTATTTGATTTTAAATTTTAAATTTATCATTACTTCTTCAAAACAAACCAATTCACCCCCCTCTTGGTTGCCATCTTGGGACAACAGATTGTTTATTTCAATAATTGCATGTAATATGAATAGTATCATAATGATTTAAGAATTTAATAATATCTAGACCTAAAAAGGAGGCACGGTTCCAATGAGCAGGGCGTTCTGGGGGTACTATGTCATTTCACCTTCCCCATGCGTACCTAACTTTTAGAACCCAGTAGCGGTTGGGGATTCCTTAGGAATCAAGTCATCCACCCATTTCTATTTTCTAAGTTCATCCGAGTGGTGACTGTAATTCTTCAGGTTTAGGCTCCTGTTCTTTAAGGCCCAAAGCCTAACAGTACCAAAGTAGCAAGAACTATTCTACCGAGAGTGGGGGCGAAATTCCCCGCTTATAGTGGTGACTCAACTAAGGACAAGAGAAGTTGATTTCATTGGTCTTTTTATTATTTTATTCTTTATTATTATGATATTATTCACTGTATCATTTAGAATTGTATTGTATGCGTCAGTTAGGATGCTCCGTGGAACCTGTGTTATGTATGTGTAAGTAATACCATACTTTCACTCAAGGTATAGAGATCGAGCACTACATAACTACTCATTACCTTGTATCTTTTGATATATACTTGCTATAGAATTTTGAGCTTTTTACCCCAAAGACTAAAGCCCATGTAGTTGGCCTAGTGACATAGGTTTACCCTAGTTTCTTGTTGTTTGACTATGATTGGCATATATTGGCTTGAGTTATAGCCCATTTGCTTTGTCTTTTTCTAATATGACCTAATTATGGTATGCCCAAAATTATTTTCTTTTAAGCCTACATCAAAACCATTTTCTTAGCCTTTTAAAAATGGGCATAAAACCCTTTTCCAACATAGATGGGTCAAAAATTATTTTTTGCCTTATGGCATAAACATGAAGCCTAAAATTAATAAACTATTTTGCAATGGACTTTATTTTCTAGAGGTGGGCCCAAAACCATTTTTTAAATTATGGCCCAAAAATTATTTTTTTGATGGGCTTTCAATTAATTAGGTCAATTATGGAATACTAAAACAAACTATGGGCCTAATTTGTTTCAAGATTTGTTGGTTGTGGGCTTGTTTATGGAATGGATCATCAGTTGCTTTTCCAAATTAGAAGTCTATTTATAATAAACTTATTAATTTAATTTTGATCCAAAATATGGTAAAAATGTTGCTCAAATCCAAAGGATTAAAGCTTAATTAATGGGAATTATCATAGACTGACTTTTGTATTTGAAAACACAATTAATAATTAATCCACCTGAGAGATTCTCAAGAACAAAGTATTCCCTCTTGATATCTTTGTTAACCAAAACACCTAGAAAAAGAGACTTGCCACTCGTGTGTGGAAGTTATAAGGTTGGAATGAATGTCTTAACTCTCTTTGTTTTATTGTTAATCATGCATACAAGAATTGCATTACATTGATCCTTTATGGCTCATAGACCTGGAGTTTAGCAATTCAAGGGTTTACAACAATTTGACCTATGACAGTGACTCAAAATTCAGTGAAGGTTCAGTTAACTTCGCACCAAAACCAATGTATCATGAGCAAAATCAATATCTGGTGTATGAGGCCCTAGCCTCAAGGATGGAAGAACTTAAGGGGACCTTGGATGAGGTTGTGAGAAGTCAGCTAGCTGGATTATTGGATGATAACATTGCTAAAGCATTTGCTAGTACCAAGAAGCCAAAGGACAAAGGAAAGGCTAAGGTAGGCAAGGTAGCTTTTGATGAAGAAAAGAAGTGACTGATGATAATGAAGACTAAGATGCATACTTCCAAGAAAAAAGAAAGGAGAGAAAAAGGTTAGGGAGAAGACTAAATCCATCAGCATTGAAAAATGATTGTTGATTTAGAGAAGAAGTTTGAAAATAAGTTAAGGACTAACGAAGTGTTAGAGGTGGAAAAATTATTTGAGGATGATGAAGGAATCCCTTACAAATTCAAGTTGCCTCCTTTTGCTAAGTTTGACTAAACATGAAATCCTCACTTTGTAATAACCTAAAGTATACCCTAAAAGTTTTGGAATATTTATTGTTGTATTTGGATTAAATGTATATGTTTAAGTGGAAAGAGAAAAGAGGTAAAGAGAAGAGTGTATATGTTGTATATATGAGATATATACAACATATACAAGTCAAAGAAATGGGTGGTCAAAAGAAGAAATAATTAATTTTAATTAATTGAAATAGAAATTAAGTGGAAAGTGGATGATGATATTTGTAATATTATATTAATATAATTGCTTGGTTGAGAACAAAAGAGAGATTGAGTGGTTAAGTGAAGAGGGAGAGTTGATTTTGCTCTTTTCTATCATCTTCTTCTTCTTCTTCTTTCTTTGGTTGGCCGACCATCACCATAGCAAGAGAGGAAAGATAGATTTTGCTCATCCAAACTCAAGATTGAAGGATGTTTCAAGTGATCAAATTGGAATTCTAAGGGTTTTCATCACTTTTGGTAAGTTTTCCACTTGATTCCCTTGTTTTCTATTAAGTTTGTGTTGTAAGTTTGGTATTTGATTGTTGATGGTATGTGTATATTTGATTATGGTGTATTTGAGGGTGTTTGATCTTATTGGTGTTGATTTTGAGATAGAGTTAAGCTTGGTGTTGGAAGAAAACAAGTGTTGTGTTTGAGTTATGTGCATGTGATGGTTGTGAATTGGTGTTTGATGTATGTATTGAGTTGTTTTGATGTTTTTGCAGTTAGTATGGTTTATAGGTGTGTTTAGTTAAGTTTGTTTGGAGTGAAAGATGGTGGAAGTAAGAGGTTTGTTGGATGTGATGTTGTTGTTGCCGGAATTAGGATTTTTGGCCTGACACGCCCATGAGCACGGCCAAGTCTTTAGGCGTGTCAATGATTCTATTTTCTGGATGGGTGACACGACCAGTGACATGCCCATGTCACTGAGCATGTCACAGCTTCTGTGTTGTAGTAGCATTGACACATCCAGTGACACGCCCATGTCACTAAGCGTGTCATAACTACTGTGTTGAGGGAGGATTGACACGGCCAATGACACGCCCATGTCACTGAGCGTGTCAAAGCTTCTGTGTTGTGAGTTTAGGGCACAGTCAGGAACACGCCCGTGTTGTTGAGCGTGTCATGTGTAGAGTTTGCCCTAGTTGATTCTTAGCCTTATTATCTAATGTGTATCTTTAAGTGAGTGTGTATTATTCCTTTTGGATTAGGTTTTTAAAGAGATTGAGTTGCCCTAATCCAAGCGTTGGAGAATTCTTGGAAGAGGAAGTGTTTAGATTGGTGTGAGTTTCTCTTGAGGTAAGTACAAACTTACATGGTTGCATACATTTACATGACTTTGAGACTTAACACATTTGGTTATAAATATGTTAAGTAATTTATTACATTGTTAATACATTTGATTAATGTTATGATTTGCATAATGTGAAAGATATGATGATCATTCAAAATGTACGTCTAATGCAATTGGCTATGTATACTTTAATGATGAGAAGTGCAGCCATTGTTGTTGGCTATAATGATGCAAATGAAATAATTGGGCCATAGTTGCCTAGTTTGATTATGAGAAATGAAATGAGAAATGAATTGTGAAAGAGATTGATAATGAGATAAATGAATTAATTGTGTGCCTAGTATGTTATTCAATTTTCAGAGTTCTGGGTTTGGTGGCATGCCTATGAATTGCTGGGCAGGTGAAAAGACAGGTCGTAAGCCGAGCCCAGCTGATAAATATGAAATATCATATTTTTGAGGTGAAAAGACCGGGTCGTAAGCCTCAAAAATAGTAACAGTCTAGCCGGGTTAAGGACAAGATACTGGGGCCCTAGGGTCTAGCCGGGTTGAGGTCTAAGAGACTGGGTTTGTTACGTTATCCATGGATAGATATATATATTGCCTACAGGCTTGATGAATGTGATTATGGACCAAAGCAGTAACTCTGAATTTTGAATAACATATTAGATCCTTTTTGGGCCCATGCTTGTCTTTGTTTCAATGTGAATCATAAATGGTAAAACAATTAAATAAGATAATGAAATGTAATGTTATGAAATATAGCATTTTTGAATATGATCTCTATTGCTTGAAAGTATGACATTGACATTGCATTAAAGCATATTGTTATTATGGTTTGTACCACTAAGCCTATGGCTTAGCGCGATTGTGGTTCATCGCGCAGGTGACAGTGTAGAACCGAAGAGTTCAGTTAGACTGAGTCGAGTCTAGACTTTGAAGTGTTGATTGTGGGCTTAAAGATCAGAGACAAACTGCCAAACATGTATAAACTTTATGTTTTATAAACATGGATTTTGATGTTTTTATATATGTATATACCACTACATTTTCCGCTGAATAATGAATAAATGTTTTATCTAGTATAGTTTATAATGTAATATGAAGTGTTTTAAGTTTTCTTATATTATTGCAGAAGAGAAAAATTGGGTTATCTAATATAAACTGTGGCACTCCTGTATTCGATATACGTATATTACAGGTGGAGTAGTATGTAGTGTGCCTATACGGGGTATAGGGTTGTTACATCTATTTTGGTATCAAAGCCTAGGTTAGAGATTCTCAACCTAGGTAAAATGTAAGAAAAAGAACATTTTGATTCTAAAAGTTGGTTTTTAAATAAGATACATGTTTTGCTATTGGTAGTCTCTGATATTTGATGAGGTATATTATGCTGTGTTTGCAGATATAGATAGTGATGGCGTCTCAGTCACGTCAGTCCATAGAAGGTAGTGCTGAGAGTGTAGCTCCTGAAGAGGGTAGAGATGGAGCTAGGATTGAGAGAGCTGGAGAGGCACCTGCTCCTGTGCAAGAGAGATTAGCTACTGATGAGGTTCCGCCAGTTTGGTTACGGCATGTGGTAGAATTGTTGAGGCAAGCTCCAGTGCAGCCACCGCCACCACAGCCACATGTATCGGTGAGGCATTATGATAAATTGTGGAAATTTAGGGCTAAAGATTTCTTTGGTACTACAGATCCTGCAGTAGCTGAGCAGTGGTTGGATAGAGTTCAGAGTATTCATCCAGTTGCAAGCCACTCCTGAAGAGAATTTTGATTATGCTAGATCCCTTCTGCAGAAAGATGCTTATGATTGGTGGAAGACGGTTCCTCATGCTATGGATGATCCACTGACTTTGTTTTATAGTGATTTTCTATGGGAGTTTGAGCAGAAATATACTCTGAGGGAGTATAAGGATGTCAAGAAGATGGAATTTCTGAATATGAGACAAGATAACTGGACTGTGACAGAGTATGAGGTAGAGTTCATCTGGTTAAGTCATTTTGCCAGGGGGATTATTTCAGATGAGATTGACCTGTGTAGGAGATTTGAGGAAGGGTTGAGGCCCTCTATTATGTGTATTGTTGCTGCTTCCCGCTATCAGGATCTTTCCCAGCTTGTTGCAGCAGCCAGAAGTGTTGAGAGAGCAAAGGCTATTGCAGCAGCTACTACTGAAGAGGAGACTAGAGTTAGGAGATCCCAGTTTGAGGCAGGGTCTTCTTCTATGAAGAGAGGTCGAGGAAGTTTTATTATGAGAGTCAGTAGGAGCAGAGGCAGTCAAGTAGGTTAGTTCAGTATCAAAGGTAGAGACCGAGACCTACAGTTTCTGTAGCTAATGCTCTAACTCTAGTGGTTCAGAGGTCTACTCCACCTACATGTGTCCATTGTGGTAGGATACATGGGGGTGTTTGTTGGAAGATTAGTGGATCAGCTGTGTGTTTCAGATGTGGATTGCCTGACCATTTCATTAGAGATTGTCCTAAGATGCAGGAGCATAGGCAGACAGATTCTGCAGTTTCTTGACCTAGTGTGAGAGGAGGTCGAAGTGGCAGAGGTGTTAGTAGAGGTGGTCGACCTGGGATCAGTCAAAGAGGAGGCTCTACATTCGGAGGTAGTAGGCCAGATGAGGCTGGGTCTTCTCAATGAGTGTATGTGATGCAGAGGCAACCGGATGCTTCAGCAGTCATTGCGGGTACATTTTCCTTATTTGGCATTTCAGTTCTTGCTTTGATTGATCCAGGATCTACTCATTCATACATAAGTGCATCTATCTTGCCTGTGTCTCAATTGCGTTCAGAGTCCTTAGGATTTGATGTCTTGGTGACAAATCCTTTAGGACATAGTGTTATGGTTAGCAAGGTGCATCGTGATAGTTCAGTTGTGGTGCAAGGTGAGGAGTTTTTGGGTGATTTGATTGAAATGCCTTTTAAGGAGTATGATTTGATTTTAGGTATGGATTGGTTGTCTAAGCATGGAGCTGTGGTAGACTGTCAAAAGAAGTGTGTTACCCGGAGAACCAGTGATGGTAGAAGTGTGATGGTATCTAGTGAACAAAGACAACTTGCATCCTTGTTTGTTTTAGCTGTTGCAGCTAGGAGGTTGATTAGAAAAGGGTGTGATGCTTATCTTGCTCATGTTATGGATACCAGAGTAATGGGTTCTCAACTTGATAGTATACCCACAGTTGCGAAATTTCCAAATGTGTTTCCTGAGGAGTTGCCAGGGTTACCCCCTGAGAGAGAGGTTGAGTTTAGTATCGATTTGTTGGCTGGTACCACTCCCATCTCTATTACTCCTTATCGAATGGCATCTGCTGAGTTGAGAGAGTTAAAGGTGCAGTTGCTGGAGTTGTTGGATAAAGGGCTTGTTCGCCCTAGTGTTTCTCCGTGGGGAGCACCTGTTTTGTTTGTGAAGAAGAAGGATGGTACTTTGAGGTTGTGCATCGATTATAGGCAATTGAACAAGGTGACTATCAAGAATAAGTACCCTTTGCCTAGGATATATGATCTCTTCGATCAGTTAAAGGGAGCAGCAGTTTTTCCAAGATTGATTTGAGATCAGGGTACCATCAGTTGAGAGTCAGAGCTGAAGATGTTCCTAAGACAGCTTTTCGCACAAGATATGGGCATTATGAACTTTTAGTGATGCCTTTTGGATTGATGAATGCACCTGCAGCTTTCATGGATTTGATGAATAGGGTGTTTAGGCCCTATCTAGATCAGTTTGTGGTGGTCTTCATTGATGATATTTTGGTGTATTCACGTAATGAAGAGGATCATGACAAGCATCTACGGATTGTATTGCAGACCTTGAGAGAGAAGCAATTGTATGCTAAGCTGTCGAAGTGTGAGTTTTGAATTGATCAAGTGACTTTTCTCGGTCATATAGTTTCAGTAAAAGGTATAAGAGTTGATCCGAATAAAGTTGAGGCTATTTTGAATTGGAGTCCACCGAAGTCAGTGACTGAAGTTAGAAGTTTTCTGGGTTTGGCAGGCTATTATCGACAATTTATGAAGGGTTTTTCTTTGATAGCTACTCCACTCACCAGATTACTGTGGAAGGGAGTTAGATTTGTGTGGATAGATCAGTGTCAAGCAAGCTTTGAGCAGTTGAAAAGAATGTTGACTAAAGCTCCTGTTCTTACTTTGCCTGTGGATGATAAACCATATGTGATTTTACAGTGATGCTTCACATAATGGTTTAGGTTGTGTTTTGATGCAAGAGGGTAAAGTCATAGCTTATGCTTCTCGGCAATTGAAGCCGAATGAGCTTAATTATCCAACGCATGATTTGGAGTTAGCAGCCATAGTTTTTGCTTTGAAGATTTGGCGACACTACTTGTATGGGGAGAAGTGTTTCATTTACACGAAACATAAGAGTTTGAAATATTTGGGGGTTTAGAGAGAGCTCAATCTTCGGCAAAGACGATGGTTGAAGATGATTAAAGATTATGACTGTTTGATTGATTGATTATCATCCTGGTAAGGCAAATGTTGTTGCAGATGCCTTGAGTTAGAAGTCTTTGGCAGGTTTGACTGTTTATTCGCTCTCGTTGCTTGTTGCGTTGAGAGCGTTGCATGCTAATTTTGAATCATGTGATGATGGAGCCTTGTTAGCTCAGTTGCATTTGAGACCGGTGTTGTTGGATCAGATTAAAGAGGCTCAATTGGCTGATGAGAAAATTCAGAAGATTGTTTCAGATTGCCAAAATGGGGAGAGCCAAGATTTTCATGTGAGAAGTGATGGTAGCCTTTGGTTCAAGGATAGATTGTGTGTTCCTGATGATGCAAGATTGAGAAAGACTATTTTGGAAGAGGCACATCAATCAATTTTTGCTATGCACCCTGGGAGTACTAAGATGTATTATGATTTGAAGCAACATTATTGGTGGTCAGGTATGAAGAGAGACATAGCTGAGTTTGTGTCTAAATGTCTCACTTGTTAGAGGGTGAAAGCTGAGCATCAAGTTCCAACAACGTTGCTCCAACCTTTATCAGTGCCTGAATGGAAAAAAGAACGTGTGACAATGGATTTTGTGTCTGGTTTGCCATTGACTCAGAAGAAGCATAATGCTATCTGGGTGATTGTTGATCGGTTAACAAAGACAACTCATTTTCTTCCAGTTCGGATGGACTATTCTCTTGAGAAGTTGGCTGAGCTGTATATCAATGGGATACTAAAGTTGCATGGAGTCCCAATTTCTTTAGTGTCTGATTGAGATCCCAGTTTACTTCGAGATTTTGGAAAAGTTTACATGGTGCTTTGGGTTCTCTATTGCACTTTAGCACTGCTTTTCATCCGCAGACAGATGGGCAGTTAGAGAGAGTGATACAGATTTTGGAGGACATGTTGAGAAGCTGTGTCATTGAATTCTCTAGAAGTTGGGACAGATTTTTGCCATTAATGGAATTTGCTTATAACAATAGTTATCAGTCTAGTATTAAAATGGCACCTTATGAGGCATTGTATGGTAGAAGATGCAGAATGCCTCTATGTTGGAATGAAGTTGGAGAAAGCAAATTGTATGGTCCTGATTTAATTAAAGAAACGGAAGAGAAAGTGAAGATAATTCGGGATCGGTTGAAAGCAGCTTCAGATCGGTAGAAATCTTATTCAAATTTGAAGAGGAGAGACATAGAGTTTGATGTTGGAGATAAAGTATTTCTGAAAGTTCTCCTTGGAAAAAGATTTTGAGATTTGGCAGAAAAGGGAAACTAAGTCCTCATTTTATTGGACCTTATGAGGTATTGGAGAGAGTGGGACAAGCTGCTTATCGAATTGGTTTGCCACCTGAGTTGGATAGAATTCACAATGTCTTCCATGTTTCTATGCTGCGAAGGTACAGATCAGACCCATCTCATGTTTTGTCCGTTGAATCTATTAAGGTTAGTCCGGATCTAACTTTTGAAGAAGAACCGGTGGTTATTTTGGCACATAAAATGAAAGAGTTGAGAAATAAGAAAGTGCCACTTGTAAAGGTTCTTTGGAAGAATCATGTGAAGGGAAAGGTAACTTGGGAGAGTGAGCAAGCGATGCGAGATCAGTATCCCCAGCTGTTTCAGAATTGAGATAAGGTAATTTCGAGGATGAAATTTCTTTTTAAAGGGGGAGAATTGTAATATCCCAAAGTATACCCTAAAAGTTTTGGAATATTTATCGTTGTATTTGGATTAAATGTATATGTTTAAGTGGAAAGAGAAAAGAGGTAAAGAGAAGAGTGTATATGTTGTATATATGAGATATATACAACATATACAAGTCAAAGAAATGGGTGGTCAAAAGGAGAAATAATTAATTTTAATTAATTGAAATGGAAATTAAGTGGAAAGTGGATGATGATATTTGTAATATTATATTAATATAATTGCTTTGTTGAGAACAAAAGAGAGATTGAGTGGTTAAGTGAAGAGGGAGAGTTGACTTTGCTCTTTTCTATCATCATCTTCTTCTTCTTCTTTCTTTGGTTGGCCGACCATCACCATAGCAAGAGAGGAAAGATAGATTTTGCTCATCCAAACTCATGATTGAAGGATGTTTCAAGTGATCAAATTGGAATTCTAAGGGTTTTCATCACTTTTGGTAAATTTTCCACTTGATTCCCTTGTTTTCTTTTAAGTTTCTGTTGTAAGTTTGGTGTTTGATTGTTGATGGTATGTGTATATTTGATTATGGTGTATTTGAGGGTGTTTGACCTTATTGGTGTTGATTTTGAGATAGATTTAAGTTTGGTGTTGGAAGAAAATAAGTGTTGTGTTTGAGTTGTGTGTATGTGATGGTTGTGAATTGGTGTTTGATGTATGTATTGAGTT
Source organism: Garcia nutans (assembly GCA_947685225.1). Taxonomy (NCBI): domain Eukaryota; kingdom Viridiplantae; phylum Streptophyta; class Magnoliopsida; order Malpighiales; family Euphorbiaceae; genus Garcia; species Garcia nutans. The sequence goes on along the minus strand of CANTUV010000007.1, from coordinate 26,839,843 downwards.
GTTTTGATGTTTTTGCAAGTTAGTATGGTTTATGGGTGTGTTTAGTTAAGTTTGTTTGGAGTGGAAGATGGTGGAAGTAAGAGGTTTGTTGGATGTGATGTTGTTGTTGCTGGAATCAGGATTTTTGGCCTGACACGCCCATGAGCATGGCCAAGTTTTTAGGTGTGCAATGATTCTGTTTTCTGGATGGATGACATGACTAGTGACACGCCCATGTCATTGAGCGTGTCATAGCTTCTGTGTTGTAGTAGCATTGACACGCTCAGGTGACACGCCCATGTCACTGAGCATGTCATAGCTACTGTGTTCAGGGAGGATTGGCACGGCCAATGACAAGCCCATGTCACTGAGCGTGTCAAAGCTTCTGTGTTGTGAGTTTAGGGCATGGTCAGGAACACGCCCGTGTTGTTGAGCGTGTCATGTGTAGAGTTTGCCCTAGTCGAATCTTAGCCTTATTATCTCATGTGTATCTTTAAGTGAGTGTGTATTATTTCTTTTGGATTAGGTTTTTAAAGAGACTGGGTTTCCCTAATCCAAGCATTGGAGGATTCTTGGAAGAGGAAGTGTTTAGATTGGTGTGAGTTTCTCTTGAGGCAAGTACAAACTTACATGGTTGCATACATTTACATGACTTTGAGACTTAACACATTTGGTTATAAATGTGTTAAGTAATTTATTACATTGTTAATACATTTGATTAATGTTATGATTTGCATAATGTGAAAGATATGATGATCATTCAAAATGTATGTCCAATGCAATTGGCTATGTATACTTTAATGATGAGATGTGCAGCCATTATTGTTGGCTATAATGATGCAAATGAAATAATTGGGTCATGGTTGCCTAGTTTGATTATGAGAAATGAATTGTGAAAGAGATTGATAATGAGATAAATGAATTAATTGTGTGCCTAGTATGTTATTCAATTTTCAGAGTTCTGGGTTTGGCGGCATGCCTATGAATTGTTGGGCAGGTGAAAAGACCGGGTCGTAAGCCGAGCCCAGCTAATAAATATGAAATATGATATTTTTGAGGTGAAAAGACAGGGTCGTAAGCCTCAAAAATAGTAACAGTCTAGCCGGGTTGAGGACCAAGATACTGGGGCCCTAGGGTCTAGCAGGGTTGAGGTCCAGGAGACTGGGTCTGTTACGTTATCCATGGATAGATATATGTATCGCCTACGGGCTTGATGAATGTAATTAAGGACCAAAGCAGTAACTCTGAATTTTGAATAACATATTAGATCCTTTTTGGTCCCATGCTTGTCTTTGTTTCAATGTGAATCATAAATGGTAAAACAATTAAATAAGATAATGAAATGTAATGTTATGAAATATAGCATTTTTGAATATGATCTCTATTGCTTGAAAGTATGACATTGACATTGCATTAAAGCATATTGTTATTGTGGTTTGTACCACTAAGCCTATGGCTTAGCGCGATTGTGGTTCATTGCGCAGGTGACAGGATAGAACCAGAGAGTTCAGCTAGACCGAGTGGAGTCTAGACTTTGAAGTGTTGATTGTGGGCTTAAAGATCAGAGACAAACTGCCAAACATGTATAAATTTATGTTTTGTAAACATGGATTTTGATGTATTTATATATGTAAATACCACTACATTTTCCGTTGCATAATGAATAAATGTTTTATCTAGTATAGTTTATAATGTAATTTGAAGTGTTTTAAGTTTTCTTATATTATTGCAAAAGAGAAAAATTGGGTTATCTAATATAAACTGTGGCACTCCTGTATTCGGTATACGTATATTACAAGTGTAGTAGTATGTAGTGTGTGTATACGGGGTATAGGGGTGTTACACACTTGCATATTAAGCAGTATATCACTGCCATATTGTCTGCAGAGCTACTAAGACTTAAACCCCGAGGTACGTCAATCTTTCTCTAGATCTTGTTGTGCAAAATTGGTTCAATACCTTGTAGGAAAACACCCAAAAAGACTGGGATCTACTATACAAGGCCTTTATCCAGTAATATGGGTATAATGCTAAGCTAAAAGTGGCGCTGATGGAGGTAGAAACTATTAGACAAAGTAGAATGGGAATTTCATTAATTATGTGAAGAGATGGAGAAACAAGGCTGCTTTCATTAAGAAGAGGCCTGATGAGTCTAACCAAATTAGAATGATAGTGAGAGGTGTCCTGCCTAACCTCTATGAATGGCTATCTCATACCCATATCAGAGACTTCAAAGACCTTCTCCAAGCTAGCTTGTAGATAGAAGAGTAGGAAAGGGAGAAGAATTGGTTTTCTACAAGAAAGAATTACTAGTTTGGTGGTCAGAATGCACAAAAAGTGGTGGTCATCAATGCAATCACTGGTCAAGCAAAAAGAAGGCAATTTTCAAGCAAAAATAAGTTGCAAAAGAAGGGGCAGTTGTAGTCATTAGCTCCTCGACCACTACCAAATCTTCTGCCGCCAAACTTTGATGCCAAGGCCTTCAGGAAATTCCACAGGATACAAGGACATGAGATGGATAATTGCAGTCAATTAAAACACGAGATCCAAAATCTAATTGACTATGGAAAGTTGCCTGAAACACACAAACCTAGCATGAAGGGCAATCCTTTGCCTAAGTTTAACAGAGTACCCCCACTAGAAACTTTCATAATAAGAGGAGGATTGAAGGAGAAATTTGTCCAGTCATCTTTTCAAGACATAGGTGAAGAAAATATGAAAAAGGAGGTTCTACTTGCTAAAACTGAATCAACTGTGGGTGAGAAGATATTAACCATTAATGCTATGAATGAATTTTAGGACTTAATTGATAGTTATAATGAGTCAGAGTCTATGGAAGAGGAGTGGGCTTGGTCTGAACTCAAAGAAGAAGTGCAAAGCACTAGCTCTGAAAAACCTTATGGCAGGGCTCCTCCAAAGGAAGTGGAGGCTGATAAGGGGAAGGATGCTAAGATAGAATGAAAAGAAGATGAAGATGATGTTGCTCTTAAACAATTGAAAAGGACTCAATCTAGCATTAGCATTTGCAACCTACTGACTACATCTAACAAGAATCATGAGAAAATGGCCAAGGCTATGGCAAGCATGCAGATTTCCACTTCGACAACACCAGAGGAGTTGGTTAACTTCATGGGAACAAAAAAAGCCGAAGAGGTGAAGAAATTCAGAAGGAAAACAAGGTTGAAGTTGGGATATTTTCCTTCTCAGATGCTAACTTGCTAGAAGAAGGGAGAGATCATATATGTCCACTTTTCATTAAGTTGGAGGTTAAAGGGAAAAAACCACATAAGTCATGGTTGATAATGGATCCGCTATAATTGTGTGCCCACTCAAAATCTTACCAAAGCTAGCCATGTCTACTCATGATCTATGTCCATCTCTGGTGATGATCCGAGCTTATGATAACATTATGAGACAAGCAAATGGGACTTTCAAGGCCATGGTAGAGGTGGGTCCTATTGAATTTCTAGTAGAGTTTGTGGTTCTAGACATACCAGTTACTTTTGCATTGCTATTGAGTAGCCCATGGTTTCATCCTCTTGGTAGAGTTCCTTCAACACTCCATCAAAAGATCAAGTTTCCAAGTGATGATGGGATGGTAGTCATTGAAGCAGAAAGTAATGAAGTAGTTAATACTCTTATGATAGAATCTCAATGGCTTTCAAGTGGCTGGCATCTCTGAAGGTGTGATAAGAGGCTCTACGGTTTTGACCATGAAAAAGAAGATGAACTACCTTCCAGGCATCGGTCTTAGGAAAGGGAAAGTTGGTCTAACAAAGCTACCAAATTTCAAAACCCAAGTATCCAAAAAGGTACTAGGCTATGAGGGAACATATGGAGATGTTCTGCTAAAGGAGGAGAAGAAGATGGAGTTTTCGGCACTTGAGAAGATATTATTAAAGCTCAAGAACTGGGTCCTCAAAAAGGGAAGTCGAAACCTGTCATGTTCATGGGGAAAATGATTTTAGGTTTTGAGATCTTTGTTGATTTTACTGAGCTTGCTGAACATGTAAAGAATAAGATCACCTCACCAACTGACTAAAAAATTTTCCTGGGAATCCAGAAGACTTCAGAGGAGATTGTTGCTCTCATTAAAGGATAATTTGAAGATCTTATAACCTGTGATGAGGAGAACATTGATTTTGATTTTAATTTGTCTGTTGTTTATGAGGATGATGATGTTTTTTTTTCTAAATTGAATGCAATAAAGTGTGATTTTGCTTACTTGTGTGATGTTTTTCCTGATGGTTGAATTCATATTTGTGGTGATTACATGTGCATTTTTAATATTAACTATGTTGACAATGAATCGTTAAATTTGGGAACACCTGAAAACCATAAAAATATTATCATAACATCCGATATTACTCCTGAAAAGAGAGAGAGAGAGAGAATTGAAAAAATATTCAAAAAATATAAAGAAGTTTTTGCCTAGTGCTATAAAGATATCCTGGGGATTGATTGAGAATTAGCAGAACAAATGATTCCTACCTACACCCACATAAAGCCTATCAATAAAAAGTTGAAGTGCCTAAGGCCGGAATAGGTAAATAGAAGTGAAGTTTCTAGAGGTGTGTGAGTGGGGATTTTTTCATCCACTCCCAAGTGGAATTGTTCTTACGACTTTGGCATTATTAGGCTCAGGGCCTTAGAGATCATGAACCTAAACCCGCAAAAAATAGAGTTGCCACCCGAACGGACTTGAAAAAGAAGGGGTGGATGACTCAATTTCTAAGGAATCCCCAACCCCCTAATGGGTTCAAAAAGTTGGGTATGTTGAAGAAGGTGAGAATGACCCAGCACCCCCATAACATCTGATTCATTGGAATCGATCTCCTTTTCAGGTCTAAATATTATTGAATTCTTAAATATTCAAATACTATCCATAATACATACAATTATCAAAAGAAATAAACATCCATCACTTTATTAAAATGAAGCAAACAAAACAGGCACCCATCCGTGGATGGAAACATGCCTTTACAATGTCTAATGTTCAAAAACAAAATAAATAAGATAAGACACCCACCATTTGGTGGAAACATGCCCTTTACATTAATCCAAAACTTAAAGCAAATAAAATTGCATTAAACATAACAACTGAGATGCCCACGAAGTGGAAATATATCTCTTACATCATTGAAGCTAAAATAAACCAACAAAAGAAATCAAGACATTCATCATAAAAGTAAACCATTCATCATAGATTAAATAAAATAAATCATACATCAAGACATGCAATAAGTGAACATTAATAATCAAATATGCATTTAAATATCATATTAAACAAAAAAATGTATAAACTTAGGTTTTATGAATTAGGGTTTAGGAAAATACAATTAGGGTTTTTAGGGTTTAAGGTTTTTAAGGTTTAGGAAACATATTTTGGATTATGGTTTAGAAAATAATCTAGGGTTTTTATAAATTGGGAAAATATGTTAGGGTTTTGGAAATTAAAAAATTATTTATGGTTTTAGAAAGTTGGGAAAATAGATTAGGATTTTGGAAATTAGAAGACTATTTAGGGTTTTTAAATGATTATGCCATTGATTCAAAATCTTTTAGCTACTGGATGAAATTTAGATTTTAGGATTTTCGGATAGATTTTACAAATTAGGGTTTCGAGATTATTTAGTAGAATAATTTTAAATCACTAAAACACTTTATCATATATATATATATGCCAAACATGCTTACTGGATGAAATAGTATGATTTTTAGCAAGGTCTTATGCAAAAACACAACTTCGAATTAATTAGCTATTGGTTTTAATCAACAATCAATATTCAACATTTAAAGAAAAAAAGAAAGGAACATAGCCACTTATGTTAAAGTGAATAGAGTTTTTAAGCAAGCAAAACATGCATTTTTTGGCTCCTCCAATATCAATATGTTATTGCTTGATCTTGGATGAATTGAAGCAAACTTTAGACAATCTTTTGCTGCATCCTTAGTTGTTGCATCCTTCAATGCCTTTAATCCTATATTTATAGACAGAAATAAGCACTTCCTCCTTAAAACAAAATTGCTTAATCCGAGTTGTAAATGAATTACAGCTTGATTCAAAAATAAAATTGCCCAGTCAAAATATTTTTAGTACTCGGATTAGCCAAATTAAGAGGCCAAAATTGACATGAGGTCAGCCTCATATCGAATTGGGATGACCAAATCGAAATGAGACAAATCTCTTATAAATATAAGGCAAATCTCTTATAAATTTTGCATGCCCAAATCGAAATGAGACAGTGCCCATATCAACGTGTCATGCCCAAATTGTTATGAGGCAATGCCCATATCAATTTGGCTCTCCAAAATTGATATAGGCTAGCCTCATATTGATTTGGGAGGCCCAAATTGATATAAGCCAAGACTAACATTGATTTGAACCAACTTGACTGAATCTGATCTAAAATAATTAATTTTTTCAGGCAAAACTTTTCACAATTTTAATATGGGATTTATAAAATTGGGCCAATTTAATTTCAACCTTTTAAATTTTTGTTTAGGCGCTTTAAAATTACAACAAACCAAGATAAGCTCTTTAAATTTTAACCGATCCAAATTTAAGGGTCTACAATTTGCCTTATGCTTGAGCAATCTGAGACATCAGTAGAAGAGAGTAAAAAGCAATATATCTTTGAATTGATTTAGAACAAAAATGAATTTTGGATCCGAGGTTGAATTGAGTTCTAGACTCGAAAATGATTTGGGTTCTGGACCCGAGTTGGTTTGGGTTATAGACCCAGATTTAGTTTTGGACTCATAAATGATTTGGATTTTGGACTCAGATTGGTTTAGGTTCTGGACCCGTATTCAGTTCTGGACTCAAAAGTGATTTTGGGTTCTGGACCCTGGATTGAGTTCTAGACTCTTTGAGTGGGGATTTTTTTACCTCACTCCCATGTGGAATGGTTCTTGCGACTTTCGCACTATTAGGCTCAGGGCCTTAGAGAACACATGCCTAAACCCGGAGAAAATAGAGTCTCCACCTGGAAGGGCTGGGAAAAAGAAAGGGGTGGATGACTCAATCTTAAGGAATCCCTAACCCCCTGATGGGTTCAGAAAGTTGGGTAAGCGTGAGGAAGGTGAGAATGACCCAGTACCCCCACAGCGCCCGGTTCATTGGAACCGGCCTTCTTTTCAAGTCTTAATATTATTAAATTCTTAAATATTATAAAATCATCGATACTTCATACAATTATTGAAACTAAATATTCATTGTATTAAAATCAAAACAAGTTTAACCAAAACAATAATTAGGCACCCATGTAAGATGGAAACATGCCCTTTACAATATCCAATGTCTAAAACTAAATAAAGTAGGACACTAACAATTTTAGTGGAAACATTCCCCTTTACAATGATCCAAAATTTGAAATAAATTAAATTACATCAATCTGAAAGTACCCATGTAGTGGAAACATACCCCTTACATCATTGGAGCTAAAATAAACCAATAAAAGAAATCCAACCATTCATCATAAATCAAAATGAAATAAGTCATGCATCAAAACAAGCAATAAGTGAACATATATTAATAATCAAAGTCTATATTTAAATATCATGTTAAATTATAAATGTACAAACTAGGGTTTTAACATATAAATTAGGGTCCTTTGAAGTTTAGATTGCTAAATTAGGGTTTAGGGTTTATATCATGCAATTAGGCTTTTATAGGCAAAGTTTACATTGTGTCCAAAGCTAATAATTTTATTGCTACTAGATTAATTGGCTATTGAATTAAAATTGATCATAATATTCAAATCAAGCGATTAATACATTTAATGTTATTGGATGTTTAAACCGTTGCAAAACACTACCTAAGATAACAATAAAAGAAAAAAAAACAATTATTGTAAACTTAGATGAAGCAAACATAGAAGTACTCACCTTCGTTTGTTGACTCCATTGAATTGCTTGCCAATCCAAACCTCCTGCCTACACCAGTATTGAGTCTTGGTTGAGAAAAGTGAAGACACTACCTGCTGCCTTCCTACAGTGTAGGTGTTTATTTCTCGATATTAATTGTTGTTTGTTCTTAAATGTTTCTACTACTTGCTTTTACTTTTCTTTCCTGTTATGTCTCTTCTTAGTTATCAATTGCTGGTTGCTCTCCTCTCTTTTTATGATAATCTTTTCTTCTATTTGATAATTTTTGCTACTCTCCTATTTGATACCTGTTCCTTCCTCCTTAGTTCTCAGTTGCTAACCTCTTAATTACTTAATTGATGATTTCGACCCCCTCTCTCTGTGTGTTAATCATATATTTATATAAAAACATTCACTTAACCCTAAACCTCAACTGCCTAATTAGAGTCTTAATGAATTATAACTTGATTAGGAAATCAAATGGCCAGTCAGAATTCAGATTTGGAGGGGCTCATATTAGTTTGGAGGATCCAAATCGATATGAAGCCAACCCATATAGATTTGGAAGGTCCAAATCAATATGGAACAAGCCCCATATCGATTTGGAGGTTCCAAATTGATATGGAGCCATCCAAATTGATATGAGCTTGGCTCATATCTATTTTGATAGGTCCTGACTCAAACCAAACCTTAATTTTAAATTTCTTTCGGACTAAATCTATTTTACAATTTAATTTGGGCTTTTGTGAATTGCACCCTCTAATATTTAAGCTTTAAAATTAGGTTTAGGTTCTTTAAATTTATAATGGAACAAGATAAGCTTCTTAAACCTAATTCGTGCCAAAATTAAGGGTATACAGTTTTGCCCCTGCTTGAACGATCTGAGAATTCAGTATAAGAAAGTAAAAAGCAACATGACTTTGAGCTAATGTTTTATAAGGATGGGTGGTTCAGGACAAGGGTTGGTTAGGTTCTGGACCCGAAGTTAGTTGGGTTCTCTACCCTAGACTGCATTTGATTTGGGTACTTGGACCCGAGACTCGATTTGGTTTTTTGACTCGAAACTGGATTTTGGATTCTTGACCTGAAATTGAATTTTGGGTTCTTAACCCAAAATTGGATTTTGGGTTCTCGACCCGAAATTGAATTTGGGTTCTTGACTCGAGATTGGATTTTAGGTTCTCAACCTAAGACTGGATTTTGGGTTCTCGACCCAAGATTGAGTTTTGAACTTGAAAAATGATTTGGGTTCTGGACCTGAGTTTGATTTGGGTTCTTGACCCGAAATTAGATTTGGTTTCTTGATCTAAAACTGGATTTTGATTCTAGACCCGAGACTAGATTTTTTGTTCTCGACACTATATTGGATTTGATTTGGGTGACTTGTCATCAGGTGAGAGTTCTGGCTGTCTTCTAGCCAATTATTTTTAGCTCATCTAGCTGATTAATTATCTAGCATGGCTTTCTTCTAGCCACTAGCTCCATTCTTCAATGGATCGACTCTAGCTCTTCTAGCCGGACTAACCTTCTGTCATATGGAAATTTTGGCTTTCTTCTAGCTGGTTATTTCATTCTTTAATGAATTACGCTGCCTTTCTGTCATTTGAGAATTTTTACTTTCATCTATCTGGTTGTTCCATTCTTTAATGTATTGTGGGTCTTCACCCTCAAAATGGATCTTTATCCTTGGACATTGTGTCTTCACCCTTCAAAATGGATCTTCATCGTTGGACACCAGGTCTTCTACCTTTAAAATGGATCTTCATCCTCAGAGATTGGGGCTTCACCCTTCAAAATGGATCTCCATCCGGGTCTTTACCCTTTAAAATGAATCTTCATCCTCGGACATCAGGTCTTCACCCTTAGAAATGGATTTTCATCCTTTGACATTGGGTCTTCACCCTTTAAAATGGATCTTCATCCTTTGGAGATTTGTTCTATATTGGCTTTAGCTTTTCTAGCTAGACTAATCTTTTGCCTTTTGCATCTTCATTCTTTTAAGAGTTCTAATTTTCTTCTTGTTCCATTCTTTTTATTCTTCCTTTTGTAAAAAATTCAGCTATTTTTTTATTAGTCCTCATATCCTCTCTTTTCCCTCTGTGTGGCAAAATATTGAAAGTGAGTCTGAAAATATTTTGTATATGCAAAAACTCAATAAATTGAAATGAGAAACTTTTCCCTCTCTGTAGGCTCAAACCAAAGAATTTTCCCATGTCGGCTAGGATTGATGTTTGTGTATTGTCTGGTTCTTTGCACAAGCATGCATCTCTTCTTTCTTTTGCAATGGCCTTTTATTGCCCCCTGATTCCATATCTCTTCTCACTATTTGCTTCATAGAGTATCTGTTGTTCATTTTGACAGAGGATAGGCAATGCAATAAAATAAAATGCATTATGATATGCTTATGTATCCATGATATGCATGGATGATACTTATAGTGGTTCCATTGACTCGTAGATCGAGGTGCTCAACTGAAGTGTTCTTATTGGTTTCTTCCAGATGCCCGTTCAGGCCTTACATTGGAATGACAGAAGGCTTCGCATTTATAGCTTTTATATTCAAGATGTTGAAATAGTGGAGGCCAAAGACATGGGAGATATTTGTTTGGTTAATAACTGCTTCATGACATGGCCTTGCAAGTGATTCTTTCATTAGCCCTCTTTTGCCCATTATTTCCTTCGAGGTTTGGCAATACAACATACTTTCCTTAACTTGAAGGCTCTGTATGACAAAAAACACATTTTTTTTTAATTTTAAAACCATTTTTTGGCTTTGTCAAATCAGTGTCATTATACCTTAGGACTTGACTTTCCAAATTAACACATCTATAACATGACAACCGTAGTTACCATACTAAACTAGGAAATCATTTCTATTTAAGCAAGAACTATTACACTTTAGATAGGCACATAAACATTACTTCACCAAGGTCTCTATGAGTGGAAATTTTTGCCACCACTCTCATATGGAATGGTTCTTTCGACTTTAGCACTGCTAGGCTTAGGGCCTTAAAGAACACAAGCCTAAACCCAAAGAAAATAGAGTTGCCACCCAGACATTCCCAAAAAGAAAAGAAAAGGGTGGATAACTCGACTCCTAAGGAATCTCCAACTCCCTAATTGGTTCTAAAAGTTGGGTACGAGTGGGGAAGGTGAGAATGACCCAGCACCCCCATAGGGCCCGGTTCATTGGAAACGACTTCCTTTTCAAATCTATACATTATTAAATTCATAAATATAATAAAATCGTCCATACTACATGCAATTATCAAAATAGATCATCATTGTATTAAAACCAAAGAAAGTTCAAACAAAATAAATAGGCACCCATACTAGATGGAAACATGCCCTTACAATGTCCAATATCCAAAACTAAATAAAATAGGACACCCACTATTTGGTGGAAACATGCCCTTTACATTAATCTAAAATTTCAAATAAATTAAGTTATATTGAAACTTAATTAATGAGGTATCCACATAGTGGAAACATACCCCTTACATCATTGGAGCTAAAATAAATCAATAAAAGAGATCTAACCATTCATCATAAAACAAAATAAAATAAGTCATACATCAAAATATGCAATAAGTGAACATATATTAATAATCGAGACTATATTTAAATATCATGTTAAATAATAAATGTATAAACTAGGGTTTTAACATATGAATTAGGGTTTCTTAATGTTTAGATTACTAAATTATGGTTTAGGGTTTATATCATACAATTAGTGGTTTCCTCCATGCAATTTAGGTTTGAAACATACAAACTAGGGTTTTGGAAAACAATCAAGGTTTTAGGGTTTAAAAAATAAGGTTAGGATTTTGATTTCACAAACTAGGTTTTTAGATTACTTTTGAAAATTAATTAAAAAACACCAAAACATCAAAAAACACCAAACCTAACTACTGGATCAATCAATAATCAACATTCAATATTTAAAAAAAATAACATGGCTACCAATATTCAATATAAAAGAAAATCATAATTACTGGATATTATTAGAAGTGCAAGAACAAAATAAAACAAAGAAAGAAAAACAAAGGAATTGCTGTAAATTTAAAAAATTAAATAAAGGATTGCAAACCTCTATTGTTGGTTACACCGATATTTTTATTTTGTTACATTCTTTATATTTTTACTATGGCTAAATCTCGGTTGAATGGGATGAAGACAGATGTTCATTGCCTTCTTAGTTTGATGGTTTTATATTCTGTCTTTCTGCTTAATAATTTGCCGAAGTTTAATGCTTGTCGTTTCCTTTATGTGCCTTCTTGTTGATTTTTTGTATAATTGTTGCTTTGGGTTGCTGCCTCTCTCTTTTAGTTATCAATTGCTCCCTTCTCTGTGTGTTCCTTCCACCTATATGTATAAGAAAGGTTTAGGTTAAACCGATATTGGTTTCCTGATTAACTATGGTTTTCTAGAGCATATCAATTAAAACAATTTGAATTTAAGATAAACCGTGACCAAGTCAAATTAAAACCAACTGAATTTGAGGCTAAACCTGACCATATCGAATGGAAAACATCTTAAACTAACATGGACTAGGGTCCATGTCAAACTGGACATGCCTTAGTTCGATATGGACATGTCCATATTGAACTGGGGATGTCCCAGTTTGATATGGATGTCCATATCGAATTGGGCAAGTCCCAGTTTGATATGGACCTTGTCCATATCGAACTAGGACTTCCCATTTCAATATAGATGCCCATGTCAAACTAGGTTTGTCCTAGTTCGATATGGACCATCCATATCTAACTGAACAGGCCCAATTCGGCATGCATGATCCAATATCAAACCAAAATAACTTTCAGGCCATTTTTAGGTTTTAAAACTCGTTTTGTTACCTTTAAAGTTTTAGAAACTAAATCGAACTTATTTGGGACTTTATAAAAATTGGACCTCTCAGGAGAAAAGCTTAAAATAGATTTAAGTCATTAAGAATGGATCGATAAGTACTTAGCCCATCTTTAATTATGTTCGAACTAGCTTAGGGCAAAAATCAAGGGTTTACAGTTTGTCCCCTGTTTGAACGATCTTGGATTTATTCAAAGAGTGAAAAGCAGCATGAGCTAAAGTTGATTTTGGACATGGATGGTTTTGGACACAAGATTGGAGTTGGTTTGGGTTCTGGACCCAAATTGAGTTCTGGACAAAAAAAGAAGTTATTTGGGTTCTAGACCTGGATTAGTTTGGGTTCTGGACCCGGATTGGTTTAGGTTCTAGATATGGATTGAGTTTTGGATTAAAAAAAAAAAGTGGTTTGGGTTCTGGACTCAGATTGGTTTGGGTTCTAGACAAAGATTGAGTTTTGGATAAAAAAAAGTGATTTGGGTTCTAGACCCAGATTGGTTTGGTTACTTGACCCAGATTGAGTTCTGGACTAAAAAATGATTTGGGTTCTGGACCCGAATTGGTTTGTGTTCTGGACCCGGATTGAGTTTTGGACTAAAAAATAATTTGAGTTTTGGACCTAAATTGGTTTGGGTTTTGAACCCAAATTGAGTTGTGGAATAAAAAATAATTTAGGTTCTGGACCCGAGATACCTAAAAAAATTAATTGTAGTCAGTAAATAATTTTACAAAAAATTTAGCTAATTTTTACCTTATCTCAATACCTATATATTCTTGCCTCTGCTTGGAAAAATATTTTATCAGTATAAAAATATTTTTAAATACATAAAAAATAAACCCATAATAATCATCTATTACTATGTGCTTGTGTGCTCTGAAAAAATTATTGAAAAAAGTAAATTGCAGAATCATGAATTATTGAAACAAATAAGACATAGGACATGAATGATGTATTTTCACTTTCTTTGACCTAGCACATGATCATGTTTTAACTTTTAATCTTTTTTTTTTAAAGAAAATGGGAGACTTATCCTTCAGACACTCTACCTATAAATTGAGTGGGAATGCTTCATTCATTTCAACTAGAACTTTGCCAAATCTTGTAAATTCAAGCTGCTCGTTTTATTTTTAAATTTTTTCAAGCTTTTCAACAAAAAAGGAAATGGCAGTAACTTAACATGTGTCTTGAACTGGACCATGTATGGATCCTAATGCTTACCTCAGAGATAGTAGACTGGAGTGGGTTCTAATTTTAGTAGGAATGCACCTCCACTGAAGCTCACAAGAGAAAACTCAGGTATTTATTATTGTCTACAAGATATATTTTCCTTACAAAAATCTCATTTTATGACTTTTATGATATTTTTTACATATATTTATATTGTTAAAAAAAGTACATATTTATGGTACACAAAAAATAAAAAATAGAAAATTATTTAGGAAAAATATGTATAAAATAATGCTAACAAAAATATAAAAGGTTGTAAAAGATTTTATACAAAAGTTGATGAAGCAAATAATTGGTGTTGATGCAAAAAAATACCAAAAATAAGAAAAAGTAAACGTAGTGAGACAATAAAATTCTTTGGGTACTGAAAATAATTTTTATGTTTCAATTTATATTTTACTTAATTATAGAATTTTTAAGAATAATTGTTAGGGGTGATATACTTACTTGATTGTACTTTCCTTTATCGTGGCAGCTTGATAGATGTGTGATTCATGGCGGCGGGAACATCCATAAAGCTCATGAGTGGTATGATCGAGTTTCATCTCCAATCTAGATGATGATCAACGAAAGTGGTTTTGAAGAATTTGTGTTGTAGCTGCCTGCCAAGGGGTATCAAATCGATAGAAGCATAATATAGGTGCTTGCCGAGCAGTGGATAGACACCACTCACACCTTTCACTTGCCTGTTGGGGAGATGACAATTGGCCCAATGGATTTTACTACGATAACAGGCTTGAGATACGATGGGATCCCCGTCCCTTTAACCAACAATATACTGACTGAGGATGAAATTCACAAATTAATTGGTCTTCATCCCAGATATAGGGAAGCGTGTAAAATAATGTATGAATACATTTGAGAGTTTTGGATGAGGCGGACTTGATCGGTGCATGGCAGATGAGCAGAAAGATACACCTGTAGCTTTTTGTTGTACTTGTTGACTACAATAATCTTATTCAACACTGAGGTGGTAATTCACTTGTCGGTTTTGCATGCTCTGGCAGATTTTGATCTTGTCCCTTTTTATGCTTGGCCAGCCTATCTCTATCATAGTTTTGATAAAATTAGCAAAAAGAAGATATCATTTACAGGTTTGATGGTCATTGCTAAGGTATGAGTTCATCCTCCCCCTTTCTTTTTTTACCATGATAGGTGTGGGCCTATGAGCATAATCTCGTGAGAGCGCCAGGTATTTATGAGAGATGAGTGGGATACCTGAGATTGAGCGTCTAGTTGTCAACTCACAGAGAAGTGTCTGGTGGTCATCATGTGCATTCTCGAAGTTATTGGTTCAGCTGATTGACCTGGGATTAAGTAAAAGACAAAATTAGTAATATCATGGAATTAAAAAAATGACTTACCGATAGTGCTGCATTATAGGTGAATGTTAGTTGGTGGAGAGAGAATGAAAGGGTGAACTGGACTACTGCCATGATTAATGCATTGCCCCTGCAAAATTCCCATTGAATAATCACTGGGTCAATTTCAAATGGATGGCTTCCAGATGAGAGGGTACAGAATTAGTTTCTTGGACCTGATCAGAGGTGAGTGCCAGCCAATGTCCCAACATCTGTGCTGACTCACAAGTCTATGACTGAGAGCTCATGCATGTCAAGAATGGATTCAATGTTGATTTATTGTTGGTTCGACTGGACTTATCATATAATGAGTTCATACGGGATTAACTTTTGTACTTTCGAGTTCTCCCCTAATGGTGTTAAACATTTAGAGGAACAAGGGAGAAGGCGAAGAGGAAGGTGATGAAGACATGGATGAGGAAGGTGATGAGAATGAGGATGAAGATAAGGAGAATGATGATAATGAGGGGGATAATGAGGATGAAGAAGAAGAGAAGGATGAGGAACATGATGACACAGTGGCTCTTGCTGCCCATGATGATACCATGATCTCCTTTTTCTTAATTAATTAGACAAATTTTTTAGTTATTGACTTACATTTGATTGACTTCATAGAATTTTTGTAGTTGGCAGAACACTCGGATGTTGTTGGTCATGATGAAGCCAATCCAAGTAGTGCAGCTCCACCTCAACTATTTCTTTATACTGTGCCGTTTTCTGGGCCTCAGGGCTTCGATTTGAGCTATATGGTTTGTAACCCCAGTTTCATATTCATATATGCTGAATGTATACATGAAAATGTATGAATTATCCTATTGTGGCTCATAGTAAATGCCTGAGGAGAAAAACCAAAAACTACAAGAACAATTGGTTGCCATCTGTTGGTATATTGATCATCTTGAACAAAATTTTTGGGATTTCAGATTTCAGGGCTATAGGGACTTCGGTGCATCTTCATCAAGGAGGCCCTAGATCGATGACCATGATGTGCCACCTTTTATCTCAGGCACTGACTATGATAGGGTTTATTTGCAAGACAGTCAGAATATGGATGCTTTTTCTTCAGGGGGAAACTAGGTAGACAATGTGCCACCACTGCCAATAGATGATGATTTCCTCAGAGATTTATTTAGCTACAGACCACCACTTCCTTTGTTGTAATTAGTGTGTGTCAAAACTATGTATGAAACTTGTTGTACATAAATAAATAAAGGTTTGTAATAAATGGAATGCAGATGTTGTTTCAACTTTCAAAACCTGAAGTCCTGCGGTTGATGAGAGGTAAGAAAATTTTACTTGGTCCTTTGATTGACTTTTGCACTTCACATTTGGCTCCCACCAAAACTTACGCATGCATGTTCTATCTTTGCTTGGTTGGTTAATTTTTATTTGTTTCTCTTGATGGCGACATCGATCCACGAATACTGGATATCATAGACCAAATGCAAGGAGTATTGTCACCGGTTCCCACGATAAATTTAATTAGTCCAAAATAATTTTTTTTATCTTAATTAAATAATTATTGCTTTAGTATCTAATTTTTATTAATAAAAATAAAATAATAATAATAATAAACAAAAAAAATAAAAAAAATAAAAAATAAAAATCGGGGACGGAAAAATAGGCGACGAAAAAATCATCGCCGAAAACCAGCGCGGGACGAATGGTCGTGGGCCATTTTGCCCGCATGAGTTTCCTGTGGGCGAAATGGCCATCAGGCCGATTCTCACCCGCTGCCACAGTTAGCTGCGGCAGTTCTTTTTTGCTAGCACATTTCTTCCGCAGCAGTTTTTTTTGCCAGCGTAATTTTTCCGCAGCAGTTTTTTTTCCCCTGCAAAATTTTTTCGATGCAAATTTTTTGAAACCTAATGCAATTAGGTTTTAGTTTCCTTTTCTTAATCAATATTAGCTTCTGTGAATAACTAGAATTAACCAAAAAATTCTTCTATAAATAAGATAAAAAAAACAAAAAAAGGGAGGAGAAATTGATCAAAAATTGGGACGAAATTTTGGAGAAAAATTGAGACCGAAACTAAGTAGGAAAAGGCTTTGAATCAATATGATTTTTTTGAGAGAGCAAACAACAATTCAATCCATCAAAGGCAATAAAGGTTGTCTTTGTTTTTCTTCATCCAAGAAGAAATTTTTGGTGGAACCAACAAACGGAGGTATGCATCAATTGTCTAATTTCTTCACAGTAGCTTAAAATCATCCTATTGTTTCTTTTAATTCAAAAACCCTAGAACCTTAATTCCCCTTTTCTAAAGTTTAAAAACCTTAATTCGTTACTTTGTTTTCCAAAAAGCTTAAAATTGTTATTTTTGTTTCTTCAAAACCTCAAAACCCCAATTTGCTTTCCAAATTTTCAAAACCCCAAATTGAGTTCTGTTTCTTTCCAAAAACCTTAAAAAACATCTTTTCTGATTCTATAAACTTTAAATCATTTAGTTTATTTTCATAAAGTTTCATAAAATTATCAATTGTTTTTCCAAATTCTAAAAATAATTCATTCTCCAAAACCCTAATTTAAAAATCCTAAAACCCTAATTCAAATCCAAAACTCAAAACAGTGAACCCTAACTCCCTTAAAACCTAAACCTTAAAGTTTTCTAAACCCTAATCCTTTAAACCTTAAAACACTATAAACATATTCAAACACAGTAAGCTTTCAAACACACAATCCAGTGACCGTAAATCATAAATCTAAATGTTTTAAAGTGTCCAAAACCTAATTTCATGATTATACATCTCAAACCCTAATTTGGTTAATTAAATAACTTTATCAATCTCTTAAATTATAAAACTTTAATTCATGTGAATTCCTTAAAGTTCATAGTAGCTAAGAATTACAAATCTTAAACCTATAAATTCCAAAACCCTAAACACATTAAAACTTAAATAGAAACAGTATCCCTAATTTGAATCTTTATTTGCCTTATTCAATTTTATATTTGATTATGCTTTGATTTATTTTATATGCTTTAAATTATTTAAGTTCAATGCTTGGTTTATTTAATTTATCATGGATGGATGTTTATTTTATATTTTGATTGATATCTTTGATGAATGATTTATTTATTATGAATAGTTATTTACTTTTATCGATTTATTTAGATTTTCAAATGTTGTAAGAGGTATGTTTCCACTTGATGGGTATCTCATTAGTTAAACATCATGTAATTTAAATTGCTTTTCTACTTTTAGAACCAATGTAAAGGACATGTTTCTACCTTTCGGTGGGTGTCCTATTTAGGCATGGGATGTAAGGACATGTTTCCATGCTCGGATGGGTGTCCATTTGTTTGTTTTGTTTGGACATTGTTTTGATTTTCAATATATCGATGCTTTATTTTAATTATTGTGTGTAATATGGATAATATTGTTATATTTAAGAATTTTATAATATTAAGACCTGTAAAGGAGGTCGGTTCCAATAAACCGAGCGTTGTGGGGGTGCTGGGCCATTTCTCACCTTCCCCACACGTACCCAACTTTTCAAACCCATTAGGGGGTTGGAGATTCCTTAGGAATCGATTCATCCACCCCTTTCTTTTTCCCGGCCCGTCCGGGTGGCGACTGCATTTTCTCCGGACTTAGGTCCGGGTTCTCTAAGGCCCCGAGCCTAAACAGTGCCGAAGTTGCAAGAACCATTCCACCGGGAGTGGGGGCAAAAATCCCCGCTCACAGTGGCGGCTCCACTAGGGATAAGAGAAGTTGATTATGTTGGTCTTTATATTATTCTATTCTTTCTTATAATGATATTATCCATTGCATCATATTAGATTGCATCGTGTGCGCGAGTAAGGACACCCGTGTTATCTGTGTTGTGTTGTGTAAGGGATACCGTACTTTCACTCAAGGTATGGAGATCAAGCATGGCATAACCACTTATAGCCTCATACCATTCGGTATATACTTACTATGGGAACCTAAGCCTTTTTATCCAAATACTAAAGCTCATGTAATTGGCCTAGTTACTTTCCTTAGGTTTTACCCCAAATGCATGTTGTTTGACTATGGTTAATTTATCTTGGCTTAAATCATGGCTTATTTGGTTTGCTCTTTTTCTAATATGACTTAAGTATATTGTAAGCTCAAAATAAATTTTTCTTTAAAAAATACAAAAGACCAAAGCTATTTTAAAAATTTTTCAAGATGGTCTTTTGACATAAAACTTTTCTAAATAAAAAATTCTTCTGTTCATGGCCCAAATACTAATCCCAAAATCCATTTTTTCTATGGGCTTAGAAACAAAATTGTTTTTATCCAACCTTTTCTTATAAAGAGCTTGCAAATTATTTAGATCAATTAAGAAATACCAAAAATCAATTGTGAACCTAGTTTATACTAAGAATAATTAATCATGGGCTTGTTTTTGGCATGAACCATTGGTTACTCTTTTCATGTGAGAAATCTATCTATAATAAACCTCTTAATTTAGTTTTAATCTAATATAGCATAAAAGCTACTATAGTTGGTTGAATGGATTAAAACCTAATTAATGGGAATTATTATGAATGGATTTCCATTTTCAAAATTATAACTATTGGTTGAAACATTCGAGGGAAATATCCGAAAACAAGATGCCCCATGTTGGTATTTTGTTAGCCATATACCTAGGAAAAGAGACTCGCCATTCGTGTGTGGATGTTATAAGGTTGGAAGGAACGTCCTATTTGTCCTTGTTTGTCTATTGTTTGTGCATACATGCATACATGCATACATTTGCACCTCATATCATTGATCCTTTTTGGCTCACAGCCCTGGATTACGACAGTTCAAAAGCTTACGACAATCCGACCTACGCCGGAGATGAAGAATCTAGCAACGACTCAATCACTTGCTCACCAAAAATAATGGATCCTGAACAAATTCAAAGAATGCTGGATGATGCCCTCAACGCCAAGATGGAAAAAATAAAAGAGGCCCTAGCTGAGACCATGAAGAACCAATTGACTGCAATCTTAGAAAATCATGTCGAGGCATCCACTAGCAATAAGAAGCCAAAGGACAAAGGGAAGACTAAAGTTAGTGAAGTGGTTTTTGATGATGAAAAGGTGATCATTGATGATGATGATGATTGGGCTCAATACTACAAAGATGCTCAAGAGAAGAAAAAAGAACTGAAGATTGTTGAAAGATCAACTATGGAGAAGACCGAAACTTCTAATGTTGAAAAGATGATTGCTGATTTAGAGAATAAATTTGAGAAGAAACTGAAAATCGAGGAAATGTCCGAAGTTGACAAATTATTTGAATTAGATGAAGAAGTCCCATACAAGTTCAAGATGCCATCCTTCGCAAAGTTTGATGGAACCGGAAATCCTCATCTCCATGTGAAGCAGTATATCACTGCTATGCAGTCTGCCCGAGCTACTAAGGCTCAAACTCTAAGGTACTTCATGCTCTTATTGGATCCTGTTGTCCAAAATTGGTTCAATACCTTAGATGATGGAACATAAAAGAGTTGGGATCTACTTTACAAAGCCTTCATCCAACAATATGGATATTATGTCGAGATGGAAGTTACCTTAATTGAAGTGGAGTCCATTAGGCAAAGGTCGAATGAGAATTTTGTGGATTATGTGAAGAGATGGAGAAACAAGGGTGCTTTACTCAAGAAGAGGCCTGATGAATCCGATCAAATAAGGATGATTGTGAGAGGGGTGTTGCCTAGTCTTCGTGAAAGGATGTCTCATACATTCATCTGTGATTTCAAAGACCTTCTCCAAGTAGTTTGTAAATTGAAGAATGGGAAAGAGAGAAGAACCATTTTTCAAAAAGAAGGAACGAGAAAGGGAACTATCAATCTGGTAGCCAAAGCATGCAAAAGGTAGTCAGTGTTAATACTACCAACCTAGGAACAAGGAGAGAATTTTTGAAATTGGGGAAATTGATGTCTTGGGTTCTTAATAAGCTTCAAAGAAAAGGATTGCTACAACCTTTAAATCCTCATTCTTTGCCTAACCCTCTCCCACCTAATTTCGACACTAAAGCATTTTGTCAGTTTCATCAAATGCAAGGGCATGCCACGGATAGGTGTGTGAGGTTGAGACATGAGATCCAAAATCTAATTGATAATGGGAAGCTACCCAAGCCCAACAAGCCAAACACCAAAGACAACCCATTACCAAAGTTCAATAGAGTACCAATGCCGGCAACCTTAATGATTGGAGGAGGTTTGCATGAGGATTTTTTCATGTCTTTTTTCCAAGATGTGGGTAGAGAAGCAAACAAAGAAGAAGAGGTATTTGGTGGAATTGAACAAGTTATGGTGGGTAAAGAAGTAACAATTTGTGTTGTCAATGGGTTTTGGGATTCAAGCGATAGTGATGATGATCTTGTATCCAAGAAGGAGGAGTGGACTTGGTCCGAGCCCAAAGAAGATGAAGTAATGAACACTAGATCCGGTAAGCCTTATGCAAGGCCACCACCTAAGGAGGTAGAAACTAATAAGGGTAAGGAAGTTGAAGTAGGAAATAAAGAAGAAGAAGAGGATGTTGTGCTCAAGCAATTGAAAAAAAAAACCCAAGGAAGTGTTAGCATTTGGACTTATTAGCTACTTCTAAAAAGCACCGAGAAACTATGGCCAAAGCCTTAGCTAGCATGCCAATTTCTACCTCCACAATGCTGGAGGAACTGATCAACTTCATAAAAATTGGAGGAGTAATGAAATGTGAAGAGGTTCAAGAGAAAGAGTGAAGTTAATATGGGAGCAGTTTCTTTTTCAGATGCGGACTTACCGGAGGAGGGGAGAGACCACATCCACCCTCTCTTTATCAAAATAGAAGTCAAGGGAAAGAGGACTCCATGTGTAATGGTCAATGATGGGTCTACCATAAATGTTTGTCCACTTAAGATATTGCCAAAGCTAGCTATGTCAACAAGAGATCTAAACCCAACCTAGGTAACAATTCGGGCTTATGACAACACTAAGAGACATGCCAAAGGGACATTCAAAGCTGCTATCAAGGTTGGTCCAATTGAATCTATTGTTGAATTTGTTGTTTTAGACATACCTGTTACCTTCGCCTTACTCTTGGGGCGACCATGATTTCATCCTCTTGGTGGAGTTTCTTTCACCTTTCATCAAAAGATCAAGTTCCCCAACGGAGATGAGACAGTGGTCATTAAAGGTAAAGATAATGAGATTGTTAATGCTCTAATGATTGAGAGGGCTCTCAATGGTTTTCAAGTAGCTGCAATTTATGATGAAGTAGTGGACTCTAAAGTTTTGAATATGATGAATAACATGAACTATCTTCCCGGAGCTGGTCTTGGAAAAGGTAAGGCCGGTTTGACAAAGCTGCCAGACTTTAGAACTCAAACTTCCAAGAAAGGGTTGGGATATGATGAAGACAATGATGTCCAGCCAAAGAAGAGTGAGAAGATGAGATTTCCACCACTTGAAGAGATTTTTGTCAAAGCTCCAGATATGGGACCACTCCAAGGAAAGCCCGAGCCAATCATGTTCATGGGTAAGTTGATCCCAGGTTTTGAAATTTTTGCAGATGTGGCTGAGCTAGTGTACCAAGTGAAGAAAGAGCTCACCCTGTCAACCAACAAAGAATCCGATCCAAAAGAGAAGAGTGAAGCCATCATGAAAGCTGAGAAGTCTCTGGAGGAGATTGCTGCCCTGGTTGAAGAAAAGTTTGAAGACATCCTGCCTTATGATTTTGAGAACAATGATTTTGATTTTGATTTTAATTTGTCTACTTTGTATGAGGATGATGATGTTTTCTTTTCTAAAATGAATGCAATAAAGTCTGATTTTACTTACTTGTGTGATGTTTCTCCTGATGGTTGCATATATTCAAATAGCTGTTACATGAGCATCTTTAATATTAATTATGTTAACATACAATCATTAAATTTGGGAACAACTAAAAATCCTAAAAACATTAGCATAACATCCGACCTTACTCCTGATGAGAGAGAGAGAGAGAGAGATTTGAAAAAATATTCAGAAAATATGAAGAAGTGTTTGCTTGGTCTTATGAGGATATGCCTGGAATAGATCGAGACATAGCCGAGCATCATATTCCTACTTACACTCACATGAAATCTATCAAACAAAAGCTTAGGTGATTAAGACCTGAGTGGACTGAATTGGTTAAGGAAGAGGTCACTAAATAAATACAAGTGAAGTTCCTTGAAGTGATAGAATACCCAGATTGGCTAGCCAACATAGTACCCATGCCAAAGAAAGATGGAAGAATAAGGGTTTGTGTGGACTATAGAGATTTGAACAAGGCTTCCCCTAAAGATGATTTTCCTTTACCTCATATAGATGTTCTCATTAATAGTGCAGCCTCTAGTGTGCTACACTTGTTTGTAGATGGATTTTCCAGATAAAATCAAGTGTGATAAAACCAAAACTGCTTTCATTACTACATGGGGTATATTTTGTTTTAGGGTGATGCTGTTCGGCTTAAAGAATGCTGGAGCAATCTATCAAAGGATGGCCACCACATTATTTCATGACATGATGCACAAAGAAGTTGAAGTATATGTTGATGATATGATGGTGAAATCGGATGCACTAAGATTAAACCCGAAGAAGTGTGTGTTCGGTGTTACCTCAGGTAAATTATTAGGACATGTAATTGGTCCGAATGGCATTGAGATTGATCCTAACAAAGTTAAAGCAATTCGGGATATGCCAACCCCTAAGACGGAGAGAGAAGTTCGGGGATTCATTGGTAAATTACAATACATTAGCAGATTCATTGCAAAACTCACAACAATCTGTGAGCCTATCTTCAAATTGCTTAGAAAGAATCAGCATGTCCTATGGAATGAAGAATGTTAAAAGGCCTTTGAGAGAATAAAAGAGTATTTGTTGAATCCACCTATTTTGAAACCACCTAAGCCCGGTAAACCTCTATTACTATACTTAGCAGTAGAAGAAGAGTCAATAGGAGCCATGCTAGCCCAAGCAGATGAGTTAGGGATTGAGCATGCAGTTTACTATTTGAGTAGAAAGCTCCTACCTTATGAAATTAAGTATAGTATCATTGAAAAGACTTGTATAGCCGTGGTTTGGTCCTCTAAGAAGTTGCGGCATTACTTTCAATCATATAGTGTGCAGGCAATTTTAGGTTGGATCCAATGAAATACTTAAGGGAGACACCCTCTTTGATTGGGAAATATGGTCGATGGTTGATAATATTAGAAGAATTTGAGATTGAATATGTAACCAGGAAAACAATCAAAGGTAGAGCGGTGGTAGAATTCCTGGCCCAACAACCACTACCAAATAGCGAAGAGGTAATCTTGGAATTTCCAGATGAACATTTAGAAGCAATTGAAGTACAAGGGTGGAAAATGTATTTTGATGGAGCAGTAAACAAGAAAGGAGCAGGTTTGGGAGTTATACTAGAATCGCCCGAAGGGGTACTTATCCCTTTAGCCAAAAAGTTGAAATTTAGGGCAACCAATAATATGGTGGAATACGAAGCTTGTATTTTCGGTTTGGAAACCCTAATGATTATGAAGGTGGATAAGGTGGAAGTTTTTGGCGATTCATTGCTAGTAGTATCCCAAGTAAATGGAGAGTGGAAGTTGAAAGAATAAAAATTAAAACCATACCACCATTACTTGACCATGATGAAGAAGAACTTTAAGGAGTGTAGGTTTATACACCTATCAAGAGAAGAAAATCAGATGGCTGATGCCCTAGCCACATTGGCTTCGGTATGGGAAAATCCTGTCAGCTTATTCCTTAAGCCTCTAGCCACATTTGACAAGGTTACTACTGGTTGACTATGGAGAGAGATTGTATTGAGTTTGTAAAGAAGTGCCAACAATGTCAGATGTATGGTAACTTGAATCACATGCCTCCTGAGGAATTGCATTCTATGTCTTCACCCTGGCCATTCGCCACCTAGGGTATTGACATTATAGGAGAGATACATTCGACAGCTTCAAACGGTCACTGTTTCATTGTGGTAGTAGTAGATTATTTTTCAAAATGGGTCAAAGCCGAATCCTTCAACAAACTGGGTGCAAGCCAAATGGCTAGATTTATTGAAAAGAACCTCATCTGTAGATACGGGGTCCCGCACAGTGTGATACCAGACAATGGGGTACAGTTTCAAGGAGCAGTTAAGGATTTATTCTCAAAGTACCACATCCATAATCATAGATCCTCTCCTTATAGACCAAAGGCTAATGGTGCAGTAGAAGCAACAAACAAGATGATTAAGCAAATTTTGTCCAAGATGACCAAGACTTATAGGGATTGGTCAGAGATGCTTCCCTTTGCTTTATGGGGATATAGGACAAGTGTGCGAACGCCTACTAGAATGACACCATTCTTTTTCATTTATGGGATGGAAGCAATGTTACCAATTGAAATAGAGATCAAGTCATTGAGAGTAGTCTTGGAAGCTGAACTGCCTGAAATGGAATGGGTAGCGAGCAAATACACATAGTTAGCTTTACTAGAAGAGAGAAGGTTAAAAGCACTGTATCATCACTAATTATATCAAAAGAAGATAGCTCGGGCCTATAATAAAAGGGTTAAGATCAGAAAATTCAGAGTCAGGGATTTGGTGTTGAAGCAATGTAAGCCTAATATATCTGATCCAAGAGGGAAGTTCAGGCCTAGCTGGGAAGGGCCATATGTTGTGAAACAATTCATGAACAAAGGTGCGGTAAAGTTATCAGACATGGACGGGAAAGAGTTTAGTGAGCCAGTAAACATTGACAGGTTGAAGAGGTTTTATGTATAATAAAAAAAAGAAGAGAAAAAGAGCTCGCTAGGTTGAAAACCCAAATAGGGCGGCCTAGGCAAAAGTTAGAGCAGTCTGCTAGTTCCGAAAACCCAAAAGGGCAGGCTAGGCAACAATTAGGGCTAAATGAGAGAAGATCGTCAATTAGAAAACCGAAAGGGCTAGTTGGCAACAAGAGTGATTTTGTGTATGCTGGCTTTATGTTTGGCTGTTCCCTAATTTATTAAAACAGAATTAATATTAAAATTGTTCTATTTGCAACATTATAAGTATTTGATCAGATATGGATGAAATAAATAAGCACAGTAGCAAAAGGTAATGACAAATTTTAAATGGAAAAGAAGCATCTTTTATTATTTTAATTATTTTTCATCCTAACAATACACTTTATGAATTAACAAATGTAAAATCTATGGCAGTTGATAAATATAACGTGCAGGCTAGATTTGCCTCAGCCGATCCAAGTAGGCTTCAGTCAACCAAGGCATGTCTAAATTAGGAGTAAAATCAAAATCACGAGGCTCAGCTCCGTACTGATGTCCAAGTCGGCGAGGATCATAGCATGTACCTTGACGAAGAGTAGCAAGGGGAACATACATCAAGTATGTCCGCATGGTGATACGAGAAATCTTCCACCAAGCTACCAACCAACGGATATTGACTTCAGCATGTGAGTGGATCCAGTCAAGCCAATCAGCATATGAAGAAGCAGGATGGAGTAGTTTCCTAGCAAAGTAATGACGTGGTAGATATCTAGTAAAATAAAGTGTGAAGAAAGAATTAAGTAAAAAAAAGTCTGCTAAGTTGAAAACCCGCAAGGGCAGCTTAGGCAAAAATTAGGATAGCTCGCTAGTTCCGAAAACCCACATGGGCGGACTAGACAAAAATTAGAGCAATAAAAAATATATAATAAAAGAGGTCTGCTAAGTTGAAAACCCGAGAGGGCAGCTTAGGCAAAAATTAGGACAGCTCGCTAGTTCCGAAAACCCACATGGGTGGACTAGGTAAAAATTAGAGAAAAGCAAAAAAGAAAAAAGAAAACTTAAATTGAAAACCCGAAAGGGTAGTTTAGGTAATTACTTGAAGCAGCAACAGACTTCCAATCGGTCTCTTTGTCAATCCTGATTTAAGCTGGTCTTATCCAACTAAGGTCTCGGCTAAGATCACAGGTACCTGCGACAAGCCTCCTTCCCTTTGATCCATAATATCCAATACTCGTGGATCAATATCGCTGTCCGAAGAAACAAGCAAGAATTGGCTGAGCAAGCAAAGACAAAGCATGCATCCCTATGCCTTAGCAGGAGCCAAATGAGAGAGACAAAAATCAATCAAGGGAGCAAGTAGAATTTTTTCACTTCTCATCAACTGAAGAACTTCAGGTTTTGGAATTTGAAATAACATCTGCATCTTCTGTTGAGTCTTGGAAATTAATATGGGTAATGCCATTTGTTGATTATTTAGATATCCAAGGATGGCCTCAAATTCTTCAATCAAGGGACATATTTCAAAGCCATTAATTTTAAATACCCTAGAATCCGTATCCCAAAAGGAAGCCACGGCATGTAAGAAGGAGTGGTCCAATTTAACATTTTGAAAATATTTTAAAACATCAAGTTTTGACCATGAAATTTGCTTCCAATGAATGGCATTCATATTCTTAAATAGAATTTTTATCTTCTTTAAATGATACTCGGTCATGGTTTGATGAATGAAGGAAAATCAAATTTGTTAAAGGGAGTTGTTATGTTGAATTGAAAAATATTTTCACTTTCTGTATTAAATTAGGCATGAAAGGTGATTTATATAGAGGAAATAACCTTTTCCAAAGGTGATGGGGAAAAGATGATTGGAAAGAATAAGACCATATGGCATAAGGAAAGAAATTAGCAACGAATTTCCTTTACCGCGTTGGAATTGGTTTTAGCAAATGGTGCGGTTGTGAAAAGGAAGTTGTAATGCACTGTTTATGATGTGATAAAAAAAGTGGTGCAGTAAAAAAGAAGAAGAAAAAGTTAAAGTAAAGATGGAAATTGTGTTTTTTCATTATTATACAATATTTTACAATTGCTACAATATTGACATATCACTAAGAGGGTGGTGGTAGGTCATCAAATAAAGCCCTAAAAAAGTCATCTCCTGTTGGAGGAGGTGGAAAATTACTCATCCCGAGTTGGCTCGAAGCGGGAGCACCAAAATTTGGCAAATTACTCAACCCGGGATCACTCGAAGCAGGAGCACCAAATCCCTATTACCTTGAAGTTTTGATCAGTCATGATCCTCATTAGAAGCAGACGAAAGGATCTCATGGTCATCAGTCTGGGGGCCTCTTGATGAAGAAGCGCCGGGATCTCTCATCCCTGAAATCGAAAGTCTCAGAAATGTTGTTCTGATTGATGATATAAACTTTCAAAATGAGAAGCCTGCTGACGACTCGCAGCCAACTCTTCTTGAATTTTCCTATTTTGTTCTTTGAGCATCCGCTGTGAGCCAAAAAGGAAAAAGGTAAGAGCATATATAATCATGCATACATATAGCATAAATTACCATGAAATAAGGAACGTACCAGGTAATTCAAATCAATACCTTGCGGATGAGATGGAATATCTGGCGGGCTAGAATGAGCAAATGAAGGGGCAGTAAAAGAAGGTCCAGCCTCATGATCAAATGAGCCAACAGCCTGCAACAATCATTAAAGAATCAAAAAAGAAAGAAGCAGTTGCAGGGGAAAAATGGTAAGAGTTTTACCTGAGAAGTACTAGCCCCGAGATGTGGAACAAACTCTCCTGCATCTCCGCGATGTTCCTCTTCCTCTCTAGCCTCATTTTCTTTGGGAATCTCCCGCACACCAATAGGAGATACATCAAAGTTCAAGAGCCTTCTTTGAATAAAATGGGCATAAGATGCACTCGACGGATAGAGAAATCCCTCAATACCATAACCGTACCGAGCCGGCCACTAGGCTTCCTCCGGCATCGACATAATATTTAAAGTGTATTCCGGACAAGGCATCAGAATTCTCTGCCGCTCTGGACCGAGAAACCACTCATAAACTCTCTCTCCGAGAAATCAGCCACTAGACACAAGGCCAGCGATGACTCGGCAAGAATGTTGGAAAGATAGCGCAACCCTCATCAAAGGAGACCAGTTTGCTCGCTCTTCTGGGTTCCACCAGGCCAAATTCACCTGCAAAATAACATAAGGTAAGTAAACTTTCACATAAAATTTAAATTATACTAATGTTATTTTACCTTGTCCCAGGTTAAGCGGCTCAACACAATGCGATGAGTATGCACATGGCGAGAGCTAGGAACGTCCACATGATCGGACAACAAAAAATTTAATCTTGGTCAAATACCGGGTACCCTTACGAGGTTGTGCTCATATGCCTATACCTATAATAATAATAAAGATCAAATTCATGCAAGAAAAGAGTGGAAATGGCATTGGTAGAAGAAGAATACATCGACAACCGCCATCAAGCCGACAAAAAACTTCTTATTTTGGCAAAGTTTATCAAGACCATGGTAAAGACAGGCGAGACCAGCTTCACCCCAGCCAGAAGACGGTACCATTCTGAAATAAGAAAGGGCACTCAACACTGACAAGTGGATGGAGGATTCAGTGCTGCCTAGAATGGTCGACCCAAGCAAATATAACAAAAATCCTCTAGCATACTATTGGGCCGTGTCTCTTCCAACCCGTCCTTCGTAGTTCATCCAATAACTACAAATTGGCTTGATTTTTATCTTAAAAGGCCCTTTATATGATGGTTTCATACCAATTAATTCCTAAATTTCTTCAAATGTTAAAATATCGTTGGTCAGAGGAACCAAAACACCATCATATTGAAGATCGGTTATATAAGTAAAATTGATCGGACCAATTGTCATTTCTCTAATGAGCAAGTGAAAAGTGTGGGTTGTGTCCAACCATCGCTCTACAATCACCCAGACCACGCTCTGGTCTATCTAATATTCCTTGGATGGCAATTGTAAGATGAACTGCTCAAAGCCGCAATCTCGGATAATCTGCCATACCTGAGAAGGCACTACATCGTACCATTGTCGGGCTTTATAAATACACCCTCCAGCCCGAACAACGCAATGATCATGCTAACACAGAGCCAGATAAATTAATACCAGGTAAGTACATATTATCCTATCTGCTTAAATTAATATATTTTTTCTAAATTTTCTAAAAATTATTATAATATAAAAAATAAAAATTAGGCAAATACAATAAAAAAGCATAATATAAAAAATATATAAATAAAAAATAAAAAACAAATAAATAAAATTATTATAAATAAAAAAAAATAAATGAACAAATAAATAAATACAAATAAATAAAAATAATAATAAAATACAAAAAAAATCAAAAATCAAAAAAATCAAAAATCAAAACAGAAAGACGAAAAAAGAACAAAAAAAGAAAGAGAAAAATAATTACCGCGCTCTTTTCGTTGGAACTACGATGAAGCGGCATCCTGGCTAGTATATTGATATTTTCATCTTCATGATGCCGAATAAACTCCAATAACTCGGCATTAGAATGAGTCCCGGACCTTGAAGCATGCATTTTTTTTAAAAATATGTGCTAAATTTGAAAGAATTTGAGAGAATTATAGAAATTGAGATTTAGATGTGAATCGAATGAAAGAATTGGCTCGTTTATATAAACGGCAAGAAAAAAAAAACAAAATTCAAAAGTAAGTTTTACTGTTCATAAATAGTAAACTTTACTATTTATAAATAGTAAATTTACTATTCATTAATAGTAAAGTACTATTCAAATAGTAAATACTATTTACTTACAATTTGCAAAAATAGTAAATTACTATTTATGAACAGTAAATAGTGCATGAACAGCGAATACACAGTAAATAAACAGTAAATTTAATTATACAATTTAATCATTTAAATACTTCCGTGTGTATAAATATTTTTACATGCAGGGGCAAGAAGAAGACATATGCATAAAAACTAGCCAAACTTTTTAAAATAAAAAATTATTAACTCGCGTCCAGAGCCCAAATTTTCCTTAGGTCCAAAACCTAGAATCTCTTCTAAGTCCAGAACTTAGCTCGGGTCCAGAACCCAATTACCCTTAGGTCTAGAACCTATAAGCTCTTCTAAGTCCAAAACTTAGCTCGGGTCCAGAACCCAAATTATATTTAGGTCCAAAACCTAGAATCTCTTCTAAGTCCAGAACTTAGCCTGGGTCCAGAACCCAAATTTTCCTTAGGTCCAGAACCTAGAATCTCTTCTAGGTCCAGAACTTAGCTCGGGTCCATAACCCAAATTTTCCTTGGGTCCAGAACCTAGAATCTCTTCTAAGTCCAGAATTTAGCTCAGGTCCAGAACCCAAATTTTCTTTAGTTCCAGAACCTAGAATCTCTTCTAAGTCCAGAACTTAGCTTAGGTCCAGAACCCAAACTATCCTTAGGTCCAGAACATAGAATCTCTTCTAAGTCCAGAACTTAGCTCTGGTCCAGACCCCAAATTATCATTAGGTCTAGAACCTAAAATCTTTTCTAAGTCTAGAACATAGCTCGGGTCTAGAACCGAAATTTTGCTTAAGTCCAGAACCTAAAATTACGCTTAGGTCTAGAAACTAAAATTATCCTTGAGTTCAGAACTCTAACCGGGTCCAGAAACAAAAACCTCAACCATCTCAAAAATTAAGTCCTATTGCTTTTCACTCTCTTTCACTAAAGTCTCAAATCATTCAAGCAGGGGCAAACTGTAGATCTTTAATTTTTGACCTAGTCCGGTCCAATATATTTTAATTAGTACAAAATAATTTTTGTTATCTTAATTAAATAATTTTTGCTTTATATCTAATTTTTTTAATAAAAATAAAAAAAATAATAAACGAAAAAATAAAAATAAAAATAAAAATAAATCGGCGACGAAAAAATCATCGCCGAAAACCAGCGAGGGACGAATGGCCCGCAGGCCAATTCTCGCCCACTGGTTGCGGCAGTTTTTTTTTGCCAGCGCATTTTTCCGCAGCAGTTTTTTTTTCCTAGTGAAATTTTGTCGATACAAATTTTTTGAAACCTAATGTAATTAGGTTTCGGTTTCCTTTTCTTAATCAATATTAGCTTCCATGAATAACTAGAATTAACCAAAAAATTCTTTTATAAATAAGATAAAAAACAACACAACAAGGGAGAAGAAATTGATCAAAAATTGGGACGAAAATTTGGAGAAAAATTGAAACCGAAACTGAGTAGGAAAGGCTTTGAATCAATCTGATTTTTTTGAGAGAGAAAACAACAATTCAATCCATCAAAGGCAGCAAAGCTTGTCTTTGGTTTTGTTCATCCAAGAAGAATTTTTTGGTGGAACCAACAAACAGAGGTATGCATCAATTGTCTAATTTCTTCACATTAGCTTAAAATCATCCTATTGTTTCTTTTAATTCAAAAACCCTAGAACCTTAATTCCTCTTTTCTAAAGTTTAAAAACCTTAATTCATTGCTTTGTTTTCCAAAAAGCTTAAAATTGTTATTTTTGTTTCTTCAAAACCTCAAAACCCTAATTTGCTTTCCAAATTTTCAAAACCCCAAATTGAGTTATGTTTCTTTCCAAAAACCCTAAAAAACTTCTTTTCTATTTCTAAAAACTTTAAATCATTTATTTCATTTTCATAAAGTTTCATAAACTTATCAATTGTTTTTCCAAATTCTAAAAACTAATTCATTCTCTGAAACCCTAATTCAAAAATCCTAAAACCCTAATTCAACTCCAAAACTTACCCTTAAAACCTAAACCTTAAAGTTTTCTAAACCCTAATCCTTTAAACCTTAAAACACTATAAACATATTCAAACACAGTAAGCTGTCAAACACAATCTAGTGACCATAAATCATAAATCTAAATGTTTTAAATTGTCCAAAACCTAATTTCATTATTATGCATCTCAAACCCTAATTTGGTTAATTAAATAACTTTATCAATCTCTTAAATTATAAAACTTTAATTCATGTCAATTCCTTAAAGTTCACAGTAGCTAAGAATTACAAATCTTAAACCTATAAATTCCAAAACCATAAACACATTAAAACTTAAATAGAAACAGTAGCCCTAATTTGAATCTTTATTTGCCTTACTCAATTTTATATTTGATTATGCTTTGATTTATTTCATATGCTTTAAATTATTTAATTTCAATGCTTGGTTTATTTAATTTATCATGGATGGATATTTATTTTATATTTTGATTGATATTTTTGATGAATGATTTATTTATTATGAATAGTTATTTACTTTTATCGATTTATTTAGATTTCCAAATGTTGTAAGAGGTATGTTTCCACTTGATGGGTATCTCATTAGTTAAACATCATGTAATTTAAATTGCTTTACTATTTTAGAACCAATGTAAAGGACATGTTTCTACCTTTCGGTGGGTGTCCTATTTAGGCATGGGATGTAAGGACATGTTTCCATCATCGGATGGGTGTCCATTTGTTTATTTTGTTTGGACATTATTTTGATTTTCAATATATCGATGCTTTATTTTAATTATTGTGTGTAATATGGATAATATTGTTATATTTAAGAATTTTATAATATTAAAACCTATAAAGGAGGCCAGTTCCAATAAACCGGGCATTGTGGGGGTGCTGGGCCATTTCTCACCTTCTCCATAAGTACCCAACTTTCCAAACCCATTAGGGGTGTAGACCATTAATTTTTGACCCGATCCGGTCCAATATATTTTAATTAGTCCAAAATAATTTTTGTGTTGTGTAACACCCCTTCCCGACTTATATATGTAAGCCGAGTAGAGGTGCCACACTATCCTAATGTTGCTACCAATTTTACTCAGTCAATTTTTTTTAGTTCTGATTTTTACAGAAATTTTGCCATAATTTTGCCTAAAAATTGAGTCCCAAGTGTCGACAAAACTGGTTTTTTTCTGATTTTTAAAACATTTACACAAACCAATGCAAACAAAATCATTCTCAGTACACTCCCAATAAATCCCCCTTATAACCTCAACTACAACCTGCAAAAAGTATTTACACTTCTAGTACAACATAAAGTAAAAGTTTATTATGAAATACAGTAAATAAAATATTTGTTCACTATGCAGCGGAAAATAACAATATTTACAAATTCATATATATCCAAACTCAAGTTTTACAACCCATAAAATTTATACATTTCTTTGGCAGTCAGTCTTTGATCTTTAAGCCCACTATCAACACCTCAAAATCTAGACTCGACTCGGCCTAGAGGAACTCTCTGGTTCTTCCCTGTCACCTGCGCTTAGAATCACATTCGCGCTAAGCCAACGGCTTAGTGGTACAAATTACAGTGCTATGATGCTTTAATGCCATGCTAATGTCACGCAATCAAGATTCAAGATCAATTCAAGAGAATATTATATTTCAAATCTTACCGGTTTCAATAATGTATGTATAGTAGTCATCTCATTATTCATTTGTTTCACCATTCAATAGTCACATTTAAACAAACACAAGCATGGGCCCAAAAATAATCTAATATGCTATTCAAAGTTCAGAGTTACTGTTTTGGTCTATAATCATAATCATCAATACATTTATCCATGGATATTCAACTAGATTTGAGTTTACGACCCAGTCATTTCACCCAATCTAGTTTTAATAATTTGTTTTGAGGTTTACGACCCGGTCATTTCACCCCAGAAACATCACATTTCACATTTTTCAACTGGAATCGGCTTATGACCCGGTCATTTCACCTATCCAGTGATTCATAGGCATGCCGCAAAAACCAGAACTCTGAAAATTGAATAAACATACAATCATTTCATTCATTTTTTTATCAATATATTTTCATTTTATTTCTCATTTACTATTCCACAATTAATTAGGCAACCATGCCTCCATTATATATTTCATTTGCATATCATAGCCAATAACCATGGCATCATATCTCAAATGATCTCAAATCACAATAAAACAATTCTTCATAATATCATATCTTTCACATTTCATATTCCATATTTCATTTCATCATTCAAATGGATATAATCAATGGCATTAACACATATTTTACATACTCATCACAACATTCACATCATACCAAACATACATTATTAATATGCATTAACAATGTATTAGATTTCTTAACACATTTACAATCAAATGTATGTTAAATCTCAACATCATATGAATGTATGAAATAATGTAATTTGTACTTACCTTAAAACCAACTCACACCAATCTATACACTTACTCTTCCAAGAATCCTCAACACTTAGGTTAGGGCAATTCAACCTCTTCACAACCAAAAATGATGAACTTCTTGAATTTCTAACTTGTTTTCTTCTTTCAATTAGCTCTTAAACTTCAAAAACCCTCACTTGCTCTCTTGTTTCATTGAGGTCCGGCCAACACAAAGAGAAAAGGAAAAAAAATGACAAAGTGAAGAGACAAAGTCAAATTTCCCCTCTCTTTAAACCTCCGCCAAGCAATTTAAAAAGAAAATTACCTAAATACCCTCTTCTATACAATTAAACTACCTTTCACTTACTTGCCCTTTTTAGTAATTTCATACATAACCAAAATAAATATCCTCTTCCTTTGACCATCCATTTGACTTGTGTATATGTTATATATATGTCCATATATACAACATATACACTCATCTTTAAATTATTTTCTCTTTCCAATAACATATACATTTTAATTCAAATAAAACAACAATTATACTAAAACTTCTAGGGCACATTTTGGGATATTACATGTTGTCCAATATATTTTAGTTAGTCCAAAATAATTTTTATGGTATCTTAATTAATTTTAATATTTATTTTAGTAAAAAATGGTAAAATGAATAAAAATTTAAAAATAATAAAAAATAAAAAATAACAAAAAAAATCGGCGACGAAAAATTTTGACCCGTTTCGCCCTCAGTTTTTTTGCCAGCGCAATTTTTCCTGCGGTAATTTTTTTCGCCAGCCCAATTTTTCCGCAACAATTTTTTTTGCCAGCAAAATTTTTCGACGCAAATTTTCCGAAACCTAATACAATTAGGTTTCGGTTTCCTTTTCTTAATAAATAATGTATGCAGTAAGCAACTAAGAAAAAACCATAAAAAAACTTCTATAAATAAGTATAATTACAACACAAAAAGAGGGAGAGAAATGGGATGACCGAGAGGAAGGAGGAAAACTTGGAAACTTTAAATTTCTTCTTGCAGTAAATTGAATCGGACTGGGAGGGAGCAAACAAGTCATTAACAATTCATCAAAGTTAGCAACGGCCTTTGTTTTTATTCATCCAAGAAGCAATTTTTGGGTGTAACTAACGAATCAAGGTTTGAGCTCTAAAATTATTTTTGTTTTTTTTACAGTAGCTTAATTCATCTAGTTGCTTCTTTTAATTCAAAAATCCCAGAAACTTAATTCCCTTTGTTCAAATTTTAAAAACCCTAATTCGTTGCTTTATTTTCCAAAAGGGCTTAAAATTGTTATTTTTACTTCTTCAAAATCTTAAAACCCTAATTGAACATGCTTTTCTTCAAAACCAAAATTTAATTCTGTTTCTTTTAACAAACCCTAAAAACATCTTTTCTATTTATATAAGCCTTAAATCGTTGGTCTACTTTTATAAAATTATCAATTGCTTTTTCCAAATTCTAAAAAACCTAAACATCCACCGAAACCTTAATTCTAAAACACTAAATCCAAATGCAACTTCCAAACCTAAAATAGTAAAACCCCAACCCCTTTAAAACCCTAATTTTTTTCCTAAACCTTAATGCTTTAAAAAGTTTAAAAACCATAAAAACACAAATATTTTAATTTCACACAGTAAACTTGAAACCATAAATTAAAAGTGTTTTAAAGAGTCCAAATTCTAGTTTCACGATTTTACATCATAAACCCTAATTTGGTTAATCAAAGAGTCTTACCAACCTTTTAAAACAATAAATCCTTAATATATTTTATTTCTCTTAAAGTCATAGTAGCCTAATTCTATAAATTCCAAAATCCTAAACTCATGAAATAAATAACCCTAAATGGAAACAATAGCTATAATTTGGATTTTTATTTACCTTATTAAATTCCATATTTGATTATGCTTTGATTTATTTTATATGCTTTAATTTATTTAAGTTCAATACTTGGTTTATTTAATTTATCAAGGATGAATGTTTACTTTTTATTGATGTTTAATACCTTTGATGAATGATTTATTTATGATGAATGATTATTTACTTTTATCAATTTATTTAGATTTCCAAATGTTGTAAGAGGTATGTTTCTACTTGGTGGGTACCTCATTAGTTAAATATAATGTAATTTAAATTGCTTTTCTATTTTAGAGCCAATGTAAAGGACATGTTTCTACCATTCAGTGGGTGTCCTATTTAGGCATGGATGTAAGGGCATGTTTCCATCTTCGGATGGGTGTCCATTTATTTGTTTTGCTTGGACATAATTTTGATTTTTAATATATTGATTCTTTCTTTTTATTATTATGTGTAATATGGATAATGTTGTTATACTTAAGAATTTTATTATAGTAAGACCTATAATTGAGGCTGGTTCCAATGAACCGTGCGTTGTGGGGGTGTTGGGCCATTTCTCACCTTGCCCACACGTACCCAACTTTCCAAACCCATTAGGGGGTTGGGGATTCCTTAGGAATCGAGTCATCCACCCCTTTCTTTTTTCCCAGCCCGTCCGGATGGCGACTCCATTTTCTCTGGACTTAGGTCAGTGTTCTCTAAGGTCCCGAGCCTAAACAGTGCCGAAGTCGCAAGAATCATTCCACTGGGAGTGGGGGCAAAAATCCCCGCTCACAGTGGCAACTCCACTGGGGATAAGAGAAGTTGATTCCATTGGTCTTTTTATTATTCTATTCTTTCTTATAATGATATTATCCATTGCATCATCTTAGATTGCATCGTGTGCATGAGTTGTGTTACCGTGTTATGTTATGTAAGGGATACCATACTTTCACTCAAGGTGTGGAGATCGAGCATGGCATAACCACTCATAGCCTCATACCATTTGGTATATATTAGCTATGGGAACCTAAGCCTTTCTACCCAAAGACTAAAGCTCATGTAATTGGCCTAGTTACTTTTCTTAGGTTTTACCCTAAATGCATGTTGTTTAACTATGGTTAATTTATCTTGGCTTAAATGATGGCTTATTTGGTTTGTTCTTTTTCTAATATGACCTAAGTGTATTGTAAGCTCAAAATAAATTTTTTAAAATCCAAAAGACCAAAGCTATTTTTAAAATTTTTCAAGATGGTCTTTGGACATAAGGCTTTTCTTTGGCCCATGACCCAAATACTAAGCCCAAAATCCATTTTTCTAAAATCTTTTACAATGGGCTTAGAAACAAAACTCTTTTCACCCAACCTATTCTTACAAAGAGCTTGCAAAAATATTTAGGTCAATTATGAAATACCAAGAATCAATTGTGGGCCTAGTTTACACTAAGAATAAATTAATCATGGGCTTGTTTTTGGAATGAATCATTAGTTACATTTTTCAAGTGAGAAATCTATTTATAATAAACCTCTTAATTTCATTTTAATCCAATATAGCATAAAAGCTACTATAGTTGGTTGAATGGATTAAAACCTAATTAATGGGAATTACTATGAATGGACTTCCATTTTCGAAAATATAACTATTGGTTGAAACGTTCGAGGGAATTATTCAAAAGCAAGATGCCCCATGTTGGTATTTTGTTAACCATATACCTAGGAAAAGAGACTCGCCATTCCTGTGTGGATGTTATAAGGTTGGAAGGAGCATCCTATTTATCCTCATTTGTTAATTGATTGTGCACACATGCATACATGCATACATTTGCATCCCATGTCATTGATCCTCTCTGGCTCACAGCCCTGGATTACGATAGTTCAAAAGCTTACAACAATCCGACCTACGTCGGAGACGAAGTATCTAGCAATGACTCAATCACTTGTTCACCAAAAACAATGGAGCCCAAACAAATTCAAAGGATGGTGGATGAGGCCCTCAATGCCAAGATGGAAGAAATCAAAGAGGCCTTAGCTGAGACCATGAAGAACCAATTGACTGCAATCTTGGAGACATCTGCTAGCACTAAGAAGCCAAAGGACAAAGGGAAGACTAAAGTTGATGAAGTGGTTTTTGATGATGAAAAAGTGATCATTGATGATGATGATGATTGGGCTCAATACTACCAAGATGCTTAAGAGAAGAGAAAGAACTGAAGATTGTTGAAAAGGCAACTATTGAAAAGACCGAGACATCCGATGTTGAAAAGATGATTGCTGATTTAGAAAAGAAATTTGAGAAAAAGTTGAAAACCGAGGAGATGTCTGAGATTGACAAACTATTTGAACAAGATGAAGAGGTCCCTTATAAGT
The DNA here is from genome assembly GCA_947685225.1 of Garcia nutans. Taxonomy (NCBI): domain Eukaryota; kingdom Viridiplantae; phylum Streptophyta; class Magnoliopsida; order Malpighiales; family Euphorbiaceae; genus Garcia; species Garcia nutans. The sequence continues at coordinate 26,800,427 of CANTUV010000007.1, read as the reverse complement.
TCAAGATGCCATCATTCGTGAAGTTTGATGGAACCAAAAATCCTCATCTCCATGTGAAGCAGTACATCACTGCCATGCAGTCTGCCCGAGCTAGTAAGGCTCAAATTCTGAGGTACTTCATGCTCTCATTGGATCCTGTTGTCCAAAATTGGTTCAATACCTTAGATGATGGAACACAAAAGAGTTGGGATCTACTTTACAAAGCCTTCATCCAATAATATGGGTATAATGTCGAGATGGAAGTTACCTTAATGGAAGTGGAGTCCATTAGGCAAAGGCCAAATGAGAATTTTGTAGATTATGCGAAGAGATGGAGAAACAAGGCTGCTTTACTCAAGAAGAAGCCTGATGAATCTAATCAAATAAGGATGATTGTGAGAGGGTTATTGCCTAGTCTTTGTGAGAGGATGTCTCATACACTCATCCATGATTTCAAAGACCTTCTCCAAGTAGGTTTGCAAATTGAAGAGTGGGAAAGGGAGAAGAATCGCTTTTCAATCAAAAGGAATGAGAAAGGGAATTATCAGCCTAGCAATCAAAGTACACAAAAGGAAGTTGATGTTAATGTCACTAGTCAAGGAGGAATGAGGTAGTTTTCAGAATTAGGGAAGCCACTATCTTGGGTCCTCAATAAGCTACAAAAGAAGGGATTGTTACAACCCTTGACTCCTCATCCTTTGCCTAATCCTCTTCCACCTAACTTTGATACTAAATGCATTTTGCCAATTCCATCAAAGGCCTGGACACGAAATGGACAATTGTATGAAGTTAAGGCATGAGATCCAAAATTTAATTGATAATGGCAAGTTGCCTGAGCCGGATAAGCCCAATACCAAAGGTAACCCATTTCCATGGTTCAACAGGGTGCCACTACCAACAACCTTCATGGTAGGAAAAGGATTGGAAGAAGATTTTATTTTATCCTCTTTTCAAGATGGAAATATTGAAGATATGAAAGGAAAAGAAGCTTAAACTCAACAAACTTTCCTTAGCTTGAATGTTGCTTTTCAATTTTACTTTCTTTAATATTTAATTAGAACTATCGTGTTTTTCAAATTTAAATTTGTTTGAATAAATTACTTTTATCAAAAAAAATTTGTTGGTCTTTGTTCACTTTGGTGCTCATCCAATGAGGAATTTAGCTTGATGTTTATAAATTAATGTGTCTAGGCATCATGACTTGAATGACTTTACTAGGTGAGGGAATTGCTCTATAGCATTGAGTTATGTATGCTTACTTAGAGAGGGCTTCTGCATAATTACCTTTGTCTAGGTCCTAGTCAGTCTTAGAACATGCTTTGACAAACTTTCGAGGAGAAATTGAACTCTGTTTATTTAAGGGAGAGATGATCTAGGCATTGTTTGGATTAGCCAACAACTAGTATCCACCCAATTAAATATCAATCTCTAGATGTCCCTTTGAGCCTTCACAAAATTTTAGCTTTCTTTTCATTTCCATATAACCCCAGCAACCTGCCTTGAGCTATTGTGATACTTTTGGCAAGTCTTATGATCACTAAGATGAAGAGGTAAGAAGATCAAAGAAAACAATGATTAGTCCAGATCATGAGGATAGGTGAAGTTCTCAAGACCATGAAGATGGTTGAAGTTCTCAAAACCATAAGGGTGGTTGAAGTTCTCAATACCATAAAGATAGTTGAAGTTTTCCTAATATCTCCAATATATCAACATCAACATGAGAGTAACAAATGATTTATCCCTATTAAAGAAGATTTATGTTACTCCACTTATCCATAATTGGAAGCCCAAGTTGGTACAAACAAGACAACTCTTTTAGAGCTAGAACCAAAAAGAAAAGAGAAGAAAACAAAACAAAAAAGAAAAAAAAAGAAAAAAAAGAGAAAAAGGAAAAGAAAAAAGAAAAGAAAACCCAAAATGGTTCAAAAAGCCAACTGAGTTCTCTTTTACCTAAAGCAGCAAAAGGCTTCCATTTGGTTCATAAAGACATTTTTACTTGAATTGGTTCAACCCAACCAAAAATTCGATCAAAATCAAAGAAAAAGGAGAAAGACCATCCAATTCTTGAAAGTTCTATACTTGACAGTCCTATAAGGAAGAAGGACAAAATGATAAAATGCTCAAAGAAAGGGAAGAGTAAGAGAAATAAAGAAAAGGGAGAAGAAGTAAAGAAATGAATTTGGGTCTTAAACTTTTTGCAAGGGCAAAGACTGTCCTAATCAAGTTCCAAATTAATGCCAAGAAGATAGAAGGAATTTGGAGTCTAGCAAAATTGCCTCCAAGCTGCCTAAAATTCAAACAAGAATTTTGTAGTGTGAGTGTAACACCCCCACATCCAATACACACACACTACAAACACCCCAATGTAGTATACGTGCACTGAACATAGGAATGCTACGGATTTTCTTAACATTCAAAAATATTTTATATAATACCATCATCTTTCTTAATTTACATTATAGATAATAAGTAATCAATTTGTAATATTAAACAAAATAGATATATAATTACATTTAGTTAATACGCAGCGGAATCTAGAAAATATTTACCTATATGAAAACATTTGAATACATATTTACAATTATACATATATTTACATTATAAACAAAACTTTTCAAAATATAAAGAAGTAGTACATGATTGGCAAATCTCCTCTGATCTTTAAGTCCCAATATCCACTCTTCAATGTCTACTCTCACTGGGTCTCAAAGAACTCTCGGGTTCAACTCTATTACCTGCGCGATTAAACACTATCGCGCTAAGCCAATGGCTTAGTAAGACAATTCATGCTAATGTTATGCTTTAGTGCAATGCAATGTTTTACATATGTATTAACAAATCAACATCAATGATACACACTCAATCAATAAAGATCATACTCAACAGACAATATTCCGTGAATAGTCCATTTCATCATTTAAGTAATATTAACATTTCATTACATTAGAATATCCTTTATGATATACATAAAACCTAGACACCTATGGGCCCATCAAGTATTTAATACGATATTCAGAATTCAGAGTTACTGCTTTGGTTCATAAACACCATTATCAAGCTCGTAGGCAACATATACATATATATATCTCTATCCATGGATAGCGTAACAGACCCAGTCTCTTGGATCATCAACTCATCTATCTCGAGGAGATCCTCAACCCGGCAAGACTGTTACAAATCAAATATCTCATAATATCAATTAGCATAGTGTAACAGACCCAGTCTCTTGGACCTCAATTCAACTCAATTTGAAGAGATCCTCAACCCGGCAAGACTGTTACCTTTCATTAAATAGGCATGCCTCCAAAAACCAGAACCCTGAAACTGAATAACATATTAAACATACAATTATTTCATTATTCTCTTTATCAAACTCTTTCTCAATTCTTCTCATCAATTAGGCAAACATGCCATATCTCATTCAATTGAATCATCATAGCATCTTATAACATTTCAATATACATTACTCATGAAACACATTACCATTCACAATGCATAACACAACATTGTTCAATCTCAGCAATGCAATTAGGGCAAAGAACAATCTACATCATTCATAGTTTTAGGATCTTCCACATCCATTTGATTAGGGCATTCTTTGTTTGAAGTATGTTTAAAGTGTTTATGTTTAGGTTTAGGTACCAAAATACCTTTGAAGAATCATAACAATGCAACTAGAGCAAAGAATAAAAACCCTAACCAACACATTTGAGGGACACGGGCAGCCCACTTGAGGGACACGGCCAAGCTTGTGGCCGTGTCACTCAACCTCAATTTGACAGTAGACAACACGGGCAAGGGACACGGCCAAGCTTGTGGCCGTGTCTCCCAACACCAACATCCAGTAGTGAACACAGGCAATAGACACGGCCGTGTCTCCCAAAAATCCTTCCAACACGACCAAGTTTTCTTGGCTTGGCCGTGTCTCTCCTTGCTTTTGGCCGTGTCATTTGAAAACCAAACCCTAAATGTGTCCAACAATCTTCTAAATGCATTTTAACACATCATGCACAACACAAATTCATTCAAATGGGTACACTCAATAACATAAACACATATCTTACACAATCATCACAATAATCACTTTAATAACACATTAACATCACAATTAAACACAACCACTTCAAAACCCTAAAACCAACATCCTTCTCCATCTTCCAAAATCAACATCCTTCACTTCCAACAACAACACCTATTTAAATTCTTAACTTAAAACCAAATTTACACTTGAATACACAACACAACTACATCCCATCATCAATTCAACAAACCCTAATGAATTTCAAATACTACTTCAAAAGAATAAAAGAAATCAAAGGAAAGATCTTACCTTAGTTAAAAACTTCTTGAATCAACACTTGATCACTTAATCTTCCTTCAATTTGAGCTCAACACATCAAGATCCTCTCTTCACCTCTTGCTTTCCTTTGTCTATGGAGGAGCCGGCCACTACAACCAAGAAAAAGAGAAAAATGATGAAGAAACAAAGTCAATCCTTCTTTAAATCTCCACCATGAGTTTCAATTCAAGTAATTACCAAAACACCCTTATCCATATAACTAACCTCTTGTCTCTTATAAGCCCATTATAGTAATTTCACATATCCCATAAAAATATCTCTCTTCCATTGACTCTCCCTTTGACTTATGTATATGTTAATTATATCATCATATAAACAACATATACAGTTTTCTCTAAACCCTATTTTCTTACCCAAAACACATATACACAAGCATTCTCTTCTCAATTTCTTTTCTTAACACATAACATATACATTTCAATCCACTGTAAAACAACCACAACAACAACAACATCAACAACATCAACAACAACAACATAAACAAAACTTCTAGGGCATACATGAGGATATTACAGTGAGGGTTTGTCCATTGTGTCACACCAGCTCCAATCTTAAAATGCCCTTCACTTTAACCCATGTCCCTCATAGACCCCATTTCAAGCCTATCAAAAACCTGTTGATCTCTCTTGATAGGTAGAGTCTATTAGTGGAGATAGTTTGGATAAGCATGCATATGAGATAGATAATATTTAAACTCAAATGAGTCCTTTGGCCAAGTAATGTGTATGTGCCTATCTGAAGTGCAACAGTTCTTGCTTAAATAGAAATGATTCCCGAGTTTAGTACGGTAACTAGGGTTGTCATGTTATAGATATGTTAATTTGGAAAATCAAGTCCTGAGGTACATTGACATTGATTTGGCAAATCCAACATTTGATTTCAAAATCAAAATTCAAAAAATTCAAAAATTCAAAAAATTCAAAAAATGTTTTGTCATACAAAGCCTTCAAGTTAAGGGAAGTATGTTGAATCTCCAAAGGACACATTGGGCAAAGGAAATGATTATTGGCAAGGTCATGAAGAAGCTATCAACTGACATGCTGAAACATAGTTTGAAATAGATGAATCCCTGACTCTGCTGCTTGGGGTCACCATTATTCATATTTTCAACATCTTGAAGATAAAAGCCATAAATGTGAAGCAATCTGTCATTCCAATGCAAGACCTGAACGAGCATCTAAAAGGAACCAATAAGAACACATATGCTGATCACCTCGGTCTGTGAGTCAATGAAACCACTATGAGTACTATCATACATATCATGCATACATGAGCATATCACATCGCACTTTCTTGTCTTATGTTGTTTTTCTTTGGTAAAATGAAGAGCAAACACCCTGCGAAGTAAAGAATCAAAAGAAGATATTAAATTAAGAGGGCACGAAAAGCCTATTTGCTTGTGGATGCTCCAATCATTTTGCAAAAGAAGAAATATGTGCTTGTGCAACTAACTAGATGGCAAAAACATCAATCAGAGCCCGCATAGAAAAATCATGGGTTTGAGACTACACAGGGGGCAAAGTTTCTCCTTTTCAATTTTTTGAGTCTATATATAAAAAAATTCTTTGCCACGCAGGGTTGCAAGGAGAGGGTATGAAGGCTAGCTAAAAAGGGCTGAATTTTTTTGCAAAAGTGTAAAGGAAGAATAAGACAGAATGAAAAAAGAAGAAAATTAGAATTTTCAAAAGAATGAAGATACAAGAGACAAAAGATCAGTCCAGCTAACAGAGCTGAAGCCAGGGAAAAGACCCAATTTAAAGGATGAAGATCCAATTTCAAGGGTGAAGACCCGATCTCAAAGAAGGAAGATCCATTTTAAAAGGTGAAGAACCACAATGCATAGAACGGCCGGAGCAGTCAGACTTCTCAACTGATAAAAGGTTATTCAAAATCATTCTCGGGTCCAAGTACCCAAATCAAATCAATCCTGGGTCCAAGTACCCAAATTCAATCTAATCTCGGGTCCAACTATACAAATTCAATCCAATCTCGGGTCCAAGTACCCATTCTCGGTTCCAAGTACTCAAATCAAATTAATCTCGGGTCCAACTATACAAATTCAATCCAATCTCGAGTCCAAGTACCCATTCTCGGTTCCAAGTACTCAAATCAAATTAATCTCGGGTCCAAGTACCCAATCTCGGATCCAAGTACCCAAATCCAATCAATCCCGGGTCCAAGTACCCGAGACAAGTACCAAAATCCAATCAATCTCGGGTCTAAGTACCCAATCTCAGGTCTAAGTACCCAAATCCAATCAATCTCGGGTCCAAGTAACCAAATTAAAACCAAATCAATTCAATCTCGGGTCCAAGTACCCATTCTCGGGTCTAAGTACCCAATCTCGGGTACAAATACCCAAATCAAATCAATCTCGAGTCCAAGTACCCAATCTCGGGTCCAAGTATCCAAATTCAATCCAATCTCGGGTCCAAGTACCCAAATCAAATCAGTCTTGGGTGCAAGTACCCAATCTCGAGTCCAAGTACCCAAATCAAATCAATCTCGGGTCCAAGTACCCAATCCTGGGTCCAAGTACCCAAAATCAATCAATCTCGGATCCAAGTACCCAATCTCGGGTCCAAGTACCTAAATCAAATCAATCTCGGGTCCAAGTACCCAATCCTGGGCCTAAGTACCCAAAATCAATTCAAGCTCGGGTCCAAGTACCCAATCTCGGGTCTAAGTACCCAATCTCGGGTCCAAGTACCCAAATCAAGTTCAGTCTCGAGTCCAAGTACCCAAAATAATTTTAAATCACCATCTCAAAAATTAAGTCTTATTGCTTTTCACTCTCTTTCACTAAAGTTTCAGATCATTCAAGTAGGGGGCAAACTATAGACCCTTAATTTTTGACCCGGTCTGGTCCAATATATTTTAATTAGTCCAAAATAAATTTTGTGTTGTCCAATATATTTTAGTTAGTCCAAAATAATTTTTATGGTATCTTAATTAATTTTAATATTTATTTTAGTAAAAAATGGTAAAATGAATAAAAAATAAAAAATAACAAAAAAAATCGGTGACGAAAAAATCGTTGCCAAAAGTCAGCGCTGGTTGTGGCAGCTTTTTCGCCAGCGCAATTTTTCCTGCGGCAATTTTTTTCGCCAACGCAATTTTTCCGCAAAAATATTTTTCGCCAATGAAATTTTTCGATGCAAATTTTTTGAAACCTAATACAATTAGGTTTCAGTTTCTTTTTCTTAATAAATAATGTATGCCATAAGCAACTAGGAAAAAACCATAAAACAAATTCTATAAATAAGTATAATTACAACACAAAAAGAGGGAGAGAAATGGGATGACCAAGAGGAAGGAGGAAAACTTGGAAACTTTAAATTTCTTCTAGCAGTAAATTGAATCAGACTGGGAGGGAGCAAACAAGTCATTAACAATTCATCAAAGGCAGCAATGGCCTTTGTTTTTATTCATCCAAGAAGCAAATTTTGGGTGTAACTCAAGAATCAAGGTTTGAGCTCTTAAATTCTTTTTGTTTTTTTACAGTAGCTTAATTCATCTAGTTGCTTCTTTTAATTCAAAAATCCCAGAAACTTAATTCCCTTTGTTCAAAGTTTAAAAACCCTAATTCGTTGCTTTATTTTCCAAAAGGGCTTAAAATTGTTATTTTTACTTCTTCAAAATCTTAAAACCCTAATTGAACATGTTTTTCTTCAAAACCAAAATTTGATTCTATTTCTTTTAACAAACCCTAAAAACATCTTTTCTATTTATATAAACCTTAAATCGCTGGTCTACTTTTAAAAAATTATCAATTGGGTTTTCCAAATTCTAAAAAACCTAAACATCCACCGAAACCCTAATTGTAAAACACTAAATCCAAATGCAACTTCCAAACCTAAAATAGTAAAACCCAAACGCCTTTAAAACCTTAAACCCTAATTTTTTTTCCTAAACCTTAATGCTTTAAAAATTTTAAAAACCATAAAAGCACAAATATTTTAATTTCATACAGTAAACTTGAAACCATAAATTAAAAGTGTTTTAAAGAGTCCAAATTCTAGTTTCACGATTTTACATCATAAACCCTAGTTTGGTTAATCAAAGAGTCTTACCAACCTTTTAAAATATAAAACCTTAATCTATTTTATTTCTCTTAAAATCACAGTAGCCTAATTCTATAAATTCCAAAATCCTAAACACATGAAATAAATAATCCTAAATGGAAACAGTAGCTATAATTTGGATTTTTATTTGCCTTATTCAATTCCATATTTGATTATGCTTTCATTTATTTTATATGCTTTAATTTATTTAAGTTCAATACTTGGTTTATTTAATTTATCATGGATGAATGTTTACTTTTTATTGATGTTTAATACCTTTGATGAATGATTTATTTATGATGAATGATTATTTACTTTGATCAATTTATTTAGATTTCCAAATGTTGTAAGAAGTATGTTTCCACTTAGTGGGTACCTCTTTAGTTAAATATAATGTAATTTAAATTGCTTTTCTATTTTAGAGCCAATGTAAAGGACATGTTTCTACCTTTCAGGGGGTGTCCTATTTAGGCATGGATGTAAGGGCATGTTTCCATCTTCGGATGGGTGTCCATTTATTTATTTTACTTGGACATTGTTTTGATTTTTAATATATTGATGCTTTATTTTAATTATTGTGTGTAATATGGATAATGTTATTATACTTAAGAATTTTATAATATTAAGACCTGTAAAGGAGGTCGGTTCCAATGAACCGAGAGTTGTGGGGGTGTTGGGCCATTTCTCATCTTCCCCACACGTACCCAACTTTTCTAACCCATTAGGGGGTTGGGGATTCCTTAAGAATCGAGTCATCCACCCCTTTCTTCTTCTTGTCCCGTCTGGGTGGCGACTCCATTTTCTTCAGACTTAGGTCCTTGTTCTCTAAGGCCCCGAGCCTAAATAGTGTCAAAATCGCAAGAACCATTCTATCGGGAGTGGGGGCGAAAATCCCTTCTAACAAGGGGGCTGGAGATTCCTTAGGAATCAAGTCATCTACCCCTTTCTTTTTCCCGTCCCGTCCGGGTGGCGACTCCATTTTCTCCGGACTTAGGTTCGTGTTCTCTATGGCCCCGAGCCTAAACAATGCCGAAGTCGCAAGAACCATTCCACCGAGAGTGGGGGCAAAAATTCCTGCTCACAGTAGGTTTTTAACTTAGCGGACCCGATCTTTTTTTTTTAAATTTATTTGTTCTAATTTTTGCTTAGACTGCCCTTACGGGTTTTCAAAGCTAGGGAACTACCCTAATTTTTGCTTAGGATGCTCGTACAGGTTTTCAACCTAGCGGGTCCTAATTCTTGCTTTTGTTTATAGATATAGCTATAGGAGTGCCTCTACTTACTCTACACCCCATCTATGGATTTTACTAGATATCTGCCATGACATCATTCTGCCAGGAAACTGCTTCATCCTGCTTCTTCATATGCTTACTGGATTGATTAGATCTGATCACGAGCTATGATTAACATTCGTTGGCTGGTACCTTGGTGGAAGATCACCCATGTCACCATTTAGATGTATATGATGTATGTTCCTCTTGCTGCTCTTCATCAAGGTACTTGTTATGATCTTCATCGTCTTGACTGTGACACCCCTAATTTTTGGTACTTAAATAAAATAAATTAAAATTAAATTGGATAAATTAAATAAATGATTTAAATAGAAAATGAAAGGATTTTAAGTGAAAAAGTAAAAAGTATATTTGAAATATATAATTGAAATAAACATGACATACACCTAACATATACAAAAATTATAAAGGAGTAAAAGTTAAAATATAAAATAGTCAATATATATTTATACAGATAAGCATGAATTAAAGGAAGAGATATTTTCTTTTCTTTGTTCTTCTTTTTGTTCCTTGAATGTGAGCTTAAGAGAGAGAGACTAGAGGAGAGCTTTCTTTTTCCACACACCAATTTTACAAGGGATTTCAAGGATTTGAGTGGAGTTTATGAGGATTCTTCATCAATTGGTAAGTTTCTTTATCAATTTTGTAAGTTGTTTGGAATTCTATGGAAGAACATAATATGTGGATTTTGGAATTTGTGTATTAGCATGATTTAATTGCTTATTTGGGTATTTATGAAGTTGTTTTGAGTAGTTAATGATGATTTTAAGGTTGGATTGAAGAATTGATTGAATTTAAGTTGAGTTTTGGAAGTCGATGTGTTGAATAGTTGAGTGTGCAAAATACAAAAATTTTGCCTGACACGACCAGTGACACAGCCATGTCATTGGGCATGTAAATGGTGCTAAGTTTCAACATTGATGACATGACCAGTAACACGGCCATGTCTTTGTGCATGTCGTAGCTACTGTAAGGTAAAATAATTGACACGGCCATTAACATGCATGTGTTGTTGAGCGTGTCAAAGTTTCTATAAGGCAGGATAAATGACATGGGCAGTGGCACTCCCATTTCATTGGACATGTTAAAGCTTCTATAAGAGTGGGTTAATGAAATGGTCATTAACACTCCCGTGTTGTTGGGCGTGTTAATTGAGTAAATTGTTCAAAATAACTCTTTTCTTTGTTTTTAATTCCTAATTTTTATGGATTAATATTGAGAATGTCTTAGAAGTGATATTAAATGGTTGTTTATGATCACATTTGGTATAGGCATTGAAAGGAAGTAGTTTGCCCAACTCTAGTGTTGAAGGGCAACTTGGAAGAGAAGGTTGGAAGGAGTTTTGAAGCTTGTTTTAGAGTGCTTCCAAAGGTATGTACAGACTCTTGATAAATGGAATGTGATTGCATTACATTTGGCCTAACGCATTTTGGATGAAAAATGTGTTAGGCTACTTGATACATGAACTTTGTGTTGTGACATGTAAATTGTTATATATGCATTATGAAAAGCCATTGTTAATGGCTAGATTGACTAAATTATAAATTATATGAAATTGACTCAAAGTGTTTTGGTAATGTGGTTCTGTTATGAAATATCCTATGTTGAGATGAAATGTTGAAATGAAATGACATTGATATGAATGAGAAAATGGAAAATGAGAAAGAAATTGATACTGGAAACTCCTCTGGAAATACATCTGAAAACTCAGCAACTGTGGGTATACTATCAAGTTGAGAACCCATTACTCTGGTATCCAAAACATGAGCAAGATAAGCATCACACCCTTTTCTAATCAACTTTCTGGCTGAAACAGCTGAAACCAACAAGGATGCAAGTTGTCTCTGCTCACTAGATACCAATATACTTCTACCATCACCAGTTCTCAAAGTAACACATTTCTTTTGACAATCCACCACGGCTCCATGCTTAGACAACCAATCCATGCCTAAGATCAAATCGTATTCTTTAAAAGTCATTTCAATTAAATCACCAAGAAACTCCTCACCTTGAACCACAACAGCACTCTCATGATGCACCCTACTCACCACAACACTATGTCCTAAAGGATTGGTCACTAAGACATCAAATCCTAAGGACTCTGAATGCAATTCAGACACAGGCAAGATAGATGCACTTATGTATGAATGAGTAGATCCTGGATCAATCAAAGCAAGAACTGAAATGCCAAATAAAGAGAATGTACCAGCTATAACTGCTGAAGCATCTGGCTGCCTCTGCATCACATATACTCTCTGAGAAGATCCGGCCTCATCTGGCCTGCTGCCCCTGGATGAAGATCCTCCTCTCTGACTAAACCCAGGTCTACCACCTCTACTGAAACCTCTGCCCCCTCAACCACCTCTGCTGACACTAGGTCGAGAAGCTGCAGTATCAGCCTACCTATACTCCTGCATCTTAGGACAATCTCTAACAAAATGAGCTAGTGATCCACATCTAAAACACCCAGCTGATCCACCAATCTTCCAACAAACACCCCCATGGGTCTTACCACAATGCTCACATACAGGTGAAGTAGACCTTTGAATCACTGGAGTCGGGCACTAGCTACAGAAACTGTCGGTCTCAGCCTCTGCCTCTGATACTGAACTGATCTGCCCGACTGTCTCTGGGTTCTACTGGTTCTCGAAACAAAACCTCCTCGACCCCTCTTCATAGATGAAGACCCTGCCTCAAACTGGGGTCTCCTTACTCTGGTCTCTTCCTCAGTAGCAGCTGCTGCAATACCCTGGGCTCTCTCCACACTCCTAGCTGCTGCAACAAGCTGGGAAAAATCCTGGTATCTAGAACCAGCCACAAGACACATAATAGAGGGCCTCAATCCCTCCTCAAATCTTCTGCACTGGTCTATCTCGTCTAAAATAATACCTCCAGCATAGTGACTCAACCGGATGAACTCGATCTCATATTCTGTCACAGTCCGGCTGTCCTGCTTCAAATTCAGAAATTCCATCTTCTTAACATCTTTATACTCCCTCGGAGTATATTTCAGCTCAAACTCCCATAGAAAATCACTGTAGGACAATGTAGGTGGATCATCCATAGCATGAGGAACTGTCTTCCACCAATCATAGGCATCTTTCTGCAGGAGGGATATGGCATAGTCAAATTTCTCATCCGAAGTGGCTTGCAACTGTATGAATATTCTCTGTACCTTATCCAACCACTGTTCAGCCACTGCAGGATCGGTAGTGCCCAAGAAATCTTCAGCCCCATATTTTCTTAACTTGTCATAATGTCTTACCGGCATCTGAGGCTGTGGTGGTGGTGGTGGTGGCTGCACTGGAGCTCCCCTCAACAGTTCTACCATATGCCTTAACTAACCCGGCGGAGCCTCATCTGCAGCTGATCTCTCTGGCACAGAAACAGGTGCCTCACTAACCCTCTCAAATCTAGCTCCATCTCCACTCTCTTCAGGAGCTACACTTTCCCCACTACCCTCAACAGACTGTCGTGAATGAGATGCCATCTCTACCTATATCTGCAAACACAGCAGAATATTCCTCATTAAAGATCAAAGACTGCCATACCAAAACATGTATTTTACTCAAAAACCCACTTTAAAAATCAAAATATTCATTTTCTTACAATTGACCTAGGTTGAGAATCTCAAACCTAGGCTCTGATACCAAAAATTGTAACACCCCTTCCCATCCTACATATGTAAGCCGAGTAGAGGTGCCACACTATCCTAATGTTGCTACAAATTTTACTGAGTCAATTTTTTTTTAGTTCTGATTTTTACAGATATTTTGCCATAGTTTTGCCTAAAAATTGAGTCCCAAGTGTCGACAAAACTGGTTTTTTTCTGATTTTTAAAACATTTTACACAAACCAATGCAAACAAAATCATTCTCAGTACTCTCCCAATAAATCCCCCTTATAACCTCAACTACAACCTGCAAAAAGGATTTACACTTCTAGTATAACATAAAGTAAAGGTTTATTATGAAATACAGTAAATAAAATATTTGTTCACTATGCAGCGAAAAATAACAATATTTACAAATTCATATATATCCAAACTCAAGTTTTACAACCCATAAAATTTATACATTTCTTTGGCAGTCAGTCTTTGATCTTTAAGCCCACTATCAACACCTCAAAATCTAGACTCGACTCGGCCTAGAGGAACTCTCTGGTTCTTCCCTGTCACCTGCGCGAAGAATCACATTCGCGCTAAGCCAACGGCTTAGTGGTATAAATTACAATGCTATGATGCTTTAATGCCATGCTAATGTCACACAATCAAGATTCAAGATCAATTCAAGAGAATATTATATTTCAAATCTTACCGATTTCAATAATGTATGTATAGTAGTCATCTCATTATTCATTTGTTTCACCATTCAATAGTCACATTTAAACAAACACAAGCATGGGCCAAAAAATAATCTAATATGCTATTCAAAGTTCAGAGTTACTGTTTTGGTCTATAATCATAATCATCAATACATTTATCCATGGATATTCAACTAGATTTGAGTTTATGACCCAGTCATTTCACCCAATCTAGTTTTAATAATTTGTTTTTGAGGTTTACAGCCCGGTCATTTCAACCCAAAAACATCACATTTCACATTTTTCAACTGGAATCAGCTTACGACCCGGTCATTTCACCTATCCAGTGATTCATAGGCATGCCGCCAAAACCAGAACTCTGAAAATTGAATAAACATATTAGGCACACAATCATTTCATTCATTTGTTTATCAATATATTTTCATTTTATTTCTCATTTCATATTCCACAATTAATTAGGCAACCATGCCTCCATTATATATTTCATTTGCATATCATAGCCAATAACCATGGCATCATATCTCAAATGATCTCAAATCACAATAAAACAACTCTTCATAATATCATATCTTTCACATTTCATTTCATCATCACATCTTTTACATTTCATATTCCATATTTCATTTCATCATTCAAATGGATATAATCAATGGCATTAACACATATTTTACATACTCATCACAACATTCACATCATACCAAACATACATTATTAATATGCATTAACAATGTATTAGATTTCTTAACACATTTACAATCAAATGTATGTTAAATCTCAACATCATATGAATGTATGAAATAATGTAATTTGTACTTACCTTAAAACCAACTCACACCAATCTATACACTTACTCTTCCAAGAATCCTCAACACTTAGGTTAGGGCAATTCAACCTCTTCACAACCTAATCCAAAAGGAGTATTAGCAAAATGACCATATGAATAGTACATTCTGGTTTTAGACTCCACTCTATCCTTATTTTGAAAAATTGTATAAAATAATATACTTGACTAAAATTTCTAAAATTTTTACAGAACTAAATTTTACATCTTAAAATTATTCCTTTAAAATTTCAGATCAAACTGAAGACAAAATCTTGGTCAAATAGTTCACCCAACCAGACTGCCTCAATTGCCCTGCATCCTGGCAGCAGTTCTGAACTTTGTGAATTCCATAAATTAAATTCAATCAACGTGGTTCCAAATTATTTTTCTCAAATACTAAACTCACTAAGAAACAACATATCCAAAATTCAATTGAATATGATTTTTCTACATTTTATTAAAAATCCCAAAATATAGCTGTCTCAGTTAAGGTACCTGCTGGAACAGGTTTAGTAAAAATAATCTTTCCAAAATCATAACCATTCCAAAATCTAATCAACATATTTTTCAGTCATTCTAGACTCATCGAGGCATAACATATCAAAAATTCACTTCAAGAACATTTTTTATATATTTAATTAAAAATCATACAAGTCACAGCCTTTACTAATTGTAAAACAGAAAAAATTTCACTAAACACAACTCTTACTCTTCCATCACCAACACCAACCTAACTTCTTATCTTTAATTCCATTTCAACACTTTTACACACACCATACACAAACACACTCCAACCATCAAAAACACTCCATCAAACTCAAACAAAATTCCAAATAGAACAAGAGAAATCAAGAGAAAACTTACCAAAAATGATGAACTTCTTGAATTTCTAACTTGTTTTCTTCTTTCAATTAGCTCTTAAAATTCAAAAACCCTCACTTGCGCTCTTGTTTCCTTGAGGTCCGGCCAACACAAAGAGAAAAGAAAAAAAAAATGACAAAGTGAAGAGACAAAGTCAAATTTCCCCTCTCTTTAAACCTCCACCAAGCAATTTAAAAAGAAAATTACCTAAATACCCTCTTCTATACAATTAAACTCTCTTTCACTTACTTGCCCTTTTTAGTAATTTCATTCATAACCAAAATAAATATCATCTTCCTTTGACCATCCATTTGACTTGTGTATATGTTATATATATGTCCATATATACAACATATACACTCCTCTTTAAATTATTTTCTCTTTCCAATAACATATACATTTTAATTCAAATAAAACAACAATTATACTAAAACTTCTAGGGCACATTTTGGGATATTACAGGCGGCATGCCTATGAGGTTATCTTCAATAGTTGCCTTTGGAGTTAGATGCTTGGCGTCACTATGATATGATTGCATTTGGGGCTAGCTTTTGAGTATTACTTGATTTGCCTTCGGGGCTAGACACCTGGTGTCATTATGGACAAAAATAGTAACTCTAGGAATTGAATGATGTATTAGTTGTTTGGGCCCCAGCTTATGTATGTCTTTGAGTGAATTAATGAGTGATGAAAGTATATATCTAAAAGTGAACTTGAATGTCATATTGCATCATAACATATAAGCATTTGCATCAGCATTGTTTTTAAAGTATTATTATTATTATAAAATTTTGTACCACTAGGCTTTTAGCTTAGCACGGTTGTAACTCATCGCGTAAGTGACAAGGGTGATCCAGTAGAGCTGGAGAGTTCTATTAGACCTAGTCAGGTCTAGGCTTGCATTTGCTGAGCTTGAAGCACTTCTGCTACAGCAAGATCAGAGCCATTTTTCCAGCATGCATATATATTACTTTTCGATATTATTTTTTTAGAGTATAAATATATATACTATAAATTATCAAGAAGGTTTTGTATAAATGAGTAATGTGAGGCTTTATATATTTTGATATTTATATATGTATAAATGTTTTGAGGAATGGGGAATAAGAAAATTTTTATTAAACAGGGTTGTGAAATTTTTATACCGTATATTCATATTTTACATATATTTGGTGTGTGTGTATTATACATATATGGATATAAGGGTGTTACATTGACCGTCAGTATGGAGGCGAGCCTCGAGGTTGTGAGTTTACTCCTGATTTGGACATGCCTCGTCTGACTAAAGCTTTCTTGGATCAATTCTGCCTATTCTGGTCTTAACCGACTAAGCTTTTATTTAACAGGTTTCATGTGAGTGTAAGTAGGAATCAGATGCTCGGCTATATCTCGATCTATTCTAGGCATATCCTCATAAGACCAAACAAAAACCTCTTCATATTTTTTAAATAGTTTCTCCAGTCTCTCTCTTTCCTATGAGGAGGAAGGTCAAATTCTATGCTAATGTTTTTAGGATTATCGGTTGTTCCCAAATTTAATGATTGTGTATCTACATAGTTAATATTAAAGGTGCTCATGTAACCACTATTTGAATGTATGCAACCATTTGGAAAAACATCACACAAGTAAGCAAAATTAGACTTTATTGCATTCATTTTGGAAAAGAAAACATCATCATCCTCATATAGAGCAAACAAATTAAAATCAAAATCGTAATCAACATCAATGTTCTCATCATCATAAACTAAAAGGTCTTCAAACTGTTCTTTGATGAGAGTAGTAATTTCCTATGGAGTCTTCTGGATATTCAAGGTAGCTTCTTTCTTCTCTTCCAAGTTAGGCTCTTTGTTAGTTGGTAGGTCAAGCTTTTTCTCTTAATGTTCCACCAATTCAGCAACATCAGTAATGTAGACCCTCAATTTTTGACCCAGTCCAGTCCAATATATTTTAATTAGTCCAAAATAATTTTTGTGTTATCCAATATATTTTAATTAGTCTAAAATAATTTTTGCTATCTTAATTAAATAATATTTGCTTTAGTAGTTAATTTTTATTAATAAAAAATAAATAAAAAAAATAATAATAAACAAATAAATAAAAATAAAATTCGGCGATGGAAAATTTCATCGCCGAAAAGGGGGCGGCGAAATGGCCCGTAGGCAATTTCGCCCGTCCCGGCTCGCAGGCTCATGCGGCAACTTTTTCACCAGCAAAATTTTTCCGCAGTAGTTTTTTTCATCAGCAAAATTTTTCCGACGCAAATTTTTTCGAAACCAAATTCAATTCGGTTTCGATTTCCTTTTCTTAATTAATATTAGATTCCGTGAGTAACTAAGATTAATGATAAAAATCTTCTATAAATAAGGACTAAAAAATTAACACAGGGGGGAGAAATTTTGAAAAGAGAGGAAAATTTGGGAGGGAGAACTTGGAATCGATAGCATTAGGAGAAACCTTTAGCAGTGAAATCGATCGGACTTTTGAGAGAGAAAACAAGCAATTCAATCCATCAAAGGCAGCAAAGCTTGTCTTTGTTCTTGTTCATCCAAGAAGTAATTTTTGGTGGAACCAACAAACAGAGGTATGAATGTCTAATTTCTTCACAGTAGCTTGAATCATCCAATTGTCTCTTTTGATTCAAAAAACCCTAGAACCTCAATTTACCTTTTAAAGCTTAAAAACCTTAATTCGTTTCTTTGTTTTCCAAAAATCTTAAAATTGTTGTTTTTGTTTCTTCAAAATCTGAAAACCCTAATCTACTTTCTAACTTTTCAAAACCTTGGATCGTTTCAAAATTTACCAAAACCCTAATTTGCTTTCCAATTTTTCAAAACCTTAAATTGAATCTGTTTCTTTCCAAAAACCCTAAAAAATATCTTTTCTATTTCTATAAACCTTAAATTGTTTTGTTTATTTTCATAAAGCTTCATACAACTATAAATTGTTTTTCCAAATTCTAAAATCAAATCCATTCTCTGAAACACTAAAAACCTTAATTCAACTTTAGAATCAAGACAGTAACCTCAAACCAATTATTCTAAACCTTAGTTTTCTTAAACCCTAATTCCTTAAAACCTTAAACCCTAATTTTTCTATATCCTAATCTTTAAAATCTTAAAACCTTATAAATTTAAATATTAAAATTCAATATGGTAAATACAAAATAATGATCCAGTAACTGTAAATCATAAATCTAAATGTTTTAAAGTGTCCAAACCCTAATTTCATGATTTCACTCCTCAAACACTAATTTGGTTAATTAAAGAACCTTATCAATCCCTTAAATCATAAAACCTTAATCCATTTTAATTCCCTTAAAGTGTACAGTAGCTAAGAATTACAAACCCTAAATAATACTAAAATTCCAAGACCCTAAAGTATTAATTAAAGAATTTTAAATAGAAACAGTAACCCTAATTTGAATCTTTACTTGCTTTATTTAATTTTATATTTGATTGTGTAGTCTATTATATGCTTTAATTTATTATCAATGCTTTGTTGATTTATTTAAGTTCAATGCTTGATTTATTTAGTTTATCATGGATGGATGTTTACATTCTATTGATTTTTAATATCTTTGATGAATGATTTATTTATGATGAATGGTTATTTACTTTTATCAATTTATTTAGATTTCTAAATGTTGTAAGAAGTATGTTTCCACTTGGTGGGTACCTCATTAGTTAAATATCATGTAATTTAAATTGCTTTTCTATTTTAGAACCAATGTAAAGGACATGTTTCTACCTTTCGGTGGGTGTCCTATTTAGGCATGGATTATGAAAGGGCATGTTTCCATCTTCGGATGGGTGTCCATTTATTTGTTTTGCTTGGACATTGTTTTGATTTTCAATATATTGATGCTTTATTTTAATTATTGCATGTAATATGGATAATATTGTTATATTTATGAATTTTATAATATTGAGACTTGTAAAGGAGGCCGGTTCCAATGAACCGAGTGTTGTGGGGGTACTGGGCCATTTCTCACCTTCCCCACACGTACCCAACTTTTTGAACCCATTAGGGGGTTGGGAATTTCTTAGGAATCGAGTCATCCACCACTTTCTTTTTCCCGGACCATCCAGGTGGTGACTCCATTTTCTCTGGACTTAAGTTCATGTTCTCTAAGGCCTTGAGCCTAAACAGTGACGAAGTCGCAAGAACCATTCCACAGGGAGTGGGGGCAAAAATCCCTGCTCACAAGTAAAGATCTCAAACCTGGGGATCATCTTTCCAATAAACATGATTGGTTTTAGCTTTCCTTGAAGTGGTCCCAATTTTGGTGCTTTGACAAATATTTCTTCAATTGGAGGAAAATTCATCTTCTCATTATTTTTCAGCAGAACACCTGCATTTGCTTCATCATATCCCAACCCTTTCTTGGAAGTTTGAGTCTTAAAATTTGGAAGCTCTATTACGCTCGCCTTCCCCTTTCCAAGGCCAATACCGGGAAGATAGTTCATTTTCTTCATCATAGTCAGGACCTTGGGGTCTACTGCTTCATCATCAGAAATTACAGCTACATGGAAACCATTGAGAGGCCTCTCAATCATCAAAGCATTCACCACTTCGTTATCCTCGGCCTCGATGACCACTATTTCATCTCCATTTGGGAACTAGATCTTCTGATGTAGTGTAGAAGGAACTCCACCAAGAGGATGAAACTCCCAATAGCAATAAAAAAGTAATGGCTCAAATCCCTAGATTACAACAGTTCAAAAGCCTACGACAATCCGACCTACGCCGGTGATGAAGAATCCAACAACTTCTCAATCAGCTTCTCACCAAAAGCAATGGAACCTGAACAGATTCATAAGATGTTGGATGATGCCCTTGAAGTCAAGATGGAAGAATTAAAGGGGGCCCTAGCTGAGATCATGAAGAGTCAAATGGGTACAATGTTTGGGAACACTGCCGAAGCATCCGTAAGCACCAAGAAAGACAAGGGGGAAAGGCTAAAGTTGGTGAAGCAGCTTTTGATGTTGATAAGGTAGTCGTTGATGATGATGACGAATGGGCTCAATACTTTCAAGATCCTCAAAACAAGAAGAAGGAGCCAAAGGTTATTGAAAGATCAGCAATGGAAAAGATTGAAACTTTAGATGTTGAGAAGTTGATCGCTGACCTGGAAAAGAAGTTTGAAAAGAAGTTGAAAACCGAGGAGATGTCGGAAGTCGACAAGTTGTTTGGGCTAGATGAAGAGATTTTGTACAAGTTCAAGATGCCATCCTTTGCAAAGTTTGATGGAACTAGAAATTCTCACCTCCATGTGATGCAGTATATCACTGCTATACAGTCCACCCGAGCTACTAAGGCTCAAACCCTAAGGTACTTCATGCTCTCATTGGATCTTTTTATTCAAAATTGGTTCAATACCTTAGATGATGGCACTAAAAAAGTTGGGATCTGCTATACAAGTCTTTCATCCAACAATATGGATACAATGTTGAATTGGAAGTTACTCTAATGGAGGTGGAGTCCATTAGACAAAGGCCGAATGAAAACTTCATGGACTGTGTGAAGAGATGGAGGAATAAGGCTGCTTTGCTCAAGAAGAAGCTCGATGAATCTGATCAAATAAGAATGATTGTGAAAGGGGTATTACCTAGTCTTTATGAAAGGATGCCTCATACACTCATCCGAGATTTCAAGGCATAAAACGGATAAATTTTCTCATCTAAGGCACAAGATACAAGATTTGATTGATAGTGGTAAGCTACCTGAGCCGGATAAGCCCAATACCAAAAGCATTCCTTTTCCTAAATTTAGAAGAGTGCCTCCACCGTCAACTTTCATGGTAAGAAGAGGATTGGAGGAAGATTTTGTCTTATCCTCCTTTCAAGATGAGAGTATCGAAGACGTGGAGAAAATTTTTAACTCAATAAACTTCCCTTAACTTGAATGTTGCTCTTCTATTTTGCTTTTTTTTAAATATTTAATTGGAACAATTATGTTTTTTTAAATTAAGATTATTTGAATAAATTAATTTCATCAAAATTTTTGTTGGTCTTTGTTCATTTTGGTGCTCAATCGATAACGAATCTAGCTTGATAATTATAAATTAATAAATGCATCATGATTTGAATGACTTTACTAGAAAAGGAAATTGTTCTATAGCAATGAGTTATGTATGCTTTCTTAGAGAGGGCTCCTGCATAATGACCTTTGTCTAGGTCCTAGTCAATCTTAGATCATGCTTTGAAGGACTTTTGAGGCAAAATTGAAATCTACTTATTTAAAGGAGAGATGATCTAGGCATTATTTGGTAAGCCAACAACTAGTATCAACCCTATTGACATCAATCCTTAGTTTTCCCTTTAAGCCTTCATAAGATTTTAACTGGCTTTTTCATTGGCATGTAAACCCCGATCACCTACCCTGAGGTGTTGTGATACCTATGACAAATCTTATGATCACTAAGGGAAAGAGGCAAGAAGATCAAAAAGAAAGTAATGCCTAGTTAAGACCATAAAGGATAAAAAAAAGAAAAAAAGAAAAAAAAAGAAATGAAAGGAAAAAGAAAGAAAAAAAATAGAGGAAAAAAAGAAGAAAAAGAAAAGAAAATAAAACCCAGAATGGTTTAAAAATCCAACCGAGTTCTCTTTTATCTAAAGCAGCAAAAGACTTCCATTTGGTTTATAAGGACAGTTTGACTGGAATTGGTCCAGCCCAACCAAAGATTCGATCAAAATCAGAGAAAAAGGAGAAAGATCATCTAGTTTTTGAAAGTCCTGTACTTAACAATCCTATAGAGAAGAAGGACAAAATGATAAATTGCTCAAAAGAAAGGGAAGAGTAAGAAAATGAAAGAGAAAGAAAAGGGAAAAGAAGAAAAGAAATGAATACGGGTACCAATCTCCAAATTAACATCAAAAGGAAAGAAGAATGTTCAAAGCTCTATCTTTTCATGTTTCCAACTGTCTAAACAGGAAAATTGTAGTGTGAGGGTTTGTCCATATTGTCACATCGACTCCAATTTACAATTGGCCTCCGTTTAACCCATCACCCTTATAAACCCCATGTCTATCTCTTGGTAGGTAGAGTCTATTAGTGGAGATAGTTTGAACATGCATGCATAAGAGATAGACAATATTCAAAATCAATGAGACCTTTGGCCAAGTAATGTGCATGTGCCTATCTAAAGTGCAATAGTTCTTGCTTAAATAGAAATAATTCTCAAAGTTTGGTATGCTAACTAGGGTTATGATGTAATGGATGTGTTAATTTGGAAAATCAAGTCCTGAGGTATAATGACACTGATTTGACAAAGTAAAAAAATGATTTTAAGATTTTTAAAAAAAAATGTTTTTTGTCATACAAAGCCTTCAAGTTAAGGGAAGTATATTGAATCGCCAAACCTTGAAGGACACATTGGGCAAAGTAAATGATTGTTGGCAAGGTTATGAAGAAGCTACCAACTGACATGCTGAACCATAGTTTGAAATGGATGTATCTCTGTTGCTTGGGCCTCCACCACTCATGTTTTCAACATCTTGGAAACAAAGGCCATAAATACGAAGCATTCTGTCATTCTAATGCAAGACCTGAACAAGCATCTAGAAGGAACAAATGAGAACACTTCAGCTCATCATCTCGGTCTATGAGTCGATAAAACCACTGTAAGTATTATCCATTCATACCATGCATACATGATCATATCATACTGTATTTTTGTCTTGTGTTATCTATTCTTGGACAAAAGTAAACAGCATACTCCATAAAGCAAAGATGAAGCGGGTATAGAATCAAAGGGCATAGAAGCCCATTTCTTGAGGAAGCTCCAATCATTTTGCAAAAGAAAGAAGAGATGAATGCTTATGCAAGGAACCAAACAATACACGAACATCAATCAAAGCCTACATGAAAAAAATTATTGGTTTGAGCCTACACAGGGGGCAAAACTTTATCCTTTCAATTTTTGAGTTTATGCGTGTACAAAACATTTTCAAACTCACTTTCAAATATTTTGCCATGCAGGGGGTAAGGAGAAGATATAAGGGCCAGCTAAAAAATAGCTAAATTTTTTGCAAAAGGAAGAACAAAAAGAATAGAATAACCGTTTCAGCTAGAATTCTCAACTAATAGAAGGTCAGTCAAAATCCATTTTTGAGTCGAGCACCCAAATCTAGTTTTGGAGCGAGCACCCAATTCCTATCTTTGGTTGAGTACCCAAAATCTAGTTTTGAATCAAGCACCCAAATCTAGTTTTGGGTGGAGCACCCACAATCCAGTCTTTGGTCGAGCACCCACAATCTAGTCTTGGATCGAGTATCCAAAATCTAATTTTGAATTGAGCATTGAACTTCTATTTTGGGTCGAGCACCTAAATCTAGTTTTGAGTCAAGCACCCAACTCCTATTTTTGGTCGAGCACCCAATTCCAATTTCGAGTCGAGCACCCAAAATCCAATTTTGGGTCGATCACCCAAAAATTTAATTTTGGGTCGAGCACCCAAAATTTCGCTTAGGGTCGAGAATCCCAAATCTAGTTTTGGTTCGAGCACTCAACTTCTGGCTCGAATCCAAGTACTCAATATAGTTTCAGGTCGAGCATCCAAATCCAGTTTTGAATCGAGTACCCAACTCTTGTCTATGGTCGAGAACCCAAGTCCAATTTAGGATCGAGTATCAAATCTAGTTTTGGATTGAGAATCCAAATCTAGTATCCAGTCAAGTACCCATAATCTAGTTTCAGCTTGAAAACCCAAATCCAGTTTTGGATTGAGAATCCAAAGCTAGTATCGGGTTGAATTCGACTCATTCACATCCAGATCATAAATGCTTGGAATCCATATTATGCAAGGAGACATTGCTTTTGCTAATTTGAATTGAAGGGTGATATAAAACCCAAATCCAGTTTAGGATTGAGTATAAAAAAATCCAGTTTCAGGTCGAGCACCCAAAAATCCAATTTCGGGTTGAGCTCCCAGAAATAAAGTCTCGGGTCGAGAACCCAAATAAAATCTCAAGTCAAGAACCCAATCAAATCTATCCAGGTCCAGAACCCAAAACTTTTTCAGGTCTTGAACTCATTTCAGGTCCAAACCCAACCATTTTTAATCTCGGATCAAGAACCCACCCTCATCCAAAATATGCTTAAAGTCATATTGCTTTTCACTCCTACTGAAAGTCTCAGATCATTCAAAGAAGGGGGCAAGCTGTAGACCCTTAATTTTTTACCAAGTCAAGTCTAAAAATTTTAAAATAGTCTGAAATAATTTTTGTGGTATTTATTATTTATTTTAATATTTGTTATTTATTTATTTTAATATTTATTATTTATTTTAATAATTATTTCAGTAATATAATATGTATTTTATTTTTATTTTTTATATATAATATTTATTTTTATTTTTTATTTATTTTTAAAAATAATAATATTTATTTTTAATAAAAAATAAAATAAAAAGTAAAAAAATAAAAAATCAGACGGATCGGCTTGTGACGCATGGCAGCGCTGCTGAGCGATAAGTAGCAATTGGCTGCTGGCAACCAATTCGCCATAGCTTGGGCTTATGGTGAATTGTTACCCCGTAGTAATTCTCGCCAGTGCAATTTTGCCCAGCAGCAGCACACCCATTTGGCACAATCGTGCCCCGTAGTAACGACGCCCAGCACGCAGTCTCGCACTCTAGCAACACCCAGCACGCCAATCTCGCTTGGGCCCACATTCAATTTTTTCCTCGAAACCTTGTTTCTCTCGGCTTTAATCATGTTTCCTGAACAATTTTTTTCTTAATCCAAACGTAATTAGGTTTATGATTTTCTTATAAATAGGACAACAAAAAAAACACACAAAAGAAGAGGAAATTGGGAAATTGACGGACTGGAGGAATTATTCAAAGGGAGGACTTTTCTTGGGACTTTGGAAATTTTTGATTGGGACTGGAGACTGAAACACAAAACAAAAAAAAGAAAAAAAGGCAGAGAATTTTGGACGAGGAGCTTTAACAATTATTCAGACCTTTTAGAAACTTTTGAAAAAGTAAAAGCAACATAGAGAGACAGAAGCAAGAACAAATTAATTTCCAATAATTGCACAGACAATTGTTCCACCCCACCAACACTTAATTGATCTAAGCAAATTCAAAATTTGGTTCAAAGATTCAGCCTTGGTGGAGCCTTCAAACTCAGGTTTAGCTTTTCAATCTAAATTATTTGCAAGTCATCTTTTAGAATAGGATCATAGTAGTTTATTTATCACAATCTTGTTTCAAGCAGTAGCTTCATTATCAAAACCCCAATTACATATTTTTAAATACCTCAAAACAATAATTTATTTTCTTAAACCATAATTAATATAGTAAACCTTAAATTTAGTAATTATTTTCATAGAAATTATTTCAGAAACTTTGATTTAAAATTATACAGTAGTCATAATTCTTGTGAAAAATAATAATAATGCTAGTTTCCTTAATTAAAATCCTATTTTATAAAACTAAACCTTAATTAATTCTTCTTTTCTCAGATATCACAGTATCTTAATATTTTTAAGTAACAACAATAATAATAGTTCTATAAATCAAATCCCTAAACTATTTTTTTCCTAAAACCTTAATTTAAGATGTAAACCCTAAATTTATACGTTTATTACTTTATTTTATTTTAGATTTAATTATATAGTTTATTATATTTTTTGATGATTGATTTATTTAATTTTAATGTTTGATTTGTTTTGGATGAATATTTTCTTAATTAGTATTTATTTGTTAAAATTGTAAGAGGTATGTTTCCATGATTGGGTAGCTCATTAAATAGTTATCATGTAATTGAATTCATTTTAAGTTTTGGGGTTAATGTAAAGGATATGTTTTCACCTTTTGGTGGGTGTCCTACTTAGTTTTAGACATTGGACAATGTAAGGACATGTTTCTATCCTTGGATGGGTGTCCATTTATTTATTTTGTTTGAACATTATTTTGATTTTAATACATTGATGCTTTTATTTTTTAATGATCGCATGTAGTATGGATAATATCATTATATTTAAGAATTCAATAATATTAAGACCTGAAAAGGAGGCTGGTTCCGATGAACCGGGCATTGTTGAAGTGCTGGGTCATTTCTTATCTTCCCCACACGTACCCAACTTTCCAAACCCAATAGGAGGTTAGGGATTCTTTAGGAATCGAGTCATTGACCCCTTTCTTTTTCTTGGCCTGTTCGGGTGGCGACTCCATTTTCTCTGGGTTTAGGCTTGTGGTCTCTAAGGCCCTGAGCCTAACAGTGTCGAAGTTGCAAAAACCATTCCATGTGAGAGTGGGGGCAAAAATCCCAGCTCACACAATAATTATACCTGAGAAAATTAATAGGATGACATCCACAATTGCAACAAAAGTAAATTATTACAACTCTAGATATTTGATACATAGGGGAGCTTTGACTCTAGCCCTTATGGGTACTAGTTCAAGCAAAAATCCCTAACTAAAATTGCAAAAAATAATTGAAATCCATTCATCCATGAAAATAAAATTGCAAAAAATAAAGAAAATAAATTAAAACAAATTAATTGAACCAAATTTGTATTTTTTTTTGTGAGGGCTCACTACCTAGAGTGAAATTCTAGAGTATGATTACTTATTCCTTTTGAATGAGAATCAGAGTCGTAAGTAGTTCATGCCATTGATTGCAAAAAGGCTTAATTAATTAATTTTAGGCTGGTTTTATTACCAAATTGAAAGGATAAAATGTTAGGAAATTTACCTCTTTGGAGATTTTCTCTTGCTTGAAGTGCTTTTCCACTCTTTAATGCAATCTCGGGCTTGATGGAATTTATTGACTTATTTTGAAGAAAAGAAATTTATGGAACAAAATTTAATTAGGGGAAATTATTTTAGAAAATTATTTTTCTTAATTAAAAAATGAAAAAAAAAATTTTATAGAATTTTTGGATTTTTTTTTTGGAGAAATTCAGTAAAATTTTAGTATTATTGGAGCAATTTTGAGAGCAATGGGCTCAAAAATTTTGGGATCCTTGAACTGAAAAAGAGACCACTATTCAAGCACCGCAGAAGGTCTGCTTGCACTGCTGCTCACTTTTTCCATTTCAGGCCCATTTGACCATTGATTCACTTAATTCAAGTTGAATTGGATTTGTAATCATGTCAGATTTCGTTTATTGGAAAATTTGAGGATTTTTCCATAAGTTAAGAATTCTCGGGACTATTTTGTACCAGTTTAGGCTCGTTTAGGCTTTTCAAACTCTGATTTGCGCAAATCCAATTTTTTTGAATTGTGATCATACGCTTGTTAATTTGGGTGTAAAATTAGAGGTTTATAGATTAGTTATGAAGGATATCTAAAAATTCTCCTCTTGCCTTTTGAAAAGGTTGTTAAAGTAATCTTGTTAGGCTATAAGGATCATCTGAAAGTTGTCTTCTTATTTCTTGAGGAAAGCTTAAAGGTAATGGGGTTATCTTAGTGTTGTATCATTGTTGGGCCATGGGTACCTTCACGTGAATGGGCTAGGATAGTAAAGGCTTTGAGAAGAGTTGGATTGCTTAATAAGGGCAAAAGGGCATAGGTGATGCACAAACACTCGCATTGATGGGCCTAATTGGTAGGGCAATAATGTCGAATGGTTCATGCTTATGTATGCCAGGGTAGATGGTACTTTTTTTTTGTATATATAAACTAATGGTTCATGTTTTAGGTTGGTTAGGCACATGGGGCATCATCCATATGTTGTGGCTAGCTTTTGAGGATAAACTGTTAGGAGCATGGATTTTGGTCCATGGCTAAATGTTTAGGTGTATGAAGTTTGGTCAATATGGTCAATTAGTTATGTGGATGGGCTAGGATCCATGGTTGAAGATGGTTTATGTGATCAAGTAGTTAGGTGCATGGGCTATGGTACAAGTTGGTAGGTGCAGGGGTTATGTCCATGACACAAAATAGTTCACAAGGGTATGGTTCTTATGGTTAATTGGTTAGGTGCATGGGCTATTACTCCATTGGCTTAAGATGGTTCACAAGGAAATGTTTCATGTAGTAGACCCTTAATTTTTGACCCAGTCCGGTCTAATATTTTTAAATAGTCCAAAATAATTTTTGTGGTATTTTAATTAAATAATATTTATTTTAATATATACTATTTATAATTTTTAATAAAAATAAAAAGTTAATATTAGAAAATTTAAATAAATAAATAATCGGTGGAGAAAAATTTCATCGCTGGCGAATTGGCTGGCCCCCACCCCAGCTCGGCAAAAACTCTCGCAATTCTACTTGGTTTTTTTATTTCTTTTCCTAAATGGTTTTGATGTCCTTAGAAAATTAGAATTTGGTTTTGATTTTTTCCTATAAATACCTCATTAAAAAAATACAAAAAGGAAGACGAAACTTGGATCTCTTGAACTAAAATTTTGAACTGAACTTGAGACTCTTAAATTCTTGAGGCCAAAAGAGGAAAAAAACCAAAGGAGTCTCAACTAAAGGAGGCAATAAGCAATCGTCTCTAGATTGCTTTGCTCAACCAAAACAAAATCTGAAGCATGCAACAACTTGGTTCAATTTCTTTAATTTGGTGGAGCCTTCAAACATAGTTAAATTGCTCTAAATTCAATTTATTAAATCATTAATCATCTTCATCTTTTAAGCCATCATCACACTACCTTAGTTATTTAATTCTTCCTTTAATTTATTTTACGTAGTAGCATAAATTAATTTATACAATACCTAAGGTCTTAATTAAATTAAATAATATAATCATTCAAAACACAAATCTAATTTCTCAAACCCTATGTTATTTAAACCCTAAATCTTAATTAATTCTATTTTCAAACATTCCCAGTAGTTTTTATAATTTTATTCACTGAGTTATTTTTAATCTTTCGATAATTAATTTAGCTTTCAATGATTGTTTCACCTAAAAAAATACTTAAATAGTTATTATAGTCAATATTAAAAGCACATTCAACTTTGATCACAGAAAAGCATCAAATTCTAAATTCAAAATCATAATCTATAGAATCAAAATTTCAAACCATAAAACCCTAATATCTTAACTGTAAAACCCTAAAACTTTAATAGCCTTAAAACATGTTTTTCAAATCTCAAATCCTAATTACACCTTTCTAAAAATCAAAACAACAATCTGTTTCCTTAAAACCCTAACCAAACCTATTTTTTTAAATCACAGTAGCATTATTTTCATAAAAACATCCAAAACCCTAAATCTTTAAAACATCCAGTAGCTATGTTATTTCTTTAAAATATTTCTCAACTAATTAAACTAGTATATGCAAAACCCTAGTTGTTAAACATAAAACCCTAAAAACCCCAATTGATGCATGAACCCCTAAAGTTAATATATTTACTATTTTATTCAAAATGGATGAATGTTTATTATATATTTTGATGGATGTTTGACGTCTTTGATGAATGATTTATTTATGATGAATGGTTGTTTACTTTTATTGATTTATTTTGATTTCAAAATATTGTAAGAGGTATGTTTCCATATTTTTGGGTACCTCATGTCGTGAACATCATGTAATTTATTTTATTTTAAAATTTTTGGACCAATGTAAACGACACGTTTCCACCTTTCGGTGGCTGTCCTATTTAGTTTTAGGCATGGAAAATGTAAGGACATGTTTACATCCTCGGATGGGTGTCCATTTATTTGCTTTGTTTGGACATTGCTTTGATTTTAATATAATGATGCTTTAGTTTAATTGTTGCATGTAATATGGATAATATTGTTATACTTAAGAATTTTATAATATTAAGACCTGCAAAGGAGGTCGATTCCAATAAACCAGGCATTGTGGGGGTGCTGGGCCATTTCTCAGCTTCCCCACACATACCCAACTTTCCAAACCAATTAGGGGGTTGGGGATTCCTTAGTAATCAAGTCATCCACCCCTTTCTTTTTTCCAGCTAGTCCAGGTGGCAACTCCATTTTCTCAGGGCTTAGGCCCGTGTTCTCTAAGGCCCCAAGCCTAAATAGTGGCAAAGTGGCAAGAACTATTCCACCGGGAGTCGGGGCAAAAATCCCCCCTCACAGTGGTGACTCCACTAGGGATAAGAGAAGTTGATTTCATTGGTCTTTATATTATTCTATTCTTTCTTATCATGATATTATCCATTGCATCATATTAGATTGCATTGTGTGCGTAAGTTAGGACGCCCGTGTTTCCCGTGTTGTATTATGTAAGGGATACCATACTTTTACTCATGGCATGAAGATCGAATATGACATAACCACTCTTAGCCTTGTACCTTTTGGTATATACTTGCTATGGGAACCTAAGCCTTTTTAACCTAAAGACTAAAGCTCATGTAATTGGCCTAGTTACTTTCCTTAGAATTTTACCCCAAATGCTTGTTCATTGACTATGGTTAATTTGTCTTGGCTTAAATCATGGCTTATTTGGTTTGTTCTTTTTCTAATATGACCTAATTACATTGTGAGCTCAAATAAATTTTTCTTTAAAGTCCAAAAGACCAAAGCAATTTTAAAAATCTTTCAAAATGGTCTTTAGATTTAAAACTTTTCCATAAACAAATTATTTTCTCATGACTCAAATAGAAGCCCAAAATCCATTTTTTCTAAAATCTTTTTACAATGGGCTTAGAAACAAAATTATTTTCATCCAACCTTTTCTTACAAAGAGCTTGCAAATTATTTAGGTCAATTATGAAATACCAAAAATCAATTGTGAGCTTAGTTTATACTGAGAATAATTAATCATGGGCTTGTTTTTGGCATGAATCATTAGTTACTTTTTCAAGTGAGAAATCTATTTATAATAAACCTCTTAATTTAGTTTTAATCCAATATGGCATAAAAGCTACTTTAGTTGGTTGAATAGATTAAAACCTAATTAATAGGAATTATGATGAACTTATTTCCATTTTTGAAAATATAACTATTGGTTGATACGTCCGAGAGAAATTTTTTAAAACAAGATACCCCGTGTTGGTATTTTGTTAACCATATTACCTATAAAAAGAGAGTCGCCATTCGTGTGTGGAAGTTATAAGGTTGGAAGGAACTTCCTAATTATCTTTCTTTGTCTATTGTTTGTGCATACATGCATACATACATTTGCATCTCATATCATTAATCCTCTCTGGCTCACAGCCCTGGATTGCGATAGTTCAAAAGCTTACGACAATCCGACCTACACCGAAGATGAAGAATCTAGCAACGACTCAATCACTTGCTCACCAAAAGCAATGGAGCCCAAACAAATTCAAAGAATGGTGGATGATTACCTGAATGCCAAGATGGAAGAAATAAAAGAGGCCCTAGCTGAGACCATGAAGAACCAATTGGCTACAATTTTAGGAAACAATGCCAAAGCATCTGCTACCACTAAGAAGACAAAGGACAAAGGGAAGGCTAAAGTTGGTGAAGTGGTTTTTGATGATGATAAGGTGATCATTGATGATGATGATGATTGGACCCAATACTTCCAAGATCTTCAAGACAGGAAGAAAGAACCAAAGATTATTGAAAGATTAGCTATGGAGAAAACTGAAACTTTTGATGTTGCAAAGATGATTGCGGATTTGGAAAAGAAATTTGAGAAGAAGCTAAAAATCTAAGAAATGTCCGAAGTTGACAAATTATTTGAGCTAGATGAAGAAGTTCCGTACAAGTTCAAAATGTCATCCTTTGCAAAGTTTGATGGAACCAAAAATCCTCACCTCCTTGTAAAGCAGTATATCACTGCTATGCAGTCTACCCGAGCTACTAAAGCTCAAACTCTAAGGTACTTCATGCTCTCATTATACCTTGTTATCCAAAATTTGTTCAATATCTTAGATGATGGCACACAAAAGAATTGTGATCTGCTATGCAAGGCCTTCATCCAACAATATGGATACAATGTCGAGATGGAAGTTACCTTAATGGAAGTGGAGTCCATTAGACAAAGGCCAAATGAAAATTTTGTGGACTATATGAAAAATGGAGGAATAAGGTTGCTTTGCTCAAAAGAAGGCCGGATGAATCCGATCAAATTAGAATGATCGTGAGAGGAGTATTACCTAGCCTTCGTGAAAGGATGTCTCATATACTCATCCGTAATTTCAAAGATCTTCTCCAAGCTGGTCTGCAAATTGAAGAATGGGAAAGGGAGAAGAACAACTTTTCAACAAGAAGGAACGAGAAAGGAAACTACCAGTCTAGTAACTAAAGCATGCAAAAGGTACTTGGTGTTAATGCTTCTGGCCAAGGAGGAAGAAGGCAGTTTTCAGAATTAAGGAAGCCACTGTCTTGGGTCCTCAATAACCTACAAAAGAAGGGATTGTTGCAATCATTAAATCCTCATCCTTTGCCTAACCCTCTCCCACCTAATTTTGACACTAAAGCATTTGGTTAATTTCATCAAATGCTAGGACACGATACGGATAGATGTGTGAGGTTAAGGCATGAGATCCAAAATTTGATTGATAGTGGGAAGCTGTGTAATATCCCAAAGTATACCCTAAAAGTTTTAGAATATTTATTGTTGTATAAGGATTTAATGTGTATGTTTAAGTGGGAAGATTAAGATGTGAAGAGAGATGTGTATATGTTGTATATATAGAGATATATACAACATATACAAGTCAAATTATTATATGGTCAAAAGAAGAAAATAATTGATTTTAATTAATTTGTGGAAAATGGAAAATTTAGTTAGTGGAAGAGGATTTTATTATATTTTAATATTATTTTGTTTGAAGGATGTTTAAAGAGAAAAGTTGACTTGATTATTTACCATTCATTTTACTCTTTGTTTTCTTTTTCTCTTTAGGTTGGCCGGCTCATCAAAGAAGCAAGAGAGAAAGAGAATTTTGATCTTTCAAACTCAAGATTGAAGGAAGTTTTCAATTGATTAAGTTGGAAATCCAAGAAGTTTCATCATTTTTGGTAAGTTCCCTCTTGATTCTCTTGTTTTATTTGAAGTTGTGTTTGAGTTTGATGGATTGTTGTTGATAGTAGGATTGTGTTTGATTGTGGTGTGTTTGAAGGTGTTGAAATTGAATTAAAGATAAGAAGTTAGGTTGGTGTTGGAGTTGGAAGTGTATGAGTTGTGTTTATGTTAGGGTTGTGAATTGGTGATTGTTGTAGATGTTGAGTTTTATTAATTATTCTTGTAGATCTTCATGATATTTGTGTTTCATGAAGTTAGAAGTATAGAATTCATGAGTTTGGTCTGAAACAGAAACATTTTGGATGCCACGCCCGTGGCCCTTGGCTGCCACGATCATGGCCATTGGAAGCCATGGCCGTGGGGGTTTTGAGCAAGGGAGGTAGAACCATTTACTAACCCACACCCATGGGGTTTGGGAGTCCACGACCGTGGGGTCCTAGAGAGAGATGTTGGCTTGTAATTTATGATCTATGAGTCTAGTATGAGACTAATAGGTGTATAAATTGTATTGAAGATTCATATGTATTATTCTTTTTGAATTAGGTTGTGAAGAAGTTAAGTTGCCCTAATTCAAGTGGTGAAGAATTCTTGGAAGAGGAAGGGTTTAGATTGGTGTGAGTTGTTCTTGAGGTAAGTACAAACTACATGGTTGCATACATTTACATGATTTTGATACTTAACATATTTGGTTGTAAATATGTTAAGTAATTTATTACATTGTTAATACATTTGATTAATGTTATGATTTGTATAATGTGAATGATATGATGAGCATTCAAAATGTATGATAATGCAATTGGTTATGTACACTTGAATGATGAATGGATTTAATGTAAATTGAGATTTAATGAGATGTGAAGCCAATGTGGTTGGCTATTATGATTCAAATGAAATAAGTGGGGCATGTTTGCCTAGATGATGATGAGAAATGAGAATGGAATTGTTAATGAAATAATAAATGAATTGTGTGTCTAATATGTTATTCCATTTTTAGAGTTTTGCTGTTGGTGGCATGCCTAATAGTAACAATCTCTTGAAGCTAGGTTGGGCTTGATCCTTAAAGCCAAATTGGGTTGAAGTTGAGCATGCTTTACTCCCCTTGAAGTTTGGTTGGGTCTAGTCCTTGAAGCCTAGTTTAGATGTTACAACCCTTGAAGCTAGGTTGGGTTTGGTCCTTGAAGCCAAGTTGGGTTGATACTTAGCATGCTTTGTTCCCCTTGAAGCTTGGTTGGGCCTAATCCTTGAAGCCTAGTTGGGATAATGATAAATGTGATAATTGATAATTGAACCAAAACATTAACTCTGAAAGTTGAATGGCATATTAGTGTCTTTTGGGCCCATGTTTGTCTTTGCTTTAATATGAACTATGGAGTGAGATATAATGTTATGAGATGATTATACTACATAAGTAAATTAATGAAAGTGAATGTGGCTTGAGAAGCTATGTTGAGTAATGAGATTATGAAAATACAACATGATGTGTAATATGTTTATAGATTTGGAAATTGTGAGTATTACTTCATGAATGTTTTGATAAGTTATTGAATGATGTAAGGTTTTGAAATATAATATTCTTATGAATTGTTTATAAAACTTGATTGTGTGACATTTGCATTGCATTGAAGCATAATATTATTGTAGTTTGTACCACTAAGCCGTTAGCTTAGCGCGATTGTGGTTCGTCACGCAGATGACAGGGTGGAACTAGAGAGTTCATCTAGACCGAGTTGAGTCTAGATTTTGAAGTGTAGAAGTGGGCTTAAAGATCAGAGACAAACTGCCAAACATGTATATATTTTTTTATGTTTTGTAAACAGGGATTTTGATGTATATATAATTGTAAATACCGCTATACTTTCCGCTGCGTAATGAATGAATGTTTTATTTATTGTACTATATAATATGATTTAAATGTTTTAAGTTTTCTTATAATATTGCTAAATTGAAAGATCGGTTTGCTTATATTAAACCGTAGCACTCCTGTATTCGGTATACGTATATTACGGGTGTAGTTGTATGTAGTGTGCGTATACGGGGTATAGGGGTGTTACAAGCTGCCCAAGCCCAACAAGCCAAACACCAAAGACAATCCATTACCAAGGTTCAATAGAGTACCACCATCGGCGACCTTCATGATTGGAGGAGGTTTGCATGAAAGTTTCATCATATCTTTTTTCCAAGATGTGGATGAAGAAGCAACCAAAAAAGAAGTGGTATCTATCAAAGTTGAACAAACTATGGTGGGTAAAGAAGTACCAATCTATGTCGTGAATGAGTTTTGGGATTCAAACGATAGTGATGACAATCTTGTACCCAAGAAGGAGGAATGGACTTGGTCCAAGCCCAAAGAAGATGAAGTAATGAACACAAGATCTAGTAAGTCTTATGCAAGGCCACCACCTAAGGAGGTAGAAGTTAATAAAGGAAAGGAAGTCGAAGTAGGAAATAAAGAAGAGGAAGATGATACTGATGCTTAAGTAGTTGAAGAAAACCCAAGCAAGTGTTAGCATTTGGGACTTATTGGCCACTTTTAAGAAGCACCGTGAAACTATGGCCAAGGCCTTAGGTAGCATGCCAATTTCCACCTCTATAACACTGGAGGAATTGATTAACTTCATAAAAGTTGAAGGAGTAATGAAGTGTGAAGACATTCAAAAGAAGAGCAAAGTTGACATGGGAATGGTATCTTTCTTGGATACAGATTTACCGAAAGAGGGGAGAGATCACATCCGTCCTCTCTTTATCAAAGTGGAAATCAAAGGAAAAAAGACTCCATATGTAATGGTTGATGATGGGTCTGCCATAAATGTTTGTCCGCTTAAAATATTGCCAAAACTAGCTATGTCAACGAGGGATTTAAGCCCAACTGAGGTAACCATTCGGGCTTATGACAACACCAAGAGGCATGCTGAAGGAACTTTCAAAGCTGCTGTGAAGGTTGGTCCAATTGAAACTATTGTAGAATTTGTTGTTTTGGACATACCTATTACCTTTGCTCTACTTTTGGTATGACCATGGTTTCATCCTCTCGGTGGAGTTCCTTCCACCCTCCAAAATATCAAGTTCCCTAACGGGGATGAGACA
This sequence comes from Garcia nutans, assembly GCA_947685225.1. Lineage (NCBI taxonomy): Eukaryota > Viridiplantae > Streptophyta > Magnoliopsida > Malpighiales > Euphorbiaceae > Garcia > Garcia nutans. Next base: position 26,763,766 of record CANTUV010000007.1, on the reverse strand, counting down.
ATGGTCATCGAGGTCATGGATAATGAGGTTGTTAATGCTCTAATAGTGAAGAGGCCTCTCAATGGTTTCCAAGTAGCTATAATTTATGGTGATGAAGTAGTGGACTCTAAGGTCTTGAACATGATGAAGAACATGAGCTACCTTTCTTGAGCTGGAAAGGACAAGGCCGGTGTGACAAAGCTTCCAGATTTCAAAACTCAAATTGCTAAGAAAGGGTTGGGATATGATGAAGCCAACAAATATGTCCAGCCAAAGAAGAATGAGAAGATGAGCTTCTCGCCACTTGAAAAATTCTTTGTCAAAGCTCCAAACATGGGACCACTCTAAGGAAAGCCCGAGCCAATCATGTTCATGGGAAAGTTGATCTCGGGTTTTGAAATTTTTGCTGATGTTACTGAGTTAGTGGAACAAGTGAAGAAAAAGCTCACCCTACCAGCCAATAAGGAGCCCAATCTGGAAGAGAAGAAGGAAGCTGGCCTAAAAGAAGAGAAGACTCCAGATGACATTGCTGCCTTAATCAAAGAAAAATTTGAAGATATTCTATTTTATGATTTTGATTTTGATTTTAATTTGTTTGCTTTGCATGAGGATGATGATGTTTTCTTTTCCAAAATGAATGCAATAAAGTCTAATTTTGCTTACTTTTTGTGATGTTTCTCCTGATGTTTGTATATATTCAAATAGTGGTTACATGAGCATCTTTAATATTAACTCTGTTGATACACAGTCATTAAATTTGGGAACAACCAAAAATCCTAAAAACATTAGCATAGCATCCGACCTGTAACACCCCTACACCCTGTACACGTACACCACAAAACACCCTAAGGTAACATACGTGCACTAAATATAGGGATGCTACGGTTTTCGTTAACATTCAAATTATTTTAAAACAATACCATACTTTTTTCAATTTGCATTATAGAAAATAAATAATTACCTTGTAATATTAAACAAAATATATACATATATACATTTACTTAATACGCAGCGAAATTATAAATTATTTACATACATGAATGCTTTCAACACTATATTTATATTTATACATATATTTACATTAAAATCAATACTTTACAAAATATAAAGGAGTTATACATGATTGGCAGCTCTTCTCTGATCTTTAAGTCCCAAAAATAAACTCTTCATTCTCACTTGGTCTCGAGGAACTCTCGGGTTCAACTCTGTCACCTGCGCGATCAACACTATCGCGCTAAACCAACGGCTTAGTAATACAAAGTATGCTAGCATTATGCTCTAATGCAATACAATGTCACACATTTTATATTTCATAAACCATACACATATATACATATCACATTTCATCATTCACATTGGAAACAAAGACTAGTATACGTCTCATTTAAACAAAGACAAGCATGGGCCCAAAGACACTAATATGCCATTCCACTTTCAGAGTTAATGTTTAGGTTAAATTATCACATTCATCAATATCATAATCCCAACTAGGCTTCAAGGATTAGGTTCAACCAAGCTTCAAGGGGAATAAAGCATGCTAAGTATCAACCCAACTTGGCTTCAAGAACCAACCCAACCTAGCTTCAAGGGTTGTAACATCTCAATTAGGCTTCAAGGATCAATTCCAACCTAACTTCAAGAGATTGTTACTAATATTAGGCATGCCACCAACAACAAACTCTGAAAATGGAATAACACATTAGCCACACAATTCATTTATTATTTCATTATCAATTCCATTCTCAATTCTCATTATCAATTAGGCAAACATGCCTCATTAGAGTCATTATAGCCAATCACAATGGCTTTATATTCCATCACACCTCAATCCACATTATAGCAATTCATCTTTCAAGTACACAATCATTTACACCATATCCTTCACATTATACATATGCCATCATTGATATAAACATAACAATGTACATTATTCATATGCATCATCAATATCATCAAATACATGTTAAATCTCAACATTATCTTATGAATGTATGTTCCACATTATATACAACATAACATTATTCATATGAATTAACAATGCAATAATGCAAGATTTGTACTTACCTCAATAACAATTCACACTACTCTAAACACTTTCCTTTTCCAAGATTCTTCACTTCCCAAACTAGGGCAATTCACCTTCTTTCAAAACCTAATCCAAAAATTGAAACAATACATGAATTTTCATACAATTTATCACTTATTAACTTCATCTTAGACCTTTAGATTACAAAGTATCACTTAACATCACATTTAAAAGCCCACGGTCGTGGCCACCTCAACCCCCACGGGCGTGGGTCAGATTATGATTCTGCCTCCCATGCTCCACACCTCCACGGCCATGGTTAAAATTGACCACGACCATGGCAACCAAGGCCACGGGCGTGGCATTCACAATGCTACTGCCTTCCATCAAAATCACATTTTTTGAGCTTACAACTCCAACAAACGCAAACAAGATGAAAATCTATGAAAATACTTGATCAAACTCAAGTTACACTTCACTTATCACTTCAAAACCCTAATATAAACACAACTCACTCTTTCAACTCAAACACCAACTTAACTTCTCATTTAAAAATCAACTTCAACACTTATAAACAAATCACAAGCACATCTAAATCATAATATCAACAAACCATAACTCACCTCAAACACAACTTCAAAAATAACAAAAGAAAACAAGAGAGTACTTACCAAAATTGAGGAAATTCCACAAATCTCCAACTTAATCCTTTGATTCTTCCTTCAATTTGAGTTTGGAATAAACAAATCTCACTTTTGCTCTCTTGCTTTGGAATGGCCGGCCAACATATGGGAAAGAGAAGAAGAAGAAATAAAGAAAAGTCAAATTATCATCTCTTTAAATCTCCACCATGTATTCCAAAACAAGAAATTACCTAAATACCCCTTTCCATTTGTTTTAACTCTCTTTCAGTTACTTGCCCATTTAGGTAATTTCACACACAACAAATAAATATCCTCTTCCATTGACCATCCCTTTTGACTTATGTATATGTTATTTATACTTCCATATATACAACATATACACTTTCTTTTAATTTCTTTTCTCTTGCAAATTAACATATGCATTCAATTCAATATAAAACAACAACAATATTCAAAACTTCCAAGGCATACATTGGGATATTACAATTCTCCCCCTCTAAAAAGAAATTTCATCCTCGAAATTACCTGTTATCAAGTCCGAAATAACTGAGGATATTGATCTTGCATTGCTTGCTCACTTTCCCAAGTTGCCTCTTCTCTCCCATGATTCTTCCATAGAACCTTCACCAAAGGCACTTTCTTATTCCTCAACTCTTTCACTTCATATGCCAAAATAGCAACTGGTTCTTCTTCAAATGTCAGATCTGGACTCACTTCGATAGATTCAATTGGCAAAACATGAGATGGATCCGACCTGTACCTCCGCAACATAGAAACATGGAATACATTATGGATCCTATCCAACTCAGGTGGCAAAGCAAGCTGATAAGCAACTGGTCCAATTTTCTCCAAAACTTCATATGGTCCAATAAAACGAGGACTCAGCTTCCCTTTTCGACCAAACCTCAAAATCTTTTTCAAAGGAGACACTTTCAAAAATACTTTATCTCCAACATCAAACTCTATGTCTCTCCTCTTTAAGTCTGAATAAGATTTCTGTAGGTCTGAAGCTGTTTTCAACCTATCTCGAATCATTTTCACTTTCTCTTCAGTTTCTTTAACTAAATCAGGACCAATTAACTTACCTTCTCCAAGTTCATTCCAACATAGAGGTGTCCTACACCGTCTACCATACAATGCTTCGAATGGTGCCATACCAATGCTGGATTGATGACTGTTATTGTAAGCAAATTCCACAAGTGGTAAGAATCTATCCCAACTTCCAGAGAAATCAATGACACAGCTTCTCAACATATCCTCGATAATCTGTATCACTCTCTCTGACTGCCCATCTGTCTGCGGATGAAAAGCAGTACTGAAGTGTAATCGAGAACCCAAAGCACCATGTAAACTCTTCCAAAATCTTAAAGTAAACCGGGGATCTCGATCAGATACTACAGAAATTGGGATGCCATGCAACTTCACAATCTCATGGATATCAGCTCAGCTAACCTCTCCAAAGAGTAATCCATCCGAACCGGAAGAAAATGAGCTGCCTTAGTCAACCTATCAACAATCACCCAAATAGCATCATGCTTCTTTTGTGTCAATGGTAAACCAGACACAAAATCCATGGTTACTCTATCCCATTTCCATTCAGGCACTGATAACGGTTGAAGTAACCCTGTTGGAACCTGATGCTCAGCTTTTATCCTCTGACATGTGAGACATTTGGATACAAACTCCGCTATGTCTCTCTTCATACCGGACCACCAGTAATATTGCTTCAAATCATGATACATCTTTGTATTGCCTGGATGCATAGCAAATACTGATTGATGTGCTTCTTCTAAAATGATCCTTCTCAAATTAGCATCATCAGGTACACACAATCTGTTCTTAACCAAAGACTCTCATCATTTCTCAAAATAAAATCTCTACTCTTTCCATTCTGGCAATCTGAAACAATCTTTTGAATCTTCTCATCAGCCAATTGAGCCTTTTTAATCTGATCCAACAATATTGGTTTCAATTGCAACTGTGCCAACAATGCACCATCATCACAAGATATAAAACTAGCATGCAATGCTCTCAATTCAACAAGCAACGAGAGCGAATAAATAGTCAAACCTGCTAAAGACTTCTGACTCAAGGCATCAGCAACCACATTTGCTTTACCAGGATGATAATCAATCAAACAGTCGTAGTCTTTAATCAATTCCAACCATCTCCTCTGTCGAAGATTGAGCTCTCTTTGGACACCCAAATATTTTAAACTTTTATGTTCTGTATAAATAAAACATTTCTCTCCATACAGATAGTGTCGCCAAATCTTCAATGCAAACACAATGGCTGCTAACTCCAAATCATGCGTCGGATAGTTAAGCTCATGCGGCTTCAACTGTCGAGAAGCATAAGCTATAACTTTACCTTCTTGCATCAGCACACAACCCAAACCACTATGTGAAGCATCACTGTAAATCACATATGGTTTATCTTCCACAGATAAAGTAAGAACAGGCGCTTGAGTCAACATTTATCTCAACTGTTCAAAGCTAGCCTGACACTGATCTGTCCACACAAATCTAACTCCCTTTCGAAGTAATCTGGTAAGTGGAGTAGCTATCAAAGAAAATCCTTTCACAAACCGTCGGTAATAGCCTGCCAAACCCAGAAAACTTCTAACTTCAGTCACAGACTTTGGTGGACTCCAATTCAAAATAGCTTCAACTTTACTCGGATCAACTCTAATACCCTCTGCTGAAACTATATGACCGAGAAAAGTTACTTGGTCAAGCCAAAACTCACACTTCGACAGTTTAGCAAACAATTGCTTCTCTCTCAAAATTTGCAACACAATTCGCAGATGCTTGTCATGCTCCTCCTCATTACGCGAATACACCAAAATATCATCAATAAAAACTACCACAAACTGATCCAAATAGGGTCTGAACACCCTATTCATCAAGTCCATAAAAGTTGCAGGTGCATTCGTCAAACCAAAAGGCATAACTAAAAACTCATAATGCCAATACCTTGTACGAAAGGCTGTCTTAGGAACATCTTCAGCTCTGACTCTTAACTGATGGTACCCTGATCTCAAATCAATCTTGGAAAACACCGTTGCACCCTTCAATTGATCAAAGAGATCATCAATTCTAGGCAAAGGATATTTATTTTTAATAGTCACCTTGTTCAATTGCCTATAATCGATACACAATCTCATAGTACCATCCTTCTTCTTCACAAATAAAACAGGAGCTCCCCACGGTGAAACACTAGGGCGAACAAACCCTTTATCCAACAACTCCTGCAACTGCACCTTCAATTCTCTCAGTTCAACAGGTGCCATTCTATAAGGAGTAATAGAGATAGGAGTGGTACCAGGCAATAATTCAATACCAAACTCCACCTCTCTCTCAGGAGGTAACCCTGGCAACTCTTCTAGAAACACATCTGGAAACTCTGCCACTGTAGGTATACTATCAATTTGAGAACTCACTACTCTAGTATCCATAATATGAGCAAGGTAAGCATCACACCCTTTTCTAATCAACCTCCCCTTTTCTAATCAACCTCCTAGCTGCAACAGCTGAAACAAACAAGGATGCTAACTGTCCCTGCTCATTAGATACTATCACATCTCTACCATCATCAGTTCTCAAGGTAACAATTTTCTTTTGACAGTCTACCACAGCTCCATGTCTAGATAACCAGTCCATGCCTAGGATCAAATCATATTCCTTAAAAGGCATTTCAATTAAATCTCCAAGGAACTCCTCACCTTGCACCATTACTGCACTATCTCGGTGCACCTTGCTAACAATCACACTATGCCCTAAAGGATTTGTCACCAATACATCAAATCCTAGGGATTCAGCATGCAATTCAGACACAGGCAAAACAGATGCACAAATATATGAATGTGTGGATCCGAGATCAATCAAAGCAAGTACTGAAATACCAAATAAAGAAAAAGTACCAGCTATGACTGCCGAAGCATCTGGTTGCCTCTGTATCACATAAATCCTCTGAGAAGATCCAGCCTCCTCTGGTCTACTCTCTCTGGATGTAGAACCTCCTCTAGGACTAAACCCAGATCTACCTCCTCTGCTGAAACTTCTACCTCCTCGACCTCCCCTCACACCAGGTCGAGAAGCTGCAAAATCTACCGACATCTGCTCTTGCCTCTCAGGACAATCTCTAACAAAATGGTCAGGCGATCCACATCTGAAACATACCCCTGCCACACCAGTCCTCCAACAAGTACCACCATGTGGCCTACCACAATGAATACATATGGGTAGAGTGGATCTCTGAGTCACTGGGGTCGGAGCACTCGCCACTGAAACTGTAGGTCTAGATCTTTGTCTCTGAAACTGTACTGACCTACCAGTTGGCCTCTGACTCCTATTAACCCGAGGAATGAAGCTTCCTTTACCTCTCTTTACAGACAAAGACCCTGCCTCAAACTGGGGTCTTCTCACCCTGATCTCTTCCTCAGAAGCAGCCACTGCAATATTCTGAGCTCTCACCACACTCCTAGCTGCTGCCACAAGCTGGGAAAAATCATGATATCTAGATCCAGCCACAAGACACATAATAGAGGGCCTCAATCCCTCCTCGAATCTCTTGCATCTATCTATCTCATCAGATATAATACCCCCAGCATAATGGCTCAACTGGATAAATTCAACCTCATATTCAGTTACTGACCGGTTGTCTTGCTTCAAGCTTAGAAACTCCATTTTCTTCACATCTTTATACTCCCTCGGAGTATACTTCAATTCAAACTCTCTTAGAAAATCAGCATAGGACAATGTTGGTGGATCATCCATAGCATGAGGCACAGTCTTCCACCAATCATATGCATCCTTCTGCAACAATGATCTTGCATAGTCAAATTTTTCTTTTGGAGTGGCTTGTAACTGAACAAATATTCTCTGTACTTTATCTAGCCACTGCTCAGCTACAGCTGGATCAATAGTACCCAAGAAATCTTCTGCTCCATACTTCCGTAATTTGTCATAATGCCTCACTGATACCAAAGGTTGTGGGGGTGGTGGCGGTGGTTGCACTGGTGCTTACCTCAACAAATCAACCACATGCCTAAACCAAACTGGCGGAACCTCCTCACCAGCTGGTCTCCCCGACACAGAAGCAGGTACCTCTCCAGCACTATCCACTCTAACTCCATCCCTAACCTCATCCGGATCTACACTCTCTGCACTACCCTCTACTGACTTACGTAAGTGAGAATCCATCACAACCTATGTCTGCAAACACAGCAGAATACATCTCATTAAAGATCAGAGACTACCAATACCAAACATGTATGTTATTCAAAAACTAACTTTTAAAGTCAAAATATTCTTTTTCTTTCATTTTACCTAGGTTGAGAATCTCAAACCTAGGCTATGATACCAAAACAATTGTAACACCCCTACACCATGTACACGTACACCACAAAACACCCTAATGTAACATACGTGCACTGAATATAGGGATGCTACGGTTTTCGTTAACATTCAAATTATTTTAAAACAATACCGTACTCTTTTCATTTTACATTATAGAAAATAAATAATTACCTTGTAATATTAAACAAAATAGATACATATATACATTTACTTAATACGCAGCGGAATTATAAAATATTTACATATATGAATGCTTTCAAAACTATATTTACATTTATACATATATTTACATTAAAATCAATACTTTACAAAATATAAAGGAGTAATACATGATTGGTAGCTCTTCTTTGATCTTTAAGTCCCAAAAATAAACTCTTCAATGTCTATTCTCACTTGGTCTCGAGGAACTCTCGGGTTCAACTCTGTCACCTGCGCGATCAACACTATCGCGCTAAGCCAACGGCTTAGTAATACAAAGTATGCTAGCATTATGCTCTAATGCAATACAATGTCACACATTTTATATTTCATAAACCATACACATATATACATATCACATTTCATCATTCACATTGGAAACAAAGACTAGTATACGTCTCATTTAAACAAAGACAAGCATGGGCCCAAAGACACTAATATGCCATTCCACTTTCAGAGTTAATGTTTTGGTTAAATTATCACATTCATCAATATCATAATCCCAACTAGGCTTCAAGGATTAGGTTCAACCAAGCTTCAAGGGGAACAAATCATGCTAAGTATCAACCCAACCTAGCTTCAAGGGTTGTAACATCTCAATTAGGCTTCAAGGATCAATTCCAACCTAACTTCAAGAGATTGTTACTAATATTAGGCATGCCACCAACAACAAACTCTGAAAATGGAATAACACATTAGCCACACAATTCATTTATTATTTCATTATCAATTCCATTCTCAATTCTCATTATCAATTAGGCAAACATGCCTCATTAGAGTCATTATAGCCAATCACAATGGCTTTATATTCCATCACACCTCAATCCACATTATAGCAATTCATCTTTCAAGTACACAATCATTTACATCATATCCTTCACATTATACATATGCCATCATTGATATAAACATAACTATGTACATTATTCATATGCATCATCAATATCATCAAATACATGTTAAATCTCAACATTATCTTATGAATGTATGTTCCACATTATATACAACATAACATTATTCATATGAATTAACAATGCAATAATGCAAGATTTGTACTTACCTCAATAACAATTCACACTACTCTAAACACTTTCCTTTTCCAAGATTCTTCACTTCCCAAACTAGGGCAATTCACCTTCTTTCAAAACCTAATCCAAAAATTGAAACAATACATGAATTTCCATACAATTTATCACTTATTAACTTCATCTTAGACCTTTAGATTACAAAGTATCACTTAACATCACATTTAAAAGCCCACGGTCGTGGCCACCTCAACCCCCACGGGCGTGGGTCAGATTATGATTCTGCCTCCCATGCTCCACACCTCCACGGCCATGGTTAAAATTGACCACGGCCATGGCAACCAAGGCCACGGGCGTGGCATTCACAATGCTATTGCCTTCCATCAAAATCACATATTTTGAGCTTACAACTCCAACAAACGCAAACAAGATGAAAATCTATGAAAATACTTGATCAAACTCAAGTTACACTTCACTTATCACTTCAAAACCCTAATATAAACACAACTCACTCTTTCAACTCAAACACCAACTTAACTTCTCATTTAAAAATCAACTTCAACACTTATAAACAAATCACAAGCACATCTAAATCATAATATCAACAAACCATAACTCACCTCAAACACAACTTCAAAAATAACAAAAGAAAACAAGAGAGTACTTACCAAAATTGAGGAAATTCCACAAATCTCCAACTTAATCCTTTGATTCTTCCTTCAATTTGAGTTTGGAATAAACAAATCTCACTTTTGCTCTCTTGCTTTGGAATGGCCGGCCAACATATGGGAAAGAGAAGAAGAAGAAATAAAGAAAAGTCAAATTATCATCTCTTTAAATCTCCACCATGTATTCCAAAACAAGAAATTACCTAAATACCCCTTTCCATTTGTTTTAACTCTCTTTCAGTTACTTGCCCATTTAGGTAATTTCACACATAACAAATAAATATCCTCTTCCATTGGCCATCCCTTTTGACTTATGTATATGTTATTTATACTTCCATATATACAACATATACACTTTCTTTTAATTTCTTTTCTCTTGCAAATTAACATATGCATTCAATTCAATATAAAACAACAACAATATTCAAAACTTCCAAGGCATACATTAGGTTATTACACGACCTTACTCCTGATGAGAGAGAGAGATTTGAAAAAATATTTAAAAAATATGAAGAAGTATTTGCTTGGTCTTATAAGGATATGCCTGGAATAGATCGAGACATAGCCGAGCATCTCACTCCTACATACACTCATATGAAGCCTGTAAAATAAAGGCTAAGGCATTTGAGGCCGAAATGGCCTGAATTGGTTAAAGAAGAGGTTACTAAACAAATACAAGTAAAGTTTCTTGAAGTGATAGAATATCCAGATTGGCTAGCCAACTTAGTACCCGTGCCAAAGAAAGATGGAAGAATTAGGGTTTGTGTGGACTATTGAGATTTAAGCAAGGCTTCACTTAAAGATGATTTTTCTTTACCCCATATAGATGTTCTCATTGATAGTGCAGCCTCTAGCATGCTGCATTCATTTGTAGATGGATTTTTCGGATACAACCAAGTGTTAATGGCCCAAGAGGATAAAGCCAAAACTGCTTTCATTTACATGGGGTGTATTTTGTTATAGGGTGATGCCGTTAAGATTAAAGAATGCTGGAGCAACCTACCAAAGGATGGCCACCACATTATTTCATGACATGATGCACAAAGAAGTCGAAGTATATGTTGATGATATGATGGTGAAATCAGATACAAGGGAATAACACTTCCAAAACCTAGAATTATTCTTCGATAGAGCATTGAAATATAAGCTAAGATTAAAGCCAAAGAAGTGTGTGTTCGGGGTTACCACAGGAAAATTGTTGTGACATGTGATTGGTCCAAATGGCATTGAGATTGACCCTGACAATGTTAAAGCAATTAGGGATATGCTAGCCCCTAAGATGGAGAGAGAAGTTTAGGGATTCATTGGTAAATTATAATACATTAGTAGGTTAATAGCAAAGCTCACAAGAATCTGTGAGTCTATCTTCAAGTTGCTTAAGAAGAATCAGCCGGTCATGTGGAATGAATAGTGTCAAAGGGCCTTTGAACGAATAAAACAGTATTTTCTGAATCCACCTATTTTGAAACCACCTAAACCCTGTAAACGCCTATTACTATACTTAGCAATAGAAGAAGAGTTAGTAGGAGCTATGCTAGCCCAAGCAGATGAGTCAGGGATTGAGCACGCAGTCTACTATTTGAGTAAAAAGCTCCTACTTTACAAAATTAAGTATAGTATTATTGAAAAGACCTATATAGATGTCGTTTGGTCTTCTAAGAAGTTGCGGCATTACTTTCAATCTTATAGTGTGCAAGCAATTTCTAGGTTGGATCCAATCAAGTACTTAAATGAGACACCCTCTTTGATTGGGAAGTATGGGCAATGGTTGATAATATTGGAAGAATTGGAGATTGAGTATGTAACCAGGAAAATAATCAAAGGTCAAGCAGTGGCAGAATTCCTGTCCCAACAACCATTACCGTATAGCGAAGAGGTAGTCTTGGAATTTTTGGATGAACATTTAGATGCCATTGAAGTACATGGACGGAAAATGTATTTTGACAGAGTAGTGAATAAGAAAAGAGCAGGTTTGGGAGTCATACTAGAATCTCCTGAAGGGGAACTTATCCCTTTAGCCAAAATGCTAAAATTCAGGGCAACCAATAATATGGTGGAATACGAAGCATGTATCTTTGGTTTGGAAACCCTAATGATTATGAAGGTGGAAGTTTTTGGCGATTTATTGCTAATAGTATCTCAAGTAAATGGAGAGTGGGAGTTGAAAGAAGAGAAATTAAAACCATACCACCATTACTTGACCATGATGAAGAAGAACTTTAAGGAGTGCATGTTTATACACCTACCAAGAGAAGAAAACCAGATGGCTGATGCCCTAGCCACATTGGCTTCGGTATAGAAAATCCTATCAACTTATTCCTCAAGCCTCTAATTTTCACCAGTTCATCAACTCCTTGCTATGAATATGAGACAATCATGGAAACTAATACAGACCATGATGCATGGTATGATATTATAAGATGGTTTTTAAAGGAAAGGGAATACCTGTTTGGGGCAACAAAGAAAGAATGAAGAGCCATAAGGCGGTGGTCCTTGCAATACATCACCTTCCATGGAGAGTTATATCGAAGATAGCCTGATAGGGTGCACTTGAGGTGCTTGAGGAAGCCTGAAGTGGAGCATATCATGTCAGAAATACATGCGGGATGTTGCAGTCCACACATGAGTGGTTTAGCCCTAGTTAAAAAGATAATTTGACAAGGTTACTACTGGTTGACCATGGAGAGAGATTGTAATGAGTTTGTAAAGAAGTGCCAACAATGTCAGATGTATGGTAATTTGAATCACATGCCTCCTGATGCATTGCATTCTATGTCTTCACCCTGGCCCTTTGCCACTTGGGGTATCGACATTATAGGAGAGATACATCCGACAGCCTCAAATGGTCACCATTTTATTGAAATAGCAGTAGATTGTTTTTCAAAATGGGTCAAAGCCAAATCCTTCAAAAAATTGGGGGCAAGTCAAATAGCTAGATTTATTGAAAAGAGCCACATTTGTAGGTATGGGGTCCTGCACAGTGTGATATCAGACAATGGGGTGCAGTTTCAAGGAGCAGTTAAGGACTTATTCTCGAAGTATCAAATTCATCAACACCGATCCTCCCCTTATAGGCCAAAGGCCAATGGTGCAGTAGAAGCAACAAATAAGATAATTAAGCAGTTCCTGTCCAAGATGACCAAGATATACAGGTATTGGTCAGAGATGATTTCTTTTGCTTTATAGGGATATAGAACAAGTATGCGAACACCGACTGGAATGACACCGTTCTCTTTGGTTTACAGGATGGAAGTAGTGTTGCCTATTGAAATTAAGATCAAGTTGTTAAGAGTGGTCTTGGAAGCTGAACTGACTAAAATGAAATGGGTAATGAGCAGATACACACATTTAGCTTTACTAGAGGAGAGAAGGTTAAAAGCACTGTATCATCATCAACTGTATCAAAGGAGGATAGCTCGAGCTTACAATAGAAGGGTTAGGATCAGAAAAATCAGAGTCAGGGATTTGGTGTTGAAACAATGTAAGCCTAATGTATCTAATCCAAGAGGGAAATTTAGACCTAGCTGGGAAGGGCCATATGTTGTGAAACAAGTCATGAACAAGGGTGCAGTGAAGTTATCAGACATGGACGGGAACAAGTTTAGTGAGCCAGTGAACATTGACAGGTTGAAGAGGTTATATATATATATAAGAGAAAAAGAAAAAGAGCTCACTAGGTTGAAAACCCAAAAATGGCCGCCTAGGCAAAAGTTAGAGCAGTTCGCTAGTTTCAAAAACCCGAAAGGGTAGGCTAGGCAACAATTAGGGCTAAGTAAGAGAAAATCACCAATTAGAAAACCAAAAAGGGCTAGTTGGTAACAGGAGTGATCTTGTGTATGTAGGCTTTATGTTTGGTTGTTCCCAATTTAATAAAATAGAATTAATATTAAAATTGTTCTGTGTGCACTATTATAAGTATTTGACTAGATATAGATGAAATAAACAAACAAAATAGCAAAATGTGATGACAAATTATAAAAGGGAAAGAAACATCTCTTATTATTACTTTTATTATTACTTTTTTTTTTCAGAAATTAACAAATGTAAAATCTATGGCAGATAATAAGTGTAACGTGTAGGCCAGCTTTGCTTTAGCCAATCCAAGAAGGTTTCAGTCAGACAAGGCATGTCTAAATTGGGAGTGAATTCAGAACCTTGAGGCTCAACTCCATACTAATGGTCAAGCCGATGAGGATGATAGCAAGTACCTCGACAAAGAGCAGTGAGAGAAACATACATCAAGTATGTCCAAATGGCAATATGAGAAATCTTCCGCCAAGGTACTAACCAACGAATGTTGACTTCAACACGAGAACAAATCCAGTCAACCCAGTCAGCATATGAAGAAGTAGGGTGGAGTAGTTTTCTAGCAGAATGATGTCGCGGCAGATATCTAGCAAAATCCATAGGTTGAGTATCAAGCAAGCAGAGATGCTCCTGAAGCCAAATCTATAAGGAAAAAAATTAAAAAAAAGGGGTCCACTAAGTTGAAAACCCGCAAGGGCAGCTTAGGCAAAAATTAGGACAGGTCGCTAGTTCTGAAAATCCACATGGGCGGACTAGGCAAAAATTAGAGCAATATAAAATATAAAAAAAAATTAAAAATTAAAAAAAAGGGTCCGCTAAGTTGAAAACCCGCAAGGTCAGCTTAGGCAAAAATTAGGACAGCTTGCTAGTTCTGAAAGCCCACATGGGCAGACTAGGCAAAAATTAGAGCAATAAAAAATATATATGTAAGAAAAAGAGAAAAAACCTAAATTGAAAACCCAAAAGGGCAGTTTAGGTAATTACCTGAAGCAACAATGGACTCCCGGTCAATTTCTTTGACAATCCCAATTTAAGTTGGTCTAATCCAACTAAAGTCTCAGCTAAGATCACAGGTATCGGTGACAAGCCTCCTTCCATTTGGTCCATGATATCCAATACTCGTGGATCAATATCGCCATCAAAAGAAACAAGCAAGAATTGGCCAAGCAAGCATAGACAAAGCATACGTCCCTATACCTTAGTAAGAGCTAAGTGAGAAAGGCAAAAGTCAATTAAGAGACCAGGCAGAATTTTCTCACCTCTTGTCAACTGTAGAACTTCGGGCTTTGAAAGTTGAAATAACATTTGCATCTTTTGTTAAGTCTTGGAAATCAATATAGGTAACGCCATTTGTTGATTGCTTGGAAATCCAAGGATGGCCTCAAATTCTTCAATCAAGGGACATATTTTAAAGCCATTAATCTTAAGTGTCCTAGAATTCACATTCCAAAAGAAGCCATGGCATGTAAAAAAGAATGGTCTAATTTAATATTTTGAAAATACTTCAAAGCATCCATTCTTGACCAAGATATTTGTTTCCAATGAATAGAATTCATATTTTTAAATAGAACTTTTGTTTACTTCAAATTAATTTCAGTCATTATTGACAACTGAAGGAAAATTGGAATTGTTAGAAGAAAATTTAATGTTGAAGCAAAAAATTTCTTGGCTTTTGTATAAGATCATGGTGTGAAAAGAGATTTATATGGGACGATTGGCTATTCCAAAATTGACAAGGAAAAGTGTGAGATCGAGATACGCAAGGTTAAGAAATTGGAAACGAAAAGGTTTTGAGTTGCTGCGTTGCCTTTGGTTTTGTAAATTGGTGCTACTATGGAAATATTGAATGTGAAAAGGAAAGACAAATAATTGTAGCGTATCAATAATAATGATGATAGAAAAAAAGTTGCAGTAAAAATGCAAATTATATATCATCATTATTATTTTTATCATTATACTTGTTATACAATATTTCCTCAATTGATACAATACTGATAGAACACTAAGAATGAGGTGGTGGATCATGATCAAACAAAGCCTTAAAAAAGTCATTGCCTATTGAAGAAGGAGTCATGTCACCAATCCTGAGTTTTCTCGAAGTAGGAGCACCTGAATCTCTATCACCTTGGAATTCAGATCTATAACGGTCCTCATTCGAAGTAGATGATAGGATCTCATGGTCATCAGCTTGGGGTCCTCTAGATGATGAAGCACCAAAATCTCTCATTCCCTAAAATTCGAAGTCTCAAAAATCTTGCTCTGACTGGTGATACAATTTTTCAAAATGGGCAACCTGTTGACAACTAACAGCTAACTCTTCTTGAAGTTTCTTGTTTTGTTCCTCAAGCATCCACTGTGAGCGAAAAGGAAAAGGTATGTGAATACATAATCATGCATACATGTAGCATAAATTATCATGGAATAAGAAAAGCTACCAAGTAATTCATATCGGCGCCATGTGGATGAGATGGCATCTCTAGTTGATTAGAATGAGCAAATGGAGGAACGACAAAGGAAGGTCCAGCCTCATGACCAAATGAGCCAACAGCCTAAAAATAATCATTAAAATAGTCAAAACAAGTTAAGAAAGAAGTAATTATAATGGTAAGATGTTAAAAGTTTACCTGAGAAGTGCTAGCCCCAAAATACGGGACGAACCCTCTTCCCTCTCTGTGATACTCCTCTTCATCTCTATCCTTATTTTTCTCGGGAATATCTCATACACCAATAGAAGATACATCAAAGTTCAAGAGTCCTACTCGAATAAACTGGGTATAATATGCACCCAGTGGATTGAGAAAGGTTTCAACATCATAACCGTGCCAAGCAAACCACCATGCATTCTTCGGCATTGATGTGATATTTAAAGCATACTCCGGGCAACTCATCAGGATCCTCCGCCGCTCAGGACTAAGAAACCATTCATACACTGTCTCATTGAGAAACCAACCACTAGACACAGGGCTGGCAATGACTCAGCGAGTATGCTGAAAAGGCAATGCGGCATTCATGGAAGAAGTCCAGTTCATCCGCTCTTTTGTGTTCAACCAAGCCAAATTGAGCAACAAAATGAAATAAGGTAAGTGAACTTTTATATAAATTTTAAAGTATACTAATACTATTTTACCTGACCCCATGTCATGCAACTCAAGAGAGCACTGGGTGTGCACATGGTGAGAGCCGAGAACTGTTATATGATCAGACAAACAAAAATTTAATCTCGGGTACTCGACTCTCTCTTGGGAAATGCTAGGCGCCCTCACAAGATTATGTTTATATGCCCATACCTACAACAATAATGAAAATCAAATTCATGCAAGAATAAGAATGGAATTGACATTGGTGGAAGAAGAGTACCTCGGTAACCACCATAAAGCCAACAAAAGACTTCTTTTTCTGCAAATCTTATCCAGTCCATGATAGAGACAGGTAAGGCCAGCTTCACCCCAGTCGTAAAGCGGTACCATACTCATATCAGTAAGGGCCCTTAACATCGACAAAGGATGGAAAATTCGATGTTGCATAAAATGGTTGACCTGACCAAATACAGTAAAAATCCTCGAGCACATTGTTTGGTTGTTTCCCTACGAACCCATCCTTCATAGTTCATCCAATAATTCTAAATTATCTCAATTTTTATCTTGAAAGGCCCTTTAAATGATGGTTCCACACCAATTAACTGTTGGACTTCTTCGAATGTTAGAATATCATTGGTAAGAGGGACCGAAAGGCTATAGTACCGGATATCAGTTATGGCTGTATAATTGACTAGGCCAATGGTCATCTCTCCTATAGGTAGGTGAAAAGTGTGGTCGTGTTCATCCACCGCTCTGACAATGCTTGAACTACACTCCTATCTATCGGACACTCCTCGGATGGTAATTGCAAGATAATGCTTTGAAAACCGCAATCTCGAATAATCCATTTTACCTGAGAAGGTGCTACATCATACCATTGTCGGGCTTTCTAGACACACCCTCCGCCCCGGATAATGCAACGATCATGCTAACATGGAGCCAGGTAAGTTAACACAAGGTAAGTATATCATCATATGAATACCACTAATTTTTAGGCTAAATTTATTTATGTTCTATTTTTAGTCTATCTATTTACTTATTTGTTAAATTCTTAAATATAGTCATCTAATTATTTTATTTTTCCTAGATCTTAAAAAAACACAAAAATGAAAAATAATTTGCTGCTAAAATAAATAATTGAATTATTACCTTGGTTTTTTACTTGAACTGTGATGAAGCTACATCTCGGTTAGTAGACTTATAGTTCTATATTCACAAACTCCAATAACTCAGCATTAGATCGAGTTCCTAATCTCGAAGCATGCATTTTCTCCTCAACTCTATGCTAAACTCTCTGATTTCAAAATATGTGTGAGTGTGGATGAAAAGAAGAGATGAGCCAAGGTTTATACAGAAAAATTGCAAAGGAAAAAGACAAAAACAAAAAACAGTACTCTCGTGGAAAAAAAGTAAATGTTACTATTGATAAATAGTAAATGAATAGTTGGTGAATGTGCATAAATAGTGACTACATAGTGAATAAATAGTAAACTCAATTATTTAATTAAATTATTCAGATACTTACGTGTATATAACTATTTTTGCACTTTTAAAATATTTTTATGCGCAGGGGGCAAGAAGATATAGGTATGGTAAAAAATAGCTAAATTTTTTGCAAATTTCTTTAATACCCTACTTACTAAAATTATTTTTTGTAGATAATCAAATTATTTCTTAAGTCTAGAACTTAGTTTGGGTCCATAACCCAAATTTCTCTTAAGTCTAGAACTTAGCTCGGGTCCAAAACCTAAATTCTCTCTTAAGTCCAGAACTTAGCTCAGGTCCAGAACCTAAAATCTATCTTAAGTCCAGAACATAGCTCGGGTCTAGAATCCAAATTTCTCTTAAGTTTAGAACTTAGCTCGGGTCCAGAACCTAAATCACTCGTAAGTCCATCACTTAGCTCGGGTCCAAAACCCAAATTACACTTAAGTCTTGAACTTAGCTCGGATCCAGAACCCAAATTACCTTTAAGTCTAGAACTTACCCCGGGTCCAGAAACCAAATCCTAAATCTAGCTCGGGTTCAGAACCTGAATTATATTTTAGTCCAGAGCTCAAACCAACCTTGGGAGTCCAGTATGGCTCAAAACCCAATCAAAAATCACATTGCTTTTCACTCTCTTTTCCCGTAGTCTCAGATCGCTCAAGCAGGGGGAAAACTGTAGACCCTTAATTTTTGACCCAGTCTGGTCCAATATTTTAAATAGTTTAAAATAATTTTTGTGGTATTTTAATTAAATAATATTTATTTTAATATTTAATATTTTTAATAAAAATAAAAATAAAAAAATAATATTAGTAAAGTTAAATAAATAAATAATCGGCGACGAAAAATTTTGTCGTTGGCGAAATTGGCTTGGGCCAATTCGCCATAGGAAAAACCTGCGATGAATTGGCCACAAGCCAATTCGCCGCAAGCTAATTCGCACACAAACTCTTGAAATTCTCATACTGGCCCATCCGTAGCCCACAGCAGTTTTTGCCAGCGTAATTTTTGCCAGAAACCGAATTCTACTTGGTCTTTTATTTCTTTTCCTAAATGGTTTTGATGTTATTATACAATTAGAATTAGGTTTTGATTTTTTCCTATAAATACCACATTAAAACATACAAAAAGGAAGACAAAACATGGATCTCTTGAACTGAAATTTTCAACGGAACTTGGGACTCTTAAATTCTTGCGGCCAAATGAAAACCCTAGCAAGCAAGAAGAAATCCAAGACACAGCAACCAAATGAGGCAACAAGCAATCATCTCAAGATTGCTTTGCTCAACTTAAACCAAATCTGAAGCAAGCAATAGCTTGGTTCAATTTCTTTAATTTGGTGGAGCCTTCAAACGTAAGTAAATTGCTCTAAATTCAGTGTATTAAATCATTAATCATCTTCATCTTTTAAGCCATCATCACGCTGTCTTAGTTATTTAATTCCTCCTTTAATTTAGTTTACGCAGTAGCATAAATTAGTTCACACAATACCTAAGGTCTTAATTAAAGTAAAAAATATAATCATTCAAAACACAAATCTAATTACTTAAACCTTAAGTTATTTAAACCCTAAATCTTAATTAATTCTATTTTAAAACCTTCACAGTAGTTTTTATAATTTTATTCACTGAGTTATTTTTAATCTTTTGATAATTAATTTAGCTTTCAAGGATTGTTTCACCTAAAAAAATACTTAAATAGTTATTACAGTCAATATTAAAAGCACATTCAACTTTGATCACAGAAAAGCATCAAATTCTAAATTCAAAATCATAATCTACAGAATCATGATTTCAAACCATGAAACCCTAATATCTTAGCCGTAAAACCCTAAAACTTTAATAGCATTAAAACATGTTTTTTCAAATCTCAAATCCTAATTACACCTTTCTAAAAATCAAAACAACAATCTGTTTGCTTAAAACCATAACCAAACCTATTTTTTTAAATCACAGTAGCATTATTTTCATAAAAACATCCCAAACCCTAAATCATTAAAACATCCAGTAGCTTGTTATTTCTTTAAAATATTTCTCAACTAATTAAACTAGTATATGCAAAACCCTAGTTGTTAATCATAAAACCCTAAAAACCATAATTGTTGCATGAACCCCTAAAGTTAATATATTTCCTTAGGAATTGAGTCATCCACCCCTTTCCTTTTCCAGGCTCGTTCGGGTGGTGACTCCTTTTTCTCCAGGCTTAGGTCCATGTTCTCTAAGACTCCTAGCCTAAATAGTGCCAAAGTCACAAGAACCATTCCACCGGGAGTGGGGGCAAAAATCCCCGCTCACATGTAGTTAGGTGGTTTACACGGGGATTCATTATGGGCTAGTTGGATGGGTGTGTTTCCAAAAGATGAGCCATATGGCTTGGTTAGATAATGGGAAATGGTGGCTCAACTAGATAAGTCATGTGGCTAGGTTAGATGGTGAGCTATGTGGCTTGGTTAGAAGGTGAGCCATTGTGGCTAAGTTGGATGGGTTTGTTCTCGAAAAGATGAGTCATGTAGCTAGGTTGGATATTAGGCCATTATGGTTAAGTTGAATGGGTTTCTTCCCAAAATATGAGCCATGAGGCTAGATTAGATGGTTTGCCATTATAGCTAGGTTTGGTGGGTGTGTTCCCAAAAGGTGAGCCATGGGGCTAGGTTATATGGTAAGCCATTATGGCTAGGTATAATGATGAGTTGTGTGGCATGGTTAGAAAATGAGCCATCATGGCTAGGTTAGATAGGTTTGTTCTCAAAAGGTAAGCTATGGGGCTAGATTAAATGGTGAGCCTTTATGGCTAGGTTGGATAGGTGTGTTTCCAAAATGTGAGCCATAGGGCTAGGTTATATAGTGAGCCATTGTGGTCTCAAATGGTTAAAGCCATGTGGCTGACTGAGGCTTGGTGTGATCCCTAATGGTTTAAGCAATTATGGCTCAGTGAGGTTGGGCATGGTCCCTATGGTTCAAGCCATTATGCCTCAGTGAGATTGCACATAGTCCATAATTGTTCAAGCCATTATGGCTTAGTGAGCTTGGGTGTGGTCCCAAATGGTTCATACCATTGTAGTTCGAGTCTACAATGGTTTGAGTCATTATAGTTCTAGTTTACCGGGTTCAGTGTGTCCCCTAATGTTCAAGCCATGGCTGGGGTCTACACATTAGTTTTGCTTCGAAAGGTTAAGCCATAGGGCTATAATTCATAAGATTAGGTATTTTTCCTAAGGTTTAAGCCATGAGGCTAGGGTTGGGTGTGTCACCAAAGGTTAAGCCATGGTGCTATAGTTCATAAGATTGGGTGTATTCCCAAGATTCAAGCCATGGTGTCTAGGGTGATTTAACTTTTTTATTCTTTATTTGAGTTATCCATGTCCATTTTGTTTAGCCTTTGTTGCCTCGATTCATGCCTAAGGGTTAACCCATCTTAGGTTCATGTCTAAAGGGTTAAGCCATTGTGCCTTAGGTTCATGTCTAGAGATTAAGCCACTAAGGCTTAGATTCATGTCTAAAGTTTAAGCTAATGTGATTTAGATTGATGTTGAATACTTATGCCAATATGGCTAGGGTTTGTTGGTTAAGCCAATATTGCTTAGGTTTATGTTTATGGATCAAGCCATGGTAGCTTAGGTTTATGTCCTAAGATCAAGCCATGGTGGTTTTTGATTGTGTTAGGTGGCTAAGCCAATATGGACCAGTTTGTGATGTGATGGGCAAGCCAATATGGCATGGTTTTGATGTTTAAAGGTTAATGATGTGGGTTAAGCCTATGACCCTTAGTTTTATAGGTCAAGCCAATGTGGTCTAGGTTTGATGAAGGTTAAGTCTATGTTTATAAGGTAAACTAAAGTGGTTTATCTCTACATTTAAGGGATAAGCCAATGCGTCTTAGGTTAAGCCAATACCACTTAGTTATATGTGCGATGGTTAAGCCAATGTGGCTTAGGTTTATGTTTACGGCTTAAGTTTGACTTTTTAAGAAAGGAGTGCCTTAAATTTTAAGGATCTTATAGACATTTAAATTTTCTACTCTGAGAATTATTGTCGAATACGATAATAGTATTATTGAACTCGACAATTATCAAGGAATATCGAGCACATAGATAAAGAACAAATATTGTTGATTCTCAAAATTATTGAATTTGGCAATTGGATACTTCCAAACTCAATAATTACGCTCTATAAATCTCACCTCTCTCCTATAAAAGGGAGCTTCCAGCTCTCTTGAAGGGGACTTTTTAGCTGTTTAGATGCAAGGTTTCTTTTTTTACAGACAAAAGAAAAAGAGAGTCAGAAAACCTGATCACTTTCCCAACTTTTTTTAATCATTTGTAAAAGAAAGATTATTCAGCAAAGTTCAATCATTCAAAGCAAGAGTCAAGAACACTCTATAGCTCTAGGAAGTTGGTTGTGATTTTCATCCATTGGTAGTAAGTTTCTTAGGTTTCTAGTGTTAATCCTCAATTATACTCCATTTTATGTCATGATCTATATTAATATTGCATCATTTCATCTCACTTAGATGTTTCAATCATAAGCAGAATCATTAAACTTTAAAAAAAAACTAAAAAGAATACTCATTCAAGAACTGAGATCTACTAACTCCAGGTCAAATATTTGGATGTATGACTTATAAATGATAACTATAAAAAAAAACATAGGAGAAGAGACTCACCATTAAACACGTGTGTGATAGAAGTGCAAGGTTTCGTTAGAAGTTATAAAGGAAGCTTCATCGACCCACAAGTTACGCGCTCTAAACAGACTCCCTCTCAGTATATGCATACATTTCATCTATTTTTTTTTGGCTTGTAGGCTTTGAGAAAAGAGTAGAAAGGGGCTACTAACAATAATATTTCCATAGGAATTGCATACATGCCAACAGCCATAGGTGAGGATAGGATTAAGGTATTAGTAAGCTCCAAAGTAGCATAAATAAAAGACCAAATGGCTGTCATGATAAAGATAATATGGAATTTAGAGACATCAAATGTCTAGGCTAGGGGATCAATCACCCAACAAGAGAAAGAAGGGTTGTCAATGAAGATAAAGATATGTATGAGGGCCTAGATGAAAAATATAATCACACAAGTCTAGCTTTCAAGAAGAAGGTCATTGATTTCTAGAAAGTAATGTTCAAATGGATGAATACCCAATGTCAACAATAGTCCTCCAAAGAAGATGAAATGACTGAACTTGACAAGATGTTTACAGAGGATGAAATCCTACCACCCAAGTTCAAGCTCCTTGATATTCCAAAGTTTGATGGAACTAGAGACCCTGAGATTGACTTGAGCCAATATGTAACCCTCATGAAGACTGCTTCTGCCACTAATGAATAGACTATGAAATGTTTCAGGCTATCTTTAGTTGGAAATGCCATTCATTGTTACAAATCAGTTGACATTACCACTAAAGAGAATTGGAAATTTCTTCGAACTTCCTTCATTAAGCAATTTGGGAATAACACTGACATGGAAGTCTCCTTGATCAAGTTGGAGTCTCTAAAGAGAATGAGAGCTTCTCACACTAAATGAAGAGATGGAGAGGAAAAGCTATTTTATTCATGTGAAGACCATCTGAAAGAGATCAAATCAGGATATTAATCAAGGGCTCCCATTTAAAAAAGAAGTTGAGCTTTGTTCTTATCAAGAACTTCCAAGATATATAATACTTAGGGATGTAATTGGAGGAGTTACAAAGAGATGAGGAAAAATTATGGTCATAAATGAAAGAAAACAAGCTGAAAAGCATAGGAGTATTACAACCTATATTATTGAGGCCATTATCGTATCCATTACCACTAAGGTTCAACTTGAATCTTTATTATGAATTTCCTTAAAGTCGTGACACAAACCAATGTTTAAGGGATAAAGTTCAATAATTGATTGACAATGGCATTGTTCCAAGACCTGATCAATAGCAAAATTAAAGAATTTTCTATTATAGAAAGAAAAAATCACCCCACTATAAAAGACATATGGAGGTTTATTTCACTAAATAAAGGAGGTATTTGCATCAATCATTTTAGTAAAGCCTATAACTCTATGTAGATGCACCATTAAGATGTCTCTGTAAAACTTGTAACTCATTCTTCAAAGAAGTAATCTCATCCTTAAGCAAATCACTTCTCTCATTTGCACTATCAAGCTCGCTTTGAAGATGCTTGTTGGCCACCCTCTCGATCTCTAACTCAATCTATAAGTCATAAAATAGCACATACATAAGCATACATTTTAATAAAAATTAAGTTTTGTAGGAAAAAGTATGCTTACTGTAAGAGTGGCAATCTGAACATCCCTAACAATAATCTGGCTCTGGAAAGCAAAGAAGCACACTAGTAAGTATAAGAAAAAATCATTTCATACAATAAAAAAAGTCTTGCTTTTTATAGGTACCCACCACTACTTCATTTGAAAGAGTAGCGAGGCAAGTTGTCGCAGCAGAATATAAGGAATAAACCTCCTCATACGCACTCCAAGGAGCTTATAAAGAAATAAACATAAGATAATTGCTTGTCCTACCTATGAAGAGAGTTATAAAGAGTAAATTTACATGAGTCATGTTAGGAGGAGTCCTCAGCACTGCTCGAGTCATGGGGATCAGTCTCTCTGAAATGGGAACTTCCCCATCCATGTATAGGAAGAATATAGACTGAGGAGGCCACTTAGGCATCCTAGAGACAAAAGAAGCTGGAGCAAATACTGAAGGTAGCTCAGAAGGAGTAAAAGAATGATGAGCTTAAGTATCCCAGGACGTAGAAGCCTCAACTGGTCTCCTTCTCCTATGAAAGGTCTAAAAAAAGAATAAAAATCAATCTCTAGAAGAAATAGGAAAGATAAAAGAAAAGGAAAAAATACTAACCTATAATCTCCCCTCACCATGGACCGTCTCACTTACAGGATGAGGCTGAGTATCAGGTGCATCAGCTGGAACAAGAAAAGTTAGTCTAAGAGGGAGCAAGCTCTGCCTCACAAAGTCCAAATAAGAAGAGGTATCATTATCATCAACTTTCAAAATAAATTGACGAAAATCCTTGCCCTGCCTCCATAGAACCCAATTTATTTCCCGAATTAAATTCAAAGTAAAAATGGTTTTGGGAATACCAAAAGGAACTGATCGCCTATTTGGGCCTAGATACAACTCAAAATACACGTTTCCCTAAATACCATTTGGAAGAACTAAGACCTACTATAACCTACTATAATCATCCGACATTTAATAATGGCTCTACTAAAAGCATAACTGGGGATCAAGGATGTTCCACTCTATCTATAGAATCCCACCATGTCTGAGGCATCTAGAAAAGAGGAAATGGTAATTATATAACCCATTGTCTATAAGAATAAAAAAACTAACAAAAAATCTATTTACTTTTGACTAGGGTAGCTACTGAAGGGCAGATCTCAAAGCAGAGACATCATGAGATATCTCAAAAGCCTTCATGCCCTCCATCCAAGCTCTAAGATAGGGGAAGTCATGATGGAATTCGACTCAATATCAGGAGGTGGAAAGAAGGTGGAGCTCATAGGCCCAAATCTCCACAAAATGGCTAAGCTAGATAAGCAAACAAATGATAAAGAAAAGGAGGAAAAGAAAAAGGAAAGGTATTGAGAGCGGGAATTTTTGCCCTCGCTCCCATGTGGAATAGTTCTTATGACTTTGGCACGGTTAGGCTTAGGGCCTTAGAGAACATGGGCTAAAACTAAAAAAAAAATGGAGTCGCCACCCAGATAGGTCGGGAACATAGAAAGAAGTGGATGACTCGATTTCTAAGGAATTCTCA
This sequence comes from Garcia nutans, assembly GCA_947685225.1. Lineage (NCBI taxonomy): Eukaryota > Viridiplantae > Streptophyta > Magnoliopsida > Malpighiales > Euphorbiaceae > Garcia > Garcia nutans. The sequence goes on along the minus strand of CANTUV010000007.1, from coordinate 26,737,721 downwards.
ACCCCTTATTGGGTTTGGAAAGTTAGGTACATATGGGGAAGGTGAGAAATGACCCAACACCCCCATAATGCCCGATGCATTGAAACCAACCTCCGCACAAATTGAAAACATTTCCTTATAATAATGTCCAATGTCCAAAGTATAAGTAAATAAAAATTGGACACTTACCAATTGGTGGAGACATATCCATTACAATTATCCCAAAGTCTTTAAATAAATTAAAATACAAAAATAAATAAATTAAACAAATAAGGCACCAATGAGTGAAAATATGCCTTTTAAAAGTCTATTAAAAATACAATCAATAAATACATAAAAATCATCCATAATAAAACAAGTAATCAAACAAATAACCTATCATTGCATAAACAATTTCTAAATTAGGGCTAAACTAATAAAATTAAAGTTAATTATAAAAATTACAATTTACAAAAAGATCTTAATATTAACCCATTAATGAAAATTGGGTGTGACACCGAGGATTGTGCCTGCGGCAGTCCCATTAGCCAATTAGCGCCCCTTGCAGGAGATCAGGGGCAGCGCCCCGAAAGGTAAATAATTTTCAAAATACGTTTCGATATGGAATTAGGGTTTCTATCCAAATTAGGTTTTATAATTATACAAATTAGAGTTTTAGGGTTTTGGATCAAAATAGGGTTTACAATACTAAATTAGGGTTTTATACTTTCAAATACAAGATTAGGGTTTTAAAACTATAATTTAAGATTTTGGTTGTTTAAAACAAGCCAATAGGATTTTAGGTAATTAAATTAAAGGTTTCAAATTAAATGATAAGGTACTGTGAATCTAAAACAAATAAAAGTTATATAACAAGACTACTGAATGGAATAATGTTAAATGAATTAAGCTACGGTGACCATTAAACCAAGGAAAACAAGCTGCTAGACATGCTTTAATGAAACCAATATGAAAACAGTTAATTGAAGTTTAAATGAAATAATAGTATCATACCTACGTTTGTAGATTCCACCAATATCAATTTGTTGAATCAACTTAAATCTTGGTGGGATGAAGCAATCTGGAGATGATGGATACTACCTCCTTTGGTTGTTGTGTGGTTACTATCTTTCTTTGCTTTTTCTTTTTTTTTTGCTCTGTATGTGTTTTGATCATTCTTTGCTGCCTCTGTTTGTTTTTAATTGTCTATTTATAGGCCAATGACAGTTTAATCTCAAACCCTAATATGCTAATCTAATGGTTATCTGAATTCCAATATTAATTAGGTTAAAACTAGTGAATAATGAGCTAAGTCCGAGCTCCATCCTAATTTCCAATTAAAACTATACTTGCTTGAAATTGGGACCGAATGCCTTGCCAATTCAACATGGAGCTAGGTTTATGTCGAATTGGCAAGTGCCAATTCGATATGAGCTTTGGCCCATGTCTAATTTGCTCTCCAATTCGATATGGTGTCTAGGTTTTGGGTAGAACAAAGCTAGTTTGGGTCAAACCAAGCTAGTTTGGGTCAGACTAAGTCGTGCCATCTTTATTTTGGGGTTTTAAAACTAAACTGGACTTAATTCAAGCTGTTTATGCATTTAAGATTATGCCAGACTAGGTTTAAGCTTCAAAAATTATACCAGGCCCTTTTTAATTTAATCCATGCAAAAATTTAGGGTCTACAGTTTTTCCCCCTGTTTGAAAGATCTGAGACTTCATTGGAAGAGAGTGAAAAGTAAAATGACTTTAATATGATTTTGGAAAAGGATGGGTTTTGTACTTGGAGGATTGATTTGGGTTCTAGACCCAAGGTTGGTTTGGGTTTAGGACTCAAGACTGGATTTGGGTTCTTAACCCTAGATAAGATTTAACTGATCTTTTATCAATTGAGAGTTTGGCTTTCTTCTAGCTAAACAATTTCAACTTCTTCTAGATGGACTGACCTTCTGTTTGTTGAGGGCTCTGGCTTTCTTCTAGCCAAAACAATTTTAGCTCTTCTAACTGACTAACCTTCTATCAGTTGAGAGTTCTGGCTTTCTTCTAGCTGTTTATTCCATTCTTCAATGGATTCTACTGACCATCTGTCATTTGAGAATTTTGGCTTTCTTCTAGCCAGTTGTTCCTTTCTTTAATGGAATATGGGTCTTCGCCCTTCAAAATAGATCTTCATCCTTGGACATCAGGTCTTCACCCTTCAAATTGGATCTTTATCCTTTGTATATCAGGTCTTCACCTTTTAAAATGGATCTTCATCCTTGGACGTTGGGTCTTGACCTTTTAAAATGGGTCTTCATCCTTGGACATCTATCTTGCATTGACTTTATCTCTTCTAGCTAGATTGATCTTTTGTCTTTTTGCATCTTCAATCTTTTAGGATTCTTTCTTTCTTCTTGTTTTGTTCTTTTTATCCTTCCTTTTGCAAAAAAAAAAAATTAACTATTTTTTAGCTGGTCCTCATATCCTCTTTTTGCCCCCTGCGTGGCAAAATATTGAAAGTAAGTTTAAAAATATTTTGTACATGCATAAACATAAAAAAAATTGAAAGGAGAAACTTTGCCCCCTGTGTAGGATCAAACCACTGATTTCTTTTTTCGTGTAGGCTCTGATTGATGTTTGTGTATTGTTTGGTTCCTTGCATAAGCATGCATCTCCATTTTTTTAAAGTTACTGGATCTTCCTCAAACAATGGGCCTTCTATGCCCCCTGATTCCATATAGTCTTCATAATTGCTTCATAGAGTATATGTTCTTCACTTTGACAAAGAATAGATAACACAAGAAAAAAATGCAGTGTGATATGCTTATGTATGCATGAATAATACTTATAGTAGTTCTATTGACTCACATACTAAGGCGATCAACTAAAATACTCCCATGGATTCCTTCAGAATTCACTTTAAGGTATTGGAATGGCAGAAGACTTCACATTTATGGTTTTTATCTTTAAGATATTGAAAATATGATAGTGGGGCCCAAGCAGCAGAGATACATCCATTTTAAAATATGATTCAGAATGCCGATTGGTAATTTCTTCATAACCTTGCAAGTTATCCTTGCATTAGCCCTCTTTTTCCCATTATGTCCTTTGTGGTTTGACAATGCAACATACTTCTCTCAACTTAAAGGTTTATGTAACAAGAAAACATTTTTTTTAAATTTATCAAATGTTGACTTTGTCAAATCAGTTTCATTGTTTCTTATGACTTGATTTTCCAAATTAACATATCTATAAAATGACAACCCTAGTTATCATACTAAACTTGGGAATCATTTCCATTTAAGCAAGAATTGTTGCACTTTAGATAGGCACATACACATTGCATGGCTAAAGGTCTCATTGAGTTTAAATATTGTCTATCTCATATGCATACTTATTCAAACTATCTCCACTAATAGATTCTACCTACCAAGACAGATCAACAGGTCTTTAATAAGCTTTCTACAAGGGACATGGGCTAAGCAAAGGCCATTTTTAGGTTGGAGTTGATGTAACATTATGGACAAATCTTCACATTATAAACTTCTTGTTGGAACTGTATACTTTTAGAGGTTCCATTTTCACCTTTTGGCTATCTTTTTATCTTGCTTCATGAAAAACAAAACTTCAAATCTTGCTTCATAAAAAGACAGAGCTTATCTTCTTGGTAGAAATCTAGATTTGATTATAATGACCTTTGCTTTTGCAAAAAGTTTACTTCTTCTTCTTTTATTTTTCTTCTTCTCTTTTTTCTTTTTCTTTCTTTTTCTTTCCTTTTCCTTTTCTTTCCTTTCTTTTTTTCTTTTTCTTCTTTTTCTTTTTCTTTTTTTTACTTTGACTTCTTTTTCTTTTCTTTTTTTTCCTAGATCTAAAAGTGTTATCTTGTTTGCACCATTCCATGCTTCTGATTATGGATGAGTGGAGTAGAGTGAGTTTACTTCAACAAGGATAAATCATTTGTTGCCCTGATGTCATCTTAATAGATCGGAGATATTATGTCTAGTATCAAGTGAACTTCAACTATCCTAATGGTATTGACTATGCATTCCTTTCTTTGATCTTCTTGCCCCTTCACCTTAGTTATCATCAGACTTGTCATGAGAGTCACAACAACATAGGGTATGTTATTGAGCTTATAAACCAATAAAGAGCAAGCTAAAATCTCATGAAAGTTCAAGGGGACAAACTAGGGATTGATTATAATTGGGTGGATACTAGTTGTTGGCTCACTAAATAATACCTATATCATCTCTCTCTTAAATAAACAGAGTTCAATTTTGCCTCAAAACATCAAAGCATTTTCTAATATTGACTCGAATCTAGACACAGATAATTATGCAGGATCCCTCTCTAAGTAAGTATACATAACTCAATACTATAGACTAATTCCCTTACCTAGTAAAGTCATTAGAATCATGATTCATAGATACACGAATTCATGAATATCAAGCTAGACTTATCATTGGCTGAACACTATAATATCAAAAGCCAAAAAAATTATAAATTCAATAAAAGTAATTTATTCAAAAAATTTTAATTAAAAAATATAATTATTCCAATAAAATATCTAAGAAAGCAAACTAAAATGAGCAACACTCAAGCCAAGGAAAGTTTGTTGAGTTGGAGTTGAAGTTCATTTATTTGGGCATATCAGGGGCAAGGATTTTTTCATCATAATTGATAGTCATTGCTTCATCATCCACAGTTGGTCCAAGCTTAGTTAGTAGTACCTCCTCTTTAGCAATTCCTCCATCCTCTTCTTGAAAAGATGATAAGATAAAACTTTCCTTCAATTCTCTCCCTATCATAAAGGTTGCTGGTGGAGTCACTCTTTCAAATTTAGGCAAAGGATTACTCTTGGTGTTGGGTTTATCAGGCTCAGGCAACTTTTCACTGTCATTCAAATCATGGATCTAGTATTTTAGTCACAAGCATTTTTCCATCTCATGTCCTTGTGTCTGATGAAATTGACAAAAGGTGTTAGTATCAAAATTTAGTGGTAAAGGATTCGAAAATAGGCAAGGAGTCAAAGATTATAACAGTCCCTTCTTTTGTATTTTATTTAAAACCCAAGACAATGGTTTTTCCAACTCTAAAAACTGCCTCCTACTTCCTTGAATAGTTGCATTAACATCAACTGCCTTTTGTGTACTTTGATTACCAGACTAATAATTCCCTTTCTCAATTGTTCTTGCAGAAAAATGGTTCTTCTCTCTTTCCCATTGTTCTATTTGCAAGCTAGATTGAAGGAGGTCTTTAAAATCTCTGATAAGGGAGTGGGACATCCTTTCATGAGGATTAGGTAGCACTCCTCTCACAATCATCCAAATATGGTCTGACTCATCTGGCCTTTTCTTCAGCAATGCAACCTTGTTTCTCCACCTCTTCATATACTCAACAAAATTCTCATTTTGCTTTTGTATGATAGTTTCCACCTCTATCAGGGTCACTCCCAACTCAACATTATACCCATACTACTGAATAAAGGCTTTGTACAGTAAATCCCAATCTTTTTGGGTGTTCTCCTCTAAGTTATTGAACCAGTTTTGCACAACAGGGTCTAATGAGAGCATGAAATACCTTAGCGTTTGAGCCGTTGTATCTCTAGCATACAGCATAGCAGTAATGTACTACTTAACATGCAAGGGAGGATTCCTTATACCATTGTACCTAGCGAAATAAGGCATCTTGAACTTGTAATGAACTTCTTCTTCTTGCTCAAATAGCTTGTCCACTTTTGACACTTCTTCAGCCTTTAGCTTCTTTTTAAACTTCTTCTCTAAATTGGCAATCATCTTATCCACATCTGAAGTTTCAGTCTTTTCAATAGTTGATTTCTCCATAGTCTTTGCTTCTTTCTTTTTATCTTGAGAATCTTGAAAATACTGAGCCCAATCATCATCATCCATCATCATTTTTTCATCATCCATAGCCACTTCACTAACCTTGGCCTTTCCCTTGTCTTTTTTTTTTCTTAATACTAGTTGATGCTTCAATGGTGTTCCCTAATAGTGCAGCTAGTTGGCTTTTCATCATCTCAGCCATGATCTCCTTTAGTTCTTCTATCTTGGAGCTGATTGTATCGTCCACTACCCTCTGAATCTATTTAGGTTCCATTGCTTTTGGTGAGAAGCTTACTGAGTTGTTATTGGATTCTACATCACTGACGTAGGTCAAATTGTCGTAAGCTCCTGAAATGCTGTACTCTAGGTCTATGATACAGAAAAGATCAATGTCATGTAATGTAATGCATGCATGTTTATATTCATGGATGCACAAGTAACAGATTAAAAAAGATAATTAGAACGTTCCTTCCAACCGTATAACTTCCACACACGAGTGACGAGTCTATTTTCCTAGTTATATGGTCAACAAAATATTGACATTAGACATCTTGTTTTCAAAAAGGTTCACTCGAGAAATTTAACCAATAGTCATATTCTCAAACATAGAAGTCAGTCCATGATAATTCTCATTAATTAGGCTTTAATCCAATGGATCAACTAAAAATAGCTTTTTCTGCTATATTATGGATTAAAATTGAATTAAAGGGTTTATCATAAATAGATTTCCTATTTGGAAAAACAACTAATGATTCATGCCACAAAGAAGCTCATGATTAACAACTCTTGGTATAAATTAGGCCCACAATTGATTTTTAGTACTCCATAATTGGCCTAAATAGATGTAAGCCCATTTAAGAAAAAGGTTAAGAAAAGTTATAATTTGATTGAAGTGAAAAATAGTTTTGTTTCAAAGCCCATTGTAAAAAAGTTTATTTAAAAATGAATCTTGGGGTTTGTACTTGGGCCATAAGATAGAAATAAATTTTTGACCCATTTTAGTAAAGTTTTATGTCCAGAGACCATCTTGAAAGTTTTAAACATAATTTTGGTCTTTTAGGCTTAAAGGAATAAAACTGTTTTGAGCTTATAATATGACTAGGTCATATTAGAGAAAGAACAAACAAAATAGGCCATGGTTCAAACCAAGATATATCAATCATAGTCAAACAACAAGCATTAGGGCAAAAACCTAAGAAAAGTTACTAGGCCAACTACATGAGCTTTAGTCTTTAGGTTTAAAAAATTTAGGTTCCCATAGCAAGTATATATCATAAGGTATGAGTCTATGAGTGGTTATGTCATACTCGATCTCCATACCTTGAGTGAAAGTATGGTATCGTTTACATAACACAACACGGGTAACACGAGGCATCCTAACTCATGCATACAATGCAATCTAAATGAGGCAATGGATAATATCATAATAATAAAGAATAAAATAATATAAAGACCAACGGAATCAACTTTTCTTATCCCCAGTGAAGTCACCATTGTAAGAGATAATTTTTGCTCTCACTCCCATGTGGAATGGTTCTTGCGACTTCTGCACTATTAGGCTCAGTGCCTTAGAGAATACAATCCTAAACCCGGAGAAATGGACTTGCCACCCGGAGGGGCTGGGAAAATAGAAAGGGATGGAAGACTCAATTTCTATGGAATCTCCAACCAACTATTGGGTTCGAAAAGTTGGGTATGTATGGAGAAGGTGAGAAATGGACTAGCACTCCAAAATGCTTGGTTCATTAGAACCAACCTCTTTTTCAAGTCTAAATATTATTGAATTCATAACTTATTAAAATATCATCCATACCATATGCAATGGAAATAAAAAAATATTCATTTAAAATAAAAAATTCAGAACCAACAAAATGGGCACCTGTACAAATTAGAAACATGTCTTTACAATAATGTCTAATGTCCAAAGTATAAGTAAATAAAAATAGGACACCTACCAATTTGTGGAAACATGTCCCTTATAATTTTTTCAAAGTCTTTAAATAAAATAAACTACACAAAATAAATAAATTAAACAAATAAGGCACCCACGAGTGGAAACATGCCTTTTACAAGTCTATTAAAAATACAATCAATGAATAGTTAATAATTATCCATGGTAAATCAAGTAATCAAACAAACAACCAATCATTACATAAACAATTTGTAAATTGGGGCTAAACTAATGAAGTTAAAGTTAATTATAAATATTACAATTTATAAATAGATCTTACTATTAACCCATTAATGTGGTGTGATGATGAGGATCATGCCTACGGGGTCCCGCTAGCCAATTAGCGCCCCTTGCATGGGATCGGGGGCAGCACCCTCGAAAGGTAAACAATTTTCAAAATAAGTTTATTGTGGAATTAGGGTTTCTATCTAAACTAGGTTTTTATATTTATACAAATTAGGGTTTTTAGGGTTTTGGATCAAAATAGGGTTTATAATACTAAATTAGGGTTTTATGCTTTTAAAAACTAAATTATGGTTTTAAAACTATAATTTAAGATTTTGGTTTTTCATAACATGCCAATAGGGTTTTATGTTATGTTTAAAATTTTAAACAGTGAACTTTTTAATTAATATTGATAATTGATAGTGTATAATGATAAAAGTGACCTGGATAAATGATATAAGTAAAAAATAATGAATAGTGGATCTTAAAATTATTTGAATAAATTATTTTTATAATTTTACGGGACTAAAATTTGAATTAGAATTAAATGATATGAAAGATGGTGTACCGTAGCTAAAATGAGTTTGCCTCACGTAATTAAATTATATATATATGGACATGTGTGTGTGTGTGTAAAATTTTCTTTTGTCTTCTTCCATGTCCCATGCCTATCATCACCATCATCACTAAAACTTCTCCTTTCTTCTTCTTTTAAAAAATTTAGCCAAATTTTAAAAGGAAATCACATCTAGTTATAAGTTTTAGAAGAATAAGCTATAAAAGGTGAGATTATCAACAAGTGATTAAAGAGAAAAGAGGAATTTTTGAAGAGGTATGAGCTTATATATTTTAATATGCAAATATTTGAATTTCTATGAGTTTAATGTTTGAATTGATTAATTGAGTCATTAATAATGAATTATTTCTTGAAAGTATGGATTAAATGGATTAATGAGTGAAAAATGAATTAAAAGAACTTATATATGGTGAGTATGATTCTTAATTCAATCCTTATAAGAAATGGGTAGTTTATGTTTTTTTTTTAGCCATAAGTGATGATTGAGGGCTTGATTAATTGAAGTTTGAGTAAAGTATTTGATACATCTTTAACGTAGATTTTCAATATGTTTGTGTTTAATGAAGTTAAAAGTGCAGAAAACACGATTTTGGGATGCCACGGGTGTAATGTTCCAAAATATCAAACAAGAAACCTTTTTAACTAATATTGATAATTAATAGTATATAGTGATAAAATTAATATGGATAAATCCTATCAGTAGAGAATAGTGAATAGTATATATAAAAAATTTACTGAAGAAATTATTTTTACGGTTTTACGAGGCTATAAATTGAATTGGAATCAATGGTTAAGAATGAGGGTGCACCATAGATAAGATGAGATTGGCCACACTAGATTGAACTTATTATATATACATATGTGGACATGTGTGTGTGTGTAGAATCTTTTTCTCTCTTCTTCCATCATCCACGCCATTACCACCACCATCACCATCTTCTCTATTTTCTTCTTCCTTTCAAAAAAGAATCAAGGGAAATCTATCTTTTCCAATAATATTTTTAAGATAATTAGTTAGAGTAGGTGGGATTATCAACAAGTGATCAAAGAAAAATAAGAAAAAGAGAGAAGAAGAGAGATTTTGAAAGAGGTAGTGCTTTTGTATTTTTATTTACAAATATTTGAATTTTTATGAATATTAATGTTTCAATTAGTTGATTGAGTAATCTATAATGAATTATTACTGAAAAGTATTGGTTAAATGGATTGATGAGTGAAAAATGAGTTAAAGGAACTTGTAGTGATGAGTATGATTCTTAATTCAACCATTATAAGAGTTAAGTGGTTTGATGTTGTTTTTAGCCATGAGTGATGGTTAAGGATTGATTAATTGATGTTTGAGTAAAGTATTTGATATAGACTTTTTCTATGTAAAACAAACTAGTTTATCATTCATTTTTTTTTATCATAGATCTTAAGTATATTATGTTTAAGTGGATGAGTGTACGAAACACAAAATTTTACCTGACACAGCTAGTAACACGGCCATGTCATTAGGCTTGACAATGATGTTGTGTTTCAATATTAGGCGTGTCACAGCTACTATGATTAAAGATAAATGACATGGCTAGTGACATGACACGGCCAGTGACACGTCAGTGTCATTGGGAATGTCATAGCTACTATGATAAAAGATAAATGACAAGGCCAGTGACATGCTCGTGTCATTAGGCTTGTCATAGCTACTGTAATGCAAGTTAAGTGACATGGGTAGTGACACACCTATGTCGTTGGGCATGTCAAAGTTTCTTTATGAATGGGAAAATGACATGCCCATGTCATTGGGCATGTCACTTGAAAAATTTGCCCAAAATAGTTCTTTTCCTTACCTTTTATTTATGATTCTGGCCTAAATGATTATAAGGCCTAAAAGTAAAATATTTTTGAAATCACCATAGCATGTAGTACAATAAATTTTGAATATATGATAAATATGTGTAATACCACGTGTTGATCAAAGAATTATTCCACTGAAGTGATGTACATAATTCATTGTTAATCAAAACTATTGAATTGCCCAAATCATACTGATATTAGATCTATCTTTGGAAAAAATGGCTAGCCAGAGGGAGGATAGCCATAGTGATAGTAGGCACCTCGTGCCATTAATGGATACATTATGTCATCAGTGACAGTGAGCATAATTGCCATTATACATTCTTGAGATTTGACATTAAAATTGCTACACTAACCCATTATCCAAACCTATGATCTGAGTTCAGTGTGTATGGGCATATTTAATGAAGTTACCTATATTAAAAATATATGTGAATATGATGCTATGAATAATGGAAGAAATGAAAAACAATAATATAATTCAATTATGCAAAAGTTGACTTACTCTGTTACAATGTGAAAGTGATCGATATTGTATATATATATTAATATTTCCAATGAAAATTCTAATGCACATAATAGAAATGTTACATTCAAAATACTGAATTGATCAATAACTTTCTACGTGTTATAATGATTGAAAGTGTATATAATTATATAAGATACAAAGTGCTCCAACGTATAGTACTAAATCTAAGTGCCAAAATTATAGAATGAATGAAATTATCCTATATGTGAAGCTGAAAAGTAAGACATACTGAAAAACAAATAAGTGTATTATGAGCAATGTTAACAAATGAGAAAATAAGTCTTAAATAAAATGATTCAAAAAGAGAAAAGTTGCAATACTGAAAGTATAGTATAACATGATGACTTTTATAAAATTAAAGATATTATCTTGTGTAACTAAAATATTATGTTGGATTTTTATTGAAAATATTTAATTTATTGAAATGTTTATTAAAACTGAGTATTATTACTATATTTTTGTAAGTAACTTTCTTTAATATTAAGTGAAAAAATATGTTTATACAAGTACCACTAAGCTTTGCTTAGTGTGTTAGAATTATTTTTTGACATGCAGGTATTATGTCATCGAAGCAAGTTAAGAAGTGAAATTAAAGATCTAGAAATTATCTAAAGTACATGCAGAGATCTTTTCTATATTGCACTTTTAAGTTATGAAGTATATATATATGTAATTTATCTTATCTATTTGAGAGATTGTACAAATTTATAAACGTGAATGATTATCAAATCAAGTAATGTTTTATATATTTATTTTGGATTGACAAATTTATGATGGTTATCTGATTTATAATTAGTATTTGGTTTATTGGAGATTGGTTTAAATGTTAGACTTTTATGTGTTATATTATACAGATTGTATTATTATTTGAAAATTTTTGTTAGTAACACTTTGAACGGAAACTTTGCCGATGAAATGGTTAGAGTGCTAACAGTATATTGAGTAACATTCTATTATAGTTTTACTTGAGAATTGTTAGGGAATGTTACAACAGGCTTGACTCATGGGTACCATGGGTGTGGTATTGAAGTTGGGACTATCGGAGGAAGATGTATTCCGAAGGCAGACCCAAAACCAATGTCACAAGTATGGTAACTGAGTGTCACAACTATGGGATTGAAAGTGAGGTTTTTCGTTTAAAAATTTTAATGAAACAGAGCCATTCAGAATGCCATGACAGTGGGGGGGTTTATAATGGTATTTCGCATCTTCATTTTGTAGCGTACGGGCATGGGATTGAGATGCCAAGAATGCGGGGTACTTGGATGATGTTTTTGTTTTGTATTTTGTGATATACATGCCTCATATGAGGCTTATATGCTTGTGTTTCTTATCAATGTGTTGAGAATTCATGTTTATGTGTTAAATGTATGAAAAAGAGCAATAACTTTGGATTTGTGACATATATGTGCAATACTAAATATTGAACAAAGTATTATTCCATTGAAATGGCATAAATAATTCAGTGTTAATCCAATGTTAATTAAAACTAAATTATCTAAACCATACTAATTTTAGATCTAGCTTTGGATTGAATGGCTAGCTAGAAGGTGGACACCCATATTGATGGTGGGCACATCATTCCACTAATGGACATATTGTATCATCAGTGACACTGGGCATATTTTCCCTCATAAATTCTTGAGATTGGACATTGAATTGCCAACAGTGACCCATTATCCAAACTTATGATCTGAGTTCAGTACGGATGGGTAAATTTAAAGAAGTTATCTATATTGAAAATAATGTATTATATGATTGTTGTTAAATTAATTAATTTTGGATTTAATCATGTTCAATGTTTTAAGCTTTAATGAGTTTATTAACTTCTTTATTCATGTTTTAAAGTAATAATTTCGATTGTTTCTAAGTTAGTTTATGTATAGTTCTATTTCCTTTAAATTTCTTGTATATTATAAATATATAAGCACCACTAAGATTTGCTTAGCATGTTAGATTTATTTTCTAAAGCGCAGATTAAACAAAAAGAATTGAGACTGCAGAGTGAGAGATATGCATTTTAAATCAATTGCATCACAAAGATTCAAAGAGTAATATTATAAATATTGTATTCTATATGATTCATATAGCAATACTTTATAATTTTGTATATCAGTTATATAAGTTTGAGAGTAGTAAGAAAAATATAATAATGATTATAACGTAAGTTAATAATAGGAGTTTATTATAAATTAAACAAATATATGATCATAATATAGGCATTATCATGATATATAGGGGATGTTAAATGTTAGGTAATTAAATTAAAGGTTCCAAATTAAATCCTAACCTACTGTGAATCTAAAACAAATAAAAGTCATCTAACTACACTACTGGACAAAACAAAGTTAAATGAATTAAGCTAGAGTGACTTGAAACCAAGGAAAACAAGCTGCCAGACATGCTTTAATGAAACCAATATGAAAATAGTTAATTGAAGTTTAAATGAAATAATAGTATCATACATGTGTTTGTAGATTCCACCAATATATATTTGTTGAATTAACTTTAATCTTGGTAGGATGAAGCAATCTAAAGATGATGGATACTGTCCCCTTTGGTTACTGTATGGTTACTGTCTTTCTTTGATTTTTCTTTTTTTTTTTTGCTCTCTATGTGTTTTAATCATTCTTTGCTGCCACTCTTTTTTTTTATTGTCTATTTATAGGCCAATGATAGTTTAATCTCAAACCCTAATATGCTAATCTGATGGTTATCTGAAGTCTAATATTCAAATCAGGCTAGTGTCAAACTGCATCAAAAATGGAAGCAAACAAATATGTTAAAATTGAAAATTATAAAATATTTAGAAATGCATAGGCCCAAACAACATTTTTTCTTTTTAATGATAGGAGCAGAAGATAAAAGCATAAGAGGAAGAGAAAGAAAGATGAGACTAGAAGGCAAGGCATAAAAGAGAAAAGTTGCAATACCGAAAGTGTAGTATAGCATGATGACTTTTATAAAGTTAAAGTTATTATCTTGTGTAATTAAAATATTATGTTGGTTTATTTTTGAAAATATTTGATATATTGAAATGTTTATTAAAACTGAGTATTAACACTATATTTTCGTAAGTAACATTCTTTAATATTAAGTGATAAAATATGTTTATACAAGCACCACTAAGCTTTGATTAGCATGTTAAAATTATTTTCTAATATGCAGGTATCATGTCATCTAAGCAAGTTAAGAAGTGGAATTAAAGATCTCAAAAATTATCTGCAGTACATATAGAGATCTTTAGTATATTGTACTTGTAAGTTATGAAGTATATATATGCAATTTATCTTGTTTATCTGAGAGATTGTACAAATTTATAAACATCAAAGAAATATATGTATTTAGAGAATGAAGTTTAGATTAGTGTGAATGATTATCAAATCAAGTAATGTATTTTATATTTATTTTGGATTGAAAAACTTATAATGGTTATCTAATTTATAATTAGTATTTAGTTTTTTGAGATATTGGAGATTGGTTTAAATATTGGATTTATAAGTGTTGAATTATACAAATTGTATTATTATTTGAAAATTTTTATTAGTAACACTTTCAAAGGAAACTTTGCCGATGAAATGATTAGAGTATTAACAGTATATTGAGTAACATTCTCTGATAGTTTTAAATGAGAATTGTCAGGGAATATTACATTTAGTGGTATCAAAGCGAGGTTTAGGCATTTCTAACATGTGGAGTTATGGGAGAAGTGAAATGCAATTATCTAAGTTATGTGAATTGAATAAGTGGATATATGTTTTGATACAATTGATATTTCATATGTTTATGGTAATTGAATATTTTCTAAGAATTGATTGAGAATTCATGGTGTATTGTTTGGAGTGCACTAGACCTATTTGTGAAAAAGGAGGATATGAAAAGAAAATAAGATATGTCACATCCGCCTACCGTAATTATGCAGTGTAGTCACGTGCATAGCGAGAGTAGGGGAAAGGAGAAGATAATTTTTGATAACAGCCCTAAATAAGGTTGTACGACCAAAGGGACCTAATTGTAAATTTCTAAAGTTTTGGGGACGTAGATGTAATTTCAAAAAAGTTGCATCGGATGTTCTTAATAGTGCATATAACAGATTCCAAAAATGGAATGTAGAGAAAAATCGGATCGCAACGACGTGTAACAGTTTTTCCAGGAAATGTCCCGTTAAAGAAAAATGAAGAAATGTTGACTAAGGGCATTTTGGTCATTATCAATTAAAGTTATACATGAATTTAGGGTAGGAAATAAGGACGTGAGTACGTAGAGAATGGCGAGAAGTTAAATATGAAACGATCGCCAGTAGAAACGAAGCCGGAGAAAACCCGAGCAAAAATAGGACCTAAAGGGAATTTTGTAAAAAGTTGAGGGCTTATCGGTAATTTTTCAAAATGACTTGGAAACTTAAAATAGACCTTATAAATAGAAAGTAGAGGTCGAGAGGATCAAAACTATATATAGTTTGACTCGTGGAACTATACGGTTTAAAAGATATGATCGATTAATCGCCGGAACGTAAAGTGGGCCCGGTTTCATGTCGGGACCGGATGAGTAACCCGGGACAACTTTATGAGATCCAATGGGAAGAGGGACAAGTGGAAAGAAGTAGAGGAAAAGAAAACTAATAAAAATCTAATGTTGGCCAATCAAAAGAAAGCATTTAGCATGTGTAATAAATGTGTAATAAATGAAGAAAGAGAAAAAGTGGACAAGTGGTCTTAAGAGGTTAACCAACACCTAAGGTGATCATCATTTCCTTTGTATATAAATATATGTGAAATGAAGAGCAAATTCTCTCTTTCTCCACTTACAAAATTCAGCCAACAAAGGGAAACACCAAAGGACTTCCAAGTTTCTTCAAAATTTGATTTTTAAGGTAAGTTTTAAAGGTTTCTAGTAAGTAGACTTTAATTTTAGTATTAATTTTAGGTAGTTATATATTTATTGGAAGATTGGGAATTAGAGTCTTTATATGGAATTGTAAAAAAAAAATATTAAGTAAGTGATGAGATTAATTGATTAAATGGAAGAATCAAGAGGTAGAAAGATTAATAAGATTGGATTAGGGGTTTCGGTTGGAAAAGAAATGGAGGATAAATTATTATTTTGAAATTCTAAGGTTTATGTTGTATTTTGAATTGATTGAAGGAGAAATAAAGAATTAAAGAAGGAGAAGAAGGAAAAGCTAAGAGAAGTTAAAGAAATAAGGTTTGGTACTTTACCTTTGAATAATTACTTTTGATTTGGTGCTTTACCATAAAAGAAATTCTATTTGCTTACAAACTTTGGTTTATGGAAGTTTTGAAATTGATGTTTAAATATATTGATTGAGTTTAAATTAAATATTTGAGTTATGTTCTTGTTTTCTTATGGCAATTGGGTTGTTAAATTTAATTGAAACCAAATGTTTTGAGAAAATTTGGCAAGTTGATTTAGTAAGTTGTTTGGACTTTAATTAGTTTGATTTGAGTTATACTTGCAAAAATTGCTAAAAGGAAGTGTTTGAATCTTCACTTTACTGTTAAAGAAGCCTTAATATTGATTTGCAAAAGAAAAATAAACTATCCTATGCATTTCAAATGTTTGGGCCGAAATGGTCCCAAAGTGACAGCTTCTGGACTATTTTTGTGGCAATTGTTTGGGGCAGCAAACGAATGAAATTTTCAACGAAATTTTACATGAAAGTAGTCAACATATGAAATAAGTTTTCTGTAAAATTTTAGTCAAAAATAAGATCATTTACTTGGTCAAATGCATAACTGAAGTGGACTGAAATTTTGACGAAAACCCAGATTTTACTATTCATTTGGTCATGCCATTTTGCGTTGCCGATTTTTCTCGCCGCAACACTACTCATTTAGTCAATTTGGGATATTTTGAGGAATGCTTTGAAATGTTTAATATGTTTATTGTGGATATTAAATATGCGAAAAAGGGAAATGGTTTGACTAAAGAATGTGTTGCGCGGCATAAATGGCAAAGTGCGATGGGAATTTAAAATGATTTTGCGAGTCATTCTAAAATGAGGTTTGAGACTTAAATTGAATCATTTTAACCTTTTTGCTCTGCTGGATAGTGGGAGTGGTAGATAAGGGTATGGTACACTATACTAACGCATGCAGTACTGCTCATTATTGTGATATGATATTTTATCCAGTGGTGAGGCCACTGAAGCCAATGGGGAGGCCCATTGGTTAACCAGGATGGGGAGGCCCATTCCTGTGATCTGATATTGGTGGTGAGGGCCACCTATGTTACAGTGGGGAGGCCCACTGCCTTATCACTATGGTTCCCTATATACCAGTAGAGCCTGAATCAAAGACATTATTTTTCGTTGAACTATATAATGCAAATGAGTTTGAATTATGATTTTACATTATTGAAAGAATATAACACTGAATGTATCATGATTTCTATTGGTATAAAGTGGGTTGATTGTTGATTTAATTATTTCCTTTGATTTCAAATACTTTCATATACTACTCTTATTTTTATTGGTAAAGTACCCACTGAGCGACAACGCTCAGCGAGTTAAGTTTTTCTTGACTCGTAGGTTCGGAGCAGTAGATAAATCTTGGGGAAGCAACGACCAGACCACAGCAAAATCTCAGGGGTAGATCTTTTAGTTCCATTATGAGTTGATAGTTGTGGCATGTATATGAATAAATATAAAAGAGAATTTCTATGTTACAAATGTATGTTATTAGTATGTAATAATCATAAATCTTTACTTTATGTTATATTAGAAGTGTGAACTCTCCGTGCAGGTTTGTAGTTGAGGGTATAAGGTGGATTCATTGGGAGTGCATTAAATTTGATGGTATTCACATTGGTCTGTGTAAAATGTTTTCAAAAATCAGAAAAACAAGTTTGGTCGACACTTGGGATCCAAATTTCTAGGCGGAACTATGGCAAAATTTCTGTAAAAATCAGAACTAAATTTTGACTAAGTAAATTGGTAGCAACAATTAGGATAGTGTGGCACCTCTACTCAGCCTACACATGTAGGTTGGGAAGGGGTGTTACAATTAGTGGTATCAGAGCAAAGGTTTAGCCGGTTCTGGGTAGAGCTTTATCTTAATATACATGCCACCTAGGATAAGATAATGCTGTTGGTCTGGGTCGTTACTAATGATGAGATGGTATACGTTTACTCTTTAGATGTCGCAAGCAGCGCAGCGTGATATAGGGGAGGAGGTCGAGTCTCAGGCCTCCCGAATTGTAGAAATGCATGTATCCAAGACATCAGCATCTGAGCAACCACCCGCTGATGCTCCTATTCCCAATGAAATGTTGCAACAAATGGCTGCCGTATTTCGGCAGATAGCCAGCGTTGCCCCAGCCCCACCCCCAGCACCAGCACCCGTACCAGTACTTGCTGTAGGAGGGGAAAGGAAACCCCCGGTAGAAAAGATAAGAAAGTATGGTGCGAAGGAGTTTAAGGCTCGAAGGGACGATGATTCTTCAACAGTCGAGTATTGGCTGGAAGGAACAATACGAGCCTTAGACCAGTTACAGTGTACGCCAGAAGAGCGAGTGGTATGTGCTACTTCCTTATTAGTGGAAGAAGCATATATATGGTGGGACACAGTTCACCAACGAGTTCCACCGGAACAGAAAACATGGGATTTCTTTGTGAATGAGTTCAAAAGGAAGTTTATATCGGAGGCATACCTAGATTCCAAGAAAAAGGAGTTTCTACACTTAAAGCAAGGTCGACTGACCGTTGCTGAGTACGAGAGGGAATTTACTAGGCTGAGTAGGTATGCCAAGAAGACAATTGAAGACTAACATGATAGGTGTAAGCACTTCCAGGATGGATTGAATAATGAGATTAGGATGCAGCTAATTGCTGCTAATATCAAAGAATTTTCCAAGTTGGTCAATAGGGCTCTAGAAGTAGAGCAATGTCAGTCTGATGAGCAGAATAGACGACAGAAGATGAAACAGAAGAAAGGTACCCAGAACTATTCGGGAAACTACCAATCATCAAGGAAACGATTCCGAGGCAGTGGTTCCACGGGAGGCGGTCAACATCAAGGTTATAGCCAGGGATCGATTCGTGGTGGATTAAGTCAAACTACTTCAGTCGCTAGTACGAGACGATCCGGAAGAGGACAAGAAAGAGGATTCAGCCGAAGCGGAGGTAACTTCTCTATTGGCCCGAGAGGTAATGAAGGCGAAAATACTAATCCACATTGTGATCAATGCGGACGCAGTCACTCGGGAGAATGTTGGGGTCGGACATTTGCATGCTATATATGTGGATCTTTAGACCACCTTATGCGAGAGTGTCCCCAGCGAATGCAGAATCTACCTAGGGATACTGAGAGATCGCAAGCGGCAGCAGGTCGAGGCCGAGGTAGAGGTAGGAGCAAAAATCCGTCACATGTGCAATCTGAAACGGTGAATCGACCAGAAGCAAGGGCTCCTGCTAGAATGTATGCCATGAGGGGGCGAGAAGACGAAGAAGCGCTAGACGTGATTGCAGGTCAGTTGTCTATGTTTGGAGTTCCGCTTTACATTTTAATAGATCCAGGTTCTTCCCACTCATATATATGCACGAAAAATGAAAAACTTGAGAACTTAAAGGTAGAACTCGAGAAAGAGGGAATATTAGTTACTAACCCATTAGGAAATGAGGTAATTACTAGGAAGGTAGTGAAAGATTGCCCAATAGAGATACATGGACATATCTTTTGGGGAGATTTATTTGAACTACCATTTCAAGAATTTGATGCTATCCTTGGGATGGATTGGTTGGCCAAACACGATGCATTGGTTGACTGTAAACGAAAGAGAGTTACCTTGCATACTGCAGACGGTGACAAAGTGACCCTAGTGGGAAAAAGGAAGGACTATCTAACTAACATCATTTCTGCCATGACGGCTAAGAGGTTAGTGCAAAAAGGTTGCGAGGCATACCTGGTATGTGCATTAGTAGCGAAAGAAGAGGCACCAAAGTTACAAAATATACCTACTGTATGCAATTTTCCTGATGTATTTCCTGACGATTTACCCGGATTACCACCTAAACGAGAGGTGGAATTCACCATAGATGTGTACCTGGGAGCTGCACCAGTATCTATCGCACCTTACCGAATGGCACCAGCAGAGCTAAAAGAATTAAAGGTACAGCTACAGGAACTTTTAGACAAGGGGTTCATAAGGCCAAGCGTGTCACCATGGGGAGCACCAGTATTGTTCGTGAAAAAGAAAGATGGATCCTTAAGGTTGTGTGTAGATTACCATCAACTTAATAAGCTGACCATCAAAAACAAGTATCCGTTACCTCGCATAGATGATTTGTTTGATCAACTAAAAGGTGCTGGAGTCTTTTCAAAAATTGATCTACGATCGGGTTATCATCAATTGGGAATTAAAGATGAAGACATACCAAAAACCGCATTCAGAACTCGCTATGGACATTATGAATTCATTGTTATGCATTTCGGATTAAAGAACGCAATTGCAGTATTCATGGATTTGATGAACAGAATCTTCCACCCGTATTTGGATCAGTTCGTGGTTGTATTCATTGACGACATATTGGTGTATTCAAAGAATCGAGAGGACCATGATCGTCACCTTAGAATTGTTTTGCAAACCCTGCGAGAAAAGCAATTATACGCTAAATTCAGCAAATGTGAATTTTGGTTGGAAGAAGTAGCCTTCTTGGGACATATTGTATCGGCAGAAGGAATAAGGGTCGATCCCAAGAAAATAGAAGCAGTATTGGAATGGAAGTCACCTAAGACAGTAACGGAAGTCCGTAGTTTCTTGGGATTAGCAGGATATTATCAAAGATTCGTTAAAGGGTTTTCCATGATCGCCGTACCTATGACCAAGCTACTTCAGAAGAATGCCAAATTTCAGTGGACCGACGCTTGTCAACGGAGCTTTGAAAAGCTGAAACAAAAACTTACAGAAGCGCCTATTCTTACACAACCCGTATCAGGAAAGGATTTTATGATTTATAGCGATGCATCCCACATCGGGTTAGGTTGTGTATTGATGCAGGAAGGCAAAGTCATTGCGTATGTCTCTCGACAGCTCAAGCCACATGAAAAGAATTATCCTATGCATGACTTAGAGCTAGCAGCGATTGTTTTGGCTTTCAAGACGTGGAGGCACTACTTATATGGAGAAAAGTGTTACATTTATACTGATCATCAAAGCCTGAAGTATTTGCCCACGCAGAAAGATTTAAACCTGCGACGGAGAAAATGGATGCAATGGTTAGCCAACTACGACTATACGATTAATTATCACCCGGGTAAAGCGAATGTCGTAGCAGATGCACTTAGTAGGAAGTCAATGCAAGCGCTAAGTGCTATGAGGGTAACGTTAAAACCCACAGAAGATGGAGCTATCTTTGCAGAAATGCACGTGCGACCTAACTTACATCAATAAATATGTGAGGCTTAGAAGGAAGATGAACAAGTGAAGAAGTGGAGTTAACAGGCACAGGAGAACTCTTCAGGAGACTATCAAATTCGTCCTGATGGTATTCTCTACTACAAGAAGAGAATGGTGGTACCTAAGTCCAAAGAGCTGAAAAAATAGATTTTGCAAGAAGCTCATAACAGTCCTTATACAATGCATCCGGGAGTAACGAAAATGTATCGGGACTTAAAGGAGTATTATTGGTGGCCAGGAATGAAAAGAGACATCGTTGATCACGTAACGAAGTGTCTAACCTGTCAGCAAGTGAAGGCGAAACATCAACTACCCTCAGGGCTACTACAACCTATTACAATTCCAACCTGGAAATGGGATCGTATTACTATGGATTTTGTCACAGGATTGCCTATGACAAGAGACAAACATGACGTGATTTGGGTAATTGTACTAAGTCTGCTCATTTCATACCAGTACGTATGGATTACTCATTAGACAATTTGGCAGACTTGTATATCAAAGAGATTATACGTCTCCACGGAGTTCCAACTTCGATCATATCCGATCAAGATCCATGTTTTACGTCAAATTTTTGGCAGAAGTTACAAACAGCCCTTGGAACTCGAACTTACCACAGCACAGCATTTCATCCCCAGACAGATGGACAGTCGGAAAGAGTGATTCAAGTTTTGGAAGATATGCTGAGGGCGTGTGTTTTAGAATTTAAAGGTAGCTGGGACAAACACTTAAGCTTAATGGAATTCACATACAATAACAGTTATCAATCCAGCATACAAATGGCACCTTACGAAGCACTGTATGGTCAAAAATGCAGAACTCCAGTTTGCTGGACAGAATTGAGTGAGGAAAAGATGTTGGGGCCAGACATAGTTAAGGAAACTGAAGAGAAGGTAGAAATCATTCGAGACCGATTAAAAGCAGCAGCGGACAGGCAAAAATCATATGCGGATCTAAAAAGGAAAGACATACAGTTTGAAGTAGGTGACAGAGTATTCCTCAAAGTCTCTCCTTGGAAGAAAGTGTTACGATTTAAACAAAAAGGCAAGCTAAGCCCTAGATTCATCGGACCATATGAAATTATTAAACGGGTAGGCCCGGTAGCTTACCAGTTGGCGTTAGCACCTGAATTAAGTAAAATACATGATGTTTTCCATGTTTCAATGCTAAGGAGGTATCGTTCAGATCCAACCCACGTCATACAAGTTCAAGATATTGAAATTCAGCCTGAACTGACATATGAGGAAGAGCCGGTAGAGATCCTAGCACGGGAAATCAAAGAGTTGCGAAATAAGAAGATTCCATTGGTCAAAGTGCTTTGGAGAAATCACAAAGTAGAAGAAGCTACATGGGAATGCGAAGAAATTATGAGGAAGCAATACCCATACTTGTTTTCACTTGATGAGCTTCGGGACGAAGCTTAAATTAACGAGGAAGGAACTGTCACATCCGCCTACCGCAATTATGCAGTGTAGTCACGTGCATAGCGAGAGTAGGGGAAAGGAGAAGATAATTTTTGATAACAGCCCTAGATAAGGTTGTATGACCAAAGGGACCTAATTGTAAATTTCCAAAGTTTTGGGGACGTAGATGTAATTTCAAAAAAGTTGCACCGAATGTTCTTAATAGTGCATATAACAGATTCCAAAAATGGAATGTAGAGAAAAATCGAATCGCAACGACGTGTAACGGTTTTTCCAGGAAATGTCCCGTTAAAGAAAAATGAAGAAATGTTGACTAAGGGCATTTTGGTCATTATCAATTAAAGTTATACATGAATTTAGGGTAGGAAATAAGGACGTGAGTACGTAGAGAATGGCGAGAGGTTAAATATGAAACGATCGCCAGTAGAAACGAAGCCGGAGAAAACCCGAGCAAAAATAGGACCTAAAGGGAATTTTGTAAAAAGTTGAGGGCTTATCGATAATTTTTCAAAATGACTTGGAAACTTAAAATAGACCTTATAAATAGAAAGTAGAGGTCGAGAGGATCAAAACTATACATAGTTTGACTCGTGGAACTATACGGTTTAAAAGATATAATCGATTAATCGCCGGAACGTAAAGTGGGTAACCCGGGACAACTTTATGAGATCTAATGGGAAGAGGGACAAGTGGAAAGAAGTAAAGAAAAAGAAAACTAATAAAAATCTAATGTTGTCCAATCAAAAGAAAGCATTTAGCATGTGTAATAAATGTGTAATAAATGAAGAAAGAGAAAAAGTGGACAAGTGGTCTTAAGAGGTTAACCAACACCTAAGGTGATCATCATTTCCTTTGTATATAAATATATATGAAATGAAGAGCAAATTCTCTCTTTTTCCACTTACAAAATTCGGCCAACAAAGGGAAACGCCAAAGGACTTCCAAGTTTCTTCAAAATTTGATTTTTAAGGTAAGTTTTAAAGGTTTTCTAGTAAGTAGACTTTAATTTTAGTATTAATTTTAGGTAGTAATATATTTATTGGAAGATTGGGAATTAGAGTCTTTATATGGAATTGGAAAAAAAAATATTAAGTAAGTGATGAGATTAATTGATTAAATGGAAGAATCAAGAGGTAGAAAGATTAATAAGATTGGATTAGGGGTTTCGGTTGGAAAAGAAATGGAGGATAAATTATTATTTTGAAATTCTAAGGTTTATGTTGTATTTTGAATTGATTGAAGGAGAAATAAAGAATTAAAGAAGGAGAAGAAGGAAAAGCTAAGAGAGTTAAAGAAATAAGGTTTGGTACTTTACCTTTGAATAATTACTTTTGATTTGGTGCTTTACCATAAAAGAAATTCTATTTGCTTACAAACTTTGGTTTATGGAAGTTTTGAAATTGATGTTTAAATATATTGATTGAGTTTAAATTAAATATTCGAGTTATGTTCTTGTTTTCTTATGGCAATTGGGTTGTTAAATTTAATTGAAACCAAATGTTTTGAGAAAATTTGGCAAGTTGATTTAGTAAGTTGTTTGGACTTTAATTAGTTTGATTTGAGTTAAACTTGCAAAAATTGCTAAAAGGAAGTGTTTGAATCTTCACTTTACTGTTAAAGAAGCCTTAATATTGATTTGCAAAAGAAAAATAAACTATCCTATGCATTTCAAATGTTTGGGCCGAAATGGTCCCAAAGTGACAGCTTCTGGACTATTTTTGTGGCAATTGTTTGGGGCAGCAAACGAATGAATTTTTCAACGAACTTTTACATGCAATTAGTCAACTTATGAAATAAGTTTTCTGTAAAATTTCAGCCAAAAATAAGATCATTTACTTTGTCAAATGCATAACTGAAGTGGACTGAAATTTTGACGAAAACCCAGATTTTACTATTCATTTGGTCATGCCATTTTGCGTTGCCGATTTTTCTCGCCGCAACACTATTCATTTGGTCAATTTGGGATATTTTGAGGAATGCTTTGAAATGTTTAATATGTTTATTGTGGATATTAAATATGCGAAAAAGGGGAATGGTTTGACTAAAGAATGTGTTGCGCGGCAAAAATGGCAAAGTGCGATGGGAATTTAAAATGATTTCGCGAGTCATTCTAAAATGAGGTTTGAGACTTAAATTGAATCATTTTAACCTTTTTGCTCTACTGGATAGTGGGAGTGGTAGATAAGGGTATGGTGCACTATACTAACGCATGCAGTACTGCTCATTATTGTGATATGATATTTTATTCAGTGGTGAGGCCACTGAAGCCAATGGGGAGGCCCATTGGTTAACCAGGATGGGGAGGCCCATTCCTGTGATCTGATATTGGTGGTGAGGGCCACCTATGTTACAGTGGGGAGGCTCACTACCTTATCACTATGGTTCCCTATATACCAGTAGAGCCTGAATCAAAGACATTATTTTTCGTTGAACTATATAATGCAAATGAGTTTGAATTATGATTTTACATTATTGAAAGAATATCACACTGAATGTATCATGATTTCTATTGGTATAAAGTGGGTTGATTGTTGATTTAATTATTTCCTTTGATTTCAAATACTTTCATATACTACTCTTATTTTTATTGGTAAAGTACCCACTGAGCGACAACGCTCAGCGAGTTAAGTTTTTCTTGACTCGTAGGTTCGGAGCAGTAGATAAATCTTGAGAAAGCAACGACCAGACCACAGCAAAATCTCAGGGGTAGATCTTTTAGTTCCATTATGAGTTGATAGTTGTGGCATGTATATGAATAAATATAAAAGAGAATTTCTATGTTACAAATGTATGTTATTAGTATGTAATAATCATAAATCTTTACTTTATGTTATATTAGAAGTGTGAACTCTCCGTGCAGGTTTGTAGTTGAGGGTATAAGGTGGATTCATTGGGAGTGCATTAAATTTGATGGTATTCACATTGGTCTGTGTAAAATGTTTTCAAAAATCAGAAAAACAAGTTTGGTCGACACTTGGGATCCAAATTTCTAGGCGGAACTATGGCAAAATTTCTGTAAAAATCAGAACTAAAATTTGACTAAGTAAATTGGTAGCAACAATTAGGATAGTGTGGCACCTCTACTTAGCCTACACATGTAGGTTGGGAAGGGGTGTTACAAGATATGAGTAGTTAAAGAGATATATCAAAGTAACACAGTGGAAGAGTAATAATTTATTGGAATATGAGGAATGAATTAAAATAGATAGATAAATTTTGAGGATGAAATTTCTTACGAGGGTGAGAATTGTAATACTCTAAAACTTTAAGTACTGATTTTCTGCATTAAGTGAAAATATGAGTGTAAATTGCTTTGATTATGATATTATGTGTAGCGTGAGTATTTGGAACTAATTGTAATAAGGTTGACTAAGACCTAATAAGAGTAACATTAAATCCAAGTATGGATAATATCAGTATTTTTGGAAAACATTTCGAAGAGGTATGAAATTACGAATATATCCTTATAGCCCTGAAATGAACTCGAGTTGTAATTTAAAAGTGAAATATGGATAATGGGGCTTTAAAGTAGATAAAGTAATTAATTTTACAATGTTTCGGGGTTAAAAATTGGAGTAATAGTCTATTAAAGAAAGTGAATGCACCGAAACTATTGTATGAGTGAGTGATTGGATAAAATGCCTAAAGCCTTTAAAGATTTTATGTCTTCTATTGCCTTCTAAAATGTCATACTCATCATCTCCACCTCCATCTTCATCTCTTTTTCTTCTTCTTCCATTTCTCACCATAGAAATCATGGATAATTGATAGAAAAACCAAGTTTTTGATGGATTTTAGCTAATTTGAGCTTGATCTACTGAGAGAAACATCATTAAAATAAAAGATTTATATGAAAAGTGATGGAAGAGTATTTTTAAAGAGGTTAGTGCTTGTATAATACTAATTTTGCTATTTATTGAATTGATCTTGATTTTTATTATGAAAAGAGATTTGTGAATTGATAACACTATTACTAGTGAAAGATATTGTGTATTGAATAATTGTGAAAAAAATATGAGTATAAAACTTTACTTTGACCATGCATATTTCTACCTTCTTATACCTTCATAAAGTAGGCTTTATGGGTGGAATTAATAGTGAATTATTGAATACATCTTGGAAATAGTTATAACTGACTAGAGATTGCTTATAAGATTGAAATGAAATCAATCCATTAAATGATGAAACTTAGATGTGAAGAAAACATGAGGAAAGTATGGATAAATGTAATTGGATATTTGAAATAAGAGTAAGGTTAGAAAAAAAAAATTTAAAGATGATTACAAATGATTAGTGGATTTCACATTATTCATGAAGAAATAAGATAATTTATGAAGCAAGGTAAGAAGGATGATATATTGATAAATCATTGAAGATTTTAAATAGTTTGAAGAGTATGATAAAGAAAACAAAAAAGTGTAAATATGAATTGATTAAGTAATGAAACTAAGAATGTGAGATTTACATATTGTGTACTTATTGTAATATCCTCATGTTTGCCCTAGAAGTATTGGTTATGTTGTTGCTGTAAATTTGATTGAATGTATATGTTATGTGTTAAGAAAAGAAATTGAGAAGAGAATGCTTGTGTATATGTGTTTTGGGAAAGAAAATAGGGTTTAGAGAGAAATGTATATGTTGTTTATATGATGATATAACTAACATATACATAAGTCAAATAGAAAGTCAATGCAAGAAGATATTTTATTTGAGACTTGTGAAATTACATATTTGGGCATGCAAGGGACAAAAGCTAAATTAAGTGATGAGAGGTGTTTTGGTAATTGTTTTGTTAAATTTTGTGGTGGAGATTTAAAGAAGAAGAAATGGTTAATTTGTATTCATTCTTCTTCTCTTCTCATGTGTGTGCCGGCCATTGAAGAAAAGAGAGAGCAAGAGAGGTGTGCTTGATGCTAGAACCAAATTGAAGAAGGAATCAAAGGATTTGGCTAGAGATTTGTGGAATTTCTTCATTTAAGGTAAGTATTTTCTTGTTGCTTTGGTTATTTTTGAAGTTATGTTTGATGTGAGGTTTGATTGGTTGGAATCTTGATTTGGTGTGTTTGAGATGTATTCACAAGTGTTTAAATTGATTACAAGTTAAAAGATTTAATTGGTGTGGGTTTGGTTTTGAATATGGTAAGTTGTAGAGGTTGATAGTGAAAGATTATGAAGAATGTTGGAATTAGGGTTTTGAGATGGCTTGTGTTTAAATGTGTTGTTTAAGTGATTATTGTGATGATTATGTAAGATATGTGTGTATGTCATTGATTGCATCCATTTGAATGAGTTTGTGTTGTGCATAAGGTGTTAGAATGCATTTAGAAGAGTGTTGGCTTTGGTTAGGGTTTGTTCATGAGTGACACGGCCAAAACCAAAGAAGAGACACGGCCAAGACTTAATGTTTTGGAGAGACACGGCCAAGTCCATGGGAATTTGGCCGTGTGTGTGAGTTTTTGGAGAGGACACGGCCGTGTCTCATGCCAGTGTCTGCCACTGCCAATTTGTTTTGGGAGACACGGCCACAAGCTTGGCCGTGTCCCTTGGGTGTGTTTGCTACTGTGATGGTTTTTGGTTCTTCATGCATTGTTTGATGCTTCAAAAGTCTTTTGTTCCTAAACATTTTATATATACTCTAAATACTTTGTAATCAAAGAATGACCTAAACAAATGTATGTGGATGATTCTAAACCTATGAATAATGATCTTTGAATTAGGTTTTGAAGAGATTGTGTTGCATTAACCTAAATGTTGAGAATTCTTGGAAGAGAAAATGTGTAGATGGATGGGAATAGTTCTTGAGGTAAGTACCAATACATACGAGTGTATTTATTTATATGATTTGAGGCTTAACACATTTGTTTGCAAATGTGTTAAGTGGTTTACTATATTGTTAATATAATTGGATTAAGGTGATGATTGAAGGATGTGAAGGATGTGAGGATCATTAAAAAGGTAAGCATAAACCCTATTTGATTGTATATCCTTATATGTCTTTGAACTTTAACACATTTGGATGAAAGTGTTAAATAAGCTATTATATTGTGAATGTAAATCGCTATATTTATATATATATATAAAGGATAAAATATGAAATGGGAAAGGTAGGAAGAAATGAGGATCATTCTTAAGGTATGTGCAATTTGTTATGATAAATACTCTAGTAATGAATGATGTTAATGTGTTTTGAGAAATGAGGAAATGTTATGTTATATGCATTGTGAATCCTGTGTATGGCAATGTATTATATGAATAATATACTTTGAAATGTTATATCAATGATGCTATATGTATCATATGGATTGAGATATGATATGTGGTGAAGCCATTGTGATTGGCTAAGATAATTCAATTGAGATATGTAAGGCATGTTTGCCTAAATGATGATGAGAATTGAAAATGATATTGATGATGAAATAAACAATGAATTGTGTATCTAATGTGTTATTCATTTTCAGAGTTTTGTTGTTGGTGGCATGCCTAATGGTAATAATCTCTTGAAGTTACGTTGGGCTTGATCCTTGAAGCCAAGTTGGGTTGAAGTTTAAAATGTTTTACTCCCCTTGAAGCTTGGTTGGGTCTAGTCCTTGAAGCCTAATTGAGATGTTACAACCCTTGAAGCTAGGTTGGATTAGTTCTTGAAGCCAAGTTGGGTTGATACTTAGCATGCTTTGTTTCCCTTGAAGCTTGGTTGAACTTAATCCTTGAAGCCTAGTTGGGATATTTATGAATGTGATAATTAAACCAAAGCATTAACTCTGAAAGTCGAATAGCATATTAGTGTCTTTTGGGCCCGAGTCTGTCTTTGTTGTCAATGTGATATACAATTGTTGAAAAAGATGAGTAATGAGATCTATGGTTGACTTCATTGGAAGTGTGATTCATGATTTGTATGATATGTAATGTGTGTATTGAAATATTGATTGTAAGTATTAATGATGAATCATGATTGGTGAATTGTGAATAAAGTAAAGTTATGAAATATGATACGTATAATGTGTGTATTGATATATTGATTGTGGATACTATTAATGAATCATGATTGGTGATAATGATTGTCTTCATTGGAAATGTGATTCATGATTAGTATTATGTATAATGTGTGTATTGAATAGTTGATTGTGAGTATTAGTGACGGGTTGGAATTGGTGATAATGGTATGTATATATGTACATAATATATGAAATTAGTCGAGATATATGAAAGGTGCAAATTAAAAAGAGAAAAACATGATAAAAACTAATGGTATATGGAATGGAAATAGTATTATTATATGTTAGAATTACTATAACGTATGTTTATATTTTATATTGGACTACTAAGCTCTCGGGCTTAGCGCGGGTGTGTATTCGCGCAGGTAGCTTGGTGGAGGATATGAAGTCTTTCGTTATGCCACGAGAAGAGTAAAAGTTTGTCGAGACCAACTAGAGGGAAATGCATACATGTATAATTTTTGATTATGATGTATTTCTGATGATAGAGTATTTATATGTATAAATGAAGATTTGATAAAGATAATGATTTTGTAAATGTAATTTAAATTAACGTATTGGTTTTGAACTCTGTTACAGGTTTTTAAAAGATAACGAAAAGTGACATCCTTATACTTTGTATATTTACTGTATGTATACTAGGTATATGTATAGTACTTATATAGGGTATCGATGTGTTACAATTGTTTTGGTATCAGAGCTTAGGTTCGAGATTCTCGGCCTAAGTGAAACTAAAAAGAGAATTTTTGAAGAAATATAAATAGAATTAAAAAAAAAAGTTTTGAAAAGTTTAAATAAAAGTAAAAAGGAAAAATTTTGGAATGAAATTTGTAATATGTGCATATGCATTGACACCTAGGTTGGTCTCGGATGTGGCATTATATGAATTGTAGAATATTTGTGTTATATGAGATGTTTAACATAATTGATGATATATGTGTATACCATTTTGATGTGATGAGAAACCATGATTGTTGGCAATGATGTTGGAAATGAATTATAATTGAGGCATAGTGCCTAATTGATTATGAGAAACTAATTGTGAAATGTAATGTGATATATGTATATTGATGATGCATATGAAAATGTCATGTTGTGTGCAACATGGAATGTAATGTTGATGTTTATGAGCAATATCATTTAGGACATAATGTGAATTGAAACATAAAGAGAATAAAGTTGAAAATGAGTAGAAATCAAAATCAAGATTAAAGTATGTATTCTTTCCTCTATACTTTGAACCTCCTTATAATAATGTTTATGTCGAGGTTGCTAGACAGAGAGAATATTGCTGGATTGTTATTGTTGAGAGATATGTTACTAAAATGAGGAAAGAATGGTGGAATATTGAATGAGTTGGTTATTATAGACAAAGTGTGACTATTTAAAGTTGGGATATATATATATATATAAAGTTAAGGTTTTGTTTAAAGGAAAAAGAGATGATATTGGTTAAGTAAGAAAATAAGTTGATATTGTTATTTTAATGCGAACATGGTAAATTCAATGTTAGAAATGTGAGATGCTTGGATATTGTGAAAGCTCATGATAATGGTGATAATATGTGATATTTGAGATTTTTGAAGTGAGCTTTATGATTGTGGAAATTATATGTTTTGATATTGCTTTGTGATATATATATATACGTAAGATGTTTTTAAAGTGATATTAAGAAAAGATGAGTTTGGCAAAGTGAAGTTTAAGCAAAGTAGTAAGTTGAAAAGTTAAAGTTCTAGTGGAATTTGATAAAGATTATTTGGATATTGATAGTTTAATGTATATTCAATACATGAGCTAGGCGAAATGACTTATATTGTACATGAAAGTATTATGAAGTGAGTAATGTGATTGATAGTATGAGAATTTGTTTTGATGTAAAAAGGGTAGTGGAGGAGCAAATGAAAATGAGCTATTTTAAGCCACACTACTGGAAAGGGTAAAATGGATATGGAAGAGTATTAAATGCTTTTAAAGGCGAAAGTGAGAGAGATGTCACTTTGGGAATATGATCAAGATGAATGTGAAGTGTTAATATAGTCAGAATATATATATACATTGTAGTGTGAATAAATACTTTATATTATATTGGAAGAATGAGAATGATAGTGTTTAAAAGAAAGTGATGAACATTAAATTTGTATTGAATGTATGAAAAAGGAAAATTAAATAAGAGCATATAATTAAGTGTGTACA
Organism: Garcia nutans; assembly: GCA_947685225.1. Lineage (NCBI taxonomy): Eukaryota > Viridiplantae > Streptophyta > Magnoliopsida > Malpighiales > Euphorbiaceae > Garcia > Garcia nutans. The sequence goes on along the minus strand of CANTUV010000007.1, from coordinate 26,705,798 downwards.
TGTATATGACATGTGAATGAAATTATACATATATACATAAAGGTGTGAGTCATGTTTTGTAGGTGACCTATGAATATGTATATGGTATAATTATAGAATTAATGATATGGAAATGATGTTGTATGTATAAGTGGATCTAAGAGAGAGTAGGTCTGGAACTGAGTAAAGCTAATTGGATTATGTGATAAAAGTAAGTATGAAATGGACTTGAGTAATAGTGGACAGTGGAAATTGTTGGTGAGCTTTAAATTTGATGATTATATGATATTTAGAGTCCCAAAGTATTCACATATAAAAAGTTCTATGTAATTATATTATAAGAGATTGTAAATGGATTAGAAATGAAGTGACGAATAGAAATTGTATAAGAACTGTATATGATTGAATATGTATATAATAATATTGTTGAAACGTGACTTAAGTTGATAAAGATCATATAATCGAATGCAAATTTGGTTGAAACGGAGTTGGAATGTGTTAACTTCTGATATAGTAAAAATGTAAAGAAGGAATAGGTAATTCTTGAGATACACCTTAGCCTTGTATTTGTATAGATTGAGAATAAAATTATGAGAAGAATAGTATTGATTTGAAAGTCTCAGGCTTGAATATTAATCTCTTAAAGCCATGTGTTTTGTTCAGCGTATTTGATCGATTAATTTTGGTTATCCATGGATTTGGATCTTAGATAAAAGGATTGTAATATAGATTTGATGAGATTGAAATTATGGAAATGTGTTGAGTTGTGGATAATATAAAAATATATATATATATATAGCAATGATATGGAATGTGAAGAGATATTAAAAAGGGAGAAATGATAGAATATGTTTAAGGTATGTAACTCGAGGTTTGAGTGAATGAATTGTAGATAGTAAATATGGTATAAATGTTTATGAGAGTTGGTGGGTATTATAGTAAGATAATAGAGAATAAACTATGTGTATATTAAAAGATAATTTGAAGTGATTTGTTATCATGATGTTTTGACTGAAAATGGATCGGAAGAGATCAGGAATTGAATATAAGTTTGCCCTAATGGAATGAAGTTATATATATACATATATGAATATTATGAAATTTTATGATAAGTTAAGTAAATTAATCGTTGGTTGGAATTGAACAAGATTGGAATGTGGGTATATAGTGACAAATAGATCAATTGATCTAGATTTGATTAAGATTTTGAATCATTATTGAGATTTAATGTGTGTAGTTGTACTAATAGTGTAATTATTTACATGATAATGTATATGATGTAAAATATTAAAGTGTGAATGAACATGAACGAATGAAATTATAGTAGTTATAAATCATGATAAAAAGGGGTAAAGATGGGATATTTATAAAATAAATAAAAAGGTAATGTATTAATTTGTAAGTTAAGTGAAATGCATGTTAAAGAAGTAACTTTATTTGTGGAAATAAGGATCTTGTTATCCATTGAGGGTTGATAAATGTCTATTTAGACAATGATTGTAATGAAGGGATAATTAATGCTCAGATATAAATCAATGGTTTTTAAGGTTAAAGTTAAGAGAGTAATTACAAAGAAGTGAAAGAACAAAATATATTAAATATAAAGATTAGATGGAGTATAAGTGTACTATAAAATGATCTGATTCTTATATAAAGACATTAACAAGAAATGTAATGAGCTCTTTTGAATGTTTGATTAAGGAAGTAACAAGATGTATAAACATATAGAATGATGGATTATGGAATTTAAAGAAGGTGGTTGATTCTAAAGAGGAGAGTTGAAGATATATGATTTGATGATATAATGATTTAAACGTATAATTAACTTCATATGGAAGTTAAGATGGTATGGTATTATGAATGGATTACAATTATACTAGATAATTTCGAGGACGAAATTATTTAAGGGGGAGAGAATTGTAATATCCTCATGTTTGCCCTAGAAGTATTGGTTATGTTGTTGTTGTAAATTTGATTGAATGTATATGTTATGTGTTAAGAAAAGAAATTGAGAAGAGAATGCTTGTGTATATGTGTTTTGGGAAAGAAAATAGGGTTTAGAGAGAAATGTATATGTTGTTTATATGATGATATAACTAACATATACATAAGTCAAATAGAGAGTCAATGCAAGAAGATATTTTATTTGAGACTTGTGAAATTACATATTTGGGCATGCAAGGGACAAAAGCTAAATTAAGTGATGAGAGGTGTTTTGGTAATTGTTTTGTTAAATTTTGTGGTGGAGATTTAAAGAAGAAGAAATGGTTGATTTGTATTCATTCTTCTTCTCTTCTCATGTGTGTGCCGGCCATTGAAGAAAAGAGAGAGCAAGAGAGGTGTGCTTGATGCTAGAACCAAATTGAAGAAGGAATCAAAGGATTTGGCTAGAGATTTGTGGAATTTCTTCATTTAAGGTAAGTATTTTCTTGTTGCTTTGGTTATTTTTGAAGTTATGTTTGATGTGAGGTTTGATTGGTTGGAATCTTGATTTGGTGTGTTTGAGATGTATTCACAAGTGTTTAAATTGATTACAAGTTAAAAGATTTAATTGGTGTGGGTTTGGTTTTGAATATGGTAAGTTGTAGAGGTTGATAGTGAAAGATTATGAAGAATGTTGGAATTAGGGTTTTGAGATGGCTTGTGTTTAAATGTGTTGTTTAAGTGATTATTGTGATGATTATGTAAGATATGTGTGTATGTCATTGATTGCATCCATTTGAATGAGTTTGTGTTGTGCATAAGGTGTTAGAATGCATTTAGAAGAGTGTTGGCTTTGGTTAGGGTTTGTTCATGAGTGACACGGCCAAAACCAAAGAAGAGACACGGCCAAGACTTAATGTTTTGGAGAGACACGGCCAAGTCCATGGGAATTTGGCCGTGTGTGTGAGTTTTTGGAGAGGACACGGCCGTGTCTCATGCCAGTGTCTGCCACTGCCAATTTGTTTTGGGAGACACGACCACAAGCTTGGCCGTGTCCCTTGGGTGTGTTTGCTACTGTGATGGTTTTTGGTTCTTCATGCATTGTTTGATGCTTCAAAAGTCTTTTGTTCCTAAACATTTTATATATACTCTAAATACTTTGTAATCAAAGAATGACCTAAACAAATGTATGTGGATGATTCTAAACCTATGAATAATGATCTTTGAATTAGGTTTTGAAGAGATTGTGTTGCATTAACCTAAATGTTGAGAATTCTTGGAAGAGAAAATGTGTAGATGGATGGGAATAGTTCTTGAGGTAAGTACCAATACATACGAGTGTATTTATTTATATGATTTGAGGCTTAACACATTTGTTTGCAAATGTGTTAAGTGGTTTACTATATTGTTAATATAATTGGATTAAGGTGATGATTGAATGATGTGAAGGATGTGAGGATCATTAAAAAGGTAAGCATAAACCCTATTTGATTGTATATCCTTATATGTCTTTGAACTTTAACACATTTGGATGAAAGTGTTAAATAAGCTATTATATTGTGAATGTAAATCGCTATATTTATATATATATATAAAGGATAAAATATGAAATGGGAAAGGTAGGAAGAAATGAGGATCATTCTTAAGGTATGTGCAATTTGTTATGATAAATACTCTAGTAATGAATGATGTTAATGTGTTTTGAGAAATGAGGAAATGTTATGTTATATGCATTGTGAATCCTGTGTATGGCAATGTATTATATGAATAATATACTTTGAAATGTTATATCAATGATGCTATATGTATCATATGGATTGAGATATGATATGTGGTGAAGCCATTGTGATTGGCTAAGATAATTCAATTGAGATATGTAAGGCATGTTTGCCTAAATGATGATGAGAATTGAAAATGATATTGATGATGAAATAAACAATGAATTGTGTATCTAATGTGTTATTCATTTTCAGAGTTTTGTTGTTGGTGGCATGCCTAATGGTAATAATCTCTTGAAGTTAGGTTGGGCTTGATCCTTGAAGCCAAGTTGGGTTGAAGTTTAACATGTTTTACTCCCCTTGAAGCTTGGTTGGGTCTAGTCCTTGAAGCCTAATTGAGATGTTACAACCCTTGAAGCTAGGTTGGATTAGTTCTTGAAGCCAAGTTGGGTTGATACTTAGCATGCTTTGTTTCCCTTGAAGCTTGGTTGAACTTAATCCTTGAAGCCTAGTTGGGATATTTATGAATGTGATAATTAAACCAAAGCATTAACTCTGAAAGTCGAATAGCATATTAGTGTCTTTTGGGCCCGAGTCTGTCTTTGTTGTCAATGTGATATACAATTGTTGAAAAAGATGAGTAATGAGATCTATGGTTGACTTCATTGGAAGTGTGATTCATGATTTGTATGATATGTAATGTGTGTATTGAAATATTGATTGTAAGTATTAATGATCAATCATGATTGGTGAATTGTGAATAAAGTAAAGTTATGAAATATGATACGTATAATGTGTGTATTGATATATTGATTGTGGATACTATTAATGAATCATGATTGGTGATAATGATTGTCTTCATTGGAAATGTGATTCATGATTAGTATTATGTATAATGTGTGTATTGAATAGTTGATTGTGAGTATTAGTGACGGGTTGGAATTGGTGATAATGGTATGTATATATGTACATAATATATGAAATTAGTCGAGATATATGAAAGGTGCAAATTAAAAAGAGAAAAACATGATAAAAACTAACGGTATATGGAATGGAAATAGTATTATTATATGTTAGAATTACTATAACGTATGTTTATATTTTATATTGGACTACTAAGCTCTCGGGCTTAGCGCGGGTGTGTATTCGCGCAGGTAGCTTGGTGGAGGATATGAAGTCTTTCGTTATGCCACGAGAAGAGTAAAAGTTTGTCGAGACCAACTAGAGGGAAATGCATACATGCATAATTTTTTATTATGATGTATTTCTGATGATAGAGTATTTATATGTATAAATGAAGATTTGATAAAGATAATGATTTTGTAAATGTAATTTAAATTAACGTATTATGGTTTTGAACTCTGTTACAGGTTTTTAAAAGATAACGAAAAGTGACATCCTTATACTTTGTATATTTACTGTATGTATACTAGGTATATGTATAGTACTTATATAGGGTATCGGGGTGTTACACTTATGGAATACTTGATAGTAACATTATTTGGTGATTGACGATAAGTTATAGATTATATAAGTGTTAAAGAGCTAACTGATACTAATTGATTGCAATAGAAAGAAAGGAATTGATAATGTGAAAAGGAAAGAATGTAATGAGATTTAAAGGTAGTTTAACCCTTCTAGTGAAATGATGTATTGTAGATCAAGTTAGAAATATATATATGTGTGTGTATATTAAACATAGTGAATACATTATATATGTACATATACTCTAAAAATGAAAGAATTGTTGTGAATTCATAAAGTGTTAAGATAATAATTAAATAAGTAAGAGTGAAAATCTATTTAGATTGCATTATTATAGTGTAAACATGCAAGTAATTTGAAAGATAAAGATTGATGAACAAATAAAATTATTCGTACTAATTAAAAATAAATATAATGTATGTATATGTTCATATGATAAATGTGATTGAAATAATTGCTCATATCGTATAAATTCACAGTAATATGCATACAATTTGAAAAGAAAATTTTCTATACCAAAAGATATTATGATTGAAAATAATTGGAAACAGTGAAATAAATGTATTGCCTGATTATACTGATGTTAAATCTAGTTTTTGAATTAGCTAAAGGGTGAATACTCAAAGTGACAATGGGCATTTTATGCCATAGTGACAGTGGGCACTCTGTGCCATAGAGGACACATTTTATGTCCCAGTTATATTGGCTTTTATGCCAATAGTGGACGCTTTGCGTCATAGAGGATCTTTGATCCCATTATCATTACAGTGGACATTCATGCCATAGTGGGCCTTTGGCCATATCATTATAATGGGCATTTACTTGCCATCAGTGATTCACTATTTGGAACTAGGATTTAAAGTATATTATATGAGGGAAAGAAAGATATATATATAACAGTGGAATGCAAAGATAAAGGAAATTACTGAATTGAATAGTGTAAGTGTATAAAGCTGCATCTTCTGCAGTTTTATAATAAGATTATTCTGGATGTGTTACATTGAGTGATATTAGACATAAAAAAATATAAGTAAATAAATAAAAGTTATGTAAATTAAAAAAATAACTTATTTTATATGAGATTTAAGATTAGTTATTAATTAAATGGCTTATTGCCATAACAGGTAAATTTCAAGGATGAAATTTTTTAGTAGGGGAGAATTGTAATATTTTAAAATTTTAAACAGGGAACATTTTAAATAATATTGATAGTTTATAGTGTATAGTGATAAAAGTAATATGGATAAATCCTATAAGTAGAGAATTGTGAATAGTGTATCTCAAAAATTTGCTTAAGAAATTATTTTTACGATTATACGAGACTAAAAATCAAATTGTGATCAAAGGTTAGAGTGAGGGTGAACCATAGCTAAGATGAGATTGGCCACACGATTGAACTTATTATATACATATATGTGGACATGTGTGTGTGTGTAGAATCTTCTTCCCTCTTCTCCCATCATCCATGACATTTACCACCACCATCACCATCTTCTCTATTTTCTTCTTCCTTTCATAAAAGAATCAATGGAAATCTATCTTTTCCAACAATTTTTTTAAGAGAATCAGTTAGAGTAGGTGAGATTTTCAATAAGTGATCAAAGAAAATGAGGGAAAAGAGAGAAGAAGAGAGATTTTGAAAGAGGTAGTGCTTTTGTATTTTAATTTACAAATATTTGAATTTCTATGAATTTTATTGTTTCAATTAGTTGATTGTGTCATCTATAATAAATTATTACTAAAAAGTATTGGTTAAATGGATTGATGAGTGAAAAATGAGTTAAAGGAACTTGTAGTGATGAGTATGATTCTTAATTCAATCATTATAAGAGTTGAGTGGTTTGATGCTATTTTTAGCCATCATTGATAGCTAAAGACTGATTAATTGATGTTTGAGTAAATTATTTGATATAGACTCTTTCAATGTCAAAGAAACAAGTTTTCGGTTAATTTTTATCATAGATCTCGAGCATATTGTGTTTAAGTGGTTGAGTGTACGAAACACAAAATTTTGCTTGACATAGCCATGTCACTAGGCGTGTCAACGATGCTGTGTTTCAATATTGGAGACACGACCAGTAACACACCCGTGTCATTGGACATGTCATTGCTATTGTGGTGAAAGATAAATGACACGGCCAGTGACATGCTAGTGTCGTTAGGCGTGTTTTAGCTATTGTAATGCAAGTTAAGTGGCACAGGCAGTGACACACCAATGTCATTGGACGTGTCAAAGCTTTTGTAAGAATGGACAAATGACACGGTCATTGACATGCCCATGTCATAGGGCGTGTCACTTGAAGAATTTTCCCAAGATAGTTCTTTTCCTTGCCTTTCATTTGTGATTCCAGCCTAAATAATTATAAGGCCTCAAAGTGTAAAAGATTTTTGAAATCAACCCTAGCAAGTTGTACCATAAATTTTGAATATATAATAAATATGTGTAATACTAAGTTGTTGATCAAAGAATTGTTCCATTGAAGTGATATACATAATTCAATGTTAATCAGAAATAATGAATTGCCCAAATCATACTGATTTTAGATGTAGCTTTAGATTACATAGCTATTAAGAGGGAGGATAGCCATAGTGATAGTGGCACCTCGTGCCATTAATGGACACATTGTGTCGTTAGTGAAAGTGGGCATAATTGCCATTATACATTTTTGAGATTTAGCATTAAAATTGCTACACTAACCCATTTTCCAAACCTATGATATGAGTTCAGTGAGTATGGGCAAATTTAATGAAGTTATCTATATTGAAAGTATATGTGAATATGATGTTATAAATAACGGAAGAAATGCAAAACAATAAAATAATCAATTATTTAAAAATTGACATACTGTGTTACAATGTGAAAGTGATTGATAATGTATATTAATATTTCAAGTGAAAATTCTAATGCACAAAATAGAAATGTTACATTCAAAATATTGATTTGATCAATATAATTTCTAAGTGTTATAATGATTGAAAGTGTATATAATGATATAAGATACAAAGTGCCCAAATCTATAGTACTAAATCTAAGCACCAAAATTATAGAATGAATGAAATTATCCTATATGTGAAACTGAAAAGTAAGACTTACTGAAAAACAAATAAGTCTATTATGAGTAAGACTTACTGTAGACTTACATAAAAATAAATAACTATATTATGAGCAATGTTAACAAATGAGAAATGAGTCTTACATAAAATGATTCAAAAAGAGAAAAGTTGCAATACCGAAAGTGTAGTATAACATGATGATTTTTATAAAGTTAAAGTTATTATCTTGTGTAACCAAAATATTATGTTGGTTTTTTATTGAAAATATTTCATATATTGAAATATTTATTAAAACTGAGTATTATTACTATATTTTCGTAAGTAACTTTCTTCAATATTAAGTGACAAAATATGTTTATACAAGCACCACTAAGCTTTGTTAAGCATGTTGGAATTATTTTCTGACACGCAGGTATTATGTCATCGGAGCAAGTTAAGAAGTGGAATTAAAGACCTTAGAAATTATCTACAGTACATATAGAGATCTTTTGTATATTGCACTTGTAAGTTATGAAGTATATATATATGCAATTTATCTTGTCTATTTGAGAGATTGTATAAATTTGTAAACGTTAAAGAAATATATGCATTTAGAGAATGAAGTTTTAGATTAGTGTGAATGATTATCAAATGAAGTAATGTTTTAAATATTTATTTTGGTTTGACAAACTTATGATGGTTATCTGATTTATAATTAGTATTTGGTTTATTGGAGATACTGAAGATTGGTTTAAATGTTAGATTTTTAAGTATTGTATTATACATATTGTATTATTATTTGAAAATTTTTATTAGTAACACTTTGAATGGAAACTTTACCAATGAAATGATTAGAGTACTGACAGTATATTGAGTAACATTCTCTGATAGTTTTACATGAGAATTGTTAGGGAATGTTACAACGGGCTTGGCTCATAGGTACCATGGGTGTGGTATTGACGTTGGGACTGTCGGTGTAAGATGTATTCCGAAGGCAAACCCAAAACCAATGCCATGGGCATGGTAAATGAGTATCACAACTGTGGGATTGAAAGTGAGGCAGCTTGTTTAAAAATTTTTATGAAAAAGAGTCGTTCAGAATTCCACGGCCATGGGGGTTTACAATGTTATTTGGCATCTTCATTTTTTATCCCACGGGTGTGGGATTGAGATGCCAAGACTGTGGGGCACTTGGATGATGTTTTTGGCTTGTATTTTGTGATATACAGGGCTGGTATGAGGCTTATATGCTTGTGTTTCTTATCCATGCATTGAAAATTCATTTTTATGTGTTAAAAGTATGAAAAAGAGTAATAAACTTTGGATATGTGGCAAATATGTGCAATACTAAATATTGAACAAAGTATTATTCTATTGAAATGGTATACATAATTCAGTGTTAATCCAATGTTAACTAAAACTAAATTATCCAAACCATACTGATTTTAGATCTAGCTTGGGATTGAATGGCTAGCCAGAGGGTGGACACCCATATTGATGGTGGGCACATCATTCCACTAATGGACATATTGTATCATCAGTGACAGTGGGCATATTTGCCATCATAAATTCTTAAGATTGGGCATTGGATTGCCTACAGTGATCCATTATCCAAACTTATGATCTGAGTTCAGTGTGTATGGGCAAATTTAAAGTAGTTATCTATATTGAAAATAATGTATTATATGATTGTTGTTAAATTATTCAATTCTGGATTTAATCATGTTCAATGTTTTAAGCTTTAATGAGTTTATTAACTTCTTTATTCATGTTTTAAAGTAATAATTTCGATTGTTTCTAAGTTAGTTTATGTATAGTTCTCTTTCCTTTAAATTTCTTGAATATTATAAATACATAAGCACTATTAAGCTTTGCTTAGCGTGTTAGATTTGTTTTTTGAAGCTCAGATCAAACAAAAACAATTGAGACTACAGAGTGAGAGATATACGTTTCAAATCAACTGCATCACAAAGGTTCAAAGAGTAATATTATAAATATTGTATTCTATATGATTCACATAGCAATACTTTATAATTTTGTATATCGGTTGTATAAGTTTTAAAGTAGTATGAAAAATATAATAATGATTGTAACACCCCTATATACTGTATACGTAGCAAGCATGCTTAAACGATCGTAACATACGTATACTGAATATAGAAAATGCCACAGTTTAAAAAGAAACACAACAAATATCTTTGTAAATAAGTGAAACCAATCTTAAACATTTAAAAGAAATCCAAAAGACACCATATAAAAATATTTATTAATTCACAGCGGAAGTTATTACAAGTATATTATAAATCAAAGTTTACAAAACATAGAATATATACATGATTGGCAACTCTTCTCTGATCTTCAGATCCCAAAATAACACTTCAATGTCTACTCTCACTCGGTCTTGAGGAGCTCTCAGGTTCAACTCTGTTACCTGCGCGATCAAACAATATCGCGCTAAGCCAACGGCTTAGTAGTACAAAATATACCAACACTATACTATAATGCAATGCAATGTCACACATTTGATTACTCAAATCAGTATCATAGATGAAAGGTTAACAACATACCTTTATTTTTCATAAACCACATATATAAACATATCACATTTCAATATCCTTTCCATATATCTCATTAGTTAATCATTTTACACATATATAAACATATCACATTAAACAAAGACAAGCATGGGCCCAAGACACACTAATATGCCATTCAACTTTCAGAGTTAATGCTTTGGTTTTGGTATTACATTTATCATTATTATAAACCCAACTAGGCTTCAAGGATTTAGGTTCAACCAAGCTTCAAGGGGAACAAAGCATGCTAAGTATCAACCCTACTTGGCTTCAAGAACCAATCCAACCTAGCTTCAAGGGTTGTAACATCTCAATTAGGCTTCAAGGATCAAATCCAACCTAACTTCAAGAGAATGTTACCAATAAGCATGCCACCAACAACAAAACTCTGAAAATGAATAACACATTAGACACACAATTCATTTATTGTTTCATTCTCAATTCTCATCATCAATTAGGCAAACATACCTTATGTTCTTTCAATTGAATCATCATAGCCAAACACAATGGCTTCACATCACATTTGAGTTATCATAGCCAATCACAATGGCCTCATATCATGTTGTATCTCAATTCATATTATTCACATAGCATCATTGGTATAAGATTTCAAGATACATTATTCATATAACACATTGCCATTCACAAGTTTCACAATGCATATTACATTACCTTGTTCATATAATATCATATGCATTATCAAATGGAAGTTCAAACTCAATCATGTAAGAAGAACAAAAACCAAACACAGTAACCAACACACTCAGGGGACACGGCCAAGCTTGTGGCCGTGTCTCTCAACCAGAAACCTCTCAACCAAAAGCAACAGAAGCCAACATGGGTAAGGGACACGGCCGTGTCTCCTCCAAAAATCACCCAACACGGCCAAGTTTCCATGGACTTGGCCGTGTCTCTCATGAATTGGCCGTGTCTCTCCTTGCTTTTGGCCGTGTCTCTCATGAATTGAAACCCTAACATGTCCAAGTCCCCTTTGGTTGCACTCAATTACATTATACACAATAATTCAAATGAATGTAATCCATGTTCTAAACACATATTTCACATGTTTACCACAATATTCACCTTAACAACCCATCATCAACACATTTAATCACCTTCCACTTCAAAACCATAAAAAAAACAACATCACTTTTAATCTACCATCTTCAACCAAAACCAAACCAACACTAAATTAACTCACAATCAATTTCAACATTTAGAAACTCATCTCAAACATACCAAATCATAATATTATCAAATCACAACACACTTCAAACATATCTTCAAAGTACCAAAGGAAAACAAGAGAGCACTTACTTTAGATGAAGAAATTTCACAAATCTCCAACCAAAACCTTTGATTTCTCCTTCAATTTGAAACTTGAATAAGCAAATCTCACTTTTGCTCTCTTCCTTTGAAATGGCCGGCTATACCAAGAAAAGAAAAGAAATGAAGACAATTCAACCTTCTTTTCTTCTTTAAATATCCACCAAGCAATTCCATCAACACAATTACTTAAATGCCCTTTTTTATTTGTTCACACTTCCTTTAAAACTCTTGCCCTCTTAAGTAATTTCACTCATCCCAAATAAAAATATCTTCTTCCCTTGACTTTACACTTGACCAACATATATGTTATATATATTAACATATATACAACATATACATTCCATTAACACAATCATTTCCTTAGCTAAAACATATGTACATTTAATTCAAATAAAACAACAATAATATTCAAAACTTCTAGGGCATACATTGGGATATTACAATTCTCCCCCTCTAAAAAGAAATTTCGTCCTCGAAATTACCTGATATCAAGTCTGGAATAGTTGAGGATATTGATCTCGCATGGTTTGTTCACTCTCCCAAGTTGCTTCTTCTCTCCCATGATTCTTCCACAAAATCTTTACCAAAGGCACTTTCTTATTTCTCAACTCTTTCACATCACGTGCCAAGATAGCAACTGGTTCTTCTTCGAATGTCAAATCTGGACTCACTTCAATAGATTCAATTGGCAACACATGAGATGGATCCGACCTGTATCTCCTCAACATAGAAACATGAAATACATTATGAATCCTTTCTAACTTAGGTGGCAAAGCAAGCCGATAAGCAACTGGCCCAACTCTTTCCAAAACTTCATACGGTCCAATGAAACGAGGACTCAATTTCCCTTTTCGACCAAACCTCAAGATCTTTTTCCAAGGAGACACCTTCAAAAATACTTTATCTCCCACATTATACTCAATGTCTCTCCTCTTCAAATCTGAATAAGATTTCTGTCGGTCCGAAGCTGTTTTCAATCTATCTCGAATCATTTTCACTTTCTCTTCAGTTTCTTTGACCAAATCAGGACCAATTAACTTACCTTCTCCAAGCTCATTCCAACATAAAGGTGTCCTACATCCTCTACCATATAATGCCTCGAATGGTGCCATACCAATGCTTGATTGATGACTGTTGTTATAAGCAAATTCAACAAGTGGTAAGAATCCATCCCAACTTCCAGAGAAATCAATAACACAGCTTCTCAACATGTCTTCGATAATCTGTATCACCCTCTCGGACTGCCCATCTGTCTGCGGATGGAAAGCAGTACTGAAATGCAATCGATAACCCAATGCACCATGTAAGCTCTTCTAAAACCTTGAAGTAAACCTGGGGTCTCGGTCAGACACTATAGAAGTTGGAACACCATGCAGCTTCACAATCTCATGGATATACAGCTCAGCTAACCTCTCCAAAGAGTAATCCATCTGAACCGGAAGAAAATGAGCTGTCTTAGTCAACCTGTCAACAATCACCCAAATAGCATCATGCTTTCTTTGTGTCAATGGCAGACCAGATACGAAATCCATGGTTACTCTATCCCATTTCCATTCAGGCACTGCTAAAGGTTGAAGTAACCCTGTTGGAACTTGAAGCTCAGCTTTTACCCTCTGACATGTGAGACATTTAGACACAAAATCTGCAATGTCTCTCTTCATACCAGACCACCAATAATCCTGTCTCAAATCGTGATACATCTTTGTACTGCCCGGATGCATAGCAAATATTGACTGATGTGCTTCTTCTAAAATGACCCTTCTCAAATTAGTATCATCAGGTACACACATTCTGTTCTTAAACCAAAGACTCCCATCACCTCTCACAATAAAATCTCGACTCTTTCCATTCTGACAGTCTGAAACAATATTTTGAATCTTCTCATCAGTCAATTGAGCCTCTTTAATCTGATCCAACAATATTGGTTTCAATTGCAACTGTGCCAACAATGCACCATCATCACAAGGTATAAAACTAGCATGCAATGCTCTCAACTCAACAAGCAACGAGAGCGAATAAACAGTCAAACCTGCTAAAGACTTTCGACTTAAGGCATCAGCCACAACATTTGCTTTACCTGGATGATAATCAATCAAACAGTCGTTGTAACACCCCTTCCCAACCTACATGTGTAAGCTGAGTAGAGGTGCCACACTATCCTAATTGTTGCTACCAATTTACTTAGTCAAATTTTAGTTCTGATTTTTACAGAAATTTTGCCATAGTTCCGCCTAGAAATTTGGATCCCAAGTGTCGACAAAACTTATTTTTCTGATTTTTGAAAACATTTTACACAGACCAATGTGAATACCATCAAATTTAATGCACTCCCAATGAATCCACCTTATACCCTCAACTACAAACCTGCGCGGAGAGTTCACACTTCTAATATAACATAAAGTAAAGATTTATGATTATTACATACTAATAACATACAGTTATAACATAGAAATTCTCTTTTATATTTATTCATATACATGCCACAACTATCAACTCATAATGGAACTAAAAGATCTACCCCTGAGATTTTGCTGTGGTCTGGTCATTGCTTCCCCAAGATTTATCTACTGCTCCGAACCTACGAGTCAAGAAAAACTTAACTCGCTGAGCGTTGTCGCTCAGTGGGTACTTTACCAATAAAAATAAGAGTAGTATATGAAAGTATTCGAAATCAAAGGAAATAGTTAAATCAACAATCCACCCACTTTATACCAATAGAAATCGTGATATCAGTGTGATATGCTTTCAATAATGTAAAATCATAATTCAAACTCATTGGCATTATATAGTTCAACGAAAAATAATATGTCTTTGATTCAGGCTCTACTGGTATATAGGGAACCATAGTGATAAGGCAGTGGGTCTCCCCACTGTAACATAGGTGGCCCTCACCACCGATATCAGATCATAGGAATGGGCCTCCCCATCCTGGTTAACCAATGGGCCTCCCCATTGGCTTCAGTGGCCTCACCACTGAATAAAATATCATATCATAATAATGAGCAGTACTGCATGCGTTAGTATAGTGCACCATACCCTTATCTACCACTTCCACTATCCAGTAGAGTAAAAATATTTAAAATGATTCAATTTAAGTCTCAACTTCATTTTAGAATGATTCAAGAAATCAATTTAAATTCTCACTGCGCTTTGCCATTTATGCCGTGCACCACTTTCTTTGGTCAAACCGTTACTCTTTTTCACATATTTAACATCCACAATAAACACATCAAACATTTCAAAGTATTCCTCAAAAGATCACAAATTGACCAAATGAATAGTGTTGCGGCGAGAAAAATCGGCAACGCAAAATGGCATGACCAAATGAATAGTAAAATCTGGGTTTTCGTCAAAATTTCAGTCCACTTCAGTCATGCATTTGACCAAGTAAATGATCTTATTTTAGGCTGAAATTTTACAGAAAACTTATTTCATATGTTGACTAATTGCATGTAAAATTTCGTTGAAAAATTCATTCGTTTGCTGCCCCAAACAATTTCCACAAAAATAGTCCAGAAGCTGTCACTTTGGGACCATTTCGGCCCAAACATTTGAAATGCATAGGATAGTTTATTTTTCTTTTGCAAATCAATATTAAGGCTTCTTTAATAGTAAAGTGAAGATTCAAACACTTCCTTTTAGCAATTTTTGCAAGTTTAACTCAAATCAAACTAATTAAAGTCCAAACAACTTACTAAATCAACTTGCCAAATTTTCTCAAAACATTTGGTTTCAATTAAATTTAACAACCCAATTGCCATAATAAAACAAGAACATAACTCAAATATTTAATTTAAACTCAATCAATATATTTAAACATCAATTTCAAAACTTTCATAAACCAAAGTTTGTAAGCAAATAGAATTTCTTTTATGGTAAAGCACCAAATCAAAAGTAATTATTCAAAGGTAAAGTACCAAACCTTATTTCTTTAACTTCTCTTAGCTTTTCCTTCTTCTCCTTCTTTAATTCTTTATTTCTCCTTCAATCAATTCAAAATACAACATAAACCTTAAGATTTCAAAATAATAAATTATCCTCCATTTCTTTTCCAACCGAAACCCCTAATCCAATCTTATTTATCTTTCTACCTCTTGATTCTTCCATTTAATCAATTAATGTCATCACTTAATATTTTTTTTCCAATTCCATATAAAGACTCTAATTCCCAATCTTCCAATAAATATATAACTACCTAAAATTAATATTAAAATTAAAGTCTACTTACTAGAAAACCTTTAAAACTTACCTTAAAAATCAAATTTTGAAGAAACTTGGAAGTCCTTTGGTGTTTCCCTTTGTTGGCCAAATTTTGTAAGTGGAAAAAGAGATAATTTGCTCTTCATTTCACATATATTTATATACAAAGGAAATGATGATCACCTTAGGTGTTGGTTAACCTCTTAAGACCACTTGTCCACTTTTTCTCTTTCTTCATTTATTACACATTTATTACGCATGCTAAATGCTTTCTTTTGATTGGCCGACATTAGATTTTTATTAGTTTTCTTTTCCTTTTCTTCTTTCCACTTGTTCCTCTTCCCATTGGATCTCATAAAGTTATCCCGGGTTACTCATCCAGTCCCAACACGAAACCGGGCCCACTTTACGTTCCGGCGATTAATCGATCATATATTTTAAACCGTATAGTTCCACGAGTCAAACTATATATAGTTTTGATCCTCTCGACCTCTACTTTCTATTTATAAGGTCTATTTTAGGTTTCCAAGTCATTTTGAAAAATTACCGATAAGCCCTCAACTTTTTACAAAATTCCCTTTAGGTCCTATTTTTGCTCGGGTTTTCTCCGGCTTCGTTTCTATTGGCGATCGTTTCATATTTAACCTCTTGCCATTCTCTACGTACTCACGTCCTTATTTCCTACCCTAAATTCATGTATAACTTTAATTGATAATGACCAAAATGCCCCTAGTCAAAATGTCTTCGTTTTTCTTTAACGGGACATTTCCTAGAAAAACTGTTATACGTCGTTGCGACCAGATTAATCTCTAAAATATTCTTCTAGGGTCGGATATGGGCACTATTGAGAACTTCTGACTCTTAATTTTTAAGTTTACATAGTTACCCCTAACTTTTGAGAAATTTTCACTTAGGTCCTTTTGATATCCCTTCCTGACCTTGCTGTCTTTCTTTATTAATATCTTTTTACTCTCAACTCCAAATTAAGTAATTCTTATTCCCACTGAAACTAAACATCTGGGGCTACATTGTGTCAAAATTTCAGGTCAATCCGAGCTATATCTGATTTTTGATGGTCCTTCGAATTCAAGCCTACTATGCTGTCCTGAGGCAGTTTGCACATTGTCTACTAAATCCATCATATCTTATTCTATACAACTCTAACTTGAGTAATTTCAAGTTATACATCTAGCTAAGACATAAATAAACAATTAAGTATTCTTTGAGACTCTCTAATTCTGTCATTAACTTGGATGAAATTCGAGCTCAAGTTATAGGTCACGTTCTAAACTCCTTTGTTCTAAGCCTAAATCATATCCTCTATGTCTGTTTCTTACCAATCTGGGATTTGGGATGTTACAGTCGTAGTCTTTAATCAACTCTAACCATCTCCTCTGTCGAAGATTTAGCTCTCTTTGGACACCCAAATATTTTAAACTTTTATGATCAGTATAGATAAAACACTTTTCCCCATACAGATAATGTCGCCAAATCTTCAATGCAAACACAATTGCTGCCAACTCTAAATCATGTGTTGGATAATTGAGCTCATGCGGTTTCAACTGTCGAGAATCATAAGCTATTACTTTACCTTCTTGCATCAGAACACAACCCAAACCACTATGTGAAGCATCACTGTAAATCACATATGGTTTATCTTCCACAGGTAAAGTAAGAACAGGCGCTTGAGTCAACATTTCTCTCAACTGTTCGAAACTAGCCTGACACTGATCTGTCCACACAAATCTAACTCCCTTTCGAAGTAATCTGGTAAGTGGATTAGCTATCAAAGAAAATCCTTTCACAAACCACCGGTAATAGCCTGCCAAACCTAAAAAACTTCTAACTTCAGTCACAGACTTTGGTGGACTCCAATTCATAATAGCTTCAACCTTACTCGGATCAACTCTAATACCTTCGGCTGAAACTATGTGACCAAGAAAAGTAACTTGGTCAAGCCAAAACTCACACTTCGACAGTTTAGCAAACAATTGCTTCTCTCTCAAAATCTGCAACACAATCCGCAGATGCTTATCATGCTCCTTCTCATTACGCGAATACACCAAAATATCATCAATAAAGACCACTACAAACTGATCAAGATAGGGCCTAAACACCCTATTCATCAAATCCATAAAAACAGCAGGTGCATTCGTCAAACCAAAAGGCATAACTAGAAACTCAAAATGTCCATACCTCATACGAAAGGCTGTCTTAGGAATATCCTCAGCTCTGACCCTTAACTGATGGTACCCTGATCTCAAATCAATTTTGGAAAATACTGCTGTACCTTTCAATTGATCAAAGAGATCATCAATTCTAGGCAAAGGATATTTATTTTTAATAATCACCTTGTTTAATTGCCTATAATCGATACACAATCTCATAGTACCATCTTTCTTCTTCACAAACAAAACAGGAGCTCCCCACGGTGAAACACTAGGGCGAACAAACCCTTTATCTAGCAACTCCTGTAACTGCACCTTCAGCTCTCTCAGTTCAGCAGGTGCCATTCTGTAAGGAGTAATGGAGATAGGAGTGGTACCAGGCAATAATTCAATACCAAACTCCACCTCTCTCTCAGGAGGCAACCCTGGCAACTCCTCTGGAAACACATCTGGAAACTCTGCAACTGTGGGTATATCATCAAGTTGAGAACTTTTTACTCTAGTATCCACAACATAAGCAAGGTAAGCATCACACCCTTTTCTAATCAATCTCCTAGCTGCAACAGCTGAAACAAACAAGGATGCTAGCTGTCCCTGCTCACTAGCTACTAACACCTCTCTACCATCACTGTTTTTCAAGATAACAACTTTCTTTTGGCAGTCAACCACAGCTCTATGTCTAGATAACCAGTCCATGCCTAGGATCACATCATATTCCTTAAAAGGCATCTCAATTAAATCTCCAAGGAACTCCTCACCTTGCACCATTACTGCACTATCTCGGTGCACCTTACTAACAATCACACTATGCCCTAAAGGATTTGTCACCAAAACATCAAATCCTAGGGATTCAGCATGCACATTAGACACAGGCAAAACAGATGCACTAATATATGAATGTGTGGAACCCGGATCAATCAAAGCAAGTACTGAAATACCAAATAAAGAAAAAGTACTAGCTATGACTGCCGAAGCATCTGGTTGCCTCTGCATCACATAAATCCTCTGAGAAGATCCAGCCTCCTCTGGTCTACTCTCCTTGGATGTAGAATCTCCTCTAGAACTGAACCCAGATCTACCTCCTCTGATGAAACCTCTGCCTCCATGACCTCCCCTCACACTAGGTCGGGAAGCTGCAGTATCCACTGACATCCGCTCCTGTCTCTCAGGACAATCTCTAACAAAGTGATCAGGCGACGCACATCTGAAACATACCCCTGTCACACCAGTCCTCCAACAAGGACCACCATGTGGTCTACCACAATGAATGCATATGGGTAAGGTGGATCTCTGCATCACTGGGGTCGGAGCACTCGCCACTGAAACTGTAGGTCTAGATCTATGCCTCTGAAACTGTACTGACCTACCCACTGGCCTCTGACTCCTACTAACCCGAGGAACAAAACTTCCTTTACCTCTTTTCACAGATGAAGACCCTGCCTCAAACTGGGGCCTTCTAACCCTGATCTCTTCCTATGAAGCAGCTGCAATAACCTGAGCTCTTTCCACGCTCCTAGCTGCTGCCACAAGCTGGGAAAAATCATGATATCTAGATCTAGCCACATGACACATGATAGAGGGCCTCAATCCCTCCTCAAATCTCCTACATCTATCAATCTCATCAGATATAATACCCCAAGCATAATGGCTCAACCGGATAAACTCAACCTCATATTCCGTTACTGACCAGTTGTCTTGTTTCAAGCTTAGAAACTCCATTTTCTTCACATCTTTATACTCCCTAGGAGTATACTTCAATTCAAACTCTTTTAGAAAATCAGCATAGGACAGTGTTGGTGGATCATCCATAGCATGGGGCACTGTCCTCCACCAGTCATATGCGTCCTTCTGCAACAAGGATCTAGCATAATCAAAATTTTCCTCTGGAGTGGCTTGTAACTGAAAAAATATCCTCTGTACTTTATCTAGCCACTGCTCAGCTACAGCTGGATCAATAGTACCCAAGAAGTCTTCTGCTCCATACTTCCTTAGCTTATCATACTGTCTCACTGATACCAAAGGCTGTGGGGGTGGTGGCGGTGGTTGCACTGGTGCTTGCCTCAAAGCCTCTACCACATGCCTAACCCAAACTGGCGGAACATCCTCACCAGCTGGTCTCCCCGACACAGAAACAAGTACCTCTCTAACACTATCCACTCTAACTCCCTCTCCACTCTCATCCGGAGCTACACTCTCCGCACTACCCTCAACTGACTGACGTGAGTGAGAATCCATCACAACCTATATCTGCAAACATAGCAGAATACCTCTCATTAAAGATCAGAGACTGCCAATGTCAAACGTGTATGTTATTCAAAAATCCACTTTTTAAAATCAAAATACTCTTTTTCTTACACTTGACCTAGGTTGAGAATCTCAAACCTAGGCTCTGATACCAAAACAATTGTAACACCCCTATATACCGTATATGTACCAAGCATGCTTAAACGATCGCAACATACGTATACTGAATATAGAAAATGCCACAGTTTGAAAAGAAACACAACAAATATCTTTGTAAATAAGTGAAACCAATCTTAAACATTTAAAAGAAATCCAAAAGACACCATATAAAAATATTTATTAATTCACAGCGGAAGTTATTACAAGTATATTATAAATCAAAGTTTACAAAACATAGAATATATACATGATTGGCAACTCTTCTCTGATCTTCAGATCCCAAAATAACACTTCAATGTCTACTCTCACTCGGTCTTGAGGAGCTCTCAGGTTCAACTCTGTTACCTGCGCGATCAAACAATATCGCGCTAAGCCAATGGCTTAGTAGTACAAAATATACCAACACTATACTATAATGCAATGCAATGTCACACATTTGATTACTCAAATCAGTATCATAGATGAAAGGTTAACAACATACCTTTATTTTTCATAAACCACATATATAAACATATCACATTTCAATATCCTTTCCATATATCTCATTAGTTAATCATTTTACACATATATAAACATATCACATTAAACAAAGACAAGCATGGGCCCAAGACACACTAATATGCCATTCAACTTTCAGAGTTAATGCTTTGGTTTTGGTATCACATTTATCATTATCATAAACCCAACTAGGCTTCAAGGATTTAGGTTCAACCAAGCTTCAAGGGGAACAAAGCATGCTAAGTATCAACCCTACTTGGCTTCAAGAACCAATCCAACCTAGCTTCAAGGGTTGTAACATCTCAATTAGGCTTCAAGGATCAAATCCAACCTAACTTCAAGAGAATGTTACCAATAGGCATGCCACCAACAACAAAACTCTGAAAATGAATAACACATTAGACACACAATTCATTTATTATTTCATTCTCAATTCTCATCATCAATTAGGCAAACATGCCTTATGTTCTTTCAATTGAATCATCATAGCCAAACACAATGGCTTCACATCACATTTGAGTTATCATAGCCAATCACAATGGCCTCATATCATGTTGTATCTCAATTCATATTATTCACATAGCATCATTGGTATAACATTTCAAGATACATTATTCATATAACACATTGCCATTCACAAGTTTCACAATGCATATTACATTACCTTGTTCATATAATATCATATGCATTATCAAATGGAAGTTCAAACTCAATCATGTAAGAAGAACAAAAACCAAACACAGTAACCAACACACTCAAGGGACACGGCCAAGCTTGTGGCCGTGTCTCTCAACCAAAAGCAACATAAGCCAACATGGGCAAGGAACACGGCCGTGTCTCCTCCAAAAATCACCCAACACGGCCAAGTTTCCATGGACTTGGCCGTGTCTCTCATGAATTGGCCGTGTCTCTCCTTGCTTTTGGCCGTGTCTCTCATGAATTGAAACCCTAACATGTCCAAGTCCCCTTTGGTTGCACTCAATTACATTATACACAATATAGCATAATTCAAATGAATGTAATCCATGTTCTAAACACATATTTCACATGTTTACCACAATATTCACCTTAACAACCCATCATCAACACATTTAATCACCTTCCACTTCAAAACCCTAAAAAAAACAACATCACTTTTAACCTACCATCTTCAACCAAAACCAAACCAACACTAAATTAACTCACAATCAATTTCAACATTTAGAAACTCATCTCAAACATACCAAATCATAATATTATCAAATCACAACACAATTCAAACATATCTTCAAAGTACCAAAGGAAAACAAGAGAGCACTTACTTTAGACGAAGAAATTTCACAAATCTCCAACCAAAACCTTTGATTTCTCCTTCAATTTGAAACTTGAATAAGCAAATCTCACTTTTGCTCTCTTCCTTTGAAATGGCCGGCTATACCAAGAAAAGAAAAGAAATGAAGACAATTCAACCTTCTTTTCTTCTTTAAATATCCACCAAGCAATTCCATCAACACAATTACTTAAATGCCCTTTTTTATTTGTTCACACTTCCTTTAAAACTCTTGCCCTCTTAAGTAATTTCACTCATCCTAAATAAAAATATCTTCTTCCCTTGACTTTACACTTTACCAACATATATGTTATATATATTAACATATATACAACATATACATTCCATTAACACAATCATTTCCTTAGCTAAAACATATGTACATTTAATTCAAATCAAACAACAATAATATTCAAAACTTCTAGGGCATACATTGGGATTTTACAATGATTATAACGTAAGTTAATAATAGGAGTTTATTATAAATTAAACAGATATATGTTTGTAATGTAGGCATGATCATGATATTTCTTTTGAAAGTTTAATAACTACATTAACATTTAAAACATTTTGGTTTTATTTACTATATTATATATAGGAAAGTATGAGTATTTAGGTGACATCACCTATGTAGTTAAGTGTATGGGCTATATAGGGGGTGTTACATTTTAGGTAATTAAATTAAAGGTTCGAAATTAAATCCTAACCTACTGTGAATCTAAAAAAATAAAAGTCATCTGACTAGACTACTAGACGGAACAAATGTAACACCCCCTACATAGACCATACACCTACCTACATAGGAGAGGTCACCTAACATTTACAACTATTCTATATATATGTCTATGTATGTACTAAAGAAATAAAGTCATAAAACCTTTAAGCAATAATGCAATTGTTAAGTTTTCTATATTACACACATATATCATATATTTATAAAGAACTCTTAATGGAAACTTACATTATTATAAAATTCTCAAACTACACTCAAACTACTACAATTGTCATACAAAATTATAAAGTTTTGCTATGTGAACCATAAAGATTACAATATTTACAATATTGTTCATTGAACCTTGATGATACAGTTGATCAAGAACGTAAGTCTCTCACTCTGTGATCTCAACTCTCTTTGTTTGATCTGCAAGTCAGAAAATAATTCTAACACCCTAAGCAAAGCTTAGTGGTACTTATGTATTTATAATATGCAAGAAAATTTAATGTAAAGAGATCTAGTCATTAAATAATTTAGAAACATCGAATTACATTACTTTCTAAATGTTAAATAAATAAATTAACTAAATTCATTATAAAACAATTAGATTCAGAATTGAGTAATTTATTGACAACTAAATAACACATTATTTTCATTATAGATAACTACTTTAAGTATGCTCATACACACTGAACTCAGATTCTAGATTTGGATAACGGGTTACTGATGGAAATTTAATACCACTGTATAGAATTTTGGCCAATGGCCCACTATGGCACAAATGCCCACTAAGTATGATGACACAAAGTGTCTATTAATGGCACAGAGTGCCCACTATCACTTTGGATATCCTCCCTTTGACTAGCCATTAAATCCCAAGCTAGATCTAAAATCGGTATGTTTTGGGTAATTCATTAGTTTTTAACTAACATTAAATTATATATAGCACTATATTGAAACAATCCTTTGATCAACACTTAGTATCACACATATTTATCATATATTTAAAATTAGGATTAATTCAAACCTTCTTTACATCTTAAGAACTTATAGTCATTTAAAAAGACAAGAATAAGAGCCATTTTGGGCAAATTTCTTCAAGTGACACACCCAATGACATGGGCGTGTTACTGGGCATGCCTTTTGCCCATTTCACAGTAGCTTTCACACGCCCACTGACATGGGCATATCATTTATTTTACAATTCAGTAACTGTGACACACCCACTGACATGGGTGTGTCACTGGCCATGTTAGGCAAAAGTTCTACATTTCGCACACTTAACCATTTTAACTCAATAT
Source organism: Garcia nutans (assembly GCA_947685225.1). NCBI lineage: Eukaryota > Viridiplantae > Streptophyta > Magnoliopsida > Malpighiales > Euphorbiaceae > Garcia > Garcia nutans. The sequence goes on along the minus strand of CANTUV010000007.1, from coordinate 26,681,161 downwards.
ATTCAAAAACTATGATAATAAGGAATCAAATCCTAATTTTTTTTAACATAAAAGAGTCTACATCTAATATTTTACTCAAACTTCAATTAATCAAACCTTCAAATATCACTTATGGGTAAAACAACATCAAATTACCCAATTCTTATAAAGATTGAATTAAGAATCAAACTCATCACATATAAGTTCTTTTAATTCATTTTTCACTCATCAATCCATTTAATCAATATTTTTAAGAAATAATTCATTATAAATGACTCAATCAATCAATTCAAACATTCAAACTCATAGAAATTCAATTATTTGCAAAGTATAATACATAAGCACATACCTCTTCAAACTTTTCTTTTTTTTTTCTCTAATCACTTGTTGATAATCTCAACTTTTCAAACTTAATCTTCTAAAAACTTATATCTAGATGTGATCCTATCTTAAGTTTTGATTAAAATCTTGGAAAGAAGGAAGAAAGAAAGATTTTTTATGGCTAAGGTGGTGATGAACGTGAATGATTAAGAGAGAAAAGAAATTTCTACATTCTTACACCTGTCCACACACAAACACACACACATATATATATAGCTTAATCTAGTGTGGCCAATCTCATCTTAGTTATGGTGCACCCTCTTTCTTATCCTTTGATTCTAATTCGATTTTAAATCTCGTAAAATAGTAGAAATAAATAATTTCTTCGGTAAATTTTTGAGATCCACTTTTTACATTACTTATCCATATCACTTATATCACTATTCACTATTAATTATCACTATTAATTTAAAAGTTTAGTATCTAAAATTTTAGATATTACAATTCTCCCCCTCTAAAGAGGGCTTGAGTTCTTCATCAAATATCAAAGTGGAGCTAGGAGGAAGACTAGTAATCCTACTCTTGGCATCTTCACAAGGGGTTTTTCTATTCTCTCTTTTAATTCATTCCAATATTGTTGTTGTCGTATTAAGATATTGATATTGCAATGAACAATTTGTATTTGATTTATATTGAGTTGAAAGAATGTTTTAAATTGATGATGTTGAGCTAAAAACCCATGCTTAGGGTTTGTAGTATATTTGATTGAATGCTTTGATTTGATATTTCCATCAATGTAGCTTGTTGTTGGTTGATTGCATTGGATTGTATGCTAGGTTAATAGATTATCTACCTATTGATCACTGGATATTAAATAAAGGACCGAGAGGTGAAATTTGGTATCAAAATTATGCAATCGACTACCCTATGAATGAATTAGAAATATAAGTTCTAGGGTGTCATTAATTTGCAAATGTAAAATAATTGGTTATTGCTATTTCATGAATGTGAGACTAATGAATTGGTAATTGACTAATTAACCTTAAGGAACAAATTAATTTACAAGGTTATGTTAATGGATAATTGAGAATTGAGCTTTGATTGAATGGACCTATAACCTTAGGCATAATCCCAAAGAATCGATTTGATATTATACAACCTTCATACATAAACCCTACACTCTTTAATCTTAGGTTTAAATTGTTCTTTTACAATTCCAAACAACAAACTCTTGCTTTTAATTTAATTGCTTTAATCAAGCTATTATGAACCAAACCTTCTTGGGGGAAATGACCTTGGTGCGATCACCTTTGCTACAGCTACCTCGTATACTTGTGAGTGACGCTTTGTAGTAGTACTTAATTTGAGCGCAGCAAGTTTTTGGCGGCGCTGCAGGGGATGGCTGTCGTAATAGTAATAGTTTGATTTTTGTTTCAATTTAATTATTTGTTTGTTTTATTTAAGTTGCTAAGTGCCTTGTATAAATATGCAATTTTCAAGGTATGCAGGGGTTTATGACGATAACCCTGATTCTGACATGGCATGGCAATTAACAGAATTAACGAACCAACTTAAGATGCTAAATGCAAGAGGACAAACACCTATGCCTACTCGTGAAGTATGTTCAGCATGTGGCATTGCAGGACATAGCACAAACATGAGTTCATTTGGTTATGGACAATATCAAGAGAGGGAAGAGGAAGAATATGCTTATGTAAGTTTCCAGCAAATGGGTGGAAATGACCCATGCCCCACACCTTATAATTCAAGATGGGGAAGCCACCCAAATTTTTCTTGGGAAAACCAGCAGCACATTCCACCTCTAAATTTTTTTCAACCTTACCAAAGAAGTTCTTACTCTCAAGAACAATATTCAAATCAAGAGTACCTTAAGCGACCCACATTAGAAGATAGTTTGAATGCCTTCATTCAAATTAGCACGCAAAATCAAAGTAAACTTAAGGAACCCACTTTGGAAGATAGTTTGAATGCCTTCACTCAAATTAGCTCACAAAACCATGATCAATTCGAGAAATCCACAATGGAAGATGATTTGAATGCTTACATTCAAATTAGCATAGATATTCAGGAAAGAAGCAATGAGAGGTTAGATTCTTTGGAGGAATCATTGAAGAGGGTGGAAATGCAACTTGGGCAACTGGCACATCAACTCCAAGCACACCAAGAGGAGGAATTTCCTAGCCAATTGAAGCAAAAAGAGATAATCACAAATTTTAAGAATGAACATGTGATATATAACGATTTTTGTGATTCCTTTGATGCAGGAACTAACAAAGAAGAAGATGGCGAGGAGATGCAATCAAACATAGAGGAGTTAATTCAATCAAAGGAGGAGGAGAATTTGAAAGCATCGACTTCGACAAAATTGCATGAACCTTCAAATCCTTGTATGCCACCAATCCCATTCCCAAGTAAGCTGAATGCAGAGAAACAAGGTATGCAACTTTCTGAACTCTATGACATGCCCTATAGTGAAGATAGTGCAGATAAGCTTGAGGTGGCCATGACCATAGAAGTAGAGCCTAATTCTTCCAAATTAGAAATTGATGAGAGCAATTTACTAGAGAATAATGAGATTGTTGAGGGAGAACTTCAAATTGCTAAAGAGAATGTAGAACACATTCAACCAAACTTGGTTGAACTTAAAAAGACCCCAGGAATTTTGAAAGATGTTTTGGTTGGGGAATACAGTATGCAACAAATTATGATCTCTCCCACTCTTGGTGGTGAGAATGAGCAAAAACCATAAAAAACCATGTTGCAAACTGAAAAAGGTTCTTACTACGTCCCTATAGCATTAAAAAAATCAAGCTAAGACAACCCTCATATGTTCTTTTTGGACAATTGCTACCCTAGAATGCTACCTAGGCTTTTCAATACATTGGGCACTTTTCAAAGTTGCATGGTGTTCATCCTCTCGGTCATGGGCTCCAATTGCATTATGGGTGGCAGGAGCCCTGCACATCGTATATGGGAACGATGGAAATCAGGTATCATCTAAACCCCCTCTATAGTATGCATGACCACATTGAGGACAATGTGAATCTTTAAGTGTGGGGTACATTTTATGTTTTGTGTTTTTACTTTTAATTGCATTTTGTGTTTTTGTGTTTTTACTTTTAACTTGTTTTTGTTTAAGTTTAGTTAATGTTTTTAATGTTTTTCGTTGAATAAATGAATGTTGAGAAGTTCAATTGTTTTAAACATTGCTGATAGATGACCTTTGAATTTTTGAAGCATGATTTGGAGAATTGAGTAGATTTGGTGCTTATTGTCAATTTTGTTGGTTTTTCCTTGCATTGCCATTAACCTTGTGAGGAATTGAGCCATCAACTTATTATTCTTTTTGTGGGTGAACATCATTGATTGATGAATTGCTAGAACTTGCTTTGACATGCATTTTAAGACTACATAAAATTTTTAATTAGGCATCAAGATGATTAAGGCATATAGGTGAACCCACTTTGGCTTAAAAAGACCAACCCTATTTTTAACTTTAGTTAGCCAATTTTGAGCTTATTTTATTTTCCTTTTCTTTCTTTTTCACAACACCATTAGCTTGAACCTTGTTGTTTAACTCTTACCCTTTCATTAGGTCAAGAGCATTTTAAGAGCGTTTATGACCGAGTGTTGTGTTGAATTAAGTGTGGGGTTAAATTAAGTAGGTTTGAGATTGAAAACTATTATGTTATTTAGTTGCAAACCCTAAAAATAAAAAATATAGAAAATAAAAAAAATAAAAAAAGAAGAAAAATAATAAAAATAATTGTTGTTCTTGTTGACAGGGTTTGGAATTTGTTTGGAAATAATCATTACAAAATGTAATAAGTGAGTTCCCTTGAAAATCTCTTTAATGTCAATGGGTACATGAGAGGAAGGTGTTTTGGGATTGTTAGTTATACATATGATTGGTTACTTCACTCTTGAAGTGCTCTTGAACTTAATGATTAAGCTTACATTTCCTAAATGTCATGCCTTTACCTTAGCCCCATTACAACCAAAAGAAAGACCTTTTGATTGATGCTTGATTGAAATTTGGTGGTGGAGATTTGATTGATAAGCAAGCCTATGGTAATAATCTTTCATTGATTGTTATGAGTGTAAACACCACCATGATCAAATACTTGTAAGAGTTGGTGAGGGAGCGACAACATAGGTTTTCCATGGAAAACCACTTAATTGCATGAGTGTCGATTTTGTTTTAGTCGATATTGATTGTGGATTTAGGGATAAGGAAGTCTTGATGCATCTTTATAACTCTTAAACTTAACAAAATTCATCTGGTTAGTGTGTTTTGATTTTAGCCTTCTTTGGGGATAAGCAAGGAGTTAAGTGTGGGGTAGTTGTTTAGGTCATTTTTGTACTAGTTTTCAGTATGATTTTTATGTGTTTTTAGTTAATGTTTTGATTGATTTTTGTTTTAAGTTTATTTAAAGTGTTTGTTTTAGGTTTAAGTGCAAAAACTCCCTTAGATGATCAAAACAATCAAGAAAAATGAAGAAAGAGAATGAATCAAGCAAGACATGGCCAAGCCAAAGCAAGCTTGGCCATGTCCCTTAAAAGAATTCCAAGACAGTAGCTGACACACCTAAGAGACATGGCCAAGCCACTGGCCGTGTCTCACTCAAGGAAAAGAAACCAAGAAAGAAATAAAATAGAGGAAGTACTTGACACACTCATAAGCTTGGCCATGTCTGTGAGTGTGTCTGATCGACATGGCCATATCACTTGAAGCTTGGCCATGTCTCATTGTCTTGGCCATGTTTCATCCTAAAATAGAGAAAGTACTTGACAAACTCACAAGCTTGGCCATGTCTGTGAGTCTGTCTGATCGACATGGCCATGTCACTTGAAGATTGGCCATGTCTCATTCTCTTGGCCGTGTTTATTCATAAAATAGAGAAAGTACTTGACACACTCACAAGCTTGGCCATGTCTGTGAGTGTGTCTGATCGACATGGCCATGTCACTTGGAGCTTGGCCATGTCTCATTGTCTTGGCCATGTCACTCATCAAAAGAAGAAGAAATCAAAGAAAACCATGAGACACGACCAAGCCTGTCATGGCTTGGCCGTGTCCCTCATCAAAAGAAGAAGAAATCAAAGAAAACAATGAGACAGGGCCAAGCTTGTCATGGCTTGGCCATGTCCCTCAAGCAAAACTTGTCCAGAAGCAAACACGGTCATGAGACACGGCCAAGCCACTGGCAGTGTCTCACCAAAAGAGCAAAATCCAAAGAACAAAAAGAAAGAGGCAGTGAGGGACACGACTAGCAAGCTTGGCCGTGTCCCAAGGAAAATCAAGAGACACGGCCAAGCCACTCTTGGCTTGGCCGTGTCACCCTTAAATTCTATAAATTCTTCTGCTCGAAAGGAAAAAAAAGGAGAACGGCTAGGGTTTTGAAAGGGAGAAAAGAAAAGAGAAGGAGCGAGCAAACATAATTTGGGATGAGGAGAGAGTGACACTCTCTTTGTCTCTCATCTTCATCCTCCATCTTCATCTTCTCCATCTTCCACTGGCAAGATCTTTGAGGTTCTTTGGGATAAGTTGGTTCAACAAGCTCTTGAAGGTTGAAGAAGCTTCATTGAAAGGAGTGGTGACTTGAGAAAGCTCCTTTCTATCTTCCAAAGGCACAATCAATTGAAGGGTTGGTGACTTGAGAAAGCTCCATTCCATATTACAAAAGGGAAATCAACTATTGAAGAGGGATTCAGTTCTTCATCAAATATCAAAGTGGAGCTAGGAGGAAGACTAGTAATCGTACTCTTGGCATCTTCACAAGGGGTTTTTCTATTCTCTCTTTTAATTCATTCCAATATTGTTTTTGTCATATTAAGATATTGATATTGCAATGAACAATTTTATTTGATTTATATTGAGTTGAATGAATGTTTTAAATTGATGATGTTGAGGTAAAAACCCATGCTTAGGGTTTGTAGTATATTTGATTGAATGCTTTGATTTGATATTTCCATTGATGTACCTTGTTGTTGGTTGATTGCATTGGATTGTATGCTAGGTTAATAGATTAGCTACCTATTGATCTCTGGATATTGAATGAAGGACCAAGAGGTGAAATTTGGTATCGAAATTATGCAATCGACTACCCTATGAATGAATTAGAAATATAAGTTCTAGGGTTTCATTAATTTGCAAATGTAAAATAATTGGTTATTGCTATTTCATGAATGTGAGAACTAATGAATTGGTAATTGACTAATTAACCTTAAGGAACAAATTAATTTACAAGGTTATGTTAATGGATAATTGAGAATTGAGCTTTGATTGAATGGACCTATAACCCTGGGCATAATCCCAAAGAATCGATTTGATCTTGTATAACCTTCATACATAAACCCTACACTCTTTAATCTTAGGTTTAAATTGTACTTTTACAATTCCAAACAACAAACTCTTGCTTTTAATTTAATTTCTTTAATCAAGCTATTACGAACCACACCTTCTTGGGGAAACGACCTTGGGGCGATCACCTTTGCTACAACTACCTCGTATACTTACGAGTGACGCTTTGTAGTAGTACTTAATTTGAGCGCAACAAGTTTTTGGACATTTTATGTTTGGTGTTTTTACATTTAATTGCATTTTGTGTTTTTGTGTTTTTACTTTTAACTTGTTTTTGTTTAAGTTTAGTTAATGATTTTAATTTTTTTCGCTGAATAAATGAATGTTGAGAAGTTCAATTGTTTTAAACATTGCTGATAGATGACCTTTAAATTTTTGAAGCGTGATTTGGAGAATTGAGTAGATTTGGTGCTTATTGTCAATTTTGTTGGTTTTTCCTTGCATTGCCATTAACCTTGTGAGGAATTGAGCCATCAACTTATTATTCTTTTTGTGGGTGAACATCATTGATTGATGAATTGCTAGAACTTGCTTTGACATGCATTTTAAGACTACATAAAATTTTTAATTAGGCATCAAGATGATTAAGGCAATTAGGTGAACCCACTTTGGCTTAAAAAGACCAACCATATTTTTAACTTTAGTTAGCCAATTTTGAGCTTATTTTATTTTCCTTTTCTTTCTTTTTCACAACACCATTAGCTTGAACCTTGTTGTTTAACTCTTACCCTTTCATTAGGTCAAGAGCATTTTAAGAGCGTTTACGACCGAGTGTTGTGTTGAATTAAGTGTGGGGTTAAATTAAGTAGGTTTGAGATTGCAAACTATTATGTTATTTAGTTGCAAACCCTAAAAATAAAAAATATAGAAAATAAAAATAATAAAAATAGAATAAAAATAATAAAAATAATTGTTGTTCTTGTTGATAGGGTTTGGAATTTGTTTGGAAATAATCATTGCAAAATGTAATAAGTGAGTTCCCTTGAAAAGCTCTTTAATGTCAATGGGTATATGAGAGAAAGGTGTTTTGGGATTGTTAGTTATACATATGATCGGTTACATCACTCTTGAAGTGCTCTTGAACTTAATGATTAAGCTTACATTTCCTAAATGTCATGCCTTTACCTTAGCCCCATTACAACCAAAAGAAAGACCTTTTGATTGATGCTTGATTGAAATTTGGTGGTGGACATTTGATTGATAAGCAAGCCTATGGTAATAATCTTTCATTGATTGTTATAAGTGTAAACACCACCATGATCAAACACTTGTAAGAGTTGGTGAGGGAGCGGCAACATAGGTTTTCCATGGAAAACCACTTAATTGCATGAGTGTCGATTTTGTTTGATTCGATATTGATTGTGGATTTAGGGATAAGGAAGTCTTGATGCATCTTTATAACTCTTGAACTTAACAAAATTCATCTGGTTAGTGTGTTTTGATTTTAGCCTTGCTTGGGGACAAGCAAAGAGTTAAGTGCGGGGTAGTTGTTTAGGTCATTTTTGTACTACTTTTCAGTATGATTTTTATGTGTTTTTAGTTAATGTTTTTATTGATTTTTGTTTTAAGTTTATTTAAAGTGTTTGTTTTAGGTTTAAGTGTGAAAACTCCCTTAGATGATCAAAACAATCAAGAAAAATGAAGAAAGAGCATGAATCAAGCAAGACATGGCCAAGCCAAAGCAAGCTTGGCCATGTCCCTCAAAAGAATTCCAAGACAGTAGCTGACACACCCAAGAGACAAAGCCAAGCCACTGGCCGTGTCTCACCCAAGGAAAAGAAACCAAGAAAGAAATAAAATAGAGGAAGTACTTGACACACTCATAAGCTTGGCCATGTCTGTGAGTGTGTCTGATCGACATGGCCATGTCACTTGAAGCTTGGTCATGTCTCATTGTCTTGGCCGTGTTTCATCCTAAAATAGAGAAAGTACTTGACACACATACAAGCTTGGCGATGTCTGTGAGTGTGTCTGATCGACATGGCCATGGCACTTAAAGCTTGGCCATGTCTCATTGTCTTGGTCGTGTCTCTCATCAAAAGAAGAAGAAATCAAAGAAAACCATGAGACACGGCCAAGCTTGTCATGGCTTGGCCGTGTCACTCATCAAAAGAAGAAGAAATCAAAGAAAACCATGAGACACGGCCAAGCTTGTCATGGCTTGGCTGTGTCCCCCAAGCAAAACTTGTCCAGAAGCAAACACGGTCATGAGACACGGCCAAGCCACTGGCCGTGTCTCACCAAAAGAGCAAAATCCAAAGAACGAAAAGAAAGAGGCAGTGAGGGACACGGCCAGCAAGCTTGGCCGTGTCCCAAGGAAAATCAAGAGACACGGCCAAGCCACTCTTGGCTTGGCCGTGTCACCCTTAAATTCTATAAATTCTTCTACTCGAAAGAAAAAAAGGAGAACGGCTAGGGTTTTAGAAGGGAGAAAAGAAAAGAGAAGGAGCGAGCAAACATAATTTGGGATGGGGAGAGAGTGACACTCTCCTTGTCCCTCATCTTCATCCTCCATCTTCATCTTATCCATCTTCCATTGAGAAGATCTTTGAGGTTCTTTGGGATAAGTTGGGTCAACAAGCTCTTGAAGGTTGAAGAAGCTTCATTGAAAGGATTGGTGACTTGAGAAAGCGCCTTTCTATCTTCCAAAAGCACAGCCAATTGAAGGGTTGGTGACTTGAGAAAGCTCCATTCCATATTGCAAAAGGGAAATCAACCATTGAAGAGGGCTTCAGTTCTTCATCAAATATCAAAGTGGAGCTAGGAGGAAGACTAGTATTCATACTCTTGGCATCTTCACAAGGGGTTTTTCTATTCTCTCTTTTAATTCATTCCAATATTGTTTTTGTCGTATTAAGATATTGATATTGCAATGAACAATTTGTATTTGATTTATATTGAGTTGAATGAATGTTTTAAATTGATGATGTTGAGCTAAAAACCCATGCTTAGGGTTTCTAGTATATTTGATTGAATGCTTTGATTTGATATTTCCATTGATGTACCTTGTTGTTGGTTGATTGCATTGGATTGTTTGCTAGGTTAATAGATTAGCTACCTATTGATCTCTGGATATTGAATGAAGGACCGAGAGGTGAAATTTGGTATCAGAATTATGCAATTGACTACCCTATGAATGAATTAGAAATATAAGTTCTAGGGTTTCATTAATTTGCAAATGTAAAATAATTGGTTATTGCTATTTCATGAATGTGAGAACTAATGAATTGGTAATTGACTAATTAACCTTAAGGAACAAATTAATTTACAAGGTTATGTTAATGGATAATTGAAAATTGAGCTTTGATTGAATGGACCTATAACCCTAGGCATAATCCCAAAGAATCGATTTGATCTTGTACAACCTTCATACATAAACCCTACACTCTTTAATCTTAGGTTTAAATTGTTCTTTTACAATTCCAAACAACAAACTCTTGCTTTTAATTTAATTGCTTTAATCAAGCTATTACGAACCACACCTTCATTGGGAAACGACCTTGGGGCGATCACCTTTGCTACAGCTACCTTGTATACTTGCGAGTGACGCTTTGTAGTAGTATTTAATTTGAGCGCAACAAGTTTTTGGCGCCGCTGCTAGGGAAGGTTGTCGCAGTAGTAATAGTTTGATTTTTCTTTCAATTTAATTATTTGTTTGTTTTATTAAGTTGCTAAGTGCCTTGTGTAAATATGCAATTTTCAAGGTATGCAGGGGTTTATGACGATAACCCTGATTCTGACACGGCATGGCAATTAGCAGAATTAACGAACCAACTTAAGATGCTAAATGCAAGAGGACAAACACCTATGCCTACTCGTGAAGTATGTTCAGCATGTGGCATTGCAGGACATAGCACAAACATGTGTTCATTTGGTTATGGACAATATCAAGAGAGGTAAGAGGAAGAATATGCCTATGTAAGTTTCCAGCAAATGGGTGGAAATGACCCATGCCCCAGACCTTATAATTCAAGATGGGGAAGCCACCCAAATTTTTCTTGGGAAAACCCGCAGCACATTCCACCTCCAAATTTTTTTCAACCTTACCAAAGAAGTTCTTACTCTCAAGAACAATATTCAAATCAAGAGTACCTTAAGCGACCCACATTAGAAGATAGTTTGAATGCCTTCATTCAAATTAGCGCGCAATCAAAGTAAACTTAAGGAACCCACTTTGGAAGATAGTTTGAATGCCTTCATTCAAATTAGCTCACAAAACCATGATCAATTCGAGAAATCCACAATGGAAGATGATTTGAATGCTTACATTCAAATTAGCATAGAAATTGAGGAAAGAAGCAATGAGGGATACCACAGTAAATGAACTACTTCCCAAGTAGGTTTCCCTAATTTTTGCTCTTTTGATTTGTTTGACTATTGTTTGAATTGCTGCTTCCACCATCGTTGTTTTGTTTGATGCATTACTATCGATTTTGGCAGTAATACTATCAAGTTCGATAGTATCTTAGACAACATATGGTCCTTTTGTACTTCTTGCATTTTGATTTCTTATTTTGATTTTAACATGTAAGAGTGAATCCCTAGATTAGTTTGCATGATTTGCTTAGGTATTTGAATGTAAGCATTCAAATCATGTGATTCTTCCATTGCTTCTTTCAAATTAGCGCGCAATCAAAGTAAACTTAAGGAACCCACTTTGGAAGATAGTTTGAATGCCTTCATTCAAATTAGCTCACAAAACCATGATCAATTCGAGAAATCCACAATGGAAGATGATTTGAATGCTTACATTCAAATTAGCATAGAAATTGAGGAAAGAAGCAATGAGAGGAATCACATGATTTGAATGCTTACATTCAAATACCTAAGCAAATCATGCAAACTAATCTAGGGATTCACTCTTACATGTTAAAATCAAAATAAGAAATCAAAATGCAAGAAGTACAAAAGGACCATATGTTGTCTAAGATACTATCGAACTTGATAGTATTATTGCTTTTCTAATCTAGGGAAAAGTGAATGCTGACTTAGAGAGGGCTCCTACAAAGGTCATGTGATTCAAAGAACTTCATTCTTTCTACAACAAACTTGTAATGGACATCTAGGCAAAATTTTAATCTTAGTCAATTATAAAGTTTATAATCCAGCCATTCTTTAACAAACCAAATCCTAACATCCACCTTATTGATTCATCGCCCATAGTTTCACCATTTGTAGCCAAAAATAATCTTAGCTTGCTCTTCTTCATGAATTTGCAGCAAAAAATAATCTTAGCTTGCTCTTCTTCATGAATATGAAGCCCTATCATCCTACCCCATTATGGAGGATCAAGTGGTTTTAAGTTGCAATAATAGGGTCAAAGACATTCACCTTTAAGAAGGGAAAAGCAGCAAATAGGACAAATGTCTTGAAATCCAAATATACCCAAGAGGCAAAGAAGGGAGATAAATAAAGAAAAATATATGTTGAAGGCAAATTTTTTAAGAGACAAGATAATGCAAAAGCAATATGAGGGCAAGTAAAGTACCTGCAATCAAGAAGAAAAGTAAGTAAGCAAGCAATGAGGGGTCATCATCATCCAAAACAATCAAATAACAATTGAAAATCTGGGGGTAAAAGAAATAGTCATGGTAATGTCTTCAGTAGGGAAATATAAGAAGTGATGACAAAATAGAACTTTCTAGCAACTAATAATAACAATAGACTATTTTGGGAAGACTTAATAATCCTTGTTCTCTAAAGTATCAACCATAGAACCTAATCAGTCCCATTACAAGCCTAATAAAGACCTGGTGAACTTTCAAAGGGTTGAGATAATATTAGTGGAGATAATACCAAGCAGGTTTGCATATGAAAAGAGACATCTTATTACCCATAGAGAAGTCTTGGATCGTACACCATGTGCCTATCTGAAGTGCAACAACTATATAACAACTTAGGGATAATGATGCAAACATAAAGTCAAAGACATCTCTAAGAGAAATGATTCTTGAATAACAAATCATTGCTTGCCAAAACCAGTCAACTACTGATTCTGAATAAAATTTATATAGCATCGCAATAAAGCAAAATTTCTTTTAGAAGACATACTTTTAAAGACATTGCAATGCTAACTTTCAATATCTTTATATGTAGGAAGCAAAAGGTTACCAATCCCAAAATGAATCAAGCCAAAGCAGCTATACAACCAATCAGCCAGAGGATGAGCATGTCCGAAGAAGGGGCAACCATGCCATTTCAATATCAAATCGGCCAGAGTACCAGCATGTTTAAAAGAGGACGTGAGCGAGGATTTTCGCCCCCACTCCTGATAGAATAGTTCTTGCGACTTTGGCACTATTAGGCTCGGGACCTTAGAGAATACGCAACTAAACCCATAAAAAATGGAGTCACCACACAAACGGGCTAGGAAAGAAAAGAATCCCTAACCCTTTATTGGGTTCGGAAGTTGGGAATGACCCAGCACCCCCATAACACCCAGTTCATTGGAACCAGCCTCCTTTTCAGGACTATATATTATTAAATTCATAACATATTATAGTACCATCCATATTACATGTGTTTCTAAATAAATACTCATCATATTATTGAAATCAATCAAACACACTGGATACCCATCTAGGGATGGAAACATGCCCTTACAAGTGTCCAATATCCAAGATACAAGTAAATAAAATAGGACACCCACCATTGGTGGAAATGTATCCTTTATAAAGGTCTAAAGTTCATAAAACATATTACATAATAAAAAATAACCAAGGCACCTACACGGTGGAAATAAGCCTTTTACAATCTTTTAAAATTCTGATAAACATAATTTAACTAACCAAATCAAGAAATAAAAAACCAAAATGCATCATTCATTATAAAATATATAACAATAAATTGAACAATTAATCTAATGTTTCAATTATAAAATTAAGGTTGGACATGCAATTATAGGTTTTATAGATTAGGGCTAGGCATTTGGGATTAGGGTTTAGGAAGTTGGAATTAGGGTTTAGTATTTGAGTTTAGGAAATTGGAACTAGGGCTTTGGATCTAGGGTTTGGATTTAGAGTTTTTACAAATTTAGGGTTTTTACAAATTAGTGTTTTTTAAAACATGAACCGAACTTCAATGGTGATCAAAACCTACCAAAAGAAATAAATATCAAATTAGTAGATAATTGTTTAGTATTATTTGAATAAGCTACTAGATGTTTGTTTAAACAAGCTATTGGATGGGGTTATTTAAACAAGCTACTGGATGATATTATTTAAATAATGAAATAGCTACTGTAAATTTAAATGAATTTAATATCAAAATCAAACCTTCATGTGAGTGGGGATTTTCTCCCTCATTCCCAGTTGAATGGTTCTTGCAACTTCAGTACTGTTTAGGCTCAGGGCCTCGAGAACACGGGCCTAAACCGGGAGAAAATGAAGTCACCACCTGGATGGCAGGGAAAAAGAAAGGGGTGGATGACTCGATTCCTAAGGAATCCCCAACCCTCTAATGGGTTCGGAAAGTTGAGTACGTGTGGCGAAGGTGAGAAATGGTCTAGCACCGCCACAATGCCCGGTTCATTGGAACCAGTCTCCTTTGCAGGTCTTAATATTATAAAATTCTTAAATATAATAATATTATCCATACTACATGCAACAATTAAAATAAAGCATCATTATATTAAAATCAAAGCAATGTCCAAACAAAAAAAATAAATGGACACCCATTCGAGGATAGAAACATTTCCTTTCATTGTCCATGTCTAAAACTAAATAGGACACCCAACAAAAGGTGAAAACATGTCCTTTACATTAATCCCAAAATATAAGAACAATTTAAATTACATGAAATTTAATTAATGAGGTATCCAATAATGGAAACATACCTCTTACAATGTTTTGAAACCAAAGCAAATCAATAAAAGTAAACAACCATTCATCATAAATAAATCAGTCATCTAATTTAAACAAAACAACAAGATATAACTTTAGGGTTTAAGTAAATAAGATTGAAGCTTATGAAAATAAAATAAAATCTCTAGATATTTGAAAGGAACAAGCTACTGTGATGATTTAAAAAATAGAATTAATTAAAATTTATGGTTTGAATAAATTAGGGTTTAGGTTTGTATTTTGAATAAAGCTACTGAGATTTTAAGGAATTAATGTTATTTTTAAAAATGTTTTAGAATAGGCTTTTGGTAAAATCAAGTAGAAAATGGTTTTGGAAAAACTAATTGGCTTAGAAAATAAAAACATTTTAGGAAACAAAAATAAAACCAAGTAGAATAGGGTTTTAGAAAAACCGTGAGCGGGCCGGGCTTGCGAATGTGTACTGGCGAAGAAAATCTGCAGATGCTGGTCTTGGGTGCTTCTAGCTCGGGTGGAGGCTAGGCCAATTCTCCACAGGATTTTCCTGTGGTGAATTGGCTTGTGGCCATTTCACTGCAGAAAAATCTGCGGTGAATTGGCCCAAGACAATTCGTCGCCAGAGATGAAATTGTTCGTCATCGATTCTTCCGTCGTCGATTTTTTTTCAATTTTTTTATCTTTTCTTCTTATTTTTTTATTTTTTTATTTTAATTAAAAAAATACTATAAGTAATAAATATTATTATAAATACCACAAAATTATTTTGGACTGTTTAAAATATCGGATTGGACAGAGTAAAAAATTAACGGTTTACAGTTTGCCCCCAGCTTGAGCAATCTGAGACTACAACAAAAGAGAACAAAAAGCATTGTAATTTTTGGCTAGGTTTAGAACCATACCGAACTCCTTACCCAAGGTTGGTTTGAGTTTTGGACCAAAAAATAATTTAGGTTTTGGACCCAAGGTGAATTTAGGATTTGGGTTCTAGACCCGAGACTGAGTTTGATTGACCTTTTATCAGTTGAGAATTTCAGCTACTCTGACTATTCTATTTTTTAATGAATTATGGGACTTCACCCTCAAAATGGATCATCATCGTTGGACCTTGGATCTTCATCCTTAGCATCAGATCTTCACCTTTGAAAATGGATCTTTATACTTTGAGATTGGGTCTTTACCCTTGTAAATGGATCTTCATCCTTAGAGATCAGGTCTTTACCCTTGAAAATGGATCTTCATCCTTTGGACATCGAGTCTTGACCCTTGAAATTGGATCTTCATCCTTTAAGCTGGATTTTCATCCTTGGCATCAGCTCTTCACCCTTGATAATGGATCTTTGTCTTTGGTAGGGTCTTCACCCTTGAAACTGGATCTTCATCCTTGGAAATTGGGTCTTCACCCTTGAAAGTGGATCTTCATCCTTGGTATCGAGTCATCACCCTTGAAAACGGATCTTCATCCTTGGAAATTTGGTCTTCACCCTTGAAAGTGGATCTTCATCCTTTAAGCTGGATCTCCATCCTTGGAAATTGGGTCTTCACCCTTGAAAGTGGATCTTCATCCTTTAAGCTGGATCTTCATCCTTGAAAATCGGGTCTTCACCCTTAAAAGTGGATCTTCATCCTTTAAATGTTGGGTCTTCACCCTTAGAAATTAGGTCTTCACCCTTGAAAGTGGATCTTTATCCATTGGAGATCTGGTATTTACCTTGGCTTCAGCTCTTTTAACTGGACTGATCATTTATTTTTGCATCTTCATTCTTTTGATAGTTCTAATGTTCCATTCTTTTTTATACTTCTTCAAAAAAATTCAGCTAATTTTAGCTGGCCCCTTATATCTTCTCCTTGCCCCTAATGATTTTTCTCATGCAGGCTTTGATTGATGTTTGTCTTGTCTAGCTCTTCACACAAGCATGTATTTCTTCTTTTGCAAAATGACTGGAGCTTCCTCACTCAATGGGCTTTCCATGCCCCCTGATTCCATATCCGCTTTATGGTTCCTTCATAGAATATTATTGTTTACTTTTGACAAGAAAAATGGAGTGTGAAATGCTCATGTATGCATGATATGCATGGATAATACTTACAGTGGTTCCATTGACTCACAGACTGAGGTTATCAGCTGAAATATTCTCATAGACTCCTTTCAGATGCGTCTTGGTTTGGAATGACAGGATGCTTCACATTTATGGCTTTTAGCTTAAAGATATTGAAAACATGAATAACGGAGACCCCAAGTGGTGGAGATACATCCATTTCAAATTAGTATGTCAATTGGTAGCTTCTGCATAACATTGCCATTAATCATTTCCTTTGCCCAATGTGTCCTTCGAGGTTCGACTGTTCAACATATTTCCCTTAACTTAAAGGTTTTTATAACAAGAAAATAGTTTTTTTTAAATAAAATGTTGACTTTGTCAAATCAAAGTCATTGTACCTCAGGACTTGATTTTTAGAAATAACATATCTGTAACATAACAACCCTAGTTACAATACTAAACTCTGGAATCATTTCTATTTGAGCAAGAACTATTGCACTTCAGATAGGCACATACACATTACTTGGTCAAAGGTCTCATTTGAGCTTGAATATTGTCTATCTCATATGCATGCTTATCCAAACTATCTCCACTAATAGACTCTACCTACTAACAGAGATCAACAGGTCTTTAATAGGCTTGAAATGGGATCTATAAGGAACATGGTTTAAATGAAGGCCATTTTGAAATTGGAGCTGATGTGGCACAATGGCCAAACCTTCACACAACAAACTGCTTGTTTAAACTTTAGGCAGTTAGGAGAAGGAATAAGATAGAGCTTTGAACATTCTTCTTTCTTTTTTGATGTTAATCTGGATCTTGATTGGGACAGTCTTTGCCTTTGGAAAAAGTTTGGTACCCATATTCATTTCTTTTGTTCTTTTCCCTTTTCTTTCTCTTTCTTTTTCTTACTCCTTCTTTTCTTTGAGCATTTTATCATTTTATCCTTCTTTCCTGTAGGATTGTTAAGTATAGGACTTTCAAAAACTCGATGGACTTTCTCCTTTTTCTCCAATTTTTATTGAATCTTTGGTTAGGTTGGACCAATTCCAATCAAACTGTCCTTATAAACCAAATGGAGGCCTTTTGCTACCTTAGGAAAAAGAGAACTTGGTTTGCTTTTCTGAACCATTTTGGGTTTTATTTTCTTTCTTTTTCTTTTGTTTCTTTTGTCTCTTTTTCTTTTCTTTTCTTTTCCTTTATTTGTGTTTTTTTTGTCTCTTTTTTTTTGTCCTAGCACCAAAAGAGTCATCTTGTTTGTACCAACTTGTATTTCTGGTAATGGATGAGTGGAGTGGTATTAATCTGCCTCAGTCCTAACTTTATCTGTGATATTTGGTCTAGGTGAAACTTCAACTACCCTTATGGTCTTGAGATCTTCAACTATCCTCATAGTCTTGACCATTCATTCCTTTCTTTGATCTTCTTATCTCTTTACCTTAGTGATCATAAGACTTGTCAAAAGTGTAACAACAGCTCAGGGTAGGTTGTTGGGGTTTGTAAGCCAATGAAAAGAAAGCTAAAATTTTATGAAGGCTCAAAGGGACAACTAGGGATTGATATTTAATAGGGTGGATACTAGTTATTGGCTCATCAAACATTACCTAGATCATCTCTCCCTTAAATAAACAGAGTTCAATTTCACCTTGAAAGGTTGTCAAAGCATGTTTTAAGATTGACTAGGACCTAGACAAAGGTAATTATGTAAGAGCCCTCTCTAAGTAAGCATACACAACACAATACTATAGAGAAATTCCCTCATCTAGTAAAGTCATTCATGTCATGATGCATAAATATATTAATTTATTAATATCAAGTTAAATTCATCATCGGTTGAGCACCAAAATGAACAGAAACCATGAAAAATTTGATGAAAATAATTTATTCAAACAATCTTAATTTAAAAAAAATAATTGTTCCAATTAAATATTAAATAAAGCAAAATAAATAGTGCAACACTCCAAGCTAAGGGATGTTCATTGAGTTGGAGTCAAAGATACTTCATTTATTTAGAGATCTCAAGGGCAAGGATTTTTCCATCATCAAGGGTCATTGTTTCATCACCCACAGTTATCCCAAGCTTGCTTAGTAGCACATCATCTTTAGCAGCATCTCTATCTATATCATGACAAGATGACAAGATAAAACTCTTCATGAAGGTTGTAAGCAATGGTGCCCTTCCAAATTTTGGCAGAGGATTATTCTTAGTGTTGGGCTTATCAAGCTTAGGCAGCTTTCCACTATCAATCAAATCATGGATTTCATGCCTTAATCGAACACATTTATCTGTCTCATACCCTTGCATTTGATGAAATTGACAGAAGACTTTGGCATCAAAATTTGGTGGTAGAGGCTTATGTAGAGGCTAAGGTGCCAATGGTTGTAGCAAATCCATTTTCATTAGATTTTCTAACATCTTTGACAAAGGCTCCCTTAATTATGAAAATTTATGCTTCTTTGTTGGCTTAGTTGTTGCATTTTTCTCAACACCTCCTCCTTCCCTTTGACTTTGCCCACTAGGGTGATAGCCGCCCTTATTCCTCCACTTAGATAGCACATGGTTCGGTTGGTCTTGTAGAATAGGGATTGATCTCACATTTTTCATTCGATCTCCATTAATGAACATGTTCCCCATTGATGCTGCCTTTCCCTTCTTTCGTATGTCAATGGGAGATGCCTCATTTGCATTGTTGATGATCTCTAGAATTTGAATCAACTGGGTCCTCATAACTTTAACCAATTGATCTCGTAGCTCGGCCATCCTAGCTTTGACAACATCATCGACTATGTCCCTTAGCTTGTTTGCATCCATCCTTCCAATGAAGTACTTGAATCAAAATCAATGTTGTAGGTGGTGTCATTGTATGCTCTTGAATTGCCGCATTCTAGGTTTGTAAGCCAGAAAGGATTGATATGTGATGTGATGTATGTATGCATGTATGCATGTATGCACAAATAAAGAAAGATAATTAGGACGTTCCTTCCAACCTTATAACTTCTACACACGAATGATAGGTCTCTTTTCCTAGGTATATGGTTAACAAAATACCAATATGGGGTATCTTATTTTCGAATATTTCCCTCGGATGTTTCAGCTAATAGTTATATTTTCAAAAGTAGAAATCAGTTCATGATAATTCCCATTAGTTAGACTTTAATCCATCCAATCAACTAAAGCAGCTTTTATGCTATATTGGATTAAAACTAAATTAAGAGGTTTATTATAAATAGATTTCTCACTTGAAAAAGTAACTAGTGATTCATGCAAAAAATAAGCCCATGATTAACAACTCTTAGTATAAACTAGGCTCACAATTGATTTTTGGTATTTTCATAATTGACCTAAATAATTTGTAAGCTCTTTTAAAGGTTGGATGAAAATAATTTTGTTTCTAAGCCCATTATAAAAAGATTTTACAAAAAACATATTTTGGGCTTTGTATTTGGGTCATGAGAAAAGAATTTTTTGATTTATTTTTGGAAAAGTTTTATTTTTAAAGACCATCTTGAAAAGTTTCAAAAATAGCTTTGGTCTTTTGGATTTCAAAGAAAAATTTAATTTGAGCTTACAATGTACTTAGGTCATATTATAAAAGGAACAAACCAAATAAGCCATGATTTAAACCAAGATAAATTAACTATAGTCAAACAACAAGCATTTGGGGTAAAAACCTAAGAAAAATAACTAGGCCAATTACATGAGCTTTAGTCTTTGGGTTAAATGGCTTAAGTTCCCATAGAAAGTATATACCAAAAGGTACAAGGCTATGAGTGGTTATGCCATGCTCGATCTCCATACCTTGAGTGAAAGTATGGTATCCCTTACATAACACAACACTGGTAACATGGGCATCCTAACTTACGCACACAATGCAATCTAATATGATGCAATGGATAATATCATATAAGAAAGAATAGAATAATATAAAGACCAATGGAATCAACTTCTCTTATCCCCAGTGGAGTCGCCACTGTGAGCGGGGATTTTTGCCCCCACTCCCGGTGGAATGGTTCTTGCGACTTCGGCACTGTTTAGGCTCGGGGCCTTAAAGAACACGGACCTAAGTCCGGAGAAAATGGAGTCGCCACCCGGATGGGCCGGGAAAAAAAAGGGGTGGATGACTCACTTCTTAAGGAATCCCAACCCCCTAATAGTTCGAAAAGTTGGGTACGTGTGGGGAAGGTGAGCAATGGCCCAGCATCCCCATAATGCCCGGTTCATTGGAACCGGCCTCCTTTGTAGGTCTTAATATTATAAAATTCTTAAGTATAACAATATTATCCATACTACGTGCAACAATTGAAATAAAGCATCGTTATATTAAAATCAAAGCAATGTCCAAACAAAATAAATAAATGGACACCCAACCGAGGATGGAAACATGTCGTTACATCATCCATGTCTAAAACTAAATAGGACACCTACCAAAAGGTGGAAATGTATCCTTTAAGAACACTTTAAATTACATGAAAATTAATTAATGAGGTATCAAATAATGGAAACATACCTCTTACAATGTTTTGAAACCAAAGCAAATCAATAAAAGTAAACAACCATTCATCATAAATAAATCATTCATCTAATTTAAACAAAACAGTAAGTATATAACTTTAGGGTTTAAGTAAATAAGATTGAAGCTTATGAAAATAAAATAAAATCTCTAGAAATTTAAAAGGAACCAACTGTTGTGATGATTTGAAAAATAGAATTAATTAAGATTTATGGTTTGAATAAATTAGGGTTTAGGTTTGTATTTTAAATAAAGCTACTGTATTTTGAATAATCATAATAAATGAAGTTAAAGATAAAGACTTATAATACAAAAATAAATATTGACCCTTTCGACGAGCCCATACGGCGGTCCCCCTAGTTGGTTAGCGGGGGGGGGGGGGGGGGTCAATAGGCAGCACCCAAAAAATTTTGGAAACTGACTTTTAGGCTTGTAGGTTTTGGTGTTGAAAATTAAGATTTTAGGGTTTAAGATATAGAAAATAGGGTTCTGAGATTTTAAGGAATTAATGTTATTTTTAAAGAATAATGCTTACTGTGTGATTTTGGAAAGAAGAATTAATTAGGATTAAAGCTTTTGACACTTAAAAAAATAAGGCTACTGTGAATCTCAGAAAATAGATTTGATTAGGGTTTTGGAAAAAAGATTATTTTTTTGTGGTTTTAGGAAAGTGTAAATAGGGTTTTAATTTTCAAAAATATATTTTATGGGTATTAAGGCATTAGGTTTTGGTAAAAAATTTTTAAGGTTTTCAAATAGAGTTTGGATGATAAGTAGAACAATTGATCATCTATTGCACGTTTAAACAATTAATCCAATTTGAATGATGAAGCCACTGTAATTATGAGCAAAGAAATAAAGATTCAAACCTCTGTTGTTGGTTCCACCACAATCTTTGATTCTGGTTGAACAATAATAAAGACAGTGTAGGCTGCCTTTGATGGATTGTTGTTGCTTGCTCACTACCTTTTGCTCCTTCAAGGTTCTCTCGTTTGGATAAAAAAATCCAAAAGTCCAATAAAATATTTCCCATCCCTTATTTTGTGTCTTTAATTTGGTATTTAAAAGAAAAAAAAAACCTAATACTAATTGGCTAAGGAAATAAAAATGTTTTAGGAAACAAAATTAAAAACCAAGTAGAATAGGATTTTGGCAAAATCGTGCGTGGGCCGGGTGTGCGAAAGTGCACTGACAAAGAAAATCTGCGGATGCTGGACTTGGGTGCTACTGGCTCGGACACGGGCTAGGCCAATTCACCGCAAGATTTTTCTGCGGCGAATTGGCCTAAGCCAATTCATCGCCGATTTTTATTTTCAACTTATTTTTTTATCTTTTCTTCTTATTTTTTTTATCTTTTTTTATTTTAATTAAAAAAAATACTATAAGTAATAAATATTATTAAAAATACCACAAAAATTATTTTGGATTGTTTAAAAATATCGGACTGGACGGGGTAAAAAATTAAGGGTCTGCACTTCGTTTGTTGGCTCCACCAAGTTTAACTCATTGAACCAATCCCTCTATCTTACTATCTGGATCAAAAGTTTTATTTTGATTCTTAGGCGAGGAAAGCAATCTAAAGGAAATTGCATTGCCTCCCTTGGTTGCTGCCTTGATTTTCTATTTTTGATTCCAAATGAATTGCTATGTTAATTATGGTTTTTATTTGTTAATTGCTGCTACTTTTTTTAATTACTAATCCTCTGTTGCCTCTTTTATTGTGGTTTTGAGTGATTAATGTTGTCGTCCTTCCGAATAAGAAATAATTTGTATTTATAAGCTTTTCCTAGGGTAACTCATCTCATCCCTCCTCATGCAGTTCAAACTTCTTCCTACTTATCAGAAGCCCAAAATGAATTTTACTACAAGTTGGACTGATTTTAGGTTAAACCAAGGATGGGGCCTGTCCATATCGAATTGGCCAAGACCAATTCAATATGAAGACATGCCATATCGAATTGGCTTAGACCGAATTGAAATTTATCTGCATAAGCCCAATTTAGATTGAACCAACCACTACAAGATTTTTGCTATATAGCGACAAAAAATTCAGTCGCAATTCCATTACTAATACCATTTGTAATGAATTTATGATGCAGACTTTTCCATCATTGAAAAGTTGGTCACAAATGTTAATCACACAGAAAATATAATTGTTACTATATTAATGACGAAATTATAACAAAAAATTAGTTACAAATTGAGACGAAAAAATGACCCCATTACAAAGAAAATGGATCAAAAGGAAGGCTATCCGTAGTTATTAATGACAGATTTGTAACAACTTGGCGTCACTAATTGTAACAAATTTAGAACTAGTTTTTTGTTTCTATTGACAAGACCGTAGTCACCATTATTTTGTGTTGCAATTTGTGACACACTGAGAACAAACTTTTTATTCCAAATTGTAACAAAATAACGACAAAAGTTTTTATAATTTATTACGAATTTGTTTGTTACAAATTCGAAATAAGTTGAAATGGTTTTGTAACAAAAACCAAGTTATAAAGAATATCAAATTTGGAACTGTTTGCTTTCCATCGCCAATAGCAACAAATTTGTAAAAAATTTTCATAGAAAATTATAACAAATTCTGTAGAAGATTTGTTATAAATCCATGACAATATTAAATCTAATAATTATTTTTATTTCATATAATTATTATTTTATAGCTAAAAATTCATTCATTTAAAACATTCACAAAATAGAAATTTCTAAATTTAATAAAATATAATATAAAATTTTATAGAATTCAAAATATACCAATTCATACCGTATATATATGATATGAAGATTAAGCTAAAAATCCTAAGTTTTTAATAATTCATTAAAAGCAAATCCTTAGCATTCAGATTAGCTCAAAAATCATTAATAGATAGAATATTAAGATTTAACTAAAAATTCTATAAAAAAAACTTTATAATCTAGTAGAATCACTTGCTCTTGAAGATGAACCATCAAATTCTCTCACCATTAAAACAAATCATTGATTATACAGTGAGTTGGTTCCACTAATAGCATTATTTAAAAGGGATGTTGTTTCCACTTTCTAGACTTCTCTTTCCTTTTAAAAAAAAAATAATCTTCTTTAAATTGTTTCAATGGACATAGATAGAAATAACTAGAGATTCTAATTTTGAGATGCTAAACTAATGACAGAAGTTATATACACAACAAATTGTTTCTTTTTTTTTAATAATTAAGGTTCCTAAACCATATATGCTTATCAAGATAACAAAAAAAAATTTTGAAATATCATAATTAACTATAAAAGATTATTTAAATAAACATTATAATGACATATAACTTAAGATTTTATATATATTTTTAATTATAAATAAAAGCCAAATAAGTAGACATTACATCACAAAGGAAAATATCTTGATTAAGTGGATCGGTGTGCATAAATATGTGGATTATAAAACCAAAGATAGTGGAAATGGAGCCAACTTTAGCTTAAAAAAATATATATAACAAGTCATATTATAAAATCTATCCCTTTGTCTATACTCTAATAAACAAACATTGTAGTAATAAAGGATAAGACCAAAGAAAAGAAAACAAAGATAATACCCTTCAAAATTATCATTTCCATAAAAAAAGATCATTTCATCACTTTCATATCATCAACAATGGCTCATACTTCATCTGGTAGTATTTGAGAGCTTTTAAAGAAAAAAAAGGAAAAATGGGGTCTTTAATGGCAGGATGGGACTCACCTCTGCCTGATCCTAAATCAGCTAACTAATTAATTAATCACTATGCCATGTCTATTTTAATTATGACATATACTTAGTTAAGTTTAATGATTGATTAATCATTATGAATTTATCCAACTAACAGCCCCAATACAAAAAAAATTATCATTTTGGTACATTGAATACTACAATAGAAAAAACAAGAGGTAAAAAATTCAATTTAATGCTAAAATTTTGAACATTGCAAATTCTAATTGTGGTCTTGTTGTAAAAAAATGTATTATATGTTTGTGGTAGTGGATCTCAAAGATTTATCAAAGAATTTATGCATAAATAAAGAAGTATATGCAATGCAAAATTTGAAATTTAAAGCTACTGGCATGGAGTCACATAAAAATTTGCAATTACTTATTTCTATATTAGAAATCAAAAAGAAAAGACGAAAGACATTAAGTGTATAACATTAAACATTTATCTAAAATCATTAAAGTCCTTGATGAATAAATAAGAAATAAAAAGAGTGAAAAAGATAGTCACATGTTTCTTAAAAGTTGCAAGCTTATCTGTCAAATGACCTGCTGATTTAAAATATCTCAAACTGTAGACCCTTAATTTTTTACCAATTCCAGTCCGATACTAATTAAAAGAGGGTTCAGTCAAGTTTAAAGGTTTAAAATAGTTCGAAAAAAAATTTGTAAACTTAAATTTAGTATGGTACAATATTAAAATCTCAACACATAATAATATAATATTTATTATTTAGTTTAATAATATAATAAATAAAAAGAGAAAAAATAAATATAAATATTTATTTTATAAAATATAATACTTATTTTAATAATAAATTAATAAAAATCATAATTGACGAATTAGCGAGCCGCAGGCGAATTGGCCGCTTGGCCCAATTGCCAATTGGCCATCCACTAAATCGAAGTTAATTTGGTCTATCACTTCCTTAATTATACTGAAGTTAATCTTTATTTTCTTAATTGAGATATATTCGATTTCTACCATGCCTTAGGTTTGACAATTACCTATAAATACAAGATTCTAATACTATATACTAGATTTCGATTTTTGGGGAGAAGGAAAAAAGAATGATTAAAAACCCTAGCAATCAAAAACCAAAAACTATCTAATTCACAAGGCAGCAAGGCAGTGTGGTCTTGGTGGTAGCTCAACCAGAAATCAAAGTTGGGCAGGCAACAACTTGGTTCAATTCCTTCAATTTGGTGGAGCCGTCAAACATAGGTAAGTTCATCTAAATTTTGTTTATTAAATCAGTAATCACCTTCACTTTTCAAACTATCATCACAATATCCTGATTATCCAATTCCCTTTTTGATTTATTTCATACAGTAGCTTAGGTTTCAATTTAAGTCAATAATATAATCATCAAAACACTAATCTAATTTCTCAAACCCTAATTAGTTTCACAACTTGTCAAAACCCTATTTATTTTTCAAATGACTTAATTTATTTTATTAAATTTCCCAAATTATTTTCTTAAATTTCCCAAACCTTAATTAGTTTTACAAATTATAAAAATCCAAAACTGTTTTCCTAAATCTCCAAAAACCTAACCCTAGTTTTCCTAATTTCTAAAAATCTTTATTCTCTTTATAAACCTTAATCTTATTTTACCTAAAACCTAAAAATCCTATTTTTTTCTTCCCTAGAAATTAAAATCTTAATTTTCATCAAAAAAACTATAAATTGAGGCATAAACCATACTTTGAAGCATAAACCCTAAATTGATATATTTATTGTTTTATTTAAGATTAAAACTTAAGTGTGATTATTTTATGTCTTATATGGATATCTTAATTTTATGAATATTTGTTTTTATTACTCATGATGAATGGTTGAATGACTTAATTTATTTGTTTTATTATTTTAATTATTTTAGTTTCCAAGATATAAGAGGTATATTTCCACTTTATGGGTACCTCATTAGTTAGGTTTAATGCAATTTATTTTGGACATTGGACATTGTAAGGGCATGTTTCCATCCACTATGGGTGCCCATTTATGTTGTGTGAACTTGTCATGTCTTTAATAAAGTGGTTAATTACTTTTATGATCGCATGTAGTATGGATGATGTTATAATAAGTTAAGAATTTAATAATGTATAGACCTGAAAGGAAGGGCAGTTCCAATGAACCGGACGCTATAGGGATAGTGGGTCATTCTCACCTTCCCCAAACATATCCAACTTTTCAAACCCAGTAGGGGATTGGGGAATCATTAGAAATTGAGTCATCCACTCCTTTCTTTTTTCCAGCCCGTCCAGGTGGTGACTCCATTTTCTCTGAGTTTAGGCCCGTGTTCTCTAAGGTCCTGATCCTAAGTGCCAAAGTCATAAGAACCATTCCACGTGGGAGTGGGGCCAAAAGTCCCCGCTCATAGTGGAGACTCCACTAGGATAAGAGAAGTTGATTCTATTGGTCTTTATATTATTTTATTCTTTCTTATTATGATATTATCTATTGCACTATTTAGATTACATTGTGTGCATGTGTTAGGTGCACGTATTGCTCGTGCTGTGATATGTGAGGGATACCATACTTTCACTCAAGGTATGAAGATCGAGAATGGCATAACCACTCATAGCCTTGTACCTTTTGGTATATGCTTGCTATGGGAACCTAAACTTTTCAACCCAAAGACTAAAGCGCATGCAATTGGCCTAGTTATTTTCCTTAGGTTTTTACCCCCAAATGCTTGTTATTTGACTATGATTAATTTATCTTGGTTTAAGCCATGGCTTATTTGGTTTGTTCATTTTCTAATATGATCTACCTATATTGTAAACTCAAAATATTTTTTCCTTTAAATCCAAAAGACCAAATTCTAAATTTTTAAAATCTTCAAGATAATCTTTTCAAGATGGGTAGAAAATCTTTTTAACCCTATGGCCCAAACTTAAAAGCCTAAGGCTTTAAAATAAAATTATTTTTTGCTTCATCTAAAGATTACAAAAAGAGCTTACAAATATTTAGGTCAATTATGGAATACAAAAAATTAATTGTGAGCCTAGCTTATACTAAGAACTGTTAATCATGGGCTTATTTTTTGCATGAATCATTAGTTACTTTTTTAAATAAGAAATCTTTTAATTGATAAACCTCTTAATTTAGTTTTAATCCAATATAGCATAAAAGCTTTCTAATTGGTTGGATGGATTTAAGCCTAATTAATGGGAATTATCATGGACTTACTTCCATGTTTGAAAATATAACTATTGGTTAAAATCGTCTAAGGGAATTTCTCAAAAATAGAATGTCCCATGTTGATGTCTTATTGACCATATATATAGGGAAAGAGACTCACCATTCATGTGTGAAAGTTATAAGGTTGGAAGGAACATCCTAATTATCTTTGATTGCTTAATTACTTGTGCACACATGCATACATGCATACAAGCATAACATTACATATCATTGATCCTTTCTGGCTCACAGACCTGGAGTACAGTAGTTTGAGAGCGTACGACAACCTGACCTATGCCAGTGACATAGACTTTAGTAGCAACTCAGTCAGGTTCTCACTAAGAGCAATGGAACCTGAACAGATTCAAAAGATGGTGGATGACACCCTCAATGCCAAGATGGAAGAACTAATGGAGGCCCTAGCTGAGACTATGAAGAGCAAATTGGCTCACTTTTGGGGAACACTTTTGAGGCTTCTGCTAGTACTAAGAAGCAGAAGGAGAAGGGAAATGCTAAGGTTGGTGAAGTAGCCTTCGATGATGACAAGGTAGCTGTTGATGATGATGATGATGATGATTGGGCTCAATACTTTCAAGATCCTCAAGATAAGATGGAGTCAAAGATTGTTGAAAGATCAGCCATTGAAAAGACTGACACTTTAGATGTTGAGAAGTTGATTGCTGATTTGGAAAAGAAGTTTGAATAGAAGCTAAAAACTGAAGAAATGTTAGAGGTTGACAAGTTGTTTGAACAAGATGAAAAGGTCCCATACAAGTTCAAGATGCCCTCTGTCACGACCCAATTTGTACATATGTACAGTACATTCATGTACAGTACATCCGCGTACAGTAAGAGGAGCCATCCCGAGTAACCACCAAAGAACACGAAGTGAAAGGAAGCTCTATAAGACAAAAAGGACCTAACTGAAAAGATTGCAAAGTTTTGGGGAGGTGACTGTAATTTCCAAAAGTTTTGGGAAGGTGACTGTAATTTTCAAAAGTTGTACTGGAGGTTCTTAATAGTACATATAACAGACTCTAGAAATGGAAAGTAGAGCAAAATCAGGTCGAAACGGAACACCATGGTTTTCCCGAAAACGCACAGATTGAGAGATACAGTGGATTCTAGACCAAGGGTATTGTCGTCATTCTTGTGATAATAAATTATACACTGGAAAACAAGACACGTAAAGGTATCCGAAGTAAATGAAAGGACTCCGTAGTGATCGATGTTGAAGAACGAACCTAAGTGGAGACCCGAATCACGTAAGGACCTAAAGAAAATTTTTACAAAAGTCAAGGGCATGAGCGTAATTTTTATAAATTAGCTCAAAATCAAGAATGAATGTCAGAAATGGAAATGAGAGATTGAAAGGAGGAGAACGGTACATTTTACGCATCGTAAAACCATCCGGTTACGAAGAAAAGGCAAAACCTTCCATTGAAGGGTATTTTGGTCTTTTCACTTCCACCCATTTTCTAGAAAAGGGACACATGGCATAGAAATTTTTTAGAAAAGGGACACATGGCATAGTAATTTTCTAGAAAAGGACACATGGCAAAATCTTGTTTAAAGACACTTTTGGGTTGGATTAATCTTAACCCTCCATATGGCACCTTCCTAGTTAAAGATACTTTTGTGGTGGTTACATCTTAACCCTCCAAAATGAAATTAATTAAATAAATGGAAAATGGAAAAATATAAAAAGGGAGAGAAGGATGATTAAAGAACTAAGGACACATTTTTCTCTCCATTTTTGAGAGGTATGGCCGAATTCTCTCCACCAAAAAAAAAGGGGAAGGAATTTTTCAAGTGTTCAAGTGGATTTTTGGAAGGAAAAGCTTAATTTTAAGGTAAGGATTCAAATTCTAGCTTTAGTTTATTCATTTGATTGATAGTTTTTAAGTTATCAATGAAAGAAAAGTTGGGAAGATTATGGGAAAGTTAAGAAAGTGAAGAGAAATTAGATTAAATGATCCATACATGTAGAAGTGATGAATTAATGGTGATTAGTAGCCTTAGATAGCAAGAATCAAGGCTTGAACATATGGTTTTCATAATGTTCTTATTATGGAAGTTATGAAAATTATAGGAAATCAAAGGGATAAAGAAGAAGAAGGGAAGAAAGAATAGGACAAGCAAGGGATAAAGCAAATAAACAAGGTTTGGTACTTAAATCATTGCCCTTTTCAATTAATTCACATATTTTGCATTATGGGACTTTTGAAATAGTTTTGAAATGATGTTATTATGTGTGGTAAATATGTGGGAAATTACTCTTGAACCATTTGTAATCAATTGATTGTGAAAAGAATGAAAACAAAACAAACTAGCTAAACTTTGCTCAAATATCCATAAACTTTGATGAACTTTTAATCACCCCTTTGGGTTGATTTTTGAAAGAGGGACCCTTAGTCTTTCAATGGCATCAAAAAAGGAGTCTAAAAATCAATTTTGCAAGAAAAAAAAGAATTTCACTCAAATTTTGAAAATTGGGCCGAATGGTCCCTTTTGGGCACCATTCTACAGCTTTCATTTTGGGCAGTCCGTTGAAGGGGAAAACGAAAGAATTTTTCAACAAAATTTTACATGCATTTAGTTAAATTATGAAAGTGTTTTCCTGAAAAAATTCATCCAAAAATAAGGTTGTTCACTTGGTCAAAACGGTTGCCAAAGTTGACTGATTTTCAGCAGTAAAACAGAATTTACTATTTAGTTGTCGCGCGCCATTGCATTGCCGATTTTACGCGCCGCGCTACTATTCATTTGGTCATTTTTCTAAATGTGTTAAAACTTGAATATTATGATATGGATTGATGTTAAATCATATAAAATGACATGAAGGAGAATTGGAAATGATCAGAAAGGCATCATGAGAAGTTATCCTAGTAATATATGCCTTATGGAAAAATCATGACCTATTGAAAATCATGACCAAAGTAATTTAATAAATTATTTATGCTCTACTTGGTATATCAGAACCCTTAAGATAAGGGTATGATGCATCATACTAATACTGCAGTACTGCTTATGATATGATATGATATTCCGGCTGAAGGCCGATGATTACAATGACATGATCAATGATGCAATGATAATGGCCATTGGCACATGTGCAAGAATTATGATGAAAAATAATGAAATATGATCATGATGAGATATGTTTATCATGACCCTTCCTTATCCGCTGATGTTCTGTTAAACCAGTAGAGCAACCAAAATGATAAAAGCAAGAAAAATGATTTAAATTCAAATTATTCAGTCAAGCCTTTTTACCTTCTGTGTTTTGTATTTATTCCTTTCAATTGTTTAAAGTATATAAATATATGTTCAAATAATTCTTTCATTTTATTGCAATGATTTAAGTACCCACTAAGCAATTGCTTAGCGAGTTTAGTTTCCCTCTAAACTCGTAGGTTAAATGAGGAGACGAGATTGCAGCATGTCCTGCGCAGCTGGCCTTGACTACTACGTTGGGTAGGAGTGTGGATATGATTGATTGTAGCAATATGGCATGTACATAAGCTTGTATGATCTAGCAAATAAATGTATTATACTGTAAAGCTAGAACATATACACTGCTAGTGATCTAATAAATCTTATTTGGATTTAGCACTTATGTATGCAAGTATAGAAGTGTGAATTCTTCTTGCAGGATTGTAGTTGAGGTTATAAGGGTGGATTATTGGGAGTGTGCTTGAGTTGAATTGTGAAACAAAATATTTTTCAAAAATAAGAAAAATCAGTTTTGGCGACACTTGGGACCTCCATTTTTAGGGGAGGTTATGGTAAAAATTTTTAAAATCAGCACTTAAAATTGGCTAAGTAAAATATTAAGACACAACCACCATGAGTTAACAGTCCATCTTGGTCTATAAACGTAGGCTAAGATGGGGTGTTACACCCTCCTTTATGGAACTGGGAATCCTCATCTCCATGTGAAGCAACACATCATGGCTATGCAGTCTATTGAGCCACTAACGTTCAAACTCTAAGGTACTTCATGCTTTCATTGGACTCTGCTGTCCATAATTGGTTCAACACCTTAGAGGATGGTACTCAAAAGAGTTGGGATTTGTTATACAAGGGTTTCATCCAAAAATATGGGTATAATGCAGAGTAGGAAGTCAATTTGATGGAAGTTGAGCCGATAAGGCAGAAATCAAATGAGAACTTCATTGATTATGTGAAAAGGTGGAGAAACAAGGCTATGTCACTCAAAAAGAGACTTGATGAATTAGATCATATTAGGATGATTGCAAGAGGGGTGTTGCCTAGTCTTCATGAAAGGATGTCTCATGCACTCGTCCGGGATTTCAAAGATCTTCTGCAAGCTGGTTTGCAAATTGAAGAGTGGGAAAGGGAGAAGAACTATTTTTCTACAAGAGGAAATGAGAAAGGGAACTACAAGTCTGGTAATCAAAGCACGCAAAAGGCAGTTGATGTTAATGCAACTGGTCAAGGAGGAAGGAGGGAGTTTTCAGAATTGGGGAAGCCACTATCTTGGGTTCTCAATAAACTCCAAAGAAGGGATTGTTACAACCCTTGACTCCTCGTCCTTTGCCTAATCCTCTTCCACCTAACTTTGATACTAAGGCATTATGCTAATTCTATCAAATGCAAGGGCACAAGATGAACAAATGTTTGACGTTGATTGATAGTGGGAAGCTGCCTGAACCCAATAAGCCAACACCAAGGACAATCCATTGCCAAGGTTCAACAGAGTACCACCACTGGAAACTTTCATGATTGGAGGAGGTTTGCGTGAAAGTTTTGTCATGTCTTCTTTCCATGATGTAGAAGGAGAGGCAACTAAAGAAGAAGTGGTGCAAAGTAAGATGGAGAAAGTTGTGGTTGAAAAGGAAGTTTATGTTTGTGTTGTAAGCGAGTTTTGGGACTCAAGAAGGAACAATGGACCTAATCCGAGCCCGAAGAAGATGAAGTTATGAACACTCAAATTGGTAGGCCTTATGCAAGGCCACCACCAAAAGAAGTAGAAGCTAATAAGGGAAAAGAAGTCAAAGCTGGGAACAAAGAAGAAGAAGATGATGCTATTGTTAAGCATTTGAAAAGAACGCAAGCTAGTATCAACATATGTGATTTGCTAGCTACATAAAAGAGGCACCGAGAAACAATGGCTAAGGCTATGGCTATCATGCCAATTTCCACTTCTATAACACCAAAGAAGCTGGTTAATTTTTTGAAAATTGAAGCGGTGATGAAATGCAAGGGAGGTCAAAAGAAGAATAAGATTGATGTGGGAATGGTGTCATTTTTGGATGTTGATTTGCCAGAAGAGGGAAGAGACCACGTTCGCCCTCTTTTTATCAAAGTTTAAGTTAAAGGAAAGAGAACTCCGTGTGTAATGGTTGATGATGGATTTGCCATCAATGTGTGCCTATTTAAAATCTTGCCAAAGCTTGAATGTCAACAAGAGATTTAAGCCCAATAGAGGTGACCTTTAAGGCATATGATAATATTAAGAGGCATGCTAAAGGGACTTTTAAAGCTATTGTGAAGGATGACCGTATTGAATCCATGGTAGAGTTTGTGGTTTTGGATATCCCTATCACTTTCGCACTACTATTGGGATACCCTGGTTTCATCCTCTTGGCGGAGTTCATTCTACGCTCTGTCAAAAGATCAAGTTCCCAAATAGGGATGAGACAGTGGTTATCAAGGTCAAAGATAATGAAGTGATGAATGCTTTGATAATTGAGAGGCCTCTCAATGGTTTCCAAGTAGATGTAATTTCTGATGATGAGTTAGTAAATCCCAAGGTCCTGATTATGATGAAGAATATGAACTACCAGCCTGGCGTTGGTCTTAGAAAGGGTAAGACAGATGTGACAGAGCATCCAAATTGGGATATGAAGAAGCTAACAAAAATGTTCAACCAAAGAAGAATGAGAAGATGAGCTTTCCACCACTTAAAGAGGTTTTCGTCAAACCTCTAGACATGGGACCACTCCAAGGAAAGCATGAGCCAGTCATATTCATGGGAAGATTGATCTCGGGTTTTGAGACTTTTACTAATGTTCCTGAACTGGTAGAACAAATGAAGAAATAGCTCATCCTGCCAGCTGACAAGGAGCCTAATCTAGAACGGAAGAAGGAAGCTGCCTTGAAGGCCAAGAATATTCCAAAAGAAATTGCTACTCTAGTTGAAGAGAAGTTTAAAGATGTCTTAGTTTATGATTTTGAGAAGAATGATTTTGATTTTGATTTGTCTACCTTGTATGAGGATCATAATGATTTCTTTTCCAAGATGAATGCAATAAAGTCTAATTTTGGTTACTTGTGTGATGTTTTTCTTGATAGTCGCATACATTTAAATAGTGGTCACACAATCATCTTTAATATTAAATCTATTGATACACAATCATTAAATTTGGGAACAATCGATGATCCTTAAAACATTAGCATAGCATCCGACCTTACTCCTAATGGGAGAGAGAGAGAATAGAACAAATATTTAAAAAATATAAAGAGATTTTTGCTTGGACTTATAAGGATATGTCTAGAATAAATCGAGATATAGCCGAGCACTTGATTCCTACTTACACTCACATGAAACTTGTAAAACAAAAGCTTAGACGGTTAAGACCAAAATGGGTAGAATTGATCAAAGAAGAAGTCACTAAACAAATACAAGTGAAGTTCCTTAAAGTGATAAATTATCCAGATTGGCTAGCCAATATAGTTCCCATGCCAAAGAAAGACGAAAGAATTAGGGTTTGTGGGGACTATAGAGACTTGAATGAGGCTTCACCTAAGGATGACTTTCATTTAACCCATATAGATGTCCTTATTGATAGTATAGCCTCTAGCGTGTTACATTCATTTGTAAATGGATTTTCTAGATACAACCAAGTATTAATGACCAAAGAGGATAAAGTTAAAACTGGCTTTATTACTACATGGGGTATATTTTGTTATGAGGTGATGTCTTTTGGACTAAAGAATGCTGGAGAAACCTAACAAAGGATGGCCACCACCTTGTTTCTGGACATGATGCATAAGGAAGTTAAGGTCTATGTTGAAGACATGATGGTAAAGTCAGATACAAGAGAATAGCATTTTCACAACCTAGAAATATAATCTCAGGTTGAATCCAAAGAAGTGTGTGTTTAGAGTTACTTTTGGTAAAATGCTGGGGCACGTGATTGGCCTAAATGGTATTGAGATATGCCATGACAAGGTTAAGGAAACTAGGGATATGCTAGCCCCTAAGACGAAGAAGAAAGTTTGGGGGTTCATTGAATGATTGTAGTACATTAGCAGGTTCATAGCAAAGCTTACCACGATATATGAACCTATCTTCAAATTACTTAAAAGAACCAGCCAGTCAAGTGGAATGAAGAGTGTCAAAAAGCCTTTGAATGTATAAAAGAGTATTTTCTAAATCCACCTATTTTGAAATCGCCTAAACCCGGTAAACCCTTATTACTATACTTGGTAGTAGAGGAAGAGTCAATAGGAGCTATGTTAGCCCAAGCAGATGAATCAGGGGTTGAGCACGTAGTCTGCTATTTGACTAAAAAGCTCCTACCTTATGAGATTAAGTATATTATCATTGAAAAGACCTATATAGTTATTATTTGGTCTTCTAAGAAGTTACAACATTACTTTTAGTCTTATAGTGTGCAAGCAATTTCCAGGTTCGATCCGGTGAAATATTTAAGGGAGATACCCTCTTTGATTGGGAAGTATGGTCGATGGTTAATAATTTTAGAGGAATTTGAGATTTAATATGTAACTAGGAAAACAATCAAAGGTAAAGCAGTAGCAAAATTCCTAGCCCAGCAACCATTGCCGGACAGTGACGAAGTAGTCTTGGAATTTCCCGATGAACATTTAGAGGCCATAGAAGTACAAAGATGGAATATGTATTTTGATGGATTAGTAAATAGAAAAGGAGTAGGTTTGGGAGTAATATTAGAATCACCTGAAGGAGAGCTCATTCCTCTAGCAAAGAAGTTGAAGTTTAGGGTAACCAATAATATGGTGGAGTATGAAGCATATATATTTCTTTTAGAAGCCCTGATGATTATGAAGGTGAATAAGATGCAAGTCTTTGGTGGTTCATTGTTAATGGTATCCCAAGTGAATGGAGAGTGAAAATTAAAAAAAGAAAAGTTAAAACCATACCATGATTATTTGACCATGATGAAAAAGAATTTTAAGGAGTGTAGATTCATACACTTACCAAGAGAAGAAAACTAGATGGCCGATGCCCTAGCCATATTGGCTTCGGTGTGGGAAAATCCTGTCAACTTATTTCTTAAGCCTCTGGTTTTGACCAGTTCATCAACTCGTTATTATAAATATGAAACAATCATAGAAACTGATACAGATCATGATGCATGATATTATACCATAAGATGATTCTTGGAAAATAAGGAATACTCATTGAGGGCAACAAGGAAAGAGAGAAGAGCCATAAGGCGATGGTCCTTACAGTACATCACCTTTCATGGAGAGTTGTATCAAAGATGGCCTGATGGGGGTGCACTTGAGATGCTTAAGGAAGTATGAAGTTGAGTAAATCATGTAAAAAATACGTGTAGGAAGTTGTGGTCCACAAATGAATGGGTTAGCTTTGTTTAAGAAGATAATCGACAAGGTTACTATTGGTTGACCATGGAGAGAGATTATATTGAGTTTGTGAAGAAGTGCTAGCAATGTCAGATGTATGGTAATTTGGGTCACATGCCTCTTGAAGAATTACATTCTATGTCATCAACTTGACCTTTTGTAACTTGGGGAATTGGCATTATAAGAGAGATACATTCGATGGCTTCAAACGGTCACCGTTTCATTATAGTAGCAGTGGATTATTATTCAAAATGGGTTGAGGTGGAATCCTTTTATAAGCTGGGGGCAAGGCAAATAGCTAGTATTATTGAAAAGGATCTCCTCTGCAAATATGGGGTCCCATACAGTGTGATATCGGACAATGGGATACAATTTCAAGGAGCAGTGAGGGACTTATTCTCTAAGTACCAAATCCATCATCACTGATCCTCCCATTATAGACCAAGGGCTGATGGTGCAGTGGAAGCAACAAAAAAGACAATTAAGTAGATTATGTCCAAGATGACTAAGATGTACAGGGATTGGTAGTAGCTGCTTCCTTTTGCTTTATGGGGGTACAGAACAAGTGTGCAAACCCCGACTGGAATGACACCATTTTCCTTGGTTTATAGGATGGAAGCAATGTTGCCAATTAAGATTGAGATCAAATCATTAAGGGTGGTCCTAGAAGCTGAATTACCTGAGATGGAATGGTAGTGAGCAGATACACATAGTTAGCTTTATTAGAAGTGAGAAGGTTAAAAGCATTATCTCATCATCTGCTGTATCAAAGAAAGATAGCTCGGAACTACAATAGAAGGGTTAAGATTAAGAAGTTTAAAGTCGGTGACTTAGTGTTGAAGCAGTGTAAGTCTAATGTCCCTGGTCCTAGAGGAAAGTTTAGACATAGTTGGGTAGGATCATATGTTGTAAAATAAGTCGTGACCAAAGGTGCGGTCAAGATATCAGACATGGATGGGAACAAGTTTAGTGAGCCAGTGAACATTAACAGGCTGAAAAGGTTTTATGTATAAAAAAAATAAAAAAAAGAGAGAGCTCGTTAGGTTGAAAACCCAAAAGGGCGGCCTAAGAAGGCCGGTTCACTATATAGAAAATCAGCAAGGGTGATCTAGACAAATATTAGAAGCAATAAAAAAGGGGAGTCAACTAAGTTCAAAACCCACAAGGGCGGCTTAGGCAAAAATTAGGACAACTTGCTAGTTTCGAAAATTCACAAGGGCGAACTAGGCAAATATTAGAGCAATAAAAATAAAAGACCAAAATTGAAAACCCAAAAAGGCAATTTAGGTAAGTACCTATAACAGTAGAGGACTTCTGACCAATCTCCTAAATGATTTTGTCTTAAATTTATACAACCCAACTAGGGTTTCAGCCAAGATCATGGGCACCAGTGACAATCCTCCTTCCATTTGGTCGATGATATCCAGTACTCGTAGATCGATGTTGCTGTTAGGAGAAACAACCCGAAATTGACCAAGCAAGCAAAGGAAAAAATGCACCCCTAAGTTTTGGTGGGAGCCAAATGAGAAGTACAAAAGTCAATAAAGGGACTGAGCAGAATTTTCTCACCTCTCGTCAATTGCAAAACTTTAGACTTTGAGAGCTTAAACAAAATCCTTTGGTGAGTTTTGGAAGTCAGTATGGGCAATGCCATTGGTTGATTGCTTGGATATCCAAGGATGGCTTAAGATTGAACAATCATAGGACATATCTCGGAGCTATTTATCTTGAATGTCCTAGTTTTCACAACCCAAAAAGAAGCCATGGCATGTAAAATGGAATGGTCCAATTTAATATTTTGAAAATATTTCAAAGTATTAATTTGAGACCAAGATACTTGTTCCCAATGTATGGCTTTTATGGTTCTAAGTAAACCTTTGATTTTATTCAAATTAAGCTCCATCATTGTTGAAGTTAAAGATAAGCTCAAAAATTGTTGAAATGTTTTTTTTTTGTCGTAATAAATTTTGCAGAGTATTTCGTTGCTTTAATTAAAATTAGAGATTTTGGCATGAACGGCAAATCAAAACCAAATTTGTATAAGAGGTTGGCTTATATACCAAATTCAATAAGGTTTTGGTAGTGACTTGAGACCAGGACGCACAAGGAAAGGGGAATTTGCATTCAAGAAGACGTTGGATTGCCACACTTCTTTTGGTGTTATCAATCTGAATCCATAAAGCATTTGAACTTCTGGCTTGTGAATTCTCGTGGGTAGTTTTATGCATATAAAAAAATGAATAAAGAAAAAAGGTATATAAAAAAGTCAAAAGTTGTAGTAAAGGAACACCATTATTATTATAATTACTATTATTACCATTATTATTATAATTACTATTATTATTGTTATTATTATTATTATTTCATTCATACAAGTTTATTTTTCACTTAATACAATGATGGATCACTGTGAAGGAGGTGGCAGACCATGATCAACTAAAGCTCTAAAAAAGTCATCGCCTCGTAAAGAAGGAGGCATATCACCAATTTAAAATCTGCTCAGAGGAAAAATAACGAAGTCCCTATTTTCTTGAAACAGGAGAAGGGATCTCATGGTCATCAATTCGGGGCCCCCTAAAAGATGAAGCACCAGGATCCCTAATCCTCATAATCGAAGGTCCCGAAGCTTCGCTCAAAATAAGCTGTAACACCCCATCTTAGCCTATGTTTATAGACCAAGATGGACTGTTAACTCATGGTGGTTGTGTCTTAATATTTTACTTAGCCAATTTTAAGTGCAGATTTTAAAAAAAAATTGACATAACCTCCCCTAAAAATTGAGGTCCCAAGTGTCGCCAAAATTGATTTTTTTTTATTTTTGAAAACAATTTTGATCTCAATCAACAATCGCAACACTCCTCAAACACTTCTATATTCATCACCCTTATATCCTCCACCAAATCCTGCACTAAAACATTACACTTCTATACTTGCATACATAAGTGCTAAATCCAAATAAGATTTATTAGATTACTAGCAGTGTACGTGTTCTAGCTTTTCAGTATAATACATTTATTTGCTAGATCATACAAGCTTATGTACATGCCATATTGCTACAATCAATCATATCCAAATTCCTACCCACAATAGTAGTCAAGGCCAGCTGCGCAGGACATGCTGCAATCTCGTCTCCTTGTTTAACCTACGAGTTTAGAAGGAAACTAAACTCACTAAGCAATTGCTTAGTGGGTACTTAAATCATTGCAATAAATAAATAAAATGAAAGAATGATTTGAACATACATTTATATACTTTAAATAATTGAAAGGAATAAATACAAAACACAGAAGGTAAAAAGGCTTGACTGAATAATTTGAATTTAAATCATTTTTCATGCTTTTATCATTTTGGTTGCTCTACTAGTTTAATAGAACATCAACGGATAAGGCATGGGTCATGATAAATATATCTTGTCATGGTGAGATATTACAGGATGATATGCGTCATGGTGCATATTTCATCATCCTTCATCATAATTCTTGCACATGTGC
Source organism: Garcia nutans (assembly GCA_947685225.1). Taxonomy (NCBI): domain Eukaryota; kingdom Viridiplantae; phylum Streptophyta; class Magnoliopsida; order Malpighiales; family Euphorbiaceae; genus Garcia; species Garcia nutans. Next base: position 26,641,107 of record CANTUV010000007.1, on the reverse strand, counting down.
TAATAGCCAGTGTTCATTGAATCATTGATCATGTCATTGTAATCATCGGCCTTCAGCCGGAATATCATGTCATGTCATGAGCAGTACTGCAATAATAGTATGATGCATCATACCCTTATCTCAAGGGTTCTGTCATAACTAAGTAGAGCGTAAACAATTTATTAATTAATTTGATCGTGATATTCAATAAGCCATGATTTTTCCATAATGCATGTATTGTCGGAATAGCTTGTCATGATGCCTTTTTTGATCATTTCCAATTCTCCTTCATGAAATTTTATATGATTTAACATCAATCCATATCATAATATTAAAGTTTAAAAACATTTCAAAAATTGACCAAATAAATAGTGGCGCGGTGCGTAACTCAGCAACACAATGGCGCGTGACAACTAAATGGTAAAATCTGTTTTTACTGCTGAAAATCAGTCAAATTTGGCAACAGTTGTGACCAAGTAAACAAACTTATTTTTGGCTAAATTTTTGCAGGAAAAGACTTTCATAAGTTAACTAAATGCATGTAAAATTTAGTCAAAAAATTCCTTCGTTTGCCCCTTCAACGAGCTGCCCAAAATGAAAGCTGCAGAATGGTGCCCAAAAGGGACCATTCGGCCCAATTTTCAAAACTTGAGGGGAATTCATTTTTTTCTTGAAAAATTGATTTTTAGACTCCTTTTGTGATACCATTGAAGGACTAAGGGTCCCACTTTCAAAAATCAAACCAAAGGGGTGATTAAAAGTTCATCAAAGTTTATGAATAATTGAGCAAATTTAGCTAGTTTGTTTTGTTTTCATTCTTTTCACAATCAATTGATTACAAATGGTTCAAGAGTACTGTAGACCCTTAATTTTTGACCCAATCCGATCCAATATGCTTTATTTAGTCCAAAATGATTTTTGTTGTTTAATTGGTCCAAAATAATTTTAATTAAATAATTTTTACCTTAGTATCTAATTTTTAGTAGTAAAAAATAAAAATAAAAATAAACAAATAAAAATTAAAAATAAAAATAAAAATAAAAATCGGAGTCGGAAAAAAATCGGTAGCGAAAAGTGGTCGCGCGGCCCGTCGGGCCAACAGTGGCTCACCTGCGGGCTGGCACGCCCAAGGGCCCGTCGCCAGAATTTTTTCCAGCGCAAATTTTTTAGCTGCAATTTTTAGAATTCTAATCCAATTAGGTTTTAATTTCTTTTTTTTATTATTATTACTGACCTTAATTAATTAGGAATAAACAACCTAAAAACCACTATAAATAAGGACCAATTAAACCAAATCAAGGAAGGAAAAAAACTTTTCATGATAACTTTAGGTTTTGAAACCAAATCAAGGAAGGAAAGGGAAAACTCAATTCAATTGATATTTATAGTAGCAGTAGCAGCAGTAGCACGAAAAAGGGAGAAGAAAAGAGGCAATCAAAGCTTGTCTTTGGAGCTAGTTCTGTAACACCCCTACATCCTGTACACGCACACTACAAAACACCACAATGTAATATACGTACACTGAATATAGAGATGTTACGGTTTTCTTTAACATTTGCATCATTTTAAATGATAAGATATTCTGTCTCACTATACATTATAGAAAATAAAGTAATTAACTTGTAATATAAAACAAAATAGATGTATATATATATACATTTACCTAATATGCAGCTTAATTTATATAATATTTATATATATGAATACATTCAAATCCATATTTACAATTATACATATGTTTACATTAGAATCAATACTTTACAAAATATAAAGAAGTAATACATGATTGGCAGCCCTTCTCTGATCTTTAAGTCCCAAAAATAAATTCTTCAATGCCTAGTCTCACTCGGTCTCGAGGAACTCTCGGGTTCAACCCTGTCACCTGCGCGATTAACCACTATCGCGCTAAGCCAACGGCTTAGTAGTACATAGTATACTAACAATATGCTTTAATGCAATGCAATGTCACACATTTTCATAATAAAGACAACATCATAGGTGGAAAGCTAATATCACACCTTTATATTTCATAAATCATGCACATATAAACATATCACATTTCAAAGTCCTTCCATAGATTTCATTATTCAATTATTTTACCATTAATAAATCACATTTAAACAAAGACAAGCATGGGCCCAAAAGACACTAATATGCCATTCAATTTTCAGAGTTAATGTTTTGGTTCAATTATCACATTCATCATTATCATAATCCCAACTAGGCTTCAAGGATTAGGTTCAACCAAGCTTCAAGGGGAACAAAGCATGCTAAGTATCAACCCAACTTGGCTTCAAGAACCAACCCAACCTAGCTTCAAGGGTTGTAACATCTCAATTAGGCTTCAAGGACTAGACCCAACCAAGCTTCAAGGGGAGTAAAACATGTTAAACTTCAACTCAACTTGGCTTCAAGGATCAATTCCAACCTAACTTCAAGAGATTGTTACTAATAGGCATGCCACCAATCAACAAAACTCTGAAAATGGAATAACACATTAGACACACAATTCATTCATTATTTCATTATCAATTCCATTCTCAATTCTCATTATCAATTAGGCAAACATGCCTCATTAAAGTCATTATAGTCAATCACAATGGCTTTATATTCCATCACATCTCAATCCACATTATAGCAATTCATCTTTCAAATACAAAATCATTTACATCATCATATCCTTCACATTATACATATAGCATCATTGATATAAACATAACAAAGTACATTATTCATATAAGTCAACAATGTAATAATGCAATATTTATACTTACCTCAATAACAATTCACACAACTCTAAACAACACCATTGACACGCCTAAGAATCTGAACGTGCTCATGGGCGTGTCAGGCCAAAAACCCATATTCCGGCCAAAACAACAAAACACTCAACAAAACACTTCTTTTCACCAACATCCACTTCAAACAAACTTAATAAAACATACCCAAAAACTATCTTAAACTTACAAAAACACCAAAACAACTCCACACCTACATCAAACACAAATCACAAATATCATCACAAACCCTAAACACAAATACAACACCATCTCTTCCAACCAACTTACTCTTTTCTTCAATCCATCCTTAAAATTCATAATCAATTTAATCAAACACTCTTAAACATATCACAATCAAACAACACACCCTTAAATAATCTATCAAACTCTAACACAACTTCAAATAAGCAAAGAAATCAAAAGAGGACTTACCAAAGTAATGAAACTTCTTGAATCACCAACTTGATCCCTTAGATCTTCCTTCAATTTGAGCTTAGAACATTAAAATCCTCTCTTGCTCTCTTGCTTTCTCTTGTCTTTTGATGAGCCGGCCAACACAATGGAGAAGAAGAAAAGAACATAAAGAAACAAAGTCAAACTTTTCATCTCTTTAAATCTCCACCAAGTATTTCAACATAAGCAATTACCTAAACACCCTCTTACAATTAGTTTTAACTTCCTTTAAAACACTTGCCCTTTTTAAAAATTTCACAAATCACAAATTAAAATATCTTCTTCCCTTGACCACCCATTTGACTTGCATATATGTTATATATATTGCCATATATACAACATATACATTCCCTCTAAACAATCTTTTCCTTTCCATAACACATACATTTGATTCAAATCAAACAACAATTATATAAAAACTTCTAGGGCACACTTTGGGATATTACAAGTTCATCCAAGAAGAGTTATTGTTTGGAGAATCAACAAAAGAATGTATGTTTTAATTCTTTTGATTTATGTTTTACAATAGCCAAATCTATAAAATTTAAGTTTTTTAAATCAAAAATCTTAGAATTTTAATTTAATTTTTCCAAGTTTAGAACATTAAAAACGTGACTTTCTTTTCTAAAAGGACTCAAAATTGTTATTTTTTCTTCTTAAAAACCTTAAAACAGTCATTTAACATATTTTTCTATAAAACCAAAATAAAATTCTGTTTCTATTAAAATTTTAAATTAGGTTCTTTTTCACTCAAAAAACTTTAAAAAACATCTTTTCTACTTATAAAAACTTCAATCTATGTGTTTAAGTTCATAAAACCTCATAAAATATCAAATTGCTATTTAAAACCCTAAAAATTATCCTTTAGCCGAGACCCCAATTTCAAAGCATAAAATCCAAAAATCATTTTTTCAACCTAAAATAATGAACCCTAACCCTTTAAAACCTTAAACCCTAAATTTTTCTAAACTTTAAACCCTTTAAAACATAAAAAACATAAAAACATAAAAAAATCAAAAAAGCTACAGTAGCTCAATTTATTATTTAAAATCATGAATTAAAGATATTTCAAAAGTGTCTAAAACTCAAGTTTTATTATTTCATCATTCAAATCTTAATTTGTTTAATCAAAGTGTCTTGCTAACCTTAAAAAAACATAAAACCTAATCTATTTTAATTACCTCAAAAGTCACATAGCTTAAACTTTAGAATTTCCAAAGCCTTAACAGATGAGATAAATAACCCTAAATAGAAATAGTAGCTATACTTGAACTTTTATTTGTTTTATTTAATTCCATATTTATTTATGCTTTGATTTATTTCTTATGCTTTAATTTAATTAATTTTAATACTTGATTTATTTAATTTATCATTGATGGATGTTTGAATGTTTTATATATTATGGATGATTATTTACCTTTATTAATTAATTTAGACTTCCAAAAGTTGTAAGAGGTATGTTTCCACTTGGTTGGTACCTCATTAGTCAAACATCATGTAATTTAATTTTCTCTTCTATTTTAGAACTTATGTAAAGGGCATGTTTCTACCTTTTGGTGGGTGTCCTATCTACGCATGTTATGTAAGGACATGTTTCCATCCTTGGATGGGTGTCCATTTATTTATTTTATTTTGTTTGGACATTGCTTTGATTTTAATATAATGATGCTTTCTTTTATTATGTGTAGTATGGATAATGTTATTGTACTTAAGAATTTTATAACATTAAGACCTCTAAAGGAGGCCGGTTCCAATGAACTGGGCGTTGTGGGGGTGCTGGGCCATTTCCCACCTTCCCCACACGTACCCAACTTTTCAAACCCATTAGGGGGTTGGGGATTCCTTAGGAATCGAGTCATCCACCCCTTTCTTTTTCCCAGCCCGTCTGGGTGGCGACTCCATTTTCTCCGGACTTAGGTCCGTGTTCTCTAAGGCCCCGAGCCTAAACAGTGCCGAAGTTGCAAGAACCATTCCACCGGGAGTGGGGGCGAAAATCCCTGCTCACAGTGGCAACTCCACTGGGGATAAGAGAAGTTGATTCCGTTGGTCTTTATATTATTCTATTCTTTCTTATAATGATATTATCCATTGCATCATATTAGATTGCATTGTGTACATGAGTTAGGATGCACGTATTACCCGTGTTATGTTATGTAAGGGATACCATACTTTCACTCAAGGTATGGAGATCGAGCATGGCATAACCACTCATAGCCTCGTACCATTTGGTATATACTTGCTATGGGAACCTAAGCCTTTCTACCCAAAGACTAAAGCTCATGTAATTGGCCTAGTTACTTTCCTTAGGTTTTCCCCAAATGCATGTTGTTTGACTATGGATAATTTATCTTGGTTTAAATCATGGCTTATTTGGTTTGTTCTTTTTCTAATATGACCCAAGTACATTTGCAAGCTCAAAATAAATTTTTTCTTTAAAATCCAAAAGACCAAAACTATTTTCAAAACTTTTTAAGATGGTCTTTGGACATAAAATTTTTCTAAAAACAGATCAAAAATTCTTTGGCTCATGGCCCAAATACTAAGCCCAAAATCCATTTTTCTAAAATCTTTTACAATGGGCTTAGAAACAAAACTATTTTCACCCAACCTTTTTTTATAAAAGCTTGCAAAAATATTTAGGTCAATTATGAAATACCAAAAATCAATTATAGGCCTAGTTTACACTAAGAACAAATTAACCATGGGCTTGTTTTTGGCATGAACCATTAGTTACTCTTTCCAAGTGAGAAATCTATTTATAATAAACCTCTTAATTTTGTTTTAATCCAACATAGCATAAAAGCTACTTTGGTTGGTTGAATGGATTAAAACCTAATTAATGGGAATTATTATGGATTGGTTTTCATTTTTGAAAATATAACTATTGGTTGAAACGTCTGAGGGAATTATTCGAAAGCGAGGTACCCCATGTTGGTATTTTGTTAACCATATACCTAGGAAAAGAGACTCGCCATTCATGTGTGGATGTTATAAGGTTGGAAGGAACGTCCTAATTTGTCCTTGTTTGTTTATTGTTTGTGCATACATACATACATGCATGCATACATTTGCATCTCATATCATTGATCCTTTCTGGCTCATAGACCTAAGGTACAGCAATTCAAGAGCATACAACGATATCACCTACAACATTGATTTTTGATTCATGTGCTTCATTCGAAGGATGGATGCAAACCAGCTAAGGGATATAATCGATGAAGTTGTCAAAGCTAGGATGGTCGAGCTACAAGATCAATTGGTTAGAATTATGAAGACCCAGTTGATTCAAATTCTAGAAATCATCAACAATGCTAATGAGGCATCTCCCATTGACATAAGAAAGAAGGAAAAGGCAGCATTAGCAAGGAGCATGTCTACTGATAGAGATCGAATGAAAAATGAGAGATCAATCCCTATTCTACAGGACCAACCGAACCATGTGCTATCTAAGTGGAGCAATAAGAGAGGCTATCACCCTAGTGTGCAATGTCAAAGAGAAAAAGGAGGTGTTGAGGAAAATGCAACAACTGAGCCTACAAAGAAGCGTAAATTTTCAAACTTAAGGGAGCCTTTGTCAAAGATGCTAGAAAATCTAATGAAAATGGATTTGCTACAACCATTGGCACCTCGGCCTCTACATAAGCCTCTACCGCCAAATTTTGATGCCAAGGTCTTCTGTCAATTCCATCAAATGCAAGGGCATGAGACAGATAAATGTGTTCGATTAAGGCATGAAATCCAAGATTTAATTGACAGTAGAAAGCTGCTTGAACCTGATAAGCCCAACACTAATAATAATCCTCAGCCTAAAATTGGAAGGGCATCATCACTTACAACCTTCATGAAGAGTTTTATCTTGTCACCTTGTCATGATATGGATAGAGAAGCTGCTAAAGATGATATGCTACTAAGCAAGCTTGGACTAACTGTGGATGATGAAGCAATGATCCTTGATGATGGAAAAAATTCGTGCCCTTGAGATGTCTAAATAAATGGAGTGTCTTTGACTCCAATCCAACAAACTTTCCTTAGCTTGAATGTTGTTTTTCAATTTTGCTTTCTTTAATGTTTTGGAACTATCATGTTTATATTTGTTTGAATAAATTACTTTCATCATAAATTTTTATTGGTCTTTGTTCATTTTGATGCTCAACCAATGAGGAATTTAGCTTGATGTTTATAAATTAATGTGTCTAGGCATCATGACTCGAATGACTTTACTAGGTGAGGGAATTGCTCTATAGCATTGAGTTGTGTATGCTTACTTAGAGAGGGCACCTGCATAATTACCTTTGTCTAGGTCCTAGTCAGTCTTAGAACATACTTTGACAAACTTTCGAGGCGAAATTGAACTCTGCTTATTTAAGAAAGAAATGATCTAGGCATTGTTTGATTAGCCAACAACTAGTATCCACCCAATTAAATATTAATCCCTAGTTGTCCCTTTGAGCCTTCATAAAATTTTAGCTTTCTTTTCATTGGCATATAACCTCAACAACCTACCTTGAGCTGTTGTGATACTTTTGGCAAGTCTTATGATCACTAAGATAAAGAGGCAATAAGATCAAAAAAGGTAATGATTAGTCAAGATCATGAAGATAATTGAAGTTCTCAAGACTATGAAGATAGTTGAAGTTCTCAAGACCATAAAGATAGTTGAAGTTCTCAAGACCATAAAGATAGTGGATGTTGTCAAAACCATAAGGGTAGTTGAAGTTCGCTTAATATCTCCAATCTATCAAGACAACATCAGAGTAACAATTGATTTATCCCTGTTAAAGAAGATTTATGTCGCTCCATTCATCCATTATTGGAAGCCAAGCTAGTACAAACAAGACAACTATGTTTGAGCTAGAACCAAAAAAAAAAGAGAATAGAAAAAAGAAAAAAATAGAAAAAAATAGAAGATAAAACTTAAAAAGGCAGTTCAGAAAGCCAACTGAGTTCTCTTTTACCTAAAGCAGCAAAAGGCTTCCATAAGGATGGTTTGACTTGAATTGGTCCAACCCAACTAAAGATTCAATCAAAATTGGAGAAAAAAGAGGAAGACCACACAGTTCTTGAAAGTTCTGCAGTCCTACAAGGAAGAAGGACAAAATGATAAAATGATCAAAGAAAGGGAGGAGTAAGAAAAATGAAATGAAAGAAAAGGGAAAAGAAGAAAAGAAATGAATTTGGGTCTTAAACTTTTTGTAAGAGCAAAAACTGTCCTAGTAAGATCCAAATTAATGCTAAGAAGATAGAAGGAATTTGGAGTCTAGAAAGATTGTTCCCAACTGCCTAAAATTCCAACAAGAAATTTGTAGTGTGAAGGTTTGTCCATTGTGTCACACCAACTCCAATCTCAAAATGGCCTTCACTTAAGCATGTTTCCCTCATAGACCCCATTTCAAGCCTATCAAAGACCTGTTGATCTCTCTTGGTAGGTAGAGTCTATTAGTGGAGATAGTTTGGATAGGCATGCATATGAGATAGACAATATTTAAACTCAATGAGACCTTTGGCCAAGTAATGTGTATGTGCCTATCTGAAGTGCAACAATTCTTGCTTAAGTAGAAATAATCCCCGAGTTTAGTACGGTAACTAGGGTTGTCATGTTATAGATATGTTAATTTGGAAAAATCAAGTCCTGAGGTACATCGACATTAATTTGGCAAAGCCAACATTTGATTTCAAAATGAAAAATTCAAAAATTTCAAAAAAAAAATATTTTGTCATAACAAAGCCTTCAAGTTAAGGGAAGTATGTTGAACCTCCAAAGGACACATTGGGCAAAGGAAATGATTATTGGCAAAGTTATGAAGAAACTACCAACTGACATGCTGAAATATAGTTTGATATGGATGTATCCCTAACCCTGTTGCTTGGGGTCTCCACCACTCATGTTTTCATCATCTTGAAGATAAAAGCCACAAATGCAAAGCTTTCGATCATTCCAATGCAAGACTTGAACAAGCGTTAAAACGGAACCAATGAGAATACTTCTGCTGATCGCCTCGGTCTGTGAGCCATGGAACCACTGTAAGTACTATTCATGCATATTATGCATACATGTGCATGTCACATCACATTTTCTTGTCTTGTGTTGTCTATTCTTTGGCAAAATGAACAGCAAACACCTCGCGAAGTAAAGAATCAAAAGAAGATGTCAAATCAGGGGGCATGGAAAGCCCATTGCTTGAGAAAGCTCCAGTCATTTTACGAAGAGAAGAAATAAGTGCTTGTGCGAAGAACTAGACAACAACAACATCAATCAAAGCTCGCATGGAAAAATCTTTGGTTTGAGCCTAGACAAAGGGCAAAGTTTCTCCTTTTCAATTTTTTGAGTTTATATACCAAATATTTTTAAACTCACTTACAAATATTTTGCCACATAGGGGGGCAAGGAGAGGATATAAGGTCCAATTAAAAATAACTAAATCTTTGTAAAAAGAAAGAACAAAAGAATGGAACAATTAGAACTTTCAAAAGAATAAAGATGCAAAAGACAAAAGACCAATCCAGCTAAAAGAGCTGAAGATAGGGTGAAGACCCGTTCTCAAAGGATGAAGATCCACTTTCAAGGGTGAAGACCCGATCTCAAAGGATGAAGATCCATTTTCAAGGATAAAGACCCAATCCCAAAGGATGAAGATCCATTTGCAAGGGTGAAGACCTGATCTCAAAGGATGAAGATCCATTTTCAAGGGTGAAGACCCGATCTCAAAGGATGAAGATCCATTTTCAAGGGTGAAGACCCGATCTCAAAGGATGAAGATCCATTTGCAAGGGTGAATACCCGATCTCAAAGGATGAAGATCCATTTTCAAGGGTGAAGACCCGATCTCAAAGGATGAAGATCCATTTGCAAGGGTGAATACCCGATCTCAAAGGATGAAGATCCATTTTCAAGGGTGAAGACCCGATCTCAAAGGATGAAGATCCATTTTCAAGGGTGAAGACCCGATCTCAAAGGATGAAGATCCATTTTCAAGGGTGAAGGCCTGATCTCAAAGGATGAAGATCCATTTTCAAGGGTGAAGACCCGATCTCAAAGGATGAAGATCCATTTTTAAGGGTAAAGACCCGATCTCAAAGGATGAAGATCTATTTTCAAGGGTGAAGACCCGATCTCAAAGGATGAAGATCCATTTTTAAGGGTAAAGACCCGATCTCAAAGTATGAAGATCCATTTTGAAGGGTAAAGACCCGATCTCAAGGATGAAGATCCACTTTCAAGGGTAAAGACCCGATCTCAAAGGATGAAGATCCATTTTTAAGGGTAAAGACCCGATCTCAAAGGATGAAGATCCATTTTCAAGGGTAAAGACCCTATCTCAATGGATAAAGATCCATGTTCCAAGGGTAAAGACCCGATTTCCAATGGATAAAGATCCATGTTTCAAGGGTAAAGACCCGATTTTCAATGGATAAAGATCCATGTTTCAAAGGGTAAAGACCCAAAGTTCGAAGGATAAAGATCCTTGTTTCAAGGGTAAAGACCCGATTTCAAATGGATAAAGATCCATATTTCAAGGGTAAAGACCCGACCTCCAATGGATAAAGATCCATTTTTACGGGTAAAGACCCAATCTCCAATGGATAAAGATCCATGTTCCTAAGTAAAAGACATAGTTTCTAATAGATAAAGATCTATTTTTGGTGGGTAAAGACCTACAATTCGTAAAAATGGAACAACCAGTTATGCCAGAATTCTCAACTGATAAAAGGTCAGATGAGTTAAACCAATCTCTCGGGTCCAGAACCCAAAACCTCAAAAAATTAAGTCTTATTGCTTTTCACTCTCTTTCACCAAGGTTTTAGATCATTCAAGCAGGGGGCAAACTGTAGACCCTTAATTTTTGACCCAATCTGATCCAATATGCTTTATTTAGTCCAAAATTGGTACAAAATAATTTTAAATAAATAATTTTTACCTTAGTATCTAATTTTTAGTAGTAAAAAATGAAAATAAACAATTAAAAATTAAAAATAAAAATAAAAATAAAAATCAGAGTCGGAAAAAAATCGGCAGCGAAAAGTGGTCGTGCGGCCCGTCAGGCCAACAGTGGCTCGCCCGCAATTTTTCAGCTGCAATTTTTAGAATTCTAATTCAATTAAGTTTTAATTTCTTTTTATATTATTATTACTTACCTTAATTAATTAGGAATAAACAACCTAAAAACCACTATAAATAAGGACCAATTAAACCAAATCAAGGGAGGAAAAAAACTTTTCATGATAGCTTTAGGTTTTGAAACCAAATCAAGGAAGGAAAGGGAAAACTCAATTCAATTGATATTTATAGCAGCAGTAGCAGTAGTAGCACGAAAAAGGGAGAAGAAAAGAGGCAATCAAAGCTTGTCTTTGGAGCTAGTTCATCCAAGAAGAGTTATTTTTTGGAGAATCAACAAAAGAAGGTATGTTTTAATTCTTTTGATTTATGTTTTACAATAGCCAAATCTAAAATTTAAGTTTTTTAAATAAAAAATCTTAGAGTTTTAATTTAATTTTTCCAAGTTTAGAACATTAAAAACGTGACTTTCTTTTCTAAAAGGACTCAAAATTGTTTTTTTTTTCTTCTTAAAAACCTTAAAACACTCATTTAACATATTTTTCTACAAAACCAAAATAAAATTCTGTTTCTATTAAAATTTTAAATTAGGTTCTTTTTCACTCAAAAAACCTTAAAAAACATCTTTTCTACTTATAAAAACTTCAATCCATGTGTTTAAGTTCATAAAACCTCATAAAATATCAAATTGCTATTTAAAACCCTAAAAATTATCCTTTAGCCGAGACCCCAATTTCAAAGCATAAAATCCAAAAATCATCTTTTAAACCTAAAATAATGAACCCTAACCCTTTAAAACCTTAAACCCTAACTTTTTCTAAACTTTAAACCCTTTAAAACATAAAAAACATAAAAACATAAAAAATTCAAAAAAGCTACAGTAGCTCAATTTATTATTTAAAATCATGAATTAAAGATATTTCAAAAGTGTCTAAAACTCAAGTTTTATTATTTCATCATTCAAATCTTAATTTGTTTAATCAAAGTGTCTTGCTAACCTTAAAAAAACATAAAACCTAATCTATTTTAATTACCTCAAAAGTCACATAGCTTAAACTTTAGAATTTCCAAAGCCTTAACAGATGAGATAAATAACCCTAAATAGAAATAGTAGCTATACTTGAACTTTTATTTGTTTTATTCAATTCCATATTTATTTATGCTTTGATTTATTTCTTATGCTTTAATTTATTTAATTTTAATACTTGATTTATTTAATTTATCATGGATGGATGTTTGAATGATTTATATATTATGGATGATTATTTACCTTTATTAATTAATTTAGACTTCCAAAAGTTGTAAGAGGTATGTTTCCACTTGGTGGGTACCTCATTAGTTAAACATCATGTAATTTAATTTTCTCTTCTATTTTAGAACTTATGTAAAGGGCATGTTTCTACCTTTTGGTGGGTGTCCTATCTAGGCATGTTATGTAAGGACATGTTTCCATCCTTGGATGGGTGTCCATTTATTTATTTTATTTTGTTTGGACATTGCTTTGATTTTAATATAATGATGCTTTCTTTTATTTTGTGTAGTATGGATGATGTTATTATACTTAAGAATTTTATAATATTAAGACCTGTAAAGGAGGCCGGTTCCAATGAATCGGGCGTTGTGGGGGTGCTGGGCCATTTCTCACCTTCCCCACACGTACCCAACTTTCTGAACCCATTAGGGGGTTGGGGATTCGTTAGGAATCGAGTCATCCACCCCTTTCTTTTTCCCGGCCCGTCCGGGTGGCAACTCCATTTTCTCCGGACTTAGGTCCGTGTTCTCTAAGGCCCCGAGCCTAAACAGTGCCGAAGTCGCAAGAACCATTCCACCGGAGTGGGGGCGAGAATCCTCGCTCACAAGTACTTTCCCACATATTTACCACACATAATGGCGTCATTTCAAAGCAATTTCAAAAGTTCCATAATGCAAAACATATGAATTAATTGAAAAGGCAATGATTTAAGTACCAAACCTTGTTTATTTGCTTTATCCCTTGCTTGTCCTATTCTTTCTTCCCTTCTTCTTCTTTATCCCTTTGATTTTCTATAATTTTCATAACTTCCATACTAAGAACATTATAAAAACCATATATTCAAGCCTTGATTCTTGCTATCTAAAGCTACTAATTACCATTTATTCATCACTTCTACATGTATGGATCATTTAATCTAATTTCTCTTCACTTTCTTAAATTTTCCATATTCTTCCCAATATTTCTTTTGATGATAACTTAAGAAACATCAACTAAATGAATAAATTGATACTAGAATTGATTTCCTTGCCCTAAAATTAGGCTTTTCCCTTTGAAAATCCAAGTTGAAAGTGTGAAAAATCTTCCTCTTCTCCTTCTTTGGTGGTTCGGCCTAGCTCTTCTAAAATGGAGGAGTTCTTTTTTTTTTTTTTAAATGTTCATTCTCTCCCTTTTATACTTATGATTTTTGATTTATTTAATTAATTTCATTTTGGAGGGTTAAGATTTAACCACCACAAAAGTGTCCTTAACTAGGATGGTGCCATGTGATTTTGGAGGGTTAAGATTTAACCACCACAAAAGTGTCTTTAACTAGGATGGTGACATGTACCCCTCCTTGGAAAATTACCAAAATGGTCCTTGAATTATCATACATGTCCCACTTGGTGCTTGGGTGAAAGTGAAAAGACCAAAATACCCTTCAATTGAAGGTTTTGCCTTTTCTTCCTAACCGGGTGGTTTTACGACGCGTAAAATGTACCGTTCTCCTCCTTTCAACCTCTAGTTTCCATTTTCGACGTTCATTCTTGATTTTGAACTAATTTATAAAAATTATGCTCAAGCCCTTGAATTTTGTAAAAATTCCCTTTAGGTCCTTAAGTGATTCGGGCCTCCACTAAAGTTCGTTCTTCAACATCGATCACTGCGGAGTCCTTAATAGAAAGGTCTAGGGTTTTCACTTCTCTACTACTTATATGTATGAATGGATATTCCTCTTAACCAGTTTAATTTCAAAGATTAAATCTCAAGCAACTTAATTAATTGAATCAAGGAAATAAGCTCTCGCATTCAAACCTCTCTCAAGTAATCTTGTCACAATTGAAATAATCCTTTTCTTAGGTTATATCTCTAATTCACCTAAGTCCATAAGTGAATTCTTCCAGCATTAGACTTCATCTCTCAATCCTTCATCTAATACCTTAAACACATAATTGGTGGCCAATCAATTATATATTAACAATAATTCCATTCAATCAAGGCTAAAGAAATAATTAGTTAAGAGCAATAACCAATTCATACAATCATAGCAGTTCCATACAAACCCCAGACTAGATCAAATTAGTTCATAATGATATCAAACATATTCATCTCATTAAAATTCAAAGAAATCAGTTTAGACATAATGAATTCATGAATATAATTCCCAAGAAATTTAAGAGATAAAGTTTGAGAACAAAACCAAATTACAAACTCCCTTTAAGCTTCTGAAGAATCTCTTGATCAGATCTTGCTAGAAGAATGTGACAATGGCATAAACAATTTAATCTAGAATGTTTTGCATCAAAGTGTAATCAAAATCTCAAAGAAAACAACTGAAAACCCTAAGCTATTCTCGTTGACGGCTGCTCAAAAGTCTCTAAAAAACCTCCCCCTTGAAAACCCTAATCGTATAATTTATACGAAACCTCGCTTAAAACTCCGCTTTTTTCTTTCTTCGTTTAATCCATGAGTGACACGGCCAAGCTTAGACAAGCTTGGCTGTGTTTGAGGTTCTTGGAGGGACACGGCCACAAGCTTGGCCGTGTCCCTTGAGGGTGTTCGCTTCTGTGTGATTTTCTTCTTTTCTTCTTTGGAGTGGTGAGTGACACGGCCAGTTTGGAGGAAGCTTGGCCGTGTTTGACAAATTTGGAGGGACATGGCCACAAGCTTGGCCGTGTCCCTTGAGTGTGTCACCTTCTGTGTCTTGGTCTTCTTCCTTAGCTTGGTATGGGACACGACCACAAGCTTGGCCGTGTCCTCTGCATGTGTCAGCTACTATCCCTTGTTTTCTTCCTCTTGGTTCCTTGGTCTTTCCTTCCTCTCTTGATCCTTGGTTTTGCCCTTAATATGGTTCCTTGCATATTAACCTAACACAAACACTTGAAACACACTTTAAACAAGAATTAAATAAACATTAACTAACAACACACAAACACACACTAAAAACTAGGACAAAAATGACATAAACACTCAAATAAATTAAAACTACCAAAATTAATGAAAACACTAAATAAACATATTAAAACTAACAAAATACCTAAAGAAAACAATAATTATCATAATAAATAAGACAGAATTCTATGAAAAAAACTAATAAAACACAAGGACCAAGCCCAACCCAGCTTCAAGGATTGTTACTTTTAGGCATGCCACCAATAACAAAACTCTAAAAATTGAATAACATATTAGGCACATGATTCTTTTATTATTTCATTATCAATTCCATTCTCATTTTCTCATAATCATCTAGGCAACCATGCCCCAATTATTTCATTTGTATCATTATAGCCAACAACAATGGCTTCACATCTCATCATTAGGGTATACATAACCAATTGCATTGTACATACATTTTGAATGATCATTTTATCTTTCACATTATGCAAATCATAGCATTAATTAAATGTATCAACAATGTAATAGATTACTTAACACATTTACAACCAAATGTTTTAAGTCCCAAAGTCATGTAAATGTATGCAATCATGTAGGGTTTTTACTTACCTCAAGAGCAACTCACACCAATCTAACCACTCCTCTTCCAAGAATCATTCAACACTTGGATTAGGGCAACTCAAACTCTTCAAAACCTAATCCAAAAGTGATTATACACACTCACTTAGAGATACATATAAGAAAATAAGGATAAGAACCAACTAGGGCAAACTCTACACATGACACGCTCAACAACACTGGCGTGTCCCTGACTGTGCCCTAAACCCACAACACAGAAGCTTTGACACGCTCAGTGACATGAGTGTGTCACTGCATATGTCAATCCTCCCTCAACACAGTGGCTATAACACGCTCAGTGACATGGGCGTATGGGCGTGTCACTGGTCGTGTCAATCCACCAACATCACGGTAGCTATGATACGCTCAGTGACATGGGCATGTCACTACTCGTGTCAATACTCATGTCACTGGTCATGTTACCCATCTAGAAAATAGAACCATTGACATGCCCAAAGACTTGGCCATGGTCATGGGCGTGTCAGGCCAAAAATCCTGATTCCGACACCAACAACACCACATCCAACAAACAACATACTTTACCCTTTTCCACTCCAAACAATCTTACCCAAAACCATCAATAAGCCATACTAAACTTGCATAAACACCAAAACAACTCAATACATACATCAAACACAAATCACAACCATAATCACAACTGAACCCATACACAATCCACAACACTTGCTTTCCTTCACCAAACTTAACCTTTCCTCCAAACCAACCCCAAAAATCAAAGTCAGTAAAATCAAACACTCTTAAACACACCACAATCAAACATACACACAAATACAACAATCATTCAACAACCTCAATGCACAAACTCAAAAGAAAACCAAGGAAACAAGTTGGAAACTTAACAAAAGTGATGAAAACCCTTCAAATTCCAACTTGATCTCTTGAAACACCTTCAAATCTTGAGTTAGGAAGAACAAAATCTCTCTTTCCCTTTAGCTATGGTGGTGGCCAGCTAAGCACAAGAAGAAAGAAGATGATGATACGAAAGTCAAACAACTCTCACCTCTTAAACCATACAATTTTCCAATTAATCTCCACCAAGCAATTTAAATAATAAAATATTACAAATATCATCATCCACTTATTAATTCTATTTCAATTAATCCAAATATAATTAAATATCTCATTTGACCATCACACTTATTGACTTGTATATGTTTTATATATCTCTATATATACAACATATACACACTTCTCTTTCCTCTCAATCCTTTATATATACTTTAAAATCATTTAATACAATTTCAAGAATAATCATTCCAAAAATTTTAGGGTATAGTTTGGGATATTACAGAATTGGCAGCCTATGATAATCATAAAAATAGTCAAAACAAGTTAATAAGAAATAGTTGTAATGACAAAATGGTAAATGTTTACTGTTTAGGTCATTTTTTTACTTGTTTTTAATATGATTTTTATCTGTTTTTAGTTAATGTTTTGATTGATTTTTGTTTTAAGTTTGTTTAAAGTGTTTGTTTTAGGTTTAGGTGCAAAAACACCCTTAGAAGATCAAAACAGTGCAAGAAGACACCTCAAAGATTGAAGAGGGCAGAGAGAGACACACCCAGAGACACGGCCAAGCCTCTGGCCGTGTCACAAGAAAGAAAAACAAGAGACACGGCCATGGCCAAGCTTCACATGGCTTGGCCGTGTCACCTCTCACAACTAAAGAAAAGAAAGAAAAGAAAAAAAAAAGGAAGAGCCAGTGAGGGACACGACCAACTGGCTTGGCCGTGTCCCATGGAAATCAAGAGAGGTTGGCTTGGCCGTGTCACCTAATGGAAAGCAAGGAAAAGACCAAGAGACACGGCCAAGCCAAATCAAGCTTGGCCGTGTCACCCTTAATATCTGTTTAAGTTCTTTCGCACGACAGAAAAGGGAGGACGGCTAGGGTTTTGAAAGGGAGAGAAGAAAAGAGAAGGAGCGAGCAAATACATTTGGGATGAGGAGAGAGTGATACTCTCCTTGTCCCTTCATCTTCATCCTCCATCTTCATCTTCTCCATCTTCCATTGATAAGATCTTTGAGGTTCTTTGGGATAAATTGGGTTAAACAAGCTCTTGAAGGTTGAAGAAGCTTCATTGAAAGGATTGGTGACTTGAGAAAGCTCCATTCTATCTTCCAAAGGCACAATCAATTGAAGGGTTGGTGACTTGAGAAAGCTCCATTCCATATTACAAAGGGGAATCAACCATTGAAGAGGGCTTGAGTTCTTCATCAAACATCAAAGTGGAGCTATGAGGAAGACTAGCAATCCTACTCTTGGCATCTTCACAAGGGGTTTTTCTATTCTCTCTTTTAATTCATTCCAATATTGTTTTTGTTGTATTAAGAGAATTGATATTGCAATGAACAATTTGTATTTGATTTATATTGAGTTGAATGAATGTTTTAAATTGATGATGTTGAATTAAATACCCATACCTCGGGTTTG
The DNA here is from genome assembly GCA_947685225.1 of Garcia nutans. Taxonomy (NCBI): domain Eukaryota; kingdom Viridiplantae; phylum Streptophyta; class Magnoliopsida; order Malpighiales; family Euphorbiaceae; genus Garcia; species Garcia nutans. The sequence goes on along the minus strand of CANTUV010000007.1, from coordinate 26,622,646 downwards.
TAGTATATTTGATTGAATGCTTTGATTTGATATTTCCATTGATGAACCTTGTTGTTGGTTGATTGCATTGGATTGTATGCTAAGTTGATAGATTAGCTACCTATTGATCTCTAGATATTGAATGAAGGACCGAGAGGTGAAATTCGATATCGGAATTATCGACTACCCTATGAATGAATTAGAAATATAAGTTTTAGGGTTTATTAATTTGCAAATGAAAAAGAATTGGTCATTGTTAATTCATGAATGTGAGAACTAATGGATTGGTAATTGACTAATTAACCTTAAGGAACAAATTAATTACAAGGTTATGTTAATTGATAATTGAGAATTGAGCTTTGATTGAATGGACCTATAACCCTAGGCACTTTCCCAAGAATCAATTTGATCTTGTACAACCTTCATACTTCAACCCTACACTCCTTAATCTTAGGTTTAAATTGTTCTTTTACAATTCCAAACAACAAACTTTCTCTTTTAAATAATTTGTCAATCAAGCTATTACGAACCACACCTTCTTGGGAAAATGACCTTGGGGCGATCACCTTTGCTACAGCTACCTCGTATACTTGCGAGTGACGCTTGTAGTAGAACTTAATTCGAGCGCAACAAGTTTTTGGCGCCGCTGCCGGGGATAGTTTGTTTAAGTAGTGATAGTTTGATTTTTCTTTACAATTTAATTGTTTGTTTATTTTCTTTTAATTGTTTGTTTGTTTTTGTTTGATTTTCTTTTAATTTAATTATTTGTTTGTTTTCTTTAAGTTGCTAAGTGCCTTTTGTAAAGATGCAGTTTTCAAGGCACGGGGAAGTTTCTGATAGGAACGATGAGTCTGAAATGGCATGGCAATTAGCAGAATTGACGAATCAACTTAAGGTGCTAAATGTAAGAGGAAGAGCACCTATGCCACGCCAAGAGATATGTGTAGCATGTGGCAATGCAGGGCATAGTGCAAATACATGCTCATTTGGTTTCACATGATACCAAGAATGGCAAGAGGAAGAATATGCCTATGAAAGTTTCCAGCAAATGGGTGGAAATGACCCATATCCCAGACCTTATAATTCATGTCACATCCGCGCACTGTATTTATTTCTAGCAGTCATGTGCACAGCAAGAGAAAGGATATGGAGAGGTCATCTCTGATGGCGGATTCCTAGAGAAGGTCGCAGGACTAAAGGGACTTAATTGCAGAAATGCAAAGTTTTAGGGAGGTGACTGTAATTTTCAAAAGTTGTACTAGAGATTCTTAATAGTGCACATAATAGACTCTAAAAATGAAAAATAGAGAAAAATCGGGTCGCAACAACGTGTAACGGTTTTTCCAGGAAACGCCCCGTTAGAGAGAAACAAAGACATGTAGACTAGGGGCATTTTGGTCATTTTAATTAAAATTTATACATGAATCCAAAGCAGAAAATAAACATAAGAGTGAGTAGAGGACGTTGACGGGTTGGATATGAAATGATCATCAGAAGAAATGGAGCCGGGCAAAACCCAAGCAAAGAAAGGACCTAAAGGGAATTTTGTAAAAAGTCAAGGGCTTATTGGTAAATTTTCAAAACAACTTGAAAACTTAAAATAGACCTTAAAAATAAAAAGTAGAGGTCGAGAGGATCAAAACCATATGTAGTTTGCCTCGTGGAACTGTACGGTTCAAAAGTTACGATCGATTAATCACCGGAGGGTATTTTGGTCTTTTCACACCTTAGACCATAAAATTTCAGCACAAGGAGGTTGGGGGCCAAAATATAATTAAAAGAAAGTCCAAGGGCTTGGGTTTTAAATAAATAAAAGAAAGGGACATATGGACTAATGAAAATTAGCCATTTAGAGTTTATAAAAAGAAGAAAAGAAAAAGGTGTGGACAAATGGTCATAAACCATTCATCCAACCCAAAAGTGGACATCATTTCCACTATATATATATCATAGCATGAAGAGCAAAATCTCTCTCTCAACTCTCCCAAAATTTCGGCCACCATAGGAAGAACACCAAAGAGTTCCAATTTTTGTCAAGTTTGATTTTCAAGGTAAGTTTTAAGGTTTTCTAGTATGTAGATTTCAATTTTAGTATCAATTTTAAGTATTTATATATCTATTGGAAGATTGGAAATTAGGGTTCTTATGGTGGATTTGGGGAAAATTTTAAGTAGCGATGTTATTGATAAATTAAATGGAAGAATCAAGGTTTCTAAGGTTTAATAAGGCTAGATTAGGATTTAGTTTGAAAAGAAATGGAGGATAGCTTATTGTTCTAAATTGCTAAGGGTTATGTTTAAGGTTGTGTTCTTGAATTTCTTGAAGGGGGAAACAAAGATTAAGGAAGGAGAAGAAGGAAAAGCCAAGGGGATTTAAAAGAACAAGGTTTGGTACTTTACCATAAAAGAAATTTTATTTTTCTTACAAACTTTGGTTTATGGAATTTTTGGTGTTGATGCTTAAATGTATTGATTGAGTTTGAATTCATTTGTTGAGTGATATTTTTAAACCCATGGGGTGATTGAGTTGTTAAATTCAATTGATATCTATTGTTTCCAAAGATTTTGGTAAAAGAGTTTATGGACTCTATTTAGTCCAAATTGATTTAAACAATCAAGTTATTTTAAAAGGGAAGTGTTTAAGTCTTCATTATATTATTATGGAAGCTTTGAAATGGGTTTAAAACAGAAAAATAAACAAAATTTGCACTAAATGTAAGTTTTGGCCGAATTGGTGCTTTTTGGGATCCAATTCTGGACCTAATTTTGGGCAGCCAGTTGAGGCAGTAAACGATGGAATTTTTTGACGGAATTTTACAAGCAATTAGTCAACATATGACATGAATTTCCTGTAAAATTTCAGCCAAAAATAAGATCATTTACCTGGTCAAATTCATGACTGAAACGGACTAAAATTTTGATGAAAACCCACATTTTACTATTCATTTGGTCATGCCATTTTGCATTGCCGATTTTACGTGCCGTGACACTATTCATTTGGTCAATTTGTGATCTTTTGAGGAATGCTTTGAAATGTTTGATATGTTCATTATGGATGTTAAATATGTGAATGGCAAAGCGAGATGGGAATTTAAAATGATTTCTCGAGTCATTCTAAAATGAAATTTGAGACTTAAATTGAATCATTTTAACCTTTTTGCTCTACTGGGTAGTTGGGAGTGGTAGATAAGGGTATGGTGCACTATACAAACTTATGCAGTACTGCTTGATATTGTGATTGAATTGTTATGATCTGAACTCAATGGTGAGGGCCATTGGGGGCCAATGGTGAGGGCCATTGGTTATAACTAGGATGGTGAGGGCCATTCCTGTGATTTGATATCGGTGGTGAGGGCCACCTATGTTACAGTGGTGAGGGCCACTGCCTTATCGCTATGGTTCCCTATATACCAGTAGAGCCAAAGTATTGTTTCTTTTAAACTATGTAATGCAAAATGAGTTTAAATTATGGTGTTTACATTTGTTGAAAGCATATTTACACTGAATGTACAATAACTTTCATTGGTTTAATGTTGGTTGATTTTTGATTTACTTATTTCCTTTTATTTCAAATGCTTTCATGTTTTACTTTTATCTCCATTGGTAAAGTACCCACTGAGCGACATTGCTCAGCGAGTTAAGTTTTCCTTGACTCTTAGGTTTGGAGCAGTAGATAACTTTTGGGAAGCGACGACTAGACCCACAGTATCTCAGGGTAGATCTCTTAGTTTCCATTATGAGTTAGCTAGTTGTGGCATGTATATGTATATATAAGATTGAGAATTACTATGTTATACTGTACATTAGTAATATGTAATAAGAATAAATCTCTACTTTATTTTGTACTAGAAGTGTGAATTCTTCTTGCAGGTTTGTAGTTGAGGTTATAAGGGGATTCATTGGGAGTGTATTGATACTGATTGTGTTCACATTGGTTTGTGTAAAAATGTTTTAAAAAATCAGAAAAACCAATTTTGTCGACACTTGGGACCAAATTTTTAGGCGAACCTCTAGCAAAATTTCTGTAAAATCAGAACTAAAATTTGACTAAGTAAAATTGGTAGAAACATTCGGATAGTGTGGCGCCTCTACTCGGCTTACACACATAGGCCGGGAAGGGGTGTTACAATTTTTGGTATCAGAGCCAGGTTAAGTCGGTTCTAGGTAGTTAGTTGAAATAAAAACTATGTTGTATATGTGTTATTTAAGAGTTTTATCTTTATATACATGCCACCTAGGGTAATATGATGTTGTTGGGTTGGGTCGTTATTGATGATGGGATTGTATACGTTTTACTCTGTTCTTTAGATGTCGCGAGTAGCGCAGCGTGATATAGAGGAGGAGGTCGAGTTCCAGGTCTCCCGAACTGTAGAAACGCGGGTATCAGAGATACCTGCATTTGAGCAACCACCAGCAGATGCTCCTATCCCCAATGAAATGTTACAACAAATGGCTGCCGTATTACGGCAGATAGCCGGTGTTGCCCCAGCACCACCACTAGCACCAGCACCCATACCAGTACCTACTGTAGGAGGGGAAAGGAAACCCCCGATCGAAAAGATAAGAAAGTACAGGGCAAAGGAGTTTAGGGCCCGAAGGGATGATGATTCTTCTACAGCCGAGTATTGGCTGGAAGGAACGGTACGAGCCTTAGAGCAATTATAGTGTACGCCAGAAGAGCGAGTGGTATGTGTTACTTCCTTATTAGTGGAAGAAGCATATATATGGTGGGACATAGTTCACCAACGAGTTCCACCAGAACAGAGGACATGGGATTTCTTTGTGAATGAGTTCAAAAGGAAGTTTATATCGGAGGCATACCTAGATGCCAAGAAAAAGGAGTTTCTACACTTAAAGCAAGGTCGATTGACCGTTGCCGAATACGAGAGGGAATTTACCAAGCTGGTAGGTATGCCAAGAAGACAATTGAAGATGAATATGATAGGTGTAAACAATTCCAGGATGGTTTGAATAATGAGATCAGGATGCAGCTAGTTGCTGCTAATATCAAGGAATTTTTCGAGTTGGTCACTAGGGCTCTGGAAGTAGAGCAATGTCAGTCTGATGAGCAGAATAGAAGACAGAAGATGAAATAGAAGAGAGGTACCCAAAACTATTTGGGAAACTACCAACCATCAAGGAAGCAATTCTAAGGCAGTGGTTCCACGGGAGGCGGTCAACGCCGGGGTTACAGTCAGGGATCGAATCGCAATGGCCCAAGTCAAGCCACCTCAGTCGCTAGTACCGGACGATCCAGAAGAGGGCAAGGAAGAGGATTTAACCGAAGCGGAGGTAACTTTTCTACCGGTTGGAGAGGTAATGAAGGCAAAAATACTAATCCTCGCTGTGATCATTGCGGACGCCGCCACATGGGAGAATGTTAGGGTCGAACATTTGCATGTTACATATGTGGATCTCTAGATCACCTTATACGAGAGTGTCCCCAGCGAATGCAGAATCTACCTAGGGAGACTGAGGGATCACAAGCGGCAGCAGGGCGAGGCCGAGGCAGAGGTAGGGGCGAAAATCTGTCACATGTGCAGTCTGAAACGGTGAATCGACCAGAAGCGAGGGCTCCTGCTAGAATGTATGCCATGAGAAGGCGAGAAGATGAAGAAGTGCAAGACGTGATTACAGGTCAGTTGTCTATGTTTGGAGTTCCGCTTTACGTTTTAATAGATCCGGGTTCTTCACACTCATATATATGCACGAAAAATGAAAAACTTAGGAACCTAAAGGTAGAACTAGAGGAAGAGGGAATATTAGTTACTAGCCCATTAGGGAGTGAGGTGATTGTGAGGAAGGTAGTGAAAGATTACCCCGTGGAGATACACGGACGTATCTTTTGGGGAGACTTATTTGAACTACCATTTCAAGAATTCAATGCTATTCTTGGGATGGATTGGTTGGCCAAACACGATGCACTGGTTGACTGTAAACGGAAGAGAGTTACTCTGCATACGTCAGATGGCGACGAAGTGACCTTAGTGGGAAAGAGGAAGGACTATCTAACTAACATCATTTTCGCTATGACGGCCAAGAGGTTAGTGCAAAAAGGCTGCGAGGCATACCTGTTATGCGCGTTAGAAGTGAAAGAAGAGACACCGAAGCTGCAAGATATACCTACTATTTGCGATTTTCCCGACGTATTTCCTGACGATTTACTCGGATTACCACCTAAACGAGAGGTGGAATTCACCATAGACGTGTACCCGGGAGCTGCACCAATAACCATCGCAGCTTACTGAATGGCGCCAGCAAAGCTAAAAGGACTAAAGGTACAGCTACAAGAACTTTTAGACAAGGGGTTCATTAGGCCAAGCGTGTCACCATGGGGAGCGCCAGTATTGTTCGTGAAAAAGAAAGACAGATCCCTAAGGTTGTGTGTGGATTACCGTCAACTCAATAAGCTGACCATCAAGAACAAGTATCTACTACCTCGTATAGACGATTTGTTTGATCAACTCAAAGGTGCTGGAGTCTTTTCAAAAATCGATCTACGATCGGGTTATCATCAATTGGGGAAATCAAAGAGTTGAGGAATAAGAAGATTCCATTGGTCAAAGTGCTTTGGAGGAATCACAAAGTAGAAGAAGCTACATGGGAACGCTAAGAAACTATGAGGAAGCAATACCTATATTTATTTCAACCTGATGGGCTTCGGGGCGAAGCCTAAATTAACGAGGGAGGAACTGTCACATCCACCCACTGTATTTATGTCTAGCAGTCATGTGCACAGCAAGAGAAAGGATCTGGAGAGCTCATCTCTAAAGGCGGATTCCGAGAGAAGGTCGCAGGACCAAAGGGACTTAATTGCAGAAATGCAAAGTTTTGGGGAGGTGACTGTAATTTCCAAAAGTTGTACTAGAGATTCTTAATAGTGCACATATCAGACTCCAAAAATGGAAAGTAGAGAAAAATCGGGTCGCAACGACGTGTAACGGTTTTTCCAGGAAACGCCCCATTAGAGAGAAACAAAGACATGTAGACTAGGGGCATTTTGGTCATTTTAATTAAAATTTATACATGAATCCAAAGTAGAAAATAAACATAAGAGTGAGTAGAGGACATTGAGGGGTTAGATATGAAACAATCTTCAGAAGAAACGAAGCCGGACAAAACCCGAGCAAAGAAAGGACCTAAAGGGAATTTTGTAAAAAGTCAAGGGCTTATTGGTAATTTTTCAAAACGACTTGGAAACTTAGAATAGACCTTAAAAATAAAAAGTAGAGGTCGAGAGGATCAAAACCATATGTAGTTTGCCTCGTGGAACTATACGGTTTAAAAGTTACGATCGATTAATCGCCGGAGGGTATTTTGGTCTTTTCACACCTTAGACCATAAAATTTCAGCACAAGGAGGTTGGGGGGCCAAAATATAATTAAAAGAAAGTCCAAGGGCTTGGGTTTTAAATAAATAAAAGAAAGGGACATATGGACTAATGAAAATTAGCCATTTAGAGTTTATAAAAAGAAGAAAAGAAAAAGGTGTGGACAAATGGTCATAAACCATTCATCCAACCCAAAAGTGGACATCATTTCCACTATATATATATATCATAGCATGAAGAGCAAAATCACTCTCTCAACTCTCCCAAAATTTCGGCCACCATAGGAAGAACACCAAAGAGTTCCAATTTTTGTCAAGTTTGATTTTCAAGGTAAGTTTTAAGGTTTTCAAGTATGTAGATTTCAATTCTAGTATCAATTTTAAGTATTTATATATCTATTGGAAGATTGGAAATTAGGGTTCTTATGGTGGATTTGGGGAAAATTTGAAGTAGTGATGATATTGATAAATTAAATGGAAGAATCAAGGTTTCTAAGGTGTAATAAGGCTAGATTAGGATTTAGTTTGAAAAGAAATGGAGGATAGCTTATTGTTCTAAATTGCTAAGGGTTATGTTTAAGGTTTTGTTCTTGAATTTCTTGAAGGGGAAACAAATATTAAGGAAGGAGAAGAAGGAAAAGCCAAGGGGATTTAAAAGAACAAGGTTTGGTACTTTACCATAAAAGAAATTTTATTTTTCTTACAAACTTTGGTTTATGGAATTTTTGATGTTGATGCTTAAATGTATTGATTGAGTTTGAATTCATTTGTTGAGTGATATTTTTAAACCCATGGGGTGATTGAGTTGTTAAATTCAATTGAAATCTATTGTTTCCAAAGATTTTGGTAAAAGAGTTTATGGACTCTATTTAGTCCAAATTGATTTAAACAATCAAGTTATTTTAAAAGGGAAGTGTTTAAGTCTTCATTATATTATTATGGAAGCTTTGAAATGGGTTTAAAACAAAAAAAATAAACAAAATTTGCACTAAATGTAAGTTTTGGCCGAAATGGTGCTTTTTGGGATCCAATTCTGGACCTAATTTTGGGCAGCCAGTTAAGGCAACAAACGATGGAATTGTTCGACAAAATTTTACATGCAATTAGTCAACATATGAAATGAATTTCCTGTAAAATTGCAGCCAAAAATAAGATCATTTACCTGGTCAAATGCATGACTAAAACGGACTAAAATTTTGACGAAAACCCACATTTTACTATTCATTTGGTCATGTCATTTTGCATTGCCGATTTTACGTGTAATATCCCAAAATGTGCCCTAGAAGTTTTGGAATATTTATTGTTATAATTGGATTTAATGTATATGTTTCTTTGGAAAGAGAAAAGAATTATAGAGAGAGTGTATATGTTGTGTATATGAAAATATATACAACATATACCCAAGTCAAAGTCAAAGAAAGTTAATGGAAGGAGATATTTATGTTATGATTTATGGAATTAATTAATAAGGAAATTATGAATGGATGAGATTAATTTGGATTATTTTAATATTAAAATGACTTGGTGGAGGTTTAAAGAGTTAAGTGTTTGACTTCTTGTCTTCATTTCTTCTCCATTTCCTTTTATTTTCCTTTGTTGGCAGGGCATCATCAAGACAAGAGAGCAGGAGAGAGAGTTTTGTGTTCCAAGCTCAAATTTGAAAGGTGATTCAAGTAACCAAGTTCGAAATTCAAGAAGTTTCATCGTTGTTGGTAAGTTCTCTCTTGATTTCCTTTGTTTTATTTGGAGTTGTGTTTGAGTTTGATGGATTATTGTTGATAGTAGGAGTGTGTTTGATTGTGGTGTGTTTATGAGTGTTTGGATTCTATTGATTTTGGATTTTGGGGTTGGTTTGAAGGAAAGAGTAAGTTTGTTGGAAGAGAAAGTGTTGTGGGTGTGTTTTGGGTTTGTGGTGATGATTTTGATTTGTGTTGGATGTATGTTTTGAGTTGTTTTGGTGTTTTTGCAAGTTTGTTATGGTTCTTGAGTATGTTGAGCTAAGTTTGTTTGAAGTGGATTTTGGTGAAAGGAAGTGATTTGTTGGATAAAGTGTTGTTGTGGCTGAAATCTATATTTTTGGCCTGACACGCCCTTGAGCACGGCCAGATCTTTGGACGTGTCATTGGTTCTGTGTTTTGGATGAGTGACACGATCATTAACACGCCCGTGTTATTGGACGTGTCATAGCTACTGTGATGTTGGAGAATTGACACGGCCATAAGCACACTCATGTTGTTGGACGTGTCAATGTTTCTGTGAGGCAGAATGTATTACACGTTCAGTGACACGCCCATGGTTCTGAGCGTGTCAAAACTTCTGTGTTGTGAGTTTAGGGCACGGTCAGGGACACGCCCGTGTTGTTTAGCGTGTCATGGTTAGAGTTTGCCCTAATTAGATTGTAGTCTTATTATGTCTTATGTATCTTTGCGTAAGTGTGTTATTCTTTTGGATTAGGTTGTGAAGAAGTTGAATTGTCCTAATTCAAGTGGTGGAGAATTCTTGGAGAAGGGAAGTGTATAGATTTGTGTGAGTGGTGCTTAAGGTAAGTACAAACTACATGATTGCATGCATTTACTTGATGTTGATACTTAACATATTTGATTGTATATATGTTAAGTAATTGATTACATTGTTAATTTATGTGACAAATGTTATGAATGGTATAATGAAATATGAAATATGAAATGTGAAAGATATGATAATATGATAAATTATTTTAATGTGAATTGAGATATAATGAGTTGTGAAGCCAATGTGATTGGTTATGATGATTCAAATGAAATAAATGGGGCATGTTTGCCTAGATGATGATATTCAATGCAATTAATTATGTATACTCTATTGATGAGACATGAAGCCATGGATGTTGGCTATAATGATAATGAAGCAAATGAGATGATTGAGGCATAATTGCCTAAATGATGATGAGGAAATGAGAATGAAATCCATAAATGAATTGTGTGTCTAATGTGTTATTCAATTTCAGAGTTCTGGGTTTGGCGGCATGCCTATGAATCACTGGATAGGTGAAAAGACCGGGTCGTAAGCTGATTCCAGTTGAAAAATGTGAAATATGTGAAATGTGATGTTTTTGGGGTGAAAAGACTGGGTCGTAAGCCTCAAAAACAGTAACAGTCTTGCCGAGTTGAGGATCTCCTCGAGTTTAGCCGGGTTGAGGTCCAAGAGACTGGGTCTGTTACACTATCCATGGATAGAGATATATATATATGTATCGCCTACGGGCTTGATGATTGTGATTATAGACCAAAGCAGTAACTCTGAACTTTGAATAACATATTAGTGTCTTGTGGGCCCATGCTTGTCTTTGTTTTCAATGTGATTTATGAATGATGAAATAAATAAATAATGAGATTCTTGAGAATTGTTTATATGTTTGAAGGTATGACATTTGCATTTCATTATAGTATAATATTATTGTAGTTTATACCACTAAGTCTATGGCTTAGTGCGATTGTGGTTCATCGCGCAGGTGACAAGGTAGAACCAGAGAGTTCAGCTAGACCGAGTCGAGTCTAGATTCTGAAGAGTTGATAGAGGACTTAAAGATCAAAGACTAACTGCCAAACATGTATAAATTTTATGTTTTGTAAAACTTGAGTTTTGATGTATATGTATTTGTAAATATTGTTATATTTTCCGTTGTGTATTGAATAAATGTTTTATTTACTGTGTTTCAAAAGATAACTTAAATGTTTTGAGTTTGCTTCTCTTATTGTAAAAGAAGTGAGTCGTTTGTTTAGTAAACCGTGGCATTCCTATATTCAGTATACGTATATTACGATCGTAATAGCATGCTATGTACGTATACGAGGTATAAGTATGCAATTACATAAAATGAACTTTACTCTATTAACAAAATATAAACATGAAACATGCATTGGGCTCAAATATCCTCATACATTAATTTAGTTCCAAAAACATTTCTTTGACCTATCTCATCAATAGTGACACCCATTTGTCTCGCTAATGGATGCAAATATATCTGTGACACCTAGTATCTCATCCACAGCTTAATCATCATTCGGACATCAAATGTGTCTCAATTAGGGGCGTAATAACATCTCTGTGACACCCAGTGTCTCACCCCATAATGTAAGGCATGCCAAATCACCAAACCCTATTTTCTAGAACTAGTTAAAGTATGGGTACACACAATACCCATTTATTATTTTGTAACTTTCCTCATTTCATATTCTCATCATGCTTTTTTTTCCTATCATCATCATTTATGTCATATTATATGATTATCAACAACACAAATATATTTTCTTCATATTTGAGTGCCACGGTCGTGCCTACCTGAAGGCAATGCTCGTGTACTTCAAGTCAATTCTGCATTATACAAATAATTCCACGATCGTGGCCTCTCAATGGCATGCCCATGTCTTTCAATTAAGCATTGCCACTTTTAGACAAACAAGCCCATAGCCATGGCTTTCCAATGCCATGCCCGTGGCTTTCAATTCAACACTGCCATATCACAAATTTCATGCAGATTCACTCAATTCAAAGCCCGCGGTTGTGTCCTCCATATGGCCATGCCCGTGGGTTACCAAATTTTCACCAAATCATAATTATTCAAACAAGACAATGTAAATTAATGGGAAAGACAACATTAAAGTTGTACTAACCTTTTGGAAGCCCAAAATAAAAGAATATACTTCTTCCTAAGCCCACTTCACCACAACCCTCCACTTTACAAAAGTGGTCTTCTACTACTTGATTAACCAAGATCACTTCACCCAACTCCTAGTCAATTATAAGTTTAAAGACAACATTAAAATATATATAAACACACTAAAACTCAATAAACTCCACCTAATACCAAATTAGTCATAACCCTTGCTAAAACCCTAACTTCCACCTCACTTCTTCAAATCTTAGCCAACCTCATTCAATTAATAGTCTAAGCTTAAAATTATCACTTTTATATCTAATAACTGCATTCTATATCATTTAAACAACTATGTAACAGCTCTCTTAAAATTTCATCTAAAGAAACTTATCACAAGATAAAGGAAACTTACCTATTACTCTAATTATCACCAAAGCTATCTTCAATTCTTGTTAAAATCTTGTTAAAATTTGATATTGAGGAGAATTAAAATTCCCTATCTTGTTGCCTATGGAGTTCAACCAAGGAAGAAAGAAAAGAAGAAGATAATAATGAATTCTAGAATTTTACTTTCCTATCTTCCTCCACTAATAATATATAATTATATACTTTTATTTAGTTTAGATATTTATAATAAAATATTATTTTTTTTTATTTTTTTATTTTTTTAACTATTCTACTTTTAACAATTTAGCTCTTTACACTTTTCACCTTTAACCACTTATATATAAGTTATATTTCATTTATATTTAACATATCTCTCTCATGCAAATCTTCCTTAACCCTATCAATTAATGCAAGTCAACAGTTTAAAAAATTTGGGGCATTACATGTTAAGTGTCTAAATTGCTTAAGTATAATGAATTGAATATCGAATATGCTAATGTTATGATTATTTAATTTTCAAATATAACGGGACTGTCTTCTTCACTTGGCATGAGCATGTCTTATCTTTAAAGAGCAAAATAATTTTTGAATTGTTTAAAGTATAGCTCCTAGTAACATCCCTTTATAATTCAATGTAAGGATTATATTAGGGTGTTACACAAGTAGCATAGCTCTGATACCAATATTGAAAATCATCCATACATAAAGAAAAAGGTCGGATGTTAACTTTGATGATTCCCGCAGAAGATTTAAACTATTGCTTGTATCACCACTTGTGAAGGGCAATCACCAAAGAGGGAAAACCATTCATTTTCACAATGTAAAAGCTAACTCTCTTCATAGAAAAACCTCTCAACTCTATGAAAGAAAATATAAAGAGTAGGGGAGGGAGAGATCAAACAAAGAGAGAAGAATAGAAAAACTTACGTAAAGATTTTTTTTTATTCATGATAGATATATATTAAGTAATTAATATCATTTTCATAAAAAAGGATATTGATTTTGATTTTTTAACTAAAATCAAACTCTTAGAGTTAGAAAATCAAACTCTTGGATAAATTATTATCCAAGTTTTCTCCCTTTCATTATTTAATTAAAATATTACCTTTTATATATAATTAATATTTTAATAATCTTGGGCTCATGGGTGTACCCACCTGTCATTGGCAGACCTGACCCAAAACCAACAATGTTATTTATTACAATAATGTTATAAATTTGTGAGAGAAGTTTAGCTTATAGTTTAGGATTTATTGCTTAAATAAATTAAAATCAATAATGCTATTAAATAGTTATGAACAACTCATATTTATAGTATCCAAAGAACAAACTAATTGTAATTAATTTAACAATTTCAGAAAATATAATTTTAATGAAGCAATTAAAACATAAATTGAGAATTAAACATAATTTTGTTTAGAATTAATCAAACATGAGTTTGGAATTAACTTCTTAGAGAAATTAAATATAATTAAACTCCAATAGCCATTGAACCTTTATTAAACATTAGACAATCTTAATTGCTTAGATGAAATTATAAATAATTATACTCCAATACCCATTTAATTTTAAATAAGCATAAGTCTATATTTAATTGCTTAGATGCAATTAAATATATTTAAACTCCCATAGCAATTTAATTTTAAAGAAGCATAAGTCTATATTCAATTGCTTAGATGCAATTAAATATAGTTAAACTCCAATAGCCATTTAATTTTAGATAAGCACAAGTCTATAATTAATAGCTTCAATGCAACTATAAATAATTATACTCAAATAGCCATTTAATTTTAAATTAACATAATTTTAGAATTAATTGCTTAGATGCAATTAAATATAGTTAAACTCCAATAGACATTTAACTTTAGATAAACAATAATCTATAATTAATTGTTTATATGCAATTATAAATAATTATACTCCAATAGCCATTTAATTTTAAATAAACATAAGGTTAGAATTAATTGCGTAGATGCAATTAAATATAGTTAAACTGCAATAGCTATTTAACTTTAGTTAAACATTAGACAATCTTAATTGCTTAGATGAAATTATAAATAATTATACTCCAATAGCCATTTAATTTTAAATAAAAATAAGTTTGTATTTAATTGCTTAGATACAATTAAATATAGTTAAACTCCAATAGCCATTTAACTTTAATTAAACGTTAGTCTATACTTAATAGCTTAGTTACAATTATAAATAATTATACTCCAATAGCCATTTAATTATGAATAAACATAAGTTCAAAATTAATTGCTTAGAGGCAATTAAATATAATTACTTTAATTAAATTGGCAAAAATCTAGAATTTATTGCTTAGATGCAATTAAAAATAAGTGGCCAATTAATATATTTTAGAAAAGAAGTCAAATATTGAATTAATTAAATATAATTAATTAATTAATTAACTTTTTAATGAATTCTTCTCTTTAAGGAAATGGCTGATACTCAAAAAAATCAACAATCTAGTCAACAACAAATTCAACAACCAAATACACAACAAAATGAATAGCATGCAATCGAACCACCTGTTGAAAGAAAAGAAAAGAAAAGAAAAGAAAACAATATGCTTCTAGACCAAGGAAAACATCCAAAGCTTAGGATCATTTTATTTAATTGCCAAAGGAGGAGGCTCTTGAACCAACATCAGCATGCAATTTTGTGACAAGAGGTACTTGTATGATTCCAATCTTCATGGAACTTCAAACATGATTCACCACTTGAAAATATGTTTGAAGCACCCTTATACACTTACAAATGATCCTAAGCATTAGATTCTTAAATTTAGTCCCAAATCTAATAGTGGTGTAAATATAGGTGCTACCTTTCAAGCATGTACTGTTGAGGAATATAGAAAAGCTATCGCAGTATTTGTCATAGCTGATGAACAATTTTTTAGGATGGTTGATGGTTATGATTTTAGACACGTGATGTCAAAATTCATTATAATTTTTTTAGATGAAAAATGTAATATCCTTATAAACTATACACGTATAATACACACACCTAGTATATGTAGAATACACATAAACGGTACAAAAATATCACGACCCAGCTTAATAAAAAATTTCACATTTCTGATTTAAAATTTCAAATACTAAATATATAAAATTAAATAGTATATAAATATTCTTTACTTGTTATAGGAACTCAAAATAAACATTTTATATGAAAATCTCTAGAAAAAATTTTCCAGAGTTTTGTCTGTAATTTGAACATCAAAAAATTTAAGGCTAACCACACTTTAACTTTGGATTCGACGGCGAAATGGCCTTGGTCTAATTCGCCGCAGGAAATTCCCGCAACAAATTGGCTGGCTGCCCAACCAGCGCCTCGCAATTTTTCGCCAGCTCTCGCAGTCCTCGCCAACGCTCGCAGTTTTTGCCAGCAAAATTTTTCCAACGCAATTTTTTTCGAAACCAAATTCTATTTGGTTTCAGTTTCTTTTCCTAATAATTTTAGTTTCCTTAAACAATTATAATTAAGTTTATGATTTTTCCTATAAATAACACTTTAAAACTCAGAATTTAAAACTTGAACTTGGACTTTGGACGGGGACTTGATTAGTGGATCAAAAATTGGACTTTTAAAACTTAGATTACAAAAGACCGTTGCCGAAGAAGATTAGCAACAAGCAAGCAATCAACAATTCATCAAAGGTAGCCACACTGCCAATGTCTTTGTTTATCCAGAAGTTAATTTTGGTGGAACCAACTACGCATGTTTGATCCTTGATTATAAATTACTCATGATCACAGTAGCTTTGTTTCTTTGATTAATAAGAATATACACACAAAATTTTGATCTTTAAATATTTAGTAACATGGTCTTTGTTTCAATAACCTAAATTATTTCTTCTGTTTCCAAAAACCTTAAAACCCTAAAAAGTACTCTTCTGTTTCCAAAAACCTTAAGAATCCTAATGTATTTCTTCTGTTTCAAAAAACCTTAAAAACCTTAAAGCGTTTCTACTATTTCCAATAACTTTAAAAAACCCTAAACTGTTTTTCTCTAACTTTTTTCCAAAATTTTCAAATATTTTCTTAAATATCCAAACCCTAACCTGCTTTACAGTTTCTAAAAATCATAATTATTTTTTAAAACTCTAAACTGTTTTCTTAAATTCTAAAACCAAATATGTCTTATAAAATACCAAAAACCCTAATTTTCCCAAAACCAAAACAGCAAACCCTAAGCTTTCCTAAACCCTAAAATCAAATAAATCTAAACCCTAAAACTTAATACAGTAAACCTAAAATCACAATCCAGTAGCTAAGAATTATAAACCCTAATATCTTAAGATTCCAAAACCCTAATTTCATAAGATTACCACTAAACCATAATTTGATTAATCAAAAAACCTTACTACTTTCTTAAATTCATAAAAACCTAATCCATTCCAATGTTACAAAACCTTTACAGTAGGTTAAACCAATAACAATAATAATACTAAAATCCCAAAACCCTAAATGTTAATTAAAGAACTTTAAATAGAAACAGTAAACCCTAATTTATATCTTTACTTGCTTTATTTAATTTTAAATTTGATTATGTAGTTTATTATATGCTTTGATGGTTGATTTATTTAATTTTGATGCTTGATCTATTTAATTTATCATGGATGGATATTTTCTTTATTGTTATTATTTGTTTGTTTTAGTATTAAAATTATAAGAGGTATGTTTCCACTTTGTGGGTACCTCATTAGTTAAATATCATGTAATTTAAATTGCTTTTATATTTTAGACCAATGTAAAGGACATGTTTCTACCTTTTGGTGGGTGTCCTATTAGTTTAGACATAGATGATGTAAGGACATGTTTCCATCTTCGGATGGGTGTCCATTTATTTGCTTTGCTTGGACATTGCTCTTATTTTAATATAACTATGATTTATTTCAATTGTTGCATGTAGCATGGATAATATTGTTATACTTAAGAATTTTATAATATTAAGACCTGCAAATGAGGTTGGTTCCAATGAACCGGGCATTGTGGGGATGCTGGGCCATTGCTCACCTTCCCCACACGTATCAAACTTTTCGAACCCATTAGGGGTTTGGGATTCCTTAGGAATCGAGTCATCCACCCCTTTCTTTTTTTCGGCTCGTCCGGGTGGCGACTCCATTTTCTCTGGACTTAGGTCCATGTTCTTTAAGGCCCCGAGCCTAAATAGTGTGGAAGTCGCAAGAACCATTCCACCGGGAGTGGGGGCAAAAATCCCCGCTCACAGTGGCGACTCCACTGGGGATAAGAGAAGTTGATTTCATTGGTCTTTATATTATTCTATTCTTTCTTATAATGATATTATCCATTGCATCATATTAGATTGCATCGTGTGCGTGAGTTAGGATGCCTGTGTTACCCGTGTTGTGTTATGTAAGGGATACCATACTTTCACTCAAGGTATGGAGATCGAGCATGGCATAACCACTCATAGCCTCGTACCATTTGGTATATACATGCTATGGGAACCTAAGCCTTTTAACTCAAAGACTAAAGCTCATGTAATTGGCCTAGTTAATTTCCTTAGGTTTTTACCCCAAATGCTTGTTGTTTGACTATGGTTAATTTATCTTGGCTTAAATCTTATTTGGTTTGTTCTTTTTCTAATATGACCCAAGTACATTTGTAAGCTCAAATAAATTTTTCTTTAAAGTCCAAAAGACCAAAGCTATTTTCAAAACTTTTCAAAACTTTTCTAAAAATAAATCAAAAATTCTTTTTCTCATGACCCAAATACTATGCCCAAAATCCATTTTTTCTAAAATCTTTTTACAATGGGCTTAGAAACAAAATTATTTTCATCCAACTTTTTCTTACAAAGAGCTTGCAAAATTATTTACGTCAATTATGAAATACCAAAAATCAATTATGGGCCTAGTTTACACTAAGAACAAATTAACCATGGGCTTGTTTTTGGCATGAACCATTAGTTACTCTTTCCAAGTGAGAAATCTATTTATAATAAACCTCTTAATTTAGTTTTAATCCAATATAGCATAAAAGCGACTATAGTTGGTTAAATGGATTAAAACCTAATTAATGGGAATTATCATGAACTGATTTTCATTTTTGAAAATATAACTATTGGTTGAAACGTCCGAGGGAAATATTCGAAAACAAGATACCCCATGTTGGTATTTTGTTAACCATATACTTAGGAAAAGAGACTCGCCATTCATGTGTGGATGTTATAAGGTTGGAAGGAACGTCCTATTTGTCTTTGCTTGTTAATTGTTTGTGCATACATGCATACATACATACATTTTCATCTCATATCATTAATCCTCTCTCCCTCACAGCCCTAGATTACGACAGTTCAAAAGCTTATGACAATCTGACCTATGCCAGAAGCGAAGGATCTAGCAACGACTCAATCTCTTTTTCACCAAAAGCAATGGAGCCCGAACAAATTCAAAGAATGGTGGGTGATGCCCTCAATGCCAAGATGGAAGAAATAAAAAGAGGCCCTAGCTGAGACCAAGAAAGAACCAATTGGCTGTAATTTTAGGAAATCATATCGAAGCATCTGCTAGCACTAAGAAGCCAAAGGACAAAGGGAAGACTAAAATTGGTGAAGTAGTTTTTGATTATGAAAAGGTGATCATTGATGATGATGATGATTGGGCTTAATACTACCAAGATCCTCAAGACAAGAAAAAAGAAACAAAGATTGTTAAAAAATCAACTATGGAGAAAACCGAAACTTCTGATGCTGAAAAGATGATTGCGGATTTAGAAAAGAAATTTGAGAAGAAGCTGAGAATCGAAGAAATGTTCGAAGTTGACTAATTATTTCAGCTAGACGAAGAAGTGCCATACAAATTCAAGATGCCATCCTTTGAAAAGTTCGATGGAACTGAAAATCCTCACCTCCATGTGAAGCAGTATATCACTGCTATGCAGTATGCCCGAGCTACTAAGGCTCAAACTTTAAGGTACTTCATACTCTCATTGAATCCTATTATCCAAAATTGGTTCAATAACACCAAAGAGTTGGGATCTGCTATACAAGGCCTTCATCCAACAATATGGATACAATGTTGAAATGGAAGTTACCTTAATGGAAGTGGAGTCCTTTAGACAAAGGCCAAATGATAATTTTTTGGACTATGTGAAAAGGTGGAGAAATAAGGTCACTTTGCTCAAGAAAAGGCTTGATGAATCTGATCAAATAAGGATGATTGTGAGAGGGGCGTTGCCTAGTCTTCGTGAAAGGATGTCTCATACCCTCATCCATGATTTCAAAGATCTCCTCCAAGCTTGTCTGTAAATTGAAGAATGGAAAAGAGAGAAGAACCATTTTTCAACAAGAAGGAACTAGAAAGGAAACTATCAGTCTGGTAGCCAAAACATGCAAAAGGCAGTCGATGTTAATGCTACTAACCAAGGAACAAGAAGGCAGTTTTCAGAATTGGGGAAACCGATGTCTTGGATTCTCAATAAGCTTCAAAGAAAGGGATTGTTACAACCCTTAAATCCTCATCCTTTGCCTAACCCTCTCCCACCTAATTTCGACACTAAAGCATTTTGTCAGTTCCATCAAATACAAGGGCATGACACGGATAGATGTGTGAGGTTGAGGCATGAGATCAAAAATTTAATTGATAGTAGAAAGCTGCCCGAGCCCAACAAGCCAAACACCAAAGACAATCCATTACCAAAGTTCAATAGAGTACCACCACCTGCAACCTTCATGATTTGAGGAGGTTTCCATGAAGATTTTTTCATGGCTTCCTTTTAAGATGTGGATGGAGAGGCAACCAAAGAAGAAGAAGTATTTGGCAAAATTAAACAAGCTATGGTGGGTAAAGAAGTAGCAATTTGTGTTGTCAATGGGTTTTGGGATTCAAGTGATAGTGAGGATGATCTTGTAATCAAGAAGGAGGAATAGACCTGGTCTAGGCCTGAAGAAGATGAAGTAATGAACATTAGATCCGGTAAGCCTTATGCAAGGCCACCACCAAAGGAGGTAGAAATTAATAAGAGAAAGGAAGTTGAAGTAGGGAATAAAGAAGAGGAAGATGATACTGTGCTCAAGTAATTGAAAAGAACCCAAGCAAGTGTTACATTTGGGACTTATTCATTACTTCTAAAAAGCATTGAGAAACTATGGCCAAGGCCTTAGCTAGCATGCCAATTTCTACCTCCACAACACCGGAGGAGCTGATCAACTTCATAAAAATTGGAGGAGTAATGAAATGTGAAGATATTCAAGAGAAGAGTGAAGTTAATATGGGAGCGGTTTCTTTCTCAGATGCGGATTTACCAGAAGAGGGGAGAGATCACATCCGCCCTCTCTTTATCAAAATAGAAATTAAAGGGAAAGGGACTCCATGTGTAATGGTCGATGACGGTCCGCCATAAATGTTTGTCCACTTAAAATATTGCCAAAGCTAGCCATGTCAACAAGGGATCTGAACCCGACCAAGGTAACCATTCAGCCTTATGACAACACTAAGTGAAATGCCCAAGGAACTTTCAAAGCTGCTGTCAAGGTTGGCCTAATTGAATCTATTGTTGAATTTGTTATTTTGGACATACCTGTTACCTTTGCCCTACTCTTGGGATGACTATGGTTTCATCCTCTTTTTGGAGTTCCTTCCACCCTATCAAGTTCCCTAATAGAGATGAGACAGTGGTCATTGAGGTCGAAGACAATGAGATTGTTAACTCTCTAATGATTGAGAGGCCTCTCAATGGTTTCCAAGTAGCTGCAATTTCTGATAATGAAGTAGTGGACTCCAAAGTCTTGAATATGATGAAGAGCATGAACTACCTTCCAGGAGCTGGTCTTGGAAAGGGAAAGGCCGGTCTGACAAAGCTACTAGATTTTAAAACTTAAACTTTGAAGAAGGGGTTGGGATATGATGAAGCCAACAATGCCCAGCCAAAGAAGAATGAGAAGATAAGTTTCCCACCACTTGAAGAGATCTTTGTGAAAGCTCCAGAAATGGGGCCACTTAGAGGAAAGTCCGAGCCAATCATGTTCATGGGAAAGTTGATCCCGGGTTTTGAAATTTTTATAGATCCAGCCAACAAAAAATCCAATCCGGAAGAAAAGAAGGAAGCTATCCTGAAAGCTGAGAAAACTCCAGAGGAGATTGATGCCCCGGTTGAAGAAAAGTTTGAAGACATCCAGCCTTATGATTTTGAGAACAATGATTTTGATTTTAATTTGTCTGCTTTGTATGAGGATGATGATGTTTTCTTTTCCAAAATGAATGCAATAAAGTTTGATTTTGCTTACTTGTGTGATGTTTTTCTTGATGGTTGCATACATTCAAAAAGCAGTTATATGAGCATCTTTCATATTAATTCTGTTGACACACAATCATTAAATTTGGGAACAATCAAAAATCCTAAAAACATTAGCATAGCATCCGACCTTACTCCTGATGAGAGAGAGATTTGAAAAAATATTCAAAAAATACGAAGAAGTATTTGCTTGGTTTTATGAGGATATGCTTGGAATAGATCGAGACATAGCCAAAGATCTTATTCCTACTTATGCTCACATGAAACTTGTCAAACAAAAGCTTAGGCGATTAAGACCTGAGTGGTCAGAATTGGTTAAAGAAGAGGTCACTAAACAAATACAAGTAAAGTTCCTTAAAGTGATAGAATATCCAGATTGGCTAGCCAACATAGTACCCGTGCCAAAGAATGACGAAAGAATAAGGGTCTGTGTGGACTATAGAGATTTAAACAAGGCTTCCCCTAAAGATGATTTTTCTTTACCCCATAAAGATGTTCTCATTGATAGTGAGGCCTTTAACATGCTACACTCATTTGTAGATGGATTTTCCGGATACAATCAAGTGTTAATGGCCCAAGAGGATAAAGCCAAAACTGTTTTCATTACTACATGGGGTATATTTTGTTATAGGGTGATGTCGTTCGGCTTAAAGAATGCTAGAGAAACCTACCAAAGGATGGCCACCACACTATTTCATGACATGATGCACAAACCACAATTACTTGAACATGATGAAGAAGAACTTTAAGGAGTGTAGGTTTATACACCTATCAAGAGAAGAAAATCAGACGGCTGATGCCCTAGCCACATTGGCTTCGGCATGGGAAAATCCTGTCAATTTATTCCTTAAGCCTCTGATTTTGACCAGTTCATCAACTCCTTGCTATGAATATGAGACAATCATGGAAATTGATA
This sequence comes from Garcia nutans, assembly GCA_947685225.1. NCBI lineage: Eukaryota > Viridiplantae > Streptophyta > Magnoliopsida > Malpighiales > Euphorbiaceae > Garcia > Garcia nutans. The sequence goes on along the minus strand of CANTUV010000007.1, from coordinate 26,600,134 downwards.
CAGACCATGATGCGTGGTATGATACTATAAGATGATTTTTGGAGGAAAGGCAATACCCGTCGGGGGCAACAAAGAAAGAAAGAAGAGCCATAAGGCGGTGGTCCTTACAATACATCACCTTCCATGGAGAGTTATATCGAAGATGGCCTGACGGGGCATTTGAGATGCTTGAGGTGCCTGAAGTGGGGCATATCATGTCAGAAATACATGTGGGAAGTTGCGGCCCACATATTAGTGGTTTGACCCTAGTTAAGAAGAATATTCGACAAGGTTACTACTGGTTGACCACGGAGAGAGATTGCATAGAGTTCATAAAGAAGTGCCATCAATGTCAGATGTATGGTAACTTGAATCACATGCCTCTTGAAGAATTGCATTATATGTCTTTACCCTGGCCCTTAGCCACTTGGGGTATCGACATTATAGAAGAGATACATCTGATAGCCTCAAACGGTCACCGTTTCATTGTAGTAGTAGTAGATTATTTTTTGAAATGGGTCAAAGCTGAATCCTTCAACAAATTGGGAGCAAGTCAAATGGCTAGATTTATTGAAAAGAACCTCATCTGCAGATATGGGGTCCCGCACAGTGTGATATCAGACAATGGGGTACAGTTTCAAGGAACAGTTAAGGACTTATTCTCGAAGTACCAAATCCATCATCACCGATCCTCTCCTTATTGACCAAAGGCTAATGGTGCGATAGAAGTAACAAATAAGACAATTAAGCAAATTTTGTCCAAGATGACCAAGACATACAGGGAATGGTCAGAGATGCTTCCTTTTTCTTTGTGGGGGGATATACAACAAGTGTGTGAACGCCGATTGGAATGACACCGTTCTCTTTGGTTTACAGGATGGAAGCAGTGTTGCCGATTGAAATTGAAATCAAGTCATTAAGAGTGGGCTTGGAAGTTGAACTACCTGAAATAGAATGGGTAGTGAACAGGTACATGCAGGTAGCTTTACTAGAAGAGAGAAGGTTAAAGGCACTGTATCATCATCAACTTTATCAAAGGAAGATAGCTCAGGCTTATAATAGAAGAGTTAAGATCAGAAAACTCAAAGTTGGGGATTTAGTGTTGAAACAATGTAAGCCTAATGTGTCTGATCCAAGAGGAAAGTTTAGGCCTAGCTGGGAAGGGCCATATGTTCTAAAACAAGTCATGAATAAAGGTGCAGTGAAGTTATCAAACATAGATGGGAACGAGTTTAGTGAGCCAGTGAATATTGACAGGTTGAAGAGGTTTTATGTATAAAAAAGAGAAAAAGGAAAAGAGCTCGCTAGGTTGAAAACCCAAAAAGGGCACCCTAGACAAAAGTTAGAGCAGTCTGCTAGTTCCAAAAACCCGCAAGGGCAGCTTAGGAAAAAATTAGGATAGCTCTCTAGTTCTGAAAACCCACATAGGCAAACTAGGCAAAAATTAGAGCAATATAAAAAATATAATAAAGAGAGGTTCGCTAAGTTGAAAACCCGCAAGGGCGGCTTAGGCAAAAATTAGGATAGCTCGTTAGTTTTTAAAACCCGCATGGGCAGACTAGGAAAAAATTAGAGTAATAAAATAAAAAAAAAAGAAAGAGAAAATTACCTAAAGCAATAATGGACTCCCAGTCAGTCTCTTTGACAATCCTGATTTAAGTTGGTCTAATCTAACTAAAGTCTCGGCTAAGATCACGGGTATCGACGACAAACCTCCTTCCATTTGGTCCATGATATCCAATACTCGTGGATCAATATCTCCATCAGAGGAAACAAGCAAGAATTGGCCAGGCAAGTAAAGACAAAGGATACATCCCCATGCCTTAGTAGGAGCGAAATGAGAGAGACAAAAATCAATCAAGGGAGCAAGTAGAATTTTCTTACCTTTCATCAACTGTAGAACTTCGGGCTTTGAAATTTGAAATAACATCTGCATCTTCTGTTGAGGCATGGAAATCAATATGGGTAATGCCATTTGTTGATTATTTGGATATCCAAGGATGGCCTCAAATTCTTCAATCAAGGGACATATTTCAAAGCCATTAATTTTAAATGCCCTAGAATCAACATTCCAAAAAGAAGCCATGGCATGTAAAAAGGAATGTTCCAATTTAACATTTTGAAAACACTTTAAAGTATCAATCTTTGACCAAGACATTTGCTTCCAGTGAATGGCATCCATATTCTTAAATAGAATTTTTATTTTCTTTAAATGGAGTTCGGTCATCGTGGATGGATGAAGGAAAATTAGAATTGATAAAAGGAGTTTTTATGTTGAAGTGGAAAATCTCTTGGCTTCTGTATGAAATTATGACGTGAAAAGTGATTTATATAGGAGGATTATGCTACTTCAAAGATTGATAAGGAAAAAGAAATGAGACCGAGATACATGAAGAAAAGAATTGGGGATGAAAGTTTTTTAATTGCTGCGTTGCATTTGGCTTTGTAGTGATGCTGTGTAAAAGTTAAAATATGAATAGGAAAGTATAATAATTGTGGCGCAATAATAATGATATAAAAAAAGATAAAAAAAAGAAAGAAAAGTAAAAAAAGAAAAAAAAAACAAAGAGAAAAAAAAGAAAAAAAGGAAGTTGCAGTAAAATGAACATTATTTTTGACACAATATTCATACATCACTAAGAAGGAGGTGGTAGATCATCAAACAAAGCTTTGAAAAAATTGTTGCCTATTGGAGGAGGAGGCAAATCACTTGTCCTGAGTTCAGCCGAAGTAGGAGCACCATAATCCCTATTACCTTGGAGTTCCAATTTGTCACGGTCCTCATTAAAAGTAGATGAAAGAATCTCATGGTCATTAGTTTGGGGGCCTTTAGATGAAGAAGCACTGGAATCCCTCATCCCCTAAAATCGAAAGTCTCAGAAATTTTATTTTGATTGATGATACAAATTTTCAAAATAAGAAACTTGCTGACGATTAGCGACCAACTCTTCTTGAAGCTTTTTGTTTTATTGTTCAAGCATCCGCTATGAGCCAGAAAGGAAAAGAGTAAGAGCATACATAATCATGCATACATATAGCATAAGTTACCATGGAACAAGAAAACTTACCAGGTAATTCATATCAATGCCCTGTGGATGGGATGACATAGCCAGTGGACTAGAATGATCAAATGAAGAAACAGTAAAAGAAGGTCCAGCCTCATGATCAAATGGGCCAACAGCCTACAACAATAATTAAAAAAGTCAAAATAAGTCAAGAAAGAAGCGATTACAATGGAAAAATGGCAAAAGTTTACTTGAGAAGTGCTAGCCCCGAGATGTGGAACAAACTCTCCTCCCTCTTCATGATGTTCCTCTTCATCTCTACCCTCATTTTCTTCAGAAATCTCCCGTACACCAACATGAGATACGTCAAAGTTCAAAAGCCCAATTTGAATAAATTGGGTATAAGATGCACCCGGTGGATAGAGAAAATTTTCAACATCATAACCATGCCGAGCCAACCACCATGCATCCTCCGGCATTGATGTGATATTCAAGGTATATTTCGGGCAACACATCAGGATCCTTCGCTGCTCGGGACCAAGAAACCACTCATATACTCTCTCTCTGAGAAAGCAACCACTAGATACAGGGCCGGCGATGACTCAGCGAGTATGTTGAAAAGGAAGTGCAACATTCATGGAGGAAGTCCAGTTTGTCTGCTCTTTTGTGTTCCACCAGGCCAAATTCACCTACAAAATGACATAAGGTAAGTAAACTTTCATATAAATTTTAAAATATACTAATGTTATTTTACCTGGTCCCAGGTTAAGCAGCTCAACACGAAGCATTGGGTATGCACATGTTGAGAGCCGGGAACTTCTACGTGATCTGACAATCAAAAATTTAATCTCGGATACTCGACTCTCTCTCTGGAAATACCAGGCACCCTCACAAGATTATGCTCATATGCCTATGCCTTCAACAATAATAAAAATCAAATTCATGCAATAATAAAAATCAAATTCATGCATTGGTGGAAGAAGAATACCTCGACAACAGCCATAAAGCCATCAAAAGACTTCTTATTTCGGCAAATTTTGTTAAGACCATGGTAAAGACAGGCAAGGCCAGCTTCACCCCAGGCGTAAAGTGGTACCATCCTCATATAAGTAAGGGCCCTCAACACTAACAAATGGATGACGGATTCGGTGCTGCCTAAAATGGTCAACCCAATCAAATATAATAAAAATCTTCGAGCATACTGTTGGGTTGTGTCTCTGTGAACCCGTCCTTCTTAGTTCATCCAATAACTACGAATTGGCTCAATTTTTATCTTGAAAGGCCCTTTATATGATGGTTTCATACCAATTAATTGTTGAATTTCTTCAAATGTCAGAATATCGTTGGTAAGAGGAACCGAAAGACCATCATACCAAATGCCGGTTATAGCAGCAAAGTCGACCGGACCAATTTCCATCTCTCCAATGGGCAAGTGAAAAGTATAAGTTGTGTCCAACCATCATTCTGCAAGTGCCTGGACTACGCTCCGGTCTATCCAATACTCCTCGGATGGTAATTGTAAGGTGAAGTTCTCAAAGCCGCAATCTCGGATAATCGACCTTACCCGAGAAGGCGCTATATCATACCATTATTGGGCTTTGTAGATACACCCTCTGTAATATCCCAAACTATACCCTAAAATTTTAGAGCGTTAATTGTTGTATTGGATTAAATAATTTAAAGTGTATATGTTATGTATATGGAGATAAAAACAATATATACAAGATTATGTCTTTTTGGTAAAAAGATATTTTGTATTTAAATGGATTTATTTAATGTTAGTGGAAGATGATGTAGTGTGTTTAATATTATATTGTTTAAATGTATGGTGGAGAGTGATTTGGTTAAAAGAGAAGAGTGTTGACTTTCTTTCTTTCTTTCTTTCTTCTTCTTTCATCTTCATCTTCTTCTTTCTTCTCTTTGGCCGGCCACCCTTAGCAACCAAAGGAAAAGAGATTTTATTGCTTCCAAGCTCAAGAGATTGAAGGTTTTCAAGAGATCAAGTTGGAGTTTTAAGGATTTTCTTCACTTTTAGTAAGTTTCCAACTTGTTTCTTGGTTTTCTTTTGAGTTTGTGTTCTTGGGTTTGTTGGATGGTTGTTGCAGATGTGTTTATGGTTATTTTGGTGTGTTTGAAGTGTTTTGTCTTGACAACTTTGATTTTTGGGTTTGGATTGAAGAGAAAAAGGGTTGAGTTTGGTGAAAGAGGCAAGTGTGTGGATTGTGTGATTTTTGAGTTGTGATTATGGTGGTGTTTGTGTTTGATGTTTGTAATTGAGTTGTTTTAAGGTTTACTCAAGTATTTTATGGGTTGTTGAAGGTTTTGATTGAGTTTGTGTGCTGTTGATATGGCTATTGGAAGATGATTATTGGTTGTGGCTTTGTTGGTGTCGATTTTAGGGTTTTTGGCCTGACACGTCCAGGAGCACGGCCGTGTCTTTGGAAGTGTCGTTGGTTCTATTTTCTGGGTTGGTGACACGAGTAGTGACACGCCCATGTCACTGAGCGTGTTACAGCTTCTGTGTAGTAGTAGCATTGACACGGCCAGTGACACGCCCATGTTACTGAGCGTGTCATAGCTTCTGTGTTAGAGGAGGATTGACACGTCCAGTGACATGCCCATGTTACTGAGCGTGTCATAGCTTCTGTGTTGGAGGAGGATTGACACGGCCAGTGACAAGCCCATGTCACTGAGCATGTCAAAGCTTCTGTGTTGTGGGTTTAGAGCATGGTTAGGGACACGCCCCTGTTGTTGAGCATGTCAAGTGCAGAGTTTGCCCTAGATAGTTCTCTTCCTTATTTTCTTATGTGTATCTCTAAGTGAGTGTGTATGATCACCTTTGGATTAGGTTTTGAAGAGAATTGAGTTATCCAAGCCAAGTGTTGAGAGTTATCTTGGAAGAGGAGTTGTTAAAGTGGTGTTGTTGCTCTTAGAGGTAAGTACAAACTTTGAATGATTGCATACAATTATATGACATTGGGACTTAACACATTTAGTTAAGAAATGTGTTAAGTTACTTGATATATTGTTGATGAATGGGTAAATGTTATGATTTGCTTTAATGTGAATTATGTTGATGTATCAATGCAATTGAGTAATGTATTGTATATGAAAAGAAATGTGGATGATATGAGATGTGAAAACATAATGTAACCAATCGATATTGAGATGAAATAGAAGAATGAGAAAAATGAGAAAAGATTATACACAAGGCAATAAGCCTAGTTTGATTAAGAGAAATGAAATGAGAAATGAATTGTGAAAGAGATTGATAATAAGATAAATGAATTAATTGTGTTCCTAGAATGTTATTCATTTTTCAGAGTTCTGGATTTGGCGGCATGCCTGTGAATCACTGCGCAGGTGAAAAGACCGGGTCGTAAGCCGAGCCCAGCTGAAAAATATGAAATATGATGTTTTTGAGGTGAAAAGACCGGGTCATAAGCCTCAAAAAACTGTAACAGTCTAGCTGGGTTGAGGACCAAGTACTGGGGCCCTAGGGTCTAGCCGGGTTGAGGTCCAAGAGATTGGGTCTATTACATTATCCATGGATATATATATATATCACCTACGGGCTTGATTATGGACCAAAGTAGTAATTCTGAACTTTGAATAGCATATTAGTTTCATTTTGGGACAATGCTTATCTTTGCTTTAATGTGAATTATGAAATATGATGCAAATGATTAATATGTTGAGATATAATGCAATGAGTTGTTATATTCATATATATTGTGCATCAGCATCGCATTAATCTATATTGAATCAAAGTTTGTACCACTAAGCTTTCTGCTTAGCGCGATTGTGGTTCATCGCGCAGGTGACAGGGTAGATCTAGTTGTGCCGGAGAGCTTGTCTAGACCGAGTCAAGTCTAGGCTTGAGTTTGTGAGAGTAGTGTTGAGTTGTGGACATCAAGATCAGAGACGAACTGCCAGCTTGTATAAATTCTATAATTTTGTAAACATTGATTTTGATATATATATATATATACATATGTATTTTCTGCAGCTTATTTAACAAATGTTTTGAACAAACTGTTTTGGATAAACTTTTGGGTACTAATGTTATTTATATATATGTATTTTAACGGAGGAATGTTTTATCTATTACTATTTATAATATAGGTTAAATATTATAAGTTTACTCGGACTGACATATGATACTTATATGTTAAAGATTAAAGTTTGGTTCGTTTAGAAATGAACAGTGGCACTCCTTTATCCGGTATATGTATATCACGTGATGTACGGGAGTATGCAGTGTGCGTATATTAGGTGTAGGGGTGTTACAGCTATTTTGGAATCAGAGCCTAGGTTTTAGGTTCTCAACCTAGGTGAATTGTAAGAAAAAGAAAATTTTGATTTTAAAATAGGGTTTTTGAATAAGATACATGCATTGGCACTGGCAGTTTCTAATCTTTGATGAGGTATTTTCTGTTGTGTTTGCAGATATAAGTAGTGATGGCATCTCAGTCACATCAGTCTGTAGAAGGTAGTGCTGAGAGTGTAGCTCCCGTTGAGGGTAGAGTTGGAGCTAGGGTTGAGATAGCTGGTTAGGCACCTGCTCCTGTGCCAGAGAGACCAGCTACTGATGAGATGCTGCCAGTTTGGTTATGGCATGTGGTAGATTTGTTGAGGCAGGCTCCAGTGCAGCAGCCGCCACCGCAACCACAGCAACAAGTAACGGTGAGGTAGTATGATAAATTAAGGAAGTTCGGAGCTGAGGACTTCTTTGGTACTATAGATCCTGCTGTAGCTAAGTAGTGGTTGGATAGAGTTCAGAGGGTATTTATCCAGTTGCAAGCCACTCCTAATGAGAAGTTTGATTATGCTAGATCTCTTCTGCAGAGAGATGCTTATGATTAGTGAAAGACGGTTCTCCATGCCATGGATGATCCCCCAACCTTGTCTTAAGGTGATTTTCTGCGGGAGTTTGAGCAGAAGTATACTCCGAGGGAGTATAAGGATGCTAAGAAGATGGAGTTCCTGAATTTGAGACAGGATAATCGGACAGTGACAGAGTATGAGACAGAGTTCATCCGATTGAGTTATTATGCCGGGGGAATTATTTCAGATGAGATAGACCAGTGCAGGAGACTTGAGGAGGGGTTGAGGCCCTATATTATGTGTATTATTGCTGGTTCCCGATATCAGGATCTTTCCTAGCTAGTTGCAGCGGCCCGGAGTGTTGAGAGAGCGCAGACTATTACAGCAGCTGCTACTGAGGAGGAGACCAGAGTTAGGAGACCCTAGTTTGAGGCAGGGTCTTCATCTGTAAAGAGAGGCCGAGGAGGTCATTTTTAGAGGTTCAATAGGGGCCAGAGGCAGCCTGTTAGGTCAGTACCACATCAGAGGCAGAGATCGAGACCTACAGTTTCTGTGGCTAGTGCACCAACCCCAATGGCTCAGAGGTCTGTTCCACCTGTTTGTGTTCATTATGGTAGAGCACATGGAGGTGATTGCAGGTGGAGAGGTACTTTGGAAGTATGTTTCAGATGCAGATCGCTTGACCATTTCATCAGAGATTGCTTCGAGCTGCAGGAGGATAGGCAGGCAGATTCTGCAGTTTCTCGACCTAGTGTGAGAGGAGTCATAGTGGCAGAGGTTTTAGTAGAGGTGGTAGACCTTGGTTTAGTCAGAGAGGAGGCTCTACATCTGGAGGTTGTAGGCCAGATGAGGCTTGGCCATCTCAGCGAGTGTATGTGATGCAGAGGTAACGGATGCTTCAGCCATCATTGCGGGTATATTTTCTTTATTTGGCATTTTTGTTCTTGCTTTGATTGATCCAGGTTCTACTCATTCATATATAAGTGCATCCATCTTGCCTGTGTCTGAATTGCATTATGAGTCCATAGGATTTGGTGTCTTGGTGACAAATCCTTTAGGGCATAGTGTTGTGGTGAGTAAAGTGCACCGAGATGATCCAATGGTTATTCAGGATGAGGAGTTTCTTAGTGATTTAATTGAAATTCCTTTTAAGGAGTATGATTTGATCTTAGGCATGGATTGGTTATCCAAGCATGGGACTATGCTAGATTGTTAGAAGAAGTGTGTTACCCTGAGAACCACTGATGGTAGAAGTGTGATGATATCTAGTGAGCAGAGACAACTTGCATCCTTATTTTTTTCAGCTGTTGCAGCTAGGAGGATGATTCGAAAAGGGTGTGGTGCTTATCTTGCTCATGTTGTGGATACGAGAGTAGTGGGTTCCCAGTTTGATAGTATACCCACAGTTGCTAAATTCCCAGATGTGTTTCCCGAGGAGTTGCCAGGGATGTCCCCTGAGAGAGAGGTTGAGTTTGGTATCGATTTGTTGCTTGCTACCACTCCTATCTCTATTACTCCTTATCGAATGGCACCTGCTAAGTTGAGAGAGTTGAAGGTGCAGTTGCAGGAGTTGTTGGATAAAGGGTTTGTTTTGCCCTAGTATGTCTCTGTGGGGAGCTCCTATTTTGTTTGTGAAAAAGAAGGATGGTACCTTAAGACTGTGCATTGATTATAGGCAGTTGAATAAGGTTACTATCAAGAATAAGTATCGTTTGCCTAGAATAGATGATCTCTTTGATCAGTTAAAGGGACAACAGTTTTCTCTAAGATTGATCTGAGATCAGGGTACCATCAGTTGAGAATCAGAGAGAAAGATGTTCCTAAGACAGCTTTCCGCACAAGGTATGGCAATATGAGTTTTTGTTGATGCCTTTTGGATTGACGAATGCACCTGTAACTTTTATGGATTTGATGAATAGGGTGTTTAGACCCTACTTGGATCAGTTTGTGGTAGTCTTTATTGATGATATTTTGGTGTATTCGCATAATAAGGAGGACCATGACGAGCATTTGCGGATTGTATTGCAGACCTTGAGAGAGAAGCAATTGTATGCTAAGCTGTCGAAGTGTGAGTTTTAGCTTGATCAAGTGACTTTTCTCGGTCATGTGGTTTCAGCAGATGGTATTAGAATTGATCCGAGTAAAGTTGAAGTTATTTTGAATTGGAGTCCAACAAAGTCTGTGACTGAAGTTAGAAGTTTTCTGTGTTTGGTAGGCTATTATCGACGGTTTGTGAAGGGTTTTTCTTTAACTGATCATGTGGAAGATAAACCATATGTGATTTACAGTGATTGTGAGTGGGGATTTTTGCTCCCACTACCAGTGGAATGGTTCTTGCGACTTCGGCATTTTTTAGGCTCGGCGCCTTAGAGAATATGGACCTAAGTCCAGAGAAAATGGAGTTGAAATTCGGATGGGTCGGGAAAAAGAAAGGCGTGGATGACTTGAATCCTAAGGAATCCCCAACCCCCTAATGGGTTCGGAAAGTTACGTACATGTGGGGAAGGTGAGAAATGGCCCAGCACCCCCACAACACCCAGTTCATTGGAACCGGCCTCCTTTACAAGTCTTAATATTATAAAATTCTTAAATATAACAATATTATCCATATTACAATCAATAATTAAAATAAAGCATCGATATATTGAAAATCAAAACAATGTCCAAGCAAAACAAATAAATGGACACCCATCCGAAGATGGAAACGTGCCCTTACATAATCCATGCCTAAATAGGACACCCACCGAAAGGTAGAAATATGTCCTTTACATTGGTTCTAAAATAGAAAAGCAATTTAATTTACATGATGTTTAACTAATGAGGTACCCATCAAGTGGAAACATACCTCTTACAACATTTGGAAATCTAAATAAATAGATAAAAGTAAATAACCATTCATCATAACTAAATCATTCATCAAAGATATTAAACAAAATATAAAATAAACATTCATCCATGATAAACTAAAATAATCAAGCATTTAACTTAAATAAATCAACAAAGTATTGAAAATAAATTAAAGCATATAATAGACTATATAATCAAATATAAAATTAAATAAAGCAAATAAAGATTCAAATTAGGGCTACTGTTTCTATTTAAAATTCTTTATTTAATCTGTTTAGGGTTTTGGAATTTATGTGTTTAAGCTAGGGTTTGTAATTCTTAGCTACTGTGAACTTTAAGTGAATTAAAATGGGTTAAAGTTTTATGATTTAAAAAGTTGGTAAAGTTATTTGATTAACCAAATTAGGGTTTGAGATGTAAAATCTTGAAATTAGGGTTTGGACACTTTAAAACATTTAGATTTATGATTTACGGTTACTGGATCATGGTTTTTAGACTTGCTATATTTGAATTTTAATATTTATGTTTATAAGTTTTTAATGTTTAAAGGATTATGGTTTAGAAAAATTAGGGTAAGGTTTTAAGGGAGTTAGGGTTTACTATTTTTATTCTAAAGTTGAATTAGGGTTTAGTGTTTTTGGAGAAAATATTTTATTTTAGAATTTGGAGAAGTTTTATGAAGTTTTATGAAAATAAACAAAATGATTTAAGGTTTATAGAAACAAAAAAAAGATATTTTTTAGGGTTTTGGGAAGAGACAAATTCAATTTAAGCTTTTGATGAATTGGAAGGCAAATTAGGGTTTTGGTAAGTTTTGAAGCAACAAAAATAACAATTTTAAGATTTTTGAAAAACAAAGAGACGAATTAAGGTTTTTAAGCTTTAAAAAAGGTAAATTAAGGTTCTAAGTTTTTGAATCAAAAGAGACAATTGGATGGTTTAGGCTACTGTGAAGAAATTTAGACATTTATACCTCCTTTTGTTGGTTCCACCAAAAATCACTTATTGGATGAACAAGAATAAAGACAAGCTTTGCTGCCTTTGAAGGATTGAATTGTTTGTTTGCTCTCTCAAAAATCCGATTGATTTTACTGCCAGAAGGAATTCTTAAAAATCAAAGTTTTCCTCCTCAATTTCGGTCTCCAATTTCACCTCCAAATTTCTGATCCATTTTTGTGTTGTTTTTGGTCTTATTTCTAGAAGATTTTTTTTATTAATTCTAGTTATTCACGAAATATAACATTGATTAAGAAAAGGAAACAGAAACCTAATTGTATTTGGTTTCGGAAAAAGTTGCGTTGAAAAATTTTGCTGGCGAAAAAATACTGCTTCGGAAAAATTGCGCTTGCGAAAAAAACTGCTGCGGAAAAAATGCGTTGGCGAAAAAACTGCAGCAGCTGGCTGCGGGCTACGGGCTCTGCGGCCGAAATGGCCCACGGCCATTTCGTCCACGCTGATTTTAGGCGATGATTTTTCCGTCGCCGATTTTTATTTTTATTTTTTTATTATTTTTTTGTTTATTATTATTATTTTTTATTTTTTATTAATAAAAATTAGATACTAAAGCAAATATTATTTAATTAAGATAACAAAAATTATTTTAGACTAATTAAAATATATTGGACAACACAAAAATTATTTTGGACTAATTAAAATATATTGGACCAGACTGGGTCAAAAATTAAGGGTCTACAGTTTGCCCCCTGCTTGAATGATATGAGACTTTAGTGAAAGAAAGTGAAAAGCAATAGGACTTAATTTTTAAGATGGTTGAGGTTTTGGGTTTTGGACCCGATTCGAGTTCTGGACTCAAGGATAATTTTAGGTTCTAGAACTGAGCTAAGTTCTGGACATAGAAAAGATTATAGGTTTTGGACCTAAGCATAATTTGGGTTATGGACCCGAGCTAAGTTATAGACTTAAAAGAGATTCTAGGTTCTGGACCTAAGGAAAATTTGGGTTCTGGACCCGAGCTAAGTTCTGGACTTAAAAGAGATTCTAGGTTATGGACCAAAGGAAAAATTTGGGTTCTGGACCCGAGCTAAGTTCTGGACTTAAAAGAGATTCTAGGTTCTGGACCTAAGGAAAATTTGGGTTCTGGACCCGAGCTAAGTTTTGGACTTAGAAGAGATTCTAGGTTTTGGACCTAAGGAAAATTTGGGTTTTGGACCCGAGCTAAGTTCTGGACATAAAAGAGATTCTAGGTTCTTAACCTAAGGAAAATTTTGGGTTCTGGACCAGAGCTAAGTTCTGGACTTAAAAGAGATTCTAGGTTCTGGGCCTAAGGAAAATTTGGGTTCTAGACTCGAGCTAAGTTCTGGACTTAGAAGAGATTCTAGGTACCTAAGGAAAATTTGGGTTCCGGACCCGAGCTAAGTTCTGGACTTAAAAGAGATTCTAGGTTCTGGACCTAAGAAAAATTTTGGGTTTTGGACCCGAGCTAAGTTCTGGGCTTAAAAGAGATTCTAGGTTCTAGACCTAAGGAAAATTTGGGTTCTGGACCTGAGCTAAGTTTTGGACTTAGAAGAGATTCTAGGTTTTGGACCTAAGGAAAATTTTGATTCTGGACCCAAGCTAAGTTCTAAACTTAGAAGAGATTATAGGTTCTGGACCTAAGGAAAATTTGGGTTCTAGACCCGAGCTAAGTTTTGGACTTAAAAGAGATTCTAGGTTCTGGACCTAAGGAAAAATTTGGGTTATGGACCCGAGCTAATAATATTTTTTTTTTCAAAAAATTTGGCTAATTCTTATGTATATGTCTTCTCCTTACTCCCTGCGTGTAAAAATATTTTTACACACGCAAGCATTTGAATGATTTAAAGTGAATAATTGAATTTACTGTTTATTTACTGTGTAGTCACTATTCATGCACTATCACTATTCATAAATAGTAACTCACTATTCATAAATAGTAGTAAATAATATTTACTATTGGAAATAGTAATATACTATTCATAAACAGTAAAAGTTACTATTCATCAATAGGAAAGTTACTTTTGAATTTTGTTTTTTTTTCTTGTTGTTTCTCTATATAAAAGAACTATATAAAATAACATAGAAATTTTTAATTAAATTTTTGGTTGTTCGATCGTGTGGACGCTCCCGGCTCTTACCATGTGCATACTCACTGCTTTGTATTGAGCCGCGTAACCTGGGACCAGGTAAAATAATATTAATATACTTTAAATTTTATGTGAAAGTTTACTTAGCTTATGTTATTTTGCAGGTGAATTTGGCCTGGTGGAACCTAGAAAAGCGGACAAACTGGTCTCCCTTCATGAAGGCTGCACTATCTTTCCAACATTCTCGCCGAGACATCGCTGGCCCAGTGTCTAGTGGTTGGTTTCTTGGAGAGAGTTTATGAGTGGTTTCTCGGTCCAGAGTGGTGGAGGATTCTGATGCCTTGCCCGAAATACACTTTAAATATTATGTCGATGCCGGAGGATGCCTGGTGGCCGGCTCGGTACGGTTATGGTATTGAAGGATTTCTCTATCCGCCGAGTGCATCTTATGCCCATTTTATTCAAAGAAGGCTCTTGAACTTTGATGTATCTCCTGTTGGTTTGCAGGAGATTCCCGAAGAAAATGAGGATAGAGATGAAAAGGAACATCATGGAGATGCAGGAGAGTTTGTTCCACATCTCGGGGCTAGTATTTCTCAGGTAAAACTTTTACCATTCTTCCTTTACCACCGCTTCTTTCTTATTTTGACTTTTTGATTCTTTAATGATTGTTGCAGGATGTTGGCTCATTTGATCATGAGGCTGGACCTTCTTTTACTGCCCCTTCATTTGCTCATTCTAGCCTGTCAGACATGCCACTCATCCGCAGGGCATTGATATGAATTACCTGGTAAGTTCCTTATTTCATGGTAATTTATGCTATATGTATGCATGATTATGTATGCTCTTACCTTTTTATTTTTTGACTCACAGCAGATGCTAGAAGAAAAAAATTGAAAACTTCAAGAAGAGTTGGCTGCAAGTCGTCAGCAGGCTTCTCATTTTGAAAATTTATATCATCAATCCGAACAAATTTCAGAGACTTTCGATTTTAGGGAATAAGGGATCCTGGCGCTTCTTCATCAAGAGGCCCCCTAGACTGATGACCATAAGATTCTTTTGTCTACTTCTGATGAGGACCGTGACAGATCGAAACTTCAAGGTAATAGGGATTTTGGTGCTCCTGCTTCGGGTAATCTCGGGACGAGTAATTTGCCCCCTCCTCCAATAGGCGATGACTTTTTCAGGGCTTTATTTGATGACCTACCTCCACCCTCTTAGTGATGTATAAATATTGTATCAATTGTATAAATATTGTACAATAATGAAAAAATACAATTTCCATCTTTACTGCAACTTTTTTTTCTTTTTTTTCACTTTTTTTATCATTTCTGCATCGTAATTATTAAACTTTTTTTTTCATATTTTTTATCACAGTACATCACAATTTCATAACTCACAGCCACATCACTTTGCTAAAACAAATTCAACCCGGTAAAGGAAATTCGTTGCTAATTCCTTTCCTTATGCCATATGGTCTCACCCTTTCCCATTTCCTTTTCCTTATCAATTTTGGAAAGGTTTATTTCCTCTATATAAATCACCTTTCATGCCCTATTTCACATAGAAGCCAAAATACTTTCCATTCCAACGTAAAGACTCCTTTAACAGTTTTGATTTTTCTTCATTCATCCACCATGACCGAACTTCATTTAAAGAAGATAAAAATTCTATTTAAGAATATGGATGCCATTCACTGGAAGCAAATTTCGTGGTCAAAACTTGATGTTTTAAAATGTTTTCAAAACGTTAAATTGGACCACTCTTTCTTATATGCCATGTCTTCCTTTTGGAATATGGATTCTAGGGCATTTAAAATTAATGGCTTTGAAATATGTCCCTTGATTGAAGAATTTGAGGCCATCCTTGGATATCCAAATAATCAACAAATTGCGTTGCCCACATTTGTTTCCAAAACTCAACAGAAGATGCAGATTTTTTTTCAAATTCCAAAACCCGAAGTTCTTCAGTTAATGAGAGGTGAAAAAATTCTACTTGCTCCCTTGATCAATTTTTGTCTCTTTCATTTGGCTCCTACTAAGGCATGGGGATGCATACTCTATCTTTGCTTGCTTGGCCAATTCTTGCTTATCTCTTCTGACGGCGATATTGATCCATGAGTATTGGATATTATGGACCAAATGGAAGGAGGCTTGTCGCCGATACCTGTGATCTTAGCCGAGACTTTAGTTGGATTTGACCGACTTAAATCAAGATTGTCAAAGAGACTGACTGGGAGTCCATTGCTGCTTCAGGTAATTACCTAAACTGCCCTTTCAGGTTTTCAATTTAGGTTTTCTTTCTTTTTCTTTTTTTTTTCATTATGTTCCCCTTGCTGCTCTTCGTCAAGGTACATGTTATGATCCTTACCAACTTGGCCGTCAGTACAGAGTTGAGCCTCGCAATTCTAACTTTACTCTCGATTTAGACATGCCTTGCTTGACTGAAGCCTACTTGGATTGGCTGAGGCAAAGCTGGCCTGCACGTTACACTTATTGTATGCCATAGATTTTACATTTATCAATTCAGAAAGTGTATTGTTAGGATGAAAAATAATTAAAGTGATAAAAGATGCTTCTTTTCCTTTTATATTTTGTCATCACCTTTTGCTATCGTGTTTATTTATTTCATCCATATATGGTCAAATACTTATAACAGTACACATAAAACAACTTTAACATTAATTCTGTTTTATTAAATTGGGGAATAACCAAACATAAAGCCAACATATACAAGATCACTCCTGTTGCCAACTAGCCCTTTCGGGTTTCTAATTGACGATTTTCTCTCTTTTAGCCCTAATTGTTGCCTAGCCCGCCCTTTCGGGTTTTTGGAACTAGCGGACTGCTCTAACTTTTGTCTAGGCCGCCCTTTTTGGTTTTTCAACTTAGCGAGCTCTCTCTCTTTTTTTTATATCATACATAAAACTTCTTCAACCTGTCAATGTTTACCAGCTCACTAAACTCATTCCCATCCATGTCTGATAACTTCACCGCACCTTTGTTCATGACTTGTTTCACGACATATGGCCCTTCCCAATTAGGCCTGAACTATCCTCTTAGATCATATACATTAGGCTTACATTGCTTCAACACCAAATCCTCGACTCTGAATTTTCTGATTTTAACCCTTCTATTGTAGGCCCGAGCTATCTTCTTTTGATACAGTTGGTGATGATACAGTGCCTTTAACCTTCTCTCTTCTAGTAAAGCTAACTCTGTGTATCTGCTTGCTAGCCATTTCATTTCAGGAAATTTAGCTTCCAAGACTACTCTTAATGACTTGATTCTATTTCAATTGGCAACACTGCTTCCATCCCGTAAACCAAAGAGAATGGTGTCATTCCAGTAGGTGTTCGCACACTTGTCCTATATCCCCATAAAGCAAAGGGAAGCATCTCTGACCAATCCATGTAAGTCTTGGTCATCTTGGACAGAATTTGCTTAATTGTTTTATTTATTGCTTCTACTATGCCATTAGCCTTTGGTCTATAAGGGGAGGATCTATGATGATGGATTTGGTACTTCGAGAATAAATCCTTAACTGCTCCTTGAAACTGTACCCCATTGTCTGATATCACACTGTGGGGGACCGTACCGGTAGATGAGGTTCTTTTCAATAAATCTAGCCATTTGACTTGCACCCAGTTTATTGAAGGATTTGGCTTCGACCCATTTTGAAAAATAATCTACTGCTACTACAATGAAACGGTGACCATTTGAAGCTGTCGGATGTATCTCTCCTATAATGTTGATACCCCAGGTGGCAAAAGGCCAGGGTGAAGAAATAGAATGCAATTCTTAAGGAGGCATGTGATTCAAGTTACCATACATCTGACATTGTTGGCACTTCTTTACGAACTCAATACAATCTTTCTCCATGGTCAACCAGTAATAACCATGCCGAATAATCTTCTTAACTAGGGCTAAACCACTCATGTGCGGACCACAACTTTCTGCATGAATTTCTAACATGATACGCTCCACTTTAGGCTTTCTTAAACATCTTAAATGCACCCCATCAGACCATCTTTGATATAACTCCCCATGGAATGTGATGTATTGCAATGACCACTACCTTATGGCTCTTCTTTCTTTCTTTGTTGCCCCCAGCGGGTTTTCTCTTTCCTCGAAAAATTGCCTTATAGTATCATACCATGCATCATGGTCTATGTCAATTTCCATGATTGTCTCATATTCATAGCAAGGAGTTGATGAACTGGGCAAGATCAGAGACTTAAGGAATAAGCTGACAGGATTTTCCCATACCGAAGCCAATGTGGCTAGGGCATCAGCCATATGATTTTCTTCTCTTGATAGGTGTATAAACCTACACTCCTTAAAGTTCTTCTTCATCATGGTCAGGTAATGGTGGTATGGTTTTAATTTTTCTTCTTTCAACTCCCACTCTCCATTTACTTGGGATACTAGTAGCAATGAATCGCCATAAACTTCTACCTTATCCACCTCATAATCATTAGGGTTTCCAAACCAAAAATACAGGCTTCGTACTCCACCATATTATTGGTTGCCCTAAATTTTAACTTTTTGGCTAAAGGGATAAGTTCCCCTTCGGGCAATTCTAGTATAACTCCCAAACCTGCTCCTTTCCTGTTTACTGCTCCATCAAAATACATTTTCCACCCTTGTACTTCAATTGCCTCTAAATTTTCATCTGAAAATTCCAAGATTACCTCTTCGCTTTCTGGTAATGGTTGTTAGGCTAGGAATTTTGCCACCGCTCTACCTTTGATTGTTTTCCTAGTTACATACTCAATCTCAAATTCTTCTAATATTATCAACCATCGACCATATTTCCCAATCAAAGAGGGTGTCTCTCTTAAGTACTTCATTGGATCCAACCTGGAAATTGCTTGCACACTATACGATTGAAAGTAATGCCACAAATTCTTAGAAGACCAAACCATGGCTATGCAAGTCTTTTCAATGATATTATACTTAATTTCATAAGGTAAGAGCTTTCTACTCAAATAGTAAACTGCATGCTCAATCCCTGACTCATCTGCTTGGGCTAGCATGGCTCCTATCGACCCTTCTTCTACTGCTAAGTATAGTAATAGAGGTTTGCCGAGTTTAGGTGGTTTTAAAACAGGTGGATTCAACAAATACTCTTTTATTCGCTCAAAGGCCTTTTGACATTCTTCATTCCATATGACCAGTTGATTCTTTTTAAGCAATTTGAAAATAGGCTCACAAATTGTTGGGAGTTTTGCTATGAGTCTGCTAAGATATTGTAATTTACTAATAAATCCCCGAACTTATCTCTCTATCTTAGGGGCTGGCATATCCCTAATTGCTTTAACTTTGTCGAGATCAATCTCAATGCCATTTGGACCAATCACCTGTCCTAATAATTTACCTGAGGTAACACCGAACACACACTTATATTTCAAAGCTCTATCGAAGAATAATTCTATGTTTTGGAAGTGTTGTTCCCTTGTATATGATTTAACCATCATATCATCAACATATACTTTAACTTCTTTGTGCATCATGTCATGAAATAATGTGGTGGCCATCCTTTGATAGGTTGCTCCAGCATTCTTTAAGCCAAAATACATCACCCTATAACAAAATATATTCCATGTAGTAATGAAAGAAGTTTTGGCTTTATCCTCTTGGGCCATTAACACTTGATTGTATCTAGAAAATCCATCTACAATCGAGTGTAGCACACTAGAGGCTGCACTATTAATGAGAACATCTATATGAGGCAAAGGAAAATCATCTTTAGGGGAAGCCTTGTTTAAATCTCTATAATCCACACAGACCCTTATCCTTCCATCTTTCTTTGGCACAGGTACTATGTTGGCTAGCCAATCTGGATATTCTATCACTTCAAGGAACTTCACTTGTATTTGCTTAGTGACATCTTCTTTAACTAATTCAGCCCACTCAGGTCTTAATCACCTAAGCTTTTGTTTGACAGGTTTCATGTGAGTGTAAGTAGGAATATGATGCTCGGCTATGTCTCGATCTATTTCGGGCATATCCTTATAAGACCAAGCAAACACTTCTTCATACTTTTTGAATATTTTTTCAAATCTCTCTCTCTTCAAGAGTAAGGTAGGATGATATGCTAATGTTTTTAGGATTTTTGATTATTCTCAAATTTAATGATTGTGTGTTAACAGAATTAAAATTAAAGATGCTTATATAACTGATATTTGAATGTATGCAACCATCAGGAGAAACATCACACAAGTAAGCAAAATCAGACTTTATTGCATTCATTTTGGAAAAGAAAAATCATCATCCTCATACAAAGCAGACAAATTAAAATCAAAATCAAAATCATTGTTCTCAAAATCATAAGGCCGGATGTCTTTAAACTTTTCTTCAACCAGGGCACCAACCTCCTCCGGAGTCTTCTCAGCTTTCAGGACAGCTTCATTCTTCTCTTTTGAATTGGATTCTTTGTTGGCTGACAGGGTGAGCTCTTTCTTCACTTGGTTCACTAGCTCGGCCATATCTGCAAAAATTTCAAAACCAGGGATCAACTTTCCCATGAACATGATTGGCTCGGGGTTTCCTTGGAGTGGTCCCATATCTGGAGCTTTAACAAAAATCTCTTCAAGTGGTGGGAAGCTCATCTTCTCACTCTTCTTACATCATTTTTTTCATCATATCCCAACCCTTTCTTGGAAGTTTGAGTTTTAAAATCTGGCAGCTTTGTCAAACCGGCCTTACCCTTTCCAATACCAGCTCCGAGAAGATAGTTCATGTTCTTCATCATATTCAAGACTTTGGATTCCACTATTTCATCATTAGAAATTGTAGCTACTTGAAAACCATTGAGAGGCCTCTCTATCATTAGAGTGTTAACAATCTCATTATCTTCAGCCTCAATGACCACTGTCTCATCTCCGTTGGGGAACTTGATATTTTGATGAAGGGTGGAAGGAACTCCACCAAGAGGATGAAACCATGGTCACCCTAAGAGTAAGGTGAAGGTAACCGGTATGTATAAAACAACAAATTCAACAATAGATTCAATTGGACCAACCTTGACAGCAGCTTTGAAAGTCCCTTCGGCATGTCTCTTAGTGTTGTCATAAGCCCAAATTGTTACCTCGGTTGGATTTAGATCCCTTGTTGACATGGCTAGCTTTGGCAATATCTTAAGTGGGTAAACATTTATGGCGGACCCATCATCGACCATTACACATGGAGTCCTCTTCCCCTTGACTTCTATTTTGATAAAGAGCGGGCAGATGTGGTCTCTCCCCTCCTCCGGTAAATCCGCATCTAAAAAAGAAACTGCTCCCATATTAACTTTGCTCTTCTTTTGAACCTCTTCACATTTCATTACCCCCCCCCCAATTTTTATGAAGTTGATCAGCTCCTCCGATGTCGTGGAGGTAAAAATTGGCATGCTAGCCAAGGCTTTGGCCATAATTTCTAGGTGCTTTTTAGAAGTAGCTAATAAGTCCCAAATGCTAACACTTGCTTGGGTTCTTTTCAATTTCTTGAGCACAGCATCATCTTCTTCTTCTTTATTTCCTATTTCAACTTCATTACCCTTATTAGTTTCTACCTCCTTAGGTGGTGGCCTTGCATAAGGCTTACTGGATCTAGTGTTCATTACTTCATCTTCTTCGAGCTCGGACCAAGTTCGCTCCTCCTTCTTGGATACTATATCATCATCACTATCACTTGAATCCCAAAACCCATTGACAACATAAATTGCTACTTCTTTACCCCCCATAGCTTGTTTAATTTCATCAAATACCTCTTCTTCTTTGGTTGCTTCTTTACCAACATCTTGAAAAGAAGACATGACAAAATCCTCATGCAAACCTCCTCCAATCATGAAGATTGCCGGCGGCGGTACCCTATTGAACTTTGGTAATGGGTTGTCTTTGGTGTTTTACTTATTGGGCTCGGGTAGCTTCCCATTATCAATTAGATTTTGGATCTCATGTCTCAACCTTACACATCTATCCGTGTCATGCCCTTGCATTTGGTGAAATTGACAAAATGCTTTACTGTCGAAATTAGGTGGGAGAGGGTTAGGCAAAGGATGAGGATTTAATGGTTGCAGCAATCCCTTTCTTTGAAGCTTATTAATAACCTAAGACGTCGATTTCCCCAATTCCAAAAATTGTCTCCTTGTTCCTTGGCTAGTAGCATTGACACCGACTGCCTTTTGCATGCTTTGGCTACCATACTGATAATTTCCTTTCTCGTTCCTTTTTGTTGAGAAATGGTTCTTCGCTCTTTCCCATTCTTCAATTTGCAAACCAGCTTGGAGAAGATCTTTGAAATCACAGATGAGTGTATGAGACATCCTCTCACGAAGACTAGGCAACACTCCTCTCACAATCATCCTTATTTGATCGGATTCATCGGGCCTCTTCTTGAGTAAAGCGGCCTTGTTCCTCCATCTCTTCACATAATCGACAAAATTCTCATTTGACCTTTGCCTAATGGACTCCACTTCCATCAAATTAACCTCCATCTCGACATTATATCCATACTGTTGGATGAAGGCTTTGTAAAGCAGATCCCAACTCTTTTGTGTTCCATCATCTAAGGTATTGAACCAATTTTGGATAGCAGGGTCCAATGAGGGCATAAAGTACCTTAGAGTTTGAGCCTTAGTTGCTCGGGCAGATTGTATAGCAGTGATATACTACTTCACATGGAGATGAGGATTTCTGGTTCCATCAAACTTCGCGAAAGATGGCTTCTTAAACTTGTAAGGAACTTCTTCATCTAGCTCAAATAATTT
The DNA here is from genome assembly GCA_947685225.1 of Garcia nutans. Taxonomy (NCBI): domain Eukaryota; kingdom Viridiplantae; phylum Streptophyta; class Magnoliopsida; order Malpighiales; family Euphorbiaceae; genus Garcia; species Garcia nutans. Next base: position 26,577,660 of record CANTUV010000007.1, on the reverse strand, counting down.
GTCAACTTCGGACATTTCCTCGGTTTTTAATTTTTTCTCAAATTTCTTTTCTAAATCAGCAATCATTTTTTCAACATCAGAAGTTTCGGTTTGCTGCATAGTTGACCTTTCAACAACCTTCGGTTCTTTCTTCTTGTCTTGAGGATCTTGGTAGAATTGAGCCCAATCATCCTCAGCATCAATGATCACCTTTTCATCATTAAAAACCACTTTGTCAACTTTGGTCTTCCCTTTGTCCTTTGGCTTCTTAGTGCTAGCAGATGCTTCGGCATGATTTTCTAAAATTGCAGTCAATTGGTTCTTCATGGTCTCAGCTAGGGCCTCTTTTATTTCTTCCATCTTGGCGTTGAGGGCATCATCCAACATTCTTTGAATTTGTTCGGGATCCATTGCTTTTGGTGAGCAAGTGATTGAGTCATTGCTAGATACTTCATCTCCGACGTAGGTTGGATTGTTGTAAGCTTTTGAGCTGTCGTAATCCAGGGCTGTGAGCCAGAGAGGATCAATGATATGAGTTGTATGCATGTATGCATGTATGCATAAACAATAGACAAACAAGGACAATTAGGACGCTCCTTCCAACCTTATAACATCCACACATAAATGGCGAGTCTCTTTTCCTAAGTACATGGTTAACAAAATACCAACATGGGGTATCTTGTTTTCGAATATTTCCCTCGGACGTTTCAACCAATAGTTATATTTTCGAAAATGGAAACCCATTCATACTAATTCCCATTAATTAGGTTTTAATCCAACTATAATAGCTTTTATGCTATATTGGATAAAAACTAAATTAAGAGGTTTATTATAGATAGATTTCTCACTTGAAAAGAGTAACTAATGGTTCATGCCAAAAACAAGCCCATGATTAATTATTCTTAGTATAAACTAGGCTCACAATTGATTTTTGGTATTTCATAATTGACCTAAATAATTTTCAAGCTCTTTGTAGGAAAAGGTTGGATGAAAATAATTTTGTTTCTAAGCCCATTGTAAAAAGATTATAGGAAAAATGGATTTTTGGGCTTAGTATTTGGGCCATGAGCAAAAGAATTTTTGATTTGTTTTTAAAAAAGTCTTATGTCCAAAGACCATCTTGAAAAGTTTTGAAAATAGCTTTGGTCTTTTGGACTTTAAAGAAAAATTTATTTGAGCTTGCAAATGTACTTGGGTCATATTAGAAAAAGAGCAAACCAAATAAGCCATGATTTAAGCCAAGACAAATTAACCATAGTCAAACAACATGCATTTGGGGGTAAAAAACTAAGGAAAGTAACTAGGCCAATTACATGAGCTTTAGTCTTTGGGTTAAAAGGCTTAGGTTTCCATAGCAAGTATATACCAAATGGTACGAGGCTATGAGTGGTTATGCCATGCTCGATCTCCATACCTTGAGTGAAAGTATGGTATCCCCTATATAACACAACACGAGTAACACGGGCATCCTAACTCACGCATGTGATGCAATCTAATATGATGCAATGGATAATATCATTATAAGAAAGAATAGAATAATATAAAGACTAATGGAATCAACTTCTCTTATCCCCATTTGATTCTCCACTATGAGCGGGGATTTTTGCCCCCACTCCTGGTGGAATGGTTCTTGTGACTTCGGCACTGTTTAGGCTCGGGGCCTTAGAGAATACAGACCTAAGCCTAGAGAAAAAGGAGTTGTCACTCGGATGGGTCGGGTAAAAGAAAGGGGTGGATGACTCGATTCCTAAGGAATCCGCAACCCCCTAATGGGTTTGGAAAGTTGGGTACATGTGGGGAAGGTGAGAAATGGCCCAGCACCCCCACAATGCCCTGTTCATCAGAATCGGCCTCCTTTACAGGTCTTAATATTATAAAAGTCTTAAATATAACAATATTATCCATATTACACACAATAATTAAAATAAAGCATCGATATATTGAAAATCAAAACAATGTCCTAGCAAAACAAATAAATGGACACCAATCCGAAGATGGAAACATGCCCTTACATAATCCATGCCAAAATAGGACACCCACCGAAAGGTAGAAACATGTCCTTTACATTGGTTTTAAAATAGAAAAGCAATTGAAATTACATGATATTTAACTAATGAGGTACCCACCAAGTGGAAACATACCTCTTACAACATTTAGAAATCTAAATAAATCGATAAAAGTAAATAACCATTCATCATAAATAAATCATTCATCAAAGATATTAAACAAAATATAAAATAAACATTCATCCATCCATGATAAACTAAAATAATCAAGCATTGAACTTAAATAAAGTAACAAAGCATTAAAAATAAATTAAATCGTATAATAGACTACATAATCAAATATAAAATTAAATAAAGCAAATAAAGATTCAAATTAGGGCTACTGTTTCTATTTAAGATTCTTTATTTAATGTGTTTAGGGTTTTGAAATTTATGTGTTTAAGCTCGGGCTTGTAATTCTTAGCTATTGTGAACTTTAAGGGAATTAAAATGGGTTAAAGTTTTATGATTTAAAAAGTTGGTTAAGTTCTTTGATTAACCAAATTAGGGTTTGAGATGTAAAATCATGAAATTAGGGTTTGGACACTTTAAAACATTTAGATTTATGATTTATGATTACTGGATCATGGTTTTTAGAGTTACTGTATTTGAATTTTAATATTTATGTTTATAAGGTTTTAAGGTTTAAAGGATTAGGCTTTAGAAAAATTAGGGTAAGGTTTTAAGGGGGTTAGGGTTTACTGTTTTGATTCTAAAGTTGAATTAGGGTTTAGTGTTTTCGAATAATATATTTTATTTTAGAATTTGGAAAAACAATTTATAGTTTTATGAAGTTTTATGAAAATAAACAAAATGATTTAAGGTTTATAGAAACAAAAAAAAAGAAGATATTTTTTAGGGTTTTGGAAAGAGACAGATTCAATTTAAGGTTTTGAAGAATTGGAAGGCAAATTAGGGTTTTGGTAAATTTTGAAGCAACAAAAATAACAATTTTAAGATTTTTGAAAAATAAAGAGATGAATTAAGGTTTTTAAGCTTTAGAAAAGATAAATTAAAGTTCTAAGCTTTTGAATCAAAAGAGACAATTGGATGGTTTAGGCTACTGTGAAGAAATTTAGACATTCATACCTCTTTTTGTTGGTTCCACCAAAAATCACTTCTTGTATGAACAAGAACAAAGACAAGCTTTGCTGCCTTTGATAGATTGAATTGCTTTTTTGCTCTCTCAAAAATCCGATCGATTTTACTGCTACAAGGAATTCTTAAAAATTAAAGTTTTCCTCCTCAATTTCGGTCTCCAATTTTACCTCCAAATTTTTTATCCCTTTTTGTGTTGTTTTTGTACTTATTTCTAGAAGATTTTTTTTGATTAATTCTAGTTATTTATGGAATATAACATTGATTAAGAAAAGGAAATCGAAACCTAATTGTATTTGGTTTCGGAAAAATTTGCATCGGAAAAATTTCGCCGGCAAAAAACTGCTGCAGCTGGCTGCGGGCGAGAATTGGCCTGCAGGCCCTGCGGGGGAAATGGCCCATGGCCATTTCATCCACACTGATTTTCGGTGATTATTTTTTTGTCGCCGATTTTTTCGTCGCCGATTTTTATTTTTATTTTTTTGTTTATTATTATTATTATTTTATTTTTTATTAATAAAAATTAGATACTAAAGCAAATATTGTTTAATTAAGATAACAAAGATTATTTTAGACTATTTTTTATTTTTATTAATAAAAATTAGATACTAAAGCAAATATTATTTAATTAAGATAACAAAAATTATTTTAGACTAATTAAAATATATTGGACAACACAAAAATTATTTTGGACTAATTAAAATATATTGGACTGAACTGGGTAAAAAATTAAGGGTCTACAGTGATGCTTCAGATAATGGTTTAGGATGTGTTTTGATGCAAGAAGGGAGAGTTATAACTTATGCTTCTCGGTAGTTAAAGTCGCGTGAGTTGAATTACCCGACACATGATTTGGAGTTAGTAGCCATAGTTTTTGCTTTGAAGATTTGGCGACACTACTTGTATGGGGAGAAGTGTTTTATTTATACGGATCAAAAGAGTTTGAAATATTTGGGGGTTCAGAGAGAGCTGAATCTTCGGCAAAGATGGTGGTTGTAGTTGATCAAAGACTGTGACTGTTTGATTGATTATCATCCTAGTAAGGCAAATGTTGTTGCTGATCCCTTGAGTCAGAAGTCTTTGGCAGGTTTGACTGCTTATTCGCTCTTGTTGCTTGTTGAGTTGAGAGTGCTACATGCTAGTTTCGAGCGTTGTAGTGATGCTGCTTTGCTGGCTCAGTTACAGTTGAAACCGGTGTTGTTGGATCAGATTAAAGAGGCTCAGTTGGCTGATGAGAAAATTTGAAAAGTTATGTCGAATTGCCACAATGGGTAGAGCTGAGGTTTTCTTGTGAGAGATGATGTTAGTCTTTGGTACAAGGATAGATTGTGCGTTCCTAATGATGCAAGACTGAGAAAGATTATTTTGGAGGAAGCAGATCAATCGATTTTTGCTATGCACCCTGTGAGTACTAAGATGTATCTTGATTTGAAGCAACATTATTGGTGGTCAGGTATAAAGAGGGATATAGCGGAGTTTGTATCCAAATGTCTCACTTGTCAGAGAGTGAAGGCCGAGCACCAAGTTCCTTCGGGGTTGCTCTAACCTTTATCAGTGCCTGAATGGAAATGGGATCGAGTAACGATGGATTTTGTGACTGGTTTGCCTTTGACTAAGAAGAAGCATAATGCAATTTGGGTGATTATTGATCGGTTGATGAAGACAGCTCATTTCCTTCCAATTCGGATGGACTATTCTCTTGAGAAGTTGGCTGAGCTGCATATCAGTGAGATAGTGAGATTGCATGGTCTCCTAATTTCTTTAGTGTCTGATCGAGATCCCCGGTTTACTTCAAGGTTTTGGAAGAGTTTGCATGCTACTTTGGGTTCTCGATTGCACTTTAGCACTGCTTTTCATCCATAGATAGATGGGCAGTCAGAGAGAGTGATACAGATTTTAGATTACATGTTGAGAAGTTGTGTCATTGATTTCTCTAGGAGTTGGGACAGATTTTTGCCATTGATGGAATTTGCCTATAACAACAGTCATCAGTTCAGTATTGGAATGGCACCTTATGAGGCATTATATGGTAGAAGATGCAGGATGCCTCTATGTTGGGTTGAAGTTGGAGAAGGCAAATTGGTTGGTCCTGATTTGATTAAAGAAACAGAAGAGAAAGTGAAGATAATTCGGGATCGGTTGAAAGTAGCTTAAGACTGACAGAAATCCTATTCAGATTTGAAGATGAGAGATATAAAGTTCAATGTTGGAGATAAAGTTTTTTTGAAAGTGCCTCCTTGGAAGAGAAATTTGAGATTTGGCCGCAAAGGAAAGTTGAGTCCCCGTTTCATTGGACCTTAAGAGGTACTGTAAAGAGTGGGACCAGTGACTTATCGACTAGCTTTGCCTCTTGAGTTGGATAAAATTCACAATGTCTTCCATGTTTCTATTCTACGGAGGTACAGGTTAGACCCATCTCATGTTTTGTCAGTGGAATCCATTGAGGTGAGTCCGGATATATTTTTTGAAGAAGAACCGGTGGTTATTTTAGCACATGGAGTGAAAGAGTTGAGATATAAGAAAGTGCCAATTGTGAAGGTTCTTTGGAAGAATCATGGTAGAGAAGAGGCAACTTAGGAGAGTGAGCAAGCGATGCGAGATTAGTATCCTCAGTTATTCTAGACGTGAGAACAGGTAATTTCGAGGACGAAATTATTTTGTAGAGGGGGAGAATTGTAATATCCCAAAATATACCCTAAAATTTTGGAGTGTTAATTGTTGTATTGGAGTGTATATCTTATGTATATGGAGATAAAAACAATATATACAAGATTATGTCTTTTTGGTCAAAAGATATCTTGTATTTAAATGGATTTATTTAATGTTAGTGGAAGATGATGTAGTGGATTTAATATTATATTGTTTAAATGTATGGTGGAGAGTGATTTGGGGAAGAGTGGTTTGGTTAAAAGAGAAGAGTGTTGACTTTCTTTCTTTCTTTATTTTTCTTCTTTCATCTTCATCTTCTTCTTTTCTTCTCTTCGGCCGGCCACCCTTAGCAACCTAAGTAAAAGAGATTTTGTTGCTTCTAAGCTTAAGAGATTGAAGGTTTTCAAGAGATCAAGTTGGAGTTTTTATGATTTTCTTCACTTTTGGTAAGTTTCCAACTTGTTTCTTGGTTTTCTTTTGAGTTTGTGTTCTTGGGTTTGTTGGATGGTTGTTGTAGATGTATTTATGGTTATTTTGGTGTGTTTGAAGTGTTTTGTCTTGACAACTTTGATTTTTGTGCTTGGATTGAAGAGAAAAAGGGTTGAGTTTGGTGAAAGAGGCAAGTGTGTGGATTGTGTGATTTTTGAGTTGTGATTATGGTGGTGTTTGTGTTTGATGTTTGTAATTGAGTTATTTTAAGGTTTACTCAAGTATTTTATGGGTTGTTGAAGGTTTTGATTAAGTTTGTGTGTTGTTGATATGGCTATTGGAAGATGATTGTTGGTTGTGGATTTGTTGTTGTCAATTTCAGGGTTTCTGGCCTGACACACCCAAGAGCAGGGCCATGTCTTTGGGCATGTCGTTGGTTCTATTTTCTGGGTTGGTGACACGAGCAGTGACACTCCCATGTCACTAAGCGTGTCACAGCTTCTGTGTAGTAGTAGCATTGACAGGGCCAGTGACATGCCCATGTCACTGAGCGTGTCATAGCTTCTGTGTTGTGGGTTTAGGGCATGGTTAGGGACACATCCATGTTGTTGAGCATGTCAAATGCAGAGAACACACTGGGCATGCCTATGAATTGCTGGGCAGGTGAAAAGACCGGGTCGTAATCCGAGCCCAGCTGAAAAATGTGAAATATGATGTTTTTGAGGTGAAAAGACCGGGTCGTAAGCCTAAAAAAACTATAAAAATCTAGCCGAGTTGAGGACCAAGATACTGGGGCCCTAGGGTCTAGCTGGTTGAGGTTCGAGAGACTAGGTCTGTTACATTATCCATGGATATATATATATCGCCTACGGGCTTAATGAATGTGATTATTGACCAAAGCAGTAACTCTAAACTTTAAATAGCATATTAGTTTAGTTTTGGGCCCATATTTGTCTTTGCTTTAATGTGAATTATGAAATATGATGCAAATGATTAATATATTGAGATATAATGCAATGAGTTGATATATTCATATATATTGTGCATGAGCATCGCATTGATATATATTGAATCAAAGTTTGTACAACTAAGCTTTCTGCTTAGTGCGATTGTGATTCATCACGCAGGTGACAGGGTAGATCCGGTTGTGTCAGAGAGCTCGTCTAGACCAAGTCTAGTCTAGGCTTGAGTTTGTGAGAGCAGTGTTGAGTTGTGGACATCAAGATCAGAGACAAACTGCTAGCATGTATAAATTCTATAATTTTGTAAACATTGATTTTGATATATATATATATATACATATTTATTTTTCGCTGCTTATTTAATAAATATTTTAAACAGACTGTTTTAGATAAACTTTTGGGTACTAATGTTATATATATATGTATTTTAATGGAGGAATGTTTTATCTATTACTATTTATAATATAGGTTAAATATTTTAAGTTTACTCGAACTGACTTAAGATACTTATATGTTAAAGATTAAAGTTTGGTTAGTTTAGAAATGAACCGTGGCACTCCTTTATCCGGTAGACATATATCGCGTCATGTGCGGGTGTATGTGGTGTGCGTATATTGGGTGTAGGGGTGTGTGAGCAGGGATTTTTGCCCCCACTCCTGGTGGAATGGTTCTTGCGACTTCGGCACTGTTTACGCTCAGGTCCTTAGAGAACACGGACCTAAGTCCGGAGAAAATGGATTTGCCACCCAGACGGGCCAAAAAAAAGAAAGGGGTGGATGACTCGATTCCTAAGGAACACCCAACCCCATATGGGTTCGAAAAGTTGGGTACGTGTGGGGAAGGTGACAAATGGCCCAGCACCCCCACAATGCCCGGTTCATTGGAACTGGCCTCCTTTACAGGTCTTAATATTATAAAATTCTTAAATATAATAACATTATCCATATTACACACAACAATTAAAAAAACAGGCATCATTATATTAAAATCAAAGCAATGTCCAAACAAAGCAAATAAATGGACGCCCATCCAAGGATGGAAACATGTCCTTAGATCCCATGCCTAAATAGGACACCCACCGAAAGGTAGAAACATGTCCTTTACATTGGTTCTAAAATAGAAAAGTAATTTAAATTACATGATATTAAACCAATGAGGTATCCACCAAGTGGAAACATACATCTTACAACATTTGGAAATCTAAATAAATTGATAAAAGTAAATAACCATTCATCATAAATAAATCATTCATCAAAGATATTAAATATCAATAGAAAGTAAACATCCATCCATAATAAATTAAATAAACCAAGCATTGAACTTAAATAAGTTAAGGCATATAAATAAATCAAAGCATAGTCAAAAATAAAATTGGATAAAGCAAGTAAAGATTCAAATTAGAGCTATTGTTTCCATTTAAGGTTCTTTATTCCATGCGTTTAGGGTTTTGGAATTTTATGGGTTTAAGCTACTATGTTTTTAAGAGAATTAAAATGAATTAAAGTTTTATGATTCAAAAAATTGGTAAAATTCTTTGATTAACCAAATTAGGGTTTGTGATGTAAAATCATGAATTTAGAGTTTGGGCTCTTCAAAAAATTTAGATTATGACTATTAGCTACTGAATTATGTTTTTAAGTTTACAGTGTAAAATTATAAGATTTATGTTTATATGGTTTTTAAAGTTTTAAAGGATTAGGGTTTAGAAAAAATTAGGGTTTAAGGTTTTAAGGGGGGGGGGGGGTAGGGTTCACTGTTTTGGGTTTTGGAGTTGAATTAGGGTTTTAGGATTTTTTATTTAGGGTTTCGGGAAATGCATTAGGTTTTTATGATTTGAAAATCAATTGATAATTTTATGAAGTTTCCTGAAAATAAACAAAATGATTTAATGTTTATAGAAGCAAAAAGATATTTTTAGGGCTTTTGAAAAGAAACAGAACTCAATCTAGGGTTTTGAAAATTTGGAAAGCAAATTAGGGTTTTGGGGTTTTGAAGAAACAAAACTAACAACTTTAAACTTTTTGGAAAACAAAGCAACGAATTAAGGTTTTTAAACTTTAGAAAAATTGAATTGAGGTTCTAGGGTTTTTGAATTAAAAGAAACAATGGGATGATTTAAGCTACTGTGAAGAATAGAATTTAGATAATTGATGCATACCTCCATTTGTTGGTTCCACCAAAAATTTCTTCTTGGATGAACAATAAAAAAGACAAGTTTTGCTACCTTTGATGGATTGAATTGTTGTTTGCTCTCTCAAAAAAATCAGATTGAGTCAAAGCCTTCCCTACTCAGTTTCGGTCTCAACTTTTCTCCAAATTTTCGTCCCAATTTTTTTTTATCAATTTCTCCTAATTTCTCCCTCATTTTTGTGTTGTTTTAGTCCTTATTTATAGAAGACTTCAATGGTTAATTCTAATTATTCACAGAACATAATATTCATTAGAAAAAGGAAACTGAAACCTAATTGTATTAGGTTTTGGAAAATCTGCATCGAAAAAATTTTGCTGGCGAAAAAAAACTGCTGTAGAAAAATTGCGGTAGCGAAAAAAAACTGCTGCAGAAAAATTGCGGTAGCGAAAAAAAACTGCTGCAGAAAAATTGCTCTGACGAAAAAGCTGCCGCAGCTGGCAGCGGCAGTAGCGCGCGAATTGGCCTGCAGGCCATTTCGCCAGCAGGAAACTCCTGCGGGCAAAATGCCCATGGGCCCGCGCTCACTTTCGGCCGCCGATTTTTTCGTCACCGATTTTTTTTGTTATTTTTATTTTTTATTATTTTTGATTTTTTATTAAGTTCACCATTTTTTACTAAAATAAACATTAAAATTAATCAAGATACCACAAAAATTATTTTGGACTAACTAAAATATATTGGACCGGTTCTATAGTTTGCACCCTGCTTGAACGATCTAAGACTTTAGTGAAAGAGAGTGAAAAGCAATAAGACTTAATTTTTGAGATGGTTGAGGTTTTGGGTTCTGGACCCGGTTCAAGTTCTAGAATCAAGGATAATTTTAGGTTCTGGACCTGAGTGTAGTTTTAGGTTATAGGCCTAAAAATTTGGGTTCTGGACCCGAGGTAAGTTCTGGACTTAGAAAAGATTCTAGGTTCTGGACCTAAGGATAATTTGGGTTCTGGACCCGAGCTAAGTTCTGGACTTAGAAAAGATTCTAGGTTTTGGACCTAAGGATAATTTGTGTTATGGACCCGAGCTAAGTTCTGGACTTAGAAAAGGTTCTAGGTTATGGACCTAAGGATAATTTGGGTTCTGGACCCGAGCTAAGTTCTGGACTTAGAAAAGATTCTAGGTTCTGGACCTAAGAAAAATTTAGGTTCTGGACCCGATCTAAGTTCTGGACTTAAAAGAGATTCTAGGTTCTGAACCTAAGGAAAATTTGGGTTCTGGACCCGAGCTAAGTTCTGGACTTAAAAAGATATTCTAGGTTCTGGACCTAAGAAAAATTTGGGTTCTGAACTCAAGAGATTTGCATACTCGATCCTAAACTAGATTTGGATACTCAATCCTAACTGGATTTGGATACTCAATCCTAAATTGGATTGGGATACTTGATCCTAACTGGACTTGGATACTCGATCATAAAATGGATTTGGATACTTGATCCTAAACTGGATTTGGATACTCGATCCTAAATGAGATTGGGATACTTGATCCTAAACTGGATTGGGATACTCAATCCTAAATTAGATTGGGATATTTGATCCCAACTGGATCCTAAACTGGATTTGGATACTCGATCCTAAATTGGATTGGGATACTCGATCCTAAATGGACTTGGATACTCGATCCTAAATTGGATTGGGATACTCGATCCTAACTGGATTTGGATACTCGATCCTAAAATGGATTTGGATACTTGATCCTAACTTAGATTGGGATACTCGATCTTAAACTGGATTTGGATACTCGATCCTAAACTGGGTACTTTGACTCGAGATATGAATTTGATTTGGGTACTTGGACCCAAGATTGGATACTTGGACACGAGATTGAATTGATTTGGATTTAATTTGGGTACTTAGACCCGAGATTGATTTGATTTGGGTACTTGGACCTGAGATTGAATTAATTTGGGTACTTGGACCCGAGATTACGTACTTGGACCCGAGAATGGATTTGACTAACCTTTTAAATGAGAAATTTGACGGCTCCAGCTGTTCTATGCATGGTGGTTCTTCACCCTCAGAATGGATCTTCATCCTTTGAGATCGGGTCTTCACCCTTGAAAATGGAACTTCATCCTTTGGACTTTGGGTCTCCACCCTCTGAAATTGGATCTTTATCCATTAGAGATTGGGTCTTCACCCTTGAAACACGGATCTTTATCCATTGGAGATCGGGTCTTCACCCTTGAAAATGGACTTTCATCCTTCGGAAATCGGGTCTTCACCCTTGAAAATGTATCTTCATCCTTTGGACTTCGGGTCTTCACCCTTGAAAATGGATCTTTATCCATTAGAGATTGGGTCTTTACCCTTGAAAATGGATCTTCATCCTTTGGGCTTCTGGTCATCACCCTTGAAAATGGATCTTCATCCTTTGGACTTCGGGTCTTCACCCTTGCAAATGGATCTTCATCCTTGGAGATTGGGTCTTCACCCTTGAAAATGGATCTTCATCCTTGAAAATGGATCTTCATCCTTTGAGATCGGGTCTTCACCCTTGCAAATGGATCTTCATCCTTTGAGATTGGGTCTTCACCCTTGAAAATGGATCTTCATCCTTTGAAATCGGGTCTTCACCCTTGAAAATGGATCTTCATCCTTTGAGATCAGTTCTTCACCCTTGAAAATGGATCTTCATCCTTTAAGATCGGGTCTTCACCCTTGAAAATGGATATTCATCCTTTGAGATCGGGTCCTCACCCTTGAAAATTCATCTTTATCTATTGGAGATCAGGTCTTATATTGGCTTCAGCTCTTCTAGCTAGACTGATCTTTTGTCATTTGTGTCATCATTCTTTTGATAGTTCTAATGTTCCATTCTTTTTGTTCTTCCTTTGCAAAAATTTAGCTATTTTAATTGGACCTTATCCTCTTCTTGCCTCCCTTCGTGGCAAAATATTTGCAAGTGAGTTCAAAAATGTTTTATATATAAACTCAAAAAAATTGAAAAGGAGAAACTTTGCCCCATGTGTAGGCTCAAACCCATGATTTTTCTATGCGGGCTCTGATTGATGTTTTTCCGTCTAGTTCATCACACAAGCACGTATTTCTTCTTTTGCAAGCGAGCAGGCTTTCCATGCCCCCTTGATTCAATATCTTCTTTTGATTGTTTACTTCACAGGGTGTTTGCTGTTCATTTTGACAAGGAATAGACAATACAAGACAAGAAAGTGTGATGTGATATGCTCAAGTATGCATGATATGCATGAATAATACTTACAATAGTTCCATCGACTCACAGACCGAGGTGATCAACAGAAGTGCTCTCATGGATTTCTTTCAGATGCCCATTCAGTTCTTGCACTGAAATGATAGAATGCTTCCCATTTATGACTTTTATCGTTGAGATATTGAAAACATGAATAATGGAGGCCCCAAGCAGCAGAGTCAGGGATTCATCTATTCCAAACTATGTCTCAGCATGTTAGTTGATAGCTTCTTCATGACCTTTTCAATAATCATTTCCTTTGCCCAATGTGTCCTTTGGAGGTTCAACATAGTTCCCTTATCTTGAAGTCTTTGTATGACAGAACACTTTTTTTTTAATTTTGATTTCGAAATCAAATGTTGGCTTTGCCAAATTAATGTCAATGTACCTCAGGACTTGATTCTCCAAATTAACATATCTATAACATGACAACGGTAGTTACCGTACTAAACTCGGGAATCATTTCTATTTAAGCAAGAATTGTTGCACTTCAGATAGGCACATACATATTACTTGGTCAAAGGTCTCATTTGAGTTTAAATATTGTCTATCTCATATGCATGCTCATTCAAATTATCTCCACTAATCGACTCTACCTACCAAGAGAGATTAACAGGTCTTTAATAGGCTTGAAATGGGGTCTATGAGGGACATGGGTTAAATGAAGGCCATTTTGAGATAGGAGCTGATGTGACACAATAAACAAACCCTCACACTATAAATTTATTGTTTGAATTTTAAGCAGCTTGGAGGCAATCTTGCTAGACTCCAAATTCCTTCTATCTTCTTGGCATTAATTTGGATCTTGATTAGGATAGTTTTTTCCATTCCAAAAATTTTGGTTCCCAAATTTGTTTCTTTTGTTCTTCTCCCTTTTCTTTATTTCTCTTACTCTTCCCTTTTCTTTCTCTTTATTTTCCTTACTCTTCCCTTTCTTTGAGCATTTTATCATTTTGTCCTTCTTTCTTGTAGGACTATCAAGTACATAATTTTTAAGAACTAGATGGTCTTCCTCTTTTTTCTCCAATTTTGATTGAATCTTTGGTAAAAATGTCTTTATGATCCAAATGAAAACCTTTTACTGCTATAGGTAAAAGAAAACTCAGTTGGCTTTGTGAACCACCTTTTTATGTTTCATTTTTTTTATTTTATTTTCTTTTTATCTTTTCTTTGATTTTCTTCTTCTTTGTTTGTTTATTTTTTTATTTTTGGTTCTAGCTCTAAAAGAGTTGTCTTGTTTATACCAACTTGGGCTTCCAATAATGGATGAGTGGAGTAACATAAATCTTCTTTAACAGGGATAAATCATTTGTTACTTTGTCTTGATATATTGGAGATATTAAGGGAACTTCAACTACCCTTATGGTTTTGAGAACATCAGCTATCCTTATGGTCTTGAAAACATCAACTACCCTTATGGTCTTGAGAACTTCAACTATCTTCATGATCTTGACTAATCATTGCTTTCTTTGATCTTCTTGCCTCTTTATCTTAGTGATCATAAGACTTGTCAAAAGTATCACAACAGCTCAGGGTAGGTTATTGGGGTTTGTAAGCCAATGAAAAGAAAGCTAAAATTTTATGAAGGCTCAACGGGACAACTAGGTATTGATATTTAATAGGGTGGATACTAGTTGTTGGCTAACCAAACACTGCCTAGATCATCTCTCCCTTAAATAAGCAGAGTTCAATTTCTCCTCGAAAGTTTGTCAAAGCATGTTCTAAGACTGACTAGGACCTAGACAAAGGTAATTAAGCAGGAGCCCTCTCTAAGTAAGCATACACAACTCAATGCTATAGAGCAATTCCCTCACCTAGTAAAGTCATTCAAGTCATGATGCATAGACACATTAATTTATGAACATCAAGCTAGATTCCTCATTGGTTGAGCACCAAAATGAACAAAGACCAACAAAAATTTTGATGAAAGTAATTTATTCTAGCAATTTTAAATTTGAAAAACACAATAGTTCCAAAATATTAAAGAAAGTAAAATTGAAAAGCATCATTCAAGTTAAGGAAGGTTCGTTGAGTTTAAGCTTCTTTTCCTTTCACATCATCAATGTTTCCATCTTGAAAGGATGATAAAACAAAATCTTCTTCCAATCCTTTTCCCACCATGAAGGTTGCAGTGGAGGTGCTCTATTGAACCTTGGTAATGGATTGTCTTTGGTGTTGGGCTTATCCGGCTCAGGTAGCTTACCACTATCAATTAGATCTTGGATCTCATGCCTTAAATGAGCACATTTATTTGTTTCATGCCCTTGCATTTGATGACATTTACAGAAGGCCTCGACATTGAAGTTTGGTGGCAGTGGATTATGTAGTGGTTGAGGAGCTAACGGTTGCAACAACCCTTTCTTTTGCAGCTTGCTAAAAACCCAAGATAGAGGTTTCCCCAATTCTGAGAATTGTCTTTTATTTCCTTGACCGGCCACATTAACATCAACTTCTTTTTGCATGCTTTGATTGCTAGGCAGATAATTCCCTTTCTCATTCCTTCTTATTGAAAAGCGATTTTTCTCCCTTTCCCACTCTTCAATTTCAAGACCAACTTGGAGAAGATCTTTGAAATCCCTTATAAGGGTGTGAGACATCCTTTCAAGGAGATTGGACAGGACACCTCTCACGATCATCCTTATTTGATCAGATTTATCGGGCCTCTTCTTGAGCAAAGCAGCCTTATTTCTCCACCTTTTCACATAGTCCACAAAATTCTCATTTGGCCTTTGTCTAATGGACTCAATTTCCATTAAGGTAACTTCCAACTCGACATTATACCCATATTGCTGGATGAAGGCCTTGTATAGCAAATCCTAATTCTTTTGTGTTCCATCATCTAAGGTATTGAACCAATTTTGGACAACAGGGTCCAATGAGAGCATGAAGTACCTTAGAGTTTGAGCCTTAGTAGCTTGGGTAGACTGCATAGCAGTGATTTACTGATTCACATGGAGATGAGGATTTCCAGTACCATTGTATCTAGAAAAGGATGGCATCTTGAACTTATAAGGGACCTCCTCATCTTATTCAAATAGTTTATCGATCTCGGACATCTCTTCGGTTTTCAGCTTCTTCTCAAATTTCTTTTCTAAATCAGCAATCATCTTTTCAACATCGGATGTCTCGGTCTTTTCAATAGTTGCCTTCTCAACAACCTTCGGCTCCTTTTTGTCTTGAGGATCTTGGTAGTATTGAGCCCAATCATCATCATCAATGATTACCTTATCATCATTAAAAGCTACTTCACCAATTTTAGCCTTCCCATTGTCCTTTGGCTTCTTGGAGCTAGCAGATGCTTTGGCATGATTTTCTAAAATTGCAGTCAATTGGTTCTTCATGGTCTTTGCTAGGGCCTCTTTTATTTCTTCCATTTTGGCATTGAGGGCTTCATCCACCATTCTTTGAATTTGTTCGGGGTCCATTATTTTTGGTGATCAAGTGATTGAGTCGTTGCTAGATACTTCATCTCCGGCGTAGGTCGGATTGTTGTAAGCTTTTGAACTGTCGTAATCCAGGGCTGTGAGCCAGAGAGGATCAATGATATGGTATGCAAATGTATGCATGTATGCATGTATGCCCAAACAACCAACAAACAAGGATAATTAGAATGCTCCTTCCAACCTTATAACATCCACACATGAATGGCGAGTCCCTTTTCCTAGGTATATGGTTAGCAAAGTACCAACATGGTGTATCTTGATATTGAATATTTCCCTCGGATGTTTCAACCAATAGTTATATTTTCGAAAATGAAAATCAATTTATGATAATTCCCATTAATTAGGTTTTAATCCATTCAACCAACTAAAGTAGCTTTTATGTTATATTGGATTAAAACTAAATTAAGAGGTTTATAATAGATAGATTTCTCACTTGAAAAGAGTAACTAATGGTTCATTCCAAAAACAAGCCCATGATTAATTATTCTTAGTGTAAACTAGGCTCACAATTGATTTTTGGTATTTCTTAATTGACCTAAATAATTTGCAAGCTCTTTGTAAGAAAAGGTTGGATAAAAACAATTTTGTTTTTAAGCCCATTGTAAAAAGATTTTAGAAAAAATGTACTTTGGGCTTAGTATTTGGGCCATGAGCAAAAGAACTTTTTATTTGTTTTTAGAAAAGTCTTATGTCCAAAGACCATCTTGAAAACATTTTGAAAATAGCTTTGGTCTTTTGGATTTAGAGAAAAATTTATTTGAGCTTGCAAATGTACTTGGGTCAAATTAGAAAAAGAACAAACCAAATAAGCCATGATTTAAGCCAAGATAAATTAACCATAGTCAAACAACATGCATTTGGGGTAATACCTAAGGAAAGTAACTAGGCCAATGAGCTTTAGTCTTTGGGTTAAAAGGCTTGGGTTCCCATAGCAAGTATATAGCAAATGGTACAAGGCTATGAGTGGTTATGCCATGCTCGATCTCCATACTTTGAGTGAAAGTATGGTATCCCTTACATAACACAACATGGGCAACATGGGCGTCCTAACTCACGCACACGATGCAATCTAATATGATGCAGTGGACAATATCATTATAAGAAAGAATAGCATAATATAAAGACCAACGGAATTAACTTCTCTTATCCCCAGTGGAGTCACCACTGTGAGCGGGGATTTTTACCCCCACTCCCAATGGAATGGTTCTTGCAACTTCGGCACTGTTTAGGCTCGAGGCCTTAGAGAACACGGACGTAAGTCCGAAGAAAATGGAGTCGCCACCCGAACGGGCCAGGAAAAAGAAAGGGGTTGATGACTCAAATCCTAAGGAATCCCCAACCCCCTAATGGGTTCAGAAAGTTGGGTACGTGTGGGGAAGATGAGAAATGGACAAGCACCCCCACAACGCCCAGTTCATTGGAACCGGCCTCCTTTACAGGTCTTAATATTATAAAATTCTTAAATATAATAACATTATCCATATTACACACAACAATTAAAAAAAGGCATTATTATATTAAAATCAAAGCAATGTCCAAACAAAGCAAATAAATGGACACCCATCCAAGGATGGAAACATGTCCTTACATCCCATGCCTAAATAGGATACCCACCGAAAGCTAGAAACATGTCCTTTACATTGGTTCTAAAATAGAAAATCAATTTAAATTACATGATATTTAACCAATGTGGTATCCACCAAGTGGAAACATACCTCTTACAACATTTTGGAAATCTAAATAAATTGATAAAAGTAAATAACCATTCATTATAAATAAATCATTCATCAAAGATATTAAATATCAATAGAAAGTAAACATCCATCCATGATAAATTAAATAAACCAAGCATTGAACTTAAATAAGTTAAAGCATATAAAATAAATCAAAGCATAGTCAAATATAAAATTGAATAAAGCAAGTAAAGATTCAAATTAGAGCTACTATTTCCAATTAAGGTTCTTTATTCCATGTGTTTAGGGTTTTGGAATTTTATGGGTTTAAGCTACTGTGTTTTTAAGAGAATTAAAATGAATTAAAGTTTTATGATTCAAAAAGTTGGTAAAATTCTTTGATTAACCAAATTAGGGTTTGTGATGTAAAATCATGAATTTAGAGTTTGGGCTCTTCAAAAAATTTAGATTATGACTATTAGCTACTGAATTATGTTTTTAAGCTTACTGTATAAAATTATAACATTTATGTTTATATGGTTTTTGATCAATTTCTCCTAATTTCTCCCTCATTTTTGTGTTGTTTTAGTCCTTATTTATAGAAGACTTCGATGGTTAATTCTAATTATTCATGGAACATAATATACATTATGAAAAGGTAACCAAAACCTAATTGTATTAGGTTTCGAAAAATCTGCATCGGAAAAATTTTGCTGGCGAAAAAAACTGCTGCGAAAAATTGCGCTGGCAAAAAAAAAACTGCTGCAAAAAAATTGTGCTGGCAAAAAAGCTATTGCAGCTGGCAGCGACAGCGGCGGGCGAATTGGCCTGCGGGCCATTTTGCCTGTAGGAATCTCCTGCGGGCGAAATGCCCATGGGCCCGCGCTGACTTTCGGCGACGATTTTTTCGTCGCCTATTTTTCCGTTGTCGATTTTTTTATTATTTATTATTATTTATTATTTTTGATTTTTTATTCACTTCACCATTTTTTACTAAAATAAACAATAAAATTAATCAAGATACCATAAAAATTATTTTGGACCAACTAAAATATATTAGACCGGTTCTACAGTTTGCCCCCTGCTTGAACGATCTGAGACTTTAGGGAAAGAGAGTGAAAAGCAATAAGACTTAATTTTTGAGATGGTTGAGGTTTTGGGTTCTAGACCCCGTTCGAGTTCTGGAATCAATGATAATTTTAGACCGGACTGACTAAAATATATTGGACCGGACTGGGTCAAAAATTAAGGGTCTACAAGTTGTTATACCCTCCGCCCCGAATTACGCAATGATCACGCTAACATGGAGCCAGGTAAGTTAACACCGGATAAGTATATCATTATTCTATCTACTTAAATTCTTAAATTAACGTATTTTTCCTAAATTTTCTAAAAAAATAGAAAATATGAAAAACAAACAAAGAAAAATGTAAAAATAAAAACAAAAGAAAAAACAAATAAAATAAATATATTAAGGAAAAAAAGAAAAAAAAAGGAAAAAAATAAACAACAAAAAAAAACGAAGGAAATAAAGAAAAGAAAAAAAAGAAAAGGAAAAATAAATAATTACCTTACTCTTTTGATTTGAACTACGATGAAGCGGCATTCCAGATAGTATACCTATATTTCCATCTTCATGATGCCAAATAAACTCCAATAACTCGGCATTAGAATGAGTTCCTGATCTTGAAACATGCATTTTTTCAAAACTGTATGCTAAACTTGAAATGCTTATAGCTATGAATGAATGGAATGAAAAGTTTGTTGTGAATAAAATGAAGAAATTGTTCGTTTATAAAGAGGAACGACAAAGGAAAAAAAATTCAAAAAGTAAATTTCACTATTGATAAATAGTAGTTTACTATTTACAGATAGTAGGATACTATTTATAAATAGTAGGATACTATTTATAAATAGTAGGTTACTATTTATGATAAGTAAATAGTACATAAACAGTGACTACACAGTAAATAAATAGAAAAGTCAATTATTCAATTTAATCGTTCAAATACTTGCGTGTATATAAATTTTTTGCACTTTTAAAAATATTTTTATACACAGGGGGCAAGGAGAAGATATGTGCAAAAAAAATTAGTTAAATTATTTGCAAACAAAATTTATATGCTACTGATTATAATTATTTTTTGCAGATAATTAAATTTCTATTAGCTTGGGTCCAAAACCCAAATTATCCTTAGGTCCAGAAACTAAAATCACTTTTAAGTCCAAAACTTAGCTCGAGTCTAGAACCCAAATTATCCTTAGGTCCATAACCTAAAATCTCTTTTAAGTCTAGAACTTAGCCCGGGTCCAGAACCCAAATTGCCATTAGGTCCAGAACCTAAAATCTCTTTTAAGTCCAGAACTTAGCTCGGGTCCAGAACTCAAATTACAATTAGATCCGGAATCTAAAATCGCTTCTAAGTCCAGAACTTAGCCCGAGTCCAGAACCCAAATTACCATTAGGTCTAGAACCTAAAATCTCTTTTATGTCCAGAACTTAGCTCGGGTCCAGAACCCAAATTATACTTAGGTCCAGCACCTAAAATATTCTTGAGTCCAAAACTCGAACCAGGTCCAGAACCCAAAACCTCAACAATCTCGAAAAAATTAAGTCTTATTGCTTTTCACTCTCTTTTACTGAAGTCTCAAATCGTTCAAGCAGGGGGCAAACTGTAGACCCTTAATTTTTTAGCCAGTCTGGTCCAATATATTTTATATAGTCCAAAATAATTTTTGTGGTATTTTAATTAAACAATATTTATTTTAGTATTTATTTTTTATAATTTTTAATAAAATAAACAAATATGAAAAAAAATAATAATAATAAATAAATAAATAAAAATAAAAATAAAAATCGGCGACAAAAAATTCATCTCCGAAAGTAGTATTGGCTGGACGCCCAGCCAGCGCCTCGCAATTTTTCTCCAACTCTCACAGTCCTCGACAATGCTCGCAGTTTCCGCCAGCGAAATTTTTCCAATGCAATTTTTTCCGAAACCAAATTCTATTTGATTTCGATTTCTTTTCCTAATTAATTTTAGTTTCCTTAAACAATTAGAATTAGGTTTATGATTTTTCCTATAAATAACACTTTAAAACTCAGAATTAAAAACATGGACTTGGACTTATGACGGGGACTTGATTAGTGGATCAAAAATTGGACTTTTAAAACTTGGTAGGAGAAGATTAGCAACAAGCAAGCAATCAACAATTTATCAAAGGTAGCCACACTGCCTTTGTCTTTGTTTATCTAGAAGTTAATTTTGGTGGAACCAACTATGCAGGTTTGATCCTTAATCATAAATTACTCATTATCACAATAGCGTTGTTTCTTTGATTAATAAGAATATACACATAAAACTTTGATCTTTAAATATGTAGTAACTTGATCTTCATTTCAATACCCTAAATTATTTCTTCTGTTTCCAGAAACCTTAAAACCCTAAAAAGTACTCTTCTGTTTCCAAAAACCTTAAGAACCCTAATTTATTTCTTCTATTTCCAAAAACCTTAAAAACCTTAAATTGTTTCTCCTATTTCTAAAAAATTTTAAAAACCCTAAACTGTTTTTCTCTAACTTTTTTTCAAAATTTCCAAATGTTTTCTTAAATCTCCAAACCCTAACCTACTTTACAGTTTCTAAAAATCATAATTATTTTATAAAACTCTAAACTATTTTCTTAAATTCTAAAACCAAATATGTCTTCTAAAATACCAAAACCCTAATTTTCCCAAAACCAAAACAGCAAACCCTAAACTTTTCTAAACCCTAATTCTTAAAACCTTAAAATCAAATAAACCTAAACCCTAAAACTCAATACAGTGACCCTAAAATCACAATCCAGTAGCTAAGAATTATAAACCCTAATATCTTAAGATTCCAAAATCCTAATTTCATAAGATTACCCTTAAACTGTAATTTGATTAACAAAAAAACCTTAATACTTTCATAAATTCATAAAACCCTAATCCATTCCAATGTTACAAAACCTTTACAGTAGGTTAAACCAATAACAATAACAATACTAAAATCCCAAAACCCTAAATGTTAATTAATGAACTTCAAATAGAAACAGTAAACCATAATTTATATCTTTACTTGCTTTATTTAATTTTAAATTTAATTATGTAGTTTATTATATGCCTTGATGGTTGATTAATTTAATTTTGATGCTTGATTTATTTAATTTATCATGGATGGATGTTTTCATTATTGTTATTATTTGTTCGTTTTAGTATTAAAATTGTAAGAGGTATGTTTCCACTTTATGGGTACCTCATTAGTTAAATATCATGTAATTTAAATTGCTTTTATATTTTAGACCAATGTAAAGGACATGTTTCTACCTTTTGGTGGGTGTCCTATTAGTTTAGACATATATGATGTAAGGACATGTTTTCATCTTCGGATGGGTGTCCATTTATTTGCTTTGCTTGGACATTTGCTTTGATTTTAATATAATGATGCTTTATTTCAATTGTTGCATGTAGTATGGGTAATATTGTTATACTTAAGAATTTTATAATATTAAGACTTGCAAAGGAGGCCGGTTCCAATGAACCGGGCGTTGTGGAGGTGCTGGGCCATTTCTCACCTTGCCCACACGTACCCAACTTTCCGAACCCATTAGGGGGTTGGGGATTCCTTAGGAATTGAGTCATCCACCCCTTTCTTTTTCCTGGCCTGTCCAGGTGGCGACTCTATTTTTTTCGGACTTAGGTATGTGTTCTCTAAGGTCCTGAGCCTAAACAGTGCCGAAGTCGCAAGAACCATTCCACCGGGAGTGGGGGCAAAAATCCCCGCTCAGAATAACCTTCCCCCATTGAAGGTTTTCCATTCCAACACAATCCATTAATCATTTTAAGCTTATATTCATCACTTATATCACCAAACAATAAGATTAAACCAATAAAATTATACAATTCAACAACTTTGGAAAAATCATTTTTCAAAACCCTAAATCACACTTCCATTCTCTAACTCCAGCCAAATATAACCAAATACAATATTTGACTTAAAAATACTTGTTTAAACACCAAAACAACTCATTTAGAACCAATTTTCACAATTAAAAACCCTGATTTCTCAAACCCTAAAAGTCCAT
Organism: Garcia nutans; assembly: GCA_947685225.1. Classification (NCBI taxonomy): domain Eukaryota; kingdom Viridiplantae; phylum Streptophyta; class Magnoliopsida; order Malpighiales; family Euphorbiaceae; genus Garcia; species Garcia nutans. Next base: position 26,554,885 of record CANTUV010000007.1, on the reverse strand, counting down.
TACCCTAAATTCTCTTTCTTCACCATTCTTTATCCAAATTCAACCATTTCCTCAATCCAACCTTAATATCATTAATAACTAAACAAAATAACTTCATACACATCAATTCCAGCAATTATAACATGCTGCTTCAAAAATTTAAAACTCACATATTCAAAATTTCTATGGAAATCCAAAGAAAAAGCTAAAGAACTTATTTTTTCAAGTGGAAATCTCTAAAAATCCTTTTTGAACCTTTGAAATCCTTCAATTCTTGGAAGCTTTGAAGGTCAAAATCCTTGGTCTTGAACATCGATGGTGGCCGGCCATGAGAGAAGAAGAAGAAGAAGAAGAAGTTTAAAAATAAATTTTCTCTTTCCTTTCATCTTTTAATTATAACCATATATATATTATAATAATTTAATAATTAATTATTTAATTATTTATTAAAGAAATTAAAAGACTAAAAATCCATCATCCATTCAAAAATAATTTATTTTTAAATTATTTTAATAATTTTTAATTTCTAAAATTTATTTACAAAAATACCATTGGACTTTGACTTTTCTTTTAAAAAGTGTTGACTTTTATATGTTATGTACATTTTACATATATATCACATATATATTTTACTTTTTCTTTTAAAATATCTTCATTTTTTATTTAAAACCATTAATTTAATTTATCCTATTAAATTATAATTTATTTTATCAAATTTCTAAAAATTAAAAATTTTTATAATTCTCTCCCCTTAAAATAAATTTCATCCTCGAAATTACTTCCTCTCAAGTCTGGAATAATTGGGGATACTGACTCTGTATCGTCTGCTCACTCTCCCATGTCGCCTCCTCAGTGGCATGATTCTTCCAAAGGACTTTCACAAGTGGCACCCTCTTATTCCTCAATTCTTTAGCCTCTCATGCCAAAATCACCACTGGTTCTTCCTCGTAAGTCAGATCTGGACTCACCTCAATAAAATCCACCGACAAGATATGGGATGGGTCAGACCTGTATCTCCGAAGCATCGAGATATGGAAAATATTATGAATTCGATCCAACTCAGGCGGCAAAGCTAGTCTATAAGTCACAGGACCAACTCTCTCCAACACCTCATAAGGTCCTATGAAACGAGGACTTAACTTCCCTTTGCAATCAAATCTCATAATCTTCTTCCATGGAGACACCTTCAGAAATACTCTATCTCCCACATTGAACTATATGTCTCTTCTCCTCAAATCGGAATAGGATTTCTGTTGGTCTAAAGCTGCATTCAAACGACCCCGAATTACTTTCACTTTCTCTTTTGTTTCCTTAATCAAATCGGGACCGACCAGTTTATCTTCTCCAACCTCATCCCAACACAAAGGTGTCCTTCATCTCCTATCATGCAAGGCCTCATAAGGAGCCATCCCAATACTGGACTGATGACTGTTGTTATAAGCAAACTCAATCAGTGGCAAAAATCTTTCCTAATTCCTGGTAAAATCAATGATACAGCTCCTCAACATATCCTCTAGAATCTGTATCACTCTCTCTGACTACCCATCTATCTAAGGATGGAAAGTAGTACTAAAATACAACTAAGAACCCAAAGCATCATGCAAACTCTTCCAAAACCTTGAAGTAAACTGGGATCTCGATCCGACACCAAAGAAACTAGGACTCCATACAGCTCAGCCAACCGCTCAAGAGAATAATCCATCTGAACTGGAAGAAAATGAGTTATCTTCATCATCTGATCAACTATCACCTAGATTGCATCATGCTTCTTTTGGGTCAAAGGCAGTCTAGTAAAAAAATCCATTGCCACTCGCTCTGATTTCCACTCGGGCACTGATAAAGGTTGGAGCAACCCTGATGGAACCTGGTGCTCAGCCTTCACTCTCTGGCAAGTGAGACATCTGGATACAAATACTGCTATGTCCCTCTTCATACCTGACCACCAATAATGTCTCTTCACATCCTAATACATCTTGGTACTCCCAGGGTGCATAGCCTAAAGTGACTGATGTGCTTCCTCTAATATCATCCTTTTCAATTCTGCATCATTAGGAATACACAACCTATCTCAGTGCCATAGACTTCCATCATCCCTCACAAAAAAAGTCTCGACTCTCCCCCTTCTGACAAACCAATACAATTTTTTGAATTCTCTCATCTGCCAACTGAGCCTCCCTAATATGATCAAAGAAGATTGGCCTCAATTGCAACTGAGCCATCAAAGCGCCATCATCACAAGACTCAAATCTAGCATGCAACGCTCTCAACTCAACAAGCAACAAGAGCGAATAAGCAGTCAAACCTGCCAAAGACTTCTGACTCAAGGCATCAGCAACAACATTTGCCTTACAAGGATGATAATCAATCAAATAGTCGTAGTCTTTAATCGAATCTAACTACCATATTTGCCAAAGATTCAGCTCTCTCTGAACAACCAGGTATTTCAAACTCTTCTGATCCATATAAATGAAACACTTTTTTCCATACAAGTAATACCGCCAAATATTTAAGGCAAAAACTATGGCTGCAAGATCCAAATCATGCATTGAGTAGTTCAACTCATGTGGCTTCAACTATCAAGAGGCATAAGCAATTACTCTACTCTCTTGCATTAGAACACAACCTAAACCACTGTGTGAAGCATCATTATATATCACATAAGGTTTACCTTGCATAGGCAGGGTAAGGACAGGGGCCTGAGTCAACGTCTCCCTCAGCTACTCAAAACTCACCTAACAATGATCTGTCCACACAAATTTAACTCCTTTCTGAAGTAATCTGGTGAGTGGTGTAGCTATCATAGAGAAACCCTTCACAAACTAATGATAATAGCCTGCCAATCCCGGAAAACTTCTAACCTCTATCACAGTCTTCGGTAGAATCCAATTCAAGATAGCCTCAACCTTACTCAGATCAACTCTAATACCCTCTGCTGAAACCACATAACCAAGAAAAGTTACCTGATCAAGCTATAACTCACATTTAGACAGCTTAGCATACAACTGCCTCACTCTCAGAGTCTGCAATACAATCTGTAAATGCCTAACATGATCCTCCTCATTATGTTAATATACCAAAATGTCATCAATGAAGACCACCATAAACTGATCGAAATATGGTCTGAACACCCTGTTCATCAAATCCATAAAAGTTGTTGGTGCATTTGTCAATCCAAAGGGCATCACCAGAAACTCATATGCCCATACTTCGTGTGAAAAGCTATCTTGGGTACATCCACATCTCTGACTCTCAACTGATGGTACCCTAATCTCAGATCAATCATAGAGAATACTATTGCTCCCTTCAACTGATCAAAGAGATCATCTATCCAAGGAAAAGGATACTTGTTCTTGATGGTCACCTTATTCAACTGCCTATAATCAATACACAATCTCAAGGTGCCATCCTTCTTCTTCACAAACAACATAGGCCCTCCTCATGGGGACACACTAGGGCGGGCGGACCCTTTTTACAATAACTCTTACAACTACACCTTCAACTCTCTCAATTCAGTAGGTGCCATCCGATAAGAGGTAATAGAGATAGAAGTGGTACGAGGCAACAAATTGATACCAAACTCCACTTCTCTCATAGGAGGTACCCCTAGTAACTCATTAGGAAAAATATCTGGAAACTCGGGAACTGTGAGTATACTGCAAACTGGGATCCACTACTCTGGTATCTACAAAATCAGCAAGATAAGCCTCACATCCCTTTCGAATCATCCTCCTAGCTAAAATAGCTGAAGTAAAAATTGATGAAAGACGTCTTTGCTCACTAGATACCACCACATAACTGCCATCACGTGTTCTTAAAGTAACACATTTCTTCTGACAATCTACCACAGCCCCATGCCTGGATAACCAATCCATGCCTAAAATCAGATCATAATATGAAAGGCATCTCAATCAGGTCACAAAAGAAATTCCTCATCCTGAACAACAATTTGGCTATTTCGGTGCACCCTACTCACCACAATACTATGCCCTAAAGGATTTCTGACCAAAACATCAAATCCTAAGAACTCATAATACAAATCACTCACAGGCAAGATGGATACACTAATGCAAGAAAGAGTCAACCCAGGGTCTAATAATGCAAAAACTGAAGTACCAAATAAAGTAAAAGTACCAGCAATAACAGCTGAAGCATACGGCTGCCTCTGCATCATATAAACCTGCTGCGATGGTCCTACCTCATCTGGTCTACTACCTCCAGCTGTAGAACCTCCTCTCTGACTAGTTCCAGATCAACCACCTCTATCAAAACCTTTGCCACCATGACCCCCTCTGTCACTGGGTCGAGAAGTTGCAGTATCTGCTTGTCTATTCTCTGGTGGCTCTGGACAATCTTTGATAAAATGGTCTGACGACCCACATCTAAAACACACTACCAAAGCACCTCTCCACTAGCAGACACCTGCATGTGCTTTACCACAATGAACACAAGTAGGTGGAGTAGGCCTTTGAGCCACTGGGATCGAAGCACTAGCCACTAAAACTGCAGGTCTCTGTCTCTATCTCTGCTACTGTATTGACCTGCCAAACTGCCCCTGGCTCCTACTGAATCTCTGAAAATATCCTCTTAGGCCTCTCTTCACTAATGAAGACCCTGCCTCACTCTGGGGTCTCCTAGCTCTGGTCTCCTCAACCATGGCAGCTGCTGTAAGACTTTGTGCTCTCTCTACACTCCTAGCAGCTGCAACCAACTGAGAAAAATCTTGATACTGAGAGCCTGCTATGATACACATGATAGAGGATCTCAGTCCCTCCTCAAATCTCTTGCACCTGTCAATCTCATCAGAAATGATCCCACTAACATAATGACTCAACCGAATAAACTCGATCTCATACTCTATCAATGTCCTGGTATCTTGTCTCAGACTCAGGAACTCCATCTTCTTTACAGATATACTCCCTCGGAGTATACTTCTGCTTAAATTTCGTAGGAAATCATCATAAGTTAGAACTAGTGGATTAGCTGAAGCATGTGGAACCATCTTCCACCACTCATAGGCATCCCTCTACAATAGAGATCTAGGATAATCAAACTTCTTCTCTAGACTGGCTTGTAGCTGGATAAACACTCTCTAAACCCAGTCTAGCCACTGCTCTACTACAGTAGGGTCTGTAGTACCAACAAAGTCCTCAGCTCCAAATTTTCTCAACTTATCATACTTCCTCTCCGGTAACTGCGGTTGCGGCGACAACGACTACTGATCTGGAGCCTGCCTCAATAACTCTACCATATGCCATACCCAGCTAGGCGGGATCTCATCAGCTGCTGGTCTCACAGGCATAGAAATAGATGCCTCACCAGTAGACACAACTCTAGCTCCATCTCTACCCTCATCAGGAGCCACACTCTCTGCACTACCCTTTCAGACTGATGTGTCTGAGATGCCATAACTACCTATATTTGCAAACACAGCAGAAATTACTATATCGAGATCAAAAACTGCTAGTGCCAATGCATGTATTACAATTGAAAACTATTTTCAAATCTCCCATTTTCTTTCTCTATCAACCCACCTAGGTTGAGAACCTCAAATCTAGGCTCTGATACCAAAATAAATGTAACATCCTTATACTCTATACACGTATAATATACACACCTAGTATATGTAAAATACATATATATGGTACAAAAATGTCACGACCAGGTTCAATAAAAATTTTCACATTTCTGATATAAAATTTCAAATACTAAATATATAAATTTAAATAGTATATAAATATTCTTTACTTGTTATAGGAACTAAAAATAAATATTTTATATGAAAATCTCTAGGAAAAATTCGCCAGAGTTTTATCTGTAATTTGGACATTCCAAAATTTAAGGCTAACCTCACTTTAACTTTGGATTCTCAAATTTTAATATACTAAGTTTATTTACATTATTAGAAACATATTTTAATACATTTAAACCATTTATATTACAAAAACACACTCTTATACACAAAATCCTAAAATTGCATAACCTTCCCCCATTAAAGGTTTTCCATTCTAGCACAATCCATTAATCATTTTAAGGTTATATTCATCACTTATATCACCAAACAACAAGATTAAACCAATAAAATTATACAATTCAACAACTTTGGAAGAATCATTTTCCAAAACCCTAAATCACACTTCCATTCTCAAATTCCAACCAAACACAACCAAATCTAATATTTGACTAAAAAATACTTATTTAAACACCAAAATAACTCATTTAGAACCAATTTGCACAATTAAAAACCATGATTTCTCAAACCCTAAAAGTCCATAACCTTAAATTCTCTCTCTTCACCATTCTTTATCCAAATTCAACCATTTCTTCAATCCAAACTTAAAATCATTAATAACTAAACAAAATAACTTCATACACACCAATTCCAACAATTATAACATACTACTTCAAAAATTCAAATCTCACAAATTAAAATTTTCTATGGAAATCCAAAGAAAAAGCTAAAAAACTTACTTTTTCAAGTGGAAATCTCTAAAAATCCTTTTTGAACCTTTAAAATCCTTCAATCCTTGGAGGCTTGGAAGATCAAAATCCTTGGTCTTGAACATCCATGGTGGTCGGCCATGAGAGAAGAAGAAGAAGAAGAAGAAGTTTAAAAATAAAATTTCTCTTTCCTTTCATCTTTTAATTATAACTATATATATATTATAATAATTTAATAATTAATTATTTATTAAAGAAATTAAAAGACTAAAAATCCATCATCCATTCAAAAATAATTTATTTTTGAATTATTTTATTAATTTTTAATTTCTAAAATTTATTTTTAAAAATGCCATTGGACTTTGATTTTTCTTTTAAAAAGTGTTGAGTTTTATATGTTATGTATATTTTACATATATATCACATATATATTCTACTTTTTTATTTAAAATCTCTTCATTTTTCATTTAAAATCATTAATTTAATTTATTCTATTAAATTATAATTTATTTTATCAAATATTTAAAAATTAAAAATTTTCTAAAATTTGGGATATTACAAAATATTAAGGCTAAAAGCACTTTTAAAAAGAGACCGTGAGATGGTATGCCTTACAACTGACTAGTAGACTAGTGTACAAAACTTAAATTATATAACACTTATTGTCCACTTTATAAATAAAGACTAGAAGCTCCAAAAATGAATCCTAAATTTCTACCAAATCACAAGGGAAACCATTAGTAGACAGATTGAGTTATGTTTGAATGAATGGGGATTGAAAAAGGATTGAACAAATTTTAGAGAAAAAAAATTAAGCAATAGATTTTAATAGGTGGGGTTGTAAATAAAAAATTAGGTGTAATAAAATAAATGGAATTAAGGACTTTTGATGGGGTGTAGTAATAATGTAATATCCAATAGATTTTAATATCCAATGCACACACACTACAACCACAACAATGTAGCATAAAGTGCACCAAACGTAGGGATGCTACGGTTTTCTTAATATTCAAAACACTTTAAACTTGATACAATACCTTTATCATTATACATTATAGAAAAGTAAATCATTTACTGATAAAACAAAACATATTAGTTATATATATATATACATTTAAATATTACACAGTGGAAGTTATAAAATATGTACATATTTACACATTAAACATTTCTTTACAAAATATACAGAAGTATACATGATTGGCAATTCTCTTCTGATCTTTAAGTTCCCAAAATCAACTCTTCAAGGTCTACTCTCACTTGGTCTTGATGAACTCTCGGGTTCAACTCTATCAACTCTATTACCTGCGCGATTAAACACTATCGCGCTAAGCCAACGGCTTAGTAAGATAAAACATGCTAATGGTATGCTTTAATGTAATGCAATTTCACATATGTTAATGATAAGATCAACATCATACATATAAAGTTAACCACATAATTATGCATTTCACAAATCATAGTCATATGAGCATACCACATTTCAACATCTTTCCACATTCAACATTAATCAATCATACTCAATAAACAACATCCCATTTCATTAGCTCATAACATTATTTAGGACATTCATATAACCTTGACACCTATGGGCCCAACAAGTATTTAATACGATATTCAGAGTTCAGAGTTACTGATTTGGTTCATAGTCACAATAATCACGCCCGTAGGCAATGTATATACATGTATCTCTATCCATGGATAATGTAACAGACCCAGTCTCTTAGACCATCACTCAACACATATGAGGAGATCCTCAACCCGGCAAGATTGTTACAAATCATATATCTTATATTCACAATTCTCATAGTGTAACAGACCCAGTCTCTTGGACCATCAACTCAACACATATGAGGAGATCCTCAACCCGGCAAGACTGTTACCTTTCATCATTTCTTAGGCATGCCACCCAAATCCAAAACTCTGAAACTGAATAACATATTAAACAAACAATACATTTATTATATAGTTACCATTTCCATTCTCAAATTCTCATCATCATAGCCAATCACAATGGCATTGTCTCATATCATATCTTATTTGAATTATCATTGCATCTTTGATATACATTTCAATTTCAAGGTATATTACTCATGAAACACATTACCATTCACAATGCATAACATAACATTGTTCAATCTCAACAATGCAATTAGGGCAAAGAAAAATTGATATGATTCATAGTTTTAGGACCTTACACATGCATTTGATTATATCATTCACAACCTAATCCAAAAGGAATATTAGCAAAATGACCATATGAATAGTACATTCTGGTTTTAGACTCCATTTTATCCTTATTTTGAAAAATTGTATAAAATAATCTACTTGACTAAAAATTCTAAAATTTTTACAGAATTTAGTTTTGTATCTTAAAATCATTCCTTTAAAATTTCAGATCAAACTGAACACAAAATCTTGGTCAAATAGTTCACCTAACCAGACTGCCCCAATTGCCCTGCATCCTGGCAGCAGTTCTGAACTTTGTGAATTCCATAAATCAAATTCAATCAACGTGGTTCCAAATTATTTTTCTCAAATACTAGACTCACTAAGCAACAACATATCCAAAATTAAATTGGATATGATTTTTCTACATTTTATTAAAAATCCCAAAATATAGCTGTCTCAGTTAAGGTACCTGCTGGAACAGGTCTAATAAAAATAATCTTTATAAACTCATAACCATTCCAAAATCGAATCAACATATTTTTAAGTCATTCTAGACTCATAGAGGCACAACATATCAAAAATTCACTTCAAGAACATTTTTCTATAATTAATTAAAAATCATACAAGTCACAGCCTTTACTAATTGTAAAACAGAAAGAAATTTCACTAAACACAACTCTTACTCAACACAATCACTTCCAACACCTTCACCAACTCAACTTCTCATCTATCAAGCAAAATCAATACTTAAAATCACACCCTAAGCAACTTAATCATACCATCATCAAATCACAACTCAACTCAAGCATAACTTCAAAAATAACAAGGGTAAACAAGAGAAAACTTACCAAATAATGAAATTCCTTGAAACTCCAACTTGTAACTTTGAAAACTTCCTTCACTTTGAGTTTGAAATCATCAAAACCATCACTTGTTCTCTTGCTCTCTTGTCTCTTTGGTGAGCCGGCCACACAACAACAAGAAGAAGAAGAAATGATGAAGAAACACAAAGTCAATAGGCATTAAATACCCATCCAAAAGAAAATTACTATAATACCCTCATCCATTTAACTAAGCTTTTGTCATATCTATACCCATTTAAGTAATTTCACAACCAACACAAAAATATCCTCTTTCCTTGACTTTCCATTTTGACCACTTTATATGTTATATATATCACCATATAAGCAACATATACAATTATCTCTAAACCCCCTTTTCTTTCCCAACCACCAAACAAAAACATTCTCTTCCAATTTCTTATCAACTTATCATATATACATAATTCAAGTGCAACAACAATAACACCAAGACTACTAGGGCATAATTAGGGATATTACAATTCTCCCCCTCTAGAAAGAAATTTCGTCCTCGAAATTACCTGAAATTAACTCTGAAATAACTGAGGATACTGGTCTCTCATGGTATGCTCACTTTCCCAAGTTGCTTCCTCTCTTGCATGATTCTTCCACAGAACTTTTGTAATATCCCAAAATATACCCCAAAAGTTTTGGAGTTATTGTTGTATTTGGATTTAAGGTATATGTTTTATGGAAATAGAAAGATAGATAAATTAATTAAAAGGAAATAGTATAAGGAATGGATGTATATGGAGGATAGTATATATACATATGGTATTTGGGAAATATAAATGCAATATATATATAAGACATATACATAATGTATAAAGTGGTGTAGGGAAGAGTAAGTTTATATAGTTAAATAATAATAATAATAATAATAATAATAAAAGAAAGAAGGAAAGAAAGTCAAAAGGAGTAAGAAGATATTTTGGAAATAATAATATTATATTATATTATTATTATTATTATTATTATTATTATTATATATATATAAGAGATAAGAACAAAGAAAGAAAAGATTCTTTCTTTCTTCTTCTTCTTCTTCTTCGTGGATGAGAGAAAGAGAAAGAGAGAGAGAGAGAGAGAGAGAGAGAGAGAGAGATGTGATTTTTGATCTTCACATCAAATTGCTTAAGGATTTTAAGAAGATTGAAGATGAAGTTTGAAGATTTGGCAAGAAATTCAAGTAAGTCATCTTTTGATTTCTTGGTTTAATTGAAGTTGTGTTTGAGTTTGATAGATTGTTTAAGAGTGTGTTGTTTGATTTTGATATGTTTAAGAGTATGTGAGTAAATTGATTATGGATTTTAAGGATGGATTGAAGAAAAGAGTAAGTGTGTTGAAAGAGATGGTGTTGTAATTGTGTTTAAGGTTTGTAATGATGTTTGTGATTTGTGATTGATGTATGTGGGAGTTGTTTTGATGTTTTGTAAGTTTAAAATGGTTTTTGGGTATGTTTTGGTAAATTTGTTGGAAGTGGATGTTGGTGATAAGGGGTGTTTTGTTGGGTGTCTTGTTGTTTTGGCCGGAATCTGGATTTTTGGCCTGACACGCCCATGAGCACGTCCAGGTTCTTAGGCGTGTCAATTATGTTGGTGGCAGTAGGTTCGACACGACCAGTAACACGCCCGTGTTGGTGAGCGTGTCATAGCTACTGTGAGATTTGAGAATTTACACGGCCATGAGCACGCTCATGTTGTTGGATGTGTCGATGTTTTGTGTGAGGCAGAATGTATTACACGCCCAGTGACACGCCCGTGGTATTGAGCGTGTCAAAGCTTCTGTATTGTTGGTTTAGGGCACAATCAAGGACACGCCCGTGTCGGTGAGCGTGTCATGTGTGTGGAGTTTGCCCTAGTTGATTCTTACCTATATTATTTTATGTGTATCTCTAAGTAAGTATGTATGATCACTTTTGGGATTAGGTGTTGAAGAGATTGAGTTGCTTTAATCCAAGTACTGAAGGATTTATGAAAGAAAGAGTAGATGGATGTGAGTTTCTCTTGAGGTAAGTACAAAACTTCATTTGATTTCATATATTTATATGATTTAGGACCTTAACACCTTCAGCTATAAATGTGTTAATGTGTTATAGTGTTGATGTATATATATATGGATAATGTATATGTTATGGAAGGTGAAAGATGTGACGATACAATTTGTATGATGTGAAAGTAATGTTATGATTGATGTATGCCTAGATAATGTTCAATGCCATTGAGTGATGATAGAAATGATATGATAGATTTGCCTAATTGATGTTTAATGTAATTGATGTTATACATGTATACTTGAATAATAAAGTGTATTAATGTGAATAAGAATGTGATATGAAGCCATTGTGATTGGCTATGATGAATCAAATGTGATGTGAAGCCATTGTGATTGGCTATAATGATAATTGAGAATGATATTGATAAAGAAATAATAAATGAATTGTGTGACTAATGTGTTATTCCATTTTCAGAGTTTGTTGTTGGTGGCATGCCTATTAGTAACAATCTCTTGAAGTTAGGTTGGATTGATCCTTGAAGCCAAGTTGGGTTGAAGTTTAACATGTTTTACTCCCCTTGAAGCTTGGTTGGGTCAAATCCTTGAAGCCTAATTGAGATGTTACAACCCTTGAAGCTAGGTTGGATTGGTTCTTGAAGCCAAGTTGGGTTGATACTTAGCATGCTTTGTTTCCCTTGAAGCTTGGTTGAGCCTAATCCTTGAAGCCTAGTTGGGATAATGATAAATGTGATAATTAAACCAAAGCATTAACTCTGAAAATTGAATGGCATATTAGTGTGTTGTTTGGGCCCGAGTCTGTCTTTGTTGTCAATGTGATATTCAAATGTTGAAATAAATGAATAATGGGATTTATGGCTGACTTTGTTGAAAGTGTGATTCATGATTAACGAATTGTGAATAAAATGATGTTATGAAGTATGATTTTGTAATGTATGTAATAATATATTGAAGGTGAACATGGCTTGAGGAGCTTTGTTGAGATATGATTTTATGAAAATATAGTATGATGTGTAAAATGTATATGAATGTGGAATTTGTGAGTATTGTTTTCATGAAGGTTTGGATAGGTCATTGAATGGTGATTTATTGAAATGATGTATATGTTTATGTATATGAGATAGAAAGGGTAAGTATCGTGTTGTGAATGTTCCATGTAAATATGTAGATAATTTATGAGATTTGTGGGAATATATGAAGGGTACATTGAGAAAGGAAAACGGGGTAAAAGAACAATAAAACATGATGCTAAAAATATGAGGTATGATTCTTTGGTAAAGCATATATTTTATATTTTATATTTATTTGTACTTCTAAGCTCTCGGGCTTAGCGCAGTTGTGTAATCGCGCAGGTGATTATGCGATTGATCTGGAAGTTCAGCTGTTATGCCACGAGAAGGGTAAGAGTGTCTCGAGACCAACTAGAAGGTGATGCATACATATGTGATTTTAAATTATATTGTATTTTTTAGTTAATATATATATTCATATGGATGAATGAAGTTTTGATAAATAAGAATACTGGCTTTTGTAAATGTGTTTTAAATAAATGTTCAATTTTATGAATCTGAATAAAGGTTTTTAAATTGAAACTAAAAGTAACATTCTTATACTTTATATACGTATTGTATGTATACTAGGTATATGTATAGTACTTATATGGAGTATCAGGGTGTTACAATTATTTTGGTATCAGAGCTTAGGTTCGAGATTCTCGGCTTAAGTGAAATTAAAAAGAGAAAGTTTTGAAAAGCTTAAAGAGAAGTAAAAAGAAAAGTTTTAAATTGAAGTTTGTAATACATGCATATGCATTCACATCTAGGTTGGTCTCGAACGTGGCATTATGTGATTTGTGATGTATTTGAATTACATGAGATATATGATAATGTGTAAATGAGGTTTTATATGAAAGCAAATTTTGAAATGTTGATAATTGAGAGATGATTGTGATATAAAGAAATGATATGGAAGGTATAAGTAAAAAAAAAATTGATTATTGATATATGTTTGACATATAAAGGAATGGCTAGAAGAATAAAGTTGGAAATGAGTTAAAAACAAAATTTAGATTAAAGTATGAAATCTTTCCTCTATTATTTGAATCTCTTTCCAACAAACTTTATGTTTGGATTTCTAGAAAGAGGAAATGTTGTTGGATGGGTAATATGAAAAGATATGTTATTTTAATGAAAAATATAATACGGTGAAATATTGAATGAGTTGATTAGTGCAAGTTGAGTGTGATAATTTAAGGTGTGTATATGTAAAGTTAAGGTTTTGTAAAAAAAAAATAAATAAATAAAAAAAAATAAAGAAATAATGTTGGTTAAGTACAAATATATATTGGTGTTGTTTGTATTGTTAAATACAAACATGGTGATTTCAATGTTAGAAATGCGATATGGTTGAATATTGTGAAAGCTCATGTTAATGGTGGTAATATGAGACATTTAGATTTTTGGAATGAGCTTAATAATTGTGAAACATATATGTTTTGATGTTGCTTTGTGGTATATACATATAAGATGTTTTAAAGTTGATATTAAGAGAATGAGATGAATAAGTTGAATGTTTATAGTTTTAATGGAATGTGGATAAAGATCATTTGAATATTGATAGTTTAATGTATTTAATACATGAGATATATGAAATATATAGTAGTGCACATGAAAGTATTATGAATTGGGGAATGTGATTGTTAGTAGGAAAATCTGGTTTGAAAGTAAAGAAAAGGAATTGAGCAAAAAGAAAGTGAGTTACTTTAAGTGATTTGATTGGAAAGGATGAAAAGGACTATGAAAGATGTGTTAAAGATATTTATTGAAGTTAATGAATAACTTAAGTTAGGTTAAAAGAATGAGAATGATAATAGTCAAAGGAAAGTGATAAATATTCAATTTGTATAAACTATATGCAAAAGAGAAATTTAATAAATTGAATAATTATGTGTATATATAAAGAGGATATGTGAAATGAACTTTTTGACATGAATGAAATGATTATATGTAAGAAAGGTGGGAAGTGAGTCACATTATAAGCGTGACCTATGAATGTGTATATAATATGTTTATTATTTTATACCATTACATGTTTAATGGTATTAGAAATGAGAATGGACTTGGGTAATATTGAACAGTGAAATTGTTATGTCAATAACTAAATGAGGCTATCATAAGAAGTTTTGGAACTCAAAGTAATTGTGCATGGAAATGTTTTATGTATAAGTGTAGTATAAGAAATTGTAAGGAAAGAATATGGTATTTGAAATTTTTAGAAGAGATGGATTGGAAATGTAGTAATGAAGGAAACTTGTGTAAGATTTGTATCTGATTGAAGGTTGGGTGTAGAAATGTTAAAGATAATATTATTGAACATGAGTTAGGTTAATAACGACCATATAATCAAAAGCAAACTGTTTTGAGATGGAATTTAAAATGTGTTAACTCTTAGTGTAATAAAAGTTTGGAAAATATATATATATAATTTTTGTGATACAATTTAGCATTATAATCGTAAAGGCTGGAAATCGAATAATAGAAGAACAATATTGATTTACAAACCCCAAGCGTGATTGTTAATATATTATGGTCATATGATTTGGTTAGTGTGATTAGTTGATTAGTTTTATTATCTTCAGATTTAGAACTAAGATGATATAACTGTAGTACAGTTTTGGTGAGATTGATAACTATGTTTCCAGAAACATGGTTAAAAGATATGATTGGTGAAGTTATATCTTATAATTTCTATGTTAAAAATTTAATTATAATTATGTGAAGTGAAGAAATAATAAAAGGGAAGAAATTGTAAATATGATTGAAACATGTTTAGATGATATGATTGAATAATGAGATGTTCAATATAGTTGATGATATATGTGTATACTATTTTGATGTGATGAGAAACCATGATTTTTGACAATGATGTTGGAAATAAATTATAATTGAGGTATAATGCCTAATTGATTATGAAAAATGAATTGTGAAAAGATAAATGAGCGGACTTATCTGCCTCTTGCGGAAACATACGGACCCATTGTGTTGGGCAACCGAACTTGGACTATCGACCTGGTTGGGAAAAGTTCGTTTATGAAGCTATAGTTGTTAATTATATTGATAAACTTTGAATAAATATGAGAGATGATGATATAATTATGGAAGTAATGAAATGTATATTTATAAGCATGATTCTTATTGATTGAATATATGAATCTGAAAAGATTAGAATTTGAAAATAAGTTTGACCTAATGGAATTAGGTTGTATATATATATGTGTATTGTGAAATCCAATGATAAATTTCGATAAGGTAATTGTTGGTTTGGATTAAATAAGGTTGAAATGTTAGTTTGTTATGATAGGTAGATCGATTGATCTAGATTTCGCTTAAGTTGCGAGTCAATATTGAGATTTAATATGTACTGTGGTATTGGGAGTGTAAAATTGAAATGGTAATGTGTATGATGTAATATTCTGGTTTATGAATGAACATAAATAAATTGAATTATATCAATTGTACTTGGTGAGAAAAAGGGAAATGTTGTTTACCTGTTAGGTAAGTTTAAAAGTATTGTATTAATATGTATATTAAATGAGAAGCAAGCTAAAGAAAGTAAGGATATTGTTATTCATTGAAGTTTGGTAAATATTTATTTTGAAAGTGATTATAAGAACGGAATCAGCAATGTTAAGATATTAATTAATGATTTTTGAGGTTAAAGTTAAGAGAATATCTATAACCAGATAATGTGATAATCTGACTCATATACAAAGATAAAATTCATTGGAAATGTAATAAGTTATCTTGATTGCTTTGTTGAGAAAGTACTAAGATATAAGGATATATATATATATCTATACAATGATAAATTATAAAAGTCAGAGAAGATGATTGTTTCTAAGGGGGAGAGTAGAAGTTATGTGACTTGATGAAATCATAATGTAAGAATACGATTATTTTCACATGATGGTGATTTGTTTTAAATGAGTTGTTATTATGCTGGATAATTTCGAGGACGAAATTATATAAGGGGGAGAGAATTGTAATATCCCAAAATATACCCCAAAAGTTTTGGAGTTATTGTTGTATTTGGATTTAAGGTATATGTTTTATGGAAATAGAAAGATAGATAAATTAATTAAAAGGAAATAGTATAAGGAATGGATGTATATGGAGGATAGTATATATACATATGGTATTTGGGAAATATAAATGCAATATATATATAAGACATATACATAATGTATAAAGTGGTGTAGGGAAGAGTAAGTTTATATAGTTAAATAATAATAATAATAATAATAAAAGAAAGAAGGAAAGAAAGTCAAAAGGAGTAAGAAGATATTTTGGAAATAATAATATTATATTATTATTATTATTATTATTATTATTATTATATATATAAGAGATAAGAACAAAGAAAGAAAAGATTCTTTCTTTCTTCTTCTTCTTCTTCTTCGTGGATGAGAGAAAGAGAAAGAGAGAGAGAGAGAGAGAGAGAGAGAGAGAGAGAGAGATGTGATTTTTGATCTTCACATCAAATTGCTTAAGGATTTTAAGAAGATTGAAGATGAAGTTTGAAGATTTGGCAAGAAATTCAAGTAAGTCATCTTTTGATTTCTTGGTTTAATTGAAGTTGTGTTTGAGTTTGATAGATTGTTTAAGAGTGTGTTGTTTGATTTTGATATGTTTAAGAGTATGTGAGTAAATTGATTATGGATTTTAAGGATGGATTGAAGAAAAGAGTAAGTGTGTTGAAAGAGATGGTGTTGTAATTGTGTTTAAGGTTTGTAATGATGTTTGTGATTTGTGATTGATGTATGTGGGAGTTGTTTTGATGTTTTGTAAGTTTAAAATGGTTTTTGGGTATGTTTTGGTAAATTTGTTGGAAGTGGATGTTGGTGATAAGGGATGTTTTGTTGGGTGTCTTGTTGTTTTGGCCGGAATCTGGATTTTTGGCCTGACACGTCCATGAGCACGTCCAGGTTCTTAGGCGTGTCAATTATGTTGGTGGCAGTAGGTTCGACACGACCAGTAACACGCCCGTGTTGGTGAGCGTGTCATAGCTACTGTGAGATTTGAGAATTTACACGGCCATGAGCACGCTCATGTTGTTGGACGTGTCGATGTTTTGTGTGAGGCAGAATGTATTACACGCCCAGTGACACGCCCGTGGTATTGAGCGTGTCAAAGCTTCTATATTGTTGGTTTAGGGCACAATCAAGGACACGCCCGTGTTGGTGAGCGTGTCATGTGTGTGGAGTTTGCCCTAGTTGATTCTTACCTATATTATTTTATGTGTATCTCTAAGTAAGTATGTATGATCACTTTTGGGATTAGGTGTTGAAGAGATTGAGTTGCTTTAATCCAAGTACTGAAGGATTTATGAAAGAAAGAGTAGATGGATGTGAGTTTCTCTTGAGGTAAGTACAAAACTTCATTTGATTTCATATATTTATATGATTTAGGACCTTAACACCTTCAGCTATAAATGTGTTAATGTGTTATAGTGTTGATGTATATATATATGGATAATGTATATGTTATGGAAGGTGAAAGATGTGATGATACAATTTGTATGATGTGAAAGTAATGTTATGATTGATGTATGCCTAGATAATGTTCAATGCCATTGAGTGATGATAGAAATGATATGATAGATTTGCCTAATTGATGTTTAATGTAATTGATGTTATACATGTATACTTGAATAATAAAGTGTATTAATGTGAATAAGAATGTGATATGAAGCCATTGTGATTGGCTATGATGAATCAAATGTGATGTGAAGCCATTGTGATTGGCTATAATGATAATTGAGAATGATATTGATAAAGAAATAATAAATGAATTGTGTGACTAATGTGTTATTCCATTTTCAGAGTTTGTTGTTGGTGGCATGCCTATTAGTAACAATCTCTTGAAGTTAGGTTGGATTGATCCTTGAAGCCAAGTTGGGTTGAAGTTTAACATGTTTTACTCCCCTTGAAGCTTGGTTGGGTCAAATCCTTGAAGCCTAATTGAGATGTTACAACCCTTGAAGCTAGGTTGGATTGGTTCTTGAAGCCAAGTTGGGTTGATACTTAGCATGCTTTGTTTCCCTTGAAGCTTGGTTGAGCCTAATCCTTGAAGCCTAGTTGGGATAATGATAAATGTGATAATTAAACCAAAGCATTAACTCTGAAAATTGAATGGCATATTAGTGTGTTGTTTGGGCCCGAGTCTGTCTTTGTTGTCAATGTGATATTCAAATGTTGAAATAAATGAATAATGGGATTTATGGCTGACTTTGTTGAAAGTGTGATTCATGATTAACGAATTGTGAATAAAATGATGTTATGAAGTATGATTTTGTAATGTATGTAATAATATATTGAAGGTGAACATGGCTTGAGGAGCTTTGTTGAGATATGATTTTATGAAAATATAGTATGATGTGTAAAATGTATATGAATGTGGAATTTGTGAGTATTGTTTTCATGAAGGTTTGGATAGGTCATTGAATGGTGATTTATTGAAATGATGTATATGTTTATGTATATGAGATAGAAAGGGTAAGTATCGTGTTGTGAATGTTCCATGTAAATATGTAGATAATTTATGAGATTTGTGGGAATATATGAAGGGTACATTGAGAAAGGAAAACGGGGTAAAAGAACAATAAAACATGATGCTAAAAATATGAGGTATGATTCTTTGGTAAAACATATATTTTATATTTTATATTTATTTGTACTTCTAAGTTCTCGGGCTTAGCGCAGTTGTGTAATCGCGCAGGTGATTATGCGATTGATCTGGAAGTTCAGCTGTTATGCCACGAGAAGGGTAAGAGTGTCTCGAGACCAACTAGAAGGTGATGCATACATATGTGATTTTAAATTATATTGTATTTTTGAGTTAATATATATATTCATATGGATGAATGAAGTTTTGATAAATAAGAATACTGGCTTTTGTAAATGTGTTTTAAATAAATGTTCAATTTTATGAATCTGAATAAAGGTTTTTAAATTGAAACTAAAAGTAACATTCTTATACTTTATATACGTATTGTATGTATACTAGGTATATGTATAGTACTTATATGGAGTATCAGGGTGTTACAACTTTTACCAAAGGCACATTCTTATTTCTTAACTCTTTTACATCACGTGCCAAGATAGCAACTGGTTCCTCTTCAAATGTCAAGTCTGGGCTCACTTCAATAGATTCAAATGGCAACACATGAGATGGATCCGACCTATATCTCCTCAACATAGAAACATGGAATACATTATGAATACGATCCAACTCAGGTGGCAAAGCAAGTCGATACGCCACTGGCCCAACTCTTTCTAACACTTCATACGGCCCAATGAAACGAGGACTCAATTTTCCTTTCCGACCGAACCTCAAAATCTTCTTCCAAGGAGACACTTTCAGAAATACCTTATCTCCAACATCAAACTCTATATCTCTCCTTTTCAGATCTGCATAAGACTTCTGTCGGTCTGAAGCTGCTTTTAACCTGCCTCGAATCAACTTTACTTTTTCTTCAGTTTCTTGAATCAAATCAGGACCAACCAACTTATTATGTCCAAGCTCATTCCAACAAAGAGGTGTCCTACACCGTCTGCCATACAATGCTTCAAACGGTGCCATACCAATGCTGGATTGGTGACTGTTGTTGTAAGCAAACTCCACAAGAGGTAAAAACCTATCCCAACTTCCAGAGAAATCGATGACATAGCTTCTCAACATGTCCTCAATAATCTGTATCACCCTCTCTGACTGTCCATCCGTCTGTAGATGAAAAGCAGTGCTGAAATACAGTCGAGAACCTAAAGCACTATGCAAACTCTTCCAAAATCTGGAAATAAACCTAGGATCTCGATCAGACACTAAAGAAGTTGGAACACCATGCAGTTTCACAATCTCATGGATATACAGCTCAGCCAACCTTTCCAAAGAATAATCCATTCGAACCGGAAGGAAATGAGCTGTCTTAGTCAATCTATCCACAATCACCCATATAGCATCATGCTTCTTTTGTGTCAATGGCAAACCAGACACAAAATCCATTGTCACTCTTTCCCACTTCCATTCTGGCACTGACAATGGTTGAAGCAACCCGGTTGGAACTTGATGCTCTGCTTTAACCTTCTGACAAGTGAGACATTTCGATACAAACTCAGCAATGTCTCTCTTCAACCCCATCCACCAATAATGCTGTCTCAAATCATGATACATCTTCGTATTACCCGGATGCATAGCAAACATTGACTGATGAGCTTCTTCTAAAATGACTCTTTTCAAATCAGCATCATCGGGTACACACAATCGGTTCTTAAACCAGAGACTCCCATCATCTTTCACAACAAAATCTCTAGTCTTCCCATTCTTGCAATCTGAAATAATCTTCTGAATCTTCATATCAATCAACTGAGCCTCTTTGATCTGATCTAACAAAACTGATTTCAAAAGCAACTGTGCCAACAATGCACCATCGTCACAAACTACAAAACTGGCATGCAATGCTCTCAACTCAACAAGCAACGAGAGCGAGTAGACTGTTAAACCAGCTAAAGACTTCCGACTCAAGGCATCAGCAACAACATTTGCTTTACCTGGATGATAGTCAATCAAGCAGTCGTAGTCTTTAATCAATTCTAACCATCTCCTCTGACGAAGATTGAGTTCTTTCTGGACACCCAAATACTTCAAACTCTTGTGATCAGTGTAGATGAAACATTTCTCCCCAAACAGATAGTGGCGCCAAATCTTTAATGCAAACACAATGGCAGCCAATTCCAAATCATGGGTCAGATAGTTAAGCTCATGCGGTTTCAACTGCCGAGATGCATAAGCTATAACTTTCCCTTCCTGCATCAATACACACCCTAAACCTCTATGTGAAGCATCACTGTAGATCACATATGGTTTGCCTTCAACAGGTAAAGTAAGAACAGGCGCTTGAGTCAACATATCTCTCAACTGTTCAAAGCCCGCCTGACACTGATCTGTCCACAAAAACCTCACTCCCTTACGAAGCAATCTGGTGAGTGGAGTAGCTATCAAAGAAAACCCTTTCACAAACCGCCGGTAATAGCCTGCCAAACCCAGAAAACTTCTAATCTCTGTCACAGACTTGGGTGGACTCCAATTTAAAATGGCTTCAACTTTGCTCGGATCAACTCTGATGCCTTCTGCAGAAACAATATGTCCGAGAAAAGCTACTTGATCCAACCAGAACTCACACTTCGACAATTTGGCAAATAACTGATTCTCTCTCAAAATCTGCAACACAATCCGCAGATGCATGTCATGCTCCTCCTTATTCCGCGAATACACCAATATATCATCGATGAAGACCACTACAAACTGATCCAGATAGGGCCTAAACACCCTATTCATCAAATCCATAAAAGCTGCAGGTGCATTCGTCAGACCAAAAGGCATAACTAAAAATTCATAATGCCCATACCTGGTCCGAAAAGCGGTCTTAGGAACATCTTCAGCTTTGACTCTCAACTGATGGTACCCAGATCTCAAATCAATTTTAGAAAACACAGCTGCACCCTTCAATTGATCAAAGAGATCATCGATTCTAGGCAAAGGATATTTATTTTTAATGGTCACCTTGTTCAATTACCTATAATCGATACACAACCTCATAGTACCATCTTTCTTTTTCACAAATAGCACAGGAGCTCCCCAAGGAGAAACACTGGGGCGAATAAATCCTTTGTCCAACAACTCCTGTAATTGCACTTTCAACTCCCTCAATTCTGCTGGTGCCATTCTATAAGGTGTAATGGAGATAGGAGTGGTATTAGGCAACAATTCAATACCGAACTCCACCTCTCTCTCAGGAGGTAACCCTGGCAACTCCTCTGGAAATACATCCGGGAACTCAGCAACTGTGGCAATGCTATCAATAGGGGAACCCTTCACTCTAGTATCCACCACATGAGCAAGATAGGCTTCACACCCCTTTCTAATCAACCTCCTGGCTGCAACAGCTGAAACAAATAAGGAGGCTAGCTGTTCCTGCTCATTAGATACTATCACCTCTCTACCATCACCCGTTCTCAAAGAAACAATTTTCTTTTTACAATCTACCACAGCTCCATGTCGAGATAGCCAGTCCATGCCTAAGATCACATCATATTCTTTAAATGGCATCTCAATCAAATCTCCAAGAAACTCCTCACCTTGCACCCTCACAACACTATCTCGGTGCACCTTACTCACAACCACACTATGCCCTAACGGATTTGTCACCAACACATCAAATCCTAGGGACTCAGCATGCACATCAAATACAGGCAAAACAGATGCACTAATATATGAATGCGTGGAACCCGGATCAATCAAAGCAAGTACTGGAGTATTAAATAAAGAAAAAGTACCAGCTATGACTGCCGATGTATCTGGCTGCCTCTGCATAACATACATCCTCTGGGAAGATCCAATCTCCTCTGGTCTACCCTCCCTGGATGTAGCACCTCCTCTAGAACTGAATCCTGGTCTACCTCCCCGGCTGGCACCTCTGCCTCCTCTGCCTTCCCTCACACTAGCTCAAGAAGCAGCAGAATCAACTGGCATCTGCTCCTGCCTCTCAGGACAGTCTCTCACAAAGTGGTCAGGTGATCCACACCTGAAGCATACCCCTGATCTACTATGCCTCCAACAAACGCCCCCATGTCTGCCACCACACTGGTTACACGCAGGTAAGGTGGATCTCTGAACTCCAGGAGTAGGAGCACTCGCTACTGAAGCTGCAGGTCTAAATCTCTGCCTCTGGAACTGCACTGACCTACCCGCTGGTCTCTGGCTCCTACTACTCCGAGGAACAAAACTTCCTCTACCCCTCTTTGCAGAAGAAGACCCTGCCTCAAACTGGGGCCTCCTAACCCTAACCTCTTCCTCTGAAGCAGCTGCAATAACTTGAGCTCGCTCTACACTTCGAGCTGCTGCCACCAGCTGTGGGAAATCCTGATATCTGGATCCAGCCACTAAGCACATGATCGAGGGCCTCAATCCCTCCTCAAAACGCTGACATCTATCAATCTCATCAGCAATGATACCCCCAGCATACTGACTCAGCCGAATAAACTCAACTTCATACTCAGTTACAGTCTTGCTATCTTGCTTCAAGCTTAATGTCTTTATACTCCCTAGGAGTATACTTCAACTAATCTTCTTCATGTCTTTATACTCCCTAGGAGTATACTTCAACTCAAATTCCCTCAGAAAATCAGTGTAAGACAGTGTTGGAGGATCATCCATAGAATGGGGCACCGTCTTCCACCAATCGTAGGCATCTTTCTGCAGCAAAGATCTTGCATAGTCAAATTTTTCCTCAGGGGTAGCTTGTAACTGAATAAAGATCCTCTGAACTTTGTCAAGCCACTGCTCTGCTACAGCTGGGTCAGTAGTACCAATGAAATCCTCCGCTCCATACTTCCTTAATTTGTCATAATGCCTCATCTGTACCTGAGGCTGAGGTGGTGGTGGAGGTGGCTGCACTGGTGCTTGTCTCATTACTTCCATCATATGCCTGAACCAAGCTGGTGGAACCTCATCACCAACTGGTCTCCCTGACACAGAGGCAGGTGCCTCCTCAACACTATCAACTCTAGCTCCCTCAGCAGGAGCAATACTCTCGGCACTACCCTCAATCGACTGACGTGAGTGAGAATCCATCACAACCTAAGTCTGCAAACACAACATACTACATCTTATTAAAGATCAGAGGTTGCCAATCCCAAACATGTATATTATTTCAAAACCAACTTTTTAAGTAAAATATTCTTTTTATTACATTTTACCTAGGCTGAGAATCTCAAACCTAGGCTCTGATACCAAAACAATTGTAACACCCCCATATCCAATGCACACACACTACAACCACAACAATGTAGCATAAGTGCACCAAACATAGGGATGCTACGGTTTTCTTAATATTCAAAACACTTTAAACTTGATACAATACCTTTATCATTATACATTATAGAAAAGTAAATCATTTACTGATAAAACAAAACATATTAGTTATATATATACATTTAAATATTACACAGTGGAAGTTATAAAATATGTACATATTTACACATTAAACATTTCTTTACAAAATATACAGAAGTATACATGATTGGCAATTCTCTTCTGATCTTTAAGTTCCCAAAATCAACTCTTCAAGGTCTACTCTCACTTGGTCTTGATGAACTCTCGGGTTCAACTCTATCAACTCTATTACCTGCGCGATTAAACACTATCGCGCTAAGTCAACAGCTTAGTAAGATAAAACATGCTAATGGTATGCTTTAATGTAATGCAATTTCACATATGTTAATGATAAGATCAACATCATACATATAAAGTTAACCACATAATTATGCATTTCACAAATCATAGTCATATGAGCATACCACATTTCAACATCTTTCCACATTCAACATTAATCAATCATACTCAATAAACAACATCCCATTTCATTAGCTCATAACATTATTTAGGACATTCATATAACCTTGACACCTATGGGCCCAACAAGTATTTAATACGATATTCAGAGTTCAGAGTTACTGATTTGGTTCATAGTCACAATAATCACGCCCGTAGGCAATGTATATACATGTATCTCTATCCATGGATAGTGTAACAGACCCAGTCTCTTGGACCATCACTCAACACATATGAGGAGATCCTCAACCCGGCAAGACTGTTACAAATCATATATCTTATATTCACAATTCTCATAGTGTAATAGACCCAGTCTCTTGGACCATCAACTCAACACATATGAGGAGATCCTCAACCCGGCAAGACTGTTACCTTTCATCATTTCTTAGGCATGCCACCCAAATCCAGAATTCTGAAACTGAATAACATATTAAACAAAAAATACAATTATTATATAGTTACCATTTCCATTCTCAAATTCTCATCATCATAGCCAATCACAATGGCATTGTCTCATATCATATCTTATTTGAATTATCATTGCATCTTTGATATACATTTCAATTTCAAGGTATATTACTCATGAAACACATTACCATTCACAATGCATAACATAACATTGTTCAATCTCAACAATGCAATTAGGGCAAAGAACAATTGATATGATTCATAGTTTTAGGACCTTACACATGCATTTGATTATATCATTCACAACCTAATCCAAAAGGAATATTAGCATAATGACCATATGAATAGTACATTCTGGTTTTAGACTCCATTTTATCCTTATTTTGAAAAATTGTATAAAATAATCTACTTGACTAAAAATTCTAAAATTTTTACAGAATTTAGTTTTGTATCTTAAAATCATTCCTTTAAAATTTCAGATCAAACTGAACACAAAATCTTGGTCAAATAGTTCACCTAACCAGACTGCCCCAATTGCCCTGCATCCTGGCAGCAGTTCTGAACTTTGTGAATTCCATAAATCAAATTCAATCAACGTGGTTCCAAATTATTTTTCTCAAATACTAGACTCACTAAGAAACAACATATCCAAAATTCAATTGGATATGATTTTTCTACATTGTATTAAAAACCCCAAAATATAGCTGTCTCAGTTAAGGTACCTGCTGGAACAGGTCTAATAAAAATAATCTTTCTAAACTCATAACCATTCCAAAATCGAATCAACATATTTTTCAGTCATTCTAGACTCATAGAGGCACAACATATCAAAAATTCACTTCAAGAACATTTTTCTATAATTAATTAAAAATCATACAAGTCACAGCCTTTACTAATTGTAAAACAGAAAGAAATTTCACTAAACACAACTCTTACTCAACACAATCACTTCCAACACCTTCACCAACTCAACTTCTCATCTATCAAGCAAAATCAATACTTAAAATCACACCCTAAGCAACTTAATCATACCATCATCAAATCACAACTCAACTCAAGCATAACTTCAAAAATAACAAGGGTAAACAAGAGAAAACTTACCAAATAATGAAATTCCTTGAAACTCCAACTTGTAACTTTGAAAACTTCCTTCACTTTGAGCTTGAAATCATCAAAACCATCACTTGTTCTCTTGCTCTCTTGTCTCTTTGGTGAGCCGGCCACACAACAACAAGAAGAAGAAGAAATGATGAAGAAACACAAAGTCAATAGGCATTAAATACCCATCCAAAAGAAAATTACTATAATACCCTCATCCATTTAACTAAGCTTTTGTCATATCTATACCCATTTAAGTAATTTCACAACCAACACAAAAATATCCTCTTTCCTTAACTTTCCATTTTGACCACTTTATATGTTATATATATCACCATATAAGCAACATATACAATTATCTCTAAACCCTCTTTTCTTTCCCAACCACCAAACAAAAACATTCTCTTCCAATTTCTTATCAACTTATCATATATACATAATTCAAGTGCAACAACAATAACACCAAGACTACTAGGGCATAATTAGGGATATTACAAATTATGTCTCAATTCTCAATATCATATGAATGTATGCAATAATGTAGTATAAACTTATCTCAAATGTGACCCACACAACTCTAAACACTTACCTTTCAAGAATCTATCACCACTTGAGTTAGGGTAAATCACCTTCTTCACAACCTATTCCAAAAGAATGAGGAAACTCTCATGAGATAAAAAGGTTAAGAATCAACTAGGGCAAACTCTAAACTTGACACGCTCACACACACGGGCGTGTCCCTGACCGTGCCCTAACTCCACAACACAGAAACATTTACACGCTCAGAACCATGGGCGTGTCACTGGGCGTGTAATACATTCTGTCTCTCAGAAATATCGACACGTTCAACATCATGGGCGTGCTCATGACCATGCAAATTCTCAAAACTCACAGTAGCTATGACACGCTCAACAACACGGGCGTGTTAATGGCCGTGTCACACCTACTACCACTCAGAACAATTGACACGCCTAAGGACCTGGACGTGCTCCTGGGCGTGTCAGGCCAAAAACCCAGATTCCGGCCAAGACAACACCACTACCAACAAAACACTTCTATCCATCAACATCCACTACAACCCAACTTAACAAAACATACCCAAAAACCATCTCAAACTTACAACACCACCAAAACAAGCCAAAACACACATCAAACACAATCACAAACTTCATCAAAAACTCTAAACACAACCACAACTCAATCTATACCAACCAACTTACTCTTTCCTTCAATCCAACTCAAAAATCCCAAAATCACTTAAATCCAACACTCTTAAACACAACACACTCAACCATAACATACCAACAATCCATCAATCACCAAACTCACAAACCCACATAAGTTCAAAAACAACTCAAGAAATCAAGAGAGAACTTACCAAAGATGAAGAACCCTTAAACCTCCAACTTGATCTCTTGAAAACTCACTTCAATCTTGAACTTGGAAGGACAAATCTCTATCTTGTTCTCTTTCTTCTTGATGGCCGAACAGCACAGAAAAGAAAAGAGAAGAGAAAGAAAGAAATGGTCCACGGCAAGGAAAAGAAAGAAGAAAACCAAAGTCAAATCCACTTTTCCTTAAAATCCTCCCATCCAAGTATTTTTGATATAAACAATTACAAATATCTTCTTCCACTTACTCTAACCCAAAAACAATTAATTAAATAATCCTTTAAACACAATTAATCAATAATTAATCTCTTCCTTTGACTTCCTCTTTGACTTGTGTATATGTTATATATATATTTACATATATGCAACATATAAACTCTCTCTTCACTTCCTTTCTCTTCCCAATAAAACACAAATACACTTAATTCAATTACAACAATAATTATACCAAACTTCTATGGTATATTTTGGGATATTACATATTCTTAATAATTAAAATAAAATATATATATATCGGCTATGGCAAAATCGGCGATGGCAGAATCAGTGACAAATTTTCTTAGGCCAATTCCCCGCATGTTTTGCCTCGGTGAATTGGCCATGGGCTAATTTATCGCAAGCAAGACTTGCAACAAAATTACGCGTAGCCCACACCCAGCTCGCAACTCGCTCGGGCCCGCGTATAATTTTTCTGAAACCCTATTTTACTTGGTTTTTTATTTTATTTTCAAAATAATTTTTAATTTCCTTAATATACTAGGTATTTGATTTTAGTTGCCCATAAATATCATATTAAAACATAATGTAAAGGGATCGGGATTTTTGAGGACTTTTGGGATCAAAACTATTGAAATTCTTTTTGGCAATTTATTCATAACCTCAGAGTTGAAGGATTAAGAAGCAGCAAACAACATACAATCCATCAAAAGGCAGCACGCACTGCCTTTGTTATTGTTCAACCAGAATTCAAATTGCGGTGGAACCAACAACGGAGGTTTGAGCTTAATTAATAAATTCTTGTATTCACAGCAGCCATAACATGCTTCCTTTTTAATGTTTTCTTTGTAACATCCCGAATTCCAGATTGGTAAGAAACAAACATAGAGGATATGATTTAGGCTTAGAACAAAGGAGTTTAGAACATGACCTATAACTTGAACTCGAATTGCATCCAAGTTAATGACAGAATTAGAGAGTCTCAAAGAAGATGTAATTGTTTATTTGTGTCTTAGCTAGACGTATAACTTGAAATTACTCAATTTGGAGTTGTACAGAATAAGATATGATGGATTTAATAGATAATGTGCAAGCTGCCTCAGGACAACATAGTAGGCTTGACTTCAAAGGACCGTCAAAAATCAGATATAGCTTGGATCGAACTGAAATTTTGATACAATATATCCCCGGATGTCTAGTTTCAGTGGGAATAAGAATTACTCAATTTGGAGTTGTGAATAAAAAGATATTAATAAAGAAAGACAGCAAGATCATGAAGGGATATCAAAAGGACCTAAGTGGAAATTTCTCAAAAGTTAGGGGCAACTATGTAAACTTAAAAATTAAGTGTCGGAAGTTCTTAATAGTGCCCATATCCGACCCCGGAAGAATATTCTCGAGATTAATCGGGTAGTAACGGTGGTGCACGATTTTTCCTGAAAACGCACGGTTTGTAAGTTACGGGCGATTTTCCGATAAGGACATTTTGGACAAATCATGGCCATTGAAAATAAACCAAATCCTAGCCATTAAATCCAAATGTGTTGGACAAATCATGGCCATTGAAAATAAACCAAATCCTAGCCATTAAATCCAAATGTGTTGGACAAATCATGGCCATTGAAAATAAACGAAATCCTAGCCATTAAATCCAAATGTGTTGGACAAATCATGGCCATTGAAAATAAACCCAATCCTAGCCATTAAATCCAAATGTGTTGGACAAATCATGGCCATTGAAAATAAACTAAATCCTAGCCATTAAATCCAAATGTGTTGGACAAATCATGACCATTGAAAATAAACCAAATCCTAGCCATTAAATCCAAATGGGCTGGACAAATCATGGCCATTGAAAATAAATAAATTAATTAAATGGAAATTAAATTATAAATAACTAATTATGATCATCCAAACACAAGTAAGGATCAAAAAGACATCACCATCACCACTTTTCTTCTTCTTTAAGTCGTGCTCCCCCTCCCTTCCATTTTCAAGGAGACAAGTTTCAAGTCTAAGCCATTTCTCAAGTGAAATTCAATAGGAAATAAGGTAAGATACCATCCTAAGTCTTATTCTTTCATTAGAATTAGGTATTAGACTATGTTTAGGAAGATTTGATATTATGTTCATGTTGGGAAAGAATTAGTAAGTTGATGATTTTGGTGAAAAATGATAAACTACTTAAAGGAAATGATGAAAATGGTGATTATTAGTAAGAATAAGTAAAGGATTGCTAGAAAATCATAAGGTAGCATTATGTTCATATCTAGGGTTTGTTCTTACATATGTGACATATTAAATTCATAGGAAATCAAGGAGATTAGAGAGGAAAGGAAGTGAAATAGATAAGAAGAGAAAGGAAAAGCAAGGTTTGGTACTTTAACCATTGAACTCCTTTTTGAAAATTTTTCTGTTTTACAATTAGTAAACTGCTGTGACTTGTACGATTTTTAATTAAATATAGAAAAATTATATTGAGTTGAATTTTGGATATGTTGTTGTTTAATAAGTCTAGTATTTGAGAAAAATAATTTGGAACCACATTGATTGAATTTAATTTACGGAATTTATAAAATTCAAAACTGCTGCCAGGATGCAGGGCAACTGGAGCAGTCTGGTTGGGTGAACTATTTGACCAAGATTTTGTGTCCATTTTGATCTGACATTTTAAAGGAATGATTTTAACATGTAAAAATAAATTCTTTAAAAATTTTAGAATTTTTACTCAAGTGGATTATTTTATACGATTTTTCAAAATAAGGATCGAGTTGAGTCCAAAACCAGAATTTACTATTCATATGGTCATTTTGCTAATATTCATTTGGTTATTTTTCAAAAATAATGCAATTGATTCCTTATGAATATAAATGAGTATAGTATGTTATTAAAATGATAAAATATGATATTTCACGTTGAAATAATATAAGAACCATAAGTCGATAATTGTATAATGCATATTCGATTAAGAAATGGTATGAGAATTTTGGCTCCACTTGGTATCTGGGACAGTACTGAGTACGGTAAGGGTATGATATATCATACTATATGCAGTGCTGCTTTAATATAGGACTTCGGTCCGAGTTATATAGGGTGACGACCCGAGCTATATAGGACTTCGGTCCGAGTTATATAGGGTAATCGCCCGAGTTATATAGGACTCCGGTCCGAGGGCTTTGGCCACAGATTCCACAGGGCTTGGTCTGCAATTTTTTTAGGGCCACAGCCACAGAATATATAAACAGTTATTTCAGTTAGTTCCTTACCATACGTTAGTCTACCAAATTACCTTGTGGAGCGAATTGATAAAATGATAATAACTGAATATATGACATGTATGGATTGTTTTTACTGTGATATTATTTTTCAATACGACTCATTGATTTTAAAGGTGCATTATGCTTTTATTATTTATTTTTCGTAATTAGTTAAAGTACCCACTAAGCAATGCTTAGCGAGTTTAGTTTCTTCTAAACTCGTAGGTCATTAGCAAGGAGCCAGTAGCGAACAGAAGAGTTCTGCGATTTGTGGGTCATCAACAAATTTAGGTGGTGCTCTTCATTTTGTATTTTGGTATTAGAAACTGGCATGTACTTATTTGAACAATACAAGGAGATAACTTGATGTACATGTAAATCTAGTAATGTATAATAAATGTATGGTTTTGAATTGAGTTGGGTTGTGAATATAGAAGTGCGAATTCTTCTTGCAGGATTGTAGTTGAGGTTATAAGGGTGGATTATTGGGAGTGTGCTTGTATTGAATTGTGAAACAAAATGTTTTTCATAAATAAGAAAAATCAGTTTTGTCGACACTTGGGACCACCAATTATAGGGGAAACTCTGGCAAAATTTTTTTTGCTAAGTAAAATATTAAGACATAACTACCAGGAGATAACAGTCCATCTTGGTCTATAAACGTAGGCTAAGATGGGGTGTTACATTGAGTGGTATCAGAGCATAGGTTTAGTCGATTCTGGGAGATAGGTAGTAAGTAAGTAATTATGTGTGCCATGTAAGATAAAATAAGGAGAAAGTTATATGATGAATAGGTAGATGTACATGCCAGATAGGAATTGATAATCAAGTTATATGCTGATGATGTGTAATTACACGTAAGAATCATGTATGAATAAGTTTCGGGGCGAAACTTAAATTAAGGGGGATAGAATTGTAACATCCCGAATTCCAGATTGGTAAGAAACAGACATAGAGGATATGATTTAGGCTTAGAACAAAGGAGTTTAGAACATGATCTATAACTTGAACTCGAATTGCATCCAAGTTAATGACAGAATTAGAGAGTCTCAAAGAAGACTTAATTGTTTATTTGTGTCTTAGCTAGATGTATAACTTAAAATTACTCAATTTGGAGTTGTACATAATAAGATATGATGGATTTAATAGATAATGTGCAAGCTGCCTCAGGACAGCATAGTAGGCTTGACTTCAAAGGACCGTCAAAAATCAGATATAGCTCGGATCGAACTAAAATTTTGATACAATATATCCCCGGATGTCTAGTTTCAGTGGGAATAAGAATTACTTAATTTGTAGTTGTGAGTAAAAAGATATTAATAAAGAAAGACAGCAAGATCAGGAAGGGATATCAAAAGGACCTAAGTGGAAATTTCTCAAAAGTTAGGGGCAACTATGTAAACTTAAAAATTAAGTGTCGGAAGTTCTTAATAGTGCCCATATCCGACCCTGGAAGAATATTCTCGAGATTAATCAGGTAGTAACGGTGGGGCACGATTTTTCCTGAAAACGCACGGTTTATAAGTTATGGGCGATTTTCCGATAAAGGACATTTTGGACAAATCATGGCCATTGAAAATAAACCAAATCCTAGCCATTAAATCCAAATGTGTTGGACAAATCATGGCCATTGAAAATAAACCAAATCCTAGCCATTAAATCCAAATGTGTTGGACAAATCATGGCCATTGAAAATAAACCCAATCCTAGCCATTAAATCCAAATGTGTTGGACAAATCATGGCCATTGAAAATAAACCAAATCCTAGCCATTAAATCCAAATGTGTTGGACAAATCATGGCCATTGAAAATAAACCAAATCCTAGCCATTTAATCCAAATGTGTTGGACAAATCATGGCCATTGAGAATAAACCAAATCCTAGCCATTAAATCCAAATGGGTTGGACAAATCATGGCCATTGAAAATAAATAAATTAATTAAATGGAAATTAAATTATAAATAACTAATTATGATCATCCAAACACAAGTAAGAATCAAAAAGACATCACCATCACCACTTTTCTTCTTCTTTAAGTCGTGCTCCCCCTCCCTTCCATTTTCAAGGAGACAAGTTTCAAGTCTAAGCCATTTCTCAAGTGAAATTCAATAGGAAATAAGGTAAGATACCATCCTAAGTCTTATTCTTTCATTAGAATTAGGTATTAGGCTATGTTTAGGAAGATTTGATATTATGTTCATGTTGGGAAAGAATTAGTAAGTTGATGATTTTGGTGAAAAATGATAAACTACTTAAAGGAAATGATGAAAATGGTGATTATTAGTAAGAATAAGTAAAGGATTGTTAGAAAATCATAAGGTAGCATTATGTTCATATCTAGGGTTTGTTCTTACATATGTGACATATTAAATTCATAGGAAATCAAGGAGATTAGAGAGGAAAGGAAGTGAAATAGATAAGAAGAGCAAGGAAAAGCAAGGTTTGGTACTTTAACCATTGAACTCCTTTTTGAAAATTTTTCTGTTTTACAATTAGTAAACTGCTGTGATTTGTACGATTTTTAATTAAATATAGAAAAATTATATTGAGTTGAATTTTGGATATGTTGTTGTTTAATAAGTCTAGTATTTGAGAAAAATAATTTGCAGCCACATTGATTGAATTTAATTTACGGAATTTATAAAATTCAAAACTGCTGCCAAGATGCAGGGCAACTGGAGCAGTCTGGTTGGGTGAACTATTTGACCAAGATTTTGTGTCCATTTTGATCTGAAATTTTAAAGGAATGATTTTAACATGTAAAAATAAATTTTGTAAAAATTTTAGAATTTTTACTCAAGTGGATTATTTTATACAATTTTTCAAAATAAGGATCGAGTTGAGTCCAAAACCAGAATTTACTATTCATATGGTCATTTTGCTAATATTCATTTGGTCATTTTTCAAAAATAATCCAATTGATTCCTTATGAATATAAATGAGTATAGTATGTTATTAAAATGATAAAATATGATATTTCACGTTGAAATAATATAAGAACCATAAGTCGATAATTGTATAATGCATATTCGATTAAGAAATGGTATGAGAATTTTGGCTCCACTTGGTATCTGGGACAGTACTGAGTACGGTAAGGGTATGATATATCATACTATATGCAGTGCTGCTTTAATATAGGACTTCGGTCCAAGTTATATAGGGTGACGACCCGAGCTATATAGGACTTCGATCCGAGTTATATAGGGTGACGACCCGAGCTATATAGGACTTCGGTCCGAGTTATATAGGGCAATCGCCCGAGTTATATAGGACTCCGGTCTGAGGGCTTCGGCCACAGATTCCACAGGGCTTGGTCCGCAATTTTTTTTAGGGCCACAGCCACAGAATATATATACAGTTGTTTCAGTTAGTTCCTTACCATACGTTAGTCTACCAAATTACCTTGTGGAGCGAATTGATAAAATGATAATAATTGAATATATGACATGTATGGATTGTTTTTACTGTGATATTATTTTTCAATACGACTCATTGATTTTAAAGGTGCATTATGCTTTTATTATTTATTTTTCGTAATTAGTTAAAGTACCCACTAAGCAATGCTTAGCGAGTTTAGTTTCTTCTAAACTCGTAGGTCATTAGCAAGGAGCCAGTAGCGAACAGAAGAGTTCTGCGATTTGTGGGTCATCAACAAATTTAGGTGGTGCTCTTCATTTTGTATTTTGGTATTAGAAACTGGCATGTACTTATTTGAACAATACAAGGAGATAACTTGATGTACATGTAAATCTATTAATGTATAATAAATGTATGGTTTTGAATTGAGTTGGGTTGTGAATATAGAAGTGCGAATTCTTCTTGCAGGATTGTAGTTGAGGTTATAAGGGTGGATTATTGGGAGTGTGCTTGTATTGAATTTTGAAACAAAATGTTTTTCATAAATAAGAAAAATCAGTTTTGTCGACACTTGGGACCACCAATTATAGGGGAAACTCTGGCAAAATTTTTTTTGCTAAGTAAAATATTAAGACATAACTACCAGGAGATAATAGTCCATCTTGGTCTATAAACGTAGGCTAAGATGGGGTGTTACATTCTTAAAGTATTTTGATATTAATTTTCTAGTAGCACAAAATTGTTGAATCCTAATTATATGTTTTATGAACCAAAACCCTAATATCTTAATACTCATTAAATTAATATTTGAAGTCAAAACCCTAATTGCACTTTTCTAAAACCACAAAACAATAATCAGTTTTCTCAAAGCCATAATCAATTCTATTTTTCTACGATTCATAGTAGCTTATTCTTTCCAAATACCTAACTTAAAATCCTTTTTTCATGATCTTCAATTTTATTTATTTAAACCCTAAACTTTAATATTAGTTTCATACAACTTCCAAAACCCTAAATCCAAAACCTCCATTCTTTAGATTCAAACCCTAATTTATTTCAAACCTAATCTTTAATTGAAACATCCAGTAGCCATATTATTTCCTTTATATTAAATATTTCTTAGTTGACTAATCTAGTAATTAAAATACAAAACCCTAATTGTTAAACATAAAACCAAAGAAACCCTAATTGATGCATAAACCCTAAATTTATATACTTACTATTTTATTTAAATTAGATGAATGTTTATTATATATGTTGATTGATGTTTCATGTCTTTGATGAATGATTTATTTATGATGAATGGTTGGTTACTCTTATTGATTTGCTTTGTTTCAATACATTGTAAGAGGTATGTTTCCATTATTAGGTACCTCATTAATTAATTTTCATGTAATTTAAATTATTTTTATATATTGGGAATAATGTAAAGGACACATTTCCACCTTTTGGTGGGTGTCCTATTTATTTTTAGACATTGGACGATGTAAGGACACGTTTCCATCATCGGATGGGTGTCCATTTATTTGTTTTGTTTAAACATTGCTTTGATTTTAATAAAATGATGCTTTTATTTTAATTATTGCATGCAGTATGGATAATATCATTATACTTAAGAATTTTATAATATTATGACCTGCAAAGGATTCCAGTTCCAATAAACCGGGTGTTGTGGGGGTGTTGGGCTATTTCTCACCTTCCCCACACATACCCAACTTTTCGAACCCATTAGGTGGTTGAGGATTCCTTAGGAATTGAGTCATCCACCCTTTTCTTTTTCTTGGCCCGTCCGGGTGGCTACTCCATTTTCTCTGAGCTTAGGCACGTGTTCTCTAAGGCCCCGAGGCAAAACAATGCCGATGTCTCAAGAACCATTCCACGTGGGAGTGGGGGCAAAAATCCCTGCTCACAGTAGGCATAATCATACTCTTTTCACAAACATGGAGTCTTAAAATGGCTTAACTATTAATATATTATGCATTTAATGCTTTAAACACCTCATTATGCTCTTTATATGTGACTTCACACATTAAAGTAGCATCATGCTAAAACCAATATGCAATGAAGTATGCCAAACTCACGCATTTCGATACATTTCTATCAAAATATGCACTAACCTTGGTTTAACCTACTTCCAAGCTAGAAATCACCACTTTCCCTTCACTTCCCTCAAATGTCTTTCACCACTTGATATGGACAACTTGGTTCTGCTCAATGCCTATTCAAAATGTAAATTTTTATAGTTATTTAGAATCACATTCTAAGGTATTTAAGCTATTAAATACCAATTAGACATCATTCCCTCCAATTTTTAAATTTTAACCCTAACTCTCTTTAATTCTAGACATCTATTCTACTCAATTACAAATGGAATTTTAAGTTCATTTCTATCATTAAAATCATTTAATAACATGATTTAAACCATAAAATCAAATAAACATCAATTCTTTTTCAACACTTTTCCAAAACCCTAAATTCAATACTACCTTCTCCAAACTTCAACTAAACTTAAACAAATCCACCATATAACTATAAAATCCTTGCCTCCTCATCAATATAACATCTTACAAACCAATTTCAACAATTAAACAACACTCCACCAAAAACACATATTTCACATAATCCAACTTTCCATCAAAGCCTCAAAATTAAGAGAGAGAGAGAGCTTACTTGTTGGAAAGTCACAAAATTCCTTCTAATCCTTTGAAAACCTTCCAAAATTGAATGATTTGATGAGCCAAAAACCTCATCTTTGGCTATGGTAAATTTGGCATGAAGAGAAAGAAGAGAGGAAGATGATAAGTATAATGCCCTTATACCCTATATACATACATTATGCATACCCCGTATACGTAGAGTATATATATATATATAAGTGTCACAGTAAAAATTTGCAAAATCAATCATTTATCCAAAAACATCACATATAAGCATAATATTATTAAAAACTTCATATTTTCACATTACAATTCCATTTACTAACTTTTACAACATTTTTCCCAATATACATTTCAATAGAAACAATCCATGAATGCATATATGTAACCCTGTCACAGTTGGTGTCATGGCCCTTCCAAACTCTAATCTTTATCTCAAACACACCTTGACTTGCTAATCTATCTCCTATGCGATTCATACAACCGCGCTAAGCATAACACTTAGTGGTACATACTAACACAAAATAGTCAATTTATATAACTATAATACATACTTTTACCTTCCTATTTCCTTATGATGTTTTCACAATTGTTTCACCAAGTTATATATATATATATATACACATCTATCACACAACATCATCATAATAAGGTTCGTATGCAATTATTACACAACCACACATACATACATTTAGCAAAAAACATCAACTCATTACATCACTGCTCATCACAACATGTCCATCACAATACAACATTCAACTTGTCACATAATAACCATAATTCAATAATCAATCAAACATTCAATAATCTCATTTAATTCATCATCTCATCATTTAATCACAATGTCATCAAGTCTATACCAAACTCGACATCACACCACATGACAAACACATTGTAATATCCCAAAGTGTGCCCTAGAAGTTCTGATATAATTGTTGTTTTATTTGGATTATGTGTATATGTTAATTTGTAAAGAATAGAGAAAAGAAGTGAAGAGAGTGTATATGTTGTGTATATGAAAATATATACAACATATACACAAGTCAATGAGAAAGTCAAAGGAAGAAATTAATTATTATTAATTGTGTTTAAAGAATTAATTAATATTTAAGTGGGATTAGAGTTAGTGGAAGTGGAAGATGATATTTTGATTATTTTATATTAAATGCTTGGATGAGAGGGTTTTAAGGAAAAAGAGTTGACTTTGCTTTTTTTGGTTTTCTTTCTTTTCTTCTTCCTTCGTGGCTTTCTTTCATTTCTTTTCCTTCTCTTTTCCTTTCCTTTTTGTTGTCCGGCCATCAAAGAAACAAGAGAGCAAGAGAGAGATTTGATCTTCCAAGTTCAAGATTGAAGGAAGTTTTCAAGAGATCAAGTTAGAGATTTAAGAGTTTCTTCATACTTGGTAAGTCCTTCCACTTGATTCTTTGATTTCTTTGGGTTTGTTAGTTGAAGTTGTGATGGATAGGTGTTTGGTTTGATTGTGTTGTGTTTAAGAGTATTTGGTTTAATTGATTTTGGATTTTTGAGGTTAGATTAAAGGAAAGAGTAAGTTTGTTGGTGAAGATGGTGTTGTGATGGTGTTTAGGGTTTGTGATGATATTGATGATTTGTGGTTAATGTATATTTTGTCTTGTTTTGGTGTTTTTGCAAGTTTGAGATGGTTTTTGGATGCGTGTAGTTAAGTTTGTTTGAAGTGGATGTTGGTGGAAGAAGTGATTTGTTGGGTGTTTTGTTGTTTTGGCCGGAATCTGGATTTTTGGCCTGACATGCCCACGAGCACGTCCAGGTCTTTAGGCGTGTCAATGGTTCTGTGTGGCAGTAGGATTGACACGGCCAGTAACACGCCCGTGTTATTGAACGTGTCATAGCCACTGTGTTATTGGGGAATTGACAAGGCCATGAGCACGCTCATGTTGTTGGACGTGTCAATGTTTCAGAGAGGCAGAATGTATTACACGCCCAGTGACACGCCCGTGGTTCTGAGCGTGTAAAAGCTTCTGTATTGTGGAGTTAGGGCACGGTCAGGGACACGCCCGTGTGTTGAGCGTGTCATGTTTGGAGGTTGCCCTAGTTGGTTTTTAGCCTTATGATCTCATGTGTGTTTCATCATTCTTTTGGAATAGGTTGTGAAGAAGGTGAATTGCCCTAATTCAAGTGGTAAAAGATTCTTGGAAGAGGAAGTGTTTAGAGTTGTGTGGGTTGCTTTTGAAGTAAGTACAAACCTTGCATTTTTGCATACATTCATGTGATTTTGGAACTTACACATTTGGATATGAATGTACTAAGAAATCTTATTGCATTGTTGATATATATATATGATTAATGTTAACCTTGTGAATTGTAATGTGTTATATGTGTATTGATGATGATATATGAAATATGAGTTGAGATATAATGAAGCCATTGTTGTGGGCTATGGTTATGCAAAATGAAATTATTAAGGCATGTTTGCCTATGTGTTTATGAGATATGAATTGAGAAAGAGAATGGTAAAGAAGTGAATGAATTGATTGTATGTTTAATATGTTATTCAATTTCAGAGTTCTGGATTTGGGGGCATGCCTATAAAATGTAAAAAGGTAACAGTCTTGCCGGGTTGAGGATCTCTTCAATTTGAGTTGAATCGAGGTCCAAGAGACTGGGTCTGTTACACTATATGAATTATGAATATGAAATATATGATAAGTAACAGTCTTGCCGAGTTGAGGATCTCCTCGATTTCAGTCGGGTTGATGGTCCAAGAGACTGGGTCTGTTACAGGTAACAGTCTTGCCGGGTTGAGGATCTCCTCAAGTTTATTAGGTTGATGGTCCAAGAGACTGGGTCTGTTACACTATCCATGGATAGAGATGTATATATATATATTGCCTACGGGCTTGATCATTGTGATTATGGACCAAAGCAGTAACTCTGAACTTTGAATATCATATTAAATATTTGTTGGGCCCATGTGTGTCTATGTTGAATGTGTGTGATGGATGATGATACAATTGTTGAAATAATGAAATGTAATATTTATGAGTATGATCTCTATTGTTTGAATGCATGACATTGACAAGGCATTGAAGCATATCATTGTTATGGTTTGTACCACTAAGCCGTGGGCTTAGCGCGATTGTGTTTCATCGCGCAGGTGAGAGGTGTGAGCCGGAGAATTCTGCTAGACCTAGTTGAGTTGAGGTTTTGAAGAGTTGGTTTAGAGCTTAAAGATCAGAGAGTCAAGCTGCCAATCATGTATATAATTCATGTTTTGTAAATTTTGATCTTAATGTATATGTACTTGAAAATATTTGTTATATTTTCCGCTGCGTTTTGAATAATCATGTTTGTTTATTGTGTTTTATAAATTCCCTTAAACGTTTTAAATTTATTCATAATTCATCCGAGGGTTGATTTGTGTGTTTTGTTAACCGTGGCATTTCTATATTCAGTATACGTATATTACGATCGTATAAGCATGCTGTGTACGTATACGGGGTATAGGGGTGTTACACACATTGGGCCTAACTACTCCTTACATAATCATCAAGTTCCAAAATAATCAATTTAGACTATATCTCATTTCTTTGACACCCAGTGTCTTGCTGAAGGCATATCCTTTTCTGTGACACCCACTGTCTCTTCCAGCATAATCATATCTATGACACCCATAATATTCACTTGGGCTTCTCATCATATACACCAATATCAATTTTCTAGAACTAACAAATATGCAAGGTAATGCACAACACATCACATTTTTCACATATCTTATACTCAACTTCAAAACTTAGCTCTGCTAAAGTCTTTCAACATATTCTCATCATTCTTCACATTTCACATTTTATACATTCATTTCTAGGAATTCAAATACATCTCATGAGCACACTACACTGTGATCACCATCACATATTTAATACCTATAATCACATAGCCAACACATTAACTCATATATATATATATATCTTTTTCCTCATTTTATATTCTTATCATGTTTCTCATTTTCACTATTTTCATAATTTATACATATCTTTAACATAAGTGTGAGCGGGGATTTTCATCCCACTTTAGGTGTAACACCCCTATATTCCGTAAATATACCAAGCATGCTTAAACGATCGTAATATACATATACTGAATATAGAAAATGACATAGTTTAAAAATACACAACATATATCTTTATAAATAAGTGAAACCAATCTCAAACATTTAAAAGAAATCCAAAAGATACCATATATAAAAATGTTTATTAACTCACAGCGGAAGTTATTACAAATATTTGCAAATACAAATATGTTATAAATCAAAGTTTACAAAACATAGAATATATACATGATTGGCAGCTCTTCTCTGATCTTTAAAAATCCAAAAATAACTCCTTCAATGCCTAGTCTCACTTGGTCTCGAGGAGCTCTCAGGTTCAACTCTGACACCTGCGCAATCAAACACTATCGCGCTAAGCCAACGGCTTAGTAGCACAAACTGTAATACTACTATGTTTCGATGCAATGCCAATGTCACAATCAATCTCAAACATCATTCAAAAGAATATAACATTTCAACATCATACTTTGTTCAATGTCATAACAACATTCATATTATATTTTCATAGTTCCATTAATTTCAACATTCAAGAATCACATTAAATACAAAGACAAGCATGGGCCCAAAAACACTAATATGTCATTCAACTTTCAGAGTTAATGTTTTGGTTCAATTATCACATTTATCATTATCCCAACTAGGCTTCAAGGATTAGGTTCAACCAAGCTTCAAGGGGAACAAAGCATGCTAAGTATCAACCCAACTTGGCTTCAAGAACCAACCCAACCTAGCTTCAAGGGTTGTAACATCTCAATTAGGCTTCAAGGACTAGACCCAACCAAGCTTCAAGGGGAGTAAAACATGTTAAACTTCAACCCAACTTGGC
This sequence comes from Garcia nutans, assembly GCA_947685225.1. Taxonomy (NCBI): domain Eukaryota; kingdom Viridiplantae; phylum Streptophyta; class Magnoliopsida; order Malpighiales; family Euphorbiaceae; genus Garcia; species Garcia nutans. The sequence continues at coordinate 26,512,684 of CANTUV010000007.1, read as the reverse complement.
TTCAAGGATCAAGCCCAACCTAACTTCAAGAGATTGTTACTATTAGGCATGCCACCAACAACAAAACTCTAAAAATGAATAACATATTAGACACACAATTCATTTATTATTTCATTATCAACTTCATTCTCTAATCTCATCATTATTTAGGCAAACATGCCTCACTTAACTCAATTAAAGTATCATAGCCACTCACAATGGCTTCACATCTCATTTGAATCACCATAGCCAATCATAATGGCTTCACCTCTCATAATATCTAAAATCACATTTCATATTTCATCATTGATATATATATATACCAATTTACATTATTCATAGATTTAGAATCTTCCACATACATTTGTTTGGATCATTTTTGTTTTAAGTGTGTTTAAAATGTTTATTTTTATGTTTAGGTGCAAAAAGACCATTAGGGGATTAAAACAATGCAAGAAGAGCAAAGAACAAAGAATAGTAGCTAACACACTCAAGGGACACGGCCAAGCTTGTGGCCGTGTCTCTCAACACAAGCTCCAACACGGTCAAGTCACTTCAACTTGGCCGTGTCACACTTAAATCCAAAGAAAAAAATAAATGATGAAATCAGGCAGTAGACGACACGGGCAAGGGACACGGCCAAGCCAGTGGCCGTGTCACTCCAAATTGATCCAACACGGCCAAGACTCCCTTAACTTGGCCGTGTCTCCTATCATCTTGGCCGTGTCTCTTATGGCTAAAGATTTTAACCAAGGCCAAATCTCCTTTGGTTGAATTAAATCACATTGTACACAACATAACATTATTCAAATGGACATAATCAACATCATTAACACTTATTTTACATGCTCATCACAATATTCACATTACTAATATACATTAGCAATACATTTGATTCCCTAACACATTTACAAACAAGTGTGTGTTAAGTTTAAACATCATATGCTTGTATGCAACAATATAGTTTGTACTTACCTTAAGCACCACTTATACAATTCTAAACACTTTCTTTTTCCAAGAATTCTTCACTTCTCAAATTAGGGAAAAACCTTCTTCCAAAACCTATTCCAAAATGATACAATACAATTTATCACTTACCACTTCAAAACCCTAAAACCAACATATAACAATCAACACAAACCCTAAACACAAATATAACACCATCTCTTCCAACCAACTTACTCTTTTCTTCAATCCATCCTTAAAATCCATAATCAATTTAATCAAACACTCTTAAACATCTCACAATCAATCAACACTCCCTTAAATAATCTATCAACTCACACACAACTTCAAATAAGCAAAGAAATCAAAAGAGGACTTACCAAAGTAATGAAATTTCTTGAATCACCGACTTGATCACTTAGATCTTCCTTCAAGTGAAGCTTAGAACATCCAAAATCCTCTTTTGGTCTCTTGCTTTCTCTTGTCTTTGGAGGAGCCGGCCACTTCAATGGAAAAGAAGAAAAGAACAATGAAGAAACAAAGTCAACTTCTCTTTAAATCTCCACCAAGTATTTCCAAAAAGACAATTACCAACATACCCTCTTCTCACTTGTTCTAGCTTTCTTCTTAATTGTTTTATTAGTTTTTGTTATAGTTTTGTGTCTTGTTTATTATGATAATTATTGTTTTATTTAGGTATTTTGTTAGTTTTAATCGGTTTGTTTGGTGTTTTCATTAATTTTGGTAGTTTTAGTTTATTTCAATGTTTAGGTCGTTTTTGATGTAGTCTTTAGTATTGTGTTTATGTTGTGTTGATTATTGTCTATTGATTTCTTGTTTAGATTTGTTTTGAGTTTTGTGTTAGGTTAAAAAAAAGGCAAGGAAGCAAATTTGAAGGAGAAAGTGGCAGTGGCTGACACAGGCAGAGGACACGGCCAAGTCACTGGCCGTGTCCCATACCAAGATTAAAAAGAAGAGCAAGTCCCAGTAGCAGACACATGCAAGGGACACGGCCAAGTCACCTGGCCGTGTCCCTCCAAAGAAGATCCACACATCCAAGTAATCTTCACTTGGCCGTGTCTCACTTGGTTCCAAAGGCAAAGATGAAGAAAATTTCACAGAGGCAGACACAGGCAAGGGACATGGCCAAGTCTTGTGGCCGTGTCCCTCCAACAAGGTGCAACACGGCCAAGTCACTTCTGACTTGGCCGTGTCACTCAACCAAAGAAGAAGAAAGAAGAGAAGCAATAGAGGTGGACACATGCAGGGGACACGGCCAAGTGACTCCGTGTCACCTACTGCCTTTTATTAACTTTTAATATTTTTTTATTCAACGATTTTGCAAACCTTCTTCTTCAACACCCTGAAACACAAAGTAAAGAAAAACCGATCAAAGCATAGTCCATTTATTTAAATCGAACATAAAATTAATACTCGCTAAATTTAAAATTATAGCTACGAAAAATAAATGCAAACCGATGGGTTGCCTCCCATTTAGCGCTTCTTTAATGTCATAAAGCTGGACATCATGCAAGGTCTAAGGATAACGGATTAAAGTGCTATCAATGACCCTCACTTCTTGAAATCCTTCATTGTATGGCTTAACTCTCTGTCCATTCACTTTAAAAGTCTCACTTGTTCGAGAGTTAAGTAATTCAATGGCACCAGAAGGATACACCCGAGTTATCTCGAAAGGCCCACTCCATCGAGACTTGAGTTTACCTGGAAAAAAATGGAGTCGTGAGTTAAAAAGTAAAACCTTCATACCTGGACTCAATGTCTTTCGCACTATAATTCTATCATGAAGTGCTTTAGTGTGATCCTTGTAGATTCTTGAGCTCTCATAGGCCTCATTTCTCAGCTCATCCAACTCTGAAATTTGTAGAAATCTTTCTCTCTTCGCTTTATCCAAGTCCAAATTCAGAGTCTTGATTGCCCAATATGCTTTGTGCTCTAACTCCACTGGTAAGTGACAAGCTTTTCCAAACACCAATCGATATGGACTCATACCAAGAGGAGTTTTGAAAGCAGTCCGATATGCCCATAGTGCATCATGCAATCTGTTTGCCCAATCCTTCCTGGATGTGTTGACTGTTTTCTCCAGAATTCCTTTTAGCTGCTTGTTTGATGTTTCCACTTGTCCAGAAGTCTGTGGATGGTATGGGGTTGACACCTTGTGCTTCACGCCAGATTTGTGCATTAACTTCTCAAAAAGCCTGTTGCAAAAATGGCTCCCCCCATCACTGACTATCACCCTTGGTGTGCCAAACCTGCTAAGAATGTTTTCCTTCACAAATTTAACAACAATATTAGCATCATTAGTACGGGTGGGGATTGCCTCCACCCATTTGGAAACATAATCAACAGTAACTAAAATGTATTCATAACCAAAGGACTTGGGGAAAGGACCCATGAAGTCTATTCCCCACACATCAAACAGTTCAACAACAATATATGACTGAAGGGGCATTTCATTCCTCCTCCCAATGTTACCTACTCTTTGGCAATGATCACAATGCTTACAATAGTCTTGAGCATCTTTAAATAAAGTAGGCCAGTAAAAACCACTTTGAAGCACCTTTTTTGCAGTCTTCCTTCCTCCAAAATGACCCCCACAGTGAAGGTCATGACAAAATTGAAGAACACTCAGTTGTTCTTCCTCAGATACACACCTGCGAACTATCTCATCTTTGCATATCTGGAATAGATAAGGTTCATCCCAAAAATAAAACTTACTCAAGTGTAGAAACCTTTTCTTTTCATGAAAGGACATGTTAGATCTCAAAATACCACAAGCAAGATAGTTAGCAATATCTGCAAACCAAGGGGCATTAATCACCACAAATAGATGCTCATCAGGAAATTCTTCTAAATTTTTATAAATGCTATCAGATGCAAGATTTTCACTAAAGAAGGGTAATCTAGATAAGTGATCAGCAACAACATTCTCACTACCCTTAGTATCCTTGATTTGGAAATCAAACTCTTGCAACAACAACACCCATCTAATTAAGCGCGGTTTAGCATGTTGTTTTGTTAATAGATATTTAAGAGCTGCATGATCAGAATGCACAATAATTTTTGACCCAATTAAATATGCTCTAAATTTGTCTAAAGCAAAAACAACAGCTAACATTTCCTTCTCAGTTGTGCTGTAGTTCATTTGTGCACTATTCAGGGTTAAACTGGCATAATAAATTACTCTCAAATATTTGTCAACCCTTTGCCCAAGAACAGCTCCTACTGCATGATTAGAGGCATCACACATGATTTCAAAAGGTAAAGACCAGACAGGAGCTACAATCACAGGTGTACTAGTCAATTTTTCCTTAAGGGAATTAAAAGCTTGCATGCATTGTGCTGTAAATTCAAATGGAACATCTTTCCCCAATAAATGGCACAATGGTTGGCTTATTTTGGAAAAATCCTTAATAAACCTCCTGTAAAATCCTGCATGCCCTAGAAAACTTCTTATTCCCTTAACTGAGGTAGGTGGGGGTAACTTAGCAATCAATTCAATTTTAGCCTTGTCTACCTCAATCCCTTTACTTGACACCACATGACCTAAGACAATGCCCTGAGTAACCATAAAATGACTCTTTTCCCAACTTAAAGTGAGGTTACATTCAATGCATCTCTCAAGCACACAAACAAGTTTATTGAGGCAATTTTCAAAAGAATTACCAAAAACAAAAAAGTCATCCATAAATACCTCAATAAAATCGTCTATAATGTCAGAGAAGACAGACATCATGCATCTCTGAAAAGTTGCAGGTGCATTGCACAAGCCAAAGGGCATACGTTGAAATGCATAAGTCCCAAAAGGGCAAGTAAAGGTTGTCTTGGACTGATCCTCTGGAGCTATTGGCACCTGATAGTAACCTGAAAGGCCATCCAGAAAACAATAATGTGAGTGCCCAGAAAGTTTATCTAACATCTGATCAATAAAAGGAAGAGGAAAATGATCTTTCTTTGTAGCATTGTTCAACTTCCTATAATCAATGCACATTCTCCACCCAGTAGTAGTCCTAGTAGGAACCAATTCATTATTCTCATTTTTTACAACAGTGATTCCAGATTTCTTAGGAACTACATGAACTGGGCTCACCCACTCACTGTTAGCAATTGGATAAATTACTCCTTGATCCAGCAATTTGAGCACTTCCTTCTTCACCACTTCACTCATATTTGGGTTAAGGCGCCTTTGAGTCTCCCTTACAGGTTTAGCTCCCTCTTCTAAAGTGATTCTATGCATGCACATAGAAGGGCTAATACCCTTGATGTCACTTAATCCCCATCCTATTGCTCTCTTCAATCTTTTAAGCTCACTCACCAACCTCATCTCCTCCCCTTCACTAAGTTCACTAGATATTATCACAGGTAAAGTGTTGTGATCTCCTAAAAACACATATTTCAGGTTCTTAGGTAACTCTTTCAGCTCTAACTCTAGTGAGGGGTTCTTCTCTTCTTTTTCAAGGGGGAAAAGCTTACAAACTGTGTCCTCCTTAAGTTCCTCTACTTCAGCACTTTCTAAGGTCTCAAGACAACTGGCTATTTCTGCATCAAAAATTTCCAAATCACTATCCAAAGTCAATGCCAGCTCCAATTTATCAGAGGAACCTATCTGCAAGAAAACATCTGAAACAACTGCATCAACACAATCAATGAAAGAACAATCCTCATATAAAGCAGTTGTAGGAATAGGAGAAGTGTTAAAAATAGAAAATTCCACAGTTTGTCCCAAAACAGTCATTGATAATTTTCCATTCTTAACATCTATCAAAGTGTTGGTAGTCGCCATAAAAGGCCTACCTAGCAGAATTGTGTGTGCAGATGGTGAAGAATTACCTACTTCCATGTCAAGAACAATGAAATCCACAGGTACTATCAAACCACCAACTTAATCTAACACATCTTCTATAACCCCTTTCGGGAATCTAAGATATCTATCAGCTAATTGCAGCACCATTTTTGTTGGTTTAAGTTCCCCTAATTCCAAATCAAGATAAACAGAATAAGGCATTAAATTCACACTAGCTCCTAAATCACACATGCCCTCAGTACCTTTTCCATTCCCCATAGTAATTTGAATAATAAAGCTTCCAGGATCCTTTAGCTTAGGAGGTAGTTTATGCTGCAAAATAGCACTAGCTACCTCAGAAACTATCACCTTTTCGTTCGGCTCATACCTCTTTTTCTTAGTATTCAGTTCTTTGAAGAATTTAGCATAAGCCGGCATGTTCTTAATTGCTTCAAGTAAGGGTAAGTTAATACTTACCTTAGACAGCATGTTGAAGATATCTGAAAATTGCTTATCTTTTTTATCATCCTTCAACCTGCTGGGGAATGGTATAGGTGGCCGGTATGGATTGCTTGCCTTGTGCAAATCTGCTGTAGGGGTCTTCTCCATTGAACTTTCTTCAGCACCTTTGTTCTCTTGTTCTCCTTCCTTTTTATTCTCTTGCTCACCTGCATTCACAGAATCATTTTCAACATTGTTATTAATTACCTTCCCACTCCTAAGAACAGTCACTGCTTGTGCCTGCTCAGGTTGACTTGGGAACTTCCCCTTTTGTTGAATCTGCATCTGTTGAGCAAGTTGCCCCACTTGGGTCTCCACCTTCTTAAAAGATGCTTCCAAGGAATCCAGTCTCTTGTTGTTCATCTCTTGGTTTTGAGCACTGACTTTGATGAAAGCTTGTAAACTTTCCTCCAAACTCTCTCTCTTAGGCTGACCTTGATTTGAGGATTGGCCCTGCTGTTGGTTCTGTCTCTGGAGCAAATGGAATGGCTGTTGAGCATTATTTGTTGTCCAGGAAAAATTGGGGTGACTCCTCCAACCAGGATTGTAAGTGTTGGAGTAAGGATCATTCCTGGCTCTTGGTTGAAATCCCACCGTAGCATTAACTTGCTCAGCTTCATTCCCAAAAGATTCATATGCAGAGGGGCATATATTTGCTCCATGCCCAAATGTCCCACAGATTCCACACACTTCTTGAGTAGATGAAGAAATATTATTCTTCATGTTTAGCATCTGAACCTGCCTTGTCAACTCAGCTATTTGACTAACCAATTCAGTATTGGCTTCCAGTTGATTCACCCCTTTACTTCTTCCCCTTACACTCTTTTGTTGAGAATTAGCTCCCAACATCTCAAAGATCTCATAAGTCTCATCAGCTGTCTTTTCTCCCATGGCTCCCCCAGCTGCATTATCAACAGTGTTCTGAAATCGCTGGGTGAGACCATCATAGAAAAACTTATTAAGGAGTTAAAGTGGGTAGTGATGATGTGGACACTGGATCAATAGCATCTTGAATCTGTCCCAAGCCTCATGAAATGGCTCTCCTTCAAATTGAGAGAATGTAGCAATCTTCCCTCTCAATTCAGTTGTCTTTTGATGTAAATAGAACTTGCCCATGAATTTATTGTAAACTTGCTCCCAAGTTGTCAGTGAGTTCTCGGGCAACATCATAAGCCAGCTCTTTGCCCTATCCTTCAAAGTATAAGGGAAACATCTCATCCTCAACTGATCTTCTGTTAGTCCTCCCAAAGGAAAAGTGTTGAGGGTTGAGTAGAAATCCCTAATAAAGTTCAAAGGATCTTCATTTGGAACTCCATAGAATGATGGCAGCATGTTGTAGTGAATGTTCTTCAACTCATAGTTCCTTGCTGCATCTGTCAGTCTTATGCAAGAAGTGGAAGTCCCAATGACAGGTCTAGCAAAATCTCTCATGGTTCTTTGCCTTTCTTCAGCCATCTTCACAGATTTTTCAGATTCTGACTCAAAATCAGAAGTGTCCTCCTCTGTATCAAATCCGGTGTAGAGCTCAAACTCTTCCCTGCTCCTTTTTACTCTTTGAATTTCTGGAATGAATGGATGTAGCTCTCCTTCGAGTGATCTCCTGCCTTGCATAAATAAAAATTTCTAGAAAAAGAAATATCAAAAGCAAAAGACAAATAAAATAAAATGAAAACAATGAAAAATAATCTAAAATATTTTTTATTTTTTTTTTAAAAAATAAACAATTACGCCAATTAGCCTCCCCGGCAGCGACGCCAAAAACTTGTTGCGCTCAAATTAACTCTACCACAAAGCGTCACTCGCAAGTATACGAGGTAGCTGTAGCAAAGGTGATCGCCCCAAGGTCGTTCTCTCAAGGAACCTAAAGTGGTTAATTGCTTATCAGATTATGTTTAACAAGTAATTAAAAGAAATTTAGATTGCTAAGTAATGAAAAGGTTTAATTGAAGTTTAAAACAATAAAGGTAAACAAGAACTGATGTTTTGATTCACTTGATAAAAGGGTCTAGGGGTTTGCACTTCTCTACTATCATATGTATGAACGGTTATTTCTCTTAACTAATTTAATTTCTAAGATTAAATCTCAAACAACTTAATTAATTGAGTCAAGGAAATAAGCTCTCGCATTCAAACCTTTTACAACTAATCTTGTTATAATTGAAACAATCTTTTCAATAGGTTATATCTCTAATTCACCTAAGTCCTTAATTGAATTGTTCCAGCATTAGACTTCATCTCTCAATCCATCATCTAATACCTAGAACACACAATTGGTGGCCAATCAATTATATGTTAACAATGTTTCATTCAATAAAGGCTAGAGAAATTATTAGCTAAGAGAATAACCAATTCATACAATCATAGCAGATCCATACAAACCCTAGACTAGATCAAATTAGTTCATAATGCAATTAAACATATTCATCTCATTAATGATCAAAGAAATCAAAATAGACATGATAATATCCATTCAATAAAAATTAAGAGAATAAGTTCAAGAACAAAACCAAGTTACAACTCCTTGAAGCTTCTGAATAATCTCTTGTTCGAATCTTGCAAGAAGGATATAATAATGGAAAGAACAATCTAATCTAGCTAGTTTTAATCCAAAGTGTAGTTGAAATCCAAGAAAACAAATGATAAAACTCTAAAACTATCTCTGACGGCTCCCACTTTGCTCTCAAAATCGCAACAGTACTAACCCTAAGCTCTCCCCTTCCTTTTATATGAAACGTCGCTTTAAAAATCCGCTGCGTGTTTTCTTCATGAGGAACACCGCCAAGTCAGATGTGACTTGGCCGTGTGAGTGGCTTTTGGAGGGACATGGCCAGGTGACTTGGCCGTGTCCCCTGCATGTGTCCACCTCTGTTGCTTCTCTTCTTTCTTCTTCTATGGTTGAGTGACACGGCCAAGTCAGAAGTGACTTGGTCGTGTTGCACCTGTTGGAGGGACACGGCCACAAGACTTGGCCGTGTCCCTTGCCTGTGTCTGCCTCTATGAAATTTTCTTCATCTTTGCCTTTAGAACCTAGAGAGACACGGCCAAGTGAAGATGACTTGGCCGTGTGGATCTTCTTTGGAGGGACACAGCCAGGTGACTTGGCCGTGTCCCTTGCATGTGTCTACTACTGGGACTTGCTCTTCTTTTTAATCTTGGTATGGGACACGGCCAGTGACTTGGCCGTGTCCTCTGCCTGTGTCAGCCACTGCCACTTTCTCCTTCAAATTTGCTTCCTTGCCTTTTTTTTAACCTAACACAAAACTCGAAACAAATCTAAACAAGAAATCAATAGACAATAATCAACACAACATAAACACAATACTAAAGACTACATCAAAAATGACCTAAACATTGAAATAAACTAAAACTACCAAAATTAATGAAAACACCAAACAAACCGATTAAAACTAACAAAATACCTAAATAAAACAATAATTATCATAATAAACAAGACACAAAACTATAATAAAAACTAATAAAACAACTACCCCACACTTAAAACTTTGCTTGTCCTCAAGCACATTCACATGGCATAAATTAAAAACTCAAACAATCCTAACTATAATTCCAGTATATAGATGAAATACTTAAAGAGACAACATAAATAATCGCACTTTCCTTCAATCAAAATTTCCTTAACTCATTCATTAATCCAGACATACAAATCTTATCTCTCATCTAAGTGTTTCACTCGATTTCAAAGGTTAATCACTCAAACCACTCATGACTGCATACTGCCATAAACTTGCTTAATTATCCAATCTCCCTCACTGATTTTCTCAAGAAATAATCTGAAGGTCTTTCATTTGGATGTAATGGGGCTAAGGTAACGGTGTGAGAAAAGACATTTAAGCTGGAGCATCAAGAAATGGAGTATCTAAATGAGACAATACTCTTGCTAAGAAACTCATAGCTCCCTCAAATGGCATACTCACCAACCCTTGATAATCTTACATACTTGCATAAAAATACATGAGTCAACATTCCTCTTTTGATAACCAATGCTAGAACATATATGAATTTTGTATATATATATAACTTTTCTTTTTTTTTTTCTCTCTTTTTTTTACTTTCATCATTTTTTTTAATATATACATACAAAATTAAGAATTGCATGGAACATCTAGCTTAAAATGTAGAGGAAAAGAATAATGACTCTTAATCAAATACAATGTGCAAAGTATGCATTTCAACCCCCAATTAGCAATTCCATTTTTCTTTTTTTTTTTACTTGCTTACCCCACACTTTGAAACAAACCACCCTATTGTCATATCATAAAACTCCATTCCTTAATGCAGGTATGATGATAATAAGAACATGTTAAGTTAAGAATTGTGTTCATCAAACAAGAAAAGGTCAAAGGCTCAACTTGGCACACTAAGGAATTTAATATTAAGGGAGGTCTTTTTAAGCCAAAGGGATAACCTAATTTTCCTTCATCACTTTAAACCTTGAGATTAAATCATAATGCGAGTTCAATTAGTATGCAAAAGCAAACTCTAGAGATGCTAAATCATGAAGGTGCACACTTAAGAAAAGAAAATCAATTGACAATAATATCAAATTTATGAGGCTCAAAAACTCACACAGGTGGGTTCCCAAAGATTATATGTCATGAATTGCAGAATGCGAAAATTGATCCCGAATGAATTCAAATGCTCATTTCTATGCTGATACTAAAGTCTCAACTATAATGCTAGAATCAAAGAAAAGATCAATAAATTTTCAACAATTATGCCATGCACAACAAACACAATAAGCAACACAATAAACAAAACAAAAATTAAAGGAAAGCTTAAAGAGTACCCCACACTTAAAACTTACATTGTCCTCAATGTAAAACAAGAATAGTAAATAAAAAGAGTTAAAGGACAACCTGTCTTCCATCGTATTGGTGAGGCAAAATCCTAGCTTTCCATCACAAACACAAAAGTTCAAAAAACAAAAGTACAATATATAAAAATAAAATATCCAAATATAGAGGTTACCCTGAAAACAAAAATGAAAAATAATAACAAAAATACAAAATAAAGCAAAATAAAGCAAGGACTCAAAATCTATGGAAAAGGTGGGCGGGAAGATGATGCAGCTGATGGATGGAGACTCAAGATCGTCGCAAGGTTACTGTTAATCTGTTCCAACTGCTGTAAGACCTCAGCATGGTTACGGTCCACCTTGCTATCCAGTCGATCCACTTTGCCCTCCAGGGCCTCAATCCTTAGAAGTACCTCTTGATGTTCCGAGACCGGAGCATCCTCATCTAGGCCATGAGAATCCGAGTCGGACTCCTCTTTGACCCGTGCCCTCTTCTGCCTATCCCCCGGTGCTTCAGTCTCAGCTGAGGGCATCACATAAGTCCCTCTCCTATGCACCACCATGTGCATCTTCTCAAGTGTAGCTAAATCCAACGAGTCATTCCCCAAAATTCTAGTCATGCGACTAGTACTCGGGTCAAAATCCTCAACAAGGGCTACTGCTAATGTAGTGATCAACCCTCCAACACAAATTGCCCCCCTCCTTGTATTAGCTACAGTATCAAAAATATCGGCTAACCAATAGCCGGCACTAATAGTCATTTCATTCAAAACACAATCCAAGAAAAATAGCTCACTCGACTCAACCACACCCGGGCTCTCCTTCCGAGCAAAGAACCCACATGACATAAACCTGTGCAAATACCTCAAAGTAGGGTTTCGTAATTTAGATGCTTTGGCCGATTTGGCCACATAAGTACCCGAGCCTAAGGCTCCCCAAGCAAATTGTTGTCTAAAGTCTTTGGGTACCGACCTTTCCCCATGCTGATGAAAACCATAGATATCATTCAACTGATCAATAGTAAGCACAAATGATCTACCCATTAATTTAAACATCAGTCTCCTGCAGATTTTTTTATCATCTCTTTCCACCTTAAGAGATGTCAAAAATTCTAGGGTAAGCTCCTCAAACTGCAAAGGTCTCAATGATAATAGAGTCTCCCACCCAAGATATTGCACATATCTATAAAAAGTCATCCTAATTTGTAGGGTATCAAGAGATTCATCGTTCACATACCTTATCGGGAAAAAACCCCGAGCCAAAAGACTTGCCCTCTTGAAAGATAAAGTTGAGGAAGATGACGAAGCTCCTTCGGCACCAGATTTCTTCTTCTTGCGGTGTGATACAGTTTTAGTTCTTGGCATATTGAGATCTGAAAAATTAACACCCAAAACTGAATTAAATCAAAATTATATGAGTAAAGAGGAAGTTTTAAGTGATTATCTCAAGTTTTGTTGAAGAAATTTGAAGTTTTAATGGAAGAGTTGGAGTTTTGAAATAAAAATCAATGGATTTGGTGATACAGAGAGCGAGAGAGCGAGAGAGACGAAGATAGAAAATTTAGGGATTTATGAAAAGAACTGGGCAAAATCGGGTTTTAAAAGTGTAAAATTTGAGAGACACCGCCGTGTTAGTGGATACTTAGCTGTGTCTGTGTGTGAAAGTGAAGGGACACGGCCAAGTCAAGGTGACACGGCCGTGTCTGATGGTCTTGGAGGGACACGGCCAGGTGACTTGGCCGTGTCCCCTGGGTGTGTCCTATTCTGTACAAAATTGCAAAATCGTTAAATTTTTAAGGAAGCCTGGCCGTGTCCAGTGTGTGACACTCAACCAAAGAAGAAGAAAAAAGAGAAGCAACAGAGGTGGACACCTGGCCGTGTCCCTCCAAAAGCCACTCACACGGCCAAGTCACATCTGACTTGGCCGTGTCCCTCATGAAGAAAACACACAGCGGATTTTTAAAGCGACGTTTCATATAAAAGGAAGGGGAGAGCTTAGGGTTAGTACTGTTGCGATTTTGAGAGCAAAGTGGGAGCCGTCAGAGATAGTTTTAGGGTTTTATCATTTGTTTTCTTGGATTTCAACTACACTTTGGATTAAAACTAGCTAGATTAGATTGTTCTTTCCATTGTTATATCCTTCTTGCAAGATTCGAACAAGAGATTATTCAGAAGCTTCAAGGAGTTGTAACTTGGTTTTGTTCTTGAACTTATTCTCTTTATTTTTATTGAATGGATATTATCATGTCTATTTTGATTTCTTTGAACATTAATGAGATGAATATGTTTAATTGCATTATGAACTAATTTGATCTAGTCTAGGGTTTGTATGGATCTGCTATGATTGTATGAATTGGTTATTCTCTTAGCTAATAATTTCTCTAGCCTTTATTGAATGAAATATTGTTAACATATAATTGATTGGCCACCAATTGTGTGTTCTAGGTATTAGATGATGGATTGAGAGATGAAGTCTAATGCTGGAACAATTTAATTAAGGACTTAGGTGAATTAGAGATATAACCTATTAAAAAGATTGTTTCAATTATAACAAGATTAGTTGTAAAAGGTTTGAATGCGAGAGCTTATTTCCTTGACTCAATTAATTAAGTTGTTTGAGATTTAATCTTAGAAATTAAATTAGTTAAGAGAAATAACCGTTCATACATATGATAGTAGAGAAGTGCAAACCCCTAGACCCTTTTATCAAGTGAATCAAAACATCAGTTCTTGTTTACTTTTATTGTTTTAAACTTCAATTAAACCTTTTCATTACTTAGCAATCTAAATTTCTTTTAATTACTTGTTAAACATAATCTGATAAGCAATTAACCACTTTAGCTTCCTTGAGAGAACGACCTTGGGGCGATCACCTTTGCTACAGCTACCTCGTATACTTGCAAGTGATGCTTTGTGGTAGAGTTAATTTGAGCGCAACATTCATCAAGTGCCCTTTATAGTAATTTCACACATAACAATTAAAATATCTTCTTCCTTTGACCACTCATTTTGACAAACATATATGTTATATATATTACCATATACCCAACATATACACTTACTCTCTACACATAACTTTCCTTTTTAAACAACACATAAACATTCTCTTTTCAATTTCTTTTCTCTTGCAAATTAACATATACATTCAATCCAATTTAAAACAACAACAATATTCAAAACTTCTAAGGCATACATTAGGATATTACAATTCTCCCCCTCTAAAAAGAAATTTCATCCTCGAAATTACCTGTCATCAAGTCCGAAACAAGTGAGGATATTGATCTCGCATTGCTTGCTTACTCTCCCAAGTTGCTTCTTCTCTTCCATGATTCTTCCATAGAACCTTCACCAAAGGCACTTTCTTATTCCTCAACTCTTTCACTTCATGTGCCAAAATAGCAACTGGTTCTTCTTCAAATGTCAGATCTGAACTCACTTCAATAGATTCAATTGGCAAAACATGAGATGGATCCGACCTGTATCTCCTCAACATAGAAACATGGAATACATTATGGATCCTATCCAACTCAGGTGGCAAAGCAAGCCGATAAGCAACTGGCCCAACTCTTTCCAAAACTTCATACGGTCCAATGAAACGAGGACTCAATTTCCCTTTCCGACCAAACCTCAAGATCTTCCTCCAAGGAGACACTTTCAAAAATACCTTATCTCCAACATCAAACTCTATGTCTCTCCTTTTCAAGTCTGAATAAGATTTCTGTAGGCCTGAAGCTGCTTTCAACCTGTCTCGAATCAATTTCACTTTTTCTTCAGTTTCTTTAACCAAATCAGGACCAATTAACCTACCTTCTCCAAGTTCATTCCAACATAGAGGTGTCCTACACCGTCTACCATACAATGCTTCAAATGGTGCCATACCAATGCTGTATTGATGACTATTATTGTAAGCAAATTCCACAAGTGGCAAAAATCTATCCCAACCTCCAGAGAAATCAATGACACAACTTCTCAACATGTCCTCGATAATTTGTATCACTCTCTCTGACTGCCCATCTGTTTGTGGATGAAAAGCAGTGCTGAAGTGCAGTCGAGAACCCAAAGCACTATGTAAACTCTTCCAAAACCTCGAAGTAAATTGGGGATCTCGATCAGACACTACAGAAATTGGGATACCATGCAACTTTACAATCTCATGAATATATATCTCAGCTAACCTCTCCAGAGAATAATCCATCCGAACCGGAAGAAAATTAGTTGTCTTAGTCAACCTATCCACAATCACCCAAATAGCATTATGCTTCCTCTGTGTCAATGGTAGACTAGACACAAAATCCATTGTCACTCTTTCCCATTTCCATTCAGGCACTGATAAAGGTTGAAGTAATCCTGTTGGAACTTGATGCTCAGCCTTTACCCTCTGACAAGTGAGACATTTGGATACAAACTCCGCTATGTCTCTTTTCATACTGGACCACCAGTAATACTGCTTCAAATCATGATACATCTTTGTATTGCCCGGATGCATAGCAAATACTGACTGATGTGCTTCTTCTAAAATAATCCTTCTCAAATTAGTATCATCAGGTACACATAATCTGTTCTTAAACCAAAGACTCCCATCACTTCTCACAATAAAATCTCGACTCTTTTCATTCTGGAAATCTGAAACAATCTTTTGAATCTTCTCATCAGCCAATTGAGCCTCTTTAATCTGATCCAACAATACTGGTTTCAATTGCAACTGTGCCAACAATGCACCATCATCACAAGATACAAAACTAGCATGCAATGCTCTCAATTCAACAAGCAACGAGAGCGAATAAACAGTCAAACCTGCTAAAGACTTCCGACTCAAGGCATCAGCAACAACATTTGCTTTACCAGGATGATAATCAATCAAACAATCGTAGTCCTTAATCAACTCCAACCATCTCCTCTTTCGAAGATTGAGCTCTCTTTGGACACCCAAATATTTTAAACTTTTATGGTCTGTATAGATAAAACACTTCTCCCCATACAAATAGTGTCGCCAAATCTTCAATGCAAGCACAATGGCTGCTAACTCTAAATCATGGATAATTGAGCTCATGCGGTTTCAACTGTCGAGAAGCATAAGCTATAACTTTACCTTCTTGCATCAGCACACAACCCAAACCACTATGTGAAGCATCACTGTAGATCACATATGGTTTATCTTCCACAGGTAAAGTAAGAACAGGCGCTTGAGTCAACATTTCTCTCAACTGTTCAAAGCTAGTCTGACACTGATATGTCCACACAAATCTAACTCCCTTTCGAAGTAATCTGGTAAGTGGAGTAGCTATCAAAGAAAATCCTTTCACAAACCGTCTTTAATAGCCTGCCAAACCCAGAAAACTTCTAACTTCAGTCATAGATTTTGGTGGACTCCAATTCAAAATAGCTTCAACTTTACTCGGATCAACTCTAATACCCTCTGCTGAAACTATATGACCGAGAAAAGTTACTTGGTCAAGCCAAAACTCACACTTCGACAGCTTAGCAAACAATTGCTTCTCTCTTAAAATTTGCAGCACAATCCGCAGATGCTTGTCATGTTCCTCCTTATTACTCGAATACACCAGAATATCATCGATAAAAACTACCACAAACTGATCCAGATAGGGCCTAAACACCCTATTCATCAAGTCCATAAAAGCTGCAGGTGCATTCGTCAAACCAAAAGGCATAACTAAAAACTCGTAATGCCCATACCTTGTACGAAAGGCTATCTTAAGAACAATCTTCAGCTCTGACTCTTAACTGATGGTACCCTGATCTCAAATCAATCTTGGAAAACACTGCTGCACCCTTCAATTGATCAAAGAGATCATCAATTCTAGGCAAAGGATATTTATTTTTAATAGTTACCTTGTTCAATTGCCTATAATCGATACACAATCTCATAGTACCATCCTTCTTCTTCACAAATAAAACAGGAGCTCCCCACGGTGAAACACTAGGGTGAACAAACCATTTATCCAACAACTCCTGCAATTGCACTTTCAATTCTCTCAATTCAGCAGGTGCCATTCTATAAGGAGTAATAGAGATAGGAGTGGTACCAGGCAATAATTCAATACCAAACTCCACCTCTCTCTCAGGAGGTAACCCTGGCAACTCTTCTGGAAACACATCTGAAAACTCTGCAACTGTAGGTATACTATCAATTTGAGAACTCACTACTCTAGTATCCAGAATATGAGCAAGGTAAGCATTACACCCTTTTCTAATCAACCTCCTAGCTGCAACCGCTGAAATAAACAAGGATGCTAACTGTCCCTGCTCACTAGATACTATCACATCTCTACCATCATCAGTTCTCAAAGTAACAACTTTCTTTTGACAGTCTACCACAGCTCCATGTCTAGATAACCAGTCCATGCCTAGGATCAAATCATATTCCTTAAAAGGCATTTCAATTAAATCTCCAAGGAACTCCTCACCTTGCACCACTACTGCACTATCTCGGTGCACCTTACTAACAATCACACTATGCCCTAAAGGATTTGTCACCAATACATCAAATCCTAGGGATTTAGCATGCAATTCAGATACAGGCAAAATAGATGCACTAATATATGAATGTGTAGATCCTGGATCAATCAAAGCAAGTGCTGAAATACCAAATAAAGAAAAAGTACCAGCTATGACTGTCGAAGCATCTGGCTGCCTCTACATCACATATATCCTCTGAGAAGATCTAGCCTCCTCTGGTCTACTCTCCCTAGATATAGAACCTCCTCTAGGACTGAACCCAGATCTGCCTCCTCTGCTGACATTTCTGCCTTCTCGACCTCCTCTCACACTAGATCAAGAAGCTGCAGAATCTACTGACATCTGCTCCTGCCTCTCAGGACAATCTCTAACAAAATGATCAGGTGATCCACATCTGAAGCATACCCCTGCTACACCAGTCTTCCAACAAGTACCACCATGTTGCCTACCACAATGAATACATATGGGTAAAGTGGATCTCTGAATTACTGGGGTCGGAGCACTCGCCACTGAAACTGTAGGTCTCGATCTCTGCCTCTGAAACTGTACTGACCTACCAGCTGGCCTCTGACTCCTACTAACCCGAGGAACAAAACTTCCTTTACCTCTTTTCACAGATGAAGACCCTGCTTCAAACTGGGGTCTTTTAACCCTAATCTCTTCCCCAGAAGCAACTGCTGCAATGCCCTGAGCTCGCTCCACACTTCGAGCTGCTGCAACAAGTTGGGAAAAATCATGATATCTAGATCCAGCCACAAGACACATGATAGAGGGCTTCAATCCCTCCTCAAATCTCCTACACCTATCAATCTCATCAGATATAATACCCCCAGCATAATGGCTCAGTCGGATGAACTCAACCTCATATTCGATTACAGTCCGGTTGTCTTGCTTTAAACTCAAAAACTCCATCTTCTTCACATCTTTATACTCCCTCGGAGTATACTTCAATTCAAACTCTCTTATAAAATCAGTATAGGACAGTGTAGGTGGATCATCCATAGCATGGGGCACTGCTTCCACCAATCATATGCATCCTTTTGCAACAATGATCTTGCATAATCAAATTTTTCTTCTGGAGTGGCTTGCAATTGAATGAATATTCTCTGTACTTTATCTAGCCACTGCTCAGCTACAGCTGGATCAATAGTACCCAGAAAATCTTCTGCTCCATACTTCCTTAATTTATCCTAATGTCTCACTGATACCAAAGGCTATGGGGGTGGTGGCGGTGGTTGTACTGGTGCTTGCCTCAATATCTCTACCACCTGCCTAAGCCAAACTGGCGGAATCTCCTCACCAGCTGGTCTCCCTGACACAGATGCAGGTACCTCCCCAGCACTATCCACTCTAGCTCCATCTCTAACCTCATCAGGAGCTATACTCTCAGCACTACTCTCAACAGATTGACGTAAGTGAGAATCCATCACAACCTATATCTGCAAACACAGCAGAATACATCTCATTAAAGATCAGAGACTGCCAATACCAAACATGTATGCTATTCAAAAACTAACTTTTTAAAATCAAAACATTCTTTTCCTTACACTTGACCTAGGTTGAGAATCTCAAACCTAGGCTCTGATACCAAAACAATTGTAACACCCCTATATTCCGTATATGTACCAAGCATGCTTAAACGATCGTAATATACATATACTGAATATAGAAAATGACACAGTTTAAAAATACACAACATATATCTTTATAAATAAGTGAAACCAATCTCAAACATTTAAAAGAAATCCAAAAGATACCATATATAAAAACATTTATTAACTCACAGCAGAAGTTATTACAAATATTTGCAAATACAAATATGTTATAAATCAAAGTTTACAAAACATAGAATATATACATGATTGGCAGCTCTTCTCTGATCTTTAAAAGTCCAAAAATAACTCCTTCAATGCCTAGTCTCACTTGGTCTCGAGGAGCTCTTAGGTTCAACTCTGACACCTGTGTGATCAAACACTATCGTGCTAAGCCAACGGCTTAGTAGCACAAACTATAATACTACTATGTTTCGATGCAATGCCAATGTCACAATCAATCTCAAACATCATTCAAAAGAATATAACATTTCAACATCATACTTTGTTCAATGTCATAACAACATTCATATTATATTTTCATAGTTCCATTAATTTCAACATTCAAGAGTCACATTAAATACAAAGACAAGCATGGGCCCAAAAACACTAATATGTCATTCAACTTTCAGAGTTAATGTTTTGGTTCAATTATCACATTTATCATTATCCCAACTTGGCTTCAAGGATTAGGTTCAACCAAGCTTCAAGGGGAACAAAGCATGCTAAGTATCAACCCAACTTGGCATCAAGAACCAACCCAACCTAGCTTCAAGGGTTGTAACATCTCAATTAGGCTTCAAGGACTAGACCCAACCAAGCTTCAAGGGGAGTAAAACATGTTAAACTTCAACCCAACTTGGCTTCAAGGATCAAGCCCAACCTAACTTCAAGAGATTGTTACTATTAGGCATGCCACCAACAATAAAACTCTGAAAATGAATAACATATTAGACACACAATTCATTTATTATTTCATTATCAACTTCATTCTCTAATCTCATCATTATTTAGGCAAACATGCCTCACTTAACTCAATTAAAGTATCATAGCCAATCACAATGGTTTCACATCTCATTTGAATCACCATAGCCAATCATAATGGCTTCACCTCTCATAATATCTCAAATCACATTTCATATTTCATCATTGATATATATATACCAATTTACATTATTCATAGATTTAGAATCTTCCACATACATTTGTTTGGATCATTTTTGTTTTAAGTGTGTTTAAAATGTTTATTTTTATGTTTAGGTGCAAAAAGACCATTAGGGGATTAAAACAATGCAAGAAGAGCAAAGAAAAAAGAATAGTAGCTAACACACTCAAGGGACACGGCCAAGCTTGTGGCCGTGTCTCTCAACACAAGCTCCAACACGGTCAAGTCACTTCAGCTTGGCCGTGTCACACTTAAATCCAAAGAAAAAAATAAATGATGAAATCAGGCAGTAGACGACAAGGGCGAGGGACACGGCCAAGCCAGTGGCCGTGTCTCTCCAAATTGATCCAACACGGCCAAGACTCCCTTAACTTAGCCGTGTCTCCTATCATCTTGGCTGTGTCTCTTATGGCTAAAGATTTTAAGCAAGGCCAAATCTCCTTTGGTTGAATTAAATCACATTGTACACAACATAACATTATTCAAATGGACATAATCAACATCATTAACACTTATATTACTTGCTCATCACAATATTCACATTAATAATATACATTAGCAATACATTTGATTCCCTAACACATTTACAAACAAGTGTGTGTTAAGTTTAAACATCATATGCTTGTATGCAACAATATAGTTTGTACTTACCTTAAGCACCACTTATACAATTCTAAACACTTTCTTTTTCCAAGAATTCTTCACTTCTCAAATTAGGGCAAAACCTTCTTCCAAAACCTAATCCAAAATGATACAATACAATTTATCACTTACCACTTCAAAACCCTAAAACCAACATATAACAATCAACACAAATCCTAAACACAAATATAACACCATCTCTTCCAACCAACTTACTCTTTTCTTCAATCCATCCTCAAAATCCATAATCAATTTAATCAAACACTCTTAAACATCTCACAATCAATCAACACACCCTTAAATAATCTATCAACTCACACACAACTTCAAATAAGCAAAGAAATCAAAAGAGGACTTACCAAAGTAATGAAATTTCTTGAATCACCAACTTGATCACTTAGATCTTCCTTCAAGTGAAGCTTAGAACATCCAAAATCCTCTCTTGGTCTCTTGCTTTCTCTTGTCTTTGGAGGAGCTAGCCAGTTCAATGGAAAAGAAACAAAGTCAACTTCTCTTTAAATCTCCACCAAGTATTTCCAAAAAGACAATTACCAACATACCCACTTCTCACTTGTTCTAGCTTTCTTCTTAATCAAGTGTCCTGTATAGTAATTTCACACATAACAATTAAAATATCTTCTTCCCTTGACCACTCATTTTGACCAACATATATGTTATATATATTACCATATACCCAACATATACACTTACTCTCTACACATAACTTTCCTTTTTAAACAATACAGAAACATTCTCTTTTCAATTTCTTTTCTCTTGCAAATTAACATATACATTCAATCCAATTTATAGCAACAACAATATTCAAAACTTCTAAGGCATACATTGGGATATTACATTAGGTGTAATGGTTCTTACGACTTTGGCACTATTTAGGCTCGGGCCTTAGAGAACATGGGCCTAAGCCTGGAGAAAATGGAGTCGCCACCCGGACAGGCTGGGAAAAAGAAAGGGGTGGATGACTCAGTTCCCAAGGAATCCCCAACTCCCCTAATGGGTTAGGAAAGTTGGGTACGTGTGGGGAAGGTGAGAAATGGCCCAACACCCCAACAACGCCCAGTTTATTGGAATCGACCTCCTTTGTAGGTCTTAATATTATAAAATTCTTAAATATAACAATATTATCCATACTACATACAACAATTAAATAAAGCGTCATTATATTAAAATCAAAGCAATGTCCAAACAAAGCAAATAAATGAACACCCATCGGAGGATGGAAACATGTCCTTACATCGTCCATGCCTAAAATTAAATAGGACACCCACCGAAAGGTGGAAACGTGTCCTTTACATTGGTCCAAAATATAAAAGTAATTTAAATTACATGATGCTTAATACATGAGGTACCCAAAATATAGAAACATACCTCTTACAATGTTTTGAAACCAAAGCAAAGTAATAAAAACAACCAACCAACCATTCATCATAAACAAATCATTCATTGAAGACATAAATTGAATATATAAATAAATCATTAATCAAACTATATAATAAATACTCACTTAATAACGAAACAAATAAAGATGCAAATTTAAGTGTATCAACTTAGGGTTTCTTAGATAACATTTAGGGTTTTGGAATTTATATTTAAAAGCTAGGATTTTGGAATTTTAAAGAACAAGTATTATTGTTATGTTTATTATTTTAGAAATATTATGCTAATGTGTGATCTAAATTATAATTTGGGATTTAGGTGAATAAGGTACAAACCTATGAAAATAAGATTAAAACTTAAATATTTAAAAAGAAATAGCTACTGTGATAATAAAATAAACAAATTTGATTAAGGTTTTAACAAAATAAGTTAGGGTTTAATTTAAATTGGGGATTTCTTATGGAAAAGGATTAGGGTTTTGAACATGCAATACGGTATTTTTAGGGTTTTAAATGGGAAATTAGGGTTTCTAGGGTTCTTGATCATTAGAAACACATATTAGGGTTTTATAAAAATATGATCATTATAAAAACTCTAAGACCACTTTAACATGGAATTTTGATAAATACTTAAATGAAATATGGCTACTAGATTTTAAAACATTATTTGAATAATCTAATGTTATGGTGATTTAATGGAACAAGCTATTGGCCATGCAAATAATAAAAAGAAACTACTATGCATACTGTATATTTGTATATAAATCAAAAGTTAAAAGAATGAACTTTAAACGAAGAAAGTTTGATAGATGAAATAATAATAAGTTATCTTAATATAAATTTAAATGAATTAAGTTAGAAAGACACACCTCCATTTGTTGGCTCCACCAAAATTGTTTGAATGAAATTCTGGATGAGCTTTGGCAAAGATAATGATTACACTACCTTTGTAGAGTTTTGTGTTGTTAATCTTCCTCATCTAGCTTTTCTGTTTCTTTTTGTTCCTCTCCAAAAGTTTGTTCAAGTTAGAATTTCATAAAGACTACCCTTTGCTAATTTCTTTTCTGCGTTGCTGGTTTAGGGTTTCTCCGTGCTTGCTAGGGTTTGTTGAAAACCCAAGAGTCTCCCAACTCTCCTTAGAAAAAATAAAGGTCCAAAGTTTCTTCCAATAATTGCCACCCCTATTCCATGTGTTTAATGCTAGTATTTATAGGAAAACAAAAAGACCTAATCCTATTTTAATAAGGAAATACCAACTGTTTAGGAAAAATTACAAAATTGGGTAAAATAAGGTTTGGTAAAAAAATCGACAGCGCGCGGGCTGCATTGGCAAAAATTGTTGTGAGGATCGGGCTGGGTGAACTGGGCAAGCCTAGCTGCTGTGAATTGGGCAATGCCCAATTCGCCAAAGACAATTGCTGCGGCAAAGCCCAGTTGGCAGCGCTGGGCTCGCCGATCCGTCCGATTTTTTATTTTTTCATTATTTTTTATTTTTTTATTTTTATTATTAAAAATAACTATTAAATATTATAAAGATAAATATTATACCACAAAAATTATTTTGGACTATCGGATTGGATAGGATAAAAAATTAAGAGTCTATAGTTTGCCCACTGCTTGAGCGATCTGAGACTTCAGCAAGAGAGAGCGAAAAGCAATGTGATTTGTGACTGAGTTTAGAGCCATACTGGACTCCATAAACAAGGTTGATTTGAGTTCTGGACTAAAAAATAATTTGGATTCTGGACCCAAGGTAAGTTTTGGACTTAAAGATTATTTGGGTTCTGGACCCGGGATAAGTTCTGGACTTAAAAAAAATTGGGTTCTAGACCCGGGATAAGTTCTGGACTTAAAAAAATTGGGTTCTAGACCCGCGATAAGTTCTAGACTTAAAAGAATAATTTGGGTTCTGGACCCAGAATGATTCAGATTCTAGATCTAAGGCTAGTTCTGGACTAAAAAATGATTTGGGTTCTGGACTCGGAATGAGTTCTGGACTAAAAATTGATTTGGATTCTAGACATAAGACTGACCTTTTATCAATTGAGAATTCTAGCTTAACTGGTTATTCCATTCTTTATTGGATTGTGGGTCTTTACCCACCAAAAATGGATCTTTATCCATTGGAGATTGGGTCTTTACCCTTGAAACATGAATCTTCATCCATTGGAAAATTGGGTCTTTACGCTTGATACATGGATCTTTATCCATTGCAGATTGAGTCTTTACCCTTGAAACATAGACCTTTATCCATTGGAGATCAGGTCTTTACCCTTGAAACATGGATCTTTATCCACTGGAGATCGGGTCTTCACCTTTGAAACATGGATCTTTATCCCTTGGAGATTGAGTCTTTACCCTTAAAACATGGATCTTTATCCATTGGAGATCGGGTCTTTACCCTTGAAACATGGATCTTTATCCATTGGAGATCGGGTCTTTACCCTTGAAACATGGAACTTTATCCATTGGAGATCGGGTCTTTAACCTTGAAATATGGATCTTTATCCATTGGAAATCGGGTCTTTACCCTTAAAACATGTATCTTTATCCGTTGGAAATCTGGCCTTTACCCTTGAAACATGGATCTTTATCCATTGGAGATCGGGTCCTTACCCTTGAAATATGGATCTTTATCCGTTGGAGATCGGGTCTTTACCCTTGAAACATGGATCTTTATCCATTGGAGATTGGGTCTTTACCCTGGTGTAGACCCTTAATTTTTTACCCAGTCTGGTCTAATATGTTTTATTTAGTCTTAAATGATTTTTGTTGACTAATTGGTCCAAAATATTTTTTTAAAATAATTTTTTCTTTAGTATCTAATTTTTATTAATAAAAAAATAAAAATAAACAAATAAAAGTCAAAAAATAAAAATAAAAATCGGAGTCGGAAAAATCGGTGATGAAAAAATCGTCGAGCGGGCCCGTGGGCATTTAGCCCGCAGGAAAATCCTGCGGGTGAAATGGTTGCCCGCAGGAATTTCCTGCAGGTGATGCCCGCTGCCACAGTTTCCTACTGCAGATTTTTTCATCAGCATTTTTTTTCCCGCGGTAATTTTTTTCGGCAGCGCAATTTTTCCGAAGCAAAATTTCTGAAACCTAATTCAATCGGGTTTCGGTTTCCTTTTCTTATTAATATTACTTGTCGTGATTTATTAGGAAAAACCAGATAAAACCACTATAAATAAGAACCAAAGGCAATGAAAAAAAGAAAGGACGCCGAAGGGGTCAAAAATCGGACAGTAGGAGGGAAATCCAAATCCGTGAAGGAAAAGCTTGAATTCAATTGATTTTTAAAGTAGCAGAAACACGATTTAAGGGATTCAAAAGGCAAAAAAGCTTGTCTTTTGGAGCTTATTAATCCAAGGAGCAATTTTGGTGCATCTTATAAAATAAGGTATGAAATTCTAATTTCTTTATATTTTACACAGTAGCATAAACTAATAAATGATGTCTTTTAATTCAAAAACCATAAAACCTTAATTCCCTTTGTTCAAAGTTTAAAAACACTAATTCATTGTTTTATTCTCCAAAAACGCTTAAAATTGTTATTTTTACTTCTTTAAAACCTTAAAACCGTAATTAAACATATTTTTTAACAAAACCAAATTTTGATTCTGTTTCTTTCAAAATTTTAAACTAGGTTCTGTTTCTTTCAAAAAGCTTTAAAAAACACCTTTTCTATTTATAAAAACTTTAATCCATTTGTTTAAATTCATAAAACTTCATAAAATTATCAAATTGATTTTCAAATTCTAAAAGCCAATTCATCACCCGAGACCCTAATTTTAAAGCCTAAAAAACCTAATTCAACTCCAAAACCTAAAATAATGAACCCTAACCTCATTTAAAACTTTAAACCCCAACTTTTTCTAAACCCTAATCCTTTAAAACATTAAAAATCATAAAAACATAAATACTTTAATTTTACACAGTAGCTTGAAATCACCATTTAAAACCATGAATCAAAAGTATTTTAAAGTGTCTAAAACCCTAGTTTCATGATTTCACCATTCAAACCTTAATTTGTTTAATCAAAGAGTCTTACCAACCTTTCAAAATATAAAACCTCAATCTATTTTAATTCTTTAAAAAGTCACAGTAGCTTAAACCCATGAAAATCCAAAACCCCTAAACACATGAAATAACTTAGATTTAGAACTTAAATAATTCTAATTGGAAACAATAGCTATAACTTAGATTTTTTTTATTTGCGCTATTTAATTCTATATTTGATCATGCTTTGTTTTATTTCTTATGCTTTAATTTATTTAAATTCAATGCTTGGTTTATTTTATTTATCATGGATGGATGTTTACTTTTTTGATATTTGGTACCTTTGATGAATGATTTATTTATTATGAATGGTTATTTACCTTTATCAATTTATTTAGATTTCTAAATGTTGTAGGAGGTATGTTTCCACTTGGTGTGTACCTCATTAGTTAAATATCATATAATTTAATTTGCTTTTCTATCTTAGAACTTATGTAAAGGGCATGTTTCTACCTTTCGGTGGGTGTCCTATCTAGGCATGTGATGTAAGGACATGTTTCCATCTTCGGATGGGTGTCCATTTATTTTCTTTGTTTGGATATTGCTTTGATTTTAATATAATGATGCTTTCTTTTAATTATTGTGTGTAATATGGATAATGTTGTTATATTTAAGAATTATTGTCTTATCTCTGTGAATCATTCATTGCCTTGTTAATTTCTTTGTCTCTACCATTTTTCTTCGTGTTGTTAATCTCCCTTTGATAATTATTAGCTCCTGTGTCTTTCTCTCATTCAATTGTTGCTAGGGTTTCCCCTAATCCATCTTTCCTCGTGGTTCTATTTTTTTAATTCCCTTCTCTTTATCTATTTTTTAAATTCCCTTCTCTTTATTGCCAGTTCGTTAATCAAAGTTGCCCCCCTCTTTTTGTGTGTTAATCATATATTTATAGGAAACAAACACTTAACCCTAAAACTAATCTGAGTCTTAAATGAATTATATCTTGATTAGGAAATCAAATGGCCAGCCAAAACTCAAAATAACTTAGGGTCATGTCAATTTGGCATGTCCTAATTGACATGGAGCTAGTCCATGTTGATTTGGTGTGCCCAAACCTACATGGACCATGCTCACGTCAATTTGGATGTCCAAAATCAACATGTTCAATTTATGGATCGAAAACTTCTAATTTGGGCCGAACAAATTTAATTTAGGATTTCTATGAATTGGACCCTCTAATATTTAAGTTTTAAATTAGGTTTATGTTTACAATTATAACAGAACAAGGTAAGCTTCTTAAACCTAATCCGTGCCAAAATTAAGGATCTACAGTTTTTCCCCTTGCTTGAACGATCTGAGACTTCAGTAGAAGAGAGTAAAAAACAACATGACTTTGAGCTTATTTTGGATAAGGATGGGTTTTGAACCAGAGGTTGGATTGATTTCTGGACTAAAAAATGATTGGGTTCTGGACCTGGATTGTGTTATGAACTCAAAAATGACTTGGGTTTTGGACCCGAGTTGGTTGGGTTCTGGACCAAAGTTTGGTAGGGTTTTGGACCCGAGTTGGTTGGGTTCTGGACCAAAGGTTGGTAGGGTTTTGGACCCGAGGCGGGTACTTGGACCTAAGACAAGATTTGTTAGGTTTTGGACCTGAAATTGGATTGGTTGGGTTTTGAACCCAAAGTTGGTTGGATTCTGGACTCGAGGCTGGTTTGGTTCTTGACCCGAGGTTGGGTACTTGGATCTAAGACTGAATTTGATTTGGGTGACATTCTGTCAGGTAAGAGTTCTAGATGTCTTCTAGCCAATTAATTTTAGCTCTTCTAGCTGATTAATCTTATATCATGGCTTTCTTCTAGCCACTTGCTCCATTCTTTAATGGATCCACTCCAACTCTTCTAGCAGGACTGGCCTTCTTTCTTCTCATAATTTTTGCTTTCTTCTAGCTAGTTGTTTTCATTCTTTAATGGATTATATGTCCTCACCCTCAAAATGGATCTTCATCCATGGTCCTCGGATCTTCATCCTTGGATATTGGGTCTTCACCTTTCAAAATGGATCTTCATCCTTGGACATTGTGTCTTCACCCATCAAAATGGATCTTTATCCTTAGACATCGGATCTTCACCATTCAAAATGGATTTTCATCCTTGAGCATTGGGTCTTCACCCTTTAAAATAGATCTTCATCCTTGGATATCGGGTCTTCACCCTTTAAAATGGATCTTCATCCTTATACATCGGGTCTTCACCCTTCAAAATGGATCTTCATTCTTAGACATCGGGTCTGCTTTGACTTCATCTCTTCTAGCTGGGTTGATCTTTTGTTCTTCAATCTTCATTTCTTTTGGGATTCTTACTTTCTTCTTGTTTTTCTCTTTTTATTCTTCTTTTTGGAAAAAAAAATTTAGCTATTTTTAGCTGGCCCTTATATCCTCTCTTTGCCCTCTGCATGGCAAAATATTGAAAATGAGTTTGAAAATATTTTGTACATGCATAAATTCAAAAATTGAAAGGAAAAACTTTGCCCTGCTGTGTAGGCTCAAACCAATGATTTTGTTCCCATGCAAGCTCTGATTGATATTTATATTTTTTCTGGTTCCTTACATAATCATGCATTTCTTATTTCTTTTTCAAAATGACTAGATCCTTCTCGAGCAATGGGCCTTCCATGCTCCTTGACTCCATAATTGCTTCATAGAGTATTGTTGTTTATCTTGACAAAGAATAGATAACACAAGACAAAAATGCAGTGTGATATGCTTATGTATGTATGATATGCATGGATGATACTTACAGTGGTTCTATTAACTCATAGACTGAGGTGATTAGCTGAAGTGGTCTCACAGATTCCATCCAAATGCTCGTTCAGATCTTGCATTGGAATGGCAAAAAAATTCACATTTATGGCTTTTAATTCCAATGGTGGGGGCCTCAAGTAGCATAGCCATAGATACATCCATTTCAAACAATGATTCAGTATGCCAGTTGGTAACTTCTTCATAATCTTGCAAATAATCCTTCATAATCTTTAACTTGAAGGTTTATACAACAAGAAAAAATTTTTTAATTTAATTTTTTAATTTTGAATTTTGATTTTGAAAACAAATGGTGGATTTGTCAAATCAATGTCAATTTACCTTAGGACTCGACTTTTCTAAATTAACACATCCATTACATCATAACCTTAGTTACCATACTAAACTCGGGAATTATTTCCATTTGAGCAAGAACTGTTGTACTTCAGATAGGCACATGCACATTAATTGGCCAAGGTCTCATTGAATTTAAATATTGTCTATCTCATATGCATTCAAACTATCTCCGCTAATATAATCTACCTACAAAGAGAGATCAACATGTCTTTAATAGGCTTGAACGAGATTTATTAGGGACACAGATTAAATGAAAGCCATTTGTAAGTTGGAGCCAATGTGACACTATGTACAAACCCTCACACTATAAATTTCTTATTTAGACAGTTGGAAGCATGAAAAGATAGAGATTTGAACATTCTTTTGTCTTCTTGACATGAATCTAGATCTTGATTAGGACAGTCTTTGCCTCTACAAAATGTTTGATACCCACATTCCTTTCCTTTTCTTCTTTTCCCTTTTTCTCTTTTTATTTTTTTACTTTTTAAACTTTTTTTTTTAGCATTTTATCATATTGTCCTTCTTCCATTTAGGACTGTCAAGTATAGGACTTTCAAGAGCTAGATGGCTTTTCTCCTATCTCTCTAAATTTGGTTGAGTCTCTGGTTGGGCTAGACAAATTCAAATCAATATATCCTTGTAAACTAAGTGAAAGTTCTTCTGATACTTCAGGTAAGAAGAATTTTGTTGTCATTCTAAATCGGCCTTTTGCGTTAACTGCCTTTTTTTTGGTTTATTTCTTTTTTTTTTCCTTTTTTTATTTTTTTATTTGTACTTTATTTTTTAGGTTCTAACTCTAGAAGAGTTGTGTAGACCCTTAATTTTGGCATGGATTAGGTTTAAGAAGCTTACCTTGTTCTATTATAATTTTAAAGAATCTAAACCTAATTTTAAAGCTTAAATATTAGATGGTCCAATTCATAAAAGCCCAAATTAAATTGTTAAATAGGTTCGGTCTGAAAGAAATTAAAAAATAGGGTTTGGCTTGAGTTGGGACATGCCAAAATCGACATGAGCATGGCTCATGTCAATTTGGATGCCCAAATCGACATGAGCCATGGTCATATTGATTTGGGATATCCAAATCAATATGAGCCAAGCTCATATCGATTTGGACCATCCAAATCAATATGGGTTGGCTCCATATCAATTTGGAACCTCCAAATCGATATGAGCCCCTCCAAATGTGAGTTTTGACTGGCCATTTGATTTCCTAATCAAGTTATATTTCTTTTAAGACTCAGATTAGGTTTAGGGTTAAGTTTTTGTTTCCAATATATACATGATTAACACACAGAGAGAGGGATGAAGATCCATTTTGAGGGTGAAGACCTATAATCCATTGAAGAATGGAGCAACTGGATAGAAGAAAGCCAAAATTCCTAGATGACAGAAGGTTAGTCTGTCTAGAAGAGCTGGAGTTGATCCAGTAAAGAATGGAGCAAGTGGCCAGAGGAAAGCCATGATGGAAGATCAATCAGGTAGAAGAGCTAAAATTAATTGGCTAAAAGAAAGCCAGAAGCCTCAACTGATAGGGGTCAATCAAATTTAGTCTCAGGTCCAAGTACCCAATCCAATCCTGGTCCAGAACCCAAATCATCTTTTTTTAGTCCAGAACTCATTTCAGGTCCAGAACCCAAGTCAATCCAGGTTTAGAACCAAAATCAAATCTCATTCCAGGTCCAGAACCCAATCAATCAACCTCGATTTGATGAAGCCATCCTTATCTAAATCAGATCAAAGTCATAGTGCTTTTACCTCTCTTCTACTAATGTCTCAGATCATTCAAGTAGGGAGAAAAACAAAGAGAGGATATGAAGACTAGCTAAAAAATAGCTGAATTTTTTAAAAAAATGCAAAGTAAGAACAAAGATAATGGAAAAAA
The DNA here is from genome assembly GCA_947685225.1 of Garcia nutans. NCBI lineage: Eukaryota > Viridiplantae > Streptophyta > Magnoliopsida > Malpighiales > Euphorbiaceae > Garcia > Garcia nutans. Next base: position 26,481,332 of record CANTUV010000007.1, on the reverse strand, counting down.
GAAGAAAATTAGAACTCTCAAAAGAATAAAGATACAAAAGACAAAATGATTAGTCCAACTAGAAGAGCTAAAACCAATATAGAACAAATCTCCAAAGGATAAAAATCCATTTTTGAAGGGTGAAGACTTGATACAAAGGATAAAGATCCATTTTTCAAGGGTAAAGACCCGATCTCCAAAGGATAAAGATCCATTTTTGAAACTCAATCTCCGAAGGATAAAGATTCATTTTTGAAGGGTAATGACCCGATCTCCAAAGGATATAGATCCATTTTTGAAGGGTAAAGACCCAATCTCCAAAGGATAAAGATCCATTTTTGAATGGTAAAGACCCGATCTCCAAAGGATAAAGATCCATTTTTGAAGGGTGAAGACCTGATGCAATGGATAAAGATCCATTTTTGAAGGGTAAAGACCCGATATCCAAAGGATAAAGATCCATTTTTGAAGGGTAAAGACCCAATCTCCAAAGAATAAAGTTTTATTTTTATAGGGTGAAGACCCAATGACCAAAGATGAAGATCGAATGTCCAAGGATGAAGATCCATTTTGAGGGTGAAGACCTATAATCCGTTGAAGAATGGAACAACAAACTAGAAGAAAACCAAAATTCTAGATGACAGAATGTCAGTCCAGCTAGAAGAGCTGGAGTCAATCCATTGAAGAATGGAGCAAGTGGCTAGAGGAAAGCCATGATGGATGATCAATCAGATAGAGGAGTTAAAATTAATTGGCTAGAAGAAAGTCAGAACCCTCAACTGATAAGGGTCAATCAAATTCAATCTCGGGTCCAAGTACCAGTCTTGGGTCTAAGTACCCGAACCAATCTGGGTTTAGAACCCATATCATCTTTTTTTTGAGTCCAGAACTCATTTTGGGTCTAGAACCCAAGCCAATCAGGGTGTAGAACCCAAATCAAATCTCATTTTTAGTCCAGAACCAAATCAATCAACCTCGAGTCGAGAACCCATCCTCATCCAAATCAGCTCAAAGTTATAGTGATTTTTCGTCTCTTTTACTAAAGTCTCAGATCATACAAGCAGGGGGTAAAATAAAGAGAGGATATGAAGACAAACTAAAAAATGGTTGAATTTTTTATAAAAGTTCAAAGGAAGAACAAAGAAGATGGAAAAAGAAGAAAATTAGAACTCTCAAAAGAATGAAGATACAAAAAAAAAAGATCAGTGCGAAGGAATAACAAAGAGGATGGAAAAAGAAGAAAATTAGAACTCTCAAAAGAATGAAGATACAAAAAACAAAATGATCAGTCCAACTAAAAGAGTTGAAGCCAATATAGAACAAATCTCTAAATGATAAAGATCCATTTTTCAAAGGTGAAGACCCGATGCAAAGGATAAAATCCATTTTGAAGGGTAAAGACCCGATCTCCAAAGTATAAAGATCCATTTTTGAAGGGTAAAGACCCGATCTCCAAAGGATAAAGATCCATTTTTGAAGGGTAAAGACCCGATCTCCAAAGGATAAAGATCCATTTTTGAAGGGTAAAGACCCAACTCCAAAAGGTAAGGATCCATTTTTGAAGGGTAAAGACCCAATCTCGAAAGGATAAAGATCGATTTTTGAAGGATAAAGACCCGATCTCTAAAGGATAAAGATCCATTTTTGAAGGGCAAAGATCCGATCTCCAAAGGATAAAGATCCATTTTTAAAGCTAAAGACCCAATCTCCAAAGGTTAAAGATCCATTTTTGAAGGGTGAAGACCTAATGCCAAGGATAAAGATCCATTTTTGAATGGTAAAGACTCAATCTTCAACGGATAAAGTTCCATTTTTTAATGGTAAAAACCCATTCTCCAAAGGATAAAGATCCATTTTTGAAGGGTAAAGACCCAATCTCCAAAGAATAAAGATCCATTTTTGTAGGGTGAAGATCCAATAACCAAGGATAAAGATCCAAGGTCCAAGGATAAAGATCCATTTTGAGGGTGAAGACCCACAATCTGTTGAAGAATGGAACAACCGGCTAGAAGAAAGCCAAAATTCCCAGATGACAGAAGGTCAATCCAGCTAGAAGAGCTGGAGTTGATCCCTTGAAGAGCGAAGCAAGTGGCTAGAAGAAAGCCGTGATGGAAGATCAAATAGCTAGAAGAGCTAAAATTAATTAGCTAGAAGAAAGCCAGAACCCTCAACTGATAAGGGTTGATCAAATTCAGTCTCCGGTCCAAGTACCCAGTCTCGGGTCTAAGTACCCAAACCAATCTGGGTCCAAAACCCAAATATTCCCAGAACCCATTCTAGGTCAAGAACCCAAGCCAATCCGGGTCTAGAACCAAATCAAATCTCATTACGAGTCTAGAACCCAATCAATCAACCTCAGGTCGAGAACCCATCCTCATCCAAATTAGCTCAAAGTCATAGTGCTTTTTACTCTCTTCTACTGAAGTCTCAAATCATTCAAGCAGGAGGTAAAACTGTAGACCCTTAATTTTAGCATGTGTAGACCCTTAATTTTTAACCAAGTCCAGTACAATATTTTAAAATAAGTCAGAAATAATTTTGTGGTATTAATTATTTATTTTAGTATTTATTATTTATTTAAATACTTATTTAATATCTATTTTATTATTTATTATTTATTATATTTATTTTTAATATATGTATAAAAAAATAAAAATTGGACGGACCAATCGGTGAGCGGCACACGATAAGCTAGTTCACTGCAAGCCAAAAGGGCCTACAGCAAATTGGGCAGTGCCTTAACCAACCTCGCAAGCGCTCACCCATTACTCGCATCCCAGTAGTCCAGCCTCGTGAGTCCCAGTAGCCCGTGCCAATGTATTGGCCAATTTTTTCCAAAACTCTATTTTACTCAGAAACTTCAATTAATTTCCTAAATAGTTTTTAATTCCCTTAAAATATTAGGTTTTTTTTTAATTTATATAAGTAGTAGTTTTAAACACAGAAACACGGATGGAAAAAAAATACTCAGAATTATTATCGGACTCTTGATCTTTGAAGCATCCGGAAGCAAAAAAAAAAAAAAAGAACACTCCAATTTACAAGGCAACAAGGTTATGTTGTTTTGATCAAAGCTCCCTTAGAATTCAAATGGTGGAATTGTGGTGAAGCCAACAAATGATGGTATTTTCTTAATCAATTAATTATAACATGCTTTTGATAGTTTTGATGTGGATCATGCATGATCTTTATTTAAAATTGAATCTAGTAGCCTATTAGCATAACCTCTTCCAAATACATGATTATTTAGTCAGCATGTTAATAGCTTTGTTTAAAGTTTTTGTGATGTCGCTTAATTTTTCTCAAATATTTTTTAGCAGTAGCTTGTTTATTCCAACTTCAAAACTTTGATAATTATTTATTCCAAAACCCTAATTTATTTCTTCCTAAAATCTAATTACATGGTTTGAGCCCTAAACCCTAATTAATTATATTTTTCAAAATCTTTACAGTAGCCTAATACTTAAAAAATAATTATAATAATACTAGTTTCTCCAAACCCTAAAACAATAGTTTTTGAATATAAACCCTAGAACTTTAGAAACCCTAAATCGTAATTGTATTTTCCTAAACCATAATTCATGATATACTAGCTTGTATATTTAGTCTTTAATTGCTATTTGAATCCTGCTTTACGTACTGTATTCTTAGTTTACATCTTCATATCTTGATCTTTATTTGACTTATAATGAATGGTTTACTTTCTTGATGAATGGTTGAATATCTTTTATTAGTTTATTTTATTTTTCATTATATAAGAGGTACGTTTCCACCTTGTGGATACCTCATTAATTAAACTTAATGTAATTTAAATTGTTTTCATATTTTGGGATTAATGTAAATGATACGTTTTCACCTTTTGGTGGGTGTCCTATTTAGTTTTAGACATTGGACGATTTAAGGGCATGTTTCTATCATTGGATGGGTGTCCACTTATTTATTTTGATTGGACATTGCTATGATTTAAAAAAGTATTTTTTTATTATTATGATCGCATGTAGTATGGATAATGTCATTATATTTAAGAATTTTATAATATTAAGACCTGAAAAGGAGGTCAGTTTCAATGAACCCCAATCCGAAAGGAAAGAAGGAAGTTATCTAAAAGCTAAGAAGGCTCCCGAGAAGATTTCTTCTTTGGTTGAAGAAAAATTCAAAGATGTTCTCCTTTATGGTTTTGAGAACAATGATTTTGATTTTGATTTTAATTTTTCAGCTTTGTATGATAATGATGATGTTTTCTTTTCCAAAATGAATGCAATAAAGTCTGATTTTGCTTACTTGTGTGATATTTTTCTGATGGTTTCATACATTCAAATAGTGGTTACATGAGCATTTATAATATTAACTCTGTTGATACACAATCATTAAATTTGGGAACAACCGATAATCCTAAAAACATTAGCATAGGATTCGACCTTACTCTTGATGAGAGAGAGATTTGAAAAAATATTTAAAAAATATGAAGAGGTTTTTGCTTGGTCATATGAGGATATGCCTGGAATAGATCGAAACATAGCCGAGCATCTGATTCCTACCTACACTCACATGAAACCTGTCAAACAAAAACTTAGATGATTAAGACTGGAATGGGCTGAATTGGTTAAAGAAGAGGTTACTAACAAATACAAGTAAAGTTCCATGAAGTGATAGATTATCTAGATTGGCTAGCCAACATAGTACCCGTTCCAAAGAAAGATGGAAGAATTAGGGTCTGTGTAGACTATAGAGACTTAAACAAAGTGTAGACCCTTAATTTTTGACCCAGTCCGGTCCAATATATTTTATTTAGTCCAAAACAATTTTTGTGTTGTCCAATATATTTTAATTAGTCCAAAATAATTTTTGTTATCTTAATTAATTAATTTTTGCTTTAGTATCTAATTTTTATTAATAAAAAAAATAAAAATAGACAAATAAAAATTAAAAAATAAAAATAAAATCGGCGATGAAAAAATCATCGCCGAAAACCAGTGCGGGATGAATCACCATGGGCCATTTCTCCCGCAGGAGTTTCCTGCAGGTGAAATGGCCCACAGGCCAGTCCCTCATCCCTGCCGTAGCCAACTGTGGCAATTTTTTTTGCCAGCGTAATTTTTCCGCAGTAGTTTTTTTTTTTGCTAGCGAAATTTTTCCGACGCAAATTTTTTCAAAATCTAATGCAATTAGGTTTCGGTTTCCTTTTCTTATCAATATTATGTTTTGTGAATAATTAGGAATGAACTATAAAATTCTTCTACAAATAAGACAAAAAACAACACAAAAAAGGAGGAGAGAAATGGGAGGAGAAATTGATCAAAAAATTGGATCCGGAACTGAGAAGGAAAACCTTGAATCAAGCTGATTTTTTGAGGGAGCAGAAAAACAATTCAAGCAATTCAAAGGAAAAAAAGCTTGTCTTTGACCTTGTTCATCCAAGAAGCAAATTTTGGTGTAACCTACGAAAGAAGGTTTGAATTCTTAATGTCTTTTATTTTTTCACAGCAGCTAAATCATCCCATTATTTCTTTTAATTCAAAAATTTTAGAACCTCAATTCACTTTTTCTAAGGTTTAAAAACCTTAATTCGTTGCTTTGTTTTCTAAAAAGTTTAAAGTTGTTAGTTTTGTTCTTTCAAAACCCCAAAACCCTAATTTGATTTCCAAATAATTGAGTTTTGTTTCTTCCCAAAAGCCCTAAAAACTTTTCTTTTGCTTTTATAAACTTTAAATCATTTTGTTTATTTTTATAAAACTTCATAAAATTATCAATTGATTTTCAAATCCTAAAAAAATAATTCATTCCCCGAAACCCTAAATCAAAAATCCTAAAACCCTAATCCAACTCCAAAACTAAAAGCAATGAACCCTAACTCCTTTAAAACCTTAAACCCTAATTTTTATAAACCCTAATCCTTTAAAACCTTAAAAACCATATAAACATAAATATTATAATTTTTCACAGTAAGCTTGAAACCATAATTCAATAAGTAACTGTAAACCATAAATCTAAGTATTTTAAAGTGCCCAAATCCTAAATTCATGATTTTACATCACAAACCCTAATTTGGTTAATCAAAGAATTTTATCAACATTTAAAACATAAAACCTTAATATATTTTAATTCCTTTAAAAACTCACAGTAGCCTAATTACACAAATTCCAAAACCCTAAACATATGAAATAAAGAACCCTAAATGGAAATAGTAGCCATAATTTAGATTTTTATTTACCTTATTCAATTCTATATTTGATTATGCTTTGATTTATTTTATATGCTTTAATTTATTTAAGTTCAATGCTTGGTTTATTTAATTTATCATGGATAGATGTTTACTTTCTATTGATGTTTAATACCTTTGATGAATGATTTATTTATTATGAATGGTTATTTAATTTTATCGATTTATTTAGATTTCCAAATGTTGTAAGAGGTATGTTTCCACTTGGTGGGTACCTCATTAGTTAAATATCATGTAATTTAAATTGCTTTTCCATTTTAGAACCAATGTAAAGGACATGTTTTTACCTTTCGGTGGGTGTCCTATTTAGGCATGGGATGTAAGGACATGTTTCCATCCTTGGATGGGTGTCCATTTATTTGTTTTGCTTGGACATTATTTTTATTTTCAATATATCGATGCTTTATTTTAATTATTGTGTGTAATATGGATAATGTTGTTATGTTTATGAATTTTATAATATTAAGACCTGTAAAAGAGGCCGGTTCCAATGAACAGGGCATTGTGGAGGTGCTGGGCCATTTTTCACCTTCTCCACACGTACCCAACTTTCTGAACCCATTAGGGGGTTGGAGATTCCTTAGGAATCGAGTCATCCACCCCTTTCTTTTTCTCATCCCATCCGTGTTCTCTAAGACCCCGAGCCTAAACAGTGCAGAAGTCGCAAGAACCATTCCACCTGGAGTGGAGGCGAAAATTCCCGCTCACAGTGGCGACTCCACTAAGGATAAGAGAAGTTGATTCCATTGGTCTTTATATTATTCTATTCTTTCTTATAACAATATTGTCCATTGCATCATCTTAGATTGCATTGTGTGCGTGAGTTAGGATGCCCATGTTACCCATTTTGTGTTATGTAAGGGATACCATACTTTCACTCAAGGTATGGAGATCGAGCATGGCATAACCACTCATAGGCTCGTACCATTTGGTATATACTTGCTATGGGAACCTAAGCCTTTTAACCCAGAGACTAAAGCTCATGTAATTGGCCTAGTTACTTTCCTTAGGTTTTACCCCAAATGCATGTTGTTTGACTATGGTTGATTTATCTTAGCTTGAATCATGGCTTATTTGGTTTGTTCTTTTTTCTAATATGACCTAAATATGTTGTAAGCTCATAGCTATTTTTAAAACTTCTCAAGATGGCCTTTGGACATAAGACTTTTCTAAAAACAAATCAAAATTTCTTTTGCTCATGGCCCAAATACTAAGCCCAAAATCCATTTTTTCTAAAATCTTTTTACAATGGGCTTAGAAACAAAATTATTTTTCAACCTTTTCTTACAAAGAGCTTGCAAAATAGTTAGGTCAATTATGAAATACCAAAAATCAATTATGGGCCTAGTTTATACTAAGAATAAATTAACCATGGGCTTATTTTTAGCATGAATCATTAGTTACCTTTTTCAAGTGAGAAATCTATCTACAAGAAACCTCTTAATTTATTTTTAATCCAATATAGCATAAAAGCTACTTTAGTTGGTGGAATGGATTAAATATGGGAATTATTATGGATAGATTTTCATTTTCAAAAATATAACTATTGGTTGAAACGTCCGAGGGAATTATTCGAAAGAAAGGTACCCCATGTTGGTATTTTGTTAACCATATACCTAGGAAAATAGACTCGCCATTCGTGTGTGGATGTTATAAGGTTAGAAGGAACGTCCTATTTGTCCTTGTTTGTTGATTGTTTGTGCATACATGCATACATTTGCATCCCATATCATTGATCCTCTCTGGCTCACAGCCCTGGATTACGACAGTTCAAAACCTTACAACAATCCAACCTATGCCAAAGATGAAGTATCTAGCAATGACTCAATCACTTGCTCACCAAAAACAATGGAGCCCAAACAAATTCAAAGGTTGGTGGATGAGGCCCTCAACGCCACGATGGAAGAAATAAAAGAGGCCCTAGCTGAGACCATGAAGAACCAATTGACCGCAATCTTAAAGAATCATGCCAAGGCATCTGCTAGCACTAAGAAGCCAAAGGACAAAGGGAAGACTAAAGTTGGCGAAGTGGTTTTTTATTTCGGCAAAAGACTTTTTATTTCGGCAAAGTTTATCAAGACCATGGTAAAGACATGTGAGACCAGCTTCACCCCAGCCAGAAGATGGTACCATTCTGAAATAAGAAAGGGCACTCAACACTGACAAGTGGATGGAGGATTCAGTGCTGCCTAAGATGGTCGACCCGAGCAAATATAACAAAAATCCTTGAGCATACTGTTCGGTCGTGTCTCTGCCAACCCGTCCTTCGTAGTTTATCCAATAACTATGAATTGGCTCGATTTTTATCTTAAAAGGCCCTTTATATGATGGTTCCATACCAATTAATTCCTGAATTTCTTCAAATGTTAAAATATCATTGGTCAGAGGAACCGGAACACCATCATATCGAAGGCCGGTTATAGCAGTAAAATCGACCGGACCAATTGTCATCTCTCCAATGGGCAAGTGAAAAGTATGGGTTGTGTCCAACCATCGCTTTGCAAGCACCTAGACTACGCTCCGGTTTATCTAGTATACCTCGGATGGCAATTGTAAGATGAACTGCTCAAAGCCGCAATCTAGGATAATCCACCTTACCCATGAAGGCACTACATCGTACCATTGTCGGGCTTTGTAAATACACCCTCCAGCCCAAACAACGCAACGATCATGCTAACATAGACCCAGGTGAGTTAATACCAGGTATGTACATATTATTCCATCTGCTTAAATTAATTTATTTTTCTAAAAAATAATAATAATAAATATACAAAATAATAATAAAGGAAAACACAATAATAAAAAAAATCAAACCAAAAATAAAAAATAATCATAAATAAAAAATCAAAAAAGAATAATAATCATATAAAAAATTTAAAAAATAAAAAAAAAACAGAGACAAAAAATCAAGAGATTCAAAAAAATTACCGCTCCCTTTTCATTGGAACTGTGATGGAGCGGCATCCTGACCAGTATATCTATATTTTAATCTTCATGATGCCGAATAAACTCCAATAACTCGGCATTAGAATGAGTCCTTGACCTTGAAGCACACATTTCTTTGAAAACTATGTGCTAAATTTTAAAAAAAAAATTGAGAGAATTGTATAACTTGAGAAATCTTGAGAAATCTTGCTGTGAAATGAAATGAAGGAATGATGGGTTTTTATAGAGAAACGGCAAGCAAAAAAAAAAAATTCAAAACTGTTCATGAATAGTATATTTTACTATCCATAAATAATAAACTTTACTATTGATGAATAGTATAATTTACTATTCATCAATAATAATATTGATGAATAAATTTTACTATTTATGAATAGTATTACTATTGATAAATAGTAAAAATACTATCTCTAATAGAAAATACTATTTGCTACTATTTTTTAATAGTAAAATTACTATTTATGAATAGTTAGTAGTGCATGAACAGTGACTACACAGTAAATAAACAGTAAATTCAATTATTCACTTTAATCATTCAAATAATTGCGTGTATATAAATATTTTTACATGCATGGGGCAATAAGAAGACATATGCATAAAAATTAGCCAAACTTTTTAAAATAAAAAATTATTAGCTCGAGTCCAGAACTCAAATTTTCTTTAGGTCCAGAACCTAGAATCTTTTTTAAGTCCAGAACTTAGCTCGGGTACAGAACCCAAATTACCCTTAGGTCCAAAACCTAGAATTTATTTCTAAGTCCAAGAACTTAGCTCGAGTCCAGAACCTAAATTTTTCTTAGGACCAGAACCTAGAATCTCTTCTAAGTCCAGAACTTAGCTCGGGTCCAGAACCCAAATTACTATTAGGTCCAGAACCTAGAATCTCTTTTAAGTCTAGAACTTAGCTCGGGTCCAGAACCCAAATTACCCTTAGGTCTAGAACCTAGAATCTCTTTTAAGTCCAGAACTTAGCCCGGGTCCAGAACCCAAATTACCCTTAGGTCCATAACCTAGAATTTATTTCTAAGCCCCAGAACTTAGATCGGGTCCAGAACCCAAATTTTCCTTAGGTTCATAACCTAGAATTATCCTTGAGTCCAGAACTCGAACCGGGTCTAGAACCCAAAACCTCCACCATCTCAAAAATTAAGTCTTATTGCTTTTCACTCTCCTTCACTAAAGTTTCAGATCATTCAAGCAGGGGGCAAACTGTAGACCCTTAATTTTTGACCCAGTCTGGTCCAATATATTTTATTTAGTCCAAAATAATTTTTGTGTTGTCCAATATATTTTAAATAGTCCAAAATAATTTTTGTTATCTTAATTAAATAATGTTTGCTTTTGTATCTAATTTTTATTAATAAAAAATAAAAATATACAAATAAAAAAAAATCGGCGATGGAAAATTTGCTACGAAAAAATCGTCGCCGAAAACAAGCGAAGGATGAATGGCCGTGGGCCATTTCACCCACAGGAGTTTCCTGGGGGCGAAATGGCCCGCAGGCCAGTCCCTCACCCCTACCGTAGCCAACTGCAGCAATTTTTTTTGCCAGCGCAATTTTTCCGCAGCAGTTTTTTTTTTTTGCTAGCGAAATTTTTCCGACGCAAATTTTTTCAAAATCTAATGCAATTAGGTTTCGGTTTCCTTTTCTTATCAATATTATGTTTTGAGAATAATTAGGAATGAACTATAAAATTCTTCTACAAATAAGACCAAAAACAACACAAAAAAGGAGGAGAGAAATGGGAGGAGAAATTGATCAAAAAATTGGATCCGAAACTGAGAAGGAAAACCTTGAATCAAGCTGATTTTTTGAGGGAGCAGAAAAACAATTCAAGCAATTCAAAGGAAAAAAAGCTTGTCTTTGACCTTGTTCATCCAAGAAGCAAATTTTGGTGTAACCTACGAAAGAAGGTTTGAATTCTTAATGTCTTTTATTTTTTCACAGCAGCTAAATCATCCCATTATTTCTTTTAATTCAAAAATTTTAGAACCTCATTTAACACCCTGATACTCCATATAAGTACTATACATATACCTAGTATACATACAATACGTATATAAAGTATAAGAATGTTACTTTTAGTTTCAATTTAAAAACCTTTATCCAGATTCATAAAATTAAACATTTAATTTAAAACTCATTTACAAAAGTCAGTATTCTTATTTATCAAAACTTCATTCATCCATATGAATATATATTAACTCAAAAATACAATACAACTTAAAATCACACATGTATGCATCACCTTCTAGTTGGTCTCGAGATACACTTACCCTTTTCGTGGCATAACAGCTACACTCCCAGATCATCCGCATGAATACCTGCGCGATAAATTATCCGCGCTAAGCCCGAAAGCTTAGTAGTATAAATAAATATTAAAATATACTTTACAAAAACAATCATACCTCATTTTTTTAGCATTATGTTCTATTGTTCGCTTACCCCGTTTTTCCTTTCTCAATGCATTCTTCATATATTTCCCCTAATCTCATAAAATTATACACATATTTACATAGAACATTCACAATACAATACTTACCATTTCTATCTCATATACATATACATATACATCATTTCAACAAATCACCTTTCCATGGCCTATCCAAACCTTCATAAAAACAATTCTTACAACTTCCATATTCATATACATTGTACGCAACATACTATATTTTCATAAACTCATATCTCAACAAAGCTCCTCAAGCCATATTCACTTTCAATATATCAATACACACATTACGAAATCATACTTCTTAACATTGTATTATTCACAATTCATTAAACATAAATCATATTTTCATCAAAAGCATTCATAGATCTCATTATTCATTTATTTCAACATTTGGATATCACATTGACAACAAAGACAGACTCGGGCCCAACAGACACTAATATGTTATTCAAAGTTCAGAGTTACTGTTTTGGTTCATAATCACAATAATCAAGCCCGTAGGCATCATATATCAATAACTCTATCCATGGATAGTGTAACAGACCCAGTCTCTTGGACCATCAACTCGACTAACCTCGAGGAGATCCTCAACCCGGCAAGACTGTTACCAATCATATATCTCATAATTATAATTATCATAGTGTAACAGACCCAGTCTCTTGGACCTCAATTCACTCAAATTGAAGAGATCCTCAACCCGGCAAGACTGTTACCTTTTTCACATTTTCTAGGCATGCCGCCAAAACCAGAACTCTGAAAATTGAATCAACATATTAGACACAAAATCTTTTCATTTTCATTTCATTCTCAATTGAATTATCATAGCCAATAACAATGGCTTAACATCTCATTTGAATCACTATAGCCAATCACAATGGCTTCATATCTCATTTGAATCATCATAGTCATTAACAATGACCTCACATCATATTATATCTCAAATCACATTTCAGTTTCATCATTGATATATGCAACATCAATTACACTACTAAACAAACATATCATGAATCAACCATACCATATAGGCATGCTTCAATCATAACATTAAAGTAATTCATCATCAATGATCTCATGATATTCTACATTATACACAACATGCTATTATTCATATGCATCCTCAATCTACATATAGTACAATACAATTTATGAGATTGACAATGCATAAAACCTAACATTGTTCATATCATATCAACGTTATCATCAAATCATATTGATCAATTCAATTCATCACTCAAGTATACATAATCAAAGACATTGCACATACTTTTTCATTGATCATTATGTCTTCCACATTTCCTATATTATCATTGATATATTCATACATAACAATTTACCTTATTCAAGAACTTAGAATCCTCCATATACATTTGGTTGGATCATTATTGTTTTAAGTGTGTTTAGGTACAAAAGACATTTGAAGATCCAACAATGTTTGAAGACCAAATAACAAACACATTTGCAAACACCCTCAAGGGACACGGCCAAGCTTGTGGCCGTGTCTCTCAATCCAAACATCCAGTAGCAAACACGGTCAAAGGACACGGCCAAGCCAGTGGCCGTGTCCCTCATTCCAATTCAAGCAGTAGCAAACACGGGCAGTGGACACGGCCAAGCCAGTGGCCGTGTCTCTCAATACAACAATCCAGTAGCAGACACGGGCAAGGGACACGGCCGTGTCTCTCCAAAAATCATCCAACACGGCCAAGTTTGCCCTAACTTGGCCGTGTCTCTCATGACTTGGCCGTGTTCTTCAATGAATTAAAGGACAAACACTTCCAAATTCATCTAACCCAAACCCAACCTCAACATTTCATCATTTACCTCACAATTTTCTCAACTTATCATCACTTAAATATCAATTCAACATCTTTACATACTTCACTCTTTCATTATCTTCATTTTACACACTAATTATACCAAACATAACCTCAATCCACAAAAATTCAAAACAAAAAGATAAGAACTTAGATATATACATATAATCAATAAAATCAACTCAAAAGGGAGTACTTACTTGAATAGCTTGCTAAATCTTCAATATCCACTTGCAAACATCTTGATATCCTTAATCTTTGGTGTAACTAGAAGCAAAATCATCTTTCTCTTTCTAGCTTCTCTCTCTCTCGTTTACAAAGGAAAAGAAGAAGCAGAGGAAGAAAGAACGTTCTCGTTCTTTCTTTCGTTTCTCTCTCATATATATATATATAATAATAATAATAATAATAATAATAATAATAATACCTAATATTTCTCAAATAACCTCCACCACACATAATTTTCCAACTTTTGACTTTCTTCTTCTCTTTTCTTTTTGTCCTTATCATCATTATTATTATTAACTTATTATACAAATATATATACACAACTCACTTTCCTACACCATTTTATATCCCATGTATATGTGATGTATATGTATATGTCTTATATATATATTATCTTTATATTTCCCATACATACATATACATTAAATCCAAATGCAACAACATTAACTCCAAAACTCTTAGGGTCTATTCCGGGATATTACAATTCTCTCCCCCTTAAATAATTTCGTCCTCGAAATTATCTAGCACACTAACAACCCATTTGGAACAAATCACCATCTTAATTTATCAACTTACATAACTTTTACTCTCCCCCTTTTAGTTAATCATAACTTATCATTATATATCTATTTTTATCTTATAACTTTCTCAACAGAGCAACCAAGATAGCTCATTACATTTCCAATGAATTTTATCTTTGTTCTAAAGTCAGATTATCACTTTAACTCTTTATAGATATTCTCTTAACTTTAACCTCAAAAATCATTAATCAATATCTTAGCATTGTTTATTCCACTCTTACCATCACTTTCAAAATAAACATTTACCAAACATCAATGGATAACTATATCCTTACTCTCATGAGTTTATTTCTTACCATGTACAATTAATATACCTCAATTTATTTATGTTCATTCATAAATCAGAATATTATATCATACACATTACCATTAAATCTTACATTCCCAATACAATTGCACATAATAAATCTCAATGTTGTCTTGCAACTTTAACGAAACCTAGATCAATCGATTTATCCATCCCAATATACTAACATTTCAACTTTATTTGATTCAAACCAACAATTAACTTATTGGAATTTATCATTGGATTTTACCATATATACTTATATATAACCTAAGTTCATTAGGTCAAACTTATATTCAAATTCTAATCTTTCCAAATTCATATATTCAATCAATATGAATCATGCCTATACATATACATTTCCTTATTTCAATAATTATATCATTATTTCTTATACTCATTCAAAGTTTATCAATATTGCCAACAACTATAACTTCATAAACAAGCTTTTCCCCCAACCAGGTTGGTAATCCAAGTTGGGTTGCCCAACACATTGGGTCCGCATGGTTCCACAGAAGGCAGATAAGTCCGTTCATTTATCTTTTCACAATTCATTTTTTTTTCATAATCATTTAGCCATTATACCTCAATATAATTTATTTCTAACATCATTGTCAACAATCATGGTTTCTTATCACATCGAAATAGTATACACATATATCATCAACTATATTGAATATCTCATTACTCAATCGTATCATCTAGACATGTTTCAATTATATCATCAACCATGATGATATCACATTTCATCAATTCTCAAAACACATTAACATCATTTATTATTAAAACATTTATCATAACAAATTACATTACACGTACCTTTTTAATGATCCTCGCCTCTTTCACACTATATAAGTCATAACACTAGTCACATAATATTAACAATATAATCAATTGCAAAACCTTGTTATATTTATTTTGATTACCTTTTTGTCATATTATCCATATCTCAACACATTTTCATAATTTTTTCCTTTTTCTCTCTTTACCTTCATAATTTATAACCAAATTCTTAACATAAAATGTTAAGGTACAACTTTATCTACCATAACTTTTAACTATACTTTTCAAACAAAATTTCAGTTCCACCAAATCGGTATTACAATCATATCATCTCAGTTCTAACTCTGAAGATAATAAAACTAACCACTAATCACACTAACCAAGTCATATGACCATAATATATAAACAATCACATTTGGGGTTTGTAAATCAATCTCGTTCTTCTATTATTCAATTTCCAACCTTTACAATTATAATATTAGATTATATCACAAAAATTATATATATATTCTCCAAACTTGTATTACATCAAGAATTAACACATTTTAATTCCATTTCAAAACAGTTTGCTTTCGATTATTTAATCATCATTAACCCAACTCATTTTCAATAATATTATCTTTAACATTTCCTATACCCAACCTTCAATTAGATACAAATCTTACACAAGTTTTATTCATTACTCCATTTCCAATTCATCTCTTCTAAAAATTTTCAAATACCATATTCTTTCTTTACAATTCCTGATGATATGCTTATACATAAAGCATTTCCACACACAAATACCTTGAGTTCCAAAACATCTTATGATAGCCTCATTTAATTATTGACATAACAATTTCACTGTTCAATATTACGCAAGTCCATTCTCATTTCTAATACCATTAAACATGTATTGGTATAAAATAATAAACATATTATATACACATTCATAGGTCACGTTCATAATGTGATTCACTTCCCGCCTTTCTTACATATAACCATTACATTCATATCAAAAAGTTCATTTCACAAATCCTCTTTATATAAACACATAATTATGCAATTTATTAAATTTCCCTTTTGCATATAGTTTATACAAATTTAATAGTTATTACTTTCCTTTGACTATTATCATTCTCATTTGTTTATCATAACTTAAGTTATTCATTAACTTCAACAAATATATACACTCTACTTATAATATTATTTCACAAAGAGCTTAATCACATTTCCAATGTGATATCTCTCTCACATTTGTTTATAAATATCTTTAACACATCTTTCATAGTCCTTTTTATCCTTTCCAATCAAATTATTTAAAGTAACTCACTTTCTTTTGCTCAATTCCTTTTCTTTACTTTCAAACCAAATTTTCCTACTAACAATCACATCTCCCAATTCCTAATACTTTCATGTGCACTAATATTCATTTCATATATCTCATGTATTAAATACATTAAACTATTAATATATAAATGGTCTTTATCCACATTCCATTAAAACTATAAATCTTCAACTTACTAATTTACTTAAACTTCAATTTATTCATCTCATTCTCTTAATATCAACCTTAAAACATCTTATATGGATATACCACAAAACAACATCAAACATATATGTTTCACAATTACTAAGCTCATTCCAACAATCTAAATATCACATATTACCACCATTTACAGGAGCTTTTACAATATTCAAACATATCACATTTCTAACATTGAAATCACCATGTTTATATTAAAAGAACAATACAAACAACACCAATATCTCTTTGTACCTAACCAACATCATCTCTTTTTCCTTTTTAAACAAAACCTTAACTTTACATATCCACACCTTAAATTATCACACTTAATCTATACCAATCAACTCATTCAATATTTCACCGTACTCTTTTCATTAAAAATATATATATATATCTTTCCATATTACCCATCCAACAATCTTTCCTCTTTCTAAAAATCCAAACATAAAGTTTATTAGAAAGAGGCTCAAATAATAGAGGAAAGAT
Organism: Garcia nutans; assembly: GCA_947685225.1. Taxonomy (NCBI): domain Eukaryota; kingdom Viridiplantae; phylum Streptophyta; class Magnoliopsida; order Malpighiales; family Euphorbiaceae; genus Garcia; species Garcia nutans. The sequence goes on along the minus strand of CANTUV010000007.1, from coordinate 26,464,045 downwards.
TACATAATTAAATCTAAAATTTGTTTTTAACTCATTCCCAACTTTATTCTTCTAGCCATTTCTTTACATGTCAAACACATATCAATAATCAAACTTTTTACTTATAAATTCCATATCATTTCTTTATATCACAATCACTTTTCAATTATCAACATTTCAAAATTTTCTTTCATATAAAACCTCATTTACACACTATCATTTATCTCATCTCATGTAACTCAAATACATCACAATTCACAATTCACTCAATGCCACGTTCGAGACCAACCTAGATGTGAATGCATATGCATGTCTTACCAATTGCATTTCCAAAATCTTTTTTTCAATTCTTATTTAAACTTTTCAAAAATTTTCTTTTTAATTTCTCTTAGGCCGAGAATCTCGAACCTAAGCTCTGATACCAAAACAATTGTAACACCCTGATACTCCATATAAGTACTATACATATACCTAGTATACATACAATACGTATATAAAGTATAAGAATGTTACTTTTAGTTTCAATTTAAAAACCTTTATCCAGATTCATAAAATTAAACATTTAATTTAAAACTCATTTACAAAAGTCAGTATTCTTATTTATCAAAACTTCATTCATCCATATGAATATATATTAACTCAAAAATACAATACAACTTAAAATCACACATGTATGCATCACCTTCTAGTTGGTCTCGAGATACACTTACCCTTTTCGTGGCATAACAGCTACACTCCCAAATCATCCGCATGAATACCTGCGCGATAAATTATCCGCGCTAAGCCCGAAAGCTTAGTAGTATAAATAAATATTAAAATATACTTTACAAAAACAATCATACCTCATGTTTTTAGCATTATGTTCTATTGTTCGCTTACCCCGTTTTTCCTTTCTCAATGCATTCTTCATATATTTCCCCTAATCTCATAAAATTATACACATATTTACATAGAACATTCACAATACAATACTTACCATTTCTATCTCATATACATATACATATACATCATTTCAACAAATCACCTTTCCATGGCCTATCCAAACCTTCATAAAAACAATTCTTACAACTTCCATATTCATATACATTGTACGCAACATACTATATTTTCATAAACTCATATCTCAACAAAGCTCCTCAAGCCATATTCACTTTCAATATATCAATACACACATTACGAAATCATACTTCTTAACATTGTATTATTCACAATTCATTAAACATAAATCATATTTTCATCAAAAGCATTCATAGATCTCATTATTCATTCATTTCAACATTTGGATATCACATTGACAACAAAGACAGACTCGGGCCCAACAGACACTAATATGTTATTCAAAGTTCAGAGTTACTGTTTTGGTTCATAATCACAATAATCAAGCCCGTAGGCATCATATATCAATAACTCTATCCATGGATAGTGTAACAGACCCAGTCTCTTGGACCATCAACTCGACTAACCTCGAGGAGATCCTCAACCCGGCAAGACTGTTACCAATCATATATCTCATAATCATAATTATCATAGTGTAACAGACCCAGTCTCTTGGACCTCAATTCACTCAAATTGAAGAGATCCTCAACCCGGCAAGACTGTTACCTTTTTCACATTTTCTAGGCATGCCGCCAAAACCAGAACTCTGAAAATTGAATCAACATATTAGACACAAAATCTTTTCATTTTCATTTCATTCTCAATTGAATTATCATAGCCAATAACAATGGCTTAACATCTCATTTGAATCACTATAGCCAATCACAATGGCTTCATATCTCATTTGAATCATCATAGTCATTAACAATGACCTCACATCATATTATATCTCAAATCACATTTCAGTTTCATCATTGATATATGCAACATCAATTACACTACTAAACAAACATATCATGAATCAACCATACCATATAGGCATGCTTCAATCATAACATTAAAGTAATTCATCATCAATGATCTCATGATATTCTACATTATACACAACATGCTATTATTCATATGCATCCTCAATCTACATATAGTACAATACAATTTATGAGATTGACAATGCATAAAACCTAACATTGTTCATATCATATCAACGTTATCATCAAATCATATTGATCAATTCAATTCATCACTCAAGTATACATAATCAAAGACATTGCACATACTTTTTCATTGATCATTATGTCTTCCACATTTCCTATATTATCATTGATATATTCATACATAACAATTTACCTTATTCAAGAACTTAGAATCCTCCATATACATTTGGTTGGATCATTATTGTTTTAAGTGTGTTTAGGTACAAAAGACATTTGAAGATCCAACAATGTTTGAAGACCAAATAACAAACACATTTGCAAACACCCTCAAGGGACACGGCCAAGCTTGTGGCCGTGTCTCTCAATCCAAACATCCAGTAGCAAACACGGTCAAAGGACACGGCCAAGCCAGTGGCCGTGTCCCTCATTCCAATTCAAGCAGTAGCAAACACGGGCAGTGGACACGGCCAAGCCAGTGGCCGTGTCTCTCAATACAACAATCCAGTAGCAGACACGGGCAAGGGACACGGCCGTGTCTCTCCAAAAATCATCCAACACGGCCAAGTTTGCCCTAACTTGGCCGTGTCTCTCATGACTTGGCCGTGTTCTTCAATGAATTAAAGGCCAAACACTTCCAAATTCATCTAACCCAAACCCAACCTCAACATTTCATCATTTACCTCACAATTTTCTCAACTTATCATCTCTTAAATATCAATTCAACATCTTTACATACTTCACTCTTTCATTATCTTCATTTTACACACTAATTATACCAAACATAACCTCAATCCATAAAAATTCAAAACAAAAAGATAAGAACTTAGATATATACATATAATCAATAAAATCAACTCAAAAGGGAGTACTTACTTGAATAGCTTGCTAAATCTTCAATATCCACTTGCAAACATCTTGATATCCTTAATCTTTGGTGTAACTAGAAGCAAAATCATCTTTCTCTTTCTAGCTTCTCTCTCTCTCTCTCTCTCATTTACAAAGGAAAAGAAGAAGCAGAGGAAGAAAGAACGTTCTCGTTCTTTCTTTCGTTTCTCTCATATATATATAATAATAATAATAATAATAATACCTAATATTTCTCAAATAACCTCCACCACACATAATTTTCCAACTTTTGACTTTCTTCTTCTCTTTTCTTTTTGTCCTTATCATCATTATTATTATTAACTTATTATACAAATATATATACACAACTCACTTTCCTACACCATTTTATATCCCATGTATATGTGATGTATATGTATATGTCTTATATATATATTATCTTTATATTTCCCATACATACATATACATTAAATCCAAATGCAACAACATTAACTCCAAAACTCTTAGGGTCTATTCCGGGATATTACACCTCAATTCACTTTTTCTAAGGTTTAAAAACCTTAATTCGTTGCTTTGTTTTCTAAAAAAATTAAAGTTGTTAGTTTTGTTCTTTCAAAACCCCAAAACCCTAATTTGCTTTCCAAATAATTGAGTTTTGTTTCTTCCCAAAAGCCCTAAAAACTTTTCTTTTGCTTTTATAAACTTTAAATCATTTTGTTTATTTTTATAAAACTTCATAAAATTATCAATTGATTTTCAAATCCTAAAAAAATAATTCATTCCCCGAAACCCTAAATCAAAAATCCTAAAACCCTAATCCAACTCCAAAACTAAAAACAATGAACCCTAACTCCTTTAAAACCTTAAACCCTAATTTTTATAAACCCTAATCCTTTAAAACCTTAAAAACTATATAATCATAAATATTATAATTTTACACAGTAAGCTTGAAACCATAATTCAATAAGTAACTGTAAACCAGAAATCTAAGTATTTTAAAGTGCCCAAATCCTAAATTCATGATTTTACATCACAAACCCTAATTTGGTTAATCAAGGAATTTTATCAACCTTTAAAACATAAAACCTTAATATATTTTAATTCCTTTAAAAACTCACAGTAGCCTAATTCCACAAATTCCAAAACCCTAAACATATGAAATAAAGAACCCTAAATGGAAACAGTAGCCATAATTTAGATTTTTATTTACCTTATTCAATTCTATATTTGATTATGCTTTGATTAATTTTATATGCTTTAATTTATTTAAGTTCAATGCTTGGTTTATTTAATTTATCATGGATGGATGTTTACTTTCTATTGATGTTTAATACCTTTGATGAATGATTTATTTATTATGAATGGTTATTTAATTTTATCGATTTATTTAGATTTCCAAATGTTGTAAGAGGTATGTTTCCACTTGGTGGGTACCTCATTAGTTAAATATCATGTAATTTAAATTGCTTTTCCATTTTAGAACCAATGTAAAGGACATGTTTTTACCTTTCGGTGGGTGTCCTATTTAGGCATGGGATGTAAGGACATGTTTCCATCCTTGGATGGGTGTCCATTTATTTGTTTTGCTTGGACATTATTTTTATTTTCAATATATCGATGCTTTATTTTAATTATTGTGTGTAATATGGATAATGTTGTTATGTTTATGATTTTATAATATTAAGACCTGTAAAGGAGGCCGGTTCCAATGAACTGGGCATTGTGGAGGTGCTGGGCCATTTTTCACCTTCTCCACACGTACCCAACTTTCTGAACCCATTAGGGGGTTGGGGATTCCTTAGGAATCGAGTCATCCACCTCTTTCTTTTTCTCAGCCCATCCGTGTTCTCTAAGACCCCGAGCCTAAACAGTGCCGAAGTCGCAAGAACCATTCCACCTGGAGTGGAGGCAAAAATCCCCGCTCACAGTGGCGACTCCACTAGGGATAAGAGAAGTTGATTCCATTGGTCTTTATATTATTCTATTCTTTCTTATAACAATATTGTCCATTGCATCATCTTAGATTGCATTGTGTGCGTGAGTTAGGATGCCCATGTTACCCGTTTTGTGTTATGTAAGGGATACCATACTTTCACTCAAGGTATGGAGATCGAGCATGGCATAACCACTCATAGGCTCGTACCATTTGGTATATACTTGCTATGGGAACCTAAGCCTTTTAACCCAGAGACTAAAGCTCATGTAATTGGCCTAGTTACTTTCCTTACGTTTTACCCCAAATGCATGTTGTTTGACTATGGTTGATTTATCTTAGCTTGAATCATGGCTTATTTGGTTTGTTCTTTTTTCTAATATGACCTAAATATGTTGTAAGCTCACAGTTACTTTTAAAACTTCTCAAGATGTCTTTGGACATAAGACTTTTCTAAAAACAAATCAAAATTTCTTTTGCTCATGGCCCAAATACTAAGCCCAAAATCCATTTTTTCTAAAATCTTTTTACAATGGGCTTAGAAACAAAATTATTTTTCAACCTTTTCTTACAAAGAGCTTGCAAAATAGTTAGGTCAATTATGAAATACCAAAAATCAATTATGGGCCTAGTTTATACTAAGAATAAATTAACCATGGGCTTATTTTTAGCATGAATCATTAGTTACCTTTTTCAAGTGAGAAATCTATCTACAAGAAACCTCTTAATTTATTTTTAATCCAATATAGCATAAAAGCTACTTTAGTTGGTGGAATGGATTAAAACCTAATTAATGGGAATTATTATGGATAGATTTTCATTTTCAAAAATATAACTATTGGTTGAAACGTCCGAGGGAATTATTCGAAAGAAAGGTACCCCATGTTGGTATTTTGTTAACCATATACCTAGGAAAATAGACTCGCCATTCGTGTGTGGATGTTATAAGGTTAGAAGGAACGTCCTATTTGTCCTTGTTTGTTGATTGTTTGTGCATACATGCATACATTTGCATCCCATATCATTGATCCTCTCTGGCTCACAGCCCTGGATTACGACAATTCAAAACCTTACAACAATCCAACCTATGACAAAGATGAAGTATCTAGCAACGACTCAATCACTTGCTCACCAAAAACAATGGAGCCCAAACAAATTCAAAGGTTGGTGGATGAGGCCCTCAACGCCAAGATGGAAGAAATAAAAGAGGCCCTAGCTGAGACCATGAAGAACCAATTGACCGCAATCTTAAAGAATCATGCCAAGGCATTTGCTAGCACTAAGAAGCCAAAGGACAAAGGGAAGACTAAAGTTGGCGAAGTGGTTTTTGCTAATGAAAAGTTGATCATTGATGATGATGATGATTGGGCTCAATACTACCAAGATGCTCAAGTGAAGAAAAAGGAACCAAAGATTGTTGAAAGATCAACTATGGAGAAGACCGAAACTTCTGATATTGAAAAGATGATTGCTAATTTAGAAAAGAAATTTGAGAAGAAGCTGAAAACCGAGGAAATGTTCAAAGTTGACAAATTATTTGAGCTAGATGAGGAAGTCCCATACAAGTTCAAGATGCCATCTTTCACAAAGTTTGATGGAACAAAAAATCCTCATCTCCATGTGAAGCAGTATATCACTGCTATGCAATCTTCTCGAGCTACTAAGGCTCAAACTATAAGGTATTTTATGCTCTCATTCGATCCTGTTGTCCAAAATTTGTTCAATACCTTAGATGATGGAACAATATGGATATAATGTTGAGATGAAAGTTACCTTAATGGAAGTGGAGTCCATTAGGCAAAGGTCGAATGAGAATTTTGTCGATTATGTGAAGAGATGGAGAAACATGGCTGCTTTGCTCATGAAGAGGCCCGATGAATCCAATCAAATTAGGATGATTGTGAGAGGGGTGTTGCCCAATCTTTGTGAAAGGATGTCTCATACACTCATCCGGGATTTCAAAGACCTTCTCCAAGCTGGTTTGCAAATTGAAGAATGGGAAAGAGAGAAGAACCATTTTTCAACAAGAAGGAATGAGAAAGGGAACTATCAATCTGGTAGCCAAAGCATGCAAAAGGCCATCGGTGTTAATGCTACTAACCAAGGAACAAGGAGACAATTTTCAAAGTTGGGGAAACCGATGTCTTGGGTTCTCAATAAACTTCAAAGAAAGGGATTGCTACAAAATCTAATTGATAATGGGAAGCTACCCGAGCCCAACAAGCCAAACACCAAAGACAACCCATTACCAAAGTTCAATAGAGTACCACCACCAGTAACCTTCATGATTAGAGGAGGTTTGCATGAGGATTTTGTCATGTCTTCTTTTCAAGATGTGGATAAAGATGCAACTAAAGAAGAAGAGGTATTTGATGAAATTAAACAAGTTGTGGGGGATAAAGAAGTAGCAATTTGTGTCGTTAATGGGTTTTGGGATTCAAGCGATAGTGATGATGATCTTGTATCCAAGAAGGAGGAGTGGACTTGGTCCGAGCCCGAAGAAGATGAGGTGATGAACACTAGATTTGGTAAGCCTTATGCAAGGCCATCACCTAAGGAGGTAGAAACTAATAAGGTTAAGGAAGTCGAAGTAGAAGAAGATGATGTTGTGCTCAAGCAATTGAAAAGAACCTAAGCAAGTGTAAGCATTCGGGACTTATTAGCTACTTCTAAAAAGCACCGAGAAACTATGGCCAAAGCCTTGGCTAGCATGCCAATCTCTACCTCCATGACACCGGAGGAGCTGAGCAACTTCATAAAAATTGGAGGGGTAATGAAATGTGAAGAGGTTCAAGAGAAGAGCGAAGTTAATATGGGAGCAGTTTCTTTTTCAGATGCGAATTTACCGGAGGAGGTAAGAGATCATATCCGCCCTCTCTTTATCGAAATAGAAGTCAAGGGGAAGAGGACTCCATGTGTAATGGTCGATGATGGATCTGCCATAAATGTTTGTCCACTTAAGATATTGCCAAAGCTAGCCATGTCAACAAGAGATCTAAACCCGACCGAGGTAACAATTCGTGCTTATGACAACACTAAGAGGCATGCCGAAGGGACATTCAAAGCAGCTGTCAAGGTTAGTCCAATTGAATATATTATTGAGTTGGTTGTTTTAGACATATCGGTTACCTTCGCCTTACTCTTAGGGTGACCATGGTTTCATCCTCTTAGTGGAGTTCCTTCCACCCTTCATCAAAAGATCAAGTTCCCCAACGGAGATGAGACAGTGGTCATTGAAGCTGAAGATAATGAGATTGTTAATGCTCTAATGATTGAGAGGCCTCTCAATGGTTTTCAAGTAGCTGCAATTTCTGATAATGAAGTAGTGGACTCCAAAGTCTTGAATATGATGAAGAACATGAACTACCTTTCTGGAGCTGATCTTGGAAAGGGTAAAGCCGGTTTGACAAAGCTGCCAGACTTTAGAACTCAAACTTCCAAAAAGCAGTTGGGATATGATGAAGACAATGATGTCCAGCCAAAGAAGAGTGAGAAGATGAGCTTCCCACCACTTGAAGAAATCTTTGTCAAGGCTCCAGACATGGGACCGCTTCAAGGAAAGCCTGAGCCAATCATGTTCATTGGTAAGTTAATCCCATGTTTTGAAATTTTTGCAGATGTGGCCGAGCTAGTCGACCAAGTGAAGAAAGAGCTCACCTTGCCAGCCAATAAAGTATCAGATCCAAAAGAAAAGAATGAAGCTGTCCTGAAAGCTGAGAAGACTCCGGAGGAGATTGCTGATCTGGTTGAAGAAAAGTTTGAAGACATCCTGCCTTATGATTTTGAGAACAATGATTTTGATTTTGATTTTAATTTTTCTGCTTTGTATGAGGATGATGATGTTTTCTTTTCCAAAATGAATACAATAAAGTTTGATTTTGCTTACTTGTATGTTGTTTCTCCTGATGGTTGCATACATTCAAATAGCAGTTACATGAGCATCTTTAATATTAATTCTGTTAACACACAATCATTAAATTTGGGAACAACTGAAAATCCTAAAATCATTAGCATAGCATCCGACCTTACTCCTGATGAGAGAGAGAGATTTGAAAAAATATTCAAAAAATATGAAGAAGTGTTTGCTTGGTCTTATGAGGATATGCCCGGGATAGATCGAGACATAGCCGAGCATTATATTCCTACTTACACTCACATGAAAACCTGTCAAATAAAAGCTTAGGCGAATAAGACCTGAGTGGGCTGAATTGGTTAAAGAAGAGGTCACTATGCAAATACAAGTGAAGTTCCTTGAAGTGATAGAATACCCAGATTGGCTAGCCAACATAGTACCCGTGCCAAAGAATGATGGGAGAATAAGGGTCTGTGTGGACTATAGAGATTTGAACAAGGATTCCCCTAAGGATGATTTTCCTTTACCTCATATAGATGTTCTCATTGATAGTGCAACCTGTAGTGTGCTACACTCATTTGTAGATGGATTTTCTAGATGGAATCAAGTGTTAATTGCCCAAGAGGATAAAACCAAAACTGCCTTTATTACCACATAGGGTATATTTGTTATAGGGTGATGCCTTCGGCTTAAAGAATGCTGGAGCAACCTACCAAAGGATGGCCACCACACTATTTCATGACATGATGCACAAAAAAATTGAAGTATATGTTGATGATATGATGGTTAAATCGGATACAAGAGAATAACACTTCCAAAACATAGAATTATTCTTCGATAGAGCTTTGAAATATAAGCTATGATTGAACCCGAAGAAGTGTGCGTTCGGTGTTACCTTAGGTAAATTATTAGGACATGTGATTGGTCCGAATGGCATTGAGATTGATCCTGACAAAGTTAAAGCAATCAGGGATATGCCAGCCCCTAAGACGGAAAGAGAAGTTAGGGGATTTATCGGTAAACTACAATACATTAGCATATTCATAACAAAACTCACAATAATCTGTGAGCCTATCTTCAAATTGCTTAGAAAGAATTAGCTCGTCCTATGGAATGAAGAATGTCAAAAGGCCTTTAAGCGAATAAAAGAGTATTTGTCGAATCTGTTAGGAAATCAAGGAGATCACTGCAAACCAAATTTTTGATTTTTGATCTCTGATTTCCCACCAGGATCCATGCTGTTCGTTTAATTCGACGAAAGTGTTCAAAGAACTAACCTGCTGATGATTCAAAATCACAGTTTGGAAGAGATGCCTCGATCGCGAAACACCCACTATCGCGTATCCACACGAATGCTACCATCCGGAGTGCTAGCTCTCTGCAACGGCAAAGGCTGGAAAAACGTTTTCTCTAAAACATATTAGGGTTCCTTTGTTTTCTTTCTCTTTCATTTTCTAATGTTACCTCTAAGAAGACTTAACGTCTAGAGTGAATATAATCATTCCAGAATCCAATTTGAAATTGGATAAGGTAAGTCAAATTCAGAATCCAAATCTAATAATGATTCTGAATATATTATCTAATAATATATATATATAATTAAAATAATAATAATAATAAATATTAATATCTAATATTAATATTATTAATATTATATCAAGCCCAAAGCGCATTCTTGTGTGTGACCCGATAGGCCCATATTAATTGGCAGTCAATTTAATCTCTATTAAACCAACAAGTCGTAATTGCCCTCTACCAAGGCGTTAAAACTACCCAATTAATATAAGGAATGTCCAATTTGCCTAATAATAGTACATGCATTAATCACTTTGTCACACGATATCTAGCTTGAACATAAGTCATGGTCAACGTCATACTTATATTGTCCAAACTTATGATTACTTGATCTTCAAGTAAACTGATAAAAACAAATGAAATTGATCCCACTATCAATTCATTTGAGCACGACCATGCATTTCACAGTCTCACTTATCGAGGGGCCCAAAAGATATCTCTCTCAAAGAGAGGGACAAATTCTATCTTGATTGTTCATTATCCTCTACATAATTTCTATCATATATGATCATAACCTTTATTACTATCCAGTTACGGATAATGTTTGATCATGTCAAAATATATTAATCCTTATATTGGAAACTATGACAATCTCAAGTCAAAGAATTAATACATAACTATCATGAGATTTACTTATGACACTAACCCATGTAGTAATCTCATGATGGGTCTATCCAATACATTGTTCTCTAACAAGTATCTATGAAATTGATTTGTATCACTATACACATAACAATTTGATGATTATCAAATCAATGGTCATACTGGTTAAGAATTATTTTTTTTATCTCTATAACAATAATAAACTAGGGACAAATATCAAAATTGTGTAACATGCAAACAAACAATAATGATAATAAAACCTCATTTATTAATAATGAATGTATAACATAAAGATCCAAATAAATGGCCTAGGGCACATACACTAACAATCTCCCACTTGCACTAGGCCTACAAATTTCTAAGACCCATATATCTAGTGTGCTGATCATGCTTGACCCGTGAGAGAGGCTTTGTTAATGGATCTGCTATGTTATCATTTGTGTCAACTTTGCATTTCTTGATATCTCCTCTATCGATAATGTCTCGAATGAGGTGAAAACGCCTGAGTATATGCTTAGACCTTTGATGAGATTTAGGCTCTTTTGCCTGTGCTATGGCACCATTGTTGTCACAATAAATGTCCACAGGATTTGCAATGCTAGGCACCACTCCTAGCTCAGTGATGAATTTCTTCAACCAAACTGCTTCCTTAGCTGCATCTGATGCTGCTATATACTCATCCTCTATTGTAGAATCAGCCACAGTGCTTTGTTTTGAACTCTTCCAACTAACAGCTCCACCATTCAATGTGAATACAAAACCTGACTGCGATCTAAAATCATCTATGTTAGTTTGGAAACAAGCATCTGTGTAACCATTTACAACTAGCTCATCTTTCAAACCTCCATAAACCAAGAATACATCTTTAGTCCTTCGAAGGTACTTAAGAATATTCTTGACATCTGTCCAGTGACCTTCACCAGGATTAGCTTGAAATCTACTAGTTGCCCTTAATGGATATGAGACATCTGCTCTAGTACATAACATGGCATACATAATAGATCCTATAGCAGAAGCATAAGGAATCTTATTCATTCAATCTCGCTCATCAGATGTCATAGGACATTGACTCTTGCTGAGATGAATGCCATGAGACATAGGCAAGAATCCCTTTTTAGAATCTTGCATGTTGAACCTCTTCAACACTTTATCTATGTATGTACTTTGACTCAGGCCAATTATCCTTCTAGATCTATCTCTATAGATCTTTATACCAAGGATATAGGCAGCCTCACCTAAGTCTTTCATTGAGAAAGAATTCCCTAACCAAGTCTTAACCTTTTGCAAGGTAGGGATATCATTCCCAATGAGTAATATGTCATCCACATATAAGAGTAAAAACACTACTGCACTCCCACTAACCATCTTATAAACACAAGGTTCATCTTCATTCTTGATGAAACCAAAGTTCCTAACTGTTTCATCAAAATGAAGATTCCAGCTTTGAGATGCTTGCTTCAATCCATAAATGGATCTTTGAAGCTTGTAAACCTTTGTAGAATTCTTAGGATTTACAAATCCCTCAGGTTGTGTCATATACACATCCTCAAGCAAGTTTCCATTAAGGAAAATGGTTTTGACATCCATTTGCCATATCTCATAATCATAGTATGCTGTAATGGTAATGAGAATTCTAACAGACTTAAGCATAGCAACTGGTGAAATGGTTTCATCATAGTCTATACCATGAGTTTGCTTGAAACCTTTTGCAACAAGCCTTGCTTTATAGGTCTGCACATTCCCATCCATGTCAGTTTTCTTCTTGAAAACCCATTTGCAACCAATAGTCTTAATACCCTCTGGAGGATCAATTAAAGACCAAACTTGGTTGTCAAACATAGATTGCATCTCAGATTTCATGGCTCCAAGCCATTTGTCTGAATCTGGACCTGACACAACTTCTTGATAGGTAGTAGGCTCATCTTGATCTATGAGTATTACTTCAATATCATCAATCAGAAGAAATCCATATATCTCTGGCTAACGATGTGTCTTATCAGACCTGCGAGGGATTTGTGTTACATCTTTAGACTCCACAACTATTTGTGGTTCTGAAATAGGCTCTATAGATGGCTCAATGATTTCTTGTGGTACTTGAGTTTCCTCAAGTTCTACTATACTCCCACTAGTTCTCTTAGAAAGAAATTCCTTTTCCAAAAAGATCCCATTTCGAGCAACAAACACTTTGTTCTCTGAAGGAGTATAGAAATAGTATCCTTTAGTTTCCTTAGGATACCCCACAAAATTACATTTGATAGACTTTGGAGCTAACTTATCTGAAACTGGTCTTTTCACATAAGCTTCACAACCCCAAATCTTAAGAAAAGACAAACTAGGTGTCTTACCTGTCCATATCTCATATGGTGTTTTTTCAACCACCTTAGATGGTACACGGTTTAGAATGAATGCAGCTGTCTCCAAGGCATAACCCCAAAAAGATAAAGGAAGATCCGCTTGACTCATCATTGATCGAACCATATCTAATAGAGTTCGATTTCTCCTTTCAAAACTTCATTCCACTGTGGAGTTCCTGGAGGAGTAAGTTGTGAAACAATTCCACAATCCCTTAGATGATCATCAAACTCTTGGCTCAAATATTCACCACCTCGATCTGATCAAAGTAGTTTAATTGTTTTACCAAGTTGATTTTGTACTTCATTTTGAAAAGTTCTAAACATTTCAAAAGACTCATGCTTATGTTTCATTAGGTAGACATAGCCATACCTACTGAAATCATCAGTAAAAGTAATGAAGTATCGAAATCCTCCTCTGGCACTAATGCTAAAAGGACCACATACATCTGTATGCATCAAGCCCAATAAATCATTAGCCCTTTCACTATGCCCAGTAAAAGGATCCTTTGTCATCTTACCAAGCAAACAAGACTCACATGTTTCAAATGATTCAAAATCAAATGAATCTAATAATCAATCTTGATGGAGCTTAGAAATGTGTGTCTCATTTATATGGCTAAGGCGACAATGCCATAAATAAGTAGGGTTTAACTCATTTGGCTTAGTTCTCTTAGAAGTTATGTTATAGATATCATTACCATTAGAATCATCAAGATTAAGGATATAAAGGCCATTATAAGAATTTGCAATACCATAAAGCAAATCATTTTTATCAAAAATAGAACATTTCTTATTCTTAATAAAAAATGAATAACCTTCATAATCCAAAACAGATATTGAAATAAGATTCCTACTCATAGTAGGAACATAAAAGCAATTGTTCAAAATTAACAAAAACCCATTGGGCATAACAAGTTCATAAGTTCCTATAGCTATAGCAGCAACTCTTGCTCTATTGCCAACACGTAGGTCCACTTTGCCCTTCTTCAGCATCCTACTCCTTTTGAGTCCCTGCATATTTGTACAAATATGAGATCCACATCCGGTATCTAATACCTAGGAAGAAGGAATAGATAAATTAATTTCTATAACATAAATACCTGAAGATGTAGTCGCACTACCCTTCAACCTCTTTAACTCATCCAAATAGAGTTGACAATTTCTTTTCTAATGCCCAGGCTTGTTGCAATGGAAACAAGTCCCTCCTTAGGAACTTTAGCCTTAGGTTCAAGTTTTGGTTTAGCTTGTCCCTTGGACCCTTTAGCACCTTTTGCCTTACCCTTGCCTTTAGTATCTTTGGCTTTCTTTTTCATTTGTTTAATATTGACATTCAATATTTGGGTAGGCTTTTTGATATTCCCCTCAGCAGTTTTGAGCATACCATGTAGCTCAGGAATGGATTTCTCCATGTCATTTATGTTATAGTTCATGACAACCTGTGAGAAACTGCTAGGCAATGAATGTAGGATCAAATCCGTGGAGATTTCTAAACTCAGGGGATATCCAAGTCTAGCAAGGTGATCTAGATAGCCTTTCATCTTCAAAACATGAGCACTAACAGATTCACCTTCAGCCATTTTGCCATCAAATAATGCAACAGCGGTGTCAAACCTATATTGCCTAGCCTGTTGTTGGAAAGCTTGTTTGAGATGCATTCTCATCTCATAAGCCTCTAAGTGTTCCAGATCCTTCTGAAGTCCTGGACACATAGTAGCCAACATAAGACATCCTATGTCATTGGAATCATCCACATGCTTCTTATGCTTACTCTTAGCAGCATTAGAAGCATCAGTAGGAGGTGGGTTAGGGACAGCTTCATCAAGTACGTAGGACTTTTTCTCTTGTTTGAGAACGATTCTCAGGTTCCTAAACCAGTAAACAAAATTAGTCCCATATTCTTTTAGTTTTTCCTTCTCAAGGATAGATCACAGTGATAAGGTGGAATTGTTATTAGCAGCCATCTACAAAATAAATATGCAAAGTCAAATTTTATTTAATAATGAGGTTAAAATTATTTAAACTCCTACTAAAAATATAACCATCTAAAGAAATATTTTAGTAGGCTAAGATCCGTATTTCTCTTAATTCTAAACTTAACTTTGGCGTGACGCTTAAAATCAAGTTATTTAGGTAGGTAACATCTTTACCAATTACATCTCATGTAACTCTTAGTAATTATGGAATATTGACATCATATGTCATAGCATGTTGAATTCCATCTAATGCCTTAGGCCCAAAACCATTTTGATAGCCTAATTAAGTCTAACAAATTTTAAAACATATGAGTAGCACTATTACTCATCCTACTTAGCTAGGAATGTTTAAAGCATATTGCTTTGGAAATACCTTCTTTAATACAATCTTAGTTTTGATAAGTGTTCAAAACGTGGATGGCATTTAGACTTAAATTATTAATGAGGGTTCAACTAAATTATTATCATGTCTTGCATTACATATCATTATATTTTAGCATCCTATATGCATATATATAATTTATCACATAAGCATCATATACCAAATGACAAAATATGTAAACGTGACATAGCATGGCCAAACTAAATATGATCTTCAAGAGACCAAATGAAGATCATAAAGGCAACCCTAGGTGAAAAACCTATCTATTACAACACTTGCAATATTACATATCTTCAAAACTTGAGCTTGTGCTTCCATCAACAAGGAACCATCTTCTCCTTGGTATGAATCTCCATCACAAACATTGTAGCTTGAATCTTCAGTTATTACAATAAAAGAAAATCTAACTACTAGTAAAATAAATTACAACAAAATAAACGACACGCAGGCCGTATTTACCCAAAATTAAGATATGAATAAACCAATCACATAGGTCATAAGGCCATGTTATGCACCATGCCAAGACATCAAACAAACAAAACATATTCATCACCAACATGTTAAATAGAAACAAATATACTGACAGTCTTAATGTCGCGGTAACGAACTATAGGGCGCGAACATACGGCGGTCCCGCTAGCCGGTCAGCGGGCGGGGTTCCCGCTGGCCGGTCAGCAGGCGGGGTTTCGAAGGGGCAGTGCCCCTGGGCGGGGTCGAGGGGCAGCGCCCCTTGAAGCCAAATAGAAATGTTAATCTCATTAACATTTTTCTTTGGCAAAACCCTAAAACATAATCGTTAATCTCATTAACCTTCTTACTGTTTTATTTCGAATATGTACAACCCATTACAGAATCATTACCAAATGTTTATATCACATATAAACTTAATGATTTTCATCATATGAAAATCATTTTAATCAAGCAATCATATATAAACTTAATGATCATCTCATGAAAACGAAATTAAAAACACCATTCCTTTCTCATCATATGAAAAATGAATTAGGGTTTTACAGAAATGAAACCAAAAAAACAATCTTTTCTCATCATATAAAAAATGAATTAGGGTTTTATAGTTAACATGCCATACGAAATCAATATATTGTTAGTGTATTTGCCCTAGGCCATTTATTTGGATCTTTATGTTATACATTCATTATTAATAAATGAGGTTTTATTATCATTATTGTTTGTTTGCATGTTACACAATTTTGATATTTGTCCCTGGTTTATTATTGTTATAGAGAAAAAAAAATAATTCTTAACCAGTATGAACATTGATTTGATAATCATCAGATGGTTATGTGTATAGTGATACAAATCAATTTCATAGATACTTGTTAGAGAACAATGTATTGGATAGACCCATCATGAGATTACTACATGGGTTAGTGTCATAAGTAAATCTCATGATAGTTATGTATTAATTCTTTGACTTGAGATTGTCATAGTTTCCAATATAAGGACTATTATATTTTGACATGATCAAACATTATCTGTAACTGGATAGTAATAAAGGTTATGTTCATATATGATAGAAATTATGTAGAGGATAATGAACAATCAAGATAGAATTTGTCCCTCTCTTTGAGAGAGATATCTTTTGGGCCCCTCGATAAGTGAGACTGTGAAATGCATGGCCGTGCTCAAATGAATTGATAGTGTGATCAATTTCATTTGTTTTTTATCAGTCTACTTGGAGATCAAGTAATCATAATTTTGGACAATATAAGTATGACGTTGACCATGACTTATGTTCAAGCTAGATATCGTGTGACAAAGGGATTAATGCATGTACTATTATTAAGCAAATTGGACATACCTTATATTAATTGGGTAGTTGTAACTCCTTGCTAGAGGCCAATTATGACTTGTTGGTTTAATAGAGATTAAATTGACTGCCAATTAATATGGGCCTATCGAGTCACACACAAGAATGCGCTTTGGGCTGGATATAATATTAATAATATTAATATTAGATATTAATATTTATTATTATTATTTTCATTTTTTTATATATATTATTAGATAATATATTCAAAATCCTAATTAGATTTGGATTCTGAATTTGATTTACCTTATCCAATTATATATATTATTAGATAATATATTTAGAATCCTAATTAGATTTGGATTCTGAATTTGACTTACCTTATCCAATTTCGAATTGGATTCTGGAGTGATTATATTCACCCCAGACGTTAAGTCTCGATAGAGGTAACTTTAGAAAATAAAAAAAAAGAACGAAAATAAAAAAACCCTAATACATTTTAGAGAAAATGTTTTTCAGCCTTCGCCGTTGCAGAGAGGTAGCGCTGCAGACGGTAGCATTCGTGTGGATACGCGATAGAGGGTGTTTCGCGATCGAGGCATCTCTTCCAAACTGTGATTTTGAATCATCAACAGGTTAGTTCTTTGTACACTTTCGTCGAATTAAACGAATAGCATGGATCCTTGTGGGAAATCATAGATCAAAAATTTTTCTGCTGCGTGTTTTTGTTTGCAGTGATCTCCTTGATTTCCTAACATATATCTCATGTAATCATATCAACATGGCATTTTCGACTTAAACAAAAACAACAAGTGGCTCTGATACCACTGTTAGGAAATCAAGGAGATCACTACAAACCAAAAAACACGCAGCAGAAAAATTTTGATCTCTGATTTCCCACCAGGATCCATGCTGTTCGTTTAATTCGACGAAAGTGTTCAAAGAACTAACCTGTTGATGATTCAAAATCACAGTTTGGAAGAGATGCCTCGATCGCGAAACACCCTCTATCACGTATCCACACGAATGCTACCGTCTGGAGTGCTAGCTCTCTGCAACGGCGAAGGCTGGAAAAACGTTTTCTCTAAAACGTATTAGGGTTCCTTTGTTTTTGTTCTCTTTCATTTTCTAATGTTACCTCTAAGAAGACTTAACGTCTGGAGTGAATATAATCATTCCAGAATCCAATTCGAAATTGGATAAGGTAAGTCAAATTTAGAATCCAAATCTAATAATGATTCTGAATATATTATCTAATAATATATATATATAATTAAAATAATAATAATAATAAATATTAATATCTAATATTAATATTATTAATATTATATCCAGCCCAAAGCGCATTCTTGTGTGTGACCCGATAGGCCAATATTAATTGGCAGTCAATTTAATCTCTATTAAACAACAAGTCGTAATTAGCCTCTAGCAAGGCGTTACAACTACCCAATTAATATAAGGAATGTCCAATTTGCCTAATAATAGTACAAGCATTAATCCCTTTGTCACACGATATCTAGCTTGAACATAAGTCATGGTCAACGTCATACTTATATTGTCCAAACTTATGATTACTCAATCTCCAAGTAGACTGATAAAAAAAATGAAATTGATCACACTATCAATTCATTTAAGCACGGCCATGCATTTCACAGTCTCACTTATCGAGGGGCCCAAAAGATATCTCTCTCAAAGAGAGGGACAAATTCTATCTTGATTGTTCATTATCATCTACATAATTTCTATCATATATGATCATAACCTTTATTACTATCCAGTTACGGATAATATTGGAAACTATGACAATCTCAAGTCAAATAATTAATACATAACTATCATGAGATTTACTTATGACACTAACCCATGTAGTAATCTCATGATGGGTCTATCCAATACATTGTTCTCTAACAAGTATCTATGAAATTGATTTGTATCACTATACACATAACCATATGATGATTATCAAATCAATGTTCATACTGGTTAAGAATTATTTTTTTTTATCTCTATAACAATAATAAACCTGGGACAAATATCAAAATTGTGTAACATGCAAACAAACAATAATGATAATAAAACCTCATTTATTAATAATGAATGTATAACATAAAGATACAAATAAATGGCCTAGGGCACATACACTAACAGAATCCGCCTGTTTTAAAACCACCTAAACCCGGCAAACCTCTGTTACTATACCTAGCAGTAGAAGAAGAGTCGATAGGAGCTATGCTAGCCCAAGCAGATGAGTCAGGGATTGAGCATGCAGTCTACTATTTGAGTAGAAAGCTCCTACCTTATGGAATTAAGTATAGTATCATTGGAAAGACCTGTATAGCCGTGGTTTGGTTTTCTAAGAAGTTGCGGCATTACTTTCAATCGTATAGTGTGCAAGCAATTTCCAGGTTGGTTCTAATGAAGTACTTGAGGGAGACACCCTCTTTGATTGGAAAATATGGTCGACGGTTGATAATATTAGAAGAATTTGAGATTGAGTATGTAACCAAGAAAACAATCAAAGGTAGAGCGGTGGCAGAATTCCTCGCCCAACAAACCATTACCAGAAAACGAAGAGGTAATAGTGGAATTTTCAGATGAACATTTAGAAGCAATTGAAGTACAAGGGTGGAAAATATATTTTGATGGAGCAGTAAACAGGAAAGGAGCATGTTTGGGAGTTATACTAGAATCGCCCGAAGGAGAACTTATCCTTTTAGCCAAAAAGTTGAAATTTAGGGCAACCAATAATTTGGTGGAGTACGAAGCTTGTATTTTTTGTTTGGAAACCCTAATGATTATGAAGGTGGATAAGGTGGAAGTTTTTGGCTATTCATTGCTAGTTTTATCCTAAGTAAATGGAGAATGGGAGTTGAAAGAAGAAAAATTAAAACCATACCACCATTACTTGACCATGATGAAGAAGAACTTTAAGGAGTGTAGGTTTATACACCTATCGAGAGAAGAAAATCAGATGGCTGATGCCCTAGCCACATTGGCTTCAGTATGGGAAAACCCTGTTAGCCTATTCCTTGAGCCTCTGATCTTGACCAGTTCATCAACTCCTTGCTATGAATATGAAACAATCATGAAAATTGATACAGACCATGATGTGCGGTATGATACTATAAGGCAATGTTTGGAGGAAAGAGAATACCCACCGGGGGCAACAAAGAAAGAAAGAAGAGCCATAAGGTGGTGGTCATTGCAATACATCACCTTCCATGGGGAGTTATATCGAAGATGGCCCGATGGGTGCATTTGAGATGTTTAAGAACACCTGAAGTGGAGCGTATCATGTCATAAATACATGCGGGAAATTGTGGTCCACACATTAGTGGTTTGGCCCTAGTTAAGAAGATTATTCGACAAGGTTACTACTAGTTGACCATGGAGAAATATTGTATTGAGTTTGTAAAGAAGTGCCAGCAATGTCAGATGTATGGTAACTTCAATCACATGTCTCCTGAAGAATTGCATTCTATGTCTTCACCCTGGCCATTTGCCACCTGGGGTATCAACATTATAGGAGAGATACATCCGACAACTTCAAACGGTCACCGATTCATTGTGGTAGTAGTAGATTATTTTTCAAAATGGGTCGAAGTCGAATCCTTTAATAAACTGGGTGCAAGCCAAATGGCTAGGTTTATTGAAAAGAACCTCATCTGCAGATATGGGTTCCTGCACAATGTGATATCAGACAATGGGGTACAGTTTCAAGGAGCAGTTAAGGATTTATTTTCAAAATACCGCATCCATCATCATCGATCCTCTCCTTATAGACCAAAGGCTAATGGTGTAGCAGAAGCAACAAACAAGATAATTAAGCAAATTCTGTCCAAGATGACCAAGACTGGTAAAAAATGCTTCCCTTTGCTTTATGGGGATATAGGACAAGTGTGCGAACGCCCACTCGAATGACACCGTTCTCTTTGGTTTACGGAATG
This sequence comes from Garcia nutans, assembly GCA_947685225.1. Classification (NCBI taxonomy): domain Eukaryota; kingdom Viridiplantae; phylum Streptophyta; class Magnoliopsida; order Malpighiales; family Euphorbiaceae; genus Garcia; species Garcia nutans. The sequence goes on along the minus strand of CANTUV010000007.1, from coordinate 26,442,799 downwards.
GAAGCGGTGTTGCCAATTGAAATAGAAATCAAGTCATTGAGAGTAATCTTGGAAGCTGAATTGCCTGAAATAGAATGGGTAGCAAGCAGATATACACAGTTAGCTCCACTAGAAGAGAGAAGGTTAAAGGCACTATATCATCACCAACTGTATCAAAAGAAGATAGCTCGGGTCTACAATAGAAGGGTTAAGGTAACAAAATTCAGAGTTGGGGATTTGGTGTTGAAGTAATGTAAGCCTAATGTATCTGATCCAAGAGGGAAGTTCAGACCTAGCTGGGAAGGGCCATTTATCGTGAAACAAGTCATGAACAAAGGTGCGGTGAAGTTGTTAGACATGGACGGGAACGAATTTATTGAGCTAGTAAACATTGACAAGTTGAAGAGGTTTTATGTATAAAATTAATAATAATAATAAATAGCTCGCTAGGTTGAAAACCCAAAAGGGCGGCCTAGGAAAAAGTTAAAGCAGTCCGCTAGTCCCAAAAACCCAAAAGGGCGGGCTAGGCAACAATTAGGGCTAAATGAGAGAAAATCATCAATTAGAAAACCCGAAAGGGCTAGTTGGCAACAGGAGTGATCTTGTGTATGCTGGCTTTATGTTTGGTTGTTCCCTAATTTAATAAAACATAATTAATGTTAAAATTGTTCTATGTGCACTGTTATAAGTATTTGACCAGATATGGATGAAATAAATAAACACAATAGCAAAAAGTGATGACAAATTTTAAATAGAAAAGAAGCATCTTTTATTACTTCAATTATTTTTCATCCTAACAATGCACTTTCTGAATTGATAAATGCAAAATCTATGGCAGTCGATAAATGAAAAGTGCAGGCCAGCTCTGCCTCAGCCGATCCAAGTAGGCTTCAGTCAAGCAAGGCATGTCTAAGTCGGGAGTAAAGTCAAAATCACGAGGCCCAGCTCCATTCTGGTGGCCAAGTCACCGAGGATCATAGCATGTACCTTGACGAAGAGCAGCAAGGGAAAGATATATCAAGTATGTCCGCATGGTGATACGAGAAATCTTCCACTAAAGTACCAACCAACTGATATTGACTTCAGAGCGTGAGTGGATCCAGTCAAGCCAATCAGCATATGAAAAAGCAGGATGGAGTAGCTTCCTAGCAGAATGATGACATGGCAGGTATCTGGCAAAGTCCATGGATGGAGTATCAAGCAAACAAAGATGCTCCTGAAGCCAAATCTGTGAAGCAAAAATTAATTAAAAAAAAGAGAGAGAACGAAAAAGTATGCTAAGTTGAAAACCCACAAGGGCTGCTTAGGCAAAATTAGGACAACTCTCTTGTTCCGAAAACCCACTTGGGCGGTCTAGGCAAAAATTAGAGCAATAAAGAAAAGAAGAAAAAAGAAAACCTAAATTGAAAACTCAAAAGGGCAATTTAGGTAATTACCTGAAGCAGCAACAGACTCCAACTAAGGTCTAATCCAACTAAAGTCTCGGCTAAGATCACAGGTACCAGTGACAAGCCTCCTTCCATTTGGTCCATAATATCCAATACCCGTGGATCAATATTGCCGTTGGAAGAAACAAACAAGAATTGACCGAGCAAGCAAAAACAAAGCATGCGCCCCCATGCCTTAATAGGGGCCAAATGAGAGAGACAAAAGTCAATCAAAGGAGCAAGTAGAATTTTTTCACCTCTCATCATCCAAAGAACTTCGGGTTTTGAAATTTGAAATAACGTCTGCATCTTCTATTCAGTCTTGGAAATCAGTGTGGGTAATGCCATTTATTGATTATTTGGATATCCAAGGATGGCCTCAAATTCTTCAATCAGGGGACATATTTCAAAGCCATTAATTTTAAATACCCTAGAATCCGTATTCCAAAAGGAAGCCACAACATGTAAGAAAGAGTGGTCCAATTTAACATTTTGAAAACATTTTAAAACATCAAGTTTTGACCATGAAATTTTCTTCTAATGAGTGGCATCCATATTCTTAAATAGAATTTTTATTCTCTTTAAATGATGCTCGATCATGGTTGATGAATAAAGGAAAATCAAAATTGTTAAAGTGGTATTCACGTTGAATTGGAAAGAATTTTTGGCTTATGTATTAAATTAGGCATGAAAGGTGATTTATATAGAGGAAATAAGCCTTTCCTAAAGTGAAAAGGAAAAGGTGATGGAAAGGGTAAGACCATATGGCATAAGGAAAGGAATTTGCAACGAAATCCTTTACCGCGTTGGAATTGGTTTTAGCAAATGGTGCGGCTGTGAAAAGGGAAGTTGTGATTCACTGTTTATGATGTGATAAAAAAAAAGTGGAGCAGCAGTAAAAAAAAAGTTACAGTAAAAATGGGAATTGTATTTTTTTCATTATTGTACAATATTTTGCAATTGCTACAATATTTACATATCACTAAGAGGGTGGTGGTAGGTCATCAAATAAAGCCTTGAAAAAGTCATCGCCTGTTGGAGGAGGAGGCAAATTACTCGTCTTGAGTTCGCCCGAAGCGAAAGCACCAAAATTCGGCACATTACTCATCCCAGGATCACCCGAAGTAGGAGCACCAAAATCTTTATTACCTTGAAGTTCCAATCTCTCGTGGTCCTCATCAGAATCAGAAGAAAGGATCTCATGGTCATCAGTCTGGGGGCCTCTGGGCCTCTTGATGAAGAAGCACCGGGATCCCTCATCCCCTGAAATCGAAAGTCTCGGAAATGTTGTTCGAATTGATGATATAAACATTCAAAATGAGAAGCATGCTGACGACTTGCAGCCAACTCTTTTTGAAGTTTCCTAATTTGTTCTTCGAGCATCCGCTGTGAGCCAAAAAGGAAAAAGTAAGAGCATACATAATCATGCATACATATAGCATAAATTACCACGAAATAAGTAACGTACCAGGTAATTCAAATCAATACCCTGCGGATGAGATGGCATATCTGGCAGGCTAGAATGAGCAAATGAAGGGGCAGTAAAAGAAGGTCCAGCCTCATGATCAAATGAGCCAACAGCCTGCAACAATCATTAAAGAATCAAAAAAAGAAAAAAGCAGTTGCAAGGGAAAAGTGGTAAAAGTTTTACCTGGGTAGTACTAGTCCCGAGATGAGGAATAGGCTCTCCCGCAACTTCGTGATGTTATTCTTCATCTCTACCCTCATTTTCATCGAAAATCTCCCGCACATCAACAGGAAATACATCAAAGTTCAAGAGTCTTCTTTGAATAAAATGGGCATAAAATGGACCCGGTAGATGGAGAATTGACTTGGCACCATATCCATATCGGGCCAGCCACCATGCATCCTCCGGCATTGACATAATATTTAAAGTATATTCCGAGATTTTCTTCGGAACCCTCTGCTGCTCTGGACTGAGAAACCATTCATAAACTCTCTCTCCGAGAAACCAGCCAATAGACACTGGGCCAGCAATAACTCGGCGAGAATGTTGGAAAGACAGTGCAGCCCTCATCAAAGGAGACCAGTTTGCTCGCTCTTCTGGGCTCCACCAGGCCAAATTCACCTGCAAAATAACAAAAGGTAAGTAAACTTTCACATAAAATTTAAAAGCATACTAATGTTATTTTACCTGATCCCAGGTTAAGTGGCTTAACATAAAGCGATGTGTATGCACATGATGAGAGCCGGGAACGTCCACATGATCGAACAACCAGTAATTTAATCTCGGATACCCGATTCTCTCTCGGGAAATACCGGGTACCCTCACGAGGTTGTGTTCATATGCCCAAACCTATAATAACAATAAAGTTCACATTCATGCAAGAAAAGAGTGGAAATGACATTGGTGGAAGAAAGAATACCTCGACAATCGCCATCAAGCCGACAAAAGACTTTTTATTTCGGCAAAGTTTATCAAGACCATGGTAAAGACATGTGAGACCAGCTTCACCCCAGCCAGAAGATGGTACCATTCTGAAATAAGAAAGGGCACTCAACACTGACAAGTGGATGGAGGATTCAGTGCTGCCTAAGATGGTCGACCCGAGCAGATATAACAAAAATCCTTGAGCATACTGTTCGGTCGTGTCTCTGCCAACCGTCCTTCGTAGTTCATCCAATAACTATGAATTGGCTCGATTTTTATCTAAAAAAGCCCTTTATATGATGGTTCCATACCAATTAATTCCTGAATTTCTTCAAATGTTAAAATATCATTGGTCAGAGGAACCGGAACACCATTATATCGAAGGCCGGCTATAGCAGTAAAATCGACCGGACCAATTGTCATCTCTCCAATGGGCAAGTGAAAAGTATGGGTTGTGTCCAACCATCGCTCTGCAAGCGCCTGGACTACGCTCCGGTTTATCTAGTATACCTCGGATGGCAATTGTAAGATGAACTGCTCAAAGCCGCAATCTAGGATAATCCACCTTACCCATGAAGGCACTACATCGTACCATTGTCGGGCTTTGTAAATACACCCTCCAGCCCGAACAACGCAACGATCATGCTAACATAGACCCAGGTGAGTTAATACCAGGTATGTGCATATTATTCCATCTGCTTAAATTAATTTATTTTTCTAAAAAATAATAATAATAATAAATATACAAAATAATAATAAAGGAAAACACAATAATAAAAAAAATCAAACCAAAAATAAAAAATAATCATAAATAAAAAATCAAAAAAGAATAATAATCATATAAAAAAATAAAAAAATAAAAAAAAACAGAGAAAAAAATCAAGAGATTAAAAAAAATTACTGTGCCCTTTTCATTGGAACTGTGATGGAGCGGCATCCTGACCAGTATATCTATATTTTAATCTTCATGATGCCGAATAAACTCCAATAACTCGGCATTAGAATGAGTCCTTGACCTTGAAACACACATTTCTTTGAAAACTATGTGCTAAATTTAAAAAAAATTGAGAGAATTGTATAACTTGAGAAATCTTGAGAAATCTTGCTGTGAAATGAAATGAAGGAATGATGGGTTTTTATAGAGAAACGGCAAGCAAAAAAAAATAAAATTCAAAACTGTTCATGAATAGTATTTTTTACTATTCATGAATAGTAAACTTTACTATTGATGAATAGTATAATTTACTATTCATCAATATTAATATTGATGAATAAATTTTACTATTTATGAATAGTATTACTATTGATAAATAGTAAAAATACTATCTCCAATAGAAAATACTATTTGCTACTATTTTTTAATAGTAAAATTACTATTTATAAACAGTGAGTAGTGCATGAACAGTGACTACACAGTAAATAAACAGTAAATTCAATTATTCACTTTAATCATTCAAATAATTGCGTGTATATAAATATTTTTACATGCGTGGGGCAATAAGAAGACATATGCATAAAAATTAGCCAAACTTTTTGAAATAAAAAATTATTAGCTCGAGTCCAGAACTCAAATTTTCTTTAGGTCCAGAACCTAGAATCTTTTTTAAGTCCAGAACTTAGCTCGGGTTCAGAACCCAAATTACCCTTAGGTCCAAAACCTAGAATTTATTTCTAAGTCCAAGAACTTAGCTCGGGTCCAGAACCTAAATTTTTCTTAGGTCCAGAACCTAGAATCTCTTTTAAGTCTAGAACTTAGCTCGGGTCCAGAACCCAAATTACCCTTAGGTCTAGAACCTAGAATCTCTTTTAAGTCCAGAACTTAGCCCGGGTCCAGAACCCAAATTACCCTTAGGTCCATAACCTAGAATTTATTTCTAAGCCCTAGAACTTAGATCGGGTCCAGAACCCAAATTTTCCTTAGGTCCATAACCTAGAATTATCCTTGAGTCCAGAACTCGAACCGGGTCTAGAACCCAAAACCTCCACCATCTCAAAAATTAAGTCTTATTGCTTTTCACTCTCCTTCACTAAAGTTTCAGATCATTCAAGCAGGGGGCAAACTGTAAACCCTTAATTTTTGACCCAGTCTGGTCCAATATATTTTATTTAGTCCAAAATAATTTTTGTGTTGTCCAATATATTTTAAATAGTCCAAAATAATTTTTGTTATCTTAATTAAATAATTTTTGCTTTAGTATCTAATTTTTAATAATAAAAAATAAAAATATACAAATAAAAAAAATCGGCGATGGAAAAATTGCGACGAAAAAATCGTCGCCGAAAACAAGCGAAGGATGAATGGAAGTGGGCCATTTCACCTGCAGGAGTTTCCTGCGAGCAAAATGGCCCGCAGGCCAGTCCCTCACCCCTACCACAGCCAACTGTGGCATTTTTTTTTTGGCAGCGCAATTTTTTCGCAGTAGTTTTTTTCGATAGCAAAATTTTTCTGATGCAAATTTTTTCGAAATCTAATGCTATTAGGTTTTGGTTTCCTTTCTTATCAATATTATGTTCCATGAATAATTAGGAATTAACTATAAAATTCTTCTATAAATAAGACCAAAAACAACACAAAAAAGGAGGGGAGAAATCGGAGGAGAAATTGATAAAAAAAATTGGATCCGAAATTGAGAAGGAAAACCTTGAATCATGCTGATTTTTTAGGGAGCAGAAAAACAATTCAAGCAATTCAAAGGCAAAAAAGCTTGTCTTTGACCTTGTTCATCCAAGAAGCAATTTTTGGTCTAACCTACGAAAGAAGGTTTGAATTCTTAATTTATTTTATTTTTTCATAGTAGCTAAATCATCCCATTCTTTCTTTCAATTCAAAATTTTAGAACCTCAATTCACTTTTTCTAAGGTTTAAAAATCTTAATTCGTTGTTTTGTTTTCTAAAAAGTTTAAAGTTTTTAGTTTTGTTCCTTCAAAACCCCAAAACCCTAATTTGATTTCCAAATTATCAAAACCCTAAATTGTATTCTGTTTCTTCCCAAAAGCCCTAAAAACTTTTCTTTTGCTTTTATAAACTTTAAATTATTTTGTTTATTTTCATAAAACTTCATAAAATTATCAATTGATTTTCAATTCCTAAAGAAATAATTCATTCCCAGAAACCCTAAATAAAATATCCTAAAACCCTAATCCAACTCCAAAACTAAAAATAATGAACCCTAACTGTAACGACCCTCCCCAACCAGGTCGGTATCCCAAGGTCGGTTGCCCAGCCCACTGGGTCCGCATGGTCCGCAGGAGGCAAGCGATCGCTACAGTACTGGACAGCCCTCGCGGCCCACCCAGCAGGAATTTGTTTATTTGGCTCCCTAAGGAGTCGCCTCCCTGGATCGAACCCCTGACCTCCCACTTAAGAGAGCCAGCGAGAACCATCCAGTACCATTTCTGCTTTTAACTGTAACGACCCTCCCCAACCAGGTCGGTATCCCAAGGTCGGTTGCCCAGCCCACTGGGTCCGCATGCTCCGCAGGAGGCAAGCGATCGCTACAGTACTGGACAGCCCTCGCGGCCCACCCAGCAGGATTTGTTTATTTGGCCCCAAGGGGTCGCCTCCCTGGATCGAACCCCTGACCTCCCACTTAAGAGAGCCAGCAAGAACCATCCAGTACCATTTCTGCTACCCCAACCAGGTCGGTATCCCAAGGTCGGTTGCCCAGCCCACTGGGTCCGCATGGTCCGCAGGAGGCAAGCGATCGCTACAGTACTGGACAGCCCTCGCGGCCCACCCAGCAGGATTTGTTTATTTGGCCCCAAGGGGTCGCCTCCCTGGATCGAACCCCTGACCTCCCACTTAAGAGAGCCAGCGAGAACCATCCAGTACCATTTCTGCTTGGGATACCGACCTGGTTGGGGAGGGTCGTTACACTAACCCCTTTAAAACCTTAAACCCTAATTTTTTTTAAACCCTAATCCTTTAAAACCTTTAAAACCATATAAACATAAATATTATAATTTTAGAAAGTAAGCTTGAAACCATAATTCAATAAGTAACCATAAACCATAAATCTAAGTATTTTAAAGTGTCCAAATTCTAAATTCATGATTTTACATCACAAACCCTAATTTGGTTAATCAAAGAATTTTATCAGCCTTTTAAAACATAAAACCTTAATATATTTTAATTCCTTTAAAAACTCAAAGTAGACTAATTCTACAAATTCCAAAACCTTAAACACATGAAATAAAGAACCCTAAATGGAAACTGTAGCCATAATTTAGATTTTTATTTGCCTTATTCAATTCTATATTTGATTATGCTTTGATTTATTTTATATGCTTTAATTTATTTAAGTTCAATGTTTGGTTTATTTAATTTATCATGGATGGATGTTTACTTTCTATTGATGTTTAATACCTTTGATGAATGATTTATTTATTATGAATGGTTATTTACTTTTATCGATTTATTTAGATTTCCAAATGTTGTAAGAGGTATGTTTCCACTTGATGGGTACCTCATTAGTTAAATATCATGTAATTTAAGTTGCTTTTCCATTTTAGAACCAATGTAAAGGACATGTTTCTACCTTTCGGTGTGTGTTCTATTTAGGCATGGGATGTAAGGACATGTTTCCATCCTCGGATGGGTGTCCATTTATTTGTTTTGCTTGGACATTGTTTTGATTTTCAATATATCGATGCTTTATTTTAATTATTGTGTGTAATATGGATAATGTTCTTATGTTTAAGATATTTATAATATTATGACCTATAAAGGAGGCCGACTCCAATGAACAGGGCGTTGTGGGGGTGCTGGGCCATTTCTCACCTTCTCTACACGTACCCAACTTTCCAAACCCATTAGGGGGTTGGGGATTCCTTAGGAATTGAGTCATCCACCACTTTCTTTTTCTCGGCCCGTCCAGGTGGTGACTCCATTTTCTTCGGACTTAGGTCTGTGTTCTTTAAGGCCCCGAGCCTAAACAGTGCCGAAGTCGCAAGAACCATTCCACCGGGAGCAGGGGCAAAAAATCCCCGCTCACACAAAGCTTTCCCTAAAGTCAATTTTCCTTTACCCCATATAGATGTCTTTATTGATAGTGGAACCTCTAGCATGCTACACTCATTTATAGATGGATTTTCTGGATACAACCATGTGTTAATGGCCCAAGAGGATAAAGCCAAAACTACCTTCATTACTACGAGGGGTATATTTTGTTATAGGGTGATGTCATTTGGATTAAAGAATGCTGGTGCAACCTGCCAAAGGATGGCTACCACTTTGTTTCATAATTATGCACAAAGAAGTCGAGGTCTACGTCTATGATATAATGGTAAAGTCGGATACAAGGGAATAACACTTACAAAACTTAGAGTTATTCTTTGAGAGAGCAGTGAAGTAAAAGCTAAGGCTAAACCCGAAGAAGCGTGTATTTAGGGTTACTTTAGGCAAGTTGTTAGGACATGTGATTGGTCCAAATAGCATTGAGGTTGATCCTGACAAGGTTAAGGCAATCAGAGATATGCCAGCCCCAAAGATGGAGAGATAAGTTCGGGGATTTATTGGCAGGTTATAGTACATTAGCAAGTTTATAGAAAAGCTCACCATGATCTGCGAGCCTATCTTCAAATTGCTTAAAAAGAATTAGCCAGTCGAGTGGAATGAAGAATGTCAAAAGGCCTTTGAACATATAAAGGAGTATCTACCAAATCCACCTATTTTGAAACCACCTAAACTTGGTAAACCTTTATTACTATACTTAGTAGTAGAGGAAGAGTCGATAGGAGCTATGCTAGCCCAAAATGATGAGTCAAGGGTTGAGCACGCAGTCTACTATCTATGTAGAAAGCTCCTACCTTGTGAAATTAACTATAGTATCATTGAAAAGACTTGTATAGTTGTGGTTTGGTCTTCTAAGAAGTTGCGGCATTACTTTCAATCTTATAGTGAGCAAGTAATTTCCAGGTTGGAAATAGTGAAGTACTTAAGGGAGACACCCTCTTTGATTGGGAAATATGGTCGATGGTTGATAATTTTGGAAGAATTTGAGATTGAGTATGTAACTAGGAAAATAATCAAAGGTAGTGTGGTGGCAGAATTCTTGGCTCAACAACCATTGCCGGATAGTGAAGCGGTAGTCTTAGAATGTAATATCCCGAGATATACCTTAAAAGTTTTGGAGGAGTTGTTGTATTTGGATTTAATGTATATGTGATGTATATGTATATGTCTAATTGTAATATCCCTAAGTGTGCCTAGAAGTTATGATAATATTGTTATAATTGATTTGAATGTGTAATTGATAAGTGGTATATTTGTATAGGGTTTGGTTGAATGGTAAAAGTATTTGAGAGAAATGAATATGTGTATTTGCAAAGGAAAGAATTGTATAGAGAGAGATAGTGTATATGTTGGGTATATGGCAATATATATGACATATATGTTGGTCAAAGTGCTTAGTCAAGGGAAGAAGATATTTAAATTGTTGAATGTGAAATTACCAAAATGGACAAGAGCTTGTAAAGAGAATTAAAATGTGTATGAGGGTAAGATAGTAATTTTCTTTTGGAGGAGTATTTAATGCCTATTGACTCTGTGTTTTCTTCATCATTTTCTTCTTCTTTTTCCTTGTGTGGCCTGCTCACCTAAGACAAAGGAAAGCAAGAGAGTAAAAGAAGGGTTTGATGTTCTAAGCTCCAAAGTTGAGAGAGATTCCAAGTAACCAAGTTGGAATTTCAAGGAATTTCATCATTTTGGTAAGATTTCTCTTGTTTGCTTTGGTTCTTTTTGAAGTTGTGTATGGATTGAGTTAGGTTTATGGATAGTATGATTAAGTGTGTTTGTGTATGGTGTGTGTAAAAGTGTTGAAATGGAATTAAAGATAAGAAGCTAGGTTGGTGTTGGTGATGGAAGAGTAAGAGTTGTGTTTAGTGAATTTTTTTTCTGTTTTACAATTAGTAAAGGCTGTGACTTGTATGATTTTTAATTAATTATAGAAAAATTTTCTTAAAGTGAATTTTTGATATGTTATGCCTCTATGAGTCTAGAATAACTGAAAAATATGTTGATTCGATTTTGGAATGGTTATGAGTTTAGAAAGATTATTTTTATTAGACCTGTTCCAGCAGGTACCTTAACTGAGACAGCTATATTTCGGGATTTTTAATAAAATGTAGAAAAATCATATCCAATTGAATTTTGGATATGTTGTTTCTTAGTGAGTCTAGTATTTGAGAAAAATAATTTGGAACCACTTTGATTGAATTTGATTTATGGAATTCACAAAGTTCAGAACTGCTGCAAGGATGCAGGGCAATTGGGGCAGTCTGGTTAGGTGAACTATTTGACCAAGATTTTGTGTTCAGTTTGATCTGAAATTTTAAAGGAATGATTTTAAGATACAAAAATAAATTCTGTAAAAATTTTAGAATTTTTAGTCAAGTAGATTATTTTATACCATTTTTCAAAATAAGGATAAAATGGAGTCTTAAACCAGAATGTACTATTCATATGGTCATTTTGCTAATATTCCTTTTGGATTAGATTGTGAAGAGGTTGAATTGCCCTAACCGTGTCCCTCAAGTGGTGCTGCCCGTGTCCCTCAAAGGTTTTGAAGAGATTGGGTTGCATTAACCTAAATGTGGAGAATTCTTGGAAAGAAAAGAAATGTATAGATTGATGGGACTAGTTCTTGAGGTAAGTACCAATACATATGATTGTATTTAATTACATAATTCGAGGCTTAACACATTTGTTTGCAAATGTGTTAAGTGATCTATTATATTGTTAACATAATTGGACTAAGGTGATGATTGAATGATGTGAAGGATGTGAAGATCATTAACAAGGTAAGCATAAACCCTATTTGATTGTATATCCTTATATGTCTTTGAACATTAACACATTGGGATGAAAGTGTTAAATAAGCTATTATATTGTGAATGTAAATGAAGAATATATATAAAGGATGAAATATGAAATGGGAAAGGTAGGAAGAAATGAGGATCATTCTTAAGGTATGTGCAATTTGTTATGATAAATGCTCTAGTAATGAATGATGTTAATGTGTTTTGAGAAGTGAGAAAATGTTATGTTATATGCATTGTGAATCTTGTGTATGGCAATGTATTATATGAATAATATACTTTGAAATGTGATATCAATGATGCTATATGTATCATATGGATTGAGATATGATATGATATGAAGCCATTGTGATTGGCTATGATAATTCAATTGAAAGAGATAAGGCATGTTGGCCTAATTGATGATGAGATTGATAATGAAATAATAAATGAATTGTTTGTTTAATATGTTATTCAGTTTCAGAGTTCTGGATTTGGGTGGCATGCCTAAGAAATGATGAAAGGTAACAGTCTTGCCGGGTTGAGGATCTCCTCATAGGTGTTGAGTTGATGGTCCAAGAGACTAGGTCTGTTACACTATGAGAATTGTGAATATGAGATATATGATTTGTAACAGTCTTGCCGGGTTGAGGATCTCCTCATATGTGTTGAGTTGATGGTCCAAGAGACTGGGTCTGTTACACTATCCATGGATAGAGAGACATGTATATACATTGCCTACGGGCGTGATGATTGTGACTATGAACCAAAGCAGTAACTCTGAACTTTGAATAACATATTAGTGTTTTGGGCCCGAGTCTGTCTTTATTGTTAATGTGAAATGCAAGTATTGAAATATTGATTGTGAGTATTAAAAATGAATTATGCTTGGTGAATTGTGAATAATATAATGTTATTAAGTGTAATATGTAAATGAATTGTGGTTGATGATAAAGGTTGTCTTTATTGGAAATATGATTTATGATTTGTATGATATGTAAATTGTGTATTGCAATAATGAGTGATATGATGTGTAATGTGTGTATTGCAATAATGAGTGTATGATATGTAATGTGTGTATTGCAATAATAATTGGTATGATATGTAAAGTGTGTATTGCAATAATGGTTGGTGTAGTATATATATAATGTAGGGGTATTAATATATTGGTTTTGAGTATTGGTGATGCATTGGGGTTGGTGATAATATTATGTATATATATATACATCATATATGAAATTAGCTAGGATATATTAAAGATAAAATTAAAAAGAAAAGAAGATATGATAAGAACTAATTATATATTGAATCGATGTATCATTATATATCAATACTTCTATACTATATGTTTATATTTTATATTTGGACTACTAAGCTCTCGGGCTTAGCGCGGGTGTTTATTCGCGCAGGTATATAGATGGAAGATATGAAGTCTTTTGTTATGCCACAAGAAGAGTAAAGTTTGTCGAGACCAACTAGAGGGTAATGCATACATGTATAAATTTTAATTATGATGTATTTCTAACGAGAGAGTATTTATATGTATAAATGAAGTTTTAATAAAGATAATGATTTTGTAAATGTTATTTAAATTAATGTATTATGGTTTGAACTCTGTTATAAATATTTTAAAAGGTAACGAAAAGTGACATCCTTATACTTTATATATTTACTGTATGTATACTAGGTATACGCATAGTACTTATATAGGGTATCGGGGTGTTACAATTGTTTTGGTATCAGAGCTTAGGTTCGAGATTCTCGGCCTAAGTAAAATTAAAAAGAAAAAGTTTTGAAACGCTTAAAATGAATTAAAAAGAAGAGTTTTGAAAATGAAATTTGTAATACATGCATATGCATTCACACCTAGGTTGGTCTCGGAGGTGGCATTATATGATTTGTAGTATATCTATGTTATATGAAATGGATGTTAATGTGTGAATGATGTTTTACATGAAAATAAAATTAGAAAATGAAATGATATGAATTTATATAAGTCTAATTGATAATTAAAAAGGAAATTTACGCTAGTAATGGAAAGTGTTGAATGTGTTGAAGTATAAAGAAATGAAACGGAAAATAAAGCTGAAAATGAGATGGAAACAAAATTAAGATTAGAATATGTACTCTCTCTTCTACACTTTGAATCTCTTTATAATAAGGTTGTGTTGGGTTAGTTAGATGGAGGAAATATTGCTGGATTGATAATATTGAAAGATATGTTATTGAAATGAAAAGAGTATGGTGGGATATGGAATGAGTTGATGAGTATAGATAAAGTGTGACTATTTAAAGTTTAGGATATATATATAAAGTTAAGGTTTTGTTTAAAAAAAAAATAATATTGGTTACGTAAGAATATCAATTAGTATTGTTGTTATAATGCAAACATTGTGAATTCAAGGTTAGAAATGTGAGATGCTTGGATATTGTGAAAGCTCATGGTAATGGTAATAATATATGATATTTGAGATTTTTCGAAATGAGCTTAATAATTGGGGAAGAAATATGTGTTGATATTGCTTTGTGATATATAGATATATATATATATATCCGAGATGTTTTTAAAGTTGATTTTAAGAAAAGATGAGTTTGGTAAATTGAAGTTTAAGCAAAGTAGTAAGTTGAAAAGTTAAAGTCCTACTAGAATTTGATAAAGATTGATTGGATATTGATGGTTTAATGTATATTCAATACCTGAGCCAGGTGAAATGATTAATATTGCACATGAAAGTATTATGACTTAAGTAATGTGATTGATGGTATGAGAATTTGTTTTGAAGTAAAAAGAGAAATAGATAAGCAAATGAAAAGGAGCTATTTTAAGTCATTTTATTGCAAAAAAAAAAAAAAAGAGAGCATATAATTAAGTGTATAGGAGCTATTGGGCTCAATGTGTATATTATTGGGTGTAATGTACATATGTATAAATATATGGGTAAAATATATATATACGTTGAATGGTAAACAAACGGATATAAAGATGATATATTAAATGCATTTCAAAATAAAGGTGAGAGAGATGTCACCTTGGTAAGGTGACTAAGAATTTGTGAAGTATTATTATGGTTAGGATATATATATGTGTGGGATTGATAAATAACTTAAGCCATGTCAAAAAGGGATAACAATGATGTTGTGCAATGAGAAGAAATAAATGTAAAATACTTGAGTTGTCTTGGAAAAACAGTCCCGGATTGGATGCCACGGCCGTGGTAAGTGAGGGCCACGACCGTGGGGTTACAAACATGACTGTGTCTTTATGCATTTTGGTAGCACAGAAGAGTTTTCTATGCCACGACCGTGGCTCTTGAAGGCCACGACCGTGGGGACTTAAATGTTGATATGACCTGTAATTTGTGATCTAAAGGCTTAAAAATGAGACTAATATATGAATGTATTATATGTTGTGATGTGCATAAGGTGAGTTTGTTGAGGCATCAATGTCATTGAGTAATGAATTGCATATGAAATGAGAAATGTAATGAAATGATTATAACACTTGAGCAATTACATAAAATGAATATGGTTTGAGAAGCTATGAATAGTAAGTACAAAACCCTATTTGATTTCATATATTCATATGACTTTGAACCTTAAACCATTTGATTATAAATGTGTTAAGAAATCTATTATATCATTGATACCTATGAATAATGCTATATGTGTATAATGTAAATTGCTATGAATATATCAATAAGAGTATATGAAATGTGAGAGCATTCAATAATGTATATGCTATGATGATGAAATGAGAATTTATTTGGGAAATATTGGACAGTAATATGGTTATAGGTTTAAAGTAAGTGTATGAGGAAATGTTTTATGTATACAGGTATAGAAAGAGATTGTAATGGAAGAAGAAAGTATAATGTATGAAATTTCGAGAAGAGATAAATTGGAAATAGAGTAATGAACGAACTTGGGTAAAAATTGTATATGATCAAATGTTGTGCATAGGAGATGTTAAAGATAACATATTTGAATATGAATTAGGCTATTAATGATCAAGTAATCAAGAACAAAGTGTTTTGAAGTGAAGTTGGAATGTGCTAAATCTTGATGTAGCCAAAGTTTGGAGAATGGATATATAATCCTTGTGATCCAACTTAGCAGTGTAATTGAAAAGTTTGGAAACAGAATAATTAAGGTATAGTATTGATCTATAAGTTACAAATGTGACCATTAAGCTCTTATGGCCATATGATTTGTTTAATGTGTGTGGTCGGTTAGCTTTGTTATCCACAGAATTTGGATTGAAATGATTTGATTGTAGCACAATTTTGGTAAAACAGACAATTATGTTTCTAGTATCATGGTTGAAAGTTATGATTGGTAAATGTGTATCTTATAACTTTTGTGTTAACAATTTGGTTATAATTTTGAAAAGTAAAGAAAGGAAAGAGAATTGTGATAATATTTTGAGTTATGAATAATGTAATAAAAAGGCAATTATTGTAATTATAGTAATGTTATAAAAAGGTGAAGAGATGATAAATGGGAAAAAGTGTAATTTGTGATTGAAAGTTATATTGAATATGTTTATGGTATGAGTTGAATAAGTGGATGGTTATAAAGTTTAAATGAGTGAATTATGAGTAATAAATATGGTACGAGATAATCTTGCGAATTTCGTGGAAATTGTACTAAGATAATAGAAGATAAATTATGTGTATATTGAAAGATAATTGGAAGTGATTTGTTATTAATGATCATTGTTTCAAAAAGTTGAATATGGAGTTAAAGGAATTAGAAGGTGGAAATAAGTTGGATCTAATGGAATTAAGTTATATATATTGTGGAATCCAATGATAAATTTAAATAAGTTAATTGTTGGTTTGAATCAAACCAGATTGAATGTGGTATATTGTGACAAATTGATCGAATGATCTAGATTTCACCAAGGTGGTGAATCAATGATTTTTTTTAGTGTAAATTAAGAGAATAGTTATAAAGAGATGAAGTGGTAAAGTATTTGAATGTAATAATGGGACGAAGATGATTGGATTCTTGTACATAGATAAGGTATTTGGGATTGTAATGAGTTATTTTGAATATTGGATAAAATGTAATAAGATATATATATTATGACAAGTTATGGAATTGAAAAAGATGATTGATTCTAGGAGGAAGAATACACATTATGTGATTGGATGAAACCAGAATATAAGAATACTATTCATAATATATGAAGATTTAAGATGGCGTATTGTTAAGAAGGGAGTGTTATTGAACTGGTTAATTTCGAGGACGAAATTATTTAAGGGGGAGAGAATTGTAATATCCCGAGATATACCTTAAAAGTTTTGGAGGAGTTGTTGTATTTGGATTTAATGTATATGTGATGTATATGTATATGTCTAATTGTAATATCCCTAAGTGTGCCTAGAAGTTATGATAATATTGTTATAATTGATTTGAATGTGTAATTGATAAGTGGTATATTTGTATAGGGTTTGGTTGAATGGTAAAAGTATTTGAGAGAAATGAATATGTGTATTTGCAAAGGAAAGAATTGTATAGAGAGAGATAGTGTATATGTTGGGTATATGGCAATATATATGACATATATGTTGGTCAAAGTGCTTAGTCAAGGGAAGAAGATATTTAAATTGTTGAATGTGAAATTACCAAAATGGGCAAGAGCTTGTAAAGAGAATTAAAATGTGTATGAGGGTAAGATAGTAATTTTCTTTTGGAGGAGTATTTAATGCCTATTGACTTTGTGTTTTCTTCATCATTTTCTTCTTCTTTTTCCTTGTGTGGCCGGCTCACCTAAGATGTTCTAAGCTCCTTTTTAACTGTAACGACCCTCCCCGACCAGGTCGGCTGCCCGGCCCACTAGTGGCTTACGGCCCGGCCATTTCACCACCTGGGCACGGAGTCCGCAGGAGGCAAGCGATCGCTACAGTACTGGACAGCCCTCGCGGCCCACCCAGCAGGATTTGTTTATTTGGCCCCAAGGGGTCGCCTCCCTGGATCGAACCCCTGACCTCCCACTTAAGAGAGCCAGCGAGAACCATCCAGTACCATTTCTGCTAGTAGCAGAAATGGTACTGGATGGTTCTCGCTGGCTCTCTTAAGTGGGAGGTCAGGGGTTCGATCCAGGGAGGCGACTCCTTAGGGAGCCAAATAAACAAATTCCTGCTGGGTGGGCCGCGAGGGCTGTCCAGTACTGTAGCGATCGCTTGCCTCCTGCGGACTCCGTGCCCAGGTGGTGAAATGGCCGGGCCGTAAGCCACTAGTGGGCCGGGCAGCCGACCTGGTCAGGGAGGGTCGTTACATAGAATTTTTTGATGAACATTTAGAAGCCATAGAATTACAATGATGAAAGATGTATTTCAATGGAGCAGTAAATACGAAAGGAGTAGGTTTAGGAGTCATACTGGAATCACCCGAAGGAGAGCTTATCCCTTTATCTAAGAAGTTGAAATTTAGGGCAACCAACAATATGGTGGAGTATGAAGCATGCATTTTTGGTTTGGAAACCCTGATGATTATGAAGATAGATAAAGTACAAGTCTTTAGGGATTCATTGCTATAGTATCCCAAGTGAATAGAGAGTGTGAGTTGAAAGAAGATAAGCTAAAACCATACCACCATTACTTGACCATGATGAAGAAGAACTTTAAGGAGTGTAGGTTTATACACCTACCAAGAGAAGAAAACCAGATGGCCGATGCCCAAACCACATTGGCTTCGGTATGGGAGAACCATGTAAATTTATTTCTTAAGCCTCTGGTTTTGACCACTTCATCAACTCCTTGCTATGAATATGAGACAATCATGGAATCTAATATAGACCATGATGCATGGTATGACACCATAAGATGAGTTTTGGAGAATAAGGAATACCCGTTGGGGCAACAAGGGAAGAGAGAAGAGCTATAAAGCAATAGTCCTTACAATACATCACCTTTCATGGAGAGTTGTATCAAAGATGGCCTAATGGGGTGCACTTGAGATGTTTAAGAAAGCCTGAAGCTGAGTATATCATGTCAGAAATACATGCGGGAAGTTGTGGTCCACACTTGAGTAGTTTAGCCCTAGTTAAGAAGATAATTCGACAAGGTTACTACTGGTTAACCATGGAGAGAGATTGCATTGAGTTTATGAAGGAATGCCAGCAATGTCAGATGTATGGTAATTTGAATCACATGCCTCCTAAAGAATTGCATTCTATGTCTTTATCCTGGCTTTTTGCAACTTGAGGAATTGACATTATAGGAGAGATACATCTGATGGCTTCAAACAGTCACCGCTTTATCATTGGAGTAGTGGATTATTTTTTAAAATGGGCTAAAGCTAAATATTTCAACAATCTGGGGGCAAGTCAAATGACTAGATTTATTAAAATGAATTTCATATGCAGATATAGGGTCCTGCATGATGTGATATCAGACAATGGGGTACAATTTCAAGGAGCAGTTAAGGACTTATTCTTGAAGTACCAAATTCATCATCATCGATCCTCCTCATATAGAGCGAAGGCTAATGGTGCAGTAGAAGTGACAAAACAAGACAATTAAGCAGATTTTGTCCAAGATGACCAAGACATACAGGGGTTGGTTCAAAATGCTTCCTTTTGCTTTATGGGGTTATAGAACAAGTGTACGAACGCCGACTGGAATGACATCATTTTCCTTGGTTTATGGTATGGAAGTAGTGTTACCAATTGAGATAGATATCAAGTCATTAAGAGTGGTCCTAGAAGCCAAATTGCTTGAGACAGAGTGGGTAGTAAGCATATACACACAATTAGCCATATTACAAGAGAGGAGATTGAAAGCATTGTATCATCATCAGCTGTATCAAAGGAAGATAGCTTCAGCCTATAATAGAAGGGTTCATGTTAGAAAGTTCAGAAGTGGTGACTTAGTCTTGATGTAGTGTAAGCCTAATGTCTCTGATCCAAGAGCAAAATTTAGGCCTAGTTGGGAAGGACCATATATTGTGAAACAAGTCTTGAGCAAGGGTGCAGTAAAAATATCAGACATGGACGGGAAAGATTTTAGCGAGCCGGTGAACATGGACAGGCTGAAGAGGTTTTATGTGTAAATAAAAAAAGAGCTCGCTAGGTTGAAAACCCAAAAAGGGCGGCCTAGGAAAAAATTAGAGCAGTCCTCTAGTTTCAAATATCTGAAAAGGCAGACTAGGCAATAATTAGGGCCAAACGAGAGAAAATTGCTAATTAGAAAACCCGAAAGGGCTGGTTGGCGATAGGAGTGATCTTGTGTTTGCTGGCTTTAAGCTTGGTTGTTCCCCAATGTAATAAAATAGAGTTAATATTAAAATTTTTCTATGTGCACTGTTTCAAGTATTTAACCAAATATGGTAAAATAAATAACACAATAGCAAAAGGTGATGACAAATTATAAAAGGAAAAGAAACATCTTTTATTATGTTCATTATTTTTCATCCTAACATATTTTTTTCTAAAGAATTAACAAAATGTAAAATCTATGGTAGACGATAAGTGTGACATGTAGGCCAGCTTTACTTCAACAGATCCAAGAAGTCCATTTGGTTGTAAGCAAAAGTTAGGGCAGTTCCCTAGTTCTGAAAACCCGCAAGAGCAGTCTGGGAAAAATTAGAATTAATAAGAAAATAATAAGAAAAGGGTCCACTAAGTTGAAAATCTACAAGGGTAACTTAGGCAAAAGTTAGGACAGCTCGCTAGTTTTGAAAACCCGCAAGGGAGGACTAGGTAAAAATTAGAGCAATAAAAATAAAAAGAAAAAGACTAAATTAAAAACTCAAAAGAGCGGTTTAGGTAATTACTTGTAGCAACAAGGGACTTTTGGCCAATCTCCTCAAAGATTCTAATTTGAATTGATCCAATCCAATTAGGGTCTCAGCTAAGATCACAGGTATCGGCAACAAGCCTCCTTCCATTTGGTCCATGATATCCAATATTCGTGGATCTGTGTCCCCATCGGGAGAAACAAGAAAGAATTGTCCAAGCAAGTATAGACAAAGCATGTATCCCCATGCCTTGGTAGGAGCCAAATGAGAAATGCAAAAGTCAATCAAGGGACCAAGCAAAATTTTCTCACCTCCAGTCAATTGCATAACTTCAAGCTTTGAAATTTGAAACAACATTTGCATCTTTTATTGAGTTTTGGAAATCAATATGGGCAATTCCATTGGTTCATTGGTTAGATATCCCAGGATGGCCTCAAATTCATCAATCATGGGACATATCTCAAAGTCATTTACCTTGCATGTCCTAAAATTCACATCCCAAAAGGAAACAATGGCATGAAGAAAAGAATAGTATAATTTAACATTTTGAAAGCACTTTAAAATATTAATTTGAGACCAAGATATTTTCTTCCAATGAATAGCTTTCATATTTTTAAATAAATCTTTAATTTTCTTTAAATTGAGTTCTATCATTGTTGAAATTAAAGAAAAGAATTTAAAGTTGTTGAAAGGGATTTTTGATACTGAAAAAAAAAATTGTGGAGAATTTCTTGGTTTTTTGGGAATTATAGCATTTAAAGAAGCTTTATATAAGGGATTACTTTGTCCACCGAGGTTGACAAGGAAAGAGAAATACTTCAGGCCGAGACATACAAGGAAAGGAAATTTAAAAGATTTTGAGTTGCCACTTTACATTTGGATTTGCAAAGTTCTTTAGGATTTTGAATTGTGTGAGGGACTTCTGTGTATACTGTAATAATAATAATGATAATATAAAATGATAAAAAGATTCAAAAGTTGCATTAAAGTAAAAATTATTCTTCTTATTATTATTATCATCGTTATTATTATTGTTATTATTATTAATAATAATATAATATTTTCTCAATTAATACAATGATCACTGAGAAGGAGGAGGTGGTCCATAATCAAACAATGCTTTGAGAAAGTTATTGCCTGTTGGAGGAGGCATCTCATCTGTTCCAAGTCCACCTAAAGAAGAAGCACCTGAATCTCTATTACCCTAGAATTCAGGCCTATAGAAGTAATTGTCAAGAGTAGGTGAAGAAATCTTATGGTCATCAGTTTAGGGCCCCCTAGAAGATGAAGCACCAGGATTCCTTATTCCCTAGAATCGAAAGTCTCAAAAGTTTTACTTCGACTGATGATACAATCTTTTGAGATGGGCGATCTATTGGTGGCTGGTAGCTAAATCCTCTTGCAGTTTCTTATTTTGCTCCTCAAACATCCGATATGAGTCATAAAATGAAAGCGTAAGAGCATGCATAATCATGCATACATATATAGCATAAATCATTATGGAACAGGGTGACCCGCTAGATAACTCGTATCAGAGCCTTGTGGATGAGATGGAACTTTCGTTTGGTAAGAAGGAGCAAATAAAGGGACAATAGAAGAAGGTCCAGCCTCATGATCAAATGTGCTGGTAGCCTGCAATAATCATGAGAACAATCAAAACAAGTTGAAAAGGAAGCAATTGCAATGATAGAATGACACGTATTTACCTGAGAGGTTCCAACCTTAGAATACGAGATAGATTCTCTCTCCCTATCTTCATCATTGGTTCCCACATAATTTCCTTCTTCCTCCTTGGGAAATCCTCGAACACCAAAAGGAGATACATCAAAGTTTAAGAGCTATGTTGAATGAATTGTGCGTATGACGCACCCAGTACACAAAGATAATCTTCAACATCATAGCCATTTTGAGCTAACCACCATGAATTCTCTGGCATTGATGTAATATTTAAAATATACATTGGATAGTTCATCAAGACCCTCAACTGCTTAGGACCAAGAAACCAATCATACACCCTTTCCTCGAGAAACCAGCCATTAGACATAGGACCAGCAATGATTCGGCAGGAATGGTGGTAAGACAGTTTAATATTCATAAAAGGAGTCCAATTCGCCGGCTCTTCAACTTTCCAACAAGCCAAGTCAACCTGCAAGATGACAAAAGGCAATTAAACTTTTTACATAAATTATAAAGCATACTAATACTATTTTACCTGGTCCCAGGTTAGGCAACTCAAGTGATAACGTTGGGTGTGCACATGATGAGAGTCGAGAACTGTTGTGCAATCGAACAATCAAAAACCTAACCTTAGATTTCTGACTATCTCTCAAGAGATATCAGGAACCCTCACGTTATTGTGCCCATCAGCCCATACTTGTAATAACAATGGAAATCAAATTCATGCTAATATATGAGCTGAATTAACAATGGCAGGATATAGTACCTCGACAATCACCATGAAGCCAATGAAAGATTTCTTATTCCTACAAATCTTGTCTAGGCCATGATAGAGATAGGAAAGGCTAGCTTCATCCCAGCCATAAAGCGGTACCATATCCATTTCAATAAGGACCCTCAACATTGATAAATGAACGGCAGATCCGGTGCTGCATAAAATGGTCGACCCAAGCAAATACAACAAAAATCCCTAAGCATATTGTTTGCTATTTCTCTGCGAACCCATCCATCATTGCTCATCCAATAACTCTGAATTGGCTTAATTTTTATCTTGAAAGGCTCTTTTAGTGATGGTTCCATATCGATTAACTGTTGAATTTCTTCGTGTGTCAGGCTATCGTTGGTAAGAGGAACCGGAAGGCCATAGTACTGTATGCCAATTATGGCTGCAAAATTGACTAGGCCAATAGTCATTTCTCCCACAGGTAGGTGGAAAGTATAGGTCATGTCCATCCACTGCTCTGATAATGCTTGAACTACACTATGGTCTATTGGACATTCCTCGGATGTTAATTGTAGAATAAAGCTTTCAAAACTGCACTCTCAGATGATCTATTTTACCCGAGAAGGTGCTACGTCATACCATTGCCGGTCTTTATGGACACAACCTCCGCCCTGGACAATGCAACAGTCACGCTAACACTGAACAAGGTAAGCCAATACGAGGTAAGTATATCATCTCACAACTTCTATTGTTTCAAAGTCTTAAATTACTCATTACTGTATTTATTTATTTTAATGTTTTATTTCTTAGCATTAGAATATTTTCTACTATTCATTCGCTAATATACTAAATTATAACTAAAAAATATATAATAATAAAAAATAAAATTAAAAATAATAAAATTAAAAATAAATAAAAATGATAAAAAATAATAATAATAAAATAAAATGATAAATATTTATGCTGCTAAAGTTACAGTGTTACATCAATCTTTAGACTAGAACTAGATGAAGTTGCATTCCAGCTAGTGGATTGACAGTTCCATGTTCATGTTGCCGAATAAATTCTAGCAACTCATCATTAGATCGATGTGTCCGAATCTTGAAGCATGTCTTCCTTCCATCTGATGGCTAAACTCTCTATTCTCTCTACTCAAACTTAAGCTATTTGTATTTATAATGTAAATAATGAAAATCGAATGAGAAATGTTGGCAAGCCGAGCCTTTATATAGGCAAATGGCAACAAAAAAGACAAAAAGAAAGAGGAAAACAGTAATGCCCATGAAAAGAAAAAGTATGAATTTACTATTAGTAAATAGTGAGCAAATAGTAATGAATAGTGTTTAAATATTAAATTCAAATCATTCTATTCAATTATTCAGCTATTTTCATGACTAAAAATACTTTATGTACTTTTAAAAATTATTTTTCTACGCAATGGGCAAAAGGATATAGGTATGGTAAAAAATAGCTAAATTTTTTGCAGTTTTATAGAATTTTTATTAATACCCTACTAACTACAATTATCTCTTGCAGCCATTGGGTCCAGAACCCAAATCATTTTTTAGTTCAAAACTCGCCAACGGGTCCAAAATCCAAATTATTTTTTAGTCCAGAACTCATCCCAGGTCCAGAACTCAAATCATTTTTAAGTCTAGAATGCATCCTAGGTCCAGAACCCAAATTATTTTTTAGTCCATAACTCATCCTAGGTCCAAAACCCAAATCAATTTTTTAGTCCACAACTCATCCCATGTCCAGAACACAAATCATTTTTTATTCCAGAACTCATCCCAGGTCCAGAACCTAAATTATTTTTTAGTCCAAAACTCATCCCAGGTCTAGAACCCAAATTATTTTTGAGTCCAGAACTCATCCAATGAGTCCAGAACCCAAATCATTTTCAAGTCCATAACTCATCCCAGGTCCAAAACCCAAATCATTTTTCAGTCCAGAACTCATCCCAGGTCTAGAATCCAAAACACTTTTGAGTCTAGAACTCATCCCAGGTCCAGAAACCAAAATATTTTTTTAGTCCAAAACTCATTCCGGGTCTAGAACCCAAATCATTTTTAAGTCCAAAATCACCACCGGGTCTAGAACCCAAATCATTTTTTAGTCCAAAACTCATCATCGGGTCCAAAACCCAAATCATTTTTTAGTCTAGAACTCACCACCAAGTCCAGAACCTAAATTATTTTTGAGTCCAGAACTCACCACCGGGTCAAAACCCAAATCTTTTTTTAGTCCAAGTCAAATTTAGTCTCAGGCCGAATACCCAAACCATTGCCAATCTCAGGTCGAGAGCCCATCCTCATCCAAACTTTGCTCAAAATCATGTTGATTTTCACTCTCTTCTACTGAAGTCTCAGATCGTTCAAGTAGGAGGCAAACTGTAGACCCGTAATTTTTAACCTAGTCCAGTCCAATATTTTTAAATAAGTCCAAAATAATTTTTGTGGTATTTAGTATTTATTTTAGTATTTATTATTTATTTTAACACTTATTTTAATATTTAATATTTATTTTATTTATTTTTAAAATATCTATACATATATATATATAAAAAAAATTGGATGAACCAATCGGTGAGGGTCATGCAATAAGCCAGAATTCCAGTGGTGCAATTGTGGTGGAGCCAAAAAAATGATGATATTTTCTTAATCAACTCATTATAACATGCTTTTTATAGTTTTAACGTAGAACATGCATGATCTTTATTTAATATTGAATCCAGTAGCCTATTAGCATAACCTCTTCTAAATACATGATTATTTAGTCAGCATGCTAATAGCTTTGTTTAAAGTTTTTGTGATGTCACTTAATTTTTCTCGAATAATTTTTAGCGATAGCTTGTTTATTCCAACTTTAAAGCTTTGATCATTATTTATTACAAAACCCTAATTTATTTCTTCCTAAACCCTAATTGCATGGTATGAGCCCTAAACCCTAATTAATTCTATTTTCCAAAATCTTTATGGTAACCTAATACTTAAAAAATAATTATAATAGTATTATTTTCTCCAAACCCTAAAACCATAGTTTTTGAATATAAACCCTAAAACTTTAGATACCCTAAAACCTAATTGTATTTTTTTAAACCATAATTCATGAAACCTTAGCTTGTATATTTAGTCTTTAATTTCTATTTGAATCCTTCTTTACATACTATATTCTTAATTTTCATCTTCATATCTTGATCTTTATTTCACTTATAATGAATGGTTTACTTTCATGATGAATGGTTGAATATCTTTAATTGGTTTATTTTATTTTTCATTATGTAAGAGGTGTGTTTCCACCTTGAGGTTACCTAATTAATTAAACTTCATATAATTTAAATTGTTTTCATGTTTTGGGATTAATGTAAAGGATTCATTTACACCTTTTGGTGGTGTCCTATTTAGTTTTAGACAATGGATGATGTAAAGGCATGTTTCCATCCTTGGATGGGTGTCCACTTATTTATTTTGTTTGGATATTGCTATGATTTTAATAAAGTATTTATTTATTCTTATGATTGTATGTAGTATGGATAATATCATTATATTTAAGAATTTTATAATATTAAGACCTGAAAAGAAGGCCGATTCTAATGAAACAGGCGTTGTGGGGGTGCTAGGCCATT
Source organism: Garcia nutans (assembly GCA_947685225.1). Lineage (NCBI taxonomy): Eukaryota > Viridiplantae > Streptophyta > Magnoliopsida > Malpighiales > Euphorbiaceae > Garcia > Garcia nutans. The sequence continues at coordinate 26,416,430 of CANTUV010000007.1, read as the reverse complement.
TCTCACCTTCCCCACGAGTACCTAACTTTTTGAACCCAACAGGAGGTTGGGGATTCCTTAGGAATTGAGTCATTCACCCCTTTCTTCTTCCCTGCCCATCTTGGTGGCGACTCCATTTTCTCTGAGTTTAGGCATGTGTTCTCTAATGCCCTGACCCTAACTCTGCCAAAGTCGCAAGAACCATTCCACATGGGAGTATGGGCGAAAATCCCCGCTCTTAGCATGGATTAGGTTAAAGAAGCTTACCTTGTTCTATTATAATTTTAAAGAATAAAACCTAATTTTAAAGCTTAAATATTAGATGGTCCAATTCATAAAAACCAAAATTAAATTGTTAAATAGGTTTGGTCCTAACAAAATTAAAAATTAGGGTTTGGTTTGAGTCGGGATATTATAGACCCTTAATTTTTGACCCAATCTGATCCAATATGCTTTATTTTGTCCAAAATGATTTTTGTTGTCTAATTGGTCCAAAATAATTTTAATTAAATAGTTTTTGCTTTATTATAAAATTTTATTAATAACAAATAAAAATAAACAAATAAAAATCAAAAAATAAAAATAAAAATAAAAATCGGAGTCAGAAAAAAATCGACAGCGAAAAACAGTCGCGCGGGCCCGAGGAAGTTTTGCCCCGTAGGAAAATCCTGCGGGCAAAACCTTCGCCCGCAGGAATTTCCTGCGGGCGAGCTATTTCGCCCGCAGGCCCAACCATTCGCCTGCAGGAAATTCCTGAGGGCGAAATAGTTCGCCCGCAGAAAATTCCTGCGGGCGAAATAGAAATTCTATTTTCCCGCAGGAATTTCCTGCGGGCTGGCACGGCCACTGGCCCCAGCCACGGGCCCGGCTGCCACAGTTTTCGCAAGCGTAAAATTTTTTGACGCAATTTTTTTGAAACCTAATCCAATTAGGTTTTAATTTCTTTTTTTTTATTATTACTTGCCGTGTGTAATTAGGAATAAACAACCTAAAACCATTATAAATAAGACCAGTAGAACCAAAATGAGGGAAAAAAAGAGGCAGTAGCTTGATTTTTTGAAACCAAATCAGTGAAGGAAAAGGGAAACTCGATTCAATTGATCTTTAAAGCAGCAGCAGCACGAATTAAGGAATTCAAAGGCAACAAAGGCTTGTCTTTGGAGCTAGTTCATCCAAGAAGAATTGTTTTTGGAGGAATCAACAAAAGAAGGTATGTTAAATTCTTTTTGATTTATGTTTTCACAGTAGCAAACCTATGAAATTAAGGTTTTTTAAATCAGAAACTTTAGAACTTTAATTTAATTTTTCCAAGATTAAAACACTAATACATTACTTTATTTTCCAAAAAGAATTAAAATTATTTTTTTTTTGCTTCTTCAAAAGTCTCAAAACCCTAATTGAACAAATTCTTTAACAAAACCAAAACTTGATTCTGTTTCTTTCAAATTTTTAAATTAGGTTCTATTTCATTTAAAAAGCCTTAAAAAACATCTTTTCTACTTATAAAAACTTCAATCTATTTGTTTAAATTCATAAAACTTCATAAAACTATCAAATTGATTTCTAAAACCCTAATTCAAATCTTTTACCCGTGACCTAAATTCTAAAACCCTAAAATTCAAAATTCAACTTTTAAACCTAAAATAATAAACCCTAATTTTTATGAACCCTAATCCTTTTACAACATTGAAAACCATAAAAACTCTAAAATTACACAGTAGCTTACATCACTATTTAAAACCATGAATTAAAAAGTATTTCAAAGTGTCCAAAACCCTAGTTTCATGATTTCACCATTCAAATCTTAATTTGTTTAATCAAAGTGTCTTACCAACCTTTAAAAAACATAAAACCCTAATCTATTTTAATTCCCTAAAAAGTCACAGTAGCTTAACTTTAAAATTTCCAAAACCTTAACACATGAGATAAAGAACCCTAAATGGAAATAGTAGCTATACTTGAACTTTTATTTGCTTTATTCAATTCCATACTTGATTATGCTTTGATTTATTTCTTATGCTTTAATTTATTTGAATTCAATACTTGATTTATTTAATTTATCATGGATGAATGTTTATTTTATATCTTGATTAATAGCTTTGATGAATGATTTATTTATGATGAATGATTATTTATTTTTATCAATTAATTTAGATTTCCAAAAGTTGTAACAGGTATGTTCCACTTGGTGGGTACCTCATTAGTTAAACATCATGTAATTTAATTTGCTTTTCTATTTTAGAACCTATGTAAAGGGCATGTTTCTACCTTTTGGTGGGTGTCCTATTTAGGCATGTGATGTAAGGACATGTTTCCATCCTTGGATGGGTGTCCATTTATTTACTTTGTTTGGATATTGCTTTGATATAATGATGCTTTCTTTTTATTATGTGTAATATGGATAATGTTATTATACTTAAGAATTTTATAATATTAAGACCTGTAAAGGAGGCCGGTTCTAATGAACCGGGCGTTGTGGGGGTGCTGGGCCATTTCTCACCTTCCCCACATGTACCCAACTTTCCGAACCCATTAGGGGGTTGGGGATTCCTTAAGAATTGAGTCATCCACCCCTTTCTTTTTTCCCGGCCCATCCGGGTAGCGACTCCATTTTCTCCTGACTTAGGTCCGTGTTCTCTAAGGCCTTGAGCCTAAACAGTGCCGAAGTCGCAAGAACCATTCCACCGGGAGTGGGGGGCGAAAATCCCCACTCACAGTGGCGACTCCATTGGGGATAAGAGAAGTTGATTCCATTGGTCTTTATATTATTCTATTCTTTCTTATAATTATATTATCCATTGCATCATCTTAGATTGCATCGTGTGCGTGAGTTAGGACGCCCGTGTTACCCGTGTTATGTTATGTAAGGGATACCATACTTTCACTCAAGGTATGGAGATTGAGCATGGCATAACTACTCATAGCCTCGTACCATTTGGTATATACTTGCTATGGGAACCTAAGCCTTTTTACCCAAAGACTAAAGCTCATGTAATTGGCCTAGTTACTTTCCTTAGGGTTTTACCTGAAATGCATGTTGTTTGACTATGGATAATTTATCTTGGTTTAAATCTTGGCTTATTTGGTTTGTTCTTTTTCTAATATGACCCAAGTACATTTGCAAACTATTTTCTTTAAAATCCAAAAGACCAAAACTATTTTCAAAACTTTTTAAGATGGTCTTTGGACATAAGACTTTTCTAAAAATAAATCAAAAATCCTTTGGCTCATGGCCCAAATACTAAGCCCAAAAAATCCATTTTTCTAAAATCTTTTACAGTGGGCTTAGAAACAAAACTATTTTCACCCAACCTTTTCTTATAAAAAGCTTGCAAAAATATTTAGGTCAATTATGAAATACCAAAAATCAATTGTGGGCCTAGTTTACACTAAGAATAAATTAACTATGGGCTTGTTTTTGGCATGAACCACTAGTTACCTCTTTTCAAGTGAGAAATCTATTTATAATAAGCCTCTTAATTTTGTTTTAATCCAATATAGCATAAAAGCTACTTTACTTGGTTGAATGGATTAAAACCTAATTAATGGGAATTATCATGGATTGATTTCCATTTTCGAAAATATAACTATTGGTTGAAACGTCCAAGGGAATTATTCGAAATCGAGGTATCCCATGTTGGTATTTTGTTAACCATATACCTAGGAAAAGAGACTCGCCACTCGTGTGTGGATGTTATAAGGTTGGAAGGAACGTCCTATTTATCCTTATTTGTTATTGGTGCAAACATGCATACATGCATACATTTGCATCTCATCTCATTGATCCTCTCTGGCTCACAGCCCTGGATTACGATAGTTCTAAAGCTTACAACAATCCGACCTACGCCGGAGACGAAGCATCTAGCAATGACTCAATCACTTGCTCACCAAAAATAATGGAGCCCCAACAAATTCAAAGGATGGTGGATGAGGCCCTCAATGCCTAGATGGAAGAAATCAAAGAGGCCCTAGCTGAGACCATAAAGAACCAATTGACTGCAATCTTAGAAAACCATGCCGAGGCATCTGCTAGCACTAAGAAACCAAAGGACAAAGGGAAGACTAAAATTAATGAAGTAGCTTTTGATGATGAAAAGGTGGTCATTGATGATGATAATGATCGGGCTCAATACAACTAAGAGGTTCAAGAAAAGAAGAAAGAACCGAAGGCTATCGAGAAGGCAACTATTGAAAAGACCGAGACATCTGATGTTGAAAAGATGATTGCTGATCTAGAAAAGAAATTTGAGAAGAAGCTGAAAACCGAAGAGATGTCCGAAGTTGACAAGTTATTTGAACAAGATGAAGAGGTCCCTTATAAATTCAAGATGCCTTCCTTTGCTAAGTACAATGGCACCAAAAATCCTCATCTCCACGTGAAGCAATATATCACTACCATGCAATCTGCCCGAGCTACTAAGGCTCAAACCCTAAGGTACTTTATGCTCTCATTGGACCCTGTTGTCCAAAATTGGTTCAATACCTTAGATGATGGAACACAAAAGAGCTGGGATCTACTTTACAAAGCCTTTATCCAACAATATGGATATAATGTTGAATTGGAAGTTACCTTGATGGAAATAGAATCCATTAGGCAAAGGCCGAATGAGAATTTTGTAGACTATGTCAAGAGATGGAGAAACAAGGCTGCTTTACTCAAGAAGAGGCCCGATGAATCCGATCAAATAAGGATGATTGTGAGAGGGGTGTTACCTAGTCTTCATGAGAGGATGTCTCATACACTCATCCGTGATTTCAAAGACCTTCTCCAAGCTGGTTTACAAATTGAAGAATGGGAAAGGGAGAAGAGCATCTTTGCAACAAAAAGGAATGAGAAAGGGAGCTATCAATATGGTAACCAAAGCATGCAAAAGGCCATCGGTGTTAATGTTACTAACCAAGGAACAAGGAGACAATTTTTGGAATTGGGAAAAGCAATGTCTTGGGTTCTCAACAAGCTTCAAAGAAAGGGATTGCTACAACCCTTAAATCCTCGTCCTTTGCCTAATCCTCTCCCGCCTAATTTTGACACCAAAGCATTTTGTCAATTTCACCAAATGCAAGGACATGACACGGATAGATGTGTGAGATTGAGACTTGAGATCCAAAATTTAATTGATAATGGGAAGCTACTGGAGCCCAACAAGCCAAACACCAAAGACAACCCATTGACAAAGCTCAATAGAGTACCACCACCAGCAACCTTCATGATTGGAGGAGGTTTGCATGAGGATTTTGTCATGTCTTCTTTTCAAGATGTGGGAGATGAAGCAATCAAAGAAGAAGAGGAATTTAATGAAGTTAAACAATCTATGATTGGTGGAGAAGTAACAATTTGTGTGGTCAACAGGTTTTGGGATTCAAGTGATAGTGACGATGATATCATACCCAAGAAGGAAGAGTGGACTTAGTCCGAGCCCGAAGAAGATGAGGTGATGAATACTAGATCTGGTAAGCCTTACGCAAGGCCACCACCAAAGGAGATAGAAAGTAATAAGGGAAAGGAAGTTGAAGTAGAAGAGGATGATGATGTGCTTAAGCAATTGAAAAGGACCCAAGCAAGTGCTAGCATTTGGGATTTATTAGCTACTTCTAAAAAGCACCGAGAGACTATGGCCAAAGCCTTGGCTAGCATGCCGATTTCTACCTCCACAACACCGGAGGAGTTGATCAACTTCATAAAAATTGGGGAAGTAATGAAATGTGAAGAGGTTCAAGAGAAGAGCGAAGTTAGTATGGGACCAGTTTCTTTTTCCGATGCGGACTTACCAAAGGAAGGGAGAGACCACATCCGCCCTCTCTTTATCAAAATAGAAGTCAAGGGGAAGAGGACTCCTTATGTAATGGTCGATGATGGGTCTGCCATAAATGTTTGTCCACTTAAGATACTACCAAAGCTAGACATGTCAACAAGAGATTTAAACCCAATCGAGGTGACAATTCGTGCTTATGACAACACTAAGAGGCATGCCGAGGGGACTTTCAAAGTGACCGTCAAGGTTGGTCCAATTGAATCTATTGTGGAGTTTTTTTTTAGACATACCAGTTACCTTTGCCTTACTCTTGGGATGACCATGGTTTCACCCTCTTGGTGGAGTTCCTTCCACCCTTCATCAAAAGATCAAATTCCCCAACGGAGATGAGACAGTGGTCATTGAAGCTGAAGATAATGAGATTGTTAATGCTCTAATGGTCGAGAGGCCTCTCAATGGTTTTCAAGTGGCTACGATTTCTGATGATGAAGTAGTAGACTCCAAAGTCTTGAATATGATGAAAAACATGAATTACCTTCCTGGAGCAGGTCTCAGAAAGGGTAAGGCCGGTTTAACAAAGTTGCCAGATTTTAGAATTCAAGCTTCCAAGAAGGGTTTGGGATACGATGAAGCCTATGATGTCCAACCAAAGAAGATTGAGAAGATGAGCTTCCCACCACTTGAAGAAGTCTTTGTGAAAGCTCCAGATATGGGACCGATCCAAGGAAAGCCTGAGCCAATCATGTTCATTGGTAAGTTAATCCCTGGTTTTGAAATTTTTTCAGATGTTGCTGAGCTAGTAGAGCAAGTGAAGAAAGAGCTCACCCTGTCAACCAACAAAGAATCCACTCCAAAAGAGAAGAATGAAGCTACCTTGAAAGCCGAGAAAACTCCGGAAGAGATTGCTGCGCTGGTTGAAGAAAAGTTTGAAGACATCCTGCTTTATGATTCTGAGAACAATGATTTTGATTTTGATTTTAATTTGTCTGCTTTGTATGAGGATGACAATGTTTTCTTTTTCCAAAATGAATGCAGTAAAGTCTGATTTTGCTTACTTGTGAGATGTTTCTCCTGATGGTTGCATACATTTAAATAACAGTTACATGAGCGTCTTTAATATTAATTCTGTTAACACACAATCATTAAATTTAGGGACAACCGAAAATCCTAAAAACATTAGCATAGCATCTGACCTTACTCCTGATGAGAGAGAGAGAGAGATTTGAAAAAATATTTAAAAAATATGAAGAAGTTTTTGCTTGGTCTTATGAAGATATTCCGGGGATAGATCGAGACATAGCCGAGCATCATATTCCTACTTACAATCACATTAAGCCTGTCAAACAAAAGCTTAGGTGACTAAGACCTGAGTGGGCTGAGTTGGTTAAAAAATAGGTCACTAAGCAAATGCAACTGAAGTTCCTTGAAGTGATGGAATACCCAGATTGGCTAGCCAGCATAGTACCAGTGCCAAAGAAAGATGGGAAGATAAGGGTCTGCGTGGACTATAGAGATTTAAACAAGGCTTCCCCTAAAGATGATTTTCCTTTACCTCATATAGATGTTCTTATTGATAGTGCAGCCTCTAGCATGCTACACTCATTTGTAGATGGATTTTCTGGATACAATCAAGTGTTAATGGCCCAAGAGGATAAAGCCAAAACTGCCTTCACTACTACATGGGGTATATTTTGTTATAGGGTGATGCCTTTTGGCTTAAAGAATGCCAGAGCAACCTATCAAAGGATGGCCACCACACTATTTCATGACATGATGCACAAAGAGGTTGAAGTATATGTTGATGATATGATGGTGAAGTCGAATACAAGGGAGCAACACTTCCAGAACTTGGAATTATTCTTCGATAGAGCTTTGAAGTATAAGTTAAGATTAAATCCGAAGAAGTGTGTATTCGGTGTTACCTCAGGTAAATTGTTGGGACATGTGATTGGTCCGAATGGCATTGAGATTGATCCTGACAAAGTCAAAGCAATCAGGGATATGCCAGCCCTTAAGATGGAGAGAGAAGTTCGGGGATTCATTGGTAAACTACAGTACATTAGTAGATTTATAGCAAAGCTCACAACAATATGTGAGCCTATCTTCAAGTTTCTTAGGAAGAATCAGCCGATCATATGGAATGAAGAGTGCCAAAAGGCCTTTGAGCGAATAAAAGAGTGTTTGTTGAATCCACCTGTTTTAAAACCACCTAAACCCGGCAAACCTTTATTACTATACTTAGCAGTGGAAGAAGAGTCAATAGGAGCCATGCTAGCACAAGCAGATGAGTTAGGGATTGAGCATGCAGTCTACTATTTGAGTAGAAAGCTCCTACCTTACGAACTTAAGTATAGTATCATTGAAAAAATCTGCATAGCCATGGTTTGGTCTTCTAAGAAGTTGCGGCATTACTTTCAATCGTATAGTGTGCAAGCGATTTCCAGGTTGGATCCAATAAAATACTTGAGGGAGACACCCTCTTTAATTGGAAAATATGGTTGATGGTTGATAATATTAGAAGTATTTGAGATTGAGTATGTAACCAGGAAAATAATCAAGGGTAGAGCGGTGGCAGAATTCCTGGCTCAACAACCATTACCAAAAAGTTAAGAGGTGATTTTGGAATTTCTAGATGAACATTTAGAAGCAATTGAAGTACAAGGGTGGAAAATGTATTTTGATGGAGCAGCGAACAGGAAAGGAGCAGGTTTAGGAGTTATACTGGAATCACCCGAAGGGGAACTCATCCCTTTAGCCAAGAAGTTGAGATTTAGGGCAACCAATAATATGTTGGAGTACGAAGCTTGTATTTTTTATTTGGAAATCCTAATGATTATGAAGGTGAATAAGGTGGAAGTTTATGGTGATTCATTGCTAGTAGTATCTCAAGTAAATGAAGAGTGGGAGTTGAAAGAAGAAAAATTAAAACCATACCATCATTAACTTACCATGATAAAGAAGAATTTTGAGGAGTGTAGGTTTATACACTTGTCAAGAGAAGAAAATCAGATGGCTGATGCCCTAGCCACATTGGCTTCGGTATGGGAAAATCCTGTTAGCTTATTCCTTAAGCCTCTAGTCTTGACTAGTTCATTAACTCCTTGCTATGAATATGAAACAATCATGGAAATTGATACATGATGCATGGTATGATACCATAAGGAGGTTTTTGGAGGAAAGAAAATACCCGCCGGGGGCAACAAAGAAAGAGAGAAGGGCCGTAAGGTGGTGGTCATTGCAATACATCACCTTCCATGGGGGAGTTATATCGAAGATGGCCTGATGGAGTACATTTGAGATGCTTAAGAAGGCCTGAATTGGAGTGCATCATGTCTGAAATACATGCGGGAAGTTGCGGTTCGCACATGAGTGGTTTGGCCCTAGTTAAGAAGATTATTCGACAAGGTTACTATTGGTTGACCATGGAGAGAGACTGTATTGAGTTTGTCAATAAGTGCCAACAATGTCAGATGTACGGTAACTTGAATCATATGCCTTCTGAAGAACTGCATTCAATGTCTTCACCCTGGCCCTTTGCCACCTGGGGTATCGACATTATAGGAGAGATACATCCGACAGCTTCATACGGGCACCGTTTTATTGTGGTAGCTGTTGATTATTTTTCGAAGTGGGTCGAAGTTGAACCGTTCAACAAGCTGGGTGCAAGTCAAATGGCTAGGTTTATCGAAAAGAATCTCATCTGCAGATATGGGGTCTCGTATAGTGTGATATTAGACAATGGGGTATAGTTTCAAGGAGCAGTTAAGGATTTATTCTCCAAGTACCAAATCCATCATCATCGATTCTCTCCTTATATACCAAAGGCTAATGGTGCAATGGAAGCAACAAAAAGGACAATTAAACAAATTCTGTCCAAGATGACCAAGACTTACAGGGACTGGTCAGAAATGCTTCCCTTTACTTTATGGGGATATAGGACGAGTGTGCAAACACCTACTGGAATGACACCGTTCTCTTTGGTTTATGGGATGGAAGCAGTATTGCCAATTGAGATTGAGATCAAGTCATTGAGAGTAGTCTTGGAAGCGGAGCTGCCTGAAACAGAATGGGTAGCAAGCAGATACACTCAGTTAGCTCTATTAGAAGAGAGAAGGCTAAAGGCACTGTATCATCACCAACTGTATCAAAAGAAGATAGCTCGGGCCTACAATAGAAGGGTCAAAATTTGAAGATTCAGGGCTGGGGATTTGGTATTGAAGCAATGTAAGCCTAATGTATCTGATCCAAGAGGGAAGTTTAGACCAAGCTGGGAAGGACCATATGTCGTGAAACAAGTCATGAGCAAAGGTGCGGTGAAGTTATCAGACATGGATGGGAACAAATTTAGTGAGCCAGTAAACATTGACAGGTTGAAGAGGTTTTTTGTATGAAAAATGAAAAAGAAAGAGCTTGCTAGGTTGAAAACCCAAAAAGGGCGGCCTAGGCAAAAGTTAGAGCAGTCCGCTAGTTTCGAAAACCCGAAAAGGCGGGCTAGGCAACAATTAGGGCTAATGAGAGAAATCGTCAATTAGAAAACCCGAAAGGGCTGATTGGCAACAAGAGTAATCTTGTGTATGCAGGCTTTATGTTTGGTTGTTCCCCAATTTAATAAAACAAAATTAATGATTAAAGTTGCTCTTTGTGAACTGTTATGAGTATATGACCAGACATGGATGAAATAAGTAATCAAAATTGCAAAAGGTGATGACAAATTATAAATGGAAAAGAAGCATCTTTTATTATTCTAATTATTTTTTCATCCTAAAAATACACTTTATGAATTGACAAATGTAAAATCTATGGCAGTCGATAAGTGTAACGTGGAGGCCAGCTTTGCCTCCGCTGGTCCAAGTAGGCTTCAGTCAAGCAAGGCATGTCTAGGTCAGGAACAAAGTCAGAATCATGGGGCTCAGCTCCATACTGACGCCCAAGTCTGTGAGGATCATAGCATGTACCTTGATGAAGTGCAGTAAGAGGAACGTACATCAAATATGTCCGCATGGTAATATGAGAAATCTTCCACCAAGGTACCAACCAATGGATATTGACTTCGGAGCGTGAGTGGATCCAGTCAACCCAGTCATCATATGAAGAAGCAGGATGGAGCAGCTTCCTAGCAGAATGATGACATGGCAGGTATCTGGAAAAATCCATGAAGGGAGTATCAAGCAAACAAAGACGCTCCTGAAGCCAAATTTGTGAAGAAGAAAAAAAAAAGGTCCGCTAAGTTGAAAACCCACAAGGGCATCTTAGGCAAAAATTAGGACAGCTTGCTAGTTCCGAAAACCCGCATGGACGGACTAGGAAAAAGTTAGAGCGATAAAAAAAACCTAAATTGAAAACCCAGAAGGGCAGTTTAGGTAATTACCTGAAGCAGCAACGGGCTCCCAGTCAGTCTCTTTGACAATCCAGATTTAAATCGGTCTAATCCAACTAAGGTCTCAGCTAAGATCATAGGTACCGACGACAAGCCTCCTTCCATTTGATTAATGATATCCAATACTTGTGGGTCAATAGCGCCGTCAGAAGAAACAAGTAAGAATTGGCCAAGCAAGCAAAGACAAAGCATGCGTCCCCATGCCTTAGTAGGAGCCAAATGAGAAAAACAAAAGTCAATCAAAGGAGCAAGTAGAATTTTTTCACCTCTCATCAACCGAAGAATCTCGGGTTTCAGAATTTGAAATAACATCTGCATCTTCTGTTGAGTTTTGAAAATCGATGTGGGTAACGCCATTCGTTAATTATTGGGATGTCCAAGGATGGCCTCAAATTCTTCAATCAAGGGACACAGTTCAAAGCCATTAATTCTAAATACCCTAGAATCCGTATCCCACAGCGAAGCCACGACATGTAAGAAAAAGTGGTCCAATTTGACATTTTGAAAGCATTTTAAAACATCAAGCTTGGACCATGAAATTTGCTTCCAATGGTTGGCATCCATATTCTTAAATAGAATTTTTATTTTCTTTAAATGGTGCTCGGTCATGGTTGATGAATAAAGGGGAACCAAAAGTGAAATGGAAAGGAAGTTTTATTTTCTTTAAATGGTACTCGGTCATGGTTTATTCACGTTGAAAGAGAGATTCTTGGCTTATGAATTGAAATATGGCATGCAAGGTGATTTATATAGAAGAAAAATAAACCTTTTCTAAAAGTGAAATGGAAAAGATGATGGAAAAGGATAAGACCATATGGCACAAGGAAAGGAAGTGGTCACAATTTCTTTTTCCATTTTGGATTTGGTTTAACAAAATAAGTGGACATTAATTATGATATACTATATATATATAAATAATTTTGGCAGTAACGAAAAAAAAAGAAGGAGAAAAGATTATAGTAAAGAGGAAAATTGTATATTTTTCGTTATTGTACAATGTTTTACAATTGTTTCAATATTTACATATCACTAAGAGGGTGGTGGTAGGTCACCAAATAAAGACTTGAAAAAGTCGTCGCCTGTTGGAGGAGGGGGCAAATTACTCATCCCGGGATTATCCGAAGCAGAAGCACTAAAATCCCTATTGCCTTGGAGTTCTGATTTGTCATGGTCCTCATCAAAAGCAGACGAAAGGATCTCATGGTCATCAGCCTAGGGGCCTCTCGATGAAGAAGCGCCGGGATCCCTTATTCCTTGAAATCGGAAGTCTCAAAAATTTTTTTCGGATTGATGATATAAACTTTCAAAATGAGAAGCCTGCTGACGACTTGCAGCCAACTCTTCTTGAAGTTTCTTATTTTGTTCCTCAAGCATCCGCTGTGAGCCAAGAAGGGAAAAGGTAAGAGCATACATAATCATGCATACATATAGCATAAAATATTATGAAATAAGGAACTTACCAGGTAATTCATATCAATACCCTGCGGATGAGATGGCATATCCGGCAAGCTAGAATGAGCAAATGAAGGGGGAGTAAAATAAGGTCTAGCCTCATGATCAAACGGGCCAATAAACTGCAACAATCATTAAAGAATCAAAGAAAGAAAAGTAGTTGCAATAGAAAAGTGGTAAAAGTTTTACCTGAGAAGTATTGGTCCCGAGATGAGGAATAGACTCTCCTGCATCTCTGTGATGTTCCTCCTCATCTCTATCCTCATTTCCATCAAAAATCTCCCGCACACCGACAAGAGATACATCAAAGTGCAAGAGTCTCATTTGAATAAAACGAGCATAAAATGGACCCGGTAAATGAAGAAATAACTCGGCATTGCAACCATATTGGGCCGACCACCAAGCATCCTCCGGCATCGACATAATATTTAAAGTGTATTGTGGGATTTGCATCGGGAACCTCCGCTGCTCTGGGCCGAGAAACCATTCATAAATATTTTCCCCGAGAAACCAGCCACTAGACACGGGGCCAACAATAATTCACCGAGAATGTTGAAAAGACAGTGAGCCCTCATCAAAGGAGACCAGTTTGCTCGCTCTTCTGGATTCCACCAGGCCAAATTCACCTGCAGGATAACATAAGGTAAGTAAAACTTTTGCAAAACATTTAAAGCATACTAATGTTATTTTACCTGATCTCAGGTTAAGCGGCTCAACACAAAGCGATGAGTATGCACATGATGAGAGCCGGGAATGTTCACACGATCGGACAACCAGAAATTTAATCTTGGATACCCAATTCTCTCTTGGGAAATGCTGGGTACTCTCACGAGGTTGTGTTCATATGCCCATATCTACAATAACAACAAAGATCACAAGAGAAAAAGGGAAAAGACATTGGTGGAAGAAAGAATACCTCGACAACCACCATCAAGCCGACAAAAGAATTCTTGTTTCGACAAAGCTTATCAAGGCCATGATAAAGACATGCAAGACCAGCTTCACCCCAACCAGAAGAAGGTACCATTCTGAGATAAGAAAGGGCACTCAACACTGATAAGTGAATGTATGATTCAGTGCTGCCAAAGATGGTCGATCCGAGCAGATATAACAAAAATCCTCGAGCATACTGTTCAGCCCTGTTTCTGCCAATCCAACCTTCATAGTTAATCCAATAACTGCAAATTGGCTTAATTTTTATCTTAAAAGCTCCTTTATATGACGGTTCCATACTAATTAATTCCTGAATTTCTTCAAAGGTTAAAATTTCATTGGTCAGAGGAACCGGAACACCATCATATCGAAGGCCGGTTATGGCAGAAAAATCGACCGGACCAATTGTCATCTCCCCAATGGGTAAGTGAAAAGTGTGAGTTGTATCCAGCCATTGCTCTGCCAGCGCCTGGACCACACTTCGGTCTATTTGATATTCTTCGGATGGCAATTGTAAGACAAACTGCTCAAAGCCGCAATCTCGGATAATCCGCCTTACCCGAGAAGGCACTACATCATACCATTGTCGAGCTTTGTAAATACACCCTCCGGCCCAAACGACACAACGATCATGCTAACACAGACCCAGGTAAGTTAATACCAGGTAAGTACGTGTTATTCAATCTATTTAAATTAATTTATTTTTCGTAATAATAATAAAAAGTAGTAATAATAATAATAATAAAAATAACAACAAATAAAATAATAAATAAAATAATAATAATAAAAAATATAAAAAATCATACCTCGCTCTTTTGATTGGAATTGCGATGAAGCGGCATCCCGGCCAGTATATCTAGATTTCCGTTTTCATGATGCCGAATAAACTCCAATAATTCGGCATTAGAATGATTCCACGACCTCAAAGCATGCATTGTTTTTGAAAAATATGTGCTGAAATTGAAAAGAAATTTGAAAGGATTACAAAATTGAAATTGAAATTTTGAAATGAAATGGAGAATTGATGGCCTTTTATAGAGGAACGACAAGCAGATGAAAACAAACTCAAAATTGTTCATGAATAGTGAATTTTACCATTCATAAATAGTATTACTATTGATGAATAGTAAATATCACTATTTATAAATAGTATTACTATTTATAATAGTAAATGTTACTATTTATGAATAGTATCACTATTGGTGAATAGTAATATCACTTTTTCAATAGTAAATACTATTTGATACTATTTACAAATAGTAAATTTACTATTTATGAATAGTGAATAGTACATGAACAGTACTACACAGTAAATAAACAGAAAATTCAATTATTCACTTTAATCATTTAAATAATTGCGAGTATACCTAAAATTTTCTAAGTCCAGAACTTAGCTCGGGTCCAGAACCCAAATTTTCCTTAGGTCCAGAACCTAGAATTTTCTAAGTCCAGAACTTAGCTCGGGTCCAGAACCCAAATTACCCTTAGGTCCAGAACCTAGAATTTTCTAAGTCCAGAACTTAGCTCGGGTCTAGAACCCAAATTTTTCTTAGGTCTAGAACCTAGAATCTTGTCTAAGTCCAGAACTTAGCTCGGGTCCAGAACCCAAATTTTACTTAGGTCCAGAACCTAGAGTCATCCTTGAGTCCAGAACTCGAACCGGGTCCAGAACCCAAATTTCCCTTAGGTCCAGAACCTAGAGTCATCCTTGAGCCCAGAACTCGAACCGGGTCTAGAACCCAAATTTCCCTTAAGTCCAGAACCTAGAGTCATCCTTGAGTCCAGAACTCGAACCGCGTCCAGAACCCAAATTTTTCTTAGGTCCAGAACCTAGAATCATCCTCGGGTCTAGAACCCAAAATAAGTCGCCATATCAAAAATTAAGTCTTATTGCTTTTTACTCCCTTTCACTAAGATTTCAGGTCATTCAAGCAGGGGACAAACTGTAGACCCTTAATTTTTGACCCAATCCGATCCAATATGCTTTATTTAGTCCAAAATGATTTTTGTTGTCTAATTGGTCCAAAACAATTTTAATTAAATAGTTTTTGCTTTATTATCTAATTTTTATTAATAAAAAATAAAAATAAACAAATAAAAATCAAAAAATAAAAATAAAAATAAAAATCGGAGTAAAAAAAAATCGACAGCGAAAAACAGTCGCGCGGGGCCTAGGAGGTTTTACCCCGCAGGCCCAACCGTTCGCCCACAGGAATTTCCCGGAGCAGAAAATTCCTGCGGGCGAAATAGCCTCCCGCAGGAACTTCTTGTGGGCTGGCACGCCCACTGGCCCCAGCCACGGGCCATGCTGCCGCAGTTTTTGCCAGCTTAAAATTTTTTGACGCAATTTTTTTGAAACCTAATCCAATTAGGTTATATTTTTTTTATTATTATTACTTGCCGTGTGTAATTAGGAATAAACGACCTAAAACTATTATAAATAAGGACCAATAGAACCAAATTGAGGGGAAAAAAAGAGGCAGTAGCTTGATTTTTTGAAACCAAATCAGTGAAGGAAAAGGGAAACTCAATTCAATTGATCTTTAAAGCAGCAGCAGCACGAATTAAGGAATTCAAAGGCAACAAAGGCTTGTCTTTGGAGCTAGTTCATCCAAGAAGAATTGTTTTTGGAGGAATCAACAAAAGAAGGTATGTTGAATTCTTTTTGATTTATGTTTTCACAGTAGCAAACCTATGAAATTAAGGTTTTTTAAATCAAAAACTTTAGAACTTTAATTTAATTTTTCCAAGATTAAAACACTAATACATTACTTTATTTTCCAAAAAGATTTAAAATTATTTTTTTTTCTTCTTCAAAAGTCTCAAAACCCTAATTGAACAAATTCTTTAACAAAACCAAAACTTGATTCTGTTTCTTACAAATTTTTAAATTAGGTTCTATTTCATTCAAAAAGCCTTAAAAAACATCTTTTCTACTGATAAAAACTTCAATCTGTTTGTTTAAATTCATAAAACTTCATAAAATTATCAAATTGATTTCTAAAACCCTAATTCAAATCTTTTACCGTGACCTAAATTCTAAAACCCTAAAATTCAAAATTCAACTTTTAAACCTAAAATAATAAACCCTAATTTTTATGAACCCTAATCCTTTGAAAACATTGAAAACCATAAAAACATAAAAACTCTACAATTACACAGTAGCTTACATCACTATTTAAAACCATGAATAAAAAAGTATTTCAAAGTGTCCAAAACCCTAGTTTCATGATTTCACCATTCAAATCTTAATTTGTTTAATCAAAGTGTCTTACCAACCTTTAAAAAACATAAAACCCTAATCTAATTTAATTCCTTAAAAAGTCACAGTAGCTTAACTTTAGAATTTCCAAAACCTTAACACATGAGATAAAGAACCCTAAATGGAAATAGTAGCTATACTTGAACTTTTATTTGCTTTATTCAATTCCATACTTGATTATGCTTTGATTTATTTCTTATGCTTTAATTTATTTGAATTCAATACTTGATTTATTTAATTTATCATGGATGGATGTTTATTTTATATCTTGATTAATAGCATTGATGAATGATTTATTTAAGATGAATGATTATTTATTTTTATCAATTAATTTAGATTTCCAAAAGTTGTAACAGGTATGTTTCCACTTGGTGGGTACCTCATTAGTTAAACATCATCTAATTTAATTTGCTTTTATATTTTAGAACCTATGTAAAGGGCATGTTTCTACCTTTTGGTAGGTGTCCTATTTAGGCATGTGATGTAAGGACATGTTTCCATCCTTGGATGGGTGTCCATTTATTTACTTTGTTTGGACATTGCTTTGATATAATGACGCTTTCTTTTTATTGTGTGTAATATGGATAATGTTATTATACTTAAGAATTTTATAATATTAAGACCTGTAAAGGAGTCCGGTTCCAATGAACTGGGCATTGTGGGGGGTGCTGGGCCATTTCTCACCTTCCCCACACGTACCCAACTTTCCAAACCCATTAGGGGGTTGGGAATTTCTTAAGAATCGAGTCATCCACCCCTTTCTTTTTTCTCGGCCCATCCGGGTGGCGACTCCATTTTCTCCGGACTTAGCTTCGTGTTCTCTAAGGCCTCGAGCCTAAACAGTGCCGAAGTTGCAAGAACCATTCCACCGGGAGTGGGGGCAAAAATCCCCGCTCACAGATATATGAAAATTGACATGAGCCAATTTGGGATATCCAAATCGATATGAGCCCAAATTGATATGAGCAAAGCTCATATCAATTTTGACCTTCCAAATCGATATGGGTTGGCTTAATATCAATTTGGAACCTCCAAATCGATATGAGTCCCTCCAAATAAGAGTTTTGACCGGCCATTTGATTTCCTAATCAAGTTATATTTCTTTTAAGACTTGAATTAGGTTTGGGGTTAAGTTTTTGTTTCCTATAAATACATTATTAACCCAAAGAAAGAGGAAGGAAGCATGGATAAGCAACACAAGATTAAAAAATGAGTTGCAATTCATAAAAATGCACAGAATATTAAAAGAAGCAGCAACAAGGAAGAAAACACTCTGAAAACAAAAAAGCAAAAACAAAGTGGCAGTGGCTGACCTTTGGATCACGGAATCTTCAACCAAGAACCAATTGCTCTAGGCAGAAAGAAAATAATAGCTTGGATCAATACATCAACTTGGTGGAGCCTACAACACAAGTAATATTCTTATTAGTCGATCCAGTTAAACATATTGATTAACTTCACACTTAACTCACTGTATTAATAAGTTATGAATAGGATTTTACAACAATTTTTGCAACAACTTATATACTTAAAATTCAATCATCCAAAACCCTAATTACAATTTACACTTTAGAATTACATCACAGTATTCCTCGGTGCTAGTTTACATTAAATAATAATTGTGCATTATTTTAAAATTTTGATTTGTATTTTAAACCTTGTTTTGTATATATTAAGTCTTAGGTTAAGGAAACCCTAATTTCCCATCCAAAACACTTAGTCGGTACTAAAACCCTAAAAAATAATATTTCATCTTTAAAACCCTAGAAACCATAATTCATATATCAAAACTCTAATTTTGCATATCTATTATTCAATGTAAGATTTAAGCCTAGATTTGAGTTCTTATTTTGTATATCTATGCTTGTGATGGATGATTTACTTTTATTTTATTTATAATGAATGGTTGAATGCTTTTATTAGTCTACTTTAATGTTCAAGAAAGTAAGAGGTATGTTTTCCCTTTGTGGGTACCTTATTAGTTTGGTTCAATGTAATTTATTTACTTTTGGACATTGGACAATTATAAAGGCATGTTTCCATCCATGGATGGGTGCCTATTCATTTACATTCTTTGAACTCATTGTGATTTTAATAAAGTGATTATTTATTCTTATGATTGTATGTAGTATGGATAATATCATTATAATTAAGAATTTTAAAATATTAAGACCTAAAAAGGATGCCGGTTCTAATGAACCGGGTGTTATAGGGGTGCTGGATCATTCTCACCTATGCTATACGTACCCCAGGTTTCTGAACCCAATAGAAGGTTATGGACTCCTTAGAAATTGAGTCATCCACTACTTTCTATTTTCCCAGCTTATCTGGGTGGCAACTCCATTTTCTCTAGGTTTAGGCCTGTGTTCTCTAAGGCCCTGAGCTTAACAGTGCCAAAGTTGTAAGATCCATTCCATATGGGAGTGGGGGAAAAATTCCCGCTCATAGTGGTGACTCCACTGGGATAATAGAAGTTGATTCTGTTGGTCTTTATATTATTTTATTCTATCTTATTATAATATTGTCCATTGCATCATTTAGATTGCATTGCGTGCATGAGTTAGGACGCCTATGTAACTCAGGTTGTGTAATGTAAGGCATACCAAACTTCCATTCAAGGTATGGAGATCGAGCATGGAATAACCACTCACAGCCTTGTACCATTTGGTATATACTTACTATGGGAACCTAATAAGTGTATAGTTGATGATATTTTTGCCCCTATTTCTTAGTATATTTTTTGTTAAATTGAGTTTAATTTGTTTGTTCAAGTGTTTATTAGGGTTGATTCCAGGAACCTTTGATACATTGGGACCTTAAGGTTATTTAGGCCAGAATCACAAATGAAAGATAAGGAAAAGAGCTATTTTGGGAAAATTATTTAATTGACATGCCTAGTGACAAGGGTTTGTCAATGGCCATGCCATTCAACTACTTTAGAAGTCTCAACATGCCAAGAAACATGGGCGTATCACTGAATGTGCCATTGATCCTTCCTTACAAAAGTTGTGACACGCCCAAAAACATGGGCATGTCACTGACTGTGCATAGTTCATGATATTTTTTCCCCTATTTCTTAGTATATTTATTGTTAAATTGAGTTTAATTTGTTTGTTCAAGTGTTTATTAGGGTTGATTCCAGGAACCCTTGACATGATGGGACCTTAAGGTAATTTAGGCCAGAATCATGGATCAAAGACAAGGAAAAGAGCTATTGTGGCAAATTCTTCAATTGACATGCCCAGTGACATGGCCATGCCAATGGCCGTGTCATTCAACTACTTTATAGAAGCTTCGACACGCCATAAAACATAGGTGTGTCGCTGAACGTGCCATTGATCCTGCCTTATAGAAGCCTCGACACGCCTAGAACCATAGGTGTCACTGAACGTGCCATTGATCCTCCCTAACTCAGCATTGCAGTAACAATGACACGCCCAAGGACATGGGTGTGTCACTTCCCATGTCATTGCTTGTGGAAACAACACTGTTGACACGCCCACAGATACGCCCGTGTCAATGGGCGTGTCAGGCAAAATTTTTGGGCTATAAAATCTGAGCTAAAGTGCTAATTAGGGATCTAGTTTTTATTATTAGAGCCAACTTTATGAGAAGAAGAGAGTTTTAGCAACTGAGAGTGAAGGTGAAGATCCAATTCATATGAGATTTAAATCAAGATTCAAGGATTGAAGTGAATAAACACAAATAATTCGTTATGGATTGTTTAAATTCTTTTACTTATTTATTTTATTTTGGTTTTCTGGTTATGAACATGAGCTAAAGTGTTTCTATCTAGATATTGATCAACCCTAGCCTTGTTGTAAGGATTGAATAGTTCTTATTAAATTAAATAATTTGATTGAGTTATTTTATCTTTTGATTCTTAATTTCTTATTTCCGATTGATAATAGCATGCTTATTGATTGGTTGCAATTTTCATATTATTGACTTGAGAAAGCTTGATATGAACTTTCATTAGGATTGAGGGTTGATTGGAGTGCTAGAGATAGACTTGTAAGACCCTTTGGTTCAAATTTCCTTGTTCTTATTGCAAGATCTATTTAATTATGCTTGAGAAGAGATTCCTAGCATTCTACTTAGTGATTAGGGATTAATTCACTCGAGAGAGATTTTGTTCTAATTTAGAGGAATGCAAATTCAGCTCTATTATTTGATTTAATTGAATTGATATTCATAAAACTTTTTATGGCTAGGAGAATTTAATATCTAGATAATATTTTCATCATCAACTCTTTTGCACAATATTCAAATTTTCTTTACTTTAAGTTATTAATTATTTCATCTTTTATTTTAATCATCACAAAAACTATTGATTTGCTAAACAACAGTTGAAATTTGCACTGGTACTTGACCTTGTCCCCAGTGGAACGATATTTTACTCAATATTTTATTACTTGCGCGACCCATGCACTTGTGGTAACACTGCTATTGCACAGATTCACCATCAAGTTTTTAGCGCCGTTGCCCGGGACAACAGTTTTCAATATTAATAATATAATCAAGATTATTTATTTAGTTTCTATTTTTATTTGTTTTAACATTGGTTCTTACTTGTTGATTGTCATTTTAGGTACTTCTTCCCGTTTATGACCCGAGTTAGCTCTTCCAAATTACTTGAATTAGATCCAGAACTAGAAAGAACATTGAGGAGAAAGCAGATGGAAGAAAAGGAAGTAGTTCTAGCAAAAATGAAATCAAACTTGGAATATTCAAGCTCAGAAGAAGAACTTGAAGTGATGGCAAGAAATGAGCCAAGGATAATGCAAGAATTTTCTAAGCCCACTCTTAATGGGGCTGATTCAAGCATATAGAGGCTGACAGTTGCTGTAAACAAATTTGAGATAAAGGCAAATGTTATTCAAATGGTGCAGCAGACTTGCCAGTTTGATGGGTTCCCAGATGAATATCCTAATGCACATATTGAGAATTTTCTTGAAATATGTGACATGTTCAAGATACAGAATGTCTCAGAACTGGCTGAAATCTTTTCTCCCAAACACTTTCACCACATGATGTCAGTTGGTAGCAAAATTCCTAGAGAAATACTTCCTACCATCCAAGACTGCAAAATTAAGGAATGATATTTCATATTTTCTTCAATAAGGATTGTGATGATGCTTGGGAGAGGTTTAAAGATGTATTGAGAAGGTGTCCTCATCATGGGCTTCCACTATGGCTTCAGATTCAAACATTCTTTAATGGATTCAATTATGCAGGCAAGCAATCCATTAATGCAGTAACTGGGGTACCATAAATAATAAGACACATGAACAAGCAAGGGATTTGATTGAAGATATGGCCCTTACCAATTATCAGTGGAAAACTCCCAGGGATAAGGAAAACTAAGGGCCACTGGTTCACATCAATTGGATCCTATGGTGGCTTTGAAAGCACAATTGGAAGCTATGAATAAACAAAAATTGATTCTTTAGCTTCATCTTCGGGGAAATCAATGCAAGTGATGTCTAATGAATGATGTGGGGGTGGAATTCAAAGTCAAGTTTGCCAAAGTGGTAATATGTTTACTAGACAAGAGCAAGTGGATTTTTTTGGGGATGTGCCAAGGCAACAATAGAGAAACCCCTACAGTAACACATATAATCTAGGGTAGAAAAATCATCCTAATTTCTCTTGGAGTAATCAGAATAATCCAAGGCCTTGTCCTAGATTTCAACAGCCTCAACATCAATAAGCTGCCCCTCCAAGAAAGAACAATTTGGAGGACATGATGGAGAAGTTCATAACAGCTTCAGAAAATAGATTTTAATCAACTGAAACCACCCTTAGAAATCTGCAAACTTCTATTCACAACTTGGAAAACCAAATGGGGCAAATTGCCAAGTTACTCGGTGAAAGACCATAAGGGAGTTTTCCTAGCAATACTGAGGCAAACCAAAAGGAGCAGCTGAAGGCAATTACTCTAAGGAGTGGAAAGGAAATTAAGGGTGCTAAGGTTGAGAAAAGAGAAGAAGTGGTTGAGGAAGAGGCTAAGACACAAGAAAAAGAAGATAACCCTACTATCGCTTTGGGTGATAAGGTTGCAGTGGAAAATAAGAAAGGGAATCAACCATAAGAACCCAATCCAATAGTGAAGGAATACCAACCTCAAGTGCCATATCCAGCAAGGTTGAACAAGGACAAGATGGATGCTCAGTTAGGTAAGTTTCTTAAACTCTTTAAACAACTACACATTAATATTCCATTTGCTGAAGCTTTATCGCATATGCCTAAATATGCTAAATTTTTAAAAGATCTCCTTTCTAACAAAAGGAAACTTGAGGAAGTATCTTTG
The DNA here is from genome assembly GCA_947685225.1 of Garcia nutans. Lineage (NCBI taxonomy): Eukaryota > Viridiplantae > Streptophyta > Magnoliopsida > Malpighiales > Euphorbiaceae > Garcia > Garcia nutans. The sequence goes on along the minus strand of CANTUV010000007.1, from coordinate 26,393,361 downwards.
GTGTAATTGTCAGAAAAGAGTTCATCAATTTTACAAAAGAGGTTGCCTAAGAAATTAAAAGATCTTGGTAGTTTTACTATTCCATGTTTGATAGGTAATCTTGAAATTAAAAGTGCATTGGCTGATTTGGGGGCTAGTATAAGTGTTATGCCCTACAAAATATTCAAAGAATTAGGTGTCAGAGAACCTAAACCAACACTCATGACCATTCAACTTACTGATAAGTCAGTAATCCAACCTCATGGTATTATAGAGGATATGTTGGTAAAGGTTGAAATTTCATTTTTCCCTGTGATTTTGTTGTCATTGATGTTTATGAGGACACAAATGTTTCACTTATCCTTGGTAGGCCATTTTTTGTTATAGCCCGTACCCTTATCGATGTCCATGATAGCACATTGACCTTAAGAGTGGGAAGCAAGAAAGTTGTTTTTAATATACACTATGCTATGAAGCACCCACTTACACTCAATGAGGTGGATTCATGCAATTATATCATTGAGCATGAAACCTTAAATTTTGTTACTAACATTGTTTCCAAGGATCCCCTTGAGTTGTATTTATTATAGGATAATGTTGAGGATCAGGAAGCACTAGAGCAACTTGCTTATCTTGAAGAAAGAAAATCATGTAAGAGTCGGGCATATAAAACCATTGAAATGCCAAAAGAATAGAAGATGCAACCATCTGTGATTGATCCACCCAATTTGGAACTTAAGACCCTTCTGGATCATCTTGAGTATGGATTCCTGGATAGGAGAATAAATTGCCAGTCATTTTGAGTTCCCACCTATCTTCTGAGCAGAAAGTAAAACTCATCGACTTGTTACAAAAGAATAAGCAAGTTATAGCTTGGAAAATAGTAGACATCAAGGGTATTAGTCCATCCTATTGCACTCATAAAATAATGATGGAGTATGAATTTAAGCCAGTGTTGTAACCACAAAGGAGACTAAACCTTAAGATGAAAGAAGTAGTTAAAGCTGAAGTAATAAAACTACTTGATGCGGGAATCATATATCTGATTTTGAATAGCTCATGGGTGAGCTCGGTTCAGGTAGTACAAAAGAAAGTGGGGACGGTAGTGGTTCCCAATGAAAATAATGAGCTAATTCCAATAAGAACAGTTACCAATTGGAGGGTTTGCATAGACTACCAGAAGTTGAATGATGCAACTAGGAAGGACCATTCTCCTTTGCCCTTCATTGAATACTACTGCTTTTTGGATGGCCTTTCAGGCTACTTCCAAATTCCTATTGCCCTGAAAGACCAAGAGAAAACTACATTCACCTGTCCATATGGGACATTCGCATATCGAAGGATGCCATTGAGATTATGCAATGCATCTACAACTTTTCAATGGTGTAGTGGAGGTGTTTATGGATGATTTCTCAGTTTATGACAGCTCATTGGAAGGATGTTTGGAAAACCTTGAGAGGGTCTTGATAAGATGTGAGGAAACAAACCTGGTGCTTAATTGGAAGAAATGTCATTTTATGGTTCAAGAAGGAATCATGTTGGGACACAAGATTTCAAACAAGGGTATTGAGGTGGACATGGATAAGGTGGAAACCATTGAGAAACTTGCACCCCCCCAATCAATTAAGGCATTCAGAAGCTTTTTAGGACATACAGGCTTCTATCGGAGGTTTATACAAGGTTTTTCTAAGATAGCTCACCCTCTAACAAGACTATTTGAGAAGGATGTTGATTTTGTGTTTGACGAGGAATGTTTAAGAGCTTTCACAACTCTTAAGGAGAAATTGACCCATGCTCCAATCATGATGGCTCCTAATTGGGATTTACCATTTGAACTAATGTGTGATGCAAGTGATTTTGCAGTGGGGACAGTTTTGGGTCAACACAAGGAGAAGCATTTTCAGCCCATCCATTATGAAAGCAAGACTCTGAATGCAACCCAAGCCAATTAAACAACTACAGAGAAAGAACTTCTAGCTGTGTTTTTTGCTTTTGACAAGTTTAGTCATAGCTGATCTTCTCCAAAGTGATTGTTTATACGGACCACTCTACTTTAAGGTATTTATTTACAAAAACTGATGCAAAATCTAAGCTAATTTGTTGGGTTTTGTTATTGTAGGAATTTGATTTGAAGATTCAAGACAAAAAGGTAGCTAAAAATCTAGCAGTAGATCACCTTTCTCGCTTGGAGAACCTAACCTTGGAGAAGTTTGAAGAAGGGGACATTGATGATTATTTCCCCGATGAGCAGCTTTAAGCCATGGTAAGTGAGGTAAGTGGTTCAACTTTTAAAATGTCTTGGTTTGCAGATTTTGCTAATTACTTGGCTGCTAGGGAACCCCTAAAGATATGACTTATCAAGAAAAGAAGAAATTCTTTTCTGACTTGAATTATTACTTTTGGGCGAATCCTTTTTTATTTAGGCTATTTAAAGACCTCATGATTTGACATTACGTGGCATGGCCCAAAATGATGAATATTCTCTATCATTGTCATGCTGGACCAGCTGGTGATCATATGGGAGCCAATAGGACTGCTCAAAAAGGTGCTAGAATCATGATTTTATTGGCCCACTCTATTTAGGGATAGCTATGATTTTGTGAAATATTATGATCATTGTCAAAGAACTAAAAACATCTCATCTCATGATGAGATGCCCCAAAGTGGAATTCTAGTATGTGCAGTCTTTGATGTATGTGGGATCAACTTTATAGGACCGTTTCTTAGTTCATTTGGTAACAAATATATTCTCGTAGCTATAGACTATGTATCTAAATGGCCTAAAGCCCAAGCTTTAGCAATGAATGATGTTAGTGTAGTGATGAAGTTTTTTAAAAGGTTCTTTTCTTGATTTGGTACGCCAAAAGCGATCATACGTGATAAGGGTACTCACTTTTTTAATGCTCAGCTTGAGAAAGTTTTCAAAAGGCTAGGTGTTACACATAGGTTTTCTACTCCTTACCATCCCCAAACTAGTGGCCAAATTTAGAACACAAAAAGGGAAATAAAAAGAATTCTTGGGAAAACTGTAGAGTGATCCTGAAAGGATTGGTCCTAAAAAATAGACAATGCTCTATGGGCCTTTAGGACTGCATTCAAAACTCCTTTAGGTACTATGCCATTTAGGCTAGTATATGGAAAGGCTTGTCATTTACCTGTAGAAATTGAACATAATGCTTATTGGGAAATAAAATAGATTAACCTCAATCTATCTAGTGCATGTGAAAGGTGGAAATTGCAGATCAATGAGCTAGATGAATGGAGATTACAAGCTTATGATAATGCAAGGATGTATAAGGAACAGACAAAGAAATGGCATGATGCTCACATTAAGGAATGAAAAGAGTTTCAAGTTGGAGATAAGGTATTATTGTACAATTTGAGGCTTTGACTTTTTCCAGGTAAGTTAAAATCAAGATGGTCTAGTCCGTTTAAAGTCAAAGAAGTTTTTCCCTATGGGACAATCGAAATTACTCATCCAGAAAAAGGGGATTTTAAGGTTAATAGGCAAAGGCTTAAACTATATTTAGGGGGAGACTTGAATGAGCTAAAGGACGTTTTATACCTCCAAAACTAGGGATGAAATACTTCTGAATGTCCAACTAATACGACGTTAGAGAAGTGCTGGGTGGGAGACAACCCACCATTTCATTTGTTTTTGATATTTGTTTCTTTAATTTTCATGTTTTTAGTTTGTTTTGTTGATTTTTAATTCTTTTATCATTGGTTGGTTGCATGTTGCTATAAGTTCACTTGAATATGTAAAGGGAATTTCTCTTTTGAGGGGCAACTTGAGCTTCATTGAGAGACATGCCCATGTCCCTGGACGTGTCATTCTTTTTTTGATACCGTAGCTATAACACACCCAGTGACATGCTCGTGTCACTAGATGTGTCATTTAAATGGCACCACAGTAGCTATAACACCCCTAGTGACATGCCCTTGTCACTGGTCATGTTGTTTTGGTTAAATTTAAACTGTACAATAGCAACCACACGCCAAGTGACACACCCATGTCACTGGACGTGTTAATTTATTTGAGTCACAGTAGCAATAACAAGCCCACTGACATGCCCATGTCAGTGAGCATGTCGTACTAGCTCAAATGTAGTAGTTGTGGCACACCCATCGATAGGCCCGTGTCAATGGGCATGTCGATGTATTTTAAAGGTGAGCCCGAGTTCATTTTAAACTGTTTTTCTATCTTCTCTTACCCTCTTTGTTGATTCTCTCTCAAAATTCTCACACTTTAACATACACAATCACACACCTAATCAGTCTAGAGGGGATTTCCATTTCCATTTCAAGATTTAGAGAGGATTTCATTGTATTTTGTTTGATTTTCTCACGTCCTTCACTCTAAATTTCAGGTATGTCCCCAACTTTTGCAATTTTTGTCTTGTTTTCTTGCAATTACTTTGGGATTTCTTGCAAATCTAAGGAATTTCTAGGGATTTTGAGTTTTGACCCTAGTTTTGTGGATGGGTTATGATTTACTCAATATGCTTTTGAGGATTCTAAGGCTAGAATTGAGTTGAACATATTTACGCACTATTTATTGATTGTTTATGCATAATGAGTTGAATTTCTTTGTTTTAATGTGTTGGGCTAGGAGATATAGAATTAGAGTGATGCATGTTATGCAGACAATATTTATTATGTGGATTTAAATAATTGCTCTTGTTGAGAATTGGTTCATTGCTCATATTTGTTTACTTTTCTTTGCTTTTGTTGTTTGAATGCATTGCTATTTGTTGGTTTAATTGTGCTGATATTGTAATATCCCAATGTATGCCCTAGAAGTTTTGAATATTATTGTTGTTTGATTTGAATTAAATGTACATATGTTTTACCTAAGGAAATGATTGTGTTAATGGAATGTATATGTTGTATATATGTTAATATATATAACATATATGTTGGTCAAGTGTAAAGTCAAGGGAAGAAGATATTTTTATTTGGGATGAGTGAAATTACTTAAGAGGGCAAGAGTTTTAAAGGAAGTGTGAACAAATAAAAAAGGGCATTTAAGTAATTGTGTTGATGGAATTGCTTGGTGGATATTTAAAGAAGAAAAGAAGGTTGAATTGTCTTCATTTTCTTTTCTTTTCTTGGTATAGCAGGCCATTTCAAAGGAAGAGAGCAAAAGTGAGATTTGCTTATTCAAGTTTCAAATTGAAGGAGAAATCAAAGGTTTTGGTTGGAGATTTGTGAAATTTCTTCATCTAAAGTAAGTACTCTCTTGTTTTCCTTTGGTACTTTGAAGATATGTTTGAAGTGTGTTGTGATTTGATAATATTATGATTTGGTATGTTTGAGATGAGTTTCTAAATGTTGAAATTGATTGTGAGTTAATTTAGTGTTGGTTTGGTTTTGGTTGAAGATGGTAGGTTAAAAGTGATGTTGTTTTTTTTAGGGTTTTGAAGTGGAAGGTTATTAAATGTGTTGATGATGGGTTGTTAAGGTGAATATTGTGGTAAACATGTGAAATATGTGTTTAGAACATGGATTACATTCATTTGAATTATGCTATATTGTGTATAATGTAATTGAGTGCAACCAAAGGGGACTTGGACATGTTAGGGTTTCAATTCATGAGAGACACGGCCAAAAGCAAGGAGAGACACGGCCAATTCATGAGAGACACGGCCAAGTCCATGGAAACTTGGCCGTGTTGGGTGATTTTTGGAGGAGACACGGCCGTGTCCCTTGCCCATGTTGGCTTCTGTTGCTTTTGGTTGAGAGTTTTTTGGTTGAGAGACACGGCCACAAGCTTGGCCGTGTCCCTTGAGTGTGTTGGTTACTGTGTTTGGTTTTTGTTCTTCTTACATGATTGAGTTTGAACTTCCATTTGATAATGCATATGATATTATATGAACAAGGTAATGTAATATGCATTGTGAAACTTGTGAATGGCACTGTGTTATATGAATAATGTATCTTGAAATGTTATACCAATGATGGTATGTGAATAATATGAATTGAGATACAACATGATATGAGGCCATTGTGATTGGCTATGATAACTCAAATGTGATGTGAAGCCATTGTGTTTGGCTATGATGATTCAATTGAAAGAACATAAGGCATGTTTGCCTAATTGATGATGAGAATTGAGAATGAAACAATAAATGAATTGTGTGTCTAATGTGTTATTCATTTTCAGAGTTTTGTTGTTGGTGGCATGCCTATTGGTAACATTCTCTTGAAGTTAGGTTGGATTTGATCCTTGAAGCCTAATTGAGATGTTACAACCCTTGAAGCTAGGTTGGATTGGTTCTTGAAGCCAAGTAGGGTTGATACTTAGCATGCTTTGTTCCCCTTGAAGCTTGGTTGAACCTAAATACTTGAAGCCTAGTTGGGTTTACGATAATGATAAATGTGATACCAAAACCAAAGCATTAACTCTGAAAGTTGAATGGCATATTAGTGTGTCTTGGGCCCATGCTTGTCTTTGTTTAATGAGATATATGGAAAGGATATTGAAATGTGATATGTTTATATATGTGGTTTATGAAAAATAAAGGTATGTTGTTAACCTTTCATCTATGATACTGATTTGAGTAATCAAATGTGTGACATTGCATTGCATTATAGTATAGTGTTGGTATATTTTGTACTACTAAGCCGTTGGCTTAGCGCGATATTGTTTGATCGCGCAGGTAACAGAGTTGAACCTGAGAGCTCCTCAAGACCGAGTGAGAGTAGACATTGAAGTGTTATTTTGGGATCTAAAGATCAGAGAAGAGTTGCCAATCATGTATATATTCTATGTTTTGTAAACTTTGATTTATAATATACTTGTAATAACTTCCGCTGTGAATTAATAAATATTTTTATATGGTGTCTTTTGGATTTCTTTTAAATGTTTAAGATTGGTTTCACTTATTTACAAAGATATTTGTTGTGTTTCTTTTTAAACTGTGGCATTTTCTATATTCAGTATACGTATGTTACGATCGTTTAAGCATGCTTGGTACATATACGGTATATAGGGGTGTTAGAGATATAGTTAGTATTATTTTCTTGGATTATTTGGTGTGTGCTACTGTTATAATGTCGGTGTTTCGGTAACTCTATCCAGTATCAGTGTTTTGGCATTATTTTCATTTATGAGGATGTTCTTGTTTATTTTGCAGATAATGGTTCCTCGCAAACAAGTGCCGTCCAAATTACCAACCAAACGGGCTAGAGGTGAAGGAAGCTTAAGCCAACCTACTCCGCACCTGACTTCTAAATTCAGGGTAGGCCACAAAGTGCCTTCGATTCTTGACTTTGGAGGAACAAAAATGGTATGACCTATTAGGAAACAAAGGTTGGTCGCCACCTAGGGTTTTGGATTGGGGTGCCATGGGACAAGCCAATATCGCGACGAAGATCCAGAATTTAATAAACCAACAAGGATGGGAACAACTCTTCTCCATTAATGAGCCTTCATATAGAGAGTTAACCCTAGAGTTCTACTGCACTTTCCAGTTTGATAAAAACAATATCTCCATTATCGAGCCGACAATGAAGTTCCTGTTGGGAGGTCAGTGATTCCACTTGAGCATCAATGACCTTGGTGTGCATTTAGGTTTATTTACTACGGAGGATGTGTAGACGATTGAGAACCTTAACTTTGAAGTGGACTTCAAGGAGTATGAAGTGGACTTCAGGTTTGGAGAACATTTGCGGGTGGTGCATAATCTTTTGGTTCACACTCTTACAACATGGAAAAGTAGTATGGGGGTAGTTAGCTTACAGGATTTATTGTTCTTGAACTGTATGGTTCAGAATATTTGATGCAATGTAGCTCATGCCATCACACATTTCTTCTATGAGCAGTCCAAGAAAGGAGTACTAGGTAATTTACATGGTGGCATGTATGTCACAAGGTTGGCTCATAGCTTGGGTATGTTGGATGGGTTGCTACAGATGATGGTGGATGGGTTCCCAAAGCTTTTGGGCATGGACACCTTAAAGAGATTAGACTGGGAGAAGGTAGTGGGCCTGCAGGCACCACCTATGGATTCTGAGCTAGTTCGTCCTACTCATTCTGAGCCGGTTCCTCCTGCTCCTACTTTTGACATACCTCTACCTCCACCTTCACCGATAGACATCCTCGGCCAATCCACCACTGCTGGACCTTCTTCTTTGACTAGCCTGTCTTTTAACCCAGCTCTTGCCTTTCGAGACTGGCACCATTTGGTTGATGTTGAGTGGGATGATGATAGGAAACCCACTGATTTTGAGAGGCAGATCTGTAGGATTGAAAGAAAAATAGTAAACATCAAGATGAACCAGAATAAATTATTAACTCAGCAAGACCATATCCAGTGTTCCATGGAGCAACACACTCGTCCTTCCAAGCATGATTGGATCACAAGATACTAAGGAGGTAACGGCTTGAGCAGTCCATGCTTGAGTTTTGGAGGTCTTAGGGGTTTAACCCTTTGTAGCCACTGCCTCCACCGTACCAGCCCCTAGTACCCAATGTTGATTTTTTGGATGACAGTGCTAGTGATTATGCCAATGCCAGTGGTGATGATACCGATGCTAGTGATGATTCCAGTGCTAAGCCTATGACTAACTAGCTCACTTTTTCTTTACTTCATTATTTTCTTTTATTTTTATTTTCTTTTGGATGAATGCACGTTTAATTCTGTATTTCTGTCTTTCTTTTTATTATTATTATTATATATATATATATATCTTTGAACCTTCATAATTTTGTATGTCCATTTTTTTCCCGTAGCTAATTGACTTCACAACGCTTTTGGAACCACATTCATATATGTTGATTCATGGACATGTTAGGGTAGTTCTCTCTTTCTCTCTTTTTTTTTCTTATTTTACACCCATTGGGACAATGTGCGTCTTAAGTGTGGGTGAGAGGTATATTTTTTAGATTGAGCTTTTATTTTCATTCTTGCCATTTGATGCATTTATCTCATTTAGTTTCTTCGACTTTATTTTTTGAGTTCATGTGAACTAGATTGCTATAATAATATGAAGTGAAATGGTTCCTCTTTTTATTAAATTAATGGTTGATTTAATGAACGACAATATCTTGTTGAGGTTGACTTGGTTTTCTTAATTGATTGCTGAAGACTAAATGTGATAGTTTGAATTAGGTAGTTGATTGATGATAGTTGCACATCTGAAGTTTAAAACCTTAATTAAATTTTTGAGCATGTCCCAATTCCTTAGATACTTTAGTAGAACTTAGTATGACATCTTTATTATCTTAAGTTCCTAACCACTTTCTTTGAAAAATAAATAAATATAATAAATTAAAATAATTTTTAGGAGCTTTGAAAATTTATCCCCGTTCCACTGATTTTAATTCTTGAATTGAAAAGAATGAGTTGGAATCATGAATAGTGCTAGTAGCCATTTGAATGGTTGAGTAACTGGGGGTCGGCATCACAAATGTATGCCTTTGAGTCAAAAGTTAGTATCAGTTCAAATAAGTCGTGCTTCTTTAAAAAAAATGTTTCACGTAATGCATTTTACGAAAGGGTCAAAGAACTTAAGAGAAAATTTACACTTTCTTACTTTGTTCATGACTTTTGAGTTCTTGGAATTTTATTCTCAATCTTTTAACTCTGAATTTTTAAATTTTAGATCTATGAGGTTTTTGTTTTGAAACTTCTTAATTCAACTATCATGTTTGAGATTTAATTTTTGGTTGAGAATGCTGGGTTTTCTGGTTTGAGTAATGTAAAACTTTTATTTTCTTTGAATATAGAGGGGTCCTTCATTTCTGCTTATTATAGTGATTTGGTTTGCTTGAGGAAAAGCAAAAACTCAGGTGTGGCAGAATTTGATAAGTGTATAGTTGATGATATTTTTGCCCTTATTTCTTAGTATATTCATTGTTAAATTGAGTTTAATTTGTTTGTTCAAGTGTTTATTAGGGTTGATTCCAGGAACCTTTGACACGTTGGGACCTAAAGGTTATTTAGGCTAGAATCATGGATGAAAGACAAGGAAAAGAGATATTTTGGGTAAAATTTTCAATTGACACGCCCAGTGACATGGGTGTGTCAATGGTTGTTCATTCAACTACTTTACAGAAGCCTCGACACGCCCAGAAACATGGGCGTGTCACTGAATGTGCCACTGATCCTGCCTTACAGAAGCTGTGACACACCTAGAAACATGAACGTGTCCCTACCTCAACATTTCAGTAACAATGACATGCCCAAGGACATGGGCGTGCCACTACCCATGTCATTACTTGCAAAAACAGCACCGTTGACAAGCCCACAGACACGCCTATGTCAATGGGTGTGTCAGGCAAAATTTTTGGGCTATAAAATCAAAGCAAAAGTGCAAATTAGGGATCTAGTTTTTATTATTAGAGCCGACTTCCTAAGAAAAGGAGAGTTTTGTCACTTGAGAGTGAAGGCGAAGATCCAATTCATATGAGATTTAAATCAAGATTCAAGGATTGAAGTGAAGAAACACAAATTAGTCATTATGGATTGTTTGAATTCTTTTACTTATTTCTTTTGTTTTGGTTTTCTGGTTATGAACATGTGCTGAAGTGTTTTTATCTAGATATTGATGAACCATAGCCTTATTGTATGGATTGAATAGTTCTTATTAAATTAAATCACTTGATTGAGTTGTTTTATCCTTTTGATTCTTATTTTCTTATTTCCAATTGATAATAGCATGCTTGTTGATTGGTTGCAATTTTCATATTATTAACTTGAGAGAGCTTGATATGAACATAATTTTCATTAGGATTGAGGGTTGATTGGAGTGCTAGAGATAGACTTAGAAGACCCTTTGGTTAAAATTTTCTTGTTCTTATTGCAAGATCTATTTAATTATACTTTAGAAGAGATTACTAGCATTCTACTTAGTGATTATGGATTAATTCACTCGATAGAGGCTTTGATCTAATTTAGAGGAATGCCAATTCAACTCTATTATTTGATTTAATTGAATTGATATTAATAAATATTTTTATGGCTAGGGGGATTCAATATCTGGATAGTATTTTCATCATCGACTCTTTTTGCACAATATTCAATTTTCCTTTACTTTAATTTATTAAGTAATTCATCTTTTATTTTAATCATCACAAAACTGTTGATTTGCTAAACAACAGTTAAATTTTACACTTGTACTTGACCTTGTATCCAGTGGAATGTTGTCTTACTCACTATTTTATTACTTGCATGACCCGTGCACTTGCGGTAACATTGCGATAGCATAGATTTTCCATCAAAACCTAAGCCTTTCAACCTAATGACTAAAGCTCATGTAATTGGCCTAGTTACTTTCCTTAGGTTTTTACCTCAAATGCTTGTTGTTTGACTATGATTAATTTATCTTGCTTTGGTTTGTTCTTTTTCTACTATGACCTAATCATATTGTAAGCTCAAAATATTTTTTTTTCCTTTAAATTCCAAAAGACCAAATTTAAAATTTTCAAAATCTTCAAGATAGTCTTTTCAAGATGGGTCACAAATCTTTTTCAACCCTATGGCCCAAGGGATTTAAAACAAAATTATTTTTCATTTACAAAAGAACTTACAAATATTTAGTTCAATTATGGAATACAAAAAATCTGTTGTGAGCCTAGCTTATGCTAAGAACTATTAATCATGGACTTGTTTTTGGCATAAATCATTGGTTACATTTTCAAGTGAGAAATCTATTTATAATAAACCTCTTAATTTAGTTTGAATCCAATATAGCATAAAAGCTATTTTTAATTGGATGGATTAACGCATAATTAGCGGGAATTATCATGAACTGATTTCCATGTTTTAAAATATAACTATTGGTTAAAATCGTTTGATGGAATTTCTCGAAAACAGAATATCCCATGTTGATATTTTGTTGACTATATACCTCGTAAGAGAGACTTGCCATTCGTGTGTGGAAGTTATAAAGTTGGAAGGGATATTTTAATTATCTTTGATTGTTTGCTATTTATGCATACATGCATGCATATACATATTGCATAACATGTCATTGATCCTTTCTTGCTCACAAACCTGGAGTACAGCAGTTCAAGAGTGTAGGACAACCCAGCCTATGCTAGTGACGTAAATCCTACAGTGACTCAATTAGCTTCTCACCAAGAGTAATGGATCCCGAACAAATTCAAAAAATGGTGGACGACGCCCTTAATGCCAAGATGGAAGAATTGAAGGAGGCCCTGGTGTACACCCTTAATTTTTGACCAAGTCCGGTCCGTTATTTTATATATAGTCCAAAATAACTTTTTGTGGTATTTTAATTAAATAATATTTATTTATTTTTATAATTTTTAATAAAATAAAAATAAATAAAAAACAAAAAATCGGCGACAAAAAATTCATCGTCGAAAGTCAAATTGGCCAAGGCCAATTTTGCCGCAGGAAACTAGCCGCACCAATCCTCACAGCCAATGCCTCGCAGTTCACAGTTTCTCTCCAATGCTCACAATTTCACTAGCAAAATTTTTCAACACAAATTTTTTTGAAACCAAACTCTATTCGGTTTCAGTTTCTTTTCCTAATTAATTTTAGTTTCCTTAAACAATTAGAACTAGGCTTATAATTTTTCCTATAAATAATACTTGAAAACATTGAAAAAGGGACTGGAACTTGGAGATCGGATAGTGGGGCGTTGATTAGGTGATCAAAACTTGGATTACAAAAAACCTAGCAATAACTAAGCAATCAACAATTCATCAAAGGCAGCAACCTTGTCTTTGTCCTTGTTCATCCAGAAAGCAATTTTTGGTGGAATCAACGAACGAAGGTTTGAATCTCTATTTTCTTTATTTATTTCTTTACAGTAGCTTTGTTTCTTTGATTCATAAGAATATACACACAAAACTGATCTTCGTTTCAATAACCCTAAATTATTTCTTCTGTTTCCAAAAACCTTAAGAACCCTAATTTGTTTCTTCTAAGACCTTAAGAACCCTAAAAAATACTCTTCTATTTCTAAGACCTTAAGAAACCTAATTTGTTTCTTCTAAAACCTTAAGAACCCTAAAAATATTCTTCTGATTCCACAAAACCTTAAAAACCGTAATTTATTTCTTCTATCTCCAAAAAATCATAATTCGTTTTTTCTGTTTTCAAAAACCTTAAAATCCTTAAATTGTTTTTCCTATTTCCAAAAAATTTAAAAAACCTGTTTTCCTCTAACTTTTTTCCAAAATTCCCAAATGTTTTCTTAAATCTCCAAACCCTAACCTACATTACAATTTCAAAAAATCATAATTACTTTATAAGACTCAAAACTATTTTCTTAAATCATAAAATCAAATATGTTTTTCAAAATGTCAAAAACCCTAATTCTCTCAAAACTAATACGGTAAACCCTAATTTTCCTAAACCCTAATTCTTAAAACCTTAAAATCTTATAAATCCAAACATTAAAACTTAATACAGTAAGTTTAAAATCACAATCCAATAACAATGAATTATAAACCTAATATCTTAAGATTCCAAAACCCTAATTTCATAATTTTACCCCTCAAACCCTAATTTGATCAATCAAAGAACCTTACTAATTTCTTAAAGTTATTGTGAGCGGGGATTTTCGCCCCCACTCCCGGTGGAATGGTTCTTGCGACTTCAGCACTATTTAGGTTCGGGGCCTTAGAGAACACGGACCTAAGTCCGGAGAAAATGGAGTTGCCACCCTGGACGGGCCGGGAAAAAGAAAGGGTTGGATGACTCAATTCCTAAGGAATCTCCAACCCCCTAATGGGCTTGGAAAGTTGGGTACGTGTGGGGAAGGTGAGAAATGGCCCAGCACCCCCACAATGCCCGGTTCATTGGAATCGGCCTCCTTTACAGGTCTTAATATTATAAAATTCTTAAATATAACAATATTATCCATATTACACACAACAATTGAAATAAAGCATCGTTATATTAAAATCAAAATAAATGTCCAAGCAAAACAAATAAATGGACACCCATTCGAAGATGGAAACATGCCCTTACATCATCCATGCCTAAGCTAATAGGACACCCACCGAAAGGTAGAAACATGTCCCTTACATTGGTCTAAAATATAAAAGCAATTTAAATTACATGATATTTAACTAATGAGGTACCCATAATGTGGAAACATTCCACTAACAATATTTGGAAATCAAAAATAAATCAATAAAGGTAAATAATCCATTCATCATAAATAAATCATTCATCAAAGATATTAATCAAAATATAAAATAAACATCCATCCATGATAAATTAAATAAATCAATCATTTAAATAAATCAAGGCATAAACTACATAATCAAATAAGGTAAACAAGGATACAAATTGAAGTTTATTGTTTCTTATTTAAAGTTCTTTAATTAATATTTAGGGTTTTGGAATTTTAGCATATTAAGGTTTATAATTCTTAACTACTATAAAGGTTGAAGAAAATTAAAATGGATTAAGGTTTCATGAATTAAACTAGGGTTTATGAGTAACATTATGAAATTAGGGTTTTAGAATATTAAAACATTAGGTTTATGATTATTAGCTACTGGATTGTTGTTTTTAGGCTTACTATGTTGAATTTTAATATTCAGATTTATAAGGTTTTAAGATTTTAAGGATTAGGGTTTAGAAAAATTAGGGTTTACGGTTTTAGGGGAATTAGGGTTTAAGAAAACATTAGGGTTTAGGTTTACTAGTTTAGGGTTTACTGTTTTTGGTTTTGAAGTTGAATTAGGGTTTTTAGTGTTTAGGAGAATGTATTTGATTTTAGAATTTAAAAAAACAATTTATAGTTTTATAAAGCTTTATGTGATTTTAGAAGCTGTAAGGTAAATTTAGCGTTTGAATATGTAATAAAACATTTGGGAATTTTGGAAAAAGATGAGAAGAAAACAGCTTAGAGTTTTATGGTGTTTTTGGAAATATGTAAGACAATTTAAGGTTTTTGGAAACAGAAAGTATATTTTTTAGAGTTTTTGGAAATAGAAGGATCAATTTAGGGTTTTAAGGTTTTGAAGAAATAGATTAAGGTACTTAGGTTTTAGAATCAAAAGAAAAGCAATTTTAAAGTTTTTGAAAATAAAGGAGATGATTTAAGGTTCTACGCTTTAGAAAAAGTAAATTAGGGTTCTATGGTTTTTAAAATCAGAAGAAACAATTTAATGATTCAAGCTACTGTAAAGAAAAAAGAGATTAGATATTCATACCTTCATTTGTTGGTTACACCAAAAATTACTTCTTGGATGAGCAAGAACAAAGGCAAGATGGCTCCCTTTGATAGATTTGATTGCTTCCTCTTTTAAAAGTTCGATCGATTTGTAAAGTTCCAATTCAAAATTCCAGTCTAAAGCCTGATTCCTCTCTCCTTGTCCTCTTAAAAGTCTTTTCTCATTGTTCCTCCCCAAAAAAATTTTTTTTTTGTTGTTTTTTAGTCTTATTTATAGAAATTTCCGATGATTAATTCAACTTGTTTACAGAAACTAACATTAATTAAGAAAAGAAAACCGAAACCAAATAGAATTTGGTTTCAGAAAAATTGCATCGGAAAAATTTTCTTGGCGAAAAAAAAACTACTGCGGGCTGCTGCGAGGACTGACTAGCGAAAAACTGCAAGGGCGGGCTGCGGAATTGGCTGTGGGCCATTTCGTCATAACTTTTCAGTGACGAATTTTTTCGTCGTCGATTTTTATTTTTATTTTTGTTTATTTATTTATTATTATAATTTATTATTTTTTATTAATTATAAAAACTAAATACGAAAACTAATATTATTTAATTAAGATAACAAAAAAATTATTTTAGACTAATTAAAAATATTGGACAACACAAAAATTATTTTGGACTAATTGAAATATATTGGACCGGACTGGGTCAAAAATTAACGGTCTATAGTTTGCCCCCTCCTTGAACGATTTGAGACTTTAGTAAAAGATAGTGAAAAGTAATAAGACTTAATTTTTCAGATGGTTGAGGTTTTAGGTTCTTGGATTTGGTTTGGGTACTTAGACGCGAGATTGAATTTGATTTGGGTACTTGCACCTGACCCGAGCTTGAATTGGGTACTTGGACCTGAGATTGAACTTGATTTTGGGTACTTGGACCCAAGATTGGGTAGTTGGATCCGAGATTGAACTTGATTTTGGGTACTTGGACTAAAGCTTAGAATAAATTTGGGTACTTGGACCCTAGATTGATTTGATTTGGGTACTTTGACCCGAGATTGTACTTGATTTTGGGTACTTGGACCCAAGATTGGGTACTTGGACCCGAGATTGAATTTGATTTGGGTACTTGGACTTGAGCTTGAATTGGGTACTTGGACCCGAGATTAAACTTGATTTCGGGTACTTGGACCCAAGATTGGGTACTTGGACCCGAGATTTAATTTTGTTTGGGTACTTGGACCTGAGCTTGAATTGGGTACTTAGACCCGGGATTGAACTTGATTTGGGTACTTGGACCCGAGATTGGGTACTTAGACCTGAGATTAAATTGATTTGGGTACTTGGACCCGAAACTAGAATTGGTTTGGGTACTTGGACTTGAGAATGGGTACTTGGACCCTAGATTGGGTACTTGGACCTGAGATTGATTTGATTTAGGTACTTGGACCCAAAATTGAGTTTGACTAACCTTTTATCATTTGAGAAGTCTGACTGCTCCGGCTGTTCTATGCATTATGGTTCTTCACCCTCAAAATGGATCTTCATCCTTTGAGATCGGGTTTTCACCCTTGAAAATGGATCTTCATCCTTTGAGATCGAGTCTTCACCCTTGAAAATGGATCTTCATCCTTTGAGATCGGGTTTTCACCCTTAAAAATGGATCTTCATCCATTGAGAATGGGTCTTCACCCTTTGAAATTGGATCTTTATCCATTAGAGATTGGGTCTTTACCCTTGAAACACGAATCTTTATCCATTGGAGATCAGATCTTCACCCTTGAAAATGGACCTTCATCCTTTGGAAATTGGGTCTTCACCCTTGAAAATGGATCTTCATCCTTTGGACTTTGGGTCTTTACCCTTGCTTCAGCTCTTTTAGCTGGACTAATCTTTTGTCTTTTGCATCTTCATTCTTTTGAGAGTTCTAATGTTCCATTCTTTTGTTCTTCCTTTTTGCAAAAATTCAGCTATTTTTAATTGGACCTTATATCCTCTCCTTGCCTCCTGCATGGCGAAATATTTGCAAGTGAGTTTGAAAATATTTTATATATAAACTTTAAAAATTGAAAAGGAGAAACTTTGCCCCTTATGTAGGCTCAAACCCATGATTTTTCTATGACGGCTTTGATTGATGTTTTTGTTGTTTAGTTTTTCGCACAAGCACGCATTTCTTCTCTTTGAAAATTACTGGAACTTTCTCTGGTAATGGGCCTTCTATGCCCCCCTGATTTGATATGTTCTTTTGATTGTTTACTTCACAAGGTGTTTGCGGATTACCGTAATAAAGAATAGACAATACAAGACAAGAAGGTGCGATGTGATATGCTCATGTATGCATGATATGCATGAATGATACTTATAGTCATTCCATTACCTTAGTGTTCTCATTGGTTCCTTTTTGATGCTCGTTCAAGTGTTGTATTGGAATGCTTGAAAGCTTTGCATTTGTGGCTTTTATCTTCAAGATGTTGAAAACATGAGTGGTGGAGACTCCTACCAGCAGAGTCAGGGTACATCCATTTCAAACTATGTTTCAGCATGCCAGTTGGTAGTTTCTCCTTTACCTTGCTAATAATCATATACTTTGCCCAATGTGTCTTTCGAGATTCGACAATTCAACATACTCCCCTTAACTTGAAGGCTTTGTATGACAAAAACATTTTATTTTTTATTTTGAATTTTGATTTTGAAATCAAATGTTGGCTTTGCCAAATCAATGTCAATGTACCTCAGGACTTGATTTTTTCAAATTAACATATCTATAACATGACAACCCTAGTTACCGTACTAAACTTGGGAATCATTTCTATTTAAGCAAGAATTGTTGCACTTCAGATAGGCAAATACACATTACATGGCCAAAGGTCTCATTGAGTTTAAATATTGTCTATCTCATATGCATGCTTATTCAAACTATCTCCACTAATAGACTCTACCTACCAAGAGAGATCAACAAGTCTTTGATAGGCTTGAAATGGGGTCTATAAGGGTCACGGGTTTAAATGAAGGCCATTTTGAGATAGGAGCTGATGTGACACAATGGACAAACCTTCACACTATAAATTTCTTGTCGAAACTTTTGGCAGCATGAAAAGATAGAGCTTTGAACATTCTTCTTTCTTTTTGGTGTTAACTTGAATCTTGATTGGGATAGTCTTTGCCTTTGCAAAATGTTTGGTGCCCAGATTCGTTTCTTTTCTTCTCCCTTTTCTTTCTTTTTCTTTTTCTTGCTCTTCCCTTTCTTTAAGTATTTTATCAGTTTGTCATTCTTCCCTGTAGGACTGTCAAGTTAAGAACTTTCAAGAACTGAATGGTCTTTCTCCTTTTTCTTTGATTTTGATTGAATCTTGATTGGGTTGGACCAATTCAAGTCAATTCGTCCTTATAAACTAAATGGAAGCCTTTTGTAGTCTTAGGTAAAAGAGAACTCAGTTGGATTTCTGAACCATTTTGGGTTTTCTTTTCTTTTTTTTTTCTCTTTTTTTCTTTTCTTTTTCTTTTCTTTTGTCTTTTTTGTTTTCTTTTCTTCTCTTTTTTTGGTTGGTTCTAGCTCCAAAAGAGTTGTTTTATTTGTGATAACTTGGGCTTCCAATAATGAATGAGTGGAGTAACATAAATCTTCTTTAACAGAGATAAATCATTTGTTACTCTGATGTTGTCTTGATATATTGGATATATTAAGTGAACTTCAACTACCCTTATGGTCTTGAAAACTTCAACTACCCTTATGGTCTTTAAAACATTGACTACCCTTATGGTCTTAAGAACTTCAACTATCTTCATGATCTTGAGAACTTCAACTATCCTCATGGTATTGAGAACTTCAACTATCTTCATGGTATTCATTTCTTTCTTTGATCTTCTTGCCTCTTCATCTTAGTGATCATAAGACTTGTCAAAAGTATCACAATAGCTCAGGGTAGGTTGTTGGGCTTATATGCCAATGAAAAAAAAGCTAAAATTTTATAAAGGCTCAAAGGGATAACTAGGGATTAACATTTAATATGGTGGATACTAGTTGTTGGCTAACCAAACAATGCCTAGATCATCTCTCCCTTAAATAAGCAGAGTTGCAATTTTGCCTCGAAAGTTTGTCAAAGCATGTTCTAAGACTGACTAGGACCTAGACAAAGTTAATTATGCTGGAGCCCTCTCTAAGTAAGCATACACAACTCAATCCTATAGAGCGATTTCCTCACTAGTAAAGTCATTCGAGTCATCATGCATAAACACATTAATTTTTGAACATAAAGCTAGATTCCTCATTGGTTGAGCACCAAAATGAACAAAGACCAACAAAATTTTGATGAAAGTAATTTATTCAGACAAATTTAAATTTGAAAAACAAGATTGATCCAATTAAATATTAAAGAAAGTAAAATTGAAAAGCAACATTCAAGCTAAGGCAAGTTTGTTGAGTTATGCTTCTTTTCCTTTCACATCTTCAATATCCCCATCTTGAAAGGATGATAAAACAAAATCTTCTTCCAATCCTTTTCCTACCATGAAGGTTGCTGCTGGTGGCACCCTGTTGAACCTTGGAAATGGATTACCTTTGGTATTGGGCTTATCCGGCTCAGGAAACTTGCCATTATCAATTAAATTCTAGATCTCATGCCTCAACTTCATACAGTTGTCCGTTTCGTGTCCAGGCCTTTGATGGAATTGGAAAAATGCATTAGTATCAAAGTTATGTGTAAGAGGATTAGGCATAGGACGAGGAGTCAAGGGTTGTAATAATCCCTTCTTTTGTAGCTTATTGAGAAGCCAAAACACTGGCTTCCCTAATTCTGAAAACTGCCTCATTCCTCCTTGACTAGTGGCATTAACATCAACTTCCTTTTGTGTACTTTGATTGCTAGGCTAATAATTTCCTTTCTCATTCCTTCTTGCCAAAAAGTGATTCTTCTCCCTTTCCCACTCTTCAATTTGTAGACTAGCTTGGAGAAGATCTTTGAAATCCCTTATGAGGGTGTGAGACATCCTTTCACGGAAATTGGGCAGGACGCCTCTCACGATCATCCTTATTTTATTAGATTCATCGGGCCTTTTCTTGCGCAAATCATCCTTATTTCTCCATCTTTTAACATAGTCCAAAAAATTGTCATTTGGCCCTTGTCTAATGGACTCAACTTCCATTAAGGTAACTTCCAACTCGACATTATATCCATATTGTTGGATGAAGGCTTTGTAAAGCATGTCCCAATCTTTTTGAGTACTTTCCTCTAAGGTGTTGAACCAATTTTGGACAACAAGTTCCAATGAGAGATGAGGATTTCCAGTACCATTGTATATGGCAAATGATGGCATCTTGAATTTGTACGAAACTTCTTCTTCTTGTTTAAACAATTTGTCGATCTCGGACACCTCTTCAGTTTTTAGTTTCTTCTCAAATTTCTTTTCTAAGTCCGTAATCATCTTTTTAACATCAGAAGTTTCAGTTTTCTCCATAGCTGATCTTTCAACAACCTTTGGTTCTTTCTTCTTATCTTGAGGATCTTGGTAGTATTGAGCCCAATCATCATCATCATCAATGATCACCTTTTCATCATCAAAAACCACTTCACCAACTTTAGTCTTCCCTTTGTCTTTTGGCTTGTTGGAGCTAGCATATACTTCGGCATTATTTTCCAAAATTGTAGTCAATTGGTTCTTCATGGTCTCAGCTAAGGCATCTTTTGTTTCTTCCATTTTGGCATTGAGGGCTTCATCCACCATTCTTTGAATTTGTTCGGGCCCCATTGTTTTTGGTGAGCAAGTGATTGAGTCGTTGCTAGATTCTTCATCTCTGGCATAGGTCAGATTGTTGTAAGCTTTTGAACTATCATATTCCAAGGCTGTGAGCCAGAGAGGATCAATGATATGAAATGCAAATGTATGCATGTATGCATGTATGCACAAACAATCAACAAACAAGGATAATTAGGATGCTCCTTCCAACCTTATAACATCCACACACGAATGGCGAGTCTCTTTTCCTAGGTATATGGTTAACAAAATATGAACATGGGGTACCTTATTTTTGAATATTTCCCTCGGACATTCCAATCAATAGTTATATTTTCAAAAGTGGAAATTAGTTCATGATAATTCCTATTAATTAGGTTTTAATCCATTGAATCTTAACTAGAATAGCTTTTGTGCTATATTGGATTAAAACTAAATTAAGAGGTTTATTGTAAATAGATTTCTCACTTGAAAAAGTAACTAATGATTCATGCCAAAAACAAGCCCATGGTTAATTACTCTTAGTATAAATTGATTTTTAGTATTTCGTAATTGACCTAAATATTTTGCAAGCTCTTTGTAAGAAAGGGTTGGAGGAAAATAATTTTGTTTCTAAGCCCATTGTAAGAAATAGTAAACTTCAATTTGTATCTTTGCTTACCTTGTTTGATTATGTAGTTTATTATATGCCTTGATTTATTTAAGTTCAATGATTGATTTATTTAATTTATCGTGGATGGATGTTTATTTTATATTTTGATTAATATCTTTGATGAATGATTTATTTATGATGAATGCATTATTTATCTTTATCGATTTATTTTTTATTTCCAAATGTTGTTAGAGGAATGTTTCAACTTTGTGGGTACCTCATTAGTTAAATATCATGTAATTTAAATTGCTTTTATATTTTAGAGCAATGTAAGGGACATGTTTCTACTTTCGGTGTGTGTCCTATTAGCTTAGGCATGGATGATGTAAGGGCATGTTTCCATCTTCGGATGGGTGTCCATTTATTTATTTTGCTTGGACATTGTTTTTGATTTTAATATAACAATGCTTTATTTCAATTATTGTGTGTAACATGGATAATATTGTTATATTTAAGAATTTTATAATATTAAGACTTGTAAAGGAGGCCGTTTCCAATGAACTGGTTGTTGTGGGGTGCTGGGCCATTTCTCACCTTCCCCACACGTACCTAACTTTTCGAACCCATTCAGGGGTTGGGGATTCCTTAGGTATCGAGTCATCCACCCCTTTCTTTTTCCCAGCCCGTCCAGGTGGTGACTCCATTTTCTCTGAACTTAGGTCCGTGTTCTCTAAGGCCCCGTGCCTAAATAGTGCCGAAGTCGCAGGAACCATTTCACCGAGAGTAGGGCTGAAAATCCCCGCTCACAGTGGTGACTCCGCTGGGGATAAGAGAAGTTGATTCCGTTGGTCTGTATATTATTCTATTCTTTCTTATAATGATATTATCCATTGCATCATATTAGATTGCATCGTGTGCGTGAGTTAGGATGCCCGTGTTACCCGTGTTGTGTTATGTAAGGGATACCATACTTTTACTCAAGGTATGGAGATCAAATATGGCATAACCACTCATTGCCTCGTACCATTTGGCATATACATGCTATGGGAACCTAAGCCTTTTAACCCAAAGACTAAAGCTCATGTAAATGGCCTAGTTACTTTCCTTAGGTTTTACCTCAAATGCATGTTGTTTGACTATGGTTAATTTGTCTTGGTTTAAATCATGGCTTATTTGGTTGGCTCTTTTTCTAATATGACCTAAGTACATTGTTAGCTCAAAATAAAATTTTCTTTAAAGTCCAAAAGTCCAAAGCTATTTTCAAAATTTTTCAAGATGGTTTTTGGACATAAGACTTTTCTAAAAACAAATCAAAAATTCTTTTGCTTATGGCTCATAAATACTAAGCCCAAAATCCATTTTTCCTAAAATCTTTTTAAAATGGGGTTAGAAACAAAATTATTTTCATCCAACCCTTTTGTTACAAAGAGCTTGCAAAATATTTAGGTCAATTACGAAATACTAAAAATCAATTTATACTAAGAGTAATTAACCATGGGCTTATTTTTGGCATGAATCATTAGTTACTTTTTCAAGTGAGAAATCTATTTACAATAACCTCTTAATTTAGTTTTAATCCAATATAGCACAAAAGCTATTATAGTTAAGATTCAATGGATTAATTACTATTTCTTAATATTGAAAATGCCATTAAATATGACACTAAATGATTATTTGTTATCACATTTGGTTTAGGCATTGAGAAAGGTTGATTTGCTTCATCGAAGTGGTGAAGGGCAAGTTGGAAGGATAGGATTGAAGGTTGTTTTAAGCTTGTTTTGGTTGCTATTTGAGGTAAGTACAAACTTTGAATACATTGGTTATGTTTGCCTAACATTTGGGGTTAACACATTTTGGTTGGAAAATGTGTTAAGCTACTTGATACATTGGTTATGTATGAATAATGTACTATGACATTTGTAATGTCATATATGTGTTAAATGCATTGTGAAAAGCCATTGATAATGGCTAAATTGTGTAAAATGTGAAATATGTGTATTGTGTGAAAATGACCCAAAGAGTTTGGGTAATGCCATTTGTTGTGTATGCATTAAGTGCATTGTTAAAAAGCCATTGGTATTAGCTAGATTACATTAAATGTGATTAATATGTGAATTATGTGGGAATACCCAATGTAATTGGGTAATGTGTTGTAAATGCAAAAATGTGGTATAATGTAATTAGATATGTGGAAATATAATGAAATGAATTGATATCAATATAAATGAGAAAAATGATAAAAGTGAGAAAAGTGAGAAAAAGATGAGAAAATAAGGCAATGTGCCTAGCTTGATTATGTGACAATGAAAAAGAGATTGATAATGAGAAATGTGAATAAATTGTGTGCCTAGTATGTTATTTAATTTTTAGAGTTTTGTGTTTGGCAGCATGCCTATGATTTGCCTTCGGGTTAGACATTGGGCATCACTTGCCTTAGAGCTAGATGCTGGGCATCACTATGATTAGCCTTCGAGCTAGACACTGGGCATCACTATGAAAATTTTTTTTAAATGAAAAGACCGGGTCGTAAGCCTTAGAAACAAGACCTTGAAATTGGGCTAGGTGAAAAGATCGGGTCATAAGCTTAGACCTAGTCGCACTATTACATTGATATTTTTCCTTCGAAGCTAGACACATGGTGTCATTATAGACCAAAATAGTAACTCTGAATTTGAATAACATATTAGTTATCTTTGGGCCCATGCTTGTGTTTGTTTTTATGTGAATTGTGGATTATGAAATATTTGAAAAGCATGAGAAAATGGAATGATGTGATATCCATATGCATTATGCATTGGCATTGCATTTGAGTTTATTGTTATCAAGCTTGTATCTCTAGGCTTTTGGCTTAGCGTGATTGTTTACATCATGCAGGTGATAGGGTAGATTCGGCTAAGTCGGAGAGTTCTTTTACACCAGGTCGGGTCCAGACTTGTGGTTGTGCTTGTAGAGTTGATATCAAAATCAGAAACACTGTCAGCAGCATGTATATATTTTATGTTATTATATATTTCGGGTATTATACATATTATATCATGTTTTTGGATTTTATGTATTGTAAACTATAAAGAATGTTTGGGATAAGTTATTTGAAATGGGGGTTTAAATGTGTTCTAAATTATATATATATAAATGTTTGAGAAACTTGGTGAAATTGAGGAGTATGGGTGAAATGATGATTTGAAATTATTTGGGAGTATTTTCTGATGCAGGTTGTGTTTTGTTGAATTTTGGGAACGTCCAAATTACAGATAAAACTCTGGCGATGTTTTTTTCAGAGATTTTTTTGAAAAATACTTATTTTATAATCTATAATTTATAATAATATTTTATTTGTTATTTAAATATACATTTTAAAATATTTAAGATTTTAAATTTGAAATGTGAAAATTTTTTATTAAATCAGTCTATGATATTTTTGTACCGTATATGTGTATTTGACATATGCTCAAAATATGTATTGTACGTATATAGGGTATAAGGGTGTTACAACACATAAAAAAAATTATATATATCGATAAGGATGGAAAGGAAGAGAAGTTTCTTCTTTCTTCTTCTTTTTGTTCCTTTACCGTGAAATAGAAAGAGAGAGATGAGAAAAGAGGCAGCTCTTCTTATTTACACTAAGAATTGAAGAAATTTCAAGTATTTTTCTTATTCTCCAAGAATTGTCTTATTATGTCATACCATGCATCATGGACTATATCAGTTTCCATGATTTTTTCATATTCATAACAAGGAGTTGATGAAGTGGTCAAAACTGGAGGCTTAAGATACAAGTTGACGGGATTTTCCCACACCGAAGCTAATGTGGCTAGGTCTCTTGGTAAGTGTATAAATCTACTCTTTAAAATTCTTCTTCATCATGGTCGAATAATCGTGGTATGGTTTTAACTTCTCTTATTTTAACTCCCACTCTCCATTCACTTGGGATACCACTAACAATGAATCACCAAAGACTTGCACCTTATCCACATTCATAATCATCAGGGTTTCCAAACCAAAGATACATGCTTCATAGGTGGTGCATGCATTTAAAATTTTATTATGTTGTATTTAGATAAAAATGTATATGTAAATAAGTGAATTTCAGAAAAGACAATGTAAATTTATATATATGTAATCTAATGAATAGTATAATGATTTTGTAAATGTTACTTTTAAAAGAATGATATTTGAACATGGGAAATGTTCTTTTATTAAAAATATAATTGATGTGAACTAAAGTAAGGGTTTAAATAATTTTGTAAAGTAACATCCTTATATTTTATATGCGTATTATACGTATATGAAATATATGTATGGTATGTATATAGGGTATAGGGGTGTAACAGTCCAACTAGGCCTAGGCTTACGACTCGATCTTTTCACCCAGCCCAGCTTCAAGGCACTGTATATTCCACTTCCCCTCATGGTTCCATGCCAAAAATTTGTTTATTTGGCCCAAATCAAGGGTCACCTCCCTCATTTTGATTCCAAGACCTCGTTTAGTGAAAAAGACTCTCTTAAGGAGGTTTTGGGGAACGAGGAAGAAAACCCTTGATTTGGGCCAAATAAACAAATTCCTGCCACGGAACCGTGAGGGGAAGTGGAATGTATAGTGCCTTGAAGTTGGCCTGGGTGAAAAGACCAAGTCATAAGCTCAGGCATGGTTGGACTGTTACAATAGAGACTTGAACAAGGCTTCCTTACGAGATTAAGTATAGTATCATTGAAAAGACCTGTATAGTTGTGGTTTGGTCTTCTAAGAAGTTGCGGCATTACTTTCAATCTTATAGTATGAAGCAATTTCCATATTGGATCCAGTGAAATATTTAAGAAAAATTATCAAAGGACAAGTAGATAATTTTAGAAGAGTTTGAGATTGAATATGTAACAAGGAAAATAATCAAAGGCAGAGTAGTAGCAGAATTTATGGTTAGCAACCATTGTCGGATAATGAGGAAGTGATTTTGCAATTTCCCAATGAATATTTAGAGGCCATAGAATTACAAGGATGGAAGATGTACTTTGATGGAGCAGTAAATAGAAAGGAAGCAGGTTTGGGATGAATCCTATAATCACCTGAAGGGGATCTCATTCCTCTTGCTAAGAAGTTGAAGTTCAGGGCAACCAATAACATGGTGAAATATGAAGCATGTATCTTTGGTTTGTAAACATTGATGATTATGAAGTCAGATAAGGTGCAAGTCTTTGGTGATTTAGAATCAACAGAAAAGCAATTTTAAAGTTCTTGAAAATAAAGGAGACGATTTAAGGTTCTAGGCTTTAGAAAAAGCAAATTAGAGTTCTATGGTTTTTAAAATCAAAAGAAACAATTTAATGATTCAAGCTACTGTAAAGAAAAAAGAGATTAGATATTCATACCTTCGTTTGTTGGTTACACCAAAAATTACTACTTGGATGAACAAGCACAAAGGCAAGATGGCTCCCTGTAGACCCTTAATTTTTGACCCAGTCCGGTCCAATATATTTTAATAAGTCCAAAAATAATTTTTGTGTGGTCCTATATTTTAATTAGTCCAAAACAATTTTTGTGTTATCTTAATTAAATAATATTTACTTTAGTATTTAGTTTTTATAATTAATAAAAAATAAAAAATAAAAATAATAAACAAAAAAATAAAAATAAAAATCAGCGACGAAAAAATTCATCGCCGAAGAGTTGGGACGAAATGGCCTTGGGCCATTTCGCACGCAGGAGTTTCCTACAGGCGAAATGGCCAAAGCCATTTTGCCCGCATAACTTTTCTGCAGGCAAAATGGCCCGCAAGCAAATTTTCACCCCGCAGCTCGCAATCTCCTGCGGCAACTTTTTCGCTAGGAAAATGTTTCCGCAGCAGTTTTTTTTTTGCCAGCGAAATTTTTTCTACGCAAATTTTTTCGAAACCAAATACAATTCGGTTTCGGTTTTCTTTTACTTAATTAATGTTAGATTTCGTGAATAATTAACATTAATCATATAAATCTTCTATAAATAAGACCAATAACAACACAAAAAGGGATCGAAATTTTAGAGGAAAATTTGAGGGGAGCGAAATTTTGGAGAAAAACTTAGAATAGGATCGGACTTAAATTCTTTTTGAACTCAGAACTTTGGGAGACTTTTTATTAGGTGGTCAAAACTCAGCAAACCAAAGCAATAAGCAAGCAAATCTATAATTCATCAAAGGCAGCAAAGCTTGTCTTTGTTCCTGTTCATCCAAGAAACTAATTTTCGTGGAACCAACAAACAAAGGTATGAATTTCTTTATTTATTTTTCTATATAGAAGCTTTATCACTCAAGATTGAAAATTTATGTTTCATCAAAATCTTAAAACCCTAATTTACTTTCTAACTTTTCAAAACCTTAAATCGTTTCATTAATTTACCAAAACCCTAATCTGCTTTCCAATTTTCCAAAACCCTAAATTGAAACATTTTCTTTCCCAAAACCCTAAAAAATATCTTTTCTATTTCTATAAACTTTAAATCGTTTTGTTTATTTTCATAAAACTTTATAAAACTATAAATTGTTTTTTCCAAATTCTAAAATCAAATACATTCTCCAAAACACTAAAAACCCTAATTCAACTTTCAAAACCAAGAGAGTAACCCTAGTAACCCCAAACTAAACTAGCCTAAAATTTTTCTTAAACTCTAACTCCCTTAAAACCATAAACCCTAATTTTTCTAAACCCTAATCCTTTAAACTTTAAAACCTTAAAACCTTATAAACTTATATATTAAAATTCAAACACAGTAAGCCTAAAAATAATAATTCAGTAGCTAATAATCGTAAATCTAATGTTTTAAAGTGTCCAAACCCTAATTTCATGATTTCACCCTTCAAACCCTAATTTGATCAATCAAAGAACCTTGCTAATTTCTTAAATTATAAAACCCTACTCTATTTCAATTCTCTTAAAGTTTACAGTAGATAAGAATTACAAACCCTAAATAATACTAAAATTCCAAAACACTAAAGTATTAATTAAAGAATTTTAAATAGAAACAGTAACGCTAATTTGAATCTTTACTTGCTTTATTTAATTTTATATTTGATTATGTAGTTTACTATATGCTTTAATTTATTTTCAATGCTTTTTTTATTTATTTAAGTTCAATGCTTGATTTATTTAGTTTATCATGGATGGATGTTTACATTCTATTAATGTTTAATATCTTTGATGAATGATTTATTTATGATGAATGGCTATTTACTTTTATCGATTTATTTAGATTTTCAAATGTTGTAAGAGGTATATTTCCACTGGGTGGGTACCTCATTAGTTAAATATCATGTAATTTAAATTGCTTTTCTATTTTAGAACCAATGTAAAGGACATGTTTCTACCTTTCGGTGGGTGTCCTATTAGGCATAAATGTAAGGGCATGTTTCCATCTTCGGATGGGTATCCTTTATTTGTTTTGCTTGGACCTTGCTTTGATTTTAATATATTGATGCTTTCTTTTAATTATTGTGTGTAATATGGATAATGTTATTATATTTAAGAATTTTAAAATATTAAGACCTGTAAAGGAGGCCGATTCTAATGAACCATGCGTTGTGGGGGTGCTGGGCCATTTCTCACCTTCCCCACACGTACCCAACTTTCCAAACCCATTAGCGGGTTGGGGATTCCTTAGGAATCGAGTCATCCATTCCTTTCTTTTTCTCGGCCTGTTCGGGTGGCGACTCCATTTTCTCTCGAACTTAGGTCCGTGTTCTCGAAGGCCCTAAGCCTAAACAGTGCCAAAGTCGCAAGAACCATTCCATCGGGAGTGGGGGCAAAAATCCCGCTCACAGTGGCGACTCCACTGGGGATAAGAGAAGTTGATTCTGTTGGTCTTTATATTATTCTATTCTTTCTTATAATGATATTATCTATTGCATCATATTAGATTGCATCGTGCGCGTGAGTTAGGATACAAGTGTTACCCTTGTTATGTTATGTAAGGGATACCATACTTTCACTCATGGTATGGAGATTGAGCATGGCATAATAACTCATAGCCTCGTACCTTTTGGTATATACTTGCTATGGGAACCTAAGCCTTTTAACCCAAAGTCTAAAGCTCATGTAATTGGCCTAGTTACTTTCCTTAGGTTTTACCCCCAAATGCATGTTGTTTGACTATGGTAAATTTATCTTGGCTTAAATCATGGCTTATTTTGTTTGTTCTTTTTCTAATATGACCCAAGTACATTTGCAAGCTCAAATAAATTTTCTTTAACATCCAAAAGACCAAAACTATTTTTCAAAATTTTTTTTAAGATAGTCTTTGGACATAAGACTTTTCTAAAAATAAATCAAAAATTCTTTTTCTCATGGCCCAAATACTAAGCCCAAAATCCATATTTTCTAAAATCTTTTTACAATGGGCTTAGAAATAAAATTATTTTTATCCAAACTTTTCTTACAAAGAGCTTGCAAATTATTTAGGTCAATTACGAAATAGCAAAAATCAATTGTGAGCCTAGTTTATACTAATAGTAATTAATCATGGGATTGTTTTTGGCATGAATCATTAGTTACTTTTTCTAGTGAGAAATCTATCTATAATAAACCTCTTAATTTAGTTTTAATCCAATATAGCATAAAAGCTACTTTGGTTGAATAAATGGATTAAAATTTAATTAATGAGAATTATCATAAACTGATTTCCATTTTCAAAAAATTTAACTATTGGTTGAAAAACGTCCGAGGGAAATATTAGAAAACAAGATGCCCCATGTTGGTACTTTGTTATCCATATACCTAGGAAAAGATACTCGCCATTCGTGTGTGGATGTTATAATGTTGGAAGGAACATCCTATTTGTCCTTGTTTGTTAATTGTTTATGCATACATGCATACATTTGCATCTCATATCCTTTCTGGCTCATAGCCCTGGATTACGATAGATTAAAAGCTTACGACAATCCGACCTACGCCAGAAGCGAAGAATCTAGCAGCGACTCAATCACTTGCTCACCAAAAACAATGGAGCCCGAACAACTTCAAAGAATGGTGGATGAAGCCCTCAATGCCAAAATGAAAGAAATAAAAGAGGCCCTATCTGATACCATGAAGAACCAATTGACTGTAATTTTAGAAAATCATGCCGAAGCATCTGCAAGCACTAAGATGCCAAGGGACAAAGGGAAGACTAAAGTTGGTGAAGTGGTTTTTGATGATGAAAAGATAATCATTGATGATGATGATGATGATTGGGATCAATACTACCAAGATGCTCAAGAGAAGAAAAATGAACCGAAGATTGTTGAAAGATCAACTATGGAGAAGACCGAAACTTCAGATGTTGAAATGATGATTGTTGATTTAGAAAAGAAATTTGAGAAGAAACTGAAAGCCGAGGAAATGTCCAAAGTTGACAAATTATTTGAGATAAATGAAGAAGACTTGTACAAGTTCAAGATGCCATCTTTCGTGAAGTTTGATGGAACTGGAAATCCTCATCTCCATGTGAAGCAGTATATCACTGCCATGCAGTCTGCCCGAGCTACTAAGGCTCAAACTCTAAGTTACTTCATGCTCTCATTGGACCCTGTTGTCCAAAATTGGTTCAATACCTTAGATGATGGAACACAAAAGAATTGGGATTTTCTTTACAAAGCCTTCATCCAACAATATGGATATAATGTCAAGATGGAAGTTACCTTAATGGAAGTTGAGTCCATTAGGCAAAGGTCAAATGAGAATTTTGTGGATTATGTGAAGAGATGGAGAAACAAGGCTGCTTTACTCAAGAAGAGGCCTGATTGTGAGAGGGGTGTTGCCTAGTCTTCATGAGAGGATGTCTCATATGCTCATCCATGATTTCAAAGACCTTCTCCAAGTTGGTTTACAAATTGAAGAATGGGAGAGAGAGAAGAACCATTTTTCAACAAGAAGGAATGAGAAAAGAAATTATCAGTCTTGTAGCCAAAGCATGCAAAAGGCAATTGGTGTTAACGCTACTAACCAAGGAACAAGGAGACAGTTTTTGGAATTAGGGAAGCTGATGTCTTGGGTTCTCAATAAGCTTCAAAGAAAGGTATTGCTACAACCCTCAAATCCTTGTCCTTTGCCTAACCCTCTCCCACCTAATTTCGACACTAAAGCATTTTGTCACTTTCATCAAATGCAAAGGCATGACATGGATAGAAGTGTGATGTTAAGACATTAGATCCAAAATCTAATTGATAATGGGAAGCTACCCGAGCCCAATAAGCCAAACACCAAAGACAACCCATTACCAAAGTTCAATAAGGTACCACTACCGGCAACCTTCATGATTGGAGGAGGTTTGCATGAAGATTTTGTCATGTCTTCTTTTCAAGATGTGGGTGGAAAAGCAACCAAAGAAGAAGAGGCATTTGGCAAAATTAAACAAGCTATGGTGGGTAGAGAAGTAACAATTTGCATTGTCAATGGGTTTTGGGATTCAAGCGATAGTGATGATGATCTTGTATCCAAGAAGGAGGAGTGGACTTGGTCTGAGCCCAAAGAAGATGAAGTAATGAACACTAGATCCGGTAAGCCTTATGCAAGGCCACCACCTAAGGAGGCAGAAACTAATAAGGGAAAGGAAGTTGAAGTAGGAAATAAAGAAGAAGATGATGATACTGCGCTCAAGCAATTGAAAAGAAACCAAGCAAGTGTTAGCATTTGGGACTTATTAGCTACTTCTAAAAAGCACCAAGAAACTATGGCCAAAGCCTTAGCTAGCATGCCAATTTCTACCTCCACAACACTGGAGGAGCTGATCAACTTCATAAAAATTGGAAGAGTA
Source organism: Garcia nutans (assembly GCA_947685225.1). Taxonomy (NCBI): domain Eukaryota; kingdom Viridiplantae; phylum Streptophyta; class Magnoliopsida; order Malpighiales; family Euphorbiaceae; genus Garcia; species Garcia nutans. Next base: position 26,361,195 of record CANTUV010000007.1, on the reverse strand, counting down.
ATGAAATGTGAAGATGTTCAAGAAAAGAGTGAAGTTAATATGGGAGCAGTTTCTTTTTCGGATGCGGAGTTACTAGAGGAGGGGAGAAATCACATCCGCCTTCTCTATATCAAAATACAAGTCAAGGGGAAGAGGACTCCATGTGTAATGGTTGATGATGGGTCCACCATAAATGTTTGCCACTTAAGATATTTCCAAAGCTAGCCATGTCAATAAGAGATCTAAACCCGACCGAGGTAACAATTCGGGCTTATGACAACACTAAGAGACACGCTGAAGGGACTGTCAAAGCTGCTGTCAAGGTTGGTCCAATTGAATCTTTTGTTGAATTCATTGTTTTAGACATACCGGTTACCTTTGACTTACTCTTGGGGCGACCATGGTTTCATCCTCTTGGAGGAGTTCCTTCCACCCTTCATCAAAAGATCAAGTTCCCTAAAGGAGATGAGAGAGTGGTCATCGAAGCTGAAGATAATGAGATTGTTAACGCTCTGATGAATGAGAGGCCTCTCAATGGTTTTCAAGTAGTTGCAATTTCTGATGATGAAGTAGTGGACTCCAAAGTCTTGAACATGATGAAGAACATGAACTATCTTCCCGGAGCTGGTCTTGGAAAGGGTAAGGCCGGTTTGACAAGGATGCCAGACTTTAGAACTCAAACTTCCAAGAAAGAGTTGGGATATGATGAAAACAATGATGTCCAGCCAAAGAAGAGTGAGAAGATGAGCTTCCCACCACTTGAAGAGATCTTTGTCAAAGCTCCAGATATGGGACCACTCTAAGGAAAGCCCAAGCCAATCATGTCCATGGGAAAGTTGATCCCGGGTTTTGAAATTTTTGCAGATGTGGTCGAGCTAGTGTACCAAGTGAAGAAAGAGCTCACCCTATTAGCCAACAAAGAATCCAATCCAAAAGAGAAGAAGGAAGCTATCCTGAATGCTAAGAAGAGTCCGGAGGAGATTGCTGCCCTGGTTGAAAAAAAATTTGAAGACTTCCTGGCTTTTGATTTTGGGAACAATGATCTTGATTTTGATTTTAATTTGTCTGCTTTGTATGAGAATGATGATGTTTTCTTTTCCAAAATGAATGTAATAAAGTCTGATTTTGCTTACTTGTGTGATGTTTCTCCTGATGGTTACATACATTCAAATAACAGTTACATGAGCATCTTTAATATTAATTATGTTAACACACAATCATTAAATTTGGGAACAATCAAAAATCCTAAAAGCATTAGCATAACATCTGGCCTTACTCCTGAGGAGAGAGAGAGATTTGAAAAAATATTCAAAAAGTATGAAGAAGTATTTGCTTGGTCTTATAAGGATATGCCTGGAATAGATCGAGAATAGCCGAACATCATATTCCTACTTACACTCACATGAAACCTGTCAAACAAAAGCTTAGGCGATTAAGACTTGAGTGGGCTGAATTGGTTTAAGAAGAGGTTACTAAGCAAATACAAGTGAAGTTCCGTGAAGTGATAGAATATCCAGATTGGCTAGCCAACATAGTACCCGTGCCAAAGAAAGATGGAAGAATAAGGGTCTGTGTGGACTATAGAGATTTGAATAAGGCTTCCCCTAAGGATGATTTTCTTTACCCCATATAGATGTACTCATTGATAGTGCAGCCTCTAGCGTGCTACACTCATTTGTAGATGGATTTTCTGGATACTATCAAGTGTTAATGGCCTAAGAGGATAAAGCCAAAACTGCTTTCATTACTACATGGGGTATATTTTGTTATAGGGTTATGCCGTTCGACTTAAAGAATGTTAGGGAAACCTACCAAAGGATGGCCACCACACTATTTCATGACATGATGCACAAAGAAGTTGAGGTATATGTTGATGATATGATGGTTAAATTGGATACAAGGGAATAACACTTCTAAAAGTTAGAATTATTATTCGATAGAGCTTTGAAATATAAGCTAAGATTAAACCCGAAGAAGTGTGTATTCGGTGTTACCTTAGGTGAATTATTGGGACATGTGATTGGTCCGAATGGCATTGAGATTAATCCTGACAAAGTTAAAGCAATCAGGGATATGCCAGCCCCAAAGACGAAGAGAGAAGTTTGGGGATTCATTGGTAAGATACAATACATTTGCATATTCATAGCAAAACTCACAACAATTTATGAGCCTATCTTCAAATTGCTTAAAAAGAATTAGCCGGTCATATGGAATGAAGAATGTCAAAAGGCCTTTGAGTGAATAAAAGAGTATTTGTTGAATCCACCTATTTTAAAACCACCTAAACCCGGCAAACCTCTATTACTATACTTAGCAGTAGAAGAAGAGTCGACAGGAGCCATGCTAGCACAAGTAGATGAGTCAGGGATTGAGCATGCAGTTTACTATTTGAGTAGAAAGCTCCTTCCATATGAAGTTAAGTATAGTATCATTGAAAAGACCTATATAGTCGTGGTTTGGTCTTCTAAGAAGTTGCGGCACTACTTTCAATTGTATAGTGTGCAAGCAATTTCCAGGTTGGATCTAATGAAGTACTTAAGGGACACCCTTTTTGATTGTGAAATATGGTCGATGGTTGATAATATTAGAAGAATTTGAGATTGAGTGTGTAACCAGGAAAACAATCAAAGGTAGAGTGGTGGCAGAATTCCCGGCCCAATAACCATTACCAGATAGTGAAGAGGTAATCTTGGAATTTCTGGATGAACATTTAGAGGCAATTGAAGTACAAGGGTGGAAAATGTATTTTGATGGAGCAATAAACAAGAAAGGAGCATGTTTAGGAGTTATACTAGAATTGCCCAAAGGGGAACTCATCCCTTTAGCCAAAAAGTTGAAATTTAGGGTAACCAATAATATGGTGGAGTATGAAGCTTGTATTTTTTGTTTGGAAACCATAATGATTATGAAGGTGGATAAGGTGGAAGTTTTTGACAATTCATTACTAATAGTATCCCAAGTAAATAGAGAGTGGGAGTTGAAAGAGGAAAAATTAAAACTATACCACCATTACCTGACCATGATGAAGAAGAACTTTAAGGAGTGTAGGTTTATACACCTATCAAGAGAAGAAAATCAGATGGCTGATGCCCTAGCCACATTGGCTTCGGTATGGGAAAACCCTGTCAGCTTATTTCTTAAGCCTCTGATTTTGACCAGTTCATCAACTCCTTGCTATGAATATGAAACAATCATGGAAACTGATATAGACCATGATGCGTGGTATGATACTATAAGGCGATTTTTGGAAGAAAGATAATACCCGCCGGAAGCAACAAATAAAGAGAGAAGAGCCATAAGGCGGTGGTCATTGCAATACATCACATTCCATGGAGAGTTATATCGAAGATGGCCTGATGGAGTGCATTTAAGGTGTTTAAGGAAGCCTAAAGTGGAGCATATCATGTCAGAAATACATGCAGGAAGTTACGGACCGCATATAAGTGGTTTGACCCTAGTTAAGAAGATTATTCGACAAGGCTATTACTGGTTGACCATGGAGAAAGATTGTATTGAGTTCGTAAAGAAGTGACAACAATGTCAGATGTTTGGTAACTTGAATCACATGCCTCCTAAGGAATTGCATTATATGTCTTCACCCTAGCCATTTGCCACTTGGGGTATCGACATTATAGGAGAGATACATCCGACAGCTTCAAACGGTCAACCGTTTCATTGTGGTAGCAGTAGATTATTTTTTAAAATGGGTCGAAACCGAATCCTTCAACAAACTGGGTGCAAGCCAAATGGCTAGATTTATTAAAAAGAACCTCATCTGCAGGTACGGGGTCCCATACAGTGTGATATCAGACAATGGGGTACAATTTCAAGGAGCAGTTAAGGATTTATTCTTAAAGTACCGAATCCATCATCGTAGATCCTCTCCTTATAGACCAAAGGCTAATGGTGCAGTAGAAGCAACAAACAAGACAATTAAGCGAATTCTATTCAAGATGACCAAGACTTACAGGGATTGGTCAGAGATGCTTCCCTTTGCTTTATAGGGATATAGGACAAGTGTACGAACACCTACTGGAATGTCATGGTTCTCTTTGGTTTACAGGATGGAAGCAATATTGCCAATTGAAATTGAGATCAAGTCACTAAGAGTAGTATTGGAAGCTGAACTGCCTAAAACGGAGTGGGTAGCGAGCAGATACACACAGTTAGCTTTACTAGAAGAGAGAAGGTTAAAAGCACTATATCATCATCAACTGTATCAAAAGAAGATAGCTGAAGCCTACAATAGAAGGGTTAAGATAAAAAAGCTCAGAGTCAGGGATTTGGTGTTGAAGCAATGTAAGCCTAATGTATCTGATCCTAGAGGGAAGTTCAGGCCTAGCTGGGAAGGGCCATATGTCGTGAAACAAGTCATGAACAAAGGTGCAGTGAAGCTATCAGACATGGATGGGAAGGAATCTAGTGAGCCAGTAAACATTGATAGGTTGAAGAGGTTTTATGTATGATATATATATAAAAAAAGAGCTCGCTAGGTTGAAAACCCAAAAAGGGCGGCCTAGGCAAAAGTTAGATCGGTCCGCTAGTTCCAAAAATTGGAAAGGTGGGCTAGGCAACAGTTAGGGATAAATGAGAGAAAATCGTCAATTGGAAAACCCGAAAGGGCTAGTTGGCAACAGGAGTGATCTTGTATATGCTGGCTTTATGCTTGGTTGTTCCCTAATTTAATAAAATAGAATTAATGTTAAAATTGTTCTATGTGCACTATTATAAGTATTTGACCAGATATGGATGAAATAAATAAACACAACAACAAAAGGTGATGAAAAATTTTAATTGGAAAAGAAGCATCTTTTATTACTTTAATTATTTTTCATCCTAATAATACACTTTCTGAATTGACAAATGTAAAATCTATGGCAGTCGATAAATATAACGTGCAGGCCAGCTTTGCCTCAGCCGATCCAAGTAGGCTTTAGTCAAGAAAGGCATGTCTAAATTGGGAGTAAAGTCAGAATCATGAGGCTCAGCTCCATACTGACAGCCAAGTCGGTGAGGGTCATAGCATGTACCTTTACGAAGAGCAGCAAGGGGAACATACATCAAGTATGTCCGCATGGTGATACGAGAAATCTTCCACCAAGGTACCAACCAACGGATATTGACTTCAGCACGTGAGTGGATCCAGTCAACCCAGTCAGCATATGAAGAAGCAGGATGGATTAGTTTCCTAGCAGAATGATGACGTGATAGATATATGGCAAAATCCATGGATGGAGTATCATGCAAACAATGACGCTCCTAAAGCCAAATATGTGAAGAAAGAATTAAATTAAAGAAAAAAAGAAAAAAAGGGTCCGCTAAGTTGAAAACCCGCAAGGGCAACTTAGGCAAAAATTAGGACAGCTCGCTAGTTTCAAAAACCCACATAGGCGGACAAGTCAAAAATTAGAGCAATAAAAAATATATAATAAAAAAAAGAGGTCTACTAAGTTCAAAACCAATGAGGGCAGCTTAGCCAAAAATTAGGATAGCTCGCTAGTTCCAAAAACCCACATGGACGGACTAGGCAAAAATTAGCGCAATAAAGAAAAGAAGGAAAAAAGAAAACCTAAATTGAAAACCCAAAAGGGCAGTTTAGCTCGTGTCCATAACCCAAATTTTCCTTAGGTCCAGAACCTAGAATCTCTTCTAAGTCCAGAACTTAGCTCGGGTCCAAAACCCAAAATTTCCTTAGATCCATAACCTAGAATCTTTTCTAAATCCAGAACTTAGCTCAGGTCCAGAACCCAAATTTTCCTTAGATCCAGAACCTAGAATCTCTTCTAAGTCCAGAACTTAGCTCGGGTCCAGAACCCAATTTATCCTTAGGTCCAGAACCTAGAATCTCTTCTAAGTCCAGAACTTAGCTCGAGTCCAGAACCCAATTTATCCTTAGGTCCATACCTAGAATCTCTCCCAAGTCCAGAACTTAGCTCGGGTCCAGAACCCAAATTTATCCCTAGGTCCAGAACCTAGAATATCTTCTAAGTCCAGAACTTAGCTCAGTTCCAGAACACAAATTACCCTTAGGTCCAGAACCTAGAATCTCTTCTAAGTTCAGAACTTAGCTCGGGTCCAGAACCCAAATTTTTCTTAGGTCTAGAACCTAGAATCTCTTATAAGTCTAGAACTTAGCTCGGGTTAAGAACCCAACTTTTCCTTAGGTCCGGAACCTAGAATCTCTTCTAAGTCCAGAACTTAGCTCGGGTTCAGAACCCAACTTTTCCTCAGGTCCAGAACCTAGAATCTCTTCTAAGTCCAGAACATAGCTTGAGTCAGAACCCAAATTTTTCTTATGTCCGGAACCTAGAATCTCATCTAAGTCCAGAACTTAGCTCGGGTCCAGAAAAAAAATTTTCCTTAGGTCCAGAACCTAGAATCTCTTCTAAGTCCAAAGCTTAGCTCGGGTCCAGAACCCAAATTTTCCTTAGGTCTAGAACCTAGAATCTTTTCTAAGTCCAGAACTTAGCTCATGTCCATAACCCAAATTTTTCTTAGGTCTAGAACCTAGAATCTCTTATAAGTCTAGAACTTAGCTCGGGTCCAGAACCCAACTTTTCCTTAGGTCCAGAACCTAGAATCTCTTCTAAGTTTAGAACTTAGCTCGGGTCCAAAACCTAAATTTTCCTTAGATCCAGAACCTAGAATCTCTTCTAAGTCCAGAACTTAGCTCGGGTCCAGAACCCAATTTATCCTTAGGTCCATAACCTAGAATCTCTTCTAAGTCCAGAACTTAGCTCGGGTCTAGAACCCAATTTATCCTTAGGTCCAGACCTAGAATCTCTCCCAAGTCCAGAACTTAGCTTGGGTCCAGAACCCAAATTTATCCCTAGGTCCAGAACCTATAATCTCTTCTAAGTCTAGAACTTAGCTCAGTTCCAGAACACAAATTATCCTTAGGTCCAGAACCTAGAATCTCTTCTAAGTCCCGAACTTAGCTCGGGTCCAGAACCCAAATTTTTCTTAGGTCTAGAACCTAGAATCTCTTCTAAGTTCAGAACTTAGCTCGGGTCGAGAACTCAAATTACCCTTAGGTCCAGAACCTAGAATCTCTTCTAAGTCCAGAACTTAGCTCGGGTCCATAACCTAAATTTTTCTTAGGTCCAGAACCTAGAATCTCTTCTAAGTCCAGAACATAGCTCGGGTCCAGGCTCCAAATTTTCCTTAGGTCCAGAACCTAAAATTTTCCTTAGGTCCAGAACCTAAAATTATTCATGAGTCCAGAACTCGAACCGGGTCCAGAACCCAAAACCTCAACCATCTCAAAAATTAAGTCTTATTGCTTTTCACTCTCTCTTACTAAAGTCTCAGATCATTCAAGCAGGGGGCAAACTGTAGACCCTTAATTTTTGACCCAGTACGGTCTAATATAATTTAATAAGTCCAAAAATAATTTTTGTGTGGTCCTATATATTTTAATTACTTCAAAATAATTTTTGTGTTATCTTAATTAAATAATATTTGTTTTAGTATTTAGTTTTTATAATTAATAAAAATAAATAATAATAATAAAAATTAAAAATTAAAAATAAAAATGGCCAGCAGGCAAATTTTCACCCCGCAGCCTGCAAGCTTCTGCTGTAACTTTTTCGCCGGCAAAATTTTTTCGCAATAGTTTTTTTTCACCAGCAAAATTTTTCCGACGCAAATTTTTCCAAAACCAAATATAATTCAGTTTCGATTTTCTTTTCTTAATTAATGTTAGATTCTGTGAATAATTAAGATTAATCATTTAAATCTTCTATAAATAAGACCAAAAACAACACAAAAAGGGATCGAAATTTTAGAGGAAAATTTGAGGGGAGCGAAATTTTGGAGAAAAAACATAGAAAAGGATCGGACTCGAATTCTTTTTGAACTCAGAACTTTGGGAGACTTTTGATTAGGTGGTGGAAACTCAGCAAACCGAAGCAATAAGTAAGCAAATCTATAATTCATCAAAGACAGCAAAGCTTGTCTTTGTTCTTGTTTATCCAAGAAACAATTTTTGGAGGAACCAACAAATAAAGGTATGAATTTCTTTATATATTTTTCTTTACAGTAGCTTTATCACTCAAGATTGAAAATTTCTGTTTCTTCAAAAACATAAAACCCTAATTTACTTTCTAATTTTTCAAAACCTTAAATTGTTTCATTAATTTACCAAAACCATAATCTGCTTTTCAATTTTCTAAAACCCTAAATTGAATTGTTTTCTTTCCAAAAACACTAAAAAATATCTTTTCTATTTCTATAAACTTTAAATCGTTTTGTTTATTTTCAAATTCTAAAATCAAATACATTCTCCGAAACACTAAAAATCCTAATTCAACTTTCAAAACCAAGACAGTAACCCCAGTAACCCCAAACTAAACTAGCTAACATAAACCCTAAAGTTTTCTTAAACTCTAACCCCCTTAAAACCTTAAACCCTAATTTTTCTAAACCCTAATCCTTTAAACATTAAAACCTTAAAACCTTATAAACCTATATGTTAAAATTCAAACACAGTAAGCCTAAAAACAATAATTCAGTAGCTAATAATCATAAACCTAATGTTTTAAAGTGTCCAAACCCTAATTTCATGATTTCACCCTTCAAACCCTAATTTGATCAATCAAAGAACCTTACTAATTTCTTAAATTATAAAACCCTACTCCATTTCAATTCTCTTAAAGTTTATAGTATCTAAGAATTACAAACCCTAAATAATTCTAAAATTCCAAAACCCTAAAGTATTAATTAAAGAATTTTAAATAGAAACAGTAACCCTAGTTTGAATCTTTACTTGCTTTATTTAATTTTATATTTGATTATGTAGTCTATTATATGCTTTAATTTATTTTCAATGCTTTGTTGATTTATTTAAGTTCAATGCTTGATTTATTTAGTTTATCATGGATGGATGTTTACATTTTATTGATGTTTAATATCTTTGATGAATGATTTATTTATGATGAATGGTTATTTACTTTTATCGATTTATTTAGATTTTCAAATGTTGTAAGAGGTATGTTTCCACTTGATGGGTACCTCATTAGTTAAATATCATGTAATTTAAATTGCTTTTCTATTTAAGAACCAATGTAAAGGACATGTTTCTACCTTTCAGTGGGTGTCCTATTTAGGCATGGATTATGTAAGGGCATGTTTCCATCTTCAAATGGGTGTCCATTTATTTGTTTTGCTTTGACACTATTTTGATTTTCAATATATTGATGCTTTATTTTAATTGTTGTGTGTAATATGGATAATATTGTTATCTTTAAGAATTTTATAATATTAAGATCTGTAAAGGAGGCCGGTTCCAATGAACTGGGCGTTGTGGGGGTGCTGGGCCATTTCTCACCTTCGCCACACGTATCCAACTTTTCAAACCCATTAGGGGGTTGGGGATTCCTTAGGAATCGAGTCAGCCACCCCTTTCTTTTTCCCGGCCCATTCGGGTGGCGACTCCATTTTCTCCGGACTTAGGCCCATGTTCTCTAAGGCCCCAAGCCTAAACATTACCGAAGTCGCAAGAACTATTCCACCGGGAGTGGGGGAAAAATCCCCGCTCACACTCCCTTTGATGGATTTGATTGCTTCCTCTTTTAAAAGTTCAATCGATTTGTAAAGTTCCAATTCAAAATTCCAGTCTAAAGCCTGATTCCTCTCTCCTTGTCCTCTTAAAAGTCTTTTCTCATTATTCCTCCTCAAAATTCTTTTTGTTTGTGTTGTTTTTTAGTCTTATTTATAGAAAATTTTGATGATTAATTCAACTTGTTTATGGAAACTAACATTAATTAAGAAAAGGAATCCGAAACCAAATAGAATTTGCTTTCGAAAAAAATTGCGTCGAAAAAATTTTGCTGACGAAAATAAGCTACTGCGGAAAAATTTCGCTGGAGAACAAACTGAGAGAGCGGGCTGCGGAATTGGCTGCGGGCCATTTTGTCCTAACTTTTTGGCGATGAATTTTTTCGTCGCCGATTTTTTCGTCGTCGATTTTTATTTTTATTTTTGTTTATTTATTTATTTATTATTATTATTTACTTTTTATTAATTATAAAAACTAAATACTAAAACTAATATTATTTAATTAAGATAACATAAAAATTATTTTGGACTAATTAAAATATATTGGGCAACACAAAAATTATTTTGGACTAATTAAAATTTGTTGGACCAGATTGGGTCAAAAATTAATGGTCTACAGTTATAAAACCCTAATCCATTTCAATTTTCTTAAACCTTTACAGTAGCTAAGAATTATAAACCCTATTACACTAAAATCCCAAAACCCTAAATATTAATTTAATAACTTTAAATAGAAACAATAAACCCTAATTTGTATCTTTACTTGCTTTATTTTTAGATTTGATTATGTAGTTGATTATATGCTTTGGTGGTTGCTTTATTTAATTTCAATGCCTAATTTATTTAATTTATCATGGATGAATGTTTATTATATATTTTGATTGATGATTAATGATTTATTTATGATGAATAGTTATTTACTTTTATCGATTTACTTTGATTTCCAAATGTTGTAAGATGTATGTTTCCACTTTGTGGGTACCTCATTAATTAAGTTCATGTAATTTAAATTGCTTTTATATTTTGGACTAATGTAAAGGACATGTTTCTAACTTTTGGTGGGTGTCCTATTTAGCTTAGACATGGATGATGTAAGGACATGTTTCCATTCTCGGATGGGTGTCCATTTATTTGCTTTGTTTGGACATTGCTTTGATTTTTAATATAACGATGCTTTATTTCAATTGTTGCGTGTAATATGGATAATATAGTTATATTTAAGGATTTTATAATATTAAGACCTGTAAAGGAGGCCGGTTCCAATGAACCAGGCGTTGTGGGATGCTGGGCCATTTCTCACCTTCCACATACGTACCCAACTTTTCAAACCCATTAAGGGGTTGGGGATTCCTTAGGAATCGAGTCAACCACCCCGTTCTTTTTCCCTGCCTGTCCGAGTGGCGACTCCATTTTCTTCGGACTTAGGTCCTTGTTCTCTAAGGCCCTGAGCCTAAACAGTGCCGAAGTCGCAAGAACCATTTCGCTGGGAGTGAGGGAGAAAATCCATACATCAATAAGAAGGTGGTGGTAGGTCATCAAATAAAGCCCTAAAAAAATCATCGCCTATCAGAGGAGGAGGCAAATCACTCATTCCGAGTCTACCCGAAGCAGAAGCACCAGAATCCCTATTACCTTAGAGTTTCGACTGTCATGGTCCTCACCAGAAGTAGACGAAGGAATCTCATGGTCATTAGTTTGGGGCCTCTAGATGAAGAAGCACCAGGATCCCTCATCCCCTGAAATCAGAAGTCTCGAAAATATTGCTCTGATTGATGATGTAAATTTTCAAAATGGGAAACCTACCGACGACTAGCAACCAACTCTTCTTGAATTTTTTGTTTTGTTCTTCAAGCATCCACTGTAAGCCAAACAGGAAAAGAGTAAGAGCATACATAATCATGCATACATATAGCATAAGTTATCATGGAATAAGAAAACTTACCAGGTAATTCATATCAACACCCTGTGGATGAGATGGCATATCTGGCGGACTAGAATGAGCAAATGAAGGAGCAGTAAAAGAAGGTCCAGTCTCATGATCAAATGAGCCAGCAACCTACAACAATCATTAAAAAGTCAGAACAAGTTAAGAAAGAAGCGATTGCAATGGAAAATTGTAAAAGTTTTACCTGAGAAGTGCTAGCCCCGAGATGTGGAATGAATTCTCCTCCCTTTCCGTGATGTTCCTCTTCGTCTGTGCCCTCATTTTCTTCGAGAATTTCCCGTATGGCAATAGGAGATGCATCAAAGTTCAAGAGCCCTATTTGAATAAAATAGGTATAAGATGCACCCGGTGGATAGAGAAATGTTTCAACATCATAACTGTGCCGAGCCAACCACCATGCATTCTCCGACATTGATGTAATATCTAAAGTATATTTTGGGCAATACATTGGGATCCTCCACTGATCGGGACCAAGAAACCACTCATATACTCTCTCTCCGAGAAACCAGCCACTAGACACAGGGCCAGCAATGACTCGGCAAGTATGTTGAAAAGGTAGCGCAGCATTCATGGAGGAAGTCCAGTTTGTCCACTCTTCTGGGTTCCTCCAGGCCAAATTCACCTGCAAAATGACATAAGGTAAGTAAACTTTCACACAAATTTTAAAGTATACTAATGATATTTTACCTGGTCCCAGGATAGGTAGCTCAAGATAAAGCATTTGGTACGCACATGGTGAGAGCCGGGAACTTTAATCTCGGATATCCAGCTCTCTCTCAGGAAATACCAGGCACCCTCACAAGGTTGTGTTCATATGCCATGCCTACAACAATAATAAAGATCAAATTCATGCAAAAATGAGAATGGAATTAACATTGGTGGAAGAAGAGTACCTCGACAACCGCCATAAATCCAACAAAAGACTTCTTATTTTGGAAAATTTTGTCAAGACCATGGTAAAGACAGGCAAGGCCAGCTTCACTCCATCCATAAAGTGGTACCGTCCTAAAATAAGCAAGGGCCCTCAACACTGACAAATGGATGGAGAATTTAGTGCTACCTAAAATGGTTGGCACTAGCAAATATAGAAAAAAATCCTCGAGCATACTTGTAGACCCTTAATTTTTGACCCAGTCCGGTCCTATATATTTTAATTAGTCTAAAATAATTTTTGTGTTGTTCAAAATATTTTAGTTAGTCCAAAAAAAATTTAATGGTATCTTAATTAATTTTAATATTTATTTCAGTAAAAAATGGTGAAATGAATAAAAATTAAAAAATAATAAAAAATAAAAAATAACAAAAAAAATCGGCAAAAAATGGTGAAATGGCCCCCGGGCCCATTTCGCTCCCGCTGCTGCAGCTTTTTCGCCAGCGCAGTTTTTTCGCAGCATTTTTTTTTGCTAGCGAAATTTTTTCGACGCAAATTTTTCGAAACCTAATACAATTAGGTTTCGGTTTTCTTTTCCTAATTAGGATTAAATACTGTGAATAACTAGAATTATATCATAAATTCTTATATAAATATGGACTAAACAACACAAAAAAAAGGAGAAATAGGGAGGAAAATTGGGCTGAAATTGGTGACCGGGAGTGAGAAGGAAAACTCTGAAACTCTGAAAATTCCTTCTGGCAGTAAATTGAATCGGACTTTGGAGGGAACAATTCAAACAATTCAAAGGCCAAAAGGCTTGTCTTTGACCTTGTTCATCCAAGAAGTAATTTTTGGAAAAACTTACAAAATAAGGTTTGAATTCTTAATTTCTTTTATTTTGTCACAGTAGCTAGATCACATAATTGTTTCTTTTAAATTAAAAGCCTTATCACCTCAATTCACCTTTTCTAAGGTATGAAAATCTTAAATCGTTGCATTATTTTTCCAAAAGTTTAAAGATATTAGTTTTATTTCTTCAAAACCCCAAAACCAAGATTTGCATCCCAAATTATCAAAACCCAAAATTGTGTTCTGTTTCCTTCCAAAAGACTTAAAAATATCTTTTTGCTCTTATGAACTTTAAATCTTTTGTTTAAATTCATAAAACTTCATGAAATTGTCAATTGTCTTTCCAAATCCTAAAATAAAATTCATTACCCAAAACCCTAAATTCAAAAATCCTAAAACCCTAATTCAACTCCAAAACCTAAAATATTGAACCCTAACCTCCTTAAAACCTTAAACCTTAATTTTTTCTAAACCCTAATCCTTTAAAACTTTAAAAAACCATATAAACACAAATATTTAATTTTACACAGTAAGCTTGAAACCATAATTTGATGAGTGGTGCGTCGCGAGCTGCGCTATTGCAATACCGCAAGTGCACGGGTCGGCCAAGTAATAGAGTAGTGAGTGAGTTATCGTTCCACTGAGGACAAGGCAAAGCACTAGTATAAATCTTAACTATTATTTAGTGAATTAATATTTTTGTGTGAAGTTTTGTAATTCAAGACAATTAGTTTAAATAAATGCAAGCAATGATAAATTGTGTGTTGTGTAAAAAGGTTTGATGATAATGATACTATCCACATATTGAATCCCCCTAGCCTCAATTACATTACATGATAGAGTTGAGTTGGCATTCCTCTAACTTAGACTAAAACCTCTCTTGAGCAAATTAATCTCTAATCACTAAGTAGAGTGCTGGAATCTCTTCTCAAACACAATTAAGTAGATCATGCATTAAGAATAAGGAACTATAAACCAAAGGATCTTGTAGGTCTATCTCTAGCACCCCAATCAATCCTCAACCCTTATGAGTAATCAATTCATATCAAGCTTTCTCAAGTCAATAATATAAAAATTGCAACCAATTAATAAGCATGCTATCATCAATTTGCAATAATCATTAAGCATCATAAGGATAAAAAAACTCCATCAATTAAAATCATTCAATCATATAAATAAGCTAGGGTTCTTCAATATCTAGATAGGGAATGATTTAGTTCATGTTCAATACACTTAATACAACAACAACAACAATAACATTAAAATACATAAAAGGAGAAAATAGAAAAACCCCTTTCAATATAGCTTTTTCAATCTCCAGGAGCTGCCAATGGAAGATGGAGATGTTGGAGAGGATGGAAATGGAGGATGAAGATGAAGAGTCAAGGAAAGTGTCACTCCCTCCTTGCCCGAAACGTGTATGCCTAGCCTCCTCCTCTCAAACCTCTCTTCTCTGCCTCTGTTCTCTGTTTCCTGCACAAACCTCCAGCCCTCTGCAGAAGCTCTCTCAAAACTCCCTCTTCTTCTCTTTTTATTTTCCCTCCAAAGCTCAGGCCATGCTTCCAACTCACCCCATTCATCCTTATCTCCCACATTCTCTTTGTTTAATCTTTCTTTCCATCATTTAGACAAGCTTTTTCTTTCTTTAATCTTTCTTTTGGCAAAAGCAAATTGGTTGTTCCCCACTTGTTCCTCAAACCGTGCAAGAGAATTCAACTTTTAATGGGTGACATGACCAAGCCATGAGTGGCTTGGCTGTGTCCCTCATCTTTCTTTGGGACACGGCCAAGCTAGTTGGCCGTGTCTCTTACTGCCCTTCTTCCTTTCTTTCTTTTCTCTTTGGTTTCATGGGGTGACACGGCTAAGTTCTTGGCCGTGTCATGTGACACGGCCAGTGGCTTGGCCATGTCACTTGGGTGTGTCACCTTCTGCTTGTTTCTTTTCTTCTTTTGTTCTTTGGCTAGGTATGGGACACGGCCAAGCTTGTGGCCGTGTCATGTGGCATGGCCACTGGCTTGGGCGTGTCACCTGCCAGTGTCAGCTTCTGCCTTCATTTTCTTCCTTCTTTGCTTGGTTCTTTGGTTTCTATTCTTTGGGTGAGACATGGCTAGTGGCTTGGGCGTGTCACCTGGCCGTGTCAGCTACTGCCTTGAAGTTTCTTTGAGGGACATGGCCAAGCTTGCTTTGGCTTGGCCATGTCTTGCTTGATTCATGCTTTTTCTTCATTGTTTTGATCATCGAAGTGAGTTTTTCCACTTTAACCTAAAACAAACACTTAAAACAAACCTTAAACCAAATTTAAATGAAACATTAACTAAAAACACATAGAAATTATACTAAAAACAAGTATAAAAATACTCTTATCAAATACCCCACACTTAATTCCTTGCTTTTCCCCAAGCAAGGCTAAAATCAAAACAAACTAAACACAAAAATTTTGTTATGTTCAAGAGTTATAAAAATGCATCAAGACTTCCCTATCCCTAAATCCGCAATCAATATCAAATCGAACAAAATCGATACCAATGTAATTAAGTGGCTTTCCATGCATAACCTATATTGTCACTCCCTCACCAACTCTTTAAAAAGTGTTTGATCAAGGTGGTGTTTACACTCATAACAATCAATGAAAGATTATTGCCATAGGCTCACTTATCTATCAAATCTCCACCACTTAATTACAATCAAGCATCAATCAAAAGGTCTTTTATTGGGTTGTAATGGTGCTAAGGTAGAGGCATGGCATTTAGGAAATGTAAGCTTAATCATTAAGTTCAAGAGCACTTCAAGAATGAAGTAACCGATCATATAAATATAACCCCACGATCCCAAAACACCTTTCTCTTATCTACCCCTTGACATTTAAAGAACTTTTCAAGGGAACTCACTTATTGTATCTTGTAACATATTTCAAACATATTTCAACCCTTTCAACAAGAACAACAATTATTCTTATTATTTTTCTTCTTTTTACTTGATTTTTTTTATGCTTTGCAATCTTAAACCTACTAAATTTAACCCCACACTTAATTCAACACAACACTTGGTCATAAACGCTCTTAAAATGCTCTTGACCTAATAAAAGGGTAAGAGTTAAAACAGCAAGGTTCAAGCTAATGATGTTGTGAAAAAGAAAGAAAAGGAAAAATGAAATAGGCTCAAAATTGGCTAACTAAGGTAAAAAAAATAGGGTTGGTCTTTTTAAGCCAAAGTGGGTTCACCTAATTGCCTTAATCATCTTGATGCCTAATTGAAATTTTTATGTAATCTTAAAATGTATGTCAAAGCAAGTTCTAGCAAGTTATCAATCAAAGATGTCCATACACAAAAAGAATAATAAGTTGATGGCTTAATTTCTCACTAGGTTAAAGGTAGTGCAAGGAAGAACCAACAAAATTGACAATAAGCACCAATTCTACTCAATTCTCAAATTCAAGCTTCAAAAATTCAAAGGTCGTCAATCAATAATGTTTATAACAATTGAACTTTCCAAAATTCATTTATTCAAATAAAACACGAAACACATTAACTAAACTAACACAAAAATAACTTAAAGTAAAAACACAAAACACAAAATGCACCCCACACTTAAAATTTCACATTGTCCTCAATGTGAGCATGCATAAACTAAAAGAGATTTTAGATGAAACCTGATTTCCATCGCTTCCATATGCGATATGTAGGGCTCCTTCCACCCATAATGCAATTGGAGTTCATGATTGAGAGGATGGACATCATGCAACTTCGAAATGTGCCCAATGTGTTGCAAAGCTTAGGTAGCATCCTTGGATGAGCAATTGGCCAATGAGAATATGTGAAAGCTGTCATGGGGTGATCCTCCAATGCTATAGGCACTTGGTAAGAATGTTTTTCAGTATGCAACATAGTTATATTCATTTTTCGTTCTTTCTCGCTCCCAAAAGTGGGAGGGATGATCATTGGTTGCATATTGTTCTCCCCAACTAAAACAAATTCCAAGATTTTTGGTGTCTTTTGAAGTTCAACCAAGTTTGGTTGAATCTCATTCTCATCCTCTTTAGCAAATTGAAGTTTCACCTCAATAACCTCGTCATTTAATAGTAATTTGCTCTCCTCAATTTCTAGATTGGAAATATTAGGCTCTACTTCTAAGGTCGTGGCTACCTCAAGCTTATCTACACTATCTTCATTATGGGGCATGTCATATAGTTCTAGAATATGCATACCTTGTTTCTCTTCCTCCAGCCTAAATGGGAATGAAATTGGTGGCATAAAAGGATTTGGAGGTTTATGCAATTCTATCCAAGTTGATGTTTCCAAATTCTCCTCCTCCTTTGATTGACTCAACTCATCTATGTCGGGTTGGATCTCCTCGCTATTTTCTTCTTGATTGATTCCTGCATCAAAGAAATCACAAAAATTGTTATATATTACCTGTTCATTCCTCAAATTTGTGATTACCTGGGTTTGCTCCAATTGGCTAGGAGACTCCTCCTTTTGGTGTGCTTGGGGTTGATGTGCTAGCTGCTCAACTACAGCATCCAACCTCTTCTGTGTTTCTTGCAAAGATTCAGACCTCAACTTATCTTCCACTGTGTATTGCTCGCATTGAAATTTATCGGTATCTTGAATGAAGGCATTCACTCTCTCCTCCAAAGTGAGTTTCTTAGGTTGATCTACATTTTGTGGGCTATTTTGAATGAATGCATTCAATATTTCCCCCAAAGTGGGTTCCTTAAGGTGGTCCTAGTCTGAAAATTGTTCCTGAAAGTAAGAACTTCTTTGGCAAGGCTGAAAATTTTGTTGAGGTGGAATGTACTACTGATTTTCCAAATAAAAATTTGGGTGGCTTTCCCAACTTGGATTGTAAGAATTGGAATATGGGTCATTACCACCCATTTGCTGGAAACTTTGGTAGCCATATTCTTCCTCGTGCCAATCTTGGTATCATTCGAAACAAAATGAACATGTATTGGCACTATGTCCTGCATTGCCACATGCTGCACATACCATGTTAGAATTATAGTCCCTATCATAAACTCCCCAGTGCCTTGAAAACTGCATCTTTACAAAAGGCACTCAGCAATTTAAAGAAAAACAAACAAACAAACAAATTCAAATACAACAAACAAACAAATTTACGGATAACAACAAACAAACAATCCAAAGAAAACAAACAAACATTCTTGATAAAAAAAATAAAACTAAATCAACAGTCTTAATTATATTATTAGTATTGAAACCATTGTCCCCGGCAGCGGTGCCAAAAATTTGGTGTGTCGCGAGCTGCGCTATTGCAATACCGCAAGTGCACAGGTCGCCCAAGTAATAGAGTAGTGAGTGCGTTATCATTCTACTGAGGACAAGGCCAAGCATTAGTGCAAATCTTAACTGTTGTTTAGCGAATTAATATTTTTGTGTGAAGTTTTGTAATTAAAGACAATTAATTTAAATAAATAAAAGCAAAGATAAATTGTGTGTTGTGTAAAAAGGTTTGATGATAATGATACTATCTAGATATTGAATCCCCTAAGCCTCAATTACATTACATGATAGAGTTGAGTTGGCATTCCTCTAACTTAGACTAAAACCTCTCTCGAGCGAATTAATCCCTAATCACTAAGTAGAGTGCCGGAATCTCTTCTCAAACACAATTAAGTAGATCATGCATTAAGAACAAGGAACTATAAACCAAAGGATCTTGTAGGTCTATCTCTAGCACCCCAATCAATCCTCAACCCTTATGAGTAATCAATTCATATCAAGCTTTCTCAAGTCAATAATATAAAAATTGCAACCAATTAATAAGCATGCTATCATCAATTGGCAATAATCATTAAGCATCATAAGGATAAAACAACTCCATCAATTACAATCATCCAATCATATAAATAAGCTAGGGTTCTTCAATATCTAGATAGGGAATGATTTAGTTCATGTTCAATACACTTAATACAACAACAATAACATTAAAATAAATAAAAGGAGAAAATAGAAAAACCTCTTTCAATGTAGCTTCTTCAATCTCCAGGAGCTGCCAATGGAAGATGGAGATGTTGGATAGGATGGAAATGGAGGATGAAGATGAAGAGTCAAGCAAAGTGTCACTCCCTCCTTGCCCAAAACGTGTATGCCCAGCCTCCTCCTTTCAAACCTCTCTTCTCTGCCTCTGTTCTCTATTTCCTGCACAAACCTCCAGCCCTCTGCATAAGCTCTCTCAAAACTCCCTCTTTTTCTCTTTTTATTTTCCCTCCAAAGCTCAAGCCATGCTTCCAACTCACTTCCAACTCACCCCATTCATCCTTGTCTCCCACATTCTCTTTGTTTAATCTTTCTTTCCATCATTTAGACAAGCTTTTTCTTTCTTTTGGCAAAAGAAAATTGGTTGTTCCCTACTTGTTCCTCAAACCGTGCAAGAGAATTCAACTTTTAATGGGTGACACGGCCAAGCCATGAGTGGCTTGGCCGTGTCCCTCATCTTTCTTTGGGACATCGCCAAGCTAGTTGGCCGTGTCTCTTGCTGCCCCTCTTCTTTTCTTTCTTTTCTCTTTGGTTTCATGGGGTGACACGGCCAAGCTCCTGGCCGTGTCATGTGACACGGCCAGTGGCTTGGCCGCATCACTTGGGTGTGTCACCTTCTGCTTGCTTCTTTTCTTCTTTTGTTCTTTGGCTAGGCATGGGATACAGCTAAGCTTGTGGCTGTGTCATGTGACACGACCACTGGCTTGGCCATGTCACCTGTCAGTGTCAGCTTCTGCCTTCATTTTCTTCCTTCTTTGCTTGGTTCTTTGGTTTCTGTTCTTTGGGTGAGACACGGCCAGTGGCTTGGAGAAGATATGTGCATAAAAATTTATGTTTAAGAATTTTATAATATTAAGACCTATAAAGGAGGCTGGTTCTAATGAACCGGGCATTGTGGGCGTGTTGGGCCATTTCTCACCTTCCCCACACGTACCCAACTTTCCAAACCCATTAGGGGGTTGGGGATTCCTTAGGAATCGAGTCATCCACCCCTTTCTTTTTCTCAGACCGTCCGGGTGGCGACTCCATTTTCTCCGAACTTAGGTCAGTGTTCTCTATGGCCCCGAGCCTAAACAGTGTCGAAGTCGCAAGAACCATTCCACTGGAGTGGGGGTAAAATCCCCGCTCACAATACTGTTGGGCTGTGTCTCTGTGAACCCATCCTTTGTAGTTCATCCAATAACTACGAATTGGCTTGATTTTTATCTTAAAATGATCTTTATATGATGGTTCCATAACAATTAATTATTGAATTTCTTCAAATGTTAGAACATCATTGGTAAGTGGAACTGAAACACCATCATACCGAATGTCGGTTATAGCTGCAAAATCTACTGGACCAATTGTCATCTCTACAATGGGGCAAGTGAAAAGTATAAGTTGTGTCCAACCATTATTCTGCAAGCGCCTAGACTATGCTCCAGTCTATCAAATACTCCTCGAATGGTAATTGTAAGATGAAGCTCTCAAAGCCGCAATTTCGGATAATCTGCCTTACCCGAGAAGGCGCTACATCATACCATTGTCGGGCTTTGTAGATACTCCCTCTGCCCCGAATAACGCAATGATCATGCTAACACGGAGCCAGGTAAGTTAACACCAGTTAAGTATATCATTATTCTATCTACTTAAATTCTCAAATTAATATATTTTTTCTAAATTTTCTAAAAAATAAAAAAATATAAATATAAAAACAACAAACAAATAAATATAAAAACATATAAAAAGAAAAATAAAAAGAAGAAGAAAAAAGAAGAAGAAAAAATAATAAAAAGAAAAAAAGAAGAAAGAAAAAGGAAGAAAAAGGAAAAATGAAAAACAAATAAAAAGAAAAAGAAGAAAAAAAACACAAAAAATAAATAATTACCTTGCTCTTTTGATTTTAACTACGATGAAGCGGCATCCCGGCTAGTAGACCTATATTTCTATTTTCATGACGCCGAATAAACTCCAATAACTCAGCCTTAGAATGAGTTCCTGATCTTGATACATGCGTTTTTTCAAAACTGTATCCTAAACTTGAAAGAATTATAACTATGAACGAATAAAATTTACAATTTTACTGTGAATGAAATAAAGAAATCGTTCATTTATATAGAGGAAGAAATCATTCATTTATATAGAGGAACGACAAAGGAAAAACACAAAATTCAAAATGTAAATTTCACTATTGATAAATAGTATATTACTATTTACAAATAGTAGGTTAGTATTTATAATAGTAGGATACTATTTATAAATAGTAGGTTACTATTTATGAATAGTAAAATAGTGCATAAACAGTGACTACACAGTAAATAAATAGGAAACTCAATTATTCAATTTAATCATTCAAATATTTGCGTGTACAAAAATATTTTTGCACTTTTAAAAAATATTTTTACACGCAGGGGGCAAGGAGAAGATATGTGCATAAAAATTTAGCTAAATTTTTTGCAAACAAAATTTATATGCTGCTAACTATAATTATTGTTTTGAAGAAAATTAAATCTCTATTAGCTCAGGTCCAGAACCCAAATTATCCTTAGGTCTAGAGTGTAAAATCTCTTTTAAGTCAAGAACTTAGCTCGGGTCCAGAACCCAAATTATCCTTAGGTCCAGAACCTAAAATTTCTTTTAAGTCCAGAACTTAGCTTGGGTCTAGAACCCACATTACTCTTAGGTCCAGAACCTAAAATCTCTTTTTAAGTCCAGAACTTAGCTCAGGTCTAGAATCCAAATTATCCTTAGGTCCAAAACCTAAAGAACATAGCTTGGGTCCATAACCCAAATTATCCTTAGGTCAAGAACCTGAAATTTCTTTTAAGTCCAGAACCTAGCTCGAGTCCAAAACCCAAATTATCCTTAGGTCCAGAACCTAAAATTTCTTTTATGTCCATAACTTAGGTCGGGTCCAGAACCCAAATTATCCTTAGGTCCAGAACCTAAAATATCTTTTAAGTTTTGAACTTAGCTCGGGTCCAGAACCCAAATTATCCTTAAGTCCAGAACCTAAAATCTCTTTTAAGTCTAGAACTTAGCTTGGGTCCAGAACCCAATTTACCCTTAGGTTCAGAACCTAAAATCTCTTTTATGTCCAGAACTTAGCTCGGGTCCAGAACCCAAAATTACCCTTAGGTCTAGAACCTAAAATTATCCTTGAGTCCTGAACTCAAACTGGGTCCAAAACCACAAAACCTCAACCAACTCAGAAAAATTAAGTCTTATTGCTTTTCACTCTCTTTTACTGAAGTCTCATATCATTCAAGCAGGGGGCAAACTATAGACCCTTAATTTTTGACTCATTCCGTTCCGTTATTTTTATATAGTCCAAAATAATTTTTGTGGTATTTTAATTAAATAATATTTATTTTAGTATTTATTTTTTTATAATTTTTAATAAAATAAAAAAATAATAAGCAATAATAGTAATAAATAAATAAATAAATAAATCAAAATCAAAATCAAAATCGGCGACGAAAAAATCATTGACAAAAAATTCATCGCCGAAAGTCAAATTGGCCAAGCTGCGGCGAAATTGGCTGGCCGCACCAATCCTCGCAGTCAGCGCCTCGCAGATCGCAGTTTCTCGCCAACACTCGCAATTTTGCCAGCGAAATTTTTCAACGCATTTTTTTCTAAAACCAAACTCTATTTGTTTCGGTTTCTTTTCCTAATTAATTTTAGTTTCCTTAAACATTTAGAGCTAGGCTTATAATTTTTCCTATAAATGATACTTGAAAACACAGAAAAAGGGACTGGAACTTGGAGATTGGATAGTGGGGCATTGATTAGGTCATCAAAACTTGGATAACAGAAAACCCTAGCAATAACTAAGCAATCAACAATTCATCAAAGGCAGCAACCTTGTCTTTGTCCTTGTTCATCCAGAAAGCAATTTTTGTTGGAACCAACGAACGGAGGTTTGAATCTATATTTTCTTTATTTATTTCTTTACAGTAGCTTTGTTTCTTTGATTCATAAGAATATACACACAAAGCATTGATCTTTAAATATGTAGTAACTTGATCTTCATTTCAAAATCCTATATTATTTCTTCTGTTTCCAAAAGCCTTAAGAAGCCTAATTTGTTTCTTCTAAAACCTTAAGAACCCTAAAAAATACTCTTATGTTTCTAAAACCTTAAGAACCCTAATTTTTTTTTCTTCTAAAACCTTAAGATCCCTAAAAATATTCTTCTAATTCTAAAAAACCTTAAAAACCCTAATTTGTTTCTTCTATCTCCAAAAAATCCTAGTTCATTTTTTTTGTTTTCAAAAACCTTAAATCGTTTTTCCTATTTCCCAAAACATTAAAAAACCCTAAATTGTTTTCCTCTAACCTTTTTCCAAAATTCCCAAATGTTTTCTTAAATATCCAAACCCTAACCTACTTTATAGTTTCTAAAAATCATAATTACTTTATAAGACTCAAAACTATTTTCTTAAATCATAAAATCAAATATGTTTTCCAAAATGTCAAAAACCTTAATTCTCTCAAAACTAATACGATAAACCCTAATTCTTAAAACCTTAAAATCTTATAAATCCAAACCTTAAAACTCAATACATTAAGCCTAAAATCACAATCCAATAAATATGAATTATAAACCTAATATCTTAAGATTCCAAAACCCTAATTTCAAAATTTTACCCCTCAAACCCTAATTTGATCAATCAAAGAACCTTATTAATTTCTTAAAGTTATAAAACCCTAATCCATTTCAATTTTCTTAAACCTTTACAGTAGCTAAGAATTATAAACCCTATTATACTAAAATCCCAAAACCCTAAATATTAATTTAAGAACTTTAAATAGAAACAGTAAACCCTAATTTATATCTTTACTTGCTTTATTTTTAGATTTGATTATGTAGTTGATTATATGTTTTGATGGTTTCTTTATTTAATTTCAATGCCTAATTTATTTAATTTATCATGGATGAATGTTTACTATATATTTTAATTGATGATGAATGATTTATTTATGATGAATGGTTATTTACTTTTATCGATTTACTTTGATTTCCAAATGTTGTAAGATGTATGTTTCCACTTTATGGGTACCTCATTAATTAAGTTCATGTAATTTAAATTGCTTTTATATTTTGGACTAATGTAAAGGACATGTTTCTACCTTTTGGTGGGTGTCCTATTTAGCTTAGACATGGATGATGTAAGGACATGTTTCCATCCTCGGATGGGTGTCCATTTATTTGCTTTTTTTGGACATTGCTTTGATTTTTAATATAACGATGCTTTATTTCAATTGTTGCGTGTAATATGGATAATATTGTTATATTTAAGAATTTTATGATATTAAGACCTGTAAAGGAGGTCGGTTCCAATGAACCGAGAGTTGTGGGGGTGCTGGGCCATTTCTCACCTTCCCCACACGTACCCAACTTTTCGAACCCGTTAAGGGGTTGGGAATTCCTTAGGAATCGAGTCATCCACCCCTTTTTTCTCCAGCCCTTCCGAGTGGTGACTCCATTTTCTCCTTATTTAGGTCCATGTTCTCTAAGGCCCCAAGCCTAAACAGTGCCGAAGTCGCAAGAACCATTCCACTGGGAGTGGGGGAAAAAATCTCCACTCACTCCTGGCCGAGACTATGAGGAACCAACTGGCTACACTTTTGGGGAACACTAATGAGGCATCGACCAGCATTAAGAAATTGAAGGATATGGGAAAGGCTAATGTTGGTAAAACAGCCTCTGATGATGACAAAGTAATGATTGATGATGATGACTAGGCTCAATACTTCCAAGATCCTCAAGATAAGAAGAAAGAGCCAAAGCTTATGGAAATAGCAATTGTGGAAATGACCGAAACATTGATATGGAGAAGATGATTATTGATTGCTGATGAGGTGTCAAAAATAGACAAGATGTTTTAACAAGATGAGGAGGTCCCTTATAAGTTCAAGATGCCTTCCTTTGCTAGAAACAATGGTACAAGAAATCCTCACTTGCATATTAAGCAGTACATCACTGCCATGTAGTCTGTCAGAGCTATTAAAGTTCAAACTCTAAGGTATTTTATGCTCTCATTGGATCCTGTTATGCAGAATTGGTTCAATACCTTAGATGAAAGTTCCCAAAAAGATTAGGATATGTTGTACAAAGACTTCATCTAGCAGTATGGGTATAATGTCGAGTTGGAAGTTACCTTGATGGAGGTAGAGACTATCAAGCAAAAACAAAATGAAAGTTTTGTTGATTATGTAAAGAGATGGAGAAATAAGGCCGCACTTCTCAAAAGGAGGCCTGATGAGTTGGACTAGATCAAGATGATAGTCAAAGGCATCCTGCCCAATCTTTGAGAAAGGTTGTCTCACACCCTTATAAGGGATTTCAAAGATCTTCTCCAAGAAGGATTGCAAATAGAAGAGTAGGAAAAAGAGAAGAACTATTTTTCTACAAAACAAAATTATCAGTCTGACAATCAAAGTACATATAAGGAAGTTGATGTTAATGCAACTGGTCAGGGAAGTAGAAGACAGTTTTCAGAGTTAGGGAAACCTCTGTCTTGGGTTTTCAACAAGTTATAGAAAAATGGGTTGTTACAACAATTGGCTCCTCGACCCTTGCCGAATCCTTTACCCTAAAATTTGATACTGAAGCCTTTTGCCAATTTCATTAGACAAAAGGACATGAGACGGATAAATGCTTGCAACTTAAATATGAGATCCAAAATTTGATTGACAGTGGAAAGTTGTATGAAACTAACAAACCCAACACCAAAAGTAATCCTTTGCCTGAATTTGGAAGAGTGCCACCGCCAGCAACCTTCATGATAGAGGGAGGATTGATGAGAAGTTTTATCTTGTCCTCTTTTCAAGATATAGATGAAGAAACTACTGAGGAAGGGGTTGCTAGTTTTGACATGTCCAAGTGAATGAAGCATATTTCGACTCCAACTCAACAAACTTCTCTTAGCTTATTTGGTTACTTTTTTTCTTTGATATTTTCTGGAACAATTATGTTTGTTTAAATAAATTACTTTTATTAAATTTATTTTGGTCTTTGTTCATTTTGGTGCTCAACCAATGACAAATCTAGCTTGATATTTATAAATTAGTATATCTATGCTTCATTATTTGAATGATTTTACTAGGTGAGGGAATTGTTCTTTAGCACTGAGTTGTGTATGCTTACTTAAAGAGGGATCTTGCATAATGACCTTTCTCAAGGTCCCAGTCAGTCTTAGAACATGCTTTGACAAACTTTTGAGGCAAAATTGAACATTTTTTGATAAGCCAACAACTAGTATCTGTCCTATTAAAGTCAATCCCTAGTTTGTCACTTTAAGCCTTCATAAGATTTTAGCTTGCTTTCTCTTGGCTTGTAAACCCCTATAACCTACTATAAACCCTTAATTTTGGCACTAGCTAGTCCGGTGTTAATTCCAAATTGTTAATTGGATTGATATATTTTAATAGGGCCTAAAATAAGCTATTTAAACTTTTAAAACCCTAATTGGCTCTTATTAAAATGATTTTATAGATTTTTATTTAATATAGGTACGCTAAACACTAAATGGGTCCGATTTGAAGGTTTGGTTGATTTTTCACATGATTTGGGTTGATTTAAAGTGGTATGGGTGTCCCATGACGAATTAGGGGGAAGCACCCCATATCAAATTAGGGCCTCCAATTCGATATAGAGGCACCCCATATCGAATTGGGGCTCCTAATTCTTTGTGGGGAATCCCCATCGATATGGGGCTATCCCCGTATCAAATTGGTGCCCCATTTTGATATGGTGCAGCCCCATATTGAAATAGGACTCTCCCATTTCTATATGGGGCGGTTTGTTGGCAGTCCATATCGAATTTAGATTGCCAATTCGATATGCACTTGGATTTTGTCAAATTAGGGTTACCTGAATTCGAGATGGTGTCAGTTTTTCTAGAATAAAAGTGTTTCTAATTCGATATAGGCTCGATTTGTGTCGAATAAACCAATTAATTCAATATGCATCAGAGGAAGAAGGAAAACTCCCACGACGTTTAACCAAATACATGCACGCTCTTATAAATACAAACTTTAAAAACCTAGAACATGAGGCAACAACTAGGAGGAACTTTTAACTGGAGTAGCTATTAGCAGGTTTTTGACTTTGATTTTTCTAGAATTAGAGACAGTGAGGTAGGATTTTTGCCCCCACTCTCACGTGGAATGGTTCTTTCGACTTCAACACTGTTAGGCTTGGGGCCTTAGAGAACACGGGCCTAAGCTGGAGAAAGTGGAGTTGCAACAGAAAGAGGCGGATAACTCTATTTCTAAGGAATCCCCAACACCCTAATGGGTTTGGAAAGTTAGGTACGTGTGGGGAAGGTGAGAAATGGCCCAGCACCCCTACAACGATCGGTTCATTGGAACCGACCTCCTTTTCAGGTCTTAATATTATATAATTCTTAAATATAATGATATTATCCATATTACATGCAATCATAAGAATAAACAAGTACTTTATTAAAAATCATAGTAATGTTTAAACAAAATAAATAAATGGACACCCACCCGAGGATGGAAATGTGTCCTTACATCATCCAATGTCTAAAACTAAATAGGACACCGACCAAAAGATGGAAATGTGTCCTTTACAATAATCCCAAAATGTGAAAATAATTTAAATTACATGAAGCTTAATTAATGAGGTATCCGATCATGGAAACATACCTCTTACAATTTTAATAAATAAATAATAATTGAAAAAATATTCATCCATGATAAATTAAATAAACAAAACATAAAAATTAATAAATCAATCGTCAAAACATATAATAAATTACATAATCAATTCTAAAATTAAATAAAGCAATTAATATATAAATTTAGGATTTATATCTTAAATTAAGGTGTTTAGAATTTTAATAACTAAATTAAGATTTAAAATAAAGCAAGTTAAACACAAAAAATTATAATACACAAATAAATATTGAACCTTTTGACGAGTCCATATGACGGTCTCGCTAGCTGGTTAGCGAGCGGGGGTCAAGGGGGCAAAAAATTTTGAAACTAGTTTTTAGGGTTGTAGGTTTTAGTGTTGAAAATTAAGATTTTAGGGTTTAAGGTTTAAAAAAAAGGGTTTTTGTATTTTTTATGAAAATAACAATAGGATTTGAGTAAATTAGATTAGTGTTTTTTGTGATTATGTTATTGATATATATTAAAACTTATGCTTACTGTATGAAAGAAATCAAGAAGAAGTTGAGTAATCAAAATGTTGTGATGATAGTTTTGAAAAGTGGAGGTGATTTTTGATTTAATAAATTGAATTTAGAAGAACTTACCTGCATGTGAAGGCTACTGCATGTGAAGAAATTAAAACAAGTTACTGCCTGCTTTAACACAAGATTTCTGGCAGAGCAAGATCAAGGCAATGCGTTCACTGCCTTTGTATAATTATGTTTCCTTTGTTTCTTTCATCTTCCTCGCTTTCTTTACTTTTTCTTCCCTGTTTTGCTATGGTTTCTGCCTCAAGTCCTAGGAAAAATTAAAAGTCCAAAGTTTCTTGAAATTATTACTACCAAAGTGCGAGAGCCAAAAGTCCCTGCCTCCTTTTTACTTTTAAGTTTCTGCCCGAATCAAGGAAAAATCCAAAAGTCCAGTCCTGAATAATTGTTTCTGACAAAAAAATTCTCTCATGTTCAAATAAAAATTTTTCTCCCGTCCCTCCTTTTTTCTTTTATTTTTTTACTTCTGTGTTTTAATGTGCTATTTATAAGAGAAATAAAAACCTAATACAAATTGATTAAGGTAAAAAACTGTTTCGAAAATAAAATTAAAAACGGTAATTAAAATTATGTGGGCCTGGGTGAGACTGGCGCTGGGCGCTGCTACGCGAGGATCGGCCTGCTGGGCGTGCAAGATTGGGCTTGCTATACGACAGTACCTACGACTCCTGGGAGCCCCTCGATTCGCCGCAGGTAAAGCCTGAGGTGAATTGGCCTGCAGTAGGCCAATTGGCAGCGCTGTGGAGCGTCGCTCTCCGATCCGTCCGATTTTTAATTTTTAATTTTAACTTTTATTAAAAACAAATAATATTATATTATTAAAATAAATAATAAATAAAAATAAATATTATAAATATTATAAATAATAAATAATAAAATAAATAAATAAATAGCAAATATTAAAATAAATAAATATTAAATATTAAAATAAATAATAAATACCGCAAAAATTATTTTGGACTGTTTTAAAATATCGGACTAGACTTTGTCAAAAATTAAGGGTCTATAGAGATTTTTGGACTTTTGGACTTCTGGAGGAGGCTTGGACTTGGGACTTTTGGAAGCAGCAATCACCGATGATAAAACCCTAGCAGCCAAAGCCAAAGAAAGAGGAGAAAGAGCAGCGAAAAATTAATAACTCAAAAAAGGGTCAGTAACCAAAATCAAGGTTGTGTCAAGGCAATTGCCAAATTACCAAAGCTCAACTAAAGAAATAGATTGATTCAGGCAGTGGAAAATATACAATAAAGCTTGGTTCAAACTCTTTAAAGTTCGGTGGAGCTAACAACGAATGTGTGTATTCTGTGTTTCATTCATTTAATTTAATAGATATATTTATCCCCATTTCATACAGTGATCTGCATGTTGATTTCACAGTAGGAATTTACAATACTTTCGTGCAGTAACTCATTTATATAAACATCATGTAGCTTGTTAAAACCCTAATGTAGTATCACAGTAGCTCGTTTAATTAATTTAACATTAAACCTTAATATCCCAGTAACTTTTTTTATTAAAATTCTTTGTGATTAATCTATAATGGATTGCTTGATTTATTATTACATGCTTTACAATGGATGGTACATTTCAATTATTGTATTTCTCATTTTATTTAATTGAATTATGGTTGTTTATTTGGATTGTGAGAGGTATGTTTCCATGATTGGGTACCTCAATTGTTAAGTTTCATGTCACTCAATTTATTTTAAGTATTTGATCAATGTAAAGGATACATTTCCACCAATTGGTGGGTATCCTATTTTATTTATTTACTTTTGGACATTGGACAATTATAAAGGCATGTTTCCATCCAAGGATGGGTGCCTATTGATTTATTTTGTTTGAACTCGTTGTGATTTTAATAAAGTGATTATTTATTCTTATAATTGTGTGTAGTATGGATAATATCATTATAATTAAGAATTTTATAATATTAATACCTAAAAAGGAAGCCAATTCCAATGGCGTTATGGGGGTGCTGGGTCATTCTCACCTTTCCTATACATACCCAACTTTCTGAACCCAATACGAGGTTGGGGATTCCTTAGAAATCTAGTCATCCACCACTTTCTATTTTTTTAGCCCGTCCGGGTGGTAACTCCATTTTCTCTAGGTTTAGGCCCTTGTTCTCTAAGGTCATGAGCCTAATAGTATTGAAGTCGTAAGAACCATTCCACATGGGAGTGGGGGTAAAAATCCCTGCTCGCAAGTTGCCTTATTTGTACCAATTTGTGTTTCTAATAATGGATGAGTAGAGTGGCATAAATCTGCTTCAGTCCTAACTTTATCTCAATAAGTCTGTGATATTAGGCCTAATTCAAGTGTCCTGCAACTATCAATATAGTCTTCACTATATATTCCTTTCTTTGAACTTCTTACCTCTTCACCTTAGTGATCATTAGATTTGTCATAAGAGTTACAACAGCTTAGGGTAGGTTATTGGGTTTACTAGCCAATGAAGAGTAAGCTAAAATTTATGAAGTCTTAAAGGGACAACTAGGAATTGATATTTAATTTGGTGGATACTAGTTGTTGGCTTACCAAACAATGCCTATATCATCTCTCCCTTAAAATAAGTAGAGTTCAATTTTGCCTTGAAAGTTCATCAAAGCATGTTCTAAGATCGACTAGGATCTAGACAAAGGTCATTATGCAGGAACCCTCTCTAAGTAAGTATACATAACTCAATGCTATAGAATAATTCCCTCACCTGGTAAAGTAATTCAAATCATGATGCATAGATACGCTAATTTATGAACATCAAGCTAAATTCATCGGTTGAGCACGAAAATGAACCAAAATAAAAAAAAAATTGATGAAAGTAATTTATTCAAAAAATCATAATTGTTCCAAATAAGTACTGTAGAAAGCAAAATAAAATGAGCAACACTTTCAAGCTAAGGGAGGTGTGTTGAATGAAATATCTCCTTACTTCACATCTTCAATATTCTCATCTTAAAAGGAGGATAAGAATGAATTTTCCTCCAATCCTCCTCCAACCATGAAGGTTACTGGCGGTGGCATTCTGTTGAACCTAGGCAAAGGATTATCCTTTATGTTGGGCTTATCAAGTTCAGGTAGCTTACCACTGTCGATCACGTCTTAGATCTCATGCTTCAATCAGGTGCATCTATCTGTCTCATGTCCACGAGTCTAATGAAATTGACAAAAAGCTTTGCTATCAATGTTTGGAGATAAAGGATTCGGCAAGGATCAAGGATCCAATAATTGTAACAACCACTTTTGTTTGTAACTTGTTGTAAACCCAAGACAAAGGTTTTCCCAATTTTGAAAATTGTCTTCTATTTCCTTGACCAGTTGCATTAACATCAACTTCCTTATGTGTACTTTGATATCCAGACTAATAATTTCATTTTACAGAAAAATGTTTCTTCTCTCTTTCCCACTCTTCTATTTGCAATCCAGCTTGGAGAAGAACTTTGAAATCCTAGATGAGCATATGAGACATCCTTTCATGAAGACTAGGCAACACCCCTCTTACAATTATCCTAATCTTATCCGATTCATCAGGTCTCTTCTTGAGTAATGCTACCTTGTTTCTTCACCTCTTCACATAGTCACCGAAGTTCTCGTTTGATTTTAGCCTTATCGACTCAACTTTCATCAAAGTCACTTCTAACTCTGCATTGCACCAGTATTATTGGATGAAAGCCTTGTATAATAGGTCCTAGCTCTTTTGAGTACCATCCTCTAAGGTGTTGAACCAATTCTGGACAACAAGGTAAAATTAAAGCATGAAGTAATGTTGCGCTCTAATTAACTCTATCACAAAGCGTCACTTGCAAGTATACGAGGTAGTTGTAGCAAAGGTGATCGCCCCAAGGTCGTCTCTCAAGGAAGCTAGATAAGCTAATTGATTATCAGATGATAAATAACAAGTGATTAATAAATTTAAATTGCTAACAACTAATGAAGAAGATCGATTTGGAGTTTAAAACAATAAAAGTAAACTAAGCTGATGTATTAATTCAGTTAATAGAATGGTCTAGGGTTTGCACTTCTCTACTACTTATATGTATGAACAGTTATTTCTCTCAACCAATTTAATTTCAAAGATTAAATCTCAAGCAACTTAATTAATCGAGTCAAGGAAATAAGCTCTCGCATTCAAACCTCTTTCAACTAATCTTGTTACAATTGATATGATCTTTTTCTTAGGCTATATCTCTAATTCACCTAAGTCCCTAATTGAATTGTTCCAGCATTAGACTTCATCTCTCAATCCTTCATCTAATACCTTAAACACATAATTGGTGGCCAATCATGTAACACCCCTATATCTCGTATACGTACCAAGCATGCTTAAACGATCGTAACATACGTATACTGAATATAGAAAATGCCACAGTTTAAAAAGACAACAATAAACTTTATAAATAAATGAAATCAATTTCCAACATTTATAAGAAATCCAAAAGACACCATATATAAAAATGTTTATCAAATTCACAGCGGAAGTTATTACAAATAAGTTATAAGTCAACGTTTACAAAACATAAAATATATATGTATACATGATTGGCAGCTTTTCTCTGATCTTTAAGTCCCAAAATGAACTCTTCAAGGTCTACTCTCACTCGGTCTCGAAGAACTCTCAGGTTCAACTCTGTCACCTGCGCGATCAAACACTATCGCGCTAAGCCATCGGCTTAGTAGTACAAAGTATGCTAGCATTATGCTTTAGTGCAATGTAATGTCACACATTTTATTAATAAATCAACATCATAGATGGAAGGCTAACCACATACCTTTATATTTCATAAACTATACATATATAAACATATCACATTTCAACATCCTTCCCTATAACTCACTAATCAATCATTGTACCATTCATAAATCACATTAAGCAAAGAAAAGCATGGGCCCAAAACACACTAATATATTATTCAATTTTCAGAGTAAATGTTTTGGTTTAATCATCACATTTATCATTATCATAAACCCAACTAGGCTTCAAGGATTAGGTTCAACCAAGCTTCAAGGGGAACAAAGCATGCTAAGTCTCAACCCAACTTGGCTTCAAGAACCAACCCAACCTAGCTTCAAGGGTTGTAACATCTCAATTAGGCTTCAAGGACTAGACCCATCCAAGCTTCAAGGGGAGTAAAACATGTTAAACTTCTACCCAACTTGGCTTCAAGGATCAAGCCCAACCTAACTTCAAGAGAGTGTTACTATCATTAGGCATGCCACCAACAACAAACTCTAAAAATTGAATAACACATTAGCCACACAATTCATTTATTATTTCATTATCAATTCTCATCATCAATTAGGCAAACATGCCTTATATCTTTCAATTGAATCATCATAGCCAAACACAATGGCTTCATATCATAGCATATCTTAATACCCATCTTAGCAATTCCTCTTTCAAATGTACAATCATTTGTATCATCATATCATTCATATAATACATATATATATCATCATTGATATAAACATAGCAAAGTACATTCTTCACAAGAATCAACAATGCAATAATGCAGGATGTGTACTTACCTCAAAAGCAATTTACACAACTCAAAACACTCCCTTTCCCAAGGTTCTTATGCTTCTTAAATCAATGACAAATCACCTTCTTCAAGACCTAATCCAACAAATATAACACACACTTACTTAAGGATACACAAGAAGTAATCAAGTTAAGAGTTAACTAGGGCAATCTCTACACATGACACGCTCAACCACACGAGCGTGTTCCTGACTGTGCCCTAACTCCACAACACAGAAGCTATTACACGCTCATGACCACGGGCGTGTCACTGGGCATGTAATACATACTGCCTCACACAAATACATCAACACGTCCAACAACCTGAACGTGCTCCTGGCCGTGTAAATTATCCATTCTCACAGTAGCTATGACACGCTCAATAACACGGGCGTGTTACTGGCCGTGTCAAGCCTACTGCCACACAGAACAATTGACAAGCCTAAGAACCCTGGACGTGCTCATGGGCGTGTCAGGCCAAAAACCCAGATTTTGGCCAAAACAACACCACAACTAACAAATCACTTCCATCCACCAACATCCACTTCCACCAAACTTAACAAAACATACCCAAACATCATCTCAAACTTGCAACAACACCAAAACAAGCCAAAACACACATCAAACACAAATCACAAACATCATCAAAACTCTAAACATAACCACAACTCAATCTATACCAACCAACTTATTCTTTTCTTCAATCCAACCCCAAAATCCAAAACCACTTAAACCAAATACTCTTAAACACCACACAATCAAACCAAACACATAACCATCACAACTCCAACTCACAAACCCAATTAAATCAAAGAATCAAGTGGAAAAGACTTACCAATGATGAAGAACTCTCAAACCTCCAACTTGATCTCTTGAAAACTCTCTTCAATCTTGAACTTGGAAAAGCAAATCTCCCTCTTGCTCTCTTGCTTCTTGATGGCCGGACAACATAGAAAAACAAAGAGAAAGAGAGAAATGGTTGAGGACCACGCAGAAAAAGAAAGAAAGAAAACCAAATAAGCCAAGTCAAACCCACTTTTCCTTAAAATCCTC
Source organism: Garcia nutans (assembly GCA_947685225.1). NCBI lineage: Eukaryota > Viridiplantae > Streptophyta > Magnoliopsida > Malpighiales > Euphorbiaceae > Garcia > Garcia nutans. Next base: position 26,326,201 of record CANTUV010000007.1, on the reverse strand, counting down.
TCATCCAAGTATTTATATAAAATAATACAAATATCTTCTTCCACTCCACTAACTCTAATCCCACTTAATATAAACTATTCCTTAAACATAATTAATCAATAATTAATCTCTTCCTTTGACTTTCCCAATGACTTATGTATATGTTATATATATTTACATATATACAACATATAAACTCTCTCTTCATTTTTTTCTCTTTTCCAATTAAACACAAATACACTTACTTCAATTACAACAATTATTACACCAAACTTTTAGGGTATATTTTGGGATATTACAAATCAATTATATATTAAAAATAATTCCATTCAATCAAGGCTAAAGAAATAATTCTATTAAGAGCAATAACCAATTCATACAATTATAGCAGATCCATACAAACCCTTGACTAGATCAAATTAGTTCATATTAATGTTATCAAACATACTCATCCCATTAATATTCAAAGAAATCAATTTATACATGATAATATTCATAAATACAGTTCCAATGAAATTAAAGAGATAAAGTTCGAGAACAAAACCAAGTTACAAACTTCTTAGCTCTTGAAGAATCTCTTATTCAGAACTTGCTCGAAGAATGTATCAATGGCAAGAACAAATCTAATCTAGGCTAGTTTTAATCCAAGTGTAATCAATAATCAAAGAAAACAAGATATGAAAACCCTCACTATTCTTTGACGGCTAAACAAAACTCAAAATCTCAACAACCTCTTTGAAAACCCTAATTTTTAATATTTATACAAAACCTCCGCTCCAAAAATTCGCGTCTTCATTAATCCATGAGTGACACGGCCAAACTCAAAGGAACTTGGCCGTGTTTGAGGTTCTTGGAGGGACACGGCCATAAGCTTGGCCGTGTCCCCTGAAGGTGTCATCTACTGCTTGATTTTCATCTTTCTTTTGCTTTGGACTTGAGTGTGACACAGCCAAGCTTAAACAACTTGGCTATGTTGGACAATTTTGGAGGGACACGGCCACAAGCTTAGCCATGTCCCTTGCTTGTGTCACCTTCTGTGTCTTGGTCTTCTTCCTTAGCTTGGTATGGGACACGGCCAGTGGCTTGGCCATGTCCTCTGAGTGTGTCAGCCACTGCCCAAATTTTCCCTTTCTCTTGATTCCTCAGTTTTTTCCTTCCTTAGCATGGTTCCTTGCATATTTAACCTAAAACAAAACTTGAAACAAACTTTAAACAAGAATTAAATAAATATTAACCAACAAAACATGACACCACACTTAAAACTAGGACAAAAATAACAAAAACACTGAAATAAATTAAAACTACCAAAATTAATGAAAACACTAAATAAACTGATTGAGACTACCAAAATACCAAAAAAACAATAATTATCATAATAAATAAGATACAAATCTGTAACAAAAACTAATAAAACAACTACCCCACACTTAAAACTTTGCTTGTCCTCAAGCAAATTCACATGGCATAAATTAAAAACTCAAACAACTTAACTATAATACCAGTATATAAGATGAATTCAGCCATAAATAATTGCAATTTACTTCAATCAAGGATTTTCTTAACTCATTCATTAATCCAGACATACAAATCTTATCTCTCATCTAAGTGTTTCACTCGATTTCAAAGGTTAATTCACTCAAACCACTCATGATTGCATACTACCATAAACTTGCTTAATTATCCAATCTCTCTCACTGATTTTCTCAAGAAATAATCCAAAGGTCTTTCATTTGGATGTAATGGGGCTAAGGTGAAGGTGTGAGAAAAGACATTTAAGTTGGAGCATCAAGAAATGGAGTATCTAAATTAGACAATACTCTTGCTAAGAAACTCATAACTCCCTCAAATGGCATATTCACCAACCCTTGATACTGTCACATACTTGCATATTTGAAGAAAAATACAAGAGTCAACATTCCTCTAATGCTAGAAAATATATGAATTATATATATATATCTTCATTTTATTTTATTTTTATTTTCTCTTTCTCTTTTTCTTTTATTTTTATCATCATTTTTTTAATATATATATATATATATACAAAATATAAACTTGCATGGAACATCTAGCTTAAAATGTAGAGGAAAAGAATAATCAACTCTTAATCAAATACAATGTGCAAAGTATGCATTTCAACCCCAAATAGCAATACCATTTTTTTTTTTGCTTACCCCACACTTTTGAATTAAACCACCCTCTTGTCATATCATAAAACTCCATTCCTTAATGTAGGTATGATGATAGTAAGAACATGTTAAGTTGAGAATTGTGTTGATCAATCAATAAAAGGTCAAAGGCTCAACCTGGCTCACTAAGGAATTCAATATTAAGGGAGGTCTTTTTAAGCTAAAGGGCTATCCTAATTTGCCTTCATCATTTTAAAACTTGAGATTAAATCATAATGTGAGTTCAATTAGTATGCAAAAGCAAGCTCTAGAGATGCAAAATCATGAAGGTGCACACTTAAGAAAAGAAAATCAATTGACAATAATATTCAATCTATGAGGCTCAAAACTCACAAAGGTGGGTTCTCAAAGATTTATATGTCATGAATTGCAGAATGTGAAAATTGATCCTGAATGAATTCAAATGCTAATCACTATGCTAATACTAAAGTCTCAACTATAATGCTAGAATCAAAGAAAAGTCAATAAGTTTTCAACAATTATGCCATGCACAACACACAACAAAACAAGAATTAAAGAAAAGTTTAAAGATTACCCCACACTTAGAATTTACATTGTCCTCAATGGAAAACAAGAATAATAAAGAAAAAGAGTTAAAGGACAACATGTCTTCCATCGTACCCTGGTGAGGCAAAACCCTAACTTTTCATCACAAACACAAATGTTCAAAAACAAAGTACAATATATAAAATAAAATATCCAAAATATAAAATGTTAACATTACAAACAAAAACGAAAAATAATAACAAAAATATGCTAAACACAATAAAGCAAGGAACTCAAAATCTACGGTGAAGGCGGATGTGAAGATGATGCAGCCGAGGGATGGAGACTCAAAATCTTAGCAAGGTTGTTATTAATTTGATCCAACTGTTGCAAGACAGCAGCATGATTATGGTCCACCTTGCCCTACAATGCCTCAATCCTATTAAGTATCTCTTAATTATCCGAGACTGGAGCATCTTCATTTAAATAAAGAGAATCTGAGTCGGACTCCTCTTGGACTCGAGGTCTCTTCTGTCTGTCCCCCGGTACTTCTGGCTCAGTTGAAGCCATCATATACTCCCCTCTCCTATGCACCACCATATGCATCTTCTCTGATGTGGCCAAATCCAATGAATCATTACCCAAAATTCTAGTCATGCGATAGGTACTCGGGTCAAAATCATCAAGAAGGGCTACTGCCAATGTGGTAACCAATCCTCTAATACAAATTGCCTCCTTCTTTTTATTGGCCACACTATCAAAATATCGGCTAACCAATAGCCGAAACTAATGGGCACTGCATTACACGCACAATCCAAGAAAAAGAGCTCACTCAATTCCACTACACCCGGGCTCTCCTTCCTAGCAAAGAATCCGTAGGACATAAAATGATGCAAGTACCTCAAAGCAAGATTGCTCAATTTAGTTGCTTTAGCCGATTTGGCCACATAAGTCCCTGAGCCTAATGCTTCCCAAGCAAATTGTTGTTTAAACTCCTTAGGTATTGACCTTTCCCTGTGTTGATGGAAACCATATATAGCATTCAATTGTTCAATATTAATCACAAATGATTTCCCAAGCAATTTAAAACTCATCCTAGAGAAAATTTTTTGTTAATCTCTTTCAACCTTAAGAGATGTCAAAAATTCCAAAGTCAGCTCTTGAAACTGCAAAGGTCGCAAGGAGACTAGGTTCTCCCACCCAAGAGTTTGCACATAACGATAAAAATTATTCCTAATTTGCAGAGCATTAAGGGATTCATCATTAACATACCTCATCGAGAAGAAACCCCGAGCCAAAAGATTCGCTCTCTTTAAAGATGAAAATGATGAAGATGAAGATGCACCTTCAGTTGTACGTCTCTTCTTCTTACAGTGGGAAACCATCTTCGTTCTTTGCATCTTGAAAAATCTGAAAATTTCGACACTAAAACTTGATTAAATCGATCTTTTGTGAGAGAAGAAGAAGTTTTATCAGATTAATTTTTGTTTTGGTGAAGAAAATTGAGACTTAATGGAGGTTTTGGAGCTTTGAAACACAATCAATGGAGGTTTGTGAGAGAGAGAAGTCGAGAGAGCTAGAGAGAGAATAGAAGATCTAGGGATTGGAATGAGCAAACAGTGAAAAAATCGTGTTTTTAAAGTGTAAAAGTGAAGGGACACGGCCAAGCTTGGATAGACACGGCCGTGTCTGGTGTGTTTTAAGGGACACGGCCAGTGACTTGGCCGTGTCCCATGGGTGTGTTTGCCTCTGTGAAGAAAAGTTGTAAAAACTAGAACAAAGGAGTTTTGGGTGAAGCTTGGCCGTGTCACCCACTGTATAGAAATGTTGCAAAAAAAAAACAAAAAGAAGAAGATTTTGAGGAAGCTTGGCCGTGTTCCATGTGACACGGCCAAACTCCTTGGCCGTGTCACCTACTGCCCTTTTTATTTTTTTTTATTTTTTTTAATTTTATTTTATATCACCAAATCTTAAAGAAATTGCAAACCTCTTCTTCAATCCACCCTGAAACACATTAGAAAAATAAAAACCGATCAAAGAACCCATTTCATTTATTTAAACAAACATAAAATCAAAATTGCTAAATTTAAAATTACAACTATGAAAAAGAAATGCAAACTGATGGTTTGCCTCCCATTTAGCGCTTCTTTAATGTCATATAGCTGGACATCTTTGTAAGACTTAGGGATCGTGGATCAAAGTGCTGTCAATGATCCTTACTTCTTGAAATCCTTCATTATATGGCTTAACTCTCTGTACATTTACTTAAAAAGTTTCATTTGTTCGAGAGTTAAGCAATTCAATGGGACTAGAAGGATATACCCGAGTTATCTCGAAAGGACCACTCCACCTAGACTTGAGTTTACCTGGAAACAGACGAATACGAGAGTTAAAAAGTAAAACTTTCATACCTGGACTCAAAGTCTTTCACACTATAATTCTGTCATGAAGTGCTTTAGTGCGATCCTTATAAATCCTCGAGCTCTCATATGCCTCATTCCTCAGCTCATCTAACTCTGAAATTTGCAGAAATCATTCTCTCTTCGCCTTGTCCAAGTCCAAATTCAGAGTCTTGATTGCCCAATATGCTTTGTGCTCCAACTCCACTGATAAATGACAAGCCTTACCAAAAACAAATCGGTATGGACTCATACCCAAAGGAGTCTTGAAAGCAGTCCGATATGCCCATAGTGCATCATGCAATCTACTCGCCCAATCTTTTCTTGATAAGTTGACTGTTTTCTCCATAATACCTTTTATTTGCTTGTTGGATGTTTCAACTTGCCCAGAAGTCTATGGATGGTATGGGGTTGCCACCTTGTGCTTCACACCAGATTTGTGCATTAACTTCTCAAAGAGTCTGTTGCAAAAATGACTTCCCCCATCACTGACTATCACTCTTGGTGTGCCAAACCTGCTAAGAATGTTTTCCTTCACAAATTTAACAACCACATTAGCATCATTAGTACGGGTGGGGATTGCCTCCATCCATTTTGAAACATAATCAACAGCAACTAAAATATATTCATAACCAAAAGACTTAGGGAAAGGACCCGTGAAGTCTATTCCCCATACATCAAATAGTTCAACAACAATATATGATTGAAGGGGCATTTCATTCCTCCTTCCAATGTTACCCACTCTTTGACAGCGATCACAGTGCTTACAATACTCTTGAGCATCTTTGAATAGAGTAGGCCAGTAAAAACCACTTTGAAGCACCTTTTCTGCAATCTTTCTTCCTCCAATATGTCCACCACAATGAAGGTCATGACAAAATTTAAGAACACTCAGTTGTTCTTCTTCAGATACGCACCTGTGAACTATCTCATCTTTGCAAATTTGGAATATGTAAGGTTCATCACAAAAGTAAAATTTACTTACGTGAAAAAACCTCTTCTTTTCCTGAAATGACATGTTAGAACGCAATATACCACAATCAAGATAGTTAGCAATATCTGCAAACCAAGGTGCATCAAATACCACAAATAGCTGCTCATCAGGAAATGCTTCTAAATTTTTATGAATGCTATCAGATGCAAGATTTTCACTAAAGAAGGGTAATCTGGATAAATGATCGGCAACAACATTCTCACTACCCTTAGTATCTTTGATTTGGAAATCAAATTTTTGCAACAATAACACCCATCTAATTAAGCGCGGTTAAGCATGCTGTTTTGTTAAAAGATATTTTAGAGCTGCATGATCAGAATGCACAATAATTTTTGACCCAATTAAATATGCTCTAAACTTATCTAAAGTAAAAACAACAGCTAACATTTCCTTTTCAATTGTGGTGTAATTCATTTGTGCACTATTTAGGGTCAAGCTAGCATAATATATTACTCTCAAGAATTTATCAACCCTTTGCCCAAGAACAGCTCCTACTGCATGATTAGAGGCATCACACAATATTTCAAAAGATAAAGACCAAACAGGAGCTACAATTACCGGTGCACTAGTCAGTTTTTCCTTAAGGGAATTAAAAGCTTGCATGAATTGTGCAGTAAACTCAAATGGAACATCTTTCCCTAGCAAATGGAACAATGGTTGGCTTATTTTAGAAAAATCCTTAATAAACCTCCGGTAAAAACCTGCATGCCCTAGAAAACTTCTTATTCCCTTATCAGAGGTAGGTGGGGGGTAATTTAGCAATCAATTCTACCTTGGCCTTATCCACCTCAATCCCCTTACTTGTCACAACATGACCTAATACAATGCCCTGAGTAACCATGAAATGACTCTTTTCCCAATTTAAATTAAGGTTACATTTAATGCATCTCTCAAGCACAAGAACAAGTTTATTGAGGCAATTATCAAAAGAACTACCAAAAACAGAAAAGTCATCCATAAATACCTCAATAAAATCATCTATCATGTCTGAGAAGACAGACATCATGCATCTCTGAAAGGTTGTAGGTGCATTGCACAAGCCAAAGGGCATACGTCGAAATGCATAAATCCCAAAAGGGCAAGTAAAGGTAGTCTTGGACTGATCCTCTGGTGATATCGGCACGTGATAGTAACTTGAATATATTAGCAATTGGATATATTACTCCTTCATCCAGTAATTTGAGCACTTACTTCTTAACCACCTTACTCATATTTGGGTTAAGGCGCCTTTGGGTCTCCCTCACAGGTTTAGCTCCCTCTTCTAAGGTGATTCTATGCATGCACATTGAAGGGCTAATACCTTTGATGTCACTCAATCCCCATCCTATTGCTCTTTTCAATCTTTTAAGCTCACTTACCAACTTCATCTCCTCCCCTTCACTAAGTTCACTAGATATTATCACAGGTAAGGTATTGTGATCTCCTAAAAACACATATTTCAGATTTTTAGGTAACTCTTTCAGCTCTAACTCAAGTAAAGGGTTCTTCTCTTCTTTTTTAATGGAGGGAAGTTCACAAACTAGGTCCTCCTTAAGTTCCTCTATTTCAGCACTCTCTAATGTCTCAAGGCAATTGGCTATTTCTGGATCAAAAATATCTAAACCACCATCTAAGGTCAATGCCAGCTCCAATTTATCTGAGGAACCTGTCTGCAAGAAAACATCTGAAACAACTACATCAATACAATAAATTAAAGAGCAATCCTCATATAATGCAGTTGTAAGAATAGGAGAAGTGTTAAAAATAGAAAATTCAACCGTTTGTCCTAAGACAGTCATTGACAATTTACCATTTTTAACATCTATCAAAGTGTTGGTAGTCGCCATAAAAGGCTTACCCAGCAGAATAGTGTGTGCTGATGGTGGAGGGTTACTTCCTTCCATGTCAAGAACTATAAAATCTACAGGTACTATCAACCCACCAACTTTAACTAAATCATCATCTATAACCCCTTTCGGGAATCTAAGAGATCTATCAGCTAATTGCAACACCATTTTGGTTGGTTTAAGTTCCCCTAGTTCTAATTCAAGGTACACAAAATAAGGCATCAAATTTACACTGGCTCCTAGATCACACATGCCATCAGTCCCCTTTCCATTCCCTATAGTAATTTGAATGATGAAACTACCAGGATCCTTTAGCTTTGGAGGTAGTTTATGCTGCAAAAAAGCACTAGCTACCTCTGACACTATCACCTTTTCATTTGGCTCATACCTCTTTTTCTTTGTGTTCTATTCCTTGAAGAATTTAGCATAAGCCGGCATGTTCTTTATTGCTTCAAGTAAGGGTAAGTTAATACTTACCTTAGACAGCATGTTGAAGATGTCTGAAAATTGCTTGTCTTATTTATCATTCTTCAACCTGCTGGGGAATGGTATAGGTGGCCGGTATGGATTGCTTGCCTTGTATAAATCTGCTGTAGGGGACTTCTCCATTGATCTTTCTTTAGCACCTTTGTTCTCAGGCTCTCCTTCCTTTTTATTCTCTTGCTTACCTGCATTCACAGAATTATTTTCAACATTATTATTAATTACCTTGCCACTTCTAAGAACAGTCACTGATTGTGCCTGCTCGGGTTAACTTGGAAATTTCCCTTTTTTTTTTGAATCTGCATCTGTTGTGCAAGTTATCCCACTTGGGTCTCCACTTTCTTAAAAGATGCTTCTAATGAATCCAGCCTCTTGTTGTTCATCTCTTGATTTTTAGCACTGACTTGGATAAAAGCCTGTAAACTTTTCTCCAAACTCTCTCTCTTAGGCTGCCCTTGATTTGAAGATTGACCCTGCTGTTGGTTTTGTCTCTGGAGTAAATGGAAAGGCTGTTGAGAATTATTTGTTGACCAGGAAAAATTTGGATGACTCCGCCAACCAGGATTGTAAGTATTGGAATAAGGATCATTCCGGGCCCTTGGTTGATATCCCCCCATAGCATTGACTTGCTCAGCTTCATTTCCATAAGACTCATATATGGAGGGCAAATATTTGCTCCATGCTTGAAAGTTCAACAAATTCCACACACTTCTTGAGTGGATGAAGAGGTATTGTTCTTCATGTTCAGCATCTGCACCTGCCTTGTCAATTCAGCTATCTGATTGACCATCTCACTATTGGCTTCTAGTTGATTCACCCCTTTACTTCTTCCTCTTACACTTTTCTATTGAGAATTAGCTCCCAACATCTCAAAGATCTCATAAGTTTCATCAGCTGTCTTTTCTCCCATAGCTCCCCCAGCTGCGTTATCAACAGTGTTCTGAAATTGCTGGGTTAGACCATCATAGAAAAATCGATTCAGAAGTTGAAGTGGGTAGTGATGGTGTGGACACTGGATCAATAGCATCTTAAATCTGTCCCAAGCCTCATGAAATGGCGATCCTTCAAATTGAGAGAATGTAGCTATCTTCCCTCTCAATTCAGCTGTCTTCTAATGTGAGTAAAACTTGCCCATAAATTTATTATAAACTTGCTCCCAAGTTGTCAAAGAATTTTCGGGCAACATCATAAGCCAGCTCTTTGCCCTATCCTTCAATGTATACGGGAAACATCTCATCCTCAACCGGTCCTCCGTTAGTCCTCCCAATGTAAAAGTGTTGAGGGTGGAGTAGAAATCCCAGATAAAGTTCAAAGGATCTTCATTTGGAACTCCATAGAATGATGGCAGCATGTTGTAATGGATGTTCTTCAATTCATAATTTCTTGCTGCATCTGTCAATCTTATGCAAGAGGTGGAAGTTCCAATGACAGGTCTAGCAAAATCTCTCATAGTTCTTTGCCTTTCTTCTCCCATGTTGGTAGATTGTGCAGATTTCGACTCAAAATCAGAAGTGTCCTCTTCTGTAGTATCAAATCCGGTGTACAGTTCAAACTCTTCTCTGCTCCTTTTCACTCTTTGAATTTCTGGAATAACTGGGTATAGCTCTCCTCTGAGTGATCTCCTGGCTTGCATAAACAAAATTTCTAGAAAAAGAAATTATTAAAAGCAAAAGACAAAATAAAATCAAAAGTAAACAATGAAAAATAATCTAAAATATTTATGCCTAATAAACAATTACGCCAATTAGCTCCCCCGGCAACGGCACCAAAAACTTGTTGTGCTTTGATTAACTCTACCACAAAGCATCACTCGCAATTATACGAGGTGGCTGTAGCAAAGGTGATCGCCCCAAGGTCGTCTCTCAAGGAAGCTAGATAAGCTAATTGATTATCAGATTATAAATAACAAGTGATTAATAAATTTGAATTGCTAACAACTAATGAAGAAGATCGATTGGAGTTTAAAACAATAAAAGTAAACTAAGCTGATGTATTAATTCACTTAATAGAATGGTCTAGGGTTTGCACTTCTCTACTACTTATATGTATGAATAATTATTTCTCTCAACCAATTTAATTTCAAAGATTAAATCTCAAGCAACTTAATTAATCGAGTCAAGGAAATAAGATCTCGCATTCAAACCTCTTTCAACTAATCTTTTTACAATTGATATGATCTTTTTCTTAGGCTATATCTCTAATTCACCTAAGTCCCAAATTGAATTGTTCCAGCATTAGACTTCATCTCTCAATCCTTCATCTAATACCTTAAACACATAATTGGTGGCCAATCAATTATATATTAACAATAATTCCATTCAATTAAGGCTAAAGAAATAATTCAGTTAAGAACAATAACCAATTCATACAATCATAGCAGATCCATACAAACCCTAGACTAGATCAAATTAGTTCATATTAATGTTATCAAACATACTCATCTCATTAATATTCAAAAAAATCAATTTAGAAATGATAATATTCATAAATACAGTTCCAATGAAATTAAAGAGACAAAGTTCGACAACAAAACCAAGTTACAAACTTCTTAGCTCTTGAAGAATCTCTTATTCAGAACTTGCTCGAAGAATGTATCAATGGCAAGAACAAATCTAATCTAGGCTAGTTTTAATCCAAGTGTAATCAATAATCAAAGAAAACAAGATATGAAAACCCTCACTATTCTTTGACGGCTAAATAAAACTCAAAATCTCAACAACCTCTTTGAAAACCCTAATTTTTAATATTTATACGAAACCTCCGCTCCAAAAATTTGCATCTTCATTAATCCATGAGTGACACGGCCAGACTCAAAGGAACTTGGCCATGTTTGAGGTTCTTGGAGGGACACGGCGACAAGCTTGGCCGTGTCCCCTGAAGGTGTCATCTACTACTTGATTTTCATCTTTCTTTTGCTTTGGACTTGAGTGTGACACGGCCAAGCTTAAACAACTTGGCCGTGTTGGACAATTTTGGAGGGACACGGCCACAAGCTTGGCAGTGTCCCTTGCTTGTGTCACCTTCTATGTCTTGGTCTTCTTCCTTAGCTTGGTATGGGACACGGCCAGTGGCTTGGCCATGTCCTCTGAGTGTGTCAGCCACTGCCCAATTTTTCCCTTTCTCTTGATTCCTCAGTTTTTTCCTTCCTTAGCATGGTTCCTTGCATATTTAACCTAAAACAAAACTTGAAACAAACTTTAAACAATAATTAAATAAATATTAACCAACAAAACATGACACCACACTTAAAACTATGTCAAAAATAACAAAAACACTGAAATAAATTAGAACTACCAAAATTAATGAAAACACTAAATAAACCGATTGAGACTACCAAAATACCTAAAGAAAACAATAATTATCATAATAAATAAGATACAAATCTATAACAAAAACTAATAAAACAAGTAACTTAGGGTTTGAGCCTTAATAGCTCAGGCAGACTGCATAACAGTGATGTATTGCTTCACATAGTGATGAGGATTCCAGTTCCATCAAACTTGGCAAAGGAAGGCATCTTGAAGTTGTATGAAACCTCTTCATCTTGTTCAAAAAACTTGTTGACCTCAGACATTTCTTCAGTTTTTAACTTCTTTTTAAACTTCTTTTCCAAATTGGCAATTAGCTTCTCAACATCTGAAGTTTCAGTCCTTTCCATGGCTGATCTTTCTATAAGCTTTGGCTCTTTCTTCTTATCTTGTGAATCTTGGAATTATTGAGCCCAGTCATCATCATCATCAACAACTAGCCTGTCATCATCAAAGACTACTTCACCATCCTTTGCCTTGCCTTTGTCCTTTGACTTCTTAGTGCTGGCAGATACCTCAGCAGTGTTCCATAAAAGTGTAGCCACTTGTCTTCTCATAGTCTCAACAAGTACCTCCCTCAGTTCTTCCATCTTGGCATTACGGGTGTCGTCCACCATCCTTTGAATCTGTTCGAGATCCATTGCTCTTGGTGAGAAGCTAATTGAGTTGCTACTGGAGTCTATGTCATTGGCGTAGGTTGGGTTATCGTATACTCTTGAACTTCTATACTCTAGGTTTGTGAGCCAAAAAGGATCAATGACATGTTATGTAATGCATGTATGCACCAAAAAAGGCAAACAAAGATAATTAAGACGTTCCTTCCAACCTTATAACTTCCACACACGAATGACGAGGCCCTTTTCCTAGGTATATGGTCAACAAAATATCAACATGGGATATTCTGCATTCAAAAAATTCTCTCGGACAATTTTAACCAAGAGTTATATTTTCAAACATAGAAGTCAGTCCATGATAAATCCAAAATATTAGGCTTTAATCCATTAAATCTTAACAAAAATAGCTTTTATGCTATATTGGATTAAAAAAATTGATAGGTTCATCATAAATAGATTTCCCATTTGGAAAAAGTAACTAATGATCCATGCCAAACATAAGCCCATGATTAATGATTCTTAGTATAAATTAGGCTCACAATTGATTTTTGGTATTCCATAATTAACCTGAATAATTTGTAATCTCCTTTTAAGAAAATAATTTGTAATTTTTTATGAAGTGAAAATAATTATGTTGTTTTCCAAGCCTTTGTGCTTTTTATGTTTGGGCCATAAAGTTGAAAAAGAATTTTGACCCATATTTAAAATACTATCTTGAAGATTTTAAAAATTTTAATTTTGGACTTTTGGATTTAAAGGAAATAATTATTTTGAGCTTACAATATGATTAGGACATATTAGAGAAAGAACAAACTAAATAAGCCATGGTTTAAACTAAGATAAATTAATCATAGTCAAATAACAAGCATTTCAGGTAAAAACCTAAGAAAAGTAACTAAGCCAATTACATGAGCTTTAGTCATTGGGTTGAAAGACTTATTGTCCCATAGCAAGCATATACCAAATGGTACAAGGCTATGAGTGGTTATGCCATGCTTGATCTCCATACCTTGAGTGAAAGTATGGTATCCCTTACATAATACAACACGGGTTACACGTACGTCTTAACTCATGCACACAATACAATTTAAATGATGCAATGGACAATAATATAATAAGAAAGAATAAAATAATATAAAGACCAACAAAATCAACTTCTCTTATCCCCAGTGGGTTCGCCACTGTGAGATGAGATTTTTGCCCCCACTACCATGTGGAATGGTTATTTTGGCACTGTCAGGCTCAGGGCCTTAGAAAACACATGCCTAAATCTGGAGAAAATGGAGTCGCTATTCGAATGGGTAGGGAAAATAGAAAGGGGTGGATGACTTGATTCCTAAGGAATCCCCAACCCCCTGTTTGGAAAGTTGGGTACGTATATGGAAGGGGAGAAATGGCCCAGAAACCCCATAACGCCCAATTCATTAGAACCGGCCTCCTTTTCAGGTATAAATATTATTGAATTCTGAAATATTATAATATTATCCATACTACATGAAATTTATTAATAAATAGATTCATTCATAAAACAAGATAAAACAACATATTAAAAAATAATATAGGTACCCATCTTTAGATGGAAACATATCACTTACGATCTTTAAATGTTCACAAAGAAAATAAATAAAATAGTATAAAAGTTGGAAATGTGTCCCTTACAATTATCCCAAAGACTTTAAATCAATTGAATTGCATAAACTAAATAAACAAGGCACCCACACTAGATGGAAACATGCCTTTTACAATTCCATTTAAAAATAAATATAAATCTAAGGAAAAGAGTAAACTAGGGAAAAATAATTCAAAACATATAAAGATAATTGAATAATTTAAAAAAAAGATAAAAAAATCTAAATATTATCCATTAAAGAAATATAGGGCGCGACGATGAGAGTTGCGCTTACGGTGGTCCCGCTAGCCAATTAGTGGGGGGGGTCAAGGGGGCAGCACCCCCGAAAGGTAAATGGTTTACATGGCATGGTTTTGTTGGGGAATTAGGGTTTCTATCTAAACTAGGGTTTAAAGGTAAAAATTAGGGGTTTATTCTTGAATGGCTACTAGATGAAGTTTAGGGTTTTAACTTAAGGTTTTGGCAATTGAAGTAGAGGTACTGGATGAAAGAAACAAATTCAATTTTGGTTTTATAAAACATGTAGCTAGGGTTTTGATAATTTAAATTAGAGGTTTAAATTAAACCCCTGAGCTACTGTGAGATAATTTATCAATTTGATAATTATTGTTAAGGTTATACAAAACCACAACCTAGACTAATTAATTACCAAATCAAATAACAAACAACACACAACGTTTAAAAGAAGATCATAGGTACTGAACTTTTAAGTAAATAATACTTAGAAAATCAAACATGCGTTGAAGGTTCCACCCAATGTGATATGTTGAACCAAGCTTGCGTCTTTGGAGGCCTGGATCAATAACAGTATTGGCCGGTCCCCTTTTGTTATTGTCTTATCTCTGTTAATAGTTGCCTTGTTAATTTCTTTGTCTTTGCCCTTTTTCTCCATGTTGCTAATCTCCCTTTGATAATTATTAACTCCTATGTCTTTCTCTCATTCAATTATTGCTAGGGTTTCTTCTAATCTGTCCTTCCTCATTGCTTCCTTTTTTTAATTCCCTTCTCTTTACTGCCAATTCATTAATCAAAGTTGCCCCCCTCTCTCTGTGTGTTAATCATTATAAGAAACAAAAACTTAACCCTAAACCTAATCTGAGCCTTAAATGATTTATAACTTGATTAGGAAAGCAAATGGCTGGCCAAAACTCAAAATAACTTAGGGTCATGTCAATTTTGCATGCCCAAATCGACATGGAGCAAGTTCATGTCAATTTGGTGTGCCCAAATTGACATGGACCAAGCTCATGTCGATTTGGGTGTCCCAAATTGACATGAGCCTTTGCTCATGTTGATCTCTTATCGATTTGGGACATCCAAATCGATATTAGCGCTCTTGTCATTTTGGGTTGCCCAGACCTAAATCGGTAGAATAATTTTCAATTTCTTGACCAAAAACTTCTAATTTGGGACGAACAAATTTAATTTAGTGTTTTATGAATTGGACCCTCTAATATTTAAGTTTTAAATTAGGTTTAGGTTTAAAATTATAACAAAAGAAGATAAGCTTTTTAAACCTAATCCGTGCAAAAATTAAGGGTCGAGAAAATTCCTTTATTAGTTAGGATGCATCTTCACCATGGTACCAAGGAAAAAATGCAATCATAATTTTGCTACAATTTAATTACTTATTGACACAAGATTTATTAGTATAATTTAATAATAAATATTGCCTTATAAAAATATGCATGAAAATTTATGTCATATAACTTATGTAGCAAGATCTAAAAAAAACTAGCAAAAGAAAGAGAATATGAATGTAATTTTTAGTAAAGTGCAAAAAGGAATATGTGTACTTACCTTGCTTTACCTACCTATATTTGGATAGCATGATAGTTGTGAAGTTAAGGGAGGAGGAAACATCCACAAAAGCCCGCAAATGGTACGATCGGGCCCCACTTGCAGTTAAAAGAATGATTCGAGAAAATGGCTTTAAAGACTTTATTTTGCAATTACCATCTTGAGGATACCAAATTGATAGGAGTGTGATCCAAATGCTTATAGAGTAAAGGATGGACACTTCCATACTTTTCACAAGCTATAACCATTGGTCCAGCTGATTTTTATCGATGTCATGGGATCCCTGTTCCTTTAACCAGTAATATTTTAACCTATGAGGAAATTTGGCAATTGATTGGTGTTAGGCCTTATTTTAAAGGGCCTTACAAGATAAAATACGAGCCCATTTGAGAATACTAGATGAAGTATACTCAACCCATGCAAGATGAGATGGCTAAACAATATACTCAGGGGTTTCGATTATATCTACTGGGGGTGACCATATTGGGTAGCACTGAGTTTGCATTCACTTGTCGGTGTTACATGCCCTTTCTGATTTAGATTGTACATCATCTTAGGTATGGGGAGAAGCCAGTCTTGCTTGCCTTCATCATGGCTTTGATGTAATTTGCATGGATAAAAAGATCCTTTACTAGCTTTATGACTGTTGCTAAGGTATCACTTTTCATCGATCCAAATAATCCATGTGTACGGATTTTCATCTTTCCTTTTATGCATAGATTTGGGTGTATGAGCACAACCTGGAGAGAGTTCCTGACATTACTAAGCTACGAGTTGGATATCCAAAGCTAAACTTATGGCTATCGAGTTGCAGGAAAGTACCTGGAAGCCACCATGTACACACTCACCGTTACCATATGATTCGCTTAACCTGTGACCAAGTAAGAGAAATGTTAATATTAATCTCAAAATTTATGAGTAAAATAACTTAGTTGTTGCCTTTTCTACAGGTGGATGTGTCTTGGTGGAGTGTTTAAAAGAGAAACAACTGGACTACATGTATGATTGACGCACTACCCTTACAAGAGTCTTGTCGGATCATTGCCAACCCAATTTCTCATGGCTGGTTTCTTAGTGAATGAGTGCATGACTGGTTTCTCAGTCTCAACAAGTAGATAGTACCAGTATATATCCCATCATTTGTATTGAACACCATATCCATGGCAAAACCTTATTAAAGTTGTGCTCACAATGGCTTTGATACTGGGGACTTGCTGCTTTCACCGGATATGTCATATGCCCAATTCATTTGGGATCAACTTCTCAATTTTAAAGTTTCTCCTATTGGAGTTCAGGGGCTTCTCGAGGATGAAGAAGAAGAATGGGAAGTGGAGGAAGAAGAAGTAAAAGAAGGAGAAGAAGAAGATGAGGAGGAGGAGGAAGAGGGGGAGCCTTTTTCCTAATCACGTGGCAATTTTAGGGCCGGTCCCTCTCAAATGAACACTTAAAATTTTGCAATTACAATTGCTCCTTCTTAATTTGTTCTGACTATTTTTATTATTATTGCGGGCTACTGGCTCATTTTATCATGAGGTTAGACCTTCCTTTGTTTCTCTAGTTTGGCGGCAATTTTCTTTAGTTCAGTGGCAATTTTCTCCATTTGCTTCTTCTTTTGTTCTACCTCCTCATCCCAATATGTCACCTTATCCTCAAGGCTATAATTTGAATTACTTAGTATGTGATCCTATTTCAATATTGATTTATGCTATATGTATGCATGATTATGCACGTTTTTACCCTCTTCTTTTCCTGGCTCACAGCGAATGCTTGAGGAATAAAATAGAAAGTTGCAAGAGGAGTTAGCTGCCAGCCGCTGGGAGTTGGATGCTAGCCGACATGTTAACTCTCATTTTCAAGACTTATATCATCGGTCAAAACAAAACTTTTAGGACATTCGATTTCAGGGCTATAGGGATCCTGGTGCTTTTTATTCGAGGGGACCCCTGATCGATGACTATGACATGCCTCCTCCTTTCTTAGGCGATGACTACTACAGAACCTAGTTTCACAATAATAGGGCCCAGGTGCTTCTTCTTTGAGTGGATTTTTGGGCGGATGATGTACCTCCTCCTCCATTAGGCAATGAGTTTTTCAGGGCTTGATTTGATTATGGACTGCCTCCCTCTTCACAGTGATCAACTTGCATTATATTAAAAAAAGGCATAAAATAAAATATGATAACAATAATAATAATAATTACTTTTTATAATATACATATCTACACAGAACATCCATGATGAATTCAAATTTAAATTTGTCATAGATTCAAATTTATAGAACCATGATGGACTCGGTATTCCAATAACTACTCGACATAAATGACTTTCCTTGAGACTTTGGTTTCAAGTCACTTCCCATTCCTTGTGAACTTTAGTCTACAAGCCGTTGTCTATTTAAATCAGTCACGATCCTCAATCCAAAGCAATCCTAACAATCGGCTCATTACTATTATCAAAACAAGTGAACCTGCCATTCTAGCCACTACCCTTTTCCACAAATTTTGTCATAGTAACTGAAACAACTCAAACAGCTTCTCAAACCTTATCAATGACTGAATTTAATATAAAGAAAATTAAAGATTTATGTAGGACCATTAAAGCTATACATTAGTGTGAGCGGGGATTTTTACCTCCACTCCCTCGTGGAATGGTTCTTGCGACTTTGTCATTCTTAGGCTTAGGGACTTATAGAACACATGCCTAAATCTAGAGAAAATGGAGTCGTCACTCGGACAGGTAAGGAAAAAAAAAAGGGGTGGTGTGAGCGAGGACTTTTGCCCCCACTCTCGATGGAATGGTTCTTGCGACTTCGGCATTGTTTAGGCTCAAGGCCTTAAAGAACATGGACCTAAGCCCGGAGAAAATGGAGTCACCACCCAGATGGTTAGGGAAAAAAGAAAGGGGTGGATCACTCGATTCCTAAGGAATCCCCAACCCCCTAATGGGTTCAGAAAGTTGGGTACGTGTGGGGAAGGTGAGAAATGGCCCAGCACCCCTACAACGACCGGTTCATTGGAACCAGCCTCCTTTGCAAGTCTTAATATTATAAAATTCTTAAGCATAATAATATTATCCATATTAAATGCAACAATTAAAATAAAGCATCATTATATTAAAATCAAAGCAATGTCCAAACAAAGCAAATAAATGGATACCCATCCGAAGATGGAAACATGTCCTTACATCATCCATGTCTAAACTAAATAGGACACCCACCGAAAGGTGGAAACATGTCCTTTACATTGGTCCAAGCAATTTAAATTACATAATGCTTGATTAATGAGGTACCCACAAGGTGGAAACATACCTCTTACAATTTTAATGCCAAAATAAACAAATAATAATCATAATAATAAAGAAAATGTCCATGCATGATAAATTAAATAAATCAAGCATTGAAAATAAATAAATCAACCATTCAAAAATATAATAAACTACATAACCAAATCTAAAATTAAATAAAACAAACAAAGATACAAATTTAGGATTATGTCTCAATTTAGGACTCTTTAACTAACATTTAGGGTTTTTGTAATATCCTCATGTTTACCCTAGAATTTTTGTTTATGTTGTTGTTGTTGTTGTAAATGGGATTAAATGTATATGTTATGTGTTAAGAAAAGAAATTGAGAAGAGAATGCTTATGTATATGTGTTTGGGATAGAAAAGAGGGTTTAGAGAAAAGTGTATATGTTGATTATATTGTAATATATATAACATATACATAAGTCAAAGGGAGAGTCAATGGAAGAGAGATATTTTTATGGGATATGTGAAATTACTATAATGGGCTTATAAGAGACAAGAGGTTAGTTAAATGATTGAGGGGTGTTTTGGTAATTGCTTGAATTGGATTGCATGGTGGAAATTTAAAGAAGAAAAGCTATTTGATTTGTGTGGAATTTCATTTCTTCTCATGTGTGTGCCGGCCATCCAAGAAGAGAAAGAGCAAGAGAGGTGTTCTTGATGCTTGAAGCAAATTGAAGAAGCAATCAAAGGACTTGGTTAAAAATTTATGAAATTTCTTCATTTGAGGTAAGATCTTTTCATTGATTTCTTCTTTTCTTTTAAAGGGGTGTTTGAAGTGAATTAGGGTTGGTAGGATTTGATGATGAGATGTGTTCATGACGTGTTTTCAAGTGTTAAAGTGATTTTAAGTTAAGAGGTTACATAGGTGTTGTTGTGGAAAGTGGTGAATGTTGATTTTGAAAGATTAGGAATGATGTTGGATTTTAGGGTTTTGAGATGATATTTGTTTAAATGTAATATTAATGTATTGTGAAGTGGTTTTTGTGATGAATATGTGTTTAGAACATGGATTATATTCATTTGAAACATGTTATATGGTGTATATTGTGTTGAGTGCTATTAGAAGAGAATTGGTTTTGGTTAGGGTTTTGTTCTTGGGTGACACGGCCAAAGGCATTGAGAGACACGGCCAAGTCATGGAAATTTTGGCCGTGTTGGGTTGATTTTTAGGAGACACGGCCGTGTCTCATGCCAGTGTCTGCCACTGCCAATTTGTTTTGGGAGACACGGCCACAAGCTTGGTCGTGTCCCTTGGGTGTGTTGGTTACTGTGTTTGGTTTTTGTTCTTCATACATGATTGAGTTTGAACTTTCAATTGATAATGCATATGATACTACATGAACTAGGGTTTATACTATGCAATGTGAATTTTGTAAATGATAATGTGTGATATGGATAATGTATTTTGAGATGCTATATCAATGATGCTATATGCATAACATGAATTGAGATGTGAAATGTGATGCAAAGTCATTGTGATTGGCTATGATGATGCAATTGAAAGAAATAAGGCATGTTTGCCTAAATGTTGATGAGAATTGAGAATGGAAATGATGACTAAATAATAAATGAATTGTGTGGCTAATGTGTTATTCCATTTTCAGAGTTTGTTGTTGGTGGCATGCCTAATAAGTGTAACAATCTCTTGAAGTTAGGTTGGATTGAATCCTTGAAGCCTAATTGAGATGTTACCACCCTTGAAGCTAGGTTGGGTTGGTTCTTGAAGCCAAGTTGGGTTGAAGCTTAGCATGCTTTGCTCCCCTTGAAGCTTGGTTGAACCTAATCCTTGAAGCCTAGTTGGGTATATGATATTGATAAATGTGATAACAAAACCAAAACATTAACTCTGAAAATTGAATGGCATATTAGTGTGTCTTGGGCCCAATGCTTGTCTTTGTTTAGTGTTGTTCATGAATGGTTTAATGAGTAACTAATGAGGTATATGAAAAGATGTTGAAATGTGATATGTCTATATATGTTGGATTATGAAATGTAAAGGTATGTTGTTAGCTTTGCATATATGATGTTACATGTATAATATGGATTGACAATTTACATTGCATTGCATTAAAGCATAACATTAGCATGAATTATCTTACCAAGCCCTTGGCTTAGCGCGATAGTGTTTAATCGCGCAGGTGATAGAGTTGATAGAGTTGAACCCGAGAGCTCTTCGAAACCGAGTGAGAGTAGACGTTGAAGAGTTGATATTGGGAACTTAAAGATCAGAGAAGATTTGCCAATCATGTATAACTTCTTTTATTTTTGTAAATATTGTTTATAATGCGAATATATGTATATTTGTAAATATGGATTTAAAAGCTTTCATATATGTAAACATTTTCTATATTCCGCTGCGTATTTAATAAATGTATATATATATCTATTTGTTTTATTTTACAAGTTAATTACTTATTTTTCTCTAATGTATAATGAGAAAGCTTATAGTATCATTTAAAATGTTTTTAATGTTAATAAAATCCGTAGCATTCCTATATTCGATACATGTATACTACAGGGTGGTGTATGTAGTGTGTATGTATTGGGTGTGGGGATGTTACAATTGTTTTGGTATCAGAGCCTAGGTTTGAGATTCTCAACCTAGGTCACGTATAAGAAAAAGAATACTTTTACTTAAAAAGTGAATTTTTGAATAACATATATGTTTGGGATTGGCAATCTCTGATCTTTAATAAGAAGTATTCTGCTGTGTTTGCAGACATAGGTTGTGAGGGATCCTCATTTGCGTCAGTCAGTTGAGGGTAGTGAGGAGAGTGTAGCTCCGGAGGATAGAGCTAGAGTTGATAGTGCTGGGGAGGCACCTGCTTCAGTGTCGGGGAGACCAGTTGGTGAGGAGGTTCCGCCAGCTTGGCTTAGGCATGTGGTTGAGGCTTTGAGGCAAGCACCTGTGCAACCACCACCACCCCCTCAGCCTGTGGTATCAGTGAGGCACTATGATAAACTAAGGAAGTATGGAGTAGAGGATTTCCTTGGTACTGTTGATCCAGTTGTAGCGGAGCAGTGGCTTGATAAAGTACAGAGAATCTTTATTTAGTTGCAAGCCACCCCAGAGGAGAAATTTGATTATGCCAGATCATTACTACAGAAGGATGCATACGACTGGTGGAAGACAGTGCCCCATTCTATGGATGATCCACCAACCTTGTCATATGCGGATTTTCTAAGAGAATTTGAATTGAAGTATACTCCTAGGGAGTACAAAGACATGAAGAAAATGGAGTTTTTGAGCTTGAAACAAGACAGCAGGACTGTAACTGAATATGAAGTTGTGTTTATTAGATTGAGCCATTATGCTGGGGGCATTATAGCTGATGAGATAGATAGATGCAGGAGATTTGAGGAGGAATTGAGGCCCTCTATCATGTGCTTAGTGGCTGGATCTCGATATCACGATTTCTCCCAGTTAGTGGCAGCAGCTAGAAGTGTAGAGCGAGCTCGAGTTATTGCAGCTGCTTCAGAGGAAGAGGTTAGGGTTAGGAGGCCCCAGTCTGAGGCAGGGTCTTCTTCTGCTAAGAGAGGTAAAGGAAGCTTTGTTCCTCGGAGTAGTAGGAGTCAGAGGTCAGCTGGTAGGTCAGTGCAGTTTCAGAGGCAGAGATTTAGACCTGCAGCTTCAGTGGCGAGTGCTCCGACCCCAATGATTCAGAGATCCACTCTTCCCATCTGCATTCATTGTGGTAGGCCACATGGTGGTCCTTGCTGGAAGACTGGTGTAGCAGGGGTTTGCTTCAGATGTGGATCCCCTGATCACTTTGTGAGAGATTGTCCTGAGAGGCAGCAGCAGATGTCAGTGGATACTGCAGCTTCTCGACCTAGTGTGAGGGGAGGTCGAGCAGGCAGAGGTAGCAGTCGGGGAGGCAGATCTGGGTTCAGTGCTAGAGGAGGTTCTACATCCAGGGAGAGTAGACCAGAGGAGGTTGGATCTTCCCAGAGGTTATATGTATTGCAGAGGCAGCCAGATGCTTCGGCAGTCATAGCTGGTACTTTTTCTTTATTTGATACTTCAGTACTTGCTTTGATTGATCCGGGTTCCACCCATTCTTATATTAATGCATCTGTTTTGCCTGTGTCTGATATGCATGCTGAGTCCCTAGGATTTGATGTGTTGGTGACAAATCCTTTAGAGCATAGTGTGATTGTGAGCAAGGTGCACCGAGATAGTGCAGTGAGGGTGCAAGGTGAGGAGTTCCTTGGAGATTTGATTGAGATGCCATTTAAGGAATATGATGTGATTCTAGGCATGGATTGGTTAGCTAGACATGGAGCTGTAGTAGACTGTAAAAGGAAAATTGTTTCTTTGAGAACTGCTGGTGGTAGAGAGGTGATAGTATCTAATGAACAGGAACAGCTAGCCTCCTTATTTGTTTCAGTTGTTGCAGCCAGGAGGTTGATTAGAAAGGGGTGTGATGCCTATCTTGCTCATGTGGTAGATACTAGAGTAAGAGGTTCTCCTATTGATAGTATTGCCACAGTTGCAGAGTTTCCAGATGTGTTTCCAGAGGAGTTGCCAGGGTTACCTCCTGAGAGAGAGGTGGAGTTCAGTATTGAATTGTTGCCTGGTACCACTCCTATCTCTATTACTCCTTATAGAATGGCACCAGCAGAATTGAGGGAGTTGAAAGTGCAATTACAGGAGTTGTTGGACAAAGGATTTATTCGCCCCAGTGTTTCTCCTTGGGGAGCTCCTGTGTTATTTGTGAAGAAGAAAGATGGTACTATGAGGTTGTGTATCGATTATAGGCAATTGAACAAGGTGACTATTAAAAATAAATATCCTTTGCCTAGAATCGATGATCTCTTTGATCAGTTGAAGGGTGCAGCAGTGTTTTCTAAAATTGATCTGAGATCTGGGTACCATCAGTTGAGAGTCAAAGCAGAAGATGTTCCTAAAATAGCTTTTCGGACCAGGTATGGGCATTATGAGTTTCTAGTTATGCCTTTTGGTCTGACGAATGCACCTGCAGCTTTTATGGATTTGATGAATAGGGTGTTTAGGCCCTATTTGGATCAGTTTGTAGTGGTCTTCATTGATGATATTCTGGTGTATTCGCGTAATAAGGAGGAACATGACAAGCATCTGCGGATTGTGTTGCAGATTTTGAGAGAGAAGCAGTTGTTTGCTAAACTGTCGAAGTGTGAGTTTTGGCTTGATCAAGTTACTTTTCTCGGTCATATAGTTTCAGCAGAAGGTATTAGAGTTGATCCGAGTAAAGTTGAAGCTATTCTGAATTGGAGTCCACCCAAGTCTGTGACTGAAGTTAGAAGTTTTCTGGGTTTGGCAGGATATTACCGACGGTTTGTGAAAGGGTTTTCTTTGATAGCTACTCCACTTACCAGATTGCTTCGAAAGGGAGTGAGATTTGTGTGGACGGATCAGTGTCAGGCTAGTTTTGAACAGTTGAAAGAA
Source organism: Garcia nutans (assembly GCA_947685225.1). Taxonomy (NCBI): domain Eukaryota; kingdom Viridiplantae; phylum Streptophyta; class Magnoliopsida; order Malpighiales; family Euphorbiaceae; genus Garcia; species Garcia nutans. The sequence goes on along the minus strand of CANTUV010000007.1, from coordinate 26,301,763 downwards.
ATGTTGACTCAAGCACCTGTTCTTATTTTACCTGTGGAAGGCAAATCATATGTGATTTACAGTGATGCTTCGCATAGTGGTTTGGGGTGTGTGCTGATGCAAGAAGGTAAAGTGATAGCTTATGCATCTAGACAGTTGAAACCGCATGAGCTTAATTATCCGACCCATGATTTGGAATTGGCAGCCATTGTGTTTGCATTAAAGATTTGGCGCCACTACTTGTTTGGGGAGAAATGTTTTATCTACACTGATCACAAAAGTTTGAAATATTTGGGTGTCCAGAAAGAGCTTAATCTTCGACAGAGGAGATGGTTGGAATTGATTAAAGACTACGACTGTTTAATTGATTATCATCTAGGTAAAGCAAATGTTGTTGCTGATGCCTTGAGTCGGAAGTCTTTAGCTGGTTTAACTGTTTATTCGCTCTCGTTGCTTGTTGAGTTGAGAGCATTGCATGCCAGTTTTGTACCTTGTGATGATGGTGCATTGTTGGCACAGTTGCATTTGAAACCAGTTTTGTTGGATCAGATTAAAGAGGCTCAGTTGGCTGATGAGAAGATTCAAAAGATTGTTTCAGATTGCCAGAACGGGAAAAGTAGAGATTTTATTGTGAGCAATGATGGGAGTCTCTGGTTTAAGAACAGATTGTGTGTACCTGATGATGTTAATTTAAAAAGGATCATTTTGGAAGAAGCACATCAGTCAGTGTTTGCTATGCATCCGGGCAATACCAAGATGTATCATGATTTGAGGCAGCATTACTGGTGGTCCGGTATGAAGAGAGACATTGCAGATTTTGTGTCCAAATGTCTCACATGTCAGAAGGTAAAAGCAGAGCACCAAGTTCCAACCGGATTACTTCAGCCGTTGTCAGTGCCTGAATGGAAGTGGGAAAGAGTGACAATGGATTTTGTGTCCGGGTTGCCATTGAAACAAAAGAAACATGATGCCATATGGGTTATTGTGGATAGATTGACTAAGACAACTCATTTCCTTCCGGTTCGGATGGATTACTCTTTGGAGAGATTAGCTGAGCTGTATATCCATGAGATTGTAAAGTTGCATGGGGTTCCAACTTCTTTAGTGTCTGATCGAGATCCCCGGTTTACTTCAAGGTTTTGGAAGAGTTTGCATAGTTCTTTGGGTTCTCGACTGCACTTCAGCACTGCTTTTCATCCACAGTCGGATGGGTAGTCAGAGAGGGTGATACAAATTATCGAGGATATGTTGAGAAGATGTGTCATCGATTTCTCTAGAAGTTGGGACAGATTTCTACCTCTTGTGGAGTTTGCTTACAACAACAGTTACCAATCTAGCATTGGTATGGCACCATTCGAAGCACTGTATGGTAGACGGTGTCGGACACCTCTTTATTGGAGTGAACTTGGGGAAAATAAATTAATTGGGCCTGATTTGATTCAAGAAACTGAAGAGAAAGTGAAATTGATTCGAGGTAGGTTAAAAGCAGCTTCAGACCGACAGAAGTCTTATGCAGATCTGAAAAGGAGAGACATAGAGTTTGATGTTGGAGATAAAGTATTCTTGAAAGTGTCTCCTTGGAAGAAGATTTTGAGGTTCGGTCGGAAAGGGAAATTAAGTCCTCGTTTTATTGGACCGTATGAAGTTTTAGAAAGAGTTGGGCCAGTTGCTTATCGGCTTGCTTTGCCACCTGAGTTGGATCGTATCCATAATGTATTCCATGTTTCTATGTTGAGGAGATACAGATCGGATCCATCTCATGTGTTGCCGATTGAATCTATCGAGGTGAATCAAGATCTGACATTTGAAGAAGAACCAGTTGCTATCTTGGCACGTGATGTGAAAAAGTTGAGAAACAAGAGTGTGCCATTGGTGAAAGTTCTATGGAAGAATCATGGAAAGGAAGAGGCAACTTGGGAAAGTGAACAAATCATGCGAGAGCAACATCCTCAATTATTTCGGACTTGATATCAGGTAATTTCGAGGACGAAATTTCTTTTTAGAGGGGGAGAATTGTAATATCCTCATGTTTACCCTAGAAGTTTTGTTTATGTTGTTGTTGTTGTTGTTGTTGTAAATGGGATTAAATGTATATGTTATGTGTTAAGAAAAGAAATTGAGAAGAGAATGCTTATGTATATGTGTTTGGGATAGAAAAGAGGGTTTAGAGAAAAGTGTATATGTTGATTATATTGTAATATATATAACATATACATAAGTCAAAGGGAGAGTCAATGGAAGAGAGATATTTTTATGGGATATGTGAAATTACTATAATGGGCTTATAAGAGACAAGAGGTTAGTTAAATGATTGAGGGGTGTTTTGGTAATTGCTTGAATTGGATTGCATGGTGGAAATTTAAAGAAGAAAAGCTATTTGATTTGTGTGGAATTTCATTTCTTCTCATGTGTGTGCCGGCCATCCAAGAAGAGAAAGAGCAAGAGAGGTGTTCTTGATGCTTGAAGCAAATTGAAGAAGCAATCAAAGGACTTGGTTAAAGATTTATGAAATTTCTTCATTTGAGGTAAGATCTTTTCATTGATTTCTTCTTTTCTTTTAAAAGGGTGTTTGAAGTGAATTAGGGTTGGTAGGATTTGATGATTAGATGTGTTTATGATGTGTTTTCAAGTGTTAAAGTGATTTTAAGTTAAGAGGTTACATAGGTGTTGTTGTGGAAAGTGGTGAATGTTGATTTTGAAAGATTAGGAATGATGTTGGATTTTAGGGTTTTGAGATGATATTTGTTTAAATGTAATATTAATGTATTGTGAAGTGGTTTTTGTGATGAATATGTGTTTAGAACATGGATTATATTCATTTGAAACATGTTATATGGTGTATATTGTGTTGAGTGCTATTAGAAGAGAATTGGTTTTGGTTAGGGTTTTGTTCTTGGGTGACACGGCCAAAGGCATTGAGAGACACGGCCAAGTCATGGAAATTTTGGCCGTGTTGGGTTGATTTTTAGGAGACACGGCCGTGTCTCATGCCAGTGTCTGCCACTGCCAATTTGTTTTGGGAGACACGGCCACAAGCTTGGTCGTGTCCCTTGGGTGTGTTGGTTACTGTGTTTGGTTTTTGTTCTTCATACATGATTGAGTTTGAACTTTCAATTGATAATGCATATGATACTACATGAACTAGGGTTTATACTATGCAATGTGAATTTTGTAAATGATAATGTGTGATATGGATAATGTATTTTGAGATGCTATATCAATGATGCTATATGCATAACATGAATTGAGATGTGAAATGTGATGCAAAGTCATTGTGATTGGCTATGATGATGCAATTGAAAGAAATAAGGCATGTTTGCCTAAATGTTGATGAGAATTGAGAATGGAAATGATGACTAAATAATAAATGAATTGTGTGGCTAATGTGTTATTCCATTTTCAGAGTTTGTTGTTGGTGGCATGCCTAATAAGTGTAACAATCTCTTGAAGTTAGGTTGGATTGAATCCTTGAAGCCTAATTGAGATGTTACCACCCTTGAAGCTAGGTTGGGTTGGTTCTTGAAGCCAAGTTGGGTTGAAGCTTAGCATGCTTTGCTCCCCTTGAAGCTTGGTTGAACCTAATCCTTGAAGCCTAGTTGGGTATATGATATTGATAAATGTGATAACAAAACCAAAACATTAACTCTGAAAATTGAATGGCATATTAGTGTGTCTTGGGCCCAATGCTTGTCTTTGTTTAGTGTTGTTCATGAATGGTTTAATGAGTAACTAATGAGGTATATGAAAAGATGTTGAAATGTGATATGTCTATATATGTTGGATTATGAAATGTAAAGGTATGTTGTTAGCTTTGCATATATGATGTTACATGTATAATATGGATTGACAATTTACATTGCATTGCATTAAAGCATAACATTAGCATGAATTATCTTACCAAGCCCTTGGCTTAGCGCGATAGTGTTTAATCGCGCAGGTGATAGAGTTGATAGAGTTGAACCCGAGAGCTCTTCGAAACCGAGTGAGAGTAGACGTTGAAGAGTTGATATTGGGAACTTAAAGATCAGAGAAGATTTGCCAATCATGTATAACTTCTTTTATTTTTGTAAATATTGTTTATAATGCGAATATATGTATATTTGTAAATATGGATTTAAAAGCTTTCATATATGTAAACATTTTCTATATTCCGCTGCGTATTTAATAAATGTATATATATATCTATTTGTTTTATTTTACAAGTTAATTACTTATTTTTCTCTAATGTATAATGAGAAAGCTTATAGTATCATTTAAAATTTTTTTAATGTTAATAAAATCCGTAGCATTCCTATATTCGATACATGTATACTATAGGGTGGTGTATGTAGTGTGTATGTATTGGGTGTGGGGATGTTACAGTTTTGGGATTTTGGAATTATTATTATTATTATTATTTAGGCTACTGTAAAGATTTTGGAAAATTGGAATGGATTAGGGTTTTATAAATTTAAGAAAGTAGTAAGGTTTTTTGGTTAAACAAATTAGGGTTTAGAGGTAACATCATGACATTAGGGTTTAAGAATATTAAGACATTAGAGTTTATAATTCACTGTTGCTGGATTATTGTTCTAGGTTTACTAGTTATGGTTTTAGGGTTTAGATTTACTTGTCATAAAGTTTTGATGTTTTAAGAATTAGGGTTTAGGAAAACTAGGGTTTACTGTATTGGGTTTTGAGAAAATTAGGATTTTTGATATTTTGGAAAACATATTTGATCTTAGGATTTAAGAAAACAATTTAGAGTTTTATAGAAATAATTATGATTAAAGTTTTTAGAAACTGTAAAGAAGATTAGTGTTAGGAGATTTAAGAAGACATTTGGAAATTTTGGACAAAAAAGTTAGAGTTTAGATGATTGAGAAAATAGTTCGGGGAAAAACAATTTAGGGTTTTAAAGTTTTGGAAATAGGAGGACAGTTTTAGGATTTTTAAAGTTTTGGAAATAGAAGAATAGTTTTAGGGTTTTTTGAAGTTTTGATCAAAGACTTAGGCTACCGGATGAATGGACAATTTAATTTATAAAACATATGACTAAGTTTAATAATTTAGGTTACTGACTCAACATCAAAATAAATGATAGAAGTATTTAAAAGAAAATATGGCAACAACATTGTAAATATAATCAAATTAATGACTTGTAATCAAACCTCTGTTCGTTGGTTCCTCCACAATTTTCTTCTGGATGATCAATGACAAAGGCAGTGTTACTGCCTTTGATGGATTAGTGATTGTTTTGCCGTCTTCTTCCTTTCTCATTTAATCTCTCTTCTTTTTCTTTGATTGCCGTCCTCTAGGGTTTTTCTCCTCTTCTTTTTCCTCCCAAGTCAGAAGTCCAAAGTCTCGATCAAAAAACCAATTTTCTTCCTCCTTAATTCTGTGTTTTAATGTGGTATTTATAAGAAAAATAATAAAATTACTTCTAATTGTCTAAGGAAATTAAAACTATTTAGGAAAAGAAACCAAAACCAAATAGAATTTGGTTCCGAAAAAAAAAACTGCGTTGGAAAAAATTGCGGGCGAAAACTGTGAGAGCTGGAGGGCCAGCGTAGGGGGGCCAGCGCTGGGGGGCCAGCCAATTCCTGAGACGAATTGGCCTAGGCCAATTCACTTTTGGCAACAAAAAATTTCATCGCTGATTTTTATTTATTATTTTTTATATATTTTTTTAACTTTATTAATATTACCTTTTTTATTTCATTAAAAATTATAAATAATAAATACTAAAATAAATATTATTTAATTAAAATACCGCAAAAATTATTTTGGACTGTTTTAAAAATATCGGACTGGATTGGGTCAAAAATTAAGGGTCTACAGGTGGATGACTTGATTCCTAATGAATCCTCAACCCCCTAATAGGTTTGAAAAGTTGGGTATGTGTGGGGAAGGTGAGAAATGGCCCAGCACCCCCATAACGCCCGATTCATTAGAAACGACCTCCTTTTAAGGTCTTAATATTATAAAATTCTTAAATATAATGACATTACCATATTACATGAGATCATAAGAATAAATAAATACTTTATTAAAAATCATAGTAATGATCAAACAAAACAAATAAATGGACACCCATCCGAGGATGGAAACATGTCCTTACATCATCCATGTCTAAGATTAAATATCACACCCACCGAAAGGTGGAAACATGTCCTTTACATTGATGCCAAAATACAAAATTAATTTAAATTGCATAAGGACTAATTAATGAGGTACCCATAAGGTGGAAACATACCTCTTATATAATGAAAAAGATAAGGTAAATCAATAAAAAAAATATTCAACCATTCATTATGAAAGAAACCATTCATTATAAGCCAAGCAAAGAACAAGATATGAAGATGTAAATAAATACATCAAGCTGAATTCCAATAACAATTAAAGATTAAATGCACAAGTTAGGGTTTTATGGGTCATGGTTTAAGAAACTAGGATTTGTGGTTTGGAATTAGGGTTTCGATCTAAATTTGGAAATTGAACTTACTAGAATTAGGGTTTTAGGTTATGGGGTTTTGGTTTTGGGAATCACAGTTTAAGGATTTTAAGGCTCTTTAACTAGGGTTTGGTACAAATTAGGTTTTAAGTCTATAGGTTACAGTTTTGGTGTTTTGGGTAAAATAATTTGAAAGTAGGGTTTTTGGATAACAAGCCTTAATAGAGATTAAGGGTTTTAATTTATTATTTTAGAAAAACAGTGATTTGGAGAATTAAATTAAGGTTTTGGAAAATAATTAGGGTTTTAGGATTTAATGAAAATAATGTAAGGTTTTGGACAAAAAAATTAGTTTATGGATTGGTGTTTTAACAAAAGAATTTAGGGTTTTTGAGTTTAGCTAGCCACTGAAACATTAGGATTTAAGGGTTTTAAGGAATTAGATGAGAGTTTAAGGATTTAATGAATTAGGGTTTTGGTTCATAAAATATATAAATCAGTTTTAACAATTTTATGCTACTAGAAAATTAATATCAAAACACTTTAACAAATCAAAAGAAAGCATGTTATGGCTACTATGAATGTAAAAAATCATTAGTGAAGATCAATCCTCCATTGTTGGTTCCACCACAATTGTATCGTTTGAATTCTAGGGAGACCTTAATCAAGATAACATAGCTTGTTGCCTTGTGGATGGGAGTGTTATTTTTCCTTGGCTGCTTTGTATTGCTTCAAAATTAAAAGTCTAATCTTGAGTAATTTTTGTTGTCTATCCTTCTGCGTTTTAAGACTCATATTTATAGAATTTTAAAGTAATACCTAATATCTTCAGGAAGTTCAAACCATTTAGGAAGTTTATTTGACCTTTTGATTAAAAATAGGATTTTAGCAAAAATTGGCCAATGCGCTGGCACGAGCTGCTGAGACGTGAGCAACGGGCAGGGACATGAACAATTGGGTGAGCGCTTGCTAGGCGCTCCCCAATTCTTCGCAGTCCCTTTCAACCTGCGGCGAATTGCCCTGCCACATGTTGCTCACCGATTGGTTCGTTAAATTTTTTATTTTTTAATATATATATTAAAAAATAAGTAAAATGAATAATAAATAATAAAATAAATATTATATAAAATAAAATAAATAATAAATAACAAAAAAATTATTTCAGACTTATTTTAAAATTTTGGACTGGACTTGGTCAAAAATTAAGTGTCTACAGTTTGTCTCCTGCTTGAACTATCTGAGACTTTTAGTAGAAGAGAGTAAAAGCAATATGACTTTGAGCAGATAATGATAGGTTCTTGACCCGGTGGTGAGTTTGGGACTCAAAAAAATGATTTAGGTTTTGGTCCTGAAATTAGTTCTGGACTAAAAAATGATTTGGGTTCTGGACCCGGGATGAGTTCTGAACTAAAAAATAATTTGGATTTTGGACCTAAAAATAATTTGGGTTCTGGACCTAGGATGAGTTCTGGACTCAAAAATAATTTAGGTTCTAGAACCGAGATGAGTTCTAGACTCAAAAATGATCTAGGTTCTGGGCCCAGTGGTGTGTTCTGGAATAAAAAATGAATTGGATTCTGGACTCGAGATGAGTTCTGAACTCAAAAATAATTTAGGTTATGGACTCGAAATGAGTTCTGGACTCAAATATGATTTGGGTTCTGGGCTCGGGATGAGTTTTGGACTAAAAAATTATTTGGGTTCTTCACCCAATGCTCAGTTCTGGACTTAAAAATGATATGGGTTCTAGACCCGGGATGAGTTTTGGACTAAAAAATAATTTGGATTTTGGAACTAAAAATGATTTGGGTTCTGGACCTGAAAATGATTTGGGTTCTGGACCCGGTGGCTGCAAAAAATAATTATAGTTAGTAGGATATTAATAAAAAATGAAATAAAATATAGTTATTTTTTACCAAACCTATTTCCTCTTGTCCCCTGCGTGAAAAAATAATTTTAAAAGGTGATTAGGAATTGTTTGAACTTAAAGGTGATTAGGAGTTGTCTGAAAGCAGCCTCAAACCGATAGAAATCATATTCATATTTAAAAAGAAGAGACATTGAGTTCAGTGTAGTAGAAAAAGTATTTTTGAAAGTGTCTCCTTGGAAGAAAATTTTGAGATTTGGCCGCAAAAGGAAGTTGAGTCCTCGTTTCATAGGACTTTATGAGGTACCGGAGAGAGTTGGACTAGTGGCCTATAGATTAGCTTTACCGCCAGAATTGGATCGAATTCACAATGTCTTCCATGTCTATATGCTTCAGAGATACAGGTCAGACCCATCTCATATTTTGTCAGTGGAGTCTATCGAGGTGAGTCCGGATTTGACTTGTGAAGAAGAACCAGTGGCTATTTTGGCAAGTGAAGTAAAAGAGTTGAGAAATAAGAAGGTGCCACTTGTGAAAGTTCTTTGGAAGAATCATGCAATTGAAGAGGCAACGTAGGAGAGTGAGCGGATGTTGCAGAATCAGTATCCCCAGTTTTTCCAGATTTGAGAGCAGGTGTAATATTCCAAAGTATACACTAAAAGTTTTGGAATATTTATTGTTGTATTTGGATTAAATGTATATGTTAAGTGGAAAGAGAAAAGAGGTAAAGAGAAGAGTGTATATGTTGTATATATGAGATATATACAACATATACAAGTCAAAGAAATGGAAGGTTAAAAGAAGATTTATCTATTTTTATTAAATTAATTAAAATGGAAATTAGTAAGTGGATGAAGATTTTTATGAATATTATATTAATAAAATTCCTTGGTTGAGAATTAAAGGGAGTTTTAGTGGTTGAAAGAAGAGTTGAGTGTTGACTTTACTTTTCTCTATTCATCTTCTTCTTCTTTTCTTTTCTCTTTGGCCGGCTAGCTCCATAGCAAGAGAGAAAGTGAGATCCAAACTCAAGATTGAAGGATGTTTCACGTGATCAAGTTGGAATTCTAAGAGTTTTCATCACTTTTGGTAAGTTCTCCACTTGATTCTTTGGTTTTCTTCTAAGTTTGGTGTTTGATTGTTGATGGTATGTGTATATTTTATTATGGTGTATTTTAGGGTGTTTGATCTTATTGGTGTTGATTTTGAGATAGAGTTAAGTTTGGTGTTGGAAGAAAACAAGTGTTGTGTTTGAGTTGTGTGTATGTGATGGTTGTGAATTGGTGTTTGATGTATGTATTGAGTTGTTTTGATGTTTTTGCAAGTTAGTATGACTTATGGGTGTGTTTAGTTAAGTTTGTTTGGAGTGGAAGATGGTGGAAGTAAGAGGATTATTGGATGTGATGTTGTTGTTGCCGGAATCAGGATTTTTGGTCTGACATGCCCATGAGCACAGCCAAGTCTTTAGGCGTGTCAATAATTCTATTTCTGGATGGGTGACACGACCAGTGACATGCCCATGTCACTGAGCGTGTCACAGCTTCTGTGTTATAGTAGCATTGACACATCCAGTGACACGCCCATGTCACTGAGCGTGTCATAGCTATTGTGTTGAGGGAGGATTGACACGGCCAGTGACATGCCCATGTCACTGAGCGTGTCAAAGCTTCTATGTTGTGAGATTAGGGCACGGTCAGGGACAGGCCCGTGTTGTTGAGCGTGTCATGTGTAGAGTTTGCCCTAGTTGATTCTTAGCCTTATTATCTCATGTGTATCTTTAAGTGAGTGTGTATTATCACTTTTGGATTAGGTTTTGAAGAGATTGAGTTGCCTTATCTAAGCGTTGGAGGATTCTTGGAAGAGGAAGTATTTAGATTGGTGTGAGTTGCTCTTGAGGTAAGTACAAACTTACATGGGTTGCATACATTTACATGACTTTGAGACTTAACACATTTGGTTATAAATGTGTTAAGTAATTTATTACATTGTTAATACATTTGATTAATGTTATGATTTGCATAATGTGAAAGATATGATGATCATTCAAAATGTATGTCCAATGCAATTGGTTATGTATACTTTGATGATGAGATGTGCAGCCATTGTTGTTGGCTATAATGATGCAAATGAAATAATTGGGGCATGGTTGCCTAGTTTGATTATGAGAAATGAATTGTGAAAGAGATTGATAATGAGATAAATGAATTAATTGTGTGCCTAGTATGTTATTCAATTTTCAGAGTTCTGGGTTTGGCGGCATGCCTATGAATTGCTGGGCAGGTGAAAAGACTGGGTCGTAAGCCGAGCCCAACTGATAAATATGAAAAATGATATTTTTGAGGTGAAAAGACCGGGTCGTAAGCTTTAAAAATAGTAACAGTCTAGCTGGGTTGAGGACCAAGATACTGGGGCCCTAGGGTCTAGCCGAGTTGAGGTCCAAGAGACTGGGTCTGTTACATTATCCATGGATAGATATATATATCGCCTACGGGCTTGATGAATGTGATTATGGACCAAAGCAGTAACTCTGAATTTTGAATAACATATAAAATCCTTTTTGGGCCCATGCTTGTCTTTGTTTCAATATGAATCATAAATGGTAAAACAATTAAATAAGATAATGAAATGTAATGTTATGAAATATAGCATTTTTGAATATGATCTCTATTGCTTTAAAGTATGACATTGACATTGCATTAAAGCATATTGTTATTGTGGTTTGTACCACTAAGCCTATGGCTTAACGCGATTGTGGTTCATCGCACAGGTGACAGGGTAGAACCAGAGAGTGCAGCTAGACCAAGTTGAGTCTAGACTTTGAAGTGTTGATTGTGGGCTTAAAGATCACAGACAAACTGCCAAACATGTATAAACTTTATGTTTTGTAAACATGGATTTTGATGTATTTATATATGTAAATACCACTACATTTTCCGCTGCATAATGAATAAATGTTTTATCTAGTATAGTTTATAATATAATATGAAGTGTTTTAAGTTTTCTTATATTATTGTAGAAGATAAAAATTGGGTTATCTAATATAAACCGTGGCACTCCTGTATTCGGTATACGTATATTACAGTTGTAGTAGTATGTAGTATGCGTATACGGGGTATAGGGGTGTTGCAGCAGGTAATTTCGAGGATGAAATTTATTTGTAGAGGGGGAGAATTGTAATATCCCAAAATTTTGAAAATATTAATTATTGAAAATTAATTAAATGATTTAAAGTATATATATATATATTTGATTAAGTGAAAAGGAAGGGTGTATATGGTATATATATGAAGATATACATATCATATATAAGTCAACATTTTTATTATGGGTCAAAAGCTATTTTAATTATTTAAGATATTAATTATATGGATAGTGGAAGATGATATTTGATTTTAATTATATTATAATAATATATATACTTGGTGGAGAATAATAGAGGAAATTTGTGTGGTTTTAAAGAGATTTGTTTGAATGAGTGGATCATTTCTTCTTCTTCTTCTTCCTCCATTAAAGCCAACCATCATCACCAAAGGAAAGAGAAAAGTTGCTTCTTGCTAACTCAAGTAATTGAAGGATTTCAAGTGTTCAAGTTGGAGTTTTAAGGATTTTCTTCATATTTGGTAAGTTTCCAACTTGTTTCCTTGATTTTTATGGAAGTTTGTGCATATGTTAACTGGATGTTTGGTGTAGTTTGTGTTTATGGTTGATTTTGTTATTTTTGAAGTTCTTTTGTCTAGTTAACTATGAAGTTTAGGGTTGGATTGAAGATAAAGTTAAGTTTCGTGAAGAGAATGAAAGTTTTGGGTTGTGTAACTTTTGAGTTGAGAAGTCATGGTTGAAATTGTGTATTTTTATTTTAATTGAGTTGTGTTGATGTTTATACAAGTATTGTGTGGTATAATGATGGATTTGGTTGAATTTGTATGGAGTTGAAAAGGTTAATGAAAGATATCAGTTGAATGTGACAATTATGTGTGGATATCAGGATTTTTGGCCTGACACGTCCGGTGGCACTGCCATGCCTTTAGGCGTGTCGATGGTTTTGTTTTCAGTGTTGGTGACACGAGCAGTGACACACCCATGTCACTAAGTGTGTCATAGCTACTGTGTTGTTGTAGTATTTACACGTGCAGTGACACGCCCATATCACTTAGCGTGTCATAGCTACTGTGTTGTTGTAGTATTTATAGGTGTAGTGACACGCCCATGTCACTGAGCGTGTCATAGCTACTGCGTTGTAGTATTTACATGTGCAATGACATGCCCATATCACTAAGCGTGTCAAGGCTTCTATGTTGTAGGTTTAGGGCACGGTCATTGACACGCCAATGTTGTTGAGTGTGTCATGTGTAGAGTTTGCTCTAGATAATTCTTTTCCTTATTTTCCTCTGTGTATCTTATCCTTGGGTTGTGAGGTTTTGTTTATACCTATAAGTGTATCACTAAGTGATTATTTATAATCACATTTGGTTTAGGCTTTGAAGAGACTTAGTTACCCAATCCATGTGTTGAGGGATATCTTGGAATAGGAGGTTGAAATGGTGTTTGTTGCTTTTAGAGGTAAGTACAAACACATTTGGTTGAAAATGTGTTAAGTTACCTACTACATTATTGGTGCCTGAGGAATATGCTATAATTTATATAATGTTACAAATACATTATATGTAATGTGAACTTTGTGCAAAATATGATAATGGCCCAAAACGTATGGGTGTTGAAATTTGTTATGTATAAATTAATGATGGTATGCAAAGCCATTGGTGATGGCTATATTGATATAAATGAGATATTTGAAGCATTGAACTTAGTTTGATCATGAGAAAATGAGAGAGGATTTGATAATGGAATTATGAAAGAATTGTGTGCCTAGTATGTTATTCAATTTTCAGAGTTTTGTGTTTGGCGGCATGCCTATGACATAATAGTCCCTTGAAGCTGGGTTGGGCTTGGTCCTTGAAGCCTAGTTGGGTGTTACATGATGTAGCAGACCCTTGAAGCAGGGTTGGCCTAGTCCTTGAAGCCTAGTTGGGATGTTACATATGAGGTAATCCTCATTGTGATTATGATTTTGCCTTCGAGCTAGACAAATGTTGTTATCTTGGACCAAAGTAGTAACTCTGGAATTTAAATGGCATATTAGATCCTTTTGGGCCCATGCTTGTCTTTGCTTTAATGTGAATTATGAATTGTGGATCAATTGAGCAATATAATGAGATATAATGTTATGAGATATGATATCCATGTGCATTATGCATTGGCATTGCATTTGAACTATATTGTTATCAAAGTTTATACAACTAAGCTTTCGGCTTAGCGAGATTGTGGTTCATCGTGTAGGTGACAGGGTATATCCGGATGAGCCAAAGAGTTTATCTAGACCGAATCGAGTCTAGGCTTGTGACCTTGAGTGCAAAGTTGGTTGTTGGACATCGAGATCAGAGACGAACTGTCAGCATGTATATATTTTGTATTTTTGTACATATTGATTTTGATGTATATAAATATGTATATTCCACAAACTATCGAAAATGTTTTGGATAAACCTTTGGTAATGAAGTATACATATGTGTTTTAACAACTAATATTTCATCTATTATTTATATGATATGAGTTGAATGTTTTAAGATTATACACATTTTATAAATGATGATTTGATTGTTTAAAATGGTTGTGACATTCTTGTATCCTCTATACATATATTACATATGTTGGGTGTATCTAGTGTACGCATATTGGGTATAAGGGTGTTACACTTCCAATGTTATAATTCCCAACGAAAATCAAGAAATTCTCCATGCAATTCCATTTTAGTATCAGAAATTCCTTTCATTAATTTTCAATTTTTCTTTAATTTCAAAGATGACATAACTCAATTTGAAGAAAATTAAAGGTTTATTTAAAAATATGAAAGCTATTCATTGGGAGAAAATATCTTAGTCTCAAATTAATACTTTGAAGTGCTTTCAAAATGTTAAATTACACTATTCTTTTCTTCATGCCATGGTTTCCTTTTGGGATGTGAATTCTAGGACATTTAAGGTAAATGACTTTGAGATATCTACCATGATTGAAGAGATTGAGGCCATCCTTGGATATCCAAGCAATCAACCAATGGCATTACCCATATTGATTTCCAAAACTCAACAAAAGATGCAAATGTTGTTTCAAATTTCAAAGCCTAAAGTCTTGCAATTGACTAGAGGTGAGAAAATTCTACTTGGTTCCTTGATTAACTTTTGTATTTCACATTTGGCTCCTACCAAGGCATGGGGACACATGATTTGTCTATGCCTGCTTGGACAATTCTTGTTTCTCCTGATGGGGACATCGATCCATGAATATTGGATATCATGGACCAAATGGAAGGAGGCTTGTCGCCGATGCCTGTAATCTTGGTCGGGACTCTAGTAGGATTGGATCAATTCAAATTGGAATCATCAAGGAGATTGGCTGGAAGTCCCTTGCTGCTACAGGTAATTACCTAAACCGCTCTTTCGAGTTTTGAATTTAGGCCTTTTTCTTTTTATTTTTATCGCTCTAATTTTTGTCTAGTCTGCCCTTGCCGGTTTTTGGAACTAGCGAGATGTTCTAACTTTTACCTAAGTTTCCCTTATGGGACTTCAACTTAGCGGACCCTTTCCTTATTATTTAATTTTTCGGTTCTAATTTTTGCCTAGATCGCCCTTGTGGGTCTTCGGAGCTAGTGAACTGCCCTAACTTTTTCTTAGGCTGCCCTTGTGGATTTTCAGACGGGCATCATTATTTTTCTTTTTTCTTTAATTTCTTTTTTTTTGCTTATAGATTTGGCTTCAAAAGCACATCTACTTTCTTGATATTCCAATCATAGATCTCACCAGACATCACTCTACTAGGAAACTATCCTATCCTGCCTCTTCTGATTGGATTGATTAGATCTGCAAAAGCACTGCAGTCAACATTCGTTGGTTAGTACCTTGGTGGAAGATTTCTCATATCACCATTCAAAAATATTTGATGTATGTTCCTCTTGCTACTTTTCGTCGAGATACTTGCTATGATCCTCATCGACTTGATCGTCAGTACGGCATCGAGCCTCGAGGTTTTGAGTTTACTCCTAACTTGGACATGCCTCGTCTGACTGAAGCCTTCTTAGATCGGCTGAAGCAAAGCTGGCATGCATGCTACACTTATCATCTATCGTAGATTTTACATTTGTCAATTTCTTTAGAAAGAATATTGTTAGGATATAAAAATAATGAAAACGATATTAAGAGATGTTTCTTTTCCTTTTATAATTTGTCATCACCTTTTACTATTGTGTTTATTTATTTTATCCATATTATGTCAAATACTTAAAATAGTGCACATAGAACAATTTTAATATTAACTCTATTTTATTAAATTGAGGAACAACCAAACATAAAGCTAACATACACAAGATCACTCATGTTGCCAACTTACCCTTTTGGGTTTTCTAATTGATGATCACTCATGTTGTTAACTAGCCCTTTCATATTTTTGAAACTAGCAGACTGCTCTAACTTTTGCCTAGGCCGCCCTTTTGGATTTTTAACCTAGCGAGCCCCTTATTTTATGCATAAAACCTCTTCAACCTACCAATGTTCACTGACTCACTAAACTCGTTCCCGTCCATGTCTAATAACTTGACTGCACCTTTGTTCATGACTTGCTTTACAACATATGGTCCTTCCCAACTAGGCCTAAATTTTCCTCTCGGATTAGAGACATTAGGCTTACATTGCTTCAACACTAAGTCGTTGACTCTAAACTTTCTGGCACTAACCCTTCTATTATAGGCCCAAGCTATCTTTCTTTGATACAACTGATGGTAATACAGTGCTTTTAACCTCCTTTCTTCTAATAAAGCTAACTGTGTGTATCTGCTCACTACCTACTCCGTCTCAGGTAGTTTAGCTTCCAAGATCACTCTTAATGACTTGATCTCTATTTCAATTGGCAACACTACCTCCATCCCATAAACCAAAGAGAATGGTGTCATTCTAGTCGGTGTTCGCACACTTATTCTGTATCCTCACAAAGCAAAAGGAAGCATTTTTTACCAATCCCTGTATGCCTTTGTCATCTTTGACAGAATCTACTTAATTATTTTGTTTGTTGCTTCTACTGCACCATTAGCCTTTGGTCTATAAGGGGAGGATCGATGATAATGGATTTGGTACTTCATGAATAAGTCCTTAACTGCATCTTGAAATTGTACTCCATTGTCCGATATCACACTCTGCGGGACCCCATACCTGCAAATAAGATTCATTTCAATAAATCTAGCCATTTACCTTGCCCCCAATTTGTTAAAAGATTCGGCTTTGATCCATTTTGAAAAATAATCCACTACTACTATAATAAAACGATGATAGTTTGAAGCTGTCGGATGTATCTCTCCTATAATGTCAATCCCCTAAGTTGTGAAGGGCCAAGGTGAAGGCATAGACTGCAATTTTCAAGAGGCATGTGATTCAAATTACCATACATCTGACATTGATGGCACTTCTTCACAAACTCAATACAATCTCTCTCCATGGTCAACCAGTAGTAACCTTGTCGGATTATCTTCTTAACTAGGGCTAAACCACTCATGTGTGGACCACAACTTCCTACGTGTATTTCCAACATGATATGCTCCACTTTAGGCTTCCTTGAGCATCTCAAGTGCACCCCATCAGGCCATCTTTGATATAACTCTCCATGAAAGGTGATGTATTGTAAGGACCATCGCCTTATGGCTCTTCTTTCTTTCTTTGTTGCCCCCAACAGGTATTCCTTCTCCTCCAAAAATTATCTTATAGTGTCATACCATGCATCACGATCTTTATCAGTTTCCATGATTGTCTCATATTCATAGCAAGGAGTTAATGAACTGGTCAAAATCAGAGGCTTAAGGAATAAGTTGATAAGATTTTCCCACACCGAAGCCAATGTGTCTAGGGCATCAGCCATCTGGTTTTCTTCTCTTGGTAGGTGTATAAACCTGCACTCCTTAAAATTCTACTTCATCAAGGTTAAGTAATGGTGGCATGGTTTTAGTTTCCCTTCTTTCAACTCCCACTCTCCATTTACTTGGGATACTACTAGCAATGAATCACCAAAGACTTTCACCTTATCCACCTTCATAATCATCAGGGTTTCCAAAACAAAAATACATGCTTCATACTCCACCATATTATTGGTTACCCTGAACTTCAACTTCTTGGCTAAAGGGATAAGCTCCCCTTCGGGCAATTCTAGTATGACTCCCAAACATGCTCCTTTCCTATTCATTATTCCATTAAAATACATTTTCCATCCTTGTATTTCTATGGCCTCTAAATGTTCATTAGGAAATTCTAAGACTACCTCTTCGCTATCTGGTAATGGCTATTGGGCCAGGAATTCTGCCATCGGTCTACCTTTGATTATTTTCCTGGTTACATACTCAATCTCAAATTCTTCTAATATTATCAACCATCGCCCATACTTCCCGATCAAAGAGAGTGTCTCCCTTAAGTACTTCACTGGATCCAACCTAGAAATTTCTTGCACATTATAAGATTGACAACAATGCCACAACTTCTTAGAAGACCAAACCACAACTATACAGGCCTTTTCAATGATACTATACTTAATTTCATAAGGTAGGAGCTTTCCACTCAAATAATAGACTGCATGCTCAATCCCTGAGTCATTTGCTTAGGCTAGCATGGCTCCTATTGACTCTTCTACTGCTAAGTATAGTAACAAGGGTTATCGGGTTTAGGTGGTTTCAAAACAGGTGGATTTAATAGATACTCCTTTATGCGCTCAAAGGCCTTTTGACACTCTTCATTCCACATGACTGGCTGATTCATTTTAAGCAATTTAAAGATAGGTTCACAGATTGTGATGAGCTTCGCTATAAACTTACTAATGTATTGTAATTTGCCAATAAATCCCCAAACTTCTCTCTCCATCTTTAGGGCTGGCATATCTCTAATCGCCTTAACCTTGTTAGGGTCAATCTTAATGCCATTTGGACTAATCACATGTCCCAACAATTTGCTTGAGGTAACCCCAAACACACACTTCTTCGGGTTTAACCTTAGCTTATACTTCACCGCTTTGTCGAAGAATAATTCTAAGTTTTGGAAGTGTTGTTCCCTTGTATCTGACTTCGCCATCATATCATCAACATACACTTCAACTTCTTTAAGCATCATATCATGAAATAAAGTGGCAGCCATCCTTTGATAGGTTGCTCCAGCATTCTTCAACCCAAACAACATCACCCTATAACAGAATATACCCCATATAGTAATGAAGGCAATTTTTGCTTTATCCTCTTGGGCTATTAACACTTGGTTGTATCCGAAAAATCTATCTGCAAATTAGTGTAGCACGCTAGAAGCTGCACTATCAATGAGGATATCTATATGAGATAAAGGAAAATAATCTTTAGGGGAAGCTTTGTTCAAGTCTCTATAGTCTATACAGACCCTAATTCTTCCATCTTTCTTCGGTACGTGTACTATTTTGGCTAGCCAATCTGGATAATCTATCACTTCAAGGAACTTTACTTGTATTTATTTAGTGATCTCTTCTTTAACTAATTTAGCCCATTTCGGTCTTAACCATCTAAGCATTTGTTTGTTAGGTTTCATGTAAGTGTAGGTAGGAATCATATGTTCGGCTATGTCTCGATCTATTCCAAGCATATCCTCATAAGACCAAGCAAAAACTTCTTTAGATTTTTTAAATATTTTTTCAAATCTCTCTCTCATCAGGAGTAAGGTTGGATATTATGCTAATGTTTTTGGGATTTTGGTTGTTCCCAAATTTAATGATTGTACATCGACAGAGTTAATATTTGATGCTCATGTAACCACTATTTGAATGCATGCAACCATCAAGAGAAACATCACACAAGTAAGCAAAATCAAACTTTATTACATTCATTTTGGAAAAGAAAACATCATCATCCTCATACACAGAAGACAAATTAAAATTAAAATCAAAATCATTATTCTCAAAATCATTATTCTCAAAATCATAAAGCAGAACATCTACAAACTTCTCTTCAACCAGGGCAACAATCTCCTCTGGAGACTTCTAGACAGCTTCCTTCTTTTCTTCTAGATTAGTCTCCTTGTCAGTTGGTAGGATGAGCACTTTCTTCACTTGTTCCACCAATTCGGAAACATCAGCAAAAATCTCAAAACCCAGGATCAACTTTCCCATGAAATGACTGGCTTGGGCTTTCCTTAGAGTGGCCCCATATTAGGAGCTTTGACAAAAATTTCTTCAAGTGGTGGGAAGCTCATTTTCTTATTCTTCTTTGGCTGGACATCTCTGTTGGCTTCTTCATACCCTAGCCCTTTCTTGGAAGTTTGAGTCTTGAAATCTGGAAGCTTTGTCACACTGGCTTTGCCCTTTCCAAGACCAACACCAGGAAGGTAGGTCATGTTTTTCATCATGTTTAAGACCTTGGAGTCCACTACTTCATTATCAGAAATTACAGCTACTTAGATACCATTGAGAGGCCTCTCAATTATTATAGCATTAACAACCTCATGATCTTCAACCTCAATGACCACCGTCTCATCTCTGTTAGTGAACTTGATCTTTTGATGAAGGGTGGAAGGAACTCCACCAAGAGGATGAAACCATGGTCATTCCAAAAGTAGAGCAAAAGTAACAGGTATGTCCAAAACCATAAATTCTACCATAGATTCAATTAGACCAACCTTCACAACAGCTTTAAAAGTCCCTTCGGCATGCCTCTTGGTATTGTCATAAGCCCCAATGGTTACTTCGGTTAGGCTTAGATCCCTTGCTAACATAACTAGCTTTGGAAAAATTTTAAGTGGGCAAATATTTATGGCGGACCTATCATCAACCATCACACATGGGGTCCTTTTTCCTTTGACTTCTATTTTGATAAAGAGAGGGCGAATGTGATCTCTCCCCTCTTTCGATAAATCTGTAATATCCCAAAGTGTGCCCTAGAAGTTTTGATATAATTGTTGTTTTATTTGGATTTAATGTCTATGTTAATTTGAGAAGAGAAAGGAAGTGAAGAGAGAGTGTATATGTTGTATATATGGAAATATATACAACATATACACAAGTCAATATGGAAAAGTCAAGAGAAGATATTTTGTTATTTTTATTTTTAATTAAGTAATTAAAAAGGAATTAAATAAGTGGAAGAGGAAATAATTGAATATTATATTATTGAAGAACAAATATTTGACTTTGCTTCATTTGTCTTCTTCATTTTCTTCTTTTCCATTTGGGTGGCCGGCTATCAAAGACAAAAGAGAGCAAGAGAGGGTTTTTGATTTCTAAGAGCAAATTAAAGGAAGATTCAATAGATTAAGTTGGAATTTTGTGAAGTTTCATCAACTTTGGTAAGTTTCCTCTTGATTTCTTTTGTTTTAGTTGAAGTTGTGATTGAGTTTGTGAGTTGAGATTGTGGTTGATATGTGTTTGTTTGATTGTGGTGTGTTTGAGGGTGTTGGTTTAATTAATTTTGGATTTTGGGGTTGGATTGAAGGAAAGAATAAGTTTGTTGGAAGAGAAAGTGTTGTGGTTGTGTTTTGAGTTTGTGGTGATGATTATGATTTGTGTTTGATGTATGTTTTGTATTTTTTTGGTGTTTTTGCAAGTTATTATGGTTTTTCGATGTGTTTAGTTAAGTTTGTTTGAAGTAGAAGATGGTGGAAGTAAGTGGTTTGTTGGATGTAGTGTTGATGTTGCCGGAATCTATATTTTTGGCCTGACACACCCATGAGCACATCCAAGTCTTTGGGCATGTCAGTGGTTCTGTGTTGCAATAGCATTTACATGTCCAGTGACACGCCCATGTCACTGAGCATGTCATAGCTACTGTGTGGGTGAAGGATTGACACGGCCATGAGCATGCCCATGTTGTTGGACGTGTCAATGTTTCTGTGAGACAGAATGTATTACACGTTCGATGACACGCCCGTGGTTCTGAGCATGTCAAAGCTTCTGTGTTGTGAGTTTAGGGCACGGTCAGGGACACGCCCGTGTTGTTGAGCGTGTCATGTGTAGAGTTTGCCCTAGTTGGTTCTTAGTCTTATTATCTCATGTGTATTTCTAAGTGAGTGTGTATTATTTCTTTTTCAATTAGGTTGTGAAGAAGTTGAATTGCCCTAACCTAAGTGTTGAGGATTCTTGGAGGAGGAAGTGTATAGATTGGTGTGAGTTGGTTTTGAGGTAAGTACAAACTACATGGTTGCATACATTTATATGATTATGATACTTAACATATTTTATTGTACATATGTTAAGTAATTGAATACATTATTAAAACATTTGATGAATGTTATGATTTGTATAATGTGAATGATTGATGAGCATTTAACATGTATGTTAATGCAGTTAATTATGTATACTCTATCTTGATGAGATATGAAGCCATGGTTGTTGGCTGTAATGATAATGATGCAAATGAGATGATTGAGGCATGATTGCCTAAATGATGATGAGGAAATAAGAATGAAATTGATAAATGAATTGTGTGCCTAATGTGTTATTCAATTTTCAGAGTTATGGATTTGGCGGCATGCCTATGAATCACTGGATAGGTGAAAAGACCGGGTCGTAAGCTGATTCCAATTGAGAAATATGAAATATGTGAAATATGGTGTTTTTGGGGTGAAAAGACTGGGTCGTAAGCCTCAAAAACAGTAACAGTCTTGCCGGGTTGAGGATCTCCTCAGGCTTAATCGGGTTGAGGTCCAAGAGACTGGGTCTGTTACACTAAAAAATAGTAACAGTCTTGCCGGGTTGAGGATCTCCTCAGGTTTAACCGGGTTGATGTCCAAGAGACTAGGTCTGTTACACTATCCATGGATAGAGATATATATATATATATCGCCTACGGGCTTGATGATTGTGATTATGGACCAAAGCAGTAACTCTGAACTTTGAATAACATATTAATGTATTTTGGGTCTATGCTTGTCTTTGTTTGTAATGTGGTTTGGAAAAAAATTATGTTGAGTAATAAAACTAAGAAGATACTACATGATGTGTAATATGTTTATGGATGTGATAAATTGTGAGTATTATCTCATGAACGTTTTGATTAATTATTGATTTGTTTATGATATTTGATTGTGTGATATTGGCATTGCATTGAAGCATAATATTATTGTAGTTTGTACCACTAAGCCGTTGGCTTAGCGAGAGTGTGATTTGTCTCACAGGTGACAGGGAAGAACCGGAGAGTTCATCTAGGCCGAGTAGAGTCTAGATTTTGAGGTGTTGATAGTGGAGCTTAAAGATCAAAGACATACTGCCAAACATGTATATATATATTTTATGTTTTGTAAAACTTGAGTTTTGATGTATAAGTATTTGTAAATATTTGTTATATTTTCCGCTGCGTTTTGAATAAACATTTTATCTATTATGTTTTATAATATAACCTAAATGTTTCAAAATTTGTTCATATTATTGAAAAGTGATGATTTGTGTGTTTTGTAAATTGTGGCGTTCCTATATTTAGTATACGTATATTACGATCGTAGTAGCATGCAGTGTACGTATACGGAGTATAGGGGTGTTACAAAATCTGCAAATGAGAAAGATACCATTCCCATATTAACTTCTCTCTTCTTTTGAATATCTTCACACTTCATCACTCCTTCAACTTTCACAAAGTTAACTAGCTCCTCCGGTGTTATAGAGGTGGAAATTGGCATGCTAGCCAAGGCCTTGGCCATGGTTTCACGGTGCTTCTTAGAAGTGGCCAATAAGTCCCAAATACTGACACTTGGTTGGGTTCTCTTCAACTGATTAAGCACTATGTCATCTTTCTCTTCTTTATTCCCAGCTTCGACTTCCTTTCCATTATTAGCTTCTACTTCCTTGGGTGCAGGCCTTGAATAAGGCTTACTAGATCTAGTGTTCATCACTTCATCTTCTTCAAGCTCGGACCAGGTCCTTTCCTCCTTCTTGGGTTCAAGGTCATCATCACTATCGCTTGAATCCCAAAACACATTCACAGCACAAATTGCTACTTCTTTTCTACTCACAATTTATTCAATTTTGCTAAACTCCACTGCTTCTCTGGTTGCTTCTCCATCCACATCTTGGAAAGAAGACATGACAAAACTTTCATGTAAACCTCCTCCAATCATGAAGTTCGCCAGTGGTGGTGCCCTATTGAACCTTGGTATTGGATTGTCTTTGGTGTTCAGCTTATTGGGCTTGGGCAGCTTTCCACTATCAAATAATTCTGGATCTCATACCTCAATCTCACACGTTTATCTGTGTCGTGCCCTTGCATTTGATGAAATAGAAAAAATGTTTTATTGTCAAAATTAGGTGGGAGAGGTTTAGGCAAAGGACAAGGATTGAAGGGTTGTAATAATCCCTTCTTTTGTGCTTTTTGAGGACCCAAGATAGCGGCTTTCCCAATTCTGAAAATTGTCTTCTTCCTCCTTGGCCAGTAGCATTAACATCAACTACCTTTTGCATGCTTTTGTTACCAGAGTTGTAGTTTCCTTTCTCATTCCTTCTTGTTGAAAAATGGTTCTTCTCTCTTTCCCACTGTTCGATTTGTAGACCAGCTTGCAAAAGGTCATTGAAATCCCAAATGAGTGTATGAGACATCCTTTTGTGAAGGCTAGATAACACTCCTCTCACAATCATTCTAATTTGATCAAATTCATCAGGCCTTCTATTGAGCAATGCAGCTTTATTCCTCCACCTCTTTATATAGTCCACGAAGTTCTCATTCAGTCTTTGTCTAATGTACTCCACCTCTATTAGAGTAACTTCCAATTCAGCATTGTATCCATATTGTTGGATGAAGGCCTTATATAGCATATCACAACTCTTTTGTGTGCCATCACCTAAGGTATTGAACCAATTTTGGATAATAGGATCAAATGAGAGCATGAAGTACCTTAGGGTTTGAGCCTTATTAGCTCAAGCAGACTGAATAGTAGTGATATACTACTTCACATGGATGTGAGGATTTCCATTTCCATCAAACTTTGTAAAGGATGGCATCTTGAACTTGTACGGAACCTCTTCATCTAGCTCAAACAACTTGTCGACCTCAGACATTTCTTTAGTTTTAAGCTTCTTTTCAAACCTCTTTTCTAGGTCAGCAATCATCTTCTCAATATTTGAAGTTTCAGTTTTCTTTACAGTTGATCTTTCAACAACCTTCAGCTCCTTCTTCTTGTCTTGAGGATCTTAGAAGTATTGAGCCTAGTCATCATCATCATTGACGACTACCTTGTCATCATCAAAAGCTACTTCACTAACTTTACCCTTCCCTTTGTCCTTTGGCTTCTTGGTGCTAGCAGATGCTTCGACATTTTTTCCTAAATTTGAAGCTAATTGGTTCTTCATGGCCTCAGTTAGGGCCTCCTTTAGTTCTTCCATTTTAATATTGAGGGTGTCATCCATTATTCGTTGAATTTGTCTGAGCTCCATTTGTTTTGGTGAAAAAGCAATTGAGTTGCTGCTGGATTCTTCATCACTGACGTAAGTGGGGTTGTCGTATGCTCTTGTGCTACTGTACTCTAGGACTATGAGCCAGAGAGGATCAATGATATGAGATGCAAATGTATGTATGCATGTATGCACAAACAAATAGAAAAAGATAAGTAGAACATCCCTTCCAACCTTATAACTTCCACACATGAATGACGAGTCTCTTTTCCTAGGTATATGGTTAACAAAATACCAACACGGGGTATCTTATTTTTGAAAAATTCTCTAGGATGTTTCAACCAATAGTTATATTTTTAAAAATGGAAAGCAGTTCATGATAATTCCCATTAATTAGGTTTTACTCCATTCAACCAACTAAAGTAGCTTTTATGCTATATTGGATTAAAACTAAATTAAGAGATTTATTATAAATAGATTTCTCATATCAAAAAGTAACTAATGATTCATGCAACAAACAAGCCCATGATCAATAATTTTTAGTATAAACTAGGCTCACAATTGATTTTTAGTATTTCCATATTTGACCTAAATATTTGTAAGCTCTCTTTAAGAAAAGGTTGTATTTTAGATGATAGATAATTTTGTTTGTTTGGGCCATATGGTGTAAAAAGATTTTTGACCCATCTTGAAAGATTTCAATGTCCAAAGACCTTAAAAATTTTGAAAATAGTTTTGGCCTTTTGGATCTTAAAGGAAAAGAATTATTTTTGGGGTTACAATATAGGTAGGTCATATTTGAAAAAGAACAAACCAAATAAGCCATGATTTAAATCAAGATAAATTAACCATAATCAAATAACAAGCATTTAGGGTAAAAACCTAAGGAAAGTAACTAGGCTAGTCTTTGGATTAGAAGGCTTAGGTTCCCATAGCAAGTATATACTAAAAGGTATAAGGCTATGAGTTGTTATGCAATGCTCGATCTCCATACCTTGAGTGAAATTATGGTATCGCTTGCATAACACAACACGAGTAACACGGGCATCATAACTCACACACACGATGCAATCTAAATGATGCAATGGATAATATCATGATAAGAAAGAATAGAATAATATAAAGACCAATGGAATCAACTTCTCTTATTCCCAATGGAGTCACCACTGTGAGCGGGGATTCTTACCCCCACTCCCACATGGAATGGTTCTTGCAACTTCGACACTGTTAGGCTTATGGCCTTAGAGAACACAGGCCTAGACCTGGAGAAAATGAAGTCGCCACCCGGACAGACTGGGAAAAAGAAAGGGATGGATGACTATATTCCTATGGAATCCTCAACCCCCTAATGGGTTCAGAAAGTTAGGTACATGTGGGGAAGATGAGAAATAGCCCAAAACCCCCCACAACGCCCGATTCATTGGAACCGACCTCCTTTTCAAGTCTTAATATTATAAAATTCTTAAATATAATGACATTATCCATATTACATGCGATCATAAGAATAAATAAATAAATACTTTATTAAAAATCATAGTAATGTTCAAACAAAACAAATAAATGGATACCCATCCAAGGATGGAAATATGTCCTTACATCATCCATGTCTAAGATTAAATAGGACACCCACCGAAAGGTGGAAACGTGTCCTTTATATTGATCCAAAAATTCAAAAATAATTTAAATTACATAAGGGCTAATTAATGAGGTACCCATAAGGTGGAAACATACCTCTTACATAATGAAAAAGATAAGGTAAATCAATAAAAAAAATATTCAACCATTAATTATCAAAGGAAACTGTAGACCCTTAATTTTTGACCTAGTATGGTCCAATATTTTTTAAAGTCCAAAATAATTTTTGTAGTATTTTAATTAAATAATATTTATTTTAGTATTTATTATTTATAATTTTTAATAAAAATAAAAATGGTAATATTAGTAAAGTTAAAAATAAAAAAAAAATAAAAATCGACGACGGAAAAATCAACGACGAAAAATTTCATCGCTGAAAGTGAATCGACTCGGCCCGCAGCAATTTTCACTTGCTCGCAAGTTTCGTCTGCAGTAGTTTTTTTGCCAGCGCAGTTTTTCCCGAAACCAAATTCTATTTGGTTTTGGTTTCTTTTCCTATTTTGTTTTAATTTCCTTAAACAATTAGAAGTAGGTTTATTATTTTTCTTATAAATACCACATTAAAACACAGAATTAAGGAGGAGGAAATTGTTTGACTTGATAAAAACTTTGGGACTTCTGACTTGGGAGAAAAAAAAAGAGACAGAAAACCCTAGGAGCAAGAGACATTAGCAACAAGAAGCAATCATCAATCCATCAAAGGCGGCAACATTGCCATTCTTATTGTTCATCCAGAAATCAGTTTGTGGTGGAACCAACTACGCAGGTTTGATTTTTAATCATAAATTATATATTCACAGTAGCTTCATTTTCTTTGATTAATAAGAATATGTAGTAATTTGATCTTTGTTTCAATAACTTTAATTGTTTACTTTAGTTAATACATTAATCACTTAGTTTACAAAACTCCACTTCCATATTTTATAAAACTAAAAACTTCGAAAACCCTAAATCATTCTTCTGTTTCCAAAACTTTAAAAAGCCTAAATTACTCTTCTGCTTCCAAAACTTTAAAACCCTAAACTATCCTTTTGTTTCCAAAATTTTAAAAAACTAAATTGTTTTTCCCCGAGCTATTTTCTTAATCATCTAAACTCTAACTTTTTTGTCCAAAATTTCCAAATGTCTTCTTAAATATCCAAACCCTAATCTTCTTTACAGTTTCTAAAAACTTTAATCATAATTGTTTCTATAAAACTCTAAACTGTTTTCTTAAATCCTAAGATCAAATATGTTTTCCAAAATATCAAAAACCATAATTTTCTCAAAACCCAATATAGTAAACCCTAGTTTTCCTAAACCCTAATTCTTAAAACATCAAAACTTTATGACAAGTAATTCAAAACCCTAAAGCTTTAATCTAGTAAACCTTAAAGCATAATCCAGTAACCGTGAATTATAAACCCTAATGTCTTAAGATTCCAAAACCCTAATTTCATGATGTTACCCCTAAACCCTAATTTGATTAACCAAAAAACCTTACTATTTTCTTAAATTTATAAAACCCTAATCCATTCCAATTTTTCAAAATCTTTAAAGTAGCCTAAATAATAATAATGATAATTCCAAAATCCCAAAACCCTAAATGTTAATTAAAGAGTCCTAAATTGTGACATAAACCTAAATTTGTATCTTTGTTTGCTTTATTTAATTTTAGATTTGATTATGTAGTTTAGTATATGTTTTGATGGTTGATTTATTTAATTTCAATGCTTGATTTATTTAATTTATCATGGATGGACATTTTCTTTATTATTATGATTATTATTTGTTTATTTTGGTATTAAAATTATAAGAGGTATGTTTCCACTTAGTGGGTACCTCATTAATTAATTTTCATGTAATTTAAATTGCTTTTATATTTTGGACAAATGTAAAGGACATGTTTTCATCTTTCGGTGGATGTCCTATTCAGTTTAGACATGGACAATGTAAGGATATGTTTCCATCCTCGGATGGGTGTCCATTTATTTACTTTGTTTGGACATTGCTTTGATTTTAATATAATGATGCTTTATTTCAATTGTTGCATGTAATATGGATAATATTGTTATGCTTAAGAATTTTATATTATTAAGACCTATAATGGTGGCCGGTTCTAATAACTGGGCGTTTTGCGGGTGCTGGGCCATATCTCACCTTCCCCACACATATCCAACTTTCCGAACCCATTAGGGAGTTGGGGTCTCCTTAGGAATCGAGTAATCAATCCCTTTCTTTTTCCTGGCCTATTCGGGTGGTGACTCCATTTTCTCCGGGCTTAGGCCCGTGTTCTCTAAGGTCCCGAGCCTAAATAGTGCCGAAGTAGCAAGAACCATTCCACCGGAAGTGGGGGTGAAAATCCTCGCCCACGGTGGCGACTCCACTAGGGATAAGAGAAGTTGATTCTGTTGGTCTTTATATTATTTTATTCTTTCTTATAATGATATTATCCATTGCATCATTTAGATTGCATCGTGGGCATGAGATAGGATGCCCGTGTTACCCATGTTGTGTTATGTAAGGGATACCATACTTTCACTTAAGGTATGGAGATCGAGCATGGCATAACCACTCATAGCCTTGCACCATTTGGTATATACTTGCTATGGGAACCTAAGCCTTTTATCCCAAAGACTAAAGCTCATGTAATTGGCCTAGTTACTTTCCTTAGGTTTTTACCCCAAATGCTTGTTGTTTGACTATGGTTAATTTATCTTGGTTTAAATCATGGCTTATTTGGTTTGTTCTTTTTCTAATATGACCTAAGTACATTGTAAGCTCAAAATAAATTTTTCTTTAAAGTCCAAAAGACCAAAACTATTTTCAAAACTTTTCAAGATGGTCTTTGGACATAAAACTTTTCTAAAAACAAATCAAAAATACTTTTCTCATGATCCTAATACAAAGCCCAAAATATGTTTTTTCTAAAATCTTTTTTACATTGGGCTTAGAAACAAAATTATTTTCATCCAAAATAGCTTACAAATATTTGGGTCAATTACAAAATACCAAAAATCAATGTGAGCCTAGTTTATACTAAGAATAATTAACCATGGGCTTGTTTTCGGCATGACCACTAGTTACTTTTTCAAGTGAGAAATATATTTATAATAAACCTCTTAATTTAGTTTTAATCCAATATAGCATAAAAGCTACTTTAGTTGGTTGAATGGATTAAAACTTAATAATTGGGAATTATCATGAACTAATTTCCTTTTTTGAAAATATAACTATTGGTTAAAATCATCCGAGGAAATTATTCAAAAACAAGATACCACATGTTGATATTTTGCTGACTATATACCTAGAAAAAGAGACTCATCATTCGTGTGTGGATGTTATAAGGTTGGAAGGAATGTCCTATTTATCCTTGTTTGTTTATTGATTGCGCATACATGCATACATGCATACATACATCTGCATCTCATATCATTGATCCTCTCTGGCATGCAGCCTGGATTATGACAGTTCAAAAGCCTACGACAATCAGACCTATGCCAGAGACGAAGAATCTAGCAATAACTCAATCACTTGCTCACCAAAACCAATGGAGCCCGAACAAATTCAAAGAACGGTGGACGGTGCCTTCAATGCCACGATGGAAGAAATAAAAGAGGCCCTGGCTGAGACCATGAAGAATCAATTGGCTGTAATTTTAGGAAATAATACCGAAGCATCTGCTAGCACTAAGAAGCCAAAGGACAAGGGGAAGGCTAAAGTTAGTGAAGTGGTTTTTGATGATGATAAGGTGATCATTGATGATGATGATGATTGGGCTTGATACTTCCAAGATCCTCAAGACAAGAAGAAAGAACCGAAGAATATTGAAAGATCAGTTATAAAGAAAACTGAAACGTCTGATGTTGAAAAGATGATTGCTGATTAGGAAAAGAAATTTGAGAAGAAGCTGAAAATCAAAGAAATGTCCGAAGTTGACAAATTATTTGAGCTAGACGAAGGAGTTCCTTACATATTCAAGATGCCATCATTTACAAAGTTTGATGGTACTGGAAGCCCCCATCTCCATGTGAAGTTGTACATCACTGCTATGCAGTCTGCTAGAGGTACTATGGCCCAAACTCTAACATATTTCATGCTCTCATTGGACCCTGTTGTCCAAAATTGGTTTAACACCTAAGAGGAAAGTACTCAAAAAGATTGGGACATGTTGTATAAGACTTTCATTCAGCAATATAGGTACAATGACGAGCTGGAAGTAACCTTGATGGAGGTTGTAGACCCTTAATTTTTGACCTAGTCTGGTCTAATATATTTTATTTAGTCCAAAATAATTTTTATGTTGTCTAATATATTTTAATTAGTCCAAAATAATTTTTGTTATCTTAATTAAATAATTTTTTCCTTAGTATCTAATTTTTATTAATAAAAAATAAAATAAACAAATAAAAATAAAAAAATAAAAGTAAAAATAAAAATCTACGATGGAAAAATCGGCGATGAAAAAATCAGCGCGCGGGAGTGAGACGAAATGGCCAGGACATTTTGCCTGCAGGATTTTCTTGCATGCAAAATGGCCCGCAGGCCAGTCCCTCACCCTTGCCATAGCCAACTGCGGCAATTTTTTTTCGCCAGTGCAATTTTTCTGCAGCAGTTTTTTTTTGCCAGCAAAATTTTTCCGACGCAAATTTTCTGAGACCTAATGCAATTAAGTTTCGATTTCCTTTTCTTAATGAATAATAGATGTCGTGAATAATTAGGAATTAACCATAAAACTTCTATAAATAAGGACTAAACAACACAGAAAAAGGAATCAAGAAATAAGGAGGAAATCAATTCAGAAGCTTGGAGGAAAAAGGGATCCGAAACTAAGTAGGAAAGAGGTGAATCAATTTGATTTTTTTAGAGAACAGAAAAACAAGTCAAGCAATTCAAAGGCAGCAAATCTTGTCTTTGTTTTTGTTCATCCAAGAAGAGATTTTTGGTGGAACCAACAAATGGAGGTATGCATCAATTGTTTAAATTTATTCTTCACAGTAGCTTAATCACCTAATTATTCCTTTTAATTCAAAAACCCTAGAACCTCAGTTCATTGTTTCTAAAATTTAAAAACCTTAATTCGTTGTTTTGTTTTCCAAAAATTTTAAAGATATATGTTTTGTTTCTTCAAAACCCCAAAACCAAAATTTGTTTTCCAAATTTTCAAAATCCTAAAATTGAGTTATGTTTCTTCCCAAAAGGCCTAAAAACATTCTTTTTTGCTTTTATAAACTTTAAATCATTTTGTTTAATTTCATAAAACTACATAAAATTATCAATTATTTTTTCAAATTCTAAAAATTAACTCATTACTCGAAACCCTAATTCAAAAATCCTAAAATGCTAATTCAACTTCAAAAACCAAAATAGTGAATCATAATCCCTTGAAAACCTTAAACCCTAATTTTTTCTAAACCCTAATCCTTTAAAACCTTAAAAACCATATAAACATAAATATTATAATTTTACACAATAAGCTTGAAGCCATAATTCAATGAGTAATCGTAAGTCATAAATCAAAAGTATTTTAAAGTGTTCAACCCTAGTTTCATGATTTTATCATTCAAACACTAATTTGGTTAATCAAAGAGTTTTACCAACTTCTTAAATCATAAAACCTTAATCTATTTTAATTCCATTAAAAACTAACAGTAGCATAATTCCATAAATTCCAAAACCCTAAACACATGAAATAAAGAATCCTAAATGGAAACAGTAGCCATAATTTAGATTTTTATTTGTCTTGTTCAACTCTATATTTGATTATGCTTTGATTTATTTTATATGCTTCAATTTATTTAAGTTTAATGCTTGGTTTATTTAGTTTATCATGGATGGATGTTTACTTTCTATTGATGTTTAATACCTTTGAAGAATGATTTATTTATGATGAATTGTTATTTACTTTTATCAATTTATTTAGATTTCCAAATGTTGTGAGAGGTATGTTTTCACTTGTTGGGTACCTCATTAGTTAAATATCACGTAATTTAATTTGCTTTTCTATTTTAGAACCAATGTAAAGGATTACCTTTCGGTGGGTGTCCTATTTAGGCATGGGATGTAAGGACATGTTTCCATCCTTGGATGGGTGTCCATTTATTTGCTTTGTTTGGACATTGCTTTGATTTTAATACAATGATGCTTTCTTTTAATTATTGTGTGTAATATGGATAATGTTATTATATTTAATAATTTTATAATATTAAGACCTGTAAAGGAGGCCGGTTCCAATGAACTGGGCGTTGTGGGGGTGCTCGGCCATTTCTCACCTTCCCCACACGTACCCAACTTTCCGAACCCATTAGGGGATTGGGGATTCCTTAGGAATTGAGTCATCCACCCCTTTCTTTTTTCCCAGCCCGTCCGGGTGGCGACTCCATTTTCTCCGGACTTAGGTCAGTGTTCTCTGAGGCCCCGAGCCTAAATAGTGTTGAAGTCGCAAGAACTATTCCACCTGGAGTGGAGGCAAAAATCTCCGCTCACAAAGGTGGAAACCATTAGGCAAAAACCAAATGAAAATTTTGTTGACTATGTGAAAAGGTGGAGAAATAAGGCTGCTTTGCTTAAGAAGAGGCCCAATGAATCTAATCGAATAAGGATGATTGTGAGAGGGGTGTTACCTAGTCTTCGTGAAAGGATGTCTCATACACTCATCCATAATTTCAAAGATCTTCTCCAAGCTGGTCTACAAATTGAAGAGTGGGAAAGGGAGAAGAACCACTTTTCAGTAAGAAGGAATGAGAAAGGGAATTATCAGCCTAGCAATCGAAGCACGCAAAAAGAAGTTGAAGTTAATGTTACTAGTCAAGGAAATAAAAGACAATTCTCAAAATTGGGGAAACTCTATCTTGGGTTTTCAGCAAGCTACAAAAGAAAGGGTTATTAAGCCGACACGGACTAGGGTCCATATCAAACTGGGGATGTCCCAGTTCGATATGGACATACCCAATTTAATATGGTCATGCACATATCAAACTGGGCATGCCTTAGATTGATATGGGCATGTCTATATCGAACTGTGGATGTCCCAGTTTGATATGGATGTCCATATAGAATTGGGCATCCTCCAATTTGATATGGACCATCCATATCGAACTGCACAGGCCCAATTCAGCAAGCATGATCTAGTATCAAACCAAAATGACTTCTAGGCCATTTTTTTAGGTTGTAAAACTTGCTTTGTGACCATTTTAAAGTTTTAGAAACTAAATAAGACTCATTTGGGTATTTATAAAAATTGGACGAATCAAGATAAAAGCTTAAAATAGATTTAATGCATTAAGAATGGACCGATAGCATCTTTAATTAGGACCCAACTAGCTTAGGGCCAAAATCAAGGGTCTACAGTTTGCCTCCTGCTTGAACGATCTTGGATTTATTAAGAGAGTAAAAAGCAACATGAGTTTAAGCTAATTTTGGACACTGATGGTTCTAGACCCGAGATTGGAGTTAGTTTGTGTTTTGGACCAGGATTGATTTGGGTTCTTAGACCCGAATTGGCTTGGGTTTTGGACCCATATTAGTTTGGTTTCTTAACCTGGATTGAGTTCTGGACATGAAAAATATTTAGGTTTTGGACACGGATTGGTTTGGGTTCTAGACCCTGATAGATTTGGGTTCTGGACCCAAATTGAGTTCTAGACTCAAAAAAAGATTTTGGTTCTGGAATTGAATTGATTTAGGTTCTGGACCAGGATTGAGTTATAGACTCAAAAAAAGTAATTTGGGCTCTGGACCCAAGCTGGTTGGGGTTTTGGACCCAGATTAGTATTTGTTCTGGACCAGGATTGAGTTCTGGACTCAAAAAAAGGGTTTTGGGTTTTGGACCCAGATTGAGTTATGGACTAAAAAATGATTTGGGTTAAGGACCCAGATTGAGTTCTAGACTCAAAAATTATTTGCGTTCTAGACCCAAATTGGTTTGAGTTTTGGACCCAAGGTACCTAAAAAAATTAATTGTAATCAATAAAATATTTTGCAAAATATTTAGCTAATTTTTACTTTATCTGAATACCTATATATTCTTGCCCCTGTGTGAAAAAAATATTTTATGAGTATAAAAATATTTTTAAACAGGCAAAAAAATAAAGCCATAATAAATATCTATTATTGTGCGTTGAAAAGCATAAAAAATTATTGAAAAAGTAAATTGCAGAATTATGAATTATTAAAACAAATAAGACATGGGACATGAATAATATATTGTCACTTTCTTTGACTAAGCACGTGATCATGTTTTAACTTTTAATCTTTTTTTTATTTTTTTAAATTAAAGAAAACTAGAAACTTATCCTTCAGATTCCTTGTCTATAAATTGAGTGGGAATGCTTCATTCATTTCAACCAGACCTTTGCCAAATCTCATAAATTCAAGCTACTCATTTTATTTTCAAAATTTTTTAAGCTTATCAAAGAAAAAGGAAATGGCAGTAAATCAACATGCGTCTAGAACCAGGCCATATATGGATCCTGAATTACGTGCTTACTTCAGAGATAGCAAGCTAGAGTGGATTCCAATTCTAGCAGAAATGCACCTCCACAGAAGTTCACAAGAGAAAACAGTGGTATTTATTATTGTCTACAAGATATATTTTCCTCACAAAAATTTTATTTTGACTTTTATGATGATTTTTTTATATTTATATTGTTAATTTATTATTTGTAGTAGAAAAATAAGCTAACAAATTCTAAAAATAATGAGCTTATGCATGAAAAATTTAATTTTAAACATTTGGTGAAAGGAAAATACATATTTATGGCATGCAAAAAATAAAAAATAGAAAATTATTTAGGAAAAATATGTATAAAATAATGCTAACAAATATAAAAGGCTATAAAAGATTTTATACAAAAATAAATGAAGCAAAAAATTGGTCTTAATGAAAAAAAAATACCAAAAATAAGAAAAATTAAATGTAGTGAGAATACAATTCTTAGGGTGCTGAAAATAATTTTTATGTTTCAATTTATATTTTCCTTAATTTTAGGATTTTTGAGAATAATTATTAGGGGTGATATACATACCTGATTGGACTTACCTTTATCGTGGCAATTTGATAGTTATGTGATTCATGGAAGTGGGAACATCCATAAAACCCGTAAGTGGTATGATCGAGTCCCGCCTCTAGTCTGAAGGATGATCAATGAATGTGGTTTTCAAGAATTTTTGCTGTAGCTGCCTGCCAAGGGATATCAAATTGATAGAAGCATAAAATAGGTGCTTGTCAAGCAGTGGATGGTAGTGGTGGATGGATGCCACTCACTCCTTTCACTTGCCTGTTGGAGAGATGATGATTGGCCTAGTGGATTTTACTGCAATAACAGGCTTGAAATGCAACGTGATCCCTGTCCCTTTGACCAACAATATACTGACTGAGGATAAAATTTACAAATTAATTAGTTTGCATCTCAGATATAGGGGAGCTTGTAAAATAAAGTATGAATATATTTAAGAGTATTGGATGAGGCACACCTGACTGGTGCATGGAAAACAGGTGGAAAGATACACCCGTGGCTTTTTCCTGTACTTATTAGCTATGACAAACTTATGCAACACTGAGGTGGCAATTCACATGTTGATTTTGTGTGCTCTGGCATATTTTGATCCTGTCCCTTTTTCATGCTTGGGGTGATGCTGGCCTTGTTTGTCTCTATCACAGTTTTGATAAATTAGCAGAAACAAGATATAATTTATAAGTTTGATCGTCATTGCCGAGGTATGAGTTCATCCTCCTTTTTTTTAATTAAAAAGAAAAAATAGTTTATGATTAAAATTAGGCCCTTTTTGACCATGACTGGTGTGGGCCTACAGACATAATCTCATGAGAGCACCAGGTATTCCTGGGAGATGAGTGGGATACCCAAGATTGAGCTTCTGGTTGTCGGCTAGCAGAGAAGTGCTTGGCAGTCATCATGTGCATTCCCGACGTTATCAGTTGAGCCGGCTGACCTGGGATCAGGTAAAAGATAAAATTAGTAGTATCATGGAATTAAAAAAATGACTTACCAGTAGTGTTGCATTGTAGGTAAATGTCGCTTGGTGGAGTGAAAATGAAAGGGTGAACTAGACTGCTGCCATGATTAATGCATTGCCCCTGCAAAATTCCCATCGAATAATCACTGGGCTGGTTGTAAATGGATGGTTTCTAGGTGAGAGGGTACAAAACTAGTTTCTTGGCCCTAATCAGAGGCAAGTACCAGCCAATGTCCCAACATCTGTGCTGACTTACAAGTCTATGCCTAAGAACTCTTGGAGGCATGCCCAGAACTGATTTAATGTTCATTTATTATTGCTTTGATTGGACTTGTCATATAATGAGTTTTTATGGGCTCAACTTGGATGTGTCCCCTAATGTGTTGAACATTTGGAGGAACAAGGGTGAAGAGGGAGAAGGAGAAGAGGAAGGTGATGAAGACATGGAAAAGGAAGGTGATGAGAATGATGATGGTGAGGAGGATGAGGAACATGACAACACAAGGGATCTTGCTGCCCATGATGATACCATGGTTTCCTCTTTCTTAAGTTAATCAGACATATTTTTTGTTCTTGACATGTATGTGACTAACTTCGATGAAATTTTGCAGGTAGCTGAACACTCAGATGTTGCTAGATATGATGAAGTTGTTCCAAGTAGTACAACTCCACCTCAACGATTTTCTTATGCTGAGCCATTTTCTAGGTCTTAGGGCTTCGATTTAAACTATATAGTTTGTAACCCCTATTTCATATTCATAAATGCCAAATGTATGCGTGAAAATGAATGAATCTAATTTATCTTGTTCTAGCTCACAACAAATGCTTGAGGAGCAGAACCAGAAACTGCAGGAACAATCAGCCACCTGCTGTTGGTATGCTGATCATCTTTAACAAAATTTTCAAGAATTTAGATTTCAAGGCTATAGAAACTCCAATGCATCTTCATCACGGAGGCCCTGGACTGATGACCATGGTGTGCCACCTATTATATCGGGCACTGACTATGATAGGGCTAATTTCCAAGACAGTCATAATCCAGATGCTTTTTCTTTAGGGGAAAACTGGGTAGATAATGTGCCGCCACTACCAACAAATGATGATTTCCTCAGAGATTTATTTAGCCACAGACCACCACCTCCCTAGCAGTAATTAGTGTGTATCAAAACTATGTATGAAACTCATTTTACATAAATAAATAAAGGTTTGTAATAAATGGAATAACTTATATACATATTTACATATTAAAATATGATATGTTGACTTTTTTAACTCCTTTTTTTTATTTGGATTTTTTTTGTAAAAAAATTTTGAATGACAATTTGACTTTTTTCTTTTCTTTTTACATGTATACCTATATACACAAGCATACCATGTCGAATTTATTTGAAATTAATTCGACAAGGACTAATTAATGAAGCTAATACCCACACGGATTAGGTTTTAACAATTTCCCACTTCATAGAGAACTCAGAATGCCTAAACCTATTCCAACATGGATTAAAATTTTCACTAAATTCGACATGGTAAGGCTCCAATAAAACCAAGGTAATTTCATCCTGCATAAGCTTAGATATTTAATTCAGCATCTGCCATCTTCAATTCTTCTTTATAAAGTTAATAGCAATTGTCACACTATCACGATGACTGAGTCTAATTTGAAAAAGACCATGAATTTATTTAAAAGCATCAAGCCAACACACTGGGAACAAGTATCATGGTCTCAACTTAATGTCATGAAGTACTTTCAAAATGTCAAATTAGACAAACCATTCTGACATGCCATGGCTTCTTTTTGTGATGTGAAAACTAGGACTTTCAAGATAAACAATTTTGAGATATGTCCTATGATTGAAGAATTTGAAGCTATTCTCAGATATCCAAGCAATCAACCAATGGCGTTACCCATACTGACTTCCAAAACTCAATAAAAGATGCAGATGCTATTTTAACTTTCAAAACCTGAAGTTCTGCAGTTGATGAGAGGTGAGAAAATTTTACTTGGTCCCTTGATTAACTTTTACACTTCACTTTTGGCTCTCACCAAAACCTGAGTGGTCATGTTCTATCTTTGCTTACTTGTTTCTCCTGACGGCAACATCGATCCATGAATACTAGATATTGTGGGCCAAATGAAAGGAGGATTATCACCGGTGCTCATGATCTTGGATGAAACCCTAATCGGATTGAACCAATTCAAGATAGAATCTTTAAGGAGATTAGTTGAAAGTCCTATGTTGCTATAGGTACTTAACTAAATTCCCCCTTCAGAATTTTAATTTAGGACTTTTGTTTTTATTGCTGTAATTTTATCCTAGTCCACCTTTGCGGGTTTTTAAAGCTAGCTAGCTATCCTAATTTTTCCCTAAGCCGCCCTTCTGGGTTTACAACTTAGCGGGCCACATTTTTTAATTCTTCCTTATGTCTACAGATCTAGCTATAGGAACATCTCTACTTACTCAACACTCCATCTATAGATTTTGTCAGATATCGAGCATGACATCATTCTGCCAGGAAACTACTCCATCCTACTTCTTCATATGCCAACTGGATTGACTGGATCCACTTATGAGCTATAATAATAATAATAAAAGATGTTTTCTTTCCGTTTATAATTTATCATCACCTTTCACTATTGTGTTATTTATTTTATCTAATGGTCAGATTATTTTAAAATAGTGCACATAGAATAATTTTAATATTAATTCTATTTTATTAAATTGGGGAACAACTAAACATAAAGCCAGCATACACAAGATCACTCCTGTCGCCAACCAGCTATTTTGGGTTTTCTTATTGACCATTTTCTCACATTTAGCCCTAATTGTTTCCTAGCCCGGCCTTTCGAGTTTCAAAACTAGCAGACTACTCTAACTTTTGCCTAGGCCACCCTCTTTGGGTTTTCAACCTAGCGAGCTTCTTCTTTTTTTATACATAAAACTTCTTCAACTTGTCAATGTCACTGGCTCAATAAACTCATTCCCATCCATCTCTGATATCTTGATTGTACCCTTGTTCATAACTTGCTTTATGACATACGATCCTTCCCAACTAGATCTAAACTTTCCTCTTGGATTGGGGACATTAGGCTTGCGCTGCTTCAGCACTAAGTTGCCGACTTTAAACTTCTTAATCTTAACCCTTCTATTGTAGGCCTGAGCTATCTTTCTTTGATACAGTTGATGATGATACAGTGCTTTTAACCTTCTCTCCTACAATAAAGCTAACTAGGTGAATCTGCTTATTACCCATTCTATCTCAGGCAATTCGGCTTCCAGGACCACCCTTAACGATTTGATCTCAATCTCAATTGGCAACACTACTTCCATCCCATAAACAAAGTAAAATGATGTCATTCCAGTCGGGGTTCGCACACTTGTTCTATATCCCCATAAAGCAAAAGGAAACATTTCCAACCAATCCCTATACGTCTTGGTCAACTTGGACAGAATCTGCTTAATTGTCTTGTTTGTTGCTTCCACTGCACCATTAGCCTTTGATCTATAAGGGGAGGACCGGTGATGATGGATTTTGTACTTTGAGAATAAGTCCCTAACTGCTCCTTGAAACTATACCTCATTGTTTGATATCACACTATGTGGGACCCTATGTCTACAGATGAGATTCTTTTCAATAAACCTAGCCATTTTCCCTTCCCCCAGCTTGTTGAAAGATTCAACCTCGACCCATTTTGAAAAATAGTCCACTGCTACCACAATGAAATGGTGGTGATTTGAAGCTGTCGAATGTATCTCTCCTATAATGTCAATACCCCAAGTTGCAAAAGACTAGGGTGAAGACATAGAATGCAATTCTTTAGGAGGCATATGATTTAAATTACCATACATCTGACATTTTTGGCACTTTTTCACAAACTCAATACAATTTCTCTCTATGGTCAACTAATAGTAACCTTGTCGAATTATCTTCTTAACCAAAGCTAAACCATTCATGTGTGCACTACAATTTTCCGTATGTATTTCTGACATAATTTGCTCAACTTTAGACTTCCTTAAGCATCTCAAGTGCACCCCACCAGGCCATCTTCGATACAACTCTCCATGAAAGGTGATGTACTATAAGGACCATCACCTTATGGCTCTTCTCTATTCCCTTATTTCCCCCAACGGGTATTCCTTATTCTTCAAGAATCGTCTTATGGTGTCATACCATGCATCATGGTCTGCATCAGTTTCCATGATTGTTTCATATTCATAACTAGGAGGTCAAAACTAGAGGCTTAAGAAATAAGTTGAAAGGATTTTCCTACAACAAAGCCAATGTGGCTAGGGCATCGACTATCTGGTTTTTTTCTCTTGGTAAGTGCATGAATCTATACTCTTTAAAATTCTTCTTCATCAAGGTCAAATAATCTTGGTATGAATTTAACTTCTCTTTTTTAACTCCCACTCTCCATTCACTTGGGATACCACTAACAATAAATCACAAAAGACTGGCACCTTATCCACCTTCATAATATTCAGGGTTTCCAAACTAAAGATACATGCTTCATACTCCACCATATTATTGGTTGCCCTTAACTTTGACTTCATAGCTAGAGGAATGAGCTCCCTTTCAAGTGATTCTAGTATTACTCCTAAACTTGCTCCCTTTCTATTTACCGCTCCATCAAACTACATTCCAAGACTACTTCCTCACTGTCCCACAATGGTTGTTAGGCTAGGAATTCTGCTATTGCTCTACCTTTGATTATTTTCCTAGTTACATATTCAATCTCAAATTCCTCTAAAATTATTAACCATCAACCATACTTCCCAATCAAAGAGGGTTTCTCCCTTAAATATTTCACTGGATCCAACTTGAAAATTGCTTGCACACAATAAGACTGAAAGTAGTGCCGTAACTTCTTAGAAGACCAAACCTCAGCTATACAGGTCTTTTCAATGATACTATATTTAATCTCATAAGGCAGGATCTTTCAACTCGACTAATAGATTGCGTGCTCAACCCTTGATTCATCTGCTTGGGCTATCATAGCTCCTATTGACTCTTCCTTTATTGCCAAGTATAGTAATAAATGTTTACCGGGTTTAGGTGGGTTTAAAATTGGTGGATTTAGCAAATACTCTTTTATATGCTCAAAGGCCTTTTGACACTCTTCATTTCACTTGACTGGCTGGTTCTTTTTAAGCAATTTG
Organism: Garcia nutans; assembly: GCA_947685225.1. NCBI lineage: Eukaryota > Viridiplantae > Streptophyta > Magnoliopsida > Malpighiales > Euphorbiaceae > Garcia > Garcia nutans. The sequence continues at coordinate 26,260,326 of CANTUV010000007.1, read as the reverse complement.
AAGATAGGTTCATAGATCGTGGTAAGCTCTGCTAGGAACCTGCTAATGTACTGCAATCATTTAATAAACCCCCGAACTTCCTTCTCCATCTTAGGGGCTGGCATATCCCTGATTACCTTAACCTTGTCAAGGTCAATCTCAATATCGTTTGGGCTAATCACATGCCCCAGCATTTTTCCTAAAGTAACTCCAAACACACACTTCTTTAGATTCAACCTGAGATTATACTTCACTGCTCTCTCAAAGAATATATCTAGTTTTTGGAAATGTTGTTCTCTTGTATCAAACTTCACCATCATATCATCAATGTAAACCTCAACTTCCTTATGCATCATGTCATGAAACAAAGTAGTAGCCATCATTTGGTAGGTCACTTTAGCATTCTTTAACCCGAATGACATCACCCTATAACAAAATATACCCCATGTAGTAATGAAGGCAGTTTTAGCTTTCTCCTCTTGGGGCATTAACACTTGGTTGTATCCAGAAAATCCATCTGCGAATGAGTGTAGCACGTTAGAGGCTACACTATCAATAAAGACATCTATATGAGGTAAAGGAAAGTCATCATTAGGTGAAGCCTTGTTCAAGTTTCTATAGTCCACATAGACCCTAATTCTTTCGTCTTTCTTTGGCACGGGAACTATGTTAGCTAGCTAATGTTGATAATCTATCACTTCAAGGAACTTCACTTTTGTTTTTTTAGTGACTTCTTCACTAATCAATTCTACCTATTCCGATCTTAAATGTCTAAGTTTTTGTTTAGCAAGTTTCATGTGAGTGTAAGTATGAATCAGGTGCTCAGCTATATCTCGATCTATCCCAGGCATATCCTCATAAGGCCAAGCAAAAACCTCTTCATATTTTTTATATATTTTTTCTAATCTCTCCCCTTTATCGAGAGTAAGGTCGGATGATATGCTAATATTTTTAGGATTATCATTTGTTTCCAAATTTAATGATTATATATCAACAAAGATAATATTAAAGATGCTTATGTAACCACTACTTGAATGTATGCAACCATTAGGAAAAACATCATACAAGTAAGCAAAATTAGACTTTATTGCATTCATTTTGGAAAAGAAAAAATCTTCATCCTCATACAGAGCAGATATATTAAAATCAAAAACGGAATCCACATCAATGTTCTCATCGTCATAAAATAAAAGGTCTTCAAACTGTTCTCCGATGAGAGTAGCAATTTCCTTTGGACTCTTTCGGATCTTCCAGGCAGGTTCATTCTTCTCTTCCAGGTTAGGCTCTTTGCTATTTGGCATGTAACAATCTTATACCCTATATACGTATAATGCACACACTCAGTATATGTAAAATATGCATATACGGTATAAAAATATCACAACCCAATTTAATAAAAAAAAATTTATTCCCAATTCCTTAAAACATTTATGCATATATATATATATCAAAACACATAAAATCTCGCATTACTCAATTATTCAAACATTCATTATAGTTTACAATATATATATCGATATACTACAAAAACATGATATAATGTACATAATATCAAAAATTACTAATATATAAATACATGCTGGCAAAATGGCTTTGATCTTGATGTAGCAGAAACACTTCAAGCTCAACCAAACACAAGCCTAGACCTGACCAGGTCTAGTAGAACTCTCCAGCTCAACCGGATCATCCCTGTCTCCTGTGCGATGAATTACAATCATGCTAAGCTAAAAGCCTAGTGGTACAAACTTTGTTAATAATAAAACTATAAAATAATGCCAATGCAAAATGCTTATATGTTATGTCACAATATGGAATCCAAGCTCACTATTAAATATATTCTTTCATCACTTAATAATTCACACAAACACATACACAAGCATGAGACAAAATAAACTAATACATTATTCAAATCCTAGAGTTACTATTTTGGTACATAATGACACCAAGTGTCTAGTGTAATATCCCGAGATATACCTTAAAAGTTTTGGAGGAGTTGTTGTATTTGGATTTAATATATATGTGATGTATATGTATATGTCTAATTGTAATATCCCTAAGTGTGCCTAGAAGTTATGATAATATTGTTATTATTGAATTGAAGGTGTAAGTGATAAGTGGTAATTGTGTATGGTTTATTTGAATGATAAAAGAAGTTAAGAGATAATGTATATGTGTAATTGGAAAGAAAAGAAATGTGTAGAGAGAAGTGTATATGTAGTGTATATGGTGATATATATGACATATAAGTTGGTCAAAGGGCTTGGTCAAGGGAAGAAGATATTTATATTGTTAAGTGTGAAATTACCAAAATGGGCAAGAGTTTGTAAAGGGAATTAAAATGTGCATGAGGGTAAGATAGTAAATTACTTTTGGAGGAGTATTTAATGAGTGTTGACTTTAGGGTTTCTTCATCATTTCTTCTTCTTCTTCCTTGTGTGGCCAGCTCACCTAAAGCAAAGGAAGACAAGAGAGCTAAGTGAGGGTTTGATGTTCTAAGCTTCAAAGTTGAGAGAGATTTCAAGTAAACAAGTTGGAATTTCAAGAATTTCATGATTTTGGGTAAGTTTGCTCTTGTTTACTCTTGTTATTTTTGAAGTTATGCTTGAGTTGAGTTGTGATTTGATGATGGTATGATTAAGTTGCTTATGGTGTGATTTTAAGTATTGATTTTGCTTGATAGATGAGAAGTTGGGTTGGTGTTGGTGATGGAAGAGTAAGAGTTGTGTTTAGTGAAATTGTTTCTGTTTTACAATTAGTAAAGGCTGTGATTTGTATGATTTTTAATTAATTATAGAAAAATGTTCTTGAAGTGAATTTTTGATATGTTGTGCCTCTATGAGTCTAGAATGACTGAAAAATATGTTGATTCGATTTTGGATAGGTTATGAGTTTAGAAAGATTATTTTTATTAGACCTGTTCCAGCAGGTACCTTAACTGAGACAGCTCTATTTCGGGATTTTTAATAAAATGTAGAAAAATCATATTCAATTGAATTTTGGATATGTTGTTTCTTAGTGAGTCTAGTATTTGATAAAAATAATTTGGAACCACGTTGATTGAATTTGATTTATGGAATTCACAAAGTTCAGAACTGCTGCCAGAATGCAGGGCAATTGGGGCAGTCTGGTTAGGTGAACTATTTGACCAAGATTTTGTGTTCAGTTTGATCTGAAATTTTAAAGGAATGATTTTAAGATACAAAACTAAATTCTGTAAAAATTTTAGAATTTTTAGTCAAGTAGATTATTTTATACAATTTTTCAAAATAAGGATAACATGGAGTCTAAAACCAGAATGTACTATTCATATGGTCATTTTGCTAATATTCCTTTTGGATTAGGTTTTGGAAGGAAGTGAATTGCCCTAAGTTGAGAAGTAAAGAACTCTTGAGAGAAGAAGAGTTTAGAGTTGTGTGAAGTGCTATTGAGGTAAGTACAAAACCCTATTTGATTTCATATATTTATATGACTTTGAACCTTAAACCATTTGATTATAAATGTGTTAAGAAATCTATTATATCATTGATACCTATGAGTATATCAATAAGAGTATATGAAATGTGAGAGCATTCAATAATGTATATACTATGAAAGATGAAAGATGTGATGATATGATTGTATGATATGATGATATAATAATGCGATTGATTGTGTATATTTAAATGATGAATGATTATATATGTAATAATAATGAGACATGAAATAGAGATTGAGATATAATGATGTATGAAGCTATCGTGATTGGCTATGATGATGTAAATGATGATTGAGACATGTTTGCCTAATTGATGCCATTGTGATTGGCTATGATGATGTAAATGATGATTGAGGCATGTTTGCCTAATTGATGCCATTGTGATTGGCTATGATGAGGTAAATGATGAATTGTTCCAATGTGATTTGAGATATGGTGCAAATCTATTGTGTAATGTGAAATGAATTGAGAAAGTAGAGATAAATGAACGAACTTATCTGCCTCCTGCGGAACCATGCGGACCCTGTGGATTGGGCAACCGAACTTGGACTACCGACCTGGTTGGGGGAAAGTTTGATTCATTCAGTGTTATACGTACCTATCTGCCTCCTGCGGAACCATGCGGACCCTGTGGATTGGGCAACCGAACTTGGACTACCGACCTGGTTGGGAGAAGGTTCGTTAATGATAGTGTTATACATGCCTATCTGCCTCCTGCAGACCCCTGGGATTGGCAGTGGCCTGAGGCCCAGTGGGCAACCGACCTGGTTGGGGAAAGGTTTGTATTTGCAGCTTTGGTTGTTGGAAATAATGATGAACTTTGAATAACATATTAGTGTGTTTTGGGCCCGAGTCTGTCTTTGTTGTTAATATGATATACAAATATTGAAATAAATAAATATTGAGATCAATGATTGGTGAATTGTGAATATAACAATGTTATGTAGTCTGATATGTAATGTGTATATTGTTTATGAGTATTAGTGATGGATTGTGGTTGATGATAATGATTGTTTTTTTTGGGGAATATGATTTATGATTGGTGAACTATGATTTGTTGGAATGTTATAAGCATATATATATAGTTTGTGAGGTTGGTAGAAATTTATGTGGAATGCATTGGAAAAAGGGAAAACAGGTTAAGAGAATGATAAAACATGATGCTAAAAATATGAGGTATGTTTATTTTGCAATGTATATTTTGTTTTTAATATTTATTTGTATTACTAGGCTTTTGGGCTTAGCGTGGTTATATTAATCGCGCAGGTAAAAAGGTGATGGATTTGGTGTTAAACCATTATGTCTTGAAAAGGGGAAGTGTAGCTCGAGACCAACTAGAAGATGGTGCATGCATGTATAAGTTAATATCTATATTGCATTTTTTTTATAAGAATGTATTCATATGTATCAATAAATCTTTGGAAGAGACAATGTAACTATTATATATATATGTGTTATTATCAAAAGGATAGTGATCTTGTAAATCATTTTATATATTGAAATGTACTATTGTTTTAGAAGTTAAGTAAATATTTTTAATTGTAATAACTAGTGGCATCCTTATACTCTATATACCTACTTTGCGTATACAAGGTATATGTATGGTACTTATGTAGAGTATCGGGGTGTTACATCTAGTCCTAATGGCAAGTCAAGTAATGCTCAAAAGCTAGCCCCGAAGGCAATTCATATCACAGTGATGCCAAGCATCAAACCCCCGAAGGCAAATATTGAGGATAACCTCATAAGAATGCGCCAAACATAAAACTCTGAACATACTAGGTACATAATTATTTCTTATTTTCCATCACAAATTTCTTTCTCATTTTCCCATTTTTTATCATTCATATCAATGTCATTTCATTTCAAATCATCACATTTCATCATTACATCATAATGTAGGATATTTCATAACAAAATCACATTACCTAAACACTTTGGGTCATTTTCACATTTTGCACATAATTCAAATTTATTCAATCTAGCAATTAGCAATGGCTTTTCATAAATGCATATATAACAATTTGCATGTCATAGTACAATGTTCGTGAATGCACCAAGTAGCTTAACACATTTTTCATCCAAAATGTGTTAAGCCCAATTTAATACCAATATATTTAATTTATGAAAAGTTTGTACTTACCTTAGGAAGCACTCCAAATCAAGCTTCAAAACTCCCTCCAACCTTCTCTTCCAAGTTGCTCTTCAACACTAAGGTTGGGAAAACTACTTCCTCTCAATGCCATACCAAATGTGATCATAAATAGTCATTTAAGCCGAAATTACAAGTGAAAAACAAAAAAGAGAGTTATTTTTGGTATTATCCTCAAGTGACACATCCAACAACACCGGCGTGTTAATGATTGTGTTAGTAACCCACCCTTACAGAAGCTTTGACACCAATGATGTGGGCGTGTCACTACCCGTCTATTACTCCTGAGTTATAGAAACTTTGACATGCCCAACAATGTGGGCGTGTAATTGGCCATGTCAATTATCTTGCATTATAGCAGCTATGACACCCTCAGAGACATGGTCATGTTATTGGTCGTGTCATCAATGTTGAAACTCAGCACTGTTGACATGCCCAACGACATGGCCATGTCACTGGACATGTCAGGCAAAATTTTTTCATTTCGCAAATTCATCCACTACAACACAACCACTTTGAAAATGAACTTAAATTCAATCATTTCTTATATCCATCATTAAAATCATTATTAACTACTCACAACAACTTCATACATACTCAAATAAGCTATTAAAACATGATAATACACAACCCCAAAATCCATATATCATGTTCTTCCATAGAATTCCAAAGAACTTGCAAAATAGATAAAAAAAACTTACCAATTGATGAAGAATCCTCAAAACTCTACTTGAAACCTTGAAATTCTTTCAATCCTTAGTGTATGGAAGAGGAAAGAAGCTCCCTTTATAGTCTCTCTCTCTCTAGCTCGCTGTGAGCGGGGATTTTCGCCCCCACTCCCAGTGGAATGGATCTTGTGACTTCGGCACTATTTAGTCTCGGGGCCTTAGAGAACATGGACCTAAGTCTGGAGAAAATAGAGTCGCCACCCAGACGGGTCAGGAAAAATAAAGGGGTGGATGACTCAATTCCTAAGGAATCCCCAACCGCCTAATCGGTTTGAAAAGTTGGGTATGTGTGGGGAAGGTGAGAAATGGTCCAACACCCCCACAACGCCCAGTTCATTGGAACTGGCCTCATTTACAGGTCTTAATATTATAAAATTCTTAAATATAACAATATTATCCATTAGAAATAAAGCATCGTTATATTGAAATCAAAGTAATGTCCAAGTAAAAAAAAATAAATGGACACCCATCCGAGGATGGAAATATGCCCTTACACCACCCATGTCTAAACTAATAGGACACCCACCAAAAGGTAGAAACATGTCCTTTACATTGGTTTAAAATATAAAAGGTATTTAAATTACATGATATTTAACTAATGAGGTACCCACAAAGTGGAAACATACCACTTACAACATTTGGAAATCAAAATAAATTAATAAAAGTAAATAACCACTCATCATAATTAAATCATTCATCAAAGGTATTAAACATCAATAGAAAGTAAACATCCATCCATGATAAATTAAATAAATCAATCATTGAACTTAAATAAATCAAAGCATATAATAAACTACATAATCAAATAAGGTAAGTAAAGATACAAAGTGAAGTTTACTGTTTCTCATTTAAAGTTCTTTAATTAATATTTAGTGTTTTGGAATTTATTGGTTTAGGCTACTGTAAGTTTTAAGGGAATTGAAATAAATTAAGGTTTTATATTTTAAGAGATTCATAAGGTTCTTTGATTAAAAAAATTAAGGTTTGAGGGGTAAAATTATGAAATTAAGGTTTGAAAAATAAAACGTTAGGTTTATGATTACTAGCTACTGGATTGTTGTTTTTAGGCTTACTGTGTTGAATTTTAATATTTAGGTTTATAAGGTTTTAAGATTTTAAGGATTAGGGTTTAGGAAAATTAGGGTTTAAGTTTACTAATTTGGGGTTTACTATTTTTAGTTTTGAAGTTGAATTAGGATTTTTAGTATTTTGGAAGATGTATTTGATTTTAGAATTTGAGAAAATAGTTTATAGTTTTATAAGGCTTTATGTGATTTTAGAAGCTGTAAAATAAATTTAAGGTTTGGATATGTAACAAAACATTTGGGAATTTTGGAAAAAGGTGAGATGAAAACAGTTTAGAGTTTTATGGTGTTTTTTGGAAATAGGTAAGATGATTTAAGGTTTTTGGAAACAGAAAGTATATTTTTTAGGGTTTTTGGAAATAGAAGGATCAATTTAGGATTTTAAGGTTTTGGAAAATTAGAAAGCAGATTAGGGTTTTGGTAAATTAATAAAACGATTTAAGGTTTTGAAAAGTTGGAAAGTAGATTAGGGTTTTAAGATTTTGAAGAAATAGATTAGAGTTCTTAGGTTTTAGAAGAAACAAAAACAACAATTTTACAATATTTTGAAAATAAAGAAATGAATTAAGGTTTTTAAAATCAAAAGAAACAATTTAATGATTGAAGCTACTGTAAAAAAGAGATTAGATATTCAAACCTTCGTTTGTTGATTCCACCAAAAATTGCTTCTTGGATGGATTGATTGCTTGCATATTCTTCTCTAAAAAGTCTAATCATTTTCACTGCCAAAGAATTTTTAAAGTCCGATCTCTTTTCAAAGTTTTTCCTTCAAAATTCCTCGTTGTTCCTCCTCAATTAACTTTTGGATGAACAATGAACAAAGACAGTGTTGCTGTCTTTGATGGATTAATGACTGTTGAATGTTTGCTACTAATCTTTTTTTATTTGTTGCCATATCTCTTTAATGTTCCTTGCTATCTTGTTAATTTTTTTTCTCTTATTAACGTTTTCTCCCCTCTTCTGAATTCTAAAACGTTGTTATTTATAGCCAAACCTCACTCATAATCCTTAAACTAATATTTGTCAGTCCCTAAAACAAATTCTAGCTGAATGAGGAAATGTATTGAACCCATGTCGACTTGGTTGCCATAGGTCGACATAAGACCAACCTCATGTCAACCTTGGGCTTCCCAAGTTGACATGAGGCATGCTCGTGTCGACCTTTGACTGCCAAGGTGGACATGAAGCATGCCCATGTCGACCTAGCTTGCCAAGGTCGACATGAAGCATGCTCATGTCGACTTAGCTTGCCTAGGTTGACATGAGTCCAGCCTCATGTCAATCAGGGCTGCCAGATCGACATGAGGCATGCTCATGTCTCCCCGACCGGCCTCACTCAAATTATTCTATCCTCTTTTAACTCATGGACCAAAGTGTTTTAATTTGGGCCAATTCCACTTGATTTTAGGGTTTTACAATTGAATTTATGCCTCTTTAATCCGAACAGACTCCTTTAAAATTTATAAACTAGGTTTAAATATTTAAAGTTGGATCAAATTTATTTTGGCATCCTTTAATTAGAACCGTATTAAATTGGGGTCAAAAATTAAGGGTCTACAATTTCCCCCTGCTTGAACGATCTTGAATTGATTATGGCAAAAGAGAGTGAAAAGCAATATGATTTTTGACTGGGTTTAGAGCCATATAGGACTCCTTACCCAAGGTTGGCTTGAGTTCTAGACTCAAAAATTATTTGGCTTCTGGACCTAAGGTGAATTTAGGGTTTGGGTTCTGGACCCGAGATCGAGTTTGACTAACCTTTTATCAGTTAAGAATTTTGACTGCTCCAATTGTTCTATTCTTTAACGCATTATGGATCTTCACCCTCAAAATGAATCTTCATCGTTTGACCTTGGATCTACATCCTTAGCATCGGATCTTCACCTTTGAAAATTGATCTTCATCCTTGGAGATCGGGTCTTGACCCTTGCAAATGAATCTTCTTCCTTGGAGTTCGGGTCTTCACCCTTGTAAATGGATCTTCATCCTTGGAGATCGGGTCTTCACCCTTGTAAATGGATCTTCATCCTTGGAGTTCAGGTCTTCACCCTTGCAAATGGATCTTCATCCTTGGAGATCGGATCTTCACCTTTGTAAATGAATCTTCATCCTTTGAAATCAGGTCTTCATCCTTGAAAATAGATCTTTGTCCTTGGAAATCGGGTCTTCACCCTTGAAAATGGATCTTCATCCTTTGGACTTTGGGTCTTCATCTTTTGTAAATGGATCTTCATTCTTTGATATCAGGTCTTCACCCTTGAAAATGGATCTTCATCCTTGGAAATCGGGTCTTCACCCTTGAAAATGTATCTTCGTCCTTGGAAATCGTCTCTGAACTTAATGTCCACTAACAACTCTTATCTCAAAGTCTCAAGCCTAGACTCAACTCGGTTTGAACGACAATCGCGCTAAGCAAAAAGATTAGTGGTACAAACTTTGATTCAATATAGATCAATGCAAAGCTAATGCACAACACATTTGAATATAACAACTCATTACATTATTTTTCAATATATTAATCATTTGCATCACATTTCATAATTCACATTAAAACAAAGACAAGCATGGGCACAAAAAGGATCTAATATACTATTCAAATTTTAGATTTACTGCTTTGGTCCATAATGACACCTTGTGTCTAGCCCCGTAGGCAATATATATATCCATGGATAATTCAACTAGATCTGAGCTTACGAGCCAGTCTTTTCACTCAGTCTAGCTTCAAGGATTTGTTTTTGAGGCTTACAACCTAGTCTTTTCACCCCAAAAACATCACATTTATTAGCTGGGCCCGGCTTACGACCCAGTCTTTTCACCTACCCAGCAATTCATAGGCTTGCCACCAAACACAAAACTCTGAAAAATTGAATAACATACTAGGCACACAATTTATTCATTTATCTCATTATCAAATACTTTCATAATTATTATATCATCATTTTCTCACCTTTCTCATTCTTCTCTTTTGTACCAATATCAATTTGTTACATTATTATTTCACATATCTTATTATTTACAACACATTACTCCATTGCTTTGATACATCATCATAATTCACATTATGCATATCATAACATATAACTCATTCATCAACAATATATCAAGTAACTTAACACATTTCTCAACTAAATGTGTTAAGTCCCAATGTCATGTAAATGCATGCAATCATTAAAAGTTCGTACTTACCTCTAAGAGCAACAAACCCCAATTCCAAACTCCTCTTTCAAGATATCCTTCAACTCTTGGATTGGGGTAACTCAATTCTCTTCAAAACCTAATCCAACTGTGATTATACATACTCACTTAGTGATACACATAAGAAAATAAGAATAAGAACTATCTAGGGAAAACTATACACTACACGCTCAACAACATGGGCGTGTTCATGGACGTGCCCTAAACCCACAACACAGAAGCTTTGACACGCTCAGTGACATGGGCATGTCACTGCACGTGCCAATCCTCTAACAATAAATCTTTCAACAACATAGTAGCTATGACACGCTCAGTGACATGGGCGTGTTAATACTACTGCCACACAAAAGCTGTGACATGCTCAGTGACATGGGCGTGTCACTGGACGTGTCACCAACCTAGAAAATAAAACCAATGACATGCCCAAAAACATGGTCGTGCTACTAGGCGTGTCAAGACAAAAACCTGAAATCGACACCAAAATGCCACTTCCCACTATCATCTTTCAAAAACCTTATCAACACCACACAAACTCAACCAAATCCATCAACATACCATAATACTTGAGTAAACATCAAAACAACTCAATTACAAGCATCAAACACAATCACAAACATATTCACAACTCAAACTTACACAATCCATAACTCTTATTTTTTCACCAACTTAACCCTTTTCTTCAATCCCCCAAAAATCAAAGTTAACAAGACAAAACACTTCAAACATAAAAAAATCAACCATAAACACATCTACAACAACCATTCACTAAACACATAAAAACAAACTCAAAAGAAACCAAAGAAACAAGTTGGAAACTGACCAAAAATGAAGAAAAAACCTTAAAACTCCAACTTGATCTCTTGAAATCCTTCAAATCCTTGAGTTAGGAAGCAAAAAAAATCTCTTTTCCTTTGGTTGATAATGGTGGCGGCTCACTTAGAGAAGAAAGAAGAAGATGAAGATGAAAGTCAACCACTCAAACCAAACATTACTCTTTTAACCAAACACCTTTTCCTCAAATCACTCTCCACCAAGCATTAATATAATAATAATAAACCCAATTATGTCATCTTCCACTATCCTTAATTAAATCTATTATTTAATAAAAATATATCTTGACCATATTAAGACCTTATTTTGTATATATTGTATATATCTTCATATACATAACATATGCACATCTCCCTTCCTCTTATTTTTTTCACTTAATTAAAGATATACTTTAAAATCATTTAGTTCAATTTCAACAATTAGTATTTCCAAAATTTTAGGGTATCATTTGGAATATTACAAGTTGTCTTCATCATCCGATCAACAATCACCCAGATTGCATCATGCTTATTCTGGGTCAAAGGCAATCCAGTTACAAAATCCATCATCACTTGCTCCCATTTCTACTTTGGTACTGATAATGGTTGAAGCAACCACAAAGGAACTTGGTGTTCAGCTTTCACTCTCTGGCAAGTGAGTCATCTAGACACAAATTTTTCTATGTCCCTCTTCATACCTGACCACCAATAATGTTGCTTCAAATCTTGATACATCTTGGTACTACCAGGGTGCATAGCATAAACTGACTAATTTGCTTCCTCTAATATCATCCTCTTCAATCCTGCATCATCAGAAATGCACAATCTATCTTTATACCATAGACTGCCATCATCTCTCACATGAAAGTCTTAACTTTCCCCCTTTTGGCAATCTAACACAATCTTTTGAATCTTCTCATCTGCCAACTGGGCTTCCCTAATCTAATCCAACAACACCGGCCTCGATTGCAACTGAGTCATCAATGCACCATCATCAAAAGACTCAAATCTGGCATGTAATGCTCTCAACTCAATAAGCAACAAGAGTGAAAAAGCAGTTAACTCTGCCAAAGACTTCCGACTTAAGGTATCAACTACAACATATGCCTTGCTAGGATGATAATTAATCAAATAGTCGTAGTCTTTAATCAACTATAACCATCATTTCTGTCGAAGATTTAGCTCTCTCTGAACACCTAAATACTTCAAACTCTTGTGATCAGTATAAATGAAACACTTCTCCCCAAGTAATGTTGCTAAAACTTCAATGGAAAAACTATGGCTGCTAACTCTAAATCATGAGTCAGATAATTCAGCTCATGTGACTTCAACTGTCGAGATGCATAAGCAATGACACTACCCTCCTACATCAAAACACAACCTAAACCACTATGTGAAGCACCACTATATATCACATATGGTTTACCTTCCACAAGCAGGGTAAGTATAGGACCCTGAGTCAACATCTCCCTCAGTTACTCAAAACTTACCTGACACTGATCTGTCTGCACAAATCTAACTCCTTTCTGAAGTAATCTGCTGAGTAGTGTAACTATCATAGAAAAACCCTTCACAAAGCATGATAATAGCCTGCCAAACCCAAAAAACTAGTAATCTCTATCACAGTCTTAGGTGGACTCCAATTCAAGATAGTCTCAACTTCACTCAAATTAACTCTAATACCCTCTGATGATACTACATGACTGAGAAAAGTTACCTGATACGGCCAGAATTCACATTTAGATAGTTTAGCATACAATTTCTTCTCTCTCAAAGTCTGCAATACAATCTACAGATGCCTGACATGATCCTCCTCATTATACGAATACACCAGAATATCATCAATGACGACCACCACAAACTGATCTAAGTATGTTCTAAACACCATGTTCATCAAATCCATAAATGCCGCTAGTGCATTTATCAATCCAAAGGACATCACCAAAAACTCATTATGCCCATACCTCATGCAAAAGGTTGTCTTGGGTACATCTACATCTCTAACTCTCAATTGATGGTACCCTGATCTCAGATCAATCTTAGAGAATATTGCTGCTCCCTTTAACTAATTAAAGAGATTATCTATCTGAGGTAATGGATACTTGTTCTTGATAGTTACCTTATTCAGCTTCCTATAATCAATACATAATCTCAACGTGCCATCCTTCTTCTTCACAAACAAAATAGGTGCTCCCCATGGACACACACTAGGGCAAATAAATATTTTACCAAGCAACTCTTGTAACTGCACCTTCAACTGCTTTCATTCTGCAGGTGTCATCCGATAAGGGGTAATATAAATGGGAGTGGTACTAGGCATCAGATCAATACCAAATTCCACCTCTCTCTCAGGTGGTACCCCTAGCAACTCATCAGGGACAACATCCGAAAACTCGGCAACTATAGGTATATTGTCAAGTTGGGACCCCACTACTCTGGTATCTACAACATGAGCAAGATATGCCTCACATCCCTTCTGAATCATCATCCTAGCTTATACAGCTGAAATAAACATGGATGAAAGGTATCTCTACTCACCGGATTCCACCACATCTCTACCATCACGTGTTCTTAAGTTAACACATTTCCGCTGATAGTCTACCACAGCCCCATGCCTGGATAACCAATCCATGCCTAAAAAAAGATCATACACTCTAAAAGGCATCTCAATTAGGTCCCTAAGAAACTCCTCATCCTGAACAATAACTGGACTATCTCGGCGCACCATGCTAACCACAACACTGTGTCCTAAAGTATTTGTAACCAAAACATCAAATCCTAGGGACTTAGAATCCAAATCACCCACTGGCAGTATGGATGCACTAATGTATGAATGTGTCAACCTAAGGTCTATCGATGCAAGAACTAAAGTACAAAATGAAGTAAAAGTACTGGCTATAATAGTTGAAGCATTCGGCTATCTCTGTATCACATAAACCTGTTAAGATGGCCCTGCATCCTTTGTTCTATTCCCTGTTGTAGAACCTCCCCTCTGACCAGACCTTGATCAACTACCTCTACCAAAACCTCTGCCACTATGACCTCCTTTGACATTAGATCTAGAAACTATTGTATCTGTCTGTCTATCATCTGGTGGCTCTGGACAATCTCTAACCAAGTTTCAACACAAGCAAATGATACTTAGCAATGTAATGGAATTAAAAGCTAGATAAAGAAATCAGAAACAATGAAGCCAATAAACAAGACCAATTTGGATATAATGAATCAAAAACAACCCACACTTAGCAAGCTGCTTTATGGACCTAATCAATTCTACCCAAAACGCTAATTTGTTTACGATGGCAAGCAATTGATTTGTCATGTCAGTAATATTTTTGTTGTGCTTCATCTTGAATAGCTCATACTCATGTATATGCATTTGCTTCTTGGTGAGCCTCTCTTGGGCAGTACCCTCATGATAGTTTTCAAGAGTTTTCCAAATGTAATGAGCACAAGTGAGATGTCGGACTATCCCACCTTCTTCTCTTGAAATAGAATTCAATAAGACGGAGGTTGCTCTATGGTTTTTGAATCTATCTTTTATGTTGGCATTTGACCATTGTGATTTGGGAAGAGGAACTTGAACACCCCCAACATCATGAGTAGGAGGCTTCCTCTCACTTTTAACATAGTCCCAAAGCTCTATTCCCTCACTATCTAGAAACAAAAATATTTTGTGTTTCCAATAGGAATAATCGATTGCATCAAAGTATGGTCTAAGACAGGAATTAAGATTTCCATGAGAGGGTGAAGAAGAGGTTTCCATTTTGGATCAAATTTTACAATTAAGTTTAAGAAACTGACAAGCTCTGATACCAATTATTGTCCTAAGATAACAACCAAGAGGGCATGATGAATTGGTTTGACTTAAGAAAAGATAGTTAATTCAAAAAAATTCAAAGATTAAAAGAAGTGTAGAAGATGTAGAAGAAGATTAAGTAGAAGATAGAACACAAAGATTTATAGTGCTTCTGTTTGACCTTAATTACACATATACTTCCTTAATAACTTGTTAAGATTCCACTAGCTTTGAGTTTTTACAAGCTTAACTCTAACTTGGTGTTTTCTCTAGCTCACACCAAACTACTTTTAATTGTTTGAGATTACTTCCCCACAACCCTTACAAGAGTTTTCCCAGGCTTACTCTCACAACCTAAGTGTTTCCAAGCTCACACTCAAACTTAAGATGTTGTTTAATGCTCACATCCAACAATCAATTAATACAAAAGTGATTTTGATGCAAAAAAAAAGAAGAAAATATTCAAGAAGGCTGTTACAAATCAAAAACTTCTTAAACATAAAGTTACATAAGGTATTTATAGCCTTCAAGTCAAGAATTATCCATTTGAAGTTGGTACCAACATATTTGATTCTTGTCTTCAACTAATTCTCTGCCAGACCAATTTTCTGATCAGACATATAAAGGTCCAGTCGGAAGTAGTATGGTTCGGTAAGAATTATGCATAGTCCGTGTAATATCCCAAAGTGTGCCTAGAAGTTTTGATACAATTGTTGTTTTGATTTGAATTAAATGTATATATGTTTTTGCAAAGGAAATGAGTGTGTTAAGAGAATGTATATGTTGTGTATATTGTAATATATATAACATATAAATTGGTTAAATGGGGAGTCAAGGTAAGAAGATATTTTAATTTGTGATATGTGAAATTACAAAAAGGGGTAATTGCTTTTAAAGGAAGTTAAAACAAAGTAAAGGAGGGTGTTTAGGTAATTGCTTAATGTGAAACTCTTGGTGGAGATTTAAAGAGAAATTACTTTGATTTTTGAGGGGATTTTCTTCTTTCTTTCTTATGTTGGCCGGCTCACCCAAAGACAAGAGGAAGCAAGAGGGCAAGAGAGGATTGTGATGTTCTAAGCTCAAATTGAAGGAAGAATCAAAGGATTAAGTTGGAGATTTGTGAAATTTCTTCATTTAAGGTAAGTACTCTCTTGTTTATCTTTGTTATTTTTGAAGTTATGTTTGAGATGAGTTTATAAGTGTTGAAATTGATTATAAGTTAAAAAGGTTGAATTGATGTTGGTTTTGGTTTGAAGAGGATAAGTTAAGAGTGATGTTTGGTTTTAGGGTTTTGAAATGGTAGATGATTAAATGGATTGTTGATGTATTGTTAATGTGTATATTGTGATGAATATGTATGATAAGTGTTAATAACATTGATTACATCTATTTGAATGAGATGGTATTGTGCATAATGTGTTTTTATTCAATCAAAAGAAGTGTGGCTATGTTTAGGGTTTTGTTTTTGTGAGACACGGCCAAACCAAAGATGAGACACGGCCAAAACTATAGAATTTTGGGAGACACGGCCAAGTCTAAGGAAAATGTGGCCGTGTTGGATGATTTTTGGAGAGACACGGCCGTGTCCCTTGCCCATGTTCGCCACTGCCTGATTTTTGTTGAGAGACACGGCTGTGTCCCTTGCCCGTGTCTGCCTCGGCTTGATTTGGTGATGAGAGACACGACCACAAGCTTGGCCGTGTCCCTTGAGGGTGTCCCTTACTGTGATTTGTTCCTTGCTTTTCTCACAATGTTGAATCCTTCCAAGGTCTTTTTGTATCTACACTTTCAATATACTTAAAACAAAGATGACCTAAACAAATGTATATTGAGGATTCTAAATCTAAGAATAAGGTAAATTATATATGTGTATATCAATGATGATCATTCTTAATGGATATTTAATGTGTTTGATTACGTATACTTGAGTGATGAAGTATTATAAGGTGACTAGTATTATGACTTGTATAGTGTGGAAGAGATGAGGATCATTCAAAAAGGTATGTACAATGCAATTTATTATTATAAATACTTTTATGATGAATTATCTTAATGTAAATTGAGATACAAAGAGATGTGAAACTAATGTTTTGAGTTATAATGAGATGAATGATATGATTGAAGCATGCCTAGATGATATGATTGAATAATGATATGTTTGTTTAGTTAATGTAATTGATGTTGTATATTAATATGAAGCCATTGTGTTAGGCTATGATGATTCAAAGGTGATGTGAAGCCATTGTGATTGGCTATGATGATTCAATTAAGATAAATTAGGCATGTTTGCCTAGATGATGATGAGAATTGAGAATGAAAGTGCTAATGAAATAATAAATGAATTATGTAGCTAATGTGTTATTCCATTTTCAGAGTTTGTTGTTGGTGGCATGCCTAATATTAGTAACAATCTCTTGAAGTTAGGTTGGACTTGATCCTTGAAGCCAAGTTGGGTTGAAGTTTAACATGTTTTACTCCCCTTGAAGCTTGGTTGGGTCTAATCCTTGAAGCCTAATTGAGATGTTATGTAATATCCCGGAATAGACCCTAAGAGTTTTGGAGTTATTGTTGTTGTATTTGGATTTAATGTAGATGTGTATATGGGAAATATAAAGATAATATATATAAGACATATACATATACATCATATATACATGGGATATAAAATGGTGTAGGGAAAGTGAATTGTATATATATTTGTATAAATAAGTAATAATAATAATGATAATAAAGACAAAAAGAAAAGAGAAGAAGAAAGTCAAAGAAAGAATATGTGGTGGAGATTTAAAGTATTATTATTATTATTATTATTGTTATTGTTATTGTTATTATTATTATTATTATTATTATTATTATTATTATTATTATTATTATTATAATTATTATTATTATTATTATAAGATAAGAACGAAGGAAAGAAGTAGAACCTTCTTTCTTCTTCTGCTTCTTCTTCTTCATCTTCTTCTTTTCTGCTTGGTCGAGAGAGAGAGAGAGAGAGAGAGAGATGATGATTTTGAGAGGATTGGAGATTTTTATTGAAGATTTGGCATATTAACCAAGTAAGTGTTCATTCCTTTACATTGATTTTTATGGTTTGAGTTTGGATTTGATGAGGTTTTTGTGAGGATGATGATGAATTGTTGAGATTATTGAATAAGTGTTTAGTGTTAATGAAGTGGGGATTTGATTATTTGATATATGAGTGATGTATGATGGTGTTTAAGGAAGTTGAAAATATAAAATATATGAGTTTGATAATTGAATATTTGTATTGGTATTCAAGTATCTTTTTATTTGATTTGAATTAGGTTGTCAAGGAAGTGGATTGCTCTAAGTTAAGTGGTGAAGAGTTCTTGGAAGGTAAAGTGAAGAGATTGAGAATGGTTCTTAAGGTAAGTAAACTACCTAAATTCATCTATTAATAAGATATTGAAAATTAACACATATTCATTTGTAAATGTGTTAAGGAATTGAATGTTTGGTTGATGTGTTTTAGCAAGGTGAATAATGTGAGAAATATGTAAATTATGTGTTTAGGACATTGATTATGTTCATTTGTGTGGTGTCATATTATGTATGAAGTGTTTGAGTGCAACCAAAGGGGATTTATAAATGTTAGGGGCTTAAATTCATGTGTGACACGGCCAAAAACAAGGAGAGACACGGCCAAGTCAAGGGAATTGGTTTGATTTTGGAGAGACACGATCACAGTCTCAGCCGTGTTTTCTGCCCGTGTTTGTCACTGCCAGATTTTTGTGGAGAGACACGGCCGTGTCCCTTGTCCGTGTCTGTGACTGTATGATTTTTGTTGTGAGACACGGCCACTGGCTCAGCCGTGTCACTTGCCGTGTCACCTACTACCTGAAATTGTGTTGAGAGACACGGCTGTGTCGCCTGGCCGTGTTCACTACTGCCAATTAGGGTTGAGAGACACGGCCACAAGCTTGGCCGTGTCCCTCAAGTGATGCTGGCCGTGTCCCTCTAATTGGTTAGTTAATGATTCTTATTCTTGTATTGTTGGATCCTCCAAGGGTTTTGTTGAATCTATACTTCAAATATATATGAAACAAATGTATGTTGAGGATTCCAAATCTAAGAATAAGGTAAATTATATATGTGTATATCAATGATGATCATTCTTGATGAATGTTAAATGTGTTTGATTATGAATATGTAAATAATGAAGTATTCTAATGTGAATTGAGACCAAATAAGATGTGATGTAATTGTGATTGATAATGATGTTATATGAAATGTGTAGTATTTGAGATAAATGATTGTGTATTTGAAAGATGAAAAGCTATGATATGAATTGAGATATGATGATTTAAATGATATGAGAAGCCATTGTGATTGGCTATGATGATTTAAATGATATGAGAAGCCATTGTGATTGGCTATGATGATCTAAATGATATGAGAAGCCATTGTAATTGGCTATGATGATTTCAGTTGAAAATGAAATTGATCATGAACTCATAAATGAATTGTGTGTCTAATATGTTATTCATTTTCAGAGTTTTGTTGTTGGTGGCATGCCTAATAGTAACAATCTCTTGAAGTTAGGTTGGTTTGATCCTTGAAGCCAAGTTGGGTTGAAGTTTAACATGTTTTACTCCCCTTGAAGCTTGGTTGGGTCAAAACCTTGAAGCCTAATTGAGATGTTACCACCCTTGAAGCTAGGTTGGATTGGTTCTTCAAGCCAAGTTGGGTTGATACTTAGCATGCTTTGTTCCCCTTGAAGCTTGGTTGAACCTTAATCCTTGAAGCCTAGTTGGGATAATGATAAATGTGATAATTAAACCAAAACATTAACTCTGAAAGTGAAATGGCATATTAGTGTTCTTAGGCCCATGTGTGTGTTTGTATATATATATATATATATGTGATTCCTGAATAATGAAAATGAATAATGAGATATATGTTTGTCCTTGTTTTAATGTGAACTATGGAAGGAAATTAATGTTGTGTGATATATAGTGATAACTATGGAATGAGATGCATACAATACATAAGTGAATTATTGAAGATGAGTATAGCTTGAGAAGCTATGTGAAATGATGAGTTTATGATGTGTAAATTGTATATGATGATATATGATGTGTGAAATGTATATGAATGTGGAAATAGTGGATATTGTTTCATGAAGACTTTGATAAGTCATTGGATTGTGAATTACTGAAATAAAATGTATGAATATGTATATTGGTAAAACATTAGTAGAAGTATATATATATGAAAAGTATAGCCAAAAAGGGAAAAACATGGTAAGAAAAAAATGACATAATAAGTTAAAATGGAAATATGATTTTCTCTATTGTATGTGTATATGATTTATTTGTATTACTAAGCTCTCGGGCTTAGCGCGGTTGTGTGATCGCGCAGGTGATTATGCGGTTGATTGGGAAATCAAGCAGTTATGCCACGAGAAGGGTAAGAGTGTTCTGAGACCAACTAGAAGGTGATGCATACATGTAAAGTTTAATTTTGTTATATTATTCACAATCATATATTCATATGTATAATGATTTACTAAATGTTATTAAAATATAAAGATAGTATTGTTTGAACTTGGATAAGATTTTTAAATTAAAACTAGAAGTGACATTCTTACACTCTATATACGTATTGTATGTATACTAGGTATATGTATAGTACCTATATAGAGTATGAGGGTGTTACAATTATTTTGGTATCAGAGCTTAGGTTCGAGATTCTCGGTCTAAGTAGAATTAAAAAGAGAAAGTTTTGAAAAGCTTAAAGAGAAGTGAAAAGAAAAGTTTTGAAATGAAATTTGTAATACATGCATATGCATTCACATCTAGGTTGGTCTCGAAGGTGGCATTATGTGATTTGTGATGTATTGGAACGATTTGAGATGAATGATAGTGTGTGAATAAAATTTTATATGGAAGTAATAATTGGAAAAAGAAATGATATGAAAATTTGTACAAGATTAATTGGTAAATTCAGGAGTGGGAATTTACTTAAGGAAAATAAAGTTGAAAATGAGTTGAAAATAAAATCAAGATTAGAGTATGTACTCTTTCCTTTATGTTTTGAATATCCTTATGACAAAGTTTATGTTTAGTTTGTTAGAAAGAGGAAATAGTGTGGGATTGTTGATATGGAAAGATATGTTATTTAAAGGAAGAGAGTATGATAGAATATAGAATAAATTGATTAATATAGACAAAGTGTGATTATTTAAAATTTGGGTATATAAAGCTAAGGTTGTGTTTAAAAGAAAAAGAGATGATATTGGTATAGTTTATGTTGTTTTTCTTTATGTAAACATTGTGATTTCAATGTTAGAAATGTGAGGTGTTTGAATATTGTGAAAGCTCATGGTAACAGTGATAATATGTGATATGTGGATTTTTGAAATGAGCTTAAGAATTGCGAGAATTATATGTTCGATGTTGCTTTGTAATATATATATAATGTCTTAAAGTTGAAAAGTTAAAGTTTTAGTGGAATTTGATAGAGGTTATATGAATATTGATGGTTTAATGTATATTCAATACATAAGCTATGTGATGTGAATAATATTGCACATGACAATATTATGAATTGAATAGTGTGATTAATAATATGAGAATTTATTTGAAGATTAAAGAAAGTAAGTAAGCAAGTAAAAATGAGTTATTTTAAGTTATTTGAGTAAAAAAGATAAAAATGAATATGAAGATATAGTAAATGCTTTTAAAGACAAAAGTGAAAGGGATGTCACATTAGGATTGTGACTAAGATGTATGTGAAATGTTATTATGGTTAGAATATTTATATTTATTGTAATGATAAATATTCTAAATCATATTGAAAAAAAAAATGAGAATGATTGTGTTCAAAGGGAAGTCATAAACATTAAGTTTGTATGGAATGTATGGAAAAGGAAAATAAAATAAGAGCATATAATTAAGTGTATATATGTATAGGATGTATGAGTTGGGTTTTTCAATATGAATTAAATTATGATATGTAAGAAATATGCATCACATTGTGAGTGTGATCTATGGATGTATATGTGGTACAATTATTGGATTAGTGATATGGAGAATGATATTGTATGTATTAGTGAACCTAATAAAGATTAGGTTATGACTTGAACAAATTAGATGAATTTTATGATGGAATTGAGAGTAAGAATAGACTTGTGTAATATTGGACAATGAAATTGTTATAGTGATCACTAGATTTGATAATCATATAATATTTAGAGTTCCAAAATATCCACATATGGAAAAGTATTATGTATTTGTATATTGTAAGAGATTGTAAATGGAATAGAAAGGAAGAGACAAAAGAGAAATTATGTAATGTTTACATGATGGAATATGTGTTCATACAAGAAAATAATAATATTGTTGAAACATGAATTAAGTTAGTGATGATTAAATAATCTAGTGCAAATTGGGTGATAACGGAGTTGGAATGTGTTGACTCTTGAGGTAGCCAAGGTTTGGAAATGAATACAAAATTCTTGAGATCCAATTTAGTATGGTAATTGAAAAGGTTGGAAAAAGAATAATAAAGGAACCATATGGATTTATAAGTTTCAATTATGACCCTTAATCTTTTATAATCCTATGTTTTGTTTAGTATATTGTGGTTGATTAATTTTGTTATTTTCTGATTTGGGATTGAGATAACATGATTCTCGTATAGTTCTGATGAGATTGATAATTATGATGTGGTAAAGTGGTATTTTATGATTTTATGTTAGAAATTTGGTTATAATTATGAAACGTAAGGAAAAAGAAGAGAATTAAGAAAATGTGTTAAGCGTGGATAACACTTATTGTTAAGATAGCAATGGTATGAGATGTGAAAAGAGATTCAAAAGAGAGAAATTACAAAAAGGTGATTGAAAGTTATGCTAAATATGTGTATGGTATAAAGTGAATGGGTATAAAGTTTAAGTGAATGAATTATACATAATTAACAGGACATGAGATTATCATAAGAATTGGTGGAAATTATAATAAGATAATAGAAAACAAAATATATATATATATACTGAAGAACAATTTGGAGTGATTTGTTATCATGATAATTTGACTAAATATGGATCTGAAGAGATCAGGAATTGGATATAAATTTGGTTGAATGGAATGAGGATATATATATATATAATGTGAAATCAAATGATAAGTTCAAATAAGTTACTTGTTGGTTTGAATTGAATAGGATTGAAATGTGGATATTTTGTGATAGATGAACCAAATGATCTAAGTTGCGTTAAGATTGTAAATCATTATTAAGATTTAATATGTATAGTTGTACTAATAGTATAAAAATTTACATGATAATGTGGATGATGTAATACTTTGATGAATGTATGGACATTGATGAATTGAATTATATCAATTGTAAATAGTGATATAAAGAGAAAGAGGTTGATTATCTGTTAAATAAGTTTACAGAGGTTGTATTAATATTAATGTTAAGTGAAAAATATGATAGCGAAGGATTGAAGTGTAAGCAAAATGAAAAGATTGTTATCAATTAAGGTTTAATAAGTGGCAATTTTCAAAAGTGATTGTAATGACAAGATAAGCAATAGTATGATATAATTCAATAATTTCCAAGGGTAAAGTTAAGAGATTATTTTTAAAGAGATGAAGTGATATATATATATATATATCTTGAATGTAATAAATGAATGGAATATATATAGACTATAAGATGAGTTGATTATTGTATAAAGAAAATTCATTGGGAATGTAATGAGCTATCTGGGTGGCTCTGTTGAGAAAGTTATAAGATAAAAATAGATTGATAATGGTGAGTTATGATTGACTTAAAGGGGGAGAGTAAAAGTTGAGTGATTTGATAAATTATAATGTAAGATATGATTATCTTCATATGAAATTAAAGATTGTATTATGTTAAGAATGGGTTGTTACGGTATTAGATAATTTCGAGGACGAAATTACTTAAGGGGGAGAGAATTGTAATATCCCGGAATAGACCCTAAGAGTTTTGGAGTTATTGTTGTTGTATTTGGATTTAATGTAGATGTGTATATGGGAAATATAAAGATAATATATATAAGACATATACATATACATCATATATACATGGGATATAAAATGGTGTAGGGAAAGTGAATTGTATATATATTTGTATAATTAAGTAATAATAATAATGATAATAAAGACAAAAAGAAAAGAGAAGAAGAAAGTCAAAGAAAGAATATGTGGTGGAGATTTAAAGTATTATTATTATTATTATTATTATTATTATTATTATTATTATTATTATTATTGTTATTGTTATTGTTATTATTATTATTATTATTATTATTATTATTATTATAAGATAAGAACGAAGGAAAGAAGTAGAACCTTCTTTCTTCTTCTGCTTCTTCTTCTTCGTCTTCTTCTTTTCTGCTTGGTCGAGAGAGAGAGAGAGAGAGATGATGATTTTGAGAGGATTGGAGATTTTTATTGAAGATTTGGCATATTAACCAAGTAAGTATTCATTCCTTTACATTGATTTTTATGGTTTGAGTTTGGATTTGATGAGGTTTTTGTGAGGATGATGATGAATTGTTGAGATTATTGAATAAGTGTTTAGTGTTAATGAAGTGGGGATTTGAGTATTTGATATATGAGTGATGTATGTTGGTGTTTAAGGAAGTTGAAAATATAAAATATATGAGTTTGATAATTGAATATTTGTATTGGTATTCAAGTATCTTTTTATTTGATTTGAATTAGGTTGTGAAGGAAGTGGATTGCTCTAAGTTAAGTGGTGAAGAGTTCTTGGAAGGTAAAGTGAAGAGATTGAGAATGGTTCTTAAGGTAAGTAAACTACCTAAATTCATCTATTAATAAGATATTGAAAATTAACACATATTCATTTGTAAATGTGTTAAGGAATTGAATGTTTGGTTGATGTGTTTTAGCAAGGTGAATAATGTGAGAAATATGTAAATTATGTGTTTAGGACATTGATTATGTTCATTTGTGTGGTGTCATATTATGTATGAAGTGTTTGAGTGCAACCAAAGGGGATTTATAAATGTTAGGGGCTTAAATTCATGTGTGACACGGCCAAAGACAAGAAGAGACACGGCCAAGTCAAGGGAATTGGTTTGATTTTGGAGAGACACGATCACAGTCTCAGCCGTGTTTTCTGCCCATGTTTGTCACTGCCAGATTTTTGTGGAGAGACACGGCCGTGTCCCTTGCCCGTGTCTGTGATTGTATGATTTTTGTTGTGAGACAAGGCCACTGGCTCAGCCGTGTCACTTGCCGTGTCACCTACTGCCTGAAATTGTGTTGAGAGACACGGCTGTGTCGCCTGGCCGTGTTCACTACTGCCAATTAGGGTTGAGAGACACGGCCACAAGCTTGGCCGTGTCCCTCAAGTGATGCTGGCCGTGTCCCTCTAATTGGTTAGTTAATGATTCTTATTCTTGTATTGTTGGATCCTAAAAGGGTTTTGTTGAATCTATACTTCAAATATATATGAAACAAATGTATGTTGAGGATTCCAAATCTAAGAATAAGGTAAATTATATATGTGTATATCAATGATGATCATTCTTGATGAATGTTAAATGTGTTTGATTATGAATATGTAAATAATGAAGTATTCTAATGTGAATTGAGACCAAATAAGATGTGATGTAATTGTGATTGATAATGATGTTATATGAAATGTGTAGTATTTGAGATAAATGATTGTGTATTTGAAAGATGAAAAGCTATGATATGAATTGAGATATGATGATTTAAATGATATGAGAAGCCATTGTGATTGGCTATGATGATTTAAATGATATGAGAAGCCATTGTGATTGGCTATGATGATCTAAATGATATGAGAAGCCATTGTAATTGGCTATGATGATTTCAATTGAAAATGAAATTGATAATGAACTCATAAATGAATTGTGTGTCTAATATGTTATTCATTTTCAGAGTTTTGTTGTTGGTGGCATGCCTAATAGTAACAATCTCTTGAAGTTAGGTTGGTTTGATCATTGAAGCCAAGTTGGGTTGAAGTTTAACATGTTTTACTCCCCTTGAAGCTTGGTTGGGTCAAAACCTTGAAGCCTAATTGAGATGTTACCACCCTTGAAGCTAGATTGGATTGGTTCTTGAAGCCAAGTTGGGTTGATACTTAGCATGCTTTGTTCCCCTTGAAGCTTGGTTGAACCTTAATCCTTGAAGCCTAGTTGGGATAATGATAAATGTGATAATTAAACCAAAACATTAACTCTGAAAGTGAAATGGTATATTAGTGTTCTTGGGCCCATGTGTGTGTTTGTATATATATATATATATATATATGTGATTCCTGAATAATGAAAATGAATAATGAGATATATGTTTGTCCTTGTTTTAATGTGAACTATGGAAGGAAATTAATGTTGTGTGATATATAGTGATAACTATGGAATGAGATGCATACAATACATAAGTGAATTATTGAAGATGAGTATAGCTTGAGAAGCTATGTGAAATGATGAGTTTATGATGTGTAAATTGTATATGATGATATATGATGTGTGAAATGTATATGAATGTGGAAATAGTGGATATTGTTTCATGAAGACTTTGATAAGTCATTGGATTGTGAATTACTGAAATAAAATGTATGAATATGTATATTGGTAAAACATTAGTAGAAGTATATATATATGAAAAGTATAGCCAAAAAGGGAAAAACATGGTAAGAAAAAAATGACATAATAAGTTAAAATGGAAATATGATTTTCTCTATTGTATGTGTATATGATTTATTTGTATTACTAAGCTCTCGGGCTTAGCGCGGTTGTGTGATCGCGCAGGTGATTATGCGGTTGATTGGGAAATCAAGCAGTTATGCCACGAGAAGGGTAAGAGTGTTCTGAGACCAACTAGAAGGTGATGCATACATGTAAAGTTTAATTTTGTTATATTATTCACAATCATATATTCATATGTATAATGATTTACTAAATGTTATTAAAATATAAAGATAGTATTGTTTGAACTTGGATAAGATTTTTAAATTAAAACTAGAAGTGACATTCTTACACTCTATATACGTATTGTATGTATACTAGGTATATGTATAGTACCTATATAGAGTATGAGGGTGTTACATGTTACAACCCTTGAAGCTAGGTTGGATTGGTTCTTGAAGCCAAGTTGGGTTGATACTTAGCATGCTTTGTTTCCCCTTGAAGCTTGGTTGAACCTAAATCCTTGAAGCCTAGTTGGGATAATGATAAATGTGATGATTGAACCAAAGCATTAACTCTGAAAATTGAATGGCATATTAGTGTCTTTTGGGCCCCAGTCTGTCTTTGTTGTCAATATGATATACAAATGTTGAAATAAATGAGTAATGAGATCTATGGTTGACTTTGTTGGCAATTGTGACTCATGATTGGTGAATTGTGAATTAAACAATGTTATGAAATATGATGTGTAATGTGTATATTGATATATTGATTGTGAGTATTAATGATGGATTGTGGTTGGTGCTAATGATATGTATATATATAATATATGAAAATTAGTCAAGATATATGAAAGGTGCAATTCAAAAGAAGAAACATGATAAGAAACTAATGGTACATGGAAGTGATATTTCATTATATGTTAGAATTTCTATAATAAATGTTTATATGTTATATTTGTACTACTAAGCTCTCGAGCATAGCGCGGATGTGTAATTGCGCAGGTGTCTAGGTGGAAGATATGAAGTTTTTCGTTATGCCACGAGAAGAGTAAGAGTTTATCGAGACCAACTAGAGGGTAATGCATACATGTATAATTTTTAATTATGATGTATTTCTGGCAAGAGTGCATTTATATGTATAAATGAAGTTATGATAAAGAAAAGATTATTATATATTTGCAAGATCATTGAAAGTATAATGATTTGGTAAATATTCTTTAAATTAATGTATTATGGTTTGAACTCGGTTAAAGGTTTTTAAATTGTAACGAAAAGTGACATCCTTATACTTTATATACTTACTGTATGTATACCAGGTATATGTATAGTACTTATATGGAGTATCGGGTGTTACAATTATTTTGGTATCAAAGCTTAGGTTTGAGATTCTCGGCCTAAGTAGAATTAAAAAGAAAAGTTTTGAAAAGTTTAAATAGAAGCAAAAAGGAAAAGTTTGAAAATGTAATTTGTAATACATGCATATGCATTAACACCTAGGTTGGTCTCGAATGTGGCATTATGTGAATTGAAATGTATTTGAATTATATGAGATGGATGATAGTGTGTGGATGAAGTTTTACATGAATGAAAATTGGAGAAAGTAATGATACGAGAAAATTTATATAAGTTAAATTGCTACATTAAAGAATGGGAATTTATTCAAGTAAAGTAAATTGTTAAATGTGTTGAAGTATAAAGAAATGAAAAGGAGCATAAAGTTGAAAATGACTTGAAAATAAAATCAAGATTTAAGTATGTACTATTTTCTCTACAATTTGAATTCCTTACTAATAAATCTTATGTTGGATTATTAGAAAGAGGAAATATTGTTGAAAGGGTAATATGGATGGATATGTTATTATAATGAAGAGAGTATGGTGAAATATCAAATGAGTTGATTGATATAGACAAAGCGTGAAAATTTAAGGTTTGGATATGTAAAGTTAAGATTTAAAAAAAAATGATGATATTGATTAAGTAAGAAGATAAATTGGTATTGTTTGTATTATTAATTGTAATTTCAATGCTAGAAATGTGATATGTTTGGATATTGCAAAAGCTCATGTAAATGGTGGTAATATGCGACCATTATATTGTGGAAATGAGCTTGATAATTGTGGAAATTATATGTCTTGATGTTGTTTTGTGATATGTATACATATATAGCATTTTTTTTTTTAAAAAAAGTTGATATTCAGAAAAGATAAGATATAATGTTATGTGATATATGATGATAATCATGAAATGAGAGGTAAATAATACATAAGTAAATTATTGAAAGGGAATATGGCTTGAGAAGCTATGTTGAATATTATTTAATGAAGGTTTTAAAAAGTCATTGAATTGTGATTTGTTGAAATGAGGTGTATGTGTAAGTATATGAGTATGAGATTGGTAGAAACATATAAAAAGAGTAATCGAAATAAGAAAAACAAAATAATGAATTATGAAATTAACATATGAGTTATTTGAAGGAATATTATTTTTATGAGAATACTACAAATTTGGTAATGAGATTGATAGTATGAAAATTTGTTGTGAAATAAAAAGGGAAGTGGATAAGCAAATGAGAATGATAATGTTCAAAGGAAAGTAATGAATATTAAATTTGTAAGATGATATGTCAACAAGAAATGTAATAAGATTGCATAATTATGTGTATACATGTATAGAATAAGTAAGATGAGTTCTTCAATATGAATGTAATGGTATTATGTAAAGAATGTGAAAAGTGAGAGACATTATGAATGTGTATGTGATATGTTTATTATCTTATGTAATTGCATTTTTAATAGTATTGAAAATGGTATTGCATGTGGTAGCAGATTTAAGAAAGATTAAGTCTTGACTTGTGCAGAACTAGATTATATGATGAAATGGATAAGGAAAATGAACTTGAGTAATATTGGACGGTGAAATTGTTATGATAACAACTGAATTAAATTATTATAAAATGTTTTGGGCTCAAAGTATTGATATATGGAAATGTTCTATACATATGTGTATTATAAGAGATTATAAGGAAATAAGGAAGAATAATATAGGAAAATGGTTATAAAAGATAGATGGGAAATGGGGTAATGAATGAAACTTGTGTAAAATTTGTATATGATCAAATGTTATCTGTAGAAGATGTTAAAGATAATATTGTTGGGTATGAGTTAGACTAATGATGATCTGATAATCAAGAGTAAAATATTTTGAAATGGAGTTAAAATGTACTAACTCTTGGTGTAGTAAAAGTTTGGAGAATGAATATGTAATTTTTGTGATATGATTTAGTTTTGTAATTGGAAAGGTTGGAAACAAAAATAATAGAGGAACAGTATTGAGTTACAAACCACAGGTGTGATCATTACTCATCTATGGCCATAAGATTTGTTTAGTATATCTGACTGGTTAGTTTTGTTATCCACAGATTTGTGACTGCAATAACATGACTATAGTACAGTTTTGGTGAGATTAATAATTATGTTTTAAGAAACAGAATTAAGAGTTATGATTGGTAAAGTTGTATTATCTAACTTTTATGTTAGAAATTTGTTATAATTGTGGAAAGTATGGAAAGAGAAGGGAATTGTGAAAATGATTTAAGCAATGAACCATGTGATAGAAAGATAATTATGCAAATATAGTAATGATATGAGGTGTGAGGAGATGAGATATGAAAGAAATTATAAAATGTGGTTGAAAGTTATACTAAATATGTTTATGGTATAAAGTGAATAAGTTGATAGACTTAAAGTTGAAGTGAATGAACTATGAATAAAATATGTGTGAAATAATCGTGAGAATTTGGTGAGAATTGTACTAAGATAATTTGAAGTGATTTGGTAATAATGATTATAGTTTCAAATAGTTGAATATGGATCTAAAGAGATTAGAACTTGAAAATAAGTTGATTGTTGGTTTGAATCAAGCAAGATTGAGACATTAGTATATTGTGGCAGATAGATCTATTGATCTGGATTTTGTAAAAATTATGAATTATTATTGAGATTTAATGTGTATAACTGTACAAGGAGTATAAGATATACATGATAATGTAATATTCTAATATGTGAATGAACATGTATAAATTGAGTTATATTGGTTATTAAATGAGGATCATGCTAAGGAAGAAAATAAGAGTGTGAAAAATAAAAATAAAAATATCAATTAAGGAGTGATAAATGTCTTTTCTGAAAGTGATGGTAAGGAGGGGATAATTAATATTAAGATTTATGGTCTTTGACAGGGTGAGATGTCTGTAACTGAGTTCTTACAAAGTTGAAAATTCTTTGGGATGAATATATTAATTTGAGACCGATTGTAAATTGTGTTTGTTATCCTACTTGTTCTTGTAATGCTGTTAACAAGATTAGAGATTATCAATTTTCTGATTATGTTCTACGTTTTTTTTAAGAGGAGTGAATGAAAGTTATAACACAGTTAGGTCTCAGATTCTTTTAATGGAGCCATTGCCTTCGCTTATTAAGGTTTTTGTCTTAGTTGCTCAACATGAACATCAATTTGTGTATCCTAAGAATCTTTTTCCTGGTGATCTAAGTTCTGTTGTTCAATCTTTGCCTATTGTGAATGCTGCCAATGCTAGAAATTCTCAGTCTGGTGGATATAGGCAGAATATCAATGCTTCTAAACGGCCTGTTTGTACACATTGTAATCCTCCTGGACATAATGTTCAACAGTGTTATAAGATTATAGGTTATCCACCTGCATTGAAGTTAAGGACTAAGCAGGGGTCTTATGTCTCGAAGGCTAATCAAGTTTCTTTTTATGAGGATTAAGATGATATTTTGTTAACAATAAATTGCTACTGTACTGAATAATTTCGAGGATGAAATTATTTAAGGGGGAGAGAATTGTAATATCCCAAAGTGTGCCTAGAAGTTTTGATACAATTGTTGTTTTGATTTGAATTAAATGTATATATGTTTTTGCAAAGGAAATGAGTGTGTTAAGAGAATGTATATGTTGTGTATATTGTAATATATATAACATATAAATTGGTCAAATGGGGAGTCAAGGTAAGAAGATATTTTAATTTGTGATATGTGAAATTACAAAAAGGGGTAATTGCTTTTAAAGGAAGATAAAACAAAGTAAAGGAGGGTGTTTAGGTAATTGCTTAATGTGAAACTCTTGGTGGAGATTTAAAGAGAAATTACTTTGATTTTTGAGGGGATTTTCTTCTTTCTTTCTTGTGTTGGCCGGCTCACCCAAAGACAAGAGGAAGCAAGAGGGCAAGAGAGGATTGTGATGTTCTAAGCTCAAATTGAAGGAAGAATCAAAGGATTAAGTTGGAGATTTGTGAAATTTCTTCATTTAAGGTAAGTACTCTCTTGTTTATCTTTGTTATTTTTGAAGTTATGTTTGAGATGAGTTTATAAGTGTTGAAATTGATTATAAGTTAAAAAGGTTGAATTGATGTTGGTTTTGGTTTGAAGAGGATAAGTTAAGAGTGATGTTTGGTTTTAGGGTTTTGAAATGGTAGATGATTAAATGGATTGTTGATGTATTGTTAATGTGTATATTGTGATGAATATGTAAGATAAGTGTTAATAACATTGATTACATCTATTTGAATGAGATGGTATTGTGCATAATGTGTTTTTATTCAATCAAAAGAAGTGTGGCTATGTTTAGGGTTTTGTTTTTGTGAGACACGGCCAAACCAAAGATGAGACACGGCCAAAACTATAGAATTTTGGGAGACACGGCCAAGTCTAAGGAAAATGTGGCCGTGTTGGATGATTTTTGGAGAGACACGGCCGTGTCCCTTGCCCATGTTCGCCACTGCCTAATTTTTGTTGAGAGACACGGCTGTGTCCCTTGCCTGTGTCTGCCTCGGCTTGATTTGGTGATGAGAGACACGGCCACAAGCTTGGCCGTGTCCCTTGAGGGTGTCCCTTACTGTGATTTGTTCCTTGCTTTTCTCACAATGTTGAATCCTTCCAAGGTCTTTTTGTATCTACACTTTCAATATACTTAAAACAAAGATGACCTAAACAAATGTATATTGAGGATTCTAAATCTAAGAATAAGGTAAATTATATATGTGTATATCAATGATGATCATTCTTAATGGATGTTTAATGTGTTTGATTACGTATACTTGAGTGATGAAGTATTATAAGGTGACTAGTATTATGACTTGTATAGTGTGGAAGAGATGAGGATCATTCAAAAAGGTATGTACAATGCAATTTATTATTATAAATACTTTTATGATGAATTATCTTAATGTAAATTGAGATACAAAGAGATGTGAAACTAATGTTTTGAGTTATAATGAGATGAATGATATGATTGAAGCATGCCTAGATGATATGATTGAATAATGATATGTTTGTTTAGTTAATGTAATTGATGCTGTATATTAATATGAAGCCATTGTGTTTGGCTATGATGATTCAAAGGTGATGTGAAGCCATTGTGATTGGCTATGATGATTCAATTGAGATAAATTAGGCATGTTTGCCTAGATGATGATGAGAATTGAGAATGAAAGTGCTAATGAAATAATAAATGAATTATGTGGCTAATGTGTTATTCCATTTTCAGAGTTTGTTGTTGGTGGCATGCCTAATATTAGTAACAATCTCTTGAAGTTAGGTTGGACTTGATCCTTGAAGCCAAGTTGGGTTGAAGTTTAACATGTTTTACTCCCCTTGAAGCTTGGTTGGGTCTAATTCTTGAAGCCTAATTGAGATGTTACAACCCTTGAAGCTAGGTTGGATTGGTTCTTGAAGCCAAGTTGGGTTGATACTTAGCATGCTTTGTTTCCCCTTGAAGCTTGGTTGAACCTAAATCCTTGAAGCCTAGTTGGGATAATGATAAATGTGATGATTGAACCAAAGCATTAACTCTGAAAATTGAATGGCATATTAGTATCTTTTGGGCCCCAGTCTGTCTTTGTTGTCAATATGATATACAAATGTTGAAATAAATGAGTAATGAGATCTATGGTTGACTTTGTTGGCAATTGTGACTCATGATTGGTGAATTGTGAATTAAACAATGTTATGAAATATGATGTGTAATGTGTATATTGATATATTGATTGTGAGTATTAATGATGGATTGTGGTTGGTGCTAATGATATGTATATATATAATATATGAAAATTAGTCAAGATATATGAAAGGTGCAATTCAAAAGAAGAAACATGATAAGAAACTAATGGTACATGGAAGTGATATTTCATTATATGTTAGAATTTCTATAATATATGTTTATATGTTATATTTGTACTACTAAGCTCTCGAGCTTAGCGCGGATGTGTAATCGCGCAGGTGTCTAGGTGGAAGATATGAAGTCTTTCGTTATGCCACGAGAAGAGTAAGAGTTTATTGAGACTAACTAGAGGGTAATGCATACATGTATAATTTTTAATTATGATGTATTTCTGACAAGAGTGCATTTATATGTATAAATGAAGTTATGATAAAGAAAAGATTATTATATATTTGCAAGATCATTAAAAGTATAATGATTTGGTAAATATTCTTTAAATTAATGTATTATGGTTTGAACTCGGTTAAAGGTTTTTAAATTGTAACGAAAAGTGACATCCTTATACTTTATATACTTACTGTATGTATACCAGGTATATGTATAGTACTTATATGGAGTATCGGGTGTTACAGTCCGGTCGAATTAATTGAAATTCTGCTTAATGTTCTTCCAACGGTTGGTCCACATGGCTTCAATATATTGAGTGGAGTTCCAATGGATTCTGACTTGAGTAATTTTTAAATATTCTGATCGGTCTTGTATCAGGTCCGGTCAGACTTTCCTTGGTTCGCCAAATTTTTGGGATACCCTCCACTGAAAAAACTATGGGATATTTTGGAGAAAATTGGCTTGATTAGTCCAGTCAGAATATCATTGAGTCTAATTAGACTTATGTGGTACTCTGAGAAAATGGGAGTACTTCTGACAGTGAATCCTTCTGTGTGATTTAGCTCTTTTCTCATTCAAGGGTCTGGTCGGTATGACATATGGTCCGATCAGACATCATGTGGTATGTTGAGATTTTGGGAGTACTTTCCATCGTGAAACCTTTTATGTCTTTTTGGCTCATTTGGTCATCAATGGTCCGGTCAGTCTTCTATGTGATCCGATCAGACTTTTCATTTTTCCTTCAAAGAAAATAACTTCTTGCAAAATGAAATTGGTGCAAGTGTTTGGTAAATCAATATGATTGCCAAATATAAAAAATAGGAGGGTTTTGTTAACATGGTGAAATTGGGAAAGATGGACAAACTTGAGGAAATTAAGGAGATTTTGAGAAAAGTTTGATTAATAGGTAAGATTTCCATGATTTTATAAAGCTTTCTTGGAAATTTAAGAATATGTGAAATTTTCAATTATGAAGGAGGCTTGGATAATTTTTAATATGAGTAGTAATGATTTTATTTTGATGTATAAGTAATGATTTTCTGATTGGATGATTAAAATGATTGAGTTTGGCAATAGCTGGGAAGAGGAAGTGAATAAGTTAGGGCTTTGATGGGATTTTTGGATAGAATGGTCATAATTAGTATTTAAATGAGTAAAAGATGTTAGAATGAGCCTCTAAAGCTATTTTTGAACATATAATGTGATTTAGGATTGAATAAATGGAAGTTATAAAATTAAAGAGTTGAACAGCATTCGTGGAAGCTGGAATTAGAGAGTGATTTTGCATTGGATTTGACAATTTAGAGGTTAGTAAATACTTTGGTATTAATTTTTACATGTTCTATGCACTGTTTTATGTAAATGTGTGGTGCGTGTTAGAGTTGGAAGGGCAAAGGCATGGCTTTAGGAACGGGACTGCCTAAGGGCAGTAGCAATTTAGATTGCATGGGCGTGGCCCCAAATTTCCATGATCGTGGGTTGTTTTTTAGAAATATTCATAGTGTTGCTTAAAATGCACTTGCATAGCCTCTAGATCTGCACGATGGTGTCATTTTATTTCAATTTGGAAATTAAAATGTGCTTATAGAAATGTATGGAAATTAAGAAAAGATATGAAAGTATGACGAGAATGAGAAATGATGAAAAAGACTATGGAAAGAAAAAAGTGATAATGATAAAAATAAAAAAAATATATGATTAAGTTATGTGTAAGCAATTGAGGTGGAAAAAAATGGAAGTGCCATTATATAATAATTTTAACATGAATTGATTGTGTTCTTGGAGAGTTTGATATTATTTATTTATTTAATTTAATAAGTGAATTTAGTAGTGAATTGTTAATTTAAGCTTAGGAGTGTTTATAATTGATATCAAATTATTAAAGATAGAAATGTGACCAATTCATTAAATGAGTTTGAAAATTAAGATTTGCATGATGAGAGTTTGATATATGCATTAATTATTAAAATAAGTGTATATTTAGAGAATGGATAAAAGACAATTGTATGAGATTAAAGGATTTTATGTAATTTGTGTGGAAATAAGAAAATTTGAGAAATAAAATAAAAAGAATGATAGATTAAGGAATCATTGATGATTTTAGATAGCTTGGAGAGTAAGATAAGGAAATAAAGAAGAAATATATATAATAATTAAACTATCAAATTAAATATTGGAAATTGAGAGAGAGTATATAAACAATAAACAAAAGTTAGAATATATTGGTTGTTAATAATTGAGAGGAATAAGTGATCATATATAGAAGAAATATGATGTTAAATATTTTTTTAATTGGTACTATTATTTATGCATGGATTTATTATTCATTCTTTGATGAAGCTGTAAGAATAGTGAGTTCTTCATGCTAGTTTATAGATTTCTGAGAATGATAACATAATGGTATAGTTTCAAGTTAATCTAGTATTGTTTAAGTAATTTGCAAAATTATAAACGGAGAATATGAAATTTTAGGAAATGATTAAGGATATCTATAAGGGGCAGAGCAGACAATTATTTGGTTAACGATAGTGATAGTTTGTGGTAACAAGTGTGTGGTTGGTTCCTTAGAGAGTTGAGATTGGTATTTGGTTTTGGTGATATTTATTTACTATAGTTGGTAATTTCAAGATCGAAATTATTAAGGAGGAGAGAATTATAATACCCGTGAATTTTAAATATTATTGAATAATTAATTTGGAGGGTAGTTTGATGCAAGAAAGGATCCCTTGAAGCTAGCAAGTGGACCAATCACTAGGAGCAAGGCAAAGAGATATCAAGCTAGTATGGCTTTGCATATTCAAGAAGAGATTTCCAAAGAGCTTCAAGAATTATCATTCAAGAAGATGGAGATAGAGCTTGAAGAAGGCACACCAAAGCTGATTATGATGCTTAGTGTGAATATGGAAGCTAAAGGCTAGCTAAAGAGGTCCAACCTGCAAGAAAGGTCCATGGGGATTCATATGAAGCCTTGGGAAGTAATTTAAGGCCTTAGTAAGATGATGAAAGTGATTGGAAGAAAAGCTTGGAGTGCAGCCAGTTTCACACGTACCTGTGAGAATTCTGAAGCCCTGTGAGAATAG
This sequence comes from Garcia nutans, assembly GCA_947685225.1. NCBI lineage: Eukaryota > Viridiplantae > Streptophyta > Magnoliopsida > Malpighiales > Euphorbiaceae > Garcia > Garcia nutans. Next base: position 26,222,935 of record CANTUV010000007.1, on the reverse strand, counting down.
CTGGATGGACCTTGGAGTGCAGCCAGTTTCACACGTACCTTTGAGAATTCTAAAGCCCTGTGAGAATAGTTGGATGGACCCACTACTTAAAGATTATTAATTCTGTTTAATGGGACATGTTTTATATCATTATGGAAGACTTAAAAATAAGATTTTGTTTCCATACTTTATATTTTCCTTAGTTTATTAGGATTTTGTTTCCATACATTATATTTTCCTTAGTGGATTAGGATTACTTTATGTTTTTCCTTATGCAATTTGGAATGTTTTTCCTTATGCAATTAGGAATGTTTTCCTTATACAATTAGGAATGTTTTAGCTTTCCTTATGCAATTACAAATGTTTTCCTTATGCAATTAGGAATGTTTTAGTTTTCCATATGCAATTAGGAATTTTGTAACCCTTATTTAAGGGCACTATTAGGCTGAATTTCAGGATACAACATTTAATAAAAATTTTCAAATTCTTCTACAAGTTCTTCTTGTGAATTTTCATGTGAGAGAGATTAGAGTGGATTCTTTAATTCTTTCTTTGCATCAAGAATTAGGTTTACTTATCAACAAGAGTTGTGGCGTTTTCCTTCTTCTTACCAACTAAATCCTTCAATCATAGTGAGTTCGCGTCTCTTTATAGGCGTTGGGTTCCTTAGGAGGTGATTATCAAGTTTCAAGGAGTTCTCTGCCATTGTTATACGTTGGGTTTGCTGCCATCATTGCTAAGGGTCCGCGTCATTTGGTATCAGAGCCTTGCTACAAGGTAATTTTTATCTACTTTGTCTTTCTTGGGTTTGTTAATTTAGGTCTTTTAAATTTCTGAGATTTAGGGTTCTTAGAGAGTCTAGTCTTTAATTTTTGAAAAAAGAGTCATATATCAAAATTCAAAAAGTCTAAAGATTGTTCAAAGAGTAATTCGAAACCTAGGAAAAGGAGTCTGATTGAATTTCAAAACCTAAGCCTTGCATCTGAATTGGATTCGAAACCAAGATTAGGGTTCTTGAAAGAAAGCAAAAGCTAGAGTTTTTGTTCAAGTTTGATTTCGATTTGATTTTGAGTGAATCTAGGGTTGCGAATTAAGTCCATATTTTGAAAAGCTCTTGGGAATAAATTAAGTCCCGAATCAAGGGGATAGTGAGAGGAAGCAAAAAAAAAAGAGTACAAAATCACCTCAACAAAAATTGTTTGATATTCTTGCTATTTGGGTGCTAAGGATCAGATCTAGGTGGGTGAGAAGTAATAAAATTTTTGGGCAAAAACTTTCACCTTTTGAGGGGCTTTTGGAATTCAAAAATCAGACCTTAATATTCATGTTATTTGAGTGTTATAGGTGGGAATTAGAGTCTAGAAGCTAGCGTTTTGGGTAGAATTGATTAGGTCCATAAAGCAGCTTGCCAAGTGTGGGTTGTTTTTTATTCATTATATCCAAATTTGTCTTGTTTATTGTCTTCATTGTTTCTGATTTCTTTATCTAGCTTTTAATTCCATTACATTGCTAAGTATCATTTGATTGTGTCGATACTTGGTTCTATATCTAGTAGTGCAAATTACCTTGCATTGCCTCCGGATACTTGTCTTGTTTTCTATCTAGTTCTAGGATTTAGGTTCTAGTTTCTTGAATGACTTGACAATTGTTAGTTGGTGAGCTTGGTTCTGAAGTGCAATCAAGGAAGACAAGAAAAGTGAGGTAATTCTAAACACTTGAGTGAATTTTGATTATTACTAATCTTGTTTCTTTAAGTTTGTTTGTTTGTTAACATGGCTGGAAAAGGAGAAGAGACTAGCAAAGAATGAGCTATGGCCGAAAGCTTGGCTAGGCTTAATGAGACTTTGACAGCAATGCTTGATCGAATGGAGATGATGGATACTAGATTGCAAGAGAATGCAACACGACAAGCACAACAAATTTAGCAAGTGCAACAAGGGCAGCCAGTCGCACATCCAAATCCCATAATGCGAGCTAGAAGAGTGCTTAGGAGAGAAGGGCAAGGAAATCTTGAAGCCCTAGAAGCAGCTAAAAGGGTAGAAGATGAAGATGAAGGTGGAAATCAACCTACCACTGATGGTGACCTTACTTCCATCAAGATGAAGATTCCTTCCTTTGAAGGGAAGAACAATGCAGAAGAGTTCATAGAATGGGAGAGGAAAGTTGAGCAGATTTTTGAATGCCATAACTACACCGAAGAGAAGAAATCAGTTTTGGCAGCCGTAAAGTTCAAAGGGTATGCTACCTTTTGGTGGGATCAATTGAAAGCTAATAGAAGAGGGAAAGGTATGAGGCCTATTCCTGAATGGTCAACCTTGAAAGAACTAATGAGGAGCCGATTTGTACCATCTCACTACATTCGGGATTTGTACAATCGACTAGCAAGACTAGTTCAAGGTGGAAGAAGTGTGGAAGAGTACCACAAAGAGATGGAGATGATCATGGCTAGGGCAAATATTGATGAAGATGAAGACAAGAAGATGTCACGATTTCTTGGGGGATTGAATTTGAACATAGCCAATGAATTGGAGATGTATGAATTCAACAAAATGGAAGAGTTAGTTCAAAAGGCCATGAAGATAGAGAGAAGATTGAAGAATAAAGCTATTTCGAAAACTGGCTACTCTAAAGCTAGTGGAAATTTTTCAAACTTCAAGGGTTCATGTTCGAGTGGAGGTTCCTACAAAGGGGATTACAAGGGTTCTTTCCAAAAGAATTCTTCCTACAATCCTAATTTCAAGAAGCCGAATGATGGGGATGCAAAAACAGCCAAGGAAACACCTTTTAGACCTACTCCAAGTAGGGAAATTAAATGCTACAAGTGTTTGGGAAGTGGACACATTGCTTCTCAATGTCCGAATAAGAGGGTGATGATTGCAACCCATGAAGGGGAAATTGAATCAGAATTTGAACATGAAGAAGAAGAGGAGACCGAATGTGGTGATAGGGCAAAATATGATGAAGAGGCTTGGGAGAATCAAGTCTTGAATGCTGAACATGGAGAGATGCTTGTTACTAGAAGAGCCTTGAATATTCAAGTCAAGGAAGAAGGCTTGGATCAAAGGGAGAATCTTTTCCACTCTAGGTGTTTACTGAATGGTAAGGTTTGTACACTTATCATTGATGGTGGAAGTTGTACCAATGCTGCTAGTACTACAATGGTGGATAAATTGGGGTTAACTTGTTTTAAATATCCCAATCCTTACAAGTTGCAATGGTTCAATGACACTGGGGAAGTAAAAGTGTTGAAGCAAGTCAAGGTACCATTCTCCATTAGACAGTATAAAGATGAGGTTTTGTGTGATGTAGTGCCAATGCAAGCTGGACATTTGCTATTAGGAAGACCATGGCAGCATGATAGAAGGGCACAACATGATGGCTTTTCTAATAAGTATACCTTTACTTATGAAGGAAAGAAGGTTGTTCTAGCACCATTATCACCTCAAGAGGTGTATGAAGATCAGAAGAGGATGCTAGAGAGAGACAAAGAAGTTTTGGCCAACATGAACCAAGGGGGTTCAAATTCGGTCAATGATGTTTCTTCAACACCCAAGGGTAATTCTAAGGGTAGGGAGAGAGAAAATAATAAAGTGAGTGAGTGCAGAAAGGGAAAAGAGGCCGAGAGTCAAAAGAAAGTAAGCAAACAAATAAATGGTCCATTGGTGAGAGAAAATAAGCAAGGAGAAAAAGCAAAACATACTTTTTATGCAAGAGCAAGAGAGATAGATGTAGGGCAGCCTGTACTGATTATTATGTATAAAGAATTGTTACTTGTTGACAGTGAAGAATCTCTTGATTCTTTACCTTCTAGTTTTGTGTCTTTGTTTCAGGATTTTAAGGATGTGTTTCCTGAAGACTTTCCTAGAGGTTTGCCACCATTAAGAGGGATTGAACATCAAAATGACTTCATACCCGGTTCTACAATTCCAAACCGGCCAGCATATAGGAGCAATCCTATGGAGACAAACGAGATGCATGAGAAAGCAAGGACGAATATTGAGAAAAGGAACAAGAGATATGCTGATTCTGCAAATAGAGGGAGACGTGAGATGAAGTTTCAAGTAGGAGATTGGGTTTGGGTGCATTTTTGAAAAGAGAGGTTTCCTAACCAAAGGAAGAACAAGTTGCAAGCTAGAGGAGATGGCCCATTCCAAGTGTTGGAGAAGATTAATGACAATGCCTACAAGATCGACTTACCAGGAATGTATAATATTAGTGCTACTTTCAATGTAAGTGATCTTTCTCCTTTTGATGATGCAGATTTGAGGACAAATCTTTTTGAAAAGGGGGAGAATGATGCAAGAAAGGATCCCTTGAAGCTAGCAAGTGGACCAATCACTAGGAGCAAGGCAAAGAGATATCAAGCTAGTATGGCTTTGCATATTCAAGAAGAGATTTCCAAAGAGCTTCAAGAATTATCATTCAAGAAGATGGAGAGAGAGCTTGAAGAAGGCACACCAAAGCTGATTATGATGCTTAGTGTGAATATGGAAGCTAAAGGCTAGCTAAAGAGGTCCAACCTGCAAGAAAGGTCCATGGGGATTCATATGAAGCCTTGGGAAGTAATTTAAGGCCTTAGTAAGATGATGAAAGTGATTGGAAGAAAAGCTTGGAGTGCAGCCAGTTTCACACGTACCTGTGAGAATTCTGAAGCCCTGTGAGAATAGCTGGATGGACCTTGGAGTGCAGCCAATTTCACACGTACCTTTGAGAATTCTGAAGCCCTGTGAGAATAGCTGGATGGACCCACTGCTTAAAGATTATTAATTCTGTTTAATGGGCCACATTTTATATCATTATGGAAGGCTTAAAAATAAGATTTTGTTTCCATACTTTATATTTTCCTTAGTGGATTAGGATTTTGTTTCCATACTTTATATTTTCCTTAGTGGATTAGGATTACTTTATGTTTTTCCTTATGCAATTAGGAATGTTTTTCCTTATGCAATTAGGAATGTTTTCCTTATGCAATTAGGAATGTTTTAGTTTTCCTTATGCAATTAGGAATGTTTTCCTTATGCAATTAGGAATGTTTTAGTTTTCCATATGCAATTAGGAATTTTGTAACCCTTATTTAAGGGCACTATTAGGCTAAATTTCAGGATACAACATTTAATAAAAATTTTCAAATTCTTCTACAAGTTCTTCTTGTGAATTTTCGTGTGAGAGAGATTAGAGTGGATTCTTTAATTCTTTCTTTGCATCAAGAATTAGGTTTACTTATCAATAAGAGTTGTGGCATTTTCCTTCTTCTTACCAACTAAATCCTTCAATCATAGTGAGTTCGCGTCTCTTTATAGGCGTTGGGTTCCTTAGGAGGTGATTATCAAGTTTCAAGGAGTTCTCTGCCATTTTTATATGTTGGGTTTGCTGCCATCATTGCTAAGGGTCCGCGTCATAGTTAGTATGTTAGAAGAGAGAATATAAGATATAAATACATAATATATACAAGATATATATAACATATATATAAAGTACAAATATGGTGGTGGGAGATGATGATGATGATGATGATGATGATGATGATGATGATGATGATAATAATAAAAGAAATAAATAAATAAATAATATATGTGGATTGAAGAGGAAAAAAGAAATATTAAATAACAAATAAATCAAAATTAAAATAATTATTGTTAGAAAGACTTAAAATATCTAATATTTAAATATTAATTAATTAATTATATGCATGGTTAGGAAGAAAGGAATTAAAAAGTTGTCTTCTTCTTCTTCTTATCCATGGTTTGTCCGATATTTTAAGGAAAAGAGGATTTCTTCATCAAATACTTCATATTTTTCAAGAATTCCAAAAAATTTAAGGTGCTTTTGTAGTTTAATCAAGCATTAGGTAAATCATCTTCCATCTAAGCTTGGTTTCTCTTAATTTTAGAATATGCAATGATATGGGTTGGTGATAGATGGGTTTTAAATTGTTAAAATAGATAGTAATGAAGTTTAAAGGATGAATAAATGATCTTTTGTTGGTTGATTGGCTGGAATGGGCATAATACATGAATTTAGGGTTATGGAATGAATATGTACAAATTAGGGTTTTGATATGAATGATCATAATTCTTGTAATGGGTGGATTTAATGTTGTTTTAATGTATATATTGTGATTTAAGGTTTCGAATTTGGACAAGAGTTAGTTTTGGTGAAGTTAGGGTTTGTTGTAAGTTATGTGAATTTAAGGTTTTTGAAAGAGGTTGATATAATTATTGAAATATATATCTTTGTTGTTATTTGATATATAAGTAATGAATTTATGGTTAAATGTTAGAAACAAGTTGTAAAGGATGAAGTTTGAGCAAAGTAGCAAGTGGTGGAAATAGGATTTTGTTGAGATTTCGGTAAAAATTATGGTTTGATAGAAATTAAGCATGAAGATGATTTTAAATGAATAATTCTGCTTGTTGTGTGGCTTATGTGCATTTAGGGCAAATTGGTACAAGATGTGAAGGTTAAGGCTTTGGTGAAAATGAGAGGCGGAGGGCGAATTTGATTGATTTTGGAGCAAGAAAAAGGTTAGTACATACTTTATTAACATGTATTTTAAAAGTTTATGTTTAACATATTGTATATCGTTGCTTTAGAATATGGTTATTCACATAATCTATGCAATGTTGCATAGTTATGTGATGAGTATTGCATTGGACATTTGACCATTATAACATGGTGGTTGGATGTGACTTGTATGTGGTATGTAGTAATATGTTATGTGAAATGTAACATGTATATATATATGTGCAATGCAAATAGAAATGTATAATGTGATTGCATTATGTGAATAAAATGATAAAATATTATTAAAGATGTGAAAATGAGCTAGTTTATGTAACTTGATTAGAAATGATGAGAATATTGGACATGGATATGGATGGTGAATGAATATGATAAATTTGAAAATGAAATGATATGAATGAGAAATGTGGAAAAAGAAAATAGTGATGAGAAAGAGTGTAACACCCCTAATTTTTGGAAATTTAAATAAAATAAATTAAAAAAATTAAAATTAAATTGAATAGATTAAATAAATGATTTAAATGGAAAATGAAAGGATTTTAAGTGATAAAGTATAATGTATATTTGAAATATATTTGAAATAAATATGACATATATAAGGAGTATACATATAACTAAGATATACACCACATATAAAAGGAGTAAAAGTAGAAAAGTTAAAATATAAAATAATAATATTTTATATAAAAATCTAAAACAATTAATATATATATAGATAAGGATGGATTTGAAAGGAAGAGGTGTTTCTTCTTTCTTCTTCTTCTTCTTCTTCCTTGAACGTGAGCTAGAGAGAGATTAAGAGGAGCTATCTTCTTCTTCCATACACCAAGGATTAAAGGAATTTCAAGGATTCAAGTGAAGTTTTTGAGGATTCTTCATCAATTGGTAAGTTACTTTATCAATTTTGCAAGTTCTTTGGAATTCTATGGAAGGACATGATATGTGGATTTTGGGATTGCGCATTAGCATGTTTTAATAGTTTATTTGGGTATGTATGAAGTTGTTGTGAGTAGTTAATAATTATTTAAGGTTGGATTGAAGAAGTGGTTAAATTTAAGTTGAGCTTGAAAGTGGTTGTGTTGAATGGTTGAGTGCAGAAATTTTGCCTAACACGACCATGGCCGTGTCAACAGTGCTGAGTTTCAACATTGATGACACGACCAGTAACATGGCCATATCCCTGAGCGCGTCGTAGCTATTGTAAGGCAAAATAATTGACACGGCCAGTAACACACCTGTGTTGTTTGGCGTGTCAAAGTTTTTATAATGCATAATTAACGACACGGGCATTGACATGCCCATGTCATTGGATGTGTCAAACCTTCTATAGGAATGGGTTAATGACACAGTCGTTAACACACCCATGTTGATGGGCGTGTTACTTGAGGAATTACTCAAAATAATTCTTTTCTTGTCTTTCATTTGTATTTCTTAATTTAAATGGTTTGATATTGAGAATTCCATAGAATGTGATATTAAATGGTTGTTTATAATCACATTTTGCCTAGGCATTGTGAGAGAGTAGTTTGCCCAACCTTAGTGTTGAAGGGCAACTTGGAAGAGAATGTTGGAGAGAGTTTTGAAGCTTGTTTTGGAGTGCTTTCTAAGGTAAGTACAAACTTTTGATAAATTAAATATGTTAGCATTAGATTGGGCTTAACACATTTTGGATGGAAAATGTGTTAAGCTATCTGATACATTGAACATTCATGAATTTGGTACTATGACATGTAAATTGTTATGTATGCATTATTATGCATTATGAAAAGCCATTGTTAATGGCTAGATTGAATAAAATGTGAACTATATGCAAAATGTGAAAATGACCCAAAGTGTCTAGGCAATGTGGTTTCGTTATGAAATATCCTTTGTTGAAATAAAATGACATTGATATGAATGAAAAATGGGAAAACAAGAAAGGAATTGAGGATGAAAAATATGAAATAATTGTGTGCCTAGTATGCTATTTAATTTTTAGATTTCTGTGTTTGGCGGCATGCCTATGAGATTATGCTCACTATTTGCCTTTGGGGCTAGACGCTTGGCGTCACTGTGATATGAATTGCCTTCTAGGCTAGATTCTTGGCATCACTATGATATAATTTGCCTTCAGGGCTTGCTTTTGAGCATTACTTAATTCACCTTCAAGGCTAGACACTTGGTATCATTATGGACCAAAGCAGTAACTCTAGGATTTGAATAATGTATTAGTTTGTTTGGGCCTATATTTGTGTATGTTTTTGGGTGAATTATTGAACGATGGAAGAATATGTCTAAATGTGAACTTGAATGTCACATTATGACATAGCATATATGCATTTTGCATTGGCATTATTTTTAAAGTTCTATTATTATCAAAGTTTGTACCACTAGGCTTTTAGCTTAATGCAATTGTAATTCATCGCATAGGTGATAGGGGTGATCTGGTAGAGCCAGAGGGTTCTACTAGACCTGGTCAGGTCTAGGCTTACATGTTTTGAGCTTGAAGCATTTCTGCTACATTAAGATCAGAGCCATTTTGCTAGCATGTATATATTTTATGTTATAGTACTTTTTAATAATATGTATATTATATTATGTTTTTGGAGTACAAATATATATATTGTAAATTATAAAGAATGTTTTGAATAATTGAGTAATGTAAGGTTTTATATATTTTGATATATATAAATATAAATATATATGTATACATGTTTTGAGGAATGGGGAATAAGAAAATTTTTATTAAATCATATTGTGACACTGTTATACCGTATACGCATATTTTACATATACTGGTTGTGTTATTATATGTATATAGGGTGTAAGGGTGTCACAAAGAGGAAAGGAAAGCTAAATAAAAATGAAAATGTGAAATGATGTAAATTGTAAGTTGTATGTTTACCTTATATAATATTTTGTTCTAAAAAAATTGTATTTGGTGCTACTGGTATGGCATGCCTGTGATATTATTTGCCTTCGAGAGCTAGAAACTAGGTGTCACTTTGATAATATTATTTGCCTTCGAGGGCTAGAAACTAGGTGTCACTTTGATAATATTATTTCCCTTCGAGGCTTGACATATGGGTGCCAACTGATAAGATAGGCCAAATCAATGTCTCTGGTACTTAAATGTTGTATAAAGATATTTAGGCCCAATGTATGTGTTTTGTGGCAATTTGATGAAATTTAGGAAAATTTATGTACACAAAGGCATTAATCATGTTATGCATAAAGAAATTCATATTGCATTATATTTAAATTATTTTTTATTATCAAAGTATATACTACTTAGCTCTTGATCAACTGACCGGCGGGATCAAGATTGTGATTAGAACTTGGAGATTAGGTGTGCCATGATACCAACTCCGAGGGTGTTGCATGCATGTATAAATTTTGACATTAGAAACTTTGAATTTTTATATTTTAAACTTATTACATATATATTAGATAAGTTTTTGGAAAAGTTTTGTGTTGGATATTATGTATATGTGTTGAAATATTCAAGTATTTAATGGAGAAATGACGAAGTTTGAGAAAATTTTATTTTGGAAGTGTGTCTTCAATGCTTGTTGTGTTTTTATTAATTTTGGGATTTATTGAAAATACAGACAAAATTCTGTTAAGATTTCCCAGAGGTTTTTCATTAACAAATACTATCTTAATATGTGAATTACTTATATTTATATTTTTTTACCTAATAAATTATCTTTAAAGAAACAAATTTTGTTTATCTAAAATTACGGTAATTTACTAATGAATAAAGTAGTGACATTATTGTACTTTATGTATGTATTTTACATATATGGTGTGTATGTATTATACGTATATAAGATATAAGGGTGTTGTATAATATCCCGATTTTTGATGTACTTTAGAATAGTAAATATGGGAGAGTAAATAGTTGTGATGGGTAGAGAAAATATAAGATGAATATGTATGATAGATGTAATATATATGTATATGTTATATATATTTGAAATATATTTGAAATAAACATGACATATATAAGACATATGTATATACCTAAGATATACATCACATATATGTTATGTATAATTTGTTGTGGGGAAAGTTCATTTTAATTAATTAATAAATAATAATAATAATAATAATAATGATGATGATGATGATGATGATGATGATGATGATGATGATAACAACAACAACAACAAGGGGGAGAAGAAGTGAAAGTCAAAAGAAGGGAGAAAGAGATTGGTTGATAGTGATTATATTATATTATATATATATAAGAATGGAATTAAAAGGAAGAGGATATTTTCTTCTTCTCCTTCTTTTGTTCCATGGCCATAGGAGTTGAGAGAGAGTGAGGGGAGCTTGATTTTATTCATTTAAACACCAAATTTACAAGGGATTTCAAGAGATTTTAAAGGTGGATATTGAAGGTTTAGCAAGAACTCAAGTAATTGTTTATCTATAAGCTTGTTTTTATGTGATTTCATATATATATATATGTATAACATGGTTAATGAGAGAAAGTGATGATTGATTGAATAAGATGATATTTATGATATATTGGAGTTATATATGTGTTGAATTGAAGGGTAAATCATGGATATAAACTGAAGTGATGAATAAGGGTTTTGTAGAGATGAGTTGGGAATTGAGTGAATTGGTGTTTGGATGATTGTGCGAATGAATTATAATGATGATTGTTGCTGATGATGTTGTGTTTAGGCCAAGAGGAATCAAGTGGAGAAGAGTAAGCTTGGGATAGCCAAGGTTTGTACATATAATCTCTTTGTTTTTTGCACAAAATCTCTTTGGTTTGCACATATTAACCATTCTTTGTGATATGTGTGTCGTAGTGATGAAACTTGTGCAAAGTGTGATTTTTAGGGCCAATGGGAGTGGCCATGGAGAGCCACGACTGTGGGCCTTAAATCGACTGTGTTTGCTTGATATGGGCATGGCCCTTGAGTGCCAGGCCGTGGGATTAGATATGGAGCTATTTCATGTGAGTTTTGGACAGAGGTAGTAGCATTTTGTATGCCACAGGTGTGGCCCTTGGATACCATGGCTATGGGGGTGTCTAAAGGTTTTTGACAGCCTCATTTCACATCCCACGGTCATAGATATTGAATGCCATAATCGCGGGGTTAGTTTGTCAAGGTTTAGAGCTTATTTTATGGTATATGAGCATGGTTTGTGGCTTACATGGCTATATCTTTTTATAATACGTTGATTATATTAAATGGAAGTATATGTATGTGAATTGAGTCATATGATTAGTGTGGCTCATGTATGCATGATGTGAAATGGAAATGTGAAGTGATCATGAACAGTGGTGATCACGGAAAAAGCATAGAGTAATGAGCATGTGATAATGAAACGTAAAGTGATGTTATGTGTGTGTAGCCCATACAATTACCTATCCAGTTGTGTTGAGATTGATTGGATATGCATGAGAAGTCCTGAGCAGAGCTAGGCCTTGAGATGTATATGTTGATGAACCTAGGCAGAGCTAGGTCTTTACCTGAGCAGTGCTAGGTCATGTGATTGAGATTTGTGATGGTTCTGAGCAGAGCTGGACAATGAGACTATGTTAATCGGACATGGTAATTGTGTAGAGGTATTATATCCAACAGTGTAAATGTGTATGAGTATAGGATATGATTCCCAACTGTATATTTGTGTATGTGTATAATATATGTGTATGAGTATGTGATATGAGATCAATGTATGCATATGTTGTCTATATGTACCTCTAAGCATTTAAGCTTAGTGCGGTTGTGTGAATAACATAGGTGAGTAGATTGTTGATATGAGAGTCAGACGGTTGTGCCACAAGCAGACTGAGAGTGCTTCGAGACTAACTAGAAGGTGGTGCATGCATGTATATAAGTGGATTTTGAAAAAGACAATGTATATTTGTATATATGTAATCTATTGAAAAGTATAATGGTTTTGGAAATGTTACTTTTAAAAGAATGAGATTTGATAATGGGAAATGTTCTTTTATTAAATATATAATTGATGTGAAACTAAGGTAAAGGTTTAAACAATACTGCAACATGACATCCTTATATTTTATATTTGTATTGTATGTATACGGGGTATATGTACGGTAAGTATATAGGGTATAGGGGTGTTACATTTATTTTAATATCAGAGCTTATGTTTTAGATTCTCAGCCTAAGTGTGTTTTCAAAAAGAACAGAAAGTAAGCTTTGAAATGTGAAATGATTTATAGTACATGCATATGCATGGACACCTAAGTTGGTCTCTGATGTGGCACTATTTGTTTATAATGATAGAATAGTTTCTGATGGCATCTAGAGGACGCAGACCAGATGATAGTGTGCAGTGTGTGGCTCCAATGGTCATGAGCGTGCTACAGTACCACTTCCCCTTACGGTTTCATGGCAGGATTTGTTTATTTGGCTTACCCCAATGGTCATTGGAGTAAGTCGCCTCCCCCGATTTCGAACACACGACCTCTACTACAAGATATTTAGCGTGCCTAGCCGAGTACCATTAGCATGCTCATGACCGTTGGGGTGTTACAATAAAAAGGCTCCTTTTTAATGTAACACCCCAACGGTCATGGGTGTAAGTCGCCTCCCCCGGTTTCGAACACGCGACCTCTACTACAAGAGTTTTAGCTTGCCTAGCCGAGTACCATTTCTTCTATTAAAAAATAGTTGTAAAACTCCTACACCCAATATATGCACACCGCATACACCCGCACAACATGCAATATACGTATATTGGATAAAGGAGTGCCACGGTTCATTTCTAAACAAACCAAACTTTAATCTTTAACATATAAGTATCATAAGTCAGTCCGAGTAAACTTAAAATATTTAACCTATATTATAAATAGTAATAGATAAAATATTTCTTCGTTAAAATACATATATATATATATAACATTAGTACCCAAAAATTTATCCAAAATAGTCTGTTCAAAACATTTCTTAAATAAGCAATGGAAAATACATATGTATATATATATCGAAATCAATTTTTACAAAATTATAGAATTTATACATGCTGGTAGTTCGTCTCTGATCTTGATGTCCACAACTCAACACTGCTCCCACAAACTCAAGCCTAGACTTGACTCAATCTAGACGAGCTCTCCGGCACAACCGGATCTACCCTATCACCTGCGCGATGAACCACAATCGCGCTAAGCAGAAAGCTTAGTGGTACAAACTTTGATTCAATATAGATCAATGAGATGCTCATGCACAATATATGTGGATATATCAACTCATTGCATTATATCTCAACATATTAATCATTTGCATCATATTTCATAAATCACATTAAAACAAAGACAAGCATGGGCCTAAAAAGGATCTAATCTGCTATTCAAAGTTCAGAGTTACTGCTTTGGTCCATAATCACATTCATCAAGCCCGTAGGCAATATATATATATATATCCATCGATAATGTAATAGACCAAGTCTCTTGGACCTCAACCCGGCTCCCCAGTATCTTTGTCCTCAACCCGGCTAGACTGTTACAGTTTTTAAGGCCTACGACCTGGTCTTTTCACCTCAAAAACATCACATTTCACATTTTTCAGGTGGGCTCGACTTATGACCTGGTCTTTTCACCTGCCCAGCAATTCATAGGCATGCCACCAAACCCAGAACTCTGAAAATTGAATAACATACTAGGCACACAATTAATTCATTTATCTCATTATCAATCTCTTTCACAATTTATTTCTCATTTCATTTCTCATAATCAAACTAGGCTCATTGCCTTAGTATATCATCTTTTCTCATTTTTCTCAATCTTTTATTTCATCTCAATATCGATTGGTTACATTATGTTTTCACATTTCATATCACATTTCTTTTCATATACAATACATTACTCAATTGCATTGAGACATCAACATAATTCACATTATGCATATCATAACATATAACTCATTCATCAACAATATATCAGGTAACTTAACACATTTCTCAACTAAATGTGTTAAGTCCCAATGTCATATAAATGTATGCAATCATTCAAAATTTTTACTTACCTCTAAGAGCAACAACACCACTCTATCAACTCCTCTTCCAAGATCTCACTCAAACCTTGGCTTGCGGTAACTCAATTCTCTTCAAAACCTAATCCAAAGGTGATCATACAACACTCTCGTAGTGTTACACATAAGAAAATAAGGAAGAGAACTATCTAGGACAAACTCTACACTGGAGACACTCAACAACACGGGCGTGTCTCTAATTGTGCCCTAAACCCATAACACAGAAGCTATGACACGCTTAGTGACATGGGCGTGTCAATCAACCAACAACACAATAGCTATGACATGCTCAGTGACATGGGCATGTCACTGACCGTGTTAATGCTACTACAACACAAAAGCTATGACACACTCAGTGACATGGGCTTGTCACTGGACATGTCAATCAACCAACAACACAGTAGCTATGACATGCTCAGTGACATGGGCGTGTCACTAGCCGTGTCAACGCTACTACAACACAGAAGCTGTGACATGCTCAGTGACATGGGCGTGTCACTACTCGTGTCACCAACCTAGAAAATAGAACCAACGACATGCCTAAAGACATGGCTGTGCTCCTGGGCGTGTCAGGCCAAAAACCCTGGAATCTACACCAACAAATCCACAACCCATAATCATCTTCCAATAGCCATATCAACAAGACACAAACTCAATCAAAACCATCAACAACCCAAAAATACTTGCATAAACACTAAAACAACTCCATTACAAACATCAAACACAAACACCACCATATTCACAACTCAAAAATCACATAATCGGCACACTTGCCCCTTTCACCAAACTCAACCCTTTTTCTTTTCAATCCAAGACAAAACACTTCAAACATACCAAAATAACCATAAACACATCTACAACAACCATCCAATAAACCCAAGAAAACAAACTCAAAAGAAACCTAAGAAACAGGTTGGAAACTTACCAAAAGTGAAGAAAATCCTTAAAACTCCAACTTGATCTCTTGAAATCCTTCAATGTCTTGAGCTTGGAAGCAACAAAATCTCTTTTCCTTTGGTTCCTAAGGGTGGCCAGCCAAAGAGAAGAAAAGAAGAAGATGAGGATGAAAGAAGAATAAGATAGAAAGAAAGAAAGTCAACCACTCTTCTTTTAACTAGACCTCTCTTCCCCAAATCCCTCTCCACCATACAATTAAACAATATAATAATCACCCAATAACATCATCTTCCACTAACATTAAACAAATCCATTTAAATACAAAATATCTTTTGACCAAAAAGACATAATCTTGTATATATTGTTTTTATCTCCATATATATAACATATACACTTTAAATTATTTAATCCAATACAACAATTAACACTCCAAAATTTTAGGGTATAGTTTGGGATATTACAATTCTCCCCCTCTACAAAATAATTTCATCCTCAAAATTACCTGTTCTCATGTCTGGAATAATTGAGGATACTGATCTCACATCGCTTGCTCACTCTCCCAAGTTGCCTCTTCTCTCGCATGATTCTTTCAAAGAACCTTCACAATGGACACTATCTTATTTCTCAACTCTTTCACTCCATGTGCTAAAATAACCACCGGTTCTTCTTCAAAAGTCAAATCCAGACTCACCTCACTGGATTCCACTGACAAAACATGAGATGGGTATGACTTGTACCTCCGTAGCATAGAAACATGGAAGACATTGTGAATTTTATCCAACTCAGGAGGCAAAGCTAGTCGATAAGTCACTGGTCCAACTCTCTCCAGTACCTCGTAAGGTCCAATGAAACGGGAACTTAACTTCCCTTTGCGGCCAAACCTCAAAATTCTCTTCCAAGGAGACACTTTCAAAAATACTTTATCTCCAACACAAAACTCTATATGTCTCCTCTTCAAATCTGAGTAAGATTTATGTCGGTCTGAAGCTGCTTTCAACCAATCCCAAATTATTTTCACTTTCTCCTCCATTTCTTTAATTAAATCGGGACCAACCAACTTACCTTCTCCAATCTCGTTCCAACATAGAGGCATTCTGCATCTTTTACCATACAATGCCTCAAATGGTGTCATTCTAATACTGGACTGATGACTTTTGTTGTAAGTAAATTCTATCAATGGCAAAAATCTGTCCCAACTCCCGGAGAAATCAATGACACAGCTTCTCAACATATCCTCCAAAATCTGTATCACTCTCTCTGACTGCTCATCTGTCTGCGAATGAAAAGCAGTGCTAAAATGTAATCAAGAACCCAAAGTAGCATGCAAACTCTTCCAAAACCTCGAAGTAAATCGGGGATCTCGATCAGACACTAAAGAAATTGAGACTCCATGCAATCTCACTATCTCACTGATATACACCTAGGCCAACTTCTAAAGAGAATAATCCATCCGAACTGGATGGAAATGAGCTGTCTTCGTCAATCGATCAATAATCACCCAAATTGCATCGTGCTTCTTCTGAGTCAAAGGCAAACCAGTCACAAAATCCATCGTTACTCTCTCCCATTTCCATTCAGGCACTGATAAAGGTTGGAGCAACTCCGAAGGAACTTGGTGCTCGGCCTTCACTCTCTGACAAATGAGACATTTGGATTCAAACTCTATTATGTCCCTCTTCATACCTGACCACCAATAATGTTACTTCAAATCATGATACATCTTAGTACTACCAAGGTGTAAGCAAGAACCGACTAATGTGCTTCCTCTAAAATAATCTTTCTCAATTCTACATCATCAGGAATACACAATCTATCCTTGAACCAAAGACTGCCATCATCTCTCACAAGAAAACCTTGGCTCTCCCCATTTGGCAATCCGACACAACTTTTTGAATTTTCTCATCAGCCAACTGAGCCTCTTTAATCTGATTCAACAACACCGGTCTCAATTGCAACTGAGCCAACAAAGCACCATCATCACAACTCTCAAAACTAGCATGCAATGCTCTCAATTCAACAAGCAACGAGAGCAAATAAGCAGTCAAACCTACTAAAGACTTCTAACTCAAGGATCAGCAACAACATTTGCCTTACCAGGATGATAATCAATCAAACAGTCATAATCTTTGATCAACTCCAACCACCGTCTCTGCCAAAGATTCAGCTCTCTCTAAACACCCAAGTATTTCAAACTCTTGTGATCCGTATAAATGAAACACTTCCCCCCATACAAGTAGTGTTGCCAAATCTTCAAAGCAAAAACTATGGCTATTAACTCCAAATCATGCGTCGGGTAATTCAACTCATGCGGCTTCAACTGCCGAGAAGCATAAGCTATGACTCTACCTTCTTGCATAAAAACACAACCTAAACCATTATATGAAGCATCACTGTAAATTACATATGGTTTATCTTGCATAGGGAAGGTAAGAACATGAGCTTGAGTCAACATCTCCTTCAATTGCTCAAAGCTTGCTTGACACTGATCTGTCCACATAAATCTTACTCCTTTTCGAAGCAATCTGGTGAGGGGGGTAGCTATCAAAGAAAAACCCTTCACAAACAGTCAATAATAGCCTGCCAAACACAAAAAACTTCTAACTTCAGTTACTGTCTTCGGTGGACTCCAATTCAAAATGGCTTCAACTTTACTCGGATCAACAATAATACCATCTGTTGAAACAACATGACTAAGAAAAGTCACTTGATCAAGCCAAAACTCACACTTAGACAGCTTTGCATACAATTGCTTCTCTCCCAAGGTCTGCAATACAATCCACAAGTGCTCATTATGCTCCTCCTTATTAGGCAAATACACCAAAATGTCATCAATAAAGGCCTTCACAAACTGATCTAGATAGGGTCTAAACACCCTATTTATCAAATCCATGAAAGCTGCTGGTGCATTCGTCAATCAAAAAGGCATTACCAAAAACTCATAATGCCCATACCTTGTGCGAAAAGCTGTCTTGGGAACATCTTCCTCTATGATTCCAACTGATGGTACCCTGATCTCAAATCAATCTTAGAGAAAACTGCTGATCCCTTCAACTGATCAATGAGTTCATCTATTCTAGGCAAAGGATACTTATTCTTGATGGTCACCTTATTCAACTGCCTATAATCAATGCACAATCTTAAGGTACCATCCTTCTTCTTCACAAACAAAACAGGAACTAATCATGGAGACACACTAGGGCGAACAAACCCTTTATCCAACAACTCTTGCAACTGCACCTTCAACTCTCTCAACTTAGCAAGTGCCATTCGATAAGGAGTAATAGAGATAGGAGTGGTACCAGGCAACAAATTGATACCAAACTCAACCTCTCTCTCAGGGGGCATCCCTGACAACTCCTAGGGAAACACATCTGGCAATTCAGCAACTGTGGGTATACTATCAAGCTGGGAACCCACTACTTTGTTATCCACAACATGAGCAAGATAAGCATCACACCCTTTTCTAAATCATCCTCCTAGCTACAACAGCTAAAACAAACAAGGATGCAAATTGTCTCTGCTCACTAGATACCATAACACTTCTACCATCACCCGAGGGTAACACACTTCTTCTGACAATCTACCACAGCCCTGTGCTTAGACAGCCAATCCATGCCTAAGATCAAATCATACTCATTAAAAGGCATTTCAATTAAATCACCAAGAAACTCCTCATCCTGAACAACAACTAGACTATCTCGGTGCACCTTACTCACCACAACACTATGCCCTAAAGGATTTGTCACCAAGACACCAAATCCTAGGGACTGAGAATGCAATTCAGACACAGGCAAGATGGATGCACTTATATATGAATGCGTAGATCTAGGATCAATCAAAGTAACAACAGAAATACCAAATAAAGAAAATGTACCCATAATGACGGCTGAAGCATCCAGTTGCCTTTGCATCACATACACTCGCTGTGAAGGCCCAGCCTCATCTGGCCTACTGCCTCCGGATGTAGAGCCTCCTGTCTGACTAAACCCAGGTCTACCACCTCTACTGAAACCTCTGCCACTTCGACCTCCTCTCACACTAGGTCGAGAAACTGCAGAATCTGCCTGCCTATCCTCCTGAAGCTCGGGACAATCTCTAATGAAATGTTCAGGTGATCTGCATCTAAAACATACAGATGGTCCACCATCTTCCAACAAACACCCCCATGAATCCTACCACAATGGACACATGTAGGTGGAGTAGACCTCTGAGCCACTGGGATCAGTGTACTAGCCACAGAAGCTGGAGGTCTCGATCTCTACCGCTGATGTGGGATTGACCTAACAAGATGCCTCTGGTCCCTACTGACCCTCAGAACAAAACTTCCTCTTCCTCTCTTCATAGATGAAGATCCTGCCTCAAACTGGGGTCTCCTAACTCTGGTCTCCTCCTCAGTAGCAGCTGCTGCAATAGCCTGCGCTCTCTCAACACTCAGGGCCACTGCAACAAGCTGGGAAAGACCCTGATATTAGGAACCAGCAACAATACACATAATAGAGGGCCTCAACCCCTCCTCAAATCTCCTACACAGGTTTATCTCATCTGAAATGATCCCACCGGTATAGTGACTCAAACGGATGAACCTACCTCATACTCTATCACAGTCTAGTTATCCTGTCTCAAATTCAAAAACTCCATCTTCTTAGCATCCTTATACTCCCTCGGAGTATACTTCTTGTAATATCCCAAAATATACCCTAGAAGTTTGGTGTAATAATTGTTGTAATTGAAGTAAGTGTATTTGTGTTTAATTGGAAAAGAGAAAATAAGTGAAGAGAGAGTTTATATGTTGTATAAATGTAAATATATATAACATATACATAAGTCATTGGGAAAGTCAAAGGAAGAGATTTATTATTGATTAATTGTGTTTAAAGGATTATTAATTATTTGAATTTGGGTTAGAGTAAGTGGAAGTGGATATTTTTAATATTTTTTAATAAATACTTGGATGAGAGGATTTTAAGGAAAAGTGGGTTTGACTTGGCTTATTTGGTTTCCTTTCTTTCTTTTTCCTGCGTGGTCCTCAACCATTTCTCTCTTTCTCTTTGTTTTTCTGTGTTGTCCGGCCATCAAGAAGAAAGAGAGCAAGATAGAGATTTGTTCTTCCAAGTTCAAGATTAAAGAGAGTTTTCAAAAGATCAAGTTGAAGGTTTAAGAGTTCTCCATCTTTGGTAAGTCCTATCTCGATTTCTTGTGTTGTTTTTGAGATTATATGGGTTATTGAGTTGAAGTTGTGTTTGAGAATGTGTTTGGGTTGATTATGTTGTGTTTAAGAGTATTTGGTTTAAGTGGTTTTGGATTTTGGGGTTGGATTGAAGAAAAGAATAAGTTGATTGGTATAGATTGAGTTGTGGTTATGTTTAGAGTTTTGATGATGTTTGTGATTTGTGTTTGATGTGTGTTTTGGCTTGTTTTGGTGTTGTTGCAAGTTTGAGATGATATTTGGGTATGTTTTGTTAAGTTTGGTGGAAGTGGATGTTGGTGGATAGAAGTGATTTGTTAGTTGTGGTGTTGTTTTGGCCGGAATCTGGGTTTTTGGCCTGACACGCCCATGAGCACGTCCAGGGTTCTTAGGCGTGTCAATTGTTCTGTGAGGCAGTAGGTTTGACACGGCCAGTAACACGCCCGTGTTATTGAGTGTGTCATAGCTACTGTGAGAATGGAGAATTTACACGGCCAGGAGCACATTCAGGTTGTTGGACGTGTTGATGTATTTGTGTGAGGCAGTATGTATTACATGCCCAGTGACATGCCCGTGGTTATGAGCGTGTAATAGCTTCTGTGTTGTGGAGTTAGGGAACGATCAGGAACATGCCCGTGTGGTTGAGCATGTCATGTGTAGAGATTGCCCTAGTTAACTCTTAACTTGATTACTTCTTGTGTATCCTTAAGTAAGTGTGTGTTATATTTGTTGGATTAGGTCTTGAAGAAGGTGATTTTTCATTGATTTAAGAAGCATAAGAACCTTGGGAAAGGGAGCATTTTGAGTTGTGTAAATTGCTTTTGAGGTAAGTACACATCCTGTATTATTGCATTGTTGATTCTTGTGAAGAATGTCCTTTGCTATGCTTATATCAATGATGATATATATATGTATTATATGAATGATATGATGATACAAATGATTGTACATTTGAAATAGGAATTGCTAAGATGGGTATTGAGATATGCTATGATATGAAGCCATTGTGTTTGGCTATGATGATTCAATTGAAAGATATAAGGCATGTTTGCCTAATTGATGATGAGAATTAAGAATGAAATAATAAATGAATTGTGTGGCTAATGTGTTATTCAATTTTCAGAGTTTGTTTTTGGTGGCATGCCTAATGATAGTAACACTCTCTTGAAGTTAGGTTGGGCTTGATCCTTGAAGCCAAGTTGGGTAGAAGTTTAACATGTTTTACTCCCCTTGAAGATTGGTTGGGTCTAGTCCTTGAAGCCTAATTGAGATGTTACAACCCTTGAAGCTAGGTTGGGTTGGTTCTTGAAGCCAAGTTGGGTTGAGACTTAGCATGCTTTGTTCCCCTTGAAGCTTGGTTGAACCTAATCCTTGAAGCCTAGTTGGGTTTATGATAATGATAAATGTGATGATTAAACCAAAACATTTACTCTGAAAATTGAATGGTATATTAGTGTGTTTTGGGCCCATGCTTTTCTTTGTTTAATGTGATTTATGAATGGTAAAATGATTGACTAATGAGTTATATGGAAGGATGTTGAAATGTGATATGTTTATATATGTGTAGTTTATGAAATATAAAGGTATGTTGTTAGCCTTCCATCTATGATGTTGATTTATTAATAAAATGTGTGACATTCCATTGCACTAGAGCATAATGCTAGCATACTTTGTACTACTAAGCCGTTGGCTTAGCGCGATAGTGTTTGATCGCGCAGGTGACAGAGTTGAACCTGAGAGCTCTTCGAGACCAAGTGAGACTAGACATTGAGGATTTTTCTTTTGGGACTTAAAGATCAGAGAAGAGCTGCCAATCATGTATATATTCTATGTTTTGTAAATTTTGATTTATATCATATTTGTAATAACTTCCGCTGTGAATTAATAAATGTTTTTTTTATATATATATATGGTGTCTTTTGGATTTCTTTTAAATGTTTCAGATTGGTTTCACTTATTTATAAAAATAATTGTTGTGCCTTTTTAAACTGTGGCATTTTCTATGTTCAGTATACATATTTTACGATCGTTTAAGCATGCTTGGTACGTATACGGGATATAGGAGTGTTACAATTGTTTTGGTATCAGAGCCTAGGTTTGAGATTCTCAACCTAGGTCAAGTGTAAGAAAAAGAGTGTTTTGATTTTAAAACATGGATTTTTGAATAATATACATGTTTGGCATTGGCAGTCTCTGATCTTTAATGAGAGGTATTCTACTGTGTTTGCAGATATAGGTTGTGATGGATTCTCACTCACGTCAGTCAGTCGAGGGTAGTGCTGAGAGTATAGCTCCTGATGAGATTAGAGAGGGAGCTAGAGTGGATAGTGCTGGAGAGGTACCTGCTTCTGTGTCGAGGAGACCAGCTGGTGAGGAGGTTCCGCCAGGTTGGTTTAGGCAAGTGATTGATTTGTTGAGGCAAGCACCAGTACAACCACCACCGCCACCCCCACAGCCTTTGGTATTAGTGAGACAGTATGATAAATTAAGGAAATATGGAGCAGAGGATTTCTTGGGTACTATTGATCCAGCTGTAGCTGAGCAGTGGCTAGATAAAGTACAGAGAATATTTGTTCAGTTGCAAGCTACTCCAGAAGAAAAGTTTGATTATGCAAGATCATTGTTGCAAAAGGACGCATATGACTGGTGGAAGACATTGCCCCATGCTATGGATGATCCACCAACATTGTCCTATGCTGATTTTCTAAGAGAGTTTGAATTGAAGTATACTCCTAGGGAGTACAAAGACATGAAGAAGATGGAGTTTTTGAGTTTAAAGCAAGATAACCAGACCGTAACGGAGTATGAGGTTGAGTTTATTCGATTGAGCCATTATGCTGGGGGTATTATATCTGATGAGATAGATAGATGTAGGAGATTTGAGGAGGGATTGAGGCCCTATATCATGTGTCATGTGGCTGGATCTAGATATCATGATTTTTTCCAGTTTGTTGCAGCAGCTCGAAGTGTGGAGAGAGCTC
The DNA here is from genome assembly GCA_947685225.1 of Garcia nutans. Taxonomy (NCBI): domain Eukaryota; kingdom Viridiplantae; phylum Streptophyta; class Magnoliopsida; order Malpighiales; family Euphorbiaceae; genus Garcia; species Garcia nutans. Next base: position 26,199,371 of record CANTUV010000007.1, on the reverse strand, counting down.
AGGTTATTGCAGCTGCTTCAGAGGAAGAGATCAGGGTTAGAAGGCCCCAGTTTGAGGCAGAGTCTTCGTCTGTGAAAAGAGGTAAAGGAAGTTTTGTTCCTAGGGTTAGTAGGAGTCAGAGGCCAGCGGGTAGATCAGTACAGTTTCAGAGGCATAGATCTAGACCTACAGTTTCAGTGGCGAGTGCTCCGACCCCAGTGATGCAGAGATCCACCTTACCCATATGCATTCATTGTGGTAGACCACATGGTGGTCCTTGTTGGAGGACTGGGGTGACAGGGGTATGTTTCAGATGTGGGTCGCCTGATCACTTTGTTAGAGATTGTCCTGAGAGACAGGAGCGGATGTCAGTGGATACTGCAGCTTCCCGACCTAGTGTGAGGGGAGGTCGTGGAGGCAGAGGTTTCAGCAGAGGAGGTAGATCTGGGTTCAGTTCTAGAGGAGGCTCTACATCCAGGGAGAGTAGACCAGAGGAGGCTGGATCTTCTCAGAGGATGTATGTGATGCAGAGGCAGCCTGATGCTTCAGCAGTCATAGCTGGTACTTTCTCTTTATTTGGTATTTCAGTACTTGCTTTGATTGATCCAGGATCCACACATTCATATATTAGTGCATCTGTTTTGCCTGTGTCTGATGTGCATGCTGAATCCCTAGGATTTGATGTATTGGTGACAAATCCGTTAGGGCATAGTGTGATTGTTAGCAAAGTGCACCGAGATAGTGCAGTAGTGGTTCAAGGTGAGGAGTTTCTTGGAGATTTGATTGAGATGCCTTTTAAGGAATATGATGTGATCCTAGGTATGGACTGGTTATCTAAGCATGGAGCTGTGGTAGATTGTAAAAAGAAAATTATTACTTTGAGAACTAGTGATGGAAGAGAGGTGATAGTATCTAATGAGTAGGAGCAGCTAGCATCCTTGCTTGTTTCAGCTGTTGCAGCTAGGAGATTGATTAGAAAAGGGTGTGATGCTTATCTTGCTCATGTGTTGGATACTAGAGTAAGGGGTTCTCAAATTGATAATATACCCACAGTTACAGAGTTTCCAGATGTGTTTCCAGAGGAGTTGCCAGGGTTGCCTCCTGAGAGAGAGGTGGAGTTTGGTATTGAATTATTGCCTGGTACCACTCCTATCTCTATTACTCCTTACAGAATGGCACCTGCTGAACTGAGAGAGCTGAAGGTGCAGTTACAGGAGTTGCTAGATAAAGGGTTTGTTCGCCCTAGTGTTTCACCTTGGGGAGCTCCTGTTTTGTTTGTGAAAAAGAAAGATGGTACTATGAGATTGTGTATCGATTATAGGCAATTGAATAAGGTGACTATTAAAAATAAATATCCTTTGCCTAGAATTGATGATCTCTTTGATCAATTGAAGGGAGCAGTAGTGTTTTCTAAAATTGATTTGAGATCAGGGTACCATCAGTTGAGGGTCAGAGCTGAGATGTTCCTAAGACCGCCTTTCGGACCAGGTATGGGCATTATGAGTTTCTAGTTATGCCTTTTGGTTTGACGAATGCACCTGTTGTTTTTATGGATTTGATGAATAGGGTGTTTAGGCCCTATCTTGATCAGTTTGTAGTGGTCTTTATTGATGATATATTGGTGTACTCGCGTAATGAGGAGGAGCATGATAAGCATCTGCGGATTGTACTGCAAATTTTGAGAGAGAAGCAATTGTTTGCTAAACTGTTGAAGTGTGAGTTTTGGCTTGACCAAGTTACTTTTCTCGGTCATATAGTATCAGCAGAGGGTATTAGAGTTGATCCAAATAAAGTTGAAGCTATTTTGAATTGGAGTCCACCAAAATCTGTGACTGAAGTTAGAAGTTTTCTGGGTTTGGCAGGCTATTACCGACGGTTTGTGAAAGGATTTTCTTTGATAGCTACTCCACTTACCAGATTGCTTCGAAAGGAAGTTAGATTTGTGTGGACAGATCAGTGTCAGGCTAGCTTCGAACAGTTGAAAGAAATGTTGACTCAAGCACCTGTTCTCACTTTACCTGTGGAAGATAAACCATATGTGATTTACAGTGATGCTTCACATAGGGGTTTGGGTTGTGTTCTGATGCAAGAAGGTAAAGTTATAGCTTATGCTTCTCGACAGTTGAAACCTCAATTATCCGACCCATGATTTGGAATTAGCAGCCATTGTGTTTGCCTTGAAGATTTGGCGACATTATCCATATGGGGAGAAGTGTTTTATCTATACTGATCATAAAAGTTTAAAATATTTGGGTGTCCAAAAAGAGCTTAATCTTCGACAGAGAAGATGGTTGGAATTGATTAAAGACTATGACTGTTTGATTGATTATCATCCGGGTAAAGCAAATGTTGTTGCTGATGCTTTGAGTCGGAAGTCTTTAGCAGGGTTGACTGTTTATTCGCTCTCGTTGCTTGTTGAGTTGAGAGCATTGCATGCTAGTTTTATACCTTGTGATGACGGTGCATTGTTGGCACAGTTGCAATTGAAACCAGTGTTGTTGGATCAGATTAAAGAAGCTCAATTGGCTGATGAGAAGATTCAAAAGATTGTTTCAGATTGCCAGAATGGAAAGAGTCGAGATTTTATTGTAAAAAGTGATGGGAGTCTTTGGTTTAAGAACAGGTTGTGTGTACCTGATGATGCTAATTTGAGAAGGATTATTTTAGAAGAAGCACATCAGTCAGTATTTGCTATGCATCCGGGTAATACGAAGATGTATCATGATTTAAAGTAGTATTACTGGTGGTCCGGTATGAAGAGAGACATAGCGGAGTTTGTGCCCAAATATCTCACATGCCAGAGGGTAAAAGCTGAGCATCAAGTTCCAACCGGGTTGCTTCAACCTTTGTCAGTGCCTGAATGGAAAAGGGATAGAGTAACCATTTATTTCGTAGCTGGTCTGCCATTGTCACAAAGAAAGCATGATGCTATTTGGGTGATTGTTGACAAGTTGACTAAGACAGCTCATTTTCTTCCGGTTCGGATGGATTACTCTTTGGAGAGGTTAGCTGAGCTGTATATCCATGAAATTGTGAAGCTACATGGTGTTCCAACTTCTATAGTATCTGATCGAGATCCCCGATTTACTTCAAGGTTTTAGAAGAGTTTACATGGTGCTTTGGGTTCTCGATTACATTTCAGCACTGCTTTCCATCCTCAGACAGATGGGCAGTCTGAGAGGGTGATACAGATTATTGAGGATATGTTGAGAAGCTGTGTCATTGATTTCTCTAGAAGTTGGGATGGATTCTTACCACTTGTTGAATTTGCTTACAATAACAGTCATCAATCCAGCAATGGTATGGCCCCATTCGAAGCATTGTATGGTAGACAGTGCAAGACACCTCTATGTTGGAAAGAACTTGGTGAAGGTAAGTTAATTGGTCCTGATTTGGTTAAAGAAACTGAAGAGAAAGTGAAAATGATCCGGGATAGGTTAAAAGCAGCTTCAGATCGGCAGAAATCTTATTCAGATTTAAAGAGGAGAGACATTGAGTATAATGTGGGAGATAAAGTATTTTTGAATGTGTCTCCTTGGAAAAAGATATTGAGATTTGGTCGAAAAGGAAAACTGAGTCCTCGTTTCATTGGACCTTACGAGATATTGGAAAGAATTGGGCCAGTTGCTTATCGACTTGCTTTGCCGCCTGAGTTGGATAGAATCCATAATGTTTTCCATGTTTCTATGTTGCGGAGGTACAGATCAGATCCATCCCATGTCTTGTCTGTTGAATCTATTGAGGTGAGTTCAGATCTGACTTTTGAAGAAGAACCAATTGCTATTTTGGCATATGGAATGAAAGAGTTGAGACATAAGAAAGTGCCAATTGTGAAGATTCTTTGGAAGAATCATGGTAGAGAAGAGTCAACTTGGGAGAATGAGCAAGCGATGCAAGATCAATATCCTCAACTGTTTCAGATTTGATATCAGGTAATTTCGAGGATGAAATTTCTTTTTAGAGGGGGAAAATTGTAATATCCCAAAATATACCCTAGAAGTTTGGTGTAATAATTGTTGTAATTGAAGTAAGTGTATTTGTGTTTAATTGGAAAAGAGAAAATAAGTGAAGAGAGAGTTTATATGTTGTATAAATGTAAATATATATAACATATACATAAGTCATTGGGAAAGTCAAAGGAAGAGATTTATTATTGATTAATTGTGTTTAAAGGATTATTAATTATTTGAATTTGGGTTAGAGTAAGTGGAAGTGGATATTTTTAATATTTTTTAATAAATAATTGGATGAGAGGATTTTAAGGAAAAGTGGGTTTGACTTGGCTTATTTGGTTTCCTTTCTTTCTTTTTCCTGCGTGGTCCTCAACCATTTCTCTCTTTCTCTTTGTTTTTCTGTGTTGTCCGGCCATCAAGAAGAAAGAGAGCAAGATAGAGATTTGTTCTTCCAAGTTCAAGATTAAAGAGAGTTTTCAAAAGATCAAGTTGAATGTTTAAGAGTTCTCCATCTTTGATAAGTCCTATCTCGATTTCTTGTGTTGTTTTTAAGATTATATGGGTTTTTGAGTTGAAGTTGTGTTTGAGAATGTGTTTGGGTTGATTATGTTGTGTTTAAGAGTATTTGGTTTAAGTGGTTTTGGATTTTGGGGTTGGATTGAAGAAAAGAATAAGTTGATTGGTATAGATTGAGTTGTGGTTATGTTTAGAGTTTTGATGATGTTTGTGATTTGTGTTTGATGTGTGTTTTGGCTTGTTTTGGTGTTGTTGCAAGTTTGAGATGATATTTGGGTATGTTTTGTTAAGTTTGGTGGAAGTGGATGTTGGTGGATAGAAGTGATTTGTTAGTTGTGGTGTTGTTTTGGCCGGAATCTGGGTTTTTGGCCTGACACGCCCATGAGCACGTCCAGGGTTCTTAGGCGTGTCAATTGTTCTGTGAGGCAGTAGGTTTGACACGGCCAGTAACATGCCCGTGTTATTGAGCGTGTCATAGCTACTGTGAGAATGGAGAATTTACACAGCCAGGAGCACGTTCAGGTTGTTTGACGTGTTGATGTATTTGTGTGAGGCAGTATGTATTACATGCCCAGTGACACGCCCGTGGTTATGAGCGTGTAATAGCTTCTGTGTTGTGGAGTTAGGGCACGGTCAGGAACACGCCCGTGTGGTTGAGCGTGTCATGTGTAGAGATTGCCCTAGTTAACTCTTAACTTGATTACTTCTTGTGCATCCTTAAGTAAGTGTGTGTTATATTTGTTGGATTAGGTCTTGAAGAAGGTGATTTGTCACTGATTTAAGAAGCATAAGAACCTTGGGAAAGGGAGTGTTTTGAGTTGTGTAAATTGCTTTTGAGGTAAGTACACATCCTGCATTATTGCATTGTTGATTCTTGTGAAGAATGTACTTTGCTATGCTTATATCAATGATGATATATATATGTATTATATGAATGATATGATGATACAAATGATTGTACATTTGAAATAGGAATTGCTAAGATGGGTATTGAGATATGCTATGATATGAAGCCATTGTGTTTGGCTATGATGATTCAATTGAAAGATATAAGGTATGTTTGCCTAATTGATGATGAGAATTGAGAATGAAATAATAAATGAATTGTGTGGCTAATGTGTTATTCAATTTTCAGAGTTTGTTGTTGGTGGCATGCCTAATGATAGTAACACTCTCTTGAAGTTACGTTGGGCTTGATCCTTGAAGCCAAGTTGGGTAGAAGTTTAACATGTTTTACTCCCCTTGAATCTTGGTTGGGTCTAGTCCTTGAAGCCTAATTGAGATGTTACAACCCTTGAAGCTAGGTTGGGTTGGTTCTTGAAGCCAAGTTGGGTTGAGACTTAGCATGCTTTGTTCCCCCTTGAAGCTTGGTTGAACCTAATCCTTGAAGCCTAGTTGGGTTTATGATAATGATAAATGTGATGATTAAACCAAAACATTTACTCTGAAAATTGAATGGTATATTAGTGTGTTTTGGGCCCATGCTTGTCTTTGTTTAATGTGATTTATGAATGGTAAAATGATTGACTAATGAGTTATATGGAAGGATGTTGAAATGTGATATGTTTATATATGTGTAGTTTATGAAATATAAAGGTATGTTGTTAGCCTTCCATCTATGATGTTGATTTATTAATAAAATGTGTGACATTCCATTGCACTAGAGCATAATGCTAGCATACTTTGTACTACTAAGCCGTTGGCTTAGCGCGATAGTGTTTGATCACGCAGGTGACAGAGTTGAACCTGAGAGCTCTTCGAGACCAAGTGAGACTAGACATTGAGGATTTTTCTTTTGGGACTTAAAGATCAGAGAAGAGCTGCCAATCATGTATATATTCTATGTTTTGTAAATTTTGATTTATATCATATTTGTAATAACTTCCTCTTTGAATTAATAAATGTTTTTTTTATATATATATGGTGTCTTTTGGATTTCTTTTAAATGTTTGAGATTGGTTTCACTTATTTATAAAAATAATTGTTGTGTCTTTTTAAACTGTGGCATTTTCTATATTCAGTATATGTATTTTACGATCGATTAAGCATGCTTGGTACGTATACGGGATATACGAGTGTTACACTTCTGCTCAAACTCCCGCAAAAGATCACCATAAGACAAGGTTGGTGGATCATCCATTGCATGGGGAATCGTCTTCCACCAATCATACGCATCTCTTTGCAGAAGAGATCGAGCATAATCAAACTTCTCTTTAGGAGTGGCTTGCAGCTGAATAAATACCCTCTGAACTCTATCCAACCACTACTCAGCTACTGCAGGATCTGTAGTACCAAAGAAGTCCTCAGCTCCGAACTTCCTTAATTTATCATATTGCCTCACCAGTACTTGTGGCTGCGACTGCGGTGGCGGCTGCTGCACTGGAGCCTTACTCAACAAATCTACCACATGTCATAACCAAACTAGCGGCATCTCATCAGCAGCTGGTCTATCTGGCACAGGAGCAGGTGCCTCACAAGTTAACTCAACCTTAGCTCCATCTCTACTCTCAACAGGAGCTACACTCTCAGTACTACCTTCTACAGACTGACGTGACTGAGATGCCATCACTACCTATATCTACAAACACAGCAGAAAAAGCCTCATCAAAGATCAAAAACTGCCAGTACCAAAGCATATATCTTATTCAAAACACCATATTTTAAAATCAAAATTTTCTTTTTCTTACAATTCATCTAGGTTGAGAACCTCAAACCTAGGCTCTTATACCCAAAATAGTTATAACACCCCTACACCCAATTGTGAATACTCGAATTTTGAGGCTCGGAGAGCCAATTTTCTTAGACTGCAGACGACCGAGCCGGACCAGAGGTCCACGGTAAAGTTCACCGAAAGCATGTCTTCATGGTACTTGAAATGTCCGGAATGACGCGAGGATCACGGATATGGTCCCGAAATATTTTTTTGGAGGTCTGTAGCTCCCGAAAAATCAATTTGAGCAAAAATCGAGCGACGTGATGTGCTATTTTGGCGGCTGAACCACCGCAGGCAGCGGTCCAACCGCCGCAGGCAGCGGTCCAACCGCCGTGCACAGTGCACGGCGGTCCAACCACTGTGCACGGTGGTTGAACCGCCGTACACGGCGGTCCAACAGCCACGCACGGCAGTTCAACCGTCAGATTTTCTTTCAGCGGTCCGACCGCCGTCCAGGTCCGTTTTTGTCTATAAAAAGCCTTCGAATCTTCAGAAAAAGGGGTTGGTTGTTCGGATCCCGGGCCTCATGCTGACGAACTCTTTATTTTCACATGCTTAAGAACTTCTCTTGGACTTTTCTTTGTATAAATCTAACCTTGTGCTGCAGGAATCAAGAATCATAATCCAAGGTCCAAGAAAACAAGATCTGGAACTTCGAAGTGGGAAAATCCTAAACAAGGTAGTATCCTAATTCATCATTTGTCAATCCAAGCATGTCCTAAACATTGCACCTTCTTCTCAATTTCTTTCCGGTCAAAGACCTAATCCTTTTAGGTCTAAGGCCTAATTAACTAATCAATCAACATTTTGGCATGAAGCCACGAATGAATTAATCTTTTTTGGCACAGAGCCTAAATTGCATTCTTTTTGTACTAAGCATCCAAATTTCATCAAAATTGGCACTAAGTGCTGAAAATCTCACAATTTTGGCAAAAAGCCCGACAATGCACGAAGCATACACACACACATGCATAATGCATAATTGCCTTTAAATAGGCTTTTCCGAACTACATGGGCTTTGATCTCTCACAAAAACGAGAGTATCTAGGCATATTTGGGATTTACCCCAAATAGCAAGTCCACAATTTACTAACAATCTGATTGTCTTCTTTTCTTCGTCCCTTTTAGGTTTGTTTCTTTTGGGCAAATTAATCAAATACATGACATAGTCCCCGAATCCTCCTTGGGTTCGTAGATTAGAAACCTTTACATTGGATGCATTAATTAGAGTCAAACAAGGGTTTTCTTAGTTTTTCCCTTTGAACAGAAAAAAACTGAGTGCGCGACTCCTAACAAAGAGTGAACGTTCATCCGAATCCTTTTCGGGTGGAAACCGAGGTTCACAATTTGGCGACTCCACTGGGGACCATAAAAATGATTTATGGGATTCTAGTTGACTACTATTGCTTATTTGATTAATTTACCCTTCTTTAGGGTACTTTTATTTGTTTTGCAGGGTACCTTAGCAATATATATCCTTTCTTTAAGGATATCGGAATAAAATTCACAAAAGGAATCTTTTTCCTTTGATGGACCCTTGTTTGATTAATTGTGCATTTGTTTTGTCATTTAGAGAATCTTTTTCTCTTGCATTATATGGGGGAATCATTTTCCTCCATTGCATAAAAAATTATTTTCAAATGAATTTCTTCTCTTTCTGTTCAAAGTTCTGAGTCTGGATAGCAAGTAACGCTGACTGGCAGGTCTCCTTGATTATGCCGGCGGACAGCCAAAGCGTCCTCCCTGTTGTCGCAAACCATTCCAATCCTTTTGGAGTGGCCCATGAGTAAACGTACTATTGGACCCACGCGAAACTCTTTGTTTCACATGTGTTAGGTATATCTTACTCAAGACTCAAGGGTCCCTATTATAAGCCTATTCTCTATTTTTCATGTAACAATAGAACCCTCCCCTAGGTTGTATGTACCCAATAATAGTGCCACATTCCATTAAAATGAATTATGATGTGATGAGGTGCATTCATGCAACATAACAACATTGTTTTGGGGAAAACCTTTTGATATATGCAAGTGGACCAAGAGTCTTCCTACCCTACACACTACCCTGATCATTTACCCTTAACCTTTGCAGGTACCCACTATCCATGTGCCTTCACCTACACAAGCTACACCAACTCCAACTGTGCAATCACCCACAAGTCCTACTACCCCAGCTTCACCAACTACTCCAATTACTGAAATGGCTACTATTGAACAGATTAAGGCTTTGCTAGATGGATAGGTTAAGGAAATTGAAGCTAGGATGCAAGAAAGATTTGATGAAGCTTTAACCGCCCAAAGGGTAGCCATCTTGGCTGAATTGGGAGGGGCACCAAAGACAGCCACTACTCCTGGAAATCTAGGGAAGGAACCTATTGTAGGACAAACTAGTACCCCCATGACTGCTCAGAATAATACCCCTGTCATCAATTTAGAGGATCCACCCTCTAAGAATGCTACTGAAACTGATGAACTAAAAAAGAAACTTGAATTGCTTGAAAGGTCAATCACTGCCATGAAAACTCATAAAGAGGTGGTAGACATGGATTCCTTATCCTTGTTTCCCCAAGCTAGGTTGCCTCCAAAATTCAAGATGCCTGGGATGGACAGATTTGATGGGACTACTTGCCCTAAAACCCACCTGAAGATGTATGTAGGGGCCTTAAGCCCTTGGGGTTTAAATGACGAGCTCTTTGCTCAACTCTTCCAACAATCCTTGACTGGTGCTGCCCTCAAATGGTTTGTAAGCCTGGATCGTGCCAAGATTAAGACCTAGGAAGATATCTGCAATGCATTTAACACTCAATACCACTACAATATTGATGTAGATGTCACTAGAAGGGAGCTTGAGACTACCAGACAAAATAACAATGAACCCTTCTCCTCGTTTCTTACGAGGTGGAGGGCGAAGGCTGCCCAAATGATTAATCACCCTTCAGAACAGGAGCAAATTGATATTATAATCAAGAACTTAAGGCCTACATATCAAGCTCAACTGCAAACCCAATACCTACCTACTTTCAAATCGCTCATTGCGACTGCAACTAAGATAGAAGATTTGATACAATTGGGTAAGATAGTGGATGAGGGAGCTACTTCAAAGTATAAGAAACAGGGCCAAGCTGCTTCCTCAAGCAAGGTCAATGAAGTGGCCAATATTGCCCCTGCGAATCCTTTACGTGTGGGCAATCTTGGGCAGAGAAATCAGCCAAGAAGGCAATATACCGACCTTGGGATGCCCCTTCATCTAGTGTTTAAAAAGGCTATGGAAGGAAAGTACTTGAAGCCTTTGGACCTGAGGCCTCCTCCAAACCCATTACCCTCCAATTATAAGGCCAATGAGTACTGTGAATACCATCAAGGAAAAGGGCATAGGATAGATGCTTGCTGGACTCTGAAAAACCGCATCCAGGATTTGGTAGATAGTGGTGACATCATTCCTCTCAAGAGTCGACCAAACATTAATACTAACCCTTTGCCCAATCATTCCATCCACGCCATCACTGTGGAAGAAGAGTTGTTTGATCCTTTCAAACTTCTCTTGGAAATGAATGAAATATGTGTGCTGGATCTGAATGACCTCGCTGAAGAGGTCGATGCTTTGACAAGAAGTGGAAGGCAATATCAACCACTTGACTTGGGGAAAGCCCCTAAGACCCCGAATCACCCATATAAGAAGACGCCAGAACCAAAGGAAGACCCTGTCCTCACTCAACTTAAACAAACTCAAGCTAAGGTGTCAATTTGGGAGCTCCTTGCTTCCTCATTCCCACACCGTCAGGCTCTCAGTAAAGCTTTGAGTCAACTTGATACATCATTAGACACAAGCCCAGAAGCTTTGGTGGCCACTTTGACCCAATCAACCAAGGCATTAAGTATCAGGTTTTCTGATGTAGATTTACCAGAAGACGGTAAGAAACACAATGATGCTCTATACATCACCATACAGACTGGGGGAAAGACTGTACCCATGGTTCTCATTGATAATGGGTCAGCCTTAAATGTATGTCCCTTGAAAGTAGCAAACTGTCTGGGGTTGGAGGCTACAGATCTTACACCTTCTGATCAAATTGTTAGAGCATATGATAACACTCGAAGAGAAATTTTGGGTGTTGCCACTCTGGAAGTTGTGATTGGACCGGTGAAAATGGGAGTGCCTTTCCAGGTCATTGATGTACCCGCGAGCTTTAATCTCCTCCTTGGAAGGCTGTGGATTCATCAGAATAATGTTGTACCATCTTCATTACATCAAAAACTTAAGTTCCCTTTTGAAGGAAAAATCATCACTATCAAAGGGGACACATGTGAAATCAACAAGAAAACCACGGATCAGTCTCTCTTTGAGGTTGTTCCTGGTGAAACTGCTATGGCCTTGACTAGGTTCCATTACGACACTGTTCAATGCATCGAAGGAGAGAGGCCCAAAGGGCCATTTATCCTATATGACTTTGGGGGGATCCAAATCAATTGCCTGGTTGGAATGATGCTGAGGGTAGGTCTGCTACCCGGGATGGAAATGATAAAATCTGGAGAAAATCATCTATAGTGCGGCCATGGGAAGAGCCTGAGAATAAGGGAACTTTTGGCTTAGGGTACAAACCCACAGATGAGGAGATAGAAGAGTTTGAGTATGGGAAGAACAAAAAGAAGACTTGGGGGGCAAAAAGCCTCAAAATGCGTCCTTACTTTAGAACTCTGAACGGTCACTTCTGCAAACCTGGGAAAACAGTTCCTTACTGTGGTTTCCAGGAGTCGTTCTATTCTCCTATGACTGGAAAGAAGCTACCGGGTTTTGAGATGTTCAATGATGTTTTGACCATAAAGGAAGAAGAACCAGAGCCTATAACTGGCTCACAAGTGGAGGATTTCATGCAACCTAGTCTCTTTGATGAGGTTGCTATGATAACCAATGTCGAAGAAAAAGGGACCTCACGAAGCTGATCAAGACAACAGATGGACCACTGATGAACTGGTATACCGAGGAGGGACAAGCAGCTACAATCAAACCTAGTACTGTGTCACACCCCGAACCTGAGTCTTGTACCGAGTCAAATCTTGAGTCAAACACCGAGTCAGAGTTTAGTGCTGAGTCTTCCTTAGCTTCAAGAATAAAAAACCCTGATGTCGAATATAATGTAACTCTGGAGGATGACTCCACCATTATTAATGAAACTGTTCAAGTTCTTGGTTACCCTGTGTCTTTTGCTTTCCAAGTATTATCTAGCAAAAATGAAATAAATGAAATAAAAGAAATAAATGAAAAGATAATAATTGGCAAAGAAAATGAATATACATACATTGCATATGATTGTGTGAATAAGGAACAGGTTGTTGAGTGCATCAGAAGATATGTTGACTGCTTCATGTGGAAGACAAGTGATTTCATGGGAATAGACCCAGCAATAGCAGTTCATAAGATTCCGCTATACCCCGATGTAAAGCCGGTTAAGCAGAAGTTGAGAAGAATGATGCCAGAATGGTCTTTGAAAATTAAAGATGAGATTGCCAAGCAACTGGATAACAAGTTCATAGAACCAATTGTCTACCCTTCCTGGTTAGCAAACATTGTGCCAGTCTCGAAGAAAGATGGAAAGGTCAGGATGTGTGTTGACTATAGAGATTTGAATAAGGCTTGTCCCAAGGACGATTTCCCGCTACCACATATCGATTTGCTAATAGACAGGATGGCTGGACATGTGATGGTTTCCATGACTGACCTTGCGGTTGGGTACAATCAGATCATGGTGCATCCACCGGACAAAGAAAAGACAGCTTTCATTATAGAATGGGGCACTTTCTGCTATAGGGTTATGCCTTTTCGATTGATAAATACAGGGGCTACCTACCAAAGGATGGCGACAACAGTCTTTCATGACATGATTCACAAAGAAGTAGAAGTTTATGTTGACGATATGATTGTTAAGTCAAAATCTCCAGAAGAGCATGTTGAAGAACTTGAGAAGTTCTTCCTTAGACTTCGCAAGTACAATTTGAAGCTTAATCCTGCAAAGTGCCTATTTGGAGCAACATCAGGCTTATTTTTGGGATATTTGGTCAGCAAGAAAGGAATAGAAGTTGATCTAGCAAAGTCAAAGGCTATTATGAAAATGCCTCCACCAAGAACAGAAAAGGAGATTCGAGGCTTGCTAGGTAGATTATAGTATATCAGTCGATTCATATCGCAGTTGGTGGAGACTTGTGGTCCCATCTTTAAGCTACTAAGGAAAGGTGCTTCACAAGAATGGAATGAAGACTGCCAGAAGGCCTTCGACAAGATTAAAGAATACTTGTTAAGTCTGCCAATTCTGCAACCTCCCAGAATGGGAAAACCTCTGCTCTTGTATTTGTCTGTAACAGATGAAGCCATGGGTGCAATGCTAGCTTAAGAGGCCGAAGGTACAAAGGTGGAAAATGCAATTTATTACCACAGCAAAAGGATGCTGGACTATGAGTTAAAGTATAACAAGATTGAGAAGTTGTGTTTAGCGTTGTATTGGGCTTGCACGAAGTTACAACACTACTTGTCTTCTTACACTACTTGTGTCATCGCAGAACAGAGCCCCTTGAAATTCCTTATGGAGAGCCCTGTTTTGGATAGCAAAATGGCAAAGTGGGTGTCAACATTGGCAGCTTTTGACTTAAAATTCATTCAAAGGAAAGTTGTGAAAGGTGGAGCAATAGCTGACCAGTTAGCAGAATTACCCGTAATAGACGAGATGCGAGAAATGAATTTCCCTGATGAAGACCTCTTGAATGTGGAAAGAAGTGTTTGGGAGATGTATTTTGATGGGGCATCCAATTATCATGGAAATGGAATTGGGATTGTGTTCAAAACTCCTTGTGGAGAATACATTTCCTTTGCAGTTAAACTTGACTTTAGCTACACAAACAATGAAGCAGAATATGAAGCTTGCATCAATGGGCTCGAAGCCGCCCTGGGATTGGGGATTAAGAACCTAAAGGTCTATGGTGATTCTATTTTAATAGTGTCACAAGCTTTAAGGAAATGGAAAAAAAGAGAAGAGCGTTTGGTTCCTTACCTACAACGCCTTGATCATTTGGCACAACAATTCGATGATTTGTCCTTTAAATATCTTCCAAGAGCAAAGAATCAGTTTGCTGATGCCTTGGCTACTTTAGCTTCCATGATCAATATCAAGGAAGGGAAAGCCATTCGTCCATTGAAAGTTCAACTTCAGAAGCAACCTGCCCACATAATGCATTTGGCCGATGGTAAACCATGGTTCTGGGATATCAAGAGTTATCTCAAGGATGGAAGTTATCCGGAGGGATCATCAAGGGTTGATCAAAGTGCAATAAGGCAGCTAGCCACAGGTTACATTCTTAATGGAGATATCCTCTACAAAAGAAGTTGGAATGGAATGCACCTAAGGTGTGTGAATGAAGCAGAGGCTAAGCGGATAATGGAAATGGTGTATGGTGGCGAATCAGGACCGCATATGTATGGGATTGCCTTGGCTCAAAAAATAGCCAATCTAGGATATTATTGGTCCACCATGAATACAGACTGTGTGACATTTGTGCAAGAATGCCATCAGTGTCAGATATTTGCTAAGCTACAGAAGCAACCTCCTGTTGCTCTGAATCCAATCACCTCTCCATGGCCCTTCGCTACTTGGGGAATAGATATAATTGGCAAAATACATGCGAGAGCTTCGAATGGACATCAGTTTATCTTGGTAGCGGTGGATTTGTAACACCCCCATATCCAATGCCCACACACTACAACTACAACAATGTAGCATAAGTGCATCAAACATAGGGATGCTACGGTTTTCTTAACATTCAAAACACTTTAAACTTGATATAATACCCTTATCATTATACATTATAGAAAAGTAGATCATTTACTTATAAAACAAAACATATTAGTTATATATATATACATTTAAATATTACACAGCGGAAGTTATAAAATATGTACATATTTACATATTAAACATTTCTTTACAAAATATAAAGAAATATACATGATTGGCAAGTCTGCTCTGATCTTTAAGCTCCCAAAATGGATTCTTCAAGGTCTACTCTCACTTGGTCTTGATGAACTCTCGAGTTCAACTCTATCCACTCTATTACCTGCGCGATTAAACACTATCGCGCTAAGCCAACGGCTTAGTAAGATAAAACATACTAATGGTATGCTTTAATGTAATGCAATGTCACATATGTTATTGATAAGATCAACATCATAAATATAAAGTTTAATATGCTTTAATGTAATGCAATGTCACATATGTTATTGATAAGATCATTATGCATTTCACAAATCATAGTCATTTGAGCATACCACATTTCAGCATCTTTCCACATTCAACATTAATCAATCATACTCAATAAACAACATCTCATTTCATTAACTCATAACATTATTTAAGACATTCATATAACCTTGACACCTATGGGCCCAACAAGTATTTAATACGATATTCAGAGTTCAGAGTTACTGCTTTGGTTCATAGTCACAATAATCACGCCCGTGGGCAATGTATATACATGTATCTCTATCCATGGATAGTGTAACAGACCCAGTCTCTTAGACCATCAATGTAACACCCCCACATCCAATGCACACACACTACAATCACAACAATGTAGCATAAGTGCACCAAACATAGGGATGCTACGGTTTTCTTCAACATTCAAAACATTTTAAACTTGATACAATACCCTAATCATTATACATTATAGAAATTAAGTCATTGACTTAAAATATAAACATGTTAGATATACATATATACATTTAAATATTACACAGCGGAAGTTATAAATTAGGTACATATTTACATTATAAACATTACTTTACAAAATATAAAAGAAGTATACATGATTGGCAAGTCTGCTCTGATCTTTAAGTCCTCAAAAATCAACTCTTCACTGTCTACTCACTCGGTCTTGATGAACTCTCGGGTTCAACTCTACCAACTCTATTACCTGCGCGATCAAACACTATCGCGCTAAGCCAACGGCTTAGTAAGATAAAACATGCTAATGTTTTGCTTTGATGCAATGCAATGCCAATTCTCAATCCATATTATACATGTAACATCATATATGCAAAACTAACAACATGCCTTTACATTTCATAACTCAACATAAATAGACATATCATATTTCAACATCTTATCATATACCTCATTAGTATTCATTTAATCATTCATAATCAACATTAAGCAAAGACAAGCATGGGCCCAAGACACACTAATATGCCATTCAATTTTCAGAGTTAATGTTTTGGTTCTATCATCACATTTATCAATATCATAAACCCAACTAGGCTTCAAGGATTAGGTTCAACCAAGCTTCAAGGGGAGCAAAGCATGCTAAGCTTCAACCCAACTTGGCTTCAAGAACCAACCCAACCTAGCTTCAAGGGTGGTAACATCTCAATTAGGCTTCAAGGATTCAATCCAACCTAACTTCAAGAGATTGTTACACTTATTAGGCATGCCACCAACAACCAACTCTGAAAATGGAATAACACATTAGCCACACAATTCATTTATTATTCAATTATCATTTCCATTCTCAATTCTCAACAACATTTAGGCAAACATGCCTTATTTCTTTCAATTGCATCACATCTTAGCCAACCACAATGGCATTGTCTCATATCATGTCTTACTTGAATTATCATTGCATCTTTGATATACATTTCAATATTCATTACTCATGAAACACATTACCATTTACAATGCATAACATAACATTATTCAATCTCAACAATGCAATTAAGGTAAAGAACAATTGATATGATTCATAGCTTTAGAACCTTACACATGTAATTGATTATATCATTCATTGATTCAAGTGTATTTAAAATGTTTAGGGTTAGGTTTAGGGACCAACCTACCCTTTGAGAACCAAAGCAATGCAAAAAGAACAAGGAAGTAAAACCTTAACCTACACAATTGAGGGACACGGGCAGCCACTTGAGGGACACGGCCAAGCTTGTGGCCGTGTCACTCAAACCAATTGGACAGTAAGAAACATGGGCAAGGGACACGGCCAAGCTTGTGGTCGTGTCTCTCAACCAAACTTTGGCAGTAGCAAACATGGCTTGGGGACACGGCCGTGTCTCCCAAAAATCAATCCAACACCTTCAAAATTTCATGTCTTGGCCGTGTTTCCCATAGCTTTTGGCCGTGTCACCCATAATCAAAACCCTAATATACAAAATTCTCCTCCAATTGCACTCAAACTCATCAAACACCATATAACATGTTTCAAATGAATGAAATCAATGTTCTAAACACAAATTCTACATGTTTATCACAATATTCCTTATTAAAACACATCAACCAAAACATTTAAACATATACCATCTCAAACCCTAAAACCAACTTTACACTTAAACTTCCACTATCAAAATCCATCTAAACTTACAACCTTCACAACCAAACCAACCTCAAATCAATCTTTTAACTAACAATCAACTTTAACATTTGTAAATACATATCAAACACACCAAATCATCAACTCAACAATTCACCATACACCTTAGCCACAACTTCCAAATTAATAAAAGAAAACAAGAAATTACTTACCTTATATGAAGAAATTCCACAAATCTTTCACCAAATCTCTCAATTCCTTCATCAATTTGAGTATAGCATCAAGAACACTTCTCTTTCCCTTTGTCTTCTTCAATGGCCGGCACAAACATGAGAAGAAAAGAAAATTCAACCAAGTCAAATGACTTTTCTTCTTTAAATCTCCACCAAGAGATTTTATCCAAGCAATTACCAAAATGCCCTCAATCATATAACTAACTTTTTGTCTTATATAAGCCCATATATGCAATTACACACTCAACAATAAAATATCTTCTTCCACTAACCAACACCTTGACTCTTCTTTGACCCATTTATATGTTATATATATCAACATATACACAACATATACCATTCTCTCTAAACCCTAAATCCTTCCCAAAACACATATACTTTTCTTTTCCCAATTCTTTATCTTGCAATTTGAAACAACCACAATAACAACAACATACAAAACTTCTAGGGCATAAATGAGGATATTACAATCAACTCAACACATATGAGGAGATCCTCAACCCGGCAAGACTGTTACAAATCATATATCTCATATTCACAATTCTCATAGTGTAACAGACCCAGTCTCTTGGACCATCAACTCAACACATATGAGGAGATCCTCAACCCGGCAATACTGTTACCTTTCATCATTTCTTAGGAATGCCACCCAAATCCAGAACTCTGAAACTGAATAACATATTAAACAAACAATTCATTTATTATATAGTTACCATTTCCATTCTCAAATTCTCATCACATTTAGGCAAACATGCCTTCTTTCTTTCAATATCATCATCATAGCCAATCACAATGGCATTGTCTCATATCAAGTCTTATTTAAATTATCATTGCATCTTTGATATACATTTCAATTTCAATGTGTATTACTCATGAAACACATTACCATTCACAATACATAACATAACATTGTTCAATATCAACAATGCAATTAGGGCAAAGAACAATTGATATGATTCATAGTTTTAGGACCTTACACATGCATTTGATTATATCATTCATTGATTCAAGTGTGTTTAAAGTGTTTAGGGTTAGGTTTAAGGACCAACCTACCTTTGGAGAACCAAAGCAATGCAAGAAGAACAAAGAATTAAAACCCTAACCCACACAATTGAGGGACACGGGCAGCCACTTGAGGGACACGGTTAGGGCAATTCAACCTCTTCACAATCTAATCCAAAAGGAATATTAGCAAAATGACCATATGAATAGTACATTCTGGTTTTAGACTCCATTTTATCCTTATTTTGAAAAATTGTATAAAATAATCTACTTGACTAAAAATTCTAAAATTTTTACAGAATTTAGTTTTGTATCTTAAAATCATTCCTTTAAAATTTCAGATCAAACTGAACACAAAATCTTGGTCAAATAGTTCACCTAACCAGACTGCCCCAATTGCCCTGCATCCTGGCAGCAGTTCTGAACTTTGTGAATTCCATAAATCAAATTCAATCAACGTGGTTCCAAATAATTTTTTCAAATACTAGACTCACTAAGCAACAACATATCCAAAATTCAATTGGATATGATTTTTCTACATTTTATTAAAAATCCCGAAATATAGCTGTCTCAGTTAAGATACCTGCTGGAACAGGTCTAATAAAAATAATCTTTCTAAACTCATAACCATTCCAAAATCGAATCAACATATTTTTCGGTCATTCTAGACTCATAGAGGCACAACATATCAAAAATTCACTTCAAGAACATTTTTCTATAATTAATTAAAAATCATACAAGTCACAGCCTTTACTAATTGTAAAACAGAAAAAAATTCACTAAACACAACTCTTACTCTTCCATCACCAACACCAACCTAGCTTCTTATCTTTAATTCCATTTCAACACTTTTACACACACCATACACAAACACACTCCATCAAACTCAAACAAAATTCCAAATAGAACAAGAGAAATCAAGAGAAAACTTACCTTAAATGAAGAATTCCACAAATCTCTAACCAACACCCTTGATTCCTTCTTCAACTTGCTTCAAACCTCAAGATCACCTCTCTTTCTCTCTTTGTCTATGGAGAATCCGGCCACACATGAAGAGAAGAAGAAAATATGAAGAGCAAAGTCAAATTTGGCTTCTTATATCCATCAAGTGTTTTTAACCTTGCAATTACTAAAACACCCTTCACCATTTAACTAACCTTTTGTCTCATCTAAGCCCTTATATGTAATTGCACATACCACAAAAATATCTTCTTGCATTGACTCTATATTTGACCAATCTATATGTTATATATATCATCATATACACAACATATACATTTGTCTCTAAACCCTAAATTTCTTCTCCAAAACACATATACATATACATTCTCTTCCCATTTCTTTTCTCTTACAATTTAACACATATATTCAATCCAATATATAACAACAACAACACTAACAACAACATCAACAATAACAACAACATAACCAAGACTTCTAGGGCATACATGAGGATATTACAATTCTCCCCCTCTAAAAAGAAAATTTCGTCCTCGAAATTACCTGATATCAAAGCTGAAACAACTGCGGATATTGCTCTCGCATGGATTGTTCACTCTCCCAAGTCGCTTCTTCTTTTGCATGATTCTTCCATAGAACTTTCACCAATGGCACACTCTTGTTCCTCAACTCTTTCACTTCTCGTGCCAAGATAGCAACTGGTTCCTCTTCAAATGTCAAGTCTGGGCTCACTTCAATAGATTCAAATGGCAACACATGAGATGGATCCGACCTGTACCTCCTCAACATAGAAACATGAAATACATTATGAATACGATCCAACTCAGGTGGCAAAGCAAGTCGATACGCAACTGGCCCAACTCTTTCTAACACTTCATACGGCCCAATGAAACGAGGACTCAATTTTCCTTTCCGACCGAACCTCAAAATCTTCTTCCAAGGAGACACTTTCAGAAATACCTTATCTCCAACATTAAACTCTATATCTCTCCTTTTCAGATCTGCATAAGATTTCTGTCGGTCTGAAGCTGCTTTTAACCTGCCTCGAATCAACTTTACTTTTTCTTCAGTTTCTTGAATCAAATCAGGACCAATCAACTTATTATCTCCAAGCTCATTCCAACAAAGAGGTGTCCTACACCGTCTGCCATACAATGCTTCAAACGGTGCCATACCAATGCTGGATTGGTGACTGTTGTTGTATGCAAACTCCACAAGAGGTAAAAATCTATCCCAACTTCCAGTGAAATCAATGACACAGCTTCTCAACATGTCTTCAAGAATCTGTATCACCCTCTCTGACTGTCCATCCGTCTGTGGATGAAAAGCAGTACTGAAGTGCAGTCGAGAACCTAAAGCACTATGCAAACTCTTCCAAAATCTGGAAGTAAACCTGGGATCTCGATCAGACACTAAAGAAGTTGGAACACCATGCAGTTTCACAATCTCATGGATATACAGCTCAGCCAACCTCTCCAAAGAGTAATCCATCCGCACCGGAAGGAAATGAGCTGTTTTAGTCAACTATCCACAATCACCCATATAGCATCATGCTTCTTTTGTGTCAATGGCAAACCAGACACAAAATCCATTGTCACTCTTTCCCACTTCCATTCTGGTACTGACAACGGTTGAAGCAACCCGGTTGGAACTTGATGCTCTGCTTTAACCTTCTGACAAGTGAGACATTTCGACACAAAATCTGCAATGTCTCTCTTCAAACCAATCCACCAATAATGCTGTCTCAAATCATGATACATCTTCGTATTACTCGGATGCATAGCAAACACTGACTGATGTGCTTCTTCTAAAATGACTCTTTTCAATCAGCATCATCGGGTACACACAATCGGTTTTTAAACCAGAGACTTCCATCGTCTTTCACAACAAAATCTCTTGTCTTCCCATTCTTACAATCTGAAATAATCTTCTAAATCTTCTTATCGGCCAACTGAGCTTCTTTGATCTGATCTAACAAAATCGGCTTCAATTGCAACTGTGCCAATAATGCACCATCAACACAAGGTACAAAACTGGCATGCAATGCTCTCAACTCAACAAGCAACGAGAGCGAGTAAACTGTTAAACCAGCTAAAGACTTCCGACTCAAGGCATCAGCAACAACATTTGCTTTACCTGGATGATAGTCAATCAAGCAGTCGTAGTCTTTAATCAATTCTAACCATCTCCTCTGACGAAGATTGAGTTCTTTCTGGACACCCAAATACTTCAAACTCTTGTGATCAGTGTAGGTGAAACATTTCTCCCCAAATAGATAGTGGCGCCAAATCTTTAATGCAAACACAATGGCAGCCAATTCCAAATCATGGGTCGGATAGTTAAGCTCATGCGGTTTCAACTGCCTAGATGCATAAGCTATAACTTTACCTTCCTGCATCAATACACACCCCAAACCTCTATGTGAAGCATCACTGTAGATCACATATGGTTTGCCTTCCACAGGTAAAGTAAGAACAGGCGCTTGAGTCAACATATCTCTCAACTGCTCAAAGCTAGCCTGACACTGATCCGTCCACACAAATCTCACTCCCTTACGAAGCAATCTAGTGAGTGGAGTAGCTATTAAAGAAAACCCTTTCACAAATCGTCTGTAATAGCCTGCCAAACCCAGAAAACTTCTAATCTCTGTCACAGACTTGGGTGGACTCCAATTCAATATAGCTTCAACTTTGCTCGGATCAACTCTAATACCCTCTGCTGAAACTATATGTCCGAGAAAAGCAACTTGATCCAACCAGAACTCACACTTCGACAATTTAGCAAATAACTGCTTCTCTCTCAAAATCTGCAACACAATCCGCAGATGCATATCATGTTCCTCTTCATTTCGCGAATACACCAGTATATCATCAATGAAGACCACTACAAACTGATCCAAATAGGGCCTAAACACCCTATTCATCAAATCCATAAAAGCTGCAGGTGCATTCGTTAGACCAAAAGGCATAACTAGAAATTCATAATGCCCATACCTGGTCCGAAAGGCTGTCTTCAGAACATCCTCAGCTCTGACTCTCAGCTGATGGTACCCATATCTCAAATCAATTTTAGAAAATACAGCTGCACCCTTCAATTGATCAAAGAGGTCATCAATTCTAGGCAAAGGATATTTATTTTTAATAGTCACCTTGTTCAATTGCCTATAATCGATACACAACCTCATAGTACCATCTTTCTTTTTCACAAATAGCACAGGAGCTCCCCAAGGAGAAACACTGGGGCGAATGAATCCTTTATCCAACAACTCCTGTAATTGCACTTTCAACTCCCTCAATTCTGCTGGTGCCATTCTATAAGGAGTAATAGAGATAGGAGTGGTACCAGGCAACAATTCAATACCGAACTCCACCTCTCTCTCAGGAGGCAACCCTGGCAACTCCTCTGGAAACACATCCGGAACTCAGCAACTGTGGCAATGCTATCAATAGGGGAACCCTTCACTCTAGTATCCACCACATGAGCAAGATAGGCTTCACACCCCTTTCTAATCAACCTCCTGGCTGCAACAGCTGAAACAAATAAGGAGGCTAGCTGTTCTTGCTCATTAAATACTATCACCTCTCTACCATCACCCGTTCTCAAAGAAACAATTTTCTTTTTACAATCCACCACAGCTCCATGTCGAGATAGCCAATCCATACCTAAGATCACATCATATTCCTTAAATGGCATCTCAATCAAATCCCCTAAGAACTCCTCACCCTGCACCACTACTGCACTATCTCGATGCACCTTACTTACAACCACACTATGCCCTAACGGATTTGTCACCAACACATCAAATTCTAGGGACTCAGCATGCAAATCAGATACAGGCACAACAGATACACTAACATATGAATGTGTGGAACCCGGATCAATCAAAGCAAGTACTGAAATATCAAATAAAGAAAAAGTACCAGCTATGCCGATGCATCTGGCTGCCTCTGCATAACATACATCCTCTGGGAAGATCCAACCTCCTCTGGTCTACCCTCCCTGGATGTAGCACCTCCTCTAGAACTGAACCCTGGTCTACCTCCTCGGCTGGCACCTCTGCCTCATCTGCCTCCCCTCACACTAGCTCGAGAAGCAGCAGAATCAACTGGCATCTGCTCCTACCTCTCAGGACAGTCTCTCACAAAGTGGTCAGGTGATCCACACTTGAAGCATACCCCTGATCTACTATGCCTCCAACAAACGCCCCCATGTCTTCCACCACACTGGTTACACACAGGTAAGGTGGATCTCTGAACTCTAGGAGTAGGAGCACTCGCTACTGAAGCTGCAGGTCTAAATCTCTGTCTCTGGAACTGCACTGACCTACCAGCTAACCTCTGACTCCTACTAACTCTAGGAACAAAGCTTCCTTTACCTCTTTTAACAGAAGAAGACCCTGCCTCAAACTGGGGCCTCCTAACCCTAACCTCTTCCTCTGAAGCAGCTGCAATAACTTGAGCTCGCTCTACACTTCGAGCTGCTGCCACAAGCTGTGAGAAATCCTGATATCTAGATCCAGCCACTAAGCACATGATAGAGGGCCTCAATCCCTCCTCAAACCTCCTGCATCTATCAATCTCATCAGCAATGATACCCCCAGCATACTGACTCAGTCGAATAAACTCAACTTCATACTCAGTTACGGTCCGATGATCTTGCTTCAAATCTAGAAACTCTCTTTTCTTCCCATCTTTATACTCCCTAGGAGTATACTTCAACTCAAATTCCCTCAGAAAATCAGTGTAAGACAGTGTTGGAGGATCATCCATAGAATGTGGCACTGTCTTCCACCAATCGTAGGCGTCCTTCTGTAGCAAAGATCTTGCATAGTCAAATTTTTCCTCAGGGGTGGCTTGTAACTGAATAAAGATCCTCTGTACTTTGTCAAGCCACTGTTCTGCTATAGCTGGGTCAGTAGTACCAAGGAAATCCTCCGCTCCATACTTCCTTAGTTTATCATAGTGCCTTACAGATACCAAAGGCTGAGGGGGTGGTGGCACTGGTTGCACTGGTGCTTGTCTCATAACTTCCATCATATGTCTAAACCAGGCTGGCGGAACCTCCTCTCCAGCTGGTCTACCCGACACCGAAGCAGGTGCCTCCTCAACACTATCAACTCTAGCTCCCTCAGCAGGAGCGATACTCTCGGCACTACCCTCAATCGACTGACGTGAGTGAGAATCCATCACAACCTAAATCTGCAAACACAACATACTACATCTTATTAAAGATCAGAGGTTGCCAATCCCAAACATGTATATTATTCAAAAACCACTTTTAAAGTCAAAATAGTCTTTTTATTACATTTTACCTAGGTTGAGAATCTCAAACCTAGGCTTTGATACCAAAACAATTGTAACACCCCCATATCCAATGCCCACACACTACAACTACAACAATGTAGCATAAGTGCATCAAACATAGGGATGCTACGGTTTTCTTAACATTCAAAACACTTTAAACTTGATATAATACCCTTATCATTATACATTATAGAAAAGTAGATCATTTACTTATAAAACAAAACATATTAGTTATATATATATATACATTTAAATATTACACAGCGGAAGTTATAAAATATGTACATATTTACATATTAAACATTTCTTTACAAAATATAAAGAAATATACATGATTGGCAAGTCTGCTCTGATCTTTAAGCTCCCAAAATGGATTCTTCAAGGTCTACTCTCACTTGGTCTTGATGAACTCTCGGGTTCAACTCTATCCACTCTATTACCTGCGCGATTAAACACTATCGAGCTAAGCCAACGGCTTAGTAAGATAAAACATACTAATGGTATGCTTTAATGTAATGCAATGTCACATATGTTATTGATAAGATCAACATCATAAATATAAAGTTAACCACATAATTATGCATTTCACAAATCATAGTCATATGAGCATACCACATTCAACATTAATCAATCATACTCAATAAACAACATCTCATTTCATTAACTCATAACATTATTTAAGACATATATATAACCTTGACACCTATGGGCCCAACAAGTATTTAATACGATATTCAGAGTTCAGAGTTACTGCTTTGGTTCATAGTCACAATAATCACACCCGTGGGCAATGTATATACATGTATCTCTATCCATGGATAGTGTAACAGACCCAGTCTCTTGGACCATCAACTCAACACATATGAGGAGATCCTCAACCCGGCAAGACTGTTACAAATCATATATCTCATAT
This sequence comes from Garcia nutans, assembly GCA_947685225.1. Lineage (NCBI taxonomy): Eukaryota > Viridiplantae > Streptophyta > Magnoliopsida > Malpighiales > Euphorbiaceae > Garcia > Garcia nutans. The sequence continues at coordinate 26,173,444 of CANTUV010000007.1, read as the reverse complement.
TCACAATTCTCATAGTGTAACAGACCCAGCCTCTTGGACCATCAACTCAACACATATGAGGAGATCCTCAACCCGGCAAGACTGTTACCTTTCATCATTTCTTAGGCATGCCACCCAAATCCAGAACTCTGAAACTGAATAACATATTAAACAAACAATTCATTTATTATATAGTTACCATTTCCATTCTCAAATTCTCATCACATTTAGGCAAACATGCCTTCTTTCTTTCAATATCATCATCATAGCCAATCACAATGGCATTGTCTCATATCATGTCTTATTTAAATTATCATTGCATCTTTGATATACATTTCAATTTCAATGTATATTACTCATGAAACACATTACCATTCACAATACATAACATAACATTGTTCAATCTCAACAATGCAATTAGGGCAAAGAACAATTGATATGATTCATAGTTTTAGGACCTTACACATGCATTTGATTATATCATTCATTGATTCAAGTGTGTTTAAAGTGTTTAGGGTTAGGTTTAAGGACCAACCTACCTTTGGAGAACCAAAGCAATGCAAGAAGAACAAAGAATTAAAACCCTAACCCACACAATTGAGGGACACGGGCAGCCACTTGAGGGACACGGTTAGGGCAATTCAACCTCTTCACAATCTAATCCAAAAGGAATATTAGCAAAATGACCATATGAATAGTACATTCTGGTTTTAGACTCCATTTTATCCTTATTTTGAAAAATTGTATAAAATAATCTACTTGACTAAAAATTCTAAAATTTTTACAGAATTTAGTTTTGTATCTTAAAATCATTCCTTTAAAATTTCAGATCAAACTGAAAACAAAATCTTGTTCAAATAGTTCACCTAACCAGACTGCCCCAATTGCCCTGCATCCTGGCAGCAGTTCTGAACTTTGTGAATTCCATAAATCAAATTCAATCAACGTGGTTCCAAATTATTTTTCTCAAATACTAGACTCACTAAGAAACAACATATCCAAAATTCAATTGGATTTGATTTTTCTACATTTTATTAAAAATCCCGAAATATAGCTGTCTCAGTTAAGATACCTGCTGGAACAGGTCTAATAAAAATAATCTTTCTAAACTCATAACCATTCCAAAATCGAATCAACATATTTTTCGGTCATTCTAGACTCATAGAGGCACAACATATCAAAAATTCACTTCAAGAAAATTTTTCTATAATTAATTAAAAATCATACAAGTCACAGCCTTTACTAATTGTAAAACAGAAAAAAATTCACTAAACACAACTCTTACTCTTCCATCACCAACACCAACCTAGCTTCTTATCTTTAATTCCATTTCAACACTTTTACACACACCATACACAAACACACTCCATCAAACTCAAACAAAATTCCAAATAGAACAAGAGAAATCAAGAGAAAACTTACCTTAAATGAAGAATTCCACAAATCTCTAACCAACACCCTTGATTCCTTCTTCAACTTGCTTCAAACCTCAAGATCACCTCTCTTTCTCTCTTTGTCTATGGAGAATCCGGCCACACATGAAGAGAAGAAGAAAATATGAAGAGCAAAGTCAAATTTGGCTTCTTATATCAATCAAGTGTTTTTAACCTTGCAATTACTAAAACACCCTTCACCATTTAACTAACCTTTTGTCTCATCTAAACCCTTATATGTAATTGCACATTCCACAAAAATATCTTCTTGCATTGACTCTATATTTGACCAATCTATATGTTATATATATCATCATATACACAACATATACATTTGTCTCTAAACCCTAAATTTCTTCTCCAAAACACATATACATATACATTCTCTTCCCATTTCTTTTCTCTTACAATTTAACACATATATTCAATCCAATATATAACAACAACAACACTAACAACAACATCAACAATAACAACAACATAACCAAGACTTCTAGGGCATACATGAGGATATTACAGGATTACTACACAAAGTGGGTTGAAGCAGCTTCCTATATAGAATTAGGCGCCAAAAAGGCAGCACAGTTAGTCCGAACCAACATCCTTTGTCGGTACGGAACACCATTCGAGATTATCACTGATAATGGAACTCATTTCCAAGCAGAATTTGCTAAACTCCTGAAGGATAAGAGGATCCAGTATCATAAGTCCTCTCCTTATAGACCTCAAACAAATGGAGCTGTAGAAGCAGCAAATAAGTCTATAAAGGTGATCATACAAAAAATGATCAAGGAACATAGGGGTTGGCATGAGAAGTTACCACTGGCCTTGTGGGGATATAGAACATCAATTAGAACTCCTACTGGGGCAACCCCGTATTCACTGGTGTACGGAATGGAAGTAGTACTCCCCATTGAACTGGAAGTTCAATCGGCAAGGATAATTCAAGAAAGTCAGATAAATGAAGCTGAATGGATTAGCAATTATCATCATCAGTTGTTGGGTTTGGATGGAAAAAGACTTCAAGCTCTCCATCAGATTCAAGGGTATCAGAGGCGAATGGCCAGACATTTCAACAAAAAGGTGAAAGATCGAAAGTTGGAAGAAGGTTGTTTGGTTCTGAAAGAGATCAGAACACCTGTTACAGATCCTCGTGGGAAGTTTCGTCCTCTTTGGGCTGGACCCTACATTGTAAAGAAAATACTTTCCAGCCGAGCTGTCATCTTGTCTGATTTGGATGGTCTGGAGTTCACAAACCCATGCAATCTGGATCAATTAAAGAAATATTATGTATAATCATGCATTGTAAGGAACTACATTAGACCTGATTCTCGCAAACTAATTCGAGATATGTAGGCAGCTCTCCTTGAGCACGGTCTAAATTTTAAATGAAAACCATTGATTCACTTTTCATTTGCCAACATTAAAAAAAATAATAATAAATAATAAATAAATAAATAAATAATATAAAAATAAAAATAAAAATCCCGCTAAGTTGAAAACCCGCAAAGGGCGGCTTAGGCAAGAATGGGTAAGAGCTCGCTAAGTTGAAAATCCGAAAGGACGGCTTAGGCAAAAATTAGAGCAAGTAAATAAAGTAGATAATGCTTGGAGAAAAAAAATCATCATTCATTACAAAAAGAGTCATCCTTAGAGTCAAACCATAATTCCCAAACATCCAAGGAACCAAAAAGGTACAAACAATCCAAAAAAAAAAGCAGACAATAGAGTCAACCCTAGGATCTAAATCCTACGTCTCCTACGTGGGGCAGAGTTTTCGGTATCTTCCTTAGGTCCGAAACTCTCTGCAACATCTATCTTCCCTTCGTTAAGAGGAACCACATCCTCTCCCTCCAACTCCTGCAACAATGCAAGCCTCCTTGGCTTTTCAATTGACCAAACTTCGGCTATAAACCAAGTTCTATACTCTGGAGTAGGCTGGACAAGAGAAGGCTCTGCAAAAGGCCTGATCATCTGATGGTTCCTAACCCAAGTTTGTAGAACAGCTCGAGTAACTCCAGGAGTAATGGGGGAAGCAATGGAAAGCCCAACAGGAAGAGGAACCCTCTGATCAATCCCCATCTGTCTGAGGACGCGAGAAGCACTATACCATGTACTATGAGTGAAGCCAAGAAGGTAGACATGGTTATGCATTGCATTGGCCTCCATGAATCGAGAAATTTTATACCAAGGAATGAACCACAACAATTCTTCTGGTCCAAGCTCAAACAACCAGATAGCCCACTTAGCCATAGAAGGAAAAGAAATCTGGATTTTTTTGGTGCGGTACTAAGAAAGGTTATAAGTCAAGGCATGGGGAGCGGCAACCACTCGGAGATGGTCTCTTAGCCAAACCTGAGAAAATAGATCCTTTCTATTTACAAACAAAAAAGAGAGATGATGAAAAGAGAAGAAACAAAAGGTATAACAAAATTACCTGAAGAATGATCGGGGTAACAGTCCAATTTTCAAATCCGAGTGCAGTTTTGTCAAGACTCTGAATAGTCTCAGCCAGAATCATACCACCAATACAGTTAAGTTCTTCCATTTGCCTAACCATGGGGCAAAGCTTCAAATCTCCAAAGCCAGGATCACGGTTGAAAAGAAACCCGGCTAACAGGCAAAAAACAAAAGCTCGCATCCTATGTTTCAGTTGAATCTCATCTTCAAAATTAGCAGTCAGGAATGCATCAATCAAAGGAAGCAACATCACCTTATTCCCATCCGCAATCATAGCTTGAGCTTGAGGCCTTGTAAAGTTGAAAAGCCTCTGAAAAGACCCCACATAGCCAACTCGAACCTTATGCCTTACAAGAGGGGCATTTGGGTCATCCGATAATTGAGCAGAATTCCTCAAAAGGAGGACACATCTCGTCCACCCGGGCACCAGATCTGAAGATGTGAGCTTGGTGATCCCAAAATCTGATACAAGCATGCAAGAAATCCTAATCTACAGCTACGCCTCTAAAAGTCAGAATACAATCAGAGAAAAATCAGAAGTGTTGCAAGCAATCTAGAAATGCCAAAAGGCGGGTCTTTTGCCCCTCGCTCAAAATTCTCGATTCTGACGACCATTGAGCCCCATAAATCATTTTTATGGGCCCCAGTGGGGGGCAATTGTGAATACTCGAATTTTGAGGCTCGGAGAGCCGATTTTCTCAGACTGCAGACGACCGAGCCGGACAAGAGGTCCACGGTAAAGTTCACCGAAAGTATGTCTTCATGGTACTTGAAATGTCCGGAATGATGCGAGGATCACGGATATGGTCCCGGAATATTTTTTGGAAGTCTGTAGCTCTCGAAAAATCAGTTTGAACGAAAATCACGGGACCCGATGTGCTATTTTGGCGGCTGAACCGCCGCGCACTGCGGTTCGACCGCCGGATTTTTCTTCCGGCGGTCTGACCGCCGTCCGGGTCCATTTTTGTCTATAAAAAGCCTCTGAATCTTCAGAAAAAGGGGTTGGCTGTTCGGATCCCGGGCCTCATGCTGACGAACTCTCTATTTTCACACGCTTAAGAACTTCTCTTGGACTTTTCTTTGTACAAATCTAACCTTGTGCTGCAGGAATCAAGAATCATAATCCAAGGTCCAAGAAAACAAGATCTGGAACTTTGAAGTGGGAAAATCCTAAACAAGGTAGTATCCTAATTCATCATTTGTCAATCCAAGCATGTCCTAAACATTGCACCTTCTTCTCAATTTCTTTCCGGTCAAAGACCTAATCCTTTTAGGTCTAAGGCCTAATTAACTAATCAATCAACATTTCGGCATGAAGCCACGAATGAATTAATCTTTTTGGCACGGAGCCTAAATTGCATTCTTTTTGGTACTAAGTATCCAAATTTCATCAAAATTGGCACTAAGTGCTGAAAATCTCACAATTTTGGCAAAAAGCCCGGCAATGCATGAAGCATACACACACATATGCATAATGCATAATTGCCTTTAAATAGGCTTTTCCGAACTACATGGGCTTTGATCTCTCATAAAAACGATAGTATGTAGGCATATTTGGGATTCACCCCAAATAGCAAGTCCACAATTTACTAACAATCTGCTTGTCTTCTTTTCTTCGTCCCTTTTGGGTTTGTTTCTTTTGGGCAAATTAATCAAATACATGACATAGTCCCCGAATCCTCCTTGGGTTTGTAGATTAGAAACCTTTACATTGGATGCATTAATTGGAGTCAAACAAGGGTTTTCTTAGTTTTTCCCTTTGAACAGAAAAAAACTGAGTGGCGACTCCTAACAAAGAGTGAACGTTCATCCGAATCCTTTTCGGGTGGAAACCGAGGTTCACACCAATAAACACACACCGCATACACCTGCACAACATGCGATATATGTATACCTGATAAAGGAGTGCACGGTTCATTTCTAAACAAACCAAACTTTAATCTTTAACATATAAGTATCATAAGTCAGTCCGAGTAAACTTAAAATATTTAACCTATATTATAAATAGTAATAGATAAAACATTTCTTCATTAAAATACATATATATATATAACATTAGTACCCAAAAATTTATCCAAAATAGTCTGTTCAAAATATTTGTTAAATAAGTAGCGGAAAATACATATGTATATATATATATATATCAAAATCAATGTTTACAAAATTATAGAATTTATACATGCTGGTAGTTCGTCTTTGATCTTGATGTCCACAACTCAACACTGCTCTCACAAACTCAAGCCTTGACTCAACTCAGTCTAGACTAAATCTCTGGCACAACCGGATCTACCCTGTCACTTGCGTGATGAACCACAATCTCGCTAAGCAGAAAGCTTAGTGGTACAAACTTTGATTCAATATAGATCAATGTGATGCTCATGCATAATATATATGGATATATCAACTCATTGCACTATATCTCAACATATTAATCATTTGCATCATATTTCATAAATCACATTAAAGCAAAGACAAGCATGGGCCTAAAAAGGATCTAATATGCTATTCAAAGTTCAGAGTTACTGCTTTGGTCCATAATCACATTCATTAAGCCCGTAGGCAATATATATATATCCATGGATAATGTAACAGACCCAGTCTCTTGGAACTCAACCCGGATAGACCCTAGGGCCCCAGTATCTTGGTCTTCAACCCAGCTAGACTGTTACAGTTTTTGAGGCTTACGACCCGGTCTTTTCACATCAAAAAAATCACATTTCACATTTTTCAGCTGGGCTCGGCTTACGACCCAGTCTTTTAACCTGCCCAGTGATTCATAGGCATGCCGCCAAACCCAGAACTCTAAAAATTGAATAGCATACCAGGAACATAATTAATTCATTTATCTCATTATCAATCTCTTTCACAATTCATTTCTCATAATCAAACTAGGCTCATTGCCTTAGTATATCATCTTTTCTCATTTTTCTCATTCTTCTATTTCATCTCAATATCGATTGGTTACATTATGTTTTCACATCTCATATCACATTTCTTTTCATATACAATACATTACTCAATTGCATTGATACATCAACATAATTCACATTATGCATATCATAACATATAACTCATTCATCAACAATATATCAAGTAACTTAACACATTTCTCAACTAAATGTGTTAAGTCCCAATGTCATATAAATGTATGCAATCATTCAAACTTTGTACTTACCTCTAAGAGCAACAACACCACTCTATCAACTCCTCTTCCAAGATATCACTCAAACCTTGGCTTGGGGTAACTCAATTCTCTTCAAAACCTAATCCAAAGGTGATCATACAATACTCTCTTAGTGTTACACATAAGAAAACATGGAAGAGAACTATCTAGGACAAACTCTACACTTGACACGCTCAACAACATGGGCGTGTCTCTAAACATGCCCTAAACCCACAACACAGAAGCTTTGACACGCTCAGTGATATGGGCATGTCACTGGTCGTGTCAATCCTCCTCTAACATAGAAGCTATGATACGCTCAGTGACATGGGCGTGTCAATCAACCAACAACACAGTAGCTATGACACGCTCACTGACATGGGCGTGTCACTGGTCGTGTCAATGCTACTATAACACAAAAGCTATGACACGCTTAGTGACATGGGCATGTCATTGGACGTTTCTATCAACCAACAACACAGTAACTATGACATGCTCAGTGTCATGGGCGTGTTACTGGCCGTGTCAATGCTACTACAACACAGAAGCTATGACACGCTCAGTGACATGGGCATGTCACTGCTCGTGTCACCAACCCAGAAAATAGAACCAACGACATGCCCAAAGACATGGCTGTGCTCCTAGGTGTGTTAGGGAAAAAACCCTGAAATTGACACCAACAAATCCACAACCCACAATCATCTTCCAATAGCCATATTAACAACACACAAACTCAATCAAAACCATTAACAACCCAAAAATACTTGCATAAACACCGAAACAACTCCATTACAAACATCAAACACAAACACCACCATATTCACAACTCAAAAATCACACAATCCACACACTTGCTCCTTTCACCAAACTCAACCCTTTTTCTCTTCAATCCAAAACAAAAATCAAAGTTACCAAGTCAAAACACTTCAAAAACACCAAAATAACCATTAACACCTCTACAACAACCATCCAATAAACCTAAGAACATAAAATCAATCTCTATCTCTTGACATAATCTACAAAATTCTCATTCAGTCTTTGCCTAATGAACTCCACTTCCATCAAGGTAACTTCCAACTCAACATTATATCCATATTGTTGGATGAAGGCTTTGTAAAGTAGATCCCAACTCTTTTGTGTTCCATCATCTAAGGTATTGAACCAATTTTGGACAACAGGATCCAATCAGAGCATGAAGTACCTTAGAGTTTGAGCCTTAGTAGCTCGGGCATACTGCATGGCAGTGATATATTGCTTCACATGGAGATGAGGATTTGCAGTGCCATTGTACTTAGCAAATGATGGCATCTTGAATTTATAAGGGACCTCATTGTAATATCCCAAAGTATACCCTAAAAGTTTTGGCATTATTGTTGTATTTGTATTTAATGTATATGTTTAAGTGGGAAGATTAAAGATGAGAAGAGAGATGTGTATATGTTGTATATATAGAGATATATACAACATATACAAGTCAAATTATTATATGGTCAAAAGAAGAAATAATTGATTTTAATTAATTAGTGAAATAAATTAAAAGGGAAAATTAATGAGTGGAAGAGAATATTTTAGAATATTTTAATGATATATTGCTTGGTGGAGGTTTAAGTGGAGAATAAATGTTTGACTTTGCCTCTTGGTTTCTTCATTTTCTTCTTCTTTTTCTTTTCTTTTCCTAGTTGGTCGGGCATCACCTAAGCAATAGAGAAGTGAGTTTTTGATTTTTTTTCCAAGCTTAAAATTGAAGAAGATTTCAAGTAATCAAGTGGGAAATTTAAGAAATTTCATTAACTCTGGTAAGTTTTCTCTTGATTCTCTTGTTTTATTTTAAGTTGTGTTTGAGTTTGGTGTTGGATTATTAAGAGCATGATTATGTTTGATTGTGGTGTGTTTAAGAGTGTTGGGTTTCATTGATTTTGATTTTGGGGTTGAATTGAAGAGATGGAGTTAGGTTTGGTTGGAAGAGTTAGAGTTGTGAGTTGGTAATTGATGTATGTTGTGAGTTTGATCAAATTATTATCTTAGATTTTCTATGTGTTTGTGTTTATTGAAGTTGGAAGCCTAGAATACATGAGTTTGGTCCGAAACAGAAGCATTTTGGATGCCACGACCGTGGGGGTGTTAAGCAAATTGGACAGATTCGTTTTCTAACCCACGACCGTGGGGGTTTGTGAGGCCACGACCGTGGGGTTGTGAGGCCATGACCGTGGGGTTTTAGATAGTGGTTTTGGCTTGTATTTGTGATCTATGGGTCTAGTATGAGACTAATAGGTGAATAATTGTATTAGAATTCATGTGTATTTGTAAATAAGTGTGTATTATTCCTTTTGAATTAGGTTGTGAAGAGGTTTAGTTGCCCTAACCTAAGTATTGAGAATTCTTGGAAGATGAAGTGTATAGATTGGTGTGAGTTGCTCTTGAGGTAAATACAAACTTACATGGTTGCATACATTTACATGATTTTGAGACTTAACACATTTGGTTGTAAATGTGTTAAGTAATTTACTATATTGTTAATACAATTTGATTAATGTTATGATTTGTTTAATGTGAAAGATATGATGATCATTCAAATGTATGTGCAGTGCAATTGGATATGATGAATACTTTAATGATGAATTGCTTTAATGTGAATTGAGATATGATGAGATGTGATGCCATTGTGGTTGGCTATAATGATTCAAATGAAATAAGTGTGGCAAGTTTGCCTAGATGATGATGAATTTAAAATATATGTGCAATGTAATTGGTTATGTATACTCTATTGATGAGATATGAAGCCATTGTTGTTGGCTATAATGATGCAAATGAGATAATTGAGGCATGGTTGCCTAAATAATGATGAGAAAATGAGAATGAAATTGATAATGAAATAATGAATGAATTGTGTGTCTAATGTGTTATTCCATTTTCAGAGTTTTATTGTTGGTGGCATGCCTAATGGTAACAATCTCTTGAAGCTAGGTTGGATTTGATCCTTGAAGCCAAGTTGGGTTGAAGTTTAGCATGCTTAACTCCCCTTGAAGCTTGGTTGGGTCTAATCCTTGAAGCCTAGTTGAGATGTTACAACCCTTGAAGCTAGGTTGGGTTTGGTTCTTGAAGCCAAGTTGGGTTGATACTTAGCATGCTTTGTTCCCCTTGAAGCTTGGTTGAGCCTAATCCTTGAAGCCTAGTTGGGATAATGATAATGATAAATGTGATAATTGAAGCAAAACATTAACTCTGAAAGTTGAATGGCATATTAGTGTCTTTTGGGCCCATGCTTGTCTTTGTTTCAATGTGATTCATGAATGGTGAAACAATTGAATAAAATAATGGAATGTAGTGTTATGAAAAATATGAATATATCATTTATGAATATTGTCTTTGTTGTTGAAATGTGTGACATTGGCATTGCATTGAAACATATTGTTATTGTAGTTTGTACCACTAAGCCTTTGGCTTAGCGCGATTGTGATTCATCGAGCAGGTGATAGGGTAGAGCCAGAGAGTTCATCTAGACTGAGTCGAGTCTAGACTCTGAAGTGTTGATAGTGGGCTTAAAGATCAGAGATGAACTGCCAAACATATATAGACTTTATGTTTTGTAAAATTTGATTTTGATGTTTAGGTATTTATAAATACCGCTATATTTTCCGCTGCGTATTGAATGAATGTTTTATTTATTGTGTTTTATGATATAACTTAAATGTTTTAAATTTGCTCATATTATTGTAAAAAGGAAATATTAGTTTGTTTTATAAACTGTAGCATTCCTATATTCAGTATACGTATATTACAATTGTGGTAGCATGTAGTGTGCGTATACTGGGTATAGGGGTGTTACAATTGTTGTGGTATCAGAGCCTAGGTTTGAGATTCTCAACCTAGGTAAATTGTAAAAAAAAATTTATTTTTAAAATATTGTTTTAAAATACGATACATGTTTTGGTATTGGCAGTCTCTGATCTTTGATGAGGTATATTCTGCTGTGTTTGCAGATATAGGTAGTGATGGCATCTCAGTCACGTCAGTCTGTAGAAGGTAGTGCTGAGAGTGTAGCTCCAGAAGAGGGTAGAGAAGGAGCTAGGGTTGAGAGAGCTAGTGAGGCACCTGCTCTGGTGCTAGGGAGATCAGCTGCTGATGAGGTTCCACTGGGTTGATTACGGCATGTGGTAGAATTGTTGAGGCGAGCTCCAGTGCAGCCGCCACCGCCACCACAGCCACATGTACCGGTGAGGCGTTATGATAAATTGAGAAAGTATGGGGCTGAGGATTTTCTTGGTACTACAGATCCTGCAGTAGCTGAGCAGTGGTTGGATAGAGTGCAGAGAGTATTTATTCAGTTGCAAGCCACTCCTGAAGAGAAGTTTGATTATGCTAGATCATTGCTGCAGAAAGATGCTTATGATTGGTGGAAGATAGTTCCACATGCTATGGATGATCCACCTACGTTGTCTTATGGTGATTTTCTGCGGGAGTTTGAGCAGATATATACTCTGAGGGAGTATAAGGATGTCAAAAAGATGGAATTTCTAAATTTGAGACAAGATAACCGGACTGTGACAGAGTATGAGGTTGAGTTTATCCGGTTGAGTCGCTATGCCGGTGGGATTATTGCAGATGAGATTGACCGGTGTAGGAGATTTGAGGAGGGGTTGAGGCCCTCTATTATGTGTATTGTAGCTGGTTCTCGGTATCAGGATTTTTCTCAATTGGTTGTAGCAGCCAGAAGTGTTGAGAGAGCACAAGCTATTGCAACAGCTGCTACTGAGGAGGAGACCAGAGTTAGGAGATCCCAGTTTGAGGCAGGGTCTTCATATATGAAGAGAGGCCGAGGAAGTTTTGTTCCGAGAATTAGTAGGAGCCAGAGGCAGTCAGGTAGGTCAGTTCAGTATCAGAGGCAGAGAACGAGACCTACAGTTTATGTAGCGAGTGCTCCGACTCCAGTGGTTTAGAGATCCATTCCACCTATATGTGTTCATTGTGGTAGGACCCATGGGGATACTTGTTGGAAGACGGGTGGATCAGGAGTATGCTTTAGATGTGGGTCACGAGCTCACTTTATCAAAGATTGCCCTGAGATGCAGGATGATAGACAGACTGATACTGCAGCTTTTCGACCTAGTGTCAGCAGAGGTGGTCGAGGGGGCAGAGGTTTTAGTAGAGGCGGTCGACCTGGATTTAGTCAGAGAGGAGGCTCTACATCTGGAGGCAGTAGGCCAGATGAGGCTGGGCCATCTCAACGAGTGTATGTGATGCAGAGGCAGCCAGATGCTTCAGCAGTCATTGCGGGTACATTTTCTTTATTTGGCATTTCAATTCTTGCTTTGATTGATCCAGGATCTACTCATTCATACATAAGTGCATCTATTTTTCCTGTGTCTGAATTGCATTCAGAATCCTTAGGATTTGATGTCTTGGTGACAAATCCTTTAGGACATAGTGTTGTGGTGAGTAAAGTGCATCATGATAGTTCAGTTGTGGTGCAAGGTGAGGAGTTCCTGGGTGATTTAATTGAAATGCCTTTTAAGGAGTATGATTTGATCTTAGGCATGGATTGGTTGTCTAAGCATGGAGCTATAGTAGATTGTTAAAAGAAGTGTGTTACCCTTAGAACCAGTGATGGTTGAAGTGTGATGGTATCTAGTGAGCAGAGACAACTTGCATCCTTGTTTGTTTCAGCTTTTGCAGCTAGAAAGTTGATTAGAAAAGGGTGTGATGCTTATCTTGCTCATGTTGTGGATACCAGAGTAGTGGGTTCTCAGCTTGATAGTATACCCACGGTTGTGAAATTTCCAAATGTTTTTCCAGAGGAGTTGCCAGGGTTACCCCCTGAGAGAGAGGTTGAGTTTGGTATCAATTTGTTGCCTGGTACCACTCCCATCTCTATTACTCCATATCGAATGGCACCTGCTGAGTTGAGAGAGTTTAAGGTGCAGTTGCAGGAGTTGTTGGATAAAGGGTTTGTTAGCCCTAGTGTTTCTTCGTGGGGAGCTCCTGTTTTGTTTGTGAAGAAGAAGGATGGTAATTTGAGGTTATGCATCGATTATAGGCAATTGAATAAGGTGACTATCAAGAATAAGTATCCTTTTCCTAGGATTGATGATCTCTTCGATCAGTTGAAGGGAGCAGTAGTGTTTTCCAAGATTGATTTGAGATCAGGGTACCATCAGTTGAGGGTTAGAGCTGAAGATGTTCCTAAGACAGCTTTTCACACAAGGTATGGGCATTACGAGTTTTTAGTGATGCCTTTTGGGTTAACAAATGCACCTACAGCTTTCATGGATTTGATGAATAGGGTGTTTAGGCCCTATTTGGATCAGCTTGTGGTGGTCTTCATTGATGATATTTTGGTGTATTCGCGTAATGAAGAGGATCATGTCAAGCATCTGCGGATTGTGTTACAGACCCCGAGAGAGAAGCAATTGTATGCTAAGCTATCGAAGTGTGAGTTTTGGCTTGATCAAGTGACTTTCCTTGGTCATATAGTTTCAGCAGATGGTATAAGAGTTGATCCGAGTAAAGTTGAGGCTATTTTAAATTGGACTCCACCGAAGTCTGTAACTGAAGTTAGAAGTTTTTTGGGTTTGGCAGGCTATTATCGACGCTTTGTGAAAGGTTTTTCTTTGATAGCTACTCCACTCACCAGATTTCTTTGAAAGGGAGTTAGATTTGAGTGGACAGATCAGTGTCAAGCTAGCTTTGAGCGGTTGAAGGAGATGTTGACTCAAGCTCCTGTTCTTACATTGCCTGTGGAAGATAAACCATATGTGATTTACAGTAATGCTTCACATAATGGTTTAGGTTGTGTTTTGATGCAAGAGGGTAAAGTTATAGCTTATGCTTCTTGGCAGTTGAAGCCGCATGAGCTTAATTATCCGACGCATGATTTGGAGTTAGCAGCTATAGTTTTTGCTTTGAAGATTTGGCGACATTACTTGTATGGGGAGAAGTGTTTCATTTATACAGATCATAAGAGTTTGAAATATTTGGTGGTTCAAGGAGAGCTTAATCTTTGGCAGAGACCGTGGTTGGAATTGATTAAAGATTACGACTGTTTGATTGATTATCATCCTGGGAATGTTGTTGTTGATGCCTTGAGTCGGAAGTCTTTAGCAGGTTTGACTGTGTTTTCGCTCTCGTTGCTTGTTGAGTTGAGAGGGTTGCATGCTAGTTTTGAATCATGTGATGATGGTGCATTGTTGGCTCAATTGCATTTAAGACCGGTGTTGTTGGATCAGATTAAAGAGGCTCAATTGGCAGATGAGAAAATTCAGAAAGTTGTGTCAGATTGCAAAAATGGGGAGAGCCGAGATTTTCATGTGAAAAGTGATGGTAGCCTTTAGTTTAAAGATAGGTTGTGTGTTCCTGATGATGTTAGTTTGAGAAAGATTATTTTGGAGGAAACACATCAATCGGTTTTTGCTATGCACCCTGGGAGTACTAAAATGTATCATGATTTGAAGCAACATTACTGGTGGTCAGGTATGAAGAGGGACATAACGGAGTTTGTATCCAAGTGTCTCACTTGTCAGAAAGTAAAAGTTGAGCATCAAGTTCCAACAGGGTTGCTTCAACCTTTATCAGTGCCTGAATGGAAATGGGAACGTGTGACAATGGATTTTATGTCTGGTTTGCCATTAAATCAGAAGAAGCATGATGCTATTTGGGTGATTGTTGATCGGTTGACAACGACAGCTCATTTTCTTCCAGTTTGAATGGACTACTCTTTGGAAAAGTTGGCTGAGCTGTATATCAGTGAGATAGTGAAATTGCATGGAGTCCCAATTTCTTTAGTGTCTGATCGAGATCCTCAGTTTACTTTGAGATTTTGGAAGAGTTTACATGGTGCTTTGGGTTCTCGATTGCACTTTAGCACTGCTTTTCATCCGCAGACAGATGGGCAGTCAAAGAGAGTGATACAGATTATAGAGGATATGTTGAGAAGCTGTGTCATTGATTTCTCTGGAAGTTGGGACAGATTTTTGCCACTTGTGGAATTTGCTTACAACAACAGTCATCAATCCAGTATTGGAATGGCACCATATGAGGCATTGTATGGTAAAAGACGTAGAATGCCTCTATGTTGGAATGAAATTGGAGAAGATAAATTGGTTGGTCCTGATTTAATTAAAGAAACGGAAGAGAAAGTGAAGATAATTCGGGATCGGTTGAAAGCAGCTTCAAATCAGCAGAAATCTTATTCAGATTTAAAGAGGAGAGACATGGAGTTTAATGTTGGAGATAAAGTATTTTTGAAAGTTTCTCCTTGGAAAAAGATTTTGAGATTTAGTAGAAAAGGGAAACTAAGTCCTCGTTTTATTGGACCTTATGAAGTATTAGAAAGAGTTGGGGCCAGTTGCTTATCGACTTGCTTTGCCGCCTGAGTTGGATAGAATCCACAATGTCTTCCATGTTTCTATGTTGCGGAGGTACAGATCAGATCCATCTCATGTTCTGTCCATTGAATCTATTGAGGTGAGTCTGGATCTGACATTTGAAGAAGAACCAGTTGCTATTTTGGCACATGGAGTGAAAGAGTTAAGAAATAAGAAAGTGCCACTTGTAAAAGTTCTTTGGAAGAATCATGCCAAAGAAGAGGCAACTTGGGAGAGTGAGCAAGTGATGCGAGATCAGTATCCCCAGCTATTTCAGACTTGATATCAGGTAATTTCGAGGACGAAATTTCTTTTTAGAGGGGGAGAATTGTAATATCCCAAAGTATACCCTAAAAGTTTTGGCATTATTATTGTATTTGGATTTAATGTATATGTTTAAGTGGGAAGATTAAAGATGAGAAGAGAGATGTGTATATGTTGTATATATAGAGATATATACAACATATACAAGTCAAATTATTATATGGTCAAAAGAAGAAATAATTGATTTTAATTAATTAGTGAAATAATTTAAAAGGGAAAATTAATGAGTGGAAGAGAATATTTTAGAATATTTTAATGATATATTGCTTGGTGGAGGTTTAAGTGGAGAATAAATGTTTGACTTTGCCTCTTGGTTTCTTCATTTTCTTCTTCTTTTTCTTTTCTTTTCCTTGTTGGCCGGGCATCACCTAAGCAAGAGAGAAGTGAGTTTTTGATTTTTTTTTTCCAAGCTTAAAATTGAAGAAGATTTCAAGTAATCAAGTGGGAAATTTAAGAATTTTTATTAACTTTGGTAAGTTTTCTCTTGATTCTCTTATTTTATTTTAAGTTGTGTTTGAGTTTGGTGTTGGATTATTAAGAGCATGAATATGTTTGATTGTGGTGTGTTTAAGAGTGTTGGGTTTAAATGATTTTGATTTTGGGGTTGAATTGAAGAGATGAAGTTAGGTTTGGTGTTGGAAGAGTTAGAGTTGTGAGTTGGTAATTGATGTATATTGTGAGTTTGATCAAATTATTATCTTAGATTTTCTATGTGTTTGTGTTTATTGATGTTGGAAGCCTAGAATACATGAGTTTGGTCCGAAACAGAAGCATTTTGGATGCCACTCCCATGGCCCTTGGATGCCACAACCGTGGGGGTGTTAAGCAAATTGGACAGATTCGTTTTCTAACCCACGCCCGTGGGGGGTTTGTGAGGCCACGACCGTGGGGTTGTGAGGCCACGACCGTGGGGTTTTAGATAGTGGTTTTGGCTTGTATTTGTGATCTATGGGTCTAGTATGAGACTAATAGGTGAATAATTGTATTAGATTTCATGTGTATTTGTAAATAAGTGTGTATTATTCCTTTTGAATTAGGTTGTGAAGAGGTTGAGTTGCCCTAACCTAAGTGTTGAGAATTCTTGGAAGGGGAAGTGTATAGAATGGTGTGAGTTGCTCTTGAGGTAAGTACAAACTTACATGGTTGCATACATTTACATGATTTTGAGACTTAACACATTTGGTTGTAAATGTGTTAATTAATTTACTATATTGTTAATACAATTTGATTAATGTTATGATTTGTATAATGTGAAAGATATGATGATCATTCAAATGTATGTGCAATGCAATTGGATATGATGAATTGCTTTAATGTGAATTGAGATATGATGAGATGTGATGCCATTGTGGTTGGCTATAATGATTCAAATGAAATAAGTGGGGCAAGTTTGCCTAGATGATGATGAATTTAAAATATATGTGCAATGTAATTGGTTATGTATACTCTATTGATGAGATATGAAGCCATTGTTGTTGGCTATAATGATGCAAATGAGATAATTGAGGCATGGTTGCCTAAATGATGATGAGAAAATGAGAATGAAATTGATAATGAAATAATGAATGAATTGTGTGTCTAATGTGTTATTCCATATTCAGAGTTTTGTTGTTGGTGGCATGCCTAACGGTAACAATCTCTTGAAGTTAGGTTGGATTTGATCCTTGAAGCCAAGTATACGTATATTACAATTGTGGTAGCATGTAGTGTGCGTATACGGGGTATAGGGGTGTTACACTCATCATCTTGTTCAAATAGTTTGTCTATTTCGGACACCTCTTTGGTTTTCAATTTCTTCTCAAATTTCTTTTCTAAATCAGCAATCATCTTTTCAATATCAGATGTCTCGGTCTTTTCAATAGTTGCCTTCTCAACAACCTTCGACTCCTTTTTGTCTTGAGGATCTTGTAGTATTAGGCCCAATCATCATCATCAATGATCACCTTCTCATCATCACAAGCCGCTTCATTAACTTTCGTCTTCCCCTTGTCCTTTGGCTTCTTAGTGCTAGCAGAAGCCTCGGCATGATTCTCTAAGATTGCAGTCAATTGGTTCCTTATGGTCTCAGCTAGGGCCTCATTTATTTCTTCCATCTTGGCATTGAGGGCTTCATCCACCATTCTTTGAATCTGTTCGGGCTCCATTGTTCTTGGTGAGCAAGTGATTGAGTCGTTGCTAGATATCTCGACTCCGGCGTAAGTCGGATTGTTGTAAACTTTTGAACTTTCATAATCCAAGGCTGTGAACCAGAGAGGACCAATGATATGAGATGCAAATGTATGCAAGTATGCATGTATGCACAAACAATAGACAAACAAGGATAAATTAGGACGTTCCTTCCAACCTTATAACATCCACGCACGAACGGCGAGTCTCTTTTCCTAGGTATATAGTTAACAAAATACCAACATGGGGTACCTTGCTTTCGAATAATTCCCTCGGACGTTTCAACCAATAGTTATATTTTCGAAAATGGAAATCAATCCATGATAATTCCCATTAATTAGGCTTTAATCCATTCAACCAACTAAAGTATCTTTTTATGCTATATTGGATTAAAATGAAATTAAGAGGCTTATTATAAATAGATTTCTCATTTGAAAAGAGGTAACTAGTGGTTCATGCCAAAAACAAGCCCATAGTTAATTTATTCTTAGTGTAAACTAGGCCCACAATTGATTTTTGGTATTTCATAATTGACCTAAATATTTTTGCAAGCTCTTTGTAAGAAAATGTTGGGTGAAAATAGTTTTGTTTCTAAGCCCATTGTAAAAGATTCTAGAAAAATGGATTTTAGGTTTGTATTTGGGCCATGGGCCAAAGAATTTATTTATTTATTTTTAGAAAAAGTCTTATGTCCAAAGACCATCTTGAAAAATTTTAAAAAAATAGTTTTGGTCTTTTGGATTCTAGAGAAAAGTTTATTTTGAGCTTACAATATACTTAGGTCATATTAGAAAAAGAACAAACCAAATAGGCCATGATTTAGACTAAGATAAACTAACCATAGTCAAACAACATGCATCTGGGGTAAAACCTAAGGAAAGTAACTAGGCCAATTACATGAGCTTTAGTCTTTGGGTAGAAAGGCTTAGGTTCCTATAGCAAGTATATACCAAATGGTACAAGCTATGAATGGTTATGCCATGCTCGATCTCCAAACCTTGAGTGAAAGTATGGTATCCCTTACATAACATAACATGGGCAACACGGGCGTCCTAACTCACGCACACGATTCAATCTAATATGATGAAATGGATAATATCATTATAAGAAAGAATAGAATAATATAAAGACCAACAGAATCAACTTCTCTTATCTCCAGTGGAGTCGCCACTGTGAGCGGAAATTTTCGACCCCACTCCCGGTGGAATGGTTCTTGCGACTACAGCACTGTTTAGGCTCAGGGCCTTAGAGAACACGGACCTAAGTCCAGAGAAAATGGAGTCGCCACCCGGACAGGCCGGGAAAAAGAAAGGGGTGGATGACTCGATTCCTAAGGAATCCCCAACCCCTTAATGGGTTCAAAAAGTTGGGTATGTGTGGGGAAGGTGAGAAATGGCCCAGCACCCCCACAACGCCCGGTTCATTGGAACCGGCCTCCTTTACAGGTCTTAAAATTATAAAATTCTTAAATATAACAATATTATCCATACTACACACAATAAAAAGAAAGCATCATTATATTAAAATCAAAGCAATGTCGAAACAAAACAAAATAAATGGACACCCATCCAAGGATAGAAACATGTCCTTACATCACATGCCTAGATAGGACACCCACCAAAAGGTAGAAACATGCCCTTTACAAAGGTTCTAAAATAGAAAAGAAAATTAAATTACATGATATTTAACTAATGAGGTACCCATCAAGTGGAAACATACCTCTTACAACTTTTGGAAGTCTAAATTGATTGATAAAAGTAAATAATCATCCATAATAAATAAATCATTCATTAAAAGTATTTAAATATCAACAAAATAAACATCCATCCATGATAAATTAAATAAATCAAGTATTGAAATTAAATAGATTAAAGCATAAAAGATAAATCAAGGTATAAATAAATATGGAATTGAATAAAGAAATAAAAGTTCAATTATAGCTGCTGTGACTTTTTATGGAATTAAAATAGATTAGGGTTTTATGTTTTTATGTTTTTTTATGTTTTAAAGGGATTAGGGTTCATAAAAATTAGGGTTTAAGATTTTAAAAGGATTAGGGTTTATTATTTTAGGTTTAAAAGTTGAATTTTGGATTTTAGGCTTTAAAATTAGGGTTCTCGGGTAAAAGATAATTTTTAGGGTTTTAGAAATAAATTTGATATTCTATGAAGTTTTATATTTTTAAACAAATGGATTGAAGTTTTTATAAGTAGAAAAGATGTTTTTTAAGGTTTTTTGAATGAAATAGAACCTACTTTAAAAATTTGAAAGAAACAAAATTTGATTTTGGTTTTGTAGAAAAATATGTTCAATTAAAGTTTCAAGATTTTTAAGAAGAAAAAATAACAATTTTAATTCTTTTTAGAAAAGAAGGTCACGTTTTAGTGTTTTAACTTTGGAGGAATTAAACTAAAGTTCTAAAGTTTTTTATTTAAAGAAACCCTAATTCCATAATTTAGCTACTGTGTAACATAAATCAATTAAGGAAAATCACTTACCTTCATTTGTTGATTTTTCCAAAAATAATTCTTCTTGGATGAACTAGCTCCAAAGACAAGACTTTGTTGCCTTTGAATTCCTTAATTCGTGCTGCTACTCCCTTAAAAATTAGTTGAATTGAATTATTGCTTTTCCTTCCTTGATTTGGTTTCCAATCCCAAGCTCACTGTGAAATTTTTTCCTCCCTCAATTTGGTTCTATTGGTCCTTATGTATAATAGTTTTTAGGTTGTTTATTCCTAATTATACACAGCAATTAATATTAATAAAAAAAAGAAATTAAAACCTAATTGGATTAGGTTTCTAAAAATTTACGTCAAAAAATTTTGCGCTGGCAAAAACTACGGCAGCCGGGCCCGTGGCTAGGCATGTTGGAATGCCAGCCCATAGGAAATTCCTGCGGGTGAACAGTTGGGCCTGAGGGCGCATCGCCCGCAAGAATTTCCTGCGGGGCAAAACTTCCTCGGGCCCGCGCAACTATTTTTCGCTGTCGATTTTTTTCCGACTCCGATTTTTATTTTTATTTTGATTTTTTGATTTTGATTTGTTTATTTTTTTATTAATAAAATTAGATTATAAAGCAAAAACTATTTAATTAAAATTATTTTGGACCAATTAGACAACAAAAATCATTTATTGGATCGGATTGGGTCAAAAATTAAGGGTCTACACTTATTCAGTTGGAAGCTACTACAGAAGAAAAATTTGATTACATAGTTTCTCTTTTGTAGGAAGATGCATATGATGGTGGAAAACAATTCCTTATTGATTAGATAGACCACCAGTGTTGAGTTATGAGTATTTTCTTATGGAGTTTGAGAGGAAATACATGCCAAGAGATTATAGAGATAAGATAAAGAGAGACTTTTTAGATTTAAAGCAAGGAAAGAAGACAGTAGATGAGTATGAAAAAGAATTTCTTCGGATGAGTAGGTATGCGGATGGAATTTTGACTGATGAGGTGGATAGATGTAGAAGGTTTGAAGAGGGATTGAAGCCACTAATTTTCTGTTAGGTTGCTACAGTATAGTATGAAGATTTTTCTAGGTTAGTGTTAACTGCACAAAATGTGGAAAAGGCTCATAGAATTGCTGCGGCTGTAGCGTTAGAAGAGAGTCAGAGTGAGAAAGTCCAGAATGAGGAAGGGTTGCCATCTCACATGAGGGTGTGAGAGGATTTTATGCTGGATGATAGTGAGGGTCAGTGGCAATCTAGTATGACTATTAAGTCAGGGCAGAGGCCCAAATCATCATATATTAGTACCCCTACTTTTAGTTCTCCGAGACCTATTCCACCAATATGTAGACAGTGTGGTAGAATTCATAAAGATGTTTTTTGGGGAGTAAATTCTCATGGATTTTATAGATGCGGATCCCAGGAGCATTATGTGAGTTATTGTCTAGAGCCACAAATAAATTGACAGGAGGACACTGTTGATTTTAGATCTAGTTTTAGAGAAGGCAAGAGTGGTAGAGGTAGCAGGGCATAATTTAGATAGAGAGAAGGGTCCACGACTATGGATAGATTAGAAAGAGTTAGGGCAGTGCGAAATATGTATGCGATGTAGAGAAAGCAGGATGATCCAGATATAGGTGAGCGTAATTTTTTATTATTTGGTATTATTATTTGTGTAATGATTGAATGTTAAATTTCTTTAATGGTAATGTTAGAGTTGAAAATTTATTAAATTAATCTGAAACTAGTATAAATGTTTGAGGATATGCATAAGAGGCAGAGTTGAGATTTGTGAATGTATTATTGGGATTTATTCACCGAGATAGATAATTTCTAGGATACAATTATTTGACGAGAGAATTATAATATTCTAATTTTTAATGTACGTTGGAATAGTAAATATGGGAGAGTAAATAGTTGCGATGGATAGAGAAAATATAAGATGAATATGTATGATAGATTTAATATATATGCATATGTTATATATATTTGAAATATATTTGAAATATATTTGAAATAAGCATGACATATATAAGACATATACATACACCCAAGATATATATCACATATATATTATGTATAATTGGTTATAGGTAAAGTTGATTTTAATTAATAAAAATAATAATAATAACAAGGGAGAGAAAAAGTGAAAGTCAAAAGAAGGGAGAAAGAGATTGCTTGATAGTGACTATATTATATTATACATATATAGATAAGGATGGAATTAAAAGGAAGAGGATATTTTCTTCTTCACCTTCTTTTGTTCCACAGAGAGTAAGGGGAGCTTGATTTCAAGAGATTTAAAGGTGGATATTGAAGGTTTAGCAAGAACTCAAGTAAGTGTTTATCACTAAGCTTGTTTTTATGTGATTATATATATATGATATGGTTAATGAGAGAAAGTGATGATTGATTGAATACGATGATAGTTATCATATATTGGAGTTATATATGTGTTGAATTGAAGGGTAAATCATGGATATAAACTGAAGTGATGAATAAGGGTTTTGTAGAGATGAATTGGGAATTGAGTGAATTGGTGTATGGATGATTGTGTGAATGAATTATAATGATGATTGTTGTTGATGATGTTGTGTTTAGGCCATGAGGATTCAAGTGGAGAAGAGTAAGCTTGGGAATGCCAAGGTTTGTACATATAATGTATTTGGTTTGTACATATTAACCATTCTTTGTGATATGTGTGTTGTAGTGATGAAACTTGTGCAAGGTGTGATTTTTAGGTGCCATGTAACACCCCCATATCCAATGCACACACACCACAACCACAACAATGTAGCATATGTGCACCAAACATAGGAATGCTACATTTCTCTTAACATTTAGAACACTTTAAAACTTGATACAATACCCTTATCATCATACATTATAGAAAAATAGATCATTTACTTATAAAACAAAACATATTAGTTATGTATATATATATATATTTAAATATTACACAGCGAAAGTTATAAAATAATTACATATTTACACATTAAACATTTCTTTACAAAATATAAAGAAGTATACATGATTGGCAAGTCTGCTTTGATCTTTAAGCTCCCAAAAATGGGTTCCTCAAGGTCTACTCTCACTTGGTCTTGAAGAACTACCGGGTTCAACTCTATCAACTCTATTACCTGCGCGATTAAACACTATCGCGCTAAGCCAACGGCTTAGTAAGATAAAACATGCTATTGGTATGCTTTAATACAATACAATGTCAATTCTCAATTCATATTATACATGTAACCATTTATATGCAAAGCTAACATCATACCTTTACATTTCATAATTCAACATATAAATATATGCATATCACATTTCAACATCTTTTCTCATACTTCATTAACTAATCATTAAACAATCCATAAACAACACTAAACAAAGACAAGCATGGGCCCAAGACACACTAATATGCAATTCAATTTTCAGAGTTAATGCTTTGGTTTGTTATCACATTTATCAATATCATATACCCAACTAGGCTTCAAGGATCAAGTTCAACCAAGCTTCAAGGGGAGCAAAGCATGCTAAGCTTCTACCCAACTTGGCTTCAAGAACTAATCCAACCTAGCTTCAAGGGTGGTAACATCTCAATTAGGCTTCAAGGATCCAATCCAACCTAACTTCAAGAGATTGTTACACTTATTAGGCATGCCACCAACAACAAACTCTGAAAATGGAATAACACATTAGCCACACAATTCATTTAGATTTCATTCTCAATTCTCATTATCATTTAGGCAAACATGCCTCATTTATCTCCATTGAATCACATTAGCCAATAACAATGGCTTCACATTTTATTTCACAATATAACACTTCATTATTCAAGTGTATATTTATCTCATCCATGATCACATTATATCTCATATAGCATCATTCATCATAGCCAAACACAATGGCATTGTCTCATATCATGTCTTATTTGAATTATCATTTCATCTTTGATACAACATTTCAATATACATTACTCATGAACCACATTACCATTCAAAGTGCATAACAACATTGCTAAATCTCAACAATGCAATTAGGGCAAAACACAATTGATATGATTCATAGCTTTATGATCTTCCACATTCATTTGATTAGATCATTCTTGTGTTTGAAACATGTTTATAATGTTCATATTTAAGTTTAAAAACAATGGAACCTTTGAAGAATCAAAACAATGTAAAAAGAAACAAAGTATAAAACAATATGTAATTCATTTGTAGGACACGCCCAACCCATTTGATGAACATGCCCAGCCACTTGATGGAACACGCCCGTGTCACTAACAACAAAAGAGACAGTAGCCAATTCAAACAATTGACACGCCCATCACCTTTGATGGACACGCCCGTGTCTCTCCAATGCATATGGCCGTGTCACCCATCAACACAACCTTAACTAAAACCAACACTTTCTCAATTTCACTCAAACACAATATTCATCATATAACATGTTTCAAGTGAACAAAATCAATGTTCTAACACATTTTCATCACAAGAATTACTTCACAACACATTAATATAACAATTAAACACATATCATCTCAAAACCCTAAAATCAACACTCTTCTCCATTCTTCCAAATCAACATCTCCACCACTTCCAACAACAACCTCTAATTAAACTCATAACTTAAAATCAATTAAACACTTGAAAACACAACACAACACATCTCAAACCCACCAAATCACAAAATCACCAAACCCTTATTCACTTCCAACAAAACTTCCAAATAAACAAAGAAAACAAGAGAATACTTACTTTAGAAGAAGAAATTCCACCAATCCTTTGTCAAAACCTTGGATTGCTTCTTCAATTCACTTCTAGCATCAAGAACACTTATCTTTCCCTTTTGTTAATGGAGAGCCGGCCACTTCATGAAGAAAGAAGAAAATGATGAAGACACAAAGTCAATTTTTGCTTTTAATCTCCACCAAGTATTCTTATCCAAGCAAATACCAAAATGCCCTCAATCATATAACTAACTTTTTGTCTTATCTAAGCTCTTATATGTAATTACACACTTAACACAAAAATATCTTCTTCCACTTAACCAACACTTTGACTCTTCATTTGACCAATTTATATGTTATATATATCATCATATACACAACATATACCATTCTCTCTAAACCCTAAATCTTTCCCAATACACATATACACAAGCATTCTCCTCCCAATTTCTTTTCTTATCCCATCATATACATTCAATCCAATATATAACAATAACAACAACAATAACAACAACAACAATATGCAAAACTTCTAGGGCATAAATGAGGATATTACAATTCTCCCCCTCTAAAAAGAAATTTTGTCCTCGAAATTACCTGATATCAAAACTGAAACAACTGCGGATACTGCTCTTGCATAAATTGCTCACTTTCCCAAGTTGCTTCTTCTTTTCCATGATTCTTCCATAGCACTTTCACCAATGGTACACTCTTGTTCCTCAACTCTTTCACTTCTCATGCCAAGATAGCAACTGGTTCCTCTTCAAAAGTCAAGTCTGGGCTCACTTCAATAGATTCAAATGGCAACACATGAGATGGATCCGACCTATATCTCCTCAACATAGAAACATGAAACACATTATGAATATGATCCAACTCAGGTGGCAAAGCAAGTCGATATGCCACTGGCCCAACTCTTTCTAACACTTCATACGGCCCAATGAAACGAGGACTCAATTTCCCTTTCCGACCGAACCTCAAAATCTTCTTCCAAGGAGATACTTTCAAAAATACCTTATCTCCAACATTAAACTCTATGTCTCTCCTTTTCAGATCTGCATAAGACTTCTGTCGGTCTGAAGCTGCTTTTAATCTGCCTCGAATCAACTTTACTTTCTCTTCCGTTTCTTGAATCAAATCAGGGCCAATTATTTTACCTTCACCAAGTTCACTCCAACAAAGAGGTGTCCTGCACCGTCTACCATACAATGCTTCAAATGGTGCCATACCAATGCTGGATTGGTGACTGTTGTTGTAAGCAAACTCCACAAGCGGTAGAAATCTGCCCCAACTTCCAGAGAAATCGATGACACAGCTCCTTAACATGTCTTCAATAATCTGTATCACCCTCTCTGACTGCCCATCTGTCTGAGGATGGAAAGCAGTACTGAAGTGTAGTCGAGAATCCAAAGCACTATGCAAACTCTTCCAAAACCTTGAAGTAAACCTGGGGTCTCTATCAGACACTAAAGAAGTTGGAACACCATGCAACTTTACAATCTCATGGATATACAGCTCAGCCAACCTCTCCAAAGAGTAATCCATCCGCACTGGAAGGAAATGAGCTGTCTTAGTCAATCTATCCACAATCACCCATATGGCATCATGCTTCTTTTGTGTCAATGGCAAACCAGACACAAAATCCATCGTCACTCTATCCCACTTCCATTCTGGCACTGACAACGGTTGCAACAACCCGGTTGGAACTTGGTGCTCTGCTTTAACCTTCTGACAAGTGAGACATTTCGATACAAACTCAGCAATGTCTCTTTTCAACCCAATCCACCAATAATGCTGTCTCAAATCATGATACATCTTCGTATTACCCGGATGCATAGCAAACATCGACTGATGAGCTTCTTCCAAAATGACCTTTTTCAAAACAGCATCATCGGGTACACACAATCTGCTCTTGAACCAGAGACTCCCATCACTTTTCACAACAAAATCTCTAGATTTTCCATTTTTGCAATCTGAAATAATCTTTTGAATCTTCATATCCGTCATCTGAGCCTCTTTAATCTGATCTAGCAAAACTGGCTTCAATTGCAACTGTGCCAACAATGCACCATCATCACAAGGTACAAAACTGACATGCAATGCTCTCAACTCAACAAGCAACGAGAGCGAATACACAGTTAAACCAGCTACAGACTTCCGACTCAAGGCATCAGCAATAACATTTGCTTTACCTGGATGATAATCAATCAAGTAGTCGTAGTCTTTCATCAATTCTAACCATCTCCTCTGACGAAGATTGAGCTCTTTCTGGACACCCAAATACTTCAAACTCTTGTGATCAGTGTAGATGAAACATTTCTCCCCAAACAGATAGTGACGCCAAATTTTCAATGCAAATACAATGGCAGCCAATTCCAAATCATGGGTTGGATAATTAAGCTCATGCGGTTTCAACTGTCGAGATGCATAAGCTATAACTTTCCCTTCCTGCATCAATACACACCCCAAACCTCTATGTGAAGCATCACTGTAGATCACATATGGTTTGCCTTCCACAGGTAAAGTAAGAACAGGCGCTTGAGTTAACCTATCTCTCAACTGCTCAAAGCTCGCCTGACACTGATCCGTCCACAAAAACCTCACTCCCTTACGAAGCAATCTGGTGAGTGGAGTAGCTATCAGAGAAAACCCTTTTACAAATCGCCGGTAATAGCCTGCCAAACCCAGAAAACTTCTAACCTCTGTTACCGACTTGGGTGGACTCCAATTCAGAATAGCTTCAACTTTGCTCGAATCAACTCTGATGCCTTCTGCAGAAACAATATGACCAAGAAAAGCTACTTGATCCAACCAGAACTCACACTTCGACAATTTGGCAAACAATTGCTTCTCTCTCAAAATCTGCAACACAATTCGCAGATGCATATCATGTTCCTCTTCATTCCGCGAATACACCAGAATATCATCGATGAAGACCACTACAAACTGATCCAGATAGGGCCTAAACACCCTATTCATCAAATCCATAAAAGCTGCAGGTGCATTCGTCAGACCAAAAGGCATAACTAAAAACTCATAATGCCCATACCTGGTCCGAAAAGCTGTCTTCGGAACATCCTCAGCTCTGACTCTTAGCTGATGGTACCCAGATCTCAGATCAATTTTAGAAAACACAGCTGCACCCTTTAACTGATCAAAGAGATCATCAATTCTAGGCAAAGGATATTTATTTTTAATAGTCACCTTATTCAATTGCCTATAATCGATACACAACCTCAAGGTACCATCTTTCTTCTTCACAAATAGCACAGGAGCTCCCCAAGGAGAAACACTGGGGCGAATAAATCCTTTGTCCAATAACTCCTGTAATTGTACTTTCAACTCCCTTAATTCTGCTGGTGCCATTCTGTAAGGAGTAATCGAGATAGGAGTGGTACCAGGCAACAATTCGATACCGAACTCCACCTCTCTCTTAGGAGGCAATCCTGGCAACTCATCTGGAAAAACATCCGGAAACTCAGCATTTGTGGCAATGCTATCAATGGGAGAACCCTTCACTCTAGTATCCACCACATGAGCAAGATAGGCTTCACACCCATTTCTAATCAATCTCCTAGCTACAACAGCTGAAACAAATAGGGAGGCTAACTGTTCCTGCTCATTAGATACTAACACTTCTCTACCATCAACAGTCCTCAAAGAAACAATTTTCTTTTTACAATCCACCACAGCTCCATGTCGAGATAGCCAATCCATTCCTAAGATCACATCATATTCCTTAAATGGCATCTCAATCAAGTCTCCAAGGAACTCCTCACCTTGCACCCTCACTGCACTATCTCGGTGCACCTTACTCACAACCACACTATGCCCTAACGGATTTGTCACTAACACATCAAATCCTAGGGACTCAGCATGCACATCAAAAATAGGCAAAATAGATGCACTAATATAAGAATGGGTGGAACCCGGATCAATCAAAGCAAGTACTGGAGTATCAAATAAAGAAAAAGTACCAGCTATGACTGCCGATGCATCAGGCTGCCTCTGCATCACATAAATCCTCTGAGAAGATCCCACCTCCTCTAGTCTATTCTCTCTGGATGCAGAACCTCCTCTGGAACTGAACCCAACTCTGCCTCCTCTGCCAAAGCCCCTGCTTCCTCGACCTCCCCTCACACTGGGCCGAGAAGCTGCAGTATCAACTGACACCTGCTCTTGCCTCTCAGGGCAATCTCTCACAAAGTGATCAGGTGACCCACACCTGAAACAAACTCCCGCTACCCCTGCTTTCCAACAAGGACCACCATGTGGCCTCCCACAATGAATGCAGATGGGTAAGGTGGATCTCTGAACCATAGGGGTTGGACCACTCGCCACTGAAGCTGCAGGTCTAAATCTCTGTCTCTGTGACTACACTGACCTACCCACTGGTCTCTGGCTCCTACTACTCCAAGGAACAAAACTCCCTTTTCCTCTCTTCGCAGAAGAAGACCCTGCCTCGAACTAGGGCCTCCTAACTCTAGTCTCTTCCTCTGAAGCAGCTGCAATAACTTGAGCTCTCTCCACACTGCGAGCTGCTGCCACAAGCTGGGAAAAATTAGTATATCTTGAACCAGCCACATGACACATAAGAGAAGGCCGCAATCCCTCCTCAAATCTCCTGCATCTATCAATCTCATCAACTATAATTCCCCCAGCATACTCACTCAACCGGATAAATTCAACCTCATACTCTGTCACGGTCCGGTGATCCTGCCTCAAATCTAAAAACTCTCTTTTCTTCCCATCTTTATACTCCCTTGGAGTATACTTCAATTCAAATTCTCTCAAAAAGTCAGCATATGACAAAGTTGGTGGATCATCCATAGAATGGGGCACTGTCTTCCACCAACTATATGCATCCTTTTGTAGCAAAGATCTTGCATAGTCAAACTTTTCCTCAGGAGTGGCTTGCAACTGAACAAATACCCTCTGAACTCTATCAAGCCACTGTTCTGCCACAGCTGGATCAACTGTACCAAAGAAATCCTCTGCTCCATATTTCCTTAGCTTATCATAGTGCCTCACTGATACTGAAGGCTGAGGGGGTGGTGGCACTGGTTGCACAGGTGCTGGTCTCATAACTTCCATCATATTCCTGAACCAAGCTGGCGGAACATCCTCACCAACTGGTCTACCGACACCGAAGCAGGTGCCTCCTCAACACTATCAATCCTAGCTCCCTCCTCAGGAGCAACACTCTCCGCACTTCCCTCAATTGACTGCCGTGAGTGGGGATCCATTACTACCTATATCTACAAACACAGCAGATTATATCTTATTAAAGATCAAAGACTGCCAATCATAAATATGTATGTTATTCAAAAATTCACTTTTTAAGTAAAAATATTCTTTTTCTTACATTTTACCTAGGTTGAGAATCTCAAACCTAGGCTCTGATACCAAAACAATTGTAACACCCCCATATCCAATGCACACACACCACAACCACAACAATGTAGCATATGTGCACCAAACATAGGAATGCTACATTTCTCTTAACATTTAGAACACTTTAAAACTTGATACAATACCCTTATCATCATACATTATAGAAAAATAGATCATTTACTTATAAAACAAAACATATTAGTTATGTATATATATATATTTAAATATTACACAGCGGAAGTTATAAAATAATTACATATTTACACATTAAACATTTCTTTACAAAATATAAAGAAGTATACATGATTGGCAAGTCTGCTTTGATCTTTAAGCTCCCAAAAATGGGTTCCTCAAGGTCTACTCTCACTTGGTCTTGAAGAACTACCGGGTTCAACTCTATCAACTCTATTACCTGCGCGATTAAACACTATCGCGCTAAGCCAACGGCTTAGTAAGATAAAACATGCTATTGGTATGCTTTAATACAATACAATGTCAATTCTCAATTCATATTATACATGTAACCATTTATATGCAAAGCTAACATCATACCTTTACATTTCATAATTCAACATATAAATATATGCATATCACATTTCAACATCTTTTCTCATACTTCATTAACTAATCATTAAACAATCCATAAACAACACTAAACAAAGACAAGCATGGGCCCAAGACACACTAATATGCAATTCAATTTTCAGAGTTAATGCTTTGGTTTGTTATCACATTTATCAATATCATATACCCAACTAGGCTTCAAGGATCAAGTTCAACCAAGCTTCAAGGGGAGCAAAGCATGCTAAGCTTCTACCCAACTTGGCTTCAAGAACTAATCCAACCTAGCTTCAAGGGTGGTAACATCTCAATTAGGCTTCAAGGATCCAATCCAACCTAACTTCAAGAGATTGTTACACTTATTAGGCATGCCACCAACAACAAACTCTGAAAATGGAATAACACATTAGCCACACAATTCATTTAGATTTCATTCTCAATTCTCATTATCATTTAGGCAAACATGCCTCATTTATCTCCATTGAATCACATTAGCCAATAACAATGGCTTCACATTTTATTTCACAATATAACACTTCATTATTCAAGTGTATATTTATCTCATCCATGATCACATTATATCTCATATAGCATCATTCATCATAGCCAAACACAATGGCATTGTCTCATATCATGTCTTATTTGAATTATCATTTCATCTTTGATACAACATTTCAATATACATTACTCATGAACCACATTACCATTCAAAGTGCATAACAACATTGCTAAATCTCAACAATGCAATTAGGGCAAAACACAATTGATATGATTCATAGCTTTATGATCTTCCACATTCATTTGATTAGATCATTCTTGTGTTTGAAACATGTTTATAATGTTCATATTTAAGTTTAAAAACAATGGAACCTTTGAAGAATCAAAACAATGTAAAAAGAAACAAAGTATAAAACAATATGTAATTCATTTGTAGGACACGCCCAACCCATTTGATGAACACGCCCAGCCACTTGATGGAACACGCCCGTGTCACTAACAACAAAAGAGACAGTAGCCAATTCAAACAATTGACACGCCCATCACCTTTGATGGACACGCCCGTGTCTCTCCAATGCATATGGCCGTGTCACCCATCAACACAACCTTAACTAAAACCAACACTTTCTCAATTTCACTCAAACACAATATTCATCATATAACATGTTTCAAGTGAACAAAATCAATGTTCTAACACATTTTCATCACAAGAATTACTTCACAACACATTAATATAACAATTAAACACATATCATCTCAAAACCCTAAAATCAACACTCTTCTCCATTCTTCCAAATCAACATCTCCACCATTTCCAACAACAACCTCTAATTAAACTCATAACTTAAAATCAATTAAACACTTGAAAACACAACACAACACATCTCAAACCCACCAAATCACAAAATCACCAAACCCTTATTCACTTCCAACAAAACTTCCAAATAAACAAAGAAAACAAGAGAATACTTACTTTAGAAGAAGAAATTCCACCAATCCTTTGTCAAAACCTTGGATTGCTTCTTCAATTCACTTCTAGCATCAAGAACTCTTATCTTTCCCTTTTGTTAATGGAGAGCCGGCCACTTCATGAAGAAAGAAGAAAATGATGAAGACACAAAATCAATTTTTGCTTTTAATCTCCACCAAGTATTCTTATCCAAGCAAATACCAAAATGCCCTCAATCATATAACTAACTTTTTGTCTTATCTAAGCCCTTATATGTAATTACACACTTAACACAAAAATATCTTCTTCCACTTAACCAACACTTTGACTCTTCATTTGACCAATTTATATGTTATATATATCATCATATACACAACATATACCATTCTCTCTAAACCCTAAATCTTTCCCAATACACATATACACAAGCATTCTCCTCCCAATTTCTTTTCTTATCCCATCATATACATTCAATCCAATATATAACAATAACAACAACAACAATATGCAAAACTTCTAGGGCATAAATGAGGATATTACATGCCATGGGTGTGGCCATGGAGAGCCATGACCGTGGACCTTAAATAGACTCTGTTTGCATGAGATTTTTTGGGAGAAACATAATTATATTGTATGCCATAGGCATGGCCCTTGAGTGCTACGGCCGTGAGATTAGATATGAAGCTGTTTCCTGTGAGTTTTGGATAGAGGCAGTAACATTTTGTATTCCATGGGTGTGGCCCTTGGATGCCACTGCTGTGGGGGTGTCCAAAGGTGTTTGACAGCCTCGTTCCACATCCCAAGGGTATGGCTATTGAATGCTACAGCCGTGGAGTTGGTTTGTTAAGGTTTAGAGCTTCATTTTATGGTATACGAGCATGGTTTGTGGCTTGCATGGCTATATCTTTTTATATTATGCTGATTATAATACATGGCTGTATACGTATGTGAATTGAGTCATATGATGATTGTGGCTCATGTATGCATGATGTGAAATGGAAATGTGAAGTGATCACAGACAGTGGTGATCACGGGAAAAGCATAGAGTAATGATCATGTGATAATGAAATGTAAAGTGATGTTATATGTGTCTAGCCTATAAAATTACCTATCCATTTGTGTTAAGATTGATTGGATATGCATGTGAAGTCCTGAGTAGAGCTTTGCCTTGAGGTGCATATGTTGATGAACCTGAACAGAGCTTGGTCTTGACCCGAGTAGTGCTAGGTCATGTGATTGAGATTTGTGATGGTTTTGAGCAGAGCTAGACCATGAGACTGTGTTAACTAGACATGATAATTGTATAGAGGTATTGGATGAAATATTATAATTGTGTATGAGTATGGGATATGATTCCAAACACTATATTTGTGTATGTGTATAATATATGTGTATGAGTATGTGATATGAGATCAATGTATGTATATGTTGTTTATAAGCTTTCAAGCTTAGCGCGGTTATGTGAATCGTGAAGGTGAGTAGATTGTTTATCTGAAGTCGGACGGTTGTGCCACAAGCAGACTGAGAGTGCTTCGAGACCAACTAGAAGGTGGTACATGCATGTACATTTTGTTATTTTATAGTTTGATCATATGTATATGTATATAAGTGGATTTTGAAAAAGAAAATGTTTATTTTATATATATCATCTAATGAAAAGTATAATGGTTTTGGAAATATTACTTTTAAAAGAATGATATTTGATAATGGGAAATATTCTTTTATTAAATATATAATTGATGTGGAACTAAGTTAAGGGTTTAAATAATACTGTAACGTGACATCCTTATATTTTATATTCATATTGTATGTATACATGGTATATATATGGTATGTATATAGGGTATAGGGGTGTTACATATTGTTGTGGATAACTTAAATGAATTTGCTTTACATTTTATTTACCATTTCTCAATTCTTAGGCAAACACTCTCATAAGATAATTTTTACTTTCACCTCTTTGTATATATTTTACTTTATGGCTAAATTTTATTTATTTAATTTAATGTTAAGAAAATCATAATTTATAAAAATATTAAAAATAATTTTATTAATTAAAAAAATAAAAAATGCAGTTTTAAAAAATGACTCCAAACTAATATCAAACATATTCTCAGTGGAAAATCCAATGCAAGTGAACCAGAAGCTTGATGATTTAAGAGAAAAGAAAAACTATTTTTTGATTTACTATTTGATCTTGAAATGTGAGCTCTCAAATCAATTTAGAAAAAAATAATTGAAAACAAATTGACTATATGAATTTAAAAGAAAAAAGAAATTTAACAAATGGATTACAATAGCAATTCAAATAGAAGTCCAACATGCATAAAAATTAATCAAATTTATAAAAAATAAAATACAAGTTTGAATTCAAAAGTTATAAAAAAAATTTTATATCTCAAATAGTTCATTAAAAATATGAAAGCACTTCTATCACTTTTTTTTTCTAGTTAAATTTATATCTATGTAATTTTACAAAACTATACTAAAAAGAAATTCTTTTTCAAAGATATACATTAAAAAAAATTACAAATGTAAGGAAAAAAATTTAAAATTATAAAATTATGGTACGATATCATTTCCTTAAAAGTTCTGTCATTTTATGAATTTTTATAAATATATTGTGCATATATTGTATATATATTTTTAATATATTAAGTTCTGACTAAAAATACATATACTACTTTTATATTTTTTTTTATCATGATGTATATATTGTACAAATATAATTCATATATTGAATTTCAAATGAGGATATATACACTACTATTAATAGTAACATAATCTAATGTAAATGTTGTGATTCCTATGAATATATTATGCATATATTGTGAATATGTTTTTGCATATGTTGCGCATATATACATTTTTTTTATATTACACTTAATTATAGTGTATATTATGTAAACATTGTCCATATAATGCATTCAAAGTTAGAATATATGTACTACTATTAACGGTAGCATAAATATATTATATATGATGTGAATATGTTATGCATCTGTTGTGCATATTTTGTGAAGATAGGGACTTCTGTAACTAATTTCAATACAGCTCAAAACATTTTCAGCAAAATGGCTATTCAATAATAATTAAAGAGTTTAACAATAAAACAAAAGGAATCAATAAGGAAATGAAAGAAAAAAATAAAAGAAAGCATAAAACAAATAGAGAAATAGAGAAGGAAAAAAATAAAGAAAAAGCAAATGAAAATCATAGAAACACTAAAAGAAAATAGAATTGTTAAAAATAGTAAATTTGAAAAAAAAAAGTAAAAATAAAATGTAAAAAAGCTAAAAATGAGAAAAAAATCATAAAATTGAAAGCGTAACTTCAAATTTTGTTTTGTTTTTTTTTTTTTGCATAATTTTCTCTTATATCAATACATAAGTTTTTTTATTGTTATTTTTTAAGGACAATTGTTTAATTAAGCACTTCAATTATAGCAATAGTCTCAACTAGACATTTAAAGGTTTTTTTTGAATCATGCAGATAAGTTTTTATTAAATTTGGATCAAATAAGTACATCCATTAACCACAATTGTGACCCTAGGCCCCAAGTTTATATAAGCTAAATGTTCAATTAAACACATCAACTATAACTATGATAACAAATACCTAATTTTTTTTATTTTAACCACTCATACACTCAAATTTAATTTAAGTTTTTTTTATTATTAAGATAATTAAAACAAATATATCTATTAATATTGAATTAAAATTCTAGTAAATTTAAATGAGTTTGAAATCGCTAAAATCAATAATTATTATTTAAATATAATATAGTAGTGAAAATATTTTAAATTATATAAAATTTAAGGAATTATTTAGGTGCCATTTAGCTATAAAAATATTTTTTATTTTTATTTTCTAATTTTTAAAATTTTATTTTCCAATTATTTTTCAAATGGAAAATTAAAAATTAGAAAAATATTTACTTAATATTATTTCAATATTTTATATTTCAATATTTTAGGGGTGAGCAAATAACCTGAAAATTGACTGACTTGACCGACCATGTCAGTTTATGCCGATTGGGTTGGTCAATTTCAACTTGTATATTTACTAATAAAATCGATTGCACCCAATAAAATCGACCGAACCGACCAATATTGATCAGTTTTCAATAATAAATTGTTTTCGATCGATTGATAGTGGTCATGTTGGCCAACTCTTCAAATCTGACCAACTTGATTGATTTTCATCCCTATAATTTTTTTAATTTTTATTTTTATACAATATTTAAATAGTTTTATGCCAAAATATAATTACTTAAAATATTTTATAATCTAAATATTTATATTTTTCAAATTTAAAATAAAATCATAATTAAATAATAATTTTAAATAAAATAAAAAACTTTAAATTATTATATAATCAACCTAAAAATATTCTCCACTTTAAAGTATAAAAATTATGTCATCAAATAAAAATATTATAGTATGAAAAAAAGCACTTTCAATCAAAATAAAGAACAAAACTCCAATATCATTTAGAACTCGATGTTTGAAAAATAATTAATTTTTTTTAAAACGCAACTATTAGCTAATAAATATAAAAACTTATTTTCTAATTTCCCAAATAAAAAATACTTTTAACTAAATAAAAAGTTTTATTTTTTATTTTTCTTTTAAAATTTTTTTTAAAAAAAAGAGTTATAAAAAATGTCTAAATGGCTCAAAAAACAAAATGGGAGAACCCTCACAAAATGCCCTCCTTGTTTTCTCTTAACTCCTAATAGATAATACTTTGCTTAAATAGCCTTTTTGGACTTTTTGCCCTTGAAAATTTAGTTCTCTCAGCAAATGCAAGAAGACATTGTAAAACATGAAACTACATTTCTTTCCCTCCCGTCCGAAAACCCTAGCCACAAGCGACCCCATTTTCTCATAATGTGGTGCAACATCTAGTCTAAAAGGTTCACATTTGCTCAGAGAAATATCTATAAACTTCAATGTGTTCACATGTACTCGGAAAATATTTGTAAACTTCAATGTGTGAAGCTCGAATGGCATAAATATACATCAGCTGGGTTGTGAATTTCACCTGACATCAGTGCCTAAGCTATAGTAAGTTGTTTTGCTCTTACCACATGTTTTAATTGCAGTTATGGAAAATGTAACTCGCTCTATGGTGTATTGTTGCTGTATTACACAATTAATAATTATTATAGTACTGTAATAATAAAGAATTAAATGTTCCTGTAACATAATAATGTACGATGAATGTTGTAATGTTAACATTAACAATGGTATGCAATACATGTAACATCCGTTAATTTGCTAAAATTAAATTAA
This sequence comes from Garcia nutans, assembly GCA_947685225.1. NCBI lineage: Eukaryota > Viridiplantae > Streptophyta > Magnoliopsida > Malpighiales > Euphorbiaceae > Garcia > Garcia nutans. Next base: position 26,135,675 of record CANTUV010000007.1, on the reverse strand, counting down.
ATTAAATTAAATTAATGAGTTGGAGGGGTAAATGAAGTGTTGAAAGTGAGAGAATAATATGTGTATATGTGAAATATTGTAAAAATATACATTACATATAATGCCAAACAAACCTGAGAGGAAAAAAATGAAAGATGAATAGTAAAGAGGGCAAAATGGTAAATATACTTTATGAAAATTAAAATTAATTAAATAATTTAAAAAGAAAATAAATATGGATGAATGATTGAATTTTTTAATTAAAAATTAATTAATTAATTAATTAAAATATTAAAATAATATATATAATTGGGTGGAAGAAGAAAAAAAGTCAAAAATTTATCTTTATCCCTTTCTTTCTTCTTCTTATTCTTCATCTTCTCCCTTTGCACGAAATTTCACACTAGCCAAAGGAGAATTTTCTTCATCCAAGAACTAATTTTAAGAAGGATTTTTAAGAATTAAAAAGAGTTTGGGTGATTTTCCAACAAACCAGTAAGTATTCTTTTAAAATTATGAAGTTTCTTTGAATATTTTATTATGTAAGATATGAGTTTTTGTTAGAGGGTTTTATAATTGTTTAAATGGGTATGCATGATGTTATATTGATGAGTAAACAATGATTTTAAGATTGTATTGAAGAAAATGTTAGGTTTAGTTAGAGTTTGGAAGAGGTAGTAAGTGATTTTGGGTTTTGGAAAGCGTTTTCTTAAAGAATGATTGTATAATTGGTTTCATGGTTTAAATTGTGTTGTTTAATAGTTTTAAAGATGGAAACGAGTTTAAATTACCATTTAGAATTGGTTGGAATGAACAACAAAAATTGAAGTGAGTTAGACCATATTTTAGGGTTTTGAAGGGAATGACTCTAAATTTAATCTTATTACTTGAAATATGTTAAAATGTGATGTTTTAGATATATTTAAGCTTAAAACGCAATTTAGAATTGATTGAATTGGATTTTTGAGGTTGGAGAATCTTAGGGCTAAGAAAAGGGAAATTAAATAAATGTTTTTTAATTTGTGGTCTAAGCTTTAAACACCTTAAAATGTAGTTCTAATGTATGGTATATATTCACATTTTGAATAAGTGTTGAGTCGGAAGTTATTTCTTCAACTTAGCAGTGAAGAGTATTTTGAACAAGTGGTGTTTTTAGCTTGGAGTGCTCTTAAAGGAGGTTAGTACATACTTTGACATTGAATGTGGTTGGTTACATTGATTTTAAGCATAGTGCATTTCATTATTTGAGTGTAATATATTACTTGACTAATGTGAATGTGTGTGTATAGCGTTGTTTGAAGTAACAATGCTTGATTTGCATTTATTATGGTGTGATAAGCTATTGAAAAATTGCAAAATGTTGTGTTTGTGTAAAGTGTTAAAAATGCAAGATGTGTATGGAAACATGAAAGTGAGCTAAATTGGCTTAAAATGTGATGATGATGTGGTTTATGAGTTAAAAACATGAAAGAAAATGAGAAATATAAATTTTGAGAAATATAAATTTTGAGAAAAATGTATTTGCATGTTATCTTATATAAAGTTTTGTTTCGGATTATTGTTGTTGGATTTTTTTATGCCTTCGAGTAAGACAAATTGGTATCATATACTCATTACGCCTTCAGGTGAGACACGTTGGTGTCATAGACTGATTATGCCTTCGAGTGAGATACATTAGTGTCATAGATAATTGAGATAGCCCAAGACAATATTTCCAGAACTAGACCAATATATAAGGATTTTAGGGCCCAATGCGTGTGGATGATTACTATGTTAAATAAATTTTGATATGTGTTGGGTGTCATTTGAATTATAGTGCATTATTGACATTATGTGTGAAATATCATTTTCTTTAAACCAAAGTATGTACTGCTAGGCGAAATGCCTAGCGCGAAGGGATTTCATCATGTAGGTGATAAAGCAGATCCGGAGAGTGCTACTAGACTACCCCAGATCTAGGCTACAGTTGGTCATTGTGAAGGTTTTTGAGCTACATGGACCAGTGCCATATGCATTTAATGTATAAATTTTAAAATTTTGAAATTTGCTTAAGTATGTACATTATATATATTATCATGTATATGATGTAAATTATAAAGATTTCCTTTGGTGTTAAGTATTGGAAGTTCTTTAAAAAAAAATGGGACATATATTTATAAATATATTGATAGAAGTATTTTGGTGATATGTTAGTGGCTTGAGTTGTTGGGCTATTTTGGTGAAATATATGTATTAAATAAATATTGGGAGCTTATTTTCAATGTAGGTTGTGAAAATTTGAAATTTGAGAATATCTAAAATACAGAAAAAAAACTCTATCTAATTTTTTCCAGAGATTTTCTTTTAAAATATATCTTTTTAATATTTAAATCATAGATGGCAGAGTTGTTACGACAGGCTCCGGTATAGCATCCGCAGCCGCACCTGCCGTAATAGCAGCTACCGACTAGAAAATATGACAAGCTGAGAAAATTCAGAGCTACAGACTTCTTCTGCACCATTGATCCAGTTGTGGAATAGTAGTGGCTGGATAAAGTACAAAGGGTTTTTATCTAGTTACAGGCTACTATAGAATAGAAGTTTGATTATGCCAAATCTCTTCTGCAAGGGGACTCCTACTGTAACACCCCTTACATAGTCTATACACTTAACTACATAAGTGATGTCACCTAAATACTCACACTTGCCTATATATGTAATATAGTAAATAAAACCAAAATGCTAGTATACATTAACGCAGTTATTAAACTTTCAAAGAAATAGCGTGATCATGTCTATATTATAAATAGATATCTGTTTAATTTACAAAGAACTTCTATTATTAACTTACATTGTAAACATTATTATAATTCTCTTTCTACACTTAAACTTATACAATTGTCATACAAGATTATAAAGTATTGCCATGCGAACTATACAAAATACAATATTTATAACATTGTTCTTTGAACCTTTGTGATGCAGTTGATTAGGAATGTATATCTCTCACTGTAAATTCTCAACTCTTCTTGTTTGATCTACACATCAGAAAATAATTTTAACACACTAAGCAAAGCTTAGTGGTGCTTATGTATTTACAATATGCAAGAAAATTTTAAAGAAATAGTACTATACATAAAATAATTTAGAAACAATGGAAATTATCACTTTTAGAATATTAAATGAAGAAATTAATAAATTCATTGAAACTTAAAATACTAAACATGATTAAATTTAGAATCGTTTAATTTAACAACAACCATATAACACATTATTGTCAATATAGATAATTTCGTTAATTATGCCCATGCACACTAAACTCGGATCATAGGTTGGATAACGGGTCACTGTTGGCAATTTAATGCCCAATCTCAAGAATATATAATGGCAAATATGTCCACCGTAACTGATGACACAATGTGTCCATTAATGGCATGATGTGCCCACTATTACTATGGATATCCTCCCTCTGGCTAGCAATTCAATCCCAAGCTAGATCTAAAATCAGTATGTTTTAGGCAATTTATTAGTTTTAATTAACATTAAGCCATGTATAATGATAAGTGCACAATTGATGATATTTTGCCCCTATTTCTTAATATGATTATTATCCAATTGAGTTTAATTTGTTTGTTCAAGTGCTTTTTAGGGTTAATTTCAGGAATTCTCTATATTTTGAGGCTTATGGTCATTTCAGAGGAATTACGGATGAAAGTAGAGAAAAGAGCAAAATTCTTCAAGTGACACGCCTATGGAAATGGGCGTATCAATGGACGTGCCCTTGATACTGCCATGCAGAAGCATTGACACGCTCAGTGACATGGGCGTGTCACCGAGCATGCCTATTGCAATGATTCACAGTGGCTATGATGTAACACCCCTACATCCGATACATGCACACTACATTCACCACAAAGTAATATACATGCACTGAACATAGGGGTGCTTCGGCTTTCCTTAACATTCAAATCATTTTAAAAGATACTATAACCTTTATAATTGTATATCATAGAAAATAAGTAGTTAACTTGTAATACAAAACAAATTAGATATAGATACATTTAATTAATACGCAGCGGAATTTATAAAATAATTACATATATGAAAGCATTTAAATCCATATTTACAAATATACATTTATTCACATTATAAACAATACTTTATAAAATATAAAGAAGTTATACATGATTGGCAGCTTTCTCTGATCTTTAAGTCCCAAAATAAACTCTTCAATTTCTACTCTCACTCGGTCTCGAGGAGCTCTCAGGTTCAACTCTGTTACCTGTGCGATTAACACTATTGCGCTAAGCCAACGGCTTAGTAGTACAAAACATACCAACATTATGCTTAATGCAATGCAATGCCACACATATTATTAAAAAAGGCAACAACATGGGTGAAAAGCTAACATCACACCTTTGTATTTCACAAATCATAATCATATAAGCATACCCCATTTCAACACAACATTATAAATGGAGAGCTATCAACATATCTTTATATTTCATAAACCACACATATATAAATATATCACATTTCAACATTTTCCATATACCTTATTAGTCAATCATTTTACCATTCATGACTCACATTAAACAAAGACAAGCATGGGCCCAAAACACACTAATATGCCATTCAATTTTCAGAGTTAATGTTTTGGTTTTGTTATCACATTAATCATATCATAAACCCAACTAGGCTTCAAGGATTAGGTTCAACCAAGCTTCAAGGGGAACCAAGCATGCTAAGTATCAACCTAACTTGCCTTCAAGAACCAACCCAACCTAGCTTCAAGGGATGTAACATCTCAATTAGGCTTCAAGGATTAAATCCAACCTAACTTCAAGAGATTGCTACCATTATTAGGCATGCCACCAACAACAAACTCTGAAAATAGAATAACACATTAGCCACACAACTCAATTATTATTTAATTATCATTTACATTCTTAATTCTCATCATCATTTATGCAACATGTCTTATTTCTTTCAATTGCATCATCATAGCCAATTTCAATGGCTTCAATCACATTTGCATCATTATCTCCCAACACATTGGTTTTACATCTCACTATATCTCAAATCACATTGATCCATTCATCACTCAAGTATACATAATCAATGGTATTGCATATACTTTTTTTTCAATGATCATCATTTATATATATACATAACCATTTACATTATTCATGGATTTAGAATCTTCCACATACATTTGTTTTGAATCATTATTGTTTAAAGTATTTTTGTTTAGGTTTTGGTACAAAAATACCTTTGGAGAATCAAACCAATGCAAAAAGAACAAAGAATAAAAACATTAACTAACCCATTTGAGGGACACGGCCAAGCTTGTGGCCGTGTCTCTCATCACAATTTTGGCAGTAGCAAACACATGCATAAGACACGGCCGTGTCTCTCCAAAATCAATCCAACACGGCTCAATTTTCCTTGACTTGGTCATGTCTCTCATGAATTGGCCATGTCTCTCCTTGCTTTTGGCCGTGTCACTCATGAATTGAAACCCTAATCATGTCCAAGTCTCCTTTGGTTGCACTCAATTACATTATACACACTATAACTTAATTTAAATGAATGTAATCAATGTTCTAAACACATATTCATCACAATTTGCACATTAACAACACATCAACAATACCTTTAATCATCTACCATTTCAAAACCCTAAACCAAATATCACTCTTAACTTATCATCTTCCAACCAAAACCAACATCAATTTAACCTTATTAACTCACAATAAATTCAATACTTTCAAACACATCTCAAACACTCTAAATCATGAGATCAACAAATCACAACATACTTCAAACACATCTTCAAAATACCAAAGGAAAACAAGAGAGTACTTACCTTAGATGAAGAAATTTCACAAATCTCCCACCAACTCCTTTGATTTCTCCTTCAATTTGATTCTAGAAATCAAACTTTCCTCTTGCTCCTTTTTCTTGACAAGGTTTGGCCACCAAAGAAGAAGAAAAGAAAATGAAGAAGCAAAGTCAACCTCTTCCTCTCTTTAAACCTACACCAAGCAATTCCAAAAGAAAATTACCTTAATACCCTTTTTCATTTAACTTAACTTTTGTCACTTGTATGTCCATTATAGTAATTTCATATATCACATAAAAATATCCTCTCCCATTGACTCCTCATATTGACTTATGTATATGTTATTTATATTAACATATATACAACATATACCTTCCATTTACACCATCATTTCCTTTGCAAAAACATATATACATTGATCCAAATCAAATAACAATTATATATAAAACTTCTAGGGCATACATTGGGGTATTACAATTCTCCCCCTCTAAAAAGAAATTTCGTCCTCGAAATTACCTGATATCAAGTCTGAAACAACTGAGGATATTGATCTCGCATGGTTTGCTCACGTTCCCAAGTTGCTTCTTCTTTTGCATGATTCTTCCACAAAATCTTCACAAGTGGCACTTTCTTATTTCTCAATTCTTTCACTTCACGTGCCAAGATAGCAACTGGTTCCTCTTCAAACGTCAGATCTTGACTCACTTCAATTGATTCAATTGGCAAAACATGAGATGGATCCGATCTGTACTTCCTCAACATAGAAACATGGAATACATTATGGATACGATCCAACTCTTTCTAAAACTTCATACGGTCCAATGAAGCGAGGACTCAATTTCCCTTTCCGACCAAACCTCAAAATCTTCTTCCAAGGAGACACTTTCAAAAACACTTTATCTCCCACATTAATCTCAATGTCTCTCCTCTTTAAATCTGAATAAGATTTTTGTCGGTCTGAACCTGCTTTCAATCTATCTCGAATCATTTTCACTTTCTCTTCAGTATCCTTAATCAAATCAGGCCCAATCAACTTACCGTCTCCAAGTTCACTGCAACACAGAGGTGTCCTACACCGTCTACCATACAATGCTTCGAAAGGTGCCATACCAATGCTGAATTGGTGACTGTTGTTGTAAGCAAATTCAACAAGTGGTAGAAATCCATCCCAACTTCCAGAGAAATCAATGACACAGCTTCTCAACATGTCCTCAATAATCTGTATCACTCGCTCTGACTGCCCATCTGTCTGTGGATGGAAAGCAGTGCTGAAGTGCAGTCGAGAACCCAAAGCACCCTGAAAACTCTTCCAAAATCTTGAATTAAACCTGGGGTCTCGGTCAGACACTATAGAAATTGGGACACCATCCAGCTTCACAATCTCATGAATATACAGCTCAGCTAACCTCTCCAAAGAGTAATCCATCCGAACCGAAAGAAAATGAGCTGTCTTAGTCAACCTGTCAACAATCACCCAAATAGCATCATGTTTCCTTTGTGTCAATGGAAGACCAGACACAAAATCCATTGTCACTCTCTCCCATTTCCATTCAGGCACTGACAAAGGCTGAAGTAACCCGGTTGGAACTTGATGCTCAGCTTTTACCCTCTGACATGTAAGATATTTAGACACAAAATCTGCAATGTCTCTCTTCATACCGGACCACCAATAATGCTATCTCAAATCATGATACATCTTTGTACTGCCCGGATGCAAAGCAAATACTGATTGATGTGCTTCTTCTAAAATGATCCTTCTCAAATCAGCATCATCAGGTACACACAATCTGTTCTTAAACCAGAGACTCCCATCATCTCTCACAATAAAATCTTGACTCTTTCCACTCTGGCAATCTGAAACAATTTTTTGAACCTTCTCATCAACCAACTGAGCCTCTTTAATCTGATCCAACAAAACTGGTTTCAATTGCAACTGTACCAATAATGCACCATCATCACAAGATACAAAACTGGCATGCAATGCTCTCAACTCAACAAGCAACGAGAGTGAATAAACAGTCAAACCTGCTAAAGACTTCCGACTCAAGGCATCAGCAACAACATTTGCTTTACCTGGATGATAATCAATCAAACAGTCGTAGTCTTTAATCAATTCCAACCATCTCCTCTATCGAAGATTAAGCTCTTTCTGAACCCCCAAATATTTTAAACTTTTATGGTCAGTATAGATGAAACACTTCTCTCCAAACAAATAATGTCGCCAAATCTTCAATGCAAACACAATGGCTGCCAACTCTAAATCATGGGTTGGATAATTGAGCTCATGCGGTTTCAATTGTCGAGAAGCATAAGCTATAACTTTACCTTCTTGCATCAGAACACAACCCAAACCACTATGTGAAGCATCACTGTAGATCACATATGGTTTGCCTTCCACAGGTAAAGTAAGAACAGGCGCTTGAGTCAACATTTCTCTTAACTGTTCAAAACTAGCCTGACACTGATCCGTCCACACAAATCTAACTCCCTTTCGAAGTAATCTGGTGAGTGGAGTAGCTATCAAAGAAAAATCTTTCACAAACCGTCGGTAATAACCTGCCAAACCTAGAAAACTTCTAACTTCAGTCACAAAATTTGGTGGACTCCAATTCAGAATAGCTTCAACTTTATTCGGATCAACTCTAATACCTTCTGCTGAAACTATATGACCAAGAAAAGTAACTTGGTCAAGCCAAAACTCACACTTCGACAGTTTAGCAAACAATTGCTTCTCTCTCAAGATTTGCAGCACAATCCGCAAATGCTTGTCATGTTCCTCCTCATTACACGAATACACCAAAATATCATCAATAAACACTACCACAAACTGATCCAAATAGGGCCTAAACACCCTATTCATCAAGTCCATAAAAGCTGCAGGTGCATTTGTCAAACCAAAAGGCATAACTAGAAACTCATAATGCCCATACCTGGTCCGAAAGGCTGTTTTAGGAACATCTTCAGCTCTGACCCTCAACTGATGGTACCCTGATCTCAAATCAATTTTAGAAAACACTGCTGCACCCTTCAACTAATCAAAAAGATCATCGATTCTAGGCAAAGGATATTTATTCTTAATAGTCACTTTGTTCAATTGCCTATAATCGATACACAATCTCATAGTACCATCCTTCTTCTTTACAAACAAAACAGGAGCTCCCCACGGTGAAATACTAGGGCGAATAAATCCTTTATCTAGCAACTCCTGTAACTGTACCTTCAGCTCTCTCAGTTCAGCAGGTGCCATTCTGTAAGGAGTAATAGAGATAGGAGTGGTACCAGGAAATAATTCAATACCAAACTCCACCTCTCTCTCAGGAGGCAACCCTGGCAACTCCTCTGGAAACACATCTGGAAACTCTGCAACTGTGGGTATATCATCAAGTTGAGAACCTCTTACTCTAGTATCCAACACATGAGCAAGATAAGCATCACACCCTTTTCTAATCAATCTCCTAGCTGCAACAGCTGAAACAAGCAAGGATGCTAGCTGTTCCTGCTCATTAGATACTATCACCTCTCTTCCATCACCAGTTCTCAAAGTAACAATTTTCTTTTTACAGTCTACCACAGCTCCATGTCTAGATAGCCAGTCCATGCCTAGAATCACATCATATTCTATAAAAGGCATCTCAATCAAATCTCCAAGGAACTCCTCACCTTGAACCACTACTGCACTATCTCGGTGCACCTTACTAACAATCACACTATGCCCTAACGGATTTGTCACCAATACATCAAATCCTAGGGATTCAGCATGCACATCAGACACAGGCAAAACAGATGCACTAATATATGAATGTGTGGAACCCGGATCAATCAAAGCAAGTACTGAAATACCAAATAAAGAAAAAGTACCAGCTATGACTGCCGAAGCATCCGGTTGCCTCTGCATCACATAAATCCTCTGAGAAGATCCAGCCTCCTCTGGTCTACTCTCCCTGGATGTAGAACCTCCTCTAGAACTAAACCCAGATTTGCCTCCTCTGCTGAAACCTCTGCCTCCTCGACCTCCCCTCACACTAGGTCGAGAAGCTGCAGTATCCACTGACATCTGTTCCTGCCTCTCAGGACAATCTCTCACAAAGTGATCAGGTGATCCACATCTGAAGCATACTCCTGACACACCAGTCCTCCAACAAGTACCACCATGTGGCCTACCACAATGAATGCATATGGGTAAAGTGGATCTCTGAGACACTGGGGTCAGAGCACTCGCCACTGAAACTGTAGGTCTAGATCTCTACCTCTGAAACTGTACTGACCTACCCGCTGGCCTCTGACTCCTACTAACCCTAGGAACAAAACTTCCTTTACCTCTTTTCACAGACGAAGACCCTGCCTCAAACTGGGGCCTTCTAACCCTGATCTCTTCCTCTGAAGTAGCTGCAATAACCTGAGCTCTCTCCACACTTCGAGCTGCTGCAACAAGCTGGGAAAAATCATGATATCTAGATCCAGCCACAAGACACATGATAGAGGGCCTCAATCCCTCCTCAAATCTCCTACATCTATCTATCTCATCAGATATAATACCCCCAGCATAATGGCTCAATCGAATAAACTCAACCTCATATTCAGTTACGGTCCGGTTGTCTTGCTTTAAACTCAAAAACTCCATCTTATTCATTTCTTTGTACTCCCTAGGAGTATACTTCAATTCAAACTCTCTTAGAAAATCAGCATAGGACAATGTTGGTGGATCATCCATAGCATGGGGCACTGTCTTCCACCAGTCATATGCGTCCTTTTGTAACAATGATCTTGCATAATCAAACTTTTCCTCTGGAGTAGCTTGCAACTGAACAAATATTCTCTGTACTTTATCTAGCCACTGTTCATCTACAGCTGGATCAACGGTACCAAGGAAATCCTCTGCTCCATACTTCCTTAGTTTGTCATACTGTCTCACTGATACCAAAGGCTGTGGGGGTGGTGGCGGTGGTTGCACTGGTGCTTGCCTCAAAATATCCACCACATGCCTAATCCAAGCTGGCGGAACCTCCTCACCAGCTGGTCTCCCCGACACCGAAGCAGGTGCCTTCCCAGCACTATCCACTCTAGCTCCCTCTCTAATCTCATCAGGAGTTATACTCTCAGCACTATCCTCTACTGACTGACGTGAGTGAGAATCCATCACAACCTATATCTGCAAACACAGTAGAGTACATCTTATTAAAGATCAGAGACTGCCAATCCCAAACATGTATGTTATTTAAAAGCTCACTTTTTAAGTGAAAAATATTCTTTTTCTTACTTTTTACCTAGGTTGAGAATCTCAAACCTAGGCTCTGATACCAAAACAATTGTAACACCCCTACATCCGATACATGCACACTACATTCACCACAAAGTAATATACATGCACTGAACATAGGGGTGCTACGACTTTCCTTAACATTCAAATCATTTTAAAAGATACTATAACCTTTATAATTGTATATCATAGAAAATAAGTAGTTAACTTGTAATACAAAACAAATTAGATATAGATACATTTAATTAATACGCAGCGGAATTTATAAAATAATTACATATATGAAAGCATTTAAATCCATATTTACAAATATACATTTATTCACATTATAAACAATACTTTATAAAATATAAAGAAGTTATACATGATTGGCAGCTTTCTCTGATCTTTAAGTCCCAAAATAAACTCTTCAATTTCTACTCTCACTCGGTCTCGAGGAGCTCTCAGGTTCAACTCTGTTACCTGCGCGATTAACACTATCGCGCTAAGCCAACGGCTTAGTAGAACAAAACATACCAACATTATGCTTAATGTAATGCAATGCCACACATATTATTAAAAAAGGCAACAACATGGGTGAAAAGCTAACATCACACCTTTGTATTTCACAAATCATAATCATATAAGCATACCCCATTTCAACACAACATTATAGATGGAGAGCTATCAACATATCTTTATATTTCATAAACCACACATATATAAATATATCACATTTCAACATTTTCCATATACCTTATTAGTCAATCATTTTACCATTCATGACTCACATTAAACAAAGACAAGCATGGGCCCAAAACACACTAATATGCCATTCAATTTTCAAAGTTAATGCTTTGGTTTTGTTATCACATTAATCATATCATAAACCCAACTAGGCTTCAAGGATTAGGTTCAACCAAGCTTCAAGGGGAACCAAGCATGCTAAGTATCAACCCAACTTGGCTTCAAGAACCAACCCAACCTAGCTTCAAGGGATGTAACATCTCATTTAGGCTTCAAGGATTAAATCCAACCTAACTTCAAGAGATTGTTACCATTATTAGGCATGCCACCAACAACAAACTCTGAAAATAGAATAACACATTAGCCACACAACTCAATTATTATTTAATTATCATTTACATTCTCAATTCTCATCATCATTTATGCAACATGTCTTATATCTTTCAATTGCATCATCATAGCCAATTTCAATGGCTTCAATCACATTTGCATCATTATCTCCCAACACATTGGTTTTACATCTCACTATATCTCAAATCACATTGATCCATTCATCACTCAAGTATACATAATCAATGGTATTGCATATACTTTTTTTTCAATGATCATCATTTATATATATACATAACCATTTACATTATTCATGGATTTAGAATCTTCCACATACATTTGTTTTGAATCATTATTGTTTAAAGTATTTTTGTTTAGGTTTTGGTACAAAAATACCTTTGGAGAATCAAACCAATGCAAAAAGAACAAAGAATAAAAACATTAACTAACCCATTTGAGGGACACGGCCAAGCTTGTGGCCGTGTCTCTCATCACAATTTTGGCAGTAGCAAACACATGCATAAGACATGGCCGTGTCTCTCCAAAATCAATCCAACACGGCTCAATTTTCCTTGACTTGGCCGTGTCTCTCATGAATTGGCCATGTCTCTCCTTGCTTTTGGCCGTGTCACTCATGAATTGAAACCCTAATCATGTCCAAGTCTCCTTTGGTTGCACTCAATTACATTATACACACTATAACTTAATTTAAATGAATGTAATCAATGTTCTAAACACATATTCATCACAATTTGCACATTAACAACACATCAACAATACCTTTAATCATCTACCATTTCAAAACCCTAAACCAAATATCACTCTTAACTTATCATCTTCCAACCAAAACCAACATCAATTTAACCTTATTAACTCACAATAAATTCAATACTTTCAAACACATCTCAAACACTCTAAATCATGAGATCAACAAATCACAACATACTTCAAACACATCTTCAAAATACCAAAGGAAAACAAGAGAGTACTTACCTTAGATGAAGAATTTTCACAAATCTCCAACTAACTCCTTTGATTTCTCCTTCAATTTGATTCTAGAAATCAAACTTTCCTCTTGCTCCTTTTTCTTGACACGGTTCGGCCACCAAAGAAGAAGAAAAGAAATTGAAGAAGCAAAGTCATCCTCTTCCTTTACCTGTAGAAGGCAAACCATATGTGATCTACAGTGATGCTTCACATAGTGGTTTGGGTTGTGTGCCTATGCAGGAAGGTAAAGTTATAGCTTATGCATCTAGGCAGTTGAAACCGCATGAGCTTAACTATCCGACCCATGATTTGGAATTGGCTGCCATTGTGTTTGCATTAAAGATTTGGCGCCACTATCTGTTTGGGGAGAAATGTTTCATCTACACTGATCACAAGAGTTTGAAGTATTTGGGTGTCCAGAAAGAACTCAATCTTCGTCAGAGGAGATGGTTAGAATTGATTAAAGACTACGACTGCTTGATTGACTATCATCCAGGTAAAGCAAATGTTGTTGCTGATGCTTTGAGTCGGAAGTCTTTAGCTGGTTTAACAGTTTACTCGCTCTCGTTGCTTGTTGAGTTGAGAGCATTGCATGCCAGTTTTGTACCTTGTATTGATGGTGCATTATTGGCACAGTTGCAATTGAAGCCGGTTTTGTTAGATCAGATCAAAGAAGCTCAGTTGGCCGATAAGAAGATACAGAAGATTGTTTCGGATTGTCAGAGTGGAAAGGGTAGAGATTTTATTGTGAAGAGTGATGGAAGTCTCTGGTTCAAGAGCAGATTGTGTGTACCCGATGATGCTGATTTGAAAAGGGTCATTTTGGAAGAAGCTCATCAGTCGATGTTTGCTATGCATCCGGGTAATACAAAGATGTATCATGATTTGAGACAACACTATTGGTGGATGGGGTTGAAGAGAGACATTGCTGAGTTTGTATCGAAATGTCTCACTTGTCAGAAGGTTAAAGCAGAGCATCAAGTTCCAACCGGGTTGCTTCAACCATTGTCAGTGCCAGAATGGAAATGGGAAAGAGTGACAATGGACTTTGTGTCTGGATTGCCATTGACACAAAGGAAACATGATGCCATATGGGTGATTGTGGATAGATTGACTAAGACAGCTCATTTCCTTCCGGTGCGGATGGATTACTCTTTGGAGAGATTGGCTGAGCTGTATATCCATGAGATTGTGAAACTGCATGGTGTTCCAACTTCTTTAGTGTCTGATCGAGATCCCAGGTTTACTTCAAGATTTTGGAAGAGTTTGCACAGTGCTTTGGGTTCTCGACTGCACTTCAGCACTGCTTTTCATCCACAGACAGATGGACAATCAGAGAGGGTGATACAGATTCTTGAAGACATGTTGAGAAGCTGTGTCATTGATTTCACTGGAAGTTGGGATAGATTCTTACCTCTTGTGGAGTTTGCATACAACAACAGTCACCAATCTAGCATTGGTATGGCACCATTCGAAGCATTGTATGGCAGACGGTGTAGGACACCTCTTTGTTGGAATGAGCTTGGAGATAATAAGTTGGTTGGTCCTGATTTGATTCAAGAAACTGAAGAAAAAGTAAAGTTGATTCAAGGCAGGTTAAAAGCAGCTTCAGACCGATAGAAGTCTTATGCAGATCTGAAAAGGAGAGACATTCAGTTTGATGTTGGAGATAAGGTGTTTTTGAAAGTATCTCCTTAGAAGAAGATTTTGAGGTTCGGTCGGAAAGGAAAAATGAGTCCTCGTTTCATTGGGCCGTATGAAGTGTTAGAAAGAGTTGGGCCACTGGCATATCGACTTGCTTTGCCACCTGAGTTGGATCGTATTCATAATGCATTCCATGTTTCTATGTTGAGGAGGTACAGGTCGGATCCATCTCATGTGTTGCCATTTGAATCTATTGAAGTGAGCCCAGACTTGACATTTGAAGAGGAACCAGTTGCTATCTTGGCACGAGAAGTGAAAGAGTTGAGGAACAAGAGTGTGCCATTGGTGAAAGTTCTATGGAAGAATCATGCAAAAGAAGAAGCAACTTGGGAAAGTGAACAATCCATGCGAGAGCAATATCCTCAGTTGTTTCAGAGTTGATATCAGGTAATTTCGAGGACGAAATTTTCTTTTTAGAGGGGGAGAATTGTAATATCCCTAAGCATGCCCTAGAAGTTTTGTATGTTGTTGTTGTTGTTGTTGTTGTTGTTGGTTTAAATTGAGTAAAGAAAAATATATGTATATGTGTTTTGGGAAGAAATAGGGTTTAGAGACAAGTTTATATGTTGTGTATATGGTGATATATATAACATATAAAATGGTCAAAGAGAGAGAGTCAATGCAAGAGGAGATTTTTTTATATGGCATGTGAAATTACTTAATTGGGTTTATAAGAGACAAAAGCTAAGTTAAGTGATGAGGGGTATATGAGTAATTGCTTGAAATGAAATGCATGGTGGAGATTAAAAGAAGAAAAGGTGTTTGACTTGTGCATTTTCTTTTTTCTTTCTTGAAGTGGCCGGCTCTCCAAATAGCAAAGAGAAAGGGAGGTGTTCTTGAGGCAAGAAGTAAATTGAAGAAGGAATCAAGGGTGTTGGTTAGAGATTTGTGGAAATTCTTCATTTAAGGTAAGTAATTTCTTGTTTTCTCTTATTAATTTTGAAGTTGTGGCTAAGGTGTATTGTGAATTGTTGAGTTGATGATTTGGTGTGTTTGATATGTGTTTGCAAGTGTTAAAGTTGATTGTTAGTTAAAAGATTTAATTGAGGTTGGTTTGGTTGTGAAGGTTGTAAGTTTAAATGGATTTTGATAGTGGAAGTTCAAGTGTAAAGTTGGTTTTAGGGTTTGAGATGGTATGTGTTTAAATGATTTGGTTGATGTGTTTTAATAAGGAATATTGTGTTAAACATGTAGAATTTGTGTTTAGAACATTGATTTCATTCATTTGAAACATGTTATATGGTGTTTGATGAGTTTGAGTGCAATTGGAGGAGAGTTGTGCATATTAGGGTTTGTGTTTAGGGAGACACGGCCAAAAGCAATGTGAGGGATTTTGGGCGTGTTGGATTAGTTTTTGGGTGACACGGCCGTGTCCCTTAGCCGTGTTCACTACTGGATTTTGGTTTTGGGAGACACGGTCACAAGCTTGGCCGTGTCCCTTGCCCGTGTTGCTTACTGTCCAAGTGGGTTGAGTGACACGACCATAAGCTTGGCCGTGTCCCTCAAATGTGTGGGTTAGGGTTTTTATACTTTGTTCTATTTGCATTGTTTTGGTCCTTTTAAGGTAAGTTGGTACCTTAACCTAAACCTAAACACATTTAAACAATGATTGACCTAAACAAATGCATATGGAAGATCTTAAAGCTATGAATGATATAAATTATTCTTTGCCCTAATTGCATTGTTGAGATTGAACAATGTTATGTTTTGCATTGTGAATGGTTATGTGTTTCATGAATAATGTATATTGAAATGTTATATCAAAGATTCTATGATGATTCAAATAAGAGGTGAAATGTGATGTAAAGCCATTGTGATTGGCTATGATGATGATATTGAAAGAAAGAAGGCATGTTTGCCTAAATGTGATGAGAATTTGAGAATGGAAATGGTAACTATATAATAAATGAATTGTTTGTTTAATATGTTATTCAGTTTCAGAGTTCTGGATTTGGGTGGCATGCCTAAGAAATGATGAAAGGTAACAGTCTTGCCGGGTTGAGGATCTCCTCATATGTGTTGAGTTGATGGTCCAAGAGACTGGGTCTGTTACACTATGAGAATTGTGAATATGAGATATATGATTTGTAACAGTCTTGCCGGGTTGAGGATCTCCTCATATGTGTTGAGTTGATGGTCCAAGAGACTGGGTCTGTTACACTATCCATGGATAGAGATACATGTATATACATTGCCTACGGGCATGATTATTGTGACTATGAACCAAAGCAGTAACTCTGAACTCTGAATATCGTATTAAATACTTGTTGGGCCCATAGGTGTCAAGGTTATATGAATGTCCTAAATAATGTTATGAGTTAATGAAATGAGATGTTGTTTATTGAGTATGATTGATTAATGTTGAATGTGGAAAGATGTTGAAATGTGGTATGCTTATATGACTATGATTTGTGAAATGCATAATTATGTGGTTAACTTTATATTTATGATGTTGATCTTATCAATAACATATGTGATATTGCATTACATTAAAGCATACCATTAGCATGTTTTATCTTACTAAGCCGTTGGCTTAGGGCAATAGTGTTTTATCGCGCAGGTAATAGAGTTGATAGAGTTGAACCCGAGAGTTCATCAAGACCAAGTGAGAGTAGACCTTGAAGAATCCATTTTGGGAGCTTAAAGATCAGAGCAAACTTGCCAATCATGTATACTTCTTTATATTTTGTAAAGAAATGTTTTATATGTAAATATGTACATATTTTATAACTTCCGCTGTGTAATATTAAAATGTATATATATATATATGTAACTAATATGTTTTGTTTTATAAGTAAATGATCTACTTTTCTATAATGTATAATGATAAGGGTATTGTATCAAGTTTTAAAGTGTTTTGAATGTTAAGAGAACCGTAGCATCCCTATGTTTGGTGCACTTATGCTACATTGTTGTGATTGTAGTGTGTGTGCATTGGATATGGGGGTGTTACACCTAGTGGAACGATAACTCACTCACTACTTTGTTACTTGAGTGACCCGTGCACTTGCGGTATTGCAATAGCATAGTTTCGCACAATCAAGTTTTTGGCGCCGCTGCCGGGGACAACGGTTTTCAATATTAGTAATATATTTAAGACTGTTGATTTAGTTTTTATTTTATTTTGTTTTAACATAAGTTCTTGCTTTTTAACTGTCATTCTAGGTACTTCTTTTTGTTTATGACCCGAGCTAGCTCTTCCCAACTCTTTGAATTAGATCAAGAGTTAGAGAGAACATTAAGGAGAAAGTGAAAGGAAGAAGAGGAAACAGTTCTGGCAGAGATGGAACCGAACTTTAAAGATCTCATTTTAGGAGAAGAAATGGTAGAAAATGAGCCAAGGGCCATGCAAGAATTTGCTAGGCCTACTCTTAATGGGGCTGCATCAAGTATACAAAGACCGGTGGTTGCTACAAATAAATTTGAGATAAAGACAAATTTCATTCAAATGGTGCAGCAGACTTGTCAGTTTAATGGGTTCCCAGATGAAGATCCTAATGCACACATTGAGACTTTTCTAGCAATATGTGACACATTTAAGATGTAGAATGTCTCTTAAGATGCAATTAGGCTGATGTTGTTCCCATTCACGCTCAGAGATCGACCAAAGAAGTGGCTAAAGTCTTTCCCTCCTAACACTTTCACTACATGGGAACAAACTAGCAGAAAAATTCTTAGAGAAGTATTTCCCACCGTCCAACACTGCAAAGTTGAGGAATGATATCTCCTCTTTTCTCCAGGTAGATGGTGAAACCCTTTATGATGCTTTAGAAAGATTCAAGGATTTATTGAGAAGATGTCCTCACCATGGGCTTTCGTTGTGGCTTCAGATCCAAACTTTCTATAACGGATTGAATTACGCAAGTAAGCAGTCCATCAATGCAACTAGCAGAGGTACTATAAAAAATAAAGCACCTGAAGAAGCAAGGGATTTGATTGAAGACATGGCCCTTACAAATTATCAGTGGCAAACCCCAAGGGAACAAGGGAAGTTAAGGGTTGATGGTTCACATCAATTGGATCCCGTAGTTGCTTTGACAGCATAGTTGGAAGCAATGAACAAAAAGATTGATTCTTTAGCTTCTTCTTCGGGGAAAGTGATGCAGGTGATGTCCTATGAATGATGTGGGGGTGGACATCAAAGTCAAGATTGCCAAAGTGGCAACATGTTTGCTAGACAAGAACAAGTAGATTATGTTGGAAATATGCCAAGGCAACAGTAGAATAACGCCTACAACAACACGTACAATCCGGGGTGGAGAAATCTTCCTAATGTCTCATGGAATAATCAAAATAATCCATGACCTCCCCTTGGATTCCAGCAGCCCCAACATCAACAAGCTGCCACTCCAAGAAATAGTAATTTGGAGGATATGATGGAGAAATTTATAGCAGCTTCTGAAAATAGGTTCCAATCAACTAAAACCACCCTTAGAAATCAGCGGCTTCTATTCATAATTTGGAGAATCAGGTAGGGCAAATTGCCAAGCTGCTCAGTGAGAGACCACAAGGGAGTCTACCTAGCAACATTGAGGCAAATCCTAAAGAGCAGCTTAAGGCAATTACACTAAGGAGTGGAAAAGAGATCAAGGGTAATGTGGATGAGAGAGAGAAGAAGTGGCAGAGAAAGGGGCTGAAATATAAGAAAAAGAAAAAGAAGATGATCCTTTTGTCACTTTGGGAGAGAAAGCTACACTAGAAAGTGAGAAAGAGAACTAGCCACTAGAAAGCAGTCCCATAATGATGGAATACTGACCTAGAGTACCATATCCGGCAAGGTTGAACAAGGACAAGATTGATGCTCAGTTTGGTAAGTTTCTTGAACTTTTTAAACAATTGCACATTAATATTCCATTTGCTGAAGCTTTGTCATAGATGCCTAAATATGTAAGTTTTTGAAAGATATCCTTTCTAACAAAAGGAAACTTGAAGAAGTGTCTTTAGTGCATTTTTCTGAAAAGAGTTTGACAATTTTGCAAAGGAGGTTACCTAAGAAGTTAAAAGATCCAAGTAGTTTTACCATTCCATGTTTGATAGGTAACCTTGAGGTTAAAAGTGCATTAGCTGATTTGGGGGCTAGCATAAGTGTTATGCCCTATAAAATTTTTAAAGGGTTAGGCATTGGTAAACCTAAACTAGCACTTATGACTATCAAACTTGCTGATAAGTCAGTAGTCCACCCTTATGGCATTATAGAAGATGTGTTGGTAAAAGTCGGGGATTTCATTTTCCCCAATGATTTTGTTGTCATCGATATCGATGAGGATGCGAATGTTTCACTTATTCTTGGTAGGCCATTTTTAAATACAACCTGTGCCCTTATCGATGTTCATGATGGCACATTAACTTTGAGAGTGGGTGGTGAGAAAGTTATTTTTAGAATACATGATGCTATGTAACATTCACTTTCACTTGATGAGGCGGAATCATGCAATGATATTATTGAGCATGAAACTGTCAATTGTGTTACTAACATTGTTTCCAAGGATCCCATTGAGTTGTGTTTGTTGTAGGAAAATGTTGAGGATTGAGAAGTAATTGAGCAGCTTGTTTTTCTTGAAGCAAGAAAATCATTCAAATGCAGGGCATATGAAACTATTGAGATGCCAAAGGAAGAAAAGCCAAAACCATCGGTGATTGATCCACCCAACTTGGAACTAAAGCCCCTTCCAAATCACCTTGAGTATGGATTTCTGGCAGAGAAGAAGAAATTGCTAATAATTTTGAGTTCCCACCTATCTTCTGAGCAGAAAGTAAAGCTCATCCAGTTGTTGCAGAAACATAAGGAAGTGATAGCTTGGAAGATAGCAAACATCAAGGGTATCGGTCCATCCTATTACACTCATAAGATACTGATGGAGGATGAATTCAAGCCAGTAGTGCAACCACAACGGAGACTAAACCCAAAGATGAAAGATGTAGTGAAGGTTGAAGTGATAAAACTACTTGATGTAGGGATTATATATCCGATCTCGGATAGCTCTTGGGTGAGCCCAGTTTAGGTAGTACCAAAGAAAGGAGGGTTAACGATGGTCCTAAATGAAAATGATGAGTTGATTCCAACAAGAACAGTTACTGGTTGGAGACTACCGAAAATTGAATGATGCAACTAGACACCATTGAGAAGTTACCACTACCCACATCTGTGAAGGCCATTAGAAGTTTTCTAGGACATGCCGGCTTTTATCGGAGTTTTATATGAGATTTTTCTAAAATAGCCCACCCACTAACAAGACTCCTTGAGAAGGATGTGGATTTTGTCTTTGATGAGGAATGTTTTAGAGCATTCACAACTCTTAAGAAGAAATTGACCCACTCTCCAATCACGGTAGCTCCCAATTGGAATCTACCATTTGAACTAATGTGCGATGCGAATGACTTTGCAGTGGGAGCAGTCTTGGGTCAACGCAAAGAGAAATACTTCCAGCCTATCTACTATGCAAGCAAGACCTTGAACACAGCTCAAGCTAATTACAAAACTACAGAGAAAGAGCTACTAGCTGTAGTTTTTGCTTTTGACAAGTTTAGATCATATCTAATCTTGTAAGAAGTGATTGTTTATACAGACCATTAGGCTTTGAGGTATTTATTTGCGAAAATTGATGCAAAGCCTAGGCTAATCTGTTGGGTCTTATTATTGCAGGAATTTGATTTGATGATTCAAGACAAGAAGGGAGCTGAAAATCTAGCAGTAGATCACCTTTCTCGCTTGGAGAATCTAACCTTTGAGAGGTTTGAAGAAGGGGACATTGATGATCACTTCCCCGATGAGCAGCTGTACGCCATGGTAAGTGAGGTAAGTAATTTAAATTTTGAAATAACTTAGTTTGCAGATTTTGCTAACTATTTAGCTGTTAGGGAACTTCCTAAGGACTTAACTTATCAAGAAAAGAAGAAATTCTTTTCTGATTTAAAGTATTATTTTTGGGAGGATATGTAACACCCTTATACCCTATATATGTGCAATACATATTTCCAACATATGTAAAATATGCATATAAGGTACAAAAATGTCACAGACCGATTTTATAAAAAAATTCACATTTCCAATTTAAAAATTTAAATTCTAAATATATAAAAATTAAATAGAATATAAATATTCTTTACTTATTATAAGAACCCAAAATAAAAAATATATATATAAATCTCTGGGAAAAATTCGCCAGAGTTTTATCTGTAGGATATCCCAAATTTTAGCAATTATTCAACCTGCAAAAAGAAAACACTCCTAAATAATTTCTAAACACCATCTCAACCATACTTCTCAATTTCACTAAGCTTCTCAAACATTTATATATATATATATATATAATTTAAAACACACATACTCTCCCATTTCAAATACATTGACCCAAAAGTTTTTTATAATATACAATTCGTAAAATTCAAAACATAATATATTATGCATAAAACTCAAAATGTACAATAACATAAAAATATAAACATGCTGCTGGCAGTGTTTTTGATCTCGATAGCAACTCAACAAGCTCAACTACAAGTCTAGACCCGACCTAGTCTAGAAGAACTCTCTGACTCAGCTGGGTCTACCCTGTCATTTGCGCGATGAAATCAATCGTGCTAAGCCGAAGCCTAGTGGTACAAACTTTGATAATAACAATATAACTCAATGCAATACCAATGCACAATGCATTTAGATGTCACATCATTCCACTTTCTTATATTTTTCAAATATTTCATAATTCACATTAAAACAAAGACAAGCATGGCCCAAAAAGGATCTAATATGCTATTCAAATTTCAGAGTTACTTCTTTAGTCCATAATGACACCATTTGTCTAGCACCGTAGGCAATATATATATCCATGGATAATGTAACAGCTCCAGTCTCTTGGACCTCAACCCGGCTAGACCCTTAGGCCCCAATATGTTGGTCCTCAACCCGGCTAGACTGCTATAGTGTTTGAGGCTTACGACCCAGTCTTTTCACCCCAAAAGCATCGTATTTAGCAGCTGGCCTGGCTTACAACCCAGTCTTTTCACCATTCCAGCGTATAGCCTATAGGCAATCATAAGCATGCCGCCAAACCCAGAACTCTGAAAATTGAATAAAATACTAGGCAAACAATTTATTCATATTTCTCATTATTAATCTCTTTCTCATTTTCACATATTCAATCTAGGCACATTGCCTTATTTTCATTTTTTCTCACTTTTCTCATTTTTCATATCTTTCTCATTTTTCTCATTTTTCTCACTTTTCTCAATTTCATCAATATCAATTCATTTCATTATTACACATATCTCATTTTTGTATTCACAACACATTACACAATTACCTTGGGTATTTTCACATAATATGCATATTTCACATGTTACACAAATTAGCCATTATCAATGGCTTTTCACAATGCATTTAACACATATATGACATTACAAATGTCATCGCACATTATTCATACACAATTAATGAACCAAGTAACTTAACACATTTTCCAAACAAAATGTGTTAAGCCCAAATGTCATGCAAATATAAACAATATATTCAAAGTTTGTACATACCTCCACTAGCAACCCAAAGCAAGCTAGAAACAACCTTCAATCCAATCTTTCTAACTTGCCCTTCACCACTTGGATGAAGCAAATCAACCTCCCTCAATGCCTAAACCAAATGTGATAACAAACAATCATTTAATATCACATTTAATGGCATTTCCAACATTAAACCATAATTACACATCACTCCTACAAATTTCCAAAAATTTAGCCTTTCCTTACTTCAACATTAGAATTCCATTCTACTACAATTAAATTAGAGTTTTAAGTTTATTTATATTATTAAAAACATATTTTAATACATTTAAATCATTTATATTATAAAAATACACTCTTATACACAAAATCTCAAAAATGGCATAACCTTCCCCCATTGAAGGTTTTCCATTCCAACATAATCCATCACTCATTCCAAGCTTATATTCATCACTTTTAACACTAAATAACATGCTTAAAAAAAATAAAATCACACAATTCAATCACTTTGGAAAATCGCTTTTCCAAAACCCTAAATCTCCACTTCCATTCTCAAACTCCAACCCAATACCACCAAATCCAATATTTGACTTTAAAATTCTTGTTTATGAATCAAAACAACTCATTTGGATTCAATTTTCACAATTAAAGTTCATGTTTTCAAAACCCCAAAAATCCATAACCCCAATACTCTCTCTTCACCATTCTTTAAACAAACTCCAACATCTCTTCAATCTAACCTTAGAATCATTGTTAACTACCCAAAATAACATCATACACACCATGTAATATCCCAAAATGTACCCTAGAAGTATTAGAGTATTTATTGTTATTATTGGATTAAGTGTATTTGTATTTAATTGGAAAGAGAAAGGAAGTGAAGAGAGAGTTTATATGTTGTATATATGTGAATATATATAACATATATACAAGTCAAGAGAAAGTCAAAGAATGAAAGTGGAAGAAGATATTTTGTGTTTTGAATTTAATAATAAGGAATTATTTGAGTGGAAGAGATTAAATGGGATTTGTTTAAGAATATATTGCTTGGTTGAGAGGGTTTTAAGGAAAAGAGGTTGACTTTGGGTTTTCTTTTCTTCTTTCTTTTCCTTTGCCGTGGGTCATCTTCTTCTCCTTCCTTTGTTTTTGTTTTGGCCGGCTAACAAAGAGACAAGAGAGCAAGATAGAGAATTGTCCTTCCAAGTTCAAGATTGAAGAGAGTTTTCAAGAGATCAAGTGGAAAGTTTAAGAGTTCTTCATCCTTGGTAAGTTCTCTCTTGATTTCTTGTGTTGTTTTGAGTTTATGATTGGGTTTGTGAGTTGGTATGGTGATGGATATATGTGTTTGGGTTGATTATGTTGTGTTTAAGAGTATTGGGTTTAAATGGTTTTGGATTTTGGGGTTGGATTGGAGAAAAGAGTAAGTGGTTGTGTTTAGAGTTTGGAAGATGTTTGTGATTTGGGTTTGATGCATGTGTTGGCTTGTTTTGGTGTTGTTGTAAGTTTGAGATGGTTTTTGGGTATGTTTTGTTAAGTTTGTTTGAGATGGATGTTGGTGGATAGAAGTGATTTGTTGGTTGTGGTGTTGTCTTGGCCGGAATCTGGGTTTTTGGCCTGACACGCCCAGGAGCACGTCCAGGTCCTTAGGCGTGTCGTTAGTTCTGTAAGGCAGTAGTTGTGACACGGCCATTAACACGCCCGTGTTGTTGAGCGTGTCGTAGCTACTGTGACTTTGGAGGATTTACACGGCCATGAGCACGCTCATGATGTTGGACGTGTCGATGTTTTGTGTGAGGCAGTATATATTACACGCCCAGTGACACGCCCGTGTTGTTGAGCGTGTAATAGCTTCTGTGTTGTGGAGTTAGGGCACGGTCAGGGACACGCCCGTGTGTGTGAGCGTGTCAAGTTTAGAGTTTGCCCTAGTTGATTCTTAACCTTATGATCTTATAAGAGTTTCCTCATTCTTTTGGAATAGGTTGTGAAGAAGGTGATTTACCCTAACTCAAGCGGTGATAGATTCTTGAAAGGTAAGTGCTTAGAGTTTTGTGTGGGTCATGTTTGAAATAAGTTAAAATACATTATTGCATACACTCATATGATATTGAGAATTGAGACATAATTGATTATATGTGAATGTTGTGATGAGTATGAAAAATATGTGTTGATACCATTAATTATATCCATGTGAATAATGAATTGATAAATGTGATGATGAAATGTAATGTGAAAGATATGATGCTATGAAGAGTTGCTTTATTGTGATATGAGATCATATGAGATATGAGGCCATGATTGTTGGCTATGGTGATGCAAATGAGAAATGAATTGAGAAAGAAATTTATAAAGAGATAAATGAAAACATTGTGTATCTAATATGTCTATTCAATTTTCAGAGTTCTGTATTTGGCGGCATGCCTATGAATCACTGGATAGGCGAAATGGGAGGCCCGTAAGCCGATTCCAGTTGAAAAATGTGATTATGGAATGATGGTGAAATGGGTGGCCCGTAAACCAATTCCAATTGAAAAATGTGAAGTTTTTGAGGTGAAATGGGCGGCCCGTAAACCTCAAAAACAAGTAACAGTCTAGCCGGGTTGAGGATCTCCTCGATTAGTCGGGTTGATGGTCCAAGAGACTGGGTCTGTTACGCTATCCATGGATAGAGATATGATATATGTTGCCTACGGGGCTAGACACAAGGTGTCAATATGGACCAAAGCAGTAACTCTGAACTTTGAATAATATATTAGTATGTCTTGGGCCCGTGTCTGTCTTAATTGTAAATATGATTTATGAATGAAGAAATAATTGAATAATAAGATCTAATGTTCAAATATGAAATGTGATAATATTATGTATGGTTTATGAAATGCATAATGTTGATATGTGCATTGCATTAGAGCATCATGTTTGTATGAGTTGCATTACTGAGCTTTTAGCTCAGCGCGATTGTGGTTCATCGCGCAGGTAACAGAGTTGAACCCGAGAGTTCTTCGAGACCAAGTGAGTCTAGTCACTGAAGAGTTGAGTTTGGATTTAAAGATCAGAGAAGAGCTGCCAATCATGTATATATTTCATGTCTTTTAATATTTGGATCTTAATGTATTTGTATTTAAAAATATTTGATTTATTTCCGCTGCTTTTTAAATGAATATTTTATCTTTTATCTTTTATCATTTAATTTAAATGATTTAAATTTGGTTATGTTTTTAAAAAAAGGGGATGTGTCATTTGTTAATTATAACGTGGCATTTCTATATTCAGTATACGTATATTACGATCGTATAAGCATGCTGTGTACGTATACGGGGTATAGGGGTGTTACAATTGTTTTGGTATCAGAGCCTAGGTTTGAGATTCTCAACCTAGGTATATTGTAAGGAAAAAGGATATTTTGATTTTAAAAGTTGGTTTTTGAATAAGATATATACTTGATATTGGCAGTCTCTGATCTTTAATATGGTGTATTCTGCTGTATTTGCATATATAGGTTGTGATGGATTCTCACTTACGTCAGTCAGTTGAGGGTAGTGTGGAGAGTGTAGCTCCGGATGAGGTTAGAGAGGGAGCTAGAGTGGATAGTGCTGGTGAGGTACCTGTTTCTGTGCCAGGGAGATCAGCTGGTGAGGAGGTTCCGCCAGTTTCGTTTAGGCATATGATGGAATTGATGAGGCAAGCCCCAGTACAGCCACCACCACCACCCCAGCCTCAGGTGTCAGTGAGACAATATGACAAATTAAGGAAATTTGGAGCAGAGGATTTCTTGGGTACTATTGATCCAGCTGTAGCTGAACAGTGGCTAGATAAGATACAGAGGATATTTGTTTAGTTACAGGCCACTCCAGAAGAAAGATTTGACTATGCTAGATCATTGTTGCAGAAGGATGCATATGACTGGTGGAAGACAGTGCCTCATGCTATGGATGATCCACCTACCTTGTCCTATGCGGACTTTCTTAGGGAGTTTGAGTTGAAGTATACTCCGAGGGAGTATAAAGATGTGAAGAAGATGGAATTCTTGAGTTTGAAGCAAGACTTCAGGACAGTAACTGAGTATGAGGTTGAGTTCATTCGGTTGAGCCATTATGCTGGGGGCATTATATCGGATGAGATAGATAGATGCAGGAGATTTGAGCAGGGATTGAGGCCCTCTCTTATGTGTCATGTGGCTGGTTCTAGATATCATGATTTTTCCCAGCTTGTGGAAGCAGCTAGGAGTGTAGAGAGAGCTCAGGGTATTGCAGTAGCTGCTATAGAGGAAGAGACCAAGGTTAGGAGACCCCAGTTTGAGGCAGGGTCTTCATCTGTGAAGAGAGGCAGGGGAAGTTTTGTTCCCAGGACCAGTAGGAGTCAGAGGCTAGCTAGTAGGTCAGTTCAGTTTCAGAGGCAGAGATCGAGACCTGCAGTTTCAGTGGCTAGTGCTCCAACCTCAGTGATTCAGAGATCCACTTCACCGATGTGTGAGTATTGTGGTAAGACCCATTGGGGTGCTTGTTGGAGGTTTAGAGGATCAGCTGGATGCTATAGATGTGGATCGCCTGATCATTTTGTTAGAGAGTGTCCTGAGTTACAGGAGCAGAGGTCAGTAGATTCGGCAGTTTCTTGACCTAGTATGAGGGGAGGTAGAGGAGGCAGAAGTTTCAGCAGAGGAGGTAGATCTGGGTTCAGTCCTAGAGGAGGTTCTACATCCAGGGAGAGTAGACCAGAGGAGGCTGGTTCTTCTCAGAGGATGTATGTGATGCAGAGGCAGCCAGATGCTTCAGCAGTCATAACTGGTACTTTCTCTTTATTTGGTATTTCAGTACTTGCTTTGATTGATCCAGGATCCACTCATTCATATATTAGTGCATCCATATTGCCTGCGTCTGAACTGCATGTTGAATCCCTAGGATTTGATGTGTTGGTGACAAATCCTTTAGGGCATAGTGTGATTGTTAGCAAGGTGCACCGAGATAGTGCAGTAGTAGTTCAGGGTGAGGAGTTCTTGGGTGATCTGATTGAAATGCCTTTTAAAGAGTATGATTTGATCCTAGGCATGGACTGGTTGTCTAGACATGAAGCTGTAGTAGACTGTCAAAAGAAGTATGTTACTTTGAGAGCTAAGGATGGAAGAATTGTGTTGGTATCCAGTGAGCAGAGACAGCTAGCATCTTTGTTTGTTTCAGCTGTTGCAGCTAGGAGGTTGATTAGAAAAGGGTATGATGGTTATTTTGCTCATGTTGTGGATACTAGAGTAGTGGGTTCTCGACTTGACGGTATACCCACAGTTACAGATTTTCCAGATGTGTTTCCAGAGGAGTTGCCAGGGTTGCCTCCTGAGAGAGAGGTGGAGTTTAGTATTGAATTGTTGCCTGGTACCACTCCTATCTCTATTACTCCGTATAGAATGGCACCTGTTGAATTGAGAGAGTTGAAGGTGCAGTTGCAGGAGTTGCTAGATAAAGGGTTTGTTCGCCCTATATGTTTCACCATGGGGAGCTCTTGTTTTGTTTGTGAAGAAAAAGGATGGTACTATGAGATTGTGTATCGATTATAGGCAATTGAATAAAGTGACTATCAAGAATAAATATCCTTTGCCTAGAATTGATGATCTCTTTGATCAATTGAAGGGAGCAGCAGTATTTTCCAAGATTGATTTGAGATCAGGGTACCATCAGTTGAGGGTCAGAGCTGAAGATGTTCCTAAAACAGCTTTTCGCACAAGGTATGGGCATTATGAGTTTCTAGTTATGCCTTTTGGGTTGACGAATGCACCTGCAGCTTTCATGGATTTGATGAATAGGGTGTTTAGGCCCTATCTGGATCAGTTAGTAGTGGTTTTCATCGATGATATTTTGGTGTATTCGCGCAATGAGGAGGAGCATGACAAGCATCTGCGGATTGTGTTGCAGATTTTGAGAGAGAAGCAATTGTATGCTAAACTGTCGAAGTGTGAATTTTGGCTTGACCAAGTGACTTTTCTCGGTCATATAGTTTTAGCAGATGGCATTAGAGTTGATCCGAGTAAAGTTGAAGCTGTTATGAATTGGAGTCCACCAAAGTCAGTGACAGAAGTTAGAAGTTTTCTGGGTTTGGCAGGCTATTATCGACGCTTTGTGAAAGGATTTTCTTTGATAGCCACTCCACTTACCAGATTACTTTTGAAGGGAGTTAGATTTGTGTGGACAGACCAGTGTCAGGCTAGCTTTGATCAGTTAAAAGATATGCTAACTCAAGCACATGTTCTCACTTTACCTGTGGAAGATAAACCATATGTGATCTATAGTGATGCTTCACATAGTGGTTTGGGTTGTGTCTTGATGCAAGAAGGTAAAGTGATAGCTTATGCTTCTCGACAATTGAAGCCGCATGAGCTTAATTATCTGACCCATGATTTAGAGTTAGTAGCCATTGTGTTTGCATTGAAGATTTGGCGACATTATTTGTATGGGGAGAAATGTTTTATTTACACTGATCATAAAAGTTTGAAATATTTGGGGGTTCAGAAAGAGCTTAATCTTGGGCAGAGGCAATGGTTGGAATTGATTAAAGACTACGACTGTTTGATTGATTATCATCCGGGTAAGGCAAATGTTGTGGCTGATGCCTTGAGTCGAAAGTCTGTAGCAAGCTTGACTATTTATTCGCTCTCGTTGCTTGTTGAGTTGAGAGCATTGCATGCTAGTTTTGTATCTTGTGATGATGGTGCATTGTTGGCACAATTGCAGTTGAGGTCAATATTGTTAGATCAAATTAAAGAGGCTCAGTTGGTTGATGAGAAAGTTCAGAAGATTGTTTTAGATTGCGAGAATGGAGAGAGCCGAGATTTTAGTGTGAGAAATGATGGGAGTCTTTGGTTTAAGAACAGATTGTGTATACCTGATGATGCTAGTTTGAGGAAGATTATTTTGGAAGAAGCGCACCAGTCAGTTTTTGTATGCATCCGGGAAGTACAAAGATGTATCATGATTTGAGACAGCATTACTGGTGGTCAGGTATGAAGAGAGACATAGCAGAATTTGTGTCCAAATGTCTCACATGTCAGAGGGTTAAAGCCGAGCATCAAGTTCCAACAGGGTTGCTTCGACCATAATCAGTGCCTGAATGGAAATGGGAAAGAGTTACAATGGATTTTGTGTCTGGTTTGCCATTGACTCAGAGGAAACATGATGCTATTTGGGTAATTGTTGATAGGTTGACAAAGACAGCTCATTTTCTTCCGGTTCGGATGGATTATCCTCTCGAGAGGTTGGCTGAGTTGTATATCCAAGAGATTGTGAAGTTGCATGGTGTCCCAATTTCTTTAGTGTCTGATCGAGATCCTCGGTTTACTTCAAGGTTTTGGAAGAGTTTACATGGTGCTTTGGGTTCTCGATTACACTTTAGTACTGCTTTTCATCCGTAGACAGATGGGCAATCAGAGAGAGTGATACAGATTATAGAGGATATGTTGAGAAGCTGTGTCATTGATTTCTCTGGTAGTTGGGACAGATTTTTGCCACTTGTGGAATTTGCTTACAATAATAGTCATCACTCCAGCATTGGAATGGCACCTTTTGAAGCATTGTATGGGAGACGGTGTAGAACGCCTCTATGTTGGAATGAACTTGGAGAAGGCAAGTTAATTGGTCCTAATTTGGTTAAAGAAACTGAGGAGAAAGTGAAAGTGATTCGAGATTTGAAGAGGAGAGTCATAGAGTTTAATGTGGGAGATAAAGAATTTTTGAAAGTGTCTCCTTGGAAAAAGATTTTGAGGTTTGGTCGAAAAGGGAAGCTGAGTCCTCGTTTCATTGGACCTTATGAAGTATTGGAAAGAGTTGGGCCAGTTGCTTATAGGCTTGCTTTGCCACCTGAGTTGGATAGGATCCATAATGTTTTCCATGTTTCTATGTTGAGGAGATACAGATCAGATCCATCTCATGTGTTATCAGTGGAATCTATTGAGGTGAATCCGGATCTGACAATTGAAGAGGAACCAGTTGCTATTTTGGCTTATGGAATGAAAGAGTTAAGACATAAGAAAGTGCCAATTGTGAAGATTCTTTGGAAGAATCATGGTAGAGAAGAATCAACTTGGGAGAATGAGCAAGCGATGCTAGACCAATATCCTCAACTGTTTCAGATTTAATATCAGGTAATTTCGAGGACGAAATTTTTTTTTAGAGGGGGAGAATTGTAATATCCCAAAATGTACCCTAGAAGTATTGGAGTATTTATTGTTATTATTGGATTAAGTGTATTTGTATTTAATTGGAAAGAGAAAGGAAGTGAAGAGAGAGTTTATATGTTGTATATATGTGAATATATATAACATATATACAAGTCAAGAGAAAGTCAAAGAATGAAAGTGGAAGAAGATATTTTGTGTTTTGAATTTAATAATAAGGAATTATTTGAGTGGAAGAGATTAAATGGGATTTGTTTAATAATATATTGCTTGGTTGAGAGGGTTTTAAGGAAAAGAGGTTGACTTTGGGTTTTCTTTTCTTCTTTCTTTTCCTTTGCCGTGGGTCATCTTCTTCTCCTTCCTTTGTTTTTGTTTTGGCCGGCTAACAAAGAGACAAGAGAGCAAGATAGAGAATTGTCCTTCCAAGTTCAAGATTGAAGAGAGTTTTCAAGAGATCAAGTGGAAAGTTTAAGAGTTCTTCATCCTTGGTAAGTTCTCTCTTGATTTCTTGTGTTGTTTTGAGTTTATGATTGGGTTTGTGAGTTGGTATGGTGATGGATATATGTGTTTGGGTTGATTATGTTGTGTTTAAGAGTATTGGGTTTAAATGGTTTTGGATTTTGGGGTTGGATTGGAGAAAAGAGTAAGTGGTTGTGTTTAGAGTTTGGAAGATGTTTGTGATTTGGGTTTGATGCATGTGTTGGCTTGTTTTGGTGTTGTTGTAAGTTTGAGATGGTTTTTGGGTATGTTTTGTTAAGTTTGTTTGAGATGGATGTTGGTGGATAGAAGTGATTTGTTGGTTGTGGTGTTGTCTTGGCCGGAATCTGGGTTTTTGGCCTGACACGCCCAGGAGCACGTCCAGGTCCTTAGGCGTGTCGTTAGTTCTGTAAGGCAGTAGTTGTGACACGGCCATTAACACGCCCGTGTTGTTGAGCGTGTCGTAGCTACTGTGACTTTGGAGGATTTACACAGCCATGAGCACGCTCATGATGTTGGACGTGTCGATGTTTTGTGTGAGGCAGTATATATTACACGCCCAGTGACACGCCCGTGTTGTTGAGCGTGTAATAGCTTCTGTGTTGTGGAGTTAGGGCACGGTCAGGGACACGCCCGTGTGTGTGAGCGTGTCAAGTTTAGAGTTTGCCCTAGTTGATTCTTAACCTTATGATCTTATAAGAGTTTCCTCATTCTTTTGGAATAGGTTGTGAAGAAGGTGATTTACCCTAACTCAAGCGGTGATAGATTCTTGAAAGGTAAGTGCTTAGAGTTTTGTGTGGGTCATGTTTGAAATAAGTTAAAATACATTATTGCATACACTCATATGATATTGAGAATTGAGACATAATTGATTATATGTGAATGTTGTGATGAGTATGAAAAATATGTGTTGATACCATTAATTATATCCATGTGAATAATGAATTGATAAATGTGATGATGAAATGTAATGTGAAAGATATGATGCTATGAAGAGTTGCTTTATTGTGATATGAGATCATATGAGATATGAGGCCATGATTGTTGGCTATGGTGATGCAAATGAGAAATGAATTGAGAAAGAAATTTATAAAGAGATAAATGAAAACATTGTGTATCTAATATGTCTATTCAATTTTCAGAGTTCTGTATTTGGCGGCATGCCTATGAATCACTGGATAGGCGAAATGGGAGGCCCGTAAGCCGATTCCAGTTGAAAAATGTGATTATGGAATGATGGTGAAATGGGTGGCCCGTAAACCAATTCCAATTGAAAAATGTGAAGTTTTTGAGGTGAAATGGGCGGCCCGTAAACCTCAAAAACAAGTAACAGTCTAGCCGGGTTGAGGATCTCCTCGATTAGTCGGGTTGATGGTCCAAGAGACTGGGTCTGTTACGCTATCCATGGATAGAGATATGATATATGTTGCCTACGGGGCTAGACACAAGGTGTCAATATGGACCAAAGCAGTAACTCTGAACTTTGAATAATATATTAGTATGTCTTGGGCCCGTGTCTGTCTTAATTGTAAATATGATTTATGAATGAAGAAATAATTGAATAATAAGATCTAATGTTCAAATATGAAATGTGATAATATTATGTATGGTTTATGAAATGCATAATGTTGATATGTGCATTGCATTAGAGCATCATGTTTGTATGAGTTGCATTACTGAGCTTTTAGCTCAGCGCGATTGTGGTTCATCGCGCAGGTAACAGAATTGAACCCGAGAGTTCTTCGAGACCAAGTGAGTCTAGTCACTGAAGAGTTGAGTTTGGATTTAAAGATCAGAGAAGAGCTGCCAATCATGTATATATTTCATGTCTTTTAATATTTGGATCTTAATGTATTTGTATTTAAAAATATTTGATTTATTTCCGCTGCTTTTTAAATGAATATTTTATCTTTTATCTTTTATCATTTAATTTAAATGATTTAAATTTGGTTATGTTTTTAAAAAAAGGGGATGTGTCATTTGTTAATTATAACGTGGCATTTCTATATTCAGTATACGTATATTACGAGCGTATAAGCATGCTGTGTACTTATACGGGGTATAGGGGTGTTACACACCAATTCCAACAATTATAACATACTACATAAAAATTCAAATTCTCACATAATCCAAATTTCCAAGGAATTCAAAGAAAAGAGATGGAAACTTACTAATTTTGGTGGAGATCACAAAAAATCCACTTGAAACTTGTTAATTCCTTCAATATATGGAGCATGGAAGAAGCAAAATCCTTGGTCTTCAAACTCCCATGGAAAACACATCCTTGAAGAAGAAGAAGAAGAAGAAGATGAAGGTGTGAGTGGGGATTTTCGCCCCCACTCTTGGTAGAATGGTTCTTGCTACTTCGGCAATGTTTAGGCTTGGGGCCTTAGAGAATACGGACCT
Organism: Garcia nutans; assembly: GCA_947685225.1. Taxonomy (NCBI): domain Eukaryota; kingdom Viridiplantae; phylum Streptophyta; class Magnoliopsida; order Malpighiales; family Euphorbiaceae; genus Garcia; species Garcia nutans. Next base: position 26,101,346 of record CANTUV010000007.1, on the reverse strand, counting down.
AGGTCCAGAGAAAATGGAGTCGCCACCCAGACGGGCCGGGAAAAAAGAAAGGGGTGGGTGTCTCGATTTCTAAGGAATCCCCAACCCCATAATGGGTTCGGAAAGTTGGGTACCTGTGGAGAAGGTGAGAAATGGCCCAACACTCCCACAACGCTCGGTTCATTGGAACCGGCCTCCTTTACAGGTCTTAATATTATAAAATTCTTAAATATAACAACATTATCCATATTACAGACAATAATTAAAATAAAGCATCAATATATTAAAATTCAAAACAATGTCCAAACAAAATAAAAAAATGGACAACCATCCGAAGATGGAAACATGCCCTTACATAATCCATTCCTAAATAGGACACCCATCGAAAGGTAGAAATATGTCCTTTACATAGGTTATAAAATAGAAAAGCAATTTAAATTACATGATATTCAACTAATGAGGTACCCATCAAGTGGAAACATACCTCTTACAACATTTGAAAATCTAAATAAATTGATAAAAGTAAATAACCATTCATCATAAATAAATCATTCATCTAAGATATTAAACAACAATAGAAAGTAAACATCCATCCATGATAAATTAAATAAACCAAGCATTGAACTTAAATAAATTAAAGCATATAAAATAAATCAAAGCATAATCAAATATAAAATTTAATAAGGCAAATAAAGATTCAAATTAGTGCTACTATTTCTATTTAAGATTCTTTATTTCATGTGTTTAGGGTTTTGGAATTTATGTGTTTAAGTTACTGTGACTTTTAAAAGAATTGAAATGGAGCAAAGTTTTATAATTTAAGAGGTTGATAAAGTTCTTTGATTAACCAAATTAGTGTTTGAGAAGTGAAATCATGAAATTAGGGTTTGAACACTTTAAAACATTTAGATTTGTGATTTACGGTTATTGGATTATTATTTTGTATTTACCATATTGAATTTTAAGCTTATTGTGTCTGAATTTTAATATTTATGTTTATAAGGTTTTAAGGTCTAATGGATTAGGGTTTTAAAAAATTAGGGTCTAAGGTTTTAAGGGAGTTAGGGTTTACTGTTTTGGGTTTTTGGAGTTGAATTAGGGTTTTAGAATTTTAGAATTAGGGTTTCGGAGAATGCATTAGGTTTTTAGAATTTGAAAAACAATTGATAATTTTATGAAACTTTATGAAAATAAACAAAATGATTTAAGGTTTATAGAAACAAAAAAAAATGTTTTTAGGGTTTGTGGAAAGAAACAGACTCAAATTTAGGATTTTGAAAAGAAACAGGTTCAATTAGGGTTTTAAGATTTTGAAGAAGCAAAAATAACAATTTTAAGATTTTTGGAAAATAAATAAATGAATTAAGGTTTTTAAGCTTTAGAAAAGGTAAATTAAAGTTCTTAGGGTTTTTTGATTTTGAAGAAACAGAAACAATTATTTTTTATCTATAGTGATGAAGCTATTGTGAATTCAGGAAACAAATAAAGAAATTCATACCTTCGTTTGTTGATTCCTTCAAAAATCACTTCTTGGATAAACAAGAACAAAGACAAGCTTTGTTGCCTTTGATGGATTGAATTGCTTGTTTTCTCTCTCAAAAAAAGTCCGATTGATTCAAGGTTTTCCTCCTCAATTTTGGTTTCAATTTTTCCTCCAAATTTCTGATCCCATTTCCCCTCCAAATTTTCTCCTCCTTTTTTTTTGTTCTTTTAGTCCTTATTTATAGAAGAATTTTATGATTAATTTTAGTTATTCACGGAATATAACAATGATTAAGAAAAGAAAACTAAAACCTAATTGTATTAGGTTTCGGAAAAATTTGTGTCGAAAAATTTCGCTGACAAAAAAAAAACTATTGCGAAAAAATTGCGCTGGTGAAAAAAACTGCTGCGGAAAAAATGCGCTGGCGAAAAAACTGCCGCAGCCAGCGGGGGGCGAAATTGGCCTGTGGGCGCCAAGCCATTTCTCCCGCGGAAACAATCTGCGGGCAAAATAGCTTTGGCCATTTCGCCGCAAGTCGATTTTTTTTGTTTATTATTATTATTTTTTATTTTTTATTAATAAAAATTAGATACTAAAACAAATATTATTTAATTAAGATAACAAAAATTGTTTTGGACTAATTAAAATATATTGGACAACACAAAAATTAATTTGGACTAATTAAAACATATTGGACCGGACTGGGTAAAAAATTAAGGGTTTACAGTTTGCCCCTTGCTTGAACGATCTGATACTTTAGTAAAAGAAAGTGAAAAGCAATAAAACTTAATTTTTGATGAGATGGTTATTTGAATTTGTTTTGGGTACTTGGACCCGAGACTGAACTTGATTTGGGTACTTAGACTCGAGATTGAATTTGATTTGGGTACTTGGACCCGAGATTGAATTTGATTTGGTTACTTGGACCCGAGATTAGGTACTTGGACCAGAGATTAAATTTGATTTGGGTACTTGGACCCGAGATTGAATTTGATTTGAGTACTTGGACCCGGGATTAGATTGAATTTGGGTACTTGGACCTAGAATTGGGTACTTGGACTCGAGATTGACTTGATTTGGGTACTTGGACCCGAGATTGGATTGAATTGATTTGATTTAGGTACTTAGACCTGAGAATGGGTACTTGGACCCATGATTCGATTGAATTTGGGTACTTGAACCCGAGATTAATTTGATTTGGGTACTTGGACCCGAAATTGGGTACTTAGACCCGAGATTGATTTGATTTGGGTACTTGGACTAGAGATTGGATTGAATTTGGGTACTTGGACCCGAGATTGGATTGAATTTGGATACTTGGACCCAGGATTGGGTACTTGGACCCGAGATTAATTTGATTTGGGTGCTTGGACCCGAGATTGGGTACTTGGACCCAAGATTGGTTTGAATTTGGGTACTTGGACCTGAGATTAATTTTATTTGGGTACTTGGACCCGAGATTGGGTACTTGGACCGGAGATTAGGTACTTGGACCCGAGATTGATTTGATTTGGGTACTTGGACCCGAGAATGGATTGGATTTGGGTACTTGGGCCCGAGATTGAACTTGATTTTGGGGTACTTAGACCCGAGACTAAGTTTGACTAACCTTTTATTAGTTGAGAATTCTGGCATATCTGGTCATTCCATTTTTATGAATTGTAGGTCTTTACCCACCAAAAATAGATCTTTATCTATTGGAAATTAGGTCTTTAACCTAGGAACATGGATCTTTATCCATTGGAGATTGGGTCTTTACCCGTGAAACATGGATCTTTATCCATTGGAAATCGGGTCTTTACTCTTGAAATAAGGGTCTTTATCCTTCAGACTTTGGGTCTTTACCCTTTGAAATATGGATCTTTATCCATTGAAAATCGGGTCTTTACCCTTGAAATATGGATCTTTATCCATTGAAAATCGGGTCTTTACCCTTGAAACATAGATCTTTATCCATTGGAAATCAGGCCTTTACCCTTGAAATATAGATCTTTATCCATTGAAAATCGGGTCTTTACCCTAGGAACATGGAACTTTATCCATTGGAGATTGGGTCTTTACCCGTGAAATATGGATCTTTATCCATTGGGAATTGGGTCTTTACCCTTGAAACATGGATCTTTATCCATTGGATATTGGGTCTTTACCCTGGCTTCAGCTCTTTTAGCTGGACTGACCTTTTGTCTTTTGCATTTTCATTCGAATTTTTTCTTTTGATTGATGATGATTTTTTATTCTTTTCAGAATTTGTTTTCTTGTTCATTAATTAAAAATGAAGAAAAAAAATTCAGCCTTTTTAGCTAGCCTTCATATCTTCTCCTTGCCCCCTGCGTGGCAAGTTATTCAAAATATTTTGTTTATGCATAAACTCAAAATTGAAAAGGAGAAGCGTTGCCCCCTGTGTAGGCTCAAACCCATGTTTTTTCTATGCGGGCTCTGATTGATGTTTTTGCCCTCTAGTTCTTCGCACAAGCACGTATTTTTTCTTTTACAAAACGACTAGAGCTTCAACAAGCAAATAGGCTTTCCATGCCCCCTTGATTCAATATCTTCTTTTGAATCTTTAGTTTGCAAGGTATTTGCTATTCACTTTGAAAAGGAATAGACAATACAAGACAAGAAAGTATGGTATGATATGCCCGTGTATGTATGATATGCATGAATGATACTTACAGTTGTTCTATTGACCCACAGACCGAGGTGTTTAGCAGAAGTGCTCTCGCTGATTTTTTCCAAATGCCTGTTTAGTTCTTGCACTAGAATTACAGGATGCTTCACATTTATGGCTTTTATCTTCGAGATGTTAAAAATATGGGTGGTGGAGACTCTAAGTTATAGAGTCAGGGATACATCCATTTCAAACTATGTTTCAGCATGTCAGTTGGTAGCTCCTTCATGACCTTGCCAATAACCATTTCCTTTGCCTAATGTGTCCTTTGGAATTTGACACTTCAACATACTCCCCTTAACTTGAAGGCTTTGTGTGACAAAATATTTTTTATTTTTTGAATTTTGATTTTGAAATCAAATGTTGGCTTTGCTCAGGACTTGATTTTTCCAAATTAACATTTCTATAACATGACAACCCTAGTTACCGTACTAAACTCGTGAATTATTTCTATTTAAGCAAGAATTGTTGCACTTCAGATAGGCACATACACATTACTTAGTCAAAGGTCTCATTTGAGTTTGAATATTGTCTATCTCATATGCATGCTTATCCAAACTATCTCCACTAATAGACTCTACCTACCAAGAGAGATCAACAAGTCTTTGATAGGCTTGAAATGGGGTCTATAAAGGATACGGGTTTAAATGAAGGCCATTTGTAAGTTGGAACTAATGTGACACAATGGACAAACCTTCACACTACAAATTTCTTGTTTGAACTTTAGGCAGCTGGGAGCAATCTTGCTAGAGTCCAAATTCCTTCTATCTTCTTGGCATTAATCTGGATCTTTATTAGGACAGTTTTTGCCCTTGCAAAAAGTTTGGTTCCCAAATTTGTTTCTTTTCTTCTTCTCCCTTTTCTTTATTTTTCTTACTCTTCCCTTTTCTTTCTCTTTATTTTCCTTGAGCATTTTATCATTTTGTCCTTCTTCCTTATAAGACTGTCAAGTACAGAACTTTTAAGCACTAGATGGTCCTTCTCCTTTTCCTCTGATTTTAATCGAATCTTTAATTGGATTGGACCATTTCAAGTCAAGATGTCCTTATAACCCATATGGAAGCCTTTTGCTGCTTTAAGTAAAAGAGAACTTAGTTGGCTTTCTGAACCGCCTTTTTAGGTTTTATTTTTCTTTTTTCTCTTTTTTCTTTTCTCTTTTCTTTTTTTTTTCTTCTTTTTTTTTCCTTTTCTTTTTCTTTTTTTTTCTTGTTTGTTTTTTTTTGTTTGGTTCTAGCTCTAAAAGAGTTGTCTTGTTTGTACCAACTTGGGCTTCCAATAATGGATGAGTGGAGTAACATAAATCTTCTTTAACAGGGATAAATCATTTGTTACTCTGATGTTGTCTTGATATATTGGAAATACTAAGAAAACTTCAACTACCCTTATGGTATTGAGAACTTCTACCACTCTTATGGTCTTGAGAACTTCAACTATCTTCATGGTATTCATTTCTTTCTTTGGTCTTCTTGCCTCTTCATCTTAGTGATCATAAAACTTGTCAAAAGTATCACAATAGCTCAAGTTAGGTTATTGGGGTTTTTAAGCCAATGAAAAGAAAGCTAAAATTTTATGAAGGCTCAAAAGGACAACTAGGAATTGATATTTAATAGGGTGGATACTAGTTGTTGGCTTGTCAAACAATGCCTAGATCATCTCTCCCTTAAATAAGTAGAGTTCAATTTTGCTTCGAAAGTTTGTCAAACCTAGACAAAGATAATTATGCAGGAGCCCTCTCTAAGTAAGCATACACAACTCAATGCTATAGAGCAATTCCCTCACCTAGTAAAGTCATTCAAGTCATGATGCATAAATATATTAATTCATGAATTATCAAGCTAGATTCCTCCTTGGTTGAGCACCAAAATGAATAAAGACCAACAAAATTTTGATGAAAAATACTTTATTTAAAGCAACTTTAAGTTTGAAATGCACAATAGTTCCAAAATATTAAAGAAAGTAAGATTGAAAAGCAACATTCAAGCTAAGGAAAGTTCATTGAGTTTAAGCTTCTTTTCCTTTCACATCTTCAATATTTCCATCTTGAAAGGATGATAAAACAAAATCTTCTTCCAATCCCTTTCCCACCATGAAGGTTGCCGATGGAGGTACTCTGTTGAACCTTGGAAATGGATTATCTTTGGTGTTGGGCTTATTCGGCTCGGGCAACTTGCCATTATCAATTAAATTCTGGATCTCATGCCTCAACTTCATACAATTGTCCATTTCATGTCCATGCCTTTGATGGAATTGGCAAAATGCATTAGTATCAAAGTTAGGTGGAAGAGGATTAGGCAAAGGATGAGGAGTCAAGGGTTGTAATAATCCCCTCTTTTGTATCTTATTGAGAACCCAAGACAGTGGCTTCCCTAATTTTGAAAACTGCCTCATTCCTCCTTGACTAGTGGCATTAACATCAACTTCTTTTTGTGTGCTTTGATTGCCCGACTGGTAGTTCCCTTTCTCATTCCTTTTTATTGAAAAGCGATTCTTCTCAGTTTCCCACTCTTCAATTTGTAGACCAGCTTGGAGAAGATCTTTGAAATCCCTTATAAGGGTGTGAGACATCCTTTCATGGAGCTTGGGTAGGACGCCTCTCATGATCATCCTTATTTGATCAGATTCATCGGGCCTTTTCTTGAGCAAAGCAGCCTTGTTTCTCCATCACTTCACATAGTCCACAAAATTTTCATTTGTTCATTGCCTAATGGACTCAACTTCCATTAAGGTAACTTCTATCTCGACATTATATCCATATTGTTGGATGAAGGCTTTGTAAAGCAGATCCCAACTCTTTTGTGTTCCATCGCCTAAGGTATTGAACCAATTTTGGACAACGGGGTCCAATGAGAGCATAAAGTACCTTAGGCGATGGAACACATAGCAGTGATAAAGTACCTTAGGCGATGGAACACATCGCATAAAGCTCGGGCAGACTGCATAGTAGTGATATACTACTTCACATGGAGATGAGGATTTCCGGTTCCATCAAAATTCACGAAAGATGGCATCTTGAACTTGTACAGGACTTTTTCATCTAGCTCAAATAGTTTGTCGACTTCGGACATTTCTTTGATTTTCAGTTTCTTCTCAAATTTCTTTTCTAAATCAGCAATCATTTTCTCAACATCAGAAGTCTCGGTCTTTCAAATAGTTGCCTTCTTAACAACCTTTGGCTCCTTTTTGTCTTGAAGATCTTGGTAGTATTGAGCCCAATCATCATCATCAATGATCACCTTATCATCATCAAAAGCTACCTTATCAACTTCAGCCTTCCCCTTGACTTTCTTGGTGCTAGCAGATGCTTCGGCATTGTTTCCTAAAATTGCAGCCAATTTGTTCTTCACGATCTCAGCCGTGGCCTCTTTTATTTCTTCCATCTTGGCATTGAGGGCGTCATCCACCATTCTTTGAATTTTTTCGGGATCCATTGTTTTTGGTGAGCAAGTGATTGAGTCATTGCTAGATACTTCATCTCCGACGTAGGTCGGATTGTCATAAGCTTTTGAACTATCGTAATCTAGGGCTGTAAGCCAGAAAGGATTAATGATATGAGATGCAAATGTATGCATGTATGCATAAACAATTAACAAACAAGGACAAATAGGATGTTCCTTCCAACCTTATAACATCCACACACAAATGGCGAGTCTCTTTTCCTAGGTATATCGTTAATAAAATACCAACATGGGGCATCTTGTTTTCGAATAATTCCCTCGGACGTTTCAACCAATATTTATATTTTCAAAAATGGAAATCAATCCATGATAATTCACATTAATTAGGTTTTAATCCATTCAACCAACTAAAGTAGCTTTTATGCTACATTGGATTAAAACAAAATTAAGAGGCTTATTATAGATAGATTTCTCACTTGAAAAAAGTAACTAATGGTTCATGCCAAAAATAAGCCCATGATTAACTACTCTTAGTATAAACTAGGCTCACAATTGATTTTTGGTATTTCATAATTGACCTAAATATTTTGCAAGCTCTTTGTAAGAAAAGGATGAAAATAATTTTGTTTCTAAGCCCATTATAAAAAGATTTTAGAAAAAATGGATTTTGGGTTTAGGTCATGTCCAAAGACCATTTTGAAAAGTTTTGAAAATAGCTTTGGTCTTTTGGACTTTTAAAGAAAATTTTATTTGATCTTACAAATGTACTTGGGTCATATTAGAAAAATAACAAACCAAATAAGCCATGATTTAAACCAAGATAAATTAACCATAGTCAAACAACATGCATTTGGGGTAAAACCTAAAGAAAGTAACTAGGCCAATTACATGAGCTTTAGTCTTTGAGTAAAAAAAGGCTTAGGTTCCCATAGCAAGTATATACCAAATGGTACGAGGCTATGAGTGGTTATGCCATGCTCGATCTCCATACCTTGAGTGAAAGTATGGTATCCCTTACTGTTGCGCTCGAATTAACTCTACCACAAAGCATCACTCGCAAGTATACGAGGTAGCTGTAGCAAAGGTGATCGCCCCAAGGTCGTTTCTCAAGGAAGCTAAAGTGACTAATTGATTATCAGATTATAAATAAAAAGTAATGAAGAAATTGAAATTGCTAACAACTAATGAAAAAGATTGATTGAAGTTTAAAACGAATAAAAGTAAATTAAGCTGATGTTTTGATTCACTTGATAGAAAGGTCTAGGGTTTGCACTTCTCTACTACTTATATGTATGAACGGTTATTCCTCTTAACTAATTTACTTTCAAAGATTAAATCTCAAACAATTCAATTAATCGAGTCAAGGAAATAAGCTCTCGCATTAAAACCTCTGTCAACTAATCTTGTTACAATTGAAATAATCTTTTTAATAGGTTATATCTCTAATTCACCTAAGTCCTTAATTGAATTGTTCCAGTATTAGACTTCATCTCTCAATCCATCATCTAATACCTAAAACACATAATTGGTGGCCAATCAATTATATATTAACAATATTTCATTCAATCAAGGCTAAAGAAATTATTAGCTAAGAGAATAACCAATTCATACGATCATAGCATATCCATACAAACCCTAGACTAGATCAAATTAGTCCATCATGCTATCAAACATTCTCATCTCATTAATGTTCAAAGAAATCAAATTAGACATGATAACATCCATTAATACAATTTCAATGAAAAATAAAGAGAATAAGTTCGAGAACAAAACCAAGTTACAAACTCCTTGAAGCTTCTGAAGAATCTCTTGTTCAAATCTTGCAAGAAGGATGTATCAATGGCTAGAACAATCTAATCTAAGCTAGATTAATCCAAAGTGTAATCAAAATCAAAGAAAACAAAGTTAAAACCCTAACTTCACTCTCTGATGGCTCAATTCAATCTCCAAATTGCCAACTCTCTCAAACCCTAGCTTCTTTTTCCTTTATATATGAAACGTCCGCTTTAAAATCCGCTACGGCTTTGGTTCATGAGGGACACGGCCAAGTTGGATGTGACTTGGCCGTGTTGGTGGTCTTTGGAGGGACACGGCCAGTGACTTGGCCGTGTCCCTTGCATGTGTCATCTACTGTGAGAATTCCTTCTTCTTTTCTTCTTTGGTTGAGTGACACGGCCAGTTGGAGGTTGACTTGGCCATGTTGGACCCTTTTGCAGGGACACGGCCAGTGACTTGGCCGTGTCCCTTGCTTGTGTTTGCTTCTGTGAGATTTGCAATTTCTTTTCCTTTGGAATTAAGTGAGACACGGCCAAGTTGGAGTGACTTGGCCGTGTTGGAGCATCTTTGGAGGGACATGGCAACTGACTTGGCCGCGTCCCTTGAGTGTGTCAGCTACTGTGTCTTGACTTCCTTTTTAACTTGGTATGGGACACGGCCAGTAACTTGGCCGTGTCCTCTGCCTGTGTCAGCTACTGTCCCTCTTTTCCTTCAATTTGCTTCCTTGCCTTTTTTTAACCTAACACAAAACTCAAAATAAACTTTAAATAAGAAGTAAATAGACAATAACCAACAAAACATAAACACCATACTAAAAACTAGATAAAAAACAACATAAACACTGAAATAAACTAAAACTACCAAAATTAATGAAAACACTAAACAAACTGATAAAAACTAACAAAATATCTAAATAAAACAATAATTATTATAATAAACAAGACACAAATCTATAACAAAACTAATAAAACAACTACCCCACACATAAAACTTTGTTTGTCCTCAAGCAAATTCACATGGCATAAATTAAAAACTCAAACAACCTTAACTATAATTCCAGCATATAAGATGAAATACTTTAAGACATCAGACATAAATAATTGCAATTTCCTTCAATCAAGATTTTCTTAACTCATTCATTAATCCAGACATACAAATCTTATCTCTCATCTAAGTGTTTCACTCGATTTCAAAGGTTAATTCACTCAAACCACTCATGACTGCATACTACCATAAACTTGCTTAATTATCCAATCTCCCTCACTGATTTTCTCAAGAAATAATCTGAAGGTCTTTCATTTGGATGTAATGGGTCTAAGGTAAAGGTATGAGAAAAGACATTTAAGCTGGAGCATCAAGAAATGGAGTATCTAAATTAGACAATACTCTTGCTAAGAAATTCATAACTCCCTCAAATGGCATACTCTCCTACCCTTAATACTTTCATATACTTGCATACTTAAAGAAAAATACATGAGTCGACATTTCTCTTTTGATGACCAATGCTAGAACATATATGGATTTCGTATATATATATATATAACTTTTTTTATCATTTTTAATAATAATATATATATACAAAATATAAACTTGCATGGAACATCTAGCTTAAAATGTAGAGGAAAAGAATAATCAACTCTTAATCAAATACAATGTGCAAAGTATGCATTTCAACCCCAAATAGCAATACTATTTTTTTTTATTTTTCTTTACTTGCTTACCCCACACTTTGAAATAAACCACCCTATTGTCATATCATAAAACTCCATTCCTTAATGCAGGTATAATGAAAATAAGAACATGTTAAGTTGAGAATTGTGTTGATCAAACAATAAAAAGGTCAAAGGCTCAACTTGGCTCACTAAGGAAATCAATATTAAGGGAGGTCTTTTTAAGCTAAAGGGCTAACCTAATTTGCCTTCATCATTTTAAAACTTGAGATTAAATCATAATGTAAGTTCAATTAGTATCCAAAAGCAAACTCTAGAGATGCAAAATCATGAAGGTGCACACTTAAGAAAAGAAAATCAATTGAAAATAATATCAAATTATGAGGCTCAAAACTCACACAGGTGGGTTCACAAAGATTTATATGTCATGAATTGCAGAATGTGAAAATTGATCCTGAATGGATTCAAATGCTCATTTCTATGCTGATACTAAAGTCTCAACTATAATGCTAAAATCACAGAAAAGATTAATAAGATTTCAACAATTATGCCATGCACAACAAACACAATAAGCAAAACAAGACAAACAAAACAAAAATTTAAGGAAAGCTTAAAGAGTACCCCACACTTAAAATTTACATTGTCCTCAATGGAAAAAAAATAATAAATAAAAAGAGTTAAAGGACAACCTGTCTTCCATTGTACCTGGTGAGGCAAAACCCTAGCTTTCCATCACAAACACAAAAGTTCAAAAACAAAAGTACAATATATAAAAATAAAATATCCAAATATAAAATGTTAACATGAAAAACAAAAACGAAAAATAATAACAAAAATACACTAAACAAAATAAAGCAAGGAACTCAAAATTTATGGAAAAGGCGGGCGTGAAGATGATGCAGCCGAGGGATGGAGACTCAAGATCTTTGCAAGGTTGCTATTAATCTGTTCCAACTGCTACAAGACCTCAGCATGGTTATGATCCACCTTGCCCTCCAGTCTATCTACCTTGCCCTCCAGGGCCTCAATCCTAATAAGTACCTCTTGAGTTTCTGAGATTGGAGCATTCTCATCTAGATCTAGAGAATCCGAATCGGACTCCTCTTCTACCCGTGCTCTCTTCTGCCTGTCCCCCGGTGCTTCAGGCTCATCTAAAGGCATCACATAAGTCCCTCTCCTATGCACCACGATGTGCATCTTCTCAAGTGTAGCTAAATCCAAAGAGTCATTACCCGAAATTCTAGTCATGCGACTAGTACTCGAGTCAAAATCCTCAACAAGGGCTACTGCTAATTTGGTAATCAACCCTCCAACACAAATTGCCCCCTATCTTTTATTAGCCACAGTATAAAAAATATCGGCTAACCAATAGCCGGCACTAACATGCATTGAATTACAAGCACAATCAAGGAAAAATAGCTCACTTAATTCAACCACACCCGGGCTCTCCTTCCAAGCAAAGAATCTACAAGACATAAACCGATGCAAATACCTCAAAGCGGAATTTCTTAATTTAAATGCTTTGGCCGATTTGGCCACATAAGTACCCGAGCCTAAAGCTCCCCAAGCAAATTGTTGTTTAAATTCTTTGGGTACCGACCTTTCCCCATGTTGATGGAAACCATATATAGCATTTAACTGTTCAATATTCAGCTCAAATGATTTACCCAGCAATTTAAACATTATTCTAGTGCAGATTCTCTTATCATCTCTTTCAACCTTAAGAGATGTCAAAAATTCTAAAGTAAGCTCCTCAAATTGCAAAGGTCTCAAGGAAACTAGAGTCTCCCACCCAAGAAATTGCACATATTGATAAAAATTAGTCCTACTTTGCAGAGCATCAAGTGATTCATCATTAACATACCTTGTCGGGAAAAACCCCGAGCCAAAAGACTTGCTCTCTTCAAAGATAAAGTTGATGATGAGGAAGAAGCTCCTTCGGTTGTAGGCCTCTTCTTCTTGTGGTGTGAAACAATCTTTGTTCTTGGCATCTTGAGAAATTTGAAAAAAATTCAAACCAAAACTTGATCAAATCAAACTTTTATGAGAAAAGAAGAAGTTTTAATGGATTATTTTTAGTTTTGGTGAAGAAATTTGAGGTTTAATGGAAGATTTTGAGCTTGGAAGCACAAAGAATGGAGTTTGCGAGAGAGAGAAAGTGAGAGAGCGAGAGAGATGAAGAAACAGGAATTTAGGGATTTAATGGAACATCTGTGCAAAAATCGTGGCTTTTTAAAGTGAAAAGATGGGAGACACGGCCAAGTTGTGGGCAACACCTGTGTCTGCTACTGGAACTAGAGGTGCAAAATAAAAAATCAAAGAGCAATTTTTTTTTTGGTGAATACTTGGCCTTGTCCAGTGACACGACCAAGGGACACGGCCAAGTCCTTTGGCCGTGTCACTCTCTGCCACTTTTTAACTTTCTTTTATTTATTTATTTATTTTTTTTATCATTTTTTATTTATATCACCAATTATCAGAGAAATTGCAAACCTCTTCTCCGATCAACCCTGAAACACATTAGAAAGATAAAAACCGATCAAAGCGCCCATTCCATTTATTTAGACTAAATATAAAATCAAAACTTGTAATATCCTCATTTATGCCCTAGAAGTTTTGCATATTGTTGTTGTTGTTATTGTTATATATTGGATTGAATATATGTGTTAAATTGTAAGAGAAAAGAAATTGAGAAGAGAAAGTATATGTATATGTATTTTGGGAAGAAATAGGGTTTAGAGACAAATTTATATGTTGTGTATATGTTAATATATATGACATATAAAGTGGTCAAAAGGCTTGGTCAAGGCAAGAGAAGATATTTATTTGAGATTGGTAAATTACTTAATTGGGCACATATAAGACAAAAAGATAATTATGTGAATAAGGGCACTTTGGTAATTGCTTGGATAAAATCACATGGTGGATATTTAAAGAAGGTTTGACTTGTGTTTTCTTCACCATTTCTTCTTCTTCTTCTTGTTGATGGCCGGCCCTCCATAGCCAAAGAGAAAGAAAGAGACAAGTGATGGTTTTGATGATTTTAAAGCTTAAATTGAAGAAAGATTAAGTGTTCAAGTGTTGCTTTAAGAAGTTTTTAACTAAGGTAAGATCTTTTCTCTAATTTCTTCAATTCTTTTAAAGTGGTATGATTAAGTTGCTTATGGTATGATTGTAAGTATTGATTTTTCTTGATAGATGAGAAGTTGGGTTGGTGTTGGTGATGGAAGAGTAAGATTGGTGTTTAGTGAAATTGTTTCTGTTTTAGGATTAGTAAAGGCTGTGACTTGTATGATTTTTAATTAATTTTAGAAAAATGTTCTTGAAGTGAATTTTTGATATGTTGTGCCTCTATGAGTCTAGAATGACAGAAAAATATGTTGATTCGATTTTGGAATGGTTATGAGTTTAGAAAGATTATTTTCATTAGACCTGTTCCAGCAGGTACCTTAACTGGGACAGCTATATTTCGTGATTTTTAATAAAATTTAGAAAAATCATATCCAATCGAATTTTGGATATGTTGTTTCTTAGTGAGTCTAGTATTTGAGAAAAATAATTTGGAACCACGTTGATTGAATTTGATTTATGGAATTCACAAAGTTCAGAACTGTTGCCAGGATGCAGGGCAATTGGGGCAGTCTGGTTAGGTGAACTATTTGACCAAGATTTTGTGTTCAGTTTGATCTGAAATTTTAAAGGGATGATTTTAAGATACAAAACTAAATTCTTTAAAAATTTTAGAATTTTTAGTCAAGTAGATTATTTTATACAATTTTTCAAAATAAGGATAAAATGGAGTTTAAAACCAGAATGTACTATTTATGGTTAGGGTTTTAATTCTTTGTTCTTTTTGCATTGCTTTGGTTTTCCAAAGGTAGGTTGGTCCTTAAACCTAACCCTAAACACTTTAAACACACTTGAATCAATGAATGTTATAATCAATTGTTCTTTGCCCTAATTGCATTGTTGAGATTGAACAATGTTATGTTGTGCATTGTGAATGGTAATGTGTTTTATGAGTAATATGGAATGAAATGTTGATATTTATGAATGATGCTATGTGAGATATAATGTGATCATGGATGAGATATATATATATATACTTGAATAATGAGATGTTATATTGTGAAATGAAATGTGAAGCCATTGTTATTGGCTAAGATGATGTAATTGAAAGAAAGAAGGCATGTTTGCCTAAATGTGATGAGAATTGAGAATGGTAATGAATTGTTTGTTTAATATGTTATTCAGTTTCAGAGTTCTGGATTTGGGTGGCATGCCTAAGAAATGATGAAAGGTAACAGTCTTACCGGGTTGAGGACCTCCTCATAGGTGTTGAGTTGATGGTCCAAGAGACTGGGTCTGTTACACTATGAGATATATGATTTGTAACAGTCTTGCCGGGTTGAGGATCTCCTCATATGTGTTGAGTTGATGATCCAAGAGACTGGGTCTGTTACACTTGCCTACGGGCGTGATTATTGTGACTATGAACCAAAGCAGTAACTCTGAACTCTGAATATCGTATTAAATACTTGTTGGGCCCATAGGTGTCAAGGTTATATGAATGTCCTAAATAATGTTATGAGTTAATGAAATAAGATGTTGGTTGTTGAGTAATGTTGAATGTGGTATGCTCATATGACTATGATTTGTGAAATGCATAATTATGTGTTAACTTTATATTTATAATGTTGATCTTATCAATAGCATATGTGGCATTGTATTGCATTAAAGCATACTATTAGCATGTTTTATCTTACTAAGCCGTTGGCTTAGCGCGATAGTGTTTAATCGCGCAGGTAATAGAGTGGATAGAGTTGAACCCGAGAGTTCATCAAGACCTAGTGAGAGTAGACCTTGAAGAATCCATTTTGGGAGCTTAAAGATCAGAGCAGACTTGCCAATCATGTATAAATTTTATGTGTTGTAAAACTTGGGTTTTGATGTATATGAATTTGTAAATATGTAAATATTTTATAACTTCCGCTGTGTAATATTTAAATATGGGGGTTGTCACAAAACCTTTATTTTATGTTGTACTAGAAGTGTAAATCCTTTTTGCAGGTTGTAGTTGAGGTTACAAGGGGGATTTATTGGGAGTGTACTGAGAATGATTTTGTTTGCATTGGTTTGTGTAAAATGTTTTTAAAAATAAGAAAAAAACCGGTTTTGTCGACACTTGGGACTCAATTTTTAGACGAAACTATGGCAAAAATTTTGTAAAAATCGGAACTAAAATTTGACTAAGTAAAATTGGTAGCAACATTAGGTTAGTGTGGCACCTCTACTCAGCTTACATATGTAGGTCGGGAAGGGGTGTTACAATTTTTGGTATCAGAGCCTAGGTTTGAGATTCTCAACCTAGGTAAAATGTAATAAAAAGAATATTTTTACTTAAAAAGTGGTTTTGAATAACATATACGTTTGAGATTGGCAGTCTCTGATCTTTAATAAGATATAATCTGCTGTGTTTGCAGTGTTAGGTTGTGATGGATTCTCACTCACGTTAGTCGATTGAGGGTAGTGCCGAGAGTATTGCTCCTGCTGAGGGAGCTAGGGTTGATAGTGTTGAGGAGGCACCTGCTTCGGTGTCGGGTAGACCAGCTGGGGAGGAGGTTCCGCCAGCCTGGTTTAGGCCTATGATGGAAGCTATGAGACAAGCACCTGTGCAACCACAACCACCGCCACCACCCCCTCAGCCTTCAGTATTAGTAAGGCACTATGATAAGCTAAGGAAATATGGAGCAGAGGATTTCTTTGGTACAGTTGATCCGGCTGTAGCAGAACAGTGGCTTGATAGAGTTCAGAGGGTATTTGTGCAGTTGCAAGCCACTTCAGAGGAGAAGTTTGACTATGCAAGATCTTTGCTACAGAAGGATGCCTACGACTGGTGGAAGACAGTGCCCCATTCTATGGATGATCCTCCAACACTGTCTTACACTGATTTTCTGAGGGAATTTGAGTTGAAGTATACTCCTAGGGAGTATAAAGATGGGAAGAAAAGAGAGTTTCTAGATTTTAAGTAAGATCATCGGACCGTAACTGAATATGAAGTTGAGTTTATTCGACTGAGTCAGTATGCTGGGGGTATCATTGCTGATGAGATTGATAGATGTCGGCGATTTGAGGAGGGATTGAGGCCCTCGATCATGTGCTTAGTGGCTGGATCCAGATATCAGGATTTCTCACAGCTTGTGGCAGCAGCTCGAAGTGTAGAGCGAGCTCAAGTTATTGCAGCTGCTTCAGAGGAAGAGGTTAGGGTTAGGAGGCCCCAGTTTGAGGCAGGGTCTTCTTCTGCAAAGAGGGGTAGAGGAAGTTTTGTTCCTCGGAGTAGTAGGAGCCAGAGACCAACGGGTAGGTTAGTGCAGTTCCAGAGGCAGAGATTTAGACCTGCAGCTTTGGTAGCGAGTGCTCCTACTCCTGGAGTTCAGAGATCCACCTTACCTGTGTGTAACCAGTGTGGTGGAAGACATGGGGGCGTTTGTTGGAGGCATAGTAGATCAAGGGTATGCTTCAGGTGTGGATCACCTGACCACTTTGTGAGAGACTGTCCTGAGAGGCAGGAGCAGATGCCAGTGGATTCTGCTGCTTCTCGAGCTAGTGTGAGGGGAGGCAGAGGAGGCAGAGGTGCCAGCCGGGGAGGTAGACCAGGATTCAGTTCTAGAGGAGGTGCTACATCCAGGGAGGGTAGACCAGAGGAGGTTGGATCTTCCCAGAGGATGTATGTTATGCAGAGTTCCCAGATGTGTTTCCAGAGGAGTTGCCAGGGGTACCTCCTGAGAGAGAGGTGGAGTTCGGTATTGAATTGTTGCCTGGTACAACTCCTATCTCTATTACTCCTTATAGAATGGCACCAGCAGAATTGAGGGAGTTGAAAGTGCAATTACAAGAGTTGTTGGACAAAGGATTTATTCGCCCCAGTGTTTCTCCTTGGGGAGCTCCTGTTCTATTTGTGAAAAAGAAAGATGGTACTATGAGGTTGTGTATCGATTATAGACAATTGAATAAGGTGACTATTAAAAATAAATATCCTTTGCCTAGAATCGATGATCTCTTTGATCAGTTGAAGGGAGCGTCAGTGTTCTCCAAAATTGATTTGAGATCTGGGTATCATCAGTTGAGAGTCAAAGCTGAAGATGTTCCTAAGACCGCCTTTCGGACCAGGTATGGGCATTATGAATTTTTAGTTATGCCTTTTGGTCTGACAAATGCACCTGCAGCTTTCATGGATTTGTTGAATAGGGTGTTTAGGCCCTATTTGGATCAGTTTGTAGTGGTCTTCATTGATGATATACTGGTGTATTCGCGGAATGAAGAGGAACATGATATGCATCTGCGGATTGTGTTGCAGATTTTGAGAGAAAAGCAGTTATTTGCTAAATTGTTGAATTGTGAGTTCTGGTTGGATCAAGTAGCTTTTCTTGGACATATAGTTTCAGCAGAGGGTATTAGAGTTGATCCGAGCAAAGTTGAAGCTATATTGAATTGGAGTCCACCCAAGTCTGTGACTGAGATTAGAAGTTTTCTGGGTTTGGCAGGCTATTACAGGCGGTTTGTGAAAGGGTTTTTTTTGATAGCTACTCCACTCACCAGATTGCTTCGTAAGGGAGTGAGATTTGTGTGGACGGATCAGTGTCAGGCGAGTTTTGAGCAGTTGAGAGAATTGTTAACTCAAGCGCCTGTTCTTACTTTACCTGTTGAAGGTAAACCTTATGTGATCTACAGTGATGCTTCACATAGAGGTTTGGGGTGTGTATTGATGCAAGAAGGTAAAGTTATAGCTTATGCATCTCGACAGTTGAAACCACATGAGCTTAACTATCCAACCCATGATTTGGAATTGGCTGCCATTGTGTTTGCATTGAAGATTTGGCGCCACTATCTGTTTGGGGAGCAATGTTTCATCTACACTGATCACAAGAGTTTGAAGTATTTGGGTGTCCAGAAAGAACTCAATCTTCGTCAGAGGAGATGGTTGGAGTTGATTAAAGACTACGACTGTTTGATTGTCTATCATCCAGGTAAAGCAAATGTTGTTGCTGATGCCTTAAGTCGGAAGTCTTTAGCTGGTTTAACAGTTTACTCGCTCTCGTTGCTTGTTGAGTTGAGAGCATTGCATGCCAGTTTTGTACCTTGTGTTGATGGTGCATTATTGGCACAGTTGCAATTAAAGCCGATTTTGTTAGATCAGATCAAAGAAGCTCAGTTGGCTGATAAGAAGATACAGAAGATTGTTTCAGATTGTCAGAGTGGAAAGGGTAGAGATTTTATTGTGAAGAGCGATGGGAGTCTCTGGTTTAAGAACCGATTGTGTGTAACCGATGATGCTGATTTGAAAAGGGTCATTTTGGAAGAAGCTCATCAATCAATGTTTGCTATGCATCCGGGTAATACGAAGATGTATCATGATTTGAGACAGCATTATTGGTGGATTGGTTTGAAGAGAGACATTGCAGATTTTGTGTCGAAATGTCTCACTTGTCAGAAGGTTAAAGCAGAGCATCAAGTTCCAACCGGGTTGCTTCAACCATTGTTAGTGCCAGAATGGAAGTGGGAAAGAGTGACAATGGATTTTGTGTCTGGTTTGTCATTGACACAAAAGAAGCATGATGCTATATGGGTGATTGTGGATAGATTGACTAAGACAACTCATTTCCTTCCGGTTCGAATGGATTACTCTTTGGAGAGATTGGCTGAGCTGTATATCCATGAGATTGTGAAACTGCATGGTGTTCCAACTTCTTTAGTGTCTGATCAAGATCCCAGGTTTACTTCCAGATTTTGGAAGAGTTTGCATAGTGCTTTGGGTTCTTGACTGCACTTCAGCACTGCTTTTCATCCACAGGCGGATGGACAGTCAGAGAGGGTGATACAGATTATTGAGGACATGTTGAGAAGCTGTGTCATCGATTTCTCTGGAAGTTGGGATAGGTTTTTACCTCTTGTGGAGTTTGCTTACAACAACAGTCACCAATCCAGCATTGGTATGGCACCGTTTGAAGCATTGTATGGCAGACGGTGTAGGACACCTCTTTGTTGGAATGAGCTTGGGGATAATAAGTTGGTTGGTCCTGATTTGATTCAAGAAACTGAAGAAAAAGTAAAGTTGATTCGAGGCAGGTTAAAAGCAGTTTCAGACCGACAGAAGTCTTATGCAGATCTGAAGAGGAGAGATATAGAGTTTGATGTTGGAGATAAGGTATTTTTGAAAGTGTCTCCTTGGAAGAAGATTTTGAGGTTCGGTCGGAAAGGAAATTTAGTCCTCGTTTCATTGGGCCGTATGAAGTGTTAGAAAGAGTTGGGCCAGTGGCGTATCGACTTGCTTTGCCACCTGAGTTGGATCGTATTCATAATGTATTCCATGTTTCTATGTTGAGGAGATATAGGTCGGATCCATCTCATGTGTTGCCTTTTGAATCTATTGAAGTGAGCCCAGACTTGACATTTGAAGAGGAACCAGTTGCTATCTTGGCACGGGAAGTGAAAGAGTTGAGAAACAAAAGAGTGCCATTGGTGAAGATTTTGTGGAAAAATCATGGAAAAGAAGAAGCAACTTGGGAAAGTGAACAATCCATGCGAGATCAGTATCCGCAGTTGTTTCAGAGTTGACATCAGGAAATTTCGAGGACGAAATTTTCTTTTTAGAGGGGGAGAATTGTAATATCCTCATTTATGCCCTAGAAGTTTTGCATATTGTTGTTGTTGTTATTGTTATATATTGGATTGAATATATGTGTTAAATTGTAAGAGAAAAGAAATTGAGAAGAGAAAGTATATGTATATGTATTTTGGGAAGAAATAGGGTTTAGAGACAAATTTATATGTTGTGTATATGTTAATATATATGACATATAAAGTGGTCAAAAGGCTTGGTCAAGGCAAGAGAAGATATTTATTTGAGATTGGTAAATTACTTAATTGGGCACATATAAGACAAAAAGATAATTATGTGAATAAGGGCACTTTGGTAATTGCTTGGATAAAATCACATGGTGGATATTTAAAGAAGGTTTGACTTGTGTTTTCTTCACCATTTCTTCTTCTTCTTCTTGTTGATGGCCGGCCCTCCATAGCCAAAGAGAAAGAAAGAGACAAGTGATGGTTTTGATGATTTTAAAGCTTAAATTGAAGAAAGATTAAGTGTTCAAGTGTTGCTTTAAGAAGTTTTTAACTAAGGTAAGATCTTTTCTCTAATTTCTTCAATTCTTTTAAAGTGGTATGATTAAGTTGCTTATGGTATGATTGTAAGTATTGATTTTTCTTGATAGATGAGAAGTTGGGTTGGTGTTGGTGATGGAAGAGTAAGATTGGTGTTTAGTGAAATTGTTTCTGTTTTAGGATTAGTAAAGGCTGTGACTTGTATGATTTTTAATTAATTTTAGAAAAATGTTCTTGAAGTGAATTTTTGATATGTTGTGCCTCTATGAGTCTAGAATGACAGAAAAATATGTTGATTCGATTTTGGAATGGTTATGAGTTTAGAAAGATTATTTTCATTAGACCTGTTCCAGCAGGTACCTTAACTGGGACAGCTATATTTCGTGATTTTTAATAAAATTTAGAAAAATCATATCCAATCGAATTTTGGATATGTTGTTTCTTAGTGAGTCTAGTATTTGAGAAAAATAATTTGGAACCACGTTGATTGAATTTGATTTATGGAATTCACAAAGTTCAGAACTGTTGACAGGATGCAGGGCAATTGGGGCAGTCTGGTTAGGTGAACTATTTGACCAAGATTTTGTGTTCAGTTTGATCTGAAATTTTAAAGGGATGATTTTAAGATACAAAACTAAATTCTTTAAAAATTTTAGAATTTTTAGTCAAGTAGATTATTTTATACAATTTTTCAAAATAAGGATAAAATGGAGTTTAAAACCAGAATGTACTATTTATGGTTAGGGTTTTAATTCTTTGTTCTTTTTGCATTGCTTTGGTTTTCCAAAGGTAGGTTGGTCCTTAAACCTAACCCTAAACACTTTAAACACACTTGAATCAATGAATGTTATAATCAATTGTTCTTTGCCCTAATTGCATTGTTGAGATTGAACAATGTTATGTTGTGCATTGTGAATGGTAATGTGTTTTATGAGTAATATGGAATGAAATGTTGATATTTATGAATGATGCTATGTGAGATATAATGTGATCATGGATGAGATATATATATATATATACTTGAATAATGAGATGTTATATTGTGAAATGAAATGTGAAGCCATTGTTATTGGCTAAGATGATGTAATTGAAAGAAAGAAGGCATGTTTGCCTAAATGTGATGAGAATTGAGAATGGTAATGAATTGTTTGTTTAATATGTTATTCAGTTTCAGAGTTCTGGATTTGGGTGGCATGCCTAAGAAATGATGAAAGGTAACAGTCTTGCCGGGTTGAGGACCTCCTCATAGGTGTTGAGTTGATGGTCCAAGAGACTGGGTCTGTTACACTATGAGATATATGATTTGTAACAGTCTTGCCGGGTTGAGGATCTCCTCATATGTGTTGAGTTGATGATCCAAGAGACTGGGTCTGTTACACTTGCCTACGGGCGTGATTATTGTGACTATGAACCAAAGCAGTAACTCTGAACTCTGAATATCGTATTAAATACTTGTTGGGCCCATAGGTGTCAAGGTTATATGAATGTCCTAAATAATGTTATGAGTTAATGAAATAAGATATTGGTTGTTGAGTAATGTTGAATGTGGTATGCTCATATGACTATGATTTGTGAAATGCATAATTATGTGTTAACTTTATATTTATAATGTTGATCTTATCAATAGCATATGTGGCATTGTATTGCATTAAAGCATACTATTAGCATGTTTTATCTTACTAAGCCGTTGGCTTAGCGCGATAGTGTTTAATCGCGCAGGTAATAGAGTGGATAGAGTTGAACCCGAGAGTTCATCAAGACCTAGTGAGAGTAGACCTTGAAGAATCCATTTTGGGAGCTTAAAGATCAGAGCAGACTTGCCAATCATGTATAAATTTTATGTGTTGTAAAACTTGGGTTTTGATGTATATGAATTTGTAAATATGTAAATATTTTATAACTTCCGCTGTGTAATATTTAAATATGGGGGTTGTCACAAAACCTTTATTTTATGTTGTACTAGAAGTGTAAATCCTTTTTGCAGGTTGTAGTTGAGGTTACAAGGGGGATTTATTGGGAGTGTACTGAGAATGATTTTGTTTGCATTGGTTTGTGTAAAATGTTTTTAAAAATAAGAAAAAAACCGGTTTTGTCGACACTTGGGACTCAATTTTTAGACGAAACTATGGCAAAAATTTTGTAAAAATCGGAACTAAAATTTGACTAAGTAAAATTGGTAGCAACATTAGGTTAGTGTGGCACCTCTACTCAGCTTACATATGTAGGTCGGGAAGGGGTGTTACAAAACTTGCTAAATTTAAAATTACAACTATGAAAAATAAATGCAAACCGATGGGTTGCCTCCCATTTAGCGCTTCTTTAATGTCATATAGCTGGACATCATGCAAGGCCTAGGGGTCATGGATCAAAGTGCTGTCAATGATCCTCACTTCCTGAAATCCTTCATTGTATGGTTTAACTCTATGTCTATTTGCTTTAAAAATCTTATTGGTTCTAGAGTTAAGCAATTCAATGGCACCAGAAGGACATACCTTAGTTACCTTGAAAGGACCACTCCATCGAGATTTGAGTTTACCTTGAAACAGACTGAGTCGAGAATTAAAAAGTAAAACTTTCATATATGGACTTAATATCTGTCGCACAATAAATCTGTCATGAATTGCCTTAGTGCGATTCTTGTAAACTCTCGAGCTCTCATATGCTTTTGGGTTAAAGCACCTTTGGGTCTCCCTCACTGATTTAGCCCCCTCTTCTAAAGTCAGTGTCAGCTCCAAGTTATCTGGGGAGTCTGTCTGCAACACAACATCTGAAACAACTGCTTCAACACTATTAATTAAAGAACATTCCTCATATAAAGCAGTTGTAGGAATAGGAGAAGTGTTAAAAATAGAAAATTCAACAGTTTGCCCTAAGACAGTCATTGACAACTTACCATTTTTAACATCTATTATGGTGTTGGTAGTAGCCATGAAAGGCCTACCCAGCAATATAGTGTGTGCTGATGGTGCAGGGTTACTCCCTTCCATGTCAAGAACTATGAAATCCACAGGTACTATTAACCCACCAACCTTAACTAACACATCTTCTATAACCCCTTTTGGGAATCTAAAAGATCTATCAGCTAATTGCAACACCATTTTGGTCAGTTTAAGTTCCCCTAGTTCTAATTCTTTATACACAGAGTAAGGCATCAAATTTACACTGGCTCCTAGATCACACATACCATCAGTTCCCTTTCCATTTCCCATAGTAATTTGAATTATAAAGCTACCAGGATCCTTTAGCTTGGGAGGTAGTTTATACTACAAAACAACACTAGCTACCTCTGAAACTATCACCTTTTCATTATGCTCATACCTCTTTTTCTTGGTGATCAACTCTTTGAAGAATTTAGCATAAGCCGGAATGTTCTTTACTGCTTCAAGTAAGGGTAAGTTAATACTTACCTTAGACAGCATGTTGAAGATGTTAGAAAATTGCTTATCTGGTTTATCATCCTTCAACCAGCTAGGGAATGGTATAGGTGGCCGGTATGGATTGCTTGCTTTATGTAGATCTGCTGTAGGGTACTTCTCCACTGATCTTTCTCCAGTACCTTTGTTCTTTGCTTCTCCTTCCTTCTTGTTCTCTTGGTCACCTGCACTTACAGAATTATCTTCAACATTATTGTCAATTACCTTACCACTTCTAAGAACAGTCACTGATTGTGCCTGCTCAGGTTGACTTGGGAACTTCCCCTTTTGTTGAATCTGCATCTGTTATGCAAGTTACCCTACTTGAGTCTCCACTTTCTTAAAAGATGCTTCTAAGGAATCCAGCCTCTTATTTGTCATCTCTTGATTTTTTGCACTGACTTGGATAAAAAGCTTGTACACTTTCCTCCAAACTCTCTATCTTAGACTGCCCTTGATTTGAGGATTGGCCTTATTGTTGGTTCTGTCTCTAGAGCAAATGGAAAGGCTGCTGAGAATTATTTGTTGCCCAAGAAAAATTTGGGTGATTCCTCCAACCAGGGTTGTATGAATTGGAGTAAGGATCATTCCGGGCCCTTGGTTGAAATCCCCCCATGGCATTGACTTGCTCAGCTTCATTCCCATAAGACTCATATGCAGAGGTGCAAATATTTGCTCCATGCCCAAAAGTTCCACATATTCCACATGCTTCTTGAGTAGATGAAGAAATATTGTTCTTCATGTTCAGCATCTGCACTTGCCTTGTCAACTAAGCTATCTGATTTACCATCTCACTATTGGCCTCCAATTGGTTCACCCCTTTACTTCTTCCTCTTACACTTTTCTGTTGAGAATTAGCTCCCAACGTCTCAAAGATCTCATAAGTTTCATCAGCTGTCTTTTCTCCCATGGCTCCCCCAGCTGCATTGTCAATAGCGTTCTGAAATTGCTGGGTTAAACCATCGTAGAAAAACTGATTAAGAAGTTGAAGCAGGTAGTGATGATGGGGACACTGAATCAATAGCATCTTAAATCTGTCCCAAGCCTCATGAAATGGTTCTCCTTCAAATTAAGAGAATGTAGCAATCTTCCCTCTCAATTCAGCTGTCTTTTGATGTGAGTAGAACTTGCCCATGAACTTGTTATAAACTTGCTCCCAAGTTGTCAATGAGTTTTCGGGCAACATCATAAGCCAGCTCTTTGCCCTATCCTTCAAAGTATAAGGGAAACATCTCATCCACAACTGATATTCTGTTAGTCCTCCCAAAGGAAAAGTGTTGAGGGTGGAGTAGAAATCCTGAATAAAGTTCAAAGGATCTTCATTTGGAACTCCATAGAATGACGACAGCATGTTGTAGTGAATGTTCTTCAACTCATAATTTCTTGCTGCATCTGTCAGTCTTATGCAAGAGGTGGAAGTTCCAATGACAGGTCTAGCAAAGTCTCTCATCGTTCTTTGCCTTTCTTCAGCCATTTTAACAGATTGTGTAGATTCCGACTCAAAATCAGAAGTGTCCTCCTTTGTAGTATCAAATCCTGTGTATAGTTCAAACTCTTCTCTGCTCCTTTTCACTCTCTGAATTTCTGGAATAAATGGATGTAGCTCTCCTTCGAGTGATCTCCTGCCTTGCATAAACAGAATTTTCTAGAAAAAGAAACAATTAAAAGCAAAAGCCAAATAAAATCAAAAGTAAACTATGAAAAATAATCTAAAATTTCTAAAACTAATAAACAATTACGCCAATTAGCTTTCCTGGCAGCGACGCCAAAAACTTGTTGCGTTCGAATTAACTCTACCACAAAGCGTCACTCGTAAGTATACGAGGTAGCTGTAGCAAAAGTGATTGGCCCAAGGTCATCTCTCAAGGAAGCTAAAGTGACTAATTGATTATCAGATTATAAATAAAAAGTAATAAAGAAATTGAAATTGCTAACAACTAATGAAAAAGATTGATTGAAGTTTAAAACGAATAAAAGTAAATTAAGCTGATGTTTTGATTCACTTGATAGAAAGGTCTAGGGTTTGCACTTCTCTACTACTTATATGTATGAACGGTTATTCCTCTTAACTAATTTAATTTCAAAGATTAAATCTCAAACAACTCAATTAATCGAGTCAAGGAAATAAGCTCTCGCATTCAAACCTCTTTCAACTAATCTTCTTACAATTGAAATAATCTTTTTAATAGGTTATATCTCTAATTCACCTAAGTCCTTAATTGAATTGTTCCAGTATTAGACTTCATCTCTCAATCCATCATCTAATACCTAAAACACATAATTGGTGGCCAATCAATTATATATTAACAATATTTCATTCAATCAAGGCTAAAGAAATTATTAGCTAAGAGAATAACCAATTCATACGATCATAGCAGATCCATACAAACCCTAGACTAGATCAAATTAGTCCATCATGCTATCAAACATACTCATCTCATTAATGTTCAAAGAAATCAAATTAGACATGATAACATCCATTAATACAATTTCAATGAAAAATAAAGAGAATAAGTTCGAGAACAAAACCAAGTTACAAACTCCTTGAAGCTTCTGAAGAATCTCTTGTTCAAATATTGCAAGAAGGATGTATCAATGGCTAGAACAATCTAATCTAAGCTAGATTAATCCAAAGTGTAATCAAAATCAAAGGAAACAAAGTTAAAACCCTAACTTCACTCTCTGACAGCTCAATTCAATCTCCAAATTGCCAACTCTCTCAAACCCTAGCTTCTTTTTCCTTTATATATGAAATGTCTACTTTAAAATCAGCTACGGATTTGGTTCATGAGAGACACGGCCAAGATGGATGTGACTTGGCCGTGTTGGTGGTCTTTGGAGGGACACGGCCAGTGACTTGGCCGTGTCCCTTGCATGTGTCACCTACTGTGAGAATTCCTTCTTCTTTTCTTCTTTGGTTGAGTGACACGGCTAGTTGGAGGTTGACTTGGCCGTGTTGGACCCTTTTGGAGGGACACGGCCAGTGACTTGGCCGTGTCCCTTGCTTATGTTTGCTTCTATGAGATTTGCAATTTCTTTTCCTTTGGAACTAAGTGAGACACGGCCAAGTTGGAGTGACTTGGCCGTGTTGGAGCATCTTTGGAGGGACACGGCCACTGACTTGGCCGCGTCCCTTGAGTGTGTCAGCTATTGTGTCTTGACTTCCTTTTTAACTTGGTTTGGGACACGGCCAGTGACTTGGCCGTGTCCTCTACCTGTGTCAGCTACTGTTCCTCTTTTCCTTCAATTTGCTTCCTTGCCTTTTTTTAACCTAACACAAAACTCAAAATAAACTTTAAACAAGAAGTAAATAGACAATAACCAACAAAACATAAACACCATACTAAAAACTAGATCAAAAACAACATAAACACTGAAATAAACTAAAACTACCAAAATTAATGAAAACACTAAACAAACCGATAAAAACAAACAAAATATCTAAATAAAACAATAATTATTATAATAAACAAGACACAAATCTATAACAAAAACTAATAAAACACTTACATAACATAACACGGGTAACATGGGCATCCTAACTCACGCACACGATGCAATATAATATGATGCAATGGATAATATCATTATAAGAAAGAATAGAATAATATAAAGACCAACAGAATCGACTTCTCTTATCCCCAGTAGAGTCGCCACTATGAGCTGGGATTTTCACCCCCACTCCCAGTGGAATGGTTCTTGCGATTTCGGCATTGTTTTGGCTCGGGGCCTTAGAGAACACAGACCTAAGTTTGAAGAAAATAGAGTCACCACCCAGATGGGCTGGGAAAAAATAAAGGGGTGGATTACTCGATTCCTAAGGAATCCCCAACCTCCTAATGGGTTCAGAAAGTTGGATACGTGTGGGGAAGGTGAGAAATGGCCAAGCACCCCCACAACGCCCGGTTCATTGGAACCGGCCTCCTTTACAGGTCTTAATATTATAAAATTTTTAAATATAATAACATTATCCATATTACACACAATAATTAAAATAAAGCATCGATATATTAAAAATTGAAAAAATGTCCAAACAAAACAAATAAATAGACACCCATCCAAAGATGAAACATGCCCTTACATAATCCATGCCTAAATAGGACACCCACCGAAAGGTAGAAACATGTTCTTTACATTGGTTCTAAAATAGAAAAGCAATTTAAATTACATGATATTTAACTAATGAGGTACCCATCAAGTGGAAATATACCTCTTACAACATTTGAAAATCTAAATAAATCGATAAAAGTAAATAACCATTCATCATAAATAAATCATTCATCAAAGATATTAAACAACAATAGAATGTAAACATCAACCCATGATAAATTAAATAAACCAAGCATTGAAATTAAATAAATTAAAGTATATAAAATAAATCAAAGCATAATCAAATATAAAATTGAATAAGACAAATAAAGATTCAAATTAGTGCTACTGTTTCTATTGAAGATTCTTTATTTCATGTGTTTAGGGTTTTGGAATTTATGGGTTTAAGTTACTGTGACTTTTAAAAGAATTGAAATGGAGCAAAGTTTTTATAATTTAAGAGGTTGAAAAAGTTCTTTGATTAACCAAATTAGTGTTTGAGAAGTGAAATCATGAAATTAGGGTTTGAACACTTTAAAACATTTAGATTTGTGATTTACAGTTACTGGATTATTATTTTATATTTACCATATTGAATTTTAAGCTTACTGTGTCTGAATTTTAATATTTTTGTTTATAAGGTTTTAAGGTCTAAAGGATTAGCGTTTTAAAAAAATTAGGGTTTAAGATTTTAAGGGAGTTGGTTTACTGTTTTGGGTTTTTGGAGTTGAATTAGGGTTTTAGAATTTTAGAATTAGGGTTTCGGAGAATGCATTAGGTTTTTAGAATTTGAAACTCAATTGAAAATAAACAAAATGATTTAAGGTTTATAGAAACAAAAAAAAATGCTTTTAGGGTTTGTGGAAAGAAACAGACTCAAATTTAGGATTTTGAAAAGAAACAGGTTCAATTAGGGTTTTAAGATTTTGAAGAAGCAAAAATAACAATTTTAAGATTTTTGGAAAACAAATAAACGAATTAAGGTTTTTAAGCTTTAGAAAAGGTAAATTAAAGTTCTTAGGGTTTTTTTATTTTGAAGAAACAAAAATAATTATTTTTGATCTATAGTGATGAAGCTACTGTGAATTCATGAAACAAATAAAGAAATTCATACCTTCGTTTGTTGGTTCCTCCAAAAATCACTTCTTGGATGAATAGGAACAAAGACAAGCTTTGCTGCCTTTGATGGATTGAATTGCTTGTTTTCTCTCTCAAAAAAAGTTCGATTGATTCATGGTTTTCCTCCTCAATTTCCGTCTCAATTTTTCCTCCAAATTTTCGATCCTATTTCCCTTCCAAATTTTCTCCTCCTTTTGTGTTGTTTTAGTCCTTATTTATAGAAGAATTTTATGATTAATTTTAGTTATTCACGAAATATAACATTGATTAAGAAAAGGAAACCGAAACCTAATTGTATTAGGTTTCGGAAAAATTTGCGTCGGAAAAATTTTGCTGGCAAAAAAAAAAACTGCTGCGTAAAAATTGGGTTGGCAAAAAAAAAAACTGCTGCGAAAAAAATGCGCTGGCGAAAAAGCTGCGGTAGCTGACTAAGGCAGCGGGGGGCGAAATTGGCCTTCGGGCCATTTCGCCTGCAGAAACAATATGTGGGTGAAATGACCCAAGAACATTTTGCCGCAAGCCGATTTTTTTTATTATTATTATTTTTTATTTTTTATCAATAAAAATTAGATACTAAAATAAATATTATTTAATTAAGATAACAAAAATTATTTTGGACTAATTAAAATATATTGGACAACACAAAAATTATTTTAGAGTAATTAAAATATATTGAACCGGACTAGGTCAAAAATTAAGGGTCTATAGAAGGATTTTATATTCTTTTCGTTTTCATCTTTTTTTAACCACATATATATATTAAAATAATTTAATATTTAATTATTTAATTATTTTTTTAATAAATTAAAAGTCCTAATTTTCCTCTTCCATTCAAAATTAAATTATTTTTGAATTATTTTATTAATTTTGAATTTATTCGATTTAATTACCAAAATACCCTTTTCTTTTAAAAAGTGTTGACTTTTATATATGTTATGTATATTTTGCATATATAGCACATATCTATTCCTCTTTTTCATTTAAAATCCCTTCATTTTTCATTAAAACCATTAATTTAATTTATCCTTTTAAATTATAATTTATTTTATCCAATTTTCCAAAAATTAAAAATTTTCAAAAATTTTAGGATGTTACAATTCTCTCCCCCTAAAACAAATTTCGTCCTCGAAATTACCTGTCCTCAAGTCTGGAACAAATGGGGAAACTGACTCTGTATCACCTGCTCACTTTTCCATGTCACCTCCTCAGTGGCATGATTCCTCCAAAGGAATTTCACAAGTGGCACCCTCTTATTCCTTAATTCTTTAACCTCTCGTGCCAAAATTGCCACTGGTTCTTCCTTGTAAGTCAGATCTGGACTCACCTCAATGGACTCCACTGACAAGATATGAGATGGGTCAGACTTGTATCTCTGAAATATCGACACATGGAAAATATTATGTATTCGATCCAACTCAGGCGGCAAAGATAGTTTATAAGCCACCGGACAAACTCTCTCCAACACCTCATATGGTCCTATGAAACGAGGACTCAACTTCCCTTTGCGGGCCAAATCTCAAAATCTTCTTCCATGGAGACACCTTCAGAAACACTTTATCTCCCATACTGAACTCTATGTCTCTTCTCTTTAAATCTGAATAGGATTTCTGTCGGTCTGAAGCTGCTTTCAAATGACCCGAATCACTTTCACTTTCTCCTCTGTTTGCTTAATCAAATCGGGACCAACCAGTTTACCTTCTCCAACCTCATCCCAACACAAAGGTGTCCTGCATCTCCTACCATATAAAGCCTCATAAGGAGTTATCCCAATACTCGACTGATGACTGTTGTTATAAGCAAACTCAATTAATGGCAAAAATCTATCCCAATTCCCTGTAAAATCAATGATATTACTCCTCAACATATCCTCTAGAATCTGTATTACTTTCTCTGACTGTCCATCTTTCTGAGGATGGAAAGAAATACTAAAATGCAATCGAGAACCCAAAGCATCATGCAAACTCTTCAAAAACCTCAATGTAAACTTGGGATCTTGATCCGACACCAAAGAAAATGGGACACCATGCAACCTGACTATCTCATTGATATACAGCTCAGCCGACCTCTCAAGAGAATAATCCATCCGAACTGGAAGAAAATGAGCTGTCTTCATCATACGATCAACTATCACCCAGATTGCATCATGCTTCTTCTGAGTCAAAGGCGGTCTAGTCACAAAATCCATTATCTCTCGCTCCCATTTCTACTCTGGCACTGATAAAGATTGGAGCAACCCTGAAGGAACTTGGTGCTCAGCCTTCACTTTCTGGCAAGTGTGACATCTGGATACAAACTTTGCTATGTCCCGCTTCATACCTGACCACCAATAATGTCGCTTCAAGTCCTGATACATCTTGGTACTCCCAGGGTGCATAGCAAAAAGTGACTGATGTGCTTCCTCTAATATCATTCTTTTCATTTATGTATCATCAAGAATACACAATCCATCTATGTACCATAGACTTCCATCATCTCCATCATCCCTCACATAAAAGTCTCGACTCTCCCCCTTCTGACAAACCAACACAATTTTCTGAATTCTCTCATCTGCCAACTTAGCCTCCCTAATATGATCCAACAAGACTGGCCTCAACTGTAACTTAGCCATCAAAATACCATCATTAGAAGAATCAAATCTAGCATGCAATGCTCTCAACTCAACAAGCAACGAGAGCGAATAAGAAGTCGAACCTGCCAAAAACTTTTGACTCAAGGCATCAGTAACAACATTTGCCTTACTAGGATGATAATCAATCAAACAGTCATAGTCTTTAATAAATTCTAACACTGTCTCTGCCGAAGATTCAGCTCTCTCTGAATACCCAGGTATTTCAAAATCTTGTGATCCTTAAAAATGAAACACTTTTCCCCATAAAGATAATGTCGTCAAATATTCAAAGCAAAAAGTATGGTTGCCAATTCCAAATCATGCGTCGGATAATTAAGCTCATTTGACTTCAACTGCCACGAAGCATAAGCTATGACTCTACCCTCATGTATCAAAACACAACCTAAACCATTGTGTGAAGCATCATTGTATATCACATATGGTTTTCCTTCCACAAGCAGGGTAAGGACAGGAGCCTGAGTCAACATCTCCCTCAGCTGCTCAAAACTCGCCTGACACCAAACTATCCACACAAATTTAACTCCTTTCTGAAGTAATCTGGTGAGTGGTGTAGCTATTATAGAAAAACCCTTCACAAATCGACGATAATAGCCTACTAATTACAAAAAACTTCTAACCTCTGTCACAGTCTTCGGTGGACTCCAATTCAAGATAGCCTCAACTTTACTCAGATCAACTCTAATACCCTCTGCTGAAACCACATGACCAAGAAAAGCTACCTGATTGAGCCAGAACTCACACTTAGACAGCTTATCATACAACTGCTTCTCTCTCATAGTCTACAATACAATCCAAAAATGCCTATCATGATCCTCCTCATTATGCGAATACACCAAGATGTCATTAATGAAGACCACCATAAACTGATCTAAAAATGGTCTGAATACCCTGTTCATCAAATCCATAAAAGCTGCTGGTGCATTTGTCAATCCAAAGGGCATCACCAGAAACTCATAATGCCCATACCTCATACGAAAAGTTGTCTTGGGTACATCCACATCTCTGACTCTCAACTGATGGTACCATGATCTCATATCAATCTTAGAGAATACTGCTGCTCCCTTCAACAGATCAAAGAGTTCATCTATTCGAGGCAAAGGATACTTGTTCTTGATGGTCACCTTATTCAACTACCTATAATCAATACACAATCTCATGGTGCCATCCTTCTTCTTCACAAACAACACAGGCGCTCCCCACGGAGACACACTAGGGCGGATAAACCCTTTATCCAATAACTCATGTAGCTGCACCTTCAACTCTCTCAACTCAGTAGGTGCCATCCGATAAGGGGTAATAGAGATAGGAGTGGTACCAGGCAACAAATCGATACCAAACTCCACTTCTCTCTCAGGAGGTACCCCTGGCAACTCGTCAGCGAAAACATTTAGAAACTCAACAACTGTGGGTATACTTTCAAGCAGGGATCCCACTACTCTAGTATATACAACATGAGCAAGGTAAGCCTCACATCCCTTTTGAATCATCCTCCCAGCTGAAGCAAACATATATGAAAGATACCTTTTGTGAGCGGGGATTTTTGCCCCCCACTCTCGGTGGAATGGTTCTTGCGACTTCGGCACTATTTAGGTTCAGGGCCTTAGAGAACACAGACCTAAGTCCGGAGAAAATGGAGTCGCCACCCGGATGGGCTGGGAAAAAGAAAGGGGTGGATGACTCAATTCCTAAGGAATCCCCAACCCCCTAATGGGTTCAAAAAGTTAGGTACGTGTGGAGAAGGTGAGAAATAGCGCAGCACCCCCACAATGCCCGGTTCATTAGAACTGGCCTCCTTTACGGGTTTTAATATTATAAAATTCTTAAATATAATAACATTATCCATACTACACACAATAATTAAAAGAAAGCATCAATATATTAAAATCAAAGCAATGTCCAAGCAAAGCAAATAAATGGACACCCATCCACGATGGAAACATGTCCTTACATCACATGCCTAAATAGGACACCCACCAAAAGGTAGAAACATGCCCTTTACATAGGTTCTAAAATAGAAAAGTAAATTAAATTACATGATGTTTAACCAATGAGGTACCCACCAAGTGGAAACATACCTCTTACAACTTTTGGAAATCTAAATTAATTGATAAAAGTAAATAATCATTCGTCATAAATAAATCATTCAACAAAGCTATTAATCAAAATATAAAATAAACATCCATCCATGATAAATTAAATAAATCAAGTATTGAAATTAAATAAATTAAAGCATAAGAAATAAATCAAAGCATAATCAAGTATGGAATTGAATAAAGCAAATAAAAGTCCAATTATGGCTACTGTGACTTTTTATGGAATTAAAATAAATTAGGGTTTTATGTTTTAAAGGGTTGGTAAGACTCTTTGATTAACAAAATTAAGGTTTGAATGATGATATCATGAAACTAGGGTTTTAAACACTTTAAAATACTTTAATTTGTGATTTTTGGTTATTGGGTTCCTAAGCTACTATGAAAAATTTAGGTTTTTATGTTTTTTAATGTTTTAAAAGGATTAGGGTTCATAAAAATTAGGGTTTAAGGTTTTAAAAGGGTTAGTGTTCATTATTTTGGTTTTAAAAGTTGAATTTTGGATTTTAGGATTGAGAAGCAGGGTCACGGGTGGTGAATAATTTTTAGGGTTTTAGAAATCAATTTGATAATTTCATTAAGTTTTATGAATTTAAACAAATAAATTAAAGTTTTTATTAGTAGAAAAGATGTTTTAGAAGACTTTTTGAATGAAATAGAACCTACTTTAAAATTTTAAAAGAAGCAGAATTTACATCTTTGTTTTGTTGAAAAATATGTTCAATTAGAGTTTTAAGGTTTTTAAGAAGAAAAAATAATAATTTTAAGCCTTTTGGAAGATAAACCAATGAAATAAGGTTTTTTTTTTTGCTTTAGAAAAACTAAATTAAAGTTCAAAGGTTTTTAATTTTGATTTCATAGATTTGCTACTGTGTAAAAAAAACAATTAAAGAAAATTAATTAACACATACCTTCTTCTGATGATTTCTTTGAAAACAATTCTTCTTGGATGAACTAGCTCCAAAGATAAGCTTTTTTTTTCCTTTGAATCCTCTAAATCATGCTACTGCTATTCCAGAAAAAAGTTGAATTGAATTTCTTCTTTTCCTTCCTTGATTTGGTTTCAAATTTTCCAAACTCCTCTTGGATTTTTGCCTCCCTCTAAATTAATTACCTTTGGTCCTTATTTATAATGGTTTGAGGTAGTTTATTCCTAATTAATTAAGGTAAGTAATATTAATAAAAAAAAGAAACTAAAACCTAATTGGATTAGGTTTCAAAAAATTTGTGTCGGAAAAATTACGCTGTCGAAAAAAACTACTGCGGAAAAATTGCGCTGGCAAAAAAGCGATAGCGAGCATGGAGTGGGCCCGTATGCTATTTCGCAGGCAGAAAATTTCTGTGTGCGAAATAGCACAGTGATTTCGCGGGCCCATGCCCACTGGCCCATGCGATAATTTTTTCGTCGCATATTTTTTCAACTCCGATTTTTATTTTTATTTTTATTTTTTGACTTTTATTTGTTTATTTCTATTTTTGATTAATAAAAATTAGATACTAAAGCAAAAATTATTTAATAAAAGTTATTTTTGACCAATTAGATAACAATAATCATTTTAGACTAAATAAAACATATTGGACCGAATTGGGTCAAAAATTAATGTCTACAGTTTGTCCCCTGCTTGAATGATCTGAAACCTTAGTGAAAGAGAATGAAAAGTAATAAGACTTAATTTTTGAGATGGCAAATTAAATTTTTTTTGGGTACTTGGACCCGAGATTGAATTGATTTTGGGTACTTGGACCCAAGATTGAATTTGATTTGGGTACTTGGACTCAAGATTGGGTACTTGGACCTAAGATCGGTTACTTGGACCCGAGATTGATTTGATTTAGGTACTTGGACCCAAGATTGAGTACTTGGACCCGAGATTGAATTGATTTTGGATATTTGGACCCAAGATTGAATTTGATTTGGGTACTTGGACCCGAGATCTGGTACTTGGACCCGAGATTAATTTAATTTGGGTACTTGGACCCAAGATTGAGTACTTGGACTCGAGATTGGGTACTTGGACCCGAAATTGAATTGATTTTGGGTACTTAGACCCGGGATTAGGTTGAATTCGATTCAGGTACTTGGACCCAAGATTGGATGGAATTGGGGTACTTGGACCCGAGATTGATTTGATTTGGGTACTTGGACTCGAGATTAGATTTGATTTGGGTACTTGGACTCGAGATTGGGTACTTGGACCCAAGCTTTAATTGATTGGGTACTTTGACCCGAGATTGGGTACTTGGACACGAGTTTGAATTGATTTGGGTACTTGAACCCGAGAATGGGTGCTTGGACCTGAGATTGGGTACTTAGACCCAAGCTTGAATTGATTTGGGTACTTAGACCCGAGAATGGGTGCTTGGACCCGAGATTGAGTTTGACTAACCTCTTATCATTTGAGAAATCTGAGTGCTCCGGTTATTCTATGCATTGTGGTTTTTCACCCTCAAAATGGATCTTCATCCTTTGAGATCGGGTCTTCATCCTTGAAAATGAATCTTCATCTTTTGACATCGGGTTTTCATCCTTGAAAAAAATGGATCTTCATCCTTTGAGATCGGGTCTTCACCCTTGCAAATTGATCTTCATCCTTTGAGATCGGGTCTTCACCCTTGCAAATGGATCTTCATCCTTGGAGATCGGGTCTTCACCCTTGGAAATGGATCTTCATCCTTTGAGATTGGGTCTTTACCCTTGAAAATGGATCTTCATCCTTTGAGATCGGGTCTTCACCCTTGAAAGTGGATCTTCATCCTTTGAGATCGGGTCTTCGCCCTTGAAAATGGATCTTCATCCTTTGAGATCGGGTCTTCACCCTTGAAAATGGATCTTCATCCTTTGAGAACGGGTCTTCACCCTAGCTTCAGTTCTTTTAGCTAGATTAGTCTTTTGTCTTTTGCATCTTCATTCTTTTGAGAGTTCTAATGTTTCATTCTTTTATTCTTCCTTTTTTCAAAGATTTAGGTATTTTTAATTGGACCTTATATCCTCTCCTTGCCCCCCTATGTGGCAAAATATTTGTAAGTGAGTTTAAAAATATTTGGTATATAAACTCAAAAAATTGAAAAGGAGAGACTTTGCCCCCTGTGTAGGCTCAAACCCATGATTTTTCTATGCGGACTCTAATTGATGTTGTTGTCATCTAGTTCTTCGCACAAGCACACATTTCTTCTCTTTGCAAAATTACTAGAGCTTTCTCAAACAATTGGCTTTCTATGCCCCCCTGATTTGATATCTTCTTTTGATTCCTTACTTCACAGGGTGTTTGCTATTCACTTTGATAAAGAATACAAGACAAGAAAGTGTGATGTGATATGCTCATGTATGCATGATATGCATGAATAATATTTACATTCGTTCCATTGACTCACAGACCGAGGTGATTAGCAGAAGTGTTCGTATTGGTTCTGTTTTGATGCTTTTTCAAGTCTTGCATTGGAATGATCGAAAGCTTTGCATTTGTAGCTTTTATCGTCAAGATGTTGAAAACATGAGTGGTGGAGACCATAAGCAGTAGAGTCAGGGATGCATCCATTTCAATCTATATTTTAGTATGTCGGCTGATAGTTTCTTCATGACCTTGCCAATAATCATTTCCTTTGCCCAATGTATCCTTTGGAGGTTCAACATACTTCCCTTAACTTGAAGGCTTTGTATGACAAAACACTCTTTTTTTTATTTTTATTTTGAAATCAAATGTTGGCTTTGCCAAATCAATGACAATGTATCTTAGTACTTGATTTTTCCAAATTAACATATCTATAACATGACAACCCTAGTTACCATACTAAACTCGGGAATCATTTCTATTTAAGCAAGAACTGTTGCACTTTAGATGGGCACATACACATTGCTTGGCCAAATGTCTCATTTGAGTTTAAATATTGTCTATCTCATATGCATGCTTATCCAAACTATCTCCACTAATAGACTCTACCTACCAAGAGAGATCAACAGGTCTTTGATAGACTTGAAACGGGGTCTATAAGGGACATGGG
Organism: Garcia nutans; assembly: GCA_947685225.1. Classification (NCBI taxonomy): domain Eukaryota; kingdom Viridiplantae; phylum Streptophyta; class Magnoliopsida; order Malpighiales; family Euphorbiaceae; genus Garcia; species Garcia nutans. The sequence continues at coordinate 26,062,872 of CANTUV010000007.1, read as the reverse complement.
CTAAAGTGGAGGCCATTTTGAGATTGGAACTAGTGCGACACAATGGACAAACTCTCACACTACAAAATTCTTGTTGGAACTTTAGACAGTTGGGATCAATCTTTCTAGACTCCAAATTCCTTCTATCTTCTTGGCATTAATCTGGATCTTGATTAGGACAGTTTTCGCCCTTGCAAAAAGTTTAAAACCCAAATCTGTTTCTTTTCTTCTTTTCCCTTTTTTCCTCTTTATTTTTCTTACTCTTCCCTTTTCTTTCTCTTTCCTTACTCTTCCTTTTCTTTTATCATTTTGTCCTTCTTTCATGTAGGACTATCAAGTACAGAACTTTCAAGAACTGGATGGTCTTCCTCCTTTTTCTTTGATTTTGATTGAATCTTTGGTTGTGTTGGGACCAATTCAAGTCAATCCATAAAATGGAAGCCCTTTGTTGTCTTAGGTAAAAGAGAACTCAGTTAGCTTTTTGAACCACCTTTTTAGATTTTATCTTTCTTCCTTTTCTTTTGTTTTTCTTTTGTTTTTCTCTTTTTTTGTTTTTTTAGCTCTAAAAAGAGTTGTCTTGGTTTATACTAACTTGGGCTTCCAATAATGGATAAGTGGAGTAACATAAATCTTCTTTAATAGGGATAAATCATTTGTTACTCTAATGTTGATGTTGATATATTAGAGATATTAGGAAAACTTCAACTACCCTTATGGTTTTGAGAACATCAACTATCCTTATGATCTTGAGAACTTCAACTATCTTCATGGTCTTGAGAACTTCAACTATCTTCATGGTCTTGACTAATCATTGCTTTCTTTGATCTTCTTGCCTATTCATCTTAGTAATCATAAGACTTGTCAAAAGTATCACAACAGCTCAGGGTAGGTTATTGGGGTTTGTAAGCCAATAAAAAGAAAGCTAAAATTTTATGAAGGCTCAAAGGGACAACTAGGGATTGATATTTAATTGGGTGGATAGTAGTTGTTGGCTAACCAAACAATGCCTAGATCATTTCTCTCTTAAATAAGTTGAGTTCAATTTCATCTCAAAAGTTTGTCAAAGCATGTTCTAAGATTGACTAGGACCTAGACAAAGGTAATTATGCAGAAGCCCTCTCTAAGTAAGCATACACAACTCAATGCTATAGAGCCATTCCCTCACCTAGTAAAGTCATTCAAGTCATGATGCATAAATATATTAATTCATGAATTATCAAGCTAGATTCCTCATTGGTCGAGCACCAAAATGAACAAAGACCAACAAAAATTTTGATGAAAGTAATTTATTCAAACAATTTTAAATTTGAAAAACACAATAGTTCCAAAATATTAAATAAAGTAAGATTGAAAATCAACATTCAAGCTAAGGAAAGTTCATTGAGTTAGGCTTCTTTTCCTTTCACATCTTCAACATTCTCATCTTGAAAAGAGGATAAAACAAAATCTTCTTCCAATCCTTTTCCCACCATAAAGGTTGCTGGTGGTGTCACTCTTCCAAATTTAGGCAAAGGGTTGTCTTTGGTATTGGGCTTATCTGGCTCGAGTAGCTCGACACTATCAATCAAATCTTGGATCTCATGCCTTAATCGAGTACACCTATCAGTCTCATGTCCTTAAGTCTGATGAAATTGACAAAAAGCCTTAGTATCAAATTTTGGGGGGTAATGGACTAGGTAAAGGTCGAGGAGCCAATGGTTGTAACAACCCTTTCTTTTATCGCTTATCGATGACCCAAGACAAAGGCTTCCCCAGATCTAAAAACTGCCTTCTATTTGCTTGACCGGTAACATTAAAATTAACTTCTTTTTGTGTGCTTTGATTGTTCGGCTGGTTGTTCCCTTTCTCATTCCTTCTTATTGAAAAGCGATTCTTCTCCCTTTCCCACTCTTCAATTTGTAGACCAGCTTGGAGAATATCTTTGAAATCACGGATGAGTGTATGAGAAATCCTCTCATGAAGATTAGGTAACACCCCTCTCACAATCATCCTTATTTGATCGAATTCATCGGGCTTCTTCTTGAGTAAAGCGGCCTTGTTTCTCCATCGCTTCACATAGTCCACAAAATTCTCATTTAGCCTTTATCTTATGGACTCCACTTCCATTAAAGTAATTTCTAACTCAACATTATATCCGTATTATTGGATGAAGGCTTTGTAAAGTAGATCCCAACTCTTTTGTGTTCCATCATCTAAGGTATTGAACCAATTTTGGACAACAGGGTCCAATGAGAGCATGAAGTACCTTAGGGTTTGAGCAGACTGCATGGCAGTGATATACTGCTTCACATGGAGATGAGGATTTTCGGTGCCATTGTACTTAGCAAAGGAAGGCATCTTGAATTTATAAGGGGCCTCTTCATCTTGTTCAAATAGTTTGTCGATCTCAGACTTCTCATCGGTTTTCAGCTTCTTCTCAAATTTATTTTCTAAATCAGCAATCATCTTTTCAACATCGGATGTCTCAGTCTTTTCAATAGTTGCCTTCTCAACAGCCTTCGGTTCTTTCTTCTTTTCTTGAACCTCTTGGTAGTATTGAGCCCAATCATCATCATCATCAATGATCACCTTTTCATCATTAAAAGCTGCTTCATCAATTTTAGCCTTCCCCTCGACTTTCTTGGTGCTAGCAGATGCTTCGGTATTGTTTCCTAAAATTGCAGCTAGTTGATTCTTTATGGTCTCAGCCATGGCCTCTTTTATTTCTTCCATCTTGGCGTTGAGGGCCTCATCCACCATTCTTTGGATTTGTTAGGGTTCCATTGTTTTTGGTGAGCAAGTGATTGAGTCGTTGCTAGACACTTCGTCTCCAGCATAAGTCAGATTGTCGTAAGCTTTTGAACTTTCGTAATCCAGGGCTGTGAGCCAGAGAGGATCAATGATATGTGTAACACCCCTATATCCCATATACGTACAAAGCATGCTTTTACGATCGTATTATACGTATACTGAATATAGAAATGACACACATTAAAAATACACAAATCATATTTAAAGTAAAACTAAAAATTTAAGAAATACCAAATAAAGAGAAATGAAAATCATAAGACACAATAGATAAAAACGTTTGTTTATTTCGCAACGGAAGTTTCATCCAAAACTTACAAATATAATTACATTAAACCTCAAAAATTACAAAATATAAAATATATACATGATTGACAACTTGACTCTCTGATCTTTAAGCTTTAATCCAACTCTTCACAATCAAAACAACCTCAACTAGGTCTTGAGGAATTCTCCATCTCAACTCTATCACCTCTATCACCTCTATCACCTACGCGATGAATCATAATCGTGCTGAGCCAACAACTCAGTAGTACAAACCATAATGCTATAATGCTTAATCAATAACAATGATATACAATCAAACAATAAAGATCATACTCAATATACAATATTTCATGAGTATTACATTATTTCATCACATTATAACTTCATTCATAACATCAACATGACATAGACACCTATGGGCCCAACAAGTATTTAATACGATATTCAGAATTCAGAGTTACTGCTTTGGTTCATAATCACAATAATCAAGCCCGTAGGCAACATATATATATATATATCTCTATCCATGGATAGTGTAACAGACCCAGTCTCTTGGACCATCAACTCAACAAATCGAGGAGATCCTCAACCCGGCAAGACTGTTACCAATCATATATCTCATAATCACAATTCTCATAATGTAACAGACCCAGTCTCTTGGACCTCAATTCAACAAATCGAAGAGATCCTCAACCCGGCAAGACTGTTACTATTCATAATTTCATAGGCATGCCACCCAAATCCAGAACTCTAAAACTGAATAACATATTAAACATACAATTATATCATTATTCTCTTTCTCAATTTGTATCATCCTGTCTCAATTCACAATATAATACATCAACTTTCACATATTCATAATCAATTACATTGAACATAATCATATATGCATACATGTCTCAATTATCTCATTTCACATTATACATATAGTACATTTCACAAGATTCACAATGTGCAAAACGTAACATTATTCATATATAACAATAATGTCATATCAAGTGAATGTATGCAACAATGAAAGGTTTGTACTTACCTCAATAACAATTCACACAACTCTAAACACTTTCCTTTTCCAAGATTCTTTTACTTCTTAGATCAATGACAAATCACTTTCTTCAAGACCTAATCCAAAAATAATAACATACACTTGCTTAGGGATACACGAGAGATAATCAAATTAAGAGTTAACTAGGGCAAACCCTAAACATGACACGCTCAACCACACGGGCGTGTCCCTGACCGTGCCCTAACTCCACAACACAGAAGCTTTTACACGCTCAGAACCACGGGCGTGTCACTGGGCGTGTAATACATTCTGCCTCTCTACAAAATACCAACACGTCCAACAACGTGAACTTGCTAATGGCCATGTAAACTCTCCAATCTCACAGTAGCTATGACACGCTCGATAACACGGGCGTGTTACTGGTCGTGTCAAACCTACTGCCTCCAACACAATTGACATGCCTAAGACTCTGGACGTGCTCCCGGGCGTGTCAGACCAAAAACTCAGATTCCGGCCAAACAACAAAATACCCAACAAAACACTTCTATCCACCAACATCCACTTCAAACAAACTTCACTACACACACCCAAAAACCATTTCAACACTAACAACAATACCAAAACAAGCCAAAACACACATCAAACACAAATCACAAACATCATCAAAACCCTAAACACCACTACAACACCATGTCTTTTAACATACTTACTCTTTTCTTCAATCCATCCTCAAAATCCATAATCAATTTACTCAAACACTCTTAAATATATCAAAATCAAACAACACAGTCTTAAATCGTCTATTAATTTCACAACACAACTTCAAATAAGCAAAGATATCAAAAGAGAACTTACCAAAGTTATAAAACTTCTTGAATCACCAACTTGATCACTTATATCTTCCTTCAATTTGAGCTTAGAACATCAAAATCCTCTCTTGTCCACTTGCTTTCCCTTGTCTATGGAGGAGCCGACCACAACAAAAAGAAAAGAAGAAAAGAACAATGAAGAAACAAAGTCAACTCCTCTTTAAATCTCCACCAAGTATTTCATCATGAGCAATTACCTAAACACCCTTTTGCCATTTGTTTTGATTTCTTTTAAAGCACTTGCCCTCTTTAGTCATTTCACAAATCCCAAATTAAAATATCTTCTTCCCTTGACCACTCTTTTGACTTGCATATATGTTATATATATTATCATATAAACAACATATACACTCTTTCTTTTCCCACAACACATATACATTTAATTCAAATCAAACAACAATTACCTCAATACTTCTAGAGCACATTTTAGGATATTACAATTCTCCCCCTCTAAAAAGAAATTTTGTCCTCGAAATTACCTGTCATTGAGTCCGAAACAACTGAGGATATTGATCTCGCATTGCTTGCTCACTCTCCCAAGTTGCCTCTTCCTTTGCATGATTCTTCCACAAAATCTTCACAAGTGGTACTTTCTTATTTCTCAATTCTTTCACTTCACGTGCCAAAATAGCAATTGGTTCTTCTTCAAATGTCAGATCTGAACTTACTTCATTAGATTCAATTGGCAAAACATGAGATGGATCTGACCTGTACCTTCTCAACATAGAAACATGAAATACATTATGGATCCTATCCAACTCAGGTGGCAAAGCAAGCCGATAAGCAACTGGCCCAACTCTTTCCAAAACTTCATACGGTCCAATGAAATGAGGACTCAATTTCCCTTTCCGACCAAACCTCAATATCTTCTTCCAAGGAGACACTTTCAAAAATACCTTATCTCTAACCTCAAACTGTAACACCCCCACATCCAATGCACACACACTACAATCACAACAATGTAGCATAAGTGCACCAAACATAGGGATGCTACGGTTTTCTTCAACATTCAAAACATTTTAAACTTGATACAATACCCTAATCATTATACATTATAGAAATTAAGTCATTGACTTAAAATATAAACATGTTAGATATACATATATATATTTAAATATTACACAGCGGAAGTTATAAATTAGGTACATATTTACATTATAAACATTACTTTACAAAATATAAAAGAAGTATACATGATTGGCAAGTCTGCTCTGATCTTTAAGTCCTCAAAAATCAACTCTTCACTGTCTACTCTCACTCGGTCTTGATGAACTCTCGGGTTCAACTCTACCAACTCTATTACCTGCGCGATCAAACACTATCGCGCTAAGCCAACGGCTTAGTAAGATAAAACATGCTAATGTTTTGCTTTGATGCAATGCAATGCCAATTCTCAATCCATATTATACATGTAACATCATATATGCAAAACTAACAACATGCCTTTACATTTCATAACTCAACATAAATAGACATATCATATTTCAACATCTTATCATATACCTCATTAGTATTCATTTAATCATTCATAATCAACATTAAGCAAAGACAAGCATGGGCCCAAGACACACTAATATGCCATTCAATTTTCAGAGTTAATGTTTTGGTTCTATCATCACATTTATCAATATCATAAACCCAACTAGGCTTCAAGGATTAGGTTCAACCAAGCTTCAAGGGGAGCAAAGCATGCTAAGCTTCAACCCAACTTGGCTTCAAGAACCAACCCAACCTAGCTTCAAGGGTGGTAACATCTCAATTAGGCTTCAAGGATTCAATCCAACCTAACTTCAAGAGATTGTTACACTTATTAGGCATGCCACCAACAACCAACTCTGAAAATGGAATAACACATTAGCCACACAATTCATTTATTATTCAATTATCATTTTCAAATCTCAATTCTCAACTACATTTAGGCAAACATGCCTTATTTCTTTCAATTGCATCACATCATAGCCAACCACAATGGCATTGTCTCATATCATGTCTTATTTGAATTATCATTGCATCTTTGATATACATTTCAATATTCATTACTCATGAAACACATTACCATTTACAACACATAATATAACATTATTCAATCTCAACAATGCAATTAGGGTAAAGAACAATTGATATGATTCATAGCTTTAGAACCTTACACATGTAATTGATTATATCATTCATTGATTCAAGTGTATTTAAAATGTTTAGGGTTAGGTTTAGGGACCAACCTACCCTTTGAGAACCAAAGCAATGCAAAAAGAACAAGGAAGTAAAACCTTAACCTACACAATTGAGGGACACGGGCAGCCACTTGAGGGACACGGCCAAGCTTGTGGCCGTGTCACTCAAACCAATTGGACAGTAAGCAACACGGGCAAGGGACACGGCCAAGCTTATGGCCGTGTCTCTTAAACCAAAACTCACAGTAGCTAACACGGCTTGGGAACACGGCCGTGTCTCTCAAAACTAATTCAACCCACGCAAAAGTTTCATGACTTGGCCGTGTCTCCCAAAACACAAACCCTAATATGCAAAATTCTCCTCCAATTGCACTCAAACTCATCAAACACCATATAACATGTTTCAAATGAATGAAATCAATGTTCTAAACACAAATTCTACATGTTTATCACAATATTCCTTATTAAAACACATCAACCAAAACATTTAAACATATACCATCTCAAACCCTAAAACCAACTTTACACTTGAACTTCCACTATCAAAATCCATTTAAACTTACAACCTTCACAACCAAACCAACCTCAAATCAATCTTTTAACTAACAATCAACTTTAACATTTGCAAATACATATCAAACACACCAAATCATCAACTCAACAATTCACAATACACCTTAGCCACAACTTCCAAATTAATAAAAGAAAACAAGAAATTACTTACCTTATATGAAGAAATTCCACAAATCTTTCACCAAATCTCTCAATTCCTTCATCAATTTGAGTATAGCATCAAGAACACTTCTCTTTCCCTTTGTCTTCTTCAATGGCCGGCACAAACATGAGAAGAAAAGAAAATTCAACAAAGTCAAATGACTGTTCTTCTTTAAATCTCCACCAAGAGATTTTATCCAAGCAATTACCAAAATGCCCTCAATCATATAACTAATTTTTTGTTTTATATAAGCCCATATATGCAATTACACACTCAACAATAAAATATCTTCTTCCACTAACCAACACCTTGACTCTTCTTTGACCCATTTATATGTTATATATATCAACATATACACAACATATACCATTCTCTCTAAACCCTAAATCCTTCCCAAAACACATATACTTTTCTTTTCCCAATTCTTTATCTTGCAATTTGAAACAACCACAATAACAACAACATACAAAACTTCTAGGGCATAAATGAGGATATTACAATTCTCCCCCTCTAAAAAGAAATTTCGTCCTCGAAATTACCTGATATCAAGGCCGAAACAGCTGAGGATATTGCTCTCGCATGGTTTGCTCATTCTCCCAAGTTGCTTCTTCTTTTGCATGATTCTTCCAAAGAATTTTCACTAATGGCACTCTCTTGTTCCTCAATTCTTTCACTTCCCGTGCCAAGATAGCAACTGGTTCCTCTTCAAATGTCAAGTCTGGGCTCACTTCAATAGATTCAAATGGCAACACATGAGATGGATCCGACCTGTACTTTCTCAACATAGAAACATGAAACACATTATGAATACGATCCAACTCAGGTGGCAAAGCAAGCCGATAAGCCACTGGCCCAACTCTTTCCAACACTTCATACGGTCCGATGAAACGAGGACTCAATTTCCCTTTCCGACCGAACCTCAAAATCTTCTTCCAAGGAGATACTTTCAAAAATACCTTATCCCCAACATCAAACTGAATGTCTCTCCTCTTCAGATCTGCATAGGACTTCTGTCGGTCTGAAGCTGCTTTCAATCTGCCTCGAATCAACTTCACTTTCTCTTCAGTTTCTTGAATCAAATCAAGCCCAATCAACTTGCTATCACCAAGTTCACTCCAACAAAGAGGTGTTCTGCACCGTCTGCCATACAATGCCTCGAATGGAGCCATTCCGATGCTGGATTGGTGACTGTTGTTGTAAGCAAACTCCACAAGAGGTAAGAATCTATCCCAACTTCCAGAGAAATCGATGACACAGCTTCTCAACATATCCTCAACAATCTGTATCACCCTCTCAGACTGTCCATCCGTCTGTGGATGAAAAGCAGTACTGAAGTGTAGTCGAGAACCCAAAGCTCTGTGCAAACTCTTCCAAAATCTTGAAGTAAACCTGGGATCTCGATCAGACACCAAAGAAGTTGTAACACCATGCAATTTCACAATCTCCTGGATGTACAGCTCAGCCAACCTCTCCAAAGAATAATTCATCCGAACTGGGAGGAAATGAGCTGTCTTAGTCAATCTATCCACAATCACCCATATGGCATCATGTTTCTTTTGTGTCAATGGCAAACCAGACACAAAGTCCATGGTCACTCTATCCCACTTCCATTCTGGCACTGACAACGGTTGAAGCAACCCAGTTGGAACTTGATGCTCTGCTTTAACCTTCTGACAAGTGAGACATTTCGATACAAACTCAGCAACGTCTCTCTTCAACCCAATCCACCAGTAATGCTGTCTCAAATCATGATACATCTTGGTGTTGCCCGGATGCATAGAAAACATCGACTGGTGTGCCTCTTCCAAATTGACCCTCTTCAAATCAGCATTATCGGGTACACACAATCTGTTCTTGAACCATAGGCTCCCATCATTCCTCACAACAAAATCTCTACTCTCTCTACTCTGACAATCTGCAATAATCTTCTGAATCTTCTTATCAGTCAACTGAGCCTCTTTGATCTGATCCAACAAAACCGGCTTCAATTGTAACTGTGCCAATAATGCACCATCATCACAAAGTACAAAACTAGCACGCAAAGCTCTCAACTCAACAAGCAACGAGAGCGAGTAAACTGTTAAACCAGCTAAAGACTTCCGACTTAAGGCATCAGCAACTACATTTGCTTTACCTGGATGATAATCAATCAAGCAGTCGTAGTCTTTAATCAATTCCAACCATCTCCTCTGCCAAAGGTTGAGCTCTTTCTGAACACCCAAATACTTCAAACTTTTGTGATCAGTGTAAATGAAACATTTCTCCCCAAACAGATAATGGCGCCAAATCTTTAATGCAAACACAATGGCTGCCAATTCCAAATCATGGGTGGGGTAGTTAAGCTCATGCGGTTTCAACTGACGAGATGCATAAGCTATAACTTTCCCTTCCTGCATCAGCACACATCCCAAACCACTATGTGACGCATCACTGTAGATCACATATGGTTTGCCTTCTACAGGTAAAGTAAGAACAGGTGCTTGAGTCAACATATCTCTCAACTGCTCAAAGCTAGCCTGACACTGATCCGTCCACACAAATCTCACTCCCTTACGAAGCAATCTGGTGAGTGGAGTAGCTATCAAAGAAAACCCTTTCACAAACCGCCGGTAATAGCCTGCCAAACCCAGAAAACTTCTAACCTCTGTCACTGACTTGGGTGGACTCCAATTCAAAATTGCTTCAACTTTACTCGGATCAACTCTGATGCCTTCTGCTGAAACAATATGTCCAAGAAAAGCTACTTGATCCAACCAGAACTCACACTTCGACAATTTGGCAAATAACTGCTTCTCTCTCAAGATCTGCAACACAATCCGCAGATGCATATCATGTTCCTCTTCATTCCTCGAATACACCAGAATATCATCGATGAAGACCACAACAAATTGATCCAAATAGGGCCTAAACACCCTATTCATCAAATCCATAAAAGCTGCAGGTGCATTCGTCAGACCAAAAGGCATAACTAAAAATTCATAGTGCCCATACCTGGTCCTGAAAGCTGTCTTCGGAACATCTTCAGCTCTGACTCTCAGCTGATGGTACCCAGATCTCAGATCAATTTTAGAAAACACAGCTGCATCCTTCAATTGATCAAAGAGATCATCGATTCTAGGCAAAGGATATTTATTCTTAATTGTCACCTTGTTCAATTGCCTATAGTCGATACATAACCTCATGGTACCATCTTTCTTCTTCACAAACAGCACAGGAGCTCCCCAAGGAGAAACACTGGGGCGAATGAATCCCTTATCCAACAGCTCCTGTAATTGCACTTTTAACTCTCTTAGTTCTGCTGGTGCCATTCTGTAAGGAGTAATCGAGATAGGAGTGGTACCAGGCAACAATTCAATACCAAACTCCACCTCTCTCTCAGGCGGCAATCCTGGCAACTCCTCAGGAAAAACATCAGGGAACTCTGCAACTGTGGCAATGCTATCAATAGAAGAACTTCTTACTCTAGTATCTATCACATGAGCAAGATAAGCTTCACATCCCTTTCTAATCAACCTCCTGGCTGCAACAGCTGAAACAAATAAGGAGGCTAACTGTTCCTGCTCATTAGATACTATCACCTCTCTACCATCACTAGTTCTCAAAGAAACAATCTTCTTTTTACAATCCACCACAGCTCCATGTCGAGATAGCCAATCCATGCCTAAAATCACATCATATTCCTTAAATGGCATCTCAATCAAATCTCCAAGGAACTCCTCACCCTGCACCCTCACTGCACTATCCCGATGCACTTTACTCACAATCACACTATGCCCTAACGGATTTGTCACCAAAACATCAAATCCTAGGGACTCAGCATGCACATCAAACACAGGCAATACAGATGCACTAATATAAGAATGGGTGGAACCCGGATCAATCAAAGCAAGTACTGCAGTATCAAATAAAGAAAAAGTACCAGCTATGACCGCCGATGCATCCGGCTGTCTCTGCATAACATACATCCTCTGGGAAGAACCAACCTCCTCCGGTCTAGTTTCCCTGGATGTAGCACCACCTCTAGAACTGAACCCTGCTCTACCACCTCGGCTGGCACCTCTGCCTCCTCTACCTCCCCTCACACTGGCTCGAAAAGCGGCAGAATCAACTGGCATAAACTCCTGTCTCTCCGGATAGTCTCTCACAAAGTGATCCGGTGACCCACACCTGAAACAAACCCCTGCAACACCAGCCTTCCAACAAGGACCACCATGTGGCCTCCCACAATGGATGCAGATAGGTAAGGTGGATCTCTGAACCATAGGGGTCGGAGCACTTGCCACTGAAGCTGCAGGTCTATATCTATGCCTCTGGAACTGCACTGATCTACCTGCTGGTCTCTGGCTCCTACTACTCCGAGGAACAAAGCTTCCTCTACCCCTCTTTGCTGAAGAAGACCCTGCATCGAACTGAGGCCTTCTCACTCTGACCTCTTCCTCTGATGCAGCTGCAATCACTTGAGCCCTTTCTACATCTCGAGCTGCTGCCACTAGCTGGGAGAAATCGTGATATCTAGACCCGGCCACTAAGCACATGATAGAGGGTCTCAATCCCTCCTGAAACCTCCGGCATCTATCTATCTCATCAGCAATAATGCCACCAGCATAATGACTCAATCTAATAAACTCAACCTCATATTCAGTTACAGTCTTGCTATCTTGCTTCAAGCTCAAGAACTCCATCTTCTTCATATCCTTATACTCCCTTGGAGTATACTTCAACTCAAATTCTCTCAAGAAATCAGTGTAAGACAGTGTTGGAGGATCATCCATAGAATGGGGCACCGTCTTCCACCAATCGTAGGCATCCTTCTGTAGCAAAGATCTTGCATAATCAAACTTTTCCTCTGAGGTGGCTTGCAACTGAACAAATACTCTCTGAACTCTGTCAAGCCACTGTTCTGCCACAGCTGGATCAACTGTGCCTAAGAAATCCTCCGCTCCATATTTCCTCAGTTTATCATAATGCCTTACTGGTACTGAAGGCTGAGGGGGTGGTGGCTGTGGTTGCACAGGTGCTTGTCTCATAGCTTCCATCATAATCCTAAACCAGGCTGGCGGAACCTCATCACCTACTGGTCTACCTGACCCAGAAACAGGTGCCTCACCATCACTATCAACCCTAGCTCCATCCTCAGGAGCAACGCTCTCCTCACTACCCTCAACCGATTGTCTCAAATGAGGATCCATCAACACCTACACTGCAAACACAAAAAAGGACACACCTTATTAAAGATCAGAGGTTGCCAATCCCAAACATATGTGTTATTTAAAACCACTTTTTAAGTAAAAATATTCTTTTTATTACATTTTACCTAGGTTGAGAATCTCAAACCTAGGCTCTGATACCAAAACAATTGTAACACCCCCACATCCAATGCACACACACTACAATCACAACAATGTAGCATAAGTGCACCAAACATAGGGATGCTACGGTTTTCTTCAACATTCAAAACATTTTAAACTTGATACAATACCCTAATCATTATACATTATAGAAATTAAGTCATTGACTTAAAATATAAACATGTTAGATATACATATATACATTTAAATATTACACAGCGGAAGTTATAAATTAGGTACATATTTACATTATAAACATTACTTTACAAAATATAAAAGAAGTATACATGATTGGCAAGTCTGCTCTGATCTTTAAGTCCTCAAAAATCAACTCTTCACTGTCTACTCTCACTCGGTCTTGATGAACTCTCGGGTTCAACTCTACCAACTCTATTACCTGCGCGATCAAACACTATCGCGCTAAGCCAACGGCTTAGTAAGATAAAACATGCTAATGTTTTGCTTTGATGCAATGCAATGCCAATTCTCAATCCATATTATACATGTAACATCATATATGCAAAACTAACAACATGCCTTTACATTTCATAACTCAACATAAATAGACATATCATATTTCAACATCTTATCATATACCTCATTAGTATTCATTTAATCATTCATAATCAACATTAAGCAAAGACAAGCATGGGCCCAAGACACACTAATATGCCATTCAATTTTCAGAGTTAATGTTTTGGTTCTATCATCACATTTATCAATATCATAAACCCAACTAGGCTTCAAGGATTAGGTTCAACCAAGCTTCAAGGGGAGCAAAGCATGCTAAGCTTCAACCCAACTTGGCTTCAAGAACCAACCCAACCTAGCTTCAAGGGTGGTAACATCTCAATTAGGCTTCAAGGATTCAATCCAACCTAACTTCAAGAGATTGTTACACTTATTAGGCATGCCACCAACAACCAACTCTGAAAATGGAATAACACATTAGCCACACAATTCATTTATTATTCAATTATCATTTTCAAATCTCAATTCTCAACAACATTTAGGCAAACATGCCTTATTTCTTTCAATTGCATCACATCATAGCCAACCACAATGGCATTGTCTCATATCATGTCTTATTTGAATTATCATTGCATCTTTGATATACATTTCAATATTCATTACTCATGAAACACATTACCATTTATAACACATAATATAACATTATTCAATCTCAACAATGCAATTAGGGTAAAGAACAATTGATATGATTCATAGCTTTAGAACCTTACACATGTAATTGATTATATCATTCATTGATTCAAGTGTATTTAAAATGTTTAGGGTTAGGTTTAGGGACCAACCTACCCTTTGAGAACCAAAGCAATGCAAAAAGAACAAGGAAGTAAAACCTTAACCTACACAATTGAGGGACACGGGCAGCCACTTGAGGGACACGGCCAAGCTTGTGGCCGTGTCACTCAAACCAATTGGACAGTAAGCAACACGGGCAAGGGACACGGCCAAGCTTATGGCCGTGTCTCTTAAACCAAAACTCACAGTAGCTAACACGGCTTGGGAACACGGCCGTGTCTCTCAAAACTAATTCAACACACGCAAAAGTTTCATGACTTGGCCGTGTCTCCCAAAACACAAACCCTAATATGCAAAATTCTCCTCCAATTGCACTCAAACTCATCAAACACCATATAACATGTTTCAAATGAATGAAATCAATGTTCTAAACACAAATTCTACATGTTTATCACAATATTTCTTATTAAAACACATCAACCAAAACATTTAAACATATACCATCTCAAACCCTAAAACCAACTTTACACTTGAACTTCCACTATCAAAATCCATTTAAACTTACAACCTTCACAACCAAACCAACCTCAAATCAATCTTTTAACTAACAATCAACTTTAACATTTGTAAATACATATCAAACACACCAAATCATCAACTCAACAATTCACAATACACCTTAGCCACAACTTCCAAATTAATAAAAGAAAACAAGAAATTACTTACCTTATATGAAGAAATTCCACAAATCTTTCACCAAATCTCTCAATTCCTTCATCAATTTGAGTATAGCATCAAGAACACTTCTCTTTCCCTTTGTCTTCTTCAATGGCCGGCACAAACATGAGAAGAAAAGAAAATTCAACAAAGTCAAATGACTTTTCTTCTTTAAATCTCCACCAAGAGATTTTATCCAAGCAATTACCAAAATGCCCTCAATCATATAACTAATTTTTTGTCTTATATAAGCCCATATATGCAATTACACACTCAACAATAAAATATCTTCTTCCACTAACCAACACCTTGACTCTTCTTTGACCCATTTATATGTTATATATATCAACATATACACAACATATACCATTCTCTCTAAACCCTAAATCCTTCCCAAAACACATATACTTTTCTTTTCCCAATTCTTTATCTTGCAATTTGAAACAACCACAATAACAACAACATACAAAACTTCTAGGGCATAAATGAGGATATTACACAAACTCTATGTCTCTCCTTTTCAAATCTGAATAAGATTTCTGCCGATCTGAAGCTGCTTTCAACCTATCTCGAATCATTTTCACTTTCTCTTCAGTTTCTTTAATCAAATCAGGACCAATTAACTTACCTTTTCCAAGATCATTCCAACATAGAGGTGTCCTACACCGTCTACCATATAATGCTTCGAATGGTGCCATACCAATGCTGGATTGATGACTATTATTGTAAGCAAATTCCACAAGTGGCAAAAATCTATCCCAACTTCCAGAGAAATCAATGACACAACTTCTCAACATGTCCTCGATAATCTGTATCACTCTCTCTGACTGCCCATCTGTCTGCGGATGAAAAGCAGTGCTAAAGTGTAGTCGAGAACCCAAAGCACCATGTAAACTCTTCCAAAACCTTGAAGTAAATCGGGGATCTCGATCAGACACTACAGAAATTGGGATACCATGCAACTTTACAATCTCATGGATATACAGCTCAGCTAACCTTTCTAGAGAATAATCCATCCGAACCGGAAGAAAATGAGCTGTCTTAGTCAACCTGTCAACAATCACCCAAATAGCATCATGCTTCCTTTGTGTCAATGGTAAACCAGATACAAAATCCATGGTTACTCTATCCCATTTCCATTCAGGCACTGATAACGGTTGAAGTAACCTTGTTGGAACTTGATGCTCAGCTTTTACCCTCTGACATGTGAGACATTTGGACACAAAATCTGCAATGTCTCTCTTTAAACCAGACCACCAGTAATTCTTCTTCAAATCATGATACATCTTTGTATTGCCTGGATGCATAGCAAATACTGATTGATGTGCTTCTTCTAAAATAATCCTTCTCAAATTAGCATCATCAGGTACACACAATCTGTTCTTAAACCAAAGACTCCCATCACTTCTCACAATAAAATCTTGACTCTTTCCATTCTGGCAATCTGAAACAATCTTTTGAATCTTCTCATCAGCCAATTGAGCCTCTTTAATCTGATCCAACTCAACAAGCAACGAGAGCGAATAAACAGTCAAACCTGCCAAAGACTTCCGACTCAAGGCATCAGCAACAACATTTGCTTTACCAGGATGATAATCAATCAAACAGTCATAGTCTTTAATCAACTCCAACCATCTCCTCTGTCGAAGATTGAGCTCTCTTTGGACCCCCAAATATTTCAAACTTTTATGATCTGTGTAGATAAAACACTTCTCCCCATACAAATAGTGTCGCCAAATCTTCAATGCAAACACAATGGCTACTAGCTCTAAATCATGGGTCGGATAATTGAGCTCATGCGGTTTCAACTGTCGAGAAGCATAAGCTATAACTTTACCTTCTTGCATCAAAACACAACCCAAACCATTATGTGAAGCATCACTGTAAATCACATATGGTCTATCTTCCACAGGTAAAGTAAGAACAGGCGCTTGAGTCAACATTTCTTTCAACTGTTCAAAGCTAGCCTAACACTGATCTGTCCACACAAATCTAACTCTCTTTCGAAGTAATCTGGTAAGTGGAGTAGCTATTAAAGAAAATCCTTTCACAAACCGTCGGTAATAGCCTGCCAAACCCAGAAAACTTCTAACTTCAGTCACAGACTTTGGTGGACTCCAATTCAAAATAGCTTCAACTTTACTCGGATCAACTCTAATACCCTCTGCTGAAACTATATGACCAAGAAAAGTTACTTGGTCAAGCCAAAATTCAAACTTCGACAGTTTAGCAAACAATTGCTTCTCTCTCAAAATTTGCAACACAGTTCGCAGATGCTTGTCATGCTCCTCCTCATCACACGAATACACCAAAATATCATTGATGAAGACCACCACAAATTGATCCAAATAGGGCCTAAACACCCTATTCATCAAATCCATAAAAACTGCAGGTGCATTCGTCAAACCAAAAGGCATAACTAGAAACTCATAATGCCCATACCTTGTACGAAAGTCTGTCTTAGGAACATCTTCAGCTCTGACTCTTAACTGATGGTACCCTGATCTCAAATCAATTTTGGAAAACACTGCTGCACCCTTCAATTGATCAAAGAGATCATCAATTCTAGGCAAAGGATATTTATTTTTAATAGTCACCTTGTTCAATTGCCTATAATCGATACACAGTCTCATAGTACCATCCTTCTTCTTCACAAACAAAACAGGAGCTCCCCACAGTGAAACACTAGGGCGAACAAACCCTTTATCCAACAACTCCTGCAACTGTACCTTCAATTCTTTCAATTCAGCAGGTGCCATTCTATAAGGAGTAATAGAGATAGGAGTGGTACCAGGCAATAATTCAATACCAAACTCTGCCTCTCTCTCAGGAGGCAACCCTGGCAACTGCTCTGGAAACACATCTGGAAACTCTGCAACTGTAGGTATACTATCAATTTGAGAACTCTTTACTCTAGTATCCAAAATATGAGCAAGGTAAGCATCACACCCTTTTCTAATCAATCTCCTAGCTGCAACAGCTGAAACAAACAAGGATGCTAACTGTCCCTGCTCACTAGATACTATCACATCTCTACCATCATCAGTTCTCAAAGTAACAACTTTCTTTTGACAGTCTACCACAGCTCCATGTCTAGATAACCAGTCCATGCCTAGGATCAAGTCATATTCCTTAAAAGGCATTTCAATTAAATCTCCAAGGAACTCCTCACCTTGCACCACTACTGCACTGTCTCGGTGCACCTTACTAACAATCACACTATGCCCTAAAGGATTTGTCACCAATACATCAAATCCTAGGGATTCAGCATGCAATTCAGACACAGGCAAAACAGATGCACTAATATATGAATGTGTAGATCCTGGATCAATCAAAGCAAGTACTGAAATACCAAATAAAGAGAAAGTACCAGCTATGACTGTCGAAGCATCTGGCTGCCTCTGCATCACATAAACTCGTTGAGAAGGCCCAGTCTCATCTGGTCTAGTATCCCTGGATAAAGATCCTCTCTGACTATACCCAAGTCTACCCCCTCTACTAAAACTTCTGCCCCCTCGACCACCTCTGACACTAGGTCGAGAAACTACAGAATCTACTGACCTCTGTTCTCGCATCTCTGGACACTCTCTAATAAAATGATCCGGAGATCCACATCTAAAGCACACAGCTAGTCCACTATTCCTCCAACAAGCACCCCTATGTGTTCCACCACACTGAGCACACACAAGTGGAGTGGATCTCTGAACTACCGGAGTAGGAGCACTCGCTATTGAAGCTGTAGGTCTCGATCTCTGTCTCTGAAACTGAACCGACCTACCAGCCTATCTCTGACTTCGGCTGATTCTGGGAACAAAACTTCCCCTACCTCTCTTCACAGAAGAAGACCCTGCCTCAAACTGGGGTCTACCAACCCTCAGAAGCAGCTGCTGCAATATTCTGAGCTCTTTCCACACTCCTAGCTGCTGCAACCAGTTGGGAAAAGTCTTGGTATCTAGAACCAGCCACAAGACAAATAATTGAGGGTCTCAATCCCTCCTCAAACCTTCTACACTTGTCAATCTCATCAAAAATAATTCCCCCGGCGTAGTGGCTCAACCGGATAAATTCTAACTCATACTTCATCACAGACCGGTGATCTTGCCTCAAGGTCAGAAACTCCATCTTCTTCACATCTATATACTCCCTTGGAGTATACTTCAATTCAAACTCTCTTAGAAAATTAGCATAGGACAAGGTAGGTGGATCATCCATAGCATGAGGCACTGTCTTCCACCAGTCATATGCATCCTTCTGCAACAATGATCTTGCATAATTAAATTTTTCTTCTGGAGTGGCTTGTAACTGAACAAATATTCTTTGTACTTTATCTAGCCACTGCTCAGCTACAGCTGGATCAATAGTACCCAGAAAATCTTCTGCTCCATACTTCCTTAATTTATCATACTGTCTCACTGATACTAAAGGCTGTGGGGGTGGTGGCGGTGGTTGCACTTGTGCTTGTCTCAACAAATCAACCACATGCCTAAACCAAACTGGCGGAACCTCCTCACCAGCTGGTCTCCCCGACACAGAAGCAGGTATCTCTCCAGCACTATCCACTCTAGCTCTCTCTCTAACCTCATCAGGAGCTACACTCTCCGCACTACCCTCTACTGACTGACGTAAGTGAGAATCCATCACAACCTATATCTGCAAACACAGAAGAATACATCTCATTAAAGATCAGAGACTGCCAATACCAAACATGTATGTTATTCAAAAACTAACTTTTAAAGTCAAAATATTCTTTTTCTTTCATTTTACCTAGGTTGAGAATCTCAAACCTAGGCTCTGATACCAAAACAATTGTAACACCCCTATATCCCGTATACGTACAAAGCATGCTTTTACGATCGTATTATACGTATACTGAATATAGAAATGACACACATTAAAAATACACAAATCATATTTAAAGTAAAACTAAAAATTTAAGAAATACCAAATAAAGAGAAATGAAAATCATAAGACACAATAGATAAAAACGTTTGTTTATTTCGCAACGGAAGTTTCATCCAAAACTTACAAATATAATTACATTAACCTCAAAAATTACAAAATATAAAATATATACATGATTGGCAGCTTGACTCTCTGATCTTTAAGCTTTAATCCAACTCTTCACAATCAAAACAACCTCAACTAGGTCTAGAGGAATTCTCCGTCTCAACACTATCACCTCTATCACCTACACGATGAATCATAATCGCGCTGAGCCAACAACTCAGTAGCACAAACCATAATGCTATAATGCTTAATCAATAACAATGATATACAATCAAAAAATAAAGATCATACTCAATATACAATATTTCATGAGTATTACATTATTTCATCACATTATAACTTCATTCATAACATCAACATGACATAGACACCTATGGGCCCAACAAGTATTTAATACGATATTCAGAATTCAGAGTTACTGCTTTGGTTCATAATCACAATAATCAAGCCCGTAGGCAACATATATATATATCTCAATCCATGGATAGTGTAACGACCCAGTCTCTTGGACCATCAACTCAACAAATCGAGGAGATCCTCAACCCGGCAAGACTGTTACTAATCATATATCTCATAATCACAATTCTCATAATGTAACAGACCCAGTCTCTTGGACCTCAATTCAACAAATTGAAGAGATCCTCAACCCGGCAAGACTGTTACTATTCATAATTTCATAGGCATGCCACTCAAATCCAGAACTCTGAAACTGAATAACATATTAAACATAAAATTATATCATTATTCTCTTTGTCTATTTGTATCATCCTATCTCAATTCACAATATAATACATCATCTTTCACATATTCATAATCAATTACATTGAACATAATCATATATGCATACATGTCTCAATTATCTCATTTCACATTATACATATAGTACATTTCACAAGATTCACAATGTGCAAAACGTAACATTATTCATATATAACAATAATGTCATATCAAGTGAATGTATGCAACAATGAAAGGTTTGTACTTACCTCAATAACAATTCACACAACTCTAAACACTTTCCTTTTCCAAGATTCTTTTACTTCTTAGATCAATGACAAATCACTTTCTTCAAGACCTAATCCAAAAATAATAACATACACTTGCTTAGGGATAAACGAGAGATAATCAAATTAAGAGTTAACTTGGGCAAACCCTAAACATGACACGCTCAACCACACTGGCGTGTCCCTGACCGTGCCCTAACTCCACAACACAGAAGCTTTTACACGCTCAGAACCACGGGCGTGTCACTAGGCGTGTAATACATTCTGCCTCTCTACAAAATACCAACACGTCCAACAACGTGAGCGTGCTAATGGCCGTGTAAACTCTCCAATCTCATAGTAGCTATGACACGCTCGATAACACGGGCGTGTTACTGGTCGTGTCAAACCTACTGCCTCCAACACAATTGACACGCCTAAGACTCTGGACGTGCTCCCGGGCGTGTTAGACCAAAAACTCAGATTCCGGCCAAACAACAAAATACCCAACAAAACACTTCTATCCACCAACATCCACTTCAAACAAACTTCACTACACACACCCAAAAACCATTTCAACACTTACAACAATACCAAAACAAGCCAAAACACACATCAAACACAAATCACAAACATCATCCATAATCAATTTACTCAAACACTCTTAAATATATCAAAATCAAACAACACACTCTTAAATCATCTATTAATTTCACAACACAACTTCAAATAAGCAAAGATATTAAAAGAGAACTTACCAAAGTTATAAAACTTCTTGAATCACCAACTTGATCACTTAGATCTTCCTTCAATTTGAGCTTAGAACATCAAAATCCTTTCTTGTCCACTTGCTTTCCCTTGTCTATGGAGGAGCCGGCCACAACAAAAAGAAAAGAAGAAAAGAACAATGAAGAAACAAAGTCAACTCCTCTTTAAATCTCCACAAAGTATTTCATCATGAGCAATTACCTAAACACCCTTTTGCCATTTGTTTTGATTTCTTTTAAAGCACTCCCTCTTTAGACATTTCACAAATCCCAAATTAAAATATCTTCTTCCCTTGACCACTCTTTTGACTTGCATATATGTTATATATATTATCATATAAACAACATATACACTTCTCTCTATACACTCTTTCTTTTCCCACAACACATATACATTTAATTCAAATCAAACAACAATTACCTCAATACTTCTAGAGCACATTTTAGGATATTACAATATGAGATGCAAATGTATGCATGTATGCACAAACAATCAACAGATAAAAATAGGACATTCCTTCCAACCTTATAACATCCATACACTAATGGCGAGTCTCTTTTCCTAGGTATATGGTTAACAAAATACCAACATGGGGTATCTTGCTTTCGAATAATTCCCTCGGACGTTTCAACCAATAGATGTATTTTTGAAAATGGAAATCAATCCATGATAATTCCCATTAATTAGGTTTTAATACATTTATCCGACTAAAGTAGCTTTTATGCTATGCTGGATTAAAACAAAATTAAGAGGTTTATTATAAATAGATTTCTCACTTGAAAAAGGTAACTAATGATTCATGCCAAAAACAAGCCCATGGTTAATTTGTTCTTAGTGTAAACTAGGCCCACAATTGATTTTTGGTATTTCATAATTGACCTAAATATTTTTGCAATCTCTTTGTAAGAAAATGTTGGGTGAAAATAGTTTTGTTTCTAAGCCCATTGTAAAAGATGTTAGAAAAATGGAATTTGGGCTTAGTATTTGGGCCAAAGAATTTTTTTGATTTATTTTTAGAAAAAGTCTTATGTCCAAAGACCATCTTGGAAAAATTTTAAAAATAGTTTTTGTCTTTTGGATTTTAAAGAAAAAATTATTTTGAGCTTACAATATACTTAGGTCATATTAGAAAAAGAACAAACCAAATAAGCCATGATTTAGACTAAGATAAACTAACCATAGTCAAACAACATGCATTTGGGGTAAAATCTAAGGAAAGTAACTAGGTCAATTACATGAGCTTTAGTCTTTAGGTTAAAAGGCTTAGGTTCCCATAGCAAGTATATACCCAACGGTACGAGGTTATGAGTGGTTATGCCATGCTCGATCTCCATACCTTGAGTGAAAGTATGGTATCCCTCACATAACATAACACGGGTAACTCGAGCATCCTAACTCACGCACACGATGTAATCTAAGATGATGCAATGGATAATATCATTATAAGAAAGAATAAAATAATATAAAGACCAACGGAATCAACTTCTCTTGTCCCCAGTGGAGTCGCCATTGTGAGCGGGGATTTTCGCCCCCACTCCCGGTGGAATGGTTCTTACGACTTCGGCACTATTTAGGCTCAGGGCATTAGAGAACACAGACCTAAGTCCAAAGAAAATGGAGTCGCCACCCGGATGGGCCAGGAAAAAGAATTGGGTGGATGACTCGATTCCTAAGGAATCCCCAACCCCCTAATGGGTTCGGAAAGTTGGGTATGTGTGGGGAATGTGAGAAATGGCCCAGCACCCCCACAACACCCAGCTCATTGGAACCGGCCTCCTTTACAGGTCTTAATATTATAAAATTCTTAAATATAATAACATTATCCATACTACACACAATAATTAAAAGAAAGCATCAATATATTAAAATCAAAGCAATGTCCAAACAAAGCAAATAAATGGACACCCATCCAACGATGGAAACATATCCTTACATCACATGCCTAAATAGGACACCAACCAAAAGGTAGAAACATGCCCTTTACATAGGTTCTAAAATAGAAAAGCAAATTAAATTACATGATGTTTAACCAAAGAGGTACCCATCAAGTGGAAACATACCTCTTACAACTTTTGGAAATCTAAATTAATTGATAAAAGTAAATAATCATTCGTCATAAATAAATCATTCATCAAAGCTATTAATCAAAATATAAAATAAACATCCATCCATGATAAATTAAATAAATCAAGTATTGAAATTAAATAAATTAAAGCATAATAAATAAATCAAAGCATAATCAAGTATGGAATTGAAAAAAGCAAATAAAAGTCCAATTATGGCTACTGTGACTTTTTATGGAATTAAAATAAATTAGGGTTTTATGTTTTAAAGGGTTGGTAAGACTCTTTGATTAACAAAATTTAGGTTTGAATGATGATATCATGAAACAAGGGTTTTAAACACTTTAAAATACTTTAATTTGTGATTTTTGGTTATTAGGTTCCTAAGCTACTGTGTAAAATTTAGGTTTTTATGTTTTTATGTTTTTTAATGTTTTAAAAGGATTAAGGTTCATAAAAATTAGGGTTTAAGGTTTTAAAAGGGTTAGTGTTCATTATTTTGGGTTTAAAAGTTGAATTTTGGATTTTAGGATTTAGAAGTAGGGTCACGGGTGGTGAATAAGTTTTAGGGTTTTAGAAATCAATTTGATAATTTCATGAAGTTTAATGAATTTAAACAAATAAATTAAAGTTTTTATAAGTAGAAAAGATGTTTTAGAAGACTTTTTGAATGAAATAGAACCTACTTTAAAATTTTAAAAGAAGCAGAATTTACATCTTAGTTTTGTTGAAAAATATGTTCAATTAAAGTTTTAAGGTTTTTAAGAAGAAAAAATAACAATTTTAAGCCTTTTGGAAGATAAACCAACGAAATAAGGTTTTTTTTTTGGCTTTATAAAAACTAAATTAAAGTTCAAAGGTTTTTAATTTTGATTTCATAGATTTGCTACTGTGTAAAAAAAACAATTAAAGAAAATTAATTAACACATACCCTCTTTTGATGATTTCTCCAAAAACATTTCTTCTTGGATGAACTAGCTCCAAAGACAAGCTTTTTTTGCCTTTGAATCCTCTAAATCGTGCTACTGCTATTCCAGAAAAAAGTTGAATTGAATTTCTTCTTTTCCTTCCTTGATTTGGTTTCAAATTTTCCAAACTCCTCATGGATTTTTGCCTCCCTCTAAATTAATTACCTTTGGTCCTTATTTATAGTGGTTTGAGGTTGTTTATTCCTAATTAGTTAAGGTAAGCAATATTAATAAAAAAAAAACCAAAACCTAATTGGATTATGTTTCGAAAAATTTGCGTCGGAAAAATTGCGCTGCCGAAAAAAACTGCTGCGGAAAAACTGTGCTGGCGAAAAAAATCTGGCAGCGAGCACGGAGCGGGCCTGTAAGCTATTTTGCAGGTAAAAATTTTCTGCATTCTATTTCGCAGGCAGAAAAATTCTGCGTGCGAAATAGCACAGTGATTTCGTTGGCCCGTGCCCACGGGCCCGTGCGATGATTTTTCTTCGCCGATTTTTCCGACTCCGATTTTTTTTTATTTTTATTTTTGACTTTTATTTGTTTATTTCTATTTTTTATTAATAAAAATTAGATACTAAAGCAAAAATTATTTAATAAAAATTATTTTGGACCAATTAGACAACAAAAATCTTTTTAGACTAAATAAAACATATTGGACCGAATTGGGTCAAAAATTAAGGGTTTACACCTCTGCTCACTAGATATTATAACATCTCTACCATCCCGTGTTCTCAAAGTAACACAATTCTCTAACAGTTTACCATAGCCCCATCTTGGATAATTAATCTATGCACAAAATTAGATCATATTCCCTGAAAGGCAACTCAATCAGGTCACCGAGAAACTCCTCATCCTGAACAACAACTGGATTATTTCGGTGCACCCTGCTCACCACAATATAAATGGCCTAAAGGATTTGTCCCCATGAAATCAAATCCTAGGGACTCAGAATGCAATTCATTCACAGGCAAGATGGATGCACTTATGTATGAATGCGTAGATCCAGGATCTAATAGTGCAAGGACTGAAATACCAAAAATAAGAAAATATACCCGCAATGATGGCTGAAGCATTTGACTGCCTCTGCATCACATAAACCCACTCAGATGGCCCAGCCTCATCTGGCCTACTACCTCCGGATGTAGAGCCTCCTCTCTTACTAAGCCTAGGTAGACCACCTCTACTAAAACCTCTGCCACCACGACCCCCTCTAACACTGGGTCAAGAAGATGCAGTATCTGCCTGCCTAACCTCTGGTGGCTTGGGACAATCTTTGATAAAATGGTCTAATGACCCACATCTAAAACATACACTCGAAGCACCTCTCCATTAGCAGACACCTTCGTGTACTCTACCACAATGACGTAAGTAGGTGGAGTAGATCTCTGAGCTACTGGAGTCAGAGCACTAGCCACTGAAACTGCAGGTCTCTATCTCTGTCTTTGCTACTGTACTGACCTGCCAAACTACCCCAGACTCATACTAAACCTCTGAAAATGTCCCCCTCGGCCTCTCTTCACTAATGAAGACCCTGCCTCACTCTGGGGTCTCCTAACTCTGGTCTCCTCAACCCTGGCAGCTGCTGTAAGACTCCGTGCCCTTTCAACACTCCTGGCAGCTGCAACTAACTAGGAAAAATCCTGATACCGAGAGCCTACAATGATGCATATGATAGAGGGTCTCAGTCCCTCCTCAAACCTCCTACACCTATCAAACTCGTCAGAAATGATCCCACAAGCATAGTGACTCAACCGGATAAACTCAATCTCATACTCGGTCACTGTCCTGGTATTCTGTCTTAGACTCAGGAACTCCATCTTCTTTGCATCTTTATACTCTCTCAGAGTGTACTTTTTCTCAAATTCCCGTAGAAAATTATCATAGGTCAGGACTGGTGGATCATCAGAGCATGTGGAACCGTCTTCCACCAATCATATGCATCTCTCTATAGAAGAGATCTGGCATAATCAAACTTCTCTTCTGGACTAGCCTGTAACTGAATAAATATCCTCTCAACCCGGTCTAGGCACTGCTCTGCTACAACAGGATCTGTAGTACCAACAAAGTCCTAAGCCCCATACTTTCTCAATTTATCATACTACCTCATTGGCAACTGCGACTGCGGCTCTGGCTGTGGCGGTTGCGAAACTGGAGCCTTCCTCAACAACTCTACCATATGCCATACCTAGCCAGGCAAAACCTCATTAGCTGCTGGTCTCACAGGCACAAAAACAGACGCCTCACCAGCAGGAGCCACACTCTCTGCACTACCCTCAGCAGCCTGATGCGGCCGAGATGCCATAACTACCTATATCTGCAAACAAAGCAGAAAATACTATATCAGAGATCAGAAATTGCCAGTGCCAAAGCATGTATTACAATTAAAAACTATTTTTCAAATCCCCCATTTTCTCTCTCTATCATCCCACCTAGGTCGAGAACCTCAAACCTAGGCTCTGATATTAAAACAAATGTAACACCCTTATGCCCTATATATGTACAATACATATTTCCAGCATATGTAAAATACGCATATATGGTACAAAAATATCACAGACCGGTTTTATACAAATTTTTCACATTTCCAATTTAAAATTTTAAATTCTAAATATATAAAAATTAAATAGAATATAAATATTCTTTACTTACTATAAGAACCAAAAATTATATATATATATAAATCTCTGGGAAAAATTTCCCAGAGTTTTGTCTATAATTTGGATATCCAAAAATTTAGTAATTACTCAACCTCCAAAAAGAAAACACTCCCAAATAGTTTCCAACCACCATCTCAACCATACTTCTCAATTTCACCAAGTTTCTCAAACATTTATATATATAGATATATATATATAATTTAAAACACACTTACTCTCCCATTTCAAATACATTAACCCAAACATTTTTTTATAATATACAATACGTAAAATTCAAAACATAATATATTATGCATAAAACTCAAAATGTACAATAACATAAAAATATATACATGCTGCTAGCAGTGTTTCTGATCTCGATAGCAACTCAACAAGCTCAACTACAAGTTTAGACCCGACCTGGTCTAGAAGAACTCTCTGACTCAGCTGGGTCTACCCTGTAACCTGCGCGATGAAAACAATCGCGCTAAGCTGAAGCCTAGTGGTACAAACTTTGATAATAATAATATAACTCAATGCAATACCAATGCATAATGCATTTAGATGTCACATCATTCCACTTTCTTATATTTCTCAAATATTTCATAATTTACATTAAAACAAAGACAAGCATGGGCCCAAAAAGGATCTAATATGTAACACCCCTATACCCCATATACGCACACTACATACAACCACATCTTTAATATACGTAATCAGATAGAGGAGTGTCACGGTTTATATTAAACAACCCAATCTTTTAATTTAGCAATACTATGAGAAAACTTAAAACATTTAAGTTTATATTATAGAACATAACAGATAAAATATTTATTTATTAAGCAGCAGAAAATGTAGCGATATTTACATATATATATATACATTAAAATCAATATTTACAAAATATATATAGTTTATGCATGTTTGGAAGTTCATCTCTGATCTTGAAGTCCACTATCAACACCTCACAAGCCTAGACTCGACTCGATCTAGCTGAACTCTTCGGTTCAACCGGATCTACCCTGTCACCTGCGCGATGAACCATAATCCCGCTAAGCCAACAACTTAGTGGTACAAACCACAATAACAATATGCTTTAATGTAATGCCAATGTCATACATTCAAATATTACAAACAATACATAAGGATATCATATTTCAACACCTTACATTACATTTTATTATTCATTTTTTTCACCATTAATGATTCACATTTAAACAAAGACAACCATGGGCCCAAAAGAACTAATATGCCATTCAAATTCTAGAGTTAATGTTTTGGTTCAATTATCACATTTATCATCCCAACTAGGCTTCAAGGACTAGGCCCAATCAAGCTTCAAGGGGAGCGAAGCATGCTAAGCATCAACCCAACTTGGCTTCAAGGACCAAGCCCAACCCAGCTTCAAGGGATTATTACTTTTAGGCTTCAAGGGATTGTAACATCCCAACTGGGCTTCAAGGACTAGGCCCAACCAAGCCTCAAGGGGTGTTAAGCATTCTAAACTTCTACCCAACTTGGCTTCAAGGACCAAGCCCAACCCAGCTTCAAGGGATTGTTACTTTTAGGCATGCCACCAACAACAAAACTCTGAAAATTGAAGAACATATTAGGCACACAATTCTTTCATTATTCATTATCAATTCCATTTTCATTTTCTCATAATCATCTAAGCAACCATGCCCAGATTATTTCATTTGCATCATTATAGCCAACAACAATGGCTTCACATCTCATCATTAGAGTATAAATAACCAATTGCATTGGACATACATTTTGAGTGAATATCTTTCACATTATGCAAATCATAGCATTAATCAAATGTATCAACAATGTAATAGATTACTTAACACATTTACAACAAAATGTGTTAAGTCCCAAAGTCATGTAAATGTATGCAATCATGTAGGTTTTGTACTTACCTCAAGAGCAACTCACACCAATTTAACCACTTCCTCTTCCAAAAATCCTTCAACACTTGGATTAGGGCAACTCAATCTCATCAAAACCTAATCCAAAAGGGATGATACACACTTACTTAGAGATACACATGAGATAATATGGATAAGAACCAACTAGCACAAACTCTACACATGACACACTCAACAACACGGGCGTGTCCCTGACCGTGCCCTAAATCCACAACACAGAAGCTTTGACAAGCTCAGTGACATGGGCATGTCAATGGCCGTGTCAATCCTCCCTCAACACAGTAGTTATGACACACTTAGTGACATGGGCGTGTCACTGGCAGTGTCAATCCACCAACATCACAGTAGCTATGACACGATCAGTGACATGGGCGTGTCACTGGACGTGTCAATACTTCTATAACACAGTGTTGTGACATGCTCAGTGACATGGGCGTGTCACTGGTCGTGTCACCCATCCAGAAAATAGAACCATTGACACTCCCAAAGACTTGGCCGTGTTCATGGGCGTGTCAGGCAAAAAATCCTGATTCCGACACCAACAACACCACATCCAACAAACCTCTTACTTTCACCATCTTCCACTCCAAACAAACTTAACCAAACAAACCAATAAACCATAATAAACTTGCAAAAACACAAAAACAACTCAAACATACATCAAAACACAAATCATAATCATCATCACAACTCATCACATACCCAAAAAACAACACTTGCTTTTTGTTTTATTAGTTTTTGTTATAGATTTGTGTCTTATTTATTATGATAATTATTGTTTTATTTACGTATTTTGGTAGTTTTAATCGGTTTATTTAGTGTTTTCATTAAGTTTATTTATGTGTTTATATCATTTTTGATCTAGTTTTTAGTATGATGTTTATGTTTTGTTGGTTATTGTTTATTTACTTCTTGTTTAAAGTTTGTTTCAAGTTTTGTTTAAGGTTAAAAAGCCAAGGAACCAAGAAGAAGGAAAAAAATTGACAGTAGCTGACACATGCAGAGGACACAACCAAGCCACTGGCTGTGTCCCATATCAAGCTAAAGAGAAGCCACAAGACACAGAAGGTGACACATGCAAGGGACACGGCCAAGCTTGTGGCCGTGTCCCTCCAAAATTGTCCAACACGGCTAAGGGAACTCCAAACTGGTCGTGTCACTCAATCACTCCAAAGAAGAAAAGAGGAAACTCTCACAGAAGCGAACACACTCAAGGGACACGGCCAAGCTTGTGGTCGTGTCCCTCCAAAGACATCCAACACGGTCGTGTCTCATCCAACTTGGTCGTGTCTCACTCAAGTCCAAAGCAAAGAAAGAAAATCAAGCAGTAGAAGACACAAGCAAGGGACACGGCCAGGCTTGTGGCCGTGTCCCTCCAATTCACCTTCAACACGGCCATGTCTCATCCAACTTGGCCGTGTCTCTCATTGTCCAAAGACAAGCGAATTTTTTTTTAAAGCGGAGGTTTCGTATAAATGTAAAAAGGTTAGGGTTTTCTGAGGTTGTTGAGAGTTTGAGATTGGATCAGCCGTAAAAGAGAAGAACTTAGGGTTTCACATTTGTTTTCTTTGATTTTGATTACACTTTGATTAATCTAGCTTAGATTAGATTGTTCTAGCCATTGATACATCCTTCTAGCAAGATTTGAACAAGAGATTCTTCAGAAGCTTCAAGGAGTTTGTAATTTGGTTTTGTTCTTGAACTTTATCTCTTTATTTTCATTGGAATTGCATTTATGGATATTATCATGTCTAAATTGATTTCTTTGAATATTAATGAGATGAGTATGTTTGATAGCATTATGAACTAATTTGATCTAGTCTAGGGTTTGTATGGATCTGGTATGATTGTATGAATTGGTTATTACTCTTAACTTAATTATTTCTTTAAGCCTTTATTGAAAGGAATATTGTTAATATATAATTGATTGGCCACCAATTATGTGTTTTAATGTATTAGATGATGGATCGAGAGATGAAGTTTAATGCTGGAACAATTCAATTAAGGACTTAGGTGAATTAGAGATATAACCTAGGAAAAGATTATTTCAATTATAGCAAGATTATTTGAGAAAGGTTTGAATGCGAGAGCTTATTTCCTTTAGTCAATTAACTAAGTTGCTTGAGATTTAATCTTTGAAATTAAATTGGTTAAGAGGAATAACCGTTCATGCATATAAATAGTAGAGAAGTGCAAACCCTAGACCCTTCTATTAAGGGAATCAAAACATCAGCTCAATTTACTTTTATTGTTCTAAACTTCGATCAATTTGTCTTTATTAATTGTTAGCAATTTAAATTTATTCTTTACTTGTTATTTATAATCTGATAATCAATTAGCTAATTTAGCTTCCTTGTGAGACGACCTTGGGGTGATCACCTTTGCTACAGCTACCTCGTATACTTGCGAGTGATGCTTTGTGGTAGAGTTAATTCGAGCGCAACAAGTTTTTGGCACCGTTGCCGGGGAAGCTAATTGGCGTAATTGTTTATTAGGCAAAAATACTTTAGATTATTTTTCATTGTTTACTTTTGATTTTATTTTGTCTTTTGCTTTTAATAATTCTTTTGTTCTAGAAATTTTGTTTATGCAAGGCAGGAGATCACTCGAAGGAGAGCTGTATCCATTTATTCCAGAAATTCAGAGAGTGAAAAGGTGCAGAGAAGAATTTGAACTTTATACCGAATTTGATACCGAGGAAGAAACTTTTGATTTTGAGTTGGAATCTGCACAATCTGTTAAAATGGTAGAAGAAAGACAAAGGACTATGAGAAATTTTGCTAGACCTATCATTGAAACTTCCACCTCTTGCATAAGACTGACAAATGCAGCAAGAAATTATGAGTTGAAGAACATTCATTACAACATGCTGCCATCATTCTATGGAGTTCCAAATGAAGATCCTTTGAACTTTATTCGGGATTTTTATTCTACCCTCAACACTTTTCCATTGGGAGGACTAACAGAGGACCAGTTGAGGATGAGATGTTTTCCATATACGTTGAAGGATAGGGCAAAGAGCTGACTTATGATGTTGCCCGAGAATTCTTTGACAACTTGGGAGCAAGTTTATAACAAATTTATGGGCAAATTTTACTCTCATCAAAAGACAGCTGAATTGAGAGGGAAGATTGCTACATTCTCTCAATTTGAAGGAGAGCCATTTCATGAGGCTTGGGACAGATTTAAGATGTTATTGATCCAGTGTCCACATCATCACTGCCCACTTCAACTTCTTAATTAGTTTTTCTATGATGGTTTAACCCAGCAATTTCAGAACACTGTTGATAATGCAGCTGGGGAAGCTATGGGAGAAAAGACAGCTGATGAAACTTATGAGATCTTTGAGATGTTGGGAGCTAATTCTCAACAGAAAAGTGTAAGGGGAAGAAGTAAAAGGGTGAATCAACTAGAAGCCAATAGTGAGATGGTCAATCAAATAGCCAAATTGACAAGGCAGGTGCAGATGCTGAATATGAAAAATAACACTTCTTCATCCACTCAAGAAATTTGTGGAATTTGTGAAACTTTCGAGCATGGAGCAAATATTTGCCCCTCCGCATATGAGACTTATGGGAATGAAGCTGAGCAAGTCAATGCTATGGGAGGATTTCAACCAAGGGCCATGAATGATCCTTACTCCAATTCTTATAATCCTAGTTGGCGGAATCATCCTAATTTTTCCTGGGCAACAAATAATTCTCAGCAGCCTTTCCATTTGCTCCAGAGACAGAACCAACAGCAAGGTCAATCCTCAAATCAAGGGCAGTCTAAGATTGGGAGTTTGGAGGAAAGTTTACAAGCTTTTATCCAAGTCAGAGCTAAAAATCAAGAGATGACCAATAAGAGGCTGGATTCATTAGAAGCATCTTTTAAGAAAGTGGAGACTCAAGTAGGGCAACTTGCACAACAGATGCAGATTCAAAAAAAGGGGAAATTCCCAAGTCAACCTGAGCAGGTATAATCAGTGACTGTTCTTAGAAGTTGTAAGGTAATTAACAATAATATTGAAAATGATTCTGTGAATGCAGGTGACCAAGAGAACAAGAAGGAAGGAGAAACAGAGAACAAAGGTGCTGGAGAAAGATCAATGGAGAGGTCCCCTTCAGCAGATTTACACAAGGCAAGCAATCCATACCGGCCACCTATACCATTCCCCAGTAGGTTGAAGGATGATAAACCAGATAATCAATTTTCTAACATCTTCAACATGCTGTCTAAGGTAAGTATTAACTTACCCTTACTGGAAGCAATAAAGAACATGCCGGCTTATGCTAAATTCTTCAAAGAGTTGATCACCAAGAAAATGAGGTATGAGCCAAATGAAAAGGTGATAGTTTCAGAAGTAGCTAGTGCTGTTCTACAGCATAAACTACCTCCCAAACTAAAGGATCCTGGAAGCTTTATAATTCAAATTACTGTGGGAAATGGAAAGGGGACTGATGGCATGTATGATCTAGGAGCCAGTATAAATTTGATGCCTTATTATGTGTATAAAGAATTAGAACTAGGGGAACTCAAACCAACCAAAATGGTGTTGCAATTAGCTGATAAATCTCTTAGATTCCCGAAAGGGGTTATAGAAGATGTGTTAGTTAAGGTTGGTGGGTTAATAGTACCTGTAGATTTCATAGTTCTTGACATGGAAGGGAGTAACCCTGCACCATCAGCACACACTATTTTGTTGGGCAGGCCTTTTATGGCTACTACCAACACCTTAATAGATGTTAAAAATGGTAAATTATCAATGACTGTATTGAGACAGAAGATTGAATTTTCTATTTTTAACACTTTTTCCATTCCTACAATTGCTTTATATGAGGATTGTTCTTTAATTAATTATGTTGACACAGTTGTCTCAGATGTTTTCTTGCAGACAAGTTCCTCAGATAAATTGGAGCTGACACTAACCTTAGAAGAGGGGGCTAAACCAGTG
Source organism: Garcia nutans (assembly GCA_947685225.1). Lineage (NCBI taxonomy): Eukaryota > Viridiplantae > Streptophyta > Magnoliopsida > Malpighiales > Euphorbiaceae > Garcia > Garcia nutans. The sequence continues at coordinate 26,028,458 of CANTUV010000007.1, read as the reverse complement.
AGGGAGACCCAAAGGTGCCTTAACCCAAAGGCATATGAGAGCTCGAGAAATTATAAGGATCACACTAAAGCACTTCATGACAGATTTATTGTGCGACAGATACTGAGTCCAGGTATGAAAGTTTTACTTTTTAATTCTCGACTCCGTCTGTTTCCAGGTAAATTCAAATCTCGATGGAGTGGTCCTTTTGAGATAACAAAGGTATTTCCTTCTGGTGCCATTGAATTGCTTAACTCTCGAAATAATAAGACTTTTAAAGTAAATGGATAGAGAGTTAAACCATATAAAGAAGGATTTCAAGAAGTGAGGATCATTGACAGCACTTTGATCCACGATCCCTAGTCTTGCAGTGATGTCCAGCTTTATGACATTAAAGAAGCGCTAAATGGGAGGCAACCCATCGGTTTGCATTTCTTTTTCATAGTTGTAATCTTTAATTTAGCAAATTTTGATTTTATGTTTGGTTTAAATAACTGGAATGGGTGCTTTGATCGGTTTTTATTTTTCTAATGTGTTTCTAGGTGGATCGAAGAAGAGTTTGAAATTTCTTTGAGATTTGGTGATATAGAATAAAAAAAATAAAAAAAAGTTAAAAGTGGCAGAAGGAGACACGGCCAAGGAGCTTGGCCGTGTCCCTTGGCTGTGTCACATGGGACACGGCCAAGCCTCAACAAAAAAATTGATTGCTTTTTGTTTTTACGAATTGTTTTTCACAGCAGAGGACACGACCAAGCTTCACCAATTTTTCTTTGTTTTTATTTTTGTAGCTTTTCTTCACAGAGACAAACACACCCATGGGACACGGCCAAGTCACTGGCCATGTCCCTCAAAACACACAAGACACGACCGTGTTCACCCCAACTTGGCTGTGTCTCTCAACCTTTCCACTTTAAAAAACACGATTTTGCACAATTTTTTCCATTCAATCCCTAATTTTCTTTCTGTTCTCTCTCTCGTTCTCTTGTTTTCTTTCTCTCGCAACCTCCATTACTTGTGCTTACAAGCTCCAAAACCTCCATTAAAGCTCAATTTTCTTCACCAAAACTAGAATTAATCTGTTAAAACTTCTTTTTCTCTCACAAAAGATCGATTTAATCAAGTTTTGGTGTTAAATTTTTCAGATTTCTCAAGATGCCAAGAACAAAGATAGTTTCACAACACAAGAAGAAGAGACCTACAACTGAAGGGGCTTCTTCATCTTCATCGGTTTCATCTTTGAAGAGAGCAAATCTTTTGGCTTGGGGTTTCTTCCCGACGAGGTATGTTAATGATGAATCCCTTGATGCTCTACAAATTAGGACTAATTTTTATCGTTATGTGCAAATTCTTGGGTGGGAGAACCTAGTCTCCTTGCGACCTTTGCAGTTTCAAGAGCTGACTTTGGAATTTTTGACATCTCTTAAGGTTGAGAGAGATTAACAAAAAATTTGCTCTAGGATGAGTTTTAAATTGCTTGGGAAATCATTTGTGATGAATATTGAACAATTGAATGCTATATATGGTTTCCATCAACATGGGGAAAGGTCGGTACCTAAAGAGTTTAAACAACAATTTGCTTGGGGAGCATTAGGCTCGAGGACTTATGTGGCCAAATCAGCCAAAGCATCTAAATTGCGCAATCCCGCTTTGAGGTATTTGCATCGTTTTATGTCCTACGGATTCTTTGCTAGGAAGGAGAGCCCGGGTGTAGTGGAATTGAGTGAGCTCTTTTTCTTGGATTGTGTATGTAATGTCGTGCCCATTAGTTTCGGCTATTGGTTAGCCGATGTTTTTTATAGTCTGGCCAATAAAAGGAGGGGATCAATTTGTATTGGAGGGTTGATTACCACATTAGCAGTAACCCTTCTTGAGGATTTTGACCTGAGTACCAGTCGCATGACTAGAATTTTGGGTAATGACTCATTGGATTTGGCCACATTAGAGAAGATGCATATGGTGGTTCACAGAAGAGGGGCTTATATGATGGCTTCAACTGAGCCAGAAGCACCGGGGGACAGGCAGAAGAGAGCACAGGTTCAAGAAGAGTCCGACTCGAATTCTCTTGATCTAGATGAGGATGCTCCGGTCTCGGCTAATCAAGAGGTACTTAATAGGATTGAGGCCCTGGAGGGAAAGGTAGATCGTCTGGAGGGCAAGGTGGACCATAACCATGTTGAGGTCTTGCAGCAGTTGGAACAGATTAATAGCAACCTTGCAAAGATTTTGAGTCTCCACCCCTCGGTTGCATCATCTTCACACCCGCCTTCACCGTAGATTTTGAGTTCCTTGCTTTATTGTGTTTAGCTTATTTTTGTTATTATTTTTCGTTTTTGTTTTTAATTTTAACATTTTATATTTTGGATATTTTATTTTATATATTGTATTTTGTTTGTTTTTGAACATTTGTGTTTGTGATGAAAAGTTAGGGTTTTCCCTCACCAGGGTACGATGGAAAACAGGTTGTACTTAACTCTTTCTCTTTATTATTCTTGTTTTCCATTGAGAACAATGTAAATTCTAAAGTGTGGGGTAATCTTTTAGCTTTTTTTTAATTTTTGTTTTGTTTGTCTTTGTGTGTTTTATTGTGTGTTGTGCATGGCATAATTATTGAAAATTTATTGATCTTTTCTGTGATTCTAGCATTATAGTTGAGACTTTAGTATCAGCATAGAAATTATCATTTGAATTCATTCAGGATGAATTTTCACATTCTGCAATTCATGACATATAAATTTTTGTGAACCCACCTTTGTGAGTTTTCAGCCTTATAGATTAAATATTATTATCAGTTGATTTTCTTTTCTTAAGTGTGCACCTTCATTATTTTGCATCTCTAGAGTTTGCTTTTGCATACTAATTGAACTCAAATTATGATTTTATCTCAAGTTTTAAAATGATGAAGGCAAATTAGGTTAGCCCTTTAGCTTAAAAAGACCTCCCTTAATATTGAATTCCTTAGTGAGCCAAGTTGAGCCTTTAACCTTTTCTTGATTGATCAACACAATTCACAACTCAACTTTCTCTTATTATAATCATACCTGCATTAATGAATGGATTTTCTTACGATATGACAATAGGGTGGTTTGATTCAAAAGTGTGGGGTAAGCAATTAAAAAAAAAATGTATTGCTATTTGGGGGCTGAAATGCATACTTTGCACATTGTATTTGCTAAGAGTTGGTTATTCTTTTCCTCTTCATTTTAAGCTAGATGTTCCATGCAATTTTATATTTTGTATATATATATATATATATAAAGAGAAATATATAAAAAAATATATGAATAAAAAAAAGGTAAAGAAAATAAAAGAGAAAATATATATATATACAAAATTCATATATGTTCTAGCATTGGTCATTAAAAGAGGAATGTTGACTCATAGCTTTTCTTTATGTATGCAAGTATGTGAAAGTATCAGAGGTTGGTGATTATGCCATTTGAGCGAGTTTGAGTTTCTTAGCAAGAGTATTGTCTAATTTAGATACTCCATTTCTTGATGCTCCGGCTTAAATGTTTTTTATCACACCTTCACCTTAACCCCATTACATCCAAATGAAAGACCTTCAGATTATTGCTTGAGAAAATCAGTGAGGGAGATTGGATAATTAAGCAAGTTTATGGTAGTATGCAGTCATGAGTGGTTTGAGTGAATTAACCTATGAAATCGAGTGAAACACTTAGATGAGAGATGAGATTTGTATGTCTGGATTAATGAATGAGTTAAGGAAATCTTGATTGAAGGAAATTGTAATTATTTATGGCTGAGTCTTAAAGGAATTCATCTTTTATGCTGGAATTATAGTTAAGTTATTTGAGTTTTTAATTTATGCCATGTGAATTTGCTTGAGGACAAGCAAAGTTTTAAGTGTGGGGTAGTTGTTTTATTAGTTTTTGTTATAGATTTGTGTCTTATTTATTATGATAATTATTGTTTTATTTAGGTATTTTGGTAGTTTTAATTGGTTTATTTAGTGTTTTCATTAATTTTGGTAGTTTTAGTTTATTTCAGTGTTTATGTCATTTTTGATCTAGTTTTTAGTACGGTGTTTATGTTTTGTTGGTTATTGTTTATTTACTTCTTGTTTAAAGTTTGTTTCAAGTTTTGTTTTAGGTTAAAAAGCCAAGGAACCAAGAAGAAGGAAAAAATTCGACAGTAGCTGACACATGCAGAGGACACGGCCAAGCCACGGGCCGTGTCCCATATCAAGCTAAAGAGAAGCCACAAGACACAGAAGGTGACACATGCAAGGGACACGGCCAAGCTTGTGGCCGTGTCCCTCTAAAATTGTCCAACACGGCCAAGGGAACTCCAAACTGGCTGTGTCACTCAATCACTCCAAAGAAGAAAAGAGGAAACTCTCACAGAAGCGAACACACTCAAGGGACACGGCCAAGCTTGTGGCCGTGTCCCTCCAAAGACATCCAACACGGCCATGTCTCATCCAACTTGGTGTGTCTCACTCAAGTCCAAAGCAAAGAAAGAAAATCAAGCAGTAGAAGACACAAACAAGGGACACAGCCAGGCTTATGGCCGTGTCCCTCCAATTCACCTCCAACACGGCCATGTCTCATCCAACTTGGCCGTGTCTCTCAAGGACCAAAGACAAGCGGATTTTTTTTAAAGTGGAGGTTTCGTATAAATGTAAAAAGGTTAGGGTTTTCTGAGGTTGTTGAGAGTTTGAGATTGGATCAGCCGTAAAAAGAGAAGAACTTAGGGTTTCACATTTGTTTTCTTTGATTTTGATTACACTTTGATTAATCTATCTTAGATTAGATTGTTCTAGCCATTGATACATCCTTCTTGCAAGATTTGAACAAGAGATTCTTCAGAAGCTTCAAGGAGTTTGTAATTTGGTTTTGTTCTTGAACTTTATCTCTTTATTTTCATTGGAATTGCATTTATGGATATTATCATGTCTAAATTGATTTCTTTGAATATTAATGAGATGAGTATGTTTGATAGCATTATGAACTAATTTGATCTAGTCTAGGGTTTGTACGGATCTGCTATGATTGTATGAATTGGTTATTACTCTTAACTTAATTATTTCTTTAAGCCTTTATTGAATAGAATATTGTTAATATATAATTGATTGGCCACCAATTATGTGTTTTAAGGTGTTAGATGATGGATCGAGAGATGAAGTTTAATGCTGGAACAATTCAATTAAGGACTTAGGTGAATTAGAGATATAACCTAGGAAAAGATTATTTCAATTGTAGCAAGATTATTTGAGAAAGGTTTGAATGCGAGAGCTTATTTCCTTTATTCAATTAACTAAGTTGCTTGAGATTTAATCTTTGAAATTAAATTGGTTAAGAGGAATAACCGTTCATGCATATAAATAGTAGAGAAGTGCAAACCCTAGACCCTTCTATTAAGCGAATCAAAACATCAGCTCAATTTACTTTTATTGTTCTAAACTTCGATCAATTTGTCTTTATTAATTGTTAGCAATTTAAATTTATTCTTTACTTGTTATTTATAATATGATAATCAATTAGCTACTTTAGCTTCCTTGTGAGACGACCTTGGGGTGATCACCTTTGCTATAGCTACCTTGTATACTTGCGAGTGACGCTTTGTGGTAGAGTTAATTCGAGCGCAACACTTTTCATCACCAAACTTAACTCTTTTTCTTCAAACCAACCCCAAAATCAAAGCCAATAAGACCAAACACTCTCAAACACACCACAATCAAACCTACAAATATCAACAACAACCATACACCAAGCTCAACACACCAACTCAAAAGAAAACCAAAGAATCAAGTGGAAAACTTACCAAAAGTGATGAAAACCCTTAGAATTCCAACTTGATCCCTTGAAACACCTTCAAATCTTGAGTTTGGATGAGCAAAATCTCTCTTTCTCTCTTGCTATGGAGATAGCCGGCCAAAGAGAAAAGAAAAGAAGAAGATGAAGAAAGAAGAGCAAAGTCAACTTTAATAACCACTCTTAACCACCCAATTTCTCTTTAAATCTCAACCAAGAAATTAAATATAATAAAATATTATAAATATCCTCTTCCACTTAATTAAATTTCCATTTATAAAATAACCAATAACTTCTCATTTGACCAACGAATAAGTTGACTTGTATATGTTGTATATACCTCTATATATACAACATATACACACTCCTCTTTCCTTTCTTATCTTCCTACTTAAACATAATATACTTTATATCATTTAATCCAATTTCAACAATATTCATTCCAAAAATTTTAGGGTATAGTTTGGGATATTACATAATATGCTATTCAAATTTCAGAGTTACTACTTTGGTCCATAATAACACCATGAGTCTAGCCCCGTAGGCAATATATATAGATATATATTCATGGATAATGTAACAGCCCCAGTCTCTTGGATCTCAACCTGGCTAGACCCTTAGGCCCCAGCATCTTGGTCCTCAACCCGGCTAGACTGCTACAGTTTTTGAGGCTTACGACCCAGTCTTTTCACCCCAAAAACATCATATTTATCAGCTGGCCTGGCTTACGACCCAGTCTTTTCACCATTCCAGCATATAGCCTGTAGGCAATCATAGGCATGCCGCCAAACCCAGAACTCTAAAAATTGAATAACATCCTCGGCACACAATTTATTCATATTTCTCATTATTAATCTCTTTCTCATTTTCACTTTTTCAATCTAGGCACATTGCATTATTTTCATTTTTTTTTTCACTTTTCTCATTTTTCACATCTTTCTCATTTTTCTCACTTTTCTCATCTTTATCAATATCAATTCATTTCATTATTACACATATCTCATTTTTGTATTCACAACACATTACCCAAATACCTTGGGTATTTTCACATAATATGCATATTTCACATGTTACACAAATTAGCCATTATCAATGGCTTGTCACAATGCATTTAACACATATATGACATTACAAATGTCATAGCACATTATTCATACACAGTCAATGAACCAAGTAACATAACACATTTTCCAACCAAAATATGTTAAGCCCAAATGTCATGCAAATATAAACAATATATTCAAAGTTTGTACATACCTCCACTAGCAACCCAAAGCAAGCTAAAAACAACCTTCAATCCAATCTTTCTAACTTGCCCTTCACCACTTAGATGAAGCAAATCAACCTCCCTCAATGCCTAAACCAAATGTGATAACAAATAATCATTTAGTATCACATTTAATGGCATTTCTAACATTAAACCATAATTACACATCACTCCTACAAATATCCAAAAATTTAGCCTTTCCTTACTTCAACATTAGAATTCCATTGTACTACAATTAAATTAGTGTTTTAAGTTTATTTATATTATTAAAAACATATTTTAATACATTTAAATCATTTACATTATAAAAATACACTCTTATACACAAAATCTCAAAAATGGCATAACCTTCCCCCATTGAAGGTTTTCCATTCCAACACAATCCATTACTCATTCCAAGCATATATTCATCACTTTTAACACTAAACAACATGCTTAAACAAATAAAATCACACAATTCAACCACTTTGGAAAATCACTTTTCCAAAACCCTAAATCTCCACTTCCATTCTCAAAATCCAACCCAACACCACCAAATCCAATATTTGACTTTAAAATTCTTGTTTATGAATCAAAAACACTCATCTGGAATCAATTTGCATAATTAAAGTTCATGTTTTCAAAACTCCAAAAATCCATAACCTCAAATTCTCTCTCTTCACCATTCTTTAACTAAACTCCATCATCTCTTCAATCTAACCTTAGAATCATTGTTAACTACCCAAAATAACATCATACACACCAATTCCAGCAATTATAACATACTACATAAAAGTCCAAATTCTCACATAATCCAAATTTCTATGGAATTCAAAGAAAAGAGATGGAAACTTACTAATTTTGGTGGAGATCACCAAAAATCCACTTGAAACTTGTTAATTCCTTCAATTTATGGAGTATGGAAGAAACAAAATCCTTGGTCTTCAAACTCCAATGGAAAACATGTCCTTGAAGAAGAAGATGAAGACTTTTATATTCTTTTCCTTTTCATCTTTTTTTTAACCACATATATATATATTAAAATAATTTAATATTTAATTTTTTAATTTTTTTTAATAAATTAGAAGTCCTAATTTCCATCTTCCATTCAAAATTAATTTGTTTTTGAATTATTTTATTAATTTTGAATTTATAAGATTTAATTACCAAAATACCCTTTTCTTTTAAAAAGTGTTGACTTTTATATATGTTATGTATATTTTGCATATATATTCCTCGTTTTCATTTAAAATCCCTTCATTTTTCATTAAAATATTTAAATTAATTTATCCTTTTAAATTATAATTTATTTTATCCAATTTTCCAAAAATTAAAAATTTTCAAAAATTTTAGGATGTTACAGGATCCCTTTTTGTTTAGATTATGTAAGGATCACATGATCCGACGGTGTGTAGCATGGCCCAAAACAATGAACATTCTTAGTCAATACCATGCTGGACCAGCTGGTGGTCATATGGGAGCAAATAGGACTGCTCAAAAGGTACTAGAATCAGAATTTTATTGGCCAACTTTGTTTAAGGATAGCTACGAATTTGTGAATCGTTGTGATCATTGCCAAAGGATTGGAAACATTTCATCTCGTGATGAGATTCCCCAAAATGGAATTTTAGTGTGTGAAGTCTTGGACAGTGGCTCTATGGGCTTTTAGGATTGCATTCAAAACCCCTTTGGGCACTACGTCGTTTAGGCTGGTATATGAAAAAGCTTGTCATTTACTTGTAGAAATTTAACATAATGCACATTGGACTATAAAATAGATTAACCTTGATCTAGCTCATGCAGGTGAAAGGTAAAAATTACAGGTAAACGAGTTGGACGAGAGGAGATTGCAAGCTTATGACAATGCAAGAATGTATAAGGAGCGTACTAAGAGATGGCATGATGCTCGCATTAAGGAATGGAAAGAGTTTCAAGTGGGAGCTCAGGTATTATTGTACAATTCGAAGCTTTGACTCTTTCCAGGTAAGTAAAAATCTCGATGGTCTAATCCTTTTACAATTAAGGAAGTTTTCCCCTATGGAGTGGTTGAAATAACTCATCCGGAAAAAGGAGATTTTAAAGTAAATGGGCACAGGCTCAAATTATACTTTTTGGGGGAAATACAGGACTTGAAGGAGGTTTTATTCCTCCAAGACTAGGAAAATTTGCCCTGACCATCCAACTAATAATCTTTCTATCATTGGTTGGTGGTTTGTTTGCCTTGCATTCATTTGAATTTATAGAGGAAATTTGATTTTGAGGGGTAAATTGAGCATATTCTAGGACACGCCCGTGTCATTGGGCGTGTCACTATTTTTAAGAGGCAGTAGCTACAACAAGCCCAGTGATATGCCCGTGTCACTGAATGTGTCATTTTGAAGGAGAAACAGTGGCTATGGCACACCCAGGGAAACCCCTGTGTCACTGCTCATGTCCTAAAAAAATAATAATAAAAAAAAGAGCCAGCAAGCCCAAAGAGCATGCCCAGGCTAGTGGGCGTGTCATTTGCTTTGTTGTCACAGTACATGTGACACGCCCGTGTCTATGGGCATGTCGTTTATCAATTCATCCCCTCCTTGTGACATGCCCATGGACATGGTCATGTCCTTGGGCGTGTCGTATACACTGTCTCGCATTACATAGGGCACGCCCAGTGACACGGGCGTGTCACTGGGCATGCTGACGTCTTTATATAAAGACCCGAAGCCATTTTAAATGCAAACTTTAGTTTTCTTTCTTCATTCTCTCTCATTTTCTCTCAAATTTCTTGCACTCCAATCGGTACATTCACACACCCAATCACTTTAGGAGAGATTCTCACTCCCAGTTTGCATTATTTGCGCGGATTTGCTCGATTTCTGTTTGATTCCACATGATTTTTGCACTATTCAGGTACGATCTCTCACTTTTGCAATTTTTGTGGATTTTGTTCATTTTTCTTTCATTTTTCTTATGGATTCTTTGTATTATCTTTTATTTTCCTTAGAATTGATAGATTTATGCTACGTTTGCTTTATTTTGCTTTATCGTGATTTTGCGGCGATTGATTAATTTTGCTTTTGTTTTGATTTTCATTCTGTTTTGATTCAGCGTTTGATTTATTTTGATTTAGTTTGTGTTTAATTTATAAATTTCTTGATTGCTTATTGGGTTATGGTTAATTGCTATTATTGGAAAACAAAATCACTATTGTCGAAATTGCCGTCATTCAAATTGGTTCGTCGCTTTTGTTGGTTAAGTGTTTATTGATATAGGTTGATCAACTTGTTTTAAATTGATTGTTAGCATTAATTTTGTTGGGATTTACATTATGCTTCATTGTTATAATGCCGGCATTTTGATAACTCTGTGTCGGTCTTTTGGTGGTATTTTGTATCGTGTTATATATTTTTTATTGTTATTGAGGAATTGTTGTTTGTTTTGCAGACAATGGGCCCTCGCAAACAATCATCCTCCTAGCTACCCTCCAAACGTGCATGAGGGGAAGGCAGTTCAAGCCAACCCGCTACACGACCAACTTCTAAGTTCATGGCAAACCACAAATGCCTTAGATTCTTGAATGCCAAGGAAAGAAGGTGATTTGAACTTTTCGATAACAAGGATTGGTCCCCACTTCGTGTTTTAGATTGGGATGCTATGGAATTGGCAAATATTGCAGCAGATATTCGGGAACTAATCAACCAACCAGGATGGGACCAACTGTTCTCTATCAATGAGCCTTCCTCCAGAGAGCTGATATTGGAATTCTACTGCACCTTTCAGTTCCAAAAGACCAAGGTTTCAATTACTGAGCCAACAATTAAATTCAGACTGGGAGGGCAGAGATTCCATATGAGCGTTAATGACCTTGGGTTGCATCTCGGGTTATATACTGCAGAGGAGGTACAGACTTTCGACTATCTGAATTTCGAGGTGGATTTAGTCGAGTATGAGGTTGCTCCTGCTCGGGTTTGGAGGACCTTTGCACCCACTGCAGATAAATATCAGCCCAAGGTTTCTAAGGCATCTAAATTTGAGTCCTTCCCCTGCCGAGTGTTGCACAACCTGTTAGTTCACACTCTTACAGCTTGGCTGAGCATAACAGGGGTGCTAAGCCTGAGAGATTTGTTTTTCCTGAACTGCATGGTACAGAAGACTCGGTGCAATGTCACACATGCCATCACACACTTCTTTTGAAAGCAGTCTAAAAAGGGAGCATCAGGTACTTTGCATGGTGGCATGTATGTCACACGACTCGCTCGTCGCTTGGGTGTGTTAGATGGCTGCCTACCTATGATGGTGGATGGTTTGCCCAAACTGTTGGGTATGGACACATTGAAGAGACTAAACCAGGAGAAGGTAGCTAGGCTGTAGGTACCTCCTATGGATTCGGATATACAAGAGGCAGCCTCTTCTGCTCCTACTTCGGATATACCACCACCTCTACCGACAGATTTTTCAGGCTCGTCCATTGCCCTTGGGCCTTCAACCACTACCGCTGGGCCTTCTTCCACTGCTACACCTTCTTCTTCTGCTGGACCATCTTTAGTCCAGACCCCTACATTCCAAGATTGGCGCCAGTCAGTTAATGTTGAGTGGGATGACGATTGGAAGCCCACAGATTTAGAGCGTCAGATTTGTAGGATCGAAGGGAAGATAGGGAATATCGAGCTGAATCATAATAAGATCTTAACTCAGCAGGACCAAATGCAACAGTTCATGCTTGAATAGACTACTTCTTTCCAAGCCCAGCTGCATCACGAGATCTTAAGAAGGCAATGGCTGGAAAAATCCATGTTAGAGCTCTGGAGGTTAATTTCAGGAATTCTCTGTATTTTGAGGCTTATGGTCATTTCAGAGGAATTACGGATGAAAGTAGAGAAAAGAGCAAAATTCTTCAAGTGACATGCCCATGGACATGGGCGTGTCAATGGACGTGCCCTTGATACTGCCATACAGAAGCATTGATACGCCCAGTGATATAGGTGTGTCACCGAGCGTGCCTATTGCAATGATTCACAGTGGCTGTGACATGCCCAGTGACACGGGCGCGTCACTGGACGTGCCTTATATTCAAAATTCCAGTGGCAATGACACGCCTAGTGACATGGGCATGTCACTAGGCGTGTCAGGCAAAAATATCTGCACTATAAAACCTGAGCTGAAGCTCTAATTAGGGATCCAATTTTCATATTTTATAACTTAGAGCCGACTTCTAGAGGGAAAAAGAGTGTTTTAGAGTTGAGATTGAAGGTGAAGACATATCCTAAACAAGATCTAAACCAAAATTCAAGGATTCAAGTGAAGAAATACAAATTATTCGCCATGAATTGTTTGGATTCTTTTTCTTATTTCTCTTGTTCTGGTTTTCTGGTTTTGAACATGAACTAATTCATTCTCTATCTACATATTGATGAACCCTAGCTTTATTGTATGGATTGAATAATTTTATTTAAATAAATCATTTGATTGAGTTATTTTATTCTTATGATGCTTAATAATTTATTTCCAATTGATAATAGCATGCTTATTGATTGGTTGCAATTTTTATATTACTGACTTGAGAAAGCTTGATATGAATTGAATACTCATAAGGATTAATGATTGATTAGAGTACTAGAGATAGACTTACAAGATCCTTTGGTTTATGATTCCTTAATCTTAATGCAAGATCTACTTAATTATGTTTGAGAAGAGATTCCAGCATTCTACTTAGTGATTAGGGATTAATTCACTTGAGAAAGGTTTTAGTCTAATTTAGAGGAATACCAATTCAGCTCTATTATTTGGTTTAACTGAATTGATTTTCATCAATATAATTATGCCTAGGGGGATTCAATATCTGGATAATATTTTCATCATCAGTCAATTCATTCAACACTCAATCTCTCTATTTTCAATTATTAAGTTAATTATCTTTAATTACAAAACTTCACAAAATTATTGATTTACTAAACAACAGTTAAAATTTGATCTAGTACTTGGCCTTGTCCCCATGAGAACCATAACTCACTCACTACTTTATTACTTGAGTGACCCTGTGAACGGGAATTTTTGCCCCTACTCCTGGTGGAATGGTTCTTGCTACTTCGGCACTGTTTAGGCTTGGGGCCTTAGAAAACATGGACCTAAGTCCGAAGAAAATGGAGTCACCACCCGGACCGGCCGGGAAAAAGAAAGGGGTGGACGACTCAATTCCTAAGGAATCCCCAACACCGTAATGGGTTCAAAAAGTTGGGTACGTGTGGGGAAGGTGAGAAATGGCCCAGCACACCCACAATGCCTGGTTCATTGGAGCCGGCCTCCTTTACAGGTCTTAATATTATAAAATTCTTAAATATAACAATATTATCCATATTACATGCAACAATTGAAATAAAGCATCGTTATATTAAAATCAAAGTAATTTCCAAACAAAGCAAACAAATGGACACCCATCCAAAGATGGAAATATGCCCTTACATCATCCATGCCTAAACTAATAGGATACCCACCAAAAGGTAGAAACATGCCCTTTACATTGGTCCAAAAAATATAAAAGCAATTTAAATTTCATGATATTTAACTAATGAGGTACCCACAAAGTGGAAACATACCTCTTACAACATTTGGAAATCAAAATAAATTGATAAAGGTAAATAACCATTCATCATTAATAAATCATTCATCAATGATATCAAACATTAATCAAAATATAAACATTCATCCATGATAATTTAAATAAACCAAGCATTGAACTTAAATAAATTAAAGCATATAAAATAAATCAAAGCATATAATGAACTACACAATCAAATCTAAGAATAAATAAATCAGGTATAGATAAAAATTAAGGCTATTATTTCTATTTAAGATTCTTTATTTAATGTTTAGGGTTTTGAAATTTATTGGTTTAAGCTACTGTAAGTTTTATGGGAATTAAAATGGATTAAGGTTTTATAATTTAAGAGATTGATAAGGTTCTTTGATTAACCAAATTAGGGTTTGAGTGGTAAAATCGTGAAACTAGGGTTTGGATACTTTAAAACATTAGGTTTATGATTATTAGATACTGGATTATTATTTTGGATTTACTATATTGAATTTTAATATTTAGATTTATAAGGTTTTAAGGTTTTAAAGACTAGGATATAGAAAAAATAGGGTTTAAGGTTTCAAGAGAATTAGGGTTTAAGAAAACTAGGGTTTAAGGTTAGCTAGTTTGGGGTTACTATCTTGGTTTTGAAGTTGAATTAGGGTTTTTAGTGTTTTGGAGAATGTATTTGATTTTAGAATTTGGTAAAATAATTTATAGTTTTATAAAGCTTTATGTGATTTTTAAAAGCTGCAAGTTAAATTTAGGGTTTTAAGGTTTTGAAACATTGGAAAATAGATTAGGGTTTTGGGGAATTAATAAAAGGAATTAAGGTTTTGGAAAGTTGGAAAGTAGATTAGGATTTTAATATTTTGAAGAAACAGAAAAAGTAATTATAGTGTTTTGAAAATAGAGGAGACGATTTAAGGTTCTAAGGTTTAGAAAAACTAAATTAGGGTTCTAAGGTTTTTAGAGTCAAAAGAAAGAGTTTAATGATTCAAGCTACTGTAAAGAAAAAGATTTGATATTCATACCTTCGTTTGTTGGTTCCACCAAAAATTACTTCTTGGATGAACAAGGACAAAGGCAAGATGGCTGCCTTTGATGGATTGATTGTTTGGTTGCTTATTCTTCTCTCAAAAAGTCCAATTGATTTCACTGCCAAAGGTTTCTCCTAGTCCGATCGATTCAAAGTTTTCTCAGTTCACTCCATTCTCCTCCTGTGTTGTTTTATTTAGTCTTATTTATAGAAAATTTTGATGATTAATCTTAATTATTTATGGAATCTAACATTAATTAAGAAAAGGAAACTGAAACCAAATAGAATTTGGTTTCAGAAAAAATTACGTCGAAAAAATTTCGCTGGTGAAAAAAAACTACTGCGAAAAAATTTTATTGGCGAAAAACCTGCTGCGAGGATTACCATGGAATTTGTGAGCTGGGCGAGCGAAATGGCCCAAGACCATTTCGTCCAACCTTTTCAGCGATGAAATTTTTTGTCACCAATTTTTTCGTCGTCGATTTTTATTTTTATTTATTTGTTTATTATTATTATTTTTTATTTTTTTATTAATTATAAAAACTAAATACTAAAACAAATATTTTTTAATTAAGATAACACAAAAATTATTTTGGACTAATTAAAATATATTGGACAACACAAAAATTATTTTGAAATAATTAAAATATATTGGATCGGACTGGATCAAAAATTAAGGGTCTATAGTTTGCCCCCTGCTTGAACAATTTGGAATTTTAGTAGAAGAGAGTGAAAAGCAATAAGACTTTATTTTTGAGATGGTTGAGGTTTTAGGTTCTGGACCCGGTTCAAGTTTTGGACTCAAGTATAATTTTAGGTTCTAGACCTAAGTGTAATTTTAGGTTCTGGACCTAAGGATAATTTGAGTTTTAGACCCGAGCTAAGTTCTAGACATAAAAGAGATTCTAGGTTCTGGACCTAAGGGTAATTTGGGTTCTGGACCCGAGCTAAGTTCTGGACTTAGAAAAGATTCAAGGTTCTGGATCTAAGGGTAATTTGGGTTCTGGACCCAAACTAAGTTCTGGACTTAGAAGAGATTCTAGGTTCTGGACCTAAGGATAATTTGGGTTCTGGACCCGAGCTAAGTTCTGGACTTAGAAGAGATTCTAGGTTCTGGACCTAAGGATAATTTGGGTTCTGGACCCGAGCTAAGTTCTGGACTTAAAAGAGATTCTAGGTTCTGGACCTAAGCATAATTTGGGTTCTGGACCATAGCTAAGTTCTGGACTTAGAAGAGATTCTAGGTTCTAGACCTAAGGATGATTTGGGTTCTGGACCCGAGCTAATTTCTGGACTTAGGAGAGATTCTAGGTTCTGGACCTAAGGGTAATTTGGGTTCTGGACCCGAGCTAAGCTCAGGACTTAGAAGAGATTCTAGGTTCTGGACCTAAGGATAAATTGGGTTCTGGACCCGAGCTAAGTTCCGGACTTAGAAGAGATTCTAGGATCTGGACCTAAGGATAATTTGGGTTCTGGATCCGAGCTAATTTCTGTACGTAAAAGAGATTTTAGGTTCTGGACCTAAGGATAATTTGGGTTCTGGACCCGAGCTAATTTTTGGACTTATAAGAGATTCTAGGTTCTGGACCCAAGGAAAATTTAGGTTCTGGACTCGAGCTAAGTTCTGGACTTAGAAGATATTCTAGGTTCTGGACCTAAGGATAATTTGGGTTCTGGACCCGAGCTAATAAAGATTTAATTATTTGCAAAAAATAATTTTTTTGGTTTCAAAAGGTTTGACTAATTTTTATGCACATGTCTTCTCCTTGCCTACTGCATGTAAAAATATTTTATACACACGCAAGCATTTGAATGATTAAATTGAATAATTGAATTTGCTGTTTATTTACTTTAAAGTCACCATTTATATACTATTTACTATTCAGAAATAGTAATTTACTATTTGTAAATATAGTAAATAGTATTTTACTTTTGTAAATAGTGATTTACTATTTATCAATAGTAAAATTTATTATTCATCAATAGTAAAGTTTACTATTTATGAACAATAAAACTTACATTTGGATTTTGTTTTTTTTTTTTTGCCGTTTCTCTATATAAACGAACAAATTCCTTTATTTCATTCACAGCAAAATCCTTAAGTCCTATAATTCTCTCAAATTCTTTCAATTTTAGCATATAGTTAAAAAAAATACATGCTTCAAGGTCAAGAACTCATTCTAATGCTGAGTTATTAAAGTTTATTCGGCATCATGAAGATGGAAATATAGATCTACTAGCCGGGATGCCGCTTCATCGTAGTTCAAACCAAAAGAGCGCGGTAGTTATTTTTCCCTTTCTCTTTTCTTTTTGATTTTTTCGTCTTTCTGTTTTTTATTGTTTTTTGATTTATTTTCTTTTTCATTCGTTTCTTTTTTTTTGTTTATTTATTTTTTGTCTATATTATTATTTTTTATTATTTTTGATTTATGATTTATGATTTTATATTATTATTTTTTAGAAAGTTTAGGAAAGATAAATTAATTTAAGCAGATAGAATAATATGTACTTACCTGGCATTAACTTACCTGGCTCCATGTTAGCGTGATCATTGCGTTGTTCGGGCCGGAGGGTGTATCTATAAAGACTGACAATGGTATGATGTAGTGCCTTCTCGGGTAAGGCAGATTATTCAAGATTACGGCTTTGAGAGCTTCATCTTACAATTGCCATCCGAGGAGTATCTGATAGACCGGAGCGTAGTTCAGGCACTTGCAGAACGATGGTTGGATACAACTCATACTTTCCATTTGCCCATTGGAGAGATGACAATTGGTCCGGTCGATTTTACTGCTATAACCGACCTTTGATATGATGGTGTTCCGGTTTCTTTGACCAACGATATTTTGACATTTGAAGAAATTCAGCAATTAATTGGTATAGAACCATTGTATAAAGGGCCTTTTAAGATAAAAATTAAACCGACTCGTAGCTATTGGATGAATTACAAAGGACGGGTTCACAGAGACACGGCCCAACAGTATGCTCGAGGATTTTTGTTATATTTGCTTGGGTCGACCATCTTAGGCAGCACTGAATCCTCCATCCATTTGTCAGTGTTGAAGGCCCTTTCTTTTTTCAGGATGGTACCATCTTATGGCTGGGGTGAAGCTGGTCTCTCCTGTCTTTACCACGGTCTTGGTAAAATTTGCTGAAATAAGAAGTCTTTTGTCAGCTTGATGGCAGTTGTCGAGGTACTCTTCTTCTACCTGTAACACCCTGATACTCCATATAAGTACCATACATATACCTAGTATACATACAATACATATATGTAGTATCAGAATGTCACGTAAATTTTCAGTTTATTTACCTTTAACCGAATTCATAAAATTTTACATTACTTTGAAACACATTTATAAAATCATTGCTCTTATTAAAAATGCAACATAATTAAAATCATATATGTATGCATCACCTTCTAGTTGGTCTCGAGACACCCTTACTCTTCTCGTGGCACCACAGCTAAACTTCCAAATTAACCTCATAAATACCTGCGCGATTAAACATCCGCGCTAAGCCCGAGAGCTTAGTAGTACTAAATAAAACAATAATAAAATAAACTTTGCCAAAAGAATCATACCTTAAATTTTTAGCATTTAGTTTTATTGTTTTCTTACCACGTATTCCTTTCTCAATGCATTCTTCAGAAGTTCTCACTATCTTTGCAAATTTGATATATAATTACATGGAACATTCATAACACAATTCTTGCCCTTTCTATTTCATATATATATATATAACATACATCATTTTAACAAAACACCATTCAATGATCTATCCAAATTTTCATAATAGCAATTCTCACAAATTCCACCTTCATATACATTTTACACATCATACAACATGTTCATAAGCCCATATCTCAACAAAGTCCCTCAAAAAACATTCCTCTTCAATACATCAATGCACATATTACAAAATCATACTTCATAACATCATTTTATTCACAATTCATCAAGCATGAATCACATTGACAACAAAGACAGACTTGGGCCCAAACAACATACTAATATGCCATTCAATTTTCAGAGTAATGCTTTGGTTTAATTATCACATTTATCATTATCATAGACCCAACTAGGCTTCAAGGATTAGGTTCAACCAAGCTTCAAGGGGAGCAAAGCATGCTAAGCTTCAACCCAACTTGGCTTCAAGAACCAATCCAACCTAGCTTCAAGGGTGGTAACATCTCAATTAGGCTTCAAGGATTTAATCCAACCTAACTTCAAGAGATTGTTACACTTCTTAGGCATGCCACCAACAACAAACTCTGAAAATGGAATAACACATTAGTCACACAACTCATTTATCAATTTTATTCTCAATTGAATTATCATAACCAATAACAATGGTTCACATTTTATTTGAATCATCATAGCCAATCACAATGGCTTCATCACATCACATTAAAATCACCATAGCCAATAACAATGGCTCACATCTCATTTGAATCATCATAGCCAATAACAATGGCTTCATATTTCATTTGATTTCAACTCACATTTCATCTGTCATCACAATATCACATATTTTATATTTCATGCTTCATCACAACATCACATCATTCATATAACACATTACAATTTACAAAGCATAGAACATAAAATTATTCATATAGTATCATCAAATCATATTGATCAATTCATCACTCAAGTATACATGATCATTATATCTTCCACATTTCCTATACCATCATTGTTAGATACATCACACTTTACATTATTCATGGATTTATAATCTTCTATATACTTTTGGTTGGATCATTATTGTTTTAAGTGTGTTTAGGTACCAAAAGACCCTTTTAAAGATCCAACAATATAAGAAGAATATATAACAATGTAAGAAGGACAAAGAATAAAACATTACTTAACACATTTGAGGGACACGGGCAGCACACTTGAGGACACGGCCAAGCTTGTGGCCGTGTCTCTCAACACAATTTTGGCAGTAGCGAACACGGGCATGGGACACGGCCAAGCTTGTGGCCGTGTCTCTCATCACAATTTCAAACAGACTCAGACACGGGCAGAGGACACGGCCGTGTCTCTCAACAAAAGTCAGGCAGTAGCAAACACATTCAAGGGACACGGCCAAGCTTGTGGCCGTGTCTCTCCAAAATCCATCCAACACGGCCAAGTTGCCCTAACTTGGCCGTGTCTCTCATAATTTGGCCGTGTCCTTCAAGAACTCAAAGACCAAACCATTTCCAAAATTCATACCACAACCCTTTTAATCATCATCTTTGTTCATATTTATCAATTCCATATCACTTTAACATTTATATAACTTCATTATATCACCATAACAATCAATATATATACATCACTATAATCAATTACTCAAAATACCATTTCATTCATATCAAATCCTAACTCAACAATTCATCATCATCATCACAAATACCCCAAATTATCAACACTTAAATACCAATTCAACACAATTACATACTTCAATCTTTCATTTCCATCATCTTAAACACCAACCATACCTCAATCCAAAGAAACCCAAAACAAGAAGATAAAAACATATATATACATAATCAATAAAATCAACTCAAGAGAGAAGTACTTACTTGAATAGCTTGCCAAATCTTCAATATCCTTTTGCAAGCCTCTTGATAACCTTAGTCTTTGGTGTAATTAGAAGTAAAATCCCCTTTCTCTCTCTAGCTTCTCTCTCTCTCTCTCTCTCTCTCTCTCGTTTACTAAGAAGAAGGAGACGAAGGAGAAGAAGAAAGAACGTTCTCGTTCTTTCCTTCATCCTTATCATATATATATATATATAATAATAATAATAATAATAATAATAATAATAATAATAATGCAATTAAATCTCCTCCACACAAACTTCTTTTTGCTTTCCTCTTTATTTTCCTTTTTGTCCTTATTATCATTATTATTATTATTAACTAATCATACAAATATATATATATACAACTCACTTTTCCTACACCATTTTATACCTCATATATATGTTACATTTTATAATTCCCATATCTTCTCTTCACTTCTTTTCTCTTACCCTTCAATACACACATTGAATCCAAATACAACAATAATCCCAACACTTTTAGGGTATATTTTAGGATATTACAATTCTCTCCCCCTTAAATAATTTCGTCCTCGAAATTATCCAGCATACTAACAACCCATTTAGAACAAATCACCATCTTAACTTCCATATGAAGATAATCGTATCGTACATTATAATTTTATCAACTCACATAACTTCTACTCTCCCCCTTAGAAATAATCATCTTCTCTGAATTTTCACAATTCATCAATGTATAGATATATATACCTTTATATCTTATTACTTTCTCAACAAAGCAATTAAGATAACTCATTACATTACCAATGAATTTTATCTTTGTATTAAAGTCAAATTATCACATTATCTCTTTATAGATATTCTTAACTTTAACTTCAAATATCAATATCTTAACATTGATTATTCCATTCTTACTATCACTTTCAAAATAACATTTACCAAATCTCAATGGATAACAATATTTTTAATTCCTTTAACTTACTTTTCACTTAATATAAATATTAATACCAAACTTTTAAACTTACTTAACAGATAAACAACATTTCTCTTTTCCTCATCAAACACAATTGATATAATTCAATTTATTTATATTCATTCATATGCCAGAATATTATATCATACACATTACCATTTAGATTCTACACTCCCAATACAACTGTACGTATTAAATCTCAATATTGACTTGCAACTTTAGCGAAATCTAGATCAATCGATCTATTACACACAATATACTAATATCTCAACCTTATTTGATTCAATCCAACAATTATCTTATCCACATTTATCATTGGATTTTACAATATATACATATATATAACCTAATCTCATTAGATCAAACTTATATTCAAATTCTTGTCTTTTCAGATTCATATACTCAATCAATAGAAATCATACTTATAAATATACTTTTCATTATTACTATAAGTATATCATCATCTCTCATACTCATGCAAAGTATATCAATATAATCAACAACTATAGCTTCATAAACAAACTTTCCTTCGACCAGGTCGGTAGTCCAAGTTCGGTTGCCCAACACAATGGGTCCGCTTGGTTCCACAGGAGGTAGACAAATCCGTTCCTTATCTTTTCACCATTTATTTCTCATAATCAATTAAGCATTTTACCTCATTTATAATTCATTTCCAACATCCTTGTCAATAATCATAGTTTTTCATCATATCAAAGTAGTATACACATATATCATTAATTATATTGAACATCTCATTATTCAATCATATTATCTAGACAAGCTTAAATCATATCTTTTAACCATGTTTATAGGAACATATTTATCCATCTCACCAAAACTGTACTACAATTATATTATCTCAGCTCTAACTCTGAAGATAATAAAACCAACCAATTAATCACACTAACCAACTCATATGACCATGATATATTAACAATCACATCTAGGATTTGTAAATCAATATTGTTCTTCTATTATTCGATTTCCAGCCATCACAATTATAAAGCTAGATTGTATCACAACAATTTATATATATACTTTAAACTTTTATTACACCAAGAGTTAACACCTTTTTAGTTTCATCTCAACCAGTTTACTTTTAATTATTTGATCATCATAACCTAACTCATGTTCCATAATATAATCTTTAACATTTTCTACACTCAACCTTCAATCAAATACAAATCTTGCACATATATCATTCATTACTCCATTTTCAATCCATCTCCTTTAAAATTTTTTTTTTTTAAAAAATACATTATTCTTTCCTTACAATTTCCTATTACACTTATACATAAAATATTTCCACACACAAATACTTTAAGTTCCCAAAACATCTTATGATAACCTGATTTAGTTATTATCATAACAATTTCATAGCCCCATATTACCCAAATTCATTCTCATTTTCTATTTTATCACATAATCTATTCTACGAAAATTTAATCTTTATTAAATCCACTACTATATGCAATCTCATTTCTAATACCATTAAACATACAATGGTATAAAATAATAAACATATCATATATGCATTCATAAGTCACATTCATAATGTGACTCACTTCCCACCTTTCTTATATATATTCATGTCGAAAATTCCTCTTACATATCCTTTATATATATACACATAATTATGCAATTTATTAAATTTCTCTTTTGCATATAGTTTAGACAAATTTAATATTTATCACTTTCCTTGGACTATTATCATTCTCATACTTTTAACATAACTTAAATTATTCCTTAACTTCAATAAATATATACGCTCTACTTATAATATTATTTTACAAAGATCTTAATCACATGTCCAATGTGATATCTTTCTCACATTTGTTTTTAAATACCTTTAACATATCTTTCCTACCCATTTTCTTCCTTTCCAATCAAATTACTTAAAGTAACTCATTTCCATTTACTCAATCCTTTTTTTTTTTCTAATCAAATTTTCCTATTATCAATCTCATTCCCCAATTCATAATACTTTCATGTGCACTACTATTCATTTCATATATCTCATGTATTGAATACATTAAACTATCAATATCTAAATAATCTTTATCTACATTCCATTATAACCATAAGTTCTCAACTTATTAGTTTACTTAAACTTCCATTTATTCATCTCATTCTCTTAATATCAATCTTAAAACATCTTGTATATATATACTACTAAGCAACATCAAACATATATGTTTCACCATTACCAAGCTCATTCCAAAAATTTAAGTATCATATATTATCACCATTTACAAGAGCTTTTACAATATTCAAACATATCACATTTCTAACATTGAAATCACCATGTTTGCACTAAATTAACAATACAATCAACACCAATATCTCTTTATATTTAACCAACATCATCTCTTTTTCCTCTTAAGCAAACCTTAGTTTTTCATGTCCATACCTTAAATTATCATACTTAATCTATACCAATCAACTCATTCAATAATCCACTGTAATCTTTTCATTTAAACCATATATCTTTCCATATTACTCATCCAGCAATATTTCCTCTTTCTAGAAATCTAAACATAAGTTTATTAGAAAGAGGTTCAAATAATAGAGGAAAGATTACATACTTTAATCTAAATTCTGTTTTTAACTCATTTCCAACTTTATTCTTTTAGCCATTTCCTTATATGTCATACACATGTCAACAATTACACTTTTACTTATAAATTCCATATCATTTCTTTACATCACAATCACTTTTCAATTATCAACATTTTAAAATTTTACTTTCATATGAAACCTCATTTACATACTATCATTTATCTCATGTAATCCAAATACATCACAATTCACATAAT
Organism: Garcia nutans; assembly: GCA_947685225.1. Taxonomy (NCBI): domain Eukaryota; kingdom Viridiplantae; phylum Streptophyta; class Magnoliopsida; order Malpighiales; family Euphorbiaceae; genus Garcia; species Garcia nutans. The sequence continues at coordinate 26,004,525 of CANTUV010000007.1, read as the reverse complement.
GCCACGTTTGAGACCAACCTAGATGTGAATGCATATGCATATATTACCAATTGCATTTCAAAACTCTTCTTTTTGATTCTCATTTAAATTTTTCAAAAATTTTCTTTTTAATTTCACTTAGGCCGAGAATTTCAAACCTAAGCTCTGATACCAAAATAATTGTAACACCCTGATACTCCATATAAGTACCATACATATACCTAGTATACATACAATACATATATGTAGTATCAGAATGTCACGTAAATTTTCAGTTTATTTACCTTTAACCGAATTCATAAAATTTTACATTACTTTGAAACACATTTATAAAATCATTGCTCTTATTAAAAATGCAACATAATTAAAATCATATATGTATGCATCACCTTCTAGTTGGTCTCGAGACACCCTTACTCTTCTCGTGGCACCACAGCTAAACTTCCAAATTAACCTCATAAATACCTGCGCGATTAAACATCCGCGCTAAGCCCGAGAGCTTAGTAGTACTAAATAAAACAATAATAAAATAAACTTTGCCAAAAGAATCATACCTTAAATTTTTAGCATTTAGTTTTATTGTTTTCTTACCACGTATTCCTTTCTCAATGCATTCTTCAGAAGTTCTCACTATCTTTGCAAATTTGATATATAATTACATGGAACATTCATAACACAATTCTTGCCCTTTCTATTTCATATATATATATATAACATACATCATTTTAACAAAACACCATTCAATGATCTATCCAAATTTTCATAATAGCAATTCTCACAAATTCCACCTTCATATACATTTTACACATCATACAACATGTTCATAAGCCCATATCTCAACAAAGTCCCTCAAAAAACATTCCTCTTCAATACATCAATGCACATATTACAAAATCATACTTCATAACATCATTTTATTCACAATTCATCAAGCATGAATCACATTGACAACAAAGACAGACTTGGGCCCAAACAACATACTAATATGCCATTCAATTTTCAGAGTAATGCTTTGGTTTAATTATCACATTTATCATTATCATAGACCCAACTAGGCTTCAAGGATTAGGTTCAACCAAGCTTCAAGGGGAGCAAAGCATGCTAAGCTTCAACCCAACTTGGCTTCAAGAACCAATCCAACCTAGCTTCAAGGGTGGTAACATCTCAATTAGGCTTCAAGGATTTAATCCAACCTAACTTCAAGAGATTGTTACACTTCTTAGGCATGCCACCAACAACAAACTCTGAAAATGGAATAACACATTAGTCACACAACTCATTTATCAATTTTATTCTCAATTGAATTATCATAACCAATAACAATGGTTCACATTTTATTTGAATCATCATAGCCAATCACAATGGCTTCATCACATCACATTAAAATCACCATAGCCAATAACAATGGCTCACATCTCATTTGAATCATCATAGCCAATAACAATGGCTTCATATTTCATTTGATTTCAACTCACATTTCATCTGTCATCACAATATCACATATTTTATATTTCATGCTTCATCACAACATCACATCATTCATATAACACATTACAATTTACAAAGCATAGAACATAAAATTATTCATATAGTATCATCAAATCATATTGATCAATTCATCACTCAAGTATACATGATCATTATATCTTCCACATTTCCTATACCATCATTGTTAGATACATCACACTTTACATTATTCATGGATTTATAATCTTCTATATACTTTTGGTTGGATCATTATTGTTTTAAGTGTGTTTAGGTACCAAAAGACCCTTTTAAAGATCCAACAATATAAGAAGAATATATAACAATGTAAGAAGGACAAAGAATAAAACATTACTTAACACATTTGAGGGACACGGGCAGCACACTTGAGGGACACGGCCAAGCTTGTGGCCGTGTCTCTCAACACAATTTTGGCAGTAGCGAACACGGGCATGGGACACGGCCAAGCTTGTGGCCGTGTCTCTCATCACAATTTCAAACAGACTCAGACACGGGCAGAGGACACGGCCGTGTCTCTCAACAAAAGTCAGGCAGTAGCAAACACATTCAAGGGACACGACCAAGCTTGTGGCCGTGTCTCTCCAAAATCCATCCAACACGGCCAAGTTGCCCTAACTTGGCCGTGTCTCTCATAATTTGGCCGTGTCCTTCAAGAACTCAAAGACCAAACCATTTCCAAAATTCATACCACAACCCTTTTAATCATCATCTTTGTTCATATTTATCAATTCCATATCACTTTAACATTTATATAACTTCATTATATCACCATAACAATCAATATATATACATCACTATAATCAATTACTCAAAATACCATTTCATTCATATCAAATCCTAACTCAACAATTCATCATCATCATCACAAATACCCCAAATTATCAACACTTAAATACCAATTCAACACAATTACATACTTCAATCTTTCATTTCCATCATCTTAAACACCAACCATACCTCAATCCAAAGAAACCCAAAACAAGAAGATAAAAACATATATATACATAATCAATAAAATCAACTCAAGAGAGAAGTACTTACTTGAATAGCTTGCCAAATCTTCAATATCCATTTGCAAGCCTCTTGATAACCTTAGTCTTTGGTGTAATTAGAAGTAAAATCCCCTTTCTCTCTCTAGCTTCTCTCTCTCTCTCTCTCTCTCTCTCTCTCTCGTTTACTAAGAAGAAGGAGACGAAGGAGAAGAAGAAAGAACGTTCTCATTCTTTCCTTCATCCTTATCATATATATATATAATAATAATAATAATAATAATAATAATAATAATGCAATTAAATCTCCTCCACACAAACTTCTTTTTGCTTTCCTCTTTATTTTCCTTTTTGTCCTTATTATCATTATTATTATTATTAACTAATCATACAAATATATATATATACAACTCACTTTTCCTACACCATTTTATACCTCATATATATGTTACATTTTATAATTCCCATATCTTCTCTTCACTTCTTTTCTCTTACCCTTCAATACACACATTGAATCCAAATACAACAATAATCCCAACACTTTTAGGGTATATTTTAGGATATTACACTACCAATGTCAATTCCACTCTTTTCTTACATGAATTTGATCTCTATTGTTGTAGGCATGGGCATATGAACACAACCTTGTAAGGGTACCTGGTATTTCCTAAGAGAGGATCGGGTATCCGAGATTAAATTTCTGGTTGTCAGATCGCGTGGAAGTTCCCGGCTCTCATCACATGCATACCCAACGCTTCGTGTTGAGCCGTTTAACCTGGGACCAGATAAAATAGCATTAGTATGCTTTAAATTTTATGTGAAAGTTTACTTACCTTATGTTATTTTGCAGGTGAATTTGGCCTGGTGGAACCTAGAAGAGCGGACAAACTGGTCTCCCTTCATGAAGGTTGCGCTATCTTTCCAACATACTCGCCGAGTCATCGCTATCCCAGTGTCTAGTGGTTGGTTTGTCGGAGAGATAGTTTATGAGTGGTTTCTTGGTCCAGAGCAGTGGAGGGTCCCGATGCATTGCTCGAAATATACTTTAAATATTATATCAATGCCAGAGGATGCATGGTGGTCGGCTCGGTATGGTTATGGTGTTGAGACATTTCTCCATCTACCGGGTGCATTTTATGCCCATTTTATTCAAAGAAGGCTCTTGAACTTTGATTTCCTGTTGGCATACGAGAGATTCCTAAAGAAAATGAGGGTAGAGATGAAGATGAACATCATGGAGATGCAGGAGAGTTCATTCCACATCTTGGGGCTAGCAATTCTCAGGTAAAACTTTTATTATTTTTCCTTTGAAACCGCTTCTTTCTTATCTTATTTTTATTCTTTAATGATTGTTGTAGGTTGCCTGCTCATTTGATCATGAGGCTGGAGCTTCTTTTACTGCTCCTTCGTTTGCTCATTCTAGCCAGCCAGATATGCCATCTCATCCGCAGGGCATTGATATGAATTACCTGGTGAGTTTTCTTATTTCATGGTAATTTATGCTATATGTATGCATGATTATGTATGCTCTTACCTTTTTCCTTTCTGGCTCATAGCGGATGCGTGAAGGTCAAAATAAGAAACTTTAAGAAGATTGGTTGCAAGTTGTCAGCAGGTGTAATATCCCAATGTGTGCCCTAGAAGTTGGATACAACTGTTGTTTTGATTTGAATTAAATGTATATATGTATTTGTAAAGGAAATGAGTGTGTTAAGAGAATGTATATGTTGTGTATATTGTAATATATATAACATATAAGTTGGTCAAATGGGGAGTCAAGGTAAGAGGATATTTTTAACTTGTGCTAAGTGAAATTACTATTAAGGGCATGTTAAATGAAAGGAGGTTTAATTATGTTGAAGAGGGCATTTAGGTAATTCTCTTTGTAAAATGCATGGTGAAGATTTAAAGAGATGATGATTTGTCTTTTCTTCATTTCTTCTTCTTCTCTTCTCCATGGTTGGCCGGCCATCTTAAACAAAAGAGAGAACAAGAGGTGTTCTTGTTACTAGAATCAAATTGAAGGAAGAATCAAAGGTTTTGGTTGGAGATTTGTGAAATTTCTTCATCTAAGGTAAGTACTCTCTTGTTTGCTTTAGTTATTTTTAAAGTTATGTTTGATGTGAGGTTTGATTGGTTGGAATCTTGATTTGATGTGTTTGAGATTTGTTTACAAGTGTTTAAATTGATTGCAAGTTAAAAGATTGAATTGGTGTTGGTTTGGTTTTGAATATGGTAAGTTATGTAGAGGTTGATAGTGAAAGATTATGATGGATGTTGGAATTAGGGTTTTGAGATGGCTTGTGTTTAAATGTGTTGTTTAAGTGATTATTGTGATGATTATGTAGGATATGTGTTTATGTCATTGATTGTATCCATTTGAATGAGGTTATTGTTGTGCAAAAGAGTGTGTAAATGCAATTGAAAGAGTGTTGGCTTTGGTTAGGGTGTTGTTCATGAGTGACACGGCCAAAAGCAAAGAGAGACACGGCCAATTCATGAGAGACACGGCCAAGTCAAGGAAATTTAGCCCGTGTTGGATTGTTTTTGGAGAGACACGGCCGTGTCTTATGCATGTGTTTGCTACTGCCAATTGGTTTTGAGAGACATGGCCACAAGCTTGGCCGTGTCCCATGAAGGTGTTTGCTACTGTGATGGTTCTTGACTTTTCTCACTTTGTTTTGATTCTTCAAAGGTTTTGTTGTTCCTAAACCTAAACATAAACACTCTAAACACTTTGAAAACAAAGGATGATCTAAATAAATATATGTGGAACATACATTCATATGATGTTGAGATTATAGCACACATGTGATGAGATTGATGAAGTATATGAACAATGTTAGGCTATATGCATTGTGAATGGTAGTATGTTATATGAACAATGTGACTAATATTATGACTTGTATAGTGTGGAAGAGATGAGGATCATCCAAAAAGGTATGTGCAATGCAATTTATTATATTAAATGTCTTAATAATGAATGTTGTCAATATGTTTTGAGAAATGATGAAATGTGAGATCCTCATGGTTGATAATAATGATTGAAATGTTATAAAGGGATAAGTTGTTTATATGATGATGAATTTAAGATACATGTGCAATGAAATTGATTATGTATGCTTGAATAATGAAGTGTATAATGTGAATTGAGACATAAAGAGATGTAAAGTTAATGATTGGTTTGTTTAGCTAATGTAATTGATGTTGTATATGTATAATGATGTCTCAGATGTGATGTAAAGCCATTGTGATTGGCTATGATGATTTAATTGAAAGACATAAGGCATGTTTGCCTAATTGATGATAAGAATTGAGAATGAAAGTAATAAATGAATTGTGTAACTAATGTGTTATTCCATTTTCAGAGTTTGTTGTTGGTGGCATGCCTAAAATGAGTAACAATCTCTTGAAGTTAGGTTGGCTAAGCCCTTGAAGCCTAATTGAGATGTTACAACCCTTGAAGCTAGGTTGGATTGGTTCTTGAAGCCAAGTTGGGTTGATGCTTAGCATGCTTTGCTCCCCTTGAAGCTTGGTTGAACCTAATCCTTGAAGCCTAGTTGGGTCTATGATAATGATAAATGTGATGAATGAACCAAAGCATTACTCTGAAAATTGAATGGCATATTAGTGTCGTTTGGGCCCGAGTCTGTCGTTGTTGTCAATATGATATATATAAATGTTGTAATAAACGAGTAATGAAACCTATAGTGGATTTGGTTGGAATTGTGATTCATGATTGATGAATTGTGAATCAAATAATGACATGAAATGTTATGTAATATGTATATTGAAATATTGATTATGAGTATTAATGTTGGATTGATGATTGGTGATAATGATATGATATGTAATGTGGGTATAACTATGTTGATGGTGATTGTTAGTGATGAATTGTGGTTAGTAAAAATGATATGTATATAATACATGAAATTAGTTAAAATATATGCAAGGTGCAATTTAAAAGGAAAACATGATGAGAAACTAATGACACATGGAATTGATATATCATTATATATTAGCATTTTTTTTATATAATGTATGTTTATATGTTATATTTGAACTACTAAGCTCTCAGGCTTAGCGCGGATGTGTAATCGCGCAGGTAGCTTGGTGAAGGATATGAAGTTTTTCGTTATGCCACGAGAAGAGTAAGAGTTGTCGAGACCAACTAGAGGGTAATGCATACATGTATAACTTTTAATTATGATGTATTTCTGGTAAGAGAATATTTATATGTATAAATGGAGTTTTGATAAAGATAATGATTTTGTAAATGTTATTTAAAATTAACGTATTATGGTTTGAACTCAGTTACAGGTTTTTAAAAGATAACGAAAAGTGACATCCTTATACTTTATATACTTACTGTATGTATACTAAGTATATGTATAGTACTTATATAGGGTATCGGGGTGTTACAGCAGGCTTCTCATTTTTAAAATTTATATCATCAATCAGAACAAAATTTTTGAGACTTCCGATTTCATGGGATGAGGGATCCTGGTGCTTCTTCATCAAGAGGCCCCCAGAATGATGACCATGAGATCCTTTCGTCTACTTTTGATGAGGACCATGACAGATCAGAACTCTAAGGTAATGGGGATTTTGGTGCTCCTACTTCGGATGAACTCAGGACAAGTAAATTGCCTCCTCCTCCAACAGGCAATGACTTTTTAAGGGCTCTATTTGATGACCTACCTCCACCTTCTAATTGATGTATAAATATTGTATCAATTATATAAACATTGTATAATAAGCATAAATATATTATTTCCATCTTTACTGTAACTCTCTCTCTCTCTGTCTCTCTCTCTCTCTTTTTATCTAGCCTTCATATCTTCTCCTTGCCCCCTATATAGGCTCAAGCCCATGATTTTTTCTATGCATTTTTCCTTTCTCAATCAATGGGTCTTCTATGCCCCCTGATTCAATATCTTCTTTTGATTCTTTGCTTCATAGGATGTTTGAATGGTTTCATTGACTCATAGTCCAAGGTGATCAGCTGGAGTATTTTCATTGACGCCTTCTAGATGCTTGTTTAATTCTTGCTTTGGAATGACATAATGCTCCACATTTATAGCTTTTATCTTTAAGATGATGAAAATATGAATAATGGAGGCCCCAAACAGCGTAGATACATTCATTTCAAACTATGTTTCAATTGGTAGCTTCTTCATGACCTTGCCAATAATTATTTCCTTTGCCCAATGCGTCCTTCAAGGTTCGACTGCTCAAGAAACTTCTCTTAACTTGAAGTTTTTGTATGACAAAAACATTTTTGAATTTTTTTTTTTGAATTTTTTTTTGAATTTTGATTTTGAAATCAAATGTTGGTTTTGCCAAATCAATGTCAATGTACCTCAGGACTTGATTTTTCCAAATTAACATATATATAATATGACAACCCTAGTTACCGTACTAAACTCGGGAATCATTTCTATTGAAGCAAGAATTGTTGCACTTCAGATAGGCACATACACATTACTTGGCCAAAGGTCTCATTGAGTTTAAATATTGTCTATCTCATATGCATGCTTATTCAAACTATCTCCACTAATAGACTACCAAGATAGATCAACAGGTCTTTGATAGGCTTGAAATGGGGTCTATAAGGGACATGGGTTAAATGAAGGCCATTTTGAGATAGGAGCTGATGTGACACAATGGACAAACCTTCACACTATAAATTTCTTGTTGAATCTTTTGGGAGCATGAAAAGATAGAGCTTTGAACATTCTTCTTTCTTTTTGGCATTAAATTGAATCTTGATTTGGATAGTCTTTGCCTTTGCAAAATGTTTGGTACCCAAATTCGTTTCTTTTCTTCTTCTCCCTTTTCTTTCTTTTTCTTTTTCTTACTCTTCCCTTTCTTTGAGTATTTTATCACTTTGTCCTTCTTCCTTGTAGGACTGTCAAGTATAGAACTTTCAAGAACTGAATGGTCTTTCTCCTTTTTCTTTGATTTTGATTGAATCATTGGTTGGGTTGGATCAATTCAAGTCAATCCATCCTTATAAACTAAATGGAACCCTTTTGCTGTCTTAGGTAAAAGAGAACTCAGTTGGATTTCTGAACCATTTTGGGTTTTCTTTTCTTTTTTCTTTTCTTTTTCTTTCTTTTGTCTTTTTTTGTTTTCTTTTCTTCTTTTTTTTTGGTTCTATCTCTAAAAGAGTTGTCTTGTTTGTACTAACTAAGGCTTCCAATAATGGATGAGTGGAGTAACATAAATCTTCTTTAACATGGATAAATCATTTGTTAATCTGATGTTGTCTTGATATATTGGAAATATTAAGAAAACTTCAGTTACCCTTATGGTCTTAAGAACTTCAACTATCTTCATGGTCTTGAAAACTTCAACTACCCTTATGGTCTTGAAAACATCAACTACCCTTATGGTTTTGAGAACTTCAAATATCCTCATGGTCTTGAGAACTTCATCTATCCTCATGATCTTGGCTAATCATTATTTTCTTTGATCTTCTTGGCTCTTCACCTTAGTGATCATAAGATTTGTCAAAAGTATCACAATAGCTCAGGGTAGGTTATTGGGGTTTGTAGGCCAATGAAAAGAAAGCTAAAATTTTATGAAGGCTCAAATGGACAACTAGGGATTGATATTTAATAGGGTGGATACTAGTTGTTGGCTAACCAAACAATGCCTAGATCATCTCTCCCTTAAATAAGCAGAGTTCAATTTCGCCTCAAAAGTTTGTCAAAGCATGTTCTAAGACTGACCAGGACCTAGAAAAAGGTAATTATGCAGGAGCCCTCTCTAAGTAAGCATACACAACTCAATGCTATAGAGAAATTCCCTCACCTAATAAAGTCATTCGACTCATGATGCATAAATATATTAATTCATGAATTATCAAGCTAGATTCCTCATCGGTTAAGCATCAAAATGAACAAAGACCAACAAAATTTTAAAGAAAGTAATTTATTCAAACAAATTTAAATTTGAAAAACATGATTGTTCCAATTAAATATTAAAGAAAGTAAAATTGAAAAGTAACATTCAAGCTAAGGGAAGTTCATTGAGTTGGAGTCGAAGACACTTCATTTATTTAGACATCTTAAGGGTAAGGATTTTTTTCATCATCAAAGGTCATTGCTTCATCATCCACAGTTAATCCAAACTTGTTTAGTAGTATATCCTCTTTAGCAGCTTCTCTATCCATATCATGATGAGATGATAAGATAAAACTCTTCATGAAGGTTGCAAGAGGTGGCGCCCTTCCAATTTTAGGTAGAGGCTTATTCTTAGTGTTGGGCTTATTAGATTTAGGCAGCTTACCACTGTCAATTAGATTTTGGATCTCATGCTTCAATTGGGTACATCTATCGATTTCATGTCCTTGAGTCTGATGAAATTGACAAAAAGCCTTAATATTAAATTTTGGGGGTAAAGGATTTGGCAAAGGTCGAGGAGTTAAGGGTTGTAACAATCCCCTCTTTTGTAACTTATTGAAAACCCAAGATAGTGGCTTCCTTAATTCCGAAAACTGCCTCATTCCTCCTTGACTGGTGGCATTAACATTAGCATCCTTTTGTGTATTTTGATTGTTAGGCTGATAATTCCATTTTGTAGACAAATGGTTCTTCTCTCTTTCCTCTTGACCTTTTCCACTGGGGTGATAACCACCCTTATTGCCCCACTTAGACAGCACTTGGTTTGGTTGGTCTCGTAGAATAGGGATTGGTCCCTCATTTTTCATCCGATCTCTACTAGTGAACATGTTCTCCACGGATGCTGCCTTAGCATTGTTGATGATCTCTAGAATTTCAATAAACTGGGTCTTCATGGTCTCAGCAATGGCCTGTAATATCCCAAGGTATGCCCTAAAAGTTTTGGAGTTATTGTGGTATTTGGAATTAATGTATATGTATATATGGGAAATATAACTACAATATAAAAGACATATACATATACATCACATATACATGGAATATAAAACGGTGTAGGAAAAGTGAGTGGTGTATATATATATATATTTGTATAATTAGTTAATAGTAATAATAATGATGATAAAGACAAAGAAAAAAAAAAGAAGAAAGTCAAAAGGAATTGTGGGGTGGAGATTTAATGGTATTATTATTATTATTATTATTATTATTATTATTATTATTATTATATATATATATATGGTTATCGTGAGAAGAGGGGAAGATATTTTCTTTCTTCTTCTTTTTCCCCTTTTTGGTTCTTGCACGAGAGAGAGAGAGAGAGATATAGAGAGGTGATGATCTTCATCAAATTTCTTAAGGATTTTAAGAGTATTGAAGATGGAGATGAAGATTTGGCAACATATTCAAGTAAGTATTAATCTCTTGAGTTGATTTTATTGATTATATGTATATATGAGTCTTTATCTTCTTGTTTTGATTTTCTTTTGGATTGAGGTTATGTTTGGTATAATTGGTGTGTAAGATGAAGATAATGAAAGATTGAAGTATGTAAATGTGTGAAATTGATAACTAAGTGATGATATGTTGAGATAATTGTGAGGATGATGATGAATGGTTGAGTTAGGGTTTAGAATAAATGAATTGGTACTTTGAGTAATTGATTCTAGTGATGTATATATATATTAATTAGTATGATGATATAATGAAGTTATATAAATGTTAAGGTGATAGAAAATTGATAAATATAATCAAAGATAATGGTTAAGAGGGTGGTGGATGAATTTTGAAGTGTTTGGTCTTGGAATCAATGAAGGACACGGCTAAGTTATGAGAGACACGGCCAAGTTAGGGCAAACCTGGCCGTGTTGGATGAGTTTTGGAGAGACACGGCCATTGGCTTGCCCGTGTCCCTTGCCTGTGTTCGTTACTGTTGGATTTTTGTTGAGAGACACGGCCGTGTCCCTTGCCCGTGTCTGCCTCGGATGATTTGGTGTTGAGTGACACGGCCACAAGCTTGGCCGTGTCCCTTGAGTGTGTTTGCTACTGGATGTTTGTGTTGAGAGACACGGCCACAAGCTTGGCCGTGTCCCATGAGGGTGTTTGATATTGTGTTTGTTATTTGCTCTTACATGGTTGGATCCTCCAAATGTCTTCTTGTATCTACATTTTAAATATACTTAAAACAAAGATGACCTAAACAAATGTGTATTGAGGATTCCAAATCTAAGAATAAGGTAAATTATATATGTGTACATCAATGATGATATTATATGAACAATGTTATGTCTTATGCATTGTGAACCTTGAGAATTGTAATGTTTGATATGAATAATGTAGTTTGTGGTGTTATATCAATGATATTATATATACAATATGAAGGATATGATGAAGTATGTGGTTATGTACAATTGAATAATGAAATATTATAATATGATTTGAGACATAATATGAAATGAAGTCATTGTGATTGGCTATGATAAAACAAATGTAAAGTGAAGCCATTGTGATTGGCTCTGATGATTTAATTGAAAGAAAGAAGGCATGTTTGCCTAGATGATGATAAGTATTGAAAATGATATTGATAATGAAATAATAAATGAATTGTGTGACTAATATGTTATTCAATTTCAGAATTCTGGGTTTGGAGGCATGCCTATAAAATGAAAAAGGTAACAGTCTTGCCGGGTTGAGGATCTCCTCATGTTGAGTTGATGGTCCAAGAGACTGGGTCTGTTACACTATGATAATTATGATTATGAGATATATGATTGGTAACAGTCTTGCCAGGTTGAGGATCTCCTCATGTCGAGTTGATGGTCCAAGAGACTGGGTCTGTTACACTATCCATGGATAGAATTATTGATATATGATGCCTACGGGCTTGATTATTGTGATTATGAACCAAAGCAGTAACTCTGAACTTTGAATAACATATTAGTGTCTGTTGGGCCCGAGTCTGTCTTTGTTGTCAATGTGATATCCAAATGTTGAAATAAATGGATAATGAGATCTATGAATGCTTTTGATGAAAATATGATTTATGTTTAATGAATTGTGAATAATACAATGTTATGAAGTATGATTTTGTAATGTGTGTATTGATATATTGAAAGTGAATATGGCTTGAGGAGCTTTGTTGAGATATGAGTTTATGAAAATATAGTATGTTGTGTACAATGTATATGAATGTGGAATTTGTAAGAATTGTTTTCATGAAGGTTTGGATAGGCCATGGAAAGGTGATTTATTGAAATGATGTATATGTATATGTTTATGAGATAGAAATGGTAAGTATTGTATTGGGAATGTTCTATGTAAATATGTGTATAATTATATGAGATTAGTGGAAATATATGAAGAATGCATTGAGAAAGGAAAAACGGGGTAAGCGAACAATAGAACATAATGCTAAAAACATGAGGTATGATTATTTTGTAAAGTATATTTTAATATTTATTTATACTACTAAGCTCTCGGGCTTAGCGCGGATATGTAATCGCGCAGGTATTTATGCGGATGATCTGGAAGCCTAGCTGTTATGCCACGAAAAGGGTAAGAGTATCTCGAGACCAACTAGAAGGTGATGCATACATATGTAATATTAATTATGTTGTAGTTTTGATAAGAATAATGACTTTTGTAAATGTTCTTTAAACTAATATAATATTGCTTGTACTTGGATAAAGGTTTTTAAATTGCAACGAAAAGTGACATTCTTATACTTTATATACACATTGTATGTATACCAGGTATATGTATAGTGCTTATATAGAGTATGGGGGCGTTACAATTATTTTGGTATCAGAGCTTGGTTCGAGATTCTCTGCCTAAGTGAAATTAAAAAGAAAATTTTTGAAGAGTTTAAATAAGAATTAAAAAGAAGATTTTGGAAATGCAATTGGTAATACATGCATATGCATTCACACCTAGGTTGGTCTCGAACGTGGCATTATGTGATTTGTGATGTTTCTGAACAACAGGAGATGGATGATAGTGTGTAAATGAGATTTTATACGAAAGCAAATTTTGAAATGTTGATAATTGAAAAGTGATTGTGATATAAAGAAATGATATGGAATTTATAAGTAAAAAGTTTGATTATTGATATGTGTTTGACATGTAAAGAAATGGCTAGAAGAATAAAGTTGGGAATGAATTAAAAACAAAATTTGGATTTAATTATGTAATCTTTCCTCTATTATTTGAACCTCTTTCTAATAAACTTTATGTTTGGATTTTTAGAAAGAGGAAAGATTGTTAGATGGGTAATATGGAAAGATATATTTTTTTTAAATGAAAAGAGTACGGTGAAATATTGAATGAGTTGATTGGTATAGATTAAGTGTGATAATTTAAGGAGTGGATATGTAAAGTTAAGATTTTGTTTAAAAAGGAAAAAGAGATGATGTTGGTTAGGTACAAAGAGATATTGGTGTTGTTTGTATTGTTCTTTTAATGTAAACATGGTGATTTCAATGTTAGAAATGTGATATGTTTGAATATTGTAAAAGCTCCTGTAAATGGTGGTAATATGTGATATTTAGATTGTTGGAATGAGCTTAGTAATTGTGAAACATATATGTTTGATGTTGTTTTGTGGTATATACATATAAGATGTTTTAAGATTTATATTAAGAGAATGAGATGAATAAATTGAAGTTTAAGTAAATTAGTAAGTTGAAAATTTATAGTTTTAATGGAATGTGAAAAAACAAAGAGCAATTAAATATTAATAGTTTAATGTATTTACATGAGATATATGAAATGAATATAGTGCACATGAAAGTATTAGGAATTGGGAGATGTGATTGATAGTAGGAAAATTTGGTTTGAAATGAAAGAAAATGAATTGAGCAAAAGAAAATGAGTTACTTTAAGTAATTTGATTGGAAAGGATAAAAATGATTATGAAAGATGTGTTAAAGATATTTATAAACAAATGTGAGAGAGATATCACATTGGAAATGTGATTAAGCTCCTTGTGAAATAATATTATAAGTAGAGTGTATATATTTATTGAAGTTAATGAATAACTTAGGTTATAATAAACAAATGAGAATGATGATAGTCAAAGGAAAGTGGTAAATATTAAATTTGTATAAACTATATGCAAAAGAGAAATTTAATAAATTGAATAATTATGTGTATATATATAAAAAGGATATGTGAGATAAACTTTTCGACATGAATGTAATGGTTATATGTAAGAAAGGTGGGAAGTGAGTCACACTATAAATGTGACTTATGAATGTGTATATAATATGTTTATTATTTTATACCATTACATGTTTAATGGTATTAGAAATGAGATTGCATATAGTAGTGGACCTAATAGAGATTAAATCTTAATTTTTGTAGAATAGATTATGTGATGAAATAGAAGATGAAAATGGATTTGGGTAGTATTGGATAAACTAAATGAGACTACCATAAGATGTTTTGGAACTCAAAGTATTTATGTGTGGAAGTGTTTTATGTATAAGCGTATAATAAGAAATTGTAAGGAAAGAATATTGTATTTGAAAATTTTTAGAAGAGATGGTTTGGAAATGGAGTAATAAATGAAACTTGTGTAAGATTTGTATCTGATTGAAGGATAGGCATAGAAAATGTTAACGAGTTAAACTTGTAAGATTTGCATATGAGTTAGGTTAATGATGATTAAATAGTCAAAAGCAAACTGTTTTGAGATGGAATTAAAATGTGTTAATTCTTGGTGTAATAAAAGTTTAGAGGATAAATATATAACTTTTGTAATACAATCTAGCATTATAGTCGTAAAGACTGGAATTCGAATGATAGAAGAATGATATTGATTTACAAATCTCAAGTCTGATTGTTAATATATCATGGTCATATGATTTGGTTAGTGTGATTAGTTGGTTAGTTTTATTATCTTCAAATTTAGAGCCGAGATGATATAACTATAGTACCGTTTTGGTAAGATTGATAACTATGTTTCTAGATATATTGGTTAAAAGATATGATTGAATAATGAGATGTTCTATATAGTTGATGATATATGTGTATATTATTTTGATGTGACGAGAAACCATGATGGTTGGAAATGAATTATAATTGAGGTATAGTGCCTAATTGATTTTGAGAAATGAATTGTGAAAAGATAAATAAACGGACCTATCTGCCTCCTGCGGACCTCTGGGATTGGCAGTGGCCTGAGGCCCAGTGGGCAACCGACCTGGTTCGGGGGAAAGCTCGTTTATGAAGTTATAGTTGTTGGCCATATTGATAAACTTTGAATGAGTATAAGAAATGATGATATAATTATTGAAATAATGAAATGTATATGTATAAGCATGATTCTTATTGATTGAATATATGAATTTGGAAAGATTAGAATTTGAATATAAGTTTGACCTAATGAACATAGGTTATATATATGTATATATGGTGAAATTCCATGATAAATTTCGATAAGCTAATTGTTGATTTGAATCAAACAAGGTTGAAATGATAGTATATTGTGATAGATAGATCGATTGATCTAGATTTCGCTAAGGTTGCGAGTCAATATTGAGATTTAATATGTACAGTTGTACTAGGAGTGTAAAATTGAAATGGTAATGTGTATGATGTAATATTCGGACATATGAATGAACATAAATAAATTGAATTATATCAATTGTACATGGTGAGAAAAAGAGAAATGTTGTTCACCTGTTAAGTAAGTTTAAAAACATTGTGTTAACATTTATATTAAGTGAGAAGCAAGCTAAAGAAAGTAAGGATATTGTTATCCATTGAGGTTTGGTAAATATTTATTTTGAAAGTGATTGTAAGAACGGAATAATTAATGCTAAGATATTAATTAGTAACTTTTGAGGTTAAAGTTAAGAGGATATTTATAAAGAGATAATGTGATAGTCTGACTCAAATACAAAGATAAAATTCATTGGAGATGTTATGAGATATCTTGATTGTTTTGTTGAGAAAGTAATATGATGTAAAGATATATTTATATACCTATACAAGGATGAATTATGAATTTCAGAGAAGATGATTATCTCTAAGGGGGAGAGTAGAAGTTATAAGATTTGATAAAATTATAATGTAAGATACGATTATCTTCATATGAAAGTAAGATGGTGAATTGTTCTAATTGGGTTGTTATTGTGTTAGATAATTTCGAGGACGAAATTATTTAAGGGGGAGAGAATTGTAATATCCCAAGGTATGCCCTAAAAGTTTTGGAGTTATTGTGGTATTTGGAATTAATGTATATGTATATATGGGAAATATAACTACAATATAAAAGACATATACATATACATCACATATACATGGAATATAAAAGGGTGTAGGAAAAGTGAGTGGTGTATATATATATATATTTGTATAAATAGTTAATAGTAATAATAATGATGATAAAGACAAAAAGAAAAAAAAGAAGAGAGTCAAAAGGAATCGTGGGGTGGAGATTTAATGGTATTATTATTATTATTATTATTATTATTATTATTATTATATATATATATGGTTATCATGAGAAGAGGGGAAGATATTTTCTTTCTTCTTCTTTTTCCCCTTTTTGGTTCTTGCACGAGAGAGAGAGAGAGAGATATAGAGAGGTGATGATCTTCATCAAATTTCTTAAGGATTTTAAGAGTATTGAAGATGGAGATGAAGATTTGGCAACATATTCAAGTAAGTATTAATCTCTTGAGTTGATTTTATTGATTATATGTATATATGAGTCTTTATCTTCTTGTTTTGATTTTCTTTTGGATTGAGGTTATGTTTGGTATAATTGGTGTGTAAGATGAAGATAATGAAAGATTGAAGTATGTAAATGTGTGAAATTGATAACTAAGTGATGATATGTTGAGATAATTGTGAGGATGATGATGAATGGTTGAGTTAGGGTTTAGAATAAATGAATTGGTACTTTGAGTAATTGATTCTAGTGATGTATATATATATTAATTAGTATGATGATATAATGAAGTTATATAAATGTTAAGGTGATAGAAAATTGATAAATATAATCAAAGATAATGGTTAAGAGGGTGGTGGATGAATTTTGAAGTGTTTGGTCTTGGAATCAATGAAGGACACGGCTAAGTTATGAGAGACACGGCCAAGTTAGGGCAAACCTGGCCGTGTTGGATGAGTTTTGGAGAGACACGGCCATTGGCTTGCCCGTGTCCCTTGCCTGTGTTCGTTACTGTTGGATTTTTGTTGAGAGACACGGCCGTGTCCCTTGCCCGTGTCTGCCTCGGATGATTTGGTGTTGAGTGACACGGCCACAAGCTTGGCCGTGTCCCTTGAGTGTGTTTGCTACTGGATGTTTGTGTTGAGAGACACGGCCACAAGCTTGGCCGTGTCCCATGAGGGTGTTTGATATTGTGTTTGTTATTTGCTCTTACATGGTTGGATCCTCCAAATGTCTTCTTGTATCTACATTTTAAATATACTTAAAACAAAGATGACCTAAACAAATGTGTATTGAGGATTCCAAATCTAAGAATAAGGTAAATTATATATGTGTACATCAATGATGATATTATATGAACAATGTTATGTCTTATGCATTGTGAACCTTGAGAATTGTAATGTTTGATATGAATAATGTAGTTTGTGGTGTTATATCAATGATATTATATATACAATATGAAGGATATGATGAAGTATGTGGTTATGTACAATTGAATAATGAAATATTATAATATGATTTGAGACATAATATGAAATGAAGTCATTGTGATTGGCTATGATGAAACAAATGTAAAGTGAAGCCATTGTGATTGGCTCTGATGATTTAATTGAAAGAAAGAAGGCATGTTTGCCTAGATGATGATGAGTATTGAAAATGATATTGATAATGAAATAATAAATGAATTGTGTGACTAATATGTTATTCAATTTCAGAATTCTCGGTTTGGAGGCATGCCTATAAAATGAAAAAGGTAACAGTTTTGCCGGGTTGAGGATCTCCTCATGTTGAGTTGATGGTCCAAGAGACTGGGTCTGTTACACTATGATAATTATGATTATGAGATATATGATTGGTAACAGTCTTGCCGGGTTGAGGATCTCCTCATGTCGAGTTGATGGTCCAAGAGACTGGGTCTGTTACACTATCCATGGATAGAATTATTGATATATGATGCCTACGTGCTTGATTATTGTGATTATGAACCAAAGCAGTAACTCTGAACTTTGAATAACATATTAGTGTCTGTTGGGCCCGAGTCTGTCTTTGTTGTCAATGTGATATCCAAATGTTGAAATAAATGAATAATGAGATCTATGAATGCTTTTGATGAAAATATGATTTATGTTTAATGAATTGTGAATAATACAATGTTATGAAGTATGATTTTGTAATGTGTGTATTGATATATTGAAAGTGAATATGGCTTGAGGAGCTTTGTTGAGATATGAGTTTATGAAAATATAGTATGTTGTGTACAATGTATATGAATGTGGAATTTGTAAGAATTGTTTTCATGAAGGTTTGGATAGGCCATGGAAAGGTGATTTATTGAAATGATGTATATGTATATGTTTATGAGATAGAAATGGTAAGTATTATATTGGGAATGTTCTATGTAAATATGTGTATAATTATATGAGATTAGTGGAAATATATGAAGAATGCATTGAGAAAGGAAAAACGGGGTAAGCGAACAATAGAACATAATGCTAAAAACATGAGGTATGATTATTTTGTAAAGTATATTTTAATATTTATTTATACTACTAAGCTCTCGGGCTTAGCGCGGATATGTAATCGCGCAGGTATTTATGCGGATGATCTGGAAGCCTAGCTGTTATGCCACGAAAAGGGTAAGAGTATCTCGAGACCAACTAGAAGGTGATGCATACATATGTAATATTAATTATGTTGTAGTTTTGATAAGAATAATGACTTTTGTAAATGTTCTTTAAACTAATATAATATTGCTTGTACTTGGATAAAGGTTTTTAAATTGAAACGAAAAGTGACATTCTTATACTTTATATACGCATTGTATGTATACCAGGTATATGTATAGTGCTTATATAGAGTATGGGGGCGTTACATGGCCTCTTTTATTTCATCCATCTTGGCATTGAGGGCATCATCCACTATTCTTTGAATTTGTTCG
The DNA here is from genome assembly GCA_947685225.1 of Garcia nutans. Taxonomy (NCBI): domain Eukaryota; kingdom Viridiplantae; phylum Streptophyta; class Magnoliopsida; order Malpighiales; family Euphorbiaceae; genus Garcia; species Garcia nutans. The sequence continues at coordinate 25,985,031 of CANTUV010000007.1, read as the reverse complement.
GAATCCATTGCTTTTGGTGAGCAAGTGATTGAGTCATTACTAGATTCTTCGCTACTGGTGAAGGTTGGATTGTCGTAAGCTTTTGAACTATCATAATCTTGGGCTGTGAGCCAGAGAGGATAAATGATATGAGATGCAAATGTATGCATGTATGCACAAACAATAGACAAACAAGGACAAATAGGATGTTCCTTCCAACCTTATAACATCCACACACGAATGGCAAGTCTCTTTTCCTTGGTATATGGTTAACAAAATACCAACTTGGGACATCTTGTTTTTGAATAATTCCCTCGAACGTTTCAACCAATAGTTATATTTTCAAAAATGGAAATCATTTCATAATAATTTTCATTAATTAGGTTTTAATCCATTCATCCAACTAAAGTAGCTTTTATGCTATATTGGATTAAAACAAAATTAAGAGTTTATTATAAATAGATTTCTCACTTGAAAAAAGTAACTAATGATTCATGCCAAAAACAAGCCCATGATTAATTATTCTTAGTATAAACTAGGATTACAATTGATTTTTGGTATTTCGTAATTGACCCAAATAATTTGCAAGCTCTTTGTAAGAAAAGGTTGGATGAAAATAATTTTGTTTCTAAGCCCATTGTAAAAAGATTTAAGGAAAAATGAATTTTGGGCTTAATATTTGGGCCATGAGCAAAAGAATTTTTGATTTGTTTTTAGAAAAGTCTTATGTCCAAAGACCATCTTGAAAAGTTTTGAAAATAGCTTTGGTATTTTAGACTTTAAAGAAAAATTTATTTGAGCTTGCAAATGTACTTGGGTCATATTAGAAAAAGAGAAAACCAAATAAGCCATGATTTAAGCCAAGACAAATTAACCATAGTCAAACAACATGCATTTGGGGTAAAAACGTAAGGAAAGTAACTAGGCTAATTGCATGAGCTTTAGTCATTGGGTTAAAATGCTTAGGTTCCCATAGCAAGTATATCCAAATGGTACGAGGCTACGAGTGGTTACGCCATGCTCGATCTCCATACCTTGAGTGAAAGTATAGTATCCCTTACATAACACAACACGGGTAACACGGGCATCCTAACTCACGCACACGATGCAATCTAATATGATGCAATTGATAATATAATTATAAGAAAGAATAGAATAATAAAAAGACCAATGGAATCAACTTCTCTTATCCCCAGTGGAGTCGCCACTGTGAGCGGGGATTTTTTGCCCCTACTCCTGGTTGAATGGTTCTTACGACTTTGGCACTGTTTAGGCTCGGGGCCTTAGAGAACACGGACCTAAGTCCGGAGAAAATGGAGCGCCACTCGGACGGGCCAGGAAAAGGAAAGGGGTGGATGACTCGATTCCTAAGGAATCCCCAACCCCCTAATGGGTTTGGAAAGTTTGGTACATGTGGGGAAGGTGAGAAATGGCCCAGCACCCCCACAATGCCCGGTTCATTGGAACCGGTCTCCTTTACAGGTCTTAATATTATAAAATTCTTAAATATAACAGTATTATCCTTATTACATGCAACAATTGAAATAAAGCATCGTTATATTAAAATCAAAGCAATGTCCAAACAAAGCAAATAAATAGACACCCATCTAAAGATGGAAACATGCCCTTACATCATCCATGCCTAAACTAATAGGGCACCCACCAAAAGGTAGAAAAATGCCCTTTATATTGGTCCAAAAAATATAAAAGCAATTTAAATTACATGATATTTAACTATTGAGGTACCCAAAGTGGAAACATACCTCTTACAACATTTGGAAATCAAAATAAATTGATAAAGGTAAATAACCATTCATCATAAATAAATCATTCATCAACGATATCAAACATCAATCAAAATATAAACATTCATCCATGATAATTTAAATAAACCAAGCATTGAACTTAAATAAATTAAAGTATATAAAATAAATCAAAGCATATAATGAACTACACAATCAAATCTAAGAATAAATAAAGCAAGTAAAGATACAAATTAAGGCTACTATTTCTATTTAAGATTCTTTTTTTAATGATTAGGGTTTTGAAATTTATTGGTTTCAGCTACTGTAAGTTTTAAGGGAATTAAAATGTATTAATGTTTTATAATTTATGAGATTGATGAGGTTCTTTGATTAATCAAATTAGGGTTTGAGTGGTAAAATCATGAAACTAGGGTTTGGATACCTTAAAACATTATGTTTATGATTATTAGCTACTGGATTATTATTTTGGATTTACTATATTGAATTTTAATATTTAGATTCATAAGGTTTTAAGGTTTTAAAGTTTAGGATATAGAAAAATTAGGGTTTAAGTTTTTAAGGGAATTGGGGTTTAAGAAAACTAGGGTTTAAGGTTAGCTAGTTTGGGGTTATTGTTTTATTAGTTTTTGTTATAGTTTTGTGTCTTGTTTGTTATGTTAATTATGGTTTTATTTAGGTATTTTGTTAGTTTTAATCGGTTTGTTTAGTGTTTTCTTTAATTGTGGTAGTTTTTATTTCTTTCAGTGTTTATGTTGTTTTTGATCTAGTTCTTAGTATTCGTTTATGTTTTGATTGTTAATGTTTATTTATTGCTTGTTTAAGTTTTGTTTGCAAGTTTTGTATAGGTTAAAACAGGGAAGGAAACTAATTGAAGGAGAAAGGGGTAGTGGCTGACATAGGCAGAGGACACGGCCAAGTCACTGGCCGTGTCCTATATCAAAGAAAAAGAAAGCCAATCTTCACAGTAGCAGACACATGCAAGGGACACGGCCAAGTCCTGTGGCCGTGTCCCTCCAAAGAAGCCAACACGGCCAAGTCACCTTGACTTGGCCGTGTCTCACCAATTTCAAAGGGCAAAGAGAAGCAAATTCCACAGAGGCAGACACAGGCAAGGGACACGGCCAAGTCACCTGGCCGTGTCCCTCCAACAAGGTGCAACACGGCCAAGTCAAGCTCCACTTGGCCGTGTCACTCAACAAAGAAGAAAAGAAGATCAAAAGCATTCAGTGGTGGACACATGCAAGGGACACGGCCAAGTCTTGTGGCCGTGTCCCTCCAAAAGTCACTCACACGGCCAAGTCACATCTGACTTGGCCATGTCCCTCATGAACCAAACGCGCACCGATTTTTAAAGCCGATGTTTCATATAAAAGGAAAAGAAAAGCTAGGGTTTGCGGCTGTTGATGATTTTGAGCAAAAGTTTGAGCCGTCAGAGAGTAGAGATTAGGGTTTTTACTTTGTATTCTTGGATTTTGATTAAACTTTGGATCAAAACTAGCTAGATTAGATTGTTCATGCCAGTTATTCATTCTTCTTGCAAGATTTGAATAAGAGATTATTCAGAAGCTTCAAGGAGTTGTAACTTGGTTTTGTTCTTGAATTTATTCTCTTTATTTTCATTGAATGAATATTATCATGTCTATTTGGATTTCTTTGAACATTAATGAGATGAATATGTTTGATTGCATTATGAACTAATTTGATCTAGTCTAGGTTTTGTATGGATCTACTATGATTGTATGAATTGGTTATGCTCTTAGTTAATAATTTCTTTAGCCTTGATTGAATGAAATAATGTTAACATGTAATTGACTGGCGACCAATTGTGTGTTTTAGGTATTAGATGAGGGATTGAGAGATGAAGTCTAATGCTGGAACAATTCAATTAAGGACTTAGGTGAATTAGAGATATAACCTATTAAAAAGATTGTTTCAATTATAACAAGATTAGTTGTAAGAGGTTTGAATGCGAGAGCTTATTTCCTTGACTCAATTAATTAAGTTGTTTGAGAATGAATCTTTGAAATTAAATTAGTTAAGTGGAATAACCGTTCATACATATTAGTAGTAGAGAAGTGCAAACCCTAGACCCTTTTATCAAGTGAATCTAAACATCAGCTTTTGTTTATTTTTATTGTTTTCAACTTCAATCAATCTTCTTAATTACTTTGCAATTTAAATTCTTTACTACTTGTTATTTTTATTCTATAAACAATTAGCCACTTAAGTTTCCTTGAGAGAACGACCTTGGGGCGATCACCTTTGCTACAACTACCTCGTATACTTGCGAGTGACGCTTTGTGGTAAAGTTAATTTGAGCGCGACAAGTTTTTGGCGCCGCTGCCGTGGAAGCTAATTGGCGTAATTATTTATTTTAAAAAAATAAAAAGATATTTTAGATTATTTTTCAGTGTTTTCATTTTATTTTATTTGTCTTTTGCTTTTGATATTTCTTTTTCTAGAAATTTTTGTTTATGCAAGGCAGGAGATCACTCGAAGGAGAGCTACATCCATTCATTCCAGAAATTCAAAGAGTGAAAAGGAGCAGGGAAGAGTTTGAGCTCTACACCGAATTTGATACTTCAGAGGAAGACATTTCAGATTTTGAGTCAGAATCTGCACAATCAGTTAAAATGGCTGAAGAAAGACAAAGAACCATGAGAGATTTTGCTAGACCCGTCATTGGGACTTCCACTTCTTGCATAAGACTGACAGATGCAGCAAGGAACTATGAGTTGAAGAACATTCACTACAACATGCTGCCATCATTCTATGGAGTTCCAAATGAAGATCCTTTGAACTTTATTCGGGATTTCTACTCCACCCTCAACACTTTTCCTTTGGGAGGACTAACAGAAGATCAGTTGAGGATGAGATGTTTCCCTTATACTTTGAAGGATAGGGCAAAGAGTTGGCTCATGATGTTGCCTGAAAATTCACTGACAACTTGGGAGCAAGTTTATAATAAGTTCATGGGCAAGTTCTATTCACACCAAAAGACAGCTGAGTTGAGAGGGAAGATTGCTACATTCTCTCAATTTGAAGGAGAGCCATTTCATGAGGCTTGGGACAGATTCAAGATGCTATTGATCTAGTGTCCACATCATCACTACCCACTTCAACTTCTTAATCAGTTTTTCTATGATGGTCTCACCCAGCAATTTCAGAACATTGTTGATAATGCAGCTGGGGGAGCCATGGGAGAAAAGACAGCTGATGAGACTTATGAGATCTTTGAGATGTTGGGAGCTAATTCTCAACAAAAGAGTGTAAGGGGAAGAAGCAAAGGGGTGAATCAACTGGAAGCCAATACTGAAATGGTTAATCAAATAGCCGAGTTGACAAGGCAGGTTCAGATGCTAAACACGAAGAACAATATTTCTTCATCTACTCAAGAAGTGTGTGGAATCTGTGGGACATTTGGACATGGAGCAAATATATGCCTCTCTGCATATGAATCTTTTGGGAATGAAGCTGAGCAAGTTAATGCTATGGGGGGATTTCAACCAAGAGCCAGGAATGATCCTTACTCCAACACTTACAATCCTGGTTGAAGGAGTCACCTCAATTTTTCTTGGACAACAAATAATGCTCAACAGCCTTTCCATTTGCTCCAGAACCAACAGCAGGACCAATCCTCAAATCAAGGTCAGCCGAAGAGAGAGAGTTTGGAGGAAAGTTTACAAGCTTTCATCAAAGTCAGTGTGCTCAAAACCAAGAGATGAACAATAAGAGACTGGATTCCTTAGAAGCATCTTTTAAGAAGGTGGAGACCCAAGTGGGGCAACTTGCACAACAGATGCAGATTCAACAAAAGGGGAAGTTCCCAAGTCAACCTGAGCAGGCACAAGCAGTGACTATTCTTAGGAGTGGCAAGGTAATTAATAATAATGTTGAAAATAACTCTGTGAATGCAGGTGAGCAAGAAAAGAAAAAGGAAGGAGAATTAGAGAACAAAGGTGCTGAAGAAGGATCAATAGAGAAGTCCTCTACAACAGATTTGCACAAGGCAAGAAATCCATACCGGCCACCTATACCATTCCCTAGCAGGTTGAAGGATGATAAAAAAGATAAGCAGTTTTCAGATATCTTTAACATGCTATCTAAGGTAAGTATCAACTTACCCTTACTTGAAGCAATTAAGAACATGCCGGCTTATGCTAAATTCTTAAAAGAACTGAATACCAAGAAAAAGAGGTATGAGCCGAATGAAAAGGTGATAGTTTCTGAGGTAGCTAGTGCTGTTTTGCAGCATAAACTACCTCCTAAGCTAAAGGATCCTGGAAGCTTTATTATTCAAATTACTATGGGGAATGGAAAAGGTACTGATGGCATGTGTGATTTAGGAGCTAGTGTGAATTTAATGCCTTATTCTGTTTATCTTGATTTGGAATTAGGGGAACTTAAACCAACAAAAATGGTGTTGCAATTAGCTGATAGATCTCTTAGATTCCCGAAAGGGGTTATAGAAGATGTGTTAGTTAAAGTTGGTGGTTTGATAGTACCTGTGGATTTCATTGTTCTTGACATGGAGGTAAGTAGTTCTTCACCATCTACACACACCATTCTGCTGGGTAGGCCTTTTATGGAAACTACCAACACTTTGATTGATGTTAAAAATGGAAAATTATCAATGACTGTTTTGGGACAAACTGTGGAATTTTCTATTTTTAACACTTCTCCTATTCCTACAACTGCTTTCTATGAGGATTGTTCTTTCATTGATTGTGTTGATGCAGTTGTTTCAGATGTTTTTTTGCAGACAGGTTCCTCTGATAAATTGGAGCTGGCATTGACTTTAGAGAGTGATGTGGATATTTTTGATGCAGAAATAGCCAGTTGCCTTGAGACTTTAGAGGGTGCTGAAATAGAGGAGCTTAAGGAGAACCCAATTTTTGAACCTTCCCCCATTGAAAAAGAAGAGAAGAACCCCTCACTAGAGTTAGAGCTGAAAGAGTTACCTAAGAACCTGAAATATGTGCTTTTAGGAGATCACAACACTTTACCTGTGATAATATCTAGTGAACTTAGTGAAGGGGAGGAGATGAGGTTAGTGAGTGAGCTTAAAAGATTGAAGAGAGCAATAGGATGGGGATTGAGTGACATCAAGGGGATTAGCCCTTCCATGTGCATGCATAGAATCACTTTAGAAGAGGGAGCTAAACATGTGAGGGAGACTCAAAGGCGCCTTAACCCAAATATGAGTGAAGTGGTTAAGAAAGAAGTACTCAAATTGTTAGATGAAGGAGTAATTTATCCAATTGCTAATAGTGAGTGGGTGAGCCCAGTACATGTAGTTCCTAAGAAATCTGGAATCACTGTGGTGAAAAATGAGAATAATGAATTGGTTCCTACTAGGACTACTACTGGGTGGAGAATGTGCATCGATTATAGGAAGTTGAACAATGCTACAAAGAAAGATCATTTCCCTCTTCCTTTTATTGATCAGATGTTAGATAAACTTTCTGGGCACTCACATTATTGTTTTCTGGATGGCCTTTCAGGTTACTATCAAGTGCCAATAGCTCTAGAGGATCAGTCCAAGACAACCTTTACTTGCCTTTTAGGACTTATGAATTTCGACGTATGCCTTTTGGCTTGTGCAATGCACCTGCAACTTTTCAGAGATGCATGATGTCTGTTTTCTCAGATATGATCGATGATTTTATTGAGGTATTTATGGATGATTTTTCTGTTTTTGGTAATTCTTTTGATAATTGCCTCAATAAACTTGTTCGCGTGCTTGAGAGATGCATTGAATGTAACCTCACTTTAAGTTGGGAAAAGAGTCATTTTATGGTTACTCAGGGCATTGTCTTAGGTCATGTGGTTTCAAGTAAAGGGATTGAGGTGGACAAGGCTAAAATTGAACTGATTGCTAAGTTACCCCCACCTACCTCAGTTAAGGGAATAAGAAGTTTTCTAGGGCATGCAGGATTTTATAGGAGGTTTATTAAGAATTTTTCCAAAATAAGCCAACCATTGTGCCATTTATTGGGGAAAGATGTTCCATTTGAATTTACAGCACAATGCATGCAAGCTTTTAATTCCCTTAAGGAAAAATTGACTAGTGCACCTGTGATTGTAGCTCCTGTCTGGTCTTTACCTTTTGAAATCATGTGTGATGCCTCTAATCATGCAGTAGGAGCTGTTCTTGGGCAAAGGGTTGATAAATACTTGAGAGTAATATATTATGCCAGTTTAACCTTGAATAGTGCACAAATGAACTACACCACAGCTGAGAAGGAAATGTTAGCTGTTGTTTTTGCTTTAGACAAATTTAGAGCATATTTAATTGGGTCAAAAATTATTGTGCATTCTGATCATGCAGCTCTTAAATATCTGTTAACAAAACAGCATGCTAAACCGCGCTTAATTAGATGGGTGTTGTTATTGCAAGAGTTTGATTTCCAAATTAAGGATACTAAGGGTAGTGAGAATGTTGTTGCTGATCATTTATCTAGATTACCCTTCTTTAGTGAAAACCTTGCATCTGATAGCATTCATAAAAATTTAGAGGTATTTCCTGATGAGCATTTGTTTGTGGTAATTAATGCACCTTGGTTTGCAGATATTGCTAACTATCTTGCCTGTGGTATTTTGCGATCTAACATGTCCTTTCAGGAAAAGAAAAGGTTTCTCCACTTGAGTAAGTTTTATTTTTGGGATGAACCTTATCTATTCCTGATATGCAAAGATGAGATAGTTTGCAGGTGTGTATCTGAGGAAGAACAACTGAGTGTTCTTCAATTTTGTCATGACCTTCATTGTGGGGGTCATTTTGGAGGAAGAAAGACTGCAGAAAAGGTGCTACAAAGTGGTTTTTACTGGCCTACTTTATTTAAAGATGCTCAAGACTATTGTAAGCATTGTGATCATTGCCAAAGAGTAGGTAACATTGGGAGGAGGAATGAAATGCCCCTTCAGTCATATATTGTTGTTGAACTGTTTGATGTGTGGGGAATAGACTTCATGGGCCCTTTCCCCAAGTCCTTTGGTTATGAATACATTTTAGTTGCTGTTGATTATGTTTCCAAATGGGTGGAGGCAATCCCCACCCGTACTAATGATGCTAATGTGGTTGTTAAATTTGTGAAGGAAAACATTCTTAGCAGGTTTGGCACACCAAGGGTGATAGTCAGTGATTGGGGGAGCCTTTTTTGCAACAGGCTTTTTGAGAAGTTAATGCATAAATCTGGTGTGAAGCACAAGGTGGCAACCCCATACCATCCACAGACTTCTGGACAAGTGGAAACATCAAACAAGCAGCTAAAAGGAATTCTGGAGAAGACAGTCAACACATCCAGGAAGGATTGGGCAAGCAGATTGCATGATGCACTATGGGCATATCGGACTGCTTTTAAAACTCCTCTAGGTATGAGTCCATATCCATTGGTGTTTGGAAAAGCTTGTCACTTACCAGTGGAGTTGGAGCACAGAGCATATTGGGCAATCAAGACTCTGAATTTGGACTTGGACAAAGCGAAGAGAGAAAGATTTCTGCAAATTTTAGAGTTAGATGAGCTGAGGAATGAGGCTTATGAGAGCTCGAGAATTTACAAGGATCGCATTAAAGCACTTCATGATAGAATTATAGTACGAAAGACATTGAGTCCAGGTATGAAGGTTTTACTTTTTAACTCACGACTCCGTCTTTTTCCAGGTAAACTCAAGTCTCGATGGAGTGGGCCTTTCGAGATAACTCGGGTATATCCTTCTGGTGCTATTGAATTACTCAACTCTCGAACAAGTGAGACTTTTAAGGTAAATGGACAGAGAGTTAAGCCATACAATGAAGGATTTCAAGATGTGAGGATCATTGATAGCACTTTGATCCGTGATCCCTAAGCCTTGCATGATGTCCAGCTTCATGACATTAAAGAAGCGCTAAATGGGAGGCAACCCATCGGTTTGCATTTATTTTTCATAGTTGTAATTTTAAATTTAGCGAGTATTGATTTATGTTCGGTTTTAATAAATGGACTGTGCTTTGATCGGTTTTTCTTTACTTTGTGTTTCAGGGTGTTTAAAGAAGAAGGTTTGCAAAATTGTTAAAAAAAATGTGTTAAAAGTGAATAAAAAGGCAGTAGGTGACACGGCCAAAGGACTTGGCCATGTCCCTTGGCCGTGTCACACACTGGATATGGCCAAGTTTCCTCAAAAATTTTGTTTCGATTTTGCATTTTGTACAGATTAGGACACACCCAGGGGACACGGCCGTGTCAGTGGCCGTTTCCCTCCAAAACCATTAGACACGGCCGTGTCCCCTTGACTTGGCCGTGTCCCTCCACTTTCACACACCAACACGGCCAAGTCAACACACACACGACCGTGTCACTCCAATTTTACACTTTTAAAAACCCGATCTAGCCCAGTTTCTTTTCATAAATCCCTAATTTCCTATTCTTCATCTCTTTCGTTCTCTCGCTCTCTGTAACACCAAAACCATAGCTTTTGATTTCAAAACTCCACCTCTTCCATTAAAACTTCAAATTACTTCAACAAAACTTGAGATAATCACTTAAAACTTCCTCTTTACTCGTATTACTTTGATTTAATTCAGTTTTGGGTGTTAATTTTTCAGATCTCAAGATGCCAAGAACTAAAACTATCTCACACCGTAAGAAGAAGAAATCTACCGAAGGAGCTTCTTCCTCTTCCTCAACTTTATCTTTTAAGAGGGAAACTCTTTTGGCTCGGGGTTTTTTCCCGACAAGGTATGTGAATGACGAATCTCTAGATGCTTTGCAAATTAGAACTGCTTTTTATAGATATGTGCAATATCTTGGGTGGGAGACTCTAGTATCATTGAGACCTTTGCAGTTTGAGGAACTTACTCTAGAATTTTTGACATCTCTTAAGGTGGAAAGAGATGATAAGAAAATCTGCAGGAGACTGATGTTTAAATTAATGGGTAAATCATTTGTGCTTACTATTGATCAGTTGAATGATATCTATGGTTTTCATCAGCATGGGGAAAGGTCGGTACCCAAAGACTTTAGACAACAATTTGCTTGGGGAGCCTTAGGCTCGGTACTTATGTGGCCAAATCGGCCAAAGCATCTAAATTACGGAACCCTACTTTGAGGTATTTGCACAGGTTTATGTCATGTGGGTTCTTTACTCGGAAGGAGAGCCCGGGTGTGGTTGAGTCGAGCGAGCTATTTTTCTTGGATTGTGTTTTGAATGAAATGACTATTAGTGCCGGCTATTGGTTAGCCGATATTTTTGATACTGTAGCTAATAAAAGGAGGGGGGCAATTTGTGTTGGAGGATTGATCACTACATTAGCAGTAGCCCTTGTTGAGGATTTTGACCCGAGTACTACTCGGATGACTCGAATTTTGGGTAATGATTCCTTGGATCTAGCTACCCTTGAGAAGATGCACATGGTAGTGCATAGGAGAGGGACTTTTGTGATGCCTTCAGCTGAGCCTGAAGCACCGGGGGACAGGCAGAAGAGAGCTCGGGTTGAAGAGGAGTCAGACTCGGATTCTTTAGGTCTAGATGAGGATGCTCCGGTCTCGGAACATCAAGAGGTACTTTTGAGGATTAAGGCCCTGGAGGGCAAAGTGGATCGACTGGATAGCAAGGTGGATCGTAACCATGCTGAGATCTTACAGCAGATGGAACAGATTAACAGTAACCTTGCAACGATCTTGAGTCTCCATCCCTGAGCTGCATCATCTTCCCGCCCACATTTTCCATAGATTTTCAGTCCTTGCTTTATTTTATTTAGTGTACTTTTGTTTTATTTTTCGTTTTTGTTTTTCATGTTAAAACTTTAGTGTTTGGATATTTTATTGTACTTTTGTTATAAAACTTTTGTGTTTGTGATGGAAAGCTAGGGTTTTTGCCTCACCAGGTTCATGGAAGATAGGTTGTCCTCTAACTCTTTTTATTTATTATTCTTGTTTTCCATTAAGGACAATGTCAATTTTAAGTGTGGGGTACTCTTTAAGCTTTTCTTTAATTCATGTTTTGTTTGTCGCTGTGTGTTGTATTGTGTTATGCATGGCATAGTTGTTGAAAATTTATCGATCTTTTCTTTGATTCTAGCTTTGTAGTTGAGACTTTAGTATCAGCATAGATATTAGCAGTTGAATTCATTCAGGATCAATTTTCACATTCTGCAATTCATGACATATAAATCTTTGTGAATCCACCTGTTGAGTTTTGAGCCTCATGTTTGATATTATTTTCAGTTGATTTTCTTTTCTTAAGTGTGCACCTTCATGATTTTTGCATCTCTAGAGTTTGCTTTTGCATACTAATTGAACTCACATTATGATTTAATTTCAAGTTTTAAAATGATGAAGGCAAATTAGGTTAGCCCCTTTAGCTTAAAAAGACTTCCCTTAATATTGATTTCCTTAGTGAGCCAAGTTGAGCCATTGACCATTTCTTGTTTGATCAACACAATTCTCAACTTAACATGTTCTTATTATCATCATACCTATGCATTAAGGAATGGAGTTTTATGATTTGACAATAGGGTAGTTTATTTCATGTGTGGGGTAAGTGAAAAAAAAATGAATTGCTAATTGGGGGTTGAAATGCATACTTTGCACATTGTTTTGATTAAGAGTCATTATTCTTTCCTCTACATTTTAAGCTAGATGTTCCATGCAAGTTTATACTTTTTTTTTATTAAAAAAAAAGAAGAAAAAGAAAAAAAAGAGATATATATATACAAAGTTCATATATTTTCTAGCCTTAGAGAAATTTTGACTCATGTACTTTTCTTTTAGTTGTGCAAGTATGTAAGATTATTAAGAGTTGGTGAGTATGCTATTTGAAGGAGTTATGAATTTCTTAGCAAGAGTAGTGTTTAATTTAGATACTCCATTTCTTGATGCTCCAGCTTAAATGTCTTTTCTCACACTTGCACCTTAGCCCCATTACATCCAAATAAAAGACCTTCGGATTATTTCTTGAGAAAATCAGTGATGGAGATTGGATAATTAAGCAAGTTTATGGCAGTATTCACTCATGAGTGGTTTGAGTGATTAACCTTTGAAATCGAGTGAAACACATAGATGAGAGATAAGATTTGTATGTTTGGATTAATGAATGAGTTAAGAAAATCCTTAATTGAAGGAAATTGCAATTATTTATGTCTGATGTCTTGAAGTTTTTCATCTATATGCTGGAATTATAGTTAAGATTGTTTGAATTTTTAATTTATGCCATGTGAATTTGCTTGAGGACAAGCAAAGTTTTAAGTGTGGGGTAGTTGTTTTATTAGTTTTTGTTATAGTTTTGTGTCTTGTTTGTTATGTTAATTATGGTTTTATTTAGGTATTTTGTTAGTTTTAATCGGTTTTTTTAGTGTTTTCTTTAATTGTGGTAGTTTTTGTTTCTTTCAGTGTTTATGTTGTTTTTGATCTAGTTTTTAGTATTCGTTTATGTTTTGATTGTTAATTTTATTTATTGCTTGTTTAAGTTTTGTTTGCAAGTTTTGTATAGGTTAAAACAGGCAAGGAAACTAATTGAAGGAGAAAGGGGCAGTGGCTGACATAGGCAGAGGACACGGCCAAGTCACTGGCCGTGTCCTATATCAAAGAAAAAGAAAGCCAATCTTCACAGTAGCAGACACATGCAAGGGACACGGCCAAGTCCTGTGGCCGTGTCCCTCCGAAGAAGCCAACACGGCCAAGTCACCTTGACTTGGCCGTGTCTCACCAATTTCAAAGGGCAAAGAGAAGCAAATTCCACAGAGGCAGACACAGGCAAGGGACACGGCCAAGTCACCTGGCCGTGTCCCTCCAACAAGGTGCAACACGGCCAAGTCAAGCTCCACTTGGCCATGTCACTCAACAAAGAAGAAAAGAAGATCAAAAGCATTCAGTGGTGGACACATGCAAGGGACACGGCCAAGTCTTGTGGCCGTGTCCCTCCAAAAGTCACTCACACGGCCAAGTCACATCTGACTTGGCCGTGTCCCTCATGAACCAAACGCGCACCGATTTTTAAAGCCGACGTTTCATATAAAAGGAAAAGAAAAGCTAGGGTTTGCGGCTGTTGATGATTTTGAGCAAAAGTTTGAGCCGTCAGAGAGTAGAGATTAGGGTTTTTACTTTGTATTCTTGGATTTTGATTAAATTTTGGATCAAAACTAGCTAGATTAGATTGTTCATGCCAGTTATTCATTCTTCTTGCAAGATTTGTACAAGAGATTATTCAGAAGCTTCAAGGAGTTGTAACTTGGTTTTGTTCTCGAATTTATTCTCTTTATTTTCATTGAATGAATATTATCATGTCTATTTGGATTTCTTTGAACATTAATGAGATGAATATGTTTGATTGCATTATGAACTAATTTGATCTAGTCTAGGGTTAGTATGGATCTGCTATGATTGTATGAATTGGTTATGCTCTTAGCTAATAATTTCTTTAGCCTTGATTGAATGAAATAATGTTAACATGTAATTGACTGGCCACCAATTGTGTGTTTTAGGTATTAGATGAGGGATTGAGAGATGAAGTCTAATGCTGGAACAATTCAATTAAGGACTTAGGTGAATTAGAGATATAACCTATTAAAAAGATTGTTTCAATTATAACAAGATTAGTTGTAAGAGGTTTGAATGCGAGAGCTTATTTCCTTGACTCAATTAATTAAGTTGTTTGAGAATGAATCTTTGAAATTAAATTAGTTAAGTGGAATAACCGTTCATACATATCAGTAGTAGAGAAGTGCAAACCTTAGACCCTTTTATCAAGTGAATCTAAACATCAGCTTTTGTTTATTTTTATTGTTTTCAACTTCAATCAATCTTCTTAATTACTTTTCAATTTAAATTCTTTACTACTTGTTATTTTTATTCTATAAACAATTAGCCACTTAAGTTTCCTTGAGAGAACGACCTTGGGGCGATCACCTTTGCTACAGCTACCTCGTATACTTGCGAGTGACGCTTTGTGGTAAAGTTAATTTGAGCGCAACAGTTACTGTCTTGGTTTTGAAGTTGAATTAGGGTTTTTAGTGTTTCAGAGAATGTATTTGATTTTAGAATTTGGAAAACCAATTTCTAGTTTTATAAAGCTTTATGTATTTTTAAATGCTGTAAGTTAAATTTAGGGTTTTAAGGTTTTGAAACATTGGAAAACATATTACGGTTTTGGCGAATTAATAAAATGATTTAAGGTTTTGGAAAGTAGATTAGGGTTTTAATATTTTGAAGAAACATAAAAAGTAATTTTAGGGTTTTTGAAAATAGAGGAAGCGATTTAAGGTTCTAAGGTTTAGAAAAAGTAAATTAGGGTTCTAAGGTTTTTAGAGTCAAAAGAAAGAGTTTAATGATTCAAGCTACTGTAAAGGAAAAAGATTTGATATTCATACCTTCGTTTGTTGGTTCCACCAAAAATTACTTCTTGGATGAACAAGGACAAAGGGAAGATGGCTTCCTTTGATGGATAGATTGTTTGGTTGCTTATTCTTCTCTCAAAAAGTTTGATTGATTTCACTGCCAAAGGTTTCTCCTAGTCCGATCAATTCAAAGTTTTCTCAGCTCACTCCATTCTCCTCCTGTGTTGTTTTTTTAGTCTTATTTATAGAAAATTTTTATGATTAATCTTAATTGTTTATGGAATCTAACATTAATTAAGAAAAGGAAACTGAAACCAAATAGAATTTGGAATCAGAAAAAATTGCGTTGAAAAAATTTCGCTGGCGAAAAACACTGTTGCGGAAAAATTTTGCTGGCAAAAAAGATGCTGCGAGGATTGCCATGGAACTTGCGAGCTGGGCGAGCAAAATTGATTGCGGGCCATTTCGTCCAACCTTTTTGGTGATGAAATTTTTCGTCACAGATTTTTCCATAGCCGATTTTTATTTTTATTTTTATTTATTTTTTTATTATTATTTTTTATTTTTTATTAATTATAAAAACTAAATACTAAAATAAATATTATTTAATTAAGATAACACAAAAATTATTTTGGACTAATTAAAATATATTGGACAACACAAAAATTATTTTAAACTAATTAAAATATATTTGACTGGACTAGGTCAAAAATTAAGGGTCTACAGACCCGTACACTTGTGGTATTGCAATAGCATAGTTTTGCACCATCATATAACACTTCAATGGAGCAATTCTTTGATCAACACTTAGTATTACACATATTTATCATACATTAAAAATTTATTACACTACTTATTATGGTAGATTTCAAAAATCTTTTACACTTTTAGGCCTTATAGTCATTTAGACTAGAATCATAGATGAAAGACAAGGAAAAGAGTTATTTTAGATAAATTCTTTAAGTGACGGGCCCATTGACATGGGTGTGTCAATGACCATTTCATTTTCCCATTCTTACAGAAGATTTGATGTAATATCCTAAAATATACCCTAAAAGTGTTGGGATTATTGTTGTATTTGGATTCAATGTGTGTATTGAAGGGTAAGAGAAAAGAAGTGAAGAGAAGATATGGGAATTATAAAATGTAACATATATATGAGGTATAAAATGGTGTAGGAAAAGTGAGTTGTATATATATATATTTGTATGATTAGTTAATAATAATAATAATGATAATAAGGACAAAAAGGAAAATAAAGAGGAAAGCAAAAAGAAGTTTGTGTGGAGGAGATTTAATTGCATTATTATTATTATTATTATTATTATTATTATTATTATATATATATATATATATATGATAAGGATGAAGGAAAGAACGAGAACGTTCTTTCTTCTTCTCCTTCAACTCCTTCTTCTTAGTAAACGAGAGAGAAAGAGAGAGAGAGAGAGAAGCTAGAGAGAGAAAGGGGATTTTACTTCTAATTACACCAAAGACTAAGGTTATCAAGAGGCTTGCAAATGGATATTGAAGATTTGGCAAGCTATTCAAGTAAGTACTTCTCTCTTGAGTTGATTTTATTGATTATGTATATATATGTTTTTATCTTCTTGTTTTGGGTTTCTTTGGATTGAGGTATGGTTGGTGTTTAAGATGATGGAAATGAAAGATTGAAGTATGTAATTGTGTTGAATTGGTATTTAAGTGTTGATAATTTGGGGTATTTGTGATGATGATGATGAATTGTTGAGTTAGGATTTGATATGAATGAAATGGTATTTTGAGTAATTGATTATAGTGATGTATATATATTGATTGTTATGGTGATATAATGAAGTTATATAAATGTTAAAGTGATATGGAATTGATAAATATGAACAAAGATGATGATTAAAAAGGGTGGTGGTATGAATTTTGGAAATGGTTTGGTCTTTGAGTTCTTGAAGGACACGGCCAAATTATGAGAGACACGGCCAAGTTAGGGCAACTTGGCCATGTTGGATGGAATTTTGGAGAGACACGGCCACAAGCTTGGCCGTGTCCCTTGAATGTGTTTGCTACTGCCTGACTTTTGTTGAGAGACACGGCCGTGTCCTCTGCCCGTGTCTGAGTCTGTTTGAAATTGTGATGAGAGACACGGCCACAAGCTTGGCCGTGTCCCATGCCCGTGTTCGCTACTGCCAAAATTGTGTTGAGAGACACGGCCACAAGCTTGGCCGTGTCCCTCAAGTGTGCTGCCCGTGTCCCTCAAATGTGTTAAGTAATGTTTTATTCTTTGTCCTTCTTACATTGTTATATATTCTTCTTATATTGTTGGATCTTTAAAAGGGTCTTTTGGTACCTAAACACACTTAAAACAATAATGATCCAACCAAAAGTATATAGAAGATTATAAATCCATGAATAATGTAAAGTGTGATGTATCTAACAATGATGGTATAGGAAATGTGGAAGATATAATGATCATGTATACTTGAGTGATGAATTGATCAATATGATTTGATGATACTATATGAATAATGTTATGTTCTATGCTTTGTAAATTGTAATGTGTTATATGAATGATGTGATGTTGTGATGAAGCATGAAATATAAAATATGTGATATTGTGATGACAGATGAAATGTGAGTTGAAATCAAATGAAATATGAAGCCATTGTTATTGGCTATGATGATTCAAATGAGATGTGAGCCATTGTTATTGGCTATGGTGATTTTAATGTGATGTGATGAAGCCATTGTGATTGGCTATGATGATTCAAATAAAATGTGAACCATTGTTATTGGTTATGATAATTCAATTGAGAATAAAATTGATAAATGAGTTGTGTGACTAATGTGTTATTCCATTTTCAGAGTTTGTTGTTGGTGGCATGCCTAAGAAGTGTAACAATCTCTTGAAGTTAGGTTGGATTAAATCCTTGAAGCCTAATTGAGATGTTACCACCCTTGAAGCTAGGTTGGATTGGTTCTTGAAGCCAAGTTGGGTTGAAGCTTAGCATGCTTTGCTCCCCTTGAAGCTTGGTTGAACCTAATCCTTGAAGCCTAGTTGGGTCTATGATAATGATAAATGTGATAATTAAACCAAAGCATTACTCTGAAAATTGAATGGCATATTAGTATGTTGTTTGGGCCCAAGTCTGTCTTTGTTGTCAATGTGATTCATGCTTGATGAATTGTGAATAAAATGATGTTATGAAGTATGATTTTGTAATATGTGCATTGATGTATTGAAGAGGAATGTGTTTTGAGGGACTTGGTTGAGATATGGGCTTATGAACATGTTGTATGATGTGTAAAATGTATATGAAGGTGGAATTTGTGAGAATTGCTATTATGAAAATTTGGATAGATCATTGAATGGTGTTTTGTTAAAATGATGTATGTTATATATATATATATATGAAATAGAAAGGGCAAGAATTGTGTTATGAATGTTCCATGTAATTATATATCAAATTTGCAAAGATAGTGAGAACTTCCGAAGAATGCATTGAGAAAGGAATACGTGGTAAGAAAACAATAAAACTAAATGCTAAAAATTTAAGGTATGATTCTTTTGGCAAAGTTTATTTTATTATTGTTTTATTTAGTATTACTAAGCTCTCGGGCTTAGCGCGGATGTTTAATCGCTCAGGTATTTATGAGGTTAATTTGGAAGTTTAGCTGTGGTGCCACGAGAAGAGTAAGGGTGTCTCGAGACCAACTAGAAGGTGATGCATACATATATGATTTTAATTATGTTGCATATTTAATAAGAGCAATGATTTTATAAATGTGTTTCAAAGTAATGTAAAATTTTATGAATTCGGTTAAAGGTAAATAAACTAAAAATTTACGTGACATTCTGATACTACATATATGTATTGTATGTATACTAGGTATATGTATGGTACTTATATGGAGTATCAGGGTGTTACATTTGACATGTCCAATGACATGGGCACGTCACTGTCTGTGTCATTACTTTTGCATTATAGAAGCTTTGACATGCCCAATGACAAGGGTGTGTCACTGGCTATGTCATTAATTCTGCATTACAATAGCTACGATGCACCTAGAGACATGCCCGTGTCATCAACATTGAAACACAACATTGTTGACACGCCCAGTGACATGGCCATGTCAAGGAAAAGTTTTGTATTTCACACACTCAACCACTTAAACACAATATATTCGAGATCTATGATAAAAATGAATCAAAAACTAGTTTCTTTAACATAGAAAGAGTCTATATCAAATACTTTTTAGTAATAATTCATTATAGATGACTCAATCAACCAATTCAAACATTAAAATTCATAGAAATTTAAATATTTGCAAATTAAAATACATAAGCACATACCTCTTTCAAAATCCCTCTTCTTCTTTGATCACTTGTTGATAATCTCAACTTTTCTAGCCGATTATTTTAAAAATCTATAACTAGATGTGATTTCCTTTTAAATTTTTGGCTAAATTTTTGAAAAGAAGGAGAAAGGAGAAGTTTTGGTGGTGATGGTGATGATAGGCGTGAATGAAGATGAAAGAAGAGGAAAGAAGATTCTACACACACATGTTCATCTATATATATATAGTTTAATATAGTGTGGCCAATCTCATGTTAACTATGGTGTACCCTCTTTCTTATCCTTTGATTCTAATTCGATTTTTAATCCCGTAAAACCATAAAAATAATTTCTCCAGCAAATTTTAAGATCCACTATTTACATGATTTATCATGTCACTTTATCACTATTTACTATCAATTATCAATATTAATTAAAAAGTTTACTATTTAAAATTTTAAACATTACAATATTCCCCCGCTAAAGAAATTTCATCTTCAAAATTTACCTATTATGGATGCTTGAAATAATTGAGGGTACGGTACTGCTGTCTCATTGACTCTTTGCTTTTCCATGTGGCTTCCTCTATCAAATGATTTCTCCACAACACTTTCACTAAAGGAATGAGCTTATTACATAACTCCTTTATTTCATGATCTAAGATAGCCACTAGTTCTTCTTTATAATTCAAATTTGGCTAAATTTCATTGGACTCTACTTGAATCACATGTGAAGGATCTGATCTATATCATCTAAGCATCGGCACATGGAATAAATTATGAATCTTAACTAGTTCTGGATGAAAAGCTAGTTAATAAGCTACTGGACCTATACATTCAAGTACTTCATATAGTCCAATAAACCTAGGACTTAATTTACCTTTCTTCCCAAAGAAAAAAACCTTCTTCCACAATACTTTTAAAAATACCTTATATCCCACACTATATTCAATGTCATGTTATTTCAAATCTGCATATGATTTTTGTCTATCCATTGCAATTTGTAATCGATCCTTTATAAGCTTCACTTTGTCTTCAGTTTTCCTTATGAACTCATGTCCCACAAGTTTGCTCTCATTCAATTCCATCGAAAATAATGGAGTTCTACACTTCCTTCCATAGAGTGCTTAATATGGTGCCATCCCAATACTCTTTTGATAACTATTATTATAGGCAAATTCTACTAAAGGCAAATACTTATCCCAGCTATATTCAAAATTGATTTCACAACTTCTAAGCATATCTTCAAGTACTTGTATCACCCTTTTTGATTGACCATCAGTCTATGGATGAAAAGCAGTACTAAAATGAAGTCGAGTACCCAATGCTTTTTGAAAACTTTCCCAAAATTTTGAAGTAAAGTAAGTTTCTTGATATGAAATTCTAGACATTGGCACTCCATGAAGCCTGACTATCTCATTAATATAAAATTCAACAAGTCTATCCATTGAATAATAACTTGAATGGGAAGAAAATGAGCTGATTTGGTTAATCGATCAACAATTACCCAAATTGTATCATGCTTCTTTTGGGTATTCGGAAGACCAGTCACAAAATCCTTGGTGATTCTATTCCACTTCCATTCTGGCATTAATGTAGGTTGTAAAAGACCCGATGGAACTTGATGTTCTACTTTGACTTCTTGACACACTAAACACCGAGTCACATATTTAGTAATATCTCTCTTCATACTAGGCCACCAATAATGAGACTTCAAATTTTGATACATCTTATTACTTCCGGGATGTACAGTATACATAGTAGTATGAGCTTTACCAATTATACATTCCTTTAGTTCCTTCACATCAGGTACACACAATCGACCTCTATAATACAATCCACCATCTTTTCTAATAACTTTTTATTTTTTTCTGAGCTTCTATCACTTTTTGCTTTATGGTTGGTTCAACCCTCAATTCTACTAACATAACACATTATATCATTTAGTTTATTTAATTTATATATACATATAGTACTATAATATTCTATATAAAACATACCTGCTAAAGTCTTTTGACTTAAAGTATTGGATACCACGTTAGCTTTTCCAGGATGATAATCGATGATACAATCATAATCTTTAACCAATTCCATCCACATCCTCTCCTTAAATCTAGTTCTTTTGTGTTGGCAAGTATTTCAAACTTTTATGGTTAGTGAAAATATAGTATATTTCGCTATGCAAGTAATGTCGCCAGATCTTAAGAGTAAATACAATAGCAGCTAACTTCAAATCATGTGTAGGGTAATTCAAACATGAGATTTCGATCGCCTAAAAGCATAAGCAATTACCTTACCCTCTTGCATCAATACACAAATGAGTCCCTGATGAGAAGCATCACTATAGATCACAAAGTCTTTACTTGGGGTTAGTTGTGTCAATATCGGCCCTTCAGTCAACATTGCCTTCAATTGTTCAAAACTAACTTGACACTGGGCATTTCACTCAAATTTAGTTTCTTTTCTAAGGAGCTTAGTAAAACGAAGTGCTATCTTCGAAAACCCTTGTGGAAATCTTTTATAGTAACCAGTTAACCCAAGAAAACTCTAGACTTTTGTTATATTCTTTGGTGGCTGTCAATTCAAAATAATCTCAATTTTACAAGGGTCCACACGAATACCATTAGCTAATACTACATGACCTAGAAAATGCCATTTCCATCAACCAAAAATCACATTTCAATAGTTTAGAATACAATTGATTCTCCCTTAGTGTCTGTAGTACAATTCTCAAATGCTTATCATGCTTTTCTTTATTTTTGGAATAAACCAATATGTCATAAATGAAAACAACTACAAATTGGTCTAAATACGGTTTGAAGACTCGATTCATCAAGTCCATAAAAGTGATTGGAGTATTAGTTAAACCAAAGGGCATAACCATAAATTCATAATGTCCATATCGAGTTCTGAAAGCAGTCTTCAGAATATCTATTTCTTTAACTTTCATCTGATAATAACCCTGCTTAAGATCAATCTTAGAGAGAACACCTGCTCCCTTCAACTAATCAAACAAGTCATCAATCTTAGGTACCATCCTTCTTCGTCCCTTTAACGGGTAGTTATTCTTAATAGTCACCTTATTCAACTGTCGATAATCTATACACAATTTTAAGGTACTATCCTTCTTCTTCACAAATAAAATCAGTGCACCCCAAGGTGATAAACTAGTTGTAATAAATCCCTTATCAAGTAATTCTTGAAGTTGCACTTTTAACTCTTTTATCTTCGAAGGTGCCATTCTATAAGGCATGTTAAACAAACCCTCCTATTTTTGATCTTAGGCAATCAAATTGAATTTACCTAACACTTGCACCAAGTTTCATTTTGCAGAAAGTTATTTCCTTTGAAGGAAATGTAAAAAGTTCGATTGAACCACATAGAAGGCCGATTGGACCATTGATGACTAAATGAGCCAAAAAGACATAGAAGGTTTCACGGTGGAGAGTACTCCCAAAATCTCACCATACTGCATGAAGTCTGATAGCACCATATGTCATACCGACCGGATCCTTGAATGAGAAAAGAGTTAAATCACATAGAATGATTCACAGATAGAAGTACTCCCATTTTCTCAAAGTACCATAAAAGTTCGACTATAAATCATATTCCGACCAGACCATACAAACCAATTTTCTCTAAAATATTTAGTAGGTTTCCCGATTGAGGGTAGGCCCAAAAATTGGATGAACCAAGGAAAGCCTGAACGAACCTGATGCAAGATCGATCGGACTATTTAAAAATTACTTAAGCCAGAAGCTGTTGAATCTCCAGTCAATAAGTGGGAGCCACTGGACCAACCGTTGGAAGAGTATTTGGTAGAATTTCAATTACATCAACCCAACCATGCATAATTCCGACCGGACCACACCACTTCTGACCAGACCTTTATAAGTCCGACTAGGAAATTGCTTTGGCAGAGAAATTATTGGAAGACAAGAATCAAACATGTTGGACCCAACTTCAATCAACTAATTCTTAACTTGAAGGCTATAAATACCTTATGAAAATTCAAATTTAAGAAGTTTTTTGATTTGTAATAGCCTTCTTGAACATCTTTCTTTCTTTTTCATCAAAATCACTTTTTATATTAATTGAGCATTGGGTGTGAGCATTAAATACCATCTTAAGTTTGAATGTGAGCATGGAAACACTCAGGTTGTGAGAGTGAGCCTGGGAAAACTCTTTTAAGGGTTGTAAGGAAGTAATCTCAAACCATTGTAAGTAGTTTGGTGTGAGCTAGAGAAAACATCAAGTTAGAGTTAAGCTTGTAAAAACTCAAAGCTAGTGGAACCATAACAAGTTGTTAAGAAAGTGGATGTAGGATTAACGAAAATCCGAAACACTATAAATCTTTGTGTTCCATTTTCTACTTAATCTTCTTCTACATCTTCTACACTTCTTTTTAATCTTTGAATTTTTTTGAATTAACCATATTTTCTTAAGCGAAACCAATTCACCCCCCTTTTGGTTGCTATCTTGGGATAACAATTGGTATTAGAGCTTGTCAATTTCCTAAACTTAATTGTGAAATTTGATCCAAAATGGCAACCTCTTCTTCATCCTCTCATGAAAATCTTAACTCTCTTCTTAGACCATACTTTGATGGAACCAATTATTCCTATTGGAAACACAAAATGTTTTTGTTTCTAGATAGTGAGGAAATAGAGGTTTGGGACTATGTTGAAATAGAGTGGAAGCCTCCTACTCATGAAGTTGGGGGTGTCTAAGTTCCTCTTCCCAAATCACAATGGTCAAATGCCAACACAAAAGATAGATTCAAAAACCATAGGGCAGCGTCCATCTTGTTGAATTCGATTTCAAGAGAACAAGGTGGAAGAGTCCAACATCTCACTCATGCTCATTGAATTTGGAAAACTCTTGAGAACTATCATGAGGGTACTACCCAAGTGAGTCTCACCAAGAAGCAAATGTATATACATGAGTATGAGCTATTCAAGATGAAGCACAACAAAAATGTTACTACATGACAAATCGATTGGTTGCCATCGTCAATGAATTAAAGAAATATGGCAAAATATATGATCAAGATGAAGTCAATAGCAAAATCTTGAGAGCACTTAGAGGCAAGAAGAACTTTGAGTCTAAGGTTTCTGCAATAAAAGAAGCTCATGATCTAAGTTCCTTGAGAACCGATGAACTTGTTAGAAAACTACTCACCTTCAAATTGTACACCGAAAGAGATGAAGAATAAGGTGAGAAGGAAAAGAGGAAAGCAATAGCTCTCAAAGCAATCAAAGAAGTTGAGAACTCAAGTAATGAAGATAGTAATGATGAAGAAGAAATGGCAATGTTTTCTAAAAGGATGAATGATTAGAAGAGAAAGAGAAGATTGCAAACTAACAAAGGTACACTTTCTAAAACATACTTAAAAGATAAAAAGAATGAAGTAAAATGCTATGAATGTGGCAAATCTAGGCATATCAAATCGGATTGCTTCAAATTGAAGAACTAAAGGAAGTGGGATAAAGAAAAGAAGAAATCACTCAAAACTACATGGGATGACTCTTCCTTAAGTGAAGAAGAAGAAGAAGAAGATGAGGAAGAAATTACTAATCTATGTCTCATGGATATTGAGAAAGAAAAATATTCCAATGAGGTAGGTACTCAACCCTTGAATTTAATTGAATATGATGATAATGCTTTAGATGATAATGATATAATTGAACATATGAATTTTAGGATAGAAAAATATTTTTCTAAGATGAAATTTTATAAGGATAAATGCTCTAAGCTAGAAAAAGACTTTGTTAGCTTAAAAAATTCTACCTTAGAATTAAAGACATCAAATGAACAATTATTGAAATCACTTGATACAATGAATAAAGATTCACATAACTTAGAAACTGTGATCAAGGAAAATGAAACTTTGAAGCATGAACTAAAGGAACTTAAATAATCAATTTCAAGATTTCATAAAGGAAAAGAAGCATTAGATACATTAATTGATAATCAAGGTCACCTTCCTTGAAACATGGTTTAGGCTTCAATGGATCATTCAATACTACATCTAGAACACCCATATTTGTAAAAGCATCTACAACTCAAATCTCTAGTGTTGAAGTTGTAAAGAACACCAAAGCATAAACTAAGCCTAAAAATCCTAAAAGGATTACATTAGGTATAAAAAACTCTAGAACTAAGGTTCCAAGAGCAAATCATGCATTAATGTAGACTCGACATGAACACAAACACAAAAATGCACAAAAACCAACTCATACGTGTAATTGTGTGTATAGTTCATTGAATTTCAATAGAAAAGTTCATAAGTATAGAACATTGTGTCAATGCACATATTGTATGAAATTTGGTCATAAGAGCACATTTTGCTATATTAGGAAGGCTCATCTCTAGAAGATCCTTCTACTACTAGCCCCCAAGGACCCAATGTCATTTGGGTACCTAAAAGAAGATAAACATAATTGATATTGTAGGTATGACTAAAATCTACTACCAATGAGAGTTCTTGGTTTATGGATAGTGGATGTTCAAGTCATATGACGGGGAGTGCAAAGCTTTTTCCAACTCTCACTTATAAGCATGGAGGCAATGTTACTTTTGGAAATAATGATAATTGTAAAATAATTGGCATTGACTCCATTGGCATACTTGGTAAAAAATTGATTGAAAATGTTATGCTTGTTGATGGGTTAAAACACAATTTGCTTAGTGTAAGCCAATTGTGTGATAAAGAATATAATGTAAATTTTCATTCCAAAGGATGCAAAAGGTACAAATTTAAATTGTGAAATTGCATTCACAGGAGTTGGAATCAATAACACACATAGAATTGACATAAATTCCAACAATGCATTTGAATGTTTGATTTCTACTTATAATGATGCTTGGTTGTGGCAGAGAAGACTAGGACATACTAGTATAAATCATTTTCAATGCATATCTTCATTCATTTTGAGAGTTCTAATTTTCTTCTTGTTCCATTCTTTTTGTTCTCCCTTTTGCAAAAAATGCAGCTATTTTTTAGCTGGTCCTCATATCCTCTCTTTGCCCCTTGCGTGGTAAATTATTGAAAGTGAGTATACAAATATTTTTTGCACGCATAAACTCAAAAATTGAAAAAAGGAAGTTTTACCCCCTGTGTAGGCTCAAACCAATGATTTTTTCCTATGCAGGCTCTGATTGATGTTTGTGTATTGTCTGGTTCCTTGTACAAGAATGCATCTCCATTTTTGTAATGTGGCTAGATCTTTCTCAAGCAATGGGCCTTCCATGTCCCCTGATTCCATATATGCTTCATATTTGTTTCATAGAGTATTGTTGTTTACCTTGACAAAGAATAGGAACACAAGACAAAAAAAAATACAGTGTGATATGCTCATGTATGCATGGATGATACTTACAATGGTTCCATTAACTCGTAAACTGAGGTGATCATCTAAAGTGTTTTCATTAGTTCCTTCCAGATGCTCATTCAGGTCTTGCATTAGAATGGTAGAAGGCTTCACATTTATGACTTTTTATCTTCAAGATGTTGAAAACATGAGTGGTGGAGGCCCAAGCAGTAGAGATACATCCATTTCAAATTCTGATTCAGTACGCCAATTGGTAACTTCTTCATAACCTTACATTAATCCTTTATTTTGCCCAATGTGTCCTTCGAGGTTCGACGATGCAATATACTTTCCTTAACTTGAGGGTTTATGCAACAAGAAAATAGTATTTCTTTTTTTTTAATATCAATTGTTAACTTTGTCAAAATTAGTGTCATTGTACCTCAGGACTCGATTTTCCAAATTAATATATCTATAACAAAATAATCCTAGTTACCGTATTAAACTTGGGAATCATTTCCATTTAAGGAAGAACTATTGCACTTCATATAGACACATACACATTACTTGGCCAAAGGTCTCATTGAGTTTAAATTTTGTCTATCTCATATGCATGCTTATTCAAACTATCTCCATTAATAGACTTTACCTACCAAGAGAGATTAACATGTCTTTAATAGGCTTGAAATGGGGTCTATAAGGGACATTGTTTAAGCAAATGCCATTTTTAAATTGAAGCTGATGTGACACTGCTGACAAACCTTCATACTATAATCTTTTGTTGGAGCCATAGGTAGCTAGGAGCAATACTAAACTTTGGGTGTCTTGTTATCTTGCTTCACGAAAAGATAGACTTCAATTTCCTTCTATCTCATTGGAAGAAATATAAATATGATTAGGACTTATCTTTTCCTTTTGCTTTTGCACAAACTCAGGGCCATTTTTTATTTTTGTTTTTATTTTTATTTTTATTTTTTTCTCTCTTCTTTTTGTTGTTGTTGTTGTTGGATTCTAGCTCCAAAAGAATTATCTTGCTTGCACTATTCTATACTTCTAACTATGGATGAGTAGAGTAGAGTGAGTCTACTACAGTGAGGATAAATACTTCTTTGTCCTAACTTTATCTTAATGATGAAAGAGTCTGGAGATATTAAATCTAGTTCATGTAATCTTTAACTATCCTTGTGGTCTTGACTATGCATCTTTTCCTTGATCTTCTTGCCTCTTTATCTTAGTGGTCATTAAATTTGTCATAAGAATCACAATAACATAGGGTAGGTTATCAGGCTTATAAGCTAATAAAAAGCAAGCTAAAATATGATGAAGGCTCAAGGGGACAAATTAAGGATTGATGTTAACATGGGTGGATACTAGTTGTTGACTAACTAAATAATGCCTAAATCATCTCTCTCTAAAATAAGCAGAGTTCAATTTCACCTCAAAAGTTCATCAAAGCATATTTTGAGATGGACTAGGACCTAGACAAAGGTCATTATGCAGGAGCCCTCTCTAAGTAAGCATTCATAGCTCAATACTATAGAATAATTCCCTCACCTAGTAAGGTCATTCAAATCATGATGCATAGATATACTAATTTATGATTATCAAACTAGACTCGTCATTGGTTGAACACTATAATAGAAAAAGCCAACAAAATTATAGATTCAATAAAAGTAATTTATTCCAACAATTCTAATTTGAAAAACATAATTGTTCAAATAAAATACCAAAGAAAGCAAAATAAAATGATCAGCACTCAAGCTAAGTGAAGTTTGTTAAGTCAAGCTTCTTCTCTCTTCACGTCTTCTACACTCTTATCTTGAAAGGAGAATAAGACAAGATCTTCCTCCAATCCTCCTCCTACCATGAAGGTTGCTGATGGAGGTACTCTTCCAAATTTAGGCAGATGATTATTCTTGGTGTTGGTCTTATCAGGCTCAGGCAGTTTTCAACTGTCAATCAAATCTTGGATCTTGTGCCTTACGTGGACACATCTATCTGTCTCATGCCCTTGCACTTGATGGAATTGACAAAAGGCCTTGGCATCAAAGCTTGATTATAGAGGATTTGAAAATGGTCGGGGAGCTAATGGCTGCAATAGCCCATTCTTCTACAACTTATTAAAAACCCAAGATAGAGGTTTCCCTAACACTAAAAACTATCTTCTACTTATTTGACCAGTTGTTGCATTGACATCCATTTCTTTTTGTGCACTCTGATAGCCAGATTGGTAGTTCCCTCTTTCATTCCTCCTTCTTAAGAAGCAATTCTTCTCCCGTTCCCACTCTTCTATTTGCAAGTTAGCTTGGAGAAGATCTTTGAAATCCCTTATAAGGGTGTGAGACATCTATTCATGCAGACTGGGCAGGACACTCCTAACTATCATCCTAATCTGGTCAGACTCATCAGGTCTCCTTTTGAGAAGTGCAACCTTATTTCTCCATCTCTTCACATAATTAACAAAACTTTTATTTTTTTTTCCAGATTGTTTCTACCTCTATCAGGATCACTTCTAACTTAACATTGTACCCATACTGCTGGATGAAGGCTTTGTACAATAAATCCCAGTTCTTTTAAGTACTTTCCTCTAAGGTATTGAGCCAATTCTGCACAACATGATCTAGTGAAAGCATGAAATACCTTAGATTTTGAGCCTCGGTAGCTCAAGCAAACTGCATAGCAGTGATGTACTTCTTAACATGCAAGTGAGGATTTCATGTACCATTGTACCTAGCGAAAGAGGGCATCTTGAACTTTTAAGGAACTTCTTCATCTTGATCAAATAGCTTGTCCACTTTCGACACCTCTTAAGCTTTCATCTTCTTTTTGAACTTCATTTCTAAATTAGCAATCATTTTTTCAAAACCAGCAGACTCAGTCTTCTCTCTGGTTGATCTTTCCACAACCTTTGGCTCTTTCTCCTTATCTTGAGGATCTTGGAAGTATTGAACCCAATCATCATCTTCATCAACAACCTCTTTGTCATCATCAAAGGCTACTTCGCCAACCTTAGCCTTTCCTTTGTCCGTCTGCTTCTTAGTGCTGGCAGATGCCTCAATAATGTTCCCCAAAAGTGCACCTAGTTGGCTCTTTATAGTCTTAGCCATGACCTCCTTCAGTTCTTCCATCTTGTCATTGAGGGCGTCGTCCACCATCCTTTAAATCTGTTCAAGTTTCATTGCTTTCGGTGAGAAGCTAACTGAGTTGCTACTGGATTCTATGTCACTAGTATAGGTTGGGTTGTCGTACGCTCTTAAACTGCTGTATAGGTTGAATTGAGTTCCTCCAATATCAATATCCTGCTGCTTGATCTTGGACGAGTTGAAGCAAACTTGAGACAATATGTCACTGCCTCCTTGGTTTCTCTCTTTGGTTTGTTCTTGATTGTTTTTAATTCAATGTTGCTACCATTTTTTTCCTCCTAATTCTATGTTAAACTATCTTATTTATAGGTGAAAAACAAAACCTAACACTTATCCCAAATTCATATTGAAATCCAAGACTAATAAGTAAAATTAATAGTCGGTGGCCAAGTAGGCCTACAACGTAAATTGGCTAGGCCAATTTGCCTCAGGCTGGGTCTGCGGTTAATTGGCAAGGCTAATTCGCCACAGGGATGGCCTGCGGCGAAATTGGCTTGTCAATTCACTGCAGGCCGCGGGCTGCCGATTCGTCAGGTCGGGTCTCAGTCAAATTATTATTTATTTATTATTATTACATTATTATAAAATAAAAATAATAAAATAAATATTATATTATTATTACATTATTATAAAATAAAAATAATAAATAAATATTATATTTTTCCCTTTTTCTTTATTATTTATTATATTAATCTTATAAAATAAACATTGTATATATTTTCTTCTTTTCTCTTTTTCTCTTTTTATTATTTATTATTTATTATGATATTGATATTATAAAACAAAATAAATATTATAATTTACTATTTACTATTATATTATTATTTGCTAAGATTTTAATATTGTATCAAACTTATTTTAAGTTTGCAAAATTGTTTTGGAAATTAAGGGTCTACAATTAGCATAACATCCAACCTTACTCCTGATGAGAGAGAGAGATTAGAAAAAATATTTAAAAAATATATAGAAGTCTTTGCTTAGTCTTATTAGGATATTCCTAGGATTGATCGAGATATAGCCGAGCACATGATTCCCACTTACAGTCACATGAAACCTGAAAAATAAAAGCTTAGACGGTTAAGTCCGTACTGGGCAGAATTGATCAAAGAAGATGTCACCAAGCAAATACAAGTAAAGTTCCTTGAAGTGATAGATTATCCAGACTGGTTAGCCAACATAGTTCCCATGCCAAAGAAAGATGAGAGAATTAAGGTTTGTATGGACATAGAGACTTGAACAAGGCTTCCCCTAAGGATGACTTTCCTTTACCCCATATAGATGTCCTTATTGATAGTGCATCCTCTAGTGTGCTACACTCATTCGTAGATGGATTTTTTGGATACAATCACGTGTTAATGGCCCAAAAAGATAAATCTAAGACTGCCTTTATCACTACATAGGGTATATTTTGTTATAGGATGATGTCTTTCGAGTTAAAGAATGCTGGAGCAACCTACCAGAGGACGGCTAACACCTTGTTTCATGACATGATGCTTAAGGAAGTTGAGGTCTATGTTTATGATATGACGGTGAAGTCAGATACAAAAGAGCCACATTTCCAAAACCTAGAGATATTCTTTGAAAGAGCAGTGAAGTATAATCTAAGGTTGAATCCAAAGAAGTGCATGTTTAGAGTTACTTCAGGAAAAATGCTAGGGCACGTGATTGGCCCAAACAACATTGAGATGACAAGGTTAAGGAAATTAGGGATATGCCAGGCCCTAAGATGGATGATTATAGTACATTAGCTGGTTCATAAGAATGCTTACCACAATCTGTGAACCTATCTTTAAATTACTTAAGAAGAACCAACTAGTCAAATGGAATGAAGAATGTCAAAAGGCCTTTGAGCATATAAAAGAATATTTGTTGAACCCACTTGTTTTGAAACTACCTAAACCTAGAAGACCTTTGTTACTATACTTAGCAGTAGAAGAAGAGTCAATAAGAGCTGGCCCAAGTAGATGAATCGATGGTTGAGCACGCAATTTACTAGTTGAGTAGAAAGCTCCTACCTTATGAAATTAAGTATAATATCATTGAAAAGACTTGTATAGCTATTGTTTGGTCTTCTTAAAAGTTGCGGCATTACTTTCAATCATATAGTGTGCAAGCAATTTCCAAGTTGGATCCAGTGAAATATTTAAGGGAGACACCCTTGTTGATTGGAAAATATGGTCAATGGTTGATAATTTTAGAAGAATTTGAGATTGAATATGTAACTAGGAAAACCATCAAAGGTAGAGAAGTAGCAAAATTCTTGGCTCAGCAGCCATTGCTAGATAGTGAGGAAGTGGTTTTAAAATTTATAGATGAACATTTAGAGGCCATAAAAGTACAAGGATGGAAGATGTATTTTGATGGAGTAGTAAATAGAAAGGGAGCAGGTTTGGGGGTAATACTAGAATCACTTGAAGAAGAGCTCATTCCTCTAGCTAAGAAGTTGAAGTTTAGGGCAACCAATAACATGGTGGAGTATGAAGCGGATTATAAAGGTGGATAAGGTACAAGTCTTTGGTGATTCATTACTAGTGGTATCCCAAGTAAATAGAGAATGGGAGTTGAGAGAAGAGAAATTAAAGACATTCCATGATTATTTGACTATGATGAAGAAGAATTTTAAAGAGTGCAGATTTATACACTTACCAAAAGAAGAAAACCAGATAGCCGATGCCCTAGCCACATTGGCTTCAGTATGGGAGAATCCTGTCAATTTATTTCTTAAGCCTTTGGTTTTGACCAGTTCATCAACTCCTTGCTATGAATACGAAATGGTCATAAAAACTAATACAGACCATGATGCATGGTATGACACCATAAGACAATTTTTGGAGAATAAGGAATACCCGTTGGGGGCAACAAGGGAAGGGAGAAGAGCCATAAGGCGATGGTCCTTGCAATACATCACCTTTTATTGAGACTTATATCGAAGATGGCCCAATGGAGGTGCACTTGAGATGCTTGAGGAACTCTAAAGTTGAACAGATTATGTCAGAAATATATACGAAAAGTTATGGAACCCACATGAACGGGTTGGCCCTGGTGAAGAAGATAATTTGGCAAAGTTATTACTAGTTGACCATGGAGTGAGATTGTATTAATTTTGTGAAGAAGTGCCAACAGTGCCAGATGTACAAAAACTTGAATCACCTACTTCATGAAGAATTACATTCTATGCAACTTGGGGGATTGACATTATTAGAGAGATATATCTGACAGCTTCAAACAGTCACTGATTTATTATCATAGGAGTGAATTATTTTTCAAAATGGGTTGAAGCCGAATCTTTCAACTAATTAGGGGCAAGGCAAATGGCTTGATTTATTGAGAAAAATCTCATCTGTTGATATTGAATCTTGCACAGTGTAATATCAGGCAATGGGGTACAATTTCAAGGACCAGTTAAGGATTTATTCTCGAAGTACTAGATCCGTCATCACCGATCTTCCCCTTATAGACCAAAGGCTAATGGTGCAGTGGAAGCAACAAATAAGACAGTGAAGCAGATTTTGTCCAAGATGACCAAGATGTATAGGGATTGGTCGGACATGCTTCCTTTTGCCTTTTGGGGGTACAAGACAAGTGCATGAACCCCAACTAAGATGATGCAATTTTCATTGGTTTATGGGATGGAGGCACTATTGTCAATTGAAATTGAGATTAAATCACTGAGGGTGGTCCTGGAAACTAAATTGCCTAAGATGGAATGGGTAGCGAGTAGATATACACAGCTGGCATTATTAGAAGAAAGAAGGTTGAAAGCACTATATCATCATCAGATGTATCAAAGAAAGATAGCTCGGACCTATAATAGAAGGGTTAAGATCGGGAAATTTAAAGTCGGTGACTTACTATTGAAGAAGTGCAAGCCTAATGTCCCTAATCCAAGAGGAAAGCTTAGACTTGGTCGGGAAGGGTTGTACATTATGAAGCAAGTAATGAACAAGGGTGAACCCAAGATATCAGGCATAGATGGGAACGAGTTTAGTGAGGCAGTGAACATTGACAGGTTGAAGAGGTTTTAAAAAAGAGAGAAGAGAGGTCATTAGGTTAAAAACCCAAAATGGGCGGCCTAGGCAAAAGTTAGAGTAGTCCTCTAGTTCCAAAAACTTGAAATGGTGGGTTAGGCAACAATTAGGGCTAAATGAGAGAAAATTGTCAATTAGAAAACCCAAAAGGGTTGGTTAGAGAAAGGAGTGATCTTTATATGCTGAATTTATGCTTCGTTGTTCCCTAATTTAATAAAATAGAGTTAATATTAAAATTATTCTATGTGTACTATTTTGAAATAATTTGACCATTAGGGTAAAATAAATAACACAATAGCGAAAGGTGATGACAAATTATAAAAGAAAAGAAAAACATCTTTTGTTATCATTATTGTTCATCTTAACATCATTTTTTTAAGGAATTGAAAAGTGTAAAATTTATGGCAGACGATAAGTGTAAAGGCTAGCTTTGCTTCAGTCGATCTAAGTAGGCTTCTGTCAAATGGGGCATGTCTAAATCAGGAGTGAACTCGAAACCTCAAGGCTCTGTGCTGTATTGGTGGTCAAGTCGGTAAAGATTATAACAAGTGCCTCAACGAAGAGCAGCAAGAGGAACATACATTAAATACGTCTGAATGGTGACATGGGTAATCTTCCACTAAGGTACCAACAAACAGATGTTAACAATAGCTCTTGAGTGCATCCAATCAACCCATTTTTCATATAAGGCAACATGATGAAGCAATTCTTGCAGAATGATGTCATGGTAAATATTTGGCAAAGCCCATAGATGGGGTATCGACTAAGCAAAGATGCTCTTATAACCAGATCTGTGAAGGCAAGCAATAATTCAATATATAAATAAAAAGAGTCCGCTAGGTCAAAAACCCGGGCGGGCGGACTAGGCAAAAATTAGGACAACTCACTAGTTTTGAAAACCCGCAATGGTGGGCTAGGCAAAAGTTAGAGAAATAAAAAATAATAAGCCTAAATTAAAAACCCAAAAGGATGGTTTAGGTAATTACTTGAAGCAGCAAATGACTTTCAGCTAACCTCCCTGAAGAATTTGTCTTCAATTGATCCAATCCAAGGTTTTGGTGAAAATCCTCTCTCCATTTAGTCCATAATATCCAGTACTCGTGGATCGATGTTGCCATAAGGAGAAACAAGTAAGAATTGACCAAGTAAGCACAAGCAAAACATACATCCCCATGCTTTGGTGGGAGCTAAATGGGAAGTGTAAAAATCAATCAATGGAACGAGAAAAATTTTCTCACCTCTGGTCAACTGCAAAACCTCAGATTTTGAAAGTTGAAACAACATCTGCATCTTTTGACGAGTCATTGAAGTTAATATAGGTAATGCCATTGGTTTATTGCTTGGGTATCTGAGAATGGCCTCAACTTCTTCGATCATAGGATAGATTTTAAAGTTGTTTACCTTGAAAGTCCTAGTTTTTACATCCCAAAAGGAAGCCATGGTATGTAAAAAGGAATGGTCCAACTTGACATTTTGAAAGCACTTTAGAGCATTGATTTGAGCCAAAGATGTTTGTTCCCAATGTATAGCTTTCATGGCCTTAAATAAACATTTGATTTTCTTTAAATTAAGCTCCATCATTGACTGGGTTTGAGAAAAATTGAGATTGTTTGAATTGTTTATGTTGTTGTGATAAAACTCGTAAGAGATGAATTTGTTTTTCATAAGGCCAAATGGCGAATGAATTATTCAACTTATTGTGGCGGAAGAATTCTAGCTGATTTAAATAGGCGGTAGATTGAAACCAAAGCACACAAGGAAAGGTGCTTACTTTAAAATTTTGTTGGAATGTTGCATTCATCTAGGATTTGTAAATATGAGTCCACGACAAATTCGGATTTGTGAATTTAGAAAGTATGAATGTATTATTAAAAAAAAGATATAGAAAAAAAAGTTAAAGTTACAGTAAAAAGTAAATATTATTATCATTAGTATTATTATATTAAGAGCCTTTTATCTAATATAATACAAGATAATCAATGTGAAGAGGAAGGTGGTCCATGATCAAATAAAGCCCTAAAAAAGTCATCGCCTGATGGAGGTGAAGGTATATCATCCACTTGGAATCCACTCGGAGGAAAAGTACCTAAGTCCCTATTATCTTGAAAGTCAGGTCTATAATAGTCATCATCTGAAAAAGGAGAAGGAATCTCATGGTCATCAGTTCGGGGCTCCTTTAACGATGAGGCACTAAGGTCCCTGTAGCTTTGAAATTGGAAATCCCAAAAGTTTTGCTCATGATAAGCAGTGCGCCAATGACTGGTAACCAATTCTTCTTACAATTTCTTATTCTGTTCTTCGAGCATTTGATATGATCCAGATAAGGAAGAGTCAGGTCATGCATTTTCATACATACATACAACATACATCATAAAAAAAAAATTCAAAGCATGCAATTCTAATCAAAGCCTTAAAGCCCAAAGGATGGATTAGCATAGGGTGCTGCAGACGGAACATACGGTTGAGATGGAGCAGCATGAGACGGATTGACCCTGTCGTGATGAGGACCGCTTGATTGCTCGGCCACCTGCAGAAATTCAAGATTAGACAAGTGACATGAAAAGTGATCCTGGATGAGCAACAAAACATATTTTATTGACATGGGTAGAAATGACCATGACATTATCATCCTTGTCTCTGTCATCACCATATTCTTCTTCTTCTCCTTTAGGAAGTCCTCGGACAGCAACAAGGGAAACTTCAAAATTTAAAAGCCGCTATTGGATAAATTGGGTGTACGACTCAGCAGGTGAGAGAAGATACCATTCGACATCATATTCATCCCGAGCACACATCCAGATGTTTTTTGGCATGGATGTAATGTCTAATGTATAAGTGGGGATATCATTAGGAACTCTCCATTCCTTGGGACCAAGAAACCAATTGTGCACTCTTTCACCGAGGAACCACCTGCTCGATACTAGACCAATAACGACTCGACGAGAATTTTGAAGAGGAAAGACGACATTCATGAAAGGAGTCCAATTGGCCCGCTCGCTGTCACCCCCACCAAGCAATATCTACCTCCAGAGCCAAGAAGAAAAGGTAAGTTAATTTATTCATAAATTTTAATAGTTACTAATTCTTTTTATCCAATCCCAGGTTAACCGGCTCAAGTGATAGCGATGAGAATGCATGTGCTGAGAACTGGATGTCATTGTGTGACCCACTAAGCAAAGGCTTAATCTTGGATACCTAATTTTTTGTCGAGAAATGCCTAGTACCTGCAAGAGATTATGCTCATATGCTCAAACCTATAGGAATAATGAAGGTCAGACTCATGCACATCTTTTAATTGATTCAAAAAATAGTGATCAAGATTAATACCTCGACATCCACCAAAAAGCTAAAAAATGATATTTTCCTCCTGTAAAGTTTATCGAAACCATGATACAAGAAAGCCAGACTGGCTTCTCCTTAGTTATATAATGATACAAAATCAACAAGAGCCCGTAATACTGATAAATGGAGGACAAACTTGATGCTGCACAAAATAGTCATTCCTAGCAAATAGGGAAATAACCCTCAAGCTTATTGTTCAGCAGTTTCTCCATGAACTGGTCGGGTATAATTCATCAAGTACTCCATAATAGGTTCATAATTGATCTTAAATGGCTCTTTTAGGGAAGGTTCCATGTATATTAGTTGTCGCATTTCATTGCACATTAAGATGTGGTCAATAAAGGAGATGTGAGTTCCATGGCATGGGACACCAATTATGGCAGTAAAATCAATCGGACCAATAGTCATTTCTCCCACTGGTAAGCAGAAGGTTTGGGTGGTGTCCATCCACCTTTTCTGCAAGCGCTTGGACTACGCTCCTATCTATCTATCATCCTTTCGATGGCAATTGCATGATAAAGTCCTCAAAGCCGCATCGTCATATTATTTGTTTTACTCAAGACAGAGTATGATTATACTATTAACGGACTTTGTAGGTGTTTCCACTGCCATGAACAACACATTCATCATACTACAACAACACAGGTAAGTCGTAACAAGGTATGTAAACTCCCAAATTTTAAAATATTTTTCACTTTTGCTTGTATATAATAAATAAATATATAAAATATATAACTAACTATAAATTTTTTTTTTGTAAAAATTAAATAATAATACTACTTATTATTTTTATGCAATAATTAAATAATAATAATGCACATATTTTTTATGCAAAAATTAAATAATAATACTATTCATATTTTTTTTGTGCAATAATTAAATATAATAATAATACTCATATTGTTTGTGCAATAATTAAATATAATAATGACACTCATATATTTTATGCAATAATAAATATAGATAAATATGTAAAAATAATAATGTATATAAATCATACTTAGTTATTCTTTTAAGCAATTAAATAATTATTTTTATAATAAAAATTATATTTACCTCGGTTTTCTTATTTGAACTACGGTGTAATTCCATGTCAGCTAATAATGTTACTCTTCCATGCTTATGCACCTGAATATGATTGAGTAGCTTGGCATCTGAACGGGGTCTTACTCGGGATGAATATTGATTAACTGCTACTTATAAGACAAGTTATTATTTTTATGAGTTTACAATATTTAAAGAGCTTTGAAAGATAGAAGGTTTTGAAGAAGCTCTGAATGCATAATGTTCATATATTAACTCATATTTATAGGAGGAGGGCGTGGCTTGAATGGTAAGAAAAAGTAGAGTCATAAGCATTAATTATGCACTTTGATAAACAAAGAATAAAATATATAATAATAATAAATCAAAAGTAAAGTCACATGCACGAATCAATTATTCATTACTTTTTCAGATCAATAATTCAAAAGTTTACTTTCCTTTCAAATAATTTATTTTAGTTTGTACACAGCACATGTACACACAGTAAATTGACAATCATTGTGAATAGCCAAAGCTTTTGTAAAATTGACTATTGAAATTAATTTTTTGCAGATATCTCGAGTCCAGCACCCAAACAAATTAGTTTTTAAGTTCAGAACTCAATCCGAGTCAAAAGTCCAAACCAACTTGGGTCCAGAAGCCAAATTATTTTTCGAGTCTAGAACTCAATTTGGGTCTAGACCCAAACCAACTCGGGTCCAAAACCCAATTTGTTTTTTGAGTTCAGAACTCAATATGGTTCAAGAACCCAAACCAACTCGGGTCCAGAACCCAAATTATTTTTTGAGTCTAGAACTCAATCCGAGTCCAGAACCTAAGCCAACTAGGGTCCAGAGCCAAATTATTTTTCGAGTCTAGAACTCAATCCGGATATAGAATCCAAACCAATTCCGTTTGAGAACCCAAACTATTTTTCCAGTCTAGAACTCAATTTAGGTCCAAAATCCAAAACCATTTTTGAGTGCAGAACTCAATCCGGGTCCAAAACCCAAACCAGCCTGATCTTTTTCAACTTAAATTGCTTTTCACTCTTTGAATAAATTTAAGATCATTCAAGTAGGGGGCAAGACTATAGACCCTTAATTTTGGTACCAGTCCGAATATATAATTTTCATTTGAAGATAAGATCAAGTCAAAATCCAATAACAAGTCACAAAATAAACCAATTATAATTATTTAATATTTGAATTACAAATTATAATTATTTAATATTTGGATTGCCAATTATTTAATATTAGGATTGCTAATTATAATTATTTAATATTTGGATTGTGTCGGTTCGGCGACTGTTGTGGTTATTATGTTATTTGGTAG
The DNA here is from genome assembly GCA_947685225.1 of Garcia nutans. Lineage (NCBI taxonomy): Eukaryota > Viridiplantae > Streptophyta > Magnoliopsida > Malpighiales > Euphorbiaceae > Garcia > Garcia nutans. The sequence continues at coordinate 25,945,463 of CANTUV010000007.1, read as the reverse complement.
GACTTCTTGGCCTAAGTCTTGCCAATTTGATATGACCAAATTGGCAGGAGTGGGCTGGAATTAATCTAATTGTGTACAGTTTTCACACTTGCATTCTATGAGGCCGTTTAGGTTTTATTTATTCAAAGTTTAAAGGGACTGGGAGGATGCCCTAGTGTCACATATAAAAAGGCAATTAATTGTCAAATTAAGGATCGGTTTTTGAAGAGGCAAGAGCAACACAAAGGCAATTTACAAGCAGTATCTAACAAATCAACACACTAGGGCTCAGTCAAAAACCTTGAATTAATACAGGTAATAGCTTGAATCAATGCTCTCTCAATTTGGTGTGGCCTTCGATGCAGGTTTTTCTTTCTAAACTCTATCTATTTTAATGTCCAGTAGCTATGTTTTTCTCTTAAACATTAAACATTGATTGTTGATTGATCCAGTAGCTAATTAATTTGAGTTGTGACTTTGCATAAACTTTAATAACAATGATCAAATTGATATATTCTTTCATCCAGTAGCTATGTTTGGTATTTTTACATGTTTTAGCATTTTAAAATTATGAATCCAATCTAAATAACACAACTTAGATAATCTATTGGCTATAAAATCTAATTCCCTACTTGTTTAAACTCAAAACCCTAATTTCCTAAATCTGCAATAAACTAAAAACCCTAAATCTAAATACCTAAATCCAAAAATGCCTAACTATCATCCAAAACCTTAAGTTTCCAAATCCTAAACCTATTTTTCAAATATCAAAACCCTAATTCTGTAATTCCTAAAAACCCTAATCCTTAACCCTAAATTACAAGCCTTAATTTGTAAAACCTTAAACCCAACTTCTAAAGCCTTAACCTATAAGACTTAAACCCTAAATTTCCCAAAACCTTAGCCAAAACTCTAAACCCTAATATGTAGCTCCTAAACCCTAATTCCTTGAATCCCAATTCTTAAAATACTAATCCAAAACATTAAATTCTAAAAAATCCTAAACTTCATCTTGTAGCCATAGTCCTAAATTTTTAAAATCCTAAAAACCTTAATTTCCAAAACAAAACCCCAATTTCAGAGTTAAAACCCTAAAAAACCCTAGTTTTCAAATCAAAACCCTAATTTCACCATTGAAACCTTAAAAATCCTAATTTTATCCTAAGAACCCTAATTTAATCATAACAATCCTAAAATCATCTATAAGCCCTAATTTAATATGTAAACCCTAAATTTGTATATTTGATGCTTAATTTAAATATTAAAATCTAGATTTAATTATTTCATGTTAATGATGAGTAATTTATTTATGCTCTATTTTTCATGGAATGACTTGATTTTAATTATTATGAATGTCTGAATGGTTTAATTCATTTGGTTAATTATTTTAATATTGATTATTTTAGTTTCAATGATGTAAGAGGTATGTTTTCACTTTGTAGGTACTTCATTAGTTGTTCAAATGTAATTTAATTTATTTTGAATTTTGGATTAATATAAAGGGTTTGTTTCACTAAATGGTGGATGTCCTATTTTATTTAGTTTTGGACATTGGACATGGTTGTAAGGGCATATTTTCATCCTTCGATGGGTGCCTATTTTATTTGTTTTATCTTAATAAGATGTTGAACATTTATTCCTTTTAAATTGCATGTAATATGGATGTCATCATAATATTTAAGAATTTAATAATGTTCAGACCTAAAAAGGAGGCCGGTTCTAATGAAACAGGCATTATGAGAGTGCTAGGCCATTCTCACCTTCCCCATACTTACCTAACTTTTTGAACTCATTAGGGGGTTGGGGATTCCTTAGCAATTGAGTCATCCATGCCTTTCTTTTTTCCCTGCCCATCTGGGTGGCCACTCCATTTTCTCTGGGTTTAGGCCGTATTCTCTAAGGCCATAAGTCTAATAGTACCGAAGTCGCAAGAACCATTCGACATGTGAGTAGGAAAAAAGAATCCCAGCTCACAATAGCCGTTAAAGAATTTTTGTCAGAAATTTAAAAAGCATGACCGGACCAGCATGAGTCTGACCATACAAAGCCCTAGCACGACTGGAGTAAGGATAGTTCAACGATGAACTTTCTCTGAATAATATTTAAAGAGGAGGCAAGTCAAAAAAACATGTGTTCACCTACCAATCGACTTTTCAAATGGCCAATTAAAGGCTTATAGGCTATAGATACATGAAGGAACTTCTTTTTGAAGAATAATGAAGGTTGACAAATCTAAGATAAACCACTTTCATTTCTTTGCATCAAATTTCTATTTGTAATCTTTGAGTATTGGGTGTGAGCATTAAATACCATTGTGTGAGCTTTGAAACACTTAGGTTTTAGAGTGAGCCTGAGAAAACTCTTGATTGGGTTGTGAGAAATTACTCAAACCTTGTAAAAGTTCGGTATGAGCTTTTGAAAATACCAAGTTAGGATTATGCTTGTAAAAATCTAAAGTTATTAAAATTCTCAACTTGAAGGTTGGGGAGTTGACATAGGATTTATTTGATCTGAACCAGTATAAATCTCTTATGTTTATTCTTTTTCTACTCTACTCATCTCTTTTGATCTTGCTTTTAAATTTTAATTTTCCATTATTTATTTAAAATAACCAATTCACCTCCCTCTTGGTTGCCATCTTAGGACAAGAATTGGTATCAGAGCCTTAAAATTTCAATAATCTTAATTGAGAAATTTGATTCAAAATGGCAGGTACTGCACCCTTCAGGTCCATTACTTCAAAGTCTTCATCTCATGATAATCTCAATTCTTATCTTAGACCTTCCTTTGAAGGAATCGATTATTCTTATTAGAAACACAAGATGTATTTGTTCTTGATAGTGAGGGAATTAAGCTTTGAAAATGTGTGTAAACTGAGTGGCAACCTCCTACTCATGAGGTTGATGGTGTTCAAGTGCCTCTTCCTAGAGCATAATGGATCGATGCTCAAGAAAGGGCTCTTTATAAGAATAATAGAGCCGCCTCTATCTTGGTGAATTCTATATCTAGAGAAGGAGGTGGAAGAGTTTAACATCTTACTTGTGCATATAGCATTTGGAAAACTCTTGAGAACTAACATGAAGGTACTACCCAAGTGAGGTTTACTAAGACCCAAATGCTTGTACATGAGTATGAACTCTTCAAAACAAAGCCAAACAAAAATGCCACCGAAATGACAAATCAGTTACTTGCGATTGTCAGTGATTTGAAAAAATATGGAAATGTATATGATCAAGGGGTTGTTAACAACAAAATTTTGAGAGCACTTAGAGCTAAGAAGAACTCTAAGTTAAAGGTTTCTTCAATTGAAGAAGTTCATGACCTTAGACACTAAAGACCGATGAGCAAGTTGAAAAACTTCTTACCTTTGAATTGCATACAAGAAAAGAAGATGACAAAGGTGAGAAGGACAAGAGGAAAGCAATATCTCTCAAAGCCACCAAAGAAGCTGAGAGCTCAAGTGAAGAAGATAGTGATGATGATGAAGAAATGGCCATGTTATCTAGAAGAGTAAGTGATTGGAAAAGAAAGAGGAGATTGCAAGCAAATAAATGTAATCCTTCAAAGTCCTCTTTCAAAGAAAAAGAAAAGAAGAATGAAATAAAATGCTATGAATGTGGTAAAATAGGACATATTAAAATGGATTGTTTCAAATTGAAGAACAAGAAGAAATGGGATAAAGAAAAGAAGAAATCTCCAAAAGCCACATGGGATGATGACTCTTTAAGTGAAGAAAAAGAGGAGGAAAAGCAAGGAATTGCAAATCTTTATCTCATGTATAGAGAAGATGATGATCACACCAATGAGGTAGGTACTCAATCCCTAATTTTAATGCATATAGTGACAATGTTGATAATGCTTTAGATGATAGTGATTTAGTTGAGTATATAGACTTACGTGTCCAAAAATATTTTTCTAAAATGAAATTCTATAAAGAAAAATGTTCTAAACTAGAAAAAGATTTTTCCTTTAAAAAAATTCTACATTGGAATTAAAGACCTCTAATAAACAATTAATGAAATCATTCAATGAAATGTCAAAAAATTCATCTGGCTTAGAGAAAATTTTCAAGGAAAATGACATTTTGAAAGAAGAATTAAACAAACTAAAGAACTCGATTTCAAAATTCCATAAAGGTAAGGAAGCCTTAGATACATTGATTAGTGTTCAAAAATCACCTTCCTCTAAATACAGTTTAGGATTCAATGGCTCCACTACTGCTACATCTAATGCACCAATATTTGTTAAAGGCTCTACAACTCAAACCTCTAGTGTTGAAGTTGTAAAGAACACCAATACACTCACTAAACCTAAAAGTACCAAAAAGACTACTCAATGCTCATTAGGCTATAAAAATAAGTTGACAAAAATAAATTATGCATATATGTACACAAAGCATGAACACAAGCACAAATATGCACAAAAACAATTTCACACCACACATATTTGTGATTGTCCACATAATCCATCAAAATTCAGTAGAAGAAGAATGTGAAGATATAAATCCTTGTATCATTATCATTATTACATGAAAGGTGGTCATGTAAGCACTTTTTGCTATATTAGGAAGGCTCACCTCAAACTAGATGACCCTTCAACAACTAACCCCCAAGGACCTAAGTTCACTTGGATACCTAAAAGAAGATAAACATTATTGCATTGCAGATATGCCTAAAATCTATAATCTAAGAAAGCATTTGGCATGTAGATAGTGGATGCTCAAGGCACATGACTGGAAATGCAACACTCTTCACAATCCTTACTTACAAGTAAGGAAGTAATGTAACATTTGGAAATAATGCTAAAGGTAAAATTATAGGTATTGTTTCTATTGGTATGCTTGGTAAGAACTTAATTGATGATGTACGATTAGTAGATGGTTTGAAACATAATTTTCTTAGTATTAGTCAATTGTGTGATAAGGGATACAATGCCATTTTTAAATCTAAAGGATGCAAAATTAACTCTCCTAATGGTGAACTTGCATTCAAAGGAGGTAGAATTGACAACATTTAAAAAATTAGCCTACACTCTAACAATAGTCTTGAATGCTTAGTTACTGTTAGTAATGATGCGTGGCTTTAGCATAGATGATTAAGACATGCTAGTATCGATCAAATACAATGTTTAAATAAGGAAGAACTTGTGGATGGACTACCTAAAATGAAATTTCACAAGGACAAGGTATGTGAACCATGTCAACTTGAGAAGCAACATAAAAGTTCTTTCAAATCCAAGAATATTGTAAGTACTTTTAGACCTTTAGAATTAATTCATTTGGACTTGTTTGGACCAAATATAGTTGCAAGTCTAGGAGGTAAGGTATATGCATTTGTCGTTGTTGATGATTACTCTAGGTTACTTGGGTTAATTTCTTAGCTCATAAAAATGAAGCTTTTAACCATTTCAAAATTTTTGTAAAAGAGTTCAAAATGAAAAAGGCTATTGATGGAAATCATCAATTTAGCAGCCATACACCCCAATAGTTAAAGAACTATGATATATATGGAATGCAAATTAAAACCCTCTAATAGTTGAATCAAAATCTGGATCGTTCAAGAACGAAGTCAACTATTCTAATCACTTTTATCAATGAAATTATGATTAAGTAATTAGAATAGCACTTTGATTTCCTCAAAACGCCACAAACAAAGAAGGTTTGATAAGTTAAGGATGAAAACAAAATTTCTGGAATTTGAACACCACAAACTGAATAGCTTGATAAGTTCCAAAGTTCATGCAAGAACTTAAGACAAAACACTCACAAGTGCTCAAAATATCTTTTATATCTTTTAATAATTGTCTCATTACAAAGGAAATAAGCCTTGCTTATATAGAAGAAGGCCATATACAAAGAGATCATCAGAATTAAGTTCATATACAACTCCCATATTAATTGACAACCCCATTACACCTAATAAATAGCCCCATTACTTTGCCAACTCAATGTGAACATTGGGCCATTATTTTCTTGGCTTTTGTAACTCTTTTTCTTCATATTTCAGCCTTTGTAACTTATACTTAATAAGAATAAACCCTAATAAAAGTCAAAATGTAGAATTAAAATACAAATAGTCTTAAATAGCCTATTAATTTGTCTTAGGCCAAAGATCTTGAGCAACTTGTTTTCTCCAAATCTGATCCATGAAGGAAATTAAAGCCTCTTTCAACTTATTAGCTCTAGACCTTGTCATTGGTCCTCCATATATGGCTAGTGGATCTTTGAATTGTTTGTTCATGTCATCATTGCACTATTGGTGCTTGGCCAATTTTTGATCAGCATGTAATTCCTCATCATTCCCCCTCTCCTCGCAAGGATTCATCCTCGAATATGATCCTTCATCACCTACATCAAACAAAGATAAATCAAAAACATTGAAGGTTGCTCTAACATTACCATACTCACTTGGCAAATCCAGCTTATATGCATTGTCATTTATTCTTTGAAGGACTCGAAATGGACCATCCCCTCTAGGCATTAGTTTTGACTTCTTGGCTAGGAAATCTTTCTTTCCTTAAGTGTAGCCAAACCAAATCTCCAGGTTTGAATAATACTTTCTTTCGGCCTTTGTTGTGTTGCATCTCATATTGTAGAGTCTTCTTTTCAATTTGTGTGTGCACCTTTTCATGTAAAGTTTTAACAAAGTCAGCTTTTTGTTTACCATCCAAATTTTCTTTCTCTAATGGTAAAGGTAGCAAATCCATTGGAGTTAATGGATTGAACCCATACACAATTTCAAATGGTGAATGGTTCGTTGTAGCATGCACACTGCGATTATAAGCAAACTCCACATGTGGCAAACCTTCCTCCCAATTCTTTAAATTATTTTATATTATAGCCCTCAAAAGAGTTGCTAAGATCCCATTTACCACTTCTGTTTGTCCATCTATTTGTGGATGACAAGTGGTTGAATACAACAGCCTTGTACCCAACTTGCTCCAAAGTGTTTTCCAAAAGTGGCTAAGGAACTTCGCATCTCTATCACTCATAATTGTTCTTGCCACTTCTGTTTGTCCATCTATTTGTGGATGAAAAGTGGTTGAATACAACAGCCTTGTACCCATCTTACTCCAAAGTGTTTTCCAAAAGTGGCTAAGGAACTTCGCATCTCTATCACTCACAATTGTTCTTGGGATGCCATGTAATCTCACAATTTCTTTAAAGAACAACCCCACAACATGTGTTACATCATCAGTTTTGTTGCATGGAATGAAATTGCCATCTTGCTAAACCTATCCACAACAACAAAAATAGAATCTCTCCCCCCTTTAGACCTAGGTAAAGCCAAGACAAAGTCCATTGATATATTAACCCAAGGTTCATTAGATATAGGAAGAGCGTTATACAGCCCATGAGGCATTACTCTAGATTTATCTTATTTTCATGTAATGCATTTCTCACATATCCTCTCAACATCTCTTTTCACTTGTGGCCAAAAGAAATGCTCACTTAACACACCTAGAGTCTTTTTAATTCCAAAATGTCCCATTAACCCACCACTATGTGCCTCCCTCACAAGTAATTCTCTCATTGAACATTGAGGAACACACACCTTGTTTTCTTTAAAAAGAAAACCATCATGCCTATAGAATTTGTCAAACCCACCTTTCTCACACGCCCCATAAACACTAGCAAAATCAAGGTCAGAATTATACAAATTTTTAATGTACTCAAAACCTAATAATTTTGCATCAAGATTAGAAATTAAAGCATACCTTCTAGAAAGAGCATAAACAACCACATTTTCCTTACCTTGTTTGTACTTGATGATGTAAGGAAAGGATTCAATGAATTCCACCCATTTTGCATGTCTTTTACACAACTGCCCTTGTCCTTTGAGATACTTCAAGGACTCATGATCAGTGTGGATTATGAATTCCTTATAGTAAAGATAATGCTCCCATGTCTTCAAAACTCACACCAAAGTATAGAACTCTTTGTCATATGTAGGGTAGTTTAAACTTGCTCCACTTAATTTCTCACTAAAGAATGCAATTGGCTTACCTTCTTGCGTTAAGACTCCACCAATACCTATGCCATTGGCATCATATTGCTTTTGGATCTCTTCTGTTTCCTCCGGATTACATCTATATTTAGGTCTATTTGGAATACTTGAACCTGGAATGAAGTCAATTTGATGTTCAATGCCTCGAATTGGTGGCAATCCATTAGGTACTTCTTCCGAAAATAGATCCTCATTTGCATGTAAAAGATCAACAACAACACTAGGCAAATCTTTGGTTACTTCATTAGAAATAATCAAAACACCCTTATAAATAAGTACAAGCATTTGCTGCCTCATTGTCAAAGCTTCCTTCACATCACTCATTTTAGCATAAACACTCATTTTTCTTTCACTCAAGTCTACCTTGTTTTCTCTTACCTTGTGTTTACCATTTTTATTTCTTAATGTATTTAACTCACTTATCTCACCTTTCTCTTTTCTCTATTGGGTTTCCCTTCCCAAATTCATCCATAATGAAGAGTTAAGTTCTTCATATTGATGTTTGATGCGCATTTGGTCCTCAAAATTTATTTTTGGAGATAATGGGCCAAGTTGATACTTTTCCCCATTCATACTTAAAGAATAATGATTTTTGAACCCATCATGCAACACTTTTCGATCATATTGCCATGGTCTACCTAATAACATGTGTCTAGCATACATGGGTACCACATCACATAAAACCTCATCCTTATATCTACCAATGGAAAATGAAATCAAAACTTGCTTGTTTACCTTCACCATACCACTATCATTCAACCACTGAAACTTGTATGGTTTTGGGTGTTTAATAGTGGGTAGCTTCAACTTCTCTACTTGCAAAGTGCTTGCTACATTGGTACAACTTCCAATATCCACAAGCAAGTTACATAACTTATTAGCAATTAAACAATGAGTATGAAACAAATTCTCACGTTGCTCCCCATGTTCATCTTGTTTATTTTGCAAACTAAGTGTGCGTTGTACAACCAAAGTTTCACCCTTAGCATATTCTACATCACTATCATCTTCCAAAGGTGGCATATCATCTTCATCCTCTCTCTCACTTTCAGATTCTACAATCCCATCCCTCATGATCATTATTCTTTTTATTAGGGCATCACGTGCCATATGACCATGTCCAAGGCACTTGAGGCATTTAATGCTTCTAGTTTGATTAGGTTGATTCTCAACTTTACCCTTGCTGCCTAATTCATTTTTGTTTTTAGTTTCATCTATTTAGGCTTAAAAATGGTTTATTATCCGTTTTACTCCAATTCAATCTCCAAGAAGAAGAAACCGAAGAAAGTTTAGAATCATACATTGTGCCTTTTCCTTTGAGTTGTCTTTCAATTTTCATGGCCATATTTATCATGTCCTCCATCTCCACATAATGTTGCAACTCCAAACAATCAGCAATTTTCTTGTTTAGTCCACTCAAAAACCGTGCCATAGTAGCCTCACGATCTTCCTCCATATGAGCCCTTATCATGGCCATTTCCATCTCCTTGTGGTACTCCTCTACACTTATAGAGCCTTGTGTCAAAGTTTGCAGTTTTTGATGCAATTCTCTATAGTAATAACTCGGGACAAATCTCTTCCTCATGATTTGCTTCATCTCCCTCCATGTCTCTATGGGTCTTTCACCATTTCTACGTCTTTCCTTGCAAATTTGATCCCACCAAACAATAGCATAATCACAAAATTTAACAATAAGAAGTTTTACCTTTTTCCCTTCGAAATAATTATGACATTCAAAGATCAGCTCCACTTTTTGCTCCCATTCCAAGTAAATATCTGGATTATTCCTTCCTTGAAATGGAGGAATTTTCATCTTAATGCTGCCAATGTTGCGATCTACATCATTAACACATCCCCTCCTAACTTGCCTCCTAGGATTGATGTTTTGACAACCAAAGTGATTTGATCATCATCCATATCGTCCTTGCCATCATAATCTTCTTGATCAAAGGCTGGTTGTCTTTTTGAGTTGGTTCACCACGCAAACGTTTGAGAACATCATCAGGCCTTTCGAGGTGATCATTGAATTCTCCCATCATGTTAAACATCCTCTGAAACTGTTGTTGCATAGCTTGTATCATTGGATCATTTGAGGAAGAACTCCCTTCTTTTTCTTTGTTAGACATCTTTAAAACCCGTAAAATATGGAAGAATAAAAAAATAACCTCACAAGCACTCCCTCACGTGTTTAACTCGATGAATTGATTTACACCACTCTTGTTTCACACAATTATTTGGCTTTTCTCGTTGCTTATCTCACCACTCATGCCTTTTACCTTTCATGTTTTGTTCTTTGGGTTCTTCAATAAACTAAGGTCCTCAAACCCAACAATTCAGATTATGGCTGATTCAATAGAGTGAAATTGGGCAAGTCTAAAGGGCAAATAAAGGTAGGCTAAAAAAATATTAATAGTGGTTTACACAAGGACACAAGCAAAATATACAATTCCAATATCAATAGATGAATATTCTATTTTCTTTTACTTTTTTTTTTTGCTTTTCTTTTACTTTTTTTTTGTATAAGGAGTAGGAACAACAATTTCCTCTAGGAACATAGAATTAGAATGAAGAAAGAACTTTCTTTTTTAATCCATGGTGATATAAAGAGAAGAATAAAAATAGAATATTAAAAGTGAAACAATATGCAATTTAAAAGGGATACACAAACTTCAAACTTGATACCTACTTTGATATCAAAATGATGGAAATCATCAATTTAGCAGCCATACACCCCAATAGTTAAAGAACTATGATATATATGAAATGCAAATTAACACCGTCCAATAGTTGAATCAAAATCTGGATCGTTCAAGAATGAAGTAAGCTTAACTATTATAATCACTTTTATCAATGGAATTATGATTAAGTAATTAGAATAGCACTTTGGTTTCCTCAAAATGCCACAAACAAAGAAGGTTTGATAAGTTAAGGATGAAAACAAATATTCTAGAATTTGAACGCCACAAACTGAATAGCTTGATAAGTTCCAAAGTTCATGCAAGAACTTAAGACAAAACACTCGTAAGTGCTCAAAATATCTTTTATATCTTTTAATAATTGTCTCATTACAAAGGAAATAAGCCTTTTTTATATAGAAGAAGGCCATATACAAAGAGAGCATCAGAATTAAGTTCATATGTAACTCCCATATTAATTGACAGCCCCATTACACCTAATAAATAGCCCCATTATTTTGCCAACTCAATGTGAATGTTGGACCATTATTTTCTTGGCTTTTGTAACTCTTTTTCTTCATATTTCAGCATTTGTAACTTATACTTAATAAGAATAAACCCTAATAAAAGTGAAAATGCAGAATTAAAACATAAATAGTCTTGAACAACCTATTAATTTGTCTTAGGCCATTGGTTTTTTAGACTTCAAGACCATGGCCAAATGATTTTTTATTATTAAAAATGGACCTAAATCTTTACTCTGATAAGCCTGAATTAGCCTTCAAGATTAGGTCTTGCTTGAATTACGCTGACCAACTTAAGCTCTTCTTGCATCCATGGATAATCCTTAAACAAATCTTGAGCAACTTGTTTTCTCCAAATCTGATCCATGAAGGAAATTAAAGCCTCTTTCAACTTATTAGCTCTACACCTTGTCATTGGTCCTCAATATATGGCTAGTGGATCTTTGAATTGTTTGTTCATGTCATCATTGGACTGTTGGTGCTTGGCCAATTTTTTATCAGCATGTAATTCCTCATCAGCTATGTGATCACATCCATTAGAAGTACCATGGTAAAGAATTTGAAAATAATAACTTTGAAAATTTTTTTCAATGAACTTGGTATTTCACATAATTTTTCAGCACCTAGAACACCACAACAAAATGGTGTAGTAGAAAGAAAAAATAGAGCATTGGTAGAAATGGCTAGAACAATGCTTAATGAGTATAGTTTACTCTCTTACTTTTGGGTGAAGGCTTTTAATACCGCATGTTATATTTCAAATCATGTTTTTAAAAGACCTTTAATGAATAAAACTTCTTATGAGCTATGGAATGGAAGAAAACCAAAAAATTTCATAGCTTAGAATATTTTGATACAAATGCTTTATATTAAACACTAAGGACAACCTTGGAAAATTCACATCCAAGTTGGATGAAGGTATCTTTTTAGGATATTCATCTTCTAGTAAAGCATATAAAGTATTTAATAGGAGAACTTTAGTAGTTAAAGAATCAATGCATGTTATGTTTGATGAATCCTCCAAGCTTGATCATGGGAAAAGTAGTGTTCTTGATGATTTTATTGGTACATTTGAAGAGCTTGAGTTAAAAGATGTTCCAAAGGCAAACAATGATAAGCTAGAACAAATAGTGGAATGAGAAGAAACTAAGATAAAAGAGACTTAAGAACTACCCAAAGATTGGCATTATTAAAAGGATCTTCCTAAAGAACTCATCATTGGTGATACTTCAAAGGGAGTAACTACTATATCAAAACTTTAAGTATTTAGACTCTAATGTTGCATTCGTTTCTCAAATTAAGCCAAGGACTATAAAGGAGGCTCTTAGTGATGAATGTTGGGTAATTGCTATGCAAGATGAACTCAACCAATTTGAAAGAAACAAAGTATGGGAACTTATTCCTAGGCCTAAGGATCATCCAATTATTGGTTGCAAATGGGTGCATAGGAATAAGCTTAATGAAGATGGTTTCATCACTAGAAATAAAGATAGATTGATATCCAAAGACTATAACCAAGAGGAAGACATTGATTATGATGAAACATTTGTCCCCATAGCAATATTAGAAGCAATTAGAATTTTACTGCATTTGCATGTCATATGAACTTTAAACTTTTTCAAATGGATGTCAAAAGTGCATTTTTTTGAATGGTTTTATGAATGAAGAAGTCTATGTTGAACAACCCCTTAGCTTTGAAGATTAAAAATTTCTAAATCATATTTTTAAATTAACCAAGGCACTATATGGATTGATGCAAGCTCCAAGAGCTTGGTATGATAGACTTAGTGCATATTTATTAAAAAATGGTTTTCCAAAAGGCAAAGTTGATACTGCACTCTTTGTTAAAAAGAGATTGCATAACATTCTAATTGTGCAAACTTATGTTGATAACATTATATTTGGTGCTACTAATGAATGAATCTTTGTGCCAAGAATTTGCCACTTGTATGACTAGGTGTGAGGGGGATTATTGCCCCCACTACTATGTGGAATGATTCTTAAGACTTCGGCACTATTAGGCTCAGGGTCTTAAAGAACATGGGCCTAAATCCAGAGAAAATGGAGTCGCCACCTAGATGGATCGAAAAATAGAAAGGAGTGGATGACTCGATTCCTAAGAAATCTCCAACCCCCTAATTAGTTCAAAAAGTTGGGCATGCATGGGGAAGGTGAGAATGACCTGCACACCCATAGCGCCCAATTCATTGGAACTGGCTTCCTTTTCAGGTCTAAATATTATTAAAATTTTAACTTATTATAGCATTATCCATACTACATGTGATCATAAAAATAAGTAATCACTTTATTAAAATCACTATAAGTTCAAACAAAATAAATGGGAATCCATACTGGATGGAAACATGCCCTTACAATGTCCAATGTCCAAAACTAAATAGGACACTCACCATTTGGTGGAAAACATGCCTTTACATTAATCCTAAAATCCAAAATAAATTAAATTACATTAAACCTAACTAATGAGGTACATAAAGTGATAACATACCTTTTACATCTTGAAAACTAAAATAATAATAAATCAAATAAATTAAGTTATTCAATCATTCACCATGAGCAAAATAAAATAAATCATCCATAATAAATAAAATATTAATAAGTCATTCATCATAAACATGAAAAAATTGCATCTAGATTTTACTATTTAAATTAAACATACGATATATAAAATTAAGGTTTAATATATGAATTATGGTTTTGGTGATCAAGCTAGGGTTTTAAGGATTTTATAAAACAACATTGGGGTTTTAGGGTTTTAGAGAACAATATTAGGGTTTTATGGTTTCTGGATTGGGAATTAGGGTTAAGGAAATCAAATTAGGGTTTTGGATTTTAGGATCAAGGTTTTAGGGTTAGTGTTTTAGGATAAGGGTTTTAAGGTTTAAAGTCATGGTTTTGCATATTATGATTTTGAAATTAGGGTTTGATGCTTACCATTATCAAAGTCATGTGTCCTGTAATGTTTAATATTGACTACAATGATTTTAAACTTATGACTACTTTAAATATTTTTATATGAAACAAATATAGAAAGTTAAATTAATTGTTGAAAGATTAAAACAACTCACTGAATAGAATTATAATAAAATAACTACTGTAAGTTCAAATTTATTAAACACAAGAATCAAACCTCCATTTTGTTGGTTCCTCCAAATTAAAATGTTGAATCCAATCTATTCTACTGTCTGGATCAATCTTCTATTTGGTTGGAATAAAGCAAACTTGAGACAATAGTTATTGCTTCTTTAGTTACTATTCATTTAAATTCTGTATGTTTACTGATTGTTCAAGGTGGCTCTCCGTTGCTGTCTTTTGCTAATTATCAGTTGCTTTCCCTCCTCTCTGTGCTTTTAATCATATATTTATAGGAAACAAACAATTAACCCTCAACTTAAACTTCCTAATTTGAGTCTTAAATGAATTACAACTTGATCAGGAAATCAAATGGCCGATCAAACTTCCTAACCCATGTCGATTTTGGCATGTCCCAACCCAAACCAAACCCTAATTTTTAATTTCTTTCAGACTGAACCTATTTTACAATTTAATTTGAGCTTTTAGGAATTGTACCATCCAATATTTAAGCTTTAAAATTAGGTTTAGGTTCTTTAAAATTATAACAGAATAAGGTAAGCTTCTTTAACCTAATCCGTGCCAAAATTAAGGGTATACAGTTTTGCCCCCTGTTTGAATGATCTAAGACTTCAGTAGAAGAGAGTTATTTTATTAGTTTTTGTCATAGAACTGTGTCTTATTTATTATGATAATTATTGTTTTCTTTAGGTATTTTGGTAGTCTCAATCTGTTTATTTAGTGTTTTCATCAATTTTGGTAGTTTTAATTTATTTCAGTGTTTATGTCATTTTTGTTCTAGTTTTTATTGTGGTGTTTATGTGTTGTTGGTTAATGTTTATTTGATTCTTGTTTAAAGTTTATTTAAGTGTTTGTTTTAGGATAATATGCAAATTGTTTCCTTGGAAGAAAGAGTAGCATGAAGCAAAGGGCAAAACCAAGGAACCAAGAGAGTGGAAGGAAAATTCAGGCAGTGACTGACACACTCAGCGGAGACGGCCAAGCCACTAGCCATGTCACATGACACACCCAAGAGACTTGGCCGTGTCCCATATCAAGCCAAGGAAGAAGATCACAAAGAAAGAAGAGCAAAGAACAAAGAGTCAGTAGGTGACACACCCATGGGACGCGGCCAAGCCACTGGTCGTGTCCCTCCAAAAGCATCAAACACGGCCAAGCTCACCCAAGCTTGGCTATGTCACACTTAACTCCAAAGAAGAAGAGATGAAAATCACATAGAAGCGGACACAGACACGGCCAAGCCACTGGCCGTGTCACATGACACGGCCAGGAGCTTGGCCGTGTCACTCCATGGACTAAAGGAGCGGATTTTTAGGCGAGGTTTCGTATAAATAATACAATTAGGGTTTTATAGATGGGAGAGATCTTGATCAGCCATCAGAGATTAGCTTTAGGTTTCCAATTTTATTTTCTTTAAGATATTTGATTACACTTTGATGCAAAACATTCTAGATTAAATTTGTTTATGCCATTGCCACATTCTTCTAGCAAGATCTGATCAAGAGATTCTTCAGAAACTTAAGGGAGTTTGTAATTTGGTTTTGTTCCCAAACTTTATCTCTTAAATTTCATTGAAATTGTATTCATGAATTCTATTATGTCTAAACTGATTTCTTTGAATTTTAATGAGATGAATATGTTTGATAAGATCATTATGAACTAATTTGATCTAGTCTAGGGTTTGTATAGAACTACTATGATTGTATGAACTGGTTATTGCTCTTAACTGAATTTATTTCTTTAGCCTTGATTGAATGGAATTACTGCTAATATATAATTGATTGGCCACCAATTATGTGTTTAAGGTAGTAGATGAAGGATTGAGAGATGAAGTCTAATGCTGGAACAATTCAGTTAGGGACTTAGGTGAATTAGAAATATAACCTAAGAAAAGGATTATTTCAATTGTAACAAGATTATTTGAAAAAGGTCTGAATGCGAGAGCTTATTTCCTTGATTCGATTAATCAAGTTGCTTGAGATCTAATCTTTGAAATTAAATTGGTTGAGAGGAATAACCGTTCATACATATAAGTTAGTAGAGAAGTTCAAACCCTAGACATTTCTATTAAGTGAATCAATATATCAGCTCAGTTTACTTTTATTGTTTTAAACTCCAATCGATCTGTTTTCATTAGTTGTTAGCAATTTAAATTTATTATAATTTGTTATTTGCAACCTGATAATCAATTAGCTTATCTAGCTTCCTTGAGAGACGACCTTGGGGCGATCACCTTTGCTACAGCTACCTTGTATACTTGCGAGTGATGCTTATAGTAGAACTTAATTCGAGCGCAACAAGTTTTTGGCGCCGTTGCCGAGGAAGCTAATTGGCGAAATTGTTTATTAGCATAGATATTTTTAATTATTTTTCATTGTTTACTTTTTATTTTATTTGTCTTTTGCTTTTAATATTTCTTTTTTCTAGAAATTTTTTTATGCAAGGTAGGAGATCACTTGTAGGAGAGCTATACCCAGTCATACCAGAAATTCAGAGAGTGAAAAGGAGCAGAGAAGAGTTTGAACTGTACACCGGATTTGATATAGAGGAGGACACTTCTAATTTTGAGTCGGATACTGCACAATCTACCAATATGGGAGAAGAGAGGCAAAGAACTATGAGGGACTTTACTAGACCTGTCATTGGAACTTCCACATCTTGTATAAGATTGACGGATGCAGTAAGAAATTATGAGTCGAAGAACATCCATTACAACATGCTGCCATCATTCTATGGAGTTCCAAATAAAGATCCTTTGAACTTTATTCGGGATTTCTATTCCACCCTCAACACTTTTCCATTGGGAGGACTAACAGAGGACCAGTTGAGGATGAGATGCTTTCCGTATACATTGAAGGATCGGGCAAAGAGCTGGCTTATGATGTTGCCTGAAAATTCTTTGACAACTTGGGAGCAAGTTTATAACAAGTTTATGGGCAAATTTTACTCACATCAGAAGACAGCTGAATTGAGAGAGAAGATAGCTACATTCTCTCAATTTGAAGGAGAGCCATTTCATGAGGCTTGGGACAGGTTTAAGATGTTATTGATCTAGTGTCCACATCATCACTACCCACTTCAACTTCTGAATCAGTTTTTCCATGATGGTCTAACACAGCAATTTCAGAACACTCTTGATAACGTAGCTGGGGGAGCTATGGGAGAAAAGATAGCTGATGAAACTTATGAATTTTTTGAGATGTTGGGAGCTAATTCTCAACAGAAAAGTGTAAGAGGAAGAAGTAAAGGGGTGAATCAACTGGAAGCCAATAATGAGATGATCAATCAGATAGCTGAATTGACAAGGCAAGTACAGATGTTGAACATGAAGAACAATACCTCTTCATCCACTCAAGAAGTGTGTGGAATTTGTGGGACTTTTGGGCATGGAGCAAATATATGCCCCTCTGCATATGAGGCTTATGGAACTAAAGCTGAGCAAGTCAATTCTATGGGGGGATATCAACCAAGGGCCTGGAATGATCCTTACACCAATACTTACAATCCTGGATGGCGGAATTATCCAAATTTTTCCTGGGCAACAAATAACTCTCAACAACCTTTCCATTTGCTCCAGAGACAAAACCAACCGCAAGGTCAATCTTTAAATCAAGTGCAGCCTAAGAGAGAGAGTTTGGAGAATAGTTTACAGGCCTTTATCCAAGTTAATGCTAAGAATCAAGAGATGACTAACAAAAGGCTGGATTCATTAGAAGCACCTTTTAAGAAAGTGGAGACTCAAGTGGGACAACTTGCACAATAGATGCAGATTCAACAAAAAGGGAAATTTCCAAGTCAACCTGAGCAGGCACAATCAGTGACCGTGCTTAGAAGTGGCAAGGTCATAAATAATAATGTTGAAAATAATTCTGTGAATGCAGGTGATCAAAAGAACAAAAAGGAAGGAGAACCAGAGAATGAAGGTGCTGTAGAAAGATCAATGGAGAAATCCCCTTCAGTGGATTTACACAAGGCAAGTAATCCTTACCGGCCACCTATACCATTCCCCAGCAGGTTGAAGAATGATAAACAAGATAAGCAATTTTCGGACTTCTTCAACATGCTGTCCAAGGTAAGTATTAACTTACCCTTACTTGAAGCAATAAAGAACATGCCAACTTATGCCAAATTCTTCAAGGAACTGAACACAAAGAAAAAAAAGGTATGAGCCCAATGAAAAGGTGATAGTGTCAGAGGTAGCTAGTGCTGTTTTGCAGCATAAACTACCTCCGAAGCTAAAGGATCCTGGTAGTTTCATAATTCAAATTACTATGGGTAATGGGAAGGGAACTGATGGCATGTGTGATTTAGGAGCTAGTGTAAATTTGATGCCTTATTCTGTATATCTTGAATTAGAACTAGGGGAACTTAATCCTATAAAAATTGTGTTGCAGTTAGCTGACAGATCTCTTAGATTCCCGAAAGGGGTTATAGAAGATGTGTTAGTTAAGGTTGGTGGGTTGATAGTGCCTGTGGATTTTATAGTTCTTTACATGGAAGGAAGCAACTCTACACCATCGCACACACTATTCTTCTAGGTAAGCCTTTTATGGCGACTACCAACACCTTGATAGATGTTAAAAATGGTAAACTGACAATGACTGTCTTAGGACAAACGGTCGAATTCTCTATTTTTAACACTTCTCCCATTCCTACAACTGCTTTATATGAGGATTGCTCTTTAATTGATTATATTGATGCAGTTGTTACAGATGTTTTCTTGCAGACAGGTTCCTTTGATAAATTAGAGCTGGCACTGACCTTAGATGGTGGTTTGGATATTTTTGATTCAGAAATAGCCAGTTGCCTTGAGACATTAGAGAGTGCTGAAATAGAGGAACTTAAGGAAGACCCAGTATTTGAACTTCTCTCCATCCAGAAGGAAGAGAAGAATCCTTCACTTGAGTTAGAGCTGAAAGAGTTACCTAAAAATATGAAATATGTGTTTTTAGGAGATCACAACACCTTGCCTGTGATAATATCTAGTGAACTTAGTGAAGGGGAGGAGATGAAGTTGGTGAGTGAGCTTAAAAGATTGAAAAGAGCAATAGGATGGGGATTGAGTGACATCAAAGGTATTAGCCCTTCAATGTGCATGCATAGAATCACCTTAGAAGAGGGAGCTAAACCTGTGAGGGAGACCCAAAGGCGCCTTAACCCAAATATGAGTAAAGTGGTTAAGAAGGAAGTGCTCAGATTGCTTGATGAAGGGGTGATTTATCCAATAGCTAATAGTGAGTGGGTGAGCCCAGTACATGTAGTGCCTAAGAAATCTGGAATCACTGTGGTGAAAAATGAAAAAAATGAATTGGTTCCTACTAGGACTACTACTGGGTGGAGAATGTGTATCGATTATAGGAAGTTGAACAATGCAACAAAGAAAGACCATTTCCCTCTTCCTTTTAATGATCAGATGTTGGATAAACTTTCTGGACACTCACATTATTATTTTTTGGATGGACTTTCAGGTTACTATCAGGTGCTGATATCACTAGAGGATCAATCCAAGACTACCTTTACTTGCCCTTTCGGGACTTATGCATTTCGGCGTATGCCATTTGGCTTGTGCAATGCACCTGCAACTTTCCAGAGATGCATGATGTCTGTCTTCACAGACATGATAGATGATTTTATTGAGGTATTTATGGATGACTTTTCTATTTTTGGTAGTTCTTTTGATAATTTCCTCAATAAACTTGTTCTTGTGATTGAGAGATGCATTGAATGTAACCTTACTTTAAGTTGGGAAAAGAGTCATTTCATGGTTACTCAGGGCATTGTCTTAGGTCATGTGGTGTCAAGTAAAGGGATTGAGGTGGATAAGGCTAAAGTAGAGTTAATTGCTAAATTACCCCCTCCTACCTCTGTTAAGAGAATAAGAAGTTTTCTAGGGCATGCAGGTTTTTACCGGAGGTTTATTAAGGATTTTTCCAAAATAAGCCAACCATTGGGCCATTTGTTGGGAAAAGATGTTCCATTTGAGTTTACTGCATAATGCATGCAAGCCTTTAATTCCCTTAAAGAAAAATTGACTAGTGCACCGGTAATAGTAGCTCCTGTTTGGTCTTTACCTTTTGAAATCATGTGTGATGCCTCTAATCATGCAGTAGGAGCTGTTCTTAGGCAAAGGGTTGATAAATTTTTTACAGTAATTGTTACATCCGCCCACCGCATTTATGCATAGTAGTCACATGCACAGTGAGAGAAGGGGAAAGGAGAAGATAATTCCTGACAACGGCCCCAGATAAGGCTATAGGATCAATGGGACCTCATTGAAGAAAAATGCAAAGTTTTAGGGAGGTGACTGTAATTTAAAAAAAGTTTTGGGGAGGTGACTGTAATTTCAAAAAGTTTTGGGGAGGTGACTGTAATTTCCAAAAGTTGTACAAGATGTTCTTAATAGTGCACATAATAGATTCTAAAAATGGAGAGTAGAGAAAAATCGAGTCGCAATGACGCGAAACGTTTTTTCCAGAAAATGCCTCGTTAAAGAGAAACGAAGACATGTAGACTAGGGCCATTTTGGTCATTTTAATTAAAATTTATACCTAAATCCAAAGTAGGAAATAAACACATGAGTGCATAGAGGATGTCGAGGGGTTGAATATGAAATGATCGTCGGTAGAAATGGAGCCCGGGCAAACCCGAGCAAAGAAAGGACCTAAAGGGAATTTTATAAAAAGTCAAGGGCTTATTGGTAATTTTTTAAATGACTTGGAAACTTAAAATAGACCTTAAAAATAGAAAGTAGAGGTTGAGAGGATCAAAACCATATGTAGTTTACCTCGTGGAACTGTACGGTTTAAAAGTTACGAATGAATAATCGCCGGAGGGTATTTTGGTCTTTTCACACCTTAGACCATAAAATTTCAGCAGAAGGAGGTGGAGGGGCCAAAATATAATTAAAAGAAAGTTTAAGGGCTTGGGTTTTAAACTAATAAAAGGAAGAGACATTTGGGCTAATGAAAATTAGCCATTTAGGGTTTATAAAAGGAAGAAAAGAAAAGGTGTGGACATTTGGCCCTAAAATATTCATCCACCCAAAAGTGGACATCATTTCCACTATATATATATCATCATAGCAAGAAGAACAAAACTCTCTCTCTCCCACTTCAAAAATTCGGCCACCATAGGAAGAACACCAAAGAGTTACAAATTTTTGGGCCGAAATGGTTGATTTGAAAAAGAAAAATAAACAATCCCATGTATTTCATATGTTTGGGCCGAAATGGTTCCAAAATGGCAGATTTCTGGACTCTTTTTGTGGCAGCTGTTTGAGGTAGCAAATGAATGAATTTTTCAACAAAATTTATGTGTAATTAGTCAAGATATGAAATAAGTTTCCTGCAAAATTTCAGCTAAAAATAAGATCATTTATCTGGTCAAATACATGACTAAAACGGACTGAAATTTTGATGAAAATCCAGATTTTACTATTCATTTGGTCATGCCATTTTGCGTTGCCGATTTTACGTGTCGCGATACTATTCATTTGGTCAATTTGTGACTCTTTGAGGAATACTTTGAAATGTTTGATAGGTTTATTGTTGATGTTAAATATGTGAAAAAGGGTAATGGTTTGACTAAAGAATGTGGTACGCGGCATAAATGGCAAAGTGCAATGGAAATTAAAACAATTTCTCGAGTCATTCTGAAATGAAGTTTGAGACTTAAATTGAATCATTTTAATCTTTATGCTCTACTGGGTAGTTTGGAGTGGTAGATAAGGGTATGGTGCACTATACTAACTTATGCAGTACTGCTTGATATTGTGATTGAATTGATATGATCTGAACTCAATGGTGAGGCCATTGGGGGCCAATGGTGAGGGTCATTGGTTATAACCAGGATGGTGAGGGCCATTCCTGTGATTTGATATCGGTGGTGAGGGCCACCTATGTTACAGTGGTGAGAGCCACTGCCTTATCGCTATGGTTCCCTATATACCAGTAGAGCCAAAGTCGTGTTTCTTTTAAACTACGTAATGCAAAATGAGTTTGGATTATGGTTATTACATTTGTTGAAAGCATATTTACACTGAATGTACAATGACTTCCATTGGTTTAATGTGTTTGTTATTTGAATTAATTATTTCCTTTTATTTCAAATGCTTTCATGTTTTACTCTTATTTCCATTGGTAAAGTACCCACTGAGCGATATTGCTCAGCGAGTTAAGTTTGCCTTGACTCGTAGGTTCGGAGCAGTAGCTAACTCTTGGGAAACGACGACCAGACCTACAGCATCTCAGGGTAGATCTCCTAGTTTCCATTATGAGCTAGCTAGTTGTGGCATGTATATGTATATATATAAGTTTGAGAATTCCTATGTTATACTGTACGTTAGTAGTATGTAATAATAAGAAATCTCTACTTTATTTTGTACTAGAAGTGTAAATTCTTCTTGCAGGTTTGGAGTTGAGGGTATAAGGTGGATTCATTGGGAGTGTATTGAAACTGATTGTATTCACATTGGTTTGTGTAAAGATGTTTTCAAAAATCAGAAAAACCAGTTTTGTCGACACTTGGGACCTAATTTCTAGGCGAACCTCTGGCAAAATTTCTGTAAAAACCAGAACTAAAATCGAATTAAGTAAAATTGGTAGCAACACTAGGTTATTGTGGCGCCTCTACTCAGCTTACACACTTAGGCCTGGAAGGGGTGTTACAATTTGTGGTATCAGAGCTCCGGTTTAGCCGATTCTGGGTAGTTAGTTGAACTCAACCTTAAATGTATGACACATAGGGTTATGTTAGGGGTTCTATTTATATAACTATACATGTGTGTAGTATTGTTAGTTATGTTATTCTAATTATAACAGGAGTAACTATGGGTGATCAAAATGATGAGATGAGGGATCTGAGGATGGAAGTAGAGATGTTAAAGCAGAGAGTGCAGGAGCAAGATGATACCTTAGAAATTTTGGCAGATCGAAGTATACAGGATCGTGAAGACCTAAGATCAAAAGATGAGATGATCAGCTCCTTGATAAGAGACGTGCAGATGTTAAAGGAGGATAGGCTCAGTCATAGAGTGGAGTTTGATAGTGCCTATAGGAGTCTCGGGGTAGCACATAGAGAGATTCATGCTTTGCAGGAGAGGGTCCAGAAGCTAGGCCAGCACTTACCTGGTGAAGCATCACATGACCCAGATTTTGATCCTGAGATAGAAGAGTATTTGTCTGACATTGCCACCTCACCTAGGGCACCTACTCACTAAGCATCGAGATGTGTTGCTGTTTGGAGGTTCTTTTGGTTATGTACACATATGACATCGGAGTATCATGTAAATAGTGTGTGGTAGTATGACATGAGGATATAGTAGTAAGGAGTCCTAAATTTTAGAATGTACATAAGGGCTTCCTAGTAATGTAAATACTTTTGCTTGGAAATAAATAAAAGTTGTGTTGTATATGTGTTATTTAAGAGTTTTTATCTTTATATGCATGCCACCTACGGTAATATAATGCTGTTAGTCTGGGTCGTTACTGATGATGGGATTGTATACATTTTGCTCTGTTCTTTAGATGTCGCGAATAGCGTAGCATGATATAGAGGAGGAGGTCGAGTCTCAGGCCTTCCGAACTGTAGACACACATGTATCAGAGATACCTGCATCGGAGCAACCACCAGCTGATGCTCCTATCCCCAATGAAATGTTGTAACAAATGGCTACCGTATTACGGCAGATAGCCGGTACCGCCCCGGTACCAGCACCAGTACCAGCACCCATACCAGTACCTGCTGTAGGAGGGGAAAGGAAACCCCCGATCGAAAAGATAAGAAAGTACAGTGCGAAGGAGTTTAGGGCCCAAAGGGACGATGATTCTTCTACAGCCAAGTATTGGCTGGAAGAAACGGTACAAGCCTTAGAGCAGTTACAGTGTACGCCGAAAGAGCGAGTGGTATGTGCTACTTCCTTATTAGTGGAAGAAGCATATATATGGTGAGACACAGTTCACCAACGAGTTCCACCGGAACAGAGGACATGGGATTTCTTTGTGAATGAGTTCAAGAGGAAGTTTATATCGGAGGCATTCCTAGATGCCAAGAAAAAGGAGTTTCTACACTTAAAGCAAGGTCGATTGACCATTGCCGAATACGAGAGGAAATTTACCAGGCTGAGTAGGTATGCCAAGAAGAAAATTGAAGACGAACATGATAGGTGTAAGCAATTCCAGGATGGTTTGAATAATGAGATTAGGATGCAGCTAATTGCTGCTAATATCAAGGAATTCTCCGAGTTGGTCACTAGGGCTCTGGAAGTAGAGCAATGTCAGTCTGATGAGCAGAATAGAAGACAGAAGATGAAATAGAAGAGAGGTACCCAAAACTATTTGGGAAACTACCAACCATCAAGGAAGCGATTCCAAGACAGTGCTTCCATGGGAGAAGGTCAACGCCGGGGTTACAGTCAAGGATCGATTCGCGGTGACCCAAGTCAAGCTACCTCAGTCGCTAGTACCAGATGATCCGGAAGAGGGCAAGAAAGAGTATTCAACCGAAGCGAAGGGAACTTTTCTATCGGTCCAAGAGGTAATGAAGGCGAAAATACTAATCCACGCTGTGAGCAATGCGGACGCCGCCACATGGGAGAATGTTGGGGTCGGACATTTGCATGCTACATATGTGGATCTCTAGATCACCTTATGCGAGAGTGTCCCCAGCGAATGCAGAATCTACCTAGGGAGACTGAGGGATCGCAAGAGGCAGCAGGGCGAGGCTGAGGCAGAGGTAGGGGCGAAAATCTGTCACGTGTGCAGTCTGAGACGGTAAATCGACCAGAAGCGAGGGCTCCTGCTAGAATGTATGCCATGAGGAGGCGAGAAGATGAAGAAGCACAAGATGTGATTGCAGGTTAGTTTTCTATGTTTGGAGTTTCGCTTTACGTTTTAATAGATCTGGGTTCTTCACACTCATATATATGGACGAAAAATGAAAAACTTGGGAATCTAAAGGTAGAACTAGAGGAAGAGGGAATATTAGTTACTAGGCCATTAAGGAATGAGGTGATTACGAGGAAGGTAGTGAAAGATTGCCCCGTGGAGATACACGGACGTATCTTTTGGGGAGACTTATTTGAACTACCATTTCAAGAATTCGACACTATTCTTGGGATGGATTGGTTGGCCAAACACAATGCACTGGTTGACTGTAAACGGAAGAGAGTAACTCTACATATGTCAAACGGCGACGAAGTGACCTTAGTGGGAAAGAGGAAGGACTACCTAACTAACATTATTTCCACTATGACGGCTAAGAGGTTAGTGCAAAAAGGCTGCGAGGCATACCTGTTATGTGCATTAGAAGCGAAAGAAGAGGCACCAAAGCTACAAGATATACCTACTATTTGCGATTTCCCCGATGTATTTCCTGACGATTTACCCAGATTACCACCTAAACGAGAGGTGGAATTCACCATAGATGTGTACCCGGGAGCTGCACCAGTATCCATCGCACCTTATAGAATGGCGCCAGCGGAGCTAAAAGAACTAAAGGTACAGCTACAGGTACTTTTAGACAAGGGATTCATTAGGCCAAGCGTGTCACCATAGGGAGCGCTAGTATTGTTCGTGAAAAAGAAAGACAGATCCCTAAGGTTGTGTGTGGATTACCGTCAATTCAATAAGCTGACCATCAAGAACAAGTATCCGCTACCTCGCATAGATGATTTGTTTGATCAACTCAAAGGTGCTGGAGTCTTTTCAAAAATTGATCTACGATCGGGTTATCATCAATTGGGGATCAAAGATGAAGACATACCAAAAACCGCATTTAGAACTCGCTATGGACATTATGAATTCATCGTTATGCCTTTCGAATTAACGAACACACCTGCAGTATTTATGGATCTAATGAATAGAATCTTCCACCCGTACTTGGATCAGTTCGTGGTTGTATTCATTGACGACATATTGGTGTATTCAAAGAATCGAGAGGACCATGATCGCCACCTGAGGATCATTTTGCAAACCCTGCGAGAGAAGCAGTTATACGTTAAATTCAGCAAATGCAAATTTTGGTTGGAAGAAGTAGCCTTCTTGGGACATATTGTATCGACAGAAGGAATAAGGGTCGATCCCAAGAAAATAGAAGCAGTGTTGGAATGGAAGCCACCTAAGATGGTAATGGAAGTCCGTAGTTTCTTGGGGTTAGCAGGATATTATCGGAGATTCGTCAAAGGTTTTTCCATGATCACCGCACCTATAACCAAGCTACTTTAGAAGAATATCAAATTCCAGTGGACCGACGCTTGCCAACTGAGTTTTGAAAGGCTGAAGCAAAAACTTACCGAAGCACCCATTCTTACACAACCCTAATCAGGAAAAGATTTTGTGATTTATAGTGATACATCCCACATCAGGTTAGGTTGCGTATTGATGCAGGAGGGCAAAGTCATTGCGTATGTCTCTCGACAGCTCAAGCCACATGAAAAGAATTATCCCACGCATGACTTAGAACTAGCAGCGATTGTTTTGGCTTTCAAGACGTGGAGGCACTACCTATACGGGGAAAAGTGTTACATTTATATGGATCATCAAAGCCTGAAGTACCTGCCCACGCAGAAAGATTTAAACCTGCGACAGCAAAAATGGATGCAATTATTAGCCAACTACGACTATACGATTAACTATCACCCGGCCAAAGTGAATGTCGTAGCAGATGCACTTAGTAGGAAGTCAATGCAAGCACTACGTGCTATGAGGGTAGAATTAAAGCCCACAGAAGATGGAGCTATCTTTGCAGAAATGCATGTGCGACCTACCTTACATCAACAAATACGTGAGGCTTAGAAGGAAGATGAACAAGTGAAGAAGTTGAGTCAACAGGCGCAGGAGAATTCATTAGGAGATTATCAAATTTGTCCAGATGGTATCCTATACTGCAAGAAGAGAATGGTGGTACCTAAGTCTGAGGAACTGAAGAAACATATTTTGCAAGAAGCTCATAACAGTCCTTACACAATGCATCCGGGAGTAATGAAAATGTATCGGGACTTGAAGGAGTATTATTGGTGGCCAGGAATGAAAAGGGACATCATGGATCATGTGACGAAGTGTCTGATCTGTTAGCAAGTGAAAGCTGAACATCAACTACCCTCAGGACTACTACAACCTATTACAATTCCAACCTGGAAATGGGATCGCATTACTATGGATTTTGTCACAGGATTGCCTATGACTAGGGACAAACATGACGTGATCTGGGTAATCGTGGATCGGCTTACTAAGTCCGCTCATTTCTTACCAGTACGTGTGGATTACTCAATTGACAAGTTGGCAGACTTGTACATCAAGGAGATCGTACGTCTCCACGGAGTTCCAACTTCAATCATATCAGACCGAGATCCACGCTTTACATCAAAATTTTGGAAGAAATTTCAAACAGCCCTTGGGACTTGAACGTACCACAGTACAACATTCCATCCCCAGACAGACGGACAGTCAGAAAGAGTGATTCAAGTTTTGGAAGATATGTTGAGGGCGTGCGTTTTAGAATTTAAAGGCAGCTGGGACAAACACCTGAGCTTAATGGAATTTGCGTAAAATAATAGCTATCAATCCAGCATACAAATGGCTCCATACGAAGCACTGTATGGTCAGAAATGCAGAACTCCAGTTTGCTGTACAAAATTGAGCGAGGAAAAGATGTTGGGGCCAGACATAGTTAAGGAAACTGAGGTAAAGGTAGAGATCATTCGAGACCGATTAAAAGTAGCGGCGGATAGGCAAAAATCATATGCGGACCTAAAGAGGAAAGACATACAGTTCGAGGTCGGCGATAGAGTATTCCTCAAAGTCTCTCCTTGGAAGAAGGTGTTACGATTTAAACAGAAAGGTAAGCTAAGCCCTAGATTCATCGGACCATATGAGATCATCAAACGGGTAGGTCCGGTAGCTTAACAATTGGTGTTACCACCCGAATTAAGTAAAATACATGATGTTTTCCATGTTTCAATGCTAAGGAGGCATCGTTCAGATCCAACCCACGTCATACTAGCTCAAGACATCGAGATTCAGCCCGACCTGACATACAAGGAAGAACCGATAGAAATCCTAGCACGGGAAATCAAAGATTTGCGGAATAAGAAGATTTCATTGGTCAAAGTGCTTTGGAGGAATCACAAAGTAGAAGAAGCTACATGGGAACGTGAAGAAACTATGAGGAAGCAATACCCATATTTATTTCAACCTGATGGGCTTCGGGGCGAAGCCTAAATTAACGAGGGAGGAACTATCACATCCACCCACCGCATTTATGCATAGTAGTCACGTGCACAGTGAGAGAAGGAGAAAGGAGAAGATAATTCCTGACAATGGCCCAAGATAAGGCTATAGGATCAATGGGACCTCATTGAAGAAAAATACAAAGTTTTAGGAGGTGACTGTAATTTAAAAAAAGTTTTGGGGAGGTGACTGTAATTTCAAAAAGTTTTGGGGAGGTGACTGTAATTTCCAAAAGTTTTACTGGATGTTCTTAATAGTGCACATAATAGATTCCAAAAATGGAGAGTAGAGAAAAATCGGGTCGCAATGACGTGTAGCGGTTTTTCCAGGAAACGCCTCGTTAAAGAGAAATGAAGACATGTAGACTAGGGCCATTTTGGTCATTTTAATTAAAATTTATACCTAAATCCAAAGTAGGAAATAAACACATGAGTTTGTAGAGGATGTCGAGGGGTTGAATATGAAACGATCGTCGATAGAAACGGAGCCCGGGCAAACCCGAGCAAAGAAAGGACCTAAAGGGAATTTTATAAAAAGTCAAGGGCTTATTGGTAATTTTTCAAAATGACTTGGAAACTTAAAATAGACCTTAAAAATAGAAAGTAGAGGTCGAAAGGATCAAAACCATATGTAGTTTGCCTCGTGGAACTGTACGGTTTAAAAGTTACTTATGAATAATCACCGGAGGGTATTTTGGTCTTTTCACACCTTAGACCATAAAATTTCAGCACAAGGAGATGGAGGGGCCAAAATATAATTAAAAGAAAGTTTAAGGGCTTGGGTTTTAAACTAATAAAAGGAAGAGACATTTGGGCTAATGAAAATTAGCCATTTAGGGTTTATAAAAAGAAGAAAAGAAAAAGTGTGGACATTTGGCCCTAAAATATTCATCCACCCAAAAATGGACATCATTTCCACTATATATATATCATCATAGCAAGAAGAACAAAACTCTCTCTCTCCCACTTCAAAAATTTGGCCACCATAGGAAGAACACCAAAGAGTTTCAAATTTTTGTCAAATTTGATTTTCAAGGTAAGTTTTAAGGTTTTCAAGTATGTAGATTTCAATTCTAGTATCAATTTTAAGTATTTATATATCTATTGGAAGATTGGAAATTAGGGTTCTTATGGTGGATTTTGGGAAAATTTTAAGTAGTGATGATATTGATAAATTAAATGGAAGAATCAAGGTTTCTAAGGTTTAATAAAGCTAGATTAGGGTTTAGTTTGAAAAGAAATGGAGGATAGCTTATTGTTCTAAATTGCTAAGGTTTATGTTTAAGGATGTGTTCTTGAAATTCTTGAAGGAAAAACAAAGATTAAGGAAGGAGAAGAAGGAAAGGCAAAAGGGAATTAAAAGAACAAGGTTTGGCACTTTACCATAAAAGAAATTTTATTTTTCTTACAAACTTTGGTTTATGGAATTTTTGTTGTTGATGCTTAAATGTATTGATTGAGTTTAAATTAAATGTTTGAGTTATGTTCTTGGTTTCTTATGGCAATTGAGTTGGTTAAATTTAATTTAAACCAAGTGTTTTGAGAAAAATTTTGGCAAGTTGATTTGATGAACTTTAATTAGTTGATTTACGTTAAACAAGCAAAAGTTTTCGAAGGGAAGTGTTTGAATCTTCACTTTATCATTAAAGAAGCCTTCATATTGATTTGAAAAAGAAAAATAAACTATCCCATGTATTTCATATGTTTGGGCCAAAATGGTTCCAAAATGGCAGATTGGACTCTTTTTGTGGCAGCTGTTTGAGGTAGCAAATGAATGAATTTTTCAACAAAATTTTACGTGTAATTAGTCAACATATGAAATAAGTTTCCTGTAAAATTTCAGCTAAAAATAAGATCATTTATCTGGTCAAATGCATGACTGAAACGGACTGAAATTTTGACAAAAATTCAGATTTTACTATTCATTTGGTCATGCCATTTTGCGTTGCCGATTTTACGTGCCGCGACACTATTCATTTGGTCAATTTTTGACTCTTTGAGGAATACTTTGAAATGTTTGATAGGTTTATTGTTGATGTTACATATGTGAAAAAGGGTAATGGTTTGACTAAAGAATGTGGTGCGCGGCGTAAATGGCAAAGTGCAATGGAAATTAAAACAATTTCTCGAGTCATTCTAAAATGAAGTTTGAGACTTAAATTGAATCATTTTAATCTTTATGCTCTACTGGGTAGTTGGGAGTGGTAGATAAGGGTATGGTGCACTATACTAACTTATGCAGTACTGCTTGATATTGTGATTGAATTGATATGATCCGAACTCAATGGTGAGGCCATTGGGGGCCAATGGTGAGGGCCATTGGTTATAACCAGGATGATGAGGGCCATTCCTGTGATTTGATATCGGTGGTGAGGGCCACCTATGTTACAGTGGTGAGGGCCACTGCCTTATCGCTATGGTTCCCTATATACCAGTAGAGCCAAAGTCGTGTTTCTTTTAAACTACGTAATGCAAAATGAGTTTGGATTATGGTTATTACATTTGTTGAAAGCATATTTACACTAAATGTACAATGACTTCCATTGGTTTAATGTGGTTGATATTTGAATTAATTATTTCCTTTTATTTCAAATGCTTTCATGTTTTACTCTTATTTCCATTGGTAAAGTACCCACTGAGCGACATTGCTCAGCGAGTTAAGTTTGCCTTGACTCGTAGGTTCGGAGCAGTAGCTAACTCTTGGGAAGCGATGACAAGACCCACAACATCTTAGGGTAGATCTCCTATTTTTCATTATGAGCTAGTTAGTTGTGGCATGTATATATATATATATATAAGTTTGAGAATTTCTATGTTATACTGTACATTAGTAGTATGTAATAATAAGAAATCTCTACTTTATTTTGTACTAGAAGTGTAAATTCTTCTTGCAGGTTTGTAGTTGAGGGTATAAGGTGGATTCATTGGGAGTGTATTGAAACTGATTGTATTCACATTGGTTTGTGTAAAGATGTTTTCAAAAATCAGAAAAACTAGTTTTATCTACAATTGGGACCCAATTTCTAGGCGAACCTCTGGCAAAATTTCTATAAAAACTGGAACTAAAATTGAATTAAGTAAAATTGGTAGCAACATTAGGTTAGTGTGGCACCTCTACTCGGCTTACACACATAGGCCGGGAAGGGGTGTTACAGTAATATATTATGCTAGCTTGACCCTGAATAGTGCACAAATGAATTACACAACAACTAAGAAGGAAATGTTAGCTGTTGTTTTTGCTTTAGATAAGTTTAGAGCATATTTAATTGGGTCGAAAATTATTGTGCATTCTGATCATGCAGCTCTAAAATATCTTTTGACAAAACAACATGCTAAACCGCGCTTAATTAGATGGGTATTATTATTGCAAGAATTTGATTTCCAAATCAAAGATTCTAAGGGGAGTGAAAATGTTGTTGCTGATCATTTATCTAGATTACCCTTCTTTAGTGAAAATCTTGCATCTGATAGCATTCATAAAAATTTAGAAGCATTTCCTGATGAGCAGCTGTTTATGGTAATTAATGCACATTGGTTTGCAAATATTGCTAACTATCTTTCCTGTGGTATTTTGCATTCTAACATGTCATTTCAGGAAAAGAAAAGTTTTTTGCACGTGAGTAAATTTTATTTTTGGGATGAACCTTACTTATTCCGGATTTGCAAGGATGAGATAGTTCGCAGGCGTGTATCTGAGGAAAAACAACTGAGTGTTCTTAAATTTTGTCATGACCTTCACTGTGGTGGTCATTTTGGAGGGAGGAAGACTGCAAAAAAGGTGCTTCAAAGTGGTTTTTATTGGCCTACGCTATTCAAAGATGCTCAAGAGTATTGCAAGCATTGTGACTGCTGTCAAAGAGAAAATATTCTTAGCAGATTTGGCACACCAAGAGTGATAGTCAGTGATGGGGGAAGTCATTTTTGCAACAAACGTTTTGAGAAATTAATACACAAATCTGGGGTGAAGCACAAGGTGGCGACCCCATACCATCCACAGACTTCTGGACAAGTTGAAAAATCCAACAAGTAAATAAAAGGAATTCTGGAGAAAATAGTCAACTTATCAAGAAAGGATTGGGCGAGTAGATTGCATGATTCATTGTGGGCATATCGGACTGCTTTCAAGACTCCTTTGGGTATGAGTCCATACCAATTGGTTTTTGATAAGGCTTGTCATTTACCAGTGGAGTTGGAGCACAAAGCGTATTGGGCAATCAAGACTCTGAATTTAGACTTGGACAAGGCAAAGAGAGAGCGTTTTCTGCAAATTTCAGAGTTAGATGAGCTGAGGAATGAGGCATATGAGAGTTCATGGATTTATAAGGATCACACTAAAGCACTTCATGATAGAATTATAGTGCGAAAGACATTGAGTCCAGGTATGAAAGTTTTACTTTTTAATTCTCATCTCCATCTATTTCCAAGAAAACTCAAGTCTCGATGGAGTGGTCCTTTCAAGATAACTCAGGTATATGCTTCCGATTCCATAGAACTGCTTAACTCTCTAACAAATGAGACTTTTAAAGTAAATGGACAGAGAGTTAAGCTATATAATGAAGGATTCCAAGAAGTAAGGATCATCGATAGCACTTTGATCTACGATCCTTAAGTCTTGCAGTAATGTCCAGCTTTATGACATTAAAGAAGCGCTAAATGGGAGGCAACCCATCGGTTTGCATTTCTTTTCATAGTTGTAATTTTAATTTAGCAATTTTGATTTGATGTTTGATTTAAATAAATGGAATGGGTGCTTTGATAGGTTTTTCATTTTTTCTAATGTGTTTCAGGGTTGATCGAAGAAGAGGTTTGCAATTTCTTGGAGATTTGGTGATATAAAATAAAATAAAAAATATTAAAAAAAAGAGTCAAATTGGTAGTGAGTGACACGGCCACTTGACACGGCCAAGCCACTGGCCGTGTCAAGCCATCCCTTAAAATCCCATTTTACATAGCCCCTAACACGGCCAAGGAGCTTGGCCGTGTCCTTGGCAGTGTCACATGGGACACGGCCAAGCTTCACCAAAAAGTTCCATCTTTTTATTTTTTGCAACCTTTTTCACAGAGTCAGACACGCCCATGGGACACAGCCAAGTCACTGGCCGTGTCCCTCCAAGCACATCAGACACGGCCAAGCTCACCCAAGCTTGGCCGTGTCCCTCCAATTTTACACTTTAAAAATGCATTTTTTGCACTTTTCGTTCATTCCAATCCCTAAATTTCTTTTTGCTTCCTCTCGTTCTCTCGACTCCTCTCTCCCAAAACTGCCATTGTTGATCCTTCAAAGCTTCTAAACTTCCATTAATTCTCAATTTCCTTCACCAAAACTAAAATTAATCTGCTCAATCTTCTTCTTCTCTCATAAAAAATCAATTTAATCGGTTTAAGTTTCAAATTTTTTTAGATCTATCAATATGCGAGAATGAAGATGGTGTCCCACTGCAGTTCATCTTCTTCGTCTTCATCATTAAAGAGAGTGAATCTTTTGGCTCAGGGTTTCTTCCCGACAAGGTATGTGTTAGTGTATATGCCCTAGGCCATTGATTTGGACCTTAATGTTATTCATTTTGTTATTAATAAAGAAGTTTTTATTATCAATGTTATGTTTGCATGTTATATATAATAATGATTATATCCCTGGTTTATTATTATTATGGAGATAATAATAAATATAACTAGTATAATATTGATTTGATAATCATAAGATGATTATAGGTATGAAGATACAAATCAATATTATGGATACATGTTAGAGAACAGTGTATTGGATAGACCCACATAGATATCACTTCATGGTTTAAATGTCATAAGTGTATCTCATAATAGTTTTCATTAATCCTTTGACTTGAGATTGTCATAGTTTCCAACATAAGGAATATTATGTTTTGACATGATCAAACGTTATCTGTAACTAGATAATTATAAAGGTTATGCTTGAACATGATATAAATTATGTAGAGGAAAATGAACAATCAAGATGGAATTTGTCCCTCTCTATGAGAGAGATATCTTCTGGGCCCCTCGATAAGTGTAACTGAGAAATGCATGGCCGTGCTCAAATAAGTTGATATAAGATCAATCTTATTTGTTTATTAGTTAACTTGGAGATTGAGTAATCATAAGTTTGGACAATATAAGTATGACATTTACTATGACTTATGTTCAAACTAGATATCATGTGACAAAGGGATTAATGCATGTACCATTTCAGGTTTTCATTTATAATGATTCTCATGATTAATTGGGTAGTCATAATGTCTTGCTAGAGGCCAATTATGATTTATGCATTTCAATAGAGATTGAAATACACTACCAATTAATATGAGCCTATCGGGTCGCACACATAGAACGTAGGTTGTACTTAAAATAATAATAATTGAATTTTTATTATTGTTGTTGGTATTATTATTATTATTAGATATTAATAATAATATTGTTATAATAATTAAAGATGTAGGTCCATATAGGATATGGACAGTTAGGGTTTTTTTTTAAAAAAAATCTTTTAAAACGGTTTTAAAAGGAAGGACTGGAGGCCTTGATGATCTAATGTTTTTCGTTTTGAAAGAAAAACGGAAGAAGAGGAAAAACAAAAAAAAAAACCCTAGTTTCATTTTTGCAAAAAGTTTAGCCACTGCCGTTGGTGAGCTAGCACTCAGAACGACGTACGTTTGTGTGGACTTCGTTAGAGGGTGTTCTTCTTCAGAAGGCAGCATCTGTTAATCGTTTTAAAGCTACATAAAAAGGTTAGTTTCAAATCTCTTTTATCGAACTAAATGGATCACATGGATCCTGTGAGTAAATCGAAAGAAATTTTTTTGTTTTCCGCTGCGGCAAGGGTTGCAGATTCTTCTCGATTTACTAACAGTGGTATCAGAGCCTCTTGTTGATTCCATTTAATTCGAAATATGCCATGTTGATGTGTTGATGTGATCTATTGTTTTTCGAATGGCATGATTGGATTCGTTTTATCATTTGATGATGATTCGAATCTGTTATATGAGATATAACATAAATCGTTGTTGATATATGATGTCAAAGATGACCAATTGTATAAGATACAATTCTGTGAAATCAAATTAGGGTTGGTATACAATATGTTATGGTTTCGAATTAGGGTTAATATGATTAATTCAATTCGTTTATTCATATTGAATGTATACATAGATTTCGATTTTGATTAATATGATTATTGAGTAAATCGTTTTCTAAGGTTTCTGGTAATAGTTATCTGTTAATATGATTAATAGATTGCTATTATATTCTGTTTAATATGATTAACAGAATAAGGGTTTTGACAAAAAATAATTAATTGGATTAATGATTCTGTTTAGCTTCGAGGGGCGCTGCCCCTTCGGAACCCCGCCCGCTGACCGGCCAGCGGGACCGCCGTGTGCGCAGCGCCTTATAGTTCGTTCCGATGACATTATGAATGTCAACTTATTTTTTTTAACATGTTTATATGTAATATGCTATGATTATTTGATGTCTTGGCATGGTGCATAGTATGGCTTTATGACCTATGTGTTTGTTTATTCATATCTTTGGATTATAAATACGGCCTGCGTGTCATTTATTTTTGTAACTTTATTATTACTAGTTTAGTATTTAGTTTTTATTATTAATGTAATAATGAAGACTCAAGCCTGGAGAAGAAGATGAAAAATTCCATGGAGATGAAGTTGCCTTTCAAGATATGAAGAAATGTACTATTGCAAATGTTGTAATAGATAGGTTTTCTTTTCACCTAGGGTTGCCTATATGATCTTCATTTGGTCTCATGAAGATCATATCTAGTTTGGCCATACTATGTCACGTTTATTTTTATCGAATATGTATGAGATGTCATGTTTGATAGTTTATATATGCATATAGGATGTGATATATAAATGTTAATTTTAACAAGTTTTCAAAATTAAATGGAATGAACCCTCACTATTAATTTAAGTTTTAATGCCATCCATATCTTAAACACTTATCAAGGCTAAGATCACCTAAATGTAGATTTTGCCAAAGCAAAGTACTTTAGGTTATCCTAGTAAGATATGATGAGTAATGGTGCTGCTCATGCGTTTAAAATTGGTTAGACTTAATTAGGCTATCAAAATGGTTTTGGGCCTAAGGCATTAGATGGGGTATAACATGCTATGACATATGATGTCATGATCCCATATTATCTAAGAGTTACATGTGATGTAATTGGTAAGGGGTTACCTACCATAATAACTTGATTTTAAGTGTCATGCCAAAGCTGACTTAATATTAAGTAAAAATTGGATCTTAGCCCACTAAAATGTCATTGTGTTGATTGAGGGTTATATTTTAGTGGGATTTTAATTACTTATCACCTTTTATTAATTAAAATTTGCATATTTTGTAGATTGAAATGGCTACCAACAATAACTCCACTTTATCACTACGATCCATCCTTGAGAAGGAAAAACTGAAAGAGAATGGGACTAATTTTGTTGATTGGTTTAGGAACCTGAGAATTGTTCTCAAACAAGAAAAGAAGTCCTATGTGCTTGATGAAGCTGTCCCTGAGCCACCTCCTGCTAATGCTTCTAATGCTGATAAGAACAAACATAAGAAGCATATGGATGATTCCAATGACATTTGATGTCTTATGCTTGCTACTATGTGTCCAGAACTGCAGAAGGATCTGGAACACTTGGAGGCTTATGAGATGAGTGTCCATCTCAAACAAGCTTTCCAACAGCAAGCTAGGCAGGATAGATTTGACACTACTATTGCATTATTTGACTGCAAGATGTCAGAGGGCGAATCGGTTAGCGCTCATGTTTTGAAAATGATGGGCTACATTGATCACCTTGCCAGACTTGGATATCCCTTGAGTTTAGAACTCTCCACGGATTTGATCCTTCATTCTTTGCCCAGCAGTTTTTCACATTTTGTTATGAACTATAATATGAACAACATGGAAAAGTCCATTCCTGAGCTACATGGTATGCTCAAAACTGCTGAAGGGAATATCAAAAAGCCCACTAATGCTACCCATGTATTGAATGTCAATAAGGGTAAGCCTATGAAGAAGAAAGGCAAGGCAAAGGGTAAAGCAACAGTTGCTACAAAGCCTAAGGGACAGCCCAAGCCAAAAGAACGCAAGGCACCTATTCCTAAGGAAGGAACTTGTCACCATTGCAAGGAGCCTGGGCATTGGAAAAGAAATTGCCCACTTTATTTGGCTGAATTGAAGAAATCGAAGGGTAGTGCGACTACGTCTTCAGGTATATATGTTATAGAAATTAACTTATCTGCTTCTACTTCATGGGTATTGGATACTGCATGTGGTTCTCACATTTGTACAAATGTGCAGGGACTCAAAAGGAGTAGATCACTGAAAAGGGGCGAAGTTGACCTACGAGTTGGGAATAAAGCAAGAGTTGCTACACTAGCTGTAGGATCTTATGAACTTCATATGCCTAATGGCTTTTTGTTAAATTTGAACAATTGCTATTATGTTCCTACTCTGAGTAGGAATCTTATTTCAGTTTCAGTTTTGGATGATGAAGGTTTTTCATTTTTAATTAAAAATAAGACCTGTTCTATTTTTGATAAAGATGATTTGCTTTATGGTATTGCAAGATCTTTTAATGGCCTTTATGTCCTTGACTTAGATGATTCTAGGGAGAATCATATTTATAACATAAACTCTAAGAGAATTAAGCCAAATGACCTAAACCCTACATTTTTATGGCATTGTCGTCTTAGCCATGTAAATGAGAGACGCATTTCTAAACTCCATCAAGATGGATTATTAGATTCATTTGATTTTGAATCATTTGATAAATGTGAATCTTGTTTACTTGGCAAAATGACAAAGAATCCTTTTACCGGACAAGGTGAAAGGGCTAATGACTTGCTAGGACTAGTACATACAGATGTATGTGGCCCGTTAAGCATTAGTGCCAGAGGAGGATATAATTATTTCATTACTTTCACTGATGATTTCAGTAGGTATGGCTATGTCTACCAAATGAAACATAAGCATGAGGCTTTTGAAATGTTCAAAACTTTTCAAAATGAAGTACAAAATCAACTTGGTAAAACTATTAAGGCACTTCGATCTGATCGAGGTGGTGAATTTTTGAGCCAAGAATTTGACGAACATCTAAGAAATTATGGAATTGTTTCACAATTAACTCCTCCAGGAACTCCACAATGGAATGGTGTTTCTGAAAGAAGAAATCAAACTTTATTAGATATGGTTCGATCTATGATGAGTCAAGCAGATCTTCCATTATCGTTTTGGGGTTATGCCTTGGAGACAGCTGCTTTTGTTTTAAACTGTGTACCATCTAAAGCGGTTGAAAAGACACCATATGAGATATGGACTGGCAAAACGCCTAGTTTGTCTTTTCTTAAGATTTGGGGTTGTGAGGCTTATGTGAAAAGAAAAGTTTCAGATAAGTTAGCTCCAAAATCTGCTAAATGTATTTTTGTGGGATATCCTAAGGAAACTAAAGGATATTATTTCTATATTCCATCTGAGAACAAAGTGTTTGTTGCTCGAAATGGAACCTTCTTGGAAAAGGAATTCATTTCTAAAAGAACTAGTGGGAGTACAGTTCAATTAGATGAATTTATAGAACCACAAGAAGATATTGAACCGCCTGTAGAAACAGTTTTAGAACCACAAGTCATTGTGGAAACTGAAAATGTTACACAAG
Organism: Garcia nutans; assembly: GCA_947685225.1. Lineage (NCBI taxonomy): Eukaryota > Viridiplantae > Streptophyta > Magnoliopsida > Malpighiales > Euphorbiaceae > Garcia > Garcia nutans. The sequence continues at coordinate 25,906,256 of CANTUV010000007.1, read as the reverse complement.
TTCTGCGCAGATCTGATAGACCACGTCATCAGCCTGAGAGATATGGATTTCTCATGACTGAAAGTCGTGAAGTTTTGCTCATAGATCAAGATGAGCCAACTACCTATCTTGAAGCTATGTCAGGTCCAGATTCAGAGAAATTGTAACATCCCGAATTCCAGATTGGTAAGAAACAGACATAGAGGATATGATTTAGGCTTAGAACAAAGGAGTTTAGAACATGACCTATAACTTGAGTTCGAATTTCATCCAAGTTATTGACAGAATTAGAGAGTCTAAAAGAAGACTTAATTGTTTATTTGTGTCTTATCTAGATTTTTAACTTAAAATTACTCAAATTGGAGTTGTACAAAATAAGATATGATGGATTTAGTAGACAATGTGCAAGCTGCCTCAGGACAGCATAGTAGGCTTAACTTCAAAGGACCATCAAAAATCAGATATATCTCGGATCGACCTAAAATTTTGACACAATATATCCCCGGATATCTAGTTTCAGTGGGAATAAGAATTACTTAATTTGGAGTTGTGAGTAAAAAGATATTAATAAATAAAGACAGTAAGGTCAGGAAGGGATATCAAAAGGACCTAAGTGGAAATTTCTCAAAAGTTAGGGGCAACTATGTAAACTTAAACATTAAGTGTCGGAAGTTCTTAATAGTGCCCATATCCGACCCCGGAAGAATATTCTAGAGATTAATAGGGTCATAACCGTGGGTTTCAATTTTTCCCGAAAATGCACGGTTTAAAAGTTACAATCGATTAATCGTTGGAGGGTATTTTGATATTTTCACACCCTAGACTATAAAATTACAGCAAAAGAAAGTTGAGGGGGGTCAAAATATGAATAAAAGGAAGCCTAAGGGCTTGCCAAATAAATAAGATAAAAGAAGGAGGCAAGTGGGCCAATCATAAGTAGCCATTTAGCATTTATTAAAAGAAGAAAAGAAAAAGAGATGGACAAATGGCTCTAAGGCATTCATCCACCCCAAAAGTGGATCATAATTAGCCATATAACATTTATTAAAAGAAGAAGGCAAGTGGACCAATTAAAAGTGGCCATTTTTGCTATAAGGTGTACCAATTAGAAGAAGGCAAATGGACCAATTAAAAGTGGCCATGTTTTGTTATAAGGTGTACCAATTAGAAGAAGGCAAATGGACCAATTAAAAGTGGCCATGTTTTGTTATAAGGTGTACCAATTAGAAGAAGGCAAATGGACCAATTAAAAGTGGCCATTTTTGTTATAAGGTGTACCAATTGGAAGAAGGCAATTGGACCAATTAAAAGTGGCCATTTTTGCTATAAGGTGTACCAATTGGAAGTCAACATCTATTCACCACTTATGGCTGCCATTTGTATCAAAATAAGCTAAGGAAAGAAAGTATAAAAGCCCCCTCTTGCATGGTGAATTCGTCCAAACCATAAGAGAAGGAAGAAGGAGGTATTTTTCCTAAGTTTAAGGCTTTTGGATTTAAAGAGTTTGGTGACAAACAAGATTATAAGGAAATCAAGGAGACAAGGAAGGAAAGGAAGTGATATAGAATAAGGACTAAGGAAAAGCAAGGTTTGGTACTTTAACATAAAAGAAATTTTCATTTCTTACAAACTTTTGTTCATATGGTATATATATGCGTGTATATGGTATATATGTGAATATATATGATACATATGTGAGTATATGTGGTATTTGTGTAAGTATATATTCTATATACATGGAGAATATGTGGTATATATATGAAGTGAATGGGTATATATATATGAAATGTTATATATGCTCTACTCGGTAAATGAGTAAAACCGGTCTGGAATGGGGGTTATATCGTGTGAGGTCAAGATCATGGCAACTAGTCGTGTGAGACCAAGACCACACAGTTATTCTATATCGTGTGAGACCAAGACCATGGCAATTAGTCGTGTGAGGTCAAGACCACGCGTAACTCTATACGAGGCCTCATTCTGAGATCGGTGTATTCATAATTACCTTGTGGAGCGAAATGATAAAATGATAATAACCGAATATATGACATGTATGGATTGTTTTTACTGTGATATTATTTTTAAATACGATTCATTGCTTTTAAAAGTGCATTATGCCTTTATTATTCATTTTCCGTAATTAGTTAAAGTACCCACTAAGCAATGCTTAGCGAGTTTAGTTTCTTCTAAACTCGTAGGTTATTAGCAAGGAGCGAGTAGCGAGTAGAGGAGTCCTGCGATTTGTCGGTCATCAACAAACTTAGTTGGTGCTTTTTATTTTGTATTTTGGTATTAGAAACTGGCATGTACTTATTTGAACACAAAGAGATAACTTGATGTAGCATGTAAATCTAGTAATGTATAATAACTTTATGATTTTGAATTGAGTTGGGTTGTGAATATAGAAGTGTGAATTCTTCTTGCAGGATTTGTAGTTGAGGTTATAAGGGTGGATTATTGGGAGTGTGCTTGTATTGAATTGTGAACAAAATGTTTTTCATAAATAAGAAATTTTAGTTTTGTCGACACTTGGGACCACCAATTATAGGGGAAACTCTGGCAAAAAAATTTTTAAAATATGCACTTAAAAATTTGCTAAGTAAAATATTAAGACATAACCACCATGAGATAACAGTCCATCTTGGTCTATAAACGTAGGCTAAGATGGGGTGTTACAGAAATGGCTTGGAGCCATGAACTCTGAGATGCAGTCCATGTTTGACAACCAAGTTTGGGCCTTAATTGATCCTCCCGAAGGTATTAAGACTATTAGTTGCAAATGGATTTTCAAGAAGAAAATTAACATGGATGGAAATGTGCAAACCTATAAAGCAAGGTTGGTTGCTAAAGGTTTCAAACAAACTTATGGTATAGACTATGATGAAACCTTTTCTCCAGTTGCTATGATTAAATCTATTAGGATTCTCCTTGCCATTGCTGCATACTATGATTATGTGATATGGCAAATGGATGTCAAAACTGCTTTCCTTAATGGAAATTTACTCGAGGATGTGTACATGACACAACCTGAGGGTTTTGTAAATCCTGAGAATTCTGGGAAGGTTTGCAAGCTTCAAAGGTCCATTTATGGATTGAAGCAAGCATCTCGAAGCTGGAATCTTTATTTTGATGAAACAGTTAAGAACTTTGGTTTCATTCAAAATGAAGATGAACCATGTGTTTACAAGATGGTTAGTGGGAGTGCTATCGTGTTCTTAGTCCTATATGTAGATGACATATTGATCATTGGAAATGATGTCCCCACTTTACAAAAGGTTAAAGATTGGTTAGGGAATTCTTTTTCAATGAAGGACTTGGGTGAGGCTGCATATATCCTTGGTATAAGGATCTATAGAGATAGATCTAGAAGGATAATTGGCTTAAGTCAAAGTACATACATTGACAAAGTGTTGAAGAGATTCAGCATGCAAGATTCCAAGAAGGGATTTTTGCCTATGTCACATGGTATTCATCTTAGCAAGAATCAATGTCCTAAGACATCTGATGAGCGAGATAGAATGAATAAGATCCCTTATGCTTCTGCTATTGGATCTATTATGTATGCCATGCTATGTACTAGACCTGATGTCTCATATTCTTTGAGCACAGCAAGTAGATATCAAGCTGATCCTGGTGAGGGTCACTGGACAGCTGTTAAGAACATTCTTAAGTATCTAAGAAGAACTAAGGATGTTTTCTTAGTTTATGGAGGTTTGGAAGATGAGCTAGTTGTAAATGGTTACACAGATGCTAGTTTCCAAACTGATATAGATGATTACAAATCGCAGTCAGGTTTTGTATTCACATTGAATGGTGGAGCCATTACTTGGAAAAAATCCAAGCAAAGCACAGTAGCAGATTCTACAATAGAAGCTGAGTATATAGCAGCATCAGATGCAGCTAAGGAAGCAGTTTGGCTGAAGAAATTCATCACTGAGCTTGGAGTGGTGCCTAGCATTGCTAATCCTATGGCTATCTATTGTGACAACAATGGTGCCATAGCGCAAGCAAAAGAGCCAAGGTCCCATCAAAAATCTAAGCACATACTCAGGCGATTTCACCTCATTCGAGACATCATTGATAGAGGTGATATCAAGATATGCAAAGTTGACACAAATGACAACATAGCAGATCCATTGACAAAGCCTCTCTCACAGGTCAAGCATGATCAGCACACTAGGTCTATGGGTATGAGATATTTGTTAGACTAGGCCTAGTGCAAGTGGGAGACTGTTAGTGTATATGCCCTAGGCCATTGATTTGGACCTTAATGTTATTCATTTTGTTATTAATAAAGAAGTTTTTATTATCATTGTTATGTTTGCATGTTATATATAATAATGATTATATCCCTGGTTTATTATTGTTATGGAGATAATAATAAATATAACTAGTATAACATTGATTTGATAATCATAAGATGATTATAGGTATGAAGATACAAATCAATATTATGGATACATGTTAGAGAACAGTGTATTGGATAGACCCACATAGATATCACTTCATGGTTTAAATGTCATAAGTGTATCTCATAATAGTTTTCATTAATACTTTGACTTGAGATTGTCATAGTTTCCAACATAAGGAATATTATGTTTTGACATGATCAAACGTTATCTATAACTAGATAATTATAAAGGTTATGCTTGAACATGATATAAATTATGTAGAGGAAAATGAACAATCAAGATGGAATTTGTCCCTCTCTATGAGAGAGATATCTTCTGGGCCCCTCGATAAGTGTAACTGAGAAATGCATGGCCGTGCTCAAATAAGTTGATATAAGATCAATCTTATTTGTTTATTAGTTAACTTGGAGATCGAGTAATCATAAGTTTGGACAATATAAGTATGACATTTACTATGACTTATGTTCAAACTAGATATCGTGTGACAAAGGGATTAATGCATGTACCATTTCTGGTTTTCATTTATAATGATTCTCATGATTAATTGGGTAGTCATAATGTCTTGCTAGAGGCCAATTATGATTTGTGCATTTCAATAGAGATTGAAATACACTACCAATTAATATGAGCCTATCGGGTCGCATACATAGAACGTAGGCTGTACTTAAAATAATAATAATTGAATTTTTATTATTGTTGTTGGTATTATTATTATTATTAGATATTAATAATAGTATTGTTATAATAATTAAAGACGTGGGTCCATATAGGATATGGACAGTTAGGGTTTTTTTTAAAAAAAATTCTTTTAAAACGGTTTTAAAAGGAAGGACTGGAGGCCTTGATGATCTAATGTTTTTCGTTTTGAAAGAAAAATGGAAGAAGAGGAAAAACCAAAAAAAAAACCCTAGTTTCGTTTTTGCAAAAAGTTTAGCCACTGCCGTTGGTGAGCTAGCACTCAGAACGGTGTGGACTTCGTTAGAGGGTGTTCGTCTTCAGAAGGCAGCATCTGTTAATCATTTTGAAGCTACATAAAAAGGTTAGTTTCGAATCTCTTTTATCGAATTGAATGGATCACATGGATCCTGTGAGTAAATCGAAAGAAATTTTTTTGTTTTCCGCTGCGGCAAGGGTTGCAGATTCTTCTCGATTTACTAACAGTATGTCAGTGATGAATCCCTTAATGCTCTTCAAATTAGGGATAATTTTTATCATTATGTTCAAAATCTTGGGTGGGAGAACCTAGTCTCCTATAGACCTTTGCAATTTCAAGAACTCACTTTGGAATTTTTAACAACTCTTAAGGTTGAAAGAGATGAACAAAAAATTTGCTCTAAGCTGAATTTTAAATTGTTTGGGAAATCATTTGTGGTTAGTATTGAGCAATTGAATGTGATATTTTGTTTCCATCAACATGGTGAAAGGTCGGTACTTAAGGATTTTAAACAATAATTTGCTTGGGGAGCATTGGGCTCGGGAACTTATGTGGCCAAATCGGCCAAAGCAACTAAATTGAGCAATCCCGCTTTGAGGTATTTGCATCGCTTTATGTCATGTGGGTTCTTTGCTCGGAAGGAAAGCCCGGGTGTAGTGGAACTTAGTGAGCTCTTTTTCTTGGATTGCGCGTGTAATGCAATACCTATTAGTTCTGGCTATTTGTTAGCCGATGTTTTTGATAGTGTGGCAAACAAAAAGAAGGGGGCTATTTGTATTGGAGGATTGGTTACCACATTGGTAACAGCCCTTCTTGATGATTGTGACCTGAGTACCTGTCGTATGACTAGAATTACGGGTAATGATTCATTGGATTTGGCTACACTTGAGAAGATGCACATGGTGGTGCACAAGGGAGGGGCTTATATGATGGCTTCAGCTGAGCCAGAAGTTCCGGGGGGCAGACAAAAGAGAACATGAGTCCAGGAGGAGTCTGACTCGGATTCTCTTGATTTGGAAGAAGATGCTCCGAGCCCGGATAATCAGGAGATACTTAATAGGATAGAGGCACTAGAGGGCAAGGTAGATCATAACCATGTTGTGGTCTTGCAACAGTTAGACCAAATCAATAGCAACCTTGCCAAGATTCTGAGTCTTCATCCCTCTGCTGCTTCATCATCACATCCTCCTTCACCGTAGATCTTTTGAGAGAGTTCCTTCATTTCTTGTGTTTAGTTAGAGCATATTTGTGTTGTTGTTTTTCGTTTTTGTTTTTAATGTTAACATTTTATATTTTGGATATTTTATTTTATATATTGTATTTTGTTTTTGAACATTTGCTGTTTGTGATGAAAAAGTAGAGTTTGCCTCACAAGGGATCGATGGAAAATAGGTTGTACCTCCACTCTTTATTTTTATTATCCTTGTTTCCATTGAGGACAATGTCATTTATAATTGTGGGGTAATCTTTAAGCTTTTCTTTAATTCTTGTTTTGTTTCTTGTTTTGTTTGTCGTTTTGTGTTTATATTGTGCGTTGTGCATGGCATAATTGTTGAAAACTTATTGACTTTTCTGTGATTCTAGCATTATATTTGAGACTTTAGTATCAGCATAGAGATTAGCATTTGAATTCATTCAGGATCAATTTTCACATTTTGTAATTCATGACATATAAATCTTTGAGAACCCACCTTTGTGAGTTTTGAGCCTCATAGATTGAATATTATTGTCAATTGATTTTCTTTTCTTAAGTGTGCACCTTCATGATTTTGCATCTCTAGAGCTTGCTTTTGCATACTAATTGAACTCACATTATGATTTAATCTCTAGTTTTAAAATGATGAAGGCAAATTAGGATTATCCCTTTTAGCTTAAAAAGACCTCCCTTAATTATGAATTCCTTAGTGAGCCAAGTTGAGCCTTTGACTTTTTCTTGATTGATCAACACAATTTACAACTCAACACTTTCTTATTATCATCATACCTGCATTAAGGAATGGAGTTTCTTATGATATGACAATAGGGTGGTTTAATTCATAAGTGTGGGGTAAGTAATTAAAAATAATAAATAAAAAAACAAAAATAGTATTGCTTTAGTAAGATTTGGGGCTAAAATGCATACTTTGCACATTGTATTGACTAAGAGTCGGTTATTCTTTTCCTCTACATTGTAAGCTAGATGTTTCATGCAATTTATATTTTGTATATATATATTTAAAAAAAGGAAAATAAAAGAGAAGATATATATATATACAAAATTCATATATTTTCTAGCATTAGAGAAATGTCGACTCATGTACTTTTCTTTAAGTATGCAAGTATGTGAGATTATCAAGAGTTGGTGAATATGCCATTTGAGGAGTTATGAGTTTCCGAGCAAGAGTATTGTATTATTTAGATACTCCATTTCTTGATGCTCCAGCTTAAATGCCTTTTCTCACACCTTCACCTTAGCCCCATTACATCCAAATAAAAGACCTTCGGATTATTTCTTGAGAAAATCAGTGAGAGAGATTGGATAATTAAGCAAGTTTATGGCAGTATGCAGTCATGAATGGTTTGAGTGAATTAACCTATGAAATCGATTGAAACACTTAGATGAGAGATGAGATTTGTATGTCTGGATTAATGAATGAGTTAAGAAGATCTTGATTGCAGTAATTTGCAATTATTTATGGCTGAGTCTTAAAGGATTTCATTTTATATGCTGGAATTATAGTTAAGGTTGTTTGAGTTTTTAATTTATGCCATGTGAATTTGCTTGAGGACAAGCAAAGTTTTAAGTGTGGGGTAGTTGTTTTATTAGTTTTTGTCATAGAATTGTGTCTTATTTATTATGATAATTATTGTTTTCTTTAGGTATTTTGGTAGTCTCAATCTGTTTATTTAGTGTTTTCATCAATTTTGGTACTTTTAATTTATTTCATTGTTTATGTCATTTTTGTTCTAGTTTTTAGTGTGGTGTTTATGTATTGTTGGTTAATGTTTATTTGATTCTTGTTTAAAGTTTGTTTAAGTGTTTGTTTTAGGTTAATATGCAAATTGTTTCCTAGGAAGAAAGAGTAGCATGAAGAAAAGGGCAAAACCAAGGAACCAAGAGAGTGGAAGGAAAATTCAAGCAGTGACTGACACACTCACAGGACACGGCCAAGCCACTGGCCATGTCACATGACACACCCAGGAGACTTAGCCGTGTCCCATATTAAGCCAAGGAAGAAGATCACAAAGAAAGAAGAGCAAAGAACAAAGAGTCAGTAGGTGACACACCCAGGGGACACGACCAAGCCACTGGCCGTGTCCCTCCAAAAGCATCAAACACGGCCAAGCTCACCCAAGCTTGGCCGTATCACACTTAACTCCAAAGAAGAAGAGATGAAAATCACACAGAAGCGGACACAGTCAGTAGACACGGCCAAGCCACTGGCCGTGTCACATGACACGGCCAGGAGCTTGGCTGTGTCACTCCATGGAATAAAGGAGCAGAGTTTTAAGCGAGGTTTCGTATAAATAATATGATTAGGGTTTTATAGATGGGAGAGATCTTGATCAGCCGTCAGAGATTAACTTTAGGTTTCCAATTTTATTTTCTTTGAGATATTTGATTACACTTTGATGCAAAACATTCTAGATTAAATTTGTTTATGCCATTGCCACATTCTTCTAGCAAGATCTGATCAAGAGATTCTTCAGAAACTTAAGGGAGTTTGTAATTTGGTTTTGTTCTCAAACTTTATCTCTTAAATTTCATTGGAATTGTATTCATGAATTCTATTATGTCTAAACTGATTTCTTTGAATTTTAATGAGATGAATATGTTTGATAACATCATTATGAACTAATTTGATCTAGTCTAGGGTTTGTATGGAACTACTATGATTGTATGAATTGGTTATTGCTCTTAACTAAATTTATTTCTTTAGCCTTGATTGAATGGAATTACTGCTAATATATAATTGATTGGCCACCAATTATGTGTTTAAGGTATTAGATGAAGGATTGAGAGATGAAGTCTAATGCTAGAACAATTCAATTAGGGACTTAGGTGAATTAGAAATATAACCTAAGAAAAGGATTATTTCAATTGTAACAAGATTATTTGAAAAAGGTCTGAATGCGAGAGCTTATTTTCTTGATTCGATTAATCAAGTTGCTTGAGATCAATTCTTTGAAATTAAATTGGTTGAGAGGAATAACCGTTCATACATATAAGTTAGAAGAAAAGTGCAAACCCTAGACCTTTCTATTAAGTGAATTAATATATCAGCTCAGTTTACTTTTATTGTTTTAAACTCCAATCGATTTGTTTTCATTAGTTGTTAGCAATTTAAATTTATTATAATTTGATGTTTGCAACCTGATAATCAATTAGCTTATCTAGCTTTCTTAAGAGACGACCTTGGGGCGATCACCTTTGCAATGGCTACCTCGTATACTTGCGAGTGGCGCTTATAGTAGAGTTTAATTCGAGCGCAACAAGAGTAAAAAGCAACATGACTTTGAGTTGATTTTGGATATGGATGGGTTATGGACCTGAGGTTGGATTGAGTTTTGGACTTGAAAATGATTTGGGTTCTGAACCTGGATTGAGTTTGAGTTGGTTGGGTTTTAGAACCAAGGTGAGTTCTAGACTCGAAAGTGATTTGATTTGGGTACTTAGACCTAAGACTGAATTTGATTTAGATACTTGAATCCAAGACTAGATACTTGGGCTCGAGACTAGATTTGATTTGAATACTTAGACTCGAGACTGGGTACTTAGATTCGAGGTTGGTTGGGTTTTGGACCGAAATTGGATTGGTCGTTCTCGACCCAAAACTAGATTTGGATTCTCGACCTAAAATTGGATTCAACTAACCTTCTATCAGTTGTGAATTCTGTTCCATTCTTTAATAGATTATGGGTCTTTACTCTCTAAAAATGGATCTTTATTCTTTGGAGGTCGGGTATTTACCCTTCAAAAATGGATCTTTATCCTTTAGAGATAGGGTCTTTACCCTTAAAAAATGAATTTTTATCATTTGGAGATTGGGTCTTTACCCTTCAAAAATGGATCTTTATCCTTTAGAGATCGGGTCTTTACCCTTCAAAAATGGATCTTTATCCTTTGGAGATTGGGTCTTTACCATTCAAAAATGGATTTTTATCCATTGGACATTTGACCTACATTGGCTTCAGCTCTTCTAGCTAGACTGATCTTTTGTCTTTTGCATCTTCATTCTTTTGGGTTCTTACTTTCTTCTTGTCTTATTCTTTTTGTTCCATGGATTCTTTACTTTTGCAAAAAAAAAGTCATTATTTTTTAGCTAGCCCTTATATCCTCTCTTTGCCCCCTGTGTGACAAAATATTAAAAGTGAGTCTGAAAATATTTTGTACACGTATAAACTAAAAAATTAAAAGGAAAAATTTTGCCCCTATATAGGCTCAAACCAATGATTTTTCCCATGTAGGCTTGTATTGATGTTTGTGTTGTCTAGTTCTTTGCACAAGCATGCATCTCTTCTTTCTTTTGCAATAGCCTTTTCATGCCCCCTGATTCAATATCTTCTTTTGATTCTTTACTTCACAGGGTGTTTTCTGTTCACTTTGACAAAGAATAGGTAACACAAAACAACAAAATGCAATGTGATATGCTCATGTATGCATGATATGCATGGATAATACTTACAGTAGTTCCATTGACTCATAGACCAAGGTGCTCATTTGAAGTGTTCTCATTGGTTTCTCCAGATGCTCATTTAGGTCTTGCATTAGAATGACAAAAGGCTTCGCATTTATGGCTTTTATTTTTCAAGATGAAATCATGAGTAGTGGGGGCCCCAGCAGGATAGTCAGAGATACACCCATTTCAAACAATAATTCAGCACGTCAATTGGTAGCTTCTTCATAACCTTGCCAATAATCATTTATTTTGCCCAATGTGTCCTTCGAGGTTTGATGGTGCAACGTACTTCCCTTAACTTGAAGGTTTATGAGACAAGAAAACAGAAAAAAATATATATTTTTTTAAATCTTGAATTTTTAATTTTGAAATCAAATGTTGGCTTTGCCAAATCAGTGTTATTGTACTTCAGGACTCAATTTCTCAAATTAACATATCTATAACATGACAATCCTAGTTACCATACTAAACTCAGGAATTATTTCAATTTAAGTGAGAACTATTGCATTTTAGATAGGCACATACACATTACTTGGCCAAGGTCTCATTGAGTTTGAATATTATCTATCTCATATGCATGCTTATCTAACCTATCTCCACTACTAGACTCTACCTACGAAGAGAGATCAACAGGTCTGTGATAGGCTTGAAATGGGGTCTATAAGGGACATGGGTTAAATGAAGACCATTTTTAGATTGGAGCTGATATGACACTACTGATAAACCTTCACACTACAATCTTCTTGTTGGAACCATTTTAACCTTCTGGGCATCACTTTTATCTTTTAAATTCATGAAAATATAAAGCTTGAATGCCCTTCCTTCTTCTATGCATAAATTTGGATCTTGATTAGGATAGTCTTTGCCTTTGCAAAAAAAATAAACTTGAGACCCTCATTCTTTTCTTTTTTCTCTCCCTCTTTTTCTTTTAACATTTCATCATTTTTTCCTTTTCCTCTGTAGGGTTGGCAAGTGTAGGACTTTTAAGAACTAGATGACCTTTCTCCTATCTCTCTGATTTTGGTTGAATTTTTGGTTGGGTTGGACCAATTCAAGTCAATCTATCCTTGTAAACTAAGTGGAAGTCTTATGATACTTCATGTAAGAAGAACTCTATTGGCTTTCTAAACATGCCTTTTGGGTTAACTACCCTTTTTGGGGGTTTTTCCTCTTTTTTCTCTTCTTTTTTTTCTTTTTTGTTCTTTTTTTTTCTTTCTTTTAGGTCCTAGCTCCAAGGGAGTTGTACCATTTTATGCTTCTGACTATGGATGAATAGAGTAGGACGAGTTTGTTTCAATGAGGATGAACCCTTTGTTATCCTGATATTATAGATTTGAGATATTAGGTCCAGTTCAAATAAACTTCAACAGACTTTTCCTTGATCTTCTTTCTCCATCGTAATTTAGTGATCATCAGACTTGCCATAATAGCTCAGGATAGGTTATCAGGGTTTATAAGCCAATAAAAAGAAAGCTAAAATATCCTGAAGGCTAAAAAGGGATCAACTAGGGATTGATATTTAATTGGGTGGATACTAGTTGTTGGCTTACCAAACAATGCCTAGATCATCTCTCCCTTAAATAAACAGAGTTCAATTTCACCTCAAAAGTTTGTCAAAGCATATTCTAAGATTGACTAGGATCTAGATAAAAGTAATTATGCAGGAGCCCTCTCTAAGTAAGCATACACAACTCAATGCTATAGAACAATTCCCTCACCTAGTAAAGTCATTCAAATCATGATGCATAGATACCCTAATTTATGAATATCAAGGTAGACTAGTCATTGGTTGGACACCAAAATGAACAAAGACCAATAAAAATTTAATGAAAATAATTTATTCAAATAAACTTTATTTGAAAAATATAATTGTTCCAAAAAATACCAAAGATAGAAAATAAAACAAATAACCAAATAAGCTAAGAGAAGTTTGTTGAGTTATAGTCGAAATATGCTTCATTTACTTGGACATGTCAAAACTAGCAACCCCTTCCTCAGTAGTTTCTCCATCTATATCTTGAAAAGATGACAAGATAAAAATTTCCATCAATCCTCCCTCTATCATAAAGGTTGTTGGCGGTGGTACTCTTCCAAATTCAAGCAAAGGATTGCTTTTGGTGTTGGGCTTGTTAGTTTAGGCAACTTTCCATTGTTAATCAAATTTTGGATCTCATGTTTTAGTCATAAGCATATATCTATCTCATGTCCTTGTATCTGATGAAATTCCCAAAAGGCTTTAGTATCAAATTTTAGGGGTAAAGGATTTGGCAAAGGTGGAGGGGCTAATGGTTGTAACAACCCTTACTTTTGTAGCTTGTTGAAAACCCAAGACAAAGGTTTCTCCATATCTAAAAACTGTCTTCTATTTGCTTGACTAGTTGTATTGACATTGACTGCATTTTATGTACTATGGCCACTAGACTGATAATTCCCCCTCTCATTTTTTCTTCCAAAAAATGGTTCTTCTCTCTTTTCCATTCTTCTATTTGTAAACCAGCTTGGAGAAGGTCTTTGAAATCTCTTATAAGGTGTGAGACATCCTTTCACGCAGAATGGGTAGGAAATCCCTGACCATCATCCTGATTTGGTCAGACTCATCAGGCCTCTTCTTAAGCAATGCAGCCTTATTCATCCATCTCTTTACGTTATCAACAAAATTTTTATTCTTCTTTTGCCTTATTGATTCTACCTCCATAAGAGTCACTTCTAGTTTGACATTATACCCATATTGCTGAAGGAAGGCTTTGTATAGCATATCCCAATCTTTTTGGGTACTTTCCTCCAAGGTGTTGAACCCATTTTGCACAACAGGATCTAATAAGAGCATGAAATACCTTAGAGTTTAAGCCTTGGTAGCTCTAGCAGACTGCATAGCAATGATGTATTGCTTAACATACAATTGAGGATTTCCTGTACCAACATACCTAGTTAAGGAAGGCATCTTAAACTTATAAGGGACCTCCTCATCTTATTTGAACATCTTGTCTATTTCTGACATCTCATCAGCTTTAGCTTCTTTTCAAATTTTTTCTCTAAATTCGCAATCATCTTTTCCACATCTGAAGTTTTAGTCTTTTCAACAGTGGATTTTTCCACAACCTTCAACTCTTTCTTTTTATCTTGATGATCTTGAAAATATTGCACCCAGTCATCATCATCATCAATGACTGTTGTCATCATCAAAGGCTACTTCACCAACCTTAACCTTTCCTTTGTCATTTGGTTTCTTATTGCTGGTAGATGCCTCAGCAGTGTTCCTCAAAAGTGCAGCAAGTTGGTTCTTCATAGTCTTAGCTAGGGCCTTCTTCAGTTCTTCCATCTTGGAATTGAGGGTGTCATCCACCATCCTTTGAATCTGTTTGGGGTCCATCACTCTTGGTGAGAAGCTAATTGATTTTCTGCTGGATTCTATGTCACCGGCGTAGGTTGGGTTGTCATATGCTCTTAAACTACTGTACTCCAGGTCTGTGAGCCAGAAAGGATCAATGACATGTTATGCAATGTGTGTATGCATGTATGCACAAACAACAAGCAAACAAAGATAATTAGGACGTTCCTTCCAACCTTATAACTTCCACACATGAATGGCGAGCCTCTTTTTCTAGGTATATGGTCAACAAAATACCAACATGGGATATCTTGTTTTCTTAAAAAATTCACTCGAAAAATTTTAACCAATAGTTATATTTTCAAACATGGAAATCAATCCATGATAATTTCCATTAATTAGGCTTTAATCGATCCGATCAATTAGAATAGTTTTTATGCTATATTGGATTAAAACTAAATTAAGAGGTTTATCATAAATAGATTTCTCATTTAAAAAAGTAACTAATGATTCATGCAAAAAACAAGCCCGTGATTAATGATTCTTGGTATAAATTAGGTTCCCAATTGATTTTTAGTATTCCATAATTGACCTAACTAGTTGTAAGCCCATTTAAAGAAAAAGGTTTTAATTTGGATAAAGTGAAAAAATAGTTTTGTTTCAAAGCCCATTGTAAAAAGATTTTAGAAAAAATGGGTTTTAGGCTTTGTATTTGGGCCATGAGGTAGAAGAATTTTTGACCATCCAAAGACCATCTTAAAAAGTTTTGAAAATAATTTTGGTCTTTTAGTGCTTAAAAGAATAAAATTATTTTGGACTTACAATATAGTTAGGTCATATTAGGAAAAGAGAAAACCAAATAGGCTATGGTTCAAACCAAAATATATCAATCACAGTCAAACAAGTATTTAGGTAAAAATCTAAGGAAAGTAGCTAGGCCAATTACATGAGCTTTAGTCTTTAGGTTGAGAATTTTAGGCTCCCATAACAAGTATATATCAAAAGGTACAAGGCTATGAGTGGTTATGCTTCGATCTCCATACCTTGAGTGAAAGTATGTTATCCCTCGCATAACACAACACGGGCAACATGGGCATCCTAACTCACGCACACAATGCAATATAAATAATGCAATGGATAATATCATAATAAGAAAGAATAGAATAATATAAAGACCAACAAAATCAACTTCTCTTATCCCCAGTGGAATTACCACTATGAGCGGAGATTTTCGCCCCCACTCCTATGAGGAATAGTTCTTGCGACTTTGACACTGTTAGGCTCAGGGCCTTAGAGAACATGGGCCTAAACCAGGAGAAAATGGAGTGGGGTGGATGACTCGATTCCTAAGGAATCCTTAACCCCCTAATGAGTTTGGAAATTTGGGTACGCATGGGGAAATGAGAATGACCCAGCACCCCCACAGCACCCAGTTCATTGGAACCGGCCTCCTTTTTAAGTCTAAATATTATCAAAATCTTAACTTATTATAGCATCATCCATACTACATGTGATCATAAAAATAAGTAATCACTATATTAAAATCACTACAAGTTCAAATAAAATAAATGAGCACCCATACTGGATGGAAATGTCACATCTGTGATTTTGGAGATATAAAATTTTATATATACTCTATATATATATATCTAGAGTATATATATAACATATACATATGGTATATTAATTGTATATGTTGGATTAATACATTACATACTTAATATATTTAATACACATATAAGGTACATTTAATATGTATATAAGATACACATTACTTGTGCATATGTGTAATATCTCAAATTTTTTGAAAAGTTCTAATTATTGAAAATTTAATAAAATAAATTATAATTTAAAATGGATAAATTAAATTAATGGTTTTAAATGAAAAATGAAGGGATTTTAAATGAAAAAAGTGGAATATATATGTGATATATTTGTAAAATATATACAACATATAAAAGTCAATACTTTTTAAAAGAAAAGTCAAAATAAAAGGGTATTTTGGTAATTAAATCTTAGAAATTTAAAATTAATAAAATAATTCAAAAATAAATAATTTTGGATGGAAGATAATATTTTGGGATTTTAATTAATTAATTAATTAAAAATATATTAAAATAATAATATATATAAGGTTGAAAATGTGAGTGGGAGGAAAGAGAAAATTATTTTTTTTTTCATCTTCTTCTTATTCTTTCCTTCAAGGCTTACTTTCATGGCTTCAAGAGAGGATTTTCCTTCTTCCAAGCAACCATAATTGAAGATATTTCAAGGATTTAAGTGAAGTTTTAGAAGATTCTTCATAAATTGGTAAGCTTCTTTACCAAATTTGTCTATTCTATGGAAAAGTGTGTTATGTGAATTTTGGATTTCATAGTAGCATGATTTAATTGCTTAATTGGATATGAATGAAGTTGTTTGATTGGTTATTAATGATTTTAAGGTTAGATTTAAGAAATGGTTGAATTTAAGTTGAGTTTAGTGAAGAGAGAGAGAATTTAGGGTTATGGAACATTTGAGTTTTTGAAATCATGAGTTTTAATTGTGAAAATCAGTTCCAAATGTGTTATTTTGATGCACAAACAAGGATTTTAAAATCAAATGATGGATTTAGTTAAGTTTGGATAGAGTTTGAAGATGGTAGTATTGATTTAGGGTTTTGGAAAGTGAATTTTTAAATAATGATTAATTATTTGATTTTAGTGCTTAAATCATGTTATTTAATGATATAAGTGGTGGAAATAAGATTGAAATGATAATTGGATTGAGTTGGAATGGAGATCCTTCAATGGTGAAGGTTATGCCATTTTAGTATTTTGAACATAAGCATGTGGTTAATTAATGTAATTGGTTTAAACATGTTAGAATATGTTTGTAATAATATAAATAAACTCAAAACAATAATTTAATGGGTTAATATGGATTTGCTAAGTTAAAGTAAGGAAAGACTTAATTTTTGAAATTTTGTAGGAGTGTTGTTAAATTAAGGTTTGATGTTGAGAATTGCTTAGAATGTGATATTAAATTATTGTTTATGATCACATTTGATATAGGCATTGAGGGAGGTTGATTTGCTTCATCCAAGTGGTGAAGGGCAAGTTGGAAGGATAGGATTGGAGGTTGTGTTAAGCTTGCTTTGGGTTGCTAGTGGAGGTATGTACAAACTTTGAATATATTATTTATATTTGCATGACATTTGGGCTTAACACATTTTGGTTGGAAAATGTGTTAAGTTACTTAGTTCATTGATTGAGTATGAATAATGTGATATGACATTTGTAATGTTATATATGTGTTAAATGCATTGTGAAAAGCCATTGATAATGGCTAAATTGTGTAGAATGTGAAATATATATATTATGTGAAAATACCCAAAGTAATTGGGTAATGTGTTGTGAATGCAAAAATAAGATATGTGAAATAATGAAATGAATTGATATTGATAAAAATGAGAAAAATGAGAAAAGTGAGAAAAATGAGAAAGATGTGAAAAATGAGAAAAAAAATGTGAAAATAAGGCAATGTGCCTAGATTGAATATGTGACAATGAGAACGAGATTAATAATGAGAAAAATGAATAAATGAAAAAAAATGAGAAAAAGATGATATAATAAGGCAATGTGCCTAGTTTGATCATGAGAAAATGAGAAAAGTTTTGATAAAGGGATTATGAAAGAATTTGATAATGAGAAATATGAATAAATTGTGTGCCTAGTATGTTATTCAATTTTCAGAGTTCTGGATTTGGAGGCATGCCTATGATTGCCTATGGGCTAAATGCTGGAATGGTGAAAAGACTGGGTCGTAAGCCAGGCCAACTGATAAATATGATATTTTTGGGGTGAAAAGACTGGGTCGTAAGCCTCAAAAACTGTAGCAGTCTAGCCGGGTTGAGGACCAAGATACTGGGGCCTAAGGGTCTAGCCGGGTTGAGGTCTGAGAGACTGGGGCTGTTACATTATCCATGGATATATTGCCTACGGGGCTAGACACATGGTGTTATTATGGACCAAAGCAGTAACTCTGAAATTTGAATAGCATATTAGATCCTTTTTGGGCTCATACTTGTCTTTGCTTTAATGTGAATTATGAATTGTGATACAATTGAGCAATATAATGCTATGAGCTGTGATTATGAAATATTTGAAAAATATAAGAAAGTAGAATGATGTGACATCTATATGCATTGTGCATTGGCATTGCATTGAGTTTTATTGTTATTATCAAAGTTTGTACCACTAGGCTTCGGCTTAGCGCGATCGTAATTCGTTGTGCAGGTGTCATGGATGATTTGGTAGAGTCGGAGAGTTCTACTAGACCTGGTCGGGTCTAGGTATGTATTTATTGAGCTTGAAGAGTTGTTTTGGGTACATCTAGATCAGAGCCAGTTGCCAACATGTAGATATTTGCTATTACAATGTATTTTGATATTATATATGTTATGATATGTTTTTGGAAATATATAATGTAAATTGTAAAGAATGTTTTGAATAATTTGTTCAAATGGAATTTTATATGCGTTGTTAATTTATATATCTATATATAAGTATTTTGAGAAAATATGGAGAAATTGAGAAGTATTGGTGAAATGGTGAATTGATTTTTATTGGGAGTGTTTGCTTTATGCAGGTTGTGTTTTGTTGAATTTTGGGAACGTTCAAATTACAAACAAAACTCTAGTGAATTTTTTCCAAAAATTTTCATATAAAATATTTATTTTGGATTCCTA
Source organism: Garcia nutans (assembly GCA_947685225.1). Taxonomy (NCBI): domain Eukaryota; kingdom Viridiplantae; phylum Streptophyta; class Magnoliopsida; order Malpighiales; family Euphorbiaceae; genus Garcia; species Garcia nutans. Next base: position 25,887,214 of record CANTUV010000007.1, on the reverse strand, counting down.
TAACAAGCAAAGAATATTTATATACTATTTATTTTATATATTAGTATTTGAAATATTAAAACAAAAATGTGAAAATTTTTATTAAATCGGTCTGTGATATTTTTATACCGTATGTGCGTATTTTACATATGGTGAAAATATGTATTGTATGTATATAGAGTATAAGGGTGTTACAGGAAACATGCCCTTACAATGTCTAATGTCCAAAACTAAATAGGATACCCACCATTTAGTTTAAAACATGCCCTTTATATTAATTCCAAAATCAAAATAAATTATATTATATTAAACCTAACAATGAGGTACCCAAAAAGTGGAAACATACCTCTTACATCTTGGAAACTAAAATAATAATAAATCAAATAAATTAAGTCATTCAATCATTCACCATGAGCAAAATAAAATAAATCATCCATAACAAATAAAACATTAATAAGTCATTCATCATAAACATGAAATAATTGCATCTAGATTTTACTATTTAAATTAAACATACGATATATAAAATTAAGGCTTAATATATGAATTAGGATTTTGGTGATCAAGCTAGGGTTTTAAGGACTTTATTAAACAACATTGGGGTTTTAGGGTTTTAGAGAACAATATTAGAGTTTTAGGGTTTCTGGATTGGGAATTAGGGTTAAGGAAATAAAATTAGGGTTTTGGATTTTAGGATCAAGGTTTTAGGGTTAGTGTTTTAGGATCAAGGTTTTAAGGTTTGAAGTCTTGGTTTTGGAGATTATGATATTGAAATTAGGGTTTGATGCTTACCGTGATCAAAGTAATGTGTCATGTAATGTTTAATATTTACTACAATGATTTTAAACTTATGACTACTCGAATATTTTTATATGAAACAAACATAGAAAGCCAAATTAATTTTTCAAAGATTAAAACAACTCACTAAATAGAATTATAAAAAAATAGCTACTGTAAGTTCAAATTAATTAAACATAGGAATCAAACCTCTATTTTGTTGGTTCCTCCAAATTAAAATGTTGAATCAAATCTATGCTACTTCCTAGATCAATCTTCTCTTTGGTTGGAATGAAGCAAACTTGAGACAATAGTTATTGCCTTTTTGGTTACTATTCATTTAAATTCTATATGTTTATTGATTGTTTAAGGTGGCTCTCGGTTGCTGTCTTTTGCTAATTATCAGTTGCTCTCCCTCCTCACTGTGCTTTTAATCATATATTTATAGGAAACAAACACGTAAGCCTCACTTTAAACTTCCTAATCCAAGTCTTAAATGAAATATAACTTGATTAGGAAATCAAATGGCCGGTCAAAATTCAGATTTGGAGGGGCTCATATTGATTTGGAAGGTCCAAATCGATATGAGCTCATATCGATTTGGATATCCCAAATTGATATGAGCCATGGCTCATGTCGATTTTGGCATGTCCCGACTCAAACTAAACCCTAATTTTTAATTTCTTTTGAACCAAACCTATTTTACAATTTAATTTGGGCTTTTATGAATTGTACCTCTAATATTTAAGCTTTAAAATTACGTTTAGGTTCTTTAAAATTATAACAGAATAATGTAAGCTTCATAAACCTAATCCATGCCAAAATTAAGGGTATACACTAGGGAATTTGAAATGAACATGATGGGAGAACTCAAATTCTTTCTGGGTCTACAAATTAAGCAATGTAAGAATGAAATCTTCATCAACCTATCCAAATATACAAAGGAATTTCTGAAAAAGTTTGGCATTGATGGCTGTAAGGCAAGTAAGACCATAATGAACACATCCTTTTTAATTTAACAAAGATGAAATCGGTAATAAAGTTTATGAGAAGAAATATTGAGGTATTATTGGATCACTTCTTTATCTTACCACTTCCAGACCTAATATAATGTATAGTGTTTATTTTTGTGCTAGATTTCAATCATGACCTAACGAATCAAATTTGAATGCTACTAAAAGGATTTCAAAATATTTAAGTGGAACATTGCATTTAGGACTTTGATATCCTAGAAATACATCATTTGACATTTTAGGTTTTTTGGATGTAAATTTTACCGGCAGCCTATTGGATAGGAAAAGCACGACCGATACATGCCATTTTCTTAGTAATTGCATAGTTTCTTGGTTTATCAAGAAACAAGTGTCAGCTGCTCTTTCTACTGTGAAAGCTGAATATCTTTATTATGGATAAAGCAACAACTGCTAAACTATGGTAAAACATTTGACCACATTCTCATTAATTGTGATAACACTAGTGTCATTAATCTATCCAAAAATCCCATTAAACATTTTATGTCTAAAAACATTAATATTAGGCATCATTTCTTAAGAGACAATGTTTAAAGCCATAATATTGTCTTAGAGTTTATAGATACTCAAAATCAACTTGCATATATCTTTACTAAACCATTAAATAAAGAAAGATTAAATTTCATAAAATAACATATTGAGATGATTGATTGGAGCACTCTATATTAAATACAGTTTATTGATTGGTTTAAACATGCATATCAATGATGAAATTAAAATTGATTAAAAATCCATACATTTTGCATGACCATACATGTTGCATGACCTAATTCCTCATTCACATTTATTTTGATCATACATTGAAGCCACAAATTGAGATACATAAATTTCCTTAAAATTTTTTAATTTTTTTGAAAATTTCATTTAGTCCGCTCGGACTATACATTGGTCTGATCATACTATAGCTACATTGCTCCAAACTCAAGTTCTTGAATGACCCGAGCAAACTTAATCCTAGTACGACCGGTTTATTTTCAAATTTTTGACCATTGTGCTGTAAGACATTTAGTTTGCTAGGACTCTCAAGCTCATGCTAGGATTACATCAGTCCGACCTTACTAAATGAGTTTTGGCTGGTATAGATTAAAATTTTTCAAAAATTATAGTCGTTGGAAACTCTTGAAAACGTGCATTTTTGCCCTCCAACAGCTATAAACGGCTAGTTTTAGACAAAAACTCTATAAATACTCTAATTTTTAGATTTTATGATCTATTTTCACTTTCTAAACCTTAAAACACTCAAACTCATCAAAATCATTCTTAATCTTCATAAAAAATTATAGCCATTATTCTTCCACTCAATTAGTAGATGCCACGTATACTAACCGTTGAAGAATTTTTGTCAAAAATTTAAAAAGCATGACCGGACCAACATGAGTCTGACCATACTAAGCCTTAGCATGATCAAAATATCCTAAACTCACTCTGAATAATAATTAAAGAGGAGGTAAGTAAAAAAATGTGTGCTTTCCTACCAATTGACTTTTCAAACAGCTAATTGAAGGCTATAAATACATGAAGGAACTTATTTTTGAAGAATAATTAAGGTTGAGCAGCAAAGATAAACCATTTTCACTTCTTTGCATCAAAATTTCTATTTGTAATATTTGATTATTGGGTGTGAGCATTAAACACCATTGTTTAAGTTGGAGTGTGAGCTTTGAAACACTTAGGTTTTATAATGAGCCTAGGAAAACTCTTGATTGGGTGGTGAGGAAATTACTCAAGCCTCGTAAAAGTTCACTGTGAGCTTTAAAAGCACCAAGTTAGGATTGAGCTTATAAAATCCAAAGAGTGAAATTCTCAACTTGAAGGTTGGAGAATGGACGTAGGATTGATTTGATTTGAACCACTCTAAATCTCTTGTGTTCATTCTTATTTACTCTGCTCATATCTTTTGATCTTGCTTTTAAATTTTAATTTTCCATCACTTATTCAAAATAACCAATTTACCCCCCTCTTGGTTTCCATCTTGAGACAATAGAATTGAATTCAAGGTATATATATTTATTATAATAATATGTTAACAATATAAGTACTTATTATAATAGACATGTTGATAATATTATTAAATATTGTCAATATAACTGTTATTAAAAATCTTTTGTTACTGAGATTTTATGTATAATTTGGTATTGCATTGTTATTGAATTTTTATTTTTTTTTATCAAAATATAAATCCTATTATTATGATTTATTGTATAAAAAATTTAACCACATATAGTTTATAATCCTCAATGTACCATATTCGGTATGGTTTGACTATAAATTAATTAATAGTAAATAATATAATATGATTTGTTAGATGAAAATAAAGAGAGAAAAGAAAAAGAAATAGTTACAATAAGACAAATAATGTAAGCCAAATATGCAAATCTTGTAATCAATGGCTTGCCACATTAATTCCTTATACATATTTTCTTTATCTGAAATCTCTATTTTTTCTCTCTATCACATAATTAACCATCACACATCCATAAATTTTATACACATTTGTTGTAATAAAAACACACACTTCTATCTTTGCTCTCTCTATACTGTATAGCTAGAGAATGGGAAGGAAGCATCAGGAGCCTTCTAATAATCCTGATGCCAATGCGCCATCCATGGAGGTTGATCTTGAAAGCTTTGAGCCCCAAACTCTAAGAAAAGACCAACTTCAACAAGCTAAGGTATAATATATATATATATATGAATGTATTATGATATCCTTCTCTTTTCTCTAAATATTTTCATAGACTGTCATTATATAATTTGCTTCAACTATTTTTTTTCTATTTCTATTCCATTCACAGGAATCTCCAAAAGTAAAACATCTCAAATTCCAATTTTTTTCTGGTCAAACACTTAACTATTGCATCAATTTTCCATTGTCCCTTTCAATTTCTTATTTGTTCTCTCTTCTCCATAAGTATTACCATCTTAGTGTCTAAATCATCTTACAAAACCATAATACTTTAAATCCTATACTAAACTTGGAAATTCTTCCATCTTTAATTAATTATTCTTAAGATTAACATGTAATTTAAGCACCAAGAAAATGGAAAGAACAAGAATCTTTTCTCTAATGCCACAATACAAAATCTTCAGAGAACAAATTTATCTTTGTCTATTGTACCAAAATAAAAGCATATATCCATATCATAACCATAAAAAACAAACTAAAAATGGCAGAAATTAATTGACAAGCTCATTGTAGACCCTTAATTTTGGCCCTAAATTAGTCTGATCCAATATTAAAAGCCCAAGTCAAATTCAATCCAATTTTCAAAAAGTTAAACGTGGTCCAATTTAGTTTTAAAAGCTTGAATTAAAATTCGGATCCAATTAAAAGCCCAAACCAACTCGGTTTGATTGAAGAAAGGATAGGGCCATCCAATTTGACATGAGCCATGCTCATTTCGAATTGCCATGCCAAATTCGACTTAAGCATGCTCATGTTAAATTTGGTAAGGCCAAGCTCATGGCCAATTTGACATGAGCATGGGCTCATGGCCAATTTGGTATGGCCAAATTTGACACGAGTTCAGTTTCCAGCCTGATTTAAGAGTCCTATCGTGTTTGAATTAGGAAAATCTCGGATTGAAATTAAGAGTTAGGACTAGATTAGGATTATTGGTCAGAGCTAACCCAATTTAAACATTATAAATATGAATCAATGAGATCAAGAAGAAGAAAAGGAGGAAACAACTTTTAGCAATTAAGAGCTTCAGCGATCGAAGAATGAGAAATTAATAAAATAATTGAGAGACAGAAAGCAATTTAAAAAAGAGAAAAACAAAGCAAAGGCAGTAGCTTGATCCTCAGATCATCAAGGCACCAACCAACACTTTATTGATCTAGGCTATCCAAAAAGTAAACAATCGAGCTTGATTCTGTAGATTCAACTTGGTGGAGCTAACAACATAGGTTTGGTTTCCCAAGTTCAATTTGTTTAAACTTTTATTGGCCATTTTCATTCTTTAACAAAATTAAGCAATTGTCATTTAAAGTTATTTATATCTTAAAATCCCTAATCCATCCAATAGAGAATCACTTGAATTTTAACTTGTTTCAAACCTTAACAATATAATCTAATCTAAGTTATTTTGATCTAAAAACCTAATTTCTAAGATTAACCGTCATGTGAGTTGTGCATTATATTTCATTATGGTTAAATATTAAGATGTGCTAGTGGATTACAATTTCAATTTCCTTTTAATTAAGCCTTAATTTTATGATTATTTAATGATTATGTGTATGATTATTATTTATGTATTTATGGATTGTAATTTCTTATTATTTGGGATTTTAAAAGACTTCTAATTAGCATGTTTCCACTTTGTGGGTGCCTTATTTAATTTTCTTCTTTTATTTAATTTATATTTGGGTATTAATGTAAGGGACATGCTTTCCACCTCTTGGTGGGACTCCTGTTTTATTTAGATTTATGGATTCTGGATGTTTGTAAGGGCATGTTTCCTTCTAGTATGGGTGCCCACTTTTGTTTTTGCTTGTTTATTTATGATATGGTTATTTTCATTTTATTTACTTTTTAATTCCTTGTAATATGAATAGTATTATAACAATGTAAGAATTTCATAATATTTAGATCTGAAAAGGAGGCCAGTTCCAAATGAACTAGGCGTTATGGTGGTGCTAGGTCACTTCTCACCTTCCCTATACGTACCCAACTTTGCAAACCCATCTAGGGGTTGGGAATTCCTTAGGAATTGAGTCATCCACCCCTTTCTATCTTCCCGGCCCGTCCGGGTGGTGACTTCAAATTCTCTGGGTTTAGGCTCATGTTCTCTAAGGCCCAGAGCCTAACAGTGCCGAAGTTGTAAGAATCATTCAACTAGGAGTGGGGGCAAAAATCCCTGCTTGCACTCACTTTAAATATATCATGCAGAAATTTCAAGCAATGGTGCAATAAATGCAAAGAAATCAAGCAGAAATCAAGAAGAGAGAGAGAGAGCATACCTTGCCTGTGAAATCTTGAAGAACTTCTTAAGTAATGGCGCAAGATTTTGGAAGAAAGAGAAAGAGGAAAGGTTTGGAAGAAAGAGAGAGAGGAAGGGATTTTATTGGGTTTTTATTTTAGGGATTTTAGGTTTGGAAGTAATACAGAGAGGAAGGAATTTTGAGAAATTTGAAATCAGAGATAATGGAGTGTGTTTTTAGGAATTGGAATGGGCGGGATTTCTTTTTATCAAAGGGCAAATTTGTCAAAAAAAAAAAGGTCCATTTAAGATGAGTGGAGTCTAAAATTTATTAGTGATATGTGAACAAGTATTTATTTGGTTAATTTCCTAATGAATAAGAATATATTTTAAACTTTATAATTAATATTACATTGATTTTATAAAAGCAATACTTGAAATGTAATAAAAACTTTTCACTAAAACCAGAGTTGAAGTGTAATGAACCGTATAAGCTTTTATATAGAAAGATAGAGAAAACAATTTTGCAATTACAATTGAGCACAAAATGGCTTTTAAAATTTCCAAACATATTGTAAATGTCTTTCTCATTCCTAACCTAGCAGCTTGCTCACCAAACCCACACTGACCATCATCTTCCTCTCACCATCACCATGACCACTTCAGCCACCTGCTCACTATCATCTTCATTGCAAACCCACACTGTCCATTAGCTTCATGCTAGCTTCTCAACTTCACCATCACCACTCTAGCCAACTGCTCACCATCATCTTTATCACAAACCCACTATGGTATATATATTTTTATCTTATTTTTATTAAAAAGAAAAATAAATTAGTTATATTTTGGAGGGCAATAACACCATTTACATTTTTTCATCAATAGATTGATATGTGCAGGAAGAGTTTTTTCTTAATTTTCATTGTGTTATTTATTTTATAATATTTGTAATTTCCTAATTCTATGGTTTAGGGGTTGCACATTAAATTTGAGAAATTTAAAATTTTTTTATTGAATTTAATCAAGAGATGTTTCAATTGATTGATAATTTGAGTACAATATTATAATGGTTGGTTGTATTGTAAATATGTGAAGGGAAAATGAAAATTGAGATGGGTTGATGTGGTTTGATAATGAGATGAATAAAATGTAAAAACACTCAAATATGGAGGTATGGGGAGTGGAGGCTGCCCAATTCAATAAATGATGTTACTAATAGGGCTTGGGCTGTTGTAAGGGCCTTTAGAATCTAAGGTGGCTAGCTTAACAAAATTTAGTAGATATAGACTAAAAATGGTTTATATTTAATCAAGAGTGTGTGGGAGTAGCTGAGGGATTAAAAGGAATTTGTTTCATGGGAAAGATGATTTAGGGAAAAAGGAACACGCCAAGGCAGATCTTTATCTACTGATTGTCTATGATGGATGGGTTAGTTGTTAAGAGTAGGCTAGTATGTTGGAGATTGGTTGAGGATCATGTTTTTCCACTCTATTGGAATAATTCTAAAATAGTGAAACACTAGTTTTTTGAGGGTTCTTTTAGTTAGGGTATTTAGATACAAGTCCTATCTAAGTGTGGCTTTAGAAAGGGGAGTTTGTCTTAAAGGAGGAAGGACATAAAGCAAGTGGAAAAGTTTCTTTGCAAGGGTTAGCAGATCAGCCTTCATGGATACTATTTATTAGTTGTGAAGGGAGAGAAATTTGGTGGTTTTCAGCCAAGATGTAGTAGATAGGAGTACATATTGTGCATAAATAGCTTTATAGTGTAAAAAGCAAAATGTTAAGGGATAAGGATAGAGTAGGGAACAACTAGGAGGTTTGGAATTGAGGGGTTGTGGAATGCTTGTCTAAGATAACCTTCTTGCTACATTCTGAAGCTTAGAAGATGGGACTCTAGCTTGCAGGCCTTGGATTAAAAGTATATTGTTGACTAGTTGGTTATTTATAGGTCTTGGTGTAATGGCTGATTGGCTTGTATCTAGGTTATGATAAATGCTGAGCCTATAATAATATCTATTAGGATTTGGTCCCTGTAGTATGGTTGCTTATTTAAATTTTTCTTTAGTTTTTCTGCTAAAATCCCTTGGTCCTATTGTGTTTCTGGTGAGTGATTGGGGTTGGTGTTGAATGAGGTACTGGTGTGGCCTTTAGTTGCCTAGTTACTGAGGTTGGTGTGTGGTTGACTCTATTGATGAGTTGAGGATCATATTGGGAAAGCTTTGGTTGATTGATGTGACACTTGGTTGCAGTCTTCAACAATTTTTTTACTGGAACTTGGGTTAGATGCTGTTGGAGTTGGTTGCTGATGTATTTATTGATATCTCACTTTGATTTTTGCATTAATTGGTTTTGGTTTTGGTTTTGTATGGCTGGAGGTGTTTTGGTTTAGCTTTTGTTGATGTAGTCTGCATATTTGATTAGGAGGATGGTTGGAGGCTGCTGGTGGTGTTTGCTAATGTATTCATTTGGCCAGTTTGCTGCTACACTTCTGATTTATGTTGGTTTAAATATGCTATTTGTTTTTACTGTTTGTGGGCTCTGATGTGTGGACTTATATGGTTCTTATCTTGTTTTTGTTAAGATTGATGGTAGGAGAGTTAATTTTGTTGGTTTATTGATTATTTTGAAAATTAATACTATATACAAAAAGCTCTTTAGTAATAAAACTGATTTTATTGACCAAAGGAAAATAATATTCAAATATGAGCATATTTTGAATGTTTGTGCTGATCTGTTGGTCGGAAGTTGCTGATATGTTTGCTACTTGTTATTGAGGATTGCAGTTGTTGTTGGAAGTGGTGGTGGTGGTGGTGTACTACTGATCTAGGTTTGGGTTGGGAATGCTGGTTCTATGGGGTTGCAAGTATATTTAATAGATGTTAAATAGATGATGTGGGATGGGGTTTTTGCTGGGTTTGTGCTTGATCCGGCTGAAGCCGGGTTTACTACAAACTAGAATATCCCAAGTTCTTTGCTTCCTACCTGTGTTTGGAAAAAGAAAATGTCAAATTGAAAAAATACTAGCTAGATTTAGCATACTTATATAGAGAGCAAATGTGTGGTATGGTGGCTAACTCCATTTATATCATATTTCACTTGTTCATAATAAAATGAATGAGAGCCACTGTCCATCTAAGCTCTTGTTTGCCCATTGTACTCAATGCAAGTGATGAATGATAATTTCTTTAAAGAATGATTGTTCACAACTATTCTTCAATATCATGTTACTTTTGTTGTTTTTCCTATTGTTTAAAGAGATATTATTGTTTGTTATAATAATATAGTAATAATATTATTACTATAATATATTAATTACAATCCCACTATAATATTATTACTATAATATTATTGTTTAAAGTGATATATGTTGTTTTTTGTAATTTTGTAATTTTGTGATATTATTGTTCACAACTATATATTATTGTTTGATATATATAGTGATATTATTGTTTTTCCCTCCATTCCAAAATTACAGTCCCACTTTCCTTTTTGGGTGTACCAAAATAGTAGTCCATTTTTTATTTTTAGTTTCAATTATTATATATATTTCCAATTGTGCCCCTTAATTATTTACTATGTGCTCTTAATGTAGATAAGCATTTTCCAAAAAATTGTTAATTTCAAGTTTGAATATAACACATATCAAAACAATTGTTTGAAATTTTTTTCCCTAATTCTCGGTAAATGTAATTCTACAAAATTGGTTGTTATTTCTATGACAATATTTCTTTCATAATTTTATTTCATCAAATAAAGTTTGTGAATTAGCTAGGGGATATATGAAAGAATGTGAAAAAAATATATTTAAACTCATTTAACTACTTTTTTTCTTAAACTGCATAAAAAAAAATGGGACTACAAATTTCGAGACAGAGGGATTATGTATAAAGTGAGAGTTTAATTTTAAAATTTTAAAGTGTCTGAAAAGAAGTCATATTACTTTCACTTCTAATGCAGCAACCAACAACCACCATTGATCTCCAACCAACAGAAGTCAAAATTGCCACCTCCAAGTGCTATCGTTGCCTTCTTCTTTATTGCCAACATATATCTCCTGCTCACTCCATATATTTAAAGCTTGTAAAGGGTAAGCTTGTAGACCCTTAGTTTTATATCGGATTGAATTCAACCCCCAATTAAAAAGGCTAAATTAAGTTTGGATTCAAACCCATATCAAACCTGATTCCAATTAGAAGGGGCCCAATTAAATTTAAATCCAATTAAAAGGTCTGGATCGACTTGGGTTCAACCCAAAAGCTGAAACAATTGGGCTGACCTTAAATTCATGCCAAATTTGCTTGCCAATTCAACATGAGCCACGTTCTTGCCAATTTGGCCTCTGCATGAGCCTTATGGTCGGCCTTAATTCAAAGCATTTTAGTTCTAAAAGGATTCAAATGGCTTGGGGCTTTCCTAAGCAAGTAAGAATTCTTTGAACGGTTACCCTAATTTTGCTTATAAATAGCCAACTAAACAACATAAGAAAATGAGGACGGTTGGAAGAATTAAGGAGCTAGCTTTAACAATCAGGAACCATCTTTAGCAGCCACATAAATAAACATAGAGATACAAAAGCAGCTTAGACATTAAATTGAGAGCAATCCAGTAGCTAAACATTAAAGAGAATTAATAAATAGTCTTCAGATTATTTAGTTATTAGCCAAGAAACCAATTGTTTCAAGCTTCTCAACTCGACAGTAAGCATGGTTTAATAAAAATACCTTGGTGGAGCTAACAACGCAGGTATGATTTTACTAACTCTTTCTAAATTCGATTAATCATCATCATCATTTTAATATAGTAGGATTCATTATTATTTGTTTGGTTTTGAAATCCCATGCAATAAACTATAATTTTAGGTTTAAATTTAATTGAAGTTCTAAATACAAGTTAGCTTGTATCTTAAACCCTAATTTTGCATGCCTTATTCTTAATTTGCATCTTAAACCCTAATTTTACATATTTCAGCCCTAGATTAGGATTCAAAATACTAATTCATAAAAGAAAACCCTAATTTTGTAATAAATCCTAATTTGACTAAAAAAACCCTAAAACGTTAATTTTGCAATTGAAACTTTAATTTGATGATGGACTGTAATTTTATTCATCTGATCCTATTTATGTGCAATTTTATTGTTATGTTCTTGGTGATGAATGATGAACTTAATTTTTATTGCTTATGATAGATGATTGACTTGTGTTTATTTATCATTGTTTGGATTTTAAGGAATACGTAAAAGGTATGTTTCCACTTCATGGGTCCCGTATTTAATTTTATGTTATTTAATTTATATTATGAACTTTAGGATTGTTGTGAAGGACATACTTCCACCAAACCTTATTTTATCTTTTTTATGGACTTTTGGATGGTTGTAAGGGCATGTTTCCATCTTGTAAGGGTGCCCATTTTGTTTTATTTTTTTGATTTATAATACGATGAATTCCTATTTATTATAATTTCTTGTAGTATGGATAGTATCATGATAAAATAAGAATTTAATCATATTTGGACCTGAAAAGAGGCCAGTTCCAACGATTGGGTGCACGGGGGTGTTGGGTCATTCTCATTTTCCTCATGTGTACCCAACTTTCTGAACCTAGTAAGGGTTGGGGATTCCTTAGGAACCAAGTTATCCACCCCTTTCTTTCTTCCCGGCCTATCCAGGTGGGGACTCCTATTCTCCAGGTTTAGGCCCATGTTCTCCAAGGCTCAGAGCCTAACATTTTCAAAGTCGCAATAACCATTCTACTGAGAGTGGGGGCAAAAATCTCTGCTCATAGTGGTGACTCCATTGAAGATAAGAGAAGTTGATTCTTTTAGTCTTAATATTATTTTATTCTTTATTATTATGATATTAGTCATTGCATCATTTAGATTTTTATTGTGTGCATGAGCTAAGATGCTCTATGGAACCCATGTTATGTGTATATAAGTGATACCATACTTTCACTCAAGGTATGGAGATCGAGCATTGCATAACAACTCATAGCCTTTCACCTTTTGGTAGTTTTAAAATAGGTGGATTCAATAAATACTCTTTTATTCGCTCAAAGGCCTTTTGACATTCTTCATTCCATATGACTGGCTGATTCTTTTTAAGCAATTTGAAGATAAGCTCATAAATTGTTGTGAGCTTCGCTATGAATCTGCTAATGTATTATAATTTACCAATGAATCCCCGAACATCTCTCTCCGTCTTAGGGGCTGGCATATTTCTGATTGCTTTAACTTTGTCAGGATCAATCTCAATGCCATTCGGACCAATTACATGTCCCAATAATTTACCTGAGGTAACACCGAATACACGCTTCTTCTGGTTTAATCTTAGCTTATATTTCAAAGCTCTATCGAAGAATAATTCTAAGTTTTGGAAGTGTTATTCTCTTGTATCCGATTTAACCATCTTATCATCAACATATACTTCAATTTCTTTGTCCATCATGTCATGAAATAATGTGGTAGCCATCCTTTGGTAGGTTGCGCCAACATTCTTTAAGCCGAACAACATCACCCTATAACAAAATATACCCCATGTGGTAATGAAGGCAGTTTTGGTTTTATCCTCTTGGGCCTTTAACACTTGATTGTATTCGGAAAATCCATCTACAAACGAGTGTAGCACACTAGAGGCTGCACTATCAATGAGAACATCTATATGAGGTAAAGAAAAATCATCCTTAGGGGAAGCCTTGTTCAAATCTCTATAGTCCACACAGACCCTTATTATTCCATCTTTCTTTGGCATGGGTACTATGTTGGCTAGCCAATCTGGGTATTCTATCACTTCAAGGAATTTCACTTGTATTTACTTAGTGACCTCTTCTTTAACCAATTCATCCCACTCAGGTCTTAATCGCCTAAGCTTTTGTTTGATAGGTTTCATGTGAGTGTAAGTAGGAATATGATGCTCGGCTATGTCTCAATCTATTCCAGGCATACCCTCATAAGACCAAGCAAACACTTCTTCATATTTTTTGAATATTTTTTTCAAATCTCTCTCTCTGTCCTCAAGAGTAAGGTCAGATGTTATGCTAATATTTTTAGGATTTTTGATTGTTCCCAAATTTAATGATTGTGTGATAATAGAATTAATATTAAAGACTCTCATGTAACTGCTATTTGAATGTATGCAACCATCAGAAGAAACATCACATAAGTAAGCAAAATCAGACTTTATTGCATTCATTTTGGAAAAGAAAACATCATCATCCTCATACAAAGCACACAAATTAAAATCAAAATCAAAATCATTGTTCTCAAAATCATAAGGCAGGATGTCTTCAAACTTTTCTTCAACCAGGGCAGCAATCTCCTCCAGAGTCTTCTCAGCTTTCAGGACAACTTGATTCTTCTCTTTTGGATCGGATTCTTTATTGGCTGGCAAGGTGAGCTCTTTCTTCACTTGCTCCACTAGCTCAGCCACATCTGCAAAAATTTCAAAACCAGGGGTCAACTTTCCCATGAACATGATTGGCTCGGGCTTTCCTTAGAGTGGTCCCATATCTAGAGCTTTAACAAAAATCTCTTCAAGTGGTGGGAAGCTCATCTTCTCACTCTTCTTTGGCTGGACATCATTGTTTTCATCATATCCCAACCCTTTCTTGGAAGTTTGAGTTCTAAAGTCTGGCAGCTTTGTCAAACCGGCCTTACCCTTTCCAAGACCAGCTCCGGGAAGATAGTTCATGTTCTTCATCATATTCAAGACTTTGGAGTCTACTACTTTATCATCAGAAATTGCAGCTACTTGAAAACCATTGAGAGGCCTCTTAATCATTAGAGCATTAATAATCTCATTATCTTCAGCTTGAATGACCACTGTCTCATCTCCGTTGGGAAACTTGATCTTTTGATGAAGGGTGGAAGGAACTCCACCAAGAGGATGAAACCATGGTCGCCCCAAGAGTAAGGTGAAGGTAACCGATATGTCTAAAACAACAAATTCAACAATAGATTTAATTGGATCAACCTTGACAGCAGCTTTGAAAGTCCCTTCGGCATGTCTCTTAGTGTTGTCATAAGCCCGAATTTATGACAAGGAGCTATATGCTTTGGTGAGAGCATTGGAAGTATGGGAGCATTATTTGCTGCCCAAGGAATTCGTGATCCATTCAGACCATGAATCATTGAAGCATTTGAGAGGGCAAGGCAAGTTGAATAAAAGACATGCAAAATGGGTTGTGAAGATTGAGAAATTTCCTTATGTGATCAAATACAAGCAAGGTAAAGACAATGTAGTGGCAGATGCACTTTCAAGGAGGTACGCTTTACTTAATGTTTTGAGTACTAAATTGCTTGGATTTGAATGTATAAAGGACTTATATGTTGGTGATTCTGATTTCGGCAATGTTTATGATGCTTGTGAGCATGGTGCTTTTAATTCTTTCTATAGACATGATGGGTTTTTGTTTAAGGGTTCAAAATTATGCATGCCTAGATGTTCTATGAGAGATTTGCTAGTATTAGAATCATATTGTGGGGGTTTGATGGGGTATTTTGGAATTGATAAGACTTTAGACATGCTGAATGAACACTTTTATTGGCCGAATATGAAAAGGGATGTAATTCGGATTTGTAAGGCTTGTTTGGCTTGTAGGCAAGCTAAGTCTAAGTCTATGCCTCATGTTTTGTATATGCCATTACCCATTCCTAGTTCTCCTTGGATGGACATTAGTATGGACTTTGTTTTAGGAATACCAAGGACTAAGAGGGGGAGAGATAGCATATTTGTGGTTGTTGATAGGTTTAGTAAGATGGCACACTTTATCCCATGTCATAAGAATGATGATGCTAGTTTAGTGGTCGAACTCTTCTTTAGGGAGCTGGTTTGAATTCATGGGATAACCAAATCCATAGTTTCTGATAGAGACACCAAGTTTTTGTCTCACTTTTGGTGTGTGCTTTGGGGAAAGTTAGGTACCAAGTTGTTATTTTCCACCACTTGTCATCCTCAAACGGATGGACAAACAGAAGTAGTAAACATAACTTTAGGTACCATGTTGAGAGCTTTAGTGGGTAAGAATTTGAGTTCTTGGGAAGATTGTTTGCCATTTATTGAGTTTGCTTATAATCGTACTATTCATTCTTCTATAGGATATTCACCTTTTGAGCTTGTTTATGGTTTTAACCCACTAACAGTTTTGGATCTTGTTTCTTTACCTTCTCATGAGCTTGTTAGTTTAGATGGTGAGAAGAAAGCTAAATTGGTGAAAGAGATGCATGAGAAAGCAAGGGCGAATATTGAGAAAAGGAACAAGAGATATGCTGATTCTGCAAATAGAGGGAGACGTGAGATGAAGTTTCAAGTAGGAGATTGGGTTTGGGTACACTTCTGAAAGGAGAGGTTTCCAAATCAAAGGAAGAATAAACTTGATGAACGTGGTGATGGTCCATTTCAAGTGTTGGCAAAGATCAATGATAATGCATACAAGATAGACTTGCCTGGTGAGTATAGTGTTAGCACTACTTTTAATGTGTCTGATTTATCTCCTTATGATGATACAGATTTGAGGACAAATCTTTTTGAAGAGGGGGAGAATGATACGAACCAGACACGAGGTAAGGATCCATTGGTGCTTCCAAATGGGCCATTGACTAGGAGAAGAGCTAAGAAGTTTGGAGCAGCTATGGGATTGCATATTCAAGATCAAATTTCAAAGGAAGTGATTGAAATGGCAATGGAAAAGTGCATAATAGAGCTTGAAGAAGGCATACCAAAGCTGATTATGATGCTTAGTGTGGAAGCTAAAGGCTAGCTAAAGAGGTCCAACGTGCAAGAAAGGTCCAACGTGGAAGAAAGGTCCATGGGGGTTCATATAAAGCCTTGAGAAGTAATTTAAGGCCCATGGATAGCCCAAATAGTGTGGGGCGTGTTCTTATGTTGAAGGGATTTAGTTTGGTTATTTCCATACTTTATATTTTCCTTAGTGGATTAGGATTTTGTTTCCATACTTTATATTTTCCTTAGTGGATTATGATTTTTTATATTTTCCTTAGTGGATTAGGATTTTGTTTCCATACTTTATATTTCCTTAATGGGTTAGGATTTTGACTTTGTAGCTTTCCTTTCCCTCGGATTTATGTGTGCCCTCTAGTATAAATAGGGCCTTATTTTTCTTGTAAGGGGACTTTTGACATATTATTATTAAAAAATTTTGAATTCTTCTACAAGTTCTTCTTATGAATTTTTGTATGAGAGAGATTAGAGTGGATTCTTTAATTCTTTCTTTGCATCAAGAATTAGGTTTACTTATCAACGAGAGTTGTGGCGTTTTCCTTCTTCTTACCAACTAAATCCTTCAATCATAGTGAGTTCGCGTCTCTTTATAGGCGTTGGGTTCCTTAGGAGGTGATTATCAAGTTTCAAGGAGTTCTCTACCATTGTTATACGTTGGGTTTGCTGCCATCGTTGCTAAGGGTCCACGTCAGGGGCCCTATATTGAAACAACTCAAGAAGACCCAAGCCGATCTTTCTATTCAGAGCCTCCTTCAATCCAGTTATCCTCATCACTAAGCTCTTTGCAAGGTTTGAGTCAGATCCAAATGCCAGTTAAGACTACCCCTTCCATGACTAAGTCAGTAGCCATCTCCTTTTTAGATAAGGATCTTCCTACTAGGGAAGCTTGCCATAATCATGCTCTTTATATCACAGTACTAGCCCACGAAAAAATAGTACCCATGATACTAGTGGATAATGGTTCATCATCGAATGTTTTCCCCTCTTAAATTTGCAAGTTGCTTTGGAATTGACATGTTCAAGCTCATGCCATCAAACCAGATTGTAAGTGCTTATAATAATACAAAAAGGCATGTTTTAGGAGCAGCCAACATCAAAGTAATAATTGGCCTTGTAGAATATGAAATCCTTTTTCAAGTTCTAGATGTCCTAGGTGGAAAATCAGACCTTCTACCTTAAGTGCCAATTTTAAAAATTCAACCCGAACCTTCGGCCATAGCTCTATCAAGATTCACTTTTGATTCAGTCTAGTTCATAGAAGAAGAGGCATGTAAAGAACTTATTCCCTTTGACTTTGATTTGTATGGTAATCCAACATTTGCCAGTATCCTCAAACACATGAACTACTTCCTTGAATTGGGATTGGGTAAAAACCAACTAGGAATTTTACAATTCCAAGATTACCCTTTAGTTCAGCCACCAGTTGGCCTGGGCTATAAAACCACTCATGAGGACATAATAGAGATGGAGAAGAGAGCTAAGTTAAGATCTCAATGTAAAAAAATTGGAGAAGTATTTGATTGGCCTATGAAATTGTACTTCAAAACCCCAAATGGATATTTTGTTAAAGAAAGAGTAGATTCCCTTTTTTTATGGATTTCCTAAACCATGGCTGAATCTCATCACTAATGAACTAACTCTAGGTTTTGAAATTTTCTTTAGCATCAGGCTTAGCTTAGAAGATAGTAAATCTACCTTAGAATCAAGAGAAGATTTTAAAGATAACATAGAGCCTAGTCTATTCCAAGTAGCCATATTAAAAGAAGGAAGATAATTAGATTTTAGCCATCTAATCTAGTTGGCTATAAGAATATTCAATAATAGGTATTTCGAAGAGAATGGCGGCCCATCATCAAAGTCTACCCCACCAACAATAGAGTCAAATCTCCAGTCCGATCCAGAGTCAGTCCTCTAGTCAGATTCCAAGCTTGTGTCATATACCAAGCTAAGAATCCAGTTTGAGTTAAAGTCAAGACAAGTATCGAGTTAGTTTCCAGCACCGAGGCCAATTCCGAGTCCTCTAATTCAGAGTCCGAGTCTATTAATTCATAGTCTTCTTCTTTTTCTTTTTCTTCTTCTTTTTCTTCTTCTTCTTCTTCTTCTTCTTCTTCTTCTTCTTCTTCTTCTTCTTCTTCTTCTTCTTCTTCTTCTTCTTTTTCTTTTTTTTTTTTTTTCTTTTTCTTTTTCTTTTTCTTTTTCTTTTTCTTTTTCTTTTTCTTTTTCTTTTTCTTTTTCTTTTTCTTTTTCTTTTTCTTTTTTCTTTTTCTTTTTCTTTTTTAGTCCTTGCTCTAAGAGAGTTGTCTTATTTGTATTGTTTCACACTTCTGATAATGGATGAGGGAAGTGGCACGAGTCTCCTTCAATAAGGATAAATTCCAAAAATGAAATAGATTTGAGACATCATATCTAATTCAGGTAAACTTCAATGGTCTTCATAGTCATAATTAAGCATCCCTTTCTTCGATCTTCTTGCACCCTTGGTAACAAAGTGATAATCAAACTTGTCATAAATATCACAACAGCTCAAGGTAGGTTATCAGGTTTACAAGCCAATAAAAAGTAAGATAAAATCACATGAAGGCTCAAAGGGACAAGTTAAGGGTTAATATTAATAGGATAGATACTAGTTGTTGGCTTACAAAAAAAAAATGCCTAGATCATCTCCCCCTTAAATAAGCATAGTTTAATTTCTCCTCAAAAGTTTGTAAAAGTATGTAACACCCATAGGCTCATTAGAATTAAAACAAGGTGTATGTAAGATATGCAAGGTATATATTTAATAAATAAACAAGATATAAATAGTATACAAGATATACACCTAAAATATACCAAACATATACATGATATATACCTTTTCATAAAAGACAAAAAGTTAAGTAGTAAAAGTCAAATGGTGAATAGTAAAAAATTAAAATAATAGTAGTAAAATAATAAATAATAGAGAATAAAATAAATCAAAATTAAAAATAATTTTAGATAGTGGAAGATGATGGAAATTAGATATTTAGTAATTAATAATTATTTATTTATTTATTTATATATGGATGAGAGAGAGTTAAAAAAAAAGTCCACTTCTTCTTTTTCTTCTTCTTCTTGTTTGGATGTTCGCCAAAGAAGTGATGGAAGGAATTTTGCTTCTTCATCTACACTAAATTTCACTAATTTTCAAGGGAATCAAAGTAATTTTGAAGTTTTATCAATACTAGATAAGGTTTCTTTCCAATTTAAGGAGTTTTCTTTAAATTGATGAATATATAAAATTCTATTTTTGAAGGGGGATTCAATAATTACTGTAATAACTTGTTATGAAGTTAAAGTGATGATTAAATGGTTATTTATTGATTAATTAGTTGAATTGGGTATAATTGGTGAATTTAGGGTTATGGGTGAATATAGATAAATTAGGATTTTAATAGAGATGTTCATAATTCTTGTAATTGATGAATTTAGTGCTACTTTGGTATTTATGTGATGATTTTATGGTTAGAAATTGAATATAGGTAAGCTTGGATGAAGTTAGGATTCATTGGGATGATTATGTGAAAATTAGGGTTGTTAAAGGATATTTCTATAATTGTGACAATGACTTGTTTTAATGTTACGTTGATGTATATGTGAAGAATTTATGGTTGAATGATGGAAATGGATATGTTAAGTGGTAGTTTGAAAGAGGTAGTATGGGTGAACTAGGATTTTGGTGGATTTTTGAGGAAGAATGGTTGTAATTGTTGTTTAATTGATTAAAATGTCTTAGAATAGAATGCTAATGATATATTTGTATTTATAATGTGATTTAGGATTGCATAATGTAAGATTGTAAAATCAAAGAGAGGAAGGACATTGAAGAAGTAAGGCTTGGATGGTGAAATTAGTGGTGGAATTGGAATATTAAAAGTTAGTATATGTTGTAATAATTATTGTTTAAATAATATTGTAATTGGCATAACAAAATGGTGAATTTGAGAATGGGTTATACCACTTTCATATTGGCTTTGATATGATATGTGCATATTGTATGAAAAGTGAATTATGTTAAATGTAATGTTAAATGTGGGAAATAAATATAAAAATGTGAAAAATAGTTAAGGCATGTGGGAAATAAGGAAAATTGATAAAATATGATAAATGAGATAGTATTAGATTTATGATATGTATAAATGATAAATAAATGAATGTGTTGTGGCATTATGATAAGATGTATTATAATGTATTATATGTGATGTTGTGGTATATGATGTATATGAAACTTGGGATGGTTAAATGGAATATGCGATGGTGATCATGGTATGATATAGTCATGAGATGAATGAGAATTCTTGAAAAGAAATGTGGAATGAGAAATGTGATTGATGATGAGAAATGGGATGGGAATGTATGTAATGGAAAGTGATCATGGAAAAGTTGATCACTTGAGAAATGTGATTATTTATGATGAGATGAATGATTATGTGATGTGTGTCACCCTGTATAATAACCTGTTTGAGAAAATTGATGTTGGGGATTATATATTGATAAGCCTAAACAGAGCTGGGCTTTGACCTGAGTAGAGGTAGGTCATGAGTTTGTGGACCCGAGCAGAGCTGGGTCATAAAACTGATATGATTTTGCCTTCGGGGCTAGACACACCAAATAAATTTTTCTGAAACTTGATTATTGTATAGGGAATAGTTGGGCTCAACGTGTGATGCATTGTTGTGTCTTGTATAATATTGGTAATGTTGTAATAGTGTGATGAGGTGTTGGTGAGTTGTGTTATATGGAAATGTCATATGTGATAGTTAAATGATACATGTGTTGGATGTATGTGTGTAATGGTAATATTTTAGTGTATGTATGATAAATTTTATGGTGAATAGATAAATGGTATAAAAATGTATAACTAATAATATATGTAGATGAAATTATGCAACATGGAAGAGGTAAATGGATGATACATTGTGTTAATAGTATGATCAATGATGAGGCATGTTTGTAAGGGTTAATTTGAGAAAGATGATGAGAAAGCATGCTTAAGTGTTATTTAAGTTATTTATTTTGTTATAGCATATACCACTAAGCTATTTGCTTAGTGCAGTAATGTATATCACGTAGGCTTTAGAAGAGCATATCAGAGAAATTCAAATTGTGATTATGGTTTGGAGGTTATGCATGCCTTGAGACTATTAGTGATGCATATCATGTATAAGATTATTTGAGAACACTTGATTTGTATAATATATTAATTATTTGTAGAAATTAAAACAAGGGAGGAATTATAAAATTTTGAGTAGGTATATAATGTACATTATTTTTATTTATTGAATGATTAATTTTGTATAAAGAAATGGGGATTGAGAATTACTATGATTTTGGGAAATGTTTAGTCTTTTATACATTTTGTGTAAGCATTTAAATATTTGAGTATTTAACAGAGAGATGATGGAAGTGGAGAAACTTTATTTGGAAGTGTACTTTCAATACAAGTTGTGTTTTTGATGATTGTAGAATTTATGGAAAATACAGATAGAACTCTGATAATTTTTTTTTAAAGAATTTCCTTTTATAATTTATAAATTATTTTTAATATCCAAGTGAGGGTTTCTAAATATAATTACGATAACATCCTTATATTCTAGATTTGTATTTTATGTATTCGGTGTATATATATTATATGTATTTAGGGTATAAGAGTGTTACAAAGCACGTTCTAAGATCGATTAGACACAGGTAATTATGCAAGAGCTGTCTCTAAGTAAACATACATAGCTCAATACTATAGAACAATTGTAACACCCTTATACCCAATATACGTACAATATATATTTTCAGCATATGTACAATATGCATATACGGTATAAAAATGTCATAGGCCTGTTTAATAAAATTTTTTCACATTTCTGATTTAAATTTTCAAAAAACTAAATATATAAAATTAAATAGTATATAAATATTCTTTATTTGTTATAGGAATCCAAAATAAACATTTTATATGAAAATCTCTGGGAAAAAAATTCGCCAGAGTTTTGTCTGTAAATTGGACACCCCAAAATTTAATAAACTCAACCTGCATAAAACAAATACTTCCAATAAAATCAAATCTCCATTTCACCAATACTTCTCAATTTCTCCATATTTTCTCAAAATATTAATACATAGATATATATATATCAACAACACATGTAGAATCCCATTTTAAACAAATTATCCAAAACATTCTTTACAATTTACAATATATACTTCAAAAACAAACATGATATACATAATGTTAAAATATACTATAATATCAAATATGTACATGCTGGTAAATAGCTCTGATCTTGATGTACCCAAAAACGCTTCAAGCTCAATAAATGCAAGCCTAGACATGACTAGGTTTAGTAGGACTATTCGGCTTTACCAAATCACCTATGTCACCTACGCGATGAATTACAATCGTGCTAAGCTAAAAACTTAGAGATACAAATTTTGATAATAATAAAACTATAAAGTAAGGCCAATGCAAAATGCTTATGGATATCACATTACTCTATTTTCTTATACTTATCAAATATTTCACAATCCAAAATTCACATAAAAACAAACACATGCATGGCCCCAAAGATAACTAATATGCTATTCAAATTTCAGAGTTACTGTTTTGGTCTATAATAATCCTATGTGTCTAGCCTCGTAGGCAAAATATCAATGTAATAGTCCAACTAGGTCTGAGCTTACGACCCGGTCATTTCACCTAGCCCAGCTTCAAGGACTTATTTTTAAGGCTTACGACCCGGTCATTTCACCTCAAAAATATTTTCACAGTGACGCCCAGCGTCTAGCTCATAGGCAAATCATAGGCATGCCGCCAAACACAGAACTCTGAAAAATTGAATAACATACTAGGCACACAATTTATTCATATTTCTCATTATCAATCTCTTTCTCATTATCGCATAATCAAGCTAGGCACATTGCCTTATTTTCTTATCTTTTTCTGACTTTTTTCACTTTCCTCATTTTTCTCATTTATATCAATATTAATTCATTTTCATTATGTTTTCACATATCTCCTTACATTATACCACATTTTTTCATTCACAACACATTACCCAATTACTTTGGGTATTTCCACATAACTCACATATTAATCACATTTACACAATTTAGCCATTATCAATGGCTTTTCACAATGCATTTAACACATATATGACATTATAAATGTCATAGCACATTATTCATACATAACCAATGTATCAAGTAGCTTAACACATTTTTCAACCAAAATGTGTTAAGCCCAAATGTCATGCAAACATAACCAATGTATTCAAAGTTTGTGCTTACCTCAAATAGCAACCAAAACAAGCTTAAAACAACCTCCAATCCTATCCTTCCAACTTGCCCTTCACTACTTGGATAAAGCAAAACAACCTCCTTCAATGCCTAAACCAAATGCGATAGCAAATAATCATTTAGTATCACATTTAATGGAATTTTCAATATTAAACCATAATTAAACCCCATCAAAGCAAAAATATAAAATTTAAGGCTAACCTCACTTTAACTTTGGATTCTAATACTAGGCCATTCGTTTTAATATATTAAGTTTATTTATATTATTAGAAATATATTTTAATACATTTAAACCATTTATATTACAAAAACATACTCTTACACACAAAATCATAAAATGGCATAACCTTTCCCCATTTAAGGTTTTCCATTCCAACACAATCCATTAATCATTTTAAGCTTATATTCATTACTTATATCACCAAACAACAAGATTAAACTAATAAAATTATATAATTCAACAACTTTGGAAAAATCATTTTTCCAAAACCCTAAATCACACTTCCATTCTCAAACTCCAACCAAACACAACCAAATATAATTTTTGAATTTAAAATACTTGTTTATGCAACAAAACAATTCATTTGGAATCAATTTGCACAATTAAAAATAATGATTTCAAAACCCTAAAAATTGCATAACCCTAAATTCTCTCTCTTCACCAATCTTACCCAAACTCAACTATTTCTTCAATCCAACCTTAAAATCATTGTTAACTACCCAAAATAACATCATACACACCAATTCCAATAATTATAACACACTACTTAAAAATTCAAAATCACACATAATCAAAATGTCCATGGAATTCAAAGAAAAGAGTTGGAAACTTACCAAATTTAGTGGAAATTACCAAAAATTAACTTTAAACTTGTTAAATCCTTCAATAAATTGAGTATGGAAGAGAAAAATTCCTTGGACACCACCAATGGAGGTTTTGGCCAAGGAGGAAGAAGAAGAAGATGAAAATGGCTTTTGATTTTTCTCTTTCCTTTCATCTTTTAATTTCAACCATATATATATTATTTAATTTAATTTAATTTAATAAATAATTATTTAATTATTTATTTAATAAATTAAAAGTCCTAAAATATTTCTTCCATTTAAAAATTATTTATTTTTAAATTAATTTAATAATTTTAAATTTTTAAGATTTAATTACCAAAATACGCTTTTTACTTTGACTTTTGACTTTTTCTTTAAAAAGTGTTGACTTTTATATGTTGTATATATATCACATATATATTTCACTTTTTCATTTAAAATTCCTTTATTTTTTATTTAAAACCATTAATTTAATTTATCCAATTTAATTATAGTATATTTTATCAAATTTTTAAAAATTAGAAATTTTTAAAATAATTTAGGATATTACACATATGCACAAATAATGTGTATCTTATATACACATCAAATGTACCTTATATGTGTATTAAATATATTAAGTATGTAATGTATATATCCAACATATACAATTAATATACTATATGTATATATTATATATACACTGGGTATATATACTGGGTATATACAACTTTTATATCTCCAAGTACTTATTTAATTTCTCCAAAATCACGGATATGACAATTTCCTCCCCCTTAAATAATTTCATCCTTGAAACTCTTATCCAGTACGGTAATAAATTATCCAAATCAAAACATAATCTTAAAATCTCATATTAAATTAATCATCTCATCAAATCATTATTTCATCAAATTACATAATTTTTACTCTCCCCATGATGTTCATTCTCAATTACCTTTTTATCATTGCATAACTCATCATTATACTGTCTATTTACTCAAACAGTCACAATAGATTATCATATCATCAATCAAATTGTCATTAGATAAAATTAGTTTATCTCTTTAATATATATACACCACACACCTATTGCACTCAAGATTTTTTATCACTTCATTATCTTAAAAAAATATACTCTTATAACCTTAAGTTCAAATGTTAATAACTTATATTTTAACACAGACTATTTTGTCATCATAGTCATTTTTAAAATTGTATCTCTATTTAATTACTGCCTTGCTTATATTTACAAATAGTTATTTGTAAAAACCACAAATGATAACAACTCCCAATTCCAACTAATAAGTCTTAACACAATAATTTTACACATCTTCACTTTGATCCTACTCTTTATACAATTATCACATATTAATTTAATATCACCGTTATACAATAACAAAATCTTATTTCCTTATTAAGATTCATTCCAATTATACTATAACTAACATTTTTCTCTTATAATTTGAAACTAATATAACTTAGCTCCTTTCATATGCATATACATATCAGAATGTTGTATGATGCACATTATTAAATAGCTTGCATATTCTTAATATAACTACATACATTGAATTTCAATAAATACTTATAAACTTATTACATTTTAGATAAATTGATTTAATTATCACAATATGACCATCATAGCCTTATTCTATTCTAACCAATCTTTAGTCTATTTTAAATTCATCAATCTGTTTTCAATTCATAACCTAATTCTATTAGGTCAAATTTATTCTCAAATCTTAATTTTCTTCGAATTCATCATTACAGATAATATTCATTTCCCCTAGTTTCATTCACTTTAAATGTCATTTTCATCAACTTATTCATTTTATACCACTTTCAAACACATTCAATATAACTCTTACTCATATTTCTTAATTCCTTTCATTTATCATTTTCTCACATTTCATATTTACAAAAATCACTTTCCTTACACATCATTTATAGCTCATCATATTTTCACAATTCTCTTCTGTTTCCACACTATCTATGGTCATAAATAAATTTCTACATAAGGTTATGAGTCCAACTATACTAGCCACAAATCTTGCTTGTATCTCATGAAAAAAACTATCAATTTTACTAAATATATTTCACAGTTGTATCATCTTAAGCCCATGTATGTGGGTTACAAATTAACACCGCCTTTACTATAATTCTTTCTCAAATAACTCTTATCTCGAAACTATGCCCATGTCTCAATGGTCACACACCCGCAGCATTTCAAAATCACATATTAGTTCTTTAAACTCTTACTACATGAAGAGTTAACACGTATCCATTCTGTTTTAAGACAAGTTACCCTTATCCACTTGTTTTTATTAGCCTAAACACATGATCCATTAACATTATCATCAACAACTCATATATTTATATACTAATTTTATACAATTATTTAACAAAAACTCCTTCTCCAATTTTAAAATCCATTTACTAATAATTACCAATTATATCTCAACTTATTCAACAATTTTTTTCACCAATTTCTACTTCTTAAATCAAATAAATAATTATATAGGGTTACAAACATACCATAATACTACAATAATACTTTTTCACATCTTTAAGTAATCAACTCAATAATTGATCACTTTCACATTACATCACATTGTCACAATTTCTAGGTGATCAACCTTATCATGATCACCTTCATCTCACAAATTCATATTATTTCACATTTTAATTATTTTTCATATTTTTAAATCATCCACATACATATCCATAAGTCGCATTCATAATGGGACTTACTTTCCACATTTTCTTACATATCATATTAGTGTCCGTATTGGACAATTCACCACACATATCATATACGTGTATACACATAATCACACAATTATACTCAACTTTTTATATATATAAATTGAACATTTATCACATTTCATGGAATATTTTCATTTCTCATTCTTATATAATAAATAAATTATCCTCATTCATCATTTTTTTACATAATTATTAGTCACATTTCCAATGTGACTTCTCTCTCACATTTTCCATACACTACCATACTCTTCATATATATTTTTTCACTTTCTTAATCATTTTTCTTTATTTCATATCTAGTATCTATACTATTAACAAAATTACACATTACATGATATTTTCATAAGTAATATTACTCATTCAAAATTACTTCCATACTTATTAAACATTAAACTATTAATATCTAAGCAATTTTTATCGAAATTCCCTTACAACTCTAAATTTTCAACTTACTACTTTACTTAAACTTCATTCTATTAATCTCATTTTCAAGAGATAACTTTATAAACATTATTTTTATATTAATATAACATACAAACACATCACTTTCACAATTATGGAAACCCATTTCAAAAATTCAAATTTCATATAATATAACCAACAACATGAACCTCACCAAATCCCATCCATGTCACATACCCAATCTTAAGATCATAACATTTACTTTTAAACAACACTAATTCATTTCATTACACTAATTAACATCATCCATTTAGATATCCTAATTTTACATACTCAAACCCTAAATCATGCATCATTTTTTTTTCATAATAAACAATTCACTATCACATATCATTTCCCTCTTTGATTTTTTTTAATTATGAACTCTGTGTTCTAAATTATTAATAACTCCATACTCCTTCTTCATACTTCTACTCGTCTGTATATAAATTTTCATAATTTTTCTTATTCATTTGTCTCATGAAATTAATTTATTACTCATGTACACAAAGTTGTATGACTTCCTTAGTTTCATGTCAATCTCACTTTCAATTTTTATATTCCTTACCAATTCTTTATAAAAGCTTATAAAATTTTAGCCATGTGCACTTGACACATATATGGATTTATATTTAAAATTTTAGATTTTCCAAGCTTATTTACTATATTTAAAAATTAAATCTTCCAAACCTACCGAATTTGTCTCTTTAATAATTCCTCTAGAAGCACCCATTTATCCATTTTTTTAGGTATTAAACCTTAATAAAGATTCATAAGCTTTTAACCATATGTTCTAGAAATACATATAATATTGTATGCAAATTTTCAGATTTTTTTTGCCATAGATTTTAAATATTTTTCTCAATTTTTACATATTTTGAGTTGCTGGAACTGTTCCAACAACCCGTGTTCTTCTATTTTTCTTAATTAGAAATCCATCTTTAAAAATTATGAAATTTTTTATTCATTGGATTCTAACATATAGAATAACATTCCATTAAATTTTTAAACTTATCCAAAATTCTTATATTTATCAAAAAAAATTGAATAATATCACGTTGCAGTACAAATATAGAATTTTTTGTAACTATCATGCCCATTTCTCAAACTTTTTATTTCATATCTTAAATCATTTCCTAGATTATTTTTCTAAATTTCACTTATTCATCAATTTGATCAACTATGAATCTTAATTTTGAATAAAAGTTCCAAAATTCTTATTCCATAAGCTCCAAAATGATGCTTCTATTGTGCCACTCTGATCTATATAACCCAGACGTCATCTCAACTAATTTTCGATATATCAAATGGACATTGCCACATCAGGGATCAAATAAATTGCCAGTGCCAATGCATGTATCATAATTGAAAAATATTTTTTTTGAATCTCAATTTTCTCTCTCTAACAACCCACCTAGGTCGAGAACCTCAAACCTAGGCTTTGATACCAAAATAAATGTAACACCCTTATACCCTATATACGTACAATACATATTTTCAGCATATGTACATACGCATATACAATACAAAAATCTCACAGACCTATTTAATAAAAGATTTTCACATTTCTAATTTAAAATTTCAAAAAACTAAATATATAAAATTAAATAGTATATAAATATTCTTTATTTGTTATAGGAACCCAAAATAAACTTTTTATATGAAAATCTCTGGGAAAAAATTTGCCTGAGTTTTGTCTGTAAATTGGACATCCCAAAATTTAATAAACTCAACCTACATAAAACAAACACTCCCAATAAAATCAAATCTCCATTTCACCAATACTTCTCAATTTCTCCATATTTTCTCAAAATATTTATACATAGATATATACATATATATATATATCAACAACACATATAGAATCCCATTTTAAACAAATTATCCAAAACATTCTTTATAATTTATATTATATACTTCAAAAACAAACATGATATACATAATATCAAAATATACTATAATATTAAATATGTACATGCTGACAAATGGCTTTGATCTTGATGTACCCAAAAACACTTCAAGCTTGATAAATGCAAGCCTTGACACGAATAGGTATAGTAGGACTCTCTGGCTCTACCAAATTGCCCATGTCACCTACACGACGAATTACAATCGCCCTAAGCTAAAAGCTTAGCTGTACAAATTTTGATAATAATAAAATTGTAAAGTAAGGCCAATGCAAAATGCTTATAGATATCACATCATTCCATTTTTCTCATACTTTTCAAATATTTCACAATTCACAATTCATAAAAAAATAAACACAAACATGAGACCAA
Organism: Garcia nutans; assembly: GCA_947685225.1. Taxonomy (NCBI): domain Eukaryota; kingdom Viridiplantae; phylum Streptophyta; class Magnoliopsida; order Malpighiales; family Euphorbiaceae; genus Garcia; species Garcia nutans. Next base: position 25,857,174 of record CANTUV010000007.1, on the reverse strand, counting down.
AGATAACCAATATGCTATTCAAATTCTAGAGTTACTGTTTTGGTCTATAATGATACCATGTGTTAAGCTCCGTAGGTAAAATATTAATGTAATAGTCCAACTAGGTCTAAGCTTATGACCAATCATTTTACCCAGCCCAGCTTTAAGGACTTATTTTTGAGGCTTACTACCTGATCATTTCACCTCAAAAATATTTTCACAGTGACACCCAGCGTCTAGTTCGTAGGCAAATAATAGGCATACAGCCAAACACAGAACTCTGAAAATTGAATAATATACGAGGCACACAATTTATTCATATTTCTCATTATTAATCTCTTTCTCATTATCACATAATCAAGCTAGGCACATTGCCTTATTTTCTCATCTTTTTCTCACTTTTCTCACTTTCCTCATTTTTCTCATTTATATCAATATCAATTCATTTCATTATGTTTCCACATATCTCCTTACATTATACCACATTTTTGCATTCACAACACATTACCCAATTACTTTCGGTATTTCCACATAACTCACATATTAATCACATTTACACAATTTAGCCATTATCAATGGCTTTTCACAATGCATTTAACACATATATGACATTATAAATGTCATAGCACATTATTCATACATAACCAATGTATCAAGTAGCTTAACACATTTTTCAACCAAAATGTGTTAAGCCCAAATATCATGCAAACATAACCAATGTATTCAAAGTTTGTACTTACTTCAAATAGCAACCAAAACAAGCTTAAAACAACCTCCAATCCTATCTTTCCAACTTGACCTTCACTACTTGGATGAAGCAAAACAACCTCCTCCAATGCCTAAACCAAATGTGATAGCAAATAATTATTTAGTATCACATTTAGTGGAATTTTCAATATTAAACCATAATTAAACCCCATCCAAGCAAAAATCTAAAATTTAAGGTTAACCTCACTTTAACTTTGGATTCTCATACTAGGCCATTCATTTTAATATATTAAGTTTATTTATATTATTAGAAACATATTTTAATACATTTAAACCATTTATATTACAAAAACACACTCTTATATACAAAATCATAAAATGGCATAACCTTTCCCCATTTAAGGTTTTCCATTCCAACATAATCCATTAATCATTTTAAGCTTATATTCATCACTTATATCACCAAACAACAAGATTAAACCAATAAAATTATACAATTCAACAACTTTGGAAAAATCATTTTTCCAAAACCCTAAATCACACTTCCATTCTCAAACTCCAACCAAACACAACCAAATATAATTTTTGACTTTAAAATACTTGTTTATGCAACAAAAAAACTCATTTGGAATCAATTTGCACAATTAAAAATAATGATTTCAAAACCCTAAAAATTACATAACCCTAAATTCTCTCTCTTCACCAATCTTACCCAAACTCAACCATTTCTTCAATCCAACCTTAAAATCATTGTTAACTACCCAAAATAACATCATACACACCAATTCCAATAATTATAACATACTACTTAAAAATTCAAAATCACACATAATCAAAATTTCCATGGAATTCAAAGAAAAGAGTTGGAAACTTACCAAATTTAGTGGAAATCACCAAAAATTAACTTTAAACTTGTTAAATCTTTCAATAAATTGAGTATGGAAGAGAAAAATTCCTTGGACACCACCAATGGAGGTTTTGGCCAAGGAGGAAGAAGAAGAAGATGAAAATGGCTTTTGATTTTTCTCTTTCCTTTCATCTTTTAATTTCAACCATATATATATTATTTATTTTAATTTAATAATTAATTAATTAATTAATTAATTAAAAGTCCAAAATCCCTCTTCCATTCAAAAATTATTTATTTTTAAATTAATTTAATAATTTTAAAATTTTAAGATTTAATTACCAAAATACCCTTTTTACTTTGACTTTTGATTTTTCTTTAAAAGGTATTGACTTTTATATGTTGTATATATTTTACATATATATCATATATATGTTCCACTTTTTCATTTAAAATCCCTTCATTTTTTATTTAAAACCATTAATTTAATTTATCCAATTTAATTATAATATATTTTATCAAATTTCCAAAAATTAGAAATTTTCAAAAAAAAAATTGGGATATTACACATATTCACAAATAATGAGTATCTTATATACACATCAAATGTACCTTATATGTGTATTAAATATAATAAGTATGTAATGTATATATTTAACATATACAATTAATATACCATAAGTATATGTTATATATATACTAGGTATATATATTTGGTATATACAACTTTTATATCTCCAAGTACTTATTTAATTTCTCCAAAATCACGGATATGACAACAATTCCTTCACCTAGTAAAGTCATTCAGATCATGATCTATAGATATACTAATTTATGAATATCTAGCAATATTCATCAATGGTTGAGCACTAAAATAAACAAAAATAAATAAAATTTTAAATTTAGCAAAAGTAATTTATTTAAATAATTTTAATTTGAAAACCATAATTATTCTAAAAAGACCAAAGAAAGAAAAAAAGATGAGCAACACACAAGCCAAGGGAAGTTTGTTGAGTTAGAGTTGTAACACCCCTTCCCGACCTACATGTGTAAGCTGAGTAGAGGCGCCACACTATCCTAATGTTGCTACCAATTTTACTTAGTCAAATTTTAGTTCCGATTTTTTTTACAGAAAAATTTTGCCATAATTTCGCCTAAAAATTGAGTCCCAAGTGTCGACAAAACTGGTTTTTTCCTGATTTTTGAAAACATTTTTTTACACAAACCAATGCAACCAAAATCATTCTCAGTACACTTCCAATAAATCCCCCTTATAACCTCAACTACAACCTGCAAAAAGGATTCACACTTCTAGTACAAAATAAAGTAAAGGTTTATTATGAAATACAGTAGATAAAATATTTGTTCACTATGCAGCGGAAAGTAACAATATTTACAAATTCATATACATCAAAACTCAAGTTTTACAACACATAAAATTTATAAATGTTTGGCAGTCAGTCTTTGATCTTTACGCCCACTATAAACACCTCAAAATCTAGACTCAACTCGGCCTAGAGGAACTCTCTGGTTCTTCCCTGTCACCTGCGCGATGAACCACAATCGCGCTAAGCCCACGGCTTAGTGATACAAACAACCATAATATTATGCCTCAATGCAATGCCAATGTCACACAATCAAGTTTCATAAACAATTTAAAAGAATATTATATTTCACAATCTTACATTATTTAATAATTAATCAAAACATTCATGATTCACATTGAAAACAAAGACAAGCATGGGCCCAAAATACACTAATATGTTATTCAAAGTTCAGAGTTACTGCTTTGGTCCATAATCATAATCATCAATACATTTATCCATGGATAATTAACTAGATTTGAGTTTACGACCCAGTCGTTTCACTCAATCTAGTTCCAATAATTTGTTTTTGAGGTTTACGACACGGTCATTTCACCCCAAAAACATCACATTTCACATTTTCTAACTGGAATCGGCTTACGACCCGGTCATTTCACCTATCCAGTGATTCATAAGCATGCCGCCAAAACCAGAACTCTGAAAATTGAATAAACATATTAGGCACACAATCATTTTATTTATCTTTTTTTCAATCTCTTTTCATTTCATTTCTCATAATTAATTAGGCAACCATGCCTCCATTATATATCTCATTTGCATCATAATAGCCAACAACCATGGCATCATATCTCATATGATCTCAAATCACAATAAAACAATTCTTCATAATATCATATCTTTCACATTTCATTTCCATATTTCATTTCATCATCATATAAGCAAATATGTTTCAACCATCTCATATTATATTTCAAATCACATTATTCAATTCATTATTCAAATGGATATAATCAATGGCATTAACACATATTTTACATGCTCATCACAACATTCACATATTACCAAACATAATGTGATTTTTAATATCCATCAACAATGCATTAGGTTCCTTATCACATTTACAATCAAATGTGTGTCAAGTCTCAACATCACATGAATGTATGCAATAGTGTAGTTTGTACTTACCTTAAAACCAACTCACACCAATCTATACACTTACTCTTCCAAGAATCCTCAACACTTAGGTTAGGGAAATTCAACCTCTTCACAACCTAATCCAAAAGGAGTATTAGCAAAATGACCATATGAATAGTAAATTCTGGTTTTAGACTCCACTTTATCCTTATTTTGAAAACTTGTATAAAATAATCTACTTGACTAAAAATTCTAAAATTTTTACAGAATTTAGTTTTACATCTTAAAATCATTCCTTTAAAATTACAGATCAAACTGAACACAAAATCTTGGTCAAATAGTTCACCCATCCAGACTGCCCCAATTGCCCTGCATCCTGGAAGCAGTTCTGAACTTTGTGAATTCTGTAAACTAAATTCAATCAACGTGGTTCCAAATTATTTTTCTCAAATACTAGACTCACTAATCAACAACATATCCAAAATTCAATTGGATATGATTTTTCCACATTGTATGAAAAATCCTGAAAGATAGCTGTCTTAGTTAAGGTACCTGCTGGAACAGGTCTAATAAAAATAATCTTTCCAAATTCATAACCATTCCAAAATTGAATCAACATATTTTTAAGTCATTCTAGACTCATATAGGCACAACATATCAAAAATTCACTTCAAGAACATTTTTCTATATTTAATTAAAAATCATACAAGTCGCAGCCTTTGCTAATTGTAAAACAGAAAAAATTTCACTAAACACAACTCTTACTCTTCCATCACCAACACCAACCTAACTTCTTATCTTTAATTCCATTTGAACACTTTTACACACACCATACACAAAACACTCCAACCATCAACAACACTCCATCAAACTCAAACAAAATTCCAAATAGAACAAGAGAAATCAAGAGAAAACTTACCAAAAATGATAAACTTCTTGAATTTCTAACTTGTTTTCTTGAAATCTTCCTTCAATTTGAAACTTGGAACTCAAAACAACCTCTTGCTCTCTTGTCTAGGTGATACTCGGCCACCCAAAAGAAAAGAAGAAAATTGAAAGAGACAAAAGAAGCAAAGTCAAATTTCCCCCCTCTTTAAACCTCCACCAAGCAATTTAAAAAGAAAATTACCTAAATACCCTCTTCTATACAATTAAACTCCCTTTCATTTACTTGCCCTTTTTAGTAATTTCATACATAACCAAAATAAATATCTTCTTCCTTTGACCATCCATTTGACTTGTGTATATGTTATATATATATCCATATATACAACATATACACTCCTTTTTAAATTATTTTCTCTTTCCAATAACATATACATTTTAATTCAAATAAAACAACAATTATACTAAAATTTCTAGGGCACATTTTGGGATATTACAATTCTCCCCCTCTAAAAAGAAATTTCGTCCTCGAAATTACCTAATATTATGTCTAAAACAGTTGAGGATACTGATCTTGCATTGCTTGCTCGCTCTCCCAAGTTGCCTCTTCTCTCCCATGATTCTTCCATAGAACCTTCACTAATGGCACTTTCTTATTCCTCAACTCTTTCACTTCATGTGCCAAAATAGCAATTGGTTCTTCTTCAAATGTCAAATCTGGACTCACTTCAATGTATTCAACTGGCAAGATATGAGATGGATCTGATCTATACCTCCGCAACATAGAAACATGGAATACATTATGGATTCTATCCAACTCAGGCGGCAAAGCAAGACGATAAGCAACTGGCCCAACTCTTTCTAATATCTCATACGGTCTAATGAAACGAGGACTTAGCTTCCCTTTTTGACCAAATCTCAATATCTTTTTCCAACGAGACACTTTCAAAAATACTTTATCTCCAACATCAAACTCTATGTCTCTCCTCTTCAAATCTGAATAAGACTTCTGTCGGGCTGAAGCTGCTTTCAACCTATCCCGAATCATCTTCACTTTTTCTTCAATCTCTTTAATCAGATCAGGACCAACCAATTTGCCTTCCCCAACTTCATTCCAACATAGAGGCGTTCTACATTTTCTTCCATATAATGCCTCAAATGGTGCCATTCCAATACTGGATTGATGACTGTTGTTGTAAGCAAATTCTACAAGTGGCAAAAATCTGTCCCAACTTCCAAAGAAATCAATGACACAGCTTCTCAACATATCCTCAATAATCTATATCACTCTCTTTGACTGCCCATCTGTCTGCAGATGAAAAGCAGTGCTAAAATGCAATCGAGAACCCAAAGCACCATGTAAACTATTCCAAAATCTTGAAGTAAATCTAGGATCTCGATCAGACACTAAAGAAATTGGGACTCCATGCAACTTTACTATCTCATTGATGTACAATTCAGATAACTTCTCAAGTGAAAAGTCCATCCGAACTGGAAGAAAATGAGCTGTCTTTGTCAACCTATCAACAATCACCCAAATGGCATCATGCTTCCTCTGTGTCATAGGCAAACCAGACACAAAATCCATTGTGATTCTCTCCCATTTCCATTTAGGCACCGTTAAAGGTTGAAGCAACCCTGTTGGAACTTGATGCTCAGCTTTCACCCTCTGACAAGTGAGACATTTGGACACAAATTCTGCTATGTCTCTCTTCATACCAGACCACCAATAATGTTGTCTCAATTCATGGTACATCTTTGTACTTCCCGGATGCATAGCAAAAACCGATTGGTGTGCTTCCTCCAAAATAACCTTTTTCAAACTATCATTATCAAGAACACACAATCTATCCTTAAACCAAAGGCTACCATCACTTCTCACAAAGAAATCTCGGCTCTCTCCATTTTGGCAATCTGAAATAATCTTCTGAATTTTCTCATCTGTCAATTGAGCCTCCTTAATCTGATTCAACAATACTGGTCTCAATTGCAACTGAGCCAACAATGCACCATCATCACATGCTTCAAAACTAGCATGTAACGCTCTCAACTCAACAAGCAACGAGAGCGAATAAATAACCAAACCTGCCAGAGACTTCCGACTCAAGGCGTCAGCAACTACATTTGCCTTACCAGGATGATAATCAATCAAACAGTCGTAGTCTTTGATCAGCTCTAACCATTGCCTTTGTCGAAGATTCAGCTCTCTTTGGACACCCAAGTATTTCAAACTTTTATGATCCGTATAGACAAAACATTTCTCCCCATACAAGTAGTGTCGCCAAATCTTCAAAGCAAATACTATAGCTGCCAATTCCAGATCATGTGTCGAATAATTAAGCTCATGCGGCTTCAACTGCCGAGAAGCATAAGCTACAACTTTACCCTCTTGCATCAAGACACATCCTAAACCATTATGTGAAGCATCACTGTAAATCACATATGGTTTATATTCCACGGGTAAAGTAAGAACATGTGCTTGAGTCAACATTTCTTTCAACTGATCAAAACTAGCTTGACACTGATCTGTCCACACAAATTTAACTCCCTTTCGAAGCAATCTGGCGAGTGGAGTAGCTATCAAAGAAAAACCTTTCACAAACCTTCAATAATAGACTGCCAAACCCAGAAAACTTCTAACTTCAGTCACTGACTTTGGTGGACTCCAATTCAAAATGGCCTCAACTTTACTCGGATCAACTCTTATACCATCTGCTGAAACTATATGACCGAGAAAAGTTACTTGGTCAAGACAAAACTCACACTTTGACAGCTTAGCATACAACTACTTCTCTCTCAAGATCTGTAACACAATTCGCAGATGCTTGACATGTTCTTCCTCATTACGTGAATACACCAAAATATCATCAATGAAAACCACCACAAACTGATCCAGATAGGGCCTAAACACCCTATTCATCAAATCCATGAAAGCTGCAGGTGCATTCGTCAATCCAAAAGGCATTACCAAGAACTCATAATGCCCATATCTTGTGCGGAAAGCTGTCTTAGAAACATCTTCAGCTCTAACCCTCAATTGATGGTACCCTGATCTCAAATCAATTTTGGAAAACACCGCTGCTCCCTTTAACTGATCAAAGAGATCATCAATTCGGGGCAAAGGATACTTATTCTTGATAGTTACTTTGTTCAATTGCCTATAATCGATGCACAATCTCAAAGTACCATCCTTTTTCTTCACAAACAACACAGGAGCTCCCCACGGAGAAACACTATGGCGAATAAACCCTTTATCCAACAACTCCTGCAACTGCACCTTCAACTCTCTCAACTCAGCAGGTGCCATTTGATATGGAGTGATAGAGATGGGAGTGGTACCAGGCAATAAATCGATACCAAACTCAACCTCTCTCTCAGGGGGTAACCCTGGTAACTCCTTAGGAAAAACATCTGAAAACTCCGCAACTGTGGGTATACTATTAAGTTGAGAACCCATTACTTTAGTATCCATAACATGAGCAAGATAAGCAACACACCCTTTTCTAATCAACTTTCTGGCTGTTACAGCTAATACAAACAAGGATGCAAGTTGTCTCTGCTCACTAGATACTAATATACTTCTACCATCACCAGTTCTCAAAGTAACACATTTCTTTTGACAATCCACCACAGCTCCATGCTTAGACAACCAATCCATGCCTAAGATCAAATCATATTCTTTAAAAGGCATTTCAATTAAATCACCAAGAAACTCCTCACCTTGAACCACAACAGCACTCTCACGATGCACCCTACTCACCACAACACTATGTCCTAAAGGATTGGTCACTAAGACATCAAATCCTAAGGACTCTGAATGCAATTCAGACACAGGCAAGATAGATGCACTTATGTATGAATGAGTAGATCCTAGATCAATCAAAGCAAGTACTGAAATGCCAAATAAAGAAAATGTACTCGCTATAACTGCTGAAGCATCCGGCTGCCTCTGCATCACATATACTCTCTGAGAAGATCTGGCCTCATCTAGCCTGCTGCCCCTGGATGAAGATCCTCCTCTCTGACTAAACCCAGGTCTACCACCTCTACTGAAACCTCTGCTCCCTCGACCACCTCTGCTGACACTAGGTCGAGAAGCTTCAGTATCAGCCTGCCTATACTCCTGCATCTCAGGACAATCTCTAACAAAATGAGCTGGTGACCCACATCTAAATCACCCAGCTGATCCACCAATCTTCCAACAAACACCCCCATGGGTCTTACCACAATGCTCACATACAGGTGGAGTAGACCTCTGAATCACTGGAGTCAGGGCACTAGCTACAGAAACTGTCAGTCTCGGCCTCTGCCTCTGATACTGAACTGATCTGCCCGATTGTCTCTGGGTTCTACTGGTTCTCAGAAAAAAACCTCCTCGACCCCTCTTCATAGATGAAGACCCTGCCTCAAACTGGGATCTCCTTACCCTGGTCTCTTCCTCAGTAGCAGCTGCTGCAATGCCCTGTGCTCTCTCAACACTTCTAGCTGCTGCAACAAGCTGAGAAAAATCCTGGTACCGGGAACCAGCCACAATGCACATGATAGAGGGCCTCAATCCCTCCTCAAATCTTCTGCATCGGTCTATTTCATCAGAGATAATTCCCCCGGCATATCGACTCAACCGGATATACTCAATCTCATACTCTGTTACCGTTCGGTTATCTTGCTTCAAATTCAGGAATTCCATCTTCTTAATATCTTTATACTCCCTCAGAGTATATTTCTGCTCGAACTCCCTCAGAAAATCACCATAAGATAATGTAGGTGGATCATCCATGGCATGAGGAACCGTCTTCCACCAGTCATAGGCATCTTTCTGCAGGAGGGATCTGGCATAGTCAAATTACTCATCCGAAGTGGCTTGCAACTGAATGAATATCCTCTGCACCTTATCCAACCACTGCTCAGCCACTGCAGGATCGGTAGTGCCCAAGAAATCCTCAGCCCCATATTTTCTTAACTTGTCATAATGTCTTACCGGCATCTGAGGCTGTGGTGGTGGTGGTGGTGGTGGCTGCACTGGAGCTCCCCTCAATAGTTCTACCATATGCCTTAACCAACCCGGCGGAGCCTCCTCAGCAACTGATCTCTCTGGCACAGAAACAGGTGCCTCACTAACCCTCTCAATCATAGCTCCATCTCTACTCTCTTCAGGAGCTACACTTTCCGCACTACCCTCAACAGACTGTCGTGAATGAGATGCCATCTCTACCTATATCTGCAAACACAGCAGAATATTCCTGATTAAAGATCAAAGACTGCCATACCAAAACATGTATTTTACTCAAAAACCCACTTTAAAAATCAAAATATTCTTTTTCTTACAATTGACCTAGGTTGAGAATCTCAAACCTAGGCTCTGATACCAAAAATTGTAACACCCCTTCCCGACCTACGTGTGTAAGCTGAGTAGAGGCGGCACACTATCCTAATGTTGCTACCAATTTTACTTAGTCAAATTTTAGTTCCGATTTTTTTACAGAAAAATTTTGCCATAGTTTTGCCTAAAAATTGAGTCCCAAGTGTCGACAAAACTGGTTTTTTCCTGATTTTTGAAAACATTTTTTTTACACAAACCAATGCAACCAAAATCATTCTCAATACACTTCCAATAAATCCCCCTTATAACCTCAACTACAACCTGCAAAAAGGATTTACACTTCTAGTACAAAATAAAGTAAAGGTTTATTATGAAATACAGTAGATAAAATATTTGTTCACTATGCAGCGGAAAGTAACAATATTTACAAATTCATATACATCAAAACTCAAGTTTTACAACACATAAAATTTATACATGTTTGGCAGTCAGTCTTTGATCTTTACGCCCACTATCAACACCTCAAAATCTAGACTCGACTCGGCCTAGAGGAACTCTCTGGTTCTTCCCTGTCACCTGCGCGATGAACCACAATCGCGCTAAGCCCACGACTTAGTGATACAAACAACCATAATATTATGCCTCAATGCAATGCCAATGTCACACAATCAAGTTTCATAAACAATTTAAAAGAATATTATATTTCACAATCTTACATTATTTAATAATTAATCAAAACATTCATGATTCACATTGAAAACAAAGACAAGCATGGGCCCAAAATACACTAATATGTTATTCAAAGTTCAGAGTTACTGCTTTGGTCCATAATCATAATCATCAATACATTTATCCATGGATAATTAACTAGATTTGAGTTTACGACCCAGTCATTTCACTCAATCTAGTTCCAATAATTTGTTTTTGAGGTTTACGACCCGGTCATTTCACCCCAAAAACATCACATTTCACATTTTCTAACTGGAATCGACTTACGTCCCGGTCATTTCACCTATCCAGTGATTCATAGGCATGCCGCCAAAACCAGAACTCTAAAAATTGAATAAACATATTAGGCACACAATCATTTTATTTATCTTTTTTTCAATCTCTTTTCATTTCATTTCTCATAATTAATTATGCAATCATGCCTCCATTATATATCTCATTTGCATCATCATAGCCAGCAACCATGGCATCATATCTCATATGATCTCAAATCACAATAAAACAATTCTTCATAATATCATATCTTTCACATTTCATTTCCATATTTCATTTCATCATCATATAAGCAAATATGTTTCAACCATCTCATATTATATTTCAAATCACATTAATCAATTCATTATTCAAATGGATATAATCAATGGCATTAACACATATTTTACATGCTCATCACAACATTCACATATTACCAAACATAATGTGATTTTTAATATCCATCAACAATGCATTAGGTTCCTTATCACATTTACAATCAAATGTGTGTCAAGTCTCAACATCACATGAATGTATGCAATAGTGTAGTTTGTACTTACCTTAAAACCAACTCACACCAATCTATACACTTACTCTTCCAAGAATCCTCAACACTTAGGTTAGGGCAATTCAACCTCTTCGCAACCTAATCCAAAAGGAGTATTAGCAAAATGACCATATGAATAGTAAATTCTGGTTTTAGACTCCACTTTATTCTTATTTTGAAAAATTGTATAAAATAATCTACTTGACTAAAAATTCTAAAATTTTTACAGAATTTGGTTTTACATCTTAAAATCATTCCTTTAAATTTCAGATCAAACTGAACACAAAATCTTGGTCAAATAGTTCACCCATCCAGACTGCCCCAATTGCCCTGCATCCTGGAAGCAGATCTAATCTTTGTGAATTCTGTAAACTAAATTCAATCAACGTAGTTCCAAATTATTTTTCTCAAATACTAGACTCACTATGCAACAACATATCCAAAATTCAATTGGATATGATTTTTCTACATTTTATTAAAAATCCCGAAAGATAGCTGTCTCAGTTAAGGTACCTGCTGGAACAGGTCTAATAAAAATAATCTTTCCAAATTCATAACCATTCCAAAATCGAATCAACATATTTTTCAGTCATTCTAGACTCATAGAGGCACAACATATCAAAAATTCACTTCAAGAACATGTTTCTATATTTAATTAAAAATCATACAATTCACAGCCTTTACTAATTGTAAAACAGAAAAAATTTCACTAAACACAACTCTTACTCTTCCATCACCAACACCAACCTAACTTCTTATCTTTAATTCCATTTCAACACTTTTACACACACCATACACAAACACACTCCAACCATCAACAACACTCCATCAAACTCAAACAAAATTCCAAATAGAACAAGAGAAATCAAGAGAAAACTTACCAAAAATGATAAACTTCTTGAATTTCTAACTTGTTTTCTTGAAATCTTCCTTCAATTTGAAACTTGGAACTCAAAACAACCTCTTGCTCTCTTGTCTAGGTGATACCCGGTCACCCAAAAGAAAAGAAGAAAAATGAAAGAGACAAAAGAAGCAAAGTCAAATTTCCCCTCTCTTTAAACCTCCACCAAGCAATTTAAAAAGAAAATTACCTAAATACCCTCTTCTGTACAATTAAACTCCCTTTCACTTACTTGCCCTTTTTAGTAATTTCATACATAACGAAAATAAATATCTTCTTCCTTTGACCATCCATTTGACTTGTGTATATGTTATATATATATCCATATATACAACATATACACTCCTTTTTAAATTATTTTCTCTTTCCAATAACATATGCATTTTAATTCAAATAAAACAACAATTATACTAAAACTTCTAGGGCACATTTTGGGATATTACAAGAGTAAAAAATGCTTCATCTACTTAAACATGCCTGGGGGGAGGATCTTTCCATCATTGATGAGATTTTGTATTTCATGCCTTAATCATGTATGTCGATCTATTTCGTGATCAAGCACCTGATGAAATTGACAGAAAACCTCTATATCAAAATTGGATATCAGAGGATCTAACAAAGGTTGAGGGGTTAAAGGTTGTATTAACTCCTTCTTCTATAACTTGTTGAAGACCCAAGATAGTTGCTTTCCCAATTCTTAGAATTAATGCTTCTTAACTAGCTCAGTTGTTGCATTTATTTCAACATCTTTTTAAATTTGTCCACCAAACTGATAGCCACTCTTATTGCTTCCTTTTCTATATTATCTATTCTTTTCTCTCTTCCATTTTTCAAATTGAAGACCTGCCTGTAGAAGATCCTTAAAATCCCTTATAAGGGTCTGAGTGATTCTTTCTTAGAGGTGGGGTAAAGTACCCTTGATTATCATTCGTATTTGGTATGAATCATCTGGTCTTTTCTTAAGAAGGGCTACCTTGTTTCTCCATCTCTTTATGCAGTCAACAAAACTCTCATTCTTTCTCCATCTCTTTATGTAATCAACAAAACTCTCATTCTACAACAAATCCCAATCTTTCTGAGTGCTCTCCTCTAAAAGTATTAAACCAGTTTTTCACAACAAGATCTAAAGAGAGCATAAAGTACCTTAGTATTTTAGCCTTAGCAGCTCTAGCAGACTGTATAGTAGTAATATACTGCTTTATATGCATGTAAGGATTCCCTGTACATTTATACTTAGCAAAAGAAATCATTTTGAACTTATAAGGGATTCCTTCATCATCTTCAAATAACTTGTCCACCTCTGGCACCTCTTCGATCTTTAACTTCTTTTCAAACTTCTTTTCTAGATCAGCAATCAGTTTTTCAACATCAACAAATTCATTTTTCTCTACAAACTTCTTTTCTTTCTTCTTTTCCTATTGGTCTTCGAGGTATGCATCCCAATCATCGTCATCAATCACCACCTTCTTTTCAAACATCAAAAGCCTTTCTCTTGTCCTTCTACTTTTTAGAACTGGCAGATGCCTCAGTAGTGTTGTTCTTTAGTAGTACAGCTAATTGACTTCTCATTATCTCAGCCAAGGCCCTGTTTAATTCTTCCATCTTAGATGTGAGGGCTTCATTTACCAAGTTATGAACTTGCTTAGGAGCAATTGCTTTTGGCATGAAGTTGGCTAAACCCTCATTGAATTTTGAGTCACTGACATAGGTCGAGTTTTTGTACACTTTAGAACTACTATACTCTAGGTCTGTAAGCAAGAAGGGATCAATGCAATGCATTGTATATACACATGTATGCATGTGTAACAACAAACAAATAGAGTCAGAACATTACTCCCAACCTTATTTCTTCCCAGACATGAGTGGTGAGTCCCTTTCCTAGGTGTTATGGTAAACAAAATTATCAATGGGGAATATTTTTATTTTTGAAAGAATCTCTTAAATGAAATAACCAATAGTTGTATTTTTCAAACACAGAAGTCATTTTATGATAATTCCTACCAATTAAGCCTTAATCCTTTCAGTCTATTGAGCAACATTTCTATCATATTGTGGATTAAAACTAAATTAATAGATTTATTATAAATAAACTTCTTATTTGGAATAGGAAATGAGATTTGCCACTCCTGTGTGGAATTATAAGATTGGAAGGAGCATCCTAACTTTATTTGTTTATTTTCTACACATGCATGCATGCATTACATTACATTACATTGATCTTTATAGCTCAAGACCTAGAGTTCAGTAGTTCAAGGGCTTATGACAACCTGACCTACGACAGTGACTCATAATTCAATAAAAGTTTAGTTAAATTAGCACCAAAACCAATGGATCATGAGCAAATTCAAAACCTGGTGAATGAGGCCCTAGCTTAAAAAATGGAAGAACTGAAGGAGACCTTGGTTGAAGCCATGAGAAGTCAGCTAGCTACACTATTGGAAGATAATATTACTGAAGTATCCGTTAGTAACAAGAAGCCAAAGGACAAAGGAAAGGCTAAGGTGGGTGAGGTAGATTTTGATGAAGAAAAGAAGGTGACCGATGATGGTGATGACTGGGACCCATACTTCAAAGATCAACAAGAAAATAAGAAAGAAAAGAAGGCTATGGGGAAGACTAAATTTGTTGATGTTGAAAAATTTATTGTTGATTTGGAAAAGAAGTTTAAAAAGAAGCTAAAAACTAAAGAGATGTCAAAAGTGGACAAGCTATTTGAGGATGATGAAGGGATTCCTTACAAATTCAAGATGCCTCCTTCTACTAAGTTTAATGGAATGGGAAATCCTCACTTGCATGTCAAGTAGTACATTACTGCTATATAGTCTGCTAGAGCTACTAAGGCTTAAACCCTAAGGTATGTCATGCTTTCTCTAAATCTAGTTGTGCAAAACTAGTCTAGTACCTTGGAGAAAAACACTCAAAAAGATTGGAATTTGCTATATAAAGCCTTTATTCAACAATATGGGTATAATATTAAGCTGGACGTAACTCTGATGGAGGTCGAGACTATCAGGCAAAAGTAGAATGAGAACTTCATTAATTATGTGAAAAGATGGAGAAACAAGGCTGCTCTTCTCAAAAAGAGGCCTAATGAGTCTGACCATATTAGAATAATAGTGAGAGTTATTCTGCCTAACCTCCATGAATAGTTATCTCATACTATTATAAGATATTTCAAATATCTTCTCCAAGCTGGTTTATAGATAGAAGAATGGGAATGGGAGAAGAACTGTTTTTCTACAAGAAGGAATGAAAGGGGAAATTATCATTCTAGTGGTCAGAATACATAGAAAGCATTGGACGTCAATGCAACTATTGGTCAAGGGAGAAGAAGACATTTTTTAGAATTGGGGAGACCCCTATCCTGGGTTTTCAATAAGTTGCAAAAGAAGGGGTTATTTTAGCCATTGGCTCCTCGACAACTATTAAATCCTCTGCCACAAAACTTTTATGCCAAGGCCTTATGCCAATTCCACCAAATACAAGGGCATGAGATGGATAATTGCATTCGGTTAAAGCAAGAGATCCTACAAATCTAGCACAAAGGACAATCATTTTCCTAAGTTTAACAAAGTTCCTCCACTAGCAACTTTCATAATAGGAGGAGGATTGAATGAGAAGTTTGTCTTGTCATCTTTTAAAGATATAGGTGAATAAACTACAAAAGAGGAGATTTTACTTGCAAAGACTGAATCAATTGTGGGTAAGGAAGCATTGACTATTTGTGTTTTGAGTCAATTTTGGGACTCAACTGATAGTGATGAGGATTCAAAAGCCAAGGAAGAAGAGTGGGATTGGTCTGAACCAGATGAAGAAGAAGTGCAGAACATCCACTCTAGCAAACCTTATGCCAAGGCTCCATGAAAAGAAGTAGAAGCTGACAAAGGGAAAGCTGCTGAGATAGAAAGGAAGAAGGAAGTAGATGATGTTGTCCTTAAGCAATTAAAAAGGACCCAAACTAGCATCAGTATCTAGGATTTGTTCGCTACACCTAAGAAGCATCGTTAGACCATGGCCAAAGATATGGCAAGCATGTAGTTTCCACTTTTGCAACACCATCAGAATTGGTTAACTTCATAGGAGCACAGAAAGCTGAAGAGGTGAAGAAAGGTGAAGACATTCAGAAGGAAAATAAGGTTAAAGTTGGGATTGTTTCCTTCTTGGAAGCTAACCTACCGGAAGAAGGAAGAGACCACGTGTAGACCCTTAATTTTTGAACCAATCTGGTCTAATATTTTTTATAGTCAAAAATAAATTTTGCGGTATTTTAATTAAATAATATTTATTTTAGTATTTATTATTTATAATTTTTAATAAAAATAAAAAAAGATAATATTAGTAAAGTTAAAAATAATAATAATAACAAAAATAAATAAAAATAATAAAAAAATAAATAAAAATAAAAATCGGCGACGGAAAAATCGACGACGAAAAAATTCATCGCCGAAAGTGGAATTGGCCGAGGCCAATTCACCTGCAGGAATTTCCTGCGGGTGAAATGGCCTATTTCCTATGGCGAATTGGCGTCCGCCCAGCCAGCTCACAATTTTTGCCAGCAAATTTTCGGTCGCTCGTAGTTTTTAGGCCGCAGCAGTTTTTTCGCCAACGCGATTTTTCCAACGCAGTTTTTTTCCGAAACCAAATTCTATTTGGTTTTGGTTTCTTTTCCTAATTAGTTTTAGTTTTCTTAAACAATTAGAATCAAGTTTATTATTTTTCCTATAAATACCACATTAAAACACAGAATTGGAGGATCGAAAATTTATTTTACTAGAGTTAAACTTGGGACTTCAGATTTGAGAGGAATAAGAAGAAGCAATCAATCCATCAAAGGCAGCAACCTTGCCTTTGTTATTGTTCATCTAGAAATCAATTTTTGGTGGAACCAACGAACGGAGGTTTGAATCTCTATTTTCTTTATTTATTTCTTTACAGAAGCTTCATCATTCAAATTGGATTAATTGTTTCATGAAACAATTTCATCAAAAACTTCAAAAACCCTAAATCATTTCTTCTGTTTCCAAAAACTTAAAAACCCTGACCTAATCTCTATTCTAAAAATTCAGTAGCCTTATTTTTTTAAGCATCAAAAGTTTTAACCCTAATTAATCCTTCTTTCCAAAATCACACGGTAAGCATTATTCTTTTAAAAATAACACTAGTTTCTTCCAATTTCAAAACCCTATTTTCTAAATCTTGAACCCTAAAATCTTAATTTTCAACACCAAACCCGCAAGGGGCTCTGCCCCCTTGACCCCTGCCCGCTAACCGGCTAGCGGGACCGCCGTATGGGCTCGAGTTAATATTTATTTGTGTATTATAAGTCTTTATGTTTAGCTTTCTTTGTTATGATTATTCAAAATACAGTAGCTTTATTCAAAATACAAACTTGAACCCTAATTTATTCAAACCATAAATCCTAATTCTGTTTTCAAATCTTCACAGTAGCTTTTTATAATTTTATTCACTAGGATATTTTAATCTTTCAAATAACTCTATTAAAGACTTTCTATATTTGTTTCATCTAAAAATATTTAAGTAGTTATTATAGTCAATATTAAAACCATACTTAACTTTGATCACGGTAAAACATCAAATCCTAAATCACAATCTGCAAAATCAAGGTTTCAAACTATAAAACCCTAATTCATGAAGTTTGCTTAAAACCCTAACTAAACCTACCTTTTTTTAAGTCACAGTAACATTTTTTCCATAAAACATCCAAAACCTTAAATCTTTTAAACATCCAGTAGCTATGCTATTGCTTTAAAATATTTCTCAAAACCCTAGTTATTGAGCATAAAATTCTAGAAACCCTAATTAATGTATGGATCCCTAAAGTTAATATATTTACTGTTTTATTTACATTAGATGAATGTTTATTATATATTTTGATTTATGTTTAATATCTTTGATGAATGATTTATTTATTATGAATGGTTATTTGCTTTTATCGATTTATTTTGATTTTCAAATGTTGTAAGAGGTATGTTTCCACTTTATGGGTACCTCATTAATTAATTTCTATTTAATTTAAATTGTTTTTATATTTTGGACCAATGTAAAGGACATGTTTCTACCTTTCGGTGGGTGTCCTATTTAGTTTAGACATGAATGATGTAGGGACATATTTCCATCCTCGGATGGGTGTCCATTTATTTGCTTTGTTTGGACATTGCTTTGATTTTTAATATAAATTCTTTATTTCAATTATTGCATGTAATATGGATAATATTGTTATACTTAAGAATTTTATAATATTAAGACCTGCAAAGGAGGTCGGTTCCAATGAACCGGGCGTTGTGGGGGTGCTGGGCCATTTCTCACCTTCCCCACACGTACCTAACTTTTCGAACCCATTAGGGGATTGGGGATTCCTTAGGAATTAAGTCATCCACCCCTTTCTTTTTTTTTAGTCCGTCCAAGTGGCGACTCCATTTTCTCCGGGCTTAGGCCCGTGTTCTCTAAGGCCTTGAGTCTAAATAGTGCCGAAGATGTAATATCCCGATGCATGCCCCAGAAGTTTTGTATGTTGTTGTTGTTGTTGTTATTGTTGTTGGTTTAAATTGAGAAAAGAACATATATGTATATGTGTTTTGGGGAAATTTAGGGTTTAGAGACAAGTCTATATGTTGTGTATATGGTGATATATATAACATATAAAATGGTCAAAGAGAAAGAGTCAATGCAAGAGGAGATATTTTTATATGGCATGTGGAATTACTTAATTGGGTTCATAAGAGACAAAAACTAAGTTAAGTGATAAGGGGTATATAAGTAATTGCTTGAAATGAAATGCTTGGTGGAGGATTTTTGGTAATTAGTAATTATATTATTATTATTATTATTATATACATATATGTGGCTATCGTGGAAGAGGAAAAAGAAATGAAGATATTCTCTTCTTCTTCTTCTTCTTCTCCTTTTGGTTCTTGCACGAGAGAGAGAGAGAGAGAGGTAGAGAGATGAGTTGATCTTCACCAAAACCTTAGGGTTTTAAGAGAATTGAAGGAAGAATCAAAGGATTAAGTGGAGATTTGGTGGAATTCATCAATTGAGGTAAGTACTTACTTGTTTTCCTTTGTTAATGTTTGAGATAGGTTGTGATGGATTGATTTCATGATTTAGTGTGTTATATATGTGTTTACAAGTATTGAAATTGATTACAAGCTAAAGGATTGGATTGGTGTTGGTTTTGTTGGAAAGATGGTAAGTATTCTCTTGTTTTCTTTACTTAATTGGAAGTTGTGTTGGAAGTGAAGTAAGGTTTGATGATTTTGTGATTTGGTGGATTTGAGATGTGTTGTGTTGTGTGTTCAAGTGTTAAATTGATTTTTAAGTTATGAGTTTAATTAGAGGTTGTTGTTGGAAATGGTGGAGATGTTGATTTTAGGGTTTTGAGTTGAGATGTGTTTAATTGTTATATTACTGTGTTGTGAAGTAATTCTTGTGATGAATATGTGTTTAAAACATTGATTATATTCATTTGAAGCATGTTATATGATGAATATTGTGTTTGAGTGCAATTAGAAGAGAATTGGTTTTGGTGATGGGCGACACGGCCATAGGCATTGAAGAGACACGGGCGTGTTCATCAATTGAGTTGGGCGTGTCAATTGTTTGAATTGGCTACTGCCTCTTTTGTTGTTAGTGACACGGGCGTGTCCATCAAAGGTGCTGGGCGTGTCAATTGTTGAATTGGCTACTGCCTCTTTTGTTGTTAGTGACACGGGCGTGTTCCATCAAGTGGCTGGGCGTGTCCATCAAATGGGTTGGGCGTGTCCTACAAATGAATTACATATTGCTTTATACTTTGTTTCTTTTTACATTGTTTTGATTCTTCAAAGGTTCTATTGTTTCTAAACTTAAACATGAACATTATAAATATGTTTTAAACACAAGAATGATCTAATCAAAGGAATGTGGAAGATCATAAAGCTATGAATCATATCAATTGTGTTTTGCCCTAATTGCATTGTTGAGATTTAGCAATGTTATGTTATGCACTTTGAATGATATGTTTGCCTAGTAATGTAATTGATGTTGTATATATATATATCAATGAGGCTATATGTAAAATGTGAAAAAAAGGATGAAGTTATTGATTATGGATAGCTTGGTGGGAATAACTCTTGAGGGTGAAAGAGATGAGGATCATCCAAAAAGGTATGTACAATGCAATTTATAATGATGTGAATAATATGTTTACCTAGTTAATGTAATTGATGTTGTATATATATATATATCAATGGTGGAATATGACATGTAAAGGATATGATGAGGTAAATGATTATGTATGTAAAAGATGAAATGATAATTCAAATAAGACATGATATGAGACAATGCCATTGTGTTTGGCTATGATGAATGATGCTATATGAGATATAATGTGATCATGGATGAGATAACTATACACTTGAATAATGAAGTGTTATATTGTGAAATAAAATGTGAAGCCATTGTTATTGGCTAATGTGATTCAATGGAGATAAATGAGGCATGTTTGCCTAAATGATAATGAGAATTGAGAATGAAATCTAAATGAATTGTGTGGCTAATGTGTTATTCCATTTTCAGAGTTTGTTGTTGGTGGCATGCCTAATAAGTGTAACAATCTCTTGAAGTTAGGTTGGATTGGATCCTTGAAGCCTAATTGAGATGTTACCACCCTTGAAGCTAGGTTGGATTAGTTCTTGAAGCCAAGTTGGGTAGAAGCTTAGCATGCTTTGCTCCCCTTGAAGCTTGGTTGAACTTGATCCTTGAAGCCTAGTTGGGTATATGATATTGATAAATGTGAAAACAAAACCAAAGCATTAACTCTGAAAATAGAATAGCATATTAGTGTCTGTTGGGCCCGAGTCTGTCTTTGATGTCCATGTGATATACAAATGTTGAATTAGATGAATAATGAGATCTATGATTGACTTTGTTGACAATGTGACTTATGATTGGTGAATTGTGAATTAAACAATGTTATGAGGTATGATATGTAATGTGTATGTATTGATATGTTGATTGTGAGTATTGGTGATGGATTGTGGTTGGTGTTAATGATTGCCTTGTTGGAAATGTTATTCATGATTGGTAAATGGTGAATAAAATAATGTTATGAAGTATGTTGTGGAATGTGGGTATTGAAATATGATTTAGTTGAGATATATGAAAGGTACAATCTAAAAGAAAAGATATAATAAGCTAAAGTTACATGGAATTGATATATCATTATATGCTAATATTTTTATAATGTATGTGTATATTATATATTTGTACTGCTAAGCTCTCGGGCTTAGCGCGGTTGTTTGATCGCGCAGGTGACCAGATGAAAGATATAAAGTCTTGCGTCATGCGACGAGAAGAGTATGAGTTTGTCGAGACCAACTAGAGGGTGATGCATACATGTATAATTTAATTATGATGTACTTTTATCAAGAATGTAATCATGTGTATAAATGATGTTTCGAGAAAGATAAGATTATTGTATATTTATAAGATCATTAAAAGTATATCGATTTTGTAAATGTTCTTTAAATTAATGTATTGTGGTTTGAGATATGTTAAAGGTTTTTAAATAGTAACGAAATGTGACATCTTTATACTTTATATATTTACTGTACGTATACCAGGTATATGTGTAATACTTATATGGAGTATCGGGGTGTTACAGAAGTCGTAAGAACCATTCCACTAGGAGTGGGGGCGAAAATCCCACTCACACCATGTTCTTTCACTTTTCATTAAAGTGGAAGTCAAGGGAAAGAGAATCCCTTATGTCATGGTTAATGATGGATCCATCGTAAATATTTTCCTGCTCAAGATTCTGCCAAAATTGGCCATGTCTACTCGTGACCTGAGTTTGTCTGATGTAACAATCCGAGCCTGTGATAATACTAAGAAACAGGCTGAAGGAACCTTCAAAACCCAGGTAAATATGGGCTCTATTGAATCTATGGTGGAGTTTGTGGTTCTAGATATACCAGTTACCTTTGTATTACTGCTGGGTCGCCCATAGTTTCACCCTCTTAGTGGAGTTCCTTTAACACTCCATTAAAAGATTAATTTCTAAGTGATGATGAGATGGTAATAATTGAGGTAGAAAATAGCGAACTAGTTAATGCTCTTATGGTACAAAGGCCTATCAATGGCTTTCAAGTGGCTGGTATCTTTAATGGGGCAATAGGAGGCTCTAAGGTGTTGACCATGATGAAGCTTGTGAACTAACTATCAGGCATCGATCTAGAGAAAGGAAAGATAGATGTGACAGAGCTACCAAATTTCAAGACCCAAGTATCCAAAAAAGGGTTAGGTTATGAAGGAAAAAATGGAGATGTCTTGCGAAAGGAAGAGAGGAAGATGGAGCTCCCACCACTTGAAAAGATATTTGTTATAGCTCCAGAACTGGGACCTCTGCAAGGAAAGCCAAAACCTATCATATTCATGGGAAAGATGATTTCAGGGTTTGAGATATTTGCTGATGTTGCTAAGCTTACTGAACAGGTGAAGAAGGAGATCATCTCACCAACGAACCAGAATGTTACCCAAGAGGGAAAGAAGGAAGTTGGCCCAAAAATCCAGAAGACTCCAGAGGAGATTGCTGCTCTTATTAAAGATTAGTTTGAAAATCTTATAATATGTGATCGTGAGAACATTGATTTTGATTTTGATTTATGTGCTCTTTATGAAGATGATGATGTTTTCTTTTTTAAAATGAATGAAATAAAGTCTAATTTTGCTTACTTGTGTGATGTTTTTCCTTATGGTTGCATTCATTCATATGGTCATTACATAAGCATTTTAATATTAACTCTATTGACACTTAATCACTAAATTTGGGAACACTTGAAAACCCTAAAAACATTACCATAGCATTCGACCTTACTCTTGAAGAGAGAGAGAGATTTGAAATAATATTTACAAAATATAAAGAAGTTTTTACTTGGTCTTATGATGACATGTCGTGGATTGATCAGGATATAGCTAAACACATGATCTCGACCTACACTCACATGTAGCCTGTCAAGAAAAAGTCGAGGCACATAAGGCCAAAATGGGCAGAGTTGATAAAAGAATGGGTTATCAAGCAGATGCGGTAAAGTTTTTAGAAGTAATTGAATAATTTAATTTTTAGGGTTTTAAATAGAGTTTGGATGGTAAGTAGAATAATTTATTAATGTGCCTAACAAAAACATCATCTATTGTATGTTTAAATAATTGATCTAATTGAATGATGAAGCTATTGTAAACATAAACAAGTAGAAATTCAAACCTTCGTTGTTGGTTCCACCATAATTTTGAATTCTGGTTGAACAATAACAAAGACAGTGTGGGCTGTCTTTGATGGATTGTTTGTTGATTGCTGACTGCCTCTTCCTCCTTCAAGTCTAAGATTCTGAATCTATTCTGAAAAAGTCCCACTCCTTCCAAAAGTCCGATCTCCTTTTAAAAGATCAAAGTCCCTTTCTGTGTATTTTAATGCGGTATTTATAAGAAAAAATAAAAACCTAATACTAATTGGTTAAGAAAATAAAAACTTTAAGGAAATAAAATCGAAAACCAAGTAAAATAGGGTTTAGAAAAATTGCATGCGGGCCGGGCTACTGGCTTGCAAAACTGCGCTGACAAAAAATTTCCTGCGGGGCGCTGCGGGCTGGGTGTGAGACACAGGCCAATTTGTCATAAGTAAAACTTGCGGTGAATTGGCTTATGGCCAATTCGTCGTAGGTTTTTCCTGCAGCGAATTGGCCTGTGGCCATTTTGGGAAAGGTAAATCTTGCAGCGATTTTCGTCGCCGATTTTTATTTATTTATATTTATTTATCTTCTTTTCTATCTTTTTATTTTTATTAAAAATAAATATTATAAGTAATAAAAATTTTTTAATTAAAATACCACAAAATTATTTTAGACTGTTTAAAAATATCATATTGGACTGCGTCAAAAATTAAGGGTCTACAGTTTGCCTCCTGCTTGAGCGATTTGAGACTACAACAAAAGAGAGCGAAAAGCAATGTGATTTTTGACTAGGTTTAGAGCCATACTGGAATCCGTAACCAAGATTGGTTTGAGTTCTGGACTAAAAAATAATTTGGGTTCTAGATATTTTTGGATTTGGGGTCTAGACTTAAAGATAATTTGGGTTTTGGATCCGGGATAAATTCTAAACTTAAAAATAATTTTAGTTCTGAACCCGAGGTAAGTTCTAGACTTAAAAATAATTTAGGTTCTGGACCCGAGGTAAGTTTTGGACTTAAGATAATTTGGATTCTGGACCCGGGATAAGTTCTGGACTTAAAAATAATTTGGGTTCTGGACTCGAGGTAAGTTCTAGACTTAAAAATAAATTGAGTTCTAGACCCGAGGTAAGTTCTGGACTTAAAAATGATTTGGGTTCTGGACCTGAGCGAGTTCTGTACTTAAGAAATAATTTGGGTTCTGGACCTGAGGTAAGTTCTGGACTAAAAAATAATTTAGATTCTAGACCCAGGATAAGTTCTGAACTTAAGAATTAATTTAGATTCTGGACTCGAGATAAGTTCTGGACTTTAAAAGTAATTTGGGTTCTGGACTTGGGATGAGTTTTGAACTCAAAAAATGATTTGGGTTCTGGACCCGAGCGAGTTTTGGACTCAAAATGATTTGGGTTTTGGACCCGAGCGAGTTCTGGACTAAAAAATAATTTGGGTTCTGGATCCGAGCTAGTTCTGGACTCAAAATAATTTTGGTTCTAAACTCAAAATGAGTTCTGGACTCTAGAATAATTTAGATTATTGACCCGAAATAAGTTTTGGACTTTAAAAAATAATTTAGGTTCTGGACCCGAGATAAGTTCTGGATTTAAAAAATAATTTTAATTCTGGACCCTAGATAAGTTATGGACTTAAAAATAATTTGGGTTCTAGACCCAAGATAAGTTCTGGACTTAAGAAATAATTTGGGTTTTAGACCCGAGGTAAGTTTTGGACTTAAAAAAATAATTTGGGTTCTGGATCCGGGATAAGTTTTGGACTTAAAAAATAATTTGGATTATGGACTCGGGATGAATTCTGGACTCAAAAAATGATTTGGGTTCTGGACCCGAGCGAGTTCTAGACTCAAAAATAATTTGGGTTCGAGACCTGAGGTGAGTTTTGGACTCAAAAAATAATTTGGGTTTTGAACCTGAGGTGAGTTCTGGACTCAAAATAATTTGGGTTCTGTACCCGAGCGAGTTCTGACTCAAAAATAAATTGGTTTTGGACTAGAGGTGAGTTTTGGACTCAAAAATAATTTGAGTTCTGGACCTGAGCAAGTTCTTGACTCAAGAAATAATTTAGGTTCTGGATTTGAGGTAAGTTCTGGACTTTAAAAATAATTTGAGTTCTGGACCCGGTGGTGAGTTCTAGACTCAAAAATGATTTGGGTTTTAGACCTGCTGGTGAGTTCTTGAATAAAAAATAATTTAGATTCTGGACTCGAGCAAGTTCTAGACTCAAGAAATAAGTAGAAATTCAAACCTCCGTTGTTGGTTCCACCACAATTTTGAATTCTGGTCGAGCAATAACAAAGACAGTGTGGGCTGCCTTTGATGGATTGTTTGTTGCTTGCTGACTCTTGCTCCTTCAAGCTTGAGATAATCAATCAACTGCTAAAAGGAATTCGGATCGTTCTTGAATAAAATTCCAAAAGTCTCAATCCCAAAAGTTTGGTCCTCTCTCTAGCCGAAAAATCTCCATCCTCTTTTCTGTGTCTTTAATGTGGTATTCATAAGAAAAAATTAAAATCTAATATTAATTGGTTAAGAAAATAAAAACTGTCTAGGAAAAAAAATTAAAAACCAAGTAGAATAGTGTTTTGAAAAAATTGCGCTGGCAAATACTACGCTAGCAAAAATTGCTGCAGGGCGCTGCTGGTTGGGCGAGCGGGCCACAGGCTAATTTTTTGCCAGCAATTTTCGTCGTCGATTTTTATTTTTTATTTTAGTTAAAAATAAATATTATAAGTAATAAGTATTATTATTTAATTAAAATACCACAAAATTATTATGAACTGTTTAAAAATATCGGACTGGACTAGATAAAAAATTAAGGGTCTACAGTTTGCCCCTTGCTTGAGCGATCTGAGACTATAGCAAAAGAGAGCGAAAAGCAATGTGATTTTTGACTAGGTTTAAAGCCATACTGTACTCCGTAACCAAGGTTGGTTTGAGTTCTAGACTCAAAATTAATTTGGGTTCTGGACTCGAGGTGATTTTTGGATTTGGGTTCTGGACTTAAAGATAATTTGGATTTTGAACCCGAGGTAAGTTCTGAACTTAAAAATAATTTGGGTTCTGGACTGGGGATAAGTTGTGGACTTAAATATAATTTGGGTTCTGGACCCGAGATAAGTTCAAGACTTAAAATAAATTGGATTCTGGACCCGAAGTAAGTTCTGGACTTAAATAATAATTTAGGTTCTGGCCGCGAGATAAGTTTTGGACTTAAAAATAATTTGGATTCTAGACCCGAGATAAGTTTTGAACTTTAAAAATAATTTGGATTCTGGACTCGGGATAAGTTATGGAATTAAAAATAATTTGGGTTCTGGACCCGAATGAGTTCTAGACTAAAAAATAATTTGGGTTCTGGACCCGAAATAAGTTCTGAGCTTAAGAAATAATTTTGATTCTGGACCCGAGGTAAGTTATGGACTTTAAAAATAATTTGGGTTCTAGACTCGGGATGAGTTCTGAATTCAAAAAATGATTTGGGTTCTAGATCCGAGTGAGTTTTGGACTCAAAATGATTTGGGTTCTAGACCCAAGCGAGTTCTGGACTCAAAATAATTTTTATTCTGGATCCAAACGAGTTCTGGACTAAAAAATAATTTGGGTTCTGGGCCCGAGCAAGTTCTGGACTCAAAATAATTTGAGTTCAGGACCCGAAATGAGCTCTGGACTCTAGAATAATTTGGGTTGTAGACCCGAAATAAGTTTTTGACTTAAAAAAAATAATTTAAGTTCTGTACCCGAGGTATGTTCTAGACTTAAAAAATAATTTGGGTTCTGGACTTAAAAATAATTTGGGTTCTAGACTCGAGGTAAGTTCTAGACTTAAGAAATAATTTGTGTTTTGGACCCGAGGTAAGTTCTAGATTTTAAAAAATAATTTGGGTTCTGGACCAGGGATAAGTTTTGGACTTAAAAATAATTTGGATTTTAGACCCAGGATGAGTTTTGGACTAAAAAAATGATTTGGGTTCTGGACCGGAGCGAGTTTTGAACTCAAAAATAATTTGGATTCTAGACCCGAGGTGAGTTCTGGACTCAAAAAATAATTTGGGTTCTAGACCCGAGGTGAATTTTGGACTAAAAATAATTTGAGTTCTGGACTCGAGTGAGTTTTAAACTGAAAAATAATTTGGGTTCTGGACTCGAGGTGAGTTCTGGACTAAAAAATAATTTGAGTTTTGGACTCAAACGAGTTCTGGATCCAAGAAATAATTTAGGTTTTGAACCCGAGGTAAGTTCTGGACTTTAAAAATAATTTGGGTTCTGGACCCGGTGGTGAGTTCTGGACTAAAACATTATTTGGGTTCTAGACCCGGTGGTGAGTTCTTGGCTCAAAAGTAATTTAGGTTCTGGACCCGAGTAAGTTCTGGACTCAAGAAATAATTTGGATTCTGGACCTGAGGTAAGTTCTAGACTTTAAAAATAATTTGGGTTATGGACCCTGAGGTGAGTTCTAGACAAAAAAATGATTTGGGTTCTGGACCCGGTGGTGAGTTCTGGACTAAAAAATGATTTGGATTCTGGACCCGGTGGCTGCAAAAGATAATTGTAGTTAGTAGGATATTAATAAAAAATCTACAAAAAATTTTAGCTATTTTTTAGCTGACCTTCATATCTTCTCCTTGCCCCCTGCATGGCAAAATATTTGAAAGTGAGTTTGAAAATATTTTGTATATGAATAAACTCAAAAATTAAAATGGAGAAACTTTACCCCTGTGTAGGCTCAAACCAATGATTTTTCTCATGCAGGTTCTGATTGATGTTTGTATTTTGTCTGGTTGTTCGCATAAGCATGCATCTCTTCTTTCTTTTGCGAAATGACTAGAGCTTGCTCAAGCAATGGACCCTCCATGCTCCCTATTTCCATATCTTCTTCATGTTTGCTTCATAGAGTATTGCTGTTTACTTTTGACAAAGAAAAATGCTGTGTGATATGATCATGTATGCATGATATGCAAGAGTAATACTTACAGTGGTTCCATCAACTCACAGACCGAGGTGATCAGTTGAAGTGTTCTCATTAACTCCTTTCATACGACCATTCAGGTCTTGCTTTGGAATGACAAAATGTTTCACATTTATGGCTTTTATCTTCAAGATGTTGAGAACATGAGTGGTGAGGCCCAAGCAGCATAGATACATCCACAACCTTGCCAATAATCATTTACTTTGCCCTATGTGTCTTCCGAGGTTTGACTGTTCAACATATTTCCCTTAACTTAAAGGTTTTTATGATAAGAAAATAGTTGTTTTAAATCAAATGTTGACTTTGTCAAATCAATATCATTGTACTTCAGGACTTGATTTTTAGAATTAACATATCTATAACATGACAACTCTAGTTACCGTACTAAACTCGAAAATCATTTCTATTTAAGCAAGAATTGTTGCACTTCAGATAGGCACATACACATTACTTTGCCAAAGGTCTCATTGAGTTTGAATACTGTCTACCTCATATGCATGTTTATTCAAACTATCTTCACTAATAGACTATACCTACCAAGAGAGATCAACAGGTCTTTGATAGGCTTGAAATGGGGTTTATAAGGGACATGGGCTAAATGAAAGTCATTTTGAGATCGGAGCCGATGTGACACAATGGATAAACCTTCACACTACAAATTTTTTGTTTGAACTTTAGGCAGTTGGGAGCATGAAAAGATAGAGCTTTGAATGTTCTCCTATCTTTTCGTCATTAATCTGGATCTCGATTGGGATAGTCTTTGCCCTTGCAAAAAGTTTGATACCCATATTTATTTCTTTTCTTCTTTTCCCTTTCTTTCTCTTTCTATTTCTTACTCCTTTTCTTTGAGCATTTTATCATTTTTGTCCTTCTTCCCTGTAGGGCTGTCAAATACAGGACTTTCAAGAACTGGATGACCTTTCTTCTTTTTCTCCAATTTTGATTAAATCTTTGGTTGGGTTGGACCAATTCAAGTCAAACTGTCCTTATAAACCGAATGAAAGCCTTTTGCTGCTTTAGGTAAAAGAAAACTTGGTTGGCTTTCTGAACCATTTTGGGTTTTATTTTATTTTCTTTTTCTTCTCTTTTTTTTTGTTTTTTTTTTCTTTTTTCCTCTTTCTCTTTTTGGTTTTTGTCTTCTTGCCTTAGTTTTTTCCTATATAAACCCTCTTTTATCTTTGCATTCTCACACCATTTCCTTTTCCTTTTTATTTTTCATTCAAAATCACAAAAGTTTCATCTTCATTTCATCATTTTTTTTCTTTGCAATTTGCCTATATAAACAGCTTATTTCTTCAATACTCATTCACACTTATATATTCTCATAATTAAAGCAGAGAGTTTATCAAAGAGTTAAGGAGAAAATGCATGCTTCGAGATTAGGACCTCAATCCAATGATGAGTTATTGGAATTTTTTCGACGGCATGAAAATGAAACTATAAGTCTACTAGCTGGGATGCAGCTTCATCACAGTTCAAGTCAAAAAACTAAGGTAACAATGCAATAACACAAATATATATTCATTATTTGATTTTATTAAATTTTTTTTTCATGAGAATACTGTTTTTCCCTTTTTGGTTTTTGTGGATACTTCGACATTATTCCCAAACATTGTAGTCATTTGATTCTTCATGATCTCAACTAGGGCCCCCTTTAGTTCTTCCATCTTAGCATTGAGGGCGTCGTCCACCATTCTTTGAATTTGTTCAGGCTCCATTTCTTTTGGTGAAAAGTGATTGAGTTATTGCTAGATTCTTCATCTCCTGCATAAGTCGGATTGTCATAAGCTCTTAAACTGTTGTAATCCAGGGTTGTGAGCCAGAAATGATTAATGATATGTGATGTGATTCATGTATGCATGTATGCACAAACAATAAACAAAAAAGGATTAATAGGATCTTCCTTCCTACCTTATATCTTTCACACATGGATGGCGAGTCTCTTTTTCTAGATACATGGTTAACAAAGTACCAACATGGGGTATCTTATTTTTGAAAGAGTTCCCTCGGATGGTTCAACCAATAGTTATATTTTTAAAAATGGAAATTAGTTCATGATAATTCCTATTAATTAGGTTTTAATCCATCCAATCAACTAAAGCAGCTTTTATGCTATATTTGATTAAAACTAAATTAAGAGGTTTATTATAAATAGATTTCTCACTTGAAAAAGTAACTAATGATTCATGCCAAAAACAAGTCCATGATTAATAATTCTTAGTACAAACTAGGCTCACAATTGATTTTTGGTAATTTCATAATTGACCTAAATATTCGTAAGCTCTTTCAAAAGGTTATAAAATAATTTTGTTTCTAAGCCCAATGTAAAATGATTTTAGAAAAAATAAATTTTGGGCTCTGTATTTAGGTCATGAGAAAAGAATTTTTGATTTGTTGTTTTTTAGAAAACTTTTATGTCCAAAGACCATCTTGAAAAGTTTTAAAAATAGCTTTGATCTTTTGGATTTTAAAGAAAAATTTATTTTGAGCTTACAATGTACTTAGGTCATATTAGAAAAAGAACAAATCAAATAAGCCATGATTTAAACTAAGATAAATTAACCATAGTCAAACAACAAGCATTTGGGGTAAAAACCTAAGGAAAGTAACTAGGCCAATTATATGAGCTTTAGTCTTTGGGTTGAAAAGGCTTAGGTTCCCATAGCAAGTATATACCAAAAAGTACAAGGCTATGAGTGGTTATTTCATGCTCGATCTCCATACCTTGATTGAAAGTATAGTACCCATTACATAACATAACAAGGGTAACATGGGTGTCCTAACTCATTCACACAATGCAATCTAATATGATGCAATGGATAATATCATGATAAGAAAGAATAAAATAATATAAAAACCAACGGAATTAACTTCTTTTATCCCTAGTGGAGTCGACACTGTGAGCGGAGATTCCCCCCCACTCCCGGTGGAATGGTTCTTGCGACTTCGACACTGTTTAGGCTCAAGGCCTTAGAGAAGACGGGCCTAAGCCCGGAGAAAATGGAGTCTCCACCTGGATGGGCCAGGAAAAGAGAAAGGGGTGGATGACTCAATTCCTAAGGAATCCCAACCCCCTAATGGGTTCAAAAAGTTGGGTACGTGTGGGAAGGTGAGAAATAGTCCAGCACCCCAACAACGCCCAGTTCATTGGAACCGGCCTCCTTTGCAGGTCTCAACATTATAAAATTCTTAAATATAATAATATTATCTATATTGCATGCATTCATAAGAATAAATAAAATACTTTATTAAAATCACAATAATATCCAAACAAAGCAAATTAATGGATACCCATCCGAGGATGGAAACATATCCTTACATCGTCCATGTCTAAAACTAATTAGGACACCCACCGAAAGGTGGAAATGTATCCTTTACATTGGTCTAAAAAAAACTTTAAAACAAAATAAATTACATGATGCTCACAACATGAGGTACCCAAAATAAGGAAATACCTCTTACAATATTTTTAAATTAAAACAAATCAATAAAAATAGCCAACCATTCATTATAAATAAATCATTCATCAAAGACGTCAAACATCAATCAAAATATATGATAAACATTCATCTAATTTAAATAAAATAATAAGTATATAAATTTAGGGTTCATGCATCAATTTAGGTTTCTTTCATTTCATGCTTAACAATTAGCGCCTTGTAATTTAGCTTACTGGATTAATCAATTTGAGAAATATTTAATATAAAAGAAGTAATATAGCTACTGGATGTTTTAAAGATTTAGGGTTTAGAAAGTTTTATAAAAATAATATTAAAGTTTAGGGTTTAAATAAATAAGATTGAAGATCGTGAAAATTGGATTTTAAGTTAGGTATTTGGAAAGAATATGCTACTGTGAATCTTTCAGAAAAATAGATTTGGTTAGGGTTTTAAGAAAATAGTCTATTGTTTTGTGGTTTTAAAAAAGTGTAATTAGGGTTTTAGATTTCAAAAATATGTTTTACGGGTATTAATGCATTAGGGTTTTGAAAAATAATTTTTAGGGTTTTAAATAGAGTTTGGATGGTAAGTAGAACAATTGATCAATGTGCCTAACAAAAACATCATCTATTGTATGTTTAAATAATTGATCTAATTGAATGATGAAGCTACTATAAACATAAACAAGTAAGTAGAAATTCAAACCTCCATTTTTGGATCTACCATAATTTTGAATTCTGGTTGAATAATAACAAAGACAGTGCAAGCTACCTTTGATGGATTGTTTGTTGGTTGCTGGCTCTTGATCCTTCAAGATTCAGATTGTCAATCAACTGCCAAAAGAAATTCGGAAAGTTCTTGAATAAAATTTCAAAAGTCTCAATCCCAAAAGCCTGATCATCTTTTTGGCTGAAAAATCCCCATCCCCTTTTCTGTGTCTTTAATGTGGCATTTATAAGAAAAAATAAAAACCTAATACTAATTGGTTAGGGAAATAAAAACCGTTTAGGAAATAAAATTAAAAACCAAGTAGAATAGGGTTTCAAAAAAATTGCACTGGCAAAAATTATGCTGGCAAAAATTGTTGCATGGCGCTGCTGGCTGGGTGCGGGCCACAGGCCAATTCGCCACAGGTTTTGGCCCAAGCCAATTCATCGCCAGTGATTTTCATCGCCGATTCTTCCGTCGCCGATTTTTATTTATTTATATATTTATTTATCTTTTTTTATTTTAATTAAAAATAAATATTATAAGTAATAAGTATTATTATTTAATTAAAATTCCATAAAAATTATTATGAACTATTTAAAAATATCAGACTGGACTGGGTTAAAAATTAAGGGTCTACAGTTTGCCACTTGCTTGAGCGATCTAATACTACAGTAAAAGAGAGCGAAAAGCAATGTGATTTTTGACTGCGTTTAGAGCCATACTGGACTCTATAACCAAGGTTGGTTTGAGTTCTGGACTCAAAAATAATTTGGGTTCTGGACCCGAAGTGATTTTTGGATTTGGGTTCTGGACTTAAAGATAATTTGGATTCAGGACCCGAGATAAGTTCTGGACTTAAAAATAAATTGGGTTTTGAACTAGGGATAAATTTTGGACTTAAAAATAATTTGGGTTTTAGATGCAAAGTAAGTTCTGGACTGAAAAATTAATTTGGATTCTGGACACGAGGTAAGTTTTGGAAAAATAATTTGGGTTCTGAACCCAGGATAAATTTTGAACTTTTAAAAAAAATTAGATTCTGGACTCGGGATAAGTTTTAGACTTAAAAATAATTTGGGTTCTGGACCCGAACGAGTTATGCACTCAAAAATGATTTGGGTTCTGGACCCGGGATAAGTTCTGAACATAAAAAATAATTTGGCTTCTAGACCCGAGGTAAGTTCTGGACTTTAAAAATAATTTAATTTCTGAACCCGGGATGAGTTTTGAACTCAAAAAATAATTTGAGTTTTGGACCCAAGCGAGTTTTGGATTCAAAATGATTTGGGTTTTGGACCCGAGCAAGTTCTTTGCTCAAAATGATTTGGATTCTGGACTTGAGCAAGTTCTGGACTAAAAAATAATTTGGGTTCTGCACCCGAGCGAGTTTGGGACTCAAAATGATTTGGGTTCTAGACCCGGAATGAGCTCTGGACTCTAGAATAATTTGGGTTTAGGACCCAAAATATGTTCTGGACTTAAAAAAATAATTTGGGTTCTGGACCCGAGGTAAGTTTTGGACTTAAAAATAATTTGGGTTCTAGACCCAAAGTAAGTTCTGAACTTAAGAAATAATTTGGATTTTGGACCCGAGGTAAGTTCTGGACTTAAAAAAATAATTTGAATCCTGGACCTGGAATAAGTTCTGGACTTAAAAATAATTTGGGTTATGGATCCAGGATGAGTTTTGGACTTAAAAAATAATTTGGATTCTGGACCTGAGCGAGTTCTAGACTAAAAAATAATTTGACTTCTAGACCCGAGCTGGGTTCTGGACTCAAAAAAGAATTTGGATTCTGGACCCGAGGTGAGTTCTGGACTAAAAAATAATTTGGGTTTTGGACCCGAGCGAGTTCTGAACTAAAAAATAATTTAGGTTTTGGACTCAAGGTGAGTTCTGGACTCAAAAATAATTTGAGTTTTGGACCCGAGCGAGTTCTGGACTCAAGAAATAATTTGGCTTCTAAACCAAAGGTAAGTTCTAGACTTTAAAAATAATTTGGGTTCTCAACCTGGTGGTGAGTTCTGGACTAAAAAATGATTTGGGTTCTGGACTCGGTGGTGAGTTCTTGACTAAAAAATTATTTAGGTTCTAGACCCGAGCGAGTTCTGGACTCAAGAAATAATTTAGGGTCTGGACCTAAGGTAAATTTTGAACTTTAAAAAGAATTTGGGTTCTGGACCCGGTGGTGAGTTCTGGACTCAAAAATAATTTAGGTTCTGGACCCGGTGGTTAGTTCTGGACTAAAAATTGATTTGGATTCTGGACCTGGTGGCTGCAAAAGATAATTGTAGTTAGTAGGATATTAATAAAAAATTTGCAAAAAATTTTAGTTATTTTTTTAGCTGGCCTTCATAACTTCTCCTTTCCCCCTTCATGGTAAAATATTTGAAAGTGAGTTTGAAAATATTTTGCATAAACTAAAAAATTAAAATGGAGAAACTTTGCCCCCTCTGTAGGCTCAAACCGATGATTTTTCTCATGCAGGTTCTGATTGATGTTTGTATTTTGTCTGGTTCTTCACATAAGCATGCATCTCTTCTTTCTTTTGCGAAATGACTAGAGCTTCCTCAAGCAATGGACCCTCCATGCTCCCTGTTTCCATATCTTCTTCATGTTTTCTTCATAGAGTATTGTTGTTTACTTTTGACAAAGAAAAATGCAGTGTGATATGATCATGTATGCATGATATACATGTTCACAGACCGAGGTGATTAGCTGAAGTGTTCTCATTGACTCCTTCATATGCCCATTCAGCCCTTGCTTTGGAATGACAGAATGCTTTACATTTATGGCTTTTATCTTCAAGATGTTGAGAACATGAGTGGTGAAACCCAAGCAGCATAGAATAACCTTGCCAATAATCATTTACTTTACCCTATGTGTCTTCCAAGGTTCGATTGTTCAACATATTTCCCTTAACTTAAAGGTTTTTATAACAAGAAAACAATTTTTTAAAATCAAATGTTGACTTTGTCAAATCAATGTCATTGTACCTCAGGACTTGATTTTTAGAATTAACATATCTATAACATGACAACCCTAGTTACCGTACTAAACTCGGGAATCATTTCTATTTAAGCAAGAATTGTTGCACTTCAGATAGGTACATACACATTACTTGGCCAAAGGTCTCATTGAGTTTGAATACTGTCTATCTCATATGCATGCTTATTCAAACTATCTCCACTAATAGACTCTACCTACCAAGAGAGATCAACAGGTCTTTGATAGGCTTGAAATGGGGTCTATAAGGGACATGAGTTAAATGAAAGTCATTTTGAGATCAGAGTTGATGTGATGTTGCGCTTAAATTAGCACTATCACAAAGCGGCACTCGCAAGTATACGAGGCTATTGCAGTGACGGTGATCGCTCCAAGGTCGTCTCACAAGGAAGGAATTGCGTGTAATAGTTCGATTAACATGAAATAATAAACTTGAGCATGTGATTAGATTGGTGAATTGTAATTAACCTTGGAAATGAAAATGAGTGATTTTATGCAAGATAAATTCAATTATGGAAATGAGGCCTAGGGTTGTAGGTCCATTTAATCAAATGTTTAATTATCAAATTATCCATTAATATAACCTTGTACCTTAATTTGTTCCTTAAGATTAATTAGTCAATTATCAATTCACTAGTTTTCACATTAGCAAATTAATAAACCCTAGAACTTATATTTCTAATCATGCTTAGGGTAGTCAATTGCATAGTTCCGATATTAAACTTCTCCTCTTAGTCCATCATTCAATATTAAGTAATCAATAGGTGGCCAATCTATCAATTTACCTTTAATTTCAATGCAATCAACCAATAACAAGGTATATCAATGGAATCATCAAATCAAATCATTTAATCAAATATACTACAACCCAAAGCATGAGTAAATTAGCTCATCATATTCTTTAAACAAATGATCATTTCAATATAAACCAAATCAAAGTTATTCATTGCAATATTAATGTTCTTAATACAACAACAACAAATAAGAAATGGATTAAAAGAAAGAGTTAGAATGCTAAAAATCGGACTCCTTGTCTCTTTCGTAGCTCCCTCTTTGATGTGTGATGATGAACTTCCAAGCTCTCTTGAACAAATGGCTCTCTTCTTGAAGGATGAATGATAGCTCTCTCAAGTTCTCAACTCTCCAATCAAGCCTCTTAAAACCCTAATTCTCAAGAACTAGCTACTCACTTCAAATCCAACGATTGTCTTTGCTCTTGATTTGTGAAAGGAAATGGTGAATGAAGATGGAGAGAATGGTGTCTTGCTCTCTCAAGCAAGAACCAAGGAAGAAGATGATTATGGTGTAGAGAATGTCCACTTAATATATTCAATCTATTTTCTATTCCCTCCATGCTCTTCCACTTTGAATTTTTAAGACACCCATCACTCTTTGTCTCCCACTTTCTAATTTCTTTATATATTTCTTTCACAATTCCTTCCTCCTTTCACTCCATTTTATCTTTTTGTTCCCCACTAATTCACATTAATCCATACCTCGTGCAAGCATTTCAATTGATCCAGGGTGACACGGCCAAGCTTGGTGGCCGTGTCTCTTGGATTTTCTTTTCTTTCTTGGGACACGGCCAAGCTTCTGGCCGTGTCCCTTGCTGCCTTGTTTTTTTTTTATTTGTTTCCAAGGAGTGACACGGCCAAGCTTGGTGAAGCTTGGCCATGTCTCTTGATGGTGTCACTCTCTGCTTCTTTCTTTTCTTTCTTTTCCTTTTTTTCCTTTGGTGAGACACGGCCAGTGGCTTGGCCGTGTCTCTTGGCCGTGTCTGCTTCTGTCCATCTTTGCTTGAGAGACACGGCCAAGCTTGGTTAATCCTGGCAGTGTCCTGCCTTGTCTTTGATTTCTTCTTCTTTTGATGAGAGACACGGCCAAGCCATGACAAGCTTGGCCGTGTCACATGTTTTTCTCCAACAAGTCCACCAAATTTTGATTAAAAAGCTCCATCAAATGTACTTCAACCTAAATCAACAACTTTAAACAAACTTAAGTACAAATTAACATGAAAATTAACTTAAAATCAACAAAAACATCATATAAAATATATACAAAATTGATCTAAATAATTACCCCACACTTAATCCTTTGCTTGTCCCCAAGCAAAGTTAAAATGAAAACAAATAAAACAAGATAAATATTGTCAAGTTCAAGAGTTGTAAGGATGCATTAAGACTCCCATCTTATTAAATCCACAATCATAATCGAATCAAGAATAATCGGTACTCAAGCAACTTAATGGTCAATCTATGAATACCAAAAATTGTCACTCCCTCACAAAACCTCTTAAGTGTTTAATTGGGTAGTGTTTAAGCTCTCAACATTCAATGAAAGATTAGGACTATAGGCTTGCTTATCAATCAAATCTCCACCACCTAATCACAATCAAGCATCAATTATAAAGTCTTTTATTTGGTTGTAACGGGGCTAAGGAAAAGGCATGATTTTTGGGAGAGTGAGTTAGTTCATTTAGGTCAAGAGTACTTCAAGAGTGAAGCAAGCAATGTAGCATGATCAACAATCCCACAATTCATCTCAATCACTTAGCACTAAGCATTTAAGTGCTTTTAAGGAACTCCATTTGTTTAATTAGCAAAGATAATTTCCAAACTCATTACAACCCTTCCGACAAGAACAACAACTTCTATTATTTTGATTTTCATTATTTATTTCATTTTTTTAATAGGGTATCCAACTAAAGAATACAATAATTTGTAATTTAAAGCCCATTGAATTCAACCCCACACTTTATTCAGCACAACACTCCATTAGTGCTCTTGAAATGCTCTTGATCTAATGAATGGGTAATAGTTAAAATGAAATGGTTCAAGCTTATGGTGTTGTGAAAAAGAAAGAAAGGGAAAAATGAAATAAGCTCAAAGTTGGCGAACTAAGGTCGGATGTAAGGTTGGTCTTTTTAAGCCAAAATGGGTTCCCCTAAATTGCCTTAATCATATTAATGCCTAATTGAAATCTTTATGTAGTCTCAAAATGCATGTCAAAGCAAGTTCTAGCAATTCATCAATCAAAGATGTTCATACACAAAAGAATGATAATTTGATGGCTCAATTCCTCACTAGTTTAATGGCAATGCAAAGAATAACCATCAAAATTGACAATAAGTACTAATTCTAATTAATTCTTAAATTCATGCTTCAAAAATTCAAAAGTTATCTATCAATAATCTTATAACAATTGAACTAATCAATATCCATCAACATCAAATATAAAACAAAACACAAAACTTAACAAAACAACTATAACAAAAGACTTACAAAAATAGACAATTTACATTTATGAATGAAAGATTAGCACACACCCCACACTTTAAGTTTTACATTGTCCTCAATGGAAACAAGGATAATAAAGAAGAAAGTTAAGGTGCAACCTGTTTTCCATCGAGCCCTTGTGACGCAAGTGCCACCTTTTCATCCACAAACAACAATTGTTCAAGAACAAAATAAAATATAAAATAACTACAATATAAAGTGTTAACATTAAAAACAATAACAATAAAAATATGCAATAACTAAAAATAAGAAAGTAAAAAGTGTTCTCAAAAGGTTGGAGCTGATTGGATCTATGGTGATGGAGGATGGGACGATGATGTAGCTGAAGGGTGGAGGCTCAGAATCTTAGCAAGGTTGTTGTTGATTTGGTCTAATTGTTCCATGACTGCAGCATGGTTACGATCAACCTTGCTTTCCAGTGCTTCAATCCTATTAAGGATCTCCTAATTATCCAGGATTGGAGCATCTTCATCCAAATCTAGAGAATCCGAGTCAGACTCCTCCTCGACTCGTGTTTTCTTTTGACGGCCCTCCGGTACCTCTGGCTCAGCTGAAGCCATACATAGGCCCCTCTTTTTCTTAAAACCATACGCATCTTCTCGAGTGTGGCAAGATCTAATGAATCATTACCCGAGATCTTAGTCATACGGCAGTTGGTCAAGTCAAAATCATCAAGAAGTGTCATTGCTAAAGTTGTAACTAATCCTCCAATGCAAATGGCACCCCTCTTTTTATTTGTCACACTGTCAAACACATCAGCTAACCAATAGCTGGTACAAACGGGTATGGCATTGCTAGCACAGTCTAAAAAAATAGTTTGCTTATTTCTACAACCCCTGTGCTCTCTTTTCTTGCAAAGAACCCACATGACATGAAGCGATGTAAGTATCTTAGGGCGGGATTTGCCAATTTCGTTGCCTTGGCCGATTTGGCCACATAGGTTCCCGAGCCTAGTGCTCCCCATGCAAATTGTTGTCTAAAACCCTTAGGTACACAGCGTTCCCCTTGTTGATGGAAACCAAATATATCATTCTATTTCTTAATACTAATGGCAAATGGTTTCCCAAGCAGTTTAAAATGTAACCTAGTGGAAATCTTTTTATCATCTCTTTCAACCTTAATAGAGGTTAAAAATTCCAATGCAAGCTCTTGAAATTGTAAAGGTTTAAGGGAAACTAATCTCTCCCATCCAAGGTTTTGACCAAATCTATAAAAATTATCCCTAATATGAAGAGCATTAAGGGATTCTTTGCTAACATACCTCGTTGGAAAGAAACCCCTAGTGAGAAGAGTAGCTCTCCTTGAAGATGATGATGATGAAGATGGAGTTGAAGGTGAGGTGGCCTCCTTGACGCGGAACCCTATGGCAATGAAGGCCTCAAACCCCAACGCACGTTTGATAGAAGAAAAACAAGAACGAAGGAAAAACTACCTTCTAAGAACACTTATAACGGAAGGATTTAGGAAGCTCGAATTAGAAGAACGCCACAATCAAAATTGATAAGTAAATCTAATTCTTGATGTAATCAAAAGAAAAAGAGAATCCACTCCTGTTCTATGATGGCCGAAATTTTCAATAAGAAAATTGAGAATATAATTTTTCATAAAGTGTCCTTACAAGAAAAATAAGGCCCTATTTATACTAAAAGGCACACATAAATCTGAAACCCTAATTCTAATGGGAAAAGGAAAGCTACAAAGTCAAAATCCTAACCCATTAAGGAAAATATAAAGTATGGAAACAAATTAATATTCTGAAATAACTAAATAGGAAACCACACATCCTAACCCACTAAGGAAAATATAAAGTATAAAAAAAATGGCCAAACTAAAACCCTTTAAAATAAAAACATGACCCACACTATTTGGGCTGTCCATGGGCCTTAAATTGCTTCCCAAGGCTGTATATGAACCCCCATGGACCTTTCTTACACGTTGGACCTCTTTCGCTAGCCTTTAACTTCCATATTCACACTAAGCATCATAATCAGCTTTGGTGTGCCTTCTTCAAGCTCTATTGTGCACCTTTTCATTGCCATTTCAGTCACTTCCTTTGAAATTTGATCTTGAATATGCAATCCCATAGCTGCTCCAAACTTCTTAGCTCTGCTCCTAGTCAATGGCCCATTTGGAAGCACCAATAGATCCTTACCTCGTGGCTGGTTCGTATCATTCTCCCCCTCTTCAAAAAGATTTGTCCTCAAATATGCATCATCATAAGGAGATAAATCAGACACATTAAAAGTAGTACTAACATCATACTCACCAGGCAATTCTATCTTGTATGCATTATCATTGATCTTTGCCAACACTTGAAATGGACCATCACCACGTGCATCAAGCTTATTCTTCCTTTGATTTGGAAACCTCTTCTTTCGGAAGTGTACCCAAACCCAATCCCCAGGAGCAAACACTATCTTCTTGCGTCCTCTATTCGCTCGATCAACATATGACTTGTTCTTTTTCTCCATATTAACTCGAGCTTTCTCATGCATAGCCTTCACCAATTCTGCTTTCCTATCTCCATCTAAACTAACAAGCTCATGTGAAGGTAAAGGAATAAGATCAAGTACAGTTAATGGGTTAAAACCATAAACAAGCTCAAATGGCGAGTAACCTATAGAAGAATGAATAGAATGATTATAAGCAAACTCAATAAAAGGTAAACAATCTTCCCAAGCAGCAAAATTCTTTCCCACTATAGCTCTCAACAATGTACCAAGTGTACGATTAAGTACCTCTGTTTGCCCATCTGTTTGTGGATGACAAGTAGTAGAAAACAAAAGCTTAGTTCCTAATCTACCCCATAAAACTCTCCCAAAATGGGACAAAAACTTAGCATCTCTATCAGACACAATAGTCCTAGGCACCCCATGTAGTCGAACTACTTCTCTAAAGAACAAATCAGCTACAACAATCGCATCATCAGCTTTATGACAAGGAATAAAATGTGCCATCTTACTAAACCTGTCA
The DNA here is from genome assembly GCA_947685225.1 of Garcia nutans. Lineage (NCBI taxonomy): Eukaryota > Viridiplantae > Streptophyta > Magnoliopsida > Malpighiales > Euphorbiaceae > Garcia > Garcia nutans. The sequence goes on along the minus strand of CANTUV010000007.1, from coordinate 25,814,910 downwards.
ATAACTACAAAAATGTTATCCCTACCTTTTCTAGTTCTAGGCAATCCAAGCACAAAATCCATGCTAATATCAATCCAAGGTGAGCTAGGTACAGGTAAAGGCATATATAGACCATGAGGCATAGACTTAGATTTCGCCTGTCTACTAGCAATACAAGCAGAACACAATCTCTCAACATCCTTACGCATAGACGGTCAATAAAAATGCTCAAACAAGATATCATAAGTCTTAGCTACCCCAAAATGTCCCATCAATCCCCCACAATGCGATTCTAACACAAGCAAATCACGCATGGAACATTTAGGCACACATAATTTATTTCCCTTAAACAAGTATCCATCATGCCTATAAAATGAATTAAAAGCTCCATGTTCACATGCAACATACACATTGCCAAAATCAACATCACCTACATATAAGTCCTTAACGTACTCAAAACCAAGCAATTTAGAACTCAACACAGATAATAATGTATATCTTCTAGACAACGCATCAGCCACTATATTATCCTTTCCTTGCTTGTATTTAACAACATAAGGGAATTGTTCTATAAATTCTATCCACTTACCATGCCTCTTGTTCAACTTACCTTGTCCCTTCAAGTGTTTGAGGGACTCATGATCCGTATGTATCACGAACTCCTTTGGAAGGAGGTAGTGCTGCCACAGGTCCAATGCTCTCACCAAGGCATACAACTCCTTATCATAAGTGGAATAGTTCAATTGTGCACCATTGAGTTTCTCACTAAAATAGGCTATGGGCTTTTTCTCTTGCATCAATACAGCTCCAATACCTACACCAGAAGCATCACGCTCAATCTCAAATGTACTCTCAAAATTAGGTAATGATAAAATAGGAGCGGATGTCAACTTCCCTTTTAGGCAGTCGAAGGCTTTTTGTTGCTCCTCTCCCCATTGGAACCCAACTTCCTTTTTGATTATGCTAGTTAACGGTGCTGCAATAATAGAAAAGTTCTTCACGAACCTCCTATAGAAACTAGCCAATCCATGAAAGCTCCTCACGTCCGTCACACTCTTTGGAGTAGGCCATTCCTTTATAGCTTTCACTTTCTCTTCATCTACTTCAACGCCCTGCGCACTCACAACAAAACCAAGAAACACAAGCCTATCTATGCAAAATGTGCATTTCTTAAGCTTGGCATATAAGTTTTCATTTCTCAATACTTCCAAAACTAGCCTAGCATGCTCAACATGGTCATCCAAAGTCTTACTATAAATCATAATATCATCAAAATAGACTACAACAAATTTGCCCAAATAAGCTCTCAAAACATGGTTCATTAGTCTCATAAAAGAACTAGGTGCATTAGACAACCCAAAAGGCATTACTAACCACTCATATAGACCATATTTAGTTTTAAAAGTTGTTTTCCATTCATCACCAGGTTTCATACGAATTGATGATATCCACTCATAAGATCTATTTTAGAAAAATACCTGGCACCATGCAGCTCATCCAACATGTCATCAAGTCGTGGTATAGGATGCCGATACTTCACTGTGATCTTATTTACAGCCCTACAATCAATACACATCTCCACGTGCCATCCTTCTTTGGAACCAACAACACAGCAACAGCACACGGACTCAAACTCTCTCTAATCAGCCCTTTCTCCAGTAACTCATCTACTTGCTTTTGCATCTCTTTCATTTCCACGGGATTACTCTGGTAAGCTGGTCTATTTGGGATGGTAGAACCAGGCACAAAGTCTATTTGATGCTCAATTCCTCTTAGCAGTGTCAATCCACTAGGTAATTCATCTGGAAACACATCCTGAAAATTCTGCAACAAAGACACAAAACTAGAAGGCAAACTATCAAGCGAAACATTAGTGTCAGCAAACAAAGTTTCTTTGTATCTAATGAGCAATAATGGCTGCCCAATAGACATTGCAAAATTAACCTCTCTCGCTCTTGCATAAAAAGTTTATTTTGCTCTCCCTTCTTTCTTATTTTCTCTCACCAATGGGCCATTTATTTGTTTTGTTTCTTTTCTGGCCTCTTTTCCCATTTTCTTTTCACTCTCACTCACCTTATCATGTTCTCTCAAACTCCCGTTAATTTTTGAATTGGTAGCCACAACTTGCCTCTCTGCCTCAATCATCTTTCTTTGATCTTCATACACTTCTAGGGGTGATAATGGAATAAGAGTGACCTGTTTTTCTTCATAGGTAAATGTGTACCTATTAGAAAACCCATCATGTTGCGCTCTCCAATCATATTTCCACGATCTGCCCAACAACATATGTCCAGCTTGCATAGGAACTACATCACAATCAACTTCATCTTTGTACCAGCCTATTGAAAATGGTACCCTCACTCGCTTAGTTACTTTCACCTCACCACTATCATTAAACCACTGCAACTTATAAGGATTGGGATGCTTCATACATTCCAACCCCAATTTTTCAACCATAGTAGTACTTGCAGCATTAGTACAGCTCCCACTATCAATAATAAGTGTACAAACCTTATTATTCACTAAGCATCTAGTATGAAAAATATTATCATGCTGTACTAGGCTTTCCTCTTTCACCTGCATATTCAATGCACGCCTAGCAACTAACAATTCACCACACTCAGCTAACAAAGTACAATCAACATGCTCATCACTACCAACATCATCATATATAGGAGAATCAAAGTTCCCAACATCATCATTATCATTATCACTAGGTTCAGAATCAGACACAACATCACCATCAGCTGTAGCAATCATAACTCTTCTATTTGGACATTGGGATGCAATATGATCATTCCCTAAACACTTAAAACATTTAATCTCCCTACTAGGAGTGGTAGTGTTAGGCGTACATGTTTGCTTGTTTGGACCACTAGATGGCCCTTTTCCACTGGAGGTTGCAGCATTGCTTTTCTGGAATGAATTCTTGAACTCCCCTTTCTCTCCACCCCTATTGGCTGAATTTGCCCCACCACTATATTGGGGTCCTCTATAGGCCAAATTACTCTCAAACACATTTTGTGGTCTCCCATAGCCAAGTTTGGTGGAACTCTTGCTCTTTAACCTCCTCTCTATCTTCATAGCTTTATCAACCATCTCCTCCATGGTATTGTAATCATACATGTCCAACTCACTTGCAATATTCTGATTAAGTCCTCCAAGAAATCTAGACATCATCCGTTTTTCATCTTCCTCAATATTGGCTCTAGCCATGATCATCTCCATCTCCTTGTGGTATTCTTCTACACTCTTGCCACCCTGCACCAGTCATGCTAAGTGATTATAAAGATCCATATAATAATGAGAAGGGATAATACGCTGCCTCATCAGGTCTCTCAACTCCTCCCATGCGAGTACGGCTCTCAACCCCTTGCCTCTTCTAATGGATTTTAGTTGATCCCACTAGAATGTTGCATAACCCTTGAACTCCACAGCTGAAATGTGTGACTTCTTTTCTTTAGAATAATTATGGCACTCAAAAATTTTCTCTACTTTGCGCTCCCATTCAATGTATTCTTCAGCATTGTTGTTCCCTCTAAATTCAGGAACCTTCATTTTGATGGAAGTCAAATCATTATCATTGATAGGTGCTTGATAAATTCCAGCTTCTCCTTCTTCAAATCCATAATCAGCCACACGGCCTCTCTCATATGCACCTCTTGGTGCCCTCCTCCTAATTGGTTCTTCTCTCTCTTCAGCTCTTGCTAGTTGTAGAATTCTCTGTGGTAGCCTTATTGGAGCAGGTTGTTGTGCTTGCATTAAGCGTTCCATGGACTGCTATAAGCTAGCCAACATATTTGCTATTCTTTCCATATTGTCCTCATTTGCTTGCTTGTACGTCTCAAGATCATCTGCAATATCCCGGATACTTCTTTCTCAATAGCTATGCCTTTATCTCTACTAGAATTGCTACTCATTATCTCACAAAACAAAGAACTCACCTTTGCTAATTCTTTGATTGCTCTTCAGAACAAAGGCTCACTAATCAATCACCAAGCACGTTCAAGGGAACGAGAACCTAAATCCTAGAATGACACCTAGAAAGAAACTTGACAAATTTGGAGGCAACACAAGAAAATTTTGTGTCACACGATTATATCAACCAGAGTATAGAATAAAACAAATAATACTCTAGCAATGTCACAAAATCAAAACAGTAGCTCAAACATGAAATAGAAACAAAGAGGTCAAAAATTATGACGAATTTGGTCAAAATATATCAAAACCAACTCATCTTAGCAAGTTAGTTTATGGACCTAATAATTCTACCCAAGAAAGCTAGTATCAAGACTTCCCAAGAATTCAATTTCGAAAAGGAAACTTCCAAATCAGCAAGAAAAACGTAATAAAACAGCCCCTCAATTGACCGAAATTGGTGGCCAAAATTTTGATTACTTTCAACCTGATTCAAAACGATTCTAATACCTTAAATTACTAGAAAAGCAAAGAATTTTTGTTGAAGTGATTTTGTACTCTTTTTTTTTTAGGATCTAGTCACTATCCTTGGATCACCAACGAAACACAAAGCCTTCAGTCCAATTTATACCCAATTCAGATTAAGAAAAACGTATTTCGAATCAAAAGGCAAGAACACAATTTCGAAATTGAATAAAGAATTCTATAACCCTAATTCGAAAATCCAATTAGAACCCTAACGGAACAACTAAAACAACCCTAGAAAGACAGATAGATAAAGATTTACTTGTAATAGTCTCTGATACCAAATGATGCGGAACCCTATGGCAATGAAGGCCTCAAACCCCAACGCATGTTTGATAGAAGAAAACCAAGAACGAAGGAAAAACTACCTTCCAAAGCACCCAATTGCTTAGCAAGGCACGAACACTTATAACGGAAGGATTTAGGAAGCTCAAATTAGAAGAACGCCACAATCGAAATTGATAAGTAAATCTAATTCTTGATGCAATCAAAAGAAAAAAAGAATCCACTCCTGTTCTATGATGGCCAAAATTTTCAATAAGAAAATTGAGAATATAATTTTTCATAAAGTGTCCTTACAAGAAAAATAAGGCCCTATTTATACTAAAAGGCACACATAAATCTGAAACCCTAATTCTAATGGGAAAAGGAAAGCTACAAAGTCAAAATCCTAACCCATTAAGGAAAATATAAAGTATGGAAACAAATTAATATTCTGAAATAACTAAATAGGAAACCACACATCCTAACCCACTAAGGAAAATATAAAGTATAAAAAAATGGCCAAACTAAAACCCTTTAAAATAAGAACATGACCCACACTATTTGGGCTATCCATGGGCCTTAAATTACTTCCCAAGGCTGTATATGAACCCCCATGGACCTTTCTTGCACGTTGGACCTCTTTAGCTAGCCTTTAGCTTCCATATTCACACTAAGCATCATAATCAGCTTTGGTGTGCCTTCTTCAAGCTCTATTGTGCACTTTTTCATTGCCATTTCAGTCACTTCCTTTGAAATTTGATCTTGAATATGCAATCCCATAGCTGCTCCAAACTTCTTAGCTCTGCTCCTAGTCAATGGTCCATTTGGAAGCACCAATGGATCCTTACCTCGTGGCTGGTTTGTATCACTCCTCTTGTGGTGGGACACCATCTTTGTTCTTGTCATTTTGATATTTTGGTGAAAATGAAGCTTAAACGGTTTTAATTGCTTTTTAATGAGAAAAGAAGAAGATTGGATGAGTTTAAATTAGTTTTGGTTAAGAAAAATGGAAGATTTGATAGGATTTTGGAGCTTTAAGAAAGTGGTTATAGATGTTTTGAGAGAGGGAGTCGAGAGAGAGAGAGAGAGGAGAGAAAGGGGAGTCAGGGATTTAAAATGAAGAAATGGGCTGAATTCATGTTTTTTAAACTTGAAAATTGATGTGACACGACCAAGCTTGGTGAAGCTTGGCCGTGTTTGATGGATTTTGAGGGACACGGCCAGTGGCTTGGTTGTGTCCCTTGAACGTGTTTGATGGGATTGGAGGGACACGGCCAGTGACTTGGCCGTGTCCCTTGAGCATGTTTGATACTGGAACAAAAGAGTGCATTCAAATGAAAGGGACGCTGGGGGAAGCTTGGCCGTGTCTATGTGACACAGCCAAGCCATTTCGCCGTGTTTGCTGCTGTGAATTTTTGGTTTGCTTGACACGACCAGTGGCTTGGCCGTGTTAAGTGGCAGTGTCCTTCACTACTATTTTGGTTTTTTAATTTTTTTTTTAAATTTTTTATTTGTGTCACCAAATAAAAAAAAATGCAATCTTCTTCCTCGTTTAACCCTGAAACACATTCAAGAAACATAAAAACCGATCAAAGTACCCATTCCATTTTATTTAACTCAACATGAAATGTAAATTGCAAAAAAAATGAAATTGTAACTATGAAAAGAAATGCAAACCGATGGGTTGGCTCCCATTTAGCGCTTCTTTAATGTCGTATAGCTGGACATTGTTGCATCATTCGTCAACGAACACCATGCTTTCCACCGTTTTTGCAACTTCAATTTCTTCAAAATAGGGCTTCACCCTTTGTCCATTGACCTTGAATGTTTCGTTGGTTTTTAGATTAAGCAACTCAACAACCCCATATGGGAATGTTTGAGTAACTTGAAAGGGTCCACTCCAATGTGACTTCAACTTTCTGGGAAACAACCGCATTCTTGAATTGAAGAGAAGGACTTTCATTTCTAGTTCAAAAGTCCTTCAAAGAATCATCTTGTCATGAATAGCTTTTGTCGTTTCCTTAAAGATCCTCAAACTCTCATAGGCTTCATTTCGAAACTCATCAAGCTCAGAAATCTGAAGCATTCTTTGCTCCCTTGCTTCATCTAAGTCCATATTCGTGGTCTTTATTGCCCAATAAGCCTTGTGCTCCAATTCCACCGGGAGGTGGCAAGCTTTGCCAAAGACCAACCTATAGGGACTCATTCCCAATGGGGTTTTAAAAGCAGTCCTATAAGCCTACAATGCTTCCGAGAGTCGGATTGACCAATCCTTCCGAGTTGTGCTCACTGTCTTTTCCAAAATCCCTTTGATTTGCTTGTTTGAGATCTTAGCTTGCCCGGATGTTTGGCGATGGTATGAAGTTGCCACTTTGTGTCGGATGCCCATCTTGGTCATCAACTTTTCAAACCATTTGTTGCAAAAATGACTTCCTCCATCACTCACTATTGCCTTGGGGGTTCCAAACCTGCTCAAAATATTCTCCTTCACGAATTTTAACACAATGTTAGCATCATTAGTCCTAGTGGGGATAGCCTCAACCCACTTGGACACATAATCCACTACTAGAAGGATATTCAAAACCAAAGGATTTGGGAAATGGCCCCATAAAATCAATTCCCCATACATCAAAAATGTCATTCCGTTTGCTAATGTTTCCTACTTTTTGGCATTTATCACATCTTATACAAAAATGATAAGCATCTTTAAAAAGAGTAGGCCAATACAAACTGCTTTGAAGAATGTTCTCGACAGTATTTTTTCCTCCAAAATGTCCCATGCAATACATATTATGGCAAAATTGTAGCACTTGCTTTTGTTCCTCTTCAGGCACACATCTTCTTATCACTTCATCATTGCAAATTCTAAACAAGTAAGGCTCATCCCAAAAATAATACTTACATGTATGCAGGAATCTCTTCTTTACCTGGAAGCTCAAATCCTTTCTCACTACACCACAAGAAAGATAATTAGCAATATCCGCATACCATGGTGCTTGAGTTAAAGAAAACAAGTGTTCATCCGAAAATTTTTTGAAAGCATTTTCATAAGCAGTTTCAGCATCATTGTCACAAGAGTTAAGTCTAGAAAGATGGTCGGCCACTACATTCTTACTTCCTTTCCTATCTTTGATTTCAACATCGAATTCTTGTAACATCAACACCCACCTAATGAGCCTAGGTTTAGCTTGTGGTTTGGTCAACAGGTATTTCAAGGTCGTATGATCAGAAAATACTATGACCTTAGAACCTATCAAGCAAGATCTAAATTTGTCCAGCGCAAACACCACAGCTAACATTTCTTTCTTAGTGGTCGTGTAATTTACTTGTGCATCGTTTAAAGATAAACTTGCATAATAAATAATAAATTACAGACATCAACTTGTTCACTCTTTGGCCCAACACAACTCCAATGGAAAAATTCGATGCATCGCACATAATTTCAAATGGCAAATCCCAATTTGGGGCAACTATTATAGGGGCAGAAGTTAGTTTCTCTTTTAAAATTTTAAAAGCTTCTAAGCACTTTTCATCAAAAACAAATGGCACATCTTTTCCTAACAAATGACACAAAGGGTGTGAAATTTTGGAAAAATCTTTTATAAACCTCCTATAAAATCCTGCATGTCCCAAAAAACTTCTAATTCCCTTAATTGATGTGGGTGGAGGTAGGTTCGCAATTAATTCAACCTTAGCCTTGTCTACCTCAATCCCGTCATGGAAAATAACATGCCCTAGAACAATTTCGTGATCAACCATAAAGTGACTCTTTTCCCAACTCAAGGTAAGATTACATTCAATACACCTTTCAAGTACTAGAGTCAACTTTTCCAAACAATCATCAAAGGAATTACCAAAAATAGAAAAGTCATCCATGAATACCTCAATGCAATTGTCTAACATATCAGAAAATATGGAAAGCATACACCTTTGAAATGTTCCCGGTGCATTGCAAAGTCCGAATGGCATCCTTCGAAATGCAAATGTCCCAAAGGGACAAGTAAATGTAGTCTTTGGTTGATCTTTCGGTGCTATCAGGACTTGGTAGTAACCTGAAAGACCATCAAGAAAATAGTAAAAAGTGTGTCCAGATAACCTATCAAGCATTTGATCAATAAATGGCAAGGGAAAGTGATCTTTCTTGGTGACATTATTTAATTTCCTATCATCTATGCACATCCGCCACCCAGTTTGTGTTCGTGTTGGTACCAACTCTCCTTTATCATTCTAGACCACTGCCAACCCTGTTTTCTTAGGCACAACATGAACAGGACTAACCCATTCACTATCAGCAATAGGGTAAATTACCCCTTCATCCAGTAATTTAAGGACTTCCTTCTTAACAACCTCGCTCATGTTAGGGTTTAGCCTCCTTTGAGACTCTCTCATCGGTTTAGCCCCTTCCTCTAAGATGATTTTATGCATGCACATAGAGGGACTAATACCCTTAATGTCACTCAATCCCCAACCTATAGCTTTCTTGAATTTTTCAACATCGTTACAAGCTTATTTTATTCCTCACCGGTAAGGGTAGCAGAAATTATCACTGGTTGAGAGTTATTCTCCCCAAGCAAAATATATTTTAAATGCTTGGGGAGTTCTTTAAGTTCAACCCCTTGTAGTTGAACTTGCTCTTCTTCAACTTCAAATTCCTCCTCAACACTCTCCTCGTCCAAAATGGAATTGTCTTCTTTATTCTCCTCATTGGAAATCTCTGCTTCTTCCTGCAATTTTAGAGCCCTTTCTAGCTTGTGTTCGCCATTATCCTGCAAGAAAACTTCCTTAACAGCATCATCAGTAAAATCAATGAAAGAGCAATTTTCATATAAAGCACTAGTGGGAATGGGGGAAGTGTTAAAATTGAAAATTCTACAGTTTGTCCCAAATCGATCATAGTCAGTTTTCCATTTTTAACATCAATTAAAGTGTTAGTTGTGGCCATAAAAGGCCTCCCTAACAAAATTGCATGCTCGGCATCCCGTGGGATTTCTCCCCCCATATCTAAGACAATGAAATCGACGGGTACAATCAAACCTCCTACCTTAACTAGAACATCTTCTATGATTCCCTTAGGGTATCTAAGAATTCTATCTGCTAGTTGTAGAACCATTTTAGTCGGTTTGAGTTCCCCAAGCTCTAGTTTTAAATAGATTGAGTATGGCATCAAATTAATACTAGCTCCAAGATCACACATGCCAATGGTCTCTTTCCCATTCCCCGTAGAGATTTTAACTATAAAGCTTACAGGATCTTTTAGCTTAGGAGGTAACTTATGTTGTAAAACAGCACTTGTCAGTTCTGAAACTATCACCTTCTCATCCAACTCATACCTTATCTTCTTAGTATTTAGCTCTTTTAAGAATTTGGCATAAGATGGCATATTCTTTATTACCTCTAGTAAGGGTAGGTTGATACTTACCTTCGAAAGCATGTTATAAATTTCAGAAAATTGCTTATCATGCTTTTCATTTTTTAACCTGCTGGGAAATGGAATTGGTGGTCTGCATGGATTTGGAGATTTGTGCAGTTTTGGTGCAACGGATGCCTCCTCTCTATCCTCTTTAAGCTCATTTGGTTCAGCTTTTTCTTCTTGCATTTCCTTGCCATTATCTTGCATTATACCTGCATCAAAGGAATTATCAATGTTATTATCACCGATTTTATTGTCAAGTACCTTACCACTTCTCAAAACGGTGATTGCTTTGGCCTGCTCCGGTTGGATTGGAAATTTCCCTTTTTGATTGGCTTGAAGTTGATTAGCCAATTGACCCACTTGAGTTTCAACCTTCTTAAGCAATGCTTCTAAAGAGTCAAATCGCTTATTGTTCAATTATTGATTTTGAGTGCTTACTTGAATGAAAGCATTCAAATTGTCTTCAAATGAAGGTTTCTTGACCTGCCCTTGATTTGTTGTTTGCCCTTGAAATTGGGGACCTCTTTGATATGGTTGGAAAGGTTGTTGAGGTGGAGCATGTTGTTGATTTTTCCATGAAAATTTTGGGTGATTCCTCCAACTGGGGTTATAAGAATTTGAATATGGATCATTCCTACCCCTTTGTTGGAACCCTTCAAAAGCAAAAGCTTGTTCTTGCTCCTCTTGGAATGTATCAAAATTTGAGGGGCACACATTTGTTTGATGGCCTACAAGACCACACGATGTGCATGACTCTTGGCTTGGTCCCGACAAGTTTCCTTTGGCATTTAACAATTTCACTTGTTTTGTCAGTTCTACAATTTGCCAAGCCATTTCTGAGTTTGCACTTACCTCATGTGCTCCTCTTCTCCTTTCTCCAATACTCTTTTGTTGGGAATTTGCCCCCAACATTTCGAATAATGCAACTGCTTCTGCAGCTGTTCTTTCACCCATTGCTCCCCCTGCTGCATTATCCACTGTGTTTTGACATTGTTGAGTTAGCCCATCGTAGAAGAATTGATTGAGCAACTGTTGTGGATAGTAGTGGTGAGGGCACTAAAATAATAAGGATTTGAAGCGATCCCACGCCACATGAAATGATTCTCCATCAAATTGGGTGAAAGTTGCAATACTCCCCCTAAGCTCCTTGGTCTTTTGGTGTGAATAAGACTTTCCCATAAATTTGTTATAAACCTCTGTCCATGTGGTTAAAGAATTCTCCGATAGGGTCATCAACCACTCTTTTGCTCTGATCTTCAAACTATATGGGAAACATCTCAACTTGAGTTCATCTTCTGTTAGTGTTTGCAAAGGGAATGTATGCAATGTTGAGTAAAAATCCCGAATGAAGTTGAGAGGATCTTCATTCAGCAGTGCATGGAAGGATGGCAGCATACTATAGTGAGTATTTCTGAGTTCATAATTTCTTGTTGCGTTGCTCAACCGGATACAAGATGTGGTCACTTCGATGATCGATTGGGCAAATTCTTTCATAGGTGGTTTGTAACATCCCGAATTCCAGATTGGTAAGAAACAGACATTGAGGATATGAATTAGGCTTAGAGCAAAGGAGTTTAGAACATGACCTATAACTTGAGCTCGAATTTCATCCAAGTTAATGACAGAATTAGAGAGTCTCAAAGAAGACTTAATTGTTTATTTGTGTCTTTGCTAGACGTATAACTTAAAATTACTCAATTTGGAGTTGTACAGAATAAGATATGATGGATTTACTAGACAATGTGCAAACTGCCTCAGGACAGCATAGTAGGCTTGACTTCAAAGGACAGTCAAAAATCAGATATAGCTCAGATCGACCTCAAATTTTGATACAATATATCCCCGGATGTCTAGTTTCAGTGGGAATAAGAATTACTTAATTTGGAGTTGTGAATAAAAAGATATTAATAAAGAAAGACAGCAAGGTCAAGAAGGGATATCAAAAGGACCTGAGTGGAAATTTCTCAAAAGTTAGGGGCAACTATGTAAACTTAAAAATTAAGTGTCGGAAGTTCTTAATAGTGCCCATATCCGACCCCGGAAGAATATTCTTGAGATTAATCGGGTCATAACCGTGGGTTTCAATTTTTTCTGAAAACGCACGGTTTGTAAGTTACGGGCGATTTTCCGATAAGGACATTTTGGACATTTCCACTGGAGGGGCAATTTTGTAATTAAATATAACTTTGGGGGCAAAATATTAAAAGAACAAAAAACCACTTTCAAGTGGCCAAATCCTAGCCATTAAATCCAAATGTGTTGGACAAATCATGGCCATTGAAAATAAACCAAATCCTAGCCATTAAATCCAAATGTGTTGGACAAATCATGGCCATTGAAAATAAACCAAATCCTAGCCATTAAATCCAAATGTGTTGGACAAATCATGGCCATTGAAAATAAATAAATTAATTAAAGGGAAATTAAATTATAAATAACTAATTATGGTCTTCCAAACACAAGTAAGGATCAAAAAGACACCACCATCACCACTTTTCTTCTTCTTTAAGTCGTGCTCCCCCTCCCTTCCATTTTCAAGGAGACAAGTTTCAAGTCCAAGCCATTTCTCAAGTGAAATTCAATAGGAAATAAGGTAAGATATCATCCTAAGTCTTATTCTTTCATTAGAATTAGGTATTAGGCTATGTTTAGGAAGATTTGATATTATGTTCATGTTGGGAAAGAATTAGTAAGTTGATGATTATGGTGAAAAATGATAAACTACTTAAAGGAAATGATGAAAATGATGATTATTAGTAAGAATAAGTAAAGGATTGTTAGAAAATCATAAGGTAGCATCATGTTCATATCTAGGGTTTGTTCTTACATATGTGACATATTAAATTCATAGGAAATCAAGGAGATTAGAGAGGAAAGGAAGTGAAATAGATAAGAAGAGCAAGGAAGAGCAAGGAAAAGCAAGGTTTGGTACTTTACCTTTGAATAATTACTTTTGATTTGGTGCTTTACCATAAAAGAAATTCTATTTGCTTACAAATTTTGGTTTATGGAAGTTTTGAAATTGATGTTTAAATATATTGATTGAGTTTAAATTAAATATTTGAGTTATGTTCTTGTTTTCTTATGGCAATTTGGGTTGTAAAATTTAATTGAAACCAAATGTTTTGAGAAAATTTGGAAAGTTGATTTGGTAAGTTGTTTGGACTTTAATTAGTTTGATTTGAGTTAAACTTCCAAAAATTGTTAAAAGGAAGTGTTGAATCTTCACTTTACTATTAAAGAAGCCTTAATATTGATTTGCAAAAGAAAAATAAACTATCCTATGCATTTCAAATGTTTGGGCCGAAATGGTCCCAAAGTGACAGCTTCTGGACTATTTTTGTGGCAATTGTTTGGGGCAGCAAACGAATGAATTTTTCAACGAAATTTTACATGCAATTAGTTAACATATGAAATAAGTTTTCTGTAAAATTTCAGCCAAAAATAAGATCATTTACTTGGTCAAATGCATAACTGAAGTGAACTGAAATTTTGACGAAAACCCTGATTTTACTATTCATTTGGTCATGCCATTTTGCGTTGCCGATTTTACTCGCCGCAACACTATTCATTTGGTCAATTTGGGATATTTTGAGGAATGCTTTGAAATGTTTAATATGTTTATTGTGGATATTAAATATGCGAAAAAGGGGAATGGTTTGACTAAAGAATGTGTTGCGCGGCATAAATGGCAAAGTGCGATGAGAATTTAAAATGATTTCGCGAGTCATTCTAAAATGAGGTTTGAGACTTAAATTGAATCATTTTAACCTTTTTGCTCTACTGGATAGTGGGAGTGGTAGATAAGGGTATGGTGCACTATACTAACGCATGCAGTACTGCTCATCATTGTGATATGATATTTTATTCAGTGGTGAGGCCACTGAAGCCAATGGGGAGGCCCATTGGTTAACCAGGATGGGGAGGCCCATTCCTGTGATCTGATATCGGTGGCCACTAAAGCCAATGGGGAGGCCCATTGGTTAACCAGGATGGGGAGGCCCATTCCTGTGATTTGATATCGGTGGGGAGGCCCACCTATGTTACAGTGGGGAGGCCCACTGCCTTATCACTATGGTTCCCTATATACCAGTAGAGCCTGAATCAAAGACATATTATTTTTCGTTAAACTACGTAATGCAAAATGAGTTTGAATTATGGTTTTTACATTTGTTGGAAGCATATTTACATTGAATGTACAGAAACTTCCATTGGTTTAAGGTTGGTTGATTTATGAATTAATTATTTCGTTTTGTTTCAAAGGCTTTCATGTTTTACTTATATTTTCATCGGTAAAGTACCCACTGAGCGACAACGCTCAGCGAGTTAAGTTTTTCTTGACTCGTAGGTTCGGAGCAGTAGATAAATCTTGGGGAAGCAACGACCAGACCACAGCAAATCTCAGGGGTAGATCTTTTAGATCCATTATGAGTTAGCTAGTTGTGGCATGTATATAAATAAATATAAAAGAGAATTTCTATGTTACAATGGTATGTTAGTAGTGTGTAATAATCATAAACCTTTACTTTATGTTGTATTAGAAGTGTGAACTCTTCTTGCAGATTTGTAGTTGAGGGTATAAGGTGAATTCATTGGGAGTGCATTAAATTTGATGGTATTCATATTGGTCTGTGTAAAATGTTTTCAAAAATCAGAAAAACAAGTTTTGTCGACACTTGGGATCCAAATTTCTAGGCGAAACTATGGCAAAATTTATGTAAAAATCGGAACTAAAATTTGACTAAGTAAATTGGTAGCAACATTAGGATAGTGCGGCGCCTCTACTCGGCTTACACATGTAGGTTGGGAAGAGGTGTTACATGGTTCTTGTGCATCACCCATCTCTGTTCCTATGTTCTCCTCAAACTGCTCGTCAGTATTTTCCCTTTCTTGCTCAATAGGATTCGGTCCCTCGGGTCTTGGAAGTCTATGGATGTTGTCTATAAATCAAACAAGTTCGTTTCCTTGAGACCTTCGTCCGTGCATAAAGTACCTAAGCAATTCAAAAAGAACACTTTAAACAATTTAACAAATAAATTAAAAGAATCAAACTATTAACCAAAAATTGCCTTCCCCGGCAGCGGCGCCGAAAACTTGTTGCGCTTAAAGTAACACTATCACAAAGCGGCACTCGTAAGTATACGAGGCTATTGCAGTGACGGTGATCGCCCCAAGGTCGTCTCACAAGGAAGGAATTGCATGTAATAGTTTGATTAACATGAAATAATAAACTTGAGTGTGTGATTCGATTGGTGAATTGTAATTAACCTTAGAAATGAAAATGAGTGATTTTCTGCAAGATAAATTCAATTATGGAAATGATGCCTAGGGTTGTAGGTCCATTTAATCAAATGTTTAATTATCAAATTATCCATTAATATAACCTTGTACCTTAATTTGTTCCTTAAGATTAATTAGTCAATTATCAATTCACTAGTTTTCACATTTATGAATTAACAACAACCAATTATTTTACATTAGTAAATTAATAAACCCTAGAACTTATATTTCTAATTCATTCTTAGGGTAGTCAATTGCATAGTTCCGATATTAAACTTCTCCTCTCGGTCCGTCATTCAATATTGAGTAATCAATAGGTGGCCAATCTATCAATTTACCTTTAATTTCAATGCAATCAACCAATAACAAGGTATATCAATGGAATCATCAAATCAAATCATTTAATCAAATATACTACAACCCAAAGCATGAGTAAATTAGCTCATCATATTCTTTAAACAAATGCTCATTTCAATATAAACCAAATCAAAGTTATTCATTGCAATATTAATGTTCTTAATACAACAACAACAAATAAGAAATGGATTAAAAGAAAGAGTTGGAAAAACCCCTTTTGGAGATGCTAAAAATCGGACTCCTTGTCTCTTTCATAGCTCCCAAGCTCTCTTGAACAAATGGCTCTCTTCTTGAAGGATGAATGATAGCTCTCTCAAGCTCTCAACTCTCCAATGAAGCCTCTTAAAACCCTAATTCTCAAGAACTAGCTACTCACTTCAAATCCAACGATTGTCTTTGCTCTTGATGTGTGAAAGGAAATAGTGAATGAAGATGGAGAGAATGGTGTCTTACTCTCTCAAGCAAGAACCAAGGAAGAAGATGAATATGGTGTAGAGAATGTCCACTCAATATATTCAATCTATTTTCTATTCCCTCCATGCTCTTCCACTTTGAATTTTTAAGATGCCCATCACTCTTTGTCTCCCACTTTCCAATTTCTTTATATATTTCTTCCACAATTCCTTCCACCTTTCACTCTCTTTTATCTTTTTGTTCTTCACTAATTCACATTAATCCATACCTCGTGCAAGCATTTCAATTGATCCAGGGTGACACAGCTAAGCTTGGTGGCCGTGTCTCTTGGATTTTCTTTTCTTTCTTGGGACATGGCCAAGCTTCTGGCAGTGTCCCTTGCTGCCTTATTTTTTTTATTTGTTTCTAAGGAGTGACACGGCCAAGCTTGGTGAAGCTTGTCCGTGTCTCTTGATGGTGTCACTCTCTGCTTCTTTCTTTTCTTTCTTTGCCTTTTTTCCTTTGGTGAGACACGACCAGTGGCTTGGTCGTGTCTGCTTCTGTCCATCTTTGCTTGAGGGACACGACCAAGCTTGGTTAATCCTAGCCGTGCCCTGCCTTGTCTTTGATTTCTTCTTCTTTTGATGAGAGACACGGCCAAGCCATGACAAGCTTGGCCGTGTCACATGTTTTTCTCCAACAAGTCCACCAAATTTTGATTAAAAAGCTCCATCAAATGTACTTCAACCTAAATCAACAACTTCAAACAAACTTAAGAACAAATTAACATGAAAATTAACTTAAAATCAACAAAAACATCATAAAAAATATATACAAAATTGATCTAAACATGTGACACAATGGATAAACTTTCACACTACAAATTTCTTGTTTGAACTTTAGACAGTTGGGAACATGAAAAGATAGAGCATTGAATGTTCTCCCATCTTATTGGCATTAATTTGTATCTCGATTGGGATAGTCTTTGCCCTTACAAAAAGTTTGATACCCATATTCATTTCTTTTCTTCTTTTCCCTTTTCTTTCTCTTTCTATTTCTTACTCCTTTTCTTTGAGCATTTTATCATTTTGTCTTTCTTCCCTGTAGGCCTGTCAAGTACAGGACTTTCAAGAACTGGATGACCTTTCTCCTTTTTCTCCAATTTTGATTGAATCTTTGGTTGGGTTGGACCAATTCAAGTAAAACTTCCCTTATAAACCAAATGGAAGCCTTTTGTTGCTTTGGTAATAAGAAAACTCGGTTGGCTTTCAAAACCATTTTAGGTTTTATTTTCTTTTCTTTTTCTTCTCTTTTTTTGTCTGTTTGTTTTTTTCTTTTTTCCTCTTTCTCTTTTTTTTTTTGGTTTCATCTCTAAAAGAGTTGTCTTATTTGTGCCAACTTTTGTTTCTAATAATACATGAGAGGAGTGGCATAAATCTTCTTTAACAGGGATAAATCATTTGTTACTCTGATGTTGTCTTGATAGAATGGAGATATTAGGTGAACTTCAGCTACCCTTAAGGTCTTGAGAACATTAACTATCCTTATAGTTTTGGTTATACATTCCATTCTTTGATCTTCTTGCCTCTTCACCTTAGTGATCATAAGACTTATCAAAAGTGAAACAACAGCTCAGGGTGGGTCATCAGGCTTATAAGTCAATAAATAGAAAGTTGAAATCTTATGAAGGCTCAAAGAGACAACTAGGGATTGATATTTAATTGGGTGGATACTAGTTGTTGGCTAACCAAACAATGCATAGATCATCTCTCCTTTAAATAAGCAGAGTTCAATTTTGCCTCAAAAGTTTGTCAAAAGCATGTTCTAAGACTGACTAGGACCTAGACAAAGGTCATTATATAGGAGCCCTCTCTAAGTAAGCATACACAACTCAATGCTATAGAAAAATTTCCTCACCTAGTAAAGTCATTCAAGTCATGATGCATAAATATATTAATTCTTGAATTATCAAGCTAGATTCCTCATTGGTTGAGCACCAAAATGAACAAAAACCATGAAAAATTTGATGAAAATAATTTATTCAAACAATCTTAATTTAAAAAACATAATTGTTCCAATTAAATATTAAAGAAATCAAAATAAATAAAGCAACACTCCAAGCGAAGGGAAGTTCATTGAGTTGGAGTCCAAGATACTCCATTTATTTAGACATATTAAGAGCAAAGGATTTTTTCATCATCCAGGGTCATTGCTTCATCATCCATAGTTAGTCCAAGCACATTATCTTTAGCAGCTTCTCTATCCATATCATCACAAGATGACAAGATGAAACTCTTTATGAAGGTTGTAAGCGGTGGCGCCCTTCCAAATTTAGGTAGAGGATTATTCTTAGTGTTGTGCTTATCAGGCTCAGGCAGCTTACCACTGTCGATTAGATCTTGGATCTCATGCTTCAATCTGGTACATCTATCAGTCTCATGTCCTTAAGTCTAATGAAATTGATAAAAAGCCTTAGTATCAAATTTTGGTGGTAAAGGATTTGGCAAAGGTCAAAGAGTCAAAGGTTATAACAATCCCTTCTTTTGTAGCTTATTGAGAACTCAAGATAGCGGCTTCTCCAATTTTGAAAACTGCCTCATTCCTCCTTGACCAGTGGCATTAACATCAGCTTCCTTTTGTGTATTTTGATTGCTAGGCTGATAATTCTGTTTTGCAGAAAAATGGTTCTTCTCTCTTTCCCTTTGACTTTGCCCACTGGGGTGATAGCTGCCGTTATTGCTCCACTTAGACAGCACATGGTTCTGCTGGTCTTGTAGAATAGGGATTAATCCCTCATTTTTCATTCGATCTCTATTAGTGAACATGTTTTCTGTGGATGCTGCCTTTCCCTTCTTTCTTATGTCAATGTGAGATGCCTCATTAGCATTGTTGATGAGCTCCAGAATTTCAATCAACTAGGTCTTCTTAATTTCAACCAATTGATCTCGTAGCTCGGCCATCCTAGCTTTGACAACTTCATCGATTATATCCCTTAGCTAGTTTGTATCCATCCTTCCAATGAAGCACTTGAATAAAAAATCAATGTTGTAGGTGGTATCGTTATGTGCCTTTGGATTGCCGTACTCCAGGTCTGTGAGCCAGAAAGGATTAATGATATGTCATGTGATGCATGTATGCATGTATGCATAAACAATAAAAAAACAAGGATAAATAGGATGTTCCTTCCAATCTTATAACTTCTACACATAAATGGCGAGTCTCTTTTCCTAGGTATAAAGTTAACAAAAATACCAACATGGGATATTTTATTTTTAAAAAGTTCTCTCGGACGTTTCAACCAATAGTTATATTTTCAAAAATGGAAATCAGTTCATGATAATTCCCATTAATTAGGTTTTAATCCATTCAACCAACTATAGTAGCTTTCATGTTATATTTAATTAAAATTAAATTAAGAGGTTTATTATAAATAGATTTCTCACTTGAAAAAGTAACTAATGATTCATGCCAAAAATAAGCCCATGGTTAATAATTCTTAGTATAAACTAGGCTCACAATTGATTTTTGGTATTTCATAATTGACCTAAATATTTGTAAGCTCTTTTAAAAGATTATGAAAATAAATTTATTTCTAAGCCCTTTGTAAAAGATTTTAGAAAAAATGGATTTTGGGCTTTGTATTTGGGTCATGAGAAAAGAATTTTTTATTTGTTTTTTAGAAAAGTTTTATGTCCAAAGACCATCCTGAAAAATTTTAAAAATAGATTTGGTCTTTTGGACTTTAAAGAAAAATTTATTTTGAGCTTACAATGTACTTAGTTCATATTAGAAAAAGAAAAAATCAAATAAGCCATGATTTAAGCCAAGATAAATTAACCATACTCAAACAACAAGCATTTGGGGTAAAAACCTAAGGAAAGTAACTAGGCCAATTACATGAGCTTTAGAGTTTGGGTTGAAAAGGCTTAGGTTCCCATAACAAGTATATATCAAAAGGCATAAGGCTATGAGTGGTTATGCCATGCTCGATCTCCATACCTTGATTGAAAGTATGGTATCCCTCACATAACACAATGCGGGTAACACGGGCGTTCTAACTCACGCACACGATGCAATCTAATATGATGCAACGGATAATATCATGATAAGAAAGAATATAATAATATAAAGACCAACGGAATCAACTTCTCTTATCCCCAGCGGAGTCATCACTGTGAGCAGCGATTTTCGCCCCCACTCCCGGTGGAATGGTTCTTGTGACTTCGGCACTATTTATGTCACGACCCAATTTGTACATATGTACAGTACATCCATGTACAGTACATCCGCGTACAGTAACAGGAGCCGTCCCGAGTAATCACCAAAGAACACGAAGGGAAAGGAAGCTCTATAGGACAAAAAGGACCTAACTGAAAAGATTGTAAAAGTTTTGGGGAGGTGACTGTAATTTTAAAAAGTTTTGGGGAGGTAAATGTAATTTCCAAAAGTTGTACCAGAGGTTCTTAATAGTGCATATAACAGACTCCAGAAATGGAAAGTAGAGAAAAATTGGTTCGAAATGGAACACCACGGTTTTTCCCGAAAACGCATAGTTTGAGAGATACAGTGGATTCTTTACCAAGGGTATTTTTGTCATTCTTGTGATAATAATGTATACACTGGAAAACAAGACACGTAAAGGTATCTGAAGTAAATGGAAGGACTCCACAGTGATCGATGTTGAAGAATGAACCTAAGTGGAGACCCGAATCACGTAAGGACCTAAAGGGAATTTTTACAAAAGTCAAGGGCATGAGCGTATTTTTATAAATTAGTTAAAAATCAAGAATGAATGTCGGTAATGGAAACAAGAGGTTGAAAGGAGGAGAACAGTACATTTTACGCGTCGTAAAACCACCCGGGTACGAAGAAAAGGCAAAACCTTCCATTGAAGGGTATTTTGGTCTTTTCACTTCCACCCATTTTCTAGAAAAGGGACACATGGCATAGTAATTTTCTAGAAAAGGACACATGGCAAAATCTTGTTTAAAGACACTTTTGGGTTGGATTAATCTTAACCCTCCATATGGCACCATCCTAGTTAAGATACTTTTGTGGTGGTTACATCTTAACCCTCCAAAATGAAATTAATTAAATAAATGGAAAATGGAAAAATATAAAAAGGGAGAGAAGGACGATTAAGGAATTAAGGACACATTTTTTCTCCATTTTTGAGAGGCATGCCGTATTCTCTCCACCAACAAAAGGGAAGGAATTTTTTTCAAGTGTTCAAGTGGATTTTTGGAAGGAAAAGCTTTATTTTAAGGTAAGGATTCCAATTCTAGCTTTAGTTTATTCATTTGATTGATAGTTTTCAAGTTATCAATGAAAGAAAAGTTGGGAAGATTATGGGAAAGATAAGAAAGTGAAGAGAAATTAGAGTAAATGATTCATACATGTAGAAGTGATGAATAAATGGTAATTAGTAGCTTAAGATAGCAAGAATCAAGGCTTGAACATATGGTTTTTATAATGTTCTTATTATGGAAGTTATGAAAATTATAGGAAATCAAAGGGATAAAGAAGAAGAAGGGAAGAAAGAATAGGACAAGCAAGGAACAAAGCAAATAAACAAGGTTTGGTACTTAAATCATTGCCTTTTCACTTAATTCACATATTTTGCATTATGGGACTTTTGAAATGGTTTTGAAATAATGTTATTATGTGTGGTAAATATGTGGGAAAGTGCTCTTGAACCATTTGTAATCAATTGATTGTGAAAAGAATGAAAACAAAACAAACTAGCTAAACTTTGCTCAAATATCCATAAACATTGATGAACTTTTAATCACTCCTTTGGTTTGATTTTTGGAAGAGGAACCCTTAGTCCTTCAATGGTATCACAAAAGGATTCTAAAAATCAATTTTGCAAGAAAAAAATGAATTTCCTTCAAGTTTTGAAAATTGGGCCGAATGGTCCCTTTTGGGCACCATTCTGCAGCTTTCATTTTGGGCAGTCCGTTGAAGGGGCAAACGAAAGAATTTTTTGACGAAATTTTACATGCATTTAGTTAACTTATGAAAGTGTTTTCCTGCAAAAATTCAGCCAAAAATAAGTTTGTTTACTTGGTCAAAACTGTTGCCAAAGTTGACTGATTTTCAGCAGTAAAAACAGATTTTACCATTTAGTTGTCGCGCGCCATTGCGTTGCCGATTTTACGCACCGCGCTACTATTCATTTGGTCATTTTTCTAAATGTGTTAAAACATGAATATTATGATATGGATTGATGTTAAGTCATATAAAATGACATGAAGGAGAATTGGAAATGATCAGAAAGGCATCATGACAAGCTATTCCGACAATACATGCATTATGGAAAAATCATGACCTATTGAATATCATGACCAAAGTAAGTTAATAAATTGTTTACGCTCTACTTGGTTATGACAGAACCCTTGAGATAAGGGTATGATGCATCATACTATTACTGCAATACTGCTTATGACATGATATGATATTCCGGCTGAAGGCCGATGATTGCAATGACATGATCAATGATGCAATGATAATGGCCATTGGCACATGTGCAAGAATTATGATGAAAGATAATGAAATATGATCATGACGAGATATGTTTATCATGACCCTTCCTTATCCGCTGACGTTCTGTTAAACCAGTAGAGCAACCAAAATGATAAAAGCAAGAGAAATGATTTAAATTCAAATTATTCAGTCAAGCCTTTTTACCATCTGTGTTTTGTATTGATTCCTTTCAAGTATTTAAAGTATATAAATGTATGTTCAAATCATTCTTTCATTTTATTTATTTATTGCAATGATTTAAGTACCCACTAAGCAATTGCTTAGCGAGTTTAGTTTCCCTCTAAACTCGTAGGTTAAACGAGGAGACGAGATTGCAGCATGTCCTGCGCAGCTGGCCTTGACTACTACTTTGGGTAGGAGTTTGGATATGATTGATTGTAGCAATATGGCATGTACATAAGCTTGTATGATCTAGCAAATAAATGTATTTTATTGAAAAGCTAGAACACGTACACTGCTAGTAATCTAATAAATCTTATTTGGGTTTAGCACTTATGTATGCAAGTATAGAAGTGTGAATTCTTCTTGCAGGATTGTAGTTGAGGTTATAAGGGTGGATTATTGGGAGTGTGCTTGAGTTGAATTGTGAAACAAAATGTTTTTCAAAAATAAGAAAAATCAGTTTTGGCGACACTTGGGACCTCCATTTTTAGGGGAGGTTATGGCAAAATTTTTTTAAAATCAGCACTTAAAATTGGCTAAGTAAAATATTAAGACACAACCACCATGAGTTAACAGTCCATCTTGGTCTATAAACGTAGGCTAAGATGGGGTGTTACATTTAGTGGTATCGGAGCACCGGTTTAGCCGGTCCTGGAAAATTCAACATAGGAGGATACACATTTTATGTTGGGAGTGGCCATTACCAATGTAAAATGGGATATCCTATAGCAGATAAGAAATGAGAGCATACATCATTTAGGTACGAAATGTCAGTATAGTAGAAAGAATATTATAAATACATAAGTATATAAGGTACATGTGATAAAGGAAAATCTAATAGTGCTTACGTTCATGCCATATAGGAAAGTTAATGTGTTGAGTCAAGCCAGCTGCTAATTCTTATCACGATATATGTATGCTGTATAAAGTTGCAAGAGGCAGAATCACAAAGAGTTATAGATCAAGAGAAGGAATCACACGCTTTCGTACCATAAATGTAGAAATGGGTCTCGGATTTATGCCACGACCCGCAACGATGGCTGTGGAAGGCCCCGAAGTTTATTTAAGATAAATGATAGTACCATTGCAATAAACGGCAAGAATGGTACCTGTTCCTACCAAAAGAGAAAGGAAGTCCCCAATTGAGAAGTTAAGGAAATATGGGGCTAAAGAATGTTCTATAGAGTTACATGAAAATGCATTTCCAGAAAATTTAATAGAGTTACCATTATGAGAATTTGACATAATGTTGGTATTGGATTGGCTAACAAGGCATAAAACAGTGGTTGATTATAAGAAGAAAGAGAGTAATACTTCATACTCCCCACAAGGAGGAAGTGACGGCAGTAGGAAAGAGAGTCGATTACCTAAACAACGTAACAGCAGCAGTTACAACAAGGCGTTCCATACAAACGGATGTGAGGCATACTTGGTAAGCACTATGGAAGTAAAGAAGAATGTGATAAAGATTCAAGAGGTATCTACAATGTGTGATTTTCTCGTTGTTTCTTTAGACGAGCTACCCGGATTATCACCTAAGAGAAAAGTAGGATTCACTATAAATGTATATCCGGGAACTGCACCGGTGTTGGTTGCCTCATACCGAATGGTACCAGCGGAACCCAAAGAAATGAAAATGCAATTATAGGAGCTACTCGACAAGGGTCTTATATAGCCAAGTATTTCTTCATGGGGCACGCCAGTACTCTTTGTCAAGAAGAAAGATAAATCCTTAAGGTCATATGTGAACTATAAGTAGTTGAAGGAGCTTGCGATTAAGGATAAATATCTATTACCATCCATTGACGATGTATTCAACCAACTTAAGGGAACCAAGGTTTTGTTTAAAAAAAAAAAATTAGATCACCGACTGGGATATCAGCAGCTGCGGATCAAAGGAAAAGACATTCCAAAAACTACATCTAGAACTCGATACGGACGTTATAAGTTCCTTGTAACGGCTTTTGAGCCCACAAATGTGTCAGTAGTATTCATGGATTTAATGAATCATATCTTTCATCCATATTTTGACCAATTTGTAAATGGTGTTCATAGATGACACCTTTATTTATTTAAGGAACAAAGAAGAATACGATCTATACTTTTGCATAGTATTGCAAATGTTGCGAGAGAAGCAGTTGTACGTCAAACATGACAAATGCAAGTTTTGATTGGAAAAAGTGACATTATTAGAACACACCATATTAGCATAAGGCATTAAAGTAGGTCTTAAGGAAACAAAAGCCATTTTGGAATGGAAAACACCAAAGACAATAATAGAAGTAAGAATCTTCTTAGGACTGACTGGTACTACTATTGTTTTATAAAAGGGTTTCCATTATTATCATCCCAATGACAAGGTTGTTTTAAAGGAATGCCAAACTCCAATGGACTGATAAATGTTAGAGGAACTTTGAGAAACTAAAGGAAAAGTTAACGAATGCTTCAATAACCATACGGCCTGTGTCCAGCAAAGAATTTGTGATATATAGTGATGCTTCACACATCGGTTAAGGTTATATGCTTATGCAAAAGGATAAAATAGTCGCATAAGTCTTTTGATGATTTAAACCATACGAAAAAAATAATAATAATAACCCGGCACACTGTTTGGAATTAACAGTTATCGTATTGGCTTTCAAGATTTGGAGATATGATTTATATGGAGAAAAGTGTTATATTTATACAGACGCAAAAGTTTAAAATATCCGCCAACCCAAGAGGATCTCAATTTATGGTAAGGAAAGTAAACTCAAGTTTTGGAAATAACAGCTAAGTTATAAATTATCATCTAAGAAAAGCTAACGTAGTGGCTGACGCACTTGGAGGAAAATCGATACCAGCCTTAGGCGTTATAAAGATTAGTTTAAGACCAATGGAAGAGGAAGTACTAGTAGTAGAAATGCAAGCATAAACTATGTTTCTTTTCAAGAAATTCATCAAGTGAAAAAGGAAAACGAATAAATACAAAAATGGATCAAGCAAGTGCAAGGAGGAAGGGATATAAAATTCTAAATTTCTAAGAACAGTAGTTTGTATTATGACAATAGAGTAATGATACTAACAATGGGAGACATAAGAAAGAAAATTTTTTTTTGAAAAGCATATAGTAGTCTCTACGCAATGCATCCAGGAGTTACAAATGTATCAATATCTAAAGAAGTTTTTAATGGTAGCCTGGAATGAAGAGAGGTATTGTTGATTTTATGACCAAATGTTTAATATGTCAACAAGCAAAAGCGAAATATCAAATACTATCGGGACTGTTACAACTAATTCCCACTCTGGTATGGAAATGGGAACATATCATTATGGATTTCGTCAAAGAACTACCAATGACACGAGGCCGGCATGACGTTGTCCGGATAATCGTTGACTGCCTAACTAAGTTAGCTTATTTTCTACTTTTACTAATGGATTATTCAATAGATAAGTTGGTGGAAATGTACGCCAAGGAAATTGTACGATTACACAGGATTCCAACATCTATCATTTTAGGCAGAGGTCCACAATTCACCATGAATTTATGAACGAAGTCGCAAACAGCTTCTGAAACCCAAACAAATTATAGCACTGCCTTTCACCCGTAAACAGATAGACAATTTGAAAGAGTAATCCAAATTTTGGGATGACATATTAAGAGTATGTGTTATAGAATTTAAGGGTGGCTGGAATAGGTATTTGAGTTTAATTGAATATGCATATAACAACGACTATTAATTCAGTATACGGTGATGCCCTATAAAGAATTATACGAAAGAAACCATGGAACACCAGAGTGTTGGACCGAATTAAGTAAAGACAAGATAAAATCATATGCGGGTAGGTAGAAGCAAAATCATATGCCAACTCGAAACGAAGGGACATAGAACTCTAAGTGGAAGACAAGGTTTTTCTTAAGACTTTCCCATGAAAGAAGGTATTAAGATTTAAGCAGAAAAGTAAGTTAAGCCTTAGGCTTATTGGACTATACGAGATCATCGAACGCATAGATCAATAGCCTATCGGTTAACTCTATTACCAGAACTGAACAAAATACATAATGTTTTTCACATTTCAATGATAAGGCAAGATCGTTTGAACTTCCCACACGATATAAAGATACAAAACATCAGAGTCCAATCTGACCTCAATTATGAAGAAGAACCAATAGAAATTTTAGCACGAAAAGTCAAAGGATTAAGAAATAAGAAAATTTCTCCAGTTAAAGTGCGGCAAAGGAACCATAGAATGGAAGAGATAATTTGGGAAAAGGAACGGATAATGAGGATGGAAGTCTAAATTTTACACCCGATCAGCTTCGGGACGAAGCCTAAATTTTAGAGGGGAAGAAATGTCACGACCCAATTTGTACATATGTACAGTACATCCATGTACAGTACATCCGCGTACAGTAACAGGAGCCGTCCCGAGTAATCACCAAAGAACACGAAGGGAAAGGAAGCTCTATAGGACAAAAAGGACCTAACTGAAAAGATTGTAAAAGTTTTGGGGAGGTGACTGTAATTTCAAAAAGTTTTGGGGAGGTAAATGTAATTTCCAAAAGTTGTACCGGAGGTTCTTAATAGTGCATATAACAGACTCCAGAAATGGAAAGTAGAGAAAAATTGGTTCGAAATGGAACACCACGGTTTTTCCCGAAAACGCATAGTTTGAGAGATACAGTGGATTCTTTACCAAGGGTATTTTTGTCATTCTTGTGATAATAATGTATACACTGGAAAACAAGACACGTAAAGGTATCTGAAGTAAATGGAAGGACTCCACAGTGATCGATGTTGAAGAATGAACCTAAGTGGAGACCCGAATCACGTAAGGACCTAAAGGGAATTTTTACAAAAGTCAAGGGCATGAGCGTATTTTTATAAATTAGTTAAAAATCAAGAATGAATGTCGGTAATGGAAACAAGAGGTTGAAAGGAGGAGAACAGTACATTTTACGCGTCGTAAAACCACCCGGGTACGAAGAAAAGGCAAAACCTTCCATTGAAGGGTATTTTGGTCTTTTTACTTCCACCCATTTTCTAGAAAAGGGACACATGGCATAGTAATTTTCTAGAAAAGGACACATGGCAAAATCTTGTTTAAAGACACTTTTGGGTTGGATTAATCTTAACCCTCCATATGGCACCATCCTAGTTAAGATACTTTTGTGGTGGTTACATCTTAACCCTCCAAAATGAAATTAATTAAATAAATGGAAAATGGAAAAATATAAAAAGGGAGAGAAGGACGATTAAGGAATTAAGGACACATTTTTTCTCCATTTTTGAGAGGCATGCCGTATTCTCTCCACCAACAAAAGGGAAGGAATTTTTTTCAAGTGTTCAAGTGGATTTTTGGAAGGAAAAGCTTTATTTTAAGGTAAGGATTCCAATTCTAGCTTTAGTTTATTCATTTGATTGATAGTTTTCAAGTTATCAATGAAAGAAAAGTTGGGAAGATTATGGGAAAGATAAGAAAGTGAAGAGAAATTAGAGTAAATGATTCATACATGTAGAAGTGATGAATAAATGGTAATTAGTAGCTTAAGATAGCAAGAATCAAGGCTTGAACATATGGTTTTTATAATGTTCTTATTATGGAAGTTATGAAAATTATAGGAAATCAAAGGGATAAAGAAGAAGAAGGGAAGAAAGAATAGGACAAGCAAGGAACAAAGCAAATAAACAAGGTTTGGTACTTAAATCATTGCCTTTTCACTTAATTCACATATTTTGCATTATGGGACTTTTGAAATGGTTTTGAAATAATGTTATTATGTGTGGTAAATATGTGGGAAAGTGCTCTTGAACCATTTGTAATCAATTGATTGTGAAAAGAATGAAAACAAAACAAACGAGCTAAACTTTGCTCAAATATCGATAAACATTGATGAACTTTTAATCACTCCTTTGGTTTGATTTTTGGAAGAGGAACCCTTAGTCCTTCAATGGTATCACAAAAGGATTCTAAAAATCAATTTTGCAAGAAAAAAATGAATTTCCTTCAAGTTTTGAAAATTGGGCCGAATGGTCCCTTTTGGGCACCATTCTGCAGCTTTCATTTTGGGCAGTCCGTTGAAGGGGCAAACGAAAGAATTTTTCGACGAAATTTTACATGCATTTAGTTAACTTATGAAAGTGTTTTCCTGCAAAAATTCAGCCAAAAATAAGTTTGTTTACTTGGTCAAAACTGTTGCCAAAGTTGACTGATTTTCAGCAGTAAAAACAGATTTTACCATTTAGTTGTCGCGCGCCATTGCGTTGCCGATTTTACGCACCGCGCTACTAGTCATTTGGTCATTTTTCTAAATGTGTTAAAACATGAATATTATGATATGGATTGATGTTAAGTCATATAAAATGACATGAAGGAGAATTGGAAATGATCAGAAAGGCATCATGACAAGCTATTCCGACAATACATGCATTATGGAAAAATCATGACCTATTGAATATCATGACCAAAGTAAGTTAATAAATTGTTTACGCTCTACTTGGTTATGACAGAACCCTTGAGATAAGGGTATGATGCATCATACTATTACTGCAGTACTGCTTATGACATGATATGATATTCCGGCTGAAGGCCGATGATTGCAATGACATGATCAATGATGCAATGATAATGGCCATTGGCACATGTGCAAGAATTATGATGAAAGATAATGAAATATGATCATGACGAGATATGTTTATCATGACCCTTCCTTATTCGCTGACGTTCTGTTAAACCAGTAGAGCAACCAAAATGATAAAAGCAAGAGAAATGATTTAAATTCAAATTATTCAGTCAAGCCTTTTTACCATCTGTGTTTTGTATTGATTCCTTTCAAGTATTTAAAGTATATAAATGTATGTTCAAATCATTCTTTCATTTTATTTATTTATTGCAATGATTTAAGTACCCATTATGCAATTGCTTAGCGAGTTTAGTTTCCCTCTAAACTCGTAGGTTAAACGAGGAGACGAGATTGCAGCATGTCCTGCGCAGCTGGCCTTGACTACTACTTTGGGTAGGAGTTTGGACATGATTGATTGTAGCAATATGGCATGTACATAAGCTTGTATGATCTAGCAAATAAATGTATTTTATTGAAAAGCTAGAACACGTACACTGCTAGTAATCTAATAAATCTTATTTGGGTTTAGCACTTATGTATGCAAGTATAGAAGTGTGAATTCTTCTTGCAGGATTGTAGTTGAGGTTATAAGGGTGGATTATTGGGAGTGTGCTTGAGTTGAATTATGAAACAAAATGTTTTTCAAAAATAAGAAAAATCAGTTTTGGTGACACTTGGGACCTCCATTTTTAGGGGAGGTTATGGCAAAAGTTTTTTAAAATCAGCACTTAAAATTGGCTAAGTAAAATATTAAGACACAACCACCATGAGTTAACAGTCCATCTTGGTCTATAAACGTAGGCTAAGATGGGGTGTTACAATTTAGGCTCAGGGCCTTAGAGAACACGAGCCTAAGCCTGGAGAAAATGGAGTCACCACCCGGACGGGCTGGGAAAAAGAAAGGGTTGGATGACTTGATTTCTAAGGATTCCCCAACCCCCTAATGAGTTCGGAAAGTTAGGTACGTGTGAGAAGGTGAGAAATGGCCCAGCACCCTCACAATGCCTGGTTCAATGGAACCGGCCTCCTTTGCAGGTCTTAATATTATAAAATTCTTAAATGTAACGATATTATCCATATTGCATGCATTCATAAGAATAAATAAATACTTTATTAAAATCACAACAATGTCCAAACAAAGCAAATAAATGGGGATTGATGGAAACATGCCCTTACATCATCCATGTCTAAATGACTAAATAGGGATTAATGCCTTTGATGGATTAATGAATGCTTCTTGTTGTTAATTTTTGTCGTTTCTTGCTCCTAGGATTTTTGTCTTCTTTTTCCTTCTAAGATAGAAGTCCCAAGTCTCGATCAAGTAAAACAATTTTCCTCTCCTAATTCTGTGTTTTAATGTGTTATTTATAGAAAAAATAAAAAAACCTAATTCTAATTGTCTAAGGAAATTAAACTATTTAGGAAAAGAAATCAAAACCAAATAGAAATCGGTTTCAAAAAAACTGCGCTAGCAAAAAATTACCGCGGGCGAAAATTGTGAGCGAGCGCTGGCGGGCTAGCCAATTTGCCGCAGGAATTTCCTGTGGCAAATTGGCCCAAGGCCATTTCGCCGCAGGAACTTCCTGCAGTGAATTGGCCCAAGCATATTCACTTTCGGCCATGAAATTTTTCGTTGCCAATTTTTATTTATTTATTTATTATATATATTTTTTTATTTTTTAACTTTACTAATATTACTTTTTTTATTTTTATTAAAAATTATAAATAATAAATACTAAATACTAAAATAGATATTATTTAATTAAAATACCACAAAAATTATTTTGGACTATATAAAAAATATCACACCAGACTGGGTCAAAAATTAAGGGTCTACAATCTGCCCCCTGCTTGAGCGATCTGAGACTATGATAAAAGATAGTGAAAAGCAATGTGATTTAATTTTGAGAAAATAGGCTTAATTTTTCTGAGATGGTTTAGGTTTTGGGTTCTGGACCCGGTTTGAGTTCTGGACTCATAAAAGACTTGGGTTCTAGACCCGGGATAGTTTAGGTTCTGAATCCGGTTTGAGTTCTAGACTCGAAAAAGACTTGGGTTTTGGACCCGGGATGATTTGGGTTTCGGACCCTGTTTGAGTTCTAGACTCGAAAAAGACTTGGGTTCTGGACCCGGGATGGTTTGGGTTTCGGACCTAGTTCGAGATCTAGACTCAGAAAAGACTTGGGTTCTGGACCCAGGATGATTTGGGTTCTAGACCCGGTTTGAGTTTTAGACTCAGGAAAGACATGGGTTCTGGACCCGGGATGGTTTGGGTTCTGGATCCGGTTCGAGTTCTGGACTCAGAAAAGACTTGGGTTCTGAACCCAGGATAGTTTGGGTTTTGGACACGGTTTGAGTTCTAGACTCGGAAAAGACTTGTGTTCTGGACCCAGGATGGGTTAAGTTCTAGACTCGGTTCGAGTTTTGGACTCAAAAAAGACTTGGGTTTCGGACTAGGGATGGTTTGGGTTCTGGACCCGATTTGAGTTCTGGACTCGAAAAAACTTGGGTTCTAGACCCGAGATGATTTATTTTCTGGACCCGATTTGAGTTCTGGACTCGAAAAAGACTTGGGTTTTGGACCTGGGATGGTTTGGGGTCTAGACCTGATTCGAGTTCTAGACTCAAAAAAGACTTGGGTTCTAGACTCAAGCTAAGTTCTGGACTAAAGAGGAAATTTATATTTTGGGCTCGAACTATGTTTTGGACTTGAGACAGAATTTAAGTTCTGGACTTAAGGATAATTTGGGTTTTGGACCCAAGCTAAGTTCTAGACTTAAGGATTTTGGGTTCTGGATCCGAGCTAAGTGAGATTTAATAATTGTAAAAAAATTTAGCTAATTTTTACCATGCACTGCAAAAAATTTAGCTAATTTTTACCATGCACATATCTTCTTGCCACCTGCGTGTAAAAATATTTAAAAAGTGCAAAAAATTTTATATACATGCAAATATCTAAATGATTGAATTGAATAATTGAGTTTCCTATTTATTTACTGTGTAGTTACTATTTATGCACTACTCACCAACTATTCATTTACTATTTGTAAATAGTCATTTACTATTTATCAATAGTAAAATTTACTTTTTTTTTTCCTTTTTTTTAAGAGAATACTGTTTTTTCTTTTTGATTTTTGTCTTTTTCCTTTGCCATTTCTCTATATAAACCTTGCAGCTCATTTCTTCATTTCATTCATAGTAGGTCATCTCTTCATTTCGCATAGTTATACATCTTTTATATAAGAGAGTTTAGCATAGAGTTGAGGAAAAAATGCATGCTTCAAGATCAAGAACTCGATTTAATGCTGAGTTATTGGAGTTTTATTCGGCGGCATGAAAATGAAAATATAAGTCTACTAGCTGGGATGCCACTTCGTCGCAGTTCAAATCAAAAGAGTAAGGTAATTATTTATTTTAACAGCAGATTATTTTTCATATTTTTATTTTTTTTTCATTTTTTTCATTTTTCTTTTTATTTTGTTTTGTTTTTTTATTTCTTTTTATTTTTTGTTTCTTTTTTGTTGTTGTTGTTTTTTTTTTAAAGATTTAGGAAAAATAAATTAATTAGATGAATATATTTAAGAATTTAAGTAAATAGATAGACTAAAAATAGAATATAAATAAATTTAGTCTAAAAATCAATGATGATGATATACTTACCTTGTGTTAACTTACCTGGCTTTGTGTTAGCATGATCATTGCGTTATCTGGGGCGGAGGGTGTGTCTATAAAGCCCGACAATGGTATGATGTAGCGCCTTCTCGGGTAAGATGGATTATTCGAGATTGTGGTTTTGAAAGCTTTATCTTGCAATTACAATCTGAGGAGTGTCCGATAGACCAGAGTGTAGTTCAAGCATTGTCAGAACGGTGGATGGACACGACCCATACTTTTCACCTACCTATAGGAGAAATGACCATTGGCCCGGTCAATTATATAACCATAACTGGTATCCGGTACTATGGCCTTCCGGTCCCTCTTACCAATGATATTCTAACATTTGAAGAAGTCCAACAGTTAATTGGTATGGAACCATCATTTAAAGGGCCTTTCAAAAAAAATTGAGACAATTCGGAGTTATTGAATGAACTACAAAGGATAGGTTCGTAGAGAAATAACCAAACCATATTCTCGAGGATTTTTACTGTGTTTGCTCTGGTCGACCAACACCAAATCCGCCATCCATTTGTCAGTTTTGAAGGCCCTTACTGATATGAGTATGGTACCGCTTTACAGCTGGGGTGAAGCTGGCCTTGCTTGTCTTTACCATGAACTTGACAAAATTTGCAGAAATAAGAAGTCTTTTGTTGGCTTTATGGCGGTTGTCGAGGTACTCTTCTTCCACCAATGTCAATTCCATTCTTATTCCTGCATATTTAATTTTTATTGTTGCTGTAGATATGGGCATATGAGAACAATCTTGTGAGGGTGCCTAATATTTCCAGAGAGAGAATCAGGTATCTGAGATTAAATTTTTGGTTGTCAGATAGTGTAGAAGTTTCCGGCTCTCACCATGTGCATACCCAACGCTTTCTCTTGAGTTGCTTAACCTGAGGCTAGGAAAATAGCATTAGCATACTTTAAAATTTATATAAAATTCCTATTACCTTATGTCATTTTGTAGGTCAATTTGGCCTGGTGGAACACAGAAGAGCGGATGAACTGGACTTCCTCCATGAATGCCGCACTACCTTTTCAACATACCCGCCAAGTCATTGCCGTCCCTGTGTCTAGTGGCTGGTTTTTTAGAAAGAGAGTATACGAGTGGTTTCTTAGTCCCGAGCAGTAGAGGATCCCGATGTGTTGCTTGGAATATACCTTAAATATCACATCAATGCCGGAGAATGTTTGGTGGTTGGCTCAGTACGGTTATGATGTTGAAATATTTCTCTATCCGTCGGGTGCATCTTATACCCAGTTTATTCAAGTAGGACTTTTGAACTTTGATGTATCTCCTGTTGGTGTATGGGAGATTCCCGAGGAAAATGAGGATAGAGATGAAGAGGAGTATCATGGAGAGGGAGGAGAGTTTGCTTCACATCTCAAGGCTAGCACTTCTCAGGTAAATTTTTACCATTTTTCCATTGCAATCGCTTTTTTTATTAACTTGTTTTAACTTTTTTTATGATTGTTGTAGGCTGCTGGCTCATTTGGTCATGAAGCTGGACCTTCTTTTACTGCTCCTCCATTTGCTCATTCTAATCAATCGAAGATGCCTTCTCATCCATAGGGCATTGATATGAATTACCTGGTAGGTTTTCTTGTTCCATGATAATTTATGCTATATGTATGCATGATTATGTATGCTCTTACTCTTTTCCTTTCTGGCTCACAGCGAATGCTTGAAGAACAAAACAAGAAACTTCAAGAAGAGTTGGCCGCTAGTAGTCAATAGGTTTCCCATTTTGAGAAATTGTATCACCAATCAGAGCAAGATTTTTGAGACTTCCGGTTTCAGGGAATGAGAGATCCTGGTGCTTCGTCATCTAGAGGCCCCCAAACTGATGACCATGAGATCCTTTCATCTACTTCAGATGATAACCATTATAGATCTGAATTTTAGGGTAATAGAGATTCAGGTGCTTCTACTTCTGGCAGACTCGGGATGGGTGATATGCCTCCTTCTTCAATAGGCAATGACTTTTTTAAGGCTGTGTTTGATCATGATCCACCACCTCATTCATAGTGATGCATAAGTATTGTATCAATTGAGGAAATATTGTATAATAAGTATAATAATAAAAATAATAATGATGATATAAAATTTTATTTTTATTGCAACTCTTTTTTTTTCTTTTTTTTATTTTTGTTTCTATCATTATTATTGATACGCTACAATTCAATATTTTCACATTCACACCAATTTACCAAAACCAAATGCAATGCGACAATTTAAGAACTTTCATTGCCAATTCCTTATCCTCGTGCATCTCGGTCTCACGCTTTTTCTTATCAATTTTGGAATAGCACAATCATCCTATATAAATCTATTTTGACACCATAATTTCATACAGAAACCAGAAAATTTTCTACTTCAACGTAAAAACTCCTTTTAACAATTCTACTTTTCCTTCATTCATCAACAATGACCAAACTCCATTTGAAGAAAACAAAATTTCTATTTAAAAATATGAATGCCACTCATTGGAAACAAATATCTTGGTCAAAAATTGATACTTTGAAGTGTTTTCAAAATGTTCAATTGGACCATTCTTTTTTACATGCCATGGCTTCTTTTTGGA
Organism: Garcia nutans; assembly: GCA_947685225.1. Taxonomy (NCBI): domain Eukaryota; kingdom Viridiplantae; phylum Streptophyta; class Magnoliopsida; order Malpighiales; family Euphorbiaceae; genus Garcia; species Garcia nutans. The sequence goes on along the minus strand of CANTUV010000007.1, from coordinate 25,779,227 downwards.
ATATGGATTCTAGGACATTTAAAATTAATGGCTTTGAAATATGTCCCTTGATTGAAGAATTTGAGGCCATCCTTGGATATCCAAGTAATCAACAAATGGCGTTACCTATATTGATTTCCAAGACTCAACAAAAGATGCAAATGTTATTTAAACTTTCAAAGCCCGAAGTTCTACAGTCGATGAGAGGTGAGAAAATTCTGCTTGGTCTCTTAATTGACTTTTGCCTTTCTCATTTGGCTCCTACTAAGGCATGGGGATGTATGCTTTGTCTATGCTTGCTTGGCATATTCTTACTTGTTTCTTCTGATGGAGATATTGATCCACAAGTATTGGATATCATGGACCAAATGGAAGGAGGCTTGTCGCCGATACCCGTGATCTTAGCTGAGACTTTAGTTTGATTAGACCAACTTAAATTGACATTATCAAAGAAACTGATCGGGAGTCCATTGTAGCTTTAGGTAATTACATAAACTGCCCTTTCTGGTTTTCAATTTAGGTTCCTTTTTTTATTGCTCTAATTTTTGCATAGTCCGCTCTTTTGGGTTTTCGGAACTAGCGAGCTGTCCTAATTTTTGCCTAAGCCGCCCTTGCTGGTTTTTAACTTAGTGGATCCCTTTTATTATTATTATTTATTTTATTACTCTAATTTTTGCCTAGTCCGCCCATGCAGGTTTTCAAAACTAGCGAGTTGTCCTAATTTTTACCTAAGCCGCCCTTGCAGGTTTTCAACTTAGCGGACCTTCTTCTTTTTTTTTTCTTTAATTAGATTTTTTCTTACAGATTTGGCTTCAGGAGCATCTCTGCTTACTCGATACTCCATCTATGAATTTTACTAGATATCTGCCACGACATGATTCTGCTAGGAAATTACTCCATCCTGCTTCTTCGTATGTTGACTGGGTTGAATGGATCCACTCACGCGCTGAAGTCAACATCCATTAGTTAGTACCTTGGTGGAATATTTCTTGTATCACCATGCGGACATACTTGATGTATGTTTCTCTTGCTGCTCTTCGTCGAGGTACTTGCTATGATCCTCGCCGGCTTGATCGTCAGTACGACGCTGAGCCTTGAGGTTCTGAATTCACTTCCGATTTAGACATGCCTTGTCTGACTGAAGCCTACTTGGATTGGCTGAAGCAAAGTTGGCTTGCACGTTACACTTATCGTCTGCCATAGATTTTACATTTGTCAATTTCTTTAGAAAGTGTATTGTTAGGATGAAATAATAAAAGTAATAATAAGAGATGTTTCTTTTCCTTTTATAATTTGTCATCTCCTTTTGCTATTGTTTTTATTTATTTCATCCATATCTGGTCAAATACTTATAACAGTACATATAGAATAATTTTAATATTAATTCTATTTTATTAAATTGGGGAACAATCAAACATAAAGCTAGCATACACAAGATCACTCATGTTGCCAACTAGCCCTTTTGGATTTTCTAATTGATGATTTTCTCTCATTTAACACTAATTGTTGCCTAGCCCGCCCTTTTGGGTTTTTGAAACTAGTGACTGCTCTAACTTTTGCCTAGGTCACCCTTTTGGGTTTTCAACCTAGCAAGCTCTTTTTTCTTTTTCTCTTTTTTTTTCTTTTTGTTATACATAAAACCTCTTCAACTTGTCAATGTTCACTGGCTCACTAAACTCATTTTCGTCCATGTCTGATAGCTTCACGGCACCCTTATTCATGACTTGTTTCAAACATATGGCCCTTCCCAGCTAGGCCTAAATTTTCCTCTTGGATCAGATACATTAGGCTTACATTGTTTCAACACTAAATCACCGACTCTGAGTTTTCTGACCTTAACCCTTTTATTGTAAGCCCGAGCTATCCTCCTTTGATACAATTGATGATGATACAACACTTTTAACCTTCTCTCCTCTAGTAAAGCTAACTATGTGTATCTACTCACTACCCATTCTGTTTCAGGCAGTTCAGCTTCCAAGACCACTCTTAACGACTTGATCTCAATTTCAATTGGCAACACTGCTTCCATCCCGTAAACCAAAGAGAACAGTGTCATTCTAGCCGATGATCGCACACTTGTTCTATATCCCCACAAAGCAAAAGGAAGCATCTCTGATCAATCCCTATATGTCTTGTTCATCTTGGACATAATTTGCTTAATTGTCTTGTTTGTTGCTTCTACTGCACCATTAGCCTTTAGTCTATAAGGAGAGGATCGGTGATGATGGATTTGGTACTTTGAGAATAAGTCCTTAACTGCTCCTTAAAACTATACTCCATTGTCTGATATCACACTGTGCGGGACCCCATACCTACAGATGAGGTTCTTTTCAATAAATTTAGCCATTTGACTTGCCCCTAGTTTGTTGAAGGATTCGGCTTCGACCCATTTTGAAAAATAATCTACCGCCACTATAATAAAACGGTGACTATTTGAGGCTGTCAGATGTATCTCTCCTATAATGTCGATACCCCAAGTGGCAAAGGGCCTGGGTGAAGACATAGAATGCAATTCTTCATGAGGCATATGATTCAAGTTACCATACATCTGACATTGTTGGCAATTCTTTACAAACTTAATACAATCTCTCTCCATGGTCAACCAGTAGTAACCTTGTCGAATTATCTTCTTAACTAGGGCCAAACCACTCATGTGTAGACCACAACTTCCTGCATGTATTTCTGACATGATATGCTCCACTTCAGGCTTCCTCAAGCATCTCAAATGCACCCCATCAGGCCATCTTCAATATAACTCTCCATGGAAGGTGATGTAATGCAAAGGCCACCGCCTTATGGCTCTTCTTTCTTTCTTTATTGCCCCCGATGGGTATTGTAACACCCCTTCCCGGCCTACATGTGTAAGCCGAGTAGAGGCGCCACACTATCATAATGTTGCTACCAATTTTACTTAGTCAAATTTGAGTTCCTATTTTACAGATATTTTGCCAGAGGTTCGCCTAGAAATTGGGACCCAAGTGTCGACAAAACTGGTTTTTCTGATTTTTGAAAACATTTTTACACAAACCAATGCGAATACAATCAGTTTCAATACACTCCCAATGAATCCCCCTTATACCCTCAACTACAACCTGCAAGAAGAATTCACACTTCTAATACAAAATAAAGTAGAGGTTTATTATTATTACATACTACTAACGTATAGTATAACAAAGTACTTCCCAATCTTATATATAAATATATACATATACATGCCACAACTAGCTAACTCATAATATAGGAAATGAAAGGCTACTCTGAGATGTTGCGCTGTGTTGTGCTGCTCGATGCTAATCACCGAAATCTACCTCTCTGTTTTGTTAGTTTTTGTCATAGATTTCTAGTTTTTTTATTATGATAATTATTGTTTTATTTAGGTATTTTGTTAGTTTTTATCGGTTTGTTTAGTGTTTTCATTAATTTTGATAGTTTTAGTTTATTTTAGTGTTTATGTTGTTTTTGATCTAGTTTTTAGTATAGTGTTTATGTTTTGTTGGTTATTGTTTATTTACTTTTTGTTTAAAGTTTGTTTGATGTTTTGTTTTAGGTTAAAAAGCCAAGGAACCAAGACTGAAGGAAGATTGCACAGTAGCTGACACAGGCAGAGGACATGGCCAAGTCACTGGCCGTGTCTCATATCCAGCTAAAGATGGAAATCAAGCACAGAGAGAGACACACTCAAGGGACACGGCCAAGTCTTGTGGCCGTGTCCCTCCAAAGAAGACCCACACGGCCAAGTCATCTTGACTTGGCCGTGTCTCACCAATTCTAAAGGCAAAAGAGAGTTAAACTTCACAGAGGCAAACACATGCAATGGACACAGCCAAGTCATGTGGCCGTGTCCCTCCAACAAGGTGCAACACGGCCAAGTCAAGCTCCACTTGGCCGTGTCACTCAATCAAAGAAGAAGAAAGAAGAGTCAAACAGAAGTGGACACATGCAAGGGACACGGACAAGTCTTGTGGCCGTGTCCCTCCAAAGAACACTCACACGGCCAAGTCACTTCTGACTTGGCCGTGTCCCACATGAAATAAACGCGCACCGAATTTTAAAGCCGACATTTCGTATAAAAGGAAAAAGAAAGTTAGGGTTTGGGGAGTTGACAATTTGGAGCAAAGTTTGAGCCGTCAGAGAGTAGAGCTAGGGTTTTAACTTTGTTTTCTTAATTTTGATTACACTTTTGGATTAATCTAGCTTAGATTACATTGTTCTAGCCATTGAGACATCCTTCTTGCAAGATTTGAACAAGAGATTCTTCAGAAGCTTCAAGGAGTTTGTAACTTGGTTTTATTCTCGAACTTATTCTCTTTATTTATATTGAAATTGTTTTAATGGATATTATCATGTCTATTTTGATTTCTTTGAACATTAATGAGATGAATATGTTTGATTACATTATGAACTAATTTGATCTAGTCTAGGGTTTGTATGGATCTGCTATGATTGTATGAATTGGTTATTCTCTTAGCTAATAATTTCTTTAGCCTTGATTGAATGGAATATTGTTAATATATAATTGATTGATCACCAATTATGTGTTTTAAGGTATTAGATGATGGATCGAGAGATGAAGTTTAATACTTGAACAATTCAATTAAGGACTTAGGTGAATTAGAGATATAACCTATTAAAAAGATTATTTCACTTATAACAAGATTAGTTGAAAGAGGTTTGAATGCGAGAGCTTATTTCCTTGACTCGATTAGTGGAATTGTTTGAGATTTAATCTTTGAAATTGAATTAGTTAAGAGGAATAACCGTTCATACATATAAGTAGTAGAGAAGTGCAAACCCTAGACCATTCTATCAAGTGAATCAAAACACGGCTCAATTTACTTTTATTGTTTTAAACTTTAATCAATCTTCTTCATTATTTAGCAATTTATAAATCTCTTTATTACTTATTAAACATAATCTGATAAGCAATTAACCACTTTAGCTTCCTTGAGAGAACGACCTTGGGGCGATCACCTTTGCTAGAACTACCTCGTATACTTGCGAGTGACGCTTTGTGGTAGAGTTAATTTGAGCGCAACAAGTTTTTGGCGCCGTTGCCGGGGAAGCTAATTGGCGTAATTTTTTATTTAAAAAAAAATTAAATAAATAAAATATATTTCAGATTATTTTCATTGTTTTTTATTTTATTTTATTTGTCTTTTGCTTTTGATATTTCTTTTTCTAGAAGGAGAGCTACATCCATTCATTCCAGAAATTCAAAGAGTGAAAAGGAGCAGAGAAGAGTTTGAGCTCTACACCGGATTTGATACTTCAGAGGAGGACATTTTGGATTTTGAGTCAGAATCTGAAAAATCTGTAAAGATGGCTGAAGAAAGGCAAAGAACGATGAGAGACTTTGCTAGACCTGTCATTGGAACTTCCACTTCTTGCATAAGACTGACAGATGCAGCAAGAAACTATGAATTGAAGAACATCCATTACAATATGCTGCCATCATTCTATGGAGTTCCAAATGAAGATCCTTTGAACTTTATTAGGGATTTCTACTCCACCCTCAACACTTTTCCATTGGGAGGACTAACAGAGGATCAGTTGAGGATGAGGTGTTTTCCATATACTTTGAAGGATAGGGCAAAGAGCTGGCTTATGATGTTGCCCGAGAACTCACTGACAACTTGGGAGCAAGTATATAACAAGTTCATGGGCAAGTTCCATTCACATCAAAAGACAGTTGAGTTGAGAGGGAAGATTGCTACATTCTCTCAATTTGAAGGAGAGCCATTTCATGAGGCTTGGGACAGATTCAAGATGCTATTGATCCAGTGTCCACATCATCACTATCCACTTCAACTTCTGAACCAGTTTTTCTATGATGGTCTAACCCAGCAATTTCAGAACATTGTTGATAATGCAGCTGGGGGAGCCATGGGAGAAAAGACAGCAGCTGAAACTTATGATATTTTTGAGATGTTGGGAGCTAATTCTCAATAGAAAAGTGTCGGGGGAAGAAGTAAAGGGGTGAATCAACTAGAAGCCAATAGTGAGATGGTCTGTCAGATAGCTGAGTTGACAAAGCAAGTGTAGATGCTGAATATGAAGAACAATATTTCTTCATCCACTCAAGAAATTTGTGGAATTTGTGGAAATATCGGGCATGGAGCAAATATTTGCCCCTCTGCATATGAGTCTTGGGGTAATGCTGAGCAAGTCAATGCTATGGTGGGATTTCAACCAAGAACCCGAAATGATCCTTATTCAAATACATACAACCCTGGTTGGAGGAATCACCCAAATTTTTCTTGGGCAACGAATAATTCTCAGCAGCCTTTCCATTTGCTTCAAGGACAGAATCAAGAGTTGGGCCAATCCTCAAATCAAGGGAAGTCTAGGATAGAGAGTTTGGAGGAAAGTTTGCAAACTTTTATCCAAGTCAGTGCTAAAAATCAAGAGGTGACCAACAAGAGGCTGGATTCCTTAGAAGCATCTTTTAAGAAGGTGGAAACTCAAGTAGGACAACTTGCACAACAGATGAAGATTCAATAAAAGGGGAAATTCCCAAGTCAAACTGAGCAGACACAATCAGTAACTGTTCTTAGAAGTGGTAAGGAAATTTATAATAATGTTGAAAATGATTCTGTGAATACAGGTAACAAAGAAAACAAGGAGGAAGGAGAACCAAAGAACAAAGGTGCTGGAGAAAGATCAGAGGAGAAGTCCCCTACAGCAGATCTACATAAGGCAAGCGATCCATACCGGCCACTTGTACCATTCCCCAGCAGGTTGAAGGATGATAAAACAGATAAGCAATTTTCTAACATCTTCAACATGCTGTCTAAGGTAAGTATTAACTTACCCTTACTTGAGGCAATAAAGAACATGCCGGCTTATGCAAAATTTTTCAAAGAACTGATCACCAAGAAAAAGAGGTATGAGATGAATGAAAAGGTGATAGTTTCAGAGGTAGCTAGTGCTGTTCTGCAGCATAAACTACCTCCCAAACTAAAGGATCCTGGTAGTTTTATAATTCAGATTACTGTGGGGAATGGAAAAGGGACTGAAGGCATGTGTGATCTAGGAGCTAGTGTGAATTTAATGCCTTATTTTGTGTTTAAAGAATTAGAACTAGGGGAGCTTAAACTGACAAAAATGGTGTTGCAATTAGCTGATAGGTCTTTTAGATTCCCAAAAGGGGTTATAGAAGATGTGTTAGTTAAGGTTGGAGGGTTGATAGTACCTGTGGATTTCATAGTACTTGACATGGAAGGAAGTAACCCTTCACCATCTGCACACACTATTTTGCTGGGTAGGCCTTTTATGGCTACCTCCAACACCTTAATAGATGTTAAAAATGGTAAGTTGTCAATGAATGTCTTAGGACAAACTGTGGATTTTTCTATTTTTAACACTTCTCCCATTCCTACAACTGCTTTATATGAGGAATGTTCTTTCATTGAATGTGTGGATGCAGTTGTTTCAGATGCTTTCTTGCAGACAGGTACCCCAGATAAATTGGAGCTGACACGGACTTTAGAAGAGGAGGCTAAACCAGTAGGGAAGACCTAAAGATGCCTTAACCCAAAGGCATATGAGAGCTCAAAGAATTATAAGGATCACACTAAAATGGTTCATGACAGATTTATTGGGCGACAGACATTGAGTCCAGGTATGAAAGTTTTACTTTTTAATTATCGACTCCGTCTGTTTCCAGGTAAATTCAAGTCAAAATGGAGTGGTCCTTTTGAGGTAACTAAGGTATGTCCTTCTGGTGCCATTGAATTGCTTAACTCTAGAACTAATAAGATTTTTAAAGCAAATAGACATAGAGTTAAGCCATATAAAGAAGGATTTCAGGAATTGAGGGTCATTGACAGCACTTTGATCCATGATTCCTAGGCCTTGCATGATGTCTAGCTTTATGACATTAAAGAAGCGCTAAATGGGAGGCAACCCATTAGTTTGAATTTCTTTTTCATAGTTATAATTTTATATTTTGCAATTTTGATTTTATGTTTAGTTTAAATAAATAGAAACCCTAAAGCTCTCTTGCATTTTGTTTTTGAACATCTGTGTTTGAAAGTTAGGTTTTGCCTCACCAGGGTACGATGGAAGACAGGTTGTCCTTAAACTCTTTTTCTTTACTATTCTTGTTTTCCATTGAGGACAATGTAAATTCTAAAGTGTGGGGTAATCTTTTGGCTTTTCTTTAATTTTTGTTTTGTTTGTCTTGTTTTGTTTATTGTGTTTGTTGTGCATGGCATAATTGTTGAAATCTTATTGATCTTTTCTGTGATTTTAGCATTATAGTTGAGACTTTAGTATCAGTATAGAGATTAGCATTTGAATTCATTCAGGATCAATTTTCACATTCTGCAATTTATGACATATAAATCTTTGGCGCCGACCTGTATGAGTTTTGAGCCTCATAATTTGATATTATTTTCAGTTGATTTTCTTTTCTTGATTTTGCATATCTAGAGTTTGCTTTTGCATACTAATTGAACTCACATTATGATTTAATCTCAGGTTTTAAAATGATGAAGGCAAATTAGGTTAGCCCTTTAGCTTAAAAAGACCTCCCTTAATATTTAATTCCTTAGTGAGCCAAGTTGAGCCTTTGACCTTTTCTTGTTTGATCAACACAATTCTCAACTTAGCATGTTCTTATTATCATCATACCTGTATTAAGGAATGAAGTTCTTATTATATGACAATAGGGTGGTTTATTTCAAAGTGTGGGGTAAGCAAAAAAAAATGGTATTGCTATTTGGGGTTGAAATGCATACTTTGCACTTTGTATTTGATTAAGAGTTGACTATTCTTTTCCTCTACATGTTAAGCTAGATGATCTATGCAATGTTATATTTTGTATATATATGTATTAAGAAAAAAAAATTTATATATAATAAAAGAAAAAGAAAAAAAAGAGATATATATATACAAAAGTCAAATATGTTCTAGCATTGGTTATCAAAAGAGGAATGTCGACTCATGTATTTTTCTTTGAGTATGCAATATGTGAGGTATTAAGGGATGGTGAGTATGCCATTTGAAGGAGTTATGAGTTTCTTAGCAAGAGTAGTGTTTAATTTAGATACTCCATTTCTTGATGCTCCAGCTTAAATGTCTTTTCTCACACCCTTACCTTAGCCCCATTATATCCAAATGAAAGACCTTCGGATTATTTCTTGAGAATATCAGTGAGGGAGATTGGATAATTAAGCAAGTTTATGGTAGTATGCAGTCATGAGTGGCTTGAGTGATTAACCTTTGAATCGAGCGAAACACTTAGAAGAGAGATAAGATTTGTATGTCTGGATTAATGAATGAGTTAAGAAAATCTTGATTGAAGGAAATTGTAATTTTTTATGTCTGACTCTTAAAGTATTTCATCTATGTACTGAATTATAGTTAAGGTTGTTTGAGTTTTTAATTTATGCCATGTGAATTTGCTTGAGGACAAGCAAAGTTGTAAGTGTGGGGTAGTTGTTTTGTTAGTTTTTGTCATAGATTTGTAGTTTGTTTATTATGATAATTATTGTTTTATTTAGGTATTTTGTTAGTTTTTATATGTTTGTTTAGTGTTTTCATTAATTTTTATAGTTTTAGTTTTATTTTAGTGTTTATGTTGTTTTTGATCTACTTTTTAGCATAGTGTTTATGTTTTGTTGGTTATTGTTTATTTACTTTTTGTTTAAAGTTTGTTTGATGTTTTGTTTTAGGTTAAAAAGCCAAGGAACCAAGACTGAAGGAAGATTGCACAGTAGCTGACACAGGCAGAGGACATGGCCAAGTCACTGGTCGTGTCTCATATCCAGCTAAAGATGGAAATTAAGCACAGAGAGAGACACACTCAAGGGACACGGCCAAGTCTTGTGGCCGTGTCCCTCCAAAGAAGACCCACACGGCCAAGTCATCTTGACTTGGCCGTGTCTCACCAATTCTAAAGGCAAAAGAGAGTTAAACTTCACAGAGGCAAACACATGCAATGGACACAGCCAAGTCATGTGGCCGTGTCCCTCCAACAAGGTGCAACACGGCCAAGTCAAGCTCCACTTGGCCGTGTCACTCAATCAAAGAAGAAGAAAGAAGAGTCAAACAGAAGTGGACACATGCAAGGGACACGGACAAGTCTTGTGGCCGTGTCCCTCCAAAGAACACTCACACGGCCAAGTCACTTCTGACTTGGCCGTGTCCCACATGAAATAAACGCGCACCGAATTTTAAAGCCGACATTTCGTATAAAAGGAAAAAGAAAGTTAGGGTTTGGGGAGTTGACAATTTGGAGCAAAGTTTGAGCCGTCAGAGAGTAGAGCTAGGGTTTTAACTTTGTTTTCTTAATTTTGATTACACTTTTGGATTAATCTAGCTTAGATTACATTGTTCTAGCCATTGAGACATCCTTCTTGCAAGATTTGAACAAGAGATTCTTCAGAAGCTTCAAGGAGTTTGTAACTTGGTTTTATTCTCGAACTTATTCTCTTTATTTATATTGAAATTGTTTTAATGGATATTGTCATGTCTATTTTGATTTCTTTGAACATTAATGAGATGAATATGTTTGATTACATTATGAACTAATTTGATCTAGTCTAGGGTTTGTATAGATCTGCTATGATTGTATGAATTGGTTATTCTCTTAGCTAATAATTTCTTTAGCCTTGATTGAATGGAATATTGTTAATATATAATTGATTGATCACCAATTATGTGTTTTAAGGTATTAGATGATGGATCGAGAGATGAAGTTTAATACTTGAACAATTCAATTAAGGACTTAGGTGAATTAGAGATATAACCTATTAAAAAGATTATTTCACTTATAACAAGATTAGTTGAAAGAGGTTTGAATGCGAGAGCTTATTTCCTTGACTCGATTAGTGGAATTGTTTGAGATTTAATCTTTGAAATTGAATTAGTTAAGAGGAATAACCGTTCATACATATAAGTAGTAGAGAAGTGCAAACCCTAGACCATTCTATCAAGTGAATCAAAACACGGCTCAATTTACTTTTATTGTTTTAAACTTTAATCAATCTTCTTCATTATTTAGCAATTTATAAATCTCTTTATTACTTGTTAAACATAATCTGATAAGCAATTAACCACTTTAGCTTCCTTGAGAGAACGACCTTGGGGCGATCACCTTTGCTACAGCTACCTCGTATACTTGCAAGTGACGCTTTGTGGTAGAGTTAATTTGAGCGCAACACTCTCCGAACCTACGAGTTAAGAAAACTCAACTCGCTGAGCAATGACGCTCAGTGGGTACTTTACTTATGAAAATATAAGTAAAACATGAAAGCATTTGAACTAAAAGGAAATAATTAAATAAAAAATCATCCAACATTAAACCAATGGAAGTTATTGTCCATTCAGTGTAGATATACTTTCAACAATTGTAAAAACCATAATTCAAACTCATATTGCAGTACGTAGTTTTAGAAAAACAGGACTTTGGCTCAGGATCTACTGGCATATAGGGAACCATAGCGATAAGGCAGTGGCCCTCACCACTGTAACATAGGTGGCCGTCACCACCATGGTTTCAACCAATTCCACTCTACGGCCTATACCCGTAGGTAACCGCCAGAGCATTCCAATCACAATTTCACAACATCTCCACTCCACGGCCTATACCCGAAGGTAACCGTCGGGGTGTATCAAAAACAATAAGTGGTAGTACTGCATAAGTTAGTATAGTGCACCATACCCTTATCTACCACTCCCAACTACCCAGTAGAGCATAAAGGTTAAAATGATTCAATTTAAGTCTCAAACTTCATTTTAGAATGATTCGAGAAATTATTTTAATTTCCGTTGCACTTTGCCATTTACACCGCGCACCACATTCTTTAGTCAAACCATTACCCTTTTTCACATTTTTAACATCCACAATAAACATATCAAACATTTTAAAGCATTCCTCAAAAGGTCATAAATTGACCAAATAAATAGTGTCGCGGCGTGTAAAATCGGCAACGAAAAATGGCATGACCAAATGAATAGTAAAATCTGGATTTTCGTCAAAATTTTAGTCCGTTTCAGTCATGCATTTGACCAGGTAAATGATCTTATTTTTGGCTGAAATTTTACAGAAAACTTATTTCATATGTTGGATAATTACACGTAAAATGTTGTTGAAAAATTCATTCATTTGCTTCCTCAAACAATTGCCACAAAAATAGTCTAGAAGCTGTCACTTTGGGACCATTTCGGCCCAAACATATGAAATACATGGAATAGTTTATTTTTCTTTTTCAAATCAATATGAAGTCTTCTTTAATGATAAAGTGAAGATTCAAACACTTCCCTTTGATAACTTTTGCATATTTAACTTAAATCAACTAATTAAAGTTCATCAACATCAAAAATTCCATAAACCAAAGTTTGTAAGAAAAATAAATTTTTTTTTATGGTATAGTATTTTTCCAAGGTAAAGTACCAAACGTTGTTCTTTTAATTCCCTTTTGCCTTTCCTTCTTCTCCTTCCTTAATCTTTGTTTCTCCTTCAAGAAATTCAAGAACACAACCTTAAACATAAACCTTAGAAATTAAAAACTATAAACTACCCTTCCATTTCTTTTCAAACTAAACCCTAATCTAACCTTATTAAACCTTAGAAACCTTGATTCTTCCATTTAATTAATCAATATCATCACTACTTAAAATTTTCCCCAAATCCACCATAAGAACCCTAATTTCCAATCTTCCAATATATATATAAATACTTAAAATTGATACTAGAATTGAATTCTACATACTTGAAAACCTTAAAACTTACCTTGAAAATCAAACTTGACAAAAATTTGAAACTTTTTGGTGTTCTTCCTATGGTGGCCGAATTTTTGAAGTGGGAGAGAGAGAGTTTTGTTCTTCTTGCTATGATGATATATATATAGTGGAAATGATGTCCACTTTTGGGTGAATGAATAGTTTAAGGCCAAATGTCCACACCTTTTTCTTTTCTTCTTTTTATAATGCTAAATGGTCACTTTTAATTGGTCCAAATGTCTCTTTATTTTATTTATTTAAAACCCAAGTCCTTAAAATTTCTTTTAATCATATTTTGGCCCCTCAACCTCTTTGTGCTGAAATTTTTATGGCCTATGGTGTGAAAAGACTAAAATACCCTCCGGCGATTAATCGGTCGTAACTTTTAAGCCGTACAGTTCCACGAGACAAACTATATATAGTTTTGATCCTCTTGACCTCTACTTTCTATTTCTAAGATCTATTTTAGGTTTCCAAGTCATTTTGAAAAATTACCAATAAGCCCTCGACTTTTTACAAAATTCCCTTTAGGTCCTTTCTTTGCTCGGGTTTTGCCCGGGCTCCATTTCTACTGACGATTGTTTCATATTCAACCCCTCGACATCCTCTACTTGCTCGTGTGTTTATTTCCTACTTTAGATTCATGTATAAATTTTAATTTATAATGACCAAAATGTCCCTAGTCTACATGTCTTCGTTTCTCTTTAACGGGGCATTTTCTGGAAAAACCGTTACGCGTCGTTGCGACCCGATTTTTCTCTATTCTCCATTTTTGGAATCTGTTATGTGCACTATTAAGAACCTCCAGTACAACTTTTGAAAATTACAGTTACCTCCCCAAAACGTTTTGAAATTACAGTCACCTCCCCAAAACTTTGCATTTTTTTCAATTAGGTCCCTTTGGTCCTATAGCCTTATCTAGGCCCGTTGTCAGGAATTATCTTCTCCTTCTCTCACTGTGCACGTGACTGCTATGCATAAATGCGATGACGGATGTGACAGGTATTCCCTTTCCTCTAAAAATAGTCTTATAGTATCATACCATGCATCATGGTCTGTATTAGTTTCCATGATTGTCTCATATTCAAAGCAAGGAGTTGATGAACTAGTCAAAATCAGAGGCTTATGGAATAAGTTGATAGGATTTTCCCACACCTAAGCCAATGTGAATAGGGCATCAGCCATCTGGTTTTCTTCTCTTGGTAGGTGTATAAACCTACACTCCTTCAAGTTCTTCTTCATCATGGTCAAGTAATAGTGGTATGGTTTTAATTTTTCTTCTTTCAACTCCTACTCTCCATTTACTTGGGATACTACTAGAAATAAATCACCAAAGACTTCCACCTTATCCACCTTCATAATCAGTAGGGCTTCCAAACCAAAGATACATGCTTCATACTCCACCATATTATTGGTTGCCCTGAATTTCAATTTTTTGGCTAAAGGGATAAGTTCCCCTTTGGGCGATTCTAGTATGACTCTCAAACCTGGTCCTTTCCTATTTACTGCTCCATTAAAATACTTTTTCCACCCTTGTACTTCAATTGCTTCCAAATGTTCATCCAAAAATTCCAAGACTACCTCTTCGCTATCTGGTAATGGTTGTTGGGCCAAGAATTTTGCCACTGCTCTACCTTTGATTGTTTTCCTGGTTACATACTTAATCTCAAATTCTTCTAATATTATTAACCATCGCCCATACTTCCCAATCAAAGAGGGTATCTCCCTTAAGTACTTCATTGGATCCAACCCAGAAATTGCTTGCACACTATAAGATTGAAAGTAATGTTGCAACTTCATTGAAGACCAAACCACAGCGATACAGGTCTTTTCAATGATACTATACTTAATTTCATAAGGTAGGAGCTTTCTACTCAAATAGTAAACTGCATGCTGAATCCCTGACTCATCTGCTTGGGATAGCATGGCTCCTATTGACTCTTCTTCTATTGCTAAGTATAGTAATAGAGGTTTACCGGGTTTAGGTGGTTTCAAAATAGGCGGATTCAGCAAATACTCTTTTATTAGTTCAAAGGCCCTTTGACATTCTTCATTCCACAGGACCGGCTGATTCTTTTTAAGCAACTTGAAGATAGGCTCACAGATTGTTATGAGCTTTGCTATAAATCTGCTAATGTATTGTAATTTACCAATGAATCCCTGAACTTCTCTCTCCTTCTTAGGGGCTGGCATATTCCTGATTGCTTTAACTTTATCAGGATCAATCTCAATGCCATTTGGACCAATCACATGTCTTAAAAATTTGCCTAAGGTAACCCCGAACACACACTTCTTCGGGTTTTAATCTTTGCTTATATTTCAATGCTCTATCGAAGAATAATTCTAAATTTTAGAAGTGTTGTTCCCTTGTATCTGATTTCACCATCATATCATCAACATATACTTCAACTTCTTTGTGCATCATGTTCTGAAATACTGTGGTGGCCATCCTTTGGTAGGTTGCTCCAGTATTCTTTAAGCCGAATGACATCACCCTATAACAAAATTGTTACGCTCTAATTAACACTACTAGAACTACACTCGCAAGTATACGAGGCTGCTGTAATATTTTGGTGAACACATCAAGGTCATCTCTCAAGGAAGCTAGATAAGCTAATTGTTTATCAAATTATAAACAACAAATTATCAAATAAAATTAAATTGCTAAACAACTAATGAAAACAGAACGAGTTGAATTTAGAACAATGAAAGTAAATTGAACAGATATATTGATTCACTTAATAGAAAGGTCTAGGGTTTGCACTTCTCTACTCACTTATATGTATGAACGGCTATTCCTCTCAATATATTTAATTTCAAAGATCAGATTTCAAGCAACTTAATTAATCGAATCAAGGAAATAAGCTCTCGCATTCAAACCTCTTTCAAATAATCTTATTACAATTGAAGTGATCTTTTTCTTAGGTTTATATTTCTAATTCACCTAAGTCCCTAATTGAATTATTCCAGCATTAGACTTCATTTCTCAATCCTTCATCTAATGCCTCAAACACATAATTGGTGGCCAATAAATTATATTTTAACATTAATCCATTCAATTAAGGATAAAAGAAACAATTCAGTCAAGAGCAATAACCATTTCATACAATCATAGTAGATCCATACAAACCCTAGACTAGATCAGAATTAGTTCATATTGATGCTATCAAACAAATTCATCTCATTAAAATTCAAAGAAATTAATTTAGACATTAGAGAATTCATGAATACAATTCCAATGAAACTTAAGAGATAGAGTTTAAGAACAAAACCAAATTACAAACTTCCTTTGGCTTCTGAAGAATCTCTTGCTTAGATTTTTGCTCAAAGAATAATGCAATGGCTAAAACTAATTTAATCTAGAGTGTTTGCATGAAAGTATAATCAAAATTCCAAAAGAAAGTGAAGAATAGCTCAAAAGTTTATGTTGGACAGCTGGAAAAAATGTGTCACCCTTTCAAATACCCTAATCTTCTTATTTATACAAAACCCTCGCTCAAAATCCGTGTTTCCTTTCTTTGCTTAGCCCCATGGAGTGACACAGCCAGTGGCTTGGCCGTGTCACTTGGGTGTGTCAGCTTCTGTGTAATCTTTCTTCTTTGCTTCTTTGGAAATGAGTGTGACACGGCCAAGCTCCTGGCCGTGTCATGTGACACGGGTAGTGGCTTGGCCGTGTCACCTGGGTGTGTCAGCTTCTGTGTAATCTTTCATGGCTAAATATGGGACACGACCAAGCTTGAGTAGCTTGGCCATGTCACCTGCCAGTGTCAACTTCTGCCAAATTTTCCTCTCTTTCTTGGTTCCCTTGGTTTTGCCCTTTAGGTGAGACACGGCCCCTGCCCGTGTCATGATCGGCCAAAAATTTGCTTGAGGTGACACGGCCAAGCTTGATTTGGCTTGCCCGTGTCTTGCTGCTTCATGCTCTTCTTTTTTTTTTTTGGTTTAGGTCTTCCAAGGGGTTTTTTTGTATATTAACCTGAAACAAACACTTGAAACAAACTTTAAACAAGAATCAAATGAAACATTAACCAAAAACACATAAACATCACACTAAAAACTAGTACAAAAATGATATAAATACTGGAATAAATTAAAACTACCAAAATTGATGAAATCACTAAATAAACAGATTAAAACTACCAAAATGCATGAAGAAAACAATAATCATCATAATAAATAAGTTACAATTCTATGACAAAAACTAATAAAACAACTACCCCACACTTAAAACTTTGCTTGTCCTCAAGAAAATTCACATATCATAAATTAAAAACTCAAATAACCTTAACTATAATTCAAGTATATAAGATGAAATCCTTTAAGACTCAGCCATCAATAAATGCAATTTACTTCAATCAAGATTTTCTTAACTCATTTATTAATCCAGACATAACAAATCTCATCTCTCATCTAAGTGTTTCACTCAATTTCAAAGGTTAATTCACTCAAACAACTCATGACTGCATACTGCCATAAACTTGCTTAATTATCCAATCTCTCTCACTGATTTTCTCAAGAAATAATCTGAAGGTCTTTTTGTTTGGATGTAATGGGGCTAAGGTGAAGGTGTGAGAAAAGACATTTAAGTTGGAACATTAAGAAATGGAGTATCTAAATTAGAAAATACTCTTGCTTAGAAACTCGTAACTCCCTCAAATGGCATATTCACCAACCCTTGAAAAATCTCACATACCTGCATACTTAAAGAAAAGTACATGAGTCGAAATTCCTCTTTGATGACTAATGCTAGAAAATATATGAATTTTGTATATATATTTCTTCTCTTTTATTATTTATTTATATATATATATATACAAAAAATAAAATTGCATGGAACATCTAGCTAAAATGTAGAGGAAAATAATAATCGACTCTTAGTCAAATACAATGTGCAAAGTATGCATTTCAGCCCCAAATCTTACTAAAGCAATACTATTTTTTTTAATTAAAATTGCTTACCCCACACTTATGAATTAAACCACCCTGTTGTCATATAATAAGAAACTCCATTCCTTAATGAAGGTATGATGATAATAGGAAAATGTTGAGTTGTGAATTGTGTTGATCAATCAAGAAAAAGTCAAAGGCTCAACTTGGCTCACTAAGGAATTCATAATTAAGGGAGGTCTTTTTAAGCTAAAGGGGGTAATCCTAATTTGCCTTCATCATTTTAAAACTTGAGATGAAATCATAATGTGAGTTCAATTAGTATGCAAAAGCAAGCTCTAGAGATGCAAAATCATGAAGGTGCACACTTGAGAAAGAAAATTGATTGACAATAATATTCAATCTATGAGGCTCAAAACTCACAAAGGGTGGGTTCTCAGAGATTTATATATCATGAATAGAAGAATGTGAAAATTAATCCTGAATGAATTCAAATGCTAATCTCTATGCTGATACTAAAGGCTCAAATATAATGCTAGAATTATAGAAAAGTCAATAAGTTTCCAACACTTATGCCATGAACAACGCACAATATAACACATAAAGACAAACACAACAAAAATTAAAGAAAAGCTTAAAGATTACCCCACACTTATGAATTACATTGTCCTCAATGGAAACAAGGATAATAAAGAAAAATAGTTAAGGTACAACCTGTATTCCATTGTTCCCTTGTGAGGCAAACGCTACCTTCTCACCCACAAACATCAATTGTTCAGAAAAAAAAATACAATATATATAAAATAACCAAAATATAAAGTGTTAACATTAAAAACAAAAATGAAAAATAACAACGAAAATATGCTATAACTAAACACAAGAAAGTAAGGAATTTTCTCAAAAGATTAGAGCCAATTTGATCTACAGTGAAGGAGGATGTGATGATGATGCAACTGAAGGATGGAGGCTCAGAATCTTAGCAAGGCTGCTATTGATTTGGTCCAACTGTTGCAAGACCGCAGCATGGTTACGATCAACCTTGTTTTCCAGTGCCTCTATCCTATTAAGTATCTCCTAATTGTCCGGGACTGGAGCATCTTCATCCAAATCAAGAGAATCCGAGTCGGACTCCTCATGGACTCGTGTTCTCTTTTGTCGGCCCCCCGGTGCATTTGGCTCAACTAAAGCCATCACATAGGCCCCTCCTCTGTTCACAACCATATGCATCTTCTCAAGTGTGGCCAAATCTAATGAATCATTACCCAAAATTTTAGTCATACGGAAGTTACTCGGGTCAAAATCATCAAGAAGGTGACGCGGACCCTTAGCAATGATGGCAGCAAACCCAACATATAACAATGGTAGAGAACTCCTTGAAACTTAATAATGATCTCCTAAGGAACCCAATGCCTATAAAGAGACGCGAACTCACTATGATTGAAGGATTTAGTTGGTAAGAAGAAGAAAAACGCCACAACTCTTGTTGATAAGTAAACCTAATTCTTGATGCAAAGAAAGAATTAAAGAATCCACTCTAATCTCTCTCACACGAAAATTCACAAGAAGAACTTGTAGAAGAATTCAAAATTTTTTTTTTAATTGTTGTATCTGAAATTTGGCCTAATAGTGCCCTTAAATAAGGGTTACAAAATTCCTAATTGCATATGGAAAATTAAGACTAAAACATTCCTAATTGCATAAGGAAAACATTAAGTATGGAAACAAAATCCTAATCCACTAAGGAAAATATAAAGTATGGAAACAAAATCCTAATCCACTAAGGAAAATATAAAGTATGGAAACAACCAAACTAATCCCTTCAACATAAGAAACGCCCCACACTATTTGGGCTGTCCATGGGCCTTAAATTACTTCCCAAGGCTTTATATGAACCCTCATGGACCTTTCTTGCACGTTGGACCTTTCTTTAGCTAGCCTTTAGCTTCCACACTAAGCATCATAATTAGCTTTGGTGTGCCTTCTTCAAGCTCTATCTCCATCTTCTTGAATGATAATTCTTGAAGCTCTTTGGAAATCTCTTCTTGAATATGCAAAGCCATACTAGCTTGATATCTCTTTACCTTGCTCCTCATGATTGGTCCACTTGCTAGCTTCAAGGGATCCTTTCTTGCATCATTCTCCCCCTCTTCAAAAAGATTTGTCCTCAAATCTGCATCATCAAAAGGAGAAAGATCACTTACATTGAAAGTAGCACTAACATTATATGTACCTGGTAAGTCGATCTTGTAGGCATTGTCATTAATCTTCTCCAGCACTTGGAATGGGCCATGTCCCCTTGCTTGCAACTTATTCTTCCTTTGGATAGGAAACCTCTCTTTTCAAAAATGCACCCAAACCCAATCTCCTACTTGAAACTTAATCTCACGTCTCCCTCTATTTGCAGAATCAGCATATCTCTTGTTCCTTTTCTCAATATTTGCCCTTGGTTTCTTATGCATCTCTTTTGTCTCCATAAGATTGCTCCTATATGCTGGCCGGTTTGGAATTGTAGAACTGGGTATGAAATCAATTTGATGTTCAATTCCTCTTAATGGCGGCAAACCACTAGGAAGGTCTTCAGGAAACACATCCTTAAAATCCTGCAACAAGGACACAAAACTAGAAGGTAAAGAATCAAAAGATTCTTCACTGTCAGAAAGTAACAATTCTTTATAAATAATAATGAGTACAGGCTGCTCTACATCTATCTCTCTTGCTCTTGCATAAAAAGTATGTTTTGCTCTTTCTCCTTGCTTATTTTCTCTCACCAATGGGCCATTTATTTGTTTGCTTACTTTCTTTTGACTCTTGGCCTCTTTTCCCTTTCTGCACTTGCTCACTTTATTATTTTCTCTCTCCCTACCCTTAGAATTACCCTTGGGTGTTGAAGAAACATCATTGGCCGAATTTGGACCCCTTTGGTTCATGTTGGCCGAAACTTCTTTCTCCCTCTCTAGCATCCTCTTCTGATCTTCATACACCTCTTGAGGTGATAATGGTGCTAGAAAAACCTTCTTTCCTTCATAAGTAAAGGTATACTTATTAGAAAAGCCATCGTGTTGTGCCCTTCTATCATGCTGCCATGGTCTTCCTAATAGCAAATGTCCAGCTTGCATTGGCACTACATCACACAAAACCTCATCTTTATACCACCCAATGGAGAATGGTACCTTGACTTGCTTCAACACTTTTACTTCCCCAGCATCATTGAACCATTGCAACTTGTAAGGATTGGGATGTTTAAAACAAGCTAACCCTAATTTATCCACCATTATAGTACTAGCATCAATGAGAAGTGTACAAACCTTACCATTCACCAAACACCTAGAGTGGAAAAGATTCTCCCCTTGATCCAAGCCTTCTTCCTTGACTTGAATATTCAAGGCTCTTCTAGTAACAAGCATCTCTCCATGTTCAGCATTCAATACTTGATTCTCCCAAGCCTCTTCATCATATTCGGCCCTATCACCACATTCGGCCTCCTCTTCTTCTTCATGTTCAGATTCTAATTCAATTTCCCCTTCTTGGGTAGCAATCATCACCCTCTTATTCGGACATTGAGAAGCAATGTGTCCACTTCCCAAACACTTGTAGCATTTAATTTCCCTACTTGGAGTAGGTCTAGAAGGTGTTTCCTTGGCTGTTTTTGCATCCCCATCATTCGGCTTCTTGAAATTAGGATTGTAGGAAGAATTCTTTTGGAAAGAACCCTTGTAATCCCCTTTGTAGGAACCTCCACTCGAACTTGAACCCTTGAAGTTTGAAAATTTCCACTAGCTTTAGAGTAGCCAGTTTTCAAAATAGCTTTATTCTTCAATCTTCTCTCTATCTTCATGGCCTTTTGAACTAACTCTTCCATTGTGTTGAATTCATACATCTCCAATTCATTGGCTATGTTCAAATTCAATCCCCCAAGAAATCGTGACATCTTCTTGTCTTCATCTTCATCAATATTTGCCCTAGCCATGATCATCTCCATCTCTTTGTGGTACTCTTCCACACTTCTTCCACCTTGAACTAGTCTTGCTAGTCGATTGTACAAATCCCGAATGTAGTGAGATGGTACAAATCGGCTCCTCATTAGTTCTTTCAAGGTTGACCATTCAGGAATAGGCCTCATACCTTTCCCTCTTCTATTAGCTTTCAATTGATCCCACCAAAAGGTAGCATACCCCTTGAACTCTACGGCTGCCAAAACTGATTTCTTCTCTTCAGTGTAGTTATGGCATTTGAAAATCTGCTCAACTTTCGTCTCCCATTCTATGAACTCTTCTGCATTGTTCTTCCCTTCAAAGGAAGGAATCTTCATCTTGATGGAAGTAAGGTCACCATCAGTGGTAGGTTGATTTCCATCTTCATCTTCATCTTCTACCCTTTCGGCTGCTTCTAGGGCTTCAAGATTTCCTTGCCCTTCTCTCCTAAGCACTCTTCTAGCTCGCATTATGGGATTTGGATGTGCGGCTGGCTGCCCTTGTTGCACTTGCTAAATTTGTTGTGCTTGTCGTGCTGCATTCTCTTGCAATCTAGTATCCATCATCTCCATTCGACCAAGCATTGCTGCCAAAGTCTCATTAAGCCTAGCCAAGCTTTCGGCCATAGCTCCTTCTTTGCTAGTCTCTTCTCCTTTTCCAGCCATGTTAACAAACAAACAAACTCAAAGAAACAAGATTAGTAACAATCGAAATTCACTCAAGTGTTTAGAATTACCTCACTTTTCTTGTCTTCCTTGATTGCACTTCAGAACCAAGCTCACCAACCAACAATTATCAAGTCGTTCAAGAAACTAGAACCTAAATCCTAGAACTAGATAGAAAACAAGACAAGTATCCGGAGGCAATGCAAGGTAATTTGCACTACACGATATAGAACCAAGTATCGACACAAGCAAATGATACTTAGCAATGTAATGGAATTAAAAGCTAGATAAAAAAATCAGAAACAATGAAGCCAGTAAACAAGACAAATTTGGATATAATGAATCAAAAACAACCCACACTTGGCAAGCTGCTTTATGAACCTAATCAATTCCACCCAAAATGCTAGCTTCTAGACTCTAATTCCCACCTAAAACACTTAAATAATATGAATATTAAGGTCTGATTTTCGATTTCCAAAAGCCCCTCAAAAGGTGAAATTTTTTGCCCAAAAATTTTATTACTTCTCACCCACCTAGATCTGATCCTTAGCACCTAAATAGCAAGAATATCAAACAATTTTTGTTGAGGTGGTTTTGTACTCTTTTTTTTTTGCTTCCTCTCACTATCCCCTTGATTCGGGACTTAATTTACTCCCAAGGACTTTTTGAAACCTGGACTTAATTTGCAACCCCAGATTTACTCAAGATCAAATCGAAATCAAACTTGAACACAAACTCTAGCTTTTGCTTTCTTTCAAGAACCCTAATTCTTGGTTTCGAAATTCTCCAAGAATCCTTTCCTAGGTTTTGTTTTCACCCTAAGAATACCCTCCTTCAATTCGGCCTTGATCAGAATTGATATATGACTCTTTTTCAAAAATTAAAGACTAGACTCTCTAACAACCCTAAAATGCAGAAATTTAAAAGACCTAAATTAACAAACCCTAAAAAGACAAAGTAGATAAAAATTACCTTGTAGCAAAGCTCTGATACCAAATGACGCGGACCCTTAGCAATGATGGCAACAAACCCAACGTATAACAATGGTAGAGAACTCCTTGAAACTTGATAATCACCTCCTAAGGAACCCAACGCCTATAAAGAGACGCGAACTCACTATGATTGAAGGATTTAGTTGGTAAGAAGAAGAAAAATGCCACAACTCTTGTTGATAAGTAAACCTAATTCTTGATGCAAAGAAAGAATTAAAGAATCCACTCTAATCTCTCTCACACAAAAATTCACAAGAAGAAATTGTAGAAGAATTCAAAAATTGTTGTATCTGAAATTCGGCCTAATAGTGCCCTTAAATAAGGGTTACAAAATTCCTAATTGCATATGGAAAATTAAGACTAAAACTTTACTAATTGCATAAGGAAAACATTCCTAATTGCATAAGGAAAACATTAAGTATGGAAACAAAATCCTAATCCACTAAGGAAAATATAAAGTATGGAAACAAAATCCTAATCCACTAAGGAAAATATAAAGTATGGAAACAACCAAACTAATCCTTTCAACATAAGAAACACCCCACACTATTTGGGCTGTCCATGGGCCTTAAATTACTTCCCAAGGCTTTATATGAACCCTCATGGACCTTTCTTGCACGTTGGACCTTTCTTTAGCTAGCCTTTAGCTTCCACACTAAGCATCATAATCAGCTTTGGTGTGCCTTCTTCAAGCTCTATCTCCATCTTCTTGAATGATAATTCTTGAAGCTCTTTGGAAATCTCATCTTGAATATGCAAAGCCATACTAGCTTGATATCTCTTTGCCTTGCTCCTAGTGATTGGTCCACTTGCTATCTTCAAGGGATCCTTTCTTGCATCAGAAGGGCTATCGCTAAAGTGGTAACCAATCCTCCAATACAAATAGCACCCTTCTTTTTGTTCGCCACATTGTCAAAAACATCAGCCAACCAATAGCCGGCACTAATGGGTATGGCATTACAAGCACAGTCTAAGAAAAAGAGCTCACTAATTTCCACTACACCGAGGCTTTTCTTTCGTGCAAAGAACCCACAAGACATAAAGCGATGTAAATATCTTAAAGCGGGATTACTCAATTTTGTTGCTTTGGCCGATTTGGCCACATATGTTCCCGAGCCCAGTACTCCCCATGCAAATTACTATTTAAAACCCTTAGGTATAGATTTTTCCCCTTGTTGATGGAAACCAAAGATAGCATTCAATTGCTCAATACTAACTACACATGGTTTCCCAAGTAATTTAAAATTCAACCTAGTGCAAATTTTATGTTCATCTCTTTCAACCTTAAGAAAGGTTAAAAATTCCAAAGTAAGCTCTTGAAATTGCAAAGGTCGAAGGGAGACTAATTTCTCCCACCCAAGGTTTTGAACATAGCTATAAAAATTATCCCTAATTTGAAGAGCATTAAGGGATTCATTGCTTACATACCTCATTGGAAAAAACCCCTAGCTAAAAGAGTTGCTCTCTTTGAAGATGAAGAAGATGAAGATGGAGCTGCAGTTGGAGGTTGCCTCCTCTTGTGGTGGGACACCATCTTTGTTCTAGGCATATTGATAGATTTGGAAAATTTTGAAGCTTTAACAGATTCAATTGGTTTTTGATGAGAAAATAAGAAGATTGAACGGGTTGATTTTGGTTTTGGTGAAGAAAAATGGAGAATTAATGGGATTTTGGAAGCTTTGAGAAAACAAAAATGGAGGTTTTAGAGAGAAAGAGTTGAGAGAGAGAGAAAGGAAAAAGGAAAACTAGGGATTTAAAATGAAAGAAAAGGGCTGAAACCGTGTTTTTAAACTTGGAAATCAAGGTGACACGGCCAAGCTTGGTTTAGCTTGGCCGTGTTTGATGGGTTTGGAGGGACACGGCCAGTGACTTGGCCGTGTCCCCTGAACGTGTTTGATACTATAAAACAAAAGATTATAAGACAAAGAAAGGGACATGGGTATAAGCTTGGCCGTGTCTATGTGACACGGCCAAGCCTTTTGGCCGTGTCTGAGACTGTGTATTTTTGGGTTTGATTGACTCGGCCAGTGGCTTGGCCGTGTCAAGTGGCAGTGTCCTTCACTGCTATTTTGGCTCTTTTTTTTGTGTCACCAAATCTAAAAGAAATGCAATCCTCTTCCTTGCTTAACCCTGAAACACATTAAAAAAATAAAAACCGATCAAAGCACCCATTCCATTTATTTAAACCAAACATGAAATTAAAATTGCTAAATATGAAATTGTAACTATGAAAAGAAATGCAAACCGATGGGTTGCCTCCCATGTAGCACTTTTTTAATGTCGTGTAGCTGGACATTACTGCAAGACTTAAGGATCGTAGATCAAAGTACTATTGATGATCCTTACTTCTTGGAACCCTTCATTATATGGTTTAACTCTCTGTCTATTTACTTTAAAAGTTTCATTCGTTCGAGAGTTAAGCAATTCTATAGCACCGGAAGGATATACCTGAGTTATCTCGAAAGGACCACTCCATCGAGACTTGAGTTTTCCTGGAAACAGTCGGAGATGAGAATTAAAAAGCAAAACTTTCATACCTGGACTCAATGTCTTTCTCACTAAAATTATGTCATGAAGTGCTTTAGTGCGATCCTTATAAATCCTAGAACTCTCATATGCCTCGTTCCTTAGTTCATCTAACTCTGAAATTTGCAGAAAATGTTCTCTCTTTGCCTTGTCCAAATCTAAATTCAGAGTCTTAATTGCCAATACGCCTTGTGCTCCAACTTCACTAGTAAATGACAAGCCTTACCGAAAACCAATCGGTATGGACTCATACCCAAAGGAGTCTTGAAAGCAGTTTGATATGCCCACAATGCATCATTCAATCTACTTGCCCAATCCTTCCTTGATAAGTTGAATGTTTTTTCCAGAATTCCTTTGATTTGCTTGTTGAATGTCTCAACTTGTCCTGAAGTCTATGGATGGTATGGGGTTGCCACCTTGTGTTTCACACCCGATTTGTGCATTAATTTCTCAAAAAGTTTGTTGCGGAAATGACTTCTCCCATCACTGACTATCACTCTTGGCTTGCCAAATCTGCTAAGAATGTATTCCTTCACAAATTTAACAACCACATTAGCATCATTAGTTCGGGTCGGGATTGCCTCCACCCATTTTGAAACATAATCAACAGCAACTAAAATGTACTCATAACCAAAAGACTTAGGAAAAGGACCCATGAGTCGATTCCCCAAACATCAAACAGTTCAACCGCAATATACAATTGAAGGGGCATTTCATTCCTTCTCCTAATGTTACCTACTCTTTGACAACGGTCACAATGCTTACAATATTCTTGAGCATCTTTGAATAGAGTAGGCCAGTAAAAACCACTTTGAAGCACTTTTTCTGCAGTCTTTCTCCCTCCAAAATGACCACCACAGTGAAGGTCATGACAAAATTGAAGAACACTTAGTTGTTCTTCCTCAGATACACACCTGCGAACTATCTCATCTTTGCATATCCGGAATAGGTAAGGTTCATCCCAAAAATAGAATTTACTCATGTGCAAAAACCTTTTCTTTTCTTGAAATGACATGTCAGAACGCAAAATACCACAAGCAAGATAGTTAGCAATATCTGCAAACCAAGGCGAATTCATTACCGCAAACAACTGCTCATCAAGAAATGCTTCTAGATTTTTATGAATGCTATCAGATGCAAGATTTTCACCAAAGAAAGTTAATCTAAATAAATGATCAGCTACAACATTTTCACTTCCCTTAGTATCTTTGATTTGAAAATCACATTCTTGCAATAATAACACCCATCTAATTAAACGAGATTTAGCATGATGTTTTGTCAAAAGATATTTTAGAGCTGCATGATCTGAATGCACAATAATTTTAGACCCAATTAAATATGCTCTAAACTTATCTAAAGCAAAAACAACAGCTAGCATTTCTTTTTCAGTTGTTGTGTAATTAACTTGTGCACTATTTAGGGTCAAGCTAGCATAATAAATCACTCTCAAACATTTCTCAACCCTTTTCCCAAGGATAGCTCCTACTGCATGATTGGAGGCATCACACATAATTTCAAAAGGTAAAGACCAAACAGAAGCTACAATTACCGATGCACTGGTCAATTTTTCCTTAAGGGAATTAAAGGCTTGCATGCATTGTGCAGTAAATTCAAATGGAACATCATTCCCAAGAAAATGACACATTGGATGGCTTATTTTAGAAAAATCTTTAATAAACCTCCGGTAAAAACCTGCATGCCCTAGAAAGCTTCTTATTCCCTTAACAGAGGTAAGTGGGGGTAACTTAGCAATCAACTCTACCTTAGCTTTATCCACCTCAATCCCTTTACTAGACACAACATGGCCTAATACAATGCCCTGAGTAACCATGAAATGACTCTTTTCCCAACTCAAAGTGAGGTTACATTCAATGCATCTCTTAAGCACAAGAATAAGTTTACTGAGGAAATTATTAAAAGAGTCACCAAAAATAGAAAAATCATCCATAAATACCTCAATAAAATCATCTATCATTTCTGTGAAAACAGACATCATGCATCTCTGAAAAATTGCAGGCGCATTGCACAAGCCAAAGGGCATACGCCGAAATGCATAAGTCCTAAAAGGGCAAGTAAAAGTGGTCTTGGATTGATCCTCTGGTGATATCGGCACCTGATAATAACCTGAAAATCCATCCAAAAAATAATAATGTGAGTGTCTAGAAAGTTTATCCAGCATCTGATCAATAAAAGGAAGAGGGAAATGATCTTTCTTTGTGGCATTGTTCAACTTCCTATAGTCGATACACATTCTCCACCCAGTGGTAGTCCTAGTAGGAACCAATTCATTCTTTTCATTTTTTTACCACAGTGATTCCTGATTTCTTAGGCACTACATGTAATGGGCTCACCCACTCACTATTAGCTATTGGATATATCACTCCTTCATCAAGCAATTTAAGCACTTCCTTCTTAACCACTTCACTCATGTTTGGGTTAAGGTGCCTTTGGGTCTCCCTCACAGGTTTAGCTCCCTCTTCTAAGATAATTCTATGCATGCACATTGAAGGGCTAATACCTTTGATATCACTCAATCCCCATCCTATTGCTCTTTTCAATCTTTTTAGTTCACTCACCAACCTCATCTCTTCCCTTTCACTAAGTTCGCTAGATATTATCACAGGTAAGGTGTTGTGATCTCCTAAAAACACATATTTCAGATTTTTAGGCAACTCTTTCAGCTCTAACTCAAGTGAAGGATTATTCTCTTCTTTTTGGATGGAGGGGAGCTCAAATGCTGGGTCCTCCTTAAGTTCCTCTATTTCAGCACTTTCTAATATCTCAAGGCAATTGGCTATTTCTGAGCCAAAAATATCCAAGCCATGATCTAAGGTCAGTGCTAGCTCTAATTTATCCGAGGAACCTGTTTGCAGGAAAACATCTGAAACAACTGCGTCAATACAATCAATCAAAGAGCAATCCTCATATAATGCAATTGTAGGAATGGGAGAAGTGTTAAAAATAGAAAATTCAACCGTTTGTCCCAAGACAGTTGATAATTTACCATTTTTAACATCAATCAAGGTGTTGGTCATAGCCATAAAAAGCCTACCCAGTAGAATAGTGTGTGCGGATGGTGTAGGGTTATTTCCTTCCATGTTAAGAACTATAAAATCCACAGGCACTATCAACCCACCAACCTTAACTAACACATCTTTTATAACTCCTTTCGGGAATCTAAGAGATCTGTCAGCTAATTGCAAGACCATTTTGGTAGGTTTAAGTTCCCCAAGTTCTAATTCGAGATACACAGAATAAGGCATCAAATTAACACTGGCTCCTCAATCACACATGCCATCAGTCCCCTTTCTATTACCCATAGTAATTTGAATTATGAGACTACCAGGATCCTTTAGCTTCGGAGATAGTTTATGTTGCAGAACAGCACTAGCTACCTCTGACACTATCACATTTTCATTTGGCTCAAACCTCTTTTTCTTGGTGTTCAATTCCTTGAAGAATTTGGCATAAGCCGGCATGTTCTTTATTGCTTCAAGTAAAGGTAAGTTAATACTTACCTTAGACAGCATGTTGAAGATGTCTGAAAATTGCTTATCTTATTTATCATTCTTCAACCTGCTGGGGAATGGTATAGGTGGCCGGTAAGGATTACTTGCCCTGTGTAAATCTGCTGAAGGAGATTTCTCCATTGATTTTTCTACAGCACCCTTGTCCTTTGGTTCTCCTTCCTTTTTGTTCTCTTGATCACCTGCATTCACAAAATTATTTTCAACATCATTATTTATTACCTTGCCACTTCTAAGAACAGTCACTGCTTGTGCCTGCTCAGGTTGACTCGGAAATTTTCCTTTTTGTTGAATCTACATCTGTTGTGCAAGTTTTCCCACTTGGGTCTCCACTTTCTTAAAAAATGCTTCCAATGAATCCATCCTTTTGTTATTCATCTCTTGATTCTTGGTACTGACTTGGATAAAAGCATGTAAACTATCCTCCAAACTCTCTCTCTTAGGTTGCCCTTGATTTGAAGATTGCCCGGCGGTTGATTTTGTCTCTAGAGTAAATGGAAAGGTTGTTGAGAATTATTTGTTGCCCAGGAAAATTTTGGATGATTCCGCCAACCAGGATTGTAAGTGTTTGAGAAAGGATCATTTCGGGCCCTTGGTTGATACCCCCCATAGCATTAACTTGCTCAGCCTCATTTCAATAAGACTCGTATGCAGAGGGGCATATATTTGCTCCATGCCCAAAAGTTCCACAAATTCCACACACTTCTTGAGTGGATGAAGAAGTATTGTTCTTCATGTTCAGTATCTGCACTTGCCTTGTCAATTCAACTATCTGATTGACCATCTCACTGTTGGCTTCCAATTGATTAACCCCTTTACTTCTTCCTCTTACACTTTTCTGTTGAGAATTAGCTCCCAAAATTTCAAAGATTTCATAAGTCTCATTTGTTGTCTTTTCTCCCATAGCTCCCCCAGCTGCGTTATCAACAGTATTCTGAAATTGCTGGGTTAGACCATCGTAGAAAAATTGATTCAGAAGTTGAAGTGGGTAGTGATGGTGTGCACACTGGATTAACAACATCTTAAACCTGTCCCAAGCCTCATGAAATGGCTCTCCTTCAAATTGAGAAAATGTAGCTATTTTTACTCTTAATTCAGCTATCTTCTGATGTGAGTAAAATTTGCCCATAAACTTGTTATAGACTTGCTCCCAAGTTGTCAAAGAATTTTCAGGCAACATTATAAGCCAGCTCTTTGCCCTATCCTTTAATATGTACGAAAAACGCCTCATCCTCAACTGGTCTTCTGTTAATCCTCCCAATGGAAATGTGTTGAGGGTGGAGTAGAAATCCCGGATAAAATTCAAAGGATCTTCATTCGAAACTCCATAGAAAGATGGCAGCATGTTGTAATGGATATTCTTCAATTCATAATTTCTTGCTGCATCTGTTAATCTTATACATGAGGTGGAAGTCCCAATGACAGGTCTGGCAAAATCCCTCATAGTTCTTTGCCTTTCGTCTCCCATATTGGTAGATTGTGTAGTATCCGACTTAAAATCAGAAATTTCCTCCTCTGTATCAAACCCGGTATATAGTTCAAACTCTTCTCTGCTCCTTTTCACTCTCTGAATTTCTGGAATAACTGGGCAAAGCTCTCCTCCGAGTGATCTCCTGCCTTGCATAAACAAAATTTCTGGAAAAAAAGAAATTATTAAAAGCAAAAGACATAAAATAAAATGTAAACAATGAAAAATAATTTAAAAATATTTATGCCTAATAAACAATTACGCCAATTAGCTTCCCCGGCAGCTGCGCCAAAAACTTGTTACGCTCCAATTAACACTACTAGAACTACACTTGCAAGTATACGAGGCTGCTGTAATATTTTGGTGAACACCTCAAGGTCGTCTCTCAAGGAAGCTAGATAAGCTAATTGTTTATCAAATTATAAACAATAAATTATAAAATTAAATTAAATTGCTAAGCAACTAATGAAAATAGAACGAGTTGAACTTAGAACAATGAAAGTAAATTGAACAAATATATTGATTCACTTAATAGAAAGGTCTAGGGTTTGCACTTCTCTACTCACTTATATGTATGAACTGCTATTCCTCTCAACCAATTTAATTTCAAAGATCATATTTCAAGCAATTTAATTAATCGAATGAAGGAAATAAGCTCTCGCATTCAAACCTCTTTCAAATAATCTTGTTACAATTGAAGTGATCTTTTTCTTAGGTTTATATTTCTAATTCAATTAAGTCCCTAATTGAATTGTTCCAGCATTAGACTTCATTTCTCAATCCTTCATCTAATACCTCAAACACATAATTGGTGGCCAATCAATTATATATTAACATTAATCCATTCAATTAAGGATAAAAGAAATAATTCAGTCAAGAGTAATAACCATTTCATACAATCATAGTAGATCCATACAAACCCTAGACTAGATCAGAATTAGTTCATATTGATGCTATCAAACAAATTCATCTCATTAAAATTCAAAGAAATTAATTTAGACATTAGAGAATTCATGAATACAATTCCAATGAAACTTAAGAGATAGAGTTTGAGAACAAAACCAAATTACAAAGTTCCTTTGGCTTCTGAAGAATCTCGTGCTCAGATTTTTGCTCAAAGAATAATGCAATGGCTAAAACTAATTTAATCTAGAGTGTTTGCATGAAAGTGTAATCAAAATTCCAAAAGAAAATGAAGAATAGCTCCAAAGTTTATGTTGGACTGTTGGAAAAAATGTGTCACCCTTTCAAATACCCTAATCTTCTTATTTTTTCAAAACCCTCACTCAAAATCCATATTTCCTTTCTTTCCTTAGCCCCATGGAGTGACACAGCCAAGCTTGTGGCCATGTCATGTGGCACGGCCAGTGGCTTGGCCGTGTCACCTGGGTGTGTCAGCTTCTGTGTAATCTTTCTTCTTTGCTTCTGTGGAAATGAGTGTGACACGGCCAAGCTCCTAGCCATGTCATGTGACACAGCCAGTGGCTTGGCCGTGTCACCTGGGTGTGTCAGCTTCTGTGTAATCTTTCTTCTTTGCTCTTCTTTCTTGGATAAATATGGGACATGGCCAAGCTTGTGGCCATGTCATGTGACACGGCCAGTAGCTTGGTCGTGTCACCTGCCGGTGTCAACTTCTACCAAAATTTTCTCTCTTTCTTGGTTCCTTTGGTTTTTCCCTTTAGGTGAGACACGGTCAGGCAGTGTCTCCTGCCCGTGTCATGATCTGCCAAAAATTTGCTGGCCAAGCTTGATTTGGCTTGGCCATGTCTTGCTGCTTCATGCTCTTCTTTTTTTTTGTTTAGGTCTTCCAAGGGGTTTTTTTGCATATTAACCTGAAACAAACACTTGAAACAAACTTTAAACAAGAATCAAATGAAACATTAATAAAAAACACATAAACACCACACTAAAAACTAGTACAAAAATGACATAAACACTGGAATAAATTAAAACTACCAAAATTGATGAAATCACTAAATAAACAGATTAAAACTACCAAAATGCATGAAGAAAACAATAATCATCATAATAAATAAGTTACAATTATATGACAAAAACTAATAAAACAAAAATATACCCCATGTAGTAATGAAAGCAGTCTTGGCTTTATCCTCTTGGGCCATTAACACTTGGTTGTACCCGGAGAATCCATCTACAAATGAATGTAGAATGCTAGAGGCGGCACTATCAATGAGGACATCTATATGGGGTAAAGGAAAATCATCTTTAGGGGAAGCCTTGTTTAAATCTCTATAGTCCACACAGACCCTTATTCTTCCATCTTTCTTTGGCACAGCTACTATGTTGGCTAGCCAATCTGGATATTCTATCACTTCAAGGAACTTTACTTGTATTTGTTTAGTGACCTCTTCTTTAACCAATTCAGCCCACTCAGGTCTTAATCGCCTAAGCTTTTGATTGACAAGTTTCATGTGAGTGTAAGTAGGAATAAGATGTTCGACTATGTCTCGATCTATTCCAGGCATATCCTCATAAGACCAAGCAAATACTTCTTCATATTTTTTCATTATTTTTTCAAATCTCTCTCTCTCATCAGGAGCAAGGTCGGATGCTATGCTAATATTTTTAGGATTTTTGATTGTTCCCAAATTTAATGATAGTGTGTCAACAGAATTAATATTAAAGATGCTCATGTAACTGCTATTTGAACGTATGCAACCATCAGGAGAAACATCACACAAGTAAGCAAAATCAGACTTTATTGCATTCATTTTGGAAAAGAAAACATCATCATCCTCATACAAAGCAAACAAATTAAAATCAAAATCAAAATCATTGTTCTCAAAATCATAAGGCAGAATATCTTTAAACTTCTCTTCAACTAGGGCAGCAATCTCCTCCGGAGTCTTCTCAGCCTTCAGGATAGCTTCCTTCTTCTCTTCTGGATTGGACTTCTTGTTGGCTGACAAGATGAGCTCTTTCTTCACTTGTTCCACTAACTTGGCAATATCAACAAAGATTTCAAAACCCAGGATCATCTTTTCCATGAACATGATTGGCTTGGGCTTTCCTTGGAGTGGTCCCATGTCTGGAGCTTTGACAAAGATTTTTTCAAGTGGCGGGAAGCTCATCTTCTCATTCTTCTTTGGCTAGACATCTTTGTTGGCTTCTTCATACCCTAACCCTTTCTTGGAAGTTTGAGTTTTAAAATCTGGAAGCTTTGCCAAATTGGTATGCCCTTTCCAAGACCAACTCCAGGAAGGTTGCTCATGTTCTTCATCATGTTCAAGACATTAGAGTCCACTACTTCATCATCAGAAATTGAAACTACTTGGAAACCATTGAGAGGCCTCTCAATCATTAGCGCATTAACAACCTCATTATCTTCGGCTTCGATGACCACTGTCTCATCACCGCTAGGAAACTTGATCTTTTGATGAAGGGTGGAAGGAACTCCACCAAGAGGATGAAACCATGGTCATCCCAAGAGTAATGCAAAGGTAACAGGTATGTCCAAAACAACAAATTCAATAATAGATTCAATTAAACAAACCTTGACAGCAGCTTTGAAAGTTCCTTCGACATGTCTCTTGGTGTTGCCATAAGCCCGAATGGTTACCTCAGTTGGGTTTAGATCCCTTGTTGACATGGCTAGTTTTGGTAATATTTTAAGTGGGCAAACATTTATGGCAGACCCATCACCAACCATTACACATTGAGTCCTTTTCGCTTTGATTTCTATTTTGATAAAGAGAGGGTGGATGTGATCTCTCCCCTCTTCCAGTAAATCCACATCTAAGAAAGATACCGCTTCCATATTAACTTCACTCTTCTCTTGAATATCTTCACATTTCATTACTCCCTCAATTTTTATGAAGTTGATCAGCTCCTCTAGTGTTATGGAGGTGGAAATTGGCATGCTGGCCAAGGCCTTGGCTATAGTTTCTCGATGCTTTTTAGATGTAGCCAATAAATCCCAAATGCTAACACTTGCTTGGGTTCTTTTCAATTGCTTGAGCACGGTATCATCTTTGTAACACCCCTATATCCCGTATACGTACCAAGCATGCTTAAACGATCGTAATATACGTATACTGAATATAGAAAATGCCACGGTTTAAAAAGACACAACAAATATCTTTGTACATAAGAAAAACCAATCTCAAACATTTTAAAAGAAATGCAAAAGACATCATATATAAAAACATTTATTAATTCATAGCGGAAGTTATTACAAATATGTTATAAATCAAATTTTACAAAACATAGAATATATACATGATTGGCAGCTTCTTCTCTGATCTTTAAGTCCCAAATAAACTCTTCAATGTCTACTCTCACTCGGTCTCGTGGAGCTCTCGGGTTCAACTCTGTCACCTGCGCGATCAAACACTATCGCGCTAAGCCAATAGCTTAGTAGTACATAGTATACTAACATTATGCTAAAATGCAATGTCACAATCAATTACATACATCATTCAAAAGAATATCACATTTCAACATTTTACTTTGTTCAATGTCATATGAACAATTATATTATATCACCATTCATCATACTCATTCAAGTTCATCATTATAGCCAACAACCATGGCTTCATATACGAACTTCCCCCAACCAGGTCGGTTGCCCTCTGGGCCTCAAGTCACTGCCAATCCCAGGGGTCCGCAGGAGGCAGATAAGCACATATAAAACTATCAGTAACGAACCTTTCCCCAACCAGGTCGGTAGTCCAAGTTCGGTTGCCCATTCCAATGGGTCCGCATGGTTCCGCAAGAGGCAAATAGGTACGTACAATACTGACTGCATCGAACCTTTCCCCAACTAGGTCGGTAGTCCAAGCTCGGTTGCCCAGCTCTCTGGGTCCGCATGGTTCCGCAGGAGGCAAAAAGGTCCGTCATAAATCTTTAAACATTACTTTCTAAATTCATTTCATTTTCATAAGCAAATTAGGCAACCATGCCTCAATCATCTCATATGATCTCAAATCACAATAAAACAACTCTTCATAACATCATATCTTTCTCATTTCATTTCATCATCACATCTTGCACTTTTCACATTTCATCATCATAATATACAACATCAATTACATTCACTAAACACACATATCATTACTCAACCATATCATCTAGACATGCTTCAATCATATCATTCACATCTCTTTATGTCTCAATTTACATTATTCATAGATTTAGAATCTTCCACATACATTTGTTTGTGTCATTACTGTTTTAAGCGTGTTTACAATGTTTATTTTCATGTTTAGGTGCATAATGACCCTTGAAGAATCAAAACAATACAAGAAGAGCAAAGAACAATCACCTTAGCTAACACACTCAAGGGACACGGCCAAGCTTGTGGCCGTGTCTCTCAACACAAAAATCCAGTAGCAAACACGGGCAAGGGACACGGCCGTGTCTCTCAACATAAAATAGGCAGTAGCAAACACAGTCAAGGGACACGGCCAAGCCAGTGGCCGTGTCTCTCCAAATTTGATCCAACACGGCCAAATTTCCTTGAACTTGGCCGTGTCTCCCAAAAATCTTAAGTCTTGGCCGTGTTCCTTCCTTGGTTTGGCCGTGTCTCACATGAACAAAACCCCAAATGTGGCCAAAACTCTTTTAATTGCATTTAAACTCATTGTGCACAACATAGCCTCATTCAAATGAATATAAACAATGTCATTAACACTTATTTTACATATTCATCACAATATTCTCATTAACAAATCATTAACAACACATTTAAACACATAACACTTCAAAACCCTAAACCAACATCATTCTTATTCTTTCAATTTCAATATCCACTCAACTTACCATTTTCAAACCAAAACCAACACCAATTTAACTTACAACCAATTTAAACACTTATAATCACATCTCAACCTCACCAAATCATAATCTCAACAAATCAAAACTCACTTCAAATACAACTTCAAAAATAACAAAAGAAAACAAGAGAGTACTTACCTAATTTGAAGAAATTCCACAAATCTCCAACTTAATCCTTTGATTCTTCCTTCAATTTGAGCTTAGAATTTAGAAGACCTCTCTTGCTCTCTCTTTCCCTTTGGTAGCCGGCCAAGAAATGCAAAGAAAATAAAATGAAGACAAGTCAACCTTTTCTTCCTCTTTAAATCTCCACCAAGCAATTCTACAAGCACAATTTCTAACATACCCTCTTCTCATATGGTCTAATTTTCTTCTTAATCAAGTGCCCTTTATAGTAATTTCACACATCCCAAACTAAAATATCTTCTTCCCTTGACTCTACATTTGACCAACATATATGTTATATATATTAACATATATACAACATATACATTCCATTAACACAATCATTACCTTTACAAAAACATATATACATTTAATTCCAATCAAACAACAATTGTATTAAAACTTCTAGGGCACACTTTGGGATATTACAATTCTCCCCCTCTAAAAAGAAATTTCGTCCTCGAAATTACCTGATATCAAGTCTGAAATAGTTGAGGATATTGATCTCGCATTGATTGCTCATTCTTCCAAATTGCTTCTTCTCTTCCATGATTCTTCCATAGAACCTTCACTAAAGGCACTTTCTTATTTCTTAATTCTTTCACATCACGTGCCAAGATAGCAACTGGTTCCTCTTCAAATGTCAAATCTGAACTCACTTCGATAGATTCAATTGGCAACACATGAGATGGATTCGACCTGTACCTCCTCAACATAGAAACATGGAATACATTATGGATCCTATCTAACTCAGGTGGCAAAGCAAGCTGATAAGCAACTGGCCCAACTCTTTCCAAAACTTCATACGGTCCAATGAAACGAGGACTCAATTTCCCTTTCCGACCGAACCTCAAGATCTTCTTCCAAGGAGACACTTTCAAAAATACCTTTTCTCCAACATTATACTCAATGTCTCTCCTCTTCAAATATGAATAAGACTTCTATCGATCTGAAGCTGCTTTCAATCTATCTCGAATCATTTTTCACTTTCTCTTCAGTTTCTTTACCAAATCAAGACCAACTAACTTACTTTCCCCAAGTTCATTCCAACATAGAGGTGTCCTACACCGTCTACCATATAACGCTTTGAATGGTGCCATACCAATGCTGGATTGATGACTGTTATTGTAAGCAAATTCAACAAGTGGTAAGAATCCATCCCAACTTCCAGAGAAATCAATGACACAGCTTCTCAACATGTCCTCAATAATCTGTATCACCCTCTCAGACTGCCCATCTGTCTGCGGATGGAAAGCAGTGCTGAAACGTAGTCGAGAACCCAAAGCACCATGTAAACTCTTCCAAAACCTGGAAGTAAACCGGGGATCTCGATCAGACACTATAGAAATTGGAATACCATGTAACTTCACAATCTCATGGACATACAGCTCAGCTAACCTCTCCAAAGAGTAATCCATCCAAACCGGTAGAAAATGAGCTGTCTTAGTCAACCTATCAACAATTACCCAAATAGCATCATGCTTCCTTTGTGTCGATGGTAAACCAGACACAAAATCCATTGTCACTCTTTCCCATTTCCATTCAGGCACTGACAATGGTTGAAGCAACCCTGTTGGAACTTGAAGCTCAGCTTTTACCCTCTGACATGTGAGACATCTGGATACAAAATCTGCAATGTCTCTCTTCATACCGGACCACCAGTAATATTGCTTCAAATCATGATACATCTTCGTATTGCCCGGATGCATAGCAAATACGGATTGATGTGCTTCTTCTAAAATAATCCTTCTCAAGTTAACATCATCAGGTACACACAATCTGTTCTTAAACCAAAGACTTCCATCACTTCTCACAATAAAATCTCGACTCTTTCCATTCTGACAATCTGAAACAATCTTTTGAATCTTCTCATCAGCCACTTGAGCTTCTTTAATCCGATCCAACAACACTGGTTTCAACTGCAACTGTGCCAACAATGCACCATCATCACAAGATACAAAATTAGCACACAACGCTCTCAACTCAACAAGCAACAAGAGCGAATAAATAGTCAAACCTGCTAAAGACTTCCGACTCAAGGCATCAGCAATAACATTTGCCTTACCAGGATGATAATTAATCAAACAGTCGTAGTCTTTAATCAATTCCAACCATCTTCTCTGTCGAAGATTGAGCTCTCTCTGGACACCCAAATATTTCAAACTCTTATGATCAGTATAGATAAAACACTTCTCCCCATATAAATAGTGTCGCCAAATTTTCAATGCAAACACAATGGCTGCTAACTCTAAATCATGGGTCGGATAATTGAGCTCATGCGGTTTCAACTGTCGGGAAGCATAAGTTATAACTTTACCTTCTTGCATCAGAACACAACCCAAACCACTATGTGAAGCATCACTGTAAATCACATATGGTTTATCTTCCACAGGTAAAGAACAGGCGCTTGAGTTAACATTTCTCTCAACTGATCAAAGCTAGCCTGACACTGATCTGTCCACACAAATCTAACTCCCTTTCGAAGCAATCTGGTAAGTGGAGTAGCTATCAAAGAAAATCCTTTCACAAACCGTCGATAATAGCCTTCTAAACCCAGAAAACTTCTAACTTCAGTCACAGACTTTTGTTGGACTCCAATTCAAAATAGCTTCAACTTTACTTTGATCAACTTTAATACCCTCTGCTGAAACTATATGACCGAGAAAAGTTACTTGGTCAAGCCAAAACTCACACTTC
Source organism: Garcia nutans (assembly GCA_947685225.1). Taxonomy (NCBI): domain Eukaryota; kingdom Viridiplantae; phylum Streptophyta; class Magnoliopsida; order Malpighiales; family Euphorbiaceae; genus Garcia; species Garcia nutans. Next base: position 25,739,825 of record CANTUV010000007.1, on the reverse strand, counting down.
GACAGTTTAGCAAACAATTGCTTCTCTCTCAAAATTTGCAACACAATCCGTAGATGCATGTCATGCTCCTCCTTATTACGCGAATATACAAAAATATCATCGATAAAGACCACTACAAACTGATCCAAATAGGGCCTAAACACCCTATTCATCAAATCCATAAAAGTTGCAGGTGCATTCGTCAGACCAAAAGGCATAACTAAAAACTCATAATGCCCATACCTGGTCCGAAATGCGGTCTTAGGAACATCTTCCGCTCTGACCCTCAACTGATGGTACCCTGATCTCAAATTAATTTTGGAAAACACTGCTGCACCCTTCAATTGATCAAAGAGATCATCAATTCTAGGCAAAGGATATTTATTTTTAATAGTCACTTTGTTCAATTGCCTATAATCGATACACAATCTCATAGTACCATCCTTCTTCTTTACAAACAAAACAGGAGCTCCCCACGGTGAAACACTAGGGTGAACAAACCCTTTATTCAACAACTCCTGCAACTGCACTTTCAATTCTCTCAGCTTAGCAGGTGCCATTCTGTAAGGAGTAATAGAGATAGGAGTGGTACTAGGCGATAATTCAATACCAAACTCCACATCTCTCTCAGGAGGCAACCCTGACAACTCCTCTGGAAACACATCTGGAAACTCTGTAACTGTGGGTATACTATCAAGTTGAGAACCCTTTACTCTAGTATCCACAACATAAGCAAGGTAAGCATCGCACCCTTTTCTAATCAATCTCCTAGCTGCAACAGCTGAAATAAACAAAGATGCTACCTGTCCCTGTTCATTATATACTATCACCTCTCTATCATCACTGGTTCTCAAGGTAACAACTTTCTTTTGGCAGTCAACCACAGCTCCATGCCTAGATAGCCAGTCCATGCCTAGGATCAAATCATACTCCTTAAAAGGCATCTCAATCAAATCTCCAAGGAACTCCTCACCCTGAACCACTACTGCACTATCTCGGTGCACTTTGCTAACAATCACACTATGCCCTAAAGGATTTGTCACCAATACATCAAATCCTAGGGATTCAGCATGCATATCAGACACAGGCAAAACAGATGCACTAATATATGAATGCGTGGATCCGGGATCAATCAAAGCAAGTACTGAGATATCAAATAAAGAGAAAGTACCAGCAATGACTGTAGTAGCATCTGGTTGTCTCTGCATCACATAAATCCTCTGAGAAGATCCAGTCCCCTCTGGTCTACTCTCCCTGGATGTAGAACCTCCTCTAGAACTGAACCCAGATCTGCCTCCTCTGCTGAAACCTCTGCCTCCTCGACTTCCCCTCACACTAGGTCGAGAGGCTGCAGTATCTAATGACATCTGCTCCTGTCTCTCAGGACAATCTCTCACAAAATGATCAGGAGATCCACATCTGAAGCATACAGCTGGTCCACCACTCTTCCAACAAACACCTCTATGATAACCTCCACACTGAGAACATCTAGGTGGAGTGGATCTCTGAACTACTGGAGCAGGAGCAATCGCCACTGAAACTGTAGGTCTAGATCTCTGCCTCTGAAACTGTACTGACCTACCGGCTGGCCTCTAACTCCTACTAACCCGAGGAACAAAACTTCCTTTACCTCTTTTCACAGACGAAGATTCTGCCTCAAACTGGGGCCTTCTAACCCTGATCTCTTCCTCTGAAGCAGCTGCTGCAATACCCTGAGCTCGCTCCACACTCCGAACTGCTGCAACAAGCTGGGGAAAATCATGATATCTAGATCCAGCCACCAGGCACAAGATAGAGGGCCTCAATCCCTCCTCAAATCTCCTGCATCTATCTATCTCATCAGATATAATACCCCCAGCATACTGGCTCAACCGGATAAACTCTAGCTCATATTCTGTCACAGTCCGGTGATCTTGCTTCAAGCTTAGAAACTCCATTTTCTTCACATCCTTATACTCCCTCGGAGTATACTTCAATTCAAACTCTCTTAGAAAATCAGCATAAGACAAGGTAGGTGGATCATCCATAGCATGGGGCACTGTCTTCCACCAATTATATGCATCCTTCTGCAACAAGGATCTCGCATAATCAAATTTTTCTTCTGGAGTGGCTTGTAACTGAACAAATATTCTAGCCACTGCTCAGCTACAGTTGGATCAATAGTACCTAGAAAATCCTTTGCTCCATACTTCCTTAGTTTATCATACTGTCTCACTGATACCAAAGGCTATGGGGGTGGCGGTGGTTGCACTGGTGCTGGCCTCAAAGCCTCTATCACATGCCTAAGCCAAACTGGTGGAACATCCTCACCAGCTGGTCCCCCCGACACAGAAGCAGGTGCCTCTCCAGCACTATCCACTCTAGTTCCATCATCAGGAGCAACACTCTCCTCACTACCCTCAACTGACTGACGCAAATGAGGATCCATCACAACCTATATCTGCAAACACAGTAGAATACCTCTCATTAAAGATCAGAGACTGCCAATACCAACATGTATGTTATTTAAAAATCCACTTTTTAAGATCAAAACATTCTTTTTCTTACACTTGACCTAGGTTGAGATGAGAATCTCAAACCTAGGCTCTGATACCAAAATAATTGTAACACCCCTATATCCCATATACGTACCAAGCATGCTTAAACGATCATAATATACGTATACTGAATATAGAAAATGCCACGGTTTAAAAAGACACAACAAATATCTTTGTACATAAGAAAAACCAATCTTAAACATTTTAAAAGAAATGCAAAAGACATCATATATATAAAAACATTTATTAATTCATAGCGGAAGTTATTACAAATATGTTATAAATCAAATTTTACAAAACATAGAATATATACATGATTGGCAGCTTCTTCTCTGATCTTTAAGTCCCAAATAAACTCTTCAATGTCTACTCTCACTCGGTCTCGTGGAGCTCTCGGGTTCAACTCTGTCACCTGCGCGATCAAACACTATCGCGCTAAGCCAACATCTTAGTAGTACATAGTATACTAACATTATGCTAAAATGCAATGTCACAATCAATTACATACATCATTCAAAAGAATATCACATTTCAACATTTTACTTTGTTCAATGTCATATCAACAATTATATTATATTACCATTCATCATACTCATTCAAGTTCATCATTATAGCCAACAACCATGGCTTCATATACGAACCTTCCCCCAACCAGGTCGGTTGCCCTCTGGGCCTCAAGTCACTGCCAATCCCAGGGGTCCACAGGAGGCAAATAGGCACATATAAAACTATCAGTAACGAACCTTTCCCCAACCAGGTCGGTAGTCCAAGTTCGGTTGCCCATTCCAATGGGTCCGCATGATTCTGCAAGAGGCAAATAGGTACGTACAATACTGACTGCATCGAACCTTTCCCCAACCAGGTCGGTAGTCCAAGCTCGGTTGCCCAGCTCTCTGGGTCCGCATGGTTCCGCAGGAGGCAAAAAGGTCCGTTCATAAATCTTTAAACATTACTTTCTAAATTCATTTCATTTTCATAAGCAAATTAGGCAACCATGCCTCAATCATCTCATATGATCTCAAATCACAATAAAACAACTCTTCATAACATCATATCTTTCACATTTCATTTCATCATCACATCTTGCACTTTTCACATTTCATCATCATAATATACAACATCAATTACATTCACTAAACACACATATCATTACTCAACCATATCATCTAGACATGCTTCAATCATATCATTCACATCTCTTTATGTCTCAATTTACATTATTCATAGATTTAGAATCTTCCACATACATTTGTTTGTATCATTATTGTTTTAAGTGTGTTTACAATGTTTATTTTCATGTTTAGGTGCATAATGACCCTTGAAGAATCAAAACAATACAAGAAGAGCAAAGAACAATCACCTTAGCTAACACACTCAAGGGACACGGCCAAGCTTGTGGCCGTGTCTCTCAACACAAAAATCCAGTAGCAAACACGGGCAAGGGACACGGCCGTGTCTCTCAACAAAAAATAGGCAGTAGCAAACACAGTCAAGGGACACGGCCAAGCCAGTGGCCGTGTCTCTCCAAATTTGATCCAACACGGCCAAATTTCCTTGAACTTGGCCTTGTCTCCCAAAAATCTTAAGTCTTGGCCGTGTTCCTTCCTTGGTTTGGCCGTGTCTCACATGAACAAAACCCCAAATGTGGCCAAAACTCTTTTAATTGCATTTAAACTCATTGTGCACAACATAGCCTCATTCAAATGAATATAAACAATGTCATTAACACTTATTTTACATATTCATCACAATATTCTCATTAACAAATCATTAACAACACATTTAAACACATACCACTTCAAAACCCTAAACCAACATCATTCTTATTCTTTCAATTTCAATATCCACTCAACTTACCATTTTCAAACCAAAACCAAAACCAATTTAACTTACAACCAATTTAAACACTTATAATCACATCTCAACCTCACCAAATCATAATCTCAACAAATCAAAACTCACTTCAAATACAACTTCAAAAATAACAAAAGAAAACAAGAGAGTACTTACCTAATTTGAAGAAATTCCACAAATCTCCAACTTAATCCTTTGATTCTTCCTTCAATTTGAGCTTAGAATTTAGAAGACCTCTCTTGCTCTCTCTTTCCCTTTGGTAGCCGGCCAAGAAATGCAAAGAAAATAAAATGAAGACAAGTCAACCTTTTCTTCCTCTTTAAATCTCCACCAAGCAATTCTACAAGCACAATTTCTAACATACCCTCTTCTCATATGGTCTAATTTTCTTCTCAATCAAGTGCCCTTTATAGTAATTTCACACATCCCAAACTAAAATATCTTCTTCCCTTGACTCTACATTTGACCAACATATATGTTATATATATTAACATATATACAACATATACATTCCATTAACACAATCATTACCTTTACAAAAACATATATACATTTAATTCCAATCAAACAACAATTGTATTAAAACTTCTAGGGCACACTTTGGGATATTACAATCTTCCTCTTATTTGTTTCCTACTTCAGCTTCCTTTCCTTTATTAACTTCTACCTCCTTAGGTGATGGCCTTGCATAGTGATCTAGTGTTCATTACTTCATCTTCTTCGGGCTCAGACTAGGTCCATTCCTCCTTCTTGGATACAAAATTGTTATCACTATCGCTTGAATCCCAAAACCCATTCACCACACAAATTGCTACTTCTTTACCCATCATAGCTTGTTCAATTTTGCTAAATACCTCTTCTTCTTTGGTTGCTTCTCCACCCACATCTTGGAAAGAAGACATGAAAAAACTTTCATACAAACCTCCTCCAATCATGAAGGTTGCCAGTGGTGGTACTCTATTGAACCTCGGTAATGGATTGTCTTTGGTGTTTGGATTGTTGGGCTCGGGCAGTTTCCACTATTAATCAAATTTTGGATCTCATGCCTCAACTTTATACATCTATCAGTGCCGTGTCTTTGCATTTGATGAAATTGACAAAATGCCTTAGTGTTGAAATTAGGTGGGAGAGGGTTAGGCAAAGGACGAGGATTTAAGGGTTGTAACAATCCTTTTCTTTGAAGCTTATTGAGAACCCAAGACAGCGGTTTCCCCAATTCTGAAAACTATATTCTTGTTCCTTGGCTAGTAGCATTTACTCCAACTACCTTTTGCATTCCTTGGTTACTAGACTGATAGTTTCCTTTCTCGTTCCTTCTTCTTGAAAAACGGTTCTTCTCTCTTTCCCATTCTTCAATTTGCAGACCAGCTTGGAGAAGATCTTTGAAATCATGGATGAGTGTATGAGACATCCTTTCATGAAGACTAGGCAACACCCCTCTCACAATCATTCTTATTTGATCAGACTCATCGGGCCTCTTCTTGAGCAAAACAACCTTATTTCTCCATCTTTTCACATAGTCCACAAAATTCTCTTTGGCCTTTGACTAATGGACTCAACTTCCATTAGTTGTGTGCCATCATCTAAGGTATTGAACCAATTTTGGATAACAGGATCAAATAAGAGCATAAAGTACCTTAGAGTTTGAGCCTTAGACTGCATAGCACTAATATACTATTTCACATAGAGGTGAAGATTTTTGGGTCCATCAAACTTTGTAAAAGATGGCATCTTGAATTTGTATGGAACTTCTTCGTCTAGCTCAAATAATTTGTCAACTTCAGACATTTCTTCAGTTTTCAGTTTCTTCTCAAATTTCTTTTCCAAGTCAGCAATCATCTTTTCAACATCAGACGTTTTGATTTTCTCCATAATTGATCTTTCAACAATCTTTGGTTCTTTCTTCTTGTCTTGAGGATCTTGGAAGTATTGAGCCCAATCATTATCCTCATCAATGATCACTTTATCATCATCAAAAACCACTTCACCAACTTTAGGCTTCCTCTTATCCTTTGGCTTCTTAGTGCTAGCATATGCTTCGGCATTATTTCCTAAAATTGCAACCAATTGGTTCTTCATTGTCTCAACCATGGCCTTTTTTATTTCTTCCATCTTGGCATTGAGGGCGTCGCCCATCATTCTTTGAATTTGTTCGGTCTCCATTACTTTTGGTGAGCAAGTGATTGAGTTGCTACTAGATTCTTCGTCTCTGGCATAGGTTGGATTGTCGTAAGCTTTTGAGCTGTCGTAATCTAGGACTGTGAGCCAGAAGGGATTAATGATATGAGATGCAAATGTATGCACGTATGCATGTATGCACAATAAACAAACAAGGATAAATAGGACGTTCCTTCCAACCTTATAACATCCACACACAAATAGCGAGTCTCTTTTTCTAGGTATATGTTTAACAAAATACCAACATGGGGTATCTTATTTTTGAATATTTCCCTCAGACATTTCAACCAATAGATATATTTTCAAAAATAGAAATCAATTCATGATAATTCCCATTATTTAGGTTTAAATCCATTCAACCAACTACAGTAGCTTTTATGCTATATTGGATTAAAACTAAATTAAGAGATTTATTATAAATAGATTTCTCACTTGAAAAAGTAACTAATGATTCATGCCAAAAATAAGCCCATGATTAATTATTCTTAGTATATACTAGGCTCACAATTGATTTTTGGAATTTTCATAATTGACCTAAATAATTTGCAAGCTCTTTGTAAAAATAACTTTGTTTCTAAGCCCATCTTAAAAAAGATTTTAGAAAAAATGGATTTTGGGCTTAGTATTTGGGCCATGAGAAAAAAAAAATTTTTGATTTGTTTTTTAGAAAAGTTTTATGCCCAAAGACCACCTTGAAAAGTTTTGAAAATAGTTTTGGTCTTTTGGACTTTAAAGAAAAATTATTTTGAGCTTACAATGTACTTAGGTCATATTAGAAAAAGAACAAACCAAATAAGCCATGATTTAAGCCAAGATAAATTAACCATAGTCAAACAACAAGCACTTGGGGTAAAACCTAAGGAAAGTAACTAGGCCAATTACATGAGATTTAGTCTTTGGGTTAAAAGGCTTAGGTTCCCATAGCAAGTATATACCAAATGGTACAAGGCTATGAGTGGTTATGCCATGCTGTATCTCCATACCTTGAGTGAAAGTATGGTATCCCTTACATAACACAACACAAGTAACACGGGTGTCCTAACTCACGCACACGATGCAAATCTAATATGATGCAAAAGATAATATGATGATAAGAAAGAATAGAATAATAAAAAGACCAACGAAATCAACTTCACTTATCCCCAGTGGAGTCACCACTGTGAGTGAGGATTTTTGCCCCCACTCTAGATGGAATGATTCTTGCGACTTCGGCACTGTTTAGGCTCGGGCCCTTAGAGAATACGGGCCTAAGTCCAGAGAAAATGGAGTCGCCACTCGGACGGGCCGGGAAAAAGAAAGGGGTGGATGACTCGATTTCTAAGAAATTCCCAACCCCCTAATGGGTTTGAAAAAGTTGGGTACGTATGGGAAAGGTGAGAAATAGCCTAGCACCCCCACAATGCTCGGTTCATTGGAACCGGCCTCCTTTGCAGGTCTTAATATTATAAAATTATTAAATATAATGATATTATCCAATTACATGCATTCATAAGAATAAATAAATACTTTATTAAAAACACAACAATGTCCAAACAAAGCAAATAAATAGACACCCATCCGAGGATGGAAACATGTCCTTACTTCATTCATGTCTAAGCTAAATAGGACACCCACCAAAAGGTGGAAACATTGCCCTTTACATTAGTCCAAAAACTTTAAAATAAAATAAATTACATTATGCTCACGACATGAGGTATCCAAAAATATGGAAACATACCTCTTACAATATTTGGAAATCAAAATAAATCAATAAAAGTAAATAACCATTCATAATAAATAAATCATTCATCAAAGATATCAAACATCAATCAAAATATATAATAAACATTCATCCAATTTAAATAAAATAGTAAATATGTTAACTTTAGGGGTTCAAGCATCAATTAGAGTTTCTAGTGTTTTATGTTCAATAACTAGGGTTTTGCATATACTAGTTTAATTTGTTGAGAAATATTTTGAAGTAATAACATAGCTACTGGATGTTAAAAAGATTTTAAGGTTTTGGATGTTTTTATGAAAATAATGTTACTGTGATTTAAAAAAAGTAGGTTTAGTTAGGGTTTTAAGCAAACATCATGAAATTAGGGTTTTTTAAGACATTAGGGTTTATAATTTTAAAAGATTGGGTTTTAGGTTCACTGGATTATGGTTTTAGGTGATGATGAACTTGTCATAAAGTTTTGATGTTTTAAGAATTAGGATTTAGGAAAACTAGGGTTTACTGGATTAGGGTTTTTTGATATTTTGGAAAACATATTTGATCTTAGGATTTAAGAAAACAATTTAAAGTTTTATAGAAACAATTATGATTAAAGTTTTTAGAAACTGTAAAGAAGATTAGGGTTTTTGGAGAATTAAGAAGACATTTTGACGTTTCAGACAAATAAGTTAGGGTTCAGATGATTAAGAAAATAGTTCGAGAAAAAATAATTTAGGGTTTTAAAGTTTTGGAAACAGGAGGACAGTTTTAGGGTTTTTGAAGTTTTGGAAATAGAAGAACAGTTTTAGGGTTTTTAAAGTTTTGGAAACAGAAGGATGATTTAGGGTTTTTGAAGTTTTGAAAAATAGAAGGATGATTTAATCTGTAAAACATATGACTAAGTTTAATAATTTAGGTTATTGACTCAATATCAAAACAAATGATAGAAATATTTAAAAGAAAATATGGCAATAATATCGTATGCTTAAATAATTCATGAATCTAAACGTAAGATGTTGTAAATATAATCAAATCAAAGATTTATAATCAAACATCCGTTCATTGGTTCCTCCACAATTGGCTTCTGGATGAACAATGACAAAGACAATGTTGCTGCCTTTGATGGATTGATGAATGCTTCTTGTTGTTAATTTTTGCCGTTTCTTGCTCCTAGGGTTTCTGTCTTTTTTTCCTTCAAATTCAGAAGTCCCAAGTTTCGATCGAGTAAAACAATTTTCCTCCCCTAATTATGTGTTTTAATGTGGTATTTATAGAAAAAAAAACCTACTTCTAATTGTCTAAGAAAATTAAAACTATTTAGGAAGAGAAATCAAAACCAAATAGAATTCGGTTTCGAAAAAACTACGTTGGCAAAAAATTGCTGCCGACGAAAATTGCGATCGCGCGCTGGCGGGCCAGCCATTTTCTGCGGCGAATTGGCCCAAGGCCATTTTGCCACAGGAACTTCATGTGGTGAATTGACTAGCAGGAAATTCCTGTTGCGAATTGGCCCAAGCCAATTCACTTTCGGCGACAAAATTTTTCGTCGTCTATTTTTTCATCGCCAATTTTTATTTATTTATTTATTATATATTTTTATTTTTTTAACTTTACTAATATTACTTTTTTATTTTTATTAAAAATTATAAATAATAAATACTAAAATAGATATTATTTAATTAAAATACCATAAAAATTATTTTGGACTATATAAAAAAATATCGGATTAGACTGGGTCAAAATTTAAGGGTCTACTGTTTGCCCCCTGCTTGAGTGATCTGAGACTATGGCAAAAGAGAGTGAAAAGCAATGTGATTTAATTTTGACAAAATAGAATTAATTTTTCTGAGATGGTTTAGGTTTGGGGTTCTGGACCCAGTTTGAGTTCTGGACTTAGAAAAGACTTGGGTTCTGGACCCAGGATGGTTTGGATTCTGGATCCGGTTTGAGTTCTGGACTAAAAAAAGACTTGGGTTCTGGACCCAGGATGGTTTGGGTTCTGAACCCGGGATAGTTTGGGTTCTGGACCCAGTTTGAGTTCTGGACTCGAAAAAGACTTGGGTTCTAAACCCGAGATGGATTGGGTTGTGGACCCTGTTTGAGTTTTGGACTCATAAAAGACTTGGGTTCTAGACCCAGGATGGTTTGGATTCTTAATTCGGTTTGAGTTCTGGACTCGGAAAAGACTTAGGTTCTAGACTTGGGATGGTTTGGGTTCTGGACCCAATTCGAGTTCTAGACTCGAAAAAGACTTGGGTTCTGGACCCGGGAAGATTTGGGTTCTGGACCTAGTTTGAGTTCTAGACTAGGAAAAGACTTGGGTTTTGGACCCAGGATAGTTTGGGTTCTAGACCCGATTTGAGTTCTGGAATCGAAAAAGACTTAGATTCTGGACTCGGGATGTTTTGAGTTCTGAATCTAGTTTGAGTTCTGAACTCAAAAAATACTTGGGTTTTAGACCCGAGATGGTTTGGGTTCTACACCCGGTTTGAGTTCTGGACTCAAAAAAGACTTGGGTTCTGGACCCGAGCTAAGTTCTGGACTTAAGAGGAAATTTGGGTTTTGGGACCGAGCTAAGTTTTGGACTTAAGAGAGAATTTAGGTTCTAGACCTAAGCTAAGTTCTGGACTTAATGATAATTTGGGTTCTAGACCCAAGCTAAGTTCTAGACTTAATGATAATTTGGGTTATGGACCCGAGCTAAGTGAGATTTAATTGTCTGCAAAAAATTTAGCTAATTTTTACCATGCACTGCAAAAAATTTAGCTAATTTTTACCATGCACATATTTTCTTGGCCCCTGCGTATAAAAATATTTTAAAAGTGCAAAAATATTTATATTCACGCAAATATCTGAATGATTAAATTGAATAATTGAGTTTCCTATTTATTTACTGTGTAGTTACTATTTGTGCACTATTCACCAACTATTCATTTACTATTTATAAATAGTTATTTACTATTTATTAATAGTAAAATTTGCTCTTTTTTCCTTTTTTTACGAGAATACTATTTTTTTCTTTTTGATTTTTTCCTTTTTCCTTTGTCATTTCTCTATATAAACCTTGCAGCTCATTTCTTCATTTCATTCATAGCAGGTCATTTCTTAATTTCATTCATAGTTATACATCTTTTATATAAGAGAGTTTAGCATAGAGTTGAGGAAAAAATACATGTTTCAAGATCAGGAACTCGATCTAATACTGAGCTATTGGAATTTATTTGGCGGTATGAAAATGAAAATATAAGTCTACTAGCTGGGATGTCGCTTCATCACAGTTCAAATCAAAAGAGTAAGATAATTATTTATTTTAATAACAGATTATTTTTCATTTTTTTTTCATTTTTTGTTTTTTTGTTTTTATTTTATTTTCATTTTTTTCATTTTTTGTTTATTTTTTGTTGTTGTTGTTATTTTTTTTAAGATTTAGGAAAAATAAGTTAATTAGATGAATATATTTAACAATTTAAGTAAATAGAAATACTAAAAATAGAATATAAATAAATTTAGCCTAAAAATCAGTGATGATGATATACTTACCTTATGTTAACTTACCTTACTCCGTGTTAGCGTGATTGTTGCATTATCCGGGGCAGAGGGTGTGTCTATAAAGCCCGACAATGGTATGATGTAGCGCCTTCTCGGGTAAGACAGATTATCCGAGATTGCGGTTTTGAAAGCTTTATCTTGCAATTACCATTCGAGGAGTGTCCGATAGACTGGAGTGTAGTACAGGAATTTTCAGAACGGTGGATGGACATGACCCATACTTTTCACCTACCTATAGGAGAAATGACCATTGGCCCGGTCGATTATACAACCATAACTGGTATCCGATACTATAGCCTTCCGGTCCCTCTTACCAATGATATTCTAACATTCAAAGAAGTCCAACAGTTAATTGGTATGGAACCATCATTTAAAGGGCCTTTCAAGAAAAAAATTGAGCCAATTTGGAGTTGTTGGATGAACTATGAAGGACGGGTTCGTAGAGAAATAGCCAAACAATATGCTCGAGGATTTTTACTGTATTTGCTCGGGTCAACCATTTTAGGTAGCACCGAATCCGCCATCCATTTGTTGGTGTTGAGGGCCCTTACTGATATGAGTATGGAACCGCTTTATGGCTGGGTTGAAGCTGGCCTTGCCTATCTTTAACATGGACTTGACAAAATTTGCAGAAATAAGAAGTCTTTTGTTGCCTTATGGCGGTCGTCGTGGTACTTTTCTTCTACCAATGTCAATTCCATTCTTATTCTTGCATGAATTTGATTTTTATTGTTGTTGTAGATATGGGCATATGAGCACAATCTTGTGAGGGTGCCTGGTATTTTCAGAGAGAGAATCGGGTATCCGAGATTAAATTTTTGGTTGTCAGATAGTGTAGAAGTTCCCGGCTCTCACCATGTGCATTTCCAACACTTTCTCTTGAGCTGCTTAACCTGGGGCCAGGAAAAATAGCATTAGTATACTTTAAAATTTATATAAAAGTCCACTTACCTTATGTCATTTTGTAGGTCAATTTGGCCTGGTGGAACACAGAAGAGCGGACAAATTGGACTTCCTCCATGAGTGTCACACTGCCTTTTCAACATACCTGCTGAGTCATTGCTGGCCCTGTGTCTAGTGGCTGGTTTCTTGGAGAGAGAGTATACGACTTTTGAACTTTAATGTATCTCCTATTGGTGTACGAGAGATTCCCGAGGAAAATGAGGATAGAGATGAAGAGGAGTATCATGGAGAGGGAGGAGAGTTTGTCTCACATCTCAAGGCTAGCACTTTTCAGGTAAACTTTTACCATTTTTCCATTGCAATCGCTTTTTTTCTTAACTTTTTTTTAACTTTTTTGATGATTGTTGCAGGCTGCTGGCTCATTTGGTCATAAGGCTGGACCTTCTTTTACTGCTCCTCCATTTGCTCATTCTAATCAATCGGAGATGCCTTCTCACCCACAGGGCATTGATATGAATTATGTAATATCTTCATGTATGCCCTAGAAGTTTTGATTATGTTGTTATTGTTGTTATTGTTGTTGTTGTTGTTGGTTTAAAATGTGATTGAATGTATGTGTTGTGTGATAAAAAAAAAAGAAAAAAGAGAGAGAATGTTCATGTGTTATTTGAAAGAAAAGTGATGTGTAGAGAAGATGTATATGTAGTGTATATGGCAATATATATAGCATATATGTTGGTCAAAGGGAGAGTCAAGGTGTTGGATATAGTGGAAGAAGATATTTAGTTGTTGTTATTGAAATTACTATAAAGGGCATGCTAAATAAAAGGAAGTGTAATTATGTTTAAGAGGGCATTTTGGTAATTCTTCTTTTGGAAATTGTGTGGTGGAGGTTAAAAGAGGATTTGACTTTTGTTTGATCAATTTCTTTTCTTCTTTTCACGTGTGGCCGGCCAACATAGAGAGCAAGAGAGAAAACAAGAGTTGATGATATTTGAAGCTCAAATTGAAGAAGTTTTCAAGTGGTTAAGTGGAAATCCAAGAAGATTCATTATTTTTGGTAAGTCTCTCTTGATTCTCTTAGTTTATTTAAGTTGGTTGTGAGTTTGGTTGTGGATTTTTGATGGTAGGGTTGTGTTGATTATTATATGTTGGATTTAATTGGTTGTGGTGTTGGTTTTGGATTTGAAGATGATAAGTTAAGAGTGATGTTGGTTTTAGGATTTTGGAAATGGTAAGTGATAAATTATATTGTGTTATTTTGGATTAGGTTTTGGAAGAAGGTGATTTGCTCTAATTTGAGAAGTGAAGAATTCTTGGAGAAAAGAAAGTGTTTAGAGTTGTATAATTGGTGCTAAAGGTAAGTACAAACTATATGGTTACAAACATGCATATATTGTTTAATCTTAAAACACTTTTGTTTGTAAATGTAATAAGGTTTCATCTTTTGATTGTGAAGTGCGGTCGCGACTTAGGTCAGGCTTCTGGCCGCGAAACCTACTGTAATAAAGTTTCATCTTGTAATTGTATGGAGTGGTCGTATTCAGGTGAGGTGCGACCGCTAGAAAGGTTCTGTTCACCTTATTGGAAGCAATCTAATCCTGCAACAAGATTCTTAAATACATGTTAAATAGATCATCCATTTGAGTTGTCAAGGATCAAAATAGAGATCATTTGTCTAACATCATTGTTGAATCATGAAATGTGAGATGATATGGAATGTGATTTAAAGCCATTGTGATTGGCTATGATGATTTAATTGAATGAAACAAGGCATGGTTGCCAATATGATAATGAGAAGTGATAATGGAATTGATAATGCATATGATATTACATGAACAAGGTTATGTATTGTGTATTGTGAGGCTTGTGAATGGTGATGTGTATTATGAATAATGTACTTTGAAATGTGATACTAATAATGCTATATGCACAATATGAATTGAGATATGAAATGCTATAAAGCCATTGTGATTGGCTATGATGGTTCAATTGAAAGATATATGGCATGTTTGCCTAATTGATGAGAATTGAGAATGAAATGTAAATGAATTGTGTGGCTAATGTGTTATTCCATTTTCAGAGTATGTTATTGGTGGCATGCCTAATGATAGTAACAATCTCTTGAAGTTAGGTTGGATTTAATCCTTGAAGCCTAATTGAGATGTTACAACCCTTGAAGCTAGGTTGGGTTGGTTCTTGAAGCCAAGTTGGGTTGAAGCTTAGCATGCTTTGCTCTCCTTGAAGCTTGGTTGAACTTAATCCTTGAAGCCTAGTTGGGTATATGATATTGATAAATGTGATAACAAAACCAAAACATTAACTCTGAAAATTGAATGGCATATTAGTGTGTCTTGGGCCCAATGCTTGTCTTTGTTTAATGTGATTCATGAATGGTAAAATGATTGACTAATGAGATATATGGAAGATTATTGAAATGTGGTATGTATATATATATATGTGAATATTAAATGTAAAGGTATGTTATTAGCTTTTCACCTATGGTGTTGTTTTTGTGGATAATATGTATGACATTGCATTGCATTAAAGCATGATTTGTCTTACTAAGCCGTTGGCTTAGCGCGATAGTGTTTAATCGCGCAGGTGATAGAGGTAACAGAGTTGAACCCGAGAGTTCTTCGAGACCTAGTGAGAGTAGACATTGAAGGGATTATTCTTGGATTTAAAGATCAGAGAAGAGCTGCCAATCATGTATAAATTCTTTATGTTTTGTAAAGTATTGTGTATAATGTAAATATGTGTATATTTATAGATATGGACTTAAATGTTTTCATATATGTAAATATTTTATAAATTCCGCTGCGTATTAAGTAAATGTATTTAAATCTATTTTGTTTTATATTACAAGTAATTACTTATTTTTCTCTAATGTATAATGAGAAAACTTATAGTATCATTTAAAATGTTTTGAATGTTAATAAAAATCCGTAGCATTCCTATATTCGATGCATGTATACTACATTGTGGTGTATGTAGTGTGTATGTATTGGGTGTGGGGGTGTTACAAATTACCTGGTAGGTTTTCTTATTCCATGATAATTTATGCTATAAGTATGCATGATTATGTATGCTCTTACTCTTTTCCTTTCTGGCTCACAGCGGATGCTTGAAGAACAAAACAAGAAACTTCAAGAAGAGTTAACCGCTAGTAGTCAACAAGTTTCCCATTTTGAGAAATTGTATCACCAGTCAGAGCAAGATTTTTGAGACTTTCGATTTCAGGGGATGAGAGATCCTGGTGCTTCATCATCTAGAGGCCCCCAAGCTGATGACCATGAGATCCTTTTGTTTACTTCGGATGAGGACCATTATAGATATGAATTTCAGGGTAATAGAGATTCAGGTGCTCCTACTTCTGGCAGACTCTGGATGGGTGATATGCCTCCTTCTTCAATAGGCGATGACTTTTTTGAGGCTGTGTTTGATCATGATCCACCACCTCATTCTTAGTGATGTATGAGTATTATATCAATTAAGGAAATATTGTATAATAAGTATAATAATAAAAATAATATTGATGATTGTTTTATTAGTTTTTGTTATAAGTTTTGTGTCTTGTTTATTATGTTAATTATTGTTTTATTTAGGTATTTCGTTAGTTTTTATCGGTTTGTCTAGTGTTTTCTTTAATTGTGTAGTTTTAGTTTATTTTTAGTTTTATGTCATTTTTGATCTAGTTTTTAGTTTGTGTTTATGTTTTATCGGTTATTGTTTATTTAGTTTGTGTTTTAAGTTTGTTTTGAGTTTTGTGTTAGGTTAAAACAGGCAAGGAAACGAATTGAAGATGAAATGGGCAGTAGCTAACACAGGCAGAGGACACGGCTAAGTCACTGGCCGTGTCCCATACCAAGTTAAAAGGAAGAGAAAGTCCCAGTAGCAGACACAAGCAAGGGACACGGCCAAGTCATGTGGCCGTGTCCCTCCAAAGAAGAGCAACACGGCCAAGTCACCTTGACTTGGCCGTGTCCCACTTGTTACCAAAGGAAAGGGAGATCAAAAATTACACAGAAGTGAACACAGGCAAGGGACACGGCCAAGTCATGTGGTCATGTCCCTCCCAACTCACTCACACGGCCAAGTCAAGCTCCACTTGGCCGTGTCACTCAACAAAGAAGAAAATAAGATCAAAAGCAACAGAGTTGGACACATGCAGGGGACACGGTCGTGTCTTGTGGCCGTGTCCCTCCAACAAGCCCTCACACGGCCGTGTCCCTCATCATCTGGCCGTGTCCCTCATAAACCAAACGCGCACCGAATTTTAAAGCCGACGTTTCGTATAAAAGCAAAAAGAAAAGTTAGGGTTGGGGAGTGGACGATTTTTGAGAGCAAAGTTTAGCCGTCTGAGAGAGATCTTAGGGTTTAAACATTTGTTTTCTTGGATTTTGATTTTACTTTGGATTAAACTAGTTTAGATTAGATTGTTCATGCCATTGTTTCATCCTTCTTGCAAGATTCGATCAAGAGATTCATCAAAAACTTCAAGGAGTTTGTAACTTGGTTTTATTCTTAAACTTTGTCTCTTTAGTTTCATTGAAATTGTGTTTATGAACATTATCATGTCTAAATTGATTTCTTTGATTATTAATGAGATGAGTATGCTTGATAACATCATGAACAAATTTAATCTAGTCTAGGGTTTGTATGGATTTGCTATGAATTGTATGAATTGGTTATTCTCTTAACTAATGATTTCTTTAGCCTTTATTGAATGAAAAATTGTTACATATAATTGATTAGCCACCAATTGTGTGTTTTAGGTATTAGATGATGGATTGAGAGATGAAATCTAATGCTGGAACAATTCAATTAAGGACTTAGGTGAATTAGAGATATAACCTATTAAAAAGATTATTTCAATTATAACAAGATTAGTTGTAAGAGGTTTGAATGCGAGAGCTTACTTCCTTGACTCAATTAATTAAGTTGTTTGAGATTTAATCTTAGAAATTAAATTAGTTAAGTGGAATAACCGTTCATACATATGAGTAGTAAAGAAGTGCAAACCCTAGACTCTTTTTATCAAGTGAATCAAAACATAAGCTATTATTTATTTTTATTTGTTTTCAACTTAAATCAATCTTCTTCATTACTTTGCAATTTAAATTACTTCAATTACTTGTTACTTTTACTTTGATAATCAATTACCTACTTTTGGCTTCCTTGTGAGATGACCTTGGGGCGATCACCTTTGCTACAGCTACCTCGTATACTTGCGAGTGACGCTTGTGGTAGAGTTAATTTGAGCGTAACAAGTTTTTGGCGCCGTTGCCGGGGAAGCTAATTGGCGTAATTGTTTATTTAAAAAGAAAAAAAATAAATATTTTAGATTATTTTTCATTGTTTTCATTTCATTTTATTTGTCTTTTGCTTTTAATTGTTTCTTTTTCTAGAAAATTTCTGTTTATGCAAGGCAGGTGATCACTGGAAGGAGAGTTGCATCCATTCATTCCAGAAATTCAGAGAGTAAAAAGGAGCAGAGAGGAGTTTGAGCTTTTCACCGGATTTGATACTTCAGAGGAAGATATTTCGGATTTTGAGTTAGAATCTGAAAATTCTGTAAAGATGGTTGAAGAAAGGCAAAGAACCATGAGAGATTTTGCTAGACCTGTCATTGGGACTTCCACTTCTTGCATAAGACTGATAGATGCAGCAAGAAACTATGAGTTGAAGAACATTCACTACAACATGCTGCCATCATTCTATGGAGTTCCAAATGAAGATCCTTTGAATTTTATTCGGGATTTCTACTCCACCCTCAACACTTTTCCTTTGGGAGGACTAACAGAAGATCAGTTGAGGATGAGATGTTTCCCTTATACTTTGAAGGATAGGGCAAAGAGCTGGCTCATGATGTTGCCTGAAAATTCACTGACAACTTGGGAGCAAGTTTACAATAAATTCATGGGCAAGTTCTATTCACACCAAAAGACAGCTGAGTTGAGAGGGAAGATTGCTACATTCTCTCAATTTGAAGGAGAGCCATTTCATGAGGCTTGGGACAGATTCAAGATGCTATTGATCCAGTGTCCACATCATCACTACCCACTTCAACTCCTTAATCAGTTTTTCTATGATGGTCTCACCCAGCAATTTCAGAACACTGTTGATAATGCAGCTGGGGGAGCCATGGGAGAAAAGATAGCTAATGAGACTTATGAGATCTTTGAGATGTTGGGAGCTAATTCTCAACAAAAGAGTGTAAGGGGAAGAAGCAAGGGGGTAAATCAACTGGAAGCCAATACTGAAATGGTTAGTCAAATAGCTGAGTTGACAAGACAGGTTCAGATGCTAAACATGAAGAACAATATTTCTTCATCTACTCAAGAAGTGTGTGGAATCTGTGGGACATTTGGGCATGGAGCAAATATATGTCCCTCTGCATATGAGTCTTTTGGGAATGAAGATGAGCAAGTTAATGTTATGGGGGGATTTCAACCAAGAGCCAGGAATGATCCTTACTCCAACACTTACAATCCTGGTTGGAGGAGTCACCCCAATTTTTCCTGGACAACAAATAATGCTCAACAGCCTTTTCATTTGCTCCAGAGACAGAACCAGCAGGGCCAATCCTCAAATCAAAATCAAGGTCAGCCTAAGAGAGAGAGTTTGGAGGAAACTTTACAGGCTTTTATCAAAGTCAGTGCTCAAAACCAAGAGATGAACAACAAGAGGCTGGAGTCCTTGGAAGCATCTTTTAAGAAGGTGGAGACCCAAGTGGGGCAACTTGCACAACAGATGCAGATTCAACAAAAGGGAAAGTTTCCAAGTCAACTTGAGCAGGCACAAGCAGTGACTGTTCTTAGGAGTGGCAAGGTAATTAATAATAATGTTGAAAATAACTCTGTGAATGCAGGTGAGCAAGAAAAGAAAAAGGAAGGAGAACAAGAGAACAAAGGTGCTGAAGAAAGATTAATGGAGAAGACCCCTACACCAGATTTGCACAAGGCAGCAATCCATACCGGCCACCTATACCATTCCCTAGCAGGTTGAAGGATGATAAAAAAGATAAGCAGTTTTCAGATATCTTCAACATGCTATCTAAGGTAAGTATCAACTTACCCTTACTTGAAGCAATTAAGAACATGCCGGCTTATGCTAAATTCTTCAAAGAACTGAATACCAAGAAAAAAAGGTATGAGCCGAATGAA
Organism: Garcia nutans; assembly: GCA_947685225.1. Taxonomy (NCBI): domain Eukaryota; kingdom Viridiplantae; phylum Streptophyta; class Magnoliopsida; order Malpighiales; family Euphorbiaceae; genus Garcia; species Garcia nutans. The sequence continues at coordinate 25,719,957 of CANTUV010000007.1, read as the reverse complement.
AAGGTGATAGTTTCTGAGGTAGCTAGTGCTGTTTTGCAGCATAAACTACCTCCTAAACTAAAGGATCCTGGAAGCTTTATTATTCAGATTACTATGGGAAATGGAAAAGGAACTGAGGGCATGTGTGATTTAGGGGCTAGTGTTAATTTAATGCCTTATTCTGTTTATCTTGACTTGGAATTAGGGGAACTTAAACCAACAAAAATGGTATTGCAATTAGCTGATAGATCTCTTAGATTCCCAAAAGGGGTTATAGAAGATGTGTTAGTTAAAGTTGGTGGTTTGATAGTTCATGTTGATTTCATTGTTCTTGACATGGAAGTAGGTAATTCTTCACCATTTGCACACACCATTCTGCTGGGTAGGCCTTTTATGGCAACTACCAACACTTTGATAGATGTTAAAAATGAAAAATTATCAATGACTGTTTTGGGACAAACTGTAGAATTTTCTATTTTTAATACTTCACCTATTCCTACAACTGCTTTATATGAGGATTGTTCTTTCATTGATTGTGTTGATGCAGTTGTTTCAGATGTTTTCTTGCAGACAGGTTTATCTGATAAATTGGAGCTGGCATTGACTTTGGATAGTGATTTGGAAATTTTTGATACAGAAATAGCCAGTTGTCTTGAGACTTTAGAGGATGCTGAAATAGAGGAGTTTAAGGATGACCCAATTTTTGAACCTTCCCCCATTGAAAAAGAAGAGAAGAACCCCCCACTAGAGTTAGAGTTGAAAGAGTTACCTAAGAACCTGAAATATGTGTTTTTGGGAGATCACAATACTTTACCTGTGATAATATCTAGTGAACTTAGTGAAGGGGAGGAGATGAGGTTAGTGAGTGAGCTTAAAAGATTGAAGAGAGCAATAGGATGGGGATTGAGTGACATCAAGGGTATTAGCCCTTCCATGTGCATGCATAGAATCACTTTAGAAGAGGGAGCTAAACCTGTGAGGGAAACCCAAAGGAGACTTAACCCAAATATGAGTGAAGTGGTTAAGAAGGAAGTGCTCAAATTGCTGGATGAAGGAGTAATTTATCCAATTGCTAATAGTGAGTGGGTGAGCCCAGTACATGTAGTTCCTAAGAAATCTGGAATCACTGTGGTGAAAAATGAGAATAATGAGTTGGTTCCTACTAGGACTACTACTGGGTGGAGAATGTGCATCGATTATAGGAAGTTGAACAATGCTACAAAGAAAGATCATTTCCCTCTTCCTTTTATTGATCAGATGTTAGATAAACTTCCAGGGCACTCACATTATTGTTTTCTGGATGGCCTTTTAGGTTACTATCAGGTGCCAATAGCTCCAGAGGATCAGTCCAAGACAACCTTTACTTGCCCTTTTGGGACTTATGCATTTCGACGTATGCCCTTTGGCTTGTGCAATGCACCTGCAACTTTTCAGAGATGCATGATGTCTGTCATCTCAGATATGATCGACGATTTTATTGAGGAAAAGAAAAGGTTTCTACACTTGAGTAAGTTTTATTTTTGGGATGAACCTTATCTATTCCGGATTTGCAAAGATGAGATAGTTCGCAGGTGTGTTTCTGAGGAAGATCAACCGAGTGTTCTTCAATTTTGTCATGACCTTCACTGTGGGGGTCATTTTGGAGGAAGAAAGACTGCAGAAAAGGTGCTTCAAAGTGGTTTTTACTGGCCTACTTTATTTAAAGATGCTCAAGACTATTGTAAGCATTGTGATCGTTGCCAAAGAGTAGGTAACATTGGAAGGAGGAATGAAATGCCCCTTTAGTCATATATTGTTGTTGAACTATTTGATGTGTGGGGAATAGACTTCATGGGTCCTTTCCCCAAGTCCTTTGGTTATGAATACATTTTAGTTGCTGTTGATTATGTTTCTAAATGGGTGGAGGCAATCCCCACCCGTACTAATGATGCTAATATTGTTGTTAAATTTGTGAAGGAAAACATTCTTAGCAGGTTTGGCACACCAAGGGTGATAGTCAGTGATGGGGGGAGCCATTTTTGCAACAGGCTTTTTGAGAAGTTAATGCATAAATCCGGTGTGAAGCACAAGGTGGCAACCCCATACCATCCACAGACCTCTGGACAAGTGAAAACATCCAACAAGCAGCTAAAAGGAATTCTGGAGAAAACAGTCAACACATCCAGAAAGGATTGGGCAAGCAGATTGCACGATGCACTATGGGCATATCGGACTGCTTTCAAAACTCCTCTAGGTATGAGTCCATATCGATTGGTGTTTGGAAAAGCTTGTCACTTACCAGTGGAGTTGGAGCACAGAGCATATTGGGCAATCAAGACTCTGAATTTGGACTTGGACAAAGCGAAGAGAGAAAGATTTCTACAAATTTCAGAGTTAGATGAGCTACGGAATGAGGCTTATGAGAGCTCGAGAATTTACAAGGATCGCACTAAAGCACTTCATGATAAAATTATAGTGCGAAAGACATTGAGTCCAAGTATGAAGGTTTTACTTTTTAACTCACGACTCCGTCTTTTTCCAGGTAAACTCAAGTCTCGATGGAGTGGTCCTTTCGAGATAACTCAGGTATATATCCTTCTGGTGCAATTGAATTACTTAACTCTAGAACAGGTGAGACTTTCAAAGTGAATGGACAGAGAGTTAAGCTATACAATGAAGGATTTCAGGAAGTGAGGGTCATTGACAGTACTTTAATTCATGATCCCTAGGCCTTGCATGATGTCCAGCTATATGACATTAAAGAAGCGCTAAATGGGAGGCAACCCATTGGTTTGCATTTATTTTTCATAGTTGTAATTTTAAGTTTAACAAGTTTTGATTTATGTTCGGTTTCAATAAATGGACTGTGCTTTGATCAGTTTTTCTTTACTTTGTGTGTTTCAGGGTGTTTAAAGAAGAAGGGTTGCAAAATCATTGAAAAAAAAAGTGTTTAAAGTTTATAAAAAGGCAGTAGGTGACACGGCCAAAGGACTTGGCCGTGTCCCTTGGCCGTGTCACACACTTGACACGGCCACAACTCCTTCAAATATTTGAACGATTTTGCAATTCCATACAGATTTGGACACACCCAGGGGACACGGCCGTGTCACCTGGCCGTGTCCCCCAAAAACTATGAGACACGGCCGTGTGCTCTCCACTTGGCTGTGTCCCTTCACTTTCACACACAGACACGGCCAAGTTAGCACTCACACGGCCGTGTCCTCCAATTTTTGCCTTTTAAAAGCCCGATTTTGCCCAATTTTATTTCATAAATCCCTAACTTTTCTATCTTCTTCTCTCTCGCTCTCTCGTTCTCTACATCACCAAAACCCTTGATTTTTATTTTCAAAACTCCATCTCTTCCGTTAAAACTTCAAATTACTCCAACAAAACTTGAGATTATCACTTAAAACTTGCTCTTTACTCATATTATTTTGATTTAATTCAGTTTTGTGTATTAATTTCTCAGATTTCATGTCACCAAGAACTAAAATTGTACCACACCAAAAGAAGAAGAAATCTGGAGCCGAAGGAGCTTCGTCATCTTCCTCAACTTTATCTCACAAGAGGGCAAGTCTTTTGGCTCGGGGTTTTTTCCCGACAATGTATGTGAATGACGAATCTCTAGATGCTTTGCAAATGAGAACTGCTTTTTATAGATATGTGCAATATCTTGGGTGGGAGACTTTTGTCTCATTGAGACCTTTGCAGTTTGAGGAGCTCACCCTAGAATTTTTGACTACTCTTAAGGTGGAAAGGGATGATAAGAAAATTTGCAGGAGACTGATGTTTAAATTAATGGATAGATCATTTGTGCTTACTATTGATCAGTTGAATGATATCTATGGCTTTCATCAACATGGAGAAAGATCGATACCCAAAGATTTTAGACAACAATTTGCTTGGGGTGCCTTAGGCTCGGGTACTTATGTGGCCAAATCGGCCAAAGCATCTAAATTACGAAACCCTACTTTGAGATATTTGCACAGGTTTATGTCATGTGGGTTCTTTGCTCGGAAGGAGAGCCCGAGTGTGGTTGAGTCGAGTGAGCTATTCTTCTTGGACTGTGTTTTGAATGAAATGAATATTAGTGCCGGCTATTGGTTAGCCGATGTTTTTGACACTGCAGCTAATAAAAGGAGGGGGGCTATTTGTGTTGGAGGATTGATCACTACATTAGCAGTAGCCCTTGTGGAGGATTTTGACCCGAGTACTACTCGGATGACTCGAATTTTGGGTAATGATTCCTTGGATTTAGCTACCCTTGAGAAGATGCACATGGTGGTGCATAGGAGAGGAACTTTTGTGATGCCTTCAGCTGAGCTTGAAGCACCGGGAGACAGGCAGAAGAGAGCCCGGGTTGAAGATGAGTCAAACTCGGATTCTTTAGGTCTAGATGAGGATGCTCCGGTCTCGGAACATCAAGAGGTACTTATAAGGATTGAGGCCCTAGAGGGCAAAGTGGATCGACTGGATAGCAAGGTTGACCGTAATCATGCTGAGATCTTACAGCAGATGGAACAGATTAACAGTAACCTTACGACGATCTTGAGTCTCCACCCCTCAGCTGCATCATCTTCCCGCCCACATTTTCCATAAATTTTCAGTCCTTGCTTTATTTTATTTAGTGTACTTTTGTTTTATTTTTCGTTTTTGTTATTCATGTTAAAACTTTTGTGTTTGGATATTTTTATTGTACTTTTGTTATAAAACTTTTGTGTTTGTGATGGAAAGCTAGGGTTTTTGCCTCACCAGGTACATGGAAGACAGGTTGTCCTTTCACTCTTTTTATTTATTATTCTTGTTTTCCATTGAGGACATTGTCAATTTTAAGTGTGGGGTACTCTTTCTGTTTTTCTTTAATTCGTGTTTTGTTTGTCGCTGTGTGTTGTATTGTGTTATGCATGGCATAATTGTTGAAAAGTTATCAATCTTTTCTTTGATTCTAGCTTTGTAGTTGAGACTTTAGTATCAGCATAGAAATGAGCATTTGAATTCATTCGGGATTAATTTTCGCATTCTGCAATTCATGACATATAAATCTTTGGGAACCAACCTGTGTGAGTTTTGAGCCTCATAAAATTTGATATTTTTGTCAATTGATTTTCTTTTCTTAAGTGTGCACCTTCATGATGTTGCATCTCTAGAGTTTGCTTTTGCATACTTATTGAACTCACATTATGATTTAATCTCAAGTTTTAAAATGATGAAGGCAAACTAGGTTAGCCCCTTTAGCTTAAAGAGACCTCCCTTAATATTGATTTCCTTAGTGAGCCAAGTTGAGCCTTTGACCTTTTCTTGTTGATCAACACATTTCTCAACTTAACATGTTCTTATTTTCATCATACCTGCATTAAGGAATGGAGTGTTATGATATGACAATAGGGTGGTTTGTTTCAAAGTGTGGGGTAAGCAAGTTTAAAAAAAATAAATAAATAACAACAAGGTGGAATTGCTATTTGGGGGTTGAAATGCATACTGTGCACATTGTATTTGATTAAGAGTCATTATTCTTTTCCTCTACATTTTTTAAGCTAGATGTTCCATGTAATTCTTAATTTTGTATATATATATATTTTAAAAAAATATATAATAAAAGAAAGAAAAGAAAGAAAAGTTATATATATATATGCAAAAATTCATATATGTTCTAGCATTGGTTATCAAAAGAGGAATGTTGACTCATGTATTTATGCAAGTATGTGAAGTATTAATGGATTGGTGAGTATGTCATTTGGGGAGTTGTGAGTTTCTTACGCTAAAGTAGTGTCTAACTTAGATACTCCATTTCTTGATGCTCCAGCCTAAATGTCTTTTCTCACACCTTTACCTTAGCCCCATTACATCCAAATGAAAGACCTTCGGATTATTTCTTGAGAAAATCAGTGAGGGAGATTAGATAATTAAGCAAGTTTATGGCAGTATGCAGTTATGAATGGTTTGAGCGATCAACCTTTTAAATCGAGTGAAACACTTAGATGAGAGATAAGAGTTGTATGTCTGGATCAATGAATGAGTTAAGAAAATCTTGATTGAAGGAAATTGCAATTATTTATGTCTGATGTCTTAAAGTATTTCATCTATGTACTGGAATTATAGTTAAGGTTGTTTGAGTTTTTAATTTATGCCATGTGAATTTGCTTGAGGACAAGCAAAGTTTTAAGTGTGGGGTAGTTGTTTTATTAGTTTTTGTTATAAGTTTTGTGTCTTGTTTATTATGTTAATTATTGTTTTATTTAGGTATTTCGTTAGTTTTTATCGGTTTGTCTAGTGTTTCTTTAATTGTGTAGTTTTAGTTTATTTTTAGTTTTATGTCGTTTTTTATCTAGTTTTTAGTTTGTGTTTATGTTTTATCGGTTATTGTTTATTTAGTTCGTGTTTTAAGTTTGTTTTGATTTTTGTGTTAGGTTAAAACAGGCAAGGAAACGAATTGAAGATGAAATGGGCAGTAGCTGACACAGGCAGAGGACACGGCCAAGTCACTGGCCGTGTCCCATACCAAGTTAAAAGGAAGAGCAAGTCCCAGTAGCAGACACAAGCAAGGGACATGGCCAAGTCATGTGGCCGTGTCCCTCCAAAGAAGAGCAACCGGCCAAGTCACCTTGACTTGGCCGTGTCCCACTTGTTACCAAAGGAAAGGGAGATCAAAAATTACACAGAAGTGAACACAGGCAAGGGACATGGCCAAGTCATGTGGCCGTGTCCCTCCCAACTCACTCACATGGCCAAGTCAAGCTCCACTTGGCCATGTCACTCAACAAAGAAGAAAAGAAGATAAAAAGCAACAGAGTTGGACACATGCAGGGGACACGGCCGTGTCTTGTGGCCGTGTCCCTCCAACAAGCCCTCACACGGCCGTGTCCCTCATCATCTGGCCGTGTCCCTCATGAACTAAACGCGCACCGAATTTTAAAGCCGACGTTTCGTATAAAAGCAAAAAGAAAAGTTAGGGTTGGGGAGTGGACGATTTTTGAGAGCAAAGTTTAGCCGTCTGAGAGAGATCATAGGGTTTAAACATTTGTTTTCTTGGATTTTGATTTTACTTTGGATTAAACTAGTTTAAGATTTGATTGTTCATGCCATTGTTTCATCCTTCTTGCAAGATTCGATCAAGAGATTCAACAAAAACTTCAAGGAGTTTGTAACTTGGTTTTATTCTTAAACTTTGTCTCTTTAGTTTCATTGAAATTGTGTTTATGAACATTATCATGTCTAAATTGATTTCTTTGATTATTAATGAGATGAGTATGCTTGATAACATCATGAACTAATTTAATCTAGTCTAGGGTTTGTATGGATTTGCTATGAATTGTATGAATTGGTTATTCTCTTAAGTAATGATTTCTTTAGCCTTTATTGAATGAAAAATTGTTACATATAATTGATTGGCCACCAATTGTGTGCTTTAGGTATTAGATGATGGATTGAGAGATGAAATCTAATGTTGGAACAATTCAATTAAGGACTTAGGTGAATTAGAGATATAACCTATTAAAAAGATTATTTCAATTATAACAAGATTAGTTGTAAGAGGTTTGAATGCGAGAGCTTACTTCCTTGACTCAATTAATTAAGTTGTTTGAGATTTAATCTTAGAAATTAAATTAGTTAAGTGGAATAACCGTTCATACATATGAGTAGTAAAGAAGTGCAAACCCTAGACTCTTTTTATCAAGTGAATCAAAACATAAGCTATTATTTATTTTTATTTGTTTTCAACTTAAATCAATCTTCTTCATTACTTTGCAATTTAAATTACTTCAATTACTTGTTACTTTTACTTTGATAATCAATTACCTACTTTGGCTTCCTTGTGAGACGACCTTGGGGCGATCACCTTTGCTACAGCTACCTCATATACTTGCGAGTGACGCTTGTGGTAGAGTTAATTTGAGCGTAACAATGATATATAATTTTATTTTTACTGCAACTCTTTTTTTTCTTTCTTTTTTTTATTTTTGTTTCTATCATCATTATTATTGATACACCACAATTCAACATTTTCACATTCACACCAATTTACCAAAACCAAATGCAACGCGGCAATTCAAGAATTTTCATTGCCAATTCCCTATCCTCATGCATCTCGGTCTCACGCTTTTCCTTATCAATTTTGGAATAGCACAATCATCCTATATAAATCTCTTTTCATGCCATAATTTCATACATAAGCCAGGAAATTTTCCACTTCAACATAAAAACTCCTTTTAACAATTCTTATTTTCCTTCATTCGTCAACAATGACAGAACTCCATTTGAAGAAAACAAAAGTTCTATTTAAAAATATGAATGTCATTCATTGAAAACAAATATCTTGGTCAAAAATTGATACTTTAAAGTGTTTTCAAAATGTTAAATTGGACCATTCTTTTTTACATGCCATGGCTTCTTTTTGGAATATGGATTCTAGGACATTTAAAATTAATGGCTTTGAAATATGTCCCTTGATTGAAGAATTTGAGGCCATCCTTGGATATCCAAGCAATCAACAAATGGCATTACCTATATTGATTTCCATGACTCAATAAATGATGCAAATGTTATTTCAACTTTCAAAGCCCGAAGTTCTACAGTCGACGAGAGGTGAGAAACTTCTGCTTGGTCCCTTAATTGACTTTTGCCTTTCTCATTTGGCTCCTACTAAGGCATGGGGACGTATGCTTTGTCTATGCTTACTTGGCCAATTCTCGCTTGTTTCTTCTGATGGAGATATTGATCCACGAGTATTGGATATCATGGACCAAATGGAAGGAGGCTTGTCACCGATACCCGTGATCTTAGCTGAGACTTTAGTTGGATTAGACCAACTTAAATCGGGATTATCAAAGAAATTGACCGGGAATCCATTGTTGCTTCAAGTAATTACCTAAACTGCCCTTTTGGGTTTTCAATTTAGGTTCTTTTTTTATTGCTCTAATTTTTGCCTAGTCCACCCTTTCGAGTTTTCGGAACTAGCGAGCTATCCTAATTTTTGCCTAAGCCGCCCTTACGGGTTTTTAACTTAGCGGATCCTTTTTTTATTATTATTTATTTTATTGCTCTAATTTTTGCCTAGTCCACCCATGCAAGTTTTCAAAACTAGTGAGTTGTCCTAATTTTTACCTAAGCTGTCCTTGCGGGTTTTCAACTTAGCGAACCTTCTTTTTTTTCTTTAATTAGATTTTTTCTTACAGATTTGGCTTCATGAGCATCTCTGCTTGCTCGATACTCCATCTATGAATTTTGCCAGATATCTACCACGACATCATTCTACTAGGAAATTACTCCATCCTGCTTTTTCGTATGTTGACTGGGTTGACTGGGTCCACTCACGCGCTGAAGTCAACATCCGTTGGTTAATACCTTGGTGGAAGATTTATCGTATCACCATGCGGACATACTTGATGTATGTTCCTCTTGCTACTCTTTGTCAAGGTACTTGCCATGATCCTCGCCGACTTGACCGTCAGTATAGAGCTGAGCCTCGAGGTTCTGAATTCACTTCCTATTTAGACATGCCTTGTCTGACTAAAGCCTACTTGGATTGGCTGAAGTAAAGCTGGCTTGCACGTTACACTTATCGTCTGCCATAGATTTTACATTTGTCAATTTTTTTAGAAAGTGTATTGTTAGGATGAAATAATAAAAGTAATAATAAGAGATGTTTCTTTTCATTTTATAATTTGTTATTACCTTTTTCTATTGTGTTTATTTATTTCATCCATATTTGTTCAAATACTTATAACAGTGCATATAGAATAAATTTAATATTAATTCTGTTTTATTAAATTGGGGAACAATAAAAAATAAACCAGCATACACAAGATCACTCTTATTTCCAACTAGCCCTTTTTATTTTTTTAATTGACGAATTTCTCTCATTTAGCCCTAATTGTTGCGTAGCCCGCCCTTTCGGGTTTTCAGAACTAGCGAACTGCTCTAACTTTTGCCTAGGTCACCCTTTTGGGTTTTCAACCTAGCGAGCTCTTTTTTCTTTTTCTCTCTTTTTTTTTCTTTTTTTTATACATAAAACCTCTTCAATCCTGTCAATGTTCACTGGCTCACTAAACTCATTCCCATCCATGTCTAATAACTTCACTGCACCCTTATTCATGACTTATTTCACAACATATGGCACTTCCCAACTAGGCCTAAATTTTCCTCTTGGATCAAATACATTAGCCTTACATTGTTTCAACACCAAATCACTGACTCTGAGTTTTTTGACCTTAACCCTTCTATTGTAAGCCCGAGCTAACCTCCTTTGATACAATTGATGATGATATAGTGCTTTTAACCTTCTCTCCTCTAGTAAAGCAAACTGTGTGTATTTGCTCACTACCCATTTTGTTTCAGGCAGTTCAACTTCCAAGACTACTCTCAATGACTTGATCTCAATTTCAATTAGCTACACTGCTTCCATCCCGTAAATGAAAGAGAATGGTGTCATTCCAGTCAGTGCTCGCACACTTGTTCTATATCCCCACAAAGCAAAAGGAAGCGTCTCTGATCAATCCCTGTATGTCTTGGTCATCTTGGACAGAATTTGCTTAATTGTCTTGTTTGTTGCTTCTACTGCACCATTAGCCTTTGGTCTATAAGGAGAGGATCGGTGAAGACGGATTTGGTACTTTGAGAATAAGTCCTTAACTTTTCCTTGAAACTATATCCCATTGTTTGATATCACACTGTGCGGGACTCCATTCCTGCAGATGAGGTTCTTTTTAATAAATCTAGCAATTTGACTTGCCCCTAGTCTGTTGAAGTATTCGACTTCGACCCATTTTGAAAAATAATCTACCACTACTACAATAAAACGGTGACAGTTTAAGGCTATTGGATGTATCTCTCCTATAATGTCGATACCCCAAGTGGCAAAGGGCCAGGGTGAAGACATAGAATGCAATTCTTCATGAGGCATATGATTCAAGTTACCTTACATCTGACATTGTTGGCACTTCTTTACAAACTCAATACAATCTCTCTCCATTGTCAACCAGTAGTAACCTTGCCGAATTATCTTCTTAACTAGGGCCAAACTCCTTATGTGTGGACTGCAACTTCTCGCATGTATTTCTGACATGATATGCTCCACTTCAGGCTTCCTCAAGCATCTCAAATGCACCCCCATCAGGCCATCTTCGATATAACTCTCCATGGAAGGTAATGTATTGTAAAATACTTATATATAGGTATATATATCAACATTACATATAAAATCTCATCTTAAACGAAATTATTCAAATAATTCTTTACAATTTATATATACTTCAAAAACATATCATAACATACATAATATCAAAATATACTATAATATCAAAAATGTACATGCTGGCAACTGGCTCTGATCTTGATGTACCCAAAAACAACTCTTCAAGCTCAATAAATATAGACCTAGACCCGACCAGGTCTAGTAGAACTCTCCAGCTCTACCAAAACGCCCATGACACCTGCGCGACGAATTACAATTGCGATAAGTCAAAACCTAGTGGTACAAACTTTGATAACAATATAGTCCATATGAAATGTCAATGCACAACACATATATATATATATCACAACTCATAACATTATATCTCATCATATTGCTCAATTGTATCATAATTCATAATTCACATTAAAGCAAAGACAAGCATGGGCCCAAAAGGATCTAATATGCTATTCAAATTTTAGAGTTACTGCTTTGGTCCATAATGACACTATTGTCTAGCCCTGTAGGCAATATATCCATGGTTAATGTAACAGCCCTAGTCTCTTGGACCTCAATCTGACTAGACCCTTGGGCCCCAGTATCTAGTTCCTCAACCCGGCTAGACTGCTACAGTTTTTGAGGCTTACGACCCAGTCTTTTCACCCCAAAAATATTATATTTATCAGCTGGCCTGGCTTACGGCCTAGTCTTTTCACCATTCCAGCATTTAGCCCATTGGCAATCATAGGCATGCTGCCAAATCTATAACTCTGAAAATTGAATAACATACTATGCACAATTTTATTCATATTTCTCATTATCAAATTCTTTCATAATTCCTTCATCAAAACTTTTCTCATTTTCTCATGATTAAACTAGGCACATTGCCTTATTATATCATCTTTTTCTCACTTTTTTTTTCATTTATTCATTTTTCTCATTATTAATCTCTTTCTTATTGTCATATATTCAATCTAGGCACATTGCCTTATTTTCATATTTTTTTTTCTCATTTTTCTCATTTTTCACATCTTTCTCATTTTTCTCACTTTTCTCATTTTTTCTCATTTTTTTCAATATCAATGTAACACCCCCACACCCAATACATACACACTACATACACCACAATGTAGTATACATGTATCGAATATAGGAATGCTACGGATTTTCTTAACGTTCAAAACATTTTAAACTTGATACAATACCCTTATCGTTATATATTATAGAAAAGTAAATCATTTACTTATAAACAAAACATATTAGATATATATATACATACATTTAAATATTACGCAGAGGAATATAGAAAACATTTACATATATGAAAGCATTTGAATACGTATTTACAATTATACATATATTTACAATATAACCCATATTTACAAAATATAAAAGAGTTATACATGATTGGCAAGTCTCCTTTGATCTTTAAGTTCCCAAAATCAACTCTTCACTGTCTACTCTCACTCGGTCTCGAAGAGCTCTCGGGTTCAACCCTATTACCTGCGCGATCAAACACTATCGCGCTAAGCCAAGGGCTTAGTAAGACAATTCATGCTAATGTTATGCTTTAGTGCAATGCAATGTTTCACATTTGTATTAATAAATCAACATCAATGATACACACACAATTAGTAAAGATCATACTCAACAAACAATATTCCGTGAATAGTCCGTTTCATCATATAAGTAATATTAACATTTCATTACATTAGAACAACATTTATGTTATACATAAAACCTAGACACCTATGGACCCATCAAGTACTTAATACGATATTCAGAATTCAGAGTTATTGCTTTGGTTCATAAACACTATTATCAAGCCCGTAGGCAACATATACATATATATTTATCTCTATCCATGGATAGCGTAACAGACCCAGTCTCTTGGATCATCAACTCATCTAACTCGAGGATATCCTCAACCCGGCAAGACTGTTACAAATTAAATATCTCATAATATCAATTATCATAGTGTAACAGACCCAGTCTCTTGGACCTCAATTCAACTCAATTTGAAGAGATCCTCAACCCGGCAAGACTGTTACCTTTCATTAAGTAGGCATGCCTCCAAAAACCAGAACTCTGAAATTGAATATCATATTAAGCATACACTTATTTCATTATTCTCTTTATCAAACTCTTTCTCAATCTTTCTCATCAATTAGGCAAACATGCCATACATCATTCAATTATATCATCATAGCCAATCACAATGGCTCTATATTCCATTTCATCTCAATTCACAACATAACATTTCAATCTTTCATAAACACATTCATTTGCATCATCATGTCATTCACATTATTCATATATATATATATATATCATCAGTGATATAAACATAACAATACACATTGCTCAAATAAATTAACAATGTAATAATGCCACATTTGAACTTACACACAATCATATAGGTTTTGTACTTACCTCAAAAACAAATCACACTACTCTTAACACTTCCTTGTTCAAGATCCTTCTATCTCTTAAATCAATGATTAATCACTATCTTCAAGACCTAAATCAAAAGTAATAGCATATACTTGTTTAGGGATACACAAGAGATAATCCAATTAGGAATTAATTAGGGCAAACCCTAACCCTGACACGCTCACCCACACGGGCGTGTCCATGACCGTGCCCTAACTCCACAACACAGAAGTATTTACACGCTCAACAACATGGGCGTGTTTCTGGGCGTGTAAATTCTCAAATCTCACAGTAGCTATGACACGCTCAATAACACGGGCGTGCTACTGGTCGTGTCAAACCTACTGCCTCCAACACAATTGACACGCCTAAAGACCCTGGACGTGCTCATGGGCGTGTCCGGCCACAAATCAAGATTTCGACCAAAACAACCAAACACTCAACAAAACACTTTTATCCAACAACATCCACTTCACACCATCTTAACAAAACATACTCAAAACTCATCTAAAACTTGCAACACACCAAAACAAGCCAAACACACATCAAGCACAAAACACAAAATCATCTCAAAACCCTCACCACATATACAACATCATCTCTTCCAACCACTTACTCTTTTCTTCAATCCATACTCAACATCCATCATCCAATCACTCAAACACTTCTCACATCTCAAAATCAACCAACACACTCTTAAAAATCTATCAAACTCAAATATCATTTCAAATAAACACAAAGATCACAAGAGAACTTACCAAAGTTATAAGACTTCTTGTATCATCCACTAGATCACTTCAATCTTCCATCAATTTGAGCTTAACACATCAAGATCTTCACTTTGTCTCTTGTTTTCCTTTGTCTATGAAGAAGCCGGCCACACAAAGAAGAAAGAAGAAATGAACCACAAAAATAAAGTCAACTCTTCTTTTAATCTCCACCAAGTGTTCCAATTCAAACAATTACCAAATCACCCTTTTATCATTTGTTCTAGCTTTCTTTTTAATCCAATGCCCTTAATAGTCATTTCACCAATAACCAAATAAATATCTCTACCCCCCTTGACTCTTCATTTGACCAATTTATATGTTATATATATATCATCATATACACAACATATACCATTCTCTCTAAACCCTATTTTCTTTCCCAATTTCTTTTCTCTTGCAATTAACACATATATACAATCCAATATAACAACAACAACAATAACAACAATAACAATAACATAATCAAAACTTCTAGAGCATATATGAGGATATTACAATCAATTCATTTCATTATTCCACATATCTATTTTTGCATTCACAACACATTGCCCAATTACTTTGGGTATTTTCACATAATATACATATTTCACATTCTACACAATTTAGCCATTATCAATGGCTTTTCACAATGCATTTAACACATATGTGACACTACAAATGTCATAGCACATTATTCATACTCAATCAATGAACCAAGTAACTTAACACATTTTCCAACCAAAATGTGTTAAGCCCAAATGTCATGCAAATATAAACAATATATTTAAAGTTTATACATACCTCAAATAGCAACCAAAATAATCTTAAAACTCTCACCAACTTTCTCTTCCAAGTTGCCATTCAACACTTGGATTGGCCAAACTACTTCCTCTCAATGTCTATATCAAATGTGATCATAAATAATCATTTAATATCACATTCTAAGACATTCTCAACATCAAACCTTAATTTAACAACACTCCTACAAAATTTTAAAAATTAAGTCTTTTCTTACTTTAACTTAGCAAATCCATATTAATACATTAAATTATTGTTTTGAGTTTATTTATATCATTACAAGCATATTTTAACATGTTTAAACCAATTGCATTAATTAACCACATGCTTATGTTCAAAATTCTAAAATGGCATAACCTTCAACATTGAAGGATCTTCATTCCAACTCAATTCAATTATCATTTCAATCTTATTTCCA
Source organism: Garcia nutans (assembly GCA_947685225.1). Taxonomy (NCBI): domain Eukaryota; kingdom Viridiplantae; phylum Streptophyta; class Magnoliopsida; order Malpighiales; family Euphorbiaceae; genus Garcia; species Garcia nutans. The sequence continues at coordinate 25,704,431 of CANTUV010000007.1, read as the reverse complement.
CCATTTATATCATTAAATAACATGATTTAAGCAATAAAATCAAACAATTAATCATTCTTTGAAAATTCACTTTTCCAAAACCCTAAATCAATACTACCATCTTCAAACTCTATCCAAACTTAACTAAATCTATCATTTGATTTAAATTCCTTGTTTATGCATCAAAACAACACATTTGGAACCAATTTGTACAATTAAAACTCATGATTTCAAAAACTCAAATGTTCCCTAACCCCAAATTCTCTCTCTTCAACCAACTTAACTCAAACTTAACCATTTCTTCAATCCAATTTAAGAATCATTAATAATTAAACAAAATAGCATCTTTCATATGCATTTAACTAATTAAAATAAACTCCATTAAAATCTCAAATTATACATAATCATATATTTAGATGGAACTTTAAAATTGTAAAGGAAAACTTACTAATTTATGAAGAAATCACCAAAACCCTCTTGGTTCTTGTAAAATCCTTGAAAATTGGTTGTTTAAATGAAGCAAAAACCAATCTTCCTCATCCATGGAGAAAACATCAAAGAGAGGAAGAAGAAGAAAAAAAATTCTTTTTAAATTTTTATTTTTTGCTCTTTCCTTCGTTTAAGACCACATATATATATTTTAATATTATTTTAATTATTTATTTATTTTAAAAATACCAATTTTCATCTTCCATTCAAAAATATTTCTTTTTAAATTATTTTATTAAGTTTTATATTTTATAAAGTATATTTACTAATTTACCCCTCCTTTACTATTTATGTTTTTGTCTTTTTAATTTCTTTTTTCTTTAATTTCTAGCCTTATATATATAAATATTTATTTATTTAATTAATTATTAATAAATATATTTAATCTTCTACCATCCAAAAATAAATTAATATTGAATTATTTTTATTTACTTGTTATTAATTAATTAATAATTATAAAATATCACACTTTTCCATCATCTTCCGCTATCTAATATTATTTTATTATTATTATTTTCATCATTCACTTATCCAACACCAAATTATATCCCACATATATATATTGTATATTTTATGTATATGTATATATCTTATATATGTTAGTTATATTTCACATATATTATTATGTACATATTTATGTAATGTATATACTATGTCTATATAATGTATATTTATTGAATATAAATACCCATATGCACAAATAATATTCCTATATATACATCAAATTTACCTTATATGTGTATTAAATATATTAAGTATGCAATATATATCCAACATATACAATTAATATACCATATATATATGTTATATATACACTAGGTATATATTGGTTATGTACAACTTTTATATCTCCAAAATTACTGATATGACAATTTTCTCTCCCTTAAATAATTTTGTCCTCGAAATTATCCAGTACGGTAATAAATCATCCAAATCAAAACATAATCTTAAAATCTTATATTAAATTAATCATCTAATCAATCGAATTGTCATTAGACAAAATTAGTTCATTTCCTTAATATATATACACTACACACCTATTGCACTCAAGATATTTGATCACTTCATTATCTTAAAAATATACTCTCATAACCTTAAATTCAAATGTTAATAACTTTTATCTTAACACAATAATTTGACACATCTTCACTTTGATACTACTCTTTATATAATTACCACATATTAATTTAATATCACCATTATACAACAACAAAATCTTATTTCCTTAGTAAGATTCATTCCAATTATACTATAACTAACATTTTTCTCTTATTATTATTTGAAACTAACATAACTTAGCTCCTTTCATGTGCATATACATATCAGAACATTGTACTATACACATTATCATATAGCTTGCATATTCTTAATACAACTACACACATTGACTTTCAATAAATATTTATAAACTTATTACATTTCATATCAATTGATCTAACTGTCACAATATGACCATCACAGCCTTATTCTATTCTGACCAACCTTTAGTCTATTTTAAATTCATTAATCTGTTTTCAATTCATGACCTAATTCTATTAGGTCAAATTTATTCTCAAATTTTAATTATTTTCGAATTCATCATTACAGATAATATTCATTTCCCCTAGCCTCATTCATTTTAAAAGTCATTTTCATCAACTTATTCATTTTATACCACTTTCAAACACATTCAATATAGCTCTTATGCACATTTTATAATTCCTTTTATTTACCCCTTTTCTCATATTTTTTATAGTTACCATATTTACAAAAGTCACTGTTATTACACATCATTTATAGCTTATCATATTTTCACAATTCTCTTATGTTTTCACACTATTTATGGTCATAATAAATTTCTACATAAGGTTATGAGTCTAACTATACTAGCCACAAATCTTGCTTGTATCTCATGAAATAAAAAAACTATCAATTTCACTCAATATATTTCACAATTGTATCATCTTAAGTCTATGTCTGTAGGTTACAAATAAACAACGCCTTCACTATAATTCTTTCTAAAATAGCTCTTATCTTGAAACTACACCCATGTCTTAATGGTCACACATCCATGGCATTTTAAAATCACATATAAGTTCTTTAAACTCTTACTACATGAAGAGTTAACACATTTCAGCTCTGATTAAAAACAATTTACTTTTGATCAGTTGATAATCATTAGCCTAACTCATGTTTCAATGATATTATCATTATCATCTCATACAAATACACATTCGTTCATATGCTAATTCTACACAATTTCCATTTATTACTCCATTTCTAATCTGTCTCCTATAAAAATTTCCATTTTTTTTCATTTCCATACTTTCTTCATTATACTTTCCTTTTCCTTACAATCTATTATCTATATGCATATACTTTGGGCCCAAAACACTACACAATCATCATGTTTAGTTGTTACAACAACAATTTCACCGTCCAACGCTGCTCGAGTCCAATCTCAATCTCAATTTCATCATATGACCTATCTCTACGCAGGTCAAGACCTAATCTCTCTTAGGTCTATTAATACATGCAATATCATTCTCAATATCACTAGACAAGTAGTTGTATAAGGTAGCAAACACTCGATAATATTTTTTTTTAGTCATCCACAAACACCTTCGTAAGTCATATTCACAATGTGACTTACTTTCCACATTTTCTTACATATCACAATAGCATTCATATTAAAAAATCTACACATATCATAAAATTATACTCAATTCCTCTTTTACATACAAAATATACAAAGTTAACATTTATCACCTTTCAGAGAGCATTATCATTTCTCATTCTTTTGATATTACTTAAATTATTCATCAATTCAACATATATATACACTCTGACCATAACATAATTAACATCTTTTTTATTTAATCGCCCATTTCTTAAATAAGTTTCTCATTATATATATATATATATATTTAACACTTTATATAAATCTTAGTCACATTTCCAATGTGACATCTCTCTCACACATTTTTTTTTTCAATTATTATACCCTTCATATCCATTTTCATCATTTCCAACTTAATTACCTAAAGTAACTCATTTTCACTTGCTTAATCATTTCTCTTTATTTCATAATAAATTTCTATATTATCAACCACATTACACCTTAGTTAGTACTTTTATAAATAATATTACTCATTCAAAATTACTCCCATGCTTATTAAACATTAAACTATCAATATCTAAACAATCCTCATTGAAATTCCCTTACAACTCTAAATTTCCAACTTACTACTTTACTTAAACTTCATTATATTAATTTCACTTTCAAAAGCTAACTTTATAAGCATTACCTGTATATTAATATAACATCAAAATACATCACTTTCACAACTATGAAAACCCATTTCAAAAATTCAAATTCCAAATAATACAACCAACAACATGAACCTCACCAAATCTCATCCACTTAGATACTTTAATTTTACACACTCAACGCTAAATCATGCATTATTGTTCCATAATAAATAATTCGCTATCATATGAGATTTTGCTCTTTGATTTTAATTATGAACTCTTTGTTGCAAATTATTAAAAACTCCATATTCCTTCTTCATACTTCTACCCATATGTATATAAATTTTCATAATTTTCTTCATTCATTTGTCTCATGAAATTAATTTATTACTTATGTATACAAAATTGTATGACTTCCTTAGTTTCATGTCACTCTCACTTTCAATTTTTATATTCCTTACCAATTCTTTATAAAAGCTTGTAAAATTTTAGCCATGTGCACTTGACACATATATGGACTTATATTTAAAATTTTAGATTTTTCCAAATTGATTTAGTATATTTAAAAATTAAATCTTCCAAAATCAGAAAATCTGTCTCTTTAATAATTTCTCTGGCAGTACCCGATTGTCCATTTTTTTCATGTATCATACCTTAATAAAAATTCATGACATTTTAACCATAAGATATAGGGATACATATGATATTGGGTGTAAATTTTCATATTTTTCTGGGTGGGTTTGTGTAGACCCTTAATTTTTGACCCAATCAGGTCCAATATATTTTATTTAGTCCAACATGATTTTTGTTGTCTAATTGGTCTAAAATAATTTTTGTTAAATACTTTTTTGCTTTAATATCTAATTTTTATTAATAAAAAATAAAAATAAACAAATAAAAGTCAAAAAATAAAAATAAAAATAAAAATCGGAGTCGAAAAAATTGGCGACGAAAAAATCATCGCGCGGGCCCGTGGGCATTTCGCCAGCAGGAATTTCCTACAGGGGATGCCCGCAGCCCACCTACTGCCGCAATTTCCTGCGGCAGATTTTTTTCGCTAGTGTATTTTTTCCTGCGGTAATTTTTTTTCTGCAGCGCAATTTTTTTGATGCATATTTTTTGAAACCTAATTCAATTAGGTTTCGGTTTCTTTTTTATTAATATTACTTGCCTTGACTAATTAGGAAAACCACATCAAATCACTATAAATAAGGACCAAAAGCAATTAAATTAGGGGGAGTCGAAAAAGCAACAGAAGCTTGAAAATTTGAAACCAAATCAGGGAAGGAAAAGGAGCAATTCAATTTCTTTTTTCTCTGGAATACCAGGGACATGATTTAAGCAATTCAAAGGCAGCAATTGTCTTTATTCTTGTTCATCCAAGAAGAATTATTTTTGGAGAATCAACAAAGGATGTATGAGATTCTAATTTCTTTTTTTTTTCACAGTAGCCAAAACTAGGATTTTGTGTTTTTCAAAAATCAAAAAACCTTAGAACTTTAATTTAGTTTTTCCAAAGTTAAGACACTAATACGTTACTTTATTTTCCAAAAAGACTTAAAATTGTTATTTTTACCTCTTCAAAATCTCAAAACCTTAATTAAACATATTTTCAACAAAAATAAAATTTGATTCTGTTTCTTTCAAAAGTTTAAACTAGGTTCTATTTCTTTCAAAAAGCCTTAAAAAAAATCTTTTCTATTTATAAAAACTTTAATCCTTTTGTTTAAATTCATAAAACTTCATAAAATTATCAAATTGATTTCCAAATTCTAAAAGCTAATTCACCACCCGTGACCCTAATTTTAAATCCTAAAACCCCTAAATTCAACTTCCAAACTTAAAATAGTAAATTCTAACTCCTTTAAAATCTTAAACCTTAATTTTTTCTAAGCCCTAATCCTTTAAAATATTAAAAACCATTAAAACATAAATACTTTAATTTTACACAGTAGCTTGAAATCACCATTTAAAACCATGAATCAAAAGTACTTCAAAGTGCCTAAAACCCTACTTTCATGATTTCACAATTCAAATATTAATTTAGTTAATCAAAGAGTCTTACCAACCTTTTAAAACATAAAACCCTAATCTATTTTAATTCCATAAAAAGTCACAGTACCTATAATTGGACTTTTATTGGCTTTATTAAATTCCATATTTGATTATGTTTTGATTTATTTTATATCCTTTAATTAATATAAGTTCAATGCTTGGTTTATTTTATTTATCATGGATGGATGTTTACTTTTTATTGATATTTAATATCTTTGATGAATGATTTATTTATGATGAATGATTATTTACTTTTATCAATTAATTTAGATTTCTAAAAATTGTAAGAGGTATGTTTCCACTTGGTGGGGACCTCATTAGTGAAACATCATGTAATTTAATTTGCTTTTCTATTTTAGAACCTATGTAAAGGGCATGTTTCTACCTTTCGATAGGTGTCCTATTTAGGCATGTGATGTAAGGACATGTTTCCATCTTTGGATGGGTGTCCATTTATTTATTTTTCTTGGACCTTGCTTTGATTTTAATATATTGATGCTTTGTTTTAATTTTTGTGTGTAATATGGATAATATTGTTATATTTAAGAATTTTATAATATTAAGACTTGTAAAGGAGGCCGGTTCCAATGAACCGGGCGTTGTGGGGGTGCTGGGCCATTTCTCACCTTCCCCACACATACCCAACTTTCCAAACCCATTAGGGGTTGGGGATTCCTTAGGAATCGAGTCATCCACCCCTTTCTTTTTTCCCGGCCCATCCGGGTGGCGACTCCATTTTCTTCGAACTTAGGTTTGTGTTCTCTAAGGCCCCGAGCCTAAACAGTGCCAAAGTCGCAAGAACCATTCCACTGGGAGTGGGTGCAAAAATCCCCGATCACAATGGCGACTCCACTGGGGATAAGATAAGTTGATTCTGTTAGTCTTTATATTATTCTATTCTTTCTTATAATGATTTTATCTATTGCATCATCTTAGATTGCATCGTGTGCGTGAGTTAGGACGCCCATGTTACCCATGTTGTGTTATGTGAGGGATACCATACTTTCACTCAAGGTATGGAGATCGAGCATGGCATAACTACTCATAGCCTCGTACCTTTTGGTATATACTTGCTATGGGAACCTAAGCCTTTTTAACCCAAAGACTAAAGGTCATGTAATTGGCCTAGTTACTTTCCTTAGGTTTTACCCCAAATGCATGTTGTTTGACTATGGTTAGTTTATCTTAGTCTAAATCATGGCTTATTTGATTTGTTCTTTTTTCTAATATGACCTAAATATATTGTATGCTCAAAATAAATTTTTCTTTAGAAAATCCAAAAGACCAAAGCTATTTTCAAATTTTTTTTTTCAAGATGGTCTTTGGACATAAGACTTTTCTAAAAACAAATAAAAAATTCTTTGGCCCATGGCCCAAATACTAAGCCCAAAATCCATTTTTCTAAAATCTTTTTACAATGGGCTTAGAAATAAAATTACTTTTATCCAACCTTTTCTTACAAAGAGCTTGCAAAATATTTAGTCAATTATGAAATACCAAAAATCAATTGTGGGCCTAGTTTACACTAAGAATAAATTAACCATGGGCTTGTTTTTGGCATGAACCATTAGTTACCTTTTTCAAGAGAGAAATCTATTTATAATAAACCTCTTAATTTCGTTTTAATCCAATATAGCATAAAAGCTACTTTAGTTGGTTGAATGGATTAAAACCTAATTAATGGGAATTATCATGGATTGATTTCCATTGGTTGAAATGTCCGAGGGAATTATTCAAAAGCAAGATACCCCATATTGGTATTTTGTTAACCATATACCTAGGAAAAGAGACTCGCCATTCGTGTGTGGATGTTATAAGGTTGGAAGGAAGTCCTATTTATCCTTATTTGTTGATTTGTTTTGTGAATACATGCATACATTTGCATCTCATATCATTGATCCTCTCTGGCTCACAACCCTGGATTATAAGAGTTCTAAAGCTTACAACAATCCGACCTACGCCAGAGATGAAGTATCTAGCAACAACTCAATCACTTGCTCACCTAAAGCAATGGAGCCCGAACAATTCAAAGAATGGTGGATGAAGGCCTTAATGCCAAGATGGAAGAAATCAAAGAGGCCCTAGCTGAGACCATGAAGAACCAGTTGACTACAATCTTAGAGAACCATGACGAGGCATCTGCTAGCACTAAGAAACCAAAGGACAAAGGGAAGACTAAAGTTAGTGAAGTGGTTTTTGATGATGAAAAGGTGATCACCGATGATGATGATGATTGGGCTCAATACTACCAAGATGTTCAAGAGAAGAAGAAAGAACCGAAGGTTGCTGAGAAAGCAACTATTGAAAAGATCGAGACATCCGATGTTGAAAAGATGATTGTTGATTTAGAAAAGAAATTTGAGAAGAAGATGAAAACCGAGGAGATGTCCAAGATCGAAAAACTATTTGAACAAGATGAAGAGGTCCCTTATAAATTCAAGATGCCTTCCTTTGCTAAGTACAATGGCACCGAAAATCCTCATCTTCATGTGAAGCAATACATCACTGCCATGCAGTCTGCTCGAGCTACTAAGGCTCAAACCTTAAGGTACTTTATGCTCTCATTAGACCTTGTTGTCCAAAATTGGTTCAATACTTTAGATGATGGAAAACAAAAGAGTTGGGATCTACTTTACAAAGCCTTCATCCAACAATATGGATATAATGTTGAGTTGGAAGTTACCTTGATGGAAGTGGAGTCCATTAGGCAAAGGCCGAATGAGAATTTTGTAGAATATGTCAAGAGATGGAGAAACAAGGCTGCTTTGCTCAAGAAGAGGCCCGATGAATCCGATCAAATAAGGATGATCGTGAGAGGTGTCTTTGTAATATCCCAAAGTGTGCCTAGAAGTTTTGATACAATTGTTGTTTTGATTTGAATTAAATGTATATATGTTTTTGCAAAGGAAATGAGTGTGTTAAGAGAATGTATATGTTGTGTATATTGTAATATATATAACATATAAATTGGTCAAATGGGGAGTCAAGGTAAGAAGATATTTTAATTTGTGATATGTGAAATTACAAAAAGGGGTAATTGCTTTTAAAGGAAGTTAAAACAAAGTAAAGGAGGGTGTTTAGGTAATTGCTTAATGTGAAACTCTTGGTGGAGATTTAAAGAGAAATTACTTTGATTTTTGAGGGGATTTTCTTCTTTCTTTCTTGTGTTGGCCGGCTCACCCAAAGATAAGAGGAAGCAAGAGGGCAAGAGAGGATTGTGATGTTCTAAGCTCAAATTGAAGGAAGAATCAAAGGATTAAGCTGGAGATTTGTGAAATTTCTTCATTTAAGGTAAGTACTCTCTTGTTTATCTTTGTTATTTTTGAAGTTATGTTTGAGATGAGTTTATAAGTGTTGAAATTGATTGTAAGTTAAAAAGGTTGAATTGATGTTGGTTTTGGTTTGAAGAGGATAAGTTAAGAGTGATGTTTGGTTTTAGGGTTTTGAAATGGTAGATGAATAAATGGATTGTTGATGTATTGTTAATGTGTATATTGTGATGAATATGTAAGATAAGTGTTAATAACATTGATTACATCTATTTGAATGAGATGGTATTGTGCATAATGTGTTTTTATTCAATCAAAAGAAGTGTGGCTATGTTTAGGGTTTTGTTTTTGTGAGACACGGCCAAACCAAAGATGAGACACGGCCAAAACTATAGAATTTTGGGAGACACGGCCAAGTCTAAGGAAAATGTGGCCGTGTTGGATGATTTTTGGAGAGACACGGCTGTGTTCCTTGCCCATGTTCGCCACTGCCTGATTTTTGTTGAGAGACACGGCTGTGTCCCTTGCCCGTGTCTGCCTCGGCTTGATTTGGTGATGAGAGACACGACCACAAGCTTGGCCGTGTCCCTTGAGGGTGTCCCTTACTGTGATTTGTTCCTTGCTTTTCTCACAATGTTGAATCCTTCCAAGGTCTTTTTGTATCTACACTTTGAATATACTTAAAACAAAGATGACCTAAACAAATGTATATTGAGGATTCTAAATCTAAGAATAAGGTAAATTATATATGTGTATATCAATGATGATCATTCTTAATGGATGTTTAATGTGTTTGATTATGTATACTTGAGTGATGAAGTATTATAAGGTGACTAGTATTATGACTTGTATAGTGTGGAAGAGATGAGGATCATTCAAAAAGGTATGTACAATGCAATTTATTATTATAAATACTTTTATGATGAATTATCTTAATGTAAATTGAGATACAGAGAGATGTGAAACTAATGTTTTGAGTTATAATGAGATGAATGATATGATTGAAGCATGCCTAGATGATATGATTGAATAATGATATGTTTGTTTAGTTAATGTAATTGATGTTGTATATTAATATGAAGCCATTGTGTTTGGCTATGATGATTCAAAGGTGATGTGAAGCCATTGTGATTGGCTATGATGATTCAATTGAGATAAATGAGGCATGTTTGCCTAGATGATGATGAGAATTGAGAATGAAAGTGCTAATGAAATAATAAATGAATTATGTGGCTAATGTGTTATTCCATTTTCAGAGTTTGTTGTTGGTGGCATGCCTAATATTAGTAACAATCTCTTGAAGTTAGGTTGGACTTGATCCTTGAAGCCAAGTTGGGTTGAAAGTTTAACATGTTTTACTCCCCTTGAAGCTTGGTTGGGTCTAATCCTTGAAGCCTAATTGAGATGTTACAACCCTTGAAGCTAGGTTGGATTGGTTCTTGAAGCCAAGTTGGGTTGATACTTAGCATGCTTTGTTTCCCCTTGAAGCTTGGTTGAACCTAAATCCTTGAAGCCTAGTTGGGATAATGATAAATGTGATGATTGAACCAAAGCATTAACTCTGAAAATTGAATGGCATATTAGTGTCTTTTGGGCCCGAGTCTGTCTTTGTTGTCAATATGATATATAAATGTTGAAATAAATGAGTAATGAGATCTATGGTTGACTTTGTTGGCAATTGTGACTCATGATTGGTGAATTGTGAATTAAACAATGTTATGAAATATGATGTGTAATGTGTATATTGATATATTGATTGTGAGTATTAATGATGGACTGTGGTTGGTGCTAATGATATGTATATATATAATATATGAAAATTAGTCAAGATATATGAAAGGTGCAATTCAAAAGAAGAAACATGATAAGAAACTAATGGTACATGGAAGTGATATTTCATTATATGTTAGAATTTCTATAATATATGTTTATATGTTATATTTGTACTACTAAGCTCTCGAGCTTAGCGCGGATGTGTAATCGCGCAGGTGTCTAGGTGGAAGATATGAAGTCTTTCGTTATGCCACGAGAAGAGTAAGAGTTTATCGAGACCAACTAGAGGGTAATGCATACATGTATAATTTTTAATTATGATGTATTTCTGACAAGAGTGCATTTATATGTATAAATGAAGTTATGATAAAGAAAAGATTATTATATATTTGCAAGATCATTAAAAGTATAATGATTTGGTAAATATTCTTTAAATTAATGTATTATGGTTTGAACTCGGTTAAAGGTTTTTAAATTGTAACGAAAAGTGACATCCTTATACTTTATATACTTACTGTATGTATACCAGGTATATGTATAGTACTTATATGGAGTATCGGGTGTTACAGTCTTGCCCAATCTCTGTGAAAGGATGTCTCACACTCTTATAAGGGATTTCAAAGATCTTCTCCAAGCTGGTCTGCAAATTGAAGAGTGGGAAAGAGAGAAGAATCGCTTTTCAATAAAGAGGAATGAGAAAGGGAATTACCAGTCTGAAAATCAAAGCACGTAAAAAGAAGTTGATGTTAATGTGACCGGTCAAGGAAATAAAAGACAATTCTCAGAATTGGGGAAACCTCTATCTTGAGTTTTTAGCAAGCTGCAAAAGAAAGGGTTGCTGCAACCGTTAGCTCCCCGACCACTACATAATCCACTGCCACCAAACTTCAATGCCGAGGCCTTCTGTCAATTTCATCAAATGCCAGGGCATGAAACAGATAAATGTGCTCATCTAAGGCATGCGATCCAAGATTTAATCGATAGTGGTAAGCTACCCGAGCCAGATAAGCCCAATACCAAGAATAACCCTTTACCTAAGTGTGAAAGAGTACCTCCACCGGCAACCTTCATGGTGGGAAAAGATTGGAAGAAGATTTTGTTTTATCATCCTTTCAAGATGGAAATACTGAAGATGTGAAGGGAAAAGAAGATTAAACTCAACAAACTTTCCTTAGCTTGAATGTTGCTTTTCAATTTTACTTTCTTTAATATTTAATTGGAACTTTTTTTTCTTTTTTTCAAATTTATTGAATAAATTACTTTCATCAAAATTTTTGTTGGTCTTTGTTCATTTTGGTGCTCAACCGATAAGGAATCTAGCTTGATAATTCATGAATTAATATATTTATGCATCATGACTTGAATGACTTTACTAGGTGAGGGAATTGCTCTATAGCATTGAGTTGTGTATGCTTACTTAGAGAGGGCTCCTGCATAATTATCTTTGTCTAGGTCCTAGTCAGTCTTAGAACATGCTTAGACAAACTTTCGAGGCGAAATTGAACTTTGCTTATTTAAGGGAGAGATGATCTAGGCATTGTTTGACGAGCCAACAACTAGCATCCACCCAATTAAATATCAATCCTTAGTTGTCCCTTTGAGCCTTCATAAAATTTAGCTATCTTTTCATTGGCATACAAACCTCAATAACCTACCCTGAGCTGTTGTGATACTTTTGACAAATTTTATGATCACTAAGATGAAGAGGCAAGAAGATAAAAAAAGGAATGCATAGACAAGACCATGAGGGTAGTTGATGCTTTCAAGACCATAAGGGATAGTTGGATTTTTCAATATATCAAGACAGAGTAACAAATGATTTATCCCTGTTAAAGAAGATTTATGTTAATCCACTCAGCCATTATTGAAAGCCCAAGTTGGTACAAACAAGACAACTCTGTTTGAGCTAGAACCAAAAAAGGAAAGAAAGAAAGAAAAAGAAAAAAAAATAAAAAAAATAAAAATAAAAAAATAAAAAAAAAGAAAGAGAGAAGAAAAGAAAAGAAAAGAAAGAAAATAAAACCTAAAAAGGTGGTTCAGAAAGCTAATTGAGTTTTCTTTTACCTAAAGCAGCAAAAGGCTTCCATTTGATCATAAAAGACATTTTTACTTAAATTGGTCCAACCCATCCAAAGATTCAATAAAAATTGGAGAAAAGGAGGGAGACCATTCAGTTCTTGAAAGTTCTGTACTTAACAGTCTTACACGGAAGAAGGACAAAATAATAAAATGCTCAAAGAAAGGGGAGAGTAAGAAAAATAAAGAGAAAGAAGAGGGAAGAGTAAGAAAAATAAAGTGGAAAGAAAAGGGAGAATAAGAAAAGAAACGAATTTGGGAACCAAACTTTTTGCAAGGGCATAAACTGTCCTAATCAAGATCCAGATTAATGCCAAGAATTTGGAATTTAGCAAGATTACTCCAAGCTATCTAAAGTTCCGACAAGAAATTTGCAGTGTGAGGGTTTGTCCATTGTGTCACATCAGCTCCTATCTCAAAATGGCCTTCATTTAACCCATGTCCCTCATAAACCCCATTTCAAGCCTATCAAAGACCTGTTGATCTCTCTTGGTAGGTAGAGTCTATTAGTGGAGATAGTTTGGATAAGCATGCATATGAGATAGATAGTATTTAAACCAAATGAGACCTTTGGCCAAGTAATGTGCATGTGCCTATCTGAAGTGCAACAGTTCTTGCTTAAATAGAAATGATTTTCGAGTTTAGTATGGTAACTAGGGTTGTCATGTTATAGATATGTTAATTTGGAAAATCAAGTCCTGAGGTACATTGACATTAATTTGGAAAAGCCAACATTTGATTTCAAAATTAAAAATTCAAAAAATCAAATAAAAAATGTTTTTGTCATACAAAGCCTTCAAGTTAAGGGAAGTATGTTGAACCTCCAAAGGACACATTGGGCAAAGGAAATGATTATTGGCAAGGTCATACTGAAATATAGTTGGAAATGGATGCATCCTTGACTCTGCTGCTTAGGGTCTCCACCGCTCATGTTTTAATCATCTTAAAGATAAAAGCCACAAATGCAAAGCTTTTGATCATTCCAATGCAAGACTTGAAAAAGCATCAAAACGGAACCAATAAGAATACTTCTGCCGATCACCTCGGTCTATGAGTTGATGGAACAACTGTAATTATTATTCATGCATATCATGCATACATGAGCATATCACATCGCACTTTCTTGTCTTGTGTTGTCTATTCTTTGGCAAAATGAACAGTAAACACCCTGCGAATTAAAGAATCTAAAGAAGATATTGAATCAAGGGGGCATGGAAAGCCTATTCGCTTGTGGAAGCAGTAATCTTGCAAAGAGAATAAATACGTGCTTGTACGAAGAGCTAGACAACAACAACATCAATCAGAGTCCGCATAGAAAAATCATGGGTTTGAGCCTACACAGGGGGGCAAAGTTTCTCCTTTTCAATTTTTTGAGTTTATATAACAAATATTTTCAAACTCACTTACAAATATTTCGCCACACAGGGGGCAAGGAGAGGGTATAAGGTCCAATTAAAAATAGCTGAATTTTTGCAAAAAGGAAGAATAAAAGAATGAAACATTAGAACTCTCAAAAGAATGAAGATGCAAAAGACAAAAGATCAGTCCAGCTAAAAAGCTAAAGCAATGGATGAATATCCATTTACAAGGGTGAAGACCCAATCCCCATGGATAGATCCATTTTCAAGGGTAAAGACCCGATCCCAAAGGATGAAGATCCATGTTTCAAGGGTAAAGACCCGATGTCAAAAGATGAAGATTCATTTTCAATAATGAAGACCCGATCTCAAAGGATGAAGATCCATTTTCAAAGGTGAAGGACCACAATGCATAGAGCGACCAGAGCAGTCAGACTTCTCAATTGATAAAAAGTTAGTCAAATTCATTCTCGGGTCCAAGTACCCAAATTAAATCAAAATCAATTCAATCTCAGGTCCAAGTACCCAATCTCGGGCCCAAGTACCCAATTCAGTTTAGGATCAAGTATCCGAACCCAATTTAGGATCGAGTATCCCAATCCAAATCCAGTTAGGATTGAGTATCCCAATCCAACTTAGGATCGAGTATCCAAATCCAATTAGGATCGAGTATCCAAATCCAGTTTAGGATCGAGTGTCCAAATCCAGTTAGGATTGAGTATCCCAATCCAGTTTAGGATTGAGCATACAAACCCTATTTAGGATCGAGTGTCCAAATCCAGTTAGGATCGAGTATTCCAATCCAGTTTAGGATCGAGTATCCAAACCCTAGTTTAGGATAGAGTATCCAAACCCTAGTTTAGGATCGAGTATCCCAATCCAATTTAGGATTGAGTATTCGAGTCTAGTTTAGGATCGAGTATCCGAATCTCTCGAACCGGGTCTAAAACCCAAATTTTCCTTAGCTCCAGAACCTAGAATTATCCTTGAGTCCAGAACTCGAACCGGGTCCAGAATCCAAATTTTTCTTTAGGTCCAGAACCTAGAATTATCCTTGAGTTCAAAACTTAAACCGGGTCCAGAACCCAAATTTTCCTTAGGTCCAGAACCTAGAATTATCCTTGAGTCCAGAACTCGAACCGGGTCCAGAACCCAAATTTTCCTTAGGTCCAGAACCTAGAATTATCCTGGAGTCCAGAACTCGAACCGGGTCCAGAACCCAAATTTCCCTTAGGTCCATAACCTAGAATTATCCTAGAGTCCAGAACTCGAACAGGGTCCAGAACCTAAATTTTTCTTTAGGTCCAGAATCTAGGATCATCCTTGAGTCCAAAACTCGAACCGGGTCCAGAACCCAAATTTTCCTTACGTCTAGAACCTAGAATTTATCCTTGAGTCCAGAACTCAAATCGGCACCAGAACCCAAAACCTCAACCATCTCAAAAATTAAGTCTTATTGCTTTTCACTCTCTTTCACTTAAGTTTCAGATCATTCAAGCAGGGGGCAAACTGTAGACCCTTAATTTTTGACCCAATCCGATCCAATATGTTTTATTTAGTCCAAAATGATTTTTGTTGTCTAATTGGTCCAAAATAATTTTTGTTAAATAATTTTTTGCTATAGTATCTAATTTTTATTAATAAAAAATAAAAATAAACAAATAAAAGTTAAAAAACAAAAATAAAAATCGGAGTCAGAAAAATCGACGACCAATAAATCATCGCGTTGGCCCGTGGGCATTTCGCCCACAGGAATTTCCTGCGGGCGAAATGGCACAAGCTATTTCACCCGCAGAAAAAAATCTGCGGGCAAAATAGCTTTTCCATTTCGCCCACAGGAAATTCCTGCGAGCGGTGCCCGCAACCCGCCTACTGCCGCAATTTCTTGCGGCAGATTTTTTTCGCCAGCGTATTTTTTCCTGCGGCAATTTTTTTCTACATCGCAATATTTTCCGATGCAAATTTTTCAAAACCTAATTCAATTAGGTTTCTGTTTCTTTTTTTATTAATATTACTTGCCTTGACTAATTAGGAAAACCACATCAAACCACTATAAATAAGGACCAAAGGCAATTAAATTAGGGGGAGCCGAAAAAGCAACAGAAGCTTGAAATTTTGAAACCAAATCAGTGGAGGAAAAGGAGCAATTCAATTTCTTTTTTTTTCTGGAATAGCAGGACACGATTTAAGCAATTCAAAGGCAACAATTGTCTTTATTCTTGTTCATCCAAGAAGAATTATTTTTGGAGAATCAACAAAAGGATGTATGAGATTCTAATTTCTTTTTTTTTTTCACAGTAGCCAAAACTAGGATTTTGTGTTTTTCAAAAATCAAAAAACCTTAGAACTTTTTCCAAAGTTAAAACACTAATACGTTACTTTATTTTCCAAAAAGACTTAAAATTGTTATTTTTACCTCTTCAAAATCTCAAAACCTTAATTAAACATATTTTCAACAAAAACAAAATTGATTCTGTTTCTTTCAAAATTTTAAACTAGGTTTTATTTCTTTCAAAAAGCCTTAAAAAACATCTTTTTTTATTTATAAAAACTTAATCCATTTGTTTAAATTCATAAAACTTCATAAAATTATCAAATTGATTTCCAAATTCTAAAAGCTAATTCACCACCCGTGACCCTAATTTTAAATCCTAAAACCCCTAAATTCAACTTCCAAACTTAAAATAGTAAATTCTAACTCCTTTAAAACCTTAAACCTTAATTTTTTTCTAAGCCCTAATCCTTTAAAACATAAAAACCATTAAAACATAAATACTTTAATTTTACACAGTAGCTTGAAATCACCATTTAAAACCATGAATCAAAAGTATTTCAAAGTGTCTAAAACCCTAGTTTCATGATTTCACCATTCAAATATTAATTTAGTTAATCAAAGAGTCTTACCAACCTTTTAAAACATAAAACCCTAATCTATTTTAATTCCATAAAAAGTCACAGTACCTATATTGGACTTTTATTGGCTTTATTCAATTCCATATTGATTATGTTTTGATTTATTTTATATGCTTTAATTAATGTAAGTTCAATGCTTGGTTTATTTTATTATCATGGATGAATGTTTACTTTTATTGATATTTAATACCTTGATGAATGATTTATTTATGAGGAATGATTATTTACTTTTATCAATTATTAGATTTCCAAAATTGTAAGAGGTATGTTTCCACTTGATGGGTACTTCATTAGTTAAACATCATGTAATTTAATTGCTTTTCTATTTAGAACCTATGTAAAGGGCATGTTTCTACCTTTCGGTGGGTGTACTATTTAGGCATGTGGTGTAAGGACATGTTTCCATCTTTGGATGTGTGTCCATTTATTTATTTTGCTTGGACCTTGCTATGATTTTAATATATTGATGCTTTATTTTAATTTTTGTGCTTAATATGGATAATATTATTATATTTAAGAATTTTATAATATTAAGACCTATAAAGGAGGCCAGTTCCAATGAACTGGGCGTTGTGGGAGTGCTGGGCCATTTCTCACCTTCCCCACACGTACCCAACTTTTCGAACCCATTAGGGGGTTGGGGATTCCTTAGGAATCGAGTCATCCACCCCTTTATTTTTTCCCGGCCTGTCCGAGTGGAGACTCCATTTTCTCCGGACTTAGGTCCGTGTCTCTAAGGCCCCGAGCCTAAACAGTGCCGAAGTCGTAAGAACCATTCCACCGGGAGTGGGGGCAAAAATTCCCACTCACAGTTTGCCATAGTTTTTAAATATGTTTCTCAATTTCTACAGATTCTGAGTTTCTGAAACTCCTCCAACAATTTGTGTTCTTCTACCTTTCTTAATTAGTAATTCATCTTTAAAATTATGAATTTTATACATTAGATTTTAACATATAGAAAAACTTTTCATTAAATTTTCAAACTCATCCAACATTCCTATATTTATTTAAAAATTTGACAATATCATTTTACAGCATACCTATAAATTTTTTTGCAACTATCATGTCTATTTCTCAAACTTTTTATTTCATATCTTAAATCATTTCATAAATTATTTCCTTAATTCCACTTATTCATCAGTTGAATCAACTATGAATCTTAATTTCGAATAAAAGTTCCAAAAATTCTTAATCCATAAGGTCTAGAATGATGCTTCTACTGTGCCACTTTGATCTGTATAACTCAGACGTCATCTCAACTCATATCCGTTATGTCGAATAGACATGCCACATCAGGGATGCCACATCAGGGATCAGATAAATTGCCAGTGCCAATGCATGCATAACAATTGAAAAACATTTTTTTAAAATTCTAATTTTCTCTCTCTAACAACCCACCTAGGTCGAGAACCTCAAACCTAGGCTCTGATACCAAAATAAATGTAACAACCTTATACCCTATATGCGTACAATACATATTTCCAGCATATATAAAATATGCATATACAGTATAAAAATGTCACAAATTGATTTAATAAAAAATTTACACATTTCTGTTTTAAAATTTCAAATACTAAATATATAAAATTAGATAGTATATAAATATTCTTTACTTGCTATACTAACCCAAAATAACATTTTATAAGAAAATCTCACGAAAAAAATTCGCCAAAGTTTTATCTGTAATTTGGGCGTTTCCAAAATTCAACAAAACACAACCTGCATAAAACAAATACTCTAAATAAAATCAATTCACCAATACTTCTCAATTTCTCCATACTTTCTCAAAATACTTATATATAGGTATATATATCAACATTACATATAAAATCTCATCTTAAACAAAATTATTCAAATCATTCTTTACAATTTACAATATATACTTCAAAAATATATCATAACATACATAATATCAAAATATACTATAATATTAAAAATGTACATGCTAGCAACTGGCTCTGATCTTGATGTACCTAAAAACAACTCTTCAAGCTCAATAAACACAGACCAAGACCCGACCAGGTCAAGTAGAACTCTCCGGCTCTACCAAAACGCCCATGACACCTGCACGATGAATTACAATTGCGCTAAGCCAAAACCTAGTGGTACAAACTTTGATAACAATATAGTCCAAAAGAAATGTCAAAGCACAACACACACACACACACACATATATATATATATATATATATCACAACTCATAACATTATATCTCATTATATTGCTCAATTGTATCACAATTCATAATTCACATTAAAGCAAAGACAAGCATGGGCCCAAAAGGATCTAATATGCTATTCAAATTTCAGAGTTACTGCTTTGGTCCATAATGACACTATGTGTCTAGCCCCGTAGGCAATATATCCATGGATAATGTAACAGCCCCAGTCTCTTGGACCTTAACCCGGCTAGACCCTTAGGCCCCAGTATCTCGGCTAGACTGCTACAGTTTTTGAGGCTTACAACTCAGTCTTTTCACCCTAAAAACATCATATTTATCAGCTGGCCTGACTTACGACCTAGTCTTTTCACCATTCCCAGCATTTAGCCCGTAGGAAATCATAGGCATGCCACCAAATCCATAACTCTAAAAATTGAACAACATACTAGGCACACAATTTATTTATATTTCTCATTATCAAATTCTTTCATAATTCCTTTATCAAAACTTTTCTCATTTTCTCATAATCAAACTAGGAACATTGCCTTATTATATCATCTTTTTCTCACTTTTTTTTTCATTTATTCATTTTTCTCATTATTAATCTCTTTCTCATTGTCATATATTCAATCTAGGCACATTGCCTTATTTTCACTTTTTTTTCTCATTTTTCTCATTTTTCACATCTTTCTCACTTTTCTCATTTTTTATCATTTTTATCAATATCAATTCATTTCATTATTCCACATATCTCATTTTTGCATTCACAACACATTGCCCAATTACTTTGGGTATTTTCACATAATATACATATTTCAAATTCTACATAATTTAGCCATTATCAATGGCTTTTCACAATGCATTTAACACATATATGACACTACAAATGTCATAGCACATTATTCATACTCAATCAATGAACCAAGTAACTTAACACATTTTCCAACCAAAATGTGTTAAGCCCAAATGCCATGCAAATATAAACAATATATTCAAAGTTTGTACATACCTCAAATAGCAACCAAAATAATCTTAAAACTCTCACTAACTTT
Source organism: Garcia nutans (assembly GCA_947685225.1). Lineage (NCBI taxonomy): Eukaryota > Viridiplantae > Streptophyta > Magnoliopsida > Malpighiales > Euphorbiaceae > Garcia > Garcia nutans. Next base: position 25,684,075 of record CANTUV010000007.1, on the reverse strand, counting down.
CTCTTCCAAGTTGCCCTTCAACACGTGGATTGGCCAAACTACTTCCTCTCAATGCCTATATCAAATGTGATCATAAATAATCATCTAATATCACATTCTAAGGCATTCTCAACATCAAACCTTAATTTAACAACACTCCTACAAAATTTCAAAAATTAATTCTTTCCTTACTTTAACTTAGCAAATCCATATTAACCCATTAAATTATTGTTTTGAGTTTATTTATATCATTAAAAGCATATTTTAACATGTTTAAACCAATTACATTAATTAACCACATGCTTATGTTCAAAATCCTAAAATGGCATAACCTTCACCATTGAAGGATCTCCATTCCAACTCAATTCAATTATCATTTCAATCTTATTTCCACCACTTATATCATTAAATAACATGATTTAAGCAATAAAATCAAACAATTAATCATTCTTTGAAAATTCACTTTTCCAAAACCCTAAATCAATACTACCATCTTCAAACTCTATCCAAACTTAACTAAATCTATCATTTGATTTTAAAATCCTTGTTTATGCATCAAAACAACACATTTGAAACCAATTTGCACAATTAAAACTCATGATTTTAAAAACCCAAATGTTCCCTAGCCCTAAATTCTCTCTCTTCAACCAACTTAACTCAAACTTAACCATTTCTTCAATCCAACTTAAGAATCATTAATAATTAAACAAAATAGTATCTTTCATACCCATTTAACCAATTAAAACACACTCCATTAAAATCTCAAATTATACATAATCATATATTTTAATGGAACTTCAAAATTATAAAGGAAAACTTACTAATTTATGAAGAAATCACCAAAACCCACTTGGTTCTTGTAAAATCCTTGAAAATTGGTTGTTTAAATTAAGCAAAAACCAATCTTCCTCATCCATGGAGAAAACTTCAAAGAGAGGAAAAAGAAGAAGAAGAAAATTTCTTTTTAAATTTTTAATTTTTTTCTCTTTCCTTCATTTAAGACCACATATATATATTTATATTATTTTAATTAATTAATTAATTAATTATTTTAAAAATACCAATTTTCATCTTCCATTCCAAAATATTTTCTTTTTAAATTATTTTATTAAGTTTTAAATTTTATAAAGTATATTTACTAATTTACCCCTCCTTTACTATTTATGTTTTTGTCTTTTTAATTTCTTTCTTCTTTAATTTCTAGCCTTATATATATAAATATTTATTTATTTAATTAATTATTAATAAATATATTTAATCTTCTACCATCCAAAAATAAATTAATATTGAATTATTTTTATTTACTTGTTATTAATTAATTAATAATTACAAAATATCACACTTTTCCATCATCTTCCGCTATCTAATATTATTTTATTATTATTATTTTCATCATTCACTTTTCCAACACCAAATTATATTCCACATATATATATTGTATATTTTATTTATATGTATATATCTTATATATGTTACTTATATTTCACATATATCATTATGTACATATTTATGTAATGTATATACTATGTCTATGTAATATATATTTAATGAATATAAATACCCATATGCACAAATAATATTCCTATATACACATCAAATTTACCTTATATGTGTATTAAATATATTAAGTATGTAATATATATATCCAACATATACAATTAATAAACCATATGTATATGTTATATATACACTAGGTATATATATTGGTTATGTACAACTTTTATTTCTCCAAAATTACGGATATGACATAAGTACTTCATTGGATCCAACCTGAAAATTGCTTGCACACTATAAGATTGAAAGTAATGCCACAACTTCTTATAAGACCAAACCACAGCTATACAGGTCTTTCAATGATATTATACTTAATTTCATAGGGTATGAGCTTTCTACTCAAATAGTAAGCTGCATGCTCAATCCATGACTCATCTGCTTAAGCTAGCATGACTCCTATTGACTCTTCTTCTACTGCTAAGTATAGTAATAGAGGTTTACCGGGTTTAGGTGGTTTCAAAATGGATGGATTCAGCAAATACTCTTTTATTCATTCAAAGGCCCTTAGACATTCTTCATTCCATAGGACCAGCTGATTCTTTTTAAGCAACTTGAAGATAGGCTTATAGATTGTTGTGAGTTTTGCTATAAATCTACTAATATATTGTAATTTACTAATGAATCCCCGAACTTCTCTCTCCGTCTTAGGGGCTGGCATATCCCTGATTGCTTTAACTTTGTCAAGATCAATCTCAATGCCATTTGGACCAATCACATGTCTCAAAAATTTGCCTGAGGTAACGCCGAACACACACTTCTTCAGGTTTAATCTTAGCTTATATTTCAATGCTCTATTAAAGAATAATTCTAAATTTTGGAAGTGTTGTTCCCTTGTATCTGATTTCACCATCATATCATCAACATATACTTCAACTTCGTTGTGCATCATGTCATAAAATAGTGTGGTGGCCATCCTTTGGTAGGTTACTCTAGCATTCTTTAAGCCGAACGGCATCACCCTATAACAAAATATACCCCATGTAGTAATGAAAGAAGTTTTGGCTTTATCCTCTTGGGCCATTAACACTTGGTTGTATCCGGAGAATCCATCTACAAATGAATGTAGCAAGCTAGAGGCTGCACTATCAATGGGGACATCTATATGGGGTAAAGGAAAATCATCTTTAGGAGAAGCCTTGTTTAAATCTCTATAGTCCACATAGACCCTTATTCTTCCATCTTTCTTTGGCATGGGTACTATGTTGGCTAGCCAATTTGGATATTCTATCACTTTTAGGAACTTTACTTGTATTTGTTCAGTGACCTCTTCTTTAACCAATTCAGCCCACTCAGGTCTTAATCACCTAAGCTTTTGTTTGACAGGTTTCATGTGAGTGTAAGTAGGAATAAGATGTTAGCTATATCTCAATCTATTCCAGGCATATCCTCATAAGACCAAGCAAATACTTCATATTTTTTGAATATTTTTTCAAATCTCTGTCTCTCATCAAGAGTAAGGTAGAATGCTATGCTAATGTTTTTAGGATTTTTTTATTGTTTCCAAATTTAATGATTGTGTGTCAATAGAATTAATATTAAAGATGCTCATGTAATTGCTATTTGAATGTATGCAACCATCAGGAGAAACATCACACAAGTAAGCAAAATCAAACTTTATTGCATTTATTTTGGAAAAGAAAACATCATCATCCTCATACAAAGCAAACAAATTTAAATCAAAATCAAAATCATTGTTCTCAAAATCATAAGGCAGAATATCTTCAAACTTCTCTTCAACCAAGGTAGCACTCTCCTCCGGAGCCTTATCGGTCTTCAGGACAGCTTCCTTCTTCTCTTCCGAATTGGACTCCTTGTTGGCTGGTAGGGTGAGCTCTTTATTCACTTGTTCCACTAATTTGGCAACATCAGCAAAGATTTCAAAACCCGGGATCATCTTTCCCATGAACATGATTGGCTCGAGCTTTCCTTGGAGTGGTTCCATGTCTGGAGCTTTGACAAAGATTTTTTCAAGTGGCGAAAAGCTCATCTTCTCATTCTTCTTTGGCTGGACATCTTTGTTGGCTTGTTCATACCCTAAACCATTCTTGGAAGTTTGAGTTTTGAAATCTAGAAGCTTTGTCAAACCAGCCTTGCCCTTTCCAAGACCAACTCCTGGAAGGTAGCTCATGTTCTTCATCATGTTTAAGACCTTAGAATCCATTACTTCATCATCAGAAATTGCAACTACTTAGGAAACATTGAGAGGCCTCTCAATCATTAGCGCATTAACAACCTCATTATCTTCGGCTTCGATGACCACTGTCTCATCTTTGCTGGGGAACTTGATCTTTTGATGAAGGGTGGAAGGAACTCCACCAAGAGGATGAAATCATGGTCATCCCAAGAGTAATGCAAAGGTAACAGGTATGTCCAAAATAGCAAATTCAACAATAGATTCAATTGGACCAACCTTGACAGCAGCTTTGAAAGTTCCTTCGGCATGTCTCTTGGTGTTGTCATAAGCCCGAATGGTTACCTCTGTTGGGTTTAGATCCCTTGTTGACATGGCTAGTTTTGGTAATATTTTAAGTGGGCAAACATTTGTGGCAGACCCATCATCAACCATCACACATGGAGTCCTTTTCCCTTTGATTTCTATTTTGATAAAGAGAGGGTGGATGTGATCTCTCCCCTCTTCTGGTAAATTCGCATATGAGAAAGATACCGCTCTCATATTAACTTTGCTCTTCTCTTGAATATCTTCACATTTCATTACTCCCTCAATTTTTATGAAGTTGATCAGCTCCTCTGGTGTTATGGAGGTGGAAATTGGCATGCTGGCCAAGGCCTTGGCCATAGTTTCTCAGTGCTTTTTAGAAATAGCCAATAAATTCCAAATGCTAACACTTGCTTGGGTTCTTTTCAATTGCTTGAGCACGGTATCATCTTCCTCTTCTTTATTCCCTACTTCATCTTCCTTTCCTTTATTAACTTCTACCTCCTTATGGCTTACTGTATCTAGTGTTCATTACTTCATCTTCTTCTGGCTCGGACCAAGTCCATTCTTCCTTCTTGGATACAAGATCATCATCACTATCGCTTGAATCCCAAAACCCATGCACAACACAAATTGCTACTTCTTTACCCACCATAGCTTATTCAATTTTGCTAAATACCTCTTCTTCTTTGGTTGCTTCTCCACCCACATCTTGGAAAGAAGACATGACAAAACTTTCATGCAAACCTCCTCCAATCATGAAGGTTGCCGGTGGCGGTACTCTATTGAACCTCAGTGTGAGCGGGGATCTTTGCCCCCACTCCTGGTGGAATGGTTCTTGCGACTTCGGCACTGTTTAGGCTCGGGGCCTTAGAGAACATGGACCTAAGTCTAGAGAAAATGGAGTCGCCACCCCGGACGGGCCGGGAAAAAGAGAGGGGTGGATGACTCAATTTCTAAGGAATCCCCAACCCCCTAATGGGTTCAGAAAGTTGGGTAAGTGTGGGGAAGGTGAGAAATGGCCTAGCACCCCCACAACGACCGGTTTATTGGAACCGGCCTCCTTTACAGGTCTTAATATTATAAAATTCTTAAATATAACAACATTATCCATATTACACACAATAAAAAGAAAGCATCATTATATTAAAATCAAAGAAATGTCCAAGCAAAATAAAACAAATAAATGGACACCCATCCGAAGATGGAAACATGTCCTTACATCCCATGCCTAAAAAGGACATCCACTAAAAGGTAGAAACATGCCCTTTACATTGGTTCTAAAATAGAAAAACAATTGAAATTACATGATATTTAACTAATGAGGTACCCACCAAGTGGAAGCATACCTCTTACAATATTTGGAAGTCTAAATAAATTGATAAAAGTAAATAACCATTCATCATAAATAAATCATTCATCAAAGGTATTAAACATCAATAGAAAGTAAACATCCATCCATGACAAATTAAATAAACCAAGCATTGAACTTAAATAAATTAAAGCATATAAAATAAATCAAAGCATAATCAAATATAAAATTGAATAAAGCAAATAAAAGTCTAAATTATGGCTACTATGAGTTTTTTTTAAGGAATTAAAATAGATTAAAGATTTTATGTTTTAAAAGGTTGGTAAAACTCTTTGATTAACCAAACTAGGGTTTGTGATGTATAATAATGAAACTAGAATTTGGACTCTTTAAAACACTTTTAATTTATGTATTCAAGTTTACTGTGTGAAATTAAAATATTTATGTTTTTATGGTTTTTAAAATTTTAAAGGATTAGGGTTTAGAAAAAATTAGGGTTTAAAGTTTTAAAGGGGTTAGGGTTCATTGTTTTAGGTTTGGAAGTTGCATTTGGGTTTAGTGTTTTAGAATTAGGGTTTCGGTGGATGCTTAGATTTTTTAGAATTTGGAAAAAGGCAATTGATAATTTTATGAAAGTAGACCAACGATTTAAGGTTTATATAAATAAAAAAGGTGTTTTTAGGGTTTGTTGTAAGAAACAAAATCAAATTTTGGTTTTGTTGAAAAACATGTTAAATTGGGGTTTTTAGATTTTGATGAAGTAAAAATAACAATTTTAAGCCCTTTTGGAAAATAAAGCAACGAATTACTGTTTTTAACTTTAGAAAAACTAAATTAAAGTTGTAGGGTTTTTGAATTAAAAAACACAATTTCATAGTTTATGCTACTGTGAAAAAACAAAAAAAATTTAAGAGCTCAAATCTTGGTTCGTGAGTTACACCCAAAAATTGCTTCTTGGATGAACAAGGTCAAAGACAAGCTTTTCTTGCCTTTGAATTGCTTGAATTGCTTATTTGCTCCCTCCAAAGTCCGATTCAATCTACTGCCAGAAGGAATTTTTAAAGTTTCCAAGTTTTCCTACTCACTCTCAGTCACCAATTTTCGTCCTAATTTCTAATCCCCTTTCTCTCTTTTCTTCCTCCTTATTTATAGAAGAATTATATTATTAATCCTAATTACTCACGGCATACAATATTGAATAAGAAAAGGAAACCGACACCTAATTGTATTAGGTTTTGAAAATTTTGCGTCGGAAAATTTCGCTGGAAAAAAATACTGCTACGGAAAAATTGCATGGCGAAAAAAATTGCAGCAAAAAAAATTGCGCTGGTGAAAAGATGCCGCAGCTAGGGGGCGAATTGGCCTGCGGGCCATTTCGCGCAACCGACTTCTTTTTTTTATTATTATTTTTTATTTTTTATTTTTATTTTTTATTAATAAAAATTAAATACTAAAGCAAAAATTATTTAATTAAGATATTACAAAAAAATCGGCAGCACACTAGCTGTTGGGCCCGTGGGCTGTGCTGGCAGCAATTGTGCTGGCAAAAATGGGCGCAGCGGGCCAATTAGCAGCCAGTGGCATCTGGCTGCGAATTGGGCTGCCGCGCGATGCTCGCCGATCCGTCCGATTTTATATTTTTTATATTTTTTATATTTTTATATATTTTTTATTTTTATTAAAAATAACTATGAAATAATATTAGTAATTAAAATATTATTAAAATAATTAAAATACTTATTTTAGACTATCGTATTTGAATGGGTCAAAAATTAAGGGTCTACAGTTTGCCCCCTCCTTGAATGATCTGAAACTTTAGTGAAAGAGAGTGAAAAACAACAAGACTTAATTTTTTATGAGATGGTTATTTGAATTTGTTTTGGGTATTAGACCCGAGACTGAACTTGATTTGGGTACTTGGATCCGAGATTGGATTGAATTTGGGTACTTGGACCCGAGAGTGATTTGATTTATGTACTTGGACCCGAGATTGATTTGATTTGGGTACTTGGACCCGAGATTGGATTGAATTTGGGTACTTGGACCTAGGATTGGGTACTTAGACTCGAGATTGATTTGATTTGGGTACTTGGACCAGAGATTGGGTACTTGGACCCGAGATTGATTGGATTTGGGTACTTGGACCCGGGATTGATTGGATTTGGGTACTTGGACTCGAGATTGGGTACTTAGACCAGAGATTGATTGGATTTGGGTACTTGGACCCGAGATTGATTTTATTTGGGTACTTGGACCCGAGAATGGGTACTTGGACCCGAGATTGAATTGATTTGGTTTGAATTTAGGTACTTGGACCCGAGATTGATTGGATTTGGGTACTTGGACCCAAGATTGGGTTGATTTGGGTACTTGGACTTGAGATTGAGTACTTGGACTCGAGATTGGGTACTTGGACCCGAGATTGGATTGAATTTAGGTACTTGTACCCGGGATTGGGTACTCGGACTCAAGATTGATTTGTTTTGGGTACTTGGACCCGAGATTGGGTGCTTGGACCCAAGATTGGATACTTGGACCCGAGATTGGATTGATTTGGGTACTTGGACCTAAGATTGGGTACTTGGACCCGAGATTGAATTTGATTTAGGTACTTGAACCCGAGATTGGACTGAATTTGGGTACTTGGACCCGAGATTGAATTTGATTTGGGTACTTGGACCCGAGATTGGATTGAATTTGACTGACTTTTTATCAGTTGAGAATTCTGGCATAACTGGTTGAATTGTAGGTCTTTACCCACCAAAAATAGATCTTTATCTATTGAAAATTAGGTCTTTAACCTAGGAACATGGATCTTTATCCATTGGAGATTGGGTCTTTACCCGTGAAACATGAATCTTTTATCCATTGGAAATAAGGTATTTACCCTTGAAACAAGGATCTTTATCCATTGAAAATTGGGTCTTTACCCTTGAAACATGGATCTTTATCCATTGGAAATCGGGTCTTTACCCTTGGAACATGGATCTTTATTCATTAGAGATCGGGTCTTTACCCTTGAAACATGGATCTTTATCCATTGGAAATCAGGTCTTTACCCTTGAAACATGGATCTTTATCCATTAGGAATTGGGTCTTTACCCTGGCTTAAGCTCTTTTAGCTGGATTGACCTTTTGTCTTTTGCATTTTCATTCTAATTTTAATTCTATTCTTTTTGTTCTTCCTTTTTGCAAAAATTCAGCTGTTTTAATTGGACCTTATATCCTCTCCTTGCCCCCCTGCGTGGCAAAATATTTGTAAGTGAGTTTGAAAATGTTATATATATAAACTCAAAAAATTGAAAAGGAGAAACTTTGCCCCCTGTGTAGGCTCAAACCCATGATTTTTCTATGCGGGCTCTGATTGATGTTGTTGTTGTCTAGTTCTTCACACAAGCACGTATTTCTTCTCTTTGCAAGATTATTAGAGCTTTCTCAAGCAATGGGCTTTCTATGCCCCCCTGATTTGATATCTTCTTTTGATTCTTTACTTTACAGGGTGTTTCCTATTCATTTTGCCAAAGAATAGACAACACAAGACAAGAAAGTGCTATGTGATATGCTCATGTATGCATGATATGCATGAATAATACTTATATTTGTTCCATCAACTCACAGACCGAGGTGTTCAGCAGAAGTGTTCTCATTGGTTCTGTTTTGATGCTTGTTCAAGTCTTGCATTGGAATGATCGAAAGCTTTTGCATTTGTGGCTTTTATCTTCAAGATGTTGAAAACATGAGTGGTGGAGATCCCAAGTAGCAGAGTCAGGGATTCATCTATTTTGAACTATGTCTCAGCATGTCAGTTGATAGCTTCTTCATGACCTTGCCAATAATCATTTCCTTTGCCCAATGTGTCTTTTGGAGGTTCAACATACTTCCCTTAACTTGAAGGCTTTGTATGACAAACACTCTTTTTCTTTTTCTTTTTTTTTTTTGAATTTTTGAATTTTAATTTTGAAATCAAATGTTGGCTTTGCCAAATTAATGTCAATGTACCTCAGGACTTGATTTTTCAAATTAACATATCTATAACATGACAACCCTAGTTACCGTACTAAACTCGGGAATTATTTCTATTTAAGCAAGAACTGTTGCACTTCAGATAGGCACATACACATTACTTGGTCAAAGGTCTCATTTGAGTTCAAATATTATCTATCTCATATGCATGCTTATCCAAACTATCTCCACTAATAGACTCTACCTACCAAGAGAGATCAACATGTCTTTGATAGGCTTGAAATGGGGTCTATGAGGGACATGGGTTAAAGTGAAGGCCATTTTGAGACAGGAGCTGATGTCACACAATGGACAAACCTTCACACTACAAATTTCTTGTTAGAACTTCTAGACTCCAAATTCCATCTTCTTGGTATTAATCTGGATCTTGATTAGGACAGTTTTTTCCCTTGCAAAAAGTTTGGTTCCCAAATTTGTTTCTTTTCTTCTTTTCCCTTTTTTTCCTCTTTATTTTTCTTACTCTTCCCTTTTCTTTCTCTTTCCTTACTCTTCCCTTTCTTTTATCATTTTGTCCTTCTTTCTTGTAGGACTATCAAGTACAGAACTTTCAAGAACTTGATGGTGTTCCTCCTTTTTCTTTGATTTTGATTGAATCTTTGGTTGTGTTGGGACCAATTCAAGTCAATCCATCCTTATAAACCAAATGGAAGCCTTTTGTTGTCTTAGGTAAAAGAGAACTCAGTTGGCTTTTTTAACCACCTTTTTAGGTTTTATTTTCTTTCTTTTTTTTCCTTTTTTTTTCTTTTTTCTTCTTTTTTTTTGTTTTTTTTTATTTTTTTGTTGTTTTTTTTGTTTGGTTCCAGCTTTAAAAGAGTTGTATTGTTTGTATCAACTTGGGCTTCCAATAATGGATGAGTGGAGTAACATAAATCTTCTTTAACAGGGATGAATCATTTGTTACTCTGATGTTGTCTTGATATATTGGAGATATTAAGGGAACTTTAACTACCCTTAAGGTTTTGAAAATTTCAACTATCCTTATGATCTTGAAAACATCAACTATCCTTATGGTCTTGAGAACTTCAACTATCTTCATGGTCTTGAGAGCTTCAACTATCTTCATGGTCTTAACTATTCATTTCTTTCTTTGATCTTCTTGCCTCTTCACCTTAGTGACCATAAGACTTGTCAAAAGTATCACAATAGCTCAGGGTAGGTTATTAGGGTTTGTAAACCAATGAAAAGAAAGCTAAAGTTTTATGAAGGCTCAAAGGGACAAGTAGGGATTAATATCTAATTGGGTAGATACTAGTTGTTGGTTCGTCAAAAAATGCCTAGATCATCTCTCCCTTAAATAAGCAGAGTTCAATTTCGCCTCGAAAGCTTGTCAAAGCATGTTCTAAGACTGACTAGGACCTGGACAAAGGTAATTATGTAGGAGCCCTCTCTAAGTAAGCATACACAAGTCAATACTATAGAGCAATTCCCTCACCTAGTAAAGTCATTCAAGTCATGATGCCTAGATACATTAATTTATGAACATCAAGCTAGATTCCTCATCGATTGAGCACCAAAATGAACGAAGACCAATAAAATTTTTAATAAAAGTAATTTATTCAAACAAATTTAAATTTAAAAAACACGATAGTTCCAAAATATTAAAGAAAGTAAAATTGAAAAGCAACATTCAAGCTAAGGAAAGTTCATTGAGTTGGAGTCGAAGATGCTTCATTTATTTAGACATCTCAAGGGCAAGGATTTTTTTCCATCATCAAGGATCATTGCTTCATCATCCACAGTTAGTCCAAGCTTGCTTAGTAGCATATCATCTTTAGCAGCTTCTCTATCCATATCATGACAAGGTGATAAGATAAAACTCTTCATGAAGGTTGTAAGCGATGATGCCCTTCCAAATTTAGGCTGAGGATTATTCTTAGTGTTGGGCTTATCAGGCTCAGGCAGCTTTCCACTGTCAATCAAATCTTGGATTTCATGCCTTAATCGAACACATTTATCTGTCTCATGCCCTTGCATTTGATGGAATTGACAGAAGACCTTGGCATCAAAATTTGGAGGTAGAGGCTTATGTAGAGGCTGAGGTGCCAATGGTTGTAGTAAATCCATTTTCATTAGATTTTCTAACATCTTTGACAAAGGCTCCCTTAAGTTTGAAAATTTATGCTTCTTTGTAGGCTCAGTTGTTGCATTTTTCTCAACACCTCCTTTTTTCCTTTGACTTTGCCCACTAGGGTGATAGCCGCTCTTATTGCTCCACTTAGATAGCACATGGTTCGGTTGGTCTTGTAGAATAGGGATTGATCTTTCATTTTTCATTCGATCTCTATCATTAGACATGTTCCTTGTTAATATTGCCTTTTCCTTCTTTCTTATGTCAATGGGAGAGCCTCATTAGCATTGTTGATGATCTCTAGAATTTGAATCAACTGGGTCCTCATAATTTCAACCAATTAATCTCGTAGCTCAGCCATCCTAACTTTGATAACTTCATCAACTATGTCCCTTAGCTGCTTTGCATCCATCCTTGAAATGTTGTAGGTGGTGTCATTGTATGCTCTTGAACTGCCGTACTCTAGGTTTGTGAGCCAAAGAGGATCAAGGATATGTGATGCCAATGTATGTATGTATACATGTATGCACAAATAATAGACAAACAAGGATGAATAGGATGTTCCTTCCAACCTTATAACATCCACACACGAATGGCGAGTCTCTTTTCCTAGGTATATGGTTAACAAAATACCAACATGGGGTACCTTGTTTTTGAATAATTCCCTCGGACGTTCAACCAATAGCTATATTTTCAAAAATGGAAATCAATCCATGATAATTCCCATTAATTAGGTTTTAATCCATTCAACCAACTAAAATAGCTATATTGGATTAAAACTAAATTAAGAGGTTTATTATAAATAGATTTCTCACTTGAAAAAGGTAACTAATGATTCATGCCAAAAACAAGCCCATGGTTAATTTATTCTTAGCATAAACTAGGCCCACAATTGATTTCTGGTATTTTGTAATTGACCTAAATAATTTGCAAGCTCTTTGTAAGAAAAGGTTGGACGAAAATAATTTTTTTTCTAAGCCCATTGTAAAAAGATTTTAGAAAAAACATATTTTGGGCTTAGTATTTGGGCCATGAGCAAAAGAATTCTTGATTTGTTTTTTAGAAAAGACCATCTTGAAAAAAATTTTGAAAATAGTTTTGGTCTTTTGGATTTTAAAGAAAAATTTATTTTGACCTTACAATATACTTAGGTCATATTAGAAAAAGAACAAACCAAATAAGCCATGATTTAAGCTAAGATAAATTAACCATAGTCAAACAACATGCATTTGGGGTAAAACCTAAGGAAAGTAACTAGGCCAATTACATGAGCTTTAGTCTTTGGGTTAAAAAGGCTTAGGTTCCCATAGTAAGTATATACCAAAAGGTACGAGGCTATGAGTGGTTATGCTATGCTCAATCTCCATACCTTGAGTGAAAGTATGGTATCCCATACATAACATAACACGGACAACACGAGCGCCTAACTCACGCACACGATGCAATCTAATATGATATAATTGATAATATCATTATAAGAAATAATAGAATAATATAAAGACCAACGGAATCAACTTCTCTTATCCCCAGTGGAGTCACCACTGTGAGCGGGGATTTTTGCCCCCACTCTCAGTGGAATGGTTCTTGCGACTTCGGCACTGTTTAGGCTCGGGGCCTTAGAGAACACGGACCTAAGTCCGGAGAAAATGGAGTCGCCACCCGGACGGGCTGGGAAAAAGAGAGGGGTGGATGACTCGATTACTATGGAATCCCCAACCCCCTAATGGGTTCGGAAAGTTGGGTACATGTAGGGAAGGTCAGAAATGGCCCAGCACCCCCACAACGCTCGGTTCATTGGAACCGGCCTCCTTTACAGGTCTTAATATTATAAAATTCTTACATATAACAACATTATCCATATTACACACAATAAAAAGAAAGCATCATTATATTAAAATCAAAGCAATGTCCAAGCAAAACAAAACAAATAAATGGACACCCATCTAAAGATGGAAACATGTCCTTACATCCCATGCCTAAAGAGGACACCAACCAAAAGGTAGAAACATGCCCTTTACATTGGTTCAAAAATAGAAAAGCAATTTAAATTACATGATATTTAACTAATGAGGTACCCACCAAGTGGAAGCATACCTCTTACAACATTTGGAAGTCTAAATAAATTGATAAAAGTAAATAACCATTCATCATAAATAAATCATTCATCAAAGGTATTAAACATCAATAGAAAAGTAAACATTCATCTATGACAAATTAAATAAACCAGGCATTGAACTTAAATAAATTAAAGCATATAAAATAAATTAAAGCATAATCAAATATAAAATTGAATAAAGCAAATAAAAGTCTAAATTATGGCTACTGTGAGTTTTTTTTAAGGAATTAAAATAGATTAAAGATTTTATGTTTTAAAAGGTTGGTAAAACTCTTTGATTAACCAAACTAGGGTTTGTGATGTATGATCATGAAACTAGAATTTGGGCTCTTTAAAACACTTTTAATTTATGGTTTCAAGTTTACTGTGTGAAATTAAAATATTTGTATTTTTATGGTTTTTAAAATTTTAAAGGATTAGGGTTTAGAAAAAATTAGGGTTTAAGGTTTTAAAGGGGTTAGGGTTCATTGTTTTAGGTTTGGAAGTTGCATTAGGGTTTAGTGTTTTAGAATTAGGGTTTCGGTGGATGCTTAGATTTTTTAGAATTTGGAAAAAGCAATTGATAATTTTATGAAAGTAGACCAACGATTTAATGTTTATATAAATAAAAAAGGTGTTTTTAGGGTTTGTTGTAAGAAACAGAATCAAATTTTGGTTTTGTTGAAAAACATGTTGAATTGGGGTTTTAAGATTTTGAAGAAGTAAAAATAACAAATTTAAACCCTTTTGGAAAATAAAGCAACAAATTAGTGTTTTTAACTTTAGAAAAACTAAATTAAAGTTGTAGGGTTTTTGAATTAAAAAACACAATTTCATAGTTTATGCTACTGTGAAAAAACAAAAAGAATTTAAGAGCTCAAACCTTGGTTCGTGAGTTACACCCAAAAATTGCTTCCTGAATGAACAATGTCAAAGACAAGCTTTTCTTGCTTTTGAATTGCTTGAATTACTTATTTGCTCCCTCCAAAGTTCGATTCAATCTACTGCCAGAAGGAATTTTTAAAGATTCCAAGTTTTCCTACTCACTCTTGGTCACCAATTTCCGTCCCAATTTCTGATCCCCTTTCTCTCTTTTCTTCCTCCTTATTTATAGAAGAATTCTATTATTAATCCTGGCCAAGCCATTTCGCCCACAGAAATTATCTGCGGGCAAAATGGCCCCAGGCCATTTCGCGCAGTTGACTTCTTTTTTTTCTTTTATTTTTATTTTTTATTTTTATTTTTTATTAATAAAAATTAAATACTAAAACAAAAATTATTTAATTAAGATATCACAAAAAAATTGGCAGCGGAATCAGCATAAAATTTTGGATCGTGTGACACAAAATTCACAAACTCTTCCAAAATCTTGAGGTGAATTTTGGATCTCGATCTGACACCAATGAAATTGGATATAGTCTTACAATTTCACTTATATAATTTTTTGCCAATTTATCAAAGGAGTAATCCATCCTTACTGGTAAGAAGTGAGCTGACTTCATCATTCTATCCATAATTACCCAAATTGCATCATGTTTTCTTTGGGTCAGAGGTAATCCAGTGACAAAATACATAGTTACTCTATCCCATTTCCATTCAGGCACCGATAATGATTGCAGTAATCCTGAAGGAACTTGGTGTTGAGCTGTTATCCTCCGACAAGCGAGACACTTAGATATAAATTATGTTATATCTCTTTTCATTCCCTTCTACTAGTAATGTTGTTTTAAATCTTGATACATTTTAGTACTCCCAAGGTGCATAGCATAAGCCAATTGATGTGCCTCTTCTAAAATTTTCTTCCTCAATTCTATATCTTCTGGTACACAAAATTGTGTTTAATATCTCACATTACCATCATCTCTGATTTGGAAGTCTCCACTCTCCCTCTTAAGGCAATCTTGCATAATTTTTTGGATTTCGTATCTCCTTTTTATGCTTGCTTAATTTGCTCCAAGAGTGATGGCTTAACTTGCAATTGTGCCAAAAGTACATCATCATTCCCAACTTTAAATCTAGCATGTAAGGTTCTCAATTCAACCAACAACATGAGGGAATAGGCAGTCAACCCTACCATAGACTTTCGACTCAAAGCATCTGCAATGATATTAACCTTGCCAGGATGGTAATCAATCAAACAGTCATAATCTTTGATCAATTCCAACCATCGCCTTTGCTGAAGATTTAACTCTTTTTGCACACCCAAATACTTCAAACTTTTATGATCTGTATAGATAAAACATTTTTCCCCATATAGATAATGTCGCCAAATCTTTAATGCAAACATTGTATTTGCCAACTCCATATCATGGGTAGAGTAGTTCAACTTATGTGGTTTTAACTGTCTAGAGGCATAGCCAATAATTCTACCATCTTGCATCAATACACAGCCCAAACCATTATGTGATGCATCATAATATATCACATATGGTTTACTTTCTACAAGTAAAGTAAGAATAGGAACTTGAATCAACATATCCCTTAACTGTTCAAAACTCATTTGACATTTGTCTGTCCATACAAATTTCATCCC
Source organism: Garcia nutans (assembly GCA_947685225.1). Taxonomy (NCBI): domain Eukaryota; kingdom Viridiplantae; phylum Streptophyta; class Magnoliopsida; order Malpighiales; family Euphorbiaceae; genus Garcia; species Garcia nutans. The sequence goes on along the minus strand of CANTUV010000007.1, from coordinate 25,668,074 downwards.
TTTTCGAAGTAATTTAGTGAGTGGCATGGCTATCATAGAGAGCCCCTTTACAAATTGACAGTAATAACCTGCCAATCCTAGAAAACTCCTTACTTCTATAACATTTTTAGGTGGACTCTAATTCAAGATCGCCTCAACTTTACATGGGTCTACTCTAATCCCTTCTACTGAAATAACATGTCCAAGGAAAGTTACTTGATCTAACCAAAACTCGCACTTGGATAATTTTGCAAATAATTACTTTTCCCTTAATGTCTACAATATAATCTGTAAGTGTCTACCATGATCCTCCTTACAATGCAAATTCACCAAAATATCATCAATAAACACCACTACAAATTGATCCAAATAAGGTCAGAAAATTCAATTCATTAGATCCATGAAAGCCGCCGGTGCATTCGTTAACCCAAAAGGCATCATAAGAAATTCATAGTATCCATACCTCATACGAAAAGCAATCTTGGGCACATCTACCTCTTTCACTCTCAACTGATGATACTCTGATCTCAAATCAATTTTAGAAAACACAACTGCTCCTTTCAATTGATCAAAGAGATCATCAATACGAGGTAATGGATATTTATTCTTGATGGTTACCTTATTCAACTATCGATAATCAATACATAATCTGAAGGTACAATCCTTCTTTTTGAAAAACAATACTGGTACTCCCTAAGGTGAAACACTTGGATGTATAAATTCCTTATCCAGCAATTCTTGTAATTGCACCTCCAACACCTTCAACTCTACTGGTGCCATTCGATAAGGGGTTATAGAGATAGGAGTGGTACTTGACATCACATCGATGCCAAACTCCACCTCTCTCACCGGAGGTAACCCTAGTAACTTATCTAGAAATACATCTAAAAATTCAGCCACTATGGGAATACTATCAATCTTAGACTTCTGTGCTCTAGTATCTACCACATGTGCCAAATAGGACTCACACCCCTTCCTCGTCATTGTTCTAGCAGCCACTGCAGAAATGAAAGTAGACAAGAGGTGCCTTGACTCACCTCTCACTGCCACTTCCTTTCACTTAAGTGTTCTTAGAATAACATTCTTCTGCTGATAGTCAACTACAACTTTATGTCTAGAAAACCAGTCCATACCCAAAATAAGATCATACTCCCTAAATGGCATCTCAATCAAATTATCAAGAAATTCATCTTCTTGCACCATGACTGGGCTATCTCGATAAACTCTACTAACTACCACACTATGTCCTAAGGGATTAGTTACCAACACATCAAATCCCAATGATTCATAATGCACACCACTCACAGGCAAAGTTGATGCACTAATATATGAATTGGTAGATCCAGGATCTATCAATGCATGCATAAGGGTACCGAATAAGGAAAATGTACTAGTTATGACATCTGAAGCATCTGATTCCTTTTTTATCACATAAACTCTTTGAATAGCTCTAGTCCCCTCTGACCTATTCATAGATGTCGAATCTCCTCTCCTCTCTGGCTAGCCCCAAATCTACGACCTTTACTACCTCCTCGATTTCCTCTACCTCCTTTACTTCTCTATCTGGATCCTGCTGTATGAATTGATCTCTCATCCGATGGCTTTGGACAATCTCTAACAAAATGATTTGAAGATCTACACCTATAACAACCTCTAAAATCAGCTCCCCAATAAGCTCCTCTATGCATTCGACCACACTGTACATAAGTAAGTGGTGCAGACCTACGAGAACCTAAAGTTGGTATGCTAGCTACCAATGCTATAGGTCTCTGCCTCTGTTGCTGTAATTTACCAAATTATCCTTGGCCCTTACTAAAACTCTGAGGATAACCACCTCTGCCTCTCTTCAAAGATGAGGAACCCATCTCTATCGGATCTTTTCTAACTCCACTTTCTTCTATCATCAGTGCAGCTACAAGACCTTAAGCTTTCTCAACATTCCGTGCAGTTGCTACCATCTTGGAAAAATCATCATAGTGAACCGCTGCCACTTGACACATAATAGATAGTTTCAACCCTTCTTCAAATCTTCTACATCGGTCCACCTCATCTATCAAAATACCACCTGCATACTTGCTCAAATGGAGAAATTCTTTTTTCATACTCGTCAATTGTCTTGTCTCCTTGTTTCAAGTTAAGAAACTCCTTCTTCTTATATTTATACTCCCGAGGGGTACATTTCTTCCCAAACTCCCTTAGAAAATCATCATACGTCAAAACTAGGGGTTGCCTCAATCCATCAGGAATAGTCTTCCACCAATCATAAGCATCTCCTTGCAAAGATACAAGGCATAATCAAAATTCTCTTTTTATAGTAGCCTGCAGTTGAACAAACTCTCTCAATTCGATCCAACCACTGTTTAGCCTCCGCTGGATTCACAGTGCCTATGAAATCAGTAACCCCAAACTTCCTTAACTTCTCATACTTCCTAATTAGCTGCTGCTGCAGTTGAGCTGGGCATGATGTAATAAATTCACCATCTGTTGTGCCCAAACTGGTGTAATTTCAGGCATTAATGGTCTATCTGGCGCTGATGCCTCCCCAATAGCTCCTATACGTGCTCCAGCCATACCTTCCCCCAGAGCAAAACTCCCTACACTACCCTCATCTGATCTATGAGATTGAGACATCTCTACTAGCTATATTTGATACAAGATCAAAGGTTGCCACATTAAAGATCAATTCAAATGCCTATGCATATGCATGTACAATACTTTTAAAATTAACTTTAAAATTCCCTTTTTCTCTTACTTAAAACTCACATAGGTTGGGAATCTCAAACCACTCTCTAGTAACAAAATAAATGTAACACCCTCATAACTTATCCATATATAGTACACACACCTTCAGATATGTAGTATGCACAGATAGGGTATAAGAGCATTACCAAAATGTTACTTGATCATCATTCATCATTTATTTACTAGTTATTAGTATTATATAGATAAATAAATAGGTATAAGAAAAAAAATAAGTTTATAGAAATTTTGCTAGAGTTTTGATTAAAATATGAATATTATTAAATCCAATCAATTCAACCTGTGAGTATCCAATAGTTCCCAAAATATTTCCATACACTCACATCCTAAAATCCCATATTTTCATACATACATTCATAAATATGAGAACATGATCTTACTTATTTACAAAACATCTTTAAATCATGTTTCAATTCTTTATATTTTACAAAATAGATATCACATATACATCAACTCAAAAGTATAGTTACATGTTATGCTTAGGCTTAATATGTGGCAACCAGAGGCTTCTAGTATCCAACCTCTAACTAGACATATCTAGGTCTAGAAGGAATTTCAACTTCTATCATGTCACCTGTGCTATAAATAAATCGTGCTAAGCCTAGAGCTCAGAAGTATATACTTGATAATGCAATATTACTATGACAAATGTATATGAACATGCATAAGGTTTTAATGTTACATACATTCTCATCTTTATTATATACATAAACAATCAACATGCATTGGGCCCAACAATCTTATACAATAACCTATTTCCAGAACCATTGCTTTGGCTTATCTCATCAATAATGACACCTCTGTGTCTCGCTAGTGGACGTAAATACATTTGTGACACCCAATAACTCATCCACAGCATAATCATCAATATGACATCTCTGTGTCTCGCTAGTGGATGTAAATACATCTGTAACACCCAGTGTCTCATCCACAGCGTAATCATCAATATGACACCTCATGTGTCTCGCTCAGGGGCATGGTAACATCTCTGTGACACCCAGTGTCTCACCCCATTGCGTATGGCATGCCAATCTCCAAATGCAATCTTCTGGCAACTAAGTATAAGACAGCAAATAACATTCCACACTATGCATATATGAGTTTTTCACCATATAACTCATCAATTCATCAACAATTAACATAATCAACATATGTTATCATAAATTTCCATTTTATAATCACAAATACATTTTTAATACAATATATATATATAAAGATACCTCTTATAATGTTTTAAAATTAAAACAAATCAATAAAAATAGCCAACCATTCATTATAAATAAATCATTCATCAAAGACGTCAAACATCAATAAAAAAATATATGATAAACATTCATCTAATTTAAATAAAATAGTAAGTATATAAATTTAGGGTTCGTGTATCAATTTAGGTTTCTTTGGTTTCATGTTTAACAATTAGAGTCTTGTAATTTAGCTTACTGGATTAATCAATTTGAGAAATATTTAATATAAAAGAAGTAATATAGCTACTAGATGCTTTAAAGATTTAGGGTTTCAGAAGTTTTATGAAAATAATATTAAAGTTTAGGGTTTAAATAAAAAAATTGAAGATCATGAAAATTAGATTTTAAGTTAGGTATTTAGAAAGAATATGCTACTGCGAATCTTTCAGAAAAATAGATTTGGTTGGGGTTTTATGAAATAGTCTATTGTTTTGTGGTTTTAGAAAAGTGTAATTAGGGTTTTAGATTTCAAAAATATTTTTTATGGGTATTAAGGTATTAGGGTTTTGAAAATTAATTTTTAGGGTTTTAAATAGAGTTTGGATGGTAAGTAGAACAATTGATCAATGTGCCTAACAAAAACATCATCTATTGTATGTTTAAATAATTGATCTAATTGAATGATGAAGCTACTGTAACATAAACAAGTAAGTAGAAATTTAAACCTTCGTTGTTGGTTCCACCATAATTTAATCATCAATATGACACCTCTGTGTCTCTCTAGTGGATGTAAATATATTTGTGACACCAGTGTCTCATCCACAGTGTAATTATCAATATGACACCTCATGTGTCTTGCTCAGGGGCGTGGTAACATCTCTGTGACACCTAATGTCTCACCCCATTATGTATGGCATGCCAATCTCCAAATGCAATCTTCTGACAACTAAGTAAAGTATAAGACAATAGACAACATTCCACACTATGCATATATGAGTTTTTCACCATGTAACTCATCAATTCATCAACAATTAATATAATTAACATATTTTATCATAAATTTCCACTTTATAATCACAAATACATTTTTAATACAATATATATAAAGACTTAGATATGCAAGCCATTTACTACACCCATATAGTGTGAAATACGACAATAAACATCAACAAACCAACCCCGCAGCCATGGCATTCAATAGCCATGCCCATGGGATGTGAAACGAAGCTGTAAATCACCTTTGAGTACCCCCATGGTTGGGGCATTCAAGGGCCATGCCCATGGCATTCATTTTGTTTATAGTTTCCTCACCATTTTCATATGAAACAACTCCACCTCAAAGCCCATGACTATGTCACTGTATGGCCATGCCCATGGCATCCCAGAATCACTCTTTCACCCTATTTTCATCAACATAACACATACATACCAATGCAGGATGATATAAACCAAAGACAAGAGCATTATTTAAGTATATACTTGCCTTTTAAAGCTCAAATTGGAGAAACAACTCCTTTGCGCAATAATTTCTCCCAATCTTTACGTCCCTCTATTGGTTCCTTCACTCAATTCAATCAACCCTTAATCAATTTATAATTTCAAAGATGATATGAATAACTCATATAAGCATCTATAAACCCCTATTAACTTTCTTTAACTTAGGAGTAGCTAAATCCCCTTACAAATTCCTAATATTCAATTACTAGTTCCAACTATAGCCAACATCATTCCAAATCATTATCAAGTCTAGAATAACCATTACTACATAAATTTTATATCATAACATTCTATATGTTTCATTAAATCCCAATTCTCATATCAATCCTACTAAAAATAATCATCAAAAGTTAAGAAACTTACTTGTTACTTGAATTAAAACTAAAGTTTCCTTCAATCCTTGTTTAAAACTAACTAAATTTTCTTGTTAATTTGAAGGATGGAAATCTCCCTCTCTCAAGCTCCATGAAAATTGGCCAAGACAAGAAGAAAAGAGAAGGAAGAAGAAATGAAAATTTTTTGGCTTTTCCATACTTTTTCCACTAACTAAATATATATTATTTAGTTAAGATTTTATTTAAAATAATATTATTTTATATTTTAACATTTTACCTTTCTACTTTTTCACCATCTTACCATTTATATTTAATCTATTATATATGATATATATGTTATTTAAATTTCCATCTCTTCTATCAAAACCATCATCATTCTCTCACCACCAATATATAATAGATTCAAGCTTTTTTTTTTTTACCCGGTCCCAGGTTAAGCGGTTCAAATAATAGTATTAGGAGTGCACATGGTGAGAGCTAGGAACTATTGTATGACCAAATAACTAAAAGTTCAGCCTTGGATTGTAACACCCCTTCCCGACCTACATGTGTAAGCTGAGTAGAGGCGCCACACTAACCTAATGTTGCTACCAATTTTACTTAGTCAAATTTTAGTTCCAATTTTAATAGAAATTTTGCCATAGTTTCGCCTAAAAATTGAGTCCCAAGTGTCGACAAAACTAGTTTTTTTTTTAAAACATTTTACACAAACCAATGCAAACAAAATCATTCTCAGTACACTTCCAATAAATCCCCCCTTATACCCTCAACTACAACCTGCAAAAAGGATTTGTAACACTCCCATATCCAATGCCCACACACTACAACCACAACAATGTAGCATAAGTGCATCAAACATAGGGATGCTACGGTTTTCTTAACATTCAAAACACTTTAAACTTGATACAATACCCATATCATTATACATTATAGAAAAGTAGGTCATTTACTTATAAAACAAAACATATTAGTTATATATATATATACATTTAAATATTACACAGCGGAAGTTATAAAATATGTACATATTTACAAACACTTGAGTACATATTCAAAAATATCCATATTTTTACATTATAATCATTACTTTACAAAATATAAAGAAGTATACATGATTGGCAATTCTCTTCTGATCTTTAAGTTCCCAAAATCAACTCTTCAAGGTCTACTCTCACTTAGTCTTGATGAACTCTCGGGTTCGACTCTATCAGCTCTATTACCTGCGCGATTAAACACTATCGCGCTAAGCCAAGGGCTTAGTAAGATAATTCATGCTAAAATGCAATGTCACAAATTAATTACATATATCAATCAAAAGCATATTATTTATTCAATATGTTGCTTTGTTAAATGTCACATCAATATTCATATAATAGCACCATTCATTATACTCATTTAAATTTATCATTATAGCCAACAACTATGACTTTATATACGTACCCTTTCCCAACCAGGTCGGTTGCCCTCCAATCCCAAGGGTCCGCAGGAGGCAAATAGGCACGTATAACATTATCAGTAACATACCTTTCCCCATCCAAGTCGGTTGTCCAAGTTTGGTTGCCCATTCCAATGGGTCCGCATGGTTCCGCAGGAGGCAAATGGGTACGTATAATACTGACTATATCGAACCTTCCTCCTACCAGATCGGTAGTCCAAGATCGGTTGCCCAACCCACTGGGTCCGCATGGTTCCGCAGGAGACGGATAGGTCCGTTCATTAAACTTATCAATACTTTTCAATTCATTTCTTTTTCACAAGCAAGTTAAGCAATCATGCCTCAACATCTCACATTACAACAAAACCATTTTCTCATAACATCATATCATTCCCACTTCATTTCATCATTATATACAATATTCATTACCTTATCTAAACACTCACATTTTTATTCCATCCTATCATCAATGCATGCTTCAATCATATTTCATTTGAATCACTATAACATCTTTGGTATAACATTTCAATGTGCATTACTCATGAAGCACATTACCATTCACAATGCATAACATAACATTATTCAATCTCAACAATGCAATTAGGACAATTCAACCTAATCCAAAAGGAATATTAGCAAAATGACCATATGAATAGTACATTCTGGTTTTAGACTCCATTTTATTCTTATTTTGAAAAATTGTATAAAATAATCTACTTGACTAAAAATTCTAAAATTTTTACAGAATTTAGTTTTGTATCTTAAAATAATTCCTTTAAAATTTCAGATCAAACTGAACACAAAATCTTGGTCAAATAGTTCACCTAACCGGACTGCCCCAATTGCCCTGCATCCTGGCAGCAGTTCTGAACTTTGTGAATTTCATAAATCAAATTCAATCAACGTGGTCCAAAATTATTTTTCTCAAATACTAGACTCACTAAGAAACAACATATCCAAAATTCAATTGAATATGATTTTTCTACATTTTATTAAAAATCCCGAAATAGAGCTGTCTCAGTTAAGGTACCTGCTGGAACAGGTCTAATAAAAATAATCTTTCTAAACTCATAACCTATCCAAAATCGAATCAACATATTTTTCAGTCATTCTAGACTCATAGAGGCACAACATATCAAAAATTCACTTCAAGAACATTTTTCTATAATTAATTAAAAATCATACAAATCACAGCCTTTACTAATTGTAAAACAAAAACAATTTCACTAAACACAACTCTTACTCTTCCATCACCAACACCAACCCAACTTCTCATCTATCAAGCAAAATCAATACTTAAAATCACACCATAAGTAACTTAATCATACCATCATCAAATCACAACTCAACTCAAGCATAACTTCAAAAATAACAAGAGTAAACAAGAGCAAACTTACCAAATAATGAAATTCCTTGAAACTCCAACTTGTAACTTTGAAAATTTCTTTCACTTTGAACTTGAAATCATCAAAACCATCACTTGTTCTCTTGCTCTCTTCTCTCTTTGATGAGCCGGCCACACAACAACAAGAAGAAGAAGAAATGATGAAGAAACACAAAGTCAATAGGCATTAAATACCCATCCAAAAGAAAATTACTATAATACCCTCATCCATTTAACTAAGCTTTTGTCATATCTATACCCATTTAAGTAATTCACAACCAACACAAAAATATCCTCTTTCCTTGACTTTCCATTTTGACCACTTTATATGTTATATATATCACCATATAAGCAACATATACAATTATCTCTAAACCCTCTTTTCTTTCCCAACCACCATACAAAAACATTCTCTTCCCATTTCTCAATTCAAACCAACAACAACAACAACAAAACTTCTAGGGCATGCATAGGGATATTACAATTCTCCCCCTCTAAAAAGAAAATTTCGTCCTCGAAATTACCTGATATCAAAGCTGAAACAACTGCGGATATTGCTCTCGCATGGATTGTTCACTCTCCCAAGTCGCTTCTTCTTTTGCATGATTCTTCCAAAGAATCTTCACCAATGGCACTTGCTTGTTTCTCAATTCTTTCACATCATGTGCCAAGATAGCATCTGGTTCCTCTTCAAATGTCAAATCTGGGCTCACTTCGATAGACTCAAATGGCAACACATGAGATGGATCCGATCTATATCTCCTCAACATAGAAACATGGAATACATTATGAATACGATCCAACTCAGGTGGCAAAGCAAGTCGATACGCCACTGGCCCAACTCTTTCTAACACTTCATACGGCCCAATGAAATGAGGACTCAATTTTCCTTTCTGACCGAACCTCAAAATCTTCTTCCAAGGAGACACTTTCAGAAATACCTTATCTTCAACATTAAACTCTATATCTCTCCTTTTCAGATCTGCATAAGATTTCTGTCGGTCTGAAGCTGCTTTTAACCTGCCTCGAATCAACTTTACTTTTTCTTCAGTTTCTTGAATCAAATCAGGACCAATCAACTTATTATCTCCAAGCTCATTCCAACAAAGAGGTGTCCTACACTGTCTGCCATACAATGCTTCAAACGGTGCCATACCAATGCTGGATTGGTGACTGTTGTTGTATGCAAACTCCACAAGAGGTAAAAAGCTATCCCAACTTCCAGTGAAATCAATGACACAGCTTCTCAACATGTCTTCAAGAATCTGTATCACCCTCTCTGACTGTCCATCCGTCTGTGGATGAAAAGCAGTGCTGAAGTGCAGTCGAGAACCTAAAGCACTATGCAAACTCTTCCAAAATCTGGAAGTAAACCTGGGATCTCGATCAGACACTAAAGAAGTTGGAACACCATGCAGTTTCACAATCTCATGGATATACAGCTCAGCCAATCTCTCCAAAGAGTAATCCATTCGAACCGGAAGGAAATGAGCTGTCTTAGTCAATCTATCCACAATCACCCATATAGCATCATGCTTCTTTTGTGTCAATGGCAAACCAGACACAAAATCCATTGTCACTCTTTCCCACTTCCATTCTGGCACTGACAATGGTTGAAGCAACCCGGTTGGAACTTAATGCTCTGCTTTAACCTTCTGACAAGTGAGACATTTCGACACAAAATCTGCAATGTCTCTCTTCAAACCAATCCACCAATAATGCTGTCTCAAATCATGATACATCTTCGTATTACCCGGATGCATAGCAAACACTGACTGATGTGCTTCTTCTAAAATGACTCTTTTCAATTCAGCATCATCGAGTACACACAATCGGTTTTTAAACCAGAGACTCCCATCGTCTTTCACAACAAAATCTCTTGTCTTCCCATTCTTACAATCTGAAATAATCTTCTGAATCTTCTTATCGGCCAACTGAGCTTCTTTGATCTGATCTAACAAAATCGGCTTCAATTGCAACTGTGCAAATAATGCACCATCAACACAAGGTACAAAACTGGCATGCAATGCTCTCAACTCAACAAGCAACGAGAGCGAGTAAACTGTTAAACCAGCTAAAGACTTCCGACTCAAGGCATCAGCAACAACATTTGCTTTACCTGGATGATAGTCAATCAAGCAGTTGTAGTCTTTAATCAATTCTAACCATCTCCTCTGACGAAGATTGAGTTCTTTCTGGACACCCAAATACTTCAAACTCTTGTGATCAGTGTAGATGAAACATTTCTCCCCAAACAGATAGTGGCGCCAAATCTTCAATGCAAACACAATGGCAGCCAATTCCAAATCATGGGTCGGATAGTTAAGCTCATGCGGTTTCAACTGTCGAGATGCATAAGCTATAACTTTCCCTTCCTGCATCAATACACACCCCAAACCTCTATGTGAAGCATCATTGTAGATCACATATGGTTTGCCTTCAACAGGTAAAGTAAGAACAGGCGCTTGAGTCAATAACTCTCTCAACTGCTCAAAACTAGCCTGACACTGATCTGTCCACACAAATCTCACTCCCTTTCGAAGTAATCTGGTGAGTGGAGTAGCTATCAAAGAAAACCCTTTCACAAACCGTCGGTAATAGCCTGCCAAACCCAGAAAACTTCTAATCTCTGTCACAGACTTGGGTGGACTCCAATTCAGAATAGCTTCAACTTTACTTGGATCAACTCTAATGCCTTCCGCTGAAACAATATGTCCGAGAAAAGCAACTTGATCTAACCAGAACTCACACTTCGACAATTTGGCAAATAACTGCTTCTCTCTCAAAATCTGCAACACAATCCGCAGATGCATATCATGTTCCTCTTCATTCCGCGAATACACTAGTATATCATCAATGAAGACCACTACAAACTGATCCAAATAGGGCCTAAACACCCTATTCATCAAATCCATAAAAGCTGCAGGTGCATTCGTTAGACCAAAAGGCATAACTAGAAATTCATAATGCCCATACCTGGTCCGAAAAGCGGTCTTCGGAACATCCTCAGCTCTGACTCTCAGCTGATGGTACCCAGATCTCAAATCAATTTTAGAAAACACAGCTGCACCTTTCAATTGATCAAAGAGATCATCGATTCTAGGCAAAGGATATTTATTTTTAATAGTCACCTTGTTCAATTGCCTATAATCGATACACAACCTCATAGTACCATCTTTCTTCTTCACAAATAGCACAGGAGCTCCCCAAGGAGAAACACTGGGGCGAATAAATCCTTTGTCCAACAACTCCTGTAATTGCACTTTCAACTCCCTCAATTCTGTTGGTGCCATTCTGTAAGGAGTAATAGAGATAGGAGTGGTACCAGGCAACAATTCAATACCAAACTCCACCTCTCTCTCAGGAGGCAATCCTGGCAACTCCTCTGGAAAAACATCAGGGAACTCTGCAACTGTGGCAATACTATCAATGGAAGAACCCTTCACTCTAGTATCTACCACATGAGCAAGATAGGCTTCACACCCCTTTCTAATCAACCTCCTGGCTGTAACAGCTGAAACAAATAAGGAGGCTAGTTGTTCCTGCTCATTAGATACTATCACCTCTCTACCATCACCCGTTCTCAAAGAAACAATTTTCTTTTTACAATCCACCACAGCTCCATGTCGAGATAGCCAATCCATACCTAAGATCACGTCATATTCCTTAAATGGCATCTCAATCAAATCCCCAAGGAACTCCTCACCCTGCACCACTACTGCACTATCTCTATGCACCTTACTCACAACCACACTATGCCCTAACGGATTTGTCACCAACACATCAAATCCTAGGGACTCAGCATGCACATCAAATACAGGCAAAACCGATGCACTAATATATGAATGCGTGGAACCCGGATCAATCAAAGCAAGTACTGGAGTATTAAATAAAGAAAAAATACCAGCTATAACTGCCGATGTATCTGGCTGCCTCTGCATAACATACATCCTCTGGGAAGATCCAACCTCCTCTGGTCTACCCTCCCTGGATGTAGCACCTCCTCTAGCACTGAATCCTGGTCTACCTCCCCGGCTGGCACCTCTGCCTCCTCTGCCTCCCCTCACACTAGCTCGAGAAGCAGCAGAATCAACTGGCATCTGCTCCTGCCTCTCAGGACAGTCTCTCACAAAGTGGTCAGGTGATCCACACCTGAAGCATACGGCTGGTCCACCACTCTTCCAACAAACACCTCTATGATAACCCCCACACTGAGCACATCTAGGTGGAGCGGATCTCTGAGTCATAGGGATCGGAGCACTTGCCACTGAAGCTGCAGGTCTAAATCTCTGTCTCTGGAACTGCACAGACCTACCAGCTGGTCTCTGGCTCCTACTACTCAGAGGAACAAAACTTCCTCTACCTCTCTTCGCAGAGGAAGACCCTGCCTCAAACTGGGGCCTTCTAACCCTAACCTCTTCTTCTGAAGCAGCTGCAATAACTTGAGCTCGCTCTACACTTCGAGCTGCTGTCACAAGCTGTGAGAAATCCTGATATCTGGATCCAGCCACTAAGCACATGATCGAGGGCCTCAATCCCTCCTCAAACCTTCTGCATCTATCAATCTCATCAGCAATGATACCCCCAGCATACTGACTCAGTCGAATAAACTCAACTTCATACTCAGTTACGGTCCGATGATCTTGCTTCAAATCTAGAAACTCTCTTTTCTTCCCATCTTTATACTCCCTAGGAGTATACTTCAACTCAAATTCCCTCAGAAAATCAGTGTAAGACAGTGTTGGAGGATCATCCATAGAATGGGGCACCGTCTTCCACCAATCGTAGGCGTCCTTCTGTAGCAAAGATCTTGCATAGTCAAATTTTTCCTCAGGGGTGGCTTGTAACTGAATAAAGATCCTCTGTACTTTGTCAAGCCACTGTTCTGCTACAGCTGGATCAGTAGTACCAAGGAAATCCTCCGCTCCATACTTCCTTAGTTTATCATAGTGCCTCACAGATACCAAAGGCTGAGGGGGTGGTGGCACTGGTTGCACTGGTGCTTGCCTCATAACTTCCATCATATGTCTAAACCAGGCTGGCGGAACCTCCTCTCCAGCTGGTCTACCCGACACCGAAGCAGGTGCCTCCTCAACACTATCAACTCTAGCTCCCTCAGCAGGAGCGATACTCTCGGCACTACCCTCAATCGACTGACGTGAGTGAGAATCCATCACAACCTAAGTCTGCAAACACAACATACTACATCTTATTAAAGATCAGAGGTTGCCAATCCCAAACATGTATATTATTTCAAAACCAACTTTTTAAGTAAAATATTCTTTTTATTACATTTTACCTAGGCTCTGATACCAAAACAATTGTAACACCCCTTCCCGACCTACATGTGTAAGCTGAGTAGAGGCGCCACACTAACCTAATGTTGCTACCAATTTTACTTAGTCAAATTTTAGTTCCAATTTTAATAGAAATTTTGCCATAGTTTCGCCTAAAAATTGAGTCCCAAGTGTCGACAAAACTAGTTTTTTTTTAAAAATATTTTACACAAACCAATGCAAACAAAATCATTCTCAGTACACTTCCAATAAATCCCCCCTTATACCCTCAACTACAACCTGCAAAAAGGATTTGTAACACTCCCATATCCAATGCCCACACACTACAACCACAACAATGTAGCATAAGTGCATCAAACATAGGGATGCTGCGGTTTTCTTAACATTCAAAACACTTTAAACTTGATACAATACCCATATCATTATACATTATAGAAAAGTAGGTCATTTACTTATAAAACAAAACATATTAGTTATATATATATATACATTTAAATATTACACAGCGGAAGTTATAAAATATGTACATATTTACAAACACTTGAGTACATATTCAAAAATATCCATATTTTTACATTATAATCATTACTTTACAAAATATAAAGAAGTATACATGATTGGCAATTCTCTTCTGATCTTTAAGTTCCCAAAATCAACTCTTCAAGGTCTACTCTCACTTGGTCTTGATGAACTCTCGGGTTCGACTCTATCAGCTCTCTTACCTGCGCGATTAAACACTATCGCGCTAAGCCAAGGGCTTAGTAAGATAATTCATGCTAAAATGCAATGTCACAAATTAATTACATATATCAATCAAAAGCATATTATTTATTCAATATGTTGCTTTGTTAAATGTCACATCAATATTCATATAATAGCACCATTCATTATACTCATTTAAATTTATCATTATAGCCAACAACTATGACTTTATATACGTACCCTTTCCCAACCAGGTCGGTTGCCCTCCAATCCCAAGGGTCCGCAGGAGGCAAATAGGCACGTATAACATTATCAGTAACATACCTTTCCCCATCCAGGTCGGTTGTCCAAGTTCGGTTGCCCATTCCAATGGGTCCGCATGGTTCCGCAGGAGGCAAATGGGTACGTATAATACTGACTATATCGAACCTTCCTCCTACCAGATCGGTAGTCCAAGATCGGTTGCCCAACCCACTGGGTCCGCATGGTTCCGCAGGAGACGGATAGGTCCGTTCATTAAACTTATCAATACTTTTCAATTCATTTCTTTTTCACAAGCAAGTTAAGCAATCATGCCTCAACATCTCACATTACAACAAAACCATTTTCTCATAACATCATATCATTCCCACTTCATTTCATCATTATATACAATATTCATTACCTTATCTAAACACTCACATTATTATTCCATCCTATCATCAATGCATGCTTCAATCATATTTCATTTGAATCACTATAACATCTTTGGTATAACATTTCAATGTGCATTACTCATGAAGCACATTACCATTCACAATGCATAACATAACATTATTCAATCTCAACAATGCAATTAGGACAATTCAACCTAATCCAAAAGGAATATTAGCAAAATGACCATATGAATAGTACATTCTGGTTTTAGACTCCATTTTATTCTTATTTTGAAAAATTGTATAAAATAATCTACTTGACTAAAAATTCTAAAATTTTTACAGAATTTAGTTTTGTATCTTAAAATAATTCCTTTAAAATTTCAGATCAAACTGAACACAAAATCTTGGTCAAATAGTTCACCTAACCGGACTGCCCCAATTGCCCTGCATCCTGGCAGCAGTTCTGAACTTTGTGAATTTCATAAATCAAATTCAATCAACGTGGTCCAAAATTATTTTTCCCAAATACTAGACTCACTAAGAAACAACATATCCAAAATTCAATTGAATATGATTTTTCTACATTTTATTAAAAATCCCGAAATAGAGCTGTCTCAGTTAAGGTACCTGCTAGAACAGGTCTAATAAAAATAATCTTTCTAAACTCATAACCTATCCAAAATCGAATCAACATATTTTTCAGTCATTCTAGACTCATAGAGGCACAACATATCAAAAATTCACTTCAAGAACATTTTTCTATAATTAATTAAAAATCATACAAATCACAGTCTTTACTAATTGTAAAACAGAAACAATTTCACTAAACACAACTCTTACTCTTCCATCACCAACACCAACCCAACTTCTCATCTATCAAGCAAAATCAATACTTAAAATCACACCATAAGCAACTTAATCATACCATCATCAAATCACAACTCAACTCAAGCATAACTTCAAAAATAACAAGAGTAAACAAGAGCAAACTTACCAAATAATGAAATTCCTTGAAACTCCAACTTGTAACTTTGAAAATTTCTTTCACTTTGAACTTGAAATCATCAAAACCATCACTTGTTCTCTTGCTCTCTTCTCTCTTTGATGAGCCGGCCACACAACAACAAGAAGAAGAAGAAATGATGAAGAAACACAAAGTCAATAGGCATTAAATACCCATCCAAAAGAAAATTACTATAATACCCTCATCCATTTAACTAAGCTTTTGTCATATCTATACCCATTTAAGTAATTCACAACCAACACAAAAATATCCTCTTTCCTTGACTTTCCATTTTGACCACTTTATATGTTATATATATCACCATATAAGCAACATATACAATTATCTCTAAACCCTCTTTTCTTTCCCAACCACCATACAAAAACATTCTCTTCCCATTTCTCAATTCAAACCAACAACAACAACAACAACAAAACTTCTAGGGCATGCATAGGGATATTACATGGATACCTGACAATCTGTTGCTAAATACCAGGTACCTGCACAAGGTTGTGCTCATATGACCAAACCTACAAAATCGATGAAGGTCAGACTCATGCAAGCACTTTATTTGAATCAACAACGGTGGGGGTTAATACCTCAGCAATGACCATGAAGCCGGCAAATGATATTGTCTTCTGACAAAACTTGTCAAACCCGAGACAAGATATGTTAGTCTCCCCCAACCATGAACCCATACAAGATCCAGATAGGCAAGTGCTTGTAACACCGATAAATGGATAGCAGACTCAATACTGCACAGGATGGTAGATCCCAGCAAATATAATAAGAACCCTCAGGCATACTACTCGGCCTTTACATTGCTCACTGGTCGGGTGTAATTCATCCAGTATTCTCAAAGTGGTTCATATTTTATCTTGAATGACTCCTTTAATGAAGGCCTCATGCTTATTAGTTGTCAAATTTCATCCCGAGTTAGAATGTCATCGGTCAGAGGGATTGAGATCCCATGATATTGGATGCCCATTGTAGAAGTTAGTCAATCTGGCGGATAGTAATTTCTCCCATCGGTAGGTGGAAAGTATGGCTGGTGTCCATCCACTATTCCACAAGCACTTGGATCATTCTTCTGTCTATTTGTAATCCTTGTGATGACAATTATAGGTCTAAATCTTCTAAGCCACACTCTCAGATCATTTGCTTCACTGAAGGAGCATTTTATTGTACCACCACTGATCTTTATAAACACACCCTCTGCCATGGATAACACAATGGTTGTGCTATCACTAAAACATGTAAGTCCATGTGAGGTAAGTAAATAAGCTCTAAAATTTTTTTTAGCACTTTAATAATTTTCTCTTTGTGCATAAGGTCCAATATTTTTCTTTACATATTTTATTATATTTTCCTACTCATAAATTATTAATCCCTTTCTCTATATAAGTTTTTCTACTTTAATATTAGATTTGTCTATTTTCTCAAGAACTTTGCTAAATAGGTTTTAGATATTGGTTTTATGGCATGTTAACTTTCGTTTTCATTAATTTTCTATTTTTCTATTTTAAGTAATTAAATTGCAATAAAATAATGCTTACCTCAGTCTTTTTGTCTTCACTGCGATGAAGCTGCATCCTAACTAAAAGAGAAATCATCCCATATTCATGAGTCTGGATATGTTCTAGCAACACGGCATAGGAACGAGGTCCCGTTCTAGAAGCATGGTGCACCACTTCCATTTGTAAGACTGGAGTGTTTAAATGAAATTGGAAGCTTAAAACGAAGAAGCTCAAGAACAAGAATTCTAAATGAAAATGAAATGGTAAAGGAATGGTTGAATTGTTGCCATTTAAATAGGGAAAAGTAATATAGTTCAAAAAAGCACAACAAAAGTATAAACAAACAAAGAAAAAGAGAAAGGTATCTGATACTTTGGCCATTATTGGAGCAGATGCATAAATAATGCAGCTAATATCAGACTCACGAGATGATTAAAACGCAGAGTCACATGTGCACAGTGAATTGATATTTATTAGTGGTCTAAATTTATATGTGTCTAAAAATAATTTTCCATGCAGGGGAGCAAGAGTATATAAGGAGGTACTCGATAAACCAGACAACTAAAAAAAGCCAAATTTTTTACTGACCTTTGAAATAAATTTTTGCAATATATTTTGAACCTACACTCTAAACCAGTCCGAGTCCAGAACCCAAACAAAGATATTACAAGTCCATAACCCAAACTAAGATATTACGGGTCTAGAACTCAAATTAAGATATTATGGGTCCAAAAACCAAATCAATCCGGGTCTAGAACCCAAACCAAGGTATTATGATTTTAGAACCCATACCAGTCCGGGTCCAGAATACAAGCCAACTCATGGGTCCAGAACCAAACCAAAATATGTCAGGTCCAGAGCCCAATCTATCAAAACATCCATATTTTTTTGAGCCAGCTCAAACTTATCTTGAAGCCTATCAGCTCAAATTGCTTTTCACCCTCTGAATAAATTTAAGATCATTCAAGAAGAAGCAAGGCTAAAGACCCTTAATTTTGGCCTAGTATAAATTTGATTCCAATTAAAAGGGGTTGAATTAAATTTGGTTTCAATTTTAAAAGCTCAAACTAAATCTAGTCTAATTTTTAAAAGCATGAATTGAGTATGGTCCAATTTTAAAAATCCAAGCTAAGTTTGGTCTGATCCTAAGAAGCCTAAATAGAGGCAAAAGCCACCACATAGCAAATTGGCCTAGCCAAATTTGCTATGAGTCTTAAACTCCAACTTTAATTTAGTTTCCATGCAAAATTAGGCATCCTAATTGGGTTTAAACTCAAAAGAATTCATATATGAAGAAGGTTTTTGAATTATATTAGGATTGATGAGCTAAAAAATTATTGCTTATAAATAAGAAGCTATAATTGAAAAAGGGGGATGATAAAAAAAATTAATAAATAAAACAACAATAAAAACGCTAAGCCAGAATTAGCTAAAAAGAGACAGTAGCAACCAAGGTTCTTAGTAATTGAAAAAGAAAGCACAAAAACAGAGAGACAGAAAAGCAATTTAACTAAAGGAGACATAGAAAGCAAAGAACCAAAAGAGAGGTAGTAGCTAAGGCAGCAAATAATCTTTGGATTATTTAAACAATATGTTTATGATAAATGATCTATTGATGTTTTATTTATGATGAATGGTTGAGTGCTTCAATTGGTTCATTTTCATTTCAAAGATTTAAGAGGTATGTTTCCACTTTTTGGGTACCTCATTAGTTAAGTTTAATGTAATTTAATTTATTTTAAGTTTTGGATTAATTTAAAGGGCATGTTTCCACCAAATAGTGGGTGTCCTATTTTATCTAGTTTTAGACATTAGATAATTATTGTAAAGGCATGTTTCCATCATTGGATGGGTGCCTATTTTGAATGCTTTATTTTTAATAAAGGTGATGGATGTTTATTTCTTTTAAATTTTATGTAGTATGGATGATGTCATAATCTTTAAGAATTTAATAATATTTAGACCTAAAAAGGAGGTTGGTTCCAATGAACCGGACGTTATGAGAGTGCCGGGTCATTCTCACCTTCCCCATATGTACCCAACTTTTCAAACCCATTAGGGGGTTGGGGATTCCTTAGAAATTGAGTTATTCGCCCTTTTCTTTTTGCTGTCCCATCCGGGTGGTGACTCCATTTTCTCCAGGTTTAGGCATGTGTTCACTAAGGCCCTGACTCTAACAGTGTCGAAATCACAAGAACTATTCCACATTAGAATGGGGCAAAAATCTCTGCTTACAGTGGTGACTCCACTGGGATAAGAGAAGTTGATTTCATTGGTCTTTATATTATTTTATTCTTTCTTATTATGATATTATGCATTGTATCATTTAGATTGCATTGTGTGTATGAGTTAGGATGCCCGTGTAACTCGTGTTGTGTTATGTAAAGGATAACATACTTTCACTTAAGGTATGGAGATTGAGCATGGCATAACTACTCATAGCCTTATACCTTTTGGTATATAGTTGCTATGGGAGCCTAAACTTTTCAACCCAAAGACTAAAGCACATGTAATTGGCCTAGTTACTTTCCTTAGATTTTTACCCCAAATGCTTGTTGTTTGACTAAGATTGATATATCTTGATTTGAACTATGGCCTATTTGGTTTGCTCTTTTTCTAATATAACCTAATTATATTGTAAGCTCGAAATGGTTTTATTCTTTTAAAGCTAAAAGAATAAAAATATTTTTAAACTCTTTTTCAAGTAGTCTTTAGACATGAAAATCTTTTAAGATGGGTCAAAAATCTTTTTCTACCTCATGGCCCAAATGCAAAGCCCAAAATTCATTTTTACACAAACCTTTCTTTTACAATGGGATTTGAAACAAAATTATTTTTAAATTACAACTTTTCTTAGATGGGCTCAAAACTGCTTTTCTCTTCATGACCCAAGTTTGGATTTTTGTTACTAAAACCTTTTTCTTAAATGAGCTTACAACTATTTAGATCAATTATGGAATACCAAAAATCAATTGCGAGCCTAATTCATACCAAGAATCGTTAATCATGGTTTTGTTTGTGACATTAATCATTAGTTGTTTTTTCCAAATAGGAAATCTATTTATGATAAACCCTTTAATTTAGTTTTAATCCATAATATAGTATAAAAGCTAGTTTTAATTGATCCAATGGATTAAGACTTAATTAATGAGAATTATCATGAACTGACTTCTATATTTGAAAATACAACTAGTGGTTAAAACAGTCCAAGCGAATTTATCAAAAACAAGATATCCCATGTTGATATTTTGTTGATCATATACTTAGGAAAAGGGACTCGCCATTCATTCATGGAAGATATAATATTAGAAGGAACATCCTAATTATCCTTGTTTATTAGTTACTTATGCATTCATGCATACATACATACATGCATTGCATTACATGACATTGATCCTTTCTGGCTCACAGACTTGGAATACAATAGTTCAAAGATATACGACAACCCAACCTACGTCAGTGACTCAAAGTTCAGTGAAGATATAGTTAATTTCACTCCCAAAGCAATGGATCCTAAGCAAATTTAGAAGATGGTAAATGATGCCCTCAAATCCAAGATGAAAGAATTGAAGGGGGCCCTAGCTGAGACTGTGAGAAGCCAACTATTTTCACTATTAGAGGATAACAATGTTGAAGCATCTGCTAGAAACAAAAAGCAAAAGGATAAAGGAAAGGCTAAGATAGTCGAAGTGGTATCTGATGAAGACAAAGAAGCTATGGACGATGATGACTGGGAACAGTACTTCTAAGATCAACAAGAGAACAAGAAAGAAAAGAAGACTACAGAAAGGAAAGTTGAATTCACCGATGTCAAGAAGATGATTACTGATCTGGAGAAGAAGTTTGAGAAGAAGCTGAAGGCCAAAGAAATGTCAGAGGTGGACAAGTTATTTGAGCTAGATGAAGTAGTTCCTTACAAGTTCAAAATGCCTTCTTTCTCCAAGTACAATGGTATAGGAAACTCTCACTTATATGTTAAGTAGTACATCACAGCTATGCAGTCTACTAGAGCTACCAAGGCTCAAACTCTAAGCTATTTCATGCTCTCATTGGATCTTGTTGTGCAAAACTGGTTCAACGCCTTAGAGGAAAGTACCCAAAAAGATTGGGATATGTTGTACAAAGCCTTCATTCAGTAGTATGAGTATAATGTCGAGATAAAAGTTACCTTGATAGAGGTGGAGAATATTAAGCATAAATAAAATGAAATTTTTGCTGACTATGTGAAGAGATGGAGAAACAAAGTTTCACTACTGAAGAAGAGACCAGATGAGTCCGACCGGATTCAAATGATACTAAGGGGTGTCCTACCCAGCCTGCATGAATAGATGTCCCACAATCTTATAAGGGATCTCAAAGATCTTCTCCAAGCTGCCTTACAGATAGAAGAATAGGAACGTGAGAAGAGCCATTTTTTGGAAGAAAGAATGAGAGGGGAAATTATCAGTCTGGCAGTTAGAGTACGCAGAATGCAATGCATGTCAATGCAATAACTGGTCAAACAAATAAGAGTTAATTTTTAGAGTTGGGGAAACCTTTATCTTGGGTTTTCAATAAGTTGCAAAAGCAAGGGCTATTACATCCATTAGCTCCTCGACCTTTACCGAATCCTTTACCACCAAATTTTGATACTAAAGCCTTTTGTCAATTTCGTCAGACATAAGAACATGAGACAGACAAATGCTTGCGACTAAAATATGAGATCCAAGATTTGATTGACAATGGAAAGTTTCCTGGGCACGATAAACCCAACACCAAGAGTAATCCTTTGCCTAAATTTGGAAGAATGCCTCCACCAGCAGACTTCATGATAGGAGAAGAATTGAAGGAAATTTTGGTCTTATCATCTTTTCAAGACACGGATGGAGGAATTGCTAAAGAGGAGATACTACTAACCAAGCTTGGACCAACTGTGAATGATGAGGCGATGACTATCATTGATGATGAAAAAATTCCTTGCCCCAGATATGTCTAAATAAATGAAGCATCTTGACTCCACCTCAACAAACTTCCCTTGTATTGTTTGGTTTTTGTTTCATTTTCTTTCTTTGGTGTTTTCAAGAACAATTATGTTTTCCAAATTAAGATTGTTTGAATAAATTACTATCATTAAATTTTTGTTGGTATTTGTTCATCTTGGTGATTAACCAATGACGAGTCTACCTTGATATTCACTAATTATTGTGTCTATGCATCATGATCTGAATGACTTTACTAGGTGAGAGAATTATTTTATAGCATTGACCTGTGTATGCTTACTTAGAGAGGGCTCCTGCATAATTATGAGTGTCTAGGTCCTAGTCAATCTTAGAACATGCTTTGATGAATTTTTGAGGCGAAATTGAACTCTGTTTATTTAAGAGAGAGATGATTTAGGCATTGTTTGATGAGCTAACAACTAGTATCAACCCTATTGACATCAATCCCTAGTTTTCCCTTTGAGCCTTCATATGATTTTAGCTTACTTTTCATTGGCTTGTAAACCTAATAACCTATCCTGAGTTGTTGTAAGACTCATGACAAGTCTGATTATCATTGAGTTACAAAAGAGAAGGAAGATTAAAGAAAAGGATGTACAGCCGAGACTATAGGGATAGTTGAAGGTCACATGAACTATACCTAATATCACGAAAGACATTAGGGAAATAAAGGATTCATCCTCACTGAAGTAGACTTATCTTACCCCATTCTTAGCCAGAAGCATAAAATGGTACAAATAAGACAACTCTCTTAGAGCTAAGGAAAAAAAATAAAAAATAGAAGAAAAAGAAGAAAAAAAAAGAAAAAAGAAAAAGAAGAAAAGAAAAAGGAGAAAAAAGAAAAAAAATAAAATCCAAAAAGGCTGTTCAAAAAGCTAATCGAGTTCTTTTATACCTAGAGCAAGCAGAAAACTTCCAGCTAGTTTACGTGGACAATTGACTTAAATTGGTCCAGTCTAGCCAAAGACTCAAATACATAGGGGAAAGACCATCTTCCATTTTATCCAACATCCAGATCCACAATCTTGAAAGTCTTAGACCTTATATTCCAAAAGGGAAAAGGATGAAAAGAAAGAGGAAGAAAAAGGGTGGTCTAATGATCAAGATACTATTGATTGGATCCAGATTTCTGCAAAGAAGAAGGAAGGACATTCAAGCTTTGTAATTTCATGAAGTCAAACGATAAAAGTGATGCCCAGAAAGTGAAAATGGTTCCAACAAGAAGATTGTTGTGTGAAGGTTTGTCAGCAGTGTCACATCAGCTCCAATCTAAAAATGGCCTTCATTTAACCTGCATCCCTTATAAACCCTTTTTCAAGCTTATTAAAGATTTATTGATCTCTCTTAGTAGGTAGAGTCTATTAATGGAGATAGTTTGAATAAGCATGCATATGAGATAGACAATATTTAAACTCAATGAAACCTTTGACTAAGTAATGTGTATGTGTCTATCTGAAGTACAACAGTTCTTGCTTAAATGGAACTGATTCCCGAGTTTAGTATGGTAACTAGGGTTGTCATGTTATAGCTACATTAATTTAGAAAGTCAAGTCCTGAGATATAATGACACTGATGTAACAAAGCCAAAATATGATTGAAAAATATTTTTGTCTTACAAAACCTTCAAGTTAAAGGAAGTATATTGCACTGTCAAACCTCAAAGGACATAATGGGCAAAAGATGAAGAAGTTCCTTACAAGTTCAAAATGCCTTCTTTCTCCAAGTACAATGGTACGGGAAATCCTCACTTGCATATTAAGAAGTACATCATAGCTATGCAGTCTACTAGAGCTACCAAGGCTCAAACTTTAAGCTATTTCATGCTTTTCATTGGATCCTATTGTGCAAAATTGGTTCAACACCTTAGAGGAAAGTACCCAAAAAATTAGGATATGTTGTACAAAGCCTTCATTCAGCAGTATGGGTATAATGTCGAGCTGGAAGTTACCTTGCTAGAGCTGGAGAATATCAGTCAAAAACAAAATGAAATTTTTTTGATAATGTGAAGAGGTGGAGAAACAAAGCTTTACTGCTTAAGAAGAGACCAAATGAGTCTGACCATATTCAAATGATAGTAAGGGGTGTCCTACCCAACCTGCATGAATAAATGTCTCACACTCTCATAAGGAATTTCAAATATCTTCTCTAAGCTAGCTTACAGATAGAAGATTGGGAACAGGAGAAGTGCCATTTTTTGGAAGAAAGAATGAGAGGGGGAATTATCAGTCTGGCGGCTAGAATACACAGAATGCAGTGGATGTCAATGCGACAACTGGTCAAACAAATAAGTGGTAATTTTTAGAGTTAGGGAGACATTTTTCTTGGGTTTTCAATAAGTTGCAAAAGAAAGGGTTGTTACATCCATTGGCTCCTCGACCTTTGTCGAATCCTTTACCACCAAATTTTGATACTAAAGCCTTTTGTTAATTTCATCAGACATAAGGACATGAGACAGATAAATGCTTGTGACTAAAACATGATATCCAAGGTCTGATTGGCAATGGAAAGTTGCTTGAGCATGATAAACCCAACACTAAGAGTAATCCTTTGCCTAAATTTGGAAGAGTGCCTCTAACAGCAACCTTCATGATAGGGGAAGAATTGAAGGAAAGTTTTGTCTTATCATCTTTTCAAGGCGTGGATGGAGGAATTGCTAATGAGGAGATACTACTAATCAAGCTTGGACCAACTGAGAATGATGAGGTTATGACTATCATTAATGATGAAAAATTCTTTGCCCTTGATATGTCTAAATAAATGAAGCATCTTCAACTCCAACTCAACAAACTTCCCTTGGTTTGTTTGGTTTTTGTTTCATTTTCTTTCTTTGGTGTTTTCTAGGACAATTATGTTTTTCAAATTAAGATTATTTGAATAAATTACTTTCATTAATTTTTGTTGGTCTTTGATCATCTTGGTGCTCAACCGATGATGAGTCTACCTTGATATTCAGGAATTAATGTATCTATGCATCATGATTCGAATGACTTTACTAGGTTAGGGAATTGTTCAATAGCATTGACCTATTTATGCTTACTTAGAGAGGGCTCCTGCATAATTATGAGTGTCTAGGTCCTAGTCAATTTTAAAACATGCTTTGATGAAATTTTGAGGCGAAATTAAACTCTATTTATTTAAGATAGAGATTATCTAGGCATTGTTTGATGAGTCAATAACTAGTATCAACCCTAATGATATCAATCCCTAGTTATTCCTTTGAGCCTTCATAAGAGTTTAGCTTGCTTTTCATTGGCTTGTAAACCCAATAACCCATTTTGAGTTGTTGTGAGACTCATGACAAGTCGGATGATCATTAAGTTACTAAAGAGAAGGAAGATCAAAGAAAAGAATGTACAACCAAAACTATAGGGATACTTAAAGGTCACATGAACTATACCTAATATCACAAAAAGACATTAGGGTAACAAAGGATTCATCCTCATTGAACTAGACTTATCTTACCCCATTCATAGCCAGAAGCATAGAATGGTACAAATAAGACAACTCTTTTAGAGCTAGGGCAAAAAAAAGAAAAAAAAAGAAAAAAAAAGATGAAAAAAGAAAAAGAAAAAGAAGAAGAAAAAATAAAAAAAATAAAACCCAAAAAGGTTGTTTAGAAAGCTAACCGAGTTCTTTTTTACCTAAAGCAAGCAGAAAACTTCCAGCTAGTTTACGAGGACGAGTGACTTGAATTGGTCCAGTCCAGCTAAAGACTCAAATACATAAGGGAAAGATCATCTTCCACTTTATCCAACATAGCTCCAGGTCTGCAATCTTGAAAGTCTTAGACTCAATATTCCAAAAGGGAAAAGGGTAAAAAGAAAGAAAAAGAAAAAGGGTGGTCTAAAGATCAAGAGAATATTGATTGGATCCAAATTTCTGCAAAAGAAGAAAGAAGGACATTCAAGCTTTGTAATTTCATGAAGTCGAAAGATAAAAGTGATGCCCAGATGATACGAACCAGCCACGAGGTAAGGATCCATTGGTATTTCCAAATACGAACCAGCCACGAGGTAAGGATCCATTGGTGTTTCCAAATGGGCCATTGAGTAGGAGCAGAGCTAAAAAGTTTGGAGCAGATATGGGATTGCATATTCAAGATCAAATTTCAAAGGAAGTGACTGAAATGGCAATGGAAAAGTGCACAAGAGAGCTTGAAGAAGGCACACCAAAGTTGATTATGATGCTTAGTGTGGAAGCTAAAGGCGAGCTAAAGAGGTCCAACATGCAAGAAAGGTCCAACGTGCAAGAAAGGTCCATGGGGGTTCATATAAAGCCTTGGGAAGTAATTTAAGGCCCATGGACAGCCCAAATAGTGTGGGGCGTGTTCTTATGTTGAAGGGATTTAGTTTGGTTGTTTCCATACTTTATATTTTCCTTAGTGGATTAGGATTTTATTTCCATACTTTATATTTTCCTTAGTGGATTAGGATTTTATTTCCATACTTTATATTTTCCTTTGTGGATTAGGATTTTGTTTCCATACTTTATATTTTCCTTAATGGGTTAGGATTTTGACTTTGTAGCTTTCCTTTTCCCATTAGAATTAGGGTTTCGGATTTATGTGTGCCTTTTAGTATAAATAGGGCCTTATTTTTCTTGTAAGGGGACTTTTGACATATTATTATTAAAAAATTTTGAATTCATCTACAAGTTCTTCTTGTGAATTTTCGTGTGAGAGAGATTAGAGTGGATTCTTTAATTCTTTCTTTGCATCAAGAATTAGGTTTACTTATCAACGAGAGTTGTCGCGTTTTCCTTCTTCTTACCAACTAAATCCTTCAATCATAGTGAGTTCGCGTCTCTTTATAGGCGTTGGGTTCCTTAGGAGGTGATTATCAAGTTTCAAGGAGTTCTCTACCATTGTTATACGTTGGGTTTGCTGCCATCGTTGCTAAGGGTCCACGTCATTTGGTATCAGAGCCTTGCTACAAGGTAATTTTTAACTACTTTGTCTTTCTAGGGTTTGTTAATTTAGGTCTTTTAAGTTTCTGCGTTTTAGGGTTCTTATAGAGTCTAGTTTTTAATTTTCGAAAAAAAGAGTCATATATCAAAATTTGAAAAGTCTAAAGATTGTTCGAAGAGTAATTCGAAACCTAGGAAAAGGAGTCTGATTGAAATTCGAAACCTAGGCCTTGCATCTGAATTGGATTCGAAACCAAGATTAGGGTTCTTGAAAGAAAGCAAAAGCTAGAGTTTTGTTCAAGTTTGATTTCGATTTGATTTTGAGTGAATCTGGGGTTGCGAATTAAGTCCAGATTTTGAAAAGTTCTTGGGAGTAAATTAAGTCCCGAATCAAGGGGATAGTGAGGAAGCAAAAAAAAAGAGTACAAAACCACCTTGTTTAGGTCATTTTTGTACTAGTTTTTAGTATGATTTTATGTGTGTTTTAGTTAATGTTTTGATTGATTTTTGTTTAAAGTGTGTTTAAAGTGTTTGTTTTAGGTTTAGGTGCAAAAACACCCTTGGAAGATCAAAACCGGGCAAGAAAAGCATGAACCAAGCAAGACATGGCCAAGACAAGCAAGACATGGCCATGTCCCTCAAAACTTCTTCAAGGCAGTAGCTGACACACCCAGAGACACGGCCAAGCCTCTGGCCGTGTCTCATTCAAAAGGCAAAACAAAGAACCAAAGAAAAGGAGAAAAAGAAGCACACAGGAAGTGACACACCCAGGTGACACGGCCAAGCCTCTGGCCGTGTCACATGACACGGCCAGCAAGCTTGGCCGTGTCCCATTTCATGCCTTGGATACTTGAGCAAGCAAAGAAGGAAAGAAAAGAAGCAGAAACGGACACCATCAAGGGACGAGGCCAGGACACTGGCCGTGTCCTCTGGCCGTGTCTCACCCTGTACCAAAAGAAAAAAAGAAAGAAAGAAAGAAAAGAAAGGTCCAGTGAGGGACACGGCCAAGAGACACGGCCGTGTCCTATGAAAAATCAAGAGACACGGCCAAGCCACTCTTGGCTTGGCCGTGTCACCTAAAGAAAGAGACCAAGAGACAGGGCCAAGCTTGTCTTGGCTTGGCCGTGTCCCACCTGAAAAGTCAAAATTTTTTCAACATAGTGGGGGACAAAGTAGGAGACAAACACTATTGCTTGCCAAAAGAAATAGAAAACAAATAAAAAGTGGGGGACAAAAGGTAATGGGATGAGTTGGAAGGCATGGGTGTTGATTTTTGAATGAATTAAAAGGAGAGGAAGAGGAAAATGGAGGGAGTTCTTGGGTTCTTGGAGCCAAAATTTCTGCAAAAAACGTGGGAGAGGGAGAGAGTGACACTCTCCCTTGTCCCTTCACCTCCAACCTCCATTTCCATCCTCTCCACCTTCTCCATCTTCCATTGATAGGATCTTTGAGGTTCTTTGGGATAAATTGGGTTACAAGTTCTCAAAGGTTGAAGAAACTTCATTGAAGTGAGTGGTGACTTGAGAAAGGCAAAATCAATTGAAGGTTGGTGACTTAAGAAAGCTCCATTCCACATTGCAAAGGGAAATCAGCCATTGAAGAGGGCTTGAGTTCTTCATCAAATACATCAAGTGGAGCTAGGAGGAAGACTAGCAATCCTACTCTTGGCATCTTCACAAGGGGTTTTTCTATTCTCTCTTTTAATTCATTTCTATTGTTGTTGTTGTATTAAGAGATTGATATTGCAATGAGCAATTTGTATTTGTTTTATATTGAGTTGAATGAATGTTATAAATTGATGATGTTGAGCTAAATACCCATGTTTAGGGCTTGTAGTATATTTGATTGATTGTTTTGATTTGATATTTAAATTGATGTTCCTTGTTGATTGGTTGATTGTATTGCATTAAATGCTAGGTTGATAGATTAGCTACCTATTGATCTTTGAATATTGGATGACGGACCGAGAGGTGAAATCCGATATCGGAACTATATAATCGACCACCCTATGAATGAATTAGAAATATAAGTTCTAGGGTTTCGTTAATTTGGTAATGTAAAAGAATTGGTCATTGTTAATTCATGAATGTGAGAACTAATGGATTGGTAATTGACTAATTAATCTTAAGGAACAAATTAATTTACAAGGTTATATTAATGGACAATTGAGAATTGAGCTTTGATTGAATGGACCTATGACCCTAGGCATCTTCCCAAGAATCGATTTGATCTTGCACACCCATCACACACTTCAACCTACGCACGTTAATTTTAGGTTTAAATTATTCTCGCACCACTCCAAACAATAAACTCTCGCATTTAAATAAATTGTCAATCAAGCTATTACGAACCACACCTTCTTGGGGAAACGATCTTGGGGCGATCACTTTTGCTACAACTACCTCGTATACTTGCGAGTGACGCTTTGTAGTAGTACTTAATTCGAGCGCAACACACCTCAACAAAATTTTTTTGATATTCTTGCTATTTGGGTGCTAAGGATCATATCTAGGTGGGTCAGAAGTAATAAAAATTTTTTGGGCAAAAAATTTCACCTTTTGAGGGGCTTAAATTATAGTTTTAAAATCCTAATCTCATAAAAATCCTAGTTCTCAATATTCAAAACCCTAATTCTAAATCAAAACCTTAATTTTCATCCATAAAATCCTAAAATTATATTTTAACCCTAAAAATCCTAGTTTGATCACTGAAACCCTAATTGTAATCTTAAAACCCTAAAATCATGCTTTTACCTTAAAAACCCTAATTTTGTTTCGTAAACCTTAAAACCATGATTTAAATCCTATAAGTCCTAGTTTAACATGTAAACCCTAATTTTATATGTCTTTTGTTTTACTCAAGATTAAAACTTATATTTGATTATTTGATTCATTATTGTATGTTTATGATAAATGATCTATTGAGGCTTTATTTATGATGAATGGTTGAGTGCTTCATTTGGTTAATTTTGATTTTAAAGATGTAAGAGATATGTTTCACTTTGTGGGTACCTCATTAGTTAAGTTTAATGTAATTTAATTTATTTTAAGTTTTGGATTAATGTAAAGGGCATGTTTTCACCAAATGGCGGGTGTCTTATTTTATCTAATTTTAGACATTAGACAATTATTGTAAAGGCATGTTTCCATCATTGGATGGGTGCCTATTTTGATTGCTTTATTTTAATTAAGGTGACGGATGTTTATTTCTTTTAAATTATGTGTAGTATAGATGATGTTATAATCTTTAAAAATTTAATAATATTTAGACCTGAAAAGGAGGCCGGTTCCAATGAACCAGGCGTTATGGGGGGTGCTGGGTTAATCTCACCTTCCACATACGTACCCAAGTTTCTGAACCCATTAGGGGGTTGGGAATTCCTTAGAAATCAAGTTATCCACCCCTTTTTTTCCCAACACATCCAGGTGACGACTCTATTTTCTCCGAGTTTAGGCCCATGTTCTCTAAGGCCATGAGCCTAACAGTACTGAAGTCACAAGAACCATTCCACATGGAAGTGAGGGCAAAAATCCCCGTTCATACCTAGTTAAGAAGATAATCTGGCAAGGCTACTATTGGTTGACCATGGAAAAGATTATATTGATTTTGTGAGAAAATGTCAACAATGCTAGCTATATGGAAACTTGAATCATTTACCTCCCGATGAATTACATTGTATGTCTTTACCCTGGCCGTTTGCGACTTAGGGAATAGATATTATTAGGGAGATACATCTGACAACTTCAAATGGCCATTGGTATATAATTGTGGCAGTCAATTACTTTTCAAAGTGGGTGGAAGCCAAATATTTTAATAAACTGGGGGCAAGGCAAAAGGATAAATTTATTGAAAGAAATATTTTTTTGTAGATATGTTGTTTCGCACAGTATAGTGTTAGATAATAGGGTACAATTCCAGGGAGTTATTGCGGATTTGCTTGTCAAATATCATATTAGTCATCATCAATCCTCCCCATACAAACCAAGAGCTAATGGTGCAATAAAAGCGACTAACAAGATGATTAAGCGGATTCTTTCCAAGATGACAAAGACATACAAGAATTGGTCGGAGATGCTTCTGTTCATTTTATAGGGGTATAGAACAAGCATGCGAACCTCGACTGGAATGGCACCATTTTGCCTAGTTTATGGAATGGAGGCAGTGTTGCCTATTGAAATTAAAGCCAAATATCTAAGAGTAGTAGTATAATCCAAGTTGCTAGAAATGAAATGGGTACTAAGTAGATATACACCGTTGGCTTTATTGGAAGAGAGAAGATTAAAAGGACTGTATCATTATTAACTTTATCAAAGAAAGATAGCTCGGGCTTACAACAAAAGAGTTCTCATCTGGAGACTCAAGGCTGGTGATCTAGTGCTAAAACAATGCAATCCAAATGTTCCAGATCCGAGAGGGAAGTTTACACCAGGTTGGGAAGGGCCTTATGTTGTGAAGGAAGTAATGAAGAAAGGTGTGGTTAAAATAGCTGACATGGATGGAAACGAGTTTAGCGACCTAGTGAACATCGATAAATTGAAGAAATTTTATGTTTAAAAAAAAGAAGCTTGCTAGGTTGAAAACCTAAAAGGGCAGCCTAGGCAAAAGTTATAGCAGCCCACTAGTTCCAAAAATCCAAAATGGCAGGCTAGGCAACAATTAGGGCTAAAAATGAGAGAAAATTATTAACCAGAAATCCTAAAAGGGTCGATTGGCTATAGGTTAATAGTTAAGACAGAGTTAATATTAAAACTATTTTATGTTCACCATATTGAGTATCAACCAAAAGACTAAAATAAATTGCATAATAGCAAAAAGTGATGACAAATCATAATAAAAAGAAAACATCCTTTATCCTAACATAATTTTATCTAAAGACTAACAATTGCATAATTTACGGCAGTCGATAAGTATAACTGCAAGCCAGCTTTGCCTCGGACGATCCAAGAATGCTTCAGACAGCATAGGCATGTCCAAATCAGTTATAAAGTCAGAATCTAGAGGTTGAGCTCCGTATTGGTGACCAAGGCAACAAGGATCATAGCAGGTACCTTGGTGAAGAGCAGCAAGTGGAACATACATCAAATATGTCTGAGTGGTAATGTTCCTGATTTCCAAGGCACTAACCAACAAATGTTGATAACAACTCTAGAATTAATCCACTCGATTCATTCAGCATGTGAAGAAGCAGGTCCCATAAGGTTTTTTATAGAATGATGTCATGGTAGGTACTGTCATATCCGTAATTTTGGAGATATAAAAGTTGTATATACCCAATATATATACCTAGTGAATATATAACATATACATATGGTATATTAGTTGTATATGTTGGATATATACATTACATACTTAATATATTTAATAAACATATAAGGTACATTTGATGTATATATAAGATACACATTACTTATGCATATGTGTAATATCCCAAATTTTTTTTGAAATTTCTAATTTTTGGAAATTTGATAAAATATATTATAATTAAATTGGATAAATTAAATTAATAGTTTTAAATGAAAAATGAAGGTATTTTAAATGAAAAAGTGGTATATATATGTGATATATATGTAAAATATATACAACATATAAAAGTAAACACTTTCTAAAGAAAAAGTCAAAAGTCAAAGTAAAAAGGGTATTTTGATAATTAAATCTTAAAAATTAAAATTATTAAATTAATTTAAAAAATAAATAACTTTTGAATGGAAGAGGGATTTTTGGACTTTTAATTTATTAAATAAATAAATAAATTATTAAATTAAATTAAATTAAATTAAATTAAATAATATATATATGGTTGAAATTAAAAGATGAAAGGAAAGAAAAAAAATCAAAAGCTATTTTCATCTTCTTCTTCTTCCTCCTAGGATGAAACCTCCATTGATGGTGTCCAAGGAATTTTTCTCTCCCATACTCAATTTATTGAAGAATTTAACAAGTTTAAAGTTAATTTTTGGTGATTTCCACTAAATTTGATAAGTTTCCAACTCCTTTCTTTGAATTCCATGGAAATTTTGATTATGTGTGATTTTGGATTCTTAAGTAGTATGTTATAATTATTGGAATTGATGTGTATGATGTCATTTTGGGTAGTTAACAATGATTTTAAGGTTGGATTGAAGAAATGGTTGAGTTTGGGTAAGATTGGTGAAGAGAGAGAATTTAGGGTTATGTAATTTTTGGGGTTTTGAAATCAAGGTTTTTAATTGTGAAAATTTATTCCAAATGAGTTATTTTGATTCATAAACAAGTATTTTAAAGTCAAAAATTGGATTTGGTTGTGTTTGGTTGGAGTTTGAGAATGGAAGTGTGATTTAGGGTTTTGGAAAATGATTTTTCCAAAGTTGTTGAATTGTATAATTTTATTGGTTTAATCTTGTTGTTTGAAGATATAAGTGATGAATATAAGCTTAAAATAATTAATGGATTGTGTTGGAATGGAAAACCTTCAATGGGGGAAGGTTATTCCATTTTAGGCTTTTGTGTATAAAAGTGTGTTTTTGTAATGTAAATGGTTTAAATGTATTAAAATATGTTTCTAATAACATAAATTAACTTAATATATTAAAATGAATGGCCTAGTATGAGAATCCAAAGTTAAAGTGAGGTTACCCTTAAATTTTGGATTTTTGCTTGGATGGGGTTTAATTATAGTTTAATATTGGAAATGCCATTAAATGTGAAACTAAATGATTATTTGCTATCACATTTGATTTAGGCATTGAGGGAGGTTGATTTGCTTCATCCAAGTAGTGAAGGGAAAGTTGGAAGGATAGGATTAGAGGTTGTTTTAAGCTTGTTTTGGTTGCTATTTGAGGTAAGTACAAACTTTGAATACATTGGTTATGTTTGCATTGGGCTTAACACATTTTAGTTGAAAAATGTGTTAAGCTACTTGATAGATTGGTTATGTATGAATAATGTGCTATGATATTTGTAATGTCATATATGTGTTAAATGCATTGTGAAAAGTTATTGATAATGGCTAAATTGTGTAAAATGTGAATTATGTGGAAATACCCAAATCTAATTGGTTAATGTGTTGTAAATGAAAAAAATGTGGTATAATGTAATGAGATATGTGGAAACATAATGAAATGAATTGATATCGATATAAATGTGAAAAATGAGAAAAGTGAGAAAAAGATGAGAAAATAAGGCAATGTGCCTAGCTTGATTATGTGACAATGAGAAAGACATTGATAATGAGAATTATGAATAAAATGTATGCCTAGTATGTTATTCAATTTTCAGAGTTCTATGTTTGGTGGCATGCCTATGATTTGCCTACTGGCTAGACACTGGGCGTCACTGTGAAAATATTTTTGAGGTGAAATGACTGGGTCGTAAGCCTCAAAAAATAACTCCTTGAAGCTGGACTGAGTGAAATGACCGAGTCGTAAGCTAGATCTAGTTGGACTATTACATTGATATTTTGCCTACGGGGCTAGACACATGGTGTCATTATAGACCAAAACAGTAACTCTGGAATTTGAATAACATATTAGTTATCTTTGGGCCCATGTTTGTGTTTATTTTTATGTGAATTGTGGATTGTAAAATATTTGAAAAAATATGAGAAAATGGAATGATGTGATATCCATAAGCATTTTGCATTTGCATTACTTTATAGTTTTATTATTATCAAACTTTGTACCGCTAAGCTTTTAGCTTAGCGAGATTATAATTTGTCGCGTAGGTGACATGGGCGATTTGGTAGAGTCAGAGAGTCTACTAGACCTAGTCATGTCTAGGCTTGCATTTATTGAGCTTTAAGTGTTTTTGGGTACACCAAGATCAGAGCCATTTTCTAGCATGTACATATTTGATATTATAGTATATTTTGATATTATGTATATTATGTTTTGTTTTTGAAGTATATATTGTAAATTGTAAAAAATGTTTTGGGTAATTTGTTTAAAATGGGATTCTATATGTGTTATTGATATATATATATATATCTATGTATAAATATTTTGAGAAAATATAGAGAAACTGAGAAGTATTGGTGAAATGGAGATTTGATTTTATTAGGAGTGTTTGTTT
Organism: Garcia nutans; assembly: GCA_947685225.1. NCBI lineage: Eukaryota > Viridiplantae > Streptophyta > Magnoliopsida > Malpighiales > Euphorbiaceae > Garcia > Garcia nutans. Next base: position 25,632,413 of record CANTUV010000007.1, on the reverse strand, counting down.
TATGCAGGTACAGTTTATTAAATTATGGGATGTCTGTAGACCCTTAATTTTTGAACCGGTCTGGTCCAATATATCGGCATCGAAAAAATCGGCGACGAAAAAATTGTCATGCCAGTAGAAGCTGCCTGCGGGAGAAATGGCCCAAGCCATTTCGCCCACAGATATTTTCTACTGGCGCCATTTTGTTCGCAGGATTTTCCTGCTAGCTGCCATTTCGCCCGTAGGAAAATCCTGCGGGCTAAATGGTCGCCCGTAGGAATTTCCTGTGGGTGACGCCCGCTCCTCGCCTACTGCCGCAGCAGTTTTTTTTCGTCAACGCATTTTTTTCTGCGGTAATTTTTTCGGCAGCGTAATTTTTCCGACGCAAATTTTTTGAAGCCTAATTCAATTAGGTTTCGGTTTCCTTTTCTTATCAATATTACTTACTGTGATTAATTAGGAATAAACCATATGAAACCTCTATAAATAAGGACCAAAAGCAATCAAATAAAGGAGGCCGAAAGGGGAGAAAATTGGACAGTAGGAGGGAAATCCAAATCCTTGAAGGAAAAGCTTGAATTCAATTGATTTTTAAAGTAGCAGAAACACGATTTATGGAAAGAAAAAAGGAAAAAATGCTTGTCTTTGGAGTTTGTTCATCCAAGAAGCAATTTTGGTGCAACTTACAAAATAAGGTATGAAATTTTAATTTCTTTATATTTTACACAGTAGCATAAACTAATAAATGATATCTTTTAATTCAAAAACCCCAAAACCTTAATTCCCTTTGTTCAAAGTTTAAAAATACTAATTCGTTGCTTTATTTTCCAAAAAAAAAGCTTAAAATTATTATTTTTAATTCTTCAAAATCTTAAAACTTTAATTTAACATATTTTTCAATAAAACCAAAATTTAATTTTGTTTCTTTCAAAACTTTTAACTTGGTACTGTTTCTTTCCAAAAGCTTTAAAAATATCTTTTCTATTTATGTAAACTTCAAATCAATTTTTTTTTAAACTTATAAAACCTCATGAAATCATCAAATTGTCTTTCTAAACCCTAATTCAAACTCATCACTCGAGACCCTAATTCAACTTCCAAACTTAAAATAGTAAACTTTAACCCCTTTAAAACCTTAAACTCTAACTTTTTCTAAACCTTAATCCTTTAAAACATTAAAAACCATTAAAACATAAATATTTTAAATTTACACAGTAAGCTTGAAATCACCATTTAAAACCATGAATCAAAAGTATTTTAAAGTGTCTAAAACCCTAGTTTCATGATTTCACCATTCAAACCTTAATTTATTTAATCAAAGAGTCTTACCAACCTTTTAAAACATAGAACCACAATCTATTTTAATTCCATAAAAAGTCACAGTAGCTTAATTTTATGAATTCCAAAACCTTAACACATGAGATAAAGAACCCTAAATGGAAACAATAGCTATAATTTGGATTTTTATTACCTTATTCAATTCCATATTTGATCATGCTTGGTTTTATTTCTTATGCATTAATTTATTTAAATTCAATGCTTGGTCTATTTTATTTATCATGGATGGATGTTTACTTTTTATTGATATTTGGTACCTTTGATGAATGATTTATTTATTATGAATGGTTATTTACTTTTATCAATTTATTTAGATTTCCAAATGTTTTGTAAGAGGTATGTTTCCACTTGGTGGGTACCTCATTAGTTAAATATCATGTAATTTAGTTTGCTTTTCTATTTTAGAACCAATGTAAAGGGCATGTTTCTACCTTTCGGTGGGTGTCTTATTTAGGCATGTGATGTAAGGACATGTTTCATCTTCGAATGGGTGTCCATTTATTTGCTTTTTTTGGACATTGCTTTGATTTTAATATAATGATGCTTTCTTTTAATTATTATGTGTAATATGGATATTGTTATTATATTTAAGAATTTTATAATATTAAGACCTGTAAAGGAGGCCGGTTCTAATAAACCGAGCATTGTGGGGGTGTTGGGCCATTTCTCACTTTCCCCACACGTACCCAACTTTCTGAACCCATTGGGGAGTTGGGGATTCCTTAGAAATCGAGTCATCCACCCCTTTCTTTTTCCCGACTCGCCCGGGTGGCGACTCCATTTTCTCCGGACTTAGGTCCGTGTTCTCTAAGGCACCGAGCCTAAATAGTGTCGAAGTCGCATGAACCATTCCACAGGGAGTGGGGGCGAATATCCCCGCTCACAGTGGCAACTCCACTGGGGATAAGAGAAGTTGATTTCGTCGGTCTTTATATTATTCTATTCTTTCTTATAATGATATTATCCATTGTATCATCTTAGATTGCATCGTGTGCGTGAGTTAGGACGCTCGTGTTACCCGTGTTATGTTATGTAAGGGATACCATACTTTCACTCAAGGTATGGAGATCGAGCATGGCATAACCATTCATAGCCTCGTACCATTTGGTATATACTTGCTATGGGAACCTAAGCCTTTTAACCCAAAGACTAAAGCTCATGTAATTGGCCTAGTTACTTTCCTTAGGTTTTACCCCAAATGCATGTTGTTTAACTATGGTTAATTTATCTTGGCTTAAATCATGGCTTATTTGGTTTGTTCTTTTTCTAATATGACCTAAGTACATTGTAAGCTCAAAATAAATTTTTCTTAGAAAATCCAAAAGACCAAAGCTATTTTCAATACTTTTCAAGATGGTCTTTAGACATAAAATTTTCAAAAAAAAAATATTCTTTGGCCCATGGCCCAAATACTAAGCCCAAAATCCATTTTTCTAAAATCTTTTACAATGGGCTTAGAAACAAAACTATCTTCACCCAACCTTTTCTTACAAAGAGCTTGCAAAAATATTTAGGTCAATTATGAAATACTAAAAATCATGGGTTTGTTTTTGGCATGAACCATTAGTTACTCTTTTCAAGTGAGAAATCTATTTATAATAAACCTCTTAATTTCGTTTTAATCCAACATAGCATAAAAGCTACTTTAGTTCGTTGAATGGATTAAAACCTAATTAATGGGAATTATCATGGATTAATTTCCATTTTTGAAAATATAACTATTGGTTGAAACGTCCGAGGGAATTATTCGAAAGCAAGATACCCCATGTTGGTATTTTGTTAACCATATACCTAGGAAAAGAGACTCACCATTCGTGTATGGATGTTATAAGGTTGGAAGGAACGTCCTATTTATCCTTATTTGTTGATTTGTTTATGCATACATGCATACATTCATACATTTGCATCTCATATCATTGATCCTCTCTGGCTCACAGCCCTGGATTACGATAGTTCTAAAGCTTACAACAATCCGACCTATGCTGGAGACGAAGTATCTAGCAACGACTCAATCACTTGCTCACCTAAATCAATGGAGCCCGAACAAATTCAAAGGATGGTGGATGAGGCCCTTAATGCCAAGATGGAAGAAATCAAAGAGGCCCTAGCTGAGACCATGAAGAACCAATTGACTGCAATCTTAGATAATCATGCCAAGGCATCTGCTAGCACTAAGAAACCAAAGGACAAAGGTTTTTTGATGATGAAAAGGTTATCATTGATGATGATGATGATTGGGCTCAATACTACCAAGATGTTCAAGAGAAGAAGAAAGAACTGAAGGTTGCTGAGAAAGCAACTATTGAAAAGACCGAGACATCCAATGTGGAAAAGATGATTGCTGATTTAGAAAAGAAATTTGAGAAGAAGCTGAAAACCGAAGAGATGTCTAAGATCGACAAACTATTTGAACAAGATGAAGAGGTCCCTTATAAATTCAAGATGCCTTCCTTTGCTAAGTATAATGGCACCAGAAATCCTCATCTTCACGTGAAGCAATACATCACTGCCATGCAGTCTGCCCAAGCTACTAAGGCTCAAACCCTAAGGTACTTTATGCTCTCATTGGAACCTGTTGTCCAAAATTGGTTCAATACCTTAGATGAAGGAACACAAAAAAGTTGGGATCTACTTTACAAAGCCTTCATCCAACAATATGGATATAATGTTGAGTTGGAAGTTACCTTAATGGAAGTGGAGTCCATTAGGCAAAGGGCGAATGAGAATTTTGTAGATTATGTCAAGAGATGGAGCAACAAAGCCGCTTTACTCAAGAAGAGGCCCGATGAATCTGATCAAATAAGGATGATTGTGAGAGGGGTGTTGCCTAATCTCCGTGAAAGGATGTCTCACACCCTTATAAGGGATTTCAAAGATCTTCTCCAAGCTGGTCTACAAATTGGAGAGTGGGAAAGAAAGAAGAATCGCTTTTCAATAAGAAGGAATGAGAAAGGGAATTACCAACCTAGTAATCAAAGCACGCAAAAAGAAGTTGATATTAATGTAACCGGTCAAGGAAATAAAAGACAATTTTCAGATCTGGGGAAGCCTCTATCTTGGGTTTTTAGCAAGCTGCAAAAGAAAGGGTTGTTACAACTGTTAGCTCTTCGACCTTTATATAATCCATTGCCACCAAACTTCAATGCCGAGGTCTTCTGTCAATTTCATCAAATGCAAGGACATGAAACAGATAAATGTGCTCGTCTAAGGCATGAGATCCAAGACCTAATCAATAGTGGCAAGCTACCTGAGCCGAATAAGCCCAATACCAAGGACAACCCTTTGCCTAAATTTGAAAGAGTACCACCACCAGCAACCTTCATGGTGGGAAAAGGATTGGAAGAAGATTTTGTTTTATCATCCTTTCAAGATGGAAATATTAAAGATGTGAAGGGAAAAGAAGCTTAAACTCAATGAACTTTCCTTAGGTTGAATGTTGCTTTTAAATTTTACTTTCTTTAATATTTAAATTGGAACAATCTTGTTTTTTTTTAAAGTTGCTTGAATAAATTACTTTCATAAAAAATCTTGTTGGTCTTTGTTCATTTTGGTGCTCAACCAATGAGGAATCTAGCTTGATAATTCATGAATTAATATATTTATGCATCATGACTCGAATGACTTTACTAGGTAAGGGAATTGCTCTATAGCATTGAGTTGTGTATGCTTACTTAGAGAGGGCTCCTGCATAATTATCTTTGTCTAAGTCCTAGTCAGTCTTAGAACATGTTTTGACAAACTTTCGAGGTGAAATTGAACTCTGCTTATTTAAGGGAGAGATGATCTAGGCATTGTTTGGTTAGCCAACAACTAGTATCCACCCTATTAAATATCAATCCCTAGTTGTCCCTTTGAGCCTTCATAAAATTTTAGCTTTCTTTTAATTGGCATATAACCTCAACAACCTACCCTGAGCTATTGATGATACTTTTGACAAGTCTTATGATCACTAAGATAAAGAGGCAAGAAAATCAAAGAAAGCAATGATTAGTCAAGATTATGAGGGTAGTTGAAGTTCTCAGACCATAAGGATAGTTGATGTTCTCAAAACCATAAGGGTAGTTGAAGTTCACTTACTATCTCCAATATATCAAGACAACATCGACATCGGAGTAACAAATGATCTATCCCTGTTAAAGAAGATTTATATCACTCCACTCATCCATTATTGGAAGCCCAAGTTGGTACGAACAAGACAACTCTTTTAGAGCTAGAACCAAACAAAAAAATAAAAAAAATTAAATAAATAATAAACAAACGAAACAAAAGAAAAAGAAAAAAAGTGAGACAAAAGAAAAGAAAAAAAAAGAGAAAAAGAAAAAAAAGAGAAAAAATAAAACCTAAAAAGGCAGTTCAGAAAGCCAACTGAGTTCTCTTTTACCTAAAGCAGCAAAAGGCTTCCATTTAGTTCATAAGGACGGATTGACTTGAATTGGTCCAACCCAACCAAAGATTTGATCAAAATCAAAGGAAAAGGAGAAAGATCATCTAGTTCTTGAAAGTTCTGTACTTGATAGTCCTACAAGAAAGAAGGACAACATGATAAAAGAAAGGGAAGAGTAAGGAAGAGAAAGAAAAGGGAAAAGTAAGAAAAATAAAGAGGAAAGAAAAGGGAAAAGAAAGAAAGAAACAAATTTGGGTCTTAAACTTTTTGCAAGGAAAAAGACTGTCCTTATCAAGATCCAGATTAATGCCAGGAAGACATAAAGAATTTAGAGACTAGCAAGATCGCTCCCAACTGCCTAAAGTTCCAATAAGAAATTTATAGTGTGAGGGTTTGTCCATTGTGTCACATCAGCTTCTATCTCAAAATGGCCTTCATTTAATCCATGTCCCTCATAGACCCCATTTTAAGCCTATCAAAGACCTGTTGATCTCTCTTGGTAGGTAAAGTCTATTAGTGGAGATAGTTTGGATAAGCATGCATATGAGATCGACAATATTTAAACTCAAATGAGACCTTTGACCAAGTAATGTGTATGTGCCTATCTGAAGTGCAACAGTTTTTGCTTAAATAGAAATAATTCTTGAGTTTAGTATGGTAACTAGGGTTGTCATGTTATAGATATATTAATTTGGAAACATCAAGTCCTGAGGTACATTGACATTAATTTGGCAAAGCCAACATTTGATTTCAAAATCAAAAATTCAAAAAATAAAAAAAAAAAGTTTTTGTCATACAAAGCCTTCAAGTTAGGGAAAGTATGTTGAACCTCCAAAGGACACATTGGGCAAAGGAAATGATTATTGGCAAGGTCATGAAGGAGCTATCAACCGACATGCTGAAACATAGTTCAAAATAGATGAATCCCTGACTCTGCTGCTTGGGGCCTCCATTATTCATGTTTTCGACATCTTGAGGATAAAAGTCACAAATGCAAAGCTTTCAATCATTCTGATCCAAGACTGGAACAAGCATCAAAAATGAACCAATGAGAACACTTCTGCTAATCACCTCAGTCTATGAGTCAATAAAACCACTGTAAGTATCATTCATGCATATCATGTATACATGAGCATATTACATTGCACTTTCTTATCTTAATGAACAGCAAACACCCTGTGAATTAAAGAATCAAAAGAAGATATTGAATCAAGGGGGGCATGGAAAGCCTATTCACTTGTTGAAGCCCCAGTCACTTTACAAAGAGAAGAAATGCGTGCTTATGCAAAGAAATAGACAAGAAAAACATCAATCAAAGCTTGCATAAAAGAAAGAATCCTTAGGGGGTAAGGAGAGGATATAAGATCCAATCAAAATTGGAGAAAAAAGGAAAAAGCAGTTGCAAGGGAAAAGTGGTTAAAGTGCAAAAACTCCCTTGGAAGATCAAAACAAGGAAAGAAGAGCATGGATCAAGCAAGACATGGCCAAGCCACTGGCCGTGTCTCACCTAAAGGGCAAACCCAAGAAGGACCAAGCAAAGAGAGAAAATAAACAGTAGGTGACACTGGCAGGCAACACGACCAAGCCACTGGCCGTGTCACATGACACGGCCACAAGCTTGGCCGTGTCCCATCTTAAGCCAAGAACAAAGAAGAACCAAAGAAAAAAACACAGAAGCTAACACACCCAGGAGACACGGCCAAGCCACTGGCCGTGTCACTCCCATCTTCAAAGAACAAAGAAGACCTAATCTCCAAGGATGAAGATCCATTTACAAGGGTAAAGACCCGATCTCAATGGATGAAGATCCATTTGCAAGGGTGAAGACCCAATCTCCAAGGATGAAGATCCATTTTCAAAAAGGATGAAGATCCATTTTCAAGGGTGAAGACCTGATCTCAAAGAAGGAAGATCCATTTTCAAAGGTAAAGATCCGTTTTGAGGCTGAAGAACCACAATGCATAGAACGACCGGAGCAGTCAGACTTCTCACCTAAAAGGTTAGTCAAACTCATTCTCGGATCCAAGAACCCTAAAATCAAGTTCAATCCTGGGTCCAAGTACCCAAATTAAATCAAAATAAATTCAATCTTGGGTCCAAGTACCCAATCTCGGGTCCAAGCACCCATTCTCGGGTCCAAGTACCCAAGCTCGAGTCCAAGCACCCATTCTCGGGTCCAAGTACCCAATCTCGAGTCCAAAATACTCAAATTAGATTCAAATCTAGGGTCTAAGTACCCAATCTCGGGCCCAAGTACCCAAATTCGATTTAGGATCGAGTATGCAAATCCAGTTAGGATCGAGTATCCGAATCTAGTTTAGGATTGAGTATCCCAACCTAGATAGGATTGAGTTTCTGAATCCAGTTTAGGATCGAGTATCCCGATCCAATTTAGGATCGACTATCCAAATCCAGTTAGGATCGAGTATCCCAATCCAGTTTAGGATCGAGTATCCTAATCCAACTTATGATCGAGTATCCAAATCCAGTTAGGATCGAGTACCCAAATCAAGTTAGGATCGAGTATCTGAATCCATTTTAGGATCGAGTATCCCAAGATAATTTAGGATCGAGTATCCAAATCAAGTTTAGGATTGAGTATCCTAATCCAATTTAGGATCGAGTATCCAAGGATCGAGTATCCGAATCCAATTTTGGATCGAGTATCCCAATCCAATTTAGGATCGAGTATCCGAATCTAGTTTAGGATTGAGTATCCCAATCCAATTTAGGATCGAGTATCCAAATCCAGTTAGGATCGAGTATCCCAATCCAGTTTAGGATTGAGTATCCAAATCCAGTTAGGATCGAGTATCCCAATCTAATTTAGGATCGAGTATCTAAATCCAGTTAGGATCGAGTATCCCAATCTAGTTTAGGATCGAGTATCCAAATCCAGTTAGGATCGAGCATCCACAGCCAATCCCAATCAATTTAGGATCGAGTGTCCAAATTCAGTTAGGATCGAGTATCCAAATCCAGCTTAGGATTGAGTGTCCAAATCCAGTTAGGATCAAGTATTCGAACCCAATTTAGGATCTAGTATCCCAATCCAAATCCAATTAGGATCAAGTATCTGAATCTAGTTAGAATCGAGTATCCGAGTCTATTTTAGGATCGAGTATCCAAATCTCTCGGGTCCAAAACCAAAATACCCTTAGGTCCAGAACCTATAATCTCTTCTAAGTCCAGAACTTAGCTCGGGTCCAGAACCCAAATTTTCCTTAGGTCCAGAACCTAGAAATATCCTTGAGTCCAAAACTCGAATCGGGTCCAGAACCCAAATTTTTCTTAGGTCCAGAACCTAGAATTATCCTTGAGTCCAAAACTCGAATCGGGTCCAGAACCCAAATTTTCCTTAGATCCAAAACCTAGAATTATCCTTGAGTCCAGAACTCGAACCGGGTCCAGAACCCAAAATCTCAACCTGCTCAAAAATTAAGTCTTATTGCTTTCACTCTCTTTCACTAAAAGTTTCAGATTTTTCAAGCAGGGGGCAAACTGTAGACCCTTAATTTTTGACCCGGTCCGGTCCAATATATTTTATTTAGTCCAAAATAATTTTTGTATTGCCTAATATTTTTTTTTGTTCAAAATATTTTTTGTTATCTTAATTAAATAATTTTTGCTTTAGTATTTAATTTTTATTAATAAAAAATAAAAATAAACAAATAAAAGTCAAAAAATAAAAATAAAAATAAAAATCGACGTTTAAAAAATCGGCAACGAAAAAATTGTCGCACGGGCCCGTGGGCATTTCACCCGCAAAAGCTGCCTGCGGGCGACGCCCGCTCCTCACCTACTGCTGCAGCCAGCTACGGCAGATTATTTTCGCCAGCACATTTTTTTCTGTGGTAATTTTTTTGGCAGCGCAATTTTTCCGACGCAAATTTTTCGAAACCTAATTCAATAAGGTTTTGGTTTCCTTTTCTTATCAATATTACTTGCCATGATTAATTAGGAATAAACTATATAAAACCTCTATAAATAAGGACCAAAGGCAATCAAATAAAGGAGGATCCAAATCTGTGAAGGAAAAGCTTGAATTCAATTGATTTTTAAAGTAGCATAAACACGATTTAAGGAAAGAAAAAAGGCAAAAAGGCTTGTCTTTGGAGCTTGTTCATCCAAGAAGCAATTTTGGTGCAACTTACAAAATAAGGTATGAAATTCTAATTTCTTTATATTTTACATAGTAGTAAAAACTAATAAATGATATCTTTTAATTCAAAAACCCCAAAACCTTAATTCCCTTTGTTCAAAGTTTAAAAACACTAATTCGTTGCTTTATTTTCCCAAAAAAGCTTAAAATTCTTATTTTTACTTCTTCAAAATCTTAAAACTCTAATTTAACATATTTTCAACAAAACCAAAATTTAATTCTATTTCTTTCAAAACTTTTAACTTGGTACTGTTTCTTTCCAAAAGCTTTAAAAATATATTTTCTATTTATGTAAACTTCAAATCACTTTGTTTAAACTTATAAAACCTCATGAAATCATCAAATTGTCTTTCTAAACCCTAATTCAAACTCATCACCCGAGACCCTAATTCAACTTCCAAACTTAAAATAGTAAACTTTAACCCCCCCCCCTTTAAAACCTTAAACTCTAACTTTTTCTAAACCTTAATCTTTTAAAACATTAAAAACCATTAAAACATAAATATTTTGAATTTACATAGTAAGCTTGAAATCACCATTTAAAACCATGAATCAAAAGTATTTTAAAGTGTCTAAAACCCTAGTTTCATGATTTCACCATTCAAACCTTAATTTATTTAATCAAAGAGTCTTACCAACCTTTTAAAACATAAAACCACAATCTATTTTAATTCCATAAAAAGTCACAATAGCTTAATTTTATGAATTCCAAAACCTTAACACATGAGATAAAGAACCCTAAATGCAAACAATAGCTATAACTTGGATTTTTATTTACCTTATTCAATTCCATATTTGATCATGCTTGGTTTTATTTCTTATGCTTTAATTTATTTAAATTCAATGCTTGGTTTATTTTATTTATCATGGATGGATGTTTACTTTTTATTGATATTTGGTACCTTTGATGAATGATTTATTTATTATGAATGGTTATTTACTTTTATCAATTTATTTAGATTTCCAAATGTTGTAAGAGGTATGTTTCCACTTGGTGGGCACCTCATTAGTTAAATATCATGTAATTTAATTTGCTTTTCTATTTTAGAACCAATGTAAAGGGCATGTTTCTACCTTTCGGTGGGTATCCTATTTAGGCATGTGATGTAAGGACATGTTTCATCTTCGGATGGGTGTCTATTTATTTGCTTTGTTGGACATTGCTTTGATTTTAATATAATGATGCTTTCTTTTAATTATTGTGTGTAATATGGATAATGTTATTATATTTAAGAATTTTATAATATTAAGACCTGTAAAGGAGGTCGGTTCCAATGAACCAGGCATTGTGGGGGTGCTGGGTCATTTCTCACCTTCCCCATGCGTATCCAACTTTTCGAAACTAGTGGGGGGTTGGGGATTCCTTAGGAATCGGGTCATCCACCCCTTTCTTTTTCCCGGCCCGTCCAGGTGGTGGCTCCATTTTCTCCAAACTTAGGTTCGTGTTCTCTAAGGCCCCGAGCCTAAATAGCACCGAAGTTGTAAGAACCATTCCACCGGGAGTGGGGGTGAAAATCCCCGCTCACAATGTCCGAAATACAAATAAAACTCTGGTGAATTTTTTTCAGAGATTTTTATATAAAATGTTTATTTTGGGTTCCTACAATAAGTAAAGAATATTTATATACTATTTAATTTTATATATTTAGCATTTAAAATTTTAAATCAGAAATGTGAAAATTTTTATTAAACCGGTCTGTGATATTTTTATACCATATATGCATATTTTACATTTGCTGAAAATATATATTGTACGTATATAGGGTATGAGGGTGTTACAGGTACCTTGCATGATCTACAACTGGGATGTAATGGTCAAGATTTTAATCAAGGACATTTCAACAAATATTGAAAAATGCATAGTGTATAGTGACAAAAGTGTGATGGATAAATGCTATACGTAAAGAATAGTACATTGTGTAGCTTAAAACTTTACTGAAAAGAGTATTTTTACCGTTTTACGAGATGAAAACTCGATTTAAAATCAACGGTTAAGAATGAGGGTGCACCATAGTTATTATGAGCCTACCCTCACTAGATTAAATATATATATGTGCATATGTGTGTGTGTGTGGAGAAGTTTCTGAATTCTTCTTCTCTTCACGCCATCATCATCATCTTCACTTATTTCTTCTTCCTTCTTTCCATGAGTTGAATCAAAACTTAAGATTAAGTTGGAAAAGTGGTGATTATCAACAAGGTATGTGCTTTTGATTTATATTTTATAAAAATATGACTTTTTACAAGTTTAAATGATTTAATTGATTGATTAAGTTATGTATAAAGATATATTGATGAGAAGTGAAGGATTTGATTATGTTTTTATCCATATGAAATGGTTAAAAGTTTAATCAAGTGAAGGTATTTGATATGAACACTTTTTATGTCAAAATATTTAGTTTGATCAATTATTATCTTAGATCTTCAATATGATTATGTTTAATGAAGTTAAAAGTGCAGAATACATGATTTTACTTCGAAAACAGTCCCGAAATCAATGCCATGACCGTGGCCCTTGAGGCCACGACCGTGGGATTGAAAGTGATGATGTTTCTTCAAAGGAATTCGAGAGAACAGAAGAGTTTTAGATGCCACGACCGTGGCCCTTGAGGCCACGACCGTGGGGTCTTCAAACTTCATTTACAGCTTCATTTCGGATCCCACGGGCGTGGGGTTGAGATGCCACGGCCGTGGGGCACCTAAATAATATTTTTGGCTTGTAATTTGTGATCTACGGGCCTAGTATGAGACTGATATGTGAATAATTGTATTGAGACTTCATGTGTATGTGTTAAATGCATGAAAAAGAGTGAGAAACTTGAGATAAGTGACAAATATATATCATACTACATGTTGCTAAGAGTAATGTACTAAGATCATGGTATAAACAAGTGAAATGATATAAACCAGTAAAATGATATAAACAAGTGCTTATATAAACAAGTGAGTGTTTATATAAACAAGTGAGTGTTTATATAAACAAGTGTTAATCAATAACATGAGACTAATATGTGTATAGTCCATACTTTTGTGTTAATGTGTTAAACGTATGAAAACGAGTGATAAACTTTAGACAAGTGACACACATATACCAAATGTTGATAAGAGTATAGTACCAACGAAATGAAATAAACAATGTAGTGTTCATCAAAAATTAATGAATTGCCCAAATCATACTAAATTTATATCTAGCTTTGGATTAAATGGCTAACCAAAGGATGGATAGCCACAGTGATAGTGGGCACCTCGTGCCTTTAGTGGACACATTGTGTTATCAGTGAAAGTGGGCATAATTGCCATTATAAATTCTTGACATTGCTACACTAACATGTTATCCAAACCTATGATCTAAGTTTAGTATGTTTGGGCGTAATTAATAAAAATATATGTGAACATAATAGTTGTGACTTATGAAAGAAATGTAAAATCATAGATAAGTCAAGTACTTAGAATTGAAGTATTGTGTTCCAGTGTAAAAGTGATTGGTAATAAATATATTAATGCTTACACGTGAAAGTTCTAATGAACGTAATGGAAATGTTATGCTCAATGTATTGAGTTATCAAATGTTTGAAAGTGTATAACCTGATGTGAGATACAAAGTGCTCCAAAGTATATCAAATGATTGAAAGTGTATAACATGATGTGAGATACAAAGTGCTCTAAAGTATAGTAATAGATCTAAGTGCTGAAAAGTATAAATTGAATGAAATGATCCTATATGTGAACCTGAACTTGAAAAGAAAGATTTAGTTGGAAACAAAATAAGTGTATTGTGAACAATGATATCAAATGAGAAAGCAAGTATTGAATAAAATAATTCTTAATGAGACAAGCTATAATTCTGAAAGTAGTGAAATATATGATAACTTTTATGCAGGGATAGTTATTATTTTGTATAATCAGCATGGTACGTTGATTTATTACTGAAATGAGTTAATATATTGAAATACTCCTTAAAACTAAGTGTTATTACTATATTTTCATAAGTATATTTCTTTAATATTAAGTGATAAAATATGTATATTCAAGCACCACTAAGCGTTGCTTAGCGTGTTAGAATTGTTTTCTGACACACAGGTATCAGGACATTGGAGCAAGATAAGAATAGATGAAGATCTTGTGTTTATTGTATTCGTAAGTTATAAAAGGTATATAGATACTCCAATTTGGCAATTTGAGAGATTGTATAAATATGTAAACATAATAAGATCTATGTATTTAGAGAATGAAGTTTGAGATTCTAGTGAATGAGTATATTGAAAGAAATGTATTATTTATTTATTTGACTTGATTGTAACACCTCTTCCCGGCCTACATGTGTAAGCCGAGTAGAGGTGCCACATTATCCTAATATTGCTACCAATTTTACTTAGTCAAATTTTAGTTCCGATTTTACAGAAATTTTGCCTGAGGTTCCCCTAGAAATTTGGGTCCCAAGCGTCGACAAAACTGATTTTTTTGATATTTTTGAAAAACATTTTGTTTCATGATTCAATACAAGCACACTCCCAATAATCCACCCTTATAACCTCAACTACAAATCCTGCAAGAAGAATTCACACTTCTATATTCACAATCCAACTCAATTCAAAACCATACAGTTATTATACATTACTAGATTTACATGCTACATCAAGTTATCTCTTTGTATTGTTCAAATAAGTACATGCCAGTTTCTAATACCAAAATACAAAATAAAGAGCACCATCTAAGTTTGTTGATGACCGGCGGATCGCAGGACTCTTCTGCTCGCTACTGGCTCCTTGCTAATAACCTACGAGTTTAGAAGAAACTAAACTCGCTAAGCATTGCTTAGTGGGTACTTTAACTAATTACGGGAAATGAATATTAAAAGCATAATGCACTTTTAAAAGCAATGAATCATATTGAAAAATAATATCACAGTAAAAACAATCCATACATGTCATATATTCAGTTATTATCATTTTATCAGTTTGCTCCACAAGGTAAATATGAATACACCGATCTCGAAATGAGGCCTCATATAGAGTTACGTGTAGTCTTGACCTCACACGACTAATTGCCATGGTCTTGGTCTCACACGATATGGAATATACAACATAACTGCGTGGTCTTGGTCTCACACGACTAGTTGCCATGATCTTGACCTCACACGATATAACCGCGTGGTCTTGGTCTCACACGACTAGTTGCCATGATCTTGACCTCACACGATATAACCGCCATTCCAGACCGGTGTTACCCATTTTCCGAGTAGAGCATAAATAACATTTCATATATACCCATTCACTTCGTATATATACCACATATTCTCCATGTATATACAATATATATTTACACAAATATCACATATACTCACATATGTATCATATGTATTCACATATTTTCATCTAATTTATTCTTCATATCATACTTAAACTCAATACCAAAAATAAAATGATTTAAAAATCATACAAGCCACAGCATTTTACTAATTCTAAAACAGAAAAATTTCATGAAAATGAACAAACAATTAGTTAAAGTACCAAACCTTGCTTTTCTTTAGTCCTTATTCTATATCACTTCCTTTCCTTCCTTGTCTCCTAGATTTCCTATGAAATTTAACATCACATATACAAAGGTAAGAATCCTAGGTATAGACATAGTCTTATCTTATGATTTTTCTAATGGTTGCTAGCTTATTTTCACCATTAAACACCATTATTTCCTTCATCAAATCCTTCAATTAATTATTTCTTGAATTTTCTCCAAATCTAACTACATGAACCCTAATTTCAATCTCTTAAATTAACCATTAATCCATGAAATTAAAACTAGAGATAGGTTTCTCTTACCTTATAATCTTGTTTGTCACCAAACTCTTTAAATCAAAAGCCTTAAACTTAGGAAAAATCACCTCCTTCTTCCTTCTCTTATGGTTTGGACGAATTCACCATGCAAGAGAGGGCTTTTATACTTTCTTTCCTTAGCTTATTTTGATCCAAATGGAAGCCATAAGTGGTGAATAGATGTTGACTTCCAATTGGTACACCTTATAGCAAAAATGGCCACTTTTAATTGGTCCACTTGCCTTCTTCTAATTGGTACACCTTATAACAAAACATGGCCACTTTTAATTGGTCCATTTGCCTTCTTCTAATTGGTACACCTTATAGCAAAAATGGCTACTTTTAATTGGTCCACTTGCCTTCTTCTTTTAATAAATGCTATATGGCTAATTATGATCCACTTTTGGGGTGGATGAATGCCTTAGGGCCATTTGTCCATCTCTTTTTCTTTTCTTCTTTTAATAAATGCTATATGGCTAATTATGATCCACTTTTGGGGTGGATGAATGCCTTAGGGCCATTTGTCCACATCTTTTTCTTTTCTTCTTTTTATAATGCTAAATGGTCACTTTTAATTGGTCCAAATGTCTTTTTATTTTATTTATTTAAAACCCAAGCCCTTGAACTTTCTTTTAATCATATTTTGGCCCCCTCAACTTTCTTATGTTGTAATTTTATAGTCTAAGGTGTGAAAATATCAAAATACCCTCCAGTGATTAATCGATTGTAACTTTTAAACCGTGCGTTTCCGGAAAAAAATTGAAATCCACGATTATGACCCGATTAATCTCGAGAATATTCTTTCAGGGTCGGATATGGGCACTATTAAGAACTTCTAACACTTAATTTTAAGTTTACATAGTTGCCCCTAACTTTTGAGAAATTTCCACTTAGGTCCTTTTGATATCCATTCCTGACCTTGCTGTCTTTCTTTATTAATATCGTTTTACTCACAACTCCAAATTAAGTAATTCTTATTCCCACTGAAACTAGACATCCGGGGCTATATTGTATCAAAATTTCAGGTCGATCCAAGCTATATCTGATTTTTGACGGTCCTTTGAATTCAAGCCTACTATGCTGTCTTAGGCAGCTTGCACATTGTCTACTAAATCCATCATATCTTATTCTGTACAACTCCAAATTGAGTAATTTCAAGTTATACATCTAGCTAAGACACAAATAAACAATTAAGTCATCTTTGAGACTCTCTAATTCTGTCATTAACTTGGATGAAATTCGAGCTCAAGTTATAGGTCATGTTCTAAACTCCTTTGTTCTAAGCCTAAATCATATCCTCTATGTCTGTTTCTTACCAATCTGGAATTTGGGATGTTACATTGATGAACTTATAAAGTTTATCTGATCGATATTGGAGATATTGAAAATTGGTCTAAATGTTGGACTTTAAGTGTTGTGATATTCAGATTGTATTATTATTTGAAAATTTTAATTTATGATGAGAGTTTTTCTAAGAATTGATTGGAGCGCGAACAGTGTATTGAATAACATTCTCTGATAGTTTTTATATAAGAATTGTCAGAGGATGTAACATGGGATGTCAAGTAAGCAAAAGCATTCCGGCAGCCAGACCTAAAAGAAAGAGGACATATAAAAAAAGATAAATTAGGACTAAGTTAAAAATATGAAAAAGCTTGCTAGTCCCAAATATCCATAAGGGCAGGCTAGGAAAAAATTAGAGCAAAAAAAATATGAATTGAAAATCTGAAAGGGCAATTTAGGTAAGTACCTGGAGTAGCAAAGGACTTTTGGCCACCTTTCTTGAAGAACCACTCTTGAATTGATTTAATCCGATAAGGGTTTCAGCTAAGATCACAGGTATTGGTGAAAATCCTCCTTCCATTTGGTCCACAATGACTAATACTTGTAGATCAATGTCACCATCAGAAGAGACAAAGCAAGAATTGGCCAAGCAGACATAAGCAGAACATGCATCCCCATGCTTTAGTGGGAGCCAAATTGGATGTGTAGAAATCAATCAAAGCATTAAGTAAAATTTTCTTGCCTCTGGTTAGTTGAAGAACTCCACGCTTTGAAAGTTGGAATAGCATCTACATCTTTTGATGAGCTTTTGAGAGTAATATGGGCAATACCATTTGATAATTACTAGGATACCTAAGGATGGCTTCAAACTCTTTAACCATAGGACATAACTCAAAGTTATTTATCTTGAAAGTTCTAATTTTCATGTCCCAGAAAGAAGACATAGCATGCGAGAAGGGTTTATCTAATTCTATATTTTGAAAGAATTTTAATAAATCAATTTGAGACTAGGATGTTTGCTGCCAATGGATAGTTCCAAGGCTCTTAAATAAATTCTTCATCTTCTTTAAATTAGCTTCGATCATTATTGAATTTGTTAAAATTGAAAATTGTCTACTTCGGTAAAGAAACAATTAAAGGGTTATTTGTTATTTACGTTGAATGGCTACAACTTTGGTTGAATTGGTAAAAGAGGAAGCAATTTAAATAGGAGATGACTGGAAGACCAAATTGCACAAGGAAAAGGAAAATGTTGGATTCGATATGATACTATAAAAGTCAGAGTCCGTGTGAAAGGTGGAGTCCATGTCGAATTCATTTAAAATGGAATCGACATGGATATTGTGTACATGATTTAAAAAAAAGAAAGTTATAGAAAAGAAAAAAAAGAAGGGGTAGGAAAAGTCAAAGTTGCAAAAGTTAATACTTTTATTATTTACTATTTATTTTACATAGTGATCAAATATGTTACAAGTCAATCACTTAGAAGGGGAAGGCGGTCTGTAATCAAATAAAGCCCTATAGAAATTATCGCCTGACGGAGAAAGAGGCGCATTATCCGCCCAAGATCTACTTTATGAAGAAATGTCAGGATTTATATGGCCCTGATGGTCAACTTGAAAATAGTCATTGCTTGAAAGAGAAGGAGGTACGTTATAGTCACAATCATCAGTCTGGGGTTCCCTTGACAAAGAAGCACTAGGATTCCTCATGCCCTAAAATCAAAAGTCCCGAAAACTCTATTCTAATTGATGGTATAATCCTTCAAAATGAGCTGCATAAAAATAATGACTGGCAGCTAGTTCTTCCTGTAGCTTCTTATTTTGTTTCTCAAGCATCTGTTGTGAGCCAGACAAGGAAAAAGGTAAGTTCATACATTTTCATGCATACATACAACATAAATCGATATGAAACAAGATGACATACCAAGTAATTCAAGTCATAGCCTTAAGGATAAGATGGCATATTTGGATAAGAAGAATGAGCAAATGGAGAAAATTGTCATTGAGTTGGAGTAGCATATAGTGGGTCAGCTTCATAACCTAAGGAACCAATAGCCTACAAGGATCATGAAAAGAGCTGAATAAATCAAGGAGTAAGCAGTTATGATGTTATCATTCACCATAAGAATGGAGAGAAGAAGATTCTCTTCCCTCTTCCTCATCTTCTTTTTCTCCTTCTTCATCCTCCTCCTCCTCCTCTTCATCTTCTTCTCCTTCCTCTTCTTCCCTCCCCATTTCTCTTTCCAATTATTCATCATCATCATCATCTTCTTCTTCTTCTCCATCATTCTCCTATTGTTCCTCAAGACCTTCAACACCAGCAGAAGAAACTTGAAAATTTAAGAGCACATCATGAATAAACTGAACATATGATGCACTAGGTGGGAGCAAGAAGATATCGATGTCAAATCCAGTTCGAGCACATCTCCAAGAATGCTCTGGCATAAACATGTTGTTCAGTGTAAATGCAAGAATGTTTGTTGGTAACCTCTTATGGTTAGGACCAAGGAACAAGTTGTGCACTCGCTCACTGTGGAACCAACCACTGGAAACCTACCCAGCAATAATTCGATGGGAGCTTTGAAGGGGCAATGCATTATTCATGGAGGGAGTCCAGTTGGCCCTCTCACCTTCCCTCCACCAAGCAACATCTACCTACAAAGTAGCAAAAAAGGCAAGTTGTCATTCTCATAAATTTTAATGCTAATTTCATCTATTTACCTGGTCCCAAGTCAGGCAACTAAGATAGCGATGGGTATGCATATGATGGCTGCCTGACACTTTTATACGGCCCGATAGCCAGTAACTCAGCCTTGGGTAACCAATTCGCCATCTGATAATGCCTAAAACCCTCACGAGGTTGTGTTCATATGCCAACACTTGCAAGGACAAACAATAAAAGGTCAAGCTAGCATATGCACATTGCTTGAAGCAATTGTTGTAGGAATTTATACCTCGCGACGACCATAAAGCCAGTGAAAGTTCTTTTGTTCCTATATATTTTGTTAAAACTATGATAAAAGACAGATGAGGCTGGCCTCTCCTCAGCCATAAAATGGCACAAGATCAAAATCAGCAAGGGCCCACAAATTTGATAGATGAATAGCAGCTTCAGCGCTATACAATATAGTCGACGCTAGCAAATATAACAAAATTCCATGAGTATACTATCTTGCTCGTTCACTATTTACTGGTCGAGTGTACCTCATCCAGTACTCTTGAATGTACTCATGTTTAATTTTGCATGATGTCTTGTACCTAGGCCTCATGCCAATCAATTAATGGATCTCCTCTTGGGTAAAAATATTATTTGTCAAAGGAACTAGGAGCCCATCACATTTAAGGCTCGCTATTGTCGAAAAGTCAATTGGACCAATAGTCATTTTTCACACTGGAAAATGAAAGGTATGGGTGGTTTCCATCCACCATTCCGAGAGTGCCTGGATCACACTCCTATCAATTTGGAACACATTAGATGGCAGGTGCAAGATAAATTCCTGAAAGCTGCATTCCCAAATCATCCTTCTTACCGGAGGTGGCACACGGTCACCATTGGCAAGCTTTATGGATGTTTCCTTCAGCATGGATTACACAACTGTCATACTATCATAACGCAGGTAAGTCCGACAAGGTAAGTAAATAGGCCCTAGCAATTTACTTTTAGCACTTTAATAATTTTATTAATTTTCTACAATACTAAGCTTATTTACTTTTTATTTCTTTTCATAATTTTGCATTAATAGGCTTTAGATAATTATTTTCAGCACTCTTTATTTCATAAACATTTCATACACTAGTTTTGTCCACTTCTCTCATGAGATTTTGTTAAATAAGTCTTAAGATAAAATTTTCATGCATATTTATTGTGAATTGCTACTAGAAAATAACTTTTACTAGTAAATTTTGTATCACTAAATAGTTAAATAGCAGCAAAATAACGCTTATTTGCATTTTTTCTCTTGCACTTTGGTGGAGATGCATTCTAGCTAAGATCGGGACTCGATCAAGCCCACTAGCTTTGAGAAAAGTCAACGGCTCAGTATTTGGTCGAGGTCCATTCCTAGAAGCATGATGAATACCTGCCATTTATAATTTTGGCTTGAACTGAAAGCTTGGAAATTTTTTTCAAAAACATAATAAGGGAAAGCTTGAAGAAAATGAATGAATTGAATGAATGAAGCATTGTTTATATAGGAAATTAATATGCTAAAAGATAACATCAGACACAATAAAACAAATAAAGTACACGCAAGTAAACAGAGCACAGGTAAAGAAAGATTTTGAAAAAGAGTAAAGTAATTAATAAAGGAAAATGATTAGACTAACGAAATGAATAAACATGCTTTGCAAATAATTCATCTACATCATGAGCAAATAGTATTTTTACGTGTCTAAAAATATTTTTTGTATTTATAAATATTTTTTTAAGTAGGGAGTAAGAGTACATAGGAGACCAAATCCAGCTCAATATATGGTTAAAAAATAGCCAAATTTTTTGTAAAGGACTAACTAAATCAATTTTTGCAGGTGTCTCGAGTCTAGAATCCAAATCTAGTCTTGGGTCCAGAATTTCAAATCTAGTCTCGAGTTCAGAACCTAAAATCCAGTCTCTGCTCCAAAACCCAAAATTCAATCTCAGCTCCAGAATCCAAAAGTCAGTCTCAAGTCCAAAACCCAACTCCAGTCTTGGGTCCAGAATCCAAATCCAGTCTCGAGTCTAGAATTCAAAATCCAGTCTTAGGTCTAGAACCCAAACCCAATCTCAGGTCTAGAATCCAAATTTAGTCTCAGGTCCAGAACCCAAACCCAGTCTCGGGTCAAGAACCCAAACCAAGTCTTTGGTCTAGAACCCAAAATCCAGTCTCCGGTCCAGAACCCAAACCCAGTCTTTAGTCCAAAACCCAAAATCCAATCTCGAGTCCAGATTCCATCCTTGTCCAAGATCGGCTTGAAGTCATATTGCTTTTTACTCTCTTGAATAAATTCAAGATCGTTCAAGTAGGGGGCAAAACTGTAAACTCTTAATTTTGACCATAAGCATGACCGATTCAAATTAATAGTGGCCAAGTTGAATTTGGTCCGACTTTAAAAGCTTAAACCTAATTTGAAGCCCTAAATTAAGTCGGTCCAATTTAAAAAGGCCTAAAGTAAGCCGGTTTAATCCTTAAAAGGATCGATTCAGTTCAGTTTGATTCAATATGGGCTGTGCCCATATCAAATTGGGACACCCAATTCGAATAATTTAATTTTTTTTATAAAAAAAACTTTTACTTTTTAGTTTTTAACTTTGACTTTTGCTTCTGACTTTTTATCTTTTATGAAAATATATATATTAGGTATATATTAGGTATTTACCGTTTATACACTATATATATCCAAAGTATATCTTGTGCATACATTGATATATACCATACATATCCTTCCTCCATTACTCCAATCATCCCTCCTTATTAAATATTTAATTATATTTAAAATTATGAGTGTTATAATTTTTCCCCTTAAATAATTTTATTCTCGAAATTACCTACTATAATCCAAAATCAAGTACAAATCTCAGCTCTTCACAAAACCAACCACTCAATCTCTAGGAAAAATAATCTTGACTCTCCCCCTTAAATATATCCTTAACCATCATCACAAATCCCTAAACTAATGCAAAGATTTCACAACTTCTAACAACATCATCATAGGATGAACATTCAACCAGTGTATAAATAGTATTATCAGATAATAAAAATTTACCTTCATCTACATCCGAAACATTCTACTGCCTTTGTATCCCATGGACTTTTTGTGATGATCTAACTCCCTTTGGTCTATCCACAGATATGTATCCCTCTCTCTGACTACTTTCTACTCTACCACCTCTACTACCTCTACTGCTACCTCTACCACTTATATCTCCTCTACCACTAGATCTGGACACTACAGTCTCTATCTGTTTAGCCTCTAATGACTCTTGACAATCCCTAATGTAATAATCTGGAGATCCACCCCTGTAACAACCTATGAATTTAGCTCCCCAATAAATATTCCTATGTACTCTATTGCATTGGGTGCAAGTAGGTGCAATGGATCTCTAAAAGAAAAGAGTAAGGGCACTAGCTACTGATGTTGTAGGCCCTCTATCTATCAATCTGCTCTTGACTCTCCCCAACGCTCTGTAAAGAATCTTCTCACCCCCTCTTACGAGATGATGATTGTACTTCAACCTGAGACCCTCTACTCTTACCCTTTACTAAAGTTGGAATGGTCATAGCCTTCTAAGTTTTCTCCATACTCCTAGTAGTTGATATTAACCTAAAAAACCTCATATTGGACTACTATTATCTAACATCTGATAGCAAGCCTCAATCCAACCTCAAATCTCCTACATCTGTCTACCTCATCCACTATAATCTCACCGACATACTTACTCAACCTTAAGAACTCCTTTTTATACTCTGTCACAGTCTTCTCCTCCTGCTTCACAGTCTTCTCCCCCTGCTTCAAATCAAGAAACTCTCTCTTTTTCCCATCTTTATAATCTCGAGATGTATACTTCCTTCCAAACTCCCTCATAAAATCATCATATGTCAACACTAGCGGCCTATCTAACCCATGTGGAGCCGTCTTCCACCAATCGCAAGCATCCCTCTATAGAAGACACATCACAGAATCAAATTTCTCTTATGTAGTAGTCACCAACTAAAAATACACTCTCTATTCTATCCAACCCCCGCTCTATCTCAGCTAGATGTGTAGCAACCTTAAAACCTGTAGCAACTTCCTTAGTTTACCATATTTCATAGTCTGATGTGGCACTGGGGCCTGACGAAAAAACTCCCATCTGCTGCATCTATGCTAGAAGACCCTGCACCTCTAGTTCGGCAACCTCTGAAGCCTCTCCAACATTTACTCTACCTCTAGCTCTACCGTCACCTAGAGTCACACTTTCCACACTATCCTCTAACCCACATCCTCTAGATTGCATCACAACCTATATATGTCACCACAAATAAATAATGCCACGTCAGAGACCAACTTAGGAGCCAATGCATATACATGTATTAAAACTCAAATTACCATTTTAAAATTTGCCCCTTCGTTCTTTCAAAACCCACCTAGGTCGATAATCTCAAATCTAGCTCTGATATCAAAATATATGTAATGCCCTTATACCCAACATGCATACAATACATACACTATGTACATGTAAATACATATGTAGAATATAAGAGTATCACCATCCTTATCATTAGAAAATTTCACCATAATTTTAAACAAAATAGATTATCCTTTATAAGATAAATTTATTAGGTAAATAAATATCTACATTAATAATTAAATGTTAAAAGTACAAATTTTTAAGAAAATTTTTAAAAAAAATTCGCCAGAGTTTTGTCTGTAAATTAGACGTTTCCAAAAATTTTAAAAATATACAGCCTGCAAAAATTACACTCCTAATATATATACATTTATCCAAATCTCAAACATTTCTCTAGAAACATTCACATCTCAAATGTAAGAATTTAATAATTTTTAGACCTAAAAAGGAGGCCGATTCTAATGAACCGTGCGTTATGGGGGTGCTAGGTCATTCTCACCTTCCCCATACGTACCAACTTTTCGAACCCAAGTAAGGGTTGGGGATTCCTTAGGAGTCAAGTCATCCACCACATTTTATCTTCCCAGCCCATTTGGGTGGCAATTTCAAATTCTCTGGGTTTAGGCCTGTGTTCTCTAAAACATAGAGCCTAACAATGCCAAAGTCGTAAGAACCATTCCACCGGAAGTGGGGGGTAAAAATCTCCGCTCACAAAAAGTTTATATGATATGCAGGCAAGCTTTGGTCTTATGGCAAGATATCAACTTCAAGTACAAATCCACTAACCCAGACCTAATTAGGTCTAGCAAGGCTTCCTGCCTCTACCTTGTCACATGCTAATAAATAAGTAGCTTAGCGGTATATACTTTGATAACAAAAGAAACTTTTAGAACAATGCAATATGTCACTCTTTTTGAATCACATATTGTAGTGTTTTGGTGCGCACGAGCTGCGCTATAGCAATACCGCAAGTGCACGGGTCGCCCAAGTAATAAAGTAGTGAGTGAGCTATCATTCCACTGGGGGACAGGGCCAAGTACTAGTGCAAACCTTAACCGTTATTTAGCAAATTAATAATTGTGTGATGCTTTGTAATTAAAAACAACTAATTTAATACTGAAAGTAAAGGGAAATTAAAGGTTGTGCAAAAAGGATTAATAATAACAAAACTATCCAGATATTGCCATTCAATAGAATTGAGTTGGCATTCCTCTAACTTAGACTAAAACCTCTCTCGAGTGAATTAATCCCTAATCACTAAGTAAAGTGCCGGAATCTCTTCTCAAACACAATTAAGTAGATCTTGCATTAAGAACAAGGAACTATAAACCAAAGGATCTTGTAAGCCTATCTCTAGCACTCTAATCAATCCTCAACCCTTATGAGTATTCAATTCATATCAAGCTTTCTCAAGTCAATAATATGAAAATGGCAACCAATCAATAAGCATGCTATTATCAATTGGAAATAAATCATTAAGCATCATAAGAATAAAACAACTCAATCAAATGATTAAACTAAATATAATTATTCAATTCATACAAATAAGCTAGGGTTCATCAATATCTAGATAGTGAAGGAATTAGTTCATGTTCAAAACCAGAAAAATAGAACAAGATAAATGAGTAAAAGAAACCAAACAATCCATGGCGAATAATTTGTATTTCTTCACTTTAATCCTTGATTCTTGGTTTAGGGCTTGTACAAGATGTATCTCCTTCTTCAACTCATCTCAAGACCCTCCTCTTTGCTCCAGCAGTTTCCTTCTTCTCCCTTATTCTAGCCTTCATGTTCCAAACTCAGAATCCCTTTAAAACTCCCTCTTCTTCTCTTTTTATTTCCCTCCAAAGCTCAAGCCATGCTTCCAACTCATTTCCAATTCACACCACATTTCCGTGTTTCCCACTTTCTCTTTGTTTAATCTTTCTTTTGGCAAAAGTAATTGGTTTGTCTCCTACTTGTCCCTCAATTCGCGTAAAAGAAACAAAGTTTTCATAGGTGACACGGCCAAGCCATGAGTGGCTTGGCCGTGTCTCTTGTTTTTCTTTGGGACACGGCCAAGCTAGTTGGCCATGTCTCTTACTGCCCCTCTTCCTTTTCTTTCTTTTCTCTTTGGTTTCATGGAGTGACACAGCCAAGCTCCTGGCCGTGTCATGTGACACGGCCAGAGGCTTGGCCGTGTCACTTGGGTGTGTCACCTTCTGCTTCTTTTCTTTCCTTCTTTTCTTGGCTCTTTGGCTAGGGATGGGACACGGCCAAGCTTGTGGCCGTGTCATGTGATACGGCCACTGGCTTGGGCATGTCACCTGCCAGCGTCAGCTTCTGCCTTCATTTTCCTTTCTTTCTTTGGTTTCTTGGTTTTGTTCCTTGGGTGAGACACGGCCAGTGGCTTGGCCGTGTCTCTTGGGTGTGTCAGCTACTGTCTTAGATTTCATTTGAGGGACACGGCCAAGCTTGCTTTGGCTTGGCCATGTCTTGCTTGCTTCATGCTTTTTCTTCATTGTTTTGATCATCCAAGGGAGTTTTTGCACTTTGACCTAAAACAAACACTTAAAACAAACTTTAAACCAAAATCAAATGAAACATTAACTAAAAACACATAGAAATCATACTAAAAATAAGTATAAAAATGCTCTTATCAAATACCCCACACTTAATTCCTTGCTTGTCCCCAAGCAAGGCTAAAATCAAAACAAACTAAATACGAAAAATTTGTCAAGTTCAAGAGTTATAAAAATTGCATCAAGACTTCCCTATCCCTAAATCTGCAATCAATATCAAATCGAACAAAATCGATACCAATGCAATTAAGTGGCTTTCCATACATAACCTTTGTTGTCACTCTCTCACCAACTCTTAAAATGTGTTTGATCAAGGTGGTGTTTACACTCATAACAATCAATGAAAGATTATCTCCATAGGCTTGCTTATCTATCAAATCTCTACCACTTAATTACAATTAAGCATCAATCAAAAGGTCTTTTATTGGGTTGTAATGGGGCTAAGGTAGAGGCATGGCATTTAGGAAATGTGAGCTTAATCATTAAGTTCAAGAGCACTTCAAGAATGAAGTAACCGATCATATAAATATAACCCAATGATCCCAAAACACCTTTCTCTTATCTACCCCTGGACATTTAAAGAACTTTTCAAGGGAACTCACTTATTGTATCTTGTAACATATTCAAACCCTTTTAACAAGAACAATAATTATTCTTATTATTCTTCTTCTTTTTATTTGATTCCTTTTTTTATTTTGTTTTGCAATCTCAACCCTACTAAATTTAACCCCACACTTAATTCAACACAACACTTGGTCATAAACGCTCTTAAAATGCTCTTGACCTAATGAAAGGGTAAGAGTTAAAACAGCAAGGTTCAAGCTAATGATGTTGTGAAAAAGAAAGAGAAGGAAAAATGAAATAGGGCTCAAAATTGGCTAGCTAAGGTTAAAAATAGGGTTGGTCTTTTTAAGCCAAAGTGGGTTCACCTAATTGCCTTAATCATCTTGATGCCTAATTGAAATTTTTATGTAATCTTAAAATGTATGTCAAAGCAAGTTCTAGTAAATTATCAATCAAAGATGTCCACACACAACAAGAATAATCAGTTGATGGCTCAATTCCTCACTAGGTTGATGGTAATGCAAAGAAAAACCAACAAAATTGACAATAAGCACCAATTCTACTCAATTCTCAAGTTCATGCTACAAAAATTCAAATGTCATCAGTCAAAAATTTATAACAATTGAACTTTCCAAAATTTATTTATTCAAAGAAAACATGAAAAACATTAACTAAACTAACACAAAAATAAATTAAAATTAAAAACACAAATCACAAAATGCAATTAAAAATGAAAACACAAAACATAAAATGCACCCCACACTTAAAATTTCACATTGTCCTCAATGTGAGTATGCATAAACTAAAGGAGAGTTTAGATGAAACCCCACCTTTTTTTTTTCACAAACCAAAAATACAAGAATTAAAGACATAAAATTTAAAGAACGAATAAAATGGTGGGTTGCCTCCCACCCAGTACTTCTTTAACGTCGTATTAGTTGGACGTTCAGGGTAGATGTCCCTAGTCTTGGAGGTGTAAAACCTCCTTTAGGTCCTGTATTTCCCCTCCAAAATAAAATTTGAGCCTGTGTCCATTGACTTTAAAATCTCCTTTTTCCGGGTGGGTTATTTCAACCACTCCATAGGGAAAAACTTCCTTGACAGTAAAAGGACCAGACCATCGAGATTTCAACTTAACTGGAAAGAGTCGAAGCCTTAAATTATATAGTAATACCTGATCTCCCGCTTGAAACTCTTTTTGTTCCTTAATGTGAGCATCATGCCATCTCTTGGTATGTTCCTTATACATTTTTGCATTGTCATAAGCTTGCAATCTCCACTCATCTAACTCTTTTACCTGTAATTTTTGCCTTTCACCTGCACAAGCTAGATCAAGGTTAATTTATTTTATGGCCCAATATGCATTATTCTCTATTTCAACAGGTAAATGGCAAGCTTTTCCATATACCAACCTAAATGGTGTAGTGCCCAAGGGAGTTTTGAATGCAGTCCTAAAAGCCCATAGAGCATTGTCTAATTTCTCGGACCAATCCTTTCGGGATCGCTCTACAGTTTTTTCCAAAATTCTTTTAATCTCCCTATTCGTGTTCTCAACTTGGCCACTAGTTTGGGGATGATAGGGAGTAGTAAACCTATGTGTAACTCCTAAACTTTTGAAAACTTTCGCAAGCTGAAAGTTACAAAAGTGAGTACCTGATGCAAGAAAGGATCCCTTGAAGCTAGCAAGTGGACCAATCACTAGGAGCAAGGCAAAGAGATATCAAGCTAGTATGGCTTTGCATATTCAAGAAGAGATTTCCAAAGAGCTTCAAGAATTATCATTCAAGAAGATGGAGATAGATCTTGAAGAAGGCACACCAAAGCTGATTATGATGCTTAGTGTGGAAGCTAAAGGCTAGCTAAAGAAAGGTCCATGGGGGTTCATATAAAGCCTTGGGAAGTAATTTAAGGCCCATGGACAGCCCAAATAGTGTGGGGCAATTCTCATGTTGAAGGGATTAGTTTGGTTGTTTCCATACTTTATATTTTCCTTAGTGGATTAGGATTTTGTTTCCATACTTTATATTTTCCTTAGTGGATTAGGATTTTGTTTCCATACTTAATGTTTTCCTTATGCATTTAGGAATGTTTTCCTTTTGCAATCAGGAATGTTTTCCTTATGCAATCAGGAATGTTTTCCTTATGCAATTAGGAATGTTTTAGTCTTAATTTTTCATATGCAATTAGGAATTTTGTAACCCTTATTTAAGGGCACTATTAGGCCAAATTTCATATACAACAATTAATAAAAATTTTCGAATTCTTCTACAAGTTCTTCTTGTGAATTTTCGTGTGAGAGAGATTAGAGTGGATTCTTTAATTCTTTCTTTGCATCAAGAATTAGGTTTACTTATCAACAAGAGTTGTGGCATTTTCCTTCTTCTTACCAACTAAATCCTTCAATCATAGTGAGTTCGCGTCTCTTTATAGGCGTTGGGTTCCTTAGGAGGTGATTATCAAGTTTCAAGGAGTTCTCTACCATTGTTATACGTTGGGTTTGTTGCCATCATTGCTAAGGGTCCGCGTCATTTGGTATCAGAGCTTTGCTACAAGGTAATTTTTATCTACTTTGTCTTTTTAGGTGGGAATTAGAGTCTAGAAGCTAGTATTTTGGGTAGAATTGCTTAGGTCCACAAAGCAGCTTGCCAAGTGTGGGTTGTTTTTTATTCATTATATCCCAATTTGTCTTGTTTATTGGCTTCATTATTTCTGATTTCTTTATTTAGCTTTTAATTCCATTACATTGCTAAGTATCATTTGCTTGTGTCGATACTTGGTTCTATATCGTGTAGTGCAAATTACCTTGCATTGCCTCCGGATATTTGTCTTGTTTTCTATCTAGTTCTAGGATTTAGGTTCTAGTTTCTTGAACGACTTGACAATTGTTGGTTGGTGAGCTTGGTTCTGAAGTGCAATCAAGGAAGACAAGAAAAGTGAGGTAATTCTAAACACTTGAGTGAATTTCGATTATTACTAATCTTGTTTCTTTGAGTTTGTTTGTTTGTTAACATGGCTGGAAAAGGAGAAGAGACTAGCAAATAAGGAGCTATGGCCGAAAGCTTGGCTAGGCTTAATGAGACTTTGGCAGCAATGCTTGGTCGAATGGAGATGATGGATACTAGATTGCAAGAGAATGCAGCACGACAAGCACAACAAATTCAGCAAGTGCAACAAGGGCAGCCAGCCGCACATCCAAATCCCATAATGCGAGCTAGAAGAGTGCTTAGGAGAGAAGGGAAAGGAAATCTTGAAGCCCTAGAAGCAGCCGAAAGGGTAGAAGATGAAGATGAAGGTGGAAATCAACCTTTCACTGATGGTGACCTTACTTCCATCAAGATGAAGATTCCTTCCTTTGAAGGGAAGAACAATGCAGAAGAGTTCATAGAATGGGAGAGAAAAGTTGAGCAGATTTTCGAATGCCATAACTACACCGAAGAGAAGAAATCAGTTTTGGCAGCCGTAGAGTTCAAGGGGTATGCTACCTTTTGGTGGGATCAATTGAAAGCTATTAGAAGAGGGAAAGGTATGAGGCCTATTCCTGAATGGTCAACCTTGAAAGAACTAATGAGAAACCGATTTGTACCATCTCACTACATTCGGGATTTGTACAATCTACTAGCAAGACTAGTTCAAGGTGGAAGAAGTGTGGAAGAGTACCACAAAGAGATGGAGATGATCATGGCTAGGGCAAATATTGATGAAGATGAAG
The DNA here is from genome assembly GCA_947685225.1 of Garcia nutans. Lineage (NCBI taxonomy): Eukaryota > Viridiplantae > Streptophyta > Magnoliopsida > Malpighiales > Euphorbiaceae > Garcia > Garcia nutans. The sequence continues at coordinate 25,601,530 of CANTUV010000007.1, read as the reverse complement.
ACAAGAAGATGTTACGATTTCTTGGGGGATTGAACTTGAACATAGCCAATGAATTGGAGATGTATGAATTCAACACAATGGAAGAGTTAGTTCAAAAGGCCATGAAGAGAGAGAGAAGATTGAAGAATAAAGCTATTTCGAAAACTAGCTACTCTAAAACTAGTGGAAATTTTTCAAACTTCAAGGGTTCAAGTTCGAGTGGAGGTTCCTACAAAGGGGATTACAAGGGTTCTTTCCAAAAGAATTCATCCTAAAATCCTAATTTCAAGAAGTCGAATGATGGGGATGCAAAAACAGCCAAGGAAACACCTTCTAGACCTACTCCAAGTAGGGAAATTAAATGCTACAAGTGTTTGGGAAGTGGACACATTGCTTCTCAATGTCTGAATAAGAGGGTGATGATTGCTACCCATGTAACACCCCTTCCCGACCTACGTGTGTAAGCTGAGTAGAGGCGCACACTATCCTAATGTTGTTACCAATTTTACTTAGTCAATTTTTAGTTCCAATTTTTACATAAATTTTGCCATAGTTTCGCCTAGAAATTGAGTCCCAAGTGTCGACAAAACTGGTTTTTTTCTGATTTTTGAAAACATTTTTACACAAACCAATGCAAATAAAATCATTCTCAGTACACTCCCAATAAATCCCCCTTATAACCTCAACTACAACCTGCAAAAAGGATTTACACTTCTAGTACAAAATAAAGTAAAGGTTTATTATGAAATACAGTAGATAAAATATTTATTCACTATGCAGCAGAAAGTAACAATATTTACAAATTCATATACATCAAAACTCAAGTTTTACAAAACATAAAGTTTATACATGTTTGGCAGTCAGTCTTTGATCTTTAAGCCCACAATTCACACTTCAGAATCTAAGCTCTACTCGGCCTAGAGGAACTCTCCGGTTCCACCCTGTCACCTGCGCGATAAACCACAATCGCGCTAAGCCAATGGCTTAGTGGTACAAACAACCATAATATTATGCTTTGATGCAATGCCAATGCCACACAATCAAGTTTCATAAACAATTCATGAAGTACTACTCACAATTTCCACATCCATAATCATATTAAAGCAAAGACAAATATATATCTCATTAATCATTTGTTTCCCCTTTTTGAATTATATATATATAAACAAAGACAAGCATGGGCCCAAAAAGAAATCTAATATGTTATTCAAAGTTCAGAGTTACTGCTTTGGTCCATAATCACAATCATCAAGCCCGTAGGCGAAAATATATATATCTCTATCCATGGATAGCGTAACATACCCAGTCTCTTGGATCTCAACCAGGTTAAAACCGAAGAAGTCCTCAACCCGGCTAGACTGTTACTGTTTTTGAGGCTTACGACCCAGTCTTTTCACCTCAAAAACATCACATTTCACATTTATCATTTCACATTTTTCAACTGGAACCGGCTTACGACCCGGTCATTTCACCTATCCAGTGATTCATAGGCATGCCGCCAAACTCAAAACTCTGAAAATTGAATTAACATATTAGGCACAAAATCATTTAATTTATCTCTTTAAAAATTTCTTTCTCAATTCATTTCATATTCCACAATCAATTAGGTAACCATGCCTCAATCATCTCATTTGCATCATTATCACCAAACACATTGGTTTTACATCTCATTATATCTCAAATCACATTAATCAATTCATCACTCAAGTGTACATAACCAATGGCATTAACACACATTTTACATGCTCATCACAACATTCACATTATACCAAACATACATTATTAATATGCATTAACAATGCATTAGATTTCTTAACACATTTACAATCAAATGTATGTTAAGTCTCAACATCATATGAATGTATGCAATAATGTAGTTTGTACTTACCTTAAAACCAACTCACACCAATCTATACACTTACTCTTCCAAGAATCCTCAACACTTAGGTTAGGGCAATTCAACCTCTTCACAACCTAATCCAAAAGGAATATTAGCAAAATGACCATATGAATAGTAATTCTGGTTTTGGACTCAACTTAATCCTTATTTTGAAAAATTGTATAAAATAATCTACTTGACTAAAAACTCTAAAATTTTTACCAAATTTAGTTTTACATCTTAAAATCATTCCTTTAAAATTTAAGATCAAACTGAACACAAAATCTTGGTCAAATAGTTCAGCCAACCAGACTGCTCCAATTGCCCTGCATCCTGGCAGCAGTTCTGAACTTTGTGAATTTCGTAAATTAAATTCAATCAACGTAGTTCCAAATTATTTTTCTCATATACTAGACTCACTAAACAACAACATATCCAAAATTTAATTGGACATTATTTTTCTACATTTTATTAAAAATCCCGAAACATAGCTGTCTCAGTTAAGGTACCTGTTGGAATAGGTCTAATAAAAATAATCTTTCCAAAATCATAACCATTCCAAAATCAAATCAAAATATTTTGCAGTCATTCTAGACTCATAGAGGCACAACATATCAAAAATTCACTTCAAGAACGTTTTTCTATATTTAATTAAAAATCATACAATAAAGTACCAAACTCATGTATTCTATGCTTTCAACTTCACTAAACACAACTCTTACTCTTCCATCACCAACACTAACCTAACTTCTTATCTTTAATTCCATTTCAACACTTTTACACACACCATACACAAACACACTCCAACCATCAAGTACACTCCATCAAACTCAAATAAAATTCCAAATAGAACAAGAGAAATCAAGAGAAAACTTACCAAAAATGATGAACTTCTTGAATTTCTAACTTGTTTTCTTGAAATCTTCCTTCAATTTTATCCTAGAAATCAAAACCTCTCTTGCTCTCTTGTCTCTTTAGTGTGCCGGCCATCCCCAAAAGAAAAAGAAAAATGATGAGTAAAATAAATCAAAGTCAAATATTTAGTCTCCTCTTAATTCTCCACCAAGTATTTTTAATATTAAAATAATCCATCTTCTCTCTTCCGCTCATCTAAATTTCTATTTCCATTAATTAATTAATTCAACAATAATAAACATAAATATCTTCTTCTTTTGACTTTCTTATTTGACTTGTGTATATGTTATATATATTTCCATATATACAACATATACACTCCCTCTTAAATTCTTTTCTCTTTCAAATTTAACATATACATTCAATCCAAATAAAATAACAATTATATCAAAACTTCTAGGGCGCACTTTGGGATATTACAATTCTCCCCCTCTAAAAAGAAATTTCGTCCTCGAAATTACCTGATATCAAGTCTGAAACAGTTAAGGATACTGATCTCGTATCGCTTGCTCACTCTCCCAAGTTGCCTCTTCTCTACCATGATTCTTCCAAAGAACTTTTACAAGTGGCACTTTCTTATTTCTCAACTTTTTCACTTCATGTGCCAAAATAGCAATTGGTTCTTCTTCAAAAGTTAGATCCGGACTCACCTCAATAGATTCAACTGGTAAAACATGAGATGGGTCAGATCTATACCATCGCAACATAGAAACATGAAAGACATTATGGATTCTATCCAACTCAGGCGGCAAAGAAAAACGATAAGCAACTAGTCCAACTCTTTCTAATATCTCATACGGTCCAATGAAACGAGGACTTAGCTTCCCTTTTCGACCAAATCTCAATATCTTTTTCCAAGGAGACACTTTCAAAAATACTTTATCTCCAACATCAAACTCTATGTCTCTCCTCTTCAAATCTAAATAAGACTTTTGTCGGTCTGAAGCTGCTTTCAACCTATCCCGAATCATCTTCACTTTTTCTTCAGTCTCTTTAATCAGATCAGGACCAATTAACTTGCCCTCTCCAATTTCATTCCAACATAAAGGCGTTCTACATCTTCTCCCATACAATGCCTCAAATGGTGCCATTCCAATACTGGATTGATGACTGTTGTTGTAAGCAAATTCTACAAGTGGCAAAAATCTGTCCCAATTTCCAGAGAAATCAATGACACAACTTCTCAACATATCCTCGATAATCTGTATCACTCTCTCTGACTGCCCATCTGTCTGCGGATGAAAAGCAGTGCTAAAATGCAATTGAGAACCCAAAGCACCATGTAAACTCTTCCAAAATCTCGAAGTAAATCTAGGATCTCGATCAGACACTAAAGAAATTGGGACTCCATGCAACTTTATTATCTCATTGATGTACAACTCAGCTAACTTCTCAAGTGAAAAGTCCATCCGAACCGGAAGAAAATGAGCTATCTTTGTCAACCTATCAACAACCACCCAAATGGCATCATGCTTCCTCTGTGTCATAGGCAAACCAGACACAAAATCCATTGTGATTCTCTCCCATTTCCATTCAGGCACTGATAAAGGTTGAAGCAACCCAGTTGGAACTTGATGCTCAGCTTTAACCCTCTAACAAGTGAGACATTTGGATACAAATTCTGCTATGTCTCTCTTCATACCTGACCACCAGTAATGCTGTTTCAAATCATGGTATATCTTTGTACTTCCCGGATGCATAGTAAAAACCGATTAGTGTGCTTCCTCCAAAATAACCTTTTTCAAACTATCATTATCAGGAACACACAATCTATCCTTAAACCAAAGGCTACCATCACTTCTCACAAAGAAATCTTGGCTCTCCCTGTTTTGGCAATCTGAAACAATCTTCTAAATTTTCTCATCTGTCAATTGAGCCTCCTTAATCTGATCCAACAATACTTGTCTCAATTGCAACTGAGCCAACAATGCACCATCATCACATGCTTCAAAACTAGCATGTAACGCTCTCAACTCAACAAGCAACGAGAGCGAATAAACAGCCAAACCTGCCAGAGACTTCTGACTCAAGGCGTCAACAACTACATTTGCCTTACCAGGATGATAATCAATCAAACAGTCGTAGTCTTTGATCAGCTCTAACCATCGCCTTTGCCGAAGATTCAGCTCCCTCTAGACACCCAAATATTTCAAACTTTTATGATCCGTATAGATAAAACATTTCTCCCCATACAAGTAATGTCGCCAAATCTTCAAAGCAAATACTATAGCTGCCAATTCCAGATCATGTGTTGGATAATTGAGCTCATGCGACTTCAACTGCCGAGAAGCATAAGCTACAACTTTACCCTCTTACATCAAGACACATCCTAAACCATTATGTGAAGCATCACTCCAAATTACATAAGGTTTATCTTCCATGGGTAAAGTAAGAACAGGTGCTTGAGTCAACATTTCTTTCAACTGATCAAAACTAGCTTGACACTGATCTGTCCACACAAATCTAACTCCCTTTCGAAGCAATCTGGTGAGTGGAGTAGCTATCAAAGAAAAACCTTTCACAAACCTTCGATAATAGCCTGCCAAACCCAGAAAACTTCTAACTTCAGTCACTGACTTTGGTGGACTCCAATTCAAAATAGCTTCAACTTTACTTGGATCGACTCTTATACCATCTGCTGAAACTATATGACCAAGAAAAGTTACTTGGTCAAGCCAAAACTCACACTTTGACAGCTTAGCATACAACTGCTTCTCTCTCAAGATTTGTAACACAATTCGCAGATGCTTGTCATGTTCTTCCTCATTATGTGAATACACCAAAATATCATCGATGAAAACCACCACAAACTGATCCAGATAGGGCCTAAACACCCTATTCATCAAATCCATGAAAGCTGCAGGTGCATTCATCAATCTAAAAGGCATTACCAAGAACTCATAATGCCCATATCTTGTGTGGAAAGCTGTCTTAGAAACATCTTCAGCTCTAACCCTCAATTGATGGTACCCTGATCTTAAATCAATTTTGGAAAACACCACTGCTCCCTTCAACTGATCAAAGAGATCATCAATTTGGGGCAAAGGATACTCATTCTTGATAGTTACTTTGTTTAATTGCCTATAATCGATGCACAATCTCAAAGTACCATCCTTTTTCTTCACAAACAACACAGGAGCTCCCCACGGAAAAACACTAGGGCAAATAAACCCTTTATCCAACAACTCCTGCAACTGCACCTTCAACTCTCTCAATTCAGTAGGTGCCATTCGATAAGGAGTGATAGAGATGGGAGTGGTACCAGGCAACAAATCGATACCAAACTCAACCTCTCTCTCAGGGGGTAACCCTGGCAACTCCTCTGGAAATACATCTGAAAACTCAGCAACTGTGAGTATACTATCAAGTTGAGAACCCATTACTCTGGTATCCAAAACATGAGCAAGATAAGCATCACACCCTTTTCTAATCAACTTTCTGGCTGAAACAGCTGAAACCAACAAGGATGCAAGTTGTCTCTGCTCACTAGATACTAATATACTTCTACCATCACCAGTTCTCAAAGTAACACATTTCTTTTGACAATCCACCACAGCTCCATGCTTAGACAACCAATCCATGCCTAAGATCAAATCATATTCTTTAAAAGGCATTTCAATTAAATCACCAAGAAACTCCTCACTTTGCACCACAACAGCACTATCACGATGCACCTTACTCACCACAACACTATTCCTAAAGGATTGGTCACTAAGACATCAAATCCTAAGGACTCTGAATGTAATTCAGACACAGGCAAGATAGATGCACTTATGTATGAATGAGTAGATCCTAGATCAATCAAAGCAAGTACTGAAATGCCAAATAAAGAAAATGTACCCGCTATAACTGCTAAAGCATCCGGCTGCCTCTGCATCACATATACTCTCTGAGAAGATCCGGCCTCCTCTGGTCTACTGCCCCTGGATGAAGATCCTCCTCTCTGACTAAACCCAGGTCTACCACCTCTACTGAAACCTCTGCCCCCTCGACCACCTCTGCTGACACTAGGTCGAGAAGCTGCAGTATCAGCCTGCCTATACTCCTGCATTTCAGGACAATCTCTAACAAAATGAGCTAGTGACCCACATCTAAAACACCCAGCTGATCCACCAATCTTCCAACAAACACCCCTATGGGTCTTACCACAATGCTCACATACAGGTGGAGTAGACCTCTGAATCACTGGAGTCAGGGCACTAGCTACAGAAACTGTCGGTCTCGGCCTCTGCCTCTGATACTGAACTGATATGCCCGACTGTCTCTGGCTTCTACTGGTTCTCAAAACAAAACCTCCTCGACCCCTCTTCATAGATGAAGACCCTGCCTCAAACTAGGGTCTCCTTACCCTGGTCTCTTCCTCGGTAGTAGCTGCTGCAATGCCCTGTGCTCTCTCAACACTTCTAGCTGCTGCAACAAGCTGAGAAAAATCCTGGTACCGGGAACCAGCCACAATGCACATGATAGAGGGCCTCAATCCCTCCTCAAATCTTCGACACCGGTCTATTTCATCGAAAATAATTCCCCCGGCATATCGACTCAACCGGATATACTCAATCTCATATTCTGTTACCGTCCGATTGTCTTGCCTCAAATTCAGGAATTCCATCTTCTTAATATCTTTATACTCCCTTGGAGTATATTTCTGCTCGAACTCCCTCAGAAAATCACCATAAGATAATGTAGGTGGATCATCCATGGCATGCGGAACCGTCTTCCACCAGTCATAGGCATCTTTCTATAGGAGGGACCTGGCATAGTCAAATTTTTCATCTGAAGTAGCTTGCAACTGGATGAATATTCTCTGCACTTTATCCAACCAGTGCTCAGCCACTGCAGGATCGGTAGTGCCCAAGAAATCTTCAGCCCCATATTTTCTCAACTTATCATAATGTCTTACCGGCACCTGAGGCTGTGGTGGTGGAGGCTACACTGGAGCTGGCCTCAATAGTTCTATCACATGCCTTAGCCAACCCGGCGGAACATCCTCTACAGCTGATCTCTCTGGCACAGAAACAGGTGCCTCACTAACCCTCTCAACTCTATTTCCATCTCTACTCTCTCCTGGAGCTACACTCTCAGCACTTTCTTCTACAGTCTGACGTGAATAGGACTCCATTACTACCTATATCTGCAAACACAGTAGAATATTCCTCATTAAAGATCAAAGACTGCCATACCAAAACATGTATTTTATTCAAAAACCAACTTTTAAAATTAAAATATTCTTTTTCTTACAATTCACCTAGGTTGAGAATCTCAAACCTTGGCTCTGATACCAAAAATTGTAACACCCCTTCCCGACCTACGTGTGTAAGCTGAGTAGAGGTGCCACACTATCCTAATGTTGTTACCAATTTTACTTAGTCAATTTTTAGTTCTGATTTTTATAGAAATTTTGCCATAGTTTCGCCTAGAAATTGAGTCCCAAGTGTCGACAAAACTGGTTTTTTTTTCTGATTTTTGAAAATATTTTTACACAAACCAATGCAAACAAAATCATTCTCAGTACACTCCCAATAAATCCCCCTTATAACCTCAACTACAACCTGCAAAAAGGATTTACACTTCTAGTACAAAATAAAGTAAAGGTTTATTATGAAATACAGTAGATAAAATATTTGTTCACTATGCAGCGGAAAGTAACAATATTTACAAATTCATATACATCAAAACTCAAGTTTTACAAAACATAAAGTTTATACATGTTTGGCAGTCGGTCTTTGATCTTTAAGCCCACAATTCACACTTCAGAATCTAAGCTCTACTCGGCCTAGAGGAACTCTCCGGTTCCACCCTGTCACCTGCGCGATAAACCACAATCGCGCTAAGCCAACGGCTTAGTGGTACAAACAACCATAATATTATGCTTTGATGCAATGCCAATGCCACACAATCAAGTTTCATAAACAATTCATGAAGTACTACTCACAATTTCCACATCCATAATCATATTAAAGCAAAGACAAATATATATCTCATTAATCATTTGTTTCCCCTTTTTGAATTATATATATACATATAAACAAAGACAAGCATGGGCCCAAAAAGAAATCTAATATGTTATTCAAAGTTCAGAGTTACTGCTTTGGTCCATAATCACAATCATCAAGCCCGTAGGCAAAAATATATATATCTCTATCCATGGATAGCGTAACAAACCCAGTCTCTTGGATCTCAACCTGGTTAAAACCGAGGAAGTCCTCAACCGGCTAGACTGTTACTGTTTTTGAGGCTTACGACCCAGTCTTTTCACCCCAAAAATATCACATTTCACATTTATCATTTCACATTTTTCAATTGGAATCGGCTTACGACCCGGTCATTTCACCTATCCAGTGATTCATAGGCATGCCGCCAAACTCAGAACTCTGAAAATTGAATTAACATATTAGGCACACAATCATTTAATTTATCTCTTTAACAATTTATTTCTCAATTCATTTCATATTCCACAATCAATTAGGCAACCATGCCTCAATCATCTCATTTGCATCTTTATCACCAAACACATTGGTTTTACATCTCATTATATCTCAAATCACATTAATCAATTCATCACTCAAGTGTACATAACCAATGGCATTAACACACATTTTACATGCTCATCACAACATTCACATTATACCAAACATACATTATTAATATGCATTAACAATGCATTTGATTTCTTAATACATTTACAATCAAATGTATGTTAAGTCTCAACATCATATGAATGTATGCAATAATGTAGTTTGTACTTACCTTAAAACCAACTCACACCAATCTATACACTTACTCTTCCAAGAATCCTCAACACTTAGGTTAGGGCAATTCAACCTCTTCACAACCTAATCCAAAAGGAATATTAGCAAAATGACCATATGAATAGTAAATTCTGGTTTTGGACTCAACTTAATCCTTATTTTGAAAAATTGTATAAAATAATCTACTTGACTAAAAACTCTAAAATTTTTACCAAATTTAGTTTTACATCTTAAAATCATTCCTTTAAAATTTAAGATCAAACTGAACACAAAATCTTGGTCAAATAGTTCACCCAACCAGACTGCTCCAATTGCCCTGCATCCTGGCAGCAGTTCTGAACTTTGTGAATTTCGTAAATTAAATTCAATCAACGTAGTTCCAAATTATTTTTCTCATATACTAGACCCACTAAACAACAACATATCCAAAATTTAATTGGACATTATTTTTCTACATTTTATTAAAAATCCCGAAACATAGCTGTCTCAGTTAAGGTACCTGTTGGAATAGGTCTAATAAAAATAATCTTTCCAAAATCATAACCATTCCAAAATCAAATCAACATATTTTTCAGTCATTCTAGACTCATAGAGGCACAACATATCAAAAATTCACTTCAAGAACGTTTTTCTATATTTAATTAAAAATCATACAAAAAAGTACCAAACTCATGTATTCTATGCTTTCAACTTCACTAAACACAACTCTTACTCTTCCATCACCAACACTAACCTAACTTCTTATCTTTAATTCCATTTCAACACTTTTACACACACCATACACAAACACACTCCAACCATCAACTACACTCCATCAAACTCAATCAAAATTCCAAATAAAACAAGAGAAATCAAGAGAAAACTTACCAAAAATGATGAACTTCTTGAATTTCTAAGTTGTTTTCTTGAAATATTCCTTCAATTTTATCCTAGAAATCAAAACCTCTCTTGCTCTCTTGTCTCTTTAGTGTGCCGGCCATCCCCAAAAGAAAAAGAAAAAATGAAGAGTAAAATAAATCAAAGTCAAATATTTAGTCTCCTCTTAATTCTCCACCAAGTATTTTTAATATTAAAATAATCCATCTTCTCTCTTCCGCTCATCTAAATTTCTATTTCCATTAATTAATTAATTCAACAATAATAAACATAAATATCTTCTTCTTTTGACTTTCTTATTTGACTTGTGTATATGTTATATATATTTCCATATATACAACATATACACTCTCTCTTAAATTCTTTTCTCTTTCAAATTTAACATATACATTCAATCCAAATAAAACAACAATTATATCAAAACTTCTAGGGCGCACTTTGGGATATTACAACCCATGAAGGGGAAATTGAATCAGAATCTGAACATGAAGAAGAAGAGGAGGCCGAATGTGGTGATAGGGCTGAATATGATGAAGAGGCTTGGGAGAATCAAGTCTTGAATGCTGAACATGGAGAGATGCTTGTTACTAGAGGAGCCTTGAATATTCATGTCAAGGAAGAAGGCTTGGATCAAAGGGAGAATCTTTTCCACTCTAGGTGTTTGGTGAATGGCAAGGTTTGTACACTTATCATTGATGGTGGAAGTTGTACCAATGCTGCTAGTACTACAATGGTGGATAAATTGGGGTTAACTTGTTTTAAACATCCCAATCCTTACAAGTTGCATTGGTTCAATGACGCTGGGGAAGTAAAAGTGTTAAAGCAAGTCAAGGTACCATTCTCCATTGGGTGGTATAAAGATGAGGTTTTGTGTGATGTAGTGCCAATGCAAGCTGGACATTTGCTATTAGGAAGACCATGGCAGCATGATAGAAGGGCACAACATGATGGCTTTTCTAATAAGTATACCTTTACTTATGAAGGAAAGAAGGTTGTTCTAGCACCATTATCACCTCAGGAGGTGTATGAAGATCAGAAGAGGATGCTAGAGAGGGAGAAAGAAGTTTCGGCCAACATGAACCAAGGGGGTTCAAATTCGGCCAATGATGTTTCTTCAACACCCAAGGGTAATTCTAAGGGTAGGGAGAGAGAAAATAATAAAGTGAGCGAGTGCAGAAAGGGAAAAGAGGCCGAGAGTCAAAAGAAAGTAAGCAAACAAATAAATGGCCCATTGGTGAGAGAAAATAAGCAAGGAGAAAAAGCAAAACATACTTTTTATGCAAGAGCAAGAGAGATAGATGTAGGGCAGCCTGTACTCATTATTATGTATAAAGAATTGTTACTTGCTGACAGTGAAGAATCTCTTGATTCTTTACCTTCTAGTTTTGTGTCTTTGTTGTAGGATTTTAAGGATGTGTTTCCTAAAGACCTTCCTAGTGGTTTGCCGCCATTAAGAGGGATTGAACATCAAATTGATTTCATACCCAATTCTACAATTCCAAACCGGCCAGCATATAGGAGCAATCCTATGGAGACAAAAGAGATGCATAAGAAACCAAGGGCAAATATTGAGAAAAGGAACAAGAGATATGCTGATTCTGCAAATAGAGGGAGACGTGAGATTAAGTTTCAAGTAGGAGATTGGGTTTGGGTGCATTTTCGAAAAGAGAGGTTTCCTATCCAAAGGAAGAATAAGTTGCAAGCAAGGGGAGATGGCCCATTCCAAGTGCTGGAGAAGATTAACGACAATGCCTACAAGATCGACTTACCAGGTACGTATAATGTTAGTGCTACTTTCAATGTAAGTGATCTTTCTCCTTTTGATGATGCAGATTTGAGGACAAATCTTTTTGAAGAGGGGGAGAATGATGCAAGAAAGGATACCTTGAAGCTAGCAAGTGGACCAATCACTAGGAGTAAGGCAAAGAGATATCAAGCTAGTATGGCTTTGCATATTCAAGAAGAGATTTCCAAAGAGCTTCAAGAATTATCATTCAAGAAGATGGAGATAGAGCTTGAAGAAGGCACACCAAAGCTGATTATGATGCTTAGTGTGGAAGCTAAAGGCTAGCTAAAGAAAGGTCCAACGTGCAAGAAGAAAGGTCCATGGGGGTTCATATAAAGCCTTGGGAAGTAATTTAAGGCCCATGGACAGCCCAAATAGTGTGGGGCGTTTCTTATGTTGAAGGGATTAGTTTGGTTGTTTCCATACTTTATATTTTCCTTAGTGGATTAGGATTTTGTTTCCATACTTTATATTTTCCTTAGTGGATTAGGATTTTGTTTCCATACTTAATGTTTTCCTTATGCATTTAGGAATGTTTTCCTTATGCAATCAGGAATGTTTTCCTTATGCAATCAGGAATGTTTTTCTTATGCAATTAGGAATGTTTTCCTTTTGCAATTAGGAATGTTTTAGTCTTAATTTTCCATATAAAATTAGGAATTTTGTAACCCTTATTTAAGGGCACTATTAGGCCAAATTTCATATACAACAATTAATAAAAATTTTCGAATTCTTCTACAAGTTCTTCTTGTGAATTTTTGTGTGAGAGAGATTAGAGTGGATTCTTTAATTCTTTCTTTGCATTAAGAATTAGGTTTACTTATCAACAAGAGTTGTGGCGTTTTCCTTCTTCTTACCAACTAAATCCTTCAATCATAATGAGTTCGCGTCTCTTTATAGGCGTTGGGTTCCTTAGGAGATGATTATCAAGTTTCAAGGAGTTCTCTACCATTGTTATACGTTGGGTTTGCTGCCATCATTGCTAAGGGTCCGCGTCAGTAACCCTATCACTTATAATTGCTTTTGGTGTACCAAATCAAGAAAACAACTTCTTCAAAAATTTCACCACAACCCTAGCATCATTGATTGCTACAAAAATATATTTGTTACCAAATGAATTTGGAAAGGGTCCCATAAAATCTATCCCCCATACATCAAAAATTTCACAAACTAAAATCCCATTTTGGGGCATTTCATCACGAGATGAAATATTTCCAGTTCTTTGGAAATGATCACAATGATTTACAAATTCGTAGCTATCTCTAAACAGAGTGGGCCAATAAAATCTTGATTCTAGTACCTTTTAAGCAGTCCTATTGGCTCCCATATGACCACCAGCTGGTCCAGCATGGCATTGACTAAGAATGTTCATTGTTTCAGGCCATGCCACACATCGTCGGATCATGTGATCCTTACATAATCTAAACAAAAAGGGATCCTCCCAAAAATAATACTTTAAATCAGAAAATAATTTCTTCTTTGCTTGATAGGTTAAGTCCTTAGGAAGTTCCCTAACAGCTAAATAGTTAGCAAAATCTGCAAACCAAGGTGTTTCAAAATTTAAGTTACTTACCTCACTTACCATGGCATACAGCTGCTCATCGGGGAAGTAATCATCAATGTCCCCTTCTTCAAACCTCTCCAAGGTTGGATTTTACAAGCGAGAAAGATGATCTGCTGCAAGATTTTCAGCTCCCTTCTTGTCTTGAATTATCAAGTCAAATTCCTGCAACAATAAAACCCAACAGATTAGCCTAGGCTTTGCATCAATTTTTGCAAAAAAAACCTTAAAGCCGAATGGTCTGTATAAACAATCACTTTTAACAAGATTAGGTATGATCTAAACTTGTCAAAAGCAAAAACCACAGCTAGCAGCTCTTTCTCTATAGTTGTGTAATTTGCTTGAGCTGTGTTCAAGGTCTTGCTTGCATAGTAGATAGGCTGAAAGTATTTCTCCTTGCGTTGACCCAAGACTGCTCCCACTACAAAGTCACTTGCATTGCACATTAGTTCAAATGGTAGATTCCAATTAGGAGCTACCATGATTGGAGCATGGGTCAATTTCTCCTTGAGGGTTGTGAATGCTCTCAAACATTCCTCATCAAAAACAAAGTTCACATCTTTCTCAAGGAGTCTTGTCAATGGACGGGCTATCTTAGAAAAATCTCTAATGAACCTCCGATAAAAACCTGCATGTCCTAGAAAACTTCTGATGGCCTTCACAGATGTGGATGGTGGTAACTTCTCAATTATGTCTACCTTTGCCCGATCTACCTCAATGCCCTTGCTTGAAATTTTGTGTCCCAATACGATTCCCTCTTGAACCGTGAAATGACATTTTTCCCAATTAAGCACTAGATTGGTTTTCTCACATCTCGTCAAGACTCTTTCAAGGTTTTCCAAACATCTTTCAAATGAACTGCCATAGATCGAGAAATCATCCATAAACACCTCCATAATATCCTCTATAAGCTCATCAAAGATTGCTACCATGCACCTTTGGAAAGTTGCATGTGCATTGCACAACCCGAATGGCATTCTTCGATATGCGAATGTCCCATATAGGCAGGTGAATGTAGTTTTCTCTTGGTCTTCCGGGGCAATAGGAATTTGAAAATAGCCTGAAAGGCCATCCAAAAAGCAGTAGTACTCATGGCCGGATAACCTCTCTAACATCTGATCAATGAAGGGTAAAGGAAAGTGATCCTTTCTAGTTGCATCATTCAATTTTCTGTAGTCAATGCAAACCCTCCAACCAGTAACTGTTCTTGTTGGGATCAACTCATCATTTTCATTAGCGACCACTGTCATCCCTCCTTTCTTTGGTACTACTTGAACTGGGCTCACCCAAGAGCTGTCCGAGATCGGATAGATAATCCCTGCATCAAGTAGTTTTATCACTTCAGTCTTCACTACATCTTTCATCTTTGGGTTTAGTCTCCGTTGTGGTTGCACTACTGGTTTGAATTCATCTTCCATCAGTATCTTGTGAGTGCAATAGGATGGACTGATACCCTTTATGTCTGCTATCTTCCAAGCTATCACTTGCTTATGTTTCTGCAACAACTGAATAAGCTTCTCCTTTTGCTCAAAAGATTGGTGGGAACTCAGAATTATTGGTAGTTTCTTTTTCTCTGCCAGAAATCCATACTCAAGGTGATCTGGAAGGGGCTTCATTTCCAAGTTGGGTGGATCAATCACCAATGGTTTTGGCTTTTCTTCCTTTGGCATCTCAATAGTCTCATATGCCCTGCATTTGAACTATTTGCTTGCTTCAAGAAAAGCAAGCTGCTCCATTGCTTCTTGACCCTCAACATTTTCCTGCAATAAACACAACTCAAGGGGATCCTTGGAAACAATGTTAGTAACACAATTTACAGTCTCATGCTCAACAACATCATTGCATGATTCCGCTTCATCAAGTGAAAGTGAATGTTTCATGGCATCATGTATCCTAAAAATAACTTTCTCATCACCCATTCTCAAAGTTAATGTGCCATCATGAACATCGATAATGGCCTACCAAGAATAAGTGAAACATCTACATCCTCATCAATATCAATGACAACAAAATCATTGGGGGAAAATGAAATCCCCGACTTTTACCAACACATCTTCTATAATGCCACGAGGGTGGACTATTGACTTATCAGCAAGTTGGATGGTCATGAGTGTTAGTTTAGGTTTACCAATGCCTAACTCTTTGAAAATTTTATAGGGCATAACACTTATGCTAGCCCCCAAATCAGCTAATGCACTCTTGACCTCAAGGTTACCTATTAAACATGGAATGGTAAAACTACCTGGATCTTTTAACTTCTTAGGTAACCTCCTTTGTAAAATTGCTGCACTCTTTTCAGATAACTGCACTAAAGATAGTTCCTCAAGTTTCCTTTTGTTAGAAAGGATATCTTTCAAAAATTTAGCATATTTAGGCATCTGTGACAAAGCTTCAGCAAATGGAATATTAATGTGTAATTGTTTAAAAGTTCAAGAAACTTATCGAACTGAGCATCAAACTTGTCCTTGTTCAACCTTGCCGGATAAGGTACTCTAGGTCGGTATTCCTTCAATATAGGGCTGCTTCTCTCTCTCTCACTTTCTAGTGCAGCTTTCTCTCCCGAAGTGATAGGAGGAATGTCTTCTTTTTCTTTTTCTTGTATTTCAGTCCTTTTCTCTGTCGCTTCTTCTCTTTTCTCATCCACATTACCTTTGATCTCTTTTCCACTCCTTAGTGTAATTGCCTTAAGCTGCTCTTTAGGATTTGCCTCAATGTTGCTAGGCAAACTTCCTTGTGGTCTCTCACTGAGCAACTTGGCAATTTGCCCCATCTGATTCTCCAAATTATGAATAGAGGCTTGCTGATTTCTTAGGGTGGTTTCAGTTGATTGGAGCCTAGTTTCAGAAGCTGCTATAAATTTCTCCATCATGTCCTCCAAACTACTCTTTCTTGGAGGGGCAACTTGTTGATGTTGGGGCTACAGGAATCCAGGGGGAGGTCTTGGATTATTTTGATTATTCCATGAGAAATTTGGATGATTTCTCCACCCCAGATTGTATGTGTTGCTGTAGAGGTTATTTTGTTGTTGCCTTGGCATATTTTCCACATAATCTACTTGCTCTTGCCTATTAAACAAGTTGCCACTTTGGAAATCTTGACTTTGATGTCCACCCCCACACCATTCACAAGACATCACTTGCATTACTTTCCCAGAAGAAGAGGCCAAGGAATCAAATTTTTTTATTCAATGCTTCCAATTGGGCTGTCAAAGCCACCACAGGATCTAATTGGTGTGAACCCATGACCTTCAGCTTTCCTTGCTCCCTTGGGGCTTGCCACTGATAATTGGTGATAGCCATGTCTTCAATTAAATCACTTGCTTGTTCAGGTGTCTTGTTATTTATGGTACCACCAGTTGCTGCATTAATGGATTGCTTATTTACATAATTCAACCCATTGTAAAATGTTTGAATTTGAAGCCATAGTGGAAGTCCATGATGAGGACACCTTCTCAGCAAATCTTTAAATCTTTCCCAGGCATCATAAAGGGTCTCACCATCTTGCTGCAAAAAGGATGAGATATCATTCCTCAACTTAGCAGTTTTGGATGGTGGGAAGTATTTCTCTAGGAATTTCTCTGCCAACTGACCCCATGTGGTGAAGGTTCCTGGAGGAAAAGATTTCAGCCACTTCTTTGGTTTATCTCTAAGGGAAAATGGGAATAACCTCAGCCTAATTGCATCATCTGAGACATTATTTATCTTGAATGTGTCACATATCTCCAGAAAATTCTTAATATGTGCATTAGGATCTTCATCAGGAAACCCATCGAATTGACAAGTCTGCTGCACCATTTGAATTACATTTGCTTTTATTTCGAAGTTGTTTGCAGCAACTGTCGGCCTCCTGATACTATATTCAGCCCCATTTAGATTGGACTTAGCAAACTCCTGCATTGTTCTTGTCCAGCTCCTTCCATCACTTCAAATACTTCTTCTTGTTCTATTTCTACGTCTTCCAGAACTGCCTCCCCTTCTTCCTTTCACTTTCTCCTCAACATTTTCTCTAGCTCTGGGTCTAACTCAAGCAGTTGGGATGAGCTAGCTCTGGTCATAAACGGTAAGCAACACCTAAAATGATAGTAAATAAGCAAGAACCAATATTAGAAACAAATGAAAATAAAACTAAATCAACAGTCTTAATTATATTACTAATATTGAAACCGTTGTCCCCGGCAACGGTGCCAAAAACTTAGTGCGCACGAGCTGTGCTATAGCAATACCGCAAGTGCACGAGTCGCCCAAGTAATAAAGTAGTGAGTGAGTTATCATTCCACTGGAGACAAGGCCAAGTACTAGTGCAAACCTTAACCATTGTTTAGCAAATTAATAATTGTGTGATGCTTTATAATTAAAAACAACTAATTTAATACTGAAAGTAAAGGGAAATTAAAGGTTGTGCAAAAAGGATTAATAATAACAAAACTATCCAGATATTGAATCCTCCTAGCCTCAATGATATTTATGAACAATCAATTCAGTTAAATCATTCAATAGAATTGAGTTGGCATTCCTCTAACTTAGACTAAAACCTCTCTCGAGTGAATTAATCCCTAATCACTAAGTAGAGTGCCGGAATCTCTTCTCAAACACAATTAAGTAGATCTTGCATTAAGAACAAGGAACTATAAACCAAAGGATCTTGTAAGTCTATCTCTAGCACTCCAATCAATCCTTAACCCTTATGAGTATTCAATTCATATCAAGCTTTCTCAAGTCAATAATATGAAAATGGCAACCAATCAATAAGCATGCTATTATCAATTGGAAATAAATCATTAAGCATCATAAGAATAAAACAACTCAATCAAATGATTCAACTAAATATAATTATTCAATTCATACAAATAAGCTAGGGTTCATCAATATCTAGATAGTGAAGGAATTAGTTCATGTTCAAAACTAGAAAAACAGAACAAGATAAATGAGTAAAAGAAACCAAACAATCCATGGCGAATAATTTGTATTTCTTCACTTTAATCCTTGATTCTTGGTTTAGGGCTTGTACAAGATGTATCTCCTTCTTCAACTCAGCTCAAGACCCTCCTCTTTGCTCCAGCAGTTTCCTTCTTCTCCCTTGTTCCAGCCTTCACGTTCCAAACTCAGAATCCCATTAAAACTCCCTCTTCTTCTCTTTTGATTTCCCTCTAAATTTCAAGCCATGCTTCCAACTCATTTCCAACTCACACCACATTTCCTTGTTTCCCACTTTCTCTTTGTTTAATCTTTCTTTTGGCAAACGTAATTGGTCTGTCTCCTACTTGTCGCTCAATTCGTGCAAAAGAAACAAAGTTTTCATAGGTGACACGGCCAAGCCATGAGTGGCTTGGCCGTGTCTCTTGTTTTTCTTTGGGACACGGCCAAGCTAGTTGGTCGTGTCTCTTATTGCCCCCTCTTCCTTTTCTTTCTTTTCTCTTTGGTTTCATGGAGTGAGACGGCCAAGCTCCTGGCCGTATCATGTGACATGGCCAGTGGCTTGGCCGTGTCACTTGGGTGTGTCACCTTCTGCTTCTCTTCTTTCCTTCTTTTCTTGGCTCTTTGGCTAGGGATAGGTCACGGCCAAGCTTGTGGTCGTGTCATGTGACACGACCACTGGCTTAGGCGTATCACCTTCCAGTGTCAGCTTTTGCCTTCCTTTCCTTTCTTTCTTTGGTTTCTTGGTTTTGTTCCTTGGGTGAGACACGGCCAGTGGCTTGGCCGTGTCTCTTGGGTGTGTCAGCTACTGTCTTAGATTTCATTTGAGGGACACGGCCAAGCTTGCTTTTGCTTGGCCATGTCTTGCTTGCTTCATGCTTTTTCTTCATTGTTTTGACCATCCAAGGGAGTTTTTGCACTTTGACCTAAAACAAACTTTAAACCAAAATCAAATGAAACATTAACTAAAAACACATAGAAATCATACTAAAAATAAGTATAAAAATGCTCTTATCATGTTTAAAATGCACTTAATACTCATGAAAAATATCAAGCTTTCACAAACATATACATTGGCCCCAAATGGCTCTATACAATATTCAAGTTTCAGAGATATTGACTTAGTTTATTGCGATACCAGGGATTTAAGTGTCCAATTATGTCGCCCGAAGCACGTCTCCTATTGACATTAGTGTGTTTAGCCCATAAGAAGACAAATAAATATAACATTGTAATTGACAGTAGGGTGTCTAGCCTCGAAGGCAAATAATATATCATTACTTATCAATGACATGCTAATCTAATAGCACCAAATACAATTCTCTGAAACAATATATTATATAGGAAAAACACACATTATATATATATCTTATCATTTCTTATTCATTTTTCATTACATTTTCCATATTCCATATGTAAATTCCATATTTTTTACATATTTCAATCACATTGATACTTTTTCCTCATTTTTTTCACATTCCATACTCATTTCCCATATTTTCCAATCATAAAAACATATTTCCCTTGCCACATTCACAATATGGCTTATTTCCCATTTCAAGTGCACAAAACACATTTTTTTATATAAATTATGCATAATAAAGATATTAACTATTCTATAATGGCTTAATATCTCACATTTTAGGCATTTCACATACTTTCACATATAACAATGCACTTATACTATGATTACCAATGATAAAGTAGCTTAGCACATTTTCAAAAATAACCATGTGCTAGGTAAATTCAAATGCAATGAATACATATGCTATCAAAAGCATATATTAACCTCAATTATGCCAAAATCCAAGCTCTAATCACCTTCCAACTTTAACTTCACCAATTGCCTTTTAATATTTTAACATGAAAATTATACTCTACTCAATCCTAAACCAAGTTATAAGTCCAAATATAACATTAGAATCTCATTCTAACACATTTTAATTAATTAAATTTCAATTACATCAATTTTAACCAAAAATCCCATCAAAACTCTAATTACCCTTACTACTTCGCTCTAACTTCCATCAAATCCATTCATTTCAATTATCCAACTATAAAATCTTGATTTATATATCAAAATAAGATCATTACAAACAATTTTAACAATTATTGAAATCCCCATTAAAAACTCAAATTTCACATATTTATATATTTAAAGAAAACTTAGAAAAATCTAAAAAGTTCTTATCAATTACTTGAAAAACCTTCAAAACCACCCTTAATCCTTGAAAATTTGATGGAATTTTGAGTATTTAGAAGAACCAGATCTCCTCTTAAGCTACCATGAAAATTAGCCTAAGAACAAAAGAGGAATAAGAAAATGGAAAAAGATGATATTTTTGACTTTTAATTCTTCTTTCATTCTTAACCATATATATATATATATATATATTATAATTATTTAATTATTTAATATTTTTTATTTAATATTTTTTTCTCTTCCATCCAAAAATAATTTAATTTTTTTAAAAACTTTTGCTTTTTTACTTTTTAACTTTGACTATGACTTTTAACTTTTTGTCTTTTATGAAAATATATATATTAGGTATATGTTAGATATATACCATGTATATACTATATATATCCAATATATATCTTGTGTATATATTGGATATATATCATACATATCCTTGCTCCATCATTTCAACCATCTCTCCTTATTAAATATTTAATTGTATTTTAAAATTATGGGTATTACAGTAACTTTTTCTTGTTGTGTCGTATCAAAATTTAAAAGAAAAATTATACTCTCCACCTTTTTTATATTTTTTTTTCATTTTTACCAAATGTATGTTAGTCATTTTGCAATAAACTCATAATAAACTTATAATAAATTATGTAAATTTATAAACTTATAATAAACACATAATGGACTATGTGAATTTGGTATTTTTGTAAAAAAGATCATAAATTCTTATAAATATAAAAATATTTTTAAAATATGGTAAATCTAAATTTTTTTATTTTTCTGGCATTTTTCGACAAACCCTAAGTTTAAAAAGTAATGGTCCAAAATAACTTGTTAGCTCTTATATAATCGTGTTATACCATACTGAATCGTATCGTATCATACCATATCAAAATATGGATTAGCCTAATTCTTTTAATAAATTTTAATATTTATTTTAGGTCTGGTCTGCCTAAAGTCATATAAAAATTTTAATTTATAAACTAATAATTTAATTTAAATATATAATCTCAATTAAAAATATAAAAAATTTTAAAAAATTTTAAGAGATTAAATTATTTGAAAATTTTTAATACTTAAGCATTAAGATAAATTTAATTTTAAAAATTAAAAGTGCAATTTTATTTAGAATATTATAATATAAAATATAGTGAAAATTATTAGCCTAAGAATTGTTATTATTAAATAATTATTTAATTTAAAGTGAATATAATATTATTTATTTGATAAAAAAATAATATCTATTGAACCTATTACTTTATCATTAATTTATCAATCATTTATTATTAATTACAAAAAATTATCTATGTAATTTTATTTAAATAGGTACAAATGTATAATATATTTGTTTAACTTGACAAATCATTTCGTATTGGGCCATTTGTCATTCCGAGTTAAATGGACTCAAGAGACCAAATATTTTAACTCAGTCTAACCTAGAACACTTGAGCATGCTAAATAAAATGAACCATGTCTAACACTTAAATTAGGCCATGCCAAACCCGAAACGGCTGGGCTAGGTAGCCTGCATATAGCTCAACTTTCATGCCCAGCCCAGTTTTCATGTATACTTGTATCATATGGAAGTTTTTTCCCAACTTATGAAAAATGGTGAAAGTAAAATTTGTTTCTTATTAAAATTGAAATTATATGTCTTTTTAAGTATGAATATAGATTTTATAATTAAAATAAGTGGAATTTACCTTGAAAAATAAATGTTATTGACCTTAAATAAACATTCTAATAGAGTTTTTTTCCCCTCAATAATAGCTCAAGTAATAATACCAAAATGGATTGTCGAGGATGCCAAATATTCCTACTAGATATCATATTGAGGGGACAATATTCATATTTGCATATCTTAAAATATTAATATATTTGGCTGGATACGATGGAAATAAAAAAGGAAAGATAGAGAATCAATCAATCATACATAATCTGTAGTTATACAATTATAACTATAGAGAATCAATGATAACTTTTTTTATTCTTTGATATGCTTTTATTATAACTGTACAAAAAGCATAAGTGTAAAGCTATGTATTATCCTTGTAAAGTTTAGATTTTTCCTCTAATCTAATCTCTCTGTAATATTCGAGCTAAGCCTGTTTATGTTACTTTTGATGTAATGGAGCAGTGGCCTATAGATCCACTGTCTACAACTACTAAGTAAAATGCAATAAACTATAAAAAGCTTCCCTTGCAAGAAAATGGCGTGTCCTGATTCCTTTTTTTCCTGTTCTTTTTTATTTTTGTTGTTGTTATTCCTGCTGTTACCATCATTGTAATTATTATTTTTCTACCCTGTAATCTGTATATCATTATCATTGTTAGTAAAAGCTTTCAAGATTAAACAGTTCATACATTCTGCACTACCAATCAAAATTTATAACTAATTTTATCAACTCTATTAAAAATTTAAGTTTGTAATAAATATCTTCGTACTGAAAATACAAAGATTGATTGTTAGAGAAATATAATAAATATTTAAAGATTGATTCTTATATTTATGTATGTTTAATTTACATATTTTATAATTTTATTTTATTTTTACATAATTATAATGTAATTTAAATCTAAACAGGACTCTCATAATAATTAAATCATGTGTGCATGGTTGTAATGTTTTTGATACATTATAGATTTAATACATATATTGCCTCTCAAATTTGACAACTTTAATTATTTTATACTTTCTACTATTTTAAAAACTAAATAGCCCCTTAAATTTGTCATTTTTACAATAATTTGACTCTTATTAATAGGGGTGGTCATTTTCGGTTCGGTTCGCCGAACCGAACCGATCTGCAAAAATCGAATAAAAATCGATCAAATATATTAGTAACCGAAATCGAACCGACCAGTCGATTAATCGAAAAAAAACCGAACGAAAAATTTTCGGTCGGTTTCGGTTCAGACCGAAAAAATTGATTTATACCAAAAAAATTTCGGTCTGTTTCGGTTTAGACAAAAAAAAATTGGTTTAGACCAAAAAAAATTTGGTCGGATTCATTATAAACCAGCAGTTTTACATCAAACAAAAAAAATTCGTTCGGTTTTCGATCGGTTCGGTTTTCTGAGCAATGAAACCGCTGACCGACCGAATATTTTCGATTTGATGTAATTTAGAACCGAAAATCAAACAGACCAGTCGATTAACCAATTTTTCGGTCGATTTTCGGTCGGTTTCTCGATCGGTTTGATTTTTTCGATTTTTTATCCACCCCTACTTACTAATTTATTTGACAGATAGCGTAATGTTACTTTTTAAACAGTGCGTGAACATAATTTTCAATGTTGATATACATTTAAAATGACCAGTTTACCCCCTTATTAAGCCAACAATTAATTAAATATATTCATTGCTTATTTATTATATTATTATCTTAAATTATAAAATCATTTTTATACAATTTATTAAAAATTAATTATATTAAAAATTTATTTATAATATAATATTAAATTATTAGTTAAATTAATTTAATTATTTAGAATTAATATTATATTAAATTGATTATCTATTAAATTAATATTATATTGAAATTGCTTGACCATTGTCAGTTAGCTAAGCAAGAAACAGTGGTGAAATTTCTTGCCCGTTGTCAGCCAAGGAACGGTGGTGAAGAATCCACCACCATCGCCTCCCTCGTCATCGCCTCCCTCGTCATCACCTCTACAAACCCAGCATTTTCACATCCACAAACACACTAGGCAAAGGATTCCAACCAGTAAAAAGCGAATTGGAAAATGGGTTTTGAAATTTCTTCTAATTTCTAGCTAACCATGATCAAGAACTCTTACTGAAAAATTTAAAAAAATTCTTCTAATTTCTCGCTAACCAAACTAACACGAATCAAAAATTAATTAACAAAGAAGAAACAAATTAATTAACTATCCCAAACCCCTATTTGATCAAATAAACACAAGAATCAGAAATTAATCTAATGCCTCTTCTTTCCCAATCTCTTCAATCCTCCTTTTCTGGACATCCTTCGATAATTTCGCCATTTCTTTCACCATCATTTTCGACGATGTAAGACCGCTACCATACCTATTCACATACTTTACCAAACTTCCATTATTGATCACTTCCTTCTCCTCACTCTCCACTACACTAAGAGCACCATTGGTATTACTCTTGAAGGACGATGATCTATTAAAACCATAGTCATCTGAAGAAGAAACATCATTATTTCCATTCACTCGTTTTAACAATTCACTCACCCTCTCTTCAATCAACACACTCTCTTCTATAGTAGCCTGAACTCGAGGCTTGAAAGAAACACTTATAGTAGAAAAAGGAAGTTTAGAGAGAGAATATCTTGAGAGAGAAAAAAAGATATTTACGAGTGTTAGTTCGTGGAGACAAGAGGAAATTGAGGTCTGGTAGAGATAAAGAAGAAGTGATCAATGGAAAGTATAGTTGGGATCTCTGGCTCTTCTGCTTCTTCTCCTTTGAGCAGAGTGTTGAGATTTTCGATTGTCGAAGTATAAAACAAGATGCATATCGGCAATTGGTCTCCAATCTAAAGACTTACATTAACAATTGGTCTCCAGACCGGTAATTGGTCTCCAATTTAAGACTCATGTGGCGAAGGAGATATGTTTCTAAATTTTTCTACCGGGCGATGGCGAGGGAGATGGGTTTGATGGCTTTTTTTTTCTACAAATGAGGGAGATGGGGTTTTAAAATTTTTTTTCTTAATTTTCAATTTTAATATTTTTTATTGTTAAAAAAATAATTATAATTATAATTTTTAATTTTTTTATTTTAAATTATATTTTGACATGTCATCACTGATGTCATAGTAAAACAATTTGTAAATCACGCGCCATTTTACATCTGCTTAAATTAAAGTAAGCGTCAAATTGTTATGAAATTGGCATTACAAAGGGCTATTTAATTACTTAAATAGGGAATAAAATGACCAAAAATATCAAATTGAGGAGACAATGTATGTATTAAGCCATTCATAATACAAATATATGTAACTTATTCAATTTATATGCAATTTTATGTAATTTTTTTTATTTACTTTATAATTTATGTATACTTTACGTATTATTTATGTAATTATTTACAGCCATCAAACCTACCCCTGCTTGATTGCATGGGTCGAACCATCCTCATCCTATGATGATAAATTCTTTCAGAAATACACAAAACTTATAGGCTATTATATTACAACAAAACATTTGTGGTAATTACTGCACAAAAAAAGCTATGAACCATATCAAACACAGACACTCATTCAGCTAGCTAGTTGTTATATCTATAATATTCATTAATATGATGATGCGAAATTCAAAGAATTACCATATGGCTTCACAAGTTCTGTTATTTTCTCTGTGATTTGAACCCTGATAAGAGCTTCAGTGCAACTTCCATGGTTGGTCGATCAGCTGCTCTACTTCTTGTGCAGAGCAAAGCAACTTCAAGAACCACTTTTATCTCTTCTTTGATCGGCTCAGAAGAACCAACTTCATTTTCATTAAAAATTTCTCGTAAGAGTACCTCCTTAGGCTTGCTCTGCCTGCTTTCTCCCACATTTTCCCCTTTACCATTAGTCAAGATTTCCAGAGTGGTCTCTCCAAAGCTGTATATATCCGCATAGAGCTCCTTTTTTATGGTGTTGTTGAATTCATCTGTTCAAATAATTCAAAACAAATATTCTTATTTGCATTTGCAGTAAGAAAAGGAATGTTAGCTGTAACACTGTGTACTTAGACTACTAATAACTTTCTTGGTAGGACTTTGCTAAGAAAGTTGTCCTTCACTACCTCCTTTTTCTTTCCAGACATTCTTACTACTTTTAACAAACTATTAACTTTTTGATGGAAGGTTGATATGTGAAAGTTATTTGATTCGACAACAGGAATCTATAGCATAAAAAATTCTAAACATGTAAACATGAAGCAACATATTCTACACAACATTTTAGAAATACCTGTTTCTCTCATGGAAATTGTGGCTGGAGATGACGCTTTAGTAATTTCTGCTAGGCACTTAATCCCAAATTCAGCCAAATGGGGTTCCATATTTTCATCAAAAACTATGTTACTTGACCTCAAATCTCCATGAGGCATTGCTGGATTGCAATCATGGTGAAGGAAGCAAAGTCCCTTTGCAATGCCAATTACAAGTTTGTATTTGGCTGCCCAATCCCTCTTCACGTTAATTTTCTCAGCCAAATTCCCATTAGGCAAGTAGTCATACAAGAGATAAGTTTGTTTCTTGTTGTAGCAAAATCCCAGTAATCTAATCAAATTCTTATGCCTTGCATTACCCATCCGTGTAATGAAATCGATTACTGTCTTCATTGTTTTTGTTTCAAATTCAATCTTTTGCACTGAAACTGTTATTCCTGTGGGCAGAACTACTTTGCAAACTGAAGCTGATAATCGTGGCATCACTTCCATCGAGTCTGTGGAACTAAAGCTTTTCAAAACATCATTTGCAGTGAATGGAGGGAGTCCATCAAACGAAACCATTTTCCATTGGCCTTTACTTCCTTTCCGGATGTAGAATATTCCCCAAGCTGAAGCTACAATGAACACAACTATCCCTGCACATAGCAGAAGAACCCATGTAAGCTTCCTTGCGTCTTTGCTGCCAAATATTGCCATTGAAGCATGACACGGTTGCAGAGGAGCTCCACACAGCTTCTGATTTCCAGCAAAAGCACTGCTTCCCATCAATCTAAACACATTTTTGGAGGGAATTGATCCAGATATATCGTTGAACGACACATTTAGAAGTACTAAGCTTGAAGATTCACCAAACTTTACTGGTATTGGACCACTGAAGTTATTATGTGACAAGTCTATGAAACTTAAACCTGGAAGACTTGCAAGCTCTTGAGGTATGTTACCTATGAACTTATTATTAGCTAAATCTATCTTCTCAAGAGCTTGGCAATTAGAAATACTAATTGGGAAATTCCCTGACAATCTGTTCTTGTGTAACTCAATAACAGAAACTGATTTGCAGGAATAGAAAGGAGGAACATTGCCTGAGATATTACAAGCAGATGCTGAGAAGTTCTGGAGGAGTGGCAAAGACCATGTTTTTACTGGGATGATACCTCCAAGCCCTGGATTATTGGAGATATTGAAATATTGAAGATTTGAAGCTTGAAAAATATCTGTAGGAATACCACCAGTAAACTTGTTCCTGGATAAGTCCACATATGTAATATCAGCAAGACCGCTGAATTTCAGGGGGATTTCACCAGAGAAAGAATTGTCTTCAATTCGAAGACGAACCAGTGAAGAGCAATTGGAAATGGATGGCGAAAGACTACTAGTAAAATTATTGGAAAACAAAATCAACTTGAATAGCATACCTCCTGCACAAATATTAGGTGGAATGTTACCCACCAAATTGTTAGTTGAAACATCAATCCATTTAAGCTTTGAGTTCTTGCCCAAGTTGTGCGGAAGAACCCCAGAAAAGAAATTATTCCATATCAGCAGAGTATCCAGTGATGGAAGTTCTGCAATGCCTTGTGGAACAGTGCCATTCATATCATTATACATGAGACTTAGTAGCTTGAGATTCTTCAATTCTGCAAAACTCTCTGGTATATGACCAGATAGTTGATTATCAGAAAGATCTAAGCTAGTAAGTGGCAAGATTTTGCTGAACTCCCATGGGATCAACCCAGTGAGCTCGTTTCTGAATAGGAATAGTGACTGTATCTTGGTAAGATTGGAGAGTTGTTTAGGTATGGAGCCAGAGAGACTTGCTCCGGCTATATCAAGATATTGAAGCTCACTCATGTTACCCAATTGCCATGGAATATTTCCCTGATAAGAATTGTAGCCAATTTCCATATGAGTTACTGTCTTGAGTCTGCCTAACTCTGGTGGTATTTCACCACTGAGGAGATTCCCTGCCAAGTGAATAAACTCAAGGCTTTTGAAAGAACCATAGTCTGATGGGATTGGTCCATCAAAATAACTCCCAGCAAGATTAAGAATCTTGAGATATTCAAGTAGAGAAACTTCAATTGGTAATGGGCCTGAAAAGCTGTTACTAAAAGCATCAAGCACAACAAGATTTCCAAGATTAGAAATCCCCCCAGGAAATTTGCCAGAAAAATTGTTTCTGCTGATATCTAAGCTTCGTAAGTTGGTGAGATCAAAGATTTCAACAGGAAACTGCCCAGAGAAAGAGTTATAACTGACATTGAGATGAACAAGTTGAGTAAAGACATCAAAATGTTTCCCTGGCAATGCGCCACCAAGATTCTTCAAAGAAAGGTCTAGAGCAATAACAATGGTGGAATTTTTGTTACATTTAACACCAGACCAAGAACAAGCATGGATTTTCTGAGATGGGTTTCCTCCAGAAGGCAATAACCAATCAGCCAAAGTGTTATCACCATCAATAAGCTCAGATTTTAAGCTCAAAAGGGCTTCAGAGTAAGGATCAGTAGCTAATACCAGAGCAGTACTGAAGAATATCAGTATCAAGAAAATCTTCAAGTACAAGAAACGGAATATCTCCATCGGAACTCGCAGCAAAGAAAGAAAGAATGAAGGAAGGAGGGCAACTGAGGACACACTTCAGAAAAAAAAAAAAAAAAAAACAGAAGAAAGAAATGTGTCAGTCTATAGAAGAAGGGTGTCTGAGGTCCGTGATTTTGTGAGATGAGAGGTACATGGGGACTAGAGAAAGATTTATACATAATAAAAGAATTAGGGGATTAGTTGATATTATTATTTGAGAAATGATAATTAAGAATGTTATTGAGTTGCTTTTAGAGGCAATAATGGACCCTTGGATCATTGTTTATTTGGATGGTGTTTGCCACTTGGGAATTTGGCTTTTCCAACTTGAGGCATCTTTTTCTTGCTTTTTCGCTAGGCACAAAAAAAGAAAAGAAAATTTTTTAAAACGTTAGCAGCAGTGACTAATTTGAAATAATATTATGTTATTATATTTATTGATAATGAAATCTTCTTTAAAATAATGCAATTGCTAATTCAAAAACTTCGTTTTAACTAAAATTCATGTAATTATAATTTGAAATGCAATTTTTTTTTTCTAAAAAAAATATCTACTGAAAACATGAGACACCAACCTCATCATCCATATCTATATTATTTTATCTTTTCAGGAAAAGTTTCTATTTTATAATTTTTCCTATCTCATTCTGTTTGGATGATTTTGAGCAAAATTAAAGATTATGAATAAAGTGAATACATCATAAGAATCAAGAAAGGCGTTCAATTAATAACTAGGTAATTATCATGATAGCTACTGTTTATTACATGCGAACTTGTTTTGATACTATTTAAAAGCACCAATAATATCATACCCGAATAAGAATTGCACTTCCATATCATCACAATCAATAACACAACCTTGCTGTGCCAACCAACGAGAATCTTCAGACATTGCATAAAAAAGTTGTAGTCGTTAAAATTTTAGTTCTTATCAAATTAATTTTAATTATTTCATTTTTTTTCAAAATTATATTTAACAAAAAATTAAAAATTACTCCTGGGTTAATTTTTTTTACCAGTCAAGTGTGCAGAGGAATAAAGACAATAGATGTGATAAAAAGCAGTTTTCTTTTTTACTAGTAAATTATGATAATGATCGGCAAAAGCCTTTTGTGTCAAAGGACATTAATAAAGGTAAAGTCCATATATATTCTAATTCTTTCGAGACATATGTGTAAAATTTAAATTATTAAAGGAACTAATAAATTAAAAAAAAAAACCTAATTGGCTGGTCTAAATGTCATATCAAATCAAATAATTACGATTAACGTCTCTAATACGTTCTTTGGTTTAACAACTTCTTTTAGACTCGATAGAAAGTAAAAACCTAATCGTATACAATATTTCTTTTTTCGTGGCATCTAAAAAAAATAATAAATAATATTTAAAAAATATTAATTATAATTATTTTAGAGAGTAATTATTTAATAATTTTTCTTATATTAATTAAATAAATTTATTATATTATTTTTTATAATAATTAAATTTATAATAAATATATATTTTTTAATTAATAAAAAAAACTGTTTAATATTTATCCTCTAAAATAATTATAATTTATATTTTTTTATAATTTTTTTACTATCATCCTTAACTAAAAGTAGAAAATCATTTCACCAAAATAGTTAATATTGTAGAAATAGATTATATATATATATATATATATTGCCCTCCTCTTTATTTTATATTTTATGAGATAGTTTTTTTTTCCTTTCTTATTTTCTGATCTATCATCAGAGAACCTTTAGAGTATCGTTTCTGGCAAACAACGATGGCATAAGAACACTAACAATGGATCTTTTCGGATGCGAGACACTTCATGACCTTCAACACCACTAATATCATCTTCTCGTGAATTTTGGTTTCATTTAGGGTTATAATGGAGCCAAATCGAGCTTGAGCTTTTCAAAACTCAAACTCGACTCATTATAAAATAATCAAGTTTGATCTTGAATCGAGCCAGAGTCGAGTATGAACTTGTATTGAGCCAACACATATATCATGTATCTCGAATTTAAATTCGAACTTTATTTAAATAAGTTTAACGAACTCAATAAACTTATTTTATTTTTTATTTTTTATTTATCTTTTCTACATTTTCATAAAAATATATACTAAAATTAATATTTTTATGAAAGATAAATAAAATGATTATATATTAATAAAAATAAAATATTATATTACTATAATGTTATATGTTATTATAAATTACTAATTTATTTTATATCGTATATTATTTAATTTATTTATCATATATATTATATATTAATAAATTATATAAATTAAATTAGTCAATAAATTAATATATTTACATACATAGTTTAATAATATAAATTAAATTATATATATTTTTAATTAAATACACTAAACAAGCTAGCTTACGAGCTTGACTCATAAGCTTTTTAAATGAGCCAGCTCGCGAGCTAACTAGTCGAGTATTTCTTAGTTTGAATTTGACTCATTTAGCAAACGAGCAGCTCTAGTTCGATTCTGAACGAGCTTTTACCGAGCCGAGTAGCTTGGCTCATTTACAATTCTAATTCCAACAACTCTATTTTGATGTTTTGATGTGTATGTACTTATAATTCTGGTTCAATATTTTTAAAATTTTTTACTTTTTTATCAGGGGTATTTTAGTTATTTTATTATAAACTCATTATAAACTGTGTAAAATTTATAAACTTATTATAAACTGATGATAAACTTATTATAAACTCATTGTAAACTTATAAAAATATGATATTTTAGTAAATATTTTATAAATATGATAAATTTAAAATTATTTTTGTATTTTTGTCAAAAGTCCAATCAAATTTCGTATTGATAAACTCATACATCTCGAATTTTAAAATGAAGTTGGTTTTAGAATCATTTTGGATTGAATATGCGTGTGGATACTGTATTCTATTCCTAAATTTTTATGCATATATACTGGTTGAATTGAGACGATGGTTAGAGAATTTAGACAGTTAACATATTTGTTGAGTTATTAGAAGGTCTAAAGGGGCAATCAAATTGATGTTAACTATTATATGAGTGTTAAAGGCTGTTTAAAAGTGTTTGTTTCTTATTCTAATTTAGGAGGTTGATCTTATTTCTAATATTCTCCATTTGTTATTCAATTCAGACATCTCCTTTATATACATGTTGGAGAGCGGGGCAACTACACTTCTTTTTCGAAATTTATATTATATATATATATATATATATTAAAAATTTTGAAATTTTTTATTTGCCCCTCTAAATTTTAAATTGTCCCTATTTTTTAGCTTATATAGAAAAAAATCTTAATAAATTAAATTTTCCCATATAATGTTGTTCATTCAATGAATCAAGAGGTTAAGAAAACATTAAAAATACAATAAAGAAGAATAAAAATTGAGAAAGAATACAAATTTAAAATTTCTACTTCGAATATATTATGTGATGATTTTTTGCTACAACTATTAATTAATAAGAGATTATATTTATGATTTCATACTTTTTTCCTTTTTCATTTTTTTTCACGTATCATCAATTAAATTTAGAAACAAATACATATATATTAACATTTTTTTATTAGTTTAATTTTTTTTAAATAGAAATGATTTACTAATAAATTAATAAATTTACAAAACTGTGATTGTGTATAAATAGTACAACAAGCTCTAAGATACAAATAAAGAGACGCAACTATGGATGAAGTTAGAACCTCAAAAAAAAAATTATGCCATTTCTCTTGATGTCCCACTTGGCCCCGTATATATATATATATATATATATATATATATACTCGCATTATTCAAGCTGGATCGAGACAATAAAACTCCTTATACCGAACCCTGAAGAAATATTTGGATAAGATAACCAATTTTGTGGGATTGGTTCCCCATATTGAAGTTTAGTTTGGTTTATGTGGGTTAATTCTTATCATTGAATGATTATTCATGATTTGTTTTATGTTGGCATAATGAATTAGCATTTACAATGATAAAATGATTATGATAATATGTTGTATATTAGTATTATTTATGGATTTGAGACGCTCACCATCATCTCATTTTATTTTGTTATTAGGGTGCATATTGAAATTGAAGAAGTTAAATTTTATAAAATCTTTCTTGCATTTCATCCTCGGGTAGCAAAAATATTGTATCATATTCACTCGTATAATTTTTTTATATCATTTTATTCTAGCACTCAGAATTATTATTTTGTTATATGTTGAATGAGGTGGACAGTTGAGATCTGAGTCGGGCAGTTGTAATATTTCTATTAATGACCAGTAACCTAATGATGATATTAAGATGATTAAAATGGCAGCATTGAATACTTGTGATTTAATATTTGTGCAAGTTCTACTTGACTAATAAACGTATAATCATGATTTTTGTAACACTTACATATAATTTTCCTAGTATAATTTTATTAGTCAATATTAAATAGGTTGGTTTTTCCATTTTCTAATGTGGATCGTATGCCCTCAGTCTTGAATCCTAACACTTATTTATTTTTTTTACACTTTCAAAGAATTGAGAAAATCAATATGAAGCCTTAGAATTCTTATTAAATATTTTTTGATTGATTATTTTTTCATAAAATAATATTATTAGTTTAAAATTTGTCCTTTTCTCATAAAAAAAAAAAAGAAGAAGAAGCGCTGGCCAATAATGAGCAGCGCAAAGAATAGCAAAACCCATTATATAACATCCATCTAAATTCTAATAGAATAGGAAGGAATAACAAAATTTATCTTTTATACTTTATTAATTCTCGCTTAACAAAAAAGAAAATATAGTATTAGAAAAAAAAAAGAAATTTTTATCTAGAAGATTTAAAATTGACATCACGATGGACGAGATAATATTTAGAAGATTATTACGAAGAACGAACCAATTATTTTGTTTTTTAATATTAAAGGAAAAAATCAAATTTGGGTATAATATCATTTGAGCTGTACATTTATTTATTGTGACATTTAAATTTGTGTGCGAGCCGGTTAATATGAAAAACTTA
Source organism: Garcia nutans (assembly GCA_947685225.1). Classification (NCBI taxonomy): domain Eukaryota; kingdom Viridiplantae; phylum Streptophyta; class Magnoliopsida; order Malpighiales; family Euphorbiaceae; genus Garcia; species Garcia nutans. The sequence continues at coordinate 25,567,172 of CANTUV010000007.1, read as the reverse complement.
AAAAATAAAAAATTAAGAGTAGAAAGAAATGGACAAAAAATGTTGAAAATAGAGTAATCTTGGTCTTGCAAATGCAACTACACCAACACACCATTTCAATAGTTTACTGGGTTTTGTTTGGACGTGGAAACAAACACTAGAAATAACACAAGCAACCATACCCAAAAGTTTTGTTATTTAAAGCGCCATTCACCAATAAGCTTTTGTTTTTAAGCATCTATTTTAAAATCGAAATTTACCTAAAAATAAAAAAAGAGGCTTTTGGTCTTGTATGTTCATCGCTTAGAAATGTTCTGGCCATATCTATGCCTATATAAAATAAAAATACATGGAAACAGTGAACAAAAAAATAGATAATGGCTCTAAAATTTTTGGTACTAACATTACCAAATCACGAGAGGGCCCCTCTGTTGTTTCCTGCAAAAAATATTTGAGTGAGAGCCCCGTGATCTGAATAATTTGTAGGTTTCAATTAATAGGGGCTGTGAAATCTCTGCTGTTCCGTCTTGTAATTAATTTCCCCTGTTCCCTTCAACCAAATGAATTTACCTCTTTTATGATAAAAAAAATGAATTTACCTCTTTCAATCTATATTGCCTTCGATAATTGGTAAAACTGTGAAAAAAAAAATACCACATATTTTATTAATTTTTCCCTCGAGAAGATGTATGTTGATTTTTTTTTCATTCATTTATTTAGTTTCCTTCTTTAGACACTTAATATTATTTTATCATTTCATATACAGCATCAACTAAGCACACTTTATATATATATATATATATATATATATTTGAAATTTCGTTAAATCTCATAGAACACGCTTTTAATAGAATTCATTGTAAAAATTTAAAATTTTTTTAAGAGAAAATTTTTATAAAATTAAAAATTCATAAGTCTCCAATTGCAAGTGTGTAAAATTTTTCATATTCCTGACAAATCAAATAAATTCGAAAATTTAAAATATATAAGTTATTATATGTCACGATTACTCCTTAGTTTTAAGTTTGATCCGTGAATAATAATAATGACATATATTCGTCAAATTAAATATTATGCAAAATTATGAAATTTCATAATTTTCTAAGAAGTATGTGAAATTTATTATAAGAGATAAAATTTATGAATTTATGAATTTTTAATTTATTTTTTATTAAAAATATTTTTATTTAAATTTTAATAAAGACAGACCCCACAATACTTATTAATTTAAAGACAGGGCCCACAATACTTGCTAAAATTTCATGTTAGAAAAAGATTTAGTAAAAATTTCGTGTTAAAATTTTTTTCTTAATTGATAATGTATGCTAAATTAGAGATTTTTTTATGGAGAGGGTGCATTTAGAATTTGAACCTTAGAATTTGAACCTAAGACTTAAGAGTAATACACACTCGTAACCATCAAGTCAAATCCTGGTAATTCTAAATTAGGAATTTTTCACATATCTAGTTGGGCCAAATTTTAGAGATATAGTTTATCCTATCTCTAAAAGCCATCAATGCATGGCAGATGCACAATTTATATCTATCTAATTAGAGGTGAAAATTTTACCCTATTGAGCACTTCTCACTTCAAATCTAAGTCTATAACACCCCCTCACATTCATAACTTTTCATCAACAATTCCCACCAACAAAACTAGAGCTATTAGGTGCCCTCAATTGAATTATTCAACTACCGAAAAAGAGTTTCTAGTAGTTTTTTATGCTTTTGAGAAGTTTAGATCTTATTTAGTAGGGTCTAAAACTATTGTGTATACTAACCATGCAGCTCTTAGACATCTTTTTGCCAAAAAGGATTCTAAGCCACGATTGATTCGTTGGGTTCTTTTATTGCAAGAGTTTAATTTGGAGATTCGTGATAAAAAGGGAGTTGAGAATGTGATTGCTAATCATTTGTCCATATTGGATAATCAATTATCTTCCAAAGAAGAAATTGTTTTTGAGTTTTTTCCAGATGAGCGGATATGCGCTATTATGACTTTTTTCTACTAATGCACCTTGGTTTGCGAATATTGCCAATTATCTTGCAGGTGGATGGATACCAAAAGAATTCACTTTTCAACAGAGGAAGAAGTTCTTGGAGGATGCCAAGCATTATTTTTGGGAAGATCCTTACCTCTACAAGCTTTGTCCAGACCAAATCATAAGGAGATGCGTTTTTGAAGGGGAGAGTCAAGATATATTGCATCATTTTCATGATGGAGAAGCTGGTGGACATTTTGGAGCCAACCATACTGTGGCGAAGGTGCTTGAATCAGGTTTTTTCTGGCCTACTCTTTTTCAAGATGCTAAGAATTATGTGAATGCGTGTGATAGGTGCCAACAGGTAACATTTCCAAAAGAGATGAAATGCCCCTTAATAATATTCTTGTTTGTGAGATATTTGATGTGTGGGGGATTGATTTCATGGGTCCATTTCCATCCTCTTATGGGAGTGAGTATATCTTAGTAGCCATAGATTATGTGTCAAAATGGGTAGAAGCGGTGGCTACTAGGACTAATGACTCTAAAGTTGTTCTCCAATTCTTGAGGTGAAACATTTTTACTAGATTTGATACCCCTAGAGCGATCATAGGTAAGCATTTTTGCAATCACCAATTTAAAGCTCTTCTCAAGAAGTATGGGGTTAGACATAAGGTTGCTACACCTTATCATGCACAAACGAGTGGTCAAGTAGAAGTGTCTAATAGAGAACTTAAGAGAATTCTTGAGAAAACTGTAAGTAGTTATAGGAAGGATTGGGCACTTAAGTTAGATCATGCATTATGGGCCTATAGGACAGCTTATAAAACACCTATAGGTATGTCACCATTTAGGTTGGTTTTTGGGAAAGCTTGTCATTTGCCCGTAGAGTTAGAACATAAAGCATTTTGGGTGACTAAATTTTTAAATTTTGACATGGAAAGTGCAGGAAAGAATCGTTTGTTGCAGGTGAATGAATTGGATGAATTACGCTGGTGGGCGTATGAGAATGCTAGTCTTTACAAGCAAAAGACTAAACAATGGCATGACAAACACATTACAAGGAAGGAATTTGTACCAGGTCAGCAAGTGTTACTTTATAATAGCTGGTTGAGGTTATTTCCAGGTAAGTTGAAGTCGAGATGGAATGGTCCATATGAGGTAGTTGAGGTTTCAAGTTTTGGTGCAGTTTTAATTAAACATTTGAAGTCAGGAGAGACATTTAAGGTGAATGGCCACAGGTTAAACCGTATATTGCAAACCGCTTTGAGCTGGATCTTGCGGTTTTGACTTTGGTGGATTAAAAAAAAAAATTGGAAAAGTCGAGCTAGGACTATAAACTAGAATTTTTTTGTATTTATATTTGTGAACATTTTAATTTGTTTTTTTCTACTAATTTAACTTTTGCAGGGTTAAAAAAAAATGCATGTTTTTAAGCCAAATGGGCAGTAGGTTTCACAGGGTCCCTGTGAAAAATGGGTCTTTTTGCTCAGATGGGCAGTGGATTTCACACCCTCCCTGTGAAACCCACTGTTGAAATTTTGTTAAGACTTTACTTTTGAACCGTTTTCTCCTCTTTTAATTTATTTATTTATAAAAAAAAAAACTAAAACACGATTTCGTTTCCCCTCCTGAAACCTAACTTGCTGCTCTCACCCCCACGAAAATTCTCTCACCCTTCGACCCATCACCGATCGTCAATCCCATTGCTATTGTCGACATTGCTTACTGCCGGACTGGCCTTCTATTTCTACTCCGACGGCTGACCGTGCTGCTTCTTTTCTTCCTTCGGCGATTGCTTCTCTTTCTTTCTGTTTTGCCTATCTCCGCCGATAGGTCATCAATTATTGCAGCACCGGTGATCGTTTCTGTTCAAGCGGCTTGACCTTGCCATTTCTTTTTTTTTCTATAGGTGACAACTTCAGCTTTAAACTGTTCCATCAGCAGATCGGTCTTCAATTTTCACGACTGTCTCTGGTCATTTTTTGTCAGTTTCTCCTCGCTGTCTTTGTTCAGCTAGCGACCACTTTCTCCTCCGTTCGTTCGCAAAGACCTAGAAGAGAGAGCTTAAGAAGTTTCCCCTGCCGTTCTTTTTCACCACCACTGGACAACGATTTCCAGCTTTGCACGCCAACCTTCGCCGTTTGGCGACGCAAGAACGACGGTAGTAGCTTCCCTTCCATTCGGTTTCTTGTCCCGCTGCCATAGCTCCATCAAGATTCTTGGGTCTTCTTTTCTGCGTACTACAGGTTTGAGTTCCCAATTCATATTCTGTTTTGCTCTTATCCTTGTTAATGTTGCAGCCTTGTATCAATTTGGTTTCATATTATTTGCTGGATAATTTTGTTTGAGTGTTGGATGGTGTTTGTTTGCCTATTTCTGCAAATTTGATTATCATAGTGTAGGGGTTTTTATTATTATTCTGTTGCTTGAAAAGTGATTTCAGTCTTGTGGTTCTAATTGCTGCACCAGAACAGGTTCTCCTTCTTACTTTAATATTCGGCTCTTGTGTGTGAGATTGTGATGAACTGTGGATAATTTGGATACTATCTGTAGTAGTTTGGGAATTGTTTTTGTGGGTTTGAGCTGATGTTTCACTTTAGGCTACTTATTTTGGATAATCATTCTTTATATGCTATATGGTATTTGTTTGCCTCCTTTTGAAAATCTGCTCATCATAGTGTTTGCTTGCCGAATTGTTTTTAGTTCCATTTTTATAATTGTTGCACGAAAATTGGTCTTTAATCTCATTCGTTCGTTAATTTACGACTCGTTTGTGTGCAATTGCTACTACCAGTTTGTGGTTTAGTTTGTTAAACTGAAAAATTGGAATTCTAAATTGGGGTGCTTTGCTTGATTAGAATTACTTAACTTTTGTTTTGAGTTTGTTGTTCAATAGCACCTAGCAAGAAAGTTAAGGCAGCTTCTACATCCAAAGTCGCTAAGGCACATTCGAAACAACCTTTGGTTGTTACTAAAGAAAAAGTGACTAGTAAGAAGAAAACACTCACATTTGAGACTCCAACAGGTTTAGTATTTGAGAATGATGCTAAAAAATGCAGGTATGCTTTCTTGACTAAGCGAGAGATACAAACTACAAGGTATGTTGATGATTCTGCTTTGACTACTTTGGGATTATTGGATGATGTGCGTCGTTTGTTTGGTAATATTGGTTGTTCTACTTTTGTGAGTCTTAAATCACCTACTTATGTTGATGTTACTAGGGAGTTCTTGAGTTCATATTCGTGTGTGCATAAACCCTACATCGATGAAAAATGGACAATGACTTTTCGATTGAACAATGTGACAGTCACCAAAACTTTGTCTGAGTTAAATGTTTATTTTGGTTTTGATAATGATGGTGAGCAACAGTTTGCTTAAGGATTTAGAGTTGATGATGCATGGAGGGAATTATGTCAAAGGAGAGTGTCTAAAGTTCATCGATCTTCTAGTCTACATCCAGTTCATAGGTACATTCATCGTGTGTTAGCTAAAACACTTTTTGCATGTAGTAGTGTTAGTCAAGTCAATAAGAATGAGATTTTCTTTCTATGGGCTATGGAACATGGTTTGAGTCTAAATGCTGGTGTGTGGCTTATGCGGAGTTTTGAACATGTTGCTGCTGATCATGGTCCTATTGTTATAGGAGGTTTGGTTACTACTATTGCTTTAGCCATGCATTATACTAATTTTGGAAATCCAGTTGGAAATTGCATTCTTGTTGATTTGCACATTTGTACATCGATGAAATTATGTGAGAACTCTTCTAGTGGTGATGTTATTAGCACAGGTGATGCTAACAGGGTAGATGCCGACGTAGAGGAGATCGAGACAGATGATGATGAGCCATCGGCACAGCAGGCTCTAGCATCTAGCTCTGGAGCGGTTACTAATGAGATGGTTATGCAGAGGTTGTTGAGAGTTGAAGAGAAGCTAGATGCCTTCCAAGCTAAATTTCATGAGTTTTTACAGCCCCAAGGTCCACCAACAGATCGTTGAGTTTTACAGCATGTCCTCATATGCTGTCAGGGAGTTTTCTAATTCCTTTTGTTTCTTTTATGTGTTTTTGCATTGAGGACACTGCAAATTGTAAAGTTTGGGGTAGGGGATTATTTCGATTGTGTTTCTATTTTGTTTTGGTATTGTGTTTTTGTGAGATATTATGTTGTTGTGTTTTTATGTGTATGTCATGCAAGTCATGTTATGTTTAGTGTTGTTTTATGCTCAATTCGACAATTGTGAAATTCTTGAATGATGCAACTTGTAATATCCCAAAGTATACCCTAAAAGTTTTGGAATATTTTATTGTTATTTTTGGATTAAATGTTATAAGTGTATTTATTTTAGTGGTAAGAGATGAGGTTTTGAGTAGAGTGTATATGTTGTATATATTGGGATATATACAACATATACAAGTCAAAGATATGAAGGGTCAAAGGAAATTAATTAATTAATTGGGAAATTGAGTTAGTGGAAGTGGAAGAAGATATTTGATTATTTTATTGTTTATTTCTTGGTGGAGAGGATATTGAGGAATGAGTGGTTAGGAGAGTTTGACTTTGCTTTCTTTGTTTTCTTCTTTCTTTCTTTCTTTCTTCTTCGTGGCTCATCTTCTTTCCTTTTCTTTTCTATGTTGGCCGGTCCTCCATAGCAAGAGAGTAAGAGAGAGTTTTTGATTTTCCAAACTCAAGATTGAAGGAAGTTTTCAAGTGATCAAGTTGGAAATTTAAGAGTTTCTTCATCCTTGGTAAGTTTTCCACTTGATTCTTTGATTTTCTTTGAGTTTGTGAGTTGGGGTTGTGGTTGATATGTGTTTATTTGATTGTAGTATGTTTAAGAGTGTTTGGTTTAATTGATTTTGGATTTTGGGGTTGGATTGAAGGAAAGAGTAAGTTTGTTGGAAGAGAAAGTGTTGTGGTTGTGTTTTGGGTTTGTGGTGATGATTATGATTTGTGTTTGATGCATGTTTTGAGTTGTTTTGGTGTTTTTGCAAGTTTGTTATGGTTTTTGGGTGTGTTTAGTTAAGTTTGTTTGAAGTGGGAAATGGTGGAAGTAAGAGGTTTGTGGGATGTGTTGTTGTTGTTGCCGGAATCAGAATTTTTGGCCTGACACGCCCATGAGCACGGCCAGATCTTTAGGCGTGTCAAAGGTTCTGTGTTCTTGGATGGGTGACACGATCAGTAACACGTCTGTGTTGTTGAACGTGCCATAGCTACTGTGTTGGGAAAGAATTGACACGGCCAAGAGCACGCTCATGTTGTTGGACGTGTCAATGTTTCTGTGAGACAGAATGTATTACACGTCCAGTGACACGCCCGTGGTTCTGAGCGTGTCAAAGCTTTTGTGTTGTAGAGTTAGGGCATGGTCAGGGACATGCCCGTGTTATTGAGCGTGTCATGTGTAAAGTTTGCCCTAGTTAGTCCTTAGTCTTATTATCTCATGTGTATTTCTAAATAAGTGTGTATTATTCCTTTTGGATTAGGTTGTGAAGAGTTTGAGTTGCCCTAATCCAAGTATTGAAGGATTCTTGGAAGAGGAGTTTAGTGTTGTGTATTAGTTGATTTTGGAGGTAAGTACAAACCATACCTTATGGCATGCATTTACATGACATTGAGATTTAAAATATTTGATGGTAAATGTGTTAAACAATGTATTACATAATTGATGAATTACTTTAATGTGAATTGAGATATGATGAGATATGAAGCCATTGTTGTTGGCTATGATAATGTAAATGAAATATTGGGTCATGGTTGCCTATTTGATTATGGAATATGAAATGAGAAATGAATTGAGAAAGAGATTGATAAAGAGATAAATGAAATAATTGTGTGCTTAATATGTTATTCAATTTTCAGAGTTCTGAGTTTGGCGGCATGCCTATGAATCAGTGGATAGGTGAAAAGACCAGGTTGTAAGCCGAGTCCAGCTGAAAAATGTGAAATATGATGTTTTTGGGGTGAAAAGACTGGGTCGTAAGCCTCAAAAACAGTAACAGTCTAGCCGGGTTGAGGACCAAGATACTGGGGCCCTTGGGTCTAGCCGGGTTGAGGTCCAAGAGACTGGGTCTGTTACACTATCCATGGATAGATATATATATATATATATATATATATCGCCTACGGGCTTGATGATTGTGATTATGGACCAAAGCAGTAACTCTGAACTTTGAATATCATATTAAATCCTTTTTGGGCCCTTGTTTGTCTTTGTTGGAATGTGACTCATGAATAATAGAATAATTGAATGATATAATGAAAGGTAATGTTATGAAATATGATGTTCTTGTGAATTGTTTATAATGTATGAAAGTATGACATTGCATTACATTATAGCATATGGTTATCATGGTTTGTACCACTAAGTCGTTGGCTTAGCGCGATTGTGGTTCATCGCGCAGGTGACAGAGTAGAACCAGAGAGTTCAGCTAGACCGAGTCGAGTCTAGAGCTAGAAGTGTTAATTGTGGGCTTAAAGATCAGAGACAAAACTGTCAAACATGTATAAACTTTATGTGTTGTAAATATTTATTTTGATATATATATATATATATGTAAATACCGCTACATTTTCCACTGCTTAATGAATAAATGTTTCATCTATTATGTTTTATAATATGTTAGACAAAAGATCTCTATTTTGATCCTTGACAACTCAAATGGATGATCTATTTAACTTGTGTTTAAGAATCTTGTTGCAGGATTAGGTTGCCTTAAGTAAAGCAAGACAGAACAATTCTAGCGGTCGCACCAGACCAGAATACGACCGCTACATGCAATTACAGAATGAAACCTTATCACAGTAGGTTTCGCGGTCAGAAGTTCGACCTCAGTCGGGACCGCGCCTCAAGAATGGAGGCCGTCCAAAATACTTGCCCGACCGCTACTCAAGGAACTTAAATCATTACAATCACAGTAAGGTTCGCGGTGACAAGAACGGTGAATGATTCGACCTCGCTAATCAATTTAGCGACCGCCCATTCAGAATCGCGACCGCCCAACAATTCAAGAAGAAATTGCTCAAAGAGACAGTAGTGTTCGCGTCCACAGGTGCATCCAGAAGTTCGACGCGAAACTGTGAGTTCGATCGCGAGATTCTGCATAGGGCGACCGCGAGATTCAAATTATGGCGGACATTCAGTTTTGCTCTGTCAGAGAATGACACGTAATATGACCGTTGTAAACCCACTTGAAGATTTAAAAAGGGCGACCGAACCTCTGCTTGGCGCGACCGTCCCGACAAACAAAGCATGGGCAAGAAACGGTCCGACAAACACAGCATGGACAAGATTCCAGCTGCAGAGCACTAAAATTCGACCGTTGTAGCTTTTTCAAAAGCAGCGACCGTCCCTTGTTAAAGGACGACCGCGAGAAGCATGAGCGCGACCATCCTTGCATGAAGGGCGACCGCGAAGTGCTTCGGACAGTTTAAGTAAAGAAGGTCTATTCTGCCAAGACTTTATTCAAAACTTCAATAACGGCTAGTAAGACCACATTGGCTATAAATACAATGTCTCTATGAGAAAACATATAGAGAAGTGAAAAAAAACAATCAAGAAATCAGATTTTCATAGCCAAGCAACAAATTTTCTTTTACTTAAACTTACAATTAAATTGTAATGAATGTTAGGTGTGATAATTGAAAACACCATTGTATAAGTTTGAGTGTAAGCTTGGGAAACACTTGGGTTGTGAGAGTGAGCCTTGTAAAACTCTTGATTGGGTTGTAAGTGTGAGCCTTAGAAAAACACTTGTGAAGTTAGGTGTGAACTTGTGAAAACACCAAAGTTGGAAGTGAGCTTGTAAAAACTTCAAAGAATAGTGGAACCTTAACAAGTTGTTAAGGAAGTGGATGTAGGATTGAGGTAAATCCGAACCACTATAAATCTTGTGTGTTCTTTCTTTCTTTCATTACTCAACCAACTTTCTATTACGCTTTTGTGTTTGTTGAGTTTTTTAATTTGCCATCATTTCGTGAGGAAACCAATTCACCCCCCCCCTCTTGGTTGCCATCTTGGGACAACATAATATAACTTAAATTAAATGTTTTAAGTTTTCTCATATTATTGCTAAATGAAAAGATTTGTTTATTTAGTAAACCGTGGCACTCCTGTATTCGGTATACGTATATTACAGATGTAGTAGTATGTAGTGTGCGTATACGGGGTATAAGGTGTTACAATTGTTTTGGTATCAGAGCCTAGGTTTGAGATTCTCAACCTAGGTAAATTGTAAGAAAAAGAAAATTTTGATTTTAAAATATGGTTTTTGAATAAGATACATGCTTTGGTATTGGCAGTCTCTGATCTTTAATGAGATATATTCTGCTGTGTTTGCAGAAATAGGTAGTGATGGCGTCTCAGTCACGTCAGTCTTTAGAAGGTAGTGCAGAGAGTGTAGCTCCTGAAGAGGGTAGAGATGGAGCTAGGGCTGATAGAGTTGGAGAGGCACCTGTTCCTGTGCCAGAGAGATCAGTTGCTAATGAGGTTCCGCCAGTTTGGCTAAGACATGTGGTAGAATTATTGAGGCAAGCTCCGGTGCAGCAGCCGCCACCGCCACCGCCACCACAGCCACAAGTGCCTGTGAGACATTATGATAAATTGAGGAAGTAGGGGCTGAGGATTTCTTTGGTACTACAGATCCTGCAGTAGCTGAGCAGTGGTTGGATAGAGTGCAGAGGGTATTTATCCAGTTGCAAGCCACTCCTGAAGAGAAATTTGATTATGCTAGATCCCTTCTGCAGAAAGATGCTTTGGTGGAAGACAGTTCCTCATGCTATGGATGATCCACTGACTTTGTCTTATAGTGATTTTCTGTGGGAGTTTGAGCAGAAATATACTCCGAGGGAGTATAAAGATGTCAAGAAGATGAAATTTTTTGAATCTGAGGCAGGATAACCGGACTGTGACAGAGTATGAGATAGAGTTCATCCGGTTGAGCCATTATGCAGGTGGAATTATTTCAGATGAGATTGATCGGTGCATGAGATTTGAGGAGGGGTTGAGGCCCTCTATTATGTGTATTGTTGCTGGTTCTCGGTACCAAGACTTTTCTCAGTTAGTTGCCGCAGATAGAAGTGTTGAGAGAGCACAGTGTATTGTAGCAGCTGCTACCGAGGAGGAGACCAAAGTTAGGAGATCCCAGTTTGAGGCAGGGTCTTCATCTATGAAAAGAGGCAGAGGAAGTTTTATTCCGAGAGTCAGTAGGAGCCTGAGGCAGTCGGGTAGGTCAGCTCAGTATCAGAGGCAAAGACCAAGACCTACAGTTTTTGTAGCGAGTGCTTCGACTCCTATGGTTCAGAGATCTACTCCACCTACATATGTCCATTGTGGTAGGATACATGGGGGTGTTTGTTGGAAGATTGGTGGATCAGCTGTGTGTTTCAGATGTGGATCGTCTGACCATTTCATTAGAGAATGTCCTGAGATGCAGGAGCATAGGCAGGCAGATTCTGCAGTTTCTCGACCTAGTGTGAGAGGAGGTCGAAGTGGCAGAGGTGTTAGTAGAGGTGGTCAACCAGAGATCAGTCAGAGAGGAGGCTCTACATCTAGAGGTAGTTGGCCAGATGAGGCTGGGTCTTCTCAGAGAGTGTATGTGATGCAGAGGCAGCCGGATGCTTCAGTAGTTATTGTGGGTACATTTTCTTTATTTGGCATTTCAGTTCTTGCTTTGATTGATCCAAGATCTACTCATTCATACATAAGTGCATCTATCTTGCCTGTGTCTGAATTGCATTCTGAGTCCTTAGGATTTGATGTTTTGGTGACAAATCCTTTAGGGCATAGTGTGGTTGTTAGCAAGGTGCACCAAAATAGTTCAGTTGTGGTGCAAGGTGAGGACTTTTTGGGTGATTTGATTGAAATGCCTTTTAAGGAGTATGATTTGATCTTAGGCATGGATTGGTTGTCTAAGCATGGAGTTGTGGTAGACTGTCAAAAGAAGTGTGTTACCCTGAGAACCGGTGATGGTAGAAGTGTGATGGTATCTGGTGAGCAGAAACAACTTGCATCCTTGTTTGTTTCAGCTGTTGCAGCTAGGAAGTTGATTAGAAAAGGGTGTGATGCTTATCTTACTCATGTTTTGGATACTAGAGTAGTGGGTTTTCAACTTGATAGTATACCTACAGTTGCTGAATTCCCATATGTGTTTCCTGAGGAGTTGCCAGGGTTACCTCTTGAGAGAGAGGTGGAGTTTGGTATCCAATTGTTGCCTGGTACCACTCCTATCTCTATTACTCCATATCGAATGGCACCTGCTGAGTTGAGAGAGTTGAAGGTGCAGTTGCAGGAGTTGTTGGATAAAGGGTTTGTTCGCCCTAGTGTGTCTTCGTGGGGAGCACCTGTTTTGTTTGTAAAGAAGAAGGATGGTACTTTGAGGTTGTGCAACGATTATAGACAATTGAATAAGGTGAATATCAAGAATAAGTATCCTTTGCCTAGGATAGATGATCTCTTCGATCAATTGAAGGGAGCAGTAATTTTCTCTAAGATTGATTTGAGATCAGGGTACCATCAGTTGAGGGTCAGAGAGGAAGATGTTCCTAAGACAGCTTTTTGTACAAGGTATGGGCATTATGAGTTTTTAGTGATGCCTTTTGGATTGACGAATGCACCTGCAGCTTTCATGGATTTGATGAATAGAGTGTTTAGGCCCTATCTGGATCAGTTTGTGATGGTCTTTATTGATGATATTTTGGCGTATTCACATAATAAGGAGGATCATAACAAGCATCTACGGATTGTGTTGCAGACCTTGAGAGAGAAGCAATTGTATGCTAAGTTGTTGAAGTGTGAGTTTTGGCTTGATCAAGTAACTTTTCTGGGTCATATAGTTTCAGCAGATGGTATAAGAGTTGATCCGAGTAAAGTTGAGGCTATTTTGAATTGGAGTTCACCAAAGTCTGTGACTGAAGTTAGAAGTTTTCTGGGTTTGGCAGGCTATTATCGACGCTTTGTGAAAGGTTTTTCTTTGATAGCTACTCCACTCACCAGATTACTTAGAAAGGGAGTTGGATTTGTGTGGACAGATCAGTGTAAAGCTAGTTTTGAGCAATTGAAGGATATGTTGACTCAAGCTCCTGTTCTTACTTTGCCTGTGGAAGATAAACCATATGTGATTTACAGTGATGCTTCACATAATGGTTTAGGTTGTGTTTTGATGCAGGAAGGTAGAGTTATAGCTTATGCTTCTCGGCAGTTGAAGCCGCATGAGTTGAATTATCCGACACATGATTTGGAGTTAGCAGCTATAGTGTTTGCATTGAAGATTTGGCAACATTATTTGTATGGAGAGAAGTGTTTTATCTATACAGATCATAAGAGTTTGAAATATTTAGGGGTTCAGAGAGAGCTTAATCTTCGACAGAGACGGTGGTTGGAGTTTATTAAAGACTACAACTGTTTGATTGATTATCATCCTGGTAAGGCGAATGTTGTTGTTGATGCCTTAAGTCGGAAGTCTTTGGCAGGTTTGTTTGTTTCTTCGCTCTCGTTGCTTGTTGAGTTGAGAGCGTTGCATGCTAGTTTTGAATCATGTGATGATGGTGCATTGTTAGCTCAATTGCAGTTGAGACCGGTGTTGTTGGATCAAATTAAAGAGGCTCAATTGGCTAATGAGAAAATTCAGAAAGTTGTGTCAGATTGCCAAAATGGGGAGAGCTGAGATTTTCATGTGAGAAACGATGGTAGCCTTTGGTTCAAAGATAGATTGTGTGTTCCTGATGATGCAAGATTGAGACAGATTATTTTAGAAGAAGCACATCAATCAGTTTTTGCTATGCACCCTGGGAGTACAAAGATGTATCAGGATTTGAAGCAACATTATTGGTGGTCAGGTATGAAGAGGGACATTGCGGAATATGTATCCAAGTGTCTCACTTGTCAGAGGGTAAAAGCTGAGCATCAAGTTCCTACAGGGTTGCTTCAACCTTTATCAGTGCCTGAATGGAAATGGGAGAGAGTGACAATGGATTTTGTGTCTGGTTTGCCATTGACTCAGAAGAAGCATGATGCTATTTGGGTGATTGTTGATCGGTTGACAAAGACAGCTCATTTTCTTCCAGTTAGAATAGACTATTCTCTGGAAAAGTTGGCTGAGTTGTATGTCAGTGAAATAGTGAAGTTGCATGGAGTTCCAATTTCTTTAGTGTCTGATCGAGATCCTCGGTTTACTTCAAGATTTTGGAAGAGTTTACATGGTGCTTTGGGTTCTCGATTGCACTTTAGCACTGCTTTTCATCCGCAGACAGATGGGCAGTCAGAGAGAGTGATATAGATTTTAGAGGACATGTTGAGAAGCTATGTCATTGAATTTTCTGGAAGTTGGGATAGATTTTTGCCACTGATGGAATTTGCTTACAATAACAGTCATCAATCCAGTATTGGAATGGCACCTTATGAGGCATTGTATGGTAGAAGATGCAGAACGCCCCTATGTTGGAATGAAATTGGAGATGGCAAATTGGTTGGTCCTGATTTAATTAAAGAAACAAAAGAGAAAGTGAAAATAATTTGGGATCAGTTGAAAGCAGCTTTAGATCCGCAAAAATCTTATTCAGATTTGAAGAGGAGAGACATAGAGTTTGATGTTGGAGATAAAATATTTCTGAAAGTGTCTCCTTGGAAAAAATTTTAAGATTTGGTCGAAGAGGGAAGCTAAGTCCTCGTTTTATTGGACCTTATGAGATATTGGAAAGAGTTGGACCAGTTGCTTATCGACTTGCTTTGCCATCTGAATTGGATAGAATCCATAATGTCTTCCTTGTTTCTATGCTGAGGAGGTACAGATCTGACCCATCTCATGTTCTGTTTGTTAAATCTATTGAAGTGAGTCCAGATCTGACTTTTGAAGAAGAACCAATTGCGATTTTGGCATATAAAGTGAAAGAGTTGAGATATAAGAAAGTGCCACTTGTGAAAATTCTTTGGAAAAATCATGCAAAGGAAGAGGCAACTTGGGAGAGTGAGCAAGCGATGTGAGATCAATATCCTCAACTGTTTCAAATTTGATATCAGGTAATTTTGAGGACGAAATTTCTTTTTAGAGGGGGAGAATTGTAATATCCTAAAGTATACCCTAAAAGTTTTGGAATATTTTATTGTTGTTTTTGGATTAAATGTTATAAGTGTATTTATTTTAGTGGTAAGAGATGTGGTTTTGAGTATAGTGTATGTGTTGTATATATTGGGATATATACAACATGATGCAAGAAAGGATCCCTTGAAACTAGCAAGTGGACCAATCACTAGGAGCAAGGCAAAGAGATATCAAGCTAGTATGGCTTTGCATATTCAAGAAGAGATTTCTGTTTTATTAGTTTTTGTTATAGTTTTGTGTCTTGTTTGTTATGTTAATTATTGTTTTATTTAGGTATTTTGTTAGTTTTAATCGGTTTGTTTAGTGTTTTCTTTAATTGTGGTAGTTTTAGTTTATTTCAGTGTTTATGTCGTTTTTAATCTAGTTTTTAGTATTGTGTTTATGTTTTGTTGGTTATTGTCTATTTACTTCTTGTTTAAGGTTTGTTTTGAATTTTGTGTTAGGTTAAAACAGGCAAGGAAATGAATTGAAGGAAAAGGGGCAGTGGCTGACACAGGCAGAGGACACGGCCAAGTCACTGGCCGTGTCCCATACCAAGTTAAAAAGAAGAACAAGTCCCAGTAGAAGACACATGCAAGGGACACAACCAAGTCACTTGGCCGTGTACCTCCAAAGAAGACCCACACGGCCAAGTCATCTCCACTTGGCCGTGTCTCACCAATTCCAAAGGCAAAGAAGAATAAAACTCACAGTGGAAGACACAGGCAAGGGACATGGCCAAGTCACCTGGCCGTGTCCCTCCAACAAGCTCCAACATGGCCAAGTCACCTCTGACTTGGCCGTGTCACTCAACAAAGAAGAAAAGAAGAAAAGGCAAGCAGTGGTGGACACAGGCAAGGGACACGGCCAAGTCACCTGGCCGTGTCCCTGCAAAGAACACTCACACGGCCAAGTCACTTCTGACTTGGCCGTGTCCCTCATGATCTAAACACGCAGCGAATTTTTTAAAGCGGACATTCGTATAAAAGGAAAGGAGAGCTAGGGTTTAAAACTGTTGACGATTTGGAGAATATTTTCAGCCGTCACAGAGAGTGAAGTGAGGGTTTAGCTTTGTTTTCTTGATTTTGATTTCACTTTTGATTACTTTAGCTTAGATTTGATTGTTCTAGCCATTGTTTCATCCTTCTTGCAAGATTTGAACAAGAGATTCTTCAGAATCTTCAAGGAGTTGTAACTTGGTTTTGTTCTCGAACTTATTCTCTTTATTTACATTGAAATTGTTTTAATGGATATTATCATGTCTATTTTGATTTCTTTGAACATTAATGAGATGAATATGTTTGATTGCATTATGAACTAATTTGATCTAGTCTAGGGTTTGTATGGATCTGCTATGATTGTATGAATTGGTTATTCTCTTAGCTAATAATTTCTTTTGCCTTTATTGAATGAAATATTGTTACATATAATTGATTGGCCACCAATTGTGTGTTTTAGGTATTAGATGATGGATTGAGAGATGAAGTCTAATGCTGGAACAATTCAATTAAGGACTTAGGTGAATTAGAGATATAACCTATTAAAAAGATTGTTTCAATTATAACAAGATTAGTTGTAAGAGGTTTGAATGCGAGAGCTTATTTCCTTGACTCAATTAATTAAGTTGTTTGAGATTTAATCTTTGAAATTAAATTAGTTAAGTGGAATAACCGTTCATACAAATAAGTAGTAGAGAAGTGCAAACCCTAGACCTTTTTATCAAGTGAATCAAAACATCAGCTCTTGTTTACTTTTATTGTTTTAAACTTCAATTAAACTTCTTCTTTAGTTAGCAATTTAAATTTATTCATTACTTGTTACTTTTAATTTGATAATCAATTAGCCACTTTAGCTTCCTTGTGAGACGACCTTGGGGCGATCACCTTTGCTACAGCTACCTCATATACTTGCGAGTGACGCTTTGTTGTAGAG
This sequence comes from Garcia nutans, assembly GCA_947685225.1. Lineage (NCBI taxonomy): Eukaryota > Viridiplantae > Streptophyta > Magnoliopsida > Malpighiales > Euphorbiaceae > Garcia > Garcia nutans. The sequence continues at coordinate 25,550,207 of CANTUV010000007.1, read as the reverse complement.
TTAATTTGAGCGCAACAAGTTTTTGGCACCGTTGCCGGGGAGGCTAATTGGTGTAATTGTTTATTAAAAAATATATATATTTTAGATTATTTTTCATTGTTTTCATTTTATTTTATTTGTCTTTGTCTTTTGCTTTTGATATTTCTTTTTCTAGAAATTTCTGTTTATGCAAGGCAGGAGATCACTCGAAGGAGAGCTACATCAATTCATTCCAGAAATTCAGAGAGTGAAAAGGAGTAGAGAAGAGTTTGAGCTCTACATCGAATTTGATACAGAGGAGGACACTTCTGAATTTGAGACAGATTCTGCACAATCAGTTAAAATGGCTGAAGAAAGACAACGAACCATGAGAGATTTTGCTAGACCTGTCATTGGGACTTCTACATCTTGTATAAGGTTGACAGATGCAGCAAGGAACTATGAGTTGAAGAACATTCATTACAACATGCTGCCATCATTTTACGGAGTTCCAAATGAAGATCCTTTGAATTTTATTTGGGATTTCTACTCTACCCTCAACACTTTTCCTTTGGGAGGACTAACAGAAGATCAGTTGAGGATGAGATGTTTCCCTTATACTTTGAAGGATAGGGCAAAGAGCTGGCTCATGATGTTGCTTGAGAATTCACTGACAACTTGGGAGCAAGTTTATAACAAGTTCATGGGTAAGTTCTATTCACACCAGAAGACAGCTGAGTTGAGAGGGAAGATTGCTACATTCTCTCAATTTGAAGGAGAGCCATTTCATGAGGCTTGGGATAGATTCAAGATGCTATTGATCCAGTGTCCACATCATCACTACCCACTTCAACTCTTTAATCAGTTTTTCTATGATGGTCTAACCCAGCAATTTCAGAACACTGTTGACAATGCAGCTGGGGGAGCCATGGGAGAAAAGACAGCTGATGAGACTTATGAGATCTTTGAGATGTTGGGAGCTAATTCTCAACAAAAGAGTGTAAGGGGAAGAAGCAAAGGGGTGAATCAACTGGAAGCCAATACTGAAATGGTTAGTCAAATAGCTGAGTTAACAAGGCAGGTTCAGATGCTAAACATGAAGAACAATATTTCTTCATCCACTCAAGAGGTGTGTGGAATCTGTGGGACATTTGGGCATGGAGCAAATATATGCCCCTCTGCATATGAATCTTTTGGGAATGAAGCTGAGCAAGTTAATGCTATGGGGGATTTCAACCAAGAGCCAGGAATGATCCTTACACCAACACTTACAATCCTGGTTGGAGGAGTCACCCCAATTTTTCTTGGACAACAAATAATGCTCAACAGCCTTTCCATTTGCTCCAGAGACAGAACCAACAACAGGGCCAATCCTCAAATCAAGGTCAGCCTAAGAGAGAGAGTTTGGAGGAAAGTTTACAGGCTTTTATCCAAGTCAGTACTAAAAATCAGGAGATGAACAACAAGAGGCTGGATTCCTTGGAAGCATCTTTTAAGAAGGTGGAGACCCAAGTGGGGCAACTTGCACAACAGATGCAGATTCAACAAAAGGGGAAGTTCCCAAGTCAACCTGAGCAGGCACAAGCAGTGACTGTTCTTAGGAGTGGCAAGGTAATTAATAATAATGTTGAAAATAAATATTTGAATGCAGGTGAGCAAGAGAATAAAAAGGAAGGAGAACTAGAGAACAAAGATGCTGAAGAAAGATCAATGGAGAAGTCCCCTACAGCAAATTTGCACAAGGCAAGCAATCCATACCGGCCACCTATACCATTCCCCAGCAGGTTGAAGGATGATAAAAAAGATAAGCAATTTTCAGATATCTTCAACATGCTGTCTAAGGTAAGTATTAACTTACCCTTACTTGAAGCAATTAAGAACATGCAGGCTTATGCTAAATTCTTCAAAGAACTGAATACCAAGAAAAAGAGGTATGAGCCGAATGAAAAGGTGATAGTTTCTGAGGTAGCTAGTGCTGTTTTGCAGCATAAACTACCTCCTAAGCTAAAGGATCCTGGAAGCTTTATTATTCAAATTACTATGGGGAATGGAAAAGGTACTGATGGCATGTGTGATTTAGGAGCTAGTGTGAATTTAATGCCTTATTCTATTTATCTTGATTTGGAATTAGGGGAACTTAAACCAACAAAAATGGTGTTGCAATTAGCTGATAGATCTCTTAGATTCCCGAAAGGGGTTATAGAAGATGTGTTAGTTAAAGTTGGTGGTTTGATAGTACCTGTGGATTTCATTGTTCTTGACATGGAAGTAAGTAATTCTTCACCATCTGCACACACCATTCTGCTGGGTAGGCCTTTTATGGCAACTACCAACACTTTGATAGATGTTAAAAATGAAAAATTATCAATGACTATTTTGGGACAAACTATGGAATTTTCTATCTTTAACACTTCTCCTATTCCTACAACTGCTTTATATGAGGATTGTTCTTTCATTGATTGTGTTGATGCAGTTGTTTCAGATGTTTTCTTGCAGACAGGTTCCTCTGATAAATTGGAGCTGGCATTGACTTTAGAGAGTGATGTGGATATTTTTTATGCAGAAATAGCCAGTTGCCTTGAGACTTTAAAGGGTGCTGAAATAGAGGAGCTTAAGGAGGACCCAATTTTTGAACCTTCCCCCATTGAAAAAGAAGAGAAGAACCCCTCACTAGAGTTAGAGCTAAAACAGTTACCTAAGAACCTGAAATATGTGTTTTTAGGAGATCACAACACTTTACCTGTGATAATATCTAGTGAACTTAGTGAAGGGGAGGAGATGAGGTTGGTGAGTGAGCTTAAAAGATTAAAGAAAGCAATAGGATGAGGATTGAGTGACATCAAGGGTATTAGCCCTTCTATGTGCATGCATAGAATCACTTTAGAAGAGAGAGCTAAACCTGCGAGGGAGACTCAAAGGCGCCTTAACCCAAATATGAGTGAAGTGGTTAAGAAGGAAGTGCTCAAATTGCTGGATGAAGGAGTAATCTATCCAATTGCTAATAGTGAGTGGGTGAGCCCAGTGCATGTAGTTCCTAAGAAATCTGGAATCACTGTGGTGAAAAATGAGAATAATGAATTGGTTCCTACTAGGACTACTACTGGGTGGAGAATGTGCATCGATTATAGGAAGTTGAACAATGCTACAAAGAAAGATCATTTCCCTCTTCCTTTTATTGATCAGATGTTAGATAAACTTTCTGGGCACTCACATTATTGTTTTCTGGATGGCCTTTCAGGTTACTATCAGGTGCCAATAGCTCCAGAAGATCAGTCCAAGACAACCTTTACTTTCCCTTTTGGGACTTATGCACTTCGACGTATGCCCTTTGGCTTGTGCAATGCACCTGCAACTTTTCAGAGATGCATGATGTCTGTCTTCTCAGATATGATCGATGATTTTATTGTGGTATTTATGGATGATTTTTCTGTTTTTGGTAATTCTTTTGATAATTGCCTCAATAAACTTGTTCGTGTGCTTGAGAGATGCATTGAATGTAACCTCACTTTAAGTTGGGAAAAGAGTCATTTTATGGTTACTCAGGGCATTGTCTTAGGTCATGTGGTGTCAAGTAAAGGGATTGAGGTAGACAAGGCTAAAATTGAATTGATTGCTAAGTTACCCCCACCTACCTCAGTTAAGGGAATAAGAAGTTTTCTAGGGCATGTAGGATTTTACAGGAGGTTTATTAAGGATTTTTCCAAAATAAGCCAACCATTGTGCCATTTATTGGGGAAAGATGTTCCATTTGAATTTACAGCACAATGCATGCAAGCTTTTAATTCCCTTAAGGAAAAATTGACTAGTGCACCAGTGATTGTAGCTCCTATTTGGTCTTTACCTTTTGAAATCATGTGTGATGACTCTAATCATGCAATAGGAGCTGTTCTTGGGCAAAGGGTTGATAAATATTTGAGAGTAATATATTATGCCAGTTTAACCCTGAATAGTGCACAAATGAACTACACCACAACTGAAAAGGAAATGTTAGCTGTTGTTTTTGCTTTAGACAAATTTAGAGCTTATTTAATTGGGTAAAAAATTATTGTGCATTCTGACCATGCAGCTCTTAAATATCTGTTAACAAAACAACATGCTAAACCGCGCTTAATTAGATGGGTGTTGTTATTGCAAGAGTTTGATTTCCAAATCAAGGATACTAAGGGTAGTGAGAATGTTGTTGCTGATCATTTATCCAGATTACCCTTTTTTAGTGAAAATCTTGCATCTGATAGCATTCATAAAAATTTAGAAGAATTTCCTGATGAGCATCTGTTTGTGGTAATTAATGCCCCTTGGTTTGCAGATATTGCTAACTATCTTGCTTGTGGTATTTTGAGATCTAACATGTCCTTTCAGGAAAAGAAAAGGTTTCTACACTTGAGTAAGTTTTATTTTTGGGATGAACCTTATCTATTCCGGATATGCAAAGATGAGATAGTTCGCAGGTGTGTAGCTAAGGAAGAACAACTGAGTGTTCTTCAATTTTGTCATGACCTTCACTGTGGGGGTCATTTTGGAGGAAGGAAGATTGCAGAAAAGGTGCTTCAAAGTGGTTTTTACTGGCCTACTTTATTTAAAGATGCTCAAGACTATTGTAAGCACTGTGATCGTTGCCAAAGAGTAGGTAACATTGGGAGGAGGAATGAAATACCCCTTCAGTCATATATTGTTGTTGAACTGTTTGATGTGTGGGGAATAGACTTCATGGGTCCTTTCCCCAAGTCCTTTGATTATGAATACATTTTAGTTGCTGTTGATTATGTTTCCAAATGGGTGGAGGCAATCCCCACCCGTACTAACGATGCTAATATTGTTGTTAAATTTGTGAAGGAAAACATTCTTAGCAGGTTTGGCACACCAAGGGTGATAGTCAGTGATGGGGGGGGGGGGGGGGGCATTTTTGCAACAGGCTTTTTGAGAAGTTAATGCACAAATCTGGCATGAAGTACAAGGTGTCAACCCCATACCATCCACAGACTTCTGGACAAGTGGAAACATCAAACAAGCAGCTAAAAGGAATTCTGGAGAAAACAGTCAACACATCCAGGAAGGATTGGGCAAACAGATTGCATGATGCACTATGGGCATATCGTACTACTTTCAAAACTCCTCTAGGTATGAGTCCATATCGATTGGTGTTTGGAAAAGCTTGTCACTTACCAGTGGAGTTGGAGCACAGAGCATATTGGGCAATCAAGACTCTGAATTTGGACTTGGACAAAACGAAGAGAGAATGATTTCTTCAAATTTCAGAGTTAGATGAGCTGAGAAATGAGGAGTATGAGAGCTCGAGAATTTACAAGGATCGCACGAAAGCACTTCATGACAGAATTATAGTGCAAAAGACATTGAGTCTAGGTATGAAAGTTTTACTTTTTAACTCTCGACTCCGTCTTTTTCCAGGTAAACTCAAGTCTCGATGGAGTGGTCCTTTCGAGATAACTCAAGTGTATCCTTCTGGTGCCATTGAATTACTTAAATCTCGAACAAGTGAGACTTTTAAAGTGAATGGACAGAGAGTTAAGCCATACAATGAAGGATTTCAAGAAGTGAGGGTCATTAATAGCACTTTGATCCGTGATCCCTAGGCCTTGCATGATGTCCAGCTTTATGACATTAAAGAAGCGCTAAATGGGAGGCAACCCATCGGTTTGCATTTATTTTGCGTAGTTGTAATTTTAAATTTAGCGAGTATTGATTTTATGTTTGGTTTAAATAAATGGACTGTGCTTTGATCGGTTTTTCTTTACTTTGTGTTTCAGGGTGTTTAAAGAAGAAGGGTTGCAAAATCGTTGAGTAAAAATAAAAAAAAGTTAATAAAAGGCAGTAGGTGACACGGCCAAAGGACTTGGCCGTGTCACACACTGGACAAGGCCAAACTTCCTGAAAATTTGAACGATTTTGCAATTTTGTACAGAATAGGACACACCCAGGGGACACGGCCAAGTCACTGGCCGTGTCCCTCCAAGACTATCAGACACGGCCGTGTCACCTTGACTTGGCCATGTCCCTTCACTTTCACACACCAGACACGGCCAAGTACCCACTAACACGGCCGTGTCCCTCAAATTTTACACTTTTAAAACCCGATTTTGCCCAGTTCTTTTCATAAATCCCTAAATTTTCTATCTTTGTCTCTCTCGCTCTCTCGCTCTCTGTATCGCCAAAACCATTGATTTTTATTTCAAAACTCCAACTTTTCCATTAAAACTTCAAATTTCTTCAACAAAACTTGAGATAATCACTTAAAACTTCCTCTTTACTCATATAATTTTGATTTAATTCAGTTTTGGGTGTTACTTTTTTTTTCCAGATCTCAAGATGCCAAGAACTAAAACTGTCTCACACCGCAAGAAGAAGAAATCTACTATCGAAGGAGCTTCTTCCTCTTCCTCAACTTTATCTTTTAAGAGGGCAAGTCTTTTGGCTCGGGGTTTTTTCCCGACAAGGTATGTGAATGACAAATCTCTAGATGCCCTGCAAATTAGGACTAATTTTTATAGATATGTGCAATTTCTTGGGTGGGAGACTTTTGTCTCATTGAGACCTTTGCAGTTTGAGGAACTTACTCTAGAAATTTTGACATCTCTTAAGGTGGAAAGAGATGATAAGAAAATCTGCAGGAGAATGATGTTTAAATTGATGGGTAAATAATTTGAGCTTAATATTGATCAGTTAAATGCTATCTATGGTTTTCATCAACATGGGGAAAGGTCGGTACCCAAAGAATTTAGACAATAATTTGCTTGGGGAGCCTTGGGCTCGGGTACTTATGTGGCCAAATCGGCCAAAGCATCTAAATTACGGAACCCTACTTTGAGATATTTGCATAGGTTTCTGTCATGTGGGTTCTTTGCTCGGAAGGAAAGCCCAGGTGTGGTTGAGTCGAGTGAGTTATTTTTCCTGGACTATGTTTTGAATAAAATGGCTGTGAGTGCCGGCTATTGGTTAGCCGATATTTTTGATAATATGGCTAATAAAAGGAGGGGGGCAATTTGTGTTGGAGGATTGATTACCACGTTAGCAGTAGCCCTTGTTGAGGATTTTGACCCGAGTACTAGTCGCATGACTAGAATTTTGGGTAATGACTCTTTGGATTTAGCCACACTTGAGAAGATGCACATGGTGGTGCATAGGAGAGGGACTTATGTGATGCCTTCAGCTGAGCCTGCAGCATCGGGGGACAGGCAGAAGAGAGCACAGGTCCAAGAGGAGTCCGACTCGGATTCTCTTGGCCTAGATGAGGATGCTCCGGTCTCGGAACATCAAGAGGTACTTCTGAGGATTGAGGCCCTGGACGGCAAAGTGGATCGACTGGATAGCAAGGTGGACCGTAACCATGCTGAGGTTTTGCAGCAGTTGGAATAGATTAATAGCAACCTTGCGAAGATCTTGAGTCTCCATCCCTCAGCTGCATCATCTTCACGCCCGCCTTTTCCATAGATTTTGAGATCCTTGCTTTATTTTGTTTAATGTATTTTTGTTCTTATTTTTCATTTTTGTTTTCATGTTAACCTTTATATTTGGATATTTTATTTTTATATATTGTACTTTTATTTTTGAACTTTTGTGTTTGTGATGGAAAGCTAGGGTTTTGCCTCACCAATACGATGGAAGACAGGTTGTCCTTTAACTCTTTTTATTTTCTATTCTTGTTTTACATTGAGGACAATGTAAATTTTAAGTGTGGGGTACTCTTTAAGCTTTCCTTTAATTCTTGTTTTGCTTATTGTGTTTGTTGTGCTGGTATAATTGTTGAGAACTTATTGACTTTTCTTTGATTTTGGTATTATAGTTGAGACTTTAGTATCAGTATAGAGATTAGCATTTGAATTCATTCAGGATCAATTTTCACATTCTGCAATTTATGACATATAAATCTTTGAGAACCCACCTGTGTGAGTTTTGAGCCTCATAATTTGATATTATTGTCATTTGATTTTCTTTTCTTAAGTGTGCACCTTCATGATTTTGCATCTCTAGAGTTTGCTTTTGCATACTAATTGAACTCACATTATGATTTAATCTCAAGTTTTAAAATGATGAAGGCAAATTAGGTTAGCCCTTTAGCTTAAAAAGACCTCCCTTAATATTGAATTCCTTAGTGAGCCAAGTTGAGCCTTTGACCTTTTCTTGTTTGATCAACACAATTCACAGCTCAACTTTCTCTTATTATCATCATACCTGCATTAAGGAATGGAGTTTTATGATATGACAATAGGGTGGTTTATTTCAAAGTGTGGGGTAAGCAATAAAATTTTTTTTTTTGTATTGCTATTTGGGGTTGAAATGCATACTTTGCATATTGTATTTGATTAAGAGTTGATTATTCTTTTCCTCTACATTTTAAGCTAGATGTTCTATGCAATGTTATATTTTGTATATATATGTATTTAAAAAAATAATAAAAAAAGAAAAGAAGATATATATATGTATACAAAATTCTTATATGTTCTAGCATTGGTTATCAAAAGAGGAATGTCGAATCATGTATTTTTCTTGAAGTTATGCAAGTATGTGAAGTATTAATGGATTGTGAGTATGCTATTTGAAGGAGTTATGAGTTCCTTAGCAAGAGTAGTGTCTAATTTAGATACTCCATTTCTTGATGCTCTAGCTTAAATGTCTTTTCTCACACCTTCACCTTAGCCCCATTGCATCCAAATAAAAGACCTTCGGATTATTTCTTGAGAAAATCAGTGAGGGAGATTGGATAATTAAGCAAGTTTATGGCAGTATGCAGTCATGACTGGTTTGAGTGATTAACCTTTGAAATCGAGTGAAACACTTAGATGAGATATAAGATTTGTATGTCTGGATTAATGAATGAGTTAAGAAAATCCTTGATTGATCTTAATTGCAAATTATTTATGTTGTGTCTTAAAGTATTTCATCTATATGCTGGAATTAAAAGTTAAGGTTGTTTGAGTTTTTAATTTATGCCATGTGAATTTGCTTGAGGACAAGCAAAGTTTTAAGTGTGGGGTAGTTGTTTTATTAGTTTTTGTTATAGTTTTGTGTCTTGTTTGTTATGTTAATTATTGTTTTATTTAGGTATTTTGTTAGTCTTAATCGGTTTGTTTAGTGTTTTCTTTAATTGTGTTAGTTTTTGTTTATTTCAGTGTTTATGTCGTTTTTGATCTAGTTTTTAGTATTGTGTTTATGTTTTGCTTGTTATTGTCTATTTACTTCTTGTTTAAAGTTTGTTTTGAGTTTTGTGTTAGGTTAAAACAGGCAAGGAAATGAATTGAAGGAAAAGGGGCAGTGGCTAACACAGGCAGAGGACACGGCCAAGTCACTGGCCGTGTCCCATACCAAGTTAAAAAGAAGAACAAGTCCCAGTAGCAGACACATGCAAGGGACACGGCCAAGTCACTTGGCCGTGTCCCTCCAAAGAAGACCCACATGGCCAAGTCATCTCCACTTGGCCATGTCTCACCAATTCCAAAGGCAAAGAAGACTAAAACTCACAGTGGAAGACACAGGCAAGGGACACGGCCAAGTCACCTGGCCGTGTCCCTCCAACAAGCTCCAACACGGCCAAGTCACCTTTGACTTGGCCGTGTCACTCAACAAAGAAGAAAAGAAGAAAAGGCAAGCAATGGTGGACACAGGCAAGGGACACGGCCAAGTCACCTGGCCGTGTCCCTGCAAGAACACTCACACGGCCAAGTCACTTCTGACTTGGCCGTGTCCCTCATGATCTAAACACGCAGCGAATTTTTTAAAGCGGACATTCGTATAAAAGGAAAGGAGAGCTAGGGTTTAAAACTGTTGACGATTTGGAGAATATTTTCAGCCGTCACAGAGAGTGAAGTGAGGGTTTAGCTTTGTTTTCTTGATTTTGATTTCACTTTTGATTACTTTAGCTTAGATTAGATTGTTCTAGCCATTGTTTCATCCTTCTTGCAAGATTTGAACAAGAGATTCTTCAGAAGCTTCAAGGAGTTGTAACTTGGTTTTGTTCTCGAACTTATTCTCTTTATTTACATTGAAATTGTTTTAATGGATATTATCATGTCTATTTTGATTTCTTTGAACATTAATGAGATGAATATGTTTGATTGCATTATGAACTAATTTGATCTAGTCTAGGGTTTGTATGGATCTGCTATGATTGTATGAATTGGTTATTCTCTTAGCTAATAATTTCTTTTGCCTTTATTGAATGAAATATTGTTACATATAATTGATTGGCCACCAATTGTGTGTTTTAGGTATTAGATGATGGATTGAGAGATGAAGTCTAATGCTGGAACAATTCAATTAAGGACTTAGGCAAATTAGAGATATAACCTATTAAAAAGATTGTTTCAATTATAACAAGATTAGTTGTAAGAGGTTTGAATGCGAGAGCTTATTTCCTTGACTCAATTAATTAAGTTGTTTGAGATTTAATCTTTGAAATTAAATTAGTTAAGTGGAATAACCGTTCATACAAATAAGTAGTAGAGAAGTGCAAACCCTAGACCTTTTTATAAAGTGAATCAAAACATCAGCTCTTGTTTACTTTTATTGTTTTAAACTTCAATTAAACTTCTTCTTTAGTTAGCAATTTAAATTTATTCATTACTTGTTACTTTTAATTTGATAATCAATTAGCCACTTTAGCTTCCTTGTGAGACGACCTTGGGGCGATCACCTTTGCTACAGCTACCTCGTATACTTGCGAGTGACGCTTTGTGGTAGAGTTAATTTGAGCGCAACAATTTCCAAAGAGCTTCAAGAATTATCATTCAAGAAGATGGAGATAGAGCTTGAAGAAGGCACACCAAAGCTGATTATGATGCTTAGTGTGGAAGCTAAAGGCTAGCTAAAGAAAGGTCCAACGTGCAAGAAAGGTCCATGGGGGTTCATATAAAGCCTTGGGAAGTAATTTAAGGCCCATGGACAGCCCAAATAGTATGGGGCGTTTCTTATGTTGAAGGGATTAGTTTAGTTGTTTCCATACTTTATATTTTCCTTATTGGATTAGGATTTTGTTTCCATACTTTATATTTTCCTTAGTGGATTAGGATTTTGTTTCCATACTTTATATTTTCCTTCGTGGATTAGGATTTTGTTTCCATACTTTATGTTTTCCTTATGCAATTAGGAATGTTTTCCTTATGCAATTAGGAATGTTTTAGTTTTCCATATGCAATTAGGAATTTTGTAACCCTTATTTAAGGCACTATTAGGCCGAATTTCAGACAACAACAATTAATAAAAATTTTCGAATTCTTCTACAAGTTCTTCTTGTGAATTTTTGTGTGAGAGAGATTTGAGTGGATTCTTTAATTCTTTCTTTGCATCAAGAATTAGGTTTACTTATCAACAAGAGTTGTGGCGTTTTTCTTCTTCTTACCAACTAAATCCTTCAATTATAGTGAGTTCGCATCTCTTTATAGGCACTGGGTTCCTTAGGAGGTGATTATCAAGTTTCAAGGAGTTCTCTACCATTGTTATACGTTGGGTTTGCTGCCATCATTGCTAAAGGTCCCCGTCATTTGGTATCAGAGCCTTGCTACAAGGTAATTTTTATCTACTTTGTCTTTCTAGGGTTTGTTAATTTAGGTCTTTTAAATTTCTGCGTTTTAGGGTTCTTAGAGAGTCTAGTCTTTAATTTTCGAAAAAAGAGTCATATATCAATTCTGATCAAGGCCGAATTGAAGGAGGGTATTCTTAGGGTGAAAATGAAACCTAGGAAAGGATTTTTGGAGAATTTTGAAACCAAGAATTAGGGTTCTTGAAAGAAAGCAAAAGCTAGAGTTTGTGTTCAAGTTTGATTTCGATTTGGTCTTGAGTGAATTTGGGGTTGCGAATTAAGTCCAGATTTCGAAAAGTGCTTGGGAGTAAATTAAGTCCCGAATCAAGGGGATAGTGAGAGGAAGCAAAAAAGAAAAAAAAAGGAGTACAAAACTACCTCAACAAAAATTGTTTGATATTCTTGCTATTTGGGTGCTAAGGATCAGATCTAGGTGGGTGAGAAGTAATAAAATTTTTGGGCGAAAAATTTCACCTTTTGAGAGGCTTTTAGAATTCAAAAATCAGACCTTAATATTCATGTTATTTGAGTGTTATAAGTGGGAATTAGAGTCTAGAAGCTAGCATTTTGGGTAGAATTGATTAGGTCCATAAAGCAGCTTGCCAAATGTGGGTTGTTTTTGATTCATTATATCCAAATTTGTCTTGTTTATTATCTTCATTATTTCTGATTTCTTTATCTAGCTTTTAATTCCATTACATTGCTAAGTATCATTTGCTTGTGTCGATACTTGGTTTTATATCGTGTAGTGCAAATTACCTTGCATTGCCTTCGGATACTTGTCTTGTTTCTATCTAGTTCTAGGATTTAGGTTCTAGTTTCTTGAACGACTTGACAATTGTTGGTTGGTGAGCTTGGTTCTGAAGTGCAATCAAGTAAGACAAGAAAAGTGAGGTAATTCTAAACACTTGAGTGAATTTCGATTATTACTAATCTTGTTTCTTTGAGTTTGTTTGTTTGTTACATGGCTGGAAAAGGAGAAGAGACTAGCAAAGAAGGAGCTATGGCTGAAAGCTTGGCTAGGCTTAATGAGACTTTGGCAGCAATGCTTGGTCGAATGGAGATGATGGATACTAGATTGCAAGAGAATGCAGCACAACAAGCACAACAAATTCAGCAAGTGCAACAAGGGCAGCCAGCTGCACATCCAAATCCTATAATGCGAGCTAGAAGAGTGCTTAGGAGAGAAGGGTAAGGAAATCTTGAAGCCCTAGAAGCAGCCGAAAGGGTAAAAGATGAAGATGAAGGTGGAAATCAACCTACCACTGATGGTGACCTTACTTCCATCAGAATGAAGATTCCTTCCTTTGAAGGGAAGAACAATGCAGAAGAGTTCATAGAATGGGAGAGGAAAGTTGAGCAGATTTTCGAATGCCATAACTACACTGAAGAGAAGAAATTAGTTTTGGCAGCCGTAGAGTTCAAGGGGTATGCTACCTTTTGGTGGGATCAATTGAAATCTAATAGAAGAGGGAAAGGTAAGAGGCCTATTCCTGAATGGTCAACCTTGAAAGAACTAATGAGGAGCCGATTTGTACCATCTCACTACATTTGGGATTTGTACAATTGACTAGCAAGACTAGTTCAAGGTTGAAGAAGTGTGGAAGAGTACCACAAAGAGATGGAGATGATCATGGCTAGGGCAAATATTGATGAAGATGAAGACAAGAAGATGTCACAATTTCTTAGGGGATTGAATTTGAACATAGCCAATGAATTGTAGATGTATGAATTCAACAAAATGGAAGAGTTAGTTCAAAAGGCCATGAAGATAGAGAGAAGATTGAAGAATAAAGCTATTTCAAAAACTGGCTACTCTAAAGCTAGTGGAAAATTTTCAAACTTCAAGGGTTCAAGTTCGAGTGGAGGTTCCTACAAAGGGGATTACAAGGGTTCTTTCCAAAAGAATTCTTCCTACAATCCTAATTTCAAGAAGCCGAATGATGGGGATGCAAAAACAGCCAAGGAAACACCTTCTAGACCTACTCCAAGTAGGGAAATTAAATGCTACAAGTGTTTAGGAAGTGGACACATTGCTTCTCAATGTCTGAATAAGAGGGTGATGATTGCTACCCATGAAGGGGAAATTGAATCAGAATCTGAACATGAAGAAGAAGAGGAGGCCGAATGTGGTGATAGGGCCAAATATGATGAAAAGGCTTGGGAGAATCAAGTCTTGAATGCTGAACATGGAGAGATGCTTGTTACTAGAAGAGCCTTGAATATTCAAGTCAAGGAAGAAGGCTTGGATCAAAGGGAGAATCTTTTCCACTCTAGGTGTTTGGTGAATGGTAAGGTTTGTACACTTATCATTGATGGTGGAAGTTGTACCAATGCTGCTAGTACTATAATGGTGGATAAATTGGGGTTAACTTGTTTTAAACATCCCAATCCTTACAAGTTGCAATGGTTCAATGACGTTGGGGAAGTAAAAGTGTTGAAGCAAGTCAAGGTACCATTCTCCATTGGGTGGTATAAACATGAGGTTTTGTGTGATGTAGTGCCAATGCAAGCTGGACATTTGCTATTAGGAAGACCATGGCAGCATGATAGAAGGGCACAACATGATGGCTTTTCTAATAAGTATACCTTTACTTATGAAGGAAAGAAGGTTGTTCTAGCACCATTATCACCTCAAGAGGTGTATGAAGATCAAAAGAGGATGCTAGAGAGGGAGAAAAAAGTTTCGGACAACATGAACCAAGGGGGTTCAAATTCGGCCAATGATGTTTCTTCAACACCCAAGAGTAATTCTAAGGGTAGGGAGAGAGAAAATAATAAAATGAGTGAGTGCAGAAAGGGAAAAGAGGCCGAGAGTAAAAAAAAAGTAAGCAAACAAATAAATGGCCCATTGGTGAGAAAAAATAAGCAAGGAGAAAAAGCAAAACATACTTTTTATACAAGATCAAAAGAGATAGATGTAGGGCAGCCTGTACTCATTATTATGTATAAAGAATTGTTACTTGCTGACAGTGAAGAATCTCTTGATTCTTTACCTTCTAGTTTTGTGTCTTTGTTGCAGGATTTTAAGGATGTGTTTCCTGAAGACCTTCCTAGTGGTTTGCCGCCATTAAGAGGGATTGAACATCAAATTGATTTCATACCCGGTTCTACAATTCCAAACCGGCCAGCATATAGGAGCAATCCTATGGAGACAAAAGAGATGCAAAGACAAGTTGAAGAGCTTTTGGAGAAAGGCTTGGTCACGAGAGCCTTAGTCCTTGTGCCGTTCCAGTCTTATTAGTACCTAAGAAAGATGGTTCTTGGAGGATGTGTGTTGATTGTAGGGCTGTGAACAAGATTACTGTGAAATATAGACATCCCATTCCTAGACTTGATGACATGTTGGACGAATTGCATGGGGCGAAATATTTCACAAAGATTGATCTTATGAGTGGTTATCATCAAAGTCGCATGAAGCCTGAAGATGAATGGAAGACTGCCTTCAAAACGAAATATGGTTTGTATGAATGGTTAGTTATGCCTTTTGGTTTATCTAATGCACCTAGTACTTTCATGAGATTAATGAACCATGTTTTGAGAGCTTATTTAGGTAAGTTTGTGGTAGTTTACTTTGATGATATTCTGATTTATAGCAAAACTGAGGAAGAACATGTCAGGAAAGTGCTTGAAATCCTTAGGGAGCAAAACCTTTATGCTAAGCTTAAGAAGTGTTCTTTTTGTCTAGATAGGGTTGTTTTTCTTGGTTTTTTTGTGAGTATGCAGGGAATTGAAGTTGATCAAGAGAAGGTGAAAGCTATCCAAGAGTGGCCGAATCCTTCAAGTGTGACAGAAGTGAGGAGTTTTCACGGATTGGCAAGCTTCTATAGGAGATTTGTCCCTAATTTCTCTACATTGGCAGCCCCCTTGACTAGCATAATCAAGAAAGAAGTGGGGTTCGTTTGGGGCAAGGAGCAACAAGAAGCATTTGATGCTTTGAAAGAGAAGCTTTCTACTACACCCGTTTTAGCTTTACCTAACTTTGATTCTACTTTTGAAATTGAATGTGATGCTTCTGGTGTAGGTATTGGAGCTATTTTGATGCAAGAGAAGAAGCCCATTGCATACTTTAGTGAAAAGCTTAATGGAGCAAAGCTGAATTATTCAACTTATTACAAGGAGCTAAATGCTTTGGTGAGAGCATTGGAAGTATGGGAGCATTATT
This sequence comes from Garcia nutans, assembly GCA_947685225.1. Lineage (NCBI taxonomy): Eukaryota > Viridiplantae > Streptophyta > Magnoliopsida > Malpighiales > Euphorbiaceae > Garcia > Garcia nutans. The sequence goes on along the minus strand of CANTUV010000007.1, from coordinate 25,534,554 downwards.
TGCTTCCCAAGGAATTCGTGATCCATTCAGACCATGAATCATTGAAGCATTTGAGAGGGCAAGGCAAGTTGAATAAAAGACATGCAAAAAGGGTTGTGAAGATTGAGAAGTTTCCTTATGTGATCAAATACAAGCAAGGTAAAGAAAATGTAGTGGCAGATGCACTATCAAGGAGGTACGCTTTGCTTAATGTTTTGAGTACTAAATTGCTTGGATTTGAATGTATAAAGGACTTATATGTTGGTGATTCTGATTTTGGCAATGTTTATGATGCTTGTGAGCATGGTGCTTTTAATTCTTTCTATATGATGGGTTTTTTTTAAGGGTTCGAAATTATGCATGCCTAGATGTTCTATGAGAGATTTGCTAGTATTAGAATCACATTGTGGGGGTTTGATGGGGCATTTTGGAGTTGATAAGACTTTAGACATGCTGAATGAACACTTTTATTGGCCAAATATGAAAAGGGATGTAATTCGGATTTGTAAGGCTTGTTTGGCTTGTAGGCAAGCTAAGTATAAGTCTATGCCTCATGGTTTGTATATGCCATTACCCGTTCCCAGTTCTCCTTGGATGGACACTAGTATGGACTTTGTTTTAGGATTACCGAGGACTAAGAGGGGGAGAGATAGCATATTTGTGGTTGTTGATAGGTTTAGTAAGATGGCACACTTTATCCCATGTCATAAGAGTGATGATGCTAGTTTAGTAGCCGAACTCTTCTTTAGGGAGGTGGTTCGAATTCATGGGATACCAAAATCCATAGTTTCTGATAGAGACACCAAGTTTTTGTCTCACTTTTGGCGTGTGCTTTGGGGAAAGTTAGGTACCAAGTTGTTATTTTCCACCACTTGTCATCCTCAAACAGATGGACAAACAGAAGTAGTAAATAGAACTTTAGGTACCATGTTGAGAGCTTTAGTGGGTAAGAATTTGAGTTCTTGGGAAGATTGTTTGCCATTTATTGAGTTTGCTTATAATCGTGCTATTCATTCTTCTACAGGATATTCACCTTTTAAGCTTGTTTATGGTTTTAACCCACTAACAGTTTTGGATCTTGTTTCTTTACCTTCTCATGAGCCTGTTAGTTTAGATGGTGAGAAGAAAGCTAAATTGGTGAAAGAGATACATGAGAAAGCAAGGGCGAATATTGAGAAAAGGAACAAGAGATATGCTGATTCTGCAAATAGAGGGAGACGTGAGATGAAGTTTCAAGTAGGAGATTGGGTTTGGGTGCATTTTCGAAAAGAGAGGTTTCCTAACCAAAGGAAGAACAAGTTGCAAGCTAGAGGAGATGGCCCATTCCAAGTGCTGGAGAAGATTAATGACAATGCCTACAAGATCGACTTACCAGGTACGTATAATGTTAGTGCTACTTTCAATGTAAGTGATCTTTCTCCTTTTGATGATGCAGATTTGAGGACAAATCTTTTTGAAGAGGGGGAGAATGATGCAAGAAAGGATCCCTTGAAACTAGCAAGTGGACCAATCACTAGGAGCAAGGCAAAGAGATATCAAGCTAGTATGGCTTTGCATATTCAAGAAGAGATTTCCAAAGAGCTTCAAGAATTATCATTCAAGAAGATGGAGATAGAGCTTGAAGAAGGCACACCAAAGCTGATTATGATGCTTAGTGTGGAAGCTAAAGGCTAGCTAAAGAAAGGTCCAACGTGCAAGAAAGGTCCATGGGGGTTCATATAAAGCCTTGGGAAGTAATTTAAGGCCCATGGACAGCCCAAATAGTGTGGGACGTTTCTTATGTTGAAGGGATTAGTTTGGTTTTTTCCATACTTTATATTTTCCTTATTGGATTAGGATTTTGTTTCCATACTTTATATTTTCTTTAGTGGATTAGGATTTTGTTTCCATACTTTATATTTTCCTTAGTGGATTAGGATTTTGTTTCCATACTTTATGTTTTCCTTATGCAATTAGGAATGTTTTCCTTATGCAATTAGGAATGTTTTAGTTTTCCATATGCAATTAGGAATTTTGTAACTCTTATTTAAGGGCACTATTAGGCCGAATTTTAGACAACAACAATTAATAAAAATTTTCGAATTCTTCTACAAGTTCTTCTTGTGAATTTTTGTGTGAGAGAGATTAGAGAGGATTCTTTAATTCTTTCTTTGCATCAAGAATTAGGTTTACTTATCAACAAGAGTTTTGGCATTTTCCTTCTTCTTACCAACTAAATCCTTCAATTATAGTGAGTTCGCGTCTCTTTATAGGCGTTGGGTTCCTTAGGAGGTGATTATCAAGTTTCAAGGAGTTCTCTACCATTGTTATACGTTGGGTTTGCTGCCATCGTTGCTAAGGGTCCGCATCACAACATATACAAGTCAAAGATATGAAGGGTCAAAGGAAATTAATTAATTAATTGGGAAATTGAGTTAGTGGAAGTGGAAGAAGATATTTGATTATTTTATTGTTTATTTCTTGGTGGAGAGGATATTGAGGAATGAGTGGTTGGGAGAGTTTGACTTTGCTTTCTTTGTTTTCTTCTTTCTTTCTTTCTTCTTCGTGGCTCATCTTCTTTCCTTTTCTTTTCTATGTTGGCTGGTCCTCCATAGCAAGAGAGCAAGAGAGAGTTTTTGATTTTCCAAACTCAAGATTGAAGGAAGCTTTCAAGTGATCAAGTTGGAAATTTAAGAGTTTCTTCATCCTTGGTAAGTTTTCCACTTGATTATTTGATTTTCTTTGAGTTTGTGAGTTGGGGTTGTGGTTGATATGTGTTTATTTGATTGTGGTATGTTTAAGAGTGTTTGGTTCAATTGATTTTGGATTTTGGGGTTGGATTGAAGGAAAGAGTAAATTGTTGGAAGAGAAAGTGTTGTGGTTGTGTTTTGGGTTTGTGGTGATGATTATGATTTGTGTTTGATGCATGTTTTGAGTTGTTTTGGTGTTTTTGCAAGTTTGTTATGGTTTTTGGGTGTGTTTAGTTAAGTTTGCTTAAAGTGGGAAATGGTGGAAGTAAGAGGTTTGTGGGATGTGTTGTTGTTGTTGCCGGAATCAGGATTTTTGGCCTGACACGCCCATGAGCAGGACTAGGTCTTTAGGCGTGTGAAAGGTTCTGTGTTCTGGATGGGTGACACGATCAGTAACACTCCCGTGTTGTTGAACGTGTCATAGCTACTATGTTGGGGAAGAATTGACACGGCCATGAGCACGCTCATGTTGTTGGATGTGTCAATGTTTCTGTGAGACAGAATGAATTACACTTCCAGTGACACGCCCGTGGTTCTGAGCGTGTCAAAGCTTCTGTGTTGTAGAGTTAGGGCACGGTCAGGGACACGCCCGTGTTATTGAGCGTGTCATGTGTAAAGTTTGCCCTAGTTAGTCCTTAGTCTTATTATCTCATGTGTATTTCTAAATAAGTGTGTATTATTCCTTTTGGATTAGGTTGTGAAGAGTTTGAGTTGCCCTAATCCAAGTATTGAAGGATTCTTGGAAGAGGAGTTTAGTGTTGTGTGTGAGTTGCTTTTGGAGGTAAGTACAAACCATACCTTATGGCATGCATTTACATGACATTGAGATTTAAAATATTTGATGGTAAATTTGTTAAACAATGTATTACATAATTGATGAATTGCTTTAATGTGAATTGAGATATGATGAGATATGAAGCCATTGTTGTTGGCTATGATAATGTAAATGAAATATTGGGGCATGGTTGCCTATTTGATTATGGAATATGAAATGAGAAATGAATTGAGAAAGAGATTGATAAAGAGATAAATGAAATAATTGTGTGCTTAATATGTTATTCAATTTTCAGAGTTCTGAGTTTGGCGGCATGCCTATTAATCATTGGATAGGTGAAAAGACCGGGTCGTAAGCCGAGCCCAGCTGAAAAATGTGAAATATGATGTTTTTAGGGTGAAAAGACTGGGTCGTAAGCCTCAAAAACAGTAACAGTCTAGCCGGGTTGAGGACCAAGATACTGGGGCCCTTGGGTCTAGCCGGGTTAAGGTCCAAGAGACTGGGTCTGTTACACTATCCATGGATAGATATATATATATATCGCATACGGGCTTGATGATTGTGATTATGGACCAAAGCAGTAACTCTGAACTTTGAATATCATATTAAATCCTTTTTGGGCCCTTGTTTGTCTTTGTTGGAATGTGACTCATGAATAATAGAATAATTGAATGATATAATGAAAGGTAATGTTATGAAATATGATGTTCTTGTGAATTGTTTATAATGTATGAAAGTATGACATTGCATTACATTATAGCATATGGTTATCATGGTTTGTACTACTAAGCCGTTGGCTTAGCGCGATTGTGGTTCATCGCGCAGGTGACAGGGTAGAACCAGAGAGTTCAGCTAGACCGAGTCGAGTCTAGAGCTAGAAGTGTTGATTGTGGGCTTAAAGATCAGAGACAAACTGCCAAACATGTATAAACTTTATGTGTTGTAAATATTTATTTTGATATATATATATGTATATGTAAATACTGCTACATTTTTCGCTGCTTAATGAATAAATGTTTCATCTATTATGTTTTATAATATAACTTAAATTAAATGTTTTAAGTTTTCTCAAATTATTGCTAAAAGAAAAGATTTGTTTGTTTAGTAAACCGTGGCACTCCTGTATTCAGTATACGTATATTACAGATGTAGTAGTATGTAGGGTGCGTATACGGGGTATAAGGGTGTTACACATGCTGAGAGATGAGATTTGAACTTGAAAATGACCTCCATTGCACTCATAGGGATTGAATAAACTTGTTTACACTTTAAAGTTTTTAATGTGTTTAATGTTTGGTCAAGTTTCTTTTAATGCACGTTTTAGATGGCAGTTTTCAAAGTTTGTTTTTGAAATCAAAATTATAAATAGCTTCTAAGAATGCTAGAACTCTCTTGAAGTTCCCTTGAGGTGAAATCCTAGATGCATTGAAATGAAGGAAATGATTTAGGCCATCTTTTGGACGAATTACATGGAACCTTATATGTTTATCCTACCTTGACATTACCGTTCTTTAACCCCTTCTAGCCCAAAGTATGCTAAATGCATACTTCAAAATTCTTTTCATAGCTCAATATGACCATATAACCTAAAAGCCTTTGACTATCACCCTTTCACGAAAAAATAATCTTTCCAATCATTGTGTTGAGCATATGCATGATCTTATTAGGAATAATTGTGTGCACTCAATTGTTTGGTGTTTTGTAGTCGGAACTCGAGAACTCCTACAACCCTTATACGATAGGTATTGAATTTAGTTGGGTTGAAATTTCATTGATACTGTCTTTAAGGATGTTCTAGGGTGGTTAAATTTTAAAGTTATGTTTGTCTTAGAATATGTACTCTCCTACAACCCTTGTGTTTAAGTAATTATTTGATGGGTTGATTTTGTAAGTGTTATTTGGGGGGTTTTTGAAAAAAAAAAGAAAGAAAAAGAAAGAAAAAAAAATAAAAAATAAAAAAAATATGGGTAGAATAATTGCAATATTGTATTAAGTGCACTTGTGGTTTTTTTGCGGCTTATAAAATTAGTGCATTGCTCATTTTAAGGCTTATTGTGGAATGATTCATTTTCTTGTTTCTTTATCCTTTATGCTTAACCTTTTATTTGTAACCTACACCCGAGCTTACCCTTTTATAAAGACCTGTTGATCCTTCATTTTGATTTGTCTACATTAGTGGAGAGGGAATCAAAAAGAGAGCATATGGTTGTTCTTCATTTAATATGTATTTTCACCTTTTGTTAATTGCTGGACGAAGCGTGCATTAATTCAAACTTGACTAGCCCGAACACTTGAAGACTCTTTAGTGTAACCTTATTGATTTGGTTTTTATGACGATGGAATGATTTGGATTGTTTGAGTCTTTGATTAAAGTGGTTAAGTTGCTTGGGAGGCTTGCAAGGGATGGGTTGAGCATATATGTGTTGTTTGTTCTGTTTATTGTGTTTGTTTGGTTTTACTCGAGGATGAGTAAAATCTAAAGTTTGGGGTAGTTGATATATGTCTAATTTATATATATTTTAGTGTCTTTTTCTTATATGTTTAGTGTGTTTTATTAGGATTTATTATGTGTTTTGTTTTAATTTTATATTTTTATGTTTCTTTGTGTTAATTTGAGCTTTAGTTGTGGTTTTATAGGTAATTTGGTGGAAGAATTGACTTGGCATTGAAAAAGGAATATTTAAGTGAGAAAGTTGGAAGGCAGAAAATTTCACAGCCTCCCTGTGAAAAAGCTGGAAGCCTGTGAGAATCCAGCTGGACCCACTGGTTAAAGATCTTTAATTTCTAATCCAAGGGCCACGAATTTACAAGGAAAAGAAAGGCAAAATTAAGGAAAGAAAAGAGGAGATTGGCGAAGAAGGAGGAGGGAGGAACGTGGAGAAAAGAAAAGAAGAAAAACTTTTGGAGAGGTTTTTTAGGGTTTTCCTAGTGGATTAAGGATTTGGAGAAGAAGAATGCAATCTTGGATCTAAGAGTTTGGTTTTCTTTTCTTTATTTTATCTTTATTTTGGAACTATGTATTTCTTCCTGTCTTCTCTTTATTCCTCTATGGAGTAGTTTTTTTTATTAGGGGAAACATGACCCCTTGATTTAGATGGATGCTATTTGATAATTATTGTGTTCTTCAATTTGAGATTTATGCCAAAGTTAGTATTTTCTTAATGCTTTGATGAGTTGATTGATTTAATTTCCTTGATTGTTTTCTGATAGAAGATTAGGGATTGAGAATTGATTTATTTTGTTCATGATCTTATAATTTTGGCATAACTATCTAATTTAGGTGTTTTTTGTTTCCTGATAGGAGGATTATTAAACTAGGTTCTAATATATGCGATTCATGCTCTAAGGGTCCTGATAGGAGTTGGAGATGAATTGAATATTTATTTCCGGATAGGATAAATTGGCTTAACTTAAAAGAACCTACCAATCTCAATTTGATATCTTGATTTAATTGTTTTGTGCATCCTAATAAGTCAAGGGGGGAGTGTGGATCCTAACCTTTTAATTATTGAATTTTCTCAAAAGTTGTCTAAGTGCGATTTTAATTTATTTTTGCTAAGTTTGTTCAAATTGATCACTTAATTGCTTGCTCAAATAATAGTGATAATTTTAGTTAAAATTGGCCTCTAAACTTTGGTCCTTTGGGAGACAATATCGGGATTTCAAGTCCTATATTATTTGATTGACTAGTACGCTTGCTAGTGTTGGCTAGGACGCATCAGAAAACCTTAAAAATTCACTTGAAACTTTGTAAATATTTCAATTAAATGAGTTTGGAAGAAGCAAATCCCTCTCTTGAAGCCATAAAAGTCGTCATTGAAGGAAAGAAGAAGGAGAAGATAAAAAAAAAGTGATTTTCTCTTTCCTCGCACTCACATTTTTAACCTTATATATATTATTATTTTAATATATTTTTAATTAATTAATTAAAACCCGAAAATATTATCTTCCATCCAAAATTATTTATTGTTGAATCATTTTATTAATTTTAAATTTCTAAGATTTAACTACCAAAATACCCTTTTATTTTGACTTTTCTTTTAAAAAGTGTTGACTTTTATATGTTGTATATATTTTACATATATATCACATATATATTCCACTTTTTCATTTAAAATCCCTTCATTTTTTATTTAAAACCATTAATTTAATTTATCAATTTAAATTATAATTTATTTTATTAAATTTCCAAAATTTAGAACTTCTCAAAAAATTTGGAATATTGTATGCATAAGTAATATATATCTTATATACACATCAAATGTACCTTATATGTATATTAAATATATTAAGTATGTAATGTATTAATCCAACATATACAATTAATATACCATATGTATATGTTATATATACTCTAGATATATATATTGAATATATATAAAATTTTATATCTCCAAAATCACGGATGTGACAAAGTATGGTGACACACAGTGTCTATTGATTGCATAGAGTGCCCACTATCACTTTGGATATTCTCTCTTTGGCTAGCTATTCAATCCCAAGATAGATCTAAAATCAATATGATTTGAACAATTCAATAGTTATTAATAACATTAAATATGCATAACAATTCAATGAAACAATTCTTTGACCAACACTTAGTATCACACATATTCTATCATATATTCAAATAAATATATTACACTACTTATTAGGGTTAACTTCAAAAGAAATCCTTTATACTATGAGAACTTATAATCGTTACAACTAGAATTACGAATGAAAAACAAAGTAAAAAGTTATTTTGAGCAATTTCTTCAAGTGACACGCCCAGTGACATGGGTGTGACATTGATTGTGTCATAAGCTCATTCTCATAGAAGCTTTGACACGTCCAATAACATGGGTGTGTCTCTGGCCATGTCTTTTAGGTTGCATTATAGCAGCTACGACATGCCCATTGATACGGGCGTGTCACTGACCGTGCCATTTATCTTTTATCACAGTAGCTATGACACGCCCAATGACACGGCCGTGTTATTGGTCGTGTCTTCAATGTTGAAATACAAGATCATTGACATGCCCAGTGACATGGCCGTGTCACTGGCAGTGTCAAGCAAAACTCTGTATTTCGAACACTTATCAACTTAAATTTCATATATCCAAATATATGATATCAATGGATCAAAACTAGTTTCTTTAACATAGAAAGAGCATATATCAAATATTTTTTAGTAAACACTCATCAAGACAACTCAATCAATCATTTTAAAAAATAAATTTATAGAAATTAAGATAGTTGGAAATAAAAAATACATAAGCACATACCTCTTCAAGCTCTTCTTTTTCTCTAATCACTTGTTGATAATCTCAACTTTTCCAACTTAATCTTCTAAAAACTTATAACTGAATATGATTTCCTCTTAAATTTTAGCTAAATTCCTGAAAAAGAAGGAAGAAATGAGGAGCTTTGGTGGTGTTGATGATGATGAACATGGAAAGAAGAAAGAAAAAGAAAGAAGGAGAAGTTTCTACATAAATACACCTATCCATTCACCTAGATATATATACAGCTTAATCTATTGTGGCTAATTTCATCTTAGCTATGGTGCACCCTCTTTCTTATAATTTGATTCTAATTCGATTTTTAATCTCGTAAAACCGTAAAAATACATAATTTCTTCAGTAAATTTTTGAGATCCACTATTTAAATCATTTATCCATACCACTTATATCACAATTCACTATTAATTATCAATATTAAATTGAGAGTTTATTATCTAAAATTTTAAGCATTACAGGGAGAAGATCGATTTTTAAATAGGACTTCAAGATGGGTGACATGACCAAGTCAGTCTTGTCTTGGCCGTGTCTCTATTAAAATGAAATGGTCTTGAAATTTTCCAGGGACATGGCCATAAACATGGCCAAGTTGAGTGGCCATGTCTAGTTTTGTAAAATCTAGGCTTCAATGGTTGGTGAGAAACACGGCCAAGTCATCTGGCCGTGTCTAGTTCTATCTCTTTGAGAGGAAATTTAAAGGGCTGAACACGGTCAAGGACATGACCAAGTTGTCTGGCTGTGTCTGCTACTATGTTTTGAGAAAATTTTTAGATTGCTTGACATGAGAACAGACAAGACCAAGTTGTTTGGCTGTGTCAGCTACTGCAAAATTGAAAAATTTCCCCCTCTTGATGTTTTGGTTATGTAACTAATGGCTTGTTTGTGTCTCTGAGTGTGTCTCATTCTGCCCAATTTTTTTTAATCTTTTTCCTTCATTTTCTTATCCTAAAACTCAATCACAACAAAAATATCTATCAAAGCACCTATTTCATTCAATTTATTAACAATGTTCACACACCAAAAATGAAAATTTAAAAATCTAAAATATGAAAAATTAATTATGAAGAGAAATACAAACCGATGGGTTGCCTCTAATTGAGCACTTCTTTAACATCGTATAGCTGGATGCGATTGCCCTAGGCATCAACAAGTACCATGCTTTCAATGGCTCTTGCAACCTCAAGCTCATCCAAATATGGTTTCATCCTTTGGCCATTTACCTTGAAAGTCTCTTGGGTTTGTAAATTCAATAACTCCATATAAGAAGGTTTGAACAACTTGGAAAGGACCACTCCAACGAGACTTCAACTTTCCATGAAAAAGTCACATCCTTGAATTGAATAAAAGGACTTTCATTCCTATTTTGAAAGTCCTTCTAAGGATCATCTTGTCATGTATTGCCTTAGTTTTTCCTTGAAAATCCTTGAACTTTCATCGGCTTCATTTCTAAGATCATTTACCTTAGAAATTTATAACATTCTCTCTTCTCCTCCACCCCTTTTAAGTCCAAATTCGTAGCCTTGATCGCCTAATAGGCTTTGTGCTCTAATTCCACCGGCAGGTGGCATGCATTGCCAAAGACTAGACGATATGGACTCATTCCCAAAGGTGTTTTAAAAGCTGTCTAATATGGCCAAAGCACTTCTAGAAAGCGCATTGTCCAATCCTTCCTGGTTACACTCACTATTTTCTTTAAAATTCCCTTGATCTTCTTATTGGAGATTTCTACTTGGCCGGATATTTGGGGATGGTAGGGAGATGCCACTTTATGTCGAATACCCGTTTTGGTCATTAGCTTTTTGAGTCACTTGCTACAAAAGTGGCTTTCTCCATCACTGACTATTGCTTTAGGGGTTCTAAACTTGCTTAAGATGTATTCCTTCAAAAATTTTAAAACAATATTAGCATCATTGGTCCTAGTAGGGATAGCCTCTACCCACTTGGATACGTAATCTACAATAAGAAGGATATATTCAAAACCAAAAGATTTGGAAAATGGCCCTATGAAGACTATTCCCCATAAGTTAAAAATTTTAACCATAACAAATATAAAAAGAGGCATTTCATTTCTTTTGCTTATATTCCTACTCTTTGGCACCTATCACATCTAATAAAAAAAAGTTAAAAGCATCTTTAAAAAGAGAAGGCCAATACAAACCACTTTGAAGAACCTTCTCAGCGATTTTTTTCCTCCAAAATGCCCTCCACAATATATGTTGTGGCAAAAGTGCAATACTTGTAATTGCTCTTCTTCTGACATGTATCTTCTGATAATTTCATCCCTGCAAATTCTAAACAAATATGGGTCATCCCAAAAGTAATACTTATAGGAATGTAAAAACTTCTTTCTTGCCTGGAAATTCAAGTCTTTCCTCAAAACACCATAAGAAAGATAGTTAGCAATGTCGGCATACCATGGTACTTAATTTAAAGTAAACAAATGTTCATCAAGAAATTTTCCAAAAGCATTCTCAAAGGTAATTTATGCATCATCATCATTAAAGTGTAACCTAGAAAGATGGTCAGCTACTACATTTTTACTACCTTTCCCATCTTTGATTTCTACATCAAACTCTTGCAGCATAAGAACCCACCTAATGAGACTAGGTTTAGCTTGTGATTTAGTCAACAGGTATTTCAAGACCGTATGATCAGAAAATACAATGACATTAGAGCCTATCAAATAAGATCTAAATTTATTAAGTGCAAACACCATAGTTAACATCTCTTTCTCAGTAGTTGTATAATTTACCTGTGCATCATTCAAAGATAAACTTGCATAATAAATCACACACAAGAGTTTATTTACCCTTTATCCTAGCATAGCTCTTATAGCATAGTTTGAAGCATCACACATAATCTCAAAAGGCAAGTCCCAATTAGGAGCAACATTCACAGGGGTAGAAGTTAATTTTTCTTTCGTGATGTTAAAAGCTTCTAAGCACTTATCATCAAAGATGAATGAAATTTTTGAAAAGTCCTTTATGAACCATCTATAGAATCCAGCATGTCCTAAAAACTTCTAATCCCTTTAACAGATGTGGGAGGTAACAAATTAGCAATCAAATCAATTTTGGTTTTATCCACCTCAATGCCCTTATTAGATACAACATGCCCCAAAATTGTACCATGATCTACCATAAAATGACTCTTTTCCCAACTCAAGGTTAAATTGCATTCAATACACCTTTTAAGTACAAGAGTCAATTTTTCCAAGCAATCATCAAAGGAAGTGCCAAAAATATAAAAATCATCCTTAAATACCTCCATGAATTTATCCAACATAGCAGAAAAGATAGACATCATGCATCTTTGGAAAGTGCCTGGTGCATTGTAAAGTCTAAATGACATCCTTTGAAAAGCAAATGTTCCAAAAGGACAAGTGAAAGTTATCTTGGGCTGATCCTTTGGTGCTATAAGGACTTGGTAGTAACCTAAAAGACCATCAAGAAAATAGTAACAAGTATGTCTAGATAATCTATCAAGTATCTGATCAATAAATGGTAAAGGAAAATGATCTTTCTTGGTGACATTATTTAATTTCCTATAGTCTATGCACATTCGACACCTGGACTGAGTTCATGTAGGTACCAACTCTCCCTTCTTATTTTGGATCACGGTTAAACCTGCTTTCTTTTGTACCACATGCACAGGGCTAACCCATTAACTATGGACAATGGGGTAAATTACCCCTTCATCAAGCAGTTTAAGAACCTCCTTCTTGACTACCTCACCCATATTCAGATTGAGCCTTCTTTGAGCTTCCCTCACTGGTTTAGCTCCTTCCTCTAAAATTATTTTATGCATACACATGGAAGGACTAATACCCTTGATATCTCTCAATCCCCTACCAATGGCTTTCTTAAGTTTCTTTAGTACTCTCACAAGTTTCTCTTCTTCATTACTATTGAGAGTCGCAGAAATTATCACTGGTTGTGTGTTGTTCTCCCCAAGAAAAACATACTTTAAATGCTTTGGGAGTTCATTAAGTTCAACCACTTTTGGTTGAATCTCCGCTTCCTCAATCTCATCTTCCCTCTCATTACTTTCATCATCCAACATGGATTTGCATTCCTCAATTTCCGCATAAAAAATTTCAACTTCTTCACTAAAAGTTAAGGCAATCTCAAGCTTGTCTTCACTTCTTTTCTGCAAGAAAACTTCTTTAACAGCAAGACCAGTATAATCAATAAAAGAGCAGTCTTCATACACAGTAGTAGTGGGAATAGGGAAAGTGTTAAAAATTGAAAATTTCCATAGTTTGTCCAAAAATAGTTATGGTTAATTTTCCATTTCTAACATCAATCAAAGGATTAGTGGTATCCATAAAAGGCCTTCCTAGCAAAATTGTGTGTTTAGAATCCCTAGAGATTTCTTCCCTTATATCCAAGACAATGACATCAACAGGAACAATCAAACCTCTTATCTAAACTAGAACATCCTCTATGATTCCCTTAGGGTATCTAAGAGTTCTATCTACAAGCTGTAACACCATTTCAGTTTGTTTAACTTCCCCTAGCTCTAATTTCAAATAAATGGACTATGGCATCAAATTTCTACTAGCTCCAAGGTCACACATGCTAGTGGTTTCCTTCCCATTCCCCATAGAGATATTAACTATAAAACTTCTAAGATCCTTTAGCTTAGTAGGTAACTTGTGTTGTAAAATAGCACTTGTTACTTCTAAAACTATCACCTTTTCATTTAGTTCATACCTTTTCTTTTTATAGTTTAGTTCCTTGAAGAATTTGGCATAAGCTGGCATATTTTTAATCACCTCAAGTAAGGGGAGATTTATACTCACCTTTGAGAGCATGTTATAAATTTCAACAAATTATTTATCTTGCTTCTCATTTTTTAACCTCCTTGGGAAAGGAATTGGTGATCTATAAGGATTTGAAGATTTGTGCAAATTTGGTGAAGTGTATGCCTCCATGTTCTCCTTTTCATTCAATTCACTTGGTTGAGCTTGGCTTGTTTGCATTTCCTCGCCATTTTCTTGAATTGTACCTGCATCCAAAAATTCACCAATTTTGTTATCAATTACCTTACCACTTCTCAAGACCATGATTGCCTTGGCTTGCTTTGATTGACTTGGAAATTTTCCTTTTTAATGAACTTGAAGTTGGTAAGCTAATTGACCAACTTGCATTTTAACCTTCTTCAAAGATGTTCTAAACAGTCAAACCTTTTATTGTTCAATTCTTGATTTTGTGCTCTTTCTTGGATGAGAGCATTCTAGTTTTCTTCCATTATGGGTTTCTTCGGTTGATCTTGATGTGAAGATTGTCCTCGAAATTGAGGACCTCTTTGATAAGGTTGGAAGGATTGTTAAGGTGGAATGTGTTTCTAATTCTTCCAAGAGAAATTTGGATGATTTCCCCAACCGAGATTATAAGAATTGGAAAATGGATCATTTCTCCCCCTTTGTTGGAAACCTTCAAAGGCATAAATTTGTTCTTGCCAGCATTATGGCCTACAACACCATATGATGAATATTTTTCTTGACTTGACATAGGCAAGTTTCCTCTAGCATTCAGTAATTTTACGTGCCTTGTCAACTATGCTATTTGTCTTGCCATTTTTGAATTTGCATTCAATTCAAAGGCCCCTCTATGCCTTTCTCCAATACTCTTCTAATGCGAATTTGATCCCAACATTTCAAATAATCTCATCATTTTATCATGTGTCTTTTCACCCATTGCACCCCCTACTGCATTATCCACTGTGTTTTGGCTTTGCTGAATGAGCCCATCATAAAAGAATTGATTAATCAATTGCTATGGATAATAATGATGAGGGCATTGGAACAACAAAGATTTGAAGTAATCTCATGCCTCATGAAATGGTTTTCCATCCAATTGAAGTAATCTCATGCCTCATGGAACAACAAAGATTTGAAGTAATCTCATATAATTTAATACTCCCCCCAAGCTCCTTTGTTTTCTAATGTGAATAGAACTTTCCCATAAATTTATTATAAACTTTGGTCCATGTGGTTAATGAATTTTTTGGTAAAGTCATCAACTATGCCTTTTCCCTATCCTTCAAACTATATGGGAAACACCTCATTTTAAGCTCATATTTCAACAATATTTGCAAAGGGAATGTATGCAAGGATGTATACAAATCATGAATGAAGTTAAGAGGATCTTCATTTGGCATTCCATGAAAAGAGGGCAGCATACTATAATGAGCATTTTTTAGTTCATAGTTTCTTGTTGTATTGCTCAACCGTATACATGATGTAGTTACCTCAATAATTAATTTGCCAAACTCTTTCATGGGCGGTTCCTCTATGTCATCCATCTCTACTTTTGTGTCCTCCTCAAATTGCTCTTCGATGTCTTCTCCTTCTTATCCTAAAGGATCCACTCCCTCGGTTCTAGGAAGTCTATAAATGTTGATTACAAATGGAACAAGTTCGTTGCCTTAGGACCTTCATCCTTGCATAAATCACCTAGGCAATTCAAAAAGAGACACTTAAATGCTTAAACAATTAAAATAAAAGAATTAAATTATTACCTAAATTGCCTTCCCCAGCAACGACGCCAAAAACTTATTGTGCTCGACTTAATGCTTTTAAAAGAAACACTCATAAGTGTACAAGGTACTTATAGTAAATGGTGAAACTTCCCAAGGTCGTCTCATAAGGAAGGTGTTTGTTGATAATAGTTTGATTGAAATAATAAATTTAATATTGAGTGCGTTAAGTTGAAATGGTGAAAAGTGTTTTAAAACTTAAAAGTAAAATGAGTAATGTTTGTGCAAAATTAATTTAAATTCTTTGAATGGTACCTAGGATTTGCATATCAATTTAATTGAAGCTTTCTTCTAAATTATCCATTAACATAACCTTATAACTTAACCTCCTCTTTAATATCAATTAGCAATTATCAATTCATGAGTTTTCACATTTATGAATTAATAAAAACCAATTACCTTAACTAGCAAATTAAGTACATCCTAGAACTTATATTTCTAATTCATTCTTAGGGTAGTTGATTGCATAGTTCTAATATCAAATTTCACCTCTCGGTGCTTCATTCAATATTAAGAGACCGATACGTGGCCACTCTATCATCCTAACATATCATCCAATGCAAACAACTAATAACAAGTTATATTATTGGAAATGTTGAATTAAGTCATTTAATCAAATCTACTACAAACACTAGGCAAAAATAATTTAGCTCATCATCAATTCAATATAGATATTTATCTCAAAATAATTCAACTCACAAATATTCATTGAAGTATTAATGTATACAACAATCTGAAAATAAATTAATTCAGAGAATAGAAAAACCCCTTGAAGAGTCCAAAAGTTGAAACTTCTTGTTCTCCCTCCTAGCTCAACTTGAATGTGATGAAGAACTCCCAAGCCCTCTTCAAACCCTTTATCAATGGTTCTATCCTTGAATATTGAAGTGAAAACTTTCTCAAGCCTACAATCAATTTTATATACTTCCCCCAAATCTAACCCTCTTAAGAGCTTGTTCAAAAACTACCCAAACATTATCCCAAAAATGTTAAATAAGCTTGTCTATGGAAGAAAATGAAGATGAAAAAATGGAGATGGTGATGAAAATGGTGGTTTTATCAATAGTAACAAGAAGAAAACATTAGGAAGAAGAATGATTCCCCTTTAAAAATGTGCAGCCATCCCCATCTAGGATGTACTTAATTTGCTAGTTCTAATATCAAATTTCACCTCTCGGTGCTTCATTCAATATTAAGAGACCGATACGTGGCCACTCTATCATCCTAACATATCATCCAATGCAAACAACTAATAACAAGTTATATTATTGGAAATGTTGAATTAAGTCATTTAATCAAATCTACTACAAACACTAGGCAAAAATAATTTAGCTCATCATCAATTCAATATAGATATTTATCTCAAAATAATTCAACTCACAAATATTCATTGAAGTATTAATGTATACAACAATCTGAAAAATAAATTAATTCAGAGAATAGAAAAACCCCTTGAAGAGTCCAAAAGTTGAAACTTCTTGTTCTCCCTCCTAGCTCAACTTGAATGTGATGAAGAACTCCCAAGCCCTCTTCAAACCCTTTAATCAATGGTTCTATCCTTGAATATTGAAGTGAAAACTTTCTCAAGCCTACAATCAATTTTATATACTTCCCCCAAATCTAACCCTCTTAAGAGCTTGTTCAAAAACTACCCAAACATTATCCCAAAAATGTTAAATAAGCTTGTCTATGGAAGAAAATGAAGATGAAAAAATGGAGATGGTGATGAAAATGGTGGTTTTATCAATAGTAACAAGAAGAAAACATTAGGAAGAAGAATGATTCCCCTTTAAAAATGTGCAGCCATCCCCATCTATCCCCATTCAAATTATATTTAGTTTAAAGAAAAAAAATTACTTTCCAACTCACATCCATACTCCTACTTCCATTTGTTCCCTCTTTTACATTTTTAAACTTTTCTTTCCAGTAAAAACAGCTCAACTTTTCATTTCTTTTTTTTAAAGAAACATTCCTTGTTGCCTCCCCAATCTTGTCCCATAATTTGTATAAAAAAAAATAAGAAATCTATCTCAAACATGGCCAAGTCAGTTTGGTCTTAGCCGTGTCTCTCAATTTTTCCTTGGACACGACCAAGTCATGTGCCTGTGTCCAATGCTGCTTATCCTACATGCTTGTTGTGTGGAGTGACACAGTTGTGTCTTATGGCCATGTCTTCTTCTGCATGTTCGCTGTTCTTTTTCTCTTAAGGTGGAACACAGCCAAGTCAGTGGGTGACATGGCCTGTGACACGGCTGTGTCTTCTCCATGTGTCTGCTTTTGCCTATTTGATCTCATTTTCCTTCCTTATCAAAGGCATGACCAAGCTTCATACTTGTCACTGGCCATGTCATGTGACATGGCTAGTGACACAACCAAGTTGGTTGGGTGCATCACATGCTATCAAATTTCCACTTTCTTTGATGAGGAACACTACCAGGTCAGTGGCCATAACTTGGCCATGTTCAATGCCTCCTTTCCTCCAAATTGTCTTCAATAAATGAATTAAAGCTCAATTTTGCACAAGTTCATACTTTAACCTACATCATAAAAACTTTAAGCAAACTCACGCATTTTAGAAAAAATTCACTAGAAAGCTAATAAAATTACCTTAAAAACACACACATAACTGATCATAACAGACATTTGGTGACTTAGTGTGCTGCAAGACCAACTATGCCATTTGTATTCATGTATACATATGGTTTTAAGTATTTTGGTTTATTTACATTAATACATAGCACTTGGGTTAGTATATAAAGAATTATAATGGTTGTGTATTTATATACTTATAAAAGTATTTAATTATGAAAAATAATGTTTTGAGTTATAAGTATGAATGTCTATTTATAAACTGGTGATTTGGAGAATGGGTCAAAACTATATTTTGGGAGTGTTTAATTTTATGCAGGTTGTGAATGATTGGTATTTTGGGAATGTTTGAAATACAAACAAAACTCTGGTGAAATTTTTCCAGAGATTTTCATTAATAAATACTATTTTAATATATAATTATTAATAAATACATTAGTTTACCAAATAACATTATTTTTTAAAAAATAAATTATTTTATTGGAATTTTGGTGAAATTCTCCATAGACTGAGATGTGGCACTCTTATATGCATTAGTACAAGTGGAAAATTGAGTTTTAATACATGCATATGCATTAGTACTTGAGTTGGCCTTTGATGTAGCAGTACGTGTAAGTTATAACAAGTATAAGTTGAAATAGTGTCCGAGACTCATAGATCTGAGGTTGGTGAATGTTTAGTTAAAGAGTGAGAAATGATCTTAGTTCTCAAAGAACTTTGCACTAAGGAATGATTTCATCGTATATAGTAAAACTCAAATATTTAATGATAATTATATAATCAAAAGCATTTAACAACCCTTAATATTTCTTAGGATTATGAAAGGTTTGATATTTGGGAAAGTAAAGTTCTTTACTGTGGTGTATATATGATTAGAATGGTATTTGAAATGGTAATTATCTGATTTGAGGTGATAAGTATTACTAGAACTAAATGGTTATTTGAGGTATATAAATTAAAGAGTTGAAATATTATACTATTTGATTGATTATAGAAAATGTATGACAAATTATGAGAATAATGTATTAAAAAATAACATTGGGTTTAGTAAGTTATATGTAAAGTTAATAATAACAATATAATTTGAGTTATGAGGAATGGAAGGACAACTAAATGGAAATGAAAGTTTGAATTTTACTATGTGTCTAAGAAGTAAGATATTGACTATATGATTTAATAAGTAAAACTAGTATCAAATTGTTGAATTATTTGGTTGGAAATGATATATGTATATTGGTTTTGAAAAGGAATTTATAAATATATAGATTAATTCTTATGCAATTATGTATGAATGAAATTTTAAGGATTGATTAAAATTGTGAGTATTGGAAGGAGAATGAGGAAAATTGAAGTGAGTACAAATATATACATGTTAGGAGTGTAATATTTATGAGTTGTGCAAACTAATAAGATGAAAATAATGATAGTTAAAATTACATGGACATGTTGTGAATTGGTGAGATGTTGTATTTTAGGCAGAAGAAATTTATTATATACGAGCATGTCAAATTAAATTGACATGGCGGAATCTTTGAATTTTAGATGAGAGTAACAGTAGAGGTTTAAATCGCATAGGTGTGTGATATTATTTTGACATGGGCGTGTTTCATCGATCGACCCTGATTTGAATATTGCAGTATAAAGGATTAGTGGGGGGGGGGGGGGGGGGTGTTTCTAATAATTTATATTCATGGTGATTGAAATGTAAATGGTTGATTTGATTTAAAAGAATCGTGAATAAAGTTGATTGTTGTAAAGAAAAAAAAAATAGAAATAATCTATGCTGGAAGTTAGAAATTGTAAATAATATATGTATAAGTATATATATACCATATATTCATGGTATACTTAGTAATGACCCTATGTGGTAATTTGAGTTAATTGATAAATTATATATAAGAGTAGCTGAGAACTTAAAATGATCGATTTAATAAATATAATAGGATGAGATAAATTAAATTATATTGATGGTAAATTCTTTTATATTTGATATAATCATTTATGCATACAATAATTACTTTATTTGAAAGGAATTATCTATTTTATGTTGACACAACTAGAGATAAGAAAATTTAAGTGTTGTAAGAATTTACCAAGATGATTATGAAGATTCTTAAGGGGGAGAGTAAGGATTATTTAATTAGAAAGGGTAGTAATTGTACTTTTAAAGTAAATTGTGTTAAATGGATATTATGAGAAGTTGAAAATGTGGTGTTGGTGTTAGTGAAATTTGTTTCTCGTAATGAATAATTTCAAAAATGAAATTATTTAAGGGTGAAAGAATTATGACATCCTTAAAATTTTTAAATACAATTAAATAATTAATTTGGAGAGTAATTGGAGTGGTGAGAGAGTAATATGGATGGTGTATACTTGATGTATATGAGACATAAAATATATATTTCACTAAAAGACAACAAGATGTGACATAAAATATATATATTCATGGTATACTTGATGGTTGAGAACCAAGATACTGGGGCCTAAGGGTCTAGCTGGATTGAGGTTCAAGAGACTGGGGCTATTACATTATCCATGGATATATTGCCTACGGGCTAGACACATGGTGTCATTATGGACCAAAGCAGTAACTCTGAAATTTGAATAGCATATTAGATCCTTTTTGGGCCCATGCTTGTCTTTGCTTTAATGTGAATTATGAATTGTGATACAATTGAGCAATATAATGCTATGAATTGTGATTATGAAATATTTGAAAAATATTAAGAAAGTAGAATGATGTGACATCTATATGCATTGTGCATTGGCATTGCATTGAGTTTTATTGTTATTATTAAAGTTTGTACCACTAGGCTTTGGCTTAGCATGATTATAATTCGTCGCACAGGTGATGGATGATTTGGTAGAGCCGGAGAGTTCTACTAGACCTGGTCAGGTCTAGGTTTGTATTTATTGAGCTTGAAGAGTTATTTGTGGGTACATCAAGATCAGAGCCGGTTGCCAGCATATACATTTTTGATATTATAGTATATTTTGATATTATGTATGTTATGATATGTTATTGAAGTATATATTGTAAATTATAAAGAATGATTTGAATAATTTTGTTTAAGATGGGATCTTATATGTAATGTTGATATATATACCTATATATATAAGTATTTTGAGAAAATATGGAGAAATTGAGAAGTATTGGTGAATTGGTGAATTGATTTTATTTGGAGTGTTTGTTTTATGTAGGTTGTGTTTTGTTGAATTTTGGAAACGTCCAAATTACAGATAAAACTCTGGTGAATTTTTTCTAGAGATTTTCTTATAAAATGTTATTTCGGGTTACTATAGCAAGTAAAGAATATTTATATACTAACTAATTTTATATATTTAGTATTTGAAATTTTAAAATAGAAATGTGTAATTTTTTTATTATATCGATTTGTGACATTTTTATACTGTATATGCATATTTTATATATGCTGAAAATATGTATTGTACGTATATAGGGTATAAAGGTGTTACACTTATGGGGTACTCTGAGAAAATGGGAGTACTTTTGACCGTGAAAACTTCTGTGTATTTTTACTCTTTTCTCATTCAAAGGTCTAGTCGGTATGCCATATAGTCCGATTGGACTTGATGTGGTACGGTGTGATTTTGGGAATACTCTCCACCGTGAAACCTTCAATGTCATTTGGCTCGTTTGGTCATCCATGGTCCGGTCGGGCTTTTAGGCAGTCCGATAAGACTTTTCATTTTTTCTACAAAAGAAATAACTTCCTGCAAAATATAACTTGGTGCAAGTGTTAGTTGAATTCAATTTGATTGCCTGAGATTAAAAAAAGGAGGGTATGGTTAATAATCCTCCTCTTTTTGACTTTGGTAGTTAAATTGAATTTAAAACTTTAAAAGTGTAAAAAATGTTTAATATACTCCCCTTAATGAATGCTTCATTTAAATTGATTATTTTTACAATGTCTTTGTTTAATTTTCAAATTCAAATGTAATTAGTTATTCAAGTTTTTATTCAATTTTTTTAAAGTTTTTATTTCTCCCTCTTTGACAAAGGCAAAAATAAAACATCCAAATTTAAATGAAAATGAGAAAGCAAAAGCAATTTTCATTAAAAGGAAATCAACAACAAGAATTATTCATGCAATTTTCATTAAAACATGCAAATTTAAATACAAAGTGATAACAAACAAGAATTCTAAGGACTAATCATCATTTTCACTCTCTGTATCCTCTTCTTCTTCTTCATCTCCCTCTTTGTCTTCATCTCCCTCTTCTCCATGTTCTCCTTTCTCTAGTTCTCTTGATTGAGAGGCAGCAACTTCTCCTTCTTCTTTTTGAGGATAGGAGCCATGAATGGAGGGTGATAGACTTGGTTCATCTTCAAAGCATTTTGGTAATCCTAATGCTTCTTGGATGGTTTGAATGTCAAGGTGAAGATGAGAGATGTCACTTGTAATCTTGTCTATCCTTGAGCTTTATGAGCTCATTTGTCCTTGAATATATTGAAGAAGTTGAAGGATGGAGGATTGAGGTCTTGGAGTTATGGTTCTTAGTAATTCCATTTGGAAAGTCTCTTCACCTTCCTATATAATCCTTGGTCTTTTTCTTTGTTGAGCCCTAGCACCTAGTGCTCCTAGTATGTAGACATAGTTCCCATCATCATCTCTAATACATTTGGCATGTTTGAGATAGCCTATGTTTATGGATTTTTTAGTGGGATCTAGAGGATTTTATTTTTTAGTGTAAGGGCACCAACATATTTTGCTATTTGTGTGATTTGTGAAGAGAGAAGGATAAGTCCCGACTTAGTTTTCCTAATATGTAGGAAAGTGTCAATGAGAAATTTTCCTGTTTGGATTGATTGACCTCTAATCAAGCAAAAAAGAAAGAGTAAGTCCTTTTGGGTGACTTTCTCATTGCTCTCACCCTTAGCACTAATGGTATAGGTGATAATCCTATGCAACATCCAATATGTGAGGATCCTAAGGTTCTTGGCATTAGATTGTTTGTAAAGAGAGGTTTCAATGTAAATCTCTTTCCAAAAGTCCAATTGAACTTTAGGAGTTAGGGGAGAGGTAGAGATTTGAGAGATGCCTTCTATTTGAAAGCCCCAAATGGATGAGCAATCTTCTAGGGTAAGACCATATTCTTGGTTGAATAATCTAAAGGAGATACCATAATAGCCTAAGGGATTTATGTTCTTTTTGCTAACAACCAAGGTTGTAAGGAATTCCTTTGTCAAGGATTCCCAACCAAGATCATCAAACTCCAAGAACATAAATTTTTCCCATCCCATGATTCTAAGACAACCCCTAATGTCATTCTCAATGCCTAATATTCTAGAGTGAGGGAGGAGAAGAGACGGTTTGGTTCTACGGGTTTATCTTTTAGGATTGCATACCTTTGTCTTTCTTCTTCATCTTTAAACCTTATCTTGTGGCTTCTTCTAGGAGCTTCTCCTTGTTGAGAAGGGGCAGCAATTCTTATTCCTTTCTCAACTCTTGAAGCCTTCTTTTTGTGTTCTTTAGGTGCCATTGTTTAGTTTAAGAAAAAATAGATGAAGAAGAGAGTTTGATTCAAGGGAGTTTGAGTGTTTTTAGTATTTAAGTTTTAGAGTTTGATAAAAGAATGTAAAAATTGATATTGGGGGGGGGGGGGGGGGGTATTTATAGTGTTTAGGATGAAAAATAGCCGTTTATAGCTTTTGGAGTGGAGATAAAATATGCACATTTTGATTGAGTTCCACCAGCTAGAAATTTTTAAATTCAGAGGGAAAGTTCGGTCAAACTTTAACAAGTCCGATGGTGAAATTTGAAAATTTTGAAAAGTATGGTCAGACTAAGTAAAGATCGAACGGGATTTAACTTTTAAGTATAGCAGTCATAAAATTTTAAAAAATTTCGGTCGTACCATAGAGAGTATGGTCATACTTTTGCAGAAAAATTGAAATCAAGAATTTTCTAATAAGTGCGGCCGGACTTAAGGTTGGTCTGATCAGGAAACTCTTAAAATATAGAATTTTTCAAAGAAAAGGATGTTTTTAAAATGAAGATACAAATATTTGATAAAAAATAGATATTGTTTTGAAATTTGGATTAATTAAAGTAGGGTATCAAGCAGTTTTAAGCTTATGAAATTGTGCTCCCATCTAACATTCCCAAGTGTTATTTTATGAAGTTCATTCTTTCATCATTTAGGAGTTTGGTGAATATGTCAGCAAGTCAGTTTCATGTATCAATGAACTCTAAGACAACATTTTGGTTTTGGACATTGTCTCCTAAGAAATGATGCCTAATATCTATATGTTTTGACCTAGAATGTTGAATTGGATTTTTGGATAAATTTACGGCACTGGTGTTATCACACTTAATGGGAATGTGTTCAAAAGTTTTTCCATAGTCAAATAATTATTGTTTCATCCAAAGGACTTGAGTACAACAAAAACATACAGTAACATATTTAGCTTTCGCAGTAGATAGGGCAACTGACACTTGTTTCTTGCTAAACCAAGAAACTAGGCATTCACTAAGAAAATGACATGCTCCGATCATGCTCTTTCTATCCAAAAGATTACCGGCATAATCGGCATCTAAAAAGCCTAATATGTTGAATGATGTATTCCTAGGATACCAAAGTCCTAAATGCAATGTGCCATTCAAGTATTTTAAAATTCGTTTAGTAGCATTCAAATGAGATTCCCTAGGGCATGATTGAAATCCAGTACACAAACAAATACTATACATTATATCGGGTCTAGATGCGGTTAAGTAAAGTAAATATCAGATAATACCTCAATAGTTCTTCTCATTTACTACCTTATCACTTTCATCCTTGTCAAGCTTTAGAGATGTGCTCATGGGAGTTTTGCTAGATTTGCAACCATCCATTTCAAATTTCCTGAGGATTTTCCTTGTGTACTTGGATTGGTTAATAAAGATCCCATCTTTTCATAGCTTGATTTGTAGTCCAAGGAAGAATTTGAGTTCAACCATCATGCTTATTTCAAAATTTCTAGTGATACAAGAAGCAAATTCTTTGCACAAAGATTCATTAATAGCACCAAATATAATGTCATCAACATAAATTTGCACAATCAATATGTTATACTTATTCTTTTTAACAAAAAGATTTGTGTCAATTTTGCCTTTTGAAAAATCATTTTCAAGCAAATATGCACTAAGTCTATCATACCAACCTCTTGGAGCTTGTTTCAATCCATATAGTGCTTTTGTAAGTTTAAAAACATGATTTGAAAATTTATAATCTTCAAAACTAGGAGGTTGTTCAACATAAACTTCTTTATTGATAAATCCATTTAGAAATGCACATTTAACATCCATTTGAAAAAGTTTAAAATTCATGTGACATGCGAATGCAAATAGCATCCTAATAGCTTGTAATCTGGCAATAGGGGCTCATTATAGTCTATGCCTTCCTCTTGCTTATACCGTTTGGCTACCAATCTAGCTTTATTTCTAGTAATGAGACCATTTTCATCAAGCTTATTCCTATATAACCATTTACATCCAATAATTGGATAATCCTTAGGTTTAGGAACAAGTTTCCATACATTATTTCTCCGAAATTGGTTGAGTTCATCTTGCATAGCAATCATCCAACATTCATCACTAAGAGCCTCATCAATTGTCCTTGGCTCAATTTGAGAAACAAAAGCAAAATTAACATCTAAGTGTTTAAGTTTGGATCTAGTAGTTACTCCACTTGATGTTTCACCAATAATGAGATGATCTATAACACCCTTATACCCTATATACGTACAATACATACACTCAACATATGTAATATATGAATATACGATATAAGAATTCCACAGCCCATTTTAATAAAAAAAACCTTACTTTTCGAATCTGTATAAACTTAAATCATTTAATTGATATAATTTAAATTATAAATAAAATATTACTTGCTAAAACACGTACATACCTTCATTACAAAATTTTTATCCAAAACATTCTTGATAGTTTGCGATATATGTATACACATCAAAGTATAATATAATATACATGAGGAGAAAATGTACAAAAATATAAAATATGTACATGCTGATAGTTTATCTCTAATCTTGATGTCCAATAATCAACTCTACACTAAGATCTCAAGCCTAGACCCTGCTCGATCTAGGCAAACTCTCTGGCTCAACCAGATCTACCCTGTCACCTGCGCGATAAATCACAATCGTGCTAAGCCAAAAGCCTAACAATACAAACTTTGATAACAATAAATTTTAAATGCAATGCCAATGCACAATGCATATGGATATTATATCTCATAACACTTTATCTTAACATATTTCTCAATTGTTCCACAATTCATAATTCATATAAAAATAAACACAAGCATGGGCCCAAAGAATCTAATATGCTATACAAATTCTAGAGTTACTGTTTTGGTCTAAGTTGACACCATGTGTCTAGCCCCGAAGGCAAATCAAGCATTTGCTTAAAAGCTAGCCCTGAAGGCATATCATATCACAATGAGGATAACCTCCTATGTAACATCCCAACTAGGCTTCAAGGGCTAGGCCCAACCCAGCTTCAAGGGACTGCTATGTCATAGGCATGTCGCCAAACACAGAACTCTGAAAATTGAATAACATACTTGGCACACAATTATTTCATATTTCCATTATCAATCTCTTTCTCATTTTCTTACGGTCAAGCTAGGCACATTGCCTCATTTATCTCATTTGTATCAACATCATTATATAATCATAATGTATCTCATTTTATACAATATAGCCATCACCAATGGCTTTACATATTATCTTTAATGTATACACAACAAACCACATTACCCAAACATTTTGGATCATTTTTATATTTTTCATATAGTTCACATTTCATTCAATTTAGCCATTAACAATGGCTTTTCACATTACATATAATGCATTTATGAAAATACACAAGTCATAGCATATTACTCATGTATAAACAATGTAGTAAGTAACTTAACACATTTTCCAACTGTGAGCGGGGATTTTCGCCCCCACTCCCATGTGGAATGATTCTTGCAACTTCGATACTATTAGGCTCAGGGCCTTAGAGAATATGGGCCTGAACCCAAAGAAAATGGAGTAGCCACCCGGATGGGCCGGGAAAAAGAAAGGGGTGGATGACTCGATTCCTAAGGAATCCCCAACCCCCTATTGGGTTCGGAAAGTTGGGTACTATAGGGAAGGTGAGAATGACCTAGCACCCCCACAATGCCCGGTTCATTAGAACCGCCCTCCTTTTCAGGTCTTAATATTATAAAATTCTTAAATATAATGACATTATCCATATTACATGCTATCATAAGAATAAATAAATACTTTATTAAAAATCATAGCAATGTCCAAACAAAACAAATAAGTGGACACCCTTCCAAGGATGAAAACATGCCCTTACATTATCCAATGTCTAAAACTAAATAGGACATCCACTAAAAGGTGAAAACGTATCCTTTACAATAATCCCAAAATATGAAAATAATTTAAATTACATGAAACTTAATTAATGAGGTACCCACAAGGTGGAAACATATCTCTTACATGATGAAAAAATAAAGTAAACCATTAAAAGACATTAAACCATTCATCATGAAAGTAAACCATTCATTATAAGTCAAAAAAGATCAAGATATGAAGATGTAAAGTAAGAATATAGTATGTAAAGCAGGATTCAAATAGCAATTAAAGACCAAATATACAAGCTAAGGTTTTATGAATTATGGTTTAGGAAAATACAATTAGGGTTTAGGGTTTCTAAAGTTTTAGGATTTATATTCAAAAACTAGGGTTTTAGGGTGTAGAGAAACTAATATTATTATAATTATTTTCTTAAGTATTAGGCTATTGGATTCAATTTTAAATAAAGATCATGTATGTTCCAAGTTAAAACTATCAAAAGAATGTTATAATGAATTGATTAAGAAAATATGGTTGTTTATTGGCTCCACCACAATTGCACTGTTGGAATTCTGGGAGAGCTTGATCAAGACAACACAACCTTGTTTCCTTGTGAATTGGAGTGTTCTTTTTTATTTCTGCTTGCTTAGGGTTGCTTCAAAGTTCTACAGTTTGATGATAATTCTTGAGTAATTTTTTTTCGTCCCTGTTTCTGTGTTTAAAACTACTATTTATAAGAATTTAAAACAAAACCTAATATGTTAAGGAAATTAAAAACTATTTAGGAAATTAATTGAAGTTTTTGAGTAAAATAGAGTTTTGGCAAAAATCAGCCAATGCGCTGGCACGGGCAGCTGGACGCGAGCAACGGGCATGCGAGCAACGAGGCTGGGCTGCTGGGATGCGAGCAACGGGCGAGCGCCTGTGAGGTTGGGTGAGCCTAATTCCCTACAAGCTTACCCTGCAGCAAATTGGGGCTAGCGAATTCACCACAGGTTACCACAGGCCTTTGGACCAGAGGGGAACTGGCTTGTCCCGTGCCGCTCACCGATTGGTCCGTCTGATTTTTTATTTTATTATTATATATATATATTTTAAAAATAAATAAAATAAATAAAAAATAATAAAATAAGTATTAAAATAAATAATAAGCACTAAAATAAATAATAAATACCACAAAAAATATTTCAGACTTATTTTAAAATATTGGACTGGACTTGGTCAAACATTAAGGGTCTACATCAACCAAAATGTGTTAAGTCCAAATGTCATGCAAATATAATCAATTATTCAAAGTTTTTACTTACCTCTAAAAGCAACAAAACAAGCTCAAGCACCACTTTCAACCTTCTCTTCCAAGATATCCCTCAACACTTGGATTGGGTAACTCAAGTATCCTCAAAGCCTAAACCAAATGTTATTATAAATAATCACTTAGTAACACACTTAAAGGCATATACAAAACCTCTCAACACAAGGATAAGGAACACATATAAAAATAAGGAAAAGAACTATCCATGGTAAAATCTACAAATGACATGCTCAACAATACAGGTATGTTAATGACCATGCCCTAAACCCATAACACAGAAGCTTTGACACGCTCAGTGACATGGGCGTGTCAATGACCATGTCCTTAGCTCTATATTATAGCAGATAAGACACATTTAGATACATGGGTGTGTCCCTGTCCGTGCCAAAACTCCTACATCATAGTAGCTATGACAGGCTCAGTGACATGGGTGTGTCACTGCATGTGTCACCAATACTGAAAATAGAACCATCAATACGCCCAAAGACATGGCCGTGTCACCGGGCGTGTTAGGCCAAATTCCTGATATCAACACATAATTGTCACATCCAAAGTTATCTTTCTTTTCCCTTTCCAACTCTATTCAAACTCAATCAAATCCATCATTTTACTATAAAATACTTGTATATACACCAAAAGAACTCAATTAAAAGCAAAATACACAATTTAAACTATGACTTCACAACTCAAAAGTTACATAACCCAAAACTCTTATTCTCTTCACGAAACTTAACAATTTCTTCAATCCAACCCTAAAATCATAGTTAAGTACTCAAAACAACTTCATACATACCAATGCTAACCATTAAAACATACTACACCAAACATCCAATATACACATATACAAACTTTCATGGAAAAAAATCAAGGAAACAAGCTGAAAACTTACCAAATATGGAGGAAATCCCTAAAAATCCAACTTGAACACTTGAAATCCTTCAATTAATTAAGCTTAGAAGAAGCAAATCCTTCCTTCCCTCTAATGGAGAAAACCAGCCTTCAATGGAGAAAGAAGAAGAAGAAGATGATCCATACTTATCTCTATCCAACCACTACACTTTTAACCACATAATTTTTCACTTTTATTATCCACCAAGTAAAATATATTATTACTTAATTAATATCAAAAATCATCTTCCACTAACTATACAATTTACTTTTCAATAATTTAAAATAACCTTTGAACAATTTAAAATATTGACTTGTATATGTTATGTATATCTATATATATATCATATACACATTTTACTTTTTCAGTTATATATATATATATTTAAAACATTTATTTAATTTTCAAAAATTAAAATTTTTAAAATTTTGGGATATTACAATTCTCTCCCTCGAAAAATAAATTTCATCCTCGAAATTACCTGCTCTCAAGTCTAGAACAACTGGGGATACTGACTCCGCATCATCTGCTCACTCTCCCATGTTGCCTCCTCAATGGCATGATTCCTCCAAAGAACTTTCACAAGTGGCACCTTCTTATTCCTCAAGTCTTTCACTTCTTCCTCATAAGTCAGATCTGGACTCACCTCAATAGACTCTACTAACAAGATGTGAGATGGGTTTGACTTGTACATCCAAAGCATAGAGACATGGAAGACATTATGAATTCAATACAACTCATACAACAAAGCCAGTTTATAAGCCACTGGACTAACTCTCTCCAGTACCTCATATGGTCCTATGAAATGAGGACTCAACTTTCCTTTGCAACCAAATCTCAAAATTTTCTTTCAAGGAGACACCTTTAAAAACACTTTATCTCCTACACTGAACTCTATGGCTCTTCTTTTTAAATCTGAATATGATTTCTGTCGACCTGAGGCTGCTTTTAGACAGCTCCGAATCACCTTCACTTTCTCTTCTGTTTCCTTAATCAAATTAGGACCGAACAACTTACCTTCTCCATCCTCATCCAAACATAGAGGTGTCCTGCACCTCCTACCATACAATGCCTCATAAAGTGCCATCCCAATACTGGGTTGATGACTGTTGTTATAAGCAAACTCAATTAGTGGTAAGAATCTGTCCCAGCTCCTATTAAAATCAATGATACAGCTCCTCAACATGTCCTCTAAAATTTGTATCACTCTCTCTGATTGTCCATCTGTCTGAGGATGGAAAGTAGTGCTAAAATGTAGTTGGGTGCCTAATGCATCCAGCAAATTCCTCCACAATCTCGATGTAAACCGAGGATCTTGTTTAGATATCAAAGAAACTGGGACTCCATACAACCTCACTATCTCACTGATATACAGCTCAACCAATCTCTCAAGAGAATAATCCATTTAAACTGGAAGAAAATGAGCTGCCTTCGTTAATCAATCAACTATCACCCAAATCGCATCATGCTTCTTCTAGGTCAAAGGCAGACCAATCACAAAATCCATCGTCACTTTCTCCCATTTCCACTCTGGCACTGATAATGGCTGAAGCAATCCTGAAGGAACCCGGTGCTCAGCCTTCACTCTTTGGCAAGTGAGACATCTAGATACAAACACTATTATGTCCCTCTTCATACCTGACTACCAATAATGCTGCTTCAAATCCTAATACATCTTGGTACTCCCAGGGTGCATAACATAGGTTTACTAATGTGCTTCCTCCAAAATTACCCTCTTCAATCCTGCATCATCAGGAATACACAACCTATCTCTGTACCATAGACTACCATCATTCCTCATATGAAAGTCTCGACTCTCCCCCTTTTGATAATCCAATACAATCTTCTGAATTTTCTCATCTACCATTTGAGCCTCCATAACCTAATCCAATAACATTGTCCTCAACTGCAACTGAGCCATCAAAGCACCATCATCACAAGGCTTAAATCTAGCATGCAACACTCTTATCTCAACAAGAAACAAGAGTGAATAAATAGTCAAACTTGCCAAAGACTTCTGACTCAAGTCATCGGCAACAACATTTGCCTTGCCAGGATGATAATTAATTAAACAGTCGTAGTCTTTAATTAACTTTAACTACTGTCTCTACTGAAGAATCAACTCTCTCTAAACACCCAAATATTCTAAACTCTTTTGATCCATATAAATGAAACACTTCTCCCCATACAAGTAATGTCGCCAAATCTTTAAGGCAAAAACTATGGCTGCTAACTCCAAATCATGTATCGGGTAATTCATCTCATGCAGCTTCAACTGTAGAGAGGCATATGCAATGACTTTACCCTCCTGCATCAGAAAGCAACCTAAACCACTATATGAAGCATCACTGTAAATCACATAAGGTTTACCTTCCACAAGTAGGGTAAGGATAGGAGCCTGAGTCAATATCTGCCTCAGTTGCTTAAAACTCGCCTGACACTGATCTGTCCAAGCAAATCTAACTCCCTTACGAAGTAATATGGTGAGTGGAGTAGCTATCATAGAAAATCCTTTCACAATCTGACAATAATAGCTTGCTAAAACTAGAAAACTTCTAACCTCTGTCACAGTCTTCGGTGAACTCCAATTCAAAATAGCCTCAACTTTACTCGGATCAACTCTAACATGACTGAGAAAAGTCACTTAATCAAGACAAAACTCACATTTAGATAGCTTAGCATACAACTGCTTCTCTCTTAGAGTTTGCAATATAATCCACAAATGCTTGTCATGATCCTCCTCATTACACGAATACACCAGAATATCATCAATGAAAACCACCACAAACTGATCTAGATAGGGTCTAAATACCCTATTCATCAAATCCATAAATGATGTTGGTGCATTGATCAATCCAAAAGGCATTACCAAGAACTCATAATGCCCATACCTCATGCAGAAAATTGTCTTAGGTACATCTCCACCTCTGACTCTCAACTGATGGTACCATGATCTCAAATCAATTTTAGAGAATACTACTACTCCTTTCAATTGCTCAAAGAGATCATCTATCCGAGGCAATGAATACTTATTCTTGATGGTCACCTTATTCAACTACCGGTAATCAATACACAATCTCAAGGTGCCATCCTTCTACTTCACAAACAAAACGGGTGCTCCCCACGAGGACACACTAGGGTGAATGAACCCCTTATCCAATAACTCCTGCAACTGCACCTTTAACTCTCTCAACTCAGTAGGTGCCATACAATAAGGAGTAATAGAGATAGGAGTGGTACCAGGCAACAAATTGATACCAAACTCAACCTCTTTCTCAAGGGGTATCTCTAGCAACTCCTCAGGAAAAATATATAAAAACTCAAAAATTATGGGTATACTGTCAAGCCGGGACTCCATAACTGTGGTATCTACAACAAGAGCTAGATAAGCCTCACATCCCTTCCAAATCATCCTCCTCGCTGAAACAACTGGAACATACATGGATAAAAGATGTCTTTGCTCACTAGATACCATCACATTTCTACCATCACAGGTTCTCAAGGTAACACACTTTTGCTGACAGTCTACCACAGCCCCATGCTTGGATAACCAATCCATGCCTAATGTTGTGGACTCATCCTAGCTAACTGCAAGCGCACATATCGTTAACAAGTAATATAATGATAAGTAGAGTATCATTCCCATGAGTAAGTTTTCTTCTAAGTTTTAGCCAAATGCAACCAATTATTGCACTTCAGATAGGCACATATTCTCTGTATTCATTAAAGATTTTTATAGAGTTCATAGAAACTTGTCCATCTCATATGCATGTTTATTCAAACTTTCTCCACTAATAGACCTCACTAATTCAAGAAAAATCAAAAGGTCTTTTTAAGCTTGTAATATGGTTTAGTGATGTTTAATAACTTGCTCTTTCATCTTTTGAATATCTTCCAGCTGTAAGTTACATTTGGTTTATTCCTTTTCTTAATTTAATTTATCCTCCCTTATTTTAACATACTTTACTTATGGGGATATATATATTTCTTTATATTTTTTAATTTTTTTTTATGTTTTCCCCACACTTGAGGTTTGATTAAGAGGTCTATTTGTAGGATCAATGATATTATCCAATTGAAATTGAGCTTAAATACTTTTATAGTAAGAAAATACTTCAAAAGATAATCAACCTCAAAAGGGAAGTTGTTAGGGCTACATGTATGAAAAGAACCGAAAGCTTGTCTCAAAAGGGACAACTAAAGGCAATGTTTTAAATATGGTGGATATAATAATTCGATTACACAAATAATGCCTAAACCATCTTTTAGCAAGGTTCAATTTCATCTCAAAAGTTCTTTTAAACATGTCTAGGCTTATGTAAAATAATAAAAAATAAATGACAAAAGAGTAGGAGCTCTCTCTAAGTAAGCATACACAATGCATTACTTTCAACTAAAATCAAGAATGCATTCTGGTCAAAATACATAAAGTATAGCACTTCACAAAATCTTCGTTTTATTTTTTTTGTTTTTTTAATAACATCAATGAATCACAAATAAGTATTGGCCTCTCATGAACTCAATCATTCAAGTGCAAGATTTCAAGCAAAATTTTTAAAAAATTTTACTATGCTCAAAAATTTTTTTTTTAGTAGGTACCCTATATCCTAATCATTTATGAAAGAGTAAATGAATTCAAAAAGGAATTGAATACTTTACTAAATTTCTTAAGTTGAACTCTCCCTCAAGCTTGAAGCTTGCCACTATCCTCAGTGGTTTAGATATTAGGTAGAAAAGGGGATGTACATGTCCATTCTTGATTTTTTTTCCTTTGCAAGAAGAATCTATCCAAAAGCTTATTTCCATCCAAGTTTATCCTAAAATAAAAAACACAAAACCATAACACAAAAATAAAAATAAAAGCAAAAATTTAAATAAAATATTGGGTTGCCTCCCAATAAGTGCTAATTTATAGTCTTAGCTTGACTATAATTTTTAATCATCAAGGTGGAAGATCACAAATCACTTTTTCACCCAAGATGTTGCTTGTTATGATTAAAACTCTTGATATCCTTCAAGTGATGGTTGTGGAGTTGCCTCAAACGTTAATAGGAGAATTATCTACTTCCTTGTTATCAGCTTCATTAGTAGGGTCTTGAATTACAAAAGAAAGATCTTTTGATGTTTTCATGTTGAATTCTACGTATTCATCCCCTACTTTTAAAATAAGACTGCCACTTTCAACATTAATTATAGCTCTTGTAGTAGCTAAGAAAGATCTCCCCAAAATTAGTAGAATGTCAACATCCTCTTCTACATCTAAGATAACAAAATCAGTGGGAATATAAAACTTATCCACTTTAACTTGTATGTTTTCCACAATTCCCATCAAATATTTAACTGAGCAATGTGTAAGTTGCAATGACATCTTTGTAGGCTTCATTAGTGTGATTCTTAATTTTCTAAAAATTTAAAAAGGCATTAGACTAATGCTAGAACCTAAATCACATAAAGTATTTTGAAAATTAATTTCACAAATTTTACAAGGAATAGAAAAACTCCCTAGATCTTTAAGTTTGTAAGGGATCTTATCATGAAGATGATTGCTGCACTCCTCAGTAAGTGCAATCTTTGCATTTTCCTCCATCTTTTTCTTTATTCTTTGAGGGAAAGGAATAAGTGGCATATAAGGTTTAACCACTTGCTTTAATGGTGCCTCCTCTTGTTCAGCTTCACTTTCTTTCATTTTAGAAGAAGAAATTTGTCGAATTTGGGGCTCTTGTGAAGAATCTTCAAGCTGTATACTATTCAAAAAAATAGCATTACAATGCTCTCTTGGGTTAATTTCTAGTTGGCTTGGAAGAGCTCCTTATGGTCGAGTATTAAGAAAACTTGCTATTTGATCAACTTGAATTTCAAGGTTTCTATTTTGGATAGCAAGTTGTTCCATCCGCAATTCAAGCTTATCATATTGTTTTTCCATCTTATCAAAATTTTTTGATGTTCCTTCAATGAATTTTTCCAATGCAACTTCATATGATGTCTTTTCTGGAGGATGGAATCCTTGATTTTGTTTTTTCATGTATGGTGGCTGATAAGGTGTTTTTGATTGTTTTGGGTCCCCCATGACAGGTTGGGATGATTTCTCCATGTTTGGTTGTATTGTTTCCTTGAAAAAAAGCTGGACCTCTATCACTACAAAAATATTCGGCATTTGCGACGAAAATCTGCCACGGACATGTTTCCGTCGCAAATTTGCTACGGATCTGCGACGGATTTGCGACGGAAGGACAAGTCAGAGGAATTTTGAGAAATTGGTCGCAAATCCGTTGTAAATCCGTCGCAGATCTGCGATGAAAAACATTCCGTCGCAAATAATCGTCGCAAAATTTGGCGCGTAAACTTGGGGCGAGAGAGAAAACACTAAAAAAACCAATTTGCAACGGAGATCTGCTACCGTCTATTGCCGTCGCAAATTTCACTATAAAAATATTCGGAATTTTGCGACGGAAATCTGCGACGGACATGTTGCCGTCGCAAAGTTGCTACGGATCTGCGACGGATTTGTGATGGAAGGACGAGTCAGAGGAATTTTGAGAAATTGGTCGCAAATTAGTTGCAAATCCGTCGCAGATCTGCGACGAAAATCATTCCGTCGCAAATAATCGTCGCAACACTACAAAAACATTCTGCATTTGCGACGGATATCTGCGACGGACTTGTTTCCATCACAAATTTGCTACGGATCTGCGACGGATTTGCGACGGAAGGACAAGTTAGAGGAATTTTGAGAAATTGGTCGCAAATCGGTTGCAAATCCGTAGTAAATCTGCGACGAAAATCATTCCGTCGCAAATAATCGTCGCAAAAGTTGGCGCGTATACTTGGCGGGAGAGAGACCCGCGTATATTTTTGGCGAAAATTTTTTCCGTCGCAGATTGGTTGTAGAAAATTTTTTTCGTCGCAAATTTACTACGAATTTGCAACCGATTTGCGACGGCTTCCTAAAAATTCCTAAATTCGTCCCAAATTTGCGACGAAAATTTTTCGTCGCAGATTTCCGTCGCAAATGCCGAATATTTTTGTAGTGATTTTCAAAAAATTTATATTGTTTCTCCAAAGAGGAGTTTTATTGAAATTGCTCATTCATGACTTTGTTTTTTGTTGTCGTATTTATTTCAATTTGTACTACATTGTAAAGCTTTTTGATGTATCTGGAGAGCCGGGAGATCCTTGCATCTTGAGCTACACCCCATCTCCTGGTTTCCTGGTCAACTCAGTCAAGTGGAACCACACTAGTGAGTCACTTATTGTATTTTGTTTCTTCATTTGCTTTGCAATTTATTATTTCATGTTTTAGATTACTTGATTTTGGTGAATATTTTAGTTTGTTTACTTTGTTTGAGTCTACATTTTCTTGTTCTGGAATGCTTTAGGATTTAGTTGGTGAGGAAGTGAGAAAAAAGTAGAACGTTTATTTATTTTCGGTGCTTATTTATTAAAATTATTAATTGCTTTCTGTAAGCTAAATTGAGCTGGAGGTTTTAAATTTAAAACTTCTCTTTTACTCTTGAGATTTTTTTTTGAATCTTGCGCTTTTCGATTTTGGTTTCATCTTTTGCATATTTGGTTGTGGCTAGTGCTGGAGAAGATAAGAAGATCTCTTTTTGGAGGAAAAATGGGCAGAACATGGGGACCATCCCGGTTGCTGGGACTGATAGTGGAGACAACATTGAGGTAATCCTTTTTGAGGTCTATTTTGACATTGATTTTAGAAATATAGTAGAGGATGGAGTACATATATGTTGAAAAATTGATGAGGTAAACGGGGATAAAAAAAATGTTTTTTGGGTTCAGAGTAGGCTTCTAACAATCACAGATGTGTTTTAAAGTGCTATTGTTCGGGAAGGAGGTGCTCTCAATAAACTCATTTGAGCAAAATATAAATTTGGTTTCTGTTTAAAATCAGTAATTTTTTAAAAAATCAGTGAATAATGTGCGTGAGCCACCTCATTGTACTGAAACTTACTTGAATCTGTATTCCTTAAGTTAAATCCAAAAATATTTATGACCTTCAATCCCTATATTGGTGGGATGCAGATTTAGTAAAGAACATGGGACCTACAGAGGAAGTGCTCACCCGTTAAATCCAAAAATTTATTATTCTCAGTGCATGTTTTGCTGTGCTAGTTTTATAGAAAATGGCCTGTCTTTTTTTTCACCAAGAATGTAATGTATATTGTATTTCTAGCAGTGGAGCTTTTCCTTTTAAATGCTATTGTTTTCTGCAGGTTGCACTAGACTACATTGGTAAGCGTGGAGCTACTGTTGGTGTAACTAAGGAAAAAAGGATCAAGTATGCTATTTTTGCTACTTTCTTCGAGCAGCAAGAAATTTTTTCTGAATTTTTTTAAATGCTAAATGAGAATCTTCTGTGCATCCGCCCAGGTATGCAAAAGAGATCCTTCAAAAGGAAATGCTTCCTCATGTTGGTGTTGGAGAATATTGTGAGACCAAAAAAGCTTACTATTTTGGGTAAGCTTTGTTTTCATAAGATGTGGGTCTGCGATGTGGCTTATGGCTGACAAATAACTGTTTTTGTGCCAGGTATATCATCCATCGGCTTCTACTTTGTGCACTTGGCCGGAGGGCTGAAGATGACAGAGATCATTATGGCAACAAGAGACTTGACCTTGCTGGTCCTTTACTTGGTGGACTGTTTCGAATGGTTTGTGTTTTGTTTGGGATGTGTTGAAAGATGCATTAGAGTTCACTGTTCATTATTGTTGTGCATAGATTCTTTGAACATTGATATTTTCTTTGATGCAGTTATTCAGAAAGTTGACCAGGGATGTCAGATCTTATGTGCAAAAGGTTTTGCTCTATAAAGCCAGCTTAGTTAAATTTTGTGTGGGGTTGTTTACCTACATTTCTCATGGATGGTACAGTGTGTGGATAATGGAAAGGATGTCAATCTGCAATTTGCCATTAAAGCAAAAACCATTACTAGTGGTCTTAAATACTCTCTTGCCACTGGGAACTGGGGGCAAGCAAATGCAGCTGGTACAAGAGTTGGAGTGTCACAGGTTTGAGTGATTACAATATACTCTGTCTTTAATTTGTCCATTATTATATTTTCTCTTCATTTTCTGCTTGTTTGCCCCTAATCATTTCCTGAATTGTTATCTCATATTGCTTATGCCAAATGATACTTCTTTCTTTTCTAAAACTTTTTAATGCAGGTGTTAAATCGATTGACATATGCATCTACCTTGTCACATTTGCGAAGATTAAATTCTCCAATTGGGCGTGAAGGTACCACTCTGAATGATTTTATCATTATTAGTGCTGAGGTTTGGGTTGGATGGATTGATGCACTTTTGAGATATCCTATTCCAGTTTTCTTTGTTTTTTCTGTAGCTGCACTGCATCAATATTTTCTTTTCTGTTATCTCCTCTTTCTTCGACCTCAATTGAGGGTTTTGTTACCAGGGAAATTGGCTAAACCCAGGCAGTTGCACAATTCACAATGGGGAATGATGTGTCCAGCTGAAACACCTGAAGGACAAGTGAGTGTAGTGTCTTTTGCATGATGTAATTTGGCTTTTAAGAAGCTGGATGTTTCTAACAGGTGTATTCTGTTGTAATTCAGAGCAGGGAGTCTTGTTTGTGTCTGAAAGGTTAAGGGTTCACAGTTTTGGAAACACCCTCTTTGCAGAAAATACAAGGGAAAAGTTGATGAATTCACTTACTGATTTTGCAAGAATTGCTTAGTTTAAGTGCTTAATATATATAGAGAGAGAGCGTAATACGCACATAATATATGAACATACCTGCTAGAAATGAATTCATTATTGAAATACTGAATCAACTTTAAAGAATAGTTATGCTTAAAGGGCAGTATATTTTAAGAATTAAATGTAAAATGAGATGAACCAGAATTGTTGATGCAAAGAGTTAAGTGCATTCTGAATTAAAAATTACGTGCTTAATATAAATTTTAAGATTGTCTTAGTGTGAGTATTTTGAATTAATTAAAAGAATTAGCTCAAAATTTTGTATAAGTACCTGGTTTGCTTACAAGTGAAGTATGAGTGTATTGAATCTCCAAATTTATATATAAACATTTATAAATTTTAATATTGCATTTATAAACTTTACTTGAATTTTCCGATACCAATTTGGAGATTCAATATATAAATTTTAATATTGCATTTATAAACTGATAACTTAATTAATGTGAAAAATAAACATTTATGTGTATTTTTTGGCTAAAATATTGATTTCTATTTCTCAAATATGGAGATAAACGGAAAATCTAATACTTTTGGCCTTGGTTCAGAGGGCCAGTAGCAGAACTAGATGGGGCCCTCAGAACTTCTCAGAATATAAATTTTCTTCCATATAATCTGTGAGGATATATGAAAAATATATTGCATTGTCCCCTCAACTCTATAAAATTTCATTTTTATCTATAAAATTTGTGGATATTTTGTAAAATATATCCATTTAGCATTCCAAATCTTTAGTATTTTTTTTTTGCATGTTATTTCATAATTTTTTTTTTCTTTAGAAGTATTTATGCAGTCTCAAGCTCTCTAAAATTTGACTGTTAATCTGTTATCCATATATTATTATAATTTAATATAAATATTTTAGAACATAAGTATTAAACTAAAAAATCTTGAAGTTTTTTTTTGGCCTCCATAAACGTAATTTTTTTCTTCTTCATTCTTGCTATCTCTCAATTTTTTAAATTTAGTTCAGCCCCTCAAAGAGCTGGAGGATATTCATGGGGTTTGAGGGAGCTATATTTTGTTACAATCACCTTCTATAGGGATAATAATTACTAAAATCTGTTCGTCTTGTCTGAAATTAATGTGGTTATCATTATAAATACTGATTACATTTAATTAATGTTTTACTTTCATCGTTATTTTTCCAAATTTAGTTAACACTTCCTATCTTAATTATTTTAATGTTTTTGTTGTTATTTCTATTTGTTACCATTAATGCAATGAATATATATTTATATATAGTAATGGATTATGATATATTTACGAATTGGAAGTTCTTCACTTCTCAATGCTGTGGTAGATTGCAATGTTAATTCTGGGATCATTTAAATATGTAGTTTCCACACAATAAAACAAAAACTTCCACCTTCCTCTCTGCAAGAGTTACTAGAGATTGCGGTCAGGGTAGAGGAGATGATTTACACTAAATCCAAAAGCAAGGTATGTTGATAAACAAGTCAACATTCAAGAGCCTCCTCTCTTTGTAATTCTTACATTACCAGTTTACTGACCATATAGATTCTACAACATAATGCATTATGGGTTTCTATTTGTCTTCGTATCTCCTTTTCGATTTGTAATGAAATATTGAAATGCAAAAGAGTACGATATACAATGCTAAAATCCTGAATTTTGAAGTGCTTACTAAGAGTACATGAGAGTAGAATATTGAGGAACTGGGAGCAGCTACTTCATGAAAATGTTGAAAATCTGGACTGCTTTCAGAATGCCACTTTGTGCTTGGGAGTTGGAAAATACTGGCTAAAAGTTATGAAAGAATATTTAACAAATTGCTTAATGATTTTGTTTACAGCAGGCAGTAAAATGTGAAGGTTACTTATTGTGTTATCGCAGGCTAAATATGGAATCGGGGTAAAAAGTATGCTGGAGACCTAGAACTTTTCATTCTCTACGGAAATACCCACAGAGTCAGGTAGTAATTTGATGATAATGTTACTAATTATCATGTCTAGCTTCCATGTTCATACATAATTTTTCTGATGCTTTGATGCCTGCTTTTTTTTTTTTTTTTACCATTTACCAAAATCTAGAGCACCAAAGTATATTTTGTTTCTTGCTTTTTCAGAAAATGAGAGGATTGATGTATTTTCTGGTGTATATTGACCTATTATATGGTACTGATAAATGGAATTTGTGGTTGCCTGGCTAATTTCAATTGGTGAATGGAAGTCCATTTTATACTTGGTATTTCAATTAAGGACATTATCCTTCTTGTTCGAGCTCACGCCAGAGAGCTTAAATATGAGCAGAGAGGCTCTAATGGTAAATAAGACCATAATGAGCATTACATACACGTTCAAGATGGTTTTATCTATCCATTTCCTCCAGCAAGCTGAATGTAACTTCAAGAACCTGATAGATTATTTTGTTCAGATAGTGATTTATTTTGTTCTATATACAACATATATCCTCTGCCCAGATAGTTGGTTTTTAGTTAAATTGACATTATTTGTGTGTGAGAACCTTTCTTCTATCAGAGAATTTTAGTTGACTGATGCTTAGACCTATTTGTTTCATAAGGACTCTAAATTCCAATTCTGGCATAAGACATTTGGTAGCATATTGTAAGGTATTATCTTCCATATTTAGAACTTTTTGTTTTTAATCCTAAAAATCTTG
This sequence comes from Garcia nutans, assembly GCA_947685225.1. Lineage (NCBI taxonomy): Eukaryota > Viridiplantae > Streptophyta > Magnoliopsida > Malpighiales > Euphorbiaceae > Garcia > Garcia nutans. The sequence continues at coordinate 25,492,703 of CANTUV010000007.1, read as the reverse complement.
TTTCTAAGCTTTGGTAGAAACCTTAGGAGGTATTGTTTCGATAATATTACTTGAGCTGCATCTATACTGTGATGTTTAATTACATAATTTACATGCAAATCCTGTTATTATGAACTAATCCAAAGCAAGTATTTAGACTATTAGCTCAAGAAATTACAGCATTGTGCAATTGCATGTAGAATGAAAGTGCAAATATTTCATAGACTGTTTTTAAGTGCTCAAAACTTAAAAACAAACTACTGACATTCATTCTTAATCAGCTGAAAATGTGAGTTTTTTGTTGTCATATAACATAACAGAATATTGCCTCAGCTTAAAAAAATGTATTTGCACATTCCTGGCAAGATATGTATGTAATAATGATAACAAATCTCACTGCTGTTGGCAATTTTTGGGTGGGTTTTTAAGATCAGGAAGATAAGTAACTCTCATCTTATGTGTATTTTTTTCTTGTTGATCCAATTGCTATAATCCATTGAGAGACTTATTCGAGTATTCTTAATTAAGCATGTTAAGGATGACATAAAAAAACACTAATTTTCTCTCTGTCATTCATTTTCAATAATTACCTTGCAGGATATAAGAAGGAAGTACTTGAAGGAACTGAAGGAGATGTACCAAAAGACTTCTAATGTACTACAATAGGTATATATACACAGTTGACATTTTTGCTTTTGGAAATTCTCTACTCGATTTATCAGCCATAATTTTGCTGAACTTAATTCAACTATGCTTCCATTCAAAGCTAGTTGGGATCATTTGTATTGGTTATTTTCTTATACGAAGCTTTGTTGCCAAAATGATTAGTGTTGTAATGTTGCTTACAATTTATAACCTATTTCTCTTTGTAGTTTCTGTAAAACATTATGCGTGTTTTTCCTTATCTCCAGAATAGTTCTGGTGCTCAAGAGATTAAATTACGGTTGGGTCATGCTATAAACGAGCTAAATGATCTCAAAAGCAAAATAGATGTTGGAAAATTGGATGTTCTTAAGAAGACAATAAACTATACGCTTCAGAGGGAAATGTCCAAAAATTTAGTTTCTTCTCTGCCGCACGGACAATTTTCTGCTAGCAAGCACCCTGGGCAGAAGTTGCTGCAGTCACAATATCAAACTCCCATAATGAGACCTCCAGAAGATCATAGGAACCCACAGCTGCAATCAACAAATGCACGGAGTTCTTTGATAATGCCTCAGACAATCTTGCTGGATGATTCTGAGCCTTCTTCATTTAGGTCTGTAACACTACAGCTAAAGAACATTTTGTTAATAACATTTTATAAACCTTAGTTCACTTGTATAGTTAAATTGTAAAATATTTTATTCTATTGAAGATTAATAAAAGAATTATTTTTATCAATGTAATTAGTGTTTTTTAGATTGTGTTTAAATGTTTCAAATGTATTTATAAAGTTCTCATAAAATTAATTGATAATACAAGTAGTTCCAATAAAAATCAATATTAAATTACTACGGATTTGCTACGAATCTGCGACGGATATTTAAAATCTATGACGGAATCTGCGACGACAATCTGCGACGAAATCTGTGACGGCAATCTGCGACGGAATCTGCAACGAATTTGCGATGGAAATCTGTGACGGAATCTGTGACGGAATTTGCGACGAAAATTTGCGACGAAATCTGCGACGGAATCTGTGACGGCTGCCCTTTGCCCGTGAAAATTTGAGTGGCAAATTTGCAACCGCCTAGTGGTCGCAAATCAGTCGCAATCTGCGACGGCCTGTCGCAAAATTGAAAATTGAGACGCCTTTTTTACTAACGGATCGTATCCGTCGCAGATCGGTTGCAAATCTTGATTTGCGACGGATCTGCGATGGATTCTGTCCGTTGCAGATAGCGTTTTTTTTGTAGTGTATTCTGGTTGCCCAAAAACTGGACTTGATCCATAATTTTGCAGTTAGCTATGTTATGGTTTCCTCCACATCCTTCACAAGTTAATAGGGATGAAGTAAGGTTGACATGCTCCAATTTCTTTGCTATAGTATCTACCTTGGCTACAAGCAAAGAAAAATTATTAATTTCATGTAAACTAGTAACTTTTTTTATGAACATTACGTTCTAAAGTCCAATGGTAGTTGTTTGCTGCCATTTCTGCAATCAAATAGATTGCTTCAGAAGGAGCTTTATTCATTATTGTACCTTCGGCTGCTGCATCTATTATTCCCTTGATACTTGGATGAAGGCCATTATAAAAAGTTTGAATTAAAAGACATTTAGGGACTCCATGGTGAGGACATTTTCTTTGTAAATTTTTGAAATGTTCCCAAGCTTCGTATGAACTTTCACCATCTTGTTGAACAAAGCTTGTGATATCATTTCTCAATTTAGCAGTTTTTGCAGGTGGGAAATATTTTTCTAGGAAAGCAATGACTAATTGATCCCATGTAGTGAATGTACTGGGTACTTTAGAAGTGAGCCAATCCTTTGCTTGATCCCTTAAAGAAACTGGAAAAAGTCACAAACAAATAGCATCATCAGATACACATTAATTTTAAACGTATCACATATTCCTAAAAAAATTAGAGATGTAAGCATAAGCATCCTCATGTGGAAAACAATGAAAAACTGATTGTTGAATCAAATTAAAAGTGTTGGTTTAAGATCGAAAGTATTGGCTTGAACAGGTGGTTTAACTATGCTAGATCTTGGCTGAGCATATGACATAGAATATTGCTTAAGTGTCATATTTTGTGGATCTCCCATGGTTGGTTCTTTGTCAGAAAAATTTGGTGGATTGTCAATTGCTGCTGAGGTTCCTTTCACTTTTTGTTCTTCTTTTCGTTCTTTCTTCTTCTTCCTGAAAAGTCATTCAATTTCTGGATTGTATGGCTCAAGTTTTGTATTCAAATTTCTACACATATAAACCAAAAATTTTTAAAATAAAGGAATTAAAATAAAAATCCAAATTAATAACAATTTAATATTATCAATATTAGAATGATTGCTTCCCTGGCAGCAATGCCAAAAATTTATTGTGGACTCAGCCTAGTTAACTGCAAGCGCACATATCGTTAACAAGTAATATAATGATAAGTTGAGTATCGTTCCCATGAGGAAGTTTCTTCTAAGTACTGATCAATTAAAACTAATTATTATTTAGATGATAAAATTTGATTTATGATTAAACAAAACAAATTACTTTGAATTAAATCTAATGATATGAAAGTTAGGGTTAAGTCACCTTTATTGATTTATTATGGATTTTCTAAAGTATTGATTTAATTTAGTTTTCCTTTGATTAATGGTTAAATTCTCCTAAATTAAGCTCAAGCCTTTCTCAAGTACTAGAACTAATATCAATTTAATCCTTATGTCTACTCTCGCGATCACAAGTAATTAAACCAATTCATTAGATTTCGTGAGAATTTTGAATCAATCTCTTAAGTGTTTAACCTTATCTCTAAGTGAAAAAACTTCCTTAAGATTGTTACATCTATGGACTAATGTAATACTTTCACTCTCGCTCCATCACACAACACCTCAATTCAATTAATTATTGGCCAGATAATTAAAGCTTTAAGAATAAAGATAACAAAATAATTTAAGGATAAACTAAATTAATTCAAATAAGAATTTATAACTCCATGATAAATTCAATGAAAGGGACCAACCCTAAAGAGGATTAGTTATTAATTATTGAAATAAAAACATTGCAATCATAAAAGAAAGTAATTCAAAACATAATTTAAAGAACAAAAAATATCAAACTCTATTTCTTTGAAGAAGAACTTGACTTGGAACTTGAATTTCTTCTTGAACCAGAATTTCACTCTCCTTCTTGAGAAAACTCTAAACTACATTTATTTCTTGAATGGATCTAATCTAATTCTTGTAAATCTTTCCTCTCTTGAAATGTAACACTCTTATATCCTATATACGTACAATACATACACCCAACATATGTAATATACAAATATATGGTACAAGAACGTCACAACTCATTTTAACAAAATAAATCTTTACTTATAAAATCTGTATACTGTATAAACTTAAATCATTTAAATGATATCATATAAATAATAGATGAAATATTACTTTCTAAAACACATATATAACTTCATTACCAAAGGTTTATCTAAAACATTTTTGATAGTTTGCGGAATATACATATATATACTTATATACATCAAAATACAACAAAATATACATGAAATCAATATGTACAAAATATAAAATATGTACAAGCTGGCAGTTTGTCTCTTATCTTGATGTCCAACAATTAACTCTACACTCAAGATATAACACCCCTATAACCCATATACGCACACTACATACAACCACATCTGTAATATACATATATCGGATACATGAATGTCATGGTTTATATTAAACAAACCAATCTTTCCTTTTAGCAATAATATGAGAAAACTTAAAACATTTAAGTTATATTATAAAACATAATAGATAAAATATTTATTTATTAAGCAGTGGAAAATGTGGCGGTATTTACATATATATACATCAAAATCCATAATTACAAAAATATAGAGTTATACATGTTTGGCAGTTCGTCTCTGATCTTGAAGTCCACAATCAACACTTTACAAGCCTAGACTCGACTCGGTCTAGCTGAACTCTCCGGTTCAATCGAATCTACCCTGTCACCTGTGCGATGAACCACAATCGCACTAAGCCATAGGCTTAGTGGTACAAACCACAATAACAATATGCTTCAATGTAATGCCAATATCATACTTTTAAGAATTAGAAATAATGCAGAAGAATATCATATTTCATAACATTAAATCTCATTACATTGTTCAATTGTTCCGTTATTTATAATTCACATTAAAGCAAAGACAAGCATGAGCCCAAAAGAAACTAATATGCCATTCAAATTCCAGATTTACTGTTTTGGTCTAATAATCACATTTATCAAGCCCGTAGGCGAATCATTATCACAATGAGAAACATCTCATATGTAACATCCCAACTAGGCTTCAAGGACTAGGCCCAACCAAGCTTCAAGGGGAGCTCAGAATCAACCCAATTTGGCTTCAAGGACGAAGCCCAACCCAGCTTCAAGGGATTGTTACTTTTAGGCATGCCACCAACAACAAAACTCTGAAAATTGAATAACACATTAGGCACACAATTCTTTTATTATTTCATAATCAATTCCATTCTCATTTTCTCAATATCATCTAGGCAACCATGCCTCAATTATTTCATTTGCATTATTATAGCCAACAACAATGGCTTCACATCTCATCATTAGGGTATACCTAACCAATTTCATTGTACATACATTTTGAGTGATCATTATATCTTTCACATTATGCAAATCATAGTATTAATCAAATGTATCAACAATGTAATAGATTACTTAACAAATTTACAATCAAATGTGTTAAGTCCCATAGTAATGTAAATGTATGCAACCATGTAAGATTTGTACTTACCTCAAAAGCAACTCACACCAATCTAACCGCTTCCTCTTCCAAGAATCCTTTAACACTTGGATTAGGGCAACTCAATCTCTTCAAAACCTAATCCAAAAGTGATTATAAACACTCACTTAGAGATACACATAAGGAAATAAGGATAAGAACAAACTAGGGCAAACTCTACACATGACACACTCAACAACATGGACGTGTCCCTGACCGTGCCCTAAACTTATCACACAGAAGCTTTGACATGCTCAGTGATATGGGCATGTCATTGGCCGTGTCAATCCTCCCTCAATATAGTAGCTATGATATGCTCAGTGACATGGGCGTGTCATTGATCGTGTCAATCCACCAACATCACAGTAGCTATGACACGCTCAGTGATATGGGCGTGTCACTGGTCATGTCAATACTACTCCAACACAGAAGCTGTGACACGCTTAGTGACATGGGCGTGTCACTGTTCGTGTCACCTATCCAGAAAATAGAACCATTGACACGCCCAAAGACTTGGCCGTGCTCATGGGCGTGTCAGGCCAAAAATCCTGATTTTGACACCAACACCACATCCAACAAACCTCTTTCTTTACCATCTTCCACTCCAAACAAACTTAACCAAACACATCAATAAACCATAATAAACTTGCAAAAACACCCAAACAACTCAATACATACATCACATCACAAATCACAATCACAATCACAACTCAACCCAAACACAATCGTCAACACTTACTTTCCATCACCAAATTTAACATTTCCTTCAAACCAACCCCAAAATTAGAGTCAATAAGACCAAACACTCTCAAACACACCACAATTAAACATACACATATCAACAACAACCATGCACCAAGCTCAATTCCCAAACTCAAAAGAAAACCAAAGAATCAAGTTGAAAAATTACCAAAAGTGATGAAAACCCTTAGAATTCCAACTTGATCACTTGAAACAACCTTCAATCTTGAGTTAGGAAGAGCAAAATCTCTCTTTCCCTCTTGCTATGGAGATGGCTGGCCAAAGAGAAGAGAAAAGAAGAAGAAGATGAAAGTCAACCCACTCAATTCTTCTCTTAACCACTAAAGCTTTCTTTAAATCTCAACAAAGCAAAATTTAATAATATAATATTACAAATATCATCTTTCACTTAACTAAATTTCCATTTCAAAAAATAACCAAAATATCCCCTTTGACCGTAAATAAATGTTGACTTGTATATGTTGTATATATCTCTATATATACAACATATACACACTCCTCTTTCCTTTCTTATCTTCCCATTTAAACATACATATATACTTTATTTCATTAAATCCAATTTCAACAATAATCATTCCAAAAATTTTCGGGTATAGTTTGGGATATTACACAAGATTTCAATCCTAGACTCGACTCGGTCTAGAAAAACTCTTCGGCTCAATTGGATCTACCCTATCACCTGCGCAATGAATCACAATCGCGCTAAGCCAAAAGCCTAGCGATACAAACTTTGATAACAATATAGTTCAAATGCAATGCCAATGCACAATACATAAGGATATTATATCTCATAACATTATATCTTAATATATTGCTCAACTATTCCACAATTCATAATTCACATTAAAGCAAACATAAGCATGGGCCCAAAAGAATCCAATATGCTATTCAAATCCCAGAGTTACTGCTTTGGTCCAAGATGACACCATGTGTCTAGCCCCGAAGGCAAATCATAATCACAATGAGGATTACCTCATATATAACATCCTAACTAGGCTTCAAGGACTAGGCCCAACCCAGCTTCAAGGGACTGTTACGTCTTAGGCATGCCGCCAAACACAAAACTCTAAAAATTGAATAACATACTAGGCACACAGTTCTTTCATAATTCCATAATCAAATTTTTTTCTCATTTTCTCATGATCAAACTAGGCACAATGCCGCAAATATCTCACTTATATCAATATAGCCATTACCAATGACTTTACATACCATCTTTAATGTACACATAACAACTTCCATTACCCATACTTTTTGGGTCATTATCATATTTTTCACATAGTTCACATTATACAAATCATAGCATATTACTCATGCATCAACAAAGTAGTAAGTAACTTAACACATTTTCCAACCAAATGTGTTAAGTCCCAATGTCATGTAAATATAAGCAATTATTCAAAGTTTGTACATACCTCCAAAAGCAACAAACACCACTTTCAACCTCCTCTTCTAAGATATCCCTCAACACTTGGATTGGGGTAACTCAAGTCTCTTCAAAGCCTAAACCAAATGTGATTATAAATAATCACTTAGTAATACACTTATAGGTATAAACAAAACCTCTCAACACAAGGATAAGATACACAAAGGAAAATAAGGAAAAGAACTATCTAGGGAAAACTCTACACATGACACACTCATGTTACGCTTAACAACACGAGCGTGTCAATGACCGTGCCCTAAACCCACAACACATAAGCTTTGTCATGCTCAGTGACATGGGCATGTCAATGACTATATCCTAAGCTCTATATTACAACAGATAAGACACATCCAGAGACATGGGCGTGTCCTTGCCCATGCCAAAACTCCTACAACACAGTAGCTATGACACGCTCAATGACATGGGCGTGTCACTGCACGTGTCAATACTACAACATTACAGAAGCTGTGACACGCTCAGTGACATGGGCGTGTCATTGCACGTGTCACCAATACTAAAAACAAAACCATCAACATGCCCAAAGACATGGCCGTATCATCGGGTGTGTCAGGCCAAAAATTCTGATATCAACACATAATTGACACTTCCAAAGTTATCTTTCTTTACCCTTATCAACTCTATTCAAACTCAACCAAATCCATCATTGTACCACAAAATACTTGTATAAACATCAAAACAAATCAATTAAAAGCAAAAATACACAATTACAACCATGACTTCACAACTCAAAGTTACACAACCCAAAATTCTTATTCTCTTCACCAAACTTAACCATATCTTCAATCAAACCCTAATTTCATAGTTAACTAATCAAAAGAACTTCAAACATACCAATATCAACCATTAACACATACTACACCAAACATCCAATTAACACATATACAAACTTTCACAAAAAAAAATCAAGGAAACAAGTTGGAAACTTACCAAATATGGAGAAAATCCTCAAAACTCCAACTTGAACAATTGAAATCCTTCAATTACTTGAGTTAGCAAGAAGCAAATTTCTATTTTCATTTGATGGAGGTAGCCAGCTTCAATGGAGAAAGAAGAGGATGAAGATAAAGATCTTCTCAACTCAATCCAACTAATCTCCTTTTAACCACACAAATATCCCACTTTCACTCTCCACCAAGTAAAAATAAATTACTTAATTAATACATGAAAAAATCATCTTCCACTAACCACTTAATTAATATTTTAATAATTAAAATAACATTTTACCCATATTAAAATGTTGACTTATATATATATATTATGTATATCTAGATATATATATCATATAAACATTTTCCCTTTTTACTTAATTATATATACATATACTTTTAAATCATTTAATTAATTTTCAAAAATTAATATTTTCAAAATTTTGGGATATTACAATTCTCTCCCTCTACAAATAAATTTCATCCTCAAAATTACCTACTCTCAAGTTTGGAATAACTGGGGATACTGATTTCGCATCATTTGCTCACTCTCCCATGTTGCCTCCTCAGTGACATGATTCTTCCAAAGAACTTTCACAAGTGGCATCTTCTTATTTCTCAACTCCTTCACTTCACGTGCCAAAATAGCCATTGGTTCTTCTTCATAAGTCAGATCTAGACTCACCTCAATTGACTCTACTGAAAAAATGTGAGATGGGTCTGATTTGTACCTCCGAAGCATAAAAACATGGAAGACATTGTGAATTCGATCCAACTCAGGCGGTAAAGCTAGTCTATAGGCCACTGGTCCAACTCTCTCCAGTACCTCATAAGGTCCTATAAAACGAGGACTCAACTTCCCTTTGTGGCAAAATCTCAAAATTTTCTTCCAAGGAGACACTTTTAAAAATACTTTATCTCCTACACTGAACTCTATGTCTCTTCTTTTTAAATCTGAATATGTTTTCTGTCGGTCTGAGGCTGTTTTCAGACAATTCCTAATCACCTTTACTTTCTCTTATATTTCCCTAATTAAATCGAAACCAATCAACTTACCTTCTCTAACCTCATCCCAACATAGAGGTGTCATGCATCTCCTACCATACAATGCCTCATAAGGTGCCATTCTAATACTGGACTGATGACTGTTGTTATAAACAAACTCATTCAGTGGTAAGAATATGTCCCAGCTCCTAGTGAAATCGATGATACAACTTATTAACATGTCCTCTAAAATCTGTATCACTCTCTCTGACTGTCCATCTGTCTGAGGATGGACAACAGTGCTAAAATGTAACTGAGAGCCTAAAGCATCCTGCAAACTTCTCCACAATCTCAAAGTAAATCGAGGATCTCGATCAGATACCAAATAAATTAGGACTCCATGTAACCTCACTATCTCACTGGTATACAACTCAGCCAACCTCTCAAGAGAATAATCCATCCAAACTGGAAGAAAATGAGTTGTCTTCGTCATCCGATCAACAATCACCCATATTGCATCATGCTTCTTCTAGGTGAAGGTTGACCACCAATAATATTATTTCAAATCCTGATACATCTTGATACTCCCAGGGTACATAGATTAAGCTGACTGATGTGCTTCCTCTAATATCATCATTTTCAATTATGTATCATCAAGAATACACAACCTATCTCTGTACCATAGACTGCCATCACTTCTCACATGAAAGTCTTGACTCTCCCCCTTTTGACAAACCAACACAATTTTTTGAATTCTCTCATCTGCCAACTGAGCCTCTCTAATATGATCCAACAAGACTGGCCTCAACTGCAAATGAGCCATCAAAGTACCATCATCACAAGACTCAATTCTAACATGAATTGCTCTCAACTCAACAAGCAATGAGAGTGAATAAGCAGTCAAACTTGCTAAAGACTTTCGACTCAAGGCATCGGCAACAACATTTGTCTTGCCAAGAATTAAACAGTCGTAGTCTTTAATCAACTCTAACCACCTTTTCTGCCGAAGATTCAGCTCTTTCTAAACACCCAGGTATTTCAAACTCTTGTGATCCGTATAAATGAAACACTTCTCTCCATACAAGTAATGTCGCCAAATCTTCAAAGCAAAAACTACAGCTGCTAACTCTAAATCATGCGTCAGTTAATTCAGCTCATGCGGCTTCAACTATTGAGAGGCATAAGCAATGATTCTACCCTCCTGCATCAGAACACAATTTAAACCACTATGTGAAGCATAATTGTAAATCACATAAGGTTTACCTTCCACGGGCTGAGTAAGAATAGGAGCCTGAGTTAACATCTCCCCTAGCTGCAAAAAACTCAACTGACATCGATATGTCCACACAAATCTAACTTCATTCCGAAGTAATATGGTGAGTGGAGTAGCTATCATAGAGAAACATTTCACAAACCGTCAATAATAACCTGCCAAACCCAGGAAACTTCTAACCTCTGCACAGTCTTTGGTGGACTCTAATTTAAAATAGACTTAACTTTACTTGGATAAACTCTAATACCCTGTGCTGAAACCACATGACTGAGAAAAGTCACTTGATCAAGCCAAAACTCACATTTAGACAGCTTAGTATACAACTGCTTCTCTCTCAAAGTCTGCAATATAATCCGCAAATGTTTGTCATGATCCTCCTCATTATGTGAATACACCAAAATATCATCAATGAAAACCACCACAAATTGATCTAGATAGGGTCCGAATACCCTATTCATCAAATCCATAAATGTTGCTGATATCAACATATAATTGACACATCCAAAGTTATCTTTCTTTACCCTTATCAACTCTATTCAAACTCAACCAAATCCATCATTATATCACAAAATACTTGTATAAACATCAAAACAACTCAATTAAAAGTAAAAATACACAATTACAACCATGACTTCACAACTCAAAAGTTACACAACCCAAAACTCTTATTCTCTTCACCAAACTTAACCATATCTTTAATCCAACCCTAATTTCATAGTTAACTAATCAAAAGAACTTCAAACATACTAATATCAACCATTAACACATACTACACCAAACATCCAATTAACACCTATACAAACTTCCATAGAAAAATCAAGGAAACAATTTAGAAACTTACCAAATATAGAGAAAATCCTCAAAACTTCAACTTGAACAATTGAAATCATTCAATTACTTGAGTTAGCAAGAAGCAAATTTCTCTTTTCCTTTGATGGAGGTAGCCGGCTTCAATGGAGAAAGAGAAAGATTAAGATAAAGATCCACTCAACTAAATCACACTAATCTTCTTTTAACCACACAAATATCCCACTTTCACTCTCCACCAAGTAAAAACAAATTACTTAATTAATACATAAACAAAATCATCTTCCACTAACCACTTAATTAATATTTTAATAATTAAAATAACATTTGACCCATATTAAAATGTTGACTTGTATATATTAATTAAGCAAGCAACATTTTCATATATATATATATGTAGATATATGTATATCTACATATATATATCATATACACATTTTCCAATTTCACTTAATTATATATATACTTTTAAATCATTTAATTAATTTTCAAAAATTAATATTTTCAAAATTTTGGGATATTACATGAAACCTTAGAGGAAGTGTGTTTAAATAAAGTGTTTGGAAGCTTCATTAGTGGGGAAAAAATGAAAAAGGTTAGGCCACATCTTGTTGGTTCACCACATACCCAATTTTCTGCTCAAGGTCATGAATTTTGGCCCCACGATCGTGGCTTTTGAGTGCTATGGTCATGGCCTAAGTTGGATTGGACAATTTGAACACTTTATAGCTGTAAAATAGTCGGCAGGGTAGGCCACGATCATGTCCTATCAATGCCACGGTCGTGGCATATGAGTGGAGGCTGCCAACTTTAAATTTTCTTCTCTTTCTTGACTCAGGTAGTAGAGAAATAAATCCCACAGTCGTGGGTTTTAAGTGCCACGGTCGTGGCATTTGATTTGCTTCTGAAATATGCAAAATCTCTTTAAAACAGAGCCAAAATCAATGCCATGGCCATGACTTTTGCGCCTCACGATCATGGCTTTTAATATGCTTCTGCCCTTGCAATTTCTGTCATTGAAAAATTTTGGACAACTTTAAATCAAATCTCATGGCCATGGCTTTTTGGCAGCCATGGCCCTAGGATTCAAAACGAATCTAGACCTCTTGATTTCTTATCTTTAATTCCATTTTCAAGTTCAAAATCATGTATCATGATTTATAAGATCATGTAAATTCATTTCCTTCCATTTTTGAGCTTGTTTTGACATCCTTTTTATTTTTCTTCAATTTTTTAATTATTTTGAACCAAAATAAGCTATTTCTTCATACTTGTAACTTTATACTTAAATTGATAAATATTCTAGCATTCACAAAAAAAATTGATCAAATTCAATTGATAATAATAAAAATATAACTAGAATAATTATAAAATTATATGCAAATTATGGTCTTATCAACTCCCCCAAGCTTACATCGTTGCTTGTCCTCAAGCGACAAGAACAATCTCATTCACAATAGGACTCATTTTATGTTAAGAATTCTTAGGATTTTGATGTACAAAAGTTTAAACAAATAAAGTTTCAAAATTCAATTCTAAATCAAGGTCCATAACTGTACTTACATCATTTTCCCCTTATGGTTTCAAGAAGTTTTAGCCAAATGCAACAAATTATTACGCTTCAGATTGGCACATTCTCTCTATATTCATTAAAGATTATAGAGTTCATAGAAACTTGCCATCTCATATGCATGTTTAATCAAACTTTCTCCACTAATAAGAACTATTCAATCCATATAATAAAGCTAGGGTTCATCAATATCTAGATAGATAAAATTTTTAGCTCATGTTCATAACCAACAAACCAAAATAGAAAAAATAAGTAAAAGAATTCAAACAATCCATAATAAATGATTTGTGTTTCTTCACTTCAATCCTCGGATCTTGGATTAAATCTCCTAGATATTTTTAGCTTAGATATTTTTTCCTGACATGCCCGTGTCTGTAGGCGTGTCAACGGTGCTGTTTTGAACTTTAATGACATGGGCAATGACATGCCCATGTCCTTGGGCATGTTGTTGCAACTGTAATGTTGAGTTAAGGACACGGTCATGGACACGCCCGTGTCATTGGGCGTGTCATAGCTTCTATTAGTCAGGAGTAATGGCACGTTCAGTGACATGCCCATGTCTCTGGGTGTATCGAAGCTTCTGTAAAGTAGTTGAACGACACGGCCATGGACACGCCCATGTCACTTGACGTGTCACTTAAAGAATCTGCCCAAAATAGCTTCTTCCCTTGTCTTTCATCCTTGATTCCAGCCTAAATAACCTTAAGGTCCCAAAGTGTGAAAAGTTCCTAGAATCAACCCTAATAAACACTTTAACAAACAAATTAAACTCAATTTGACAATAAATATATTAAGAAATAGGGACAAAAATATCATCAATTATACACTTATTAAATTCCCCCATACTTAAGTTTTTTTCTTGTCCTCAAGCAAACCAAATCACTATAATAGGTAGAAACTATATCCAAAGAAAATAAAAGTTTTTACAATACTTGAATTAGAAAACCCAACATTCTCAACCAAAAACTAAATCTCAAACATGGTAGTTGAATTAAGAAGTTTCAAAATAAAAATCTAACAGATCTAAAATTTAAAAGTTCAAAGTTAAAAGATTGAGTATAAAATTCCAAGAACTCAAAAGTCATGAACGAAGTAAGAAAGTAAGTTTTATCTTAAGTTCTTTGACCCCTTTGTAAAATGCATTGCATGAAGCATTAATTTTTTTTTTCAAAAGGAGCTCGACTTGTTTGAACTGATACTAAATTTTTGACATGAAAGTAAACATTTGTGAATGCTGACCTTCAATTACTCAGTTAGAATCATCATTCAAATGGCTAATAGCACTATTCATGATTTCAACTCATTTGTTTTAATTCAAGAGTTGAAATTAGCGGAATAGGGATAAATTTTCAAAGCTCCTGAAAGATTGGTTTAATTTATTTCTTTTTTTATAGCAAAGTGGTCAAGAACATAAGATAATAAAGATGTCATACTAAGTTCAACTCAAGTATCTAAAGGATTGGGCTATGCTAAAAAATGTAACTAATATTTTAAACTTCAGATGTGCAACTCTCATCAATCGACTACCTAATTTAAACTATCACATTTAGTCTTTAGCAATCAATTAAGAAAACTGAGTCAACCTCAACAAGAGATTGTCGTTTGTTAAATCAACCATTATTTTAATGAAAAGAGGAACCATTTCACTTCATATTATAATAGCAATCTAGTTTACTTGAATCCAAAAAAATAAAATCAAAGAAACTAATTGAGATAAATGCAACCAATGGCAAAAAAAAATGAAAATAAAAGCTCAATTTATAAAATATGGCCCTCCCCCACACTTAAGACACACATTGTCCCCAATGCGTGTAAAATAATAAAAAGAACAAAAGAGAGAAAACTGCCCTGATATGTCCCGAATCGACATATATGAATAGGGTTCCAAAAGTGTTACGATGTTGAAGGAGCTACAAGACAAAAAAAAATTGACATAGAGAATGGTGAAATTTCAAAGACATATACAAAAATAAGAATAATAAAAAAATAAAAACATGAAAATATTAAAAAGGAAATGTATAGGAATTCATAAGAAAATAAAAATGAAAAGAAATAAAATAAAATAAATAAACAAAATGAACTAGTTGGTCATGGGCTCGGCACTGGAATCATTATTAGCACCGGTATTATCACCGCTGGCACTAGCATCATCGCAATCATCATCGTCAGAGACGTTAACATGGGGCACTGAAGACTAAGGAACACTGATGGAGAAGAGTTGTTTCCATCCCGGCTGGTTGATCAATTCCCAGACCTCAGTCATTATGTTGGCTCGCTCCATGGCACCCGAATCCAAAATCCTAGGTGGTGACCAGTCCTTGTTCCCTAACAGTTCAAACCATCTTTGCTCCTCCGCAGTTGAGAATCGAAGGCATTTGTGGCTAGCCATGAATTTTGAGATGGGATTGGTAGAAGGTCAGCTTGAGCTACCTTCACCTCTAGCCCATTTAGTTGGTAATTTAGATGGTATTTGTTTGCGAGGACCCATGATCTGCAAAACAAACAAGAATAGCCTCAAAACAAAGTACACCAAACAATCCAAAAAGAGAGACATAATATACCAACCCAACGAAACCAACAATAGTAAGGCATTATCAAACAATAATAGCAATGGCACTAAACTAACGAGAGAATAATGAAATTTTTCTCAACAAGGGAAACCCCCTATTCATGCAATAATAAATTACCGAGCATCACCCCAATTCAATATCGCCATAGCCCAATGCAACAAAACATAGGATGTCGACTCATTATATAATCAAAAACAATGTGTCAATATATGCAACTTGATTCTAACCATAGAGTCAAAAACATAATGAGTAAATCACAAAACATCCACAAAACTCAAATAAAACTCAAAAGCCCATAGTAAAAAAATTCAAAATCCCTAGAAACTAGCTATGGCAAATAAACAAATCAATAATAAAGTTTTCAAGTTTCTAGAATCCAACTAAACAAAAACAAAGCCAATAATCAACATATCTGAAAGACTCTCTAAACAACTCGCAAGAATCTCCAAACAAATTGCAAGAAATCACAAACAACAAAATAGCATTTCAAAAGTTAAGAATGTGTACCTTAATAACATAAAAAAAATGTGATAAAAATGAGGGAAAATGGATGAAATCCTCTCCAAATCACTAAATGGGAGTCAAAATCTCCTCTAGGATGAATGGGTATGTGATTTCAAGTGTGAGAGTGTGAAAAAATTAAGAGAGAATTGAAAAAGAGGGGAAGAGGAGAGAGGAAATTATGTTTGATTCAAAATTGGCACGGCTTAAAAACTCATGGACACGCCCATTGACACGACCATGTCTATGGGCGTGTCATAACTACTATTTCTGAACAAAATGACACACTCACTGACATGGGCATGTTAGTAGGTGTGTTGTAGCTACTGTGACTCATTTAAATCAACACGGCCAGTGACATGGGCGTGTCACTGGGCGTGTTGTAGCTACTGTGAATCTCAAATTTAACAAAATTGACACGACCAATGACATGGGCGTGTTAGTGGGTGTGTTGTAGCTACTATGGTGCCATTTAAATGACATGTCCAATGACACAGGCATGTCACTAGTCGTGTCCTAGCTACTGTCTCTTAAAATTAATGATTCGCCCACTCACAAGGGCGTGTCCCCAAATAAGCTCAAGTTACCCCTCAAAGAAAATTTTCTCTACAAATTCAAATGAATTCAAGGCAAACACACCACTAACCACTGATAGAAGAATAAAAAAAAATAACAAAACAGACTAAAAACTTGAAAAATAAAGAAACAAATATCAAAATAAATAAAATAGTGGGTTGCCTCCCACACAACACTTCTTTAACGTCGTATTAGTTGGACGTTTGGGATTGGTTCATCTTTAATCTTGGAGGTATAAAACCTCCTTCAACTCACTCAAGTCCCCCCTAAATACAGTTTAAGCCTTCGCCATTAACCTTAAAAGTCCCTTTCTCTAGGTGAGTAATTTCAATTGTCCTATAGGGAAAAACCTCTTTGACTGTAAATGGACCAGACCATCTTGATTTTAACTTACCTAGAAAAAGTTGAAGCCTAGAATTGTACAATAATACTTGATCGCCAACTTGAAACTCTTTTTGTTCCTTAATGTGAGCATCATGCCATCTCTTAGTCCACTCCTTATACATCCTTGCATTGTCATAAGCATTTAATCTCCATTCATCCAGCTCATTGATCTGTAATTTCCTCCTGTCACCTGCACTAGCTAGATCAAGGTTAATCTGTTCTATAGCCCAATAAGCATTATGTTCAATCTCCACAGGTAAGTGACAAGCCTTTCCATATACTAGCCTAAATGGCAAAGTATCCAATGGAGTTTTGGATGTAGTCCTAAAGGCCCATAGAGCACTGTCTAATTTCTCAGACCAATCATTTCGGGATCGCTCTACTGTTTTTTCAAGGATCCTTTTTATTTCTCTATTAGTGTTCTCAACTTGGCCACTAGTTTGGGGATGGTAAGGAGTAGAGAGTCTATGTGTAACACCTAGCCTTTTGAAAACTTTCTCAAGCTGAGTGTTACAAAAGTGAGTACCCCTATCACTTATGATCGCTTTTGGTGTACCAAATCTTGAAAACAACTTTTTCAAAAACCTCATCACTACCCTGGCATCATTTGTTGCTAAAGCTTGGGCTTCAGGCCATTTGGAAACATAGTCTATAGCTACAAGAATATATTTGTTACCAAAATAACTAGGAAATAGTCCTATAAAATCGATCCCCCATACATCAAAAACTTCACACCCTAGAATTCCATTTCGGGGCATCTCATCACTAGAGGAGATGTTTCCAGTTCTCTGACAACGATCACAACATTTCACAAAATCATAGCTATCCCTAAGCAGTGTGGGCTAATAAAATCCTGATTCTAACACTTTTTGAGCAGTCCTATTGGCTTCCATATGACCACCAGCTGGTCCGGCATGACAATGATGAAGAATATTCAACGTTTCAGGCCATGCCATGCAACGCCGAATCATGTGGTCCTTACATAACCTAAACAAGAAAGGATCCTCCCAGAAGTAGTATTTCAAGTCAGAAAAGAATTTCTTCTTCTCTTGATACGTCATATCTTTAGGGAGTTCCCTTGCAGCCAAGTAATTAGCAAAATATACAAACCAAGGTACATCAAAAGTTGAAATACTTACCATGGCGTAAAGCTGTTCATCAGGGAAATAATCAATAATGTTTCCTTCTTCGAACTTCTCCAATGTTAGGTTCTCTAAGCGCAAAAGGTGATCTTCTGCTAGATTTTCAGCTCCCTTTTTTGTCTTGAATCATCAAATCAAACTCCTGCAATAACAAAACCCAATGAATTAGCCTAGGCTTTGCATCTATTTTGGCAAATAAATACCTCAAAGCCCAGTGATCCGTATACACAATCACTTCGGACAAGATCAGATATGATCTAAACTTGTTAAAAGCAAAAACCATAGCTAGAAGTTCTTTAGCTGTAGTTGTGTAATTATTCTGGGTTACGTTCAACGTCTTGCTTACATAATAAATGGGCTGAAAATACTTCTCTTTACATTGACCCAAAACTGTCCCCACTGCAATATCACTTGCATCACACAATATTTCAAATGGTAAATTCCAATCAGGAGCTACCATGATTGGGGCATGGGTCAATTTCTCCTTAAGAGTTGTGAAAGCTCTTAAACATTCTTTGTCAAACACAAAATCAACATCCTTCTCAAGGAGTCTTGCTAGAGGATGAGCTATCTTAGAAAAGTCTCGTATAGACCTCCGATAGAAGCCTACATGTTCCAAAAAGCTTCTGATAGCCTTGACTGATGAGGGGGTGGCAGTTTTTCAATGGTTTCCACCTTAGCCCGGTCCACCTCAATACCCTTGCTTGAAATTTTGTGTCCCAACATGATTCCTTCTTGAACCATTAAATGACATTTTTCCCAATTAAGTACTAGGTTTGTTTCCTCACATCTTATCAAGACCCTCTCAAGGTTTTCCAAACAACCTTCAAATGAGCTACCATAAATCGAAAAATCATCCATGAACACTTCCATAATATCCTCAAAGAGCTCATCAAAGATTGCCACCATGCACCATTGAAAAGTTGTAGGTGCATTGCATAATCCAAATGACATCCTTCGATATGCGAATGCCCCATATGGGTAGGTAAATATAGTTTTCTCTTGGTCTTCCAAGCAATAGGAATTTGGAAGTAGCCTGAAAGGCCATCTAAAAAGCAGTAATACTCATGCCCGGACAATCTCTCCAACATCTGACCAATGAAGGGCAAAGGAAATGGTCCTTCCTCGTTGCATCATTCAACTTCCGATAGTCAATGCAAACCCTCCAACCTGTAACTATTCTTGTTGGAATTAGCTCATTATTCTCATTAGGAACCACCATTGTCCCTCCTTTCTTATGTACTACTTGAACCGAACTCACCCAAGAGCTATCTGGAATTGGATATATAATTCCAACATCAAGTAGCTTGATCACTTTAGCTTTAACTACTTCTTTCACCTTAGGGTTTAGTCTCCACTGTGGTTGAACCAATGGCTTGAACTCATCCTCCATCAGTATTTTGTGAGTGTAATAGTACGGAATAATACCCTTGATGTCTGCTATCTTCCAAGCTATAACCTGCTTATGTTTTTGTAATAGCTCAATGAGTTTTACCTTCTGCTCAGAAGATAGGTGGGAACTTAAAATAATTGGCAATTTATTCTCCTCTCCCAGAAATCCATACTCAAGATGATCTGGAAGGATCTTGAGTTCTAAATTAGGAGGATCAATCACAGATGATTGCAGCTTTTGTTCTTTTGGCATTTCAATGGTTTCATATGCCCGACTCTGAAATGACTTGCTTGCTTCAAGATAATCAAGTTGCTCCAATGCTTCTTGATCCTCAACATTATCCTGCAATAAACATAACTCAAGGGGATCCTTGGAAACAATGTTAGTAACACAATTTAATGTTTCATGCTCAATGATATCATTGCATGAATCCACCTCATTGAGTGTAAGTGGGTGCTTCATAGCATAATGTATATTAAAAACAACTTTCTCATCTCCCACTCTTAAGGTCAATGTGCCATCATGGACATCGATAAGGGCACGGACTGTATTGAAAAATGGCCTACCAAGGATAAGCAAAACATCTGCATCCTCATCTACATCAATGAAAACAAAAATATTGGGGAAAATGAAATCCCCGACTTTTACCAACACATCCTCTATAATGCCATGAGGGTGAATTATTGACTTATCTGCAAGTTGAATGGTCATGAGTGTTAGTTTAGGTTCTCCAACTCCTAACTCTTTAAATATCTTGTAGGGCATAACACTTATGCTAGCCCCCAAGTTAACCAATGTACTTTAAACTTCAAGATCACCTATCAAACATGGGATAGTAAAACTACTAGGATCTTATAATTTCTTAGGTAATCTCTTCTACAAAATTGTTGAACTCTTTTCTGACAATTGCACCAAAGATACTTCCTCAAGTTTCCTTTTATTAGAAATGATATCTTTTAAAAATTTAGCATTTTTGGGCATCTATGATAAAGCTTCAGCAAATGGAATATTAATGTTTAGTTGTTTAAAGAGTTCAAGGAACTTACCAAACTGAGCATCCATCTTGTCCTTATTTAACCTTGTTGGATATGGCACTCGAGGTCGGTATTCCTTCACTACTGGATTGGTTCTTGAGGTTGATTTTCTTTTTCATTTCCCACTGTAGCCTTCCCTCCCGAGATGATTATAGAGTTATCTCCTTCTGTTTTCTATGTCTCAACCTCTTTTGCTAGTGACTCCGCTTCTTTTTCAACTACACCACCCTTAATTTCCTTTCCACTCCTTAGAGTAATTGCCTTTAGCTGTTCCTTCAGGTTTGCCTCAGTATTGCTAGGTAAACCCCCTTGTGGTCGTTCACTGAGTAACTTGGCAATTTGCCCCACCTGATTTTCCAAATTATGAATGGAGGCTTGCTGATTTCTAAGGGTAGTTTCTATTGATTAAAATCTGGTTTTTGAAGATACTATAAACTTCTCCATCATTTCCTCCAAATTATTCTTTCTTGGAGGGGCAATTTGTTGTTGTTGAGGCTGCTAAAATCTAGGAGTAGGCCTTGGATTATTCTGATTATTCTAGGAGAAATTGGGATGATTTCTACACCCTATATTATATGTGTTGCTGTAGGGGTTGTTCTGCTATTGCCTCGGCATATTTCTAACATAATCCACCTACTCTTGTCTAACAAACATATTACCACTTTGGCAATCTTGGCTTTGATGTCCACCACCACACCATTCACAAGACATCACTTGCATTGATTTCCCTAAAGATGAAGCTAAAGAATCAATCTTTTTATTCATTGCTTCCAACTGTGCTGTCAAAGCAACTACGAGATCTAATTGATGTGAACTAGTGACCCTTAATTTTCCTTGTTCCCTTGGAGTTTGTCACTGATAATTGGTAAGGGCCATATCTTCAATCAACTCCCTTGCTTGTTCAGGTGTTTTATTATCTATGGTATCTCCACCAGCTGCATTGATGGACTGCTTACTTGCATAATTCAATCCATTGTAGAAAGTTTAAATCTATAGCCACAACAGAAGCCCATGGTGAGGACACCTTCTCAAAAAATCTTTGAATCATTCCCAAGCATCATAAAGAGTTTCACCATCTAGCTGGAGAAAAGATGAAATATCATTCCTCAACTTGGCAGTCTTGGATGGTGGAAAATATTTCTCTAAGAATTTTTTCGTCAATTGACCCCATGTGGTGAAAGAGTTTGGGAGGAAAGATTTCAGCCATTTCTTCGATCGATCTCTAAGCGTGAATGGGAACAACCTCAGTCTAATTGCATCTTTGGAGACATTTTGTATCTTGAATGTGTCACATATTTCTAGAAAAGTCTCAATATGTGCATTAGGATCTTCATATAGGAACCCATCAAACTGACAAGTTTGCTGCACCATTTGAATTAATTTGTCTTTATCTCAAATTTATTTGCAGCAACTACCGGTCTCTATATGCTTGAATCGGCCCCATTAAGAGTAGGCCTAGCAAATTCCTGCATTGTCCTTGGCTCATTTCCTGCCATCATTTTCAGTTCTTCTTCTGAGCTGAGATCTTCAAAGTTTGGTTCCGTTTCTGTCAGAACTAGCTCCTCTTCTTCCTTTCGCTTTCTCCTTAACATTCTCTCTAGCTCTTGATCTAATTCAAGTAGTTGGAAAGAGTTAGCTCAGGTCATAAACGGGAAGAAGTACCTAGAATGACAATCATAAGCAAGAACTAATGATAAAACAAATAAAATAAAAACTAAATTAACAGTCTTGATTATATTACTAATATTGAAAACCGTTGTCCTCAGCGACGGCGCCAAAAATTTGATGATGGATCTACACTATCACAGTATTACCGCAAGTGCACGGGTCGCTCAAGTAATTAAAAAAGTAAGTAAGATATCGTTTCACTGGGGACAAGGTCAAACATTAGTGCAAATTTTATCTGTTATTTAGAAAATAAATAGTTTGTGTGATGATTAAAATAAAAGACAAATTACTCAATAAACTAAAGTGAAGAAAAATTGAATATTGTGCAACAAAAGTTGGTGATGAAAATACAATCCAGATATTGAATCCCTTTAAGAATAAGAAGTATTTCTGAATATCAATTCAATTAAATCAAATAATAGAGTTGAATTAGCATTCCCCTAAATTAGATTAAAACCTCTCTCAAGTGAATTAATCCCTAATCACTAAGTAGAATGCCTGAAATCTCTTATGAAACATAATTAAATAGATCTTACAATAAGAACAAGGAACTTTAAACCAAAGGGTCTTGTAAGTCTATCTCTAGCACTCCAATCAATCCTCAATCCTAATGAGCATTATGTTCATATCAAGCTTTCTCAAGTCAATAATATGAAAATTGCAACCAATCAATAAGCATGCTATTATCAATTGGAAATAAGAAATTAAGAATCAAAAGGATAAAACAACTCAATCAAATGATTTAATTTAATAAGAACTATTCAATCCACACAATAAAGCTAGGGTTCATCAATATCTAGATAGATAAAATGTTTAGCTCATGTTCATAATAAGAAAACCAAAATAGAGGAAATAAGTAAAAGAATTCAAACAATCCATAATGAATGATTTGTGTTTCTTCACTTCAATCCTCAGATCTTGGATTAAATCTCGCAGGAATTTGGTATTCACCTTTTCTCTTGGCTGCCAAAAACTCTCTTTCTCCTGAGAGGTCAGCTCTGAAAAATAAACTCTATCCCTAATTCGCTCTTTAGCTTAGATTTTATAGCCTAGTTATTTTAGCCTGACATGCCTATGTCTGTGGGCGTGTCAACGGTGATATTTTAAACTTTAATGACATGGGAAATGACACGCCCATCTCCTTGGGAGTGTTGTTGCTACATCAATGTTGAGTTAGGAACATGATCATGGACACGCCCGTGTTATTGGGCATGTCACATCTTCTGTAAGTCAAGAGTAATGGCAAGTTCAGTGACACGCCCATGTCTCTGGGCATGTCGAAGCTTCTGTAAAGTAGTTGAATGACATGGTCACGGACACGCCCATGTCACTGGGCATGTCACTTAAAGAATCTGCCCAAAATAGCTTCTTCCCTTGTCTTTCATCCATGATTTCGACCTAAATAACATTAAGGTCCCAATGTGTCAAAAGTTCCTGGAATCAACCCTAATAAACACTTGAACAAACAAATTAAACTCAATTTGACAATAAATATATTAAGAAATAGGGACAAAAATTTCATCAATTATACACTTATCACCAGGTGTGTCAGGCCAAAAATTCTGATATCAACACATAATTGACACATCCAAAGTTATCTTTCTTTATCCTTATCAACTCTATTCAAACTCAACCAAATCCATCATTATACCACAAAATACTTGTATAAACATCAAAACAACTCAATTGAAAGCAAAAATACACAATTACAACCATGACTTCACGA
Organism: Garcia nutans; assembly: GCA_947685225.1. Lineage (NCBI taxonomy): Eukaryota > Viridiplantae > Streptophyta > Magnoliopsida > Malpighiales > Euphorbiaceae > Garcia > Garcia nutans. The sequence goes on along the minus strand of CANTUV010000007.1, from coordinate 25,468,524 downwards.
CTCAAAAGTTACACAACCCAAAACTCTTATTCTCTTCACCAAACTTAACCATGTCTTTAATCCAACCATAATGTCATAGATAACTAATCAAAAGAACTTTAAACATACCAATATCAACCATTAAAACATTCTACACCAAACATCCAATTAACACATATACAAACTTCCATAGAAAAATCAAGGAAACAAGTTGGAAACTTACAAAATATGGAGAAAATCCTCAAAACTCCAACTTGAACAATTGAAATCCTTCAATTACTTGAGTTAGCAAGAAGCAAATTTCTCTTTTCCTTTGATGGAGGTAGACAACTTCAATGGAGAAAGAAGAAGATGAAGATAAAGATCCACTCAACTCAATCCAACTAATCTACTTTTAACCACACAAATATCCCACTTTCACTCTCCACCAAGTAAAAACAAATTAATTAATACATAAAAAATCATCTTCCACTAACCACTTAATTAATATTTTAATAATTAAAATAACATTTGACCCATATTAAAATGTTGACTTGTATATATTATGTATATCTACATATATATATATCATATACACATTTTCCTTTTTCACTTAATTATATATATATTTTTAAATCATTTAATTAATTTTCAAAAATTAATAGTTTTAAAATTTTGGGATATTACATGAAACCTTAGAGGAAGTGTGTTTAAATAGAGTGTTTGGAAGCTTCATTAGTGGGGAAAACTGAAAAAGGTTAGGCCACATCTTATTTGGTTCGGCACCTACCCAATTTTCTGCTCAAGGTCATGAATTTCGGCCCCATGATCGTGGCTTTTGAGTGCCATGGTCGTGGCCTAAGTTGAATTGGACGGTTTGAGCACTTTATAGCTGTAAAATAGTCAGCAAGGTAGACCACGGTCGTGTCCTGTCAATGCCACAGTCATGGCATATGAGTGGAAGCTACTAAATTTGAATTTTCTTCTCTTTCTTGGCTCGGGCAGTAGAGAAATCAATCCCACTGACATGGGTTTTAAGTGCCACGGTCGTGGGTTTCGATTTGCTTCTAAAATATGCAAAATCTCTTTAAAATAGAGCCAAAATCAATGCCCTGGTCGTGGATTTTGGGCCCTATGGTCATGGTTTTTAATATGCTTCTGCCCTTGCAATTTTTGTCATTGAAAAATTTTGACAACTTTAAATCAAATCTCATGACCATGGCTTTTTGACATCCATGGCCCTGGGATTCAAAATGAATCTAGACCTCTTGATTTCTCATCTTTAATTCCATTTTCAAGTTCAAAATCATGTATCATGATTTATAAGATCATGTAAATTCATTTCCTTCCATTTTTGAGCTTTTTTTTTGACATCCTTTTTATTTTTCTTCAATTTTCTATGATTTTTAGCCAAAATAAGCTATTTCTTCATACTTGTAACTTTATACTTGAATTGATCAATATTCTAGCATTCACAACAAAAATTGATCAAATTCAATTGATAATAATAAAAATATAACTAGAATAATCATAAAATTATATGCAAAATATGGTCTTATCAACTCCCCCAAGCTTACATCGTTGCTTGCCCTTAAGCGACATGAACAATCTCATTCACAATAGGCCTCATTTTATGTTAAGAATTCTTAGGATTTTGATATACAAAAGTTTAAACAAATAAAGTTTCAAAATTCAATTCTAAATCAAGGTCCATAACTGTACTTACATCATTTTCCCCTTATGTATTCAAGAAGTTTTAGCCAAATGTAACAAATTATTGCACTTCAAATAGGCACATTCTCTCTGCATTCATTAAAGATTTTTATAGAGTTCATAGAAACTTGCCCATCTCATATGCATGTTTAATCAAACTTTCTCTACTAATAGACCTCACTAACTCATGAAAAATCAAAAGGCCTTTTTAAGCTTGTAATGTGGTCTAAAAAGGTTAAGGCTATAGTGATGTTTAATAACTTGGTCTTTCATATTTTGAATATCTTTCAACTGTAAGTTACATTTGGTTTGTTCTTTTCTTAATTTAATTTATCCTCCCTTATTTTAACTTACTTTACTTATGGGGATAGACATATTTCTTTATATATATTTTTATTTTTTTTAATGTTTTTTCCAAACTTGAGCTTTGATTAGGAGGTCTATTTGTAACATCAATGATATTATTGAAATGAAATTGAGTTAAATACTTTTACAATAAGAAAATACATCAAAAGATAATAAACCTCAAAGGGGTAGTGTAGACCCTTAATTTTTGACCCAGTCTGGTCCAATATTTTTTTATATAGTCCAAATAATTTGTGGTATTTTAATTAAATAATATCTATTTTTTATTATTTATAATTTTTAATAAAAATAAAAAAGTAATATTAGGAAAGTTAAAAATATATAAATAAATAAATAAATAAATAAAATCGGAGACGAAAAATTTCGTCACCGAAAGTGAATTGACTTGGGCCAATTGGTAGCAGGAATTTCCTGCGGGCAAATTGGCCATAAGAAAATTCGCCGCAGGAATTGGCTGACCACCCAACCCTCGCTTGCAATTTCGCCGGCAACAGTTTTTTCGCCAGCGCAATTTTCCAATGCAGTTTTTTTTAAACTAAATTCTATTTGGTTTTGGTTTCTTTTCCTAAATGATTTTAATTTCCTTAGACAATTAGAAGTAGGTTTATTATTTTTTTCTATAAATACCACATTAAAATACAGAATTAAAGGGGAGGAAAATTGTTTTACTGAATTTGAGACTCAAAAATTCTATCGTCCAAAAGAAAACCCTAGCAAGCAAGAGATAGCAACCAAAGGAAGCAATCATCTCCAGATTGCTTTGCTAAACCAAAATCAAATCTGAAGCAGGCAACAGCTTGGTTCAATCTCTTCAAATTTTGTGGAGCCTTCAAACGTAGGTAAATTGCTCTAACTTTAGTTTATTCAATCATCAATCATCTTCACCTTTTAAATCATCATCATACTGCCTAAGTTATTTAATTATTCCTTCAATTCAATTTAGGCAGTAGCATGAATTAATTCATAAAATACTTAAGATCTTAATTAAAGTAAATAATATAATCATTGAACACAAATCTAATTTTAAAAAAACCCTAAATTACTCTTCTGCTTCCAAAAACTTTAAAAACCCTAAATTGTTTTTTCTGTTTCCAAAACTTTATAAACCCTAAATTGTTTTTCCCCGAACTATTTTCTTAATCATCTAAACTCAAACTTTTTATCCAAAATATCCAAATATCTTCTTAAATCTCCAAACCCTAATCTTCTTTATAGTTTCTAAAAACTTTAATCATAATTGTTTCTATAAAACTCTAAATTGTTTTCTTAAATCCTAAGATCAAACATGTTTTCCAAAATATCAAAAACTATCACATCCGCCTACTGCATTTATGCAGTGTAGACACGTGCATAGCGAGAGTAGGGAAAAGGAGAAGATAATTCTTGATAACAGCCCTAGATAAGGTTGTATGACAAAAGGGACATAATTGTAATTTTTAATAAAGTTGGGGACGTAGATGTAATTTCAAAGAAAGTTGCACCGGATGTTCTTAATAGTGCATATAATAGATTTCAAAAATGGAATGTAGAGAAAAACCGGATCGCAACGACGTGTAACGGTTTTTCCACGAAATGTCCCGTTAAAGAAAAATGAAGAAATGTTGACTAAGGGCATTTTGGTCATTATCAATTAAAGTTATACATGAATTTAGGGTAGGAAATAAAGACGTGAGTACGTAGAGAATGACGAGAGGTTAAATATGAAACGATCGTCAGTGGAAACGAAGCCGGAGAAAACCCGAGCAAAAATAGGACCTAAAGGGAATTTTGTAAAAAGTTGAGGGCTTATCGGTAATTTTTTTAAAATGACTTAGAAACCTAAAATAGATCTTATAAATAGAAAGTAGAGGTCGAGAGGATCAAAACCATATATAGTTTGACTCGTGGAGCTATACGGTTTAAAAGATATGATCGATTAATCGCCGGAACGTAATGTGGCTCGGTTTCGTGTCGGGACCGGATGGGTAACCCGGGACAACTTTATGAGATCCAATGGGAAGAGAGACAAGTGGAAAGAAGTAAAGGAAAAAGGAAGTTATAAAAATCAAAGGTTGGCCAATCAAAAGAAAACATTTAGCATGTGTAATAAATGTGTAATAAATGAAGAAAGAGAAAAAGTGGACAAGTGGGCAAGGTGATCATCATTTCTTTTGTATATAAATATATGTGATATGAAGAGCAAATTCTCTCTTTTTCCACTCACCAAATTCGGCCAACAAAAGAAAATACCAAGGGACTTCCAAGTTTCTTCAAACTTTGATTTTTAAGGTAAGTTCTAAGGTTTTTAAGTGTGTAGACTTTAATTTTAATATTAGTTTTAGGTAGTTATATATATATTGGAAGATTGGGAATTAGAGTCTTATATGGAATTGAAAAACATAATAATAATATTAAGTAAGTGATGAGATTAATTGATTAAATGGAAGAATCAAGATGTAGAAAGATTAATAAGGTTGGATTAGGGGTTTCGGTTGGAAAAGAAATAGAGGATAATTTATTATTTTGAAATTCTAAGGTTTATGTTGTATCTTGAATTGATTGAAGGAGAAATAAAGAATTAAAGAAGGAGAAGAAGGAAAAGCCAAGAGGAGTTAAAGAAATAAGGTTTGGTACTTTACTTTTGAATAATAAATTTTGGTTTGATGCTTTACAAACTTTGGTTTATGAAAGTTTTGTTGTTGATGCTTAAATATATTGATTTGAGTTAAACATGTAAAAGTTGTCAAAGGGAAGTGTTTGAATCTTCACTTTACCATTAAAGAAGCCTTAATATTGATTTGCAAAAGAAAAATAAACTATCCTATGCATTTCATGTGTTTGGGCCGAAATGGTCCCAAAAAGGCAGCTTTCTGGACCTTTTTGTGGAAATTGTTTGAGGCAGCAAACGAAGGAATTTTTCAACAAAATTTTACATGCAATTAGTCAACATATGAAATAAGTTTTCTGTAAAATTTCAGCCAAAAATAAGATCATTTACTTGGTCAAATGCATGATTGAAGTGGACTGAAATTTTGACGAAAATCCAGATTTTACTATTCATTTGGTCATGCCATTTTGCGTTGCTGATTTTTCTCGCCGCAACACTATTCATTTGGTCAATTTGTGATATTTTGAGGAATGCTTTGAAATGTTTGATTTGTTTATTGTGGATGTTAAATATGTAAAAAAAAAGTAACGGTTTGACCAATGAATGTGGTGCGCGGCATAAATGGCAAAGTGCGATGGGAACTAAAATGATTTTTCAAATCATTCTAAAATGAAGTTTGAAACTTAAATTGAATCATTTTAACCTTTTTGCTCTACTGGATAGTGGGAGTGGTAGATAAGGGTATGGTGCACTATACTAACGCATGCAGTACTGCTCATTATTGTGATATGATATGTTATTCAGTGGTGAGGCCACTGAAGCCAATGGGGAGGCCCATTGGTTATAACCAGGATGGTGAGGGCCATTCCTGTGATCTGTTATCGGTGGTGAGGGCCACCTATGTTACAGTGGTGAGGGCCACTGCCTTATCACTATGGTTCCCTATATACCAGTAGAGCCTGGATCAAAGACATATTATTTTTCGTTGAACTATATAATGCAAATGAATTTGAATTATGATTTTACATTATTGAAAACATATCATACTGAATGTATCACGATTTCTATTGGTATAATGTTGGTTGATTGTTGATTTTATTATTTCCTTTTTACTTCGAATACTTTCATGTACTACTTTTATTTTTATTGATAAAGTACCCACTGAGCGACAACGCTCAGCGAGTTAAGTTTTCCTTGACTCGTAGGTTCGGAGCAGTAGATAAATCTTGGGGAAGCAACGACCAGACCACAGCAAATCTCAGGGGTAGATCTTTTAGTTCCATTATGAGTTGATAGTTGTGGCATGTATATGAATAAATATAAAAGAGATTTTCTATGTTATAATTGTATGTTAGTAGTATGTAATAATCATAAATCTTTACTTTATGTTATATTAGAAGTGTGAACTCTTTGTGCAGGTTTGTAGTTGAGGGTATAAGGTGGATTCATTGGGAGTGCATTAAATTTGATGGTAATTATAATGGTCTGTGTAAAATGTTTTCAAAAATCAAAAAAAAAAACAAGTTTTGTCGACACTTGGGATCCAAATTTCTAGGCGGAACTATGGCAAAATTTCTGTAAAAATCAGAACTAAAATTTGACTAAGTAAATTGGTAGCAACAATTAGGATAGTGTGGCACCTCTACTCAGCTTACACATGTAGGTTGGGAAGGGGTGTTACAAATAGTGGTATCAGAGCTAAGGTTTAGCCGCTTCTGGGTAATCCAACATAGGAGGATGTACGTTTTATGTCGGGAGTGGCCATTACCGACGTAAAACGAGATATCCTGTAGTAAATAAGAGATTGTACGATTTCATGGAGTCCTAAATTTTGCAATGTATATAAGGGCTTCTTAATATTGTAAAACTTTGTGTTTGAAAATAAATAAAAGTTGTGTTGTATATGTGTTAATTAAGAATTTTATATTTATATACATGCCACCTAGGGTAAGATAATGCTGTTGGTCTGGTTCGTTAATAATGATGGGATGGTATATGTTTACTCTTTAGATGTCGCAAGCAGCGCAGCGTGATATAGAGGAGGAGGTCGAATCTCAGGCCTCCCGAATTGTAGAAATGCGTGTATCTGAGACATCAGCGTCGGAGCAACCACCCGCTGATGCTCCTATTCCCAATGATATGTTGCAACAAATGGCTGCCGTATTTCGGCAGATAGCCGGCGTTGCCCCAGCCCCACCCCCAGCGCCAGCACCCATACCAGTACCTGCTGTAGGAGGGGAAAGGAAACCCCCGATAGAAAAGATAAGAAAGTATGGTGCGAAGGAGTTTAAGGCTTGAAGGGACGATGATTCTTCAACAGCCGAGTATTGGCTGGAAGGAACAATACGAGCCTTAGATCAGTTACAGTGTATGCCAGAAGAGCGAGTGATATGTGCTACTTCCTTATTAGTTGAAGAAGCATATATATGGTGGGACACAGTTCACCAACGAGTTTCACCGGAACAGAGAACATGGGATTTCTTTGTGAATGAGTTCAAGAGGAAGTTTATATCGGAGGCATACCTAGATGCCAAGAAAAAGGAGTTTCTACACTTAAAGCAAGGTCGACTGACCGTTGCTGAGTACGAGAGGGAATTTACTAGGCTGAGTAGGTATGCCAAGAAGACAATTGAAGACGAACATGATAGATGTAAGCAGTTCCAGGATGGATTGAATAATGAGATTAGGATGCAGCTAATTGCTGCTAATATCAAAGAATTTTCCGAGTTGGTCAATAGGGCTCTAGAAGTAGAGCAATGCCAGTCTGATGAACAGAATAGACGACAGAAGATGAAACAGAAGAGAGGTACCCAGAACTATTCGGGAAACTACCAATCATCAAGGAAACGATTCCGCGGCAGTGGTTCCACGGGAGGCGGTCAACGTCGAGGTTACAGTCAGGGATCAATTCGAGGTGGCTTAAGTCAAACTACCTCAGTTGCTAGTACGGGACGATCCGGAAGAGGACAAGGAAGAGGATTCAGCCGAAGCGGAGGTAACTTCTTTATCGGTCCAAGAGGTAATGAAGGCGAAAATAATAATCCACGCTGTGATCAATGCGGACGCCGTCACACGGGAGAATGTTGGGGTCGGACATTTGCATGTTATATATGTGGATCTTTAGACCACCTTATGCGAGAGTGTCCCCAGCGAATACAAAATCTACCTAGGGATACTGAGAGATCGCAAGCGGCAGTAGGTCGAGGCCGAGGCAGAGGAAGGAGCGAAAATCCGTCGCGTGTGCAATCTGAAACAGTGAATCGACCAGAAGCAAGGGCTCCTGCTAGAATGTATGCTATGAGGGGGCGAGAAGACGAAGAAGCGCTAGACGTGATTGCAGGTCAGTTGTCTATGTTTGGGGTTCCGCTTTACGTTTTAATAGATCCAGGTTCTTCACACTCATATATATGCACGAAAAATGAAAAACTTGAGGACCTAAAGGTAGAACTAGAGAAAGAGGGAATATTAGTTACTAACCCATTAGGAAATGAGGTGATTACTAGGAAGGTAGTGAAAGATTGCCCCGTAGAGATACACGGACATATCTTTTGGGGAGATTTATTTGAACTACCATTTCAAGAATTCGATGCTATTCTTGGGATGGATTGGTTGGCCAAGCACGATGCACTAGTTGACTGTAAACGGAAGAGAGTTACCTTGCATACTGCAGACGGTGACGAAGTGACCCTAGTAGGAAAAAGGAAGGATTATCTAACTAACATTATTTCTGCCATGACGGCTAAGAGGTTAGTGCAAAAAGGTTGCGAGGCATACCTGGTATGTGCATTAGTAGCGAAAGAAGAGGCACCAAAGTTACAAGATATACCTACTGTATGCGATTTTCCCGACGTATTTCCTGATGATTTACCCGGATTACCACCTAAACGAGAGGTGGAATTCATCATAGACGTGTACCCGAGAGCTGCACCAGTATCCATCGCACCTTACCGAATGGCGCCAGCGGAGCTAAAAGAATTAAAGGTACAGCTACAAGAACTTTTAGACAAGGGGTTCATAAGGCCAAGTGTGTCACCATGGGGAGCACCAGTATTGTTCGTGAAAAAGAAAGACGGATCCTTAAGGTTGTGTGTAGATTACCGTCAACTTAATAAGCTGACCATCAAAAACAAGTATCCGTTACCTCGCATAGATGATCTGTTTGATCAACTCAAATGTGCTGGAGTCTTTTCAAAAATTGATCTACGATCGGGTTATCATCAATTGAGAATTAAAGATGAAGACATATCAAAAACCGCATTCAGAACTCGCTATGGACATTATGAATTCATTGTTATGCCTTTCGGATTAACGAATGCACCTGCAGTATTCATGGATTTGATGAACAGAATCTTCCACCCGTATTTGGATCAGTTCGTGGTTGTATTCATTGACGACATATTGGTGTATTCAAAGAATCGAGAGGACCATGATTGTCACCTTAGAATTGTTTTGCAAACCCTGCGAGAAAAGCAGTTATACGCTAAGTTCAGCAAATGCGAATTTTGGTTGGAAGAAGTAGCTTTCTTGGGACATATTGTATCGGCAGAAGGAAGATGAACAAGTGAAGAAGTGGAGTCAACAGGCGCAGGAGAACTGTTCAGGAGACTATCAAATTCGTCCTGATGGTATTCTCTACTACAAGAAGAGAATGGTGGTACCTAAGTCCAAGGAGCTGAAGAAACAGATTTTGCAAGAAGCTTATAACAGTTCTTATACAATGCATCCAGGAGTAACGAAAATGTATCGGGACTTGAAGGAGTATTATTGGTGGCCAGGAATGAAAAGGGATATCGTTGATCATGTAACGAAGTGTCTAACCTGTCAGCAAGTGAAGGCGGAACATCAACTACCCTCAGGGCTACTACAACCTATTACGATTCCAACCTGGAAATGGGATCGTATTACTATGGATTTTGTCACAGGATTGCCTATGACAAGGGACAAACATGACGCGATTTGGGTAATCGTAGACCGGCTTACTAAGTCCGCTCATTTCATACCAGTACGTGTGGATTACTCGCTAGACAAGTTGGCAGACTTGTATATCAAAGAGATTATACATCTCCACGGAGTTCCAACTTCGATCATATCCGATCGAGACCCACGTTTTACGTCAAATTTTTGGCAGAAGTTACAAACAGCCCTTGGAACTCGAACTTACCACAGCACAGCATTTCATCCCCAGACAGACGGACAGTCGGAAAGAGTGATTCAAATTTTAGAAGATATGCTGAGGGCGTGCGTTTTAGAATTTAAAGGTAGTTGGGACAAACACCTAAGCTTAATGGAATTCGCGTACAACAACAGTTATCAATCCAGCATACAAATGGCACCTTACGAAGCACTGTATGGTCGAAAATGTAGAACTCCAGTTTACTGGACAGAATTGAGTGAGGAAAAGATGTTGGGGCCAGACATAGTTAAGGAAACTGAAGAGAAGGTAGAAATCATTCGAGACCGATTAAAAGCAGCAGCGGACCGGCAAAAATCATACGCGGATCTAAAAAGGAAAGACATACAGTTTGAGGTAGGTGACAGAGTGTTCCTCAAAGTCTCTCCTTGGAAGAAAGTGTTACGATTTAAACAAAAAGGCAAGCTAAGCCCTAGATTCATCGGACCATATGAAATTATTAAACGGGTAGGTCCGGTAGCTTACCAGTTGGCGTTACCACCTGAATTAAATAAAATACATGATGTTTTCCATGTTTCGATGCTAAGGAGGTATCGTTCAGATCCAACCCACGTCATACAAGTTCAAGATATTGAGATTCAGCCTGAAATGACATATGAGGAAGAGCCAGTAGAGATCCTAGCACGTGAAATCAAAGAGTTGCGAAATAAGAAGATTCCATTGGTCAAAGTGCTTTGGAAGAATCACAAAGTAGAAGAAGCTACATGGGAACGCGAAGAAACTATGAAGAAGCAATACCCATATTTGTTTTCACTTGATGAGCTTCGGGACGAAGCTTAAATTAACGAGGAAGGAACTGTCACATCCGCCTACTGCATTTATGCAGTGTAGACACGTGCATAGCGAGAGTAGGGAAAAGGAGAAGATAATTCTTGATAACAGCCCTAGATAAGGTTGTATGACAAAAGGGACATAATTGTAATTTTTAATAAAGTTGGGGACGTAGATGTAATTTCAAAGAAAGTTGCACCGGATGTTCTTAATAGTGCATATAATAGATTTCAAAAATGGAATGTAGAGAAAAACCGGATCGCAACGACGTGTAACGGTTTTTACAGGAAATGTCCCGTTAAAGAAAAATGAAGAAATGTTGACTAAGGGCATTTTGGTCATTATCAATTAAAGTTATACATGAATTTAGGGTAGGAAATAAAGACGTGAGTACGTAGAGAATGGCGAGAGGTTAAATATGAAACGATCGTCAGTGGAAACGAAGCCGGAGAAAACCCGAGCAAAAATAGGACCTAAAGGGAATTTTGTAAAAAGTTGAGGGCTTATCGGTAATTTTTTTAAAATGACTTAGAAACCTAAAATAGATCTTATAAATAGAAAGTAGAGGTCGAGAGGATCAAAACCATATATAGTTTGACTCGTGGAGCTATACGGTTTAAAAGATATGATCGATTAATCGCCGGAACGTAATGTGGCTCGGTTTCGTGTCGGGACCGGATGGGTAACCCGGGACAACTTTATGAGATCCAATGGGAAGAGAGACAAGTGGAAAGAAGTAAAGGAAAAAGGAAGTTATAAAAATCAAAGGTTGGCCAATCAAAAGAAAACATTTAGCATGTGTAATAAATGTGTAATAAATGAAGAAAGAGAAAAAGTGGACAAGTGGGCAAGGTGATCATCATTTCTTTTGTATATAAATATATGTGATATGAAGAGCAAATTCTCTCTTTTTCCACTCACCAAATTCGGCCAACAAAAGAAAATACCAAGGGACTTCCAAGTTTCTTCAAACTTTGATTTTTAAGGTAAGTTCTAAGGTTTTTAAGTGTGTAGACTTTAATTTTAGTATTAGTTTTAGGTAGTTATATATATATTGGAAGATTGGGAATTAGAGTCTTATATGGAATTGAAAAACATAATAATAATATTAAGTAAGTGATGAGATTAATTGATTAAATGGAAGAATCAAGATGTAGAAAGATTAATAAGGTTGGATTAGGGGTTTCGGTTGGAAAAGAAATAGAGGATAATTTATTATTTTGAAATTCTAAGGTTTATGTTGTATCTTGAATTGATTGAAGGAGAAATAAAGAATTAAAGAAGGAGAAGAAGGAAAAGCCAAGAGGAGTTAAAGAAATAAGGTTTGGTACTTTACTTTTGAATAATAAATTTTGGTTTGATGCTTTACAAACTTTGGTTTATGAAAGTTTTGTTGTTGATGCTTAAATATATTGATTTGAGTTAAACATGTAAAAGTTGTCAAAGGGAAGTGTTTGAATCTTCACCTTACCATTAAAGAAGCCTTAATATTGATTTGCAAAAGAAAAATAAACTATCCTATGCATTTCATGTGTTTGGGCCGAAATGGTCCCAAAAAGGCAGCTTTCTGGACCTTTTTGTGGAAATTGTTTGAGGCAGCAAACGAAGGAATTTTTCAACAAAATTTTACATGCAATTAGTCAACATATGAAATAAGTTTTCTGTAAAATTTCAGCCAAAAATAAGATCATTTACTTGGTCAAATGCATGATTGAAGTGGACTGAAATTTTGACGAAAATCCAGATTTTACTATTCATTTGGTCATGCCATTTTGCGTTGCTGATTTTTCTCGCCGCAACACTATTCATTTGGTCAATTTGTGATATTTTGAGGAATGCTTTGAAATGTTTGATTTGTTTATTGTGGATGTTAAATATGTAAAAAAAAAGTAACGGTTTGACCAATGAATGTGGTGCGCGGCATAAATGGCAAAGTGCGATGGGAACTAAAATGATTTTTCAAATCATTCTAAAATGAAGTTTGAAACTTAAATTGAATCATTTTAACCTTTTTGCTCTACTGGATAGTGGGAGTGGTAGATAAGGGTATGGTGCACTATACTAACGCATGCAGTACTGCTCATTATTGTGATATGATATGTTATTCAGTGGTGAGGCCACTGAAGCCAATGGGGAGGCCCATTGGTTATAACCAGGATGGTGAGGGCCATTCCTGTGATCTGATATCGGTGGTGAGGGCCACCTATGTTACAGTGGTGAGGGCCACTGCCTTATCACTATGGTTCCCTATATACCAGTAGAGCCTGGATCAAAGACATATTATTTTTCGTTGAACTATATAATGCAAATGAATTTGAATTATGATTTTACATTATTGAAAACATATCATACTGAATGTATCACGATTTCTATTGGTATAATGTTGGTTGATTGTTGATTTTATTATTTCCTTTTTACTTCAAATACTTTCATGTACTACTTTTATTTTTATTGATAAAGTACCCACTGAGCGACAACGCTCAGCGAGTTAAGTTTTCCTTGACTCGTAGGTTCGGAGCAGTAGATAAATCTTGGGGAAGCAACGACCAGACCACAGCAAATCTCAGGGGTAGATCTTTTAGTTCCATTATGAGTTGATAGTTGTGGCATGTATATGAATAAATATAAAAGAGATTTTCTATGTTATAATTGTATGTTAGTAGTATGTAATAATCATAAATCTTTACTTTATGTTATATTAGAAGTTTGAACTCTTTGTGCAGGTTTGTAGTTGAGGGTATAAGGTGGATTCATTGGGAGTGCATTAAATTTGATGGTAATTATAATGGTCTGTGTAAAATGTTTTCAAAAATAAAAAAAAAACAAGTTTTGTCGACACTTGGGATCCAAATTTCTAGGCGGAACTATGGCAAAATTTCTGTAAAAATCAGAACTAAAATTTGACTAAGTAAATTGGTAGCAACAATTAGGATAGTGTGGCACCTCTACTCAGCTTACACATGTAGGTTGGGAAGGGGTGTTACAAAAACCCTAAACTATCTTTTTACTTCTTAAAACCCCATCTAGTAAACTCTAGTTTTCGTAAACCCTAATTCTTAAAACATCAAAATTTTATGACAAGTTCATCAACACCTAAAACCATAATCCAGTGAACCTAAAACCCAATCTTTTAAAATTATAAACCCTAATGTCTTAAGGTTCCAAAACCCTAACTTCATGATGTTTGCTTAAAACCCTAACTAAACCTACTTTTTAAAATCACAGTAACATTATGTTCATAAAAACATCCAAAACCTTAAATCTTTTAAACACCCAGTAGCTATGTTATTACTTTAAAATATTTCTCAACAAATTAAACTAGTATATGTAAAACCCTATTTATTGAACATAAAATCCTAGAAACCCTACTTAATGCATGAACCCCTAAAGTTAATATATTTACTGTTTTATTTAAATTGGATGAATGTTTATTATATATTTTGATTAATGTTTGATATCTTTGATGAATGATTTATTTATTATGTATGGTTATTTACTTTTATTGATTTATTTTGATTTCCAAATATTGTAAGAGGTATGTTTCCACTTTGTGGGTACCTCATTAATTAATTTCTATGTAATTTAAATTTCTTTTATATTTTGGACCAATGTAAAGAACATGTTTCCACCTTTTGGTGGGTGTCCTATTTAGTTTAGACATGAACAATGTAAGGACATGTTTCCATCCTCGGATGGGTGTCCATTTATTTGCTTTGTTTGGACATTACTTGATTTTAATATAATGATGCTTTATTTTAATTGTTGCATGTAATATAGATAATATTGCTATACTTAGGAATTTTATAATATTAAGACCTGGAAAGGAGGCCGGTTCCAATGAACTAGGCGTTATGGGGGTGCTGGGCCATTTCTTACCTTCCCCACACATACCCAACTTTTCGAACCTATTATGGGGTTGGGGATTCCTAAGGAATCGAGTCATCCATCCCTTTCTTTTTCCCAGCCCATCCGTGTGGTGACTCCATTTTCTCTGGGCTTAGGCCCGTGTTCTCTAAGGCCCCGAGCCTAAAAAGTGCCGAAGTCGCAAGAACTATTCCACCGGGAGTGGGGGCAAAAATCCCCGCTCACAATGGCGACTCCACTGGGGATAAGAGAAGTTGATTCCATTGGTCTTTTTATTATTCTATTCTTTCTTATAATGATATTATCCATTGCATCATACTAGATTGCATCGTGTGAGTGAGTTAGGATGCCCCTGTTACCCATGTTATGTTATGTAAGGGATACCATAATTTCACTCAAGGTATGGAGATCGAGCATGGCATATCCACTCATAGCCTCGTACCATTTGGTATATACTTGCTATGGGAACCTAAGTCTTTTAACCCAAAGACTAAAGCTCATGTAATTGGCCTAGTTACTTTCCTTAGGTTTTACCCCAAATGCTTGTTGTTTGACTATGGTTAATTTGTCTTGGCTTAAATTATGGCTTATTTGGTTTATTCTTTTTCTAATATGACCTAAGTACATTGTAAGCTCAAAATAATTTCCAAAAGACCAAAGCTATTTTCAAAACTTTTCAAAATGGTCATTGGACATAAAACTTTTCTAAAAATAAATCTAAAATTCTTTTGCTCATGACCCAAATACTAAGCCCAAAATCTATTTTTTCTAAAATCTTTTTATAATGGGATTAGAAACAAAGTTATTTTCATCCAACCTTTTCTGACAAAGAGCTTGCAAATTATTTAGGTCAATTACAAAATACCAAAAATCAATTGTGAGCCTAGTTTATACTAAGAGTTATTAATCATGGGCTTGTTTTTGGCATGAATCATTAGTTACTTTTTCAAGTGAGAAATCTATTTATAATAAACCTCTTAATTTAGTTTTAATCCAATATAGCATAAAAGCTACTTTAGTTGGTTGAATGGATTAAAACCTAATTAATGAAAATTATCATGAATTGATTTCCATTTTCAAAAATATAACTATTGGTTGAAATGTCCGAGGGAAATATTCAAAAATAAGATACCCCATGTTGGTATTTTGTTAACCATATACCTAGGAAAAGAGACTCGCGATTCGTGTGTAGAAGTTATAAGGTTGGAAGGAACATCCTAATTATCTTTCTTTGTCTATTGTTTGTGCATACATGCATACATATATTTGCATCTCATATCATTGATCCTCTCTGGGTCACAACCCTGGATTACGACAGTTCAAAAGCTTACGACAATCCGACCTACACCGGAGATGAAGAATCTAGTAGCAACTCAATCACTGGCTCACCAAAAGCAATGGAGCCCGAACAAATTCAAAGAATGGTGGATGACGCCCTCAATGCCAAGATGGAAGAAATAAAAGAGGCCCTGGCTGAGACCATGAAGAACCAATTGGTTGCAATTTTAGGAAGTAATGCCGAAGCATCTGCTAGCACAAAGAAGCCAAAGGACAAGGGGAAGGCTAAAGTTGGTGAAGTGGTTTTTGATGATGATAAGGTGATCATTGATGATGATGATGATTGGGCTCAATACTTCCAAGATCCTTAAGATAAGAAGAAAGAACCGAAGATTGTTGAAAGATCAGCTATGTAGAAAATTGAGACTTTTGATGTTGAAAAGATGATTGCGAAAAAGAAATTTGAGAAGAAGTTGAAAATCGAAGAAATGTCCGAAGTTGATAGAATCAGAAATCCTCACCTCCATGTGAAGCAGTATATCACTACTATGCAGTATGCCTGAGCTACTAAGGCTCAAACTCTAAGATATTTCATGCTCTCATTGGATCCTGTTATCCAAAATTGGTTCAATACCTTAGAAGAAGGAACATAAAAGAGTTAGGATCTGCTATACATTGCCTTCATCCAATAATATGGATACAACATCGAGATGGAAGTTACATTAATGGAAGTTGAGTCCATCAGACAAAGGCCAAATGAAAATTTTGTGGAGTATGTGAAAAGATGGAGAAATAAGGCTGCTTTGCTCAAGAAGAGGCCCGATGAATTTGATCAAATAAGAATGATTGTGAGAGGGGTGTTGCCCAGTCTTCATGAAAGGATGTCTCATACACTCATCCATGATTTCAAAGATCTCCTCCAAACTAGTCTGCAAATTGAAGAATGGGAAAGTGAGAAGAACCATTTTTCAACAAGAAGGAATGAGAAAGGAAACTATCAGTCTGGTAACCAAGGCATGCAAAAGGCCGTTGGTGTTAATGCTACTAGCCAAGGAACAAGAAGACAATTTTCAAAATTGGGAAAATTGCTATCTTGGGTTCTCAATAAACTTCAAAGGAAGGGATTGTTACAACCCTTAAATCCTCGTCCTTTGCCTAACCCTCTCCCACCTAATTTTGACACTAAGGCATTTTGTCAATTTTATCAAATGCAAGGACACAACACGGATAGATGTGTGAAGTTGAGGCATGAGATCCAAAATTTGATTGATAGTGGAAAGTTGCCCGAGCCCAACAAGCCGAACACCAAAGACAATCCATTACCGAGGTTCAATAGAGTACCACCACCGGCAACCTTCATGATTGGAGGAGGTTTGCATGAAAGTTTTGTCATGTCTTCTTTCCAAGATGTGGGTGGAGAAGCAACCAAAGAAGAAGAGGTATTTGGCAAAATTAAACAAGCTATGGTGGATAAAGAAGTAGCAATTTGTGTTGTGAATGGGTTTTGGGATTCAAGCGATAGTGATGACGATCTTGTACCCAAAAAGGAAGAATGGATCTGGTCTGAGCCCGAGGAAGATGAAGTAATGAACACTAGATCTGGTAAGCCTGATGCAAGGTCACCGCCTAAGGAGGTAGAAGTTAATAAATGAAAGGAATTTGAAGTAGGGAATAAAGAAGAGGAAGATGATACTGTGCTCAAGCAATTGAAGAGAACCCAAGCAAGTGTTAGCATTTGGGATTTATTGGCTACTTCTAAAAAGCACCGAGAAACTATGACCAAGGCCTTGGGCAGCATGCCAATTTCCACCTCCATAACACCGGAGGAGCTGGTCAACTTCATAAAAATTAAGGGAGTAATGAAATGTGAAGATATTCAAGAGAAGAGCGAAGTTAATATGGGAGCGGTATCTTTCTCGGATGTGGATTTACCGGAAGAGGGGAGAGATCACATCTGCCCTCTCTTTATCAAAGTAGAAATTAAAGGAAAAAGGACTCCATGTGTAATGGCTAATGATGGGTCCGCCATAAATGTTTGTCCACTTAAAATATTGCCAAAACTAGCCATGTCAATAAGGGATCTAAACCCAACCGAGGTAACCATTTGGGCTTATGACAACACCAAGAGACATGCCGAAGGAACTTTCAAAGCTGCTGTCAAGGTTGGTCCAATTGAATCTATTATTGAATTTGTTGTTTTGGACATACCTGTTACCTTTGCCTTACTCTTGGGGTGACCATGGTTTCATCCTCTTGGTGGAGTTCCTTCCACCCTTCATCAAAAGATCAAGTTTCCTAACGGAGATGAGACAGTGGTCATCGAGGCCGAAGATAATGAGGTTGTTAATGTTGTAATGAATGAGAGGCCTCTCAATGGTTTCCAAGTAGCTACAATTTCTGATGATCAAGTAGTGGACTTTAAGGTCTTGAACATGATGAAGAACATGAGCTACCTTCCCGGAGATGGTCTTGGAAAGGGCAAGGCCTGTTTGACGAAGTTTCCAGATTTCAAAACTCAAACTTCCAAGAAAGGGTTAGGGTATGAAGAAGCCAACAAAGATGTCCAGCCAAAGAAGAATGAGAAGATGAGCTTCCCACCACTTGAAAAAAATCTTTGTCAAAGCTCCAGACATGGGACCACTCTAAGGAAAGCTCGAGCCAATCATGTTCATGGGAAAGATGATCCTGGGTTTTGAAATCTTTGCTGATGTTGCCGAGTTAGTGGAACAAGTGAAGAAAGAGGTCACCCTGCCAGCCAACAAGGAGCCCTATCCAGAAGAAAAGAAGGAAGCTGTCCTGAAAGCCAAGAAGACTCCGGAGGAGATTGCTGCCCTGGTTGAAGAAAAGTTTGAAGATATTCTACTTTATGATTTTGAGAACAATGATTTTGATTTTGATTTTAATTTGTCTACTTTGTATGAGGATGATGATGTGTTTCTTTTCCAAAATGAATGCAATAAAGTCTAATTTTGCTTACTTGTGTGATGTTTCTCCTGATGGTTGCATACATTCAAATAGCGGTTACATGAGCATCTTTAATATTAATTCTGTTGATACACAATCATTAAATTTGGGAAAAATCAAAAATTCTAAAAACATTAGCATAGCATCCAACCTTACTTCTGATGAGAGAGAGAGATTTGAAAAAATATTCAAAAAATATGAAGAAGTATTTGCTTGGTCTTATGAGGATATGCTTGGAATAGATCGAGACATAGCCGAACATCTTATTCCTACTTACACTCACATGAAACCTGTCAAACAAAAGCTTAGGCGATTAAGACCCAAGTGGGCTGAATTGGTTAAAGAAGAGGTCATTAAACAAATACAAGTAAAGTTCCTTGAAGTGATAGAATATCCAGATCGGCTAGCCAACATAGTACCCATGCCAAAGAAAGATGGAAGAATAAGGGTCTGTGTGGACTATAGAGATTTAAACAAGGCTTCCCCTAAAGATGATTTTCATTTACCCCATATAGATGTCCTTATTGATAGTGCAACCACTAGCGTGCTACATTCATTTGTAAATGGATTCTCTAGATACAACCAAGTGTTAATGGCCCAAGAGGATAAAGCCAAAACTGCTTTCATTACAACATGGGGTATATTTTGTTATAAGGTGATGCCATTTGGCTAAAGAATGCTGGAGCAACCTACCAAAGGATGGCCACCACACTATTTCATGACATGATGGACAAAGAAGTCAAAGTATATGTTGATAATATGATGGTGAAATCAAACACGAGGGAACAACACTTCCAAAACTTAGAATTATTTTTCAATAGAGCATTGAAATATAAGCTAAGATTAAACCCAAAGAAGTGTGTATTCGTGGTTACCTCAGGCAAATTGTTGGGACATGTGATTGGTCCGAATGGCATTGAGATTGATCCTGAAAAAGTTAAAGCAATCAAGGATATGCTAGCTCCTAAGATGGGGAGAGAAGTTCAGTGATTCATTGGTGTTGTCCCAAGATGGCAACCAAGAGGGGGGGTGAATTGGTTTCCTCACGAAATGATGGCAAATTAAAAAACTCAACAAACACAAATGCGGAATAGAAAGTTGGTTGAGTAATGAAAGAAAGAAAGAACACACAAGATTTATAGTGGTTCGGATTTACCTCAATCCTACATCCACTTCCTTAACAACTTGTTAAGGTTCCACTATTCTTTGAAGTTTTTACAAGCTCACTTCCAACTTTGGTGTTTTCACAAGTTCACACCTAACTTCACAAGTGTTTTTCTAAGGCTCACACTTACAACCCAATCAAGAGTTTTACAAGGCTCACTCTCACAACCCAAGTGTTTCCCAAGCTTACACTCAAACTTATACAATGGTGTTTTCAATGATCACACCTAACATTCATTACAATTTAATTGTAAGTTTAAGTAAAAGAAAATTTGTTGCTTGGCTATGAAAATCTGATTTCTTGATTGTTCTTTTCACTTCACTTTTTTGTTTTCTCATAGAGACATTGTATTTATAGCCAATGTGGTCTTACTAGCCGTTATTGAAGTTTTGAATAAAGTCTTGGCAGAATAGACCTTCTTTACTTAAACTGTCCGAAGCACTTCGCGGTCGCCCTTCATGCAAGGATGGTCGCGCTCATGCTTCTCGCGGTCGTCCTTTAACAAGGGACGGTCGGTGCTTTTGAAAAAGCTACAATGGTCGAATTTTAGTGCTCTGCAGCTGGAATCTTGTCCATGCTGTGTTTGTCGGACCGTTTCTTGCCCATGCTTTGTTTGTCGGGACGGTCGCGCCAAGCAGAGGTGCGGTCGCCCTTTTTGAATCTTCGAGTGGGTTTACAACGGTCATATTACGTGTCATTCTCTGACAGAGCAAAACTGAATGTCCACCATAATTTGAATCTCGCGGTTGCCCTATGCAGAATCTCGCGATCGAACTCACAGTTTCGCGTCGAACTTCTGGACGCACCTATGGACGCGAACACTACTGTCTCTTTGAGCAATTTCTTCTTGAATTGTTGGGCGGTCGCGATTCTGAATGGGCGGTCGCTAAATTGATTAGCGAGGTCGAATCATTCACCGTTCTTGTCACCGCGAACCTTACTGTGATTGTAATGATTTAAGTTCCTTGAGTAGCGGTCGGGCAAGTATTTTGGACGGCCGCCATTCTTGAGGCGCGGTCGCGACTGAGGTCGAACTTTTGACCGCGAAACCTACTGTGATAAAGTTTCATTCTGTAATTGCATGTAGCGGTCGTATTCTGGTCTGGTGCGACCGCTAGAATTGTTCTGTCTTGCTTTACTTAAGGCAACCTAATCCTGCAACAAGATTCTTAAACACAAGTTAAATAGATCATCCATTTGAGTTGTCAAGGATCAAAATAGAGATCTTTTGTCTAACAATCTCCCCCATTTTGACTTTGACAATTCAAATGGAATGATGAAAAAATAATAAGTCTAAAATGCTCCCCCTTGATTTATGCATAAGTCATGATTAAGAGCATTGTGATAATCTTGGTGCATTAGGTTATGTATAAACAGTTTAAACAATTCATTGTACTATTTTCTCCCCCATTGTTTCTCCCCTATTATGTTTACTGAGTTTCATTCCATTATGTTGTTATTTTCTCCCCCATTGTCATAGGCAAAATAAATCAAATGTTTAAACAAATGTGTCTTCCATTGGATAAGATATTAAAAGCAACAATCAAAACAACAACAAATAAGGAAAAACAAATAACATTTGAAACAAACATGTTTATTAAGGATAGAGAAAAGTACAAAGGCAGAAAATAAAGCAATAATCATATGAAAATGCAAACAATAGAGACAAAAAGTTTTAAGCTATTCAGAGTCATCATCTACATCTAGTTCTTCTTCAACTAAAGGAGCTTTTCCTTTATCTTTAGGAGCAACAGAGGCAGAGCTAGTGCTGATGGACTCTTCTTCTTCAGGAATGCTTTGGGTATGATCACTTATATCCCAATCTTCAAGGTTGCACTGAGGCAAGTCCAATTTTCCTTGCATGTCATAGAGATCATGGTGCATATGAGATATAAGGTCAATTCTCTTGTTCAAGTGATGAAATCTCTTGGAGACACTTTTCTTGAACTTGGAGAATTTCCTGGAAAGAGTTTTGATAGCTTGGAGGATGAGTTGAGTGGAGGATGAAGTAGTTTCTTGAGCAACTTTTGATGAAGTTGCTTTTGGAGGTAATTCCATAGCAACTTCAACTGAATCTCCTTCTTCCTCAATTGTATATCTTGGCCTCTTCTTTTGTTTATCCATTACTCCTTTCTTGCCAAAGTAGTATACATATGATCCTTCAATTTTCCTAACACATCCAGCATGCTCTAAGTAATCTATTGTGATAGCACTGGAAGCTAGAGTGAAAGGGTTTCTCAAGGTAGATAAGTTCAAATCATTCAGAAGGTTTAGGTGCCTAGCTATTTGAGTAACTTGAGAGGATAGGAAGAATGTACCAGTTCTTGTAACAGCATGATGAAAGAAGGTGTCTATCAAGAACTTGGTGGAGTTTATTTTGATGTTTTGGGTGAAAGCATACATAAAGATGAGGTCTCTTTTGGTGACTTTCTCATTTCCATCTGCTCTTTGGTGGATGGTATAAGTGATAATCCTATGGAGCATCCAGTGGGTGAGAGTTTTGATATGTCTGGCTTTGGATTCTTTTTCAAAGGAAGTTTCAATGGAAATTTCTTGCCAGAAATCAGAAAGGGTTCGGTTGGAGAACATTTGGTCATTGTAAGAGGTTATACCTTCAGAAGGGAAGTTCCAAATGCTACCAAAATCTTCTAGAGATAGGGCTTGGTATTGATCAAAGAGCTTAAATCTAACTCCATACCACCCTATTGCAGAATTTGCACTCTTTTCTATTTGAAGAGACATCAGAAATTCTTTGCTAAGACTAGAGTAGCCTACCTCTTCTGGAAAGACAAATTTTCTCCATCCAAGGACATCCAACAATCTCTCAATTTCGTCCTTGATGCCCAATGCAGAAAGCATTCCACCAAAAGGTGATTTGGTGCCTTCAACCTTCTTTTTCTTAAGCATAGCATACCTAATGTCTTCCTCAGAGGTTTGGTGGTGAGGTTTGTGAATTTTCTCACCTCTTTTGGATTGAGGAGGAGATGGAGGTTCAACAACAGGTTCTCTAATGGTGATTCCTGGAACTCTCTTGGCTTGACCCTTAATTTTGGAGGTGGTTTTTCTTTTGGGAGCCATTGAAACAGAAAGAACAGAAGAGAGCAGGAAAACAGAGGTTCAATTGAATGACAGATGATGAGGAGAAGATTTTAGGGTTTTAGAATGTTTTTAGAAGCAAAATATTAAAGAAAATTATTTATTATGCTCTTAAATAGATGAAATAACGAAAATAGCCGTTTATGACTGTTGAAAGTCAAGATTTGCGACCTGTCACACAGCCAACGGTTATAAATTTTCGAGCAGAGTGTACAGGGTGCGGTCGCACATTGAACAAGGTGCGATCGCGAAATGAGGTCTAGCGACCATTTTCAAGATAAGTACGCTCGCGAGAGAAGAAATTGTTTGTAACGGTCGAAACTGTTCAAATTGGTGCGGCCGCGCACAAAATTTTCTCGACCGCGCACAGAGTCATTAGTTTGAATGAAACTGTCAGACAAGATAGCGATCGCGAAAGGACTCTGGAGCGACCGCTAAAGACTTAAAAATTGAAAGATTCATGGAAAGATAGAAAATATTTCTAGAGTGTTAAGAACCATTAAATTCATGCACATAGAAACTTCATTGATAGGCAATTAATTCAAAGTATTTCCATCAATCATTCCTAAATTAAGTTTAATAAAATTAAGTCTATCTTCATTCAATGGTTTTGTAAAGACATCCGCAAGTTGATTTTGTGTTTCAATAAATTCTAGAATTATGTTCTGATTTTGCACATTTTCCCTCAAAAAATGATGTCTAATATCTATATGCTTGGATCTAGAATGTTGTATAGGATTCTTAGACAAATTGATAGCACTAGTGTTGTCACATTTAATGGAAATATTGTTAAAAACTTTACCATAGTCAAGCAATTGTTGTTTCATCCATAATACTTGTGTGCAACAAAAACAAGCTGCAACATATTCAGCTTCCGTTGTGGATAAAGCAACTGATGCTTGTTTCTTACTATGCCAAGAAACTAAACAATTACCAAGAAAGTGACATGCTCCTGTAGTACTTTTTCTATCTAAGATACTACCTGCATAATCTGCATCTGAAAATCCTATAATATGAAATGATGTGTTCTTTGGATACCAAAGTCCTAATTGCATTGTACCACTTAAATATTTCAAGATTCTTTTAGTGGCATTCAAGTGTGATTCTTTAGGACAAGTTTGAAATCTAGCACATAGACATACACTGTACATTATATCAGGCCTAGATGCGGTTAAGTAAAGTAGTGATCCGATGATACCTCAATATTTCTTCTCATCTACTGCTTTACCATTGTCATCTTTACCTAATTTCAAGGATGTGCTCATGGGAGTTTTGCTAGTTTTGCAGCCATCCATTCCAAATTTCTTCATGAGTTCTCTTGTATATTTGGATTGGTTGATGAAGATCCCATCTTTACATTGCTTGACTTGCAATCCAAGGAAGAACTTGAGTTCACCCATCATGCTCATTTCAAATTCCCTGGTCATACAAGAAGCAAATTCTTTGCACAAGGCTTCATCAGTAGCTCCAAATATTATGTCATCCACATAAATTTGTACAATCAAAATGTTATGCTTATCCTTTTTAACAAAGAGAGTTGTGTCTACTTTTCCTTTTGCAAAACCATTTTCAAGCAAATATGCACTAAGTTTATCATACCATGCTCTAGGTGCTTGTTTCAATCCATATAAAGCTTTGGTAAGTTTGAAAACATGATCATGAAATTTGTAGTTTTCAAATCCAGGAGGTTGTTCAACATAAACTTCTTCATTTATGAGTCCGTTTAGAAATGCACTTTTAACATCCATTTGATAAAGCTTAAAATTCATATGACATGCAAAAGCAAGTAATATTCTAATAGCTTCTAATCTGGCTACAGGGGCAAAGGTTTCATCATAATCAATACCTTCTTCTTGATTATAACCTTTGGCTACCAATCTTGCTTTATTTCTAATAATGTGACCATTTTCATCAAGCTTATTCCTATAAACCCATTTGCATCCTATTATAGAATGATCTTTAGGTCTAGGAGTAAGTTGCCAAACATTATTTCTTTCAAATTGATTAAGTTCATCTTGCATTGCAGTTATCCAATTTTCATCATTTAAAGCTTCCTCAACAGTTTTTGGTTCAATTTGAGAAACAAAAGCAAAATTAACATCAACATGATTAATTTTAGATCTAGTGATTACTCCCTTAGATGTTTCTCCAATGATGAGTTCCTTTGGATGATCTTTCTTGTATTGCCAATCCTTAGGTAGATCCTGAGTCTTTTCTTCAAGTTGATTGATCTTTGGAGCATCAATAGATTCAAGAGGTTCAAGATTATCTGCAGGGTCATTAAAAGTAATACCTTTCTTTTGATCAAGTTTAGATGATTCATCAAATACAACATGCATTGATTCTTCTATTACTAGAGTTTTCATGTTAAATACTCTATATGCTTTGCTATATGATGAATATCCTAAGAATATGCCTTCATCTGATTTGGATGAAAATTTTCCAAGATTATCCTTGGTATTCAATATGAAGCATTTGCATCCGAATACTCTAAAATATCCAATTCTGGGTATTCTTCCATTCCATAGCTCATAAGAAGTTTTATTAGTTAAATGCCTTTTGTAAACACGATTTGCAATGTAGCAAGCTGTATTAACGGCTTCTGCCCAAAAATAAGATGGTAAATCATATTCATTGAGCATTGTTCTAGCCATTTCAATTAAAGTTCTATTTTTCCTTTCAACTACACCATTTTGCTGTGGAGTTCTAGGAGCAGAAAAATTATGTGAAATGCCAAGTTCATTGCAAAAGGTTTCAAAATTTTCATTTTCAAATTCTTTACCATGATCACTTCTAATAGATGTGATCACATATCCTTTTTCATTTTGAACTCTTTTTGCAAATGTTTTGAAGCAATTAAAGGCTTCATTCTTTTGAGCTAAGAAATTAACCCATGTGAATCTAGAGTAATCATCAACAAGAACAAATGCATATGATTTGCCTCCTAAGCTTGTAACTCTATTTGGTCCAAACAAGTCTAAATGAATGAGCTCTAAAGGTCTAGAGGTACTTATAATACTCTTTGATTTAAATGAGCTTTTATGTTGCTTACCATGTTGACAAGGTTCACAAATTCTGTCTTTATCATATTTTATCTTAGGTAAGCCATCAACTAAGTTCTCATTATAAATATATTTCAATTGATCCATACCAGCATGTCCTAGTGTTCTATGCCATAACCATGCATCATTATTAGTGGACATTAAACATGTATGATTTGAATGTATGCTGACATTGTAAGTGTTGTTTGTTCTAGTACCTTTAAATATGATAACATCATTTGAGTTTGTGATTTTGCATTCCTTGGAATCAAACTCGACAAAGTATGCTTTATCACAAAGTTGACTAACACTTAGCAAGTTATGTTTCAAACCATCAACAAGCCATACATCTTCAATTAAATCCTTACCAATAGAACCAATGGAGCCAACACCAAGAATTTTACCTTTAGCATTGTTTCCAAAAGTTACGTTACCTCCATGTTTGTAGGTAATACTTGTAAAGAGCTTTGCATTTCCAGTCATATGCCTTGAGCATCCACTATCCACAAGCCATGTGCTTTCATTGGTAGTAGATTTTAGGCATACCTGTAAAACAATTGTGATCATCTTCTTTTAGGTACCCACTTGAAGTTGGGTCCTTGATGGTTAGTAGAAAAAGTGCTTCTAACTTGAGTTGTGCCTTTCTTATATAACAAGAAAAATTTTTGTGTCCAAATTTCATGCAATATGTGCATTGCCATGGTATTCTATTCTTCTGCATTTTTCTTTTTGCATTATACATACAACTACAAGTATGTGATTTCTTTTGTGCAAATTTAGTGAACAACAATGCATAATTATTTTTGGCTTTATCTCCTAGTGAACCATAACTAGTTCTTTTAGACTTGGTGCAAGCATCTTTGATATGAACATCAGAAATTTTAGTTGTAGATGCTTTCACAAATGTTGGTTTGCTAGGTGCAATGTTGGTTGAGCCATTGAATCCTAATCCATATTTCAAGGAAGGTGATCTTTGATTATTAATTAATGTGTTCAATGCTTCCTTTCCTTTATGAAATCTGGAAATTGATTCTTTTAGTTCTTTTAGTTCATGCTTTAATGTCTCATTCTCTTTAATCACTTTTTCTAAGTCATGTGAGCTTTTCTTTAATTCTCCTATTGTGTTCATCAAGTGTTCATTTGAGGTTTTCAATTCTAAGGTAGAATTCTTTAAGCATATATAATCTTTTTCTAACTTAGAGTTTTTCTCTTTGTAAAGCATCATTTTAGAATAATATTTTTCTATTTTAAAATTCATGTGCTCAATCAAATCACTATCATCTATATCATTTATATCATCATGTGCTACAAGATCAAAGGATTGAGTACTTACCTCATTGGAGTCATCTTCAATAGCCATGAGACATAGATTTGCAATTCCTTCTTCTTCTTCTTCCTCACTTGAAGAAGAGTCATCCCATGTGGCTTTGAGAGACTTTTTCTTTTCTTTATCCCATTTCCTTTTGTTCTTTAATTTGTAGCAATCCGATTTGATGTGACCAGTTTTTCCACATTCATAGCACTTTACCTCATTTTTCTTTTCTTTATCTTTGAAGGAGAATTTAGGAGGTGTACCTTTGTTTGCTTGTAATCTTTTCTTTCTTTTCCATTCATTGATTCTTTTTGAGAACATTGCCATTTCATCTTCATCATCAGTACCTTCATTGCTTGAGCTCTCAGCTTCTTTGATTGCTTTGAGTGCAATTGGTTTTCTCTTTTCTTTCTCACCTTGATCTTCTTCTTTTTCACTGTGCAGCTCAAAAGTGAGTAATTTACCAACTAGCTTGTCGGTTCTTAATGTGCTGAGATCATGAGCTTCTTCTATGGATGATACTTTGGATTCAAAGTTCTTTCTAGCTCTTAGGGCTCTCAAGATTTTACTGTTTACATCACCTTGATCATATACCTTGCCATACTTCTTTAGTTCATTGACAATAGCAAGCAAGCGATTTGTCATGTCGGTGACGTTTTCATTTGGTTTCATCTTGAATAGCTCATACTCATGAACATGCATTTGTTTTTTGGTAAATCTTACTTGAGTCGTACCTTCATGGTAGTTTTCAAGTGTTTTCCAAATGCAATGTGCACAAGTTAAATGTTGAACTCTTCCACCTTCTTCTCTTGAAATGGAGTTCATCAAGATGGAAGCAGCTCTATTGTTCTTGAATCGATCTCTGATATTGCTAGTTGACCATTGAGCTTTGGGAAGAGGAACTTGAATACCGTCAACTTCATGAGTAGGAGATTTCCACTCACTTTCCACGAAATCCCATAGTTCAATCCCTTCACTATCTAGAAACAAGTACATTTTGTGTTTCCAGTATGAGTAATCAGTTCCATCAAAATAGGGTCTAAGAATAGAGTTAAGATTTCCATGAGAGCTTGATGAAGAAGAAGTTGCCATAGTGGATCAGATTTCACAATTAAGTTTAAGAAATCTCAGGGCTCTGATACCAATTGTTGTCCCAAGATGGCAACCAAGAGGGGGGGTGAATTGGTTTCCTCACGAAATGATGGCAAATTAAAAAACTCAACAAACACAAATGCAGAATAGAAAGTTGGTTGAGTAATGAAAGAAAGAAAGAACACACAAGATTTATAGTGGTTCGGATTTACCTCAATCCTACATCCACTTCCTTAACAACTTGTTAAGGTTCCACTATTCTTTGAAGTTTTTACAAGCTCACTTCCAACTTTGGTGTTTTCACAAGTTCACACCTAACTTCACAAGTGTTTTTCTAAGGCTCACACTTACAACCCAATCAAGAGTTTTACAAGGCTCACTCTCACAACCCAAGTGTTTCCCAAGCTTACACTCAAACTTATACAATGGTGTTTTCAATGATCACACCTAACATTCATTACAATTTAATTGTAAGTTTAAGTAAAAGAAAATTTGTTGCTTGGCTATGAAAATCTGATTTCTTGATTGTTCTTTTCACTTCACTTTTTTGTTTTCTCATAGAGACATTGTATTTATAGCCAATGTGGTCTTACTAGCCGTTATTGAAGTTTTGAATAAAGTCTTGGAAGAATAGACCTTCTTTACTTAAACTGTCCGAAGCACTTCGCGGTCGCCCTTCATGCAAGGATGGTCGCACTCATGCTTCTCGCGGTCGTCCTTTAACAAGGGACGGTCGCTGCTTTTGAAAAAGCTACAACGGTCGAATTTTAGTGCTCTGCAGCTGGAATCTTGTCCATGCTGTGTTTGTCGGACCGTTTCTTGCCCATGCTTTGTTTGTCGGGACGGTCGCGCCAAGCAGAGGTGCGGTCGCCCTTTTTGAATCTTCGAGTGGGTTTACAACGGTCATATTACGTGTCATTCTCTGACAGAGCAAAACTGAATGTCCGCCATAATTTGAATCTCGCGGTCGCCCTATGCAGAATCTCGCGATCGAACTCACAATTTCGCGTCGAACTTCTGGACGCACCTGTGGACGCGAACACTACTGTCTCTTTGAGCAATTTCTTCTTGAATTGTTGGGCGGTCGCGATTCTGAATGGGCGGTCGCTAAATTGATTAGCGAGGTCGAATCATTCACCGTTCTTGTCACCGCGAACCTTACTGTGATTGTAATGATTTAAGTTCCTTGAGTAGCGGTCGGGCAAGTATTTTGGACGGCCGCCATTCTTGAGGCGCGGTCGCGACTGAGGTCGAACTTCTGACCGCGAAACCTACTGTGATAAGGTTTCATTCTGTAATTGCATGTAGCGGTCGTATTCTGGTCTGGTGCGACCGCTAGAATTGTTCTGTCTTGCTTTACTTAAGGCAACCTAATCCTGCAACAAGATTCTTAAACACAAGTTAAATAGATCATCCATTTGAGTTGTCAATGATCAAAATAGAGATCTTTTGTCTAACAATTGGTAAATTACAATGCATTAGTAGGTTTATAACAAAGCTCACAACAATCTGTGAGCCTATCTTCAAGTTGCTTAAGAAGAATGAGTCGGTCCTGTGGAATGAAGAATGTCAAAGGGCCTTTGAACGAATAAAAGAGTATCTACTAAATCCACCTATTTTAAAATCACCTAAACCTGGTAAACCCTTGTTACTATACTTAGCAGTAGAAGAAGAGTCAATAGGAGCCATGCTAGCCCAAGCAGATGAGTTAGGGATTGAGCATGCAGTTTACTATTTGAGTAGAAAGCTCCTACCTTATGAAATTAAGTATAGTATCATTGAAAAGACCTGTATAGCTATAGTTTGGTCTTCTAAGACGTTGCAACATTACTTTCAATCTTATAGTGTGCAAGCAATTTTCAGGTTGGATCCAATGAAGTACTTAAGGGAGACACCCTCTTTGATTGGGAAGTATGGGCGATGGTTAATAATATTGGAAGAATTTGAGATTAAGTATGTAACTAGGAAAATAATCAAAGGTAGAGCAGTGGCAGAATTCCTGGCCCAACAACCACTACCGGATAGCGAAGAGGTAGTCTTGGAATTTCTAAATGAACATTTAGAGGCCATTGAAGTACAAGGATGGAAAATGTATATTGACGGAGTAGTGAATAGGAAAGGAGTATGTTTGGGAGTCATACTAGAATCGCCCGAAGGGGAACTTATCCCCTTAGCCAAAAAGTTGAAATTTAGGGCAACCAATAATATGGTGGAGTACGAAGCATGTATCTTGGGTTTGGAAACCCTAATGACTATAAAGGTAGATAAGGTGGATGTTTTTGGCGATTCATTGCTAGTAGTATCCCAAGTAAATGGAGAGTGGGAGTTGAAAGAAGAGAAATTAAAACCATACCACCATTACTTGACCACGATGAAGAACTTTAAGGAGTGCGGGTTTATACACCTATCAAGAGAAAAAAAAAACCAGATGGCTGATGCCCTAGCCACATTGGCTTCGGTATGGGAAAATCCTGTCAACTTATTCCTTAAGCCTCTGATTTTGACCAATTCATCAACTCCTTGCTTTGAATATGAGACAATCGTAGAAACTGATGCAGACCATGATGCATGGTATGATACTGTAAGACTATTTTTAAAGGAAAGGGAATACCCGTCGGGGGCAAAAAAGAAAGAAAGAAGAGCCATAAGGCAGTGGTCTTTGCAATACATCACCTTCCATTGAGAGTTATATCGAAGATGGCCTGATGGGGGTGCATTTGAGATGCTTGAGGAAGCCTGAAGTGGAGCATATCATGTCAGAAATACATGCGGGAAGTTGCGATCCACACATGAGTGGTTTGGTCCTAGTTAAGAAGATAATTCGACAAGGTTACTACTAGTTGACCATGGAGAGAGATTGTATTGAGTTTGTAAAGAAGTGCCAACAATGTCAGATGTATGGTAACTTGAATCACATGCCTCCTAAAGAATTGCATTCTATGTCTTCACCCTGGCCCTTTGCCACTTGGGATATCGACATTATAGGAGAGATACATTCGACAGCCTCAAACGGTCATCGTTTCATTGTAGTAATGGTAGATTATTTTTCAAAATGGGTCGAAGCCAAATCCTTCAACAAACTGGGGGCAAGTCAAATGGCTAGATTTATTGAAAAGAATCTCATCTGCAGGTATGGGGTCCCACAAAGCGTGATATCAAACAATGGGGTATAGTTTCAAGGAGCAGTTAAGGACTTATTCTCGAAGTACCAAATCCATCATCACCGATCCTCTCCTTATAGACCAAAGGCTAATGGTGTGGTAGAAGCAACAAAGAAGACAATTAAGCAAATTCTGTCCAAGATGACCAAGACATACAGGGATTGGTCAGAGATGCTTCCTTTTGCTTTGTGGGGATATAGAACAAGTGTGCGCACACCGACTAGAATGACACTGTTCTCTTTGGTTTATGGGATGGAGGCAGTGTTACCAATTGAAATTGAGATCAAGTCGTTAAGAGTGGTCTTGGAAGCTGAACTGCCTGAAATGGAATGGGTAGTGAGCAGATACACACAGTTAGCTTTACTAGAGGAGAGAAGGTTAAAAGCACTGTATCATCATCAACTATATCAAAGAAAGATAGCTCGGGCCTACAATAGAAGGGTTAAGATCAGAAAACTCAGAGTCGGTGATTTAGTGTTGAAACAATGTAAGCCTAATGTATCTGATCCAAGATTAAAATTTAGGCCTAGCTTGGAAGGGCCATATGTTGTGAAACAAGTCATGAACAAGGGTGCAGTAAAGTTATCAGAAATGGGTGGGAACGAGTTTAGTGAGCCAGTGAACATTGACAGGTTGAAGAGGTTTTATGTATAAAAAAAAGAGCTCGCTAGGTTGAAAACCCAAAAGGGTGGCTTAGGCAAAAGTTAGAACAGTTCGCTAGTTTCGAAAACCCAAAAGGGCAGGCTAGGCAACAATTAGGGCTAAATGAGAGAAAATCATCAATTAGAAAACCCAAAAGGGCTAGTTGGCAACATGAGTTATCTTGTGTATGTTGGCTTTATGTTTGGTTGTTCCCCAATTTAATAAAACAGAATTAATATTAAAATTATTCTATGTGCACTGTTATAAGTAATTGACCAGATATGGATGAAACAAATAAACACAATAGCAAAAGGTGATGACAAATTATAAAAGGAAAAGAAACATCTCTTATTATTACTTTTATTATTTCATTCTAACAATACACTTTCTAAAGAAATTAACAATTGGAAAATCTATGGCAGATGATAAGTGTAATGTGCAGGCCAGCTTTGCTTCAACCGATCCAAGTAGGCTTCAGTCAGATAAGGCATGTCTAAATCGGGAGTGAATTCAGAACCTCGAGGTTCAGCTCCATAATGACAGTCAAGCTGGCGAGGATCATAACAAGTACCTCGACGAAGAGCAACAAGAGGAACATACATCAAGTATGTCTGCATGGTGATACAAGAAATCTTCCACCAAGGTACTAACCAATGGATGTTGACTTCAGCGCCTGAGTGGATCCAGTCAACTCAGTCAACATACAAAGAAGCAGGATGGAGTAATTTTCTAGCAGAATGATGTCGTGGCAGATATTTAGCAAAATTCATAGATGGAATATCGAGGAAGTAGAGATGCTCCTGAAGCCAAATCTACAAGAAAAAATTTAATTAAAAAAAATAAGGTCCACTAAGTTTAAAACCCGCAAGGGGGGTGTGAGCGGGGATTTTTACCCCCACTCCCAGTGGAATGGTTCTTGCGACTTCGGCACTGTTTAGGCTCGGGGCCTTAGAGAACATGGACTTAAGTTCGGAGAAAACAGAGTCGCCACCCGGACGGGCCGGGAAAAAAGAAAGGGGTGGATAACTCGATTCCTAAGGAATCCCCAACCCCCTAATGGGTTCAGAAAGTTAGGTACGTGTGGGGAAGGTGAGAAATGGCCCAGCACCCCCACAACGCCCGGTTCATTGGAACCGGCCTCCTTTACAGGTCTTAATATTATAAAATTCTTAAGTATAACAATATTATCCATATTACACACAATAATTAAAATAAAGCATCGATATATTGAAAATCAAAACAATGTCCAAACAAAACAAATAAATGGACACCCATCCGAGGATGGAAACATGTCCTTACATCCCATGCCTAGATAGGACACCCACCGAAAGGTAGAAACATGTCCTTTACATTGGTTCTAAAATAGAAAAGCAATTTAAATTACATGATATTTAACTAATGAGGTACCCACCAAGTGGAAACATACCTCTTACAACATTTGAAAATCTAAATAAATCGATAAAGGTAAATAACCATTCATCATAAATAAATCATTCATCAAAGGTAAACTAAATAAACCAAGCATTGAACTTAAATAAATTAAATCATATAAAATAAATCAAAGCATCATCAAATATAAAATAGAACAAAGCAAATAAAGATTCAAATTAGGGCTACTTTTTCCATTTAAATTTCTTTATTTAATGTGTTTAGGGTTTTGGAATTTATAGGTTTAGGATTTATAATTCTTAGCTACTGTGAACTTTAAGGAATTGACATGAATTAAAGTTTTATAATTTAAGAGGTTGATAAAGTTTTTTAACCAAATTAATGTTTGAATGGTAAAATCATGAAACTAGGGTTTGGGCTCTTCAAAACATTAAGTTTATGACTATTAGCTACTGAATTATGTTTTTAAGCTTACTGTGTAAAAATTATAACATTTATGTTTATAAGATTTTTTTAAAGTTTAAAGGATTAGGGTTTAGAAAAAATTAGGGTTTAGGTTAGCTAGTTTAAGGTTTACTTTTTTTTTTTGGTTTTAAAGTTGAATTAGGGTTTTAGAATTTTTGAATTAGGGTTACAGAGAATGCATTAGGTTTTATAATTTGAAAAAATAATTGATAATTTTATGAAGCTTTATGAGAATAAACTAAACGATTTAAAGTTTATAGGGACATAAAAGATGTTTTTTAGGGTTTTGTTTGGAAAGAAACAGATTTAATTTATGATTTTGAGAATTTGGAAAGCAAATTAGGGTTTTGAGATTTTGAAGAAACAAAAATAACAATTTTAAGCTTTTTGGAAAACAAAGCAACGAACGAATTAAGGTTTTAAACTTTAGAAAAGGGGAATTAAGGTTCTAGGGTTTTTGAATTAAACGAAACAATTGGATGATTTAAGCTACTGTGAAGAAATTAGACAATTGATACATACCTCCGTTTGTTGGTTCCAACAAAAATTTCTTCTTGGATGAACAAAAACAAAGACAAGCTTTGCTGCCTTTGATGGATTGAATTGTTGTTTGCTCTCTCAAAAAAATTAGGTTGATTCAAAGCCTTTCCTACTCAGTTTCGATCTCAATTTTTCTCCAAATTTCTGTCCCAATTTCTCTTTTTTGTGTTGTATTTGGTCTTATTTATAGAAGATTTTTATGGTTAATTCTAGTTATTCATGGAAGCTAACATTGATTAAGAAAAGGAAATCGAAACCTAATTGCATTAGGTTTTAGAAAAATTTACGTCGGAAAAATTTCGCTGGTGAAAAAAACTGCTGCGGAAAAATTGCGCTGGCAAAAAAAATTGCCGCAGCTGGCTGTGGCAGTGGGCTAGAATGGTCCTGTGGGCCATTTCGCCCCCAGAAGAAATGGCCCACGGCCATTCGTCCTGCGCTTTTCGGCGGTGATTTTTTCGTCGCCGATTTTTTATTTTTATTTTTTTATTTTTTATTAATAAAAATTAAATATTAAAGCAAATATTATTTAATTAAGATAATAAAAATTATTTTGGACTAATTAAAATATATTGGACAACACAAAAATTATTTTGGACTAATTAAAATATATTGGCCTGGACTGGGTCAAAAATTAAGGGTCTACAGTTTGCCCCTGCTTGAATGATCTGAGACTTTAGTGAAAGAGAGTGAAAAGCAATAAGACTTAATTTTTGAGATGGTTGAGTTTTTTTTTTTTGTTCTGGACCCGGTTCGAGTTCTGGACTCAAGGGTAATTTTAGGTTCTGGACCTAAATATAATTTGGGTTCTGGACCCGAGCTAAGTTCTTGGACTTAGAAATTATTCTAAGTTCTGGACCTAAGAAAAATTTGGGCTCTGGACCCAAGCTAAGTTCTTAGACTTAAAAATGATTCTAGGTTCTGGACCTAAGAAAAATTTGGGTTCTGGACCCTAGCTAAGTTCTTGGACTTAGACATGATTCTAGGTTCTAGGCCTAAGGAAAATTTGGGTTCTGGACCCGAGCTAAGTTCTGGGCTTAGGAAAGATTCTAGGTTCTAGACCTAAGGAAAATTTGGGTTCTGGACCCGAGCTAAGTTCTGGGCTTAAAAGAGATTCTAGGTTCTGGACCTAAGGAAAATTTGGGTTCTGGACCCGAGCTAAGTTCTGAACTTAAAAGAGATTCTAGGTTCGGGACTTAAGTAAAATTTGAGCTCTGGACCCGAGCTAAGTTCTGGACTTAAAAGAGATTCTAGGTTCTGGACCTAAGTAAAATTTGAGTTCTGGACCTGAGCTAAGTTCTGGACTTAAAAGAGATTTTAGGTTTTGGACCTAATGAAAATTTGGGTTCTGGACCCGAGCTAATAATTTTTTATTTCAAAAAGTTTGGCTAATTTTTATGGATGTCTTCTTCTTGCCACCTGCGTCTAAAAATATTTATATACACGCAAACATTTGAATGATTAAAGTGAATAATTGAGTTTACTGTTTATTTACCGTGTACTCACTGTTCATGCACT
Source organism: Garcia nutans (assembly GCA_947685225.1). NCBI lineage: Eukaryota > Viridiplantae > Streptophyta > Magnoliopsida > Malpighiales > Euphorbiaceae > Garcia > Garcia nutans. The sequence continues at coordinate 25,432,414 of CANTUV010000007.1, read as the reverse complement.
ATTTACTATTCATAAAATAGTAATTTTCTATTCATAAATAGTAGTAAATAGTATTTACTATTGAAAATAGTAATGTTACTATTTATCAATAGTAATTTACTTTTCATGAATAGTAAAATTTACTATTCATAAATAGTAAAGTTTACTATTCATGAACAGTAAACTTACTTTTGATTATTATTTTTATTTTTATATTATGCTCTTTAATTATTATTGTGTTTGCCTTTATTATTATTATTTATTTTGTATTTTTATATTATTATCTTTTTTAGAAAATTTAGAAAAAATATATTAATTTAAGCAGATAGGATAATATGTACTTACCTGGTATTAACTTACCTGGCTATGTGTTAGCATGATCATTGCGTTGTTTGGGCTGGAGTGTGTATTTACAAAGCCCGACAATGGTACGATGTGGTGCCTTCTCGGGTAAGGCAGATTATCCGAGATTGCGGCTTTGAGCAGTTCATCTTACAATTGCCATCCGAGGAATATCAGATAGCCCGGAGCGTAGTCCAGGCGCTTGCAGAACAATGGTTGGACACAACCCACACTTTTCACTTGCCCATTGGAGAGATGACAATTGGTCCGGTCGATTTTACTGTTATAACCGGCCTTCGATTTGATGGTGTTTCGGTTCCTCTGACCAATGATATTTTAACATTTGAAGAAATTCAGGAATTAATTGGTATGGAACCATCATATAAAGGGCCTTTTAAGATAAAAATTGAGCCAATTCGTAGTTATTGGATGAACTACGAAGGACGGGTTGGCAGAGACACGGCCCAACAGTATGCTCGAGGATTTTTGTTATATTTGCTTGGGTCGACCATCTTAGGCAGCAATGAATCCTCCATCAACTTGTCAGTGTTGAGTGCCCTTTCTTATTTCAGAATGGTACCGTCTTCTGGCTGGGGTGAAGCTGGTCTCGCCTGTCTTTACCATGGTCTTGATAAACTTTGCCGAAACAAAAAGTCTTTTGTTGGCTTGATGGCGGTTGTTGAGGTATTCTTCTTCTACCAATATCATTTTCACTCTTTTCTAACACAACCTCGTCAGGGTACCCGGTATTTCTCGAGATAGGGTCGGGTATCCGAGATTAAATTTCTGGTTGTCAAATCGTGTGGACGTCCCCGGCTCTCGCCATGTACATACTCATCGCTTTGTGTTGAGCCGCTTAACCTAGGACCAGGTAAAATAACATTAGTATGCTTTAAATTTTATGTGAAAGTTTACTTACCTTATGTCATCTTGCAGGTGAATTTGGCCTGGTGGAACCCAGATGAGTGAGCAAACTGGTCTCCTTTGATGAGGGCTGCGCTATCTTTTCAACATTCTCGTCGAGTCATCACTGGCCCAGTGTCTAGTGGCTGATTTCTCAGAGAGAGAGTTTATGAGTGGTTTCTCGGTCCAGAGCGGCGGAGGATTCCGACGTCTTGCCCAAAATACACTTTAAATATTATGTCGATACCGGAGGATGCCTGGTGACCGTCTCGATACGGTTATGGTATTGAATGATTTCTTTATCCGCCGAGTGCATCTTATGCCCATTTTATTAAACGAAGGCTCTTGAACTTTGATGTATCTCTTGTTGGCGTACGGGAGATTCCCGAGAAAAATGAGGGTAGAGATGAAGAGGAACATCATGGAGATGCAGGAGAGTTTGTTCCACATCTCGGGGCTAGTACTTCTCAGGTAAAACCTTTACCATTCTTCCTTTGCAACTGCTTCTTTCTTATCTTATTCTTTAATGATTGTTGCAGGCTGTTGGCTCATTTGATCATGAGGCTGGACCTTCTTTTACTGCTCCTTCGTTTGCTCATTTTAGCCCGCCAGATATGCCATCTCATCCGCAGGGCATTGATATGAACTACTTGGTGAGTTTTCTTATTTCAGGGTAATTTATGCTATATGTATGCATGATTATGTATGCTCTTACCTTTTTCCTTTTTGGCTCACAGTGGATGCTCGAAGAACAAAATAGAAAACTTCAAGAAGAGTTGGTTGCGAGTCATCAACAGGCTTCTCATTTTGAAAGTTTATATCATCAATTCGAACAACATTTTCGAGACTTTCGATTTCAGGGGATGAGGGATCCTGGCGCTTCTTCATCAAGAGGCCCTCAGACTGATGACCATGAGATCCTTTCGTTTGCTTCTGATGAGGACCGTGACGGATCGAAACTTCAAGGTAATAGGGATTTTGGTGATCTTGCTTCGAGCGGACTCTGGACGAGTGATTTGCCCCCTCCTCCAACAGGCGATGACTTTTTCAGGGCTTTATTTGATGACCTACCACCACCCTCTTAGTGATGTATAAATATTGTATCAATTGTATAAAAAATTGTACAATAATGAAAAAAATACAATTTCCATCTTTCCTGTAACTTTTTTTTATCACATCAAAAACAGTGCATCACAATTTCATAATTTCGCAGCCGCACCATTTGCTAAACCAAATCCAACGCGGTAAAGGAAATTCGTTGCTAATTCCTTTCCTTATGCCATATGGTCTTATTCTTTCTAATCACCTTTTCCTCATCACTTTTGGAAAAGGTTATTTCCTCTATATAAAACACCTTTCATGCCATATTTCATACAGAATCCAAAATTCTTTCCATTCCCACGCAAAGAACTCCCTTTAACAATTTTAATTTTTCTTTATTCATCCACCATGACCGAACATCATTTAAAGAAGATAAAAATTCTATTTAAGAATATGGATGCTATTCACTGGAAGCAAATTTCATGGTCAAAACTTGATATTTTAAAATGTTTTCAAAATGTTAAATTGGACCACTCCTTCTTACATGTTGTGGCTTCCTTTTGGGATACGGATTCTAGGGTATTTAAAATTAACGGCTTTGAAATATGTCCCTTGATTGAAGAATTTGAGGCCATCCTTGAATATCCAAATAATCAACAAATGGCATTATTCACATTGATTTCCAAAACTCAATAGAAGATGCAGATGTTATTTCAAATTCCAAAACCCGAAGTTCTTCGGTTGATGAGAGGTGAAAAAATTATACTTGCTCCTTTGATTGACTTTTGTCTCTCTCATTTGGCTCCTACTAAGGCATGGGCACGCATGCTTTGTCATTGCTTGCTCGGCCAATTCTTGCTTGTCTCTTCCAACGACAATATTGATCCACGGGTATTGGATATTGTGGACCAAATGGAAGGAGGCTTGTCGCCGGTACCTGTGATCTTAGTCGAGACCTTAGTTGGATTAGACCGACTTAAATCAGGATTGACAAAGAGATTGACTGGGAGTCCATTGCTGCTTTAGGTAATTACTTAAACTGCCCTTTTGGGTTTTCAATTTAGGTTTTCTTTTTTTTTTCTCTTCTTTTTATTGCTCTAATTTTTGCCTAGTCCACCCATGAGGGTTTTCGAAACTAGCGAGCTGTCTTAATTTTTATTGCTCTAATTTTTGCCTAGTTCGCCCATGTGGGTTTTCGGAACTAGTGAGTTGTCCTAATTTTTGCCTAAGCTGCCCTTGCGGGTTTTCAACTTAGCGGACCCCTTTTTTTCTTTTTTTTTAAATTTAATTCTTTCTTCATAGAATTAGCTTCAGGAGCATCTTTGCTTGCTTGATACTCCATCCATGGATTTTGCCAGATATCTACCACGTCATCATTCAGCTAGGAAACTACTCCACCCTGCTTCTTCATATGCTAACTGGGTTGACTGGATCCACTCATGCTCTGAAGTCAATATCGGTTAGTTGGTACCTTGGTGGAAGATTTCTCGTATCACCATGCGGACATACTTGATGTACATTCCCCTTGTTGCTCTTCGTCAAGGTACATGCTATGATCCTTGATAACTTGGCCGTCAATATGGAGCTGAGCCTCGTGATTCTGACTTTACTCCCAATTTAGACATGCCTTGCTTAACTAAAGCCTACTTAGATCAGCTGAGACAAAGCTGGCCTGCACGTTACATTTATCGACTGCCATAGATTTTACATTTGTTAATTCAGAAAGTGTATTGTTAGAACAAAAATTAATTAAAGTAATAAAAGATTCTTCTTTTCCACTTAAAATTTATCATCACCTTTTGTTATTGTGTTTATTTATTTGATCCATACCTGGTCAAATACTCATAACAGCGTACATAGAACAATTTTAACATTAATTCTATTTTATTAAATTAGGGAACAACCAAACATAAAGCCAGCATACACAAGATCACTCATGTTGCCAACTAGCCCTTTCGGGTTTTCTAATTGACGATTTTCTCTCATTTAGCCCTAATTGTTGCCTAGCCCGCCCTCTTAGGTTTTCGGAACTAGCGGGCTGCTCTAACTTTTGCCTAGGCCGCCCTTTTTGGATTTTCAACCTAGCTAGCTTTATATATATATATATATCATACATAAAACTTCTTCAACCTGTCAATGTTTACTAGCTCACTAAACTCATTTATGTCCATGTCTGATAACTTTACCGCACCTTTGTTCATGATTTGTTTCATGACATATGGCCCTTCCCAGCTAGGCCTAAACTTCACTATTGGATCAGATATATTAGGCTTACATTGCTTCAACACCAAATCCCTGACTCTAAATTTTCTGATTTTAACCCTTCTATTGTAGGCCCGAGCTATCTTCTTTTGATACAGTTGGTGATGATACAGTGCCTTTAACCTTCTCTCTTCTAGTAAAGCTAACTGTGTGTATCTGCTCGTTATCCATTCCGTTTCAGGTAGTTCGGCTTCCATGACTACTCTCAATGACTTGATCTCAATTTCAATTGGTAACACTGCTTCCATCCCGTAAACCAAAGAGAACGGTGTCATTCCAGTAGGTGTTCGCACACTTGTCCTATATCCCCATAAAGCAAAGGGAAGCATCTCTGACCAATCCCAGTAGGTCTTCGTCAACTTGGACAAAATTTGCTTAATTGTCTTGTTTGTTGCTTCTACTATACCATTAGCCTTTGGTCTATAAGGAGAGGATCTATGATGATGGATTCGGTACTTTGAGAATAAATCCTTAACTGCTCCTTGAAACTGTACCCCATTGTCTGATATCACACTGTGCGGGACCCCGTATCTGCAGATGAGGTTCTTTTCAATAAATCTAGCCATTTGGCTTGCACCCAGTTTGTTGAAGGATTCGGCTTCGACCCACTTTGAAAAATAATCTACTGCTACCACAATGAAACGGTGACCGTTTGAGGCTGTCGAATGTATTTCTCCTATAATGTCGATACCCCAAGTGGCAAATGGCCAGGGTGAAGACATAGAATGCAATTCTTCAGGAGGCATGTGATTCAAGTTACCATACATCTGACATTGTTGGCACTTCTTTACAAACTCAATACAATCTTTTTCCATGGTCAACCAGTAGTAACCTTGTAGAATAATCTTTTTAATTAGGGCCAAACCACTCATGTGCGGACCGCAACTTCCTGGATGTATTTATGACATGATACGCTCTACTTCAGGCTTTCTTAAACATCTCAAATGCACCCTATCAGGCCATCTTCGATATAACTCTCCATGAAATGTGATGTATTGCAATGACCACCGCCTTATGGCTCTTCTTTCTTTCTTTTCTGCCCCCAGCGGGTATTCTCTTTCCTCCAAAAATTGCCTTATAGTATCATACCACGCATCATGGTCTGTGTCAATTTCCATGATTGTCTCATATTCATAGCAAGGAGTTGATGAACTGGTCAAGATCAGAGTCTTAAGAAATAAGCTGAAAGGGTTTTCCCATACCGAAGCCAATGTGGCTAGGGCATCAGCCATTTGATTTTCTTCTCTTGATAGGTGTATAAACCTACATTCCTTAAAGTTCTTTTTCATAATGGTCAGGTAATGGTGGTATGGTTTTAATTTTCTTCTTTTAACTGCCACTCTCCATTTACTTGGGATACTACTAGTAATAAATCGCCAAAAACTTCCACCTTATCCACCTTCATAATCATTAGGGTTTCCAAACTGAAATACAAGCTTCATACTCCACCATATTATTGGTTGCCCTAAATTTTAACTTTTTGGCTAAAGGGATAAGTTCCCCTTCGGGCGATTCTAGTATAACTCCCAAACCTGCTCCTTTTTTGTTTACTTCTCCATCAAAATACATTTTCCACCCTTGTACTTCAATTGCTTCTAAATGTTCATCCAGAAATTCCAAGAATACTTCTTCGCTATGTGGTAGTGATTATTGGGCCAGGAATTCTGCCACCGCTATACCTTTGATTGTTTTCCTGGTTACATACTCAATCTCAAATTCTTCTAATATTATCAACCACCGACCATTTTTCCTAATCAAAGAGGGTGTCTCCCTTAAGTACTTCATTGGATCCAGCCTGGAAATTGCTTGCACATTATGCGATTGAAAGTAATGCCGCAACTTCTTAAAAGACCAAACCATGGGTATACAGGTCTTTTCAATGATACTATACTTAATTTCATAAGGTAGGAGCTTTCTACTCAAATAGTAAACTGCATGCTAAATCCCTGACTCATCCACTTGGGCTAGCATGGCTCCTATTGACTCTTCTTCTATAGCTAAGTATAGTAATAGAGGTTTGCCGGGTTTAGTTGGTTTTAAAACAGGTGGATTCAACAAATACTCTTTTATTCGCTCAAAGGCCTTTTGACATTCTTCATTCCATATGGCTAGCTGATTCTTTCTAAGCAATTTGAAGATAGGCTCACAAATTATTGTGAGTTTTGCTATGAATATACTAATGTACTGTAGTTTACCAATAAATCCCCTAACTTCTCTCTCCGTCTTAGGGGCTGGCATGTCCCTGATTGCTTTAACTTTGTCAGGATCAATCTCAATGCCATTTGGACCAATCACATGTACCTATAATTTACCTGAGGTAACACCGAACACACACTTCTTCGAGTTTAATCTTAGCTTATATTTCAAAGCTCTATCGAAGAATAATTCTAAGTTTTGGAAGTGTTGTTCCCTTGTATCTGATTTAACCATCATATCATCAACATATACTTCAAATTCTTTGTGCATCATGGCATGAAATAATGTGGTAGCCATCCTTTGGTAGGTTGCTCCAGCATTCTTTAAGCCGAATGGCATCACCCTATAACAAAATATACCCCATGTAGTAATGAAAGCAGTTTTGGCTTTATCCTCTTAGGCCATTAACACTTGATTGTATCCGGAAAATCCATCTACAAATGAGTGTAGCACACTAGACGCTGCACTGTCAATGAGAACATCTATATGGGGTAAAGGAAAATCATCCTTAGAGGAAGCCTTGTTCAAATCTCTATAATCCACACAGACCCTTATCTTTCCATCTTTCTTTGGCACAGGCACTATGTTGGCTAGCTAATATGGATATTCTATCACTTTAAGGAACTTCACTTGTATTTGCTTAGTGACCTCTTCCTTAACCAATTCAGCCCACTCAGGTCTTAATCGCCTAAGCTTTTGTTTGATAGGTTTCATGTGAGTGTAAGTAGGAATATGATGCTCGGATATGTCTCGATCTATTGCAGGCATATCCTTATAAGACCAAGCAAACACTTCTTCATATTTTTTGAATATTTTTTCAAATCTCTCTCTCTTTCATCAGGAGTAAGGTCGGATGCTATGCTAATGTTTTTAGGATTTTCAGTTGTTCCCAAATTTAATGATTGTGTCTTAACAGAATTAATATTAAAGATGCTCATGTAACTGCTATTTGAATGTATGCAACCATCAGGAGAAACATCACACAAGTAAGCAAAATTAGACTTTATTGCATTCATTTTAGAAAAGAAAACATCATCATCCTCATACAAAGCAGACAAATAAAATCAAAATCAAAATCATTGTTCTCAAAATCATAAGGCAGGATGTCTTCAAACGTTTCTTCAACCAGGGCAGCAATCTCCTCCGGAGTCTTTTCAGCTTTCAAGATGGCTTCATTCTTCTCTTTTGGATTGGATTCTTTGCTGGTTGGCAGGGTGAGCTCTTTCTTCAATTGCTCCACTAGCTTGGCCACATTTGCAAAAATTTCAAAACCTGGGATTAACTTTCCCATGAACATGATTGGCTCAAGCTTTCCTCAAAGTTGTCCCATATCTGGAGCTTTGATAAAGATCTCTTCAAGTGGTGGGAAGCTCATCTTCTCACTTCTTTGGCTGGACATTGTTGTCTTCATCATATCCCAACCCTTTCTTGGTAGTTTGAGTTCTAAAGTCTGGCAGCTTTGTCAAACCGGCCTTACCCTTTCCAAGACCAGCTCCGGAAAGGTAGTTCATGTTCTTCATCATATTCAAGACTTTGGAGTGCACTACTTCATCATCAGAAATTACAGCTACTTGGAAACCATTGAGAGGCCTCTTAATCATTAAAGCATTAACAATCTCATTATCTTTAGCTTCAATAACCACTGTCTCATCTCCGTTGGGGAACTTGATCTTTTGATGAAGGGTGGAAGGAACTCCACCAAGAGGATGAAACCATGGTCACCCCAAGAGCAAGGCGAAGGTAACCGGTATGTCTAAAACCACAAATTCAACAATAGATTCAATTGGACCAACCTTGACAGCAGCTTTGAAAGTCCCTTCAGCATGCCTCTTAGTGTTGTCATAAGCCCGAATTGTTACCTCGATTGGGTTTAAATCTCTTGTAGACATGGCTAGCTTTTGCAATATCTTAAGTGGACAAACATTTATGGCGGACCCATCATCGACCATTACACATGGAGTCCTCTTCCCCTTGACTTCTATTTTGATAAAGAGAGGGCGGATGTGATCTCTCCCCTCCTCTAGTAAGTCTGCATCCGAAAAAGAAACTGCTCCCATATTAACCTCACTCTTTTTCTTGAACCTCTTCACAATTCATTACCCCTCCAATTTTTATGAAGTTGATCAGCTCCTCCGGTGTAGTGGAGGTAGAAATCGGCATGCCAGCTAAGCATTTGGCCATAGTTTCTCGGTGCTTTTTAGAAGTAGCTAATAAGTCCCAAATGCTAACACTTGCTTAGGTTCTTTTCAATTGCTTGAGTACAACATCATCTTCTTCTTCTTTATTTTCTACTTCAACTTCCTTTCCCTTATTAGTTTCTACCTCCTTAGGTGGTGGCCTTGCATAAGGCTTACCGAATCTAGTGTTCATTACCTCATCTTCTTTGGGCTCAGACCAAGTCCACTCCTCCTTCTTGGATAGAAGATCATCATCACTATCGCTTGAATCCCAAAACCTATTGACAACACAAATTGTTACTTCTTCACCCAACATAGCTTATTTAATTTTGACAAATACCTCTTCTTCTTCGGTTGCTTCTCCACCCACATCTTGAAAAGAAAACATGACAAAGTCCTCAAGTAAACCTCCTCCAATCATGAAGGTTGCCGGTGGTGGTGCTCTATTGAACTTTGGTAATGGATTGTCTTTGGTGTTTTGCTTATTGGGCTCGGGTAGCTTCCCATTATCAATTAGATTTTGGATCTCATGTCTCAACCTTACACATCTATCTGTGTCATGCCCTTGCATTTGATGAAACTGACAAAATGCTTTAGTGTCAAAATTAGTGGGAGAGGGTTAGGCAAAGGACGAGGATTCAAGGGTTGTAGTAATCCCTTTCTTTGAAGTTTATTGAGAACCCAAGACATCGGCTTCCCAAATTCTAAAAATTGTCTCCCTATTCCTTGGTTAGTAGCATTAACACCGACTGCCTTTTGCATGCTTTGGCTACCAGATTGATAGTTCCCTTTCTCGTTCCTTCTTATTGAAAAACTGTTCTTCTCCCTTTCCCATTCTTCAATTTGCAAACCAGCTTGGAGAAGGTCTTTGAAATCACGGATGAGTGTATGAGACATCCTCTCACGAAGACTAGGCAACACCCCTCTCACAATCATCCTTATTTGATCGGATTCATCGGGCCTCTTTTTGAGCAAAGCGGCCTTGTTTCTCCATCTCTTCACATAATCCACAAAATTCTTATTCGATCTTTGCCTAATGGACTCCACTTCCATCAAGGTAACTTCCATCTCGACATTATTTCCATATTGTTGGATGAAGGCTTGGTAAAGCAGATCCCAACTCTTTTGTGTTCCATCGTCTAAGGTATTGAACCAATTTTGGACGACAGGGTCCAATGAGAGCATAAAGTACCTTAGAGTTTGAGCCTTAGTAGCTCGGGCAGACTGCATAACAGTGATATACTACTTTACATGGAGATGAGGATTTTCGGTTCCATCAAACTTCGCGAAAGATGGCATCTTGAACTTGTACGGGACTTCTTCATCTAGCTCAAACAATTTGTCAACTTCGGACATTTCCTCAGTTTTCAGTTTCTTCTCAAATTTCTTTTCTAAATCAGCAATCATCTTTTCAACATCAGAAGTTTCGGTCTTCTTCATAGTTGATCTTTCAACAATCTTTGGTTCTTTCTTCTTGTCTTGAGCATCTTGGTAGTATTGAGCCCAATCGTCATCATCATCATTGATCACCTTTTCATCATCAAAAACCACTTCACCAACTTTTGACTTCCCTTTGTCCTTTGGCTTCTTAGTGCTAGCAGATGCCTCAGTATGATTTTCTAAGATTGCAGTCAATTGGTTCTTTATGGTCTCAGCTAGGGCCTCTTTTATTTCTTCCATCTTGGCTTTGAGGGCCTCATCCACCATCCTTTGAATTTGTTCGGGCTCCATTGTTTTTGGTGAGCAAGTGATTGAGTCGTTGCTAGATTCTTCGTCATCGGCATAGGTCAGATTGTTGTAAGCTTTTGAACTGTCATAATCTAGGGCTGTGAGCCAGAGAGGATCAATGATATGAGATGCAAATGTATGCATGTATGCATGTATGCACGAACAATTAACAAACAAGGACAAATAGGATGTTCCTTTCGACCTTATAACATCCACACACGAATGGCTAGTTTCTTTTCCTAGGTATATGGTTGACAAAATACCATCATAGGGCATCTTGTTTTCGAATAATTCCCTCGGACGTTTCAACCAATAGTTATATTTTTGAAAATGGAAATCAATTTATAATAATTCCCATTAATTAGGTTTTAATCCATTCAACCGACTATAGTAGCTTTTATGCTACATTGAATTAAAACTAAATTAAGAGGTTTATTATAGATAGATTTCTCACTTGAAAAAGTAACTAATGATTCATACCAAAAACAAGCCCATGATTAATTATCCTTAGTATAAACTAGGCTCACAATTGATTTTTAGTATTTCGTAATTGACCTAAATAATTTGCAAGCTCTTTGTAAAAAAAGGTTGGGTGAAAATAATTTTGTTTCTAAGCCCATTGTAAAAAGATTTTAGGAAAAATGGATTTTGGGCTTAGTATTTGGGCCATGAGCAAAAAAAATTTTGATTTGTTTTTAGAAAAGTTTTATGTCGAAAGACCATTTTGAAAAGTTTTGAAAATAGTTTTGGTCTTTTGGACTTTAAAGAAAATATTTATTTTGAGCTCACAAGATATTTAGGTCATATTAGAAAAAGAACAAACCAAATAAGCCATGATTTAAGCCAAGATAAATTAACCATAGTTAAACAACATGCATTTGGGGTAAAACCTAAGGAAAGTAACTAGGCCAATTACATGAGCTTTAGTATTTGGGTTAAAAGGCTTAGGTTCCCATAGCAAGTATATACTGAATGGTACGAGGCTATGAGTGGTTATGCCATGCTCGATCTCCATACATTGAGTGAAAGTATGGTATCCCTTACATAACACAACATGGGTAACACGGGCGTCCTAACTCACGCACACAATGCAATCTAATATGATGCAATGGATAATATCATTATAAGAAAGAATAGAATAATAAAAAGACCAACATAATCAACTTCTCTTATCCCCAGTGGAGTCGCCACTGTGAGCAATGATTTTCGCCCCCACTCCCGGTGGAATGGTTGTTGCGACTTCGGCACTGTTTAGGCTCGGGGCCATAGAGAACAAAAACCTAAGTCCGAAGAAAATGGAGTTGCCACCCGGACGGGCTGGGAAAAAAGAAAAGGGTGGATGACTCAATTCCTAAGGAATCCCTAACCCCCTAATGGGTTTGGAAAGTTGGGTACGTGTGGGGAAGGTGAGAAATGGCCTAGTACCCCCACAACGCCCGGTTCATTAGAACCGGCCTCCTTTATAGGTCTTAATATTATAAAATTCTTAAGTATAACAATATTATCCATAATTTACACAATAATTAAAATAAAGCATCGATATATTAAAAATCAAAACAATGTCCAAACAAAACAAATAAATGGACACCCATCCGAGGATGGAAACATGTCCTTACTAATGAGGTAAGAAACATGTCCTTTACATTGGTTCTAAAATAGAAAAGCAATTTAAATTACATGTTATTTAACTAATGAGGTACCCACCAAGTAGAAACATACCTCTTACAACATTTGGAAATCTAAATAAATCGATAAACGTAAATAACCATTCATCATAAATAAATCATTCATCAAAGGTAAACTAAATAAACCAAGCATTGAACTTAAATAAATTAAAGCATATAAAATAAATCAAAGCATCATCAAATATAAAATTGAACAAAGCAAATAAAGATTCAAATTAAGGGTACTGTTTCTATTTAAATTTCTTTATTTAATGTGTTTAGGGTTTTGGATTTTATAGGTTTAGGATTTATAATTCTTAGCTATTGTGAACTTTAAGGAATTTACATGAATTAAAGTTTTATAATTTAAGAGGTTGATAAAGTTCTTTAACCAAATTAGTGCTTGAGTGGTAAAATCATGAAACTATGGTTTGGGCTCTTCAAAACATTAAGTTTAAGACTATTAGCTACTGAATTATGTTTTTAAGCTTACTGTGTAAAAATTATAACATTTATGTTTATAAGGTTTTTTAAAGTTTAAAGGTTTAGGGTTTAGAAAAAATTAGGGTTTAGGTTAGCTAGTTTAAGGTTTACTTTTTTTGTTTTAAAGTTGAATTAGGATTTTAGAATTTTTGAATTAGGGTTACGGAGAATGCATTAAGTTTTATAATTTGGAAAAACAATTTATAATTTTATGAAGCTTTATGAGAATAAACTAAATGATTTAAAGTTTATAGGGACAGAAAAGATTTTTTTAGGATTTTTTAGAAAGAAACAGATTTAATTTATGATTTTGAGAATTTGAAAAGAAAATTAGGGTTTTGAGATTTTGAAGAAACAAAATTTTAAGCTTTTTGGAAAACAAAGCAATGAATTAAGGTTTTTAAACTTTATAAAAGGGGAATTAAGGTTCTAGGGTTTTTGAATTAAAAGAAACAATTGGATGATTTAAGCTACTGTGAAGAAATTAGACAATTGATGCATAAATCCGTTTGTTGGTTCCACCAAAAATTTCTTCTTGGATGAACAAAAACAAAGATAAGCTTTGCTGCCTTTGATGGATTGAATTGTTGTTTGCTTTCTCAAAAAAATCAATTTGATTCAAAGCCTTTCCTACTTAGTTTCGGTCTCAATTTTTCTCCAAATTTCTGTCCCAATTTCTCCTTTTGTGTTGTTTTTGGTCTTATTTATAAAAGATTTTTATGGTTAATTCTAGTTATTCACGGAAGCTAACATTGATTAAGAAAAGGAAACCGAAACCTAATTGCATTAGGTTTCAAAAAAAATTGCGTCGAAAAAATTTTGCTTGCGAAAAACACTGCTGCGGAAAAATTACGCTGGAGAAAAAAAACTGCTGCGAAGAAAATGCACTGGCAAAAAAAAAATGCCGCAGCTGGTTGCTGCAGCGGGCGAGAATGGGCCTAGGGGCGAAATGGCCCACGGCCATTCGTCCCGCGCTGGTTTTCTGCGACGATTTTTTCGTCGCCGATTTTTTATTTTTATTTTTTGTTTATTATTATTATTTTTTATTAATAAAAATGAAATATTATTTAATTAAGATAACAAAAATTATTTTGGACTAATTAAAATATATTGGACAATACATAAATTATTTTGGACTAATTAAAATATATTGGACCGGACTGGGTCAAAAATTAAGGGTCTACAGGCGGCTTAGGCAAAAATTAGGATAGCTCGCTAGTTTCGAAAACCCACATTGGCAGACTAGGCAAAAATTAGAGAATTAAAAAATAATAAAAAAAAGAATCCACTAAGTTGAAAACCCGCAAGGGCGGCTTATGCAAAAATTTGGACAGCTCGCTAGTTCCAAAAACTTGAAAATACGAACTAGGTAAAAATTAGAGCAATAAAAAAAAGAACCTAAATTGAAAACCCGAAAGGGCAATTTAGGTAATTACCTGAAGCAACAATGGACTCCCGGTCAGTTTCTTTGATAATCTCAATTTAAGTTGGTCTAATCCAACTAAAGTCTCAGCTAAGATCACGAGTATCGGTGACAAGCCTCCTTCCATTTGGTCCATGATATCCAATACTCGTGGATCAATATCGCCATCAGAAGAAACAAGCAAGAATTGGCCAAGCAAGCATAGAAAAAGCATACGTCCCCATGCCTTAGTATGAGCCAAATGAGAAAGGCAAAAGTCAATTAAGGGACCAAGCAGAATTTTTTCACCTCTCATCAACTGTAAAACTTCGGGCTTTTAAAGTTGAAATAACATTTGCATCTTTTGTTGAGTCTTGGAAATCAATATAGGTAATGCCATTTGTTGATTGCATAGATATCCAAGGATGGCCTCAAATTCTTCAATCAAGGGACATATTTCAAAGCCATTAATTTTAAATGTCCTAGAATCCACATTCCAAAAAGAAGCCATGGCATGTAAAAAAGAATGGTCCAATTTAACATTTTGAAAACACATCAAAGTATCAAATTTTGACCAAGATATTTGTTTCCAGTAAATGGCATTCATATTTTTAAATAGAACTTTTATTTTCTTCAAATGGAGTTCGGTCATTGTGGAATACTGAAGGAAAATTAGAATTGTTAAAAGGAGTTTTTACGTTGAAGTAGAAAATCTCCTGGCTTCTATATGAAATTATGGCATGAAAAGTGATTTATATAAGAGGATTGTGCTATTCCAAAATTGATAAGGAAAAGCGTGAGACCAAGATGCATGAGGATAGGGAATTGGCGATGAATGTTCTTGAATTTCCGCGTTGCCTTTGGTTTTAGTAAATTGGTGTGACTGTGAAAATATTGAATGTGAAAAGAAAAATTGTAGCGCAATAATGATGATGGAAAAAAAAGAGTTGCAGTAAAAAAAATTATATATCATCATTATTATTTTTATACTTATTATACAATATTTCCTTAATTGATACAATACTCATACATCACTAAGAAGGAGGTGGTAGATCATCCAATAAAGCTCTAAAAAAATCATCTCCTGTTGGAGGAGGAGGCATATCACCCATCCCGAGTCTGCCCGAAGTAGGAGCACCTGAATCTCTATTACCTTGGAATTCATATCTGTAACGGTCCTCATCCGAAGTAGATGAAAGGATCTCATGGTCATCAGCTTGGGCCCCTCTAAATGAAGAAGCACCATGATTTGTCATCCCCTGAAACTGGAAGTCTCGAAAAGCTTGCTCTGACTGGTGATACAATTTCTCAAAATGGACGACCTGTTGACGACTAGCAGCTAACTCTTCTTGAAGTTTCTTGTTTTGTTATTCAAGCATCCACTGTGAGCCAGAAAGGAAAAGAGTAAGAACAAATAGCATAAATTATCATGAAACAAGAAAACCTACCAGGTAATTCATATCAAAGCCCTGTGGATGAGATGGCATCTCCAGTTGACTAGAATGAGCAAATGGAGGAGCAGTAAAAGAAGGTCCAGCCTCATGACCAAATGAGCCAGCAGCCTGCAACAATCATTAAAAAAAAAGTCAAAACAAGTTAAGAAAGAAGCGATTGCAATGTAAAAATGGTAAAAGTTTACCTGAGAAGTGCTAGCCCCTAGATGTGAGACAAACTCTCTTCCCTCTCCATGATACTCCTCTTCATCTCTATCCTCATTTTCCTCGAGAATCTCCCGTACACCAATAGGAGATACGTCATAGTTCAAAAGTCCTACTTGAATAAACTGGATATAAGATACACCTGGTGGATAGAGAAAGGTTTCACATCATAACCATGCCGAGCTAACCACCATGAATTCTCCGACATTGATGTGATATTTAAAGTATATTCTGGGCAATGCATCAAAATCCTTCGCTGCTCGAGATCAAGAAACCACTCGTATACCCTCTCTCTGAGAAACCAGCTACTAGACACAGGGTCGGCAATGACTCGGCGGGTATGTTGAAAAGGCAGTGTGGCATTCATGGAGGAAGTCCAATTTGTCCGCTCTTCTGTGTTCCAGCAGGCCAAATTGACCTACAAAATGACATAAGGTAAGTGGACTTTTATATAAATTTTAAAGTATACTGATGCTATTTTACCTGGCCCCAGGTTAAGCATCTCAAGAGAAAGCGTTGGGTATGCACATGGTGAGAGCCGAAAACTTCTACACGATCTGACAACCAAAAATTTAATCTATAATATCCGACTCTCTCTCGGGAAATAGCAGGCACCCTCACAAGATTGTGCTCATATGCCCATGCCTACAACAATAATAAAAATCAAATTCATGCAAGAAAAAGAATGGAATTGACATTGGTGGAAGAAGAGTACCTCGATAACCGCCATAAAGCCAATAAAAGACTTCTTATTTCTGCAAATTTTGTTAAGTCCATGGTAAAGACATGCAAGGCTGGCTTCACCCCAGCAGTAAAGCAATACCATACTCATATCAGTAAGGGCCTTCAACATCGACAAATGGATGGCGGATTCAGTGCTGCCTAAAATGGTCGACCCGAGCAAATACAGCAAAAATCCTCAAGCATATTGTTTGGCTGTGTCTCAGTGAACCCGTCCTTCGTAGTTCATCCAATAATTCCAAATTGGTGCAATTTTTATCTTAAAGGCCCTTTAAATGATGGTTCCATACCGATTAACTATTGAATTTCTTCGAATGTTAGAATATCATTTGTAAGAGGGACAGAAGGCCATAGTACCGGATACCAGTTATGGTTGTATAATCGACTGGGACAATGGTTATTTCTCCTATAGGTAGGTGAAAAGTATGGGTCGTGTCCATCCACCATTTTGACAATGCTTGAACTACACTCCTGTCTATCGGATACTCCTCGGATGGTAATTGCAAGATAAAGCTTTCAAAATCGCAATCCCGGATAATTCGTCTTACCCAAGAAGGCGGTACATCATACCATTGTTGAGCTTTATAGACACATCCTCTGCCCCGGATAATACAACGATCATGCTGACACAGAGCCAGGTAAGTTAACACAAGGTAAGTATATCATCATATCAATACCGCTGATTTTTTAGGCTCTAGTTATTTATATTCTATTTTTAGCCTATCTATTTACTTAAATTGTTAAATATATTCATCTAATTAATTTATTTTTTCTAAATCTTAAAAAAAAAGAACAACAACAATAAAAAAACAAAACAAAAAATAAAAAAAATAAGAAGAAATAAAAAAGAGAATCAAAATGAAAAAAAAGAAAGAAAAATAATCTGCTGTTAAAATAAATAATTACCTTGCTCTTTTGATTTGAACTGCGATGAAGCGGCATCCCGGCTAATAGACTTATATTTTCATTTTCATGTCGCCGAATAAACTCCTATAACTCAGCATTAGATTGAGTTCATGATCTTGAAGCATGTATTTTTCTCCTTAACTCTATGCTAAACTCTCTGAGATAAAAATGTATAAGTATGAATGAAATGAAGAAATGAGTCGAGCTTTATATAGAAAACTTGCAAGGGAAAAAGACAAAAATAAAAAGAGGAAAACAATATTCTTGTGAAAAAAGTAAATGTTACTATTGATAAAGAGTAAATTACAACTTACAAATAGTAAATGAATAGTTAGTAAACAGTGCATAAATAATAACTACATAGTAAATAAATAGAAAACTCATTTATTCAATTCAATCATTCAGATACTTGGGTGTATATAAATATTTTTATACTTTTAAAATATTTTTACACGCAGGGGGCAAGGAGAAGATATGTGCATGGTAAAAATTAGCTAAATTTTTTGCAAATTCCTTTAGTATCCTACCGACTATAATTATTTTTTGCAGACAATTAAATCTCTCTTAGCTTAGGTCCAGAACCTAAATTTTTTCTTAAGTCCAGAACTTAGCTCGGGTCCGGAACCTAAATCATCCCGGGTCCAGAACCCAAGTCTTTTCCAAGTCTAGAACTCGAACCTGGTCCAGAACCCAAATCATCCTCGGTCCAGAACCCAAGTTTGTTTCGAGTTCAGAACTCAAACTAGGTCCAGAACCCAAACCATCCCGGGTCCAGAACCCAAGTCTTTTCCAAGTCCAGAACTCAAACCGGGTCTAGAACCCAAACCATCCCGGGTCCAAAACTCAAGTTTTTTTCGAGTTCAGAACTCAAACTAAGTATAGAACCTAAACCATCCCGGATCTAGAACCCAAGTCATTTTTGAGTTTAGGACTCAAACTGGGTCTAGAACCCAAGTCTATTTTTAGTTAGAACTCGAACCGGATCCAGAACCCAAACCATCCCGGGTCCAAAACCCAAGTCTTTTTTGAGTCCAGAACTCAAATGGGGCCCAGAACCCAAACCGTCCCAAGTCTAGAACCCAAGTCATTTTTGAGTCCAGAACTCGAACCGATCCATAATCCAAACCATCCCGGGTCCAAAACCCAAGTCTTTTCCAAGTATATAACTCAAACCAGGTCTAAAACCCAAACCGTCCTAGGTCTAGAACCTAAGTCTTTTTCGAGTCCAGAACTCAAACCGGGTCCAAAACCCAAACCATATAGGGCCTAGAACCCAAGTCTTTTTTTGAGTCTAGAACCCAAACCATCCCTAGTCAAGAACCCAAATTTTTTTCGAGTCCAAAACTCGAACTGGCTCCAGAACCCAAAACATAAACCATCTCAGAAAAATTAAGTCTTATTGCTTTTCACTCTCTTTTGCCATAGTCTCAGATCGTTCAAGCAGGGGGCAAACTGTAGACCCTTAATTTTTGACCCAGTCTGGTCCGATATTTTTTTATATAGTCTAAAATAATTTTTGTGACATTTTAATTAAATAATATCTATTTTTTATTTTTTATAATTTTTAATAAAAATAAAAAAGGAATATTAGTAAAGTTAATATAATAAATAAATAAATAAATATCGGCGACGAAAAATTTCATCGCCGAAAGTGAATTGGCTTGGGCCAAGCCAATTCACCTCAGGTTCGCCGCAGGAACTTCCTGTGGCGAATTGGCCCAAGCCAATTCACTTTCGGCGATGAAATTTTTTCCTGTTGTGAAATGGCCTTGGGCCAATTCGCCTCAGGAAATTGCTATGGCGAATTGGCTGGCCGCCCAACCCTCGCTAGCAATTTCGCCCGCAGCAGTTTTTTCGCCAGTGCAATTTTCCAAAGCAATTTTTTCCAAAACCAAATTCTATTTGGTTTTGGTTTCTTTTCCTAAATGGTTTTAATTTTCTTAGACAATTAGAAGTAGGTTTATTATTTTTCCTATAAATACCACATTAAAACACATAATTAAAGGGGAGAAAATTTGTTTTACTGAATCCGAGACTCAAAAATTCTATCAGCCAAAAGAAAACATTGGCAAGCAAGAGACAGCAACCAAAGGAAGCAATCATCTCCATATTGCTTTGCTCAACCAAAATCAAATCTGAAGCAGGCAACAGCTTGGTTCAATCTCTTCAAATTGCTCTAACTTTAGTTTATTCAATCATTAATCATCTTCACCTTTTAAATTATCATCACACTGCCTAAGTTATTTAATTATTCCTTCAATTCAATTTAGGCAGTAGCATGAATTAATTCATACAATACTTAAGATCTTAATTAAAGTAAATAATATTCGTTCAACACAAATCTAATTTTAAAAAAACCCTAAATTACTCTTCTGCTTCCAAAAACTTTAAAAACCCTAAATTGTTTTTCCCCGAACTATTTTCTTAATCATCTAAACTCTAACTTTTTGTCCAAAATTTCCAAATATCTTCTTAAATCTCCAAACCCTAATCTTCCTTTCAGTTTCCTAAAACTTTAATCATAATTGTTTCTATAAAACTCTAAACTATTTTCTTAAATCCTAAGATCAAACATGTTTTCCAAATTATCAAAAACCCTAAACTATCTTATAACTTCTTAAAACCCCATCCAGTAAACTCTAGTTTTCCTAAACCCTAATTCTTAAAACATCAAAACTTTATGACAAGTTCATCAACACCTAAAACCATAATCCAGTGAACCTAAAACCCAATCTTTTAAAATTATAAACCCCTAATAATGTCTTAAGGTTTCAAAACCCTAATTTCATGATATACTAAACCTACTTTTTAAAATCACAGTAACATTATGTTCATAAAAACAACCAAAACCTTAAATCTTTTAAACACCCAGTAGCTATATTATTACTTTAAAATATTTCTCAACAAATTAAACTAGTATATGCAAAACCGTAGTTATTGAACATAAAACCCTAGAAACCCTACTTAATGCATGAACCCCTAAAGTTAATATATTTACTATTTTATTTAAATTGGATGAATGTTTATTATATATTTTGATTAACGATTGATATCTTTGATGAATGATTTATTTATTATGAATGATTATTTACTTTTATTGATTTATTTTGATTTCCAAATATTGTAAGAGGTATGTTTCTACTTTGTGGGTACCTCATTAATTAATTTCTATGTAATTTAAATTGCTTTTATATTTTGGACCAGTGTAAAGGACATGTTTTCACCTTTTGGTGGGTGTCCTATTTAGTTTAGGCATGAACGATGTAAGGACATGTTTCCATCCTCGGATTGATGTCCATTTATTTGCTTTGTTTGGACATTGCTTTGATTTTAATATAATGATGCTTTATTTTAATTGTTGCATGTAATATGGATAATATTGTTATACTCAAGAATTTTATAATATTAAGACCTATAAAGGACGCCGGTTCCAATGAACTGGGCGTTGTGGGGGTGCTAGGCCATTTCTTACCTTCCCCGTACATACTCAACTTTTCGAACCCATAAGGGGTTGGAGATTTATTAGGAATCGAATCATCCACCCCTTTTTTTTTCCCGGCCCATCCGGGTGGCGACTTCATTTTCTCCTGGCATAGGCCCATGTTCTCTAAGGCCTTGAGCCTAAACAGTGCCGAAGTTGCAAGAACCATTCCACCAGAAGTGGGGGCAAAAATCCCCGCTCACAAGTAGTTATTAGGGCAACATGTATGAAAAGAACCGAAAACTTAAAAATATTCAATTTTGGCTCAAAAGGGACAACTAAAGATAATGTTTAAATATGGTGGATATAAGAATTTGATTACACAAACAATGCCTAAATCATCTTTTCCTCTACTTAGCAAGGTTCAATTTCACCTCAAAAGTTCTTTTAAACATGTTCTAGTCTTAGGCATAAGATAATCAAATATAAATGACAAAAGAGTAGGATCCCTCTCTAAGTAAGCATACACAATTGATTACTTTCAACTAAAATAAAGAATGCATTCAGGTTAAAATCCATAAAGTATAGCACTTCACAAAATCTTCATCTTAAAATTTTTTTTGTTTTTTTTTGTTTTTTAATAACATCAATGAATCACAAATAAGTATTGGCCTCTCATGAACTCAATCATTCAAGTGCAAGATTTCAAGCAAAATTTTTTAAAAATTTTTACAATGATAAAAAAAAAAATTTCAGTAGGTACCCTATATCCTAATCATTTATGAAAGAGTAAATGAATTCAAAAAGGAATAGAATACTTTACTAAATTTCTTAAGTTGAACTCTCCCCCAAGCTTGAAGCTTGCCACTATCCTCAGTAGTTTAGATATTAGGTAGAGAAGGGGGTGTACATGTCCATTCTTGATTGTTTTTCCTTTGCAATAAGAATCCATCCAAAAGCTCATTTCCATCCAAGTTTATCCTAAAATAAAAAAAACAAAAATAACACAAAAATAAAAGTAAAAGGAAAAATTTAAATAAAATATTGGGTTGCCTCCCAATAAGCGCTAATTTATAGTCTTTAGCTTGACTATAATTTTTAATCCTCACGGTGGAAGATCACAAATCACTTTTTCACCCAAGATGTTGCTTGCTATGTAATCTTTCCCAAACTCTTAATATCCTTGAAGCGATAGTTGCGGAATTACCTTAAAAGTACTAGGAGAATTATCTACTTCCTTGTTATCAGCTTCATTAGTAGGGCCTTGAATTACAAAAGAAAGGTCTTTTGATGTTGTCATGTTGAATTCTACGTATTCATCCCCTACTTTTAAAATAAGATTGCCACTTTCCACATGAATTATAGCTCTTGTAGTAGCTAAGAAAGATCTCCCCAAAATTATTAGAATGTCTACATCCTCTTCTATATCCAAGATAACAAAATCAGTGGGAATATAAACTTATCCACTTTAACTTGTATGTTTTCCACAATTCCCATCGGATATTTAATTGAGTGATCTATAAGTTACAACAACATCTTTGTAGGCTTCATTAGTGTGATTCTTAATTTTTTGAAAATTTAAAAAGGCATTAGACTAATGCTAAAACCTAAATCACATAAAAACATTTTGAAAATTAATTTCACCAATTTTATAAGGAATAGAAAAACTCCCTGGATCTTTAAGTTTGGAAGGGATCTTATCATGAAGATGATTGCTGCACTCCTCAGTAAGTGCAATCTTTGCATTTTCCTCCATCTTTTTCTTTAGTCTTTGAGGGAAAGGAATGGGTGGCATATAAGGTTTAACCTCTTGCTTTAATGGTGCCTCCTCTTGTTCAGCTTCACTTTCTTTCATTTTAGAAGAAAAATTTATCAAATTTAGGACTCTTGTGAAGAATCTTCAAGCTGTATACTATTATGAAAAATAACATTACAATGTTCACTTGGGTTAATTTCTGGTTGGCTTGGAAGAGCTCCTTGTGGTCGAGTATTAAGAGAACTTGCTATTTGATCAACTTGAATTTCAAGGTTTCTATTTTGGACCGCAAGTTGTTCCATCCGCAATTCAAGCTTCTCATATTGTTTTTCCATCTTATCAAACCTTTCTGCTGTTGCTCCAATGAATTTTTCTAATGCAACTTCATATGACGGCTTTTCTGGAGGATGGAATTCTTGATTTTGATTTTTGACGTATGGTGGCTGATAAGGTGCTTTTTTTATTGTTCTGGGTTCCCCATGACAGGTTGGGATGATTTCTCCATGTTTGGTTGTATGTGTTTCCTTGAGAAAATGTTGGACCTCTATTCTGGTTGCCCAAAAACTGGACTTGCTCCATAATTCTGCAGTTAGCAGTGTTATGGTTTCCTCCACATCCTTCATAAGTTAGGGATGAAGTAAGGTTGACATGCTCCAATTTCTTTTCTATTGTATCTACCTTGGCTGCAAGCAAAGAAAAAATATCAATTTCATGTAAACCAATAACTTTTTATGAACATTACGTTCTAAAGTCCAATGGTAGTTGTTTGCTACAATTTCTTCAATCAAATCGATTGCTTTAGAAGGAGCTTTATTCATTATTGCACCTCCAGTTGCTGCATCTATTGTGCCCTTGATACTTTGATGAAGGCCATTATAAAAAGTTTGAATCAAAAGCCATTCAGGGACTCCATGGTGAGGACATTTGCTTTGTAAATTTTTCAAACATTCCCAAGCTTCATATAAACTTTCACCATCTTGTTGAACAAAGCTTGTGATATCATTTCTTAATTTAACAGTTTTTGCAGGTAGGAAATATTTTGCTAGGAAAGATACGGCTAATTGATCCCATGCAGTGAATGTACCGAGTACTTTAGAAGTGAGCCAATCCTTTGTTTGATCCTTTAAAGAAACTGGAAAAAGTTGCAAACGAATAGCATCATCAGATACACAATTAATTTTAAAAGTATCACATATTTTTAAAAAATTAGAGATGTGAGCATAAGCATCCTCATGTAGAAAACCATGAAAAATTGATTGTTGAATCAAATTGATAAGTGTTGGTTTAAGATCGAAGGTATTGGCTTGAACAGGTGGTTTAACTATGCTAGATCTTGGCTGAGCATATGACATAGCATATTGCTTAAGTGTCATTTTTTGTGTATCTCCCATGGTTGATTCTTTATCAGAAAAATCTGGTGGATTGTCAAATGATGTTGAGGTTCCTTTCACTTTTTGTTCTTCTTTTCGTTCTTTCTTCTTCTTCCCAAAAGGTCATTCAATTTCTGGATTATATAGCTCAATTTTTGTATTCAAATTTCTACGCATATAAACCAAAAATTTTTAAAATAAAGGAATTAAAATAAAAATCCAAAGTAATAACAGTTTAATATTATCAATATTAGGATGATTGCCTCTCCGGTAACGGCGCCAAAAACTTGTTGTGGACTCAGCCTAGCTAATTGCAAGCACAAAGATCGTTAACAAGTAATATAATGATAAGTAGAGTATCATTTCCATGAGAAAATTTTCTTTTAAGTACTGATCAATTAAAACTAATTATTATTTGGATGATAAAATTTGATTTATGATTAAACAAAAAAATTTACTTTGAATTAAATCTAATGATATGAAAGTTAGGGTTAAGTCACCTTTATTGATTTATCATGTGTTTTCTAAAGTATTGATTTAATTTAGTTTTCCTTTCATTAATGGTTAAATTCTCCTAAATTAAGCTCAAGTCTTTCTCAAGTACTAGAACAAATATCAATTTAATCCTTATGTCTACTCTCGTGATCACAAGTAATTAAACCAATTCATTAGATTTTGTGAGAATTTTTATAACACCCCTATATCCGTATACGTACACAGCATGCTTATACGATCGTAATATACGTATACTAAATATAGAAATGCCACACTTTGCAAATACTCAAATCACATTTAAGATAAAATAAAAACTTAAGAAATACCAAATGTTTAAATAAAAATCATAAGACACAGTAGATAAAAACGTTTATTTAATACGCAACGGAAGTTATATTCAAAATTTACAAGTACAAATACATTAAACCTCAAAATTTACAAAATATGAAATATATATACATGATTGGCAGCTTGACTCTCTGATCTTTAAGCTTTAATCCAACTCTTCACAATCAAAACATCCTCAACTTGGTCTAGAAGAATCCTCCGCCTCAATTCTATCACTTCTATCACCTGTGCGATGAATCCCGATCGCGCTGAGCCAACAACTCAGTAGTTCAAACCATAATGCTATTATGCTTAATCAATAACAATGATATACATTCAAACAATAAAGGTCATACT
This sequence comes from Garcia nutans, assembly GCA_947685225.1. Taxonomy (NCBI): domain Eukaryota; kingdom Viridiplantae; phylum Streptophyta; class Magnoliopsida; order Malpighiales; family Euphorbiaceae; genus Garcia; species Garcia nutans. Next base: position 25,407,206 of record CANTUV010000007.1, on the reverse strand, counting down.
CAATATACAATATTTCATGAATATTACATATCATCATTTAAGTACTACTAACATTTCATTACATCATATCATCATTCATGACATCAGTATGACATAGACACCTATGGGCCCAACAAATATTTAATATGATATTCAGAATTCAGAGTTACTGCTTTGGTTCATAATCACAATAATCAAGCCTGTAGGCAACATATATATATATATATATCTCTATCCATGGATAGTGTAACAGACCCAGTCTCTTGGACCATCAACTCAACAAGCTTGAGGAGATCCTCAACCCGGCAAGACTGTTACCAAACATATATCTCATAATCACAATTTCTCATAATGTAACAGACCCAGTCTCTTGGACCTCAATTAAACTCAAATTGAAGAGATCTTCAACCCGGCAAGACTGTTACTATTCATAATTTCATAGGCATGCCATCGAAATCCAGAACTCTGAAACTGAATAACATATTAAACATACAATTATATCATTCTCTTTCTCAATTTGTATCTCAATATCAAATAGGCAATCATGCCTCAACAATTTCATTTGTATAACCATAGCCACTCACAATGGCTTCTCATCACATTTGAATCATCATGTCTCAATTCACAATATCATACATCATCTTTCACATATTCATAATCAATTACATTGAACATAATCATATATGCATACATACCTCAATCATCTCATTTCACATTATACATATAGTACATTTCACAAGATTCACAATGTCCAAGACATAACATTATTTATATATATATCAACAATGCCATATCAAGTGAATGTATGCAACAATGCAAGGTTTGTACTTACTTCAAAAGCAATCCACACAATTCTAAACACTTTCTTTATCCAAAAGTCCTTCACCAAATGAATTAAGGCAATTCACTTTCTTCACAACCTAAACCAAAACAATGATGAACCACATCAATTCCAATACAATCAATCACTTATTAACCTCATACAAAACCCATAGACCACCATTACAAACCAACAACTCAACCTCAAAGCCCAGGTCGTGGCCACCCAAAACCCCACGGGCATGGGTTAAGAATTGCTTCTCCCCAAAAATTGCCCAACACCCCACGGCCATGGCATCAAAAGGCCACGGGCGTGGCATCCAAGATGCTACTGCCTCCCACTAAAACATGTATTCCAAGCTTCTAATTCCATCATACCCAAAAATCATGAAGACTAACACAAATAATAAACCAAACTTAACATTGACAACACTTACCAACTCAAAACCCTAATACAACTTCAACACAAACACTTTCCAAAACCAACATCAACTCAACTTACTTCATTCAAACCAAAACCAACATCATAACTAATAAGATCAAACATACTTCAACATACTACAACCAACACACCCTATTTTCAAACATTTACCATCAAACTTTTACACCACTTCAATGAACAAAAGAAATCAAGAAAGAGAACTTACCAAAACAATGAAACTTCTTGGACTTTCACTTAATCACTTGAAAACCCCTTCAATTTTGAGCTTGAACATCAAAACAAATCTTGCTCTCTCTTGCTTTGGGGTGGCCGGCCATCAATGAAGAAAAGAAAGAAGAAGAAATAAAGAAAAGTCAACTTCCTCTTCTCTTTAAATCTCCACCAAGCAATTAAAATGACAATTACTAAAATACCCTCTTTAATAAATCCTAACTCCCTTATAATCACTTGTCCTTTTTAGTAATTTCACAATTCACAAATTAAAATATCTTCTTCCCTTGACCCACTATTTTGACCAACTTATATGTTATATATATAACCATATATACAACATATACATTCCCTCTAAACAAACTTTTCCTTTCCAATAACACATATACATACAATTCCAATTAAAACAATAGTATTAAAACTTTTAAGGTATACATTGGGATATTACAATTCTCCCCCTCTAAAAAGAAATTTTGTCCTCGAAATTACCTGATATTATCTCTGAAACAGTTGAGGATATTGGTCTTGCATTGCTTGCTCGTTTTCCCATGTTGCCTCTTCTCTCCCATGATTCTTCCATAGAACCTTCACCAATGGCACTCTCTTATTTCTCAACTCTTTCACTTCATGTGCTAAAATAGCAACTGATTCTTCTTCAAATGTCAGATCCGAACTCACTTCAATGGATTCAACAGGCAAGATATGAGATGGATCCGACCTGTATCTTCTCAACATAGAAACATGGAAGACATTATGGATTCTATCCAATTCAAGCGGCAATGCAAGACGATAAGCAACTGGTCCCACTCTTTCTAAAACTTCATATGGTCCAATGAAACGAGGACTCAGCTTCCCTTTCTGACCAAATCTCAGAATCTTTTTCCAAGGAGATACTTTCAAAAATACTTTATCTCCCACATTATACTCACTGTCTCTCCTCTTTAGATCCGAATAAGATTTCTGACGATCTGAAGCTGCTTTCAATCTATTTCGAATCATCTCACTTTTTCCTCAGTTTCCTTAATCAAATCAGGACCAATTAATTTACCTTCACCAGTTTCATTCCAACATAGAGGCATTCTACATCGTCTACCATACAATGCCTCAAATGGTGCCATTCCAATACTAGATTGATGACTGTTGTTATAAGCAAATTCCACAAGTGGTAAAAATCTGTCCCAACTTCCAGAAAAATCAATGACACAGCTTCTTAGCAAATCCTCAATAATCTGTATCACTCTCTCTGACTGCCCATCGGTCTGTGGATGAAATGCAGTGCTAAAATGCAATCGAGAACCCAAAGCACTATGTAAACTCTTCCAAAACCTCGAAGTGAACCGGGGATCTCGATCCGACACTAAAGAAGTAGGGACTCCAAGCAACTTCACTATTTCTCTGATATACAGCTCAGCCAACTTCTCAAGAGAATAATCCATCCGAACCGGAAGAAAATGAGCTGTCTTTGTCAATCTATCAACAATCACCCAAATACCATCATGCTTTCTCTGAGTCAATGGCAAACCAGATACAAAATCCATTGTTACTCTTTCTCATTTCCATTCAGGCACTGATAAAGGTTGAAGCAACCTTGTTGGAACTTGATGTTCAGCTTTCACCCTCTGACAAGTGAGACATTTGGACACAAATTCTGCTATGTCTCTTTTCATACCAGACCACCAGTAGTGTTGTTTCAAATCATGGTACATCTTCGTATTGCTCGGATGCATAGCAAAAACTGACTGGTGTGCTTCTTCTAAAATAATCCTTCTCAAATTAGCATCATCCGGTACACATAATCTGTCCTTAAACCAAAGACTACCATCACCTCTCACAAGAAAATCTCGGCTCTCTCTTTTTTGACAATCTGAAATAATCTTTTGGATTTTCTCATCAACCAACTGAGCTTCCTTAATCTGATCTAATAATACTGGCCTCAATTGTAATTGCGCCAACAATGCACCATCATCACAAGATACAAAGCTAGCATGCAATGCTCTCAATTCAACAAGCAACGAGAGCTAATAGACAGTCAATCCTGCCAAAGATTTCCGACTTAAGGCATCAGCCACAACATTTGCCTTACCAGAATGATAATCAATTAAGCAATCATAATCTTTAATTAATTCCAACCATCGCCTCTGCCTAAGATTAAGTTCTCTCTGAACCCCCAAATATTTCAAACTTTTATGATCAGTGTAGATGAAACATTTCTCTCCAAACAAGTAGTGTCGCCAAATCTTTAAAGCAAACACTATGGCTGCTAACTCCAAATCATGCGTCGGATAGTTAAGCTCATGCGGCTTCAACTGTCGAGAAGCATAAGCTATAACCTTACCCTCTTGCATCAAAACACAACCCAAACCACTATGTGAAGCATCACTGTAGATCACATATGGTTTATCTTCTACAGGTAAGGTAAGAACAGGCGCTTGAGTTAACATCTCTTTCAACTGCTCAAAACTAGACTGACACTGCTCTGTCCACACAAATCTAACTCCCTTTCGAAGTAATCTGGTGAGTGGAATAGCTATCAAAGAAAATCCTTTCACAAAACGTCGATAATAGCCTGCCAAACCCAGAAAACTTCTAACTTCAGTTACAGACTTTGGTGGACTCCAATTCAAAATAGCTTCAACTTTACTCGGATCAACTTTAATACCTTCTGTTGAAATTATATGACCGAGAAAAGTCACTTGATCAAGCCAAAATTCACACTTCGACAGCTTAGCATATAATTGCTTCTCTCTCAAAATCTGCAGCACAATCCGCAGATGCTTGTCATGCTCCTCTTCATTACGCGAACACACCAAAATATCATCAATAAAAACTACCACAAACTGATCCAGATAGGGCCTAAACACCCTATTCATCAAATCCATGAAAGCTGCAGGTACATTCGTCAACCCAAAAGGCATTACTAAAAACTCATAATGCCCATACCTGGTGCGAAAAGCTGTCTTAGAAACATCTTCAGCTTTGACCCTCAACTGATGGTCAATTTTAGAAAACACTGCTGCTCCCTTTAATTGATCAAAGAGATCATCAATTCTAGGCAAAGGATATTTATTCTTGATCGTCACTTTGTTCAATTGCCTATAATCGATACACAATCTCATAGTACCATCCTTTTTCTTCACAAACAACACAGGAGCTCCCCACGGAGACACACTAGGGCGAATAAATCCTTTATCCAACAACTCTTGTAACTGCACCTTCAATTCTCTCAATTCAGCAGGTGCCATACGATAAGGAGTGATAGAGATGGGAGTGGTACCAGGCAACAATTTGATACCAAACTCAACCTCTCTCTCAGGGGGCAATCCTGGCAACTCCTCTGGAAACACATCTAGAAAATCTACAACTGTGGTTAAATCATCAAGTTGAGAACCCCTTACTCTAGTATCCACAACATGAGCAAGGTAAGCATCACACCCTTTTCTAATCAACCTTCTAGCTGTAACAGCTGAAATCAACAAAGATGCAAACTGTCTCTGCTAACTATAGACCAATACAATCTTACCATCATTAGTTCTCAAAGTGACACATTTCTTTTGACAATCTACCACAGCTCCATATCTAGACAACCAGTCCATACCCAAAATCAAATCATACTCTTTAAAAGGCATTTCAATTAAATCTCCACGAAACTCCTCACCTTGCACCACAACTACGCTATCTCGGTGCACCTTGCTAACAATCACACTATGCCCTAAAGGATTTGTTACCAACACATCAAATCCTAGGGACTCAGCATGCAATTCAGACACAGGCAAAACAGATGCACTAATATATGAATGAGTAGAGCCTGGATCAATTAAAGCAAGGACTGAAATACCAAATAAAGAGAAAGTACCAACAATAACTGCAGAAGCATCAGGTTGTCTTTGCATCACATAAACTCATTGAGAAGGCCTAGCCTCATCTGGTCTGATATCCCTGGGTGAAGATCCTCTCTGACTATACCCAGATCTACCCCCTTTGATGAAACTTCTGCCCCCTCGACCACCTCTAACACTAAGTCGAGAAACTGCAGAATCTGCTGGCCTCTGCTCCGGCATCTCTGGACACTCTCTAATAAAATGATCAGGAGATCCACATCTGAAGCATACAGCTGGTCCACTATTCCTCCAACAAGCACCCCTATGTGTTCCACCACACTGAGCACACACAAGTGGAGTGGATCTCTGCATTACCGGGGGTAGGAGCACTCGCTACTGAAGCTGTAGGTCTCGATCTCTGTCTCTGAAACTGAACCGACCTACCAGCCTGTCTCTGACTCCGACTGATTCTGGGAACAAAACTTCCCCTACCTCTTTTCACAGAAGAAGACCCTGCCTCAAACTGGGGTCTCCTAACCCTGATCTCCTCTTCAGAAGCAGCTGCTGCAATATTCTGAGCTCTTTCCATACTCCTAGCTGCTGCAACCAGTTGGGAAAAATCTTGGTATCTAGAACCAGCCACTAGACACATAATTGAGGGTCTCAATCCCTCCTCAAACCTTCTACTCCTGTCATTCTCGTCAGAAATAATTCCCCCGGCGTAGTGGCTCAATCGGATAAATTCTAACTCATATTCTGTCACAGACCGGTGATCTTGCCTCAAGGTCAAGAACTCCATCTTCTTCACATCTTTATACTCCCTTGGAGTATATTTCAACTCAAACTCCCGTAGAAAATCACTGTAGGACAATGTTGGTGGATCATCCATAGCATGGGGCACTGTCTTCCACCAATCATATGCATCCTTCTGTAACAATGATCTGGCATAATCAAATTTTTCTTCTGGAGTGGGTTGCAACTGAATGAAGATTCTTTGTACCTTATCTAGCCACTGCTCAGCTACCACTGGATCAATAGTACCCAGAAAATCTTCTGCTCCATACTTTCTTAATTTATCGTAATGTCTCACTGGTACCATTGGCTGTGGTGGTGGTTGCACGGGTGCCTGCCTCAATATATCAACCATATGCCTAAGCCAAACTAGCGGAACCTCCTCACCAGCTGGTCTCCCTGACACAAAAACAGGGACCTCTCCAGTTCTATCCACTCTAGCTCCCTCTCTACCATCATCAAGAGCTACACTTTCGGCACTACCCTCAACAGATTGATGTGAATGAGGATCCATTACAACCTAAATCTGCAAACAAAGCAGAATACACCTCATTAAAGATCAGAGACTGCCAATACCAAACATGTATTTTATTTAAAAACCCACTTTTTTAAAATCAAAATATTCTTTTTCTCACACTTGACCTAGGTTGAGAATCTCAAACCTAGGCTCTGATACCAAAATAATTGTAACACCCCTATATCCGTATACGTACACAGCATGCTTATACGATCGTAATATACGTATACTAAATATAGAAATGCCACACTTTGCAAATACTCAAATCACATTTAAGATAAAATAAAAACTTAAGAAATACCAAATGTTTAAATAAAATCATAAGACACAGTAGATAAAAACTTTTATTTAATATGCAACGGAAGTTATATTCAAAATTTACAAGTACAAATACATTAAACCTCAAAAATTACAAAATATGAAATATATATACATGATTGGCAGCTTGACTCTCTGATCTTTAAGCTTTAATCCAACTCTTCACAATCAAAACATCCTCAACTCGGTCTAGAAGAATCCTCCGCCTCAATTCTATCACTTCTATCACCTGCGCGATGAATCCCAATCTCGCTGAGCCAACAACTCAGTAGTACAAACCATAATGCTATTATGCTTAATCAATAACAATGATATACATTCAAACAATAAAGGTCATACTCAATATACAATATTTCATGAATATTACATATCATCATTTAAGTACTACTAACATTTCATTACATCATATCATCATTCATGACATCAGTATGACATAGACACCTATGGGCCCAACAAATATTTAATACGATATTCAGAATTCAGAGTTACTGCTTTGGTTCATAATCATAATAATCAAGCCTGTAGGCAACATATATATATATATATATATATCTATCCATGGATAGTGTAACAGACCCAGTCTCATGGACCATCAACTCAACAAGCTTGAGGAGATCCTCAACCCGGCAAGACTGTTACCAAACATATATCTCATAATCACAATTTCTCATAATGTAACAGACCCAGTCTCTTGGACCTCAATTCAACTCAAATTGAAGAGATCCTCAACCCGGCAAGACTGTTACTATTCATAATTTCATAGGCATGCCATCCAAATCCAGAACTCTGAAACTGAATAACATATTAAACATACAATTATATCATTCTCTTTCTCAATTTGTATCTCAATATCAAATAGGCAATCATGCCTCAACAATTTCATTTGTATAACCATAGCCACTCACAATGGCTTCTCATCACATTTGAATCATCATGTCTCAATTCACAATATCATACATCATCTTTCACATATTCATAATCAATTACATTGAACATAATCATATATGCATACATACCTCAATCATCTCATTTCACATTATACATATAGTACATTTCACAAGATTCACAATGTGCAAGACATAACATTATTTATATATATATCAACAATGCCATATCAAGTGAATGTATGCAACAATGCAAGGTTTTTACTTACTTCAAAAGCAATCCACACAATTCTAAACGCTTTCTTTATCCAAAAGTCCTTCACCAAATGAATTAAGGCAATTCACTTTCTTCACAACCTAAACCAAAACAATGATGAACCACATCAATTCCAATACAATTAATCACTTATTAACCTCATACAAAACCCATAGACCACCATTACAAACCAACAACTCAACCTCAAAGCCCACGGTCGTGGCCACCCAAAACCCCCACGGGCGTGGGTTAAGAATTGCTTCTGCCCAAAAATTGCCCAACACCCCACGGCCATGGCATCAAAAGGCCACGGGCGTGGCATCCAAGATGCTACTGCCTCCCACTAAAACATGTATTCCAAGCTTCTAATTCCATCAAACCCAAAAATCATGAAGACTAACACAAATAATAAACCAAACTTAACATTGACAACACTTACCAACTCAAAACCCTAATACAACTTCAACACAAACACTTTCCAAAACCAACATCAACTTAACTTACTTCATTCAAACCAAAACCAACATCATAACTAATAAGATCAAACATACTTCAACATACTACAACCAACACACCCCTATTTTCAAACATCTACCATCAAACTTTTACACCACTTCAATGAACAAAAGAAATCAAGAAAGAGAACTTACCAAAACAATGAAACTTCTTGGACTTTCACTTAATCACTTGAAAACCCCTTCAATTTTAAGCTTGAACATCAAAACAAATCTTGCTCTCTCTTGCTTTGGGGTGGCCGACCATCAATGAAGAAAAGAAAGAAGAAGAAATAAAGAAAAGTCAACTTCCTCTTCTCTTTAAATCTCCACCAAGCAATTAAAATGACAATTACTAAAATACCCTCTTTAATAAATCCTAACTCCCTTATAATCACTTGTCCTTTTTAGTAATTTCACAATTCACAAATTAAAATATCTTCTTCCCTTGACCCACTATTTTGACCAACTTATATGTTATATATATAACCATATATACAACATATACATTCCCTCTAAACAAACTTTTCCTTTCCAATAACACATATACATACAATTCCAATTAAAACAATAGTATTAAAACTTTTAAGGTATACATTGGGATATTACAATTTTGAATCAACCTCTTAGGTGTTTAACCTTATCTCTAAGTGAAAAACTTCCTTAAGATTGTTACATCTATGGACTAATGTTATGCTTTCACTCTCGCTCCATTTCACAACACCTCAATTCAATTAATTATTTGCCAGATAATTAAAGCACTAAGAATAAAGATAACAAAATAATTTAAGGATAAACTAAATCAACTCAAATAATAATTTATAACTCCATGATAAATTCAGTGAAAGGGACCAACCCTAAAGAGGATTAGTTATTCATTATTGAAATAAAAACATTGCAAAACATAAAGAAAGTAATTAAAAACATAATTTAAAGAATAAGAAATATCAAACTCTATTTCTTTGAAGAAGAACTTGACTTGGAACTTGAATTTCTTCTTCAACCAGAATTTCACTCTCTTTCTTGAGAAAACTCTAAACTACATTTATTTCTTGAATGAATCTAATCTAATTCATGTAAATCTTTCCTCTCTTGAAACATTAGAGGAAGTGTGTTTAAATAGAGTGTTTGGAAGCTTCATTAGTGGGGCAAAACTAAAAATGGTCAGGCCACATCTTGTTTGGTTCACCACCTATCCAATTTTCTGCTCAAGGTCATGATATTTGGCCCCACGGTCAGGCTTTTGAGTGCCATTATAGTGGCCTGAGTTGGATTGGATGGTTTGAGAACTCTATAGCTATAAAATGGTCGGTAGGGTAGGCCACGGTCGTGTCCTATCAATGCCACAGTCGTGGAGAGTGGAGGCTGCAAACTTTGAATTTTCTTCTCTTTCTTGGCTCGGGTAGTAGAGAAATCAATCACACGGCCGTGGGTTTTGGGTGCCACGGTCTTGTCTTTTTATTTGCTTTTGAAATATGCAAAATCTCTTTAAAATAGAGCCAAAATCAATGCCACGGTCATGGCTTTTGGGTCCCATGGTCGTGGCTTTTAATATGCTTCTGCCCTTGCAATATCTGTAATTGAAAAATTTGGACAGCTTTAAATCAAATCCCATGAACATGGCTTTTTGACAGCCATGGCCCTGAGATTCAAAACAAATTTGGACCTCTATATTTCTCATCTTTAATTCCATTTTCAAGTTCAAAATCATGTATCATGATTTATAAGACCATGTAAATTCATTTCCTTCCATTTGAGCTTGTTTTGACATCCTTTTTATTTTTCTTCAATTTTCTATGGTTTTTAGCCAAAATAAGCTATTTCTTCATACTTGTAACTTTATACTTGAATTGATGAATATTCTAGCATTCACAACAAAAATTGATCAAATTCAATTGATAATAATAAAAATATAACTAGAATAATCATAAAATTATATGCAAAATATTGTCTTATCAACTCCCCCAACCTTAGATCGTTGCTTGTCCTCAAGCGACAAGAACAATCTCATTCACAATAGGCCTCATTTTATGTTAAGAATTCTTAGGATTTTGATATACAAAAGTTTAAACAAATAAAGTTTCAAAATTCAATTCTAAATCAAGGTCCATAATTGTACTTACATCATTTTCCCTTATGTATTCAAGAAGTTTTAGCCAAATGCAATAAATTATTGCACTTCAGATAGACACATTCTCTCTGCATTCATTAAAGATTTTTATAGAGTTCATAGAAACTTGCCCATCTCATATGCATGTTTAATCAAACTTTCTCCACTAATAGACCTAACTAACTCAAGAAAAATTAAAAGGTCTTTTTAAGTTTGTAATGTGGTCTAAAAGGGTTAAGGCTATAGTGATGTTTAATAACTTGGTCTTTCATCTTTTAAGTATCTTCCAACTGTAAGTTACATTTGGTTTGTTCCTTTTCTTAATTTAATTTATCCTCCCTTATTTTAACATACTTTACTTATGGGGATATACATATTTCTTTATATATATTTTTATTTTTTTTATGTTTTCCCCAAACTTGAGCTTTGATTAGTAGGTCTATTTGTAGGATCAAAGATATTATCTAAATGAAATTGATCTTAAATACTTTAACAGTAAGAAAATACATCAAAAGATAATCAACCTCAAAAGGGTAGTTATTAGGGCTACATGTATGAAAAAAAACCAAAAGCTTAAAAATATTCAATTTTGGCTCAAAAGGGACACCTAAAGACAATGTTTAAATATGGTAGAGATAAGAATTCAATTACACAAACAATACCTAAATCATCTTTCCCTCTACTTATCAAGGTTCAATTTTGACTCAAAAATTCATTTAAACATGTTCTAGGCTTCAGCATAAGATAATCAAAAATAAATGACAAAAGAGTAGGAGCCCTCTTAAGTAAGCATACACATTCGATTACTTTCAATTAAAATCAAGAATGCATTCAGGTCAAAATCCATAAAGCATAGCCCTTCACAAAATCTTCGTCTCAAATTTTTTTTTTGTTTTTTTTAAACATCAATGAATCACAAATAAGTATTGGCCTCTCATGAACTCAATCATTCAAGTGCAAGATTCAAGAAAATTTTTTTAAAATTTTTACCATGCCCAAAAACAAAATTTCAGCTGGTACCCTATATCCTAATCATTTATGAAAGAGTAAATGAATTTAAAAAGGAATATAATACTTTACTAAATTTCTTAAGTTGAACTCCCCCCAAGCTTGAAGCTTGCCACTATCCTCAGTAGTTTATACATTAGGTGCAGAAGGAGGTGTACATGTCCATTCTTGATTGTTTTTCCTTTACAAGAAGAATCCATCCAAAAGCTCTTTTCCATCCAAGTTTATTCTAAAATCAAAAACACAAAAATAAAAATAAAAGCAAAAATTTAAATAAAATATTGGGTTACCTCCCAATAAGCGCTAATTTATAGTCTTTAGCTTGACTATAATTTTTAATCCTCACGGTGGAAGATCACAAATCACTTTTTCACCTAAGATGTTGCTTGCTATGTAATCTTTCCCAAACTCTTGATATCCTTCAAGCGATGGTTGTGGAGTTGCCTCAAAAGTAATAGGAGAATTATCTACTTCTTGTTATCAGCTTCATTAGTATGTCCTTGAATTACAAAAGAAAGGTCTTTTGATGTTGTCATGTTGAATTCTACGTATTCATCCCCTACTTTTAAAATAAGATTGCCACTTTCCACATTAATTATAGCTCTTGTAGTAGCTAAGAAAGATCTCTCCAAAATCAGTAGAATGTCTACATCCTCTTCTACATCCAAGATAACAAAATCAGTGGGAATATAAAACTTATCCACTTTAACTTGTATGTTTTCCACAATTTCCATCGGATATTTAACTGAGCGATCTGCAAGTTACAAAGACATCCTTGTAGGCTTCATTTGTGTGAATCTTAATTTTTTGAAAATTGAAAAAGGCATTAGACTAATGCTAGAACCTAAATTAATTTCACCAATTTTACAAGGAATAGAAAAACTCCCTGGATCTTTAAGTTTTGAAGGGATCTTATTATGAAGATGATTGTTGCACTCCTCAGTAAGTGCAATCTTTGCATTTTCCTCCATCTTTTTCTTTAGCCTTTGAGGGAAAGGAATGGGTGCCATATAAGGTTTAACCTCTTGCTTTAATGGTGCCTCATCTTGTTCAGCTTCACTTTCTTTAATTTTAGAAGAAGAAATTTGTCGAATTTGGGGCTTTTGTGAAGAATCTTCAAGTTGTATGCTATTCAAAAAAATAGCATTACAATATTCACTTGGGTTAATTTCTGGTTGGCTTAGAAGAGCTCCTTGTGGTCGAGTATTAAGAGAACTTGTTATTTGACCAACTTGAATTTCAAGGTTTCTATTTTGGACCGCAAGTTTTTCCATACGCAATTCAAGCTTATCATATTGTTTTTCCATCTTATCAAACCTTTCTGATGTTGCTCCAATGAATTTTTCCAATGCAACTTCATATGATGGCTTTTCTAGAGGATGGAATCCTTGATTTTGATTTTTGATGTATGGTGGCTGATAAGGTGCTTTTTGATTGTTTTGGGTTCCCCATGATATGTTGGGATGATTTCTCCATGTTTGATTGTATGTGTTTCCTTGAGGAAAAGCTGGATCTCTATTCTAGTTGCCCAAAAACTAGACTTGCTCCATAATTCTGCAGTCAACTGTGTTATGGTTTCCTCCACATCCTTCACAAGTTAGGGATGAAGTAAGGTTGACATGCTCCAATTTCTTTTCTATTGCATCTACCTTGGCTACAAGCAAGGAAAATTGCCAATTTCGTGTAAACCAGCAACTTTTTATGAACATTACATTCTGAAGTCCAATGGTAGTTGTTTGCTATCATTTTTTCAATCAAATCTATCACTTCAGAAGGAGCTTTGTTCATTATTACACCTCCAGCTACTGCATCTATTATGCTCTTGATACTTGGATGAAGGCCATTATAAAAAGTTTGAATCAAAAGCCATTCAGGGACTCCATGGTGAGGACATGTTCTTTGTAAATTTTTGAAACGTTCCATGGCTTCATATAAACTTTCACCATCTTGTTGAACAAAGCTTGTGATATCATTTCCCAATTTAGCAGTTTTTGCAGGTGGGAAATATTTTACTAGGAAAGCAGCGGCTGATTGATCCCATGTACTGAATGTATCGGGTACTTTAGAAGTGAGCCAATCCTTTGCTTGATCCCTTAAAGGAGCTGAAAAAAGTCGCAAATGAATAGCATCATTATACACCATTAATTTTAAAAGTATCACATATTTCTAAAAATTAAAGATGTGAGCATAAGCATCCTCATGTGGAAAACCATGAAAAACTGATTGTTGAATCAAATTGATAAGTGCTGGTTTAAGATCAAAAGTATTAGCTTGAATAGGTGGTTTAACTATGCTAGATCTTGGCTAAGTAGATGGCATAGTATATTGCTTAAGTATCATTTTTTATGGAACTCCCATAGTTGGTTATTTGTCAGAAAAATCTGGTGGATTGTCAATTGATGTTGAGGTTCCTTTCACTTTTTGTTCTTCTTTTCGTTCTTTCTTCTTCTTTCTGAAAAGTCAATCAATTTCTGGATTATAAGGCTCATGTTTTGTATTCAAATTTCTACGCATATAAACCAAAAATTTTTAAAATAAAGGAATTAAAATAAAAATCCAAAGTAATAACAGTTTACCATTATCAATATTAGAATGATTGCCTCCCCAGCAACAGCGCTAAAAACTTGTTGTGGACTCAGCCTAGCTAACTGCAAGCGCATAGATTGTTAACAAGTAATATAATAATAAGTAGAGTATCGTTCCCATGAGGAAGTTTTCTTCTAAGTACTGATCAATTAAAACTAATTATTATTTGGATGATAAAATTCAATTTATGATTAAATAAAATAAATTACTTTGAATAAAATCTAATGATATGAAGGTTAGGGCTAAGTCATCTTTATTTGTAACACCCTTATACCCTATATACATACAAAACATATTTCTAGCATATGTAAAATACGCATATACGGTACAAAAATGTCACAGATGGATTTACTAATTTTTTTTTACATTTCCAATTTAAAATTTCAAATTCTAAATATATAAAAATAAAATTGAATATAATTATTATTTACTTATTATAAGAACCCAAAATAAATTATATATATATATAAATCTCTGGGAAAAATTCGCCAGAGTTTTGTCTGTATTTTGGATATCCCATAATTTAGCAATTACTCAACCTGCAATAATTTCCAATCACCCTCTCAACCATACTTCTCAATTTCACCAATTTTCTCAAACATTTATACATATAGATATATATAATTTAAAACACACTTACTCTCCCATTTCAAATACATTGACCCAAACATTTTTTATAATATACAATACGTAAAATTCAAAACATAATATATTATGCATAAAACTCAAAATGTACAATAACATAAAAATATATACATGTTGCTGGCAGTGTTTCTGATCTTGATAGCAACTCTACAAGCTCAACTACAAGTCTAGACCCAACCTGGTCTAGAAGAACTCTCTGGCTCAACTGGGTCTACCCTGTCACCTGCGCGATGGAAACAATCGCGCTAAGTCGAAGCCTAGTGGTACAAACTTTGATAATAACAATATAACTCAATGCAATACCAAATGCATAATGCATATAGATGTCACATCAATCCCATTAATACACAATTTATTCATATTTCCCATTATTAATCTCTTTCTCATTTTTACATATTCAATCTAGGCACATTGCCTTATTTTCAATTTTTTTTTTCTCACTTTTCTCATTTTTCACATCTTTCTCATTTTTCTCACTTTTCTCATTTTTATCAATATCAATTCATTTCATTATTACACATATCTCATTTTTCTCACTTTTCTCATTTTTATCAATATCAATTCATTTCTTTATTACACATATCTCATTTTTGCATTCACAACACATTACCCAATTACTTTGGCTATTTTCACATAATATGCATTTTTCACATGTTACACAAATTAGCCATTATCAATGGCTTTTCACAATGCATTTAACACATATATGACATTACAAATGTCATAGCATATTATTCATACACAATCAATGAACCAAGTAGCTTAACACATTTTTCAACTAAAATATGTTAAGTCCAAATGTTATGCAAATATAGACATTATATTCAAAGTTTGTACATACCTCCACTAGCAACCCAAAGCAAGCTAAAAACAACCTTCAATCCAATCTTTCTAACTTGCCCTTCACCACTTGGATGAAGCAAATCAACCTCCCTCAATGCCTAAACCAAATGTGATAACAAATAATCATTTAGTATCAAATTTAATGACATTTCCAACATTAAACCATAATTACACATCACTCCTACAAATTTTCAAAAATTTAGCCTTTCCTTCCTTCAACATTGGAATTCCATTCTACTACAATTAAATTAGTATTTTAAGTTTATTTATATTATTAAAACCATATTTTAATACATTTAAATCATTTACATTATAAAAATACACTCTTATATACAAAATCTCAAAAATGGCATAACCTTCTCCCAAAGAAGGTTTTCCATTCCAACACAATCCATTACTCATTCCAAGCTTATATTCATCACTTTTAACACTAAAAAACATGCTTAAACAAATAAAATCGCACAATTCAACCACTTTGGAAATCACTTTTCCAAAACCCTAAATCTCCACTTCCATTCTCAAACTCCAATCCAACACCACCAAATCTAATATTTGACTTTAAAATACTTGTTTATGAATCAAAACAAATCATTTGGAATCAATTTGCACTATTAAAGGTCATGTTTTCAAAACCCCAAAAATCCATAACCCTAAATTCTCTCTCTTCACCATTCTTTAATCAAACTCCATCATCACTTCAATCTAACCTTAGAATCATTGTTAACTACCCAAAATAATATCATACACACCAATTCCAACAATTATAACATCCTACATAAAAGTTCAAATTCTCACATAATCTGAATTTTCAAGGAATTCAAAGAAAAGAGATGGAAACTTACTAATTTTGGTGGAAATCACCAAAAATCCACTTGAAACTTGTTAATTCCTTCAATTTATGGAGTATGGAAGAAGAAAAATCCTTGGTCTTCAAACTTCCATAGAAGCAATGTTCTTGAGAAGAAGAAGAAGAAGAAGAAGAAGACTTTTAAATATTCTTTCCTTTCCATCTTTTTTTAACCACATATATATATTAAAATAATTTAATATTTAATTATTTTTTAATAAATTAAAAGTCCTAATTTCCCTCTTCCATTCAAAATTAATTTATTTTTGAATTATTTTATTAATTTTGAATTTATAAGATTTAATTACCAAAATACCCTTTTCTTTTAAAAAGTGTTGACTTTTATATATGTTATGTATATTTTGCATATATATCATATATATATTCCACTTTTTCATTTAAAATCCCTTCATTTTTCATTTAAAACTATTAATTTAATTTATCCTTTTAAATTATAATTTATTTTATCAAATTTTTCAAAAATTAGAAATTTTCAAAAAAATTTGGATGTTACAATTCTCTCCCCCTAAAATAAATTTCGTCCCCGAAATTACCTGTCCTCAAGTCGGGAACAAATGGAAAAACTGACTCTGCATCGCCTGCTCACTTTCCCATGTTGCCTCCTTATTGGCATGATTCCTCCAAAGGACTTTCACAAGTGGCACCCTCTTATTCCTCAATTCTTTAACCTTTCGTGCCAAAATCACCACTGGTTCTTCCTCATAAGTCAGATCTGGACTCACCTCAATGGACTCCACTGACAAGATATGAGATGGGTTAGACCTATATCTCCGAAGCATCGAGACATGGAAAACATTATGTATTCGATCTAACTCAGGTGGCAAAGCTAGTCTATAAGCCACTGGACCAACTCTCTCCAACACCTCATATGGTCCTATGAAACGAGGACTCAACTTCCCTTTGCGGCCAAATCTCAAAATCTTCTTCCATGGAGACACCTTCAGAAACACTTTATCTCCCACTTTGAACTCTATGTCTCTTCTCTTTAAATCTGAATAAGATTTCTATCGGTCTGAAGCTGCTTTCAAATGACCCCAAATCACCTTCACGTTCTCCTCTGTTTCCTTAATCAAATCGGGACCAACCAGTTTACCTTCTCCAACTTCATCCCAACACAAAGGTGTCCTGCATCTCCTGCCATATAAAGCCTCATAAGGAGTCATCCCAATACTCGACTGATGACTATTGTTATAAGCAAATTCAATTAATAGCAAAAATCTGTCCCAATTCCCGGCAAAATCAATGATACAGCTCCTTAACATATCCTCCAGAATCTGTATCACTCTCTCTGACTGTCCATCTGTCTGAGGATGGAAAGCAGTACTAAAATGCAATCAAGAACCTAGAGCATTATGCAAACTCTTCCAAAATCTCAAAGTAAACCGGGGATCTCGATCTAACACCAAAGAAACTGGGACTCCATGCAACCTGACTATCTCATTGACATACAGCTCAGCCAACCTCTCAACAGAATAATCCATCCGAACTAGAAGAAAATGAGCTATCTTCGTCATCCGATCAACTATCACCCAGATTGCATCATGCTTCTTCTGAGTCAAAGGTAGTCCAGTCACAAAATCCATTGTCACTCACTCCCATTTCCACTCTGGCACTGATAAAGGTTGGAGCAATCCTGAAGGAACTTGGTGCTCAGCCTTCACTTTCTGGCACATTTGGATACAAACTCTGCTATGTACCTCTTCATACTTGACCACCAATAATGTCGCTTCAAGTCCTGATACATCTTGGTACTCCCAGGTTGCATAGCAAAAAGTGACTGATGTGCTTCTTCTAATATCATTCTTTTCAATTCTGCATCATCAGGAATACACAATCTATCTCTATACCATAGACTGCCATCATCCCTCATATAAAAGTCTCGACTTTCCCCTTTCTGACAAACCAGCACAATTTTTTGAATTCTCTCATCTGCTAATTGAGCCTCCCTAATATGATCCAACAAGACTGGCCTCAACCGCAACTGAGCCATCAAAGCACCATCATCAGAAGACTCAAATATAGCATGCAATGCTCTCAACTCAACAAGCAACGAGAGCGAATAAGTAGTCAAACCTGCCAAAGATTTTCGACTCAAGGCATCAGCAACAACATTTGCCTTACCAGGATGATAATCAATCAAAAGGTCATAGTCTTTAATCAACTCTAACCACCACCTTTGCCGAAGATTCAACTCTCTCTGAACACCCAGGTATTTCAAACTCTTGTGATCTGTATAAATGAAACACTTTTCCCCATACAAATAATGCCGCCAAATCTTCAAGGCAAAGACTATTGCTGCTAATTCCAAATCATGCGTTGGATAATTCACCTCTTGCGGTTTCAACTGTCGAGAGGCATAAGCAATGACTCTACCCTCCTGCATCAAAACACAACCTAAACCATTGTGTGAAGCATCACTATATATCACATATGGTTTGCCTTCCACAGGCAGGGTAAGGACAGAAGCCTGAGTCAACATCTCTCTCAGCTGCTCAAAACTTGCCTGACACCTATTTGTCCACACAAATTTAACTCCTTTCCAAAGTAATCTGGTGAGTGGTGTAGCTATTATAGAAAAACCCTTCACAAATCGACAATAATAGCTTGCCAATGACAGAAAACTTCTAACCTCTGTCACAGTCTTCAGTGGACTCCAATTCAAGATAGCCTCAATTTTACTCGGATCAACTCTAATACCCTCTGCTGAAACCACATGACCAAGAAAAGCTACCTGATCAAGCCAGAACTCACATTTAGACAGTTTAGCATACAACTGCTTTTTCTCTTAGAGTTTGTAATATGATCTGCAAATGCCTATCATGATCCTCCTCATTACGTGAATACACTAAGATATCATTAATGAAGACCACCACAAACTGATCTAAATATGGTCTGAATACCCTGTTCATCAAATCCATAAAAGCTGCTGGTGCATTCGTCAATCCAAAGGGCATCACCAGAAACTCATAATGCCCATAACTTGTACGAAAAGCTGTCTTGGGTACATCAACATCTTTGACTCTCAACTGATGGTACCCTGATCTCAGATCAATCTTAGAGAATACTGCTGCTCCCTTCAACTGATCGAAGAGATCATCTATCCGAGGAAAATGATACTTGTTCTTGATGGTCACCTTATTCAACTCCCTATAATCAATACACAATCTCATGGTGCCATCCTTCTTCTTCACAAGCAACATAGGCGCTCCCCACGGGGACACACTAGGGTGGATAAACCCTTTATTCAATAACTCCTGCAACTGCACATTCAACTCTCTCAACTCAGCAGGTGCCATCCGATAAGGGGTATTAGAGATAGGAGTGGTACCAGGCAACAAATCGATACCAAACTCCACTTCTCTCTCAGGAGGTACCCCTGGCAACTCATCTGGGAAAACATCTGGAAACTCGGCAACTGTGGGTATACTTTCAAGCAGGGATCCCACTACTCTAGTATCTACAACATGAGCAAGATAAGCCTCGCATCCCTTCCGAATCATTCTCCCAGCTGAAATAGCTGAAACAAACATAGATGAAAGATACCTCTGCTCACTAGATACTATAACATCCCTACCATCCCATGTCCTCAAAGTAACACATTTCTTCTGACAGTCTACCACAACCCCATGCTTGGATAACCAATCCATGCCCAAAATCAGATCATATTCCCTAAAAGGCATCTCAATCAGGTCACCGAGAAACTCCTCATCTTGAACAACAACTGGACTATCTCGGTGCACCCTGCTCACCACAGCATTATGCCCTAAAGGATTTGTCGCCAAGACATCAAATCCTAAGGACTCAGAATGCAATTCAGACACAGGCAAGATGGATGCACTTATGTATGAATGCGTAGATCCAGGATCTAATAGAGCAAGGGCTAAAATACCAAATAAAGAAAATGTACCCGCAATGACGGCTGAAGCATCCGGCTACCTCTGCATCACATAAACCCGCTGAGATGGCCCAGCCTCATTTGGCCTACTGCCTCCGGATGTAGAGCCTCCTCTCTGACTAAACCCAGGGTGACCACCTCTACTAAAACCTCTTCCACCACGACCCCCTCTGACACTGGGTCGAGAAGATGCAGTATCTGCCTGCCTAACCTCTGGCGACTCAGGACAATCTCTGATAAAATGGTCTGATGACCCACATCTAAAACACACTCCCAAAACACTTCTCCACTAGTAGACACCTCCGTGTACTCTACCACAATGAACACAAGTAGGTGGAGTAGGTCTCTGAGCCACTGGGGTCGGAGCACTAGCCACTAAAATTGCAGGTCTCTGTCTCTGCTGCTGTACTGACCTGCCAAACTGCCTCTGACTCCTACTAAACCTCTAAAAATATCCCCCTCGGCCTCTCTTCACTGATGAAGACCCTGCCTCACTCTGAGGTCTCCTAACTCTGGTCTCCTCAACACTAGCAGCTGCTGCAAGACTCTATGCCCTCTCAACACTCCTGGCAGCTGCAACTAACTGGGAGAAATCCTAATACAGAGAGCCTACGATTACGCACATGATAGAGGGTCTCAGTCCCTCCTCAAACCTCCTACACCTGTCAAACTTGTCAGAAATGATCCCACTAGCATAGTGACTCAACTGGATAAACTCGATCTCATACTCGGTCACTGTCCTGGTATCCTATCTCAGACTCAGGAATTGCATCTTCTTTGCATCTTTATACTCTCTCGGAGTATACTTCTGCTCAAATTCCTGCAAGAAATCATCATAGGTCAGAACTGGTGGATCATCTAGAGCATGTGGAACCGTCTTCCACCAATCATATGCATCTCTTTGTAGAAGAGATTTGTTAGACAAATGATCTCAATTTTGATCCTTAACAACTCAAATTGAATGACTTATTTAACATGTGTTTGAAGAACCTTGTTGCAAGATTAGATTGTTTCAAATAAAGCTAAACAGAGCATGTTTAGCGGTCGCACAAGACATGGAAATGACCGCCCCATTCAATTGAAGGATGAAACTATATCACAGTAGGTTTCGTGGTCAGAAACCTGACCTCAGTCGCGACCGCACTTACACAAGAGCGACAATCCTACATTCATGGATGACCGCAACACAAGAAACCCAAATCATCCAAATTATAGTAAGGTTCGTGGTGACAAGAACGGCAAAGGATACGGTCTTGCTTATCACTTTCGCGACCGCCCTTTGATATCCGCGACCACTCTGATGATTCAGGAGAAATCTAATTAAACTGACAGTAGTGTTCGCGTCCTAAGGTTCGTCCAGAAGTTCGATGTGAGTGTCTCAACTCGACCGCGAGATGTCACATAGGGCGACCGCAAAATTCATATTTAGGCGGACTTTCATTTTGCCCAGTCAAAGAATGCCACGTGTGATGACTGTTATAAACCCACTTCAGCATTTAAAATAGGCGACCGCACCTATCATATGTGCGATCGTCCTGACAACCACAACATGGGCAAGATTCCTGCTGCAGAGCACTCAAATTTGACCGTTGAAGCAAATTTAAATGCAGCGACCGTTCCTTGACCAAGGACGACTGTGTGAGACATAAGCACGACCATCCTTGTATGAAGGACGACCGCGAAATGCTTTGAATAGTTTACTGAAAAAGGTCTAAACTGCCAAGACTTTATTCTCACTATCTATAACGGCTAGTTAGACCACATTGGCTATAAATACATTGCTGCTCTAAGAAAAATAAATGAATGTGAAGAGAAAATCAAAGATTTTATAGCCAAACAACATATTTTCTTTTACTTAAACTTACATTTGAATTGTAATGAATGTTAGATGTAAGCATTGAAAACACCATTGTATAAGTTTGAGTGTGAGCTTGGAAAACACTTAGGTTGTGAGAGTGAGCCTGGTAAAACTCTTGTAAAGGTTGTGAGAGTAAGCCTAGAAAAACTCTTATAAAGGTTTTGAGTGTAAGCCTTAGTAAAACACTTATCAAGTTAGGCGTGAACTTGTGAAAACACTAAAGTTGGAAGTGAGCTTGTAAAACTTCAAAGATTAGTGAAACCTTAACAAATTGTTAAGGAAGTGGATGTAGGATTGAAGAAAATCCGAACCACTATAAATCTTGTGTGTTCTTTCTTTCATTCACTACTCAACCATTTCTCTATTCCGCATTTCTTGTTTGTTGAGTTTCTAATTTGTTATTATTCCTTGAGGAAACCAATTCACCCCCCCTCTTGATTGCCATCTTGGGACAACAATTTGTATCAGAGCTTAAAAATTCTTAAACTTAATTGTGAAATTTGATCCACTATGGCAACTTCTTCTTCATCAAACTCTATCTCTCATGGAAATCTTAACACTATTCTTAGACCCTACTTTGATGGAACTGATTATTCCTACTGGAAGCACAAAATGTATTTGTTTCTAGACAGTGAAGGGATTGAACTATGGGATTTTGTGGAAAGTGAGTGGAAACCTCCCACTTATGAAGTTGATGGTATTCAAGTTCCTCTTCCCAAAGCACAATGGTCAACTATCAATGTCAAAGATCAATTCAAGAACAATAGAGCCAATTCCATCTTGATGAATTCCATTTCAAGAGAAGAAGGTGGAAGAGTTCAACATTTAACTTGTTCACATTGCATTTGGAAAACACTCGAAAACTACCATGAAGGTACGACTCAAGTAAGATTCACCAAGAAACAAATGCATGTTCATGAGTATGAGCTATTCAAGATGAAATCAAATGAAAACATCACTGACATGACCAATCGCTTGCTTGCTATTATCAATGAACTAAAGAAGTATGGCAAGGTATATGATCAAGGTGATGTAAACAGTAAAATCTTGAGAGCCCTAAGAGCTAGAAAGAACTTTGAATCAAAAGTATCATCCGCCAAAGAAGCTCATGATCTTAGCACATTGAGAACCGATGAGCTTGTTGGAAAACTACTCACATTTGAGCTACACAGTGAAAAAGAAGAAGATCAAGGTGAAAAAGAAAAGAGAAAACCAATTGCGCTCAAAGCAATCAAAGAAGTTGAGAGCTCAAGCAACGAAGGTACTGATGATGAAGATGAAATGGCAATGTTCTCAAAAAGAATCAATGAATGGAAAAGGAAGAAAAGATTACAAGCAAATAAAGGTACACTTCCTAAATTCTCCTTCAAAGATAAAGAAAAGAAAAATGAGGTAAAGTGCTATGAATGTGGAAAAACTAGTCACATTAAATTGGATTGCTTCAAAGTAAAAAAATAAAAGGAAATGGGACAAAGAAAAGAAAAAGTCTCTTAAAGCCACATGGGATGACTCCTCTTCAAGTGAAGAAGAAGAAGAAGAAGAAGGAATTGCAAACCTATGTCTCATGGCTATTGAAGATGACTCCAATGAGGTAAGTACTCAATCATTTGATCTAGTAGCACATAATGATATTAACGATCTAGATGATAGTGATTTGATTGAGCACATGAACTTTAAAATAAAAAAATATTTTTCTAAAATGATGCTCTATAAAGAAAAAACTCTAAGTTAGAAAAGGATTTTATATGCTTAAAGAACTCTACCTTAGAATTGAAAACCTCAAATGAACACTTGATGAATTCAATAGAAGAGTTAAATAAAAACTCGCGTGACTTAGAAAAAATTATTAAAGAGAATGAAATTTTGAAGCATGAACTAAAAGAACTAAAAGAATCAATTTCAAGATTTCATAAAGGAAAGGAAGCGTTAGACACATTAATTGGTAACCAAAGATCACCCTCCTTAAAATATGGATTAAGATTCAATGGCTCAACCAACATTGCATCAAGTAAACCAACATTTGTAAAAGCATCTACAACTAAAATTTCTAATGTTAATATCGTAAAGAACAAAGATGCTCGCACCAAGTCTAAAAGTACCAAAAGAACTTCTTATGGTTCACTAGGAAATAAAGCTAAAAGTAATCATGCATTTTTGTACACTAAACTTGGACAAAAGCAATCACATATTTGTAGTTGTATGCATAATACTTGGAATACAAAAAGAAAAATGCAGAAATATAAAATACCATGGCAATGCATATATTGCATGAAATTCGGACACAAAAGTTTTTTCTGTCATATAAGAAAGGCTCATCTCAAGTTAGAAGACACCTTTATTACTAACCATCAAGGACCCAACTTCATGTGGGTACCTAAGAGAAGATGACCACAATTGCCTTATAGGTATGCCTAAAATCTACTATCAACGAAAGCACATGGCTTGTGGATAGTGGGTGCTCAAGGCATATGACCGGGAATGCAAAGCTCTTTGCAAGTATTACCTACAAACATGGAGGTAATGTAACTTTTGGAAATAATGCTAAAGGTAAAATTATTGGTGTTGGCTCCATTGGTTCAATAAAGATTTGATAGAAGATGTATGGCTTGTTGATGGGTTGAAACATAATTTGCTAAGTGTTAGTCAACTATGTGATAAATCATACTTTGTTAATTTTGATTCCAAAGAATGCAAAATCACAAATTCAAATGGTGTTATCATATTTAAAGGTACTAGGACAAACAACACTTATAATATCAACATACATTCAAATCATGCATTTAAATGTCTAATGTCTACTAATAATGATGCATTGGTTATGGCATAGAAGACTAAGACATGCTGGTATGGATCAATTAAAATATATTTATAATGAAAACCTAGTTGATGGTCTCCCTAAGATAAAATATAATAAAGATAGAATTTATCAACCTTGTCAACATGGTAAGCAACATAAGAGTTCATTTAAATCAAAGAATGTTATAAGTACCTCTAGACCTTTAAAGCTCATTCATTTGGATTTGTTTGGACCAAATAGAGTTACAAGCTTAGGAGGCAAATTATATGCATTTGTTCTTGTTGATGATTACTCTAGATTCACATGGGTTAATTTCTTAGCTCAAAAGAATGAAGCTTTTAATTACTTCAAAACGTTTACAAAAAGAGTTCAAAATGAAAAAGGATATGTGATCACATCTATTAGAAGTGATCATGGCAAAGAATTTGAGAATGAAAATTTTGAAAATTTTTGTAATGAACTTGGCATTTCACATAATTTTTCTGCTCCTAGAACTCCACAACAAAATGGTGTAGTTGAAAGGAAAAATAGAACCTTAATTGAAATGGCTAGAACAATGCTCAATGAATATGATTTACCATCTTATTTTTGGGCGAAAGCCGTTAATACAGCTTGTTACATTACAAATCATGTTTACAAAAGGCATTTAACTAATAAAACTTCTTATGAGCTATGGAATGGAAGAATTCCCAGAATTGGATATTTTAAAGTATTTGGATGCAAATGCTTCATATTGAACACCAAAGAAAATCTTGGAAAATTTTCATCCAAATCAGATGAAGGCATATTCCTAGGATACTCATCATATAGCAAAGCATATAGAGTATTTAACATGAAAACTCTAGTTGTTGAAGAAACTATGCATGTTATATTTGATGAATCATCTAAACTTGATCAAAAGAAAGGTAGTACTTTTAATGACCCTGCAGGTACTCTTGAACCTCATGAAACTATTGATCCTCCAAAGATCAATTAGTATGAACTTGAAGAAAAGACTCAAGATCTACCTAAGGATTGGCAATATAAGAAAGATCATCCTAGGGAACTCATCATTGGTGAAACATCTAAGGGAGTAATTACTAGATCTAAAATTAATCATATAGATGTTAATTTTGCTTTTGTTTCTCAAATTGAGCCAAAGACCATTAAGGAGGCTTTAAATGATGAAAGTTGGATAACTGCAATGCAAGATGAACTTAATCAATTTGAAAGAAATAATGTTTGGCAACTCACTCCTAGACCTACAGATCACTCTATCATAGGATGCAAATGGGTCTATAGGAATAAGCTTGATGAAAATGGTCACATTGTTAGGAATAAAGCAAGGTTGGTAGCGAAAGGCTATAATCAAGAAGAAGGTATTAACTATGATGAAACTTTTGCCCCTGTAGCCAGATTAGAAGCTATTAGAATATTACTTGCTTTTGCATGTCACATGAACTTTAAACTCTTTCAAATGGATGTTAAAAGTGCATTTCTAAACGGACTTATAAGCGAAGAAGTTTATATAGAATATCCTCCTGTTTTGAAAACTACAAATTTCCTGATCATGTTTTCAAACTTACCAAAGTTTTGTATGGATTGAAACAAGCACCAAGAGCTTGGTATGATAAACTAAGTAAAAAGTAGATACAACTCTCTTTGTTAAAAAGGACAAGCATAACATTTTGATTGTACAAATTTATGTGGATGACATAATATTTGGAGCTACTAATGAAGCCTTGTGCAAAGAATTTGCTTGTTGTATGACTAGGGAATTTGAAATGAGCATGATGGGTGAACTCAAGTTCTTCCTTGGACTATAAATCAAGCAATGTGAAGATGGGATCTTCATCAACCAATCCAAATATACAAAAGAACTCATCAAGAAACTTGGAATGGATGGCTGCAAAACTAGCAAAACTCCTATGAGCACATCCTTGAAATTGGGTAAAGATGAAAATGGTAAAGCAGTAGATGAAAAGAAATATCGAGGTATTATCAGATCACTACTTTACTTAACCGCTTCTAGACCTGATATAATGTATGGTGTATGTCTTTGTGCTAGATTTCAAACTTGTCCTAAAGAATCACACTTGAATGCTACTAAGAGAATTTTGAAATATCTAAGTGGTACAATGCATTTAGGACTTTGGTATCCTAAAAACACATCATTTCATATCATAGGTTTTTTATATGCAGATTATGCTGGTAGTATCTTAGATAGGAAGAGCACAACAGGAGCATGTCACTTTCTTGGTAATTGTCTAGTTTCTTGGCATAGTAAGAAACAAGCATCGGTAGCTTTATGTTGCAGCATGTTTTTGTTGCACACAAGTATTATGGATGAAACAACAATTGCTTGACTATGGCAAAGTATTTAACAACATCTCCATTAAATGTGACAACACTAGTGCTATCAATTTGTCTAAAAATCCTATCCAACACTCTAGATCCAAACATATAGATATTAGACATCATTTTTTGAGAGAAAATGTACAAAATCAGAATATAGTCCTAGAGTTTATAGATACACATAATCAACTTGCTGATATTTTTACAAAACCTTTGAATGAAGATAGGCTCAACTTCATTAAACTTAATTTAGGTATGATTGATAGAACTACTCTGAATTAATAAAAGATTGCCTATCAATAATTTTTTTAAACATCATAATGTATAAAATTTTTGCCTAAAATTATAAAAATCCTTCATCTTTCTTTGACTCTTTCATTTCTGAGTCACTCGCGTTCACTCCAATGCCTTTAGCGATCACTATCTTGCCGGCCAGATTCATCTAAATTAATATCTCTGTGCGCGGTCAAGAAACCTTATGCGCGGTCACAATAATTTGAACAGTGTCGACCGTTACAGACATTCTCTGCACCCACGAGCGCATTAATATTGTTAATGGTTGCTATAGTACATTTCGCAATCGCACCTATACAAATAGGCGACCGCACTCTGTACACTCTGCTCGAAATTTTGTAATCGTTGGCCGTATGACAGGTCGCGTTTCTTAACTCTCAATAGTCATAAATGGCTATTTTCTTAATTTCTTCTATTTAAGAGCATTATACATCAGTTTCTTAGATATTTTACTTCTTATAACATACAAACTTCCCTCCAAATCTCTAAAATCCTCTCAAGATCATTTCCTTCTCAAAACACTCTCTGTTTTCCAGTTTTCTTCCTGTTCTTCAACCCTAATGGCTCCCAAAAAGAAAATAACCTCCAAAGGGAAAGGGAAGGGAAAGAAACCTTCAGGAATTATCATAAGAGAACCAACAAATGTTCCTCCATCTCCTCCACAATCTAGAAGAGGTGAGAAAATTCACAAACCTCACCACCAAACCTCTGAGGAAGATGTGAGATATGCCATGCTGAAGAGAAAGAAAGTTGAGGGAACCAAATCTCCATTTGGTGGGATGCTCTCTACCCTCAACATCAAAGATGAGATTGAAAGTTTACTTGATGTTCTTGGTTGGAGGAAATTTGTATTTCCTGAAGAGGTAGGCTATTCTAGTTTAAGTAAGGAATTTCTTATGTCTTTTCAGATTGAAAAGAGTGCAAATTCTGCACTGGGGTGGTATGGGGTTAGATTTAAGTTATTTAACCAATACCAAGCCTTAACTTTAGAAGACTTTGGCAAAATCTGGGACTTTCCTATTGATGGAATAACCTCCTACAATGATTTAACCTTCTCCAACCAAACACTCTCTACCTTTTGGCAAGAAATTTCTGTGGAAACCTCATTTGAAAAAAATTCAAAAGCTAGACACATCAAATCCCTCACCCATTGGATGCTTCACAGAATCATCACCTACACCATTCATCAAAGAGCTGATGGGAATGAAAAGGTAACAAAAAGGGACCTCATATTCTTATATGCTTTCACCCACAACATCCAAATGAACACAACCAAGTTCTTGATTGACACTCTATATCATCATGCTGTTACAAGAACTGGAACTTTCTTCTTGTGCTCACAAATAACTCAAATAGCTAGGCATCTGAACTTACTAAATGATCTCAACTTAGCTACCTTGAGAAACCCTTTCAATCTTGCCTCTAGTGCCATCACCATTGACTATCTAGAACATGCTGGATGTGTAAGGAAGATTGAGGATACATATGTGTATTTTTTTTTGGCAAATGAGGTATTGTGGATAGACAAAAGAAAAGACCAAGATACACAATTGAGGAAGAAGGAGACTCCTTGGAAGTTGCTGTTGAACTACCTCCAAGAACTACTTCATCTAAACCTACCCAGAAAACTACCTCATCTCCTACAAAACTCATTCTCAAAGCTATCAAATCTCTCTCCAGGAAACTCTCTCGATTCAAGAAAAGTGTCTCCAAGAGATTCCATCACTTGAACAAGAGAATTGACCTTATATCTCACATGCATCATGATCTCTATGACATGCAAGGCAAACTAGACTTGCCTCAATGCAATTTTGAGGACTGGGATATAAGTGATCATACAGAAAGTCTCCCTGAAGAAGAAGAGTCTATCAGCACTAGCTCTATCTCTAACGTTCCTCTTGATAAGAGAAAAGCTCCTTTAGAAGAAGAAGAGATAGATGAGGTTGAAGATTCTGATTAGTTTAATTTTTTTCTATTTTTTTTATGTTCTGTTGTTTTATCTTGCTTTCCTTTTCCTATCTTACATTATCCTTATACTGTCCTCTATCTTTAAACATTTTGACTGTTCAAACCAAAGTTGTTTATTATCTTTATATATTTTCTTTTATGCATTTTGCCTATGACAATGGGGGAGAAAGATAGCCAAAAGATTGGAATTGGAATTGGAATTATTGTTTACTAATGCACCAAGTTATACTTATGCAAGATAATCAAATGATATTTGATATTTTACTAATGCACCAAGTTATACTCCAACATAAAACATGACTCATGCATATGTTTAGGGGGAGCATTATAACAAATTTATTAACATTCAACACATGAGCAATTTGAATAAGGAAATATTGTGAGCCAATCTAAGTTATATCCTTGTTAATTTATATCATCATTCCATTTGATTGTCAAAGTCAAAAATGGGGGAGATTGTTAGACAAATGATCTCAATTTTGATCCTTGACAACTCAAATTGAATGACTTATTTAACATGTGTTTGAAGAACCTTGTTGCAGGATTAGGTTATTTCAAATAAAGCTGAACAGAGCATGTTTAGTGATCGCACAAGACATGGAAACGACCGCCCCATTCAATTGAAAGATGAAACTATATCACAGTAGGTTTCGCGGTCAGAAACCCGACCTCAGTCGCGACCGCACTTACACAAGAGCGACTGTCCTACATTCATGGATGACCGCAACACAAGAAACCCAAATCATCCAAATTACAGTAAGGTTCATGGTAACAAGAACGGCGAAGGATACGGTCTTGCTTATCACTTTTGTGACCGCCCTTTGATATCCGCAACCGCTCTGATGATTCAGGAGAAATCTCTTTAAACTGACAGTAGTGTTCGCGTCCTAAGGTGCATCCAGAAGTTTGAAGTGAGTGTCTCAACTCGACAGCGAGATGTCACCTAGGGCGACCACGAAATTCATATTTAGGCGGACTTTCATTTTGCCCAGTCAAAGAATGCCACGTGTGATGACCGTTATAAACCCACTTCAGCATTTAAAACAGGTGACCGCACCTATCATATGCGCGACCGTCCCGACAACCACAACATGGGCAAGATTCCTGCTGTAGAGCACTCAAATTTGACCGTTGAAGCAAATTTAAATGCAACGACCGTTCCTTGACCAAGGACGACCGCGTGAGACATAAGCGCGACCATCCTTGTATGAAGGATGACCGCAAAATGCTTCGAACAGTTTACTGAAAAAGGTCTAAACTGCCAAGACTTTATTCTCACTATCTATAACGGTTAGTTAGACCACATTGGCTATAAATACATTGCTACTCTAAGAAAAATAAATGAATGTGAAGAGAAAATCAAAGATTTTATAGCCAAGCAACATATTTTCTTTTACTCAAACTTACATTTGAATTGTAATGAATGTTAGTTGTAAGCATTGAAAACACCATTGTATAAGTTTGAGTGTGAGCTTGGAAAACACTTAGGTTGTGAGAGTGAGCCTGGTAAAACTCTTGTAAAGGTTGTGAGAGTGAGCCTAGAAAAACTCTTGTAAAGGTTTTGAGTGTAAGCCTTAGTAAAATACTTGTCAAGTTAGGTGTGAACTTGTGAAACCACTAAAGTTGGAAGTGAGCTTGTAAAACTTCAAAGATTAGTGAAACCTTAACAAGTTGTTAAGGAAGTGGATGTAGGATTGAAGAAAATCCGAACCACTATAAATCTTGAGTGTTCTTTCTTTCATTCACTACTCAACCATTTCTCTATTCCGCATTTGAGTTTCTAATTTGTTATTATTCCTTGAGGAAACCAATTCACCCCCCCCCCCTCTTGGTTGCCATCTTGGGACAACAAGATTTGGCATAATCAAACTTCTCTTTTGGACTGGCCTGTAACTGAATAAATATCCTCTGAACCCGGTCTAGCCACTGCTCTGCTACAACAAGGTCTGTAGTACCAACAAGGTCCTTAGCCCCATACTTTCTCAGTTTGTCATACTGCCTCACTGGTAACTGCAGCTGTGGTTGTGGCTGTGGCGGCTGCGAAACTGGAGCCTGCCTCAACAACTCTACCATATGCCATACCTAGCCAGGCGGAACCTCATCAGCTGCTGGTCTCATAGGTACAGAAATAGATGCCTCACCAGCAAATACAACTCTAGCTCCATCTCTACCCTCATCTGGAGCCACACTCTCTGCACTACCCTCAGCAGCCTAATGCGGTCGAGATGCCATAACTACCTATTTCTGCAAACAAAGCAGAAAATACTATATCAGAGATTATAAACAACCAGTGCCAAAGCATGTATTACAATCAAAAACTATTTTCAAATCCCCCATTTTCTCTCTCTATCATCCCACCTAGGTCGAGAACCTCAAACTTAGGCTCTGATACCAAAACACATGTAACACCCTTATACCCTATATACATACAAAACATATTTCTAGAATATGTAAAATACGCATATACGATACAAAAATGTCATAGACAGATTTACTAAATTTTTTTTTACATTTCCAATTTAAAATTTCAAATTCTAAATATATAAAAATTAAATAGAATATAATTATTATTTACTTGTTATAAGAACCCAAAATAAATAATATACAAAAATCTCTGGGAAAAATTCGCCAGAGTTTTGTCTGTATTTTGGATATCCCAAAATTTAGCAATTACTCAAACTGCAAAAAGAAAACACTCCCAATAATTTCCAATCACCCTCTCAATCATACTTCTCAATTTCACCAATTTTCTCAAACATTTATACATATAGATATATATAATTTAAAACACACTTACTCTCCCATTTCAAATACATTGACCCAAACATTCTTTATAATATACAATACGTAAAATTCAAAACATAATATATTATGCATAAAACTCAAAATGTACAATAACATAAAAATATATACATGTTGCTAGCAGTGTTTCTGATCTCGATAGTAACTCTACAAGCTCAACTACAAGTCTAGACCCGACCTGGTCTAAAAGAACTCTCTGGCTCAACTGGGTCTACCCTGTCACCTGCGCGATGGAAACAATCGCGCTAAGCCAAAGCATAGTGGTACAAACTTTGATAATAACAATATAACTCAATGCAATACCAAATGCATAATGCATATAGATGTCACATCAATCCACTTTCTTATATTTTTTTAAATATTTCATATGCACAATTGTATCATAATTCATAATTCACATTAAAACAAAGACAAGCATGGGCCCAAAAAGAATCTAATATGCTATTCAAATTTCAGAGTTACTGCTTTGGTCCATAATGACACAATGTGTCTAGCCCCGTAGGCAATATATATATCCATGGATAATGTAACAGCCCCTGTCTCTTGGACCTCAACCCGGCTAGATCCTTAGGCCCCAGTATCTTGGTCCTCAACCCAGCTAGACTGCTACAGTTTTTGAGGCTTATGACCTAGTCTTTTCACCCCAAAAACATCATATTTATCAGTTGGCCTGGCTTACGACTCAGTCTTTTCACCATTCCAGCGTATAGCCCGTAGGCAATCATAGGCATGCTGCCAAACCCAGAACTCTGAAAATTGAATAACATACTAGGCACACAATTTATTCATATTTCTCATTATTAATCTCCTTCTCATTTTTACATATTCAATCTAGGCACATTGCCTTATTTTCACTTTTTTTTTCTCACTTTTCTCATTTTTCACATCTTTATCATTTTTCTCACTTTTCTCATTTTTATTAATATCAATTCATTTCATTATTACACATATCTCATTTTTGCATTCACAACACATTACCCAATTACTTTGGCTATTTTCACATAATGTGCATATTTCACATGTTACACAAATTAGCCATTATCAATGGCTTTTCACAATGCATTTAACACATATATGACATTACAAATGTCATAGCATATTATTCATACACAATCAATGAACCAAGTAGCTTAATACATTTTTCAACTAAAATTTGTTAAGTCCAAATGTTATGCAAATATAGACATTATATTCAAAGTTTGTACATACCTCCACTAGCAACCCAAAGCAAGCTAAAAACAACCTTCAATCCAATCTTTCTAACTTGCCCTTCACCACTTGGATGAAGCAAATCAACCTCCCTCAATGCCTAAACCAAATGTGATAACAAATAATCATTTAGTATCACATTTAATGGCATTTCCAACATTAAACCATAATTACACATCACTCCTACAAATTTTTAAAAATTTAGCCTTTCCTTACTTCGACATTGGAATTCCATTCTACTACAATTAAATTAGTGTTTTAAGTTTATTTATATTATTAAAACCATATTTTAATACATTTAAATCATTTACATTATAAAAATACACTCTTATATACAACATCTCAAAAATGGCATAACCTTCCCCCAAAGAAGGTTTTCCATTCCAACACAATCCATTACTCATTCCAAGCTTATATTCATCACTTTTAACACTAAACAACATGCTTAAACAAATAAAATCACACAATTCAACCACTTTGGAAATCTCTTTTCCAAAACCCTAAATCTCCACTTCCATTCTCAAACTCCAACCCAACACCACCAAATCCAATATTTGACTTTAAAATACTTGTTTATGAATCAAAACAACTCATTTGGAATCAATTTACATAATTAAAGTTCATGTTTTCAAAATCCCAAAAATCCATAACCCTAAATTCTCTCTCTTCACCATTCTTTAACCAAACTCCATCATCACTTCAATCTAACCTTATAATCATTGTTAAGTACCCAAAATAACATCATACACACCAATTCCAACAATTATAACATCCTACATAAAAATCCAAATTCTCACATAATCTAAATTTCCAAGGAATTCAAAGAAAAGAGATGGAAACTTACTAATTTTGGTGGAAATCACCAAAATTCCACTTGAAACTTGTTAATTCCTTCAATTTATGGAGTATGAAAGAAGCAAAATCCTTGGTCTTCAAACTTCCATGGAAGCCACGTTCTTGAGAAGAAGAAGAAGAAGAGGACTTTTAAATATTCTTTCCTTTTCATCTTTTTTTTAACCACACATATATATATATATACTAAAATAATTTAATATTTAATTATTTTTTTAATAAATTAAAAGTTCTAATTTCCCTCTTCCATTCAAAATTAATTTATTTTTGAATTATTTTATTAATTTTGAATTTATAAGTTTTAATTACCAAAATACCCTTTTCTTTTAAAAATTGTTGACTTTTACATATGTTATGTATAATTTGCATATATATCATATATATATTCCACTTTTTCATTTAAAATCCCTTCATTTTTCATTTAAAACTATTAATTTAATTTATCCTTTTAAATTATAATTTATTTTATCAAATTTTCCAAAAATTAGAAATTTTCAAAAAATTTTGGATGTTACATTATTGATTTATCATGGGTTTTCTAAAGTATTGATTTAATTTAGTTTTCCTTTCATTAATGGTTAAATTGTCCTAAATTAAGCTCAAGTCTTTCTCAAGTACTAGAACTAATATCAATTTAATCCTTATGTCTACTCTCACGATCATAAGTAATTAAACCAATTCATTAGATTTTGTGAGAATTTGAATCAACCATTTAAGTATTTAACCTTATCTCTAAGTGAAAAACTTCCTTAAGATTGTTACCTCTATGGATTAATGTTATGCTTCCACTCTTGCTCCATCACACAACACCTCAATTCAATTAATTATTGGCCAGATAATTAAAGCATTAAGAATAAAGATAATAAAATAATTTAAGAATAAACTAAATTAATTCAAATAAGCATTTATAACTCCATGATAAATTCAATAAAAAGGACCTACCCTAAAGAGGATTATTTATTCATTATTTAAATAAAAACATTGCAATCATAAAAGAAAGTAATTAAAAACATAATTTAAAGAACAAGAAATATAAACTCTATTTCTTTGAAGAAGAACTTGACTTGGAACTTGAATTTCTTCTTGAACCAGAATCTCACTCTCCTTCTTGAGAAAACTCTAAACTACATTATTTCTTGAATGAATCTAATCTAATTCCTGTAAATCTTTCCTCTCTTGAAACCTTAGAGGAAGTGTGTTTAAATAAAGTGTTTGGAAGCTTCATTAGTGGGAAAAAACTGAAAAAGGTTAGGCCACATCTTGTTTGGTTCACCCCCTACCCAATTTTCTGCTCAAGGTCATGAATATTAGCCCTATGATCATGGCTTTTGAGTGCAATGGTTGTGGCATGAGTTGGATTGGACGGTTTGAGCACTTTACAGCTGTAAAATGCTCGACAGGGTAGGCCACGGTCGTGTCCCGTCAATGCCATGGTTGTGGCATATGAGTGGAGGCTGCAAACTTTGAATTTTCTTCTCTTTCTTGGCTCGGGCAGTAGAGAAATCAATCCCATGGTCATGGGTTTTGAGTGCCACAGTCGTGGCTTTTGATTTGCTTCTGAAATATGCAAAATCTCTTCAAAATATAGCCAAAATCAATTCCACGATCATGGCTTTTGGGCCTCACGATCATGGCTTTTAATCTGCTTCTGCCTTTGCAATTTCTATCATTGAAAAATTTAGACAGCTTTAAATCAATTCCCATGGCCATGGCTTTTTGACAACCATGGCCCTGGGATTCAAAATGAATCCGGACCTCTTGATTTATCATCTTTAATTCCATTTTCAAGTTCAAAATCATGTATCATGATTTATATAAGACCATGTAAATTCATTTCCTTCCATTTTTGAGATTGTTTTGACATCCTTTTTATTTTTCTTCAATTTTCTATGATTTTTAGGCAAAATAAGCTATTTATTCATACTTGTAACTTTATACTTGAATTGATAAATTTTCTAGCATTCACAACAAAATTTGATCAAATTCAATTGATAATAATAAAAATATAACTAGAATAATTATAAAATTATATGTAAACTATGGTATTATCACCTAAAATCATATCATACTCCCTGATAGGCATCTCAATCAAGTCATCGAGAAATTCCTCATCCTGAACCACAACCAGGCTATCTCGGTGCACCCTGGTAACCACAACACAGTGCCTTAAAGGATTTGTCACCAAAATGTCAAATCCTAGAGACTCTAAATGCAAATCACTCACAGGCAAGATGGATGTACTAATGTATGAATGATTCAACCCAGGATCTATTAATGTAAGAACTGAAGTACTGAATAAAGAAAAAGTACTAGCAATAATGGTTGAAGCATCTGACTACCTCTGCATCACATATACCCACTTCTATGCCCCTACCTCATCTAGTCTACCTCCGACTGTAGAATCTCCTCTCTGACCAGACCCAGATCTACCACCCC
Source organism: Garcia nutans (assembly GCA_947685225.1). Classification (NCBI taxonomy): domain Eukaryota; kingdom Viridiplantae; phylum Streptophyta; class Magnoliopsida; order Malpighiales; family Euphorbiaceae; genus Garcia; species Garcia nutans. The sequence goes on along the minus strand of CANTUV010000007.1, from coordinate 25,370,172 downwards.
TACAAAAATCTCTACTACTATGACCTCCTCTAATACTGGGTCAAGAGGTTGTAGTATCTATTTGTCTATCCTCTGGTGGCTTTGGATAATCTCTGAGAAAGTGACCTGGCGACCCACATCTGTAACACACTACTGGTGCACCTGTCCTCCTCCAGATATCCTCGTGTATCCTACCAGAATGGACACATGCATATGGAACTGACCTCTAAACTACTGGGGTCAGAGCAATAGCCACTTAAATTGGAGGCCTTTATCTCTGTCTCTACTGCTGTACTGACCTGCCAAACTGCCTCTGGTTCCTACTGAATCTTTGAAAATATCCCCCTCGACCTCTCTTCACTGATGAAGGTGTTATCCTCACTCTGGGGGTCTCCTAGATCTGGTCTCCTCAACCCTAGCAGCTACTGCAAGACCTAGTGCTCTCTCAATACTCCTGGTAGCTGCAACCAATTGGAAAAAATCCTGGTACTAGGAGCCTACTATAATATACATGATAGAGGGTCTCAGTCCCTCCTCAAACCTCCGACATTGGTCAATCTCATAAAAAATGATCCCACCAGCATACTGACTCAGCCGGATAAACTCTATCTCATACTTCAATGTTGTCCTGGTATCCTACCTCAAACTCAGGAACTCTATCTTCTTCGCATCCTTATACTCCCTCGGAGTATACTTTTACTCAAATTCCCATAGGAAATAGTCATAAGTTAGGACTGGTGGATCATCCAGAGCATATGGAACCATCTTCCATCAATCATATGCATCCCTCTATATAAGAGATCTAGCATAATCAAACTTCTCCTCTGGAGTAGCCTGTAGCTGGATGAACACTCTTTGGACTCCTTCTAGCCACTGCTCTGCTACAGCAGGGTATATAGTACCAATAAAGTCCTCAGCTTTAAACTTCCTTAGCTTATCATACTTCCTCATCAGTAACTGCAACTGCGGCTGTGGCTGCTGTAACACCCCATCTTAGCCTACGTTTATAGACCAAGATGGACTGTTATCTCATGGTGATTGTGTCTTAATATTTTACTTAGCAATTTTTAAGTGCAGATTTTAAAAAATTTTTGCCATAACCTCCCCTAAAAATGGAGGTCCCAAGTGTCGACAAAACTGATTTTTTCTTATTTATGAAAAACATTTTGTTTCACAATTCAATACTAGCACACTCCCAATAATCCACCCTTATAACCTCAACTACAATCCTGCAAGAAAAGTTCACACTTCTATATCCACAATCCAATTCAATTCAAAACCATACAGTTATTATACATTACTAGATTTACATGCTACATCAAGTTATCTCTTTGTATTGCTCAAATAAGTACATGCCAGTTTCTAACACCAAAATACAAAATAAAGAGCACCACCTAAGTTTGTTGATGACCGATGGATCGCAGGACTCTTCTGCTCGCTACTGGCTCCTTGCTAATAACCTACGAGTTTAGAAGAAACTAAACTCGCTAAGCATTGCTTAGTGGGTACTTTAACTAATTACGGAAAATAATTATAAAAGCATAATGCACTTTAAAAAAATCAATGAGTCGTATTGAAAAATAATATCACAGTAAAAACAATCCATACATGTCATTTATTCAGTAATTATCATTTTATCATTTCGCTCCACAAGGTAATTTGGTAGACTAATGTATGGTAAGGAACTAACTGAAACAACTGTATATATATTCTGTGGCTGTGGCCCTAAAAAAAATTGCGGACCAAGCCCTGTGGAATCTGTGGCCGAAGCCCTCGGACCGGAGTCCTATATAACTCGGGCGATTGCCCTATATAACTCGGACCGAAGTCCTATATAGCTCGGGTCGTCACCCTATATAACTCAGACCGAAGTCCTCTATAGCTCGGGTCGTCACCCTATATAACTCGGACCGAAGTCCTATATTAAAGCAGCACTGCATATAGTATGATAAATCATACCCTTACTGTACTCAGTACTGTCCCAGATACCAAGTGGAGCCAAAATTCTCATACCATTTCTTAATCGAATATACATTATACAATTATCGACTTATGTTTCTTATATTATTTCGATGTGAAATATCATATTTTGTCATTTTAATAACATACTATACTCATTTATATGCATAAGGAATCAATTGGATTACTTTTGAAAATTGACAATATGAATAGTAAATTCTGGTTTTGGACTCAACTTGATCCTTGTTTTAGAAAATTTGTATAAAATAATCCACTTGGCTAAAAACTCTAAAATTTTTACAGAATTTATTTTTGCATCTTAAAATCATTCCTTTAAAATTTCAGATCAAAATGGACACAAAATCTTGGTCAAATAATTCACCCAACCAGACTGCTCCAGTTGCCTTGCATCCTGGCAGCAGTTTTGAATTTTATAAATTCCGTAAATTATATTCAATCAATGAGGTTCCAAATTATTTTTCTCAAATACTAGACTTATTAAACAACAACATATCCAAAATTCAACTCAATATAAGTTTTCTATATTTAATTAAAAATCATACAAGTCACAGCAGTTTACTAATTGTAAAACAGAAAAATTTTCAAAAAGGAGTTCAATGGTTAAAGTACCAAACCTTGCTTTTCCTTGCTCTTCTTATCTATTTCACTTCCTTTCCTCTCTAATCTCCTTGATTTCCTATGAATTTAATATGTCACATATGTAAGAACAAACCCTAGATATGAACATGATGCTGCCTTATGATTTTCTAACAATCCTTTACTTATTCTTACTAATAATCACCATTTTCATCATTTCCTTTAAGTAGTTTATCATTTTTCACCATAATCATCAACTTACTAATTCTTTCCCAACATGAACATAATATCAAATCTTCCTAAACATAGCCTAATACCTAATTCTAATGAAAGAATAAGACTTAGGATGGTATCTTACCTTATTTCCTATTGAATTTCACTTGAGAAATGGCTTGGACTTGAAACTTGTCTCCTTGAAAATGGAAGGGAGGGGGAGCACGACTTAAAGAAGAAGAAAAGTGGTGATGGTGGTGTCTTTTTGATCCTTACTTGGGTTTGGATGACCATAATTAGTTATTTATAATTTAATTTACATTTAATTTATTTATTTATTTTCAATGGCCATGATTTGTCCAACACATTTGGATTTAATGGCCAGGATTGGGTTTATTTTCAATGGCCATGATTTGTACTCAACCCAGTGGAATCTCATCAGCTGCTGGTCTCTCTGGCATAGGAGCATGTGTCTCTCCAGCTATCTCAGCTCTAGCTCCATCTCTACCCTTGCCAAGAGCCACACTCTCTGCACTACCTTGTGCAGACTGATGCATCTGAGATGCCATAATTACCTATATCTGTAAATATAACAGAAATTACCACATCAGAGATTCGAAACTACCAGTGCCAATGCATGTATCATAATTAAAAACCATATTTAAAAATCCCCATTTCCTTTCTCTCACAACCCACCTAGGTTGAGAATCTCAAACCTAGGCTCTGATACCAAAATAAATGTAACACCTTATACCCTATATATGTACAATATATACACCCAACATATGTAATATACGAATATATGATACAAGTATGCCACAACTCATTTTAATTAAAAAAAAACCTTACTTTTTGAATCTATATAAACTTAAGTCATTTAACTAATATAATTTAAATTATAAATAAAATATTACTTGCTAAAACACATACATACCTTCATTACAAAATTTTTATCCAAAACATTCTTGATAGTTTGTGATATATATATACATCAAAATATAATATAATATACATGAGGTCAAAATGTACAAAAATATAAAATATTTACATGATGACAGTTTGTCTCTGATCTTGATGTCCAACAATCAACTCTACACTCAAGATCTCAAGCTTAGACCCAGCTCTGTCTGGACAAACTCTCTGGCTCAACCAGATCTACCCTGTCACCTGCGTGATGAATCACAATCGCGCTAAGCCAAAAGTCTAGCAATACAAACTTTGATAATAATAAAGTTCAAATGCAATGCCAATGCACAATGCATATGGATATTATATCTCATAACACTTTATCTTAACATATTTCTCAATTGTTCCACAATTCATAATTCACATAAAAACAAACACAAGCATGGGCCCAAAGGATATAATATGATATTCAAATCTCAGAGTTACTGTTTTGATCCAAGTTGACACCATGTGTCTAGCCCCGAAGGCAAATCAAGTATTTGCTTAAAAGCTAGCTCCGAAGGTAGATCATATCACAATGAGGATAACCTCCTATGTAACATCCCAAGTAGACTTCAAGGGCTAGGCCCAACCCAGCTTTAAGGGACTGCTATGTCATAGGCATGTCGCCAAACACAGAACTCTGAAAATTGAATAACATACTAGGCACACGATTATTTCATATTTCCATTATCAAACTCTTTCTCATTTTCTCATGATCAAGCTAGGTATATTGCCTCATTTATCTCATTTATATCAACATCATTATATAATCATAATATATCTCATTTTATACAATATAGCCATCACCAATGGCTTTACATAATATCTTTAATGTATATACAACAAACCACATTACCTAAACATTTTGAGTCATTTTCATATTTTGCACGTAGTTCACATTTCATTCAATTTAGCCATTAACAATGGCTTTTCACATTACATATAATGCATTTATGACAATACACAAGTCATAGCATATTACTCATGCATAAATAATGTAGTAAGTAACTTAACACATTTTCCAACCAAAATGTGTTAAGTCCAAATGTCATGCAAATATAATCAATTATTCGAAGTTTGTACTTACCTCTAAAAGCAACATAACAAGCTCAAATATCACTTTTAACCTTCTCTTCCAAGATATCCCTCAACACTTGGATTGGGTAACTCAAGTCTCCTCAAAGCCTAAATCAAATGTTATTATAAATAATCACTTAGTAACACACTCAAAGGCATATACAAAACCTCTCAACACAAGGATAAGGAACACAAAGGAAAATAAGGAAAAAAAAACTATCTAGGACAAAATCTACAAATGACATGCTCAATAACATGGGCGTGTCAATGACCATGCCCTAAACCCATAACACAAATGCTTTGACACGCTCACTGACATGGGCGTGTCAATGACCGTGTCCTTAGCTCTATATTATAGCAGATAAGACACGTCCAAAGACATGGTTGTGTCCCTGCCAGTGCCAAAACTCCTACATCATAGTAGTTGTGACACGTTCAGTGATATGGGCGTGTCACTGCATGTGTCACCAACACTGAAAATAGAACCATCAACACACCTAAAGATATGGCTATGTCACCGGGCGTGTCAGGCCAAATTCTTGATATCAACACAATTGTCACATCCAAAGTTATCTTTCTTTTCCCTTTCCAACTCTTTTCAAACCAAATCCATCATTTTACTATAAAATACTTGTACATACATCAAAAAACTCAATTAAAAGCCAAATACACAACTTAAAACCATGACTTCACAACTCAAAAGTTACATAACCCAAAACTCTTATTCTCTTCACCAAACTTAACCATTTCTTCAATCCAACCATAAAATCATAGTTAACTACTCAAAATAACTTTATACATACCAATACCAACCATTAAAACATACTACACCAAACATCCAATTCACACATATACAAACTTTCATGGAAAAAAAATCAAGGAAACAAGCTGGAAACTTACTAAATATGGAGGAAATCCCCAAAAATCCAACTTGAACACTTAAAATCCTTCAATTACTTAAGCTTGGAAGAAGCAAATCCTTCATTCCCACTAATGGAGAAAATCAGCCTTCAATAGAGAAAGAAGAAGAAGAAGATGATCCATACTCATCTCTATCCAACTACTACACTTTTAACGACATAATTTTCCACTTTAATTATCCACCAAGTAAAATATATTATTACTTAATTAATATCAAAAATCATCTTCCACTAACTATACATTTTACTTTTTAATAATTTAAAATAATCTTTGACCAATTTAAAATATTGACTTGTATATGTTATTTATATCTACATATATATTATATACACATTTTACTTTTTCACTTAAATATATATATATATATTTAAAACATTTATTTAATTTTCAAAAATTAAAATTTTCAAAATTTTGGGATATTACATGATCCTTTTTGTATTCCCACTCCTTAGGTAACTCTTGAGTCTCCTCTTCTTGTTCATCATGATTGTTCTTTGGAGCATTAATTGTTTCTTATTGTTCAAGTATACCTACAAAATCATAAATAATACTACCTTTTCTTTGATCAAGTTTAGAAGATTCATCAAAAATAATATGCATTGATTCTTCAACTACTAGAGTTCTTTTGTTAAATACTCTATATGCCTTGCTAGATGATGAATATCCTAAAATTATGCCTTCATTTTGGATGAGAATTTTCCAAGATTATCCTTGGTGTTTAATATAAAGCATTTGCATCCAAATACTCTAAGGTATGAAATTCTAGGTATTCTTTCATTCTATAGCTCATAAGAAGTTTTGTTTATCAAAGGTCTTTTATAAACATGATTTGAAATGTAACAAGCGGTATTAATAGCTTTCGCCCAAAAGTAAGATGGTAATTCATACTCATTGAGCATTGTCCTAGCCATTTCAACCAAAGTTCTATTTTTCCTTTCAACCACACCATTTTGTTATGGTATTCTAAGAGCTAAAAAGTTACGTGAAATACCAAGATCATTGCAAAAGTTTTTAAAATTTACATTTTCAAATTCTTTGCCATGATCACTTCTAATAGATATGATCACATAGCCTTTTTCATTTTGAACTCTTCTTGCAAATGTTTTAAAATGGTTAAAAGCTTCATTCTTTTGAACTAAGAAATTTACTCATGTAAACATTGAGTAGTCAACAAGTACAAATGCATATAATTTTCCACCTAGGCTAGCAACTTTATTTGGTCCAAACAAATCTAAATGAATAAGTTCCAAAGGTCTAGATGTACTTACAACATTTTTAGATTTAAATGAACTTTTAAGTTACTTACCAAATTGACAAGGTATGTTCTATCTTTGTTAAATTTAACTTTGGGAAGACCATCAACTAGCTCTTTTTTACTAATGTATTACAAATGATCCATACTAGCATGTCCTAGTCTTCTATGCCATAACCAAGTATCATTATTAATAGAAATCAAACATTCAAATGCATTATCAAAATTTATGTCAATTTTATATGTGTTACCAATTCTAGCTCCTTTGAATTCAATTTCACCATTTGAATTTGTAACTTTGCATCCTTCGGAGTCAAAACCTACATCATATCCTTTATCATACAATTGACTTACACTAAGCAAATTGTGTTTCAACCCATCAATAAGCCAAACATTTTCAATAAAATTTTTACCAAGCATGCCAATGGAGCCAATGCCAATTATTTTACATTTAGCATTATTTCCAAAAGCAACATTACCTCCATGCTTATAAGTGAGAGTTGTAAAAAGCTTTGCATTCTTAGTCATATGCCTTGAACATCCATAATCCACAAACCAAGAACTCTCATTGATAGTAGATTTTAGATATACCTACAAAAGCAATAATGTTTATCTTCTTTTAGGTACCCAAATAAAGTTGGGTCCTTGATGGTTAGTATTAGGAGGATCCTCTAACTTGAGATGAGCCTTCCTAATATGGAAAAATGTGCTTTTATGCCTAAATTTCATATAATATGCTCATTGATACAATGTTTTATACTTATGCACTTTTCTATTGAAATTTAATGAACTATGCACACAATTACAAGTATGTGTTGAATAAGTTTGTTTTTGTACATTTTTGTGTTTATGTTCATGCCTAGTGTACATGAATGCATGATTTGCTCTTGGAACCTTAGTTCTAGAGTTTTGTGTACCCAATGTAATCCTTTTAGGATTTTTAGGCTTAGTTTGTGCATTGATGTTCTTTACAACTTCAACAAAAATTCAACACTAAATGTTTGAGTTGTAGATACTTTTACAAATATGGGTGTTCTAGATGTGGTATTGGATGATCCATTGAATCCTAAACCATGTTTCAAGGAAGGTGACCTTTGATTATCAATTAATGTATCTAATGTTTCTTTTCTTTATGAAATTTTGAAATTGATTCCTTAGGTTCCTTTAGTTCATGCTTCAAAATTTCATTTCCTTGATCACATTTTCAAAGCTATGTGAATTCTTATTCATTGCATCAAGTGATTTCAACAATTGTTCATTTGAGGTCTTTACTCTAAGGTAGAATTTTTTAAGCTTAAAAAGTCTTTTTCTAGCTTAGAGTATTTATCCTTATAAAATTTCATCTTAGAAAAATATTTTTCTATCATAAGATTCATATGTTCAATCATATCACTATCATCCAAAGCATTAATATCATATCCTTGAGTACCTACCTCATCGGAGTCTTTTTCATCCTCAATAGCCATGAGACATAGATTATCAATTTCTTCCTCATCTTATTCTTCTTCTTCACTTGAGGAAGAATCATCTCATGTAGCTTTGACTGATTTCTTCTTTTCTTTATCCCACTTCTTTTTGTTCTTCGATTTGAAGCAATCTGACTTGATATGCCCGGATTTGCCACATTCATAGCATTTTACTTCATTCTTTTTATCTTTGAAGGAAGTTTTAGAAAGTGTACCTTTGTTAGCTTGCAATCTTCTCTTTCTCTTCCAATCATTCATCCTTTTAGAAAACATTACCATTTCTTCTTCATCATCACTATCTTCATTTCTTGAGCTCTCAACTTCTTTGATTGCTTTGAAAGCTATTGATTTCCTCTTATCCTTCTTACCTTGTTCTTTATCTCTTTCGGTGTGCAATTCAAAGGTGAGTAGTTTTTTGACAAGTTCATCAGTCTCAAGGAACTTAGATCATGAGCTTCTTCAATTGAAAAAACCTTATACTCAAAGTTTTTCTTGGCTCTAAGTGCTCTCAAGATTTTGTTATTGACTTCATCTTGATCATATATCTTGCCATATTTCTTTAATTCATTGACGATGACAAGAAATTGATTTGTCATGTCGGTAACATTTTTGTTGGGCTTCATCTTGAATAGCTCATACTTATGTATATACATTTGCTTCTTGGTGAGCCTCACATGGGTAGTACCCTCATGATAGTTCTCAAGAGTTTTCCAAATACAATGAGCACAAGTGAGATGTTAGACTCCCTCACCTTCCTCTCTTGAAATAAAATTCAGCAAGATGGAGGTTGCCCTATGGTTTTTGAATCTATCTTTTATGTTGGCATTTGACCATTATGATTTGGGAAGAGGAACTTGGACACCCCCAACTTCATGAGTTGGAGGTTTCCACTCACTTTCAACATAGTCCCAAAGCTCTATTCCTTCACTATCTAGAAATAAAAACATTTTGTATTTCTAATAGGAATAATTGGTTCCATCAAAGTATGGTCTAAGAAGAGAGTTAAGATTTCCATGAGAGGTGGATGAAGAAGAGGTTGCCATTTTGGATCAAATTTCACAATTAAGTTTAAGAAATTGACAAGCTCTGATACCAATTGTTGTCCTAAGATAGCAACCAATAGGGGGGGTGAATTGGTTTGGTTTAAGAAATGATGGCCAATTCAAAAATCAAAGATTAAAAAGAAATATAGAAGATGTAGAAGAAGATTAAGTAGAAGTTATAGTGGTTCGGATTTACCTTGATCTTACATCCACTTACTTAACAACTTGTTAAGATTCCACTAGCTTTGTGTTTTTACAAGCTTAACTCTAACTTGGTGTTTTCTCTAGCTCACACCAAACTATTACAATGGTTTGAGATCACTTCCTCACAACCCTTACAAGAGTTTTTTCTAGGCTCACTCTCACAACCTAAGTGTTTTCAAGCCCTTACTTAAACTTAAGATGGTATTTAATGCTCACACCTAACACTCAATCATTATAAAAAGTGATTTTAATGCAAAAGAAAGAAATATGTTCAAGAAGGCTATTACAATCACAAACTATTTTTAAAAATGAAGTTACTTAAGGTATTTATAGCCTTCAAGTCAACAATTAGTTGCTTGAGGTTGGGGCCAACATGTTTGATTCTTGTCTTCCACTAATTTCTTTTCCAGAGAAATTTCCTAGTCGGACTCCTAAGGGTCTAGTCAAAAATAGTGTAGTCCGGTCGAAATTATGCATGGTCTAGTAGAAGTAATTAAAATTCTACTTAATACTCTTCCAACGGTTGGTCCACGTGGCTTCCACTTATTAAGTGGAGATGCAACGGCTTTTGACTTGAGTAATTTTTAAATAGTCCGATTGAGCTTGCATCTGGTCCGATCGAACTTACTTTGGTCCTTCCAATTTTTGGATGTACCTTTGACCGAAAAACCTACTAGATATTTTGGAGAAAATTGGCTTCTATGGTCCTGTCGGAATATCTTGTAGTTTGGTCAGACTTATGTGGTAGTCTGAGAAGATGGGAGTACTTCTGACTGTGAATCTTTCTGTGTGTTTTTGCTCTTTTCTCATTCAAAGGTCCAATCAGTATGCCATATAGTTCGGTTGGACTTGATGTGGTATTGTGTGATTTCTGGAGTACTCTTCATCGTGAAATATTCTGTCTTTTGGCTCATTTGGTCATCCATGGTCCGGTTGGGCTTCTAGGTAGTCCTATCAGACTTTTCATTTTTTCTTCAAAAGAAATAACTTCCTGCAAAATGTAACTTAGTGCAAGTGTTAGTTAAATTCAATTTGATTGCCTAAGATAAAAAAAATAGAAGGGTTTGGTTAACATATGTTCATAATTGTTAAAATGATTTGTTTTAATTTTTTTTAATGTGCATGTAATGAATTTATGGATATATGATAGAAATCAATATATTAGGTGGTAGTTTGAAAAAGGTAGTAAGGCTGAATTTGGGTTTTGATGAAATTTTAGATAAAATGTATATAATTGATGTTTGGTTAATTAAAATGACATGGAATATGTTTTTAATGGAACATTTTCACTTATAATATGGTTTAGGGTTAAGGAAGGTGAAATGATAAAATCAAAATGAAGAAGGACATTGGTGAATTTGGAGTTGGAAGAGTGAATTGGGCTTGGAGTTAGCATTCTCAAGGTTAGTATATACTTGGATAGCCTTTGTATTGATTGCATTTGAATTTGCTTAGCACATTATGAATTGTGAAAATATGCTAAGTTACTTTGATTTTGGAAGTCATGGTAAAAGTGCATTGTGGTTTGTAAAATTGTATGAAATTCTTGAATTATGAGATATTAAGCCATTGTAGATTGGCTAATATCTTTGTTAAGTGTTGTTAGACAAAAGATCTCTATTTTGATCCTTGACAACTCAAATGGATGATCTATTTAACTTGTGTTTAAGAATCTTGTTGCAGGATTAGGTTGCCTTAAGTAAAGCAAGACAGAACAATTCTAGCGGTCGCACCAGACCAGAATACGACCGCTACATGCAATTACAGAATGAAACCTTATCACAGTAGGTTTCGCAGTCAGAAGTTCGACCTCAGTCGCGACCGCGCCTCAAGAATGGCGGCCGTCCAAAATACTTGCCCGACCGCTACTCAAGGAACTTAAATCATTACAATCACAGTAAGGTTCGCGGTGACAAAAACGGTGAATGATTCGACCTCGCTAATCAATTTAGCGACCGCCCATTCAGAATCGCGACCGCCCAACAATTCAAGAAGAAATTGCTCAAAGAGACAGTAGTGTTCGCGTCCACAGGTGCGTCCAGAAGTTCGACGCGAAACTGTGAGTTTGATCGCGAGATTCTGCATAGGGCGACCGCGAGATTCAAATTATGGCGGACATTCAGTTTTGCTCTGTCAGAGAATGACACGTAATATGACCGTTGTAAACCCACTTGAAGATTCAAAAAGGGCGACCGCACCTCTGCTTGGCGCGACCGTCCCGACAAACAAAGCATGGGCAAGAAACGGTCCGACAAACACAGCATGGACAAGATTCCAGCTGCAGAGCACTAAAATTCGACCGTTGTAGCTTTTTCAAAAGCAACGACCGTCCCTTGTTAAAGGACGACCGCGAGAAGCATGAGCGCGACCATCCTTGCATGAAGGGCGACCGCGAAGTGCCTCGGACAGTTTAAGTAAAGAAGGTCTATTCTGCCAAGACTTTATTCAAAACTTCAATAACGGCTAGTAAGACCACATTGGCTATAAATACAATGTCTCTATGAGAAAACACATAGTGAAGTGAAAAGAACAATCAAGAAATCAGATTTTCATAGCCAAGCAACAAATTTTCTTTTACTTAAACTTATAATTAAATTGTAATGAATGTTAGGTGTGATCATTGAAAACACCATTGTATAAGTTTGAGTGTAAGCTTGGGAAACACTTGGGTTGTGAGAGTGAGCCTTGTAAAACTCTTGATTGGGTTGTAAGTGTGAGCCTTAGAAAAACACTTGTGAAGTTAGGTGTGAACTTGTGAAAACACCAAAGTTGGAAGTGAGCTTGTAAAAACTTCAAAGAATAGTGGAACCTTAACAAGTTGTTAAGGAAGTGGATGTAGGATTGAGGTAAATCCGAACCACTATAAATCTTGTGTGTTCTTTCTTTCTTTCATTACTCAACCAACTTTCTATTCCGCATTTGTGTTTGTTGAGTTTTTTAATTTGCCATCATTTCGTGAGGAAACCAATTCACCCCCCCCTCTTGGTTGCCATCTTGGGACAACAATTAGTATCAGAGCCCTGAGATTTCTTAAACTTAATTGTGAAATCTGATCCACTATGGCAACTTCTTCTTCATCAAGCTCTCATGGAAATCTTAACTCTATTCTTAGACCCTATTTTGATGGAACTGATTACTCATACTGGAAACACAAAATGTACTTGTTTCTAGATAGTGAAGGGATTGAACTATGGGATTTCGTGGAAAGTGAGTGGAAATCTCCTACTCATGAAGTTGACGGTATTCAAGTTCCTCTTCCCAAAGCTCAATGGTCAACTAGCAATATCAGAGATCGATTCAAGAACAATAGAGCTGCTTCCATCTTGATGAACTCCATTTCAAGAGAAGAAGGTGGAAGAGTTCAACATTTAACTTGTGCACATTGCATTTGGAAAACACTTGAAAACTACCATGAAGGTACGACTCAAGTAAGATTCACCAAAAAACAAATGCATGTTCATGAGTATGAGCTATTCAAGATGAAACCAAATGAAAACGTCACCGACATGACAAATCGCTTGCTTGCTATTGTCAATGAACTAAAGAAGTATGGCAAGGTATATGATCAAGGTGATGTAAACAGTAAAATCTTGAGAGCCCTAAGAGCTAGAAAGAACTTTGAATCCAAAGTATCATCCATAGAAGAAGCTCATGATCTCAGCACATTAAGAACCGACGAGCTAGTTGGTAAATTACTCACTTTTGAGCTGCACAGTGAAAAAGAAGAAGATCAAGGTGAGAAAGAAAAGAGAAAACCAATTGCACTCAAAGCAATCAAAGAAGCTGAGAGCTCAAGCAATGAAGGTACTGATGATGAAGATGAAATGGCAATGTTCTCAAAAAGAATCAATGAATGGAAAAGAAAGAAAAGATTACAAGCAAACAAAGGTACACCTCCTAAATTCTCCTTCAAAGATAAAGAAAAGAAAAATGAGGTAAAGTGCTATGAATGTGGAAAAACTGGTCACATCAAATCGGATTGCTACAAATTAAAGAACAAAAGGAAATGGGATAAAGAAAAGAAAAAGTCTCTCAAAGCCACATGGGATGACTCTTCTTCAAGTGAGGAAGAAGAAGAAGAAGGAATTGCAAATCTATGTCTCATGGCTATTGAAGATGACTCCAATGAGGTAAGTACTCAATCCTTTGATCTTGTAGCACATGATGATATAAATGATATAGATGATAGTGATTTGATTGAGCACATGAATTTTAAAATAGAAAAATATTATTCTAAAATGATGCTTTACAAAGAGAAAAACTCTAAGTTAGAAAAAGATTATATATGCTTAAAGAATTCTACCTTAGAATTGAAAACCTCAAATGAACACTTGATGAACACAATAGGAGAATTAAAGAAAAGCTCACATGACTTAGAAAAAGTGATTAAAGAGAATGAGACATTAAAGCATGAACTAAAAGAACTAAAAGAATCAATTTCCAGATTTCATAAAGGAAAGGAAGCATTGAACACATTAATTAATAATCAAAGATCACCTTCCTTGAAATATGGATTAGGATTCAATGGCTCAACCAACATTGCACCTAGCAAACCAACATTTGTGAAAGCATCTACAACTAAAATTTCTGATGTTCATATCAAAGATGCTTGCACCAAGTCTAAAAGAACTAGTTATGGTTCACTAGGAGATAAAGCCAAAAATAATTATGCATTGTTGTTCACTAAATTTGCACAAAAGAAATCACATACTTGTAGTTGTATGTATAATGCAAAAAGAAAAATGCAGAAGAATAGAATACCATGGCAATGCACATATTGCATGAATTTTGGACACAAAAATTTTTCTTGTTATATAAGAAAGGCACATCTCAAGTTAGAAGGCACTTTTTCTACTAACCATCAAGGACCCAACTTCAAGTGGGTACCTAAAAGAAGATGATCACAATTGTTTTGCAGGTATGCCTAAAATCTACTACCAATGAAAGCACATGGCTTGTGGATAGTGGATGCTCAAGGCATATGACTGGAAATGCAAAGCTCTTTACAAGTATTACCTACAAACATGGAGGTAACGTAACTTTTGGAAACAATGCTAAAGGTAAAATTCTTGGTGTTGGCTCCATTGGTTCTATTGGTAAGGATTTAATTGAAGATGTATGGCTTGTTGATGGTTTGAAACATAACTTGCTAAGTGTTAGTCAACTTTGTGATAAAGCATACTTTGTCGAGTTTGATTCCAAGGAATGCAAAATCACAAACTCAAATGATGTTATCATATTTAAAGGTACTAGAACAAACAACACTTACAATGTCAGCATACATTCAAATCATACATGTTTAATGTCCACTAATAATGATGCATGGTTATGGCATAGAAGACTAGGACATGCTGGTATGGATCAATTGAAATATATTTATAATGAGAACTTAGTTGATGGCTTACCTAAGATAAAATATGATAAAGACAGAATTTGTGAACCTTGTCAACATGGTAAGCAACATAAAAGCTCATTTAAATCAAAGAGTATTATAAGTACCTCTAGACCTTTAGAGCTCATTCATTTAGACTTGTTTGGACCAAATAGAGTTACAAGCTTAGGAGGCAAATCATATGCATTTGTTCTTGTTGATGATTACTCTAGATTCACATGGGTTAATTTCTTAGCTCAAAAGAATGAAGCCTTTAATTGCTTCAAAACATTTGCAAAAAGAGTTCAAAATGAAAAAGGATATGTGATCACATCTATTAGAAGTGATCATGGTAAAGAATTTGAAAATGAAAATTTTGAAACCTTTTGCAATGAACTTGGCATTTCACATAATTTTTCTGCTCCTAGAACTCCACAGCAAAATGGTGTAGTTGAAAGGAAAAATAGAACTTTAATTGAAATGGCTAGAACAATGCTCAATGAATATGATTTACCATCTTATTTTTGGGCAGAAGCCGTTAATACAGCTTGCTACATTGCAAATCGTGTTTACAAAAGGCATTTAACTAATAAAACTTCTTATGAGCTATGGAATGGAAGAATACCCAGAATTGGATATTTTAGAGTATTCGGATGCAAATGCTTCATATTGAATACCAAGGATAATCTTGGAAAATTTTCATCCAAATCAGATGAAGGCATATTCTTAGGATATTCATCATATAGCAAAGCATATAGAGTATTTAACATGAAAACTCTAGTAATAGAAGAATCAATGCATGTTGTATTTGATGAATCATCTAAACTTGATCAAAAGAAAGGTATTACTTTTAATGACCCTGCAGATAATCTTGAACCTCTTGAATCTATTGATGCTCCAAAGATCAATCAACTTGAAGAAAAGACTCAGGATCTACCTAAGGATTGGCAATACAAGAAAGATCATCCAAAGGAACTCATCATTGGAGAAACATCTAAGGGAGTAATCACTAGATCTAAAATTAATCATGTTGATGTTAATTTTGCTTTTGTTTCTCAAATTGAACCAAAAACTGTTGAGGAAGCTTTAAATGATGAAAATTGGATAACTGCAATGCAAGATGAACTTAATCAATTTGAAAGAAATAATGTTTGGCAACTTACTCCTAGACCTAAAGATCATTCTATAATAGGATGCAAATGGGTTTATAGGAATATGCTTGATGAAAATGGTCACATTATTAGAAATAAAGCAAGATTGGTAGCCAAAGGTTATAATCAAGAAGAAGGTATTGATTATGATGAAACCTTTGCCCCTGTAGCCAGATTAGAAGCTATTAGAATATTACTTGCTTTTGCATGTCATATGAATTTTAAGCTTTATCAAATGGATGTTAAAAGTGCATTTCTAAACGGACTCATAAATGAAGAAGTTTATGTTGAACAACCTCCTGGATTTGAAAACTACAAATTTCATGATCATGTTTTCAAACTTACCAAAGCTTTATATGGATTGAAACAAGCACCTAGAGCATGGTATGATAAACTTAGTGCATATTTGCTTGAAAATGGTTTTGCAAAAGGAAAAGTAGACACAACTCTCTTTGTTAAAAAGGATAAGCATAACATTTTGATTGTACAAATTTATGTGGATGACATAATATTTGGAGCTACTGATGAAGCCTTGTGCAAAGAATTTGCTTCTTGTATGACCAGGGAATTTGAAATGAGCATGATGGGTGAACTCAAGTTCTTCCTTGGATTGCAAGTCAAGCAATGTAAAGATGGGATCTTCATCAACCAATCCAAATATACAAGAGAACTCATGAAGAAATTTGGAATGGATGGCTGCAAAACTAGCAAAACTCCCATGAGCACATCCTTGAAATTAGGTAAAGATGACAATGGTAAAGCAGTAGATGAGAAGAAATATCGAGGTATCATCGGATCACTACTTTACTTAACCGCATCTAGGCCTGATATAATGTACAGTGTATGTCTATGTGCTAGATTTCAAACCTGTCCTAAAGAATCACACTTGAATGCCACTAAAAGAATCTTGAAATATTTAAGTGGTACAATGCAATTAGGACTTTGGTATCCAAAGAACACATCATTTCATATTATAGGATTTTCAGATGCAGATTATGCAGGTAGTATCTTAGATAGAAAAAGCACAACAGGAGCATGTCACTTTCTTGGTAATTGTTTAGTTTCTTGGCATAGTAAGAAACAAGCATCAGTTGCTTTATCCACAACGGAAGCTGAATATGTTGCAGCTTGTTTTTGTTGCACACAAGTATTATGGATGAAACAACAATTGCTTGACTATGGTAAAGTTTTTAACAATATTTCCATTAAATGTGACAACACTAGTGCTATCAATTTGTCTAAGAATCCTATACAACATTCTAGATCCAAGCATATAGATATTAGACATCATTTTTTGAGGGAAAATGTGCAAAATCATAACATAATTCTAGAATTTATTGAAACACAAAATCAACTTGCGGATGTCTTTACAAAACCATTGAATGAAGATAGACTTAATTTTATTAAACTTAATTTAGGAATGATTGATGGAAATACTTTGAATTAATTGCCTATCAATGAAGTTTCTATGTGCATGAATTTAATGGTTCTTAACACTCTAGAAATATTTTCTATCTATCCATGAATCTTTCAATTTTTAAGTCTTTAGCGGTCGCTCCAGAGTCCTTTCGCGATCGCTATCTTGTCTGACAGTTTCATTCAAACTAATGACTCTGTGCGCGGTAGAGAAAATTTTGTGCGCGGCCGCACCAATTTGAATAGTTTCGACCGTTACAGACAATTTCTTCTCTCGCGAGCGTACTTATCTTGAAAATGGTCGCTAGACCTCATTTCGCGATCGCACCTTGTTCAATGTGCGACCGCACCCTGTACACTCTGCTCGAAAATTTATAACCGTTGGCTGTGTGACAGGTCGCAAATCTTGACTTTCAACAGTCATAAACGGCTATTTTCATTATTTCATCTATTTAAGAGCATAATAAATAATTTTCTTTGATATTTTGCTTCTAAAAACATTCTGAAACCCTAAAATCTTCTCCTCATCATCTGTCATTCAATTGAACCTCTGTTTTCCTGCTCTCTTCTGTTCTTTCTGTTTCAATGGCTCCCAAAAGAAAAACCACCTCCAAAATTAAGGGTCAAGCCAAGAGAGTTCCAGGAATCACCATTAGAGAACCTGTTGTTGAACCTCCATCTCCTCCTCAATCCAAAAGAGGTGAGAAAATTCACAAACCTCACCACCAAACCTCTGAGGAAGACATTAGGTATGCTATGCTTAAGAAAAAGAAGGTTGAAGGCACCAAATCACCTTTTGGTGGAATGCTTTCTGCATTGGGCATCAAGGACGAAATTGAGAGATTGTTGGATGTCCTTGGATGGAGAAAATTTGTCTTTCCAGAAGAGGTAGGCTACTCTAGTCTTAGCAAAGAATTTCTGATGTCTCTTCAAATAGAAAAGAGTGCAAATTCTGCACTAGGGTGGTATGGAGTTAGATTTAAGCTCTTTGATCAATACCAAGCCCTATCTCTAGAAGATTTTGGTAGCATTTGGAACTTCCCTTCTGAAGGTATAACCTCTTACAATGACCAAATGTTCTCCAACCGAACCCTTTCTGATTTCTGGCAAGAAATTTCCATTGAAACTTCCTTTGAAAAAGAATCCAAAGCCAGACATATCAAAACTCTCACCCACTGGATGCTCCATAGGATTATCACTTATACCATCCACCAAAGAGCAGATGGAAATGAGAAAGTCACCAAAAGAGACCTCATCTTTTTGTATGCTTTCACCCATAACATCAAAATAAACTCCACCAAGTTCTTGATAGACACCTTCTTTCATCATGCTGTTACAAGAACTGGTACATTCTTCCTATCCTCTCAAGTTACTCAAATAGCTAGGCACCTAAACCTTCTGAATGATTTGAACTTAGCTACCTTGAGAAACCCTTTCACTCTAGCTTCCAGTGCTATCACAATAGATTACTTAGAGCATGCTGGATGTGTTAGGAAAATTGAAGGATCATATGTATACTACTTTGGCAAGAAAGGAGTAATGGATAAACAAAAGAAGAGGCCAAGATATACAATTGAGGAAGAAGGAGATTCAGTTGAAGTTGCTGTGGAATTACCTCCAAAAGCAACTTCATCAAAAGTTGCTCAAGAAACTACTTCATCCTCCACTCAACTCATCCTCCAAGCTATCAAAACTCTTTCCAGGAAATTCTCCAAGTTCAAGAAAAGTGTCTCCAAGAGATTTCAGCACTTGAACAAGAGAATTGACCTTATATCTCATATGCACCATGATCTCTATGACATGCAAGGAAAATTGGACTTGCCTCAGTGCAACCTTGAAGATTGGGATATAAGTGATCATACCCAAAGCATTCCTGAAGAAGAAGAGTCCATCAGCACTAGCTCTGCCTCTGTTGCTCCTAAAGATAAAGGAAAAGCTCCTTTAGTTGAAGAAGAACTAGATGTAGATGATGACTCTGAATAGCTTAAAACTTTTTGTCTCTATTGTTTGCATTTTCATATGATTATTGCTTTATTTTCTGCCTTTGTACTTTTCTCTATCCTTAATAAACATGTTTGTTTCAAATGTTATTTGTTTTTCCTTATTTGTTGTTGTTTTGATTGTTGCTTTTAATATCTTATCCAATGGAAGACACATTTGTTTAAACATTTGATTTATTTTGCCTATAACAATGGGGGAGAAAATAACAACATAATGGAATGAGAAAATAACAACATAATGGAATGAAACTCAGTAAACATAATAGGGGAGAAACAATGGGGGAGAAAATAGTACAATGAATTGTTTAAACATAACCTAATGCACCAAGATTATCACAATGCTCTTAATCATGACTTATGCATAAATCAAGGGGGAGCATTTTAGACTTATTATTTTTTTCATCATTCCATTTGAATTGTCAAAGTCAAAATGGGGGAGATTGTTAGACAAAAGATCTCTATTTTGATCCTTGACAACTCAAATGGATGATCTATTTAACTTGTGTTTAAGAATCTTGTTGCAGGATTAGGTTGCCTTAAGTAAAGCAAGACAGAACAATTCTAGCGGTCGCACCAGACCAGAATACGACCGCTACATGCAATTACAGAATGAAACCTTATCACAGTAGGTTTCGCGGTCAGAAGTTCGACCTCAGTCGCGACCGCGCCTCAAGAATGGCGGCCGTCCAAAATACTTGCCCGACCGCTACTCAAGGAACTTAAATCATTACAATCACAGTAAGGTTCGCGGTGACAAGAACGGTGAATGATTCGACCTCGCTAATCAATTTAGCGACCGCCCATTCAGAATCGCGACGGCCCAACAATTCAAGAAGAAATTGCTCAAAGAGACAGTAGTGTTCGTGTCCACAGGTGCGTCCAGAAGTTCGACGCGAAACTGTGAGTTCGATCGCGAGATTCTGCATAGGGCGACCGCGAGATTCAAATTATGGCGGACATTCAGTTTTGCTCTGTCAGAGAATGACACGTAATATGACCGTTGTAAACCCACTTGAAGATTCAAAAAGGGCGACCGCACCTCTGCTTGGCGCGACCGTCCCGACAAACAAAGCATGGGCAAGAAACGGTCCGACAAACACAGCATGGACAAGATTCCAACTACAGAGCACTAAAATTCGACTGTTGTAGCTTTTTCAAAAGCAGCGACCGTCCCTTGTTAAAGGACGACCGCGAGAAGCATGAGCGCGACCATCCTTGCATGAAGGGCGACCGCGAAGTGCCTCGGACAGTTTAAGTAAAGAAGGTCTATTCTGCCAAGACTTTATTCAAAACTTCAATAACGACTAGTAAGACCACATTGGCTATAAATATAATGTCTCTATGAGAAAACACATAGTGAAGTGAAAAGAACAATCAAGAAATCAGATTTTCATAGCCAAGCAACAAATTTTCTTTTACTTAAACTTACAATTAAATTGTAATGAATGTTAGGTGTGATCATTGAAAACACCATTGTATAAGTTTGAGTGTAAGCTTGGGAAACACTTGGGTTGTGAGAGTGAGCCTTGTAAAACTCTTGATTGGGTTGTAAGTGTGAGCCTTAGAAAAACACTTGTGAAGTTAGGTGTGAACTTGTGAAAACACCAAAGTTGGAAGTGAGCTTGTAAAAACTTCAAAGAATAGTGGAACCTTAACAAGTTGTTAAGGAAGTGGATGTAGGATTGAGGTAAATCCGAACCACTATAAATCTTGTGTGTTCTTTCTTTCTTTCATTACTCAACCAACTTTCTATTCCGCATTTGTGTTTGTTGAGTTTTTTAATTTGCCATCATTTCGTGAGGAAACCAATTCACCCCCCCCCCCCCCCCCTCTTGGTTGCCATCTTGGGACAACAAGTGTAATTGGTTAAAGTGCATTTTGTGCACTTGGAATGAAAAGTGTGTTGCATTGGGAACATATCAAGAAAATATACTTGAATAATTAAAATATATGGAAAATATACAAATAGTATGTAGAATTTGGAAATGTGTGGAAATTGGTAAAGATATGAAAATATGATATGAATGAAAATGATGAGCTAAAGAATATGTGCATATTGTGATATATTGATAATGTGTGATTGAGAATGATGATAATGTGATAGATTGTGATATGTTGAGACGTGAAATTAATTTGTAAATGTAATGATTTATGAGATATGTCATGGTTATCGTGGAATGATATGATCATGATACATATGAAAATTCCTAAGAAGGAATGTGAGATGAGAAAAATGCTAAATGATGAGAAATGAGTTGTCGAAAGACTTGACACGAGCTAAGTCTTGTAATAAAAATGAGATTTTGGAAATATGATTTGATGAGATGAATAATTATGAGATGTGTGTGTTGTCCCTACATAATAACTTGTTTCAAAAAATTAATGTTGGGTAATAAATGATGACAAGCCTGAGCAAAGCTATGCCATGACCTGAGTAGAGCTAGGTCATGAGATTGAGGACCCAAGAAGAGCTAGGTTGAGAAATTGAAATGATTTTGCCTATGGGCTAGCACTAGGTGTCATAATAGACCAAATCAATTATTATGGAACTTGATTATTGTGCAGGGAGTAGTTGGGCCCAACATGTGGTGTGATGTCGTGTCTTGTAAAGTTTTGGTAATATTGCAATGAAATGATGATATGAATTAAATGAGTTTAGTTGAGCATTGTGTTGTGCTGGTAGTGTGGCAACAAAATGTTGAGTTGATGAATATATGTATGTGTGGTTGTGATATATTAGTATATGAATTTTGTGATGATGATGCAGTGTGACTCATATATATTTAAATATGTTTGAATAATTAGAGGATGGATGATGAGTAGTTTGTGATGAATAAATGTGTGTATATGAATTATAAGTTAAAGGAAATACAAAAAATAATAATATATGTTTTGATAGTATGATGATAAAATATAAGTTGAAAAGTATGCATGCATGTTTTTTAAATTTTTGTATGGTTTTAGTATGTACCACTAAGCTTAGGGGATTAGTACGGTTGTGTGAATCACGCAGGAAGGAGAGCTGATGTTCAAAGAGATGCAAACTATGGATGACATTTGGTGACCTAGTGTGCTGCAAGACCAACTGTTCCATTTGCATTCATGGATAGATATGGTTTTAAATATTTTGGTTTATGTAAATTAATACATAGCACTTGATTTTGAGAATGGGTGAAAACTGTGTTTTGGGAGTGTTTAATTTTGTGTAGGTTGTGAATGATTGGTATTTTGGGAATGTCTGAAATACAGAAAAAACTTTGGCAAAATTTTTTCAGAGATTTTTATTAATAAATTCTATTTAAATATATAATTATTAATAAATACATTAGTTTATCTAATAACATTATGTTTTAAAAAATAAATTATTTTATTGGAATTTTGGTGGAATTTTCTAAAGACTGAGATCATGGTACTCTTATATTCTGTATGCATATTTTACATATATGGCATATAAGTACTGTATGCATAAGAGTATAAGGGTGTTACAACTAAGGCGGCGAGGATCATAGCAAGTACCTCGGCGAATAGCAGTAAGTGAAACGTACATCAAATATGCCTGGGTGGTAATAAGGTTGATTTTCCACCAAAGCACCAACCAGCAGATTTAATAATGGCTCTTAAACTAATCCACTCGACCCACTCAGCATATAATGAAGCAGGCCAGAGAAGTTTTCTTGCAAAAAGGTATCGTGGTAAGTTCCTAGCATTATCTACAGTCGGGATATCAAGCAAGCAAAAGTGTTCTTGTATCCAAATCTGGAGGACAGTAGAAGTTAATAAAAAATAAAATAATGCTAGGTTGAAAATCCATAAGGGCGGCTTAGGCAAAAACTAGGATTAAGACAAAAATAATAATAAAAGCTTGCTAGTTTAAAAAAACCCGCTAGAGCGGGCTAAGCAAAAATTAGAGCAATTAATAAATATTAGCCTAAATTAAAAACCCAAAAGGGCGGTTCAGGCAATTGCCTAAAGCAGCAAGAGACTCCCAGTCAACCTTTGTGAAGATCCAATTTGAATTGATCCAACCAAATTAGAGTTTCAACTAAACTCAAAGGAACGCGTGAAAATTCACCTTCCATTTGATCCACAATATCCAACACCCATGGAACGATATCACCGTTAGAAGAAACAAGTAGGAATTGAACAAGTAGGACATAGTCAGTGACATGCCCATATCCTGGGGCATGTCACAGCTTCTATAAGGCAGGATCAATGGCACATTCAGTGACACACCCATATTTCTGTGAGTGTCAAAACTTCTGTAAAGTAGTTGAATGACACGACCATTGACACGCCCATGTCACTGGGCATGTCAATTGAAGAATTTGCCCAAAATAGCTCTTTTCCTTGTCTTTTATCCATGATTTTAACCTAAATAATCTTAAGGTCCCAATGTGTAAAAGGTTCTTGGAATCAACCCTAATAAACACTTGAACAAACAAATTAAACTCAATTTGACAATAAATATACTAAGAAATAGGAACAAAAATATCATCGACTATACACTTATCAAATTCCCCCACATTTGAGTTTTTTCTTGTCCTCAAGCAAACCAAATCACTATAATAAGTAGAAATGAAGGACCCCTCTATATCCAAAGAAAATAAAAGTTTTACAATACTCGAATCAGAAAATCTGACATTCTCAACCAAAAACTAATTCTCAAACATGACAGCTGAATTAAGAAGTTTCAAAACAAAAATCTCACAGATCTAAAATTTAAAAATTCAGAGTTAAAAGATTGAGCATAAAATTCCAAGAACTCAAAAGTCATGAACAAAGTAAGAAATTGTAAATTTTCTCTTAAGTTTTTTGACCCCTTAGTAAAATGCATTGCGCGAAACATTGTTTTTTTAAAGGGGTTTGACTTGTTTGAACTGATACTAACTTTTTAACTCAAAGGTAAACATTTCTTATATCGACCCCCGGTTACTAAGTTAGAATCACAATTCAAATGGCTACTAGCATTATTCATAATTCCAACTCATTTGTTTCAATTCAAGAGTTAAAATTAACGAAACAGGGACAAATTTTCAAAGCTCCTGAAAAATTATTTTAATTTATTATATTTATTTTTTTAATTTATTTTCAAGGAAAGTGGTCAGGAACTTAAGATAATAAAGATGTCATACTAAGTTTGACACAAGTATCTAAGGAATTGGAACATGCTAAAAAAAAGTAACTAAGGTTTTAAACGTCTGATGTGCAACTCTCATCAATTAACTACCTAATTCAAACTATCACATTTAGTCTTTAATAATAAATTAAGAAAACTGAGTCAACCACAACAAGATATTACCGTTCATTAAATCAACCATTAATTTAATATAAAGAGGAACCATTTCACTTCATACTATTATTGCAATCTAGTTTACTTGAACCCAGAAATAAAGTTGAAGAAACTAAATGAAACAAATGAATCAAATGCCAAGAATGAAATAACAAAAGCTCAATCTAGAAAATATACCTCTCCCCCACACTTAAGATGCACATTATCCCCAATATGTGTAAAATAAAAAAAGAACAAAAGAGAGAGAGAACTTCCCTGCCATGTCCATAATCAACATATATGAATATGGTTCCAAAAGCATTGCGAAGTTGAATTAGCTATGGGACAAAAATGAACATGCAAAATTGTGAAGGTTCAAAAATATAATAATAATAATAATAATAAAGACAAAAATACTGAATTAAATGTACAATCATCCAAAAGAAAATAAAAATAAAATAAAAAAGAATAATAAAAAAGAAAAAGAAAATAATGAAATAAAGAAAAAGTGAGTTAGTCAGTCATGGGCTCAGCACTGGAATCACCACTAGCACTGGTATCATCACCGCTGGCACTGGTATCATCACTAGCACTGTCATCTGAAACATCAACACTGGGCACTGGGGGCTAGTATGGTGGAGGCAGTGGCTGCAAAGGGCTAAACCACTGAGACCTCCAAAACTCGAGCTTGGACTGCTCGAGCCATTTCCTCCTCAGTATCTCGTGATCCAGTTGTGCTTGGAAGGACGAGTAGTGATGCTCCATGGAATGCTAGATATGGTCCCGCTGAGTCAATAATTTTTTTTATTCAGCTCTATGTTTCCTATTTTTCCTTCAATCCTACATATTTGGCTCTTAAAATCAGTGGGTTTCCTATCATCATCCCACTCAACATTAATCAAATGGCGCCAATCTCAAAAGTTAGAGGCTGGGGTAAAAGACGGGCCAGTGGAAGAAGAAGGTCCAACAGTGGTGGATGGGCTGGGGACGTCTGTCGGTGGAGGTGGAGGTATGTCAAAAGTGGGAGCAAGAGGAACTGGCTCAGAATGAGTAGGAAGAATTGGCTCAAAATCTGTAGGTGGTGCCTGCAGGCCCACTACCTTCTCCCGGTCTAATCTCTTTTAGGTGTCCATACCCAAAAGCTTGGGGAACCCATCCACCGTCATCTACAAGCATCCATCCAACACACCCAAACTACGAGCCGACCTTGTGACATACATGCCACCATGTAAATTACTTGATACTCCTTTCTTGGACTGCTCGTAGAAGAAATGTGATGGCATAAGCTACATTACATCAAATCTTCTGAACCATGTAGTTCAAGAAGAATAAATGTTGTAAGCTAACTACCCCCATGCTACTTTCCAGAGTTGTAAGAGTGTGAACTAAAAGACTATGTACCACCCGGCAAGGAAAAGATTTAAAATTGGATTCCTTGAACACCTTAGGCTAATATTTATCTATATTGGGTGCAAATGTCCTCCAAACTTGAGGAGGAATAACATCGTACTCTGCAAAGTCCACTTGGAGTTAAGATACTCAACCGTCTACACATTCTCCACAGTAAATAAACCTAAATGCACACCAAGTTCATTGATGCTCAAGTGGAATCATTGACCTCCCAACCCGAACTTCATCGTCGGCTAGATAATAGAGATCTTATTTTTATCAAAATGGAAAGTGTAGTAGAACTCCAAGCTTAACTCTTTGTATGAAGGCTCATTGTTGGAAAAGAGTTATTTACATCCCGGTTGGTTTATCAAATTTTGGATCTCGATGCGATATTGGCTTGTTCCATAGCACCCCAATCCAAAACCCTAGGTGGCGACCAACCCTTGTTACCTAATAGTTCAAACCATTTTTGTTCCTCCAAAGTTGAGAATCGAAGGCACTTGTGGCTTGTCCTAAATTTAAAAGTTGGTTGCGTAGTGGGTTGGCTTGAGTATCCTTCACCTCTAGCCCATTTGGTTGGTAATTTGGATGGCATTTGTTTGAAAGGACCCATTATCTGCAAATTAAACAAGAACATCCTCAAAAATAATAAGAATGCCAAAACACTGACATTAGATAGGGTTACCAAAACACCGACATTATAACAATAGAGTACACCATATGATCCAAGAAAATAATACCAAGTACACCAACACAATTAAACCAACAATAGCAATGCATTCAAACAACAAAAGCAATGAAACTAAACCAATAAGAGCGATGAAACAATTCTAAATAAGAGAAGCTATTTAAATCCACACATTAAACAGTGTCTTCATAATATGCATCACTCCAATTCTATATGTCTCCATAGCCTAACACATTAAAACAAAGAAATTTTAAGATGGGTGCATAAACAATCAATAAACAGTGCACAAATATGTTCAACTCAAATCTAGCCATAGAATCCTCAAAGCATAATGAGTAAATCACAACACATCCTTAAAACTAGGGTCAAAACTCAAAATCCCTACAAATTCCTTATATTTATAAGAAATCCCAAAGCAATTTCAAGAAAATAAGACAAAAAAAATGCAAAAGTTGGGGCACGTACCTGAAATTAGGAGAGAAGGATGTGAGAAAATTGAACAAAATGCAATGAAATCCTCTCCAAATCTTGAAATGGGAATCAAAATATCCTCTAGACTGATTAGGTGTGTGATTTTGAGTATGAGAGTGTGAGAATTTTAAGAGAAAATCAACAAAGAGGACAAGAGAAGAGAGAAAAACTATTTAAAATAAACTTGGGCTCACTTTTAAAACACATTGACACACCCACTGACACGCACGTATCCTTGGGCATGTCACAGCTACTGCATCTGAGCGAGTACGACACGCTCACTGACACGTGCATGTCAATGGGCGTGTTATTGCTACTATGACTAAAATAAATTGACACGTCCAGTGACATGGGTGTGTCGTTGGTCATGTGGTTGCTACTGTAAATCTCATAAATTTAACAAAAATGACACGACGTCACTAGGCGTGTTACAGTCACTGTCTCTGAAAATGAATGACATGCCCAGTGACATGGGTGTGTCTCTAAATCAAGCTCAAGTTACCCCTCAAAAGAAAATTTTCCTCTACATATTCAAGTGAACTCAAAATAACACACCACCAACCAATGATAGAAGAATTAAAAATCAACGAAACAAACTAAAAACATGAAAATTAAAGAAACAAATATTAAAAACAAATAAAATGGTGGGTTGTCTCCCACCAGACACTTCTTCAATGTCATATTAGGTGGACGTTTAGGAGTAGCTCATCCCTAGTCTTGGAGGTATAAAACCTACTTCAACTCATTCAAGTCTCCCCCTAAATATAGTTTAAGCCTTTGCCCATTAACCTTAAAATCCCTTTTTTGGATGAGTAAGTATGATCTTCCATAGGGAAAAACTTCTTTGACTACAAATGAACCAGACCATCTTGATTTTAACTTACCTGGAAAAAGTTGAAGTCTCGAATTGTACAATAATACTTGATCTCCAACTTGAAACTCTTTCCATTCCTTAATGTAAGCATCATTCCATCTCTTAGTCCACTCCTTATACATCATTGCATTATCATATGCTTGTAATCTCCATTCTTCCAGCTCATTGATCTATTCACCTATACTAGCTAGATCAAGGTTAATCTGTTTTATAGCCTAATAAGCATTATGTTCAATTTCTACAAGTAAATGACAAGCATTTCCATATACTAGCTTAAATGGCGTAGTACCCAAAGGAGTTTTTAATGCAGTCCTAAAGGCCCATAGAGTATTGTTCAATTTCTCAGACCAATCCTTTCTAGATCGCTCTACAATTTACTCAAGAATTCTTTTTATTTCCCTATTTGTGTTCTCAACTTGGTCACTATTTTGGGGATGGTAAGGAGTAGAAAACCTATGTGTAACACCTAGCCTTTTGAAAACTTTCTCAAGCTGAGCGTTACAAAAGTGAATACGCAATCACTTATGATTGTTTTTGGTGTACAAAATCGAGAAAATAACTTTTTCAAAAACTTCATCACTACCCTAGCATCATTCATTGCTAAAGCTTGGGATTTAGGCCATTTAGAGACATAGTCTATAGCTATGAGAATATATTTGTTACCAAAGGAACTAGGAAATGATCCCATATAGTTGATCCCCCATATATCAAAGACTTCATACACTAGAATTCCATTTTGGGGCATCTCATCACGAGATGAGATGTTTCCAGTTCTTTGACAACGATCACAACATTTCACAAAGTCATAGCTATCCCTAAATAGAGTGGGCCAATAAAATCCTATTATTTTGAGCAATCCTATTGGCTCCCATATGACCACCAGCTAGTCCAGCATGACAATGATGGAGAATATTCATCGTTTTGGGCCATGCCATGCAACACCGGATCATGTGGTCTTTACGTAGCCTAAACAAGAAAGGATCCTCCCAAAAATAATATTTTAAGTCAGAAAAGAATTTCTTCTTTCTTGATAAGTCATATCTTTAGGGAGTTCCCTAGAAGCCAAGTAATTAGCAAAAACCGCAAACCAAGGCATTTCAAAAGTTGAACCACTTACCTCACTTACCATGGCGTAAAGCTGCTCATCGAGGAAATGATCATCAATATCCCTTTCTTTGAACTTCTCCAAGGTTGGGTTCTCTAAGTGAGAAAGGTGATTACTGCTAGATTTTTAGCTCCTTTTTGTCTTGAATCTTCAAATCAAATTCCTACAATAACAAATCCTAACGAATTAACCTAGGCTTTGCATCAGTTTTTGCAAATAAATACCTCAAAGCCGAGTGGTCTGTATAAACAATCACTTTGGACAAGATCGGATATGATCTAAACTTGTAAGAAGCAAAAACCACAGCTAAAAGTTCTTTCTTTGTAGTTGTGTAATTGGCTTGGGCTGCATTCAGAGTCTTACTCGCATAATAGATGGGCTGAAAAGAATTTCTTCTTTTCTTAATAAGTCATATCTTTAGAGAGTTTCCTAGCAGCCAAGTAATTAGCAAAATCTATAAACCAAGGCATTTCAAAAGTTGAACCACTTACCTCACTTACCATGGCTTAAAGCTGCTCATTGGAAAAATGATCATCAATGTCCCCTTCTTCGAACTTCTCCAAGGTTGGGTTCTCCAAGCAAGAAAGGTGATCTATTGACAGATTTTCAACTCCTTTTTTGTCTTGAATCTTCAAATCAAATTCCTGTAATAACAAAACCCAACAAATTAGCCTAGGCTTTGCATTAATTTTTGCAAATAAATAACTCAAAGCTGAGTGGCTCGTATAAACAATCACTTTGGACAAGATCATATATGATCTAAACTTGTCAAAAGTAAAAACCACAGCTAGAATTTCTTTCTCTATAGTTGTGTAATTGGCCTAGGCTCCATTCAAAGTCTTGCTTGCATAATATGTGGGCTGAAAATGCTTCTCCTTGCATTGACCCAAATTGCCCCCACTACAAAATCACTTGCATCACACATTAGTTCAAATGGTAGATTCCAATCGAAAGCCACCATGATTGGAGCATGGGTCAATTTCTCCTTAAGAGTTGTGAAAGCTCTTAAACATTTCTCATTAAATACAAAATCAACAACCTTCTCAAGAAGTCTTGTTAGAGGGCGAGCTATCTTAGTAAAATCTCGTATAAACCTCCGATAGAAGCTTGCATGTCATAAAAAGCTTATGATGGCCTTAACTGATGTGGGGGTTGGTAGTTTCTCAATGATGTCTACCTTAGCTCAGTCCACCTCAATACCCTTGTTTGAAATCTTGTGTCCCAGCACGATTCCTTCTTAAACCATGAAATGACATTTTTTCCAATTAAGCACTAGGTTTGTTTCCTCACATCTTATCAAGACCCTCTCATAGTTTTCCAAACAACCTTCAAATGAACTTCCTTAAACTGAGAAATCATCCATGAACACCTCCATAATATCCTCAATAAGCTCATCAAAGATTTCCACCATGCACCTTTGAAAAGTTACAGGTGTGTTGCATAATCCGAATGGCATCCTTCGATATGCAAATATCCCATATGGATAGGTGAATGTAGTTTTCTCTTGGTCTTCTGGGGTAATAGGAATTTGGAAGTACCCTAAAAGGCCATCTAAAAAGCAGTAGCAGTCATGCCTGGATAATCTCTCCAACATCTGATCAATGAAGGGCAAAGGAAAATGGTCCTTCCTAGTTGCATCATTCAACTTCCGGTAGTAAATGCAAACCCTCCAACTGGTAAACGTTCTTGTTGGAATTAGCTCATTATTTTCATTGGGAATCACCATCGTCCCTCCTTTCTTTGGTACTACTTGAACTAGGCTCACCCAAGAGCTATCCAAAATTGGATATATAATTCTTGCATCAAGCAGTTTGATTACTTCAGCTTTAACTACATCTTTCATCTTAGGGTTTAGTCTCCATTGTGGTTGAACCATTGGCTTGAATTCATCCTCCATCAGTATTTTGTGAGTGGAATAGGATGGACTAATACCCTTGATGTCTACTATCTTCCAAGCTATAACTTACTTACATTTTTGTAACAACTCGATGAGTTTTACCTTCTACTCAAAAGATAGGTGGGAACTCAAAATAACTGGCAATTTATTCTCCTTTCCTAAGAATCCATACTCAAGATGATGCAGAAGGGTCTTAAGTTCCAAATTGGGTGGATCAATCACAGATGGTTGCAACTTCCATTCTTTTGGCATTTCAATGGTTTCATACGCCCGACACTTAAATGATTTGCTTGCTTCAAGATAAGCAAGTTGCTCTAGTGCTTCTTGATCCTCAATATTATCCTGCAATAAACAGAACTCAAGGGGATCCTTGGAAATAACATTAGTAACACAATTTAAGGTTTCATGTTTAATGATATCATTACATGAATCCACCTCATTGAGTGTAAGTGGGTGCTTCATAGCATAATGTATACTAAAAATAACTTTCTTGTTTACCACTCTTAAGGTCAATGTGTCATCATGGAAATTGATAAAGGCATGGACTGTATTCAAAAATGGCCTAACAAGGATAAGAAAAACATCTGCAACCTCATCTATATAAATGACAATAAAATCATTGGGGAAAATAAAATCCCCAACTTTTACCAACACATCCTCTATAATACCACGAGGGTGGATTACTGACTTATTAGCAAGTTGAATGGTCATGAGTGTTGGTTTAGGTTCTTTGACACCTAACTCTTTAAATATCTTGTAGGGAATAACACTTATGCTAGCCCCCCAAATCAGCCAATGCACTTTTAACTTCAAGATTACCTATCAAACATGGAATAGTAAAACTACCAGGATCTTTTAATTTCTCAGGCAAACTCTTTTGCAAAATTGTTGAACTCTTTTTCGACAATTGCACCAAATATACTTCCTCAAGTTTACTTTTTTTAAAAAAGGAGATCTTTAGCATATTTGGGCATCTACAATAAAGCTTCAACAAATGGAATATTAATGTGCAGTTGTTTAAAGAGTTCAAGAAACTTACCAAACTGAGCATCCATCTTATCCTTGTTCAACCTTGCTGGATATGGCACTCAAGGTTGGTATTCCTTTACTATTGGACTGAATTCTTGTGGTTGATTCCCTTTCTCATTTTCCACTATAGCCTTCTCACCCAAAGCGACAGTAGGATTATCTTCTTTTTCTTGTGTCTTAGCCTCTTCCTCAACCACTTCTTCTCTTTTCTCAACCACACCACCCTTAATTTTCTTTCCAGTCCTTAGACTAATTGCCTTCAGTTGCTCCTTCAGGTTTGCCTCAGTATTGCTAGGTAAGCTCCCTTGTGGTCTTTCATTGAGTAACTTGGTAATTTGCCCCACCTAATTTTCCAAATTGTGAATGGAGGCTTGCTGATTTCTAAGGGTGGTTTTTATTGATTGAAATCTGGTTTTTGAAGCTGTTATAAACTTCTCCATCATGTCCTATAAATTACTGTTTCTTGGAGGAGTAGCTTATTGATGTTGAGGCTACTGAAATCCAGGGCGAGGTCTTGGATTATTCAAATTATTCCAAGAGAAATTAGGATGATTTCTCCACCCTGGATTATGTGTGTTATTGTAGGGGTTCCTGTCTAGCAAACATATTGCCACTTTGGCAATCTTGACTTTGATGTCCACCCCCACACCATTCACAAGACATCACCTGCATTGATTTCCCCGAAGATGAAGCAAAAGAATCAATCTTTTTATTCATTGCTTCCAATTATGTTGTCAAAGCCACCATAGGATCCAATTGATGTGAACCAGTGGCCCTCAGTTTTCCTTGTTTCCTTTGAGTTTTCCACTGATAATTGGTAACTCCCATATCTTCAATCAAATCCCTTGCTTGTTTAGGTGTCTTATTATTTATGGTACCCCCAGCTGCTGCATTAATGGATTGCTTGCTTGCATAATTCAATCCATTGTAGAAAGTTTGAATCTAAAGCCATAGTGAAAGCCCATGATGAGGACACCTTCTCAATACATCTTTAAACCTCTCACAAGCATCATAAAGGGTCTCACCATCTTGCTGAAGAAAATATGAAATATCATTCCTCAACTTGGCAGTCTTGGATGATAGGAAGTATTTTTCTAAGAATTTTTCTGCCAACTAACCCTATGTGGTGAAAGTGTTTGGAGGAAAGATTTCAGCCATTTCTTCGGTTGGTCTCTAAGTGAAAATGGGAACAAACTCAGCCTAATTGCATCTTCTGAGACATTATTTATCTTGAACGTGTCATATATTTCTAGAAAATTTTCAAGATGTGCATTAGGATCTTCATCTGAAAACCCATCAAACTGGCAAGTCTGCTGCACCATTTGAATTATATTTGCCTTTATCTCAAACTTGTTTGCAGCAACTGTTGACCTCTGTATGCTCGAATCAGCCCCATTGAGAGTGGTCTTAGCAAATTCCTGCATTGTCCTTGGCTCATTTCTTGCCATCACTTCAAGTTCTTCTTCTGAGCTTGAATCTTCCAAGTTTGTTTTCATTTCTGCTAGAACTGCTTCCCTTTCTTCCTTCTGCTTTCTCCTCAATGTTCTCTAGCTCTTGATCTAATTCAAGTAATTAGGAGGAGCTAGCTCGGGTCATAAATAGGAAGAAGTACCTAAAATGACAATCAAAAAGTAAGAACCAATGTTAAAACAAATAAAAATAAAAACCAAATCACCAGTCTTGATAATATTACAAATATTAAAAACAGTTGTCCCCGATAACGGTGCCAAAAACTTGATGGCGACTTTATGCTATCGCAATGTTACTGCAAGTACACGGGTCGCATAAGTAATAAAATAGTGAGTAAGATATCATTCCACTGGGGACAAGGTCAAGTATTAGTACAAATTTTAACTATTGTTTAGCAAATCAATAGTTTTTTGTGATGATTAAAATAAAAGATGAATTACTTAATAAATTAAATTAAAGAAAAATTGAATATTGTGCAAAAAGAGTTGATGGTGAAAATACTATCTAGATATTGAATCCTCCTAGTCATAAAAATATTTATGAATATCAATTAAATTAAATTAAATAATAGAGTTGAATTGGCATTCCTTTAAATTATATCAAAACCTCTCTCTAGTGAATTAATCCCTAATCACTAAGTAGAATGCTAGGAATCTCTTCTCAAGCATAATTAAATAGATCTTGCAATAAGAACAACAAAATTCAAACCAAAAGGTCTTGTAATTCTATCTCTAGCACTCCAATCAACCCACAATCCTAATGAAAATTTTGTTCATATCAAGCTTTCTCAAGTCAATAATATGAAAATTTCAACCAATCAATAAGCATGCTATTATCAATTGGAAATAAGAAATTAAGAATCAAAAGGATAAAACAACTCAATCAAATGATTTAGTTTAATAAGAACTATTTAATCCATACAATAAGGCTAGGGTTCATCAATATATAGATAGAAATAATTTAGCTCATGTTCATAACCAGAAAACTAGAACAAAAGAATGAGTAGAAGAATTCAAATAATCCATAATGAATGATTATGTTTCTTCACTTCAATCCTTGATTCTTGATTTAGATCTGGTATGAATTGGATCTTCACCTTCACTCAGCTGCCAAAACTCTCTTTTTCTCAGGAAATCAACTCTAATAATAAAAACTAGATCCCTAATTCACACTTCAGCTAAGATTTATAGCCTAGAAATTTTGCTTAACATGCCCATTGACACGTGCATGTCTGTGGGCGTGTCAACAGTGCTATTTCCAACTTTAATGACATGGGCAGTGACACACCCATGTCCTTGGGCATGTCATTGCTACTGTAATTTTGGATTAAGGACATGGTTAGTGACACGCTCATATGTTGGGGCGTATCACAGCTTCTGTAAGGCAAGATCAATGGCACGTTCAGTGACACGCCAATGTTTCTGGGCATGTCAAAGCTTCTATAAAGTAGTTGAATGACACGACCATTGACAAGCCCATATCACTGGGCATGTCAATTGAAGAATTTTCCTAAACTAGATCTTTTCCTTATCTTTCATTCGTAACTCTGGCCTAAATAACCTTAAGGTCCCAATGTGTAAAAGGTTCCTACAATAAACCGTACAATTGCATGTTAAGGACATATCAACAATGAGATGAGAAAGGAATGTAGCAAAGTGTTTCAACCTTCAAAGACTTATCCCAATTAGTTCTAGGAATGGCAACTGATTCTTAACAAAAACTCACATTGACAGTATTGGTGGTACTCTAGTTAAAGCGTCAGCTCCGAGTCATCCAATCACATAAAAAAAAAAGTTAAGCCCTTTTAGATTTCAAACTGTTTTCTTTGCCAAGGCAGGAGGGATTCTTGAAAATGGCTAGCTAGCAAGTAGGGATTTGAGGATAGCTTTTAATTAAGGAGGTGACTAAGTAGGTATGGCAACTCTCTTTTCTCAAGGGCAAGGCCAAGGCAGTTTGATTGAGGAAGTGAGTAAGCTATTGGCTTTAATAAACACTTGAACAAATAAATTAAACTCAATTTGACAATAAATATACTAAGAAATAGGAGCAAAAATATCATCAACTATACATTCATCACTCCTCTTCCTCCTCCTCTTCATCCTCCTCTTTCGTTTCATCTTCATGCTCCTCTTCCTCCTCTTCATTATCATCCCCTTCATCATCATCATTTCCCTCTTCTTCTTTACCTTGTTTTTCTTTTTCTTCTTTTTCTTTTTCTTCTTCTTCTTCTTCTTCTTCTTCTTCTTCTTCTTCTTCTTCTTCTTCTTCTTCTTCTCCTTATTCCACACCATTTGAAATTCCTTGGACACCGATGGGAGGGACTAAGAGATCCAAAAGTTGCTCCTAGATAAATGTGGCATATGGGTATTCAGCTGATGAAAGTAGAGTTTGTGCTTCATAACCATCTCGATCCTACCACCATACAATCCATGGCATGGATATTATTCAGCGCATATTCCAAAATGTTGATAGGTAGTCTCTGCTGGCTAAGACCGAGAAACCAGTTATGTACTCGCTCATTGAGGAACCGGCCACTAGAAACTGGCCTGACAATAATCTGACGAGAATTTTATAAAGGCAACACCGCATCCATGGTTGCAGTCTAGTTGACCCACTCGCCAGCCCTCCATCATGCAATGCTCACCTACAAAATCACAAAAGGAGGGTAAGTTGGTTTTCTATAAATTTTAAAAATAAGGTTGATTTTCTTTTTTTTTTTACCTTCTTCCAGGTCAAGTGACTCAAGTAATAATGGTAAGAGTGCACATAGTGAGCACCAAGACCTACTTTATGACTTGATAGCTAGAACTTTAGCCTTGGGTACCTGACCCGCCAAGCAGTAACACTAGGATCTTCACATGGTGGTGTGCATATGCCCAAATCAGAAAAGTCAACTAGTGTCAGGATCATAGAAGTCTATTGTTTGAATTAAAAGATGTAAGAGCTAATAATACCTCTGCAATGACCATGAAGCCGGTGAAAGATCTTTTATTTTAGCAAAGCTTGTCAAAACCATGATAAAAACAGGAAAGGTTGGCTTCCCCCAGCCGAAGAGTGGTACAAGATTAAGTATAGAGAGCATCTTTACTACTGACAAATGAATGGCTGACTCTGTGTTACACATGATGTTAGATCCAAGCAAACACAATAGGAACCCTCAGGTATATTGTTCAACCCTTTCTTCAGGTGCTGGTTAGGTATATTTTATCCAATACTCTTGAATGGGTTCATTTTTAATCTTAGATGCTTCCTTTAATGAGGGTTCCTTGCCCAATAAATTACAGATCTCAGCATGTGTTAGAGGTTCTTCGATAAAAGGGACCACCATGCCATGACACGGAATGCCCACATCATTTCTCCCAGACCATCATCATTTCTCCCACTGGAAAGTGGAAGCTGTGAGTGGTATCCATCCATTGTTCTCAAGTGTCTGGATCACACTTTCATCAATTTGGAAATTTTTTTCTCGAAGGCTGCAAAATGAATTTCTCAAAACCACATACCCGGACCATCTGCTTGACTGGAGGAGGTGCTTTATCATACCACTCATAGGCATTGTAAACACATCCCCCACCACGAACAATGCAATAGTCATACTGTGGTAATGCAAATAAGTCATGATGTCATACCAAGTAAGTAAATAGATTACTTTAATAATTTTCTCTAATTAGATTTTTTGTACATAAATCCTAGTGTTTTATCTTTGGTGGATTTATTTTATAATATTGCTTATTTTTTGGCACTTTAATGATTTTCTCTAACTAAATTTTTGTACATAATCTTAGTTTTGTGTTTTAGATGTTCTCATTTCTCTCCTATACCTTAATCTAATATAATTTATGTGATGTTTCTTTTTATTTGCTCATAAATTTTTCTAACAGCAGTACATATATATGTAGTACTTAATATGTAAAGTAAAAATCTTAGTAAGTTATTTTCCTTCATGCTTCAACTTAATTTCTATGACTTTTCTTTATATTTATTAATAAATTATGCTAATAAGTTTTGCAATGTTAAGTGATTAAATTGCAACAAAATAATGCTTACTTAAGTCTTTTCCACCCTCACTATGATGTAATGACATTCCGACTAAAAGAGAGACCCTACCATGTTCTATATTCTAACAAATCTATATTGGAATGAGTATTGGCCTTAGCAGTGTGGCGTTTTTCCTCTATTTGCAAGGAAAAATTAAAAATTTGATGGCTTAAGATGAAGAAGTAAAAAATGAGAATAATGAATGTTTCTAGCTTTCTGGATGAAAATGAAGATTTTGAAGCACAATGATAAATGTTAAATGGATTGGTCTTTGAATAGAAAAAAGAAATGAGAATGGAGTCATGAAAAGGCAAAGCAATAAATTAAAGAAAAAAGAAAATTGACTCAGAAGAGTAAGTAATAAAGTAAAAGAAAAGAAGGAATAAAACAATAAAGAAAAGAAAACAATGAAAAAAGGAAACATGCTGCATTTGCATTTGGATTTTATGACAGAGAAGGGTATGTCCATATATTCATTATTTTTTCAACTCAATTGGATAAATGTTATGATCATTTGTTTTATGTATTTTTAGAGTAATTTTGTTTATCTTTTAGTTATTTTCTAAATAGTTTGTTCAAGTTTGTTGTTAGAATTTTAGGTTGAAGCAAGGGGATTCATAAAAAAGGAGAGAGAGAGAAAATAAAATGTACTAAGTCTATTATTAAAAGCAAATTTCAGGAGAAGTAAGAAACACGGCCAAGTTGTGACGAGTCCTGGCCGTGTCCTTCAAATGCAATACTAAAATGGGTAGGATTTCAAGGCAGAACTAGACACATATTTCAATGAATATTTATGATTTGAATTCTATTGAGATGGATTTCTATTTTGTTTTAATGATGAGCTACATTATCTATGCCTAGGATTTGCAGTAGATTTGATTAAATGATTTAATTCAACAATTTTCATTAATAAGCCTTGTTATGAGTTGATTGCATTGGAATGTATGTTTGGTTGATGGATTGGCCACCTATTAATCTCTAGATATTGAGTGGAAAATCGAGAGGTAAAACTTTATATTGGAACTATGCATTCAATTACCCTAAGAATGAATTAGAAATATAAGTTTTAAGGTTTACTTAATATGCAAGTTCAAAATAATTAGTTTTTATTAATTTATGAATGTGAGAACTAATAAATTGATAATTGCTAATTAAAATTAAGAAAAAAATTAAGTTACACGGTTATATTAATGGATAATTGAGAATTAAACTTTTATTAAATTAATCTGTAAATCCTAGGTACCCTTCAGAAAGTTTTAAATTAATTATGTGCTAACAATTATTTACTTTACTTTTAATTTTAAACTCTTTTACCATTTCAACAATACACACTTAATCTTTAATCCTTTTATTTTAATCAAATTATTACAAATGAACAATTTTCTTATGAGACGACCTTGGGACGTTCCACCATTACTATAACAACCTCATATACTTGCGAGAGTCACTTTTAGTAGTGTTCAGTAGAGCGTAACAATAAATAATGCATCTAATTTTCTCGAGAAGTTCAAAAATTCACAGCATTTGCAAAGTTACATGGCCACAATAAATTAATATTTATTATTGTTTTAAATTTATACGTGCCTAAAAATATTTTTTATTATTAAAAATATTTTTTTCATGCAGAGGCAAGAGTATATAAGGAGGTACCCAACACAATGAATTTTTTACAAATATTATGGGTTTTACTCTAGATTCGAATCAACATAATTTTTAGAAGCTTGGATTTTGAAGCATCCAAATAAGATTGGATTTATCCACATGAAAATTTTGGATTTTTTTAAAGCATCCAGATCTGCTCGGGTTTATTTGAAGCACCTGAACCATATTGGATTTATTGAAGCATACATTAGAAGACTCTTGATTTATTTGAAGCATCCAAACCAACTTGGTTTCATTTGAAACACCCAAACCAATCTAGATTTATTGAAACATCCAAGGTTAGTTTAAATTCATCAATAGCATATTGATTTTCACTCTCTAAATAAATTCAAAATCAAGCAGGGGTTAAAACTACATATCTTTAATTTGGCTTTAGAAAAATCTAGTCCAATTTAAAAAGCCCAAATTCAAGCCGGTCCAATTAAAAAGTGCAAATCGAGTCCGATTATATTTTAAAAAAGTCAGAATTACTAAATCAACCCCAAAAGTCATGACGATTAGCCATTTTTCATGGCTAATTCACCATAAGCTTTTTCTCATGGAAAATTGGCCATGAGCTATGGCCAGTTTTCCATGAGCCAATTAGTTAATTTCCTAATTCTACTTAAAAATAGACTTTGTTTTAAACAACAGAGAGTTTTCTACCCGGACTGGATTTCTAATTAGTTTAACCCTCATAAAACCCTAATTAAATATAATAAAAAGGAGCAAAGAGCAATCAACAAATGGGGAGAAAAAAAAAAGCAAAAAAGAGAGAAACAAGCTAAAAACAGCAAAAGGCAATTTAGAATACAAGAGCAAACTTCAATTGTTCCTTGCTCATCCAAAAACCTTAGTCGATCTATAACACCCTTATACCCTGTATGCATACAGTATAGATATCTCGCATCTGTAAAATATGCAAATAGAATATAAGAGTGCCACGATCTCAGTCTTTAGAAAATTCCACAAAAATTCCAATAAAATAAATTATTCTTTAAAACATAATGTTATTACATAAATTAATACATCTATTAATAATTATATATTAAAATAGTATTTATTAATGAAAATCTCAAGAAAAATTTCGCCAGAGTTTTATTTGTATTTCAAACATTCCCAAAATACTTATCATTCACAACTTGCATAAAATTAAACACTCCCAAAATACAGTTTTCACCCATTCTCCAAATAATCAGTTTATAAATACACATTCACATTCATAACTCAAAACATTATTTGTCATAATTAAATACTTTTATAAGCATATAAATACACAACCATTATAATTGTTTATATATTAACACAAGTGCTATGTATTAATGTATATAAACCAAAATACTTAAAACCATATCGATACATGAATGCAAATGGCATAGTTGGTCTCGTAGCACCTTAGGTCACCAAGTGTCATCCATAATCTGGATCTCTCTGAACAGCAACTCTCCTACCTGTGTGATTCACACAACCGCGCTAGAACTGAAAGCTTAATGGTATATACTAAACCCATACAACAACTTAAATAACACAAATGCATACTTTTCAACTCATATTTTAACATCATACTATCAATACATATACTATTATTTTTGTATTATTTTTGCATTTCCTTTACCTTATAATTCATATACACACAATTATTCATCACAAACTACTCATCATCCATTCTCTAATTCTTTAAACATATTTATATATCTATGAGTCACATAAGATCATCATCATAAAATTCAAATACAAATATATCACAACCACACACACATATATTCATGAACTCGACACTTCGTTGCCACACTACCGGCACAACACATTGCCCAACTAAACTCTTTTAATTCATTTCATTATTTCATTGCAATATTACCAAAACTTTACAAGACATGACATCACATCATATGTTGGGCCCAACTACTCCCTACACAATAATCAAGTTCTAGAATAATTGATTTGGTCCATTGTGACATCTAGTGTCTAGCATGTAGGCAAAATCATTTCAATTTCTTGATCTAGATCTGCTCGAGTCCTCAATCTCATTACTTAGCTCTCCTTGGGCTTATCATCATATAATTCCTAACATCAATTTTATGGAACAAGTTATTATGCAAGGTAAAACACACATCACATAATTATTCATCTCATAAAATCATATTTCCATAATCTCATTTTTATTATCAAGACTTAGCTCTGCTCAAGTCTTTCAACAACTTATTTCTTATCATTTATCATATTTCTCATCTCACATTCCTTCTTAAGAATTTTCTTATGTATCGTGATCATATCATTCCATAATCACCATCACATATCTCATAAATTATCACATTTACATATTAATTTCATGTCTTAATGCATCACACATTATCATCATTCTCAATCACACATTATCAATATATGACAACATGCACATATTCTTTATCTTATCATTTTCATTATTATCATATTTCCATATCTTTTCCAATTTCCGCACATTTCCAAATTCTTCATACTATTTGTATATTTTCCACATATTTCAATTATTCTAGTATATTTTCTTGTCATGTACCCAATGAGGCTTACTTTCCATTCCAAGTGCACAAAATGCACTTTTACCAATTACACTTAATGATGATATTAGCCATTTTACAATGGCTTAATATCTCATAATTCAAGCATTTCATACAATTTTACAAACCACAATGCACTTTTACTATGACTCTAGTATCCAACACATGAGCAAGGTAAGCTTCACACCCTTTTCTAATCATCTTCCTTGCTGCAACAGCTGAAATAAACAAAGATGCAAGCTGTCTCTGCTCACTAGATACCAACACCACTTTATCCTCACTAGTTCTCAAAGTAACACACTTCTTCTTACAATCTACCACAGCTCCATGCCTAGACAGCCAATCCATGCCTAGAATCAAATCAAATTCTTTAAATGGCATCTCAATCAAATCACCACAAACTTCTCATCCTGTACTTCCACTGCACAATCTCTATGCACTTTACTAACAATCACGCTATGCCCTAAAGGATTTGTCACCAACACATCAAATCCTAGGGACTCAGCATGCATTTCAGACACAGGCAATACAGATGCACTAATGTATGAATGTGTGGATCCAGGGTCAATCAAAGCAAATACAGAAATGCCAAATAAAGAAAAAGTACCAGCTATGACTGCAGAAACATCAGGCTGTCGTTGCATCACATAAACCCGCTGAGAAGGCCCAGCCTCATCTGGTCTGCCATCCCTGGGTGTAGATCCTCCTCTCTGACTAAACACAGACCTACCCCCTCGGCTGAAACCCCTGCTTCCTCGACCTCTGCTAAAACTCTGCCGAGAAGCTGTAGATTCCACTGATCTCTGGTCCTGCATCTCAGGACACTCTCTAATGAAATGGTTAGGCGATCCACATCCAAAACACACACCTGTTCTACCAATCCTCTGACAATTACCCACATGAACCTTACCACAAAGCTCGCATGCCAGTGGAGTGGATCTCTGCATAAAGGGAGTCGGTGCACTAGCCACAGAAGCTGTAGGTCTAGGTCTCGGTCTCTGAAACTATCCTGATCTACTCATATGCCTCTGACTCCTTCCCACTCTAGGAACAAAGCTCCCTCTACCCCTCTTCACTGATGAAGACCCTATCTCAAACTGTGGTCTTCTCACTCTAGTCTCTTCCTCAGATGCAGCTGCAATGACTTGAACTCTCTCTACACTCCGTGCTGCTGCCACAAGCTGAGAGAAATCAGTATATCTGGATCCAGCCACATGACAAATAAGAGAAGGCCTCAACCCCTCTTCGAATCTCCTACATCTATCAATGTCATAGGATATAATGCCTCCCGCATAATGGCTTAATCGAATAAACTCTACTTCATATTCAGTTACTGTCCGATGATCTTGTTTCAAACTCAAGAATTCCATTTTCTTCACATCCTTATACTCCCTAGGAGTATACTTCAATTCAAATTCCCTAAGGAAATCAGCATAGGTCAATGTGGGTGGATCATCCATGGCATGTGGTACGGTCTTCCACCAGTCATATGCATCCTTCTGCAATAATGACCTAGCATAATCAAACTTCTCCTCTGATGTGGCTTGCAACTGAATAAAAATTCTCTGAACTTTATCAAGCCATTGTTCTGCCACAGCTGGATCTATCGTACCCAGAAAATCCTCTGCCCCAAACTTCCTCAGTTTATCATATTGTCTCACTGGTACCTGAGGCTGAGGTGGTGGTGGAGGTTGCGCTGGTGCTTGCCTCATAACTTCCATCATATGTCTAAACCAGGCTGGTGGAATCTCATCACCTGCTGGTCTCCCCGACACTGAAGCAGGTACCTCACTGGCTACCTCAACTCTAGCTCCCTCCCTACTCTCAACAGGAGCTATACTCTCTGCACTTCCTTCTACAAACTGCCGTGAATGGGAATCCATTACTACCTATATCTGCAAACGCGACCAAATACACCTTATTAAAGATCAAAGGCTGCCAATACCAACATATATTTTATTCAAAATCAACTTTTAAAATCAAAATATTCTTTTTATAACATTTTTCCTAGGTTGAGAATCTCAAACCTAGGCTCTGATACCAAAACAATTGTAACACCCCTAAATCCCATATACGTTCACTACATATCACCACCATGTAATGAACATACATAGAACCTAAGAATGCTACGGTTTTCCATAAACAATTCACAATATATATATATAATATAAGGATATTTAATTGTAAACTAAATCCAAATAGGTATAAACATTTTATTTGATATGCAGCGGAATTTATCAAAATATTTATATATATATATATATATCCAAGTACCAGTTCACAAAGTTATATACATATACATTAAATCCAATACTTTACAAAACATATAGATTATATACATGATTGGCAGCTTTCTCTTTGATCTTTAAGTCCAGTACAACTCTTCAATTCCTAGACTCACTCGGTCTAGTGGATCTCTCGGGTTCTTCCCTAACACCTGCGCGATAAACACAATCGCGCTAAGCCAACGGCTTAGTAAAACAACTATAGTATCAATATGCTTTGATGCCATGCTCATGACCCTCAATCAAATAAATAATACATAGCAAATCATAACTTATTCATCATAAATTATCAACCCATAATTACATTATATCATTACTCATCAATTTCATTAAGCAATAGTCACAATTTAACAATCATAAATCACATTAAGCCTAAGACACACCTGGGCCCAAAACACCCTAATATGTTATTCAAAGTTCAGAGTCCCTGTGTTTGATTTAATATCATAATCATCAAGCCCGTAGGCAATATATATATATCATATCTCTATCCATGGATAGCGTAACAGACCCAGTCTCTTGGACCATCAACCCATTAACATGAGGAGATCCTCAACTCGGTTAGACTGTTACAAGTTTCAATTGGAATCATCAGCTTACGGGCCATCCCATTTCGCCTATCCAATGATTCATAAACATCACATTTCTCATATATCAACTGGAACCGGC
The DNA here is from genome assembly GCA_947685225.1 of Garcia nutans. Lineage (NCBI taxonomy): Eukaryota > Viridiplantae > Streptophyta > Magnoliopsida > Malpighiales > Euphorbiaceae > Garcia > Garcia nutans. The sequence goes on along the minus strand of CANTUV010000007.1, from coordinate 25,325,213 downwards.
TTACGGGCCATCCCATTTCGCCTATCCAGTGATTCAATTGGAATTGGTTTACGGGCCATCCCATTTCACCTATCCAATGATTCATAGGCATGCCATCAAAAACAGGACTCTGAAAGTTGAATCAACACATTAGGCATATTAACATTTCATTTATTCTTTCACAATTTATTCCCTTTACATCAACTTGGCCCAATCACAGTGGCCTCACATATCATTTAATTCATCTTAATCATTCACATTAGTTTTACATCAATTCTCAAATCATATCAAAGCAACTCAATCATGTTAATTCCATACCCCATCACATAAGTATGCACAATTAATAACTTCCTCATACATTACACAAAACATTATAAATATGCCTTCACAATGCATTAGTGCTCTCAATGCTTTAACAAATACATGTGTGTTATGCTTTCACATCTTATAAATGTATGCAATGATGTAGTTGCACTTACCTCAATAACACTTCACTCAACTCTAATTACTTCCTCTATCAAGGGTCTCTTACTTTTCAAATAAATGATGGTTCACCCTCTTCAAGACCTAATCCCAAAAATAGCAATATACACTTACTTAGGGATACACAAGAGATAATCAAGTTAATAAATAACTAGGGCAAACCCTAAACTTAACACGCTCACCCACACGGGCGTGCTACTGGGCGTGTAATACATACTGTCTCAACCACTTAACAACACGTCCAACCTCCTGGACGTGCTCCTGGCCGTGCCAATTCTCCAATCTCACAGTAGCTATGACACGCTCAATAACACGGGCGTGTTAATGGTCGTGTCACACCTACTGCCTCCAACACAATTGACACGCCTAAAGACTCTGGACGTGCTCATGAGCGTGTCAGGCCAACAACTCAGATTCCGGCCACACCAACAAACAAACAACCAAACTCTTCTTATCACTTTCTTTCCTTTCAAACAAACTCATCCAAACTAACCCAAAAAACCAACTCAAACATACAACAACACCAAAACAAGACAAGACACATACACAAACACAAATCACAAATCATCATCATCACTTCAAACCCTCAACACCAACATATCTCCATCTTTACCAAGAAACCCACTCTATCCATCAAACAAACCCCAAAATCCATAATCAAAGAATCAAACACCCATAAAAACATCTCAATCAAGCCAACATACTCTTAACATTATACCACTCCATCAAAACTCAAACATAACTCAAACAACACAAGAAAACAAGAGAGAACTTACCAAATTTGAGGAAACTTCACAAATCTCTAACTTGATGATTTGATTCTTCCTTCAAATTACTCTTAGCTCTTCAATCTCTCTCTTGCTCTCTTCCTTCTTGGATGTCCGGCCAACAAAAATGGAAAGAAGAAAAATGAAGAGTAAACAAATCAACTCTTATCTCTACACCAAAATCCACTCACTCTCATCCAAGCATTTTAATATTATTATAATCCAAATTAATCCCTTCCACTAATTAATTACTTCCATTTTCCTTAATAATTAAATACTCAATAATATAAAAATATCTTCCTCCACTACTACTCTCTCTTTGACCATTATTTGACTCATATATATGTTATATATATTACCATATACACAACATATAAACTTGTCTCTAAACCCTATTTCTTCCCAAAACACATATACATATACTTTACTTCTCTCAACTTAAACCAACAACAACAACAACAACAACACATACAAAACTTCTAGGGCATGCATAGGGATATTACAATTCTCCCCCTCTAAAAAGAAATTTCGTCCTCGAAATTACCTGTTATTAAGTCTGAAACAACTGAGGATATTGACCTTGCATGGATTGTTCACTTTCCCAAGTTGCTTCCTCTTTTCCATGATTCTTCCATAGAACTTTCACCAATGGCACACTCTTGTTCCTCAACTCTTTCACTTCTCGTGCCAAGATAGCAACTGGTTCCTCTTCAAAAGTCAAATTTGGGCTCACTTCGATAGATTCAATTGACAACACATGAGATGGATCCGACCTATATCTCCTCAACATAGAAACATGAAACACATTATGAATACGATCCAACTCAGGTGGTAAAGCAAGTCGATACGCCACTGGCCCAACTCTTTCTAACACTTCATACGGCCCAATGAAACGAGGACTCAATTTACCTTTCCGACCAAACCTTAAAATCTTCTTCCAAGGAGATACTTTCAAAAATACCTTATCTCCAACATCAAACTCTATGTCTCTCCTTTTCAGATCTGCATAAGACTTCTGTCGGTCTGAAGCTGCTTTTAACCTACCTCGTATCAACTTCACTTTCTCTTCTGTTTCTTGAATCAAATCAGGGCCAATTATTTTACCTTCACCAAGTTCACTCCAACAGAGAGGTGTCCTACACCGTCTACCATATAATGCTTCAAATGGTGCCATACCAATGCTAGATTGGTGACTGTTGTTGTAAGCAAACTCCACAAGTGGTAAAAACCTATCCCAACTTCCAGATAAATCGATGACACAGCTTCTCAACATGTCCTCAATAATCTGTATCACCCTCTCTGACTGTCCATCCGTCTGTGGATGAAAAGCAGTACTGAAGTGTAATCGAGAACCCAAAGCACTATGCAAACTCTTCCAAAATCTTGAAGTAAACCTGGAATCTCGATCAGACACTAAAGAAGTTGGAACACCATGCAGTTTCACAATCTCATGGATATACAGCTCAGCCAACCTCTCCAAAGAGTAATCCATCCGCACCGGAAGGAAATGAGCTGTCTTAGTCAATCTATCCACAATCACCCATATGGCATCATGCTTTCTTTGTGTCAATGGTAAACCAGATACAAAATCCATGGTTACTCTATCCCACTTCCATTCTGGTACTGATAATGGTTGAAGCAATCCAGTTGGAACTTGATGCTCTGCTTTAACCTTCTGACAGGTGAGACACTTCGACACAAAATCTGCAATATCTCTCTTCAAACCAATCCACCAATAATACTGTCTCAAATCATGATACATCTTGGTATTACCCGGATGCATAGCAAACACTGACTGATGTGCTTCTTCTAAAATAACTCTTTTCAAATCAGCATCATCGGGTATACACAATCTATTCTTGAACCACAAGCTCCCATCATTTTTCACAATAAAATCTCTAGTCTTTCCATTCTTGCAATCTGAAATAATCTTTTGAATCTTCATATCAATCAATTGAGCTTCTCTGATCTGATCCAATAAAATTGGTTTTAAATGCAATTGTGCCATCAATGCACCATCATCACAAACTACAAAACTAGCATGCAACGCTCTCAACTCAACAAGCAACAAGAGCGAATAAGCAGTCAAACCTGCTAAAGACTTCCGACTTAAGGCATCAGCAACAACATTTGCTTTACCTGGATGATAATCAATCAAGCAGTCGTAATCTTTAATCAATTCCAACCATCTCCTCTGCCGAAGATTCAGCTCCTTCTGAACACCCAAATACTTCAAACTTTTGTGATCCGTATAGATGAAACATTTCTCTCCAAATAGATAATGTCGCCAAATCTTCAAAGCAAACACAATAGCTGCTAACTCCAAGTCATGAGTCGGATAGTTGAGTTCATGCGGTTTCAACTGTCGAGAAGCATAAGCTATCACTTTACCCTCTTGCATCAGTACACAACCCAAACCACTATGTGAAGCATCACTGTAGATCACATATGGTTTGTCTTCTACAGGTAAAGTGAGAACAGGCGCTTGAGTTAACAACTCTTTTAACTGCTCAAAACTAGTCTGACACTGATCAGTCCACACAAATCTCACTCCCTTCCGAAGTAGTCTGGTAAGTGGAGTAGCTATTAAAGAAAAACCTTTCACAAACCGTCGGTAATAGCCAGCCAATCCCAGAAAACTTCTAACTTCAGTCACAGTCTTCGGGGGACTCCAATTCAGAATAGCTTCAACTTTACTCGGGTCAACCCTAATACCATCTGCTGACACTATATGACCGAGAAAAGCTACTTGGTCAAGCCAGAATTCACACTTTGATAACTTAGCAAACAATTGCTTCTCTCTCAAAATTTGCAACACAATCCGAAGATGCTCACTATGCTCCTCCTCATTCCGCGAATACACTAAGATGTCATCTATAAACACTACCACAAATTGATCCAAATAGGGCCTAAACACCCTATTCATTAAATCCATAAAAGCAGCAGGTGCATTCGTCAACCCAAATGGCATTACCAAAAATTCATAATGCCCATACCTAGTTCGAAAAGCTGTCTTTGGCACATCCTCGGCTCTAACCCGCAACTGATGGTACCCTGATCTCAAATCAATCTTAGAAAACACAGCTGCTCCCTTCAATTGATCAAAGAGATCATCGATTCTAGGCAAAGGATACTTATTCTTGATAGTTATCTTATTCAATTGCCTATAATCGATACACAATCTCATAGTACCATCCTTTTTCTTAACAAACAAAACAGGAGCTCCCCATGGCGACACACTAGGGCGAATAAAACCCTTATCCAGCAACTCCTGCAACTGCACCTTCAATTCTCTCAATTCTACAGGTGCCATTCTAAAAGGAGTAATAGAGATAGGAGCAGTACCTGGTAACAACTCAATACCAAACTCCACCTCTCGCTCAGGAGGCAATCCTGGCAACTCCTCTGGGAAAACATCTGGAAATTCTGAAACTGTGGGAATGCTATCCAATTGAGAACCTACCACTCTAGTATCCAACACATGAGCAAGGTAAGCTTCACACCCTTTTCTAATCATCTTCCTTGCTGCAACAGCTGAAATAAACAAAGATGCAAGCTGTCTCTGCTCACTAGATACCAACACCACTTTATCCTCACTAGTTCTCAAAGTAACACACTTCTTCTTACAATCTACCACAGCTCCATGCCTAGACAGCCAATCCATGCCTAGAATCAAATCAAATTCTTTAAATGGCATCTCAATCAAATCACCACAAAACTTCTCATCCTGTACTTCCACTGCACAATCTCTATGCACTTTACTAACAATCACGCTATGCCCTAAAGGATTTGTCACCAACACATCAAATCCTAGGGACTCAGCATGCATTTCAGACACAGGCAATACAGATGCACTAATGTATGAATGTGTGGATCCAGGGTCAATCAAAGCAAATACAGAAATGCCAAATAAAGAAAAAGTACCAGCTATGACTGCAGAAACATCAGGCTGTCGTTGCATCACATAAACCCGCTGAGAAGGCCCAGCCTCATCTGGTCTGCCATCCCTGGGTGTAGATCCTCCTCTCTGACTAAACACAGACCTACCCCCTCGGCTGAAACCCCTGCTTCCTCGACCTCTGCTAAAACTCTGCCGAGAAGCTGTAGATTCCACTGATCTCTGGTCCTGCATCTCAGGACACTCTCTAATGAAATGGTTAGGCGATCCACATCCAAAACACACACCTGTTCTACCAATCCTCTGACAATTACCCACATGAACCTTACCACAAAGCTCGCATGCCAGTGGAGTGGATCTCTGCATAAAGGGAGTCGGTGCACTAGCCACAGAAGCTGTAGGTCTAGGTCTCGGTCTCTGAAACTGTCCTGATCTACTCATATGCCTCTGACTCCTTCCCACTCTAGGAACAAAGCTCCCTCTACCCCTCTTCACTGATGAAGACCCTATCTCAAACTGTGGTCTTCTCACTCTAGTCTCTTCCTCAGATGCAGCTGCAATGACTTGAACTCTCTCTACACTCCGTGCTGCTGCCACAAGCTGAGAGAAATCAGTATATCTGGATCCAGCCACATGACAAATAAGAGAAGGCCTCAACCCCTCTTCGAATCTCCTACATCTATCAATGTCATCGGATATAATGCCTCCCGCATAATGGCTTAATCGAATAAACTCTACTTCATATTCAGTTACTGTCCGATGATCTTGTTTCAAACTCAAGAATTCCATTTTCTTCACATCCTTATACTCCCTAGGAGTATACTTCAATTCAAATTCCCTAAGGAAATCAGCATAGGTCAATGTGGGTGGATCATCCATGGCATGTGGTACGGTCTTCCACCAGTCATATGCATCCTTCTGCAATAATGACCTAGCATAATCAAACTTCTCCTCTGATGTGGCTTGCAACTGAATAAAAATTCTCTGAACTTTATCAAGCCATTGTTCTGCCACAGCTGGATCTATCGTACCCAGAAAATCCTCTGCCCCAAACTTCCTCAGTTTATCATATTGTCTCACTGGTACCTGAGGCTGAGGTGGTGGTGGAGGTTGCGCTGGTGCTTGCCTCATAACTTCCATCATATGTCTAAACCAGGCTGGTGGAATCTCATCACCTGCTGGTCTCCCCGACACTGAAGCAGGTACCTCACTGGCTACCTCAACTCTAGCTCCCTCCCTACTCTCAACAGGAGCTATACTCTCTGCACTTCCTTCTACAAACTGCCGTGAATGGGAATCCATTACTACCTATATCTGCAAACGCGACCAAATACACCTTATTAAAGATCAAAGGCTGCCAATACCAACATATATTTTATTCAAAATCAACTTTTAAAATCAAAATATTCTTTTTATAACATTTTTCCTAGGTTGAGAATCTCAAACCTAGGCTCTGATACCAAAACAATTGTAACACCCCTAAATCCCATATACGTTCACTACATATCACCACCATGTAATGAACATACATAGAACCTAAGAATGCTACGGTTTTCCATAAACAATTCACAATATATATATATAATATAAGGATATTTAATTGTAAACTAAATCCAAATAGGTATAAACATTTTATTTGATATGCAGCGGAATTTATCAAAATATTTATATATATATATATATCCAAGTACCAGTTCACAAAGTTATATACATATACATTAAATCCAATACTTTACAAAACATATAGATTATATACATGATTGGCAGCTTTCTCTTTGATCTTTAAGTCCAGTACAACTCTTCAATTCCTAGACTCACTCGGTCTAGTGGATCTCTCGGGTTCTTCCCTAACACCTGCGCGATAAACACAATCGCGCTAAGCCAACGGCTTAGTAAAACAACTATAGTATCAATATGCTTTGATGCCATGCTCATGACCCTCAATCAAATAAATAATACATAGCAAATCATAACTTATTCATCATAAATTATCAACCCATAATTACATTATATCATTACTCATCAATTTCATTAAGCAATAGTCACAATTTAACAATCATAAATCACATTAAGCCTAAGACACACCTGGGCCCAAAACACCCTAATATGTTATTCAAAGTTCAGAGTCCCTGTGTTTGATTTAATATCATAATCATCAAGCCCGTAGGCAATATATATATATCATATCTCTATCCATGGATAGCGTAACAGACCCAGTCTCTTGGACCATCAACCCATTAACATGAGGAGATCCTCAACTCGGTTAGACTGTTACAAGTTTCAATTGGAATCATCAGCTTACGGGCCATCCCATTTCGCCTATCCAATGATTCATAAACATCACATTTCTCATATATCAACTGGAACCGGCTTACGGGCCATCCCATTTCTCCTATCCAGTGATTCAATTGGAATTGGTTTACGGGCCATCCCATTTCACCTATCCAATGATTCATAGGCATGCCATCAAAAACAGGACTCTGAAAGTTGAATCAACACATTAGGCATATTAACATTTCATTTATTCTTTCACAATTTATTCCCTTTACATCAACTTGGCCCAATCACAGTGGCCTCACATATCATTTAATTCATCTTAATCATTCACATTAGTTTTACATCAATTCTCAAATCATATCAAAGCAACTCAATCATGTTAATTCCATACCCCATCACATAAGTATGCACAATTAATAACTTCCTCATACATTACACAAAACATTATAAATATGCCTTCACAATGCATTAGTGCTCTCAATGCTTTAACAAATACATGTGTGTTATGCTTTCACATCTTATAAATGTATGCAATGATGTAGTTGCACTTACCTCAATAACACTTCACTCAACTCTAATTACTTCCTCTATCAAGGGTCTCTTACTTTTCAAATAAATGATGGTTCACCCTCTTCAAGACCTAATCCCAAAAATAGCAATATACACTTACTTAGGGATACACAAGAGATAATCAAGTTAATAAATAACTAGGGCAAACCCTAAACTTAACACGCTCACCCACACGGGCGTGCTACTGGGCGTGTAATACATACTGTCTCAACCACTTAACAACACGTCCAACCTCCTGGACGTGCTCCTGGCCGTGCCAATTCTCCAATCTCACAGTAGCTATGACACGCTCAATAACACGGGCGTGTTAATGGTCGTGTCACACCTACTGCCTCCAACACAATTGACACGCCTAAAGACTCTGGACGTGCTCATGAGCGTGTCAGGCCAACAACTCAGATTCCGGCCACACCAAAAACAAACAACCAAACTCTTCTTATCACTTTCTTTCCTTTCAAACAAACTCATCCAAACTAACCCAAAAAACCAACTCAAACATACAACAACACCAAAACAAGACAAGACACATACACAAACACAAATCACAAATCATCATCATCACTTCAAACCCTCAACACCAACATATCTCCATCTTTACCAAGAAACCCACTCTATCCATCAAACAAACCCCAAAATCCATAATCAAAGAATCAAACACCCATAAAAACATCTCAATCAAGCCAACATACTCTTAACATTATACCACTCCATCAAAACTCAAACATAACTCAAACAACACAAGAAAACAAGAGAGAACTTACCAAATTTGAGGAAACTTCACAAATCTCTAACTTGATGATTTGATTCTTCCTTCAAATTACTCTTAGCTCTTCAATCTCTCTCTTGCTCTCTTCCTTCTTGGATGTCCGGCCAACAAAAATGGAAAGAAGAAAAATGAAGAGTAAACCAATCAACTCTTATCTCTACACCAAAATCCACTCACTCTCATCCAAGCATTTTAATATTATTATAATCCAAATTAATCCCTTCCACTAATTAATTACTTCCATTTCCTTAATAATTAAATACTCAATAATATAAAAATATCTTCCTCCACTACTACTCTCTCTTTGACCATTATTTGACTCATATATATGTTATATATATTACCATATACACAACATATAAACTTGTCTCTAAACCCTATTTCTTCCCAAAACACATATACATATACTTTACTTCTCTCAACTTAAACCAACAACAACAACAACAACAACACATACAAAACTTCTAGGGCATGCATAGGGATATTACAAAATTGCATGATAAATCCTAGTTTTAGGACTAAAACCCTAATTTTACATGTTAAACCCTAGTTTTAGGATTAAACCCTAATTTTGCATGTTAAAATCGTAAGCTTACAATTAAACCCTAATTCTATGAATCAAATCCCAATTTGATAATTAAAACCCTAATTTTATTAATTGAACCCTAATTTTATGATTATCTATACGATATTTAATTGTATGTATAAGTTGATTGTCTAATTATGTTTGTTTTATTATTTGATTTTTAAAGTACTTGTAAAAAGCATGTTTCTACTTTATGGGTGTCTTATTTATTTAAATTATTTCTTTTATTTAATTTATATTTGAGAATTATTATAAGGGACATGTTTTCACTTTTCTATGGGTTTCCTATCTTATTTCATTTGTATTATGGACATTTGAACGTTGTAAGGACATGTTTTCATATTTGTATAGGTGCCCATTCTATTATTCACTTATTTGATTTATGGTATGGTATTGTTTTCATTAAGCTACTTGTAATATGAGTAACATCATAATAATCTAAAATTTTAATACTATTTAGACCTAAAAAGGAGGTCGGTTCTAATGAATTGGGCATTATAGGGGTGTTGGGCAACTTCTCACCTTCTACATACATACCCAACTTTTCAAACCCAGTAGGAGTTGGGGATTCCTTAGGAATAGAGTCATCCACCATTTCTATCTTCTTTCCGGCACATCCAGGTGGCGACTCCTATTCTCTGAGTTTAGGCATGTATTCTCTAAGGCCCAAAGCCTAACAATACCAAAGTCGTAATAACCATTCTACTAGGAGTGGGGGAGAAAATCTCTGCTCACAATTTATTTATTAATTAATTAACAAATTATTTAAAATATATATATTTGTGGTTAAGAATAAGAAGAATAAAAATTAAAATTTATATTTTCATTTTCTCTCTTTTTGGACTAAATTCCATAGTAGCTTGAAGGAGGATTTTTCTTCTTTAATCCATCAATTTCTTCAAGGATTTCTAAGAATGAAGGGTGATTTTGAAGGATTTCCAAGTTAGAGGTAAGGATTCTTGAGCTTTTTCTAAGTTTTCTTGAATATTTGAATATGTATGATGTAAGCTTTTAAAGGAGGCATAGATAATTGATAATATGGATTGCTAAGAAGTTATTTTAATATATAAGTAAAGATTTTAAGGTTGAATGAGTGAAAAGTATAGTTTTGGTGGGAGTTTGGAAGAAGTAGTATGGTAATTAGGGTTTTAGAGAAAATTTTGGGTAGTAAGGGTATAAGTAATGTTTAAATGGTTAAAAGGTGCTAAAATGAATAGCTAGTGATATATTTAAATTTATAATTTGATTTAGGATTGAAAGAAGCAAAAGATTGCTGAATTAGGGTTTTTAAGGAATTTTGGGTAAAATCGATGTAATTGGTAGTTTAGCAGTTAAAATTTGTTAGAATAAATTCCTAATATTATATTTGGGCTTAAAACTTAGTTTAGGATTGTGAGAAGAGGACTTGTTCAACTATTAATTAGTAAAGTGAAGGAAAGAGAGTGAACTTGGATTAGAAGTTGCCATAAGAGAAGGCTAGTACATCCTTTGATAATTATGTATTAAATTGCATTAAATTGACATGTTACATTGAATATTAATATTTTTGTTATGTTATTTTAATGTGAGTATTCACATGTAAAGTGCATAGTTATGTGATAATGTAAAATGGCGTATGTTACCTTATATAATATTTTATTCCAGTGTTTTGTGTTTGGAAATATGAATACGGCATGCCTATTATATGATTTGCCTTTAGGGATAGATACTGAGTGTCACTTTTATAATATTATTTGCCTTTGAGGTAGACACAGAGGTGTCATGATAGATCAAAATAATATCTTTGAAACTTGAATATTATATAGGGTTATTTGGGCTCAATGCATGCGTTTATGATATTTTGATGAAATTTGTGAAAATGTGTATACTTAAAAGCATTAATAGTGATATGTTTTAAAGAAGTTTGCATTGTATTGTTTTTAATTATTTTTATTATCAAATTATGTACCACTAATCTAGTAGCTCAGCGTAATTGAATTTCATCGCGAAGGTGACCGGATAGAGACGAAGAGCTTTGCTAGACCTGACCAAGTCTAGATTTTTTGGAGAATACTTGAAGTTTATTAGCCTGCCACAAGACCAGTGCCTGCTGCATAATATATAAATATTTTCTTATGGATAATTATGTTAGGTGTGTATACATTATGTTAAAACATAAAAATATTGTAAAATTAATGTTTATTTAAGTAATATGAATATTTGAAATACTTTTAGTATATATGTTTATATGTGTGTGTGTAAGTGATTTTGCAATACTGATTATTTTTGAAGAAATGTTGAAGTATATATGTGTATTGAGAGTAAAAAATTTTGCATATTGTGTTTGGTTTATTTGGGAAATGTACAAATTACAGACAAAGTTCTGTCGAATTTTTCTCAAAGATTTTCATTAATAGATGCTATCTGTTTAGATCATTTTTATACTTATTTTTTGTATGATTTTTATGTGTTTTTAGTTAATGTTTTGATTAATTTTTGTTTTGCGTTTGTTTAAAGTGTTTTTTTAGGTTTAGGTGCAAAAACACCCTTGGAAGATCAAAACAGTGCAAGAAGAGCATGAACCAAGCATGACATGGCCAAGCCAAATGAAGCTTGGCCGTGTCACCTCAAAGTAAAGAAATGGCAGAGCTTGACCCGGCCAAGAGACACGGCCAAGCCACTGGCCGTGTCTCATTTAAGGAGCAAAACAAAGACCAAAGCAAAGAAAGAGCAAAAAAAAGAAGCAGAAGCAAACACACTCATGTGACACAGCCAAGCTTGTGGCCGTGTCACCTCCTTGAGACCAAAAGAAAAGAAAGAAAAGAAAGAAAGAAAGAAAGAAAGAAGCAGTGAGGGACACGGCTAGCAAGCTTGGCCGTGTCCCAAGGAAAATCAAGAGACACGGCCAAGCCACTCTTGGCTTGGCCGTGTCACCCTTAATTTCTATAAAATCTTCTGCTCGAAAGAAAAAAAAAAGGAGAGAACGGCTAGGGTTTTGAAAGGGAGAAAAGAAAAGAGAAGGAGCGAGCAAATACATTTTGGGATGAGGAGAGAGTGATACTCTCCTTGTCCCTTCATATTCATCCTCCACCTTCATCTTCTCCATCTTCCATTGACAAGATCTTTGAGGTTCTTTGGGATCAAGTGGGTTAACAAGCTCTTAAAGGTTGAATAAGCTTTATTGAAGGATTGGTGACTTGAGAAAGCTCCATTCTATCTTCCAAAGGCATAATCATTGAAAGGCTTGGTGACTTGAGAAAGCTCCATTCCATATTGCAAAGGGGAATCAACCATAGAAGAGGGCTTGAGTTCTTCATCATACATCAAAGTGGAGTTAGGAGGAAGACTAGTAATCCTACTCTTGGCATCTTCACAAGGGGTTTTTCTATTCTCTCTTTTAATTCATTTCAATATTGTTTTTGTTGTATTAAGAGAATTGATATTGCAATGAGCAATTTGTATTTGATTTATATTGAGTTGAATGAATGTTTTAAATTGATGATGTTGAGCTAAATACCCATGCCTAGGGTTTGTAGTATATTTGATTGAATGCTTTGATTTGATATTTACATTGATGTACCTTGTATTGGTTGATTGCATTGAATTGTATGCTAGGTTGATAGATTAGCTACCTATTGATCTCTAGATATTGAATGAAGGACCGAGAGGTGAAATTCGATATTGGAATTATGCAATCGACTACCCTATGAATGAATTAGAAATATAAGTTCTAGGGTTTTGTTAATTTGGTAATGTAAAAGAATTGGTCATTGTTAATTCATGAATGTGAGAACTAATGGATTGGTAATTGACTAATTAATTTGAAGAAACAAATTAATTACAAGGTTATGTTAATGGATAATTGAGAATTGAGCTTTGATTGAATGGATCTATACCCCTAGGAACCTTCCCAAGAATTGATTTGATCTTGTATCACCTTCACACTTCAACCCTACGCACGTTAATATTAGGTTTAAATTGTTCTTAATTCCCAACAACAAACTTCCGCATTTAAATAAATTGCCAATCAAGCTATTACGAACCATACCTTCTTGGGGAAACGACCTTGGGGCGATCACCTTTGCTACAGCTACCTCGTATACTTGCGAGTGACGCTTGTAGTAGTACTTAATTCGAGCGCAACACTATCTTAATATTTAATTACTTACATTTATATTTGTTTATCTAATAAATTTTATTTAAAGAAATAAATTATTTATTTGAAAATTTTGGTAAAATTTTCTAATGACCTGAACAGTGACATTTTTGTATTTTGTATATATATTTTATATATATGGGGTGTATGTATTATATATATATATGGTATGAGGGTGTTACAATGTTATTAGCCACTATACAATGGCTTAACAACTCTCATTTTATGCATTTCACAATTTCTCTTACAAAACCATGCACTTACATATAACGACCCAACATTGAAGATAGCTTAGCACATTTGTCACATCAAAAGTGTGCTATGCCAAATCAAATGCAAATGAATTACATAATATCAAATTATGTACTTACCTCTAATTTGCCAAAATCTGATTCAAAATCACCTTCCAATGCTACTATCACCAATGTCCTTCACTACTTAGATTGAACAAATCAATTATAGTCAATTTCTAGCCAAGTTATGAGTTAATATGAATTATTAGAAACACATTTCTATTCATTTAATCCATTCAAATATAAATTACTTCAATTCTACCCAATTTCATCAATTGTGTACAACTTCACCTTACTCGGCATCTAACCAAATTATAAGTTTAAATATTGCATTAGAATTTCATTTTAGTACATTTAATCAATAAAATCCCATTTACAGTCAATCTAACCAAGAGTTGCTCAAAAACCCTAATTACCTTACTACCTCTTCCAAATTCCAACCAAATTCCATCATTTTAAAAAACCAACCTTAAAATCATTAATTCTACATCAAAATAACATCATTACTACTCATATTAACAATTACCCAAGCCTCCTTCAAAAATCAAAATTCTACATATCCATACTTTACAAGAAAGCTTCTTAAAATTAAAAGAAGCTTACCTATTTCTTATGTTTTCTTCAAATTCTCCATAATTCCTTTGATTTCTTTGAAACATTTGAGTGATTGAAGAAGAGTTCTTTTATTGTCTTTAATGGAGGAATTCGGCCCCTTGGAAGAGAAAAAGAAGAAGATGATAAAAATTGTGATTTTTAATTTTTCTTACTTCTTTTCCTAACCACAAATATATATATATATATATATTTAATAATTTGTTAATTAATTAATAAATAAATATATTTGATATTTATTATCTTCCATTCAAAATTAATTTTAATTTTGAATTATTTTTTTATTTTGTTATTTTACTTTTTTAACTTTTTACCTTTTATCCTTTTTAACTTTGACTTTTACTTTTTACTTTTCACCAATTTTTGTTTTTTAGAAAATTTTTATACTTTAAAAATATTTTACATATACCCAACATATACATTTTATATTTTCTCCTTCTAACACCTTAATTAATCTTCTAAATTATTTATTTAATTATATTTAATAAAACTATGAGTGTTACATTGGAAGAATCCACAAAATAATTAGTATCGAGATCATTAAGAAGTTATCTTTTTTCTCCAAGTCAGCATCTTTTCAAGCACCACTTGGGATCATTTCAAATAAAAAAGAAAAAAATCAAAAAGAAAAAGAAAAGAAAACAAGAAAGAAAACAAGAAAAAAGAAAAGAAAAGAAAAAGAGAATACAAAGGGGTGCTCATTAAAATAAAAGTTGCATCTTCATGAAATTTGTCAAACAGAAGTTACATATCTTTTGGACACTTAAGAACAAGCAACCTTGTTGAAGAAGTAGAAGATCCATCAACATAAACTAGTGACACAATCAAAGCCAACAACAATGCTATCAAGTCAAAAATAGTTGGCAATACAGAAACTTGATGAAGCTGAGTCAGTGACAACCACATTTTGATTGTGGACCTCTTGAAAATAAGAACTCATGGTTGGCTTCTCCTTAGCTTTTCTTCGTGCAATAACTCTTTGTACTTTGCTAATTTGGCTTCCAGCTAATAAAAATTCTTGAACTACATTCCTTGGAACTTTTTTTTCTCAATTTGATATCAAAAACCATCTACACCATTTTGACATACTTTCGCTGACGTTCTCGCTTTCCAATTCGATAAAACTCATCCTTGCTTATTTTCAATTCTTTTAATCTCTTTCATATGAACTTTTATTTAAATTCTTTAGGAAAATTTGTGTCTATCCTACAATCCATAAAGATAGAGTTGGGGATCCCCTATTTTTGGGTTTTTACTTATAATTTAAATTAAAACTTACTTTTCTAACATAAATTAAAAATTACTTTTATCTTGCCTATGGATGAACTCTACTTTATTTTTTCTTATGGATATTTCATATGCTTTATCTAATGTTCATTGTTATCCCATATTATAAATTATCATAAACATGAAATAAATTTTATAAGTTATTTAATTTTAGGCAGGACATGCTACTTTTATTAAAATAAGAAAAAACCTAGCCCTCAAATCTATCCTTTGGTTCAAGGCTAGTGATTTTTATCCTTCGCATATGATTAAAGTTAACTTTGAGAGTTTTCCTTAAATTTTTCCTTCTCCAAAAATAAGTAAATTTAATTGACAATTCTAAAAATAGTTTTCTAAAACCAAGAGTATTCTATGAATGGAAAAAGTGATATCGACACTTTTATGTGAGACTTAGCCTAAATGAGCATTTTGACTCCCATACTTTGGCAGGCCGGGCCGGTGCTTCGGTGAGGCCTCACGCATATAAACATTCTTTTCTTCTCCATTCTTATTACGGACATGAAAACTTATTAACCTAAAACCATCATAATATTGTGCCTTAATATCATTTAACTGAGTTGGGAAAAGGCCTATCTTTAACCTAAATCACTTTAACCTCATTTCCTTTCCAACATAACAAGATTTGGTGCAAAGATGATGACACATACCAATTTCCATGTATGCAATTTCCTAAGGAATTCACTATAAAGAATGGAGCCATGGAAATTACATTCCCAACAGCTATTTGTAATGGCAGAATCCCCAAGGCCTAGGTTACTTCTCCTGTAAAAATTGATACTGTAACATCAATTGTTACAAGGTCTTCTTCTATTTTTCCTAGGGCTCTCAACATTCTAAATGGAATGATATTGATGGTTAATCCATTTTCCACCAGGACTCTAGAGACAAGTTTTCCATTTAGATTTTTCTTCACATATAATGGTCGTATGTGTTTAGTCATTTCAACTGAGATTTTTTCCAGTATTACCCTTCTTACTTTCTCTGACTTTATAGTTTGGATGGTGATGCTACAGTAGGGTGTATCCTCATTTTATTCTTCATGCATTGTCCCTGAGTCACTTTTACTTTGATCAAGCTCCCCTTCTCAGGATTCTTTACCATAAAATTCTAGGGTAACACTAATTCAGCCACTAAACAATGGAAAGGAATGAGGATCTCATCGACCATGAATCCTCTCTTGATCGTTTTGAAGTCTGCAGTATCATCCTCGGACTCCTTATCATCTTTAGTGGCTTTCTTCTAAAATTTATTTCTACTATGGTGGTTTTTCTCAAGCTCTATCTGTCGTTTCTTAGATACTATTTGCCTTAGTAGTCTCCTCTTCTGTGTCCTTGATAATGGGTAAGGAAACTTTTTTATGTTGGACTTTGTGCCACTACTCTCCGTTTGTCACTTAAGGTGGAACCACAAATTTGGATTTTTAAGGCAGGGTTGTTTTCTTTTGCTGTATAAGCTACTCTTTTGGATTCCATCTAGTCTTTTTGTCCATCTGCAATAAGCTTTCCTTAGGGATCCAAATTTGGTACACCTTAAATTTTGTTTTGCTCGTAGCTTTTCTTCCACCATTTTCTCCTCCTTTTTCTATCAAGGATCTAAGATTGAATATTGTTGTATTCACTATAGCCAATAATGGAAAGGATCTTTGTCAATCAGCATTGATTTTGTTTTAGCAGAGAACTTAAGGATTCCCTTATTGATCCTATCTTGAACCAGGTTTCTAAATCCCTAACACACATTAATGGCATAATTCTTCAAATTATGGTGCCTACAATAGTCCTGATTCTTTAATTCTTCTTTGAAAGAAAATTTGTAATCAAGTGGCTACTTTATGAATTATTCTTTGAGGAGAAAGTCAAATATCTCCTTAATCTTTGAAACATCGAACGTATATTAAGGCTGAGCATTTGTAGCATGCCATATCTCCTTTTTCCAGGTATATGGTGTCTTTTTCACCAGCAACAAGCTAACATAGGAACTTGATGAAACTAAGTCAACGATAACCATATTTTGATTGCTAACTTCTTAGACCCCACAACTGGCTTTTCTCCTTAGCTTTTCTTAATGCAATAGCTCTTTATACTCCACTACTTTGGCTACTGGCTCATAAAAAATCTTGAACTCTATTCCTTGGAATTTTTTCCTCAATTTGATATTAAGACCCCTTTACGACATTTTGACGTACTCAGTTTTCAGAAGATATATTTTGCATTTTTTCCTCATTTTCTTAAACCTAGCCTTGTCAGTTGTTTCACTAGGTTTTTGAGTCATCCTGGATAACTCTATGATACACACTTTTGGCTCTACTTTATAGAATTGAATATGAAATTGCATTTCCATCTCTTGCCAAGTAAAAATGGAGTTTTTAGGCAATGTGGTGTACCAAGTAAAAGTAGGACTAGTAAACAATTTTTGGCAACAACCTCAGCTTATACTGAGTAAATTTCTCAGAGTTAACTAATTCACCATATTGAATAGTACCCAAAATGTGCTCCAAGATTAATTGTCCATCCTTGCAAAAAAAATAAGCAAAAATATGGGATTCTATAACCCCAAGGATAGGGATTGTATGAATCAATTGCATCGAGTTAAGGCTTAAAGAATTCAAGCCGACAAATTTATCTCAAGCATGGCCCATACAGTTCCTACACTATCTCTCATACACCCTCAATATTCATTGGTGGTTGATGTCTGGGAACTTGAGGAAACAAAGGGCTTGCACCACTGGACTAGTGATCACATTTTTGCAACTTTTCTTGTAAATCTTGTGAGGTACAGATAACGATTCGACATTCTCTTGAATTCTTTTTTTACTAGGCAGAAGTTCTTTAAGGATTTTGCCAATGTTTTTTTCTCCTTGAGTAGTTGTAAAAGATAAAGATGCTTCTCCTCGATTGTCTACTAGGCTTTTCTCAAATTGTTCGATAATTTGAGGGACAATTCCTTCTGCCACTATGCTCGAAGTTGCTACCTCTTGCTCTTGCAACCTGGTTATATTATTATTCTTTCTAGGTGGCATCTTTGATGAATGAGCTCCGTTGGGCATGCCAAAAATTGTTTACTTGAGGAATGACAAATTCTGGCATTTAATTGAGTGCGATGTGCCAAAGGATTATAGATTCCTAAACCAATTGCTTAATAATTGACTTCCTAATCAAAGTGATGCGCTAATCCTCAAAAGGACCGAAAAGAATAATCGAAATCCTCAAATTCTCCTTAATGGTTTGCTCGAATTCCTCAAGAATGAAATTGGGAATAACTAAATATTCACAGAGAATGAACTTAGTATGTTTTGACTAATTTGGATAACAATTTGACAAATGAAAAATGAAACAAATATGAATTAAAGTCACAAGAAAAGAGTAAAATAAAATAGACAAAATGACTTATGGAATGGGATGAGTGAAACTGGTTTTCCTGGATCTGTGGAAATCGATTAAATAAATTGGTTTGCTTGATCTTTATTTTCCCTTGAATTTGGTTTCTTCCCCTTTTTATTATCGTTGCATGATCCATTTCTCCATGTCTATTGGTAGTGGCTTAATCCACATTTTTCTCAACTCCATTTTGCTCCCCACAACCTCCATCTCCATTACTTGCGCTGGTTTCAATTGTTGGCGCAATTTTCTTGGCTTGGTCTGTAGAGGACTTATTTTTCTCAGGCCTAGTTTTTGGACTTTCACTCATTATTTTTGGACCTAGCCTAATGAATTTCTTGGTGCAAATAATAGTATCTATTATCACATTTACTTTTTTTCTTTAGAGAAAATTATCACATATAATTAACACA
Organism: Garcia nutans; assembly: GCA_947685225.1. Lineage (NCBI taxonomy): Eukaryota > Viridiplantae > Streptophyta > Magnoliopsida > Malpighiales > Euphorbiaceae > Garcia > Garcia nutans. Next base: position 25,305,773 of record CANTUV010000007.1, on the reverse strand, counting down.
TAATCTATTTGTTACTAACATTCAAATAGGTTTAATGTTGTTGATTCGTTCCCTCCTTCCCTCATAATGCAAAATCAGAAATCAATCAACTTGTAAAATTACTTAATAAATTATAGATGAAAGTCGGAATATAACTGATCTTTTGTGTTTTCCCCTAAGTAACTAAAATGAAGACAAATAATAAAATTAAAAATCATGATAAAGCGTTGCTAAGCAAACTAACAATTTTGCTTTACATTGAGTAAGAAATAAAAGAAAGAAATTCTCATCGAAATTTCCCCAAAAGGACAAAGCACCGACCGTGCGGCTTTGGAGGTCGGGGCCGACTCATCTTTTTAGGATAAAGAAAATAAAAGGAAAAAAGAAGAGAATTTTCGCTTGTTTGAATGAGTTGGATTCCCATTTTCACATTCAAAAGTGTAAAAGCTCATGCATGAAATTTAATTATTTAAATAAGAAACAACGATCAATGTCTAATCAAAACTTAATTACATGATTTTTTTTTAAAAAAAATTATCATATATCAATATAATTTTCTCAAAAATTATATTCAATATAAAATTGTTTTATTAATTTTTATATTATTAATTTTTTTTATAAATTTTAATTAAAATTTATGAAAATCAATATATTTATTATTTTTAATTGATTTTTAATTTTATATTATTTTTAAAAATTATGAAAACATAATATTTAAATTTAACAGAATTACAATAATTCAGGTGCCTCAAAATATTTTAAATAGTTACAATTTAAATATTTGCGCAAAGTGCAAGCTTCTGACTTGTGGAAAAATATTGTATTAAAAATATTAAATGAAACTCATGCTAACTTATTTTTAAAATAAATTTTATGTAATATTTCATGAAAATTATTAAACAGCTTTTTTCAATAATATGTTAAATACATCGTGTTTTTCTAAAGTTCCATTTTTGATCCAAAACGCAAACGTAATCATTAAATATTCTATTATTTTTATGAAGTATATCTGACTACTGCTGGTTAAAATAATTAGACAAAAAAAACTAAAAACATCAAAGCATTTCTCAACAATTGAGCACTTGCCTTTTATCTCACGTAGGATACCATAAAAGAAGGAAAATATCATATGTGAAGTTTGAACAATGATATTGGAATCACATTCTACACATGCAAAATTTTAACAGCAGAACCAATTATTTCATCCAAAAATTTATTAAAAATAATTGATATCCTAAATTTTTTAAAATGATGTATTTAACTCCCACCATTTTTAATTTTATATAAATTCAACACTTCTACATTTTCTAATTTTATATAGATTCAACACATCAATACCCATTCAACTTATAAGTGTAATATATATTAAAAGAATTTCTCTTAATAAAATTTCATAACCATTCACCTCTCCCTTCTTTAACTCAAATTCCATTCACTCATTTTAGTAATATTTCTTTCTGATTAAATCTCTTAGTGATTTAATTGCATTTAACTTTTTTGCAAAATAATTTTTTTTACATTAAATGTATACAAAATTTACAAACTTTAATAAATTATTTTAAAAACTTTTGAGTTAAATAAATTCTTTTAAAAGTTAGCGCCACTTTTTAATAAAATTGAAAAGTTGAATTATACATTCAGCCAAAAATTAATGGTTCATAAAGCACTACAATGCATGCATAATAATACAACACATATGGGAAAGTGGGTTTAGTTTGTAACGTGATTTAAGAAAATGACATTTCCTTCTGTCTTCCGATTTAAAATGAAGAGACCAAATTTTCACACTATAAATTTTTTTGTCAAATTAAATTTTATAAAATTCATTTAAAAACACTGTAGCTTAAATGTTTACACACACGCACACACATTTGAACAGAAAAGTGACTATTTGAACAGAACTCTGAATGATTACAAAGCTCAAACAAGCGAGCACAACAAACAGAGAAAAAAAGTATTACCAAATGTTGCCAAAGCTATAGCAGACAAAATCTTGCTCTTTGACTCACCTAAACTGTTTGCACAAGATCAATTTTCTTGGCTTAGAGATGATGAATTTTCTCGTCAAGTTCTTGCTTGTATTAATCCACTCAGCATAGAGTTAGTCAAGGAATGGCCTTTAAAGAGTCAACTTGACCATAAAATCTATGGGGCGCCAGCGTTGATCACAAAAGAAATAGTAAAAAAAGAAATCAAAGGCTCCATAACTGTTGAAGAAGCTGCAAAGCAGAAGAGGCTATTTGTATTGGATTTCCATGATGTTCTCTTACCGTATGTAGCCAAAGTGAGAGAGCCCTACCAAACAGTCAACCACTAGGACTCAATGGAGAAAAAAATGTCTCAGTTTTTGTTGATCATCTTCCAATTGATTTCACTGTGAAGGACTTATACAACCTATTCAAACCCTTCGGACGCATTTTCGACACTTTCATATTAGAGCTGGGCCTAACTAATCCTGAAAACCCGAGTTGACAAGAAGAGGATTGCCCAGTCTTATAAGTGACTGGAGCTGCTCATTCCTTACCGATGTGGGATTCACATTCCCAACATCCCCCCAAGTGCAACCGGACCTTTCGGTTGACACTTGCTAACACAAGCCCATTTGGGCAGACCGACTGGCATCTCTTCATCAGCTTTGGTCATGTAGGGGTTTGGCTCAGGATCTAGCCCGTTTGGGCATTAATTGTTCTGATACCATATTAGAGCTGGACCTAACTCATCCTGAAAACCCGAGTTGACAAGAAGAGGATTGCCCAGTCTTATAAGTGACTGGAGCTGCTCATTCCTTACCGATGTGGGATTCACATTCCTAACATTTCATCTCAAGGAGATTGAGAACAAATGTTAACAGTAGATACAGTTTGTCATATTCAAATAAATTCAGGAAGCGCAACATGCAATATCAGCATTGAATGGATCTCGTTTACAAGAGAAGGATATTTGTCAAGTTGGCATATCAGACCCAGAGTACTACCCTGTCTACTCATAGAGATTCATTTCCTGCAAAAACTTTTGCCCACAGGCATCCTACCACTTCTCAGAAATTCAACAATAACAAAATTCCTGATTTCTCCTTTTCTTCAAATGAGAACCTAGTATGGCTTCAATCGTGCCTCATTGGAGAAACTTGTGAAGTGGAACACACTGAGAGTCTGTTAGAATTTTTCCTTTCACATGATGTTGTTCCACTTAAAATATCATCTCTAGGAGGTAAACTTTTTCTCATTATGTTTAAAAATGTGGAGGCTGTTAAAGAACTCTTTATTCATGGAAACACTAGGTTGCACAATCGGTTTAATATGATCAAACAATGGGAGCCTAAAGATGTTGCCAGCGAAAGACTAACATGGATTAGATGCGAGTATCTCCCACTACATGCCTGGTGTAACGAATTCTTCTCACTTATTTTCTGTAAATGGGATACTTTCATATCAGTAGACAGTGATACTTCTAACAAGAATAGGCTAGCTTGTGCAAGAATTCTCATCTCTACACCCAAGAGAGAATTTATCTCTAATGTTCTGGATATTAAAGCTTTTTATGAAACTTTCACCATTAGGATTACAGAAGATTATGGTCCCATATAAAAATCTCTTGGCATGAATTACCCACCGCCGAGGAACTATGAAGCTGATAATCTAATCGGAATATCCTCCTCAAATGCCATCATACAACCTCAATGGCAGCCTCTTAATTCCTCGATTTCCTTAAGCATTCACTTTACCAAGAATGTGGGAGACAATATTCCTGATGCAATTTCCCCACTACCTTTCCACACACATAAGGTGTTGGACATGCGTTCAAATGTAACTGATCAACATACTCCTAGAAGTAATGATAATGCTTGTTCCAGCATTGTTCCACCTTCACAGCCATCCTTTGTTGATATTATAAGGCGTCTTCACGTGATGGGACGGCTAACAAATTACCAATACTCCCTCATGTCAGTTCACATTCCCTCAACAAAAAACAAGATAAATCTGGTAATACCAACACGAGTAGTGGGTCTATCCTGATACAAAGTCAACATGGGCTTAATTCAGAAGATAGGGACTCTATGGGCTGTAAGAGTTTGGGCCGTAGAAATTTGGATATGAACGACACTGGCCTGTCAATTAATTGTGGGCATGATCCATCACTTAATTATAAACAGCCCCTCCCCGTTGCTTTACAGAGATTTGCTAAGTCTCAATTACACACCTACCCTTCACAAACCAATCAAGACAACCCCATGCCTGCTGCAGATGATTTGGTTGAAGACAATGATTTGGAGGAGACACTTAGCATGATCACAGTGAAAATAGAAAATAATACAAGAAAGAAAGATGCCATGAAACATAGGAAAAAGGCCCTATCCATTATGGCCTCAAAAGGGAGGAGATCTTCTAAAGGAAAGAGGTGTGTTGTCAATTCTTTCCCTTTTGTGAAGGATTATTCGGTGAATGACAGTATTGTAGTCAATAGGAACAAAACATTGAGGCTAATGATCAAATTAACTCTAAAAGATCATCTTCTCCGCATCCTGATATTTTGATGCAAGCACCAAAGGGTCTCACAGCTGATGAGCCTTTATCTGCTGAAATCAATGAAAGATGGAAGGTGGGGTACAAATTGGGCATTTTTAGACTTGAAGAAAAGTGTAATGTATGTAATCAATTGGGCAACATCATTGAACATGAGGAGGAAATTTAGGCAAATAACCCTATAAAATGAATATTATGATGTTGAATGTAAGGGGGTTGGGGGCTCGTGCTAAAAAGTCCTCAGTCAAGAGATGGGTGGGTAAGAAGAAAATAAATGTTTTTTGCAATTATTGAAACTAAATTGAGCTCCATAGACAGCACACTGATCAAAAACATCTGGGGAAATTTCGATGTTGGATTCACTTCGGTTGATTCTATAAATGCATCATGGTATGGAATAAATCTTCCTTTAACTGTGTTAATGTATTGAGAGGGAGTTATTGGATTGCGCTGGAAGGGAATTGGACATGTCATTCCTTTAACTGCACTCTGCTCTGTGTGTATGGTCCTTCAACTGAATTTTAAAGAAACCAACTATGGGAGGAAATTATACAGTTGAAATCCTCACTAATCAAGCCATGGTTACTTATGGGCGACTTCAATGAAGTTCTCACAGAAGAAGAAAGAAGTTCAGGGATGTACTCTTCACAAGGTGCCACAAGTCTTAATAATTGTTTCGATGTTTGTGAGCTTATTGACATCCCACTGATATGTCAAAAATTCACGTGGGGAAATTCCTTATGTTAAAGCAAATTAGATCGCATGTTGGTTAGTGGATAATGGTTACAAAAGTTTCCTTCGTTAAGGGTAACAACACTATGCAAAGGGCTAGCAGATCATACACCATTGCTGCTAGAAACAAATGTTATAAATTGAGAACCAAAACCTTTTAGATTTCTGGACTGTTGGCTCCTTTATCTGAGTTTTTTTGAATTGGTTAATAATTGGTGGCATCATTTTCATTTGAGTAGCGAAGGTGAGAATGGTATCTGTAGAAAAATCAAAGCTCTCTCAATTAAAATGAAATTTTGGAATGAAAATTTGTTTGAAAATATTGGGGCAACAATTTCGAAATTGGAGGAGGAGCTAAACTGATAGGAAATCATCTTTACAACCATATACCCCAATAACTATTAAGTTAGGATACATATGGAATGGAAGAAAACACCCTCCAGACGATGATTCCAAAACCTAAGGACCTCCTCAAGTGAAATTAGGAAAAAACTAGTTCCAATTGTTATTGTTTACTAATGAAATTAGTACTTGAATCCAACTCATAGCGCCACAAAACCAGATATGATCTTATAAGTTAAGAATTAAATACAAGATTTTTTTTGTTAGAGAACACTACATACCAAATTAGTTTGATAAATTCAAAGTTCATGAAAGAACTTAAGCAAAAACTCTCACAAAGAGCAAATTCAGATTATCATTCATCAATGGTCTTCTTACAAATTAGTTTGGCTTTGATATTTATAGCCAAAGTGAGGTAGAAGAAACATAAATGGCTGTTATTATAGCTCTTTCACGTTCTTTCCTTTAATCCCCACTAACTCTCATTGAAAAGAGCTGTTATTCATTAAAAGCATTCATTTTGCATGTAACATCCTAAAATTTTTAAAAATTTCTAATTTTTAAAAAATTTGATAAAATAAATTATAATTTAAAAGGATAAATTAAATTAATGATTTTAAATGAAAAATGAAGGGATTTTAAATGAAAAAGTGGAATATATATGTGATATATATGCAAAATATACATAACATATAAAAATCAACACTTTTTAAAAGAAAATGGTATTTTGGTAATTAAATATTATAAATTCAAAATTAATAAAATAATACAAAAATAAATTATTTCTGAATGGAAGAGAAAAATTAGGACTTTTAATTTATTAAAAAATAATTAAATAATTAAATATTAAATTATTTTAATATATATATATATATGGTTTAAAAAAAAGATGAAAAGGAAAAGAATTATTAAAAAGTCTTCTTCTTTTTCTCTTTCCTCTAGGCCGAATTCCATGGGAGCTTGAAGCCAAGAATTTGATTCTTCCATACTCCATAAATTGAAGAATTTAACAAGTTTCAAGTGGTTTTTTTTGGTGATTTCCACTAAAATTAGTAAGTTTCCGTCTCTTTTCTTTGAATTCCATGGAAGATTGTATTATGCGAGTTTTGAAATTTTGATGTAGCATGTTATAATTATTGGAATTGGTGTGTATGATGTTATTTTGGATAGTTAACAATGATTCTAAGGTTAGATTGAAGAGATGATAGAGTTTGGTTTAAAATGGTGAAGAGAGAGAATTTAGGGTTATGGATTTTTGGAATTTTAAAAACATGAACTTTAATTGTGAAAATTGGTTCTAAATGTGTTGTTTTGATTCATAAACAAGTATTCTAAAGTCAAATATTGGATTTGGTGATGTTGGATTGGAGTTTGATAATGGAAGTGGAGATTTAGGGTTTTGGAAAAGTGATTTTCCAAAGTGGTTGAATTGTGTGATTTTATTTGTTTAAGCATGTTGTTTAGTGTTAAAAGTGATGAATATAAGCTTGGAATGAGTAATGGATTGTGTTGGAATGGAAAACCTTCAATGGGGGAAGGTTATGCCATTTTTGAGATTTTGTGTATAAGAGTGTATTCTTATAATGTAAATGATTTAAATGTATTAAAATATATTTTAATAATTTAAAATATATTTTTAATAATATAAATAAACTTAAAATACTAATTTAATTGTAGTAGAATGAAATTCTAATGTTGAAGTAAGGAAAGGCTAAATTTTTAAAAATTTGGAGTGACGTGTAATTATGGTTTAATGTTGGAAATGTCATTAAATGTGATACTAAATGATTATTTGCTATCACATTTGGTTTAGGCATTGAGGGAGGTTGATTTCCTTCATCCAAGTGATGAAGAGCAAGTTGGAAAGATTGGGTTGGAGGTTGTTTTAAGCCTGCTTTGGGTTGCTAGTGGAGGTATGTACAAACTTTGAATATAATATTTATATTTGCATAATATTTGGACTTAACACATTTTGGTTGAAAAATGTGTTAAGCTACTTGGTTCATTGATTGTGTATGAATAATATGCTATGACATTTGTAATGTCATATATGTGTTTAATGCATTGTGAAAAGCCATTGATAATGACTAAATTGTGTAAAATGTGAAATATGTATATTATGTGAAAATACCTAAAGTAATTGGGTAATGTGTTGTGAATGCAAAAATGAGATATGTGGTATAATGAAATGAATTGATATTGATAAAAATGGGAAAAGTGAGAAAAAAAATGTGAAAATAAGGCAGTGTACCTAGATTGAATATGTGAAAATGAGAAAGAGATTAATAATGAGAAATATGAATAAATTGTGTGCCTAGTATGTTATTCAATTTTTAGAGTTCTAGGTTTGGCGGTATGCCTATGAATGCCTATGGGCTAAACGCTAGAATGGTGAAAAGACTAGGTCGTAAGCCAGGCCAGCTGATAAATATGATATTTTTAGGGTGAAAAGACTAGGTCCATAAGCCTCAAAAACTGTAGCAATCTAGCTGGGTTGAGGACCAAGATACTGGGGCCTAAGGGTCTAGCCGAGTTGAGGTCTAAGAGACTAAGACTGTTACATTATCCATGAATATATTGCCTATGGGGCTAGACACATGGTGTCATTATGGACCAAAGCAGTAACTCTGAAATTTTAATAGCATATTATATCCTTTTTGGGCCCATGCTTGTCTTTGTTTTAATGTGAATTATGAATTGTGATACAATTGAGCAATATAATGTTATGAGTTGTGATTATGAAATATTTAAAAAATATATAAGAAAGTGGAATGATGTGACATCTATATGTGTTGTGCACTGGCATTGCATTGAGTTTTATTGTTATTATCAAAGTTTATACCACTAGGCTTTGGCTTAGCACGATTGTTTCCATCGCGCAGGTGACAAGGTAGACCCAGCTGAGCCATAGAGTTCTTCTAGATCAGGTTGGATCTAGACTTGTAGTTGAGCTTGTTGAGTTACTATCGAGATCAGAAACACTGCCAGCAACATGTTTATATTTTTATGTTATTGTACATTTTGAGTATTATGCATAATATATTATGTTTTGGATTTTACGTATTGTATATTATAAAGAATGTTTGGGTCAATGTATTTGAAATGGGAGAGTAAGTGTGTTTTAAATTATATATATATATCTATATATATAAATGTTTGAGAAACTTGGTGAAATTGAGAAGTATGGTTGAGATGGTGATTTGAAATTATTTGGGAGTGTTTCTTTTTGCATGTTGACTAATTGCTAAATTTTGGAATGTCCAAATTACAGACAAAACTCTGGCAAATTTTTTTCAGAGATTTATATATATATTATTTATTTTGGGTTCTTAAAACAAGTAAAGAATATTTATATTATATTTAATTTTATATATTTAGAATTAGAAATTTTAAATTGGAAATGTGAAAATTTTATATTAAGTCGGTCTGTGACATTTTTGTACCGTATATGCATATTTTACATATGCTGAAAATATGTATTGTACGTATATAGTGTAGAAGGGTGTTATATTTATTTTAGTATCAGAACCTAGGTTTGATGTTCTTGACCTAGGTGGGATTATAGAGAGAGAAAATGGAGGATTTGAAAAATAGTTTTTAATTGTAATATATGCATTGGCACTGGCAGTTTCTGATCTCTGATATAGTATTTTTCTGCGCTTTGTTTACAAATATAGGTAGTTATGGCGTCTCGGCCGCATCAGGCTGCTGAGGGTAGTGCAGAGAGTGTGGCTCAAAATGAGGGTAGAGATGGAGCTAGAGTTGTATCTGCTGGTGAGGCATCTATTTCTGTGCATGTGAGACCAGCAGCTGATGAGATTCCGCCTGGCTGGGTATGGCAAATGGTAGAGTTGTTGAGGCAGGCTCCAGTTCCGCAGCCGCAGTTGCCGATGGGGCAGTATGATAAACTGAGAAAGTATGGAGCTGAGGACTTTGTTGGTACTACAGACCCTACTGTAGCCGTGCAGTGGCTAGACCGGGTTCAAAGGGTATTCATTCAGCTGCAGGCTAGTCCGGAAGAGAAGTTTGATTATGCCAGATCTCTTTCTGCAGAGAGATGCATATGATTGGTGGAAGACAGATCCACATGCTCTGGATAATCCACCAGTCCTGACCTCTGATGATTTCCTGCAAAAATTTGAGTAGAAGTATACTCCGAGAGGTATAAAGATGCAAAGAAGATGGAGTTCCTGAGTTTGAGACAGGATACCAGGATAGTGATAGAGTATGAGATCGAGTTTATCCGGTTGAGTCACTATGCTGGTGGGATCATTTCTGACGAGTTTGGCAGGTGCAGGAGGTTTGAGGAGGGGCTGAGACCCTCTATCATGTGCATCATCGCAGGCTCTCGGTATTAAAATTTTTCCCAGTTAGTTGCAGCTACCAGGAGTGTTGAGAGGGCACAGAGTCTTGCAGCAGCTGCGAGGGTTGAGGAGACCAGAGTTAGAAGACCCAGAGTGAGACAAGATCTTCATCAGCGAAGAGAGGCCGAGGGGGATATTTTCAGAGGATTAGTAGGAGTCAGGGGCAATTTGGCAGGTTAGTACCGTAACAGAGATAGAGACAAAGGCCTGTAATTTCAGTGGCTAGTGCTCCGACTCCAGTGGCTCAGAGGCTTGCACCACCTACTTGCGTTCATTGTGGTAGAGCACACGGAGGTGTCTGCTGGTGGAGAGCTGCTTTGGGAGTGTGTTTTAGATGTAGGTCGTCAGACCATTTTATCATAGATTGTCCCGAACCACCAGAGGTTAGACAGGCAGATACTGTAGATTCTCGATCCAGTGTCAGAGGGGGTCATGGTGGCAGAGATTTTGGTAGAGATGGTCGATCTGGATCTAGTCTGAGAGGAGGTTCTACAGCTGGAGGTAGTAGACCAGATGAGACAGGATCATCACAGCGGGTTTATGTGATGCAGAGGCAACCAGATGCTTCAGCTGTTATTGTTGGTAATTTTACATTATTTGGTACTTCAGTTCTTCCATTATTAGACCTTGGGTCGACTCATTCTTACATCAGTGCATCCATCTTGCCTGTGACTAATTTGCATTCTGAGTCCCTAGGATTTGATGTTTTGGTCACAAATCCTTTAGGGCATAGTGTTGTGATGAGCAGGGTGCACCGAGATAGTCCAGTTGTTATTCAGGATAAGGAGTTTCTTGGTGACCTGATTGAGATGCCTTTCAGGGAATATGATCTAATTTTAGGCATGGATTGGTTATCCAAGCATGGGGCTATGGTAGACTGTCAGAAGAAATGTGTTACTTTGAGAACATATGATGGTAGGGATGTGATGGTATTTGGTGAGCAAAGGTATCTTTCATCCATGTTTGTTTCAGCTGTTTCAGCTAGGAGAATGATTTAGAAGGGATGTGAGGCTTATCTTGCTCATGTTGTAGATACTAGAGTAGTGGGATCCCTGCTTGAAAGTATACCCACAGTTGCCGAGTTTCCAGATATTTTTCCTGATTAGTTGCCATGGGTACCTCCTGAGAGAGAAGTAGAGTTTGGTATCGATTTGTTGCCTGGTACCACTCCTATCTCTATTAGCCCTTATCGGATGGCACTTGCTGAGTTGAGAGAATTGAAGGTGCAGTTGCAGGAGTTATTGGAAAAAGGGTTTGGTCACCCTAGTGTGTCCCCGTGGGGAGCGCCTGTGTTGCTTGTGAAGAAGAAGAAGGATGACACCATGAGATTATGTATTAATTTTAGGCAGTTGAATAAGGTGACCATCAAGAACAAGTATCCTTTGCCTCAGATAGATGATCTCTTTGACCAGTTGAAGGGAGCAGTAGTATTCTGTAAGATTGATCTGAAATCAGGGTACCATCAGTTGAGAGTCAGAGATGTGGATGTACCCAAGATAGCTTTTCGTACGAGGTATGGGCATTATGAGTTTCTGGTGATGCCCTTTGGATTGACGAATGCACCAGTAGCTTTTATGGATTTGATGAACAAGGCATTCAAACCATTTTTAGATCAGTTTGTGGTAGTCTTCATTGATGACATCTTGGTGTATTCGCGTAATGAGGAGGATCGTGATATGCATTTACGGATTGTATTGCAGACTCTGAGAGAGAAGCAGTTGTATGCTAAGCTGTCTAAGTGTGACTTATGGCTTGATTAGGTAGCTTTTCTTGGTCATGTGGTTTCAGTATCAGGTATTAGAGTTGACCTGAGTAAAGTTGAGGTTATCTTGAATTGGAGTTCACCGAAGACTATGACAGAGGTTAGAAGTTTTCTGGGATTGGTAGGCTATTATCATCGATTTGTGAAGGGTTTTTCTATAATAGCTACACCACTCACTAGATTACTTCGGAAAGGAGTTAAATTTGTATGGACAGATCGATGTCAAGCGAGTTTTGAGCAGCTGAGGAAGATGTTGACTCAGGCTCCTGTCCTTACCCTACTTGTGGAAGGTAAACCATATGTGATATACAGTGATGCTTCACACAGTGGTTTAGGTTATGTTCTGATGCAAGAGGGTAGAGTCATTGCTTATGCCTCTTGACAGTTGAAACCACATGAGCTGAATTATCCAATGCATGATTTGGAATTAGCAGCAATAGTTTTTTCCTTGAAGATTTGGCGGCATTACTTGTATGGGGAAAAGTGTTTCATTTATACAAATCACAAGAGTTTGAAATACCTGGGTGTTCAGAGAGAGCTGAATCTTCGGCAGAGACGGTGGTTAGAGTTGATTAAAGACTACGACTGTTTGATTGATTATCATCCTACTAAGGCAAATGTTGTTGCTGATGCCTTGAGTCGAAAGTCTTTGGTAGGTTTGACTGCTTATTCGCTCTCGTTGCTTATTGAGTTGAGAGCATTGCATGCTAGATTTGAATCTTCAGATGATGGTGCTTTAATGGCTCAGTTGCAGTTGAGGTCAATCTTATTGGAAAGAGAGGCTCAGTTGGCAGATGAGAGAATTTAAAAAATTGTGTTGGTTTTTCAGAAGGGGGAGAGTCGAGACTTTTATGTGAGGGATGATGACAGTCTATGGTTTAGAGATAGAATGTGTATTCCTGATGATGCAGAATTAAAAAGAATGATATTAGAGGAAGCACATCAGACACTTTTTGCTATGCACCCTGGGAGTACCAAGATATATCAGGACTTGAAGCGACATTATTGGTGGTCAGATATGAAGAGGGACATAACAGAGTTTGTATCCAGATGTCTCACTTGCCAGAAAGTGAAGGCTGAGCACCAAGTTCCTTCAGGGTTGCTCCAACCTTTATCAGTACCAGAGTGGAAATGGGAGCGAGTGATAATGGATTTTGTGACTGGACTACCTTTGACTCAGAAGAAGCATGATACAATCTGGGTGATAGTTGATCAGATGATGAAGACAGCTCATTTTCTTCTAGTTCGGATGGATTATTCTCTTGAGAGGTTGGCTGAGCTATATATCAATGAGATAGTCAGGTTGCATGGAGTCCCAGTTTCTTTGGTGTCGGATCAAGATCCCCGATTTACTTTGAGGCTTTGGAAGAGTTTGCATGATGCTTTGGGTTCTCGATTGCATTTTAGTACTGCTTTCCATCCTCAGACAGATGGACAGTCAGAGAGAGTGATATAGATTCTGGAGGATATGTTGAGGAGCTGTATCATTGATTTTATCGGGAATTGGGACAAATTTTTGCCATTAATTGAGTTTGCTTATAACAACAGTCATCAGTCAAGTATTGGGATGACTCCTTATGAGGCTTTATATGGCAGGAGATGCAGGACACCTTTGTGTTGGGATAGAGTTGGAGAAGGTAAACTGGTTGGTCCCAATTTGATTAAGAAAACAGAGGAGAAAGTGAAGGTGATTCGGGGTCATTTGAAAGCAGCTTCAGACCGACAGAAATCCTATTCAGATTTAAAGAGAAGAGACATAGAGTTTAGTGTGGGAGATAAAGTGTTTCTGAAGGTGTCTCCATGGAAGAAGATTTTGAGATTTGACCGCAAAGAAAAGTTGAGTCTTCATTTCATAGGACCATATGAGGTGTTGGAGAGAGTTGGTCCTGTGGCTTATAGACTAGCTTTGCACCTGAGTTGGATCGAATACATAATGTTTTCCATGTCTCGATGCTTCGGAGATACAGGTCTGACCCATCTCATATCTTGTCAGTGGAGTCCATTGAGGTGAGTCCAGATCTGACTTATGAGGAAGAACTAGTGGCGATTTTAGCACGAGAGGTTAAAGAATTGAGGAATAAGAGGGTGCCACTTGTGAAAGTCCTTTGAAGAAATCAAGCCATTGAGGAGGCGATATGGGAAAGTGAGCAGGTGATGCAGAGTCAGTTTACCCAATTGTTCCAGACTTGAGGACAGGTAATTTCGAGGACGAAATTTGTTTTAGAGGGAGAGAATTGTAACATCCTAAAATTTTTGAAAATTTTGATAAAATAAATTATAATTTAAAAGGATAAATTAAATTAATGGTTTTAAATGAAAAATGAAGGGATTTTAAATGAAAAAAGTGGAATATATATGTGATATATATACAAAATATACATAACATATAAAAGTCAACACTTTTTAAAAGAAAATGGTATTTTGGTAATTAAATCTTATAAATTCAAAATTAATAAAATAATTCAAAAACAAATAATTTTTGAAAGGAAGGGGGAAATTAGGACTTTTAATTTAATAAAAAATAAAAAAATAATTAAATATTAAATTATTTTAATATATATATATGGTTTAAAAAAAAGATGAAAAGGAAAATAAATATTAAAAAGTCTTCTTCTTCTTCTTCTTCTTCTCTTTCCTCTAGGCCAAATTCCATGGGAGCTTGAAGCCAAGAATTTGATTCTCCCATACTCTATAAATTGAAGGATTTAACAAGTTTCAAGTGGATTTTTGGTAATTTCCACCAAAATTAGTAAGTTTTCATCTCTTTTCTTTGAATTCCATGGAAGATTGTATTATGTGAGTTTTGGAATTTTGTTGTAGTATGTTATAATTATTGGAATTGGTGTGTATAATGTTATTTTGGGTAGTTAACAATGATTCTAAGGTTAGATTGAAGAGATGATGGAGTTTGGTTAAAGAATGGTGAAGAGAGAGAATTTAGGGGTATGAATTTTGGGGTTTTGAAAACATGAACTTTAATTGTGCAAATTGGTTCTAAATATGTTGTTTTGATTCATAAACAAGTATTCTAAAGTCAAATGTTGGATTTGGTGGTGTTGGGTTGGAGTTTGAGAATGGAAGTGGAGATTTAGGGTTTTGGAAAAGTGATTTTCCAAAGTTGTTGAATTGTGTGATTTTATTTGTTTAAGCATGTTGTTTAGTGTTAAAAGTGATGAATATAAGCTTGGAATGAGTAATGGATTGTGTTGCAATAGAAAACCTTCAATGGGGGGAAGGTTATGCCATTTTTTAGATTTTATGTATAAGAGTATATTTTATAATGTAAATGAATTAAATGTATTAAAATATATTTTTAATAATATAAATAAACTTAAAACACTAATTTAATTGTAGTAGAATTGAATTCTAATGTTGAAGGAAAGGCTAAATTTTTTGAAATTTGTAGGAGTGATGTGTAATTATGGTTTAATGTTGGAAATGCCATTAAATGTGATACTAAATGATTATTTGCTATCACATTTGGTTTAGGCATTGAGGGAGGTTGATTTGCTTCATCCAAATGGTGAAGGGCAAGTTGGAAAGATTGGATTGGAGGTTGTTTTAAGCTTGCTTTAGGTTGCTAGTGGAGATATGTACAAACTTTGAATATAATATTTATATTTGCATAATATTTGGACTTAATACATTTTGGTTGGAAAATGTGTTAAGCTACTTGGTTCATTGATTGTGTATGAATAATATGTTATGACATTTGTAATATCATATATGTGTTTAATGCATTGTGAAAAACTATTGATAATGGCTAAATTGTGTAAAATGTGAAATATGTTTATTATGTGAAAATACCCAAAGTAAATGGGTAATGTGTTGTGAATGCAAAAATGGGATATGTGGTATAATGAAATGAATTGATATTGATAAAAATGAGAAAAATGAGAAAGATGAGAAAGATGTGAAAAATGAGAAAATAGAGAAAAAAATTGTGAAAATAAGGCAGTGTGCCTAGATTGAATATGTGAAAATGAGAAAGAGATTAATAATGAGAAATATGAATAAATTGTGTGCCTAGTATGTTATTCAATTTTTAGAGTTCTGGGTTTGGCAGCATGCCTATGATTGCCTACGGGCTAAACGCTGGAATGGTGAAAAGACTAAGTCGTAAGCCGGCCAGTTGATAAATATGATGTTTTTAGGGTGAAAAGACTGGGTCCATAAGCCTCAAAAACTGTAGCAGTCTAGCCGGGTTGAGGACCGAGATACTGGGGCCTAAGGGTCTAGCCGGATTGAGATCTAAAAGACTGGGGTTGTTACATTATCCATGGATATATTGCCTATGGGGCTAGACACATGGTGTCATTATAGACCAAAGCAGTAACTCTAAAATTTGAATAGCATATTAGATCCTTTTTGGACCCATGCTTGTCTTTGTTTTAATGTGAATTATGAATTGTGATACAATTGAGCAATATAATGTTATAAGTTGTGATTATGAAATATTTAAAAAAAATATAAGAAAGTGGAATGATGACATCTATATGCATTATGCACTGGCATTGCATTGAGTTTTATTGTTATTATTAAAGTTTGTATCACTAGGCTTTGGCTTAGCGTGATTGTTTCAATCGCACAAGTGATAGGGTAGACCCAGCTGAGCCAGAGAGTTCTTCTAGATCAGGTTGGATCTAGATTTGTAGTTGAGCTTGTTGAGTTGCTATCGAGATCAGAAACACTGCCAGCAGCATGTATATATTTTTATGTTATTATACATTTTGAGTATTATGCATAATATATTATGTTTTGGATTTTACGTATTGTATATTATAAAGAATGTTTGGGTCAATATATTTGAAATGGGAGAGTAAGTGTGTTTTAAATTATATATATATATATATATATAAATGTTTGAGAAACTTGGTGAAATTGAGAAGTATGGTTGAGATGGTGATTTGAAATTATTTGGGAGTATTTTCTTTTTGCAGGTTGAGTAATTGCTAAATTTTGAGATGTCCAAATTACAGACAAAACTCTGGTGAATTTTTCTTAGAGATTTATATATATATTATTTATTTTGGGTTCTTATAACAAGTAAAGAATATTTATATTCTATTTAATTTTATATATTTAGAATTACAAATTTTAAATTGGAAATGTGAAAATTTTTTATTAAACCGGTCTGTGATATTTTTGTACCGTATATGCGTATTTTACACATGTTGAAAATATATATTGTACATATATAGGGTATAAAGGTGTTACATTGTAACTCCCAAATGACAACTGATCACACCCCAAACTAAATACACTCATTTGTAACTCCCAAATGACAACTGATCAAAAACTCAAACTTTAACAAAAAAAAAACCCTAACTCTGATATGTTGATTTCACAAAGCAAATAAATTAAACTCAAATTAATAAATAACATAAAATGACAGCCCAAGATTCATGCGCACTTAATTAAGGCTGAATGGCCCTTTACTCTTTAATAGACTGGATTGATTCAGACAATGTGGGTTAGACTATTGTCTTTATATTTGAACATGCTTAGATCATTTTTACAATCTTTGACTTTTGTTCCTCCCATAATAAGTTAGCTGCATCACATTGAGCTTGTTTCTTCCAAATGTCTTCAATTAAGCAAGTTAATATTTTCATCATCTTTTTTGCTCTAGCTCTTGTTATTAGCCGAATGGACTCGAGCTTATTGGTCCTCATTATTCCCCCTTTCCTTAGAAGGATTAGTCCTCAAATCTGCTCCTTCATCACCTACATCAAACAAAGACAAATTAGAAACATTAAAGGTAGCACTTACATTGCCATACTCACTAGGCAATTGTAGCTTGTATGCATTGTCATTGATTATTTGTAGGACTTGAAATGATCCATCTCCTCTCGACATCAGCTTAGACTTCTTTTGACTTGGAAATCTTTTCTTCCTCGAGTGTACCCAAACCCAATCACCTGGTTCAAATATGACTTTCTTTCTTCCCTTGTTGTGTTGCTTTTCATATTGTTGAGTTTTTTTTTCTCTATTTGAGCACGCACCCTCTCATATGAGCATTTAACAAATTCAGCCTTTTTCTTTCCTTCCAAATTAGCTTTTTCAATGGGTAATGACAGTAAATCCATAGATGTTAATGGATTGAAACCATATACAACCTCAAAAGGTGAACAATTTGTTATAGCATGAATACTCCTATTGTAGGCAAACTCAACATGTGGCAAACATTCTTCCCAATTCTTCAGATTTCTTTGAATTATTGCCCTCAATAGTTGTGAAAGAGTTCTATTGACCACCTCCGTTTGTGGATGACACGTTGTTGAGAATAGAAGCTTTGTTCCCAACTTGCTCTAAAGTGTCTTCCAAAAGTGGCTAAGAAACTTGACATCTCTATCACTAACAATTGTCCTTGGAACTCCATGCAATCTCACAATTTCTTTGAAGAACAGCCCCACAACATGAGTTGCATCATCCGTCTTATGGCATGGAATGAAATGTGCCACTTTGCTAAACATGTCAACAACAATAAAAATAGAATATTTTCCTCCTCTTGACCTAGGTAATCCTAAAACAAAGTCCATGAAAATGTCAACCCAAGGTTTAATAGGTATGGGAAGTGGTGTATACAACCCATGAGGCAACAATTTGGATTTAGGTTGTTTACAAGTAATGCATCTCTCACAAATTCTCTCAACATCTCTTTTCATTTGTGGCCAAAAGAAATGATCACTTAAAACATCTAAAGTTTTTCTCACACTAAAATGCCCCATCAAACCCCCACCATGTGCCTCCCTCACAAGCAACTCTCTCAAAGAAGATTGAGGCACACATAGCTTATTTTCTTTAAAAAGAAAACCATTCAGCCTATAAAACTTGCCAAAACCCCCATCTCACATGCCTCATAAACATTAGCAAAATCAAGGTCTAAATTATATAAATCCTTAATTAACTCAAAACCTAATAATTTTGCATCAAGTATAGAAATTAAAGCATACCTCCTTGATAAAGCATCAGCAACCACATTTTCCTTACCATTCTTGTACTTGATGACGTAAGGAAACGATTCAATGAACTCCACCCACTTAGCATGTCTTCGACTGAGCTTTCCTTGTCCTTTGAGATATTTCAAGAACTCATGATCAGTGTGGATTATGAATTCCTTATACCATATATAGTGCTGCCAATTTTCTGACACTCTCATCAATGCGTAGAACTCCTTATCATAAGTTGGTTAGTTTAGACTTGCTCCACTTAGCTTCTCACTAAAGAATGCTATTGGTCTTCCTTCTTGCATCAAGACTCCACCAATACCTATTCCACTTGCATCATACTCAACCTTAAAAGTTTTAGAAAAGTTAGGCAAAGCAAGTAAAGGTGCTGAACTAAGTTTGTCTTTTAGCAAGTTAAAAGCATCATCTTGTTCTTTTCCCCACTTGAAACCCACATTCTTTTTAATGCATTCAGTTAAAGGTGGAGCAATTGTATAAAAATCCCTAATGAATATCCTATAAAAGCTAGCAAGACCATGAAAACTCCTAACATCATGCACACTAGTAGGTTTCGGCCAATCTCTAATAACTTTTACTTTTTCTTGATCAACATGAATTCCTTTGTGATTAACAATATATCCAAGAAAAGTAATTTCATTAGTAGAAAAAGTGCATTTCTTAATATTAGCATATAATTTTTCTTGCCTTAACACATCAAAAACAGCCTTTAAATGTGTTACATGCTCATCTAAAGATTTGATATACATAAGAATATCATCAAAATAAACCACCATAAACTTTCCAATGAAAGCACACAAAACATGATTCATTAATCGCATAAAAGTACTTGGTACATTAGTTAAGCCAAAGGACATTACTAACCATTCATACAAACCATGTTTAGTTTTGAAAGTAGTTTTCCATTCATCACCTTCACGCATTCTAATTTGATGATATCCAGATTTTAAATCAATTTTAGAAAAAACACAAGAACCATGCAATTCATCCAACATATCATCTAGCCTAGGAATAGGATGTCTGTACTTCACCATTATTTTGTTGATGAATCAGCAATCAACACACATCCTCCATGAACCATCCTTTTTAGGCACCAATAATACAGGAACCGCACATGGACTCATGCTTTCACGCACATACCCTTCTCCATAAGTTCACTCACTTGCCTTTGGATTTTCTTAGTCTCCTCAAGGTTGCATCTATAAGTTGGCCTATTTGGTATGCTTGCACCGGGAATGAAATCAATTTGATGTTTAATTCCTCGAATTGGTGTCAAATCCTTAGGCACATCTTCAGGAAAGAGATCTTCATGTTCCTACAATAATTCAATAACAACACTAGGCAAACTCTTGTCAAGCTTGTTAGATGTAATCAAAACATCCTTGTACATAAGTACAAGTATAAGCTGCCTCATGGTTAGTTTTTTCCTCACATCACTCATTTTTGCATTAACACTCATTTTTCTTTCATTCATTCCTCCCTTATTTTCTCTCCCCTTGTGTTTCCCATTGTTCTCATTCTTACCAATCATCTCACCTTTTTCTTTTTTTCTCTCTTTCTTGCTCCCTCCCCAAAGTTTCAGCCAATGAAAATTCAAGTTCTTCATATTGCTCTTTTATTCTCATTTGTTCTTCAAAAATGGTCTTTGGAGACAAAGGTCCAAGCTGGTATTTCTGTCCATTCATGATCAAAGAATATCAGTTCTTAAACCCATCATGTATGACCCTTTGGTCATATTCCCATGGTCTCCCCAACAACATGTGACCAGCATACATACGAACCACACCACACAACACCTCATCTTTATATCTATTGATAGAGAAAGAAACCAATACTTGCTTATTCACCTTCACAACACCACTATCATTCAACCATTGTAACTTGTACGGTTTTAGATGTTTAGTAGTAAGTAATTTCAGTTTTTCCACAAGCAAAGTACTAGCCACATTTGTACAACTACCACTATCCACAATCATATTACACAACTTATTAGCAATCAAACAATGAGTATGAAACAGATTTTCACATTGATCACCATGTTCATCATGATTACTTTGCAAACAAAGTGTGCGTTGTACAACTAACACATCTCCCTTAGCAAACTCAACATCACTAGCATCTTCTAAAGATGGAATTTCATCATCTTCCTCTCTCTCACTTTCAGAATCAACAATCCCATCCCTCATGATCATTACCCTTTTATTGGGACATTCACGTGCCATATGACCAGGTCCTAGGCACTTAAAATACTTAATTCCTCTAGTTTGATTAGTTTGATTCTCACCTCTACCCTTGCTGCCTATTTCATTTTTGTTTTTATTTTCATCAATCTTAGGCTTAACAATAGGTTTATCCTCCTTTTTGCTCCAATTTGGTTTCCAAGAAGAAGAAGAGGAAGTCAAATAAGGTTTAGAATCATACTTACTTGTACCCTTGCGTTTCAGTTGTCTTTCAATTTTCATGGCCACATTCATCATGTCTTCAATCTCCACATAGAGTTGCAACTCCATAAGATCAATAATGTTCTTATTCAAGCCATTCAAGAACCTTGCCATGGCGGCTTCATGATTCTCATCCACATTAGCCCTTATTATAGCTATCTCCATTTCTTTGTGATATTCCTCCACATTCATGGAACCTTATGTTAGGGTTTGTAAATGCTGGTGCAAGTCCCTATAATAGTGGCTAGGGATAAATCACTTTCTCATGATGCATTTCATCTCAAACCATGTCTCAACAGACCTTTCACCATTTCGACACCTGTCTTTAGACAATTGATCACACCAAACAATAGCATAATCACAAAATTCAACAGCGATTAATTTTACCTTTTTCTCTTCAGAGTAGTTGTGACACTCGAAGATCATATCCACCTTTCTTTCCCACTCCAAATAAGCATCCGGGTCATTCTTTCCTTGGAAGGAAGGAATCTTCATTTTGATGCTGCCTATATTTCGATCAATGCCGTCAAACCTTGCTCTCCTATTTTGCCTTCTAGGATGAGCATCCCCTCCAATAATGGTTGCTTGATCATCATTTGTGTCAATTCCTCTATCATATTCATCATTGGCAAAGGCTGGTTGCCTTCTATGCCTTGGCTCACCTTGCAATGTAGTAATCGCATCATCATATTTTTCTAAATGATCTCTTACATCTCCAATCATTTTGAACATACGTTCAAATTGATGTTGCATTGCTTGAACTATTTGATCATTTGAGGAAGAACTCACATCTTTATCTTTGTTAGACATGTTTAAAACCTGAAAGAAGAAAATTTAAAACAGCCTCACAAGATACTCTCTCACGTGTTTCACTTAAAGATTTGATTCACACCACTCGTGTTTCACATAAAAATTTGGCTTTTCTCGATGTTGGTCTTACCACTCTTGCGTTTTACCTCTATTGCTTTTACTTTGGGTTCATAAATGAACTAATCACCTAAACAAACCAAATTAGATTATGGCAATTCAATAGGTTGAAAAGGGTGGTCTAGAACAAGATTTTAGGTAAGGCCAAATTTAAAGTAGCTAAACACAAGGAAACAAATCTAAGTGCTGAAATTTAGGTCCCTTAGCCTCAAACAATTCTGAAACTTTAAGAACTAGAATTCCACACTTTTGCGATTCTGATTTTTATAATTTTTGTTTCTTTCTTTTTTTTTATGATATTAACAAAAGTGCAGAAATTTAAGATTAACACAAGAAAGTAACAATAAGAGAAGGAACAACAAAACTTGTTGTGTCAATACAAAGAGGTATGAACTTAAATCAAAGAATACTTAATAGGTCAAAACTAAAACAAGAAGATTCGGCACAAATAAAGAAAAATAAGATGAAGATGTTAAACATGAACAAAAAGAAAATAAACACAAAGATAAGCAAACCTCAACTTGAGCCTTGCTCTGATACCAAATGATAGGAAATCATTATCTTAGCAACCATATACCCCAATAACTATTAAGTTATGATACATATGGAATGAAAGAAAACACCCACCAGTCAAGATGATTCCAAAACCCAAGAACCTCCTCAAGTGAAATTAGGGAAAAACTAGTTCCAATTGTTATTGTTTACCAATGAAATTAGTACTTGAATTCAACTCACAACACTACAAACCAGATATGATATGATAAGTTAAGAATTAAACACAAGATTTTTTTTTTGGTTAGAGAATGCCACAAACCAAATTAGTTTGATAAGTTCGAAGTTCATGAAAGAACTTAAGCAAAAACACTCACAAAGAGCAAATTCATATTATCATTCATCAATGGTCTTCTTACAAATTAGTTTGGCTTTGATATTTATAACCAAAGTGAGGTGGAAGAAACCTAAATGGCTGTTATTATAGCTCTTCCACGTTCTTCCCTTTAATCCCCACTAACTCTCATTGAAAAGTGTTGTTATACATTAAAAGCATTCATTTTGTAACTCCTAAATGACAACTGATCACACCCCAAACTAAATGTACTCATTTGTAACTCCTAAATGACAACTGATCAAAAACTCAAACTTTAACAAGAATAAAATTCTAACTCTGATATGTTGATTTTACAAAGCAAATAAAATAAACCCAAATTAATAAATAACATAAAATGATGGCCTAAGATCCATGCTCACTTAATCAAGGCTGAATGACCCTTTATTCTTTAATGGGCTGGATTGATTCAGAAAATGTGGGCTAGACTATTGTCTTCATATTTGAACATGCTTGGATCATGTTTACAATCTTTGACTTTTGTTCCTCCCATAATAAGTTAGTTGCATCACATTGAGCTTGTTTCTTCCAAATGTCTTCAATTAAGCAAGTTAATATTTCCATCATCTTGTTGGCTCTAGCTCTTGTTATTCGGCCTCCATGAATGGCTAAAGGGTCTTTCTTTGCATTTTCATCATTAGCCGAATGGACTCGAGCTTGTTGCTCCTCATCATAAACATTGTTGACCAATGCCTCGAATCAGATCCTAATTCAACAACCTTACACAGTAAGAGATGAGTAATTTGGGCAAACTTGCGGAATAAACTCAAACAAGAAGAATCTTATTGGCGTCAACTGTAAAGAGTTAACTGGATCAAGGAAGGGGATAAAAACACTTGGTTCTTTCATATTTCAGCTACAATCAGAAGAAGTAGAAATTGTATCAGCAAGTTATCTCTCAACGGCTCTAGCACAACAGACCCTAAATTGATTAAGACGGGAATTCTTGATCACTTCACAAATATGTTCTCAGAGACTAATATGAGCATGCCTCCATTGCTCCTCCCATTTCAAAAATTATCATTTAATTCAATTGCTTGAGTTGAAAATGTATTTATTGCACAAGAAGTGCATGAAACAATGTTATCTTATGAGGGTTCCAAGGGCCCTGGCCCTGATGGATTCAACTTTAACTTTTATAAAAAATTTTGGGATTTAATATCTTTTGATGTAATGAACCTTTTTAATGAATTTTTCATATTAAGGAAGCTACCTAGAAGCCTTGGACTCTCATTCAAGACGTTGATACCAAAAATCCAAGGATCTGATCTACTAAAACATTTTCGTCCAATCAAGCTTCCCAATGCCATATATAAGGTTGTAGCCAAGCTTTTATCTTTGAGAATCAGACCGGTTATGGATCAAATTGTCAATGAGAGCCAATATGCATTCATCAAAGGTGGATTCATTTTGGATAGTGTTTTGATAGTTAATGAAATTATTGATTCATGCAGGAGAATCAAAATCAGTGGTGTTATACTAAAGCTAGATTTTGAAAAGGCCTTTGATTCATTATCGTGGAACTTTCTTTTTAAAGTCATGGAAACCATGAACTTTCGATCAAGATGGCTAAGTTGGATGGATGGGAGCATTCGACAAGCTTCTTCTACCATTTTGGTCAATGGTGCAATAACAAAATCATTCCCCATGAGCAGAGGTCTTCGACACGAGGATCCTTTATCCCCATTCTTATTTTCCATTGCTGCTGAAGGCTTGAGTGTTCTTTTTAGTAAAGCATTAGAGGTGGGCATTAAAAAAGGAATCCCTATTAATAATGATAGAAATCCCATATCATACATGCAATTTGCGGATGACACCATTATTTTTTGTCCAGCCGATATTGAGTGTCTACTGAATGTGAAACGAATCTTAAGATGTTTTGAATTACTCTCTGGGCTAAAGGTCAACTTCCACAAAAGTGCTTTAGTTGGCCTAGGTGTGTCTGATGATTGGAGTAGGTCAGCTACAAGTAAGTTAAATTGTTTGTATTCCTCCCTACTAATAAAATGTCTTGGCTTCCTACTAGGGGTTGATCCGAGGAAAAAAGCCACTTGGGAGCCTATCATCAATAAAATCAAAATAAGATTGGCTAGATGGACAGCATGACATCTATCCTTTGCAGGAAGGCTTATATTGATTAAATCAGTTCTTAATAGTTTACCAATATACTATCTTTCTATGTTCAAAATCCCAAAAGTGGTGGCTGAATCAGTATCCAATATTCAAAGAAATTTCTTTTGGAGTGGCAAGGAGAATGGGAAAAAACTCCACAATATCAACTAGTTTGTTATCAAAAAAGCCAAAAGTCTTGGTGGGTTCAGTGTAAGTTCCATTTTGGAGAAGAATAGAGCTCTTCTTTTCAAGTGGCTGTGGAGAGTAATGTTTGAAATTTTAAACAATGATTTTTTGTTAACCTTTGATAATAGATTGTGTATAGTGATAAAAGTGACTTGAGTATTTGAAATAAGTGAGAAAGTAGGATGAATCAAACTTTAAAAAGTAGAAAGTTTGATCTGGATATAGACGAAATTGGCATTTCTAGAAAAGAATTTTAAAGTAATAAAAATTTATGAAAATACTCTTAACTTTAAAAGTGAATTTTAACGAGTTAGATTATGAAATATAAATTGTAGGACTTTAAATTAACTAGATAAACTATTTTTATACTTTTACGAGAAAAAAAATTGAATTAGAATTAAAAATTAAGCGAGAGAGTACAACATAGCTATTATGGGCTTGCCCTTACATAATCAAGCCTATATATATTATAAATAGGAGAGCCTAGAAATTTCTCTTTTCTTCTACCATCATCATCTCATGCCAACCATCACCACCATCATCAAACTTCATTTTCTTTCATCCTTCTTTCATCAATTCAAGTAAAAATCAAGAGGAGATTATATCTAGTTGTTAATCTCTAAAAGAATTAGTTAGATTAGACAAGATTACCCATAAGAAATGAAAGAGGAAAAAGAGAGGTATGTGTTTGGGTATGAGTAATTTATAAATAGTTGGCTTTATTTAAATTTTAATCCTTGAATAAGTTAATTGGATCAATTTAATTGAGTTATTTTTTAAATAATTGAATAAAAAAATATATTGTGCAAGGAAAGATTAAAGAATATTTATATGAACTTTATTTTAATTTTGTACGAAATAAGTGTGATAATATTGTTTTGGTTAAGAATGATGGCTATGAATCGTTGATAACTAAGTTTATTGTTAAAGATTTGATTAATTGAGGATTAAGTAAAGTGTTTGATTTGGATTCTTTTTATTTAAAAGTTTGCCTTTTGGTTTATTTTTATCATAGCTATTATATGTATTTAGGTTATTTTGGCTTAAAATGCAAATTGGAACAACTTTGGCTCACATAAAAGTGAATTTTTAAGTTTGGCAAATTCTGAAAAATCCACATGGGCATGTGTTTTTCATCAACACAGGCATATAAATTTTTCAGATGCTGTAACTTTATTTCTAGCAGCATTTTGAAAAGCATGGGCATTTGGATTTCTTAGACACGCCCATGTCCACTTTGTAACCTTAATTTTCTTCTTTTTCAACCTCAAAACACTTTTTTTCTTATGTTAATATAATGTTCTTCTTTAATTAATATTTATAACATAATTATTACTAAAAATTATGTAAGTTTGTCAAATTAAAGATTAAAATTTAGAAAATGTCTACTAGTTAGTTTGCAAAGAAGCCTTTCAATTTTGTAAGTATGAGATAAAGATTATAGTATCATTTTCTTGAAGTGATATCTAATTAAATGTTATTAGAGGTAAATAAGTAATAAATTGCCCAAACCATACTGATGTTAGACTTAGCTTAGGGTTGAATGGCTAGCCAGAGGTGCATATATATAGTGAAAGTGATCACTTCGTGCCATTAGTGGACACATCGTATCACCAATGATAGAGAGATATTTGTCAAAAGTGAATACACTTGACAGTGGGCTTTGACTATATTTTTTATATTAGGCATTAAATTACCAACTGTGACCCGTTGTCCGAATCTAAGGTCTAAATTCAGTGTGTACGGGCAAAGTAAAAAAATTGCATATGATGTGAACAATATTCCTTATGACTGATTTATTAAAATTATTAAACATTGAGTTTTCTTGTATTGAGTATATCGAATATATAAATTTATTAAAGTACCAAAGTGAAGATTTTATTATTTTTCATGAACAATAATTTAAAGTTATCTTTCTTAATATTTCTATTATGAATACACAAGTACCACTAAGCTTTTCTTAGCGTGTTAGATTTGTTTTTGACGTGCAGATCAAACAAGACGAGAAGAACCTATTGAGTGAGATTTATAGAGAACCAAATCAACTGCATCACAAAAAGATCTTCTAAGAAATATTCTGTATAAAGAATTTTAGATTGTTTACATGGAGGAGATATTTATTTTGAAAGACAATCGTATAAGTTTACGGGTTGTATGTTATATATATATATATATATATATATGGGTGTATGTCTAGTTTTTATGGACTAGCATGAGAATTTTGTAAATTACAATAATTTCATGTATGTATATATATTTTATGTATGTTCATGTTAATTTATGTTGAGGTTTTTCTTGGATTTGTGTGGTGTACTAGAAATGGATGGTTTGAGAAATGAATGTATAAAAAACTTAAGAAATAGAAATTTTCTTTGAAAGGTAGTTTAAAATAAAACGCACGGGCGTGTTATTCTATCAAACACGACCGTGTTGCATATTTTTGTTTAAAAAGGTAGTGTTGATTTAAAACTCACAGGGGTGTCAGCCTTGGTTCATACGGGCATGTTCCTGTCTTAAGTAAGAAAATATTTTTTCAAGTTTTATCAAATTGAGTGTTTTGACAACATCTCTTTATAGTCAAGTGTACAAACTATTTAGGGGTGTTACATTTAGTGGTATCGAGACTAGTTCAGGCGGTTCTAAGTTTGTGGATTATGGAAAAAGTGAATTACAACTATCATTGCTATGTAAACTATAAGTGAATATATATTTTGATGCAGTTGATCTCTAACTGTTTATAGGTATAGATGGCTTATGGATTACGTTAGGGTGCAAAGGAACAAGCTGCATCCTCACATAGTCAGACAAGTGTGGAAAACCAGCAATCGTCTGGGCCTTCCGCAGAACAAGTACCATTGAACCCCCAATTTGTGAGAAACATGGTGAAAGTGCTTAGGCAGATTGTAAGAGTAGCTCCTCCTGCATGGCTATACCACCCATTCCCCATAGAACACCATTGGAGAGAATTAGAAAATTGGGAGCAGAAGATTTCAAAGCACGTGATACTGTCAAATATTCAATGGTAGAGTATTGGTTGGAACGAATTATCATTTTTGATCTTTTACACTATACGGATGAGAAGAGATTAGAGTGTGCAGTTTCTTTATTACATGAACAAGCTTATAGTTGGTGGTATACAAAGTGAAAATCTATTCCTGCAGATAGACTCACTTGTGCATTTTTCCAGGAAGAGTTTAAGAAGAAATATATTAGTAAGATTGACGTAGAAGAGAAGCGAAGGGAGTTTTTGTATTTGAAGCAAAGGCAATCATCTGTAAGCGAAGTGTAAATGATTTACATAGAAGAGAAGTGTAAGCAATTTGAGCAGGGTTTGAACAATCAGATTAGGGTGTACTTAGTGACGATGAGAATCAAAGAGTTTTCTACTCTGGTCAATGCAGCAATTTCCATTGAGAATGAAACTAAACAAGAGCAGGGAAGAAGGCAACAACAACGAAAGAAATTTTTTAGTGAACAACAACAGGGTGGTCAGAAGAGACAAAGGGGTACTGAAGTATAAACCCAGACTCATGGATCTGGTAGAGGAAGTGGAACTAATTTTCAAAGCTCCCGAGTGGGTAGGTTTGGTGTTTCTATTGGCTCATCTTCATGGGTAGTTTATACACCTTGCCAGCATTATGGCAAAGAACATGCAAGTGATGATCATTGGTATCGAAGTGGGGCTTGTTTGAAATGTGGTTCTAAAGAGCATAAAATTAGAGATTGTCCCATGATAAAAGAACCTAAAGTTGCTAAAGGGCAGAATTCTGTGCAGAGGTCTCAAATAGGCAGTAGATCAGGTAGAGGCGGTCGACCTATCTCTAGTCAATGGGGAGGATCTAAAATAGTGGATAGACCTCAGACTCAAGGTAGTGCTCTAGCTAGAACTTATGCTATGAGAGCAGTGGAAGACCAGGATACTCCAGATGTTGTAGTTGGTAAATTCTCTTTACATGGCCTTAATGCATATGCATTATTGGATCTTGGTTCTATAAATTCTTATATATGCACAACTATAGCCTCAGGGAAGAATATGTATGCTGATAAACTTGACTTTGAGATAGAGACTACCAATCATTTAGGTCGTAGTGTGAGAGTAAATAAAATATACCAAAATTGTCCAATTAGAGTTCATGATGTAGAACTTTCTGCTGATTTAATTGAACTACCATTCTATGATTTTGATGTAATCTTGAAAATGGATTGGTTATCCTGGAATCAAACAATTATGGATTGTCATAGTAAAGTTGTGACCTTTAATATTCCAGGACATGATGAAATTGTAGTTCGATGAGAGAAACAATTATATCCTTCTAGTTTGATTTCAGCTACTAAAGCTAAAAGGTTAGTTCGGAAGAAATGTGAAGGTTATCTTGCTTATGTTATTAATGCTCGATATTCAAGCAAAACTTTGAGAGATATATCCATAGTGTATGAATTACTGGATGTTTTTTCAGAAAAGTTGCCAGGGGTACCACCAGAAAAGGAAGTAGAATTTGCTATTGATGTAATTTCATGTACGACACCAATATTTATTCCATCTTATAGAATGGCACCTCTAGAACTAAAGGAGTTAAAAGTGTAACTCCAAGAATTGCTTGATAACGGATTCATAAGACCTAGTGTGTCACCTTAGGGAGCACAAGTTTTGTTTGTGAAGAAAAAGATGGTACCCTAAGGTTGTGTATAGATTATCGGCGGTTGAATAAGGTGATGGTTAAGAATAAATATTCGTTACCTCGGATAGATGATTTGTTTGACCAGTTGAAGGGAGCAGGTGTTTTCTCTAAAATTGATCTTAAATCAAGTTACTATCAGATGAAGGTTAAGGAAGCTAATGTTCTAAAAACAACTTTTAGAACTCGATATGGAAATTATGAATTTCTTATTATGCCATTTGTTTGACCAATGCTCTAGCAACTTTCATAGACTTGATGAATCAAGTCTTTAAACCTTATTTAGATTAGGTTGTAGTTATTTTTATTGATAATATATTAGTTTATTCCAAGAATAGAGAGGAGCATGATAAACACTTGAGAATGGTGCTACAAACATTGAGGGAGAATCAACTTTATGCTAAGTTGTCAAAATGTAATTTCTGGATGACAGAAGTGACATTCCTAGGACACGTGGTATCAGCTGAGGGTATCCGTGTAGATCCTAGTAAATTAAAAATATTTTAAATTGGCAGCCACCAAAGAATGTAACCGAAGTTCAAAGTTTTCTTGTTTGGTTGGATACTATAGAAGATTTGTGCAAGGGTTCTCAAAAATATCACTTCCCTTGACTAAACTTCTTAGAAACGAAAATAAATTTAAGTAGGATGATTAATGTCAATATAGTTTTGAGCGATTGAAGACTATATTGATAGGAGCATCTATTTTGACACAACCGATTCTAGGTAAAGATTATGTGATTTATAGTGATGCCTCTCATCAAGAACTTGGTTGTGTATTGATGCAAGAAGGTAAAGTAATTGCTTATGCTTCTAGACAATTGAAACCTCATGAACTGAATTATCCCACACATTATTTAGAACCGGCAGCAATTGTATTTGCTCTAAAAATTTGGAGGCATTATCTGTATGGTGAAAGGTGTTATATTTTTACTGATCATAAAAGTTTTAAGTATTTGCCAACACAAAAAGAGCTCAACTTAAGGCAGAGAAGATAGATGGAACTAATCAAAGATTACGATTATATCATCGACTACCATCCTTGGAAAGCTAATGTGGTAGCTGATACACTAAGCCGAAAGACTTTAGCTGGTATATTATGGATATAAATTGTATAAATATATGTGTGTGTATTAAATAAAAAAAATGATATAGTATGTTATGATAGTAGAATTGAGAGTAGAACCAAATTTAAAGCAGAAAGTTATAGAAGCTCAGAAACAAAGTCAAAAACTATTGAAAGTGATGGAACAAGTGCACAAGGGTGAAAAGTTATATTATGTTATTCTAGAAGATAGTGGTTTGCATTACAGGAGAGTATTCTTAATGAAGCTCATAAAACTACTTATATTGTACATCCTGGAAGTAATAAGATGTATCAGGATTTAAAGTCTTTTTATTGGTGGCCTGGCATGAAATAGGATATCACGAAATATGATACTTGATGTTTAATATGCCAGCAAGTCAAAGCAGAATACCAAGTTCCATCAGGTCTTTTACAACACATCTCAATACCAGAGTGAAAGTGGGATAGAGTCACTATGGATTTTGTGACTGGTCTTCCGAACGCCCAGAGGAAGCATGATGCAATATGGGTGATTGTTGATAGACTAACTAAATCAGCTTATTTTCTTCCAATACGGAAGCACTACACTTTAAATAGACTTGTTAAATTGTATATTAATGAGATAGTCAAACTTCATGGAGTGCCAATGTCTATTATTTCATATCAAGATCCGCGCTTTACTTCGAGATTTTAAGAAAGTTTTCAAAAAGCGATGTGTAGTCGACTTCATTTCAGTATTGCATTTCATCCATACACCGATGGTCAATCAGAAAGGGTGATACAAGTGATTGAAGATATGCTAAGAAGTTGTATAATTGAGTTTAAAGGTAGTTGGGACAGACATTTGCCTTTAGTGGAATTTGCTTATAATAACAGTTACTATAAAAGTATCGGCATTGCACCATATGAAGCACGAAATGGAAAAAAAATGTAAAACTCCACCTTGTTGGACATAATTAAGTGAGAGCAGGCTTGTGGGACATGATCTTATCAGAAAAACTGAGGATAAAGTGAAGATTATAAAAGATCGGTTGATGGTTGCAATGGATAGGCAAAAATCTTATGTAGGCTTGAATCGGCGAGATATTAAGTACAATGTGGGAGATATGATGTTCTTAATAGTATCTCCATGGAAGAAAGTTTTTCATTTTGGGAAGAGAGGGAAACTAAGACCTAGGTTTATTGGACCTTATGAAGTACTTAAACGTGTGGGTCCAATAACCTATCGACTAGCTTTACCTCCAGAACTAGCAAAGATTCATAATATATTCCATGTGTCAATGCTTAAAATATAGATCGGATCGTTCGCATGTGATACAAGTAGAGTCTATTGAAGTCCAACCATATTTGAGTTATGAAGAAGAATCAGTTGCTATTTTGGCTCATGAGATAAAGGAGTTACGAAATAAAAGTATTCCTTTAGTAAAAGTATTGTGGCAGAATCATTCGACTGAGGAAGCCATATGGGAAAGCGAGGCAACGATGAGACAACAATATCCTCAATTATTTTAAACGTCTGAATAGGTAAATTTCGAAGACAAAATTTCTTAAGAGGAGAGAATTGTAATGTTTGAAATTTTAAACAGTGATTTTCAAGTAACCATTGATAATGGATTGTGTATAGTGATAAAAGTGACTTGGATATTTGAAATAAGTGGAAAAGTAGGATGAATCAAGCTTTAAAAAGTAGAAAGTTTGACCCGGGGATGGACAAAATTGGTATTTTTGGAAAAAAAAATTTTAAAGTAATAGAAATTTACGAAAATATCATTAACTCTAGAAGTGAATTTTAACGAGTTAGATTATGAAATATAAATTGTAGGACTTTAAATTGACTAGAGAAATCATTTTTATATTTTTATGAGACTAAAAATTGAATTAAAATTAAAAATTAAGAGAGATGGTGTACTATAGCTATTTTGAGCTTGCCCTTACATAATCAAGTCTATAGATATTATAAATAGGAGAGCCTAGAAATTTCTCCTTTCTTCTACCATCATCATCTCACACCAACCATCACCACCATCATGAAACTTCATTTTCTTTCATCCTTCTTTCATCAATTCAAGTAAAAATCAAGAGGGGATTATATTTAGTTGTTAATCTCTAAAAGAATTAGTTAGATTAGACAAGATTACCCATAAGAAATAAAAGAGGAAAAAGAGAAAAGAGAATGATTGGAATTCTTGAAAGTGGTATATGCTTGAGTATGAGTAATTTGCAAATAGTTGGCTTTCTTTGAATTTTAATGCTTGAATAAGTTAATTGGATCATTTTAATTGAGTTATTTGCTAAAAATTGAATAAAAAAAAATATTTGTGCAAGGAAAGATTAAAGAATCTTTATATGAACTTTATTTCAATTTTGTAAGAAATAAGTGTGATAATATTGTTTTGGTTAAGAATAATGGCTATGGAATGTTGATAACTAAGTTTATTGTTAAAGATTTGATTAATTGAGGATTAAGTAAAGTGTTTGATTTGGATTCTTTTTATTTGAAAGTTTGGTTTTTATGTGGATTTTCTAGACACGCCCATGTCCACTATGTAACACTCTAATTTTCTTCTTTTTCAACCCCAAAACACTTTGTTTCTTATGTTAATATAATTTTTTTTATTCAATTAACATTTATAACATAATTATTACCAAAAATATGCAAGTTTGTCAAATTAAAGGTTAAAATTTTGAAAATGTCTACAAGTTAGTTTGCAAAGATGACTTTCAATTTTGTAAGTATTAGATAAGGATTATAGTATCATTTTATTGAAGTGATATGTAATTAAATGTTATTAGAGGTGAATAAGTAATAATTGCCCAACCCATACTGATGTTAGACCTAGCTTAGGGTTGAATGGCTAGCCAAATGATGGATATCTATAGTGAAAGTGGGCACTTCGTGCCATTAGTGGACACATTGTGTCACCTGTGATAGTAGGCATATTTTTCAAAAGTGAATATACTTGAAAGTGGGCCTTTAGCCATATTTTTGATATTAGGCATTAAATTACCGACAGTGACCTGTTATCCAAATCTAAGGTCTAAATTCAGTGTGTACGAGCAAAGTAAAAGAAATGCATATGATGTGAATAATATGCCTTATGACTGATTTATTAAAATTATTGAACATTGAGCTTTTTTATGTTGAGTATATCGAATATACAAATTTATCAAATTTCTATTAAAGTACCAAAGTGATGATTTTATTATTTATCATGAATGATAATTTAAAGTTATCTTTCTTAATATTTTCTTGCATATTATGAATACACAAGCACCACTAAATTTTGCTGAGCGTGTTAGATTTGTTTCTGACGCGTAGATCAAACAAGACGAGAAGAATCTGTTGAGTGAGATTTATAGAGAACCAAATCAACTACATCACAAAAAGGTCTTCTAAGAAATATTCTGTATAAAGAGTTTTAGATAGTTCACATAGCGGAGATATTTATTTTGAATGACAATTGTATAAGTTTATGGGTAGTATATTATATATATATATATATATATGGTATATGTCTAATTTTTGTGGACTAGCATGATAGTTTTGTAAATTACAATAATTTTATATATATTATGTATGTTCATGCTAATTTATGTTGAGGTTTTGATTGGATTTGTGTGGTGTAATCGAAATGGATGGTTTGAGGAATGAATGTATAAAAAACTTAAGAAATAAAAATTTTCTTTGATAGGCAGTTTAAAATAAAACGAACGGGTGTGTTATTCTATTAGATATAGCTGTGTTACTTATTTTTATTTAAAAAGACAGTGTTGATTTAAAACACACAGACGTGTTCCTATCTTAAGTAAGAAAATATTTTTTCAAGTTCTATCAAATTGAGTGTTTTGACATCTCTTTATAGTCAAGTGTACGAGCTATTTAGGGGTGTTACATGGAAACTTTAATTTTACTCCTGCCTTGTGGAAAGAAACTATAAATGTCAAACATGGGCACTCTTCTTCTCTGCCAATACACAGTAATAAACCGGCTTCTACTGTGTGGAAAAACATTATCGACTCCACAGCAAAAGACGATGTTAGCACCAGAATCATTAAGGAAGGTGTCCGATATTGCTTGGGAAATGGCAAATGCATTCGGTTTTGGCTCGAACCTTGCGATGATGGTATTTCACTTTCACTCAAATATCCTAGACTGTTTTCCTTATTTGTCAGTCAATCTGGTCTTGTTAAAGACTTTGGTGTTTGGTGTGATGACAATTAGGCATGGGATCTCTCTTGGAGGCGTCCCTTATTTGCTTGGGAATTAAATTTACTCGGGTCTCTTATATCTGATATTGCTAGCTTCAACCCCAAGGCAAGGGAAGACGATAAAATCATTTGGTGCTTTAATAGTAGCGGGAAGTAGTTAGTCAAATCCTTTTGCAAGCAGCTTAGTGCTCACAACATCGTCATCAACTCCTTTAACTGTTCCTCTATTTGGAATAATGTCTCTTCGCCCAAGGTCTAAATTTTTGTTTGGACACCAATACACGGCAGAATTAATGTCAAAAACTTTTTGCAAATATCGGCATTCTACAGCCGTCTGAAGACATATGCCAGCTATGCAATCTTTGCTCAGAAACGGCTTATTACTTGTTAATACACTACCCCTCTTCTTGGAAAATTTGGAATAAAATTTTTTATTGGTGGAACTTCAAATGGTGTTGTCCTTCCTCCTTAAAAGAGCTATTCTCGCAATGCATTTTCTTTGCATCTGAGAAATTTCAAAAGAAGATATGGTTAGCCACTTTCTTTTCTATCACTTAGACCATTTGTCTAGAAAGGAACAAAATAGTCTTCAATAATTCTTTCTTCAACATCGAAAGAATATTTGATTTGATCATATTACGGTTGTATTCATGGGTTTCGGCATTTGAACCTTCATTCCCATATAAAGTTAGCGACTACTTTAACTCAATAGATTGTATCAAAGGTTGGAACCCTCGATCTAGCCTCAACCATTTAATTGCTTGGCATCCACCTGATAACAACTCCTTAAAATGGAATATCGACGGCTCCTCATTGGGGAATCCAGGGCCAGCTGGGATTGGAGGCGTTTTGAGGGATAATAATGGTCATTTACCATTTTCTCTTGCTCTATTGGCAGTGTATATTCCAACATGGCTGAGCTTATTGCAATGGTTAAAGCCCTCAGGATATCTGCTGGGAATGATTGGATAAAATCTTGTCACTTAATATACTATTGGAGTCAGATTCAAAATCTGCAGTCTGTTGGGCAAATGGGGAGTTATCAGATGCTCCATGGCGTTTCTAAAATACATTATATGAACTTAAAAAGCTGGTAAGTACGTTTAATTCGATCATCTTTAAGCATGAGCTAAGAAAAGCAAATAATGTTGCAGATTCACCTGCTAAATCAGGTGTATCTGGACATTTTGAAATAGTTGCATGCTTCAATTCTTAAGGAAACAGTGGTATTCAGTTATCGATATGCAATTTCATGGCCAGCGATGATTACTTTATACTAACAAGCTTGCAGCTTCTTTATACTGTATAAGTTTTGATTATGCAATATGCTAATGGTGGAAGTTGCGCAGCTCATGGGAAGTGTCAATGAGAGACTTAATTCAAGCAATATGTGCTCAAGTCTAAGATTATTGGGGTCTGCTGCAGCTTTTTAGTGCGATTTTAAATGGTCATTTGCTACAACTTTATAAAATTTTTGGCTGTTAATATTGCTGCAATTTTCTGCAATTACAAGCTGCAAATGTCACTGCAAGTTTCTGCAATTCTTAGCTGTAAGTGGTGCTGAATTTTCTGGTTCTGCAAGCATCTGATCCTGATGTCTCGTGTTTATCTTCAGTTGGTTCTTGATTTTGATAATTTTTCGGATTATACTTGAGATTCTAGGGTTTTTTCATATATTTGTGGAACGCCATATAATTTGGGCTTATTTGGATTTTGGTTTTTTTAGGTAATTTCAGTTTCACAAGTATATTTTTCCCCATTAGTTAATAAATAAAACAACTGATTATCAAAAACAAAAAAAAACAAACAGAGAAAAAAACTAAAACAATATCAACGCCCAGCGGGCTGCTTAATCTTTTTGCTTGTGTTTGCGTGTGTATAATATAGTTATATATACGACGTGACCCTATATTTTGAAAGCACAATCCGTATTGTTATGATCTAATCATCTGAAGACAAAATTGGAAAAACTGAAGATATGATGCTGAACTAAACAATAAAATTAATCATGAAGAATGTGATTAATGAAGAATGTTGAAAAATTACAAGCCTAAACCTCCAACTGTACTGCAGAGTCTGGCATCACTCGATTCATCGGAAGTCCCAAGAATATACTCAGGCAACTAGGCCTCTTCTTTTGCCCGCAAATGTAACAGCTATTAATTGGATTTTTGACAAGCAATATCTTATTGTTTATGACATGAATGTATTCAGGAGCAAGGACTAATAAAACTTGGTGCAATAGAGGCAATAGTAATAGAATCATCAGGGAACTTAATCCAATTGTAATCACTAGCATTATTTCCGAAAAATAGGCATCAGTATACAGAATTATGACCATTCAAAGTACTCTTTTAAATTAGACACAAATAGGAAAGTTATATTTTCTTAAAAGAAGAAACTGCACTAGGATAAAAACAAAGGAGATGCCAAAGTCGTCAGACAATATTCCTCCACAAGTAATTGACTTGTATAAGATCAGACCTGACGTCTATGCATGCAAAGTTCAATTATCATCAATTTCATGCTTTCAGCTTTAAATCCAGCCCTTTTCTTGGCTGTGTCAATCAGGTGAACGAAACAAAGGGCAACTAAATTTCCTAAGAAACAAAGGGCAATTAAATTCCAAGAAAGACACCAGTGATTTTACAGAGTACTCGGTCATTGTTTGTTCATTGAAAAAGTTTCATATGTTAGGAAAAGTTGCAATATATACAGAATAAGAAGTTAAGGTTTTCATAGCCATTCCCAACTTTAAGTGCACATAAGTGTAAATCAGAAGGAAACTTCTTTGAGAAATAAATGCCACAGAGGACAAACCTCTATCAAAATTGCAAGATCAACAACTATAATTGTGACATATCCAAGGATAAGGCCAATTACACTCCTTGCTACAGAGGATGATCCAATATCTACATCAATCTGCATCACAGAGAATTGGCAGTAATATAATAAATTAAATGAAATAGCAAACATCAAGACAAACAGTAAGTGTGCTGAAGCACCTACCTGTTCGCAGAAACAAGTAACAATCTGAATGACTGCTATAATCTATCTTACCAAGTAATCGGGTTAATTCAAGAAAAATGTCAGCTGCAGTTACAAAAGGAATTAACATTTTTTGCTCTATATTTCAGTTGTAGCTGTGTGAAAACGACATACATTTTTCTCAAAAAACGAAAGTGTTATCAGTGCATAATCTGGTTTCCGATATAGCACTAGCATAACTGCAGTTGCTGGGTGCTGTCAACAGAATTCTCTTTTCAGAGTAACTATTGTGCTAGCTCCAAATACAGAATTACCACTAGGCTAGAACAAGTATCATCTATTGGTGGACCAAAAATGCCAACCCACTTTAATCAAAATGAACCTCATGCCATTGAAGCAAGTATTTGAAAATATATATGATGAAGTTAAACTTGCAAAACATGATATTGATAATAGAATAAAATTCTCAGTGATTATTTTTCATTTTGATATATTTTCTAGTTAGGATAATTAGTAGAAAAAAAGAATTATAATAGATATAATATCAACCCACACTAGTTGCATAGTTCACTTATCACATGACTCTCAGGCAGCAGAAACTTTGCAGTACTTTTTATTCAAATTAATTAAGCGGTACCTTTTACTCAAATGAATTAAGTTCTGCTTATGGTACTTCTAAGGGGCAATACTTGTGTTTCATGGAAAGTTGGAAACAAATTATACATTTTTGGGGTGAATATAAAATGTCATTTTGCTTTAAAATAGTTAAGCATATGCTTCAACTAGGATTTCTTGCTAACATACTTTCATAAAAAGGGAAGGAATGCACAAACAAGGACACATTACATATTCCGCTAGTTCACCATGCCTCATTAACTGCAACTGAAAATCACTATTTGTAGTTTGCTGCACTGTATTTGAGAAAGTAGAGAAGAAGAGGAGAAAAACTCTCTATATCATATATTACTCGAATGCAATCAATTTATATACACAGAAAAATTTAGACAACCTACTAAATTATGCATTCAGCCCATTCCTAATTATTCAGTTAATCTTTCTATTGCCCATGCCTACAGCCTAACATCCACTTTATCCAGCTAGATATCTTAACAGTCCCC
This sequence comes from Garcia nutans, assembly GCA_947685225.1. NCBI lineage: Eukaryota > Viridiplantae > Streptophyta > Magnoliopsida > Malpighiales > Euphorbiaceae > Garcia > Garcia nutans. Next base: position 25,266,495 of record CANTUV010000007.1, on the reverse strand, counting down.
CTCAAGCTGGAGCATACAAATGATAGACTCCAAGCTTGCCACAAATATATTTGATTTTTGGTCCTCTGAGAGATTTAGTAAATATATCTGCTAATTTCTTATACGAATTGATGAACTCGGTGACAATGCTTCCTGACTCGATTTTTGTCTGATAAAATGACAATCAATTTCTATATGCTTGGTTCTTTCATGAAACACTAGATTAGATGCAATGTGAAGTGCAACTTGATTATCACATATCAGCTTCACGCTTCCTACTTCTTTCCATTTTAATTATTGAAAAAGTTATTTCAACCAGATAAATTCACAAGTTGCCAGAGTCATAGCTCGATATTCTACTTCAGCGCTTGATCTGGCAACCACATCTTACTTTTTACTTTTTCAGGAAATTAGATTTCCTCCAATCAGAACACAGTATCCAAAAGTACATCGCCTATCTGCAGGAAAACCTGCCCAGTCTGCATCACAATACCCAGTGATCTGATAGTCACCTTTATTCTCATATGACAATCCTTGTACTGAAGTTCCTTTAAGATATCTGAGAATTCAAATCACACCTCAGTGGTCTTTACAGGAAGCTTGGAGAAATTAGCTTATCACACTAACCACAAAAGAAATATTCAGTCTTTTGAGTGTCAAATAGTTTAACCTTCCAACTAACATTCGATATTTTCCGGAGTCTTCTAATAGCTCCCTAACACAAATGATACAAATGCCACCCAAGATGGTCAATAGAGCAATACAGATGATTTGAAATTGATTGCAAATAAGAAAACTTTTTCCGACATGGATAGTCTCGTTGGCCCGATCATAAGGTCACGTGCAAAAAGCCTAAAAGACCAACTTCAAATTTATGTACAAAAGCATTCTGAATATAGGTTGTTCAAACATAAAAAATCCATATATGAAAATAATGGAGAGCCCAAATATGTCAACAAAATTGGGCTAGAAGACTTGAATCAAGCTTAAGTGCATTTGTGCTCATTTTTTTTTGGGTTCTTTTTACGTGTGGGCCAAGTTGGCCGAATTTTGCTTACTTTTAAGGTTTAAATCTGTTTGTTTTTAAACCTCTTCTTCAAAGACCTTTTAAAGTCCTTTGAGCATAACCACCAACCATTATAATCAACCATTAAAACAATGTTCCACTACCATTTACCCATGTTCTATTTAGATACATCCATTTAAAGAGAGGAATTTCATTTTTGATTTTAAAGACTTGACCATTCACCATGGGAGTTACAAATGCATTTATGGAGGAGAATTAATCTAGCATTAGGTTGTGTTTTATTTCTGATGTAAACTCCTATAAAAAGGGTTATTTGCTTTGTGTTTGAGGTATCCAAGGTAATTACGAATTATCATTTTATGAATGAAAAGAGAGTTTGTTTTCTTTCAGTTTTTATGCATAAGGTATTAATTGAATTGCAATTGAATTATTCATTTGTATTTCAGTTTTAATTCTTATTTCTTGTGTTTTTGAGTACTTATTTCATTGGGATTCAAGAAAAACTTCTATGTATCTTGAGTTCTAATAAAAAAAGAGCTCTTGAGTGTAAGAAAAAATCACAATCTGATTGCTTGGGTGTAATTGAAAATCTGATTCGATTGACAAAGAGTTCTAAGAATCAAATTCGGGTCTTGGGGTTCCACATCATTTGGTATCAGAGCACGGTTTACCAAGTAATTATCTATCCTTTATCTATTATTTTTATTTGTTGTTCTTGGTGTTCTTGTGCTATTTAATACCAATTTGAATCCAAAACTTCAGATTCATTCTAATTAGCTCTTTTGCTCAAATATGTATGTTTCTTTGTTTTGGGTTATATAATTTGGGAAAAATCTTTCCTAAGTTATATAATCACATTTGAATTCATATAGTAAAAAAAAAATCTGTTCAAAAAAAAATTGCAGATCACATCGTTCTATTTTTTTTTTTTTTTGCTTCTTTTGTGTTAATTAAGTTCCCTTTTGCTATTCTAACATGATTATCATCTTCAAGTTTAGTTATTTTTTGTTAAAATATACTAAAATATAAGGAAAAATCATTTCTGAACTAGTTCTTTTCAATTAGTGTTATTGTGAGAATTTGGGGCGGTTTGGAACCAACTCATGTCAATTGAGTTTGGTTTCATGCAAAACCATTTATTTCACATTATTTGAGTATTTGGTGTGATAATTTGTGTTTCCACTAGGGAATTACAAGTTTCATTCATTAAATTTCCAATTTGTCATATTGCTTGCATCTTTAGTTGTCATTTGTTAATTCTGCCCATTTGACTCTTATATATATCTTCAACAGGTAACAGTATTGAATCACTACAGCCAAAATAACATTAAAAAAAAATCATTATGCATTTAATTCTAATTCAAGTGTGTTCTTTTCATTTGTTTGGTTGTGTTATTTGCCTCCAGTTTTGTTTTCACCTCTTCTTGCTCAATTAGGATTCATGTGTTAATTCTCAATAAAATTGTTTACATTGAGTCGTTTAATTGTGATTTGAACTGACCCTTGTGTATAAAATCATAAAGATTGCTTGAGTGGAAAAAGGCAAGAGCGAGTGAGTTTATAAGAGGATAAAAGCCAATTGTGAGTGAAACAGAGTGTCATTACCACAAGAGCAAACACGCAAAGGAGAGTTCTTGTGTTTTCTTTGTTTTGTTCTCAAAATTTCAATTTAATATGGAATCATCAAGTGGAGACAACAAACAAGACACAACCTTCTTTCTCAAAGCCATGCAACAACAATTTGAGAGGATGCAACTAATGTTTGAAAACATGGATGAAAAGCTTAAGAGGCAACAAGGAGAGATCAATGCTATTCGTGGAGGAGCTGTTCAAAATGCTCCTAGACCAAGAAGGCAACCAACACCTCCAACTTATGAAGAAGAAGAAGACTTTGATGATCAAGCCACCATGATAAATGAAGGCCAAAACTTTGGGGGCATAAGAAGGGGTAGAAATGATGTTGACAAGAACATAGGGAGCATAAAAATGAAGATCCCTCTTTTTCAAGGAAGGAATTATCCTGATGCATATATGGAGTGGGAGCGAAAGGTGAAGCTTATTTTCGAGTACCACAGCTACTCGAAAGAGAAAAAGGTGAAGCTTGCAGCCGTGGAGTTTAGTGATTATGCAATTGTATGGTGGGATCAACTCCTTACAAATAAATAGAAGGAGAAATAGAGAAAGACCTATCCAAACATGGGAGGAGATGAAGGTTGTGATGAGATGACGCTTTGTTCCTAGCCACTACTATAGGGACTTGCATCAAAAATTGCAAGGCCTTGTATAAAGGACAAAGAATGTGGAGGACTGCTACAAGAAAATGGAAATAGCAATGATAAGAGCAAATGTTGAAAAAGATAGGGAAGCTACCATGGCAATGTTCTTGAATGGCCTAAATAAAGACATAGCCAACATAGTGGAGCTACAACACTATGTGGAGATTGAAGACATGGTGCACATGGAAATTAAAGTGGAGAAACAATTGAAGCTCAAAGGTAATTTGAGACAAGCCAACACATATTCGAACCAAAATACCACATGGAGGTCTAATTGGAAGAATGATAATAAGACTACCCAACATAAGAAAAACAAGTAAATGAAGCATAAGGAAACATTTGACCCCAAAAATAAAAGTAACACTTATGCCCAAACTTCTAGGAATCAGGATATTAAGTGTTTTAAGTGTTTGGGGCATGGACACATAGCATCACAATGTTCAAATAAAAGGGTAATGATTATGCGAGAGGGTGAGGTTGAAACAGATTATGAGAGTGACATTGAGGATAAGATGCCTTCATTGGAGGATTGTAGTGATTGTGAGATGCCTATGGAAGGTAGAATAATGGTTACTAGGAGAGCTCTTAATGCACAAGTAAAAGAAGATGAAGAGGGAATCAAGTTGCAAAGAGAAAACATTTTCCATACTAGGTGTTTAGTAAATGAGAAGGTGTGAAGTTTGATCATTGATGGGAGTAGTTGTGTGAATGTGGCTAATACTTTGTTTGTGGACAGGTTGGGATTAGAGACCACTAAGCATCCTAAGCTATACAAATTGCAATGGCTTAATAATAGTGGGAAAGTGAGAGTCCAAAAACAAGTGAGGGTACCATTTACAATTGGAAAATATCGTGATGGAGTGACATTTGATGTGGTGCCTATGTAAGTTAGTCATTTGTTATTAGCAAAATAACATCTACCGAATCTCTAACAATAACCCAAACTAACAATAAAAGAAAAGAATTTAATAAAAGAGTAGATATTCTAATTAAACTTTTCTACTTTATCACATGAAAAATTCTTAAAGATTGTAGGAAAATCAAACTGAATCTCTAACAATTTGGGACTTCATCATCAAGTTTGAAAAACACAGCTACAATTTTAAATTTAAAGAAACCAATAGTTCTCGGTAGGTGTTAGTTTCAAATTTGAAACCTAAACTGACACCTCTAATAATTTAAAAGCTCACATACTCAATGATGTGATTACTCCCCAATCCCACCCAGACTCCTGAAGTGCTGGCATGCATAAACTACCCAAATGCCTATTACCCAGTTCTCTCAATTTTCCCACTGTATAACCCAGACATTCTCAACTGCTCCGAAAATACTCATCTTGAAACCTAGTGTTTAGAAGCATTGCATTATGCAAGGAGTGTAAGAACAAGTCACTCAACCTTTGTTCCTTGCATCTTAATACTTTTGCACCGCTAATTGCACATACCATTATTTTTTTTTTTTTTAAATTGTTGGTCTCTATTAAACTCCGCCTGCGAGTATCGTAGATGGTCCCAAGCCCGGATAAAGGAGGAGGATTGCGGTAGGTTGGCGGCCAGTGTAAAAATTTTGCCAAACTTTTTATGGATCCTCAAAACTATCATTATACCGTTGAGACGTGCTCACCTAGGCACGCGCTACATCGGCACCCGGGTGTAGTGTTAAATGAGCAAGGGGTTCTATCACATCGACGCCTGGGTGTCGTGGAGTATGAGCAAAGGTTCTCATGCCATGGACGGGTATGGGTAAAGAAGTTAGTCCCGCCATATCAGCGCCCGGATGTGGTGTCAGACAGGAAAGGGCTATCGCATTATGGACGAATGCGGCTAAAGAAGCAAGTCCAAGGGAGCCGATTAAGATTAGGTAGTTGGAATATTGGCACTCTGACTGGGAAGTCTATAGAGCTTGTGGATACTTTGAAAAGAAGGAAGGTTAGTATTGCTTGTTTGCAGGACACCAGGTGGAAGGGAAATAAAGCAAAAAAGATTGGTAACTCAGGATATAAGCTGTGGTATTGTGGCTTGGATAACAATAGGAATGGTGTGGGCATTATTATTGAGCCTACGCTTAAAGACAAGGTGGTGGAAGTGAAGAGAAAGGGAGACAGGATTATCTCTTTGAGGCTTGTTTTGGGAGATGACACTATTAATGTTATTAGTGCTTATGCTCCCCAAGTAGGTTTGGACGAAGCATCCAAGGTTCAGTTCTGGGAAGATATGGATGAAATTATGCAAAGTATTCCGAATAATCAGCAAATTTTCATTGGTGGGGACCTTAACGGGCATGTTGGCAAGGACAGTAATGGTTATGACAGGGTCCATGGGGGTTATGGTTTTGGCAACAGGAATGAGGAGGGAAAGAGCATTTTGGATTTTGCGGTGGCTTATGATCTAGTGCTGGCAAATACCTGCTTTGAAAAGAGGGGGTCACACTTGATTACCTTTAAGAGTGAACGAACCCAAAGTCAAATAGACTTCATACTTACTCGAAGACGGGACAAAAGTAAGTGTAAGGATTGCAAGGTCATTCCGGGTGAAGCATTGACGGCGCAACATCGTATTGTGGTTTTAGATGTTAAGAATAAAAGTAGCTGGAGGAATGATTAGAAAATATTGAAACCAAGGATAAGATGGTGGAAATTGAAAGACCTAGCTCAAGGTACCTTTAAGGAGGAGTTACTAAAGGAAGACATTTAGAACCTTGAGGCTAGTGCAGAAGACTAGTGGACAAAAATCGAAGGTGGCATTAAGAAAGCAGGTAGTAAATTGCTTGGGATCTCTAAAGGGACAGGGCCTCGACCGCACGATGCATGGTGGTGGGATGAGGAGGTTCAAAAGGCTATTAAGGCTAAGAGGGAATGGTATAAAAAGTTACCGAATGCGGTTAATAGCAAGGCCTTTGAGGAATATAAGAGGGCTAAGAAAGAGGCAAAGAAGGCTGTTAGTGTAGCTCGTGGCAGAGCCTTAGAAGAGATTTATCAAAAGTTAGGTACTACAGAGGGAGAGATGGACATTTATAAGATTGCAAGGATGAGAGAAAGGAAAAGCAGAGATTTAAGCCAAGTCAAATGTATAAAGGATGAAGATCAACGGGTGTTGACAGGAGATGTTGAGATTAAGGAGAGGTGGAAGGCTTATTTTGAGCAGTTATTCAACCCTGAACATGAACAAGATTTCCAAGGTCTTCTTGCAACAAATGGTTATATCAGCTGGTCTAGGAGGATCTTGCATAGTGAAGTAAGAGAAGCCTTGAAGTATATGAAAGTTGGTAAAGCTTGTGGCCCGGATGGTATTCCTATAGAGGTTTGGAAGAACCTTGGAGAGGTTGGAGTTGTCTGGTTAACTAAATTTTTTAATGCTATTGTGAAAGGACGTAAGATGCCGAATGCCTAGAGGAAGAGTATCCTGGTACCCATATATAAAAATAAGGGAGACATTCAATGCTGTACAAATTATCGGGGTATCAAACTTATGAGCCATACTATGAAATTATGGGAAAGGATTATTGAACACAGATTGAGGAAGCTTACAAGAGTTTCGGATAATCAGTTTGGGTTTATGCTAGGGAGATCTACCATGGAGGCTATTTTTCTTCTAAGAAGACTAATGGAATTGTATCAAGAGAAGAAAAAAGATCTCCACATGGTATTTATTGACTTGGAGAAAGCCTATGATAGAGTACCAAGAGAAGTGTTATGGTGGGTTTTGAAGAGGAAAGGAGTTAGCGGCAAATATATCAACATCATCAAGGACATGTATGAGAATGCATCCACTAGTGTGAAAACACCTGGTGGAGACACTGAGGCTTTCCCCATTACTACCGGATTGCATCAAGGTTCGGCCATGAGTCCATACTTATTTACCCTGGTTATGGACGAGCTAACCAGAAGCATACAAGACGATGTTCCTTGGTGTATGTTGTTTGCTGATGACATTATTTTAATTGATGAAGCTAGTGCTGGTGTAAACCGTAAGTTGGAAGTGTGGAGAAAAACCCTCGAGGACAAGGGTTTTAAGTTAAGTAGGAGTAAAACGGAATATATGCACTGTGAGTTCAGTCTAAGGAAGAAGCAGGAACATGAGGTTAAGTTGGATGGAGTTTTGGTTCCTAAAACCAAGCAGTTCAAATATTTAGGTTCGGTGTTCCAGAATGATGGCCGTATAGATGAAGATGTGGCTCACAGAATACAGGTAGGGTGGTTGAAGTGGAAGGGTGCGACTGGGGTTCTATGTGATAAAAAAATACCTCTGAAAGTGAAAGGTAAATTCTATAGGACGGTTGTTAGGCCTGCGATGCTCTATGGTAGTGAGTGTTGGGCACCAACGGGACAACATTTGCATAAGATGAGTGTGGCAGAAATGAGGATGCTAAGATGGATGTGTGGACATACCAGACTGGACAAAATTAAAAATGTTTATATTCGACAAAAAGTCCAAGTAGCGGATGTCGGAGATAAGGTGAGGGAAGGAAGACTTAGATGGTATGGACATGTTTTAAGAAGACCTCCTAATGCTGCGGTTCGTAAGTGTGAGAATTTGTTGATTGAGGGGGCTAGAGGTCGTGGAAGACCTAGAACTGTGTGGAAGGAGGTGATAGCAAGAGACTTACGTGCCTTAGATCTTGATGCAGATTTGATTAATGACAGACTTGAATGGAGACGTAAAATCCGTGTCTTGGAAGGGGCCTAAGGCTGGAGTATCTTTTTTGGTGTCTTTTGAGCTTATTTTCTTGAGGATCCATACAGCCGACCCCAACTTGTTTGGGACTAAGGCTTAGTTGTTGTTGTTGTTGTTGTTGTTGTTGGTCTCTATTAGGTCCTTGGCAAATTGATGGAAGAAGGAAACAACTTGTAGAATATTGAATCTTCTTGTTGAAATGATATAAATCCTAGTCACCGAACTGACCCACCTATCCCTGCCCCTGCCAAACTCTAACTTCCACATTTTCTAATACAGTTTTGTCTTCAATATTATGCAGCCCGATAGGTTGGAGTTGGTTGGGACAGCAGCAGTAAACCCACCCGCCACAACCCATGAACACCCCTAGTTACTATAGGGTATCATGGCAAACAAAAATAATCTGAGAGTAACAATGCAAATTATTGGAATAACATATAGTTGTCATTTTTAAAAACAGATATATTGCAAAAATAGCTAGCATAGGTAAATACTAAGAGATATATTGCAGTGATAGTAAATCAAGTTCTCTTATTTTCTTTTCCTCTTTTTTTTTTCGAAAACAAAATATGTTTAAGAGGAACCAATTTAGTTGTATTTAATTAGAATGCTAGACGCCGTATTGAGACAAAATGTTGAGACCAGGAGGAAGCCTGCTATAAAGCAGAAAAGGGAACAATACAAAAGTATTACCTCAAGAAAATTGTCTTGTCTGAGGTACTTGCAGGTTACAGCTTTCCCCAAAAGGCAAGCTTTAGTCCCAACCGCACGCTTGACAATCCAATATCCCTGCCAATTTTCAACAGAAATTAACTTGCCCCACCAACATCAAAGGTAATACAAGGAAAAGCCACTGTGTTTTTCCATAATCATCATAGTATATTAAAAGTGTTTGATACATCAATGATACTAGGAATTAGTTTAAATCTTGAATCCCGAAACATGTCTGCTCCATCAATAAATTTACCCAACAGAAAACTTTTATTTACTGGCCTGTCTGCCACAGAGTAGAGAACCATACTGTAGTTTGGTTTTGCCGGAATCTGAAATTGAAAATATGAAAAATATTTTCTTCTCAGATTACAGATGAAACTTCCAAGACCAAAGAATTTCTTTAGATATGAAATTTATAATATCTGTCAAAGTCATTCATCAATAACCCAACCAAATCCAATGTTCTAGTCATCTAAAATTAGCATCGTCAAGCAGGATCAAAGCCTACTGTTTTTAGTGCAACAGCGCAGAATCTTTTTTCTGCATAGCAACATATGTAGAATTGGATAGAAAGCTGCTGTTTATGATTGGTTTTGTATGTTTATGAGCTTGTCCTTAAATAGATGTCTTGCATATTTTAACTCAAAACTTTCTCACCAAAAACATGGATCTGAAAAGGGATGAAAGAAAAATGACTCATGACTATGGAGAAATGATTCACAACTGTGGAGGTCAGTTGTTGTAAAGATTTGTTGCTGTGATATACGCTGTGATTTAGGGATTTAGAAATCCAACTTCCTAAATTAGATGTAGAGCTGTGTATACATATATCTTAGAACCTAGGGTTTGAACCCTACTTTTTCTAGGGTAAAAGATGAAATCAGAACCTAGGGTAAAAGATGAAATCAAAACCCTACTTTTTACATGGTATCAGAACCTAGGGTTTGAACCCAGGCTATTTTCTCCTTCTTACCCTTCTTTTCTTCCAAATGTTTTTTCTTATTTTCTTCTCTCTGCTTCGTTAAAAAAGAAGTCATGGTTGTTCCTCTAATCACCACTAAGGGGTGATCTTCTTCTCTCACAGCCCCACTCAAAAGAATCGGCATCTCAGGTTCGGCTGGTTCTCGAAATCCAGCCATCAGAACATCTGCATGTGGACCTCACGCGCCTACAAAAGCTCCAGCAAGGTTCTTCACGCGCTGGCACGTGAAGACACATACATTGACATCCTTCCCTCTGATCTCCTTCTCTAGTGCCGAAACTCCATTTCCAACCAAGTTCACCGAGCCCTTTTCTTCTTGTTCTAGGGTCTCTCTCCAATTTTTTTGGACGTTTGGAGCTGCCGTTCACTTGGGACAGAATTTAGAGTGTTGCTTTACTATCTTCATAATGGCGAAGGCCTCAGAAAATCCAGATTTTATCCGACCTCGTTTTTCTTCTAATGTTTTGGCTATTACTACTGTTAAACTTGAGGATCGTAAAAAATATATTTCATGGGCTGCATCAATTGAATTTTGGTTTATGGGACAAAGATACGAATATCGCCTAGAAAAATAGTTCAAATATTGATGAAAAGAATAGGGCTGTTTCGCTTAAAATGATGCTCAATTGTGTATACTTTTATGGCATTCGCTAGAACCCAAACTTCTTAGTTTGCTTCAGTCCTGTAAAACTAGTTACAAAGTCTGGACTAAAGCTAAAGCTTTATATAATAATGATGTGCAAAGAATCTATAAAGTAGTATATGATATTGTCCACCTTTAACAAAATCAACAAGATATGGCCGGTTATCTAGGATAAGTTCAAACAATTAGGGATGAATTCATTTCTCCCCTACCATTATCTAAAGATATTACTACTCAAGAAAAGCAAAGAGACAATTTTTTTATAGTTCTAGCCTTGATAGGACATAGACCATATTTAAGCTCTGAGAGTTCAGATTTCAACAAGTCCTACCATCCCTTCATTGGACAGCGTGTTTGCCAAACTTATGCGTATTTATTCACATTCTACACCAACTAGTGAGATAGAATTATCCATTTTAGTAATTCAAACTAAATCCAGGAATTCCCAAAACAAGAAAGGAAAAAGAATATATTGTACCTATGGTGATAAGGGTGGTCATACTCGAAAAAATTGTTGGGCCTTGCACGATCGACCACTACAAAGCAATCAATCTAGTAATAATCATCCTACAACCCATATTGCTCAAACTCAAAGAGATGGCTTACTCCCTTTACCCGATGAAAGCAACCAACAGTCCAATTCCATCACATTGACTAGAGCAAATTACAATAATTATCTATAGTATCAAGCTGCAAAACAATCTAGAGGCTCACTCCACTAATTCTTTTGCCTGTCTCACTAAAAGTTCTCCCCTTGGACCATGGATTCTAGACTCCGGTGTATCTGATCACATCTTTGATAACAAATGCTACTTCTCTACTCTCACTTCTATTAATGACTCATCTACTGTCACCCTTGTTAATGATTCACAAACTGCAATTAAAGATATAGGGCATGTTCAACTTTCCCCGTCAATCCCTTTGACAAATGCCCATATAATCTTATTTCAATTAGCAAATTAATTGTTCTGTTATTTTTGTAACTAATTATGTTAGTGTAAGACCGGAGTACAAGGAGGACAATTGGAACAAGACGAGTCACAAAGCTTGAAACCATCTCTATCATCCAAGTCTACCAATTGCCTTCTCTTCTACCCTGACCGCCAAACTTCTTCACCACCGCCTTGGTCATCCGAATCTTCATAAACATTAGAAGCTTGTTCCCTGTCTTTCCACTTCATCTTCCTTAGAGTGTGAGTCATGTCAGCTTAGGAAACAAACTCATAATTCCTTTGCCAAACGAGTCAATAATAGGGCTACATGTATATTTGATTTAGTTCACTCAAGACATATGGGGTCCAAGTCAAGTTAGCACAACTATAAGATTTCAGTATTTTATTACATTTATTGGTGGCTTTTCCCGTTGCACGTGTATCTTTAATGAGAAACCATTTTGAACTATTCCTTATATTTCAAAAATTTTTCACTGAAATCCATAATCAATTTAATGTCTATAAAAAATTTGTGAAGTGATATGGAAAAGAATATTTGTTCTCTTCTTTCTCAAGCTTCTTAGCCTTGTAGAGAATCACATATCAAATCTCTTGTGTGTGTATACATCCTAACAAAACGGAGTAGCAAAATAAAAAAATCAACGCATTAACACCGCTCGCACTCTTCTTATTCACCATAATGTTCCACTTTGTTTCCAGAGGAATGTTGTTCTTACTGCTTATTCTCTGATTAATCGAATGCCTTCTTTTGTTCTAGACCATCAAAGTCCTCGCTCAATTATTTTTCCCAATAAAAATCCTTATCACTTATTGTTGAAGGTGTTTGGTTTTACTTGCTTTATTGATGATCATACTCCAGGAAAAGATAACTCAAGCACAAATTCACCAAGTGCATATTCATGGGCTATTCACAGCTCCAAAAGGGTTACAAAAGCTATAACCCCATAAGTAAAGAGTATTTTGTTTCGGTAGATGTAACCTTCTTTGAGTCATCACTATATTTTTTTACTCAAAAGTAAACCAAACTCATTTTTGATGTTCTACGAGTCTTCCACAAAATGCTTTCCTTACATAAGCTCCTCTCCAAGTTCACTCACGTCGTTTCCCTAATCATGTCATTCTAACAATCATGGTTTATGTTCTCTTGATACAAGGACATTGCCAACCACTGATGACTCACTTCCAGCTCCATCGTCACCATCCCCTACTCTCGTTGTTCCTCTGCCACAAAGAAGCAGCTACTCGTCTCATTGTCATTCACAAAGGTAATCGTTCTACTCAAAACCTATATCCAATTTATAATTTCCTTAGTTCTCATCAATTGTCTCCTTCCTATAATGCTTTTTATCTCTACCTTATCTAATGTCATTATACCCAAGACTGTTAGTGAAGCATTAAAACATCTAGGGTGACAAGACGCAATGATAGAAGAAATGACCGCAATACATAGCAATGGAACTTGAGAATTAGTTCTACCACCAAAGTGCAAAACTATAATTGGGTGCAAGTGGATGTTTATTGTAAAGGTTGGACCTAATGGACAAATGAAACGCTTAAAAGCATGCCTTGTGGCCAAAGGATAAACTCAGATTTATGGCCTTGATTACGATGATATTTTCTTAGCAATGGCCAAAATTTCTTCTATTCACCTCCTTATCTCCTTGGCATCCATGCACCAATGAACTCTCCATCAGCTTAACATTAAAAATACCTTTCTTCATGGAGAATTAACTTAGGAATATTATATGGAGCAACCTCCTATATTTTTTGCTCATGGGAGATTTTGCACTGGTTTGTCAACTGTGGCAGTCAGAATATGACTTTAAACAATCTCTGAGAGCATGATTTGGACAATTTAGCTTAGTAATCCAGAAATTTGGCATGACTCGATGTCAATCCAATCATTAAGTGTTCTTTCGGCATAGTGATAATGGAAATATATCTATTTGGTTGTTTATGTACATGACATTGTCATGACATGAAGTGATCAATATGAGATTTCTCAGTTGAAATAACACCAGCACAATCATTTCTAGACTAAAAATCTAGGAAAATTGAAGTACTTTCTCAACATTGAGGTAGCACAATCAAAAACAGGGATCGCGATATCGCAAAGAAAATGTGTTGGATCTATTAGAAGATATAGACATGTTAGATAGTAAACCCGTAGATAGTCCTATGGATCCTAATGTTAAACTTGTTTCGGGACATAGGTTGAAAGACCCTAAAAAATATCGAAGGTTACTTGGAAGGTTAAACTTACACTTAACACGATCGAATATTTCTTTTGTAGTCGTGTGATTAGCCAGTTTCTTCAAGCACCCTGTAGAGTGCACTTGGATGCAGTAATACTTAAATACCTTAAAAGGGTCCAGCACAAGTATTATTATATGAGAATAAGTGTCATTATAATATTAATGGGTATTGTGATGCTGATTGGGCAGGCTCTCCGTCAGATAGGCGATATACTTCAGCATATTATGTTTTGATTGGAGGTAATATAATTTCTTAGAAAAGTAAAAAAGCAAGATATGTCACTAGATCAAGTGCTGAGGCAGAATATTGAACCATGGCCCTAGTAACATGAACTTATCTTCTTGAAATAACTCCAAGAATTAAAATGAAAAGAAGTCAGAAGCATGAAGTTGATATGTGACAATCAGGCTATGCTTCATATTGCATCTAATACAGTATTTCATGAGAGAACCAAACATATAGAAGTTGATTATAACTTTGTCAAGCAAAAGAGAGTCAAGAAGTATTACCACGGAGTTCGCCAAGTCGAATGATCAGTTGATAGATATATTCACAAAGTCTCTTAAAGGGCCAAGAATCAAATATATTTATAATAAGATTGGAGCATACGATTTGTACGCTCCAGATTGAGGGGAGAGTAAAGATTTGCTGTGATTTAGGGATTTAGAAATCCAACTTCCTAAATTAGATGTAGAGTTGTTTGTGTGTGTGTCTATCTTAGTGCATATTGAGATAAAAATGAAATCAAAACTCTATTTTTTAGAACTTTCATGGGGCAATTTGAAAAAAAAAAAAATTGCTCTAGTAGCTGTTTGGTATATGCCAAAAGTCAAAATTGTAATTTGAGAATTCTTTGGACATTGCCCAATAAGAAATGGGCTAAAAAGTAAATCGTTGTTTTGCGGCAAGATCTATCATTTTTCGACCAAATTTTAATGCTTAGGCCTCTGAAAACGTGTTTTCCCGTTTACGACAGCTTTTGGATGATTTTTGTTTCCTTAATCAATTTTCACAGGAATATCATATCGAGGCGTCATTTTGGCATTTTTTTTGAATCCTTGAATATTTTCTTCCTATATATGTATTTTGTGTTCTTTTAGCAGTCTGTTGCCTTTTATTAGCCGTTTCTTATTTGTAATTAGGGCTTCTAAAATCCTATGACGTATAAATTGTTAACTTTTAGAATGTGACAACAGTTTTCTGAATTCAATAAAGTTTCAAAGAGAATTTTCTCTTTCCTTCCAAGCTTTCAGAATTTTTTGAATTAACGTTACTTTTTTTTCTACATTTTATGGATATTCATTTATGGATATTCTTAAACTACACAGGGTTATAGAAAATATTATTATTTTATAGCCATCACTTCTGCTACGTCAAAATGCCAGAAAATCCATAAATGTTCCAAAGACTATTTTCTTAGAAATAGGAGCCGCCTAAATTTATGGAAAGGCAGATGACCAAACCGTTGAAATTTTACACACATTTTCAACTATGGCTCTTTTTAGAATTATCAATAGGTCCATGAAAGTCAGTGCAACAATTATGGCCAATGCCTAGTTTCTGTCATTAAGTCTTCCATAATTGTCACAATGTGCGTACTGCAATTGAATTTAATAACCCATACACTAATTAGGATGTAATCAAACAGATTGGAATCCCTTATCTCTTTTTTTTTTTTAAGAACAAGATGTTTTCTATTTTAATATTTTAGCAAGAAAAAAGCATAACTGAAAGAAAACCAAAAAATTTTATACCTTCCGTCACTTTCACAACTAGACCTCATTCTAGTCATCTTAAAATCCAGTTAAAATAAGTCATATCAATACATGCACCCAAAAACTAAAGGGTGGGCACAGCTACTATTGTAAGTTATCAATATCAACAATTTTGCAAAACATGGCCATAATTGAAAAGATAAAGAGCTTTGGATTTTTTTTATCATGTCAAATTGAAGGGGATTGAAATGTGTCCGTCTACATACCTGGAGACTAATGACAACGATAAAGGGGAGCATCTTCCCGGCCTCTGTCTGCAATTAAGTAGAGTTGATGGATAAATACCACCACCGGAGTATACATAACTGTTAAGTTATTTGAATTTGATTGAACATCATAAAGTATACCTTCCCAAGGCTAAAAAGAAATATCATGCTAACCTGATACACTAAATATTAAATTATTGTTTTCCTACAGACATCTAAGAATAGAAGAATCTAGAACATACACCAAGAACAAAGATAAAACGGATAAAGTAAACTGGATAGAATCGCACAATGAGAACATATTGAGAGGTCAATTTGTACCTAAAACCACTTTTTTCCTTTTCTTTTTTCAATAAGAGATGAACATATAAAATAAAAGAAAGTAATCATTAAAAAGGGGGAAATAAAACAATCAATGTATGCTTTCAAATATCTACGAATAGTAGCAAGACATGCAAATCTCCTCCTAGAAAAGCTGGACAGATAAAACTTTTATCGACGCCTAATTTAATACCCAGTAAGCATATTTTAGAAATTTAAAATTTAAATCATAAACACTCAAACTAAAGCAACACTAAGACAGTAATGAAACCATCATTATCTTCAGTCTCAGACAAAAAGAAATAGTACCATTTATGACAGTAAATGCAATGCACTAATGTGATCAGCCTGTAATTCAAAATACTGAATGGGTACTTGTATCAATAACATAAGCTATCAACCAAGTCAAAGATCAAACCCATATTCACTACCACGGATCTGTCTGGCCAAAGCTCAATATTAAGGTCAACTATTTGTTCTAACTTATAGAGGGATATAGTAGGTGGGATTCTTTTACCTACAGTGTAATAGAAGACAAGCAAAGGTCCTTTGTTTCTTCATTCAACAATCCTAGATGAACAAAGCAGTAGTGAGGTACATGGATAATTTCAGGAATAAAAATATAATCAAGAAACTACACAAGGGTGCTACCAACTTCGAGAGAAAGATGTGAACAACCACATAGAATTATGATCTTATCATTGTTTTGTCTAAATATTGATATTAGCCCACATCTCAATGTAAAATTTGGATGACCAAGAGTGCTTACCCCAAAAAACAGAGGAACTATAGCTTAGTTTGGATTGAGAAAATATTTCTTTTTTATAAAACAGTACTTAGGTGCTGGGCATGATAGGGAAATCAGTCAACAAAAACGTTTTCCACATTGGAAAGAAACATAGCCTTTCTCTAGGAAATTGAGTTCACAATTTCACATCAGAAGCAGAATGTCACTTGTGGACTTGTACAAACTCAAAAGGAAAGCAACCCTGTAAAAGAACCACACACTCACTGTCAATATATCATGGCCAACATCACCTATGTTAGCATCCTTTGATCCCAGTTGAACCCTATCCTCTTTAACTTATTTCATTCAAGAGATATTAAAACTGTATGAAAACTATAGTTCTCACTCATTTAGGTCCAGATTTTCTTATGTTCTCCATACTTAAAGAAAGACTATCTTTCCTATTGTACTCCAAACAGCATAATTTCATCCTTTAATTTTTCAAATGTACAATCAAACCAATAATTAATAAAAACAACACGTATGCTTACAAAATTTGTTCTATAAAACATATTCCTCAGGCTAGTTTTCTGCTACAAATGAAGCCTCTGAAATCTACTATTATATTTTTGAAAAGCTTCATGACCCAAATTAAAATATGTAGCAGCAGAAAAGCCATTTACAGCATCACATAAATTATGGGTTTGGAATGGTTATCCATGAAATAACATACTATCAAAGAAAAAAAGGATTTTGCTGAATATGATAGCAAGTTTTGGACTAGTACAAATAAGTTGCAAAATAGAAAAGGTTTGCAAATAATTGCCTCGGATAAATTGTAACTCAAAAACAATGATTTTACCTGTACTAGACACTTGGGATGTAATGAAACTCTGTCTACAGTACTATCAACTTTGAACCAATCTACAGCTAAGAGCTTCAGAAGGGGATCCCCTCCCATTACCTGAAAATAGAAGTTATTAATCCCCATTTATAGATTAAAGAAAAAAAAAATTGTAATGCATCAAAAGTTTAGATTAAGAAAAAAAAAAAAAAAGAGACTCGTAATGCATCAAAAGTTGAGATTGTTAACCAAGCAAGTTTCAGTTTTTATTTCAAGAACAATCTTTTATCAATGAAGTAACCTCAGTTTCATTTGAACTAAAAGAGCACTTCCTCTCATTGTATATAGTATAGCAAAGTTTCATTTCAGTTCCGTTATGAGCCACAGTTGTCAAGCAACAAAGTAGTAAAACATTTAAATAAAATATAAAATAGAGATTCAAGGGGAATGACATTGCCAAATAAATCATGAAATTGTTGATTCAAAGAAGAAAACATTTCATAAACTGCAGAAACTGTACATGAGAGCAGGGTTTTAAATAATGGAAATGATGTCATTGAATTGTAATGAATTGGCTGCCACTGCTTTGCATTTTTAAAGCCATTTCCAAAATCACTTGAACGAACACCAACCAAGAATATGCAAGATATCAAGTAAATAATTGGATGAAACATGAGAAATGGTCCTTTCTCATGTTTCATCTACTGTTTTAAGGCAATTGGCAAATCACCCATAGAGAAATGGAAAATAACATAACAATGGGCTGAATAATGGAATGGCTGTTATTTAAAACCCTGCATGAGTATCAATTCCATAGCTTGAGTTACAAAATTAAAGAATATCAATCTGACAAGCAGAACTAGCCCCTTTACCTAGGACTGAGACCTAGCCTCCAGTCAGGTTCACAGGCCAGCAGAACGTGTTTGTTTGGAGGAGAACCACACTGGACAGCCCCCCCAAGGGTCGAAACCCACACTGGACCCACTTACCGTGCCGTTTATGCAAGTTTATATTTGCATATATATATATATATATATACATACATACATACATATATATATATATATATATATATCTGACTGGAACCCAACAAAAGCAATCCGAAATAAGTCTAGGTTGGACCCAAACCCAGTAAGAGGCCTAAGCAGAACCATAAATTCCAAGTGCCAATGTTTCAATAGACTGATGATTAAAATAACACTGCCACTCAAATACACGCGTCTGCAAATTGGAGGTAAATCAAGCGATCTACATACTATGAATTAATCTGTAAAGGAAAGTTAAGCACAATTCAACCAAAGAAAACAGCCATCATCCTCACCAGCTAACAAGGACATATGAAATTTTTATGAACAATTTAATACAAGAAAAATGCCAAAAATTATAAAAACTCAAGAATAGGGAAACAGAAGAAAAAGGGAGTGAAATAAAAGGCAATATGTTAAAGAACAAATAGTTGCAGAAATGGAGAAGAATTAGTAAAATCTGAAGCACAGATAAGGAGCAAATAAAAGAGCACCATGTTGGACAATGCAACTGCACGATATTTTTGATATATCATAAAAAAAAATGAGCAAGATACTTCATTTTGATATCACAACTATATACAGAGAGAATATAATATTCAAATAATTAGAGAAAAACGCATTCTAGATTTATGTAATTAGAATATACCACAAACAAAAGTTCCAGAAAGAAGAACAAACCTTTGAGTTATCTTTTAGATAAGTCTTTCCTCTAATCATAAATCCCATGCCACTAGGAGAATTCCAACAATTTGAATCCTTCTCATCCTTTCCTTTGGGTAGAGAACCATGAAATTCACTTAGATCAATATTGATTGATGATAAATAAATAAAACTGAACACACCATATCTTTAAATGCAGGACAGAAATAAAAGTTTGATGATATAAAGTGATTGAAAAAAGTTTGATATAAAATTATGTATTTATATAAACATAACAATTACTTACAAGTTTTGTTAGAATTTGAAATATAAGTTCATATGTAGTAAGGAATATGGATAATTAACTATCATATTATATTAATCCAATCAACATAAGGACAATTAAATAATAACAATAATTTCATATATTTATTTTAACCCAAACAAGTTAAGGATAAGGTGAATATTTTCGTCTTTCATATTAAAAGTCATGTTCTAAGAAATTCAAAAGTTTAACCTTTTAAGAGACTTTTATCCAATAGTATAGATAGATATAAATAGATTAACTTGTCATTATCCAAATGATTGCATTATATGTATGAAGTAGTGAAAGCACCTGAAGTTCTCTTCAAAGCTAAGCTTGTGATGGCCCACAAAACATTCTTCAATTTCACTTTCTTTTCCTGTTGCATAAAGCAGCCTTCCAGTCAAACACTTCATTCATATTTTGAATTGGAATATATAACTGATGTTTTTTTATCTGCTACTATAAACAAGATGTGTCAATTCTAACACTAGTATTCTATATTTTATACATTTAATTCACAACATGTCAGCAACGAAAGAGAGCTTAAAAAAAAGCATTTATTCACAACTAATAATTATTTTGGATGCCATCAAAATAAAATATAAAATAGAAACCAGAACCACCTTGTAAGATTGATCATCGTCATCACTCTCTTCTGATGATGAATCAGCAGAAAGTGCATCATAGAACTCATCCTTCACTTTTGCATCCTCATACTCACTACCAGAGGTGGAATCATCAGAAACTTTTGACTGGACAACTGTAGTTGCATATTTAGATTTCAATGCAGGATTTGCTCCAATATATTCCTTCAAACCCAATTGACAATTACCCATGAGTAAGCAACTGTTTACCTCACAAACATTCCAAAAAAAAATTCTTGCAGAACTGCGTAAACTTCAAATGGCATCCCGAAGAAACAAAGTAATTAATAAAATTTCTGTCCATAAAATATGTCCAGGATTTTATAATCCAATGTTGGCAGATGATAGCTAGATGTTAGTAGTTGTACAAAGAATAATTAGCTTAAGTGGAACTATAAGTTGTAAGAATTAGTGGCCTAGCTGTAGAACTATATAATAATAGCTAGCTGTTCATTTTTTTGGTGTATAAATACCTCTTGTATTTGGAGAAAAAAACACACAGAAAACAATAAGAATTAGAGTGTTTTCTGATTGTTTACACTTAAATCAACATGGTATCAGAGCCTGAAACGTTAGGCTGTTTCCCCAACGACAGTGAAGGTATTGGTGAGGTAACAGTAAAGGTGTTTTGCTAATGGAGTGAGCTCTTGTCCTCAATCATCATTCACCAGTGCTCACCGCCCACCTAAGAAGAAAGGCCACTTCAAAACGGCTTGTCGCCAAAGACTGATCTCCGAATGTCGATGCACGTGAGCTCATGCTCCATCAAAGTCTTTTCGAGTTACTGTTGACGCGTCGGCAAGTAAAGCGTGTAGACCTACTTCCGGTAACCTTTTTTCACCAGTCCTCCTTCCAACATCGTTTCCAGCCATTTCCGATCCAGACCTGGTATTTTGTTGTTCAATTTCTTACAGTTTATTTTGAGATAAAGTTTTCTCATCTACTATCGCTTCTTCAAATCAAAATACACAAAACCTGTATTTTTTTCCCTTATGTCTCTCTTGTTCAATCCTATTAAAAAAAAAAGTTTTAAAATGGCAGTGTGTAAAAAACCAATTCTTCCAATTACTGATAATCTCTCTTTACAAATTATCCCCGTTAAGCTTGATGGGATGAACTATCTTGCATGGTCAAGATTGTCTATTGCCTGTCAAAGCTAGGGGATTGCAAGGATTTATAACAAGAGAAAAAAAGAAACATGAATTAACTGATTCCTCATTTAATCAGTGGGATTCAGAAAATTCTCCCTTTATATCAAGGCCCATCAATTCTATGCAACCTATTATTGCAAAAACATATTTGCTACTTGATACCACTGAAAAAATTTGGAAAGCTGCTTCTCAAACTTACTCTCAAATGGGTAATGTTACACAAAAATATGAACTTCGAAACAAAATTCATGGTATGAAATAAGGAGAGGAGACTATTTCAGAATCAAGTGGTTTGTGACAGGAACTTGATTACTATCAGAATTTTCAAGCTGACTGCTCTACAGATGCAGTTAAGTTTCAGAAATTGTTAGAGGAGGAGCGTATTTATGACCAAATCAGAGTCCAAATACTTGGTAAAGAACCTTTACCTTCTTTGCTCCAAACATATTCATATGTTCAGCAAGAAAAAAAAAAGTGCTATGTTATATACAACAATAATTGAGAAAGTTGGATTAGCTGTCAAATCAGTTCTTGAACACCCTAAAGATCACACTGAGGACTTCCGACAATGTGATTATTGAGGGAAACCATGCCATACAAGAGAAACTTGCTGAAAATTGCATGGTAAACCAAACAAAGGCCATGGGGGAAGGAAGAGGAGTCAGGTAAAGACGCAAGCAAATTTGACTGAGGCAACAGGGTCGACTGGTGCAACAACCTTAAGCCACAATATATCCATGAAGAGGTTCACTATTTAAGGCAGCTTTTATCTCAGTTTAATGCCAACTCAACTTTCGGTTCATCCAACCTTGTAACCACAGGTAATGTGTCTCCTGCTAACCATAATACTTGTTCATAGATTATAGATTCAATAACAAATAGACATATGACAAGCTCTTTAAGAAGGTTTCTAACCTATTCTTCATGTCCAAAAGGAAACAATGCCAAAATAGTAGATGGCTCTTTTACTCCTGCATCTAGAACAGGTTCTATTAATTGTACTCCAAATATTAGATTATCCTATGTCCTTCATGTGCCTCGTTTTCCTATTAATTTGTTATCTGTCAGTTCCATTACAAAATCTCTTAATTGTAAAATTGAATTTTTTCTAAAACATTGTGTTTTTCAGGATCTGCAAACAAAGAAAATAATTGGCAGTGGCAGACTGCAGGATGGCCTATACATTTTGGATGGAAGTCTCAATTCTAATTTTAGTACAAATCACGCCCTTTTTGGCAGAAATAAGGATTTTAAACAAGAAATAATACAATTGCATAGGCAGTTAGGGCATTCGTTTTTTTGTCTTAGGAAAGAAATTCCCAAACATGTTTAAAGGAATTTCATTTGACTCCTTATTTTGTGATGCTTGTGAATTTGTTAAGCATAGGAGGAACTCATATCCTTTGAATAATAATAAGAGTACAATTCTTTTTATGACTATACAGTCCAATGTTTGGGGACCCACTCAAAACACTTCATTGACTAGTTATAGGTAGTTTGTTACTTTTATTGATTGTTGTACCAGGATAACTTGGATATACCTATTGAAGGCAAAAAGTGATGCATTTTCTTGCTTTCAATCTTTTCATAAGATGATATAAACCCAATTTGATACTAAAATTAAAATCCTTAGGTCAGACAATGGAAAGGAATACATGGATGGTGTTGCTAAAAATAATGTTGCTAAAAGAAAAAATAGACATATTTTAGAAGTAGCTCGAGCTCTCATGTTCACCATGAACCTTCCAAAATCTTATTGGTGAGATGCAATCTTAAAAGTTGTTTATCTTATCGTAGAATGCCTCTTAAAACACTCAATTTTAAAAGCCCTCTATAGGCTTTGTAAGGGAAAAATTCTTACATTATTCCTCCAAAGGTATTTGGGTGTGTGTGTTTTGCTCATGCTAGAAATGTTGGGAAATTAGAACCTAGGGCTCTTAAATGTGTATTTGTTGAATACTCTTCCACTCAAAAGAGATATAAGTGTTACCACCCTCCCTCTATGAAATATTTTGTTAGTATGGACATTACTTTCGGAGAATCTGAGCCCTACTTTAATTTTTTCCAATCTCATCTTCAGGGGAGAGAATGAGAAAGAAGAGAAGAGTCCTAGATTGGCCACACTTGATAATTCTATTTTGGAAGATAATCCTATTCAGGAGGAAAGTTCTATTTAGGGGGAGAAGATTTTGATTCAAAAGGAGAATATTGGGCATTTGGATATACCTTATTTGAGGAGATTTCAAAGAAAAATAAAATAAAGAATGTCATCATGCAGTTTGTACCATGTCAAAAAACACTCCCACATCCTGAAATTTCTTTAGATCCTTCTGGTGAGTCTTCTCAACTTTCTGATTCAATTAATGATTTAGATCAGCCAATTGCCCATAGAAAGGAGTTATGTCATGTACTAAACATCCTATATTTAATTTTGTTTCATGTAACTCATTATCCTCTTCCTATAGAGCTTTTGTCTTGTCTGTTTCTTTTGTGCCTATTCCCCAGGATTGGAGAGGAACTTTCAATGATCCCAGATAGAAGGAAGCAATGGTCGAAGAAATAAATGCCCTTGTAAATAATGGAACTTGGGAACTTATCACTTCTCCTTTTGGAAAGAAATTGGTTGGCTGCAAGTGGATATTTACTGCAAAACACAAAGCTGAAAGTTTAATTGAAAGATACAATGCTAGACTTGTGGCAAAGGAATTCACTCAAATATTTGAAGTGGATTATCAGGAAACATTTGCTCCTGTTGTTAAAATGAATACTATCATAATATTGTTGACTTGTGCAGCTAATCTTCATTAGGACCTACAACAATTTGATATAAAAAATACTTTTCTTCATGGATATCTAGAGGAAGAAGTGTGCATGGAAATCCCTCCTAGTATTGAGAGTAAAGAAACACAAGGAAAGGTATGCAGACTAAAAAAGGCTCTGTATGGACTAAAATAGTCTCTTAAAGCATGATTTGATAGATTCAGTAAAGCCATGATTTCCTTTGGGTATCAACAAAGTAATGCTGATCATACCTTGTTCATTAAGCACTCTAAAGGCAAGATTACTCTACTCATTGTCTACGTTGATGATATTTTGGTAATTGGAGATGATAGAGAAGAAGTAGCTCGACTAACGAAACTACTAACTCAGGAATTTGAGATCAAGAATCTAGAGAAACTACAATATTTCCTAAGAATTGAAGTAGTTAGATCAAAAGGGGAAATCTTTATCTCACAGAGGAACTATATCCTAGATCTTCTACAAAAACCAGGTATGCTGGGTTGTAAGCCAACAGATTCTCCTATTAAAATTAATCATAAGCTACAAGCAAGAATAGAAAATTCAGTTGACATGGGAAAATATCAAAGATTGGTAGAAAAATTTATTTATTTATCACACACTAGACCAGACAGCATATGAAATTAGTGTGGCCAGCTAATATATGCATGATCTCCGTGAACCCCATTTACATGCAGTCTACCGAATTCTATGATATCTTAAGTCGGCTCCTGAAAAAAATCTTCTTTTCTCTAAGCATGGTCACCTTCGAATTGAAACCTTCATAGATACAGATTGAGCTGGATCTCTTGATGATAGAAGATCATCCTCTGGCTACTATACTCTTGTGGGTCGAAACTTAGTTACTTAGATGAGTAAAAGCAATGTGTGGTTTCTCGATCAAGTGCAGAAGCAGAATATAGAGCTATGGCACAAGGTGTTTGTGAACTACTTTGGCTGCAAAAGTTACTAAAGGAATTAAAATTATTGAGTTAAGACAATTTGTCCATGTTTTGTAACAATAAAACTGCCATCAGCATAACTCAAAACCCAGTTCAATATAACCGTACAAAACACATTAAAATAGATCGACACTTTATTAAACAAAAATTGATAGGTAGTTCTCTAAGTCTATTTCATGTATCATCAGACAAACAAATGGCCGATGTATTTACCAAAGGGCTAAGCAATAGAAACTTTCACATTTTAATTTGCAAATTGGGCATGTGCAATATTTTTGCACCAATTTGAAAGGGAGTGTTGGCATACAATAGCTAGTTGTTAGTAGTTGTACAAAGAATAATTAGCTATCTAATTGTATGAGTGGAACTATTAGTTGTAAGAATTAGTGGGTTAACTGCAGAACTATATAATAATAGCTAGTTTATTTTTTTGGTGTATAAACTAAAAAAACAAAGAAAAACAATGAGAATTAGAATGTTGTCTGATTGTTTACACTTAAATCAACATCCAAATGCTTATTTTCTCTCTAAAAGCAAAATATTCTGACAGTTAAATACCAATCTAGAATCAACTCATGACTGGAGAGATACATTCCTTTCCTCCATCATCAAAAAGAACAATCCTCAAAAATAGTTTCCAGCAAGAAATATTTAGAAAGGTCAACCAAAGTGCATGCAGCAGATCAATCTTCCTGTTCAAGCCAAACAAAATCACAGATTAATATGATTCCACCACCAATACACCAATTGTTTTGAAGATAACTTTTTCCTAGAAAACATTCAGGTGGTTTAATGTATGAAGGATTTGTCAACCTGTCCGGACACAAGGAAAACTAAGACATTTTCGAAGAACATGACTTTCTGATCAAAGTAGAAAACATATAGAAAGGGAAAAAACTTTGGAAATAACGAAGATAACAACATAAATACACGGTCTCACAAGTCAGCTATCCCGACCGCTGTCAACCTCATTGAACATCACCAACATATACACTTCTTCAGCTGTTACTCTCTTATTCAACTACAAATGAACAAAAATATGAAATTCTTTCTGTCAACATTCGTATTGGCCTTTTTCATGGAAAGAATATTATTTTTTTCCCAAGATACTCCAAACATTAGAAAATCATTCCCATTGATTGTGAATACAAGACAGAAAATCATTTATTTTGTAAGAAAAAGCATTCCAGAGAAAATTATTTCTGTAACACAGGCGGAATTCCTAGGTAGGTAAAAATATTGACTACGTTCAAAAAGCTTATCACAAAATAAAGGGTATTCCAGTTAAGGAGGCTTGCCATATACTTTATCAGACAGGATAAATCACCATACAAAAATGAAAATGAAATTTTCTTGAACTTGACCATTATATAAAATCTAGGAAGCAGAATTAAATGATAAGTAGCAGACATGCCGCAATCTGATGTGCCTAGTAGATCAGTTTTTGTAGAACATGTGGTGCCAAGACTAAGAAAGAAAACTAGGCTGATCAAATCCTTAGCACCTTTCAAAAATTTGAAAAATTCTAAAATTTCTGAATAACATTTGGTAGTCTAAGCCCCAGAGATGATCAATTTTTGACTTTTGAGACTTGTAGATTGCTTCATAAAATTTTTAAGTTAATACATAAGCAAGGAGAGGAAATATGTTAGCGGTCAACTGAAAGTCTATAACCGCAGATCCAAGGGTCCACGTATTGAGTTATTGAATTAATCATTTCCATTCTGTTTTGCAATTCTGTTATTTTCCTGTTTTGTAGGAGGTGGTTCCTCCACTTTCTTTATTCATGCAGTAGTGGGAGGGAGATCCTCCACTTTCCATTCTGCTTTGCAATTCTGTTATTTTCCTGTTTTGTAGGAGGTAATTCATCCACTTTCTTTATTCATGCAGTAGTGGGAGGGAGATCCTCCACTTAGGATTATGCTCCTTGATTGTAAGAGAAGTTGATCTGCTATTTGTGTATATATTCAGCAGAGTTCAGCCTAATAAAATATATGATTAATTCCAATTGAGTTCTCTTACAAGGTTCAGTCTCCCTTTAACGAGTCTGTTGAATTCTTGACGTCCACCATAGGTCGTTCAAGGAAAAACCCTAGCCTAAACCCCCAAACACCAACCCCTAACCGTCCCATAACCCGATCCATAAGTGGGAACCCTAACATTTTGGTATCAGAGCCTAACGTTATGGGTGACACTGTTCAAGACCAACTTTCCAAAATGTTTGAATTACTTTTGGCTGAGCAGCGAGCTAACAGTGAGCTTCGAGAACAAGTTAAAAATCTCTCCACGGAATGGGAGTCCACTAAATTGACTCTCCAATCCAGTTCTTCTGCCACTCCAATCAGCAAAAGCAAGGACAAAGGTGTTTCCGGCACTTCCAATACCGAGAAATCAGGTGCCAACGCAATTGTTCCTAAATATACCAAATTAGACTTTCCTCGTTATGATGGCAAGGAAGATCCCCTCGGCTGGATTAATAGATGCAAACACTTTTTTCGCCATCAACAAACACCGGAAGAAGAGATGGTGAGCTTAGCATCTTATCATCTCGATGGAATTGCACAGCTGTGGTACTTGCAACTGCTGGATGATTTTCCAAATCCATCTTGGGAAGAGTTTTCGCACCAGTGCAACCTCAGATTTGGCCCCCCAATTCGCAGCAACAAATTGGGCGAACTGGCTAAATTAAAACAAACAGGTTCTGTTGCAGATTATCAGAACCAATTTGAAGCTCTTATTTCGCGTGCTGGTACACTCACCCAATTTCAGAAAGTGCAGCTCTATTTAAGCGGTTTGCAGGACTCAATCTCTGTGGAAGTCGAGCTCCATCACCCCGCTGATTTGGTAACGGCGATGAGTATGTCAAAACTCTATGAACAGAAACTTTTTTCTCGTTCTTCAGCTGCAAGAGATACACGTCTCGCTGCACTTCCACCAGAACCCCGCGCCAATCGGGTAGTGAGGAGGTTGTCCCATGAAGAAATGGAGGAGAGGCGGAAAAAGGGACTATGCTTTAACTGTGATGAGCAATTTGTTCGAGGCCATCAATGTAAGCATTTATTCTGGATCGATTTGGAAGAAACGGAGGACGTAGATAACTTTAATGCAGATCCAGAAATTTCTTTGAATGCTATTACTGGAATTCAAAATCCTCAGTCCATGCTTCAAGCTTGCGGACAAGCTTCCATTGGGAGAGGGAAGTAATGTTAGCGGTCAACTGAAAGTCTATAACCGCAGATCCAAGGGTCCACGTATTGAGTTATTGAATTAATCATTTCCATTCTGTTTTGCAATTCTGTTATTTTCCTGTTTTGTAGGAGGTAGTTCCTCCACTTTCTTTATTCATGCAGTAGTGGGAGGGAGATCCTCCACTTTCCATTCTGTTTTGCAATTCTGTTATTTTCCTGTTTTGTAGGAGGTAATTCCTCCACTTTCTTTATTCATGCAATAGTGGGAGGGAGATCCTCCACTTAGGATTATGCTCCTTGATTGTAGGAGAAGTTGATCTGCTATTTGTGTATATATTCAGCAGAGTTCAGCCTAATAAAATATATGATTAATTCCAATTGAGTTCTCTTACAAGGTTCAGTCTCCCTTTAACGAGTCTGTTGAATTCTTGACGTCCACCATAGGTCGTTCAAGGAAAAACCCTAGCCTAAACCCCCAAACACCAACCCCTAACCGTCCCATAACCCGATCCATAAGTGGGAACCCTAACAAAATATTTTAACCAACCTGCCACTTGGGATAATACCGCATGAGGAATAGTCTTTTCAAACTTTGAGCAGCGATTAGCCTTCCATCTAAACCATCCTGCATGATGTATCTCTAATGTTTGCATAACAAGACATCTGATGGTATTTGAACCCATGGGAGTGTTTAAATTTCCGATCTCCCAAGTTGAAGCTACAGGACATGATGGTAGAGGGAGAAAGAAAAAAAAAGCAAGTTAGTAGGCTTGTGTGTTTGGATACTTTCAATATCAAGCAGACACTTGACACTTTTACCAGGCAAACAAAAAAATCCAAAAATGATAAATGATAAACTAAATAACATTGAGCGATTGAAAGAAGCTTCTTTATCTGTTTAAATATGGGTATGCAAATGCCCATGTTAGGAACAATAATTAATCATTATACCGCACATTTCTAATAAGAACCTATAATTTGTTCCAAAAAGTTTGGACAAGAAAATCTGAGAGAGAAAAATTAGTAATGCAGCATATCAATTTCATTTCAAGCAATTGACTAATGTACAAATGATGCACACGGAAAGTTTTCATTTACCAATTTAATTATCAGTGTAAACCTGATGTCAAAACATTTGTATCTCATTTCCTGTTAAATGTCATACGTCCAGTATTTGTCTAAATCCTTGATAATGGTATATAAATAGATTAGTAGTATAAGATGAAGACAACTGCTTCAGTTACCCAGAAATTTTCCAGTTCAGAAAATTAATTCACTTACGATTGATTTTTGTACGTCGATATCCAGATCTAGGAGGTCGCTTCTTATGTACAGCTGGAAATTGTAATATTGCTGCAGAAATAAACAAACATATGTCAGTCAACTATATAGGAGGCAGATTAATCCTTTCAATGGAAAAAAACTGTAACCAAATATTGGCAAAGCAAAAGCCAAATAATGAGATAAATTTACAGACAACCAAAGAAAAATTAATATAGTTCACATGAGAGAAACAATCATGCAAGGCACCATTGTGACGGCAATGGATCTCAAAGTAAGTACTACAGGTCATTCCAAAATACTAGTTGCATTGTCTCCCAGCCAAAAACTATGTTCTCAGTGAACTATATCTGTGTGGATTCTCCCTTTGCAGACATAGTGACACATTTACAAAGCATATAAGTCTACGCTGATGTTTGCCGCACATCAGGGCCTCTCTCCAGGCTGAGATGCAGTCTCACAGATTGTCTAAGACTTCAAAACCAGCTTGAACAAAGAACAATAACCAATGATCCAAGTATGTCTTTTGCCACCGCCACCAGATCAACATTCGGTACTAATGACTACAGAAAATAGCTCACAAGCAGTGAATTTGCAGAAAAAATCAGGTCTTCATGGCTAGAAATCAAGGGAGAGGAAAGAGGCCAATCTTGCTAGCCTCAAAAGTCCACAGTATATTGTATAGCATGCAACTTGATGACAAGACTAACTGTAAATTAAGCATCGCTTACTATATGTTCCATCTTGGCCACTAAACCACTGCCTAGAGAAAAGAAAATCTCTTTTGGATTGCCACCTGCAAGAGACATCACCTGACAAGTTAAACAAAATAGAGGTATAAGAAACAAGATGAAGTTGAAACCAACTTCCTGTAGCAAAGACAATAATTGATCCCTTGTGATTCCAGTCAATCATATGCACGATATAAACAAGGAAAATTTCTGGAGGAGTACAACTTAAATTTTGATGATTTAAAAAAAAAAAAGCTAAAAGAAAGATAAAATATGCAAAAAAAAAAAAGAAAGAAAAGAAAAGAAAAAAAAAAGAGAACACTAGCATAGATAATTAAAGGATAAAATAGTGACGGCACATTGGATAGAAAAGCACAAAAATCCAAACAGGCTAGCACATGCAACTTTATTACTTTGGTGTTAACTTAAGATTAGGAACAAGGAATTCAATTTGTTACAATAGATACAATACAAACAATTATGATAACATAACAACTTTGGACAAAAGACATAAGAATGAGCAGCAGGCTAGCAACAGGGAGTTTTAGGGTTTAACCAAACAAAGGTGAATACTTTCTCCCTTATCCTCTGTCACGTATTCAAGAAGGCGTAAGGGTAAGTAGGTAAATGTGAGTGTGTGGAAATGAGCAGCTAATGGTTGAAGCAATGATCTAGGAGGTGGTGTGAGAGTAGGACCACAGGAATGAAAAACAGAAAGTAACAAATTGTGAGTCAGTAGGAGGATTTCATGGTTACCGTACTGATTATTTGTCTTTTAGTATTATTTTGCTACTTATTAAAGTGTACCGATAGCCTATAGTCCTTAGGAATGAGATTATCAATTATCTTCTCTAATTCTGTTTCTTCTCTCTCTCTCTTCTTTTGCTATTCTCTTTACTTCTGATTGTATCAGTGTGGGTTCAGGTAGCACTGTTACAAATTGGTATCAGAACTCACGATACTCGGCCTGTTATCCACATTCATTACTACGATGAGCAAGTTGAGGAAAACTAGAGGTACCGATGAGCTCGTCTCTCTTCAAGATGACATGAATCTCATAATGGAAACAATGTAGAGGGAACAACATCGCAATTTTGATCAATTTCATGAGGAGCAGCTCAAGCTGAGTACTTAGTTGGGGCAGATGATGCAGAGTTCACAGGACAAAGGGAAAGAACAGTTGATTGAGGACTCATCTGCTACTCATAAAGGCTTATTACCTAATCCACCCCTAAAATTTCATGTATCACAAGGTACAGTGGTAGGAGAAAGGACCGATGGAATGGAACCATTGTTTGCAGGACCGGCTCAATTAAATGGTGGCGGTCGTGGGTATTATAACCACTTACTTCCAAAGATGGATTTACCCATCTTTAAAGGGAAGGATGCCTAATCCTAGTTGTGTAAGTGTGAAAAATATTTCAGGATTTATGGAGTTCCGGAAGAAAGAAAGGTTGAACTAGCTACTCTTTACCTCTCAGATGTTGCACAAAGATGGTTTCGGGGGTGGATGCAGACCAATGCTAACGCCAGATGGGAGGAATTTGCCAACGCCTTGCTCATGAGGTTTCGCGAGTCGCTAATTGAAGATGTCATCGCCGAGTTCCATCAGCTATGACAAACAGAGACTGTGAAGAAGTATCAAGAGGCCTTTGAAGAAATTAAAGCCAAGGTTGAGAGGGGTTGTCCCAATCTCTCTGAGTCTTATTATCTTTTGAGTTTTTTGGGAGGATCGAAGGAAGAAGTTGGGGCGATGGTGAGGATCTTGTAGCCGGTGTCGTTGAATGTTGCCGTTGAGCATGCAAGATTACAGGAAGTAGTGATTGAAGCTTCCCAGAGAACTTATCCTTCTCAAAACGCACTGTATAACCGATCCATACCCACTCCGACTCAAACCAAGACCCAGATCTAGACCCAATTTAAAACCCAGGCAAATAAAACCTCAGTGCAAACTCCTAACCCAAATCCTACCAACCCAAAAATCTCTAGCTCGTACACTCCCAAATCACAGCAAAATAGCTAGAAATTCCAAACCTCTTATAACCCTAATAAACGCAGATCAAATACTTGTTATCGGTGTGGGGATCGATATTTTCCTAGGCATCGTTGCGACGAAGCAAGTGGTGATGCTTCAAGGAATCGATGAAGAGGAAGAATTCAATTTTGGGGTTGAAGAATGGCAGAAGGTTGAAGAGACTGAGGTTTACGAAGGTCCGGTTGAACAGGGACAACTCTCTCTCCACTTAATCAATGGGAATCCGACTGACAACACCATCAGGATAAGAGGGCAAATTAAAAATAAGGTCATCTTTATCTTGATTGACTCTGGAAGCTCATATAGCTTCATTGATCCCAAGTTAGTCGAGGAGTTGAAGCTAGCTACCATTACTGTTAATCCAATGGCAGTAACAGCAGTTGATGGACGGAGACTAACAGTTCGAACAAACTGTTTGGAGTGTGGATGGCTCATGCAGTGAATGAAGTTTCAATTTAATTTAAGAGTCTTAAAGTTAGGTGAGGATGAACTTGTGTTAGGGATGGACTGAGAACTTATAATCCAGTTACTCTAGATTTTGTGGACTGCAAGTTGTTATTCAAGAAAGATGGCAAAGCTGTAAAGTTAAAAGGGATTACAGAGAAGGGGCAACTGAGAATGATGAGTGGAAAAGAGCTGGGGAAAATCATTCAGAATGGTTGGAGTGGGGTAGCAGCCAGGCTATTTACCATTCAATTAACTACCATTCAACCTTCTTTCCTTCAACACATTCCATCCAACCCAGAATTTCAGAGCTCCCTTCAAGCCTTGTTAACCAAATATCACCATCTTTTCCTTGCCCCAAAAGGCTTGCCTCCCATTCAAAACATAAACCATCGTATCAATCTCAAACCAAACACAAACCCTATCAGCCATAGACCTTATAAATATCCCCACTTCCAGAAAACCGAAATCGAAAAGTTGACACAAGAAATACTAGAGCAGTCCATCATACAGCCCAGTTAAAGTCCATTCTCTTCTCCTACTCTTTTAGTTAAGAAGAAGGATGGTAGTTGGCGGTTTTGTGTGCTGCTCCCCTATCCAAACCCGCAAGTGACTAAGCTCGAGACGAGCCATAACATAAGGGGCGAATCTACTCTTCGTAGAATCGACCATAGATATCTTCTTTTTTCGGTATATTTGCATCAGGCATAGCCCCTACTAGTAAGACTGTGTTCCCGAAAGGGGACGAAACCTATCTAAGATCCTGTGTGCGACTTCGCTAACTCACTCGCCTATTATACTACACCCTACTATACAATACATTAGTAGGCTAGGCTAGGCTAACGCTGACTTCTACTAATGTATTGTATAGTAGCGCCTTTTCCTTTTGGAATAAGACCATTATCTTTCAAAAGTCAAGTAGGCGAACCTATAGGTCCTTAGTAGCGTTGACAAAGAAGAACAAGTATCCAATTCCAATTATTGAAGATCTGTTGAACGGGCTGTATGGGGCCATTGTGTTTTCTAAAATCGATTTGAGGGCAAGATATCATCAAATTCAGTTGGAACCTTCTGATACCTATAAGACTGCATTCAAAACGCATGTTGGGCATTTTGAATTTAAGGTTATGCCCTTTGGGCTAACCAATGCCCCAGCAACTTTTCAAACCCTAATGAATCAAATATTTCAACCGTATTTAAGACAGTTTGTGTTAGTCTTCTTTGATGATATTCTTGTGTATAGTAGGAGTATTGAGGAGCATCCGAGGCATCTAGATATTGTCTTTCAAGTTTTATGTGAGCAGCAATTGTATGCCAAGAGGGAGAAGTGTGTATTTGGCTGCCCATCAATGGAGTATTTGGGATATATTTTCTCTGCAGAAGGAGTATCCACTGATGAATCTAAAATTCAAGCAATGCTCGAATGGCCTACTCCCAAGACTCTAAGGCAACTTCGAGGATTCTTAGGGTTGACCGGTTATTATAGAAGATTCATCAAAGGCTATGGGGTTATCTGCAAGCCTCTCTATGCTCTATTGAAGAAGCAAGCATTTCATTGGAATTCAAAAGCTCAACTTGCTTTTGAAAACTTGAAACAACTAATGACTACTGCTCTAGTCTTAGCTCTGCCCAATTTTGCAAAACCATTTGTTCTAGAGTGTGATGCAAGTGGTTCGGGTATAGGGGCAATGTTGATGCAAGAGGGACGACCCATTGCATACATCTCTAAACAATTAAGTCCTCGGAATCAAGGCTTGTTAGCTTATGAAAGTGAATTACTGTCTTTGTAGTCAGCAAGGGGGGACATTACTTAGAACAAGGCAGCTTCATCATCAACACGGACCATCAGAGTAAAGGCTCCATAATTATGTGCAATAGAGGGGCATTTCTAAGCTTTTGGGGCTTGAATACAAAATCAATTACAAAAAGGGTAAAGAGAACAAGGCAGTTGATGCATTATCTAGAAAAGATTACAGTGAAAGGATCCTCTTTGCTTCAGCAGTGGTACCAGCATGGGTTAATGAAGTTGAACAATCCTACCAGAATGACCAGCAGGCTCAAGAGCTCATAGTGGCAGCTGTTTCAACTCCTATAACACCTCCTAATTATTCATTTAAAAAGGGAATACTCAGGTATAAAGGGAGACTCTTCATTGGCAGCACCGACTTAAGGAACAAATTATTGGCACAATTCCATAATAGTCCATTGGGAGGGCACTCAGGAATCAGGGCAACCTATAACAGGTTGAAAGCCTATTTCTATTGGCCTAATGTGTGCATCAAGTGTAAGCTAGAAAATTGCCCTTACCTTGGGTTACTGCAGCCTCTTCCCATTCCAACCACTGCTTGGTCATCCATTAGCATGGATTTTGTTGAACAATTGCCAAAGTCTAAAGGTTTCAACACTACCTTGGTAGTGATGGATAATCTCACAAAGTCTACCCACTTTATTCCTTTTGCACATCCCTATTCAGCTTCCACAATTGCTAGACAATTTCTCAATCACATTTGCAAGTTTCATGAGCTACCTCAGGTAATTGTGTCCGACAAGGATAAGATTTTTAGTAGCTTGTTTTAGAAGGAGTTATTTCAGTTACTGGGAGTTCAACTTCATATGAGTTCAGCTTATCACCCCCAAACAGATGACCATTCTGAAAGATTGAATCGCACCTTGGAGACTTATTTAAGATGCATGACTCATATGCAACCTAAGAAGTGGGCTGATTGATCGCCATTAGCTGAATGGTGGTATAATACAACCTACCATTCAGCCATTCAAATGCCACCATTCCAAGCATTGTATGGATATAATCCTGCTTCACCTCCCCTACTCAATATTCAAACTGATGTGGCTGCTGTTGAAGAATTATTGCTGGAACGTAAGCATATTCAAAATTTGTTCAAGGAAAATTTACAGAAAGCTCCACAGAGGATGAAAGTACAAGATGACAAAAGAAGAAGTGAACGTGCTTTTGAAATTAGTGATTGGGTGTACCTAAAGCTTCAGCCATATCGCCATAGCTCCATTGCCTTAAGGAGAAATCTTTAAGTTATTAGCCATGCATTATGGAGCCTTTGAGATTTTGGAGAAGATAAGGGCAATAGCTTACAAATTAAAGCTACCGGAGAATTCTCGAGTACATATAGTTTTCCATGTATCCTTGCTTAAGAAGAAGGTGGGATCAAGTGTGGTACCAGTTACTGAACTGCCAGACATAGGGGCAGGAGAGGTTCTTATCGGGCCAGAGAAATTTCTGAACTCTATAGTCATTTACAGAGACAACCAACATGTTCAGCAGGTGTTGGTTAAATGGCTCAACTTACCTACTACAGATGCTACTTGGGAGGACCTTACTTTCATTGCTAATCAATTTCCTTCAGTCATGCATTCTTGGGGACAAGAATGGCTTCGAGGGGAAGGTATTATCACGTATTCAAGAAGGCATAAGGGTAAGTGGGTAAATATGAGTGTGTGGAAATGAGCAGGTAATGATTGAAGCAATGATCTAAGAGGTGGTGTGAGAGGAGGACCATAAGAATGAATAACAGAATGTAACAGATTGTGAGTCAGCAAAAGGATTTCATGGTTACCATACTAATTCTTTGTCTTTTAGTATTATTTTGCTACTTATTAAGATGTACTGATAGCCTATAGTCATGAATGAGATTATCAATTATCTTCTCTAATTCTATTTCTTCTCTCTCTCTCTCTCTCTCTCTCTCTCTCTCTCTTTCTTTTCCTCTCTTCTTCTGCTATTCTCTTTACTTCTGATTGTATCAGTGTGGGTTCAGGTAGCACTGTTACATCCTCTCCCTCATTGTCACAGTTTAACTGGCTAAAATACAAACCAGAATCAAAATAATGGTGAAAAAATGAAAATGGCCAATAATTGCTGATATATTACAGGACATATTAAAAGTAGAAATGAAGAAAATGATACGAGAGAGATATCAACTGAAGGATCTCTGTGAAGCCAATTGAAGTGATATAATAAAGTTTGTTACCAGACATACTAAAAGATATTTTACAAGGAATTTCCGTATGTTTGTAAAAAAGCAGAATCATTTCATAAGCAATTGTACAATATTCTTATTGTTTGGCTACAAATATTAACTCCCATCCTAATTTTAAATGTACAACCACCTACAGCTCTTCATCCCAAAACCTATCCTAAACCTAAGCAACAGTCTGAACCCAAATTGTCATTGGGTTACAAAATCAAACCAAAGCTTCAACAGTTCATCATTGTTATACATGATACAGATCATTTTATTAAGTTTGGCAATAAAAAATTTCTGGAACTCAAGTAATAATGCATATGCAGTTAACTACTGTCAAATTAGGCAGCGAAGTGCAAAACAACCACCAGCTAACTTAAAAAACATACCAACTAAAATAGCACACTGGAATAAAGGATAAGTGACTCAAGCCTAATAGCATTACCATGTAAGATATTTTGGATCATATGTTCCATAGACAACATCATAGTGTCCATCATAAGAATCTAACAGCTCCAAGTCACCTGTCAAAGTATCCCACCTGTAACAATTTTTTTTCTTTAAACAAGTCAGATGTAAAGAAATATTGTCAATAATTTACAGAAAATGCAAAGTTTTGGAAGTCAAAAAAGTAAAATTAAAACATTAAAGAATAAACAAAAGAGGACTATTTAATATATTTCATTACTAAATTGGCCATAATGTCTGATATTTCACAACCCATGCAGAATCACATTAAAAAAATACTCTGCCGTGTTTTCAGAAAATAATAATACTTTTACAATACAAGTTGTTATTAGAACATAACAACAGTTTATTGATCATCTAATGGTTAGAATCTCTATAAAATGATTTAATGTCTTCTTTGGAAGGCACACTGTCTGTGCAATTGCTTTTACCTTTTTTTTTCGGCATTCCACATCTTAGAAACCAAAACAGTGTTTTAAACCTAAAATCATTTCATAATTCTTTCATGCACAGTACTTTGTCAGACCATCTAGGTTTTTCTGTGTTTATGCTTTTTATTTTAATCAAGAAAAAAGTTCTGCTAAAAGTGTTGTTTGTGATTTGAGATTATAGACATGAAGCGAAATGCTATCAAGGGAATCAATTGTAGAACTAGAATATAATTTCGTACTCAATTTTGGGGCTATGTAACACTCTGTACTTTGAGGATATCCTGTCATGCAATGTGAATCAGAAATAACAAATATAAATATCATATTTTTTTGGATTTCTTTTCAACTCATGAATGTAGACAGCATCTATTGTTTTTTATATGTGTGCGTGTGTGTTGTGTGAATTTGGGAGCATGTGGATAACTAATGAAGGAATGGCAATAATAATATGTTTGTTTGAAAAGTAAATTAACCACCCTAACTTAGCATGAAGCCTCTATTACATAGAAATGTAAAAATGGTTCTAACATGACTACTTGAACAATTCAATTCAGAGGCTTACGCTGATAACAATGGGTTTGATACATTCTTTCTTTGTCCTTTCTATTTGATTTATAATTAGATTTGAAGAGCCAGATCAAAAGAGTGGTCACAAAAGGCAAAAGAATTAATAATGCGATAACTGCAAGGCTGTGAATGGTACAAGGCATGGTCACATGAACACTGACAAATTACAACTACAATGCACACTTCGTTATTTAAGCATTTATTTCAATTTTGTTGTCCTTTTCCTTTTTTTTTTATTATCTTGATTGACAAACTTCTTTCCTTTATCTTTTTTTGATAATTTTTTTGTTGTATTGATATTGTATCTAGCACATACCTATAATATCTTACAGCAAATATGTTTTAAAATCAACATCTTACACAAAGAAGCAAAAGAAGAATCAAGTAATTTACAAATCAATTTATGTCTCTCAAATATTAATTTACAGCCAACTCAAGGAAATTCATACTAGAAAATAATTTTTTTATCATGAAATTATTATTTAATGAAATTACAAATAAAAAATAAACATACATTTAAAAAATACAAGGGATCACATGCAACTCATCTAAAAAGAAGCCAAGTATCAATTAATGTGTAATGAATATGCAAGAGAGATCTAGAAGATTGATCTAGAAACTTACTCGTATCTTTGATGCCGCTCAACATTTAAAATGGCTTCAAAAACAGTATCAGCGGTGGCATCAATGACACCAACAGCCTTGACAAGAACACCTTTACTATTCTACACAGAGTAAAATTTTATTATAGAATTCAGGCTCTTCATGGAGACCATTGAAGTTCCATTCTTCAGTTCAATTGAATATGATAACAGAAAACATAAGCACAATATGTAATTATGAAAACAAACGATGATATTTCACAAACATTTATACACATGCAGAATTGCACTAATTTAATGCAAAGACAACATACTGTATATTTCACGTCTTAATAAGCTAGTTACCCAACTCAATCATGAATCATGCATATCACATTTTCAAGAAAAATTGCCTGAATGACTTAACAGCATTAAGTTGACACACAACTTCTTCCTCCCAACCATCTTGATAAGAAAAGAAATTTTTAACCAGAAAAGAATGGAAATTACAACTTGGAGGAAAAAACAACACACAAAAACAATAAGCAAAACTGAACAAAAAGTAATCCCTTCTAGTCAGGCTGATCAATACCTAAAGACATTCCCCTGCAAAATCCAGTACTTCAGCATTAGAAAATATGGAAAAAAAGTAACTCCGAGACACAGTCTTCCAACACAATTGGGTCTAATACTTTTATCAGCAACACAAATATGATATGAAAATAATGTGTCAAACATCTCTTTCACTAACATTGGCAACCAAATTCAATTTTTATGAACAAAAAAAACCAAATTCAAATTCAAAGAGACTTATGAACTTATTTGGTTGGTACATTGTTGGAAATTTATTAACAGGTCTAGAAAACAGAGAAATTTAGAGATAAGGATACAAAGAAAATGCAACAAGGATATACCATAAAATTTTAATTTAACATTTGTTTATAAGTGATTCAGTTTTCTAGTTAACTGGCTACAGGAACAATATTTTCCATTAATCACTGCTCATTCTCACCAATAGTTCCAAATATCAGTTGTTACGTAGCACATCGTCATAATTGCAGCAGCAAGTCACTATGACAGTGACATCCTCAAAAATGATACTATAATTTTTCTAAACTTCACAACAATACCATCCTCAAACTTGGCCATAACATACTTCATGCCTACAACACAATTAGAACAGTAATTTAAACCTTGTTCTCACTGACGCTAAGACTGGGACACAACCACCCATTGCTTCTAAAAATAAGAAATTCATCCTTTTTTTTATGTGGGGATGGTTGGTGGATGATGCAAATAGCCAATATCGAATCTTTGGAACACTTTGAAATGAATAGAAGATTTCTTTATCAATATTGCTTATATTACTTTGATCTCAAAAAGGAAACATTGCGCATATTTGTGCATATTTTCTTTTCATGTACAATTCAGATCTATATACAAAATTCAGTTGAATTTTTACTTAAAAGGATAGTTAAGGAGAAATAGCCAGGGGCCTCCATCTGTATTAATGATTATTGACAAAGCACAATATTGTTCCTCGAACTTCTTGATGAAATATCATCCAAAAAATCCAGTACATCAAAGGACTAAGAAAGAAAACCTCTTATATATACAATTTTAACAACAGTATGAAACACACAATGAAAATACCTTGGAATCAGACACATCCTCAAAGATTCGAACACCTGAAATCAAAAGGAACACAAATTAGTTAAAGGCAGAAAATAAACTCATTCCCTTAAGATCTATTATCAACATATATATCAAAAGTCTGTTTTAAAATGCTATAGCAGTATGACAGTAATCTAGGAAATCAGTGTTTGCATATTAATTGAAAATTCTATTGTATGTTCCAGCAGGCCCAGTAGCCATCAACTTTGATGAGACTCCCAGCCAAAAGCAAGGAGGATTTACAATTGAAGTCATTTCCCAATGCATAAAGGAAATTACTCCTTCCCACTCCACAGGCCTACCACATAATTAGCATTGTCTTCTGGTTCATAAGAATGAGCCTTCCATATTAAATGTTAATCTGCCCCAACCTAATTTTTTATGGGACCCGTTATTGTAGCTTAGAAAATTTTCATAAAGTTGTTTTATGTAGAGAATAAAAATTTTACATAGTAAATGTTTTTACCAAATAGGCACTGCAAAATCTAAACTCAAAGATAGGATTAATTGCCGAAATTTCCTCAACTGTTTGCAATTTGCAGTTATAGCATGTACTTTTGAAAACGACAAAGTTTAGCCCATATTTCAGTTAAGAGGATCATGGCCAAGACATAGAAATCTATCCATCCATTTAATTATATATAAAATTAGCTTCAATTAGCCATGTAGAACTACATATATGTCAACATAAAGACAGACTTGGGAGGTTTGCCATGTAATTTCCAGCAATTCTTCTTAATATGCCCCTCTTCTTTACAATAGTGACATATTCGGATTGTGCTACTACCTCCACTTCTGGTTTTGCCTCCCTGATTAGCATTACTTACTAGAGCTACTATATCACCCGATCCACTATCAGTCATCATATCTTCATCTTTAGAAACCCGAAGTAACCGAGCATACACTTCTGAAAGTGAAGGAAGTGTCCCCCCACTAGTTAACAACTGAGTGCGAGCCATACTATATTCAGGCCCTAACCCTGCTAGGAAACACTGCACTTGCACAAGTTCTTTCTGTTCTTGCATTTTCTTTACATCGGCAACAATAGGAAAGATAGATCGCTCTTCTTCAACAGCATTTTTGAATTCTGCATAATACTGTTTAAGAGAGCGGCCTTTTTGATCCGGTCGATAGAGTTTGAAAAGCAGGTTGTGCACATAGGACATATCTTCTTTAGAAGCAAACATAAATTTAAGATACTCCCATAATTCTCTAACAGACTCGCAGTGGGTCACAACATCGTCAACCGATGGATCTAAAGTATTTTGAATTTGATTAAACAATTTATCATACTCTTTTACCCATTTCTTCCTAGCCTCAGGGTTCGAGGGAGGGTAACTAGTTCAATGGTCCTCTAAATCAGCACTGTTCACAAATCTACGAATAATTCTTTTCCATTGAGCATAATTATGATTTCCGGTTAACTTTCTATCAGTGATTCTTGACGAACCAAACGTAATCTCAGTTACAACCTTCTGTTCACTACTGTCCCCCATTTAACACAGAGAAAATAACATTGAGAAGTCCAAAAACACAA
The DNA here is from genome assembly GCA_947685225.1 of Garcia nutans. Taxonomy (NCBI): domain Eukaryota; kingdom Viridiplantae; phylum Streptophyta; class Magnoliopsida; order Malpighiales; family Euphorbiaceae; genus Garcia; species Garcia nutans. Next base: position 25,224,675 of record CANTUV010000007.1, on the reverse strand, counting down.
CCAAACAGAAAAAAAAGAAAAAAAAAAAAAAACAGAACCTGATCACTGTTCACGTGCACTGATCACTATTCACGTGTCAGAAACGAGGAGAATGCAAAAACGGACCACCAGAACAGACAGCTGCCACCAATGCGACGCCGGAACAGGAAAGTCGACCGCCGGTAACCGTCGCACGCTCCTTCACACGCTGGCGCGTGATCTCTGGCCGGAAAACTACAGTGGCGCGTGTACCTCACTCGCCGCCCTCTGGACCGCCGAACTTCAAAGGATGGCCGAACTGGACCTGTTCTACCTTAAAGTGGGGACTGTGATGAGAAACAGGCAGTCTAGGTAGGTGACCTAGACTGTTCTCCAAACTGTAGTAAAATCGAGCAAACAAGCTCACCCAGAATAGGAAGGCTCTGATACCATATAAAACACAGAGCAATTGAGAAGGTTTTCTTTATATTGGAAGGGAAAAACTACACATATTTATATACAAAGAGATTCCCTAGAATAGGAAGCTAATCCCTCTAGAATAGGAAACTAATCCTATAATTAATACTAAAATCTCTACTAATTACAACTATAATCTCCTTTCTATATCTGTACAGATTCTACTATAACATTTACATCCATCTCCGACGCAGATTGTGTATTTTCTTACCTAAGAACAAACTGTCCTTTGTGGAGCCAATTTTTTTTTCTACTACCAGTTTTATTCTGCTGGTGCCACCCCTGCATTTCATTCTATTAACTTTAGTAACTGGTTTGGAGTTCCATCGGAACACATTCTCCTGCCAGTAAAGCCTCTATTTCACGAGGTACCACTTTTTTATCCACTCGAGAAATTTTCTCACTAGCGTTTTGTGAAGGAATATGGCATACTCTAAAAAATCGATTCTTCCTATATTCGATAGTCCATCTCTTCATATTAGCCCAGTGAAGCTTAATGGAATCAATTACCTAGCATGGTCAAGATCCTGTCTCTTATTTATCAAAGCAAGAGGATTACAAGGATATATTACATGAGAGAAAAAGAAACCCGAGTTAACTAATTACTCTTCTAATCAGTGAAACTCAGAAAATTCTCTTATTATATCAAGGTTTATCAACTCTATGAAACCTGTTATTTCAAGAACATATTTGTTACTTGATAAAGCTGAAAAAAGTTTGAAAAGCTACTTCTCAAACGTATTCTCAAATGGACAAAGTAGCACAAAAATATGAACTTTGAAATAAAATTCATGCTATGAAACTAGGGGAGAAGACTATTTCAGAATACTTTTCAGAACTAAGTGGTTTATGGCAGGAACTTGATTATTATCAAAACTTTCAAACCGACTGCACTAATAATGCAATTAAATTTCAAAAGTTGCTGGAGGAGGAACGTATCTATAATTTTCTTGCTAGATTAAACTTGGAATATGATCAAATTAGAGTTCAAGTGCTTGGTAAAGAACCTTTACCATCCTTACTCCAAACATATTCTTATGTGCAGAAGAAGAAAGTAAAAGAAATGCTATGTTTTGTACAACAAAGGTTGAGAAAGCTGAGTTAGTTGCCAAATCAGTTCATGAACACCCTAAAAATCATACTGAGGACTACCGACATTGTGATTATTGTGGAAAATCATGACATACAAGAGAAACTTGCTGGAAATTACACAGTAAACCAAATAAAGGCCGTTGAGGAAAAAAGGGGAAGGTTCAAGCGAACTTGACTGAGGCAATAGGACCAAATGGTGCATCAACCCCAAGCGACAATCTATCTGATGAAGGAATTCAAAATCTAAGGCAACTCTTATCTCAACTTAATACCAACCCAACTGTTAGTATCTCCAACTTTGTAACCACAGGTAATGTCTTTCTTGTTGACCATAATATTTCTTTATGGATTATAGATTCAGGTGCAAATAGACATATGACATGCTCGTCAAGAAAATGTCAAACCTATTCCTCATGTCCAAAAGAAAACAATGTCCAAATAGCAGATGGTTCTTTTACTCCTGTACCTGGAATAGGTTCCATTGACTGTACTCCAAATATTAGATTATAATTTGTTCTTATATGCCTCGTTTTCCTATTAACTTTTATCTTATAGTTCCATTACTAAATTCTTAATTGTAAAGTTGAGTTTTTTTTTTTTTTTCAAACCATTGTGTTTTTCAGGATTTGCGAACAAGGATGATGATTGGCAGTGGTAGACTGAAAGATAACTTATATATTTTGGATGGTCAGAATCCTATTCTTGGTACAAATAACGCTCTTTTTGGCATAAATAAGGATAATAAACAAGAGATTTTACAATTTCATAGGCAATTAGGACATCCATCATTTTATGTCTTAGGAAAAAAATTCTCAAATATATTTAAGGGGATTTCATTTGACTCAGTATTCTGTGATGCTTGTGAATTTGCTAAGCATACAAAAAATTCATATCCTTTGAGTAATAACAAGAGTACAATTCCTTTTATGACTATTCACTTCAATGTTTAGGGACCCGCTCAAAACACTTTACTGACTAGTCATAAGTGGTTTGTTACTTTTATTGATGATTATACCAGAATAACTTGGACCTATTTATTAAAAGCTAAAAGTGGTGTATTTTCTTGCTTTCAATCTTTTCATAAAATGATCAATACTTAGTTTGATGCTAAGGTTAAAATCCTTCGAACAGATAATGGAAGAAAATATATGGATGGAGGGTTTCATGCTTACCTATAGTCTAATGGGATAATATATCAAACTAGTTGTGCTTACACCGATGCTCAAATAGAGTTGCTGAAAGGAAAAATAGACACATATTAGAAGTAACCCGAGTTCTCATGTTCACCATGAATCTACCCAAATCATATTGGGGAGATGCAGCTCAGATAGCAACTTATCTTATCGATAGGATGCCTCTTAGAACTCTAACTTTGAGAGTCCTTTAAAAGTTCTATTGGGGCAAAATTCTTACATTGTTCCTCCTAAAGTATTTGGGTGTGTTTATTTTGTCCGTGCTAGGAATATTGGGAAATTAAAACCTAGAACTCTTAAATGAATATTTGTTGGCTATTCTCCTACTTAGAAAGGATAGGTGTTACCACCTTCCCTCTAGGAAATACTTTGTTAGTATGGATGTTACTTTCAGAGAATCTGAGTCATATTTCAATTTACCCCAATCTCCTCTTCAGGGGGAGAATGAGAAAGAAGAGGAGAATCATATTCTGACGACTCTAGATAATCCTATTCTGGAAGATAATCTCATTCAGGAGGGAAGTACCGTTGAGGGGGAGAATCTGATTCAAAAGGAGAATGATAGACCAAATTTCAAGAGATATTCAAGGAGAAATAAAATAGAGGATACCATTATGCAATCTATACCACATCAAGAATCACTTCAACAACAACAACAACAACTAAGCCTTAGTCCCAAACAAGTTGGGGTCGGCTGTATGGATCCTCAACAAAATAAGCTCAAAAGACACCAAAAAAGATACTCCAGCCTTAGGCCCCTTCCAAGACACGGATTTTACGTCTCCATTCAAGTCTGTCATTAATCAAATCCGCATCAAGATCTAAGGCACGTAAGTCTCTTGCTATCACCTCCTTCCACACAGTTCTAGGTCTTCCACGACCTCTAGCCCCCTCAATCAACAAATTCTCACACTTACGAACCGCAGCATTAGGAGATCTTCTTAAAACATGTTCATACCATCTAAGTCTTCCTTCCCTCACCTTATCTCCGACATCCGCTACTTGGACTTTTTGTCGAATATGAACATTCTTAATTTTGTCCAGTCTGGTATGTTCACACATCCATCTTAGCATCCTCATTTCTGCTACACTCATCTTATGCAAATGTTGTCCTGTTGGTGCCCAACACTCACTACCATAGAGCATCGCAGGACTAACAACCGTCCTATAGAATTTACCTTTCACTTTCAGAGGTATTTTCTTATCACATAGAACCCCGGTCGCACCCTTCCACTTCAACCACCCTACCTGTATTCTGTGAGCCACATCTTCATCTATACGGCCATCATTCTGGAACACCGAACCCAAATATTTGAACTGCTTGGTTTTAGGCACCAAAACTCCATCCAACTTAACCTCATGTTCCTGCTTCTTCCTTAGACTGAACTCACAGTGCATATATTCCGTTTTACTCTTACTTAACTTAAAACCCTTGTCCTCGAGGGTTTTTCCCCACACTTCCAACTTACGGTTTACACCAGCACTAGTCTCACTTCCATAACCTAAAATTTCTTTATATTCCTCTGGTGAGTCTTCTCAACCTGTTAATTCAGTTAATGATTTAGATATGCCCATTGCTCATAGGAAAGGAGTTAGGTCATGTACTAAACATCTTATGTCTAATAGTGTTTCATATAACTCATTGTCTTCCTCCTATAAAGTCTTTGTCTTGTCTGTTTCTTCTGTATCTATTCCACAGGATTGGAGGAGGTTTTTTGTAATCCCAAATAGAAGGAAGAAATGGTTGAAGAAATGAAAGCCCTTGCAAAGAATGGAACTTGGAAACTTGTCACTTCTCTCTCTGAAAAGAAATTAGCTAGCTGCAAGTGCGTATTTACTATAACACATAAAGTTGATAGATCAATTGAAAAATATATGACTAGACTTGCGGCTAAGGGGTTCACGCAAACCTATGGAGTGGACTATCAGGAAACATTTGCTCCAATTGCTAAAATGAATACCATCAGAATATTGTTGACTTATGCAGGTAATTTGGACTGAGACCTACAATAATTTGAGGTAAAAAAATGCTTTCCTTCATGATGATTTAGAGGAAGAAGTATACATGTAAATTTCTCCAGGTTTTGAGAGTAAAGAGACACAAGGGAAGGTGTGCAAACTAAAGAAGACTCTATATGGGCTAAAACAGTCTCCTAAAGCATGGTTTGATAGATTCAGTAAAGCCATGGTCTCCTTTGGATATCAACAGAGTAATGTTGATCACACCTTATTCATTAAGCACTCTAGGGGCAGAATTACTCTACTCATTGTCTACATTGATAATATTGTAAAAACTGAAGATGATAGAGAAAAAGTAGCTCGACTAAGGAAGCTCCTGACGCAGGAATTTGAGATCAAGGATTTGAAAAAACTGTAATATTTCTTAGAAATTGAAGTAGCTAGATCAAAAGGGGGGATCTTCATTTAACAAAGGAAGTACATCCTAGATCTTTTTCAAGAAACAAGCATGCTAGGATGCAAGCCAACAGATTCTCCTATTGAAATTAATCATAAGCTATAAGCGGGAATAGAGACTTCCGTTGACTTGGGTAAATATCAAAGACTGGCAGGGAAATTAATTTACCTATCACACACTGGGCTAGACATAGCATATGCAATTAGTGTGGTTAGACAATACATGCATGATCCCCATAAGCCCCATTTACAAGCAATTTTTAGGATTCTATAATATCTTAAGTCTGCTCCTAGAAAAGGTCTCTTTTTCTCCAAACATGGTCATCTACAAATTGAAGCCTCCGCAAGCGCAGATTGAGCTGGATCTCTTGATAATAGAAGATCAACAACTGGCTACTGCACACTTGTGGATGGATATCTTGTCACTTTGAGAAGTAAAGAGCATAGCGTAGTTTCTCGATCAAGTGCAGAGGCAGAGTACAAAGCTATGGCACAAGGAGTTTATGAGCTATTATGGCTGCAAAAGTTACTAAAGGAATTAAAATTGTTTAGTAAAAACAATTTATCTCTATTTTGTGACAACAAGGCTGCCATCATCATATCTCATAACCCAATTCAACATGACCGCACTAAACACATTGAAATAAATCTGCATTTCTTAAAAGAAAAATTAATTGATGGTTCTCTAAGTCTATCAGACAAACAACTGGTTGAAGTGTTTACAAAAGGACTAAGCAGTAGAAATTTTCAATTTCAATTTGCAAATTGGGCATGTGTAATATTTAAGCACCAACTTGAGGGGGAGTGTTGACAGATAATAGTTGGTAGTTGGTAGTTGGTAGATAAATTGAATGCAAAGAAGTTAGTTGTTAGTAGTTTTATTTATTATAGTTAGGCAATAGAACGCATATAAATATGTGTACATGCAGAATGAATCTATGAAGAATTAAGAGTATTTTTTCTCCTTACATTAAATTCTTCAGATATATCTACATATATTGAAGTAGATTGAGGTGATAACACTTTTTGGACAAAAGAACCCTCAATTAATCATAAAATTTATAAATATCCTTAACGAGTTATAAGTTAAGATATTTAAATTAGTATTACAAGCAAGCATATAATGTTTAAAAAATACTATATTGCATGTCAATAAATTTTTATATAAAATAAATAATACATCCATGTTAAAATTTGAGTGGCTCAAGGCTTTAAACATTTTTTGGTTATAGAGTCCTCCATATTCAATAAAATGCATCTAGTAACACATAAGATATTCAGGGGACTCTAAATATTTTTTTAAAGCTCTATTTTCACATAGCATTTTAATTTCACGGTTCTAAATTTCTGTTTTCATATTCTAAAATATCTTAATTTGATATGTATGAAAATTACTTGTGAATATAATATAGAATAAATCTGGAAAAGTTTTATAACAAAATCTTTAAAATGCAAATATATTTAACAAAATCTTTAAACTTGAGTGGATATTTAATAAAATCTTTAAAATACACCTAGTAAAACAAGAAATTCCAAAATATCTAGATTTCATATGTATAAAAATTACTTGTAAACATAATATAGAATAAATCTGGAAAGGTTTTATAACAAAAGCATACCAACAAATGAACATAACACCTTACCTTGCCCTATTTTTATAAGTTTCTTTAATCCATGTGCATACTGCCTCATTCTGGGCCGATGTCCTTCCAGATTTATCCTTTTCCAAGATGCAATGAGATAGAATGCAATTGTAAGTCAATGCAATTGTAAGTCAGCTAGAATATCACATGTCAAGCCGTGCAATAAACAAAATTAAATTGCACAAGAAACCACTAACATGCATTTTTAGTTAGGCCAAGAAATATTGATAGAAGATGAAAAAATGAGCAACAGACACAATCTTAATTCATGGATTAATCATCATAACCACAGGTTGTGCAAAGATATTTAAAGTAACAATAAGACAATCTATTTCATTATATATAATAGATGCATAAAATTTTATTTTGCAAGCATAAAAATATGCAAGAGACTGTTCACTTTAAATAGTTGGATAACCTTTGCCAACAACACAAAATTTGTCAAAGACTTAGCTTGCAACATTTTTGTTTTATTTTAAAAGAACAGTATCTACCCAGTTATCATAGATGACTCCCTAACACTGAGAAAATTAGTCGTATGACACCTTTTTCCAAGCAGAGCTTATGAGTAGACAGACTCAAGACCCAACCAATCTGAACCATTTAACTATGATAATCCACACAGATGGCACATACTCGGTCTCCATGTTTAGCTTGTCTCTAGCACTACCTCCTCTTAAGAGCTCATATTCAGCCTGCCAAAAGAAGAATGTTAAGAAGATAACCATGAAACTTGGTGAATCCAGCATTAATTCCCATTAAGTGCTAAATTTTTGAAACATAAATAAAAAGTTCCATTTTTAATGCAGATAGCAGCCAATATTTTTTAACTTGATGCACAATTAGAGTAGCAAATTCTACAAGGGTGTTGAGTGTCAGGAACAAAAAAACTGATAAAAGACAAAACATGGAAGGAAAAAAAGGATAACGTGCATGGTTGCACTTAATATTTAGGCATAGGAACACATTTACCCTTGGTAACTCTTGACGCAATTAATCACAGATTTTTTGAAAAAATAACATTTTAAACCCCTCACTAAATGGGGCCATTAACAGTAGTTCTATTCTTCCATTAATCAATACATGACATGGCAATGAATATATTAATAGAAGTAAAGGGAAAATCTACAGTCACAAACGGATATATCAAGATCAACAAGGATTTAAAAAAAAAAAAGAGGAGAGAATAAAAACAAAAACAAGAGCAAGAAAAATAATTGAGAAGCAAATACTATATCAGGTTCATAATTGAGTGAAACAAAACGATTTCCAAGGAACATATTTGATCAATAAACCAAGGCAACATCTTTTTTTTTGTATATAAATTCAATACTATGTAACATTATTTTAAACCATGCAACACTGGTATATACTAAAAAGACACCAGATCTTATTTACAAAATAAAACAAATCCACATCAACTTAAAATAAAAACAGAGATTTGAGGCAAAAAACCATAAAACTTCCATATTAACTACATGGCATACCTGTTTCTGGGGCAGAACCCAGTCGCCATTAACCCAATTCCAATGAACCCTCAAATCTTTCCCATAAAAATCAATCACGTCCTATTGGTTATCAAAATAAATCCTATACCTAGAACTCTCTAAAACCTTCCTTACAATCCCAGTACACCACCCACCTCTGTACCTAGCATCAATGATATCTTTTTCCTAAAAAACCTGGCTACCATTGTCTGAATCCTCAGGAGGCAGAGGCAGATTTGGTTGGAGAATCCACAATTGTGGCCTTGTACCATGCACCTTTAAAATCATCTTCATCGTTGCTGACCTCCACTTCTTGGCCTTGGTTGAAGGGGAAGCTAGATTGGGTATTATTCTGGGGGTTTTGGGGCTGAGAATTGAGTCCAATCCCACCATATAGCAATTATAACAGAAAACCCTAAAAATTTTTGTGCTTTTGTTTTTTTCTTTTTTATCAAAGGTATAAGCTACATAAAAGCTTTGTGCTTTATCTATTTTATACCTTTGATAAAAAAGAAAAATGTCTTTTCAGTGGGTTTTGGCAGGCTATTTTTTAATATTTTTTCAAAGGGTTCTGCGCTGGTCGTTTGTAAAGAGATTAAAGAATTATATGAAAGAGATTAGACACCTGTTTTTCCTATATCACATATGGCCTACCTGAGGGACAACTGTTAATGACCCCATCTAGTGAGGGGCATAAAAGATTGATTTTTAAAAATCCATGCTTAATTGTGCAAATGTGTTCCTGCACCTAAATATTTAAGGCAAAAATGCATCTTATCCCGAGGAAAAATTACATTACTAGTATCTAAACTTTTCAAAATCTGCTATATTGGTATCTGAACAATTTTTTTTTATCTAACAAGTGTCTCTACTTCTAAAAAATTATAGCATATAAGTGGTTTTTATTGTTTTCCGATCATCAGGGTGTTCATTTAAAACTCTAAAATATCTAAAGTTGGGCAAAGGACAAGAAAATTTTTTTATTTATTAATGCCAAAACAAGATTTTAAATGGAGCTGGATACTTGCAAATTAAAAAAATAAGAAAAATGCAAATCAACTTTCAATGATCAGAAAAGAAATAAAATTTAATATGATATTATTTTTAAAAGTTGAGAAACTCATTGGACCAAAAAATTGTACAAACACCAATAACATTTTAAAAAGTTCAAACAACATTAGTATAATTTTTCCTACATGGAATGATGCAACAATAACTAATTCCATCATGGTGTTATGATAAGAAAATTATTTCATAAAGATTAATGAGACCATTTTATTCAAAATGTTCTATTGAATTCACAATACCTGTTGCTTTGCATGATCAAATGCTTCCATCCATTTTCGAGCTTCTCCAGCTGTAGCACAAGCAATCTTGAAGCGAAACAAAGAATTAGTTATATATTGTTTTGGCATAAAAAGAATAGCAATTTTCAATGAGAAATTTATACAGATGGAAGAAATTATTACAAAAGGCATGGAAAAACATCCACCTCTAAATGAAACAAGAGAAAGAGAGGAAATATATAAAGATAAATACTATTAAACAAGAAATTGATAATGATGCAGGAACAAAGTTCAGGGCTCAGTTTACATTCCAAATCTTAGATTCAAAATACGATCTCAAAAGAATGTGTAAAATAGAGTAAACATCAAATTATAGCAGAGACTATATGATAGGACATAATCAATGTGAAGCATATCAGCATAAAATAGTGCATGTGATTAAGACGTGTTAGTACAGATACTTATTAGAGGTCCTCTCCTCATCATAACATCGTTTCCTGATCAATAAAGAGTCCTTCTATCTTAACATATAAACTCACGCTTCAAAACATCTGTCTGCCTTAAGCATCTAAAAAAATCACTTTTCATCTTATATAACTCTTATCTAACTTGCTTTCTGCAAATGGAGCCATCAAATGTCTGTCATGGGTACTATCTTGCTTCATTGCCTTATAGCATAAAGGAAAAAAAATTAATAATGAAGCTTATAAAATAATGGAAATAATGAGAAGTCGATAATCAACATCACTTTAATGGGATAAAGACCCATAGAAAAACAGTAGGAAACATCAAAATCTAGCATCTCAAGGCACAAAAACTTAGGAAAAAAAAGTATATTGATTATAATAAAGTATATAATATGCAGATTAACAAGGGCCTTACCCCATTATTAACCTTTCGACGCCCTAGATCCTCCACCATAAGCGTAGGCCCTACTACACCCTTCCTGATAGGTCTCTGGATAACAAAAGGTTAAGCATCAAATGAAAATAAAAAATCAAATTCATTCCTGAAATGGTATTGGTACACACAAATTAAACTACTGGCTTTTGAAATCAAGGTCCAAACAGAACAATCTTATGCATTGAAAACACATCCATTTTACACCCAAGTAAAACAAGAAAAGAAACCCAAATCACATTACCTCTGAACATTCCATAAAGAGTTCTTCATAATCTCAATTTTGTGAATCATAAAATAGTTATCTAATAGTGTTAATTGCACCATAGTTCGATCTTGTAATATAAAAAGAAAACATATCATACAATAATGACCAATAGTATAGTTTTAAACTTCTTTATTGTAGAATGATTATGATATGTTAACAGACAAAAGAAATAGAAGAAAGAACAAGTATATCAGTTAAGCATACGGTTCACATTAATCAACAACTTTGTCAAAAGTAAACTTAATTATATACTCAATGAATATTCAAATTAGCTGGAAATAAAATAAATTCTTGCATTCATATAAGTCTGTCAGACAAGTAAAATTTGTGAAATGGTCTCAATTAACAGCTTTAATCATCAAAAGGAAATAAATTTTTGGCTTCCACCAACATCAACCTCTCTCATTCGTCTATAGACAGAAGGAAACGAAAATCAAAAGAGAGGGCAAAAATTCCTCTAAGGCCTTACAGCATTAGTCCCCAGAGCCAATCGGTTTCATAAATATGAAATCCTTACATGCATAGAAGAAAGTAGGATTCCAAGATCCTCTAAAGAGACGGCAACTTATCAGAAAATAGATAACTTGCAATGACATTTCAATACATTTGCATTGCATCTGCTTTTCATTTTACTCTAAATTTTTGTACTTCTCATTGATCGGTATTAGTGGATAGGATCCAAATACAAATCCAGGCAAAGGCCTCTTTCACCAAGACAATTTAAACTCCCATCAACAACTAAAACTCCCGTTACTAATTAGGCAAATTTGAAATCAATGGCAAGAAGAAAAACCTGATTGTCATTTCATAGCACATTGTGAAAAATAATACTAAGGACATGCCCTTTTCAAGTTACCATTTTTGTTTTGGATGTTGTCTCTTCTTAACCTAATACAACTAAAGACTCATTACAAGTTTCCAAGCGCCAATGACACCAATAACCAAGTACACAAACACTATTTAATCTGGTCTAGTTAGGAAAAGCTCTGATAGATCATAGACACATAATAGTAACAATCTTTCCAAATCTCTTAGCGTAATCAACTACTTAATTATATCATATATTCATAATCCATGAAGCTCTACAGTAGGATTTGTTTCCCAAAGTATGCAGAAAATTAACATGATCATAGTCACGAAACAGTTAAAATTTAGAACCTGGATAGCATCCTACAGCGAATATCTATTCCTACAAATGATAAGTAGAATTTAATTTTGAGTTAATCTGAAACCTATAATTATACTGCTTTGAAAATTTAGCTTGAATTCACTGCATACCAAAATTAAAAGACAAAAGAAAAATGAAAATGAAAATAATCTAATATTCAAAAACAGATTTTTTTTTTCATTTCTTTCTTAATTTGACTGGGCTTAAACGATCAGAATTATGGTTAAAAGCTTTGGTTAAACTCCAGCTCCATGTAAATTAATCAATTAAAATATTTTAATCACACAGAAAGAAACTTAAAAAAAGAGAGAGAAGAAGAAAGATCAATAAGGACGTTTGACTCCAGGCAGAAACAAATTACATAAAAACAGAAGATAAAAAATAAAAAGAAAGGTGGAAAAAGCTTACAATGCCAGGGTTCTCATGAGGATCACGCCTGTACATCTCAACATATTTGCCTCTGATAAACAGAAACCTGAGGTGACAATACTCATGGCCAATAGAATTTACACCTAAATGATAAACCCAACCAAAATATTCCAAAATCCCTCTGTCGCTCTCTTTCTGCCTCACCTTCACCCTCTATTTCTCCTTCACCTGATCCTTCTCTCCAATAACACCACTATTGTTATTATTATTGTTGTTACCCCTGCCACTGCTGGTATCTGATCCATCCCTCTCCGATCTCTCACCTCCAGATTTCCTCACCGTCACCTCCGTCGTCGTCGTGGTCTCCATAGCTTATTTTTTGGAATGCTATGTTTAAAACTTTTTTCTCTGTTTTAGTTTTGCTAAGAACCAACGAGAGAGAGAGAGAGGGATTGAGATTTTGGAGGGGCAGGAGAGCGTGCGTTTCTTCGGAGCAGTGTCATAATATCCCCGATTTTTTTATCCACCTTGATTGGGCTGCTGCTTCTTTTTATTATTTACTAATTTCTTTTCCTTATAATTAAGCCTCTAGTTTACTCAACTTCTGTCCCTCCGGCTACATGGGTTCCACACTTATCATTGTCCTTTTTATCTTTTCATTATTATTCTCCATTTATCTGCCACCCATCCATCAATTTGGTGGAGACAAAATAACAATTGAATAAAATGGGTGCAACATTAATTATTAATTAAAAATTTATTAAAATAAATATTTTTTAATAAAATATTAATAAATTTTATACTCTATTATTTTTAATTAAACCCTTCTAAATAAAAATACCTTTTAAAATTTAAAAATTTATCCATATTTTTAGAAGTAGTTTTTTTCTCTCTTTACTTTTAAATTTTATCTTCTTCTTCTCATTCTTTGTTAAAGTAAAAAACTCTCGATCACAGTGACTGCTATTTTTTAGTTATTTCTTTTCAATTTTATCATTTTAAGGTCGAAGTTGTTGTCTTCTCGTTCACAGTAGCTGTTATTTCTTCATTGTTCCTTCTTGTGATTAAAAGTATTTATCACGTTTCACTCTCTATCTCTCTCTTTTAACTCTTTCTATTTTAGCGTTTAAATTCGAAGCTGTTATCTTCTCTTTATACTAGCCGCTATTTCTTCATTGTTTCTCACTGATATCTAAAGGTATTTATCATGTTTCTCTCTTGATCTCTCTCTTTTAACTCGTTGTGCTTATTTTGATTTCGAGAATGAAAAATTATTTGTGGAATGTTTGGTTTTCAGTGAAATTTATGATTTTAATCGGTGATTTTTGCTTTACTATTGTAGTGATATAAACACATTAGATGAAAAAATAAACTGTGCATGATATGATATGGTATGAGTTTATATTATTAATATGAGTTAGTATGAGTTTTGATATGGGTTAATATAGGTTGGTATGAGTTTGATGTGAGTTGTCATGAGTTAATATAATTGGTATGAGTTTGATATGAGTTTAATATTAGTTAGTATGAGTTAATATAAGTTTCAGATTAGTTGGTATGAGCTTGGTATGAGTTGGTATCAGTTTGATATGAGTTAGAATGAGTTGATATGAGTTTGAAATTAGTTTGTATGAGTTGGTATGGATTAGTATGAGTTTTAATATGATTTGTTATGAGTTAGTATAATTGGTATGATATTGATATGAATTTGGTATGAATTGATATAAGTTTGACATGAGTTAGTATGAGTTTATATTAGTTTTAAATTAGTTGGTATGAGCTTGATATGAGCTGGTATCAATTTGATATGAGTAAGTATGAGTTTATATTAATGATATGAGTTTTATATAAGTTGGTATGGGTTAGTATGAGTTTTGATATGATTTGGTATGAGTTAGTTTAATTGGCATGAGTTTGATATGAATTTGGTATGAGTTTGAAATTAGTTGGTGTGAGTTTAGTAAGAGTTGATATGAGTTCATAATACACTGGTATAATTTTGGTATAAGTTGGTATGAGCTATTTGATATGAGTTGGTATGAATATGATATGAGTTTGTATTATTGATATGAGTTAGTATGGGGTTAGTATGAGTTTTGATATGAGTTGTTATGACTTAGTATAATTGGTATGAGGTTGATATGAGTTTGATATAAGTTGGTATAAGTTTGATATGGGTTAGTGTGAGTTGATATGAGTTTGAAATTAGTTGGTATGAATTGATATGAGTTAGTATGAGTTGGTATGAGTTTGATATGAGTCTGTATTAATGATATGAGTATGATATGAGTTGGTATGGGTTAATATGAGTTTTGATATGAGTTGTTATGAGGTAGTTTAATTGGTATGAGTTTGATATAAGTTGATATGAGTTTGATATGAGTTAGTATGAGTTGATATGAGTTAGTATGAGTTGACATGAGTTTGATATGAGTTGGTATGAGTTTGATATGAGTTTGCATTATTGATATGATTTTCATATGAGTTGGTATGAGTTAGTATGAGTTTTGGTATGATTTGATATGAGTTAGTATGAGTTGATATGAGTCTGAAATTAGTTGGTATGAGTTTGGTAAGAGTTGATATGAGTTTATAATAAGTTGGTATGAGTTTATATGAGTTAGTATGAGATGGTATCACTTTGATATGGATTACTATGAGCTGTTATGAGTTGGTATGAGTCTGGTGTAAGTTGATATGAGTCAGTATGAGTTGATATGAGTTAGTATGAGTTAGAAATTAGTTGACATGAGCTTGGTATGAGTTGGTATCAGTTTGATATGGATCACTATGAGTTGTTATGAGTTGGTATGAGTTTGATATGAGTTTGTATTATTGATATGAGTTGTTATGAGTTAGTTTAGTTGATATAAGTTTGATATGAGTTGATATGAGTTAGAAATTAGTTGGTATGAGCTTGGCATAAGTTAGTATCAGTTTGATATGAGTTACTATGAGTTGTTATGAGTTGGTATTTGTCTGACATGAGTTTGTATTATTGATATGAGTTTTGTTATCAGCTGTTATGAGTTAGTTTAATTGCTATGAGATTGATATGAGTTGATATGAGCGAGTATGAGTTGATATGAGTTGGTATGTGTTGGTATTAGTTTGATATGAGTTAGTATGAGTTGGTATGAGTTTGATATGAGTTAATATGAGTTAGTAACAGTAGGTATCAGTTTGATATGGGTTACTATGAGCTACTATGAGTTGGTATGAGTCTGGTGTGAGTTGATATGAGCTAGTATGAGTTAATATAAGTTAGAAATTAGTTGGCATGAGCTTGGTATGAGTTGCTATCAGTTTGATATGAGTTACTATAAGCTGTTATGAGTTGGTATGCGCCTGATATGAGTTTATATTATTGATATGAGTTGTTATGAGTTAATTTAATTGGTATGAGTTGATATGAGTTAGAAATTAGTTGGAATGAGTTGGTATCAGTTTAATATGGGTTATTATGAGTTTTTATGAGTCTGATATGAGTTTATATTATTGATATAAGTTTTGATATGAGTTGTTATGAGTTAGTTTAATTGCTATGAGATTAATATGAGTTTGGTTTGAGTGAGTATGAGTTGCTATGAGTTTGAAATTAGTTGGTATGTGTTGATATTAGTTTGATATGAGTTAGTATGAGTTTGATATAAGTTAATATGAGTTGGTATAAGTTAGTATGAGTTTGTATGAGTTTGAAATTAATTAGTATGAGTTGGTATGAATTACTATGAGTTGAGATGTGTATGATTTTATCATGACTTGTTTTGATGTTGACTTTGTAATGAAAAAATTGTAGGAAAAATGGCAATAAATTCTCATATTAGCCTATCTTCTCAAAGTGAGCAATCTCCCTTATGCGGAAAAAAACCCACAACGCTCCATGAAAGTCCAGAAGTAATATCGTCAACTTCTCCTAAAGGTTGGAGGATAAAAAGAAAAATGCCTTGTGAACCAGGTGTGGCTGATAAGACAAAGAGGGTAAGATTTGGTATGTTCTTTAATGATGGCATGCCAATTTATGAGAAGGAAGTGGGAGGTGAACATACTAATGAAGAACGCGTCAGAGTAAGTAATTATCAAAAATTATCTACTTAGACAACTTTATATGAAATTGAAACTTGTCAATGATTGAGTAACTAATAAATAGAATATGTACCAGGATATTGATTATATCATCCCTCCAAGTGATTGGAGGTACCACCAGATTAACAGGGTAGACCATGGATTGCAAACAATTCAGCTGATAAAGAATGTAATTGGTTCTAACAAAAAAAAGTTTGTTTGATTTACAATGTGTGACTAATTGTGATTTAGGATGCTACTGTATTCAATCTCATATAAAACTTATTGATAACACTCTTTTATTATTTTAGTGTAGATGGTTGCCTTTAAATAATACAATGTCAGCCACCTTCTTGGACTTGATGAAAGAAATTTTGATCATTGGTCTGGGCTTTTTTATTGGCTTTTCATACATCAAGTTCCAAATAAAAATAAAAATGAGCTTTTATTTAAGTTTGAAAAGTCAGTCCTAAAGTTTGGAATTGTTGAGTATTGTTTAATAACGGGGCTGAAATACAGTGGCCTGAAAAATATGATTAGGGGGACTAAACTGTAGTTCATCGCTATAGTAGATGGACATGGGAGAGATTGTACTTAAAATTTGCAAGGATAATGAGCTGCAAATAAAATTAGGAGTAGCTTGCTTTGTTGAAATATTGATTTTGAAAAAGGGTAAGACTATAAAAGTTGATCCCAAAATATTAGCTCTTGTAGATAATATTGAGGCATTCAACAACATCTCTTGGGGGTTTGTGAGCTGAAAATTTTTATATTCGAAGTTGAAAGAATCCCTAGAAAAATTAAAGAGCAAAGTGGTGGGCACCTATTCTGTCATTGATTTTTCTGATGCCTTGACCATATTTGGACTGGAGGTAATTCCTAATTTACAAGAGCTAGGGATAAAGAGGTGCAGAAATGAGTTTTCGTGATTGATGAACTAGAAAATATCTGCAAAATATCCATACTCACAAAATTGTTTGAAGTTATTACAGTAGGTATTTTACTTGATATGAGTTTGTTATTTTGTATTTTCTCAGTACAAATGTTATTATATTGTTTACACATATCACTACAAAAATATTCGGCATTTGCGACGAAAATCTGCGACGGACATGTTTCCGTCGCAAATTTGCTACGGATCTGCGACGGATTTGCGACGGAAGGACAAGTCGGAGGAATTTTGAGAAATTGGTCGCAAATCCGTTGCAAATCCGTCACAGATCTGCGACGAAAATCATTCTGTTGCAAATAATCGTCGCAAAAGTTGGCGCGAAAACTTGGCGCGAGAGAGAAAACACTAAAAAAACCAATTTGCAACGGAAATCTGCTACCGTCTATTGCCGTCGCAAATTTCACTATAAAAATATTCGGAATTTGCGACGAAAATCTGCGACGGACATGTTTCCGTCACAAATTTGCTACGGATCTGCGACGGATTTGCGACGGAAGGACGAGTCAGAGGAATTTTGAGAAATTTGTCGCAAATCCGTTGCAAATCCATCGCAGATCTACGACGAAAATCAGTCCGTCGCAAATAATCGTCGCAAAAGTTGGCGCGGAAACTTGGCCCGAGAGAGACTCGGGTATATTTTTTCGCAAAATTTTTTTCCGTCGCAGATTGGTTGTAGAAAACACTAAAAAAAGCAATTTGCAACGGAGATCTTCTACCGTCTATTGCCATCGCAAATTTAACTATAAAAATATTTGGCATTTGCGACGAAAATCTGCAACGAAAAATTTCCGTCGCAAATGTGCGACGGATAATTTTGAGAAAGCCGTCGCAAATCGGTTGCAAATCCG
Source organism: Garcia nutans (assembly GCA_947685225.1). NCBI lineage: Eukaryota > Viridiplantae > Streptophyta > Magnoliopsida > Malpighiales > Euphorbiaceae > Garcia > Garcia nutans. Next base: position 25,206,554 of record CANTUV010000007.1, on the reverse strand, counting down.
TAATAAATCTGCGACGAATTTTTGTTCGTCACAAATTTCGTCGCTAAAGTTGGCGGGATTACTCCCACCGAGAATTTTTGCGGAAATTTTTTACCGTCGCATATTGGTCTCAGATTCGTTGCAAATTTGCTACCCATTTGCTACGGATTTGCGACGAAAATAAAATTTGACTATATATATGTATCCGTCGCAAATCGGCGGCAAATTTGTAGCAAATTTGCTACAGAAAATAGCCGTCAAAAATTTTCGTCGTAAAACTAACACTACAAAAATATTCGGCATTTGCGACGGATATCTGCGACGGACTTGTTTTCGTCGCAAATTTGCTACGGATTTGCGACGGATCTGCAACGCATTTGCGATAGAATAACAAGTTGAAGGAATTTTGAGAAAGCCGTCGCAAATCGGTTGCAAATCCGTAAGAAGGAGGAGTTTGGCCTATTGAGCTTCTTAAATAAGTAAATTTATAAGATTAATGAATCAAATTTATTTTAGATTAAGTTTGGCCTATTGAGCTCAGATTACTCCACAAACGAATCGATTCTAAATAAACTTTTATTAAATTCAAATCCAAATGAAATTAAGTTTTAAGCCTATGTTATCCAAAAAATGTCATAGTTTACTCGTTTAGAAAAAGAAAAGAAAAACATAAAAAACAAAATTACAATCAGGGGCGCGCGAGAATCGCAGCTTAGAAAATATATTTTGGCATTCCCGCCAACCCGATCGACACTATTCGACGGCATTCTATTTCTTTCCCTCTCCCCTCTGCAGGGGAAGAAAGGAAAAACTAGAAATGGAGTTCAGTCTCAGCAGAAATGCTCTCAAGACCTTCTCTCGTTCTATCACGTGCCTCGCTCGTGTAGGAAACGAGCTTGCCATTCAAGCATCTCCTTCTCAGGTACTCTTTCTTCCTACTTTTATTCGGTTTCCCTTTTTATTTTCTCAGAATTTCCTCTCTCCAAACAGATCCAGATGGTTATCTAATGGATTGTGTGTGTGTGTGTGTGTGTGTGTGTGTATATATATATTGCTTTTTCAGTCACAGTTTAACTGATACTGATTAATAGTCCATAAAATAAAATAAAATCTGACATAACTATAATCAGAGCTATTCATTTGTTGAGTGTATGAATCAGTTTTGGATTGTAACTTATATTATAAATACAGCGTTTTCAATATTCAAAGTACGCTCGATTTAGGGTTTTAAATAAGCAGATGCGGGGATTTTTGCTGAGAAATGCTACATCTGCTGTTTTTTTTTTAAATTTTAATTTCATTTGATTTTTTTTCATGAGAATCGTGTGGAGACGATTGAGAAAATTTAGCGAGTGAAGCGTGGTTATGAGATTTAATTTAGTTATTAACAAAAAAAAGGAAGAATGGTTAGATTGTATAATATTTACATATATGTATTAGATAAAATTTTTAATTATTGTCATTTCACAAAATTTCACAGCTCGTATTTCACACTCTTAATTCTTCACGATCTGCCTATCAATCCATTACCTTCAAGTCCAGCTTCTTTGACGTGTATACAATTTCTGGTACACTAGTTCAATGCAGCGTGCTTTTGAAGGTGTAATATCTTATTTTATTTATTTTATCAATAGATTAATATGATTTTGTAGTTAATAATCTTTAACAAATTGGTGCATTCAGGCCATTTGTTCTGTTCTTAGGCTCCAATTTCAAGCATTGATCATCTGGATGTGAAATTGCCAGATCCTGATGCATCGAAAGTGCAATGGACACTGGAATGCTTCAGTGGTATAGTGTGTGTGTCATAATCAATTTCATTTGTCATTATGAACAGCTGAACTAATACTATACCATTGTGATTTATCATCCACATCATACAGGTGTGAAAAAGGCCTATTGGATTACTTGCAATCTTGAGCTCGACATACAACATTTGTCTCTTGATAGGGGAAGATTACCAAGCAGTTTAGTGGTGAGGCCTCGTGATCTCAACAGACTGATTGCTAATTTTCAATCATCACTTCAGGAGATAACTGTCATTGCAACAGAACCTGCTTCCTCACCTTCAGATGTTGCAAGTGAAATAGGTGGAAAAGCTGTTGAACTTAGAAGTTATATAGATCCAACCAAAGGTGAGTAAGCAAAAAGTTCGTGCTCTTGATGTGTCAGGAGAGTCATATTCATGATTCACTTTCACTGCAGACAATGATTCTTCACTATATACTCAACTGTGGATAGATCCTGCTGAAGAATTTGTTCATTACACTCACCCTGGAGACCCTGTGGATGTTACATTTAGTGTGAAAGAATTGAAGGTACATTTTCCATTACATTTGATATACCTTTTTTATACTCAACTGGATAACCTTTCAGAACTGATGAGTCTCCACTCCTTCAAAATGGTTGTATCTTTGCAATTTTTGTTCTGTTGTTTTTGGTATATACTGTAATTTATCTAGTTAATATTTTTTTTTATTTGAGACTGAAATATTTTTTTTAATTACAGGCATTCCTTGCTTTCTGTGAGGGCTGTGAAGTAGACATTCATTTATATTTTGAAAAATCTGGAGAGTAAGATGTTTCTTTCCCCACCTTTTGTCCCCCTTTTATTTATCTCCTGTTTTTTTGTTCTCTTTCATTTCATCTCCTCCCAGATGAATTAATCCTTTTTGGGAGTGTTTGATAAGCACTAGTGTCCAATGCATTTTTATGATGATCATGACATTAGCTTTTTTTTTTTGTCATAAATCAAAATGTCAAGACACTGATAAAGAATCATGTATCTGAAATACAATTTGGTATTTGGATCCATGAATATATGCTGAAACAAAGTTGCTGTCTAATCAGCAATTGCTGGACAGTGTGCTTAAGGAATTCATTTCCATTAGATTGGATGAATTTCAGCAGAATGCCTGGTTGGATGTGTTTTTCAAACATATGAATATATATAATTGATGTATTAAGATTCCTCAAGAAGATCTACCAAAAATTTCCTCATGCTGCATTGTGATATGGATTGATGTATTTGCATATCTAAATTGTTTATTAGTGGCAACCAACACAAATAGGTCCTTTGTTGCTCCTGTTGTAATACAGGGGAAATCACATGGGTGCTAGTCCCTGCATGATGCTGGCTCACATTTGATATAGTTTATCCATAAAAGAACTAGATTGCGGGTCAGGAATGTGTGGAGCTGGTAATTAACCTGCTTTGAGGAATCAGTTGTAGCTGTGCCCTTATTTCAATTCCATCTTTTTCTGGTTGAAGGTGTGTAATAATACTAGGAGGTTTTACTAGCTTCTAGATCTTTTGGTTGTCTTTTGTTTAAAGTCAATGAACTGTGGAAGGAAAAATGTATTATATGTTGCAACGGCTCGATCTTGCGTATGATATTTTAGATTCAAGTTTTGGCCTATCCAGAACACGACTTTGATCATGGGAAATATACATGTGCTGAAACAGGCCTATCTTAATGGCTTCAAAATTTGGTCTTGATGATGGATCCAGTTCTAATTTTGATGCCACACTTGTTCTTGCAACCATGCTCATATCATAGCTCCATGAAGGCAATTCATCTGAACCTCCACAAGTGGCCACAACAACACGTGGTCAGGCTGCACATGAAACTGGGTCGCAACCACAAGGGAGGAATAAAGCAAGTGTTTCTGAGCATCCTTCTGATCACACCCGAATTTGGTCTGAACTTTCAGGTAAATTTCAAAGTTTCATGGATTTAACTACATGCGCCAGAACTTATATATGCTTTGCCTCTATGCAGGAAGTGCAGCTAGAAGTGGTACCGGTGCTGAAGAAAGACAGGCTCATGGAGAACGAAATTTGAGTGCTACTGAACAGGCGGAGATACAAAGGATTAGCATGATGCAAATATCAAAAGATGCATCTTGTAGAGAAAATGTTCCTACTGTTCCAAGGTTGTACACTAAATCTTATTGTGTGATTTAGTATGTTGCTTTTCAGTATCACCAATCTTAAATATATTCTTTTTCATACTGCCTCTTTCTCTCTCTCTCTTTGAGGGCATGCATTTCAATTTGTTTCCAACAATTGATGGGAAAAATTCTCAAGGTCATAGAGTAGCATAAAAATGTAATATATATTATGTAAGAGACGTTAAAGGACAAGAAAAAATAGGGGAAAAAGCTGGGCCTCATTTCTGTTGGTTACTAGTTAATGTGGATCCTATATTGAGTTCTGATCCTTGAGAAGCATGTATTATAGGTCTGTGTCTATAATCCGATAAAAATATATCAGATGGTTGGAGAGAAGTAAATGACCTGTTTCTGCTGCCAGGCAATCATGCAAGTGAATCTGTTAACAGTCTTCACAAAGTGGATGTTTGCCAGTGGCAAATATGAGTCACCAGCAGGATACTTCACTTATAAAGGGCAAGTGATTGAACTGATGAAACAATTCCACAGTGACATTTTAGGTATTAGGGAAAGTAGATTCTAGAATCTAGATATAGTATTAGAAGTGTTGTAGCAGTGTTATGAATCCTTTATTATGCAATATAAATAGGATTTTGGTTTGCGGGAGTGCTGCATATTTACTCAATATTAGCATGATATGCTCACATTTCCACTGATTTTATAATTGCAATTATTTCTGCATCCTGATCAATTGGAATAAGTTCAACATACACAAATTTCTATTTTGTTGTTTACATTAACTTTGCTAGCATTAATTCTAATTCTAGATTTATATTGATATTAGCTCCATTTTCTTGTCTGTTTATTTTAGTTGCCATCCAATGGAGAAGCATCTTAATGAGGAAACTCGAGGTTAGCATAGACATGCTAGTCAGGCCAATTTTTACAAATATTTCTCAATTGCAGTAATGTTTCACTATTTTTCACTCTCAGATAGGTCGGAAACTAATGGCCATGGTGTTTCACAACGGCATCCTAGTAATTGGGTAGATGCAGATGAGGATGATGATGATGCAGATGAAAATGAACTGTGCGTTCAATCAACACCCCCATACTATGAAGAACAGTAGCATTGCGTGATCTCTTTCTCATTGATAGACAAAGTCTGCTTCTGCTTCCTACTTTTCTTCTGCTGTTAGTATATGTGCATCTTCTATTTACATGCCCAAGCTTCACAATTTTCTGCTTAATCACCCTCTATCTTTCAAACTTCCTTTTCGCATAAATAGCGTAAGTTATGATTCTTTAAGTTGTATCACTGCAATAATATTTATTTGGATACAGCCTTTCAGAGTAATTAGTAACTAGGTGGTATAGCTGGATGGCATCCATTCAAATGATTAATTGCATGCATCCATTTGAATAGAATGAAAATTTGTTTTTTTAAAGTTCATACTGCATATATTATTATATCAAACTTTGTAGAATGTATCGTCACTATCTTGAATATATACTTTGTAGCACCCAAACAGTTCCCCCATATGGGAACATCCCCTGTATGGAGGTATTATAAACAATTTTTTGGTTATTTTATTATTTTTTATTCGCAAATGATAAAAAAATACACTGTATCAGGTACCATTTTATATTTATTGTAGATATTAACGTACTATGTATCCATATGATTTAGCAGTTCACGATATACTTTTTTATTTATCATATTCGTATGTGATGAGAAGCATAAGCAAAATTATTGATATGTTCTAATAAAATAAAATTTCTATTTCTTCTGGTTGCAGGCAACGGCGCCAGCGGTTCAAACAATAGTTGATGTGAATGAATTAGCAAAGTCAATGCAAAGAGAGCTGGAAAACCTGCACCCGACGACAAACAGCTTGTATATATACAAAATTCCTGAGCAGCTACACGAGTTGAATGAAAAAGCCTACACACCATGGTTAAGTATTACTTTGTTAACGTGTATCATATTATTCTTTTCATTTACTCTTTTTAATATTATTTGCAGGTTAATAATGATTGATGCAAGTCATGATTCAATGGAAAATGATAATTGAAGATCTATATTGTTATTTTCAAGATAGATTATTTATAGTAGTGTTCTTAACACTTAGTATAGTTAAATTGTAAAATATTTTATTCTATTGAAGATTAATAAAAGAATTATTTTTATCAATGTAATTAGTATTTTTTTAGATTGTGTTTAAATGTTCCAAATGTATTTATAAAGTTATCATAAAATTAATTGATAATATAAATAGTTCAAATAAAAATCAATATTAAATTACTACGGATTTGCTACGAATCTGCGACGGAATCTGCGACAGATACTGCGACGGAAATCTGCGACGGAATCTGTGACGGCAATCTGCGAGGGAATCTGCAACGAATTTGTGACGGAAATCTGTGACGGAATCTGCGACAGAAATCTGCGACGAAATCTGCGACGGAATCTGCGACGGCTGCCCTTTACCCGCGAAAATTTAAGCGCGAGATTTGCAACGGCCGAGTGGTTGCAAATCCGTCGCAATCTGCGACGGCTCGTCGCAAAATTGAAATTTGCGACGCCTTTTTTATTAACGGATCGTATCCATCGCAGATCCGTCGCAGATCGGTCGCAAGACTTGATTTGCGACGGATTCTGTCCGTCGCAGATAGCGTGTTTTTTTTGTAGTGTATTGAATCAATATGTTAAAGTATAAGAGCCGACTGCTGTGGAAATAAAAATAACAAATGTTGAGATTGATTCTCCTAATCTACAAGGAATTTACCGAAATGAAATCCATAAACACTCGAAAAAGGAAAAATTACTGACCCTTAGGTATTTCTTGCATCTTGTTCTGTTTATGGGATCATAGTGATTATCAATATAACTAGTTTAGCTTTCTAATTTCTATATAATTTTTCAGGAAACTGGAGTTGATAGCAAACCAGTTAGTGAAACTAAAGAAAAAATGTTCAAAATATTTGAACGAAGAAGCAAAATGAAGCAAGATTCTAGTGTCATGCATGAAAGAAAAATGCATGTGGATGTAGATATGGAGATGAATAAAATGGATTTACATGTATTGCAACTGGAGTGTAGATGCAGTGCATTAAAAAGTGAAAATGCACTATAAAATCAATTAAATAAAGAGCTGAATGCTACCATTTCCCGGTTGAGCGACAGACTAACAACCTTAGAAGCAAATGAACATAAAAGGGCTGCAAAAAAGAGAAAAACCAAAGAAAATGAGGCCTCTATAACTCAAAAGGAAAAGGAGGAGACAAAGGATGAAAGGGAAAAGATTCATAAAGAAAAAGACAGTGAAGATGAAGAAAAGGTAGAGGCTGTGGAAGAAAAAGCAAATGAAAAAGAAGCACTGGGATTGGATTCTATAATTTGTACACCTCTGGATAAGTATGACGATTATACTAATTCCAAGATATTTATTATAAAATTTTATAAATGCACGTATATCTAATCACTTAAAATATCACTACTTGCAGAAAAAAAAATTTCAATGGTGGCCGAGGACATGATGCAACTCAGTATGTCATTGGTGGAAGTGACGGAGACCACGTATGAGAAACATAAGAAGAAACATTTACACATGCCGAACACTAAATACATTGGTGATGAGTGGACTCCATAGAAAAAGGAGCAAACGTCTTCAAATTATGTTCTGAAAGATGGCGGATGAAGTTACATATGCACCTATTTTGCCCTTGGATCCTTTCTCATCCCGATCTGCTGATCAGTGCAGAAGGTTTGATAACTGATGGCATTTGTATTTTGATAACTATAAGCAGTAAGCTGCACTTTAGTTATAGATTTTGATTTTCACATTGATTATATTTAGATATAAACAAATTATTATTCCAAGCAAATAAATATAATAGTATTTTGATATATAACAGTGATCCAAAAGTGGACCAACCTTTGCCAAATGGTGAGATCTATGATTTCACAGTGCATTCCACGAATTATAAGAATTTTTGGTATCTATTAGGAGTACTCCAATTTTGGTTGTCTAACGATGTAAGATTTTCAATATAAATGCATCTTGTTAGATATTACATTGCAAATCATTGTATTATCAAATTAACATTAATGTGTTTTTATTGAATTGTAGAAAATTGATATCATATTATATTATATGTGACAAAAATAGAAATATAATGCCAACTTCTTTGACTAGAGAAGGATATGTGGGTCTTGCTATGTCAATTAAATTTTTATGTCATGTCGTGAAGAGTTCAAAAAGAAAAACTGGATGACTCCCAGTTATTTAACAAATTTTCTTGAGGGCAAGCACAAGTATGGTAAACATGTCAAGGATATTGACATCATTTATCTACCAGTCAATCAATCCGAACACCACTGGTTTCTTATAGAAATAAATCTACCTGAGTGGTCAATAAAGATATATGATTCATTGTATGCAGACACCAGCAAAAGCAATAGAACAAAATTTTCAATTGCGGAGATGTTGTCCCATGCTTTGAATGATGTTAAAATTTTCAACCATAGGCCCGAATTGGAGAATAAAAAGAGTACGAAGCTGACAATAAATTATGAAAATAATGTTTGTCCTTGCCAAGTTGGGTAAGCTCCATTCTCAGTCATTATGTAATGGTAGTTATTTGTCTTTTACGGTTACTAATGTTAATATATTATAACAATGAAGATTGCAGAATATTTGTTGCCAACTTTGTTGAGTTTTTAATGACGGTCGACCTCAATATATAGGACTGCAATTAGCAAAATATGAAAATATTTAGATATAATACGACAATTCATTTATGGGTGCATGCTACAAACAAGAATAATGACGCTTATTACAGCGAATAACATTTTGATATTTTATACTAATATTGTGAATAGCTTAAGTTGTATATATAAAAAATATTAGTCTCAATTATTTTGTTCATAATAAAAAATAATTAATTATTAATTTATATGAGATTTTATTATTTGATACGGATGTTGAATGTTGCTTTGAGTTAATGTAGGATGCTTATAAGAAAAATGTGTTTGGCATGAGTTATGAAAGTCTATTTATCCAGGATGTTCCAAAGATTGTTGACACAGGATGTTCGAAACTTATATCAATATAAATACACTCATACCAAACGCATACTAACTCATATCAATACAAATACACTCATATCAAAGTCATACTAACTTATATCAATATAATTATACTCATACCAAACTCATGCTAACTCATATCAATATAAATATACTCATATCAAACTCATATCAATATAATTATACTCATACCAAACTCATACTAACTCATATCAATGCAAATAGACTCATACCAAACTCATACTAACTCATATCAATATAATTATACTCATACCAAACTAATACGAATGTTGAATGTTGCTCTGAGTTAATGCAAAATGCTTATAAGAAAAATGAGTTTGGCATGAGTTATGGAAGTCTATTTATCCAGGATGTTCCAAAGATTATTGATACTGGATGTTCCAAACTCATATCAATACAAATATATTCATACCAAAGTCATACTAACTCAAACCAATAATTTTATACCCACACCAAACTCATACTAATTCATATTAATTTAATTATACTCATACCAAATTCATACTAACTCATATAAATAAAAATACACTCATACCAAACTCATATTAACTCATACCAATATAATTATACTCATATCAAACTTATATTAACTCATACTAATATAATTATACTCATATCAAACTCATACTAACTCATATCAATAATTTTATACCCATACCAAACTCATACTAACTCATATCAATTTAATTATACTCATATCAAACTCATACTAACTCATATCAATAAAAATACACTCATACCAAACTCATATTAACTCATGCCAATATAATTATACTCATGCCAAATTCATATTAACTCATACCAATATAATTATACTCATATTAATATAATTATACTCATATCAAACTCATACTAACTCATACCAATATAATTATACTCATACCAAACTCATACTAACTTGTATCAATAATTTTATACTCATAATAAACTCATACTAACTCATATCAATAATTTTATACTCATACCAAAGTCATACTAACTCATATCAATAATTTTATACCCATACCAAACTCATACTAACTCATATCAATAAAGATACAATAATACCAAACTCATATTAACTCATATGAATATAATTATGCTCATACCCAACTCATACTAACTCATATCAATAAAGATACAATAATACCAAACTCATATTAACTCATATCAATATAATTATGCTCATACCAAACTCATATTAACTCATATCAATATAAATATACTCATACCAAACTTATACTAACTCATATCAATAAAAATAATCTCGTATCAATAACATAATAAATAAAATTCAAAAATTTTTTTCCATAACAATCTCAATGTGTAATTATTGATCAACTTCTACTAAATTCTGGATCAATTTGCAACAAATGAACATTACAAATAACAAATTTATGAACAAATAATTCTTACATATTGAGATGAATATTGTTTCTATTTGTTAACCATCGATGCTCTTGAAGAACTGTGCAAATAAATGGAATTTTGGCAAGTAGATCTTTTGCGACCATGCTCGCGACAATGGCTACATCTCATATGAGTTTTATCCTCACCTAGTGAAGAAATCCTGTATTTTTTCGCCTCCTAGTTGACGTGCATACATTTGTTGATAAAAGAGTGACATTACGAATGTGATTTGGGATAGACCAATCACTGATATGAGGAATTATGTTTATGACTTCTTTGTATGTTTGAAATAAATATTCATACGAGTAATATGGAGAATACAACTAATAAGTGTCATAGCTGCTATTTCTAATAACCACAAGAGTATGAACACATGGAATTTGATCTAACTGAAACTTCCTGCAACAACAAGTCCTCTTATTCATATCAATAATATAATTTTTATCAATGTCCTTAATGTCGTATTTGTTGTTGCTAGCAGGCTTCATCTGAAAAATATAAATAATGACATGAAATGATAATATCATAAATAATGATAGTTGCTGAAAAAATATTAAAAACCTTGACACTTCAAAAAATAAAGAACTTACATTCATTTTTTATGCTTTCATCATTCTATTCCTCAATTTTTTTCTACATCTATTGACATTTTATCTGTGGACTGCTCTACCTTGTTTCGACATTCATAAAACCATATTTGACACATATTTCTGACTTCATCGATAAAAGCAGTTATAGGAAGCTCTCTCACCTTTACAAGCGCTGCATTGACTGATTCGAATATGTTAGTCGTCATGATGTTATATCTCCTTCTATGCATATGAGACCGCGTCCACCTATTCAGCCCAACACATTCTAGATATTCTTTTGCACCGGGAATATTAATGCAAAATCCACCAAAAAATTTAGCGAAATCATTTATTGTGTAGGCTTTAGCTGTTTTGTAGTAGAGCTTCTCAAGGTCCTTGGTTATATGTTTAAACTTACACTTCAAGTTATTTAACAAGTGATACATGCAAATCCCATGGATGCATTTGGAAAAACCTCTACTACAGCCTCTGAATGCTTAGGAGTCTATCAGATATAATAACATTATCCGATTTTTCACCGAAAGCTTCCTTCAACCTTATAAGAAACCACGTCCATGATGCATAATTTTCAAAATTACCAATCCCGAATGCCAAAGAAAATATCTGTTGATTTGCATCGTGACAAACGGCAGTAAAAAGCACATTTTGATACTTTTCTATCAGATGAGTACCATTAATACTAATTGCGGGTCTACAATTTTGAAAACCTTTTATAGTAGCATCAAAAGTAAAGAAAAGATACTTAAATCAATTATCATTTGTGCATTGCATATGCATAACCGTATTCAGATTAGTTTCGCCTAGCATATGTAAATAGGCTAGTAGAATTGAGAAAGATTATTCTGGAGTACCAAGTATGATATTCTCATACGCATACTCCCGTCCCCTCCATGCAACAGAATAACTAATCTCAACACCAAATTTATTACGCATGTCTTCGATAATATCCTTGGGCTTGAAAACCCTTCCAGGATTTATGAATCGCTTCTTAACACACTCTGCAATGACCCAACTAGTTGCTTGTCTGTGTCTACTCTGATCAAAATCGATTGGACATGTATGTTGAGTGACATATTTTGTCATCATCCAACAGCCCTTTGAGTCTCCAAGACTTCTCGCTCTCAATCTCCACATACAACTTTTATCAATACACCGCACGACAAAGAAAGAAGTATTGGACTTGAATACCTCAAACTGAAATTTCTCCCTAATTGCAATCAGGAACATAATTGGCTTAATATCTAAATATTTTTTTCTCCTCAATAGTCTCAGATATAAAACTTTCTCTTAATAATCCTGGATTGCTCCTATATGCTAACAAGTTTGCTATCGTTTCTTCATTGTTAGTAGTCACATTTTCTGCCTTATTATTGCAATTAAAATGAATCTCATCATTGTGATCTACCCCAGTATGTTAAAACTCTAGCCTAGGTTCATTTTCATAATATTCTGGAGCTACATGGATAGATTCAGTAATTGGTGCAACTCTTGCATCTGCATCTTCTAGTTCTAAACAAAAACCCGGTGCCTCTACTTGTACAGTTTTTTTTTTCACTGATAGGATCATTACTGTCATGTATGGATTTATATGCTCCTTCTTCAACACTAACAATCAATGGATGCTTAAGTCTATCCTCCATTGCAATTCCCATAAATATCTTAAGTGACATATCATCTACTATATCATAATGAGAATATGGGCCATTACCCATAATGTGAGCGGAGATTTTCACCCCTACTCCTAGTGGAATGGTTCTTGCGACTTCGGCACTGTTTAGGCTCGTGGCCTTAGAGAACAAGGACCTAAGTCCGGAGAAAATGGAGTCATCACCTGGATGGGCCGAGTAAAAAAAGGGGTGGATGACTCGATTACTAAGGAATTCACAACTCCCTAATGGGTTCGAAAAGTTAGGTACGTGTGGGGAAGGTGAGAAATGGCTCAGCACCCCCACAACTCCCGGTTCATTGGAACCGGCCTCCTTTACAGGTCTTAATATTATAAAATTCTTAAATATAACAATATCATCCATATTACACACAATAATTAAAATAAAGTATCGTTATATTAAAAATCAAAGCAATGTCCAAGCAAAACAAATGAATGGACACTCATCCGAAGATGGAAACATGCCCTTACATAATCCATGCCTAAATAGAACACCCACCGAAAGGTAGAAACATGTCCTTTACATTGATCTAAAATATAAAAGTAATTTAAATTATATGATAGTTAACTAATGAGGTACCCACAAAGTGGAAACATACCTCTTACAACATTTGGAAATAAAAAATAAATCGATAAAGGTAAATAACCATTCATCATAAATAAATCATTCTTCAAAGATATTAAACATTAATCAAAATATAAACATTCATCCATGATAATTTAAATAAACCAAGCATTGAACTTAAATAAATCAAAGCATATAAAATAAATCAAAGTATATAATGAACTACACAATCAAATAAAGCAAGTAAAGATACAAATTGTTTACTGTTTCCATTTAAAGTTTTTTAATTAATATTTAAGATTTTGGGATTTTAATATATTAAGGTTTATGCTATTGTAAGTTTTAAAGGAATTGAAATGGATTAAAATTTTATAATTTAAGAGGTTGATAAAGTTCTTTGATTAACCAAATTAGTGTTTGAGAAGTGAAATCATGAAATTAAGGTTTGGACACTTTAAAACAGTAGGTTTATGATTATTAGCTACTGGATTGTTGTTTTTAGGCTTACTGTGTTTGAATTTTAATATTTAGGTTTATAAGGTTTTAAGGTTTAAAGGATTAGGGTTTAGAAAAATTAGGGTTTAAGGTTTTAAGGGAGTTAGGATTTAAGAAAACTAGGGTTTAATATTAGCTAGTTTGAGGTTACTGTCTTGGTTTTGAAGTTGAATTAGGGTTTTTAGTGTTTCGGAGAATGTATTTGATTTTAAAATTTGGAAAAACAATTTATAGTTTTATGAAACGTTATGTGATTTTTAGAATCCTGCGGGCAAAATGGCCCAAGGCCATTTCTTCCGATCCCTTTTTGGCGACTAAATTTTCTGTCACCGATTTTTATTTTTATTTATTTGTTTATTATTATTTTTTTATTAATTATAAAAACTAAATACTAAAGCAAATATTATTTAATTAAGATAACACAAAAATTATTTTGGACTTATTAAAATATATTGGACAACATGACGCGGACCCTTAGCAACGATGGCAGCAATCCCAATGTATAACAATGGTAGATAACTCCTTGAAACTTGATAATCACCTCCTAAGGAACCCAACGCCTATAAAGAGACGCGAACTCACTATGATTGAAGGATTTAGTTGGTAAGAAGAAGGAAAACGCCACAACTCTCGTTGATAAGTAAACCTAATTCTTGATGCAAAGAAAGAATTAAAGAATCCACTCTAATCTCTCTCACACGAAAATTCACAAGAAGAACTTGTAGAAGAATTCAAAAATTTTTAATAATAATATGTCAAAAGTCCTCTTACAAGAAAAATAAGGCCCTATTTATACTAAAAAGCACACATAAATCCGAAACCCTAATTCTAATGGGAAAAGGAAAGCTTCAAAGTCAAAATCCTAACCCATTAAGGAAAATATAAAGTATGGAAACAAAATCCTAATCCACTAAGGAAAATATAAAGTATGAAAACAAAATCCTGATCCACTAAGGAAAATATAAAGTATGGAAACAAAATCCTGATCCACTAAGGAAAATATAAAGTATGGAAACAAAATCCTAATCCACTAAGGAAAATATAAAAGTATGGAAACAAAATCCTAATCCACTAAGGAAAATATAAAGTATGGAAACAACCAAACTAAATTCCTTCAACATTAGAACACGCGCCACACTATTTGGGCTGTCCATGGGCCTTAAATTACTTCCCAAGGCTTTATATGAACCCCCATGGACCTTTCTTGCACGTTGGACCTCTTTAGCTAGCCTTTAGCTTCCACACTAAGCATCATAATCAGCTTTGGTGTGCCTTCTTCAAGCTCTATTGTGCACTTTTCCATTGCCATTTCAGTCACTTCCTTTGAAATTTAATCTTGAATATGCAATCCCATAGCTGCTCCAAACTTCTTAGCTCTGCTCCTAGTTAATGGCCCATTTGGAAGCACCAATGGATCCTTACCTCGTGGCTGGTTCGTATCATTCTCCCCATCTTCAAAAAGATTTGTCCTCAAATCTGCATCATCATAAGGAGATAAATCAGACACATTAAAAGTAGTACTAACACTATACTCACCAGGCAAGTCTATCTTGTATGCATTATCATTGATCTTTGCCAACACTTGAAATGGACCATCACCACGTGCATCAAGCTTATTCTTCCTTTGATTTGGAAACCTCTCCTTTCGGAAGTGTACCCAAACCCAATCTCCTACTTGAAACTTCATCTCATGTCTCCCTCTATTTGCAGAATCAGCATATCTCTTGTTCCTTTCCTCAATATTCGCCCTTGCTTTCTCATGCATCTCTTTCACCAATTTAGCTTTCTTCTCACCATCTAAACTAACAAGCTCATGAGAAGGTAAAGAAACAAGATCCAAAACTGTTAGTGGGTTAAAACTATAAACAAGCTCAAAAGGTGAATATCCTGTAGAAAAATGAATAGCATGATTATAAGCAAACTCAATAAATGGCAAACAATCTTCCCAAGAACTCAAATTCTTACCCACTAAAGCTCTCAACATGCTACCTAAAGTTCTATTTACTACTTCTGTTTGTCCATCCGTTTGAGGATGACAAGTGGTGGAAAATAACAACTTGGCACCTAACTTTCCCCAAAGCACACGCCAAAAGTGAGACAAAAACTTGGTGTCTCTATCAGAAATTATGGATTTTGGTATCCCATGAATTCGAACCACCTCCCTAAAGAAGAGTTCAGCCACTAAACTAGCATCATCACTCTTATGACATGGGATAAAGTGTGCCATCTTACTAAACCTATCAACAACCACAAATATGCTATCTCTCCCCCTCTTAGTCCTTGGTAATCCTAAAACAAAGTTCTTACTAATGTCCATCCAAGGAGAACTAGGAACAGGTAATGGCATATATAAACCATGAGGCATAGACTTAGACTTAGCTTGCCTACAAGCCAAACAAGCCTTACAAATCCGAATTACATCCCTTTTCATATTCGGCCAATAAAAGTGTTCATTCAGCATGTCTAAAGTCTTATCAATTCCAAAATGCCCCATCAAACCCCCACAATGTGATTCTAATACTAGCAAATCTCTCATAGAACATCTAGGCATGCATAATTTCGAACCCTTAAACAAAAACCCATCATGTCTATAAAAAGAATTAAAAGCACCATGCTCACAAGCATCATAAACATTGCCGAAATTAAAATCACCAACATATAAGTCCTTTATACATTCAAATCCAAGCAATTTAGTACTCAAAACATTAAGTAAAGCGTACCTCCTTGAAAGTGTATCTGCCACTACATTGTCTTTACCTTGCTTGTATTTGATCACATAAGGAAACTTCTCAATCTTCACAACCCATTTTGCATGTCTTTTATTCAACTTGCCTTGCCCTCTCAAATGCTTCAATGATTCATGGTCTGAATGGATCACGAATTCCTTGGGCAGCAAATAATGCTCCCATACTTCCAATGCTCTCACCAAAGCATATAGCTTCTTGTCATAAGTTGAATAATTCAGCTTTGCTCCATTAAGCTTTTCACTAAAGTATGCAATGGGCTTCTTCTCTTACATCAAAACAGCTCCAATACCTACACCAGAAGCATCAAATTCAATTTCAAAAGAAGAATCAAAGTTAGGTAAAGCTAAAACGGGTGTAGTAGAAAGCTTCTCTTTCAAAGCATCAAATGCTTCTTGTTGCTTCTTGCCCCAAACGAATCCCACTTCTTTCTTGATTATGCTAGTCAAGGGGGGCTGCCAATGTAGAGAAATTAGGGACAAATCTCCTATAGAAGCTTGCCAATCCGTGAAAACTCCTCACTTCTATCACACTTGAAGGATTCGGCCACTCTTGGATAGCTTTCACCTTCTCTTGATCAACTTCAATTCCCTGCATACTTACAACAAAACCAAGAAAAACAACCCTATCTAGAAAAAAAAAAACACTTCTTAAGCTTAACATAAAGGTTTTGCTCCCTAAGGATTTTAAGCACTTTCCTAACATGTTCAACATGTTCTTCCTCATTTTTGATATAAATCAGAATATCATCAAAGTAAACTACCACAAACTTACCTAAATAAGCTCTCAAAACATGGTTCATTAATCTCATAAAAGTACTAGGTGCATTAGATAAACCAAAAGGCATAACTAACCATTCATACAAACCATATTTCGTTTTGAAGGCAGTCTTCCATTCATCTCCAGGCTTCATGCGAATTTGATGATAACCACTCATAAGATCAATCTTTGTGAAATATTTTGCCCCATGCAATTCGTCCAACATGTCATCAAGTCTAGTAATGGGATGTCTATACTTCACAGTAATCTTGTTCACAGCCCTACAATCAACACACATCCTCCAAGAACCATCTTTCTTGGATACTAATAAGACTGGAACGTCACAAGGACTAAGGCTCTCGCAAACCAAGCCTTTCTCCAAAAGCTCTTCAACTTGTCTTTGTATCTCTTTTGTCTCCATAGGATTGCTCCTATATGCTGGCCGGTTTGAAATTGTAGAACCGGGTATGAAGTCAATTTGATGTTCAATCCCTCTTAATGGCGGCAAACCACTAGGAAGGTCTTCAGGAAACACATCCTTAAAATCCTGCAACAAAGACACAAAACTAGAAGGTAAAGAATCAAGAGATTCTTCACTGTCAGCAAGTAACGATTCTTTATACATAATAATGAGTACAGGCTGCCCTACATCTATCTCTCTTGCTCTTGCATAAAAAGTATGTTTTGCTTTTTCTCCTTGCTTATTTTCTCTCACCAATGGGCCATTTATTTGTTTGCTTACTTTCTTTTGACTCTCGGCCTCTTTTCCCTTTCTGCACTCACTCACTTTATTATTTTCTCTCTTCCTACCCTTAGAATTACCCTTGGGTGTTGAAGAAACATCATTGGCCGAATTTGAACCCCCTTGGTTCATGTTGGCCAAAACTTCTTTCTCCCTCTCTAGCATCCTCTTTTGATCTTCATACACCTCTTGAGGTGATAATGGTGCTAGAACAACCTTCTTTCCTTCATAAGTAAAGGTATACTTATTAGAAAAGCCATCATGTTGTGCCCTTCTATCATGTTGCCATGGTCTTCCTAATAGCAAATGTCCAACTTGCATTGGCACTACATCACACAAAACCTCATCTTTATACCACCCAATGGAGAATGGTACCTTGACTTGCTTCAACACTTTTACTTCCCCAGCGTCATTGAACCATTGCAACTTGTAAGGATTGGGATGTTTAAAACAAGCTAACCCCAATTTATCCACCATTGTAGTACTAGCAGCATTGGTACAACTTCCACCATCAATGATAAGTGTACAAACCTTACCATTCACCAAACACCTAGAGTGGAAAAGATTCTCCCTTTGATCCAAGCCTTCTTCCTTGACTTGAATATTCAAGGCTCTTCTAGTAACAAGCATCTCTTCGTGTTCAGCATTCAATACTTGATTCTCCCAAGCCTCTTCATCATATTCGGCCCTATCACCACATTCGGCCTCCTCTTCATCTTCATGCTTAGATTCTAATTCAATTTCCCCTTCATGGGTAGCAATCATCACCTTCTTATTCGGACATTGAGAAGCAATGTGTCCACTTCCCAAACACTTGTAGCATTTAATTTCCCTACTTGGAGTAGGTCTAGAAGGTGTTTCCTTGGCTGTTTTTGCATCACCATCATTCGGCTTCTTGAAATTAGGATTGTAGGAAGAATTCTTTTGGAAAGAACCCTTGTAATCCCCTTTGTAGGAACCTCCACTCGAACTTGAACCCTTGAAGTTTGAAAATTTTCCACTAGCTTTAGAGTAGCCAGTTTTCGAAATAGCTTTATTCTTCAATCTTCTCTCTATCTTCATGGCCTTTTGAACTCTTCCATTGTGTTGAATTCATACATCTCCAATTCATTGGCTATGTTCAAATTCAATCCCCCAAGAAATCGTGACATCTTCTTGTCTTCATCTTCATCAATATTTGCCCTAGCCATGATCATCTCCATCTCTTTGTGGTACTCTTCCACACTTCTTCCACCTTGAACTAGTCTTGCTAGTCGATTGTACAAATCCCGAATGTAGTGAGATGGTACAAATTGGCTTCTCATTAGTTCTTTCAAGGTTGACCATTCAGGAATAGGCCTCATACCTTTCCCTCTTCTATTAGCTTTCAATTGATCCCACCAAAAGGTAGCATACCCTTTGAACTCTACGGCTGCCAAAACTAATTTCTTCTCTTCGGTGTAGTTATGGCATTCAAAAATCTACTCAACTTTCCTCTCCCATTCTATGAACTCTTCTGCATTGTTCTTCCCTTCAAAGGAAGGAATCTTCATCTTGATGGAAGTAAGGTCACCATCAGTGGTAGGTTGATTTCCACCTTCATCTTCATCTTCTACCCTTTCGGCTGCTTCTAGGGCTTCAAGATTTCCTTGCCCTCCTCTCCTAAGCACTCTTCTAGCTTGCATTATGGGATTTGAATGTGCGGCTGGCTGCCCTTGTTGCACTTGTCGTGCTGCATTCTCTTGCAATCTAGCATCCATCATCTCCATTCGACCAAGCATTGCTGCCAAAGTCTCATTAAGCCTAGCCAAGCTTTCGGCCATAGCTCCTTCCTTGCTAGTCTCTTATCCTTTTCCAGCCATGTTAACAAACAAACAAACTCAAAGAAACAAGATTAGTAATAATCGAAATTCACTCAAGTGTTTAGAATTACCTCACTTTTCTTGTCTTCCTTGATTGCACTTTAGAACCAAGCTCACCAACCAACAATTGTCAAGTCGTTCAAGAAACTAGAACCTAAATCCTAGAACTAGATAGAAAACAAGACAAGTATCCGGAGGCAATGCAAGGTAATTTGCACTACATGATATAAAACCAAGTATCGACACAAGCAAATGATACTTAGCAATGTAATGGAATTAAAAGCTAGATAAAGAAATCAGAAATAATGAAGCCAATAAACAAGACAAATTTGGATATAATGAATCAATAACAACCCACACTTGGCAAGCTGCTTTATGGACCTAATCAATTCTACCCAAAACGCTAGCTTCTAGACTCTAATTCCCACATATAACACTCAAATAATATGAATATTAAGGTCTGATTTTCAAATTCCAAAAGCCCCTCAAAAGGTGAAATTTTTTGCCCAAATTTTTTTTTACTACTTCTAACCCACCTAGATCTGATCCTTAGCACCCAAATAGCAGGAATGTCAAACAATTTTTTGTTGAGGTGGTTTTGTACTCTTTTTTTTTTGCTTCCTCTCACTATCCCCTTGATTCGGGACTTAATTTACTCCTAAGAACTTTTTGAAATCTGGACTTAATTCGCAACCCCAGATTCTCTCAAAATCAAATCGAAATCAAACTTGAATAAAAACTCTAGCTTTTGCTTTCTTTCAAGAACTCTAATCTTGGTTTCGATTCCAATTCAGATGCAAGACCTAGGTTTTGAAATTCAATCAGACTCCTTTTCCTAGGTTTCAAATTACTCTTTGAACAATCTTTAGGCTTTTCGAATTTCGATATATGACTTTTTTTTTCTTCGAAAATTAAAGACTAGACTCTCAAAGAACCCTAAAACGCCGAAACTTAAAAGACCTAAATTAACAAACCCTAGAAAGACAAAGTAGATAAAAATTACCTTGTAGCAAGGCTCTGATACCAAATGACGCGGACCCTTAGCAACGATGGCAGCAAACCCAACGTATAACAATGGTAGAGAACTCCTTGAAACTTGATAATCACTTCCTAAGGAACCCAACGCCTATAAAGAGATGCGAACTCACTATGATTGAAGGATTTAGTTAATAAGAAGAAGGAAAATGCCACAACTCTCGTTGATAAGTAAACCTAATTCTTGATGCAATAAGACTTAATTTTTGAGATGATTGAGGTTTTGGGTTCTAGACCCGGTTCGAGTTCCGGACTCAAGGATAATTTTAGGTTCTGGACCTAAGCATAATTTTAGGTTCTGGACTTAAGGATAATTTGGGTTTTGGACCCGAGCTAAGTTCTGAACTTAGAAGAGATTCTAGGTTCTGGACCTAATCAAAATTTAGGTTCTGGACCCGAGCTAAGTTCTGGACTTAGAAGAGATTCTAGGTTCTGGACCTAATCAAAATTTGGGTTCTGGACCCGAGCTAAGTTCTGGATTTAGAAGTTCTGGACTTAGAAGAGATTCTAGGTTCTGGACCTAATCAAAATTTGAGTTCTGGACCCGAGCTAAGTTCTGGACTTAGAAGAGATTCTAGGTTTTGGACCTAATCAAAATTTGGGTTATGGATCCAAGCTATGTTCTAGACTTAGAAGAGATTCTAGGTTCTGGACCTAATTAAAATTTGGGTTCTGGACCCGAGCTAATGATTTTTTTTATTTCAAAAAATTTGGCTAATTTTTATGCACATATCTTCTTCTTGCCTCCTACGTATAAAAATATTTATATACATGCAAGCATTTGAATGATTAAATTGAATAATTAAATTTACTATTTATTTACTGTGTAGTCACTATTTATACACTATTTACTATTCATAAATAGTACCTTGCTATTCGTAAATAGTAGTAAATAGTATTTTACAATTGAAAGTAGTAATTTACTATTTATCAATAGTAATTTACTATTAATTTACTATTCATAAATAGTAAAGTTTACTATTTATAAATAGTAAAACTTACTTTTGAATTTTGTTTTTTTCCTTGCCGTTTCTCTATATAAACTAACGAATTCCTTCATTTCATTCACAACAAAATCTATAATTTTTATAATTCTTCCAAATTCTTTCAAATTTAGCACATAGTTTTCAAAAAAAAAAATGCATGCTTTAAGGTCTGAAACTCATTCTAATGCTGAGTTATTAGAGTTTATTCAGCATCATGAAGACGGAAATATAGATATACTAGCCGAGATGCCGCTTCATCGTAGTTCAAACTAAAAGAGCGCGGTAATTATTATTCTTTTTTCTTTTTTTTTTAATTTTTTTATTCGTATTTCTGTTATTTGTTTTTTTTTCTTTCTTTGTTTTTTTTTCTTTTTTATTTTTTTATTATTTATATTTATATTTTTATTTGTTTATATTTTTATTATTTATTATTTATGTTTTTATATTATGCTCGTTTATTATTATTGTGTTTGTCTTTATTTTTATTTTTATTTTTATATTATTATAATTTTTTAGAAAATTTAGGAAAAATAAATTAATTTAAGCAGATAGGATAATATGTACTTACCTTGTATTAACTTACTTGGCTCCGTATTAGCGTGATCGTTGCGTTGTTCGGGCCGGAGGGTGTATCTACAAAGTCCGACAGTGGTATGATGTAGTGCCTTCTCGGGTAAGGCAGATTATCAGAGATTGCGGCTTTGAGAGCCTCATCTTACAATTGCCATCCGAGGAGTATGTGATAGACCGGAGCGTAGTCCAGGCACTTGCAGAACGATGGTTGGACACAACTCATACTTTTCACTTGCCCATTGGAGAGATGACAATTGGTCCGGTTGATTTTACTATTATAACTGACCTTCGATATGATGGTGTTTCGATTCCTCTGACCAACGATATTTTAACATTTGAAGAAATTCAGCAATTAATTGGTATGGAACCATCATATAAAGGGCCTTTTAAGATAAAAATTGAGCTAATTCGTAGTTATTGGATGAACTACGAAGGACAGGTTCATAGGGACACGGCCCAACAGTATGCTCGAGGATTTTTGTTATATTTGCTTAGGTCGACCATCTTAGGTAGCACTGAATCCTCCATCCACTTGTCAGTATTGAGGGCCCTTTCTTATTTTAGAGCGGTACCATCTTCTGCTGGGGTGAAGTTTGTCTCGCCTGTTTTTACCATGGTCTTAATTAAATTTGCCGAAACAAGAAGTCTTTTGTCGGCTTGATGGCGGTTGTCGAGGCATTCTTCTTCTACCAATGTCAATTCCGCTCCTTTCTTGTATGAATTTGATCTTTACTATTATTGTAGGCATGGGCATATGAACACAACCTCGTGGGGTACCCGGTATTTCTCGAGAGAGAGTCGGGTATCCGAGATTAAATTTCTGGCTGTCAGATCATGTGAACGTTCCCGGCTCTCACCATGTGCATACTCACCGCTTTGTGTTGAGCCGCTTAACCTGGGACCAGGTAAGATAACATTAATATGCTTTAAATTTTATGTGAAAGTTTACTTACCTTATGTTATTTTGCAGGTGAATTTGGCTTGGTGGAACCCAGAAGAGTGGACAAACTGGTCTCCCTTCATGAAGGTTGCGTTATCTTTCCAACATTCTCGCCGAGTCATCGCTGGCCCAGTGGCTAGTGGTTGGTTTCTCGGAGAGAGAGTTTATGAGTGGTTTATTGGTCCCGAGCAGCGGAGGGTCCCGATGCATTGCCCGGAATATACTTTAAATATTATGTCAATCCCAGAGGATACATGGTGGTCGGCTCGGTACGGTTATGGTGTAGAGTCATTTCTCTATCTACCAGGTGCATTTTATGCCCATTTTATTCAAAGAAGGCTCTTGAACTTTGATGTATCTCCTGTTGGCATACGGGAGATTCCCAAAGAAAATGAGGGTAGAGATGAAGAGGAACATCATAGAGATGCAGGAGAATTCGTTCCACATCTTGGGGCTAGCACTTCTCAGGTAAACCTTTTTCATTTTTCCCTTGCAACTGCTTCTTTCTTTTTTGATTCTTTAATGATTGTTGCAGGCTATTGGCTCATTTGATCATGAGGTTGGACCTTCTTTTACTGCCCCTTCATTTGCTCATTCTAGCCCACCAGATATGTCATCTCATCCGCAGGGCATTGATATGAGTTACCTAGTAAGTTCTCTTATTTCATGGTAATTTATGCTATATGTATGCATTATTATGTATGCTCTTACCTTTTTCCTATCTAGCTCACAGCGAATGCTTGAAGATCAAAATAAGAAACTTCAAGAAGAGTTGGCTGCAAGTCGTCAGTAGGTTTCTCATTTCGAAAATTTATATCATTAGTCAGAACAGAATTTTCAAGACTTCCAATTTCAGGGGATGAGGGATCCTAGCGCTTCTTCATCAAGAGGCCCCCAAACTGATGACCATGAGATTCTTTCGTCCATTTCTGATGAAGACCATGACAGATTAGAACTTCAAGGTAATAGAGATTTTGGTGCTTCCACTTCGGGCGGACTTGGGACGAGCAATTTGCCTCCTCCTCCAACAGGCGACGATTTTTTCAGGGCTTTATTTGATGAACTACCACCAGCCTCTTAGTGATGCATAGATATTGTATCAATTGTATAAACATTGTACAATAAACATAAAAAAAATAATACATAATTTCTGCCTTTACTATAACTAACTTTTTTTTTTCACTTTTCATCTTTACTACATCACAATTATTATACTTTTTTTTATGTTTCAATATTTACACAACATCACCACAAAAGCCAAATGCAACATGGTAAAAGACTTTTGTCGCAAATTCTTTTCCTTATACAACATGGTTCTGCCCTTTTCTCATCACCTTTTCCTTATCAATTTTGGAAAAGCTTATTTTCCCTATATAAATCACCTTTTACGCCTAATTTCATGCAGAAGCTAAAAGACTTTCCATTTCAACGTAAAAAACTCTCTTTAACAATTTTGATTTTCTTTCATTCTTCAACCATGACCGAACATCATTTAAAGAAGATAAAAATTCTATTTAAGAATATAGATGCCATTCACTGGAAACAAATTTC
This sequence comes from Garcia nutans, assembly GCA_947685225.1. NCBI lineage: Eukaryota > Viridiplantae > Streptophyta > Magnoliopsida > Malpighiales > Euphorbiaceae > Garcia > Garcia nutans. The sequence continues at coordinate 25,181,692 of CANTUV010000007.1, read as the reverse complement.
ATGATCAAAACTTGATGTTTTAAAGTGTTTTCAAAATGTTAAATTGGACCACTCCTTCTTACATGCCATGTCTTCCTTTTGGAATATGGATTCTAGGGCATTTAAAATTAATGGCTTTGAAATATGTCCCTTGATTGAAGAATTTGAGGCCATCCTTGGATATCCAAATAATCAACAAATGACGTTGCCCACATTTATTTCCAAAACTCAACAGAAGATGCAGATGTTATTTCAAATTTCAAAACCTGTAGTTCTTCTGTTGATGAGAGGTGAAAAAATTCTACTTGCTCCCTTGATTGATTTTTGTCTTTCTCATTTGGCTCCTACTAAGGCATGGGGACGCATGCTCTGTCTTTGCTTGCTTGGCCAATTCTTGCTTGTTTCTTCTGACGGCGATATTGATCCACGAGTATTGGATATTATGGACCAAATGGAAGGAGGCTTGTCGCCGGTACCTGTGATCTTAGCCGAAACTTTAGTTGGATTAGACCGACTTAAGTCAGGATTGTCAAAGAGACTGATTGGGAGTCCGTTGCTACTTCAGGTAATTACCTAAACTGCCCTTTCGGGTTTTCAATTTAGGTTTTCTTATTTATTTATTTATTTATTTATTGCTCTAATTTTTGCCTAGTCCGCCCATGTGGGTTTTCGAAACTAGAGAGTTGTCCTAATTTTTGCCTAAGCTGCCCTTGCGGGTTTTTAGCTTAGCGGACTCTTTCTCTTATTTATATATATATTTTTTATTACTCTAATTTTTGCCTAGTCCACCCATGTGGGTTTTCAGAGCTAGCGAGCTGTCCTGATTTTTGTCTAAGCTGCCCTTGCGGGTTTTCAACTTAGCGGACTCTTTCTCTTTTTTTTTTAAAATTTAATTCTTTCCTCACAGATTTGGCTTCAGGAGCATCTCTGTTTGCTTGATACACCATCCATGGATTTTGCTAGATATCTGCCACGTCTTCATTCTGCTAGGAAGCTACTCCATCTTGCTTCTTCATATGCTGACTGGGTTGACTGGATCCACTCACGCACTGAAGTCAACATCTGTTGGTTGGTACCTTGGTGGAAGATTTCTCGTATCACCATGCGGACATACCTGATGTATGTTCCCCTTGCTGCTCTTCGTCAAGGTACATGCTATGATCCTTGTCGACTTGGCTGTCAGTACGGAGCTGAGCCTCGCGATTCTGACTTTACTCCCGATTTAGACATGCCTTGCTTAACTGAAGCCTACTTGGATCGGCTAAGGCTAAGTTGGCCTGCATGTTACATTTATTGACTGCCTTAGATTTTACATTTGTCAATTTAGAAAGTGTATTGTTAGGATGAAAAATAATTAAAGTAATAAAAGATGCTTCTTTTCCATTTTACAATTTGTCATCACCTTTTGCTATCGTATTTATTTATTTCATCCATATCTGGTCAAATACTTATAAAAGTGCACATAGAGCAATTTTAACATTAATTCTGTTTTATTAAATTGGGGAACAACCAAATATAAAGCCAGTATATACAAGATCACTCCTGTTGCCAACTAGCCCTTTCGGATTTTCTAATTGACGATTTTCTCTCTTTTAGCCCTAATTGTTGCCTAGCCTGCCCTTTAGGGTTTTCGGAAGTAGCGGACTGCTCTAACTTTTGCCTAGGCCTCCCTTTTTGGGTTTTCAACCTAGCGAGCTTTTTTTTATACATAAAACCTCTTTAACCTGTCGATGTTCACTGGCTCACTAAACTCGTTCCCATGCTTGTCTGAGAACTTCACTACTCCCTTGTTTATGATTTGTTTCACGACATATGACCCTTCCCTCTCGGATATGATACATTAGGTTTACATTGCTTCAACACCAAATCCATGACTCTGAGTTTTCTGATCTTAACCCTTCTATTATAGGCCCGAACTATCTTCTTTTGATACAGTTGGTGATGATACAATGCCTTTAGCCTTCTCTCTTCTAGTAAAGCTAACTGCGTGCATCTGCTTGCTACCCATTCCATTTCAGGCAGTTAGGCTTCCAAGACTACTCTCAACGACTTGATCTCTATTTCAATTGGCAACACTGCTTCCATCCCGTAAACCAAAGAGAATGGTGTCATTCCAGTAGGTGTTCGCACACTTGTCCTATATCCTTATAAAGCAAAGGGAAGCATCTCTGACCAATTCCTGTAAGTCTTGGTCATCTTTGACAAAATTTACTTAATTGTCTTGTTTGTTGCTTCTACCGCACCATTAGCCTTTGGTCTATAAGGAGAGGATCTATGATGAAGGATTCGGTACTTTGAGAATAAATCCTTAACTGCTCCTTAAAACTGTACCCCATTGTATGATATTACACTGTGCGGGACCCCATATCTGCAGATGAGGTTCTTTTCAATAAATCTAGCCATTTGACTTGCACCCAGTTTGTTAAAGAATTCAGCTTTGACCCATTTTGAAAAATAATCTACTGCTACCATAATGAAGCGGTGACCGTTTGAGGCTTTCGGATGTATCTCTCCTATAATGTCGATACCCCAAGTGGCAAATGGCCAGGGTGAAGACATAGAATGCAATTCTTCAGGAGGCATGTGATTCAAGTTACCATACATCTGACATTGTTGGCACTTCTTTACAAACTCAATACAATCTCTCTCCATTGTCAACCAGTAGTAACCTTGCCGAATAATCTTCTTAACTAGGGCCAAACCACTCATATGCGGTCTGCAACTTCCTGCATTTATTTTTGACATGATATGCTCCACTTCAGGCTTCCTTAAACATCTCAAATGCACCCCATCAGGCCATCTTTGATATAACTCTCCATGGAATGTAATGTATTGCAAAGACCACCGCCTTATGGCTCTTCTTTCTTTCTTTGTTGCCCCCGACGGGTATTCCTTTTCCTCCAAAAATTACCTTATAGTATCATACCACGCATCATGGTCTGTATTAGTTTCCATGATTGATTCATATTCATAGCACGGAGTTGATGAACTAGTCAAGATCATAGGCTTAAGGAATAAGCTGACAGGTTTTCCCATACCGAAGCCAATGTGGCTAGGGCATCAGCCATCTGATTTTCTTCTCTTGATAGATGTATAAACCTACACTCCTTAAAGTTCTTCTTCATCATGGTTAGGTAATGGTGGTATGGTTTTAATTTTTCTTCTTTCAACTCCCACTCTCCAATTACTTAGGATACTACTAGAAATGAATCGCCAAAACTTCCACCTTATCCACCTTCATAATCATTAGGGTTTTCAAACCAAAAATACAAGCTTCGTATTCTACCATATTATTGGTTGCCCTAAATTTTAATTTTTTGGCTAAAGGGACAAGTTCCCCTTCGGGCGATTCTAATATAACTCCCAAACCGACTCCTTTCTTGTTTACTGCTCCATCAAAATACATTTTCCACCCTTGTACTTCAATTGTTTCTAAATGTTCATCCGGAAATTCCCAGATTACCTCTTCGCTTTCTGGTAATGGTTGTTGGGCCAGGAATTTTGCCACTGCCCTACCTTTAATTGTTTTTCTGGTTACACATTCAATCTCAAATTCTTCTAATATTATCAACCATCGACCATACTTTCTAATTAAAGAGGGTGTCTCCCTTAAATACTTCATTGGGTCCAACCTGAAAATTGCTTGCACACTATAAGATTGAAAGTAATGCCGCAACTTCTTAGAAGACCAAACCACGGCTATACAGGTCTTTTCAATGATACTATACTTAATTTCATAAGGTAGGAGCTTTCTACTCAAATAGTAAACTGCATGCTCAATCCCTGACTCATCTGCTTGGGCTAGCATGGCTCCTATTGACTCTTCTTCTACTGCTAAGTATAGTAATAGAGGTTTGCCGGGTTTAGGTGGTTTTAAAACAGGTGGATTCAACAAATATTCTTTTATTCACTCAAAGGCCTTTTGACACTTTCATTCCATATGACAGGCTGATTCTTTTTAAGAAATTTGAAGATAGGCTCACAAATTGTTGCGAGTTTTGCTATGAATCTGCTAATGTATTGCAATTTACCAATGAATCCCCAGACTTCTCTCTCTGTCTTTGGGACTGGCATATCCCTGATCGCTTTAAGTTTGTCGGGATCGATCTCAATGCCATGCAGACCAATCACATGTCCCAATAACACCGAACATACACTTCTTCGGGTTCAATCTTAGCTTATATTTCAATGCTCTATCGAAGAATAACTCTAAGTTTTGGAAGTGTTGTTCCCTTGTGTCCGATTTCACCATCATATCATCAACATATACTTCAACTTCTTTTTGCATCATGTCATGAAATAGTGTGGTGGCCATTAACACTTGGTTGTATTCGAAAAATCTATCTACAAACGAGTGTAGCACGCTAGAGGCTGCACTATCAATGAGAACATCTATATGAGGTAAAGGAAAATCATCTTTAGGGGAAACCTTGTTCAAATCTCTATAGTCCACACAGACCCTTATTCTTCCATCTTTCTTCGGCACTGGTACTATGTTGGCTAACCAATTTGGATATTCTATCACTTCAAGGAACTTCACTTATATTTGCTTAGTGACCTCTTTTTTAACCAATTCAGCCCACTCAGGTCTTAATCTCCTAAGCTTTTGTTTGACAGGTTTCATGTAAGTGTAAGTAGGAATATGATGCTCGGCTATGTCTCGATCTATTCCAGGCATATCCTCATAAGACCAAGTAAACACTTCTTCATATTTTTTGAATATTTTTTCAAATCTCTCTCTTTTATCAGGCGTAAGGTCGGATGCTATGCTAATGTTTTTAGGATTTTTGGTTGTTCCAAATTTAATAATTGTGTGTTAACAGAATTAATATTAAAGATGCTCGTGTAACTGCTATTTGAATGTATGTAACCATCAGGAGAAACATCACACAAGTAAGCGAAATCAGACTTTATTGCATTCATTTTGGAAAAGAAAACATCATCATCCTAATACAAAGTAGACAAATTAAAATTAAAATCAAGATCATTGTTCTCAAAATCATAAGGCAGGATGTCTTCAAACTTTTCTTCAACCAGGGCAGCAATCTCCTCCAGAGTCTTCTAGGCTTTCAGGACAGCTTCATTTTTCTCTTTTGGATTGGATTCTTTATTGGCTGTTAGGGTGAGCTCTTTCTTCACTTGGTGCACTAGCTCGGCCACATCTGCAAAAATTTTAAAATCCGGGATCAACTTTTCCATGAACATGATTGGCTCGGGCTTCCCTTGGAGTGGTCCCATATCTGGAGCTTTCATCTTCTCACTCTTCTTTGGCTGGACCTCGTTGTTTTCATCATATCCCAACTCGGCCTTACCCTTTCCAAGACCAGCTCTGGGAAGGTAGTTCATGTTCTTTATTATATTCAAGACTTTGGAGTCCACTGCTTCATCATCAAAAATTATACTTGAAAACCATTGAGAGGCCTCTCAATCATTAGAGCATTAACAATCTCATTATCTTAAGCTTCGATGACCACTTTCTTATCTCCGTTGGGGAACTTGATCTTTTGATGAAGGGTGGAAGGAACTCCACCAAGAGGATGAAACCATGGTCGCCCCAAGAGTAAGGTGAAGGTAATCGGTATGTCTAAAACAATAAACTCAATAATAGATTCAATTGGACCAACCTTGACAGGAGCTTTGAAAGTCCCTTCGGTGTGTCTCTTAGTGTTGTCATAAGCCTGAATTGTTACTTCGGTCGGGTTTAGATCCCTTGTTGACATGGCTAGCTTTGGCAATATCTTAAGTGGGAAAACATTTATGGCGGATCCATCATCGACCATTACATATGGAGTCCTCTTCCCCTTGACTTCTATTTTGATAAAGAGAGGGCGGATGTGATCTCTCCCCTCCTCTGGTAAATCCGCATATGAAAAAGAAACTGCTCCCATATTAACTTCACTCTTCTCTTGAACCTCTTCACATTTTATTACCCCTCAAATTTTTATGAAGTTGATCAGCTCCTCATGTGTCGTGGAGGTAGAAATCGGCATGCTAGCCAAAGCTTTGGCCATAGTTTCTCGGTGCTTTTTAGAAGTAGCTAATAAGTCCCAAATGCTAACACTTGCTTGGGTTCTTTTCAATTGCTTGAGCACAACATCATCTTTCTTTTCTTTATTTCCTACTTCAACTTCCTTTCCCTTATTAGTTTCTACTTCCTTAGGTGGTGGCCTTGCATAAGGCTTACCGGATCTAGTGTTCATTACTTCATCTTCTTCGGGCTCAGACCAAATCCACTCCTCCTTCCTGGATACTATATCATCATCACTATCGCTTGAATCCCAAAACCCATTGACAACACAAATTGCTACTTCTTTACCTCCCATAGCTTGTTTAATTTTTCCAAATACCTCTTCTTCTTTAGTTACTTCTCCACCCACATCTTGGAAAAAATACATGACAAAATCTTCATGCAAACCCCCTCTAATCATGAAGGTTGCCGGTGGTGGTACCTTATTGAAGTTTGGTAATGGGTTGTCTTTGGTGTTTGACTTATTGAGAACCCAAGACATCGGCTTCTCTATTTTTAAAAATTGTCTTCTTGTTCCTTGGTTAGCAGCGTTAACACCGACTGCCTTTTGCATGCTTTGGCTACCAGACTGATAGTTTTCTTTCTTGTTTCTTCTTGTTGAAAAATGGTTTTTCTCTCTTTCCCATTCTTCAATTTGCAAATCCGTTTGGAGAAGGTCTTTGAAATCACGGATGAGTGTATGAGACATCCTCTCATGAAGACTAGGCAACACCCCTCTCACAATCATCCTTATTTGATCGGATTCATCGGGCCTCTTCTTGAGCAAAGAGGCCTTGTTTCTCCATCTCTTCACATAATCTATAAAATTCTCATTCGACCTTTGCCTAATGGACTCCACTTCCATTAAGGTAATTTCCATCTCGACATTATATCCATATTATTGGATGAAGGCTTTGTAAAGCATATCCTAATTCTTTTGTGTTCCATCATCTAAGGTATTGAACCAATTTTGGACAACAGGGTCCAATGAGAGCATGAAGTACCTTAGGGTTTGAGCCTTAGTAGCTCGGGCAGACTACATAGCAGTGATATACTGCTTCACATGGAGATGAGGATTTCTGGTTCCATCAAACTTCGCAAAAGATGGCATCTTGAACTCATACGGGACTTCTTCATCTAGCTCAAATAATTTGTCAACTTCGGATATTTCCTTAGTTTTTATTTTCTTCTCAAATTTCTTTTCTAAATTAGCAATCATCTTTTCAACATTAGAAGTTTTGGTCTTCTTCATAGTTGATCTTTCAACAATCTTCGGTTCTTTCTTCTTGTCTTGAGGATCTTGGTAGTATTGAGCCCAATCATCATCATCATCAATGATCATCTTTTCATCATCAAAAACCACTTCACCAACTTTAGTCTTCCCTTTGTCCTTTGGCTTCTTAGTGCTAGCAGATGCCTCGGCACGATTTTCTAAGATTGCAGTCAATTGGTTCTTTATGGTCTCAGCTAGGGCCTCTTTTATTTCTTGCATCTTGGCGTTGAGGGCGTCATCCACCATTCTTTAAATTTAGGTTTATAAGGTTTTAAGGTTTAAAGGATTAGGGTTTAGAAAAATTAGGGTTTAAGGTTTTAAGGGAGTTAGGGTTTAAGAAAACTAGGGTTTAATGTTAGCTAGTTTGATATTACTGTCTTGGTTTTGAAGTTGAATTAGGATTTTTAGTGTTTCGGAGAATGTATTTGATTTTAGAATTTGGAAAAATAATTTATAGTTTTATAAAACTTTATGTGATTTTTAGAAACTGTAAAGTGAGTTTGAGTTTGGTTATTTAACGAAACATTTGGAATTTTGGAAAAGAATTAGAAGAAAACTAGTTTAGAGTTTTATGGTGTTTTTTGAAAATAAACAAAATGATTTAAGATTTATAGAAACATAAAAGATATTTTTTAGGGTTTTTGGAAAGAAAATGATTCAATTTAGGGTTTTGGAAAATTGGAAAGCAGATTAGGGTTTTGGTAAATTAGTAAAACTATTTAAGGTTTTGAAAAATTGGAAAGTAGATTAGGGTTTCAAGATTTTGAAGAAACATAAAAAACAATTTTAAGATTTTTGGAAAACAAAGAAACGAACTAAGGTTTTTGGAATCAAAAGTAACAATTGGATAATTCAAGCTACTGTGAAAAAAAGAGATTAGATATTCATACTTTCGTTTGTTGGTTCCACCAAAAATTACTTCTTGGATGAACAAGAACAAAGGCAAGATGGTTGCCTTTGATGGATTGAATTTCTTGTTTGCTTATTCTTCTCTAAAAAGTTCGATCGATTTGTAAAGTCCCAATTCAAAATTCCAGTCTAAAATCCGATTCCTCTCTTCTATTCTCCTCCCCTTTTTTGTGTTGTTTTTAATCTTAATTGTTTATGGAATTTATCATTAATTAGGAAAAGGAAACCGAAATCAAATTAAATTTGGTTTCAGAAAAAATTACGTCGGAAAATTTCGCTGGTGAAAAAAAACTGCCGTGGGAACTTACGGGCTGCGGGCTGCGGAACTGGCTGCGGGCCATTTCGCCCTCAGAAAAAATCTGCGGGCGCACAGGAAAATCTTGCCAGCGAAATGGCCCAAGGCCATTTCGTTCGACCCCTTTTCGGCGACGAAATTTTTCGTAGCCGATTTTTCGTCGCCGATTTTTATTTTTATTTAATTGTTTATTATTATTATTATTATTAATTATAAAAATTAAATACTAAAGCAAATATTATTTAATTAAGATAACACAAAATTTATTTTGGACTTATTAAAATATATTGGACAACACAAAAATTATTTTGGATTAATTAAAATATATTGGACCGGACTGGGTCAAAAATTAAGAGTCTACACGTAACAAATTTGAATTTCATATTTGATGTGCTATCAATATGAAACACCTCTGATAGTGATTTCTTAAAATCATTGAAGTCAGCCATTCTATTCAGGAAAACATATTCACCACCACTGCCAACATATTTCCTAATGTTGATATCAAATGTTTCACCAAAATATATGAGAATAATTATTTCATCCATAAAATGGATTCGTCCTCCAATAACTTTCATGCTATCCGTCAATACCCTACAATCAGAATCATCAATATCAAACTTATATCAATCATATATAAAATTAATATTAATAATACTAACACATATCAAACTCAAATGTAACTAGTGCCAACTCATATCCACTCAAATCAAACTCATATTAATGACAACAACTAATATCAAATGTATTTCAATTAAAATATTCTATACCAACCTCATACCAATTATACTAAGCCATAACAACTAATATCAAAACTCACACTAACTCATATCAAACTCATACCAACTAATACTAACTTATATCAATCTGATACCAACTCATACCAAAATCATACCAACTAATTTCAAACTTATATCAACTCATACTAACTCATATCAAACTCATACCAACTTATACCAAACTCATATCAAACTCATACCAATTATACTAACTCATATCAATAATATTTCAAACTCATAACAGTAATACAAACTCATATCTAACTCAAATCAATAATACAAACTCATATCAAACTCATACCAACTCATACTAACTCATATCAACTCATATCAATTAATTTCAAACTCATATCAACTCATACTAACCCATATCAAACTCATACTAACTCATACCAAACTCATATCAACCTCATACCAATTATACTAAGTCATAACAACTCATACTAACTCATACCAGCTCATACCAACTCATATCAAACTCATATCAATAATATAAACTCATAACAGACTCATACTAACTCATATCAATCTGATACCAACTCATACCAAAATTATATCAACTAATTTCAAACTTATATCAACTCATACTAACTCATATCAAACTCATACCAAACTTATATCAAACTAATACCAATTATACAACCTCATAAATTATAATATTTCAAACTCATAATAGTAATACAAACTCATATCAAACTCAAATCAATAATACAAACACATATCAAACTCATACCAACACATACTAACTCATATTAACTCATACTAACTAATTTCAAACTCATATCAACTCATACTTACCCATATCAACCTCATACCAAACTCATATCAACCTCATACCAATTATACTAAGTCATAATAACTCATATCAAAACTCATACTAACCCATACCAACTCATATCAAACTCATATCAATAATACAAACTCATACTAACTCATATCAAACTGATACCAACTCATACTAACTAATTGTAACACCCCTTCCCGACCTATGAATAAGCCGAGGAGGAATGCTACATCGAGATACGAGCTCTGGTTATGTCAGCTTACTTAATGTTCTTTCTAAAAATTTTCCAAAAATTTTGACGGAGTCTCCCTTAAAATTCTAGGTCCCAAGTGTCGACAAAACTGATTTTTCTTATTTTTGAAAAATATTTTGTTTCACAATTCAACTCAAGCACACTCCCAATAATCCACCCTTATAACCTCAACTACAATCCTGCAAGAAGAATTCACACTTCTATATTCACAACCCAACTCAATTTAAAACCATACAGTTATTATACATTACTAGATTTATATGCTACATCAAGTTATCTCTTTGTATTGTTCAAATAAGTAAATGCCAGTTTCTAATACCAAAATACAAAATGAAGAGCACCACCTAAGTTTGTTGATGACCGATAGGTCGCAGGACTCCTCTGCTCGCTACTGGCTCCTTGCTAATAACCTACGAGTTTAGAAGAACTAAACTCGCTAAGCATTGCTTAGTGGGTACTTTAACTAATTACGGAAAATAAATGATAAAAGCATAATGCACTTTTAAAAGCAATGTGTCGTATTGAAAAATAATATCACAGTAAAAACAATCCATACATGTCATATATTCAGTTATTATCATTTTATCAGTTCGCTCCACAAGGTAATTTGGTAGACTAACGTATGGTAAGGAACTAACTGAAATAACTATATATATATTCTGTGGCTGTGGCCTTAAAAAAATTGCGGACCAAGCCCTGTGGAATCTGTGGCCGAAGCCCTCGGACCGGAGTCCTATATAACTCGGGCGATTGCCCTATATAACTTGGACCGAATTTCTATATAGCTCGGGTCATCACCCTATATAACTCGGACCGAAGTCCTATATTAAAGCAGCACTGCATATAGTATGATATATCATACCCTTACCCTACTCAATACTATCCCAGATACCCAGTGGAGCTAAAATTTTCATGCCATTTCTTAATCGAATATGCATTATACAATTATCGACTTATGTTTCTTATATTATTTCAACGTGAAATATCATATTTTGTCATTTTAATAACATATTATGCTCATTTATATGCATAAGGAATCAATTGGATTACTTTTGAAAAATGACCAAATGAATATTAGCAAAATGACCATATGAATAGTAAATTCTGGTTTTGGACTCAACTTGATCCTTATTTTGAAAAATTGTATAAAATAATATACTTGACTAAAAACTCTAAAATTTTTACAGAATTTATTTTTACATCTTAAAATCATTCCTTTAAAATTTCAGATCAAACTGGACACAAAATTTTGGTCAAGTAGTTCACCCAACCAGACTGCTCCAGTTGCCCTGCATCCTGGCAGCAGTTCTGAATTTTGTGAATTCCGTAAATTAAATTCAATCAATCTGGTTCCAAATTATTTTTCTCAAATATTAGACTCACTAAACAACAATATATCCAAAATTCAATTGAAGATTATTTTTCTAAATTTTATTAAAAATCCGAAAACATGGTTGTCTCAGTCAAGGTACCTCCTAGAAGAGGTCTAACAGAAATATTTTTCCATAATCATAACCATTCCGAATTCAACTCAAAATATTTTTCAGTCATTCTAAAAGCATTGAGGCACAACATATCAAAAATTCACTCCAAGAACATTTTTCTATATTTAATTAAAAATCATACAAGTCACAGCATTTCACTAATTCTAAAACAGAAAAATTTCAAGAAAAATGAACAAATAATTAGTTAAAGTACCAAACCTTGCTTTTCCTTGCTCTTATTGTCTATTTCACTTCCTTTCCTCTCTAATCTCCTTGATTTCCTATGAATTTAACATGTCACATATACAAAGGTAAGAACCCTAGGTATAGACATAGTCTTATCTTATGATTTTTTTAATGATTGCTAGCTTATTTTCACCATTAAACACCATCATCAAATCCTTCAAATAATTATTTCTTGAATTTTCTCCAAATCTAGTGTAACACCCCTTCCCGACCTACCTGTGTAAGCTGAGTAGAGGCGCCACACTATCCAAAAATTGCTACCAATTTTACTTAGTCAAATTTTAGTTCCGATTTTTACAGAAATTTTGCCATAGTTTCGCCTAGAAATTGAGTCCCAAGTGTCGACAAAACTGATTTTTTCTGATTTTTGAAAATATTTTTACACAAACCAATGCAAACAAAATCATTCTCAGTACACCCCCAATAAATCCCCCTTATAACCTCAACTACAACCTGCAAAAAAGATTTACACTTCTAGTACAGAATAAAGTAAAGGTTTATTATGAAACACAGTAGATAAAATATTTGTTCACTATACAGCGGAAAGTAACAATATTTACAAATTCATATACATCAAAACACAAATTTTATAAAACATAAAGTTTATACATGTTTGGCAGTCAGTCTTTGATCTTTAAGCCCACTATTCACACTTCAGAATCTAAACTTTACTCGGCCTAGAGGAACTCCCCGGTTCCACCCTGTTACCTGCGCGATAAACCACGATCGCGCTAAGCCAATAGATTAGTGGTACAAACAACTATAATATTATGTCTCAATGTAATGCCAATGTCACACAATCAAGTTTCATAAACAATTCAAAAGAATATTATATTTCACAATCTTACATTATTTAATAATTAATCAAAACATTCATGATTCACATTGAAAACAAAGACAAGCATGGGCCCAAAATACACTAATATGTTATTCAAAGTTCAGACTTACTGCTTTAGTCCATAATCACAATCATCAATGTAACACCCCTTCCCAACCTACATATGTAAGCCGAGTAGAGGTGCCACACTATCCTAATGTTGCTACCAATTTTACTCAAGTCAATTTTTTTTTTAGTTCCGATTTTTACAGAAATTTTGCCATAATTTTGCCTAAAAATTGAGTCCCAAGTGTCGACAAAACTGGTTTTTTTTTCTGATTTTTAAAAACATTTTACTCAAACCAATGCAAACAAAATCATTCTCAGTACACTCCCAATAAATCCCCCTTATAACCTCAACTACAACCTGCAAAAAGGATTTACACTTCTAGTACAACATAAAGTAAAGGTTTATTATGAAATACAGTAGATAAAATATTTGTTCACTATGCAGCGGAAATAAAAATATTTACAAATTCATATATATCCAAACTCAAGTTTTACAACCCATAAAATTTATACATTTCTTTGGCAGTCAGTCTTTGATCTTTAAGCCCACTATCAACACCTCAAAATCTAGACTTGACTCGGCCTAGAGGAACTCTTTGGTTCTTCCCTGTCACCTGCACGAAGAATCACATTCGCGCTAAGCCACGACTTAGTTGTACAAATTACAGTGCTATGATGCTTTAATGCCATGCTAATGTCACACAATAAAGATTCAAGATCAATTCAAGAGAATATTAAATTTCAAATCTTACCGGTTTCAATAATGTATGTATAGTAGCCATCTCATTATTCATTTGTTTCACCATTTAATAGTCACATTTAAACAAACACAAGCATGGGCCCAAAAATAATCTAATATGCTATTCAAAGTTCAGAGTTACTGTTTTGGTCTATAATCATAATCATCAATACATTTATCCATGGATAATCAACTAGATTTGAGTTTATGACCCAGTCATTTCACCCAATCTAGTTTCAGTAATTTGTTTTTGAGGCTTACGACCCGGTCATTTCACCTCAAAAACATCACATTTCACATTTTTCAACTGGAATCGGCTTACGACTCGGTCATTTCACACTACAAAAAAACACGCTATCTGCAACGGACAGAATCCGTCGCAAATCCGTCGCAAATCAAGTCTTGCGACCGATCTGCGACCGATACGATCCGTTAATAAAAAAGGCGTCGCATTTTTCAATTTTGAGACAGGCCGTCGCAGATTGCGACGGATTTGCAACCATTTGGCAACCGTTGCAGATTCCGTCGCAGATTTTCGTCGCAGATTTCCGTCTCAAATTCGTTGCAGATTCCGTCGCAGATTGCCGTCACAGATTCCGTCGCAGATTGTCGTCGCAATATCTGTCGCAGATTCCGTCATAGATTTCAAATATCCGTCGCAGATTCGTAGCAAATCCGTAGTAATTTAATATTAATTTTTATTGGAACTATTTGTATTATCAATTAATTTTATGAGAACTTTATAAATACATTTGAAACATTTAAACACAATCTAAAAAAACACTAATTACATTGATAAAAATAATTTTTTTATTAATCTTCAATAGAATAAAATATTTTACAATTTAACTATACAAGTGTTAAGAACACTACTATAAATAATCTATCTTGAAAATAACAATATAGATCTTCAATTATCATTTTCCATTGAATCATGACTTGCATCATCATTATTAACCGGCAAATAATATTAAAAAGAGTAAATGAAAAGAATAATATGATACACGTTAACAAAGTAATACTAAGCGTAGTGTGTAGGCTTTTTCATTCAACTCGTGTAGCTGCTCAGGAATTTTGTATATACACAAGCTGTTTGTCGTCGGGTGCAGGTTTTCCAGCTCTCTTTGCATTGACTTTGCTAATTCATTCACATCAACTATTGTCTGAACCGCTGGCGCCGTTGCCTGCAACAAGAAGAAATAGAAATTTTATTTTATTAGAACATATCAATAATTTTGCTTATGCTTCTCATCACATACGAATATGATAAATAAAAATTTTGCTTATGCTTCTCATCACATACGAATATGATAAATAAAAATTTAGCAGAATAATAATTTTGCTGATGCTTCTCATCACATACATATCAATAATTTTGCTTATGCTTCTCCATACAGGGGATGTTCCCATCTGGGGGAACTGTTTGGGTGCTATATGACAAAATACTCTATACATCAGATAAAGAATTATACATAGTTTATTTTATAGCATTTAAGTAAATTGGCAGTTGATACTCTATTTATCACTTTTCCAATTCAAGATAAATAAACTAAATTCAAAATTATTGAATATATTTGTAACAGTACAAGAAATTTCAGCAAAAGAAGCACAATGCCAATCAACCAATATTAAATATATTTGTAACTATAATATACAATATAAAAGGGAGTTAAACATACCCTTGCAATACCCACGGAAATATAGCACTGGCACTCTATATGAAGCACTGTAGACTACATGATAATCATAGTAATGCGGTTCATTATGATCGCCATGTACCTTGCAACAAAGAAAAAATAGATCAGTTGTCCCCATAAGGAAATGATAATGAATAAGCAAGAAATTAAAATATATGACTTCAAATTGCATGACTGAAATATGTTTAGCTGCATAAGCTAAAATGCTTCAAGACAAAGAAAGTCTATATTACATTCAGCTGCAACGGACAACAAAAGAATCAATTGATCCCTTGAGGAAAATGAGGATAAAGAAGCAATAAATTGAAATGGATGACTTCTAGTTGAATGTGTGACTTCCAGTTGAATGATTAAAACATGTATCCAGCCGCATAAGCTAAAGATAAAAAGGCTTCAAGATAAAGAAAGTAAGAAACCCAGAAATTGGACGGATAAATCACGGACTAGCAATGTAGCATCATCAAGTGGCTCTTCTTCCTCAGGGAAACTGGTCTCTTCTACACCAGTAGCACTTGCTTCATTGCCCTGTGTAAAACATTTAATGATAATTGTGGTGCTAAACTATCAGAAACTCATATGGAACCCACTATCTAACTGAACATGAGAGGCCAGCATACTATGTTCCTGTGCAAGTACATATTTTCAAAATTCAAGAAAAAGATAAACCCAATATTACTAGTCTCCACTTTCACTAATCACAAACATGATCCATCTTTCTTTGTATCCTCAACTTTTACACAAACACCTTGACAAACAGAATTTGTTATCCATGAAGAACAGGCAGGTTGTGATAAACACACAATTTATATTACCATATGGTAAGCATTTATTATCCTTATTGCTGGTTTAGTTTATATACAAATATAGATATTCAATTATTAGCATTATATTGTTACTTCACAGTTTAATCATCAAACTATTCCAGCACATAATTAAAAAGAATATAAAAATGTCTTCACTTATTGCGACTGGCAGCAAACTTCTCCTTCATACATTAGAAGGTAATATGCAATATTCAAGATCCAAGAAATACCAAATAGGATATCAAGGAAGTTAAAGCATTCTTTAAATCTAGATGTCTTCAGAGAAATATCCTATGCAAACCAGGAAGTACCATGGAGTATCATGAGATACAGGGGACCACTCACTTTATAAATCCATAACTTGATCATCAAGCAAAGCTTCCATTGATACAATCAGAGTATATACCCCAAAAGGCAAAATAAAAACACTAAAAAGTAACAAAGAACTACGATATGAAAAGAAATACATAAATTAAACCTCGCCTGATACAGTAATTGGTTTGGAAGGAACAAAAAAATAATGTGGATGATGAGCTCGAATCAATTAAATGGATTGTCCAACCAGAATGTTATAAAAGAATAAAAAGAAAAAGAAGTATTTATAACCGACATTCACAAATCCAATAAAGTTAAATGTAAACATTCAGGAAAATTTAACGCATGTACACTCACACCGATGGGGAGATGTAGAAAGATTAGATAAGATAGACATTTCATGCCATCAAAAGTGAGAATACCTTTCCGAATTGAGTATTTTTGTTGAATTTGATTGACAACAGACAAACTGAACTGAGCATATCTACTCCACCCATATGGCAAAGTTGCAGAATCTGCAACATCTAGATACATGGACAAATGATCAACATTGTTACCCTTTGGAAAAATCAATATCCGCCTGCCAATGCAAAATTTAATGATCAACAAAAATTTAACAGAATCAAGCAACCAAATACCATCCCAAAATAAGAAATTGAATGAGATCAATACCATTTAATTTGTAGCCTCCAACAACAAAAACATCTGAATATAGCTTCTTAGTATTGAGCCTAGAAAAATTATCAATTGTCCACGTGAACCTTGCTGATGGTGGATCATCCACTGACTGAGCTTCAACTACAGTTGCAGTTTCTGCTGGTGCAACTACAAATAATAAACCACAAAACTCAGAAACCAAACATATCAAAATGCAAATGCTTAATATTATCGTAGCTAAAAGAAAATCAATATGATTCTAGCTCGCATTGCCAAAGGAATCAAAGAACTGCAAGCAACCCAGAAAGCAACTACCATAGTAGAGCCCATAGAACCAGATCAAATAAACATTAGCTACAACCCTAAAATTCTAAAAGGGATTGACGAATTTAAGTGATTCACTTGCGGAGAAAAACATCGATTACACTCAAATGCAACATTCAAAACCAACATATAAAACTAATCTCAAAATATATATATATGCAAAAGAGACACCCATAAAATTAAAACACAATAAATAATACTCAGTTTAACTCAATCAAACTTCCTACAAAAAAAAAATCAGAATCCCATTTTTCTTGCACGGTCAAATAGTGAAGGAATAGAATGTACCTTCCATAGGCTGAGGACCATCAGGGAAGTCGTTGTGTGGGACCAGCATCTCATCGTCCTCTTGCTGCTATAAAAATTTTAAAATTGGAAACAAAAAACAAAAATTAAACCATAGTCAATGCGAGAGTTTGGATCTACTTATCGAAACCCTAAGAGCTAAGCAAAAGCGCACGGCAATGGAGAATTTATAAGGCCAAAGTAAACAACCATCGAAATACTAAAACCTAATCATTGAAAATCGAAATTGAATTGAATTTTATTGAACTCAATTGAAGTAAACGATAAGAAAGAGAGAGAGAGAGAGAGAGAGAGAGAGAGATAAAGCTCATCAACGAGTGTGTGATCAGAGAAAGAGGAGCAACGTGTTTATGGTGACTACATCTAATGGTGGAGGAGTCATCAGAGTCATGGGTGATAACAGTGATCGTCCGATCGAGATATCAGAGAAAGCTCCAAAGTAAAAATTCGAGGGAGAGAAGAAAAAGAGAGAAAAGACCTCTGCAACGTATGCTGTTGGGCGTAGAAAAAGAGAGGAGAGTCTCATTCGAAAGTAGGGGTAATCTCGGTATTTCATCACGAGACGACAGTATAACTCAGGCGAAACCGTGGAGAAGAAAGTTAATATTGTCGTTTGTGTTTGCTCCCAGTCGTTTCAGACTTGTGCAGGCGTATCATATATTTATTCCAATTTTACTAATCCACCGAAATACTAAATATACCTTAATTTATTAGTATACCCTCTTATAAAATTTAGAATTTTGTTTTTTATTATTATATTATTATATTTCACTAACAAACTTTAATATCTTTTATTATATTATATCTAATTTTATTTTTTGCACCCACATATTTAATCTATCTATGAAAAGATCACTAGCAAAGGAATAAATTTGAAGAAGCTTACATTTTTTCAAATCTTTACAATTGAAGAACCATCTTCTATCTCAAAAATCTATCTTTTTCTTGTTCGCACTATAATCCATCAAAGAAGAAGCTTGTAAAATAAGGTCTATTTTTTAAAATATTTGGATTGATTGTTTTATTCTATTTTTTAGAGATTTCACTATAAAAATATTCGGCATTTGCGACGGAAATCTACAACGGAAATTTTTCGTAGCAAATTTGCGACGGATCTGCAACGGTTTTGCGACGGATAAAGACAGTGAAGGAATTTTGAGGAAGCCGTCGCAAATCGGTTGCAAATCTGTAGTAAATTTGCGACGATTATTTGCGACGGACTGATTTTCGTCCCAGATCTGTGACGGATTTGCAACGGATTTCTCAAAATTCCTCTGACTCGTCCTTCCGTCGCAAATCCGTCGCAGATCCGTAGCAAATTTGCGACGAAAAAATGTACGTCGCAGATTTCCGTCGCAAATTCCGAATATTTTTATAGTGAAATTTGCGACGGCAATAGACGGTAGCAGATTTCCGTTGCAAATTGGTTTTTTTAGTGTTTTCTCTCTCGCGCCAAGTTTCCGCGCCAACTTTTGCGACGATTATTTGCGACGGAATGATTTTCGTCGCAGATCTGCGACGGATTTGCAACGGATTTGCGACCAATTTCTCAAAATTCCTCTGACTTGTCCTTCCGTCGCAAATCCGTCACAGATCCGTTGCAAATTTGCGACGAAAACATGTCCGTCGCAGATTTTCGTCGCAAATGCCGAATATTTTTGTAGTGTCACCTATCCAGTGATTCATAGGCATGCCGCCAAAACCAGAACTCTGAAAATTGAATAAACATATTAGGCACACAATCATTTCATTTATCTCATTATCAATTTCTTTTCATTTCATTTCTCATAATTAATTAGGCAACCATGCCTCATATCTCATATGATCTCAAATCACAATAGGGCAATTCTTCATAATATCATATCTTTCACATTTCATTTCATCATCACATCTTTTACATTTCATATTCCATATTTCATTTTATCATTCAAATGGATATAATCAATGGCATTAACACATATTTTACATACTCATTACAACATTCACATCATACCAAACATACATTATTAATATGCATTAATAATGCATTAAATTTCTTAACACATTTACAATCAAATGTATGTTAAATCTCAACATAATATGAATGTATGAAATAATGTAATTTGTACTTACCTTAAAACCAACTCACACCAATCTATACACTTACTCTTCCAAGAATCCTCAACACTTAGGCTAGGGCAATTCAACCTCTTCACAACCTAATCCAAAAGGAGTATTAGCAAAATGACCATATGAATAGTACATTCTGGTTTTAGACTCTACTCTATTCTTATTTTGAAAATTTGTATAAAATAATCTACTTGACTAAAAATTCTAAAATTTTTACAGAACTAAATTTTACATCTAAAAATCATTCCTTTAAAATTTCAGATCAAACTGAACACAAAATCTTGATCAAATAGTTCACCTAACCAGACTGCCCCAATTGCCCTGCATCCTGACAGCAGTTCTGAACTTTGTGAATTCCGTAAATTAAATTCAATCAACGTGGTTCCAAATTATTTTTCTCAAATACTAGACTCACTATGAAACAACATATCCAAAATTCAATTGAATATGATTTTTCTACATTTTATTAAAAATCCCGAAATATAGCTGTCTCAGTTAAGGTACCTGCTGGAACAGGTTTAGTAAAAATAATATTTCCAAAATCATAACCATTCCAAAATCGAATCAACATATTTTTCAGTCATTCTAGACTCATAGAGGCACAACATATAAAAAATTCACTTCAAGAACATTTTTCTATATTTAATTAAAAATCATACAAGTCACAGCCTTTACTAATTGTAAAACAGAAAAAATTTCACTAAACACAACTCTTACTCTTCCATCACCAACACCAACCTAACTTCTTATCTTTAATTCCATTTCAACACTTTTACACACACCATACACAAACACACTCCAACCATCAACAACACTCCATCAAACTCAAACAAAATTCCAAATAGAACAAGAGAAAACTTACCAAAAATGATGAACTTCTTGAATTTCTAACTTGTTTTCTTCTTTCAATTAGCTCTTAAACTTCAAAAACCCTCACTTGCTCTCTTGTTTCCTTGAGGTCCGGCCAACACGAAGAGAAAAGGAAAAAAAATGACAAAGTGAAGAGACAAAGTCAAATTTCCCCTCTCTTTAAACCTCCACCAAGCAATTTAAAAAGAAAATTACCTAAATACCCTCTTCTATACAATTAAACTCCCTTTCACTTACTTGCCCTTTTTAGTAATTTCATACATAACCAAAATAAATATCCTCTTCCTTTGACCATCCATTTGACTTGTGTATATGTTATATATATGTCCATATATACAACATATACACTCCTCTTTAAATTATTTTCTCTTTCCAATAACATATACATTTTAATTCAAATAAAACAACAATTATACTAAAACTTCTAGGGCATATTTTGGGATATTACAATCAAGCCCGTAGGCAATATATATATATCTCTATCCATAGATAGCGTAACAGACCCAGTCTCTTGGACCTCAACCCGGTTAGAACCGAGGAAATCCTCAACCCTGCTAGACTGTTACTGTTTTTGAGGCTTACGACCCAGTTTTTTCACCCCAAAAACATCATATTTCACATTTATCATTTCACATTTTTCAACTGGAATTGGCTTACGACTCGGTCTTTTCACCTATCCAGTGATTCATAGGCATGCCGCCAAACCCAGAACTCTGAAAATTGAATTAACATATTAGGCACACAATCATCATATCTTTCACATTTCATATTTCATATTTCATTTCATCATCATATAGGCAAATATGCTTCAACCATCTTATTTACATCATTATAACCAAACACATTGGTTTTACATCTCATTATATCTCAAATCACATTAATCAATTCATCACTCAAGTGTATATAACCAATGGCATTAACACACACATTTTACATGCTCATCACAACATTCACATTATACCAAACATACATTATTAATATGCATTAACAATGCATTAGATTTCTTAACACATTTACAATCAAATGTATGTTAAGTCTCAACATCATATGAATGTATGCAATAATGTAGTTTGTACTTACCTTAAAACCAACTCACACCAATCTATAAACTTACTCTTCCAAGAATCCTCAACACTTAGGTTAGGGCAATTCAACCTCTTCACAACCTAATCTAAAAGGAATATTAGCAAAATGACCATATGAATAGTAAATTCTGTTTTTGGACTCAACTTAATCCTTATTTTGAAAAATTGTATAAAATAATCTACTAGACTAAAAACTCTAAAATTTTTACCGAATTTAGTTTTACATCTTAAAATCATTACTTTAAAATTTTAGATCAAACTGAATACAAAATCTTGGTCAAATAGTTCACCCAACCAGACTGCTCCAATTGCCTTGCATCCTGGCAGCAGTTCTGAACTTTGTGAATTCCGTAAATTAAATTCAATCAACGTGGTTCCAAATTATTTTTCTCAAATACTAGACTCACTAAGAAACAACATATCCAAAATTCAATTGGATATTATTTTTCTATATTTTATTAAAAATCCCGAAAGATAGCTATCTCAGTCAAGGTACCTGCTGAAACAGGTCTAATAAAAATAATCTTTCCAAAATCATAACCATTCCAAAATCAAATCAACATATTTTTCAGTTATTCTAGACTTATAGAGGCACAACATATAATAAATTCACTTCAAGAACGTTTTTCTATAATTAATTAAAAATTATACAAGTCACAACATTTCTAATTGTAAAACAGAAAAATTTCAAAAGGAGTTCAATAGTTAAAGTACCAAACTCATGTATTCTATGCTTTCAACTTCACTAAACACAACACTTACTCTTCCATTACCAACACCAACCTAACTTCTTATCTTTAATTCAATTTCAACACTTTTACACACACCATACACAAATACACTCCAACCATCAACAACACTCCATCAAACTCAAACAAAATTCCAAATAGAACAAGAGAAATCAAGAGAAAACTTACCAAAAATGATGAACTTCTTGAATTTCTAACTTGTTTTCTTGATATCTTCCTTCAATTTGATCCTAGAAATCAAAACCTCTCTTGCTCTCTTGTGTCTTTGGTGTGCTGGCCAACCCAAAAGAAAATGAAGAAAATGAAGAGTAAAATAAATCAAAGTCAAATATTTAGTCTCCTCTCAATTCTCCACCAAGTATTTTTAATATTAAAATAATCCATCTTCTCTCTTCCACTCATCTAAATTTATTTTTTCCATTAATTAATTAATTCAACAATAATAAACATAAATATCTTCTTCTTTTGACTTTCTTATTTGACTTGTGTATATGTTATATATATTTCCATATATACAACATATACACTCTCTCTTAAATTCTTTTCTCTTTCAAATTTAACATATACAATCAATCCAAATAAAACAACAATTATATCAAAACTTCTAGGGCACACTTTGGGATATTACAATTCTCCCTCTCTAAAAAGAAATTTCGTCCTCGAAATTACCTGATATCAAGTCTGAAACAGTTGAGGATACTGATCTCGCATCACTTGCTCACTCTCCCAAGTTGCCTCTTCTCTACCATGATTCTTCCAAAGAATCTTTACAAGTGGCACTTTCTTATTTCTCAACTCTTTCACTTCATGTGCCAAAATAGAAATTGGTTCTTCTTCAAAAGTTAGATCCGGACTCACCTCAATAGATTCAACTGGTAAAACATGAGATGGGTCAGATCTATACCTTCGCAATATAGAAACATGAAAGACATTATGGATTCTATCCAACTCAGGCGGCAAAGCAAGACGATAAGCAACTGGTCCAACTCTTTCTAATATCTCATACGGTCCAATGAAACGAGGACTCAGCTTCCCTTTTCGACCAAATCTCAATATCTTTTTCCAAGGAGACACTTTCAAAAATACTTTATCTCCAACATCAAACTCTATGTCTCTCCTCTTCAAATCTGAATAAGACTTCTGTCGGTCTGAAGCTGCTTTCAACCTATCCCAAATCATTTTCACTTTTTCTTCAGTCTCTTTAATCAGATCAGGACCAATTAACTTGCCCTCTCCAATTTCATTCCAACATAAAGGCATTCTACATCTTCTTCCATACAATGCCTCAAATGGTGCCATTCCAATACTGGATTGATGACTGTTGTTGTAAGCAAATTCTACAAGTGGCAAAAATCTATCCCAACTTCCAGAGAAATCAATGACACAGCTTCTCAACATATCCTCGATAATCTGTATCACTCTCTCTGACTGCCCATATGTCTGCGAATGAAAAGCAGTGCTAAAGTGCAATCGAGAACCCAAAGCACCATGTAATCTCTTCCAAAACCTCGAAGTAAATCTAGGATCTCGATCAGACACTAAAGAAATTGGAACTCCATGCAACTTCACTATCTCACTAATATACAGCTCAGCCAACTTCTCAAGTGAATAGTCCATCTGAACCGGAAGAAATGAGCTGTCTTTGTCAATCTATCAACAATCACCCAAATAGCATCATGCTTCCTCTGTGTCAATGGTAAACCATACACAAAATCCATTGTCACTCTCTCCCATTTCCATTCAGGCACTGATAAAGGTTGAAGCAACCCTGTTGGAACTTGATGCTCAGCTTTCACCCTCTGACAAGTGAGACATTTGGATACAAACTCCGCTATGTCTCTTTTCATACCTGACCACCAATAATGCTGTTTCAAATCATGGTACATCTTTGTATTTCCCGGATGTATAGCAAAAACCGACTGATGTGCTTCTTCTAAAATAACCTTTTTCCAACTATCATTATCAGGAACACACAATCTATCCTTAAACCAAAGGCTACCATCACTTCTCACAAAGAAATCTCGGCTCTCCCCGTTTTGGCAATCTGAAACAATCTTCTGAATTTTCTCATCTGTCAATTAAGCCTCCTTAATCTGATCCAATAATACTGGTCTCAATTGCAACTGAGCCAACAATGCACCATCATCACATGCTTCAAAACTAGCATGTAACGCTCTCAACTCAACAAGCAACGAGAGTGAATAAACAGCCAAACCTGCCAGAGACTTCCGACTCAAGGCGTCAGCAACTACATTTGCCTTACCAGGATGATAATCAATCAAACAGTTATAGTCTTTGATCAGCTCTAACCATCACCTTTGCAGAAGATTCAGCTCCCTCTGGACACCCAAATATTTCAAACTTTTATGATCCGTATAGATAAAACATTTCTCCCCATACAAGTAGTGTCGCCAAATCTTCAAAGCAAACACTATGGCTGCCAACTCTAAATCATGTGTCGGATAATTAAGCTCATGCGGCTTCAACTGCCGAGAAGCATAAGCTATAACTTTACCCTCTTGCATTAAAACACATCCTAAACCATTATGTGAAGCATCACTGTAAATAACATATGGTTTATCTTCCACAGGCAAAGTAAGAACAGGAGCTTGAGTCAATATTTCTTTAAACTGATCAAAACTAGCTTGACACTGATCTGTCCACACAAATCTAACTCCCTTTCGAAGCAATCTGGTGAGTGGAGTAGCTATCAAAGAAAAACCTTTCACAAACCTTCGATAATAGCCTGCCAAACCCAGAAAACTTCTAACTTCAGTCACTGACTGTAATATCCCAAAATGTGCCCTAGAAGTTTTGGTATTATTGTTATAATTGGATTTAATGTATATGTTTCTTTGGAAAGAGAAAAGAATTATAGAGAGAGTGTATATGTTGTGTATATGAAAATATATACAACATATACCCAAGTCAAAGTCAAAGAAAGTTAATGGAAGGAGATATTTATGTTATGATTTATGGAATTAATTACTAAGGAAATTATGAATGGATGAGATTAATTTGGATTATTTTAATATTAAAATGGCTTGGTGGAGGTTTAAAGAGATAAGTGTTTGAATTATTGTCTTCATTTCTTCTCCATTTCCTTTTCTTTTCCTTTGTTGGCCGGGCATCATCAAGACAAGAGAGCAAGAGAGAGTTTTGTGTTCCAAGCTCAAAGTTGAAAGGTGATTCAAGTAACCAAGTTGGAAATTCAAGAAGTTTCATCATTGTTGGTAAGTTCTCTCTTGATTTCCTTTATTTTATTTGGAGTTGTGTTTGAGTTTGATGGATTATTGTTGATAGTAGGAGTGTGTTTGATTGTGGTGTATTTATGAGTGTTTGGATTCTATTGATTTTGGATTTTGGGGTTGGTTTGAAGGAAAGAGTAAGTTTGTTGGAAGAGAAAGTGTTGTGGGTGTGTTTTGGGTTTGTGGTGATGATTTTGATTTGTGTTGGATGTATGTTTTTAGTTGTTTTGGTTCTTTTGCAAGTTTGTTATGGTTCTTGGGTATGTTGAGCTAAGTTTGTTTGAAGTGGATTTTGGTGAAAGGAAGTGATTTGTTGGATAAAGTGTTGTTGTGGCCGGAATCTATATTTTTGGCCTGACACACCCTTGAGCACGGCCAGATCTTTGGACGTGTCAATGGTTCTGTGTTTTGGATGGGTGACACGATCATTAACACGCCCGTGTTATTGGACGTGTCATAGCTACTATGATGTTGGAGAATTGACACGGCCATGAGCACGCTCATGTTGTTGGACGTGTCAATGTTTCTGTGAGGCAGAATGTATTACACGTTCAGTGACACGCCCGTGGTTCTGAGCACAAAGCTTCTGTGTTTTGGAGTTTGGGCACGGTCAGGGACACGCCCGTGTTGTTGAGCGTGTCATGGTTAGAGTTTGCCCTAATTAGATTGTAGTCTTATCATCTCTTGTGTATCTTTGAGTAAGTGTGTTATTCTTTTGTATTAGGTTGTGAAGAAGTTGAATTGCCCTAATTCAAGTGGTGGAGAATTCTTGGAGAAGGGAAGTGTATAGATTTGTGTGAGTGGTGCTTAAGGTAAGTACAAACTACATGATTGCGTGCATTTACTTGATTTTGATACTTAACATATTTGATTGTACATATGTTAAGTAATTGATTACATTGTTAATTTATGTGACAAATGTTATGAATGGTATAATGAAATGTAAAACCAATGTGGTTGGTTATAAGGATGTAAATGAGATAGTTGAAGCATGTTTGCTTATATGATGATGAAATGAAATATGAAATGTGAAAGATATGATGATATGATAAATTGTTTTAATGTGATTTGAGATAATATGAGATATGAGGCCATGATTGATGGCTATAGCAATGCAAATGAAATATACTTGGGGCATGGTTGCCTATCCAATTATGAGAAATGAAATGAAAAGAGATTTATAAAGAGATAAATGAAATGATTGTGTGCCTAATATGTTAATTCAATTTTCAGAGTGCTGGGTTTGGCGGCATGCCTATGAATCACTGGATAGGTGAAAAGACCGGGTCGTAAGCTGATTTCAGTTGAAAAATGTGAAATGATAAATGTGAAATGTGATGGTTTTTGGGGGTGAAAAGACTGGGTCATAAGCCTCAAAAACAGTAACAGTCTAGCTGGGTTGAGGATTTCCTCTGTTTTAACCGGGTTGAGATCCAAGAGACTGGGTCTGTTACGCTATCCATGGATAGAGATATATATATATATATCGCCTTCGGGCTTGATGATTGTGATTATGGACCAAAGCAGTAACTCTGAACTTTGAATAACATATTAGATTCTTTTTGGGCCCATGCTTGTGTTTGTTTAAATGTGATTCTTGAATAATGAAACTATGAAAATATATCATGATGTGTAATTTATGTATGGATGTGGAATTGTGAATATTACTTCATGAAACTTGATAGTGTGACATTGCATTGAAGCATAATATTTTTGTAGTTTGTACCACTAAGCCGTTGGCTTAGAGCGATTGTGGTTCATCGAGCAGGTAACAGGGAAGAACCGGAGAGTTCCTTTAGGCCAAGTCAAGTCTAGATTTTGAGGTGTTGATAGTGGAGCTTAAAGATCAAAGACATACTGCCAAACATGTATATATTTTTTTTTATGTTTTGTAAAACTTGAGTTTTGATGTATATGTATTTGAAAATATTTGTTATATTTTCCGCTGCGTTTTGAATAAACATTTTGTCTATTGTGTTTTCTAAATTTCCTTAAATGTTTTAAAATTGTTCATATTATATTAAAGGGATGGTTTGTGTGTTTTGTAAACCGTGGCATTTCTATATTCAGTATATGTATATTACAATCGTATTAGCATGTTGTGTACGTATACGGGGTATAGGGGTGTTACACTGACTTTGGTGGACTCCAATTCAAAATAGCTTCAACTTTACTTGGATCGACTCTTATACCATCTGTTGAAACTATATGACCGAGAAAAGTTACTTGGTCAAGCCAAAACTCACACTTTGACAGCTTAGCATACAACTGCTTCTCTCTCAAGATCTGTAACACAATTCGCAGATGCTTGTCATGTTCTTCCTCATTACGTGAATACACCAAAATATCATCGATGAAAACCACCACAAACTGATCCAGATAGGGCCTAAACATCCTATTCATCAAATCCATGAAAGCTGCAGGTGCATTCGTCAATCCAAAAGGCATTACTAAAAACTCATAATGCCCATACCTTGTACGAAAAGCTATATTAGGAACATCTTCAGCTCTGATTCTCAACTGATGGTACCCTGATCTCAAATCAATCTTGGAAAACACTGCTGCTCCCTTCAGCTGATCAAAGAGATCATCAATTCGGGGCGAAGGATACTTATTCTTGATAGTCACCTTATTCAATTGCTTATAATCAATGCATAACCTCATAGTACCATCCTTCTTCTTCACAAATAAAACAGGAGCTCCCCATGGTGAATCACTAGGGCGAACAAACCCTCTCTCCAACAACTCCTGCAACTGCACTTTCAACTCTCTCAATTCAGCAGGTGCCATTCGATATGGAGTAATAGAGATGGGAGTGGTACCAGGCAACAACTCGATACCAATCTCAACCTCTCTCTCAGGGGGTAACCCTGGCAACTCCTCAGGAAACATATTTGGAAACTCCGCAACTGTGGGTATACTATCAAGTTGAGAACCCACTACTCTGGTATCCACAACATATCAAACTCATATCGATGAAACTATACTCACATCATACTAAAAATATACTCATTTTAATTATACTAACATCAAACTAATACCAACTCATATCAAATTCATATTTACACCAAAATAACTCATATATACAAATAACGAAAATATGAGAGGGATGAAGGAAGGATGAAGATAAAGATTTGTCATAATATCGTTTAAAAAAATAAAAAAATAATTATATTACTATTCAAGTATAAACCAACGTCTTTTTCAAAACCCAAACCCTAAATGATAGCTCGACATCTTCTCATGTTAGCGCTTATATTTTTTTAAAGAAAAAAAAAGAATTAACTTGATTTATCTTTTTACTTGGGTGAGACAAAGCAAATCGGTCACTAACAAATGGACTCGCAAAGAATAAAAAAAAGATAGAGATGAGATCGGCAAAGAGAAAAAGAGAGAAGTGATCGAATAAGAGAAAGATAGATAATAGATAAAAAAATAAAAGAGAAAAAAAAACACAGCAGAGGGCAGGAAGAAAGAGAGAGCCCAGGAGAGAGATAATATTATTTATGCATTTTCTTTTTCTTTTTTTAAGGATATGACAGGGGCATTTTTTTCCAATAAAGTCTAGTTAAAAATATTGAGTTCTATAATTTATTAATGTAATGATCAAGGGTATTTTTTATTATCAAATTTACTTTTTAATTATTTATAATATTAATATTTGTTGATAATTATAATTATATATAATATATCTCGTACTGTTAAAATTTGTGGTTTAAGTTCAATTTGGGTGATCTATTAGGTGTTAAATATCTCAATTTAAAATTATGTATATGATGCACTGAAATGTTTTAAAATTCATTGGCGGCCATCTATCCTCAGAACCTAAAATTTATAAGAGTGAAAAATGTACTCCCATCAATCAATGTTCATGAACACATTGTATTCACTTATATTATATTTATTATTTAAAAGAGAGATCAACATTATTCATTTATTATTGTTAAAAAATTTAGACTTTTCCCTTATTTCTTATAGAAAAAATTATATTAATGATATCTAAACTTTTTTATTTTTACTATTTTAGTGTATGAATTTTTTTTATTCACTTTAGTGTATGAACTTTTGTTAATAGAAATAACTTTGTTGTAATGATATATCAATGTATAGTAAATCGGTTGAAAAAATTCGGCCGGAACAACCAAAATATTTCTATTAATAAAACTTCAGACACCAAAATGAATAAAAAAAAACTCATACACCAAAATAGTAAAAATAAAAAATATTCAGATACTATTAATGTGTTTTTTTCTTTCTTATAAGATGCCTAGTATTTATTGTGATATTCCAATTTAAAGAATTTATGGTGCTATTTACTTGTGAAAAACTACTTCTATTTTTTAGAAAAAATTCTACATAAAACAAAAAATAATATTTTTTGTTAAACTAAAAATATTTTCTAGAAGAAAATTTAAAAAATATTTTTTATATTTATTAACTATATTTGAGTTTTAAAGTTTATTTTTATTTATTTTCTAAAATAAAAACACCCTCTTAAAAAAATATAACAGTTTTTCTATTAGGATTCCCATATAAACCTTTTTTATTTTTTTTTTATTTTTTTTAAAAATAATTAAAAATAAAAATTTTAAAAGTTAAGAAACAAAAAAGAAAATTAAAAAATAAAAGTGAAAAATATTTTTCATAATCAAACAATATCTAAATATCACAGTAAAATTATTGTTTAAATATTATATAATAAAATAATTTTAAATAAATATAATATGCCTTAAATAATAAATTAAGAATATTATTAGAAGTAATGCAATATAATACTATTAATTTTTAAAAATCAATTTAATTAATTATAAATATAAAATATGTATATAATTTAATACATTTAATTAATAAATATTAGCTTTGGGTTAGTTAACGGGTGATACTAGCTTTGGTTTTGACATTTTACCTCGATTACTTTGTTGACAGCGAGTGTTTTCACTTCTGAATTTTGGATTGTATTTTTTTCTATAAATTACTATTTTTTTTGTATGACGTGAGCAATGCAACCGCCACACCTGCCACCATGCATGGATTTTTCAAAACTTGTTTTCAATAATTTCTAGAAATATTTTCTCAAAAAACAATTTAGAAATATAAAAAACAAAAATATTAAAAATACTAATTTAATATCTATAATAAACTATTTTTTTAATAAAATAGCAAAAAAATATTTATTTCAATTTTATTTTCTCACCGATTTGGACTCATATAATCGAATGTTATGCTGATATGTCATTGCCATTATATTTTTTTATTTGTTTTTAATTATTAACATGCGTAACTATTTTATTTGATTTTAATTGAAAAAACTTATACCCATTATTTTTAAAAAAAATAATAGAATAATAATTTTGACAAGAGTCGAGAGACATGATAATGATGCCTATCACTTTTTAAGAATCTAAAATACTAGGTACAAAAGTGGTTCCAAATAAAATAAAGAAATAAAATTTTTCCCCTTTCTAAATCCTAGTGTCGATAAAGATAAGAGAAAAATTAAAATTGCAAACAAGGGAAGAGAAGAGGAGCAAGCTGGTCCCTTGTGTTGGCTTGTAGGTGTGTAGTCAATTTCATGTTCGTTGGTTATAAGTTAACATATGTAGGAGGGATTACTAAAGAAGTTAATAATTATGATAGTGATACAACTAGTTTCTTTGAGTTATGTGGTGACGTTAAAAGGATAAGTTATATTGATGTAAGGATCTTCTATAAGATTGAGGGTTTAAACTTAGACAATGGTCTATGGGAGATAAAATCTAACAAAGAAGTGGTTGAGATGTTTAAGTGTATATGTAATGGTGTAATTAACATATATATATTTTGAAGGGGATATAATTCAGGAGGTTATGGGTGATAATGAGGAACGAGCTATTAGACGAACTGCTAGTCATACTGAGAGGGAAAGTGATGCTTTTGCAAAGGGAACAGGGATTTGTAAAATTAAGTGTTATCATGAAAATGAGAATGAGTATGATGATTCTGATTATTTTCCCTTGGATGGAAGTGATAATGATGATGGACTATTTGTAGATTCTTAATTTTTGTACCAGTTCAAATATGGTTTTCATTTGAAGGATATATTAAAGTTTGGTTCCAATAACAATTACCAAACTAAATCAAGTCTAATTATATAAAATTTGAATTAGGTTGGTTCAATCTAAATCGGGCCAATGCGGATAAATTTTGATTCGGTCTAAGCCAACTCGATATGGACACTCTCCATATCGAATTGGTCTTGGCCAATTCAATAGGGACAGGCCTCATGCCTGGTTTAACCTAAAATCAGTCCATTACTACTTGTAGAAATTCCTTTTGGCTTCAGAGAGGCAAGAGGGGGTTTGAACAAAATAAGGAGAGACAAACCAATTTGCCTTAGAAAAAGCTTATAAATTACAAGTCATTTTTATTCAGAGGGGGAAGCAACGAGGATTAGTAATTGAAAAGCGGCAACAATTAGTAATAAAAGTAAGAGTTTATCAAACACAGGAATTGAAAAAGATAAATGAGACAGGGAGCAATCAAAAGAAACATAAGCAGGGATTAAACATTTGTTGTTCGACCAAAATCTTAATTGATCCAGGCAGGGGCAACGACAGAGCTTGGTTCAATAAAATTCTTTTGGTGGAGCCAACAAATGGAGGTACGATTTAATAACTTATCTTAATATAATTCCATTAATTATTTAATATGGTAGAATTTATTTGTTTATTTTAGAAATCTCATTCAGTGACCATAATTTTAGAGGTTTCAACCAGTAGCCATAATCCTAGGTTTAGTTGATGATTTATACCCTAATTTTTCATACCAACTCTTAGATTTAGGATTAAAACTCAGTTCACATGCTTAAAACCCTAATTTTCATTCCGAAAACTTAATTCAAAATTTTATTCATAATTCAAAATCCTAAACCCCTAGTTTAAAGATTTAAGTCCTAATTTGGCATGTTAAACCTTAGTTTAGGTTAAAAACCCTAATTCCCCAATAAACTTTATCTTGTAAATCGTCCCTAATTCCCCAATAAACTTTATCTTGTAAATCGTTTACCTTTCTGAGGTGTTGCCCCCTTGACACCCCCCACCGGCTAACCGGCTAGTGAGATCGTCGTGTGTGTTACGCACTATAGTTTATTAAGGGGTTAATATTAAGATCTGTTCATAGATCACACTTTTTTTGTGAATTCATTTTATCTAAGCCCTAATTTATTATTGTTTAATGACTATGTATATAATCATTCTTTATTATCTGGATTACAATTTCTTATTATCTGGATTTTGAGGACAATATAAAAGGTACATTTTCACTTGTGGGTGCCTTAGTTATTTTTAATTATATAATCTATTTTATGAACTTTGGGACTTTGTAAATAATATGTTTCCACCTTATGGTAGGTGTCCTATTTTATTTATATTTTAAACATTTGGATAATTGTAAGGGTGTGTTTTTATCTCGTATGGGTGTCCCTTTTATTTAATGTATTTTGATTAATAATATGTTATCATTTATTTTTAATTGCATGTAATATGAATAATGCTATAATAATTTAAAAATCTTATAATATCTATACATGAAAAAGAGATTGATTTCAATGAACTGGGCACTATTGGGGTGTTGGGTCATTCTCACCTTTCCTATGCGTATCCAACTTTTCAAACCCAAAAAGGGAGTTGAAGATTTCTTAGGAATTGATTCATCACCAGTGGCGGATCTACGGGGGGTCCAGGGGCACTCTAGAGCCCCACCCCCCCCCCCCCAGCCGGCGGCCAAAAGGGGGGCTACTTCTTGGCCGCCGGTTATGGCCATTGGATAGCCCCCTCCCCTCCCTGCTCTTTTTGTCGGCTGTAGAGACAGAGAGAACTGAGAAAGATAGAGAGAGGAGTCGAAGAAGAAGACTCCTCTCTCTTTTTTTTTTTTTTAAAAATACCCATAGTTGAAACAGCGTCGTTTTAGCTAGGGTTTTAATGGCTGAAATGACGTCATTTTAATCATCAGTTATTTACAAAAAAAAATTATGGCTGAAAATGATGTCATTTCAGCCATGGATTATTTAAAAAAAAAAAGACGTTGTTGTGAAGAACATCTTCACAGTAGCCCAGCGAGAGATGAGAAGAAAGAAGAAAGAAGAGGAGGGAGAGGCGAGTAAACACTTGCTGTGATCGAGCACCAACAGTTACCACCCAGCACCGACCAGACAGAGCCACCGACCGCCCAACGCCGACGCCTGAGGTATTTATTTATTTTTATTCGTTTTGTGTTGTTTTGTGTGGGATTAGATTAGGTATTTTAGGTATTAAATTTAGGGATTAAATTTGGGGATTTTTTTATATATAGAATTAAGTAGAAATTATATTAATTTAGTTAAAATGATTAAAACAATTTCTAATTTTGTTGAATTAATTTGCCTTTGTGATTAGGTTTAGGTAAATTTGTGGAAATTATTTTTTAAAGATAGAATGTAGTTTATTTTAAGGAAAATTAAATATATATTATTTATCTAAATTCTAAAATGATTAAAATGATTGGTGATTTTGTTGAAGTAATTCGTGTTTGTGATTATGTTTAGTTAAATGTAGGGAATTTTTTTTAAGTTTAGAATGCATTTTATTTTAAGGTAAATTAAGTATAAATTATATTAATTTAGCTAAAATGATTAAAATGATTTGTGATTTTGCTGAATTAATTTGTGTTTTTTTATTATGTTTAGTTATATTTGGGGATTTTTTAAAAAATATATAGAATATAGTTTATTTTAAGGTAAATTAGGCATAAAATATATTAATTTATGAATTGAATATAAAGTATAAACTATTTATGAATTGAAACAAATATGATTAAATTTTTAATTAAGACTAAGATGATACAGACTGAATATGGTGAACCGTCGAATATTCCGACACTAAGTAGTCATGGAAGGAGGGAGGAAACTAGTGTTAGAAGAGAGCATCAAGAGATTAATTTTGATGATATTATTAGTGACCCAGTATAGCATATGTCTCGATCCAACCCGAGGGCACATGACCGGCACTAAAAAACCAAAAAAGCACATAACTCTCAGAATCCGTAGTATGTCTAAAAACTCATTTTTCGATAAATATAGGTGGTGACAGTAGTCACTATCTTGAACCGGGTCCACTAGTCTACTAATATTATACTTTAGTATAATATCACAATATCATCATCAGATATTTATTAACAAATATATTTAACTACACCACGAAATTAAATGAATAAGAAGATAGACAAGAAAAGAAATACCATGCAGAGTTCTAGAAAATAATTATAATATAATTATACAATAAAACATATACAATTAACACTCCTGCAAATAAATAAAAAGACAGAATGACCTGAATAAGCAATATTCTTATGCTCAGCCTGCAACCTGGGAAAAATGGTGAATAAAAATGAGTGTTCGACTCAATGAGCTATATAGTAATTAATATAATATAACTATTCCATACATAACGTGCGCATACAAATTCCAATCAACTAACAAATCACATAAGCAAACAAGGTTAAGAGTAAGTCAATGATGCCACACTAAATCTCAAACTGGGGGGCTTATCCCCCTATCTGGCTTTCTTAGTTAATATATTTCTCTTAGAATTCAATACATAGGGTCTGCCGTCACAGCCGTAGCCAAGCAGCGCTATCCGACTGATAAGAAGAGCTGAGCATGAAAATGCTCTTGTCATCACGTCAGTCCTAATCTCATCATATAATATCCTCATATCATAACTCATATCTCTAATCATGTGTGGTCCCATATCATCCTAACTTTATCCAGCATCACATATTATATCCATTAAGCACAACAAACTTATACTCAACACACATTATGCTTATAATAATAATAACTGTACATACAATGCACAAACAGTTGATGAATTATGCAAATACAACTATAAATATATTTTAAGAGAGCAGGGTATTATATTATTCTATATAACTCACAGATTTATGAAAACCCAATAATTCTTCTTGAAACATTTGATTAGAAAAAGAAGACACCTGAAAGTATTTTCAATCTACAATAAAAACTATTAAAACATAGACGAATATGACTTTAGAGATTCTGACAAAATTTCGACAGAGTTTCCTCTATAACTATGACATCTTTTCCTGAAACAAAATGACAACATACTTCAAAAAAATTCACAACAGTTAATATCAACTCAATTGTTCCATCTGGGCTACTATTATAATTTTTAATAACTCAAATATAAGTCCAACATATATCTCACAAATACAATAGTAATAGTTTATTATATCAATATTAATCTTATTTATTTAATTTATTAATAAAATATTCACTTAAAATTTTAAGATATATGTTAATTCAATTTTAAATAATTTTTAAAAAAATATTTTATACCCGTCTCTCAATTATAATCAATTATCATATAATTTATTTATCCCACTTTATTAAAATAACTTGGTTGATTTAATTATAAAAATATTAATTTTAATCAAGTAATTAGTTTTAAATTAACACTTTCAAAATATTCAAATTTCAATCTATTTACTATCAATCATTAACTATATATATTTATTATTATGATTTTATTTATTCTTTTAATTATATCTAAAATTACTATCATAACTCATAATTCATTTTATTATCTAATTATAATTTTTTTACCAATTAAATACTAAAAATTTATATTAATTTACCTTTAATTATTTATTATATGTTTTTACTATTTTTATAATCACCGAAATAGTAACTCCATTGAAATAGTGTCACTGTTGCCAAAAAACAGTTATCGGAATAGTATCACTATTGCAAAAAAATGATTATAGAAATAGTATCACTGTTGCTGAAAATAATAATCAGAATAGTATCACCATTGCAGGAAATGGTAATCAGAAAAGTGTCACCATTGCCGAAAACGGCAATTAAAATAGTATTACCATTGCCGAAAAATGGTTGCCGGATTTCGGCCATACTAAAAAGTTGTCTAAAATTTACGAATGATATACAAAAATGAAGATTATGAAGAGAGGGTTCCTAAAATATCAACCTTGCAGGGAAAAGATATCGAAAAGTGCCAAAAATTGATCAAAAGGTTATTGTAGCAGTACACCTCCGATTGTCTTCTACCGACGACTGAGAAAAATTTTGGCATCGGACGGCTATGATTTTAGTGGCGTTGGACTCGTAGGATAATAGGCTTTCCAATGGTGCAAGAGGTGTCAGTATTTGATCACTAGACGATGATAGATCTAAGAAAAATCCATCGGTGTACTATTTCTCTCTCTTCTTTTCTTCTTCTTTCTTCTTCTTTTTTTTTCTGTTTCTTTCTTTTTTTGTTCTCATTCTCTTATAAATACATATATATTAATTTTTATTTTTATTTTCTTTTTTTACATTTTTTTAAATTTAAAATAAATTTAAAATTTAAATAATTACAGCGTAAACCTATTGATGAGTTTGATATTGGGATTAGAAATGATGTTAGGAGACAATATGTGGTTAAAGGACCATGCCAACCATATAGTCATAATTTTTCACATAGACAATTTGAAAAATTAGGAGGAGTTTTTAAGATAATTGGTTCTATAAATTTGTATGGTTGAAATATAGTATTTTCAAAGATACAACATTTTATTTTTGGTGTTATCTATTTAGCTCGAATAGGGTAGAAAAGTGAGGAGATAATATTTTCACATATATTGGGTTTTGAAATTGGAAAAAGGCCATAAAGAAATTTAATGACCATGTTGGCATTCCAAATAGTCCACACAATAATACTAGGTTGCAATATATTGGTTTCAAAAATTAAAGACTAAGTGTGTCTTATGTCTTATCTTCTCATAGCCAAGAGCAAGAGGTTTTTTACCGAACGCGTTTGACAGTTGTTGTTGATTGTATTCATTTTTTTAGCAAATGGGTTGTCTTTTTGAAGACATGACGAGTTGAAAAAGTCACTTAGACTAGTAATTTTCTAGAGCTTCTCGATTGGTACAGTAAAAGAAATATTGATATTGAAAATGTACTTAATTTAAATGCTCCTAAAAATAATCAACTCACTTCTCCACACATCCAAAAGCAAATAGTGAGTACTTGTGCTTTGGAGATGACACTAACTATTATTGATGATATTGGAGATGAATTCTACTCTCTATTAATTGATGAGGCTCGAGACAATTCAGTCAATGAGTAAATGGTTGTGGTATTGAGATATATTAATAACTTAGGATAAGTGGTTGAGTGATTTTTTGGAGTGGTACATGTTAGTGATACATCTGATTTATCTTTGAAAATTACACTCGATGATTTTTTTAGCGAAACATGGGTTATCACTAACAAAGTTATAGGTCAAGGTTATGATGGAGTTTCTAATATGCGAGGTAAATTCAATGGGTTAAAGACTCTCATTTTAAATGAAAATTTCTCGCAAGGTACATTCATTGCTTGGCTCATCAGCTCTAATTAGTTCTTATTTTTGTAGCAAGGAGCAATATATTTGTGAATATTTTTTTTTATTATGTTGCAATGATTGCAAATATTATTGGAGTTTCATGTAAAAGGAGGGATGCTCTTCATCAAAAATAACATGATGAAGTAATTCATCACCTAGAAAGTGATAATATTCAAACTCGAGGAGGCTTCCATCAAGAAATAAATTTAGCTCAATCTAGTTATATGCGTTGGGTTCTTATTATAAAATAATTATGCGTCTTCTCTCTATGTGGTCACCAATGAAAGAGGTTCTTGGGAACATTTATGAGGATGATTCTGATCTCAGAAATCGAGGGGCAATTATGGGCTTGATTGATAAAGTGGGAAGTTATGAATTTATTTTTATTGCTTTCTTAATGAGGAAACTTTTAGGTCTGACAAATGATCTATCTCAAGCCTTACAAGACATGATCAAAATATTGATAATGCAATTCATTTGATTGCAATTGTTAAACAAAAATTACAAAGCTTCAGGGAGAATGGATGAGTTAAATTATTGAAAGTTGTTAATGACCTTTGTATATATTATGATGTCACAATGCTTAATATGGAAGATAATGCAGGTTATCTACGTTCTGAGCGTTTAGTACTCCTATTACTTAGTACTACCACTTTCGAGAAGAAATATTTTGTCAGGAACTCTTTTTTCTTCGTATTATCATACTTAACTATTTATTATGCTACAATATAATTTTTTTATTCAATTCTAGGTTATTGATTTCATTGCTCAAGAAATGAAAAATTGCTTTACATAATCAAATATGAAATTTCTTTCATGCATTGCTCCTAAAAACTCATTCTCTAACTTTTAGCTATCCAAATTACTTCATCTTGCTGAACTGTATCCATATGATTTTGCTATCACCGATCATATGATACTTGAAGATCAACTTAATACCTATATTGTTGATGTTAAAAGAAATGTAGATTTCTCTAACCTCGATGATATTGGAGCTCTTGTTCAGAAAATGAATGAAACATATTATGACACTATATTTTCTTTGGTATATTTGCTTATCAAGTTAGCTATAGTCTTACCTATTGCAACTGCTACTGCCGAGAGAGATTTTTCAGCAATAAATGTTATCAATATGGATTTGCGCAACAAGATGGGAAATGATTTTCTGATCAACTATTTAGTATGTTATATAGAAAAAATATTTTTTAAAAGTTGAAAATGAGACTATTATGCAACATTTTCAAAATATGCAAACTCATAGGATTCAATTATCATCTCTAGGCATAGTTAATTTGATAGGACAAATAAATTGTTGAACTGTTAGGCCCGTGTTCTCTAAAGCCTTGAGCCTAACAGTGTCGAAGTCGCAAGAACTAGTCCACCGAGAGTAGGAGCGAAAATTCCTGCTCACACTATCAGAGTGGGATTTGTTCACAAATGATGAAGAGTATGTAATTGCTCAAAAATGTACAAAGAATAAAGGATTAGTTGAACGTGATGAGCACCAACATAGCACGAGTAGGGGTGGGGCTACTTCTTTCACTGGAAAAGGAAAGAAACATCCATATCCATACACTAACGGTGGTGATGAGGGTGCTAAAAGTTTTGCTAATTAATATCATGATTATGACGATGATGAAGATCAATATAGAGTAGTGGGTTAGATTTGGATGAAGCTACTAGCAAGATGAGAAAGAAGAAAAGGGTATACACTGAGTATTATGCAAAATATGATCACCAAAATTTGTTATTTGTGGCAAGTATGACTTTTGATGACAATCATCAATGTAAGGTTGCTATTTAAAAATGGACCATTATGAATGGGTATAACATGGGGTTCAAAGAGTTATGTAAATCAATAGTTTGAAGCAATTTATGAGAAAGGATGTCCCTGGAGATTATATGCCAGCAAAATTCAAAGAGTTAAAATTGTAGCAATTAAAAGGTTAAAGAATGCCCATAAATGCTTTACGAAAGCAAGCCATAGAGCAAATGCAACATGTTTAGCTAAGACGTATTTGCATAAGTTTAGGCGTAATCCTAATTGAGGCATAGAGCAATTAGAGAATGATGTTAAGGATACGTATTATTTGAATGTTAGCAAAACCACATGTTATCGCACAAGATGGAAAGCTTTGGATATGCTAAGAGGATCACTTGAAGATCATTACAGGAAGTTGAGATCCTATAAGGTAGAATTGATGACGGTTGATTCTAATGGAATTTATGAGTTTGATTTGAATGCAAATTTAGAGCCTGGTAATGTATTCTTTAAGAGATTCTTTGTTGGCATAAGTCCATTAAAAAATGGATTTTGAAGGTGTGCAAACCTATAATTGGATTCGAAAGGTGTTTCTTGAAGACTCTATTGGGTGGGGCTCTACTGTTAGCATGTGGCAAAGGTCGAAACAATAAGATGTTTCCTATATAATGAGTTGTAGTTGAATACAAGAAAAGTACAGTTGGAAATGATTCTTGTGCTATGTATTTGAATTTTTAGGGATCATTAATGGTCTTGGATGGAAATTCATTAGCGACTAACAAAAGGTAATTATATGTAAATCTATGAAGTTGATTTATTTTTTCCAATTGAGTAGGATATAATTGAGCCTTTAAATGACATTTCATTTTTCTTATATCTTTCTAATTGTAAGGATTTAAAAAGGTCATCGATTAGTTGAAACCTTTAGCAAAACATAGGAATTATGCAAGTCACATATACACCAATTGGAAAAAGAAACACGGCGACAAAAAGTTGAAGAGAATATTATGGGGGAGCTATCAAAAGCACATATGAGGGAAGAATGAATGCTATTTTAAATGAGATGAAATCTGAAAATTCAACTGCGCATGAAGACTTCATGAAGCTAGATCACAAAGCATTTT
This sequence comes from Garcia nutans, assembly GCA_947685225.1. Lineage (NCBI taxonomy): Eukaryota > Viridiplantae > Streptophyta > Magnoliopsida > Malpighiales > Euphorbiaceae > Garcia > Garcia nutans. The sequence goes on along the minus strand of CANTUV010000007.1, from coordinate 25,140,587 downwards.
GTAAGTCTCTCATTTAGTGTTTGCCTAAAAGTGATGTGATTGATAAAAATATTTCTGAGACTGATACAAACCAGATATGGCAGCTTTGTGCCATTGAAGAAAAGCAATCTTACATCATCCAAATAGATTTAAAAGGAGTTCAAAAGCTCTTTTATGAGGCTGAAATACACTTGGGGCGTGCTGCACTTCATATGGAGCAGATTTGGTGCAATTCAAGCAATATGGGCTTTGTGGAGCTTGATACAGCTTATAGGCCAAAGCTACACAAAGGGAAGCCTAAAGTGAAGATCAAAGTATGGAAATCACGTCCAAACACATGGGCATGCTTTCTTGGGCTTGTTCAACAAGTTTTTTTTGGCATGTTTAGCAAGTTTTTAAGGCTGAACATGGCTGCACATGTTGGGCTTGTTTTTCCAATACATTAGGCCTTTTTTTGGACTTAATTAAGGCATGTTTAATATGGGCCCAAGGAAGTTACGAATTTCAGCAAGTGGAAGGCATCTTTTTGTCACATGGGATGTGGTCCCCTCATTCCTTAGTTAGTTAGGATATTATTTTATTTTCCATATCTTTTAGGATTTGATATTATTTAGTCTTTCCAAATCTATTTTGGATTTGTTTTATTAGATTTGGATAGGATTTAGATTACTTATCTGATTTAGATTCAGATTTACTTTATGTTTTCCTTAGTGGATTATGATTACTTTATATTTTCCTTAGTGGATTAGGATTACTTTATATTTTTCCTTATGCAATTAGGAATGTTTTCCTTATGCAATTAGGAATGTTTTCCTTATGCAATTAGGAATTTTGTAACCCTTATTTAAGGGCACTATTAGGCTGAATTTCAGGAGACAACAATTAATAAAAATTTTTGAATTCTTCTACAACTTATTCTTGTGAATTTTTGTGTGAGAGAGATTAGAGTGGATTCTTTAATTCTTTCTTTGCATCAAGAATTAGGTTTACTTATCAACAAGAGTTGTGGCGTTTTCCTTCTTCTTACCAACTAAATCCTTCAATCATAGTGAGTTCGCGTCTCTTTATAGGCGTTGGGTTCCTTAGGAGGTGATTATCAAGTTTCAAGGAGTTCTCTACCATTGTTATACGTTGGGTTTGCTGCCATCGTTGCTAAGGGTCCGCGTCATTTGGTATCAGAGCCTTGCTACAAGGTAATTTTTATCTACTTTGTCTTTCTAGGGCTTGTTTAATTGTTCCATTAGGGTTATTTTATTCAAATTCATTTTTTCCTTTCCTTCTCTATTCAATTTTCGTTTTTGGCATTCAAGAGTCAGTTTTAGTTCGTTTTAGTATTCAGAATAGTTTATTCAATTCATTTTTTTTCACTTTCCCATCCATTTAAGTATTCCGTTTGTTAAGTCGTTGGTGTTCTAGTAGTCAGAATTTAGTTTGTTTTGTGTCTATTGGGTCTTGTTCAATTTGGTTGTGTTTTTCCCTTCAAATTCATCTTGTGTAAGCCTTTTCTTGGGGTTGATTGTTTCTTTCCTTCAAATCGTTTTATGTGGCCATTCTTGGGCTGTTTCTTTTGTGTTTGTTTAGTGATTTTCAAATTCTACATATAAAAAAAAATGTCAACAACAATTGAGATTGAGATGGATGAAGAGGAAGCCAAAGAAAAATACCATCTACAATATCTCGATGGTAAGATTCGATTTCTTGAAGAGCTTATTGAAAGGTGGTATCAAAAGTTAGGAGGTGCACGAAGGTACACAAGGGAATATTCATATTGTGAAAAGGAGATTGCTTCATTAGAGGAAGAACTTTCAGTTTTCTATGCAAAGGAGAAAAACTTTCTTATTCATTGTAAGAGACGACAAGAAGAAAGGAAATCTAAGAGGATGAAACTAGAATATAAGAAACTGAGACAACAATTGGAAGATATGTGTAAGCATACTTCTAAACTATGTGAAGCAATTTGTGTGGTTTCAAAAATTCCTACCATTAAGGTGAAAGAGGAGAGTGCAACCATGGAGGATTCCAATGTTGAACTAAAAAAAGAGGATGAATTGGAAGAGTTGCATGAAGAGGATGTTTGTGAAGTAGAGGATGTAGTGCCATTACTTGATGAAGTAAGGAGTGAAGTTACTGAGATTCCCATAATTGAATTTAAAGAAGAGTTTGTGAAAAATGGAGATCTTCTTGGAGATGTGGATGAGAATTCACCTATTTATGATGATTATGGTTGTGATGATGATGATTGCGATGAAATTATTCAAAATATGGTTGAAGAGGTAGACAAAGAATATGGAGCTGATTTAGAAGTTCAAGAAGAGGATGGTTCAGTTCCATGTGAGCTGTCTTTAACTAACAGAGCTTTTCCTAGTTTTTTTTGACAATGTGCAGGTTGATGTTCTAGAAGAAACATTCAAACTATTTTCATCAACTCAAGAGGAGGTTTTTGAAGATCAATTGGTGCCTAAAGTTTCCATTCCAGATCTGAACATGAGCAAGATTCGAGGACGAATCTTTTCAAAAGAAAGGGAGAATGATACAAACCAGATATGGCAGCTTTGTGCCATTGAAGAAAAGCAATCTTACATCATCCAAATAGATTTAAAAGGAGTTCAAAAGCTCTTTTATGAGGCTGAAATACACTTGGGGCGTGCTACACTTCATATAGAGCAGATTTGGTGCAATTCAAGCAATATGGGCTTTGTGGAGCTTGATACAGCTTATAGGCCAAAGCTACACAAAGGGAAGCCTAAAGTGAAGATCAAAGTATGGAAATCACGTCCAAACACATGGGCATGCTTTCTTGGGCTTGTTCAGCAAGTTTTTTGGCATGTTTAGCAAGTTTTTAAGGCTGAACATGGCTGCACATGTTGGGCTTGTTTTTCCAATACATTAGGCCTTTTTTTGGACTTAATTAAGGCATGTTTAATATGGGCCCAAGGAAGTTACGAATTTCAGCAAGTGGAAGGCATCTTTTTGTCACATGGGATGTGGTCCCCTCATTCCTTAGTTAGTTAGGATATTATTTTATTTTCCATATCTTTTAGGATTTGATATTATTTAGTCTTTCCAAATCTATTTTGGATTTGTTTTATTAGATTTGGATAGGATTTAGATTACTTATCTGATTTAGATTCAGATTTACTTTATGTTTTCCTTAGTGGATTAGGATTACTTTATATTTTCCTTAGTGGATTAAGATTACTTTATATTTTTCCTTATGCAATTAGGAATGTTTTCCTTATGCAATTAGGAATGTTTTCCTTATGCAATTAGAAATTTTGTAACCCTTATTTAAGGGCACTATTAGGCTGAATTTCAGGAGACAACAATTAATAAAAATTTTTGAATTCTTCTACAAGTTATTCTTGTGAATTTTCATGTGAGAGAGATTAGAGTGGATTCTTTAATTCTTTCTTTGCATCAAGAATTAGGTTTACTTATCAACAAGAGTTGTGGCGTTTTCCTTCTTCTTACCAACTAAATCCTTCAATCATAGTGAGTTCGCGTCTCTTTATAGGCGTTGGGTTCCTTAGGAGGTGATTATCAAGTTTCAAGGAGTTCTCTACCATTGTTATACGTTGGGTTTGCTGCCATCATTGCTAAGGGTCCGCGTCATTTGGTATCAAAGCCTTGCTACAAGGTAATTTTTATCTACTTTGTCTTTCTAGGGCTTGTTTAATTATTCCATTAGGGTTATTTTATTCAAATTCATTTTTTCCTTTCCTTCTCTATTCAATTTTCATTTTTGGCATTCAAGAGTCAGTTTTAGTTCGTTTTAGTATTCATAATAGTTTATTCAATTCATTTTTTTCACTTTCCCATCCATTTAAGTATTCCGTTTGTTAAGTCGTTGGTGTTCTAGTAGTCAGAATTTAGTTTGTTTTGTGTCTATTGGGTCTTGTTCAATTTGGTTGTGTTTTTCCCTTCAAATTCATCTTGTGTAAGCCTTTTCTTGGGGTTGATTGTTTCTTTCCTTCAAATCATTTTATGTGGCCATTCTTGGGCTGTTTCTTTTGTGTTTGTTTAGTGATTTTCAAATTCTACATATAAAAAAAAATGTCAACAACAATTGAGATTGAGATGGATGAAGAGGAAGCCAAAGAAAAATACCATCTACAATATCTCGATGGTAAGATTCGATTTCTTGAAGAGCTTATTGAAAGGTGGTATCAAAAGTTAGGAGGTGTACGAAGGTACACAAGGGAATATTCATATTGTGAAAAGGAGATTGCTTCATTAGAGGAAGAACTTTCAGTTTTCTATGCAAAGGAGAAAAACTTTCTTATTCATTGTAAGAGACGACAAGAAGAAAGGAAATCTAAGAGGATGAAACTAGAATATAAGAAACTGAGACAACAATTGGAAGATATGTGTAAGCATACTTCTAAACTATGTGAAGCAATATGTGTGGTTTCAAAAATTCCTACCATTAAGGTGAAAGAGGAGAGTGCAACCATGGAGGATTCCAATGTTGAACTAAAAAAAGAGGATGAATTGGAAGAGTTGCATGAAGAGGATGTTTGTGAAGTAGAGGATGTAGTGCCATTACTTGATGAAGTAAGGAGTGAAGTTACTGAGATTCCCATAATTGAATTTAAAGAAGAGTTTGTGAAAAATGGAGATCTTCTTGGAGATGTGGATGAGAATTCACCTATTTATGATGATTATGGTTGTGATGATGATGATTGCGATGAAATTATTCAAAATATGGTTGAAGAGGTAGACAAAGAATATGGAGCTGATTTAGAAGTTCAAGAAGAGGATGGTTCAGTTCCATGTGAGTTGTCTTTAACTAACAGAGCTTTTCCTAGTTTTTTTTGACAATGTGCAGGTTGATGTTCTAGAAGAAACATTCAAACTATTTTCATCAACTCAAGAGGAGGTTTTTGAAGATCAATTGGTGCCTAAAGTTTCCATTCCAGATCTGAACATGAGCAAGATTCGAGGACGAATCTTTTCAAAAGAAAGGGAGAATGATACAAACCAGATATGGCAGCTTTGTGCCATTGAAGAAAAGCAATCTTACATCATCCAAATAGATTTAAAAGGAGTTCAAAAGCTCTTTTATGAGGCTGAAATACACTTGGGGCGTGCTACACTTCATATGGAGCAGATTTGGTGCAATTCAAGCAATATGGGCTTTGTGGAGCTTGATACAGCTTATAGGCCAAAGCTACACAAAGGGAAGCCTAAAGTGAAGATCAAAGTATGGAAATCACGTCCAAACACATGGGCATGCTTTCTTGGGCTTGTTCAGCAAGTTTTTTGGCATGTTTAGCAAGTTTTTAAGGCTGAACATGGCTGCACATGTTGGGCTTGTTTTTCCAATACATTAGGCCTTTTTTTGGATTTAATTAAGGCATGTTTAATATGGGCCCAAGGAAGTTACGAATTTCAGCAAGTGGAAGGCATCTTTTTGTCACATAGGATGTGGTCCCCTCATTCCTTAGTTAGTTAGGATATTATTTTATTTTCCATATCTTTTAGGATTTGATATTATTTAGTCTTTCCAAATCTATTTTGGATTTGTTTTATTAGATTTGGATAGGATTTAGATTACTTATCTGATTTAGATTCAGATTTACTTTATGTTTTCCTTAGTGGATTAGGATTACTTTATATTTTCCTTAGTGGATTAGGATTACTTTATATTTTTCCTTATGCAATTAGGAATGTTTTCCTTATGCAATTAGGAATGTTTTCCTTATGCAATTAGGAATTTTGTAACCCTTATTTAAGGGCACTATTAGGCTGAATTTCAGGAGACAACAATTAATAAAAAATTTTGAATTCTTCTACAAGTTATTCTTGTGAATTTTCATGTGAGAGAGATTAGAGTGGATTCTTTAATTCTTTCTTTGCATCAAGAATTAGGTTTACTTATCAACAAGAGTTGTGGCGTTTTCCTTCTTCTTACCAACTAAATCCTTCAATCATAGTGAGTTCGCATCTCTTTATAGGCGTTGGGTTCCTTAGGAGGTGATTATCAAGTTTCAAGGAGTTCTCTACCATTGTTATACGTTGGGTTTGCTGCCATCGTTGCTAAGGGTCCGCGTCAGAGACTTTCAATGGATGCATTCTTAATGCAAGGGCAAAACCTATTATTGAATTGCTCAACAATATTAGGACATCACTTATGGAGAGAATTCATTTTAAATTCACCATGGCAATGAGATGTCCTGATAAAATTTGCCCTAGGATAAGAGAAAAGATTGAAAAGAATTGCTTAAATATAAGGTATTGTATTGTCAGACTAGCTGTAGGTGATAAATTTCAAGTTTCTTAGTATGAGGATCAATATACAATGGATTTAAATAAAAAGATTTGTAGTTGTCGGGAATGGGATTTAGTTGCCATACCTGCACACATGCATGTGCTTGCATAAATTTCCAAAAAAAGGATGTTGTTGATTTTATTAATGAGTATTATTCAATCAAAACGTATCTGAAGACATACAGAGAAGGTATAGAACCCATCAACAATGAAAGAATGTGGTCAGCTAGTAGGGATTGCCAATGATGCACCCTCCTTACAAGAAGATGGCCGGTAGAAGATCCGTTAAAAAAAGAGCTAGAAAATCTATAAAAGTTAAGCAAAAAAGGTGTCAAGATAACATTCTTTTTGTGCTTGCATAAATTTCCAAAAAAAGGATGTTGCCATACCTGGCACACATGCATGTGCTTGCATAAATTTTCAAAAAAAGGATGTTGTTGATTTCATTAATGAGTATTATTCGATCATAACATATCAGAAGACGTACGAAGAAGGTATAGAACCCATCAACGATGAAAGAATGTGGTCAGCTAGTAGAGATTGTCAATAATGCACCCTCCTTATAAGAAGATGGTTGGCAGGACTCGTAAGAAGAGGAGAAGATCCATTAAAAAAGAGCCAGAAAATCTATAAAAGTTAAGCAAAAAAGGTATCGAGATAACATGTTGTTTGTGCTTACAGATGGGACATAATAAATGAACATATTCATTGAAGGGAAATACGAATGTCTCCATACCCTTGTAGAGATCTACTAATGTGAAGGCAATTTATATTGAATATATCTTTTATTATTTTCTATATGATATTTTTATCCATTCCTCATGCTTTAAAAATTTGCAGAGAAGATGATGCAGGCCAAGGAAAGAATCTCAACTTACAAAAGTAACGGTGCAAAAATACACTAAATAAAAGAAGCATGTAATATCTGTAATTTCGATATGCAAAAAAAATTAATATGGAAGGATAACTAAATATGTTAGAAGAAGGGTATACATAAACTATACTTAAGATATACATAATATTTGTATACACAAAATATATATAATATATATATTAGACATACCTGATATATACACATATGATATACATATATATATATATACCTAAATTAAAAAAAAATGGGTAACATATAATAACGTGGGAAAGGAAAAGAAAAAAAAGAAAAAAAAGGTCAAAGTAGGAAAATAAATTATTGTGGGGTTTTAAAGAAATAATAAAATATGAAATTTTAAATTAATTAGTTAATTAATAATATATAAATATATATATATTTATGGATAAGAAAGGAAGACAAAAATTAAAAATCAAAACTCATCTTCTTCTTATTCCATAGGAGGCCAAAATTTTGAGAAGTGAAAGGGCAGGATTTCTTTTCCATAAACATACCAAATTTCACAAAAAATATCAAGTAAGTTTTCAATCTTTAAGTTTGTTTTATTAACTTTTAAGATTATGTATAAAATGGTTAGAGAGAGAAATAGATTTTTAATTGAGAAAGAGGATAGTTATAAAGTGATTATGATATTTATGTGTTGAATTAATGATTAAATGGTTGAAGTGAACTTGACTCATGAAGTTAGGATTTATGGAAGTTTTGGAAGTTAGGGTTTTTGATAGGGTTTGGCTAAGATAAGTATGGTTAGTAGTTACTTTTAGCAAATTAAGTATGAGAATATTTTTAATTGAAGAATTAAACTTACTGTTTGGATTAGGAGTGTTTAGGCCACAGTAATCCAAGTGGAGAAGCTTAGGGTTTCCCAAAAGTAAAGTTTGGAAAGTGATATTGGAGTGATTTTGAAGCAAATTAAGCTTAGTACATACTTTGTTAACATTTAAATTGAATATTCATATTTGGCATCATCCATATTGGCATACTTTAAAGGATGTTGCTTCTCCTTTAAAGTGACATTTTATATAAATGTATGCATTTTTATCAAAGTTGAGATTTGTGCATTGATTTGAAACTAAAAATCATTGTTTTATGGTAAATGATAGTATGTTATATAATATGTTGAAAATATGGAAATGAGTCACAATGTGGATGTGACTAAGGGTTTTACCTAATGTGGTTGAAAAATATGGAAAATGGTTATGGAGTATGAAAAAAATGATAAATGAGATGAAAATGAAGAATAGTAATGAGAATATGAAAACTGTGATATAATGTGATGCGTGTTGTTTGCCTTGTACAATTACTTATTTTGAAGAATTGAATTTGATTATGTCGAGTTGTCAATGATACGTCATGACAATTTATATGTTTACAGGCAAGATATTATGCCTTCGGGTGAGAAACACTCGTATCAGATACTTTTGTGCTGAGGAGACGGCCTTTGGGTGATGTTTGACACTTTGTTTCCGGTGTTGAAAGGGAACAGCCTTCGGATGATGTTTGACACTTTGTCCCCGATGTCAAAAGGGGACAGTGCAGACCCTTAATTTTTGACCGAGTTCAGTCCAAAAATTTTAAAACAGTCCAAAATATTTTTTTATGATAGTTTAATATTTATTATTTATTTTAATAAAATTTTTTTAATAATATTTATTACTTATAATATTTATTTTATTTTTATAAAATTTAATAGTTATTTTTAATAAAAATAAAAAATATCAAATAAAAAAATCGGCGACGATAGAATCAACGACGAAAGTCGCTAGCGACAAATTTGCTTGGGCCAAAACCTGCGGCGAAATTATGCCCCACGCGCAATTTTGTTAGCGCCTAGCCATCGCCTCACGTAACAACGCCTAGCACCAGTCTCGCTCGGGCCCGTGTGCAGTTTTCGCCAAAACTTTATTTTACTTTATTTTTAATATTTTCTAAACAATTTTTATTTCCTTAACCAATTAGTATTAGATTTTTATTTTTTCCTATAAATATCACATTAAAAAAACACAGAAAGGGAGAGGAAGAATTTTATTCGGCCAGGGTGGAAGAATTTGACAGTAAAGAAAAAGAGATGGTAGCAGTTTTATAAAACTCTAATTATCAAAAAAAGAGCAACATAGACAGAGAGTAAGAAAGGAGCAACAGAGACGAGAACTGATAATTAAAACAAAAAAGGGCCAGTAATCGTGATCAAGGCAGTGTCAAGGCAATTGCAAATTGCAAAACTTCAAACGAAGAAATAAATTGATTCAGACAGTAGCAAATATCAACAAACGAAGCTTGATTCAAACTCTTTAAATTCGGTGGAGCCAACGAACGAAGATTTGTTTGTTATGGTTAATTTATTTAAATTATAATAGTTACATTATTGTTATCTCATGCATTAATTTACTAGACATTCAAGCAAATCAGTAGCCATATTTACGTTTATTTTATTCATCACAGTAATGGATATTAAATTCCAAACCCTAATTTGAAAAATACAGTGACCATATTTTTATCAATACCCTAAATCCTAACACTATATTCGTAAAAGTTCCAAGTTTTTACCAAAACCCTAACCCTAATTTCTAAACTAAAAAACCCTAATCATATTTTCCTCAAACCCTAAAACTAGTTTTTAAAATTTTCAACACCAAAACCTACAACCCTAAAGACTAGTTTTCAATAGCAGGATCGCCGTATGGGCTCGTCAAAGGAGTCAATATTTATTTGTGTATTATAAGTCTGTGTTTAACTTCCTTTATTTTAAATCCTAATTTAGTTATTAAAATTCTAAAAACTTTAATTTAAGATGTAAAACCTAAATTTATATATTTATTGATTTATTTAATTTTAAATTTGATTATGTAGTTTATTATATCTCTTGATGATTGATTTATTTAATTTTGATGTTTGGTTTATTTAATTTATCATGGATGGATATTTTTTAAATTATTATTTGTTTATTAAAACTATAAGAGATATGTTTCCATGATTGAGTACCTCATTAATTAATTTTTATGTAATTTAAATTATTTTTATATTTTGAGATTAATATAACGGACACGTTTTCACCTTTTGGTGGGTGTCCTATTTAGTTTTAGACATTGGACGATGTAAGGACACATTTCCATTCTCGAATGGGTGTCCATTTACTTATTTTATTTGAACATTACTTTGATTTTAATATAATGATGCTTTATTTTAATTGTTACATGTAGTATGAATAATATCATTATATTTAAGAATTTTATAATATTAATACCTGAAAATGAGGTCGATTCCAATGAACCGGACGTTATGGGGGTGCTGGGCCATTTCTCACCTTCCCCACACATACCTAACTTTTCGAACCCATTAGGGAGTTGGGGATTTTTTAGGAATCGAGTCATCCACCCCTTTTTTTTCAGTCCATCCGGGTGGCAACTCCATTTTCTCCGAGCTTAGGCCTGTATTCTCTAAGGCCCTGAGCCTAATAATACCGAAGTCGCAAGAACCGTTACACTAGGAGTGGAGGTAAAAATCTCCGCTCACAGTGGCGACTCCACCGGGGATAAGAACTTTATTCTATTGGTCTTTATGTTATTTTATTCTTTCTTATCATGATATTATCCATTGCATCATATTATATTGCATTGTGTGTGTGAGTTAGGATGCCCGTATTACCCGTGTTATGTTATGTAATGGATACCATACTTTCACTCCAGGTATGGAGATCGAGCAAGATATAACTACTCATAGTGTTGTACCTTTTGTATATACTTACTACGAAAACCTAAGCCTTTTAACCCAAAGACTAAAGCTCATGTAATTGACCTAGTTACTTTCCTTAGGTTTTTACCCCAAATGCTTGTTGTTTGATTATAGTTAATTTATCTTGGTTTAAATTATGGCTTATTTGGTTTGTTCTTTTTCTAATATGACCTAATTACATTGTGAGCTCAAATAATTCTTTTCCTTTCTGATTCAAAAGACCAAAACTATTTTTAAAATTTTCAAGAAGGTCTTTGGACATGAAAACCTTTTAAAATGGGTCAAAAATCTTTTTACACCTTATGGCCCAAACAAACATAATTATCTTTCACTTCATCCAAAAATACAAACTTTTCTTAAAAAGAGCTTACAAATATTTAGGTCAATTACGAAATACCAAAAATCAATTATAAGCCTAGTTTATATCAGGAATTATTAATCACGGGCTTGTTTTTGGCATGAATCATTAGTTACTTTTTCAAGTGAGAAATTTATTTATAATAAATCTCTTAATTTAGTTTTAATCCAACATAGCATAAAAGCTATTATAGTTGGTTGAATGGATTAAAACCTAATTAATGGAAATTATTATCATGAACTGATTTTCATTTTTAAAATATAACTATTGGTTAAAACGCCCGAGAGAATTTTTTAAAAACAAGATACCCCATATACCTAGAAAAAGAGACTCGCCATCCATGTATGGAAGTCATAAGGTTGGAAGGGACGTTCTACTTATCTTTGTCTATTGTTTGCGCATACATGCATATATACATTTGTATCTCATATCATTAATCCTCTTTGGCTCACAGCCCTAGATTATAATAGTTCAAAAGCCTACGATAACCCCACTTATGCCGGTGATGAAGAAGAATCCAGCAGCGACTCAATCACTTTTTCACCAAAAGCAATGGAGCCCGAACAAATTCAAAGAATGGTGGACGACGCCCTCAATGCTAAAATGGAAGAACTAAAGGAGGCCTTAGCTGAGACCATGAAGAACCAATTGGATGCAATTTTAGAGAGCAATGTCGAAGTATCTACTAGTACTAAGAAGCTAAAGGATAAAGAAAAGGCTAAGGTTGGTGAAGTGGCTTTTGATGATGATAAGGTAGTCATCAATGATGATGATGACTGGGCTCAATACTTCCAAGATCCTCAAGGTAAAAAGAAGGAGCCAAAGGTTGTTGAGAAGACAACTTTCAAAAAGACCAAAACTTCTTATGTTGAGAAGATGATTGCTGATTTAGAAAAGAAATTTAAGAAGAAGCTGAAAATTGAAGAGATATCCGAGATCAACAAACTGTTTAAACAAGATGAGGAGGTCCCTTATAAGTTCAAGATGCCTTCCTTCTCTAGGTACAATGGTACTGAAAACCCTCATCTCCATGTGAAGTAGTACATGTCTGCCCGAGCTACTAAGCTTAAACTCTAAGATATTTCATGCTCTCATTGGACCTTGTTGTCCAAAATTGGTTCAACACCTTACAGAAAAGTACTTAAAAAGATTGGAACATGTTGTACAAGGCTTTCATTCAGCAATATGGGTATAATGTCGAGCTGAAAATTACCGTAATGGAAGTTGAGTCCATTAGATAAAGGCCAAATAAGAATTTTGTGGACTATGTAAAAAGGTGGAGAAATAAGGTTGCATTGCTCAGGAAGAGGCCTGATGAATCTGATCAAATAAGGATGATTGTGAGAGGGGTGTTGCCTAGTCTTCATAAAAGGATGTCTCATACACTCATCCGGGATTTCAAAGATCTTCTCCAAGCTAGTCTAGAAATTGAAGAATGGAAAAGGGAGAAGAATCACTTTTCAGTAAGAAGGAATGAGAAAGGAAACTACCAGTCGGGCAATCAAAGCACGAAAAAGAATTTGATGTTAATGCGACTGGTCAAGAAAATAAAAGACGATTCTCAGAGTTGGAAAAACCTTTATCTTAGGTTTTCAACAAGCTATAAAAAGAGGGACTATTACAACCATTGGCCCCCTTAACCTTTGCCAAATCCTTCACCCCCAAAATTTGATACTAAAGCTTTTTGTCAATTTCATCAAACTCAAGGACATGAGACAGATAGATGTACCCGATTGAAGTATGAGATCCAAGATCTAATCGACAGTAATAAGCTATCTAAGCTGGACAAGCTCAATACCAAGAACAATCTTTTACCTAAATTTGGAAGAGTACCTCCACTAGCAACCTTCGTGGTAGGAAGAGGATTGGAGGAAGATATTTTCTTATCCTCTTTTCAAGACGGGAGTATTGAAGATGTGGAATAAGGAGAAATTTTATTCAACGAACCTCCCTTAGCTTGAAATGTTGCTCTTTTTATTTTTTTAGTATTTATTTGGAACAATTATATTTTCTTTTCTTAAGATTGTTTGAATAAATTATTTTTATTAAAATTTTCATGGTCTTTGTTCATTTTGGTGCTCAACCGATGACGAATTTAGCTTAATTTTCATGAATTAGCGTATCTATGCATCATGATTCGAATGACTTTACTAGGTGAGGAAATTACTCTATAGCATTAAGTTATGTATGCCTACTTAGAGAGGGCTCCTGTATAATTACCTTTGTCTAATTCCTAGTCAGTCTTAGAACATGCTTTGACAAATTTTTAAGGTGAAATTGAACTTTGCTTATTTAAGGGAGAGATGATCTAGGCATTGTTTGACGAGCCAACAACTAGTATCCACCCTATTAAATATCAATCCCTAGTTGTCCTTTTGAGCCTTCATAAAATTTTAGCTTTCTTTTCATTGGCTTATAAATCCCAATAACCTATCTTGAGTTGTTGTTACACTTTTGACAAGTCTTATGATCACTAAGGTGAAGAGGCAAGAAGATCAAAGAAAGGAATGAATAGTCAAGACCATGAGAATAGTTGAAGTTTTTAAGACTATAAGGGTAGTTGAAGTTCACCTAAATTAGATTAAATATCACAGATAAAGTCAGGACTAAAGCAGATTAATACCGCTCTACTCATCCATTATTAGAAACACAAGTTGGTATAAATAAGACAACTTTGTTAGAGATAGAACAAAAAAACAAAAAGAAACAAAAAAGAAACAAAAAAGAAAAAAGAAAGAAAAATAAAAAGAAAAAAATAAAAAGAAAATAAAACCCAAAACGGTTCAAAAAGCCAACCGAGTTCTCTTTTACCTAAAGCAACAAAAGGCTTCCATTTGGTTTATAAGGACAGTTTGACTTAAATTGGTCCAACCCAACCGAAGATTCAATCAAAATTCGAGAAAAGGGAGAAATACCATCTAGTTTTTAAAAGTTTTGTACTTAACAATCCTACATGGAAGAAGGACAAAAACGATAAAAAAGGAATATTGGTACCAAACTTTTTGCAAAGGCAAAGATTGTCCCAATCAAGATCCAGATTAATGCCAAGAAGATAGAAGAAATTTGGAGTCTAGCAAGATTGCTCTCAACTGTCTAAAGTTCAGACAAGCAGTTTATAGTGTGAAGGTTTGGACATTGTGTCACATAAGCTCTAATCTCAAAATGGCTTTCATTTAACCCATGTCCCTTATAGACCCCATTTTAAGCCTATCAAAGATTTGTTGATCTCTCTTGGTAGGTAGAGTTTATTAGTGGAGATAGTTTGAATAAGCTTGCATATGAGATAGGCAATATTTAAACTCAATGAGACCTTTGGCCAAGTAATGTATATGTGCCTATCCGAAGTGCAACAATTCTTGCTTAAATAGAAATAATTCCCAAGTTTAGTATAGTAACTAGGGTTGTCATGTTATAGATATGTCAAATTTGAAAATCGAGTCATGAGGTACAATGACATTGCTTTGACAAAGTCAATATTTGATTTAAAAAAACTATTTTCTTGTTATAAAAACCTTTAAGTTAAGGGAAATATGTTTAATAGTCAAACCTCGAAGGACACATTGGGCAAAGTAAAGAATTACTTGCAAGGTTGTGAAGAAGCTACCAATTGACATGCTGAATAATAGTTTGAAATAGATGTATCCCTGATTATGCTGCTTGGTCCTCACCATTCATGTTTTCAATATCTTGAAGATAAAAACCATAAATGCAAAACCTTTTGTCATTCCAATGCAAGACCTGAGCGAGCATCTGGAAGGAGCCAATGAGAACACTTCTGCTAATCACCTCGGTCTATGAGTCGATGGAACTACTGTAAGTATTATTCATGCATATCATGTATGCATGAGCATATCACATTGCATTTTCTTATATTATATTATCTATTTTTTGTCAAAGTGAACAGCAAACACCCTGTGAAGTAAAGAATCTAAAGAAGATATGAAATCAGGGGGCATGGAAGGCCCATTGCTTGAGGAAGCTCTAGTCATTTTACAAAAGAAAGAAGAGATTCATGTTTGTGCGAAGAACTAGACAACATAAACATTAATCAGAGCCTGTATGAGAAAAATCATTGGGGGCAAGGAGAATATATAAGGGGCTAGCTAAAAAATGGCTAAATTTTTTGAAAAAGTGGAAAAGAATGGAACACTAAAACTATCAAAAGAATGAAGATGCAAAACTCAAAAGATCAGTCCAGCTAGGAGAGTTGAAGCCAATATAGGACCCGATGTCCAAATGATGAAGATCCAGTTTAAAGGGTGAATACCCGATTCTAAGGATGAAGATCCAGCTTAAAGGTTGAAGATCCAATTTCAAGGGTGAAGACCCTATTTCCAAGGATAAAGATCCATTTCAAGGGCGAAGACCCGATGCCAAGGATGAAGATCCACTTTCAAGCGTGAAGACCTAATCTCCAAGGATGAAGATCCGTTTTCAGTGGTGAAGACCCGATGCCAAGGATGAAGATTCAAGGTCCAAGGATGAAGATTCATTTTGAGGGTGAAGACCCACAATCCATTAAAGAATGGAATAGCCGGAGCAGCCCAAATTCTCAACTGATAAAAGGTAAATCAAATTCAATCTCGGGTCTAAGTACCCAATCTCGGGTTCAAGTACCTAAATCAAATTCAGTCTCGGGTTTAAGTACCCAATCTTGGGTCTAAGTACCCAATCTCGAGTTCAAGTATCTAAATCAAATTTAATCTCGGGTCGAAGTATCTAGTCTCAGGTCAAAGTATCCAAATTCAATTCAGTCTCAGGTCCAAGTATTCAATCTCGGGTCTAAGTATCCAAATCAAATTCAGTCTTGGGTCCAAGTATCTAATCTCGGGTCCAAGTATTCAGTCTCAGATCTAAGTATCCAAATTCAATTTAATCTCAGGTCCAAGTATCTAATTCAGTCTCGGGTCCAAGTACCCAGTCTCTGGTCCAAATATCCAAATCCAATTCAGTCTCGGGTCTAAGTATCCAAATTAAATTTAGTCTCGGGTCTAAGTACCCAAATCTTTTTTAAGTCCAAGTATCCAGTCTCGAATTTAAAACTCTTTTCGGGTCAAGAACTCATCATAATCATGTTGTTTTTCACTCTCTTCTACTGAAAGTCTCATATCGTTCAAGTAGGGGGCAAACTATAGACCGTTAATTTTTGACCTAGTCAAGTCTAAAGATTTTAAAACAGTCCAAAATAATTTTTTATGGTATTTTAATATTTATTATTTATTTTAATAAAATTTATTTTTAATAAAAATAAAAATATCAAATAAAAAATAAAAAAATCGGCAACGGCAAAATCGGCGATGAAAGTCGCTAGCGACGAATTGGCCATGGGCCAATTTGCCGCAGGAAAAACCTATGGCGAAATTGTGCCCCGCGAGCAATTTTGCCCGTGCCTTGCCCGATCCTTGCACAGCAGCGCCCAACACCAGTCTCGCTCCGGCCCACATGCAGTTTTCGCCAAAATCTTATTTTACTTGGTTTTTAATATTTTCCTAAATAGTTTTTATTTTCTTAACCAATTAGTATTATATTTTTATTTTTTTCTATAAATACCACATTAAAAAAACACAGAAAGGGATATGAAGAATTTTATTTGGCCAAGGAGGAAGAATTTGGCAGTAAAGAAAAGAGACGGTAGCAGTTTTACAAAATCCTAATTATCAAAAAAAGAGAAACACAGACAAAGAGTAAGAAGGGAGCAACAGAGACGAGAACTGATAATTAAAATAAAAAAGAGTCAGTGATCGTGATCAAGCAGTGTCAAGGCAATTGCAAATTGCCAAACTTCAACCGAAGAAATAAATTGATTCAGGCAGTAGCAAATATCAACAAACGAAGCTTGATTCAATCTCTTTAAATTCGGTGGAGCCAACGAAAGAAGGTTTATCAGTTATGTTTAATTTATTTAAATTATAATAGTTACATTATTGTTATCTCATGCATTAATTTACTAGACATTCAAACAAATCAGTAGCCATATTTACGTTTATTTTATTCATCACAGTAGCGGATATTAAAATCCAAATCCTAATTTGAAATACACAGTGACTATATTTTTATCAATACCCTAAACCCTAGCACTGTATTCGTAAAAGTTTCAAGTTTTTATCAAAATTATAACCCTAATTTCTAAACTAAAAAACCCTAATCATTTCTCAAACTCTAAAACTAGTTTTTAAAATTTTCAACACCAAAACCTATAACTCTAAAGACTAGTTTTCAATAGCGGGTCGTATGAGCTCGTCGAAGGGGTCAATATTTATTTATGTATTAATAGTCTTTGTATTTAACTTTCTTTATTTTAAATCCTAATTTAGTTATTAAAATTCAAAAAACTTTAATTTAAGATGTAAACCCTAAATTTATATATTTATTGTTTTATTTAATTTTAGATTTGATTATGCAGTTTATTATATGTCTTAATAATTGATTTATTTAATTTTGATGTTTAGTTTATTTAATTTATCATGGATGACTATTTTTTCAATTATTATTTGTTTATTAAAATTGTAAGAGGTATGTTTCCATGATTGAGTACCTCATTAATTAATTGTTATGTAATTTAAATTATTTTTGTATTTTGGGATTAATGTAAAGGACATGTTTCTACCTTTTGGTGGGTGTCTTATTTAGTTTTAGACATTGGATGATGTAAGGACACGTTTGCATCCTCGGATGGATGTTCATTTATTTTTTTTGAACATTGCTTTAATTTTAATATAATGATGCTTTATTTTAATTGTTGCATGTAGTATGAATAATATCATTATATTTAAGAATTTTATAATATTAAAACTTGAAAAAGAGGCCAGTTTCAATGAACCGGGCATTGTGGAGGTGCTGGGTCATTTCTCACATTTCCCATACGTACCCAACTTTCCGAACCCATTAAGGGATTGGGGATTCCTTAGGAATAGAGTCATCCAGCCCTTTCTTTTTTTTGGTCCGTCCGAGTGGCGACTCTATTTTCTTCGGGCTTAGGCCCGTGTTCTCTAAGGCCTCAAGCCTAACAATGTCGAAGTCACAAGAACCATTCCACAGAGAGTGGGGGTAAAAATTCTCGCTCACAGACAGCCTCCGGGTGATATACATGAGATTTAAATTCCTCAGTGTGAAACCTTTAGGTCGCAATAGACCAAATCAATCTTGCTGAAACCTGAATATTGTGTAGAGAATTGTTGGGCCTAATGTGTGTTGATGTGTTGTGTTAATGTGTGTATATGATTTTTGAGATTTAAGAGATAATAAATATTATATGAACATTGCATATTAAGTGAAGTATAATGCATTTTTATGCTATGAGAAATATTTATTATTATCAAAGTATGTACCCCTAAGCTTTTAGCTTAGCATGGTAGAATTGTATCTCGCAAGTAACGGAGTAGATAAGAGAAGTCCTAACTTATCAAAACAAGTGTAAGATTGAAACTATATTGAAATTAATGTTACTTGCTACGAGACTTATTGATGGTGCTTCATTGCACAACATTTATATTTATATTGTTAAATGCACTATGGTTATTTGTGTTGTATAACATTTTCTAAATATGCTTAAATTACAGATTTTGTAAAGTCTTACAAATATATATATAGTTGTACATTATTTATATGTGTTAAATGTTTGGTAATGAGATAGAAAAATAGTGGATTTGTGATATTATGAATTTGGGAGTATATTTTTTAATGCAGGTTGAGTTATGTTGATTTTGAGACTTATTGGAATTATAAACAAAACTCAGTCAAAATTTTTCCAGATATTTTTATATATAAATTAATCAAAATTACATTTTAATCATAATTATTTTATTGCTAAATATATATTTAATTGTTCATATTATATTTATATTTTTGTAACCATAATTATTTTAGATATTAAATATGAGGGCTGCTACAGTCAATTAATGTAGCACTCTTGTATTTGATTTATGTATTATATGTATATGAGATATATATATATATATATATATAGGGCATAAGGGTGTTATAGAGCAAATTTGCGCTTAATGTAGCTGAGGGTAATAATGCTCAGAAGAAGTTACATAACAAAGAATTGAGGCAAAACAAGCAAGGATATAGGGTTCGGTACTTAACTAAGACATAAAACATTTACATGAGGGTATTCTTACTTAAATTTAAATAGTTATCTCTAGTGTGTAAGATTAATATTCAAAATATCGCAACTAAGTTTAATTTTAATGTTTTAGATGCCTGGTGAGAAGAAAGTCAAGTATTATAAATCTACAAGAGGAGTAAGCTTTTCAACTGCAAGAATCGAAGAAGTTGCACCACAAAAAAATAGAGATACTCCTATGGATTTGATCTCACCCTATCAAAAATTTCTTCTACATAAGACTAATTCTAATAAATTAAAATATTTGGTTATTGATTGTTGATGTAATGTTTTGAAATGCTTGGTTGTTGATTGTTGATGTAATGTCTTAAACTATTTGCTGCTGATTTTTGGTGTAATGTTCTAACTTGCTCTAATGCATTGAACATGTTTTGTGATTATTGCCCATTAGATTATAACAATGGACATTATTTTAATGAATTGATGCATTAATCTATGGGAATTTTGTCTACCGCCCATTATATTTTCATTAATGCCCAATACTTTACAATAGTAATGACCAAGACAATTTTTAACACCCACTAATCTAATTTGCAACCATTAGAAATTTGATTGAAGCGCATCAATTTTTTGATGCTCGTCACTTTTCCATGGATGTGTGAATGAATCTGTATGATCTTTCATAATGCCCAAGACATTTGTTTGACACCCATCAATCAAATTTGTAAATTTTGGCATACCTATTTTAATGTGCATTAATTTTAATGACGCCCATCACTTTTCCTTGGATGTGTGAGTGAATCTATGTGACTTTTTATAACACCTGAGACATTTGTACTAATCAATAAAATTTGCAAATTTTGGCAATAGCCATTTTGATGCACATTAATTTTAAAGATGCTAGTCACTTTTCCTTTGACTTCTGAAGGAATCTTAATGGCCTTTGAATGCCTGAGACATATTACTGATGCCCATTAACCAAATTTGCAAATTTTGGCAGAAGACATTTTGATGCATGTTAATTTCAATGACGCTAGTCACCTTTCCTTGGAATTCTAAAGTAATCTTAACGGCCTTTCAATGTCTGGGACATAATATTGATGCCCATCAACCATATTTGTAAATTTTAGCAAAAGCCATTTTTGACACCCGTGAGTTTTAATGATGCCTGTCACATTTCCTTGGGCTCTCTTACTGCTCAAGACAAAGTTCTAATACTCGAGACTTATCATTAAAGCTTAGATTGAATTTAGCAAACATTGTTTAACATGCGAGTGTGAATTTTGATTATCATAATTTAAAATTTTTAAAATTAGAATATCAACGGTTACAATGTTACTGCATGTTACTTTTCACTAAACAAGCATTAAATTCGTTGCCTATATATATGTGAATCATTTCGCGCTTACCCTAACCTTCATTAGTTACAGAAATTCATGTTCTTCTTTTAACCCGAAACACAATTCTTGTACTTATACTTCAAATTTCTGGTTGTAATAACATTACACATAGGAAGGATGAAATCAATGGCTCAAAAAAAGTGAGACAAGGAAGAGCGGACAAAAGTGAGGCATGAGAAACCTACAATAGAGAACAGATCAGTCGAAGAAAGAACCCACCGAAGTCATTTTGGACTTTGATTTACAAATGAGGCACACAAAGAGCATTTTAATTTGATTAGGACTAGAAAATTAGTGAAAGATAGACCTTTGGATTTTAGTGATATAGCTTTGGGGGAGGAATTTCTAGAATTATTCAATAAGTTCATGGGTGATTCTCATTTTGCACAGATATCAGATAATGTATATGTCAATCATGTGTGTGAGTTCTTCACAATCCTTAATTGTAACATCTATAATTTTAATATTCCTAAAAATAATTAACATAAGGGAATAACTAAGTATGTTGGAAGAGAGATATACATAAAATATACTTAAGAGATGTATTATATATACACTAGGTATACATGATATATACACTAAGTATACATGATATATACACTAGGTATACATGATGTATACATATATATAATATTTAAGTTAATAATAATAATAATAAGTAAAAGTCAAAAGTAAGAAGAAATTGTTAATGGTTGGGAAATTAAAGAAATAAAACATATAATATTTAATTATTTAGTTAATTAATAATATATATATGGATGGGAATGGAAGATCAAAAATTAAAAACTCTTCTTTTTCTTCTTTCTTCTTCCTTAGCTGAATTTTTCAAGCTCTAAGGGGAGAATTTCCTTTTCTTTAAACACACTAAATTTCACTAAAAATCTAAAGAAATCAAGTGGATTTTGAAGAAATACAAAGGATTCAAGTAAGCTTTCTATCTTTAAGCTTGTTTTCTTTAGTTTTTAGATTATGTGACTATTTGGATTAGTGAGAGAATTGATTTAAAGAAGATAGTTATGAAATTAATATGATGCATTAATATTGAATTAGTGGTTAATTGGCTGAAGTGAGCTTGATTGATGAAGTCAGTATTATGAGAGGTTTAGAATTTAGGGTTTTGGTGGAAATAGGTTAAGTTTAGAATAATTAACGGTTATTTTGAGTAATCTGAATAAGAATATATTTTTAATTGAAGAAATTAAACTTTTTTTGGAATAGGAGTGGTTAGTCCAAGTTTAAGCAAGTAGTGAAGCTTAGGGCTTTTTGAATTTGAAGCTTGGAAAATGATATTGGTTGAATTTTGGAGCAAAGGGAGGTTTGTACCTACTTTGACAATATTTAATTAAAATGTTCATATTTGACATAACCACATTAGTATTCTTAAATGATTGTTGCTTTACTTTTAAATGAAATTATTTATAAATTCTAATGTTTTATCTAAAATGTGAGCTGAAGATTACTTTAAATTTTAGAACCATCATATAATGGTGACTTGAAATATTTTAAATGAGGCATAATATCATTGTGGGAAATAATGCGCATTGTGAAAGTGACCATGGAATATGATGATAATGTGAAAATTATGGAAGCTTGATAATTGAGATGAGAATGTGGAAATGTGATGTGATATTGTTGTGTTTGGTTGCCATGCACAATTTCTTATTTTAGAATGTTGAATTTGGTACTGTTGAGTCGGCATGCCAACGATACGTCATAACATTTTATATGTCTTTGGGCGAAATACACTAGTATCACTTTTATCATTACCCCTTTGAGCGAGATACATTTGTAACGAGACACTTCGATATTGAGGAGATGGCCTCCGGATGAGGTACACTGGTATCATATGACACTCAATCTCTGGTGTGGGACCTTTGGATCGTGATAGACTAAATTAATATTTTTGAAACTTGACTGTTGTGATAAGGATTTATTAGGCCCAATCTGTGTTAATGTGATTTGTATAAGATTTATGAGTTAATAAATTGTTTAATTGAGCATTGCATTCTAAGTTAAGATAAATGTAGTTTATGCCATAAAGGAAATAATTTATTTTAAATATATATTATGTTATCAAAGTATATATCACTAAGCCTTTAGTTTAGCACGATTAAATTTTATCACACATGTGATATGGTAGAGAAAGAAAGCCCTAATAGATATAAGTAGGAATAAGGTTGTGATTGATATTGAAGTTAGAGAGGCTTGCTACAAGACTCATCTTGCGATGCTACACTGCATTGCATGTATATTTTTGCTTCCAATGCATTTTGGTTTTGTACATTATAACAATTTTATAAATATGTTTTAATAGTCAAGGTTGTGTAATGTTTTGTAAATATATACATATTGAACATTATTTGTATTTGATAAATGTTTGGGTGTGAATAAGAAGAGATATGGAATTTGAGAGATTGGTATTTTAGGAGTGTCTTTTATGCAGTTTCTTTTATTTTAAATTTGGGTTTTATTGAAATTATAGACGAAACTTTAGCAAAACTTTTCTTGATATTTTTATATAATTTAATTAAGTATATTATATGTTTACTAAATATATACATATATTTATAGAACTCTTGTATTCTTATGTATATAGGGTATAGGGGGTTTACATTAACGTTTCCACAATTGGAGAAATGACATTTCTATTGAAGGGACAACTTAGAAGTTGAATGTTAATGAGTTAGGAAGACTTCTTAAATTACATATTGGTGGTGAATTTGCATTTCCAAGCAAGTGGAATGCCTCTTCTGCTTGGAGAGATCTAACTAGGGAGGAAAGTTACAAGGCACATTTCTATAAAGCCACACATTTAAAAAGTGTTGCAATGCGTGTATTCCATAGGTTCTCCACTTAGTCCATTTTTGCTAAGGGAGATAGTAATGGAAATATAACAAGCAAGAGCTTTATGCACTACATCAGTTATATAAAGGAGAACCATTTAATTATGCAAGCATAAACTTTTAGAGAAAATTCATTGAAAATAAGGAAAAATTAGTAATGGGAATGTATGTTACTAGGATAGCTTCACATTTCATATGCCTCACTAAAAATGATCTTCAATATGAGATAAAAACTTTTATGGATGGAGACTACAAGGTATAACACATTGAAGAGAATGGGAATTGCTATCTGTGAACACTCGAATTTTGGGGCTCGGAAAGCCAATTTTCTCATACCAGGCCGGACCGGGGGTCCACGGTAAAAGTCCGCCGAAAGTATGTCTTCATGGTACTTGAAATGTCCGGGACGACGTGAGGATCACGGATATGGTCCCGGAATAATTTTTGGAGGCCCGTGGCTCCCGGAAAGTCAGTTTTAACGAAAATAGCGCGTGTCGTGGTGGGCCAGGACGGCGGCCAGCTGCCGCCGCCTATGGCGGCCCGGCCGCCGTCCAGCTCGATTTTGCCTATATATAGGCTTCAGATTTTCAGAAAGGAAAACTTTTGGACTTCCTACGCCCAGATGCTGACGAAA
This sequence comes from Garcia nutans, assembly GCA_947685225.1. Classification (NCBI taxonomy): domain Eukaryota; kingdom Viridiplantae; phylum Streptophyta; class Magnoliopsida; order Malpighiales; family Euphorbiaceae; genus Garcia; species Garcia nutans. The sequence goes on along the minus strand of CANTUV010000007.1, from coordinate 25,116,411 downwards.
TTTTTATGCTTAAGAATTTCTAATATTGTGTTGTAGAAAGCAAGAATCATACTCAAAAGTGCAAGGAAACAAGATCTGGAACTTAGAAGTGGAAAAATTCTAATCAAGGTAATATCATAATTCATCTTTGGTCAATTCGAGCATATCATAAGCATTCTAATCTTCTTCTTATTTTCTTCTCGGTCAAAGACCTAATCTCTTTAGGTCTGAGGGCCTAATGGACTAATCAATCACCCTTTCGGCATTAAGCCGTAAATAAAATCAACTCTTTTTTTGGCACGGAGCCTAAATTGCATCTCTTTGGTACTAAGTACCTAAACGGCACCATTAAAATGGACTTTTGGCATGAAGCCTAAATCGAACTCTTTTGGTACTAAGTACCCGAAATTATACAATTTTTGCACTAAGTGCTAAATCTCACGAATGTGGCAAAAATCCCGACAAATGCACGAAGCATACACACACACATGCATGAAGCATAAATTTCATCGCCTTTAAATAGGCTTTTCCGAACTACATGGGCTTTGATCTTCCATTCAAACGGGAGTATGTAGGCATATTTGGGATTCACCCCAAGTAGCAAGTCCGCTATTTATTAACAATCTGTTTGTTTTTCCTTTCTTCATCCCTTTTGTGTTTATTTCTTTTTTTTTTATTTATTACAAAGTTAGTCGAATACATGACATAGTCCCCGAATCCTCCTTGGGTTCGCAGACTAGAAACCTTTACATTGGACAAGTTATTGGAGTCAAACAAGGGTTTTCTTAGTTTTTCCCTTCGAACAAAATAAACTGAGTGGCGACTCCCGACAACAAGTGAACTTTCGCCCGGATCCTTTTCGAGCGGAAAACCGAGGTTCACAATCTGGCGACTCCACTGGGGACATAAAAATGATTTATGTGATCCTAGTGGACTACTATTGTTTATTTGACTAACTGGCCCTTCTTTAGGGTATTTTTATTTATATTGGCAGGGTACCTTAGCAATGGTTGTCTTTTCTTTAAAGACATCAGTACTGAAAATTGAAAAAAAATATCTTCCTGCGGACCATAAAAAATAATAATAAATAAAATAATGGCTATATATTACAAAAAATAATAATAAAAAAATGATAATAATAATGATTTATGGAATTATAGTAGACTGTTATTATTATTCGTTTAACTGATTTGCCCTTCTTTAGGGTATTTTTATTCATTTTGCAGGGTACCCTAGCATTATATATCCTTTCTTTAAGGATGTTGGATTGAAAGTTGACAAAAGGAATCTTTTTCCTTCAATGGTCCCTTATTTGATAAATTGTGCATTTGTTTTGTCATTCAGAGAATCTTTTTCTCTTGCATATATGGGGGAATCCTTTTCCTCCATTGCATAAAAAATTGTTTTCAAATGAATTTCTTCTCTTTCTGTTCAAAGTTCTGAGTCTGGATAGCAAGTAGCGCTGACCGGCAGGTCTCCTTGATTATGCCGGCGGACAGCCAAAGCGTCCTCCTTGTTGTCGCAAACCATTCCAATCCTTTTGGAGTGACCCATGAGTAATCGTACTGTTGGACCCACGCGAAACTCCTTGTTTCGCATGTGGTTAGGTATATCTTACTCAAGACTCAAGGGTCCCTATGATAAGCCGATTCTCTATTTTTACATAACAATAGAACCTTCCCTTAGGTTGTATGTACCCAATGATAGTGCCGCATTCCATTAAAATGAATTGTGATGTGATGAGGTGCATTCATGCAACATAACAATATTGTTTTGGGGAAAAATTTTGATGTACATAAGTGGACCAAGAGTTTTCCTACCCTACACACCACCCTGATTTTTTTTACCCTTGACCTTTTCAAGTACCCTCTCTCCATGTGTCTGGTGCCTTCACCTACACCAGACACATCAACACCAACTGTGCTATCCCCTACAAGTTACTACCCCAACTTCACCAACTACTCCAATTACTGAAATGGCCACAATTGAACAGATTAAGGCTTTGCTGGATGGTCAGGTTAAGGAAATTGAAGCTAGAATGCAAGAAAAAATTGATGAAGCTTTAGCCGCCCAAAGGGTAGCCATCCTAGCTAAATTAGAAGGAGCACCAAAGACAGTCCCTATTCCTGGAAATTTGGGGAAGGAACCCATTGTGGGCCAAACTAGTACCCCCGTGACTGCTCAGATTAATACCCCTGTCATCAATTTGGAGGATCCACCCTCCAAGAATGAAACAGATGAACTGAAAAGGAAACTTGAATTGCTTGAGAGGTCAATCACTGCCATGAAAACTCACAAAGAGGTGGTAGACATGGATTACTTATCCTTGTTTCCCCAAGCCAGATTACCTCCAAAATTCAAGATGCCGGGGATGGACAGATTTGATGGGACCACTTGCCCTAAAACCCATTTGAAGATGTATGTGGGGGCCTTGAGTCCTTGGGGTTTAAATGATGAGCTCTTTGCTCAACTCTTCCAACAATCCCTGACTGGGGCTGCTCTTAAATGGTTTGTGAGTCTAGACCGTTCCAAGATTAAGACATGGGAAGACATCTGCAATGCATTTAACTCTCAATACCACTATAATATTGAGGTGGATGTCACCAGAAGGGAACTTGAGACTACCAAACAAAACAACAATGAACCCTTCTCCTCGTTCCTTACGAGGTGGAGGGCAAAGGCCGCCCAGATGATCAATCGCCCTTCAGAACAAGAGCAGATTGATATCATAATCAGGAATTTAAGACCTACATATCAAGCTCAACTGCAAACCCAATATCTACCTACTTTCAAATCGCTCATTGCGACTGCAACCAAGGTAGAAGATTTGATACAGTTGGGTAAAATAGTGGATGAGGGGGCTGCATCGAAATATAAGAAACAAAGCCAAACTCCTTCCTCAAGCAAGGTCAATCAAGTGGCCAATATTGCCCCTGCGAATCCTTTACGTGTGGGCAATCTTGGGCCGAGAAATCAGCCAAGAAGGCAATATACTGACCTTGGGGTACCCCTTCATTTGGTGTTTAAGAAGGCTGTGGAAGGGAAATATTTGAAGCCTTTGGACCCAAGACCTCCTCCAAACCCATTACCTTCCAGTTATAAAGTCAATGAATATTGCGAATACCATCAAGGGAACGGGCATAAAACAGATGCTTGCTGGACACTGAAAAACCGCATCCAGGATCTGGTGGATAGTGGTGACATCATTCCTCTCAGGAGGCAACCAAACATCAACACTAACCCTTTGCCCAATCATTCCATCCACGCCATTACTGTGGAAGAAGAGTTGTTTGATCCTTTCAAACTTCTCTTGGAAATAAATGAAGTGTGTGTGTTAGATTTGAACGACCTTGCTGAAGAGGTCAGTGCTCTGACAAGAAGTGGAAGACAATATCAGCCACTTGACTTGGGAAAGACCCCTACAACCTCAAATCACCCCCATAAGAAAACACCAGAGCCAAAAGAAGACCCTATCCTCACTCAGCTTAAGCAAACTCAAGCTAAGGTGTCAATTTGGGAGCTCCTTGCTTCCTCATTCCCACACCGCCAGGCTCTCAGCGAAGCTTTGAGTCAACTTGATACACCAGTGGACACAAGCCCAGAAGCTTTGGTGGCCACTTTGACCCAATCAACCAAGGCATTGAGTATCAGATTTTCTGATGTAGATTTACCAGAAGACGGTAAGAAACACAATGATGCTCTATACATCACCATACAGACTGGGGGAAAGACTGTGCCCATGGTTCTCATTGATAATGGGTCAGCCTTAAATGTGTGTCCTTTGAAAGTAGCAAGCTGTCTGGGGTTGGAGGCTACAGATCTTACACCTTCTGATCAGATTGTGAGAGCATATGATAACACTCGAAGAGAAATTTTGGGTGTTGCCACTCTAGAAATTGCTATTGGGCCGGTGAAAATGGGAGTACCATTCCAGGTCATTGATGTACCCGCGAGCTTTAATCTCCTCCTTGGAAGGCCGTGGATTCATCAGATTAATGCTGTACCTTCTTCACTACACCAAAAACTTAAATTCCCTTTTGAAGGAAAAATCATCACTATCAAAGGGGACACCTGCGAAATCAACAGGAAAACCATGGATCAGTCTCTCCTTGAGGTTGTTCCTGGTGAAACCGCCATGACCTTGACTGGGTTTCATTACGACACAGTTCAATGCATAGAAGGTGAAAAACCCAAAGGGCCATTTGTCTCATATGACTTTGGGGAGGTCCAAATCAACTGCCTAGTGAGAATGATGCTGAGGGTAGGTCTATTGCCCGGTATGGAAATGATGAAGTCTGGGAGAAAAATACCCGTAGTACGGCCATGGGAAGAGCCTGAGAATAAGGGAACTTTTGGCTTGGGGTACAAACCTACAGACGAGGAAATAGAGGAGTTTGAGCGTGGAAGGAAGAAAAAGGGGAGTTAGGGGGCAAGAAGCCTCAAAATGCGCCCTTACTTTAGAACTCTGAATGGTCACTTTTGCAAACCTGGAAAGGCAGTTCATCACCGTGGTTTTCAGGAACCATTCTATTCTCCTATGACCGGAAAGAAACTACCGGGTTTTGAAATGTTTGCTGATGTTGTGGCCATGAAAGAAGAAGAGCCAGAACCTGAAACTGACCCCCAAATGGAAGATTTCATGCGGCCTAGTCTCTTTGATGAGGTTGCTATGATAACCAATTTTGAAGACAATAGGGATTTCACAAAGCTGATCAAGACTACGGATGGACCACTGAGAAACTGGTACGCCGAGGAGGGACAAGCTGCTGAGGTTAAACCTAGTCCTGTGTCACACCCTAAACTTGAGTCTTGTACCGAGTCTTGTACTAATTCTGAGTCAAAAACCAAGTCAGAGTCTAATTCTGAGTCTTCTGTAGTTTCAGATTTAGGGAACCCTAATGTCAAATCTAATGTAATCTTGGAGAATGACTCTACCATTATCAATGAAACTGTTCCGATTCTTGGTTACCCTGTGTCTTTCGCTTTCCAAGTATTATCTAGCAAAAATGAAATAAATGAAATAAAAGAAATAAATGAAAAGATAATAATTGGCAAAGAAAATGAACATACATACATTGCATATGATTGTGCGAATAAAGAACAGGTTGTCGATTACATCAGGAAGTATGTCGACTACTTCATGTGGAAGGCAAGTGATGTCACGGGAATAGACCCAGCCATAGCAGTTCACAAGATTCCGCTATACCCCGATGCGAAGCCGGTTAAGCAGAAATTGAGAAGAATAAAGCCAGAATGGTCTTTGAAAATTAAAGAAGAGGTTGCCAAGCAACTGGACAATAAGTTCATAGAACCGATTGCCTACCCTTCCTGGTTAGCAAACATTGTGCCAGTCCCAAAGAAAGACAGAAAGGTCAGGATGTGTGTTGACTACAGAGATTTGAATAAGGCCTGTCCCAAGGACGATTTTCCACTACCACACATCGATTTGCTGATAGACAGGATGGTTGGGCATGTGATGGTTTCCATGACTGATCTTGCGGTTGGGTACAATCAGATCCTAGTTCACCCACCAGACAAAGAAAAGACAGCTTTCATCACAGAATGGGGCACTTTCTGCTACAGGGTTATGCCTTTTGGGTTGATAAATGCAAGGGCTACCTACCAAAGGATGGCGACAACAGTCTTTCATGACATGATTCACAAAGAAGTAGAAGTGTATGTCGATGATATGATTGTTAAGTCAAAATCTCCAGAAGAACACGTTGAAGCACTTGAGAAGTTCTTCCTTAGACTTCGCAAGTACAATTTGAAGCTTAATCCTGCAAAGTGCCTCTTTGGTGCAACATCAGGATTATTTTTGGGATATTTGGTCAGCAAGAAAGGAATAGAAGTTGATCCAGCAAAGTCAAAGGCTATTCTGAAAATGCCTCCGCCAAGAACAGAGAAAGAGGTTCGAGGCTTACTAGGTAGATTACAGTATATCAGTCGATTCATATCACAGTTGGCTGAGACTTGTGGTCCTATCTTTAAGCTACTAAGGAAAGGTGCTTCACAAGAATGGAATGAAGATTGCCAAAAGGCCTTCGACAAGATCAAAGAATACTTGTTAAGTCCGCCAATTCTACAACCTCCCAGAATGGGAAAGCCTCTGCTCTTGTATTTGTCTGTAACAGATGAAGCCATGGGTGCAATGCTGGCTCAAGAGGCTGAAGATACAAAGGTAGAAAATGCAATTTACTACCTCAGCAAAAGGATGCTGGACTATGAGTTAAAGTATAACAAGATTGAGAAGTTGTGTTTAGCCTTGTATTGGGCTTGTACGAAGTTACAACACTACTTGTCTTCTTACACTACTTATGTCATTGCAGAACAGAGTCCCTTGAAATTCCTTATGGAGAGGCCTATTTTGGACAGCAAAATGGCAAAGTGGGTGTCAACATTAGCAGCCTTTGACTTGAAATTTGTTCAAAGGAAAGCTGTGAAAGGTGGCGCAATAGCTGACCAATTAGCAGAATTACCCGTGAATGACGAGATGCGAGAAATGGGTTTCCCTGATGAAGACCTCTTGAACGTGGAAAGCAGTGTTTGGGAGATGTATTTTGATGGAGCATCCAATTATCATGGAAACGGAATTGGGATTGTGTTCAAAACTCCTTGTGGAGAATACATTCCATTCGCAGTTAAGCTTGACTTTAGCTGCACAAACAACGAAGTAGAATATGAAGCTTGCATTAATGGGCTTGAAGCCGCCCTAGAATTGGGGATTAAGGACCTAAAGGTCTATGGTGATTCTATTTTAATAGTATCACAAGCCTTAAGGAAATGGAAGATAAGAGAAGAGCGTTTGGTTCCTTACCTACAACGCCTTGATCATTTGGCACAACAGTTCAATGGTCTATCCTTCGAATATCTCCCAAGAGCAAAGAATCAATTTGCTGATGCCTTGGCTACTTTAGCTTCCATGATCAATATCAGGGAGGGGAAAGTCATTCGTCCATTGAAAGTTCAGCTTCAAAAGCAACCCGCCTATGTAATGCACTTGGCCGATGGTAAACCATGGTTTTGGGATATCAAGACCTATCTCAAGGATGGAAATTATCCGGAGGGATCATCAAAGGTTGATCAGAGGGCAATAAGGCAGCTTGCCACAGGTTACATTCTTAATGAAGATATCCTCTACAAGAGGAGTTGGAATGGAATGCACCTAAGGTGTGTGAATGAGGCAGAAGCTAAGCAGATCATGGAAATGGTACATGGTGGCGAATCAGGACCACACATGTATGGGATCGCCCTGGCTCGAAAAATTGCCAATCTAGGATATTATTGGTCCACCATGAATGCAGACTGTGTGGCATTTGTGCAAGGATGTCATCAATGTTAGATATTTGCTAAGCTACAGAAGCAACCTCCTGTTGCCCTGAATCCGATCACTTCTCCATGGCCCTTCGCTACTTGGGGAATTGATATAATTGGCAAAATACATCCAAAAGCATCAAATGGACATCAGTTTATCTTGGTAGCAGTGGATTACTTCACAAAGTGGGTTGAAGCAGCTTCCTATGCAGAATTAGATGCCAAAAAGGCCGCACAGTTTGTCCGAACCAACATCCTTTGTCGGTACGGAACGCCGTTTGAAATTATCACTGATAATGGAACTCATTTCCAAGCAGAATTTGCTAAACTCTTGCAGGATAAGAAAATCCAACATCATAAGTCCTCTCCTTATAGACCCCAAACAAATGGAGCTGTAGAAGCAGCGAACAAGTCTATAAAGGTGATCGTACAAAAAATGATCAAGGAACATAGGCGTTGGCATGAGAAGTTACCACTGGCTTTGTGGGGATACAGAACATCAGTTAGAACTCCTACTGGGGCAACCCCGTATTCACTGGTATACGGAATGGAAGCAGTACTCCCCATTGAACTGGAAGTTCAATCGGCAAGGATAATTCAAGAAAGTCAGATAAATGAAGCTGAATGGATCAGCAATTATCATCATCAGTTGTTGAGTTTGGATGAAAAAAGACTTCAAGCTCTACATCAGATTCAAGGGTATCAAAGGCGAATGGCCAGACATTTCAACAAAAAGGTCAAAGATCGAAAGTTGGAAGAAGGTTGTTTGGTCCTGAAAGAGATCAGAACACCTGTCACAGATCCTCGTGGGAAGTTTCGTCCTCTTTGGGCGGGACCCTACATTTTAAAGAAAATACTTTCCGGCGGAGCCGTCATCTTGTCTGATTTGGATGGTCTGGAGTTCACAAACCCATGCAATCTGGATCAACTGAAGAAATATTATGTATGATCATGCATTCCAAAAGGAACTACATTAGACCTGATTCTCGCAAATTAATTCGAGATATGTAGGCAGCTCTCCTTGAGCACGGTCTAAATTTTAATAAAATCATTCATTCATCTTTCTTTTGCCAAGAAAAAAAAATAATAAAAAAAAACAAAAAAATCCCGCTAAGCCGAAAACCCACAAAGGGCGGCTTAGGCAATAGTGGGGCCCGCTAAGCTGAAAAACCGCAAAGGGCGGCTTAGGCAAGAATGGGTAAGAGCTCGCTAAGTTGAAAATCCGAAAGGACGGCTTAGGCAAAAATAAGAGCAAATAAATAAAGTAGATGATGCTTGGAAAGCAAACAAAAGGGTCATTCATTAAGAATCATTCATTACAAAAGAGAATCATCTGTTACAAAAAGAGTCATTCAGCCTATAAAACACAAAAAGGTCAAGTCATATTCCCCCAAAAAACCAAAAAGGTAAAAAAAAAACAACCCAAAAACAAAAAAGACAATGGAGTCACCCTGGGATCCAAATCCTACACCCCCTCTCCCTCCAACTCCTGCAGCAATGCGCACCTCCTCGGTTTCTCAACGGGCCAAACCTCAGCTATAAACCAGGTCCTGTACTCTGGAGTGGGCTGAACGAGGGAAGGCTCTGCACTAGGCCTGATCATCCGATGGTCTCTGACCCAAGTCTGTAGAACAGCCCGAGTAACCCCGGGGGTAATAGGAGAAGCAATGGTTAGCCCGACAGGAAGGGGAACTCTCTGATCAATACCCATACTGTGAGTGAACCCAAGCACTGTACCAAGTACTGTGAGTGAACCCAAGCAGGTAGACATGGTTGTGCATGGCATTTGCCTCTATGAATTGAGGAATCCTATACCAAGGGACGAACCATAATAATTCTTCCGGTCCAAGCTCAAACAGCCAAACAGTCCATTCGGCCATAGAGGGAAAAGAAATCTGAATTTTCCTGGTGCGGTACTGCGAAGGGTTGTAGGTCAAAGTCTGGGGGGCTGCAACCACTCGAAGATGATCTCTCAGCCAAACCTGAAAAAATAGATCCTTTCTATTTTACAAAGGAAAAGAGAGATGATGGAATAAGCAAAAAAGAAACAAAAGGTATAAATTACCTGAAGGATGACCGGGGTGACGGTCCAACGTTCAACTCCAAGTGCACACCTGTCGAGACTCTGAATAGTCTCAGCCAGGATCATGCCCCCGATACAGTTGAGCTCTTCCATTTGCCTAACCATTGGGCAAAGTCTCAAATCTCCAAAGCCGGGGTCACGGTTGAAGAGGAACCCAGCTAACAGACAAAAGACGAAGGCTCGCATTCTATGCCTCAATTGAATGTCGTCTTCAAAATCGGCGGTCAAGAATTCATCAATTAGGGGAAGCAGCATCACCTTATCCCCATGTACAATCATAGCTTGGGCTTGGGGTTTTGAGAAGCTAAAAAGCCTCTGAAAAGATCCCACATACCCGATTTGGACCTCATGCCTCACAAGAGGGGCATTTGGATCGTACCCAATGATCGAGCAGAACTCCTCAAAAAGAGGACACATTTCCTCCATTCGAGCCCCAAATCTGAAAACATGGGCTTGGGGATCCCAGAACCTGATGCAAGAATGCAAGAAATCCCAGTCTACTGCTACACCTCTGAGGGTGGCGACAACTTTCAACCCGTACCTCCCTATGTTGATCCTTTCAACATTGTGGAGACTTTTAGTCCAATTATGCATCACGTGATTAAAAAGGGGATTCATTGTTATTTGAAAAAAATATATATAAGATCTTTCACTAAGAGGATTGCTTTCTGGCCCACAGATGTAAGACAACCTTGTTTTTTATACTGGTCTGGCCCGGGCAGCGGCTCGGCCGCTGAGCACGGCGGCTCGGCCGCAGCTGCCGACCTTCCTGATTCCTTTTTTTTTTGATGTTTTGTAAAAATTCTCATGTTTTGGCCATGTTTAGGCCCTTTATGTGCTATTTTTTGGGATTGTGTCAGGGATTTATTTTTAAAATAGATTTCTAAAAAGAAAAAAGCATCATGCATACATATGAGCTATTGATACTAACAAATAAGTGCAGGTTTACAGATAAGTTCAGATAACAGCAGAAAAACATGAAAGGTACAAAGTACAGAAGGGGAATGGTTTAAATACAGCAAGCATAGTTCAAGACAAGTATGAAAAGAATCAATCAGTGCCGGCCTCTTCGTCTTTGCGGCCTGCTCTGCCTCTCGTAAGCAGCCTCAGTCCAAGCACCAGACAGTTCATCCGAGAAAGCAGTAATCAGTGCCGCCATTTCCATGATCAGGCCCTCTGGTACCTGTAAAAGAGACAAAATCACAAACAATCTCAAGAGAATTTTATGAATCCTTTTCATGAAAAGTTCTATGAGAATATACCTGAGTGACATGAGCAAAGCTCCGATATAATGCACCCTCTGCACTAATTGGTCGGGTCACCCAACCACCAGGTGCATGATAACGAGCAGCATAAGGCAGCCTCAAGTCGGCCAAAATAGGGTCAAATTGGCCGGTAGCTGTAAGGACGGATGCGGGAGGCCTCAAATGAGATGAACTGCTGCTTCCTCCAGTGTGTGATGGTCCAGCCCCGAAAGCGGAAGTCTCAGCCCTAGAGGAAAAGGGTCTGTCAGTTTGCCGGTCGGGAGAAGGATGGTCTCTCGGAGTGCCAGAAGTGGGAGCCGAAGAGTGGGAAGACCGATAAGGTGGTACAGAATCAAATCGTGTCCCAATGCATGGCATCAGTCGATGAAGGCAGTAGAAGTCATAATCCTCATCCGGGGCATAAGCCGACTCGAAAGGGTCGCCCTCATACTGGGACACAGTAACAGGCAGAAGTGTCGAAGATAGCATATCATCAGGAGGATCCATGGGAACTGCACGGAAACCGGCGATCTGGAAAATTACCCTCTCAGCGAGATAATACCTTCGAAACTCTGGATGGGGAAGTATGAATCGACGGCGAGTCAGAAACTCTGATCGCCGAAAGCTGTAATCTTGAGCAATCCACTCTGCCAGTCGGTGAGACATCACTTCAGATGCAACCTGTAAAAATTTGTTATATTAGTGAATCATTTTCTCTAATATAATAAAAAAATGACGATAAAGCATTTACTGAGTCCATTGGGCAGCTGTCGAAGAATGATCTCAGCCCTCTAATGGGAAGTTTCCTCTTTGGTACTTCTACCCTCTCTCTATACCACCTCCAGGCAATGGGGGAAAGAGGATCGGCGGGGGCAGGTATCTCGCGCAGAAAAGGGGCGATGCCAGGAAAGTACTCATAAGCCCAAGTCTGAAAAAATATATATATATATCAGAATTGGTGTATGTCAACATATATCAAGAGAGGGGAAATGTTCTTTACATTACCTCCCAGAAGTAATACAAGCCACAGGGAGCAATACGGGTATAGCAGAGGTCAGACATGTCGTCATACAACCTACACAGCATCATGCTGGCCCAATAGTACATATGAAGCCGTGTCAGGTCAAGTAGGCTCTTCAGCACATTGAGACTCACTGCATCTTTCATGTTTGATAAGAAGGAGCTAGCAAACAGGAGAAGCAAGGTAAACCTGGCCGCCTGGTCAGCAGTAAGGTCGCCTGTCTCGTAACCAGTGTAGATACCTGGCGCTTGCTCCACAAGCCACCTCCGCTGAATGCAGCGAGGCGCCTGATATCGAGGATAGTCAACCCCGATCAAGGTAATCATGTCGGCTGAAGAAATGTCCTGCCGCCAGTCATCATAGGACTCCACCATCTCAACGCCAAAGGGAATCCCAGAGATGATGGAAAAGTCAGTAGGCGTCATTGTCATCTCCCCCCAAGAAAAATGGAAAGTGTCAGTGGTAGGCCACCAGCGCTCGGCTAAAGCACAGATCAAATCCCGGTGGATATCTCTGCCCACATTTATAGCCCTCAAATGGTGGAGGAAAGCAGGTCTGATAAGATCCCCCACTGGGTGCCCGGCATAAAAAATGTAAGCCGGAATAGTGACCATCGGACGCTCAGCTATAGATATCTTGATTGTAGAGTCCTAAAAAAAAATCAATCAGAAAAGTTGGACAAATTCAGAAAAGATTTAAGTTCTTTTCCCAGCCGGGTGTGGATTCCTAAAGGATTATTTCTAAGTTCTTTACTAGAAATAATTACTGATGGCAGAACATAATGAAGCCTGGCACAGATCCTAATTCATTACTAGTACATGTAAAGGAAATATTCTTAAAATTTATTTCTAAGTTCCTTAATGGAAATGAATAAAATTCCTAAGCATGCATACTAGATGAACAAACGGAAAGTACTCACCTCATAGCAGCCGGTCCGAGAACTGTGCTTCTCCTTCTCAAGTAAAAGATTGCAGGGAGGGAGTGGGATTCGAGGTCTTCAAAGCCGGTAAAATCCATCGTCGAAAGAAAATTTGAAAGAAGTGAAAGAAGAAGAATGAATGAAAGCAAATGAAAATTGAATGAAATGAGCCTATTTATAGAAAAAAAAAATGAAAATGCGGGTCTTTTTGCACCTCGCTCAAAATTCGCTCTTCAGAAGACCACTGAGTTCCATAAATCATTTTTATGGACCCCAGTGAGGGGCAATTGTGAACACTCGAATTTTGGGGCTCGGAAAGCCAATTTCCTCAGACCAGGCCGGACCGGGGGTCCACGGTAAAAGTCTGCCGAAAGTATGTCTTCATGGTACTTGAAATGTCCGGGACGACGTGAGGATCACGGATATGGTCCCGGAATAATTTTTGGAGGCCCGTGGCTCCCGGAAAGTCAGTTTTAACGAAAATAGCGCGTGTCGGGTTGGGCCAGGACGGCGGCCCGCCGTCCAGCCCGATTTTGCCTATATATAGGCTTCAGATTTTCAGAAAGGAAAACTTTTGGACTTCCTACGCCCAGATGCTGACGAAATTTTTATGCTTAAGAATTTCTAATATTGTGTTGTAGAAAGCAAGAATCATACTCAAAAGTGCAAGGAAACAAGATCTGGAACTTAGAAGTGGAAAAATTCTAATCAAGGTAATATCATAATTCATCTTTGGTCAATTCGAGCATATCATAAGCATTCTAATCTTCTTCTTATTTTCTTCTCGGTCAAAGACCTAATCTCTTTAGGTTTGAGGGCCTAATGGACTAATCAATCACCCTTTCGGCATTAAGCCGTAAATAAAATCAACTCTTTTTTTGGCACGGAGCCTAAATTGCATCTCTTTGGTACTAAGTACCTAAACAGCACCATTAAAATGGACTTTTGGCATGAAGCCTAAATCGAACTCTTTTGGTACTAAGTACCCGAAATTATACAATTTTTGCACTAAGTGCTAAATCTCACGAATGTGGCAAAAAGCCGGACAAATCCACGAAGCATACACACACACATGCATGAAGCATAAATTTCATCGCCTTTAAATAGGCTTTTCCGAACTACATGGGCTTTGATCTTCCATTCAAACGGGAGTATGTAGGCATATTTGGGATTCACCCCAAGTAGCAAGTCCGCTATTTATTAACAATCTGTTTGTTTTTCCTTTCTTCATCCCTTTTGTGTTTATTTCTTTTTTTTTATTTATTACAAAGTTAGTCGAATACATGACATAGTCCCCGAATCCTCCTTGGGTTCGCAGACTAGAAACCTTTACATTGGACAAGTTATTGGAGTCAAACAAGGGTTTTCTTAGTTTTTCCCTTCGAACAAAATAAACTGAGTGGCGACTCCCGACAACAAGTGAACTTTCGCCCGGATCCTTTTCGAGCGGAAAACCGAGGTTCACACTATCGAAGACCCCAAAAGCAATGAATGGAGAAGGGGTAGGCCTATTGAAATTAGGAAGGATAAAGCTCGCAAATTAATGATGATATGGAATCACATGATGATAAAGAGGATGAAGGAAGAGAAGTGGGGTCTAGAAAATGATGATGCAGAGGATGGGAACGAAGAACCTTTATAGAGGTAGAAACGGCCAAGAGTTAATGCTGGGAAAGTGTTTCAGAAATACCACCATCAAATCCTACTATAAATGACATTGTTCAGTCATTGATTTCAATTTTTGAGTTAAAGCACTCATCTTTTGAAACAAAGATAGTATTTAGAGTTCAAACACAAATCGTTGAATTATCTCATAAAATAGATAATGTACAGTTAGCTCAACAAGCTATAAGAGATATGGTATTTGCCATTCAAAAGGATAGAACATCTGAGCATGCTACAATTGTGCATGATCCATCTGAGAATGCTACAATTGATCCAACCGTGCCTGCTACAACTTTGGCTGCTAAAATTGTGCCTAATCCATCTGAGCATACTATAATTTATCCTCATCCATTTGAGATTGCTACAATTGATCCAATCGTGTCTGCTACAACTTTGAATGCCACATTTGAGTAAGTAATGGAGGTTGATCCATCATTAACAACTATGCCTACATCAATTGACCTTCCAACTGATACACTTGCACCAAAGACCACAACAAATGATGCCAATGCAGATGATATCAATTTAACTAATGCAAGTTCAAATGAAGGCAACTCAGAGGATGGGGATTCTAAAAGGGAAAATGATGATGCTACCAACTCTCACATCATCAATTCAAAGAAAGCTTCGTAGTTTAATTTGATTATGTAATAATTATATTTATGAAATGACTTTTGTGTTTTGGATGGATATGTGTCTATTTTTACGTTGTTATAATAATTTAACCTCATTGTGGTTTTGTTTGTGAATGGATATATGTATACTTTTAATCTCCACTAAAACAAAATGACAAGTTTCGCTCATTATAAAATCTAATGGGTTGTACAATTCACTAAATTTTACACAAATAGAATTTTAACCCTCGTTAAATAATTTAACGGGTGGTACAATTGACTGAATTTTATATCGAGATAGTTTTAAAGCTTGTTAGAAAAGCTAATTAGAAAAGCTAACGGGCAATACAATTAAATGAATTTTGCATAAAGATAGTTTTAATGCTTGTTAGAAAAGCTAACGGGTAGTCTAATTAAATGAATTTTACATAGAGAGAGTTTTAACCCTCGTTAAAAAAATCTAACAGACGGTATATATCAATGTATAATATACAATGATATTTTTAACTCTCTTTAAAAAAGCTAACGGGTGGCACAATTGATAAAATTTAACACAGAGAGAGTTTTAACTCTCGTTAATGAACCTAATGGGTGGTACAATTCAATGTATATTATAAAGTAGTCCAATTTACATCAAAAGTACATTACATCCTAGAGAAATACAAGTATCACTCCTATTTTACATAGTTAAACTAACATTTTCATTGCTCCCTTAGCTGACTTGGCCTCAATTCTTATATAGTAAACCCAAATCTCTAAACATATCATGACAATGCCAATTGCTATACAAAATAGACATACACGAGTTGACCTATAGCTTGAGGAAAGGCAATCATAATTTCTTTCCTCTTGCACCAAAGTAATGTGCTTCATCAAATGCTCTTTCTCAATCTCTAATACTACCTTTTCTTTCAATGCCTCTTGAAGATGATCTTTCAGTTTTTTTATATCTTTTGATAATAACATTACTTTTTCATGTTTAAACACCAATTTTTCTTCCACTAGTTTCTTCTCATTATATATCTTGTTAAAAATAGTCATCTCTTTTGCAATTGGCTCCGAATAAATCAAATAAAAAAATTCACAATCATTTTCCTTAAATATAAAAACTTAAGTTAGCATGATTTACAATATAAGTAATGGTAAAAAAAATTGGCAATTTTAATATAAAATTACCTTCCACAATGAATATCTTCGAAATTTTCTACTTGGATTATCTGCTTCCCATGAAGTATAAACATAAATTTTGCTTTTATATTTGCATTATACAATTTTCCTGGATGAAGATACATGTGATTGTATTGAGTGACTGCAGATATTGTGACTGCTCATGCTCGTGTTTGTATTCAACAAAAGGAAAAGGGAAAAATAATGCATTCCATTTTATGATTTGTAGTAATCAATTCTTAAAAAAATGACAGGTCACTATTGGGTATAGTGACACCTATCAAAAATATTATTATAATATTTAAAAAAAAAAAAAGCAGGACTTTTTTCAATGAAAAAGTAACGCCTTTCAACAATTACAATCAATTTAAAAATATAGTGGCACTAACAAGTTAGCACAGTACCTTATTACACGAGTCTCAACCGGTGAAAAAATAAAACTAAAATGAAAATTAAGTTTATGTACTATTTTGTAAAAAATATATATAATTTATGATAGATGTGAAAATCAATATAAAGTCTAAGTTTTTTTTTTTTTGATATTTTTGCCAATATAAAAACATAAAAATATTGTTTTCTAAATATTTTATACTCAAATTAAGAAAAACATGAAGGAAAATGAAGAATAATTATTTCAACAATTTTTTTCAATAAATTAATTAAATTAAAATTTTTAAGTACAATACAATAGCTTTATTTCTCTACAATTTTCTTTAATTTTATTTTTTCAATTAGCTCTATTTTATTACAATTTACTCTAATTCTACTTTCTCAATAATTTTTTAATTTTTATTTCTTTAGACTATTTTGTTCTTAAATTTGAGTTACTTAATGAAACAGTCATTTTTTAAAATCAATTAAGTTATTCTTTATTTTTAATTTTATAAAATTAATTTGAAAAAATTACGCCTCTTATAAATTTTTGTTAAAATTTTTATTTTTATCACAAATATATTTTTTTTACAAAAATGATATTTTTTTTTTTACTCTTTTACTAGATTTTTTACAATTCCTTTTAAAATTATTGTCTTTTTTCTTCCATTCTTTTCCTTTTCTAGTTGTAGACAGCATATGTATTGAAACCAAATACCAGTTCGTCATCGGTGCTCAGATCCTATCACAGGTTAGCTCTCCTCACACCTCTCACTCTACTATCATGTCTCTAGACAAAAAAGCTAAAGATCACGCTACCAAATTCATCTTGCTTAATCCTAAAGATGGGTTTACATACTTAAAGTTTTAGCTCTCGATCTCCAAGATTCAAGTCCTCTGCTTTAGATTCATTGTTTATTATTTCTACCAAAGATTATAACTGAGATTGTGGGGGAAGAAGAGAAGAGCCCTACATTATTTCTTCTATTTGCCACACTCTAAAATGCAAACTTCCAAATCATCTCTTTAAGTTCCTGCAACATCACACACAAATTTCATATTAGATTCTGTCATTGTCCTCCTTCCATTTCATATATTCATGTTTAATTGTTAAATGAAGGTTGAGATCCATAAAGTAGAAAAGTCATTACTTATTGAATTACCTGCTTAGTAGAAGAAACAAGCTCACCCCATCAAAAGGCTTTCTTCTTAAGCATTTCAAAATAAGCCTTATTAGCCTGTTGGGAAAATGAAAATTTTGCATTAGCTACAAACAAGTAAACTCATTAGAAAAGAAGTATAAAATTTTCAAAATTTATAGTCAATTTTATTATCTATCAAGTGATAAACTATAATATAGTAATTATAATTGTCAAAACAAGCAAAGACATCAACCCACCTATCAAATAAAATTTATATCAAAACATTTTATTCCTACCTTTCATGACTACTATTTCAATTATCTACATTTCATTATCAATAAATTTTTGCTTGATAGAACACATATAATCTTCTATGTAGTTCTCGATTACTTAAAGTGAAACATTATTATCTATAATTTTCTTAAAATTAGAGTTTAGAATTAATTATATTTTAGTCCTATTTTTTAAAATTTAATTATTGATAAGAGATGTCAAACTTTAATTTGTATTTGTTTAAAATTATTAAAGCAAAAAGTGTTATTTATTATTGTTTCATAAACTATGATAACTTATTATTAATTATTTACCAATTAGTATAAGTGGTTTACTTATAGATAATTTTCATAATTTAAAAGAACGACAACATAACCTGTATTTTTTATTTTTTATTTTTTAAAAAATATTATGACTATTTATCGTGAATGATTGGCTCCTTAATACTTTATCTTAGATCTATCTTTGACTATGTAAAATAATAGATAATAAAGATATCAATACAAACTGTTAAAATACAAATCAATTAGCAAATAACTATATATCTGATAACAAAAATTAACTTTATTATAAAAAAATTAGAGAATAACTCAATTAAAATTTACTTTTTAAACTAAATATAATTAATATATAAATATAATAAGATAAGAATGAGAGTCTCAATTCATTTATGATATTAAGCAATATATAAATTTTGTATCATATAATCTAGAAGAGTTCTCATGCATTTTGCCAACCGCATAGGATTGTGAAATTGTTGAATTATTTTATTTATTTATTTCATATAATTAAATTGTTCACCAAAGGAATATATATTTAACTCATTGATGTAATGGGCTCAATCATGTGTGTTGTTTGGTACTTGCACAGATTAGAAAGTGTTAAGCCGAAAAAGGCATTTGCAATGAATGAATGTGTTGATTAGAAAGTGATAATTCCTGAGTTAGGACTAGTTGTCCGTTGACAATTAGCTGAATGTGCTTTTGGCACCTTGTAATGTTGTACTGTCTCAAATTTATTTTATTATTTTTTCTCTATTCTTAAGCTTTACAATTTTCAATTGAATTTACCAAAAAAAATTCAATTGAAATAAAAAAAAAATACTGTAATGGATATCCAACAAAATGATATGGGCCCATCTTTAGGGCATGACATTATTATATTTTTAAAATTTTTAATTTTTAATAAAATATTTTAATTATTTTATTATAAATTTAAAATAAATTTATTATAAATTATATAAAATTTATAAACTCATTATAAATTCTCTATAAATTAATAAAAATTTAATATTTTAATAAATATTTTATAAATTTTAATATTTTAATAAATATTTTATAAATATAATATATTTAAAATTATTTTTAATTTTTCTTATATTTTTATTAAAAATTTCAGAAAATATTCACTAGTTTATATTTCATTAAAGAGGTCAAGCCCATTTAACTAATTCTCCTGTATCCTTTAAATAATAGAATAATTATAAAATTAACTTAAAAATTATTCCTCTTTTTAAATTTTCTGTACATAAAAAAATCTTTTTTTTATAGCTACATAAAAAAAAATCTTTTAATTTTACTACATACTACTTTCATTTACAAAAATACGGATGTGGGAGCCGTACTTGCAGTGCTCAGAAATAAATTCAAAACTTTATCCTTCTTTTCCTCCAAATTGACGTGTATTGGTTCCACCCACTATATAATGTTTATAAGTCTATCATATGCGGTGCCACTAATACAATTGGGTGTGACAAAATTTTCATCTTATTTAATAATTTTTGCAATTGAAATACTATTTATAGGAAAAATACGGGCAAATACATGACATCATATTATTGAAAAAGGATGAATGTAGAATTTGCCTTAAATTTTATTAAAAAAAGTTTTTATGGTATTCTAAATTTTGAAAATAACTCATTTAAATTCTATATCAATTATATATTTAATATCTCAATACTCATAAAATATGTGTGAATTTAAACAAATATGGAACATAAACTTTCCAATAAAACTGATATATATTGACATTTATTCATGCATCTAATTATATATAATAAATACCAACATAAATTATTATACATTGACATATATTGTTATTATTTAGTTAAAGTATAAATAACATACACTCACATATATGTAATATATATTGTTATTTGTTTGCAACATAAATCCATATATATCTATTTATATGTAATATATAACAACATATATTATTATTAATTTTTGTATATCTACTTATATGTAATAATTTAACCACATATAAATAAATGTATAAAATAGTTATATGCCGATATATATATGTATATTCCGACATATAACACATATATTGTTATTCTTCAATTAAAGTATATATATTATATATCGACATATACTAGCATATACCAACATATACTTATATATTTATATAACATATATATAGTTATATATAATATATATCAACATATATCCACAAGTACTTTTATTCTTTAGTTAAAGTATATACGATATATACCGACATATATCAATATATACTCACATAGATATAACATATATTGTTATTCTTTTGCAATACATACCCATAATATATTTAGTTATATGTAATATATACCGGCATATATATATATATATATATATATTGACATATACCGACATATATACAACATATATTATTATTCTTTTACAATATATACCCACTATATATCTAGTTATATGTAACATATATCTATATATAAATAAATATATAAAATAGTTATATACCAACATATATTGTTATTCTTTTTGGTAAATCTAGTTATATGTAATATATACCTATATGTAAATAAATATATAAAATAGTTATATACCAACATATATTATTATTCTTTCTGGTATATCTAGTTATATATAATATATACCCACATATAAATAAAAATATAAAATAGTTATATGTTGACATGTATCTACATATACCGATATATACACCACATATATTGTTATTTTTAATTAAAGTATATGTAATATATATCGACATATACTCATATATATTATAAAAAATACGGAGCCTGTATTTATAAAAATATCATTATTTAATGAAAATATATGTAACATGTATCACCATATATCTACATATACTATAAAAAATATGGAGCCTGTATTTACAAACATATCATTTTTTTAGTTAAAATATATGCAATATATACCGACATATACCGATATATACCCCATATATTAATATATATCCACATATATTAATATATATTTTATTTATTATTATTTTAAAATTTTTATATAATTAAAAAATATTAAATTAAATTAGTTATACGTAATATATATCCACATATAAATAAAAATATAAAATAGTTATATGTTGATATGTATTCACATATTTCTATATATATACTACATATATCGTTATTTTTTTAGTTAAAGTATATGTAGCATATTCCGACATATATCCATATATATTATAAAAAATACAGAGTCCATATTTAAAAAAATGTCATTATTTAGTGAAAGTATATATATCATGTACTACCATATACTCACATACGCTATAAAAATTATGGAGTTTGTTTTTATAAAAATGTCATTTTTTAGTTTAAATATATATCGCATATACCAACATATACTCTATATACCAATATATAACTAAACACATATCATTTTTATATTATTATTATTATTTTAAATTTCAACAAAGTATATATTGTTATATATAACATATACCGATATATAACTAGACATATATCATTTTATATTCTTATTCTTTTAAATTTTAACAAATATATGTTATTATATGTAATATATACCGAAATATAACTAGACATATATTATTTTATTCTCTTATTCTTTTAAATTTTGATAAGTATATGTTGTTATATGTAATATATACTAACATATAACTAAACATATATCACTTTTATATTTTTATTCTTTTAAAATTTAATAGGTATATGTTATTATACGCAAGACATATTGACATAGAACTAAATGTATAATAGTTTTATACCCTTATTCTTTTAAAAATTTAATATATATATGTTGTTATATGTAATATATATCGACATATAATTAAACATATATTACTGTTATAGTCTTATTTTTTTTTAATTAATAAGCTACCAATATATGCCTATATATACTGTTATTTTCTAGTTAAAATATATGTAAAATATACTGACATATACCAATATATATCCACATATACTTACATATATTTGACATATATTTTTATTTTTTTGCAACATATACTCACATATATCTAGTTATATGTAATATATACCAATATATATTTTAATAAATATACGCTATTATATGTAACATATACTGACATATAACTAAATATATAATAGTTTTATATTTTGAAATTTAACACGTATATATTATTATATATATCATATACCAACATATAACTAAACATATATCACTATTATACTCTTATTATTTTAAAATTTAACATGTATATATTGTTATATGCAACATATACACATATATCTTGTAACACCCCTATACTCTATATATATACTATACTTATACTAAGTATACATACAGTACGTATATAAAGTATAAAGATGTCACTTTTCAATACTGTTTAAAACCTTTACCTTAATTACAACCCATGGAATACGTTTTATTTAAAAAACATTTAAAAAATCATTATACTTTTGATGATATTACATATATATAAATTACCTTGTCTTTTTCAAAATTTACTTATATATATATATATTTACATTTTTATCAAAATACAACATACTAAAATTGTACGTGTATGCACTACCTTCTAGTTGGTCTTGAAATACTCTTACCCTTTTCGTGGCATAACCTTTTGACTCCCGAATCAATCATCTATTCACCTGCGCGATTTACACAACCGCGCTAAGCTCGAAAGCTTAGTAGTACAAATAAAGATTATAAACATATATTACAGAAAATCATACTTTCATGAATCATTATTTTCTTATTATGTTTTCCATTTTTAATGCACTTTTCATATATTTCCACTAGTCTCATAATTTATATACATATTCACATATATCATTAAAACAAACCACAATTCAATGACTTATTAGAACATTCATAAAATAATACTCACAATGTCTACATCCAAATACATATTACACGTCATATTGTATTTTCATAATCTCATCATTCAGCATAGTTTCTCAAACCACATTCCTTTTCAATAATTTACTTATGTATTGTAATCATATCATATTTCATAACATTACATTTCATTATAGTATTCAATTGAATTATTACTCATGATTCACATTTAAGCAAAGACAAGCATGGGCCCAAAAAGGATTTAATATGCTATTCAAAGTTCAGAGTTACTGCTTTGGTCCATAATCACATTTATCAAGCCCGTAGGCTATATATATATATATCCATGGATAATGTGACAGACCCAGTCTCTTGGACCTCAACCTGGCTAGACCCTAGGGCCCCAGTATCTTGGTCCTCAACCCGGCTAGACTGTTACAGTTTTTTAGGCTTACGACCCGGTCTTTTCACCCCAAAAAATCATATTTCACATTTTTCAGCTGGGCTCGGCTTACGACCCGGTCTTTTCACCTGCCTAGCGATTCTTAGGCATGCCGCCAAACCCAGAACTCTGAAAATTGAATAACATACTAGGCACACAATTAATTCATTTATCTCATTATTAATCTCTTTCACAATTCATTTATCATTTCATTTCTCATAATCAAACTAGGCTCATTGCCTTAGTTTATAATATTTTCTCATTTTTCTCGTACTTCTATTTCATCTCAATATCACATTTTTTCACATTTCTTTTCTTATACAATGTATTACTCAATTGCATTGATACATCAACATAATTCACATTATGCATACCATAACATATAATTCATTCATCAACAATATATCAAGCAACTTAACACATTTCTCAACTAAATGTGTTAAGTCCCAATGTCATATAAATGCATGCAATCATTCAAAGCTTGTACTTACCTCTAAGAGCAATTCACATCAATTCAGAACTCCTCTTCCAAGAATCCTTTAACATTTGGATTAGGGCACTCAAATCTCTTCAAAACCTAATCCAAAGGTGATTATACACACTCACTTAGTGATACACATAAGAAAATAAGAATAAAAACTAACTATGACAAATTCTACACATGACACGCTCACCAATACGGGCGTGTCCCTGATCGTGCCCTAAACCAACAACACAGAAGCTTTGACACGCTTAGTAACATGGGCGTGTCACTAGACGTGTCATTCATTCTGCCTCACAAAAACATTGACACGCCCAATAACACGGGCGTGTTCATGGCCGTGTTAATTACTTTATCTCACAGTAGCTATGATACGTCCAATGACATGGTCATGTTAATGGTCGTGACACAAACGTTAAACTCAGCACCGTTGACATGCCCAACGACATGACCGTGTCACTGGCTGTGTCAGGCAAAAATCATGTATTTCGAACTCTCATCCTTAAAAACACAATCACTCCAAAATTCATATTACAACACCCTTAATCAACATCTTAGTTTATATTCATAAATCACCTATCAATTCAACACTTATATAACTTCAACATATCATAATAATAATCATTATATACATCATCCATGTACCAATTACTCAATTCCCCAACTCATTTATACTAAACCCTTACTAAATAATTTCAACAACTCATCATCATCCTCACAAATACCCATATTATCATCATCTAAATACCAATTCAACATATATATATATATATGCTTCAATCTTTCATTATCATCATCTTCACACACTAACCATATCGAATATAAACTCAATCTATAGAAATCAACACAAGGAAAAGAACACTTACTTGAATTCTTTGTCAAATCTTCAATATACACTTTCAATTCTCTTAAAGCCCTTATGAATTTGATGTGTATGCCAACAAAATCACACCTTTCTTTCTTTCTCTCTCTCTCCCACATTCTAGAGGAAGAAGAAGAATAAGAAAGAAAGAAAGAAAATCTTTTCTTCCCTTTTCAAAGTTATCTTATATATATATAATAAAAATATAATTAAATACCCCTAAAAATTCTTCACCACAATATTTGTCCTTCCCTTTGACTTTCTTTTCTTCTTTTTCTCTTGTCATTATTATCATTATTATTATTAATTAATTAATTAATTACAATTTACTTTTCCTACACCAATATATATCATGTATATGTGGTGTATATGTTGATATATGTATATGTCTTATATATTGTATTTATATTTTCCATATTTTTCAAATACAATATATACATATCATCCTTCATATACATCTATCTCTTATAATATTTTCTTTATATATTTCACCAACATACTCTCTCACAACTACTATTCCAAAGCACATCAAAAATCAGGGTATTACAATTCTCTCCCCCTTAAATAATTTCGTCCTCAAAATTATCCAGTACAGTAACAATCCATTCTTAACAAAATATCATCTTAATTTTCATATGAAGTTAATCATATTCTTAAGTTATTATTTCATCAAATCACATAATCTCTATTCTCCCCCTTATAGTCAATCATCTTCTCCCAATTTCATAACTTATCATTATATATATCTATATATATCTTATTACTTTATCAACAAAGCAATCAAGATAACTCATTACATTCCCAATTAATTTATCATTATACAAGAATCAGCTCCTCTTATAATATGCATATACCTCACCCATCTATTACATTCAAGATATTTTATCACTTCATCTCTTTATAGATACTCTCTTAACTTTAAATTTAGAGGTTATTGAATTATATCCTAATGTTGACTGTCCCGTCACTACAATCATTTTCAAAATAAACACTTATCAAATCTTAATTTATAACAATATTCTTATTTTTCATACACTTAATTCCTTCTTTAATATATTTTTCACTTAACTTTAATATTAATACAACGCCTTTAAACTTACTTTATAAATAATCAATCTTTTTCCTTTTTATCATCATTTACAACTGTATATCTTAACTTATTCATGTTCATACACATATCAGAATATTACATCATATACATTATCACATATATCTTATACTCTTAATACAACTATACATATTAAATCTCAATAATGATTTGCAGCGAAATCTAGATCAATTGATCTATCTGTCACAATATACCAACGTCTCAATCTTATTCGATTCAAGCCAATAATTAACTTATTTAAACTTATCATTAGATTTCAAAATATGACCTAATTCTATTAGGTTAAGCTTATATTCAAATTCTAATATCTTCGGATCCATCTTTTCAACTTTCTGAAACTATGATTGTTTATAACAAATCACTTTAAATTATTTTTCAATATTCATATATTTTGTTTTCTATCATCTTAGTACAATTTCCACAAAATTCTCATGATTATCTCATACCATATTTATTACCCATAGTTCATTCACTTAAACATTATATCCAACAACTTATTCACCTTATACCATTATGAACATACTCAGTATAACTTTCAATCACATTTTGTAATTTCTCCCATTTATCATCACCTCACCTTTTCATACCATTACTATATTTACATAATCACCTTTCTATCACATTATCCATAACTCAATATATTTTCACAGTTCTCTTCTCTTTCTATACTTTCTATTAATTATAAACAAATTTCTAACATAAAATTTTAAGGTACAATCATACCAACCATAACTCTTGACCATGTTTCTTGAAGTATAATTATCAATCTTACAAAAACTATCCTACGATCATATCATCTCAGGCCCATGTCCATGGATAACAAAACTAACCGGCCAAATATACTAAACAAATCATATGGCCATAGTAGATTAATGGTCACGCCTGGAGCTTATTAATCAATACTGCCCATCTATTATTCTTTTTCAAACATTTCCAATTACAATGCTAAGTTTGTATCACAAAGATTACATATTCATTCTCTAAACTTTTGCTACACCAAGAGGTAACACATTTCAACTCCGTTTCAAAATAATTTGCACTCGATCATATGATCATCATTAGCCTAACTCATGTTTCAACAATATTATCATTAACATATCTTACGTATACACATTCAGTCATATGCAAATTTTACAAAATTTTCATTTATTACTCTATTTCTAATCTATCTCTTATAAAAATTTTCATACATTATACTTCCCCTTTTTCCTTACAATCTCTTATTATACACATATATATAGAACATTTCCACATGCATATACCTTGGGCCCAAAACATTATATGATAGTCAAGTTCAGTTATTACCATAACAATTTCACCATCTAGTCTTACTCGAGTCCATTCTCACTCTCAATTTCGTCACATAGTCTAGCTCTGCACAGGTCAAGACCTAATCTCTCTTAGGTCCACTAATACTTGCAATATCATTCCCAATACGACTAAACAAGTAGTTATACCACATACACATTGGTCACATTCATAATGTGACTTACTTTTCATATTTTCTTATATATTACAATTGCGTTCGTGTTGAAAAACTCATCTCACATATCATATGCATGCATAATCATAATCATACAATTATATTTAATTCCTCTTTTACATACAATCCATACAAATTTAACATTTATTATTTTTCATTAAACATTATCATTCTCATTCTTTTGACATGGCTTAGGTTATTCATCAACTCAACATATATATACACTCTAACAATAATAACACTTCACATAAA
The DNA here is from genome assembly GCA_947685225.1 of Garcia nutans. NCBI lineage: Eukaryota > Viridiplantae > Streptophyta > Magnoliopsida > Malpighiales > Euphorbiaceae > Garcia > Garcia nutans. The sequence continues at coordinate 25,088,984 of CANTUV010000007.1, read as the reverse complement.
TCTTAGTCACATTTCTAAAGTGACATCTCTCTCACATTTGTTTTTAAATGCATTTAGTATACCTTTCATATCCATTTTCATCATTTCCAGTCAAATTACTTAAAGTAACTCATTTTCACTTGCTTAGTCCTTTTTCCTTTATTTCAAAACAAAATTTTGTATTATCAATCACATTACCCACTTCATAGTACTTTCATAAGCAATAATATTCATTCCAAATAGCTCATATGCTTAATATACATTAAACTATCGATATCTAAATAATCCTCATCAAAATTCTATTAAAAATCTAAACTCTCAACTTACTACTTTACTTAAACTTCAATTTACTAATCTCGTTTTCTTAATATTAACTTTAAAAACATTATATATATATCCTAATGTAACATCAAAACATATCATTTTCACACTATTAAAGCTCATTTCAAAAATCCAAATTTCACATATTACTACCATTAACATGAGCTTTATCAACACTTAAGCATATCACACTTCTAACATTAAAATCACAATGTTTGCATTAAAACAACAATGCAAACAACACCATTATATCTCCTTACTTTAACCAACATCATCCCCTTTTTTAAAAACCTTAACTTTATATCACCAAACCTTAAATTTTCACACTTTGTCTATAACAATCTACTCACTCAATATTCCACCATACTCTCTTCATTTTAATATCATATCTATCCATTTTAATAATCGAATAATATTTCCTCTCTCTAGCAATCCAAACATAAGCTTTATTAAAAAAAATACAAATTTTAGAGAAAAGCGTACTTACTTAAATCTAAATTTTTTTTTACTCATTTCCAACATTATTCTCATATTCATTTCTTTATAACCTATTTCACAGGTACACTTTAATAATAAAAAATTTTGAAATTTACTTTACTTAAGTAAACTCCAATTCTTTAATTTATCAATTAAACTTATACAAATTTTTTTTTTCCATATCATTTCTTTCTCTAGTTTTACTTTCATGTAGAACCTCATTCACACACTATCATCCATCACATGTAATTCAAATACATCACAAATCACATAATGCCACATCCGAGACCAACCTATGTGTTCATGCATATGCATGTATCACAAATTTCACTTTTCAAAAATTTTTCCTCTTCTCTTTTTAAATCTATTTAGGCTAAGAATCTCAAACCTAAGCTCTGATACCAAAATAATTGTAACACCCCTATACTCTATATATGTACTATACTTGTACCAAGTGTACATACAGTACGTATATAAAGAATAAAGATGTCACTTTTCAATACTGTTTAAAACCTTTACCTTAATTACAACCCATGGAATACATTTTATTTAAAGAACATTTACAAAATCATTATACTTTTGATGATATCACATATATAAAAATTACCTTGTCTTTTCCAAAATTTACTTATATATATATTTACATTTTTATTAAAATACAACATACTAAAATTGTACATGTATGCACTACCTTCTAGTTGGTCTTGAAATACTCTTACCCTTCTCATGGCATAACCTTTTGACTCCCGAATCAATCATCTATTCACCTGCACGATTTACACAACCGCGCTAAGCTCGAAAGCTTAGTAGTACAAATAAAGATTATAAACATACATTACAGAAAATCATACTTTCATGTATCATTATTTTCTTATCATGTTTTTCATTTTTAATGCACTTTTCATATATTTCCACTAGTCTCATAATTTATATACATATTCACATATATCATTAAAACAAACCACAATTTAATGACTTATTAGAACATTCATAAAATAATACTCACAATGTCTACATCCAAATACATATTACATGTCATATTGTATTTTCATAATCTCATCATTCAGCATAGTTTCTCAAACCACATTCCTTTTCAATAATTTACTTATGTATTGTAATCATATCATATTTCATATCATTACATTTCATTATAGTATTTAATTGAATTATCATTCATGACTCACATTTAAGCAAAGACAAGTATGGGCCCAAAAAGGATTTAATATGCTATTTAAAGTTCAGAGTTACTGCTTTGGTCCATAATCACATTTATCAAGCCTGTAGGCGATATATATATATATCCATGGATAATGTAACAGATCTAGTCTCTTGGCCCTCAACCCGGCTAGACCCTAGGACCCCAGTATCTTGGTCCTCAATCCGGCTAGACTGTTATAGTTTTTGAGGCTTACGACCCGGTCTTTTCACCTGCCCAGCGATTCTTGTTAATAATTTTTGTTAATTTTTCTGAAGATTTGAAATTAATTTTTGTTAATAAAATAATATTTAATTATTTTAGCTATAAAAAATCGAAAGTTAAGTTAAATTCCAACATCTACATTACAAAACTATTCATAAAACTAAAAATTTTAACATCTAGTATCAAATAAAAATATCTAAACTCCAACATTCACATTATAAATAATTTATAAATTAAAATGTCCAACATCTAGCATCAAATAATATTATCTAAATTCTAAATAATTACAAATTTTAAATAAAATGTATATGTAATTCACTATTATTACTCATTAGTATTAATTATTATTAATATTTATACTCATTATTGTTATTAAAAACTACTAATATTATTACATTAAGTTACTTTATTAAGTAAAAATTATTATAATTAGTATGAATTACTATCATTAGTACTAATGATAGCAATCATTCATATAAACATGTTAATAAATTATGTTTAGTTATAAAATTTAAAATTAAGTTAAGAAAATAATTATTTAATTAGATTTTTTATTTACTTATGTTTAATTTAATATTCATGAAATTAATATTATGAATTGAAATAAAATTGTGAATGAAAATAAAATAGTTTTTGTAGTTTAAAATGAATATTATAAAAATATACTAATGCCATCTATATATTCAATTAACAAAACATAAATTAAAAAAATCAATATATATATAAAGTATAATATAGAGAATTAGAAATCTCAAAGTGAATATATAATATGATATAATATGAATCAATAAAATAATTCTAATACATTTTAAAAATATTAAATATTAAATCAATGAAATAAAATAAAATTTCATATTATTAATAATAAATTTGTTATTATTTCGGTATTCGATTCGGTCCGGTTCTTGGTGCGAGTATAGCCTAATATCCATAATAAGTTCATATTTAAAAAAATTAGTTCGGTTCTGTTCAAAAAAAGTTAAAAAGTCAACAGATATTTTCGGTTCTGTATATTTCAGTCTGTATATTCGGATTGGTTCAGATATATCCATGATCCACGCTCAGCCCTAGTCGTATATCATGTAAATTTTTTATAAAGTTATGAATTACAACTCAAAAATAGGCTTGGATTGTTTAACAAAGAAAACCTATTGTAATGTCTGAAAATTTTAAATAATAATTTTCTATATTATATGTACATATAAGTAAATATCATACTAATTATGATGTTATGTGTAGTTTGGATATTTAGAATTGATAGAAATAATATTGGATAAACCTTAAGAAGTGGAAAATTAAATCCGGATATAGATTTAATCGGTATTTTTTAAAAAAAAATTTAAAGCGATAAAAATTATAAAAATGCCTTTGTAACCTTAAAATAAAATTTTACCATAATTGAAATATAAAATATGAATAATAGAACTTTAAAATAATTAAAATAATTATTTTTATAATTTTACAAAATTAAAAATAGAATTAAAAGATAAATAAAGAAAGTATGTATATCAAAGTTACGATACACGCACTATATGGTATAAAGCTCAAAATGGCATTAAAAGCCCATTTGACTTCTTTCTTCTTCAAACCACGACCATCCTCATCACTACCATTTTCTTCTTCTTTCTTCTTTATTTTTTCACTTAAAACACATGATCCTTTGAAAATATTCAAGATTTTCATGAAAACTTATTAGTTTATGAGAGATTTTCTAAGATCATTACCATTAAACCAAAGGAAATTGAGAAAAAGGGGAGGAATAGCTACTTTGAAGAAGGTTTGTACTTATGTATTAATAGTTTACTATTATTTAATTTTCTTTTTTTTTAATGCTTATAGAAGCTAGTTGAACTATATTAATTGAATTAATTGTAAAAGAATTGATTAATTGAATTTTTTATGCAAAAAATTGAATATGAAATCCTTTGAATGAAGAAATTGGTTATTAATTTATTTTTGTTAGATATCAAGTGTGCTTACATAGTTTTCTAACTTAAAACTAAGTTTAGAACAACCTTTGAACTATTAAAGAATTAGTTTAGAGTTTTGGTAAATTTAAGGTTTAAACTTGAATATGGAATTAAGTGATGGAGAAATTGATTATGGATTTACTTTTGAATGGGATTAAGTATATTTGTTATTATTTGGATTTTATTTGATTCTTATGTTTATGGAAGTTTATTAAACTTTAACATTATAATTAATTGCGATAGACTTAATTATTTGAACTATTTAAGAAAAAATTGAAAATAGAGCTAAGGGAGGTAAGAATTGAATATGAATTAATTTGTAGTTGTAAATAAGTGTGTTGGTGAGTGCTCCAAAGATCCTTAATTTAAAAACTTTAGAAAGATAAGCTTTAAAGGAAAGTTAACTTGTAAATTGTGATTTATATTCAATTAGATTTAATTGATAAAGGAGCTAAGCAAATAATTGATTTAAGATATAAAATAAAACTATGAAGCATATACATGATGCATGCTGGAATTTCTATTTCTATTCTGTAAAGTGTTTTATCTAAATTTTTAGACTTATCTAGAAAGGTTCAATGAGCATAAAATTTTATTTGAGAGTTTATTTATATGTTAATAGATGATGTATAAAATTTTATAATTTTTAAAGATGATTTAATATGAAAGAAAAATAGCAGAACACAAGCTGTCATGACTGTGACAGTAAAGCCAAAATTTTAGAGTTTGTGAAACTCAATTGGAAATTATAGTAAAATAACCCATAAAAATCTAAAATTTTACATATAAGATCATATATATATAATACATATGGTTAAAATTTCATAAATTTTAATAAGATTTAAGTATAAAAATAAAATTAAAAAATAAAACAGTCAGAATAGTGACTGTAAAACTAAAATCTATAAGATTAAGTAAATATAATTTAAAAATAAGGTAAATGAGCATATAAATTTCTGAAATTTTATACATGTTTATGTTATATGGTTAAAATTTCATAAATTTTTTATAAAGATTTGGTAGCTAAATAAAATTAAAAAATGTATACTGTCAGTAAAGTTATTATAAAAATAGAATGTGTATGTTTAGAAAATATAATTTTTAAATATAGTAAAGGACTTTAGAAAAATATGAAATTTTAAATATAAGTTTATATATGTTCATAAGACTTATATTTAAATATGTATAATTTTTAATAGAGATTTATTATTGAGAAAGAATTGAAAAATAGAGATTGTCAGAGAAAATAAGAATTTAGTAGATTTTAAAGAGTTGAGAAATAAATTAAATTTTATATAGCAAATGGATGAAGTAAAGTTTATTAAATTAAATTGTTAAATTTGTAATGTCAATTGGTTAATGAGGAAAGTGGTTGTTGTTTTAAAAAACTATTAAAAATATTATTATTATTGACTATGAAATTGACATAAAATGAGAAAATAAGTGAGTTGCTCAATTATATTGATAATTAAATCTAGTCTTCCGATTGAATAGCTAGCCAAAATAGGATGTTTATAGTGTTAATAGGAACTTTATATCATTAGTGGACACTTTGTATCACCAGTGACAGCGGACACTTTGTGTCATCAGCGGACATTCTGTGTGTAATATCCTAAAATATACCCTAAAAGTGTTGGGGTTATTATTGTACTTGGATTCAATGTGTGTATTGAAGGAAAGAGAAAAGAAGAAGAAAGTAAAAAGGAATTGTGTGTGGTGGAAATTTAATGGTATTAATGTTGTTATTATTATTATTATTATTATTGTTGTTGTTATTATTATTATTATTATTATTATTAATATATATATATATGGAGAAGAACGAAGGAAGAATGGAGAAACTTCTTTCTTCCTCTTCTTCTGTTTCTTCTTCTTGGACGAGAGAGAGAGAGAGCACGAGGGAGAGAGAGAGATGTGATCTTCATCAAAAGTTCTTAAGGATTTTAAGAGTATTGAAGATGGAGATAAAGATTTGGCAAGCTATACAAGTAAGTACACATTTCTTGAATGGATTTTATTGATTATACATATATATATAGGTATATATCTTCTTGTTTTGATTTCTTTTGGATTTGAGTTATGTTTGGTTTGATTGGGGTGTAAGTGGATGATAACAAGAGATTGAAGTATATAAATGTGTGAAATTAACATCTAAGTGATGATGAGTTAAGATAATTGTAAGGAAAATGAAGAAATGTTGATTTGGGGTTTGGTTGGATGAATTTTCGATTGTTTGGTTTTTAAATTATTGTAGGACACGGCCAAGTCATGAGAGACACGGCCAAGTTGGGGCAAATTTGAGTGTGTTGGATGAATTTTGGAGAGACACGGCCACTGACACGGCCGTGTCCCTTGCCCGTGTTCGCTACTGTCTGAATTGTGTTGAGAGACACGGCCGTGTCCCTTGCCCGTGTCTGGTACTGGATTGTTGTGTTGAGAGACACGGCCACTGGCTTGGCCGTGTCCATTGCCCGTGTTTGCTACTGCTTGAATTGGTGTTGAGTGACACGGCCACGAGCACGGCCGTGTCCTTTGGGCGTGTTTGCTTCTGGATGTTTGAATTGAGAGACACGGCCACAGGCTTGGCCGTGTCCTTGAGGGTGTTTGTTATTGTGATGTTATTTGGTCTTCATACATTGGTGGATCTTCAATGTCTTTTGTACCTAAACACACTTAACACAATAATGATCCAACCAAATGTATATGGAAGATATAATGATCATTGAAAAAGTATATGCAATGTTATTGATTATGTATACTTGAGTGATGAATTGAATTGATCAATATGATTTGATGATAATGTTGATAGTATATGAATTATGTTATGTTGATTGCATTGTCAATCTTATGAATTGTATTGTGCTATATATAGATTGATGATGCATATGAATAATGACATGTTGTGTACAATGTGGAATATCATGAGATCATTGGTGATGAATTATCTTCATGTTATGATTGAGGCTTGTTTGCCTAATTGATGATATAAATGTGCATTTGAATAATGAAGTGTTATATAGTGAAATATTATAATATAATGTGAAGTCATTGTTATTGACTATGATGATTAAAATATGATGTGAAGCCATTGTGATTGGCTTTAATGATTCAAATGAGATATTAAGCCATTGTGATTGGCTAAGATGATGCAATTGAAAGAAATAAGGCATGTTTGCCTAAATGATGATGAGAATTGAGAATAGAAATGATAATGAAATAATAAATGAATTGTGTGACTAATGTGTTATTCCATTTTCAGAGTTTGTTGTTGGTGGCATGCCTATTGGTAACAATCTCTTGAAGTTAGGTTGGATTTGATCCTTGAAGCCAAGTTGGGTTGAAGTTTAACATGTTTTACTCCCCTTGAAGCTTGGTTGGGTCTAATCCTTGAAGCCTAATTGAGATGTTACAACCCTTGAAGCTAGGTTGGATTAGTTCTTGAAGCCAAGTTGGGTTGATACTTAGCATGCTTTGTTCCCCTTGAAGCTTGGTTGAACTTAATCCTTGAAGCCTAGTTGGGATAATGATAAATGTGATAATTAAACCAAAGCATTACTCTGAAAATTGAATGGCATATTAGTGTGTTTTGGGCCCATGCTTGTCTTTGTGGAATGTGAGTCATGAATGGTAATATGATTGATGTATGAGATATATGGAAACAATGTTGAAATAAATGATTAATGAGATCTATGAATGCTTTTGATGGAAATGTGTTTCATGATTAATGAATTGTGAATAAAATGATATTATGAAGTATGAGTTTGTAATATGTGTATTGATATGTTGAAAGTGAATATGACTTGAGGAGTTTTGTTGGGATATGAGGTTATGGAATTGCTGTATGATGTGTAACATGGTTGTGAATGTGGAATTTGTGAGAATTGTTCTTATAAAGGTTTAAATGGTGTTTTGTTGTAATAATGTATATATATATATATGTGTATACGAAATAGAAAGGGGAAGTATTGTGTTGTGAATATGCTATATAATGATGTATTTAATTTATGAGAATAGTGGCAATATATAAAGAATGTTTGAGAAAGGAAAAACGGGATAAGCGAACAATAGAACATAATGCTAAAAACATGAGGTATGATTATTTTGTAAAGTATATTTTAATGTTTATTTATCTTACTAAGCTTTCAAGCTTAGCGCGGTTGTGTAATCGCGCAGGTATTATGCGGATGATCTGGAAGCTTAACTGCTATGCCACGAGAAGGGTAAGAGTGTCTTGAGACCAACTAGAAGGTGATGCATACATGTATGATTTTAGTTATGATTCACTTTTTGATAAGAATTATGATATTTATAAATATTTCTTAAAATTAACATAATGTTGTTTAAATTCGGATAAAGATTTTTAAATAAAAACTAAAAGTGACATTCTTATACTATATATACGCATTGTATGTATATCAGGTATATGTACAGTGCTTATATGGAGTATAGGGGTGTTACAGTTATTTTGGTATCAGAGCCTAGGTTCGAGATTCTCGGCCTAAGTGAAATTTAAAAGAAAAATTTTTGAAGAGTTTAAATGAGAATTGAAAAGAAGATTTTTGAAATGTAATTGGTAAGACATGCATAAGCATTCACATCTAGGTTGGTCTCGAACGTGGCATTGAGTGAATTGTGAATTGTGATGTGTTTGAGTTACATGAGATGAGATAACTGATAGTGTGTAAATGAGGCTTCATATGAAAGCAAATCTAGAAATGTTGATAATTGAGAGATGAGTGTGATATAAAGAAATGATATGGAAAGTATAAGTAAAAAGTTTGAGTATTGGTATGTATTTGGCATATAAAGAAATGGCTAGAAGAATAAAGTTGGAAATGAGTTAGAAACAAATTAAGATTAAAGTATGTGATCTTTCCTCTATTGTTTGAATCTCTTTCTAATAAACTTTATGGTTGGATTTATATAAAGAGGAAATATTGTTGGATGGATAACATGAAAAGATATATTATGTAAATGCAAAGAGTATAGTGAACTATTGAATGAGTTGATTGGCATAGATTAAGTGTGATAATGTAAGGTGTTGATATGTAAAGTTAAGGTTATGTTTAAAAGAAAAAGAGATGACGTTGGTTAAGTACAAATATACATTGGTGTTGTTTGTATTGTTATTTTAATGCAAACATGGTGATTTCAATATTAGAAATGTGATGTGCTTGAATATTGTGAAAGCTCATACTAATGGTGGAGATATGAGATATTTAGTAGATTTTCTTTGGAATGAACTTAATAATTGGGGAATATATATGTTTTGATGTTATTTTGTGGTATATAAATATAAGATGTTTTAAAGTTGATATTAAGAGAATGAGATGAATAAATTGAAGTTTAAGTAAATTAGTAAGTTGGAAATTTATAGTTTTAATGGAATGTGGATAAAGATCAATAAAATATTGATAGTTTAATGTATTTCATACATGAGATATATGAAATGGATATTAGTGCTCATGAAAGTATTATGACTTGGGAGATGTGATTGATAGTAGGAAAATTTGGTTTGAGATAAAAGGAAAAAGAATTGAGCAAAAAGAAAACGAGTTATTTTAAATAAATTGATTGGAAAGGATGAAAAATGATTAGGAAAGATATGTTAAAGATATTTATAAACAAGTGTGAGAGAGATATCACATTGGAAATGTGATTAAACTCCTTGTGAAATAAGGTTATAAGTAGAGTGTACATATTTATTGAAGTTAAGGAATAACTTAAGTTATGATAAACAAATGAGAATGATAATAGTCAAAGGGAATTTAATAAATTCCATAATTATGTGTTTATATAAAGAGGATTTGTGAAATGAACTTTTCGATATGAATGTGACCTATGAAGGTGTGTATAATATGTTTATTATCTTATACCATTACATGTTTAATGGTATTAGAAGTGAGAATGGACCTGGGTAATATTGAACAGTGAAATTGTTATAGCAATAACTAAATGAGGTTATCATAAGATGTGTTGGAGCTCAAAGTATTTGTGTGTGAAAGTGTTTTATGTATAAATGTATAATAAGAAATGGTAAGGAAAGAATTATGTACTTGAAATTTTTAAAAGAGATGGATTGGAAATGGAGTAATGAATGATACTTGTGTAAGATTTGTATCTAATTGAAGGTTGGGAGTAGAAAATGTTAAGGATAATATTATCGAACATGAGTTGGGTTAATGATGATCAGATAATCAAAAGCAAACTGTTTTGAGATGGAATTAAAAGGTGTTAATTCTTGGTGTAATAAAAGTTTGGAGAATAAATATATAATTTATGTGATACCAGTTAGTATTATAATTGTAAAGGTTGGAAATTGAATAATAAAAGAACAATATTGATTTACAACCCCTAAGTGTGATTGTTAATATATCATTGTCATATGATTTAGTTAGTGTGATTAGTGATTAGTTTTATTATCTTCAGATTTAGAACTGAGATGGATAACTATGTTTTCAGAAACATGGTTAAAAGATATGATTGGTGAAGTTATATCTTATAATTTCGATATTAAAAATTTAATTGTAACTATGAGAAGTAAAGCAAGGGAAGAGAATTGTGATAATGTTTTAAGCTATGAATTGTGTGATAGAACAATAATTATATAAATATAGTAATATTAGGTGAAGTGAAGAAATAATAAAAAAAAATTAAAAAAAAATTGTAATCATGACTGAAAGTTATATAGGATACATTTACAGTGTAAAGTGATTATGTGAATGAACTTAAAATGTATGGGAGTATGAATAATGTAAATTAATATGTATATTATTTTGATATGATAAGAAACCATGATTGTTGACAATGATGTTGGAAATAAATTATAATTGAGGTATAACGCCTAATGGATTATGAAAATGAATTGTGAAAAGATAAATGAACGGACTTATTTGCCTCCTGTGAAACCATGCGGACCCAATGTGTTGGGCAACCGAATTAGGATTACCGATCTGGTTGGGGGAAAAAGTTCATTTATGAAGATATAGTTGTTGGCTATATTGATAAATTTTGAATGAGTATGAGAGATGATGCTATAATTATTGAACAATGAAATGTATATGTATAAGCATGATTTTTATTGAGTAAATATATGAATTTGGAAAGATTAGAATTTGAATATAAATTTGACCTAATGAAATTAGGTTATATTATTATATATATATATTGTGAAATCCAATGATAAATTTCAATAGGTTAATTGTTGATTTGAATCCAATAAGATTGAAATGTTAGTATATTGTGATAAACAGATCTATTGGTCTAAATTTCGCTATAGTTGCGAGTCAATGTTGAGATTTAATACGTACAGTTGTACTGGAAGTATAAAATTTAATGGTAATGTGTATGATGTAATATTCTGGCTTATGAATAAACATAAATAAATTGAATTATATCATTTGTACATGATGAGAAGAAAGGAAATATTGTTTATCTGTTAAGTGAGTTTAAAGGTATTGTATTAAGAATTATATTAAGTGTGAAGCAAGCTAAAGAAAGTAAGGATATTGTTCTTCATTGAGGTTTGGTAAACGTTTATTTTGAAAGTGATTGTAAGAATGGAATAAACAATGCTAAGATATGAATTAATGATTTTTGAGGTTAAAGTTAAGAAAATATTTTTAAGGAAACAAAGTGATAATCTGACTCTAGTACAAAGATAAAATGTATTGGAGATGTTATGAGTTATCTAAATTGCTTCGTTGAGTAAGTAATAAGATGTAAAGATATATATATATATATATATATACCTAAACAACGATGAATTATGAATTTCAAAGAAGATGATTATCTCTAAGGGGGAGAGTAGAAGATATGAGATTTGATAAAACTATATTGTAAGAAATGATTATCTTCATATAAAAATTACGATGGTTAATTGTTCTATATGGGTTGTTATTATATTGGATAATTTCGAGGACGAAATTATTTAAGGGGGAGAGAATTGTAATATCCTAAAATATACCCTAAAAGTGTTGGGGTTATTATTGTACTTGGATTCAATGTGTGTATTGAAGGAAAGAGAAAAGAAGAAGAAAGTAAAAAGGAATTGTGTGTGGTGGAAATTTAATGGTATTAATGTTGTTATTATTATTATTATTATTATTGTTGTTGTTATTATTATTATTATTATTATTATTAATATATATATATATGGAGAAGAACGAAGGAAGAATGGAGAAACTTCTTTCTTCCTCTTCTTCTGTTTCTTCTTCTTGGACGAGAGAGAGAGAGAGCACGAGGGAGAGAGAGAGATGTGATCTTCATCAAAAGTTCTTAAGGATTTTAAGAGTATTGAAGATGGAGATAAAGATTTGGCAAGCTATACAAGTAAGTACACATTTCTTGAATGGATTTTATTGATTATACATATATATATAGGTATATATCTTCTTGTTTTGATTTCTTTTGGATTTGAGTTATGTTTGGTTTGATTGGGGTGTAAGTGGATGATAACAAGAGATTGAAGTATATAAATGTGTGAAATTAACATCTAAGTGATGATGAGTTAAGATAATTGTAAGGAAAATGAAGAAATGTTGATTTGGGGTTTGGTTGGATGAATTTTCGATTGTTTGGTTTTTAAATTATTGTAGGACACGGCCAAGTCATGAGAGACACGGCCAAGTTGGGGCAAATTTGAGTGTGTTGGATGAATTTTGGAGAGACACGGCCACTGACACGGCCGTGTCCCTTGCCCGTGTTCGCTACTGTCTGAATTGTGTTGAGAGACACGGCCGTGTCCCTTGCCCGTGTCTGGTACTGGATTGTTGTGTTGAGAGACACGGCCACTGGCTTGGCCGTGTCCATTGCCCGTGTTTGCTACTGCTTGAATTGGTGTTGAGTGACACGGCCACGAGCACGGCCGTGTCCTTTGGGCGTGTTTGCTTCTGGATGTTTGAATTGAGAGACACGGCCACAGGCTTGGCCGTGTCCTTGAGGGTGTTTGTTATTGTGATGTTATTTGGTCTTCATACATTGGTGGATCTTCAATGTCTTTTGTACCTAAACACACTTAACACAATAATGATCCAACCAAATGTATATGGAAGATATAATGATCATTGAAAAAGTATATGCAATGTTATTGATTATGTATACTTGAGTGATGAATTGAATTGATCAATATGATTTGATGATAATGTTGATAGTATATGAATTATGTTATGTTGATTGCATTGTCAATCTTATGAATTGTATTGTGCTATATATAGATTGATGATGCATATGAATAATGACATGTTGTGTACAATGTGGAATATCATGAGATCATTGGTGATGAATTATCTTCATGTTATGATTGAGGCTTGTTTGCCTAATTGATGATATAAATGTGCATTTGAATAATGAAGTGTTATATAGTGAAATATTATAATATAATGTGAAGTCATTGTTATTGACTATGATGATTAAAATATGATGTGAAGCCATTGTGATTGGCTTTAATGATTCAAATGAGATATTAAGCCATTGTGATTGGCTAAGATGATGCAATTGAAAGAAATAAGGCATGTTTGCCTAAATGATGATGAGAATTGAGAATAGAAATGATAATGAAATAATAAATGAATTGTGTGACTAATGTGTTATTCCATTTTCAGAGTTTGTTGTTGGTGGCATGCCTATTGGTAACAATCTCTTGAAGTTAGGTTGGATTTGATCCTTGAAGCCAAGTTGGGTTGAAGTTTAACATGTTTTACTCCCCTTGAAGCTTGGTTGGGTCTAATCCTTGAAGCCTAATTGAGATGTTACAACCCTTGAAGCTAGGTTGGATTAGTTCTTGAAGCCAAGTTGGGTTGATACTTAGCATGCTTTGTTCCCCTTGAAGCTTGGTTGAACTTAATCCTTGAAGCCTAGTTGGGATAATGATAAATGTGATAATTAAACCAAAGCATTACTCTGAAAATTGAATGGCATATTAGTGTGTTTTGGGCCCATGCTTGTCTTTGTGGAATGTGAGTCATGAATGGTAATATGATTGATGTATGAGATATATGGAAACAATGTTGAAATAAATGATTAATGAGATCTATGAATGCTTTTGATGGAAATGTGTTTCATGATTAATGAATTGTGAATAAAATGATATTATGAAGTATGAGTTTGTAATATGTGTATTGATATGTTGAAAGTGAATATGACTTGAGGAGTTTTGTTGGGATATGAGGTTATGGAATTGCTGTATGATGTGTAACATGGTTGTGAATGTGGAATTTGTGAGAATTGTTCTTATAAAGGTTTAAATGGTGTTTTGTTGTAATAATGTATATATATATATATGTGTATACGAAATAGAAAGGGGAAGTATTGTGTTGTGAATATGCTATATAATGATGTATTTAATTTATGAGAATAGTGGCAATATATAAAGAATGTTTGAGAAAGGAAAAACGGGATAAGCGAACAATAGAACATAATGCTAAAAACATGAGGTATGATTATTTTGTAAAGTATATTTTAATGTTTATTTATCTTACTAAGCTTTCAAGCTTAGCGCGGTTGTGTAATCGCGCAGGTATTATGCGGATGATCTGGAAGCTTAACTGCTATGCCACGAGAAGGGTAAGAGTGTCTTGAGACCAACTAGAAGGTGATGCATACATGTATGATTTTAGTTATGATTCACTTTTTGATAAGAATTATGATATTTATAAATATTTCTTAAAATTAACATAATGTTGTTTAAATTCGGATAAAGATTTTTAAATAGAAACTAAAAGTGACATTCTTATACTATATATACGCATTGTATGTATATCAGGTATATGTACAGTGCTTATATGGAGTATAGGGGTGTTACACTGTGTCATCAGTGATAGTAGGCATTAATGACATCAGTGAGCCAATATACTATTTACAGTGGATATTTACTTAACATCAGTGACCCGCTATCCGAACCTAAAATTTAAAACTTAGTTTATGATGGCAAAAATGTAAAGATAAGAAAAGCTTATTAGATTATATATATATTAATGATTATTTATATTAAATTATTGGATTATAAGAAATTATATGTAGACATGTACTGAAAGTATATAGCAATCATAATGAAAAGTGAGATTTAATAAAATTTTATTGAATTGAATATTACCTAAACAAACATAATGAAGGTTTCCAAAGTTTTAAATTGTGTACTGACTGAAAATATCATGAAATGTTATCTTAAATCATAGTGCCTAAAGTGTTAAGTAGAACAAAAATATTCATAGTGTTAATTAAATGAAAGTTCTCATTATAATAAAATGAAATTTATTGAAAATATAAGATATAAATTTTATTAGTGAAATATTAACAATTGTAGTGAAATTATGAAACTTATTAAAATAAATTACAAATAAAAAATATAAAATGTAATTAGAAAATATTAATGTAACAAATGCAATATTTATTATAAAATAAATGCTAGACAATTGCTATATAGTTATATATTATTATTTATATATTTTAATTGACATTGAAATATAAGAATACAGATCTTATTATAAACAATGTTATTTTAAAAAATAATTACAAAGAGGTTGTATTGTTATTAATATAAACTGAAATTGTATTTATTTTATGGTAAAATAAATATTACTGAAAATATTTATTTTATTGATTTATTTTCAAAATTTATGGTTTATTATTTTATCATGACAATTATTTACATTAAAATTAAATAGCAAAGTACACATATATAAGCACCATTAAGCTATAAACTTAGTATTATAATTTTTCTAACACGCAGATAAGATGGAGTAGAGAGGAAATTATCAATAAATGAATCAGAGTTTCAATAATTAATTGCAGAGAACGGATGAATGATTTTATAAATGATGAGAATTATGGATTATTAACTTTATATTATTTATTTGGATAAATTTGAGAATTGTATTAAATATAAATGGGATAGAATATTTGTATAAATGTTTTTAGTTGAAGTTATAAGATTTAGTGATTGAGTATTAATTCGGATAATGTAATATATATAGTTATATTTACAAATTTTTATGTATATTTAAATTATTTTGAATAGAAATGGATATTGAGTTTATTAAACCTGTTAGAGTTGAGAACTATTAAAAGCAAATTGAAAGTGTTTTGTTGCATGTTGTGTAAGTTGATAAAAATTTTATATAGTGATTATTGCATATGAGACTCTGCCGAAATTATTAGTTGAACTATTTCTTATATATATTATAAATAGATATTATATTATAATAAGATTATCTAGTATATTGAATAGCATCTTCTGACATTTCTATGAGAGGATGGTCAAGGGTGTTACACCTATACTCACCAAAATCCATTTTGTAATTTAATAGGGGGTTTTTACAAAAATAAAAAAAAAAAGCAAATTTTATTCTAAAAAATAATATTAAAAAATAAAAATATTTACACTTTTAGAAAAGAGTTGAATCCAATTTTAAAAAAATATCTCATTTCTATTAAAACAAGGATTTTTTCTTTTTTAAAAATATATTTTCTCTCGCTATAATTAATATATTTATGCATATTATATGTATTTTATATAAATATTATATAGGTATTATGTGTAAATTATATGAATATAAAATTAAAAATATTATATAGATATTTAGTAGATATTTGGTAAATATTTAATAGATATTTGGTAGTTGTGATAGATGTTCGGTGGATGCTTGGTATATGTTGTATATATATATTATTATTTATTGTATATATATTTTATATATGTTATATATATATTTGTATGTATGCTAAAAATATGACCTTAAATAATTATTTATGAATAAATATATAAAAATAAAAATAAAATAAAACAATAAATAAAATAAAAAAGCACCGATTAAAAACTTAAAATTGAAAAAATAACACGTTTGTCCATATAAATGGAAGGAAAACTCAAGTTCTGCAAGTATAATGGGATAAACAATGTAAATATCCCATTTAATAGTTCTCGTGTGTCCTTTTCACTAAGCTCTAATAATAATAATAATAATAATAATAATAAGGAAAAATGTCCAAAAATAAGTGTGATGCTTTATTTTAGGTACAAATATAAGTTAGTTTCATCTCAAATATACTCAAAATATTAGAAAACCTAATATTTGTGCCTTGTTTTAACAAGACAAATAACTGCTAATTAATGCAATGGCCTAGAACATTATTCAATAATAAAATTTTAATAAATGGAAATGTGACCCACTTTTTATAAATATAAAATCATTGTACTCACTTAATATAATATTATATTTAAAATTGAAAAAAAAAACATTTTCTTTCATTTTCTTTTGTATTTTCTAGGGAACCAAACAAGAAATTTTTTTTTGATAAACACTGCTTTTTCTGGCAATAAACAAAACATTATCATCTTAACAAAACCACTAATTCAACAAGATAAACTTAAAATTTAAGAAAATAAAAATTAAAAAAACTATTCTTCATCGCTCTCAATTTTTTTTCAGCAACCAAAAATTAACTTAAATTGTACTAAAAAAATCAAAATTTCTACTTTCTTTCATTTTCTCATCAAACAAACAACAATCACAACATCAGCTTCAGCAATAACAATCTGACCTCCATCACTGTCAAAATCAGGCAAGACCACCAGGTGAAACCTTGCCGCATACAAGATTACACCGCCGTCATCGTTAAATGGATTAGGATTAAAATTAGAAAAAGCAGATAATGAAGAAGAAGAAGAAGAAGAAGAAGAAGAAGAAGAAAAATTGACCTATCAATAAATCAATCTCAACTCATCTCCATAAAAATTAAGATAATGATTAGCACCAATAACAATCCAATCCAAAACTGAAGTTCTTTCTCACCACACTCAACTCCTGCGTATATATAAAATTAAGAATGTTATTAATTATTTTTTAGTAAATAAGAACAAAATATAAGCGCAACAAATTATTTAAAAGCTTGAGATTTTTAGTATAATTACAAAAATCAAAATAAACATATGAAAAAAAAATTTTAAAAGAGTTCTAACATCATTAAATAAGCATGGCTTCTTCTTCCATGAATAGGGCAATCGAAAAGAATAATAGTTGTGTAATACGTGATAATGGCAAAGAGGATCGTACAAATCTTAGAAGGGGAGATGGAGTAGAGATGGATCTAGTGTAATAGCTAGAGTCAGAGAAGGAGAAGATGTACTACTGTAGTAGTAGGGGAAAAATATGAGAATTAAACATTGACTAATTTGATCGATAATTTGGGAAATTTTTGGCTATTATAAGTTTATTATATCACAATTTAATATAAAAGTGGGGTTTTTTGTTAGTTTTTTTTTAATTTATTCAATTATTTATTCTATAATTTAAACGAGAATATGAAATCACTATAGAAAAACAGTAGATTTTAAATTCTTTTTTCTAAATTATTTTTTTAGTTTATCACTGAATTGATTATTTTTTTTAAAAAAAGACAAGCTATCTAAGATATATTCCTAAACCAATGTGCATGAATAATTTTTTCTTATTTTTGTTTTACGATAGATTTCATATCCTCTTTTCCATTTTGCCCCTAAATCATTCTTTTTAGTTTTTTAGTTTAACATTGACTTGATTTATTTTTTTTTAAGAAAAAGACAAGCTATCTAAGATATATTCTTAAACCAATGTGCATGAATAATTTTTTTTTCTTATTTTTGTTTTATTTTTGTGCTTTTTAAATATTTATTTTGGAGAAATGACTCTCAAATTACAATTTCATTGACTAATCACTTATAAAATAAAAGTATTCAGTTAATGAAATGATTTAACTATTATTGACACTTCGCCATATATAATGTCAATTATTTTTCAAATTAGAAATAAAATATGATAGAATTTGAAATTTTGAACAAAATAGAAAAATGAGCAAAATGAGTATTATGGATCATTTTTATTGACACTTCGCCATAAATAATGTCAACTATTATTGACACTTCGCCATATATAAAGTCATTATGTTATATTTAGAAATCACATATTATAATTATTTCATAATGGATATAATGAGTATATATATATATATATATGGATCGTTTTTAAAAGATCATAATGATTTTGGATCAATCCAAATAAAATTAATATTTAAACATCATTCATAATAAATTATTTTGACATGACATATTACCCAGGGCCGGTGAAGGCCCTGTGCAAAGTGGGCTATTGCACAGGGCCCCCAGCTTGCACATGGCCCCAATTTTTTTTTTGAAAATAATTTGGTTCAAGTTAGGAATAGGGTCTAATTTATTCTGTTTTTTTCTAAGAACAGGGTCCCTTAAATATTTAAGACGGCCCTGATATTACCTCTATCCCACTTAAATTGTTACTTTTTTATATGTAAAACAAAATTTATATTAAAATTATCATTTTATATGATAAAAAAATTAATTAATTTATTTCTAACTATACCCATATTATTAACGAATTAATTAATAAAGTATAAATAGAGTAATTTTATATTAATGAGTTAATATATTATATTTTAGTTGATTAAAAATATTTTTTTATAATATTTAAAAAATTCAATAATTTTTTTAATATATACGTGCGTGAGCTAAAGGTAATGATTTAAGTGAGACGAGAAAAATAAAATTTTAAGAATATCATATTTATTAAAACAAACAACGAAAGAGGTAAATTAATATGAATTCATTTTATTAATGTCCTTATTCTAAAAATTAATTTATATTATTATTAATATTTAATTTATTTTTTTATATAATATATAATAAGTAATTATTATCAATATGGATATTATAATTTTATTTAAACTCTTTAAATAATAATAAATTAAATATTTTAAAATTTAATTTATATTATTAGATAAAAATTAGATAAATATCCTATTAATTATTTAAAAATTTAAATAATATTATTAAATAATAATTAATTATTATTAATATTAAATATGATATTCTATCTTATTTGAACTCTCTAAATAAATATTTATAATAAATATTTATTTATTTATTTTAATAAATAATAATTAATTATTTATGCCAATATTATTTATTTTAATAACAATATTATGCCAATATTATTTATTTTAGTATAGGTATAAGAATATGAAATTGACTATAGATGACTATGATTATATAATATATTGACTAATCTATTAATTTACCTTGACATCAAATTACACTTCATATAATATTATAATTATATATAATCTTGACACATACTTTTTGTTTATTTTATTTACTTTTCAATTTTATTCTTAACCATTATAATATATTTTAAATATTATTTTTATATAACTAAATGACTAATATTATCTTATAAAAAATATGTATATCTCCGAAGTAAAGCGATAACAAATAGAAATAAATACAAAACATTCAATGTGGGCCCACTACTTTTATATTTAAATTTTATATTAATTTTAATAGACCCAATTAGTCTAATATTAATTTTTATAGACTGTATTAAATTGTGTCTATTTTACTGTTAAGATAAGAGCATATATATGTCTTTTTTTAAAAAAAAACTTTTGTGCATAATTTAGCTAAACTTAACTTTAAGCTTATATTTGTATCCACATTTAACAATGCACTGTACCTCTTATTGGAGAACTGAGTATTTTTGGTATGGTGAGCTTTGACTCTTAATATCCATGCACCTCTCCAGTGATATCAGAGCCATAAATATGCACTATTCATTAGATAAATAATGATAATAATGAAGGAAGAAGAAATCTTAAGCATTATGTATATTCCTCAGAAAGAAATTATTAATCATACTTTCTCTTTTTAATCCCTCCTTCTTGTTCTCAGTCTATAACAAATAAAATAGATCGCCTTGTAGAAATAGCTCATATCCTAAAAGACTCCAAAGTAGATAACTCTCAGCTTTCTGTACTTAACCTTACCTTATTTTCTAAAAATCCAATTATATAAAAAAGATTTCTAATCTCATCTCTACTAAACGACCCCATGTAAAAGAATACATTTAGAACTCGCATCTGAACCAGTATTCTCTGTCTTCTACCCCTGCTGAACAGTATATCACCATGAAAATTTCATAGGAGTTTATCTCTCAGTGAAAAAAAAGCAAGGATATTCCCATCTCCATCTTGGAGGTGTGAGAATTGTTTTATCCTATCATGGAAGGAAAGGTCTTCCAGTCACTGCCAGATTATCACTTTTAGACACCAGATATATTCATTTTAAGAATGCAGTAATTGGTACTATTCTGACAATACTAAATGCTGGTAGTATTGTTCTAATCTTTTTTTTCCAACTACAATTTGTTCTTAAATGATGTTCATTTGTCACAAGCTTTGAAAATTCAAGTACAAATTTCTGGAGCTGATCAAATTGAAGGATCTCTGTCTGTAATTATTCATCGTCAGATAGTGTACAGATTGCAGGACCATGCAATTAACCTATCTGCTCCAGGAGTATCTACTGATGCTTTCTACATCTATGCAGATACAGATACAACCCCTATAATTGTATAGACTTCTAGACAATTGCCTAGAGAAGATCTGATGAAACTCATTCCTTTAGAATGGGTAACTACTTATGAAAAATAGTAGCAGAATTCCAAACCTGTTCAGACCATGAATCCTGTATTTATCAGAAAGAAAGATGATATAGTTAAAATTATCTTTCAAGAGCCGGCAAAAGATTCAAAAGGAGCAAGTACAAGTTCTCTCCCATAACTTTTTTTATATTTGCATGATTATTTCAGTTTCTCTAAGGAACACAGAAAAGATCCCCGTGCACAGTTTTGCACCTGATGGTAGTCTGATCTATGCTAAGAAGGTCAGAGGCCATTTCATTTGGGATACCCCAGGTTTAGGAGAATGTAACCTTGGTTGTATGTGCTGTGAAGAAATAGAAGTTGTTCAATATCCTCATACTCAATCAACCAGACTTACTGGACTTAAGAAAATTTTCTCTTCATGCAGAACTGAAGCAACAAGACTTAGACGTCCTCCTTCTGATTCAAAAAATTTTTCCTGGATAGGAATTTCTCTAAAAATTCAGAAAAAGGAGTGTCCACTCCCTCTTCCAATTTATAATGAAGCTCTCAAAATTTTAAGAGCAGAAGGACTCCTTGATGTTTTAAAAAAGCCAGATTACCTAAATCACAAAAGATTAAACGGTGTGCCCCACTGGTGCATCAATCTTTCACCCAAATTCCTCAACCTCAGTCCTGTATGATATTTTCATCAGCATCATCAGAATTTTCACCACTTGAAAGACGTACTGTTTCTCAAACTAAAATCAGTACCAAGCCTTTTATTTAACCAAACATCGTTCTTCCTACTGGATAATTAAAAGAACTCACTCAGGGTGAAGAAGTTTTTAATTGGCAAACACAGAATGCCCAGATCCAGAATAATTATTTGCAATCCATTGATTCCAAGATTGATCAATTATCTGTTAAGACAGATAAAATATCATTAGCCCTGATATTGATGTCTACTAAAATTCAACAGTATCATAATTCTCTTCTTATGAGAATTCATCAATTAGACACTAAACTCAAAATGATGATTCAACAACATCATCTTGGACCAAGTTTTGATCAAAAGAGGGAAGAAATCAAAACCTTAAAATCCAGACTTGAAATAATAGAAAGAGATTTGTTGTCAAAATAATCTCAATCTGTTTCTGACCCCTTTTATCCTATGTTTTCACCTGCATATCAACCAGTACCCTTTACTAAACCTAATTTTGGAACAATCCATGAGTTATTTCATAAAGCTCCCATCTCTTCATCCTTTGTACCTTTAGTTACTCAAAAGCCTTCTAATTTTTAGAAGCCTTCATCCTCTCAGAAGACTTATGTTGAATCAATGAAATCTTCAAAACCTCCTCCTCCTCTAGGAGTTTTTGAGTCATTTTCTCAGTAAATATGACACTTCAGACATCTGATTCGGACTCCTATAAACCAGATATTATGGATTCTGATTCTTCTTTAGATTATGATTCAGAATCTCAACAGGCAGATATTTTTTTAACTTTTAATGACTGATCCTCCTATTGATCCTCCATTATTGAGCCAATTGTGGAAGATCCTCTAGCAGATGATTCTCAAGAATATGATCTTAGATTTGAATATTACAGAACCAATAAACCTTCTAATGGTCCATGGTTCACTTTTGATGACTTACCACCCAGAAAATGAAGATCTAAAATTCTTGAATTTAATTCCTGAATTAATTTACAAATGGCAAAAGAAGGTAGTTCTCTCCCACATGTTTTAAAAGAGTTTTTATCCATATTCACTGAAAGCCTCAGAGAATGGTATACTTCTCTGGATGAGTATACCAAGACATCTTTCTTTAATTTAACAATCTCTGATGCACTTTTGCAAATCTATTCGACATTCTTGGGAGATTATATGATTATTGGAAAAAGGCAGAAAGAAGAATTCTTTGAAATGAAATATTATTCTTTGAAGACAAAATATCTTGATTTTCATTATCAGAGAATGTCTGATAAGTTCTACATGCTAGGTGGTTATAGTGATCCTAGTATGAAATAGGTGTACATTACCTCTTTACCTGAAGAACTTCAGCCAGAAATTAATCGTTCTATCCAACAAATAGGCAGATCCCTAAATGCAATCTCTTTGGGAGAAATTCACCAGTTTGCTCTTGCAGCATCAAGTAGACTGTGTGAAAATCATACAACTATAAAGAAATTCGTGAAATATGAAAAAATTCTTTAGAATGCCTGTAAAAGACCAGCTTCTTTCAACATTAAATGCAAGGACAAGAATTGTGTTTGTCCTACACAGAAGAAATCTCATAAATTTTCTTTTAAGGATAAATGTCCTCAAAGATTCAAAAGGAGAAAAAAGAAATTCAGATTTTTCAGACTAAGGTCTCCTTATTCCAAAAGAAAAAGAAGCTCAGGAGATAGATGTTATGCATGTGGAGGTAAAGGATATTTTACAAAAAGCCGTCCTAAGAAACCAATGAAGACTGCAAAGATGATTCAACAAATTAATCAAGCTTCAATCTCTCTTCCTGACAATATAGAGATTGAGTCTGTTCTCTCAGAACAGAGTGAAGCAGATCAAGAAACTACCTCAGCACTCCACGTTGATGATGATGATTCCTATTCAGAATCCAGCTCTGTTGATTCTGAACAAGATGATAATTTTGCTATTTATCATCTTCAACAACAGCAGTTACCCTCTGCCTTTTCAATTGATCATTCAATGCTGACTTCATTAGTCCAAATTTTTATACTTCCATCCAAATATGACATAGCTATTCCACTTATAGCTTTTATGGATACTGGAGCTCATAAATCCATGATGAATCCTGTTGTTTTACTAGAGGATTATTGAAAGTCTCATGTTGAACATTTCAGAGCAGCTGATAAAAATGAGTTCTCCACACATTTAATCACCAAAAAGAAGATTGGAATACAGTTCTTTCCAGACTGTATCATATGGACTCATGTTCTTAGTTCATCCCTTCCAGATAAAGACCTATTGATAGGTTTTGATATTTATCGGCAAGCTCAGAATCTTCAAATTCTTCCTATTGGAATTCACCATAAGAAATTTTTTAAAGCATACACTGATATATAGAGAATTTTTTCTTTGTTAGAAGTTTCAGCAGATTTTAAAGATATAAAGATCTCATTACTCTCAGCCTGTGCTAAGTCTCATGCTGATTTCTATCACCCAAAGCCTTTATGGAAAAATACAGAATTCTTTATTTCTTTTCCTTTAAAAAAGAATGAAGATATAAATCCTACCAAGGCTTCTCATCCTAGAATGTCCCCTTTAGATCTTGCCCTTGCCAGAAAAGAATGTGAATCTTTACTACAACAATGATTGATTGAACCTACCAAGTCTAACTGGGCTTGTTAAGCATTCTATGTAGAGAAATGATCAGACGTTCTAAGAGAAAAAAAGAGACTTGTCATCAACTACAAGCCTCTAAATCTATTTCTTGCAGATGATAAATTTCCTTTGCCTAAGATCTCTACACTGATGGTTCATCTAAAGGCGGCAAAAATATTTTCAAAATTTGATTTGAAAGCGAGATTTTGGCAACTGGGTAATCAGCCTATAGAAAGACCCAAAATAGCCTTTTGCATACCTGATGCCCAATACCAATGGATAATTATACCTTTTGGAGTAAAAGTTACCCCACCACTATTTCAAAAGACCATAATCAGAATTTTTCAGCCCATCTTGTATTCAACCTTGATCTACATTGATGATATCTTACTATTCTCTCCAACAGTAGAAGCCCATCATAAACTACTCCAATTGTAACACTCCTATACCCAATATACTTACATCACATACACCCACATACGTAATATATGTATACCAGATACAAGAATATTACACGCTACTTTAAACAAACATTCCTTATGAGAAAACTTAAAATATTTAAATTATATTATAGAACATAATAGATAAAATATTTGTTTATTATGCAGCGAAATATACATATATATATACAACGAAAATAATATTTACAAAAATATAGAGTTTATACATGCTTGGCAGTTCGTCTCTGATCTTGAAGTCCACAATCAACCCTTCACAAGGATCACAAGCCTAGACTCGACTCGGTCTAGTTGAACACTCTGGTTCAACCGGATCTACCTTGTCACCTGTGCGATGAATCACAATCGCACTAAGCCATAAGCTTAGTGGTACAAACTACAATAACAATATGCTTCAATGTAATGCCAATGTCATACTTTCAAACATTATAAACAATATGCAAGAATATCATATTTCATAACATTACAACTCATTATATTATTCAATTGTTTCATCATTCATGATTCACATTTAAGCAAAGACAAGCATGGGCCCAAAAGAAACTAATATGTCATTCAAATTCTAGAGTTCATGTTTTGGTCCAATAATCACATTTATCAAGCCCGTAGGCGAATCATTATCACAATGAGAAACATCTCATATGTAACATCCCAACTAGGCTTTAAGGACTAGGCCCAACCAAGCTTCAATGGGAGCTAAGCATTAACCCAACTTGGCTTCAAGGACCAAGCCCAGCCCAGCTTTAAGAGAGTATTACTTTTAGGCATGCCACCAATAACAAAACTTTGAAAATTGAATAACATACTAGGCACACAATTCTTTTATTATTTCATTATCAATTTCATTCTCATTTTCTCATAATCATCTAGGCACAATGCCTCAATATTTCATTTACATCATTATAGCCAATATCAATGGCTTCACATTTCATCATTTGAGTGTACATCACAACTTACATTGTTCATATATTTTGAATCCTCAACATATAATTCACATAATGCACATAATACAAATCATTGCACCATTCTCATATATCAACAATATAATAGGTAACCTAACACATTTTCCAACCAAATGTGTTAAGTCCCAAAATTATGTAAATGTATGCAATCATGTAGGGTTTGTACTTACCTCAAGAGCAACTCACACCAATCTAACCACTTCCCCTTCCAAGAATCCTTCAACACTTGGATTAGGGAAACTCAATCTCTTTAAAACCTAATCCAAAGGTGATTATACACACTCACTTAGAGATATACATAAGAAAATAAGGATAAGAACTAACTAGGGCAACCTCTACATATGATACGCTCAACAACACGGGCATGTCCCTGACCATGCCCTAAACCCACAACACAGAAGCTTTGACATGCTTAGTGACATGGGCGTATCACTGGCCGTGTCAATCCTCCCTCGGCACAGAAGCTATGACACGCTCAGTGACATGGGTGTGTCACTGGACGTGTCAATCTTCCAACAACACAGTAGCTATGACACGCTCAGTGACATGGGCGTGTCACTGGACGTGTCAATACTACTCTAATACAGAAGCTGTGACATACTCAGTGACATGGACGTGTCGCTGGTCGTGTCACCCATCCAGAAAATAGAACTATTGACACGCCCAAAGACTTGGCCGTGCTCATGGGCGTGTCAGGCCAAAAACCCTGAATCTGACACCAATAACACCACATCCAACAAATATCATACTTTACCCTTTTCCACTCCAAACAATCTTATCCAAAAACCATCAATAAACTATATTAAACTTGCATAACATCAAAACAACTTAATTTCATGCATCAAACACAATTCACAACCATAATCACAACTCAACCCATACACAATCTACAAGTCTTGCTTTCCTTTACCAAACTTAACCTTTCCTCCAAACCAACCCCAAAAATCAAAATCAAATAGATAACACACTATCAACCTCAATTCACAAACTCAAAAGAAAACCAAAGAAATAAGTTGAAAACTTACCAAAAGTGATAAAAACCAACTTGATCTCTTGAAACATCTTCAAAACTTGAGTTAGGAAACAAAAAAAATCCATTTCCTTCTTGTTAATGGTGGTGGCCGGCTAAGCACAAGAAGAAAGAAGAAGATGATAGGAAAGTCAGCCCAAGCCACATCTCTTAACCACTTAAATTCTTTTTTAATATCCACCAAGCAATTAAATATTATAATAATATAATTAACCAAAATATCATCTTCCACTTATTTAATTTTCATTTTAAATAATCAATAAATCTCATTTGACCATCTCATTAGTTGACTTGTATATGTTGTATATATCTCTATATATACAACATATACACACTTCTCTTTTCCTCTCTTACCACTTAATCATAAATATATACTTTATATCATTTAATCCAATTTCAACAATAATTACTCCAAAAATTTTAGGGTATAGTTTGGGATATTACAATTCTCCCCCTCTACAAATAAATTTTGTCTTCGAAATTACCTGATCTCAAATCTGAAACAATTGAGGATACTGATCTCACATCATTTGCTCACTCTCCCAAGTTGCCTCTTCCTTAGCATGATTCTTCCAAAGAACCTTCACAAGTGGCACTTTCTTATTTGTCAACTCTTTCACTTCATGTGCCAAAATAGCCACTGAATCTTCTTTAAAAGTTAGATCCGGACTCACCTCAATAGATTCAATCGACAAAATATGAGATGAGTCTGACTTGTACCTCCGCAGCATAGAGACATGAAAAACATTGTGAATTTGATCCAATTCAGGCGATAAAGCAAGTCGATAAGAAACTAGTCCAACTCTTTTCAGTACCTCATAAGGTCCAATAAAACGAGGACTCAACTTCTCTTTACAGCCAAATCTCAAAATTCTCTTCCAAGGAGACACTTTCAAAAATACTTTATCTCCTACATTGAACTATATATCTCTTCTCTTCAAATCTGAGTATGATTTCTGTTGGTCTGAAGCTGCTTTCAACCAATCCCAAATTATCTTCACTTTCTCTTCTGTTTCTTTAATCAAATCGGGACCAACCAACTTACCTTCTCCAACTTCATTCCAACATAGAGGTGTCTTGCATCTTCTACTATACAATGCCTCATAAGGTGTTATTCCAATACTGAACTGATGACTGTTGTTGTAAGCAAATTCCATCAATGGCAAGAATCTGTCCCAACTCCCAGAGAAATCAATGATACAGCTTTTCAACATATCCTCTAAAATCTGTATCGCTCTCTCTAATTGCCCATCTGTCTGAGGATGAAAAGCAGTGCTAAAATGCAACCGAGAACCCAAAGCATTATGCAAACTCTTCCAAAATCTTAAAGTGAACCGGGGATCTCAATCAGATACCAAAGAAATTGGGACTCTATGCAACTTCACTATCTTACTGATATACAGCTCAGCTAATTTCTCAAGAGAATAATCCATTCTAACTGGAAGAAAATGAGCTATCTTCGTCAACCAATCAACAATCACCCAGATGGCATCATGCTTCCTCTGAGTCAACGGCAAACCATCACAAAATCTATCGTTACTCGCTCCCATTTTCATTCAGGCACTAATAAAGGTTGGAGCAACCCCGAAAGAACTTGGTGCTCGGCCTTTACTCTTTGACAAGTGAGATATTTAGATACAAACTCCGCTATATCTCTCTTCATACCTAACCACCAATAATGTTGCTTCAAGTCATGATACATCTTAGTACTCCCAGGGTGCATAACAAAAACCGATTGATGTGCTTCCTCTAAAATTATCTTTCTCAATCTTGCATCATCAGGAACATACAATCTATCCTTGTACCAAAGGCTGCCATCATCTCTCACAAGAAAACCTCAACTCTCCCCATTTTGGCAATCCGACACAACTTTTTGAATTTTCTCATCAGCCAACTAGGCCTCTTTAATCTGATCAAACAACACTGGTCTCATTTCCATCTGAGTTAACAAAGCACCATCATCACATGATTCAAAATTAACATGCAATGCTCTCAATTCAACAAGCAACGAGAGCGAATAATTAGTCAAACCTGCCAAAAACTTTTGACTCAAGGCATCTGCAACAACATTTGCCTTACCAGGATGATAATCAATCAAACAGTCGTAGTCTTTAATCAACTCCAACCACTGTCTCTGCCGAAAATTTAGCTCTCTCTGAACACCCAAGTATTTCAAACTCTTATGATCTGTATAGATGAAACACTTCTCCCCATAAAGATAATGTCGCCAAATCTTCAAAGCAAATACTATAGCTGCCAAATCCAAATCACGCGTCGGATAATTAAACTCATGCGGCTTCAACTGCCGAGAAGCATAAGCTATGACTCTACCCTCTTGCATCAAAACACATCTTAAACCATTATGTGAAGCATCACTGTAAATCACATATGGTTCACAGGCAAGGTAAGAATAGGAGCTTGGGTCAACATCTCCTTCAATTGCTCAAAGATTGCTTGACATTGATCTATCCACACAAATCTAACTCCCTTTTGAAGTAATCTGGTGAGTGGAGTAGCTATCAAAGAAAAACCTTTCATAAACCGTCAATAATAGCCTGCCAAACCAAGAAAACTTCTAACTTCAGTCACAGTCTTCGGTGGACTCCAATTCAAAATGGCCTCAACTTTACTCGGATAAACTCTTATACCATCTGCTGACACCACATGACCGAGAAAAGTTACTTGATCAAGCCAAAACTCACACCTTAGATAGCTTAGCATACAACCGCTTCTCTCTCAAAGTCTGTAATACAATCCGCAAGTGCTTATCATGATCCTCCTCATTATGCGAATACACCAAAATATCATCAATAAAAACCACCACAAACTGATCTAGATAGGGTCTAAACACCCTATTCATCAAATCCATAAAAGCTGCTGGTGTATTCGTTAATCCAAAAAGCATCACCAAAAACTCATAATGCCCATACCTTATGCGGAAATCTATCTTAGATACATCTTCAGATTTGACTCTCATCTGATGGTACCCTGATCTAAGATCAATCTTGGAAAACACTACTACTCCCTTCAACTGATCGAAGAGATCATCTATCCTAAGCAAATGATACTTATTCTTGACAGTCACTTTATTCAACTGCCTATAATCAATGCACAATCTCAAAGTATCATCATTCTTCTTTACAAACAAAACAGGCGCCCCTATGGAGACACATTAGGGCGAACAAACCCTTTATCCAACAACTCCTGCAACTACACCTTCAACTCTCTCAACTCAGTAGGTGTCATTCGATAGGGAGTAATAGAGATGGGAGTGGTACCAGGCAACAAATCGATACCAAACTCAACCTCTCTCTCAGGGGGTATCCCTAGTAACTCCTTAGGAAAAACATTTGGGAATTTTGCAACTGTGGGTATACTATCAAGTTGAGAACCCACTACTCTGGTATCTACCACATGAGCAAGATAAGCCTCATATCATTTTCGAATCAACTTCCTAGCTGCAACAACTGAAACAAACAAGGATGCAATATGTCTCTGCTCACTAGATACCATCACACTTCTACCATCACTAGTTCTCAGGGTAACACACTTCTTTTGACAGTCTACCATGGCCCCATGCTTACACAACCAATCCATGCCTAAGATCAGATCATACTCCTTAAAAGGCATTTTAATAAAATCAGCCAGAAATTCCTCATCTTGCACCACAACTGAACTACCTCGGTGCACCTTGCTAACTACCACACTATGCCCTAAAGAATTTGTCACCAAGACACCAAATCCTAGAGACTCAGTATGCAATTCAGACACAGGCAAGACAGATGCACTTATATATGAATGCGTAGATCCTGGATCAATAAGAGTAAGAACTGAAATGCCAAATAAAAAAATATACCCACAATAACTGCTGAAGCATCCGGCTGCCTCTGCATCACATACACCCGCTGAGATGGCCCAGCCTCATCTGGCCTACTGCCTTCGGATGTAGAGCCTCCTCTCTGACTGATCCCAAGTCGACCACCTCTACTAAAACCTCTGCCCCCTCGACCTCCTCTGCTGACACTAGGTCGAGAAGCTGCAGTATCAGTCTGTCTATCCTTCGGTAGCTCAGGGCAATATTTGATGAAATGATTCGATGAGCCACATCTAAAACACACTCCTGGTCCACCCATCTTCTAGCAAGCACCCCCATGTGCCCTACCACAATGGACACATATAGGTGGAATAGATCTATGAACCACTGGAGTCGGTGCACTAGCTACAGAAACTGTAGGTCTCGGTCTCTGTCTCTGATACTGAACTGACCTACCAAGCTGCCTCTGGCTCTTACTGACTCTCGAAACAAAACTTCCTCTACCTCTCTTCATAGATGAAGACCCTACCTCAAACTGGGGTCTCCTAACTCTAGTATCCTCCTCAGTATCAGCTGCTGCAATACCCTGTGCTCTCTCAACACGTCTGGCAGCGGCAACCAACTGAGAAAAATCTTGATACCGAGAACCAGCAACAATACACATAATAGAGGGCCTCAATCCCTCCTCAAACCTCCTACACCGGTCAATCTCATCTGAAATAATCCCACCGGCATAATGACTCAACCGGATATACTCATTCTCATACTCTGTCACTGTCCAGTTATCTTGTCTCAGACTCAAAAACTCCATCTTCTTAGCATCCTTATACTCCCTCGAAGTATACTTCTGCTCAAACTCTCGCAGAAAATCAACATAAGACAAGGTCGGTGGATCATCCATTGCATGTGGAACCGTCTTCCACCAATCATAAGCATCTCTCTGCAGAAGGGATCTAGCATAATCAAATTTCTCCTCTGAAGTAGCTTGCAGCTGAATAAATACCCTCTGAACTCTATCCAACCATTGCTCAGCTACTGCAGGATCTGTAGTACCAAAGAAGTTCTTTGCTCCAAACTTCCTCAATTTATCATACTGCCTCACCGACACTTGTGGCTGTGGTTGTGGTGGCGGTTGCTGCATTGGAGCTTCCCACAATAATTCTACCATATGCCGTAACCAAACCGGCGGAATCTCATCAGCAGCTGGTCTCTCTGGCACAGGAACAGGCGCCTCTCCAGCTATCTCAGCCCTAGCTCCATCTCTACCCTCCTCAGGAGCGACACTCTCAGCACTACCCTCTATGGACTGACGTGACTGAGATGTCCTCACTACCTATATCTGCAAATACAGCAGAATATGCCTCATCAAATATCAAAAACTGCCAGTGCCAAAGCATGTATCTTATTCAAAAACCATATTTTAAAATTAAAATTTTTTTTCTTACAATTCATCTAGGTTGAGAATCTCAAACCTAGGCTCTGATACCAAAATAATTGTAACACCCCTATACCCAATATACATGCATCACATACACCCACATATGTAATATATGTTTACCAGATACAAGAATGTCATTGGCTACTTTAAATAAATATTCCTTATGAGAAAACTTAAAATATTTAAATTATATTATAGAACATAATAGATAAAATATTTGTTTATTATGCAGCGGAATATACATATATATATATATATACAACAAAAACAATATTTACAAAAATATAGAGTTTATACATGCTTGGCAGTTCGTCTCTGATCTTGAAGTCCACAATCAACACTTCACAAAGATCACAAGCTTAGACTCGACTTGGTCCAGCTGAACACTCTGGTTCAACCGGATCTACCCTGTCACCTGCGCGATGAATCACAATTGCACTAAGCCATAGGCTTAGTGGTACAAACCATAATAACAATATGCTTCAATGTAATGCCAATGTCATGCTTTCAAATATTATAAACAATATGCAAGAATATCATATTTCATAACATTACAACTCATTATATTATTCAATTGTTTCATCATTCATGATTCACATTTAAGCAAAGACAAGCATGGGCCCAAAAGAAACTAATATGTCATTCAAATTCTAGAGTTCATGTTTTGGTCCAATAATCACATTTATCAAGCCCGTAGGTGAATCATTATCACAATGAGAAACATCTCAAATGTAACATCCCAACTAGGCTTCAAGGACTAGGCCCAACCAAGTTTCAAAGGGAGCTAAGCATCAACCCAACTTGGCTTCAAGGACCAAGCCCAACCCAGCTTCAAGGGAGTGTTACTTTTAGGCATGCCACCAATAACAAAACTCTGAAAATTGAATAACATACTAGGCACACAATTCTTTTATTATTTCATTATCAATTCCATTCTCATTTTCTCATAATCATCTAGGCACAATGCCTCAATATTTCATTTACATCATTATAACCAACATCAATGGCTTCACATTTCATCATTTGAGTGCACATCATAACTTACATTGTTCATATATTTTGAATCCTTAACATATAGTTCACATAATGCACATAATACAAATCATTGCACCATTCTTATATATCAACAATATAATAGGTAACCTAACACATTTTCCAACCAAATGTGTTAAGTCCCAAAATCATGTAAATATATGCAATCATGTAGGGTTTGTACTTACCTCAGGAGCAACTCACACCAATCTAACCACTTTCTCTTCCAAGAATCCTTCAACACTTGGATTAGGGCAACTCAGTCTCTTCAAAACCTAATCTAAAGGTGATTATACACACTCACTTAGAGATACATATAAGAAAATAAGGATAAGAACTAACTAGGGCAACCTCTACACATGACACGCTCAACAACACGGGCGTGTTCATGACCGTGCCCTAAACCCACAACACAGAAGCTTTGACACGCTCAGTGACATAGGCGTGTTACTGGCCGTGTCAATCCTCTCTCAGCATAGAAGCTATGACAAGCTCAGTGACATGGGCGTGTCAATCTTCCAACAACACAGTGGCTATGACACGCTCAGTGATATGGGCGTGTCACTGGACGTGTCAATACTACTCCAACACAGAAGCTATGACACGCTCAGTGACATGAGCATGTCACTGGTCGTGTCACCCATCCAGAAAATAGAACCATTGACATGCCCAAAGACTTGGCCGTGCTCATGGGCGTGTTAGGCCAAAAACCCTGATTCCGACACCAACAACACCACATCCAACAAATATCATACTTTACCCTTTTCCACTCTAAACAATCTTACCCAAAACCATCAATAAACTATACTAAACTTACATAACATCAAAACAACTCAATTTCATGCATCAAACACAATTCACAACCATAATCACAACTCAACCCATCCACAATCCACAACTCTTGCTTTTCTTCACCAAACATAACCTTTCCTCCAAACCAACCCCAAAAATCAAAATCAAATAGACAACACACTCTCAAACACATCAAAGTTAACCACACACACATCAATGACAACCATCACCAACCTCAATTCACAAACTCAAAAGAAAACTAAAGAAACAAGTTGGAAACTTACCAAAAGTGATGAAAACCCTTTAAACTCCAACTTGATCTCTTGAAACACCTTCAAAACTTGAGTTAGGAAACAACAAAAATCCCTTTCCTTCTTGTTAATGGTGGTGGTCAGCTAAGCACAAGAAGAAAAAAGAAGATGATAGGAAAGTCAACCCAAGCCACCTCTCTTAACCACTTAAATTCTCTTTTAATATCCACCAAGCAATTAAATATTATAATAATATAATTAACCAAAATATCATCTTCCACTTATTTAATTTCCATTTTAAATAATCAATAAATCTCATTTGACCATCTCATTAGTTGACTTGTATATGTTGTATATATCTCTATATATACATCATATCACACTTCTCTTTTCCTCTCTTACCACTTAATCATAAATATATACTTTATATCATTTAATCCAATTTCAACAATAATTATTCCAAAAATTTTAAGGTATAGTTTGAGATATTACACCAACAGTTTTCTTCTATTATTCAATAGTATGGTATCATGATCTCAGAAAAGAAGAGTATTATGGGCCGACACTCTATTGATTTCTTAGGCTTACATTTTAAAAATAGAGTTTACACTCCATGTCCACATATAGCAGAAAAATTGCTTAAATTTTTTGATGAAAATTTATCTTTTAAGCATATTCAACAGTTTCTCAGTATAATTAATTATATCAGAGACTTCTATCCTGCTATAGCCCAGCCCATTAGTCAGTTGTCCAAACTACTGAAAAAGAATCCACCACCTTGGTCAACTGCTCAAACAGAAGCTGTACAGACCATTAAGAGGATTGCTGCTCATTCAACTTCTCTTCATATTCCTTCAGATGGTCTAAAATTCTACAGACAGATGCTAGTGATGAATATTGGAGTGCAGTTTTCCTTAAAAAGATTAATGAAAAAACTCAGTATTGCGGACATACTAGTGGACAGTTCAAGGATCTTGAAAAATATTATCATTTTGTCTATAAGAAAAGTTTGGCGGTAAAAAATGGAATTAAGAAATTTGAATTCCATCTCCTTGGTTACCATTTCCTTATCATTCTAGACAACACCTCATTTCTCAGAGCCCTTAATTTTAAACAGAAAATCTTACCTCCTCAACAACTCCTTAGGCTTCAAGAATAGTTTTTCAGATATGATTACTCAGTTGAGCACATTAAAGGTCAAAAGAATCTAATCCCAGATATTTTGTCCAGACCATCAAAACCAATTTTTGTTATCACACTGGTCAATAACTTTTCCTGTATCATGATGTTTAGAGGATACAGACCTGAAAACTTTTCACCAAGACTACCATTATGGAGAAACCCTAATATAGAGTTTCCTCCTAATTGTTATTACACAAATCCTACAACAGTTCAAGAATTTGTCAGGACTCATATTGTTGTTTATCTTGAACATATCTATAATCATTTTGATATGGATTCTGAAGTTAATATGTTCTATCCACAATACCTATGAATGTTGGTTTATCATCTTTGTCCTGCTCATCCACAGTATTCGGCCGAGTTATGATTTTTATGGTGTCTCATGACACTGTATAATCATGCAATAGAAATTTATGTGATGGATATGTTTAACTACATTTCTAATCTAGATGTTTAAGCAAATTTTCATATTAATGAAAATTATCTGCCCTGAAAATTTCTTAAGTGGTTCAATGATATCTCATGGTGGCAATGACAATTTCTGCAGATCATCCATTCAAATTAGTTATAGTAGAAACCAGATGAAGTAGCAAGAGGATATCATGCAATTTTTATATTTCATAAACCTATTTTTCAATATTCTCAAACAGGAGTATTCTTGTCTAGAAATTAGGATGTTCATTAGAAAATATATCCTGGTCAGATTTATCACAACCATCAGGATCAAATTGAGTTAAGAAATCATCTCTATCTTCTCAATAACTCAAGAACATTTCTTCGACCAAATAGAAAATTTTTTATTTGCACATCAATGGTGAAGAGCAAAAATTAGACCAGGCATGACCAATAGTATGCTGAACGACAAAAAAACTTCCTTGCCAGCTTATTGGAGGTATTTTGTTGACCATGGTCCCATGGATTATGACCAATCAGAACAAGCAAGTCCCAACACTTCTTAGCTTTCAGCACAAAAGAGATTCTCTCTTATCTCTTCCAACTCCACTGACCCACCTGACTCAGATTTGACTGTCACCACAGTTCCTGCCAACACTACAGTTGATGACTCTTCAGCTCAAAGAAATAATGATGGAACACCTACCATTGATGCAGATATCAACGAAACTTTAATCAGTGCTCAGCTTCCTCAGACTGACAGTGTTGACTATATGACATATATGACAGACAATCCTTTAGTGCGGTCCCATTATAACTCAGATGGTGAAGACTATAGGAATATAAATATGTCCCCTAGTCATTTTATCTGATTGCATTATTATGCTTTTTTACTGTAATAGTTCTCATCCAGTCTATTTGAATTGGTAAGATGTCACTGTAATGAATGTCGCTGTAATGTATTAGTAGAATGTCACTATACATTCACTATCTGTCTTAGTGTTTTATGAAGTCATTGCTTACGACTTCATCTTTATCAGTTTGCTCCTCCTCTGTCTATATAAGGAGCTCTTATATATCAGTTTCGATATCTTGAGTTTTCCTCTCAAAATATCTCTTAATAAAACTATAAAGTTCTAATAATCTTCATTCTTCAACCCGAGTTGTTATCTTATTTATTTATGAATAGTGTGCAATGATTCAGAAAGCTTTATATTGAGTATGTTAACCAGAGACAGTCAAAAGAGCGATGCCCTGTTGAAAGCCTTGGTATGACTGTGTTTATGGACGATGTTTGAGACTATTTGATGAAATAGTACTCTGTAAATCCTTCTGAGGATAGAGTATGCTCTGTATGAAACTTGAAGCTCAGACTGATCCTATTCCGATACATAAAAAATATCTATAATTCTTGAAGTATATAAGTTGAAAATCAGACAATAAATACTACTGGTGCTGAACAGACTAACAAAAATCTATATTGTCTGATATAATAATACACTGTACCTTTGATTGGAGGATTGCATATTTTAAGTATAATAAATTTTAACTTTTAATATTCATACACCCTCCAATACTAATAACAACATATTTAACTGCATAAAAATATTAAAAAAAAGTTTACTACATAATTTTATTTATTTATTTAAAAATAATATATACAGATTAAAATTAATATTTTTTTAATCACCGACCAACTGAAATTCAGTTGAATGTCCATAAACTAACTGCCATATATAGTGAGACACGTGTGATAGCATGTAATAATTTATTTAATTATTATAATATTATATTTTCCCCATTATTCTTCCGACACCTTTAGTTAAGAACTACCACTTCACTTCAAAATTAGGAACGGCACTCTTGTAAAAGAAAAAGATGTGAGGTGCAAACTCGTAATATAATTAAAACGACCACGTCAAACCGTCC
The DNA here is from genome assembly GCA_947685225.1 of Garcia nutans. Classification (NCBI taxonomy): domain Eukaryota; kingdom Viridiplantae; phylum Streptophyta; class Magnoliopsida; order Malpighiales; family Euphorbiaceae; genus Garcia; species Garcia nutans. Next base: position 25,050,762 of record CANTUV010000007.1, on the reverse strand, counting down.
AATCATAGGACTTCAAAAATAAAAAATGTAAAAGAAATTTGTAATCTGATTCTCTATAAATTCGAAAAATGGCTCCTCAAATGTTTTCCGTATAAATTTGATTTTCTATTAATAAAATTTCTTCTTATGTTCGCAGAAGATAAAATCAAAATGGCCACTGCGATTTTTGGCTCACAAGACTATCTTCAAGGCTAATTTCGCCATCATGCCCCTTTTGTCAAGTATCGTATGCGTAACTCCGGGCCTCGCCGCCGTAGGCACCGGCCGGTAGGGATCCAATCGAATCCACAAAACTTCAATCTCCGGAGTCGATCCCACTCTCGCTCTATGGTTGCCAAGTTTCTAGCCAGAAACCTTGTCATGGGAGAGGTGAAGATCTGGAAGCGCGGAGAATCTCTAACAAATAGCGATAATCGAGTATTGATGGAAACTGGAAAGCCGAAGGTGAAGGTAGGAGATTCAGATCTGGTTTTAGGATCCACTGATCGGTTAGGACCTCATCCGGAGACGGTTCAGAAACAGATTAAGTTGGAGATGTATGCCGGAACGTATGGAGCATCTCCGCCTCCAAGTTCGCTTCCGGTCCCGGGTTTTATAGGGAAGAACAGTAACGGAGGAGCAACAAGTGACGTTCGGCGATTATTAAGGCTGGACCTGGTGTAATCCTTAAAATGAATTTTATTCATGGTCTTTCCTTTATTTATTTATTTTTTAAAGAGGAAATCGATTTAGGTGGAGCAAATCCAAATAACCGACTAATGCTGACAGACTTATAGTAATTTTAGGTAATTAGGGTTAGGATTCTGTTGTACATTCTTTCATCAACTCTCTTGTAATATTCTCTGTCTCTGATCTCTCTGGACTTTGTATTTCTATGGGAGCTTGCATTAACGTGGTGCACATTTGCAATAAAGACGTGAATTTTTGCATAACTTCTGTTACGGCTCTATCGAGACGGTCTGTCTCTTGATCCATCGAGACGGCTCTATCGAGACGGTCTGTCTCTTGATCCATAGACATAGGGTTAGAATTCTAGTAATCTCCCTATTCGCCTTCAACATAATCTGCTTAGAATGGGAGCAGAAGTTTCATAGGATCCATCTGTGTATGTACAGGGTAATGCCAGCATATTTTTCAGCAATCGTGTGTATATATATATATAATGTTCCTTTAATATAGCTGTATTAATTGGCTGAACTCGAATTCTATCAAATAATGTATATTTTAATCCACTTGCTAAGTATCCACATGTACGAGAAATGGAGAACGTGGGGCTGGTTGTCGGTCCATTTTGATTAGTCAATTTCTGTTTTTTTAAACATGATAGTGACTTGTAAACGCATAAAGAAAGAATCTAATAAAGTAAGAGTACAACTCTGGACAAGATCCCAAATTTATGGGTGTATCTGTTGATGAAATTATACAATATGGTTCTAGCCCTTTTGATACATAGTCATACAGGAAAGTATTTACTTAACGCATTAGCTATCAGGCTACATTGAACTGATTTGTAAGATGAAAGTAGCTGTGTAGAAATTTTAAATTCTACCTGAAATGGTCCCATTTACGCAGAATTACTTTGCCTATTGCCATCAACTTGTAAATCCTCAGGCACTATCTTCTTCCAGAACCAGGGTTTTCTCCAAAGGAATATCATTTCTTCAATGGGAACTCCCTTGGTTTCAGGCAGAAAGATGTAAACAAAGACGGTCATGACAGCAATCCACCCAGCAAAGAAGAGGAAAATTCCAAATTTGAATGTACAAAGCAAGGATAGAAAAGACCGTGCTATGACGAAAGTGAACAAAAGGTTTACTGCTACTGTTATACTCTGTCCAGCATATCTCGTTTCAAGTGGAAATATCTCACTTGGTACAGTCCACCCAAGAGGACCCCATGACCATCCAAAAGCTACAACAAATAGGCATATCACCACTACAACTAACACTGAGAAGTCTTTTGATAATTGCTGATTGTCACCAAACTTCACCCCCAAGATTATAGCCACTATTACCTGTTACAGATTGAAAATTAGCGAAACGATTATAAGATGTTGGATTTAATTAAGATGTTACTAATAATGAATGTTATACCTGGCATGTAATCATTACAACTCCGCCACTAATAAGTAAAAATCTTCTACCTAATCTATCAACTGTTGCTATATAAATGAAGGTAGATGAACAAAGAACTGCTCCAGTCACAGCTGAAGAATAAAGTGATGCATTTCCTCCAAATCCCATACTTTGAAATAGAACTGGAGCATAGAAAAGAATTGAATTTATGCCTGTCAAAATCTGAAATGCTGGCATAAAGATTGCCATTACAAATTGTGGTCTGTTCCTTCTTTCGAGAATGTTTCTAAAAGGATGTTTGATCGAATTAGCCAATTCACTAGCATCTAGCATATCCTGAAATTCTGCTGCAACATTTTTTGTTCCTCTAATATTTTCTAGTACTTTTCTCCCTTTCTCATGCAATCCTTGTTTGATTAAACTATTCGGTGTCTCAGGCAAAAGTATGCCTCCTACTGTCATTAGTAGAGCTGGAATTGCAGCTAGCCCTAGAGAAAGTCTCCATCCCCATGGTTTAAGCTTCTGTTTTCCATAATTCACCATATTTGCTTTAAAAATCCCAGTGGTTGTAGCCAACTGAAACATAATGTTCAGTCCTCCTCTAACATGCGTTGGTGCCATCTCTGACAAATATAGCGGAACAGCCTTCAAAACAATGCAATAAATTAGACCCTAATTGAGCTTGTAAAAACTTGAAAACTCACAATTTGGAGATACTCCAGTATTACTTTGTCAAAAGTAATTGATGAATCATTACATTCTTAATTAGTTCATTTCTAAAGCCAAATTTTGTGGTAGGGTAGGGTACCTGATTTCCAAATCCAATGCCAATGCCAAGCATGATTCTGCCCAAGAGAAGCATAGCCAAGTTTATAGCAGAGGCATTTAAGACTGCTCCAATGAGAAAGCTGATACCTCCACAGATTATACTCGTGCGGCGTCCATAAATTCTTGTAACAGGTCCTGCTACTAGTGAGGCAGCCAGACCAGCAAGGTAGAGAGGAGGTAAAAGCTGGTAGTCCTTGATCATCATACTTGCAGTAATTATTTTCATGTGCATGTTGTTTCTTTAAATACACCCTGTGGAAAAATTTCCTCAGAAATTCATCCATAGATGTTACTCCTCTTGTTAATTTATAATTGAAGCAGCACATTAACATCTATTTTCAAAGCGGAATTTGAAATTATACATTTGTAATAAGTCTAAATTGTTTTCTTTTTCTTTTCTAAAGTACATACAACTGAGCTTAACCATAACAGAAAAAAGAAATTCTATCTCCAGTTTGCAAGGTTGTGAGTTCGAATATTTACGGACATTAATTACCCGACAAGTGTCAAAAAAAAAAAAAAAGAAAAGAAAATACTGATTCTCTATATCAATTATTTGATTATCATAAAATTTTTATTCTATGTTTACTGCAGATCTCAGTTATTTATTTGAATCTGATCATCAGATTTGCAGTGATGAATAAGAAGAGAAGACCACATAAAAAAAAGATCTCTCGTCCCATGTGATTCTAATTCTATGCCATAAGACATAACCTTCACCAAACTTCTATTAATTCAACAAATAACAACTAGATTCTCTTTATTCCCGGTATATTCCCTCAAACATAGTTATCATCGAAATACAGCAATGAAGAAAATCAATCCATAGCTTTTTTTTTTATTAAATCTGCAAAGAAAAGGAAATAAAAAACAATAATTAAAAAAAAAGTACCTGAAATTCCAATATCATATCCAAAAATAGACCCTCCAATAGCAGCAATAAAACAGGCAATGATCACAGATAAGGTGACTCTGCCTTGATATTGTTCTATTTTGCCTCCTGCCATCTTCAAAACTCTGTTGTGCTTCTCACAAAACTCTGCTTTTTCTTAACTCTTAATTATTTGTCTGAATTTTGCCTACGAAATCTAATGAAACTTTCTTTCTGGTAGAAATAAAGAAAGAACAACCACCAACTTTAACTCGTTAGTGAAGTTAAAAATTGGACTTTGAAATTTTGGTATTTAAAGAAATAGAAAAAAAACCAAGTAGGATAAGGTTTTCCATAAATATGTTAGGAAACCATGATCCATAAATAAAAGTCTTTTTTTCGTTGCTCCCAACAAAACTTGTTTGAGGATAATCTCCTTCCCCTTCTCTCTCTCTCTTATCTATTAAAAGAGCAGCCCGGTATACGAATACTTTCGCAATAAGCCGGGTCCGGAAAAGGATCGAACCTATGGGTTTTTGTATGCGGCCTTCCCTTGCAATTAATTGTAAGAGGCCATTTCTATGACTCGAACCCGTGACCTCAGGTCACATGTCGACAACACTTACCGCTGCGCCAAGGCTCCCATTATTTTCTCTCTTATCTACTAAACTTAGAAATTGAATTTATGCATAACTTTACCTAATATATCAACAATTAAATTCATAGTAGATTACATATATCTACAGAGCCTATTTCAATTGATTTTTAAATAAAAACACAACATAATATATCAAGATTTTTTTTTGTAAAAAATAACTAAAGCCAACTATATCATTAAATGACATCAATGGAAATTCTCCATTATTTTAGCCCTGAATTAAATTTTATATGAATTAGAAAATTTTGCTGTCTTGTGCTGTTTTCTTCCACTTGGTGTGCATAGTGCACTTCTTAATGACTTAATTAGATTGATTTTTTCTCTGACTTGAAAAAAGCTGCGAAAAAGTTTTACGTTTTGGCATACTTCCCAAGCTATCAACTTCAGGAAAGTGATGTTGCGCAAAGGACTCTCTTAGCCCCGGACTAATAATCTCTCATGCAGCGGCGGAGGAAGGGGGTTCTGAGAGACGATGAATTCCCTCCTCTCCCACACTTATATATATATATGTATATATATATATATTATATAGTATTTTATTAAAATTATATATATAGTATTTTATATGCACATTAATTTTTTTACTATACATATTATATATATAGTATTTTATTTATATATTATTTTTCTTACTATACATGTTATTTTTATACATAATATTTTATTAAAATTATATATATGTAGTATTATATATATTGTTTTTTTTAATTTGTGGGTATTTAGAGTTTTGTGATTGTGTATATATATAGTATTTTATATATATTGATTTTTTCACCATGTATATATATATTTTTAATTAGTTGATATTTAGAGTTTAGATAAATATATATTATTTTTTATAAAATTTATAGTATTTTATAAAAAATATATGTACAATATTTTATATATATTGTGATTTTTTCACCATATATATATATATATAAAATTTATTTGTGAATGTTTATGGTTTTGTGATTAGGTATTTAGGATAATACTAGAATTTTATAATTTAATTAAAAATTAGATATTTAATTTATCTAAATATATGGTGAAAAAAATTCTCATTTGAAATAATATTTAATAAAATTCTATAAATAAATTAATAGATCTAAGAATTAAAATGAAAAAATATATAAAAAAATTTAATAAATTTTTAGAATATAATAAATAATATAAAATTTTGATAGATTTTTTTAGAAATTTATAACAAAAATTTAAATTTTATTATAATATTAAATATTTAATTTTATCTTTAATTCACCGATAAATTTTTTACTTGAAAAATTCGCCCCTTCTTTGTTCGGTCTCTGATTCCGCCATTGCTCTCATGTACTAGTGTGGGCTAGGCCGATTGAGGGAAATGAAAACACACAAAATCAATGTAATTTTGCATAACAGTTCCACATATCCTACCATATTTCATTGTGCTTTTATAGACAAAAGATTACAGCACATAAGTACAAAATCAATAATAATTAGACATGGATCCTAACTAATTCACATAAACTTTTCTTAACTACATGCTCCACCATTTCTTTATGGATTCAGAGCATGCTTAATGTATTAGTAAATATGATAAAAAATTGTGCAAATGTCACTACGAATGTGTCATTGCTGTAATTACTCCTCCTTAATATATTTGGTGGTGATACTCATTTCTTCAAATCAATCTTAAACACTTACAAGTTCTGCAAACCAAGAATTCATAGCAACATTACTTTGTTCATAAATATCAGATAAAGGTCTTATTCCTCTGACTGAATATTCAAAGTCTTAACTAGAATTTTCTTCATTTTCTTGCCTTGTTATGGTTGCATCTTGCTTAAGGAACGTGTTGTTTTAGATTCTGAAATTTCTTTCTCCCAATTCCATTATAATGCTTCATCAAATTTAACATCTCTAGCAACAATTACTTTTAAGAGTTTTAATATCAAGAATTCTATAGGGCTTATAGCTGTTGCTATAACGAAGAAACACACTAGTAAATGCCTTTTGATCAAGCTTTGATTTATCATGAATATGAACATGGCTGGGAGATCCAAATACTTTTCGGTGATCAACGACAAGTTTCATTCCATGCCACGCTTCACCTGGAGTTTTGTTTGAAAGAGCTTTTGTTGGCAGTTTGTTAAGTAAATATATAGCTGTATTCACAGCTTCTGCCCAAAATTTATGAGGCACATTCCTATCAAACATCAAACATCTTGCCATCTCCATGATGGTTCGATTTTTTCTTTCACATACTCCATTTTGTTGTGGAGTATAAGGGAAAGTTAGCTGGTGATCAATACTAGAGTCAAAACAAAACTTATCAAATTATTGTGAAATATATTTAGTTCCATTATTGGATCTAATGGTTATAATTTTGCACCCACTTTGATTTCCTACCAAGGCCTTAAACTTCTCTTTAGATTTATATTTAAGAAAATAAACCCTAGTTACTCTTGAGTAATCATCAACAAAAAGTTGAACATATCTATTGCCACTTGGAGTTGGAATAAACATAGGTCCACATACATCCGAATGAATGAGCTGTAATTTTTCGATAGCACTCCAAGTTTGATTTGATGGAAATGATTTCTTGACTTGCTTCCCAATTTGGCACACACCACATACCCTATCAGTTGCACAAATAGGGGACATATTTTCTGCAAGAGCCTTCTCATGCATGGTTTTAAGTGAAGATTATCTGAAATGGCCAAATCTTTTATACAAAAGTTCAAATTAGTTAATGTAGCATTACAAGCATATGAACATGTAGTTTTAGAGCTTACAAGAAAGATTTTATTTTTCATTTTTACTTTCATAAGTTCACTGCCATCTGAATCAATTATAATGCATGATTGGTTTTGAAAATGTAAAGAATATTTTTTCTCAAGCATTTGACCAACATTCAGTAGATTTTGGATAATTTTAGGAACATAGAGAACATCAGGAATGAGTTTTATACTTGACAGAGTTTCGACAGTCCCAACTCCTCTTCCTTTAACTTGAATGCTTTTACCATTCCCAATTGTAGCCGATGATTGATAGCCTTGGTCAATCTCGTTGAAAAATTCCAGATTTGCAGACATGTGGTGAGTGCATCCATTATATTAGCCATTCATCCATACTTTCATGTATTGCATAACAAGTAGCAACAAATAAACTCTCCTGATGTTGTTGATCTTCAATAATATGAGCTTGCTGGTTTGGTGTATTATTTATATATCTGTAAACTTTTGCAGTATGACCAAGTTTTTTACATTTGTTGCATTGAGCATCAGATCTATACCAATATTTTTTCTCTGGATGACCAACTTTGTTGCAATGTTTGCAACGAGCATACATTTTCTTTTCTCCTTCTTTGTTGTTAGTAGCAGGCTTCTACTCCTAATTTGGAGTTTTTCTTCTTTGATTTGTAAGAAAGGCTCCTTCATTATTGCTGCTACTACCTTGTCTCATGGATCTTCTAAGTTCTTAGGCTTGATCAGCATGAACAAGCTCATCTAATGTGATCTTTGTCAAGTCCTTTGAGTCCTCCAAAGAGGAGATATTTGACTCAAATCTTTTAGGTAGGCTAACAAGCCCTTTCTCTACAATTCTTTCATATGATAAGTCCACTCCAAGGAGTAATCTTGTTTACAATCTCCATGAGTCTGCTTGCATATTCTTTAATGGACTCATCATCATTCATCCTTAAAACTTCTAATTCCTTCTCCATATTTAATATTTCTATCTGTCTTGTTCTCTCACTTACACTAAACATCTCCTGGAGCTTATCCCAAGCTTCTTTTGCTATTTCATAGTTCTGAGACTACTACTTGAATATATGAGAGAGCTTTTGGAGCTTTTGCTTGCTCTTCTTTATAGATTCTGATTTGGTTTATGGTTGGATTATTAACCAACACAAATGGTTCTATATCAGTCTCAACCCACTGTCACAATCCTACGTCTTTCAAGTGAGTCTTCATTTTTATGGACCAACATAGTTTTCACCATTGAAAATTGGTAATGGTGGTGCTGCTGGATTGCTGGAAGCCATGCTTTTGAAGTTTAATATTTTATGTGAAGCCTTACTGGTTTTCTCTCTTTTTTAACTCATAATCAGAGCCCTTTAAGATAAGAGAAGCTTTAATATCACTGATGAAAATGAAAACACACAAAAATAGAGTGTAATTTTATGTAAAAGTTTCGCACATTCGGCTATATTTCATTATGTTTTTATAGATAAAAAATTACTGAAGATAAAGTACAAAATCAATAGTAATTGGACATGGATCCTAACTAATCCACACCAACTTTCCTTAACTACATGCTTCACCATTCCTTTATGGATTTGGAGCTTGCCTAACGTATCAGTAAATATGACAAAAAATGTGCAAATGTCACTATAATTGTGTTATTGCTATTATCACCGACTCACCATGGATTGGCACGTAGTTCAACATAATTACATAATAGGGGTTAAATCCATGTAAAGACTCTTGAATTTTACAATTTTTTGCTATTTAATTCTTGAGTAGAAAGCTTTTATTATTGAACTCTTATAACTTGTTTGTTTGATGGTTTATTATAATTTCATAATGTATGGTATGATTTAATCTTATTTGTTTTGACTACTACTTATCATGGTATGATTTTCCTTGATAATATCATGGTTTGAAAATTATAAAATTTTAAACTAGTAATTTGGTAGTTTTCTTTCACATGTCAGACTTGGAGTGCAACGGTTCTAGGATTCAGTTCGGTATAATATGCCAAAACCACGTAGAATCCAATCTCAAAATAGAACAAACATTGAAATTCCACTACTTTTATTATTATTATTATTATTATTATTATTATTATTATTATTATTATTATTATTATTATTATTATTATGTATTTTACATATATAAACATCTTTCTCATATTACAACATACGTTTTTCTTCCCATTACAATATAACTAGAATCTTTTCTAGTTGTCTTTCCTTTTTCAACTCTTGGATACCACAATGCTGCCATTTCCAAAATTGCTCTGCTTGTAAAATGACACTAAAAACAACAATGAAGCGAGGGGTAAGTTATAACTCAGTGAGTGTTTAGACTTATTACGTTTGCTTTAATTTTCACTTTAAGTGATTAGTAGCTTATTACAGTTTAAGATAACTTCTTATATTTTTGGAGTTGATATTACAGATATTCATTTAGAATTCCTAGCATGTTTTGAAAAGTCTTTCATTATTGTGATTTGCAGAATACTTATTTTCTTAGAGTACTTAAATAACCTATTAGAATTATATTCCTAGAGTACTTAAATAACCTATCAAAATTATATTCCTAAAGTACTTAAATAACCTATCAGAATTAACTTTAAATTTTTATTATCTAACTTAATACAAGCTTAACTTAAGCTATTCCTTAACTGATTCCTTATCATTTAATTACTATAGAAATTAATTCTGTATTTAACTTTAAGACTCTGTTAATAGTAATTAATTATGTGCCTAACTTTCATATTCTAATATTCATATTCACTTATAATTTCTTTTTATACTTACCCATCTTAAGGTAATTGCAAATTAGATTATCATTTCTTTCTACATGTTTCCTTTATGATTTATAAATGAATATGCAATAGATCAGAAATATCATTGGTAATTTAGGAATAGAAATTCAGATAATAAAAGTTTAACCTTGGTTAATTTAAAACACAATATAAATCAAAACAAAATAGAAATAATAATATTTTTGTTTAGCATAGTATAGAATTCATTTTCAGAAGGGGGATCATATGATAGATCAGAATAGAAAGGTCAAAGGCCATAGGTCAGGGACCACAACAGATACGCCAGAGGCCACAATAATTAGGGCAATAACTTTTTCCTTATGCGCATTTCATAACCCCAGTGTATATTGTCTAGTAGTTTAACCACCACTAGAGTTGGGTTCTACCAATATGAATATTAAAAAATCAGGCTAGGTCATCGAGTTAGTCTTAGAATGCTCACCCGGAAGGCTTATCAATAAATCATTACATTTTCAGAGCAGAACAGAAATGTATAAATGCAATTATTACTTTAATTTTATCTTTTCTTACTCCTCAGAATAAATATAAAAAATAGTTTTATTTATTCAGATACTACTCCTTTTATTCTTAGCTTAATTTATTTACTCAAATCTCAATTTATGTATATTCTTTTCATATTATTTCTTTCAAGGTAATACCTCTATTTATTTTATTTCTTTTTAGAAATTTTAAATCATATAAATTTTCTTATGCTATTTATATTTCATTTGCTTATTCTTTCTTTCTCAATTTACTAGTTAGTTGGTTAATAATAACTATTATTTTAATGTTACTTAACATATTTAGTAAACCTTAATTTTAATTAATCATAAATTCAATTTCTTTTTTTTTTGATTTAGTTTCCTTTTCTTTTTTTAAAAAAATCCTATCTCTTAATTGATTCTATTCTTTCCATCTTTATTTCTTTACTTTTATCTTAACATTCCTCTTTCCACTAGCCAATTAATCTCAATTAATTAACTATAATTACATTATTACTTAGTCTTTTGTATTGAACTTGATTATTATCATAATACTTGGTAACTGCAACTATCTTCACAAAAGTATGCCTTACTCACCAGTAAATATCACTCTCAACTTATACATATCATCATATCTTACGTATTCCACTCTTAATTTGTCTATTTTTTTTTAATATTTGAATCCTTGATTTTCACTCTCTTTAAGCCCCAACATACCTTACTTGGCAAGTCTTTTACAAATTCTTATGCAATAAAATTCTTACCAAACTTTAATTATATAATTATACACACATGTAAAATTAGAAAACACAAACACTCACACAAATATATATCATAACTTTATGATTTCAAATCATCTTTCATTATAGATCTTCATCTTAAAATTCCTTTAAAATATTAAAAACTCAGTTTAAGAATTTATATACTTTATATAGGAATATCGCCAAATTATTCTTAATAAATTCACTTTAAGAATAGTAACTTAGTCATAAATATAGTCACTTCTATAAATATCTTTATAGAAAACAATAGTAATTACTAAACTTCAATAGGCATAATCCTCAAATTATTTATAAGGATTCACATTAATAAAAACTTATAATAATTTTTTTTTCACATATAACTTAGAAAATAATCAATATTGATAAATGCTTATGATACAGAATATCCTTTAACTTTTATTTACTCATAGTAAATCATAAAACCTTAATTTAACCAAAACTATAAATTACTTTAGTAAATCCTCCATATTCTTGCATAGTAAAAATTATTATCTTAAACTAATTCTTTCATTTATTTTAATTATGAACCCTTGATTCTAGTTTGTTAAATGCTCTAGATTTGTTCTTTGAATACATACAAGTATACTTGTAAAATTTTATGATTTTTCTTATTTATTTACTATCTAAATTTCCAATTGTTTACTAGCTCATCAATTATGTTTGTTTTAGATTTTCTCTGGCAACATTTCTTTCCCAATTTTTTTCATTATTAAATCTCAAAAGGAAATTATAAAATTTTAATCATATGACCTAGGCACATAAATAGGTGTATATTTAAAATTTTAGGTTTTTATAATTTTATTTACTATATTTAAAAATTAGGTTCTTCAAACCAACAAATTCTATTTCTATAACAACTTCTCTAGCAACACTTATTTTCCAAATATGTTTAGGTACCAAAACTTTACCAAAATTTATGAAAGTTTAACCACATAATATAGACATGTATACAAACGTATATGTAAAATTTTAGAATTTTATATATTCATTTACTATATTTTTAAACTATATTTATTCAACCCTACAAATTCTAGTCTTATAGTCACTACTTTGACAGTATCTATTTTTGATTTTATTTCCATAACTAAACCTTCATTAAAATTTATAAAATTGTAACCATATATCCTAGACATATATATGAGCTTGTTTTTAAAATTTCAAATTTATCTGGGTTCATTTACTATAGTTTTTAAATAGGTTTCTCAACTTCTATCGATTCTGAATTACTAGGACAACTCTAGCAGTTTATTTTTCTTAAATAGTAAATCATCTTTAAAATTATGAAATTTCATACAGAAACTAATAACACATAGATAAATTCTATTTACAATATCATGTTCATTAAAATCTTCTATATTAGTTTAAAAATTAGGATAAGTTGCTTCATAGATCAGAAATAGAAATTCTAGCAACCATGACATATATATATATATATCTAATAATTTTATTACATACTTATAATCAATTCTTCCAATTAAATTCCTTTATTTTGTTATCTCTTATCATCAATTATAAATATTAATAATCCAAATATAACTTCAAATAAACAAGTTAAATTTTCTATTTAACATTTTCTTTCTAAAGCTTTTAGATTAAGGATGTTTGGAACATTCACCTAGCTTGTCGCCAAAACATTCTAGCTTCCAAATCCTTAGCTTGCTTTGCTTGGTTCATCAATTCAAGCTTCCAATTGGCTAGTTATTTCTTAGAATTTTAATGTTTAGGACTTTTTGTATTTTTTAAATGTTGATTTTAAAGAATCATAACCAAGTAAACTTCTTACCTATGTATATACACACATATAACTCTCTGTGATGGTAGAGAATTCAAGTTTTTGTTTATCACTTACCATGTTCAGTTAATCCTACATTTATCACTTTGAGTAACATATAGGCAAATACAAGATGTAGAGATAAACAACAAGACTTAACAAACTAAACAACTAAGGATAGATGTACATAATGTATAGTAGATAATAGCTATCCTAGCTGCCCCCCTCAAGTTGATGATGGAGGTAACCGAAGATGAAGCTTGTCCCTAAGAGATTGAAAAATATGAGTGCTTAGTGGTTTTGTAAGAATGTATGCTACTTGATCAGTGCTAGAAATGAACTGAACAACAACAACACCTTTGCGAACTTATTCCCTCACAAAATGATAATCCAACTCTAAATGTTTAGTTCTAGCATGTAATATTGGATTAACTTTAAGTATATGGCACCAATATTATCACACTAAAGGGTAACAAGAGTAGAAAGGGGAAACCCAAGTTCAAATAGTAAGGAGGAAATCCATAATGCTTCCACAGTAGCATTTGCAATGGATTTATACTCACTTTCGATAGAGGATCGTGCCACAATAGGTTGTTTCTTTAAGCACCAAGAGATTAAATTATTGTTGAGATACACTAGATAACCATTGGTTGATTTTCTATCATTAGGATAGCCTGCCCAATTAGAATAAGAGAAGCATCATAAATTGATGGAGAAAGCTTTAGCAATAAACAAACCAGAGATGTTGACTGACACTAAGATACCTAAGCAATCTCTTAACAACTTGCCAATGGACATTAGTTGCATAATGCATGAATTGAGGTAGCTTATTGACACTAAATAAGATATCAGACCTAGTTAAAGTTAAGTATTGAAGGGCTTCCACAACCTATCTATATGCTCACCATTAGAAAGAAGTGAACCTATATGTTTGCTCAAATTTGGAGTTATTGCCATTGGAGTAGAGCAGTATTTTAATTCATGCATATTAGTGTCCCAAAGTAGATCAGAGATATACTTGGATTGGCAAAGAATGATATCATCTGAGACATGTCTTATGTCAACACCTAGAAAATACTTTAAAATGCCTAAATCCTAAATTGGAAATTGAACTTGAATCTGAGTAAGAAATCAATCAATTGCTACCTGATGAGATGATGTGATGGGTATATCATCAACATACATCAAAACATAAAAATAGAGATTACCAGCTTTAGAAGGCACAAACCTAAGTCTCAACAAAAATTCAGATAATCTATGAAACCATACTTGGGTAGCTTATTTAAGACCGTAGAGGGACTTATGAATGGCACACATGATCTAGATAATCAGGATGTTTAGAGCCTTGTGGTTGCTCTATAAATATTTCAGTGTTTAGATACCCATGGAGAAAAGCATTGGAAATGTCTAACTGATGTGTTTTCCAATTGTGAATGGTTGAAAATGTAAGAACAGTTTTGATTGAATTAAACTTGACAACAGGAGAGAATGTTTCAAAGTAGTCGATACTAGATTCTTGAGAATACCCCTTTGACACCAATCGCTCCTTATAGCGCTCAATAGAACCATCTAAATTTCTTTTTATTATGAAAATCCATTTATTCCTAACTATATTTGTATGAGTAGGATGAGGAACAAGACTCAATGTGCCATTTTGTAGGAGAGCATTAAACTCAAATTTCATTGCTTCACGCCATTTAGGTATTTTATATGCTTGAGTAAATGTTTTGGGTTTCTAATGAGAAGTGTGGGACATAGTAGGAGCATTGGCTTGGCGTCTTTGGAAAGAGGTGGGCGAAGTTGCATTGAGTGCATTTGTTCAGATATAGGTGGGTTTGTAAGGCCTCGCTTGAGTACCGAGAGTCTGACCCACCAATGAGGAGGAGTAGGAACACTCTTTTGGAATTGGTCCCGTGTGACACTACCACATACTATCTCTGGTAGGTTCGTTAAGCATTGCTTTAGAACTATCTTTTATTTTAAAAAAGATTTTGTTTATTTTATCTAAATAAACTCTCCTTTTATTTTAAAAAAGGAATGATACCTTTTATTTTGAAAAGCAAAGATTGGAGAGTCAGCACCTTAATTTTATTTTATTATTGAGAAAATTTAAGGAAAAACCTGTCTGATTGACTTCATTAAATTCGGTTAATTTTTACCTAGAAAGGACACTAGTCTGAAATCAATCATGATGTGTCCCAGGCTAAGTTTTCATACCAATTTTAATAAAAAATAATTTTTATCATTGATTGATTTAGTCCTTTTTGTAATTAATTTAGTGAAAAATATGGTTTTTTATGGATTTTGCCACAAATAACTATGAAAGATGATATATTTAATGCATGTACATTTAATAATAATGACATCCATAAATGCAATGCTAAATAATAAAATATTACAACTCCCTCAAAATAATAATTTTAGGGAAGCTTCAACTCTTGTCCCTATGGGTCGTAGGTTGAGTACAAATCCTCAACTAATTAATAAACTCAAAGACAATATATTATAATGCATGTACATTTAATAATAATGACATCCATAAATACAATGCTGAATAATAAAATATTACTACTCCCTCAAAAAAATAATTTTAGGAGAGCTTCAACTCTAGCCCCCTATGGGTCCTAGATTGAGTACAAATCCCCAACTAATGAATAAACTCAAAAGATAAAGAAAGGAGAAAACAAACATAATCATAAGGCATCCGTTTGCAAAACTCACCAAATTTGCAAATGGAGCCTCAAAATATTTAAAATTTAATAAGAAAATAAAACAATAATAACGTTGAAAAATAATAATTGAAAACAATAAAAAGAAACTAAAAGGGCTAGTTGGTTATTAAAGTGTACGCTAGCCACACAGAATAATATTCCGGGTGTTCCTACTTATCTCGTTTGAATGGGAATCAGAGCCATAAATAGTTCATGTATTTGATTGTAAAGGGCTTTGAATTAACCAATTTTATGAGTTGATTAATTACCAAATTGAAAATGGAATAAGAAAATGCACCATATCTTGGGTAAGTACTTTTTCTTGACAAAAGGTTGAAGAACCTTATTGCTTCGTAGGAGAATATTTTATAGAGTTTCGAGTTAGAAATTTTGATCCTTAAACAAGAGGGGCGGACTCCTATTTATAGAAGTCAAAAATTGGGACCAAGACGCACATGATGTGGATGATCTGCACTGGCTTTGGATGTCATCGAACGGCTTGGCTGTCTGCTCGCCATGCGACCTGGCCGAGGGCTGCTTGATTGCTTGGTTGGATGGGAGCCACGGTGCCGCTTGATTCGAGGCTTGTTTTTTTTTATTTTAAAGAAATGTATTTTTCTTAATTTCACTTTTCCAAATTATCTTGGCTAGGTGCAAAATTAGGGGTTCACAGGGTTTGTTTGAGGTATGTTATTTTTATATTTGAAAAGGTCAACAACTAGAGAGAGTCTAGGAAGTTGTAAACTTGGAACATGATTTGAATGAGGAAATTTAGATAGAACAAGTAATTGACTTGAGGAGGGAGTTTGTGTTGGTTGAGATGGTGATAAAATAGGAGAGTTAGATGGAGTGGGTGTTTTACTTAATGAAGGAGTGTGCATAAGTGGAGAAGTAGATAATATAGGGGAGCTAGGAGATGAAGGAATATTAGATAAGGATGAAGGAGAACTAGATATAGGATCAAAATGTTGTTGTGGAGAGAAAGAAGGAGATAATGGAGAGGTAGATAAAATAGGTGAGTTAGAAAATAAAGGAATATTAGATGAGGATTAAGGGGAACTAGATATAGGATCAGTATGTTGGTATGGAAAGAAAGGAGATAAAGATGTAGAGTCCAAGTGAGAGTTAGAGATATGAAGAAAAGGCACCTCAAGGATAGAACTCATTGCAAAGTCAGAATTTGCGTGATAAGGAAACACGTTTTCTATGAATATTGCATGCCTAGCCAAGTAAATATGACTACTATGCATGTCTAAACATTTATATGCATGATGCATTGGACTTACCCAAGGAAAACACATTGACAGAAACGAAAATTAAATTTATGTTTGTTATAGGGATGAAGCAAAGGAAAGATAGAACAACCAAATGGTTTGAATGATAAGTAATTAGGGGATTTGTAAAATAAAAACTAATAAGGTGATTTATGTTTTAGGACGTTAGAGGGGAGAACATTGATGAACATGGTAGTGGTTTCTAAATAAAAATTCCAATATTTTAATGGAATTTTAGCATGGGCTAACAACGTAAGACAAGCATCAACTAGATGTTGAATTTTTAATTATGCAATGCCATTTTATTCATGTGTGTAAGGGAAGACAATGCAATGTGTAATAGCAACTTGTTTAAAATAGGAGCTAAGTTTTTGATATTTGCCCCCTCAGTCTGAATAGAATGAACATATTTTTGAATTAAATTAGAGTTCAATTAACTTTTCAAATTGAAGAAAAATATTATAAATATCACTCTTATTTTAAGAAAATAAATCCAAGTCAATCTAGTAAAATCATCAACAAAAATAACTAAGTAACAATGACCTAAGCTAGACTGAATTGGGGCTGGTCCCCAAACATCAGAATGTATAATTTGAAAAGGACATGTACTGGAGTTTTCAACTGGAGCTAATGAAACTCTAGACATCTTGCCTAACAAACAACTAGAATAAGACTAAGAGAAGAGGTAGAACTTGACAGATGATAATTTTTAACTAAAACTGTAATTTATTTATGTTGGGATGTCTAAGATGCTGATGCCATTCATCCATATTTGTTATGGAAGACGAGTAACCTTGGGTGCTTAGCGTAAAGCATAAATACCTTCCTCACTTGGACCTTGGAGTAAAATTTGGTGGGTTTGTTAGTCCTTGATCAAAAAATAAGTTCACCAAAATTCAAAATAGCAATTATTGTTAGTTGTAAAGTTTTGAATAGAAAGGAGATTTCTAACAACATTGGGAACACACAAAACATTTTTTAATGAAAGTATTTTACTTGTAGAATGAAGAGAGGAGTTACTAGTATGAGTGATGGGTAAGCTCTGACCATTGGCAACCTGAAGATTATCCTATCTATTATACTCATTTACTGCAGTTAATGCTTGAATGTCAGGAGTAACAAGATAATTTGTTGCTGAATCTAAAAACCAACTGATTGGTTGATTACTAAAAGAATAATTTGCCACTGGTGAAGTAGTGAAGGTGGATTATGGTCGAGGGGAAACAAGAGCATAATTGCTGGAATTAGGCAAATACCATTTGAGACAAGTTGAGGCAATATGATTTTTAAGGCCACATATTTGACAAGGTGCTCTTGATCAAGGCTAAAATGGAGCTGAATTGAATCTTGGTTGGAACGGAGAAGAAGGATGTTTGACAATAGGGGTATATGGTGGTGTTGGCAGTAGTAGTGCATTATTATGAATAATAGTGTTTACAATGGGTTCATGTGCATTTTTAAGAAGAATTTCATGTGCAACAAGCTAATCTTATAGTTTAGTGAATGACACAGGTTCTGGCCTTAAGTTGAGAGCTATAATTATGCTGTGATATTCGGATATGATGTTGTGATATATAATCACATTGAATTTAGCAAAAGAGAGAGATTGACTGGCAACATTGAGTTCATTGACCAAGGATTTTGCTTTTTGAAGATATTGAGAGACAATGAGGTGTTATTTCTTAAGTTCTTAGAGTTCAATGTGCAATTGCAGTTGTCAATTCTGTGAAATTGAACCAAAGGCATTAACTAAGGCAGTTTAGACTTCATAAGATGATTGTAGTCTAATGACATATGGAAAGATTTCTTCAATGAGAGATGAAAGGAAGCTAGAATGGAGCATTTGATCTGTCTTAATCCATTGCTCATAGTTAGGATTGGGTTCTTAAAGATTTAGATTGGTAGAAGATGCTATTGTTTTAGGTGGGAAAGAAATTGTTCCATCTATTTAGCCATGAATATTTTGATAGTTTAGGAGGGGAATGAATTGAGCTTTCCAAGCTAGATAGTTTTTTGTATTTAGTTTAATGGAGAAGGTATTTGTTGAATTGAGCTTTCCAAGCTAGATAGTTTTTTGTATTTAGTTTAATGGAGAAGGTATTTGTTGAAATAATTTGAGATGAAGTGCTAGAGGTGGGAATGAGAGCCATGATAAATGGATTAGAGCTTTGATATAATGTAAAATATGATAGATTGATATATGGTTGCTGATTGTATATTAGTATTCATGATATGAGTTGTACATATATAGGCAAATACAAGGGTAGAGATAAACAACAAGACTTAACAAACTAAACAACTAAGAATAAAATATACATAATGTACAATAGATAATAGCTATCCTAACATTATGTATTTCATAAATTCATGATATCATATATATGTATACATCTAACACATATTCCTATCTATAAATGTACATATATACATTCTACCAATTTGATAACTCATATCATGGGCCGAACTATAAAATTCTTGGACTTTGTTTAACTTTAATATTTAAATCTTGTTACACCAAAATATTCATATATATTTATATATATTCACACATCCATTTTAACCAAATTAATTTAATCAAACCCATTGATATAATCTTAACATATGATTATAGATTAATCTAACATTTAGTGAGAATTTTATATTTTTGTATAAGCACCATTATTTTATTAATTATCAACTTAAATTTAACCCTAATTTTTTAATTTATCTATCATCACATGAAGTTTAACTTATAACTTTTATTCTTTTAATTCCATAATCTCTTTTATTAATTTAATGATTCTTAATAATTTTTATTACTCTGATTCATTTAAGTGGGGTATTACATTTTCCATGGCTTTCTAATTTTATCTTTCAAAACTATTTAAAATAAAATTTTAAAATATTAAATATATGTTAATAAATAATTTTTATTTCTATAATATATTAAAATCTTACAAAATATCATCAAATAAAATGAAAAAAAAATTTATTTGATCATACTATACCATACAATCTTTCTAAATATGATAACTATTATTTATAGTAACAAATTATACCATATATATTAGTAAATCCTGCTGCCAATTATTCAAACAAGGGGTTAGACTATAAAAATTATTTAATGTATACTTGTTTTAACATAAAATATAGCTATGTATGGCAAGCTGTTTCATGATATCCAAATGTGAAAATAGTAATTTTTTAGGTCAATTTGTTATCACATGCGAATTGAAGTAAAATAAAAAAAAGAAATTTATGGTATTTATAAAGATCTAGAGAAGAAAATAGTAAGGGTTTCTGAAGCAAAAGTAAATAGATTCTTCTCTTCCTGAAGCTTAACTAAAGATAGCAAAATAAGTTCAATTAATTCACACGACTCTTCTTCACATGAATGTTAAGAGATTGGTCCTCCTTGTTGACCATTGAGTTTTGCTTTGAACAAAGGATTACATATTCTTGTAATTTAGGGTCTAATATATCCTTTAGTCTAATTTGGGGTTTATGGATCAGGTTCTGCTAGGTGATACACAAAGTTGAAAGAGATTGGTCAGCCCATGTGATGCAAAACCTTAAGATTATAATGAATCCAATCCAATACACAAATTTAGTATACTAAGAACCCTAGATGATTGTTTATCCTACTAAACTACTAATTGACAAACGTTTAGAAATGTAGATAATTAGACAAAATAAAGAAGGACTAGAATAACACCACAAGAGTTAGGATGAGCATTTAACCCGCTCACCCGTCCGTCAACCACCCAAACATCTTGATTTGCCAGGGTGAACTACTTAAAAATGGTTTGGATTAGGTTAAAGTTCGCCAAACCACTTTTGTGGGCAGTTTGGTTAGGGTTCGAGAATTTTAGCCCCAACCCACCCAAACCGCCCGCTATGTACACACATATATATATATTTATTATATATATATATTATATAAATTTAAAGCCCACTTCATAAGGTAAATAAGCCATATATTGTTTTTTGTTCCAAAATGCAATGGGCAGATCATCACATAGTTCATTTTCAATTTGAGCCTTTATTTGGTCCATTTTATTTTTTACCAAATCCGTTTTTAGTTTTTCATTTATTTTTTGTAATTAAAAATTATTTTTTAAACTACAAAGTTATTTAGACTTTACTTTTTTTAATGCTTTTATTTATAATTCATAAATTGAATATGCTTTTAGTAAATTTAAAATTTTCTTTCTATGTTTTTCTATTAAAGGAAATACAAATTTTTTTTATTTTTTATCTTAAAAGTTATTTTATCATTTTTTACTGAATAGGGAGTAATTAAATTCATAAAGGTGCTCTTAAAATCACTGTATGTTAAATTTCTTTAGTTAATATAAATGTATTTTTTAACACTAAATTTCCATTTATAATTGATGCTTCTGTATTACTAAGAATTTGTAATTTAGATTTATTAGTTTTAGACAAATTTTCTCTAGTGTTCTCCCAAAATCTTTTAGGTAATAAATTAGATTTTATACAGTTTAAATATGCTCTAGTATCCAATAGAGTTATAATGTCTATAATATAATTTTTAGAAAATTTTAATTTTATTAATATTAAATATTTTTTAGATGTTATTTCACGTAACATAAATATAAAATTTTTAGGTATATTATCTTTTTTTATTATACTAATTTCATTATTATTAATGTTTTCTACTTCTTCTAAGTCTTTTTTTAATTATCTAATAGTTTTTTTTTAATTATGAATCATTTTGATGTTTTACTTTTAATTCTTTTAATTCTTTAATTTCTTTCTATAGATCATTTATTGTTGGTTTATTTTTTATTTGTTTATTTTTATTCAATATAGTTGTTAAATCATACATTTATTTACTAGTACTAGGTACTACTAAAGGTTTTGGTTATCATTGGTTTCACTAAATAATCTAATAGTTTATTTAAGATTTTTTCTTAAGTTTTAGGGTCACTTATATATTTTACTAATTCTAATAGAGATTCTTGTTTTTTAGTTAATATATTTATATACTTACTACTTGTTTCAGAACTGTTAGATTCTAAATTTATTTCATCTATTTGATTTATTTCTTTAGATTCTAAATATTTATCAGATTCTGAATTTTCTTCAGATTATGAATCTAAATATAATTCATAGATTTTATTTAATACAGACTCTTCAAGGTTTAATTCTTGAAGTTTTTTTATTTATTAAATTTACAGAATATAGAAGTATGAGCTTTTTTTTACCACAATTATAACATTTTAAATCTTTATATGCTATATTTTTCTTTTCAAAGAATTTTTTATTACTAGGTTTTCTAGACTTATTATACTTAGATTTTTTTTATAATATTCTTCTTTATTAAATTTTCTTTTATAATTCTTTTTGTAAGATTTTTGTAAGACTTTTTATAACTTTTAGAACATTGTCCTTGACAACATTTATAATCTTGGGTTATACGGTAATCAAATTGTTGACAAAATGATCCTAATTCTTATTTAGTTTTTCTCATTTTAAATTTAAAGATTTTTATAATTTTATATCTGGACAGAGTTTTAATCCTTCTTTTGGACTATACTAATCAGTTGCCATAAATTAAATTATTATAAGGAATTGAATTTCCATATTCATGTTTTTATGATTTTTAACTCTCTCTCCTAGGAAGAAAGGTAATTCTACTAGAAATTTTTACTACTAGAAAGCCTGATTGGAATCTCTTTTAGTATAATCCTGGTTAAGAAAGTTGTTTTATAATACTAAAAATTACTAAATTTTTTACACCTAAGGTTACTTAGTAATTTAATATTTTTATCCTTTAAGTGAGGTGGATCTCCTATAAAATAAAGTGATATAGTCATAATAAGTGTTGCCACTGCATCCTGAATAGTTTCATCATATTTATTTAATATAGGGTTCCATCTTCATAAGTTTTTATTGCATTTAGGATTTCTAAATATTGTTCATCAATGAGATGGTTATCTCACCAACCTTTTAATTAGCCTGTGAAGCCAGCTATAATTAATTCTACTATAGTTTTATCAGAAGTATCTGTTTGTGTTCTATAGGCATTAGCAACTATAGTCATATGTTGTAGAAGACTAAGGATATTATATTTTGATAGGTTGTCAATATTCCATTCATATACTAATGAAGCACTGTATTTTTACTGTGATAATACATTAGATTTTTCAATAATACCCATATATGGCGCAGATATTCTAGATACTATAGATTGATTATAAGTTATATAATTTATTTGAGGGGTTACTATTTTATTAAAAGATTCAAGATCTTCAATTTCATGACTAGAATTTCCTACTGATTCTGAATCTTGATCTTGTGTCACTATATTAATTATTTTAGATTGAGATGTATCTTGAACTACTTCTTTTGACTCAGAAGTTAACTCAATTTTATTAAGTTGGTCTTAAATTGATTTTACAAAGTCAGAATCTTTAGATTTTTTAACTTCTTGTTGTCCTATTTTAGATACTGAAAAAGGTTTAAAAATATGAGTTTTTAATTTTTTAGTTAAATTTTCTTCAACAGATTTTATTATTTGTTTACCTTTAATAGAATTTTCTATTCTATTTAGTTGTTTTCCTATACTGTGCAAATGTGCATTATAAAAATTATTTTATTCTAAGATTTTCTTATTTAGATAATCATCTGCAATAATTTTAAATGCTGTAGTTTTAATTTCATGATCACTATACATGAATATACTAGTGACTTTAGGTAGATGTTCACTCTGAATAATTTTATCATGTACTTTTCATTCTGTCTCTTTATTTCTAGTAGTTATAGGGTTTATTGATTTCTCATTATTCTGTACTACATAAATTCTTTTAAACCATTTAAAAATTTAATTTTAATTTCATTTTGTTTTACAAAGTTAATGTATTATGTTTTTAATTTTCCAAAATCATTTTCTTTATAAATTTTATTCAATTTTTAAGTTTTTAGTTGATGTTATTTCTTCATAAAATTTATCTTCATTAAAAATAAATTCTTTAGTAATTATATTTAATTTTTTATCTATATTTGCTACATTTTCAATTATAGCTGAGGCTGTAGGAGACATAAGAGGAGAAGGAGAATGTTCTCTATATTGATTTTGAATTAATCTAGGGTTAGGATATAATAGATTTAGGTTATTTAAATCATTATACAAAGGATGTAGTACTGCTGTACTATAATATACTCCTTTAATTTTATGACTAGATTTAGGTTATCTGATGTAGAATACCTAGGCTTTACAAAAGTTTGTAATATTGGTTTAAGGTTTATTTCATTATATGAAGCATATACTACTGAAGGTAGCTGAGATGCTCTTCTTAAATCTACTATTGAAGTAAAAGAAGAGGTATTTGAGTACTTGGAGCTTATACTATGTTTACTGAATTTTAATTTTACTTTTCTATCTTCATACTATTAAATTTTACTAATGTTAATATTTGGCTTTACTATTTTTTCAGGTTTTGGAGGAATAGCTCCTTTTAGAGTCCATTCATCAGGAAGGGAAAAATCCTTCGATTGTATGATTTTAGGGATTACAGTATTGACTTTACTAAAGTCTGTTTGGAGAAATCTGGTTTCTTCAGTTTTAGGCTGTATTTTATACTGAATAGCAATGGTAGAAACCGTTACTTTATAATAATCTTCTAAAATTACTTTGTTTCTATTTATAATCCTTTTTAATTATTGAGTTATCAAAACTATCAGATTTAGTTGTGCTAGCTGATTTACATAAAAAAGGTTCCATTTTTAAATTTTTATTTATAAACTAAAAGCAATATCTAGGGTTTTGGTAGCGACCATAGACTTACTACCCTCAAACGCCTATCCTTCGGCTAAAATGAGACTTACTGTATATCCAATACCTAGTCAAAGATCTATACCCTTAAATTTAAAAATTAAAAATTCAAAAATAAAATCTTATTTATATATCTCATTACTACCCAAAAAACCTAAGGCTCTAATACCAGCAAAATAATATAGGATCATACACAAAAACAGGCAACCAAATATTATAGGATTGTATACAAAAACAAGCAACCTAGGTCAACCTAGGAAATTTTCTAGGCAACAATCAATACACACTCTTAGATCTATACATGAATTATAAAGAAAAGTATATATTTAAAACATATAAGAATGTAAAAGAGTATATTAAATGAAATACAATTTATTTTATTAAAGAAAATAAGTACATATACAATACATATATGAGAATACTGATACGTAGAATTGTTATACCCAAGTGCAAACAAAAATACTGTTCATACGAATTTAGCTTCTGAATTTATGTCTAGATTTTCATCCGATGTACCAATATTATAGGTATAGTATGAAATACAAAGAAAATTTACAAACAAGTTTCTGATGTACAAGATCAGTTTAGGATGCAGGTATAGAGCATACTTATATAAATTAAAAAGAGAAATAAAATACAGAATTGAAAAAACAAAAATAAAATAAAATTAGGTTAACTTAAAGGAGAATTTTATGGCAATAGGGAACATAAGTGGTTTGGTTTGTGACGGAAGATGAAAACCTAAAATAAGCTTGAGAGTATTTCTTTTGTGTTGAGAAAGTTCTGAAGTGTAAAAACATATACTCTTTCAGCTTTAGAAGAGGTCCTTTAAATAGATAGAAGACTATTTAGATTTACTGATCTTTACTATACTTTTCACATGCATGGTACTGTATATGTATAGTACCTTGTCGGGGGTACTATTTGCTTTACGGTATATGAATAGTACTACTTTATACTGTTGATGAATAGTTATAGGCCTTTAAATTTAGACTGGTTTAAATTTAAAAAGATTATCTTGGTCCATTATAAATTTAATTTTCTTAAACCTAATTTTAAAGATTAGAATATAATTCAATTGGTCTGATTTTATATTAAAATTACAAAAAAGTCAGTGCTGAAAATTAATTATTTTTTATCAGTTTAAGTCGAGTTGGTTCATTTGAACCTCCGAAATAGATATGAGGCTAGCCCATATCGATTTGGGAGAGCCAAATCAATATGGGCATTGCTTATATTGATTTGAGCATGCCAAATTGATATGAGGCAGCTCATATCCATTTGGATGGCCAAATCGATATAAGCATTGCCTCATATCGATTTGGTCAGCCCAAATTGACCAAATCGATATGAGGAAGGCCTCATGTCAATTTTTGGCCTCTCATTTGACTAATCTGAGTCCTAAAAGTAATTTGACGGGGCAATTTTATTTCCTAATCACGCAGTAATTCGTTGACAACTCAGATTAAGAATTTAGGTTTAAGGGGAAGTACTTATTACTGTGTATATATATACGATTAAAGGAAGAGGGAAAAAAAAGAGAGGAAGACAATAATTATCACAGAGCAACCAAGCAATTATCAAAGATTATCAAAACGGAGAGAGCAATCATCAAACACAGAATACTATCAAATTCATAAAACAAGGTAGTAGCTACTGTCTTATTTTTGCTTAGCTAGAGTTTCATCATTGCAAGCAGAAGTTTGATCAATACTTAATTTTGGTGGAGCTAACAAACGAAGGTAAATTTAAAATTTAATCCATTGGTTTTAAATATTGAAGTTGTTTATTCTTTGTCTAAATTAGTTTTAGTAGGTTATATCCACTAGTTTTGATTCATATCAATTTATTTGAAGCATGATCAGTGGATATTGGCTTTATAATTCATAGTAGATCATATATTTGAATGCTTCATCTAGTAGCCATCCACAAAGACCATGTATTGTGCAATTATTTATTATAAGTCAATATTTCAGTGGTCTAAAGTTTATAAATATAAACACAGTAGCTTTGTTTCCTAAAACCCTAATTATTTTTATAGTTTCTGTAATGGTCAAGATTTTAAACATGGAACTTTTTAACTAATATTGATATTGATAATGTATAGTGATAAAAGTAATGTGGATAAATGCTACAAGCAGAGAAGAAATTATTTTTATGGTTTTTTGAGACTAAAACTCAATTTAGAATCAACGGTTAAGAATGAGGGTGCACCATAGTTATTATGAGCATTCTCTCACTTGATTAAACTATATATATATGTGTGTGTGTGTGTGTGTGTACATGTGTGTGTGTGTGGAAACTTCTCATTTCTTCTTCCATCTCCCACGCCATCCTCTTCCACCATCACCATCTTCTCTATTTTCTTCTTCCTTTGATCAAGTTAATCAAGGATTAAGAGAAAATCACATATAGGTATAGATTTTTAAAAGAATAAGCTAGAAAAGATAAGATTATCAACAAGCAATCAAAAGGAAAGAGAGAAAAAGAAAGAGAAAGAGGAATTTTAAAGAGGTATATGCTTTTGTATTATAATTTGTAAATATATAAATTTTTATGAGTTTTAATATTTGAATTGATTAATTGAGTTATTTATAATAAAATATTTCTTTAAAGTATTGATTAAATAGATTGATGAGTGAAAAATAACTTTTATATGATGAGTTTGATTCTTAATTCAACTCTTAAGAGAATTGGGTGGTTTGATGATGTTTTTTGCCATGTGAGATGGTTGAAAGTTTGATTAAGTGAAGTTTTAGTAAATTATTTGACATGAACTCTTTTTATTTCAAAAATTTGGTCTTGATACATTTTTAACTTAGATCTTCAATATATTTGTGTTTAATGAAGTTAAAAGTGTAAAATACATGATTTTGGAATGCCACGGGCGTGGATTAAAGGTGCCATGGGTGTGGTATCATAGTTGGGACTATTGGAGGAAGAATTACTCTGAAAATAGACCCAAAATTAATGCCATGGGTGTGGCAATTGAGTGCCACGACCGTGGGGTTGAGAGTGAGGCTGTTTCTTTAAAAATTATTATAAAACAGAGCCATTCTGAATGCCACGGTCTTGGCCCTTGAATGCCATGACAGTGGGGGTCTACAAATGTAATTGACAGCTTCATTTTGTATCCCATGAGCTTGGGGTTGAGATTCCACGGCCTTGGGGTACATGGATGATGTTTTTAGCTTGTATTCTGTGATATACGGGCCTAGAATGAGGCTAATATATTTATGTTTCTTACTTTTGTAATAAGAATTAATGTGTATGTGTTAAAAGTATGGAAAAGAGTGATAAACTTTGGATATATGATAAATATATATAATACTAAATGTTGATAAAAGTATTGTACCATTGAAATGATATACACAATTCAGTGTTAATGAAAACTAATGAATTGCCCAAATCATACTGATTTTAGATCTAGCTTTGGATTGAATGGCTAACCAAAGGAAGGATTGCCATAGTGATAGTGGGCATCTCGTGCCATTAATGGATATATTGTGTCATCAGTGACAGTGGGCATAATTGCCATTATATATATATATTCTTGAGACTTAGCATTAAAATTGCTACACTAACCTGTTATCCAAACCTATGATCTAAGTTCAGTATGTATGGGCATATTTAATGAAGTTATCCAAATTAAAAATATATGTGAATATGATGTTATGAATAATAAAAGAAATGCAAAATAATAATATAAGTCAATTACTTAAAATTGACTTACTGTGTTACAATGTGAAAGTGATTAGTAATGTATATATTAACGTTTACAAGTGAAAGTTCTAATGCACGGAATAGAAATGTTATGCTCAAGTTATTGAATTAATCAATATCTTTATAAGTGTTGTAATGATTGAAAGTGTATATAATGATATAAGATACAAAGTGGCCCAAAGTATAGTACTAAATTTAAGTGCTGAAAATTATAGATTGAATGAAATTATCCTATATGTAAAATTAAAAAGTAAGACCTACTGAAAAAAAAGCGTATTGTGAGCAATGTTAACAAATGAGAAAGAAAGTCTTAAATAAAATGATTCATAAAGAGAATAGTTGTAATACCGAAAGTATAGTATAGCATGATGACTTTTTTAAAGTTAAAGTTATTATTTTGTGTAATCAAAATATTATGTTGGCTTGTTATTAAAAATAGTTAATATATTGAAATATATCTTAAAACTAAGTGTTATTACTATATTTCCATAAGTATTTTTCTTTAATATTAAGTAACAAAATATGTTTATACAAGCATCACTAAGCTTTGCTTAATGTATTAGAATTATTTTCTGACACGAAGGTATTAGGACATCGGAGCAAGTTAAGAAGTGGAATTAAGAATCTCAGGAAATTACTTGTAATACATATAGAGATCTTTTGTATATTGTACTCATAAGTTATGAAATGTATATATACAATTTAGTTTGGCTATTTGATAGATTGTAATAATTTGTAAACATGAAAGGAATATATGTATTTAAAGGATGAAGTTTGAGAATTCTAGTAAATGATTATCAAATAAAGCAATGTAGTATATATTTATTTGATTTGACGAACTTATGATGGTTATTTGATTTATAATTAGTATTTGGATTATTAGAGATATTGGAGATTGGACTAAATGGTTGACTTATAAGTGTTGTATTATACATATTGTATTATTATTTGAAAATTTTGTTAGTTGGAAGAGAGCTTTGTAAAAAAATTGATTTAAGTACTGACAGTATATCGAGTAACATTATCTGATTGTTCTAATGAGAATTGTTATGGGATGTTAGATTTAGTGGTATCAGAACCAGTTTTAGGCATTAAGTAAAGAAAGTGAATGCATCAAAAGTATTGTATAAGTGAGTATATTGGATAAAAGTCCTAAAACCTATTTAAAGATTTCTAGTGTGTCTTCTATTGTCCTCTAAAATATCATCAAAATAAAATATTGAAAGGAAAAGTGATGGAAGAGTATTTTTAAAGAGATTAGTGCTTATATAATACATATTTTGTTATTTATTGAATTGATCTTGATTTTTATTATGAAAAGAGATTTGTGAATTGATAAAACACCATTACTAGTGAAAGATATTGTATATTGAATAATTATGAAAAATATGAGTATAAAACTTTACTTCTATGATAGTAAAGTTGTTCTTGCAATATGTAAATGTTTATTTATAGATTATTAACTGGAACAATGATTAAATCTATCATTGAATCATTTATGAGTTGATATAGGGTTGTGGAAGAAAATAAGGTTTTGAAAGATTTTAGGCTTATGGAAGTTTGGATTTAAATTTGATTTTGCTTTGAAGAGTTGGATCCTATTTCCTCAATTTGTTTGAGTTGAATTATTGATAACTTATTGATTAAATCATGAAAAGAAATTCTAGCAAAGATACACATGATCATTTGTATAGTCATGCGTATGCTTGTGCAAAAATTTCTATTCTTCAAACTTTGAGAAGAAATCCCAACAGTGAGGCGCATGATCATTCATATGGACATGCATATATTTATGCCCTTAAAATTTTGAAAGGAGGTTTCAGTAGAGACATGTAAGACCATTCGCATGGATAAGCATCTAGCTATGCATACTTCTATTCTTCAAAACTTTGAAAATAAATCCCAACAGTGATGTGCATGATCACTTATACAATCATGCATTTGCTCATGCATAACCTTCTTATGCCTTCACAAAGTAGAATTTACGAGTGAATTAGTAGTGAATTATTGAATACATCTTGGAAACAGTTATAATTGACAAAAGATTGCTTATAAGGTTGAAAAGAAGTTAATCCATTAAATGATGAAACTTAAATGTGAAGAAAACTTGAGGAAAGTATAGATAAATGTAATTGGATATTTGATATAAGTGTAAGATTAGAGAAAAGATAAAAGATGATTACAAGTGATTAGTGGATTTAACATTATTCATGAAGAAATAAGATAATTTCTGAAGCAAGGTGAGAAGAATGATATATTGATGAATTATTGATGATTTTAAATAGTTTGAAGAGCGAGATAAAGAAAACAAAGAGGTGTATATACAAATTGATTGAGTAATGAAAGTAAGAATGTGAGATTTACATATTGTGTACTTATGAAATACGTGATAGTGACATTATTTGGTGATTAAAGACAAGTTATAGATTATATATAGAAGTGTTAAAGAGTTAACTGATGCTAATTGATACAATAGAAAGAAAGGAATTGATAATGTGAAAAGGAAAGAATGTAGTGAGATTTGTAGGTAGTTTAACCCTTCTAGTGAAATGATGTATTGTGGATCAAGTTAGAAATATATATATGTGTGTGACTATGTGTATTAAACATAGTGAATACATTATATATGTACATATACTCTTAAAGTGAAAGAATAGTTATAAATTCTTAATATGTTAAGAAAATAATTAAACAATTAAGAGTGGGAAATCTATTTAGATCTCATTATTACAGTGGAAACATGGAAATGATTTGAAAAGATAAAGATTGATGAATAAATAAAATTATTTGAACTAATCAGAAACAAATATAATGTGTATATATGTTCATATGATAAATGTGTTTAAAATAATTGCTCATATCTTATAAATTAACAGTAATAAACAAACACTTTAAAGAGAAAGTGTTATATTCCAAAAGATATTATAATTGGCAAATAATTTGTAACAATGAAATAAATATATTGATCGATTATACTGATGTTAAATCTAGTTTTCGAATTCGCTAAAGGGTAAATGTTCAAAATGATAGTAGGCATTTTATGCCATATTGAAAGTGGGCACTCTGTGCCATAGAGGACACTCATGTCTCATATTGAAAGTGGGCACTCTTTGCCATAGAGGATGTAATATCCCAAAGTATACCCTAAAAGTTTTGGAATATTTATTGTTGTATTTGGATTAAATGTATATGTTTAATTGGAAAGAGAAGTGAGGTAAGGGAAGAGTGTATATGTTGTATATATAGTGATATATACAACATATACAAGTCAAAGAAATGAAAGTCAAAGAAGATTAATTAATTTTTTTAAATTAATTAAATTAATTAAATGGAAAATTGAATTAGTGAGTGGATGAAGATATTTGAATATTTTAATATAATTGCTTGGTAGAGGTTTAAAGAGAAAGAGTTGACTTGGTTCTTTGCCATTCATTTTGTTCTTTGTTTTCTTTTCTCTTTGGGTTGGCCGGCCATCAAAGAAGCAAGAGAGGAAGAGAATTTTTGGTTTTCTAAGATCAAAATTAAAGGATGTTTCAAGTGATCAAGTTGGAAATCTAAGAAGTTTCATCACTTTTGGTAAGTTTTCCACTTGATTTCCTTGTTTTCTTTTAAGTTTGTGTTGTGGGTTTGGTGTTTGATTGTTGATGGTATGAGTATATTTGATTGTGGGGTGTTTGAGAGTATTTGTTTTATTTGATTTTGATTTTTGGGGTTGGATTGAAGTGAAAGTGTTAGGTTGGTGGAAGAGCAAGTGTTGTGTTTGAGTTGTGTGTATGTGATGGTTGTGAATTGGTGTTTGATGTATGTTTTGAATTATTTTGGTGTTTTTGCAAGTTATTATGGTTTATGGGTGTGTTTAGTTAAGTTTGTTTGAAGTGGAAAATGGTAGAAGTAAGAGGTTTGTTGGATGTGAGGTTATTGTTGCTGGAATCAGGATTTTTGGCCTGACACGCCCATGAGCACGGCCAGGTCTTTAGGTGTGTCAATGGTTCTGTGTTCTTGGATGGGTGACATGATCAGTGACACGCCCATGTCACTGAGAGTGTCACAATTTCTGTGTTGTAGTAGTATTGACACGTCCAGTGACACGCCCATGTCATTGAGTGTGTCATAGCTACTGTGATGTTGGTGGATTGACACGGCCATCAACACGCCTGTGTTGGTGGACGTGTCAATATTTCTGTGAGACAGAATGTATTACACGTTCAGTGACATGCCCGTGTTGTTGAGCGTGTCATGTGTAGAGTTTTCCCTAGTTGGTTTTTATCTATATTATCTCATGGGTATCTCTAAGTAAGTGTGTATGATCACCTTTGGTTTAGATTTCGAAGAGAGTTGAGTTGCTCTAATCCAAGTGTTGAGGATTCTTAGAAGAAGAGTTTGGTGTTGTGTGAGGTGCATTTGAGGTAATTACAAACCCTACATTATTGCATACATTTACATGACAATGGGACTTAACACATTTGGTTGTAAATGTGTTAAGTAATCTATTACATTGTTGATACATTTGATTAATGCTATGAATTGTATAATGTGAAAGATATGATGATCATTCAAATTATATGTACAATGCAATTGGTTGTGTATACCCTAATGATGAGATGTGAAGCCATTGTTGTTGGCTATAATGATGCAAATGAAATAATTGGGGCATGTTTGCCTAAATGATTATGAGAAAATGAGAATGGGATTGATAATGAAATAATGAAAGAATTGAGTGCCTAATGTGTTATTCACTTTTCAGAGTTTTGTTGTTGGTGGCATGCCTAATAGTAACAATCTCTTGAAGCTAGGTTGGGCTTGATCCTTGAAGCCAAGTTGGGTTGAAGTTTAGCATGCTTAACTCCCCTTGAAGCTTGGTTGGGTCTAGTCCTTGAAGCCTAGTTGAGATGTTACAACCCTTGAAGCTAGGTTGGGTTTGGTTCTTGAAGCCAAGTTGGGTTGATACTTAGCATGCTTTGTTCCCCTTGAAGCATGGTTGAGCCTAATCCTTGAAGCCTAGTTGGGATAATGATAAATGTGATAATTGAACCAAAACATTAACTCTAAAAGTTGAATGGCATATTATTGTCTTTTGGGCCCATGCTTGTCTTTGTTTCAATGTAAATCATAAATGGTGAAACAAGTGAATAAGATAATGAAATGTAGTGTTATGAAAAATATAAATATATCATTTATGAATATTGTTTTTATTGTTGAAATGTGTGACATTGGCATTGCATTGAAGTATATTGTTATTGTGGTTCGTACCACTAAGCCGTTGGCTTAGCGCGATTGTGGTTCATCGCGCAGGTGACAGGGTAGAGCCAGAGAGTTCATCTAGACTGAGTCGAGTCTAGACTCTGAAGTGTTGATTGTGGGCTTAAAGATCAGAGACAAACTGCCAAACATGTATAAATTTTTATTTTTTGTAAACATGTATTTTGATGTATTTATATATGTAAATACCACTACATTTTCCGCTGCGTATTGAATAAATGTTTTATCTAGTATACTTTATAATATAATATGAAGTGTTTTAAGTTTTCTTATAATGTTGTTAAATTGAAAGATTGGTTTGCTTATTATAAACCGTGGCACTCTTGTATTCTGTATACGCATATTACAAGTGTAGTAGTATGTAGTGTGCGTATACGGGGTATAGGGGTGTTACAGAGGACACTTATTTTCCATATTGAAAGTGGGCACTCTTGCCATAGAGGACACTTATGTCCTATATTGAAGGTGGACACTTTGTGCCATAGAGGACATTTTTTTATATATGTCCCAGTGATATTGGCATCTATGCCATCAGTGGACGCTTTGCGTTATAGAGGACCTTTGGTCCCTTTCTCTCAGTGGACACTCTGTGTCATTATATACAGTGGGCATTCGTGACATAGTGGGCCTTTGGCCATATTTATAAAGTGGGCATTTACTTGCCATCTGTAACCTGCTATCTGAAATTAGGATTTAAAGTTCAGTATATAAGAAAAAGATATATATATATATATAACAGTGGAATATAATGACACAAATTATATTTAAAAAAAATCTAAAGAGAATTAAAGGAAATTACTGAATTGAACTTGAATAATGTAAGTGTGTAGAGCTGAATCTTCTGTAGTTCTATAATAAGATTATTTTGAAAGTGATACATTGATTGATATCAACATAAATAAAAGTTATGTAAATTAATAAAATAATTGATTTTATGTGAGATTTGAGATTAGTTATAAATTAAATGGCTTATTGCCATAATATGTAAATTTCGAGGATAAAATATCTCTAGTGGGGGAGAATTGTAATGGTTAAGATTTTAAACATGAAAATTTTTAACTACTATTAATAATTGATAATGTATAGTGATAAAAGTAATGTGTATAAATGCTATAAGCAGAGAATAGTGAATAGGATATCTCAAAATTTACTGAAGAAATTATTTTTACGGTTTTACAGGACTAAAACTCGATTTAGAATCAACGGTTAAGAATGAGGGTGCACCATAGTTATTATGAGCATTTCCTCACTTGATTAAACTATATATATGTGTACATGTGTGTGCGTGCGGAAACTTCTCATTTCTTCTTGCATCTCCCATGCCATCCTCCTCCACCATCACCATCTTCTCTATTTTCTTCTTCCTTTTATCAAGTTAATCAAGGATTAAGAGAAAATCACATATAGGTTTAGATTTTTAGAAGACTAAGCTAGAAAAGGCAAGATTATCAATAAATAATCAAAGGGAAAGAGAGAAAAAGAAAGAGAAAGAGGAATTTTAAAGAGGTATGTGCTTTTGTATTATAATTTGTAAATATATTAATTTTTATGAATTTTAATATTTGAATTGATTAATTGAGTTATTTATAATGAAATATTTCTTTAAAGTATTGATTAAATATATTGATGAGTGAAAAATAACTTTTATGTGATGAGTTTTATTCTTAATTCAACTCTTAAGAGAATTGGGTGGTTTGATGATGTTTTTAGGCATGTGAGATGGTTGAAAGTTTGATTAAGTGAAGTTTTAGTAAATTATTTGATATGAACTCTTTTTATGTCAAAAATTTGGTCTTGATACATTTTTAACTTAGATCTTCAATATATTTGTGTTTAATGAAGTTAAAAGTGTAAAATATATGATTTTGGGATGCCACGAGCGTGGCTTAAAGGTGCCATGGGTGTGGTATCAAAGTCAGGACTGTTGGAGGAAGAATTACTTTAAAAATAGACCTAAAATCAATGCCACGGGCATGACAACTGAGTGCCAAGACCGTGGGGTTGAGAGTGAGGCTGTTTCTTTAAAAATTTTGATAAAACAGAGCCGTTCTGAATTCCACGACCGTGGGGGCTACAAATACAATTGACAGCTTCATTTTGTATCCCACCGGCATGGGGTTGAGATGCCACAGCCGTGGGGTACCTGGAAGATGTTTTCGGCTTGTATTTTGTGATATACAGGCTTAGTATGTGGCGAATATGTTTATGTTTCTTACTTTTGTATTGAGAATTCATGTGTATGTGTTAAAAGTATGAAAAAGAGTGATAAACTTTGGATATGTGACAAATATATATAATACTAAATGTTGATAAAAGTATTGTACCATTGAAATGATATACACAATTTAGTGTTAATCAAAACTAATGAATTGCCCAAATCATACTGATTTTAGATCTAGCTTTGGATTGAATGGCTAACTAGAGGAAGATAGCCATAGTGATAGTAGACATCTCATTCCATTAATGGACACATTATGTCATCAGTGACAGTGGGCATAATTGCCATTATATATATTCTTGAGACTTGGCATTAAAATTGCTACAATAACCTATTATACAAACCTATGATCTGAGTTCATTATGTATGGACATATTTAATGAAGTTATCCAAATTGAAAATATATGTGAATAAGATGTTATGATTTATGGAAAAAATGCAAAATAATAATATAAACAATTCCTTAAAATCGACTTACTGTGTTACAAAGTGAAAGTGATTGGTAATCTCAGGAAATTACCTACAATACATATAGAGATATTTTGTATATTGTACTCATAAGTTATAAATGTATATATACAATTTAGTTTGGCTATTTGATAGATTGTAATAATTTGTAAACATGAAAGGAATATATGTATTTAAAGGATGAAGTTTAAGAATTCTAGTGAATGATTATCAAATAAAGCAATGTAGTATATATTTATTTGATTTGACAAACTTATGATGGTTATCTAATTTATAATTAATATTTGGATTATTTGAGATATTGGAGATTGGACTAAATATTGGAATTATAAGTGTTGTATTATACAAATTGTATT
Source organism: Garcia nutans (assembly GCA_947685225.1). Taxonomy (NCBI): domain Eukaryota; kingdom Viridiplantae; phylum Streptophyta; class Magnoliopsida; order Malpighiales; family Euphorbiaceae; genus Garcia; species Garcia nutans. Next base: position 25,013,998 of record CANTUV010000007.1, on the reverse strand, counting down.
ATTATTTGAAAATTTTGTTAGTTGGAAGAGAACTTTGTAAAAGAATTGATTTGAGTATTGATAATATATCGAGTAAAATTGTCTGATAGATCTAATGAGAATTGTTAGGGGATGTTACAGTTTCCAAAACTCTAAATAGTTTTCTAAATTCTAAAACCCTAACCTAAAACCCTAATTTTAAAACCCTAACCTAAAACCCTAATTTAAAAACTTAAGAACCCTAATCCTATTTTTAAAAATCCTAAACCCTAATTGTATTTTCGTAAACTCTAATTCACAAAACCCTAGTTTGTATATCTATTGTTTAACATGATATTTAAATGCAGACTTGATTATTAATGCATGGATAATTTATTTCATTTGATTTATAATGAATGGTTTACTTTTTATAATGAATAGTTAAATGTCTTTTATTGGTTTATTTTAGCTTGAATGATGTAAGAGGTATGTTTTCACTTTGTGGGTATCTCATTAATTGAGTTTCAATATAATTTAATTTATTTTGAATTTTGGATTAATGTAAAGGGCATGTTTCCACTAAATGGTGGGTGTCCTATTTTATTTAGTTTTAGAAATTGGACTTTGTAAATGCATGTTTCCATCCACGGATGGGTGCCTGTTTTGTTTGATTTATTTTAATAAAAGTGATGGATGTTTATTTCTTTTGATAATTGCAAGTATTATGGATGATATTATAATGTTTAAGAATTCAATAATATTTAGACCTGAAAAGAAGGTCGGTTCTAATAAACTGGGCATTATGGGGGTGCTGGGTCATTCTTATCTTCCTCATCTTACCCAAATTTCTAAACCCATCAGGGGGTTGGGGATTCCTTAGGAATCGAGTCATCCATCCCTTTCTTTTCCCGGTCTGTCCAGGTGGCGGCTCTATTTTCTCCAAATTTAGGCCCATTTTCTCCAAGGCCCTGAGCCTAACAGTGCCGAAGTCACAAAAACCATTCCACATGGGAGTGGAAGGAAAAATCTCCGCTCACAACATTATTTTTTAGCACTTTTTACTGTCTTCACATGTTTGAAGGACTAAGGGTCCTTTTACCTTTTATTTTTTGATCTTTATTTTTCTTTATTTTGATCTTTTTTATTTTCTTTTTATCTTTTACTTTTTTCTTTTTACAGGAGACAAAATATCGTAACAGTCATATTCATTACTAGGGCAATAGTTTGAGTTTGAATTAGAGTCAGATGTTGCAATAGTGGAAGATGATGTCATTAATGAGATAGAGGAATAGTCAGAAGAAGTTGAAGGAGATTTTCTTTTTTTGACTGGGCTTTAGACTTCTTTGACTGGGTTTTAGTTAAGAACTAGACGAAGAAGTTTTTTATGCTGAGAAGCAGATGGAATAGACTCAACCATTTGTTGACAAAGTGCATTATAATCTTCTGCAGTCTTTGCAGCTGCAAGAAGGGCTTGACAATGGGCTTTTTGGGCTCAAAAGAGAAACTAGCTATCTTTGGATTGATGTCACCATATTCTCTTTTAAAGATCCAATTTTTACAGTTGATATAGTAGTGAAATTTCTGAAGGCATTACACCATTTGACTTTATTCTTCCTTGATACCACTCTTAAATTAGTTCCTGATTGATAGGCCAATTCAAAATACCATTGGTAAACTCACAATATAAAGAATTTCATACAAAAAAGGAGGAGGGGAGGAAATTTCTTTTCATACAAAGAAGGGTGAGCATTGGTTTTAAAATACTAGTAGACCGTAAGGGCTTCTAATGATAGTGTATTTTTATCATTACCATAATAATACCACAAGTCTATAAACCACATAGGGATTTTATCAATTTCAATATTAGTATCAAAATACAATAACCAAGAATGGGTGTTGGTAGTGTTTTGAAAGTAAAGGGCATCAGTCAAGGCTTGAACATAATTTTAATAGTTATACGAAGAACAAATAAATCTATATGAATGGAAATCAACTTTAAAATATACAGGTTCATTAAGAGATTTTCTCCAGTTAAAAGGATGGATAATTTTCTTTATTTGGATTGAAGAATAATCTATAATGGTTTTATCTTTGGAATTATAATTGTGTTTAATTTTTATAGAACCAATGTCCTCAAGAATAGCTAAATTGTATTCTTGGAATTTTTATAAATCATAAGGTTTAAAAAACCAATTTTTATGGTATACAGACTTAATAATTTCCTATGGATTCTGATGCATAAATCCATTTTTCTATTATTAATTATATATTACGAAAAGATTTTACAAACCATTTGGATTTTATAGGAAAATTTAAAGAAATAATTTGAATTGACTGTTTAAAAACTTCCAACTCAATTTTTTAAAACATTTATAGACAGGGCATTTGAGGAAGAAGATTCTCCTATCTCAGGTTTTACAAAAGGGAGAAGAGCTTTACTTGTGGCTATAGGAGCCAAGTCCGTAGGAGGCGAGAGACTAAATTTTTAGAGTGCCTGAACCACAACTGGAGATTGGGCTAATTGATTAACCCAAATTTTTACTGCTTCATTTTGGGCTTTACTATCTTTAGTTTTAACCATAGTGGCCCAAGACTTTATAGTTTTAGAACCATGCTTTAAATTATCTAAATGATTAGATAGTTCTTTAAAAGATAGGCTTGAGTCTAATTTTTCAATTTCTTTAGTTTTATTGGATTTTTTCTTATTTTTCTCCATGGTGACTGTAAAGGAATTCACGGGTTAAGAAGTCAGGAATGCTATTGCTTTCTCCTCTTATAAATTCAATATCAAAATCGAAAATACTTAACATTGCTTGCCATCTTGCAAAAATTTATTTTGAGGCAAGGTTTTTAACATCTTTTTGCAAAACCTCTTTTGCAGATTTACAATCAATACGAAGTAAAAACTTTTGGTTCAATAAATCAGACTAAAATTTAGAAATACAAAGTACAATACTTAAAATCTCTTTTTAATAGTTGACTAATTTAATTGGGTTGGATTCCAATGTCCTGAGATAAACTGGACTAAGATTTCTCTGCCTTCCTTAACTTGCTTTAATATTCCACCATACCCTATATCTGAAGCATCAGTCTCAACTATCTTAAGGGCTAATTGATCAAAGATATAAAAGACAAGGAATAGTTTTTAATAGAGCTTTAATTTGTTGGACTATACCAATATGAAATTTAGTCCATCGGCTAGGATTTTTTCTAAGCCTATCATGTAAGGTCTTTATTAACCTATTCAGGTTTGGATAGAAATTTGAAACATAATTTTGACATCTCAAAAACCTTTATAATTGGGCTTTATTAAGAATTTGATTAGGAAACTTCTCTCTATGGGTTCTATTATACCTTGTTCTATATAACGTCCTAAAAATCTAACCTTAGTTTGAAAAAAGAATATTTTAGTTTTACTAAGCACTAATCCATTCATTCTTACCACCATAAAAAGTGTTTTTAGTAAATGTTCTTCTATGGTATTACTGAAAATTAATACATTATCTATGTAAATAATATAAAATTTTATGTAAGGATTAAAAATATCATTTACCACTCTCCGGAATTCAGAGAGTGCAATTTTAATCCAAAGGGAATTACATTCCATTTGTACTAGCTAAATGGAACAGTAAATGCAGTTTTATATCTATCTTTAGGATGAATTTGAATTTGCCAAAATCCAAATTTCATATCAAATTTAGAAAATATATTGGCATTATACAGTCTATTCAATAAATCTTTTTTATTTGGAATAGGGTACCTAAGCCATTTTAAGGGTTTATTTAAAGGTTTATAATTTATTACTAATCTTGGAGCTCCTCTTTCTATTTCAGAACTTTATTAACATAAAAGGCAGCACAAGACCATGGGCAGCGAGATTTACAAATTAATTTTTTATTTTCTAAATCTATTATTTCTTATTTGCAAAATTCTATCATATCTGGACTCATTTGAATGGGTCTAGCTTTAGTTTTAATGGACTTTTCATCAAAGCCCACTTCATAAGGTAAATCAACCATATGTTATTTTCTGTTCCAAAATACATTGGGCAGATCAGTACATAGTTTATTTTCAATTTGGGCCTTTATATAAATATATATAAATATATATAAATATAAAGTGTAGCTATTGTATTCATAAAGTCTGGAGTTGGGATCCCCTCATGTTGGTTTTTGAACTATAATATTTATTTATGCTTTTTCTACTATTTTCCCTTATTTATGGATGAATGTAATGTACTATTAATGGCATGAATTATTCATAACATTCATCATTCATGCTATAGTTGTCATCATGAAACTATTTTGTAAATTTTAGTTTATGTTAAAGTTAGACCTATTTGCTTACAAGGAAAACCTAGTACTGGACCCATCCTTTAGTTCTAATTAGTGCCTTTTTCCTAAAAATGGAGTCATAAGGGATTTACTTTATATTTTTCCTCTAAAATAAAATTAATGTGGCAACTCTCCCAAAATCCTGTGCTTACCAATGAATGGGGACCAAATGCAGTGGTATTTCATGAACTAAACCCAAATGATCATTTTTGATTTCCCCATGGATCAGATATGTGCTCGAGGGAGGCCTCACAACTCCAATGGGAAGGAAGTGGATCAATAATCTTTCTAGAGTTTATTAGCATCATACAGTCTATTCAATAAATCTTTTTTATTTGGAATAAGATACCTAAGACATTTTAAGGGTTTATTTAAAGGTTTGTAATTTATTACTAATCTTGGAGCTCATCTTTCTATTTCAGAAGCTTTATTATCATAAAAGGCCGCACAAGACCATGGGCTACGAGATTTACAAATTAATTTTTTATTTTCTAAATCTATTTTTTTCTTATTTACAAAATTCGATCATATCTGGGCTCATTTGAATGGGTCTAGCTTTAGTTATAATGGACTTTTCACCAAAGCCCACTTCATAAGGTAAATCAACCATTTGTTGTTTTTTATTCAAAAATGCAGTGGGCAGATCAGTACATAGTTTATTTTCAATTTAGGCCTTTATATAAATATATATAAATATAAAGTGGAGCTATTATATTCATAAAGTTTGGAGTTGGGATCCCCTTATGTTGGTTTTTGAACTATAATATTTATTTATGCTTTTGCTAATATTTTTTCCTTATTATGGATGAATGTAATGTACTATTAATGGCATGAATTATGTATAATATTCATCATTCATGCTATAACTATCATCATGAAATCATTTTGTAAATTTTAGTTTATGATAAAGTTAGACCTATTTGCTTACAATGAAAACCTAGTACTGGACCCATCATTTAGTTCTGATTAGTGCCTTTTCCTAAAAATGCAGTCACAAGGGGTTTACTTTATATTTTCCCTCTAAAATAAAATTAATGTTGCAACTCTCCTAAAACCCCACGCTTACAAATGAATGGAGACCAAATGAGGTGGTATTTCATGAACTGAACCCAAATGATCATTTTAATTTCCCTATGGATCAGATAGGTGCTTAGGGGAGGCCTCACAGCTCCAATGGGAAGGAGGTGGATCAAGAATCTTTCCAGGGTTAAAAAGCTTCAATACTCCTTTCTGTATTATGACTCCCACTGTTATTAGGCCCAACTCGACTCCTAAAATTAGTCTTCTTCCTTCCCTCTACATCTTTAACTTTAAGGGTCGTGTCATAGACATTAATGAAAGTCTTAAAGGCATGTATTGGAGCTTGTTAGTGATGTAAGGCAAGGAATTGTCCACCATAATCTAGATTTGATCCCTTTCAAGTGGAACCACTGTCATTTAGGCTACTTTGCTTCTCCATCTTGTTAGGAAATCAATAAAGGACTCATCACTCCTTTGTTTAGTGAGTTCAAAATCATGCAGGGTCACCTCAATGCTAGTATGGTAGACATATTGCTTTAAGAAGGCTAAAGAAAGATCTCTTCATTATCTCCTACTGGTCTTTGCAAGCCTATGGTACCAAGTTATTACAAGTTCCTCCAAATATGGAGGAAAAAGTTGAGTTACTTGGCTTTAGTGAGCCTAGTAGTAGCCATCATTGCTACATATTGTCTTAGGTGCATCTTGGGGTTACCATTCCCATTGAACTTGATTAAATACTAAATTTTGAACTTGGATCGCAATGGCTTATTGTAGACCATTAATTTTGACCTTAAGCTAGTCCGATCACATTTAAAGAAGGCCTAGTCGAGATTGATCCATTTTTAATGGCTTAAACCTAGTTTAAAGCTTTTAATTAGATTGGTCCAGTTTTTATAAGGCCGAAAATAAGCTGGTTCAATTTTTTAAAGCCCTAAACTTAGTCCAATTTATTATTTAAAGGTAGAAATAGGTTTGATTCAATTTTAAAAGACAAAATTAAGCCAGACCAGACCAAAAATGTAAAATCATGACAAATTGGCTTAGCCAATTCGCCATGGAGGGCCTCTATGGTGAATTGGCCATGGCCAATTTGCCATGGTATGGTGTCCATGGCAAATTGGCAAGCCAATTCGCCATGGATTTCTTACCTTGGTGAATTGGCTAATGCCAATTCGCCATGGTTCTTTAATCCAGCTATAATTCAGTTTGCTACATAAGTTTAGAGTTCCTAATCAAGTGGGACTTCAAATAACCTTCGGATTAGCAGATTCGGGCTTTCTTTTAATAAAATCATCTTTGCCTATAAATACAACAATTATGATTAAAAAACCTAGCGGCCAGAATTATTAAAAAAAGAGAGTTATCAAAAGGTAGAGATAATTGGCAAGAGACCGGTAGCAACCATTAACACAAGAAGAATACTATCAACCCATAAAATAATGCATCATATAAAGGCAGTAGCTACTGTCTTTTTTTTGCTCTGCCAAAATTCCAAATTGGTGCAGGCAAAAGCTTGGATCAACATATAATTTTGGTGGAACCAAAAAACTAATGTACGTTCTCTAAGTATAATTCATTTAAATTCAACACAAGACGCTTTGGTGATGGTTTTAAACACTGATTATATTAATTCTTTGTCCAAATAGCTCCAGTAGTTTATATTCATTAGTTTCAATTCATAATTATTTTATTAAAACATGTCCAGCAGCTTGTATTCATTGGTTTCAAATTCATAGAAGGCCATTCAACTTTGTTTTGTCTAGTAGCTTAGTTGCCAACTTTTATTTGTTTTAGATTCATAATAACTTAAGATTTAATTTGAACCCTTCATTTAATTACTCAAAATACAAGTTTGCTTATTTTGAAAAACCAAAGAGTTAAATCACAGTTTTAAAACCCTAATATTATAAAAACATTAATTTTCAATATTCAAAACCCTATTTCTAAATCAAAACCTTACTTTTCATCCATAAAACCTTAAAATCATATTTAACCCTAAAAACCCTAGTTTGATCACCAAAATCTTAATTTTCATCCATAAAATCCTAAAAACATTATTTAACCCTAAAAACCCTAGTTTGGTCACCGAAACCCTAATTGTCATCTTATCTAAAATCATGTTTTTACCTTTAAAACCCTAGCTTTATTTCCAAAACCCTCATTTTCATTTAAAAACCCTAGCTTTATTTCTAAAACACTAATTTTCATTTAAAAACCATAACTTTATTTTCAAAACCCTAATTTTCATTTATAAACCCTAGCTTTATTTTTAAAACCCTAAAATCCTAATTTAGCCTTCTAAACTTTAAAAAACCCTAATTCATATATTAAAATCCTAGTTTTGCATATCTATTGTTTAATGTAATACTAAAACCTAGATTTGATCATTTAATTTGTTAATGTATGTTTGTGATGGATAATTTATTTTTATTTTACTTATAATGAATGGTTGAATATTTTTACCTGTTTATTTTGATTTTAAGGATGTAAGAGGTATATTTCCATTTTTTGGGTACCTCATTTGTAAAGATCAATGTAATGTAATTTATTTTGAGTTTTGGGATTAATGTAAAGGACATATTTCAACCAATTAGTAGGTGTCCTATTTTATTTAGTTTTGGACATTGGACATAGTTGTAAGGTAATATTTTCATCTTGTATGGGTGCCCATTTTATTTGTTTGTTTGAACCTTCTTTGATTTCAATACAATGAATATTTATTTACTTTAATATGTATGTAGTATGGATGATATTTCAATAAGTTAAGAATTTAATAATATTTAGACTTGAAAGAGAGGCTGGTTCTAATGAATCAGGTGTTATGGGGGTGTTGGGTCGTTCTCACCTTTCCCATATGTGGCCAACTTTCCTAACCCAAATAGGGGGTTGCAGATTCCTTAGGAATCGAGTCATCTATCCCTTTCTATTTTTTTGACCCGTCTGGGTGGAGACTTCATTTTCTCTTAGTTTAGGCCTATGTTATCTAAGGCCTTGAGCCTAACAATGCCGAAGTCGCAAGAACCATTCCACATAGGAGTGGGGACAAAAATTTCCGCTCACACTTATCCCCCTTTAGGTTAAGAGAGATGAAGTCCTCCACTTCATTTTTTACCTTTTCCTTGACCATCTTCTTGATCCTCTCAATCTTTTCTCTTGAATCTGACTCTATTTGGGCTTTGGGATTTTCATTATCTTCCTTATTCTTCTTAGAAAAGCGGTAGTCTTCCAAGTCTTCAAAGTCCTTTTCTTCCTCACCCTTGTTGCTAGCCACTTCCTCATGGCCATGTGCCCCTTTGACTAGCTCTTTTTTATTACCTTTCCCTAATCTAGCAAATTTGGCCACAAGGTCTTCCATCATCCTCCAACTATGGATCTCAAATAGGTCAGTCATGAACTTCTCCATGTTCACTTGTTCCACGGTCTTATGGGCATCACTTTGGGTTGGCATGGTGGAGGCCTAGTTTGAATATTTTCTCTTCAAAAGTAGAAATAGATCTATGATGGCTACATCACAAAGAGTTAATGGGCCTTATCTAATATATGCATTCATGTATGGATGTTCATAGGGTTAGCATGCTCCTTCCAATCTTATTACTCCCATACAATTCTAACCTATTAGATATCAACATGGGATAAATGAGTTCTTCTCAAGATTTGATTTGACTTTAATGATTAAAAAGACCTTGGGTCAAAACCATAATAATCCATGGCCCTCAAAATTAGAAGGATGTGAATCCTCATTGGACTTCTGGGCTTATCATCGACTGACCCAAACAACAGTTAATTAACAAAGTCTACTAAATAAGACTTAGGTCTTAGTGAATAGGCCTTTAAAAGTGTTTTTTTTTTGTGAGAAATCATGCATGTTGAGACATGTTGCCCCAACGGGGCCTATGGCTGCCACATGCCTACCACATAACAACTAGTACTACCGTAGGAGCAGCAAAATCTATCTAAAATGGGTAGTTTGCTGTTGCGATGCCCCAAACCCCTTTCATATAATTTTTACCCTAAAAACACTATAAATAGACCCCATAACCCCCATTCTTCCACACATCAACCAATGAAGCAAACCTAATTGCTAGTTGGCCTTCTCTCTCTCCCTCTTTTCTTCATTAAAAGAAAATGTTCAAGCTTCCTTAGTAAGAATCGCTTAAAGTTAGCTTCCTTAGCTAGCTTGGGTACTTGGTCCATGCTTGGGCGTTTGTTTTCCTTAAAAAACCTCAAGCTAATTATGGAACTAAGGTCCAGCCACACGCTCAAGCCCTTACCTGCCAAGGCTTCAAAAAAGGTAAAATCACTAATCTTGAGTTTCTTTATCCTTTGAATTGATTTGGTGATTGAATGTACTTTATTAAATCAAGGACCATCCTTTGGACTTTGATCTTTTGAAATCAAATTTAAAAAAGTAGTTTCCATCATTTGGATTTAAGACTTAAACCTAATTTTTAAGGATTTAAGTGACTTAATCTAAAAAGATTCAAATTAATTTCTCAAAATTGCAAAATCATAATTAAAGCCTTTTTTAAATTAGGTTTAAAAACTAAACTTAAAACCATTTCTCAAAACTAAGTTTATCAAGTTGAATAAAAAATCAACTTAAACTTAGACTTATCAATTTGAACCTAAAAATCAACTTAAACTTAGATTTATCATGTTAAACCTAAAATCAACTTAGACTTAGATTTTTCAAGCTAAACCTAAAATTAGCTGAAACCTAGGTTTATCAAGCTGAACCTAAAATCAACTTGGACTTAGGTTTGTCAAGTTGAACCTAAATCAACTTAGACTTACGTTTAACATCAACTTAGACTTAGGTTTATCAAGTTGAACCTAAAAACAACTTAGACTTAAGTTTATAAAGTTCAACCTAAAATCAACGTAGACTTAGATTTATTGAGTTGAACCTAAAATCAACTTAGACTTAAGTTTATCAAGTTCAACCCAAGATCAACTTAGACTTAGGTTCATAAAACCTAAAATAAACTTAGACTTAGGTTTATAAAGGTAAACCTAATACTAAAATTGGGCTTAGATGTTAGGTTAGCCTATGTTAGACTTAGAAAACCAAAATTAATAAATTCAAACACACCAATGCAAAATGGTTAAAACTGCATGGACTTTGAATCTCATTCAAATGGAAGCCTACTCGGAATTTCAGTCCAAGTATCAAGCCCACTTAATCATAAACACTTCCTTCTTTTAAAATTCATTATTTTTTTTATTTAATTAAGATCTTTGTTTATGCTACTATATTTTGGAGAAAGTGTGCCCATCCTAGAATCCATAAGGCAAGAGTTGGGATCCCTTATTTCTTATAGGTTTTCAAGTTGAAAATTTAATTTCAAGTTTGCACTTTATTTACTTATTCATGATTGAATGTGATATATGTTAATTGTTGTTTATGCATCTTAATTATCAATCCATATTTATCATTTTCCTTGAAATAAAATTTTAGCTTTTATTTAGTCTAAGGCCAAACCAATTGTACTTAAGTCAAAACCTACCTTCTGAATCTATCCTTTGGTTTGAGGCTAGTGATTTTTATCCCTGGGATTAAATTAGAGTCAACTAATTTTTTTGGTTTTTCTTAAATTTACCTTTTTTTTAAAAAGAAATAAATTTAAGTGGCGCATCAAAATAATTTTGATAAACCGAGCACAATCCGGCATAAGGAAGAGTGGCCTCAACACTTTAGTGTAGGACTTAACCCAAATGAGCATTTTGGCTCCCACTTTACTAGTGGACTGGATTAGTGCTCAGGTGGGGGCCTCACACTCCCTAGTAGAGTCACTGTTGTGAGAAGTTCGAATGAGAGTCTAACTTAACAGATGAGCCTTGATGAAGAGAGTCAGCCCAATTCTCTATACTAGGTTCAATGATGGCAAACTACTAGTCACTAGACCAAGTATATCTGTAAGGACCACTCTTTACATTCACCTAGAAGCCTTTTATAACGCAAGTCCAATGACAATTTATATATAACAATATATAAAATAAACAAACAAGTATGTATGTTATGGGAAACAAGTAATGGCATCATATTATCATTTTAAAACTAATAATAATCATGAGAATTTGAAGAAACCATTCATAATCCACATTGGACAAAGAATACAAAAAATACTAACAATTATTATGAGTAAACTTCTATACAATATTTCGGTCATGATTTGAAGCTAATGTTATTAAAACTTATATCAAAATATGCATAAGAAAGCATATCAACATCATCACAACCTTATCATGCCAAATCTAGGTGATCTCAACTTTCCATATGAATTACATGTTTAGAAGTTAAAGTTTAACTGCAATAATTTAACCAAAAGTACTTTAGAAAACTTATTTAAATTTGATAAAAGTTATTTATGGATTTGAACCCTCAGGTTTTACCAAATGGGATTTATGATCTTTCAATTTAAGTTGGTTTCATGATTAGATTCGCAAAATCATTAAAAAAGATATGAAAAGTTGAATAATTGACCTAGAAGTGATGAACACAACCGATATCTCTAGCTTTAAGGTCTAGATCAAATTGATTCCTTTGAGCTTTTATGGTTCCAAGTTGTTTCTTAAAAAATTTGAGCCAAAAGATCACTCTAAATCACCAATTAAGATCTTCTTTTCCTTGTAACTAATCAAGAGTTGATTTGAATGAATTTCTAAGGTATGGAGCTACTGGTTTTCTTCTAGAATTGATGTCAAAATTCCTAGTGTAAGAGGAAACTTTAGTTGCTTAGGTTTACTTTTAGATGTATAGAGTGTCCTTGATGCGAGCAAAGTTAGCGATGGTAGGGCAGTGTCGGGAGCGAGGTTAGCATTGCAAGCAAGGCTGACAGTTTGAGCAGGGTTGGCAAAGTAAGCAGAGGTGGCTAGCATGGCATGGAGCTCATTTTAGCAAGTGGTCCAATTACAAGATCGCAAGCCAAGAAGCTTAAATCTACCTTCCATGGCTTTTTAAGTTGATTTGTGGAAGAAATACTTGGTGGACAGGCCTTTGAAGCCAAGGATGTGAAGGAGAAACAACCCATAATTTTAATCCATTCATGTTATTTAATATGTATTAAGGCCCAATAGTTATACTTATTTAGAAAGTAAGGGCCTTATTTGTTTCTGTTAAATTTATACTTTGTTTAATCTATTAGTTCTTAAGGGTGTGATTAGCCAACCAAATGCTACCTTATAACCCTAATTAGGGTTTAGCTATTTATAGCTCATTTAGGGTTGTAAGATGAGAGTTTTTATCATTCTATTAAATTATATTTGGCTTAGCCGAATTTCATTTCAAGAGAGGGTTCATCTTCTTCTTGTTGCATCAGGAATTGGAATAAACTTATCAAGGTAACACTTGTGACATTCTTTCTAGTTCTTCTTTATTCTGTCCAATTCTCTATGTTTTTAATTGCATGTCAATTAGGGGTTTAGTAGGAATAAAATTGACAAAACAGGAAGCTAAAATAAAAAATTTTGATTCTTCCCTAAGTGAGAGCTGAAATAAACCCTTGACTCTATGATTCAAACATTCTTACATCAATTAGGAAGGTAAGATATGGTGTACATACGAAAGGAAATTGATTGAAAATAAGAAATCCTAAACAGTTTTAGAAAGAAAATTAATAATACCAAAAATTATGCAGAAATTTTTGGATGGCCTATTCGCCCTAAAATTGAATGATTTGGGGCTGTGGCAGGCCATTACAGGTAAAATTCGTAACAAATGTAGGGCTAAAAAATCAGTTTCTAAATTGGTATTGTGTATTTTGTAACTCTTTTGTAGCAAAAATTTATGGCCTCCCAAAGCTGACCCTTCCACCACAAAATTTGACCCTTTATTATAAACCTTAATTTCAATCCAAAAAGGTTTTCTTCAACCCTAACTTTGCTCTAGCAACCGCCAAACAATTTATTTTCATTTTTCTTCTTTTCTTTTTTTTAAGCTGAAGAACTAATAGAACAAAATTTAAATTTTGAATTGATTGAAACAAAAATAACAAATCATTGAATTGATTAAAGTAAAAAAAAGTATCACAGAAAGCATAAAATATAGATAGAGCTGCATCATTATATAAAGCTTGAGGAGATGGTGAACATGGCCATGAAGGTAAACTCAAGCAAAGGGGGGTAGCCAGGGGTTCCTCCAATTATACCTCAACTTGGACCTCAAAGTGGCCAAAGAATGATGAGCAGACTAAAGATGAGAGGTCTAAGGATAGAGACTCAAATTCTAAGGTGAAAGGTATAGGTTTTGAAAAGAGCAAAAGAACCGCTTTCACAAATAAAGGTACTATTGATTTTTCTAATTCTTCTAATAGGAAAAGAAATATTAAGTGCTTGAAATGTTTGGGTAATGGGCATATTGCTTCATAATGTCCCAATAAAAGACTATGTTTATGAGAGATAATGAGGAAATTTAATATGAATATGAATCTGACAGTGATTCTATGCTTAGTTTGGAGGATTGTAGTGATGTTGAGATTGAGTATGCTGTTTGTGATGAATCTTTGGTAGTTACGTGTGCACTTAATGTTCAGGTTAAGGAAGAGAGAATAGAATAAAGGGAAAACACCTTTAACACAATGTGTTTGGTAGGAGGAAAAGTTTTCAACATGATTATAGATGGAGGAAGCTGTGCAAATGTGGCTAGTACAACCTTAGTTGATAAGTTAGGGTTGAAGTATGAAAAACACCCTAAACCATATAGGCTACAGTGGCTGAATGATAGTGGTAAAGTAAAGGTAAGAAAACAGGTTGTGGTGTCATTCTTTATTGGGAAATATGTTGATGAAGTGTTGTGTGATGTAGTACCCATGCAAGCTGGACATTTACTGTTGGGTAGGCCTTGGCAATTTGATATGAAAGTCAGAAATAATGGGTATAAGAATGGGTATTCTTTTAGTTTGAAGGGATAGATTTTCACTTTAGCACCTTTATCTCCAAAGGAAGTGTATCAAGAATAGATTAAGATGATGAAAACTTCAAATGGGGATTCAGGTAGTGAGGTAACTAAAAGAATAGAGGGACAAAAGGTCAAGAGAGAAAAGAAACAATTATGTGGCCTGATAGGGAGTGACTGCATAAGTGAGGAAAAGAAAGAGAGATGTGCGGGAGAGAACAATAAGAGGAGAGAAAATAAGAATGAATAGAAGCAGAGTTTCTTTGCAAAAGATAGAGATCTTAAGAGTTCTTTTATAGCCATAAGATCACTTATAGTAATAAGGTTTGAGGAGAGTTTATTGGTTATGACTGACCTTAAACCAAATCTGCTAAGTGGTTTTGTTTCTTTGTTGTAAGAATTCGATGATGTCTTTCCTGAAGAGAATATGAAGATCCCCCCTTGAGAGGTATTAAGCATAAAATTTATTTTGTATCTAGAGCAGTAATTCCAAATGGGCTTGCTTATTAGAGTAACCCAGAGGAGACAAAGGAACTCCAAAGGCAAGTAGATGAACTGTTGGAGTACAGGCATGTAACATGCCCTACATAGTCTATACACTTAACTACATAGGTGGTGTCACCTAAATACTTACACTTGTCTATATATGTATTATAAAAATAAAACTAAAATACTTCTATGTATTAATGCAATTATTAAAATTTCAAAAGAACTATTATATTCATGCCTCTATTACAAATATATATATGTTAATTTATAAAGAACTCCTATTGTTAACTTACATTATTATAATTCTCAAATTACTCTCAAACTTATACAACTATCATACAAAATTATAAAGTATTGCCATGTGAACTATACAGAATACAATATTTATAATAATATTCTTTGAACCTTTGTGATGCAATTTACTAGGAACGTATAT
The DNA here is from genome assembly GCA_947685225.1 of Garcia nutans. Classification (NCBI taxonomy): domain Eukaryota; kingdom Viridiplantae; phylum Streptophyta; class Magnoliopsida; order Malpighiales; family Euphorbiaceae; genus Garcia; species Garcia nutans. The sequence continues at coordinate 24,998,868 of CANTUV010000007.1, read as the reverse complement.
CTCCTACTCTGCAGTCTCAACTCTTCTTGTTTGATCTGCACAACATAAAATAGTTCTAACACGCTAAGTAAAGCTTAGTAGTGCTTATATATTTACAACATGCAAGAAAATTTAAAGGAAAGAGAACTATACATAAAATGATTTAAAAATAATAGAAATTATTACTTTTAGAATGTTAAATAATGATATTAATAAATTCATTGAAACTTGAAATACTAGACACAATTAAATTCAAAATCAGTTAATTTAACAATAACCATATAACACATTATTTTCAATATAGATAACTTCTTTAATAATGCCCATACACGCTGAACTCATATCTTAGGTTTGGATAACGAGTCACTGTTGGTAATTTAATACCCATTGTATAAAATTTGGCCAATGGCCCACTATAGCACGAATGCCTACTAAATATGGTGACACAAAGTGTCCATTGATGGCACAGAGTGCCCACTATCACTTTAGATATCCTCCCTTTAGCCAGCCATTTAATCCCAAGCTAGATATAAAATCAATATGATTTGGGAAATTCAGTAGTTTTTAATTAACATTAAATTATGTATAGAATTTCAATAGAATATTTCTTATATCAACACCTGGTATCACACATATTTATCATATATTCAAAATAAATTTGTTACACTACTTGTTAAGATTGATTTCAAAAATCCTTTACACTTTGAGGCCTTATAATATTTTAGGCTGAAATTACAGATGAAAGACAAAGAGAACAATTATTTTAGGCAATTTCTTCAAGTGACATGCCCAATGATATGGGTGTGTCAATGACCGTGTCGTTTGCCATTCTTACAGAAGCTTTGACACACCCAACGACATGGGCATACCACTGGCCATGCCATTTATTTTTTATCATAGTAGCTATGACGTGCCCAATGACACGGGCATGTTATTGGTCATATCATCAATATTGAAATACAACATTATTGACACACCCAGTGACATGGCTGTGTCACTGGCTGTGCCAAGCAAAATTCTGTATTTCGCATGCTCAATAACTTAAACGCAATATATCCAAATATATGATAAAAATGAATCAAAAACTAGTTTCTTTGATATAGAAAGAGTCTATATCAAATACTTTTCAGTAATAACTCATCAAAGATAACTCAATCAACCACTTTAAACAATAAAATTCATAGAAATTCAAATAGTTGCAAATTAAAATACATAAGCACATACCTCTTTCAAAATCCCTTTTCTTCTTTAATTACTTGTTGATAATCTCACATTTTTCAGCTTATTCTTCTAAAAACCTAAAACTAGATGTGATTTCCTCTTAAATTTTGGCTAGATTTTTGAAAAGAAGGAAGAAAGGAGGAGTTTTGGTGGTGTTGGTGATGATATGTGTTGATGAAGATGAAAGAAGAAAGAAGAAGTTTCCACACATACACACACCTATCCACACATATATATATATGGTTTAATCTAGTGTGGCCACTCTCATATTAGCTATAGTGTACCCTCACTCTTAACCTTTGATTCTAATTCAATTTTTTTAGTCTCATAAAACCAAAAAAATAAATAATTTTTCTAGTAAATTTTATGATTTACTATTTACATCACTTATCCATGCCACTTTTATCACTATTTACTATCAATTATCAATATTAAATTAAAAGCTTAGTATTTAAAATTTTAAGCATTACAAGGCATGTATGAGATAGCCTTAGCACATGTGCTGTACCAGTGTTGTTGGCACCCAAGAAAGATGGAACATGGAGGATGTGTGTGGATTATCGTGCAGTAAACAAAATCGCTATAAAGTATTGCCATCCCATTCCGATTAAATGACATGTTAGATGAGTTATATGGTGTATGCATTTTCACTAAAATAGATTTGAAAAGTGGATACCTCGTGTACCAGGTCCTAGGTGCCACTCAAATGCTCACTCCCCAAAATACCAACAAGAAGTGATGGGACCCGTAATAATCATCCTCCTCCTCAACAAAGGCTCAGCCTCGATCATCACCCCTATCCAGGGTCTCTCTTGCTTGTTCTGCTCTCCCCACCAAGCAATATCAACCAAAAGTGGAAAAACAGAGAAGTAAGTATCTAAGATATAAGTAATTAATCAATAGGACTAATTATTTTCTTATTTACCTGCCCCTATGTAACATCCACAAAATAAAATAAACTAAAATAAAATTAAACTAAAATGAATAATTTGAGGGAGAAATGAAGATTTAGAAGTGAAAAAATAGATTGAATATGTTAAATTTATGTGGAATATAAATAACATATAAAAGTCAATATGTGAATAGTGAAACATAAATAGTGAAGCGTAAATAGTGAAATATGAATAGTAAAACATGAAAAATATAAACCCATCTTCTTCCTTTCTTATTGTTGGCCAAAACTCCATGGAAGCCAGGGGAAGTTTTTATTTTCTTCCAAACACCAATTTTTAATGGATTTTCAAGAATCAAAAGAAGTTTTGTAATTTGTCAATAAATTGGTAAGTTTTCTTTACGAAAATTTTATATTTCTTTAAAAGTGTGATTATGTGAAAATTTAGAATTTTATGTAGTATGTTATAATTGTTAAAATGGGTATGGAAAGTGTTGTCTTGATGAGGAGGTAAAGATTTTAAGGTTGTTTGGTTGATTTGTTTACGTTTGATGGTAGTTTGGAAGAGGAAGAGAGTGAGTTAGAGTTTTAGGAATAGTAAACATCAAGAATTTATGTTTATTTGATTTTATGATTTGAATTGTGTTATTCAATGATGTTAATAATGAAAATAAACTTAAATTACCATTTGGAATTATTTGTAATGAAAAACCAAAATCAAAGTGGCTTAGGGAAAAATTTTAGAATTTTGGAGAAAATGTGATACATTGTGTTTTAATGCTTAAAATGTGTTAAAATATAATGTATTAGATATATTTAAGCTAAAAACTCAATTTGGAATGTGTTGGAATGTTTTTCTAAGGTTAAAGTTCATTATGGAAAAAACTTGGAAAATTGTTGAATTATGCTTTAATTTTTGTTTTAGGCTTTAAACACCTAGAATTGTGATGTTAATTGATTATGTTCATTCACATTGGATATAGGTGTTGAGTATATAGGATTTTCATCAACCTAGTGGTGAAGGAGTTTTGGGTATATTGGAAGTGGAATGGAGTTTTAACTCCATTTATTGCTTTAAAGAGGTTAGTACATACTTTATTCATAATGTGTGTAATTGTATTGAATTTTAGCATAACACATTACATATGTTAAATGTGTGATGATATTTGATTTTTATGAATATGTGTATATGACATTGTTTGAAGTAACAATGCTTGGTTTGTGTTGGTTTTGGCATGATTTGCTATTTAAGAATGGCCAAATGAATTGTTTCTGTAAAATGAATTGTTTGTGCAAAATGTGTAAAGTGTAATTTATGCATTAACATGAGGAAGTAAACCACATTTGCATTATTTATAATAATGATTTGTGAAAACTATGGTGTGAGTCGAGATGTAAAAGCACATTGAAAGAAATATGTATTGTGTGTACCTTATATACTATCTATTTGCTAGAAAATTGCGCTTGGATGTTGGCATACCATACACTAAAATGGATAAGACACTGGTGTCATAGAGATGTGCCTACGCCCGAGTGAGAGACCAATAATAGACCAAGGCAACGAGCCTGGGACTAGATAATTGTATAAGGTATTTGGGCCCAATGTGTATGGATGTTTAGTGTGTTGTGTAATGTGTATAAATAATGTTTAACATTTCTAGCATGATGCAAATATGGCATTATACATGTATGACATCATTTTTAAATTTTATTAAAGTATGTACTACTAGGCAATATGCTTAGCGCGATTGAATTCCATCGTGCAGGTGACAGAGTAGATCTGGGAGTTTCGAAAAGTGCTGCTAGACCACTCCAAGTCTAAGTTTTTGTGTGTGAAGATCCTTGAGCTTTTGCGGACCAGTGTTACTTGCATAATATGTATACAATTTTAAATTTTTTTTAAAAAAATGCTTTTGAGTATGTACATTATATATATATAATCATGTATGCGGTGTAAAATATATATTTTTACTTTTGTGTAATATTAAAATAAAAATGGCATATATATATGGATGTGTTTTTGTGAACTTTTGGAGGATTGAGCCGTTGGTCTATTTGGAGGAATGGGTGTATTGAATAAATAGTTGGGAGTATATTTTGATTGTAAGTTGTGTTATTTATTATATAAAATATAAACAAAACTCGGGCGAATTTTTTCTAGAGATTTTCTGTTTAATATATCTTTTTACTATTTAAATCATTAATGGTTATTTTTATTTATTTGTTAAAATACATTTTAAGTGTTTTAAAAATGGTTAACATAGATTTATGAAAGTTTTTATAAAGAGCGTACTGTGACATTTTTATATTCTATATATGTATTTTACATATATTAGGTATATATATTATATGTATATAAAGTATAAGGGTGTTACATTTATTTGATATCAGAGCCTAGGTTTGAGGTTCTTGACCTAGCTGGGTTTTTGGAAAGAGAAAATGAAATTTTAAATGTGATTTTAACATGTTATACATGCATTGCACTGGCATTTTATCTAGTCTCTGATGTGGCGGTTCTTTTTGTATTTACAGATTATGGTGAATATGGTGTCTCAGACACATGAGTCTAGTGAAGAGAGTGCCAAGAGTGTTGCTCCTAGAGAGGTTGATATTAGATCTGATGCAGAGATAGCTGGGGAAGCATCAGTGCCAGCTAGACTAGTTGTTGAGAAGGTTTCGCCAGGATGGGTGTGACATATGGTGAAATTGTTACGGCAGGCTCCGGTGCAACCTTAGCCGCTGCCCAAGCAGTAGCTACTAACTAGAAAGTATGACAAGCTAAGAAAATTTAGAGCTATAGATTTCTTTGGCACTACAGATCTAGCTATAGTGGAGGAGTGGCTGGATAGAGTTCATAGGATATTTATATAGCTATAGGCTAGTGCAGAAGAGAAGTTTGATTATGCCATGTCTCTTCTACAGAGGGATGCTTATGATTAGTGGAAGAAAGATCCTCATGCTACCAAAGATCCTCCGGTATTGAAATATGATTATTTTCTGCAGGAGTTTAATAAGAAATATACTCCTTGGGAGCATAAAGATACTAAAAAGAAAGAGTTTTTGGGTTTAAGACAAGAATCAAAGACAGTGACATACTATGAGAAAGATTGCATTAGATTGAGCAAGTATGCAGGAGGAATTGTGACCGATGAGATTGATAGATGCCAAAGATTTGAGGAGGGTTTGAGGCCATCTACCATGTGTTTGGTAGTAGGCTCATGATATGAGGATTTCTCCAAGTTAGTTGTAGCTGCCAGAAGTGTAGAGAAGGCACAGGGACTTGCAGCAGTTGCCAGAGCAGAGGGTAGAGATAGGTGACTACAGACTGAGGTGGGGTCTTCATCATCAAAGAGAAGTAGAGGAGGTTCTTCACAGAGGTTTGGTAGAGGCCAGGGACAGCCTGGTAGGGGTTCTCAGTAGCAGAGGTAGAGTCCGAGATCTACTACTTCATTTGCTAGTGCTTCGACCCCAGTTTCACAGAGATCTCTTCTATCCCCTTATGCTCAGTGTGGTTAGTTTCACAGGGGGTGTTTATTGGGGGTATCAGTACATCTTCTATTGGCTATTTTAGATGTGGGTCCCGTGACCATTTTATCAGAGATTGTCCAATGCCACTAGTGGATAGATAGAATGAGATAGTAGTGTCCAAATCTAGTGACAGAGGCGGTCGAGGTGGCAGATTTGGATTCAGTCAGAGAGGAGGATCCACAGTGGGGACTAGTAAATTAGAGCAGATAGGGTCATCTCAGAGAGTATATGTGATGCAGCGGCAGCTTAGTGCTTCTGATGTTGTAGCTGGCACATTCTCTTTACTCGATATTTCTGTGCATGCATTAATTGATCCTAGATCGACACATTCATACATCAGTGCATCCATCCTGCCTATGAGTGATATGCATTCTGAGTTATTAGGGTATGATGTGCTGGTGACTAACTCTTTAGGACATAGTGTAATAGTTAGTAAGATGCACCAAGATAGTCCAATTATTGTTTAGGATGAGGAATTTCTTGGTGACCTGGTTGAGATGCCGTTTAGGGAGTATGATGTGATTTTGGGTATGGATTGGTTATCCAGACATGAAGCTGTTGTAGACTATCGGTAGAAATGTGTTACTTTGAAAACATGTGATGGGAAAGACATAGTGGTATCTGGTGAACAAACACACCTTGCATCCATGTTTATTTCAGTTATGTCAGCTAGGAGGATGATCTGGAAGGGGTGTGAGGCATATTTGGCTCATATTATAGATACTGAGATAGTGAAGTCTCAGCTGGACAGTATACCTACAGTAGCAGAGTTTCAAATGTGTTTCCTGATGATTTATTGGGGTTGCCTCTAGAGAGAGAGGTGGAGTTCGGTAATGATTTGATGCTCGGTACCACTCCTATCTCTATTACTCCTTACCAGATGGCACTTGTTGAATTAAAGGAGTTGAAGGTGCAGCTACAGAAGCTTCTCAATAAAGGGTTTATCTGCCCTAGTGTATCACCTCGGGGAGCACTGGTGTTGTTTGTAAAGAAGAATGATGAAACTTTAAGGTTGTGCATTGATTATCGGTAGTTGAATAACGTGATCATCAAGAATTAATACCCATTGCCTTGCATTTATGATCTCTTTGATCAGTTGAAAAGAGTTGTAGTGTTTTCCAAGATTGATTTGAGATTGGTTTATCGTCAGCTGAGAGTTAGTGATGTAGATGTGCTTAAGACTGCATTCTGCACGAGGTATGGCCATTATGAGTTTTTAGTGATGCCTTTTGGGCTGACAAATGCACCAGTTGCATTCATGGATTTAATAAATTGGGTGTTTAGGCCATACTTAGATTAGTTTATGGTAGTGTTCATTGATGATATCCTGGTATACTCTCACAGTAAAGAAGAGCATGACAGACATTTCTGGATTGTGTTGCAAACCTTAAGAGAGAAACAGATGTATGCCAAGTTGTCAAAGTGTGAATTCTGGTTGGATCAAATGTCTTTCCTTGGGCATGTTGTTTCAGTAGAGGGTATAAAAGTTGATCCGAGTAAAGTTGAAGCAATCTTGAATTGGAGTCCACCGAAGAATGTAACTGAGATTAGAAGTTTTCTGGGATTGGCTGGTTATTATCATCGGTTTGTGAAGGAATTTTCCATGATAGCTTCGCCACTCACCAAACTACTTCGGAAAGATGTAAAATTTATGTGGACTGATCGATGTAAGGCGAGTTTTGAGCAGTTAAGGAATATGTTGTCTTAGGCTCCTATCCTTACCCTACCTGTGGAAGGTAAACCCTATGCGATATGCATTAATGCTTCACATAATAGTTTAGGTTGTGTTCTGATGCAGGAGGGTAGAGTAATTGCTTATGCATCCTGACAGTTGAAGCCTTATGAATTTACTGGGAGCTGGGATAAATATTTACCTTTGGCTGAATATTTACCTTTGGTTTAATTTGCATATAATAATAGCTTCTAGTATAGTATTGGGATGGCTCCTTATAAAGCTTTGTATGGCAGGAAGTGCAGGACATCGTTGTGTTGGGATGAGGTTAGAAAAGGCAAGCTTGAATGTCCCGATTTTATTAAGAAAACAGAGGAAAAAGTTAAGGTAATTTGGGATAGATTGAAAAAAACATCAGACGCTAGAAATCCAATTTGTATTTGAAGAGGAAAGACATAGAGTTTAATGAGGGAGGTAAGGTGTTTTTGAAAGTATCTCTTTGGAAGAAAATTTTAAGATTTGGTCGAAAAGATAAATTAAGTCCTTGATTTATTAGTCCATATGAAATACTAGAAAGAGTGGGATCAGTGGATTATAGATTGGCTTTGCCACCCAAGTTAGAAAAGTTACATAACGTCTTTCATGTCTTAATGCTTTGGAGGCATAGATCAGATCCATCTCATGTCTTATCAGTTGAGTCGATTTAGGTGAGTTCAGATTTGCCCTATAAAGAAGAGCCAGTGGCTATTTTAGCAAGAAAGTTAAAAAGTTAGGAAATAAGAGAGTGCTATTGGTTAAAGTATTATGAAAAAAAATGCTCTACCAGGAAGCAACATGAGAGAGTGAGCAAGTTATGCGAAGCTAGTATCCTCAACTATTTCTGATATAATACCAGGTAATTTTGAGGACAAAATTCTTTTAAGGAGGAAAGAGTTGTAACATCCACAAAATAAAAATAAAATAAAATAAAACTAAAATGAATAATTTGAGGGAGAAATGAAGATTTAGCAGTGAAAAAATAGATTGTATATGTTAAATATATGGAATATAAATAATATATACAAGTCAATATGTGAATAGTGAAATATAAATAGTGAAGCATAAATAGTAAAATGTAAATAGTAAAACGTGAAAAATATAAAACTATCTTCTTCCTCTCTTGTTATTATTAGCCAAAACTCCATGGAAGCAAGGGGAAGCTTTTCTTTTCTTCCTAACACCAATTTTTAAGCGAATTTTCAAGAATCAAAAGAAGTTTTGGTGATTTTTCAACAAATTGGTAAGTTTTCTTTACGAAAATTTTGTATTTTTTTAAAATTGTGATTATGTGAAAATTTAGAATTTTATATAGTATGTTATAATTGTTAAAATGGGTATGAAAAGTGTTGTCTTGATGAAGAGGTAAATATTTTAAGGTTGTTTGGTTGATTTGTTTAGGTTTGATGGTAGTTTGGAAGAGGAAGAGAGTGAGTTAGGGTTTCAGGAATAGTAAACATAAAGAATTAATGTTTATTTGATTTTATGATTTTAATTGTGTTATTTAATGATGTTAATAATGAAAATGAGCTTAAATTATCATTTGGAATTAGTTAGAATGAAAAACCAAAATCAAAGTGGCTTAGGGTAAAATTTTAGAATTTTGGAGAAAATGTGATACATTTTGTTTTAATGCTTAAAATGTGTTAAAATATAATGTATTAGATGTATTTAAGCTAAAAACTCAATTTAGAATGTGTTGGAATGATTTTCCAAGGTTAAAGTTCATTATGGAAAAAACTTGGAAAATTGTAGAATTATGCTTTAATTTTTGTTTTAGGCATTAAACACCTAAAAATGTGATGTTAATTGATTATGTTCATTCACATTGGATATAGGTGTTGAGAATATAGGATTTCCATCAACCTAGTGGTGAAGGACTTTTGGGTATATTAGAAGTGGAGTGAAGTTTTAACTCCATTTATTGCTTTAAAGAGGTTAGTACATACTTTATTCATAATGTGTGTAATTGTATTGAATTTTAGCATAACACATTACATATGTTAAATGTGTGATGATATTTGATTTTTATGAATATGCACGTATGGCATTGTTTGAAGTAACAATGCTTGGTCTGTGTTAGTTGTGGCATGATTAGCCATTTAAGAATGGCTAAATGAATTGTTTGTGCAAAATGTGTAAAGTGTAATTTATGCACTAACATGAGGAAGTAAACCACATTTGCATTATTTATGATAATGATTTGTGGAAACTATGGTGTGTGTTGAGATGTAAAAGCACATTAAAAGAAATGTGTATTATGTGTACCTTATATACTATCTAATTGTTAGAAGATTGCGCTTGGATGTTGGCATACCATACACTAAAATGGATAAGACACTGGGTGTCATAGAGATGTGCCTACACCCGAGTGAGAGACCAATGATCGACCAAGGCAACGAGCCTAGGACAAGATAATTGTATAAGGTATTTGGTCCCAATGTGTATGGATGTTTAGTGTGTTGTGTAATGTGTATAAAAAATGTTTGACATTTCTAGCGTGATGCAAATATGACATTATACACGTATGACATCATTTTTAAATTTTATTAAAGTATATACTACTAGGCAATATGCTTAACGCGATTGAATTTCATCGTGCAGGTGGCAGTGTAGATCCAGGAGTTTCTGAAAGTGCTGCTAGACCACTCTAGGTCTAAGTTTTGGTGTATGAAGATCCTTGAGCTACCATGGATCAGTGTCACTTGCATAACATGTATACACTTTGAAACCTTTTTAAAACTTTCTTTTGAGTATGTACACTATATATATAATCATGTATGTGGTGTAAAATATATATTTTTACTTTTGTGTAATATTGAAATAAAAATGGCATATATATATGAATGAGTTTTTGTAAAATATTGAGGATTGAGCCTTTGGGCTGTTTTGGAGGAATAAGTGTATTGAATAAATAATTGGGAGTGTATTTTGATTACAGGTTATGTTATTTAAAATTTGGGATTATTAAAAATGTAGACAAAACTATTGTGAATTTTTCCTAGAGATTTTGTTTTTAATATATCTTTTTACTATTTAAATCATTAATAGTTATTTTTATTTATTTATAAAATACATTTTATGTGTTTTAAAAATGGTTAACGTAGATTAATGAAAGTTTTTATAAAGACCGTACTATGACATTTTTATATTTTATGTATACTGTGTGTATATATATTATATGTATATAAAGTATAAAGGTGTTACACCCTAGGTGAGTGAGTGAAGGTGACCTCAGAGCCTTGGTAGACTATGAGCGCCCTTTCCTAGAGCCTTATCCCTAAACTAGGAATCGAGTCATGGAAAGTCCTGGTTGCGCTGATGTCCCTCCTTGATACTAGGAGGAGGGATCAAATAGAGATCGTAAGCCCAAACATGCAAAAGGAAGGAAGCTAAAGGAGTTAAAAGAAGATATTTACATAAAAAAAGGAAAGCATATTAAGAAAAGAAAGATTTGAAACTGACCTCAACAACAGCCATAAGGCCAATAGGGAAATCCTTCCCCCGACAGATCATGTCAAACCCATGGTATAGGGTCGACAAGCTAGCTTTGCACCAATTGTATTTAGATACCTTTGTCATATTTGAGAGCACCTATAGTACATTAGAATTGGTGGCAGAGTTAGAATCTATAAAGATTGTGCACATCACATTTGTCCCTCTACATCGCCTTGTAGGGCAACTAGCCTTGCTGGAGTCCAATGGCTGACTATATTGGATACTTAATCTTTCCACTTTTCAACCCAAGAATGAAAACAAACAAGTGAATATACTCTCGCTTAGTGATTTTTATATAATCGAAAGGGGTCATCTCACCGGTGAAGCTCAGTCCTATAATAGTTGCAAAATCTAAGGGACTAACAGTAAGCTCCCCAAAAGGCAAGTGAAAAGTATGAGTGGGTGCATCCACCACTCTCCTAAAGCTTGGTTCACATAATGATCCATTTTTCCACCTCTCTGGCATAGCCTGCAACAATGCATAATGACTAAAAGATCAAATAATTTCTTTCATCGAATTCAGAAGGGATTGGAACCAAGAACATGATAAATCCAAGCCACCAGTAGCTCAAACTAAGCCTACATTGAATTGCAAAAAAAAAAAAAAAAACAAAATGTAGATATGACAAATGAATAAATTACTAATCCATACAATTTGTTTTTTTTTTGTTTTAGGTATCAATCCAGAAACTGAGTAGATAAAAATACTCGAGTTTAGTAATAATTATTGTCAAGCTCGACATAATTATTAATGAGCTCTACCATTTTAAAAGAAAGAAACTATCAAGTGAAGCTAGCAAATATCGTGTTCAATTTCAAAGTACTTGGGTAGTTAGATTGACAAACTCGACTTTTCACAATTGATGAACTCGACAATACTTTAAAGGATTCAAAGGAAAAATTAGCAAATCAAGCAAGTCCATTAATTATTACAGAACACAATGAAAAATATCAAATAAATAATGTTAAAATTTGTTGAGTTTGGAATTTTTGATACTTTTCAAGATTATCAAATATGAGCATAAAGATGTTCGACAATTTCTAAAAAATACCAAAATCAGTATTGCATTTTCGATGAGCAAAGAACATTGTCGAGCTTGGTAATACAAAGTACCGAGCTCGATAATCCTTGTTAGCCAGAAGATTTAAGACATGGCCGATGAACACAAAACATAGTATAAAGTAAATATCAACTAAAAAGCAATTCAAAACTTCATGCAAACAAGTAAAAGTAATCAATCATTACTTGGGAGCACCTTGCTTTTCATCACTGCCCATTTAAAGGAAGAAGAGGTAGGTTCAACCTTGAGGAAAGCATCATAGAGGATAGAATACAATGGAAGCATCCATGTCTATTGGAATGAGGGTAGTCGAGAAAGCCCTCATCAGACAATTGTTGTTCTTCAACCATTTGATCTATTAAGGATGATTATTTACATGATTAAGTTAAAAAAGTGAGAAAATAAGGAAAACAAGATTGCAAGGTTAGAATTCTAATATGTGCACGATTGCCAAATTAGGAAGAAGAAAAGAGAGAGAGGTGCTAACACTATTTAAATGTTTTGACAAAATTATCAAGCTCGACATTTTAAAATATCTAACTTGACAATTTTGCAAACTTCAACAACTTTTAAGGGAAGGCTCTCTCCTTTGTACTTTTTTCCTTTCTTCGATGGTTTCTTATTTACATGGCACTCACATAAGAATATTTTGTATGAATTTTCACAAATTCAAAGCATGCAACCTTATGGTATTGGCACCGAGATTTTTGTGGAAACTGACCTGCGAGTGAAATGATTCTTAGAAACTATGGCCATGGAGGTTGTGAATGCTGACTTAGAGATGACTCTTACTCTGAATTATCAACCCCAGAAGATTGCATGCCCTCTCAAAACTATCATGGAGGGATTATTGAGGTAAAATAAAGATCTCATCCTAACGAAAGGATATGATCTAGGTAGCCAAAATCTCACATCCACTATAATAAGCATAATACCTTGCTGTAGAATTTGTTTAGCTTGCTATTTTCACTAAAAACCCTACCTCAAATGGAGAATATTGACATTAGTCAACATCCAAGGTTTTTGAAATAGAAGCCAAAAGACAAAATCCCCAAAAAGATGACACGGAAGAAAAGAAGAAATAAAAGAAAAGCCAAAATCCAAAATCCCCATAAAGGAGACAAGGAAGAAAAGAAGAAATGAAAGAAAAGACAAATGATAAATTCCCTAAGAATAGAGACAAGGATGAAAAGAAGAAATGAAATAAAAGCCAAAAGATGAATTCCCCAATAATAGAGACAATGATGAAAAGAAGAAATGAAGGAAAAGTCAAAAGACAATTTCCTTAAACAATGGAGACAAGGACACAAGGAGGAAAAGAAGAAATGAAAGAAAAATCAAAAGCAAAATCCCCAAGATGATAGCAAGGAAGAATGAGACAGAAGACTTATATGAGCGAATGATGTCACAAATTCTTCAAATCATTAAAGCCCCATTACGAAGCCCAAGAACCATATAATGACCCTATTACAGGCCTAAAAGACCTAAGGATCTTTTAAAAAGGTTAAAATGACCCCATTACAAGCATAAAGGACCTGGGGATCTTTCAAAAAGGTTAAGATACATTTGTGGAGATAATCCCGACATGCATGCTTATGGAAGAAGAAAGTTACTTTACAGCAATCTGGAGTTCAATTTTTGGGTATGTGCCTATCTAAAGTATAACACTTCATAGCCAAAAGGATGAGAGTAATGATTGCAGTAGGGGACTTTCCTTGGAAAACACTCACCAATAACACAAACGTCGCTTGCATATTTAAAATAACAAATATTCCCAATGCTTTTATTAGAGTTTGTTAAATGTCACTGACACATCGGAGTTATGAGTCAAAAAGACATTTTTAATTATTTACTCTAAAATATCTTTTTACAAAGGGGGCAAGAGAATTTACATTAGATGAAAATATCATGGGCATAAAAAGATAACTGAATTATTTTCAAAAGTAAGTCAAATATCATATCTAGATTCAGCCAACCTGGAAATCAAATAGCCATTTCAAATTAAGATAAAAAATCAAATTAGCTAGAGGGAAATCAGGTCTGAAGGAGCTAAAAGTCAACAACTAGAGGACATTTAGGTCAGCAGGAGATAAAAGTCATCAGCCAAAGGACAATAAGGTCTAGAGGACAATCAGGTCAAAAGGAGTAAAAGTCATTAGATGGAGGATGATACAGTCTGAAGGAGTTAAAAGTCAAATCAGCCGAAGGATAATAAGGTCTGAAGGAGCTAAAAGTCAAATTAGTCAAAGGATAATCATGTCTGAAGAATCTAAAAGTCAACAACTAGAAGATTATCTAGTTTAAAGGTGCTAAAAGTCATTAGTTAGAGGACAAATAAGTTAAAAGGAGCTAAAAGTCAAATTAGTCGGAGCACAATCAGGTTCGAATGAGCTAAAAGTCATTAGCCGGAGGACGAATAAATCTGAAAGAGCTAAAATGATTAGTTGAAGGATGATCAGGTTTGAAAGTGCTAAAAGTCAAATCAACTAGAGGACGAGCATGTCCTAAGGAGGGTGACTATGCTCTATTAAAGTCAAATAGTTAGAAGATGGGCATGTTTGAAGGTAGCTGTATTGGCACATTGATTAAGGGAAGGTACTTTAAGGTATCATCAAGCTAGTGGTACATATGCTTTTTTCACATACGAAATTTCAAAAGGTTTGCATCACTCAACTTTACACATTGAAATCTGCCACCTTAACAAGGAATATCAAACTCAACAGTAAGACCATCGACTTCGAAAATTATCTATAAATGTTGAGCAAACAGCTGAATGACTATGTTCAATGAATCTATATAATTGATGAGTTACGTAACTGGACAATTTTATATTAATGAGAATGACATTTTCCAAAATAGACAACACCAGTCATCTATAAAAAGAAAATCTTAGGCTCTCTTTCAGGGGTTCCAACCGGCAGAGTTCAAAAATCTTTTTCCTCTAAAAGCCCTCTATTCGGTGACCTATAAAGCATCCATCTTAGTGAATCAAGTTACTTCTAACCATCTAGGCTAGTCAAAGGAGATTCAAAAACTACAGTAAGTCACTGTGAATCACATTCCTTTAGCAGTAAGCTTCTCAAATTTCTTTACATTATTCATTCTTTACTTCATATCATTTTTTCATAAATGTTACTGATATTTTCATGTTATTAACACAACTTGATAAGAAACTATAATACTCTAAAGGTATTTTCTATCAAGCTTCACAACAAATGTAGAAATTTTAAAAGAATTCATAAAATAATGCCCCTTAATCACTGAAATCAATCCCTTGTGACCTTATCTAAATTTCTTGATAAAAGGATTAAGATTGTAACACCCTTACACCCTATATACGTACAATACATATTTTTAGCATATGTAAAATACGCATATACGGTATAAAAATGTCACAGCCCGATTTAATAAAAAATTTTCACATTTCCAATTTAAAATTTCAAATTCTAAATATATAAAAATTAAATAGAATATAAATATTCTTTACTTGTTATAAGAACCCAAAATAAATAATATATATAAAAATCTCTGGGAAAAATTTGCCAGAGTTTTGTCTGTATTTTGGATATCCCAAAATTTAGCAATTACACAACCTGCAAAAAGAAAACACTCCCAAATAATTTCCAATCACCATCTCAACCATACTTCTCAATTTCACCAAGTTTCTCAAACATTTATAGATATAGATATATATATAATTTAAAACACACTTACTCTCCCATTGACCCAAACATTCTTTATAATATACAATACATAAAATTCAAAACATAATATATTATGCATAATACTCAAAATGTACAATAACATAAAAATATATACATGCTGCTGGTAGTGTTTCTAATCTCGATAGCAACTCAACAAACTCAACTACAAGTCTAGACCCGACCTGGTCTAGAAGAACTCTTTGGCTCAACTGGGTCTACCCTGTCACCTGCACGATGAAAACAATTGCATTAAGCCAAAGCGTAGTGGTACAAACTTTGATAATAACAATAAAACTGAATGCAATGCCAATGCATAATGCATATAGATGTCACATCATTCCACTTTCTTATATTTTCCAAATATTTCATAATTCATAATTCACATTAAAACAAAGACAAGCATAGGCCCAAAAAGGATCTAATAAGCTATTAAAATTTCAGAGTTACTGCTTTGGTCCATAATGACACCATGTGTCTAGCCCCATAGGTAATATATATATCCATGGATAATGTAACAGCTCTCTTGGACCTCAACCCGACTAGACCCTTAGGCCCCAGTATCTTGGTCCTAAACCCAGTTAGACTGCTGCAGTTTTTGGGGTGAAAAGGCTTACGACCCAGTCTTTTCACCCCAAAAATATCATATTTATCAGTTGGCCTGGCTTACGACCCAGTCTTTTCACCATTCCAGCATGTAGCCCATAGGCAATCATAGGCATGCCGCCAAACCCAGAACTCTGAAAATTGAATAACATACTAGGCACACAATTTATTCATATTTCTCATTATTAATCTCTTTCTCATTTTTACATATTCAATCTAGGTACATTGCCTTATTTTCACATTTTTTTCCTCACTTTTCTCATTTTTTACATCTTTCATTTTTCTCACTTTTCTCAATATCAATTCATTTCATTATTACACATATCTCATTTTTACATTCACAACACATTACCCAATTACTTTGGGTATTTTCACATAATATGCATATTTCAAATTTTACACAATTTGGCTATTATCAATGGCTTTTCACAATGCATTTAACACATATATGACATTACAAATGTCATAGCACATTATTCATACACAATCAATGAACCAAGTAGCTTAATACATTTTCCAACCAAAATGTGTTAAGTCCAAATGTTATGCAAATATAAACATTATATTCAAAGTTTGTACATACTTCCACTAGCAACCCAAAGCAAGCTAAAAACAACCTTCAATCCAATCTTTCTAACTTGCCCTTCACCACTTGGATGAAGCAAATCAACCTTCCTCAATGCCTAAACCAATTGCGAGAGCAAATAATCATTTAGTATCACATTTAATGGCATTTCTAACATTAAACCATAATTACACATCACTCCTATAAATTTTCAAAAATTTAGCATTTCCTTACTTCAACATTAGAATTCCATTCTACTACAATTAAATTAGTGTTTTAAGTTTATTTATATTATTAAAAACATATTTTAATACATTTAAATCATTTACATTATAAAAATACACTCTCATACATAAAATCTCAAAAATGGCATAACCTTCCCCCATTGAAGGTTTTTTATTCCAACACAATCCATTACTCATTCCAAGCTTATATTCATCACTTTTAACACTAAACAACATGCTTAAACAAATAAAATCACACAATTCAACCACTTTGAAAAATCACTTTTCCAAAACCCTAAATCTCCACTTCCATTCTCAAACTCCAACCCAACACCACCAAATCAAATATTTGACTTTAAAATAATTGTTTATGAATCAAAACAACTCATTTGGAATTAATTTGCACAATTAATGTTCATGTTTTCAAAACCCCAAAAATCCATAACCCTAAATTCTTTCTCTTCACCATTCTTTAACCAAACTCCATCATCTCTTCAATCTAACCTTAGAATCATTGTTAACTACCCAAAATAGCATCATACACACCAATTCCAACAATTATAACATATTACATCAAAATCTCAAAACTCACATAATCCAAATTTCCAAGGAATTCAAAGAAAAGAGATGGAAACTTACTAATTTTGGTGAAATCACCAAAAATCCGCTTAAAACTTGTTAATTCCTTCAATTTATGGAGTATGGAAGAAGTAAAATCCTTGGTCTTCAAACTCCCATGGAAAACACGTCCTTGAAGAAGAAGAAGAAGAAGATGCAGACTTTTATATTTCTTTTCCTTTCATTTTTTTTAACCACATATATATATATATTAAAATAATTTAATATTTAATTATTTAATTATTTTTTTAATAAATTAAAAGTCCTAATTTCCCTCTTTCATTCAAAAATAATTTATTTTTGAATTATTTTATTAATTTTAAATTTATAAGATTTAATTACCAAAATACCCTTTTCTTTTAAAAAGTGTTGACTTTTATATGTTATGTATATTTTGCATATATATCACATATACATTCCACTTTTTCATTTAAAATCCCTTCATTTTTCATTTAAAACCATTAATTTAATTTATCCTTTTAAATTATAATTTATTTTATCAAATTTTTCAAAAATTAAAAATTTTCGAAAATTTTAGGATGTTACAAAGATTCCTTCAGTAAAAAATGATTTCAAATTAGCTTACATTTTAAAAGACTATCAAGCATTGATTCTGCCATAGATTGATGAAGATGATCAAGTTTGACATTCTTTGGAATGCCAAGCTTGATATTTTGATCAAATTCCATATTTATATATGTTATTGTGGATCATTTGATTCTTCTTGCAAAATATTTTTAAAGCTCGATAGTTTAAAGAATATTGAGTTCGATAATAGTTTGTCAAAGACTCATCCTTTTACCTTTTTATTATTATTATTTCTAACTTTATGACATTAAGCATTCACTTTGCATAATTTTCTTTTTTAAATTAATGTATATATGTGAATTTAAAGTAATTTTTAGAAACTGTGTATTGGATTTATATAAATATATTTAATTATTTTCTCTAGATTATCTTTTGTAAAGAGTATGTTTGTTTCTACCTCTGTCAGTGCTCATAGGTATTTTTTGTATAAACATGCATCACATTCACCATCCTTTTACACATATATTTTGCTATGTCTTATATTTGTTTTATTTTGCTATTCTTCGTCTGATATTTTGAAATTTCTTACTAAAATATGAATCATAAAGAAGGTAGATTCTTTGAATTGGGCATATGTGAACAAATAAGGATCTTCATCTTTATTTATTCTCATATGTACCTAACTTCCCAAACTAAAAAATAATGGGGTTTGAGATTCCTCGAGAAATCAAGAGTATACTACCCCTATCATTTTTCTGATCCTACCAGGTGGTGACTCCATTTCTCATAGG
Source organism: Garcia nutans (assembly GCA_947685225.1). NCBI lineage: Eukaryota > Viridiplantae > Streptophyta > Magnoliopsida > Malpighiales > Euphorbiaceae > Garcia > Garcia nutans. The sequence continues at coordinate 24,979,948 of CANTUV010000007.1, read as the reverse complement.
TCTTACCTATCAAATCCTTAAGATTAATAACCTGGCAGTATTAGAACAGATAAGTCACTAAGCATGGACAAAATAGGTATTCACATGTATTATTCTTACAATGAGGGGAAAGAAATTTGGGAATATATGATCATTGAGTTTTGTTGAAGATGTTGGCAAAATGAAATTTGTCATCGGGAAGTATTACAAGTGGAAGATGACTAAAGATAAAAGGCATCAGAGTACAAATTAATGAGTATAGACCTCAAGTTAGAAAATATCACTTTGCATGAAGAAATTACGGGTAATTTATTTATTAAAAAGCTTCCCATTCATGGAGCAACTATGAACAACAACTCAAGTATAAGCAGACGTACAAAAATTATTAATTATCACTTGCAGATCTCATTATAGACATCATAATTGAAAGGAGATTGCTAATAGTAGGGGTGTATAAAATTTTTGAATCCGACTGAGCTGAATACTTTTTGATCATGTTTAGTCAGTTTATCTTGTACATACGGGTGAAATTGAGTTTATTTTTTAAAAAACTTTAGAGTACGATCGGGTTGAAATTTATTTTTCTGCTTTAACCCGAACCTGACTGATAAATATATCTATTATAGATATATATTTATAATATACATTATGTAACCTAACCCGACCCAGCCTGACCAAAACTGAAAATTTATAAATATTATATATAATTATATGTTGAATATATTTATGATATATATTCTATAATTTGATTGAACACGATCAAACCTGAAAATATACAGGTCGATAAAAAATATGTAAAATTTTAGGCCAAATCGATTTTATTTTTTAGTAATAAATCAGGATCAGTTAGGTTGAAATATACTCTAAACTCAACAAACCTGACCAATGCCTACCCCTAGCTAATAAGAAGGAGTTCAAAGCTGCCAAAGGAAAGGAGATTGCCACTAATGCCAACTTGTTATGAGACAAACCAAATGCAAACAACCTTAACCACAAGTAAAATAAAAGGTAAGAAAAGAAACATGATTACAAGCCTAAGGAAAAGGCAAACCAAGCCACCATTTACCTCACCGTAGAAAGAGAATGGGGGGAGAAATGACAATATTGCTAAGGCAAATGAAAATTTGGTTAAAGCAAATGACATAATTATTGCAATCATTTCTCAAGTCAACATTATGGCCAATGTAAATGAATGGGTAGTAGACTTTGGTGCCACTAGGTACATTTGTGCTCATAGAAATGTTTTTGTATCTTATACTCAAGTTGAGGAAGGATGAGAAACAATCTATCTTGTTGACTCTCGAACTGCCCCAAGTTCTTGGAAGAGGAAAAGTCTTTCTCAAACTCACATATGGAAAGATTTTAGCATTGAATGAAGTGCTTCATGTTCCCAATATTTGAACTAATTTGGTTTTTATGAAGTTGTTTGGAAAAGTTGGTGAAAGTTGCTTTTGAATATGAAATGTTGGGTTAAAGTTGCTTTTTCAGGGAAGAGCTATCATAACCATGATTTATTTATACTTGATGTTTCTAAATTTAATGGAAAATGATAGCTCTTCTACTTATTTGATTAATTCTTTAGATATATAGCAGGCTAAGTTAAAACATATGAGTATTTCTTCTGTTAAAAAATACAACTCAATTTAGTTTCTACTACCAATAATACATCAATGCATAAATGGAAAATATGTGTTGAACCAAAACAAATCAAAATGGATTATGCATCAATTTTTAATGAATCAAAATTATTATTTTTAATTCATACTGACATACGAGATTTAAAACAAACAATGACTAGATGTGATAAAAAATATTATGTGATATTTATTGATGATTTTTCTAGATATACCAAAGTTTATTTGCTTAGGAATAAAGAAGAGACTTTTGGCATGTTTTTAAAAATGCACCAAAAGTATAAAATCAAGTAAATAGGAAGATTAAAAAACTTAGGCCAGATAGAGGTCTTGAATATATTTTACTTAATGATCTTTGTAAATAGAAAGAAGTAAAACATGAAATTACTCCATTCTATTCTCTGGAATCAAATAGTATAGTTGAAAGGAAAAATAGGACTTAAAAGAAACGATGAATTGTATGCTTATTAGTAGTTCTTATGCACCTGAAAATCTTTGAGGAGCTATACTTTTTGCATGTCACTTACAAAATAGAATACCATATAAGAAAACTATTAAGATAATTATAAATTATGGGAATTCTGTCATCCTAATTTAAAATATTTATTAGTGTGGGAGACTGTAGCTAAAATTATGCCATATAGACCTAAGAAAAGGAAAAATAGCTTCTAAAACTTTTGATTGCATGTTCATTGTTTATGAGGTACATAGTGCTACTTATAGATTTCTTATTTTGAAAAGTGATGTGCTTGGTTTTAAACTATAATTGAGATAAAGAATTATGGATTTTTTTTAGCATATTTTCCTTTTCATACACATGTTATTCAAAATATCAATGAAAATGGGGATTTGAGAAGAAGAAAAGACCAAGAAAACAAAATTTGTTTGGAAATGATTTTTACACTTATCTAGGTGAAAATGATCATTTGAATTTTTCAGATGCAATTTCTTCTTTTAATGCTCCATTTTAGAAAGAAGCCATTAAAGAGAACTTAATTATATTTTAAGAAAAAACACTTAGAAAGTAGTTAATTTACCTTGTGGAGCAAAACCCAATATTGGTTATAAATGAATTCTAAATGGAAATTTAATACTGATGGTTCTATTGATAAATATAAAGCTAGAATTACTTGGGAACCCTTAATTTTTTGATGCGAAACCCCAAGACTCGAATTCGATTCTTAGAACTCTTTGTCAAACGAATCATATTTTCAATTACACCCAAGCAATCAGATTGTGGTTTGTTCTTACACCCAAGACCACTTTCTAATTAGAACTCAAGTCCCTTGAACCCCAATGAAATAAGCAGTAAGAACACAAGAAATATGAATTAAAGATGAATTACAAATGAATAATTTAATTGCAATTCAATCAACACCCTATGCATAAAAACTCAAAGAAAGCAAACTCTCTTTTAATTCAAAAAATGATAATTTGTAATTTCCTTGGTTCCTCAAACACAAAGGAAACAACCCCTTTTATAGGGGTTTACATTAGAAATAAAACACAACCTAATGCTAGATTAATTCTCCTCCATAAATGCATTTGTAACTCCCATGGTGAATGGTCAAGACTTCAAATTCAAAACTGAAACTCCTCTCTTTAAATGGATGTATCTAGACAAAATATGGGTAAATGGTGGTGGAACATTATTTTAATGGCTGATTATAATGGTTAGTGGTTATGTTTAAAGGAATCTAAAAGGTCTTTGAAGAAAGAGGTTCAAAAACAAACAAATTTGAACCTTAAAAAAAAAGAAAAATTAGACTAACTTGGCCCTCACCTCAAAAGAACCCAAAATAAACCCAAATGCACTTAAGCTTGATTCAAGTCTTCCAGCCCAATTTTGTTGACATATTTGGGCTCTCCATTGTTTCCATATATGGACTTTTTATGTTAGACACATTCTAAATGCTTTTGTACATAAATTTGAAGTTGATCTTCTAGGCCTTTTGCAAGCGACCTTATGATCAAGACAACAAGACTTTCCATGTCGAGAAAAGTTTCCTTATTTGTAATCAACTTCAAATAATCTATTTTGCTCTCTTGCCCATCATGGGTGGTATTTGTATCATTTCCCCTCCCCTCAAAAGGATTCATCCTTGAATCTTTACCTACATCAAGATCAAAGGGAATCAAGTCAGAAACATTGAGTGTAGCCGAAACACCTTACTCACCTGGAAGATCAACTTTATATGCATTATCATTGATCTTCGCTATAATTTGAAATGGTCCATCCCCACGGGCATTCAGTTTGGATTTTATTTTCAAAGGGAATCTCTCTTTATGCATGTGAACCCATACCCAATCTCTAGGGTCAAAAGACATTATGTGCCTTCCTTTATTAACACGAGAAGCAATTTGCTCATTTCACTTCTCTATTTTCTGCCTTGCTTTATCATGAATGGCTTTCACCATGTTTTCCTTCTTATGCCCATTTCTGTTAGAAGTTTCACTCAATGGAATATGCAAAAGATCCAAAGGGTTAGTGGATTAAAACCGTATACAATTTAAAAAGGAGAAAAACTAGTGGAAGAATGCACACTCCTGTTATATGCAAATTCAACAAATGGTAAATTGTCTTCCCAAGTTTTTATATTCTTTCTAATCAAAGCACGCAACAATGATCTAAGAGATCTATTTACTACATTGGTTTGCCCACCAATTTGTGGGTGTGAAACAGTGAAAAATAACAAATTTGTCCCAAGTTTGGACTATAAAACTCGCTAAAAATGGCTTAAAAACTTAACATCCCTATTAGACACAATTGTCTTAGGAATGCCATGCAAATGTATAATCTCATGAAAGAAAAAATCAGCTATGCATGTGGCATCATCAATATTGTGACATGGTATAAAGTGTTATTTTAGAAAATCGATCCACAATAAAAAAAAATTGAGTTGACCCTTTTTAGTCCTAGGCATCCCCAATAAAAAATCCATAGAAATATCAACCCAAGGATGAGTAGGAATAGGCAATGACATGTATAATCCATGTGGTTGAGTTCTAGATATAGCTTGCCCATAAGATATACATCGTGAATAGATTTTTTCAACATCTTTGCGCATATTAGGATAAAATAAATGCAACTCCTTGCCATAAGTAGAGTAGTTAAGTTGGGCTCCATTTAGCTTGTTGCTAAAATAAGCAACGAGCCTCTTTTCCTGCAATAACACAGCACCTATACCGATTTCGAAGGCATCACATTCAATTTCAAAAGTAGAATCAAAATTAGGCAGCCTCAATAATGGTGCATTACTCAACTTATCTTTCAACAATGAAAATGCATGATCTTGCTCTTTACCCTATACAAATCCCTTATCTTTTTTCATAATTTCAGTTAATGGGGTAGTAATTGTACTAAAGTCCTTGACAAATATTATAATGACCACTCTCTAGTTGTCTTAACCTTTTCTTCGTCTACTTCAATTCCTTTTGCAATCACAACATAACCTAATAAAATGATGCGATCAATGCAAAATATACATTTCTTCATATTAGCATACAATTGATATTTGCATAATGCATCAAATACACTTTTTAAATGCATAACGTGATTATCAATAGATTTGCTATACAAAAGAATGTCATCAAAATAGACAACCAGAAACTTTTCAATAAACTTATGCAAAACATGGTTCATAAGTTTCATGAAAGTGCTAGGTGCATTAGTTAAACCAAATGGCATAACCATCCACTCATAAAATCCATGTTTTTTTCTAAAAGTAGCTTTCCATTCATCGCCTGGTTTCATTCTTATTCGGTTATAATTACTTTTAAGATCAGTGTTAGAGAAGATACAAGCACCATGTAATTCATCTAACATGTCATCAAGTCGAGGTATAGGGTGTTAATATTTTACCGTAATTTTGTTGATGGCTCGACAATCAACACACATATGCCAACTTCCATCCTTTTTTGGCACCAACAAGATGGGTACCACACATGGGCTTAAGCTTTCTCTTATGTGTCCTTTCTCCAAAAGCTCTTCCACTTGCCTTTAAAGCTCTTTGGTCTCTTCCAAATTACTTCTATATGTGGGCCTATTAGGTATGGCAACCCAAGGAACAATGTCTATTTGATATTCAATCCCTCTTAAAGATGGTAAACCTCATGGTAGATCATCATGGAAAACATCACTATATTCTTATAAAACATCAACCACAACACCAGGCAAAGCAAGGCTAAGATCGTTAGAAGAAAAATATGCCTCTTTATATATAAGTACAATCATTGGCTTATTTGTAACCAAATCTCTCTTAACATCCCTCATTTTTGCATAGAAGCTCACTTTTCTCTCCTCTTTTCTCTCTTGGGCAGATCCACTCAGATAAATTTTCTCTCTTAAATTTTCATTTTTACTCTCTAATTTTCTCTCACACTCTTTTTCACACTCTTTTCTTTTTCTTTCCTTTTTATTTCAGCCTCTCTTTGTATCAATTCTTCATTTGCTTTGTCAAGTTGCATTTGATCTTTAAAATTTTGTTTAGGGGTTAAAGGAGCTAGAGTGTATCTTCTACCTTCTTTCTCAAAAGTGTACCTATTAGAATACCCATCATGAGTCACTCTCTTATCCCATTGCCATAGTCTACCTAACAATAAATGACTAGCTTGCATAGGCACCACATCAAATGTCACCTTATCATGATATTTTCCAATTGTAAATGGTACCCTCACTTATTTTTGGACTCTCACTTCCCCACTATTATTAAGCCATTGCAATTTGTATGGCTTATGATGATTAGTGGTCTCTAATCCTAACCTATCCACAAACAAAGTACTAGCCACATTCACACAACTACCCCCATCAATGATCAACTACACACCTTCTCATTTACTAAACACCTAGCATGGAAAATGTTTTCTCTTTACAACTTGATCCCCTCTTCATCTTCTTTTACTTGTGCATTAAAAGCCCTCCTAGTTAACATTATTCTACCCTCCATAGGCATCTCATAATAACTATAATCCTCCAATGAAGGAATCTCATCCTCAACACCACTCTCATCATCTGTTTCAACCTCACCCTCTTGCATAATCATTACCCTTTTATTTGAACATTGTGATGCTATGTGTCCATGCCCCTAAACACTTAAAACACTTAATATCCCAATTTCGAGAAGTTTGGGCAGAAGTGTTACCTTTATTTTTGGGGTCAAATGTCTCCTTAGGCTTCATTTTCTCATCTTTCTTAGGTTGGGCAGCCTTATTATAATTCCTCCAATTAGACCTCCATGTGGTTTTTTGAGTTGAATATGTGTTGGCTTGCTTCACATTACCTTTGTGCTTCAATTGTTTCTCCACTTTAATTGCCATACGTACCATGTCTTCAATCTCCACATAGTATTGTAGCTCCAATATGTTGGCTATGTCTTTATTTAAGCCATTTAAGAACCTAGCCATGCTAGCTTCCCTATCTTCTTCAACATTTGCTCTTGTCATTGCTATTTACATTTCCTTATAGTAGTCCTCCACATTCTTTGTCCCTTGTACAAGGCCTTGCAATTTTTTAATGCAAGTCCTTATAGTAGTGGCTAGGAATAAAGCATTGTCTCATCACGGCCTTCATCTTCTCCCATGTTTGGATAGATCTTTCTCTATTTCTCCTTCTATTTGTAAGGATTTGATCCCACCTTACAATTGCATAGTCACTAAACTCCACGGCCGTAAGCTTCACCTTTTTCTCTTTCGAGTAGTTATGGCACTCAAAAATAAGCTCCACGTTTTGCTCCCACTCCATATATGCATCAGGATCATTCCTTCCTTGAAAAGGAGGGATCTTCATTTTTATGCTCCCTATGTACTTGTCAACATCATTTCTACCCCTCCTTATGCCCCCAAAGTTTTGGCCTTCATTTATCATGGTGGCTTGATCATCAAAGTCTTATTCTTCTTCATAAGTTGGAGGTGTTGGTTGCCTTCTTTGTCTAGAAGCATTTTGAATAGCTCCTCCATGAATAGCATTGATCTCTCCTTGTTGCCTCTCAAGCTTCTCATTCATGTTTTCAAACACTAGTTGCATCCTCTCAAATTGTTGTTGCATGGCTTTGAGAAGGATGGTTGTGTCTTGCTTGATGTCTCCACTTGACGATTCCATATTAACTTGAAATTTTGAGAACAAAATAAAGAAAACACAAGAACTCTCCCTTACGTGTTTACTCTCGTAGTAATGACACTCCACTCGTGTTTCACTCACAATTGGCTTTTATCCTCTTGTAAGCTCACTCACTCTTGCTTTTTTTCCACTCAAGCAATCTTTATGATTTTATACATAAGGGTATTCAAATCACAATTAAATGACTCAATTGAACAATTTTAATGAGAATTAACAAAGAAATCCTAATTGAGCAAGAAGACGTGAAACAAAACTAGAGACAAATAGCACAACCAAACAAATGAAAGGAACACACTTGATTTAGAATTGAGTGTATAATGATTTTTTAATGTTATTTAGGTAGCAATGATTCAATATTGTTACCTTTTGAAGATATAAGAGGCAAATTGGAAGAATTAACAAATGACAACTAAAGATGCAAATAATTTGATGAATTGTGAATTTAATGAATGAAACTTGTAATTCCCTAGTGAAAACACAAATTATTATAACAAACACTTAAATAACGTGAAATAAATGGTTTTACAAGAAACCAAACTCAATTGAAATGAGTTGATTCCAAACAACCCCAAATTTTCACAATAACAATAATTGAAAAGAACTAGTTCAGAACTGATTTTCCCTTATATTTAGTATATTTCAATAAAAAAATAACTAAACTTGAAGATGATAATCATGTTAGAACATCAAAGGGAACTTAATTAACACAAAAGAAGCAAAAAAGAATAGAATGATGTAATTTGCAATCTTGAACATAATTTTTTTTGTTATTATATGAATTCAAATTTGATTATACAACTTAGGAAAAATTTCCCCTAAATTATATAGCCCAAAACAAAGAAACTGATAGATTTGTGCAAAAAGGGCTAATTAGAACGCATATGAAGTTTGGGATTCAAATTGGTATTAAATAGCTCAAGAACACCAATAATAACAAATAATCAATAATAAACAATAGATAAAGGATAGATAATTACTTGGTAAACCAGGCTCTGATACCAAATGATGCGAAACCCCAAGACCTGAATTTGATTCTTAGAACTCTTTGTCAAATGAACTCTTTGTCAAAAAAATCAAATTTTCAATTACACCCAAGTAATCAAATTGTGGTTTGTTCTTACACCCAAGAACACTTTCTAATTAGAACTCAAGTTACACAGAAGTTTCCCTAGAACCCCAATGAAATAAGCACTCAAGAACACAAGAAATAGGAATTAAAACTGAAATACAAATGAATAATTCAATTGCAATTCAATCAACACCTTACGCATAAAAACTCAAAGAAAGCAAACTCTCTTTTCATTCATAAAATGATAATTCTTAATTTCCTTGGATGCTTAAACACAAGGCAAACAACCCCTTTTATAGGGGTTTATATAAGAAATAAATCACAACCTAATGATAGATTAATTCTTCTCCATAAATGCATTTGTAACTCCCATAGTGAATGGTCAAGTCTTCAAATTCAAATATGAACTCCTCTTTTTAAATGGATGTATATAAATAGAAGATGGGTAAAAGGTGGTGGAACATTGCTTTAATGGCTAATTATAATGGTTGGTGGTTATGGTCAAGGGAATTTAAAAGGTCTTTGAAGAAAGAGGTTCAAAAACAAAAAGATTTAAACCTTAAAAATAAGAAAAATTCAGCCAACTTGGCCCTCACCTCAAAAGAACCCAAAACAAGCCCAAATGCACTTAAGCTTGATTCAAGTCTTCTAGCCCAATTTTGTTGGAATATTTGGGCTCTCCATTGTTTCCATATATGAACCTTTTATGTTTGGACAACCCATATTCTAAATTCTTTTGTATATAAATTTGAAGTTGATCTTTTAGGCTTTTTACATGCAATCTTGTGATCGGGCCAACGAGACTTTCCATGTTGGGAAAAGTTTTCTTATTTGCAATCAACCTCAAATCATCTATTTTTCTATCTTGACCATCTTGGGTGGCATTTGTATCATTTGTATCATTTTTTCACCCCCCATATTAAAATTTAGTCTGTTATGCACATGTGGCATCAAGAATCACTTGAATCAGATGTCGGACCAGCTCCAACATGCCTTCTAAATTTATTTGTGCAAAATTAGGCCATTTCATGCGCTATCACTACAAGGCTTGCTGCTGCTATGAGGGGTAACAAAAATTATAGCACTTTGGTAGTTTTCTACCACAACACACAAATTTAATGTTGCAATGCCCTAGACCCCTTTTCATCCAATTTTCACTCGTAAAACTCTATAAATAGAAACCCCCCTAAACAAAACCCTTTCCACACACCTACCAACCAAGAAAACCTAATTGCTAGTTGGCCGTCTCTCTCTCCCTCTTTTCTTCTTTAAAGGAAAAGGTTTGAGCTTTCTTACCAAGAACCACCTAATGCTTGCTTCCTTAGTAAGTTTGGGTGCTTGGTCCATCATTAGGTCCTTGTTTTCCTTAAACAACTCCAAGAAATTGCTTCCTTAGAATATAAACCCTAGCCAACCATGAAAATAAGGTCCGGTCATGCGCTTAAGCCCTTACCTCCCAAGGAATCAAAGAAGGCATAAACCCTAATCTTAATTTTCTTTGTCTTTTGAATGAGATGATGATTGAATGGACATTATTTAGTTCAAGATGCATCATTTGGATCTAAAACTTAAGCTTTTGAAATTAACTTTTACTTGAAACTTAATCTTTTGAATTCAAAACTTAAAACTTAACTTTGACCATGTGAACTTAAACTTCAATTTTTAATCTTTTAGAATAGAACCTGAATTTTGATTTGCATCATTTAAAATTTAAATTGGATTCTTTAGGTTCAGACTTATAAAGGTAAACCTAAAATCAATATTAGACTTATGTTTATTGAAAGTAAACCTAAAATTGAACTTTAGACTTAGGTTTATTGAAGGTAAACCTAAAATTGAACATTAGACTTAGGATTGTTGAAGTTAAACCTAAAATCAAACTTTTGAATTAGGTTAATTGAAGTGTAGACCTTTAATTTTGGCTCTAATTAAATATGGTCACAATTAAAAGGCCTAAATCAAATCCAATCCAATTTTAAAAGCTTGAATTAAGTTCGATCTAATTATAAAAGACTAAACCAAGGTCGGTCCTATTTTAAAAGCTCAAACCAAGCTGGTTAAAATCTAAAAAGCCAAATCATTACTAATTGGCCTTGCCAATTTACCATGAGCTCTTAATTTTAGCCTAATTCAGTTTTAATTCAATTTTAAGTGTCCTAATTGTGATCAAATTCAAAGAAACTCAGATAAACAATAAGCTTTTCTAATAGAATTGGGAGTGATTAGTTAGGATCGCCCTAATTTTGCTTTTAAATACAAAAGCAATTGGCAGAAATGGAGAGCCACAATTAGCAATTAAATAGCCACAATTATCAAACCAAAAGAGAGATAGAAAGTAAAAACAAGGATAAGCAGTAGCTAAAATAGTAATAATCTTCGGATTATTTCATTCAGTGAAGGACTTTAGTTGATCTAGACTATCTTGGTGGAGCCAACAACGTAGGTAGGTAAGGTCTTCATAAACTTAATCTATTTTATTTAATTGATCATCTCATTATTTAACCTTTATAAACTTGTTATTTACTACTTTAAATTGCAATGCTTGTGTTCCAAACACTAATTTTTCATGGTTAACCCTAATATTCATTTAAATATTAGCTTTGATCAATAGGTTTGATTTTGTTTAATGAATAATCACTTGTCTTGTTTGCTTTCCTTTTAATTATTCAATATTTTTCATTATATTTGTATTATTTTTCCTCGCTTTGCTCTTTTGGATTTACATGTATTCTTAAGGGGATTATAAAAGGCATATTTCCACACATGTGGGTGCCTTCTTTTCATTTATTTAACTTAGTTTAACTGTTTCTTTTGGATTTGAGGATTGCAAGGGTACATTTTCATCCAAGGATGGGTACCCATTTTATTTTGTGATGTACTATTTTATTTTATTTTATAGATGAGTCTATTTAATTTGTAATTGCTTATAACATGAATGATATTAGAATAATAAAAAATTAATAATATTTAGACCTAAAAAGGAGGTCGGTTCTAATGAACTAATGAACCAGGCGTAATGGGGGTGCTGAGTATCTTTCCCATACCTAACTTTTCGAATGTAGTAGAGTTAGGGATTCCTTAGAAATCGAGTCCCCCTTCTATTTCTTTCCCATCCCGTCCAGGTGGCAACTCCTATTCTCTAGTTTTAGGCCCGTATTCTTTAAAGCCTACAACATAACAATACCGAAGTTGCAAGAACCATTCTACCGGGAGTGGGGACGAAAATCCCCACTCATACTGGTGATTCCACTAGGGATAAAAGAAATTGATTTTGTTGGTCTTTGTATTTTTTTATTTTTTATTAATATGATATTATTCATTGCATCATTTAGATTTGTATTGTGTGTGTTAATTGGGAAGCCTCGAGGTATATGTAAGTGATATCATACTTTCATTTAGGGTATAAAGATTGAGCATTGCATAATTCATAGTCTTATTGATGGAAATCATTAATTTAGCAACCATGCACCCTAATAGCTATAGAACTATGATATATATGGAATGCAAATTAACACCATCCAACTAGTTGAATCAAATCTGGATCATTTAAGAATGAAGTAAGATTAACTAATTTAAAAACTTATCTCATTGGAATGATGATTAAGTAATTAGAATAGCACTTTCATTTCCTCAAAATGCCACAAACAAAGTGGTTTGATAAGTTAAGAACGAAAGCAAAGGTTCTAGAATTTGAATGCCACAAACTGAATAGCTTGATAAGTTCCAAAGTTCATGCAAGGACTTAAAACAAAACACTTACAAGAGCTCAAAATAACTTTTATATCTTTCAATTGTATGTTTACAAAGGAAATCAACCTTGTTTATATAAAAGGAGGCCATGTACAAAGAGAGCATCAGAATTAAGTTCATAAGTAACTCCCATTTTAATTGATAGCCCCATTACACCTAATAAATAGCCCCACTACTTTGCCAACTAAAAATGAACGTTTGACCATTATTTCCTTGTCTTTTGTAACTTTTTTTTTCTTCATAATTCAAACTTTGTAACTCATACTTAATAAGATTAAATCCTAGTAAAAGTCACAATGCACAATTAAAACACAACTAGCCTTAAATAGCCTATTAATTTTGTCTTGGGCCATTGACCCTTTAGACTTTAAGAACATGGCCAAATGACCTTTTATTCTTCAAAATGGAGCTAAATCTTTACTCTAATAAGCCTAGATTTGGGCCTTCGAGAGTTAGACTTGCTTGAATTATGTTAACCAACTTAAGCTCTTCTTGCATCTATAGAATAACAAAAAAAAAAATCTTGAGCATCTTGTTTTCTCCAAATTTGATCCATGAAGAAAATTAAAGCCTCTTTCAACTTGTTAGCTCTAGACCTTGTCATTGGTCCTCCATTATGGCTAATGGATCTTTGACTTATTGGTTCATGTCATTGTTGGACTGCTGGTGCTTAGCCAATTGTTGATCAACATACAGTTCCTCATCATTCCCCCTTTCCTCTCAAGGATTCGTCCTCGAATATGATACTTCATCACCTACATCAAACAAAGACAAATTAGAAACATTGAAGGTTGTACTAACATTACCATACTCACATGGTAATTCCAACTTATATGCATTGTCATTTATTCTTTGAAGGGCTCGAAATGGACCATGCCCTCTAGGCATTAGTTTTGACTTCCTTTGGCTAGGAAATCTTTCCTTCCTCAAGTGTAGCCAAACCAAGCCACCTGGTTCAAATACAACTATTTTTCTTCACTTTTTATGTTGCTTTTCATATTGTTAAGTTCTTTTCTCTATTTGAGCACTCACCCTTTCATGTAAGCTTTTAACAAATTTAGCCTTTTGTTTGCCTTCTAAACTAGCTTTTCAATGGGTAGAGGCAATAAATCCATAGGAGTTAATGGATTGAACCCATATACAACCTCAAAAGGTGAATAATTTTTTGTGGCATGAATACTCCTATTATAGGCAAACTCAACACATGGCAAACATTCTTCCCAATTCTTCATATTTCTTTGAATTATTGCACTCAATAGTTGTGAAAGAGTCCTATTGACCACCTCCATTTGTCCATCTGATTGTGGACTACAAGTTATTGTGAATAGAAGCTTTCTTCCCAACTTACTCCAAAGTGTCTTCCAAAAGTGGCTAAGAAACTTGACATCTCTATCACTAACAATTGTCCTTGGAACCCCATGCAATCTCATAATTTCTTTGAATAATAGGCATTCAACATGAGTTGCATCATCCGTCTTGTGGCATGGAATGAAATGTGCCATTTTACTAAACCTATCAACAAAAAAAAAACATATTATGTTTCCTTCCATTGACATAAGTAATCCTAAAATAAAGTCCATGGAAATGTCTACCAAAGTTTCATTAGGTATGGGTAGTGGTGTATACAACCCATGAGGCATTGTTTTGGATTTAGCTTGTTTATAAGTAATGCATCTCTCATAAATTATCTCAACATCTCTTTTCAATTATTGCGAAAAAATGATCACTTAAAATATCTAAAGTCTTTTTAGTTCCAAAATGTCCCATTAACCCACCACTATGTGCCTCTCTTACAAGTAATTCTCTCATTGAACATTGAGGAATGCACAACTTGTTTTCTTTAAAAGAAAACCTTCATGCCTATAGAATTTTTCAAACCCACGTTTCTCACATGCCCCATAAACATTAGCAAAATCAAGGTCAAAATTATACAAATCTTTAATGCACTCAAAACCTAATAATTTTGCATCAAGTTTAGAAATTAAAGCATACATTCTAGAAAGAGCATCAACAACCAAATTTTCCTCACCTTTTTTGTACTTAATGATGTAAGGAAAGGATTCAATGAATTCCACCCATTTTGCATGTCTTTTACTTAACTTCCCTTGTCCTTTGAGATACTTGAAGAACTCATGGTCAGTGTGGATTATGAATTCCTTGTAGTAAATATAATGCTCCCATGTCTTCAAAACTTACACCAAAGCATAGAACTCCTTATCATATGTAAGGTAGTTTAGACTTGTTCCACTTAATTTCTCACTAAAGAACACAATTAGCTTACCTTCTTGCATTAAGACTCCACAATACCTATGGCACTTGCATCGCACTCCATTTCAAAAGTTTTAGAAAAGGTCGGCAAAACAAGTAAAGGTGCTAAACTATGTTTATCTTTAAGCAAGTTAAAAGGTTCATTTTGTTCTTTACCCCACTTAAATCCCACATTTTTCTTATTGCATTCAGTCAGTGGTGCAACAATTATAGAGAAATCCTTAATGAATCTTCTATAAAAGCTAGCAAGACCATGAAAAATTCTTACATCACTGCCACTAGTAGGTTTTGGCCATTAGCTAATTACTTTCACTTTTTCATGATCAACATTTATTCCTTTATCATTAACAACATAATAAAGAAAAGTAATTTCAGTAGTGCAAAAGATGCATTTCTTTAGATTAGCATACAACTTTTCCTTTCTAGGAACATAAAAAATAGATTTCAAATGTTGTGCATGCTCATCTAAACTCTTGCTATAAATCAAAATATTATCAAAATAAACAACTACAAACTTTCCATTGAAATCTCGCAAAACATGGTTCATTAATCTCATAAAAGTGTTAGGTGCATTAGTTAAACCAAAAGGCATTACTAACCACTCATATAATCCATGCTTAGTTTTGAATGTTGTTTTCCATTCATCACCTTCATGCATTCTTATTTGATAATTTCCAAATTTTAAATCAATTTTTGAAAACACACAAGAACCATGAAATTCATCCAACATATCATCTATCCTAGGAATAGGATGTCCATACTTCACCGTGATTTTATTGATGGCTCAACTATCAACAAACATTCTTCAAGTTCCATCCTTTTTAGGCACTAATAACATAGGAACATCATATGGACTCATGCTTTCATGCACATACCCTTTCTCCATAAGCTCACTTACTTGCTTTTGGATCTCTTTGGTTTCCTTCAGATTGCATCTGTATGCAGGTCTATTTGGAATGCTTGAACCTGGAATGAAGTTAATTTGATGTTTAATTCCTCGAATTGACAGCAATCCATTAGGAACTTCTTCCGAAAATAGATCCCCGTTTTCCTGCAAAAGATCAACAACAACACTAGGAAAATCTTTGGTTACTTCATTAGAAATAATAAAAGACCCTTGTATATAAGTACAAGTATTTGCTACCTCATTGTCAAAGCTTCCTTCACATCACTCATTTTAGCATAGACACTCATTTTTCTTTCACTCAAGTCTACCTTATTTTATCTCACCTTGTGTTTCCCATTGCACTCACTTTTACCACTCATCTCACCTTTTTCTTTTCTCTCTTGCCCCCTACCTTTTTTTCTCATATGAAGATTCAAGCTCTTTATATTGCTGTTTTATTTTCATTTGATCATAAAAAATGGTCTTGGGATGTAATGGTCTAAGAATGAACTTTTGTCCTTCCATAGTCAAGGAATATTGATTCTTGAACCCATCATAAATCACACGCCTATCATATTGCCAAGGTCTTCCCAATAAAACATGACCAACATACATGGGAACCACATCACAAAGCACCTCATCCTTATATCTCCCAATGGAAAAAGAAATTGTCACTTGCTTATTTATCTTCACAATACCGCTATCATTCAATAATTGCAATTTGTAAGGCCTTGGATATTTGTTAGTTGGTAATTTCAGTTTCTCTACAAGCAAGGTACTAGCAACATTAGTACAACTTCCACTATCAACAATCACTTTACATAATTTATTAGCAATTAAGTAATGAGCATGGAACAAATTCTCACATTGCTCTCTATGTTTACATTGCAAATTAAGGGTGCATTGTACTTTCATGTTAAAGTTGCTCTCCATGTTAACACATCTCCCTTACCACATTCAACATCACTTTCATCTTCTAAAGGTAGCATATCATATTCATACTCTCTCTCACATTCAAATTCAACAGTCCCATCCCTCATGGCCATTATTCTTTTATTAGGGCATTCATGTGCCATATGACCATGTCCAAGACACTTAAATTTAATGCTTCTAGTTTGATTAGGTTGATTCTCAAATTTACCCTTGCTGCCTAATTCATTTTTATTTTTAGTTTCATCTATTTTAGGCTTAACAATGGGTTTATCATCCTTTTTACTCCAATTCGATCTCTAAGAAGAAGAAATAGAAGAAAATTTAGAATCATACCTTATGCCTTTTTAATGATCTATCAATTTTCATGGCCATATTCAGCATGTCCTCAATCTCCATATAATGTTGCAACTCCAAATAATCAGCAATTTGCTTGTTTAGTGCACTTAAAAATTGTGCCAGAGTAGCCTCACAATCTTCCTCCATATTATCCCTTATCATGGCCATTTCCATCTCTTTGTGGTACTCTTCTACACTCATAGAGCCTTATGTCAAAGTTTACAACCTTTGATGCAATTCTCTATAGTAATAACTTGGGACAAATCTCTTCCTCATGATTTGCTTCATCTCCCTCCATGTCTCTATGGGTCTTTCATCATTTTGACATCTTTCCTTGCAAATTTGATCCCACTAAACAATAACATAATCACAAAATTCAACAATCACAGGTTTTACCTTTTTCCCTTCTGAATAATTGTGACATTTGAAGATTAGCTCTACATTTTGCTCCCATTCCAAGTAAATATCTGGATTATTCCTTCCTTGAAATGGAGGAATTTTCATCTTAATGCTACCAACGTTGTAATCTACATCATCAACACGTACTCTCCTAGCTTGCCTCCTAGGATTGATGTTTTGACCAACAAAGTAATTTGATCATCATCCATGTCATCACTTTCATAATCTTCTTGAATAAGGGCTAGTTGTCTTCGTTGAATTGGTTCACCTTGAAAACTTTTGAGAATATCATCATGCCTTTCAAGTCTATCATTGACTGCTCCCATCATATTAAACATCCTCTCAAATTGTTGTTGCATAGCTTGTATAATTAGATCATTTAAGATAGGACTTGCTTCTTTTTCTTTCTTAGACATCTTTAAAATCTGTAAAATAAAGTAGAACAACCTCACCAACACTCCCTCACGTGTTTAACTCAATTACTTAATTTACACCACTCGTGTTTTACACAATTATTTGGCTTTTCTTGATGCTTATCTCACCACTCATGCCTTTTACCTCTCATGTTTTGTTCTTTGCGTTCTTAGATAAACTAAGGTCCTCAAACCAAATAATTCATATTATGGCTGACTCAATGCAGTGAAATTAGGCAAGTCTAAAGAACAAAATTAAAAGTGGTTTGCACAAGGACACAAGAAAAATTTATAATTCCAATATCAATAGATGAATATTTTATTTTCTTTTACTTTTTTTTGCTTTTCTTTTACTTTTTTTTTCTTTTCTTTTACTCTTTTTTGGCTTTTCTTTTACTCTTTTTTTTATAAGATGTAGGAAAGATAAACAACAATTTCCCCTAGGAACACATAATTAGAATGAAGAAATAACTTTTTTTTTCTATGGGGCTATAAAAGAGAAGGATAAAAATAAAATACTAAAAATGAAACAAGCTAAAATTTAAAAGGGATACGCTAACCTCAAACTTGAATCCGTGTCTCTGATACCAAATGATGGAAATCATCAATTTAGCAACCAAACACCCAAATAGCAATAGAAATATGATATATATGGAATGCAAATTAACACCTTCCAACTAGCTTAATCAAATCCAAATTGTTCAAGAATGAAGTAAGATTAACTAATCTAATATCTTATATCAATGGAATGATGATTAAGTAATTAGAATAGAACTTTGATTTCCTCAAAAATCCATAAACAAAGAGGTCTGATAAGTTAAGAATGAAAGTAAAGATTCTGGAATTTAAACGCCACAAACTGAATAGCTTGATAAGTTCCAAAGTTCATGTAAGAACTTAAAACAAAACACTCACAAAGTGCTTAAAATAACTTTTATATCTTTCAATTGTATGTTTACAAAGGAAATCAATCTTGTTTATATAGAAGAAGGCCATGTACAAAGAGAGCATCAGAATTAAGTTCACAAGTAACTCCCATATTAATTGACAGCTCCATTACACCTAATAATAGCCCATTACTTTGCAACTAAGTATGAATGATTGGCCATTATTTTCTAGGCTTTTGTAAATGCTTTTCTTCATAATTCAACCTTTGTAACTCACACTTAATAAGATTAAATCCTAGTAAAAGTCAAAATGCACAATTAAACCATAAATAGCCTTAAATAGTCTATTAATTTTGTCTTGGGCCATTAACCCTTTAGACTTTAAGAGCATGGCCAAATGACCTTTAATTATTCAAAATGAATTAAATCTTTACTCTCATAAGCTTGGATTTGGTCCTTCAAGAGTTGGACTTGCTCGAATTAAGTTGACCAACTTAAGCTCTTCTTGCATCCGTGGAACAACCTTAAACAAATCTGAAGCATCTTATTTTCTCCAAATCTAATCCATGAAGGAAATTAAAGCCTCTTTAGACTTGTTAGCTCTAGACCTTATCATTAGTCCTCTATGTATGACTAATGGATCTTTGACATGTTGGTTCATGTCATTGTTGGATTGTTGGTACTTGGCCAATTGTTGATCACCATATTATTCCTCATCACTTGTACCTTTTGGTATATACTTGCTATGGGAACCTAAGCCTTTTACCCTAAAGACTAAAACCCATGTAATTCGTGTAGTAACTTTCCTTAGTTTTGCTGCCCTAATTGCTTATTGTTTGACTATAGTTAACATGTCTTAGTTTGAGTTATGACCCATTTGCTTTGCTCTTTTCTAATATGACCTTATTATGATAAAAGTCCAAAATTATTTTCTGGCCCAAAAATTCTTTTATGGCCCAAAAAACAAAAGTTATTTTCAAACTCTTTGTGAGCGGGGATTTTCGCCCCCACTCCTGGTGGAATGGTTCTTGCGACTTCGGTACTGTTTAGCCTCGGGACCTTAGAGAACACGGACCTAAGTCCGGAGAAAATGGAGTCACCACCCGAATGGGCTGGGAAAAAGAAAGGGGTGGATGACTCGATTCCTAAGGAATCCCCAACCCCCTAATGGGTTCTAAAAGTTGGGTACGTGTGGGGAAGGTGAGAAATGATCTAACACCCCCACAACACCCGGTTCATTGGAACCGGCCTCATTTACAGGCCTTAATATTATAAAATTCTTAAATATAATAACATTATCCATATTACACACAATAATTAAGAGAAAGCATCATTATATTAAAATCAAAGCAATGTCCAAACAAAATAAATAAATGGACACCCATCCAAGGATGGAAACATGTCCTTACATCACATGCCTAAATAGGACACCCACCAAAAGGTAGAAACATGCCCTTTACGTAGGTTCGAAAATAGAAAAGCAAATTAAATTACATGATGTTTAACCAATGAGGTACCCATCAAGTGGAAACATACCTCTTACAACTTTTGAAAATCTAAATTAATTGATAAAAGTAAATAATCATTCATCATAAATAAATCATTCATCAAAGCTATTAATCAAAATAGAAAATAAACATCCATCCATGATAAATTAAATAAATCAAGTATTGAAATTAAATAAATAAAAGCATAAGAAATAAATCAAAGCATAATCAAGTATGGAATTGAATAAAGCAAATAAAAGTTCAATTATAGCTACTGTGACTTTTTATGGAATTAAAATAAATTAGGGTTTTATGTTTTAAAGGGTTGGTAAGACTCTTTGATTAACAAAATTAAGGTTTGAATGATGATATCATAAAACTAGGGTTTTAAACACTTTAAAATACTTTAATTTGTTATTTTTGGTTATTGGGTTCCTAAGCTACTGTGTAAAATTTAGGTTTTTATATTTTTATGTTTTTTAATGTTTTAAAAGGATTAGGGTTCATAAAAATTAGGGTTTAAGGTTTTAAAAGGGTTAGTGTTCATTATTTTGAATTTTGGAAGTTGAATTTAGATTTGATATTTTGGAATTAGGTCACGGGTGATAATTTTAATCTTAGGGTTTGGAAGACAATTTAATATTTTATGGAATTTTATGAATTTAAACAAGTGAATTAAAGTTTTTATAACTAGAAAAGATGTTTTAGAAGACTTTTTGAAGGAAAAAGTACCAGGTTTAAAGTTTTGAAAGAAACAGAATTTGATTTTGATTTTGTTGAAGAATATGTTCAATTAGAATTTTAAGGTTTTTAAGCAGAAAAAATAACAATTTTAAGCCTTTTGGATGATAAACCAACGAAATAAGGTTTTTTTTTGGCTTTAGAAAAACTAAATTAAAGTTCAAAGGTTTTTAATTTTGATTTCATAAATTTGCTACTGTGTAAAAAAAAATTAAAGAAAATTAATTAACACATACCTTCTTTTGATGATTTCTCCAAAAATAATTCTTCTTGGATGAACTAGCTCCAAAGACAAGCCTTTTTTTGCCTTTGAATCCTCTAAATTGTGCTGCTGCTGTTCCAGAAAAAAGTTGAATTGAATTTCTTCTTTTCCTTCCTTGATTTGGTTTCAAATTTTCCAAACTCCTCTTGAATTTTTGCCTCCCCTTTTTTAATTGTCTCTGGTCCTTATTTATAGTGGTTTGAGGTTGTTTATTCCTAATTAGTTAAGGAAAGTAATATTAATAAAAAAAACCAAAACCTAATTGGATTAGGTTTTAAAAAATTTGCGTCGAAAAATTTGCGCTGCCGAAAAGAAACTGCTGCGGAAAAGCTGCGCTGGCGAAAAAGTCTGCTGCAGTTGGCTGCGGCAGCGCTCTCGGAGAGGGACCGTAAACTATTTCACAGGCAAAAAATTTCTGCGTGCGAAATAGCCCAGTGATTTCACCTATAGGAATTTCCTGCGGGCGAAATGCCCACGGGCTCGTGCTACAATTTTTTCGTCGCCGAATTTTCCGACTCCTATTTTTATTTTTATTTTTTGACTTTTATTTGTTTATTTCTATTTTTATTTGTTTATTTTTTATTAAACTGCTGCAGAAAAACTGCGCTGATGAAAAAATCTGCTGCAGCTGGCTACGGCAGCGCGAGAGGAGCGGGCCCGTAAGCTATTTCGCAGGCAGAAAATTTCTGCATGCGAAATAGCACAGTGATTTCGCCCCCAGGAATTTCCTGCAGGCGAAATGCCCACGGAACCATGCCCAAGGGCCCGCGCGATAATTTTTTTGTTGCCGATTTTTTCGACTACAATTTTTATTTTTATTTTTATTTTTTATTAAAAAAATTAGATACTAAAGCAAAAATTATTTAATAAAAATTATTTTGGACCAATTAGACAACAAAAATCATTTTAGACTAAATAAAACATATTGGACCGGATTGGGTTAAAATTGAGGGTCTACAGTTTGCCCCCTGCTTGAATGATCTGAAACCTTAGTAAAAGAGAGTGAAAAGCAATAAGACTTAATTTTTGATGAAACGGTTGAGGTTTGGGTTCTCTACCCGGTTCGAGTTCTAGACTCAAGGATAATTCTAGGTTCTGGACCTAAGGAAAATTTGGGTTCTGGACCCGGTCAAGGATAATTCTAGGTTCTGGACCTAAGGAAAATTTGGGTTCTGGACCCGGTTTGAGTTCTGGACTCAAGGAAAATTCTAGGTTCTAGACCTAAGGAAAATTTGGGTTCTGGACCCGGTTCGAGTTCTAGACTCAAGGATAATTCTAGGTTCTGGACCTAAAGAAAATTTGGGTTTTTGACCCGGTTCGAGTTCTGGACTAAAGGATAATTATAGGTTCTCGACCTAATGAAAATTAGGGTTCTGGACCCGGTTCGAGTTCTGGACTCAAGGATAATTCTAGGTTCTGGACCTAAGGAAAATTTGGGTTTTGGACTCGGTATTGGGTACTTGGACCCGAGATTGATTTGATTTGGGTACTTGGACCTGAGATTGATTTGATTTGGGTACTTGGACTCGATAATGGGTACTTGGACCCGAGAATGGGTGCTTGGACCCCAGATTGAGTTTGACTGACCTTTTATCATTTGAGAAGTTTGACTGCTCCGGCTGTTTTATGCATTGTGATTCTTCACCATCAAAATGGATTTTCACCCTTTGAGATCGGTTCTTCACCCTTAAAAATGGATCTTCATCCTTTGAGATTGGGTCTTCACCCTGGAAAATGGATTTTCATCCTTTGAGATCGGGTCTTCACCCTCTTGAAAATGGATCTTCATCCTTTGAGATCGGGTCTTCACCCTTCAAAATGGATATTCATCCTTTGAAATCGGGTCTTCACCCTTGAAAATGGATCTTCATCCTTTGAGATCGGGTCTTTAACCTTAAAAATGGATCTTCATCCTTTGAGATCGGGTCTTCACCCTTGAAAATGGATCTTCATCCTTTGAGATCGGGTCTTCACCCTTGAAAATGGATCTTCATCCTTTGAGATCGGGTCTTCACCTTGAAAATGGATCTTCATCCTTTGAGATCGGCTCTTTACCATTGAAAATGGATCTTCATCCTTTGAGATCGGGTCTTCTTTGTTCTTTGAAGATGGGAGTGACACGACCAGTGGCTTGGTTGTGTCCCCTGGGTGTGTCAGCTTTTGTGTTTTTTCTTTGGTTCTTCTTTATTCTTGACTTAGGATGGGACACAGCCAAGCTTGTGGCTGTGTCATGTGACACGGCCAGTGGCTTGGCCGTGTCGCCTGCCAGTGTCGCCTACTGCTTCCCTTCTCTCTTTGCTTGGTCTTTCTTGGCTTTGCCCTTTAAGTGAGACACGGCCAGTGGCTTGGCCGTGTCTCCTGCCCGTGTCATGTTCTGCCAAGATTTCCTTTGAGGTGACAAGCTTGATTTGGCTTGGCCATGTCTTGCTTGATCCATGTTTTCCTTGTTTTGATCTTCCAAGGGAGTTTTTGAACTTTAACCACTTTTCCCTTGCAACTGCTTTTCCTTTTTTCTCCAATTTTGATTGGATGTTATATCCTCTCCTTGCCCCCCCAAGGATTTTTTCTTTCATGCAAGCTTTGATTGATGTTTTTCTTGTCTAGTTCTTTGCATAAGCACACATTTCTTCTCTTTGCAAAGTGACTGGGGCTTACACAAGCGAATAGGCTTTCCATGCCCCCCTTGATTCAATATCTTCTTTTGATTCTTTAATTCGCAGGGTGTTTGCTGTTCATTAAGACAAGAAAGTGCGATGTAATATGCTCATGTATGCATGATATGCATGAATAATACTTACAGTCGTTCCATCGACTCACAGACCGAGGTGATTAGCAGAAGTGTTCTCATTGGTTCCTTTTTGACGCTCTTTCAAGTCTCGCATTGAAATGATCAAAAGCTTTGCATTTGGCTTTTATCTTCAAGATGTTGAAAACATGAGTGGTGGAGACCCTAAGCAGCAGAGTCAGGGATGTATCCATTTCAAACTATGTTTCAGCTTGTCAGTTGGTAGTTTCTTCATGACCTTGCCAATAATCAATTCAACATACTTCCCTTAACTTGAAGGCTTTGTATGACAAAACATTTTTTGAATTTTTTTGAATTCTTTGAATTTTGATTTTGAAATCAAATGTTAGCTTTGCCAAATTAATGTCAATGTACCTCAGGACTTGATTTTTCAAATTAACATATCTACAACATGATAACCCTAGTTACCGTACTAAACTTGGGAATCATTTCTATTTAAGCAAGAACTGTTGCACTTCAGATAGGCACATACACATTACTTGGCCAAAAGTCTCATTTGAGTTTAAATATTGTCTATCTCATATGCATGCTTATCCAAACTATCTCCACTAATAGACTCTACCTACCAAGAGAGATCAACAAGTCTTTGATAGGCTTGAAATGGGGTCTATAAGGGACACAGGTTAAGTGAAGGCCATTTTGAGATTGGAGCTGATGTGACACAATGGACAAACCCTCACACTACAAATTTCTTATTGGAACTTTAAACAGTTGGAAACATAAAAAAAAATAGAGCTTTGAAAGTTCTCCCATCTTTTTGGCATTAATCTAGATCTTGATTGGGATAGTTTTTGCCCTTGCAAAAAAAGTTTGGTTCCCAAATTCCTTTCTTTTCTTCTTCTCCCTTTTCTTTTCTTTTTATTTTTCTTACTCCTCCCTTTCTTTGAACTTTTATCATTTTGTCCTTTTTCCAAGTACAAAACTTTCAAGAACTGGATGGCCTTCCTCCTTTTTTCTCCAATTTTGATTGAATCTTTGGTTGGGTTGGACCAATTCAAGTCAATCCATAAAATGGAAACCTTTTGTTGTCTTAGGTAAAAGAGAACTCAGTTGGCTTTTTGAACCACCTTTTTAGATTTTATCTTTCTTCCTTTTCTTTTTTTTTCTTTTGTTTTCTTCTTTTTTCTCTTTTTTTGTTTTTTTAGCTCTAAAAAGAGTTGTCTTGGTTTGTACTAACTTGGGCTTCCAATAATGGATAAGTGGAGTAACATAAATCTTCTTTAATAGGGATAAATCATTTGTTACTATGATGTTGATGTTGATATATTAGAGATATTAGGAAAACTTCAACTACCCTTATGGTTTTTAGAACATCAACTATCCTTATGATCTTGAGAACTTCAACTATCTTCATGGTCTTGAGAACTTCAACTATCTTCATGGTCTTGAAACTTCAACTATCCTCATGATCTTGACTAATCATTGCTTTCTTTGATCTTCTTGCCTATTCATCTTAGTAATCATAAGACTTGTCAAAAGTATCACAACAGCTCAGGGTAGGTTATTAGGGTTTGTAAGCCAATAAAAAGAAAGCTAAAATTTCACTACAAGGAAAACTGAATCAGACAACGCTTTCTGGCCGTTGTCTGATGAAGACAAACACCGTTGTCTATTGAAGCGATGTCTGATAGCATTTCAGACAGCGATTTTAAAACCGTTGTCTGATGTAGGTTTGTACAACGATTTTTAATTTTATTAGACAACGGCTTTTGGCCATTGTCTGATGATCGTTCCGACAACGGTTTCTAATTTATAAGACAACGGTTTTTAACCGTTGTCTGATGGTTTCCACAACAGTTTTGAAATTGTCAGACAACGGTTTCTAAATTTTCAGACAACGATTTTTAACCGTTGTCTAATTAAGGTTTAGACGACGCTTTTTGACCGTTGTCTGATGAAGACAAAAACCGTTGTCTATTGAGACGATGTCTGATAGCATTTCAGACAATGGTTTTTAACCGTTGTGTGATGAAGGTTTAGACAATGCTTTTTGACAGTTGTCTAATGAAGACAAAAACCGTTGTCTATTGAGGCAATGTCTGATTAAGGTTTATACAATGCTTTCTTATTATAAACCGTTGTCTAATTAAGGTTTACACAACGCTTTCTTATTAAAAACTGTTGTCTGATGAAGGTTTATACAACGCTTTCTTATTAAAAACCGTTGTCTGATTAAGGTTTACACAACGCTTTTTAATTTTTCAGACAATGGTTAATTAATCTAAAACCGTTGTAGAAGGATGCTAAATACAACGGTTAATTAATGTGCACACTAAATATTGGACAATAGTTTCAATGTTCATTTTCATTTCACCACCATTGTCTGTTAAACTGTACATTATACATATAAGACAACACTTTACAATGGAGGATTGCAAATTTGGGAATAAAAAAACCTCCACAAATTCAACCATTCAACATATTAACAAACTAAAAAAAAATCAACACTATACATATATCACTGAATTATACTATTAACTTCAACTTGAATGACGCTTCATGAAATATTTGGCGAAGTCAATCCTAATCTCGTTGATGTCGGCATCACTATACTCCAAGTTGCCTCTGCGTAGCCACTGAAAAATGAATCAAATTTTGGTTAGCCACATGTGGTAAATACAAAACTATTATATAAAAAATGAAAATAATTAAAATTGTCACCTTAGCTGCAAACTGAAGCTCCTTGTCATAACAGATTTCCTTCATGTACCTCATGACAAAGAGGCCGCGTCACTCGCAAGTATACGAGGTAGCTGTAGCAAAGGTGATCGCCCCAAGGTCATCTCACAAGGAAGCTAAAGTGGCTAATTGATTATCAGATTATAAATAACAAGTAATTAAAGAAATTTAAATTGCTAAATAATGAAGAAGATTGATTAAAGTTTAAAACAAATAAAAGTAAACTAAAACTAATGTATTGAGTCACTGGATAGAAAGGTCTAGGGTTTGCACTTTTCTACTACTTATATGTATGAACGGTTATTCCTCTTAACTAATTTAATTTCAAATATTAAATCTCAAACAACTCAATTAATCAAGTCAAGGGAATAAGCTCTCGCATTCAAACCTCTTTCAACTAATCTTGTTATAATTGAAATAATCTTTTTAATAGGTTATATCTCTAATTCACCTAAGTCCCTAATTGAATTGTTCCAGCATTAGACTTCATCTCTCAATCCATCATCTAATACCTAAAACACATAATTGGTGGCCAATCAATTATATATTAACAATATTTCATTCAATCAAGGCTAAAGAAATTATTAGCTAAGAGAATAACCAATTCATACAATCATAGCAGATCCATACAAATCCTAGACTAGATCAAATTAGTTCATAATGCAATCAAACATACTCATCTCATTAATATTCAAAGAAATCAAATTAGACATGATAATATCCATTAATACAATTTCAATGAAAATAAAGAGAATAAGTTCGAGAACAAAACCAAGTTACAAACTCCTTGAAGCTTCTGAAAAATCTCTTGTTCAAATCTTGCAAGAAGGATGTATCAATGGCTAGAACAATCTAATCTAAGCTAGTTTTGATCCAAAGTTTAATCAAAATCAAAATAAAACAAAGTTATCAAAACCCCTAATCTCTTTGACGGCTCAATCTGCTCTCCAATTCGTCAACAGTCCCCAAAACCCTAGCTTCTTTTTCCTTTTATATTAATCATCCGCTTTAAAATCCGCTATGGTCTTTGGTTCATGAGAGACACGGCCAAGTTGCATGTGACTTGGCCGTGTGAGTGCTCTTTGGAGGGACACGGCCAGTGACTTGGCCGTGTCCCTTGCATGTGTTCACTTCTGCTTGCTTCTCTTCTTTTTCTTCTTTGGTTGAGTGACACGGCCAAGTCAGAGGTGACTTGGCCGTGTTGGAGCTTTTTGGAGGGACACGGCCAGTGACTTGGCCGTGTCCCTTGCCTGTGTCTGCTTCTGTGAGAATTGATCTTCTTTGCCTTGGATGCAAGTGAGACACGGCCAGGTTGGATCAACTTGGCCGTGTCTGGGCTTCTTTGGAGGGACACGGCCACTGACTTGGCCGTGTCCCTTGCTTGTGTCTTCTACTGTGACTTGCTCTTCCTCTTTAGCTTGGTATAGGACACGGCCAGTGACTTGGCTGTGTCCTCTGCCTGTGTCAGCTACTGCCCCTTTTCTCCTTCAATTTGCTTCCTTGCCTGTTTTAACCTAACACAAAACTCAAAACAAACTTTAAACAAGAAGTAAATAGACAATAACCAACAAAACATAAACAAAATACTAAAGACTAAATAAAAAACGACATAAACATTAAAATAAACTAAAACTACCAAAATTAATGAAAACACTAAACAAACCGATTAAAACTAAAAAAATACCTAAATAAAACAATAATTATCATAATAAACAAGACACAAATCTATAACAAAAACTAATAAAACAGTGGCCTATTTCTGCACAGGAACCCCCTGAAATAGCAAATGAAAACAAAAATGAAGTACCACATGTTACATCCATATGTAAACCCATATGCAAACCAACACATCAACCTAATCACACAACCTAACCTGAAAAAATGCAATCCAAATATATACAAGCAAGTATACAAGTAATGCCAGCAGTGCTGCAATTGGAAATGAAAAAATGCAAACCAACTGAAAATGCTTTGTGGACTCCAAGTTTGTACTCAAATGAAAAAATGCAGTCCAAATTTTGTAATATTTCTTTCATAGAACAAGCAATTAACATATTGTATAAATTGTATAAATCAGAAATGATGAGAAAAACAATACCGCCATGTTCTCCCATAAAATTTTCCTCCTCACATTCTTGTTGACACTCTCTTTGTATAACTTTATGGCACTATAAGAAACACAATATAAGTTAACAAAATTGCATTTTCCCCAAATTTTATAACTTAAGACTAAATAGGCAGACTTTAGAAGCGCAACTTACTTGTCAACAACCTCTATCCATTCCTGGCTAGCAATGCGACGTTTAAGAGGGTCCATGTGGTAGAGTACCTCTCCCGTCGGATTTACAACAGTCAATACCCAGTGATTCCTATGAAATAACAAAATAAAATACAAGCAATTCTTCATATTTGGAAGAACATAACGCCAAACAATTCATTGAACAAAAAGATCTGAATAAATACATAACTGACAATGAAACAGTGATTTCAATCACCAAAATAGCAATCACAAAGGCTCAATTCATAACATCAATCACAATCACATACAGAAGCAGCGTTATTTAGCTACTAACTCTCATTAGCTACGATAGCGGATAAAAAAGAAAGGTAAAGAAATACTCACACATCGTTGAAAGGCAAGAGAAAGTATTGCCCTTCTTTAGCTCCCTTAAATCGACTCGCAAGTGTACGTGACCTCCCCCCTGAATTACCACATCCAATGGCACCAATCATGCTGGGATCCACAAAGCCAATCATATCAACCATTTTATGCCTTTTGACATATTCATACAAGTAGCTGCATACAAAATGAACTAATAGTTGGTACATATTATCAGTTTAATTCCAGCACAATTAATAAAGAAAATAAAAAGCTATAGTACTTGGAAACTTACTGAATAAATATGGTAAGTATGGATCCGGACATTTCACCTCCGACGCACACAGCATGTAGATCTTGTAAGAACACAACTTGCTTTTTGCTCACACCAAATGCTTCTTCACTTAGGGCAAAACTAACTGTTCGATCATCGCTTAAGGCATCCTTCGCCCACAGCCACAAACGTTTCAAAGACGCTGGATAATCAGCACCCATATGAACATGCAGCTCCTCCTCAAACATATCAGCTTCTATAACAACAGGCTTCTTTAATTTCTTGGAGGCTTTTTTCTTCACACAAGCTTTTTTAAAACTCTGAAAATAAAGGGGGGCACGTGAACACAATAAATAGCAAAAAAAAAAAGCAATTATGCAAAGTTTCATTTCTCAAAACTTAACCTTTGGATTAGACACCCCATCCAGCACAATCAAATTTCTCGGCCATGCTATAAAAGTACCCACGGCTTGGTCCACAGTAACAATTTCATCGCCGACTGGGAATGGGATATTGACGTCTGTAGATATAAAAAACATGGAAAAATTACATTTATTTATATGTTTGAATATAATCATTAGAAGTTTGAATAAATATTAAGTAGTATCCTCAAACCTTGAATTGTACGAGTGATTGACACTCTTGCATTCTCTTGTGCAATCTTAACTCCATGGAGAGATGGCTCATGTCCTTCAACAATCGGGACTTCAACAACCTTTGCATAAGCAACAATATTGCTCGGTGATCCTATGGCCAGCTTCGCCAATTTCACTTGATTATCAAACCCATCATCATCATTTTTTTTAACGATGTCATCATTTTTTATTTCAACCTCCTCATTATTGGGACCTTTGACATCAGCAGAAACCTCAATACCTTCTGCCTCCTCAGCAACAGCAACCGTAGCAACAACCTCGATACGTTCTGCCTCCTCAGCAGCAGCAACCTCATCAACATCTACAGCAACCTCAGCAGCAACCTCATGAACATCATCCTTATCAAGCACCTCCACTTTCTCCAAAGCAAGGACCTTCTCATCATCAACAGAATTGGGGCTCCTTTTTGCTTCATTCGAATTGAGACTCCTTTTTGCTTCAACAGAATTTGCATCAAATTGAGGACTCAAATTCTTCCTCACAACCGGCACTTGCGCCTCTTGATCCTTCACAATAGGAATGGAATTGGAGCAACTTGCTTGTTGGGAAGGCATGTTTGGACTAGACACAAGCTTTGACAAAAATTCTTCTCTAATCTTGGCAATTTCAGCAGCCCAAAATGCATCTCTCTGCGCTATAATTTTCTTGGTCTCCTCCTCCATGACCATTTGAACCCCCTCCCGTATCTTTTCATCAAAATTCTTTGCTTTTCTCTGTCTTGGGAGACCAAAATAGACAGATTGCTTCACATGCCTTCCCTGGCCACGTACTCTTCCATAATGCTCCGGTTTACCAAGCGCCTTCGATAACACATCATCAGCGCCTTGTTCAACTACTTCACCTGAACTAACTTGCTCCTTTAATGACTCCTAAAAAATAAACCCAAAATGGATGTAGTTAATAAATTAGGAAACAATAAAAGCTGATGAATTGAGTTGAAACTTGAATTGAAAATCAGAACTTACGATTTCCTCAGCTTTGTGCTTCACTCTCTCATCTTTAAACTTTCCTTGTCTGTCCTGCCTTGCAAGGATCCAAGCCTTCGATCGATCGATCTCTGAAATCCCTTCAGGATGAGATTCAGTGTGCATGTATATATAGAGGATGACCTTATTAGTAATATAAACATGTTTTAAGAAGCATTATAAATCGATATTGACGATACACAAGTCATAGAAAGCAAAATTAAATACACAAGTCAACACTAACCCATTCACTTTCCAAGTTCGCGTATCCTTTTCGAGACAAACGATGAGGATACTCGTTCTGCATATTTCTCTTGTGTTGTTCTTCATGAATTTTCTAAGACAAAAAGGAACAAAACATCATAAGTATGAAAAAGGAATCCAGATTACCATTTGGAACTAAATTAAGAAACAAGAAAATTGAAGATTTCCTTACGCTAAACTCGACTCCCAGACGATCAGCAACGAAAATGTCCCAGTGCGACTGCTCAATGAATGTGAAGTCAGCTGGAGGAAACCATAGCTTCTCTGGTTCATCACGGTGTGGAAGAACATGGAGTCTCATCAACCGACATTTGAATTCCCTCCATTTTTTACCAGCTGACTGCAGTACCATTTTCTTGGAAGTCGTTGGTACAACGAAAGCCATCTACATACATAAACCACAAAAATAAAATTAGATGAATAAGTTACTGAAAACCCAACGTGTATAAAACAATTGAAAAACTAATGTATATAAATTAATTGTGTGGAAAGGATTTTGCATAACCTGGACATAATCCCAAATCTTTGTTTTGACGTCTTCAGCAACTTCCTTCCAGGAATCATGCCATATCGGGGCTTTAGACCTTGCTAAAACTCCGATATATGATTGCATCTCTGAAGCAGCCCTACCAAATGGTGCTCCCTTTGCATTAAATGAAACTGTAGGCTTTTGGCTACTGATCTTCCGTCTAACAATTCGGTGCATGGAGACACACCCTCGTTTCAGCAGTTTTAATCCTGCAACATCGTCCTCGTTTGATTTCGACTTAACCTTATCCACTCGCTTTCTTTTCTTGGACAGTTTTTTTTTCCAAGTTTTTAGAGATCAACTTCCTCTTCAAAGATACGGGGGAAGAAGTCGACGGCTTTTCTGGGTGCATTGACCGTGTCCTGGAGATAGCCTTCACCACTCTCATTGTGGCTGGATTTGGGGAAGACCGGGCTTGTTGTTTACATACACGGGGAGAAGAACGGGTGGGTAGTTGATACGATTGTTTCTTCTTTGAAGG
Source organism: Garcia nutans (assembly GCA_947685225.1). NCBI lineage: Eukaryota > Viridiplantae > Streptophyta > Magnoliopsida > Malpighiales > Euphorbiaceae > Garcia > Garcia nutans. The sequence goes on along the minus strand of CANTUV010000007.1, from coordinate 24,947,536 downwards.
AGCCATAATCAGCACCTGCATTCACAAATTAAAAGTTACATTTTGTACGAAATCATCCAGTTTAAACATTGGAAATCACAGGAAACAACTGCAGGTTAGATAAGCATCAGCCAACAGGTAAGAATTATATGTGAAAATGCATTTTTGAAGAATGTTGATGTAAGCCTGCATTTTATCACGTTGCTAAGCAAATAATGCATAATTTAATTGGGACACGACTAAACTAAAATCCTACTACGAGACTAAAACAAAATAGAATTAGTAAAAAATAAACTATAGCTTGCACAACAGACAAGATAGCTACAAGTTCTTTAGTTGATTAGATTAATGAAAGTGCTTAAGGACTTATTTCAGGTGCATTTGAAATGACACCTATTCTAAAGCCACATTCAACAAGACCTGTATCCACAACCATGAACCTGACCTGTATCCACAACCATGAACATGAACCTGAAGCAGCATATACAACAGCAACTAAGTCTCATGAAATGGTTTATAAAACAAACTTCTAAGAACTAAGAAGAGGAAGAAAAAAATTATACAATAACATAATAACAGAAAAAATTTAAAAAAAAATTGCAGAGCGACAAAAGTATATAATAAACCTCGAAGGCTGGAACTGAGGGAGTGAATGCAGAGCCGCAATGAGTGGAGGGCGGGTTAGAGAGAAAGGTATAAGAGGAAGAAGAAATATGGATGTGCCGTGCGTTTTTAGGTCAAGACTGAAGATTTCGAAAGAGGGAAGGAAGAGAACAAAGTTAGGTCTAGCAATGGAAAGAGGGAAGGAGGAGAACAAAGTTTGGTTTAGTTTCTGAAGCTTTCTACCCATGAAAATGGAAACAAATTAGGTATACACAGAGAAATCGAAAGAGGGAAGGAGGAGATAGGAGAGAGAAATCAGAAGAGGGTCTGTTTAGGTTTATTGCTAAATTTCAAAACGGCCGTGTTTTGGGCAAAATGGGGGCAAATGAAAATTTTTTTGGGAAATAAAGGGGGGAATTTAAGTGTTCAAAATATTTTGAAGTTTTGACATCCCTCTTTTGAAACAAAATGGATTTTTCAAATTTTTGTTAAATTAACTTTACAAATTCACTTATATAGATGACTCATAAAATTCAATTTATAATTCATCCATAAGTGCTTAAGGCAATACAATTTAAATAATTAGTAGTGATAAATTTCTATGGAACCCTATATAATTATAAAATTTAGTGTTGATGTAAATTAGATTGAGCAAAAACTAAATAAGTCTAACATTGAAAAATTTTAACGAATACTTGTATATACTAATATATACTTGTATATACTTATATATACTTGTATATATGAATAAGCAAGTCCACAAGAATACTTGTATATATACTAACATATACTAATATATATACTTGTATATATACTAATATATGCTTGTATATACTTATATATATACTAATATATATACTTGTATATACAAATATATACTAATATATATACTTGTATATATACTAATATATACCAACAGTCGATACTTGTATATTTGTATATACTAATATATATACTTGTATATACTTGTATATTTACTAATATATACTTGTATATACTAATATATACTTGTATATACTAGTATATACTAATGTATACTTGTATATACTAATATATATACTTGTATATACAAATATATACTTGTATATATACTAATATATACTTATATATATACTTGTATATACTTGTATATACTAATATATATACTTGTATATTTACTAATATATATTTGTATATACTAATATATACTTATATATACTTGTATATATATTAGTATATATTAGTATATATACAAGCAAGTCCACACGAATACTTGTATATACTAATATATATACTTGTATATACAAATATATAACTTATATATATACTTGTATATTTGTATATACTAATATATATACTTGTATATACTTATATATACTAATATATATACTTGCATATACTAATATATATACTTGTATATACTAATATATACTTGTATATACTTGTATATATACTAATATATATACTTGTTTAGTATATATATATACAAGCAAGTTCACACGAATACTTGTATATACTAATATATACTTGTATATACTTGTATATATACTAATATATACTTGTATATATTAGTATATATATACAAGCAAGTTCACACGAATACTTATATATACTAATATATACTTGTATACACTTATATATACTTGTATATATGAATAAGCAAGTCCACAACAATACTTGTATAAACTAATATATGTGCTTGTATATATACTGGGTGTGTGTATATATATACTTGTATATATACTAACATATATTAATATATACTTGTATATATACTAATATATGTTTGTATATACTTATATATATACTTCTATATACATATATATATTTGTATATATATACTAATATATACTTGTATTCCTACTTATATAATATCATATTATATCTAAATCATTATTTAACGGTGGACTTTAAAATTTCTAATGGGTTTATGAAATATTTATAAATCCAAACCTTAGCATTTAATACTTAGTCAAGTTTGTTTGGCTTAAGAAAGCCTAACTTCCATACATTGCAAATAACCACTGGATCCTTAGCATGTTATTATTCTAAGAAAATCTAACTTCCATAAAACGTCCAAGCTTCTTATTCTGCTTCATCTCTCATTCCTCTTTCAGCTTCATTAGTCATGGTTCTCTTGCTGCCAAACCCTAAGCACCACTCTCCTAAGCACCACTCTCCTTGCTGTGGTCTTCATTAATGCCGGCCGTCTCCTTGCTACCGGCCGTCTCCTTGCTGCCGGCCGTCTCCTTTGTCAGTAACTGCATTGTCCCAATTAAGTCGAAAGAAGATTATTTTTTTTCTTATGAGCCGTAAGTAATCGTCCCATAGAATTCATTCCTCTGTTTAATCTAATTGAATTATTACATTGTATTTTCAGATTACTATAATGTTGCATTGATATTTTCATGTTACTATAATGTTGTTCTGTCCCTTCAATTTTCTGCTTAAATTTCAAGATCTACAGTATGTCTCCATGCTTCTGATTTCTCTGCTTGTTTATAAGTCTTTGGCTAAAATTTGATGACTATCAGTTGAAATGGTATTTTGAGTTGTGTCAGTGAATTGAGGATTATTTGTGGATTCATGTTGTTGTGAATGAAGTTGAATGTCTGTTAAAACGTCTGTTGTGTGAACTGGTATTTGTTTAGTTTTACAGGTAAAGTATTGCTCATGAAACTGTAAATAAATGCTGACTAAAATTTATTTTGTTGTGAGATCTATAAACAGAAAACCTTTCACTCCTGACTTGTAACCAAGAAATACCCCTTTCCTTGCTCTTGGTGCTAGCTTTTCTTTTCAATGACAACTTTTAAGTTCTATATGTGAACCCTTTTTCTTTCTCCTTCAGGTTGAACAATTACATAACAGTCCAAGCTTCCTCATGCAACTTTATTCAAACCACAACAACCATATGATAGCTGTCTTCGAGAAACCTTCATAGAAGTTAGCTGCTACATCTGCTCTCGCATCTGAGGTGATTATACTTCCCTTCCAGGTTCTATTTGACATCACCATAATTCAGTGGTCCAACTAACTGAATTATTGCTCAAATTGCACAAAGATGGATAGATCTTGGTTGAAGGTTGATAGAAGAACAAGAGAGTTTCAATTAGCTGTGGAAGAGTTGTTAATGTTTGCATTTGAGAATAGGTTTGATGAAACAAAAATTAGTTGTCCATGCTTAAGATGCGCTCACAGTAAATCGTGGAAGGCTCAAACTGTTAGGGATCATCTTTTCCAATATGGTATTGATCAAACCTATACTTGCTGGATATGGCACGGAGAGTCAAATCCAGAAGGGAGTCCTTTAGTTGCTGAAACTGATTGTTTCTCAGAATCAGTTGATCAAACTAACATAAGAATGGGGCATGATAATGTCGATGATGATGATATTTCGTTAGATTCCTCTGATTTCATTAACCATGTTGAAGGTGAACATGAACCCCTTTATCTGGGATGCAAGGATTATACTAAGATGAAAGCTTTAGTCAAGTTATATAACTTGAAAGCAAAGCATGGCATTTCTGATACATGCTTCTCTAATATTCTCCTTTTGCTTGGGTCAATGCTTCCAGAAGGCAATAGTATCCCTTCTTCCTTCAGTGAAGCCAAGAAAACCTTATGTGCTATGGGTATGGAGTATGAAAAAATACACGTGTGCCCTAATGATTGTCTCTTATATCGTGGTGAGAGAGATGAAGATGAGACAATTTGCCGCACATGTGGAGCCTCTAGATGGAAGTTGGACAAGAAAGGAAAAGAATTGGAAGGGGTCCCTGCTAAGGTTCTATGGTATTTTCCATTAATACCAAGGTTGAGGAATTTGTTCAATACAGCTCAAATTGCAAAGGAAATGACTTGGCATGACACCGAACGACAAAAGGATGGTAAAATTAGACATCCGGCAGACTCACAAACATGGAAGGTTGTCGACCAAAAGTGGCCTGAGTTCGCTTCGGAGACAAGAAACCTTCGGTTAGCTTTATCTACCGATGGATTCAATCCCTTCCGTGGATTATCAACTGATTACTCATGTTGGCCTGTTTTGCTATGTATTTACAACTTACCACCTTGGCTTTGTATGAAGAGAAAGTACATTATGTTAAGTTTGTTGATATCCAGACCGAATCAGCCCGGAAATGATATTGATGTGTTCCTTCAGCCACTTATAGAAGATCTTCAAGTGTTATGGAATGGGAAACAAGTGTATGATGCATATAAGAAAGAGTTCTTCATACTAAGGGGAATTTTGTTGTGGACAATTAGTGATTATCCAGCCTTAGGCAACTTGTCGGGCAACATCATTAAAGGGTATAATGCTTGTATTGTCTGTGTTGATAAAACAAAAGCTACCAGGTTGGCAAATTATCATAAGACGGTGGTTATGAGGCATCGTAGGTGGTTGCCCCGTTATCATCCATATCGAAGGCAAAAATTAGCCTTTGATAACACCGTGGAGAAGTTGTCGGCTCCTATTCCGTTAACTGGAGAGGAGGTGTTTGAAAGGGTACGACCACTAAGGGGCCATGTCTATGGTAAGACACAATGCCAACCTCGATTGAATAAATGTGAACCTTGACCTATTTGGAAGAAGATGTCTATATTTTTCCAACTTGAGTATTGGAAATTTTTGCCGGTTAGGCATGTCCTTGATGTGATGCATATCGAGAAAAATATATGTGAAGCTTTGACTGGTACCTTGCTAAATATACCAGGGAAGTCAAAAGATAAGGAGTCTGTCCGTCTTGATATGGCTGAAAAGGGAATAAGAACGGAGCTGAGGCCAAAAACTCCCGAAAAAAAAGAGAAGTTGCCGACGGCATCTTGGAACTTATTGCATAAAGAAAAGAAGATTGTCTGCTCCTCCTTGGTTGGCATGAAGTTACCTGATGGTTTTTGTTCAAACATTAAGGGTCTAGTATCAATGGAAAATCTGCGACTTATTGGAATGAAATCTCATGACTGCCATACAATGTTGCATCACTTACTCCCCATTGCAATTTGGTCAGTACTACAAAAACAAGTTAGGTGCACTATTATTAGGTTTTGCCTCTTCTTCAAGGCAATTTGCAGTAAAGTCATCGAGGTGGATAAACTGGAAAAAATGCAAGCTCAGTTGGTGGAGACCATATGCTTGCTAGAAAAGTACTTCCCCCCTTCCTTCTTTGATATAATGATCCATCTCTCAATTCATCTTGTGAGAGAGGTTGAGCTCTGTGGGCCAATCTTCCTTCGCTGGATGTACCCTTTCGAGAGATATATGAAGACTTTCAAGGGTTATGTACGGAATTGGGCTCGTCAGGAAGGGTGCATTGCTGAGGCCTATGTTGCAGAAGAGGCCGTTGAGTGTTTGGTCAACTTTGAAGAAGCAACTCTTGGATTGCCGAAAAATAGTAGGGATAAGAACGACGCAAAATACAGACCCTTATCTGGTGCAACAGTGATAACGCCAAGTAAGAAGGACTTGCACCTAGCACATTTGTGTCTTCTCCAAAATTGTAATGACGTTCGCCCATATTTTGAGTAAGTTACTTCAATTTGTTTTTGTTATTTCCTTATTTTCTGCATTTTGTTTCAAAAATTAATAAAGTTGATTTTACTTGCAGTGAACATATGGCTTCTTTGGTGACAAGATATCCACAACATGAAAATGATGAAGAGTGGCTAAAGAACATGCAAAATGAAACATTCCCTAAGTGGTTTCTTAAAAAGGTAAAATCTTATAGCCCAAGTATTTTGCTGCAATTTGCAGCAAAAATAGGCCTGTTTCTTTATATATTTTACTGAAAAAAATGAATGCCCTGTACTTGTGAATTCTTTTGAAATACTACAATATTTATCTTCTCTCAAAGGCTATATCATACTTATGGCCAATTTAATTTTTTGGACAGATTGCATCATAATTACTTGATGAGAAGAATACAGTAACTAAGGATATAATGTGGATTGCAGCAGGGCCTAACAAGGATGTAGCTACATTCAGTGGCTATAGAATCAACGGTGTTACCTTCAGCACCAAAGAACGTGATGATACGCGGCAAGTTCAGTGCAGCGGTGTTTGTGTAGATGCCGATACAATGCTTGTGAAGGGTAAGGATAAAAACATCGAGCATACTTCACATACATTTTATGGAGTTATTACAAGTATTTGGGAGTTGGACTATAACCACTTTAGGGTTCCTATCTTTCGTTGTAATTGGGTAGATATGAACAAAGGGGTTAAAGTAGATGACTTGGGATATACATTGGTTAATTTGAACAAATTAGGTTTTCTAAACGATCCTTTTATGTTAGGAAAACATGTCAAGCAAGTTTGTTACATAGATGACCCTGTTGAAAAATTATGGTCAGTTGTCTTAAAATTACCTGACAAGTACTATGATGAAAGTGATGATGAAAATGAGGGATCTGTAGAAATAGAACTTGAGAATGAGCTACATTTGCCAACGTTCCCATATGTTGATGAACTCGATGAAGAAAATAGCAGTTACATGTGGGAGGAAGAAGAATTGATTCAGCTGTCATGATGGTAATAATTTCATTTGTTTTAAGTTCTATTTTGAAATTATGTCCTGCCATTAATTTTTCCATCGTTTATACTTGCAGGTCCAACATCCTTAATGCCTGTCACAACTCCCTGCTGCCTGTAGAATAAATTGTTTATATCATTCACAATTTAATGAAAGATTGGTTGGACACTTTGTTGAAAGTTTTGTGTTTCTTATTTAAATTTGTTGAAAGTTTCATTTGTACCTATCATTCGATTTGTATCTTTATTTGACACTTTGTTCAAAGATTTGGTTATATAATTTATTGAATCATGTGATTTTTGCTCTGACACCTTGCTGGTGGATTTGGCTTAACACTTGTCAGTGGAGGATTTCATTTGATTTGTGTTTTTGGTTTCATTTGTGTATAGGGATTACTTTCATTTAAGGCAATTTTTTTCACACTCAGTTAATCAGACAACGGTTTATTATGAAAAACCGTTGTCTGAACATATATTATACAATGGTATGAACAGTTAATCAGACAACTTTTTAAATAACCGTTGTCTGAAACATCTTATCAGACAATGATTTTTTTTACCAAAAAAGCACTTGTCTGAACATATATTACACAACGGTTTTAAAACCATTGTCTGTATGCTTGATTCAGACAACGGTTTTTTTAAACCGTTGTCTGAAACGCTGAATTATACAACACTTTTGAAAAAACCGTTGTCTGAAATATCTTATCAGACAACGGTTTTGTATTACCAGAAAAACAGTTGTCTGAACATATATTACACAACGGTCCCTAAAAAATCATTGTCTGGTGTGACCAAAATGACAGCTAATAGACAACGCTTAAAAAAAAACCAAAAACAGTTGTCTGAAAATTAATCAGACAACGCTTTTTGGAAAAAAAAAACCGTTGTCTGTTTTTTTCAGACAATGGTTTTTTCCTTAACCGTTGTCTGATGACCATTGTCTGATTCAGTTTTTCTTGTAGTGTTTTATGAAGGCTCAAAGGTACAACTAGGGATTGATATTTAATTGGGTGGATACTAGTTGTTGACTAACAAAACAATGCCTAGATCATTTCTCTCTTAAATAAGCAGAGTTCAATTTCGCCTCAAAAGTTTGTCAAACCATGTTCTAAGACTGACTAGGACCTAGACAAAGATAATTATGCAGGAGTCCTCTCTAAGTAAGCATACACAACTCAATGCTATAGAGTCATTCCCTCACCTAGTAAAGTCATTCAAGTCATGATGCATAAATATATTAATTCATGAATTATCAAGCTAGATTCCTCATTGGTCGAGCACCAAAATGAACAAAGACCAACAAAAATTTTGATGAAAGTAATTTATTCAAACAACTTTAAATTTGAAAAACACAATAGTTCCAAAATATTAAATAAAGTAAGATTGAAAGGCAACATTCAAGCTAAGGAAAGTTCATTGAGTTAGGCTTCTTTTCCTTTCACATCTTCAATATCCCCATCTTGAAAGGATGATAAAAAAAAATCTTCTTCCAATCCTTTTCCCACCATGAATGTTGTTGGTGGTGGCACTCTTCCAAATTTAGGCAAAGGGTTGTCTTTGGTATTGGGCTTATTCGGCTTGGGTAGCTTGCCACTATCAATCAAATCTTGGATCTCATGCCTTAATCGGGTACACCTATCAGTCTCATGTCCTTGAGTTTGATGAAATTGACAAAAAGCCTTAGTATCAAATTTTGGGGGTAATGGACTAGGTAAAGGTCGAGGAGCCAATGGTTGCAACAACCCTTTCTTTTGTAGCTTATCGTAGACCCAAGACAAAGGCTTCCCCAGATATGAAAATTGCCTTCTATTTGCTTGACCAGTTGTATTGACATCGACTTCTTTTTGTGTGCTTTGATTGTTAGGCTGGTTGTTCCCTTTCTCATTCCTTCTTATTGAAAAGCGATTCTTCTCCCTTTCCCACTCTTCAATTTGTAGACCAGCTTGGAGAAGATCTTTAAAATCATGGATTAGTGTATGAGACATCCTCTCACGAAGATTAGATAACACCCCTCTCACAATCATCCTTATTTGATCGGATTCATCGGGCCTCTTCTTGAGTAAAGCAGCCTTGTTTCTCCATCGCTTCACATAGTCCACAAAATTCTCATTTGGCCTTTGTCTAATGGACTCCACTTCCATTAAAGTAACTTCTAACTCAACATTATATCCGTATTGTTGGATGAAGGCTTTGTAAAGTAGATCCCAACTCTTTTGTGTTCCATCATCTAAGGTATTGAACCAATTTTGGACAACAGGGTCCAATAAGAGCATGAAGTACCTTAGGGTTTGAGCCTTAGTAGCTCGAGCAGATTGCATGGCAGTGATATACTGCTTCACATGGAGATGAGGATTTCCGGTGCCATTGTACTTAGCAAAGGAAGGCATCTTGAATTTATAAGGGACCTCTTCATCTTGTTCAAATAGTTTGTCAATCTCAGACTTCTCTTCGGTTTTTAGCTTCTTCTCAAATTTCATTTCTAAATCATCAATCATCTTTTCAACATCGGATGTCTCGATCTTTTCAATAGTTGCCTTCTCAATAGCCTTCGGTTCTTTCTTCTTTTCTTGAACCTCTTGGTAGTATTGAGCCCAATCATCATCATCATCAATGATCACCTTTTCATCATTAAAAGCTGCTTCATCAATTTTAGCCTTCCCCTCAACTTTCTTGGTGCTAGAAGATGCTTCTGCATTGTTTCCTAAAATTGCGGCTAGTTGATTCTTTATGGTCTCAGCCATGGCATTTTTTATTTCTTCCATCTTGGCGTTGAGGGCCTCATCCACCATTCTTTGGATTTGTTCGGGTTCCATTGTTTTTGGTGAGCAAGTGATTGAGTCATTGCTAGACACTTCGTCTCCGGTGTAAGTCGGATTGTCATAAGCTTTTGAACTTTCGTAATCCAGGGCTGTGAGCCAGAGAGGATCAATGATATGAGATGCAAATGTATGCATGTATGCATGTATGCACAAACAATCAACAGATAAAAATAGGACATTCCTTCCAACCTTATAACATCTATACACGAATGGCGAGTCTCTTTTCCTAGGTATATGGTTAACAAAATACCAACATGGGGTGTCTTGCTTTCGAATAATTCCCTCAGACATTTCAACCAATAGTTGTATTTTCGAAAATGGAAATCAATCCATGATAATTCCCATTAATTAGGTTTTAATCCATTTATCCAACAAAAGTAGTTTTTATGCTATGCTAGATTAAAACGAAATTAAGAGGTTTATTATAAATAGATTTCTCACTTGAAAAAGGTAACTAATGATTCATGCCAAAAACAAGCCCATGGTTAATTTATTCTTAGTGTAAACTAGGCCCAAAATTGATTTTTGGTATTTCATAATTGACCTAAATATTTTTGCAAGCTCTTTGTAAAAAAAATGTTGGGTGAAAATAGTTTTGTTTCTAAGCCCATTGTAAAAGATTTTAGAAAAATGGATTTTGGGCTTAGTATTTGGGCTATGGACCAAAGAATTTATTTATTTATTTTTTAGAAAAGTATTATGTCCAAAGACCATCTTGAAAGATTTTAAAAATAGTTTTGGTCTTTTGGATTTTAGAGAAAAGTTTATTTTGAACTTATAATATACTTAGTTCATATTAGAAAAAAGAACAAACCAAATAAGCCATGATTTAGACTAAGATAAACTAACCATAGTCAAACAACATGCATTTGGGGTAAAACCTAAGGAAAGTAACTAGGCCAATTACATGAGCTTTAGTCTTTGGGTTAAAAGGCTTAGGTTCCCATAGCAAGTATATACCAAATGGTACGAGGCTATGAGTGGTTATGCCATGCTCGGTCTCCATACCTTGAGTGAAAGTATGATATCCCTTACATAACATAACACGGGTAACACGGGTGTCCTAACTCACGCACACAATGCAATCTAATATGATGCAATGGATAATATCATTATAAGAAAGAAAATAATAATATAAAGACCAACAGAATCAACTTCTCTTATCCCTAGTGGAGTCGCCACTGTGAGCGGGGATTTTCGCCCCCACTCCCGGTGGAATGGTTCTTGCGACTTCGGCACTGTTTAGGCTCGGGGCCTTAGAGAACACAGACCTAAGTCCGGAGAAAATGAAGTCGCCACCCGGACTGGTTGGGAAAAAGAAAGGGGTGGATGACTCGATTCCTAAGGAATCCCTAACCCCCTAATGAGTTTGGAAAGTTGGGTACGTATGGGGAAGGTGAAAAATGGCCCAGCACCCCCACAACGCCCGGTTCATTGGAACCGGCCTCCTTTACAGGTCTTAATATTATAAAATTCTTAAATATAATAACATTATCCATATTACACACAATAATTAAAAGAAAGCATCATTATATTAAAATCAAAGCAATGTCCAAACAAAATAAATAAATGGACACCCATCCAAGGATGGAAACATGTCCTTACATCACATGCCTAAATAGGACACCCACCAAAAATAGAAAAGCAAATTAAATTACATGATGTTTAAGCAATGAGGTACCCACCAAGTGGAAACATACCTCTTACAACTTTTGAAAATCTAAATTAATTTATAAAAGTAAATAATCATTCATCATAAATAAATCATTCATCAAAGCTATTAATCAAAATAGAAAATAAACATCCATCCATGATAAATTAAATAAATCAAGTATTGAAATTAAATAAATTAAAGCATAAGAAATAAATCAAAGCATAATCAAGTATGGAATTGAATAAAGCAAATAAAAGTTCAATTATAGCTACTGTGACTTTTTATGGAATTAAAATAAATTTGGGTTTTATGTTTTAAAGGGTTGATAAGACTCTTTGATTAACAAAATTAAGGTTTGAATGATGATATCATAAAACTAGGGTTTTAAACACTTTAAAATACTTTAATTTGTGATTTTTGGTTATAGAGTTCCTAAGCTACAGTGTAAAATTTAGGTTTTTATATTTTTATGTTTTTTAATGTTTTAAAAGGATTAGGGTTCATAAAAATTAGGGTTTAAGGTTTTAAAAGGGTTAGTGTTCATTATTTTGAATTTTGGAAGTTGAATTTAGATTTGATATTTTGTAATTAGGGTCACGGGTGGTAATTTTAATCTTAGGGTTTGGAAGATAATTTAATATTTTATGGAATTTTATGAATTTAAACAAGTAAATTAAAGTTTTTATAACTAGAAAAGATGTTTTAGAAGACTTTTTGAAGGAAAAGTACCAAGTGTAAAGTTTTGAAAGAAACAGTGTAACACCCCTATACCCCGTATACGTACACAGCATGCTTATACGATCGTAATATACGTATACTGAATATAGAAATGCCACTGTTTATAAAATACACAAGTCATATTTTTGAAAATAAGTGAAGCAAATCTCAAACATTTAAAAGAAATTCAAAAGACACCATAGATAAAAACGTTTATTAATCCGCAGCGGAAATTATTACAACTATTTACAAAACATAAAATTATATACATGATTGGCAGCTTGACTCTCTGATCTTTAAGCTCTAGGCCAACTCTTCAAGCAAAAACTCAACTAGGTCTAGAGGAATCTCCCGTTTCAACCCTATCACCTGCGCGATGAACCACAATCGCGCTGAGCCAACAACTCAGTAGTACAAACCATAATGATAATATGCAATGTTAATCTCAATGTCATGCATTCAATAATAGAGATCATACTAATAAATGTTACATTTCATTATTTCAATAACGCTAACATTTCATTTACATTATCTCATAATTGTATCATCATTCATGTAACACATTTAACATAGACACCTATGGGCCCGACAAGTATTTAATATGATATTCAAAGTTCAGAGTTACTGCTTTGGTCCATAATCACAAATAATCAAGCCCGTAGGCAATAAACATATATATCTCTATCCATGAATAGTGTAACAGACCCAGTCTCTTGGACCATCAACTCAACAAGCTCGAGGAGATCCTCAACCCGGCAAGACTGTTACCTGTAACAGACCCAGTCTCTTGGACCATCAACCCGACTAAATCGAGGAGATCCTCAACCCGGCAAGATTGTTACCTTTCATATATTTCATATTCATAATTCACATAGTGTAACACACCCAGTCTCTTGGACCTCAATTCAACTCAAATTGAAGAGATCCTCAACCCGGAAAGACTGTTACCTTTTCACATTTGATAGGCATGCCGCCAAACCCAGAACTCTGAAATTGAATAACATATTAAACATACAATTATTTCATTTGCCTCTTTATTATTCTCTTTCTCAAATCATATCTCATAATCAAATGGGCAATCATGCCTTATCAATTTTATTTGCATAACCATGGCCAACAACAATGGTTTCATTACATCTCCATTCATAGCAAGACAATTCATCATCATACATATAGCACATTACATTCCACAAGATTTACAATGTGCAAAATATCACATTATTCATATGTATCAATAATGCAATATCAAATGGATGTATGCAACAATACAAAGTTTGTACTTACTTTAAAAGCAACCCACACAATACTAAGCACTTCTTCTTCCAAAAATCTTTCACCACTAGAATTATGGCAATTCATTTTCTTCATAACCTATTCCAAAAGAAAGATGAAACTCACATAAGATCATAAGGCTAAGAACCAACTAGGGCAAACTCTAAACATGACATGCTAAAAAACACGGGCATGTCCCTGACCGTGCCCTAACTCCACAACACAGAAGCTTTTACACGTTCAGAACCACGGGCGTGTCACTGGGCGTGTAATACATACTGCCTCTAAGAAACATTGACACGTCCAACAACATGAGCGTGCTCATGGCCGTTTCAATTCTCCAAAAACACAGTGGCTATGACACGTTCAATAACACGGGCGTGTTACTGGTCGTGTCAAACCTACTGCCTCACAGAACAATTGACACTCCTAAAAACCTGGATGTGCTCGTGGGCGTGTCAGGCCAAAAACCCAGATTCCGGCCAAAACAACAAAACACCCAACAAATCACTTCTTCCACCAACATCCACTTCAAACAAACTCAACTTCACACATCCAAAAACCATCTTAAACTTGCAAAAACACCAAAACAAGACAAAATATACATTAACCACAAATCATCAATCTCATCAAAAACCCTAAACACACCTTCAACACTATCTCTTTCAACACACTTACTCTTTCCTTCAATCCACCCTCAAAATCCATAATCAATTAACCAAACACTCTTAAACATATCACAATCAAACAACACACTCTTACAATCAACAATAATTTATCAACTCAAACACAACTTCAATAAAATCAAGAGAAATCAAGAGAAAACTTACCAAGGATGAAGAACTCTTAAATCTCCAACTTGATCTCTTGAAATCTTCCTTCAATCTTGAACTTGGAAGACCAAATCTCTCTCTTGCTCTCTTGTTTCTTTGATGGTCGGACAACAAAAGGAAAGGAAAAGAGAAGGAGAAGAAATGAAAGAAAGCCACGAAGGAAGAAGAAAAGAAAGAAAACCAAAGAAAGCAAAGTCAACACTTTTCCTTAAAACCCTCTCAACCAAGCATTTAATATAAAATAATCAAAATATCATCTTCTACTTCCACTAACTCTAATCCCACTTATAATTAATTAATTCCTTAAACACAATTAATAATAATTACTCTCTTCCTTTGACTTTCCATTTTGACCAACATATATGTTTTATATCTTGCCATATACACAACATATACATTCTCTCTATACATTTCTTTCCTTTCCAATTACACATATGCATATGATTCAAATAAAACAACCATTATCTCAAAACTTCTAGGCACACTTTTGGGATATTACAAACAGAATTTGATTTTGGTTTTGTTGAAGAATATGTTCAATTAGAGTTTTAAGATTTTTAAGAAGAAAAAATAACAATTTTAAGCCTTTTGGATGATAAACCAACGAAATAAGGTTTTTTTTTTTGGCTTTAGAAAAACTAAATTAAAGTTCAAAGGTTTTTAATTTTGATTTCATAAATTTGCTACTGTGTAAAAAAAACAATTAAAGAAAATTAATTAACACATATATTCTTTTGATGATTTCTCCAAAAACAATTCTTCTTGGATGAACTAGCTCCAAAGACAAGCCTTTTTTTGCCTTTGAATCCTCTAAATCGTGCTGCTGCTGTTCCAGAAAAAAGTTGAATTGAATTTCTTCTTTTCCTTCCTTGATTTGGTTTCAAATTTTCCAAACTCCTCTTGGATTTTTGCCTCCCCTTTTTTAATTGTCTTTGGTCCTTATTTATAGTGGTTTGTGCTTGTTTATTCCTAATTAGTTAAGGTAAGTAATATTAATAAAAAAAGAAACCAAAACCTAATTGAATTAGGTTTCAAAAAATTTGCATCGGAAAATTTGCGTTGCCGAAAAGAAACTGCTGCGGAAAAACTGCGCTGGCGAAAAAATCTGCTGCAGCTGGCTGCGGCAGCGCGCGAGGAGCGAGCCCGTAAGCTATTTCGCAGGAAGAAAATTCTGCATGAGAAATAGCATAGTGATTTCGCCTGCAAGAATTTCCTGCGGGCGAAATACCCACGGGCCCACGCGACAATTTTTTCGTTACCGATTTTTCCGACTTCGATTTTTATTTTTATTTTTTTATTTTTATTTGTTAATTTATATTTTTTATTAAAAAAAATTAAAAAACAAAAATTATTTAATAAAAATTATTTTGGACTAATTAGACAACAAAAATCATTTTAGACTAAATAAAACATATTGGACCGGATTGGGTTAAAATTGAGGGTCTACACTCTTTAGGATGGACATTGGACATAAAATCTTTTTGAGATTACAATCTTTTTAAGATGGATCAAAAATCATTTCCTACCTTATGACCCAAGTATGAAGCCAAAAATTAATCTTTTAAAATTATATTTTTTTGCAATGGGCTTTGAAATATTTTCAAGGAAGGGCTCAAAAATATTTTCACCTTATGGCCCAAATTAAGCTTTGAAATTAAATTTTTTTTACAATGGGTCAAAATTTTTGAAATGGACTTTCAATTAGTTAGTTCAATTATGGAATATTAAAACCATTTGTGGGCCTTTATTTTATCAAGACTTGTTAGTTGTTGTCTAGTTTATGACATGGGCCATTACTTGCTTTTCTAGAGAATTCTATTTATAATAAACCTATTAATTTAGTTTTAATCCAAAATATGGCAGAAATGCAGCTCAAATTTTTCGGTGGGCCCAAAGGATTAAAGCTTAATTAATGAAAATTATCATAGACTGACTTCTGTATTTGGAAACACAATTAATGGTTAATTCGTCTGAGTGATCCTTTCAAAAACAAAATATCCCCTATTGATATTTTGTTAACCATAACATCTAAGAAAAAAGACTCACCACTCGTGTTTAGGAAGAAATAAGGTTGGAAGGAGTGCTTCCTAACTCGTTGTGTTTGTTTGTTATCATGTTTTCGTGCATACATCCATTGAATCACATAACTCATTTGACTTGCAGAGCAACAATTCCTATGTCATAATCAGTACCACTTAAAGAAGTGATTTTAATTCAAGTGCTCCATTTGCAAGTTTCAAGTAAAAAAATATGGATGCAAACGAGCTTGAGGATATAGTCAATGAAGTTATCAAGGCTGGGATGGCCGAGTTACAGGATCAATTGGCTAGGATTATAAAGGCTCAGTTGATTGAGGTTTTAGAGATCATCAACAATGCTAATTAGGAGTCTACTATTAACATAAAGAAGAAGGGATAGGCATCTTTAATAAAGAACATGCCCACTGATATAGATCAAATAGAAAATGAGGGGTCAATTCCTATTCTGCAAGATCAATTGAGCCATATACCGATTAAGCATTTTAAAGACTTATATGAGGTTGACCTTCAGCTAGAAGAATGGGAAGAGAAAAGAACATGTACAATGGAAAAAGGAAGCAATAAGGGTGGCTACCATCCTAACGGGTAACGTCAAAGGGGACAGAAAGATGTTGAGATAAACTCAACAACTAAGCTAGCAAAGAAGCCTAAATGTTTATACTTGGGGGAACCTTTGTCAAAGATTTTTGAAAATCTAATAGAGATGGATTTGCTACAACCATTGGCACCTCGACCATTACCAGATCCTCTACCTGTAACACCCTTATATTCTATATATGTATAATACACACAACTAGTATATGTAAAATATGTATATAAGGTATAAGAATGTCACATTCCGGTTTAATAAAAATTTTCTTATTTCCCATTCCTCAAAACATTTATACAAATACATATATATATATATAGATATCAAAACACATAAAACCTCACATTACTCAATTATTCAAAACATTCATTATAATTTACAATATATATATTTATACTCTAAAAAATAATATAATATACATAATATCAAAAGTACTATAATATAATATATATATATATATACTAGTAAAATGGCTCTAATCTTGCTGTAGCAACACACTTCAAAATTCAACAAACACACACCTAGACCTGACTAGGTATAGTAGAATTCTCCGGCTCTACTGGATCACCCCTGTAACCTGTGAGATGAGTTACAATCACGTTAAGCTAAAAGCATAGCGGTACAAGCTTTGATAATAATAAAATTTTAAAACAATGCCAATGCAAAATGCTTATATGCTATATCACAATGTAGTATTCAAGCTTACTTTTAAACATATTCTCTCATCATTTAATAATTCACACAAACACATACACAAGCATGGGCCCAACAAACTAATATATTATTCAAATTCCAGAGTTACTATTTTTGTCCATAATGATACCAAGTGTCTAGCCCCGAAGGCAAATCAAGTAATGCTCAAAAGCTAGACTTGAAGGCAAATCATATCACATTGATGCCAAGTGCCTAGCCCCAAAGGTAAATAACAAGGCTAACCTCATAGGCATGTCGCCAAACATAGAACTTTGAAAATTGAATAACATACTAGGCACACAATTATTTCATATTTTCCATCATCAATTTCTTTCTCATTTCCCATTTTCTCATTCATTTCAATTTATCACATTGTAAGATATTCCGTAACAAAATCACATTATCCAAACACTTTGGATCATTTTCACATTTTGCACATAATTCACATTTTATTCAATCTAGCCATTAATAATGGCTTTTCATAATGCATATAATGCATACATAACAATTTACATGTCATAGCCCAATGTTCATGAATGTTTAATGTATCAAGTAGCTTAAGACATTTTCCATCCAAAATGTGTTAAGCCCAATTTAATGCCAACATTTCTAAATTATCAAAAGTTTTTACTTACCTTATAAAGCACTCCAAAACAAGCTTCAAAACTCCCTCCAACCTTCTCTTCCAAGTTGCCTTTCAACACCAGGGTTGGGAAAATTACTTCCTCTCTATGCCGATACCAAATATGATAATAAATAATCATTTAATATCACATACTAAGGCATTCTCAACATCAAACCATTTAAATTAGTGTTTTGCATTTATTAATATCATTAAAAATATATTTTAATATGTTCAAATCAATTACAAATGAAAGACAAAGATTGAAGTTATTTTGGACAATATCCTTAAGTGACATGCCCAACAACACGAGCGTGTTAATGATTGTGTCATTTGCCCACTCTTACAGAATCTTTGCATGGCTAACGATATGGGCGTGTCACTGCCCGTGTCATTACTCCTGCATTACAAAAACTTTGACACGCCCCACAACACGGGTGTGTTACTGGCCGTGTCAATTATTCTACATTACAGTAGCTACGACATGCTCAGAGACATGGCCGTGTTACTGGTCATGTCATTAATATTGAAACTCAGCACCATTGACATGCCCAACGACATGGCCATGTCAGGCAAAATTTTTGCATTTCGAACACTCAACCATTTCAACACAAACACTTTCAAACTCAACTTAAATTCAATCATTTTTTTAATCCAACCTTAAAATCATTATTAACTACTCAAAACAACTTCATACATACCCAAATAAGCTATTAAAAGATGATTATACACAATCCCAAAATCCACATATCATATTCTTCCTTAGAATTCCAAAGAACTTGTAAGATTAATAAAGAAACTTATCGATTAATAAAGAATCCTCAAAACTGCACTTGAATCCATGAAATTCTTTTAATTCTTGGTGTATGGAAGAAGAAATAAGCTCCCCTTACTCTCTCTCTCTAGCTCACGTTCAAGGAAGAAGAAGAAGGAAAAAGAAATATCTCTTCTCTTTTCAATCCATCCTTATATATATATATATATTATAATATAGCAACTATTCACTTATTCTCTCTTATTATTATTATTATTATTATTATTATTATTATTATTTAAAATCAACTTTCCCTATAAATAATTATGCATAACATATATGTGATGTATATCTTAGGTATATGTATATGTCATGTTTACTTCAAATATATTTCAAATATACACTACTTTATCACTTAAAATCCTTTCATTTTCCATTTAAATCATTTATTTAATTTATCCAATTAAATTTTAATTTATTTTTTTTTAATTTTCAAAAATTAAGGATGTTACAATTCGCTCCCCCTTAAGATAATTTCATTCGCGAAATTACCTGCTATCAACTTTGAAACAACTGGGGATACTCACTTTGCATCAACTGCTCACTCTCCCATATTGCCTCCTTAGTGGTATGATTCTTCCAAAGAACTTTCACAAGTAGTACTTTTTTATTCCTCAACTCTTTTACTTCTCGTGCTAAAATCACTGCAGGTTCTTCTTCATAAGTTAGATCTAAACTCACTTCAATAGACTCTACTGACAAGATATGAGATGGGTCTAACCTGTATCTCCAAAGCATAGAGACATGGAAGACATTATGTATCCAGTCTAACTCAGGTGGCAGAGCCAACTTGTAAGCCACTGGACCAACTCTCTCTAGAATCTCATATTGTCCTATGAAATGAGGGCTCAACTTCCCTTTACGACCGAATCTCAAAATCTTCTTCCATAGAGACACCTTTAGGAACACTTTATCTCCCACACTGAACTTTACATTCTTCCTCTTCAAATCTGTATAGGATTTCTGTCAATCTGAAGTTACTTTCAAATGACTCTGAATCAATTTCACTTTCTCTTTTGTTTCCTTAATCAAATTAGGACCAACCAGTTTACCTTCTCCAACTTCATCCCAACACAATAATGTCATGCATCTCCTGCCATATAAGGCCTCATAAGGTGCCATCCCAATACTAGACGTATGACTATTGTTATATGCAAACTCAATCAGTAGCAAAAATCTATCCGAGCTCCTTGTGAAATCAATGCTACAACTCCTCAACACATCCTCTAGAATCTGTATCACTCTCTCTGACTGCCTATCTGTCTGAGGATGGAAAGCATACTAAAATGCAACCAAGAACCCAATTCATCCTGCAAACTCCTCCAAAATCTCAATGTAAACCTGGGATCTCGATCCGACACTAAAGAAACTGGGACTCCATGCAACCTCACTATCTCATTGATATATAGCTCAGCCAACCTCTCAAGTGAGTAATCCATCCGAACTGGAAGAAAATGAGCTGTCTTTGTCATCCGATCAACGATCACCAGATTGCATTATACTTCTTATGGGTCAAAGGTAATCCACTCACAAAACCCATTATCACTTGCTCTCATTTCCACTATGGTTCTAACAATGGCTGAAGTAGTCCTGAAGAAATTTAGTGTTCAGTCTTCGCTTTCTGGCAAGTGAGACATCTGGACACAAACTTTGCTATGTCCCTTTTCATACCTGACCACCAATAATACTTTTTTAAATCTTGATATATCTTGGTACTACCAGGGTGCATAGCATAAACTGACTGATGTGCTTCCTCTAATATCATCCTCTTCAATCCTGCATCATTAGGAATACACAACCTATCTCTATACCATAAACTATCATCATCTTTCATATGAAAGTCTTGACTCTCCCCCTTTTGGCAATCTAACATAACCTTCTGGATCTTCTGATCTGCCAACTAGGCTTTTCTATACTGATCCATCAACACTGGCCATAATTGCAACTGACCTATCATTGCTCCATCATCATACGACTAAAATCTGGCATGCAACGCTCTCAACTCAACAAGCAACAAGAGAGAAAAGGCAGTCAAACCTGCCAAAGTCTTCTAAATCAAGGTATCAATAACAACATTTGCCTTGCCAGGATGATAATTGATTAAACAATCATAGTCTTTAATCAACTCTAATCATCATCTCTATTGAAGTTTCAGCTCTCTTTGAACACCCAAATACTTCAAACTCTTATGATTAGTAAAAATGAAACACTTCTCCCCATAAAAGTAATGCCACCAAATCTTCAGTGTAAAAACTATGGCTGCTAACTCCAAATCATGAGTTGGGTAATTCAGCTCATGTGGCTTCAACTGTCAATATGCATAAGCAATGACTCTACCCTTCTGCATCAGAACACAACCTAAACCACTATATGAAGCATCACTGTATATCACATAAGATTTACCTTCCACAGGCAGGATAAGAATAGAAGCCTGAGTCAACATCTCCCTTAGTTACTCGAAACTTGCCTAACATCGACCAGTCCATACAAATCTAACTCCTTTCAGAAGTATTCTAGTAAGTGGTATAGTTTTCATAGAAAAAGCCTTCACAAATCGATGATAATAGCCTACCAAACCTAGAAAACTTCTAACATCTGTCACAGTCTTCGGTGGACTCCAATTCAAGATAGCCTCGACTTTACTCGGATCAACTCTAATACCCTCTACTGATACCATATGACCAAGAAAAGTTACCTGATCGAGCCAGAACTCACGCTTAGATATTTAACATACAACTATTTCTCTCTCAATGTTTGCAATACAATCGATAGATGCTTGACATGATCCTCCTCATTACGTGAATAAACTAAAATATCATCAATAAAGACCACCCCAAACTGACCTAAATATGGTCTAAACACCTTGTTCATCAAATCCATAAATGCCACTGGTGCATTTGTGAATTCAAAGGGCATCACCAGAAACTCATAATGCCCAAACCTCATATGGAAGGCTATCTTGGGTACATCTATATCTCTAACTCTCAACTGATGGTACCCTAATCTCAGATTATCTTAGAGAATATTGTTGCTCCCTTCAACTGATCAAAGAGATCATCTATCCGAGGTAACAGATACTTATTCTTGAAGGTCACCTTATTCAACTACCTGTAATCAATACATAATCTCAAAGTGGCATCCTTCTTCCTCACAAACAAAATAGGTGCTCTCCACGAAGACACACTAGGGCAAATAAATCCTTTATCGAGCAACTCTTGCAACTGCACCTTTAACTCCTTTAACTCTGCAGGTGTAATCCGATAAGGGGTAATAGAGATGGGAGTGGTACCAGGCAACAAATCAATACCAGACTCCACCTCTCTCTCAGGAGGTACCCCTGGCAACTCATCAGAGAAAACATCTAAAAATCAACAAATGTAGGTATATTGTCAAGCTGGGACCCCACTACATTGGTATCTATAATATGAGCAAGATATGACTCACATCCCTTTTGAATCATCCTTCTAGTTGAAATAACTAAAATAAACATGGATGAAAGGTATTCATGCTCACTAGATACCACCACATCTCTACAATCATGTGTTCTCAAGGTAACACATTTCCGTGATAGTCTACCACATCCCCATGCCTAGATAACCAATCCATGCATTGAATCAAATCATACTCCTTGAAAGGCATCTCAATTAGGTCACCAAGAAACTCCTCATCTGTACAACAACTGGACTATCTCGGTGCACCCTACTAACCATAACACTATGCCCTAAAGAAACTCCTCATCACATAAATCCACTGAGATGGCCCTGCATCCTTTGGTCTACTCCCTGCTATAGAACCTCCTCTCTAACCAGACCCTGATCGACCACTTCTGCCAAAACCACTGCCACCATGACCCCCTCTGACACTAGGTTTAAAAGCTGTTGTATATGTCTGTTTGTCATCTGGTGTTCTAGATAATCTCTGAGAAAATGGTCTAGTGATACACATCTGTAACACATTGCTGGTGCACCTGTCCTCTAGCAGACACCTCTATGTGCCCTACAACAATGAACACAGGTAGGTGGAGCAAGCCTCTGAGTCAATGGGGTCTGGAAACTAGCCACTGAGGTTGTAGGTCTCTTCCTCTGCTACTGTGCTGATCTGCCAGGATACCCCTGGCTCCTACTGAACCTTTGAGGATATCCCCTTCGGCCTCTCTTCGATGATGAAGGCCCTACCTTATCCTGGGGTCTCCTAGCTCTATTCTCCTCTTCTCTAGTTGCCGCTGCAAGTCCTTATGCCCTCTCTACACTTTAAGCAACTGCAACCAACTGAGAAAAATCTTAATACTGGAAGCTGCCACTAAACCTCCAACATCTGCTAAACTCATCTGATATAATCCCACCAGCATACTGGCTTAGTCAAATGAACTCTATCTCATATTCTGTCACTGTCCTGGTGTCTTGCCTCAAACATAGGAACTCATCTTTTTTGCATCCTTATACTCCCTCGAAGTATACTTTTTCTCAAATTCTAGCAAGAAATCAACATAGGTCAAAACTAGTCGATTAGTTGTACCATAGGGAACTATCTTCCACCACTCATGGGCATCCCCCTACATATATGATCTAGCATAATCAAACTTCTCTTCTAGATTAGCCTACAATTGAATAAAGCCCTCTGAACCTTGTCCAGCTACTACTTTGCTACAACAGGGTCTGTAGTGCCAATAAAATTTGTGGCTCCAAATTTCATCAGCTTGTCATACTTTCACGTCGGCAATTGTTGTAGCAGCTGAGGTTGCAGCTGCTGAACTGGAGCCTGCCTCAACAGCTCCACCATATGCCATACCCAGCCCGACCAAATTTTCTTAGCTGCTAGTCTGACAAGCATAGAAGCAGATGCCACACTAGTAGACTCAACACCAGCTTCAACTCTATCCTCATCAGGAGCTACACTCTTTGCACTACCCTCTACGAACTGATGCGTTCAAGATGCCATAACTACCTATATCTGTAAATACAACAGAAATTGCAACATTAAAACCAGAAAATGACAGTGCCAAAGCATATATCACAATTGAAAACCATATTTAAAATTCTCATTTTCTCTCTCTAACAACCCACCTAGTTCGAGAACCTCAAACCTAGACTCTAATACCAAAATAAATGTAACACTCTTATACCCTATATATATATACCCAATCAATATATGTAAAAATACACATATACGATATATGAATGTCATAATCCGATTTTATAATAATTTTCTTATTTCCCATTCCTCAAAACATCTATACAAACACACATATATATATATATATATCAAAACACATAAAACCTCACATTATTCAATTATTCAAAATATTCTTTATAATTGACAATATATATATATATTCATACTCCAAAAACATAATATAATAACATAATATCAAAAGTACCATAATATAAAATATATACATGCTGGAAAAATGGCTCTGATCTTGATGTAACAACACACTTCAAATTCAACAAACACACGCCTAGACCTGACCAGTTCTAGTAGAACTCTTCAGCTCTACCAGATTACCCCTGTCACCTATGCGATAAGTTACAATCGTGCTAAGCTAAAAGCCTAGTGGTACAAACTTTGATAATAATTAAACTTTAAAACAATGCCAATGCAAAATGCTTATATGTTATATCACAATGTAGCATTCAAGCTTACTTTTAAACATTTTCTCTCATCATTTAATAATTTACACAAACACATACACAAGCATGGGCCCTACAAACTAATACATTATTCAAATCCCAGAGTTACTATTTTGGTCCATAATGACACCAAGTGTCTAGCCCCAAAGGCAAATCAAGTAATGCTCAAAAGCTAGCCCCAAAGGCAAATCGTATCACATTGATGCCAAGCGTCTAGCCTCGAAGGTAAATAACAAGGATAACCTCATAGGCATGCTGCCAAACACAGAACTCTGAAAATTGAATAACATACTAGACACACAATTATTTCATATTTTCCATCATCATTTTCTTTCCCATTTTTCCATTTTCTCATTCATATCAATGTCATTTCATTTCAATTTATCAAATTGTAAGATATTCCATTTTAAAATCACATTACCCAAACACTTTGGGTCATTTTCATATTTTGCACATAATTCACATTTTATTCAATCTAGCCATTAATAATGGCTTTTCATAATACATATAATACATACATAACAATTTACATGTCATAGCACAATGTTCATGAATGTTCAATGTATCAAGTAGCTTAAGACATTTTCCATCCAAAATGTGTTAAGCCCAATTTAATGCCAACATATCTAAATTATCAAAAATTTATACTTACCTTAGAAGGTACTCCAAAAATAGCTTCAAAACTCCCTCCAACCTTCTCTTCCAAGTTACCCTTCAACACTATGATTGGGCAAATTACTTCCTCTCCATGCCTATACAAAATGTTATCATAAATAATCATTTAATATCACATTCTAAGGCATTCTCAACATCAAACCATTTAAATTAGTGTTTTGCATTTATTAATATCATTAAAAATATATTTTAATATGTTCAAATCAATTACAAATGAAAGACAAAGAAAGGATTTATTTTGTGCAATATCCTCAAGTGACATGCCCAACAACATGGGCGTGTTAATGACCGCATCATTTGTCCACTCTTATAGAAGCTTTGACACGCCCAATGACATGGGCGTGTCACTACCCGTGTCATTACTCCTGCGTTACAAAAACTTTGACATGCTCAACAATATGGGTGTGTTACTGGCCGTGTCAATTATTTGCATTACAGTAGCTACGACACACTTAGAGACATGGCCGTGTTATTAGTCTTGTCATTAATGTTGAAACTCAGCATTGTTGACATGCCCAACTACATGGTCGCGTCATTGGCCTTGTTAGGCAGAATTTTTACATTTCGAACACTCAACCATTTCAACATAACCACTTCTAAACTCAACTCAAAATCAACCATTTCTTTAATTTAATCTTAAAACATTATTAAGTACTCAAAAAAACTTCATACATGCCCAAATAAGCTATTAAAACATGCTAATACATAATCCCAAAATCAACATATCATATTCTTCCATAGAATTCTAAAGAACTTGCAAGATTGATAAAAAAAACTTACCAATGGATGAAGAATCCTCAAAAGTACACTTGAATCCTTAAAATTCTTTCAATCCTTGGTGTATGGAAGAAGAAAGAAGCTCCCCTTACGCTCACTCTCTAGCTCACGTTTAAGGAAGAAGAAGAAGGAAAAAGAAATATCTCTTCTCCTTTCAATTCATCCTTATATATATATATATATTATAATATAGCTACTATTCACTTATTCTCTCTCTTATTATTATTATTAATTAAAATCAACTTTCCCTACAAATAATTATGCATAATATATATGTGATGTATATTTAGGTATATGTAGCGACTGAATAGTAGAAAATATTATAATGCTACAAATAAAAAATTAAAATAAATAAATACAATAATGAGTAATTTTAGACTTTGAAACAATAGTAGTTGTGAGATGATATACTTACCTCGTATTGGCTTACCTTGTTAGGTGTTAGCATGATCGTTACGTTATCCGGGGCTGAGGGTGTGTTTATAAAGCCCGACAATGGTATGACATAGCACCTTCTTGGGTAAAACGGATCATTTGAGACTGCGGTTTTGAAAGATTTATTCTACAATTACCATCCGAGGAATGTCCAATAGACCGTAGTGTAGTTCAAGCATTATCAGAGCGGTGGATGGACAACCCATACTTTCCACCTACCTGTGGGAGAAATGACTATTGGCCCAGTCAATTTTTCAGCCATAACTGGCATCCGATAATATGGCCTTTCGGTTCCTCTTACCAACGATATCCTGACACATGAAGAAATTCAACAGTTAATTGGGATGGAATCGTCACTAAAAGAGCCCTTCAAGATAAAAATTGAGCAAATTTAGAGTTATTGGATGAGCTATGATGGACGAGTTCGTAGAAAAATAGTCAAACAATATGCTTGGGGATTTTTTTTTGTATTTGCTCTGGTCGACCATTTTATGCAGCACCGAATCCGTCATCTATTTGTTGGTGTTGAGGGCCCATGTTGAAATGGATATGGTACCACTTTATGACTGAGGTAAAGCTAGCCTTGCCTATCTCTATTATGGCCTAGACAAGATTTGTAGGAATAAGAAGTCTTTCATTGGCTTCATGGTGATTGTCGAGGTACTATCTCCTGCCATTGTTAATTCAACTCATATATTCACATGAATTTGATTTCCATTGTTATTACAGGTATGGGCTTATGAGGACAATCTTGTGAGGGTGCTTGATATTTCTTAAGAGATAGTCAAATATCTAAGGTTAGGTTTTTGGTTGTCTGATTGCACAACAGTTCTCGGCTTTCATCATGTGCACACCCAGCGTTATCACTTGAGTTGCCTAACATGGGACCAGGTAAAATAGTATTAGTATGCTTTACAGTTTATATAAAAAGTTTACTTACCTTTTGTCATCCTGCAGGTCAATTTGGCTTGGTGGAAAGTTAAAGAGCAGGAGAATTAGACTCCTTTTATGAATGCTGCACTGCCTTACTAGCACTCCCGTCGAATCATTGCTGGTTCTGTATCTAGTGGCTGGTTTCTCGGGGAAAGGGTGTATGATTGGTTACTTGGTCCTAAGTAGTGGAGGGTCCTGATGAACTGTCCAATGTATACTTTAAATATTGCATCAATGCCAGAGAATTCATGGCGGTTAGCTCGAAATGGCTATGATGTTAAAGATTATCTTTGTGTACTGAGCGCATCATACACACAATTCATTCGAACACAGCTCTTGAACTTTGATGTGTCTCTTATTGGTGTTCGAGGATTTCCTAAGGAGGAAGAAGGAGATGATAAGGAAACCAGTGATGAAGAGGAGGAGAGAGAATCTATCTCTTATTTCAAGGATGGAACCTCCCAGGTAAATACGTGTCATTCTATCATTGCAATTGCTTCCTTTTCAACTTATTTTGACTATTCTCATGATTATTGTAGGCTGCCTGCTCATTTGGTCATGAGGCTGGACCTTCTTTTGTTGTTCCTCCATTTGTTCTTTCTCACCAACCAGAAGTGTTATCTCATCCACAAGGCTCTTATATGAGTTACCTGGTGGGTCACCCTATTCCATGATGATTTATGCTAGATATGTATGCATGATTATGCATGCTCTTATCTTTTCATTTTATGACTCATAGCAGATGCTTCATCCTTGGACTTTGGGTCTTCACCCTTCAAATTGGATCTTCATCCTTTGGACATCGGGTCTTCACCCTTCAAATTGGATTTTCATCCTTGGACATAAGATCTTCACCCTTCAAAATGGATCTTCATCCATGGATATTTGTCCTATATGGGCTTCAGCTCTTCTACCTAGACTAATCTTTTGTCTTTTACATCTTCATTATTTTAGAGTTCTTACTTTCTTCTTGTTTTGTCTATTTATTCTTTCTTTTCCAAAAGTTTCAGCTATTTTTTAGCTAGTTCTCATATCCTCTCTTTCCCCCTTGCATGGCAAAATATTGAAAGTGAGTCTGTAAATATTTTATACATGCATAAAATAAAATATTTAAAGGAGAAACATTTCCCCCTGTGTAGGTTCAAACTAATGAATTTTTCACAGACAGGCTCTGTTTGATGTTTATGTATTATCTGGTTCCTTGTACAAACATGCATCACCATTTTTGTAAAGTGATTGGATCTTCCTCAAACAATGGGCCTTCCATGCCCCTTGATTCCATATCTGCTTCATGTTTGCTTCATAGAGTATTTGTTGTTCACTTTGACAAAGAGTAGACAATGCAAGATAAAAAATGCAGTGTGATATGCTTATGTATGCATGATATGCATGAATAATACTTATAGTGGTTCTATTGACTCATAGACTGAGGTGATCAGCTAAAGTGCTACCATGGATTCTTTCTAGATGCTCGTTCAGATTTTGCATTAGAACATCAGAAGATTTTACATCTATGGCTTTTATCTTCTTTATGTATAAAGTAGAATAACGAGGGTCTCATCATGGTAGAGACATAAGAGACATCCATTTGGATGGTAACTTCTTGATGACATGACCTTGCAAGTGATCCTTTCATTAGCCCTGTTTTACCCAATATATCCTTTAAGGGTTGGCAATGCAACATACGTCCCTTAACTTGAAGGCTTTTATATGACAAAATATTTTTTAAAATCTTAAAATCATATTTTGTCTTGGTCAAATCAGTGCCATTGTATCTCAGGACTCAATTTTTCAAATTAACATATCTATAAGATAACAACCTTAGTTACAGCACTAAATTTGGGAATCATTTCCATTTAAGCAAGAAATGTTGCACTTCAGAGACGCACATACACATTACTTGGCCAAAGGTCTTATTAAGTTTAAATATTGTTTATATCATATACATGCTTATTCAAACTATCTCCACTAATAGACTCCACCTACCAAGAGAGATCAATATGTCATTAATATGCTTGAAATGTTGTCTATAAGGGACATGGGTTAAGCGAAGGCCATTTGTAAATTAGAGTCGATGTGACACTATGGATAAACCTTCACACTACAAACTTCTTATTGGAACCTTTGACATTAGGGAGCATGAAAAGATAGAGCTTTGAACGTTCTTCCAGCGTCTTGGCATTAATATAGATATTGATTAGGACAACCTTGGCCTTTGCAAAAAGTTTGAGACCTTTATTCCTTTCCTTTTCTTCCGTTTCCTTTTTTTTTTTCTTTTTTCCCCTCTTTCAGCATTTTAGCATTTTGTCCATTTTCTCTATTGGACTATCAAGTATAGGACTTTCAAGATTATTGACTAGGAGGTGTGACGGGTCTCATGAACTAGATGGTCTTTCTCTGATTCTGGTTGAATCTCTAGTTGGGCTGGACCAATTCAAGTCAATCTGTTCTCATAAACCAAGTGAAAATCTTCTACTGCTTTAGGCAAAAAAGAACAAGGTTAGCTTTATAAACCACTTTTGGGTTTTATTTTCTATTCCTTTTTTTCTTCTTCTTATTTTTTGGGTCCTAACCCTAATAAATTTATCTTCTTTACACCATTT
The DNA here is from genome assembly GCA_947685225.1 of Garcia nutans. NCBI lineage: Eukaryota > Viridiplantae > Streptophyta > Magnoliopsida > Malpighiales > Euphorbiaceae > Garcia > Garcia nutans. The sequence goes on along the minus strand of CANTUV010000007.1, from coordinate 24,917,335 downwards.
TATGCTTTTGACTATGGATGAATAGAGTAGAGTGATTATACTTTAGTAAGGATAAATACTTCATTGTCCTAGCTTTATCTCAATGATAAAGAGATCAAAGATATTAAATCTAGTTCAGGTAACTTCAACTATCTTTGTGGTCTTGACTATGCATCTTTTCCATGATCATCTTGACCCTTTAACTTAGTGGTCATCAGATTTGTCAAAAGTATAACAACAACTTAGGGTAGGTTATTGGGTCTTACAAGCCAATAAGAGTAAGCTAAAAATTTCATGAAGGCTTAAAGGGAAAAATTAGGGATTGATATTAATAGGGAGGATAATAAATGTTGGCTAACTAAACAATGTCTAGATCATCTCTCCCTTAAATAAACATAGTTCAATTTTGCCTCGAAAGTTCATCAAAGCATGCTCTAAGATTGACTAGGACCTAGACACTCATAATTATGCAGGAGCCCTCTCTAAGTAAGCATACACAACTTAATGCTTTTGAATAATTCCCTCATCTAGTAAAGTCATTCAAATCATCATGCATAGATACACTAATTTATGAATATCAAGGTAGACTCATCATTGATTGAACACCAAAATGAACAAATACCAATATAAACAAAATTTTGATGAAAGTCATTTATTCAAACAATCTTAATTTGAAAAACATAATTATTCCAGAAAATATCAAAGATAGAAAATAAAACAAATAACCAAATAAGCTAAGGGAAGTTTTATTGAGTTGGAGTAGAAGATGATTCATTTATGTAGGCATATCAAGGGCAAGGATTTTTCCATCATCAGGGATCAGTGGTTCATCATCCATAGTTATTCCAAGCTTACTTAGTAGCACCTACTCTTTAGCAGCTTCTCCATCCATATCATGACAAGATAAAACTCTTTTCCAATCCTCCCTCCATCATGAAGGTTGCAAGCGGTGGTGCCCTTTTAAATTTAGGCAAGGGATTATTCTTAGTGTTGGGTTTATCAGGCTTAGGTAGCTTTCCAATGTCAATCAAATCTTGGATCTCATGCCTTAATCTAACATATTTATCTATCTCATGCCCTTGCATTTGATGGAATTGATAGAAGACCTTGGCATCAAAATTTTATGGCAGAGGCTTATGTAGTGGTCAAGGTGCCAATGGTTGTAGCAAATCCATCTTCATTAGATTTTCTAACATCTTTGACAAAGGTTCCTCAAGGTCTAAAAATTTACGCTTCTTTGCTCATTTAGTTGTTGCATTTTTTCCCAACACCTCTTTGTCCCCTTTGGCTTTGCCCACTGGGTGATAGACACCCTTATTGCTCCCTTTTCCATTATATACATTCTTTTCTCTCCCCCATTCCTCATACAAGTTTTTAAAATGTTTAGTTGGTATATGGCTCAATTGATCTTGTAGAATAGGAAGTGACCCCTCATTTCCATTTAATCTCTATCAGTGGACTTGTTCCTTGTTAAAGTTGTCTTTCCCTTCTTCTTTATGTTAATGGGAGATGCTTCATTAACCTAGTTGATGATCTTTAGAATTTCAATCAACTGGATCTTCATAATTTTAGCCAATCAATCCTATAGCTCGGCCATCTTGGCTTCAAAAACTTCATTAACTATATTCCTGAGTTGGTTTGCATCCATCTTCCAAATAAAGCACTTGAATTAGAATCACTTGTGTAGGTCAGGTGGTCTTAGGCCATTGAACTATTGTACTCCTGGTTTGTGAGCCAGAAAGGATCAATGCCATGTAATGCAATGTATGAATGCATGTATGCATGTGTGCACAAGTAAACAAACAAAAAAAAAAGAAAAAGAGTAGGAATGACCCTTCCAACCTTATATTAGCCACACACAAATGGCGAGTCTCTTTTCCTAGTTATATGGTCAACAAAATATCAACATGGGATATCTTGTTTTTGAAAAAAATCACTTGGATGGTTTAACCAATAATTGTATTTTCAAACTTAGGAGTTAGTCTATGATAATTAGCATTAATTAAGTCTTAATCCATTGGGCCAACAAAGGGATAGCTTTTTTCTATATTAAGGATTAAAACCAAATTAAAGAGTTTATCATAAATAGATTTCCCATTCGGAAAAATAACTAGTGATTCATGACACAAATAAAGTCCACGACTAATAATTCTTAGTATAAATTAGGCCCACAATTGATTTTTTGTATTCCATAGTTGACTTAAATAGTTGTAAGCTCATTTAAGAAGAAGTTTAAGAAGAGTTGTAATTTGGATGAAGTGAAAAATAATTTTATTTCAAAGCCCATTGTAAAAAAGGTTTGTTTAAAAATAAATTTTGGGCTTTGTATTTGGCCATGAGATAGATAAGAATTTATGACCCTTTTTAGAAAATTTTATATCCAAAGACCATCTTGAAAATTTTGAAAATAGTTTTGGTCTTTTGGGCTTAAATAGATTTGGGATACCTAAATCGATATCAACAATGGCTCATATCGATTTGAACCGTCCCGACTCAAACCGATAAAAAATTATTAAATTTTGGTCCTAACTTTTTTTCACAATTTTAATATGGGCTTCTAAGAATCGGACCAGTTCAATTTCAAGCTTTAAAATTAGGTTTTGGCCCTTAAAAATTATAACAGACTCAGATAAGTTTCTTAAATGTAAACTAGCCCAAATTTAAGGGTCTACACAATGTAATGTAATGCATGTATGCATGTGTAGTAAACAAACAAATAGAATTAGGGCATCCCTTCCAACCTTATATCTCCCACACACGAATGGTGAGTCCCTTTTCCTAGTTATTATGGTCAACAAAATAATCAACCGGGGATACTTTTATTTTTTACTCACTCGAACGAAGTAACCAATAATTGTGTTTTCAAAATAGAAGTCAATTTATGATAATTTCTACTAATTAAGCCTTAATCCTTTATGTCCACTGAAAGCATTCAAGCGGCATTTTTGCCATATCTTGGACTAGACTAAATTAATAGGTTTATTATAAATAGAATTCTTACTTGGAAAAGCAACTAATGTCCCATGCCACAAACAAGCCCATAATTAACATGTCATGGTATAAATAAGGCTCACAATTGATTTTAGTATTCCATAATTGACCTAACTAATTAAAAGCTAGTTTAAAAAGTTTTTAAGAAAAATAGGCCATAAAGTGAAAAATGATTTTAGACCCATTTTGAAAACACTTTAAAGCCCATTGTAAAAAAGTTTATTTCAAAAATTAATTTGGGCTTCATACTTGACCAAGTTTTGTTAAAAATATTTTGAAAATGATTTTAGGCTTTAGGCTTAAAAGAACTTTTGGACCATAAAAATATTTTTGGGCTCATACCATAATTAAGTCATATTAGGAAAGGACAAACAAAATGGGCCATACTTTAACTAAAACATGTTAACCATAGTCAATCAACAAACAATTAGGTCAAACCTAAGGAAAGTTACTAGGCCAACTAAATGAGTTTTGGTCTTTGGGGTAAAAGGTTTAGGTTGCTATAGCAAATATATACCAAAAGGTACAAGGCTATGAGTAGTTATGCAATGCTCGATCTCCATACCTTGAATAAAAGTATGGTATCACTCACATACACATAACACGAGTTCCATAGGAAAACTAACTCACACAAAAAATGCAGATCTAAAATGATGCAATGAATAATACCATAATAATAAAGAATAAAATAATATAAAGACCAAGGAATAAACTTCTCTTATTCCAGTGGAGTCACCACTATGAGCGGGGATTTTTGTCCTCACTCTCGGTGGAATGGTTCTTGCAACTTCAGAATTGTTAGGCTCTGGGCCTTAGAGAACATGGGCATAAACCCAAAGAATTTAGAGTTGCCACTGGGATAGGCCAATAAGATAGAAAGGGGTAGATGACTCAATTCCTAAGGAATCTCCAACCCCTACTTCGGTTTGAAAAGATAGGTATGCATGGGGAATGTGAGAATGAGATAGCACCCCTATAATGCTCGATTCATTGGAACCGACCTTTTTTTCAGGTAGAAATATTATTAAATTCTTAAATTATTATAATATTATTCATACTATATGCAATTATAAAAATAAATATTCATTATATTAAAATCAAAACAAACAAATAAAATGGGCACCAAATCTAGATGGAAACATGCCCTTACAATGTCTAATGTCCAAAACATAAGTAAATAAAAATAGGACACCCACCAATTTGTGGAAACATATCCCTTACATTAATTTTCCCAATCCAAACAATAATAAGAAAATATAATTTAATCATTCATGCGAAACAATTGATTCAGACAAATAAATAACTATTAAATAATCATTAATAAAACATAAACTTGAATAAAATAAAGGTTTGGTATTTGGTTTAGAGCTAAAATGTGCAAATTAGGGTTTTAGGATGCAAACTAATAAAACTAGGGTTTTGACATATAATATTAAGCTTAATACTAAATCTATGATCTAACATGCAATTAGGGTTTTAATATATAATTAAACAAGATCATATCCATAAATTAATGTAAAATAAACTTGCAAATAAACATAGGTGATGATTTCATAAATAAATAAATAGTAGTATTTAAAGATCATACCTATCTTGTTAGCTCCACCAAATATTAAATATAGACCCAAGCCATGCTATTGATCCTACATTACCTTCTGTTTATATCATCTTAATTGCTTTGGATCAATAAGGATTTTAGGTTGATCGATGAATGTTCACAATCTGCTTCTGCTTTCTTTTGCTTTTTGTCTCTCTGGTTATGAGTTAATGATCTTCTGTTTATATTGTCTCTCTGCAGCCACAATCCCCTTTCTGCTTATTAAATTCTGGCTACTTCATTCTTTAAGGTGGCTTTTGTATTTATTGTCAATTATTGATGCTGCCCCTTTTCAAAGATGGATCTTGTTCTTTAATTGTTGTGGCTGCCATTTTTTTGGTTAATTCCTCCTCTTAATTCTAATTCTGGCTTTTGTATTTATAAACCCCTATTAGGGCAATATCTGGCCGCACTTAAGTTAAACAATCCTTATTAAATTAGGAAACCCATAAGTTTATCTGAGTTAACTAAACTTTAGTAGAATTAGTGTTAGCCAAATGATCTCAATTTTGATCCTTGACAACTCAAATTGAATGACTTATTTAACATGTGTTTTAAGAACCTTGTTGAAAGATTAGATTGTTTCAAATAAGTCAACACAGGGCACATTATACGGTCGCACAATCATGGAGATGATCGCCCCATTGAATTGAAGGATGAAACCATATCACAGTAGGGTTCGCAGTCATAAACTTGACCATAGTAGCGATCCTACATCAACATGAGCGATCATCCAATGAACAAGGACGACCGCAACATGAGTAACCCAAATCATCCAAATTTCAGTAAGGTTTGCAGTGACAAGCACGGTGGAGGATATTGTCTCGCTTACTGCTTTAGCGACTATTCTTAAGACTCCACAACCGCTCTGCTAATTCAAGAGAAAATTACTCAAACTGATAGTAGTGTTCACATCCTTAGGTGCACCCAGAGGTTCGATGTGAGTCTTTCAATTTGCCCACTAATTGGCACCTAGGGCGACCGCGACATTCATATTTAGGTGGAAGTTTATTTTGCCTAGTTAAAGAATGCCACATGTAATAATCGCTATAAACCCTCTTCAATATTCAAAAAGGGCGACCGCACCTAGCTTATGAGCGACCGTCCCGACAACAACAACATGGGTAAGATTCCAGCAGCAAAGCACTTAAATTCGACCATTGAAGCAATTTTGAATGCAGCGACCATCCCTTATCTAAAGGCGACTGTGTGAGCATTGGTTGATCATCCTAGTATCAAGGACGACCGTTATTTCCTTCAAACAGTTTATTAACACAAGGTCTAAACTACCAACACTTATTTATCACTATCTATAACGGCTAGTTAGACCACATTGGCTATAAATTCACACATTATTCTATTAAAACAAAGAGGTGATTCTGAATTTAATAGCCAAGCAACATTTTCTTTTATTACTACAATTAACATTTGAATTGTAATGAGTGTTGGGTGTAAGCATTAAAAACACCATTGCAAAAGTTTGAATGTGAGCTTGGAAACACTTAGGTTGTGAGAGTGAGCCTGGGAAAAACTCTTGTAAGGGTTGTGAGGTATATGATCTCAAACCAATTGTAAAGTTAGAGTTAAGCTTGTAAGAAGAAAACTCAAAGTTAGTGCAACCTTAACAAGTTGTTAACGAAGTGGATGTAGGATTGGAGTTAATCCAAACCACTATAAATCTTGTGTTTTCTTTCTTCTACTCACTACTCAACCATTTATTTCTTCTACATTTCTCATTGTTGAGTTTTGAATTTTTGTTTCTATTTGCCATCATTCCTCAAGAAACCAATTCACCCCCCTCCCCCACTCTTGGTTGCCATCTTTGGGACAATAATTGGTATCAGAGCTAGAAATTTCTTAAATTTAATTGTGAAATTTGATCCATTATGGCAACTTCTTCTTCATCAAACTCAACCTCTCATGGAAATCTTGTAACACCCCTTCCCGACCTACCTGTGTAAGCTGAGTAGAGGCGCCACACTATCCAAAAATTGCTACCAATTTTACTTAGTCAAATTTTAGTTCCGATTTTTACAGAAATTTTGCCATAGTTTTGCCTAGAAATTGAGTCCCAAGTGTCGACAAAACTGGTTTTTTCTAATTTTTGAAAACATTTTTACACAAACCAATGCAAACAAAATCATTCTTAGTACACTCCCAATAAATCCCCCTTATAACCTCAACTACAACCTGCAAAAAGGATTTATACTTCTAGTATAGAATAAAGTAAAGGTTTATTATGAAACACAGTAGATAAAATATTTGTTCACTAGACAGCGGAAAGTAACAATATTTACAAATTCATATACATCAAAACTCAAATTTTACAAAACATAAAGTTTATACATGTTTGGCAGTCAGTCTTTGATCTTTAAGCCCACTATTCACACTTCAGAATCTAAACTCTACTCGGCCTAGAGGAACTCCCCGGTTCCACCCTGTCACCTGCGCGATAAACCACAATCGCGCTAAGCCAACGACTTAGTGGTACAAACAACTATAATATTATGCCTCAATGCAATGCCAATGTCACACAATCAAGTTTCATAAACAATTCAAAAGAATATTATATTTCACAATCTTACATTATTTAATAATTAATCAAAACATTCATTATTCACATTGAAAACAAAGACAAGCATGGGCCCAAAATACACTAATATGTTATTCAAAGTTCAGAGTTACTGCTTTGGTCCATAATCACAATCATCAAGCCCGTAGGCAATATATATATATATATATATATATCTATCCATGGATAGCGTAACAGACCCAGTCTCTTGGACATCAACCCGGTTAGAACCGAGGAAATCCTCAACCCGGCTAGACTGTTACTGTTTTTGAGGCTTACAACCCAGTCTTTTCACCCCAAAAACATCATATTTCACATTTATCATTTCACATTTTTCAACTGGAATTGGCTTACGACCCGGTCTTTTCACCTATCCAGTGATTCATAGGCATGCCGCCAAACCCAGAACTCTGAAAATTGAATTAACATATTAGGCACACAATCATCATATCTTTCACATTTCATATTCCATATTTCATTTCATCATCATATAGGCAAATATGCTTCAACCATCTTATTTACATCATTATAACCAAACACATTGGTTTTACATATCATTATATCTCAAATCACATTAATCAATTCATCACTCAAGTGTATATAACCAATGGCATTAACACACACATTTTACATGCTCATCACAACATTCACATTATACCAAACATACATTATTAATATGCATTAACAATGCATTAGATTTCTTAACACATTTACAATCAAATGTATGTTAAGTCTCAACATCATATGAATGTATGCAATAATGTAGTTTGTACTTACCTTAAAACCAACTCACACCAATCTATACACTTACTCTTCCAAGAATCCTCAACACTTAGGTTAGGGCAATTCAACCTCTTCACAACCTAATCCAAAAGGAATATTAGCAAAATGACCATATGAATAGTAAATTCTGGTTTTGGACTCAACTTAATCCTTATTTTGAAAAATTGTATAAAATAATCTACTAGACTAAAAACTCTAAAATTTTTACAGAATTTAGTTTTACATCTTAAAATCATTCCTTTAAAATTTCAGATCAAACTGAACACAAAATCTTGGTCAAATAGTTCACCCAACCAGACTGCTCCAATTGCCCTGCATCCTGGCAGCAGTTCTGAACTTTGTGAATTCTGTAAATTAAATTCAATCAACGTGGTTCCAAATTATTTTTCTCAAATACTAGACTCACTAAGAAACAACATATCCAAAATTCAATTAGATATTATTTTTCTACATTTTATTAAAAATCCCGAAAGATAGCTGTCTCAGTCAAGGTACCTGTTGGAACAGGTCTAATAAAAATAATCTTTCCAAAATCATAACCATTCCAAAATCAAATCAACATATTTTTCAGTAATTCTAGACTCATAGAGGCACAACATATCAAACATTCACTTCAAGAATGTTTTTCTATATTTAATTAAAAATCATACAAGTCACAGCATTTACTAATTGTAAAACAGAAAAATTTCAAAAGGAGTTCAATGGTTAAAGTACCAAACTCATGTATTCTATGCTTTCAACTTCACTAAACACAACTCTTACTCTTCCATCACCAACACCAACCTAGCTTCTTATCTTTAATTCAATTTCAACACTTTTACACACACCATACACAAACACACTCCAACCATCAACAACACTCCATCAAACTCAAACAAAATTCCAAATAGAACAAGAGAAATCAAGAGAAAACTTACCAAAAATGATGAACTTCTTGAATTTCTAACTTGTTTTCTTGAAATCTTCCTTCAATTTGATCCTAGAAATCAAAACCTCTCTTGCTCTCTTGTGTCTTTGGTGTGCCGGCCAACCCCAAAAGAAAAAGAAGAAAATGAAGAGTAAAATAAATCAAAGTCAAATATTTAGTCTCCTCTCAATTCTCCACCAAGTATTTTTAATATTAAAATAATCCATCTTCTCTCTTCCACTCATCTAAATTTCTATTTTCCATTAATTAATTAATTCAACAATAATAAACATAAATATCTTCTTCTTTTGACTTTCTTATTTGACTTGTGTATATGTTATATATATTTTCATATATACAACATATACACTCTCTCTTAAATTCTTTTCTCTTTCAAATTTAACATATACATTCAATCCAAATAAAACAACAATTATATCAAAACTTCTAGGGCACACTTTGGGATATTACAAATCTAAACACTATCCTTAGACCCTATTTTGATGGAACAAATTATTCCTATTGGAAACACAAAAATGTATTTGTTTCTAGATAGTGAAGGGATTGATCTATGGGATTTTGTGGAAAGTGAGTGGAAACCTCCTACTCATGAAGTTGATGGTATTCAAGTTCCTCTTCCCAAAGCACAATGGTCAATTGTCAATGTTAAAGATCAACTCAAGAACAATAGAGCCGCTTCCATCTTGATGAATTCCATTTCAAGAGAAGAAGGTGGAAGAGTTCAACACTTAACTTGTGCACATTGCATTTGGAAGACACTTGAAAACTATCATGAAGGTATGACTCAAGTGAGATTCACCAAGAAACAAATGCATGTTCATGCGTATGAGCTATTCAAGATGAAACCAAATGAAAACATCGCCGACATGACGAATCGCTTGTTTGCTATTGTTAATGAGCTAAAGAAGTATGGCAAGATATATGATCAAGGTGATGTAAATAGTAAAATCTTGAGAGCCCTAAGAGCTAGAAAGAACTTTGAATCAAAAGTGTCATCCATTGAAAAAGTTCATGATCTTAGCACATTGAGAACCGATGAGCTTGTGGTTTGAGCTACACAATAAAAAAAGAAGAAAATCAAGGTGAGAAAGAAAAGAGAAAACCAATTGCTCTCAAAACAATCAAAGAAGTTGAGAGCTCAAGCAACTAAGAAATTGATGATGAAGATGAAATGGCAATGTTCTCAAAAAGAATAAGTGAATGGAAAAGAAAGAGAATATTACAAGCTAACAAAGGTACATTTCCTAAATCCTCCTTCAAAGATAAAGAAAAGAAAATGAGGTAAAGTGCTATGAATGTGGTAAATCTGGTCGCATCAAATCGGATTGCTTCAAAGTAAAGAACAAAAAGAAATGGGACAAAGATAAGAAAAAGTCTCTCAAAGCCACATGGGATCACTCTTCTTCAAGTGGAGAGGAAGAAGAAGAAGAAGAAGAAGGAATTGCAAACCTACGTCTCATGGCTATTGAAGATGACTCCAATGAGGTAAGTACTCAATCATTGAATCTAATAGCACATGATGATATTGATGACGTAGATGATAGTGATTTGATTGAGCACATGAACTTTAAAATAGAAAAATATTTCTCCAAGATGATGCTCTATAAGGAAAAGAGTTCTAAGTTAGAAAAGGATTTTATATGCTTAAAGAACTCTACCCTAGAATTGAAAACCTCAAATGAACACTTGATGAAATCAATAAATGAGTTAAATAAAAACTCATGTCTTAGAAAAAGTTATTAAAGAAAATGAAATTTTGAAGCATGAACTAAAAGAACTAAGAGGATCAATTTCAAGATTTCATAAAGGAAAAGAAGCTTTAGACACATTAATTGGTAACCAAAGATCACCTTCCTTAAAATATGGATTAGGATTCAATGGCTCAACTAGTACTACACTTAGCACACCAAAATTTGTAAAAGCCTCTACAACTCGAATCTCTAATGTTGATGTTGTAAATAACAAAGATGCTCACACTAAGTCTAAGAATTCCAAAAAAACTACTCATGGCTCACTAGGAAATAGAGCTAAGTTCTCAAAAAGTAATCATGCATTTATATACACTAAACATGCACAAAAGCAATCACATACTTGTAGTTGTATGCATAACACATGGAATATAAATAAAAAAGTGCAAAAATATAAAACATTGTTGCAATGTACATATTGTATGAAATTTGGACATAAAAGCATTTTTTTGTCATATTAGAAAGGCTCATCTCAAGTTAGAAGACACCTCTATTTCTAACCATCAAGGACCCGACTTCATTTGGGTACCTAAGAAAAGATAACTACTATTGCCTTATAGGTTTGCCTAAAATCTACTATCAATGAAAGCACATGACTTGTGGATAGTGGGTGCTCAAGGCATATGACCAGGAATGCAAAGCTTTTTACATGTATTACATACAAACTTGGAGGTAATGTAACTTTTGGAAATAATGCTAAAGGTAAAATTATTGGTGTTGGCTCCATTGGAATACTTGGTAAAGACTTGATTAAAGATGTATGGCTTGTTGATGGTTTGAAACATAATTTGCTAAGTGTTAGTCAATTATGTGATAGAAAATACATTTTAAATTTTGGTTCTAAAGGATGCAAGATCACTAATTCAAATTGTGTTATTGTATTTAAAGGAACTATAATAAGCAACACGTATAAAATTAACACATATTCCAATAATTCATTTAAATGTTTAATCTCTACTAATGATGATACTTGGATATGGCATAAAAGACTAGGATATGCAAGTATGGATCAATTAAAATGCATTTGTAATGAAAACCTAGTTGATGGTCTCCTAAAATAAAATATGACAAAGATAGAACTTGTGAACCTTGTCAACTTGGTAAGCAACATAAGAGCTCATTTAAATCAAAAAATGTTGTAAGTACCTCTAGATCTTTAGAGCTCATTCATTTGGATTTGTTTGGACCAAATAGAGTTACAAGCCTAGGTGGCAAGTCATATGCATTTGTTCTTGTTGATGAATACTCTAGATTCACATGGGTTAATTTCACAACTCAAAAGAATGAAGCTTTTAATCACTTCAAAACATTTGCAAAAAGAGTTCAAAATGAAAAAGGATATGTGATCACATCTATTAGAAGTGATCATGGAAAAGAATTTGAGAATGAAAAATTTGAAAATTTTTGTAATGAATTTGGCATTTCACATAATTTTTTTAGCTCCTAGAACTCCACAACAAAATGGTGTGGTTGAAGGGAAAAATAGAACCTTGGTTGAAATGGCTAGAACAATGCTCAAAGAATATGAATTACCATCTTATTTTTGCGCGGAAGCAGTTAATACCGCTTGTTACATTGCAAATCGTGTATACAAAAGGCCTTTAATTAATAAAACTTCTTATGAGCTATGGAACGAAAGAATTTCCAGAATTTCATATTTTAGAGTATTTGGATGCAAATGCTTTATATTGACCACCAAGAAAAATCTTGGAAAATTTTCATCCAAATCGGAGTGAAGGCATATTCCTAGGATACTCATTATCTAGCAAAGCATATAGAGTATTTAATATGAAAACTCTAGTAGTTGAAGAATCAATGCATGTTGTTTTTGTTGAATCATATAAACTTAATCAAAGGAAAGGTAGTACTTTTGATGACCTTGCAGGTACTCTTGAACCACAAGAAACTATTGATGCTCCAAGGATCAATCATAATGAACTTAAAGAAAAGACTCAAGCTCTACCTAAGGATTGGCAATATAAGAAAGATCATCCTAAGGAACTCATCATTGGTGAAACATCTAAGGGAGTAATTACTATATCTAAAATTAATCATATAAATGTTAATTTTGCTCTTGTTTCTCAAATTGAGCGAAAGACCATTGAGGAGGCTCTAAATGATGAGAGTTGGATGATTGCAATGCAAGATGAACTTAATCAATTTGAAAGAAATAATGTATAGGAACTTACACCTAGACCTAAAGATCATTCAATCATAGGATGCAAATGGGTCTATAGAAATAAGCTTGATGAAAATGGTCACATCACTAGGAATAAAGCAAGATTGGTAGCCAAAGGCTATAATCAAGAAGAAGGCATTGATTATGATGAAACATTTGCCTCTGTAGCTAGATTAGAAGCTATTAGAATATTACTTGCTTTTGCATGTCACATGAATTTTAAACTCTTTCAAATGGATGTTAAAAGTGCATTTCTAAATGGATTTATAAACGAAGAAGTTTATGTTGAACAACCTCCGGGTTTTGAAAACTACAATTTTCCAAATCATGCTTTCAAACTCACCAAAGCTTTATATGGATTGAAACAAGCACCAAGGGCATGGTATGATAGACTTAGTGTATATTTACTTGAAAATGGTTTTTCAAAAGAAAAAGTGGACACAACTCTCTTTGTTAAAAGGATAAACATAACATTTTAATTGTACAAATTTATGTGAATGACATAATATTTGGAGCTACTAATGAAACCTTGTTCAAAGAATTTGCTTGTTGTATGACTAGGGAATTTGAAATGAGCATGATGGGTGAACTCAAGTTCTTCCTTGGACTACAAATCAAGCAATGCAAAGATGGAATCTTCATCAACCAATCCAAATATACAAAGGAACTCATCAAGAAATTTGGAATGGATGGATGCAAGACTAGCAAGACTCCTATGACCAAATCCTTGAAATTGGGTAAAGATGAAAATGGTAAAGCGATAGATGAAAAGAAATATCGAGGTATTATCGAATCACTACTTTACTTAACTGCTTCTAGACCTGATATAATGTATAGTGTATGTCTTTGTGCTAGATTTCAAACTTGTCCTAAAGAATCACACTTGAATGCTACTAAGAGAATTTTGAAATACTTAAACGGTACATTGCATTTAGATATTTGGTATCCTAGAAACACATCATTTCATATCTTAGGTTTCTCGGATGCGGAATATGTCGGCAGTATCTTGGACAGAAAAAGCACAACAGGAGCATGTCCTTTCTTGGCAATTGTCTAGTTTCTTGGCATAGTAAGAAACAAGTATCGATAGCCCTGTCTACGGCGGAAGCCAAATGTAATATCCTCATTTATGCCCTAGAAGTTTTGCATATTGTTGTTGTTGTTATTGTTATATATTGGATTGAATATATGTGTTAAATTGTAAGAGAAAAGAAATTGAGAAGAGAAAGTATATGTATATGTATTTTGGGAAGAAATAGGGTTTAGAGACAAATTTATATGTTGTGTATATGTTAATATATATGACATATAAAGTGGTCAAAAGGCTTGGTCAAGGTAAGAGAAGATATTTATTTGAGATTGGTAAATTACTTAATTGGGCACATATAAGACAAAAAGATAATTATGTGAATAAGGGCACTTTGGTAATTGCTTGGATAAAATCACATGGTGGATATTTAAAGAAGGTTTGACTTGTGTTTTCTTCACCATTTCTTCTTCTTCTTCTTGTTGATGGCCGGCCCTCCATAGCCAAAGAGAAAGAAAGAGACAAGTGATGGTTTTGATGATTTCAAGCTTAAATTGAAGAAAGATTAAGTGTTCAAGTGTTGCTTTAAGAAGTTTTTAACTAAGGTAAGATCTTTTCTCTAATTTCTTCAATTCTTTTGAAGTGGTATGATTAAGTTGCTTATGGTATGATTGTAAGTATTGATTTTGCTTGATAGATGAGAAGTTGGGTTGGTGTTGGTGATGGAAGAGTAAGATTGGTGTTTAGTGAAATTGTTTCTGTTTTAGGATTAGTAAAGGCTGTGACTTGTATGATTTTTAATTAATTTTAGAAAAATGTTCTTGAAGTGAATTTTTGATATGTTGTGCCTCTATGAGTCTAGAATGACTGAAAAATATGTTGATTCGATTTTGGAATGGTTATGAGTTTAGAAAGATTATTTTCATTAGACCTGTTCCAGCAGGTACCTTAACTGGGACAGCTATATTTCGTGATTTTTAATAAAATGTAGAAAAATCATATCCAATCGAATTTTGGATATGTTGTTTCTTAGTGAGTCTAGTATTTGAGAAAAATAATTTGGAACCACGTTGATTGAATTTGATTTATGGAATTCACAAAGTTCAGAACTGCTGCCAGGATGCAGGGCAATTGGGGCAGTCTGGTTAGGTGAACTATTTGACCAAGATTTTGTGTTCAGTTTGATCTGAAATTTTAAAGGGATGATTTTAAGATACAAAACTAAATTCTGTAAAAATTTTAGAATTTTTAGTCAAGTAGATTATTTTATACAATTTTTCAAAATAAGGATAAAATGGAGTTTAAAACCAGAATGTACTATTTATGGTTAGGGTTTTAATTCTTTGTTCTTCTTGCATTGCTTTGGTTTTCCAAAGGTAGGTTGGTCCTTAAACCTAACCCTAAACACTTTAAACACACTTGAATCAATGAATGTTATAATCAATTGTTCTTTGCCCTAATTGCATTGTTGAGATTGAACAATGTTATGTTGTGCATTGTGAATGGTAATGTGTTTCATGAGTAATGTGGAATGAAATGTTGATATTTATGAATGATGCTATGTGAGATATAATGTGATCATGGATGAGATATATATATACTTGAATAATGAGATGTTATATTGTGAAATGAAATGTGAAGCCATTGTTATTGGCTAAGATGATGTAATTGAAAGAAAGAAGGCATGTTTGCCTAAATGTGATGAGAATTGAGAATGGAAATGAATTGTTTGTTTAATATGTTATTCAGTTTCAGAGTTCTGGATTTGGGTGGCATGCCTAAGAAATGATGAAAGGTAACAGTCTTGCCGGGTTGAGGACCTCCTCATAGGTGTTGAGTTGATGGTCCAAGAGACTGGGTCTGTTACACTATGAAATATATGATTTGTAACAGTCTTGCCGGGTTGAGGATCTCCTCATATGTGTTGAGTTGATGATCCAAGAGACTGGGTCTGTTACACTTGCCTACGGGCGTGATTATTGTGACTATGAACCAAAGCAGTAACTCTGAACTCTGAATATCGTATTAAATACTTGTTGGGCCCATAGGTGTCAAGGTTATATGAATGTCCTAAATAATGTTATGAGTTAATGAAATAAGATGTTGGTTGTTGAGTAATGTTGAATGTGGAAAGATGTTGAAATGTGGTATGCTCATATGACTATGATTTGTGAAATGCATAATTATGTGTTAACTTTATATTTATAATGTTGATCTTATCAATAGCATATGTGGCATTGTATTGCATTAAAGCATACTATTAGCATGTTTTATCTTACTAAGCCGTTGGCTTAGCGCGATAGTGTTTAATCGCGCAGGTAATAGAGTGGATAGAGTTGAACCCGAGAGTTCATCAAGACCTAGTGAGAGTAGACCTTGAAGAATCCATTTTGGGAGCTTAAAGATCAGAGCAGACTTGCCAATCATGTATAAATTTTATGTGTTGTAAAACTTGGGTTTTGATGTATATGAATTTGTAAATATGTAAATATTTTATAACTTCCGCTGTGTAATATTTAAATATGGGGGTTGTCACAAAACCTTTATTTTATGTTGTACTAGAAGTGTAAATCCTTTTTGCAGGTTGTAGTTGAGGTTACAAGGGGGATTTATTGGGAGTGTACTGAGAATGATTTTGTTTGCATTGGTTTGTGTAAAATGTTTTTAAAAATAAGAAAAAAATCGGTTTTGTCGACACTTGGGACTCAATTTTTAGGCGAAACTATGGCAAAAATTTTGTAAAAATCGGAACTAAAATTTGACTAAGTAAAATTGGTAGCAACATTAGGTTAGTGTGGCACCTCTACTCAGCTTACATATGTAGGTCGGGAAGGGGTGTTACAATTGTTTTGGTATCAGAGCCTAGGTTTGAGATTCTCAACCTAGGTAAAATGTAATAAAAAGAATATTTTTACTTAAAAAGTGGTTTTGAATAACATATACGTTTGAGATTGGCAGTCTCTGATCTTTAATAAGATATAATCTGCTGTGTTTGCAGTGTTAGGTTGTGATGGATTTTCACTCACGTCAGTCGATTGAGGGTAGTGCCTAGAGTATTGCTCCTGCTGAGGGAGCTAGGGTTGATAGTGTTGAGGAGGCACCTGCTTCGGTGTCGGGTAGACCAGCTGGGGAGGAGGTTCCGCCAGCCTGGTTTAGGCCTATGATGGAAGCTATGAGACAAGCACCTGTGCAACCACAGCCACCGCCACCACCCCCTCAGCCTTCAGTACCAGTAAGGCACTATGATAAGCTAAGGAAATATGGAGCAGAGGATTTCTTTGGTACAGTTGATCCGGCTGTAGCAGAACAGTGGCTTGATAGAGTTCAGAGGGTATTTGTGCAGTTGCAAGCCACTTCAGAGGAGAAGTTTGACTATACAAGATCTTTGCTACAGAAGGATGCCTACGACTGGTGGAAGACAGTGCCCCGTTCTATGGATGATCCTCCAACACTGTCTTACACTGATTTTCTGAGGGAATTTGAGTTGAAGTATACTCCTAGGGAGTATAAAGATGGGAAGAAAAGAGAGTTTCTAGATTTGAAGTAAGATCATCGGACCGTAACTGAATATGAAGTTGAGTTTATTCGACTGAGTCAGTATGCTGGGGGTATCATTGCTGATGAGATTGATAGATGTCGGCGATTTGAGGAGGGATTGAGGCCCTCGATCATGTGCTTAGTGGCTGGATCTAGATATCAGGATTTCTCACAGCTTGTGGCAACAGCTCGAAGTGTAGAGCGAGCTCAAGTTATTGCAGCTGCTTCAGAGGAAGAGGTTAGGGTTAGGAGGCACCAGTTTGAGGCAGGGTCTTCTTCTGCAAAGAGGGGTAGAGGAAGTTTTGTTCCTCGGAGTAGTAGGAGCCAGAGACCAGCGGGTAGGTCAGTGCAGTTCCAGAGGCAGAGATTTAGACCTGCAGCTTCAGTAGCGAGTGCTCCTACTCCTGGAGTTCAGAGATCCACCTTACCTGTGTGTAACCAGTGTGGTGGAAGACATGGGGACGTTTGTTGGAGGCATAGTAGATCAGGGGTATGCTTCAGGTGTGGATCACCTGACCACTTTGTGAGAGACTGTCCTGAGAGGCAGGAGCAGATGCCAGTGGATTCTGCTGCTTCTCGAGCTAGTGTGAGGGGAGGCAGAGGAGGCAGAGGTGCCAGCCGGGGAGGTAGACCAGGATTCAGTTCTAGAGGAGGTGCTACATCCAGGGAGGGTAGACCAGAGGAGGTTGGATCTTCCTAGAGGATGTATGTTATGCAGATTTCCCAGATGTGTTTCTAGAGGAGTTGCCAGGGGTACCTCCTGAGAGAGAGGTGGAGTTCGGTATTGAATTGTTGCCTGGTACAACTCCTATCTCTATTACTCCTTATAGAATGGCACCAGCAGAATTGAGGGAGTTGAAAGTGCAATTACAGGAGTTGTTGGACAAAGGATTTATTCGCCCCAGTGTTTCTCCTTGGGGAGCTCCTGTTCTATTTGTGAAAAAGAAAGATGGTACTATGAGGTTGTGTATCGATTATAGGCAATTGAATAAGGTGACTATTAAAAATAAATATCCTTTGCCTAGAATCGATGATCTCTTTGATCAGTTGAAGGGAGCGTCAGTGTTCTCCAAAATTGATTTTAGATCTGGGTATCATCAGTTGAGAGTCAAAGCTGAAGATGTTCCTAAGACCGCCTTTCGGACCAGGTATGGGCATTATGAATTTTTAGTTATGCCTTTTGGTCTGACAAATGCACCTGCAGCTTTCATGGATTTGATGAATAGGGTGTTTAGGCCCTATTTGGATCAGTTTGTAGTGGTCTTCATTGATGATATACTGGTGTATTCGCGGAATGAAGAGGAACATGATATACATCTGCGGATTGTGTTGCAGATTTTGAGAGAAAAGCAGTTATTTGCCAAATTGTCGAAATGTGAGTTCTGGTTGGATCAAGTAGCTTTTCTCGGACATATAGTTTCAGCAGAGGGTATTAGAGTTGATCCGAGCAAAGTTGAAGCTATATTGAATTGGAGTCCACCCAAGTCTGTGACTGAGATTAGAAGTTTTCTGGGTTTGGCAGGCTATTACAGACGGTTTGTGAAAGGGTTTTCTTTGATAGCTACTCCACTCACCAGATTGCTTCGTAAGGGAGTGAGATTTGTCTGGACGGATCAGTGTCAGGCGAGTTTTGAGCAGTTGAGAGAATTGTTAACTCAAGCGCCTGTTCTTACTTTACCTGTTGAAGGTAAACCTTATGTGATCTACAGTGATGCTTCACATAGAGGTTTGGGGTGTGTATTGATGCAAGAAGGTAAAGTTATAGCTTATGCATCTCGACAGTTGAAACCGCATGAGCTTAACTATCCAACCCATGATTTGGAATTGGCTGCCATTGTGTTTGCATTGAAGATTTGGCGCCACTATCTGTTTGGGGAGAAATGTTTCATCTACACTGATCACAAGAGTTTGAAGTATTTGGGTGTCCAGAAAGAACTCAATCTTCGTCAGAGGAGATGGTTGGAGTTGATTAAAGACTACGACTGTTTGATTGTCTATCATCTAGGTAAAGCAAATGTTGTTGCTGATGCCTTAAGTCGAAAGTCTTTAGCTGGTTTAACAGTTTACTCGCTCTCGTTGCTTGTTGAGTTGAGAGCATTGCATGCCAGTTTTGTACCTTGTGTTGATGGTGCATTATTGGCACAGTTGCAATTAAAGCCGATTTTGTTAGATCAGATCAAAGAAGCTCAGTTGGCTGATAAGAAGATACAGAAGATTGTTTCAGATTGTCAGAGTGGAAAGGGTAGAGATTTTATTGTGAAGAGCGATGGGAGTCTCTGGTTTAAGAACCGATTGTGTGTACCCGATGATGCTGATTTGAAAAGGGTCATTTTGGAAGAAGCTCATCAATCAATGTTTGCTATGCATCCGGGTAATACGAAGATGTATCATGATTTGAGACAACATTATTGGTGGATTGGTTTGAAGAGAGACATTGCAGATTTTGTGTCGAAATGTCTCACTTGTCAGAAGGTTATAGCAGAGCATCAAATTCCAACCGGGTTGCTTCAACCATTGTTAGTGCCAGAATGGAAGTGGGAAAGAGTGACAATGGATTTTGTGTCTGGTTTGCCATTGACACAAAAGAAGCATGATGCTATATGGGTGATTGTGGATAGATTGACTAAGACAACTCATTTCCTTCCGGTTCGAATGGATTACTCTTTGGAGAGATTGGCTGAGCTGTATATCCATGAGATTGTGAAACTGCATGGTGTTCCAACTTCTTTAGTGTCTGATCGAGATCCCAGGTTTACTTCCAGATTTTGGAAGAGTTTGCATAGTGCTTTGGGTTCTCGACTGCACTTCAGCACTGCTTTTCATCCACAGACGGATGGACAGTCAGAGAGGGTGATACAGATTATTGAGGATATGTTGAGAAGCTGTGTCATCGATTTCTCTGGAAGTTGGGATAGGTTTTTACCTCTTGTGGAGTTTGCTTACAACAACAGTCACCAATCCAGCATTGGTATGGCACCGTTTGAAGCATTGTATGGCAGACGGTGTAGGGCACCTCTTTGTTGGAATGAGCTTGGAGATAATAAGTTGGTTGGACCTGATTTGATTCAAGAAACTGAGGAAAAAGTGAAGTTGATCCGAGGTAGGTTAAAAGCAGCTTCAGACCGACAGAAGTCTTATGCAGATCTGAAGAGGAGAGACATTCAGTTTGATGTTGGAGATAAGGTGTTTTTGAAAGTATCTCCTTGGAAGAAGATTTTGAGGTTCGGTCGAAAAGGAAAATTGAGTCCTCATTTCATTGGGCCGTATGAAGTGTTTGAAAGAGTTGGGCCAGTGGCGTATCGACTTGCTTTGCCACCTGAGTTGGATCGTATTCATAATGTATTCCATGTTTCTATGTTGAGGAGATATAGGTCGGATCCATCTCATGTGTTGCCTTTTGAATCTATTGAAGTGAGCCCAGACTTGACATTTGAAGAGGAACCAGTTGCTATCTTGGCACGGGAAGTGAAAGAGTTGAGAAACAAGAGAGTGCCATTGGTGAAGATTTTGTTGAAAAATCATGGAAAAGAAGAAGCAACTTGGGAAAGTGAACAATCCATGCGAGAACAGTATCCGCAGTTGTTTCAGAGTTGATATCAGGTAATTTCGAGGATGAAATTTTCTTTTTAGAGGGGGAGAATTGTAATATCCTCATTTATGCCCTAGAAGTTTTGCATATTGTTGTTGTTGTTATTGTTATATATTGGATTGAATATATGTGTTAAATTGTAAGAGAAAAGAAATTGAGAAGAGAAAGTATATGTATATGTATTTTGGGAAGAAATAGGGTTTAGAGACAAATTTATATGTTGTGTATATGTTAATATATATGACATATAAAGTGGTCAAAAGGCTTGGTCAAGGTAAGAGAAGATATTTATTTGAGATTGGTAAATTACTTAATTGGGCACATATAAGACAAAAAGATAATTATGTGAATAAGGGCACTTTGGTAATTGCTTGGATAAAATCACATGGTGGATATTTAAAGAAGGTTTGACTTGTGTTTTCTTCACCATTTCTTCTTCTTCTTCTTGTTGATGGCCGGCCCTCCATAGCCAAAGAGAAAGAAAGAGACAAGTGATGGTTTTGATGATTTCAAGCTTAAATTGAAGAAAGATTAAGTGTTCAAGTGTTGCTTTAAGAAGTTTTTAACTAAGGTAAGATCTTTTCTCTAATTTCTTCAATTCTTTTGAAGTGGTATGATTAAGTTTCTTATGGTATGATTGTAAGTATTGATTTTGCTTGATAGATGAGAAGTTGGGTTGGTGTTGGTGATGGAAGAGTAAGATTGGTGTTTAGTGAAATTGTTTCTGTTTTAGGATTAGTAAAGGCTGTGACTTGTATGATTTTTAATTAATTTTAGAAAAATGTTCTTGAAGTGAATTTTTGATATGTTGTGCCTCTATGAGTCTAGAATGACTGAAAAATATGTTGATTCGATTTTGGAATGGTTATGAGTTTAGAAAGATTATTTTCATTAGACCTGTTCCAGCAGGTACCTTAACTGGGACAGCTATATTTCGTGATTTTTAATAAAATGTAGAAAAATCATATCCAATCGAATTTTGGATATGTTGTTTCTTAGTGAGTCTAGTATTTGAGAAAAATAATTTGGAACCACGTTGATTGAATTTGATTTATGGAATTCACAAAGTTCAGAACTGCTGCCAGGATGCAGGGCAATTGGGGCAGTCTGGTTAGGTGAACTATTTGACCAAGATTTTGTGTTCAGTTTGATCTGAAATTTTAAAGGGATGATTTTAAGATACAAAACTAAATTCTGTAAAAATTTTAGAATTTTTAGTCAAGTAGATTATTTTATACAATTTTTCAAAATAAGGATAAAATGGAGTTTAAAACCAGAATGTACTATTTATGGTTAGGGTTTTAATTCTTTGTTCTTCTTGCATTGCTTTGGTTTTCCAAAGGTAGGTTGGTCCTTAAACCTAACCCTAAACACTTTAAACACACTTGAATCAATGAATGTTATAATCAATTGTTCTTTGCCCTAATTGCATTGTTGAGATTGAACAATGTTATGTTGTGCATTGTGAATGGTAATGTGTTTCATGAGTAATGTGGAATGAAATGTTGATATTTATGAATGATGCTATGTGAGATATAATGTGATCATGGATGAGATATATATATACTTGAATAATGAGATGTTATATTGTGAAATGAAATGTGAAGCCATTGTTATTGGCTAAGATGATGTAATTGAAAGAAAGAAGGCATGTTTGCCTAAATGTGATGAGAATTGAGAATGGAAATGAATTGTTTGTTTAATATGTTATTCAGTTTCAGAGTTCTGGATTTGGGTGGCATGCCTAAGAAATGATGAAAGGTAACAGTCTTGCCGGGTTGAGGACCTCCTCATAGGTGTTGAGTTGATGGTCCAAGAGACTGGGTCTGTTACACTATGAAATATATGATTTGTAACAGTCTTGCCGGGTTGAGGATCTCCTCATATGTGTTGAGTTGATGATCCAAGAGACTGGGTCTGTTACACTTGCCTACGGGCATGATTATTGTGACTATGAACCAAAGCAGTAACTCTGAACTCTGAATATCGTATTAAATACTTGTTGGGCCCATAGGTGTCAAGGTTATATGAATGTCCTAAATAATGTTATGAGTTAATGAAATAAGATGTTGGTTGTTGAGTAATGTTGAATGTGGAAAGATGTTGAAATGTGGTATGCTCATATGACTATGATTTGTGAAATGCATAATTATGTGTTAACTTTATATTTATAATGTTGATCTTATCAATAGCATATGTGGCATTGTATTGCATTAAAGCATACTATTAGCATGTTTTATCTTACTAAGCCGTTGGCTTAGCGCGATAGTGTTTAATCGCGCAGGTAATAGAGTGGATAGAGTTGAACCCGAGAGTTCATCAAGACCTAGTGAGAGTAGACCTTGAAGAATCCATTTTGGGAGCTTAAAGATCAGAGCAGACTTGCCAATCATGTATAAATTTTATGTGTTGTAAAACTTGGGTTTTGATGTATATGAATTTGTAAATATGTAAATATTTTATAACTTCCGCTGTGTAATATTTAAATATGGGGGTTGTCACAAAACCTTTATTTTATGTTGTACTAGAAGTGTAAATCCTTTTTGCAGGTTGTAGTTGAGGTTACAAGGGGGATTTATTGGGAGTGTACTGAGAATGATTTTGTTTGCATTGGTTTGTGTAAAATGTTTTTAAAAATAAGAAAAAAATCGGTTTTGTCGACACTTGGGACTCAATTTTTAGGCGAAACTATGGCAAAAATTTTGTAAAAATCGGAACTAAAATTTGACTAAGTAAAATTGGTAGCAACATTAGGTTAGTGTGGCACCTCTACTCAGCTTACATATGTAGGTCGGGAAGGGGTGTTACACCAAATATGTTGCAGCATGTTTCTGTTGCACAAAAGTGTTATGGATGAAGCAACAATTGCTTGACTATGGTAAAGTGTTTAATAATATTTCCATTAAATGTGATAACACTATTGCTATCAACTTGTCCAAAAATCCTATCCAACACTCTAGGTCTAAACATATAGACATTAGACATCATTTTCTGAGAGATAATGTACAAAACCAAAATATTGTGTGAGCATGGATTTTTGCCACCACTCCTGGTGGAATGGTTCTTGCTACTTCTGTACTATTTAGGCTCGGGGCCTTAGAGAACTCGGACCTAAGCTTGGAGAAAATGAAGTCGCCACTCGAATGGGCCGGGAAAAAGAAAGGGGTAGATGACTCAATTCCTAAGAAATCCCCAACCTCCTAATGGGTTCGAAAAGTTAGGTACGTGTGGAGAAGGTGAGAAATGGCCTAGCACCCCCACAACGCCTGGTTTATTAGAACCGACCTCCTTTGCAGGTCTTAATATTATAAAATTCTTATATATAACAATATTATTCATATTACATGCAATAATTAAAATAAAGCATCATTATATTAAAAACAAAGCAATGCCCAAACAAAGCAAATAAATGGACACCCATCCGAAGATGGAAACATGTCCTTACATCATCCATGTCTAAACTAAATAAGACACTCACCAAAAGGTGAAAACATATCCTTTACATTGGTCCAAAATATAAAAGCAATTTAAATTACATAATACTTAACTAATGAGGTACACACAAGGTGGAAACATACCTCTTACAATTTTAATATTAAAATAAACAAATACTAATCATAACAATAAAGAAAATAATTATCCATGATAAATTAAATAAATCAAGCATTGAAATTAAATAAATCAACCATCAAAACATATAATAAACTACATAATCAAATCTAACATTAAATAAAGCAATAAATATATAAATTTAGAATTTGCATCTTAGAATAGGGTTTTTGGAATTAAGGTTTTTTGAAATTAGGATTTAAATTGAGGTTTCATCATTTAGCGTTTAGAGTTTTTTTTTTAGGCTGCCGGGATTATGAAATTTATGATTTAAGAAATTTTAAGGTTTCTATCAAACTAGGGTTTAGGAATTAAGCAACTGGAGTTAGGTTTTTAGGTTTTCTGGAATTAAAGGATTCTAACATTTTAGAATTTGATCAGGGCTTTGGTGTTTTGAATTTGGAAAATAGATTTTATAAATTTAGGTTTGGAATTTAGAAAAAATTTTAGGGTTTTGGAAAATTAAGAAAACAATTAGGGTTTTAGGAATTAATAAAACAATTTAAGGTTTTGGAAAATTATGAAAACAATTAAGGTTTTGGGAATTAATAAAATAATATAGGTTTTCAAAAATTAAGAAAACAATTAGGGTTTTAGGAATTAATAAAATAATTTAGAGTTTTTGAAATTGGAAAGCATATTAGGGTTTTTAGCAACTGGGCAATTAGATTAGGGTTTTGATAATGTTTTGTGATTATATGAACATTAAACTCAAATCATGTTGTTTAAATCAAGTAATCATGACTACGAGATTTAAGTTAACTACTGGACCTAAACAACTTCTTAATCTTCAAACTTCTAATGATATTTATAGAAGGGAATGTATATACTGGACAGTCAAATAAGTTGTAGCTCAAGGATGAAACTAGTGTGAATTCAAATAAATTAAAGAACTAAATCATACCTTCGTTCGTTGGTTCCTCCACAATTGACTTCTGGATGAACAATGAATAAAGACAGCGTTGCTGTCTTTGAGGGATTGATGACTGATGAATGTCTGTTGCTCATCTTCTCTGTTTGTTGCCATCTCTCTTTTATGTTCCTTTTTTCTCTCATTAATTGCTCTGAAATGTTATTATTTATAGGCCCTAACCTCACTCAGAAACCTAATATTAATCAGTCCTTAAAACAAATTCTAGTTGAATTAGGAAACTCATTGAAACAAATTCTAGTTGAACTAGGAAACTCATTGAAACCATGTCGATCTGGGGCAAGCAGATCGACATGGACAAAAGCCATGTCGACCCAGTTGCCCTAGGTCGACATGAGTCTAACCTCATGTCGATCTAGGCTGCCAGATCGACGAATCATGCTCTTGTAGACCTAGTGTGCCCAGGTCGACATGAGTCCAACCTCATGTCAATCTAGGCTGCCAAGATCGACATGAGGCATGCTCATGTCGACCTTGTCCCTCTAGGTCAAGCATTTGCTCAGGCCGGCCTAATTTGAATTATTATTGCCTTTTTCAACTTATGGACCGAAAAGTTTAATTTGGGCTTATTCAACTTGATTTTAGGGTTTTGTAATTGAATTTATGCCTCTTTAATCCAAACTAACTTCTTTAAAAGTTATAAACTAGTTTTAAATTTTTTAAAGTCGGATCAAATTTATTTTGACATTCTCTAATTAGGACCATATTAAATTAGGGTTAAAATTAAGGGTCTGCAGTTTGCCCCCTTCTTGAACGATTTTGAATTAATTTAGTGAGTGAAAAGTAACAAGACTTTTAATTTTGGCAAAAATAGGCTTAATTTTCTTGAGATGGTTTTGGTTTTGGGTTCTAGACCCGAGATGGTTTAGGTTTTGGACCCGGTTTGATTTTTGGACTAAAAAAAATTAGGTTCTGGACCCAAGATGGTTTGGGTTATGGACCCAGTTCGAGTTCTAGACTCAAAAAAGACTTGGATTCTGGAACCAAGATGGTTTGGTTCTGGACCCGGTTTGAGTTCTGGACTAAAAAAAGACTTAGGTTCTGGACCCGAGATGGTTTGGGTTCTAGACTTGGTTTGAGTTCTAGACTCAAAAAAGACTTGGATTTTGGACCTAAGATGGTTTGGGTTCTAGACCCGGTTTGAGTTCTAGACTTAGAACAGATTTGGGTTTTGGACCGAAGATGGTTTAGGTTCTGGACCCGGTATGAGTTCTGAGCTCAAAAGAGGTTTGGGTTCTATACCCAAGATAATTTTGGTTTTGGACCTGGTTTGAGTTCTAGACTCGAAAAAGATTTGGGTTCTTTACCCAAGATGGTTTGGGTTCTGGACCCGGTTTGAGTTCTAGACTTAGAAAAGATTTGGGTTCTGGACCCAAGATGGTTTGGGTTCTGAACCCGGTTTGAGTTTTGGACTAGAAAAAGATTTGGGTTCTGGACCCAAGATGTTTTGGCTTTTGGACCCGGTTCGAGTTCTGGACTCAGAAAAGACTTAGGTTCTGGACCCAAGATAATTTGGGTTCTGGACCCGGTTTGACTTCTGGACTCGAAAAAACTTGGGTTCTGGACCCGAAATACTTGCAAAAATAAATTAGAGTCAGTGAAATATTTTTGCAAAAAATTAAGTTATTAATTAATTAATTTCTTTTCAATGTAATAAATATCTATTGGAATTATCTGTACACAATACTATGCACATAATTGAAATAGATAAAAGATGAAAGATGAAGTAGACAATTTTGTCTAACTAAAGTTAAATAACTTTACATAAAGAAAAGAACTTGTACTCCCTTTTATTTGATTTTTTTGGATGTAATAAATATCTATTGAATTTATCTGTACGCAATACTATCCACATTATTGAAATAGATAAAAGGTGAAGTAGACAATTTTGACTAACTAAAGTTAAATGACTTTACATAAAGAAATTTATAATATCTGGCAACAACACGTGAACTTATCCCCCTTTTATTTGATTTTTTATTATTTATTATTTATTATTTTATTTATTATATTTACTATTTTTGACTTATATTCATTTCATTCTTTATAAAGAGTTCATATTATTTCTTTCCTGGCAAACTAAATACTGTCACTTAGAATTGTGAGATTCATAAAGCTCAAGCACTTACTAAGCCATGGCGTCCAACACTCTTCAAGGCATAGGACTCGATCAAATAATGAATTGATTTCTTACCTTCGAGATAATGAAATTTTGCAAATTTTGATGTTACCTGAAATGCATCTCCATCGGAGTTCCAAAGAAAAAACACCGGTACCGTACATATAAGTATTTTATTGCAAGATTTATTAGTATAATTATATTCATGTAGATTATACAAGTATGAAAATTGATAAAAAAAATATCTATGTAGCATAATTTTATTTGTATAACAAAATCTATAAATTTATGCACGAAGCTTATGATGTACTAAAATGATTGTATAAGAATGAAAAACATATAACTGTTGTACGAGAAATTATTTATCCGTGTCCCTTTTTTATTTTTATTTATTATTTTTTTTTATTTTTTCATCATATATATTTTACTTCTTTATATATATATATTTTTACTATTATTATTATTTTTTTACATAAATATATTATTTTTTACATAAATATATATATTTCATATATTTGTACAAAATTATTTTATAGATTTTTTTATTTTATTATTGTATGTTACTATTATTATTTTTTATTTATTATTATTATAGTTATTACTATTATATATATATATTTAAGTGTGTGTGTGAAATTACGTGTATTCTTACCTAGACTTACTTGCATTTGGACAGCGTGATGGTTGTGATATCAAAGTAGGAGGAAATATTCACAAGGCCCGTAAGTGGTATGACCAGGCCCCGCCTGTAGTAAAGAGAATGGTGTGGGAAAGTAGTTTTGAGGAATTCATTTTGCAATTACCATCGCGGGGCTATCAAATAGACTGGAGCGTGATCTAAGCGCTTGCAGAATGATGGTTGGACACAACTCATACTTTTTATTTGCCCATTGGAGAGATGACAATTGGTCTGGTTGACTTTGCTGCTATAACCGGCCTCCGATGTGATGGAACCTCCGTCCCTTTGACCAGCAATATTGTAAAAGAAGAAGAAATCTAATAGTTGATGGGTGTCAAGCCCCGATATAGGAGGTCGTATAAGATTCGACATGAGCCCATCTGAGAGTATTGGGTAAAGTACACTTGACCTGTGGAGGGTGAGAGGGCAAAACAATATACTCGGGGATTTTTGTTATATTTGTTTGGGCCAACCATTTTGGGTAGCACCGAGTCTGCCATTCACTTATCTGTGTCGCATGCTCTTTTTGACTTGGATCACGCATCTTCTTATGCATGGGGGGAAGCTGGTCTAGCTTGTCTTTATCACGGTTTTGATGTGCTGTGAAGGAAGAAAAATCCTTTATTAGTTTTGCAGCCATTGTTGAGGTGCTACTTCCTTTAAAATTATTAATCCATATAATGCATGTGCATAGGCTTGATTTTCTCTTTCATGTACAGGTCTGGGCATAAGAACATAACTTAGTGAGGGTTCCAAACATTACATAGCCACAAGTCAATTTTCCAAGGTTGGATGTTTGGTTGCTGGGTCGCAGGGAAGTGTCCAAGAGTCACCATGTGCACTCTCATCATTACCACTTGAGTCGTCTAACCTGGGATCAAGTAAGAAAAATGTTAATATTAATATCAAATCTATGATAAAAGATAAATTACCGGTTTGCTTTTTTGTAGGTGGATACAGCCTGGTGGAGAGCAGAAGAGAAAAATGGCTAGATTAGATGCATGACTGATGTAATGCCTTTGCACAACTCTCGTCGAATTGTTGCTGGCCCGGTCTCTAGTGGGTGGTTTCTGGGAGAGAGAGTACATGACTGGTTCCTTGGACCTAACCAGCGTAGAGTACCAGTTGATATTCCATCATTTGTTCTAAACACTATAGCAATGTCAGAGCCCTTTTGGAGTTGTTCCCATATTGGTTTCGATATTCATGACTTCCTACTCTTATCGGACGTGTCATATGCTCAATTTATCTAGGATTATTTGCTAAGTTTTGAAGTGTCACCTATTGGTGTCTGTGGGCTATCTGGAGGTGAAGAAGAAATAGAAGTGGAGCGAGGAGAAGATGAAGAAGATGAGGGAGTGGATGAGGATGGGGATGCGGAAGAAGATGAGGAGCAGCCTTCTTCTCAATCCCATGGCAATTTCGGGGCTGGCACTTTCCAAGTAGCTATCACTTTGTCATTACAATTGTCTCTTCGTTTATCTATTGATTATTTATATGATCATTGTAGGCTACTGGTTCCTCTAACTGTGGGGCTGTCCCTCTGTATGATACCACGATACAACAACAGTTTTCTCCATTTGCCCCTTCTCATTTAGATGTGCCATCTGATTCGCAGAGCTTTGATATGAGTTACCTGGTCAGTCATTATTATCCAATAATGATGTATGCTTGCATGTATGCATGAAAATGTATGGGCTTACCCTTTCCTTTTCTGGCTCGCAACGGATGCTTGAGGAGCAAAATAGGAAGCTTCAAGAGGAATTAGATGTGAGTCGTCGACATGCAGCCCATTTTGAGGAAATGTATCAACAAGAGGTACGGGACTTCCGATACTTTCGATTTCAAGGCATGAGGGAACCAAATGCCTCTTCATCAAGAGGATCCCGGACTGTTATCCATGATATACCAGCTCCCTGTTTAGGCAATGATAGAATAGATTTTCAAAGTCCTGGAGGTTTAGATATTCCTTCTTTGAGCGGATATGGGATGAATAATATGCCCCATCCTCCAACGAGTGATGATTTTTTTAGGGCTTTGTCTGATTATGAACCGCCTCCTTCCTCGCAGTGACAAAAATATAAAACTTATAATAAAAACTTGTAATTAAGCCAAAAATGGTAATGATAATAATATTTTTTTGTTTTGTACACTTTTTTTTTGGCTTTTGCTTACTTTTTTTAATTAGATACAGTGGCTTTGTCAAATCAGTGCTGTAGTACCTTAGGACTTGACTTTCTAAATTAACATATCTATAACATTACAGCCCTAGTTACCATACAAAACTCGGAAATTATTTCTATTTAAGCAAGAACTGTTGTACTTCAGATAGGCACATACACATTACTTGGCCAAAGATCTCTTTTGAGTTTGAATATTGTCTATCTCATATGCATGCTTATCCAAACTATCTCCACTAATAGACTCTACCTACCAAGAGAGATCAACATGTCTTTGATAGGCTTGAAATGGGGTCTATAAGGGACACGGGTTAAATGAAAGCCATTTTAAGATAGGAGCTGATGTGACACAATGGACAAACCTTCACACTACAAATTTCTTATTTGAACTTTAGCGAGCTGGGAGCAATCTTGCTAGACTCAAAAGTCCTTCTATCTTCTTGGCATTAATTTGGATCTTGATTAGGATAGTCTTTGCCCTTGCAAAAAAGTTTGGTACCCAAATTCATTTCTTTTCTTCTTCTCCCTTTTATTTTTTTTTATTTTTCTTACTCTTCCCTTTCTTTGAGCATTTTATCATTTTGTCCTTCTTCCTTATAGGACTGTCAAGTACAGAACTTTCAAGAACTGGATGGACTTTCTCCTTTTTCACTAATTTTGATCGAATCTATGGTTGGGTTGGACCAATTCAAGTCAAATTGTCCTTATAAACCAAATGGAAGCCTTTTGTCTTCTTAGGTAAAATAGAACTTAGTTGGCTTTCTGAACCATTTTGGGTTTTCTTTTCTTCTTTCTTTTTTTTTTTTGCTCTTTTTCTCTTTTTTTTTTATCTTTTTTTATCTTTTATCTTTTTTTTGTCTCTTCTTTTTTTGTTTGGTTCTAGCTCGAACAGAGTTGTCTTGTTTGTACCAACTTAGGTTTCCAATAATGTATGAGTGGAGTGGTATAAATCTCCTTTAAGAGGGATAAATCATTTGTTACTCTGATGTTATTTTGATAGATTGGAGATATTAGGTGAACTTCAACTACCCTTATGGTCTTGAGAACATCAACTATCCTTATGATCTTGACTATTCATTCCTTTCTTTGATCTTCTTGCCACTTCACCTTAGTGATCATAAGACTTGTCAAAAGTATCACAACAACTCAGGGTAGGTTGTTGGGGTTTGTAAGCAAATGAAAAGAAAGCTAAAATTTTATGAAGGCTCAAAGGGACAACTAGGGATTGATATTTAATTGGGTGGATAATAGTTGTTGGCTAACCAAGCAATGCCTAATTCATCTCTCCCTTAAATAAGTAGAGTTTAATTTCACCTCGAAAGTTTGTCAAAGCATGTTCTAAGACTGACTAAGACCTAAACAAAGGTAATTATGCAGGAGCCCTATCTAAGTAAGCATACACAACTCAATACTCTAGAGCAATTCCCTCACCTAGTAAAGTCATTCGAATCATGATGCCTATATATATTAATTTATGAACACCAAGCTAGATTCGTCATTGGTTGAGCACCAAAATGAACAAAGACCAACATAAATTTTATAAAAGGAATTTATTCAAACAACTTTAAATTTGAAAAATACGTTTATTCCAATTAAATATTAAAGAAAGCAAAACAAATAGAGCAATATTCAAGCTAAGGAAAGTTTGTTGAGTTGGAGGCAAGGATTTTTTCCATCTGAAGGATCATTGCTTCATCATCCAAAGTTAGCCCAAGCTTGCATAGTAGCACATCATCTTTAGCAGCTTCTCTATCCATATCATCACAGGATGACAAGATAAAACACTTCATGAAGGTTGTAAGTGGTGGCGCCCTTCTAAATTTAGGTAGAGGATTATTCTTAGTGTTGGGTTTATCAGGTTCAGGCAGCTTACCACTGTCGATTAGATTTTGGATCTCTTGCTTCAATCGGGTACATCTATCGGTCTCATGTCCTTGAGTCTGATGAAATTGACAAAAAGCCTTAGTATTAAATTTTGAGAGTAAAGGATTTGGCAAAGGTCAAGGAGTCAAGGGTTGTAACAATCCCTTCTTTTGTAGCTTATTGAGAACCTAAGATAGTGGCTTCCCCAATTCTAAAAACTGCCTCATTTCCTCCTTAATCGGTGGTATTAAAATTAGCTTCCTTTTTTGTGTTTTGATTGCTAGGCTGATAATTTCATTTTACAGAAAAATGGTTCTTTTCTCTTTCCCTTTGACTTTTTCCATTGGGGTGATAGCCGCCCTTATCGCTCCACTTAGATAGTACATGATTCGGCTGGTCTCGTAGAATAGAGATTGGTCTCTCATTTTTCATTCGATCTCTATTAGTGAACATGTTCTCCATGGATGCTGCCTTAGCATTATTGATGAGCTCCAGAATTTCAATCAACTGGGTCTTCATAATTTCAACCAATTGATCTTGTAGCTCGGCCATCCTAGCTTTGACAACTTCATCGATTATATCCCTTAGCTGGTTTGCATCCATCCTCCCAATGAAGCACTTGAATCAAAAATCATTGTTGTAGGTGTTATCGTTGTATGCTCTTGAATTGTTGTACTTCAGGTCTATGAGCCAGAAAGTATTAATGATATGTCATGCGATGCATGTATGCATGTATGCACAAACAATAAACAAGGATAAATAGGTTGTTCTTTCCAACCTTATAACTTTCACACACGAATGGCGAGTCTCTTTTCCTAAGTAATATGGTTAACAAAATACCAACATGGGGTATCTTGTTTTCAAAAAGTTCCCTCAGACGTTTCAACCAATAGTTATATTTTCAAAATGGAAATCAGTTCATGATAATTCCCATTAATTAAGTTCTAATCCATTCAACCAACTAAAGTAGCTTTTATGCTATATTGGATTAAAACTAAATTAAGAGGTTTAATATAAATAGATTTCTCACTTGAAAAAGTAATTATTGATTCATACCAAAAACAAGCCCATGATTAATTATTCTTAGTATAAACTAGGCTCACAATTGATTTTTGGTATTTCATAATTGACCTAAATAATTTGTAAGCTCTTTGTAAGAAAAAGGTTGGATGAAAATAAATTTGTTTCTAAGCCCATTGTAAAAAGATTTTAGAAAAAAATGGATTTTAGGCTTAGTATTTGGGTCATGAGAAAAAGAATTTTTGATTTGTTTTTAGAAAAGTTTTATGTCCAAAGACAATCTTGAAAAGTTTTGAAAA
This sequence comes from Garcia nutans, assembly GCA_947685225.1. NCBI lineage: Eukaryota > Viridiplantae > Streptophyta > Magnoliopsida > Malpighiales > Euphorbiaceae > Garcia > Garcia nutans. Next base: position 24,883,705 of record CANTUV010000007.1, on the reverse strand, counting down.
TAGCTTTGATCTTTTGGACTTTTGTAGAAAAAATTTATTTTGAGCTTACAATGTACTTAGGTCATATTAGAAAAAGAACAAACCAAATAAGCCATGATTTAAACCAAGATAAATTAATCATAGTCAAACAACAAGCATTTGGGGTAAAAACCTAAGGAAAGTAACTAGGCCAAATAAATGAGTTTTAGTCTTTGGGGTTAAAAGGCTTAGGTTCCCATAGCAAGTATATACCAAAAGGTATAAGGCTATGAGTGGTTGTACCATGCATGATCTCCATACCTTGAGTGAAAGTATGGTATCCCTTACATAACACAACACGGGTAACACGGGCATCCTAACTCACGCACACAATGCAATCTAAATGATGCACTGGATAATATCATGATAAGAAAGAATAGAATAATATAAAGGCCAACGGAATCAACTTCTCCTATTCCTAGTGGAGTGGCCACTGTGAACGGGGATTTTCACACCCACTCCCTATGGAATGGTTCTTGCGACTTCGGCACTGTTTAGGCTCAGGGCCTTAGAGAACATAGACCTAAGCCTGGAGAAAATGGAGTCGCCATTTGGACGGGCTGGGAAAAATAAAGGGGTGGATGACTCAATTCCTAAGGAATTTTCAACCCCCTAATGGGTTTAGAAAGTCAGGTACGTATGGGGAAGGTGAGAATGGCCCAGTAACCCCACAATGCCCGGTTCATTGGAACCGGCCTCATTTTTAAGTCTAAATATTTTAAACTCTTAGTTATTATGATGTTATCCATACTACATGTGACAACTAAAATGAAACATCATTATATTAAAATTAAAGCAATGTCCAAACAATGCAAATAAATGGACACCCATTCAAAGATGGAAACATGTCCTTACATCATCCATGTCTAAACTAAATAGGACACCCACTGAAAGGTGAAAACATATCCTTTACATTGGTCCAAAATATAAAAGCAATTTAAATTACATAATACTTAACTAATGAGGTACCCACAAGGTGGAAACATACCTCTTACAATTTTAATATTAAAACAAACAAATAATAATCATAACAATAAAGAAAATAATTATCCATGATAAATTAAATAAATCAAGCATTGAAATTAAATAAATCAACCATCAAAACATATAATAAACTACATAATCAAATCTAAAATTAAATAAAATAATAAATTTAAAATTTAAAATTTTCATCTTAGAATAGGGTTTTTGGAATTAGGGTTTTTGAAATTAGGATTAAAATTGAGGTTTCATCATTTAGGGTTTAGGGTTTTTTTTTGAGGTTGCTGGGATTATGAAATTTAGGGTTTAAGAAATTTTATGGTTTCTATCAAACTAGGGTTTAGGAATTAAGCAACTGGAGTTAGGGTTTTAGGTTTTCTAGAATTAAAGGATTCTGACATTTTAGAATTTGATCAGGGCTTTGGTGTTTTGAATTTGGAAAATAGATTTTATAAATTTAGGTTTGGAATTTAGAAAATATTTTAGGGTTTTGGAAAATTAAGAAAACAATAGGGTTTTGGGAACTAATAAAATGATTTAAGGGTTTGAAAAATTATGAAAACAATTAAGGTTTTGGGAATTAATAAAATAATATAGGTTTTGAAAAATTAAAAAAACAATTAGGGTTTTAGGAATTAATAAAACAATTTAGAGTTTTTGAAATTAGAAAGCAGATTAGGGTTTTTAGCAACTGGGCAATTAGATTAGGGTTTTCATAATGTTTTGTGATTATATGAGCATTAATGTAACACCCCGATACCCTATATAAGTACTATGCGTATACCTAGTATACATACAGTAAATATATAAAGTATAAGGATGTCACTTTTCGTTACCTTTTAAAAACCTGTAACAGAGTTCAAACCATAATACATTAATTTAAATAACATTTACAAAATCATTATCTTTATTAAAACTTCATTTATACATATAAATACTCTCTCGTCAGAAATACATCATAATTAAAATTTATACATGTATGCATTACCCTCTAGTTGGTCTCGACAAACTTTACTCTTCTTGTGGCATAACAAAAGACTTCATATCTTCCATCTATATACCTGCGCGAATAAACACCCGCGCTAAGCCCGAGAGCTTAGTAGTCCAAATATAAAATATAAACATATAGTATAGAAGTATTGATATATAATGATACATCGATTCAATATATAATTAGTTCTTATCATATCTTCTTTTCTTTTTAATTTTATCTTCAATATATCCTAGCTAATTTCATATATGATGTATATATATACATAATATTATCACCAACCCCAATGCATCACCAATACTCAAAACCAATATATTAATACCCCTACATTATATATATACCACACCAACCATTATTGCAATACACACTTTACATATCATACCAATTATTATTGCAATACACACATTACATATCATACACTCATTATTGCAATACACACATTACACATCATATCACTCATTATTGCAATACACAATTTACATATCATACAAATCATAAATCATATTTCCAATAAAGACAACCTTTATCATCAACCACAATTCATTTACATATTACACTTAATAACATTATATTATTCACAATTCACCAAGCATAAATCATTATTAATACTCACAATCAATATTTCAATACTTGCATTTCACATTGACAATAAAGACAGACTCGGGCCCAAAACACTAATATGTTATTCAAAGTTCAGAGTTACTGCTTTGGTTCATAGTCACAATCATCATGCCCGTAGGCAATGTATATACATGTATCTCTATCCATGGATAGTGTAACAGACCCAGTCTCTTGGACCATCAACTCAACACATATGAGGAGATCCTCAACCCGGCAAGACTGTTACAAATCATATATCTCATATTCACAATTCTCATAGTGTAACAGACCCAGTCTCTTGGACCATCAACTCAACACATATGAGGAGATCCTCAACCCGGCAAGACTGTTACCTTTCATCATTTCTTAGGCATGCCACCCAAATCCAGAACTCTGAAACTGAATAACATATTAAACAAACAATTCATTTATTATTTCATTATCAATCTCATCATCAATTAGGCCAACATGCCTTATCTCTTTCAATTGAATTATCATAGCCAATCACAATGGCTTCATATCATATCATATCTCAATCCATATGATACATATAGCATCATTGATATCACATTTCAAAGTATATTATTCATATAATACATTGCCATACACAAGATTCACAATGCATATAACATAACATTTTCTCACTTCTCAAAACACATTAACATCATTCATTACTAGAGCATTTGTCATAACAAATTGCACATACCTTAAGAATGATCCTCATTTCTTCCTACCTTTCCCATTTCATATTTCATCCTTTATATATATTCTTCATTTACATTCACAATATAATAGCTTATTTAACACTTTCATCCCAATGTGTTAATGTTCAAAGACATATAAGGATATACAATCAAATAGGGTTTATGCTTACCTTGTTAATGATCTTCACATCCTTCACATCATTCAATCATCACCTTAGTCCAATTATGTTAACAATATAATAGATCACTTAACACATTTGCAAACAAATGTGTTAAGCCTCAAATTATGTAATTAAATACAATCATATGTATTGGTACTTACCTCAAGAACTAGTCCCATCAATCTATACATTTCTTTTCTTTCCAAGAATTCTCCACATTTAGGTTAATGCAACCCAATCTCTTCAAAACCTAATCCAAAGATCATTATTCATAGGTTTAGAATCATCCACAAACATTTGATTAGGGCATTCTTTGTTTTATACATATTTAAAGTGTTTATGTTTAGGTTTAGGTACCCCAATACCTTTAAAGAATCAAAGCCATGTTAAAAGAACAAAGAATAAAACATTAACCCACACCTTTGAGGGACACGGGCAGCACCACTTGAGGGACACGGTTAGGGCAATTCAACCTCTTCACAATCTAATCCAAAAGGAATATTAGCAAAATGACCATATGAATAGTACATTCTGGTTTAAGACTCCATTTTATCCTTATTTTGAAAAATTGTATAAAATAATCTACTAGACTAAAAATTCTAAAATTTTTACAGAATTTAGTTTTGTATCTTAAAATCATTCCTTTAAAATTTCAGATCAAACTGAATACAAAATCTTGGTCAAATAGTTCACCTAACCAGACTGCCCCAATTGCCCTACATCCTGGTAGCAGTTCTGAACTTTGTGAATTCCATAAATCAAATTCAATCAACGTGGTTCCAAATTATTTTTATCAAATACTAGACTCACTAAGCAACAACATATCCAAAATTCAATTGGATATGATTTTTCTACATTTTATTAAAAATCCCGAAATATAGCTGTCTCAGTTAAGGTACCTGCTGGAACAGGTCTAATAAAAATAATCTTTCTAAACTCATAACCATTCCAAAATCGAATCAACATATTTTTCAGTCATTCTAGACTCATAGAGGCACAACATATCAAAAATTCACTTCAAGAACATTTTTCTATAATTAATTAAAAATCATACAAGTCACAGCCTTTACTAATTGTAAAACAGAAAAAAAATTCACTAAACACAACTCTTACTCTTCCATCACCAACACCAACCTAGCTTCTTATCTTTAATTCCATTTCAACACTTTTACACACACCATACACAAACACACTCCATCAAACTCAAACAAAATTCCAAATAGAACAAGAGAAATCAAGAGAACACTTACCTTAAATGAAGAAATTCCACAAATCTCTAACCAAAACCCTTGATTCCTTCTTCAATTTGATTATAGAACTTCAAACACCTCCCTAGCTCTTTCTCTTCTTCAATGGCCAGCCTCTTCAAGAAAGAAAGAAGAAAATACCAACAAGTCAACCACTTTTCTTCTTTTAATCTCCACCATGCAACTTAACCAAAGAAAATTACCTCCATGCCCTTCATCCATTTAATTAATCTTTTGTCTCATATATACCCATATATATAATTTCACATGCCACAAATAAATATCATCTTGTATTGACCAACCCTTTTGACCAATGTATATGTTAGTTATACAACCATATAAACAACATATACACTTCTCTCTACACCCTCTTTTCTTCTCAAAACAAAAATACCTATACATTCTTTTCCCAACTTCTTTTTTTCTTATAATTTAACACATATATTCAATCCAATATATAACAATAACATAATCAAAACTTTTAAGGTATACATGAGGATATTACAATTAAACTCAAATCATGTTGTTTAGATCAAGTAATCAAGACTACGAGGTTTAAGTTAACGACTGGACCTAAACAACTTCTTAATCTTCAAACTTCTAATGATATTTATAGAAGGGAATATATATACTGGACAGTCAAATAAGTTGTAATTCAAGGATGAAACTACTGTGAATTAAAATAAATTAAAGAACTAAATCATACCTCTGTTCGTTGGTTCCTCCACAATTGACTTATGGATGAACAATGAACAAAGATAGCGTTGCTGTCTTTGATGGATTGATGACTGATGAATGTCTGCTGCTGATCTTCTCTGTTTGTTGCCATCTCTCTTTTATGTTCCTTTTTTCCCTCATTAATTGCTCTGAAACGTTATTATTTATAGGCCCTAACCTCACTCAGAAACCTAATATTAATCAGTCCTTAAAATAAATTCTAGTTGAATTAGGAAACTCATTGAAACAAATTCTAGTTGAATTAGGAAACTCATTGAAACCATGTCGATCTGGGGCAAGCAGATCGACATGGACCAAAGCCATGTTGACCTAGTTTCCCTAGGTCGACATGAGTCCAACCTCATGTCGATCTGGGCTGCCAGATTGACATGAGGCATGCTCATGTCGACCTGGTGTGCCCAGGTCGACATGAGTCCAACCTCATGTCAATCTGGGCTGCAAAGATCAACATGAGGCATGCTCATGTCGACCTTGTCCCTCCAGGTTGACATGAGCATTTTCTCAGGCTGGCCTAATTCGAATTATTATTGTATTTTTTAACTTATGGACCGAAAAGTTTAATTTGGGCCAATTCAACTTGATTTTAGGGTTTTGTAATTGAATTTATGCCTCTTTAATCCAAACCGACTTCTTTAAAAGTTATAAACTAGTTTTAAATATTTTAAAGTCGGATCAAATTTATTTTGGCATTCTTTAATTAGGACCATATTAAATTAGGGTCAAAATTAAGGGTCTACATATTGTTTTAGAGTTTATAGATACACATAATCAACTTGCTGATATCTTTACAAAACCTTTGAATGAAGATAGGCTTAACTTCATTAAGCGTAATTTAGGCATGATTGATGGAACATCCGTGAATGAATAAAATATTGCTTATTAACAAAAATCTCTCACATCTATGGCATCAACTTTGATTTTTTTTTTTAAACTATAACAATCCATCACTTTTGCCCCTTTCATTTTTTTATTACTTGCGGTCGTTCCAATGCTTATTGTGGTCGCAGCCTTACTAGTTAGACTCATCTAAATTGACCCTTGAGTGAGCGATTGGGAAACATTGATGAGCAGTCGTATTAATTTGAATAGTTTCGACCATTATAGACATTCTCTCCATTCACGAGCGCTCAATTTATGCTAACGGTCGCTATAGTGATTTTAGCAATCGCACCTATACAGATAGGCGACCGTACTCTGTACACTCTGCTAAAAAATTTATAACCATTGGCAGTATGATAGGTCTCAATTTTCCAACCTTCAACAGTCATAAATGACTACTCTCTTAATTTCTTCTATTTAAGACCATCATTCTTCAGTTATATAGGTCTTTTATCACTTATAACATACAAACTTCCCTCCATATCTCTAGATCCTCTCAAGATCATCTCCTTCTCAAGCACTCTCTGTTTTCAAGTTTCTTCTACTTCTTTAATTTTCATGGCCCCCAAAAAGAGAAGTACTTCCAAAGGGAAAGGGAAAGGAAAGAAACCTTTAGGAATCACCATAAGTGAACCTCAAGATGTTCCTCCATCTCCTCCACAATCTAGAAGAGGTGAGAAAATTCATAAATCTCACCACCAAACCCCTAAGGAAGATATGAGATATGCTATGCTAAAAAGGAAAAAATTTGAAGGAACCAAATCTCCATTTGGTGGCATGCTCTCTGCCCTCAACATTAAGGAAGCAATAGAGAGTCTACTTGATGTTCTTGGCTAGAGGAAATTTGTTTTCCCTGATGAGGTAGGTTACTCTAGTCTTAGTAGAGAATTTCTTATGTCCCTTCAGATTGAAAAGAGTACAAATTCTGCACTAGGGTGGTATGGGGTTAGATTTAAGCTTTTTGGCCAATACCTAGCCTTAAAATTAGAGGACTTTGGAAAAATTTGGGACTTTCCTGTTGGTGGAGTCACCTCCTACAATGATTTAGCCTTCTCCAGCCAAACCCTCTCTACCTTTTGGCAAAAAATTTCTGTAGAGACATCCTCTGAGAAAGAGTCAAAAGCTAGACACATCAAGTTCCTCACCCACTGGATGCTTCATAGAATTACAACCTACACTATTCACCAAAGGGCTGATGGGAATGAAAAGGTAACAAAAAGAGACCTCATCTTCTTATATGCATTCACCCACAACATCCAAATGAACACAACAAAATTCTTGATTGACACATTGTATCACCATGCTGTCACAAGAACTAGAACCTTCTTCTTATCTTCCCAAATCACTCAAATAGCTAGGTACCTGAACTTACTCAATGATCTTAACTTAGCTACCTTGAGAAATCCTTTCAATCTTGCCTCAAGTGCCATCACAATAGACTATCTAGAACATGCTGGCTGTGTTAGAAAGATTGAAGGCATATTTGTGTACTACTTTGGTAAAAGAGGAGTTGTAGATAAGCACAAGAAAAGACAAAGGTACACCATTGAGGAAGAAGGAGACTATTTGGATGTTGCTATTGAACTACCTCCTAAGGCTTCCTCATCTAAACCTACCCAAACTAGCTCTCCTACAAAACTCATTTTAAGAGCCATCAAATCTCTTTCAAGGAAACTCTCTCACTTCAAGAAAAGTGTCTCCAAGAGATTCCATCACCTGAACAAAAGGATTGACCTTATATCTCACATGCATCATGATCTCTATGACATACAAGGAAAAATGAATTTGCCTCAATGTAATCTTGAAGATTGGGATATATGTGTTCGTACAGAGAGTCCCCCTAAGAAGAAGAATCCATCAGCACTAGCTCTACCAGCAATGTCCCTCTTGATAAGGGAAAAGCTCCTATAAAAGAAGAGCTAGATGAGGATGAAGATTCTGATTAGTTTGCTTTTACTGTTTCTATTTCTGTTTTGTTTTTCTATTTTTCTCTTTTACTATTGTCTTTGATATCCTTTGTACTGCCCTATTTTTAATAACATTATGGTTTTTATGTTCATAATCTTCTTATGCATTTTGCCTATGACAAAGGGGGAGAAATATCCATATGAGAGAAATATACAAATGGGAGAAATATATAAATATGAGTGTGTAAAGTTATTATACTAATGTGTATGTGTATGTGCCAAGTTATTACAATAAAATAAGCTATACACTCCAAAAAAAGCATGATACATACATATGTTTAGGGGGAGCTTTATAGAATTCCTCCAAAAATGTATTAACCCTTAATACCTGAGAAGTTTAAATTTCTTTCCTTGAATTTACATTTCTCTCACTTTATATCATCATTCCATTTGATTGTCAAAGTCAAAATGGGGGAGATTGTTAGCCAAATGATCTCAATTTTGATCATTGATAACTTAAATTGAATGACTTATTTAACATGTGTTTTAAGAACCTTGTGGCAGGATTAAATTAATTCAAATAAGTCAACACAGGGCACATTATGCGGTCGCACAACCATGGAGACGACTGCCCATTGAATTGAAGGATGAACGCATATCACTGTAGGGTTCGTGGTCATAAACTCGATCACAGTGGCGACCACACATCAACATGAGCGACCGTCCAATTAAAAAGGATGACCGCAACATGAGTAACCCAAATCATCCAAATTTCAGTAAGGTTCGCGGTGACAAGCATGGTGGAGGATACGGTCTCGCTTACTGCTTTAGCGATCATCCTTAAGACTCTGCGACGGCTCTGCTAATTCAAGAGAAAATTACTCAAACTAACAGTAGTGTTCGCGTCCTTAGGTGCGCCTAGAAGTTCAACGCAAGTCTCTCAATTAGACCTCTAATTGGCACCTAGGGCAACAGAGAATGCCATGGAGACGAAAGTTTATTTTGCCCAGTTAAAGAATGCCATGTGTAATAACCATTATAAACCCACTTTAATATTCAAAAAGGGTGACCACACCTAGCTTATGCGCGACTGTCTCGACAACTACAATATGTGTAAGATTCCAGCAGCAGAGCACTTAAATTCGACCATTGAAGCAAATTTGAATGCAGCGACCATCCCTTATCTATGGGCGACCATGTGAGCATTGGCGCGACCGTCCTAGTATCAAGGACGACCACTAACTGCTTCAAATATTCTATTAACACAAGGTCTAAACTACCAAGACTTATTTCTCACTATCTATAACGGCTAGTTAGACCACATTGGCTATAAATTCACACATTATTCTGTTAAAACAAAGAGGTGATTCTGAATTTAATAGCCAAGCAACATATTTTCTTTTATTACTATAATTAATATTTGAATTGTAATGAGTGTTGGGTGTAAGCATTAAAAACAACATTGTAAAAGTTTGAGTGTGAGCTTGGAAACACTTAGGTTGTGAGAGTGAGCCTGGGAAAAACACTTGTAAGGGTTGTGAGGTATATGATCTCAAGCCATTTGTAAAGTTAGAGTTAAGCTTGTAAGAAGAAAACTCAAAGTTAGTGAAATGTTAACAAGTTTTTAAGGAAGTGGATGTAGGATTGGAGTTAATCCAAACCACTATAAATCTTGTTTGTTCTTTCTTCTACTCACTATTCAACCATTTATTTCTTCTACATTTCTTGTTGTTGAGTTTTGAATTCTTTGTTTCTATTTGCCATCATTCCTCAAGAAACCAATTCACCCCCCCTCCCTCTTAGTTGCCATCTTAGGACAACAATTAGGATTGCTAAATTGGGGTCGACTTTAAGGCTCATGGAAAATTGGCCATGAGCCATGACCAATTCGTCAAATACTCATGGTGAATTGGTCATGAACAATTCGCCATGAGCCAAATTGGCCATGGCCAATTCACTATAAGTTTGTGCTCACGGCGAATAGGCCATGAGTTGGCCAGTTCATCATGAGTTTTGGGCCGATCATATGATTTTTTAAATTGGACAAGAGTCTGTTTAGGCTTTTTTATTGGATCTGATTTAATTTAAGCTTTTAAAGTTGGACCAAACTTAATTCAAGCTTTTAAAAATTTAAACAGTCTAGGTTTAAGCTTTTTGGATTTGATTCAAGCTTTTAAAATTCGAAAAAACTAATTTAGGGCCAAAATTCAGGGTCTACAGCTGTACTTTGAATCAAACATATAAGAAAAATAAAGATTTTCATCTAAGTTATTCTTTTATGTACCTAAATTCCTAAACTTAGTGTAGACTGGGGGTCAGGGTTCTTTCAAAAAAGGAATCAAGAGAATGCTACCCCCTATCATTTCTCGGTTGTGCCGGGTGGTGACTCTATTTCACACAAGTCTTACCTATTAGATCCTTGAGATCAATAACCTGGCAGTGTTGAGACTTTAAATCATTCAATTTGGGAAGGTAGGGTGTTCAAAGTGGCACAACTATCCTAGCGGTTGTCATTCTCACCATGCTAACCACTACGAACCTTACTGCAAAAAATTTGAGTTTCACCTCCAGCCTTCTCATGGTCACCCTTCCTTTCTTGTGATGGCTCAATTTTCCTAGTGGACTCACCTCTCACTGTGCAACCCATCGTGAATCTTATTGTCTAAAGTTGAAGTGTAGCTAAGAAAGTCTAGCGGTTGCCCCACAGCCTGTGCAGTTGTACCTTTAACTATGAGCAATTCTGTAAAATTTATTGGTTTAAAAAAAATTGAGTGCAAACATGAGTGACATGAGTGAAAATTACATTCGAGTGAAACAAATAAGGGAATGAAGTAAGGATTTGTTTTCTTATTTTGCAAACCTATTTCGTGCAACTTGATAATTGTTCTAAGATGAAAGGCCAACCTAAAAGTTTCTAAGGTTATGTAGTTCCTTTTCTAGCTATGTTCAATGAGGCCCAATTCCTAGAAAAAAAAAAGCTTGGAAAAATGGTTAAGAGGATGGATAGCATTGAGCATTCACTAATGATGAAGCAATTAACCAATGTTCCTATTTAGCATACTAGATGATTTCCAAGGAGAATTCAAGTAGAAGAGTATGATTATCCATTTGCTTATTCACAAAGATGGTGCAAGCCCCATAAGAAATCCAAAGATCATCTAAGGGAGAAATCTTTTTGCGAAGTATTGTGTAGAATTTAAGGCTCTACTTGAAGAAGAAAAAACATACTAGTTTCCTTGATGGAGTCAAAATTTGAAGATGAGGTAAGGAAGAGATCATCTATTGGAAGAATTAACCAAAGAAGAAGACTTGATCCCATTGAAAATTTTAAATGATGATTTGGATGATGAAGAAGATATGATTCAAGAAGTTGAGAATGAAGCTGAACGAGAGAACTTGATTCCATACAATAAACATGAGTTTGAGGAAGAAAAAGATGTGCAATGAGTTGGGCTGGAAGAAGCTAAAGATTTGAGTAAACTACAAGTGCACCATGTTACAGATGTTCAAAATTTTGATTTTGATGAACTTCCCAATACGATGTTCTTCTGTTGTCAATAGCCCTTCTAATCAATTTTGTTGTGCCCAATGATTATTTTGATGTTGTTTGAGTAGGTTCTCCTACTCTTCACATACTTCAAGTCCTTAACATCATCAAGGAAGAAAGATGGCAATCTTGTGCAAAATTAATTTTCTTCCTTCAACACTTTAAGGTTAGAGGACGAGTTCACATCAATAAGGGAAGGATGACTGTGAGTGGGGATTTTTGCCCCCACTCGCGGTGGAATGGTTCTTGTGACTTCGGCACTGTTTAGGCTCGGGGCCTTAGAGAACACGAACCTAAGTTTGGAGAAAATGGAGTTGCCACTCGGACGGGTCGGGAAAAAGAAAGGGGTGGATGACTTGATTCCTATGGAATCCCTAACCCCCTTATGGGTTCGGAAAGTTGGGTACATGTGGGGAAGGTGAGAAATGGCCCAGCACCCCCATAATGCCCGGTTCATTGGAACCGGCCTCCTTTACAGATCTTAATATTATAAAATTCTTAAATATAGCAACATTATCCATATTACACACAATAATTAAAATAAAGCAACAATATATTGAAAATAAAAATAATGTCCAAGCAAAACAAATAAATGGATACCCATCCGAAGATGGAAACATGCCCTTACATAATCCATGCCTAAATAGGACACCCATCGAAAGGTAGAAACATGTCCTTTACATTGGTTTAAAATATAAAAGCAATTTAAATTACATGATATTTAACTAATGAGGTACCCACCAAGTGGAAACGTACCTCTTACAACATTTGGAAATCTAAATAAATTGATAAAAGTAAATAACCATTCATCATAAATAAATCATTCATCGATAATATTAAACATCAATAGAAAGTAAACATCCATTCATGATAAATTAAATAAATCAAGCATTGAACTTAAATAAATTAACTAAACATTGAAAATAAATTAAAGCATATAATAGACTACATAATAAAATTAAATAAAGCAATTAAAGACACAAATTAGGGCTACTGTTTCTATTTAAGATTCTTCAATTAATATTTAGGGTTTTGGAATTTTAGTATTATCTAGGGTTTGTAATTCTTATCTACTGTAAACTTTAAAAGAATTGAAATGGAGCAAAGTTTTAGAATTTAAGAGGTTGATAAAGTTCTTTGATTAACCAAATTAGTGTTTGAGAAGTGAAATCATGAAACTAGGGTTTGGACACTTTAAAACATTTAGATTTATGATTTACGGTTACTAAATTATGGTTTTTTAAGCTTACTGTGTTTGAATTTTAATATTTATGTTTATAGGGTTTTAAGTTTTAAAGGATTAGGGTTTAGAAAAATTAGGGTTTAAGGTTTTAAGGGTATTAGGGTTTAAGAAAATTTTAGGGTTTAGGTTACCTAGTTTAGGGTTTACTGTTTTGGATTTCGGAGTTGAATTAGGATTTTTGAACTTTTGAATTAGGGTTTTAGAGAATGCATTAGGTTTTAGAATTTGGAAATCAATTGATAATTTTATGAAGTTTTATGAAAATAAACAAAACAATTTAAGGTTTATAGTAACAGAAAAGATATTTTTAGGTTTTGTGGAAAGAAACAAACTCAAATTTAGGATTTTGAAAAGAAACAGGTTCAATTAGGGTTTTAAGATTTTGAAGAAGTAAAAATAACAATTTTAAGATTTTTGGAAAACAAATAAATGAATTAAGGTTTTTAAGCTTTAGAAAAGGTAAATTAAAGTTCTTAGGGTTTTTTGATTTTGAAGAAATAGAAACAATTATTTTTTATCTATAGTGATGAAGCTACTGTGAATTCATGAAACAAATAAAGAAATTCATACCTTCATTTGTTGGTTCCACAAAAAATCACTTCTTTGATGATCAAGAACAAAGACAAGCTTTGCTGCCTTTGATGGATTGAATTGCTTGTTTGCTCTCTCAAAAAATTCTGATTGATTCAAGGTTTTCCTCCTCAATTTCGGTCTCAATTTCTCCTCCCAATTTCTGATGTCAATTTTTGCTCCCTTTTTGTGTTGTTTTTTGTCTTATTTATAGAAGATTTTTTATGGTTTAGTTATTCACAAAATATAACATTGATTAAGAACAGGAAACCGAAACCAAATTGTATTAGGTTTCGAAAAAATTTGCATCAAAAAAATTTTGCTGGCGAAAAAAACTGCTGCAGAAAAATTGCGCTGGCGAAAAAAACTGCTGCGGAAAAAATGCGGTGGCGAAAAAGCTGCTGCAGAGCAGAAATAATCTGCGAACGAAATAATCTGCAGAGCAAAAATTGTGTTGGCCATTTCGTCGCAGCTCTTTTCAGCGATAAAATTTTTCGTCGCCGATTTTCCGTCGTCGATTTTTTTTATATTTTTTATATTTTTATTATTTTTTATTAATTATAAAAATTAAATACTAAAGTAAATATTACTTAATTAAGATAACAAAAATTGTGTTGGACTAATTAAAACATATTGGACAGCACAAAAATAGTTTTGACTAATTAAAATATATTGGAACGGACTAGGTCAAAAATTAACGGTCTACAGTTTGCCCCCTGCTTGAATGATCTGAGACTTTAGTGAAAGAGAGTGAAAAGCAATAAGACTTAATTTTTGAGATGGTTGAGGTTCTGGGTTCTGGACCTGTGAGATTTGGATACTTGATCCTAAACTAGATTCAGATACTCGATCCTAACTAGATTCGGATACTCAATCCTAAACTGGATTTGGATACTCGATCTTAACTGGATTTGGATACTTGATCCTAACTGGATTGGGATAGTCGATCCTAAACTGGATTTGGATACTCAATCCTAAATTGGATTGGGATACTCAATCCTAACTGGACTTGGATACTCGATCCTAAACTGGATTTAGATACTCGATCCTAAATTGGATTAGGATACTCGATCCTAACTGGACGTGGATACTCGATCCTAAATTGGATTGGGATGCTCGATCCTAACTGGACTTGGAAACTTGATCCTAAACTGGACGTGGATACTCGATCCTAAATTGGATTGGGATACTCGATCCTAACTGGACTTGGAAACTTGATCCTAAACTGGATTTGGATACTCGATCCTAAATTGGATTTGGATACTTGATCCTAACTGGATTTGGATACTCGATCCTAACTGGACTTGGACACTTGATCCTAAATTAGGTTTGGATACTCGATCCTAAATTTGATTGGGATACTCGATCCTAACTGGACTTGGATACTTGATCCTAAACTGGATTTGGATACTCGATCCTAAATTGGATTTGGATACTCGATCTTAAACTGGATTTGGATACTCGATCCTAAATTGGATTGGGATACTTGATCCTAACTTGATTTGGATACTCGGTCTTAACTTGATTTGGATACTCGATCCTAACTGGACTTGGACACTCGATCCTAAATTGGATTTGGATACTCGATCCTAAATTTGATTGGGATACTCGATTCTAACTGGACTTGGATACTTGATCCTAAACTGGATTTGGATACTCGATCCTAAACTGGATTTGGATACTCGATCCTAAATTGGATTGGGATACTCGATCCTAACTGGATTTGGATACTCAATCCTAAATTGGATTGGGATACTCGATCCTAACTAGACTTGGATACTCGATCCTAAATTGGATTGGGATTTGGGTACTTGGACTCGAGATTGATTTGATTTGGGTACTTGGACCTGAGATTAGGTACTTGGACCCAAAAATGATTTGATTTGGGTACTTGGACCCAGGATTAGGTACTTGGACCCGAGCTTGAATTTGACTTGGGTAGTTGGACCCGAGATTAGATTGATTTGGGTATTTGTACCCGAGATTGGGTACTTGGACCCGAGATTGGATTGAATTTGGGTACTTGGACCCCAGATTGATTTAATTTGGGTACTTGGACCTGAGATTGATTTGATTCTTGGACCCGAGATTGATTTGATTTGGGTACTTAGACCCGAGATTGAATTTGATTTGGGTACTTGGACCCGAGATTGAATTTGATTTGGGTACTTGGACCCGAGAATGGGTGCTTGGACCCGAGAATGGGTGCTTGGACCCGAGAATGGGTACTTGGACCTGAGACTGAATTGAATTTGGGCGTTTGGACCTAAGAATGAATTGAATTTTGGGTGCTTGGACCCGAGACTGAGTTTGACTAACCTTTTATCAGTTGAGAAGTCTGACTGCTTCGGCTGTTCTATGCATTGTGGTTCTTCACCCTCAAAATGGATCTTCATCCTTTGAGATTGGGTCTTCACCCTCGAAAATGGATCTTCAACCTTTGAGATCGGGTCTTCACCCTTGAAAATTGATTTCATCCTTTGAGATCGGGCCTTCACCCTTGAAACATGGATCTTTATCCATTGGAGGCCGGGTCTTTACCCTGGCTTCAGCTCTTTTAGCTGAACTGATCTTTTGTCTTTTGCATCTTCATTCTTTTGATAGTTCTAATGTTCCATTCTTTTGTTCTTCCTTTTTACAAAAATTCAGCTATTTTTAGTTGGCTCTCATATCTTCTCCTGCCCCCTGCATAGCAAAATATTTGCAAGTGAGTTTGAAAATATTTTATATATAAACTCAAAAAATTGAAAAGGAGAAACTTTGCCCCCTGTGTAGGCCCAAACCCATGATTTTTCTATGCGGGCTCTGATTGATGTTTTTGTTGTTTAGTTCTTCACACAAACACACATTTCTTCTCTTTGCAAATTACTGGAACTTTCTCTGGTAATGGGCCTTCTATGCCCCTGATTTGATATCTTCTTTTGATTATTTACTTCACAAGGTTTTTGCCATTTACCTTAATAAAGAATAGATAAGACAAGACAAGAAAGTATGATGTGATATGCTCATGTATGCATGATAATACTCACAGTGGTTTCATTGACTCACAAACCAAGGTTATCAGCAGAAGTATTCTCATTGACTCCTTTTCGACGCTCGTTCAAGTCTTGCATTGGGAATGATAGAAAATACCCTTACAATCCTTAAATATTCACAAAGAAAATCAATAAAATAGGACACCTACCAAAAGGTGAAAATGTATCTGTTATAATTATCCCAAACACTTTAAATAAATTAAATTACTAGAAAATAAATAAATTAAACAAATAAGGCTCCCACGAGTGGAAACATGCCTTCTACATCCTTAAAATCCAAAAATAATAATATTAACACCATTTAACCATTCATAGAAAAATAAATAATCCAAACATGTAGTTTAATCATCACAACAATAATAATAAACTAGAGTTTAATAAAAGGAAATTAAGGTTTAATCACAGAGAATTATAATCCATAAATAAATATTGACCCCAATGACGAGAGATCGCATACAGCCATGGCCAATTCGATATGAAGCTCCTCCATACCGAGTTGGCTTGGCCTGGAACAAAATTAATCCGCATAGGCCCGATTTAGATTAAACTGACCTAATTCAAATTTTATATAATTAGACTTGATTTAGTTTGATACTTGTTATTGTAATAAAACTTTAATTTAGCCTTCAAATGAAAACAACATTTGAACTTGTACCAAATTAAGGGTCTACAATTTTTCCCCCTACTTGAACGATCTGAGACTTTAGTAGAAGAGAGTGAAAAGCAATATGACTTTGAGTTAATTTTGGATAAGGATGGGATCTTGACCAGGAGGATGGGTTTAGATTCTCGACCCGAGCCTAAATTTGGTTTTTCAATTCGAGACTAGATTTGAGTTCTTGACTTAAAACTGGATTTAGGTTCTCGACCCAAAACTGAATTTGAGTTCTCGACTCGACATTGGATTTGGGTTCTCGACCCAAAATTGGATTTGGGTTCACAACCCGATACTAGATTTTGGATTCTTGACCCGATACTAAATTTTGAATTCTTGACCCGATACTAAATTTTATGTTCTCGACCTGACAATGGATTTGGGTTCACGACCCTAGGCTGGATTTGGGTTCTGGACCCGAGACTAGATTTTGGGTTCTAGATATGAGAATTGGTTCAACTGACCTTCTGTCAGTTGAGGGTTTTGGCTTTCTTCTAGCCAATTAATTTCAGCTCTTCTAACTGGACTGACCTTCTGTCAGTTGGGAGTTTTGGCTTTCTTCTAGCCGAATGATTTTAGCTCTTCTAGCTGGATAGACCTTCTGCTAGTTGAGGGTTCTAGCTTTCTTCTAGCCAATTAATTTCAGCTCTTCTAGCTGACTGAACTTCTATCAATTGAGAATTCTGACTTTCTTCTAGCCAGTTGTTCCATTCTTTAATGGATTGTGGGTCTTCACCCTTCAAAATGGATCTTCATCATTAGGCATCAGGTCTTCACCCTTCAAATTGGATCTTCATCCTTTGGACATTAGGTCTTCACCCTTCAAATTGAATCTTCATCCTTGGACATCGAGTCTTCACCCTTCAAAATTGATTTTCATCCATAGACACTTCAAATTGGATCTTCATCCTTGGACATCGAGTCCTCACCCTTCAAAATAGATTTTCATCCTCGGACATCAAGTCTTCACCCTTCAAAATGGATCTTCATCCTTGGACAACGGGTCTTGTATTAACTTCAGATCTTCTAGCTAGATTGATCTTTTGTCTTTCACATCTTCATTCTTTTAGGGTTCTTACTTTCTTCCTATTATGTTCTTTTTGTTCTTCTTTTCACAAAAAAATTAGCTATTTCACAAAAATTTAGCTATTTTTTAGCTAGTCCTTATATCCTCTCTTTGCCCCTTGCATGGCAAAATATTGAAAGTGAGTCTGAAAATATTTTGTACATATATTAAATCAATAATTGAAAAGAGAATCTTTGCCCCCTATATAGGCTCAAACCAATGATTCTTTCCCATGTAGACCCTAATTGATATTTATGTTGTCTAGTTCTTTGCACAAGCATGCATCTCTTCTTTCTTTTGCAATAGCCTTTTCATGTGCCCCTAATACTATATCTACTTCTGATTGTTTGCTTTGCAGTTTTTTTCTGTTCATTTTGACAAAGAATGGCCAATACAAGACAACAAAATGCATTATGATATTCTTATGTATGCATGATATGCATGAATAATACTTATAGTGGTTTTATTGACTCACAGACCGAAATGGTAAGCCTAAGCACTCTCATTGGTTCTTTCTAATTGCTTGTTTAGGTCTTGCATTAGAACAACAAAAGTCTTCACATCTATGCCTTTATTTCTAGAATATTGGAAACATGAGTAGTGGAGGCCCAAACATGGTAGCCAAAGAAATGGGGGATATCTGTTTCAAAATATTTGGTCGGCAACTTCTTCATGATATGACCTTACAGGTGATCCTTTCAGTAGCCCTCTTTTGCCCAATATGTCTATTGAGGTTCAATAATATAACATATTTCCCTAAACTTGAAGGCTTTGTATGGCAAAAACAAATTTTTATTCTTTTTTTTAATCTTAAAATCATATTTTGGCTTTCTCAAATCAGTGTCATTATACCTCGGGACTTGATTTTCCAAATTAACATATCTATAACATAACAACTCTAGTTACCATACTAAACTGGGAATCATTTCCGTTTGAGAAAGAACTATTGTACTTCATATAGACACATACACATTACTTGGCCAAAGGTCTAATTGAGTTTAAATATTATCTATCTCATATGCATGCTTATTCAAATAATATCCACTAATAGACTCTACCTACTAAGAGAGATCAAAAGGTCTTTAATAAGCTTGAAATGGGGTTTGATGTGACACTGCTGACAAACCTTCACACTATAAATTTCTTATTGGAATTGTCTACTGTTAGAGGTTCCATTTGCACCTTTAGGCATCACTTTTATCTTCTAACTTAATGAAAATACAAATCATGAATGTCCTTTCATCTTCTTGGCAGAAATCCGGATCCAATCAGTATTATCTTAATTTTTATACCACCTTTTTTCTTACTCTTTCTTTCCATCCTTTTTCTTTTTGGAATATCAAGTCTAAGACTTTATAGATTGCTTACCTAAGCTATGTTGGATAATATGAAAGATGGTCTTTCCTTTATGTATTTGAGTCTTTGGTTGGGTTGGACCAATTCAAGTCAATCCATCCTCATAAACTAAGTGGAAGTCCTCTGCTTGCTTTTGGTAAAAAAGAACTCGGTTGGCTTTCTGAACCACCCTTTTGGGTTTTATTTTCTTTTTTCTTTTATTTTCTTTTATTTTCTTTTTTTCTTCTTTTCTTTTCTTTTTTTCTTTTTGTCCTAGCTCTAAGAGAGCTGTCTTATTTGCACAAACTTGTGTTTCTGATAATGGATGAGTGGAGTGGCATAAGTCTGCTTCAGTCCTGACTTTACTTCAATAATTATGTGATATTAGATATAATTCAGTTGTTCTTCAAATATCTCTATAGTCTTTGACTATATATCCTTCTCATTGATCTTCTTTCCCTTTTGTCCCTTAGTGATCATCAGATTCGCCATAAGTATCACAATAGCTTAGAGTAGGTCATTGGGGTTTACAAGCCAATAAAAATAAGCAAAAATCTTATGACAACTCAAAGGGACAAACTAAGGATTGATGTTAATAGGGCAGATACTAGTTCTTGGCTTACTAAACAATGCCTTGATCATCTCTTCCTTAAATAAGCAGAGTTCAATTTCAACTCGAATGTTCTTCAAAGCATGTTCTAAGATGGACTAGGACCTAGATAAATCATGAACAATTCCCTCTCTAAGTAAGCATACACAACTCAATGCTATATAACAATTCCCTCATCTAGTAAAGTCATTCAAATCATGATGCATAGATGTACTAATTTATAAACATCAAGCTAGATTCATCATTGGTAGAACACCAAAATGAATAAAGACAATAAAAAATTGAATGAAATTAATTTATTCAAACAATCTTAATTTAAAAAACATAATTATTTTAGAAATCATCAAGGAAAGAAAATGAAACAAAAACCAAACAAGCTAAGAGAAGTTTGTTGAGTTGGAGTTGAAAAATGCTTCATCTACTTAGGCATGGCAGGAGCGAGGACCTTATCGCTCTATATCTCTTCTACTTCATATTAAGAGGCCCAACCTCCTTCCTTAGTTTCTGATTCATGAAAGGTCGTTGTCTCATTATTTATAGCAGGTTCAAACTCAGTAAATAAATTCTCCTCCCTTTTAGCTTCTCCACCCACGCCTTGAAAAGATGACAAGATAAAATTCTCATTCAATCTTCCTCCTATCATAAAAGTTACTGGTGGAGGTACTCTTCCAAATTTAGGCAAATGATTGCTCTTGGTATTTGGTTTATCAAGCTTAGGCAACTTTTTACTGTTAATCAAATCTTGGATCTCATGTTTTAGTCACAAGTATTTGTCTATCTCATGTCCTTATGTCTGATGAAAATGACAAAAGGCTTTAGTATCAAAATTTGATGGTAAAGGATTCGACAAAGGTCGAGAAGCCAATGGTTGTAACAACCCTTTCTTTTGCAGCTTGTTGAAAACCCAAGACAAAGGTTTCCCCAGATTTGAAAACTATCTTCTATTTGCTTGACCAGTTGTATTGACATCTACTGCAATCTGTGTACTCTGGTGGCCAGACTGATAATTCTCCCTCTCATTCTTTCTTCCATAAAAATGATTCTTCTCCTATTCCCATTTCTCTATCTGTAAGTCAGCTTGGAGAAGATCTTTAAAATCCCTTATGAGAGTGTGAGACATCCGTTCATGCAAACTAGGTAGGACACCCCTTACTATCATTTGAATTTGGTCGGACTCATCTGGTCTCTTTTTAAGCAGTGCAACCTTGTTTCTCCACCTCTTCACATAGTCAATGAAATTCTCATTTTACTTTTGTCTGATAGTTTCCACCTCCATCAGGGTCACTTCCAACTCAACATTGTACCCATATTGCTTAATAAAGGCTTTGTACAGTAGATCTTAATCTTTTTGGGTGTTCTCCTCTAAGGTATTGAACCAGTTTTGCACAAGAGGGCCCAATAAGAGTATGAAGTACCTTAGGGTTTGAGCTTTAGTAGTCCTAGTAGACTACATAACTGTGATGTATTGTTTGACATGTAGATGAGGAGCATAGCCAAGGAAGGCATCTTGAACTTATAAGGGACTTCCTAATCTTGTTCAAATAGTTTACCTACTTTTGATATCTCATCAATCTTTAGCTTCTTTTCAAACTTCTTTAATTTCTAAATCAACAATCATCTTTTCCACATCTAAATTTTCAGTCTTTTCCATGATTACCTTCTCCATAATCTTTGCTTATTTCTTCTTATCTTTAGAATCCTGAAAATATTTTGCTCGGTCATCACCATCATCAATCATCACTTTGTCATCATCAAAGCCACTTCACCAACCTTAGCCTTTCCTTTGTCCTGCTGCTTCATAGTACTAGCAGATGCTTCAACGGTGTTCCCCAATAGTGTAGCCAGCTGGCTCTTTATGGCCTCAGCCATGACTTCCTTCAGTTCTTCCACCTTGGAGGTGATTGCATCATCCATCATCTTCTGAATCTGTTCATATTCCTTTGCTTTTAGTGAGAAGCTGACTGAGTCATTATTGGATTCTACATCACTAGCATAGGTCGGATTGTCATAGGCTCTTGAATTGTTGTACTCCAGGTCTGTGAGCCAGGATTAATGGGAATGTAATGTAATGCATGTATGCATGTATGCATGCGTGCACAAGTAAGCAATCAAATAAACAAAAGAAAAAGAGTAGGGATGACCCTTCTAACCTTATATCACCCACACACGAATGGCAAGTTTCTTTTCCTAGGTATATGGTCAACAAAATATCAACATGGGACATCCTGTTTTCAAAAAATTCACTCAGATGGTTTAACCAATAGTTGCATTCTCAAATTTAAAAATCAGTCCATGATAATTCCTATTAATCAAGCCTTAATCCATTGGATCAACTAAAAATAGCTTTTATGCTATATTATGGATTAAAACTAAATTAAGAGGTTTATCATAAATAGATTTACTATTTGGAAAAAATAACTAATCATACATTCCATAAACAAACCTATGATTAATAATTCTTGGTATAAATTAGGCCCATAATTGATTTTTGGTATTCCATAATTAACCTAAATAGTTGTATGCTCATTTAAGAAGAAGGTTAAGAAAAGTTGTCATTTGAAAAATATTTTTGAAAGCCCATTGTAAAAAAGGTTTGTTTAAAAATGAATTTTAGGCTTTAAATTTGGGCCATAAGATAGAAAAAGATTTTTAACCTATCTTAAAAGGTTTTCATGTCCAAAGACTATCTTGAAAAAGAGTTTAAAAATATTTTTGGTCTTTTGGCTTAAAAGGAATAAAACCATTTTGAGCTTACATTATAATTAGGTCATATTCAAAAAAGAACAAACCAAATAAGCAATAGTTCAAACCAAGATACATCAATCATAGTCAAACAACAAGCATTTAGAAAAAAAAAATCTAAGTAACTAAGCCAATTACATGAGCTTTAGACTTTTGGGTTGAAAAGTTTAGGTTGCTATAGCAAGTATATACCAAAAGGTACAACGCTATGAGTGGTTATGCATGTTTAATCTCCATACCTTGAGTAAAAGTATGGTATTCCTTATATAACATAACACAGGTTACACATGCATTCTAACTCACGCACATAATGCAATCTAAATGATGTAATGGAGAATTTCATATTAAGAAAGAATAAAATAATATAAAGACCAATGGAATCAACTTCTCTTATCCCCAGTGGAGTCACCACTGTGAGCAAGGATTTTTGCCCCTACTCCCGGTGGAATGATTCTTGTGACTTTGACATTATTAGACTCAGGACCTTAGAGAAGACAGGCCTTATCCCATAGAAAATGGAGCTGCCACCCGAATGGGCTGGGGAAAAGAAAGGGGTGGATGACTCCATTTCTAAGGAATCCCCGATCCCCTAATAGGTTCGAAAAGTTGGGTATGCATTGGGATGATGAGAATGACCCAGCACCCCCATAGCGCCCTGTTCATTGGAGCCGACCTCCTTCTAGGTCTAAATATTATTAAATTCTTAAGCATTATAATATTATCCATACTACATGAAATTATTAATAAAATGGATTCATTCATTAAAATAAGATAAAATAGTACATCACAAAATAACATGGGTACCCATCCTTAGATGGAAACATACCCTTACAATCCTTAAATGTTCACAAAGAAAATAAATAAAATAGGACACCCACTAAAAGGTGAAAACGTGTCCTTTACAATTATTCCAAAGTCTTTAAATAAATTAAATTATATAAAATAAATAAATAAAACAAATAATGCACCCACGAATGGAAACATGTATTTTACATCCTTAAAATCCAAAAATAATAAAATTAACACCATTCAACCATTCATAGCAAAATAATAATATTAGAGTTTAATAAAAGGAAATTAAGGTTTAACCATAAAGAATTACAATCCATAAATAAATATTGACCCCATTGATGAGGGATCAAGTACGACGGTCTCGCTAGCCGGTTAGGGGGGGGGGGGTCATGGGTGTAACAACTTTGAAAGGTAAATGGTTTATAGGATATGGTTTTTTTGTGGAATTAGGTTTTCTAAGTAAGCTAGGATTTTATATTTATAGAAATTAGGGTTTTTCCTAAACTAGGATTCTAAGATAAAAAAAAAAATAGGGTTTTAAGGTTTTGAAAACTAGGGTTTTGTCTTTTGAAAATAATATTTAGGGTTTTGGATGATCAAACTAGGGGTTGCATGAACTGTGACCAAGGTTATCCTTATATTGAAATTAATATTAATAATGGTTTAGCTACTGGATGTCTAACAGATAATTGTACCAAGATGATAACAGTATAATTGATTAACATAAATTGTAAGCTACTGCCGGATGATGATTGAAAACTAAATGGTACTGTGATTCTAAAAATAAGGTTGATAAATAAAATAACTACTGTAAATTTAAAATAATAATAAATTCAAACCTCCGTTTGTATATTCCACCAATATCAATTTGTTGAATCAACTTTAATCTCGGTGGGATGAAGCAATCTGGAGACGATGGATAATGCCTCCTTTGGTTGCTATGTGGTTACTGTCTTTCTTTGCTTTTCCTTTGTCTTTGCTCCCAGTGTGTTTTGGATAATTCTTTATTGTTAGTTGCTTTTTTCTCCCTTCCCTATTACTTAATTGATTCTTTGTATTAATAATGCTTAATTAGGGCTAACTCAAGTAGTAGTCCTTATGCAGCTCAAATACTCCACAAGTTTATTCCAACTTCCTCTTGCTTATCCAAAATATAAAAGGAATATCCTCTGCAAGTTGGACTGATTTTAGGTAAAACCAGGCATGGGGGGCCTAAATTGAGGCAAAATGGGACCTCATATCGAATTGGCCAAGGAAAATTCGATATGAGGCTCCTCCATATCGAATTGGCCGATATGAAGCTACTCCATATCTAATTGGCTTGGCCAATTCAATATGGAGAGTGTCCATATCTAATTGGCTTGGCCCAGAACAAAATTTATCCGCATAGGCCTAATTTAGTTTGAACTGACCTAATTCAAATTTTATATAAATAGACTTGATTTAGTTTGATACTTGTTATTGTAACCAAACTTTAATCTAGCCTTCAAATGAAAACCACATTTGAATTTGTACAAAAATTAAGATCCCAAAGTGTGCCTAGAAGTTTTAATACAATTGTTGTTTGATTGGAATTAAATGTATATATGTTTTTGTAAAGGAAATGATTGTGTTAATGGAATGTGTATGTTGTATATATGTTAATATATATAACATATATGTTGGTCAAATGTAGAGTCAAGGGAAGAAGATATTTTAGTTTGGGATGTGTGAAATTACTATAAAGGGCACTTGATTAAGAAGAAAACTAGACCATATGAGAAGAGGGTATGTTAGTAATTGTGCTTGTAGAATTGCTTGGTGGAGATTTAAAGAGGAAGAAAAGGTTGATTTGTCTTCATTTTCTTTTCTTTGCATTTCTTGGCCGGCTACCAAAGGGAAAGAGAGAGCAAGAGAGGTCTTCTAAATTCTAAGCTCAAATTGAAGGAAGAATCAAAGGATTAAGTTGGAGATTTGTGGAATTTCTTCAAATTAGGTAAGTACTCTCTTGTTTTCCTTTGTTATTTTTGAAGTTGTATTTGAAGTGAGTTTTGATTTGTTGAGATTATGATTTGGTGGGGTTGAGATGTGATTATAAGTGTTTAAAATGGTTGTAAGTTAAATTGGTGTTGGTTTTTGTTGGAAAATGGTAAGTTGAGTGGATATTGAAATTGAAAGAATAAGAATGATGTTGGTTTAGGGTTTTGAAGTGGTATGTGTTTAAATGTGTTGTTAATGATTTATTAATGAGAATATTGTGATGAATATGTAAAATAAGTGTCAATGACATTGTTTATATCCATTTGAATGAGGTTATGTTGTGCACAATGAGTTTAAATGCAATTAAAAGAGTTTTGGCTACATTTAGGGTTTTGTTCATGTGAGACACGGCCAAACCAAATAAGGAACACGGCCAAGACGTAAGAGTTTTGTGAGACCCGGCCAAGTTCAAGGAAATTTGGCCGTGTTGGATGAATTTTGGAGAGACACGGCCACTGGCTTGGCCGTGTCCCTTGACTGTGTTTGCCACTGCCTGATTTTTGTTGAGAGACACGGCCGTGTCCCTTGCCCGTGTCTGCCTCGGTTTGATTTGGTGTTGAGAGACACGGCCACAAGCTTGGCCGTGTCCCTTGAGTGTGTTAGCTACTGGATTTTTGTGTTGAGAGACACGGCCACAAGCTTGGCCGTGTCCCTTGAGTGTGTTGGCTAATGTGATTGCTCTTCTTAAATTGTTTTGATTCTTCAAGGGTCTGGTTGCACTTAAACATAAAAATAAACATTGTAAACACACTTAAACAATAATGATCCAAACAAATGTTAATTGAGACATAAAGAGATAGGAATGATATGATTGAAGCATGCCTAGAGGATATGATGTTATGAAGAATTGCTTTATTGTAATTTGAGAACATATGAAATGATTGAGGCATGGTTGTCTAATTTGATTATGAGAATGAAATGAATTGAGAAAGTAATGTTTAAAGATTGATGAACGGACCTATCTGCCTCCTGCGGAACCATGCGGACCCTGTGGAATGGGCAACCGATCTTGGACTACCGACCTGGTTGGGGGAAGGTTCAGTACAGTCAGTATTACGTACCTATCTGCCTCCTGCGGAACCATGCGGACCCTGTGGAATGGGCAACCGATCCTGGACTACCGACCTGGTTGGGGAAAGGTTCGTTACTGATAGTTTTATACGTGCTTATCTGCCTCCTGCAGAACCATATGGACCCTGTGGAATGGGCAACCGATCTTGGACTACCGACCTGGTTGGGGGAAAGTTCGTATATGAAGCCATAGGTTGTTGGTTATATTGATAAATTTTGAATGAGTATAATAGATGATGATATAATTATTGATATAAGGAAATGTATATTAATTAGTATGATCCTTATTGATTGACTGTATGATATTGATATTAATATTGCATATTATCATTATGGTTTGTACTACTGAGCTGTGGCTCAGCGCGATAGTGTTTGTTTGCGCAGGTGATAGAGTTGAACCTGAGAGCTCCTTGAGACCAAGTGAGACTAGACATTGAGTATTTTCTTTTGGGACTTAAAGATCAGAGAAGAGCTGCCAATCATGTATATATTCTATGTTTTGTAAACTTTGATTTATAACATATTTGTAATAACTTCCGCTGTGGATTAATAAATGTTTTATATATGGTGTCTTTTGGATTTCTTTTAAATGTTTGAGATTGGTTTTATTTATTTACAAAGATATTTGTTGTGTCTTTTTAAACTGTGGCATTTTCTATATTCGGTATACGTATTTTACGATCGTTTAAGCATGCTTGATACGTATACGGGATATAGGGGTGTTACAATTGTTTTGGTATCAGAGCCTAGGTTTGAGATTCTCAACCTAGGTCAAGTGTAAGAAAAAGAGTGTTTTGATTTTAAAAAGTGGATTTTTGAATAACATACATGTTGGTATTGGCAATCTCTGATCTTTAATGAGAGGTATTCTGCTGTGTTTGCAGATATAGGTTGTGATGGATCCTCATTTGAGTCAGTCAGCTGAGGGTAGTGCGGAGAGTGTTGCTCCTGATGATGGAACTAGAGTGGATGGTGTTGGAGAGGCACCTGCTTCTGTGTTGGGGGGACCAGCTGGTGAGGAGGTTCCACCAGTTTAGCTTAGGCATGTGATAGAGGCTTTGAGGCAAGCACCAGTGCAACCACCGCCGCCACCCCCACAGCCTTTGGTATCAGTAAGGCATTATGACAAATTACGGAAGTATGGAGCAGAAGATTTCTTGGGTACTATTGACCCAGCTGTAGCTGAGCAGTGGCTAGATAAAGTACAGAGAATATTTGTTCAGTTACAAGCCACTACAGAGGAAAGATTTGATTATGCAAGATCCTTGTTACAGAAGGACGCATATGATTGGTGGAAGACAGTGCCCCATGCTATGGATGATCCACCAACATTGTCCTATGCTGACTTTCTAAGAGAGTTTGAATTGAAGTATACTCCAAGGGAGTACAAAGATGTGAAGAAAATGGAGTTTCTAAGCTTGAAACAAGACAACCGGTCAGTAACTGAATATGAGGTTGAGTTTATACGGTTGAGCCATTATGTTGGGGGTATTATATCTGATGAGATAGATAGATGCAGGAGATTTGAGGAAGGATTGAGGCCCTCTATCATGTGTCTTGTGGCTGGATCTAGATATCATGATTTTTCCCAGCTTGTATCAGCAGCTAGGAGTGTGGAAAGAGCTCAGGTTATTGCAGCTGCTTCAGAGGAAGAAATCAGGGTTGGAAGGCCCCAGTTTGAGGCAGGGTCTTCGTCTGTGAAAAGAGGTAAAGGAAGTTTTATTCCTCGGGTTAATAGGATTCAGAGGCCAGCTGGTAGGTCAGCACAGTTTCGGCGACAGAGATCTAGACCTACAGTTTCTGTAGCGAGTGCTCCTGCTCCAGTAGTTCAGAGATCCACTCCACCTATATGTGCTCAGTGTGGGGGTTATCATAGAGGTGTTTGTTGGAAGATTAGTGGACCAGCTGTATGCTTCAGATGTGGATCTCCCGATCATTTTGTTAGAGATTGTCCTGAGAGACAGGAGCGGATGTCAGTAGATACTGCAGCTTCTCGACCTAGTGTGAGGGTCGGTCGAGGGGACAGGGGTTTCAGCAGAGGAGGCAGATCTGGGTTCAGTTCTAGAGGAGGTTCTACATCTAGGGAGAGTAGACCAGAGGGGGCTGGATCTTCTCAGAGGATTTATGTGATGCAGAGGCAACCAGATGCTTCGGCAGTCATTGCTAGTACTTTCTCTTTATTTGATACTTCAGTACTTGCTTTGATTGATCCTGGATCCACACATTCATATATTAGTGCATCTGTTTTGCCTGTATCTGATGTGCATGCTGAATCCCTAGGATTTGATGTGTTAGTAACAAATTCGTTAGGGCATAGTGTGATTGTCAGTAAAGTGCACCGAGATAGTGCAGTAGTGGTTCAAGGTGAGGAGTTCCTTGGAGATTTGATTGAGATGCCTTTTAAGGAATATGATGTGATCCTAGGCATGGACTGGCTATCTAGACATGGAGAGGTGGTTGACTATCAAAAGAAAGTTGTTACCTTGAGAACCAGTGATGATAGAGAGGTGATAGTATCTAATGAGCAGGGACAGCTAGCATCTTTGATTGTTTCAGCTGTTTCAGCTAGGAGACTGATTAGAAAAGGGTGCGATGCTTACCTTGCTTATGTTATGGATACTAGAGTAAAGGGTTCTCAACTTGATAGTATACCCACAGTCGCAGAGTTTCCAGATGTGTTTCCAGAGGAGTTGCCAAGGTTGCCTCCTGTGAGAGAGGTGGAGTTTTGTATTGAATTATTGCCTGGTACCACTCCTATCTCTATTACTCCTTACAGAATGGCACCTGCTGAGCTGAGAGAATTGAAAGTGCAGTTGCAGGAGTTGTTGGATAAAGGATTTGTTCCCTCTAGTGTTTCACCGTGGGGAGCTCCTGTTTTATTTATGAAGAAGAAGGATGGTACTATGAGATTGTGTATCGATTATAGGCAATCGAACAAGGTGACTATTAAAAATAAATATCCTTTGCCTAGAATTGATGATCTCTTTGATCAATTAAAGGGTGCACCAGTGTTTTCCAAAATTGATTTGAGATCAGGGTACCATCAGTTGAGGGTCAGAGCTGAAGATGTTCCTAAGACTGCATTACGAGTTTCTAGTTATGCCTTTTGGTTTGACGAATACAACGGCCGTTTTTATGGACTTGATGAATAGGGTGTTTAGGCCCTATCTGGATCAGTTTGTGGTGGTCTTTATAGATGACATTATGGTATATTTGCGTAATGAAGAGGAGCATGACAAGCATCTGCGGATTGTGTTGCAAATTTTGAGAGAGAAGCAATTGTTTGCTAAACTGTCGAAGTGTGAGTTTTGGCTTGATCAAGTAACTTTTCTTGGTCATATAGTTTCAGCAGAAGGAATTAGAGTTGATCCGAGTAAAGTTGAAGCTATTTTGAATTGGAGTCCACCAAAGTCTGTGACTGAAGTTAGAAGTTTTCTGGGTTTGGCAGGCTATTATCGACGGTTTGTGAAAGGATTTTCTTTGATAGCTACTCCACTTACCAGATTGCTTCGAAAGGGAGTTAGATTTGTGTGGACAGATCAGTGTCAGGCTAGCTTCGATCAGTTAAGGGAAATGTTGACTCAAGCGCCTGTTCTTACTTTACCTGTGGAAGATAAACCATATGTGATTTACAGTGATGCTTCACATAATGGTTTGGGTTGTGTTCTAATGCAAGAAGGTAAAGTTATAGCTTATGCTTCTCGACAGTTGAAACCACATGAGCTCAATTATCCGACCCATGATTTAGAGTTGGCAGCTATTGTGTTTGCATTGAAGATTTGGCGACACTATTTGTATGGGGAGAAGTGTTTTATCTATACTGATCATAAGAGTTTGAAATATTTGGGTGTCCAAAGAGAGCTTAATCTTCGACAGAGGAGATGGTTAGAATTGATTAAAGACTACGACTGTTTGATTGATTATCATCTTGGTAAAGCAAATGTTGTTGCTGATGCATTGAGTCGGAAGTCTTTAGCAGGTTTAATTGTTTATTCGCTCTCGTTGCTTGTTGAGTTGAGAGCGTTGCATGCTAGTTTTGTATCTTGTGATGATGGTGCATTGTTGGCACAGTTACAATTGAAACCAGTTTTGTTAGATCAGATTAAAGAAGCTCAACTGGCTGATGAGAATATTCTAAAGGTTGTTTCAGATTGTCAGAATGGAAAGAGTTGAGATTTTATTTTGAGAAATGATGGGAGTCTGTGGTTTAAGAACAGATTGTGTGTACCTGATGATGCTAATTTGAGAAAAACCATTTTAGAAGAAGCACATCAGTCAGTGTTTGCTATGCATCCGGGCAATACAAAGATGTATCATGATTTGAGACAGCATTACTGGTGGTCCGGTATGAAGAGAGACATAGCGGAGTTTGTATCCAGATGTCTCACATGTCAGAGGGTAAAAGCTGAGCATCAAGTTCCAACCGGGTTGCTTCAACCTTTATCGGTGCTTGAATGGAAATGGGATAGAGTGACCATGGATTTTGTGTCTGGTTTGCCATTGACACAAAGAAAGCATGATGCTATTTGGGTGATTGTTGATAGGTTGACTAAGACAACTCATTTTCTTCCGGTTCGGATGGATTACTCTTTGGAGAGATTAGCTGAGCTGTATATCCATGAGATTGTGAAGCTGCATGGTGTTCCAATTTCTATAGTGTCTGATCGAGATCCCCGATTTACTTCAAGGTTTTGGAAGAGTTTACATAATGCTTTGGGTTCTCGACTGCATTTCAGTACTGCTTTCCATCCGCAAACAGATGGGTAGTCTGAGAGGATAATACAGATTATTGAGGACATGTTGAGAAGCTGTGTCATTGATTTCTCAGGTAGTTGGGACAGATTCATGCCATTAGTAGAATTTGCTTACAATAACAGTCACCAATCCAGCATTGGTATGGCACCATTCGAGGCATTGTATGGTAGACGGTGTAGGACACCTCTATGTTGGAATGAGCTTGGTGAAGGTAAGTTAGTTGGTCCTGATTTGGTTAAAGAAACTGAAGAGAAAGTGAAAGTGATTCGAGATAGATTGAAAATAGCTTCAGACCGACAGAAATCTTATTCAGATTTGAAGAGGAGAGACATTGAGTATAATGTGGGAGATAAGGTATTCCTGAAAGTGTCTCCTTGGAAGAAGATCTTGAGATTTGGTCGGAAAGGAAAATTGAGTCCTCATTTCATTGGACCATATGAAGTTTTGGAAAGAGTTGGGCCAGTTGCTTATCAGCTTGCTTTACCACCTGAGTTGGAGAGGATCCATAATGTATTCCATGTTTCTATGTTGAGGAGGTACAGGTCGGATCCATCTCATGTTTTGCCAATTGAATATATCGAAGTGAATTCAGATTTGACATTTGAAGAGGAACCAGTTACTATCTTAGCACGTGATGTGAAAGAATTAAGAAATAAGAAAGTGCCTTTAGTGAAGGTTCTATGGAAGAATCATGGAAGAGAAGAAGCAACTTGGGAGAGTGAGCAATCAATGCGAGATCAATATCCGCAACTATTTCAGACTTGATATCAGGTAATTTTGGGGACGCAATTTCTTTTTAGAGGGGGAGAATTGTAATATCCCAAAGTGTGCCTAGAAGTTTTAATACAATTGTTGTTTGATTGGAATTAAATGTATATATGTTTTTGTAAAGGAAATGATTGTGTTAATGGAATGTGTATGTTGTATATATGTTAATATATATAACATATATGTTGGTCAAATGTAGAGTCAAGGGAAGAAGATATTTTAGTTTGGGATGTGTGAAATTACTATAAAGGGCACTTGATTAAGAAGAAAACTAGACCATATGAGAAGAGGATATGTTAGTAATTGTGCTTGTAGAATTGCTTAGTGGAGATTTAAAGAGGAAGAAAAGGTTGATTTGTCTTCATTTTCTTTTCTTTGCATTTCTTGGCCGGCTACCAAAGGGAAAGAGAGAGCAAGAGAGGTCTTCTAAATTCTAAGCTCAAATTGAAGGAAGAATCAAAGGATTAAGTTGGAGATTTGTGGAATTTCTTCAAATTAGGTAAGTACTCTCTTGTTTTCCATTGTTATTTTTGAAGTTGTATTTGAAGTGAGTTTTGATTTGTTGAGATTATGATTTGGTGGGGTTGAGATGTGATTATAAGTGTTTAAATTGGTTGTAAGTTAAATTGGTGTTGGTTTTGGTTGGAAAATGGTAAGTTGAGTGGATATTGAAATTGAAAGAATAAGAATGATGTTGGTTTAGGGTTTTGAAGTGGTATGTGTTTAAATGTGTTGTTAATGATTTGTTAATGAGAATATTGTGATGAATATGTAAAATAAGTGTCAATGACATTGTTTATATCCATTTGAATGAGGTTATGTTGTGCACAATGAGTTTAAATGCAATTAAAAGAGTTTTGGCTACATTTAGGGTTTTGTTCATGTGAGACACGGCCAAACCAAAGAAGGAACATGGCCAAGACGTAAGAGTTTTGTGAGACACGGCCAAGTTCAAGGAAATTTGGCCGTGTTGGATGAATTTTGGAGAGACACAGCCACTGGCTTGGCCGTGTCCCTTGACTGTGTTTGCCACTGCCTGATTTTTGTTGAGAGACACGGCCGTGTCCCTTGCCCATGTCTGCCTCGGTTTGATTTGGTGTTGAGAGACACGGCCACAAGCTTGGCCGTGTCCCTTGAGTGTGTTGGCTAATGTGATTGCTCTTCTTAAATTGTTTTGATTCTTCAAGGGTCTGGTTGCACTTAAACATAAAAATAAACATTGTAAACACACTTAAACAATAATAATTCAAACAAATGTAAATTGAGACATAAAGAGATAGGAATGATATGATTGAAGCATGCCTAGAAGATATGATATTATGAAGAATTGCTTTATTGTAATTTGAGAACATATGAAATGATTGAGGCATGGTTGTCTAATTTGATTATGAGAATGAAATGAATTGAGAAAGTAATGTTTAAAGATTGATGAACGGACCTATCTGCCTCCTGCGGAACCATGCGGACCCTGTGGAATGGGCAACCGATCTTGGACTACTGACCTGGTTGGGGGAAGGTTCAGTACAGTCAGTATTACGTATCTATCTGCCTCCTGCGGAACCATGCAGACCCTGTGGAATGGGCAATCGATCTTGGACTACCGACCTGGTTGGGGAAAGGTTCGTTACTGATAGTTTTATATGTGCTTATCTGCCTCCTGCGGAACCATGCGGACCCTGTGGAATGGGCAACCGATCTTGGACTACCGACCTGGTTGGGGGAAAGTTCGTATATGAAGCCATAGGTTGTTGGTTATATTGATAAATTTTGAATGAGTATAATAGATGATGATATAATTATTGATATAAGGAAATGTATATTAATTAGTATGATCCTTATTGATTGACTGTATGATATTGATATTAATATTGCATATTATCATTATGGTTTGTACTACTGAGCTGTGGCTCAGCGCGATAGTGTTTGTTCGCGCAGGTGATAGAGTTGAACCTGAGAGCTCCTTGAGACCAAGTGAGACTAGACATTGAGGATTTTCTTTTGGGACTTAAAGATCAGAGAAGAGCTGCCAATCATGTATATATTCTATGTTTTGTAAACTTTGATTTATAACATATTTGTAATAACTTCCGCTGTGGATTAATAAATGTTTTATATATGGTGTCTTTTGGATTTCTTTTAAATGTTTGAGATTGGTTTTATTTATTTACAAAGATATTTGTTGTGTCTTTTTAAACTGTGGCATTTTCTATATTCGGTATACGTATTTTACGATCGTTTGAGCATGCTTGGTACGTATACGGGATATAGGGGTGTTACAGGATCTACAAAATGTTTGCCTATGAGTTTAACTACACTGGATTGAGCACCTCTGCCTGGAATTAGTTTGGGTCTATCATAAACTCTAGCATTACTTTAGTTTATACACTACCCATGTCATAACATAAAGGAGTTCTCTCATGTACTTGATGGAGAAACCAATTTTGGATAGTAGAATGGCATGTTGTATGGCCATCCTTGCTACTTTTGACA
The DNA here is from genome assembly GCA_947685225.1 of Garcia nutans. Classification (NCBI taxonomy): domain Eukaryota; kingdom Viridiplantae; phylum Streptophyta; class Magnoliopsida; order Malpighiales; family Euphorbiaceae; genus Garcia; species Garcia nutans. The sequence goes on along the minus strand of CANTUV010000007.1, from coordinate 24,848,781 downwards.
TCAAGCATATCCCTTGTAAGGTAATAAAGGGGAGTTATTATAGACCAATTAGCAGCTACACCGGTCCAAGATGAAATGGAAGAACATGAGTTTCAAAATGAGGCTATATTATAAGCAGAAGTTGATACTTGGGAGATGTACTTTGATGGTGCACCGTTAGTTTCCCCTTTTGGGGAGCAATTACCTCTTGTTGTCAAGCTACTCTTTGAGGTTACCAATAATGAGGCTGAATATGAAGCTTGTAATATAGGACTCGATGGTACTTTAAAACTTGGGATTGCTTACTTGAAAGTGTATGGGGATTCAGCTTTGATAGTGCCTCAAACATTGGGAAAATGAAAGATCAAAGAAGAGCGCTTGGTTCCTTACCATAAGTGTCTTGATGACCTGGCTCAATAGTTTCAAGAACTCTGCTTCTGGGAACTAGTTTCAGATGCCCTGGTAACCTTATCTTCAATGATTGATATGCATAAAACAGTCAAGCCTATTATAATTGAGGTACATAAAAGCCCGCTTTCTATATGAACATTCAGGAAGAAGAAAGTGAGTATTGGGATATCTTTAGGTTTATCAAAGAAGGTGAATATCCAGATGATGCAACAAAAGCTGACAGAAAGACCTTGAGACAATTGGCTACTCACTTCATCTTAAATGGTGATGTGCTATACTAGCACACTTGGGATAATATTCACTTGAGGTGCCTCACAGAAGGAGAAGCAAAGCTAGTAACAGTGGAAGTTCATGGGAGAGAATCGAAACTGCACATGAGTAGTGAATTCTTAGCCAAAAAGATCATGAAACTAGCATATTATTGATTGACTTTATATCGGGATTACACCAATTTTGTGAAAGAATGCCATAACTGCTAGATTTAAGCTAAGTGAAAACATCAACCACCCTTGTCATTGCAACCAATAGCTACAACATGCCCCTTTGCAACATAGGGGCTGGATGTGATAGGCAAGATCAGCCCAAAATCCATTGAGGGGCATGAATATATCCTTATTGCAATCAATTACTTTACCAAATGGATTGAAGCAACATCTTTCAAAATACTCAACTCAAAAAGGGTTGCCCACTTTATCCAAACTAGCATCCTTTGTCGGTTTGGAGTTCCTTTTAAAATCATTATAGACAATAGGTCCCAGTTCTAGAAAGAAGTAGTTTCCTTATTAGAGAAGCGCAAGATACATCACTATCGATCCTCACCCTACAAGCCTTAGACCAATGGAGATGTGGAAGCTATCAATAGATCTATCAAAATTATCCTGCAAAAAATGACCACCAATCATAAAAACTGGCATGAGCGACTACCATTTTTACTTTAGGGACACCATACTTCTAATTGAATACCAACTAGGGCAACCCCATACTCTTTGATTTATGGTACAAAAGTTGTTCTGCCAACCAAGATTAAAGTATAGACAACTTGGGTCATGCAGGAATGCCAGTTGATAGAAATAAAGTGGATAAGAGGGGATCATGATCAATTGAATACAATTGAAGAGATAAGGATGGATGCCTTATTCAAAATGCAAGGTTATTCGCAAAAAATGGCTAGGAATTTTAACAAAAAGGACAAAGAACAAGGTTTGCAAGAAGGAATTCTAGTTCTAAAAGAGATTAGGGCTCAAGTTCATGATCTTAGAGGAAAATGCAGGCCAGATTAGGATGGGCCTTACCTATTGAAGAATATCCCATCAAACGAAGGTGCTATCCTGGCAAGCTTAGATGGTATAGAGTTTGCAAGCCCAACCAACCTAATTAGCTTAAGAGATATTATATTTAATGTATTGTACTAGAACTATGTAGGCCCGATTCTCTCAAAAAGAAAATGAACTATCTTATTTTATCCATTTTATGTAAGAGAGATACATGAGCAGCCCTTTGGGGTTCACTCCAAATCATTAATGCAAATCCATTTTTCCCTAAGAATTGGTGCCATGGTTTAAAAAAAAAAGAATGGGAGCATGCTAAGTTGGAAAAAACCAAAAAGGACAACTTGGGTAAAAAAAAAAAAAAGGTAGCTCTTCGAGTCAAAAACCTATAAAAGTAGTCCAGGCAATAATTAGAGCTAAATAATAAAAAAAATAAAAAAAAGAAGTGATAAATAATGTTTGAGTCAACCAATGTAAACAAATCAATCAATAAATCTCATTTTCAATTTTGTTTTATTTCATTTGCCTTATTATAACTAAAGAAAAGAAACAATAATGGCGGAAATAAAGGGGATCCTAGTAATGTAAGTCAGTCCTTAACCTTCCTCTTCTGTCTAGCATGTGAGTCAACCTAGGACTAGTCCCTAAAGCATGTGTGTCAGTCTCCTCTTGTAACACCCTTATACCCTATATATGTACAATACATATTTTCAGCATATGTAAAATATGCATATACGGCATAAAAATATCACAGACTCCCTCAATGCGGTATAAATATTTTATCATTTCAATCTTATTTCCACCACTTATATCCTTAAATAACATGATTTAAGCATTAAAATCAAACAATTAATCATTCTTTGAAAATTCACTTTTTCAAAACTCTAAACCAATACTACCCTCTTCAAACTCTAACCAAACACAACCAAATCCAATATTTGACTTTAAAATACTTGTTTATGCATCAAAACAACTCATTTGGAATCAATTTGCAAAATTAAAAATCATGATTTCAAAAACTCAAATGTTCCATAACCCTAAATTCTCTCTCTTCACCAATCTTACCCAAACTCAACCATTTCTTTAATCCAACCTTAAAATCATTATTAACTACCCAAAATAACATCATACACACCCATTCCAATAATTATAACATGCTACATCAAAATCCCAAACTCAACATAATCCAATTTTCTATAGAATTCAAAGAAAATAGTTGAAAACTTACTAATTTTGGTGGAAATAACCAAAAATCCACTTTGAATACTTGAAATCCTTCAATTTTTGGAGTATAGAAGAAGCAAATCCCTCTCTTGAAGCCATGAAATTCGGCCTTGAAGGAAAGAAGAAGAAGATGATGAAAAAAAAATGATTTTCTCTTTCCTCCCACTCACATTTTCAACCTTATATATATTATTATTTTAATATATTTTTTAATTAATTAATTAATTAATTAATTAATTAAAACCCCAAAATATTATCTTCCATTCAAAATTATTTATTTTTTAATTATTTAATTAATTTTAAATTTCTAAGATTTAATGACCAAAATACCCTTTTACTTTGACTTTTCTTTTAAAGAGTGTTGACTTTTATATGTTGTATATATATCGCATATATATTCCACTTTTTCATTTAAAATCCCTTCATTTTTCATTTAAAATCATTAATTTAATTTATCAATTTAAATTATAATTTATTTTATCAAATTTCTAAAAATTAGAACTTTTCAAAAATTTTGGATATTACACATATGCACAAGTAATGTGTATTTTATATACACATCAAATGTACCTTATATGTGTATCAAATATTAAGTATATAATGTATTAATCCAATATATATAATTAATACACCATATGTATATGTTATATATATACTCTAGATATATATACTGAGTATATATAAAATTTTATATTTCCAAAATCACGGATGTGACACCTCTAGCTTAGAAAATAGTTTAGCTCATCGCCTCTTCTCATCAGGCTTTACAATGTCAATTAGCTAGTCCTCATATTCATTGGTCCTATGAGTACTTAAGCCAAGCTCCACTACATGATAAGACTATGTCCAACCTCCCATAATTGCCCTAAAATTGCTTATGTAATCAGACAAGCATGTTAGATGGCCCCGTCTGGTGGTACCCCCTGAGTGTATTCCATCTGTCGCATGACTCTGGTACCTAGGTAAAATGTACTCATGCTCAACCCATCAAATAAACTACCTTATAACTATAGCTTTGAACCATAAAGCTCTTGATCCCATACTATGCAATGGTCTCAAAACTTAAGTCAAATAACCATCTGGTCCACTCCAACTCTAAGTTGTGCCTAACATCAATCTTTCAAGATCGGTATTGAAGTGAGCAATAAAGAAGTCTCTCTATGGTTTTTACAATCCCAAGGTGATCATTATGTCATACCCCATTGGAAAGAATATTAGCCAGATCATTTGATTAAAAAGAAAGGGGAAGAAATTTAAGAAAAGACTTACCTGGAGAATCACTGGGGTCACAGAGCATCTCCTATCCAACCTAAATGCACTATCCAAACTCATCAAAGTCTCAACTAAAATGATCCCAGCAATGGTCACAGACAACCCTAATATCACCCCACTTAGGGTCATCATTAAACAAAAATCCAGTTGTCAAATAGGAAGCTAAAGCCTTAAGCTTTAACTTTCTCCGCTCCTCATCACCCACATCATCCACTCTCATTAACTCCTCAATCAGTGTAAGAAAGTTAACCATGTCATCCATCACCATCATACTTGCTTGCTCATCACTCAATGAGAAGAACCACTAGAACCTCTAAAAATACCTAGCAAAAGTCTCTAGCACTACTAGTAGTGCATCCAAACCACTTCCAAAAATTGCACTAAAACTCTTCAAATGTGGGGCAAAGTTCCTCCTTGCTAGCCCCAAGCCTAAAAAATGAGCATTAGGGTCCCAAAAATTGAGACAATCCCTAAGGAAATCCCAGTCCACCTTTAAACTCATTAATGGAGTCATTGGCCCAATCCCAAATTTAACTAGGTTAATTTTGTCTCTCTCATCCAAACTACGGATCCTTGAGAGCATGGTGTGACTAAAAGTCGGTTTCACTGTAAATTATTGTAAAAATTGCAAAAGAATGGACAAATAGGGGGAAAGCAAGTGAAAATAAAAACTAAGTCTCAAAAATTAAAAATAAATGAAAAAAAAGAAGAAAAATTTTAAAATAAATAAAAATAGCTTTTTAGCACTAAGCACTAAAAATAAGATTGAAGTGATTTTCTAGCTAAAAAGCTTATTTATGGGCGCTTTGGTCTACCCAGTGTGTCGTGGCAGCATTTTAGGCTCCAGTGATGCATCTGTCACTGTAGGACAAGCTGCCACATAACACAGTTCCAATAGCCGTAGGTCTGCTACGGTACCTATTGTCGTGGTAGCTCCCCAGCCCGGTTTTTTCAAATTTTTCCAAATTTTTTATTTTTTTTCTTTTTTTTTGTAAATAAAATTTGTAAAAAATACATGTAAAATATTAATAATAATACAATAATAAATAAAATAATAATATATAAAATAAAAGAACATAAAATAAAAAGTAAAACATAATAAAATGTGCAAGTTGTAAACTAATATTTGTGAACATGAACGTTGTGGTTGTAAACAAAACTCATATAACTAATTAGGATGCATGTAATTAATTAGAAGTTGTACATGCTAGGAATTTGTAAAGAAAAATGATAATTCATTGTTCATACAACATTTGCATTGCATATTCTATTCCAACTATTGCAAGAAACTAAAGAAAAGCATCAAAAGCTGCCAGTTTCTCCTTTGCCTCGGCTCAATAGCTCTTGCAGCTTCTTCCAAAGACTCAATCCGATCTTCAACAGTAGCTAGCTGGGTCAAGGTGATGGTCAAGCCAAACTAACATTTATCAGCCATGGTATAGAAATGCATAGCCAAATCACCATAAATAGTAACATAAAAAAAAATCAATCAGGTCTGCATAGTATATTTATATAAGATGGTAAAATAAGGCCAAAATAGTAAGAAGAATTACTGCAACACGTTCTTCCCGAAGATGAGGAGTAGGCTTGTCAGGTAATAGTATTGTCTCTAAATCCTTAGCTGGACAGGGTAACATATGTATTGTTGGGATCCAAGCGGTAATCAAAAGGCATCCCTTCTATATTAGTGTAGGCTAGTGCTGAGGCAGTATAGGCTGCTATAGATGTGCTAGCAGAGTATGAGTCAACATAAACGGTATGAACATTAAGAGGGGACCGCATAGAAGATGGAGTCTGGCTAGGTCTAACCTCCTGAGGCATAAGTGAAGCCTTGTGAAATGCATCATAATCGTGATCTGGAATAGTAAACCACTAAGCAGACAGTCCAGTATGGAGAACATCATCACCATGAATCCTCATCCCCTATATCAACAGGAGGGAAAATAGGTACAATCCGATCCTTTGAGGAGCGCTGGCCCATAACCCACTCACTTAGGTAATATACCCTCAACCTAGGTTTATCGATTTGGACCTAGAATCAACTTAGGTTTATCAAGTTGAACCTAGAATCAACTTAGGCTCCATGTTAACCCAGGTTTATAAAGTTGATCCTAGAAACAACCTAGACTCTGTGTTAACCTCGGGTTTGTCAAGTTGAACCAAGAATCAACTTAAATTTTGTGTCAACCTAGGTTTATCGAGCCAAAATCTAATTATCAACTTACGCCCATAGCCAACTTAGACATAAGTTTATTAGATAGAATCCATAAGACCCTGGACTTTCTTTAGTGGTTTACAACATCATGGTTCCTTTTCAAGACAAAGTAACCATGAAGGGGGTCAGCTGTGAACCACAAAAATTGCTCTTAATGAAAGCACTCAATTTTTTATTTTAGATGAAAGTCCATGTGATAACGAAACACAACTAGAATTGCATAAATTGAATGTCGTATGGGCTCAAAAGAGCAATTTGAGGTTTTTTATACAAAATGAGCCAGCTGCAATAGTGAATCTTTTTTTAACCATTTTATTAAAATTTAGTCCATTACGATTCCAACAAACCTTGAATCACTCAAAACAAACGTTGGACGAGAGAGATTGGGCCTTCAAAAGTTAACTGCGCAAATTAGGGCCAAAATCAGGCCCGTCGTGGCATGCTACAGCTATAGGGCCTGCAATTGCCACACCCCTGCCGTGTCGTAGCTGCAACACATGCTACTACAGAGGTAGGAAAAAATGCAGTTGGAGGCTAATTTTTTGTCGTGGTGCCCTAATCCAATATTTTCCAATTTTACCAACCAAAAAGTCTATAAATATGCCTTTTAACTCATTTTAACATACCATTCAACTTTGTGACCCCTATTTGTAAGTTTTCTCATTCTCTTCTCCCTATCTTTCTTCTTAAAAGGAAAAAGGTTCTTTCTATCTTAGTAAGAATTGCCTAAAACTTATTTCCTCAACAAGTTTGAGTGCTAGTCTGCTTGTTTTTTGCTTTACTTAAGCTTTTTCAAGCTAGTTGATTCATTTGCAACCTAAATATCCTAATAAAAGAGGAACCCCAATTCGAACATACACTCAAATCGCCCCCCTCAAAGACATCAAAGAATGTAAAAAATTCTGAATTTTTTACTTTTTTAATTCTTGCAAATTTGGACGTAATTTTAGACTATAGGCCTATCCTTTGGACTTGCATTCAACCTAAATTAGATTTAACCATGGACTTAAACCCATCCTTTGGGCTTTGAACTTAATTGATTTAGGTTTTATCAAGTTAAAACCTAAAATGAACTTTAGACTTAGGTGTATCAAGTTAAACCTAATTTTCAACCTTAGACTTATGTTTTATCAAGTTAAAACCTAAAATCAACTTTAGACTTAGTTTTATCATGTTAAACCTAATTTTCAGCCATAGTAAGTTTTATCAAGTTAAAACCTAAATCCACTTTAAACTTAGGTTTATCAAGTTAAACCTATTTTTCAACCTTAGATTTAGGTTTTATCAAGTTAAAACCTAAAATCAACTTTAGACTTGGGATGTTTATCAAGTTAAACCTAATTTTCAACCTTACACTTAGGTTTTATCAAGTTAAAACCTAAAATCAACTTTAGACTTAGGTTTATTAAGTTAAACCTAATTTTCAACCTTAGACTTAGGTTTTATCAAGTTAAAACCTAAAATCAACTTTAGACTTAGGTTCTATTAAGTTAAAACCTAAAACAAACTTAGACTTAGGATTACATAGTTTAGGTTACAACTCCCAATTTGAGTTCAAATCTAACCATTGCAAGATGGTTAAAAGTGCAATGGTTAGAACTACATAAGCTTTGAATCTCATTTAAATGAGATATGCAAGCCTACTTGAAATTTCAATCTAAGTATCAAGTTTGTTTTTGTGAAATAAACTTGTTCTTTTATCTTTTAAGTTGTTGTCTCTTTAAATTATGAACTTCACTTGCTAGTTTACTTAATTGTTTTTGGGGGATTTGTTCCATAAGGCTAGAATTGAGATCCTCTATTTTGGATTTTGAAATTTAAAAACTTAATTTAATTTTTTGTACTTTATTTTTATTGCTATGGATGAATGTATATGTCATGCTTAATTTGCCATGTCATATCATAACTCTTATTTTTCATGAAATTTATTTTCTAAGTTTTTGGTTAATTAATATATAAACTTCTTTTACTTAAAATAAGCCTAAACCTAGGCTCAGAATCCATCCTTTGGTTTGAGGCTAGTTGTTGGGATACAATTGGAGTCAACTTCTTAAATTTTTTCATTAATTTTTTTTCCTTTTTCAAAATAAATTTAAATAGGAACTCTGAAATCATTTTCAAAAATCAAATTTTACTTGAAGCAAGTATAGCCTATGGTGGTAGAGTGACCTCAAAACTTTTCATGAGTCTTCGCCCAATTTTTCAGCATCCCGGCTTGCATCATCTACGCACCATGCTAGGTGCTCAGGCTAGGGTCTCACATTTAGTTATATAAATTGAAAGGGTTAAATAGGGAGAAATGGAAATTGATGGACATGAAAATAGGAGAAAATAGAAGGTGATATAATTGTGGATTTTGATTATTAACAAAATAAGGAACTTGAAAATATTTATTTTAAGGTAGGTTCGGATTTGTAGATTGAGAATATTGAATATTTGGATTTTGGGGTAAATTGGAATTTGTGTATTAATAATTTTGAAATTTTGGATTTTGAGGAAAATGGAAATTTTGCATGTAATTAAAAAAGGATTTGTATTGAATTTATTTGGATCCATTTTTTAGTGAAACTATAGAGTAATTTGATTATAAATGAATTTTAGTAGAGTGAGGAAGAAATATAACTTTAGTAGAATTTGATTGTAAATAATTATATTTATAAGTAAAAATTTAAGAATTAAAAAAAATATTAATTAAATAGAAAAGTTATCCGTTTAACTTAACTTTTAAATTTTAATTTTTTCTTTTAATGAAGGGTTGCCACTTCACTGGAGAAGTAAACACTTAGGATGGTCCCTCTTGGTCCCGAGTTGAAACTTGCTTCCTAGTGGAGCAAGTTGGGACTCAAAAAAGCAGTTTTTCGAATAGTTCATTTGAAGGTTGCTATCAAATGGTGACTTTTATGCATATTCATTTTGGGAATTCCATCACTTTTTTTTTTCAACAGAAAATTATGAAGTTGCAAAATGCATGATATGAGTTTTGGGCAAATTATATCTCATAAAAAGTCTAAATACATACGTACACATACAAATATACATTGACCCTAAAAACAATTTTTTTTTTCAATTTAACCTAAATGCAGGAATTTTCCACACATTGTGTATCCTCAGCAAACACAGCAGCTACATTATACTTTTCACTTTTTTTGCTTTTTATTTCTTGCTTTGCTTTGTGAGGAGAGCATTAATTAATAGTTTTTTATTTAATCCTCTGTGTCATATTGTATATATATATATTGCTATTAACACTTATTTTTTTGTTTTCTTACCTTATAATTTATTCCGGCACAACAATTTAAGTTGGAATTTAGAAACAATATATCCATACTGATTTAGAAACAATATATCCTTGCATAACTTGAATTAACAAGCAAAATTATGTTAAACTGCTAAGAAAATTGATAAATATATTACCAAAAGGAATAACCGTTGAAACCCAAAAAAAGCTAATTAATTAATTAATAAGCTGATATTAATAGCTATAGATTATATATTATTCATATGAAAATAAGAACACGCAGGAAAATAAAATAAAATAAACATAAAAATAAACTAGCCAAGAAGAGCAATAGCTAGTTAGGAACGCCCTGCTTAAAATATAACAATTATTCTTACAAATTCTTGCAAAAACCATGAAATATATAGGCTCTCTATATATTATATTATACATGAATTATAAATAAAATTATTAGAAATATATAGAATTAATTAATGGGTGTACCTATAACAACCAGTAATTCTAGTGCATCCTCGCTTATAAGGATTAGCCTTTGTTTTGGACTTGCAATTATAGTAAGAATTTCCACGTTTGTTGCATGGAGTTATATTAGCCTTGAGAACATCATAGCTAAGATATCTCTTTCCGGCAGCTAATATCCGACGATTTGCCTCAGAATCCATCATCATCTCTTCTTCTTCATAGATACTGTCTCCCACCAGCTGCCGTTTGGTGCTGTTGCCGTTAATGACAACAGGTTCGCTTGTTGTAAGCTTACCCAACATGCCTACGGCCATCACCATCAGTACAACCCAAAACCTTAAAATGTTACCCATATTAATTAAATTGTTTCTCTGCTTTTCTTTCTTTCTTTTTTTTTTTTTTTTTTTGTAAAGAAATAAAAGAGAGAATGGAAGAGCATTTACTGGAATTCTTATTTTTTGTAGATCTAATGTGTGATTTTACGTGTTTTACGTATTGTTTGTTTAATTTCACTTTATTTGTCATGTGATTGTGGGGTGATTATTATGCTATTTTTTTCTAGTATCAGGAATTTTTATTCATATAAGAAAATAATACATTTTAATATAAAAATAAATTTATAAATGTTAGAATTATATGGAATATTAATTCTACGTGTGGGCTAAATATGTAAATATTATTATGTACAGAAGTCAAATTAAATAGTCAATTTAAAGTAATGATCAAATTAGGATTATTGACTATTGAGGTGTCAAATTGTTATAAGAAATAAAGTGTAGAGACCAATTAGAAATTTCTATTTTGTTCAAGGACCAAAATAGAAATTAACCTTTAAAATAATGTTATAAAAATGGTCGTGGTCTCTGGGGAAACAGAGTGAGAAAGAACTCAACGTTCCTTGAGTATTGCTTCTGCTATTCTCATTGGGTTATCTCTGGAAGGTCACAAACCACTAATTCTTTGTTTAAGGAATCAACAATCAATGATGTCAGATACACATCTTCTGTTCTTGCAATTTTAATTTGAATAATCTAGTGATCTAAGCATGATCTAAGGTTTATGGAATTAATTATTATCTCCTTTCAATTGGTATCAGAGCAGTTTGCTAGATTGCTAGATTTTTTGAATAAAATTGCTGTGATTGTTGGATAATTTTGGAATTAATAATCAGACTTTGGATTTTTTGATTACTATGTTTTTCTGAAATCAAACTTTTTTTTTAATTAATTTTTTGAAATAATTAAAAAAAATCAAAACTGTTCTTCGTGTTCTTGAAGAATAGTTTCGAAAAATTTTTTTGGGCTAAGAGATTTTGAATGTTTTTTTTATCGGATTTGGACCGGCGGTGGCGTAAGGGAGGGTTAACACCCTCATACGGTGGTCACCGGCCGTGGAGAACGGTGGAGAGGAGCGGGGGTTCGTCTCCAAAGCGCTGCGATTTCCAGAAAAATCGCAGTATATTTTGCGATTTTCAGGCGATTCATCGTCGTTCATCGCCGATAAAGGATGGCCAGAGGTTGCTCGGTGGTCAAGCAACCGTCTAGAGGCTGTCACTGACGGTGGGTAGCTCTGGATCGAAACTAGAGGTGAGGCGGCGACGAGATGATCTGCTGAGTTTGGAGACGATGACCCAGCTCAAAATGGGCACCGTTTTGAGCCAAAGCGCTTCGTTTGGAGCAGTGTGCAGACCTAGCTCAAAACGGCACCGTTTTGAGCCAGAGCGATGCATTTTGAAGAGCGACCCCCACGTCTCTGGACCGAAAAAAGGAAAATAATATATATATATATATATATATTTCAAACAGGTCCTCCAACTTCTGATAATTCGATTTTAACCCAGAAAGTTTTGTAATTCCTGTTTTCACCCACAAAACTTTTAATTTATTTAATTTTAGCCCAAAATTTTTCTGTTTATTTATTTTTGGCCCAATTTTTTTAATTAATTAATTAAAGTTTATTTTTATTTTTATTGCAATATTTGATTTTAATTGTAATTTGAGAATTTTATTTCTTTAAATTGAGTTTAAATTTTGGTATTTTAGTCCTGATTGTGTCTGATATTTTTAATAATAAATTGATTGAAGCAAAAAGTCACCAAAGTGACCTCTATTGTGTAAATTGATTTATTTGGGGTATTAGACAGGTGTATTAAATTCATTGCGGGTAGTAAACCGGCCCAAAGGAAGGTTGCTATCTGGTTGAATTGAGAATACACGTGCAATGATAAATATGTGATAATTATTATTTTTCATCCATGTGGATAATAAATCGGCCCAAAGGAAAGTTTAATATTTGACAGGATTGAATTGTCAATATTTGATTGCTGCATTGAGATGCCTATTGCAGTTAATATTTTATGTCCAAAGATGAAAATATTAATATTGTGCCGGTATCTTGTTTCCATCATTTGAACTCTATTATTGTTTATTTTGTGGATAGTGAGCTTATGTTAATTTTTTGTTACTTTCTATGATGCCAGCTAGCATGCCGTATAATCCTAAGACTGTCCCTATGCTTGAGGGGTTAAATTTTGGTTCATGGAAATCAAGCATGATGATATATCTAGGTTGTATGGACCTAGACCTTGCGTTCAGGATGGACGAACCTGCTCCTCCTACTGAAGTGAGCACAGATGCTCAGAGGGTTCAGTATGAGAAGTGGGAGCGTTCTAACTGCTTAGGTCTTATAATCATGCAGCAGGGAATCCCAGAGCATGTTCGAGGAGCCATTTCTGCTGAGGAAAGTAATGCTAAAAACTATCTTGCTGAGCTGGAGAAGGTCTATGTCAAAAATGACAAGGCCGAAGTGGGGACGCTTTTAGCAAAACTCACCTCCATAAGGTATGCTGGCAACGGTAGTGTTCGGGAGCATATGCTGAGCATGTCCCAAATAGCCAAGAGGCTAAGGGTCCTGGATTTGATTTTACCAGATGACCTGTTAGTCCATCTAGCTTTGAATTCTCTTCCACCACAGTATGGGTAGATTAGGACTTCATATAACTGCCAGCCGAGCAAGTGGACTCTTAACGAGCTCATTACTCATTGTGTGGATGAGGAGGAAAAGATGTTGGCTACTAAGAGAGAGAGTGCTCATTTGGTCTCTTCAGCAGATAAGGGCAAGAACAAGAAAAGAAAGAAGACTGTTGAGAATAAGACTGCTGATAAAGGTCATGTGCAAAAGAAGCCTAAGGAATTAAAATGTTTCTTCTGCAGCAAGTCTGGACACTTAAAGAAGGACTGTCCTAAATATGCTACATGGCATGTCAAGAAGGGTAAGTACCTTGTTTTAGTCTGTTCTGAAGTTAATTTAACTTCAGCTCCTAGAAACACTTATTGGATGGATTCTGGTGCTACCGCTCACATAAGTGTTTCATTGCAGGGTTGCCTGAGCTACAGAAAGCCAACTGACGGTGAAAGATACGTCTATGTGGGAACTGGCGAGGCGGTGGAAGTGGAGGCAATTGGGCATATTAGATTGTGTTTAAGAACTGGATGCTTTTTGGATCTTGTAGATACTTTTGTTATTCCGACATTTAGACGGAATTTAATTTCTGTTTCTTATTTGGACAAATCTTGTTTTACTTGTTCATTTGGAGACAGTTCATTTACTTTATCTATGGATTCAAAAATTTTTGGTACTGGCTTCTTAAATGCATGTGATAATCTATATATGTTGGATATTAATGATTCTTATAATCAAACCCTGCAAGTTAGTACTATAGGTACCAAAAGGAAGCTAAATATAGATAACTCAGTTGAACTTTGGCACAGACGTTTGAGTCACATATCCAAATCTAGAATAGAATGTCTTGTGTCAGATGGTATCATAAACGCACTTGATTACACAAATTTGGACTCCTGTGTTGAGTGTATTAAAGGTAAACAGACTAAACAAAAGAGACTATGTGCCAACAGATCATCAAACGTCTTAGAATTGATACATACGGACATCTGCAATCCATTCCCTACAGCAACAAGGAATGGCCAAAGATACTTCATATCATTCATAAATGATTACTCACGTTATGGGTACCTATATCTTATTCATGAGAAATCAGAGTCTGTAGATGTTTTCAAATCTTATAAGGCTGAAGTTGAAAACCAACTTGGAAATAAGTTTAAATGCGTTAGATATGACCGTAGTGGTGAGTACTACGGTAGATATGACGATTCGGGTGAACAACGTCCAGGACCATTTGCTATTTTCCTACAGGACTGTGGTATAGTCCCTCAATACACCATGCCTGGTACACCCATAATGAATGGTGTATCTGAAAGGCATAACATGACTCTTATGGATATGGTAAGGAGTATGATTAGTCATTCTTCCTTGCGTGAGTCTCTGTGGGGAGAAGCATTGAAAACAGCAGCTTATCTTCTTAACAGAGTACCAAATAAAGCAGCTGCAAAAACACCTTATGAGCTTTGGACTGGACACAAGCCCAGTCTAAAGCATCTTCATGTTTGGGGATGTCCTATTGAGGCTAGGCCTTATAGGCCCAATGAAACTAAATTGGACTCCAAAACTGTTAGCAGCTACTTTATTGGATATTCTGAGCAATCACAGGGTTATAAGTTTTATAATCCTACTACCAAAACTATTTTTGAAACGGGAATTGCAAGATTCTTTGAGGATGTTGAGCTTGGAGGGAGAAGTAAGGTTAGAAACATTGTCTTTGAGGAGGGATCGAGTCAGGAAAACTCAGTGTCGATTCCCATCATTGCTCTTAGCAGTGTTCTGGTTCTTACGCCTGTCACTGTTCTAGAAGCACATCAAGTTCCACTATAAGACAATGTTGAACAACTTCCTCATCAGGATGAAGAAGTCATTCTTCCTCAAGAACAAGCTCAACAACCTCAAGAATTTGAGCCAAAACCTGTGCCTTTAAGGAGGTCCACTAGAGAGAGAAGAAATGCTATTCCAGATGATTATGTAGTATATCTTTAGGAACATGAGGACACTGTAGACATGGTGGAAGATGATCCAATCAGCTTTCATCATGTCATGCAGGATCCTAACTCTCACAAGTGGATTGAGGCAATGGGTGAAGAATATAAATCTATGCAAGACAATCAAGTTTGGGATCTTATCCCATTACCTGAAGGAAAGAAACCTATTGGTTGCAAATGGATATTTAAGACCAAGAGGGATTCTAATGGTATGTGGAAAGATATAAGGCTCGTCTTGTAGCTAAAGGCTTCACTTAGAAAGAAAGGATTGACTATAAAGAGACCTTCTCTCCTGTTTCATCGAAGGACTCTTTTAGGACAATCATGGCTTTAGTTGCACATTTTGATCTTGAGTTGCATCAAATGGATGTCAAGACTGCGTTTCTCAATGGAGACATTGATGAAACTATCTATATGGTGCAGCCAGAAAACTTTGTGTCTGGAGACCCAAAGCGACTGGTATGCAGATTAAAGAAATCCATTTATGAACTCAAGCAAGCTTCTCGTCAGTGGTACTTCAAGTTCTATGAAGTAGTTGTCTCTTTCGGTTTTGAGACAAATGTTGTGGAAGATTGTGTGTATCTCAAGTTCAGTGGAAGTAGGTTTATCTTTTTGGTCTTATTTGTGGATGGCATACAGCTTGCTACTAACTGTAAGGACTTGCTGCACGAGACCAAAGTCTTTCTCTCAAAACACTTTGAGATGAAAGATTTAGGTGAAGCTTCTTTTGTATTAGGGATTCAAATACATCGAGACCGTACTCGAGGTATTCTTGGATTATCACAAAAGGGCTATATTGAGAAAGTGCTCAAGAGATTTAGTATGCACAATAGTAGACCAATTGATACCCCAGTTGCTAAAGGAGATAAATTAAGTCAGCAGTGTCCAAAGGGTGAACTTGAGATTTAGGAGATGCAGAAGATTTCTTATGAGTCAGCAGTTGGGAGTCTGATGTATGCTCAAGTTTGCACTCGTCCAGATATTTCATTCATAGTTGGCATGTTAGGGCGATATCTCAGCAATCTAGGAATGGATCATTGGAAAGCAACCAAAAGAGTCTTGAGATATCTTCAGAGAACGAAGGGACATATGCTCACATACAAGAGATCAGATCAGCTTGAGATCATTGAGTATACTAATTCTGATTTTGATGGATGCCAAGACAGTAGAAAATCCACATCAGGCTACATATATCTCTTGGCTGGTGGTGCTATTTCTTGGAAGAGTGCGAAACAAACTCTTGTAGCTACCTCCACCATGGAAGCAGAATTTGTAGCAAGCTATGAGGCATCCAATCAGGCAATCTGGCTGAGAAACTTTGTCACAGGGTTGCGCATTGTGAGTGGCATTGAAAGGCCATTGAAGTTATACTGTGACAATAACTCAGCAGTTTTATTCTCCAACAACAACAGAAGCTCTTCTCCATCGAAATATATCGGGATTAAGTTTCTGGTTGTGAATGAGAGGGTACAAAGGACAGATATCCATAGAGCATATTGAAACGAACTCCATGATTGCGGATCGACTCACTAAGGCTGTGATACCAAAAGTTTTTCATGAGCACACTGCTTATATGGGTGTCACATTATTTGAGACTATTTAGTTTCAGTGGGAGTTTGTTCATTAAGTTTGCATTATGTTTAATGTATGCTCTGTTTGGCATTGGATATATTTTGTAAAGTACATTCAGTTTCTGCAGAAAAATGAGTTTTTCTTTTATTTTATTTTATGTTTTACACTCTGTATTATATTTATGTTTGATCTCACTTAAGATTGATCAGTTGGAAACAGACATGGTTGGATCAAATTGCATGTAGTTTCCATGCTACACTCTTATAATTGATCTATATCATTTGAGAGTGTTGGTAATGTGATTGATGGTGGCTTGAGTCACGCCGAATGTGGCAATTGGCCCTTCAGTCCTTTATCAATATAATCAATGGACAAGATTGTTTGGGACATCTTGTGTATGACTGCATTATTTTGAGCTCATTAAGGTGTGTGCATTTTATTTTACATATGTTAGTCCAAGTGGGAGATTGTTAGAATTATATGGAATATTAATTCTACGTGTGGGCTAAATATGTAAATATTATTATGTACGGAAGTCAAATTAAATAGTCAATTTAAAGTAATGATCAAATTAGGATTATTGACTATTGAGGTGTCATTGTTATAAGAAATAAAGTGTAGAGACCAATTAAAAATTTCTATTTTGTTCAAAGACCAAAATAGAAATTAACCTTTAAAATAATGTTATAAAAATGGTCATGGTCTCTAGGGAAACAGAGCGAGAAAGAACTCTACTTTTCTTGAGTATTGCTTCTGCTATTCTCGTTGGATTATCTCTGGAAGGTCACAAACCACTGATTCTTTGTTTAAGGAATTAACAATCAATGATGCCAGGTACACATCTTCTGTTCTTGCAATTTTAATTTGAATAATCTAGTGATCTAAACATGATCTAGGGTTTATGGAATTAATTATTATCTCATTTCAATAAAAACATACATTAAAAGTATCAAAATAATATTACTTGAATTTTTCTAATATTTTTTAATTGTAATAGAGCATTTGAACTAACAACTAGTAGCTATTAAGCTACAAATCGACCTTCATGTCTTCATACATGTCCAATTATTTGATCATAAGTAGTCCAACAGAATGAAATTTTATATAAGAGAAGAACGAATTATTTTTGTCTTATCGGAACTTCTATTAATTTTAAAATCTTATTTTATAAGAAAGTATATTTATTTATTATATTTTTATATTGATTTTAAAATTATATGTACATAAATTTAAGGTAATAAAAATGTTTTATAAAAATTTTTATTTAAAATTAGAATTTATTATAGCATTTTATTTTAATAATATAGTTAATTTCAATCATCTTATATATATATATATATACATATATATATATATGGCTAAATAATTATAAAGTCTCAAAGGTTTTATATATTATACTGGCCAGTCTCTGTATTTTTAACATCTAATTTTTGCATGCCTATGTTTTCAAATATTAAATTGTTTAGTCCTTCTGTTAATATTTTTATCCTAAAAATATTAGTTAACTATTTTAATATTATAAAATAATTTATTTGCCCTTTCTTTATATATTTCTTTCTTTGTTATTTGTTAAGTAATGCTTATTTTCAATTTTATTTATATTTCTTACGTATAATTTATTTTAATTTTATAAATATTATTTAAAAATAATTTTAAATAATATGAATAATATTTTTTATTATTTTACTGACAATCCATATATATCATTTATTTTAATTTTATAGATATTACTAAAAAATAGTTTCAAATAATATTAATAATGGCTTTTATTATTTTACAGACGATCTATATATAAAATATAATTAAAAATAAAATAAACTTAAAAATAATAAAGATAAATATTATATATATAAATAAAAAAATATAATTATATATATTTATCTTTATTATTTATTAAGTTTATTTAATAAAAAATATTAAGTTTATCTTAACAAATAACTATATTAAGTTTATTAAGTTTATCTTTGTATTTTATTAAGTTTATTTAATAAAAAATATTAAGTTTATATTCAAAATAAAATATATAATTATATATATTTATCTTTGTTATTTATTAAGTTTATTTTATTTTTAATTTTATTTTATATATAGATCATCTGTAAAATAATAAAAGATATTATTAATATTATTTGAAATTATTTTTTTAGTAATATTGATAAAATTAAAATAAATGATATATATAGATTGCCTGCAAAATAATAAAAAATATTATTCATATTATTTAAAATTATTTTTAAATAATATTTATAAAATTAAAATAAATTATGTTTAAGAAATATAAATAAAATTAAAAATAAATATGACTTAACAAATAACAAAGAAAGAAATATATAAAAAAAATGACAAATAAATTATTTTATAATATCAAAATAGTTGACTAATAGTTTTAGGATAAAAATATTAACAGAAAGACTAAATAATTTAATATTTAAAAACATAATGATATAAAAATTAGATGTTGAAAATACAGAAACTGACTAGTATAATATGTAAAATCTCAGAGACTTTATAATTATTTAACCTATGTAAATCAATATATGTTGATATTTTGATCCCCTAATCTTTAGCCATTTTAACTCATTTTAACCATCCATTAATATATCTATATCATTAATATAGATATATTGATGATAATAATAATAATTTAGAAAAACATTTGACTGGCCAAGTGAGCCAATCAAAAGCTGTCTGCATGTTTTTGAATTAAAAAAAAAGAACTGGAAAAGAAGGGTAAGGTGCTCATCAACCAAGACATTTCCAACATCAGCGTAACCTATAGACTCCGATTTTAGAAAATTTTAGTGGTCTTTCTGGAAGGTCTTAGTATGATAGGAAAGCTCTCTTCACCAACTTCCATTTGACACCAACCTATATAATGCAATTAGTTCATGTTGTGCGGTCCATTCTATTTTTATTTTATTTTTTTGCCCTATCATATTAGTTTAAAAAATTACCGGTATTATATTAGACCATACTAAAATTTAAAAAATAGGCCCATCACGATCCATTAGCATTTATATAATCATATTATATTGTATCAAATCGTATCATTATCATATTAATATATGAGTTATCACAATTATTTTTAATGAATTTTACTATTAATTTTAGTCCTTATATGTCTAAAGTTATATAAAAATTTTAATTTATAAATTAATAATTTTATTTACATATATAACATCAATTAAAATTTTAAAAAATTTTAAGAGATTAAATTATTTAAAAAATTTTAATACTTAAACATTAATTATTATTTTAATATGGTTATTTTTAAATATTTTTTTAATTTTAAATTGAATATAATGTTATTTTTTTGATAAAAAATAATGTGCACTAAACCTATTACTTTATTATTAATTCATTAGTCACTTATTGTTAATTACATAAAAATATATGTGCAATTTCATTTAAATAGATAATAAAATGTATTATATATTTGTTTGACTTGGCAAGTTGTGCCACGTCGGCCACTTGTCATGCTGTACTGGGTCAACTTAATAGGCCAAATGTTCTATCCTAGTCTGACCTAGGGCACTTGATCGTTATAATAAGATAGACTATGCCTGAGACTTAGTCATGCCTAGCACAACCTAAAACGGGCTGGGCTAAGCAGCCACGTGCTGTTCAGCCCAATGTCCATGTATACTCCAACCTCAGCTAGTATAGATGACCTATAATGCAAAGGAAATAAAAATCAAAACTTTTAGGCTTCAATCTTAGCAACCAATAGCTTACAAATTATAAAAAGTCTATAAAAAGACTTTGATTCTCACTTATAATTTCTTGTCCGAGTTGTAAGGATGGAATTGCTAGAGTATAATTAGTGCAAGGGTGAAATTTACTGATAAAAGTAACCTCTAAAAAAATAAATAAATAATCACTTTTAAAATACTCATGACTAGGGATATCTTAGCTGCAAAAACTCAAAATAACTCAACAAATACAGTTTTAGAAGTAATGCCTAATGGATCATTACAAACTACACTACAAAAAAGTGTCATTTGCAATAAAAGTTTGGGAGTTTGTGCTAAAACTTATCGCTAATAGACTTTTAACGATAATAATTACTATATTATTGTAAAAAATATTTGTTGGTTGCCGCAATTTTTTTTATATTGTCGCTAATAGTATAATAAATCATCATTAATAGTTAATTTTTGGAGAAAAAATTTGGCATCATACTATTAGCATTGACATTTATGAGTTGTAGCAATAGGAAGATTATTTGCAACTAAATTTGTCACTTTATTGTTAAATCTTAGTTATTAGCGAAGGTATAAAACTTTTTATAGCAAATAAAAAATATACCTTATATTGAAAAAGTTTGTACCATATTATTATTATTTTATGTTATCACAAATAAATTACTATTTGTGAGAGATTATAATACTTCATCGCAAATAGCAAATACTTATTTTGGAGGGATTAGAATAGGATTATATTTGTAAGATATTAGAAAAGTTTATCACAAATAGTAATTATTTATTTTAGAGAGAAAAATTGATATCATAGTATTAGTCATAAGTTTTATATATGGTCGAAATTGATTAATATTTGTGAGAGAATAGATATATTTATTGTAAATAGTGATCAATTTTTTTTAAGAGAAAATTTGTACCCATATTATTAGCGATGAATATGTATATGCCATCACAATGGGTTAAAATTTGCAAGAGATTAGAAAATTTGATCGCAAATATTGATAACTTATTTTAGAGAGAGAATTTGGTACCATACTAATATTTATTTTAATAGAAAAATTTGGTACCATAAATTTTTCAAGAACTTAGAATCAATCTTTCAATCTAGCAACCCAAAGACAAAACTAGTAACCAATAATTGTTGCAAGAACTTGTAATTGAAGCCTCTATGTTCAAATTGCAGTAAAAAAAACCAATAAAAAAAATAGAGTCTAACTTAAACTATTACATCTCAAAATTATTTTAACTACAAAAATATCTCATACATCACTTTGAATAATATTTACTTTAATTTTTATTATTTATTCAAATGTTATTATTAAATAAATATATTTCAATAAAATAATATAAATTAGTATTTTAAATTACATTTTCAACCTATTAAATATATTAATTTTTATAAAGAGAAAATTTGAAGTATTTCTCATTATTAGCTTCAAAGTTTTATTTTTTTTAATATTTTTCAAGTGAAAAAATGTTCATAAGAAGATAGCAATATTTATTAATAAGAAACTAATAAGTTTGTTGTGTGTATAATATATATATTGTGTATATGTTGTCTATATATATTTATATGTTAAGTGTATGTTACGTATATGCTCTAAATATATTAAATTACAATTGATAAAGAATATACTTTTTTATATGTTGTTTAATCTTATTGTATATGTTGTGTATATGTCTTTATTTATTATATGTATATTGTGTATATATTGTATGTATATTGTATATATATTTTGTGTATATTGTGAATATAAGAACAACAAAATTACAATAAATAAAAAAATTAAGAACATATATTAAATTTATTAAAATTAAAGGCCACAAAAATGAAAATTTTTTAAAAAATTACTCATTAATTTTATGTAATTTTAAACTTTATATATGTTAAAAATAACATATATATATAACTATAAATTGATAAATTCAAATGAATAGAACTTATTTTTTATTTAATTCAATTATTTTAATTAGTTTATATTTATTAGTTAATGTTGATTTTGAATTTTTGTACACAAGATTTTTAAAGTCATAGAATTGCTATTTACAACAATAATATCGTTTATCATTAGTATTTTATTGATTTATATAATAAAAAATTTAATTATTTTATATTTATTAGTTAATGTTGATTTTGAATTATTGTACACATGATTTTTAAAAGTTTTTAAAAAATAATAATTTTGTAAACTGAAAAATATATAACAAAAATTAAATTTTGAAGAAAAAGTACTATTTCATGTAATTTCCTCTAAAAAACTAGTGAAATACAAATTGAGTAAATTTTAATAATATTAGTAAAATTTATATGTCCATATTTTAACAAATTAAATTATGAGGATATAAAACTATAATAATATACATAAATATATAAATAAAAATAATATATAAATATAACAAATTATTTCTATAATAATAATAATAATAATAATAATAATAATAATAATAATAATAATAATAATAATAATAATAAAGTGCAGGAGCAAAAAGGGGGAAAAAGAAGAGACCTATTGTAGATTAATTTCTATCTTTCTTAGTTTCTATCCTTTTCCAAAATTGAAAGGAGAATTATTTTCCTATTGGTGTTTTGATGATATAGGGAGAAACAATTCAATTGCTCTTGTAATAAGGTTCAAAAAAAGAAAGCACTCGTGAGAGAGAAAAAAGAAAAGCCAATTTGAGAAGCAATTTTTGATTCTCTATGCTTAGAAATTAAGGTTTGTGAATTTATGCATATGCATAAATATAAATATAAACATATATATATATATATATATATATAATTATACCTGTTTGGGTGAATGAAAGAGGATGAGTCTTAAGTTTTGATGATTTGGATTTTTCTTTATTTGTGAAAAAATTTCATGCTTCTGCTGTTTCATAATATGCACTGTTGAATTATTACTATATCACTTCAATATATTTACAAGGCTTTCCAGTTTGGTTTTAGGGGATATTCCTTTCTTGCGATTCAAGGTTGAAATTGATTCTTCACTCTCAAAATCATTCCCACCTTAAGTATTAATGTTTGGAACCTCATCCAACTTGATATTTAAGAGGCAAACAATTTAGATTTCTTTGAAATCTATTAGCATATTCCCAAAATCCTTTTATTGGAATTTTGCCATCAGTTACAAACATTATCCATTTTTCTTTACATTTTTCACTTTCCTCTATCGACCGCTTCTCCCATATCTTCTATTCTCTTCTTTACATTTTCATTTTCTTCTTTTTTTTGGTTTATAAAGATTTTGTTTTGGTGGTGAGATATTGTCGAGTGTTTGTTGATTTTGGGGATTGTCGGCGGATTTTTTGCTTTTTCAGGTTAGAATTATGTTAATTTTTATATATTTTGTATATATAAATATTGTATATTGCTTTGTTGTGGATGATAACAAAAATTTATATATATACTATTGAAAAAGATTTATAAATATTTGTAGGATTTCCAAGGATATCAAATGAAATCAATAGTTGCAGAATAAAATCCAAGAAAATCCTCTAAGGATTCATGCATTTCAATTAATTCGAAGGAAGGGTTAACTATCTTACCTCTTCAAGCAAATTTCAATCTCTTCCTTTTAGTAAACGAATGAATCACCGGATGCTGTTGATCACGAACACCCTCTATGGTATCCACATAAAGAAATTGAAAAGCAAAATAGGCAGTCGTGTGGTAGCACTCTTTTTCTGAATATTCTCTTCAGAATAATATGAGCATCTCTTTTTGTGTTTTCTCTAAAAAAAGTAATAATTTAAGTAATGAGAATTTAACATTTATATAGGTTTCTTAGGTGTATCTGATAGTTTTTTTTTTAATCCTAACCTTATTCAAATTTGCTTTTATTAATTATTCTCAATAAGTAATAAATAATATATGTCCGATGTATATAATTCAAAATTGTCCTAAATACTTTTGGAAACACAATGTCTATATATACATTTATAACCCCATTAGGTTTCCTAAACGATTAAGAAAAATAATTATGCATCTTTAAATATATATATATATATTTATATGTATATCATTTTAGAAATAAAATATTTTAAAATCTATAACGTTTCTAAGAATACATTTAAAAGAACTCAAAATCATTTATATATATTTTAATTCATTTTATGTGTGCAACCCTGTAAGTTTCACTTAATACTGACAATGGGCTTAAACAATTACTTTAAGCTCATAAGTCATAAGCAGTCTCTAGTAAGACATTATGACTATTCAAATTAAGTAAAGATCGGAGATCTAACTATCCTTAATTTACAATTATATATTTAATCATTTTCTCACACGATATTATAGATCAATCATAAGGAATGAAATATGTTATCCTTATATTGATTGACCAAAATTTTTTGATTTCCAATCAAATTGACTTAAAAATAACATTAATAACTCTTATTAATTTATTGAAGCATGCAATGCATATTTTTTAGTCTTACTTGTTAAGAGGATTAGAGAAATCTCTCTCAAGATATGAGAGGAACAAATCTCATCTAAATCATCTATATCCCTCCCTATGACTCATTAAATGTCCAACAATAATTCTTATTAATCCTTTTAAAGATAAAATGGAATTATATCAAAACACAAAACTCTTCATGTAGAGAACTATAGTGATTTCAAGTCGAATGACTACATAATATTATTGCGATGAGAGTCACTTATGACATTAATCTATATAGTATGCTCATTTTGGGTCTATTCAATATAATATTCTCTAACATGTACTTATATTTTGACTTAATATCTCATATTCAAGATCAGTAAAATATGATCATTAGTCAAACTACATATTAGGCTTTATTCATTATCTTTCCATCAATAATGATCGACTAGGGATAATTTATAATAGAATTCATATTACTTTAAAGTTTTAGTATTAAGTCACATACTTGATGACATAAAGTTTAATTATCTATTAAAGAAACTTTAATCATATTAAAATAAATACACAAATGATAATGAAATTCCTCATTTATTTTATTGAATGAAATAATTTGCATACATCCTATTGGCCTAGGGCACAGTACTAGCAATATTTTGTCATTTTTTTTTATAGAAATAGAAGATTTCTTGCTTGGATTACATGATAGTGATAATTTCTAGGGGTAGATATTGGAGAGAAACAGAGTGTACCCACATAAACAGAGTAAAAAAGTTATACCAACTGAAAAAAATGTCTAGTGTTAGAGTAAAAGAGCAGTTTTGCTCAATGGCTCAAAATTAAACATTTATTTATCATTTTTGTACTCTTTTTTAGTTTTTACCTGGTTCATGGATGTAATTTGATGTGAGCACTTAGATTAAGCTGCTTAAATTAAATACATTGGATTATTGAAATAAGTAATTAACTAATTTGTGAAGTTTAAATACATAAGTCTCTCTTGATTTTTCCTCACGATGTCGTTGAATAATTACATTTAGAGTATTGATGGGCAAAGGCTATATGATTCTCACTTTGAAGTTTAAACAGTCCTCTAATTGGTAGCAGGCATATTTTTCTATTGTATATTTTATTTTGTTTCTTGTATTACAACTAGCTTGCTAAATCTTATCTAGTTTGGTACTAATGATTCAAGTTCTTGTTTAAAAACTATCAATTGCTTCTATTTGCATATTTTTCTTTCATATGACCTTAGGAGGTGGTTGAGGTGATTTTAATGTTTGTTGTCATAATTTAAATCATAAAATCTTAGTTTTTTTCAGCTTAATGGAAGATTGTGACCTTATAGATGGTGGTTGGATAGGTTGTCGGAACATGGTATTCATCAAGTAATTGGATTTCCTTTTTTATTTTATTTTCTTTTTTCCCACATATTTGTTTGAAGTTATAAGTTTGTAACTGTAGGTCAAATGAGACCTTTGTTCTGCCTAAGCCTAACTTAGTTGGATATTTTCTTTAGCAATTTTTCTTAATTGGAGCATAGACTCAAAATCTTGTAATCTTGTAGTAAGTTTTTATTTGAAAATTTTGGAAGCTATTATATTAGTCTAAAATGTCTAATAGGAAATTAACAATGATTATTATTCACTTCTCTTTTGGTACCAATGCCCCATGGCCACGACCAAACAAGAGTGCAGAGTTCGTTATTGTTGATTTGTTTCATTATGGATTTATTAACGTGCTTTGCTTTATTTCGGTTGCTGATAATTTGCTTCATGATCTCAATAGCAATTTGGAATCCTTTATCTTTTGTTCTCAAACTATTAGAAACAAAATAATTTTTGTCTCTCAAATTAAATTATGTATTTTTTATACAATTGTAATCTTTATATTTTGTTGCTAATTAGTTTTTAACAGAATGTTGTTTCGCTCATTATGTTTCTATCTCTTTTTATATTCACATGATTGAAGCTTTAGTTTGTATTATTTCTTAGGTATAAAGAGATTTTGAAGAACTGCCTTCTAAAGCCTTTGGACCATTACGAAATTCCTTAATTGTAAGGGGTGTTCATGCATATTTCTACTAATTATAAAGGCTTAGATTTGCTTTCTTATTCATCATATAACTAATGCACGCTCGTGCACAAAATCCCTTCCATACAATTGATGGCTATTTGGACTGATTGTGAGAACTTTTCTAAAGCATCACCACTAGTTTTACTATTAGGATTATTGATAGTGATTCATTTCCCCTTTCAATGTTATACATCCATTCTTCAATTTTAAATTTAAGTTCATGATGAACCTCCTGTCTTTCAATGAACCCTTGTTATTTGAGATGATACAACTAGAATGAAACTGCAAAATTGAAAAAATGAGGCACACAGGATGCATCAGTAAGGGCCCTATCAAATCATAAAGAAATATAGAAAATCTTCCACTGAGCCACCAGATAATAAAAAAAAAAATTCCCCATTTTCCCTCTTTTTCTTTCTCTTCTGTTAAGGGTGAGGGTTGTAGTTGTATATTTCTAATATTATATTTATTTTTTTTCAAATATCTTATAATTTTTATATACTTATAATATATTAAATCAAATGTATATATTA
Organism: Garcia nutans; assembly: GCA_947685225.1. Taxonomy (NCBI): domain Eukaryota; kingdom Viridiplantae; phylum Streptophyta; class Magnoliopsida; order Malpighiales; family Euphorbiaceae; genus Garcia; species Garcia nutans. The sequence continues at coordinate 24,821,493 of CANTUV010000007.1, read as the reverse complement.
GATGTATATTTTGAAATTGAAAAATAAAAAGTAGGTGTGATCCTTTGACAATAAGATTCTATTGGGATTAAAAAGTAATTTTTTTAAAAAGAAAGGATTCTCAAATCTTGAGCCAGTCATTCTAGCCACAATAGACAATCAATTTGCTAATGTTGGTGGATGCAAATATGGACTAGTCCACAATAGAACGATTCCCAAATCTTGAGCCACTCATTCTAGACCAAATGGTTTTTATTTTTATTATTATTTTTGTTTATTTAGCATTTGAAATTATAATTCAAATATGAATTAATAGTCTAATCAATAGAAATATATAAATGCTGTTATTGTTTATTTCTATTTTTATCTAAATTATTGCTCTCCCACATTTTTAATGTAACATAATTTCTCTTTATCAAGAGATTTACTAGAGGAATTTATCTCATGAGTTCAATATTTAGTTTTCTATGTCACATCCATGATTTTGGAGATATAAAATTTTATATATACTCAATATATATATATCTAAAGTATATATAACATATATATATATATATGGTATATTAATTGTATATGTTGGATTAATATATTATATACTTAATATATTTAATACACATATAAGGTACATTTGATGTGTATATAAGATACACATTACTTGTGCATATGTGTAATATCTCAAATTTTTTGAAAAGTTATAATTTTTAGAAATTTAATAAAATAAATTATAATTTAAATGGATAAATTAAATTAATGGTTTTAAATGAAAAATGAAAGGATTTTAAATGAAAAAGAGGAATATATATGTGATATATATGTAAAAGTCAACACTTTTTAAAAGAAAAGTCAAAGTGAAAGAGTATTTTGGTAATTAAATCTTAAAAATTTTAAATTAATAAAATAATTCAAAAATAAATAATTTTGGATGAAAGATAATATTTTGGGGTTTTAATTAATTAATTAATTAAAAATATATTAAAATAATAATATATATAAGGTTGAAAATGTGAGTGGGAGGAAAGAGAAAATCATTTTTTTTTCATCATCTTCTTCTTCTTTCCTTCAAGGCCAACTTTTATGGCTTCAAGAGAGGGATTTGCTTCTTTCAAACTCATTTAATTGAAATATTTACAATGTTTCAAGTGGATTTTTAAGGTTTTTCTCTTTAATTAGTAAGTTTACTCACTTTTTTTTTGGATTTCCATGAAAGTTTGAATATGTGTGTTTTGGGTTTTTAAAGTTTTAGTATTTAATTATCTATTTGGATATGGATGAAGTTATTTTAAGTGATTAACAATGATTTTAAGGTTAGATTTAAGAAATGGTTGAATTTAAGTTGAGTTTGGTGAAGAGAGAGAATTTAGGGATATGAAACATTTGAGTTTTTGAAATTATAGATTTGTTCCAAATGTGTTGTTTTGATACATAAATAAGGATTTTAAAATCAAATGATGGATTTAGTTAAGTTTGGATAGAGTTTGAAGATGGTAGTATTGATTTAGAGTTTTGAAAAAGTGAATTTTCAAAGAATGATTAATTGTTTGATTTTAATGCTTAAATCATGTTATTTAATGATATAAGTGGTGAAAATAAGATTGAAATAATAATTGGATTGAGTTGGAATGGAGATCCTTCAATGGTGAAGGTTATGCCATTTTAGGGTTTAAAGCATAAGCATGGGGTTAATTAATGTAATAGGTTTAAACATGCTAAAACATGTTTCTAATGATATTAATAAACTTAAAACACTAATTTAAATGGCTTAATATGATTTTTCAAAGTTAAAGTGAGGTGAAGCTTAATTTTGGAATTTGGTTTAGAGTGATGATTAATTATGGTCTGATGTTGAGAATACCTTAGAATGTAATATTAAATGATTATGTATGATCACATTTGGTATAGACATTGAGGGAGGTTGATTTGCTTCATCCAAGTGGTGAAAGGCAAGTTGGAAGGATATGATTGGAGGTTGTATTAAGCATGCTTTGGGTTGCTAGTGGAGGTATGTACAAACTTTGAATATATTCTTTATATTTGCATGACATTTGTGCTTAACACGTTTTGGTTGAAAAATGTGTTAAGTTACTTGATTCATTGATTGAGTATGAATAATGTGCTATGACATTTGTAATGTCATATATGTGTTAAATGCATTGTGAAAAGCTATTGATAATGGCTAAATTGTGTAGAATGTGAAATATGTATATTATGTGAAAATACCCAAAGTAATTGGGTAATGTGTTGTGAATACAAAAATGAGATATGTGGAATAATGAAATGAATTGATATTGATAAAAAAATGAGAAAAATGATAAAGACAAGAAAGATGTGAAAAATGAGAAAAAAAAAGTGAAAATAAGGCAGTGTGCCTAGATTGAATATGTGACAATGAGAAAGAGATTAACACTGAGAAAAAAGAATAAATGAAAAAAAAAAGTGAGCAAAAGATGATATAATAATGGAATGTGTCTATTTTGATCATGAGAAAATGAGAAAAGTTTTAATAAAGGAATTATGAAAGAATTTGATAATGAGAAATATGAATAAATTGTGTGCCAAGTATGTTATTCAATTTTCAGAGTTCTGGGTTTGGCGGCATGCCTATGATTGCCAATGGGCTAAACGCTGGAATGGTGAAAAGACTGAGTCATAAGTCAGGCCAGCTGATAAATATGATGTTTTTGAGGTGAAAAGACTAGGTCGTAAGCCTCAAAAACTATAGCAGTCTAGTCGGGTTGAGGACCAAGATACTGGGGCCTAAGGGTTTAGCCGGGTTGAGGTCTGTTACATTATCCATGGATATATTACCTATGGGGCTAGACACATGGTGTCATTATGGACCAAAGCAGTAACTCTGAAATTTGAATAGCATATTAGATCCTTTTGGGCCCATGGTTGTCTTTGTTTTAATGTGAATTATGAATTGTGGCACAATTGAGCAATATAATGTTATGAGTTGAGATTATGAAATATTTGAAAAATATAAGAAAATGGAATGATGTGACATCTATATGCATTGTGCATTGGCATTGCATTGAGTTTTATTGTTGTTATCAAAGTTTGTACCACTAGGCTTCGACTTAGCGCGATTGTAATTCGTCGCGCAGGTGTCATGGATGATTTGGTAGAGCCGAAGAGTTCTACTAGACCAGGTCGGGTCTAGGTTTGTATTTATTGAGCTTGAAAAGTTTTTCAGTACATCAAGATCAGTGCCAGTTGCCAACATGTAGATATTTGATATTACAGTATATTTTAATATTATATAGGTTATGATATGTTTTTGAAGTATATAATGTAAATTGTAAAGAATGTTTTGAATAATTTGTTTAAGATGGGATCTTATATGTGATGTTGATATATATACCTATATATAAGTATTTTGAGAAAATATGGAGAAATTGAGAAGTATTGGTGAAATGGTGAATTGATTTTATTTGGAGTGTTTGTTTTATGCATGTTGTGTTTTGTTAAATTTTAGGAACGTCCAAATTACAAATAAAACTCTGGCGAATTTTTCCCAGAGATTTTCATATAAAATGTTATTTCGGGTTACTATAGCAAGTAAAGAATATTTATATATTATTTAATTTTATATATTTGGTATTTGAAATTTTGAAACAGAAATGTGAAAATTTTTATTAAATCGGTCTGTGACATTTTTGTACCGTATATGCATATTTTACATATGCTGAAAATATGTATTGTACGTATGTATGGTATAAAGGTGTTGCATTCTATGTCACTCAAATGCCTTTGTTACTTATGCAGTTTACATTAATGATTTGTATGATTATTTATTTTATTAGCTTTAACTTCTGTAGATATGGAACCTATTGATAAATCCTGGATGCAATTACGTAATTGATCATGTATTGAGTACTTTGATGGAATTGAAAATTTTATAAAATATGCATATGAATATATCAAGGACAATGATATGAAAATCAAATGCCCTTTTATTGATTGCAATAATAGATATAGGCATGAAAAAGATGAAGTTCAATTGCACCTTTTGTCTAGAGGTATAAGGCATGATTATGTTTTTTGGCATTTTCAAGGGAAAGTTGAAAGTAAGGATGAAAGTGAGGATAATGATTGTGATGATGATTTAGAAATGGATGGCATGGAAGGGCTAATAAATGACACTTTTCCACATACAGTTACTGATGGTGAGGGAAGTGAAAGTGGAGTTTAGGAGCCAATTGATGAAGCTAAAAAATTTTATAGATTTGTGGATGAGGCTAAACAACCCTTAATGACCCGCATAAAAAAAAATACTCTAATTTATCTTTCATACTTAAGTTAATGCACATAAAGACTTTGAATAGTTGAAGCAATAATTCTTTTAACATGTTGTTGAAGTTATTAAAAGAAGCATTCCCTATGCGTAAAAAATTACCTATTTCAAATATGGGGTGTATAAAATCATAAAAGATTTGGGCTTTCATTATGACAAGATAGATGCATGCAAAAATAATTGTATTATTTACTATAAAGAAAATAAGCATGCTAATCAATGCCCTATATGTGGTGTATCAAGAAGGAAGTATAATGCTAAGGGTGGGAAAAGGGGAAAACAAATCCAATGGAAAGTTCTTAGGTATTTTCCACTTACACCTAGACTTCAAAGGTTGTTTATGTCAACTAAGACAATTGCAGATATGAGATGGCATCATGAAGACTGTGTGAAGGATGGACTACTAAGACATCCTATGGACATTGAAACATGGAGTATATTTCATGAAACTCAGAGTTCCTTTGCCTTAAAGCCTCGTAATTTAAGATTAGGCTTAGATAAAAATAGATTCAACCCATTTGGGAATATGAGTATTGTAGACCCTTAATTTTTAATCAAATCCAGTCCGACCCTAATTAAAAGGGGATTAGGTCAAGTCTAAAGGTTTAAAACAGTTTGAAATAATTTTATAAACTTAAAATTATCTTGTATAATATTAAAATCTCAACACATAATAATATAATAATAATAAATAAAAAAAGGAAAAAATATAATTTTTATTTTATTTTATAATAATAAAATATAATAACAATAATAATATAATATAATATAATAATAATATTAAAATATAATTTGACAAAGACCTGATGAATTGGCAGGCAAGATTCGCCACAAGCCCTTGCTTGTGGCAAATTGGCATGGCCAATTTTCCATCGACAAATAATCTGACCCTCAGCTTGTTAGTTTCTTAATTGGATTCAGATTAGTATTAGGGTTGGGTCTTCTTTACCTATAAATAACAGAGATGGGACCAGTAATTTGGGATTAAGCAATTAAGAGAATTTTCTCAGCAACACTAAAATCAAGGAACAAAAATACACCCCAAAGGCAGTAGCATACTGTCTTTGCTTTTGCTCATCTAGAATTCAAACCGTTGCAAGCATAATTTTGATTAACGTTCAATTGTGGTGGAGCATTCAAATGCAGGTGTAATTTTCTAATTCAATACATTTAATTAATAGTTATAATTATTTTTCAAAACATTATCATAGTAGCTTGCTTATCTAAAATATTGTTTAGACTCATAGCTTGAATTACTGAAACCCTAGTTGCATATTTATAAATTGAAGCATAAACTATTCGTTTCATCCAACAAACTCACCTCATATTTATTATTAACAGTAGTCCTTAATTTAAAGTAACAACTTTAACTTAATCATCTAAAAATCTAATCCCAGAAGCCTAAAGCACTAACTTATAAAACTCGAAAACCACAAAACCTAAATACCTAGTAGCTTAATTTTCAAATTTGAATATCCATAACTCTTTATTTTTCAAATATTCAAAAACCATAACCATGTTTCTCTAAAATCAAATACCTTGTTGTATTTTCCTAAAAATCAAAAGTTTAGCCATTCTTTTTTAATATCTAAAAACCCGAAGTATGTTTTATTTATAAAACTTTTAAACCTATTTCTCCAACATTAAAAACCCTAAATTATTTTCCAAAATCTCAAAAGCCCAATTTCTCATCCAAAATCCTAATTTATTATTTCCAAACCCTAATTTAAAAAACCCCAATATTATTTTCTAAAACCTAATTCTATTTTCCCAAAACCCTAGCTTTACTTTCAAAAAGTCTTAAAACCCTAACTTTGTTTTCTAAAACCCTAAAAATCTTAGTTCATGTCACTAAAACCCTAGTTTGTATATCTATTGTTTAATATAATATTAGTGTAGATTTAATTATATAACTTGTTAATACATATTTATAATGAATGATTTATTGATGTTTTATGATGGATAATTTGCCTTTATTATCGTAAATGTTTGAATTGTTTAATTCATTTCATTAATTATTTTAATGTTGATTATTTTAGTTTCAATATGTAAGAGGTATGTTTCCACTTTGTGGGTACCTCATTAATTAACTTCCAATATAATTTAATTTATTTTGAATTTTAGATTAATGTAAAAGGCATGTTTCCACTAAATATTGGGTATCCTATTTTATTTAGTTTTAGACTTGGATATTGTAAAAGGCATGTTTCCATCTATGGATAGGTGTCTATTTTGTTTACTTCATTTTAATAAAGTGATGAATTTTTATTTCTTTTGATAATTGTATGTATTATGGATGATATTATAATGTTTAAGAATTCACTAATATTTAGACTTAAAAAGAAGGTCGGTTCCAATGAACCGGACATTATGGGGGGTGTTGGGTTACTTTCACCTCCCCCATACATAACCAACTTTCCAAACCCATTAGGGAGCTGGAGATTCTTTAGAAATCGAGTCATCTACCCCTTTCTATTTTCCTGGCCTGTCAGAGTGGCGATTCCATTTTCTCTAGATTTTGGCCCATGTTATCTAAGGCCATGAGCTTAACAGTGCCGAAGTAGCAAGAACCTTTCAATATGGGAGTGGGAGGTGAAAATCCCCACTCATAGTGATGACTTCACTGGGGATAAGAGAAGTTGATTCCATTGGTATTTATATTATTTTATTCTTTCTGATTATGGTATTGTCTATTGCATCATTTAGTTTGCATTGTGTGCTTGAGTTAGGATACCCATGTAACCTATGTTGTGTTATGTAAGGGATACCATACTTTCACTCAAGTTATGGAGATCGAGCATGGCATAACCACTCGTAGCCTCGTACCTTTTGGTATATACTTACTATGGGAGCCTAAACTTTTCAAACCCAAAGACTATAACTCATGTAATTAGCCTAGTTACTCTCCTTAGGTTTTTATCGAAATGCTTGTTGTTTGACAGTGATTAATGTATCTTGGTTTGAACCATGGCTTATTTGGTTTCTTCTTTTTCTAATATGACCTAATTATAATATAAGCTCAAAATAATTTTTGTTCCTTTAGACCCAAAAGACCAAAACTATTTTCAAAATTTTCAAGATGGTCTTTGAACATAAAATTTTCTAAAATAGGTAAAAGATTCTTTTTCTACCTCACACAAAGCCCAAAATTCATTTTTAAACAAATCTTTTTAATGGGCTTTGAAATAAAATTATTTCTCACTTTATCCAAATTACAAATTTTCTTAACATCTTCTTAAAATGAGCTTACAACTATTTAGGTCAATACCCAAAATCAATTGTGGGCCTAATTTGTACCAAGAATTTTAATCATGAACTTGTTTGTAGGAATGAATCATCAGTTATTTTTTCGAATGGAAAATCTATTTATGATAAACCTTGTAATTTAGTTTTAATTCGATATAGCATAAAAGCTATCTTTTGTTGGACCAATGGATTAAGACTTAATTAAAGGGAATTATCATGGACCGACTTCTAAGTTTGAAAATATAATTATTAGTTAAATCGCCCGAGTGAATTTTTTGAAAACAACATATCCCATGTTGGTAATTTGTTGACCATATACCTAGGAAAAGATACTTGCCATTCGTGTGTGGGTGATATAAGGTTGGAAGGGTCATTCCTACTCTTTTTTTTTGTTTAGTTGTTTACTTGTGCACACATGCATACATGCATACATTTACATAGCATTTATCCTTTCTAGCTCACAGACTTGGAGTACAACAATTCAAGAGCATACAATGACACCACCTACAATAATGATTTTGATTCAAGTACTTCATTGGGAGGATGGATGCAAACCAACTAAGGGATATAGTCGATGAGGTTGTCAAAGCTAGAATGGTCGAGCTATGGGATCAATTGGCTAAAATTAGGAAGACGCAGTTGATTGAAATTCTGGAGATCATAAAAAATACTAATGAGGCATCTCCCATTAATATAAAGAAGAAGGGAAAGGTAACATTAACAAGGAATAGGTCCACTAATAGAGATCAAATGAAAGATGAGGGGTCAATCCCTATTTTACAAGACCAGTAGAACCATGTACTGTCTAAGTGGAGCAATAAGGGCGGCTACTACCCTAGTGGGCAAAGTCAAAGGGAAAGAAGAGGTGTTGAGAAAAATGCAAGAACTAAACCATCAAAAGAAGCATAAATTTTCAGACTTGGGGGAACCTTTGTTATAGATGTTAGAAAATCTAATGAAGATGGATTTGCTACAACCATTGGCACCTCGACCTCTATACAAGTCTCTACCATCAAATTTTGATGCCATGGTCTTCTATCAATTCTATCAGTTGCAAGGGCATGAGACAGATAAATGTGTTCAATTAAGGCATGAGATCCAATATTTGTTTGACAGTGGAAAACAGCCTGAGCCTGATAAGCCCAACACTAAGAATAATCCTCTGCCTAAATTTGGGAAGGTTCCATCGCTTGCAAGCTTCATGACGGAGGGAGGATTGGAGGAGAATTTTATCTTATCATCTTGTCATGATATGGATGGAGAAGCTGCTAAAGATGATGTGCTACTAAGCAAGCTTGGACTAACTGTGGATGATGAAGCAATGATCCTTGATGATGAAAAAATCCTTGCCCTTCATATGTCTAAATAAATGAAGCATCTTCAACTCCAACTCAACAAACTTCCCTTAGCTTGTTTGGTTTTTGTTTCATTTTCTTTCTTTGGTGTTTTATTAGAATAATTATGTTTTTCAAATTAAAATTGCTTGAATAAATTACTTTTATTGTGTAATATCCTCATATATGCCCTAGAAGTTTTGATTATGTTGTTGATGTTGTTGTTATTGTTGTTGTTGGTATATTTTGGAAAGTGAATGTTTGTGTATATGTGTGTTTTGGGGAAAGAAATAGGGTTTAGAGACAAATGTATATGTTGTGTATATGATGATATATATAACATATAAATTGGTCAAATATAGAGTCAATGCAAGAAGATATTTTATGTGGAATGTGCAATTACATATAAGGGCTTAGATGAGACAAAAGGTTAGTTATTTGATTGAGGGCATTTTGGTAATTGCTTGGATAAAATCTCTTGGTGGAGATTTAAAGTGGAGTTGACTTTATTTTCCTCCATGTATTTTCTTCTTCTTTTCCATTTTGGCTGATTTCTCGTAGACAAAGGGAAAGCAAAGAGACAAAGAGAAGACTTTGAAGAGTAAGCTCCAATTGTAGGAAGATTGAAGTGATCAAGTGTTGATTCAAGAAGTGTTATAATTTAAGGTAAGAAATCTCTTGTTTTTCCTTTGTTAATTTTGAAGTTGGGTCTAAATGAAATTGTGATTTGTTGATATGATGATTTGATGTGGTTGTAATGTGTTGAATTTGATTATAAGCCAAAGAGTTAATTATTAATGGTTTTGGATTGAAGATGGTAAGTAGGTGGAGATTGATTTTGAGAAAATAGGAGTGATGTTGTATTTTTTTTAGGGTTTTGGTTTGGTATGAACTTAATGTATGGTTATTGTGATTACTAGGGTGAATATGTAAGATATGTGTTTATAACATGAATTATATCCATTTGAATGAGATGATTGTTGTGTAAAAAGGGTGTAAATGCTTTTAGAAGGGTGTTAGCCATTTTTAGGGTTGTGTATTTGAGTGACACGGCCAAAACAAAGGAGAGACACGGCCAAGCCAAGTGAATTTGGGCGTGTTGGTTGAGTTTTTGAGAGACACGGCCGTGTCCCTTAGCCGTGTTCACTACTGGATTTTGGTTTTGGGAGACACGGTCACAAGCTTGGCCGTGTCCCTTGCCCGTGTTGCTTACTGTCCAATTGGTTTGAGTGACACGGCCACAAGCTTGGCCGTGTCCCTCAAGGGTGCTGCCCGTGTCCCTCAAATGTATTGGTTAGGGTTTTATTTCTTTGTTCTAATTGTATTGTTTTGGTTCTTCAAAGGTGGGTTGGTCCCTAAACCTAAACATAAACACTTTAAATATACTTAAAGCATGGAAAGCCCTAATCAAATGGATGTGGAAGATCATAAAGCTATAAATGATATAAATTGTTCTTTGCCCTAATTGCATTGTTGAGATTGAACAATATTATGTTATGCAATGTAAATGGTAATGTGTTTCATGAGTAATGTATATTGAAATGTTATATCAAAGATGTTATGATGATTCAAATAAGAAATGATATGATGCAATTGAAAGAAAGAAGGCATGTTTGCCTAAATGTTGATGAGAATTGGAAATGGAAATGATAATTGAATAATAAATGAATTGTGTGGCTAATGTGTTATTCCATTTTCAGAGTTTGTTGTTTGTGGCATGCCTAATAAGTGTAACAATCTCTTGAAGTTAGGTTGGATTGAATCCTTGAAGCCTAATTGAGATGTTACCACCCTTGAAGCTAGGTTGGGTTGGTTCTTGAAGCCAAGTTGGGTTGATGCTTAGCATGCTTTGCTCCCCTTGAAGCTTGGTTGAACCTAATCCTTGAAGCCTAGTTGGGTATATGATATTGATAAATGTGATAACAAAACCAAAACATTAACTCTGAAAATTGAATGGCATATTAGTGTGTCTTGGGCCCAATGCTTGTCTTTGTTTAATGTGATTCATGAATGACAACTTGATTGATTAATGAAGAATGTGGTATGCTTATATGTTTATGAGTGGTGAAATGCAAAAGTATGTTGTTAACTTTATAACTATGATGTTGATCTTATCAATAACATATGTGGCATTGCATTACATTAAAGCATACCATTAGCATGATTTATCTTACTAAGCCCTTGGCTTAGCGCGATAGAGTTTAATTGCACAGGTAATAGAGTTGAACCTGAGAGCTCTTCGAGACCAAGTGAGAGTAGACATTGAAGTGTTGCTTTGGAACTTAAAGATCAAAGAAGACTTGCCAATCATGTATATTTCTTTTATATTTTGTAAAGTATTGATTTTAATGTAAATATATGTATAACTATAAACATGGATTTGGAAGGGTTTTTATATGTAAATATTTTATAAAATTATGCTGCGTATTAACTAAACGTATATATATATCTATTTGGTTTTGTATTACAACTTGATTACTTAATATCTATAATGTATATTGAGAAAGATGATGATATTATATAAAATGTTTTTGAATGTTAATAAAATCCGTAGCATCCCTATGTTCAATGCATGTATGCTACATTGTGGTGATTATGGTATGCATGTATTGGATGTAGGGGTGTTATAATTGTTTTGATATCAGAGCCTAGGTTTGAGATTCTCAACCTAGGTAAAATGTAATAAAAAGAATATTTTTTTTACTTAAAAAGTGAGTTTTGAATGACATATACATTTGGGATTGGCAGTCTCTGATCTTTAATAAGATGTAATCTGCTGTGTTTGCAGACATAGGTTGTGATGGATCCTCACTCAAGTCAGTCGGTTGAGGCTAGTGCTGAGAGTATTGCTCCTGATGATGGAGCTAGGATTGTTAGTGCTGGTGAGGCACCTGCTTCGGTGTCGGGTAGACCAGCTGGAGAGGAGGTTCCGCCAGCCTGGTTTAGACATATGATGGAAGTTATGAGGCAAACACCAGTACAACCATAGCCACCACCCCCTCAGCCTTTGGTATCAGTGAGGCACTATGAAAAATTGAGGAAGTATGGAGCCGAAGATTTTGTAGGTACTACTGATCCAGCTGTAGCAGAGCAGTGGCTTGATAAAGTACAGAGGATCTTTGTTCAGTTGCAAGCCACTTCAGAAGAAAAGTTTGATTATGCAAGATCCTTGTTCCAGAAGGATGCATATAGTTGGTGGAAGACAGTGCCCCATTCTATGGATGATCCACCTACCTTATCCTATACAGATTTTCTGAGGGAGTTTGAATTGAAGTATACTCCAAGGGAGTATAAAGATGGGAAGAAAAGAGAGTTTCTAGATTTGAAGCAAGATCATCGGACAGTAACTGAATATGAGGTTGAGTTTATTCGGTTAAGTCAGTATGCTGGGGGTATTATAGTTGATGAGATAGATAGATGCAGAAGGTTTGAGGAGGGATTGAGGCCCTCTATCATGTGTTTAGTGGCTGGATCTAGATATCACGATTTCTCCCAGTTAGTGGCAGCAGCTCGAAGTGTAGAGCGAGCTCAGGGTATTGCAGCTGCTTCAGAGGAAGAGGTTAGGGTTAGGAGGCCCCAGTTTGAAGCAGGGTCTTCTTCTGCAAAGAGAGGTAAAGGAAGCTTTGTTCCTAGAGTTAGTAGGAGTCAGAGGTCAGCTGGTAGGTTAGTACAGTTACAGAGGCAGAGATTTGGACTTGCAGCTTCAGTGGCAAGTGCTTCGACCCCTATGATTCAGAGATCCACCTTACCCATCTGCATCCATTGTGGTAGGCCTCATGGTGGTCCTTGTTGGAAGGCTGGTGTAGCCGGAGTTTGTTTCAGATGTGGATCACCTGATCACTTTGTGAGAGATTGTCCTGAGAGGCAGGAGCAGATGCCAGTTGATTCTGCTGCTTCTCGACCTAGTGTGAGGGGAGGTCGAGCAGGCAGAGGTAGCAGCCAGGGAGGCAGATCTGGGTTCAGTACTAGAGGAGGTGCTACATCCAGGGAGAGTAGGCCAGAGGAGGTTGGATCTTCCCAGAGGATGTATGTTATGCAGAGGCAGCCAGATGCATCGGCAGTCATAGCTGGTACTTTTTCTTTATTTGATACTTCAGTACTTGCTTTGATTGATCCGGGTTCCACTCATTCTTATATTAGTGCATCTATTTTGCCTGTGTCTGATATGCATGCTGAGTCCCTAGGATTTGATGTGTTGGTGACAAATCCCTTAGGGCATAGCGTGATTGTTAGTAAAGTGCACAAAGATAGTGTGGTAGTGGTGCAGGGTGAGGAGTTTCTTGGAGACTTGATCGAGATGCCTTTTAAGGAATATGATGTGATCCTAGGCATGGACTTGCTATCTCGACATGGAGCTGTGGTGGATTGTAAAAAGAAAATTGTTTCTTTAAGAACTGGTGATGGTAGAGAGGTGATAATATCTAATGAACAAGGACAGCTAGCCTCCTTATTTGTTTCAGCTGTTGCAGCTAGGAGGTTGATTAGAAAGGGGTGTGAAGCCTATCTTGCTCATGTGGTAGATACTAGAGTAAGAGGTTCTCCTATTGATAGCATTGCCACAGTTGCTGAGTTCCCAGATGTTTTTCCAGAGGAGTTGCCAGGATTGCCTCCTGTGAGAGAGGTGGAGTTTGGTATCGAATTGTTGCCTGGTACAACTCCTATCTCGATTACTCCTTATAGAATGGCACCAGCAGAATTGAGGGAATTGAAAGTACAATTATAGGAGTTGTTGGACAAAGGATTTATTCGCCCCAGTGTTTCTCTGTGGGGAGCTCCTGTGCTATTTGTGAAGAAGAAAGATGGTACTATGAGATTGTGCATCGATTATAGGCAATTGAACAAGGTGACTATTAAAAATAAATATCCTTTGCCTAGAATTGATGATCTCTTTGATCAGTTGAAGGGTGCAGCTGTGTTTTCTAAAATTGATCTGAGATCTAGGTACCATCAGCTGAGAGTCAGAGCTGAAGATGTTCCGAAGACCGCTTTTCGGACCAGGTATGGGGATTATGAGTTTTTAGTTATGCCTTTTGGTCTGACGAATGCACCTGCAGCTTTTATGGATTTGATGAATAGGGTGTTTAGGCCCTATTTGGATCAGTTTGTAGTGGTCTTCATTGATGATATTCTGGTGTATTTGCGGAATAAAGAGGAACATGACAAGCATTTGCGGATTGTGCTGCAGATTTTGAGAGAGAAGCAGTTATTTGCCAAATTGTCGAAGTGTGAGTTCTGGTTGGATCAAGTCGCTTTTCTCGGACATATTGTTTCAGCTGAAGGCATTAGAGTTGATTCGAGTAAAGTTGAAGCCATTTTAAATTGGAGTCCACCCAAGTCTGTGACAGAGGTTAGAAGTTTTCTGGGTTTGGCAGGCTATTACAGACGGTTTGTGAAAGGGTTTTCTTTGATAGCTACTCCACTCACTAGATTGCTTCGTAAGGGAGTGAGATTTGTGTGGACGGATCAGTGTCAGGCTAGCTTTGAGCAGTTGAGAGATATGTTGACGCAAGCGCCTGTTCTTACTTTACCTGTGGAAGGCAAACCATATGTGATTTTCAGTGATGCTTCACATAGTGGTTTGGGGTGTGTGTTGATGCAAGAAGGTAAAGTTATAGCTTATGCATCTCAACAGTTGAAACCGCACGAGCTTAATTATCCTACTCATGATTTGGAGCTAGCAGCCATTGTGTTTGCATTGAAGATTTAGCGCCACTATCTGTTTGGGGAGAAATGTTTTATCTACACTGATCGTAAGAGTTTAAAGTATTTGGGTGTTCAAAAAGAGCTCAATCTTCGGCAGAGGAGATGGTTGGAATTGATTAAAGACTACGACTGTTTGATTGATTATCATCCAGGTAAAGCAAATGTTGTTGCTGATGCCTTGAGTCGGAAGTCTTTAGTTGGTTTAACTGTTTACTCGCTCTCGTTGCTTGTTGAGTTGAGAGCTTTGCATGCCAGTTTTGTACCTTGTGATGATGGTGCATTGTTGGCACAGTTGTTTTTGAAACTAGTTTTGTTGGATCAAATCAAAGAGGCTCAGTTGACTGATATGAAGATTCAGAAGATTATTTCAGATTGCAAGAATGGAAAGAGTGGAGATTTTGTTGTGGAAGGTGATGGGAGTCTCTGGTTTAAGAACAGATTGTATGTACCCGATGATGCTAATTTGAAAAGAATCATTTTGGAAGAAGCACATCAATCAATATTTGCTATGCATCCGGGTAATACCAAGATGTATCATGACTTGAGACAGCATTACTGGTGGATTGGGTTGAAGAGAGACATTGCTGAGTTTGTATCGAAATGTCTCACTTGTCAGAAGGTAAAAGCAAAGCATCAAGTTCCAACTGGGTTGCTTCAGCCGTTGTCAGTGCCTGAATGGAAGTGGGATAGAGTGACAATGGATTTTGTGTCTGGTTTGCCATTGACACAAAGAAAGCATGATGCTATTTGGGTGATTGTGGATAGATTGACCAAGACAGCTCATTTCCTTCCGGTTCGGATGAATTACTCTTTGGAGAGATTGGCTGAGTTGTATATCCATGAGATTGTGAGATTACATGGTGTTCCAACTTCTTTAGTATCTGATCGAGATCCCAGGTTTACTTCAAGGTTTTGGAAGAGTTTGCATAGTGCTTTGGGTTCTCGACTGCACTTCAGCACTGTTTTTCATTCACAGACGGATGGGCAATCTGAGAGGGTGATACAGATTATTGAGGACATGTTGAGAAGCTGTGTCATTGATTTCTCTGGAAGTTGGGACAGATTTCTACCTCTTGTGGAGTTTGCTTACAATAACAGTCACCAATCCAGCATTGGTATGGCACCATTCGAGGTATTGTATGGTAGACGGTGTAGGACACCTCTTTGTTGGAATGAACTTGGGGATAGTAAGTTAATTGGGCCTGATTTAATTCAAGAAACTGAAGAGAAAGTGAAGTGATTCGAGGCAGGTTGAAAGCAGCTTCAGACCGACAGAAGTCTTATGCAGATCTGAAGAGGAGAGATATTGAGTTTAATGTGGGAGATAAAGTCTTTTTGAAAGTATCTCCTTGGAAGAAGATATTGAGGTTCGGTCGGAAAGGGAAATTGAGTCCTCGATTCATTGGACCGTATGAAGTTTTGGAAAGAGTTGGGCCAGTTGCGTATCGACTTGCTTTGCCACCTGAGTTGGATCGTATTCATAATGTATTTCATGTTTCTATGTTGAGGAGGTACAGATCGGATCCATCTCATGTGTTGCCAATTGAATCTATCGAAGTGAGCCCAGATTTGACATTTGAAAAGGAACCAGTTGCTATTTTGGCACGGGAAGTGAAAGAGTTGAGAAACAAGAGAGTACCATTGGTGAAGATTCTTTGGAAGAATCATGGGAAAGAAGAAGCAACTTGGGAAAGTGAGCAAACAATGCGAGAGCAATATCCTCAGTTGTTTCAGAGTTGATTTCAGGTAATTTCGAGGACGAAATTTCTTTTTAGAGGGGGAGATTTGTAATATCCTCATATATGCCCTAGAAGTTTTGATTATGTTGTTGATGTTGTTGTTATTGTTGTTGTTGGTATATTTTGGAAAGTGAATGTTTGTGTATATGTGTGTTTTGGGGAAAGAAATAGGGTTTAGAGACAAATGTATATGTTGTGTATATGATGATATATATAACATATAAATTGGTCAAATATAGAGTCAATGCAAGAAGATATTTTATGTGGAATGTGCAATTACATATAAGGGCTTAGATGAGACAAAAGGTTAGCTATTTGATTGTTGGGCATTTTGGTAATTGCTTGGATAAAATCTCTTGGTGGAGATTTAAAGTGGAGTTGACTTTATTTTCCTCCATGTATTTTCTTCTTCTTTTCCATTTTGGCTGATTTCTCGTAGACAAAGGGAAAGCAAAGAGACAAAGAGAAGACTTTGAAGAGTAAGCTCCAATTGTAGGAAGATTGAAGTGATCAAGTGTTGATTCAAGAAGTGTTATAATTTAAGGTAAGAAATCTCTTGTTTTTCCTTTGTTAATTTTGAAGTTGGGTCTAAATGAAATTGTGATTTGTTGATATGATGATTTGATGTGGTTGTAATGTGTTGAATTTGATTATAAGCCAAAGAGTTAATTATTAATGGTTTTGGATTGAAGATGGTAAGTAGGTGGAGATTGATTTTGAGAAAATAGGAGTGATGTTGTATTTTTTTTAGGGTTTTGGTTTGGTATGAACTTAATGTATGGTTATTGTGATTACTAGGGTGAATATGTAAGATATGTGTTTATAACATGAATTATATCCATTTGAATGAGATGATTGTTGTGTAAAAAGGGTGTAAATGCTTTTAGAAGGGTGTTAGCCATTTTTAGGGTTGTGTATTTGAGTGACACGGCCAAAACAAAGGAGAGACACGGCCAAGCCAAGTGAATTTGGGCATGTTGGTTGAGTTTTTGAGAGACACGGCCGTGTCCCTTAGCCGTGTTCACTACTGGATTTTGGTTTTGGGAGACACGGTCACAAGCTTGGCCGTGTCCCTTGCCCGTGTTGCTTACTGTCCAATTGGTTTGAGTGACACGGCCACAAGCTTGGCCGTGTCCCTCAAGGGTGCTGCCCGTGTCCCTCAAATGTATTGGTTAGGGTTTTATTTCTTTGTTCTAATTGTATTGTTTTGGTTCTTCAAAGGTGGGTTGGTCCCTAAACCTAAACATAAACACTTTAAATATACTTAAAGCATGGAAAGCCCTAATCAAATGGATGTGGAAGATCATAAAGCTATAAATGATATAAATTGTTCTTTGCCCTAATTGCATTGTTGAGATTGAACAATATTATGTTATGCAATGTAAATGGTAATGTGTTTCATGAGTAATGTATATTGAAATGTTATATCAAAGATGTTATGATGATTCAAATAAGAAATGATATGATGCAATTGAAAGAAAGAAGGCATGTTTGCCTAAATGTTGATGAGAATTGGAAATGGAAATGATAATTGAATAATAAATGAATTGTGTGGCTAATGTGTTATTCCATTTTCAGAGTTTGTTGTTGATGGCATGCCTAATAAGTGTAACAATCTCTTGAAGTTAGGTTGGATTGAATCCTTGAAGCCTAATTGAGATGTTACCACCCTTGAAGCTAGGTTGGGTTGGTTCTTGAAGCCAAGTTGGGTTGATGCTTAGCATGCTTTGCTCCCCTTGAAGCTTGGTTGAACCTAATCCTTGAAGCCTAGTTGGGTATATGATATTGATAAATGTGATAACAAAACCAAAACATTAACTCTGAAAATTGAATGGCATATTAGTGTGTCTTGGGCCCAATGCTTGTCTTTGTTTAATGTGATTCATGAATGACAACTTGATTGATTAATGAAGAATGTGGTATGCTTATATGTTTTATGAGTGGTGAAATGCAAAAGTATGTTGTTAACTTTATAACTATGATGTTGATCTTATCAATAACATATGTGGCATTGCATTACATTAAAGCATACCATTAGCATGATTTATCTTACTAAGCCCTTGGCTTAGCGCGATAGAGTTTAATCGCGCAGGTAATAGAGTTGAACCTGAGAGCTCTTCGAGACCAAGTGAGAGTAGACATTGAAGTGTTGCTTTGGAACTTAAAGATCAAAGAAGACTTGCCAATCATGTATATTTCTTTTATATTTTGTAAAGTATTGATTTTAATGTAAATATATGTATAACTATAAACATGGATTTGGAAGGGTTTTTATATGTAAATATTTTATAAAATTCCGCTGCGTATTAACTAAACATATATATATATATATCTATTTGGTTTTGTATTACAACTTGATTACTTAATATCTATAATGTATATTGAGAAAGATGATGATATTATATAAAATGTTTTTGAATGTTAATAAAATCCGTAGCATCCCTATGTTCAATGCATGTATGCTACATTGTGGTGATTATGGTATGCATGTATTGGATGTAGGGGTGTTACATATTGAATTTATAATTTTGTTGGCTTTTGATATTATAATGTTCATCCAATGACGAATCTAGCTTGATATTCATAAATTAGTGTATCTATGCATCATGATTTGAATGACTTTACTAGGTGAGGGAATTATTCTATAGCATTGAGCTGTGTATGCTTACTTAGAGAGGGCTCCTACATAATGACCTTTGTCCAGATCCTAGTCAATCTTAGAACATGCTTTGATGAACTTTCAAGGCGAAATTAAACTCTGCTTATTTTAGGGAGAGATAATCTAGGCATTGTTTGGTAAGCCAAGAACTAGCATCCGCCCTATTAACATCAATCCCCAGTTGTCCCTTTGAGCCTTCATGAGATTTTTGCTTGCTCTTTATTGGCTTGTAAGCCTGATAACCTACCCTGAGCTGTTGTGACTCATATAAAAATCTAATGATCATAAGGTGAAGAGGCAAGAAGATCAAAGAAAGGAATGCATAGGCAAGACCATAAGGATAGTTGAAGTTCTCAAGACCATAAGAGTAGTTGAAGTTTACCTGATATTAGACCCAATATCTCCAATCTATTAAATGACATCAGGGCAACAAATGATATATCCTTATTAAAGCAAACTCACTCTACTCCACTCATCCATTGTCAGAAGCATAGAGTGGTGCAGACAAAACAACTTTCTTAGAGTTAGAGCAAAAAAAGAAAAGAACAAGAAAAAGAAAAAAAGAAAAAGAAAAAAAAAGGAAAAAGGAAAAAGAAAAAGGAAAAAGAAAAAAAAAGCGATTTAGAAAGCCAACCGAGTTCTTTTTTTAACCTAAAGCAAGCAGAAGACTTCTACTTAGTTTATGAGGATAGTTGAATTGAATTGGTCCAGTCCAGCCAAAGATTCAAATAAAATCAGAGAATTAGGGGAAAGGCCATCTTTCATTTTATCCAACGTAGCTCCAAGTTAGCAATATTAAAAGTCTTAGACTTGATATTCCAAAAGGAAAAAGGATGGAAAGAAAGAGAAAAAAAAGAGGGCGGGGGGGGGGGGGGTCTAAAGAATAAGGTAGTACTAATTAGATCCAGATTTCTGCCAAGAAGGTGGAAGGACATTCAAGCTTTATATTTTTATGATGTCAGAAGATAAAGTGATGCCCAGAAGGCAAAAATGGAACCTCTAACAGTATACAATTCCAATAAGAAGATTGTAGTGTGAAGGTTTATCAACAGTGTCATATTAGTTCTAGCTCAAAGATGGCCTTCATTTAATCCATGCCCCATATAGACCTCATTTCAAGCCTATTAAAGACCTCTTGATCTCTCTTGATGGGTAGAGTCTATTAGTGGAGATAGTTTGGATAAGTATGCATATGAAATAGACAATATTTAAACTCAATGAGACCTTTGGTCAAGTACTGTGTATGTGCCTATCTGAAGTGAAATAGTTCTTGCTTAAATGAAAATTATTCCCAAGTTTAGTACTGTAACTAGGGTTGTCATGTTATAGATATGTTAATTTGGAAAATCAAGTCTTAAGGTACAATGACACTAATTTGACAAAACCAAAATATGATTTTTAAGATTAAAAAATAATAAAAAAAAATAAAATAATAAAAATATTGTTATCATACAAAGCCTTCAAGTTAAGGGAAGTATGTTGCACCGTCGAACCTCAAAGGACATACTAGGCAAATAAATGATTATTTGCAAGGTTATGAAGAAGCTACCAATTGACGTCCTAAATCATAGTTTGAAATGAATGTATCTTTGACTATGCTGCTTGGGCCCTACTACTCATGATTTCATCTTGGAAGATAAAAGGCATAAATGTGATGGCTTCTGCTATTCTAATGCAAGACCTAAACAAATGCTTTGGCTTATCACCTCAGTCTGTGAGTCATTGGAACCACTGTAAGTATTATTCTAGCATATCATGCATACATGAGCATATCACACTGTATTTCTTATCTTGTGTTGCCTATTCTTTGTCAAACTGAACAACATATACTCTATGAAGTAAATAATGAGAAGCAGACATAGCATCAGGGGGCATGAAAGGCCCATTGCTTGAGGAAGATCTAGTCATTTTATAAAAATGGAGATGTATGCTCGTACAAGGGACCGGACAATACACAAACATTAATCAAAGCATGCTTGGGAAAAATCATTGGTTTGAGCCTGCACAAGGGGCAAAGTTTCTCCTTTCAATTTTTGAGTTTGTGCATGTAAAAAACATTTTCAGTGTAATGGTCAATATTTTAAACATGGAACTTTTTAACTAATATTGATAATTGATAATGTATAGTGATAAAAGTAATGTGGATAATTGCTATAAGCAGAGAATAGTGAATAGTATATCTTAAAATTTACTGAAGTAATTATTTTTACGGTTTTATGGGACTAAAACTCGATATATAATCAACGGTTAAGAATGAGGGTACACCATAGTTAAAATGAGATTGGCCACACTAGATTAAGCCATATATATATATGTGTGTTTGTGTGAGTTTGGACATGTGTGTGTGTAGAGTCTTCTTCTCCTTTCTCTCATCTTCCACGCCAAGCACCATCACCTCCACTATCTTTCTTATTTTCTTCATCTTCCTTTCTTCAAATCAAATAAAATTGAGAGTGGATTACATAAAATTATAAATTTTTAAAAGAATAAGCTAGAAAAGGTGAGATTATCAGCAAGTGATCAAAGAAACAGAGGGAAAAGAGAGAAGAAGTGAGAAATTGAAAGAGGTATGTGCTTATGTATTATAATTTGCAAATATATGAATTTTTATGAATTTAATGTTTGAATTGGTTGATTGAGTCATCTGTAATATCCTCATGTATGCCCTAGAAGTCTTGGTTATGTTGTTGTTATTGTTGATGTTGTTGTTAGTGTTGTTGTTGTTATATATTGGATTGAATATATGTGTTAAATTGTAAGAGAAAAGAAATGGGAAGATAATGTATATGTATATGTGTTTTGGAGAAGAAATTTAGGGTTTAGAGACAAATGTATATGTTGTGTATATGATGATATATATAACATATAGATTGGTCAAATATAGAGTCAATGCAAGAAGATATTTTTGTGGAATGTGCAATTACATATAAGGGCTTAGATGAGACAAAAGGTTAGTTAAATGGTGAAGGGTGTTTTAGTAATTGCAAGGTTAAAAAACACTTGATGGATATAAGAAGCCAAATTTGACTTTGCTCTTCATATTTTCTTCTTCTCTTCATGTGTGGCCGGATTCTCCATAGACAAAGAGAGAAAGAGAGGTGATCTTGAGGTTTGAAGCAAATTGAAGAAGGAATCAAGGGTGTTGGTTAGAGATTTGTGGAATTCTTCATTTAAGGTAAGTTTTCTCTTGATTTCTCTTGTTCTATTTGGAATTTTGTTTGAGTTTGATGGAGTGTGTTTGTGTATGGTGTGTGTAAAAGTGTTGAAATGGAATTAAAGATAAGAAGCTAGGTTGGTGTTGGTGATGGAAGAGTAAGAGTTGTGTTTAGTGAATTTTTTTCTGTTTTACAATTAGTAAAGGCTGTGACTTGTATGATTTTTAATTAATTATAGAAAAATGTTCTTGAAGTGAATTTTTGATATGTTGTGCCTCTATGAGTCTAGAATGACTGAAAAATATGTTGATTCGATTTTGGAATGGTTATGAGTTTAGAAAGATTATTTTTATTAGACCTGTTCCAGCAGGTACCTTAACTGAGACAGCTATATTTCGGGATTTTTAATAAAATGTAGAAAAATCATATCCAATTGAATTTTGGATATGTTGTTGCTTAGTGAGTCTAGTATTTGAGAAAAATAATTTGGAACCACGTTGATTGAATTTGATTTATGGAATTCACAAAGTTCAGAACTGCTGCCAGGATGCAGGGCAATTGGGGCAGTCTGGTTAGGTGAACTATTTGACCAAGATTTTGTGTTCAGTTTGATCTGAAATTTTAAAGGAATGATTTTAAGATATAAAACTAAATTCTGTAAAAATTTTAGAATTTTTAGTCAAGTAGATTATTTTATACAATTTTTCAAAATAAGGATAAAATGGAGTCTAAAACCAGAATGTACTATTCATATGGTCATTTTGCTAATATTCCTTTTGGATTAGATTGTGAAGAGGTTGAATTTCCCTAACCGTGTCCCTCAAGTGGCTGCCCGTGTCCCTCAATTGTGTGGGTTAGGGTTTTAATTCTTTGTTCTTCTTGCATTGCTTTGGTTCTCCAAAGGTAGGTTGATCCTTAAACCTAACCCTAAACACTTTAAACACACTTGAATCAATGAATGATATAATCAAATGCATGTGTAAGGTCCTAAAACTATGAATCATATCAATTGTTCTTTGCCCTAATTACATTGTTGAGATTGAACAATGTTATGTTATGTATTGTGAATGGTAATGTGTTTCATGAGTAATATACATTGAAATTGAAATGTATATCAAAGATGCAATGATAATTTAAATAAGACATGATATGAGACAATGCCATTGTGATTGGCTATGATGATGATATTGAAAGAAAGAAGGCATGTTTGCCTAAATGTGATGAGAATTTGAGAATGGAAATGGTAACTATATAATAAATGAATTGTTTGTTTAATATGTTATTCAGTTTCAGAGTTCTGGATTTGGGTGGCATGCCTAAGAAATGATGAAAGGTAACAGTCTTGCCGGGTTGAGGATCTCCTCATATGTGTTGAGTTGATGGTCCAAGAGACTGGGTCTGTTACACTATGAGAATTGTGAATATGAGATATATGATTTGTAACAGTCTTGCCGGGTTGAGGATCTCCTCATATGTGTTGAGTTGATGGTCCAAGAGACTGGGTCTGTTACACTATCCATGGATAGAGATACATGTATATACATTGCCTACGGGCGTGATTATTGTGACTATGAACCAAAGCAGTAACTCTGAACTCTGAATATTGTATTAAATACTTGTTGGGCCCATAGGTGTCAAGGTTATATGAATGTCTTAAATAATGTTATGAGTTAATGAAATGAGATGTTGTTTATTGAGTATGATTGATTAATGTTGAATGTGGAAAGATGTTGAAATGTGGTATGCTCATATGACTATGATTTGTGAAATGCATAATTATGTGGTTAACTTTATATTTATGATGTTGATCTTATCAATAACATATGTGACATTGCATTACATTAAAGCATACCATTAGTATGTTTTATCTTACTAAGCCGTTGGCTTAGCGCGATAGTATTTAATCGCGCAGGTAATAGAGTGGATAGAGTGGAACCCGAGAGTTCATCAAGACCAAGTGAGAGTAGACCTTGAAGAATCCATTTTGGGAGCTTAAAGATCAGAGCAGACTTGCCAATCATGTATATTTCTTTATATTTTGTAAAGAAATGTTTAATATGTAAATATGTACATATTTTATAACTTCCGCTGTGTAATATTTAAATATATATATATAACTAATATGTTTTGTTTTATAAGTAAATGATCTACTTTTCTATAATGTATAATGATAAGGGTATTGTATCAAGTTTAAAGTGTTTTGAAGGTTAAGAAAACCGTAGCATCCCTATGTTTGATGCACTTATTCTACATTGTTGTAGTTGTAGTGTGTGGGCATTGGATATAGGGGTGTTACATCATCTATAATGAATTGTTACATAAAGTTTTATTAAATGGATTGATGAGTGAAAAATGAATTTAAAAGAACTTATGAGTGATGAGTATGATTTTTAATTCAATATTTATAAGAAATGAGTGGTTTGATATTGTTTTTAGCTATAAGTGAGGTTAAAGATTGATTAATTGATGTTTGAGTAGAGTATTTGATATAGACTCTTTTTATGTTAAAAAATTAGTTTTTGATTTATTTTTATCATAAATCTTGAATACGTTTATGTTTATATGGTTGAGTGTGTCAAAATATGTAATTTTTGCCAGTGACATGGCCAAGTCAGTGGGTGTGTCTAGTGACACAGCAGTGACACGGGTGTGCCACGTGCTGTCAAAAATTTCTATTTTCTTTAATGAGAGACACGGCTAGTGACACAGCCAAGTCAGTAGGTGTGTCTAGTGACACGAGCAGTGACACGGCCAAGTCACTGGGTGTGTCACATGCTGTCAAAAATTTCTATTTTCTTTGATGAGCGACACGGCCAGTGACATGGCCAAGTCAGTGGGTGTATCTAGTGACATGGGTAGTGACACGACCAAGTTAGTGGGTGTGTTACATGCTATAAAAAAATAAAATAAACTAGAAAGCTAATAAAATTACCTTGGTGTTCAGAATTCATGTATATGTGTTAAAAGCATGAAAAAGAGTGATAAACTTTGGATATGTGACATATATATAATACTAAATGTTGATAAAAGTATTGTACCATTGAAATAATATACACAATTCAGTGTTAATAAAAACTAATGAATTGCCTAAATCATACTGATTTTAGATCTACCTTTGCATTGAATGGCTAACCAATGGAAGGATAGCTATAGTGATAGTGGGCATCTCTTGCCATCAATGGACACATCGTGTCATCAGTGATGGTGGGCATAATTGCCATTATATATATATATAAATATTCTTGAGACTTGACATTATAAATGCTACACTAACCTATTATCCAAACCTATGATCTGAGTTCAGTATGTATGGGCATATTTAATGAAGGTATCTAAATTGAAAATATATGTGAATATGATGTTATGAATAATGAGAGAAATGCAAAATAATAATATAAGTCAATTACTTAAAATTGACTTACTGTGTTACAATGTGAAAGTGATTGGTAATGTACATATTAATGTTTACAAGAGAAAGTTCTAATGCACAAAATAAAAATGTTATACTCAAGTTATTGAATTAATCAATCACTTTATAAGTGTTGTAATGACTGAAAGTGTATATAATGATATAAGATACAAAGTGCCCCAAAGTATAGTACTAAATTTAAGTGCTGAAAATTATAGATTGAATAAAATTATCCTATATGTGAAATTGAAAAGTAAGACTTATTGAAAAACAAAATAAGTGTATTGTGAGCAATGTTATCAAATGAGAAATTAAGTCTTAAATAAAATGATTCATAAAGAGAAAAGTTGCAATACCAAAAATATAGTATAGCATGATGACTTTTATAAAATGATGACTTTTATAAAGTTATAATTGTTATTTTGTGTAATCAAAATATTATGTTGGTTTGTAATTGAAAATAGTTAATATATTGAAATATTTCTTAAAACTAAGTTTTATTACTATATTACCATAAGTATTTTTCTTTAATATTAGGTGACAAAATATGTTTATGCAAGCACCACTAAGCTTTGCTTAGCTTGTTAGAATTGTTTTCTGACACACAAGTATCAGGTCATCGGAGCAAGTTAAGAAGTGGAATTAAAGATCTCAGAAAATTATCTATAGTACATATATAGATCTTTTGTATACTGTACTCAAAAGTTATGAAATGTATATATACAATTTAGTTTGGCTATTTGACAAATTGTATAAATTTATAAACATAAAAGGAATATATGTATTTAAAGGATGAAGTTTGAAAATTCTAGTGAATGATTATAAAATAAAGAAATGTAGTTTATATATTTATTTGATTTGATGAACCTATGATGGTTATCCGATTTATATTTAGTATTTGGATTATTAAAGATATTAGAGATTGGTTTAAATGTTGGATTTATAAGTGTTGAATTATACAAATTGTATTATTATTTGAAATTTTTTGTTATTTGGAAGAGAACTTTGTAAATGAATTGATTTGAGTACTGACAACATATCAAGTAACATTGTCTGATAGTTCTAATAAGAGTTGTTAGGGGATGTTACATTCAGACTCACTTGCAATATTTTGCCACGTAGGGGGGCAAAGAGAGGATATGAGGACTAGCTAAAAAATAGCTGATTTTTTTTGCAAAAAGAACAAAACAAGAAGAAAGTAAGAATCCCAAAAGAATGAAGATGCAAAAGACAAAAAATCAGTCCAGCTAGAAGAGCTGAGGCCAATATAGGAAAAATGTCCAAGGATGAAGATCCATTTTGAAGGGTGAAGACCCGATGTCTAAGGATGAAGATTCATTTAGAAGGGTGAAGACCCAATGTATAAAGGATAAAGATCCATGTTGAAGGGTGAAGACCTGATGTCCAAAGAATGAAGATACATTTTGAAGGGGTGAAGACCCGATGTCCAAGGATGAAGATTCTTTTAGAAGGGTGAAGACTCGATGTTTAAAGGATGAAGATCCATATTGAAGGGTAGAGACCCGATGTCCAAAGGATGAAGATTCATTTTGTAGGGTGAAGACCTGATGTCCAAGGATGAAGATCCATTTTAAAGGGTGAAGACCCGCAGTCTAAGGATGAAGATACAATTTGAAGGGCAAAGACCCACAATCCATTGAAGAATTAAACAACTGGCTAGAAGAAAGGCAAAACTCTCAATTGACAGAAGGTCAGTCAGCTAGAAAGCTGAAACCAATTGACTAGAAGAAAGTCAGAATTCTCAAACAATAAAGGGATGATCAAGCCAAAAGAGCTTAAGTCTCAGGTCCAAATACTTAGTCTCAGGTCCAAGTACCCAAATCAAATCCAGTCTTGGGTTTAAGTACCCAGTCCTGAGTCTAAGAACCCAAATAAAATCTTGTCTCAGGTCCAAGTACCAGGTCTCAAGGCTAAGTACCCAAATCAAATTCAGTCTCAGGCTCAAGTATCCAGTTTCGGGTTCAAGTACCCAAATCAAATCCAATCTTGGATCCAAGTACCTAAATTAAAGTCTAGTCTTGGGTCCAAGTACCCAAATATAATCTAATCTCGGGTCTAAATACCCAGTCTCGGGTCCAAGTACCCAAATAAAATCCAGTCTTCGGTCCAAAACCCAACAAACCTCGGGCCCAGAACCCAAACCAACTCGGGTCCAAAATCCAAACCAACTCAGGTCTAGAACCAAAATTATTTTTTGAGTCTAGAACTCAATTCAATATCGGGTCTAAAATCCATTTTTGTTCTAAACCCAGTAAAAAAATCGTGTTATTTTTTGCTCTCTTTTGTTGTAGTCCCAGATCACTAACGCAGGGGGCAAACTGTAGACCCTTAATTTTGGACCAAATATAGTCTGGCCTTAATTAAAAGGGAGCTTGGTCAAGTTTAAAGATTTAAAATAGTCTGAAATAATTTTATAAACTTAAAATAGTCTAGTACAATATTAATATCTCAACACATAATAATATAATAATAAAAAAGAAAAAAGAAAAAAATATAATTTTTATTTTATTTTATTTTATAATAATAAAATATAATAACAATAATAATAAATATAATAAAAAGAAAATATAATAATAATAAAATATAATAATAAAATATAATTTGACAAAGACCCGATGAATCGATAGGCCCGATTCGCCACAGGCCTTACCTGTGGTGAATTTGAGATGCCAATTCCCTAAAGGCCTTTGCTTGTGGCGAATTGGCTTGCCAATTCATGGCCAATTCACCATTGACCAATAATCTGACCCTCGACTTGTTAGTTTCCTAATTGAGTTTGGATTCATATTAGTATTAGGGTGGGGGTGTTCTTTGCCTATAAATAATATAAAAGGGACTAGCAATTTTGGATTAAACAATTAAGAGAATTTTCTCAGCAACACCAAAGGAAGGAACAAAAATACCTGAAAGGAAGTAGCATATTGTCTTTTCTTGTGCTCAGCCAGAATTCAAACCGTTGTAAGCATAATTTTGATCAACGTTCAATGTGGTGTAGCCTTCAAACGAAGGTGTAATTTTATAATTCAATCCATTCAATTAATAGTTATAATTGTTTTTCAAAACATCATCATAGTAGCCTGCTTATCTAAAATATTGTTTTGTCCCATAGCTTGAATTTCTAAAACCCTAGTTGCATATTTTTAAATCGAAGCATAAACTATTTGTTTCATCCAACAAACTCACCTCATATTTATTATTAACAGTAGTACTTAATTTAAATTAACAACTTTAACTTAATCATCTAAAACCCTAATCCCCAGAAACCTATAGCCCTAACTTATAAAACTGTAAAACCACAAAACCTAAATACCCAGTAGCTTAATTTTCAAATATGAATGAATATCTGTAACTCTTTATTTTTCAAATATTCAAAAACCATAACCATGTTTCTCTAAAATCAAATACCTTGTTGTATTTTCCTAATAATAAAAACTTTAGCCATGCTTTTTTAATATCCAAAACCCGAAGTATGTTTTATTTATAAAACCTTTAAGCCTATTTCTCCAACATTAAAAACCCTAAATTATTTTCCAAAATCTCAACTAAAATCCTAATTGATTATTTCCAAAAAAAAACCCCAATATTATTTTCCAAAACCTAATTCTATTTCACAAGACCCTAGCTTTGCTTTCTAAAAATATTAAAACCCTAACTTTGTTTTCTAAAACCCTAAAAATCTTAGTTCATGTCACTAAAACCATAGTTTGTATACCTGTTGTTTAATATAATTTTAAGTGCAGATTTAATTATTTAACTTGTTAATACATATTTATAATGAGTGATTTATTGATTTTTTATGATGGATGATTTGCCTTTATTAACGCAAATATTTGAATGGTTTAATTCATTTCGTTAATTATTTTAATGTTGATTATTTTACTTTCAATATGTAAGAGGTATGTTTCTACTTTGTGGTTACCTCATTGATTAAGTTCCAATGTAGTTTAATTTATTTTGAATTTTGGATTAATGTAAAGGGCATGTTTCAACAAAATAGTGGGTGTCCTATTTTATTTAGTTTTAGACATTGGACATTGTAAAAGGTATGTTTCCATCTATGATGGGTGCTTGTTTTGCTTGCTTCATTTTAATAAAGTTTTGAATGCCTATTTCTTTTGGTAATTGTATGTATTATGGATGATATTATAATATTTTAGAATTCAATAATATTTAGACATGAAAAGGAGGCCTGTTCTAATGAACCGGGCATTTTGGGGGTGCTAAGTCACTCTCACCTGTCCCATACGTACACCAACTTTTCAAATCTTTTAGGGGGTTAGAGATTCCTTAGGAATCAAGTCATCCACCTCTTTCTATTTTTCTAGCCCACCCGGGTGGAGGCTCTATTTTCTCTGGATTTAGGCCCGTGTTCTCTAAGGCCCTGAGCCTAATAGTGCCGAATTTGCAAGAACCATTTCATATAAAAGTGGGGGCGAAAATCCCAGCTCACAAGTATTAATTATAACACCTGGCCAGTCCTTTTTTTTCCATATAATCTCCCTCCTTGGATGTATGTGAAGAAGCCATACATGTTTTTGACTCTACTCATTCATAGCCCAAAAGGATCGGATAATGACATAGATGTGTACTTACAACCATCGGTAACTGAGTTAAAAGATTTATGAGATATTGGACCAATAACATATGATGCTATGAGTGAGGATTTTTGCCCCCTCTCCCATGTGGAATGGTTCTAGCGACTTTGGTACTATTAGACTCAGGGCCTTAGAGAACACGAGCCTAAATTCGGAGAAAATGTAGTCTCCACCTGGACGGACCAAGAGAAAGAAAGGGGTGGATGTCTTGATTGCTAAGGAATCCCCAACCCCCTATTGGGTTTGAAAAGTTGGGTAAGCGTGGGGAAGGTAAGAAATGGCCCAGCACCCCCACAGCGCTTGGTTCATTAGAACCGGCCTCTTTTTTTGGTCTCAATATTATAAAATTATTAAATATAATGATATTGTCCATACTAAATGCAATCATAAGAATAAGTAATTAATTTATTAAAATCACAATGAGTTCAAACAAAATAAATGAATAGGCACCCATCATGAATGGAAACATGCCTTTACAATTGTCTAATGTCCAAAAGAAAACAAATAACATAGGATACCCACTAATTGGTAGAAACTTATCCTTTACATTAATCCAAAACCTAAAATAAATTGAATTACATGAAACTTAATAATTGAGTAAAAGTCTAAAGTCTCGAAAAAAGTAAAAGTCCTAGCCGAAGTCCCTGAAGTTCAAAGTCTGCTGCAGTTCAAAGTCCCCAAAGAAAAGACCCCTCTATGTTTTAATCTTGTTATTTATAGGAAATTCACCCCAAAAAACCTAATAATTATCAATTTAGAAAATATTAAAAATAATCTGAGTTAAATAAGATTTTGGCAAAAATTGCCCGTGTGAACGGGCTGTGAGGAGCTGTGAAGGCCTGTTACGAGGGCTGCGGAGCCTGGGCTTTCTGCACTTGTGAGGATTACAAGGGCTAGGGCAAGGGACTTGTGAGATGGCTCATAATTTGCTGCAGGCCTATGGCGAATTGGCTCGCCACGCAGCGCTACCGCATGTTGCTCGTCGATTCGTCTGATGTTTTTATTTTTTATTTTATTTTTTTATTAAAAATAAATATTATATTAAACATAAATATTTATAATTTTTCCCTTTTTATTTTAAATAATAAATATTATATTATTATTACTAAAATAAATAATAAATATTATAAAAATTATTTCAGATAGTGTTAAATATTCATAGTTCACTTAATCACCTTTTAATTAGTGTTAGACTGGACTTAGTAAAAAAATAAGGTCTAAAGTTTGTCCCTTGCTTGAAAGATCTGAGACTTTAGTATAAGAGAGTGAAAAGCAACATGATTTTGAGCTGATTCAGATGAGGATGGGTTCTCGACCCGCAGTTGATTGATTAGGTTTGGACCCAAGGTGAATTCTGGACTAGAAAAAGATTTAGGTTCTGGACCCGAGATTGGGCTTTGTGTTCTCAAACCTAAACTAGATTTGGGTTCTTAATCCTAAACTGGATTTGGATTCTCGACCTAAAATGGGATTTGGATTCTGGATCCGAGATTGAATTTTGGGTTGTCGACACTAAACTTGATTTTGGGTTCTCGACCGTAAACTAGATTTTGGGTTTTTGACCCAAGACTAAATTGAGATTCTCGACCTGAGACTAGATTTTGGGTTCTTGATCCAAGACTGAATTGGGGTTCTCGATGCAAAACTGAATTTTGGGTGCTTGACCCAAGACTGCACCCAAAAATGGATTTTGGTGCTCAACCCAAAACTGGATTTTGGATTCTTGATCCAAGACTAGATTGGGGTTCTCGACCCAAAATAGAATTTTGGGTTCTTGACTCGAAACTAGATTTTGGATTCTCGACCGAATACTGGATTTGGGTTCTCGACCTAAAAATAGATTTTTGGGTGCTCGACCCAATACTGAATTTGACTACCGTTTATTAGTTGAGAATTTTGGCTTCCTTCTAACCAGCTGCTCCATTCTCTAATGGATTATGGGTCTTTATCCACCAAAAATGGATATTTATCCATTGGAGATCGGGTCTTTACCCTTCAAAATGGATCTTTATCAATTGAAAATCGGGTTTTTACCCTTAAAAAATGGATCTTTATCCATTGAAAATCGAGTCTTTACCCTTAAAACATGAATCTTTATCCATTGGAGATCGGGTCTTTATCCTTAAAATATGGATCTTTATCCATTGGAGATCGGGTCTTTACCCTTAGAACATGGATCTTTATCCATTGGAGATCGGGTCTTTACCCTTAAAACATGGATCTTTATCCATCAGAGATCGGGTCTTTACCCTTAGAACATGGATCTTTATCCTTTGGAGATCGAGTCTTCACTCTTTAAATTGGATCTTCATTCTTTTGGATATTTGTTCTATATTGGCTTCAACTCTTCTAGCCGGACTGATATTTTGTGTAATATCCCAAAATGTGCCTTGAAGTTTTAGTATAATTGTTGTTTTATTTGAATTAAAATGTATATGTTATTAGAAAGAGAAAATAATTTAAAAAGGAGTGTATATGTTGTATATATGGATATATATATAACATATACACAAGTCAAATGGATGGTCAAAGGAAGAATATATTTATTTTGGTTATTTATGAAATTACTAAAAAGGGCATGTAAGTGAAAGGAAGTTAAAACAAATAGATGGGGGTATTTAAGTAATTTTCTTTTTGGAATGCTTGGTGGAGGTTTAAAGAGATGAAAAGTTTGACTTTGTTTCTTCATTTTCTTTTCTTCTCCTTTGGTGGCCGGCCATTATCAAGACAAGAGAGCAAGAAGAAGGTTTTGAGTTCTAAGATCAAATTGAAGGAGATTTCAAATAAACAAGTTGGAATTTCAAGAAATTTCATTATTTTGGTAAGTTCTCTCTTGATTGCTCTTGTTGTTTTTGAAGTTATTTTTGAGTTTGATGAAGTGTTGTTGATAATATGGTTAGGATTGCTTGTGGTGTGTTTGTATGTGTTGGAAATGGAATTAAAGATAAGAAGTTAGGTTGGTGTTGGTGATGGAAGAGTAAGAGTTGTGTTTAGTGAAATTTCTTTCTGTTTTACAATTAGTAAAGGCTGTGACTTGTACGATTTTTAATTAAATATAGAAAAATTTTATTGAAGTGAATTTTTGATATGTTGTGCCTCTATGAGTCTAGAATGACTGAAAAATATGTTGATTCGATTTTGGAATGGTTATGATTTTGGAAAGATTATTTTTATTAGACCTGTTCCAGCAGGTACCTTAACTGAGACAGCTATCTTTCAGGATTTTTTATAAAATATAGAAAAATAATATCCAGTTGAATTTTGGATATGTTGTGGCTTAGTGATTCTAGTATTTGATAAAAATAATTTGGAACCACGTTGATTGAATTTGATTTATGGAATTCACAAAGTTCAGAACTGCTGCCAGGATGCAGGGCAATTGGGGCAGTCTGGTTGGGTGAACTATTTGACCAGGATTTTGTATTCAGTTTGATCTGAAATTTTAAAGGAATGATTTTAAGATGTAAAACTAAATTCTGTAAAAATTTTAGAGTTTTTAGTCAAGTAGATTATTTTATACAAATTTTCAAAATAAGGATAAAGTGGAGTCTAAAACCAGAATTTACTATTCATATTGTCATTTTGCTAATATTCCTTTTGGATTAGGTTGTGAAGAGGTTGAATTGCCCTAACCTAAGTGTTGAGGATTCTTGGAAGAGTAGGTGTATAGATTGGTGTGAGTTAGTTTTAAGGTAAGTACAAACTACATTATTGCATACATTCATATGATATTGAGACTTGAGACATATTTGGTTATAATGTGAATGTTGTGATGAGCATGTAAAATATGTGTTAATGCCATTGATTATATCCATTTGAATAATGAATTGATTAATGTGATTTGAAATATAACGAAATGTGAAATGTGCAAGATGTGATGATGAAATGAAATGTGAAAGATATGATGTTATGAAGAGTTGCTTTATTGTGATTTGAGATCATATGAGATATGAGGCCATGATTGTTGGCTCTGATGATGCAAATGAGATGATTGAGACATGGTTGCCTAATTTGCTTATGAAATATAAAATGAATTGAGAAAGAGATTATGAAGAGATGAATGAAATGTTTGTGTGCTTAATATGTTATTCAGATTTCAGAGTTCTGGGTTTGGCGGCATGCCTATGAAATATATGAATAATAGTAACAGTCTTGCCGGGTTGAGGATCTCCTCGAGATTAGTCGGGTTGAGGTCCAAGAGATTGGGTCTGTTACACTTGTTTTGGTAACAGTCTTGCCGGGTTGAGGATCTCCTTGAGTCTAGCCAAGTAGAGGTCCAAGAGACTGGGTCTGTTACCCTATCCATGGATAGATATATATATGTGTATATCGCCTACGGGCTTGATGATTATTATTATGGACCAAAGCAGTAACTCTGAACTTTGAATAACATATTAGTGTATTTTGGGCCCATGCTTGTCTTTGTTTTCAATGTGAATCATGAATGTTTTGATTAATTATTAAATAATGTAAAATTGTGAAATATAATATTCTCTTGAATTGATCTTGAATCTTGATTGTGTGACATTAGCATGGCATTAAAGCATCATAGCACTGTAGTTTGTACCACTAAGCCGTTGGCTTAGCGCGAATGTGATTCTTCGTGCAGGTGACAGGGAAGAACCAGAGAGTTCCTCTAGGCCGAGTCAAGCCTAGATTTTGAAGAGAGAATAGTGGGCTTTAAGATCGAAGACTGACTGCCAAACATGTATAAATTTTATGTGTTGTAAAACTTGAGTTTTGATGTATATGAATTTGTAAATATTGTTACTTTTCATTGCATAGTGAACAAATATTTTATCTACTGTATTTCATAATAAACCTTTACTTTATTTTGTACTAGAAGTGTAAATCCTTTTTGCAGGTTGTAGTTGAGGTTATAAGGGGGATTTATTGGACGTGTACTGAGAATGATTTTGTTTGCATTGGTTTGTGTAAAAATGTTTTCAAAAATCAGAAAAAAAAAACCAGTTTTGTCGACACTTGGGATTAAATTTTTAGGCGAAACTATGGCAAAATTTCTGTAAAAATCGGAACTAAAATTTGACTAAGTAAAAGTGGTAGCAACATTAGGATAGTGTGGCGCCTCTATTCAGCTTACACACGTAGGTCGGGAAGGGGTGTTACATTTTGTCTTTTGCATCTTCATTCTTTTGAGAGTTCTAATGTTCCATTCTATTGTTCTTCCTTTTGCAAAAAATTTAACTATTTTTTAGCTGGCCTTTATATCTTCTCCTTCTTCATCCTTGCCCCCTACGTGGCAAAATATTGAAAGTGAATCTAAAAATGTTTTGTACACACATAAACTCTAAAAATTGAAAGGAGAAACTTTGCCCCCTGTGTAGGCTCAAACCAATGATTTTTTCTCATGTAGGCTCTATTTGATGTTTGTGTATTGTCTGGTTCCTTGCATAAGCATACATCTCCATTTTTATAAAGTGACTGGATCTTCCTCAAGCAATGGGCCTTCCATGCCCCCTAATTCAGTATCTTCTTTTGATTCTTTACTTCCTAGAGGGTTTGCTGTTCATTTTAACAAATGATAGGTAACACAAGATAACAAAATGCAATATGATATGCTCATGTATGCATGATATGCATGGATTATAATTACAATTATTCCATCGACTCACAGACTGAGGTGCTCAACTAAAGTGTTCTCATTGGCTCCTTCTAGATGCTCGTTCACGTCTTGCATTGGAATGGCAAAAGGCTTCGCTTTTATTGCTTTAATCTTTAAGATGCTAAAAAAATGAGTAGTGGAGGCCCCAAGCAGCATAGTTAGAGATACATCCATTTCAAACTGTGATTCAACACGTCAATTGGTGCCTTCTTCATAACCTTACCAATAATCATTTACTTTGCCCAATGTGCCGTTCGAGGTTCGATAGTTCAATATACTTCCCTTATCTTGAAGGCTTGGTATGACAAAAACACTTTTTTTAAAATCTTAAAATCATATTTTGGCTTTGTCAAATTATTATCGTTATACCTCAGGACTTGATTTTTCAAATTAACATATCTATAACATGATAACCCTATTTATAGTACTAAACTCGGGAATCATTTCTATTTAAGCAAGAACTGTTGCACTCCAAATAGGCACATACACATTACTTGGTCAAAGGTCTCATCGAGTTTGAATATTGCCTATCTCAATGCATGCTTATTCAAACTATCTCCACTAATAGACTATACCCACTAAGAGCGATCAATAGGTCTTTAATGGGCTTGAAACAAGATCTATAAGGGACACGGGTTAAATGAAGGCCATTTGTAAGTTAGAGCCGTTGTGACACAATGGACAAACCTTGAAACTACAAATTTCTTGTTTAGATAGTTGAAAGTATGAAAAGATAGAGCTTTGAACATTCTTCTTTCTTCTTGACATGAATATGGATCTTGATTAGGACAGTCTTTTGCCTTTGCAAAAAGTTTGGTACCCACATTTCTTCCTTTTCTTCTTTTTCCTTTCTCTCTCTCTCTCTCTCTCTTTTTTTTTTTACTTTTTTTACCCCTTTTTCTTTTAGCTTCTTTATCATTTTGTCCTTTTCCCTGTGAGGCTGTCTAGTACAAGAAATTCAAGAACTAGATGACCTTTCTTCTATCTCTCTGATTTTGGTTGAGTTGCTGGTTAGGTTGGATCAATTCAAGTCAGACCGTCCTTATAAACTAAATGGAAGTCTTCTGCTACTTTAGGTAAGAAGAACGTTGTTGACTTTCTAAATGGGCCTTTTAGGTTAACTGCCCCTTTTTCTTTTTCTTTTTTCTTTTTTTTCTTTCTTCTTTTTTCATTTATCTCTTTTTTTCTTTTTTTTTCTTAGTGATAATGAGACTTGTCAAAAGTATCGTAACGGTTCAGGGTGGGTTATTGGGGTTTACAAGTCAATGAAGAGTAAGCTAAAATTTTATGAAGGCTCAAAAGGACAACTAAGGATTGATATTTAATTGGGTAGATACTAGTTGTTAGCTTATCAAACAATGTCTAGATCATCTCTCTCTTAAATAAGCAAAATTTAATTTCACCTTGAAAGTTCGTCAAAGCATGTTCTAAGATCAACTAGGACCTAGACACTCATAATCATGCAGGAGCCCTTTCTAAGTAAGCATGCACAACTCAATGCTATAGTGCAATTTTCTCACCTAGTAAAGTCATTCAGACCATGATGCATAGAAATAATAATTTATAAATATCAAGGTAGGCTCATCATCGGTTGAGAACCAAAATGAACAAAGATCAATATAAAAATTTAATAATTTATTCGAACAAACATAATTTGAAAAATATAATTATTCAAATTAAATATTAAATAAAACAAAATAAAAGAGTATCATTCAAGCTAAGGGAAGTTCATTGAGTTGAGCTTCTTCTCTCTTCACATCTTCAATACACTCATCTTGAAAAGAAGAAAAGACAAAATCTTCCTCCAATCCTCTTCCTACCATGAAGGATGCTGATGGAGGTACTCTTTCAAATTTAGGCAAAAGATTACTCTTGGTATTGGGCTTATCAGGCTCAGGCAACTTTCCACTATCAATCAAATCTTGGATCTCATGCATTAGACGAGCGCATTTATCCTTCTCATGGCCTTGCATTTGATGAAATTGTCAGAAGGCCTCGACATCGAAGTTTGATAGCAGAGCATTATGTAGCAGTTGTGGAGCCAATGGTTGTAATAACCCCTTCTTTTGTAGCTTGTTTAAAACCCAAGACAGAGGTTTTCCCAACTCTAAAAACTGTCGTCTACTTCCTTGACCAGCTGCATTAACATTGGCTTCCTTATGTGTACTTTGATTTTCAGACTAATAATTTTATTTTGCAAAAAAATGGTTCCTCTCTTTCCCACTCTTCAATTTGCAAGCCAGCTTGAAGAAGATCTTTGAAATTCCTTATAAGGGTGTGAGATAGATTTTCATGGAGATTAGGTAGCACCCCTCTTGCAATCATCCTAATTTGGTCAGACTCATCTAGCCTCTTTTTGAGAAGTGCAACCTTATTTCTCCACCTTTTCACATAATCAACAAAATTCTTGCTATGCTTCTGTCTGATAGTTTCCACCTCCATTAGGGTTACTTCTAGCTCGATATTGTACCCATACTGTTGAATGAAGGCTTTGTACAACATGTCTTAATCTTTTTGGGTATTTTCCTCTAAGGTGTTGAATTGGTTCTGCACAACAGGATCCAATGAGAGCATGAAATACCTTAGAATTTGAGCCTCAGTAGCTCTGGTAGACTGCATGCCAGTGATATATTGCTTAACATGTAAGTGAGGATTTCCTGTACCATTGTACCTAGAGAAGGAAGGCATCTTGAACTTATAAGGCACCTCCTCATCTTGTTCGAATAGCTTGTCTATTTCTGACATCTCATTGACTTTCAACTTCTTTTCAAATTTCTTCTCTAAATTAGTAATCATCTTTTCCACATTTGAAGTTTCAGTCTTTTCCACATTTGCTCTTTCCACAACCTTCGATTCTTTCTTCTTATCTTGAGGATCTTGACAGTATTGAGCCCAGTCATCATCACCATCAACAACTATTTGTCATCATCAAAGGATACCTAACTAACCTTAGCCTTCCCTTTATCCTTCGGCTTCTTAGTGTTGGAAGATGCCTCAATAGTGTTCTCCAAAAGTGCAGCCAGTTGGATCCTCATAGTCTGATCCAGGACCTCTTTCAATTCTTCCATCTTGGCATTGAGGGCATCATCCACTATCCTTTGAATTTGTTTGGAATCCATTGCTCTTAGTGAGAAGCTAATTGAGTCGCTACTGGATTCTACATCACTAGCATAGGTTGGGTTATTGTACACTTTTGAACTGTTGCACTCCAGGAGTCGCCACTATGAGTGAGGATTTTCACCCCCACTCCCATGTGGAATGGTTCTTGCAACTTTTTCACTATTAGGCTCAGGGCCTTAGAGAACACGGGCCTAAAACCAGGGAAAATATAGTCGCCACCCGAACAGGCTGGAAAAAGAAAGGGATGGATGACTCAATTTCTAAGGAATCCCTTATCCCCTATTACATTCGAAAAGTTGGGTATGCATGGGAAAGGTGAGAAATGACCTAGCACCGCCACAACACTCAGTTCATTAGAACCTGCCTCCTTTTCAGGTCCTAATATTATAAAATTTTTAAATATAATGATATTATCTATACTACATGCAATCATAATAATAAGTAATTACCTTATTAAAATCACAATGAGTTCAAACAAAATAAATGAATAGGCACCCATCATGGATGGAAACATGCCTTTACAATTATCCAATGTCTAAAACAAAACAAATAACATAGGAAACCCACCAATTGGTGGAAACGTATCCTTTACATTGATTCAAAACTTAAAATAAATTGAATTACATGAAACTTCACAATTGAGGTACCCAATCATGGAAACATACCTCTTACAATTTCTTGAAACTAAAAATAAATCAAAGCATTCATCCAAAAATTCATCATAAAATTAAATAAGAACAAATCATCTATTAAGACGTATAATAAATCAACCATCAATACATATTATAATCACGCATCGAAACTTAAATAAAGCAGTAGATATATGAGTATAGATTTTACACTTAAATTATGGTTTAAGAAAAAAACATCTAGGGTTTTAATTTGAAAACTAACAATATTATTTCCCAAGAGGATTAAGCTACTGTGATAGTTGGAAATAGAATTAATTAGGATTTAGGGTGTTGGAGATTTAGGAAAACAGTTTGAGTCTTTTTGAAAATAGATTAAGGTTTTGAAAAAAATGTAAGAATTCTAATGTTGGGGAACTAAATTAGTGTCTTGATGATCATATTATTGCTCTAACTTGAAACCTAAGCTACTACACAAAATAATTTATGCTACTGTGTAAACTAAATTAAAGGAAGAATTTAATAACCTAGGCAATGTGATGATGGTTTGATAGATGAAGATGATTAATGATTTTAATAATCAAAATTAAATCAACATACCGACATTTGAAGGCTCCACCATAATTGTTTAATGAAACTCTGGCTGAGCAAGACCAAGGCAATCTATTGGCTGCCTTTGTAAAATTATCTTTTTTTGTGTCTTTTGTTGCTTCTCTCTCTGCCTCATTTTCTTTCTTTTCTTTTTTCTTTGCATTGCTAAGGTTTTTTTTTTGTTCTTTCTTTCGTCCAAAATTTTCAACCTCCAAAGTCCAAAGTCTCGAAAAAAGTAAAAGTCCTAACAATCCTAATTCGACTTGGTCTTGGTTTGCCTTTAATTAAATTAATTTTAATCCGACATGGTCTTGGCTGGCCTTGAATTAAATTGCTTTTAATCCAACATGCTCACGATTTGTCTCGAATTGAAAACATTCTAATTCGATATGCCTTAGTAAATTGTTTCAAAATAGGAAGTTTTACGAGGTTTTAACCTAATATATCCTTCTATTAACACAAGATCAAAGAGAAGAGGGCATTAACAACCTCCAACACCATTAAAGTATCACACACCAACTAAATAATTATCAAACAGAAAATGAAAAGCGATCTAATATAGAGAAAGCATTATCAAACAAGGCAGTAGCTACTGTATTAGCTTTGTTCAATTGAGATTCTACAACTGGTGCAATCACAAAGTTTGGATCAATGTGAAATATTTGTTGAACCAACAAGCAGAGGTTTGAAATTCCTCATCTAATCAGTTTTAAAATTCAAGTAGTTCATCTATTGTTATTTCATTGAATTATTTCACTTCATTCTTCTGTTATTTTTTTTTATAAAATATCCAGTAAACTATTTTGAAAATCTATGTCTGTAAAACTTTTTTTGAATGTCCAATAACAAACTTTATCCATGGTAGCTTATTGAATTTTGATTCAATATTACAGTAACCTTAATTCAAATATCACAATAGCAATAGCAATAGCAATTGATTTCATTCAATATTAATTTGAAATAAAACATAATCTAATGATCCAAAATTTATAAATATGGTTACATAAATTCTTTTTTCAAAAACCAAAACCCTAGTTCCATTATTTAAAGCAAAAAGCCTAGTTTTTAAATCAAAATCCTAAAAATCCTAATCCTATTTTTCTAAAACCAAAACCCTAATTTAGTTATAAAAGTTCTTGTAATATCCTCATATATGGCCTAAAAGTTTTGATTAAGTTGTTGATGTTGTTGTTATTGTTGTTGTAGTGATATATTGGATTGAATATATGTGTTAAATTGCAAGAGAAAAGATATTGGAAAGTGAATGCTTGTGTATATGTGTTTTGGGGAAAAGAATTAGGGTTTAGAGAGAATGGTATATGTTGTGTATATGATGATATATATAACATATAAATTGGTCAAATATAGAGTCAATATAAGAGGATATTTTATGTGGAATGTGCAATTACATATAAGGGCTTATATGAGACAAAAAGTTAGTTATATGATTGAGGGCATTTTGGTAATTGCTTGGATAAGATCACTTGGTGGAGATTAAAAGCAAAATTTGACTTTGTGTCTTCATCATTTCCTTCTTTCTTTCAAAAAGTGGCCGGCTCTCCAAAAACCAAAAGGAAAGAGAGGTGTTCTTGATGTTAGAAGCAAATTCAAGAAGCAATTAAAGGACTTGGTTAAAGATTTATGAAATTTCTTCATTTGAGGTAAGATCTTTTCCTTGATTTCTTCTTTTCTTTTAAAGGGGTGTTTGAAGTGAATTAGGGTTGGTAGGATTTGATGATGAGATGTGTTTGTGTTGTGTTTTCAAGTGTTAAATTGGTTTTAAGTTAATAGGTGTTGTTGTTGGAAGTAGTATATGTTGATTTTGAAAGGTGGAGAAGGATGGTGATTTTAGGGTTTTGAGATGGTTTGTGTTTAAATGTAATATTAATGTATTGTGAAGTGGTTTTGTGATGAATGTGTGTTTAGAACATTGATTATATTCATTTGAAACATGTTATAAGGTGTTAGAATGCATTTAGAAGAGTGTTGGATTTGGTTATAGTTATGTTCATGGGTGACACGGCCAATAGAAATGGAGAGACACGGCCAAGACTTAATGTTTTGGAGAGACACGGCCAAGTCCATGGAAACTTGGCCATGTGTGTGAGATTTTGGAGAGGACATGGATGTGTCTCATGCCAGTGTCTGCCACTGCCAATTTGTTTTGGGAGACACGGCCACATGCTTGGCCGTGTCCCTCAAGTGGGCTGCCCGTGTCCCTCAAATGTGTTGGTTAGGTTTTTATTCTTTGTTCTAATTGCATTGTAATGATTCTTCAAAGGTATTTTGGTACCTAAACCTAAACATAAACACTTTAAACATACTTCAACCAAAGAATGCCCTAATCAAATGGATGTGGAAGATCTTAAAAATATGAATGATGTAGATTGTTCTTTGCCCTAATTGCATTGTTGAGATTGAACAATGGTATGTCATATGTAATGTGAATCTTGTAAATGATAATGTGTGTTATGGATAATGTATGTTGAGATGCTATATGCAAAATATGAAATGTGATGTAAAGCCATTGTGATTGGCTATGATGATACAATTGAATGATGTATGGCATATTTGCCTAATTGATGAGGAAGATTGAGAAAGAGTTTGATAAAGAGAATAAAGAAATAAGTGTATGCTTAATATGATATTCAGTTTCAGAGTTCTGGTTTTTGGAGGCATGCCTATTTAATGAAAGGTAACAGTCTTGCCGGGTTGAGGATCTCTTCAAATTGAATTGAATTGAGGTCCAAGAGACTGGGTCTGTTACACAATGATAATTGATATTATGAGATATTTGATTTGTACCAGTCTTGCCGGGCTGAGGATCTCCTCGAGTTAGATGAGTTGATGATCTAAGAGACTGGGTCTGTTACGCTATCCATGGATAGAGATATATATGTATATGTTGCCTACGGGCTTGATAATTGTGTTTATGAACCAAAGCAGTAACTCTGAATTCTGAATATCGTATTAAATACTTGATGGGCCCATAGGTGTCTAGGTTTTATGTATACCATAAAGGATATTCTAATGTAATGAAATGTTAATATTACTTAAATGATGAAACGGACTATTTACGGAATATTGTCTGTTGAGTGTGATCTTTATTGATTGAGTGTGTATCATTGATGTTGATTTGTTAATACATATGTGTGAACCTCTTTTTTCCGCCCGAAAAGGATCCGGGCGAAAGTTCACTCGTTGTCGGGAGTCGCCACTCAGTTTATTTTGTTCGAAGGGAAAAACTAAGAAAACCCTTGTTTGACTCCAATAACTTGTCCAATGTAAAGGTTTCTAGTCTGCGAACCCAAGGAGGATTCGGGGACTATGTCATGCTTTTGATTAACTTGCAAAAATGGAACAAATTTAAAGACAAAAAGATTGTTGGTAGTTTGTGGACTTGCTATTTGGGGTGAATCCCAAACATGCCTACATACTCCCGTTTGAATAGGAGATCAAAGCCCATGTAG
The DNA here is from genome assembly GCA_947685225.1 of Garcia nutans. Taxonomy (NCBI): domain Eukaryota; kingdom Viridiplantae; phylum Streptophyta; class Magnoliopsida; order Malpighiales; family Euphorbiaceae; genus Garcia; species Garcia nutans. Next base: position 24,777,926 of record CANTUV010000007.1, on the reverse strand, counting down.
TTCGGAAAAGCCTATTTAAAGGCGATTGAAAATTATGCTTCATGCATGTGTGTGTGTATGCTTCGTGCATTTTTCAGGCATTTTGCCAAATTTGTGAGATTTAGCACTTAGTGCTAAATGGTGAGATTTGGGTACTTTGTACCAAAAGAGTGGAATTTAGGCTCCATGCCAAAGGTTGATTTTAATTGAGTCGGGCTTCATGCCAGAGTTGTAAAATTTAGCACTTTAGTGCTAAATGGTGCAATTTTAGGTACTTTGTACCAAAAGAGTGCAATTTAGGCCTTTGGCCAAGTGTGGTCGGGCTTCATGCCAAAGATGTGAGATTTAGCACTTAGTGCTAAATTCTCCAATTTTAGGTACTTCGTACCAAAATGGTATAATTTAGGCTCCGTGCCAACAGATTGATTTTAATTGTGAAATGTAGGTACTTTGTACCAAAAAGATGTAATTTAAGTCTTTGTGCAAAAGAGGCTGATTGATTAGTCCATTAGGCCTTAGACCTAAAAGGATTAGGTCTTTGACCGAGAAGAACTTGAGAAGAAGATAGAATGTTTATGATATGCTTAAATTGACCAAAGATGAATTATGATATTACCTTGATCAGAATTTTTCCACTTCTAAGTTACAGATCTTGTTTCCTTGCACTTTTGAGTATGATTCTTGGTTTCTACAACACAATATTAGAAATTTTTAAGCATAAAAATTTCGTCAGCATCTGGGCATAGGAGGTCTGAAAAAGTCTCCCTCTTTTGAAAATCTGAAGCCTATATATAGGCAAAATCGGGCTGCACGGCGGCCGGTCCGCCGGGAACGGCGGCTGAGCCGCCATGGACGACGGCGCCTGGCCGCCGTGGGAGGAGGCCGGGCCGCCGGTCCCGGCCCACTGCAACTCGCGCTACTTCTGCTAAAACTGACTTTCCGGGAGCCACGGGCCTCCAAAAATTATTCTGAGACCATATCCATGATCCTTGCGTCGCACCGGACATTTCAAGTACCATGAAGACATACTTTCGGTGGAGTTTTACCGTTGCCTGCCAGTCCGGCCTGGTCTGAGGAATTTGGCTTTCCGAGCCTCAAAATTTGAATGTTCACAATTGCCCCCCAATGGGGTCCATAAAAATGATTTATGGAACTCAGTGGTCTTCTGAAGAGCGAATTTTGAGCGAGGTGCAAAAAGACCCGTGTTTTCAGTTTTTTCTATAAATAGGCTCATTTCATTCAATTTTCATTTGCTTTCATTCATTCTTCTTCTTTTACTTCTTTCAAATTTTCTTTCGACGATGGATTTTACCGGCTTTGAAGACCTCGAAATCCCACTCCCTCCCTGCGATCTTTTACTTGAGGAGGAGAAGCATAGTTCTCAGACCGGCTGCTATGAGGTGAGTACATTCCCATTTGTCCATCTAGTATGCATGCTTAGGAATTTTATTTATTTCCAGTAAGGAACTTAGAAATAAATTTTAGGAACATTTCCTTCACATGTACTAGTAATGAATTAGGATCTGTACCAGGCTTCATTATGTTCGGCCATCAGTAATTATTTCTAGTAAAGAACTTAGAAATAATCCTTTAGGGATCCACACCCGGCTGGGGAAAGAACTTAGATCTTTCCTGAATTTGTCCATCTTTTCTGAATTTGAAATTTTTTTTTTCAGAACTCTACGATCAAGATATCTATAGCTGAGCGTCCAATGGTTACTATTCCGGCTTACATCTTTGATGCCGGGCACCCAGTGGGGGATCTTATCAGACCTGCTTTCCTCCACCATTTGAGGGCTATAGATGTGGGCAGAGATATCCACCAGGATTTGATCTGTGCTTTAGCCGAGCGCTGGTGGCCTACTACTGACACCTTCCATTTTTCTTGGGGGGAGATGACAATGACACCTACAGACTTTTCCATCATTTCTGGGATTCCCTTTGGCGTTGAGATGGTGGAGTCTTATGATGACTGGCGGCAGGACATTTCTTCAGCCGACATGGTTACTTTGATCGGGGTCGACTATCCTCGATATCAGGCGCCTCGCTGCATTCAGCGGAGGTGGCTTGTGGAGCAAGCGCCAGGTATCTACACTGGTTACGAGACAGGCAACCTTACTGCTGACCAGACGGCCAGGTTTACCTTGCTTCTCCTGTTTGCTAGCTCTTTCTTATCAAACAGGAAAGATGCAGTGAGTCTCAATGTGCTGAAGAGCCTACTTGACCTGACACGGCTTCATACGTAAGATTGGGCTAGCATGATGCTGTGTAGGTTGTATGACGACATGTCAGACCTCTACTATACCCATATTACTCCGTGTGGCCTGTATTACTTTTGGGAGGTAATGTAAAGAACATTTCCCTTATCTTTATATATGTTGACATACACAAATTCTGATTTTTTTTTTAGACTTGGGCTTACGAGTACTTTCCTGACATCGCCCCTTTTCTTCGTGAGATACCTGCTCCCGCAGATCCTCTTTCCCCCATTGCTTGGAGGTGGTATAGAGAGAGGGTAGAAGTACCAAAGAGGAAACTTCCCATCAGAGTGCTGAGATCGTTCTTCGACAGCTGCCCAATGGACTCAGTAAATGCTTTATCATCATCTTTTTTATTATATTAGAGAAAATGATTCACTAATATAACAAATGTTTACAGGTTGCATCTAAAGTGATGTCTAGCCAACTGGCAGAGTGGATAGCTCAAGATTACAGCTTTCAGCGATCAGAGTTTCTGACTCGACGACGATTCATACTTCCCCATCCAGAATTTCGACGGTATTATCTCGCTGAGAGGGTGACTTTCCAGATTGCCGGTTTCTGTGCAGTTCCCGTGGATCCCCCTGATGATATGTTATCTTCAACACTTCTGCCTGTTACTGTGTCCCAGTATGAGGGCGACCCTTTTGAGTCGGCTTATGCCCCGGATGAGGAGGATTATGACTTCTACTGTCTTCATCGACTGATGCCACGCATTGGGGCACGATTTGACTCTGTACCCCCTTATTGGTCTTCCCACTCTTCGGCTCCCACTTCTAGCACTCCGAGAGACCATCCCTCTCCCGACCAGCGAACTGACAGACCCTCTTTCTCTAGGGCTGAGACTTCCGCTTTCGGGGCTGGACCATCAGACACTGGAGGAAGCAGCAGTTCATCTCATTTGAGGCCTCCCGCATCTGTCCTTATAGCTGCCGGCCAATTTGACCCTATTTTAGCCGATTTGAGGCTGCCTTATGCTGTTCGTCATCATGCACCTGGTGGTTGGGTGACCCGACCAATTAGTGCAGAGGGTGCATGTAATATCCTCATTTATGCCCTAGAAGTTTTGCATATTGTTGTTGTTGTTATTGTTATATATTGGATTGAATATATGTGTTAAATTGTAAGAGAAAAGAAATTGAGAAGAGAAAGTATATGTATATGTATTTTGGGAAGAAATAGGGTTTAGAGACAAATTTATATGTTGTGTATATGTTAATATATATGACATATAAAGTGGTCAAAAGGCTTGGTCAATGCAAGAGAAGATATTTATTTGAGATTGGTAAATTACTTAATTGGGCACATATAAGACAAAAAGATAATTATGTGAATAAGGGCACTTTGGTAATTGCTTGGATAAAATCACATGGTGGATATTTAAAGAAGGTTTGACTTGTGTTTTCTTCATCATTTCTTCTTCCTCTTCTTGTTGATGGCCGGCCCTCCATAGCCAAAGAGAAAGAAAGAGACAAGTGATGGTTTTGATGATTTCAAGCTTAAATTGAAGAAAGATTAAGTGTTCAAGTGTTGATTTAAGAAGTTTTTAACTAAGGTAAGATCTTTTCTCTAATTTCTTCAATTCTTTTGAAGTGGTATGATTAAGTTGCTTATGGTATGATTGTAAGTATTGATTTTGCTTGATAGATGAGAAGTTGGGTTGGTGTGGGTGATGGAAGAGTAAGATTGGTGTTTAGTGAAATTGTTTCTGTTTTAGGATTAGTAAAGGCTGTGACTTGTATGATTTTTAATTAATTTTAGAAAAATGTTCTTGAAGTGAATTTTTGATATGTTGTGCCTCTATGAGTCTAGAATGACTGAAAAATATGTTGATTCGATTTTGGAATGGTTATGAGTTTAGAAAGATTATTTTTATTAGACCTGTTCCAGCAGGTACCTTAACTGAGACAGCTCTATTTCGGGATTTTTAATAAAATGTAGAAAAATCATATTCAATTGAATTTTGGATATGTTGTTGCTTAGTGAGTCTAGTATTTGAGAAAAATAATTTGGAACCACGTTGATTGAATTTGATTTATGGAATTCACAAAGTTCAGAACTGCTGCCAGGATGCAGGGCAATTGGGGCAGTCTGGTTAGGTGAACTATTTGACCAAGATTTTGTGTTCAGTTTGATCTGAAATTTTAAAGGGATGATTTTAAGATACAAAACTAAATTCTGTAAAAATTTTAGAATTTTTAGTCAATTAGATTATTTTATACAATTTTTCAAAATAAGGATAAAATGGAGTCTAAAACCAGAATGTATTATTTATATGAATCATATCAATTGTTCTTTGCCCTAATTGCATTGTTGAGATTGAGCAATGTTATGTTATGCATTGTGAATGGTTATGTGTTTCATGAATGATATACATTGAAATTGAAATGATAATTCAAATAAGACATGATATGAGACAATGCCATTGTGATTGGCTATGATGATGATATTGAAAGAAAGAAGGCATGTTTGCCTAAATGTGATGAGAATTTGAGAATGGAAATGGTAAGTATATAATAAATGAATTGTTTGTTTAATATGTTATTCAGTTTCAGAGTTCTGGATTTGGGTGGCATGCCTAAGAAATGATGAAAGGTAACAGTCTTGCCGGGTTGAGGATCTCCTCAAATGTGTTGAGTTGATGGTCCAAGAGACTGGGTCTGTTACACTATGAGAATTGTGAATATGAAATATATGATTTGTAACAGTCTTGCCGGGTTGAGGATCTCCTCAAATGTGTTGAGTTGATGGTCCAAGAGACTGGGTCTGTTACACTATGAGAATTGTGACTATGAACCAAAGCAGTAACTCTGAACTCTGAATATCGTATTAAATATTTGTTGGGCCCATAGGTGTCAAGGTTATATGAATGTCCTAAATAATGTTATGAGTTAATTAAATAAGATGTTGGTTATTGAGTAATGTTGAATGTGGAAAGATGTTGAAATGTGGTATGCTCATATGACTATGATTTGTGAAATGCATAATTATGTGTTAACTTTATATTTATAATGTTGATCTTATTAATAGCATATGTGGCATTGTATTGCATTAAAACATACTATTAGCATGTTTTATCTTACTAAGTCGTTGGCTTAGCGCGATAGTGTTTAATCGCGCAGGTAATAGAGTGGATAGAGTTGAACCCGAGAGTTCTTCAAGACCAAGTGAGAGTAGACCTTGTTGAATCCATTTTGGGAGCTTAAAGATCAGAGTAGACTTGCCAATCATGTATATTTCTTTATATTTTGTAAAGAAATGTTTAATATGTAAATATGTAAATATTTTATAACTTCCGCTGTGTAATATTTAAAAATGGGGGATTGTCACAAAACCTTTATTTTATGTTGTACTAGAAGTGTAAATTCTTTTTGCAGGTTGTAGTTGAGGTTACAAGGGGGATTTATTGGGAGTGTACTGAGAATGATTTTGTTTGCATTGGGTTGTGTAAAATGTTTTTAAAAATAAGAAAAAAACCGGTTTTGTCGACACTTGGGACTCAATTTTTAGGCGAAACTATGGCAAAATTTTTGATAAAAAAAAATCGGAACTAAAATTTGACTAAGTAAAATTGGTAGCAACATTAGGTTAGTGTGGCGCCTCTACTCAGCTTACATATGTAGGTCGGGAAGGGGTGTTACAATTTTTGGTATCAGAGCCTAGGTTTGAGATTCTCAACCTAGGTAAAATGTAATAAAAATAATATTTTTACTTAAAAAGTGGTTTTGAATAACATATACGTTTGAGATTGGCAGTCTCTGATCTTTAATAAGATATAATCTGCTGTGTTTGCAGTGTTAGGTTGTGATGGATTCTCACTCACGTCAGTCGATTGAGGGTAGTGCCGAGAGTATTGCTCCTGCTGAGGGAGCTAGGGTTGATAGTGTTGAGGAGGCACCTGCTTCGGTGTCCGGTAGACCAGCTGGGGAGGAGGTTCCGCCAGCCTGGTTTAGGCTTATGATGGAAGCTATGAGACAAGCACCTGTGCAACCACAGCCACCGCCACCACCCCCTCAGCCTTCAGTACCAGTAAGGCACTATGATAAGCTAAGGAAATATGGAGCAGAGGATTTCTTTGGTACAGTTGATTCGGCTGTAGCAGAACAGTGGCTTGATAGAGTTCAGAGGGTATTTGTGCAGTTGCAAGCCACTTCAGAGGAGAAGTTTGACTATGCAAGATCTTTGCTACAAAATGATGCCTACGACTGGTGGAAGACAGTGCCCCATTCTATGGATGATCCACCAACCTTGTCTTATGCGGATTTTCTGAGAGAATTTGAGTTGAAGTATACTCCTAGGGAGTATAAAGATGGGAAGAAAAGAGAGTTTCTAGATTTGAAGCAAGATCATCGGACCGTAACTGAGTATGAAGTGGAGTTTATTCGACTGAGCCAGTATGCTGGGGGCATCATTGCTGATGAGATTGATAGATGTCGGCGATTTGAGGAGGGATTGAGGCCCTCGATCATGTGCTTAGTGGCTGGATCCAGATATCAGGATTTCTCACAGCTTGTGGCAGCAGCTCGAAGTGTAGAGCGAGCTCAAGTTATTGCAGCTGCGTCAGAGGAAGAGGTTAGGGTTAGGAGGCCCCAGTTTGAGGCAGGGTCTTCTTCTGCAAAGAGGGGTAGAGGAAGTTTTGTTCCTCGGAGTAGTAGGAGCCAGAGACCAGCGGGTAGGTCAGTGCAGTTCCAGAGGCAGAGATTTAGACCTGCAGCTTCGGTAGCGAGTGCTCCTACTCATGGAATTTAGAGATCCACCTTACCTGTGTGTGACCAGTGTGGTGGAAGACATGGGGGCGTTTGTTGGAGGTACAGTAGATTAGCTGTATGCTTCAGGTGTGGATCACCTGACCACTTTGTGAGAGACTGTCCTGAGAGGCAGGAGCTGATGCCAGTGGATTCTGCTGCTTCTCGAGCTAGTGTGAGGGGAGGCAGAGGAGGCAGAGGTGCCAGCCGGGGAGGTAGACCAGGATTCAGTTCTAGAGGAGGTGCTACATCCAGGGAGGGTAGACCAGAGTAGGTTGGATCTTCCCAGAGGATGTATGTTATGCAGAGGCAGCCAGATACATCGGCAGTCATAGCTGGTACTTTTTCTTTATTTAATACTCCAGTACTTGCTTTGATTGATCCGGGTTCCACGCATTCATATGTTAGTGTATCTGTTTTGCCTGTCTCTGATTTGCATGCTGAGTCCCTAGGATTTGATGTGTTGGTGACAAATCAGTTAGGGCATAGTGTGGTTGTGAGTAAGGTGCATAGAGATAGTGCAGTAGTGGTGCAGGGTGAGGAGTTCTTAGGGGATTTGATTGAGATGCCATTTAAGGAATATGATGTGATCTTAGGTATGGATTGGCTATCTCGACATGGAGCTGTGGTAGATTGTAAGAAGAAAATTGTTTCTTTGAAAACTGTTGATGGTAGAGAGGTGATAGTATCTAATGAGCAGGAACAGCTAGCCTCCTTATTTGTTTCAGCTGTTGCAGCCAGGAGGTTGATTAGAAAGGGATGTGAAGCCTATCTTGCTCATGTGGTAGATACTAGAGTAAGAAGTTCTCCCATTGATAGCATTGCCACAGTTGCAGAGTTCCCAGATGTGTTTCCAGAGGAGTTGCCAGGATTGCCTCCTGAGAGAGAGGTGGAGTTCGGTATTGAATTGTTGCCTGGTACCACTCCTATCTCTATTACTCCTTATAGAATGGCACCGGCAGAATTGAGGGAGTTGAAAGTGCAATTACAGGAGTTGTTGGACAAAGGATTTATTCACCCCAGTGTTTCTCCTTGGGGAGCTCCTGTTCTATTTGTGAAAAAGAAAGATGGTACTATGAGGTTGTGTATCGATTATAGGCAATTGAATAAAGTGACTATTAAAAATAAATATCCTTTGCCTAGAATCGATGATCTCTTTGATCAGTTGAAGGGAGCGTCAGTGTTCTCCAAAATTGATTTGAGATCTGGGTATCATCAGTTGAGAGTCAAAGCTGAAGATGTTCCTAAGACCGCCTTTCGGACCAGGTATGGGCATTATGAATTTTTAGTTATGCCTTTTGGTCTGACGAATGCACCTGCAGCTTTCATGGATTTGATGAATAGGGTGTTTAGGCCCTATTTGGATCAGTTTGTAGTGGTCTTCATTGATGATATACTGGTGTATTCGCGGAATGAGGAGGAACATGATATGCATCTGCGGATTGTGTTGCAGATTTTGAGAGAGAGGCAGTTGTTTGCTAAATTGTCGAAGTGTGAGTTCTGGTTGGATCAGGTAGCTTTTCTCGGACATGTTGTTTCAGCAGAAGGCATTAAAGTTGATCCGAGCAAAGTTGAAGCTGTATTGAATTGGAATCCACCTAAATCAGTGACAGAGATTAGAAGTTTTCTGGGTTTGGCAGGCTATTACCGGCGGTTTGTGAAAGGGTTTTCTTTGATAACTACTCCACTCACCAGATTGCTTCGTAAGGGAGTGAGATTTGTGTGGACGGATCAGTGTCAGGCTAGCTTTGAGCAGTTGAGAGAAATGTTGACTCAAGCGCATGTTTTAACTTTACCTGTTGAAGGCAAACCATATGTGATCTACAGTGATGCTTCACATAGAGGTTTGGGGTGTGTATTGATGCAGGAAGGGAAAGTTATAGCTTATGCATCTCGACAGTTGAAACCGCATGAGCTTAACTATCCGACCCATGATTTGGAATTGGCTGCCATTGTTTTTGCATTGAAGATTTGGCGCCATTATCTGTTTGGGGAGAAATGTTTCATCTACACTGATCACAAGAGTTTGAAGTATTTGGGTGTCCAGAAAGAACTCAATCTTCGTCAGAGGAGATGGTTAGAATTGATTAAAGACTACGATTGCTTGATTGACTATCATCCAGGTAAAGCAAATGTTGTTGCTGATGCCTTGAGTCGGAAGTCTTTAGCTGGTTTAACAGTTTACTCGCTCTCGTTGCTTGTTGAGTTGAGAGCATTGCATGCCAGTTTTGTACCTTGTGTTGATGGTGCATTATTGGCACAGTTGCAATTGAAGCCGATTTTGTTGGATCAGATCAAAGAGGCTCAATTGGCTGATAAGAAAATTCAGAAGATTATTTCAGATTGTCAGAATGGGAAGACTAGAGATTTTGTTGTGAAAGATGATGGGAGTCTCTGGTTTAAGAACCGATTGTGTGTACCTGATGATGCTGATTTGAAAAGAGTCATTTTAGAAGAAGCTCATCAGTCAATGTTTGCTATGCATCCGGGTAATACGAAGATGTATCATGATTTGAGACAGCATTATTGGTGGATTGGTTTGAAGAGAGACATTGCAGATTTTGTGTCGAAATGTCTCACTTGTCAGAAGGTTAAAGCAGAGCATCAAGTTCCAACCGGGTTGCTTCAACCATTGTCAGTGCCAGAATGGAAGTGGGAAAGAGTGACAATGGATTTTGTGTCTGGTTTGCCATTGACACAAAAGAAGCATGATGCCATATGGGTGATTGTGGATAGATTGACTAAAACAGCTCATTTCCTTCCGGTTCGAATGGATTACTCTTTGGAGAGATTGGCTGAGCTGTATATCCATGAGATTGTGAAACTGCATGGTGTTCCAACTTCTTTAGTGTCTGATCGAGATCCCAGGTTTACTTCCAGATTTTGGAAGAGTTTGCATAGTGCTTTGGGTTCTCGACTGCACTTCAGCACTGCTTTTCATCCACAGACGGATGGACAGTCAGAGAGGGTGATACAGATTATTGAGGACATGTTGAGAAGCTGTGTCATCGATTTCTCTGGAAGTTGGGATAGGTTTTTACCTCTTGTGGAGTTTGCTTACAACAACAGTCACCAATCCAGCATTGGTATGGCACCGTTTGAAGCATTGTATGGCAGACGGTGTAGGACACCTCTTTGTTGGAATGAGCTTGGAGATAATAAGTTGGTTGGTCCTGATTTGATTCAAGAAACTGAAGAAAAAGTAAAGTTGATTCGAGGCAGGTTAAAAGCAGCTTCAGACCGACAGAAGTCTTATGCAGATCTGAAGAGGAGAGATATAGAGTTTGATGTTGGAGATAAGGTATTTTTGAAAGTGTCTCCTTGGAAGAAGATTTTGAGGTTCGGTCGGAAAGGAAAATTGAGTCCTCGTTTCATTGGGCCGTATGAAGTGTTAAAAAGAGTTGGGCCAGTGGCGTATCGACTTGCTTTGCCACCTGAGTTGGATCGTATTCATAATGTATTCCATGTTTCTATGTTGAGGAGATATAGGTCGGATCCATCTCATGTGTTGCCATTTGAATCTATTGAAGTGAGTCCAGACTTGACATTTGAAGAGGAACCAATTGCTATCTTGGCACGGGAAGTGAAAGAGTTGAGAAACAAGAGAGTGCCATTGGTGAAGATTTTGTGGAAAAATCATGGAAAAGAAGAAGCAACTTGGGAAAGTGAACAATCCATGCGAGAACAGTATCCGCAGTTGTTTCAGAGTTGATATCAGGTAATTTCGAGGACGAAATTTTCTTTTTAGAGGGGGAGAATTGTAATATCCTCATTTATGCCCTAGAAGTTTTGCATATTTTTGTTGTTGTTATTGTTATATATTGGATTGAATATATGTGTTAAATTGTAAGAGAAAAGAAATTGAGAAGAGAAAGTATATGTATATGTATTTTGGGAAGAAATAGGGTTTAGAGACAAATTTATATGTTGTGTATATGTTAATATTTATGACATATAAAGTGGTCAAAAGGCTTGGTCAATGCAAGAGAAGATATTTATTTGAGATTGGTAAATTACTTAATTGGGCACATATAAGACAAAAAGATAATTATGTGAATAAGGGCACTTTGGTAATTGCTTGGATAAAATCACATGGTGGATATTTAAAGAAGGTTTGACTTGTGTTTTCTTCATCATTTCTTCTTCCTCTTCTTGTTGATGGCCGGCCCTCCATAGCCAAAGAGAAAGAAAGAGACAAGTGATGGTTTTGATGATTTCAAGCTTAAATTGAAGAAAGATTAAGTGTTCAAGTGTTGATTTAAGAAGTTTTTAACTAAGGTAAGATCTTTTCTCTAATTTCTTCAATTCTTTTGAAGTGGTATGATTAAGTTGCTTATGGTATGATTGTAAGTATTGATTTTGCTTGATAGATGAGAAGTTGGGTTGGTGTGGGTGATGGAAGAGTAAGATTGGTGTTTAGTGAAATTGTTTCTGTTTTAGGATTAGTAAAGGCTGTGACTTGTATGATTTTTAATTAATTTTAGAAAAATGTTCTTGAAGTGAATTTTTGATATGTTGTGCCTCTATGAGTCTAGAATGACTGAAAAATATGTTGATTCGATTTTGGAATGGTTATGAGTTTAGAAAGATTATTTTTATTAGACCTGTTCCAGCAGGTACCTTAACTGAGACAGCTCTATTTCGGGATTTTTAATAAAATGTAGAAAAATCATATTCAATTGAATTTTGGATATGTTGTTGCTTAGTGAGTCTAGTATTTGAGAAAAATAATTTGGAACCACGTTGATTGAATTTGATTTATGGAATTCACAAAGTTCAGAACTGCTGCCAGGATGCAGGGCAATTGGGGCAGTCTAGTTAGGTGAACTATTTGACCAAGATTTTGTGTTCAGTTTGATCTGAAATTTTAAAGGGATGATTTTAAGATACAAAACTAAATTCTGTAAAAATTTTAGAATTTTTAGTCAATTAGATTATTTTATACAATTTTTCAAAATAAGGATAAAATGGAGTCTAAAACCAGAATGTATTATTTATATGAATCATATCAATTGTTCTTTGCCCTAATTGCATTGTTGAGATTGAGCAATGTTATGTTATGCATTGTGAATGGTTATGTGTTTCATGAATGATATACATTGAAATTGAAATGATAATTCAAATAAGACATGATATGAGACAATGCCATTGTGATTGGCTATGATGATGATATTGAAAGAAAGAAGGCATGTTTGCCTAAATGTGATGAGAATTTGAGAATGGAAATGGTAAGTATATAATAAATGAATTGTTTGTTTAATATGTTATTCAGTTTCAGAGTTCTGGATTTGGGTGGCATGCCTAAGAAATGATGAAAGGTAACAGTCTTGCCGGGTTGAGGATCTCCTCAAATGTGTTGAGTTGATGGTCCAAGAGACTGGGTCTGTTACACTATGAGAATTGTGAATATGAAATATATGATTTGTAACAGTCTTGCCGGGTTGAGGATCTCCTCAAATGTGTTGAGTTGATGGTCCAAGAGACTGGGTCTGTTACACTATGAGAATTGTGACTATGAACCAAAGCAGTAACTCTGAACTCTGAATATCGTATTAAATATTTGTTGGGCCCATAGGTGTCAAGGTTATATGAATGTCCTAAATAATGTTATGAGTTAATTAAATAAGATGTTGGTTATTGAGTAATGTTGAATGTGGAAAGATGTTGAAATGTGGTATGCTCATATGACTATGATTTGTGAAATGCATAATTATGTGTTAACTTTATATTTATAATGTTGATCTTATTAATAGCATATGTGGCATTGTATTGCATTAAAACATACTATTAGCATGTTTTATCTTACTAAGTCGTTGGCTTAGCGCGATAGTGTTTAATCGCGCAGGTAATAGAGTGGATAGAGTTGAACCCGAGAGTTCTTCAAGACCAAGTGAGAGTAGACCTTGTTGAATCCATTTTGGGAGCTTAAAGATCAGAGTAGACTTGCCAATCATGTATATTTCTTTATATTTTGTAAAGAAATGTTTAATATGTAAATATGTAAATATTTTATAACTTCCGCTGTGTAATATTTAAAAATGGGGGATTGTCACAAAACCTTTATTTTATGTTGTACTAGAAGTGTAAATTCTTTTTGCAGGTTGTAGTTGAGGTTACAAGGGGGATTTATTGGGAGTGTACTGAGAATGATTTTGTTTGCATTGGGTTGTGTAAAATGTTTTTAAAAATAAGAAAAAAACCGGTTTTGTCGACACTTGGGACTCAATTTTTAGGCGAAACTATGGCAAAATTTTTGAAAAAAAAAATCGGAACTAAAATTTGACTAAGTAAAATTGGTAGCAACATTAGGTTAGTGTGGCGCCTCTACTCAGCTTACATATGTAGGTCGGGAAGGGGTGTTACAGTGCATTATATCAGAGCTTTGCTCATGTCACTCAGGTATATTCTCATAGAACTTTTCATGAAAAGGATTCATAAAATTCTCTTGAGATTGATTGTGATTTCGTCTCTTTTACAGGTACCAGAGGGCCTGATCACGGAAATGGTGGCACTGATTACTGCTTTCTCGGATGAACTGTCTGGTGCTTTGACTGAGGCTGCTTACGAGAGGCAGAGTAGGCCGCAAAGACGGAGAGGCCAGCACTGATTTTTTTCATATTTGTGTTGAACTATGCTTGCTGTATTTGAACTATTCCCTTTCTGTACTTTGTACCTTTCATGTTTTTCAGCTGTTATCTGAACTTATCTGTAAACCTGCACTTATTTGTTAGTATTAACAGCACATATGTATGCATGATGCTTTTTCTTTTTAGAAATCTATTTTTTTAAAAATAAATCCCTGACACAATCCCAAAAAAAGATAGCACATAACAGGGCCAAAACAGGGCCAAAACATGAGAATTTTACAAAACACCAAAAAGAAATAGGGATCAGGACGGTCGGAGGCGGCCGAGCCGCCGGCAGCGGCGGCCGAGCCGCCGGCAACGGCGGCCGAGCCGCTGCCCGGGCTAGACCAGTATAAAAATCAAGGTTGTCTTACATCTGTGGGCCAGAAAGCAACCCTCTTACTGAAAGATCTTATATATTTTTCCAAATAACAATGAATCCCCTTTTTAATCACGTGATGCATAATTGGACCAAAAGTCTCCACAATGTTGAAAGAATCAACATGGGGAGGTACGGGTTGAAAGTTGTCGCCACACTCAGAGGTGTAGCAGTAGACTGGGATTTCTTGCATTCTTGCATCAGGTTCTGGGATCCCCAAGCCCATGTTTTCAGATTTGGGGCTCGGATGGAGGAAATGTGTCCTCTTTTTGAGGAGTTCTGCTCGATCATTGGGTGCGATCCAAATGCCCCTCTTGTGAGGCATGAGGTCCAAATCGGGTATGTGGGATCTTTTCAGAGACTTTTTAGCTTCACAAAACCCCAAGCCCAAGCTATGATTGTAGATGGGGATAAAGCGATGCTGCTTCCCCTAATTGATGAATTCTTGACCGCCGATTTTGAAGACGATGTTCAATTGAGGCATAGAATGCTAGCCTTCGTCTTTTGTCTGCTAGCTGGGTTCCTCTTCAACCGTGACCCCGGCTTTGGAGATTTGAGACTTTGTCCAATGGTTAGGCAAATGGAAGAGCTCAACTGTATCGGGGGCATGATCCTGGCTGAGACTATTCAGAGTCTCGACAGATGTGCACTTGGATTTGAACGTTGGACCGTCACCCCGGTCATCCTTCAGGTAATTTTGTCATACCTTTTATTTCTTTTTTGCTTATTCCATCATCTCTCCTTTCCTTTGTAAAATAGAAAGGATCTATTTTTTCAGGTTTGGCTGAGAGATCATCTTCGAGTGGTTGCAGCCCCCCAGACTTTGACCTACAACCCTTCGCAGTACCGCACCCGGAAAATTCAGATTTCTTTCCCCTCTATGGCCGAATGGACTGTTTGGTTGTTTGAGCTTGGACCGGAAGAATTATTATGGTTCGTCCCTTGGTACAGGATTCCTCAATTCATAGAGGCAAATGCCATGCACAACCATGTCTACCTGCTTGGGTTCACTCACAGTACTTGGTACAGTGCTTCCCGCGTCCTTAGGCAGATGGGTATTGATTAGAGAGTTCCCCTTCCTGTCGGGCTTACAATTGCTTCTCCTATTACCCCTGGGGTTACTCGGGCTGTTCTACAGACTTGGGTGAGAGACCATCGGATGATCAGGCCTGGTGCAGAGCCTTCCCTCGTTCAGCCCACTCCAGAGTACAGGACCTAGTTTATAGCTGAGGTTTGGCCCGTTGAGAAACCGAGGAGGTGCGCATTGCTGCAGGAGTTGGAGGGAGAGGGGGTGTAGGATTTGGATCCCAGGGTGACTCCATTGTCTTTTCTATTTTTTGGGTTGTTTTTTACCTTTTTGGTTTTTTGAATGTATAGGACTTGTAGTCTGACTCTTTTGATGAACCGACTGACTCTTTTTTGTAATGACCGACTCTTTTTGTAATAGATGATTCTCTTTTGTAATGAATGATCCTTAATGGATGACCCTTTTGTTTGCTTTCCAAGCATCATCTACTTTATTTATTTGCTCTTATTTTTGCCTAAGCCGTCCTTTCGGATTTTCAACTTAGCGAGCTTTTACCCATTCTTGCCTAAGCCGCCCTTTGCGGGTTTTCAGCTTAGCGGGCCCCACTATTGCCTAAGCCGCCCTTTGTGGGTTTTCGGCTTAGCGGGATTTTTTGTTTGTTTTGTTTCTTGTTTTTTTGTTTTTTTTCTTTCTTTTTTGTTTTATTATTATTTTTTTTTGGCAAAAGAAAGATGAATGAATGATTTTTATTAAAATTTAGACCGTGCCCAAGGAGAGCTGCCTACATATCTCGAATTAGTTTGCGAGAATCAGGTCTAATGTAGTTCATTACAATGCATGATCATGCATACTATTTCTTTAGTTGATCCAGATTGCATGGGTTTGTGAACTCCAGACCATCCAAATCAGACAAGATGACGGCTCCGCCGGACAATATTTTCTTTAAAATGTAGGGTCCCGCCCAATGAGGACGGAACTTCCCACGAGGATCTGTAACAGGTGTTCTGATCTCTTTCAGGACCAAACAACCTTCTTCCAACTTTCGATCTTTGACCTTTTTGTTGAAATGTCTGGCCATTCACCTCTGATATCCTTGAATCCGATGTAGGGCTTGAAGTCTTTTTTCATCCAAACCCGACAACTGATGATGATAATTGCTGATCCATTCAGCTTCATTTATCTGACTTTCTCGAATTATTCTCGCCGATTGAACTTCCAGTTCAATGGGGAGTACTGCTTCCATTCCATACACCAGGGAATAAGGGGTTGCCCCAGTAGGAGTTCTAACTGATGTTCTGTATCCCCACAAGGCCAATGGCAACTTCTCATGCCAACGCCTATGTTCCTTAATCATTTTCTGTATGATCACCTTTATAGACTTGTTCGCTGCTTCTACAGCTCCATTTGTTTGAGGTCTATAAGGAGAGGACTTATGATGCTGGATTTTCTTATCCTGCAAGAGTTTGGCAAATTCAGCTTGGAAATGAGTTCCATTATCTGTGATAATCTCGAATGGTGTTCCGTACCGACAAAGGATGTTGGTTCGGACAAACTGTGCTGCCTTTTTGGCGTCTAATTCTGCATAGGAAGCCGCTTCAACCTACTTTGTGAAGTAATCCACTGCTACCAAGATAAACTGATGTCCATTCGAAGCTTTTGGATGTATTTTACCAATTATATCAATTCTCCAAGTAGCGAAGGGCCATGGAGAAGTGATTGGATTCAGGGCAACAGGAGGTTGCTTCTGTAGCTTAGCAAATATCTGACATTGATGACATCCTTGCACGAATGCCACACAGTCTGCATTCATGGTGGACCAGTAATATCCTAGATTGGCAATTTTTCGAGCCAAGGCGATCCCATACATGTGTGGCCCTGATTCGCCCCCATGTACCATTTCCATTATCCGCTTAGCCTCTGCTTCATTTACACACCTTAGGTGCATTCCATTCCAACTTCTTTTGTAGAGGGTATCTCCATTAAGAATGTAACCTGTGGCAAGCTGCCTTATTGCCCTCTGATCAACCTTTGATGATCCCTCCGGATAATTTCGATCCTTGAGATAGGTCTTGATATCCCAAAACCATGGTTTACCATCGGCCAAATGCATTATGTGGGCGGGTTGCTTTTGAAGCTGAACTTTCAATGGACGAATGACTTTCCCCTCCCTGATGTTGATCATGGAAGCTAAAGTAGCCAAGGCATCAGCAAACTGATTCTTTGCTCTTGGGAGATATTCGAAGGACAGATCATTGAACTGTTGTGCCAAATGATCAAGGCGTTGTAGGTAAGGAACCAAATGCTCTTCTCTTATCTTCCATTTCCTTAAAGCTTGTGATACTATTAAAATAGAATCACCATAGACCTTTAGGTCCTTAATCCCCAATTCCAGGGCGGCTTCAAGCCCATTAATGCAAGCTTCATATTCTGCTTCGTTGTTTGTGCAGCTAAAGTCAAGCTTAACTGCGAATGGAATGTATTCTCCACAAGGAGCTTTGAACACAATCCCAATTCCGTTTCCATGATAATTGGATGCTCCATCAAAGTACATCTCCCAAACACTTCCTTCCACATTCAAGAGGTCTTCGTCAGGGAAACCCATTTCTCGCATCTCGTCATTCACGGGTAATTCTGCTAATTGGTCAGCTATCGCCCTGCCTTTCACAGCTTTCCTTTGAACAAATTTCAAGTCAAAGGCTGCTAATGTTGACACCCACTTTGCCATTTTGCTGTCCAAAACAGGCCTCTCCATAAGGAATTTCAAGGGACTCTGTTCTGCCATGACATAAGTAGTGTAAGAAGACAAGTAGTGTTGTAACTTCGTACATGCCCAATACAAAGGCTAAACACAACTTCTCAATCTTGTTGTACTTTAACTCATAATCCAGCATCCTTTTGCTGAGGTAGTAAATTGCATTTTCTACCTTTGTATCTTCAGCTTCTTGAGCTAGCATTGCCCCCATGGCTTCATCTGTTACAGACAAATACAAGAGCAGAGGTTTTCCCATTCTGGGAGGTTGCAGAATTGGCGGACTTAACAAGTATTCTTTGATCTTGTCGAAGGCCTTCTGACAGTCTTCATTCCATTCTTGTGAAGCACCTTTCCTTAGTAGCTTAAAGATAGGACCACAAGTCTCAGCCAACTGTGATATGAATCGACTGATATACTGTAATCTACCTAGCAAGCCTCGAACCTCTTTCTCTGTTCTTGGCGGAGGCATTTTCAGAATAGGCTTTGACTTTGCTGGATCAACTTCTATTCCTTTTTTGCTGACCAGATATCCCAAAAATAAGCCCGATGTCGCACCAAAGAGGCATTTTGCAGGATTAAGCTTCAAATTGTACTTGCGAAGTCTAAGGAAGAACTTCTCAAGTGCTTCAACGTGTTCTTCTGGAGATTTTGACTTGACAATCATATCATCGACATACACTTCTACTTCTTTGTGTATCATGTAATGAAAGACTGTTGTCGCCATCCTTTGGTAGGTAGCCCCTACATTTATCAACCCAAAAGGCATAACCCTGTAGCAGAAAGTGCCCCATTCTGTGATGAAAGCTGTCTTTTCTTTGTCTGGTGGGTGCACCAAGATCTGATTATATCCGACCGCAAGATCAGTCATGGAAACCATCATATGCCCAGCCATCCTGTCTATCAGCAAATCGATGTGAGGTAGCGGGAAATCATCCTTGGTACAAGCCTTATTCAGATCTCTGTAGTCAACACACATTCTGACCTTTCCGTCTTTCTTCGGGACCAGTACGATGTTTGCTAACCATGAAGGGTAGGCAATTGGTTCTATGAACTTATTGTCCAGTTGCTTGGCAACCTCCTCTTTAATTTTCAAGGACCATTCTGGCTTCATTCTTCTCAGTTTCTGCCTAACCGGCTTCGCATCGGGGTATAGCGGAATCTTGTGAACTGCTATGGCTGGGTCTATTCCCGTGACATCACTTGCCTTCCACATGAAGCAGTCGACATACTTCCTGATGCAATCAACAACCTGTTCCTTATTCACACAATCATATGCAATGTATGTATGTTCATTTTCTTTGCCAATTATTATCTTTTCATTTATTTCTTTTATTTCATTTATTTCATTTTTGCTAGATAATACTTGGAAAGCAAAAGACACAGGGTAACCAAGAATCGGAACAGCTTCATTGATAATGGTGGAGTCATTCTCCAAGATTACATTAGATTTGACATTAGGGTTCCCTAAATCTGAAACTACAGAAGACTCAAAATTAGACTCTGACTTGGTTTTTGACTCAGAATTAGTACAAGACTCGGTACAAGACTCAAGTTCAGGGTGTGACACAGGACTAGGTTTAACCTCAGCAGCTTGTCCCTCCTCGGCATACCAGTTTCTCAGCGGTCCATCCGTTGTCTTGATCAGCTTTGTGAAGTCCCTATTGTCTTCAAAATTGGTTATCATAGCAACCTCATCAAAGAGACTAGGCCGCATGAAATCTTCCATTTGGGGGTCAGTTTCAGGTTCTGGCCCTTCTTCTTTTATGGCCACAACATCAGCAAACATTTCAAAACCTGGTAGCTTCTTTCCGGTCACAGGAGAATAGAATGGTTCCTGAAAACCACGGTGATGAACTGCCTTTCCAGGTTTGCAAAAGTGACCATTCAGAGTCCTAAAGTAAGGGCGCATTTTGAGGCTTCTTGCCCCCCAATTTCCCTTTTTCTTCCTTCCATGCTCAAGCTCTTCTATTTCCTCGTCTGTAGGTTTGTACCCCAAGCCAAAAGTTCCCTTATTCTCTGGTTCTTCCCATGGCCGTACTACAGGTGTCTTTCTCCCAGACTTCATCATTTCCATTCCGGGCAATAGACCTACCCTCAGCATCATTCCCACTAGGCAGTTGATTTGAACCTCCCCAAAGTCATATGAGACAAATGGCCCTTTTGGCTTTTCACCTTCAATGCATTGAACTGTGTCGTAATGAAACCCAGTCAAGGTCATGGTGGTTTCACCAGGAACAACCTCAAGGAGAGACTGATCCATGGTTTTCTTGTTGATTTCGCAGGTGTCCCCTTTGATAGTGATGATTTTTCCTTCAAAAGGGAATTTAAGTTTTTGGTGTAATGAAGAAGGTACTGCATTAATTTGATGAATCCACGGCCTTCCAAGGAGGAGATTAAAGCTCGCGGGTACATCAATGACCTGAAAGGGCACTTTCATTTTCACCGGCCCAATAGCAACTTCTAGAGTGGCAACACCCAAAATTTCTCTTCGAGTGTTATCATATGCTCTCACAATCTGATCAGAAGGTGTAAGATCTGTAGCCTCCAACCCCAGACAGCTTGCTACCTTCAAAGGACACACATTTAAGGCTAACCCATTATCAATGAGAACCATGGGCACAGTCTTTCCCCCAGTCTGTAAGGTGATGTATAGAGCATCATTGTGTTTACTGCCATCTTCTGGTAGGTCTGTATCAGAAAATCGGATACTCAATGTCTTGGTTGATTGGGTCAAAGTGGCCACCAAAGCTTCTGGGCTTGTGTCCACTGGTGTATCAAGTTGACTCAAAGCTTCGCTGAGAGCTTGGCGGTGTGGGAATGAGGAAGCAAGGAGTTCCCAAATTGACACCTTAGCTTGAGTTTGTTTAAGCTGAGTGAGGACAGGGTCTTCTTTTGGCTCTGGTGTTTTCTTATGGGGGTGATTTGAGGTTGTAGGGGTTTTTCCCAAGTCAAGTGGCTGATATTGTCTTCCACCTCTTGTCAGAGCACTGACCTCTTCAGCAAGGTCGTTTAAATCTAACACACACACTTCATTCATTTCCAAGAGAAGCTTGAAAGGATCAAACAACTCTTCTTCCACAGTAATGGCGTGGACAGAATGATTGGGCAAAGGGTTAGTGTTGATATTTGGTTGCCTCCTGAGGGGAATGATGTCACCACTATCAACCAGCTCCTGGATGCGGTTTTTGAGTGTCCAGCAAGCATCTGTTTTATGCCCATTCCCTTGATGGTATTCACAGTATTCATTGACTTTATAACTGGAAGGTAATGTTAGGAAATCATAGATATCACTGTTGACAAAAACACGCAGCGGAAAAATATTTGATCTCTGATTTCCCACCAGGATCCATGCTGTTCGTTTAATTCGACAAAAGTGTTCAAAGAACTAACCTGTTGATGATTCGAAATCACAGTTTGGAAGAGATGCCTCGATCGCGAAACACCCTCTATCGCGTATCCACACGAATGCTACCGTTTGGAGTGCTAGCTCTCTGCAACGGCGAAGGCTGGAAAAACGTTTTCTCTAAAAACGTATTAGGGTTACCCTTTTCGTTCCTCTTTGTTTTATTGTTACCTCTGAGAAGACTTAACGTCTGGAGTGAATATAATCACTCCAGAATCCAATTCAAAATTGGATACGGAAAGTCAAATTCAGAATCCAAGTCTAATTAGGATTCTGAATACATTATCTAATAATATATATAATTGGATAAGGTAAGTCAAATTCAGAATCCAAATCTAATTAGGATTCTGAATATATTATCTAATAATATATATATATAAAAACGAAAATAATAATAATAATAAATATTAATATCTAATATTAATATTATTAATATTATATCCAGCCCAAAACGCATTCTTGTGTGTGACCCGATAGGCCCATATTAATTGGCAGTCAATTTAATCTCTATTAAATCAACAAGTCATAATTGGCCTCTAGCAAGGCGTTACAACTACCCAATTAATATAAGGAATGTCCAATTTGCCTAATAATAGTATATGCATTAATCCCTTTGTCACACGATATCTAGCTTGAACATAAGTCATGGTCAACGTCATACTTATATTGTCCAAACTTATGATTACTCGATCTCCAAGTAGACTGATAAAAACAAATGAAATTGATCACACTATCAATTCATTTGAGCACGGCCATGCATTTCACAGTCTCACTTATCGAGGGGCCCAAAAGATATCTCTCTCAAAGAGAGGGACAAATTCTATCTTGATTGTTCATTATCCTCTACATAATTTCTATCATATATGAACATAACCTTTATTACTATCCAGTTACGGATAATGTTTGATCATGTCAAAATATAATAGTCCTTATATTGAAAACTATGACAATCTCAAGTCAAAGAATTAATACATAACTATCATGAGATTTACTTATGACACTAACCCATGTAGTAATCTCATGATGGGTCTATCCAATACATTGTTCTCTAACAAGTATCTATGAAATTGATTTGTATCACTATACACATAACCATCTAATGATTATCAAATCAATGTTCATACTGGTTAAGAATTATTTTTTTTTATCTCTATAACAATAATAAACCAGGGACAAATATCAAAATTGTGTAACATGCAAACAAACAATAATGATAATAAAACCTCATTTATTAATAATGAATGTATAACATAAAGATCCAAATAAATGGCCTAGGGCACATACACTAACAATCTCCCACTTGCACTAGGCCTACAAATTTCTAAGATCCATAGATCTAGTGTGCTGATCATGCTTGACCCGTGAGAGAGGCTTTGTTAATGGATCTGCTATGTTATCATTTGTGTCAACTTTGCATATCTTGATATCTCCTCTATCGATAATGTCTCGAATGAGGTGAAAACGCCTGAGTATATGCTTAGACCTTTGATGAGATCTAGGCTCTTTTGCCTGTGCTATGGCACCATTGTTGTCACAATAAATGTCCACAGGATTTGCAATGCTAGGCACCACTCCTAGCTCAGTGATGAATTTCTTCAACCAGACTGCTTCCTTAGCTGCATCTGATGCTGCTATATACTCAGCCTCTGTTGTAGAATCAGCCACAGTGCTTTGTTTTGAGCTCTTCCAACTAACAGCTCCACCATTCAATGTGAATGTAAAACCTGACTGCGATCTAAAATCATCTATGTCAGTTTGGAAACTAGCATCTGTGTAACCATTTACAACTAGCTCATCTTCCAAACCTCCATAAACCAAGAATATATCTTTAGTCCTTCGAAGGTACTTAAGAATATTCTTGACAGCTGTCCAGTGACCTTCACCAAGATCAGCTTGAAATCTACTAGTTGCGCTTAATGGATATGAGACATCTGGTCTAGTACATAGCATGGCATACATAATAGATCCTATAGCAGAAGCATAAGGAATCTTATTCATTCGATCTCGCTCATCAGATGTCATAGGACATTGACTCTTGCTGAGATGAATGCCATGAGACATAGGCAAGAATCCCTTTTTGGAATCTTGCATGTTGAACCTCTTCAACACTTTATCTATGTATGTACTTTGACTCAGGCCAATTATCCTTCTAGATCTATCTCTATAGATCTTTATACCAAGGATATAGGCAGCCTCACCTAAGTCTTTCATTGAGAAAGAATTCCCTAACCAAGTCTTAACCTTTTGCAAGGTAGGGATATCATTCCCAATGAGTAATATGTCATCCACATATAAGACTAAAAACACTACTGCACTCCCACTAACCATCTTGTAGACACAAGGTTCATCTTCATTCTTGATGAAACCAAAGTTCTTAACTGTTTCATCAAAATGAAGATTCCAGCTTCGAGATGCTTGCTTCAATCCATAAATGGATTTTTGAAGCTTGCAAACCTTTGTAGAATTCTCAGGATTTACAAAACCCTCAGGTTGTGTCATATACACATCCTCAAGCAAGTTTCCATTAAGGAAAGCGGTTTTGACATCCATTTGCCATATCTCATAATCATAGTATGCTGCAATGGCAATGAGAATTCTAACAGACTTAAGCATAGCAACTGGTGAAAAGGTTTCATCATAGTCTATACCATGAGTTTGCTTGAAACCTTTTGCAACAAGCCTTGCTTTATAGGTCTGCACATTCCCATCCATGTCAGTTTTCTTCTTGAAAACCCATTTGCAACCAATAGTCTTAATACCCTCTGGAGGATCAATTAAAGACCAAACTTGGTTGTCAAACATAGATTGCATCTCAGATTTCATGGCTCCAAGCCATTTGTCTGAATCTGGACCTGACACAGCTTCTTGATAGGTAGTAGGCTCATCTTGATCTATGAGCATTACTTCACTATCATCAGTCACAAGAAATCCATATCTCTCTGGATGACGACGTGTCCTATCAGACCTGCGAGGGATTTGTGTTACATCTTCAGACTCCACAACTATTTGTGGTTCTGAAATAGGCTCTATAGACGGCTCAATGATTTCTTGTGGTACTTGAGTTTCCTCAAGTTCTACTATACTCCCACTAGTTCTCTTAGAAAGAAATTCCCTTTCCAAAAAGATCCCATTTCGAGCAACAAACACTTTGTTCTCTGAAGGAGTATAGAAATAGTATCCTTTAGTTTCCTTAGGATACCCCACAAAATTACATTTGATAGACTTTGGAGCTAACTTATCTGAAACTGGTCTTTTCACATAAGCTTCACAACCCCAAATCTTAAGAAAAGACAAACTAGGTGTCTTACCTGTCCATATCTCATATGGTGTCTTTTCAACCGCCTTAGATGGTACACGGTTCAGAATGAATGCAGCTGTCTCTAAGGCATAACCCCAAAAAGATAAAGGAAGATCCGCTTGACTCATCATTGATCGAACCATATCTAATAGAGTTCGATTTCTCCTTTCAGAAACTCCATTCCACTGTGGAGTTCCTGGAGGAGTCAGTTGTGAAACAATTCCACAATCCCTTAGATGATCATCAAACTCTTGGCTCAAATATTCACCACCTCGATCTGATCGAAGTAGTTTAATTGTTTTACCAAGTTGATTTTGTACTTCATTTTGAAAAGTTCTAAACATTTCAAAAGACTCATGCTTATGTTTCATTAGGTAGACATAGCCATACCTACTGAAATCATCAGTAAAAGTAATGAAGTATTGAAATCCTCCTCTGGCACTAATGCTAAAAGGACCACATACATCTGTATGTATCAAGCCCAATAAATCATTAGCCCTTTCACTATGACCAGTAAAAGGATCCTTTGTCATCTTACCAAGCAAACAAGACTCACATGTTTCAAATGATTCAAAATCAAATGAATCTAATAATCCATCTTGATGGAGCTTAGAAATGCGTTTCTCATTTATATGGCTAAGGCGACAATGCCATAAATAAGTAGGGTTTAACTCATTTGGCTTAGTTCTCTTAGAAGTTATGTTATAGATATAATTACCATTAGAATCATCAAGATTAAGGATAGAAAGGCCATTATAAGAATTTGCAATACCATAAAGCAGATCATTTTTATCAAAAATAGAACATTTCTTATTCTTAATCAAAAATGAATAACCTTCATCATCCAAAACAGATACTGAAATAAGATTCCTACTCATAGTAGGAACATAAAAGCAATTGTTCAAAATTAACAAAAACCCATTGGGCATAACAAGCTCATAAGTTCCTACAGCTATAGCAGCAACTCTTGCTCTATTGCCAACACGTAGGTCCACTTCGCCCTTCTTCAGCATCCTACTCCTTTTGAGTCCCTGCATATTTGTACAAATATGAGATCCACATCCAGTATCTAATACCCAGGAAGAAGGAATAGATAAATTAATTTCTATAACATAAATACCTGAAGATGTAGTCGCACTACCCTTCAACTTCTTTAACTCATCCAAATAGAGTTGACAATTTCTCTTCCAATGCCCAGGCTTGTTGCAATGGAAACAAGTCCCTTCCTTAGGAACTTTAGCCTTAGGTACAGGTTTTGGTTTAGCTTGTCCCTTGGACCCTTTAGCACCTTTTGCCTTACCCTTGCCTTTAGTATCTTTGGCTTTCTTTTTCATTTGTTTAATATTGACATTCAATATTTGGGTAGGCTTTTTGATATTCCCCTCAGCAGTTTTGAGCATACCATGTAGCTCAGGAATGGATTTCTCCATGTCATTCATGTTATAGTTCATGACAAACTGTGAGAAACTGCTAGGCAATGAATGTAGGATCAAATCCGTGGAGAGTTCTAAACTCAGGGGATATCCAAGTCTAGCAAGGTGATCTAGATAGCCTTTCATCTTCAAAACATGAGCACTAACAGATTCACCTTCAGACATTTTGCAGTCAAATAATGCAACAGCGGTGTTAAACCTATCTTGCCTAGCCTGTTGTTGGAAAGCTTGTTTGAGATGCACACTCATCTCATAAGCCTCTAAGTGTTCCAGATCCTTCTGAAGTCCTGGACACATAGTAGCCAACATAAGACATCCTATGTCATTGGAATCATCCACATGCTTCTTATGCTTACTCTTAGCAACATTAGAAGCATCGGCAGGAGGTGGGTCAGGGATAGCTTCATCAAGCACGTAGGACTTTTTCTCTTGTTTGAGAACAATTCTCAGGTTCCTAAACCAGTCAACAAAATTAGTCCCACATTCTTTCAGTTTTTCCTTCTCAAGGATAGATCGCAGTGATAAGGTGGAATTGTTATTAGCAGCCATCTGTTGATAAATATGCAAAGTCAAATTTTAATTAATAATGAGGTTAAAATTATTTAAACTCCTACTAAAAAATATAACCCTCTAAAGAAATATTTTAGTAGGCTAAGATCCGTATTTCACTTAATTCTAAACTCAGCTTTGGCGTGACGCTTAAAATCAAGTTATTTAGGTAGGTAACATCTTTACCAATTACATCTCATGTAACTCTTAGTAATTATGGAATATTGACATCATATGTCATAGCATGTTGAATTCCATCTAATGCCTTAGGCCCAAAACCATTTTGATAGCCTAATTAAGTCTAACCAATTTTAAAACATATGAGTAGCACTATTACTCATCCTACTTAGCTAGGAATGTTTAAAGCATATTGCTTTGGCAATACCTACTTTAATACAATCTTAGTTTTGATAGGTGTTCAAAACGTGGATGGCATTTAGACTTAAATTATTAATGAGGGTTCAACTAAATTATTATCATGTCTTGCATTACATATCATTATATTTTAGCATCCTATATGCATAAATATAATTTATCACATAAGCATCATATACCAAATGACAAAATATGTAAACGTGACATAGCATGGCCAAACTAAATATGATCTTCAAGAGACCAAATGAAGATCATAAAGGCAACCCTAGGTGAAAAACCTATCTATTACAACACTTGCAATATTACATATCTTCAAAACTTGAGCTTGTGCTTCCATCACCATGGAACCATCTTCTCCTTGGTATGAATCTCCATCACAAACATTGTAGCTTGAATCTTCATATATTACAATAAAAGAAAATCTAACTACTAGTAAAATAAATTACAACAAAATAAACGACACGCAGACCGTATTTACCCAAAATAAAGATATGAATAAACCAATCACATAGGTCATAAGGCCATGCTATGCACCATGCCAAGACATCAAACAAACATAACATATTCATCACCAACATGTTAAATAGAAACAAATATATTGACATTCTTAATGTCGCGGTAACGAACTATAGGGCGCGAACATACGGCGGTCCCGCTAGCCGGTCAGCGGGCGGGGTTCCGAAGGGGCAGCGCCCCTGGGCGGGGTCGAGGGGCAGCGCCCCTCAAAGCCAAACAGAAACGTTAATCTCATTAACATTTTTCTTTGGCGAAACCCTAAAACAGAACCGTTAATCTCATTAACCTTCTTACTGTTTTATTTCGAATATGTACAACCCATTACAGAATCATTACCAAATGTTTATATCACATATAAACTTAATCGTTTTCATCATATGAAAATCATTTTAATCAACCAATCATATATACGTGATCATCTCATGAAAACGAAATTAAAAACACCAATCCTTTCTCATCATATGAAAAACGAATTAGGGTTTTACAGAAACGAAACCAAAAACCAATCCTTTCTCATCATATGAAAAACGAATTAGAGTTTTATAGTTAACATGCCATACGTAAACAATATATATCACCATAATCATATCAACATGGCATTTTCGACTTAAACGAAAACAACAAGTGGCTCTGATACCACTGTTAGGAAATCATAGATATCACTGTTGACAAAAACACGCAGCGGAAAAATATTTGATCTCTGATTTCCCACCAGGATCCATGCTGTTCGTTTAATTCGACAAAAGTGTTCAAAGAACTAACCTGTTGATGATTCGAAATCACAGTTTGGAAGAGATGCCTCGATCGCGAAACACCCTCTATCGCGTATCCACACGAATGCTACCGTTTGGAGTGCTAGCTCTCTGCAACGGCGAAGGCTGGAAAAACATTTTCTCTAAAAACGTATTAGGGTTACCCTTTTCGTTCCTCTTTGTTTTATTGTTACCTCTGAGAAGACTTAACGTCTGGAGTGAATATAATCACTCCAGAATCCAATTCAAAATTGGATACGGAAAGTCAAATTCAGAATCCAAGTCTAATTAGGATTCTGAATACATTATCTAATAATATATATAATTGGATAAGGTAAGTCAAATTCAGAATCCAAATCTAATTAGGATTCTGAATATATTATCTAATAATATATATATATATATATAAACGAAAATAATAATAATAATAAATATTAATATCTAATATTAATATTATTAATATTATATCCAGCCCAAAACGCATTCTTGTGTGTGACCCGATAGGCCCATATTAATTGGCAGTCAATTTAATCTCTATTAAATCAACAAGTCATAATTGGCCTCTAGCAAGGCATTACAACTACCCAATTAATATAAGGAATGTCCAATTTGCCTAATAATAGTATATGCATTAATCCCTTTGTCACACGATATCTAGCTTGAACATAAGTCATGGTCAACGTCATACTTATATTGTCCAAACTTATGATTACTCGATCTCCAAGTAGACTGATAAAAACAAATGAAATTGATCACACTATCAATTCATTTGAGCACGGCCATGCATTTCATAGTCTCACTTATCGAGGGGCCCAAAAGATATCTCTCTCAAAGAGAGGGACAAATTCTATCTTGATTGTTCATTATCCTCTACATAATTTCTATCATATATGAACATAACCTTTATTACTATCCAGTTACGGATAATGTTTGATCATGTCAAAATATAATAGTCCTTATATTGGAAACTATGACAATCTCAAGTTAAAGAATTAATACATAACTATCATGAGATTTACTTATGACACTAACCCATGTAGTAATCTCATGATGGGTCTATCCAATACATTGTTCTCTAACAAGTATCTATGAAATTGATTTGTATCACTATACACATAACCATCTAATGATTATCAAATCAATGTTCATACTGGTTAAGAATTATTTTTTTTTATCTCTATAACAATAATAAACCAGGGACAAATATCAAAATTGTGTAACATGCAAACAAACAATAATGATAATAAAACCTCATTTATTAATAATGAATGTATAACATAAAGATCCAAATAAATGGCCTAGTGCACATACACTAACAGGTAATGGGTTTGGAGGAGGTCTTGGGTCCAAAGGCTTCAAATATTTCCCTTCCACAGCCTTTTTAAACACCAAATGAAGGGGTACCCCAAGGTCAGTATATTGCCTTCTTGGCTGATTTCTCGGACCAAGATTGCCCACACGTAAAGGATTCGCAGGGGCAATATTGGCCACTTGATTGACCTTTCTTGAGGAAGGAGTTTGGCTTTGCTTCTTATATTTCGATGCAGCCCCCTCATCCACTATTTTACCCAACTGTATCAAATCTTCTACCTTGGTTGCAGTCGCAATGAGCGATTTGAAAGTAGGTAGATATTGGGTTTGCAGTTGAGCTTGATATGTAGGCCTTAAATTCCTGATTATGATATCAATCTGCTCTTGTTCTGAAGGGCGATTGATCATCTGGGCAGCTTTTGCCCTCCACCTCGTAAGGAATGAGGAGAAAGGTTCATTGTTGTTTTGTTTGGTGGTCTCAAGTTCTCTTCTAGTGACATCCACCTCAATATTGTAGTGGTACTGAGAGTTAAATGCATTGCAGATGTCTTCCCATGTCATAATCTTGGAACGGTCTAGACTCACAAACCATTTAAGGGCAGCCCCAGTCAGGGATTGTTGGAAGAGTTGAGCAAAGAGCTCATCACTTAAACCCCATGGGCTCAAGGCCCCCACATACATTTTCAAATGGGTTTTAGGGCAAGTGGTCCCATCAAATCTGTCCATCCCCGGCATCTTGAATTTTGGAGGTAATCTGGCTTGGGGAAACAAGGATAAGGAATCCATGTCTACCACCTCTTTGTGAGTTTTCATGGCAGTGATTGACCTCTCAAGCAATTCAAGTTTCCTTTTCAGTTCATCTGTCTCGTTCTTGGAGGGTGGATCCTCCAAATTGATAACAGGGGTATTAATCTGAGCAGTCACGGGGGTACTAGTTTGCCCCACAATGGGTTCCTTCCCCAAATTTCCATGAGTAGAGGCTGTCTTTGGTGCTCCTTCTAATTCAGCCAGAATGGCTACCCTTTGGGCGGCTAAAGCTTCATCAATTTTTTCTTGCATTCTAGCTTCAATTTCCTTAACCTGACCATCCAGCAAAGCCTTAATCTGTTCAATTGTGGCCATTTCAGTAATTGGATTAGTTGGTGAAGTTGGGGTAGTAGAACTTGTAGGGGATAGCACAGTTGGTGTTGATGTGTCTGGTGTAGGTGAAGGCACACGGACAGAGGGTACCTGAAAAGGTCAAGGGTAAAAAAAATCAGGGTGGTGTGTGTAGGGTAGGAAAACTCTTGGTCCACTTATGTACATCAAAATTTTTCCCAAAAACAATGTTGTTATGTTGCATGAATGCACCTCATCACATCACAATTCATTTTAATGGAATGCGGCACTATCATTGGGTACATACAACCTAAGGGAAGGTTCTATTGTTATGTAAAAATAGAGAATCGGCTTATCATAGGGACCCTTGAGTCTTGAGTAAGATATACCTAACCACATGTGAAACAAGGAGTTTCGTGTGGGTCCAACAGTACGATTACTCATGGGCCACTCCAAAAGGATTGGAATGGTTTGCGACAACAGGGAGGACGCTTTGGCTGTCCGCCGGCATAATCAAGGAGACCTGCTGGTCAGCGCTACTTGCTATCCAGACTCAGAACTTTGAACAGAAAGAGAAGAAATTCATTTGAAAACAATTTTTTATGCAATGGAGGAAAAGGATTCCCCCATATATGCAAGAGAAAAAGATTCTCTGAATGACAAAACAAATGCACAAGTAGTCAAAAAAATAGATCCATCAAAGGAAAAAGATTCCTTTCTTCAATTTTCAGTCCAATATCCTTAAAGAAAGGATATATAATGCTAGGGTACCCTGCAAAATAAATAAAAATACCCTAAAGAAGGGCAGATTAGTCAAATAAGCAATAATAGCTTACTAGGATCCCATAAATTATTTTTATGGTCTCCCGTGGCAAGTTAATCAAATAATCAATAGTAGTCCACTAGGATCCCCTAAATGGTTTTTATAGTCCCCAGTGGAGTCGCCAGCCTGTGAACCTCTTTTTTCCGCCCGAAAAGGATCCGGGCGAAAGTTCACTCGTTGTCGGGAGTCGCCACTCAGTTTATTTTGTTCGAAGGGAAAAACTAAGAAAACCCTTGTTTGACTCCAATAACTTGTCCAATGTAAAGGTTTCTAGTCTGCGAACCCAAGGAGGATTCGGGGACTATGTCATGCTTTTGATTAACTTGCAAAAATGGAACAAATTTAAAGACAAAAAGATTGTTGGTAGTTTGTGGACTTGCTATTTGGGGTGAATCCCAAACATGCCTACATGCTCCCGTTTGAATAGGAGATCAAAGCCCATGTAGTTCAGAAAAGCCTATTTAAAGGCGATTGAAAATTATGCTTCATGCATGTGTGTGTGTATGCTTCGTGCATTTTTCAGGCATTTTGCCAAATTTGTGAGATTTAGCACTTAGTGCTAAATGGTGAGATTTGGGTACTTTGTACCAAAAGAGTGGAATTTAGGCTCCATGCCAAAGGTTGATTTTAATTGAGTCGGGCTTCATGCCAGAGTTGTAAAATTTAGCACTTTAGTGCTAAATGGTGCAATTTTAGGTACTTTGTACCAAAAGAGTGCAATTTAGGCCTTTGGCCAAGTGTGGTCGGGCTTCATGCCAAAGATGTGAGATTTAGCACTTAGTGCTAAATTTTCCAATTTTAGGTACTTCGTACCAAAATGGTATAATTTAGGCTCCGTGCCAACAGATTGATTTTAATTGTGAAATGTAGGTACTTTGTACCAAAAAGATGTAATTTAAGTCTTTGTGCCAAAGAGGCTGACTGATTAGTCCATTAGGCCTTAGACCTAAAAGGATTAGGTCTTTGACCGAGAAGAAGTTGAGAAGAAGATAGAATGCTTATGATATGCTTAAATTGACCAAAGATGAATTATGATATTACCTTGATCAGAATTTTTCCACTTCTAAGTTCCAGATCTTGTTTCCTTGCACTTTTGAGTATGATTCTTGGTTTCTACAACACAATATTAGAAATTTTTAAGCATAAAAATTTCGTCAGCATCTGGGCATAGGAGGTCCGAAAAAGTCTCCCTCTTTTGAAAATCTGAAGCCTATATATAGGCAAAATCGGGCTGCACGGCGGCCGGTCCACCGGGAACGGCGGCTGAGCCGCCATGGACGGCGGCCGAGCCGCCGTGGGAGGCGGCTGGGCCGCCGGTCCCGGCCCACTGCGACTCGCGCTACTTCTGCTAAAACTGACTTTCCGGGAGCCACGGGCCTCCAAAAATTATTCCGAGACCATATCCATGATCCTTGCGTCGCACCGGACATTTCAAGTACCATGAAGACATACTTTCGGTGGAGTTTTACCGTTGCCTGCCAGTCCGGCCTGGTCTGAGGAATTTGGCTTTCCGAGCCTCAAAATTTGAATGTTCACAATATGTGAAACATTGCATTGCACTAAAGCATAACATTAGCATGAATTTTCTTACTAAGCCCTTGGCTTAGCGCGATAGTGTTTAATCACGCAGGTAATAGAGTTGAACCCGAGAGTTCTTCGAGACCCAGTGAGAGTAGACATTGAAGAGTGGATATTGGGACTTAAAGATCAGAGGAGATTTGCCAATCATTTACTACTTCTTTATATTTTGAAAAGTTTTTGTTTATAATGTAAATATATGTATAATTGTAAATATGTATTCAAATGTTTTCATATATGTACCTATTTTTTATCTTCCGCTGTGTAATATTTAAATGTATGTATATATATCTAATATGTTTTGTTTATAAGTAAATGATTTACTTTTCTATAATATATAACGATAAGGGTATTGTATCAAGTTTAAAATGTTTTGAATGTTAAGAAAATCCGTAGCATTCCTATGTTCAGTGCATGTATACTACATTGGGGTGTTTGTAGTGTGTGTGTATTGGATGTGGGGGTATTACAATTGTTTTGGTATCAGAGCCTAGGTTTGAGATTCTCAACCTAGGTAAAATGTGATAAAAAGAATATTTTCACTTAAAAAGTGGTTTTGAATAACATATATTTTTGGGATTGGCAATCTCTGATCTTTAATAAGA
Source organism: Garcia nutans (assembly GCA_947685225.1). Lineage (NCBI taxonomy): Eukaryota > Viridiplantae > Streptophyta > Magnoliopsida > Malpighiales > Euphorbiaceae > Garcia > Garcia nutans. The sequence continues at coordinate 24,744,419 of CANTUV010000007.1, read as the reverse complement.
TGTATTCTGCTGTGTTTGCAGAAATAGGTTGTGATGGATCCTCATTTGCGTCAGTTAGTTGAGGGTAGTGAGGAGAGTGTAGCTCCGGAGGATAGAGCTAGAGTTGATAGTGCTGAGGAGGCACCTGCTTTGGTGTCGGGGAGACCAGTTGGTGAGGAGGTTCCACCAGTTTGGCTTAGGCATGTGGTAGAGGCTTTGAGGCAAACACCAGTGCAACCACCACCACCCCCTCAGCCTGTGGTACCAGTGAGGCACTATGATAAACTAAGGAAATATGGAGCAGAGGATTTCTTTGGTACGGTTGATCCAGCTGTAGCGGAACAGTGGCTTGACAGAGTGCAGAGAGTATTTGTTCAGTTGCAAGCCACTTCAGAGGAGAAATTTGACTATGCAAGATCTTTGTTACAGAAGGACGCCTATGACTGGTGGAGGACAGTGCCCCATTCTATGGATGATCCACCAACCTTGTCATATGCGGATTTTCTGAGAGAATTTGAATTGAAGTATACTCCTAGAGAGTACAAAGACATGAAGAAGATGGAGTTCTTGAGCTTGAAGCAAGACAGCAAGACTGTAACTGAATATGAAGTTGAGTTTATTAGATTGAGCCATTATGCTGGGGGCATTATTATTGATGAGATAGATAGATGCAGGAGATTTGAGGAGGGATTGAGGCCCTCTATCATGTGTCTGGTGGCTGGATCTAGATATCATGATTTTTCCCAGCTTGTGGCAGCAGCTCGAAGTGTGGAGCGAGCTCAGAGTATTGCAGCTGCTTCAGAGGAAGAGGTTAGGGTGAGAAGACCTGAGTTTGAGGCAGGGTCTTCTTCTGTTAAGAGAGGTAAAGGAAGCTTTGTTCCTAGAGTCAGTAGGAGTCAGAGGTCAGCTGGTAGGTCAGTGCAGTTTCAGAGACAGAGATTTAGACCTACAGCTTCAGTGGCGAGTGCTCCGACCCCAGTGACTCAGAGATCCACTCTACATGTGTGTGCTCAGTGTGGTGGATCACATAGGGGTGCTTGTTGGAGGTATAGTGGGTCAGCTGTATGCTTCAGGTGTGGATCGCCTAATCATTTTATTAGAGATTGTCCAGAGATGCGGGAACAGAGGTCAGTTGATTCCATAGCTTCTCGACCTAATGCGAGGGGAGGTCGAGGAGGCAGAGGTGTCAACAGAGGAGGCAGATCTGGGTTCAGTTCTAGAGGAGGTTCTACATCCAGGGAGAGTAGACCAGAGGAGGTTGGATCTTCCCAGAGGGTATATGTTATGCAGAGGCAGCCAGATGCTTCGGCAGTCATAGCTGGTACTTTTTCTTTATTTGATACTTCAGTACTTGCCTTGATTGATCCGGGTTCCACACATTCATATATTAGTGCATCTGTTTTGCCTGTGTCTGATATGCATGCTGAGTCCCTAGGATTTGATGTGTTGGTGACAAATCCGTTAGGGCATAGTGTGATTGTTAGCAAAGTGCACCGAGATAGTGTAGTAGTGGTGCAGGGTGAGGAGTTCCTTGGAGATTTGATTGAAATGCCATTTAAGGAATATGATGTGATTCTAGGCATGGACTGGCTATCTAGACATGGAGCTGTGGTAGACTGTAAAAGGAAGATTGTTTCTTTAAGAACTGGTGAGGGTAGAGAGGTAATAGTATCTAATGAGCAGGAACAGCTAGCCTCCTTATTTGTTTCAGCTGTTGCAGCCAGGAGGTTGATTAGAAAGGGATGTGAAGCCTATCTTGCTCATGTGGTAGATACTAGAGTAAGAGGTTTTCCTATTGACAGCATTGCCACAGTTGCAGAGTTCCCTGATGTTTTTCCAGAGGAGTTGCCAGGATTGCCTCCTGAGAGAGAGATGGAGTTTGGTATTGAATTGTTGCCTGGTACCACTCCTATCTCCATTACTCCTTATAGAATGGCACCAGCAGAATTGAGGGAGTTGAAAGTGCAATTGCAGGAGTTGTTGGACAAAGGATTTATTCGCCCCAGTGTTTCTCCTTGGGGAGCTCCTGTGCTATTTGTGAAGAAGAAAGATGGTACTATGAGGTTGTGTATCGATTATAGGCAATTGAACAAGGTGACTATTAAAAATAAATATCCTTTGCCTAGAATCGATGATCTCTTTGATCAATTGAAGGGTGCAGCTGTGTTTTCTAAAATTGATTTGAGATCTGGGTACCATCAATTGAGAGTTAAAGCTGAAGAAATTTCCAAGACCGCCTTTCGGACCAGGTATGGGCATTATGAATTTCTAGTTATGCCTTTTGGTCTGACGTATGCACCTGCAGCCTTTATGGACTTGATGAATAGGGTGTTTAGGCCCTATTTGGATCAGTTTGTAGTGGTCTTCATTGATGATATTCTGGTGTATTCGCGGAATGAAGAGGAACATGACAAACATCTGCGGATTGTGTTGCAGATTTTGAGAGAGAAGCAGTTGTTTGCTAAACTGTCGAAGTGTGAGTTTTGGTTGGACCAAGTAGCTTTTCTCGGTCATATAGTTTCAGCAGAAGGTATTAGAGTTGATCCGAGTAAAGTTGAAGCTATTCTGAATTGGAGTCCACCCAAGTCTGTGACTGAAGTTAGAAGTTTTCTGGGTTTGGCAGGCTATTACCGACAGTTTGTGAAAGGATTTTCTTTGATAGCTACTCCACTTACCAAATTGCTTCGAAAGGGAGTGAGATTTGTGTGGACAGATCAGTGTCAGGCTAGTTTTGAGCAGTTAAGAGAAATGTTGACTCAAGCACCTGTTCTTACTTTACCTATGGAAGGCAAATCATATGTGATCTACAGTGATGCTTCACATAGTGGTTTGGGGTGTGTGCTAATGCAAGAAGGTAAAGTGATAGCTTATACATCTCGACAGTTGAAACCGCATGAGCTTAATTATCCGACCCATGATTTAGAGTTAGCAGCAATTGTGTTCGCATTGAAGATTTGGCGACACTATTTGTTTGGGGAGAAATGTTTCATCTACACTGATCACAAAAGCTTGAAATATTTGGGTGTCCAAAAAGAGCTCAATCTTCGACAGAGGAGATGGTTGGAATTGATTAAAGACTACGACTCCTTGATTGACTATCATCCAGGTAAAGCAAATGTTGTTGCTGATGCCTTGAGTCGGAAGTCTTTAGCAGGTTTGACTATTTATTCGCTCTCGTTGCTTGTTGAGTTGAGAGCATTGCATGCTAGTTTTGTACCTTGTGATGATGGTGCATTGTTGGCACAGTTGCATTTGAAACCAGTTTTGTTGGATCAGATTAAAGAGGCTCAGTTGGCAGATGAGAAAATTCAAAAGATTGTTTCAGATTGCCAGAATGGAAAGAGTAGAGATTTTGTTGTGAAAAGTGATGGGAGCCTATGGTTTAAGAACAGATTGTGTGTACCCGATGATGCTAATTTGAAAAGGATCATTTTAGAAGAAGCACATCAGTCAGTGTTTGCTATGCATCCGGGCAATACTAAGATGTATCATGATTTGAGACAACATTACTGGTGGATTGGGTTGAAGAGAGACATTGCTGAGTTTGTATCTAAATGTCTCACTTGTCAGAAGGTAAAAGCAGAGCATCAAGTTCCAATCGGGTTGCTTCAACCGTTGTTAGTGCCTGAATGGAAGTGGGAAAGAGTGACAATGGATTTTGTGTCTGGTTTGCCATTGACACAAAGGAAACATGATGCCATATGGGTGATTGTGGATAGATTGACTAAGACAGCTCATTTCCTTCCGGTTCGGATGGATTATTCTTTGGAAAGGTTAGCTGAGATGTATATTCATGAGATTATAAAGTTGCATGGTGTTCCAACTTCTATAGTGTCGGATCGAGATCCCCGGTTTACTTCAAGGTTTTGGAAGAGTTTGCATAGTGCTTTGGGTTCTCGACTGTACTTCAGTACTGCTTTTCATCCACAGACGGATGGACAGTCAGAGAGGGTGATACAGATTATTGAGGACATGTTGAGAAGCTGTGTCATTGATTTCTCTGGAAGTTGGGACAGATTTCTACCGCTTGTGGAGTTTGCTTATAATAACAGTCATCAATCTAGCATTGGTATGGCACCGTTTGAAGCATTGTATGGCAGACGGTGTAGGACACCTCTTTGTTGGAGTGAACTTGGGGAAGATAAGTTAATTGGGCCTGATTTGATTAAAGAAACTGAAGAGAAAGTGAAGTTGATTCGAGGCAGGTTGAAAGCAGCTTCAGACCGATAGAAGTCTTATGCGGATCTGAAGAGGAGAGACATAGAGTTTGATGTTGGAGATAAGGTATTTTTGAAAGTATCTCCTTGGAAGAAGATTTTGAGGTTCGGTCGGAAAGGAAAATTGAGTCCTCGTTTCATTGGACAGTAAGAAGTTTTGGAAAGAGTTGGACCAGTTGCTTATAGGCTTGCTTTGCCACCTGAATTGGATCGTATTCATAATGTGTTTCATGTTTCTATGTTGAGGAGATACAGATCGGATCCATCTCATGTGTTGCCGATTGAATCTATCGAAGTGAGTCCTGATCTGACATTTGAAGAGGAACCAGTTGCTATCTTGGCACGTGATGTGAAAGAGTTGAGAAACAAGAGTGTGCCACTGGTGAAAGTTCTATGAAAGAATCATGCAAAAGAAGAAGCAACTTGGGAAAGTGAACAAATCATGCGAGAGCAATATCCTCAATTATTTTAGAGTTAATATCAGGTAATTTCGAGGACGAAATTTTCTTTTTAGAGGGGGAGAATTGTAATATCCTCATATATGGCCTAAAAGTTTTGATTAAGTTGTTGATGTTGATGTTATTTTTGTTGTAGTGATATATTGGATTGAATATATGTGTTAAATTGCAAGAGAAAAGATATTGGAAAGTGAATGCTTGTGTATATGTGTTTTGGGGAAAAGAATTAGGGTTTAGAGAGAATGGTATATGTTGTGTATATGATGATATATATAACATATAAATTGGTCAAATATAGAGTCAATATAAGAGGATATTTTATGTGGAATGTGCAATTACATATAAGGGCTTATATGAGACAAAAAGTTAGTTATATGATTGAGGGCATTTTGGTAATTGCTTGGATAAGATCACTTGGTGGAGATTAAAAGCAAAATTTGACTTTGTGTCTTCATCATTTCCTTCTTTCTTTCAAAAAGTGGCCGGCTCTCCAAAAACCAAAAGGAAAGAGAGGTGTTCTTGATGCTAGAAGCAAATTGAAGAAGCAATCAAAGGACTTGGTTAAAGATTTATGAAATTTCTTCATTTGAGGTAAGATCTTTTCCTTGATTTCTTCTTTTCTTTTGAAGGGGTGTTTGAAGTGAATTAGGGTTGGTAGGATTTGATGATGAGATGTGTTTGTGTTGTGTTTTCAAGTGTTAAATTGGTTTTAAGTTAATAGGTGTTGTTGTTGGAAGTAGTATATGTTGATTTTGAAAGGTGGAGAAGGATGGTGATTTTAGGGTTTTGAGATGGTTTGTGTTTAAATGTAATATTAATGTATTGTGAAGTGGTTTTGTGATGAATGTGTGTTTAGAACATTGATTATATTCATTTGAAACATGTTATAAGGTGTTAGAATGCATTTAGAAGAGTGTTGGATTTGGTTATAGTTATGTTCATGGGTGACACGGCCAATAGAAATGGAGAGACACGGCCAAGACTTAATGTTTTGGAGAGACACGGCCAAGTCCATGGAAACTTGGCCATGTGTGTGAGATTTTGGAGAGGACATGGCCGTGTCTCATGCCAGTGTCTGCCACTGCCAATTTATTTTGGGAGACACGGCCATAAGCTTGGCCGTGTCCCTTGCCCGTGTTGCCTACTGTCAAATTGAGGTTGAGTGACACGGCCACAAGCTTGGCCGTGTCCCTCAAGTGGGCTGCCCGTGTCCCTCAAATGTGTTGGTTAGGTTTTTATTCTTTGTTCTAATTGCATTGTAATGATTCTTCAAAGGTATTTTGGTACCTAAACCTAAACATAAACACTTTAAACATACTTCAACCAAAGAATGCCCTAATCAAATGGATGTGGAAGATCTTAAAAATATGAATGATGTAGATTGTTCTTTGCCCTAATTGCATTGTTGAGATTGAACAATGGTATGTTATATGTAATGTGAATCTTGTAAATGATAATGTGTGTTATGGATAATGTATGTTGAGATGCTATATGCAAAATATGAAATGTGATGTAAAGCCATTGTGATTGGCTATGATGATACAATTGAATGATGTATGGCATATTTGCCTAATTGATGAGGAAGATTGAGAAAGAGTTTGATAAAGAGAATAAAGAAATAAGTGTATGCTTAATATGATATTCAGTTTCAGATTTCTGGTTTTTGGAGGCATGCCTATTTAATGAAAGGTAACAGTCTTGCCGGGTTGAGGATCTCTTCAAATTGAATTGAATTGAGGTCCAAGAGACTGGGTCTGTTACACAATGATAATTGATATTATGAGATATTTGATTTGTAACAGTCTTGCCGGGTTGAGGATCTCCTCGAGTTAGATGAGTTGATGATCCAAGAGACTGGGTCTGTTACGCTACCCATGGATAGAGATATATATGTATATGTTGCCTACGGGCTTGATAATTGTGTTTATGAACCAAAGCAGTAACTCTGAATTCTGAATATCGTATTAAATACTTGATGGGCCCATAGGTGTCTAGGTTTTATGTATACCATAAAGGATATTCTAATGTAATGAAATGTTAATATTACTTAAATGATGAAACGGACTATTTACGGAATATTGTCTGTTGAGTGTGATCTTTATTGATTGAGTGTGTATCATTGATGTTGATTTGTTAATACATATGTGAAACATTGCATTGCACTAAAGCATAACATTAGCATGAATTGTCTTACTAAGCCCTTGGCTTAGCGCGATAGTGTTTAATCACGCAGGTAATAGAGTTGAACCCGAGAGTTCTTCGAGACCCAGTGAGAGTAGACATTGAAGAGTGGATATTGGGACTTAAAGATCAGAGGAGATTTGCCAATCATGTACTACTTCTTTATATTTTGAAAAGTTTTTGTTTATAATGTAAATATATGTATAATTTTAAATATGTATTTAAATGTTTTCATATATGTACCTATTTTATATCTTCCACTGTGTAATATTTAAATGTATGTATATATATCTAATATGTTTTGTTTATAAGTAAATGATTTACTTTTCTATAATATATAACGATAAGGGTATTGTATCAAGTTTAAAATGTTTTGAATGTTAAGAAAATCCGTAGCATTCCTATGTTCAGTGCACGTATACTACATTGGGGTGTTTGTAGTGTGTGTGAATTGGATGTGGGGGTGTTACAGTTCTAAAACCCTAATTTTATCCAAGAAATCCTAATCTAAGATGTAAACCCTAAATTTGTATATTTGTTGCTTTATTTAACTTTAGAGTTTAGATGTGATTATTTTGTGTCTTGAATGGATAATTTATTAATGTTTTATTTTTATGAAGGATTCATTTTTATTTTGCTTATAGTGAATGATTGAATGATTTAGTTTGATTAAATATTTATGTTTTAAAGATGCAAGAGGTATGATTTCACTTTGTGGGTACCTCATTTGTTAAAGATTAATGTAATTTTATTTACTTTAAGTTTTGGATTAATGTAAAGGGCATGTTTCCACCAAATGGTGGGTGCCCTATCTTATTTATCTTATTTTTGAACATTTGGCATTGTAAAAGGCATGTTTTCATCTATGGATGGGTGCTTATTTTGTTTGTTTCATTTTAATAAAGTGATGGATGTTTATTTATTTTAAGAATTACATGTATTACAGATAATATTATAATATTTAAGAATTCAATAATATTTAAACCAGAAAAGGAGGCTGATTCCAATGAACCGAGCATTATGGGGGTGCTGGGTCATTCTCACCTTCCCCATACGTACCTAACTTTTTGAACCCAATTGGGCATTGGGGATTCCTTAGGAATCAAGTCATCCACCCTTTTCTTTCTTCCCAGCTTGTATGGATGGAGACTTTATTTTCTCCTTGTTTAGACTCGTATTCTCTAAGGCCCTGAGCCTACAGTGTCGAAGTGGCAAAAGCCATTCCACATGTGAGTGGGGGCAAAAATCCTCGCTCACAATAATACTACAAACTAGTAACAAAATTAAAAAGGGTGATAAGGTACAATAGTAGCATTTTGGTAATGCTCTTATACCTTATTTGTGCATATTACATATATGAAGGTATATGTACTATGTGTGGGTAGGTTATGAGGGTGTTACAATGGTAGCCTTGATGTTGGTGATGGGATGAGATAGGTGGCGGTAACACATGAGAGCTATCTTTAAAACTTAGAGGTACATTCACTCTCATAAGTCTATCATCCATAGTTCTATGCCTACGATAATGCATGACATTTTCAACCTCAAGATTCTCAACATCGTCAAGTATATGATATAATGATGGTGTTGGTGAGGTGCTTGATCTATGATCAATCAAAGCTCCTGATTTATTGCTCCCGTCATTTATCGCATAATAGGATTTACATTTCTAGGTACATTATCCTCCAATGTAATTCATTCAGTTCCATTAGCCTGCAAAGTTTTTATAAAAATAAATTTAGTAAAAATTATATGATGCCCTATGAAAAATATGAAAATAATAAGATGGTAGTCGATTAATAAAATATACCACTACTCCAAAAGCACCCCCAGTATGGGAAATCCAACAACGAGTTATGCGTCTATACCATTCCAATGTGATACAAGCAAGTCTATTGAAATCCAGCCAAATTTGAGTTGTGAAGAAGAACCGGTGGTTATCTTGGCTCATGAAATAAAGAAATTGTGAAATAGACGCATTCCTTTAGTAGAAGTGTCATGGAAGAATTATTCGACTGAAGAAGTCACATGGGAAAGTGAGGAGATGAGATGATAATACCCTTAACTATTTCAAACATCTAGATTAGGAAAATTTTAAGGAAGAAATTTCTTTAGAGGGGGAGAATTGTAATATTTGAAATCTTAAGCAATGATTTTCTGTTAAATATTAATAATGGATTGTGTATACTGATGAAGGTGACTTGGGTATTTAAAATAACTAGGAAAGGAGGATGAATTAAGCTTTTAAAAGTAGAAAGTTTGATCCGGGTATAGAAGAAATTAGTATTTTAAAAAATAATCTTAAAGTGATAGACATTCACGAAAATGCCTTATGATTCTAGAATTAAAATTTACAGAATTAGAATGTGAAATATAGATGGTAAGGTTTTAAATTAACTAAAGAAATTATTTTTACGGTTTCGCTGAACTCAAAATAGGATTAGAATTAAATTTAAAGAAATGAGTGTACTAAAGAGATAATAAGCACAATTTATCCAACCAAAACCCTAAATACTATATAAAGAGGAGCCTAGAGATTTCTCCTCTCTTTTACCATCATCTTCATGCCAAACACCTCTTCACCACCACCATCTCTCTCCTTTCTTCTATCTTCTCCCATTACCATGCATCAAAACATCAAGATCTTTAATTATAACTCCAAATTTTCATAGAAGTCTTCTAGTTTATGAGAGAATTAATAAGATTATCATCACAAAATCAAAAGGGTAGAGAGAGAAGAGAAAGAGAGGATTTCTTTGAAAAGGTATGTGCATGTGTTCTATAATTTGCAATTATTTAGTTTTCTTTGAATTTTAATGCTTTAATAAGTTGATTGAGTCATTTTAATTGAGTTATTTTCTAAAGAATTGAATAAACGAGTTGTTGTGCAAAAAAGTGATTGAAGAACTTTTTATACATGAGAAGTGTGGTTTTATTTTAATTTTGTAAAAATTAAGTGTACTGGTATGGGTTTTAGATAACGGAGATGGTTGTAGGGTATTATTTACTAAGTTAATTGCTAAAGATTTGATTAATTGAGGGTTTGATTGAAGTGTTTGATATGGATCCTTTTTGTGTGAATATTTTGGTTTTTGGTTCATTTTTACCATAGATATTAAATGTGTTTATGTTGTTTTAGCTTAAAAAATAAGCTGGAACAACTTTGGATCATTTAAAAGTGAATTTTAGAGTGGGCAGATGCTAGGAAAAATACACAGGCTTGTGTTTTTTATCCATGTGGGCATGTGAATTTTTCAGCTACTGGAATTGTGCTTCCAGTAATGTTTTGAAACACATGGGCATGCGAATTTCTTAGGCATGCCCATGTCCACTCTGTAACCCTTCCTTCTTTTTTATCCTCAAAACACTTCATTTCTTATCCCAATGTTATTACCTTTTCCAACTAACATTTATAACATAAATTCTTCTCAAAAGTATGCAAAATTATCAATTTAAAAGTTAGAATTTTGAAAATGTCTGTGAGTTAGTTTATAAAGAGACCGATGAATCTTGAAAGTATTAAATATGGACTATAGTTTTGTTTAATTAAAGTGATGTGTGACTAAAGGTTAAATTGGAAATGAAAAGTGATGAATTTTCCAAACCAAACTAATACTAGACCTAGCTTAGGATTGAATGGGCAGCCAAAGGGTGGATATCCATAGTGATAGTGGGCACTTTGTACCATCAGTAGACATATAGTGTCATTAGTGACAGTGAGCATATTTGCAAAATGTGAACACACTACATTAATAGAGGGCCTTTGGCCATATTCCTAATATTGAGCATTAAATTATCAATAGTGATCTGTTATTCGAATCTAAGGTCAAAATTCAGTGTATGCGGGAAAAATTGTGAACAATATGCTATATGATTAACTTATGAAAGTAATTGAACATTGAATTTCCTTATGTTGGGTGTATTGAAGATATAAAATTCATCAAATTCTTATTAATTTTTGTAAATGATAACTCAAAGTTGTCTTTCTTACCTCCCTTCTTGCACATTATAAGTACACAAGCACAAGTAAGCTTTGCTTGGCATGTTAGTCTTATTTTCTGATGCACAGATCAATCAGGAAGAGTTGAGACTGCGGAGTGAGAGTTCTAAGTACCAGATCAACTGCATCACAAAAGATTTAATGACCAGTATTGTAAATATTGTTTTTTGAATAATTCACATAGCAAAACTTCTAAATTTTGAATGGTAGTTGTACATATTTGTGGGTAGTAAAACAAATAGTATATATATACATCTAGTTTTCTGAACAAACATGGGACTTTTGTAATTTTCAATAATTTAATATATGTATATATATTTAATGTATGTTCATATAACACCCTTATACCCTATATACGTATAATATATATACCCAGTATATGTAAAATATGCATATAAAGTATGAGAATACCATAAACTGGTTTAATAAAAAATTTTACATTTCTGACTTAAAATCCCAAGCACTTTAAAATGTATATTTAAATAATAAATAAAATATTTATTATTAATTATAGGTTCCAAAATAAGCATTTTACATAAAAATCTCTGAAAAACATTCGGTAGAGTTTTGTTTATAAATAGGACGTCCCAAAAATTCAACCGTTATACAACATGCAAAAAACACACTCCCAATAAACAATAAATCACACCTTTCACCCTAACTCCTCAATTGCTTCATACTTCCTCAAAACATTTATACATATAAATATAAATATCAATCATATATATATATATACATTCCCACATTGTAAAATTTATCCAAAAAGTCTTTATAATTTACAATATATATACCCCAAAACATAAAAATAATATACATAATAACAAAATTTAATATAACATAAAATATATATATACATGATGCAACCGACACTAATCTGAAAGTAGCAAAATCAACTCAATCAACCTCAAGTATAGACCTGACTAGGTTAGCAGAACTATCCGAATCTACCGGATCACCCCTGTCACCTGCATGATGAAATGCAATCGTGCTAAGCAGTATAAACTTTGATAATAATAAAACTTTAATACAATGCCAATGCATATTTTGCATGTTATGTTAAATGTGGCACTCAATTCCATTTTAAAACATAATCTTTAATCTTTTTATAATTCACATAAACACATACATAAGCATGGGCCCAAACAAACTAATATATCATTTAAATTTCAGAGTTACTATTTTGGTGCATATTGACACTTAGTGTCTAGCCCTGAAGGCAAATTATATATTAGTGATGCCTGACGTCTAGCCCCAAAGGCAAATCATGAGGATAACCTCATAAGAATGCTGCCAAACACAGAACTCTGAAAATTGAATAACATACTAGGCACACAATTAACTCATATTCTTCATAATTAACTTTTCTTATCACATTGCATCAATTTCTCATTTTCCTCATCACATTGTATCTCATTTCACATTAAAATCACATTACCCAATTATTTTTGGGTCATTCCCATATAATGCTCATAAATCACATTTTATTCATCTTAGCCATTCATAATAGGTTTTCATAATGCATCTAATGCATACATAACAATTCACATGTTATAGCACAATGCTCATGAATGTTCATGTTACCAAGTAGCTTAACACATTTCCTATCCAAAATGTGTTAGGCCAAATTTAATGCAACCATATCCAATTTATCAAAGTTTGTACATACCTTAATAAGCACTCAAATACAAGCTAAAAGTCACCCTCCAACCTTCACTTCCAACTTGCCCTTCAACACTAATGTTGGGCAATTTACTTCCTCTTAATGCCTATTCAAAATGTGAATAAATACCATCATTTAAAATCACATTTTAAGGCATTACAAGCATACAACCCTAATTAAATATCACTCCTACAAATTCTCAAAATTATGCCTAACCTTACTTCAACATTGAAAATCCATGTTAATCCATTTAAGTTAGTGTTTTAAGTTTATTTATATCATTAAAAACATATTATAACATGTTTTAACCAATTATATTAAATAAACACATGTTATACAAAATCATAAAATTTCACAACCTTCATCATTAAAGGTTCATCATTCCAACTGATTCCAATTGTTAATCCAAGTTTATTTCTATCTGTCACATCCGCCTACTGCATTTATGTAGAGTGGTCATGTGCATAGCGAGAGAAGGGGAAAGGAGAAGATAATTCTTGATAACAACCCTAGATAAGGTTGTATGACCAAAGGGACCTAGTTGTAATTTTCAAAAGTTTTGGGGACGTAAATATAATTTCAAAAAAAGTTGCACCAGATGTTCTTAATAGTGCATATAATAGATTTCAAAAATGGAGTGTAGAGAAAAATCGGATCGCAACGACGTGTAATGGTTTTTCCAGGAAATTTCCCGTTAAAGAAAAAACGAAGAAATTTTGACTAGGGGCATTTTGGTCATTATCAATTAAAGTTATACATGAATTTTGTCACATCCGCCTACTGCATTTATGCAGTGTAGACACGTGCATAGCGAGAGTAGGGAAAAGGAGAAGATAATTCTTGATAACAGCCCTAGATAAGGTTGTATGACAAAAGGGACATAATTGTAATTTTTAATAAAGTTGGGGACGTAGATGTAATTTCAAAGAAAGTTGCACCGGATGTTCTTAATAGTGCATATAACAGATTTCAAAAATGGAATGTAGAGAAAAACCGGATCGCAACGACGTGTAACGGTTTTTCCAGGAAATGTCCCGTTAAAGAAAAATGAAGAAATGTTGCCTAAGGGCATTTTGGTCATTATCAATTAAAGTTATACATGAATTTAGGGTAGGAAATAAAGACGTGAGTACGTAGAGAATGGCGAGAGGTTAAATATGAAACGATCGTCAGTGGAAACGAAGCCGGAGAAAACCCGAGCAAAAATAGGACCTAAAGGGAATTTTGTAAAAAGTTGAGGGCTTATCGGTAATTTTTCAAAATGACTTGGAAACCTAAAATAGACCTTATAAATAGAAAGTAGAGGTCGAGAGGATCAAAACTATATATAGTTTGACTCATGGAACTATACGGTTTAAAAGATATGATCGATTAATCGCCGGAACGTAATGTGGCTCGGTTTCATGTCGGGACCGGATGGGTAACCCGGGACAACTTTATGAGATCCAATGGGAAGAGAGACAAGTGGAAAGAAGTAAAGGAAAAAGGAAGTTATAAAAATCAAAGGTTGGCCAATCAAAAGAAAACATTTAGCATGTGTAATAAATGTGTAATAAATGAAGAAAGAGAAAAAGTGGACAAGTGGGCAAGGAGATCATCATTTCCTTTGTCTATAAATATATGTGATATGAAGAGCAAATTCTCTCTTTTTCCACTCACCAAATTCGGCCAACAAAAGAAAATACCAAGGGACTTCCAAGTATCTTCAAACTTTGATTTTTAAGGTAAGTTCTAAGGTTTTTAAGTGTGTAGACTTTAATTTTAGTATTAGTTTTAGGTAGTTATATATTTATTGGAAGATTGGGAATTAGAGTCTTATATGGAATTGAAAAACATAATAATAATATTAAGTAAGTGATGAGATTAATTGATTAAATGGAAGAATCAAGATGTAGAAAGATTAATAAGGTTGGATTAGGGGTTTCGGTTGAAAAAGAAATAGAGGATAATTTATTATTTTGAAATTCTAAGGTTTATGTTGTATCTTGAATTGATTGAAGGAGAAATAAAGAATTAAAGAAGGAGAAGAAGGAAAAGCCAAGAGGAGTTAAAGAAATAAGGTTTGGTACTTTACTTTTGAATAATAAATTTTGGTTTGATGCTTTACAAACTTTGGTTTATGAAAGTTTTGTTGTTGATGCTTAAATATATTGATTTGAGTTAAACATGCAAAAGTTGTCAAAGAGAAGTGTTTGAATTTTCACTTTACCATTAAAGAAGCCTTAATATTGATTTGCAAAAGAAAAATAAACTATCCTATGCATTTTATGTGTTTGGGCCGAAATGGTCCCAAAAAGACAGCTTTCTGGACCTTTTTGTGGAAATCGTTTGAGGCAGCAAATGAATGAATTTTTCAACGCAATTTTACATGCAATTAGTCAACATATAAAACAAGTTTTCTGTAAAATTTCAGCCAAAAATAAGATCATTTACTTGGTCAAATGCATGATTGAAGTGGACTGAAATTTTGATGAAAATCCAGATTTTACTATTCATTTGGTCATGCCATTTTGCGTTGCCGATTTTTCTCGCCGCAACACTATTCATTTGGTCAATTTGGGATATTTTGAGGAATGCTTTGAAATGTTTGATGTGTTTATTGTGGATGTTAAATATGTGAAAAAGAGTAATGGTTTGAGTGAAGAATGTGTTGCGCGGCATAAATGGCAAAGTGCGATGGGAATTAAATTGATTTCTTGAATCATTCTAAAATGAAGTTGAGACTTAAATTGAATCATTTAAATCTTTTTGCTCTACTGGATAGTGGGAGTGGTAGATAAGGGTATGGTGCACTATACTAACGCATGCAGTACTGCTCATTATTGTGATATGATATGTTATTCAGTGGTGAGGCCACTGAAGCCAATGGGGAGGCCCATTGGTTATAACCAGGATGGTGAGGGCCATTCCTGTGATCTGATATCGGTGGTGAGGGCCACCTATGTTACAGTGGTGAGGGCCACTGCCTTATCACTATGGTTCCCTATATACCAGTAGAGCCTGAATCAAAGACATATTATTTTTCGTTAAACTATATAATGCCAATGAGTTTGAATTATGATTTTACATTATTGAAAGCATATTACCCTGAATGTACAATAATTTCTATTGGTTTAAGGTTGGTTAAATTATGATTTCATTATTTCCTTTGATTTTGAATACTTTCATATACTACTTTTATTTTTATTGGTAAAGTACCCACTGAGCGACAACGCTCAGCGAGTTAAGTTTTCCTTGACTCGTAGGTTCGGAGCAGTAGATAAATCTTGGGGAAGCAACGACCAGACCACAGCAAATCTCAGGGGTAGATCTTTTAGTTCCATTATGAGTTGATAGTTGTGGCATGTATATGAATAAATATAAAAGAGATTTTCTATGTTATAATTGTATGTTAGTAGTATGTAATAATCATAAATCTTTAATTTATGTTATATTAGAAGTGTGAACTCTTCGTGCAGGTTTGTAGTTGAGGGTATAAGGTGGATTCATTGGGAGTGCATTAAATTTGATGGTATTCTTATTCACATTGGTATGTGTAAAATATTTTCAAAAATCAGAAAAACAAGTTTTGACGACACTTGGGATCCAAATTTCTAGGCGGAACTATGGCAAAATTTCTGTAAAAATCAGAACTAAAATTTGACTAAGTAAATTGGTAGCAACAATTAGGATAGTGTGGCACCTCTACTCAGCTTACACATGTAGGTTGGGAAGGGGTGTTACAATTTGTGGTATCAGAGCTAAGGTTTAGCCGCTTCTGGGTAATCCAACATAGGAGGATGTACGTTTTATGTCGGGAGTGGCCATTTCCTAAATTTTGCAATGTATATAAGGGCTTCTTAATATTGTAAAACTTTGTGTTTGAAAATAAATAAAAGTTGTGTTGTATATGTGTTATTTAAGAATTTTTATTTATATACATGCCACTTAGGATAAGATAATGCTGTTGGTCTGGGTCGTTAATAATGATGGGATGGTATATGTTTACTCTTTAGATGTCGCAAGCAGCACAGCGTGATATAGAGGAGGAGGTCGAGTCTCAGGCCTCCCGAGTTGTAGAAATGCGTGTATCTGAGACATCAGCGTCGGAGCAACCACCCGCTGATGCTCCTATTCCCAATGATATGTTGCAACAAATGGCTGCCGTATTTCGGCAGATAGCCGGCGTTGCCCCAGCACCACCCCCAGCGCCAGCACCCGTACCAGTACCTGCTGTAGGAGGGGAAAGGAAACCCCCGATAGAAAAGATAAGAAAGTATGGTGCGAAGGAGTTTAAGGCTCGAAGGGACGATGATTCTTCAACAGCCGAGTATTGGCTGGAAGGAACAATACGAGCCTTAGATCAGTTACAGTGTACGCCAGAAGAGCGAGTGATATGTGCTACTTCCTTATTAGTGGAAGAAGCATATATATGGTGGGACACAGTTCACCAACGAGTTTCACCGGAACAGAGAACATGGGATTTCTTTGTGAATGAGTTCAAGAGGAAGTTTATATCGGAGGCATACCTAGATGCCAAGAAAAAGGAGTTTCTACACTTAAAGCAAGGTCGACTGACCGTTGCTGAATACGAGAGGGAATTTACTAGGTTGAGTAGGTATGCCAAGAAGACAATTGAAGACGAACATGATAGATGTAAGCAGTTCCAGGATGGATTGAATAATGAGATTAGGATGCAGCTAATTGCTGCTAATATCAAAGAATTTTCCGAGTTGGTCAATAGGGCTCTAGAAGTAGAGCAATGTCAGTCTGACGAGCAGAATAGACGACAGAAGATGAAATAGAAGAGAGGTACCCAGAACTATTCGGGAACCTACCAATCATCAGGGAAACGATTCCGAGGTAGTGGTTCCACGGGAGGCGGTCAACGTCGAGGTTATAGCCAGGGATCGATTCACGGTGGCTTAAGTCAAACTACCTCAGTCGCTAGTACGGGACGATCTGGAAGAGAACAAGGAAGAGGATTCAGCCGAAGCGGAGGTAACTTCTTTATCGGTCCAAGAGGTAATGAAGGCGAAAATAATAATCCACGCTGTGATCAATGCGGACGCCGTCACACGGGAGAATGTTGGGGTCGGACATTTGCATGTTATATATGTGGATCTTTGGACCACCTTATGCGAGAGTGTCCCCAGCGAATGCAGAATCTACCTATGGATACTGAGAGATCGCAAGCGGCAGCAGGTCGAGGCCGAGGCAGAGGAAGGAGCGAAAATCCGTCGCGTGTACAATCTGAAACGGTGAATCGACCAGAAGCAAGGGCTCCTACTAGAATGTATGCCATGAGGGGGCGAGAAGACGAAGAAGCGCTAGACGTGATTGCAGGTCAGTTGTCTATGTTTGGGGTTCCGCTTTATGTTTTAATAGATCCAGGTTCTTCACACTCATATATATGCAAGAAAAATGAAAAACTTGAGGACCTAAAGGTAGAACTAGAGAAAGAAGGAATATTAGTTACTAACCCATTAGGAAATGAGGTGATTACTAGGAAGGTAGTGAAAGATTGCCCAATAGAGATACATGGACATATCTTTTGGGGAAATTTATTTGAACTACCATTTCAAGAATTCGATGCTATCCTTGGGATGGATTGGTTGGCCAAACACGATGCACTAGTTGACTGTAAACGGAAGAGAGTTACCTTGCATACTATAGACGGTGACGAAGTGACCCTAGTAGGAAAAAGGAAGGATTATCTAACTAACATCATTTCTGCCATGACGGCTAAGAGGTTAGTGCAAAAAGGTTGCGAGGCATACCTGGTATGTGCATTAGTAGCGAAAGAAGAGGCACCAAAGTTACAAGATATACCTACTGTATGCGATTTTCCCGACGTATTTCCTGATGATTTACCCAGATTACCACCTAAACGAGAGGTGGAATTCATCATAGACGTGTACCCGGGAGTTGCACCAGTATCCATCGCACCTTACCGAATGGCGCCAGCGGAGCTAAAAGAATTAAAGGTACAGCTACAAGAACTTTTAGACAAGGGGTTCATAAGGCCAAGCGTATCACCATGGGGAGCACCAGTATTGTTCGTGAAAAAGAAAGACGGATCCTTAAGGTTGTGTGTAGATTACCGTCAACTTAATAAGCTGACCATCAAAAACAAGTATCCGTTACCTCGCATAGATGATTTGTTTGATCAACTCAAAGGTGCTGAGTCTTTTCAAAAATTGATCTACGATCGGGTTATCATCAATTGGGAATTAAAGGTGAAGACATACCAAAAACTGCATTCAGAACTCGTTATGGACATTATGAATTCATTGTTATGCCTTTCGGATTAACGAATGCACCTGCAGTATTCATGGATTTGATGAACAGAATCTTCCACCCGTATTTGGATTAGTTCGTGGTTGTATTCATTGACGACATATTGGTGTATTCAAAGAATCGAGAGGACCATGATCGTCACCTTAGAATTGTTTTGCAAACCCTGCGAGAAAAGCAGTTATACGCTAAATTCAGTAAATGTGAATTTTGGTTAGAAGAAGTGGCCTTTTTGGGACATATTGTATCGGCAGAAGGAATAAGGGTTGATCCCTAGAAAATAGAAGCAGTATTGGAATGGAAGTCACCTAAAACAGTAACGGAAGTCCGTAGTTTCTTGGGGTTAGCAGGATATTATCAGAGATTCGTCAAAGGGTTTTCCATGATCGCCGTACCTATGACCAAGCTACTTCAGAAGAATGCCAAATTCCAGTGGACCGACGCTTGTCAACGGAGCTTTGAAAAGCTGAAACAAAAACTTACTGAAGCGCCTATTCTTACACAACCCGAATCAGGAAAAGATTTTGTGATTTATAGCGATGCATCCCATATCGGGTTAGGTTGTGTATTGATGCAGGAAGGCAAAGTCATTGCGTATGTCTCTCGACAACTCAAGCCACATGAAAAGAATTATCCTATGCATGACTTAGAGCTAGCAGCGATTGTTTTGGCTTTCAAGACATGGAGGCACTACTTATACGGGGAAAAATGTTACATCTTTACGGATCATCAAAGCCTGAAATATTTGCCCACGCAGAAAGATTTAAACCTGCGACAGCGAAAATGGATGCAATGGTTAGCCAACTACGACTATACGATTAATTATCACCCGGGCAAAGCGAATGTCGTAGCAGATGCACTTAGTAGGAAGTCAATGCAAGCGCTAAGTGCTATGAGGGTAACGTTAAAACCTACAGAAGATGGAGCTATCTTTGCAGAAATGCACGTGCGACCTAACTTACATCAACAAATACGTGAGGCTCAGAAGGAAGATGAACAAGTGAAGAAGTGGAGTCAACAGGCACAGGAGAACTCTTCAGGAGACTATCAAATTCATCCTGATGGTATTCTCTACTACAAGAGGAGAATGGTGGTACCTAAGTCCAAGGAGCTGAAGAAGCAGATTTTGCAAGAAGCTCATAACAGTCCTTATACAATGCATCCGGGAGTAACGAAAATGTATCGGGACTTGAAGGAGTATTATTGGTGGCCAGGAATGAAAAGAGATATCGTTGATCACGTAACGAAGTGTCTAACCTGTCAGCAAGTGAAGGCGGAACATCAACTACCCTCAGGGCTACTACAACCTATTACGATTCCAACCTGGAAATGGGATCGTATTACTATGGATTTTGTCACAGGATTGCCTATAACAAGAGACAAACATGACGCGATTTGGGTAATCGTAGACCGGCTTACTAAGTCCGCTCATTTCATACCAGTACGTGTGGATTACTCGCTAGACAAGTTGGCAGACTTGTATATCAAAGAGATTATACGTCTCCACGGAGTTCCAACTTCGATCATATCCGATCGAGACCCACGTTTTACGTCAAATTTTTGGCAGAAGTTACAAACAGCCCTTGGAACTCGAACTTACCACAGCACAACATTTCATCCCCAGACAGACGGACAGTCGGAAAGAGTGATTCAAATTTTAGAAGATATGCTAAGGGCGTGCGTTTTAGAATTTAAAGGTAGTTGGGACAAACACCTAAGCTTAATGGAATTCGCGTACAACAACAGTTATCAATCCTGCATACAAATGGCACCTTACGAAGCACTGTATGGTCGAAAATGCATAACTCCAGTTTGCTGGACAGAATTGAGTGAGGAAAAGATGTTGGGGCCAGACATAGTTAAGGAAACTGAAGAGAAGGTAGAAATCATTCGAGACCGATTAAAAGCAGCAGCGGACCGGCAAAAATCATATGCGGATCTAAAAAGGAAAGACATACAGTTTGAGGTAGGTGACAGAGTGTTCCTCAAAGTCTCTCCTTGGAAGAAAGTGTTACGATTTAAACAAAAAGGCAAGCTAAGCCCTAGATTCATCGGACCATATGAAATTATTAAACGGGTAGGTCCGGTAGCTTACCAGTTGGCGTTACCACCTGAATTAAATAAAATACATGATGTTTTCCATGTTTCGATGCTAAGGAGGTATCGTTCAGATCCAACCCACGTCATACAAGTTCAAGATATTGAGATTCAGCCTGAAATGACATATGAGGAAGAGCCGGTAGAGATCTTAGCACGTGAAATCAAAGAGTTGCGAAATAAGAAGATTCCATTGGTCAAAGTGCTTTGGAGGAATCACAAAGTAGAAGAAGCTACATGGGAACGCGAAGAAACTATGAAGAAGCAATACCCATATTTGTTTTCACTTGATGAGCTTCGGGACGAAGCTTAAATTAACGAGGAAGGAACTGTCACATCCGCCTACTGCATTTATGCAGTGTAGACACGTGCATAGCGAGAGTAGGGAAAAGGAGAAGATAATTCTTGATAACAGCCCTAGATAAGGTTGTATGACAAAAGGGACATAATTGTAATTTTTAATAAAGTTGGGGACGTAGATGTAATTTCAAAGAAAGTTGCACCGGATGTTCTTAATAGTGCATATAACAGATTTCAAAAATGGAATGTAGAGAAAAACCGGATCGCAACGACGTGTAACGGTTTTTCCAGGAAATGTCCCGTTAAAGAAAAATGAAGAAATGTTGCCTAAGGGCATTTTGGTCATTATCAATTAAAGTTATACATGAATTTAGGGTAGGAAATAAAGACGTGAGTACGTAGAGAATGGCGAGAGGTTAAATATGAAACGATCGTCAGTGGAAACGAAGCCGGAGAAAACCCGAGCAAAAATAGGACCTAAAGGGAATTTTGTAAAAAGTTGAGGGCTTATCGGTAATTTTTCAAAATGACTTGGAAACTTAAAATAGACCTTATAAATAGAAAGTAGAGGTCGAGAGGATCAAAACTATATATAGTTTGACTCATGGAACTATACGGTTTAAAAGATATGATCGATTAATCGCCGGAACGTAATGTGGCTCGGTTTCATGTCGGGACCGGATGGGTAACCCGGGACAACTTTATGAGATCCAATGGGAAGAGAGACAAGTGGAAAGAAGTAAAGGAAAAAGGAAGTTATAAAAATCAAAGGTTGGCCAATCAAAAGAAAACATTTAGCATGTGTAATAAATGTGTAATAAATGAAGAAAGAGAAAAAGTGGACAAGTGGGCAAGGAGATCATCATTTCCTTTGTCTATAAATATATGTGATATGAAGAGCAAATTCTCTCTTTTTCCACTCACCAAATTCGGCCAACAAAAGAAAATACCAAGGGACTTCCAAGTATCTTCAAACTTTGATTTTTAAGGTAAGTTCTAAGGTTTTTAAGTGTGTAGACTTTAATTTTAGTATTAGTTTTAGGTAGTTATATATTTATTGGAAGATTGGGAATTAGAGTCTTATATGGAATTGAAAAACATAATAATAATATTAAGTAAGTGATGAGATTAATTGATTAAATGGAAGAATCAAGATGTAGAAAGATTAATAAGGTTGGATTAGGGGTTTCGGTTGGAAAAGAAATAGAGGATAATTTATTATTTTGAAATTCTAAGGTTTATGTTGTATCTTGAATTGATTGAAGGAGAAATAAAGAATTAAAGAAGGAGAAGAAGGAAAAGCCAAGAGGAGTTAAAGGAATAAGGTTTGGTACTTTACTTTTGAATAATAAATTTTGGTTTGATGCTTTACAAACTTTGGTTTATGAAAGTTTTGTTGTTGATGCTTAAATATATTGATTTGAGTTAAACATGCAAAAGTTGTCAAAGAGAAGTGTTTGAATTTCACTTTACCATTAAAGAAGCCTTAATATTGATTTGCAAAAGAAAAATAAACTATCCTATGCATTTTATGTGTTTGGGCCGAAATGGTCCCAAAAAGACAGCTTTCTGGACCTTTTTGTGGAAATCGTTTGAGGCAGCAAATGAATGAATTTTTCAACGCAATTTTACATGCAATTAGTCAACATATAAAACAAGTTTTCTGTAAAATTTCAGCCAAAAATAAGATCATTTACTTGGTCAAATGCATGATTGAAGTGGACTGAAATTTTGATGAAAATCCAGATTTTACTATTCATTTGGTCATGCCATTTTGCGTTGCCGATTTTTCTCGCCGCAACACTATTCATTTGGTCAATTTGGGATATTTTGAGGAATGCTTTGAAATGTTTGATGTGTTTATTGTGGATGTTAAATATGTGAAAAAGAGTAATGGTTTGAGTGAAGAATGTGTTGCGCGGCATAAATGGCAAAGTGCGATGGGAATTAAATTGATTTCTTGAATCATTCTAAAATGAAGTTGAGACTTAAATTGAATCATTTAAATCTTTTTGCTCTACTGGATAGTGGGAGTGGTAGATAAGGGTATGGTGCACTATACTAACGCATGCAGTACTGCTCATTATTGTGATATGATATGTTATTCAGTGGTGAGGCCACTGAAGCCAATGGGGAGGCCCATTGGTTATAACCAGGATGGTGAGGGCCATTCCTGTGATCTGATATCGGTGGTGAGGGCCACCTATGTTACAGTGGTGAGGGCCACTGCCTTATCACTATGGTTCCCTATATACCAGTAGAGCCTGAATCAAAGACATATTATTTTTCGTTAAACTATATAATGCCAATGAGTTTGAATTATGATTTTACATTATTGAAAGCATATTACCCTGAATGTACAATAATTTCTATTGGTTTAAGGTTGGTTAAATTATGATTTCATTATTTCCTTTGATTTTGAATACTTTCATATACTACTTTTATTTTTATTGGTAAAGTACCCACTGAGCGACAACGCTCAGCGAGTTAAGTTTTCCTTGACTCGTAGGTTCGGAGCAGTAGATAAATCTTGGGGAAGCAACGACCAGACCACAGCAAATCTCAGGGGTAGATCTTTTAGTTCCATTATGAGTTGATATTTGTGGCATGTATATGAATAAATATAAAAGAGATTTTCTATGTTATAATTGTATGTTAGTAGTATGTAATAATCATAAATCTTTAATTTATGTTATATTAGAAGTG
Source organism: Garcia nutans (assembly GCA_947685225.1). Lineage (NCBI taxonomy): Eukaryota > Viridiplantae > Streptophyta > Magnoliopsida > Malpighiales > Euphorbiaceae > Garcia > Garcia nutans. Next base: position 24,720,545 of record CANTUV010000007.1, on the reverse strand, counting down.
TGAACTCTTCGTGCAGGTTTGTAGTTGAGGGTATAAGGTGGATTCATTGGGAGTGCATTAAATTTGATGGTATTCTTATTCACATTGGTATGTGTAAAATGTTTTCAAAAATCAGAAAAACAAGTTTTGACGACACTTGGGATCCAAATTTCTAGGCGGAACTATGGCAAAATTTCTGTAAAAATCAGAACTAAAATTTGACTAAGTAAATTGGTAGCAACAATTAGGATAGTGTGGCACCTCTACTCAGCTTACACATGTAGGTTGGGAAGGGGTGTTACAAATTTAAAGTAGGAAATAAAAACATGAGTACGTAGAGGATGACGAGGGGTTAAATATGAAACGATCGTCAGTAGAAACGGAGCCGGAGAAAAACCCGAGCAAAGAAAGGACCTAAAGGGAATTTTGTAAAAAGGTTGAGGGCTTATTGGTAATTTTTTAAAATGACTTGGAAACCTAAAATAGACTTTATAAATAGAAAGTAGAGGTTGAGAGGATCAAAACTATATGTAGTTTGACTCGTGAAACTGTACGATTTAAAAGATATGATCGATTAATCGCCGGAACGTAAAGTGGGCCCGGTTTCGTGTCGGGACCATATGGGTAACCCGGGACAACTTTAGGATATCCTATGGGAAGAGGGACAAGTGGAATGAAGTAAAGGAAAAGAAAACTATAAAAATCTAATGTTGGCCAATCAAAAATAACCATTTAGCATGAGTAATAAATAAAGAAAGAGAAAGGTGGACAAGTGGTCTTAAAGGGTTTAACCAACACATAAGGTGATCATCATTTCCTTTGTATATAAATATATGTGATATGAAGAACAAACTCTCTCTTTTTCCACTTACAAATTTCGGCCAACAATAGGAAATACCAAAGGACTTCCAAGTTTCTCCAAATTTGATTTTTAAGGTAAGTTTTTAAGGTTTTCTAGTAAGTAGACTTTACTTTTAGTATCAATTTTAGGTATTTATATATTTATTGGAAGATTGGAGATTAGAGTCTTTATGTGGAATTGGAAAAATTTTAAGTAAGTAATGAGATTAATTGATTAAATGGAAGAATCAAGATGTATAAAGTTTAATAAGGTTGGATTAGGGTTTTGGTTGAAAAGAAATGGAGGATAACTTCTTATTTTAAATTTCTAAGGTTTATGTTGTATCTTGAATTTATTGAAGGAGAAATAAAGAATTAAGGAAGGAGAAGAAGGAAAAGCTAAGAGGAATTAAAGAAATAAGGTTTGGTACTTTACCTTTGAATAATTAATTTTGGGTTGTTTAAATTTAATTGAAATCAAATGTTTTGAGAAAATTTGGCAAGTTGATTTGGTAAGTTGTTTTGAACTTTAATTAGTTTGATTTGAGTTAAACATGCAAAAGTTATCAAAGGGAAGTGTTTGAATCTTCACTTTATCATTAAAGAAGCCTTCATATTGATTTGCAAAAGAAAAATACACTATCCTATGTATTTCATATGTTTGGGCCGAAATGGTCCTAAAATGACAGCTTTTTGGATTTTTTGTGGCAATTGTTTGAGGTAGCTAATGAATGAATTTTTCAACGAAATTTTACATGAAATTAGTAAAATATGAAATAAGTTTTCTGTAAAAGTTCAGCCAAAAATAAGATCATTTACTTGGTCAAATGCATGACTGAAGTGGACTGAAATTTTGACGAAAACCCAGATTTTACTATTCATTTGGTCATGCCATTTTGCGTTGCCGATTTTTCATGCCGCGACACTATTCATTTGGTCAATTTGTGATCTTTTGAGGAATGCTTTGAAATGTTTAATATGTTTATTGTGGATATTAAATATGTGAAAAAGGGGAATGGTTTGACTAAAGAATGTGTTGCGCGGCATAAATGGCAAAGTGCGATGGGAATTAAAATGATTTCTCGAATCATTCTAAAATGAAGTTTGAGACTTAAAGTGAATTATTTTAACCTTTTTGCTCTACTGGATAGTTGGGAGTGGTAGATAAGGGTATGGTGCACTATACTAACTTATGCAGTACTGCCACTTATTGTGTTTGATATGCCCCGGCGGTTACCTTCGGGTATAGGCTGTGGAGCGGAGATGTTGTGAAATTGTGATTGGAATGCTCCGGCGGTTACCTTTGGGTATAGGCTGTGGAGTGGAGATATTGTGAAATATTGATTGAAATGCTCCGGCGGTTACCTACGGGTATAGGCCATAGAGCGGAATTGGTTATAACCAGGATGGGGAGGCCCATTCATGTGATATGATATTGGTGGTGAGGGCCACCTATGTTACAGTGGGGAGGCCCACTGCCTTATCAATATGGTTCCCTATATACCAGTAGAGCCTGAATCAAAGACATATTATTTTTTGTTAAACTACGTAATGCAAAATGAGTTTGAATTATGGTTTTTACATTTGTTGAAAGCATATTTACACTGAATGTACAGTAACTTCCATTGGTTTAAGGTGGGTTGATTTATGATTTAATTATTTCCTTTTATTTCAAATGCTTTCATGTTTCACTTATATTTTCATCGGTAAAGTACCCACTGAGCGTCATTGCTCAGCGAGTTGAGTTTTCTTGACTCGTAGGTTTGGAGCAGTAGATTTCGGTGAACAGCGCAGCACCTCAGAGTAGCCTTTAGTTTCCATTATGAGTTAGCTAGTTGTGGCTTGTATATGTATATATAAGATTGAGAGTCAGTATGTGATACTGTACATTGTTGGTATGTAATAATAATAAATCTCTACTTTATTCTGGATTAGAAGTGTGAACTCTTCGTGCAGGTTTGTAGTTGAGGGTATAAGGTGGATTCATTGGGAGTGCATTAAATTTGATGGTCTTCACATTGGTCTGTGTTAAACGTTTTCAAAAATCAGAAAAACAAGTTTTGTCGACACTTGGGATTCAAATTTCTAGGCGAACCTCTGGCAAAATTTCTGTAAAATCGGAACAAAAATTTGACTAAGTAAAATTGGTAGCAACATTTGGATAGTGTGGCGCCTCTACTCGGCTTACACATGTAGGTCGGGAAGGGGTGTTACAATTTTGGTATCAGAGCTCCGGTTTAGCCGCTTCTGGGTAATCCAACATAGGAGGATGTACATTTTATGTCGGGAGTGGCCATTACCGACGTAAAATGAGATATCCTGTAGTAAATAGGAGATAAAAAGTAGGCATCATTCAGGAAGGAAATATAGGAAAATTGTAATATCCCAATGTATACCCTAGAAGTTTTGAATATTATTGTTGTTTTAATTGGATTGAATGTATATGTTGATTTGAAAGAAAAAAAGAAATTGAAAGAGAATGTTTATGTATTGTTTAAAAAGGAAAGTAATGTGTAGAGAGAAAGTGTATATGTTGGGTATATGGTTATATATATAACATATACATTAGTCAAAAGGGATGGTCAATGGAAGAGGATATTTATTTGTGATATGTGTAATTACTTAAATGGGCATATAAGTGACAAAGGTTAAGTTAATTGGATGAGGGCATTTAGGTAATTGCTTTGTTAGAATTGCTTGGTGGAGATTTAAAGAAGAAGAGAAGTTTGACTTGTGTTTATTTTTCTTTTCTTCTCATTTGTGTGCCGGCTATCCAAGAAAAGAGAGAGCAAGAGAGGTGTTCTTAATGCTTGAATCAAATTGAAGGAGGAATCAAAGGTTTTGGTTGGAGATTTGTGAAATTTCTTCATTTAAGGTAAGTACTCTCTTGTTTCCTTTTGTTATTTTGAAGTTGTGTATAAGATGAGTTATAATTTGTTGATATTATGATTTGGTGTGTTTGAGATGTGTTTACAAGTGTTGAAATTGATTGTAAGTTAAAAGAAATTGAATTGATGTTGGTTTTGTTTTGAAGATGGTGAGTTAAGTGGATGTTGATGGTGAAAGATCAAGAGTGAAGTTGGTTTTAGGGTTTTGAAGTGGTAAATGATTTTATGTATGGTTTATGTGAATATTGTGTTAAACATGCAAAATGAGTGTTAATGACTTTGATTACATCCATGTGAATGAGTTTATGTTGTGCATAATGTGTTTAATTTCAATCAAAAGAGTGTTGGCTATGGTTAGGGTTTTTGTTCATAAGAGACACGGCTAAACCCAAGAAGAGACACGGCCAAGCTAAAGAATTTTTGAGAGACACGGCCAAGTCTATGGAAATTTGGCCGTGTTGGATAAATTTTGGAGAAGACACGGCCGTGTCCCTTGCCCATGTTTGCTTCTGTTGCTTTTGGTTGAGAGACACGGTGTAACACCCCCATATCCAATGCACACACACTACAACCACAACAATGTAGCATAAGTGCACCAAACATAGGGATGCTACGGTTTTCTTAATATTCAAAACACTTTAAACTTGATACAATACCTTTATCATTATACATTATAGAAAAGTAAATCATTTACTGATAAAACAAAACATATTAGTTATATATATATACATTTAAATATTACACAGCGGAAGTTATAAAATATGTACATATTTACACATTAAACATTTCTTTACAAAATATACAGAAGTATACATGATTGGCAATTCTCTTTTGATCTTTAAGTTCCCAAAATCAACTCTTCAAGGTCTACTCTCACTTGGTCTTGATGAACTCTCGGGTTCAACTCTATCAACTCCATTACCTGCGCGATTAAACACTATCGCGCTAAGCCAACGGCTTAGTAAGATAAAACATGCTAATGGTATGCTTTAATGTAATGCAATTTCACATATGTTAATGATAAGATCAACATCATACATATAAAGTTAACCACATAATTATGCATTTCACAAATCATAGTCATATGAGCATACCACATTTCAACATCTTTCCACATTCAACATTAATCAATCATACTCAATAAACAACATCCCATTTCATTAGCTCATAACATTATTTAGGACATTCATATAACCTTGATACCTATGGGCCCAACAAGTATTTAATACGATATTCAGAGTTCAGAGTTACTAATTTGGTTCATAGTCACAATAATCACGCCCGTAGGCAATGTATATACATGTATCTCTATCCATGGATAGTGTAACAGACCCAGTCTCTTGGACCATCACTCAACACATATGAGGAGATCCTCAACCCGGCAAGACTGTTACAAATCATATATCTTATATTCACAATTCTCATAGTGTAACAGACCCAGTCTCTTGGACCATCAACTCAACACATATGAGGAGATCCTCAACCCGGCAAGACTGTTACCTTTCATCATTTCTTAGGCATGCCACCCAAATCCAGAACTCTGAAACTGAATAACATATTAAACAAACAATACATTTATTATATAGTTACCATTTCCATTCTCAAATTCTCATCATCATAGCCAATCACAATGGCATTGTCTCATATCATATCTTATTTGAATTATCATTGCATCTTTGATATACATTTCAATTTCAAGGTATATTACTCATGAAACACATTACCATTCACAATGCATAACATAACATTGTTCAATCTCAACAATGCAATTAGGGAAAAGAACAATTGATATGATTCATAGTTTTAGGACCTTACACATGCATTTAATTATATCACTCACAACCTAATCCAAAAGGAATATTAGCAAAATGACCATATGAATAGTACATTCTGGTTTTAGACTCCATTTTATCCTTATTTTGAAAAATTGTATAAAATAATCTACTTGACTAAAAATTCTAAAATTTTTACAGAATTTAGTTTTGTATCTTAAAATCATTCCTTTAAAATTTCAGATCAAACTGAACACAAAATCTTGGTCAAATAGTTCACCTAACCAGTCTGCCCCAATTGCCCTGCATCCTGGCAGCAGTTCTGAACTTTGTGAATTCCATAAATCAAATTCAATCAACGTGGTTCCAAATTATTTTTCTCAAATACTAGACTCACTAAGCAACAACATATCCAAAATTCAATTGGATATGATTTTTATACATTTTATTAAAAATCCCGAAATATAGCTGTCTCAGTTAAGGTACCTGCTGGAACAGGTCTAATAAAAATAATCTTTCTAAACTCATAACCATTCCAAAATCGAATCAAAATATTTTTCAGTCATTCTAGACTCATAGAGGCACAACATATCAAAAATTCACTTCAAGAACATTTTTCTATAATTAATTAAAAATCATACAAGTCACAGCCTTTACTAATTGTAAAACAGAAAGAAATTTCACTAAACACAACTCTTACTCAACACAATCACTTCCAACACCTTCACCAACTCAACTTCTCATCTATCAAGCAAAATCAATACTTAAAATCACACCCTAAGCAACTTAATCATACCATCATCAAATCACAACTCAACTCAAGCATAACTTCAAAAATAACAAGGGTAAACAAGAGAAAACTTACCAAATAATGAAATTCCTTGAAACTCCAACTTGTAACTTTGAAAACTTCCTTCACTTTGAGCTTGAAATCATCAAAACCATCACTTGTTCTCTTGCTCCCTTGTCTCTTTGGTGAGCCGGCCACACAACAACAAGAAGAAGAAGAAATGATGAAGAAACACAAAGTCAATAGGCATTAAATACCCATCCAAAAGAAAATTACTATAATACCCTCATCCATTTAACTAAGCTTTTGTCATATCTATACCCATTTAAGTAATTTCACAACCAACATAAAAATATCCTCTTTCCTTGACTTTCCATTTTGACCACTTTATATGTTATATATATCACCATATAAGCAACATATACAATTATCTCTAAACCCTCTTTTCTTTCCCAACCACCAAACAAAAACATTCTCTTCCAATTTCTTATCAACTTATCATATATACATAATTCAAGTGCAACAACAATAACACCAAGACTACTAGGGCATAATTAGGGATATTACAATTCTCCCCCTCTAGAAAGAAATTTCGTCCTCGAAATTACCTGAAATTAACTCTGAAATAACTGAGGATACTGGTCTCGCATGGTATGCTCACTTTCCCAAGTTGCTTCCTCTCTTGCATGATTCTTCCACAGAACTTTTACCAAAGGCACATTCTTATTTCTTAACTCTTTTACATCACGTGCCAAGATAGCAACTGGTTCCTCTTCAAATGTCAAGTCTGGGCTCACTTCAATAGATTCAAATGGCAACACATGAGATGGATCCGATCTATATCTCCTCAACATAGAAACATGGAATACATTATGAATACGATCCAACTCAGGTGGCAAAGCAAGTCGATACGCCACTGGCCCAACTCTTTCTAACACTTCATACGGCCCAATGAAATGAGGACTCAATTTTCCTTTCCGACCGAACCTCAAAATCTTCTTCCAAGGAGACACTTTCAGAAATACCTTATCTCCAACATCAAACTCTATATCTCTCCTTTTCAGATCTGCATAAGACTTCTGTCGGTCTGAAGCTGCTTTTAACCTGCCTCGAATCAACTTTACTTTTTCTTCAGTTTCTTGAATCAAATCAGGACCAACCAACTTATTATCTCCAAGCTCATTCCAACAAAGAGGTGTCCTACACCGTCTGCCATACAATGCTTCAAACGGTGCCATACCAATGCTGGATTGGTGACTGTTGTTGTAAGCAAACTCCACAAGAGGTAAAAACCTATCCCAACTTCCAGAGAAATCGATGACACAGCTTCTCAACATGTCCTCAATAATCTGTATCACCCTCTCTGACTGTCCATCCGTCTGTGGATGAAAAGCAGTGCTGAAATGCAGTCGAGAACCTAAAGCACTATGCAAACTCTTCCAAAATCTGGAAGTAAACCTAGGATCTCGATCAGACACTAAAGAAGTTGGAACACCATGCAGTTTCACAATCTCATGGATATACAGCTCAGCCAACCTTTCCAAAGAATAATCCATTCGAACCGGAAGGAAATGAGCTGTCTTAGTCAATCTATCCACAATCACCCATATAGCATCATGCTTCTTTTGTGTCAATGGCAAACCAGACACAAAATCCATTGTCACTCTTTCCCACTTCCATTCTGGCACTGACAATGGTTGAAGCAACCCGGTTGGAACTTGATGCTCTGCTTTAACCTTCTGACAAGTGAGACATTTCGATACAAACTCAGCAATGTCTCTCTTCAACCCCATCCACCAATAATGCTGTCTCAAATCATGATACATCTTCGTATTACCCGGATGCATAGCAAACATTGACTGATGAGCTTCTTCTAAAATGACTCTTTTCAAATCAGCATCATCGGGTACACACAATCGGTTCTTAAACCAGAGACTCCCATCATCTTTCACAACAAAATCTCTAGTCTTCCCATTCTTGCAATCTGAAATAATCTTCTGAATCTTCATATCAATCAACTGAGCCTCTTTGATCTGATCTAACAAAACTGGTTTCAAAAGCAACTGTGCCAACAATGCACCATCGTCACAAACTACAAAACTGGCATGCAATGCTCTCAACTCAACAAGCAACGAGAGCGAGTAGACTGTTAAACCAGCTAAAGACTTCCGACTCAAGGCATCAGCAACAACATTTGCTTTACCTGGATGATAGTCAATCAAGCAGTCGTAGTCTTTAATCAATTCTAACCATCTCCTCTGAAGAAGATTGAGTTCTTTCTGGACACCCAAATACTTCAAACTCTTGTGATCAGTGTAGATGAAACATTTCTCCCCAAATAGATAGTGGCGCCAAATCTTTAATGCAAACACAATGGCAGCCAATTCCAAATCATGGGTCGGATAGTTAAGCTCATGCGGTTTCAACTGCCGAGATGCATAAGCTATAACTTTCCCTTCCTGCATCAATACACACCCTAAACCTCTATGTGAAGCATCACTGTAGATCACATATGGTTTGCCTTCAACAGGTAAAGTAAGAACAGGCGCTTGAGTCAACATATCTCTCAACTGTTCAAAGCTCGCCTGACACTGATCTGTCCACAAAAACCTCACTCCCTTACGAAGCAATCTGGTGAGTGGAGTAGCTATCAAAGAAAACCCTTTCACAAACCGCCGGTAATAGCCTGCCAAACCCAGAAAACTTCTAATCTCTGTCACAGACTTGGGTGGACTCCAATTTAAAATGGCTTCAACTTTGCTCGGATCAACTCTGATGCCTTCTGCAGAAACAATATGTCCGAGAAAAGCTACTTGATCCAACCAGAACTCACACTTCGACAATTTGGCAAATAACTTATTCTCTCTCAAAATCTGCAACACAATCCGCAGATGCATGTCATGCTCCTCCTCATTCCGCGAATACACCAATATATCATCGATGAAGACCACTACAAACTGATCCAGATAGGGCCTAAACACCCTATTCATCAAATCCATAAAAGCTGCAGGTGCATTCGTCAGACCAAAGGCATAACTAAAAATTCATAATGCCCATACCTGGTCCGAAAAGCGGTCTTAGGAACATCTTCAGCTTTGACTCTCAACTGATGGTACCCAGATCTCAAATCAATTTTAGAAAACACAGCTGCACCCTTCAATTGATCAAAGAGATCATCGATTCTAGGTAAAGGATATTTATTTTTAATGGTCACCTTGTTCAATTGCCTATAATCGATACACAACCTCATAGTACCATCTTTCTTTTTCACAAATAGCACAGGAGCTCCCCAAGGAGAAACACTGGGGCGAATAAATCCTTTGTCCAACAACTCATGTAATTGCACTTTCAACTCCCTCAATTCTGCTGGTGCCATTCTATAAGGAGTAATGGAGATAGGAGTGGTATTAGGCAATAATTCAATACCGAACTCCACCTCTCTCTCAGGAGGTAACCCTGGCAACTCCTCTGGAAATACATCCGGGAACTCAGCAACTGTGGCAATGCTATCAATAGGGGAACCCCTTCACTCTAGTATCCACCACATGAGCAAGATAGGCTTCACACCCCTTTCTAATCAACCTCCTGGCTGCAACAGCTGAAACAAATAAGGAGGCTAGCTGTTCCTGCTCATTAGATACTATCACCTCTCTACCATCACCCGTTCTCAAAGAAACAATTTTCTTTTTACAATCTACCACAGCTCCATGTCGAGATAGCCAGTCCATGCCTAAGATCACATCATATTCTTTAAATGGCATCTCAATCAAATCTCCAAGAAACTCCTCACCTTGCACCCTCACAACACTATCTCGGTGCACCTTACTCACAACCACACTATGCCCTAACGGATTTGTCACCAACACATCAAATCCTAGGGACTCAGCATGCACATCAAATACAGGCAAAACAGATGCACTAATATATGAATGCGTGGAACCCGGATCAATCAAAGCAAGTACTGGAGTATTAAATAAAGAAAAAATACCAGCTATGACTGCCGATGTATCTGGCTGCCTCTGCATAACATACATCCTCTGGGAAGATCCAACCTCCTCTGGTCTACCCTCCCTGGATGTAGCACCTCCTCTAGAACTGAATCCTGGTCTACCTCCCCGGCTGGCACCTCTGCCTCCTCTGCCTCCCCTCACACTAGCTCGAGAAGCAGCAGAATCAACTGGCATCTGCTCCTGCCTCTCAGGACAGTCTCTCACAAAGTGGTCAGGTGATCCACACCTAAAGTATACCCCTGATCTACTATGCCTCCAACAAGCGCCCCCATGTCTTCCACCACACTGGTTACACACAGGTAAGGTGGATCTCTGAACTCCAGGAGTAGGAGCACTCGCTACTGAAGCTGCAGGTCTAAATCTCTGCCTCTGGAACTGCACTGACCTACCCGCTGGTCTCTGGCTCCTACTACTCCGAGGAACAAAACTTCCTCTACCCCTCTTTGCAGAAGAAGACCCTGCCTCAAACTGGGGCCTCCTAACCCTAACCTCTTCCTCTGAAGCAGCTGCAATAACTTGAGCTCGCTCTACACTTCGAGCTGCTGCCACCAGCTGTGGGAAATCCTGATATCTGGATCCAGCCACTAAGCACATGATCGAGGGCCTCAATCCCTCCTCAAAACGCCGACATCTATCAATCTCATCAGCAATGATACCCCCAGCATACTGACTCAGCCGAATAAACTCAACTTCATACTCAGTTACAGTCTTGCTATCTTGCTTCAAGCTTAAGAACTCCATCTTCTTCATGTCTTTATACTCCCTAGGAGTATACTTCAACTCAAATTCCCTCAAAAAATCAGTGTAAGACAGTGTTGGAGGATCATCCATAGAATGGGGCACCGTCTTCCACCAATCGTAGGCATCTTTCTGCAGCAAAGATCTTGCATAGTCAAATTTTTCCTCAGGGGTAGCTTGTAACTGAATAAAGATCCTCTGAACTTTGTCAAGCCACTACTCTGCTACAGCTGGGTCAGTAGTACCAATGAAATCCTCCGCTCCATACTTCCTTAATTTGTCATAATGCCTCATCTGTACCTGAGGCTGAGGTGGTGGTGGAGGTGGCTGCACTGGTGTTTGTCTCATTACTTCCATCATATGCCTGAACCAAGCTGATGGAACCTCATCACCAACTGGTCTCCCTGACACAGAGGCAGGTGCCTCCTCAAGACTATCAACTCTAGCTCCCTCAGCAGGAGCAATACTCTCAGCACTACCCTCAATCGACTGACGTGAGTGAGAATCCATCACAACCTAAGTCTGCAAACACAACATACTACATCTTATTAAAGATCAGAGGTTGCCAATCCCAAACATGTATATTATTTCAAAACCAACTTTTTAAGTAAAATATTCTTTTTATTACATTTTACCTAGGTTGAGAATCTCAAACCTAGGCTCTGATACCAAAACAATTGTAACACCCCCATATCCAATGCACACACACTACAACCACAACAATGTAGCATAAGTGCACCAAACATAGGGATGCTACGGTTTTCTTAATATTCAAAACACTTTAAACTTGATACAATACCTTTATCATTATACATTATAGAAAAGTAAATCATTTACTGATAAAACAAAACATATTAGTTATATATATATACATTTAAATATTACACAGCGGAAGTTATAAAATATGTACATATTTACACATTAAACATTTCTTTACAAAATATACAGAAGTATACATGATTGGCAATTCTCTTTTGATCTTTAAGTTCCCAAAATCAACTCTTCAAGGTCTACTCTCACTTGGTCTTGATGAACTCTCGGGTTCAACTCTATCAACTCTATTACCTGCGCGATTAAACACTATCGCGCTAAGCCAACGGCTTAGTAAGATAAAACATGCTAATGGTATGCTTTAATGTAATGCAATTTCACATATGTTAATGATAAGATCAACATCATACATATAAAGTTAACCACATAATTATGCATTTCACAAATCATAGTCATATGAGCATACCACATTTCAACATCTTTCCACATTCAACATTAATCAATCATACTCAATAAACAACATCCCATTTCATTAGCTCATAACATTATTTAGGACATTCATATAACCTTGACACCTATGGGCCCAACAAGTATTTAATACGATATTCAGAGTTCAGAGTTACTGATTTGGTTCATAGTCACAATAATCACGCCCGTAGGCAATGTATATACATGTATCTCTATCCATGGATAGTGTAACAGACCCATTCTCTTGGACCATCACTCAACACATATGAGGAGATCCTCAACCCGGCAAGACTGTTACAAATCATATATCTTATATTCACAATTCTCATAGTGTAACAGACCCAGTCTCTTGGACCATCAACTCAACACATATGAGGAGATCCTCAACCCGGCAAGACTGTTACCTTTCATCATTTCTTAGGCATGCCACCCAAATCCAGAACTCTGAAACTGAATAACATATTAAACAAACAATACATTTATTATATAGTTACCATTTCCATTCTCAAATTCTCATCATCATAGCCAATCACAATGGCATTGTCTCATATCATATCTTATTTGAATTATCATTGCATCTTTGATATACATTTCAATTTCAAGGTATATTACTCATGAAACACATTACCATTCACAATGCATAACATAACATTGTTCAATCTCAACAATGCAATTAGGGAAAAGAACAATTGATATGATTCATAGTTTTAGGACCTTACACATGCATTTAATTATATCACTCACAACCTAATCCAAAAGGAATATTAGCAAAATGACCATATGAATAGTACATTCTGGTTTTAGACTCCATTTTATCCTTATTTTGAAAAATTGTATAAAATAATCTACTTGACTAAAAATTCTAAAATTTTTACAGAATTTAGTTTTGTATCTTAAAATCATTCCTTTAAAATTTCAGATCAAACTGAACACAAAATCTTGGTCAAATAGTTCACCTAACCAGACTGCCCCAATTGCCCTGCATCCTGGCAGCAGTTCTGAACTTTGTGAATTCCATAAATCAAATTCATTCAACGTGGTTCCAAATTATTTTTCTCAAATACTAGACTCACTAAGCAACAACATATCCAAAATTCAATTGGATATGATTTTTCTACATTTTATTAAAAATCCCGAAATATAGCTGTCTCAGTTAAGGTACCTGCTGGAACAGGTCTAATAAAAATAATCTTTCTAAACTCATAACCATTCCAAAATCGAATCAACATATTTTTCAGTCATTCTAGACTCATAGAGGCACAACATATTAAAAAATTCACTTTAAGAACATTTTTCTATAATTAATTAAAAATCATACAAGTCACAGCCTTTACTAATTGTAAAACAGAAAGAAATTTCACTAAACACAACTCTTACTCAACACAATCACTTCCAACACCTTCACCAACTCAACTTCTCATCTATCAAGCAAAATCAATACTTAAAATCACACCCTAAGCAACTTAATCATACCATCATCAAATCACAACTCAACTCAAGCATAACTTCAAAAATAACAAGGGTAAACAAGAGAAAACTTACCAAATAATGAAATTCCTTGAAACTCCAACTTGTAACTTTGAAAACTTCCTTCACTTTGAGCTTGAAATCATCAAAACCATCACTTGTTCTCTTGCTCCCTTGTCTCTTTGGTGAGCCGGCCACACAACAAGAAGAAGAAGAAGAAATGATGAAGAAACACAAAGTCAATAGGCATTAAATACCCATCCAAAAGAAAATTACTATAATACCCTCATCCATTTAACTAAGCTTTTGTCATATCTATACCCATTTAAGTAATTTCACAACCAACACAAAAATATCCTCTTTCCTTGACTTTCCATTTTGACCACTTTATATGTTATATATATCACCATATAAGCAACATATACAATTATCTCTAAACCCTCTTTTCTTTCCCAACCACCAAACAAAAACATTCTCTTCCAATTTCTTATCAACTTATCATATATACATAATTCAAGTGCAACAACAATAACACCAAGACTACTAGGGCATAATTAGGGATATTACACACGGCCACAAGCTTGGTCGTGTCCCTTGAGTGTGTTGGCCACTGTGATTTTTCCTTGCTCTTCTTACATGGTTGAGTTTGAACTTACATTTGATAATGCATATGATACTATATGAACAAGGTTATGTATTATGCATTGTGAATCTTGTGAATGGTAATGTGTATATGAATAATGTACTTTGAAATGCTATATTAATGAGGCTATATGTATAATATGAATGGAGATATGAAATGATATGAGGCCATTGTGATTTGGCTATGATGATTCCATTGAAAGAACATAAGGCATGTTTGCCTAATTGATGATGAGAATTGAGAATGAGATAATAAATGAATTGTGTGTCTAATGTGTTATTCATTTTCAGAGTTTTGTTGTTGGTGGCATGCCTATTGGTAACATTCTCTTGAAGTTAGGTTGGATTTGATCCTTGAAGCCTAATTGAGATGTTACAACCCTTGAAGCTAGGTTGGGTTGGTTCTTGAAGCCAAGTTGGGTTGATACTTAGCATGCTTTGTTCCCCTTGAAGCTTGGTTGAACCTAATCCTTGAAGCCTAGTTGGGTTTATGATAATGATAAATGTGATAATAAAACCAAAGCACTAACTCTGAAAATTGAATGGCATATTAGAGTGTTTTGGGCCCATGCTTGTCTTTGTATATAATGTGATTCTTGAATGGTAAAATCAATGAAACTATGAAGATGTAATATGAATATTGTTATGACATTGAATGTAGTATGATGTGGTAATGTGGTGTGCTTCTATGTGTATGGTTTATGAAAAATAAAGGTGTGATGTTAGCTTTTCACTTATGATGTTAACTTTATGATTTAGATGTGTAACATTACTTTGCCTTAAAGTATAATGTTGGTATATTTTGTACTACTAAGCCGATGGCTTAGCGCGATAGTGTTTGATCGCGCAGGTGACAGAGTTGAACTTGAGAGCTCCTCGAGACCAAGTGAGACTAGACATTGAGGATTTTTCTTTTGGGACTTAAAGATCAGAGAAGAGCTGCCAATCATGTATATATTCTATGTTTTGTAAACTTTGATTTATAAAATATTTGTAATAACTTCCGCTGTGAATTATTAAACATTTTATATATAGTGTCTTTTGGATTTCTTTTATTTGTTTGAGATTGGTTTCACATATTTATAAAGATATTTGTTGTGTCTTTTTAAACCGTGGCATTTTCTATATTCAGTATACATATATTACAATCGTTTAAGCATGCTTGGTACGTATACAGGGTATAGAGGTGTTACAATTGTTTTGGTATCAGAGCCTAGGTTTGAGATTCTCAACCTAAACCTAGGTCAAGTGTAAGAAAAAGAGTGTTTTGATTTTAAAACGTGTATTTTTGAATAACATACATGTTTGGCATTGGCAGTCTCTGATCTTTAATGAGAGGTATTCTCCTGTGTTTGCAGATATAGGTTGTGATGGATTCTCACTCACGTCAGTCAGTCGAGGGTAGTGCTGAGAGTATAGCTCTTGATGAGATTAGAGAGGGAGCTAGAGTGGATAGTGCTGGAGAGGTACCTGCTTCTGTGTCGGGGAGACCAGCTGGTGAGGAGGTTCCACCATGTTGGTTTAGGCATGTGATTGATTTGTTGAGGCAAGCACCAGTACAACCACCACCGCCACCCCCACAGCCTTTGGTATCAGTGAGACAATATGATAAATTAAGGAAAGATGTAGCAGAAGACTTCTTGGGTACTATTGATTCAGCTGTAGCTGAGCAGTGGCTAGATAAAGTACAGAGAATATTTGTTCAGTTGCAAGCCACTCCAGAGGAAAAGTTTGATTATGCAAGATCATTGTTACAAAAGGACGCATATGATTGGTGGAAGACAGTGCCCCATGCTATGGATGATCCACCAACATTGTCCTATGCTGATTTTCTAAGAGAGTTTGAATTGAAGTATACTCCTAGGGAGTACAAAGATGTAAAGAAAATGGAGTTTCTAAGCTTGAAGCAAGATCACCGGACTGTGACGAAATATGAGTTAGAGTTTATCCGGTTGAGCCAGTATGCCGGGGGTATTATATCTGATGAGATAGATAGATGCCGGAGATTTGAGGAGGGATTGAGGCCCTCTATCATGTGTTTGGTGGCTGGATCTAGATATCGTGATTTTTCCTAGCTGGTTGCAGCAGCTAGGAGTATGGAGAGAGCTCAGGTTATTGCAGCTACTTCAGAGGAAGAGATCAGGGTTAGAAGGCCCCAGTTTGAGGCAGGGTCTTCGTCTATGAAAAGAGGTAAAGGAAGTTTTGTTCCTCGGGTTAGTAGGAGTCAGAGGCCAGTGGGCAGGTTAGTACAGTTTCAGAGGCAGAGATCTAGACCTACAGTTTCAGTGGCGAGTGCTCCGACCCCAGTGACTCAGAGATCCACCTTACCCATATGCATTCATTGTGGTAGGCCACATGGTGGTACTTGTTGGAAGACTGGTGTAGCAGGGGTATGTTTCAGATGTGGATCTCCCGATCATTTTGTGAGAGATTGTCCTGAGAGACATGAGCGGATGTCAGTGGATACTGCAGCTTCCCGACCTAGTGTGAGGGGAGGTCGAGGAGGCAGAGGTTTCAGCAGAGGAGGCAGATCTGGGTTCAGTTCTAGAGGAGGTTCTACATCCAGGGAAAGTAGACCAGAGGAGGCTGGATCTTCTCAGAGGATTTATGTGATGCAGAGGCAACCAGATGCTTCGGCAGGCATAGCTGGTACTTTTTCTTTATTTGGTATTTCAGTACTTGCTTTGATTGATCCCAGATCCACGCATTCATATATTAGTGCATCTGTTTTGCCTGTGTCTGATGTACATGCTGAATCCCTAGGATTTGATGTATTGGTGACAAATACGTTAGGGCATAGTGTGATTGTTAGCAAAGTGCACCGAGATAGTGCAGTGATGGTGCAAGGTGAGGAGTTTCTTGGAGATTTGATTGAGATGCCTTTTAAGGAATATGATGTGATCCTAGGCATGGACTGGTTATCTAGACATGGAGCTGTGGTTGACTGCCAAAAGAAAGTTATTACCTTGAGAACCAGCGATGGTAGAGAGGTGTTAGTATCTAGTGAGCAGGGACAGCTAGCATCCTTGTTTGTTTCAGCTGTTGCAGCTAGGAGATTGATTAGAAAAGGGTGTGATGCTTACCTTGCTTATGTTGTGGATACTAGAGTAAAAGGTTCTTAACTTGATGATTTACCCACAGTTGCAGAGTTTCCAGAGGAGTTGCCAGGGTTGCCTCCTGAGAGAGAGGTGGAGTTCGGTATTGAATTATTGCCTGGTACCACTCCTATCTCTATTACTCCTTACAGAATGGCACCTGCTGAACTGAGAGAGCTGAAGATGTAGTTACAGGAGTTGCTGGATAAAGGGTTTGTTCGCCCTAGTGTTTCACCGTGGGGAGCTCCTGTCTTATTTGTGAAGAAGAAGGATGGTACTATGAGATTGTGTATCAATTATAGGCAATTGAACAAGGTGACTATTAAAAATAAATATCCTTTGCCTAGAATTGATGATCTCTTTGATCAATTGAAAGGTGCAGCAGTGTTTTCCAAAATTGATTTGAGATCAGGGTACCATCAGTTGAGAGTCAGAGCTGAAGATGTTCCTAAGACCTCCTTTCGGACCAGGTATGGGCATTATGAGTTTCTAGTTATGCCTTTTGGTTTGACGAATGCACCTGCAGTTTTTATGGATTTGATGAATAGGGTGTTTAGGCCCTATTTGGATCAGTTTGTAGTGGTCTTTATAGATGATATTTTGGTGTATTCGAGTAATGAGGAAGAGCATGACAAGCATCTGCGGATTGTGTTGCAAATTTTGAGAGAGAAGCAATTGTTTGCTAAACTGTCGAAATGTGAGTTTTGGCTTGACCAAGTTACTTTTCTCGGTCATATAGTTTCAGCAGAGGGTATTAGAGTTGATCCGAGTAAAGTTGAAGCTATTTTGAATTGGAGTCAACCAAAGTCTGTGACTGAAGTTAGAAGTTTTCTGGGTTTGGCAGGCTATTACCGACGGTTTGTGAAAGGATTTTCTTTGATAGCTGCTCCACTTACCAGATTACTTCGAAAGGGAGTTAGATTTGTGTGGACAGATCAGTGTCAGGCTAGTTTCGAACAGTTGAAAGAAATGTTGACTCAAGCACCTGTTCTTACTTTACCTGTGGAAGATAAACCATATGTGATTTACAGTGATGCTTCACATAGTGGTTTGGGTTGTGTTCTGATGCAAGAAGGTAAAGTGATAGCTTATGCTTCTCGACAGTTGAAACCGCATGAGCTCAATTATCCGACCCATGATTTAGAGTTGGCAGCTATTGTGTTTGCATTGAAGATTTGGCGACATTATCTGTATGGGGAAAAGTGTTTTATCTATACTGATCATAAAAGTTTAAAATATTTGGGTGTCCAAAAAGAGCTTAATCTTCGACAGAGGAGATGGTTGGAGTTGATTAAGGACTACGACTGTTTGATTGATAATCGTCCTGGTAAGGCAAATGTTGTTGCTGATGCCTTGAGTCGGAAGTCTTTAGCAGGTTTGACTGTTTATTCGCTCTCGTTGCTTGTTGAGTTGAGAGCGTTGCATGCTAGTTTTGTATCTTGTGATGATGGTGCATTGTTGGCACAATTGCAATTGAAACCAGTATTGTTGGATCAGATTAAAGAGGCTCAAATGGCTGATGCAAAGATTCAAAAGATTGTTTCAGATTGTCAGAATGGAAAGAGTCAAGATTTTATTGTGAGAGGTGATGGGAGTCTTTGGTTTAAGAACAGAATGTGTGTACCTGATGATGCTAAATTGAGAAGGATTATTTTAAAGGAAGCACATCAATCAGTATTTGCTATGCATCCAGGTAATACAAAGATGTATCATGATTTGAGACAGCATTATTGGTGGTCCGGTATGAAGAGAGACATTGCAGATTTTGTGTCTAAATGTCTCACATGTCAGAGGGTAAAAGCTGAGCATCAAGTTCCAACATGGTTACTTCAACCTTTAGCAGTGCCTGAATGGAAATGGGATAGAGTAACCATGGATTTCGTATCTGGTCTGCCTTTGACACAAAGAAAGCATGATGCTATTTGGGTGATTGTTGATAGGTTGACTAAGACAACTCATTTTCTTCCGGTTCGGAGGGATTACTCTTTGGAGAGGTTAGCTGAGCTGTATATCCATGAGATTGTGAGGTTGCATGGTGTTCCAACTTCTATTGTGTCTGATCGAGATCCCCGATTTACTTCAAGGTTTTGGAAGAGTTTACATGGTGCTTTGGGTTCTCGATTACATTTCAGCACTGCTTTCCATCCTCAGACAGATGGGCAGTCTGAGAGGGTGATATAGATTATTGAGGATATGTTGAGAAGCTGTGTCATTGATTTCTCTAGAAGTTGGGATGGATTCTTACCACTTGTTGAATTTGCTTACAATAACAGTCATCAATCCAGCTTTGGTATGGCCCCATTCGAAGCATTGTATGGTAGACGGTGCAGGACACCTCTATGTTGGAATGAACTTGGTGAAAGTAAGTTAATTGGTCCTAATTTGGTTAAAGAAACTGAAGAGAAAGTGAAAATGATTCGAGATAGGTTGAAAACAGCTTCGGACCGACAGAAATCTTATTCAGATTTGAAGAGGAGAGACATTGAATATAATGTGGGAGATAAAGTATTTTTGAAGGTGTCCCCTTGGAAAAAGATCTTGAGGTTTGGTCGGAAAGGGAAATTGAGTCCTCGTTTCATTGGACCGTATGAAGTTTTGGAAAGAGTTGGGCCAATTGCTTATCGGCTTGCTTTGCCACCTGAGTTGGAGAGGATCCATAATGTATTCCATGTTTCTATGTTGAGGAGATACAGATCGGATCCATCTCATGTGTTTCCAATTGAATCTATCGAAGTGAATCCAGATTTAACATTTCAAGAGGAACCAGTTGCTATCTTGGCACGTGATGTAAAAGCGTTGAGAAATAAGAAAGTGCCTTTGGTGAAGGTTCTGTGGAAGAATCATGCAAGAGAAGAAGCAACTTGGGAAAGTGAGCAAGCAATGCGAGATCAATATCCTCAGTTGTTTCAGATTTGATATCAGGTAATTTCGAGGACGAAATTTCTTTTTAGAGGGAGAGAATTGTAATATCCCAATGTATACCCTAGAAGTTTTGAATATTATTGTTGTTTTAATTGGATTGAATGTATATGTTGATTTGAAAGAAAAAAAGAAATTGAAAAGAGAATGTTTATGTATTGTTTAAAAAGGAAAGTAATGTGTAGAGAGAAAGTGTATGTGTTGGGTATATGGTTATATATATAACATATACATTAGTCAAAAGGGATGGTCAATGGAAGAGGATATTTATTTGTGATATGTGAAATTACTTAAATGGGCATAAAAGTGACAAAGGTTAAGTTAATTGGATGAGGGCATTTAGGTAATTGCTTTGTTAGAATTGCTTAGTGGAGATTTAAAGAAGAAGAGAAGTTTGACTTGTGTTTATTTTTCTTTTCTTCTCATTTGTGTGCCGGCTATCCAAGAAAAGAGAGAGCAAGAGAGGTGTTCTTAATGCTTGAATCAAATTGAAGGAGGAATCAAAGGTTTTGGTTGGAGATTTGTGAATTTTCTTCATTTAAGGTAAGTACTCTCTTGTTTCCTTTTGTTATTTTGAAGTTGTGTATAAGATGAGTTATAATTTGTTGATATTATGATTTGGTATGTTTGAGATGTGTTTACAAGTGTTGAAATTGAATGTAAGTTAAAAGAAATTGAATTGATGTTGGTTTTGTTTTGAAGATGGTGAGTTAAGTGGATGTTGATGGTGAAAGATCAAGAGTGAAGTTGGTTTTAGGGTTTTGAAGTGGTAAATGATTTTATGTATGGTTTATGTGAATATTGTGTTAAACATGCAAAATGAGTGTTAATGACTTTGATTACATCCATGTGAATGAGTTTATGTTGTGCATAATGTGTTTAATTTCAATCAAAAGATTGTTGGCTATGGTTAGGGTTTTTGTTCATAAGAGACACGACTAAACCAAGGAAGAGACATGGCCAAGCTAAATAATTTTTGAGATACACGGCCAAGTCTATGGAAATTTGGCCGTGTTGGATAAATTTTGGAGAAGACACGGCCGTGTCCTTTGCCCATGTTTGCTTCTGTTGCTTTTGGTTGAGAGACACGGCCACAAGCTTGGCCGTGTCCCTTGAGTGTGTTGGCCACTGTGATTTTTCCTTGCTCTTCTTACATGGTTGAGTTTGAACTTACATTTGATAATGCATATGATACTATATGAACAAGGTTATGTATTATGCATTGTGAATCTTGTGAATGGTAATGTGTATATGAATAATGTACTTTGAAATGCTATATTAATGAGGCTATATGTATAATATGAATGGAGATATGAAATGATATGAGGCCATTGTGATTTGGCTATGATGATTCCATTGAAAGAACATAAGGCATGTTTGCCTAATTGATGATGAGAATTGAGAATGAGATAATAAATGAATTGTGTGTCTAATGTGTTATTCATTTTCAGAGTTTTGTTGTTGGTGGCATTCCTATTGGTAACATTCTCTTGAAGTTAGGTTGGATTTGATCCTTGAAGCCTAATTGAGATGTTACAACCCTTGAAGCTAGGTTGGGTTGGTTCTTGAAGCCAAGTTGGGTTGATACTTAGCATGCTTTGTTCCCCTTGAAGCTTGGTTGAACCTAATCCTTGAAGCCTAGTTGGGTTTATGATAATGATAAATGTGATAATAAAACCAAAGCACTAACTCTGAAAATTGAATGGCATATTAGAGTGTTTTGGGCCCATGCTTGTCTTTGTATATAATGTGATTCTTGAATGGTAAAATCAATGAAACTATGAAGATGTAATATGAATATTGTTATGACATTGAATGTAGTATGATGTGGTAATGTGGTGTGCTTCTATGTGTATGGTTTATGAAAAATAAAGGTGTGATGTTAGCTTTTCACTTATGATGTTAACTTTATGATTTAGATGTGTAACATTACTTTGCCTTAAAGTATAATGTTGGTATATTTTGTACTACTAAGCCGATGGCTTAGCGCAATAGTGTTTGATCGCACAGGTAACAGAGTTGAACCTGAGAGCTCCTCGAGACCAAGTGAGACTAGACATTGAGGATTTTTCTTTTGGGACTTAAAGATCAGAGAAGAGCTGCCAATCATGTATATATTCTATGTTTTGTAAACTTTGATTTATAAAATATTTGTAATAACTTCCGCTGTGAATTATTAAACATTTTATATATAGTGTCTTTTGGATTTCTTTTATTTGTTTGAGATTGGTTTCACTTATTTATAAAGATATTTGTTGTGTCTTTTTAAACCGTGGCATTTTCTATATTCAGTATACGTATAATACGATTGTTTAAGCATGCTTGGTACGTATACAGGGTATAGAGGTGTTACAAAAATAAATAAGGGTATGTTTGCATATATTTGATTAAGTGTTTTGTCTTTATATACATGCCACATAGGGTTTAATAGTGCTGCTGAGCTGTGCTGCTTTTGACTGTGAGTTATGTGTAAGAATATAGATGTCGCGAGACTCCTCTCAAAGAGCCGTAGAGGAGGAAGTTGAATCTCGAGCGTCACATATTGTAGAGACGTATGTATCTGAAACCCCGGAGGCTGAGCAACCCTCAGCGGGAGCTCCTCTTCCGAATGAGATGTTGCAACAGATGGCTGCAGCGCTGCGACAGATAGCGGGCATTGCCCCGGCACCACCACCAGCGCCAGCAACCATACCAGTACTTGCTGTAGGAGGGGAAAGGAAACCCCCGATAGAAAAGATAAGAAAGTACGGTGCGAAGGAGTTTAAGGCTCGAAGGGACGATGATTCTTCTACAGCCGAGTATTGGCTGGAAGGAACGATACGAGCCTTAGATCAGTTACAGCATACGCCAGAAGAGCGAGTGGTATGTGCTACTTCCTTATTACTGGAAGAAGCATATATATGGTGGGACACAGTTCACCAACGAGTTCCACCGGAACAGAGAACATGGGATTTCTTTGTGAATGAGTTCAAGAGGAAGTTTATATCGGAGGCATACCTAGATGCCAAGAAAAAGGAGTTTCTACACTTAAAGCAAGGTCGACTGACTGTTGCTGAATACGAGAGGGAATTTACTAGGCTAAGTAGGTATGCCAAGAAGACAATTGAAGACGAAAATGATAGGTGTAAGCAATTCCAGGATGGTTTGAATAATGAGATTAGGATGCAGTTAATTGCTGCTAATATCAAGGAATTTTCTGAGTTGGTCACTAAGGCTCTGGAAGTAGAGCAATGTCAGGTGGATGAGCGAAATAGGAGACAAAGGGTAAGACCAAGAAGGGATACCCAGAGTTATTCAGAAAATTTCCACCCAACAAGGAAACAGTTTAGAGAAGGTAGTTACATGGGAGGAAATCAGAGCAGGATATCCAGTCAAAGGTCGATTCGAGGCGGCCCGAGTCAAGCTACCTTTGAAGCCAGTACTGGTAGGTCTGGGAGAGGACAAGGAAGAGGGCATGGCCAAGGTGGAGGTAACTTTGCTCAGTTCGAAACTATCGAAGGAAGTGAAAACACCCATCCACGCTGTGTTCAATGTGGGCGTAGGCATTCAGGAAAATGTTGGGGCAAGGCCTGGGTATGTTTTATTTGTGGAGAGAAGGACCATTTTAAACGAGAATGCCCCTTAAGATAGCAAAACACACTAGATAATATTGAGGGATCTCGAGCCATAGCTGGTAGAGGTCGAGGCAGAGGTCGAGGAGGAAATCCATCGCGGGCACAGTCAGATATGGTGGATAGACCCGAGCCAAGAGCCCCTGCGAGGATGTATGCAATGAGGGTGCGTGAGGAAGAAGAGGCTCTGAATGTCATAACAGGTCAGCTAATTATGTTTGGAATGCCGATTTATGCTTTAATAGACCCAGGTTCTTCATATTCATATATATATATATATGCATGAAAAATGAAGAATTAAAGGATTTAGAAGTAGAACTTGAAACATATGGAGTGTTAGTTATAAATCCTTTGGGTAGTGAGATGGTTACCAGGAAGGTAATAAAGGATTGTCCGGTAGAAGTACACGGACACACTTTCTTAGGTGATCTGTTTGAGTTGCCATTCCAGGAATTTGATGCAATACTTGGAATGGATGAGCTGACCAAACATAAGGCATTAGTGTACTGTTTGTGAAAAAGAAAGATGGGTCCCTAAGACTATGTGTGGATTATCGGCAGTTAAATGAACTTACGATTAAGAATAAATACCCGCTACTCCGGATAGACGATTTATTTGATCAATTGAAAGGTGTGAGAGTTTTTTTTAAAGATTGATCTGCGATCCGGCTATCATCAACTAAAGATTAAAGATGAAGATATACCAAAGACTACATTCAGAACCCGATATGGACATTATGAGTTTATCGTAATGCCTTTTGGGCT
The DNA here is from genome assembly GCA_947685225.1 of Garcia nutans. NCBI lineage: Eukaryota > Viridiplantae > Streptophyta > Magnoliopsida > Malpighiales > Euphorbiaceae > Garcia > Garcia nutans. Next base: position 24,695,791 of record CANTUV010000007.1, on the reverse strand, counting down.
CACGAATGCACATGCGGTATTCATGGATTTGATGAACCGGATTTTCCATCCTTATTTGGACAAATTTGTCGTGGTATTCATCGATGACATACTGGTTTATTCAAAGAATGCAGAGGATCATGACCGGCACTTGAGAATTGTGTTACAAACATTGAGGGAGAAGCAGTTATACGCCAAATTCAGCAAGTGTGAATTTTGGTTAGAAGAAGTGGCCTTTTTAGGACATATTGTATCGGCGGAAGGAATAAGAGTTGATTCTAAGAAGGTAGAAGCAGTATTGGATTTGAAAGAATGTTATTAGTGGCCAGGGATCAAGAGAGATGTGGTAGATTACGTGGCGAAATGTTTAACCTGCCAACAAGTAAAGGTAGAACATCAACTACCCTCGGGACTTCTACAACCTATTACGATTCCAACATGGAAATGGGATCGCATAACTATAGATTTTGTGGCGGGACTACCAATGACAAGAGACAAACAAGATGCAAAATGGGTGATAGTAGACCAGCTAACTAAGTCAGCTCAATTCTTACCAGTAAGGATGGACTACTCCCTGGATAAGTTAGCAGACTTGTACATTAAAGAGATTGTACGATTTCATGGAGTCCAACATCAATCATATCGGAAAAAGATCCACGCTTTACGTCAAACTTTTAGCAAAAGTTCCAAACGACTTTGGGAACTCGAACGGACTAGAGTACGTCGTTTCATCCACAAACGGACGGACAGTCAAAGAGGGTAATCTAGATCTTGGAAGATATGTTAAGAGCATGCATATTAGAATTCAAAGGTAGCTGGAAGAAGTATTTAAGTTTAATGGAGTTCGCTTACAACAACAGCTACCAGTCCAGCATACAGATGGCTCCTTATGAAGCACTATAAGGACGAAAATGCAGGACTCCAATTTGCTGGATGGAATTAAGCGAAGCAAAGATCTTGAGCCCGGAGATAGTTAAGTAGACCGAGGAGAAAGTAGAAATTATCCGGGATCGGTTAAAAGCTGTTACGGATAGAAAAAAATAAATAATAATAGTAATAATAATCATACGCGGACCTGAAGAGAAGGGACATAGAATTCAATGTTGGTGATAAGGTATTTCTTAAGGTTTCACCATGAAAGAAAGTGTTAAGATTTAAACAAAAGAGTAAGCTAAGTTCAAGGTTATTGGGCCTTACATATTCTTTAAACGGGTAGGTCCGGTAGCTTACCAATTGGCGTTACCACCTGAATTAAGTAAAATACATGATGTTTTCCACGTTTCAATGCTAAGGAGGTATCGTTCAGATCCAACCCATGTTATACAAGCTCAAGATATCGAGATTCAACCAGACCTGACATACGAGGAAGAGCCGGTAGAAACCTTAGCACGGGAAAGCAAAGAGTTGCGGAATAAGAAGATTCCATTGGTCAAAGTGCTTTGGAGGAATCACAAAGTAGAAGAAGCTACATGGGAACGCGAAGAAACTATGAGGAATCAATACCCATATTTGTTCTCACTTGATGGGCTTCGGGGCGAAGGCTAAATTAACGAGGAAGGAACTGTAACATCCGCCTACTGCATTTATGTAGAGTAGTCACGTGCATAGCGAGAGAAGGGGAAAGGAGACGATAATTCTTGATAACAACCCTAGATAAGGTTGTATGACCAAAGGGACCTAGTTGTAATTTTCAAAAGTTTTGGGGATGTAAATATAATTTCAAAAAATGTTGCACCGGATGTTCTTAATAGTGCATATAACAGATTTCAAAAATGGAGTGTAGAGAAAAATCGGATCGCAACGACGTGTAACGGTTTTTCCAGGAAATGTCCTGTTAAAGAAAAAACGAAGACATTTTGACTAGGGGCATTTTGGTCATTATCAATTAAAGTTATACATAAATTTAAAGTAGGAAATAAAAACATGAGTACGTAGAGGATGACGAGGGGTTAAATATGAAACGATCGTCAGTAGAAACGGAGCTGGAGAAAAACCCGAGCAAAGAAAGGACCTAAAGGGAATTTTGTAAAAAGGTTGAGGGCTTATTGGTAATTTTTCAAAATGACTTGGAAACCTAAAATAGACTTTACAAATAGAAAGTAGAGGTTGAGAGGATCAAAACTATATGTAGTTTGACTCGTGGAACTGTACGATTTAAAAGATATGATCGATTAATCGCCGGAACGTAAAGTGGGTCTGGTTTCATGTCAGGACCGTATGGGTAACCCGGGACAACTTTAGGATATCCTATGGGAAGAGGGACAAGTGGAAAGAAGTAAAGGAAAAGAAAACTATAAAAATCTAATGTTGGCCAATCAAAAATAACCATTTAGCATGAGTAATAAATGAAGAAAGAGAAAGGTGGACAAGTGGTCTTAAAGGGTTTAACCAACACATAAGGTGATCATCATTTCCTTTGTATATAAATATATGTGATATGAAGAACAAACTCTCTCTTTTTCCACTTACAAATTTCGGCCAACAATAGGAAATACCAAAGGACTTCCAAGTTTCTCCAAATTTGATTTTTAAGGTAAGTTTTTAATGTTTTCTAGTAAGTAGACTTTAATTTTAGTATCAATTTTAGGTATTTATATATTTATTGGAAGATTGGAGATTAGAGTCTTTATGTGGAATTGGAAAAATTTTAAGTAAGTAATGAGATTAATTGATTAAATGGAAGAATCAAGATGTATAAAGTTTAATAAGGTTGGATTAGGGTTTTGGTTGAAAAGAAATGGAGGATAACTTCTTATTTTAAATTTCTAAGGTTTATGTTGTATCTTGAATTTATTGAAGGAGAAATAAAGAATTAGGGAAGGAGAAGAAGGAAAAGCTAAGAGGAATTAAAGAAATAAGGTTTGGTACTTTACCTTTGAATAATTAATTTTGGGTTGTTTAAATTTAATTGAAATCAAATGTTTTGAGAAAATTTGGCAAGTTGATTTGGTAAGTTGTTTTGAACTTTAATTAGTTTGATTTGAGTTAAACATGCAAAAGTTATCAAAGGGAAGTGTTTGAATCTTCACTTTATCATTAAAGAAGCCTTCATATTGATTTGCAAAAGAAAAATACACTATCCTATGTATTTCATATGTTTGGGCCGAAATGGTCCTAAAATGACAGCTTTCTGGATCTTTTTGTGGCAATTGTTTGAGGTAGCTAATGAATGAATTTTTCAACGAAATTTTACATGAAATTAGTTAACATATGAAATAAGTTTTTTGTAAAATTTCAGCCAAAAATAAGATCATTTACTTGGTCAAATGCATGACTGAAGTGGACTGAAATTTTGACGAAAACCCAGATTTTACTATTCATTTGGTCATGCCATTTTGCGTTGCCGATTTTTCATGCCGCGACACTATTCATTTGGTCAATTTGTGATCTTTTGAGGAATGCTTTGAAATGTTTAATATGTTTATTGTGGATATTAAATATGTGAAAAAGGGGAATGGTTTGACTAAAGAATGTGTTGTGCGGCATAAATGGCAAAGTGCGATGGGAATTAAAATGATTTCTCGAATCATTCTAAAATGAAGTTTGAGACTTAAAGTGAATTATTTTAACCTTTTTGCTCTACTGGATAGTTGAGAGTGGTAGATAAGGGTATGGTGCACTATACTAACTTATGCAGTACTGCCACTTATTGTGTTTGATACGCCCTGGCGGTTACCTTCGGGTATAGGCTGTGGAGCGGAGATGTTGTGAAATTGTGATTGGAATGCTCCGGCAGTTACCTTCGGGTATAGGCTGTGGAGCGGAGATATTGTGAAATTGTGATTGAAATGCTCCGGCGGTTACCTACGGGTATAGGCCGTAGAGCGGAATTGGTTATAACCAGGATGGGAGGCCCATTCCTGTGATCTGATATCGGTGGTGAGGGTCACCTATGTTACAGTGGGGAGGCCCACTGCCTTATCACTATGGTTCCCTATATACCAGTAGAGCCTAAATCAAAGACATATTATTTTTCGTTAAACTACATAATGCAAAATGAGTTTGAATTATGGTTTTTACATTTGTTGAAAGCATATTTACACTGAATGTACAGTAACTTCCATTGGTTTAAGGTGGGTTGATTTATGATTTAATTATTTCCTTTTATTTCAAATGCTTTCATGTTTCACTTATATTTTCATCAGTAAAGTACCCACTGAGCGTCATTGCTCACCGAGTTGAGTTTTCTTGACTCGTAGGTTTGGAGCAGTAGATTTCGATGATTAGCATCGAGCAGCACAACACAGCGCAGCACCTCAGAGTAGCCTTTAGTTTCCATTATGAGTTAGCTAGTTGTGGCATGTATATGTATATATAAGATTGAGAGTCAGTATGTGATACTGTACATTGTTGGTATGTAATAATAATAAATCTCTACTTTATTCTGGATTAGAAGTGTGAACTCTTCGTGCAGGTTTGTAGTTGAGGGTATAAGGTGGATTCATTGGGAGTGCATTAAATTTGATGGTCTTCACATTGGTCTGTGTAAAACGTTTTCAAAAATCAGAAAAATAAGTTTTGTCGACACTTGGGATTCAAATTTCTAGGCGAACCTCTGGCAAAATTTCTGTAAAATCGGAACAAAAATTTGACTAAGTAAAATTGGTAGCAACATTTGGATAGTGTGGCACCTCTACTCGGCTTACACATGTAGGTCGGGAAGGGGTGTTACACTATCACTTATATAATTAATTAACATGATTTAAATATTAAAATTAACCAATCAACTTTTGTCTGAAAATTCCTTTCCAAAACCCTAAATTCAACACTACATTATCCAATCTCTATCCAAACTTATCCAAATCCATAATTTGATTTTAAAATCCTTGTTTATGCTTCAAAACAACACATTTATAATCAATTTGCATAATTAAAACACATGATTTCAAAAGTCCAAATGTTCCATAACCTAAATCATGTTCTTCCTCCAAACCCCATTCAAACTTAATCATTTTTTCAATCCAACTTAAAAATCATCAATAACTAATCAAAATAACTTCACACATTCCCATTCAAGAAATTAAATCATGCTAATACAAAATCCCAAAATCCACATATTCTTAATTTCATGTAATTGCAAAAAACTTGCAAAATTGGTAAAGAAACTTACTAATTGATGAAGAATTCCCAAAAACTCTACTTGAATTCTTAAAATTCTTTCAATCCTTGATGCATGGAAGAAGAAGAAAGCTCTCTTAGTTGACTATGGAGGTTCAGCCTCAACATGAAGAAGAAGAAGAAGATCAACTTTTAATTTTCTCTCTTTCCACTTTCAAAAATATCCATATATTATTATTATTATATTTTTAATAATTAATTAATTATTTAAAAATCATATTTTACCTCTTTCATTCAAAAATAATTTTTTTAAATTTTTTTAAATGATTTTAATTTTACAAAGTATAATTACTATTTTGCCATTTGACTTTTCACTTTTCTATTTATGAGTTGACTTTTGCATATGTTATGTATATTTAATATATATATTTCACATATACTCTTTACTTATTTACTTAAAATTCTTCAATTTTCAATTTAAATTATTTATTTAATTTAATTAATGTTTTTTTAAAAAATGATGGATGTTATAGTTCATGTTAAATTATGTTGAGATTTTGCTTGGATTTGTATGGTATAATAGAAATGGATGGTTTGAGGATTGAACGTATGAAAAACTTAAGAAAATGAAATTTTCTTACGAAGATAGATTTAAAATAACATGTATGGGCATGTCATTCTATCAGACACGGTCGTATTGCTTGTTTCTCTTTAAAGAGGCAGTGTTGATTTAAAACATAAGGGCATGTCATCCCTGGCTGACACGGGTGTGTCCCTATCTTAAGTAACCAAAAAGCTTTTGAGTTATATCGAGTTGAGTGTTTTGACAATATCTCTTTAAATTCTAGTGTGCGGACTATTTAGGGTTGTTATAGCAGTCATCTTCCTCATCGGCGACCACTATGTGTTTGGCTCTCTCTCTCTCTCTCTCTAGATCTTTCTAATAGTTTTGTTTTAGGAAAACTTTTAGTATAATGTAGAAAATAATTGAGATAAGAGATCTAAGATTAGTAAATTATAATAAACTTCAGAAATATTATAACAATTTATCAATCTTTGTCTGAGATGAAGTCTCTTGCAGTATCTTTAGCATACATACTGACCAGTGTTTGGAATACTACAACAAATTTGGTCAAGCTGACCATTAATGAGAGTTTGGTTTGGTCCAACAACCAATTCCATTTCATTTTTCTAAACTACTTGAATCAAAGATCATATTTAATTATTTTTCACTGATGTGATTTGATTAAGCCAATCAAACCATTTAATTATTAGTTTAACTACTGATCTAATCTTTAATCACTTATTGGCTTATTGTCAAAATGCTAAAAATTTGGACGGATTTTTTTTTCAATTATTTAGTACATAAAATGGTTTTCTATTGAAATGAAGGTTTCAATTTTACAGAATAATAAGTTATTATATATATAAATGGTTTTTAGTAATTTTGTGATAATAAGTTATTATATATATAACTTATTATATATATAGTTTTGTTATTATTTTCATTTAAAAAGAAAAGTAAACTCTAACTAATAACAATCAAGTAAATATTTAATTTGATTAGTAGAAATAATGTCACGACCCAACTTATACATATGTACAGTACGTCCATGTACAGTAAGAGGAACCATCCCGAGAAGCTACTCAAGAGCGCGAAGTGAAGGGAAGTTCTGTAGAACTGAAAGGACCTATTTGAAAAGATTGCAAAGTTTTGTGAAGGTGGCCGTAATTATCAAAAGTCATTCCGGAAGTCCTTAATAGTGCCTATAACAGACCCCAAGGATGAAAAGTAGAGGGAAATTGGGTCGCAATGGAACGCCACGGTTTTTCGTGGAAACGCACGGTTTGGGAGATATAGTGGATTTTCGACCAAGGGTATTTTCATCAATATGCAATAATAATTTATACACAGGAAAACAAGGCATATAATGGTACCAGAAGCAAGCGGGAGGATCCCACAATGATCGATATCAACGAACGGACTCGAGAGGAGACCCGAATCACGTAAGGACCTAAAGGGAATTCTTACGAAAGTCAAGGGCATAAGTGTAATTTTTATAAATTGATGGTATATTTTATGCATCATGGAATTGCTCGGTCTGAAAGATACGGTAAATTTTTAACTGAAGGGGGGCATTATGGTCATTCCACCAACCAAGCACCAATTTAGACATAGACTAAAAGTCAATGACCAAATGATAAAAAGGCAAAGAAGGACACATGTTGCAATCTTATCCATTTAACCTTTTGTTTTGGCAAAATCCCATCCAAATGATAAAAAGGCAAAGAAGGACACATGTTGCAATCTTATTCATTTAGCCTTTTGTTTTGGCAAAATCCCATCCATAAAAAAAAGGAAATAAATTTATATGTACAAACGTGTACATATATAATCCATGTTCTTGAAATCTCTAGAATAAAAAAAGCCAAATCACCTTCTCCTTCTCCAAGCAAAGGCCGTGGCCTCCAACAAAAAAATTTAAGGAATTTCCAAGTTTCTAGGTGAAAGTTTAGAAGAAAGTTACCAATTCCAAGGTAAGGAAATTCATCTATAGTCTTATTTCTTTCATTGGTTATATTATTTGCAAGATACAAATGAAAGAATAAATATGATGATTATAGAAAATTTAAGAAGTTGAAGAGAAAGTGAAAGAGATGATTTGCACATATAAGATTAATGATAAAAAGGATGACTAGTAGTATTAGTTAGCAAAATAAGGCATGAAGCACTTAAATTTTATTATGTTCTTGACATGAATTTTATGAAAATTATAGAAAATCAAGGAGTGAGAGAGGAGGAAGCAAAGAAGGCATAAAAGAACTAGAAACAAGTGAAAAGAATTAAGGTTTGGTACTTAAATCATTGTCCTTTTCAATTAATTCACATATTTTGCATTATGGGACTTTTGAAATGGCTTTGAAATGATGTTATTATGTGTGTTAAATATGTGGGAAAGTGCCTTCTAGTCATTTGTAGTTAATTGATGGTGAAGAAAATAAAAAAATAAAACAAACTAGCCCAATTTGTGTTAATTGTCCATAAACTTTGACTAACTTTTAGTGTAATATCCCGGAATAGACCCTAAGAGTTTTGGAGTTATTGTTGTTGTATTTGGATTTAATGTATATGTGTATATGTGAAATATAAGGATAATATATGTAAGACATATACATATACATCACATATACATGGGATATATATAATGGTGAAGGATAAGTGAGTTGTATATATATTTGTATAACTAAATAATAATAATAATAATAAAGACAAAAAGAAAAGAGAAGAAGAAAATCAAAGAAAGAATATGTGGTGGAGATTTAAAGTATTATTATTGTTATTATTATTATTATTATTATTATTATTACTATTGTTATTGTTATTGTTATTATTATTATTATTATTATTATTATATATATATATATATGGATAAGGACAAAGGAAAGAAGTAGAAACTTCTTCTTCCTTCTACTCCTTCTTCGTCTTCTTCGTTCTTCTTGGCCGAGAGAGAGAGAGAGAGAGAGAGAGAGAGAGAGAGAGAGAGAGAAAGAGAGAAAGATGTGATTTTCTTACCAAATTTCTTAAGGAATTCAAGAGATTTGATGATAGAGATGAAGATTTGATAAAGGATTCAAGTAAGTAATTATTTCTTTAAATTGATTTTCATTGTTTGAGTTGGGTTTGGTATGGTTGATGTGTGATGATGATGATATTGAAAGATTTAAGTATATATATGTGTTGATTTGGTAATTGGATGATGATAATATGATTATTTGTGAAGATGATGATGAATTGTTGAATAAGGGTTGAGTTTAATGAAATTTGGGGATTTGATAAATTGGTATATGAATGATGTTTATAATGATGATTGGTGTGTGTTTTGAGTGTTGTTGATGTTTTGGTAAGTTTGTTATGGTTTTTGGGTGTGTTTGATGAAGATTGTTTGAAGTGAGTAATGATAAAAAGATGGGTATTGTTGGATGTTGTTGTGTGTTGACCGGAATCTGGGTTTTTAGTCGGACACGCCCAGAGACACGGCCAGTTTGTTAGGCGTGTCGTTGGTTCTGTTTTCTGGAGTTGGTAGCACGAGCAGTGACACGCCCATGTTATTGAGCGTGTCATAAGTTCTGTGTGGCAGTAGAATTGACACGACCAGTAACACGCCCGTGTTATTGAGCGTGTCATAGCTACTGTGAGTTTGGAGAATTGACACGGCCATGAGCACGCTCTTGTTGATTGGACGTGTTGATGTTTTTGAGATACAGAATGTATTACACGCCCAGTGACACGCCCGTGGTTATGAGCGTGTCAATGTTTCTGTGTTGTGGAGTTAGGGCACGATCAGGGACACGCCCATGTTGATGAGCGTGTCATGTGTTGAGTTTGCCCTAATTGATTCTTATTTGTATTATCTCATGTGTATTTCTAAGTAAGTGTGTATGATTACTTTTGGATTAGGTTTTAAGAGATGGAATTGCCCCTAATCCAAGTATTGAAAGATCTATGGAAGAGAAGTTATATGGGAGTGAGTTCTTTAGAGGTAAGTACAAAACCCTATTGGATTGTATATAAGTATATTGTTAAAATAAATATTAATATTGTATATGCAATGAAAAGATAAGAGATATGATAATACATTAATACATATAAGATGTGAAGGCATTCAATATATATATATATATGTTATGAAATGTGAAAGATGTGAGGATATGATTTGTATGATGTGTATTCCAATTTATATGGTAATGCAATTGATTGTACATACTTGAGTAATGAATGATTATGTATATAAATATCAAAGATGAACTATGAAATGTGATAATGTGATATTGTGATGAACTATGAAATGTGATAATGTGATATTGTGGTGAACTATGAAATGTGATAATGTGATATTGTGATGAACTATGAAATGTGATAATGTGATATTGTGGTGAACTATGAAATGTGATAATGTGATATTGTGATGAACTATGAAATGTGATAATGTGATATTGTGGTGAACTATGAAATGTGATAATGTGATATTGTGGTGAACTATGAAATGTGATATTGTGATGGAATATGAAATGTAAATTGAGAGGTGATGATGTATAAAGCCATTGTGGTTGGCTATGATATTGAGAATGAGATAAATGAGGCATGTTTTGCCTAAATGATGCCATTGTGGTTGGCTATGATGATGTAAATGATGATGAGAATGAGAATGAAATTGATAATGAAATAATAAATGAATTGTGTGGCTAATGTGTTATTCATTTTCAGAGTTTTGTTGTTGGTGGCATGCCTAATAAGTGTAACAATCTCTTGAAGTTAGGTTGGATTGAATCCTTGAAGCCTAATTGAGATGTTACCACCCTTGAAGCTAGGTTGGGTTAGTTCTTGAAGCCAAGTTGGGTAGAAGCTTAGCATGCTTTGCTCCCCTTGAAGCTTGGTTGAACTTAATCCTTGAAGCCTAGTTGGGTATATGATATTGATAAATGTGATAACAAAACCAAAGCATTAACTCTGAACTTTGAATGACATATTAGTGTCTTTTGGGCCCGAGTCTGTCTTTGTTGTTAATGTGATGTATATACAAGTTGAAATAAATGAGTAATGGGATCTATGTTGCTTTTGTTGGAAATGTGAGTTGTGAATGATGAATTGTGGTTAGTAATATGATTATATAACATACATGAATTATTGAAAGGAGATATGGTTTGTGAAGTTATATGCAATATGCGATTATAAAGTATAAAATGATATATATGATATGTATGAGGTGAAATTGGTAAGTATCATAATATGAAGGTTCTATCAATTTATTGAATTATGTTTGATGGTTATGTTATATGTGTATATGTATATCCTCTATAAGGTTAATAGGATTATATGAAGAATGCATTGAAAAAGGGGAAAACGGAGTAAGAAAATATTAAAACATGAGACTAAACATATGAGGTATGTTTCCTTTATATTGTATATTTTAATGGTTACTTGTACTACTAAGCTTTTGAGCTTAGCGCGGTTATCTTAATCGCGCAGGTATATAGGTGATGAAGCTGGAGTTAAGCTACTATGTCACAACGAGGACAAGTATAGTTCGAGACCAACTAGATGGTGGTGCATGCATGTAATTATACTGTATTTTCATAAGAATGTATTCATTTGTATAAATGAATCTTTGGAAGAAACAATGTAACTTATATTTATGTATTACCATGATAAGAATAACCATTTTGTAAATACTTTCATATGATTTAAATGTATTATGGTTTTAAAAATTAAAGTAAAGAGTTATAATGGTGATGAAAAGTGACATTCTTATACTCTATATACATATTGTATGTGTATCTGGTATATGTACAGTATTTATATGGGGTATCAGGGTGTTACATTTAGTCATCTCTTTGGTTTGATTTTTGAAAGAGGGACCTTTAGTCCTTCCATTGTATCACAAAAGGAGTCTAAAACTTAATTTTGCAAGAAAAAAATGAATTCCCCTCAAGTTTTGAAAGTTGGGCCGAATGGTCCTTTTGGGCACCATTCTGCAGCTTTCATTTTGGGCAGTCCGTTGAGGGGGCAAACGAAGGAATTTTTTGACAAAATTTTACATTCATTTAGTTAACTTATGGAGGGGTTTTCCTGTAAAATTTCATCCAAAAATAAGTTTGTTTACTTGGTCAAAACTGTTGCTAAAGTTGACTAATTTTCAGCAGTAAAAACAGATTTTATCATGTATTAGTCGCGCGCCATTACGTCGCCGATTTTATGCGCCGCGCTACTATTCATTTGGTCATTTTTCTAAATGTGTTAAAACTTGAATATTATGATATAGATTGATGTTATATCATTTAAAATGACACGAAATGGGTTTGGAATAATCAGAAAGGCATCATGAGAAGTTATCCTAGTAATATATGCATTATGAAAAAATCATGACTTATTGAATATCATGACCAAAGTAATTAATAAATTATTTATGCTCTACTTGGTATGTCAAAACCCTTGATATAAGGATATGATGCATCATACTATTACTGCAGTACTGCTTATGACATAATATGATATTCCGGCTGAAGGCAGATGATTACAATGACATGATCAATGATTCAATGATAATGGCCATTGGCACATGTGCAAGAATTATGATGAAAGATAATGAAATATGATCATGACGAGATATGTTTATCATGACCCTTCCTTATCCGCTGATGTTCTGTTAAACCAGTAGAGCACCTAAATTGATAAAAGCAAAATGAGTAATTTCTAAATTCAGAATATGGGATTTAATCTTTTATCATTATGTTTAGATCTTATTCATTTATTTAAAGTATTCAAATGCATGTTTTTAATTACACTTTTAATTTATTTATTTAACGCAATGATTTAAGTACCCACTAAGCAAACGCTTAGCGAGTTTAGTTTTCTTTTCTAAACTCGTAGGTTGAGCGAGAAGCTATTTTCTGCAGTGTCCCGAGCAGCTGGTGTTGGCAACTTTTCGGGTAGAAATTTATTATAAGTAATATAACTAGAATGGCATGTACATATGTTAGCGTAAACTAAGAATTGTATGTATGACTAGTAAAAGACCAAAGTACGTGTGCTAAGTATATTAATTACTGTATGTTGGTATGAATTAGTGTGTATGGATGTGTGTGTAGAAGTGGGAAATTTTAATGTAGGTTTTGGTGGAGGATATAAGGAGGTCGACTATAGAAGTGTTTGAGATTGATTGAGAGAAAAAAATGTTAAAAAAATAGAAAAAAAATCAGTTTTGGCGACACTTGGGACCACCAATTATAGGGGAAACTCTAGCAAAATTTTTGTAAAATGTGTATTATAAATTGACTAAGTATAGAACCAAGACTCAAATATCACAAAATAACATTCCAACTTGGTCTATGAACATAAGCTAAGATGGGGTGTTACAAATAATGTATGCTCTTAGTTTGGTCTTAGCATTGATGATAATAATACATTCTAATGCTGCTTAAAAAGAATATTACATTCTAATGATTTGAAATAATTTTATAAAAAACATATTTGTTTAATTGTTAGTTGAGCATGGATGTGGCATTGTTTTGGTTAGTTGACATATTTGTTTAATTGTGCATAGTTGAGGATTATTGTGGTTATTTGTTTAGTTGTGCATTGTAATGTGATTTCATTTGGTAACTTTTTATTTTTTATTTTTGTGAGAAGATTGCAAATGGATGCTCATGACTCAGGCGATGCTAATAACCTCAATACTAGTGCTACCAACCTCGATGTTGCTAGTACTACCAACCCTAATGCTAGTGCTATGGCTACCAATCCTAATGCTAGTGCTACTGACCCTAATGCTAATGTTGCTTCCCAAACCAATTCTATAAAGAGTAAAGCTCATCCTAAGACTAAATCTGATGTTTGGGAACATTTTACTAGACCTCCCTTAGAACAAACAAAGAGTGAACATAAAGCTTCATGTAAGTATTGTAGGATAACTTATGCTGCTGATTTGGTTAAACATGGTACAAACTCTTTAAAAAGACATCTACCAAAATACACTAAATATCCCTATAATGAAAAGAAGCAATCTATTTTATCCTACACTCACAAAGTTGATGGGTTAGAGAGTAGTTTGACTAGTGAAAAAACCATAATTGCTCATAAATATAGCTTGAAGGACTGCAATGTGCTTTGTTGAGTTTGTGATATGTGATGAGATGCCATTTAGAGTTGTTGAGGGGTTTGATTTTCATAAATTAATCAACCAATTGGAGTCCAAATTTCATATAACATCAAGATAGACGGTTGCTAGAGACTGTTTTATGCTTTATCTTACTAAGTTTAATGAGTTGAAAACTTTCATCAAGAAATCAAATTCTCGTGTTTGCCTCACTACATACACATGGACTTCAATTCAGAAGTTAAATTATATCTGTTTCACTGCTCATTTTATTGATGATGATTTGAAATTACAAAAGAGAATTTTGAATTATTGTCTAATTGAAAATCACAAGGGTGACACCATTGGCAGGATGATTGATAGGGTATTTTAACATAACTATTGATAATGCAAGCTCGAATGACATGACCATTTCATATAAGAAAATGAGATTGATTAGTTGAATAAGGATGTACGCAGTAGAGAGTTTATTCATATAAGATGTTATGCTCATATTTTGAATTTAGTTGTGACTGATGCATTGAGAGAATTTTATAGATCTACAGTTTCCATTCATAATGCTGTTAAAATGTTAGATCTTCCCCAGCACAGTTCAAAAATTTAAGGAATGTGTTGAAATGAAAAAGATTGAAAGTAAAAGAATGTTATGTTTGGATGTTGCCACTAGGTGGAATTCTACTTATAAGATATTGCTTTAAAATTTGAAAAAGTGTTTGATAGAATGTGGGAGGAAGATGGGGGTTATCAATCTTACTTTGATGATGATGTTAAAAAAATTCCTCCTAGCTTTGATGATTGGGAAAATGTTAAAGTATTTGTTCATTTTTTGAGCTTATTTTATGATGTAACTTTGAAATTCTCTAGTTCATTTTATGTGACATCCAATGAGTGCTTTGAAGAGATTCTTTCTATATAAAATTTTTTGAATTAAAGACACATATTGGAGGATATTTATGTTAAAGACATGGCAAAAAAAATGTAAGAGAAGTATGACAAGTACCGAGGCAATCTTGAAAATTTTAATCCTTTAATAGGTGTTGCTGCTATATTGGATCCTCGGTATAAACTTGATTATGTTGAGTTCAATTATAAGGAAGCTTATGGTAAATCCATGAGTTCTCTTATGGTTAGAAAGTGCAATCTGCTTTGAATAGTTTATATGAGTTTTATTCCAGTGGTGTCACTACGATTGTGGAAAATTTTAGGGGCTCTTCAAAAGATGAAGAAGATGAGGCAAGTAAACCTGCAAGGACTGGTAAGTCAAGAGTGAAAATGAAATGAATGGAAAATGTTACTGCCCAAACTATCAACCTAGTAAACTCACAAATGCAGCATATGCATGAAATCAAACTGTCAGATAGATCTGACTCAGCCAAGAAAAATTGAACAAATATACTCATGTTCTGAGTAGAGAACCAAATAGACGCAGAGAGTACCGAGCTGGATATAGAATTGCCAAACTAAGAGAACCAAACTAATGCAGTTTGTTGGAGCAACTGAGCTAAGTAAATAGTGCAGCTCTATATTAAGCTGGACAAACCAACTGTGGCAACTAAGGTAACTCCACAATTTCCATAGAAGAGTTTGCGTTGTTAGTAAGCGGTGAAGTAAGGATGCCCGATAGGCACGCAACCATATAAAAGAACCGAGAAACCACACCAGATTAAGGTAAAAATTGATAAACTCATAAAAGTGATAGTGATCTTGATGAGCAGTGAAGTCAGGATGCCAGATCTTTGACTGACTGCCCTAATCTCCCGAGCGACCATACGTGACAAATAGCTAAAATACTAAAAAGAATAAAAGGGATAGCAGTTAGCTCTGATGGTGCTTCCTTAATGATCAAAACCTTGTGCTCCCTCACAGAAGAACTGAGTGATTGCACAAGTCTAGCTGATTTAAATCTTAGAGCTAAATATCTTGGACCAATGATAACCGAACACATGGAAGAAGAAATTTGATTTTAACAGTAACTTTGTATCGAGCAACCGCATGGTGATCTAGACAATTGCAAGACACAAAATATGGGAAAATGAGATTTTGTCAGTCACCGAGATCCAACCATTGGAACTAGCCATTACACAGAACTTTCAAACCGTGTCACCGCACACCGAACTTAGGACACAGAATTAGTGGAAGACCATGTAAGTTTGAGTGTGAGCTTAGAAACACTTAGATTGTGAGAATGAGCCTAGGAAAACTCTTGTAAGGGTTATGAGGATTAATCTCAAACCATTGTTATAGTTTGGTGTGAGCTAGGGAAAACACCAAGTTAGGCTTGTAAAAACTCGACTAGTGGAACCATAACAAGTTGTTAAGGAAGTGGATGTAGGATTGAGGTAAATTTGAACCACTATAACTCTTTATGTTCTTTCTTCTCAAACTATACTCCATCTCCATCTACATCTTTTTTCATCTCTTGATTTTTAAGCTTTAAATTTACCATTATTCTTCAAACAAAAAATTCACCCTCCCTCTTGGTTACTAGTTTAGGATAACAATTGGTATCAAAGTTAGTGAATTTCTTCAAACTTCATTGTGAAATTTTGATCCAAAATGGAAACCATTTCATCAACAAACAACTTCACACATAGAAACCTAAATTCATCCCTTAGACCTTACTTCGATGGAATGGATTACTCCTATTGGAAACACAAGATGTTCATGTTCCTAGATAGTGAAGGAATTGAGCTTTAGGATTTGGTGAAAATGAGTGGAAACCTCCTACTCATAAAGTTGATGGTGTCAAAGTTCCTCTTCCTAAATCACAATCATAAAGTGACAATGTGAGAGATTAGTTCAAGAATCATAGGGTAGCCTCAATCTTGATGAATTCAATATCAAGAGATGAAGGTGGAAGAGTTCAACTTCTCAATTGTGCACATTGTATTTGGAAAACTCTTAAGAACTATCATGAGGGTATTACCCAAGTGAGGCTCACTAAGAAACAAATGTATGTACATGAGTATGAGTTATTCAAGATGAAGCCTAATGAAAATGTCACCAACATGACAAAATGGTTGCTTGCCATTGTCAATGAATTAAAGAAATATGGCAAGATAGATGATAAAGATGATGTTAATAGCAAGATCTTGAGAGCGCTTAGAGCAAAGAAGATTTTTGAGTCTAAAGTTTCTTCAATTGAAGAAGCTCATGACCTTAGCTCATTGAGAACCGATGAACTTGTCAGAAAGCTACTCACCTTCAAATTGTACACTGAAAGAAAAGAAAAGTAGGGTGAAAAGGATAAGAGGAAAGCAATAGCTCTCAAAGCCATCAAAGAAGTTAAGAGCTCAAATGGTGAAGAGAGTGACGATGAAGAAGAATTGGCTATGCTTTCTAAAAGGATAAGTGATTGGAAGAAAAAGAGAAGATTACAAGGTAACAAAGGTACATTTCCTAAATCCTCTTGCAAAGATAAAGATAAAAAGAATGAAGTGAAATGCTATGAATCTAGAAAATTCGGTCACATCAAGTCAGATTGCTTCAAATTGAAAAGCAAGAAGAAGTGGGATAAGGAAAAAAAGAGATCACTCAAAGCCATATGGGATGGTGACTCCTCAAGTGAAGAAGAAGAGGAAGAAGATGAGGAAATTGCAAATTTATGTCTCATGGCTATTGAAGATGACAATAACTCAAAAGAGGTAAGTACTTCATCTTTAAACTTAATTGCATATGATAATGATGTTGATAATGCTTTAGATGAGAATGGCTTGATTGAGCATATGAACCTTAGAATAGAAAAGTATTTCTCCAAGATGAAATTTTATAAAGATAAATGTTCCAAATTAGAAAAGGATTTTGTGCCTTTGAAAAACTCTAAATTAGAATTGAAGACCTCAAATGAAAATTTGTTGAAATTAATTGATGAAATGACTAAAAACTCACATGTTTTATTAAGGAAAATAAAACATTGAAGGATGAAATAAATCAGCTAAAAGAGTCAATTTCCAAATTTCACAAGGGAAAAGAGGCCTTAGATACATTGATCAAAAATTAAAGACCACCCTCCTTGAAACATGGTTTAGGGTTCTTTGACTCATCTCACACTTCATCTAATGCACCAATATTTGTTAGAGCTTCTATAACACAAACATCTAGTGTTGATGTTGTGAAGAACACTAATGCACAAACAAAGCCTAAAAATCCTAAAACGATTACTTTGGATTAATAAGGCTCTAGAACTAAAGTTCCAAGAGTAAATCATACATTCACGTATCAAAGGCAAGTACATAAACACAAAAATGCACAAAAACAATCTCCTTGAACACACACTTGCAATTGTGTGCATGGTTCATTGAATTATAATAGGAAAGTGCATAAATATAGAACCTTGTATCAATGCAATTATTGTATGAAATTTGGACATAAGAGCACTTTTTGCTATATTAGGAAGGCTCATCTCAAGTTAAAGGATCCTTCTATTACTAACCTCCCAAGGACCTAACTTCATTTGGGTACCTAAAAGAAGATGAACATTGTCATTTTATAGGTATGCCTAAAAATCCACTATCAATGAAAATGCTTGGGTTGTGGATAGTGGATGCTTAAGGCATATGATGGGTAATGCAAAGCTCTTGACAACAGTCACTTGCAAGCATAGAGGTAATGTAACTTTTTGTAATAATGCTAAAGGTAAAATTATTGGTATTAGTTCTATTGGCATGCTTGGTAGGAACATGATTGATAATGTTTGACTTATTGATGGATTGAAGCATAATTTACTTAGTGTAAGTAAATTATGTGATAAAGGTTATGATGTAAGTTTTAACTCTAAAGGATGCAAAGTCACCAATGCAAATGATGAGATTGTATCCAAATGAGTTAGAATTGGCAATACATATAAAATTGACTTATGTTCCAATAATGCATTTGAATGTTTGATTACCATTAATAATGATGCTTGGCTATGGCATAGAAGACAAGGACATGCTAGTATGGATCACTTACAATAATTAGTAAAGAGAATTAGTTGATGGTCTTCCTAAAGTAAAATTTGATAAAGATAGGACTTATGAACCTTGCCAATTTGGTAAGCAACATAAAAGTTCACTCAAATCTAAGAACATTGTAAGCACTTCTAGACCATTAAAACTCATTCACTTAGGCTTGTTTGGACCAAATAGAGTTGATGGCTTAGGTGGCAAGTTATATACATTTATACTTATAGATGATTACTAAAGGTTTACATGGGTTAATTTCTTGGCTCAAACGAATGAAGCTTTCAATTATTTTAAAATATTTGTAAAAAGAGTTCAAAATGAAAAAGGCTATGTAATCACATCTATTAGAAGTGATCATGGCAAATAATTTGAAAATGAGTACTTTAAAATTTTTGCAATGAGTTTGGTATCTCACATAACTTTTTGGCTTCTAGAACACCACAAAAAAATGACGTGGTTGAAAGAAAAAATAGAAAATTAATTGAAATGGCTAGGACAATGCTTAATGAGTATGAATTGCCATCTTACTTTTGAGCGAAAGTCGTTAATACCACTTGTTATATTTCAAATTGTGTTCACAAAAGGCCTTTGATAAATAAAACTTCTTATGAGCTATGGAATGGAAGAATATCTAAAATTTCATACCTTAGAGTATTTGGATGCAAATACTTTATATTAATACCAAGGATAATCTTGGAAAATTCTCATCCAAATCGGATGAAGGCATATTTTTAGGATATTCATCATCTAGCAAAGCATATAGAGTATTTAATAAAAGAGCACTAGTAGTTGAAGAATCAATTCAAGTTATTTTTTATGAATCCTCTAAACTTGATCAAAAGAAAGGTAGTGTTCTTGATGATTTTGTAGGAACATTTGAACAACAAGAAACATTCAATGCTTCAAAGAACAATCTTGATGGACAAGAAGAAGAATCTCAAGAGCTACCCAAAGATTGGCATTACAACAAGGATCATCCAAAAGAATAAATCATTGGTGACACCTCAAAGGGAGTAACTACTAGATCTTAATTTAAATACTTAGATTCTAATATTGCTTTTGTTTCTCAAATTGAGCCAATGGCCATTGAGGTGGCTATTAGTGATGAGTATTGGATGATTGATATGCAAGATGAACTCAACCAATTTGAGAGGAACAAAGTATGGGAACTTGTTCCTAAACCTAAAGATCATCCAATTATAGGATGTAAATGGGTATATAGGAATAAGATTAATGAAAATGGTCTCATTACTAGAAACAAAGGTAGATTGGTAGCCAAATGCTATAACCAAGAGGAAGGCATTGACTATGGTGAGAAATTTGCCCCGTTGCTAGATTAGAATCCATTAGAATATTGCTTGCATTTGCATGTCACATGAATTTTAAACTTTTTCAAATGGATGCTAAAAGTGCATTTCTAAATGGGATTATAAATGAGGAAGTTTATATTGAACAACCTCCCGATTTTGAAGATTATAAATTTTCAAATCATGTTTTAAAACTTACCAAGGCAGTATATGGATTGAAACAAGCTCCAAGAGCTTGGTATGATAGATTTTCAAAAGGCAAGGTTGACAAAAATCTTTTTGTTAAGAAGAAAATGCATAACATTTTGATTGTTCAAATTTATGTTGATGACATTATATTTGGTACTACTTATGAATCTTTGTGCAAGGAATTTGCTTCTTGTATGACTAGAGAATTTGAGATGAGCATGATGGGTAAACTCAAATTTTTCCTTGCACTACAAATCAAGCAATGCAAGGATGGAATCTCCATCAACCAACCCAAGTACACAAAGGAAATCTTAAAGAAGTTTGGAATGGATGGCTGCAAATCAATTAAGACTCCGATGAGCACATCTTGAAACTTCACAAAGATGAAAGTGGTAAGGTGGTAGATGAGAAGAAATATCGAGGTATTATGGGATCACCACTTTACTTAACCGTATCTAGACCGAATATAATGTATAGTGTATATTTATGTGCTAGATTTCAATCTTGTCCTAAAGAATCACATTTGAATGTAACTAAAAGAATTGTAAAATATTGAGTGGTACTTTGCATTTAGGTCTATGGTATCCTAGAAACACATCATTTGACATATTAGGCTTTTTTGATGTGGATTTTGCCGGTAGCCTACTAGATAGAAAAAGCACCACTGGAGCATGTCATTTTCTTAGTGAATTATTAGTTTCTTGGTTTAGCAAGAAGCAAGTGTCAGTTGCTTTATCTACCACGGAAGTTGAATATGTTACTGTATGTTTTTGTTGCACAGAAGTTCTTCGGATGAAACAATAATTGCTTGACTATGGAAGAACATTTGACCACATTTCTATTAAATGTGATAACACTAGTGCAATCAATTTATCCAAGAACCCCATTAAGCATTCTAGGTCTAAGCACATAGATATCAAACATCATTTCCTAAAAGATAATGTTCAAAATCACAATACAATTTTAGAATTTGTTAAAACTCAAAATCAACTTACTGATATTTTTACAAAACCCTTAAATGAAGAAAGAACGAATTTTATAAAACAAAACATTGGCATGATTGATAGAAAATCTTTTAGATAATCATTATTTATTTCTCCCAAAATGTATTTTGACCGTGTGCACTTAAAATTTCTTCAAAATCCAAAATGGCTTCCTTTGAGCGATCGCTCGGGATACTAGGGCAACCGCATATTGTTTGCTCTTCCCGAGCCGGAGCCTTATAAGTGGTTTCTCCGGAGCCTTGACAAGTATCTCCCAAGCTTTAACTCGCATTTCTACCGAGCTCGAGCTTCAAAGCGTCTCTCTTCAGTGAGCACACAACAACTCATGTAGTCGATCAAAATTCAAGAATTTCAAAATTTTTTGACCGTTACACTCCTCTCAAGCTTGTTCAAGTATGCACAGTCAAGAGAGCTCTCTTGATTGATCTAACGACCTCCTAACAGCTTAGGAAACTGCACAACTTGTGTAACAAATTTTTTGAGCGTTGGAACTTTCAAAAATTAAAAAATTTCCTACTCCAAATGGTAAAAAATGGCTAGTTTTCTAATTTTTGTCTACAATGACCCCAATTTTGCATGAATATACATCTTTACAAACTCAAAAATACATATTCAACAAATCTTCCAAGAATTTAATCATCAAGAAGAAGATTTTGAAGTTTTCTCATCAAATTTGAAGTAGTTAGTTCAAAGCATCACCGACAATCTATCTTCGTCTACATTTCTTTCAATCTTCTACATTTCTATTTTTTTTGTCATAAGAAAACCACAACCAAGGGAAAAGGGATTGTCATAAGTGAACCTTCACCTTAACCTCAAACTAAACCTAAGCACTTTACTAGAAAGCGTATTCAACCTCACAAACACAAATACGACAATGAGGATGAGAAAACCAAGTACTACTTGCTTAAGAAAAAGACCCTTGAATCAACCAAAATACTTGCGGAAGGGATGCTCCTAATGTTAAACATCCAAGGTGAAATCTATAGCTACCTAGATAGGATTGAGGGGAAATAATTTATATTTCCTAATGAGCTAGGTTACTCTAGCCTCTCAAGGGAATTCTTAATGTCTCCGAGGGTAGAGAAAAACCATAATGCACTTATAGGATTTTGTGTAGTTTATTTTAGGCTTTTTAAGAAAGATTTTGCTCTTTTTTAGAAGAATTTGGAGAGGTTTGTGGATTTCAAACTCATGGAGCTCTCTCCTACAATGACGTGGATTTTTCTTTAAAAAATTATTCATCATTTTGGGGTGAACTATCCATTGAAACCCAATAAAACAATAAGTCTTCCAAAGCTATCCATTTTAGGACCCTTCTCTTTTGGCTCTTATATAAAATCATCAGTTACACCATTCACTAAAGAAGTGATGGAAATGAGAAAGTTACTTAGTCTAACTTATTTTTCTTATATGCTATTGTGCATAATGAGTCAATCCAAAGTGCTAGGTTTCTCATTGACACCTTTATATATCATTGCAAATTTAAGGTGGGAACCTTCTTTCTATCTTCCCAAATTACTTAACTTACTAGACACTTAGGACTATTAACCCCTAAAAATCTTGCAACCCTAAGTGACCCCCTTGAATATAACACCTTTATACCCAATATACATACACTACATATACCCGCTATATGTAATATACGTATATAGGATATAAGAATGTCGCAACCATTTTAAGCAATTAAATCATTATTTATAAAATCTATATAAATTTATAACATTCAATTGATATCATAAAATAATAGATGAAACATTACTTGTTAAAACATATATATTACTTCATTACCCAGGGTTTATCCAAAACATTTTTTATTGTTTGTGGAATATACATATATATACAACAAAATCAATATGTATAAAAATATGAAATATATACATGCTGGCAGTTTGTCTCTGATCTTGATGTCCAACAATCAACACTGCACTCACAAACTCAAGCCCAGACTCGACTTGGTCTAGTTGAACTCTCCGGCTCAACCGGATCTACCCTGTCACCTACGCGATGAACCAGAATCACTCTAAGCCAGAAGCTTAATGGTACAAACTTTGATAACAATACTGTTCAAATGCAATGCCAATGTCAGACTTTTAAGAACTAGAAAAATTCATAAGGATATCATATTTCATAACATTATATCTCATTATATTACTCAATTGTTCCACAATTCATAATTCACATAAAAGCAAACACAAGCATGGGCCCAAAGAGGAATCTAATATGCTATTCAAATTTCAGAGTTACTGCTTTGGTCTATAATGACACCTTGTGTCTAGCCTCGTAGGCAATATATCCATGGATTAATCCAACAAGGTTTGAGTTTACGACCCGATTATTTCACCCAGCCTAGCTTTAAGGATTTATTTTTGAGGCTTACGACCCGGTTATTTCACCTCAAAAATAATTTTACAGTGACGCCCAACGTCTAGCTCATAGGTAATTCATAGGCATGCCACAAAACCTAGAACTCTAAAAATTGAATAACATACTAGGCACACAATTTATTTTTATTTCTTATTTATACCGATATCAATTCATTGTATTATGTTTCCATATATCTCATTTCATTATCGAATCCTTTCTCATTTTCTCATGATCAGATTAGGCACAATGCCTCAAATATCTCACTTATATCAATATAGCCATCACCAATGGCTTCATATACTATCATTAGTGTATACATAACAAATTGCATTATCCATAAATTAAGAGTCATCATCTTATTTTTCACATAGTTCACAATGTACAAGTCATAACATTTTATTCATTCATCAGCAATGTAGTAAGTAACTTAACACATTTTCTAATCAACTGTGTTAAGTCCCAATGTCATGTAAATATGAACAATTATTCAAAGTTTGTACTTACCTCTAAGAGCAAGAAACACCACTTCAACCTCCTCTTCTAAGATATCCCTCAACACTTGGATTAAGGTAGCTCAAATCTCTTCAAAGCCTAAACCAAATGTGATTATAAATAATCACTAAGTGATACACTTATTGTATAAAAAAACCTCTCAACACAAGGATAAGATACCCAAAGAAAAATAAGTAAAAGAACTATCTAGGAAAAACTCTACACATGACACGCTCAACAACACGGGCGTGTCCATAACCGTGCCCTAAACCCACAACACAAAAGCTTTGACATGCTCAGTGACATGGGCATGTCACTGCACGTGTCAATTCTATAATAATACAGTACCTATGACATGCTCAGTGACATAGGTGTGCCATTGCAAGTGTAAATACAACAACACAGTAGCTATGACACGCTCAGTGACATGGGCATGTCACTGTACATGTAAATCCTCCACCAACACAGTAGCTATGACAAGCTCTGTGACATGGACGTGTCACTGCACATGTCAATTCTACAACATCACAGTAGTTATGACATGCTCAGTGACATGGGCGTGTCACTGGTTGTGTAACCAACACTAAAAACAAAACCATCGACATGTTCAAAGACATGGTCGTGCCACCAGGCGTGTCAGGCCAAAAACCTGATATCGACACAAAAATGCCACATCCAACTATCATCTATCATTAACCTTTCCAACTCCATACGAACTTAACCAAATCCATCATTATACCATATAATACTTGTATAAATATCAAAACAACTCAATTACAAGCAAAATACACAAATACAATAATGACTTCACAACTGAAAAGTTACACAATCCAAAACTCTTATTCTTTTCACCAACCTTAACATTTTCTTTAATTCAACCCAAATTCATAGTTAACTAGACAAAATAACTTCAAACATACCAAAATCAACCATTAACACAAACTACGTCAAACATCCAATTCACACATACAAACTTTCAAAGGAAATCAAAGAAACAAGTTGGAAACTTACCAAATATGGAGAAAATCCTTAAAATTCCAACTTGAACACTTGAAATCCTTTAATTTCTTGAGTTAGAAAAAAGCAAAAATCTCTTTCCCTTTTGATGATGATGATGGCCGGCCTTCAATGGAGAAAGAAGAAGAAGATAAATATCAAAACAACTACTTCACTTTTAACCACACAAATCCCCACTTTTCCCTCTTTTAATCTCCACCAAGCAATATATTAATATAATATAATTAATCACAAATATCCTCTTCCACTATCCATTAATTAATATCTATTTTAAATATTAAATATCATTTGACCTTATTAACATGTTAACTTGTATATAACATGTATATCTTCATATATACAACATATACACACTTCCCTTTTTCCTTTCTTTTCACTTAATCAAATATATACACTTTTAAATCCTTTAATTTATTTTCAAAATTAATATTTATTTCAAAATTTTAGGGTATTATTTGGGATATTACGTTGATCCATCCATAAACTCCATCAACCTAGACTACCTTGAACATGCTACATGTATCCAAAAGGTTGATAATCACTATGAGTACACATTTTGTAGCAAGGGAGTTATCGAAAGGGAAAGGAAGAGACCTAGGTATCATATTATGGAAGAAGAAGGTGAACCTATCTATGTTCCAGTTGAGCACCCCCCCTAGACCTTCCACCAAAGAAAAAGGTGAATAATCCAAAACCCTAAAACTTATCCTCAAGGCCATATCTTCTCTTCAAAAACAGCTTAAACATTTTAAGAAGGATGTCACAAAGAGAATCACAAAACTCAACAAAAAGGTTAATCTCCTTTCCCATATTCATCATGACATTATATAAATTCCAAGGGAAATTTGATCTTCCTCAATGTGAGTTAACTGAATGATCCTCACCATCATCACAATTAAACTCTATTTTGATCATTGACAATCAAATTGATAAAGAACTAATGATTTAAAATAAGTTTACTTTACAGAGCTAAGATCCAAGTAGATTTGTTCGACTGCTCGAACTATCGGCCAAGCGACCGCACAAATGCAACAAAAGCATGGAATCAAATTGTCAGACAGATCTGACCGAGCCAAGAAAAATCAAACAAATAAACTCATGTGCTGAGCAGAGAATCGAATAGACACAGAGAGTACCGGGCTGGATATAGAACTGCCGAACTAAGAGAACCAAACTACCAAGCTTAAAGTAATCTTTTTGAGCAACCAAGTGAAGCAAATAGTGCAGCTCTATACCATGTTGGACAAACCAACCCCAAAAACTGAGCAAAATCCATAATTTTCACATAAGAGTTTGCGTTGTCAGTGAGTGGTGAAGTAAGGATGCCTGGTAGGCGTGTGACCATACAAAAGAACCGAGCGACTGCACCAAATTAAGTTAAAAATTGAAAAACTCATAGAAGTCATAGCAGTCTCGATGAACAGTGAAGTCAAGATGCCAGATCTTCAAGCGACCGACCTAGTCTCCAGAGCAACTGCACGTGATAAAGAGTTAAAATACTAAAAAGAACAAAAGGGATAGCGGTTAGCTCTCACAGTGCTTCCTTAATGCTAAAAACCTTGTGCACTCACCCAGAAGAACTAAGTGACTGCACAAGTCTGGCTGATTTAAATCGTAGAGCCAAATACCTGAGACCAATGATAACTTGACACGTGGAAAAAGAAATTTGATTTTAATGGTAACTTTATACCGAGCGACTGCACGGTGATCTGGATGACTGCATGACACAAAAGTATGGCAAATGAGATTTTGTCAGTCACTAAGATTTGACCATTGGAAATAGCCGTTACATAGAGCTTTCAAATTGTACAGCCTCACATCGAGCCGAGCAATCACACATGGAGTTTCGAACATAGAAATAGTGGAAGACAAGCACTAAATATGTGGGAACCACTTCAAATGCTAGCTTAAGACAATTTTCTATAAATACCACATTAAAATTCATTTTTGTTGTTAGGGAATACTTTGATTGCTATTGTAATTTCATTGAATAATATTTTTCATTATCTTGTCTAAAGATCAAAAGATTAAGCATAAAAAATTTTAGAGTGTTGGGTGTAGCAGTAAACACCATATAAGTTTGAGTGTGAGCTTAGAAACACTTAGGCCATTGTTATAGTTTGGTGTGAGCTAGGGAAAACACCAAGTTAGCGTTAAGATTGTAAAAACTCAAGACTAGTGAAACCTTAAAAAGTTGTTAAGTGGGTGTAGGATTGAGGTAAATCAGAACCACTATAATTATTTGTGTTCTTTCTTCTCAAACTCTACTCCATCTACATCTTCTTCATCTCTTGCTTTTTAACCTTTAAAATTACCATCATTCTTCAAACAACCAATTCATCCCCCCTCTTGGTTGCTAGTTTGGGACTCCAGAAAAGAAAAAGGCCAAAACTACTTTTGAAACCAAAACTATAATTGATAAATATTTGGCTAAAGATACTGAAGACGATGTACATATTTTTGTTATCTTGAATTGATGGAAGATGAATTCTCATAAGTATAAAGTTCTTTCCCTTGTAGCACATGATGTATTGGCTATTCCGATCTCCACTGTGGCATTTGAGTTTGCATTTAGTACTACCAGATGTGTTGTTGATGAGTTTAAG
Organism: Garcia nutans; assembly: GCA_947685225.1. NCBI lineage: Eukaryota > Viridiplantae > Streptophyta > Magnoliopsida > Malpighiales > Euphorbiaceae > Garcia > Garcia nutans. Next base: position 24,668,175 of record CANTUV010000007.1, on the reverse strand, counting down.
AGTTCTTTATCTCCTAAAAGGACAAATGCACTAATTTGTGCTCAGAATTGGATGTGTCCTATGGAGTTCAAATTTTAAGGATCAAGATTTTGATCAATTTGAGAAAACATATGAGATTACTAGTGGTATGTTATTTAAAAATATTTCTTTCATTAAAAATAAATGATTTATTATCCTTTTTTACATGTTTAATGTTTTATTAGTACTAATTATTTTCTTTTTTTTTTTGGGAAAGATATTGGAGATATCCTCACCCCAAATTCGATGACTTTGGAGCAATCAATGATAGTCTTGTGATTTGTAATATTGCATTTTCAAATTCCTATGTTGGGTATTTGGGATTTAATATTGTTGTAATGATTTGTTAAATTTGTGTTTTTATGTGATGTGATTTTATGAGATTTTAATGTGGAATTGAATAAAATGGGATTTATGTAATATTTCATTTTCAAATTCCATTTTCAAATTCTTATGTTGGGTATTTGGCATTTAATATGGTTATAATGATTTGTTAAGTTTGTATTTTTATTATTGGATGTGATTTTATGAGATTTTAATGTGGAATTGATTAATATGGTATTTATGTAATATTGCATTTTCAAAATTTTTTTGTTGGCTATTTGAGAGATTTAACAAGTGGAGTACATATATAATCTACTAATCTAATTTAGCATCTTTTAGTGCCTGTAAGTTTTAAAATTTTTAGTAAATAGATTAATATGGGTCTATGGACTATGAACATATAAAACACCACCTGGCAGTGATTTACATATTTAAAAAAATAGGAGCTTGGGCCCGACAAGCTTGAGCATTCAGGATATAGGCTGGGCTGCTAGTTACTTTTGTTTGTTTGAAATCAGTTTAGATCGGGCTGCGAAATAGGTCAAAACCTTCCCATCCTGGCCCGTGCACAACTCTAATTTGTATATACACTTAGTACAAAAAATTATTGTTTAAAATTTCCAGACATTACACTAATGGTTCGCTCTGAATCTATAGAATAATAACTCCATGTTAAGGATAAAATTCATTACAATTAAGGGCTTAAATAAAACATTTCATACTAATAGGCCAACTTTTAACTTTAATATCTATCCATGCCATAACGCCTCAGCTATATGCATAATTTGCAGGCACAGGACAGAAGGATCATAGGGGGCCAAGTTGTATGTAATCATGATATGAATGAGAACCTACCATAGCTAAATAGTAGTTAAAGGATCGCAAATATATTTTATATAACATTACCTAGAATATAAATTTGCGATGATAAATAGACAACTTTTTGTATGTATTGGATTCATTACATCTTGTTTTTTATTTGCAATTATAATTACAACAAATTACATTGACTCTAACTTATTAATGTATTCAGGTAAACAATGGAAGGAGGTAGAGAAAGAATTTGGATACTTTCGTGTTTTCATAATGATTATGTGTTAGAAATGCTTAGTGATAGGAAAGATTATTTTGTAGGACTACATTAGGAATGGCATTTTTGGGTGTAAGAGGCTGATGCTTTAGTTATGGATCACAACAATTGGGTGCTAGAATCATCGTGCAAAGATCAGTAATAATGCCTCTTAGAAATATAACTACATATGAAGCTGCAATGAGAAGAATCAAGGTGGAGAATAATCGAATGTTAATATGTAGGGGAAGATATTATGTAACACCCTTATAACCTACCCACACATAGTACACATACCTTCAGATATGTGGTATGCACAAATATGGTATAAGAGCATTACTAAAATGTTACTATTATACCTTATCACCCTTCGTCATTTAATTGTTAGTTTATAACATTATATAAATAAATAAATAAGTATAAGAAAAATAAATAAATCTATAGAAATTTTGCCAGAGTTTCATTTAAAATATGAGTATTACTAAATTCAATCAACTCAGCCTGTGAATATCTAATAGTTCTAAAAATTCTTTTCCAAACACTCACATCCCTAAATCCCATGTTTTCATACCTACATTTATAAATATGAGAACATGATATTACTTATACATATAAAACATCTTTAAATCATGTTTCAATTCATTATATTTTACAAAATAGATATTACATCTACATCAACTCAAAAGAATATTTACAAGTTATTCTTAGGCTTAATCTATGGCAACTAGAGGCTTCTAGTATCCAACCTCTAACTAGACATGTCCTAGTCTAAAAGGACTTTCGGCTTCAATCTTCTCACCTGCGCGGTAAATAAATTATGCTAAGCCTAGAGCTCAGCGGTATATACTAGATAATGCAACATTACTATGACAAATGTATATGAACATGCATAAGGTTTTAATGTTACATACATTCTCATCTTTATTTTACAAAAACACATAAACAACAATCATGCATTGGGCCCAACAATCGTATACAATAATCTAGTTCTAGAACCATTACTTTTGCCTATCTCACAAAAAATGATACCCCTGTGTCCCGCTAGTGGACGTAAATAAATCTATGACACCCAGTGTCTCATCCACAACACAATCACCAATTTGACACCTCATGTGTCTCGCTCAAGGGCGTAGTATCATCTCTTGACACCCAGTGTCTCACTATATCGCGTATGTAATGCCAATCACCAAACACAATCATCTGGCAACTAGGTAAAGTATAAGACAACAAACAACATTCCATTTTCACATAAAACAACTTCACTTCAAAGCCCATGGTCGTGGCCCTGCATGGCCACTCCCATGGTATCCTAAAATCACTCTTTCACACCATTTTCATCAACATAACACACATATATCAACTTAGTATGATAAAAAAATCAAAGACAAGAGCATTATCTAAGTATATACTTACTTTTTGAAGCACAAATTAGAGAAACAATGCCTTTGCACAATAATTTCTTCCAACCTTTCACTCAATTCAATCAACCCCTAATAAAATTATAATTTAAAGATGATATTAGTAACCCATATAAGTACTTTTAAGCCCTTTAAACTTCCTCCAACTTAAGATTAGCAAAATCCCTTACAAAACCCTAGTGTTCAATTACTAGCCCTAACTATCGCCAACATCATTCCAAATCATTATCAAGTCTAGAATCACCATTACTACATCAATTTTATATTATAACTTTCTATATGTTTCACTAAATCCCAATTCTCATATCAATCCTACTAAAAAGAATCCCCAAAAGTTAAGAAACTTACTTGTTACTTGAGCTAAAACTCAAGCTTCCTTTCACCCCTTGTTAAACCTTATTAAAACTTGATGAATTGAAGAATTGAAATCACCTCTTTGCTAACCATAGAGGTTGGCCACAAGAAAAGCAAAAGAAAGAAGAAGAAATGAAAATTCTAGAAAATTTTTAACTTTCCCATACTTTTCCACTAACTATATATATATTATTTAATTAAGGCTTTATTTAAAATAATATTATTTTATATTTAAACTTTTAACTTTTACTCTTTAACTACTTAACACTTACTCCTCTTTATATGTTATTTATAGGTTGTATATTTATCTCATCTCTCCTATCTAAACCATCATCAATCTCTTAGTAATTAATGTGTAAATAGATTCAATAAAAATTAGGGCATTACAACTCTCTCCCCCTTAAATAATTTCATCCCCGAAATTACCTGCAGTTAACTCTGAAACAATTAAGGGTATTGACTCTGCATTAGTTGCTCATTTTCTCATGTAGCCTTTTTCGTTGAGTGATTCCTCCAGAAAACCTTCACCAGAGACATTTCATTATTTCTTAGCTCCTTCACTTATCGTTCCAGGATTGCTACAAGTTCTTCTTCATAACTTAGGTCTGGATTCACCTCAATAAATTCAACTGACAATATATGAGATGGATTTGACCTATATCTTCGTAGCATAGAAACATAAAATACATTGTGAGTTATATCCAACTCAAGTGGCAATGGTAATTTGTAGGCAACTGGTCTAACTCTTTCTAACACTTCATATGGGCTAATAAAATGCGGACTTAGTTTTCCTTTTCTTCCAAATCTCAACACCTTCTTCCATGGAGGAACTTTTAAAAACACTTATTCATCTACCTTAAACTCTATATCTTTTCTCTTTAAATCAGAGTAAGATTTCTGTCGGTCTGACGATGCTTTCAGTCGATCTTGAATTATTTTCACTTTTTCTTCTGTTTCCTTAATCAATTCAGGACCTACTATCTTCCTTTCTCTAATGCCATCCCAATATAAAGGCATTCTACATTTCCTCCCATATAGAGCTTCATACAATGCCATATGAAAACTCAATACTAGATTAGTAGCTATTATTATATGCTAACTCAACCAATGGCATGTGTTTATTCCAACTACCAACAAAATCAATAACATAGCTTCTCAACATATCCTCCAATACTAATATCACTCTTTCAAATTGCCCATCAGTCTGAGGATGGAAAGTAGTACTAAAATTTAATCGAGTACCCAATGCACCTTGCAAACTCTTCAAAAATCTTAAGGTTAATCTGGGATCTTGATCTAACACCAATGAAATTTGAACACCATGTACTCTTACAATTTCACTGATATAAATTTCTGCCAATTTATCAAGGGAGTAATCTATTCTCACGGGTAAGAAGTGAGCCGATTTTGTCATTCTATCCACAATTACCCAAATTGTATCATGTTTTCTCTAGGTTAGAGGTAATCCAGTAACAAATTCCATAGTTACCCTACCCACTTCCATTCGGGCACCGATAAGGGTTGTAACAATCCCGAAGGAACTTGATGTTCAACCTTTATCCTCTGACAAGTGAGGCACATAGATATAAATTCTGCTATCTTTATACCCTTCCACCAGTAATGTTATTTTAAATCTTGATACATTTTAGTACTCCTAGGGTGCATAGCATAAGCCGATTGATGTGCCTCTTCTAAAATCGTCTTCCACAATTATACATCTTCTGATATACACAAGTGTGTTCTATAGCTCAAACTACCATCACTTCCCATTTAAAAATCTATGCTCTCCCCCTTTTTTCAATCTTGTATAATTTTCTAAATCTTCACATCTCCTTTTATGCTTCCTTAATTTGCTCCAGGAGTAATGGCTTAACTTGCAATTGTGCCATAAGTGCACCATCATTCCCAACTTCAAATCTAGCTTGTAAGGCACTCAATTCAAAAAATAATATGAGAGAATAGGTAGTTAACCCTTTCATAGACTTCCAACTCAAAGCATCTGCAGCTACATTAGCCTTACCCAAATGGTAATCAAGCAAACAATCATAATCTTTGATCAACTCTAACCACTGCCTTTGCCAAAGATTCAACTCCTTTTGCACACCTAAATACTTTAAACTTTTATCATCTGTATAAATAAAGCATTTTTCTCCATATACATAATGTCACCAAATCTTTAATGCAAACACTATAGCTGCCAACTCTAGATCATGTGTCGGGTAGTTCAACTCATGTGGTTTCAACTGTCTAGAGGCATAGGCACTAACTCTACCCTCTCGGATCAACACACAGCCCAAACCATTATATGAAGCACTACTATATATTACATATGGTTTTCTTACAACAGGTAGAGTAAGAACAAGAGCTTGAGTCAACATGTCCCTTAACTGTTCAAAACTCATTTGACATTTGTCTGTCCATACAATTTTTACCCCTTTTTGAAGTAATTTGTGTTAGTGTATGTGCCCTAGGCCATTTATTTGGATCTTTATGTTATACATTCATTATTAATAAATGAGGTTTTATTATCATTATTGTTTGTTTGCATGTTGCACAATTTTGATATTTGTCCCTAGTTTATTATTGTTATAGAGATAAAAAAAATAATTCTTAACTAGTATGAACATTGATTTGATAATCATCAGATGGCTTTGGGCTGGATATAATATTAATAATATTAATATTAGATATTAATATTTATTATTATTATTATTTTATATATATTATTAGATAATATATTCAGAATCCTTATTAGATTTGGATTCTGATTTTGACTTACCTTATCCAATTTCGAATTGGATACTGGAGTGATTATAATCACTCCAGACGTTAAATCTTCTCAGAGGTAACATTAGAAAATGAATGAGAATGAAAAAAAAGGAACTCTAATACGTTTTAGAGAAAATGTTTTTCCAGCCTTTGCCGTTGCAGAGAGCTAGCACTCCAGACGGTAGCATTCTTGTGGATACACAATAGAGGATGTTTCGCGATCGAGGCATCTCTTCCAAACTGTGATTTCGAATCATCAATAGGTTAGTTCTTTGAACACTTTTGTCGAATTAAACGAACAGCATGGATCCTGGTGGGAAATCAGAGATCAAAAATTTTTCCCCTGCGTGTTTTTGGTTTGCAATGATCTCCTTGATTTCCTAACAATTTGCTGAGTGGCATGGCTATCATAGAAAACCCCTTTACAAATTGACGGTAATAATTTGTTAATCCTAGAAAATTCCTCACTTTTGTCACATTTTTAGGTGGACTCCAATTCAAAATTGCCTCAACTTTACTTGGGTCTACTCTAATCCCTTCTACTAAAACAACATGCCCAAGGAAAGTTACTTGATCTAACTAAAACTCACAATCGGATAATTTTCCAAATAATTGCTTCTCCCTTAATTTCTGTAATACAATCTATAAGTGTCTATCATGATCCTCCTTACAATGCGAATACACCAAAATAAATGTAACACCCTCATAACCTAATGACACATAGTACACATTCCTTCAGATATGAGGTATGCACAGATAGGGTAAATGAGCATTAATGAAATGTTACTATTGTATCTTATCACCCTTCATCATTTAATTGATAATTTATAGTATTATATAAACAAATAAATGTGTATAAGAAAATAAATAAATCTGTAGAAATTTTGCTAGAGTTTCATTTAAAATACGAGTATTACAAAATTCAATCAACTCAACCTGTGAATATCCAATAGTTCTCAAACTTTTTTTCCATACACTCACATCCTTAAATCCCATGTTTTCATACCTACATTTATAAATATGAAAACATGATGTTACTGATATACAAAACATCTTTAAACCATGTTTCAATTCATTATATTTTACAAAATAGATATTGCATCAACATCAACTCAAAAGAATATTTACATGTTGTGCTTAGGCTTGATCTGTGGCAACCGAAGGGTTCTAGTATCCAACCTCTAACTAGACCTTTCCTGGTCTAGAAGGATTTCTAGCTTCTATCCTATCATCTACGCGATAAATAAATCGTGCTAAGCCTAGAGCTTAGCATTATATACTAGATAATGCAACATTACTATGTCAAATGTATATGAGCATGCATAGGTTTTTAATGTTACATACATTCTCATCTTTATTATTCAAATAAACATAAACAACCATCATGCATTGGACCTAACAATTTTATACTATAACCTAGATCCAAAACCATTGCTTTGGCCTATCTCACCAATAATGACACCTATGTGTCTTGCTAGTAGACGTAAATAAATCTGTGACAACCAGTGTCTCATCCATAGAGTAATCATCAATATGACAACTCATGTGTCTCGGGTAGGGGCGTAGTAACATCTCTATGACACAAAGTGTCTCATCCCATCATGTATGGAACACAATCATCTGGCAACTAGGTAAAGTATAAGACAACAAACAACATTCCACATTATGCATAAATGAGCCAAATTCATCAATACACCAACCATTTATCATAATTATTCACTTTATAATCACATATACATTTTTAATACACCATATATAAAGACATAGCTATGCAAGCCATTTACTACACCCATATAGTGCGAATTATGACAATAAACATCAACCAACCAACCCCATAGTCGTGGCATCCAATAGCCACAATCATGGGATGTGAAATGAAGCTATAAAACACATTTGAACACCCCCACGGTCATGGCACTCAAAATCCACGCTCATGGCATACATTTTGCTTCTGCCTCTTCACCATTTTCACATAAAATAGTTTCACTTCAAAGCCTATGACCATGGCCTAGCATGGCCAGGCCCATGGCATCCCAGAATCACTCTTTCACACCATTTTCATAAATATAACACACACATATTAACTTAGTATGATGAAAAATCAAAGACAAGGGCATTATCTATATATATACTTACCTTTTTAAAGCACAAATTGGAGAAACAACTCCTTTGTACAATAATTTCTCCCAAGCTTTCACTCAATTCAATCAACCCCTAATTAAATTATAAATTCAAAGATGATATTAGCAACCTATAAAAGTACTTTTAAGCACTTTAAACTTCCTCCAACTAAAAATTAGCCAAATCCCTTATAAAACCCTAGTATTCAATTACTAGCCCTAACTATAGCCAACATCATTCCAAACCATTATCAAGTATAGAATCACCATTACTACATCAATTTTATATTATAACTTTCTATATATTTCACTAAATCCCAATTCTCATATCAATCCTTTTAAAAAGAATCTTCAAAAGTTAAGAAACTTACTTGTTACTTGATTTGAAACTATAGCTTCCTTCACCCCTTGTTAAACCTTATTAAAACTTGATGAATTGAAGAATTGAATTCACCTCTTTGCTAACCATGGAAGTTGGCCACAAGAAAGCAAAAGAATGAAGAAGAAATGAAAATTTTGGAAAATTTTTAACTTTCCCAAACTTTTCCACTAACTATATATGCATATTTTAATTAAGATTCTATTTAAAATAATATTATTTTATATTTTTACTTTTTACTTTTTACTCTTTTACCACTTTACTCTTACCCCTCTTTATATGTTATTTATATGTTGTAAATTTATTTCTATCTCTTTTATCTAGACCATCATCAACATCTCACTAATTAATGTATAAATAGATTCAACAAAATCAGGGCATTACAATTCTCTCCCCCTTAAATAATTTCATCCCTGAAATTACCTGCAGCTAACTCTAAAACAATTATGGGTATTGACTCCACACCACTTGCTCATTTTCCCATGTATCCTCTTCCATTGAGTGATTCCTTCACAAAACCTTCACGAGAGGCACTCCCTTATTTCTTAGCTCATTCACTTCTCATGCCAAGATTGCTATAGGTTCTTCTTTGCCACTTAGGTCTGGATTCACCTCAATTGATTCAAATGACAATATATGAGACGGATCCAACCGATATCTTCATAGTATAGAAACATGAAATACATTGTGAATTATATCTAACTCTGGGGGCAATGCTAATCTTTAGGCAGCTGGTCCAACTCTTTCTAACACTTTTTGTGGGAAAATAAAACGTAGACTTAGTTTTCCTTTTCTTCTAAATCTCAACACCTTATTCCACAGAGAACCTTTTAAAAACACTTTATCACTTACCTTAAACTCTATATCTTTTCTCTTTAAATGATAGTAAGATATTTGTCAATCTGACTATACTTTCAGTCTATCCTAAATTATTTTCACTTTCACTTTTGTTTCTTTAATAAATTCAGGACCTACTATCTTCATTTCTCCAATGTCATCCAAATATAAGAGTGTTCTACATTTTCTCCCATATAGAGCTTTACACGATGCCATACCAATACTAGATTGGTAGCTATTATTATATGCAAACTCAACCAATGACAAGTGTTTATCCCAACTGACAACAAAATCAATAACATAACTTCTCAACATATCCTCCAATACTAATATCACTCTTTTAGACTGCCCATTAGTCTGGGGATGAAAAGCCATACTAAAATATAATCAAGTACCCAATGCACCTTACAAACTCTTCCAAATCTTGATTTGAATCTTGTATCTCGATCCGACATCAATGAAATTTGAACCCCATGTAGCCTTACCATTTCACTGATATAAATTTTTTCCAATTTATCAAGGGAGTAATCCATTCTCATGGGCAAAAAGTGAGCCAATTTCATCATTATATCCATAATTTTACCAGAGTTTCATTAAAATACGAGCATTATGAAATTCAATCAAATCAACCTATGAATATCCAATAGTTCTCAAAATGTTTTTCCATACACTAACATCCCTAAATCCTATGTTTTCATACCTACATTTATAAATATGAGAACATGATATTACTTATATAAAAAACATCTTCAAATCATGTTTCAATTCATTATATTTTACAAAATAGATTTTACATCTACATGAACTCAAAAGAATATTTACATGTTGCGCTTATACTTGATTTGTGGAAACCGAAGGCTTCTATTTTCCAACCTCTAACTAGACCTATCCTGGTCTAGAAAGACTTCTATCTTCTATCCTGTCACCTACATGATAAATAAATCATGCAAAGCCTAGAACTCAATGGTATATACTAGATAATACAACAGCACTATGACAAATGTATATGAACATGCATAAGGTTTTAATGTTACATACATTCTCATCTTTATTTTACAAATAAACATAAACAACCATCATGCAGTGGGACCAACAATCTTATGCAATAATCTAGTTCCAGAACCATTGCTTTGGCCTATCTCACCAATAATGACACCTCTGTGTCCCGTTAGTGAACATAAATAAAACTGTGACACCAGTGTCTCATCCATAGCGTAATCATCAATATGACACCTCACTTGTGTAGCTCAGGGGTGTAGTAACATCTCTGTGACACCCAATATCTCACCCCATCATGTATGGCATGGTAATCCCCAAATGCAATCATCTGGCGACTAGGTGAAGTATAAGACAACAAATAACATTCCACATTATGCATATATGAGACATTCACCATGTAACTCATCAATACACTAACCATTTGTCATAATTCTTCACTTTATAATCACATATACATTTTTAATATAATATATATAATTACATAGCTAAGCAAGCTATTTACTACACCCATATAGTGCGAAATATGGCAATAAACATCAATAAACAAACCCCATGGACGTGGCATCCAATAGCCACACCCGTGGGATGTGAAACGGAGCTGTAAAACACCTTTGAACACCCCTACGGTCATGGATCTCAAAGGCCACGCCCATGGAATACATTTTGCTTCTTCCTCTTTGCCATTTTCACATGAAATAGCTTCACTTCAAAGTCCACGATTGTGGCCCTACAAGGCCACGCCCATGGCATCACAGAATCACTCTTTCACACCATTTCATCAACATAACACACACATGAAAAAATCAAATACAACAACATTATCTAAGTATATACTTACCTTTTTGAAACATAAATTGGAGAAATAACTCCTTTTTACAATAATTTCTCCTAACTTTTCACTCAATTCAATCAACCCCTAATCAAATTAAAAATTAAAAGATGATATTAGCAATCCATATAAGCACTTTTAAGCCCTTTAAACTTCCTCCAACTCAAGATTAGCCAAATCCATTACAAAACTCTAGTATTCAATTACTAGCCCTAACTATACCCAACATCATTTAAAATCATTATCAAGTCCAGAATTGCCATTACTACATTAATTTTATATTATAACTTTCTATATGTTTCACTACATCCCAATTCTTATATCAATCCTACTAAAAATAATCATCAAAAGTTAAGAAACTTACTTGTTAAATAATTAAAACTCAAGCATCCTTTACCCTTGCTAAACTTTATTAAAACTTGATGAATCAAAGAATTGAAATCATCTCTTTGCTAACCATGGAGGCTGGCCACAAGAAAAGCAAAAGAAAGAAGAAGAAATGAAAATTCTAGAAAATTTTTAACTTTCGCATACTGTTCCACTACCTATATATATATATATATTATTTAATTAAGATTTTATTTAAAATATTATTATTTTATATTTTAACTTTTTATTTTTTACTCTTTTACCCCTTTACTCTTACCCCTCTTTATATGTTATTTATATGTTGTATATTTATCTCTATCTCTCCTATCTAAACCATCATCAATCTCTTACTAATTAATGTATAAATAGATTCAACAAAAATCAAGATATTACATATTACATGTTAAAGCTTGCTAAAGATCAAGCTATAGAAATTGGGAGACAAATAAGTGAGTTAGAAATGAATAATGTCTTTAATGATCGCTACTTATCTAATTATGAAATGTCTGATGACGATGCATGAATATTAATATATAACATTATTGATTGATTTTGAATAACATATACATTATTAATAGCAAGTTGGATTATGAAGCATGTAATGATTCATATCTAAACCATAGAAACTTTTGAAATTCATTGGACATAATTGGGAGAAACCTCAAGTGTTTAACAACTATTTAAGGTAATCATAAATTTGGTATTAAAATTACTCAACTGTGTAATTATAGCTCTACATTTTTCAGCCATATAGATAGATAGATAGTCAATTACATTATAAAATTACTTAAAATATTTTTTTTGACAAAATATAAAATATAAAATAATCTTCATTTCGACCCAGATGCGTGTATACAACCCTCCTATGAACATGAATAGCAAAATTAATTCATCATAAAGGGCTGATGGTAGCTCATAATTCACTTTGGGCAACCATTGATGGATACATGAATACCAAGTGTTAGATTAGAAGTTTTTATAGCAACTCAACTCACATACTCATTGATAAATCATTTGATAAGCATCTTATATGACCTATATATACCATCAGTTTTATTCTAAACTGTAGATAATAAAATTTGCCACTCTGAGAGTTATTATCGAATACGATAATAATATTATCGAACTCAACAATTATAAAAGAGTGATCACTCTTTGATAATAAAAGAGTGATCCATTAAGAAACAGAGGGATGAAAGCAAAGAGCAAAAGGAGAGACAATAGCCAAAGGTTCATCTATGGATCATTGAACCTCCAACCAAATTCCATTTGATACAGGCAGTGGCAACATCAGGCTTGTTTCAACATATCAGATTGGTGGAGTCGATAAAAGCATGTTTAATTTTCTTTAATCAATCCAATTCAATTATTTACCGTCATTGATTAATTCATCGCATAGTTTAACTAATAAATATTTTTGTATCTCTTACACAGTGAGCCATATAAACTTAATTGAATATTAGCTATATGATTTTAAACCTTAACTAGTACGGCTAAAATTTTCTTTTAGTCAAGATCCTAATTTCACATTAAAACCCTAATTCAAATATATAAAACCCTAATGCCACATGAAACCTAATTTGAATATTTAAAACCCTAACTTGCATGTTAAAACCCTAGTTTGTATATTTATTATTCAACATGATATTTGAATATAGTCTCGATTCTTAATATATGTTCACTTATTGCATGTTTTGATGTATGACTTATTTTTTTTTTATTTATGATGGATGATTTACTTTTATTTTATTTATAATGAGTGGTTGAATGTTTTTATTAGTCTACTTTAATATTCAAGAATGTATGAGGTATGTTTCCGCTTTGTAGGTACCTCATTAGTTAGGATCAATGTAATTTAATTTAGTTTTGGACATTGGACAGTGTAAGGGCATGTTTCCATCTAGTATGGATGCCCATTTGTTTTGTTTGGACTTTCTTTTGTTTTAATACAATGATGATCTATTTTGATAATTGTATGTAGTTTTAACAATTTTATAATATTTAAGAATTGAATAATGTATAGACCTGAAAAGAAGGCCGGTTCCAATGAACCGGGCACTGTGGGGGTGTTGGGTCATTCTCACCTTCCCTATGTGTACCCAATTTTTTAACCCATTAGGGGGTTGGGTATTTTTTAGGAATCGAGTTATCCACACTTTTCTTTTTCTCGACCCATCTAGGTGGAAACTCTATTTTCTTTGGGTTTTAGCCCATGTTCTCTAAGGCCCTGAGCACTGTGTCGAAGTTGTAAGAACCATTCCACATTGGAGTGGGGGAAAAATTCCCCACTCGCAGTGATGACTTCATTAGGGATATGAGAAGTTGATTCTATTGGTCTTTATATTATTTTATTCTTTGTTATTATGATATTGTCCACTGCATTATTTAGATTGCATTATGTGCATGAGTTAGGACGCCTGTGTAACCCGTGCTGTGTTATGTGAGGGATACCATACTTTAACTCAAGGTATGAAGATCGAGCATGGCATAACCACTTATAGCTTTGTACCTTTTGGTATATACTTGCTATGGGAGCCTAAACTTTTTCAACCCAAAGACTAAAGCTCATGTAATTGACCTAGTAATTTTCCTTAGGTTCTTACCATAAATGCTTGTTGTTTGACTATGATTAATTTATCTTGGTTTAAATTGTGGCTTATTTTGTTTGTTCTTTTTCTAATATGACCTACCTATATTGTAAGCTCAAGAATATTTTTTTCATTTTGAGTCCAAAAGACAAAATCTCAAAATTTTAAAATTTTCAAGATGGTCTTTCAATATAAAATCTTTCAAGATGGGTAAAAAATCTTCTTCCACCTTATGGCCCAAAACTTTCAAAAGCTTAGGGGACTTATTGAAACAAAATTACTTTTCATCTAAAGATTACAAAAGAGCTTACAAATATTTAGGTCAATTATGGAAACCAAAATCAATTATGAGCCTAATTTATACCAAGAATCATTAATCATGGGCTTTTCTTTGGCATGAATCATTAGTTACTTTTTCAAATGAGAAATCTATTTATGATAAACCTCTTAATTTAGTTTTAATCCAATTTAGCATAAAAACTATTTTAGTTGAGATCCAATGGATTAAAGCCTGATTAATGAAAATTATCATGGACTGATATCCATATTTGAAAATATAACTATTGGTTAAAATCGTCCGAGGGAATTTTTTGTTAAAACAATATATCCCATGTTGGTATTTTGTTGACCATATACCTAGGAAAAGAGACTCGCCATTCGTGTGTGGAAGTTATAAGGTTGGAAGGAACATCCTAATTATCATTTTTTGCATGTTCTTTGTGCTTACATGAATATATGCATACTTGCATTGCATAACATGTCATTGATCCTTTCTGGCTCATAGACCTGGAGTACAGCAGTTCAAGAGCATATGACAACCCAACCTACACAAGTTACATAGAATCTAGCAGTAGCTCAATTAGCTTCTCACTAAGAGTAATAAATCCCAAACAAATTCAAAGGATGGTGGATAATGACCTCAATGCCAAGATGAAAGACTTGAAGGAGCCCTGACTGAGACTATGAAGAGCCAACTAGCTAAACTTTTGGGGAACACTGCTGAGGCATCTGGCAGCACTAAGAAATCGAAGGTTAAAGAAAAGGCTAAGGTTGGCTAAGTAGCCTTTGATGATGACAAAGTAGCCATTAATGATGATGATGATTGGGCTTAATACTTTTAAGATTCTCAAGAAAAGAAGAAGGAGCCGATGGTTGTTGAAACATCAGCCGTAGAAAAGACTGACACTTCAGATGTGGAAAAGATGATTACTGATTGGGAGAAGAAGTTTGAAAAGAACTGAAGGCCGAAGAGGTGTCAAAAGTGGACAAACTATTTAAGCAATATGAAGAAGTCCCTTATAAGTTCAAGATGCCTTCCTTAGCTAGGTACAATGGTACAGGAAATCCTCACTTACATGTTAAGCAATACATCACTGATATGCAATTTGCTAGAGTTACCAAGGCTCAAACTCTAAGGTATTTCATGCTCTCATTTGATCCTATCATGCAAAACTGGTTCAATGCCTTAGAGGAAAGTACCAAAAAGATTGGGATATGTTGTACAAAGCCTTCATTCAGCAGTATGGGTATAATGTTGAGTTGGAAGTTACCTTGATGGAGGTGGAGACTATCAGGCAAAAAAAAATGAAAGTTTTGTTGATTATGTAAAGAGATGGAGAAATAAGGTTGCACTTATTAAAAAGAGGTCAGATGAGTCCGACCAGATTGTGATGATTGTGAGAGGGGTGCTACCTAATCTCCATGAAAGGCTATCTCACACCGTTATAAGGGATTTCAAAGATCTTCTTCAAGTTGTCTTACAAATAGAAGATTAGGAAAGACAGAAGAATCATTTTTCTATAAAATGGAATTATCAGTCTGGCAATCAAAGTACACAAAAGGAAGTCAATGTTAATGCAACTGGTTAAAAAAGGAGAAGACAATTTTCAGAGTTGGGGAAACTTCTGTCATGGGTTTTCAACAAGCTATAAAAGATTGAGTTACTATAACCATTGGCTCCTCGACTGCAACACGATCCTCTGCCATCAAACTTTGATGCCAAGGCCTTCTGTCATTTTCATCTAATGCAAGGGCATGAGATGGATAAATGCACTCGTTTAAGGCATGATTCCAAGATTTGATTGATAGTAGAAAGTTACCTGAGCCTGATAAGCCCAATACCAAGAGCAATCCTTTGTATAAATTTAGAAGAATACCTCACCAGCAACTTTCTAGGTAGGAAGAGGATTGGAGGAAGATTTTATCTTATCCTCTTTTCAAGATGAGAGTATTCAAGATGTGAAGAGAGAAGAAGCTTAACTCAATGAACTTCCATTAGCTTGAATGTTAGTCTTTTATTTTGTTTTCTTTAATATTTAATTAGAATAATTATGTTTTTCAAATTATGTTTGTTCGAATAAATTACTTTTATTATATTTTAATATCTATGCATCATGATTTGAATTACTTTACTAGGTGATGGAATTATTCTAAGGTATTGAGTTGTGCATGCTTACTTAGAGAGGGCTCCTACATAATGAACTTTATCTAGGTCCTAGTCGATCTTAGAACATGCATTGACAAACTTTTGAGGCGAAATTGAACTCTGCTTATTTAAGGGAGAGATGATCTAGGCATTGTTTGGTTAGCCAACAACTATTATCTTCCCTATTAAATATCAATTCCTAGTTGTCCCTTTGAGCCTTCATGAGATTTTAGCTTGCTCTTTATTGGCTTGTAAGCTTGATAACCTACCCCGAGCTATTGTAACTCTTATGACAATAAAGTAAAGAGGCAAGAAGATCAAAGATAGGAATACATAGTCAAGACCATAAGGATAGTTGAAGTTTTCAAGACCATAAAGTAGTTGAAGTTCAGCTGATACAAGACCTAATATCTCCAATTCATTAAGATCAAATCAGGGCAACAAATGATTTATCCTTATTGAAGAAAACTCACTATACTCCACTCATCCATAGGCAGAAGTATAGAATGGTGCAAGCAAGACAATTCTTTTGGAGCTAAGACCCAACACCAAGAAAAAAAATGAGAGAAAAAAATAGCAAACAAACAAAAGAAAAAAAGAGTCTTGAGTTTGTGCAAAAGCAAAAGGAAAAGATGAAGATTGTTTGAATTAGTTCTATATTTTTTCTAAGGATATAGAAGGAAATTGGAGTCTAGCAAGATTGCTCCCAGCTGCCCATGGCTCCAACAAGAAGATTTTAGTTTGAATGTTTGTCCATAGTGTCACATCAGCTTCAGCTCAAAAATGGCCTTCATTTAACTCGTGTCCCTTGTAGACCCCATTTCAAGCCTATTAAAAACCTGTTGATCTCTCTTGGTAGGTAGAGTCTATCAGTGAAGATAGTTCAGATATGCAAGCATATGAGATAGATAATATTTAAAATGAGACCTTTGGCCAAGTAATGTGTATGTGCCTATCTGAAGTGCAACAGTTATCGTTCAAGTGGAAATGATTCCTGAGTTTAGTATGGTAACTAGGGTTGTCATGTTATAGATATGTTATTTTGGAAAATCGAGTCCTGAGGTACAATAATACTGATTTGAAAAAGTCAACATTTGATTTCAAAAAAATGAAAAAAATTGTTTTCTTGTTGGATAAACCTTCAAGTTAAGGGAAGTGTGTTGCACCGCCAAAACTCAAAGGAAACAATGGGCAAAAGATGGCTAATGAAAGAATCACTTGCAAGGTCTTGCCATGAAGAAGTTATCAACCAAACGGATATCTCCCATGTCTTTAGTTACCATGCTTGGGGACTCCACTACTCATATGTTCACCATCTTGAAGATAAAAGCCATAAATGTGAAGCCTTCCATTGTTCCAATACAAGATCTAAACGAGCATGTAGAAGGAACCAATGAGAACACTTTAGCTGAATACCTCGGTCTGTGAGTTGATGGAACCACTGCAAGTATCATCCATACATATAATGCATATATAAGAATATCACACTGCATTTTTGTCTTGTGTCCCTATTCTTTATCAAGGTAAACAACATATACTCTACGAAGCAAATATGAAGCGGATATGGAATCAAGGGGCATGGAAAGGCCATTGCTTAAGAATGATCCAGTCATTTTACAAAAATGGAGATGCATGCTTAGACAAAATGCAAATATCAATCAGAAATTGCATAGAAAAAATCATTGGTTTGAGCCTACACAGGGGCAAAGTTTCTCTTTTTAATTTTTTAAGTTTATGCATGTACAAAACATATTCAGACTCAATTTCAATATTTTGCCACGCAAGGGGAAAAGATAGGATATAAGGACCATCTAAAAAATTGCTGAATTTTTTACAAAATAAAGAATAAGAAGAAAGTAAGAACCCCAAAAGAATGAAGATGCAAAAGACAAAAGATCATTTCAGCTAGAAGAGATGAATCCAATGTAGCACAAATGTCCGAGGATAAAGATCCATTTTTGAAGGGTAAAGACCCGATCTCCAAAGGATAAAGATCCATTTTTGAATGGTAAAGACTTGATTTTAAAGGATAAAGATCCATTTTTGAAGGGTAAAGACTCGATCTCCAAAGGATAAAGATCCATTTTTGAAGGGTAAAGACACTATGTCCAAAGGATAAAGATCCATTTTTGAAAGTTCCCAGAAATAGTGAATGATTATCGAATTCGACAATCACATTAATATCGAATTCGAAACTTTGATTCAAATCACAGTATATATACTATGTTGTTCTCCACTAATCCTTGTCAACAATTGTTATTCCGCAATGATTGAAATCAATTGTCATGCTCCCATAAATATATGTCTACCATTATTTATTTGTTTATGATTTTATCACATACATAGATACAAATTATGCACTAAATTTGTAGTATAGGTCGCTCCTGTCAAGAATGGTGCATGATTGTCGAATTTGATATTCCTATAAGTATTGAATTTAATATTTTGGAATCAACTCTCAGTATATGCATTATGTTTTTAATAGCTAATCTTTTCTTCAGGGTATTATAGACCCTTAATTTTGACCCTAAGTTAGTATGATCCCCTTTAAATAAGTTTGATCCAACATTAAAAGATTTAAAGCTAGTTTACAGCTTTTAAATAAGTCAGTTCAATTCTGAATGGCATAAATTCAACTGGTTCAAATTATAAACCCTAAATTAAATCTATTCAGCCCAAATTAATAGTTTTCAGTCAAGAAATTGAAAATTATTCAACATGTTTAGGTCAGGGTAGCCCAAAATGACATGAGCTGATGTTCATGCCGATTTAGATGTCTGAAATCGATATGAGCCTTAGACATCCAAATTGACATGAGCCTAGTCCATGTCAATTTGGGCACACCAAATCGATATGGACTGGCTCCATATTGATTTAGAAGTGCCAAATCGACATAACCCTATGTTATTTTGAGTTTTGGCCGTTCATTTGGTTTCCTGATTAACTAGAATTTATTTTAAATGTAGTTTAAGGTTTTGAGTAAGGGTTTGCCTATAAATAATAATGCTAAATGTTAATAAGAGGGGAAGCAACACAGAGAGAGGATGATATACTTTGATGAATGAACTAGCAGTAAAGAGAAGAGAATTCTAAAATAAAAGCAGTGAGGAGCTTAGCAATTAAGCAGCCGGCAATTAGGTTTTGATAATAAAAGAGTGACCATTAAGAAACGGAGGGACGAAAACAAAGAACAAAAAAAGAGGTAGTAGCCAAAGGTTGATCTATGGATCATTAAACCTCCAACCAAATTCCATTTGATCTAGGCAGTGGCAACATCAGACTTATTTCAACATATCAAATTGGTTACTATTTCAACATCAGGCCAATAAACATAGGTTTAATTTTCTTTAATCATCCAATTCAATTATTTACCTTCATTGATTAATTCATCGCATAGTTTAATTAATAAATAATATTGTATCGCTTACACAGTGAGTCGTATAAACTTAATTGAATATTAGCTATATGATTTTAAACCTTAACTAGTACGGGTAAATTTTTCTTTTAGTCAAAATCCTAATTTCACATCAAAACCCTAATTCAAATATGTAAAACCCTAATTCCAAATGAAACCCTAATTTGAATATTTAAAACCCTAACTTGCATGCTAAAACCCTAGTTTTTACATTTGCTATTCAACATGATATTTGAATATAGTCTCGATTATTAATATATGTTCACTTTATTGCATGTTTTGATGTATGACTTATTTTTTTTTATTTTTAATGGATGATTTACTTTTATTTTATTTATAATGAGTGGTTGAATATTTTTATTAGTCTACTTTAATATTCAAGAATGTAAGAGGTATGTTTCCACTTTATAGGTACCTCATTAGTTAGGATCAATGTAATTTAATTTAGTTTTGGACATTGGACAGTGTAAGGGCATGTTTCCATCTAGTGTGGGTGCCCATTTGTTTTGTTTGGACTTTCTTTAGTTTTAATACAATGATGATCCATTTTGATAATTTCATGTAGAATGGGCAATTTTATAATATTTAAGAATTTAATAATGCATAGAACTGAAAAGGAGGTCGGTTCCAATGAACCGGGCGTTGTGGGGGTGCTAGGCCATTCTGACCTTCCCTATGCATACCCAACTTTCTAAACTCATTAGGGGGTTGGGTATTTCTTAGAAATTGAGTTATCCACACCTTTCTTTTTCTCGGCCCGTCTGGGTGGCAACTATATTTTTTCTGGGTTTTAGCCCGTGTTCTCTAAGGCCCTGAGCCTAACTATGCCAAAGTCGCAAGAACCAATCCACATTGGAGTGGGAAAAAAATCCCCGCTCAAAGTGGCGACTCCACTAGGAATAAGAGAAGTTGATTCCATTGCTTTTTATATTATTTTATTCTTTCTTATTATGATATTGTCCACTACATCATTTAGATTACATTATGTGCGTGAGTTAGGATGCCTATGTAACCCATGTTGTGTTATGCGAGGGATACCATACTTTCACTCAAGGTATGAAGACCGAACATGGCATAACTACTCATAGCCTTGTACCTTTTGGTATATACTTGCTATGGGAGCCTAAACTTTTTCAACCCAAAGACTAAACCTCATGTAATTGGCCTAGAAATTTTCCTCAGGTTCTTACCTTAAATGCTTGTTGTTTTACTATGATTAATTTATCTTGGTTTAAATTGTGGCTTATTTGGTTTGTTCTTTTTCTAATATGACATACCTATATTGTAAGCTCAAGAGTAATTTTTTCATTTTGAGTCCAAAAGACCAAATCTCAAAATTTCAAAATTTTCAAGATGGTCTTTCACAAAAAATCTTTCAAGATGGTTCAAAAATCTTCTTCCACCTTATGGCCCAAAACTTTCAAAAGCTTAGGGGACTTTTTGAGACAAAATTACTTTTCATCTAAAGATTACAAAAGAGCTTACAAATATTTAGGTCAATTATGAAAAATCAAAAATCAGTTGTGAGCCTAATTTATACCAAGAATCATTAATCATGGGCTTTTCTTTGGCATGAATCATTATTTACTTTTTCAAATGGGAAATCCATTTATGATAACCTCTTAATTTAATTTTAATCTAATTTAGGATAAAAACTATTTTAGTTGAGATCCAATGGATTAAAGCCTAATTAATGGAAATTATCATGGATTGATTTCCATATTTAAAATATAACTATTGGTTAAAATGGTCCAATGGAATTTTTTACAAAAACAAGATATCCCATGTTGGTATTTTATTGACCATATACCTTGAAAAAGAGACTCACCATTTGTGTATGAAAGTTATAAGGTTGGAAGGAATGTCCTAATTATCATTTTTTGCCTGTTGTTTATGCAAACATGAATACATGCATACATGCATTGCATAACATGTCATTGATCCTTTCTGGCTCACAGACCTGGAGTACAGCAGTTCAAGAGTGTATGACAACCCAACCTATGCAAGTGACATAAGATCCAACAACAGCTCAATTAGCTTCTCACTAATAGCAATAGATCCCGAACAGATTCAAAGGATGGTGGATGATGCCCTTAATGCCAAGATTGAAGACCTGAAGGAGCCCTGGCTAAGACTATGAATAGCCAACTGGCTACACTTTTGGGGAACACTACCGAGGCATCCAGTAGCACTAAGAAATCAAAGGACAAAGGAAAGGCTAAGGTTGGCCAAGTAGCCATTGATGATGACAAAGTAGTCGTTGATGATTATGATGACTGGGCTCAATTTTTTCAAGATTCTCAAGAAAAGAAGAAGGAACAGAAGGTTGTTGAAAGATCAGCTATGGAAAAGACTGACACTTCAGATGTGGAAAAGATGATTACTGATTTGGAGAAAAAGTTTGAAAAGAACTGAAGGCTGAAGAGGTGTCAGAAGTGGACAAACTATTTGAGCAAGATGAAGAAGTCCCTTATAAGTTCAAGATGCCTTCCTTCGCTAGGTACAATGGTACAGAAAATCCTCAATCTAATTAAATTATTTACCTTCATTGATTAATTCATCGCATAGTTCAATTAATAAACAATATTGTATCTCTTACACAGTGAGCCGTATGAACTTAATTGAATATTAGCTATATGATTTTAGACCTTAATTAGTACAACTATAGTTTACTTTTAGTCAAAATCTTAATTTCACATTAAAACCCTAATTTGAATATGTAAAACCCTAATTCCACATGAAACCCTAATTTGAATATTTTAAACCCTAACTTGCATGCTAAGACCCTAGTTTGTACATTTATTATTCAACATGATATTTGAATATAGTCTCGATTATTAATATATGTTCACTTATTGCAAGTTTTGATGTATGACTTATTTTATTTTGATTTATGATGGATGATTTACTTTTATTTTATTTATAATGAGTAGTTGAATGTTTTTATTAGTCTACTTTAATATTCAATAATGTAAGAGGTATGTTTCCATTTTTTGGGTACCTCATTAGTTAGGATCAATGTAATTTAATTTAGATTTGGAAAGTGGACATTATAAGGGCATGTTTCCATCTAGTATGGGTGCCCATTTATTTTTTTTTGGACTTTCTTTAGTTTTAATTCAATGATAATCTATTTTGATAATTGCATGTAGTATGGACAATTTTATAATATTTAAGAATTTAATAATGTATAGACTTGAAAAGGAGGCCGATTTCAATGAATCGGACACTGTGGGAGTGCTAGATCATTCTCACATTCCCTATGCGTACCCAACGTTTTGAACCCATTAGGGGGTTGGGGATTCCTAAGGAATCGAGTCATCCACCATTTCTTTTTTTTGGCCCATCCGAGTGGCGACTCCATTTTCTCCAGGTTTAGGCTTGTGTTCCCTAAGGCCCTAAGCCTAACAGTGTTGAAGTCTCATGAACCATTCCACATGGGAGTAGGGGCAAAAATCTCAGCTCACAGGTATTCTCAAATTTGTTAATTCAGTGATTATCTAATTCAATTATGATGCTCATCTACATATGCATGTCTGCTGCTCATTCTTATTTCTTTATGATTCTGCCTTTTAAATATTATCGAACTTTTCATTTCTTGAATATCGAATTCGACATTCTCATTTAATTATTTGTATATTCATTTTACTCAACTAATAGATCTTGTAGGTTGTCCGTTTGTGAGAACAATCTCAAACTCGTTAATTTGAAGAATATTGAATTTGACATTCTCACTTGATTCTATGTAAATTGGTTTTATTCAGTGGATTGATCTTGCAAGTCATTCTCGTATTCGATAATATCATAATTATTGACTTTGATAGTCTTATCAAAAATAATATTCTTCTTTTACTTTTATCCTTTGTCATGTAATTATTATTATTGTAGCTAATACATTCATTGAGTATTCATCCAGCATACATTATGCCCTTTTCTTTTAGATTTGTTGTATATAAGAAATGATGTAATTCTCTCTTCTAGAATAATGTATAGGATTTGTAAGGCCATTTAATATAATTATTTCTCTTTGTAGATACATTATTTGTAAAGAGCATGTTTCCACTTCGGTGGGTGCTTGTAGGAAGTTTATGTACAAATCATGCATAAAGTGCACCATGATATGCATATGTTTATTTTGCTTTTTTACTTATTTTATATATTTGATCCTTGTCTGATATCTTGAATAATCCATACTAATACATGAATCATAGAGGAGATCAATTCTTTGAATCAGGTATATGTGAATAATAAGGATTCTCATCTAAGTTGTTCCTATATGTGCCTAACTGTGAGCGGGGATTTTTGCCCCCACTCCAGGTGGAATGGTTCTTGGAACTTCGGCACTGTTTAGGGTAAGGGCCTTAGAGAATATGGGCCTAAGCCTGGAGAAAATGAAGTTGCCACCCAGACGGACAGAGAAAAAGAAAGGGGTGGATGACTCGATTCCTAAGGAATCCCCAACCCCCTACTCAGTTTGAAAAGTTGGGTGCGTGTGGGGAAGGTGAGAAATGGCCTAGAACCCCCACAATGCCCGGTTCATTGGAACCGACCTCCTTTTCAGGTCTTAATATTATAAAATTCTTAAATATAATGATATTATCCATACTACATGCGATCATAAGAATAAATAAATACTTCATTAAAATCACAACAATGTCCGAACAAAACAAATAAATGACATCCATCCGAGGATGGAAACATGTCCTTACATCATCTATGTCTAAAACTAAATAGGACACCCACCGAAAGATGAAAACGTGTCATTTACATTCGTCTAAAATATGGATGGGTGTTGAGAACATTTGTGGTAAGCCCCAAGCATCAGAGATACATCCATTTCATACTATGTTTCGGTATATCAATTTGTAGCTTCTTCATGACCTTGCCAGTAATCATTTCCTTTGCCCAACTTGTCCTTCGAGGTTCGATAGTTCAACATTCTCCCCTTAACTTGAAGGCTTTATAAATTTTTTTTTGAATTTTCATTTTGAAATTAAATGTTGGCTTTGCCAAATTAATGTCAATTTACCTCAAGTCTTGATTTTCCAAATTAACATATCTATAACATGACAGCCTTAGTTACCATACTAAACTCTGGAATCATTTCTATTTGAGCAAGAACTATTGCACTTCAGATAGGCACACACACATTACTTGGACAGAGGTCTCGTTTGAGTTTGAATATTGTCTATCTCATATGCATGCTTATCTAAACAATCTCCACTAATCGACTATACCTACCAAGAGAGATCAATAGGTCTTTAATAGGCTTGAAATGGGGTCTATAAGTGACATGAGATAAATGAAGGTCATTTTGAAATTGGAGCTGATGTGATACTATGGCAAGCCTTCACACTATAAACTTTTCTTGAAACTTTAGATAGTTGGGAGCATGAAAAGATAGAGCTTTAAATGTTCTCCCATCTTCTTGGCGTTAATCTGGATCTTGATTGGGATAGTATATCCCCTTACAAAAAGGTTGATACCCACATTCCTTTTCTTTCTTCTTTTCCCTTTTCTTTCTCTTTCTTTTTCTTTCTCCTTCTTTCTTTGAGCATTTTATCATTTTGTCCTTCTTTTCTGTAGGACTGTTAAGTATAGGACTTTCAACAACTAGATGACCTTTCTTATTTTTCTTCAATTTTGATTGTATCTTTGGTTGGGTTGGACCAATTCAAGTCAAACTATTCTTATAAACCAAATGGAAGCCTTTTGCTACTTTGGGTAAAAGAGAACTCAGTTGGCTTTCTGAACCATTTTGGGTTTTATTTACTTTTATTTTTTTCTTTTTCTCTTTTGTCTTTTTTTTTTCCTTCTTCTTTTTCTTCATCTTTTCTTTTCTTCTTCTTTTTTTGGTTCTAGCTCTAACAGACTTGTCTTGTTTGTAGCAACTTTGGTTTCTAATAATGGATGAGTGGAATGACATAAATCTTTATTAATAGGTATAAATTATTTGTTACTCTGATGTTATCTTGATAGATTGGAGATATTAGAAGAACTTCAACTACCCTTATGGTCTTGAGAATATCAACTATCCTTGTAACACCCCAATACCTTATATAAGTACTATACATATACCTGGTATACATACGGTAAGTATATAAAGTATAAGGATGTCACTTTTCGTTACCTTTTTAAAACCTGTAAAAGAATTCCAAACCATAATACATTAATTTAAATAACATTTACCAAATCATTATCTTTATCAAAACTTCATTTATACATATAATTACTTTCTCGTCATAAATACATCAATATAAAAGTTATACATGTATGCATTTCCCTCTAGTTGGTCTCGACAAACTTTTACTCTTCTCGTGGCATAACAAAAGACTTCATATCTTCCATCTATATACCTGCGCGAATAAACACCCGCGCTAAGCCCGAGAGCTTAGTAGTCCAAATATAAAATATAAACATATAGTATAGAAGTATTAACATATAATGATGTATAAATTCAAGGTATAATTAGTTCTTATCATATTTTATTTTCTTTTTAATTGCATCTTTCATATATCCTAGCTAATTTCATATATGATGTACATATATACATAATAATATCACCAACCCTAATCCATCACCAATACTCCAAATCAATATATATTAATACATCCACATTATATATACCATACCAATCATTATTGCAATACACACTTTACATATCATACCAATCATTATTCACATTTCCAATAAAGACAACCTTTATCATCAACCACAATTCATTTACATATTACAATTAATAACCTTATATTATTCACAATTCACCAAGCATAATTCATTACTAATACTCACAATCAATATTTCAATACTTGCATTTCACATTGACAATAAAGACAGACTCGGGCCCAAAACACTAATATGTTATTCAGAGTTCAGAGTTCTGCATTGGTCCATAATCACAATGATCAAGCCCGTAGGCAATATATCTCATGTCTCTATCCATGGATAGCGTAACAGACCCAGTCTCTTGGATCATCAACTCGGCTAAACTCGAGGAGATCCTCAACCCGGCTAGACTGTTACTATAATTCACATTTCACATTTTATCAAGTAACAAACCCAGTCTCTTGGATCTCAATTCATCTCAATGCAAAGAGATCCTCAACCCGGCAAGACTGTTACCTTTCATGTATTTCGCATCAATAATTTACATAGTGTAACAGACCCAGTCTATTGGACCTCAGTTCACTCAAATTGAAGAGATCCTCAACCCGGCAAGACTGTTACATTTTCACATTCTCTAGGCATGCCGCCAAATCCAGAACTCTGAAAATTGAATCAACATATTAGACACAAAATCTTTTATTTTCATTTCATTCTCAATTGAATTATCATAGCCAATAGCAATGGCTTAACATCTCATTTGAATCACTATAGCCGATCACAATGGCTTCATATCTCATTTGAATCATCATAGTCAATCACATTGACTTCACAACATATCATATCTCAATCCATATGATACATATAACATTATTGATATAACATTTCAAAATATATTATTCATATAATACATTGCCATTCACAATGCATATAACATAACATTTCATCATTTCTCAAAACACACTAACACCATTCATTATTAGAACATTTATCATAACAAATTGCACATACCTTAAGAATGATCCTCATTTCTTTCTACCTTTCCATTTCATATTTCATCCTTTATATTTATATATATATAATGATTTACATTCTTCATTTACATTCATAATATAATAGCTTATTTAACACTTTCATCCCAATGTGTAAATGTTCAAAGACATATAAGGATATACAATCAAATAGGGTTTATGCTTACCTTAATGATCTTCACATCCTTCACATCATTATCATCACCTTAGTCCAATTATATTAACAATATAGTAAACCACTTAACACATTTGCAAACAAATGTGTTAAGCCTCAAATCATGTAAATAAATACAATCATATGTATTGGTACTTACCTCAAGAACTACTCCCATCAATCTATACATTTCCTTTTTCCAAGAATTCTCCACCTTTAGGTTAATGCAACACAATCTCTTCAAAACCTAATCCAAAGATCATTATTCATAGGTTTAGAATCATCTACATACATTTGATTAGGGCATTCTTTGTTTTAAACATGTTTAAAGTGTTTATGTTTAGGTTTAGGTACCATAATACCTTTGAAGAATCAAAGCCATGCTAAAAGAACAAAGAATAAAAACAATAATCATTACATTTGAGGGACACGGGCAGCCCACTTGAGGGACACGGCCAAGCTTGTGGCCGTGTCTCTCAACCACAATTGGCAGTAAGCAACACGGGCAAGGGACACGGCCAAGCTTGTGGCCGTGTCTCCCAAAACAAATTGGCAGTGGCAGACACTGGCATGGGACACGGCCGTGTCTCTCAAAAATCAACCCAACACGCCCAAAATTTCCATGTCTTGGCTGTGTCTCTCCATGCTTTTGGCCGTGTTACTCAAAACATACCCTAACCAAAAACCAACACTCTTCCAATTGCATTTACACACCCTTTTCACACAAAAACCTCATTCAAATGGATACAATCAATAACATAAACACATATCTTACATAATCAATTAAACCACACATTAACAATACAATTGAACATATACCATCTCAAAATCTTAAAACCAACATTCTTCTCCATCTTTCAAAATCAACATCCACCACTTCCAACAACAAAATCTCTTTAAACTCTTAACTTAAAACCAATTTTAACACTTAAAAACACAACACAAACACATCTCATCATCAAACCAACAAACCCTAATTATCTTCAAAAGAATGAAAGGAATCAAAGAAAAGATCTTACCTTAGATGAAGTAATTACACAAATCTTTGATTCTCACTTAAATTTTGAGCTTAGCATCTCAAGAATCTCTCTTAGCTCTTTCTTTCTCTTTGTCTATGGAGGAGCCGGCCCCACATGAAGAGAAGAGGAAAAGATGAAGAAGCAAAGTCAAATTTTTCTTTTAATCTCCACCAAGAGTTCAATTCAAGCAATTACCAAAACACCCTTTAATCATTTAACTAACCACTTGTCTCTTATATGCCCATACATGTAATTTCACATATCCCACAAAATATCCTCTTGCATTGACTCTCCCTTTGACCAATTTATATGATATATATATCATCATATAAACAACATATACATCTCTCTCTAAACCCTCTTTTCTTTCCCAAAACACATATACATAAACCTTCTCTTCCCATTTCTTTTCTCTTCACATAACATATACATTCAATCCAACTTACAACAACAACATACTCCAAACTTCTAAGGCATACATGAGGATATTACAATCCTTATAGTTTTGGCTATGCATTCCATTCTTTAATCTTCTTGCCTCTTCACCTTAGTGATCATAAGACTTGTCAAAAGTATAACAACAAATCAGGGTAGGTTGTTGGGGTTTGTATGCCAATGAAAAGAAAGCTAAAATTTTATGAAGGCTCAAAGGGACAACTAGGGATTGATATTTAATAGGGTGGATAATAGTTGTTGGCTAACCAAATATTGCCTAGATCATCTCTCCCTTAAATAAGTAGAGTTCAATTTCACCTCGAAAGTCCATCAAAGCATGTTCTAAGATTGACTGGGACATAGACAAAGGTCATTATGTAGGAGCCCTCTCTAAGTAAGCATACACAACTCAATGCTATAGAGCAATTCCCTCACCTAGTAAAGTCATTCAAGTCATGATGCATAGATACACTAATTTATAAATATCAAGTTAGATTTATCATCGGTTGAGCACCAACATGAACAAAGACCAACAAAAATCTTGATTAAAGTAATTTATTCAAACAAACATAATTTTAAAAATATAATTATTCCAAATTAGTACTAACGAAAGTAAAATAAAAAAAGCAACACTCCAAGCTAAGGGAAGTTCATTGAGTTGGAGTCGAAGATATTTCATTTATTTAGACATATCAAGGGCAAGGATTTTTTTCCATCATTAAGGATCATTGCTTCATCATCCACAGTTAGCCTAAGCTTGTTTAGTAGCACATCATCTTTAGCAGCTTCTTTATCCATATCATGACAAGATGACAAGATAAAACTCTTCATGAAGGTTTCAAGTGGTGGCACCCTTCCAAATTTAGGCAGTGGATTATTCTTATTGTTAGGCTTATCAGGTTCAGGCAGCTTTCCATTATCAATCAAATTTTAGATCTCGTGCCTTAATCAAACACATTTATCTATCTTGTGCCCTTGAGTCTGATGAAATTTACAAAAAATAACTTTATCAAAGTTTGGAGGCAGAGGATTCGGCAAGGGTTAAGGAGCTAATGGTTGTAGCAAATCCATCTTCATTAGATTCTCTAACATTTTTGACAAAGTTTCCCCCAAGTCTAAAAATTTATGCTTCTTTGTTGGTTTAGTTGCTGCATTTTTCTCAACACCTCTTCTTTCCCTTTGATTTTGCCCACTAGGGTGATAGCTGCCCTTATTGCTCCACTTAGACAACACATGATTCGACTGGTCTTGTAGAATAGGGATTGATCCCTCATTTTTCATTTGATCTCTATTAGTGAACATGTTCCCCACTGATGCTGCCTTTCCCTTCTTTCTTATGTCAATGGGAGATGCCTCATTAGCATTATTGATGATTTCCAGAATTTGAATCAACTGGGTCCTCATAATTTCAACCAATTGATCTCATAGCTCAGCCATCCTAGCTTTGACAACTTCATCGATTATGTCCCTCAGCTGGTTTGTATCCATCCTTCCAATGAAGTACTTGAATCAAAATCAATGTTGTAAGTGGTATCATTGTATGCTCTTGAATTGTCGTACTTCAGGTCTATGAGCTAGAGAGGATCAATGATATGAGATGCAAATGTATGTATTCATGTATGTTAAACAAATAAGGATAAATAGGACAATCCTTCCCATCTTATAACTTTCACAAAAGAATGGCAAGTCTCTTTTTCTAGGTATATGGTTAACAAAAATACCAACATGGGATATTTTGTTTTCGAATATTTCTCTTGGACTTTTCAACTAATATATATATTTTTTAAAAATGGAAATCAGTTCATGATAATTCCAATTAATTAGGTTTTAATCCATTCAACCAACTAAAGTAGTTTTTATGCAATATTGGATTAAAACTAAATTAAGAGGTTTATTATAAATAGATTTCTTACTTGAAAAAGTAACTAATGATTCATGCCAAAAACAAGCCCATGGTTAATAATTCTTAGTATAAACTAGGCTCATAATTGATTTTTGGCATTTCCATAATTGACCTAAATATTCATAAGCTCTTTTAAAATATTATGAAAATATTTTGTTTCTAAGCCTATTGTAAAATGGGCTTTGTATTTGGGTCATGAGAAAAGAATTTATGATTTGTTTTTTTTTAGAAAAGTTTTATGCCCAAAGACCATCTTGAAAAGTTTTAAAAATAGCTTTGATCTTTTGGATTTTAAAGCAAAATTTATTTTGAGCTTACAATGTACTTAGGTCATATTAGAAAAAAGAACAAACCAAATAAGCCATGATTTAAGCTAAGATAAATTAACCATAGTCAAACAACAAGCATTTGGGGTAAAAACCTAAGGAAAGCAACTAGGCCAATTACATGAGCTTTAGTCTTTGGGTTGAAAGGCTTAGGTTCTCAAAGAAAATATATACCAAAAAGTATAAGGCTATGAGTGGTTATGCCATGCTCGATCTCCATAACTTGAGTGAAAGTATGTTATCCCTTACATAACACAACACGGGTAATATGGGCATCCTAACTCATGTACACGATGCAATCTAAATAATGCAATGAATAATATCATGATAAGAAAGAATAGAATAATATAAAGACCAACGGAATCAACTTCTCTTATCCCCAGTGGAGTCACCACTGTGAGTGAGGATTTTCGCCACCACTCCCGGTGGAATGGTTCTTGCGACTTCAGCACTATTTAGGCTTAGGGCCTTAGAGAACACAGGCCTAAGCTCAGAAAAAATGGAGTTGCCACTCGGACAGACCACGAAAGGGAAAGGGGTGGATGACTCGATTCTTAAGGAATCCCTAAGCCCCTGATGGGTTCAAAAAGTTGGGTACGTGTGGAGAAGGTGAGAAATGACCTAGCATCCCCATAACGCCCTGTTCATTAGAACCGACCTCCTTTTTAGGTCTTAATATTATAAAATTCTTAAATATAATGATATTATCCATACTACATGTGATCATAAGAATAAATAAATACTTACTAAAATCACAATAATGTCCAAACAAAAAAAATAAATGGACACCCATCCGAGGAAGGAAACATGTCCTTACATCGTCTATATCTAAAACTAAATAGGACACCTACCGAAAGGTTAAAATGTGTCCTTTACATTGGTCCAAAATATGAAAATAAATTAAATTGCATAAAGATTAATTAATGAGGTACCCAATCATGGAAACACACCTCTTATAATTTTAATAAATAATAATAAATAAATAAATTATCCATCCAGGATAAATAAATCAAATATTAAAATTAAATAAATCAATCATCAAAACATATAATAAACTATATTATAATCGAATTTAAAATTAAAATAAAGTAAATAAAGATACATATTTGGGTTTACATTTTGAATTAGGGATTCTAGGGTTTTTTTAGGATTTTAGATAGGAAATTAGGGTTTCAAACATGAAATATAATTTTATGGGTATTTGGAAATAAACTAGGGTTTTGACTTGCAAAACAAATATTATTATTATTTTAAAAATATTAAACTACTGTGAAGGTATAGAATATATAATTAATTATGATTTTAAGTTTTATGAAAACAAAATTTAGGGTTGGAAGTTTTAAGAAGTGATTAGGGTTTGAGAAAACAGATTATGGTTTTGGCAAACAAGGTTAGGGTTTTGGAAAACAAGGTTAGGGTAGTTTTAGAAATTAGGGTTTAGGTCATGGTTTTGGGATTTAGGTTTTATAAGTTGGGGTTTAAGGTTTAGAAAATAGGGTTTGGAATTTATGAAAATAATATTAGGGTTTAGATGTTGGAAGAAATAAGCTACCGTGACAAATTTTATTAAATACTTAAATGAAGCTACTTTTTATATGAAAAAACTTTAAACAAAGCTATTGTGGTATATTGGCTAAATAATCATGCACTTGAAAGAATTTAAGCGAACAGGTTACGAGACTCGTTTCATGTGAATAACAAAAAAATATCATTAATTCATGCTCCACATAAAATGACAGGAATTCAAAATAAAGGGGTATGGCTTACTGAATTAATCTTAGACAAAGATTAGATGTGTTCCATATTAAAAATTATCAAAATCATATTATATTGAGTCAATCAAGAATGTACCGTCGTTTATTGGCTCGGCTACAATTGTGCCGTTGGAATTCTGGTCGAGCAATACCAAGACAGTGTGTTCACTGCCTTTGTCAAGTTATGTGTCTTTGATCTTTTTTTTTTCTATGTTTTATTTTCTTGCTTATAATTTTTCTATTGATGCTTAGTTGCTAGGGTTTCTCTCAGAGTCCAAAAGTCCGTTGTATCAGCCAAAAAAATCAAAAAGTTTCCACACTCTCTTAGAAAGATTAAAAGTCCAAAGTTTCTTCAAAATAATTACCACCCTTTGTCCATGTGTTTAATACCATTATTTATAGGAAAATAAAATGTCCTAATCCTATTTTAATAAGGAAATACCAATTGTTTAGGAAAAATGACAAAACTGGGTAAAACAAGGTTGGATAAAAAATCGGCAGCGCGCGGGCTGGGCGAACTGGGCAAGCTAGTTCGCTATAGGCAGCACATGTGGTGAACTTGGCAAGCCCAGTGGCTATCTGCGGTGAATTGGGCAGTGCCTAATTCACTGCAGATACTTGCTGTAGCGAAGTGCCTTGCTGCGCGACAACATGCCAGCGATGCCGCACGTAGCTTGCGTATCCGTTTGATTTTTTATTTTTATTATTAAAAATAAATATTAAACATTATAAAGATAAATATTATAAATTTTAAATAAAATAAATACCATAAATTATTTTGGACTGTTTAAAAATATCAGACTGGATATGGTAAAAAATTAAGGGTTTACATTAACTTCCCAAACTCAGGTTCAAATAGGATTAGGGATTTCTTGAAAAAGGAATCAAGAGAATGCTACCCCCTATCATTTCCTGGTCTTAGCACATGGCGACTCCATTTCACACAAGTCTCACCTGTCGAATCCCTAAGATCAATAATGTTGAAGACTCTGTTATACCATATGCCTAAGTTGGAAGTGCATAGGTCATGATCAAGTAATAAAATGATTAGTAGATTCTCATTTCCATGAGGAGGGTAATTCTAAGTACTAAATAATTAAACCGGTTATTATTTTGATAACAAAATTTTTTCCTTTGTTTAAACTAAACTTAAATAAAATGAATTAAAATCTAATAATTTCAATCTTAGGGTTGAGTCACTTTATTGATTTATTATAGTTTTTCCAAAGTATTGATTTAATTTAGCTTCCCTTTTGATTATTGGTTGGATTCTTCTAAATCAAGTTTTAGTCTCTTTCAAGTACTAAAGCAAATATCAATTTAATCCTTGCATCTACTCTCGTGATTATAAGTAGTTACACCGATTAATTAGGTTTTGTGAGAATCTTGAATCATCTTTTGAAGTGTTAACCTTATCTCCAAGTGAAAACTTGCTTAAATTTGTTATTTTCTTGGACTAATGTTATGCTTCCACTCTCTCTCTATCACTCAAAATCTCAATTCAATTAATTATTGTCTAGATAATTAAAGCATTATAATTAAAAATAACAAAATAATCAAGGATAAACTAAATTAAATCAAATAAGCATTTATTATTCCATAATAAATTCAATATAAGGGACCAACCCTAAATAAGATTAGTTCTTCTTAATTGAAATAAAAATAATACAAATGTTAAAGATAATAATTGAAAACATAATTTAATGAGCAAGAAAGATCAAACTCTATTTCTCTTAGATTGGAGAATAATCCCACATATGACTTTGAATTTCTTATTGAACCTAGTTGCACTCTTCTTTCCAAAGAAAAAACTAGAGTTTTTCTAATAGAAACTACAATCTAATTTTAATGTAGTCTTGGATCTAACTTTAATCTCTCTTCATGTCTTGAAATCTTGGGAGTGTATGTGTTTATATAAAGTGCTTGGAAGCTTCTTGGTGGAAACAAGTTAGCAATTGCTAGAGTATAACTATTTACAGCTGTTTGGTTCTTCAAGTTTCAATTTTTCTATCTTAAAGTCATAAATTTCAGCCCCATGGACATGGCATATGAGTGCCACAATCATGGTCTGAGTTGGAATGGATTGTTTTGAGAAATTTTCCAACTATAAATGGCTATTATGTAGACCACTGGCATGGTGTTTGAATGTGTAACACCCCTATACCCCATATACGCACACTACATAACAACCATATCTGTAATATACGTAAACCAGATACAGGAGTGTCATGGTTTACTAAACAAACAAATCTTTATTTTTAGCAACAATATGAGAAAAGTTTAAACATTTAAGTTATAATATAAAACATAATAGATAAAACATTTATTTATTAAGCAGTGGAAAATGTAGCGGTATTTATATATATATACATCAAAATCAATATTTACAAAACAAAGTTTACACATGTTTGGCAGTTCGTCTCTGATCTTTATGTCCACTATCAACACCTCACAAGCCTAGACTCGACTCGGTCTAGCTGAACTCTCCGGTTCTACCCTGTCACATGCGCGATGAACCACAATCGCGCTAAGCCATAGGCTTAGTGGTACAAACCACAATAACAATATGCTTTAATGTAATGTCAATGTCATACTATCAAGCAATAGAGATCATATTCAAAAATGCTATATTTCATAACATTACATTTCATTATCTTATTCAATTGTTTTACCATTTATGATTCACATTGAAACAAAGACAAGCATGGGCCCAAAAAGGATCTAATATGTTATTCAAAGTTCAGAGTTACTGCTTTGGTCCATGATCACATTCATCAAGCTCGTAGGCGATATATATATCTATCCATGGATAGTGTAACAAACCTAGTCTCTTCGACCTCAACCTGGCTAGACCCTAGAGCCCCAGTATCTTGGTCCTTAACTCGGCTAGACTGTTACTATTTTTGAGGCTTACAACCCGGTCTTTTCACCTCA
Organism: Garcia nutans; assembly: GCA_947685225.1. Lineage (NCBI taxonomy): Eukaryota > Viridiplantae > Streptophyta > Magnoliopsida > Malpighiales > Euphorbiaceae > Garcia > Garcia nutans. The sequence goes on along the minus strand of CANTUV010000007.1, from coordinate 24,632,103 downwards.
AAAATATCATATTTCATATTTATCAGCTGGGCTCGGCTTACGACCCCGTCTTTTCACCTGCCCAGCAATTCATAGGCATGCCGCCAAACCCAGAACTCTGAAAATTGAATAACATACTAAGCACACAATTAAATCATTTATCTCATTATCAATCTCTTTTACAATTCATTTTCATTTCATTTCTCATAATCAAACTAGGCAACCATGCCCAATTATTTCATTTGCATCATTATAGCCAACAACAATGGCTTCACATCTCATCATTAAAGTATACATAACCAATTGCATTGGACATACATTTTGAATGATCATCATATCTTTCACCTTATGCAAATCATAACATTAATCCAATGTATTAACAATGTAATAAATTACTTAACACATTTACAACCAAATGTGTTAAGTCTCAAAATCATGTAAATGTATGCAACCATATAAGTTTGTACTTACCTCAAGAGAAACTCACACCAATCTAAACACTTCCTCTTCCAAGAATCCTCCAACACCTGGATTAGGGCAACTCAATCTCTTTAAAAACCTAATCCAAAAGGAATAATACACACTCACTTAAAGATACATATGAGATAATAAGGCTAAGAACAAACTAGGGCAAACTCTGCACATGACACGCTCAACAACAAGGGCGTGTCCCTGACCGTGCCCTAAACTCACAACACAGAAGCTTTGACACGCTCAGCAACACGGGCGTGTCACTGGATGTGTCATTCATTCTGTCTCACAGAAACATTGACATGTCCAACAACACGGGCGTGTTCATGGCCTTGTCAATTCTACTACAACACAGAAGCTGTGACACGCTCAGTGACATGGGCGTGTCACTGGTCATGTCACCCATCCAGAAAATAGAACCATTGACACGCCCAAAGACTTGGCCGTGTTCATGGGTGTGTCAGGCCAAAAATCCAGATTCTGGCAACAACAACATCACATCCAACAAACCTCTTTCTTTCACCATCTTCCACTCCAAAAAAACTTAACTTACACACCCATAAACCATACTAACTTGCAAAAATATCAAAACAACTCAATACATACATCAAACACCAATTCACAACCATCACATTCACACAACTCAAACACAACACTTGCTTTCTTCCAACACCAACTTAACTCTATCTCTTCAATCAAACTCCAAAATCAACACTAATTAAACTAAACACTCTCAAACACACCACAATCAAACATACATATAACAACAATAGCCTCAATTCACAAACTGAAAAGAAAATCAAAGAATCAAGTGAAAAACTTACCAAAAGTGATGAAAATCTTTATAATTCCAATTTGATCACTTGAAACATCCTTCAATCTTGAGTTTGGAAAGACAAAATCTCACTTTCTCTCTTGCTATGGAGATAGCCGGCCAAACAAGGAAAGAAGAAGAAGAAGATGAAGAAAAACAAAGTCAACTCTTCTCTTAACCATTAAAACCTTCTTTAAATCTCAACCAAGCAAATTTTAAATAATAAAATATTCATAAATATCATCTTCCACTTACTAATTCCCATTTCAATTAATTTAATTTAAAAATAATTAAATCTTCTTTTGACCTTCCATTTCTTTGACTTTTATATGTTGTATATATCTCATATATACAACATATACACTCTTCTCCTTACCTCTTTTCTCTTTCCACTTAAACATATACATTTAATCCAAATACAACAATAAATATTCCAAAACTTTTAGGGTATACTTTGGGATATTACAATTCTCCCCCTCTAAAATAAATTTCGTCCTCGAAATTACCTGGTCTTAAATCTGAAACAGCTGGGGATACTGGTCTCGCATTGCTTGCTCACTCTCCCAAGTTACCTCTTCCTTTGCATGATTCTTCCAAAGAACCTTTATAAGTGGCACTTTCTTATTTCTCAACTCTTTCATTTTATGTGCCAAAATAACCACTGGTTCTTCTTAAAAAGTTAGATCCGGACTCACCTCAATAGATTCTACTGACAAAACATGAGATGGGTCTGACTTGTACCTCCGTAGCATAGAGACATGGAAGACATCGTGAATTCTATCCAACTCAGGTGGCAAAGCAATTCGATAAGCAACTGGTCCCACTCTCACCAATACCTCATAAGGTCCAATAAAATGAGGGCTTAGCTTCCCTTTTCGACTAAATCTCAAAATTTTCTTCCAAGGAGACACTTTCAGAAATACTTTATCTCCAACATCAAACTCTATATCTCTCCTCTTCAATTATGAATAAGATTTCTGCCGATCAGAAGCTGCTTTCAACCAATCCCGAATTATCTTCACTCTCTCTTCCATTTCTTTAATCAAATCAGGACCAACCAATTTGCCTTCTCCAATTTCATTCTAACATAGAGGCATTCTGCATCTTCTTCCATACAATGCCTCATAAGGTGCCCTTTTAATACTAGACTGATGACTGTTGTTAGAAGCAAATTCCATTAATGGCAAAAATCTGTCCCAACTTCCAAAGAATTCAATGACACAGCTTCTCAACATGTCCTCCAAAATCTGTATCACTCTCTCTGACTGCCCATCTGTCTGCGGATGAAAAGCAGTGCTAAAGTGCAATCGAGAACCCAAAGCACCATGTAAACTCTTCCAAAACCACGAAGTAAACCGGGGATCTCGATCAGACACTAAAGAAATTGGAACTCCATGCAACTTCACTATCTCACTGATATACAGCTCAGCCAACTTATCTAGAGAATAGTCCAATCTAACTGGAAGAAAATGAGCTCTTTGTCAACCGATCAACAATCAGCCAGATAGCATCATGCTTCTTCTGAGTCAATGGCAAACCAGTCACAAAATCCATTGTCACACGTTCCCATTTCCATTCAGGCACTGATAAAGGCTGGAGCAACCCTGTTGGAACTTGATGCTCGGCCTTCACCCTCTGACAAGTGAGACATTTAGATACAAACTCCGCTATGTCTCTCTTCATACCTGACCACCTGACCACCAATAGTTTTATTTCAAATCATGATACATCTTAGTACTCCCAGGGTGCATAGCAAAAACTAACTGATGTGCTTCTTCCAAAATAATCTTTCTTAATTTTGCATCATCAGGAACACACAATCTATCCTTGAACCAAAGGCTACCATTGTCTCTCATATGGAAATCTTGGTTCTCTCATTTCTGGAAACCCGAAACAATCTTCTGAATTTTCTCATCAGCCAATTGAGCCTCTTTAATTTGATCCAATAACACCGGTCTCAAATACAACTGAGCTAACAAGGCTCCATCATCACATGATTCAAAACTAGCATGCAACGCTCTCAACTCAACAAGCAACAAGAGTGAATAAGTAGTCAGCCTTGCCAAAGACTTCCGACTCAAGGCATCAGCAACAACATTCGCCTTACCAGGATGATAATCAAACAGTTGTAATCTTTGATCAACTCCAACTACCGTCTCTGCCGAAGATTCAGTTCCCTCTAAACACCCAAATATTTCAAACTCTTATGATCCGTGTAAATGAAACACTTCTCTCCATACAAGTAGTGTCGCCAAATCTTCAAAGCAAACACTATGACTACTAACTCCAAATCATGTGTCGGATAGTTAAGCTCATGTGGCTTCAATTGCCGAGAAGCATAAGCTATGACTCTACCCTCTTGCATCAAAAACACAACCTAAACCATTATGTGAAGCATCACTGTAAATCACATATGGTTTATCTTCCACAGGTAAAGTAAGAACAGGAGCTTGAGTCAACATTTCTTTCAACTGCTCAAAGCTAACTTGACATTGATCTGTCTATACAAATCTAACTCCCTTTCAAAGTAATTTGGTGAGTGGAGTAGCTATCAAAGAAAAACCCTTCACAAACCATCGATAATAGCTTGCCAAACCCAGAAAACTTCTAACTTCAGTCACTGACTTCGGTGGACTCCAATTCAAAATGGCCTCAACTTTATTCGAATCAACTCTTATACCATCCGCTGAAATTACATGACCAAGAAAAGTCACTTGATCAAGCCAAAACTCACACTTTAACAGCTTAGCATACAATTGCTTCTCTCTCAAAGTCTGTAACACAATCCGCAAATGCTTGTCATGCTCCTCCTTATTATACGAATACACCAAAATATCATCGATAAAAACCACCACAAACTGATCTAAGTAGGGCCTAAACACCCTATTCATCAAATCCATGAAAGCTGCAGGTGCATTTGTCAATCCAAAAGGCATCACTAAAAACTCATAATGCCCAGATCTTGTGCGAAAAGCTGTCTTAGGAACATCTTCAGCTCTGACTCTCAACTGATGGTACCCTGATCTCAAATCAATCTTGGAAAACACTGCTGGTCCCTTCAACTGATCGAAGAGATCATCTATCCTAGGCAAAGGGTACTTATTCTTAATAGTCACCTTGTTCAATTGCCTATAATTGATGCACAACCTCAAAGTACCATCCTTCTTCTTCACAAACAAAATAGGTGCTCCCCACGGAGAAACACTAGGGCGAACAAACCCTTTATCCAACAACTCCTGCAACTGTACCTTCAACTCTCTCAACTCAGCAGGTGCCATTCGATAAGGAGTAATAGAGATGGGAGTGGTACCAGGCAACAAATCAATACCAAACTCAACCTCTCTCTTAGGGGGTAACCCTGGTAACTCCTCAGGAAACACATTTGGGAATTCAGCAACTGTGGGTATACTATCAAGCTGAGAACTCACTATTCTGGTATCTACCACATAAGCAAGATAAGCGTTACACCCTTTTCTAATCAACTTACTAGCTGCAACAACTGACACAAACAAGGATGCAAATTGTCTTTGTTCACTAGATACCATCACACTTCTACCATCACTGGTTCTCAAGGTAGCACACTTCTTTTGACAGTCTGCCACAGCTCCATGCTTAGACAACCAATCCATACCTAAAATCAAATCATACTCCTTAAAAGTTATTTCAATCAAATCACCAAGAAACTCCTCACCTTGCACCACAACTGCATTATCACGATGCACCCTGCTAACAACCACACTATGCCCTAAAGAATTTGTCACCAACACATCAAATCCTAAGGACTCTGAATGCAATTCAGACACAGGCAAGATATGTAACACCCTCATACCCTATATAAGTACTATACATATACCTCGTATACATACAGTAAGTATATAAAGTATAAGAATGTCACTGTTCATTATAATTAAAAAAAAATCCTTACTTCTCAAAACAATCCAAATATATAGTAACAAAACATTTTAGTCAATATACAATATTAAAAAATTTTACATGCATGCATCACCTTCTAGTTGGTCTCGACAAACTCTTACTCTACTTGTGGTAAAACGAAAGACTTCAGATCTACCATCTACTCACCTGCGCGATTAACACATCCGCGCTAAGCCCGAGAGCTTAGTAGTACAAATGAATAATATAAACATACAATACAGAAATTCTAACGTATATCCATATACTAACTTTAAGTACTGTTAGTTTCTTATCGTAGTTTCCCTTTTCAATTACACTTTACACATATCTCAACTAATCTCATATATTACATACATGCATACATATCAATAACACCAACCACAATTCCATCACTACTACTCACAAGGAACATATCAATATACATATTACATAACATATTTCATAACATTTCATTTCCAATTAAGGCAACTATAGATTTCATTATTCATTCATTTCACGTTTCATAAACTACATCGAAAATCAAGACAGACCTGGGCCCAGAATACACTAATATGTTATTCAAAGTTCAGAGTTACTGCTTTGATCCATAATTACAATAATCAAGCCCGTAGGCAACATATATCATATCTCTATCCATGGATAGTGTAACAGACCCAGTCTCTTGGACCATCAAACCGACTAATCGAGAAGATCCTCAACCCGGCAAGACTGTTACTTTTCATATATTTCACATTTATAATTCATATAGTGTAACAGACCTAGTCTCTTGGACCATCAACTCAACAACTTGAGGAGATCCTCAACCCGGCTAGACTGTTAACACTTGTAACAGACCCAGTCTCTTGGACCATCAACTCAACAACTTGAGGAGATCCTCAACCCGGCTAGACTGTTACATTTCATATGTTATAGGCATGCCGTCAAATCCAGAACTCTGAAAGTTGAATTAACATATTAGACACAACTCTTTTCATTTATATCTTTGTACATTTCTTTCTCAATTCATTTCATATTCAAAACAGGCAACCATGCCTCAATTATAATTCATTTACATTCTCATAGCCAACACAATGGCTTCACATCTCATTTGATTCATCATAGCCAATCACAATGGCTTCACCTCTTATCATATTTCAATTCACATTATAGCACTTCATCATTCAAGTATACATAAACAATTATATTGAGCATATATCTTAAATTCATCATCATATAATCAACATGTCTATTTATTTCATTTCAATCATTATTACCAACCACAATTACAATACATTTCATCATTTCTCAAAACACATTAGCACAATTCATCATTACAATATTTATCATAACAAATTGCATTGTACATACCTATTTGAATGATCTTCATATCTTTCACATCATCCAATCATAACCTTAATCAAATTATATTGACAATATAGTAATTCACTTAACACATTTACAAACAAATGTGTTAAGTCTTAATTCATGTAAATAAGTGCAATCATATAAACTTTGTACTTACCTTAAAACCAACTTACACCACTCTATACACCTACTCTTCCAAGAATCCTCAACACTTAGATTAGGGCAATTCAACCTCTTCACAACCTAATCCAAAAGGAATATTAGCAAAATGACCATATGAATAGTAAATTCTGGTTTTAGACTAAATTTTATCCTTATTTTGAAAATTTGTATAAAATAATATACTTGACTAAAAACTCTAAAATTTTTACAGAACTTAATTTTACATCTCCTTTAAAATTTCAGATCAAACTGAACACAAAATCTTGGTCAAATAGTTCACCCAAACAGACTGCCCCAATTGCCCTGCATCTTGGCAGCAGTTCTAAACTTTGTGAATTCCATAAATTAAATTCAATCAACTTGGTTCCAAATTATTTTTCTCAAATACTAGACTCATTAAGCAACAATATATCCAAAATTCAATTGAATATAATTTTTCTACATTTTATTAAAAATCCCGAAATATAGCTGTCTCAGTTAAGGTACCTGCTGGAACAGGTCTAATAAAAATAATCTTTCCAAAATCATAACAATTCCAAAATCGAATCAACATATTTTTCAGTCATTCTAGACTCATATAGGCACAACATATCAAAAATTCACTTCAGGAACATTTTTCTATATTTAATTAAAAATCATACAAGTCACAGCCTTTACTAGTTGTAAAACAGAAAGAAATTCCATTAAACACAACTCTTGCTCTTCAATCACCAACACCAACCTAATTAAATCAAACATACTCCAACATACTACAATAATACAACCCTAATTTCAATTATCAACAATCAAACCTTCATACAACTTCAAATAAACCAAAGAAATCAAGAAAGAGAACTTACTTGGATTCTTAGCCAAATCTTCACTATCCACTTGAAATCCTTAAGTATTTGGTGTAAATAAAAGCAAAATCACCTCCTTCTCTCTCTAGCCTCTCTCTCTCTCTCTCTCCCTCGACCAAAAAGAAGAAGAAGAAGAAGAACACGTTTTTCCTTTTCTTCTCTTCTTATTCTTATCTCAAATATATATATAATAATAATAATAATAATAATAATAACAATAATAATAAAAACAATAAATCTCCACCACACACTCTCTTCCAACCTTTGACTTTCTTTTCTCTTTTTCTTTTTGTCCTTATCACCATAATTATTAATTAATTAATTATAAAAATATATACATAACTCACTTTCCCTACACCACTTTATATCCCATGTATATGTGATGTATATGTATATATCTTTTATATGGTATTTATATTCCCATATTTCCTTATATATATATATCATCTTATAATATTTCCCCTTTTTACTTCCATTAAACATATACATTAACTCCAAATATAACAATAACTCCAAAACTTTTAGGGTATATTTTGGGATATTACAATTCTCTCCCCCTTAAATAATTTCGTCCTCGAAATTATCCAGCACAATAACAATTCATTTATAACAAAACACCATCTTAATTCATATGAAGATAATCGTATTCTTACATTATGATTTCATCAAATTACATAACTTTTACTCTTCCACTTTTAGTCAATCATCTTTTCCCAATTCACAACTCATCATTATATAGCTATATTTATCTTATTACTTTTTCAACAAAACACCCAAAATAACTCATTACATTTCAAAGAAATTTTCTTTTATACAATAATCAAATCATCTTATAATCTATAAATATACCATTCATCTATTACATTCAAGATATTTATCACTTCATCTTTTTATAGGCAATCTCTTAACCTTAATCTTGGAAATTATTGAATTAAATCTTACTATAGATTATCCTGTTATTACAATCACTTTTGAAAATAACCACTTATCAAACTTTGATTGATAACAATATTTTCATTTCTTATACTTAAATCCCTCTTTACCATGTTTTTCACTTAATATTAATATCGATACAATCTTTATAAATTTACTTTACAGATAATCAACATTTTTCCTTTCATTATCTTTAATAACTGATATATCATAATTCATTCATGTATCAGCATATCACTTCATATATACATTATCATATATATCTTATACTCTTAGCATAACTATACATATTAAATCTCGATAATAATTCACAATCTTAATGAATTCTAGATCAATTGATCTAGCTGTCGTAAAATAACAACATTTCAATCTTATTCCATTCAAACCAACCATTAACTTATTTAAGCTTATCATCACATATCAATATACATAACACAATTCTATTAGGTCAAACTCATTCTCAACTTCTAATCCCTTAGGATCCATCTGTTCGACTCCTTACTAACAAATCACTTCAAATTATCTTTCAATATTCATATATATCTTCTGCTTTCAATAATAGCAGTGCAATCTCCCATAATTCTCATAATTCTCTCATACTATAATTATTACCCATAGTTCATTCACTTAACATTGTTTCCATCAATTAATTCATCTTATAACAAAAATATATTCAGTATCATTTTCAATCACATTTCATAACTTTCTCCCATTTATCATATTCTCACATTATCATACCATTACTATGTTTACATAATCACTTTTTATTCATTCTTCACAATTCAAGACATTTACACGGTTCTCTTCTCTATCCATATTTTTCATAATTATAAACAAATTTCTAACATAGAATTGATAAGATACCACTTTACCAATCACAACTCCTAACCATATTTCTTGAAACAAAATTATCAATCTCACCCACATAATACTACAATCATATCACCTTAGGCCCAAATCTGCTGATAACAAAATTAACCAGCCAATTACACTAAACAAATTATATAGCCAGAGTATATTAATAGTCACATATGTAGTTTATAAATCAATATTGTTCCTCTATTATTCTTCTTCAAACATTTCCAACTATCTCAAAAGTTGACATAATTCAACTTTGTCTCCAAAACAATTTGTTCTTGATCATATGATTATCATTAGCCTAACTCACATCAACAATATTACTTATAACACTTATGTGTACAACATTCAATCATATACAAACTTTATACAACTTCCATTTCTAACCTATCTCTTATAAAACTTTTCATACATTATACTTTCCATCTTTATTAAACACATATAAATATAATATATTTCCACAAGCATAATCCTTCAACCAGAAAGCATTATATGATAGTCTAGCTCAGTTATTATCATAACAATTTCATCGTCCAGTGTTACTCGAGTCCTTTTTCACTTTCCATTTCAATCCATAGTCTAACTCTTCACAAATCAAAACTTAATTTCTTATAGATCCACTAATACATGCCATATCATTCTTCATACCACTATACAAATAATTATACCACATTCACATTCATAGGTCACGTTCACAATGTGACTTGCTTTCATATTTCTTACACTTTACAATTATATTCATATCAAATAGCTCATTCCACACTTTCTATACATGTATACATATAATCATGCAATTATATTTAATTCCTCTTTTTCATACCATCAATACACATTTAACATTTATTACTTTTCATTGAACAACACCATTTTCATCTTTTTTTTACATGACTTAAATTATTTATCAACTCAACACATATATATACTCTAACCATGATAATACTTCACAAAATCTTAATCACATTACTAAGGTGACATCTCTCTCACATTTATTTTTAAATGCAGTTAGTATACCATCTTTATATCCATTTGTTTACCATTCAATATTTATATATATCTCACATATTTATACATATGTCCCTTACATCCAATCATATACACATCGCCCATTAATCCCTATAAAATTTCCAAATTTCGTTATCACAAATCTCAATTTCTTGAACTAACATTGCTCAATCCAATTCTCACTATTAATATTATCACATGACCTAACTTTGCACAAGTTTATCAATGCAAGAGTACTCATTCTCAACACTAATAGATATGTAGTTGTATAGGTTACAAACACGCAATACTATGCGTACATTACACTTTCAAGTGATCAACTCAATCCTTGATCACTAGCATCTTACATCCCATTATCACCTTCCAAGTAGTCAACCTTATCATGATTACTTCATCACTTGCCAACTTTTAGTTCATCAAATTACATATCTGTAAGTCATTCTTAATATGCAAAAATTTTCATTCCACATAACTCATATACGTACTATACATTAAACTTTCGATATTTAAATAATCTTTATCCAAATTCCGTTAACATTATAAATTCTCCTCTTACTACTTTGCTTAAACTTCAATTTACTCATCTCGTTTTATTAATATAAACTTAAGAAAACATCTTAAATATACATACTACAAAGCAACATCAAAATATATCCTTTTTACAATCATTAAAGCTCATTTCAAAAATCCAAATGTTACACATTATCACCATTAACATGAGCTTTAACAATACTCAAGCATATTATATTCCTACCATTCAAACCACAATGTTTACATTAAATTAACAATACTAACAACACCATTTTATCTCCTTGCTTAACCCCTATCATCTTTTTTTTTTTAAATCTTAACTTTACATATTCAAACCTTAAGTTATCACACTTTGTCTATATCAATCAACTCATTCAATATTCCACCATACTCTCTTCATTATAATTACATATCCATCCATATTATCCATCAACAATATTTCCTCTCCCTTGCAATCCAAACATAAGCTTTATTAGAAAGAGATTCAAATAGTAGAGGAAAGATTACATACTTTGATTTTGATTTTGTTTTTAATTCATTTTTAACTTTATTTTCCTGATCATTTCTTTATATTATAATCATATTTCAAAATTTTCTTTCCTCAAGGAAACTACCATTCTTTAATTTATCACTTAAACTTACATAAATTTTTCCATCTCATTGCTTTCTTTAAATTTCCATTCATATAGAACTTCATCCACACATTATTATCCATTTCATACAATTCAATACATTTCAATTCATATAATACCACATTCGAGACCAACCTAGATGTTAATGCATATGCATGTATCAAAAATTTCATTCTTTTCATTTTCATTCATCATCATTTTTCTTTTTAAAACATTTCTTTTTAAATTTACTTAGGCCGAGAATCTCGAACCTAAGCTCTGATACAAAAATAATTGTAACACCCTCATACCCTATATAAGTACTATACATATACCTCGTATACATACAGTAAGTATATAAAGTATAAGAATGTCACTGTTCATTATAATTAAAAAAAAATCCTTACTTCTCAAAACAATCCAAATATATAGTAACAAAACATTTTAGTCAATATACAATATTAAAAAATTTTACATGCATGCATCACCTTCTAGTTGGTCTCGACAAACTCTTACTCTACTTGTGGTAAAACGAAAGACTTCAGATCTACCATCTACTCACCTGCGCGATTAACACATCCGCGCTAAGCCCGAGAGCTTAGTAGTACAAATGAATAATATAAACATACAATACAGAAATTCTAACGTATATCCATATACTAACTTTAAGTACTATTAGTTTCTTATCGTAGTTTCCCTTTTCAATTACACTTTACACATATCTCAACTAATCTCATATATTACATACATGCATACATATCAATAACACCAACCACAATTCCATCACTACTACTCACAAGGAACATATCAATATACATATTACATAACATATTTCATAACATTTCATTTCCAATTAAGGCAACTATAGATTTCATTATTCATTCATTTCACGTTTCATAAACTACATCGAAAATCAAGACAGACCTGGGCCCAGAATACACTAATATGTTATTCAAAGTTCAGAGTTACTGCTTTGATCCATAATTACAATAATCAAGCCCGTAGGCAACATATATCATATCTCTATCCATGGATAGTGTAACAGACCCAGTCTCTTGGACCATCAAACCGACTAATCGAGAAGATCCTCAACCCGGCAAGACTGTTACTTTTCATATATTTCACATTTATAATTCATATAGTGTAACAGACCTAGTCTCTTGGACCATCAACTCAACAACTTGAGGAGATCCTCAACCCGGCTAGACTGTTAACACTTGTAACAGACCCAGTCTCTTGGACCATCAACTCAACAACTTGAGGAGATCCTCAACCCGGCTAGACTGTTACATTTCATATGTTATAGGCATGCCGTCAAATCCAGAACTCTGAAAGTTGAATTAACATATTAGACACAACTCTTTTCATTTATATCTTTGTACATTTCTTTCTCAATTCATTTCATATTCAAAACAGGCAACCATGCCTCAATTATAATTCATTTACATTCTCATAGCCAACACAATGGCTTCACATCTCATTTGATTCATCATAGCCAATCACAATGGCTTCACCTCTTATCATATTTCAATTCACATTATAGCACTTCATCATTCAAGTATACATAAACAATTATATTGAGCATATATCTTAAATTCATCATCATATAATCAACATGTCTATTTATTTCATTTCAATCATTATTACCAACCACAATTACAATACATTTCATCATTTCTCAAAACACATTAGCACAATTCATCATTACAATATTTATCATAACAAATTGCATTGTACATACCTATTTGAATGATCTTCATATCTTTCACATCATCCAATCATAACCTTAATCAAATTATATTGACAATATAGTAATTCACTTAACACATTTACAAACAAATGTGTTAAGTCTTAATTCATGTAAATAAGTGCAATCATATAAACTTTGTACTTACCTTAAAACCAACTTACACCACTCTATACACCTACTCTTCCAAGAATCCTCAACACTTAGATTAGGGCAATTCAACCTCTTCACAACCTAATCCAAAAGGAATATTAGCAAAATGACCATATGAATAGTAAATTCTGGTTTTAGACTAAATTTTATCCTTATTTTGAAAATTTGTATAAAATAATATACTTGAATAAAAACTCTAAAATTTTTACAGAACTTAATTTTACATCTCCTTTAAAATTTCAGATCAAACTGAACACAAAATCTTGGTCAAATAGTTCACCCAAACAGACTGCCCCAATTGCCCTGCATCCTGGCAGCAGTTCTAAACTTTGTGAATTCCATAAATTAAATTCAATCAACTTGGTTCCAAATTATTTTTCTCAAATACTAGACTCATTAAGCAACAACATATCCAAAATTCAATTGAATATAATTTTTCTACATTTTATTAAAAATCCCGAAATATAGCTGTCTCAGTTAAGGTACCTGCTGGAACAGGTCTAATAAAAATAATCTTTCCAAAATCATAACCATTCCAAAATCGAATCAACATATTTTTCAGTCATTCTAGACTCATATAGGCACAACATATCAAAAATTCACTTCAGGAACATTTTTCTATATTTAATTAAAAATCATACAAGTCACAGCCTTTACTAGTTGTAAAACAGAAAGAAATTCCACTAAACACAACTCTTGCTCTTCAATCACCAACACCAACCTAATTAAATCAAACATACTCCAACATACTACAATAATACAACCCTAATTTCAATTATCAACAATCAAACCTTCATACAACTTCAAATAAACCAAAGAAATCAAGAAAGAGAACTTACTTGGATTCTTAGCCAAATCTTCACTATCCACTTGAAATCCTTAAGTATTTGGTGTAAATAAAAGCAAAATCACCTCCTTCTCTCTCTAGCTTCTCTCTCTCTCTCTCTCCCTCGACCAAAAAGAAGAAGAAGAAGAAGAACACGTTTTTCCTTTTCTTCTCTTCTTATTCTTATCTCAAATATATATAATAATAATAATAATAATAATAATAATAATAATAACAATAATAATAAAAACAATAAATCTCCACCACACACTCTCTTCCAACCTTTGACTTTCTTTTCTCTTTTTCTTTTTGTCCTTATCACCATAATTATTAATTAATTAATTATAAAAATATATACATAACTCACTTTCCCTACACCACTTTATATCCCATGTATATGTGATGTATATGTATATATCTTTTATATGGTATTTATATTCCCATATTTCCTTATATATATATCATCTTATAATATTTCCCCTTTTTACTTCCATTAAACATATACATTAACTCCAAATATAACAATAACTCCAAAACTTTTAGGGTATATTTTGGGATATTACAAGATAGATGCACTTATGTATGAATGAGTAGATCCTGGATCAATCAAAGCAAGACCTGAAATGCCAAATAAAGAAAATGTATCCGTAATGACTGCTGAAGCATCCGGTTGCCTCTGCATCACATACACTCGCTGAGAAGACCCAGCCTCATCTGGCATACTGCCTTAGGATGTAGAGCCTCCTCTCTGACTGATCCCAGGTCAACCACCTCTACTAACACCTCTGCCACTTTGACCTCCTCTCACACTAGGTCAAGAAACTGCAGAATCTGCCTGCCTATTCTCCTGCATCTTAAGACAATCTCTAATGAAATGGTCAGGCGATCCACATCTGAAACACACAGCTGATCCACCAATCTTCCAACAAACACCCCCATGTATCCTACCACAATGGACACATGTAGGTGGAGTAGACCTCTGAACCACTGGAGTCGGAGCACTAGCTACAGAAACTGTAGGTCTTGGTCTCTGCCTCTGATACTGAATTGACCTACTCGACTGCCTTTGGCTCCTACTGACTCTCAGAACAAAACTTCCTTGGCCTCTCTTCATAAACGAAGACCCTGCCTCTAACTAGGATCTCCTAACTCTGGTCTCCTCTTCAGTAGCAGCTGCTGCAATAGCCTATGCTCTCTCAACACTTCTGACTACTGTAACAAGCTGGGAAAGATCCTGATATTGAGAACCAGCAACAATACACATAATAGAGGGCCTCAACCCCTCCTCAAATCTCCTACACTGGTCAATCTCATCTGAAATAATCCCCCCCGGCATAGTGACTCAATCGGATATACTCTGTCTCATACTCTGTCACTGTCCGGTTATCTTGTCTCAGATTCAGAAATTCCATCTTCTTGACATCCTTATACACCCTCGGAGTATATTTCTGCTCAAACTCCCACAGAAAATCACTATAAGACAAAGTCAGTGGATCATCCATAGCATGAGGAACCATCTTCCACCAATCATAAGCATCTTTCTGCAGAAGGGATCTAGCATAATCAAACTTCTCTTCAGGAGTGGCTTGTAGCTGGATGAATACCCTCTGATTTCTATCCAACCACTGTTCAGCTACTGCAGGATCTGTAGTACCAAAGAAATCTTCAACTCCAAATTTCCTCAATTTATCATAATGCCTCACTGGCACTTGTGGCTGTCGTGGCGGTGGCTGCACTGGAGCTTGCCTCAACAATTCTACCACATGCCATAACCAAACTGATAGAACCTCATCAGCAGCTGATCTCTCTTGCACAGGAGCAGGTGCCTCTCCAGCTCTCTCAACCCTAGTTCCATATTTACCCTCTTCAGGAGCTACACTCTCAGCACTACCTTCTATGGACTGACGTGACTGAGATGCCATCACTACCTATATCTACAAACATAGCAGAATATACCTCATCAAAGATCAGAGACTACCAATGCCAAAGCATGTATCTTATTTAAAAACCAACTTTTAGAATCCAAATGTTCTTTTTCTTACAATTTACTTAGGTTGAGAATCTCAAACCTAGGCTCTGATACCAAAACAAATGTAACACCCCTATACCCCATATACGCACACTACATAACAACCATATCTGTAATATACGTATACCAGATACAGGAGTGTCATGGTTTACTAAACAAAAAAATCTTTATTTTTAGCAATAATATGAGAAAATTTAAAATATTTAAGTTATAATATAAAACATAATAGATAAAACATTTATTTATTAAGCAGCGGAAAATGTAGCGGTATTTATATATATATACATCAAAATCAATATTTACAAAACAAAGTTTATACATGTTTGGCAGTTCATCTCTGATCTTTAAGTCCACTATCAACACCTCACAAGCCTAGACTCGACTCGGTCTAGCTGAACTCTCCGGTTCTACCCGGTCACCTACGCGATGAACCATAATTGCGCTAAGCCACAGGCTTAGTGGTATAAACCACAATAACAATATGCTTTAATGCAATGTCAATGTCATACTTTCAAGCAATAGAGATCATATTCAAAAATGCTATATTTCATAACATTACATTTCATTATCTTATTCAATTGTTTTACCATTTATGATTCACATTGAAACAAAGACAAGCATGGGCCCAAAAAGGATCTAATATGTTATTCAAAGTTCAGAGTTACTGCTTTGGTCCATGATCACATTCATCAAGCTCGTAGGCGATATATATATCTATCCATGGATAGTGTAACAAACCCAGTCTCTTGGACCTCAACCCGGCTAGACCCTAAGGCCCCAGTATCTTAGTCCTCAACCCGGCTAGACTGTTACTATTTTTGAGGCTTATGACCCGGTCTTTTCACCTCAAAAATATCATATTTCATATTTATCAGCTGGGCTCGACTTATGACCCGGTCTTTTCACCTGCCTAGCAATTCATAGGCATGCCGCCAAATCCAGAACTCTAAAAATTGAATAACATACTAGGCACACAAATAAATCATTTATCTTATTATCAATCTCTTTTACAATTCATTTTTCATTTCATTTCTCATAATCAAACTAGGCAACCATGCCCCAATTATTTCATTTGCATCATTATAGCCAACAACAATGGCTTCACATCTCATCATTAAAGTATACATAACCAATTGCATTGGACATACATTTTGAATGATCATCATATCTTTCACATTATGCAAATCATAACATTAATCCAATGTATTAACAATGTAATAAATTACTTAACACATTTACAACCAAATGTGTTAAGTCTTAAAATCATGTAAATGTATGCAACCATGTAAGTTTGTACTTACCTCAAGAGCAACTCACACCAATCTAAACACTTCCTCTTCCAAGAATCCTCCAACACCTGGATTAGGCAACTCAATCTCTTTAAAAACCTAATCCAAAAGGAATAATACACACTCACTTAAAGATACACATGAGATAATAAGGCTAAGAACAAACTAGGGCAAACTCTACACATGACACGCTCAACAACACAGGCGTGTCCCTGACCGTGCCCTAAACTCACAACACAGAAGCTTTGACACGCTCAGCAACACGGGCGTGTCACTGGATGTGTCATTCATTCTGTCTCACAGAAATATTGACACGTCCAACAACACGGGAGTGTTCATGGCCGTGTCAATTCTACTACAACACAGAAGCTGTGACACGCTCAGTCACATGGGCGTGTCACTGGTCCTGTCACCCATCCAGAAAACATAACCATTGACACGCCCAAAGACTTGGCCATGTTCATGGGCGTGTCAGGCCAAAAATCCTAATTCCGGCAATAACAACATCACATCCAACAAACCTCTTTCTTTCACCATCTTCCACCCCAAACAAACTTAACTTACACACCCATAAACCATACTAACTTGTAAAAACATCAAAACAACTCAATACATACATCAAACACCAATTCACAACCATCACATACACACAACTCAAACACAACACTTGCTTTCTTCCAACACCAACATAACTCTATCTCTTCAATCAAACTCCAAAATCAACACTAATTAAACCAAACACTCTCAAACACACCACAATCAAACATACATATAACAACAACAACCTCAATTCACAAACTCAAAAGAAAATCAAAGAATCAAGTGAAAAACTTACCAAAAGTGATGAAAATCTTTAGAATTCCAATTTGATCACTTGAAACATCCTTCAATCTTGAGTTTGGAAAGACAAAATCTCACTTTCTCTCTTGCTATGGAGATAGCCGGCCAAACAAGGAAAGAAGAAGAAGAAGATGAAGAAAAACAAAGTCAACTCTTCTCTTAACCATTAAAACCTTCTTTAAATCTCAACCAAGCAAATTTTAAATAATAAAATATTCATAAATATCATCTTCCACTTACTAATTCCCAATTCAATTAATTTAATTTAAAAATAATTAAATCTTCTTTTGACCTTTCATTTCTTTGACTTTTATATATTGTATATATCTCATATATATAACATATACACTCTTCTCCTTACCTCTTTTCTCTTTACACTTAAACATATACATTTAATCCAAATACAACAATAAATATTCCAAAACTTTTAGGGTATACTTTAGGATATTACAGAATGCCACAGTTGTGGCTTTTGAAATCAAGATGGAAATTCTGACTTGTCTTCCTTCTCTTCACTTGGACAATAGGCAAACTCATCCCAAGGGCGTGGCCTTGAATTGCCATGACTGTGGGATTCATTTTCTTTTGGAACTCATTTTTCATTTTATAGCATATTCAATTTGAAGTCTAGGATCATGGCCTTGAAGAGCTATGGGCGTGGCCTTTGCATTTTCTTCAATTTTGCATACTTTTCTTCAATTTTGTAACACTCATCATACAAAACCTTATATTTTGCCTTTTCAAGCTAAAATAAGAGAATTCTAAATCAAACAAACAAAATCCATCAAATTTGATTGGAAAACAACTTAGATTATGGTTAGAATTATCCAAAATATTAATCAAAATTTCACTCTATCAAATAACCTAACAGTGTCGAGGCTTTAAATCACATTCCAAAGTGAGTCCAGGATGGTGCTCTCACAGTAGCAATTCTACTAGGGATTTGTAAGAAGTTCATTCTGTTGATTCATGTATTAGTAATTTTTATTTGGATAATCGAAAAATAGTTGCATTTTATAGTATTTGCCTTACATGTATGAGTAAGAATGCCCAAATTACCCATGTTTTATGGTGAAAGGGATACCATATATTTCATTCAAGATATGGAGAACGGACACTATATAACCACTCACATGCCTCGTATCTCTGGGTATAT
The DNA here is from genome assembly GCA_947685225.1 of Garcia nutans. Lineage (NCBI taxonomy): Eukaryota > Viridiplantae > Streptophyta > Magnoliopsida > Malpighiales > Euphorbiaceae > Garcia > Garcia nutans. The sequence goes on along the minus strand of CANTUV010000007.1, from coordinate 24,612,607 downwards.
TCCTACTACGGGAGCCTAAAACTTATTTTTCATGGACTAAAGCACATGTAAAAAGCTTAGAAATCTTCCTTTAGGAATGCCAAAACATTTATGGTAAAAAATGTTTTAGCTTATCTTAATAAAATCCTTGCCTTTTGCTACTATGAGAAAAATATGGATCTATCATTAAAATCTTAAAACTTGTTACCCATAAAAGGACTTCTTTATTAGTGAAACATTCCTTTAGTATGGCTGAAACAAAGATTTTATGGAAAATTACCTTTTCTAGTAATTTCCCATAAAACAAATATATATGAAGGTAAAAGTTACAAATGAGATGTAATATCCTCATTTATGCCCTAGAAGTTTTGCATATTGTTGGTGTTGTTATTGTTATATATTGGATTGAATATATGTGTTAAATTGTAAGAGAAAAGAAATTGAGAAGAGAAAGTATATGTATATGTATTTTGGGAAGAAATAGGGTTTAGAGACAAATTTATATGTTGTGTATATGTTAATATATATGACATATAAAGTGGTCAAAAGGCTTGGTCAAGGCAAGAGAAGATATTTATTTGAGATTGGTAAATTACTTAATTGGGCACATATAAGACAAAAAGATAATTATGTGAATAAGGGCACTTTGGTAATTGCTTGGATAAAATCACATGGTGGATATTTAAAGAAGGTTTGACTTGTGTTTTCTTCACCATTTCTTCTTCTTCTTCTTGTTGATGGCCGGCCCTCCATAGCCAAAGAGAAAGAAAGAGACAAGTGATGGTTTTGATGATTTCAAGCTTAAATTGAAGAAAGATTAAGTGTTCAAGTGTTGCTTTAAGAAGTTTTTAACTAAAGTAAGATCTTTTCTCTAATTTCTTCAATTCTTTTGAAGTGGTATGATTAAGTTGCTTATGGTATGATTGTAAGTATTGATTTTGCTTGATAGATGAGAAGTTGGGTTGGTGTTGGTGATGGAAGAGTAAGATTGGTGTTTAGTGAAATTGTTTCTGTTTTAGGATTAGTAAAGGCTGTGACTTGTATGATTTTTAATTAATTTTAGAAAAATGTTCTTGAAGTGAATTTTTGATATGTTGTGCCTCTATGAGTCTAGAATGACTGAAAAATATGTTGATTCGATTTTGGAATGGTTATGAGTTTAGAAAGATTATTTTCATTAGACCTGTTCCAGCAGGTACCTTAACTGGGACAGCTATATTTCGTGATTTTTAATAAAATGTAGAAAAATCATATCCAATAGAATTTTGGATATGTTGTTGCTTAGTGAGTCTAGTATTTGAGAAAAATAATTTGGAACCACGTTGATTGAATTTGATTTATGGAATTCACAAAGTTCAGAACTGCTGCCAGGATGCAGGGCAATTGGGGCAGTCTGGTTAGGTGAACTATTTGACCAAGATTTTGTGTTCAGTTTGATCTGAAATTTTAAAGGGATGATTTTAAGATACAAAACTAAATTCTGTAAAAAGTTTAGAATTTTTAGTCAAGTAGATTATTTTATACAATTTTTCAAAATAAGGATAAAATGGAGTTTAAAACCAGAATGTACTATTTATGGTTAGGGTTTTAATTCTTTGTTCTTTTTGCATTGCTTTGGTTTTCCAAAGGTAGGTTGGTCCTTAAACCTAACCCTAAACACTTTAAACACACTTGAATCAATGAATGTTATAATCAATTGTTCTTTGCCCTAATTGCATTGTTGAGATTGAACAATGTTATGTTGTGCATTGTGAATGGTAATGTGTTTTATGAGTAATGTGGAATGAAATGTTGATATTTATGAATGATGCTATGTGAGATATAATGTGATCATGGATGAGATATATATATATACTTGAATAATGAGATGTTATATTGTGAAATGAAATGTGAAGCCATTGTTATTGGCTAAGATGATGTAATTGAAAGAAAGAAGGCATGTTTGCCTAAATGTGATGAGAATTGAGAATGGAAATGAATTGTTTGTTTAATATGTTATTCAGTTTCAGAGTTCTGGATTTGGGTGGCATGCCTAAGAAATGATGAAAGGTAACAGTCTTGCCGGGTTGAGGACCTCCTCATAGGTGTTGAGTTGATGGTCCAAGAGACTGGGTCTGTTACACTATGAGATATATGATTTGTAACAGTCTTGCCGGGTTGAGGATCTCCTCATATGTGTTGAGTTGATGATCCAAGAGACTGGGTCTGTTACACTTGCCTACGGGCGTGATTATTGTGACTATGAACCAAAGCAGTAACTCTGAACTCTGAATATCGTATTAAATACTTGTTGGGCCCATAGGTGTCAAGGTTATATGAATGTCCTAAATAATGTTATGAGTTAATGAAATAAGATGTTGGTTGTTGAGTAATGTTGAATGTGGTATGCTCATATGACTATGATTTGTGAAATGCATAATTATGTGTTAACTTTATATTTATAATGTTGATCTTATCAATAGCATATGTGGCATTGTATTGCATTAAAGCATACTATTAGCATGTTTTATCTTACTAAGCCGTTGGCTTAGCGCGATAGTGTTTAATCGCGCAGGTAATAGAGTGGATAGAGTTGAACCCGAGAGTTCATCAAGACCTAGTGAGAGTAGACCTTGAAGAATCCATTTTGGGAGCTTAAAGATCAGAGCAGACTTGCCAATCATGTATAAATTTTATGTGTTGTAAAACTTGGGTTTTGATGTATATGAATTTGTAAATATGTAAATATTTTATAACTTCCGCTGTGTAATATTTAAATATGGGGGTTGTCACAAAACCTTTATTTTATGTTGTACTAGAAGTGTAAATCCTTTTTGCAGGTTGTAGTTGAGGTTACAAGGGGGATTTATTGGAAGTGTACTGAGAATGATTTTGTTTGCATTGGTTTGTGTAAAATGTTTTTAAAAATAAGAAAAAAACCGGTTTTGTCGACACTTGGGACTCAATTTTTAGGCGAAACTATGGCAAAAATTTTGTAAAAATCGGAACTAAAATTTGACTAAGTAAAATTGGTAGCAACATTAGGTTAGTGTGGCACCTCTACTCAGCTTACATATGTAGGTCGGGAAGGGGTGTTACATGAGAGCCTTAGGGTTTTTTTTTCACCATAGGAATGATCTCTTGATGGTGATAACTGTAAACCAAAAAACCTAGAAGAAGAGACTCACCATTAAATATGTGTCTGATAGTAATGCAAGGCTCCATTATAAACTATAAAGGAAGCATCATCCACCCACCAAGTACGCACTCTAAAAAACTCGCTCTCAGCTAAGTATACTTTTCATCTATTTTTATAGCTTGTAGGCTTTGAGCAAAGAGTAAAAAGGGGGCTACTAATAATAAGATCTCCATAGGAATTGCATACACACCAACAACCATGGATGAGGAAAGGATTAAGGCATTAGTAAGCTCTAAAGTATATGAAATAAAAGACCAAATGGTTGTTGTGATAAAGATAATGCATAATTTGGAGATATCAAATGTCTAGGCTGAGGGATCAGCTAGCAAGAGAAGGAAGGTTGTCAACGAAGATAAGGATATGTATAAGGACCCAAATGAAAAATGTGATCACATAAATCTAGCTTTCAAGAAGGAGCTCAGTGATTTTGAGAAAGCAATGTTCGAATGGATGAATACCTTGGAAAGGAAATGTCAACAACAGTCCTCCAAAGAAGATTAAATGATTAAAATTGACATGATGTTTATAGAGGAAGAAATCCTGCCACCCAAGTTCAACCTCCCTAATATTCCAAAGTTTGATGGAACTACAGACCCTGAGATTCACTTAAGCTAATATGTATCCCTCATGAAGGCTAATCTTTCCACTAATGAATAGATTATGAAATGGTTTAGGCTATCTTTAGTTGGAAATGCCATTCATTGGTATAAATCAGCTGACATTACCACTAAAGAGAATTTGAAACTACTTCGAACTTCCTTGATTAAGCAATTCAGATATAATACTAACATGGAAGTCTCCATGATTGAGTTGGAGTCTATAAGACAAAAAAAAAAGAATGAGAGATTCTCAGACTATATGAAGAGATGGAGAGGAAAAGCTGCTTTAGTCATGGGAACACCATCTGAAAGATATCAAATCAGGTTGTTAATCCAGGGTTCCCATTTAAAAAAGAAGTTAAGCTTTGTGGTTATCAAAAACTTCGAAGATCTATACGAATTAGGGATACAATTTGAGGAGTCAAAAAGAGAATATGAAAAATTATGGTCATAAAAGGAAAGAAAACAAGCTAGAAAACACAAGAGTGTTACAACCCATATCACTGAGGCTATTGCCAGATCCATTACCAACAAGGTTCATCTTGAATCCTTATTATGAATTTCCTCAAGGCCATGACACAAACCAATATTTAAGGCATGAAATTCAAGGCTTGATTGACAATGGAGTTGTTCCAGGGCCTGATCAATATCAAAATTAAAGAATTTCTTAATTTAGATTTAGAAAGAAAAAAAATCACCTCTCTATAAAAGGACATATGGAGGTTTATTTCACTAAATTAGGGATGTATTTGCATCAATCATTTAAGAAAACAAAAATTTCAAAAAAGTATCTCACATTGGGATAAGTTAAAAAAAAATCTCATCCCCCGTTCGAAGCATTAGAGCCATATACAAGAGCCAAAGAAGATGAAAGGGCTATAGAAGTCTAAATTGGTTGCTGCTTAGAGGACTATCCCATAGGAAAGGGGTGACTAACACTAGAAGTAAGATTATGATCCCTCTGATCACGCTCCTCTGAAGAATCAAAAATGTCTTCCCTAGAGCTACCAATACTAGAATCATCATCATCTGAACTACTCCCCCCTAAATCTTCATTAGCCGGATCTTTAGCAACATGATCTACAAGGCCTCTCTAACTCGATGTGGATGCACCATCAAGATGTATCTGTAAAACCTGTAACCCCTTTTGGTCTCTAACTCAGTCTATAAGTCAGAAAATAGGACATTCATAAGCATACATTTTAATAAAAATTGTGAAATTGAGTTTTGCAGGAAAAAAATATACTTACTATAAGAGTGGCAATATTCACATCCCTAACAATAATCTAACTATGGAAAAGCAAAGAAGAGAACAAGTAAGTATAAGAACAAATCATTTCATACAGTAAAAGAAGTCTTATTTTTTTATAGATGCCAACCACTACTTCATTTAAAAGAGTAGCAAGGTGAGTTGTAGCAGTAGAATATAAGAAATAAAGCTCCTCATATGCATTCCAAGGAACCTATAGAGAAATAAACATAAGATGAATGGTTGTCCTACCTATAAAGAGAGTTTTAAGGAGTAAACTTATGTGAGTCTTATCAAGAGGAGTCTTCAGCATAGCTCCAGTCATAAGGATTAGTCTCTCTAAAATGGGCACTTCCCTAGCCCTGTATAAGAATAATATAGGCTGACGAGGCCACTCAGGCATCCCGTAGACAAAAGAAGCTGGAGCCGATACTGCAGGTGGCTTAGAAGGAGTAGAAGAATGATGAACTCGAGTATCCCAGGATGTAGAAGCCTCAGCTGGTCTCTTTCTCCTTGGAAAGAAAAGAAGAATGCAAATCAAAATCTATATAGGAAATAGGAAAGATAAAAGGAAAAGAAAAATACCAACATGTAATCTCTCCTCATCATGGACCGTCTCACTCACAGAATGAGACTGAGTGGCAAGTGCATCAACTGGAACAAGAAAAGTTGGTCTAGGAGGAAGCAAGCTCTACCTCACAAAGTCCAAATAAGAAGAGGTATATCACCATCCACTTCCAAAATAAATTGACGACAATCCTCACACTGCCTCCACAGAACACAATCTCTTTCCCGAATTGGCCTCGAAGCAAAAACAATTTTGGGAATGTCAAAATGAATAGATTGCATGTCTGGGCCTTGATTCCAATCGAAAAAAATTTCCCCAAATACCATTTGGAAGAACTAGGGCAGGCTAGAATCATCTAACATTTCAACCATGGCTTTGGTGAAGGCATAGCCGTGGACCAAGGACATTCCACTCGATCTGCAGGATCCCACCATGCTAGAGACACCTAAAAAGAGGAAAAGGTAAGTATATAAACCATTATCGATAAGAATAAAAAAATAACAAAAAATCTATTTACCTTTAACCAGGGGAGCTGCTAAAGGGCATATCTCCAAGTAGAGACATCATGAGATATCTCAGAAGCCTTCATGTCCCCCATCCAAGCTCTAAGATAGGGGAAGTCATGATGGAAATCCAAATCAACATCGAGAGGTGGAGGAAGGTTGAGCTCATAGGTCCAAATCTTTACAAAATGGTTAAACTAAATAAGCAAATAGAATATAAAGAAAAAGGAAAGGTATGAACCTCAACAACAAATAATAAACCCACAAGGGTATTGGTACATCTGCATGCCTGGTCTAGATCATGGTATAAGCAGGACAAGCTAACCTCGCCCCAGTTATAGTCAGGGACTACAACCAGATTAGACAAGGCACTCAAAACACTAGTATGCAATACAAAATTAAAATTTGCAAAAATGGCGGTGCCAAGGGGGTATAACATAAAACCTCTAGCGCACTAATATCTGCACTCATCTGCGATAATGGCATTCATCCTTTCCTCCATCTAATAATCTATGAGACTAGTGTACTGCATCTTCCAGCCATTAACATGGGAATAAAACCAAGAAGACCCCTCATCTCATTATCAGGGATAACTTTGACTTCTAAGGAGACCATCTCTCCCTTAAAACCAATCCCAGTAATTGCTACAAAATCTAAGGGAGTAATCATTAGCTCACTAAAGCCTAAGTGGAAGGTATGCATAATATCCACCAACCACTCAGCTAGCACCTTCACAAGGCATCTATCCATATTTGCCCCAATCTTAGGCAGTGTCTAAATAAAACAACCAAATCCGAAATCCTTGACAATGTCCTACACTGGTTCAGGAAGAATCCCATACCTTTCCCTAGCATGGCGAAGAGAACCAACAGCTTTAATCAGGCCAGTGTCAAACTACAACAAATAAGTTCAAATAGAAAATTATAAAATATTTAGAAATATATAGTTCTAAACAACATGTTTTCTTTTTTCATTATTATCAACTTTGATAATAATTATTATCAACTTTGACAATAATTATTATCAAAATCGATATTCATCTCAAGAAGAAATTTCAAACAAGAAAAGGACAAAGCACCCATCCCAGATAATGAACAAATATCAAAATTGACATATATATTATCGAATTCGATATAACCTAAGGAAAATTCTTAAGCAAGCAAGGAAAGATTATCAAAGCAGATAACATTATAATAATCCTAAAACTATCAAATTTGACACACAATATATAGTGCTAAGAGAGCTTAACTATCTATTTTGATATTCCTAGGGTCTGAGTTGATAGAATACCAAAACATAGACATCCTACCCTAAGCAACTCATACAAACAAAACTAAGGATTCACTCTTGTAGGTTAAAATCAAAATAGGAAATTAAAAAGCAAGAAGTACAGAAGGACCATACACTTTATAAAATACTACCAAAATCTACTGTAATGCATTAGATAGAATAGCGATAGCGAAAGTAGCGATTCAAACCATAGCCAAAAAAATCAAAAGAGCAAAAATTATGGAAACCTACTTGAGAGGTAGTTTGTTTACTATGGTGGCCCTTAATCGAATGGAGGGGAGGAATCACCAATGGTGCGAGTCCTAATAGAGCCTAGTTGGCATGAAACTTTGATGCATGGGCTGAATGAGTAAATCCTAGAGATCAATCGACATTCTGGGTCCTCATTTTCATCCAAATGACTCAGAAAATCAAGGGAAATTGTGAAAATCCTTTGGTTATTCAGCTGATTATAGAGAAAAGAACAGAGTATGTGTTGAAGGAAAAGAGGGAGAGTGAAAGAGCGCCTTTTTGTATATTTTTAAAGTTTCATACAAACATTATCGAATGAGGAAGATATTCTTAAATTTGATATTTTAAAAAGTTAAGCTCAATAGTCTATAACAGGGAGACGCTATCTCTAATTTTCAACTTTACATAAGCAAAGAGGATTACCGAATTCGATAATATTTTAGCATCGAATTTATAATTATTCTCATCCTTTGCACAAAGGATATTTCGCTAATTTCAAATTTTATTCTAGAGAAATCTTACCATATTAAAGATAAGACAATTTTCAGAGGAAGCAGTTGTTAATGCACATAGAAATTAGTAGAGAAAAACAAGCACACGTGACTAGAAAGGGAAGACTTCTACAAGTCTTTTTATCTAAAAGTCAAAAATTAATGATTACGTATACTCACTTTCTTTCCCTTTTTCTTGTACATTTTCATGAAGAAGAAAATTGAGAAAAGCTAAAATGACTTAGCATTTCTAGAGAAACAGTTGGAAAAACTCCGAAGTGATAGGGAGAACAATAAAATAACCTCTGAGATACCATAACAAAACATTCACCAAAATACTGAATTAGCACAAAACAGAGAAAATTTTCTCAAAATATTTTCATTTATCTATGCCCATTCTCATTACATTTACTTAAAAAAATAGCCTCCCATTCAAAACTGTATGCAAAATCCTAGTAAGACTGATGCAAGCAATCTTATGTTATTTTATGATCACTCAAATAAAGTAATTAATACATATGCAAAATCCCTTGCCATCATGCAAATTGTGAATGCTGACTTAGAGAGGGCTCCTATAAAGGTCATGTAATTCAAAGACCTTCACTCCTTCTAGAATAAACTTGTAAGTGACATCGAGGCAAAATTTTAATCTCAGTCAATTATAAAGTGTTTGATCAAGACATTCTTTGACAAACCAAATCCTAACATCCACCTTGTTGATTCATCGCCCCTAGTTTCACCATTTGTAGCAAAAAAATAATCTTAGCTTGCTCTTCTTCTTGAATATGAAGCCTTATCAACCTACCCCATTATGGATGATCAAGTAGTATTAAGTTGCAGTAAAAGGGTTAAAGGCATTTGCCATCGAAAAGGGAAAGGAAACAAATACGGCCAAAAATAATGAAATCCAAATATGCCCAACAGGCAAAGAAGGGAGATAAATAAGAAAAGATATGCTAAAGGAAAAATTTTCAAGAGATAAGATAATGCAAAGGCAATAGGAGGGCAAAAGAAATCCCTAATATCAAGAAGAAAAGTAAAAGAATGAATGTAGCATCAACACATTTGCTAAAATAAAATAGAATTAAACTTAATTAAAATAAAATCAATAATTTAAGGGATAAATGGAGAGTTGGAAGTGATAAATATGAAATATATATATATATATGATGTATATGTTAAATATATAAAACATATAAAAGTCAAAGGTAGAAATGTAAAAGTCAAAAGTAAATAGTAAATGGTGAAAAAGGTTAAAAAATATTTAAAAATAAAACTATTTTTGAATGGAAGATGTAAATTCAAATTTTATAATAAATAAATAAATAATTAATTAAAATAATATATATATAGATAGATAGATAGAAAATGAAAGAGAAAATAAAATCAAAATTTTAAATCACCATCTTCTTCTTCCTCTTAAGCTTGGCCGAATTTCCAATGAAGATTAAGGGGAGCTTTTTTCTTCTTCCAACATCAAATTCTTTAGGTTTTCAAGAATTTTTATGGTGAATTTAAAGATTCTTCCATCAAGGGTAAGTTTTCTTACCTATTTCTGCAAGTTTATGGAAATATATGACTATGTGAGAAATGAAGTTTTGATGGGTGATGGGATAATTTGATTTATGAGTATGGAAGCTATTCTTTTGATGAGTAAACAATAACTTTAAGGTTAGATTAAAGAAAATGTTAGGTTTGGTTATGGTTTTAAAGAGGAAGAATGAGAATTAAGGTTTTGAAAAGGATTTTGCTGAAGAATGCTTGTTCATTGGATTGCATCATTTAAATCATGTTTCGAGACAAGGGAAATGATGATGAAAACCCGACTCAACATCAAGAGGTGGAAGAAGGTTGAGCTCATAGGCCCAAATCTATACAAAATGGCTAAACTAAGTAAGCAAGTAGAATATAAAGAAAAAGGAAAGGTACAAACCTCAGCAACAAACAACAAACCCACAGGGGTATTGGTACATCTGCATGCCTAGTCTAGGCCATGGTATAAGCAGGACAAGCCGGCCTCACCCCAGTTATAGTCAGGGTCTACAATCATATCAGACAAGGCTCTCAAAACACTGGTATGCATTGTAGAATTGGAATTTACAAAAATGGTGGTGCTAAGGGGGTATAACAGAAAACCTCTAGCGGTGAGATCTGTGCTCATCCGCGTTAATGGCATTCATCCTCTCCTCCATCCAATAATATATGAGACTAGTGTACTGGATCTTTCATCCATTAAACATGGGAATAAAACCAAGAAGACCCCTCATCTCATTAACAGGGATAACTTTGACATTAAAGGAGATCATCTCTCCCTTAAAACCAATCCCAGTAATTGCTGCAAAATCTAAGTGAGTAATCATTAGCTCACCAAAACCTAAGTGGAAGGTATGCATAGTATCCACCCACCACTTAGCTAGGACCTCCATGATGCATCTATCCATATTTTCCCCAATCTCGGGCGGTGTCTGAATAAAAGAACCAAAGCTAGAAGCCTCGACAATGTCCTACACTGGTTTAGAAAGAATCCCATACAATTCCCTGGCCTGGTGAAGAGAAACAGCAGCTCAAATCAGACCATTGTCAAACTGCAAAAGATAAGTTCAAATTGAAAATTATAAAACATTCAGAAATATATAGGTCTAAACAACATGTTTTCTTTTTTCATGACAGAAGTGGAAGATAAAACTTATGATGATCAGAAAGAAAGATGAGGTTAGGAGGAAAGGCATAAAACTGTCAAATTCGATAGTTTTGTAATCAACTTTGATAATAATTATTATCAAAATCGATATTCATCTCAAGCAGAAATTTCAAACAAGCAACGGACAAAGCACCTAGCCAAGATAATGAACAAATATCAAAATCAGCATATATATTTTGGAATTCGATATCCACCTAAGGAAAACTCTCAAGCAAACAAGGAAAGATTATCGAAGTAGATAAAAATACAATAATCCTAGAACTATCAAATTTCACACATAATTTATCATGCTAAGAGAGCTTAACTATCGATTTTGATATTCCTAGGGTCTGATTTGATAGAATACCAAAACATAGATGTCTTACCCTAATCATTCAATCAATTCCCAAAGAAACCTTGGTTAGATCTCTAAAAACCTAAGCAACTCATACAAGCAAATCTAGGGATTCACTCTTGCAGGTTAAAATCACAATAGGAAATTAAAAAGCAAGAAGTACAGAAGGACCATACACTGTCTAAAATACTATCAAACTCTATAGTAATTCATTAGATAGAATAGCGATGGCAGAAGCAGTGATTCAAACCATAGCCAAAAAAATCAAAACAACAAAAATTAGGGAAACCTACTTGAAAGGTAGTTTGTTTACTATGGTGGCCCTCAATCGAATGGAGGGGAAAAATCGCCAATGGCATGAGTTCTAATAGAGCCTAGTTGGCATGAAACTTTGATCTATTGGCTGAATGAGTAAATCCTAGAGATCGATCAACATTCTAGATCCTTATTTTCATCCAAATGACTCTAGAAAATCAAAGGAAATTGTGAAAATCCTCTGGTTGTTTGGCTGATTATAGAGAAAAGAACAGAGTCTGCGTTGAAGGAAAAGAGGAAGAGTGAAAGAGCACCTTTTGTATATTTTTAAAGTTTCATAGAAACATTATCAAATGAGGAAGATATTCTTAAATTTGATATTTTTGAAAGTTTCGCTCAATAGTCTATGATAGGGAGATGTTCTAATATCTCAAATGATACCCTAAAATTTTGGAAATATTATTTGTTGAGAATTAATTAAATAATTTAAAGTGTGTATATATGATTAAGTGGAAAGAAATGAGAATAGGGAAGTGTGTATATGTTGTATATATGAAGATATATACATCATATACAAGTCAATATCTTTATAATAAGGTCAAAGGATATTTGAATTAATTAAATATTAAACATTGATAGTGGAAGATGATTTTTGTTTATTATATTATTACATTAATTAAATGCTTGGTGGAGAGTGATTTGGAGAAAGGTGGTTGGTTAAAAGAGAAGTGTGTGGTTTGAGTTGTGGTTGACTTTCTTCTTCATCTTCTTTTTTCTTCTTTGGGCCGGCCACCACCATCTTCATCAAGGGAGAGATTTTGTTCTTTCTAACTCAAGCAATTGAAGGATTTCAAGAGATTTAGTTGGAGTTTTAAGGATTTTTCTTCATATGTGGTAAGTTTCCAACTTGTTTCTTTGATTTCTTTTGAGTTTGCATTTATGAGTTTGGTGAATGGTTGTTGTAGATGTGTTTATGGTTGATTTGGTATGTTTGAAGTTTTTTGTCTTATTAACTTTTATTTTTGGGGTTGGATTGAAGAAAAGGGTTAAGTTTGGTGAAGAAAGCAAGAGTTGTGGGTGTTGTGACTTTAAGTTGTGAAAATGGTTGTGCTTGTGTTTGATGCTTGTAATTGAGTTCTTTTCATGTTTATGCAAGTTTATTATGGTTTATTGATGGATTTGGTTGAGTTTGCGTGGTGTTGATAAGGTTAAAGAAAGATGTTTGTTTGATGTGGCGTTTTGGTGTTGATTTCAGGTTTTTGGTCTGACACGCCCAGTAACACGGCCATGTCTTTGGGCATGTCAATGGTTCTGTTTTCAATGTGGGTGGCATGAACAGTGACACGCCCATGTAACTGAGCATGTCACAGCTTTTGTGTAGTAGTAGTATTGACATGTCCAGTGACACGCCCATGTCACTGAGCATGTTAAAGTTTCTGTGTTCTGAGTTTAGGGCATGTCCATGAACACGCCCGTGCTGTTGAGCGTGTCAAGTGTAGAGTTTACCCTAGATAGTTCTTATGTTTATTTCCTTATGTGAAGCACTAAGTGAGTATTTATAATCACCTTTGGATTAGGTTTTGAAGAGAATTGAGTTCCCCAATCCAAGTGTTGAAGGATCTTGGAAGAGGAGATTGGAATTGGTGTTTGTTGCTCTTAGAGATAAGTACAAACTTTGAATGATTGCATACATTTAGATGACATTGGGACTTAACACATTTGGTTGGAAAAATGTGTTAAGTTACTTAATATATTATCGATGAATGACAAATATGTTATGATATATAAATATGAATTATGTTGATGTATCAAAGCAATTGAGTAATGTGTTGTAAATGAACAGAAACGTGGAATAAAGTGATGAAATATGTGAAAACATAATGTAACCAATTGATATTGATATAAAAGAGAAATATGAGAAAAAGATGGTATAATAAGGCAATGTACCTAGTTTGATAATGAGAAAATTGAGAAAGGATTTGAGAATTAAATTATGAAAGAAATTGATAATGAGAAATTGAATAAATTGTGTGCCTAGTATATTATTCAATTTTCAGTGTTCTGGGTTTGGCGGTATGCCTATGAATTGCTGGGTAGGTGAAAAGATCGGGTCGTAAGCCGGGCCCAGCTGATAAATGTGATATTTTTGGGGTGAAAAGACCGGGTCGTAAGCCTCAAAAACAAATCCTTGAAGCTAGATTGAGTGAAAAGAACTGGTCGTAAGCTCAGATATAGTTAGATTATCCATGGATATATACTGCCTACGGGGCTAGATACAAGGTGTCGTTATGGACTAAAGCAGTAACTCTAAAATTTGAATAGCATATTAGATCCTTTTTGGGCCCATTTTTGTCTTTGTTTTAATGTGAATTATGAAATGTGATGCAAATGATTAATATAATGTTATGAGCTGTGTTATATATAATGCAATGAGTTGTTATATTCATATGTGTTATGCATTAGCATCGCGTTAATCTATATTGAATCAAAGTTTGTACCACTAAGCTTTTGTCTTAGCGCGATTGTGGTTAATAGCGCAGGTGATAGGGTAGATCCGGTTGTGCCGGAGAGCTCGTCTAGACTGAGTCGAGTCTAGGCCTGAGACTTTGAGATTGGAGTTATTAGTGGACATCAAGATCAGAGACGAATTGCCAACATGTATATATTTTAGATTTTTGTATTTATATATTGATTTTGATGTATATAGAAATGTATATTTCGTTTCCGCAATGCAAAATGTTTTGGATAAACTTTTGGGTGATGATTATATATATATATGTATTTTAACAAGGAATGTTTTATCTATTACTTTCTATAATATAAGTTAAATGTTATAAGTTTACATAGATTGTAGAAATGATGATTTGATGATAAAGTTTTAATGATTGGTTTAATGAAAATGGTTTGTGACATTCTTGTATCCGGTATACATATATTACATATAGTGCGTATATGTGGTGAATGTATATTGGGTATAGGGGTGTTACACTTGTTTTGGTATCAAAGCCTAGGTTTGAGGTTCTCAACCTAGGTGAATTGTAAGAAAAAAGAAAATTTATATTTCAAAATACAGTTTTTAAATAATATACATGCATTTGCACTGACAGTTTTTGATCTTTGATGTGGTAATTTTTGTTGTGTTTGCAGATATAGGTAGTGATGGCATCTCAGACACATCAGTCTGTAGAGGGTAGTGCTGAGAGTGTAGCTCCTATTGAGGGTAGAGATGGAGCTAGAGTTGAGGTAGCTGGAGAGGCACCTGCTCCTATGCTAGAGAGACCGGTAGTTGATGAGATTCTACCGATTTGGTTACCGCTTATGGTAAAATTATTGAGGCAGGCTCCAGTGCAGCAGCCGCCACCAAAACCTCAGCCGCAAGTACCGATGAGGCAGTATGATAAAGTGACCATGAAGAATAAGTATCCTTTGCCTAGGATAGATGATCTCTTTGATCAGTTGAAAGGAGCAGCAATTTTCTCTAAGATTGATTTGAGATCAGGGTACCATCAGTTGAGAGTTAGAGCTAATGATGCATCTAAGTAGCTTTTCACACGAGGTGTGGGCATTATGAATTTTTGGTGATGCCTTTTAGGTTGACAAATGCACCAGCAGCTTTTATGGATTTGATGAATAGGGTGTTTAGACCCTATCTAGATCAATTTGTGGTGGTCTTTATTGATGATATTTTGGTGTATTCACATAATAAGGAGGAGCATGACAAGCATCTGCGGATTGTATTACAGACCTTGAGAGAGAAGCAGTTGTATGCTAAGCTATCTAAATGTGAGTTTTGACTTAATCAAGTGACTTTTCTCGGTCATGTGATTTCAACAGATGGTATGAGAGTTTATTCGAGTAAAGTCGAAGCTATTTTTGAATTGGAGTCCACCGAAGACTGTGATAGAGGTTAGAAGTTTTTTGTGTTTGGCAGGCTATTATCGACAGTTTGTGAAAGGTTTTTCTATGATAGCTACTCCACTCACCATATTACTTCGAAAGGGAGTTAGATTCATGTGGACAAATCGGTGTCAAGCAAGTTTTGAGCAGTTGAAGGAGATGTTGAGTCAAGCTTCTGTTCTTACTTTGCCTGTGGAAGATAAACCATATGTGATTTACAGTGATGATTTATATAGTGATTTAGGTTGTGTTTTGATGCAGGAGGGTAGATTCATAGCTTATGCTTCTCGACAGTTGAAGCCGCTTGAGCTGAATTACTCGACGCATGATTTGGAGTTGGCAGCCATAGTTTTTGCTTTGAAGATTTGGTGACATTACCTTTATGGGGAGAAGTGTTTCATTTATACGAATCAGAAGAGTTTGAAATACTTGGGTGTTCAGAGGGAACTGAATCTTCGACAAAGATGGTGGTTGGAGTTGATTGAAGACTATGACTATTTGATTAATTATCATCCTGGTAAGGCAAATGTTGTTGCTGATGCCTTGAGTCAGAAGTCTTTGGCAGGTTTGACTGCTTATTCGCTCTCTTTGCTTGTTGAGTTGAGAGCATTGCATGCTAGTTTTGAATCATGTGATGATGGTGCTTGTTGCGCTCGAATTAAGTACTACCACAAGCGTCACTTGCAAGTATACGAGGTAGCTGTAGCAAAGGTGATTGCCCCAAGGTCATTTCCCCAAGAAGGTGTGGTTCGTAATAGCTTGATTGACAAGTATTTAAATGCGGAAGTTTGTTGTGTTGGGATTGTACGAGAATAATTAAAACCTAAAACTAAGGAGCGTAGGGTTGGTGTGTGTGATGGTTGTACAAGATCAAATCGATTCTTGGGAAGGTGCCTAGGGTTATAGGTCCATTCAATCAAAGCTCAATTCTCAATTATCCATTAACATAACCTTGTAATTAATTCGTTCCTTAAGATTAATTAGTCAATTACCCATCCATTAGTTCTCACATTCATGAATTAGCAATAACCAATTATTTCACATTATCAAATTAATGAAACCTTAGAACTTATATTTCTAATTCATTCATAGGGTGGTCGATTATATAGTTCTGATATCAGATTTCACCTCTCGGTCCGTCATCCAATATTCAAAGATCAATAGGTAGCTAATCTATCAACCTAGCATTTAATACAATACAATCAACCAATCAACAAGGAACATCAATGGAAATATCAAATCAAGACATTCAACCAAATATACTACAAGCCCTAGGCAAGGGTATTTAGCTCAACATCATCAATTTAACACATTCATTCAACTCAATATAAAACAAATACAAATTGTCCATTGCAATATCAATCTCTCAATACAACAACAACAATAGAAATGAATTAAAAGAGAGAATAGAAAAACCCCTTGTGAAGATGCCAAGAGTAGGATTGCTAGTCTTCCTCCTAGCTCCACTTGATGTATTTGATGAAGAACCCAAGCCCTCTTCAATGGTTGATTCCCCTTTGCAATGTGGAATGGAGCTTTCTCAAGTCACTAAACCTTTGGATGGAGCTTTATCAAGTCACCAACCCTTTAATTGATTGTGCCTTTGGAAGATGGAATGGAGCTTTCTCAAGTCACCAATCCCTTCAATGAAGCTTCTTCAACCTTCAAGAGCTTGTTTAACCCAATTTATCCCAAAGAATCTCAAAGATCTTGTCAATGGAAGATGGAGAAGGTGGAGAAGATGGAAATGGAGGTTGAAGATGAAGGGACAAGGGAGAGTGTCATTCTCTCCCTCTCCCACGTTTTTTGCAGAAATTGTTCAAGAACAACTAAGAACCAAAAGACTCCCTCCAATTTTCCTCCTCTTCTCTTTTTAATTCATTCAAAATTCAAACCCATGCTTTCCAACTCACACCACTTCACTTTGTTCCCCACTTTTTCTTTGTTTAGTATTTCTTTTGGCAAGAACAATGTCTTGTTCCCCACTCTATGCAAAAGAATTCAAATATTTAATAGGTGACATGGCCAAGCCATGAGTGGCTTGGCCATGTCTCTCATCTTTCTTTGGGACACGGCCAAGCTAGTTGGCCGTGTCTCTTGCTGCTCCTTTTCCTTCTTTTTCTTTTCTTTGGTCCCAAGATGAGCAGACATGGCCAAGCTTCAAGAGACATGGCCATGTCATGTGACATGGCCAGTGGCTTGGCCATGTCTCTTGCCAGTGTCGCCTTCTGCCTTCTTTCTTTTCTTTGGTTTCATGGAGTGACACGGCCAAGCTCCTGGCCATGTCATGTGACATGGCCAGTGGCTTGGCCATGTCACTTGCCAGTGTCGCCTTCTGCCTTCTTTCTTTTCTTTTTTCTCAAGTGGTGACACGGCCAAGCTCCTGGCCATGTCATGTGACATGGCCAGTGGCTTGGCCATGTCGCTTGCCAGTGTTGCCTTCTGCCTTCACTTTCTTTGAGAGACATGGCCAAGCTTCAAGCGACATGGTCATGTCGATCAGACATGGGCAAAGACATGGCCATGTCTATGAGTGTTTCAAGTACTGCCTCTATTTCTTTTCTTTCTTGGTTTCTTTTCCTTGGGTGAGACAAGGCCAGTGGCTTGGCTGTGTCTCTTGCGCTAGAATTAAGTACTACCACAAGCGTCACTCGCATGTATACGAGGTAGCTGTAGCAAAGGTGATTGCCCCAAGGTCGTTTCCCCAAGAAGGTGTGGTTCGTAATAGCTTGATTGACAAGTATTTAAATGCGGAAGTTTGTTGTGTTGGAATTGTGCGAGAATAATTAAAACCTAAAACTAAGGAGCGTAGGGTTGGTGTGTGTGATGGTTGTACAAGATCAAATCGATTCTTGGGAAGGTGCCTAGGGTTATAGGTCCATTCAATCAAAGCTCAATTCTCAATTATCCATTAACATAACCTTGTAATTAATTCGTTCCTTAAGATTAATTAGTCAATTACCCATCCATTAGTTCTCACATTCATGAATTAGCAATAACCAATTATTTCACATTATCAAATTAATGAAACCTTAGAACTTATATTTCTAATTCATTCATAGGGTGGTCGATTATATAGTTCTGATATCAGATTTCACCTCTCGGTCCGTCATCCAATATTCAAAGATCAATAGGTAGCTAATCTATCAACCTAGCATTTAATACAATACAATCAATCAATCAACAAGGAACATCAATGGAAATATCAAATCAAGACATTCAACCAAATATACTACAAGCCCTAGGCATGGGTATTTAGCTCAACATCATCAATTTAACACATTCATTCAACTCAATATAAAACAAATACAAATTGTCCATTGCAATATCAATCTCTCAATACAACAACAACAATAGAAATGAATTAAAAGAGGGAATAGAAAAACCCCTTGTGAAGATGCCAAGAGTAGGATTGCTAGTCTTCCTCCTAGCTCCACTTGATGTATTTGATGAAGAACCCAAGCCTTCTTCAATGGTTGATTCCCCTTTGCAATGTGGAATGGAGCTTTCTCAAGTCACCAAACCTTTGGATGGAGCTTTCTCAAGTCACCAACCCTTCAATTGATTGTGCCTTTGGAAGATGGAATGGAGCTTTCTCAAGTCACCAAACCTTTGGATGGAGCTTTCTCAAGTCACCAACCCTTCAATTGATTGTGCCTTTGGAAGATGGAATGGAGCTTTCTCAAGTCACCAATCCCTTCAATGAAGCTTCTTCAACCTTCAAGAGGTTGTTTAACCCAATTTATCCCAAAGAATCTCAAAGATCTTGTCAATGGAAGATGGAGAAGGTGGAGAGGATGGAAATGGAGGTTGAAGATGAAGGGACAAGGGAGAGTGTCACTCTCTCCCTCTCCCACATTTTTTGCAGAAATTGTTCAAGAACAACCAAGAACCAAAAGACTCCCTCCAATTTTCCTCCTCTTCTCTTTTTAATTTATTCAAAAATCAAACCCATGCTTTCCAACTCACACCACTTCACTTTGTTCCCACTTTTTCTTTGTTTAGTATTTCTTTTGGCAAGCACAATGTCTTGTTCCCCACTCTGTGCAAAAGAATTCAAATATTTAACAGGTGACATGGCCAAGCCATGAGTGGCTTGGCCATGTCTCTCATCTTTCTTTGGGACACGGCCAAGCTAGTTGGCCGTGTCTCTTGCTGCTCCTTTTCTTTCTTTTTCTTTTCTTTGGTCCCAAGATGAGCAAACATGGCCAAGCTTCAAGTGACATGGCCATGTCATGTGACATGGCCAGTGGCTTGGCCATGTCTCTTGCCAGTGTCGCATTCTGCCTTCTTTCTTTTCTTTCTTTTCTTTGGTTTCATGGAGTGACACGGCCAAGCTCCTGGCCATGTCATGTGACATGGCCAGTGGCTTGGCCATGTCCCTTGCCAGTGTCGCCTTCTACCTTCTTTCTTTTCTTTGTTCTCAAGTGGTGACACGGCCAAGCTCCTAGCCATGTCATGTGACATGGCTAGTGGCTTGGCTATGTCGCTTGCCAGTGTCGCCTTCTGCCTTCTTTCTTTTCTTTTTTCTCAAGTGGTGACACGGCCAAGCTCCTGGCCATGTCATGTGACATGGCCAGTGGCTTGGCCATGTTGCTTGCCAGTGTCGCCTTCTGCCTTCACTTTCTTTGAGAGACATGGCCAAGCTTCAAGCGACATGGCCATGTCGATCAGACTTGGGCAAAGACATGGCCATGTCTGTGAGTGTTTCAAGTACTGCCTCTATTTCTTTTCTTTCTTGGTTTCTTTTCCTTGGGTGAGACACGACTAGTGGCTTGGCCGTGTCTCTTGGGTGTGTCAGCTACTGTCTTAGAATTCTTTTGAGGGACATGGCCAAGCTTGCTTTGGCTTGGCCATGTCTTGCTTGATTCATGCTCTTTCTTCATTTTTCTTGATTGTTTTGATCATCCAAGGGAGTTTTTGCACTTTAACCTAAAACAAACACTTTAAACAAACTTAAAACAAAAATCAATCAAAACATTAACTAAAAACACATAAAAATCATACTAAAAACTAGTACAAAAATGATCTAAACAAATACCCCACACTTAATTCCTTGCTTGTCCCCAAGCAAGGCTAAAATCAAAACGCACTAACAAGATAAATTTTGTTAAGTTCAAGAGTTATAAAGATGCATCAAGACTTCCCTATCCCTAAATCCGCAATCAATATTGAATCAAACAAAATTGACACCAATGCAATTAAGTGGCTTTCCATGCATAACCTATGTTGTCGCTCCCTCACCAACTCTTACAGGTGTTTGATCATGGTGGTGTTTACACTCATAACAATCAATGAAAGATTATTACCATAGGCTTGCTTATCAATCAAATCTCCACCACAAAATTACAATCAAGCATCAATCAAAAGGTCTTTATTGGGTTGTAATGGGGCTAAGGTAAAGGCATGATATTTAGGAATTGTGAGCTTGATCATTAAGTTCAAGAGCACTTTAAGAATGAAGTACCCGATCATATACATAACCCAACAATCCCAAAACACTTTCCTCTCATCTACCCCTTAACATTAAAGAGCTTTTCCAGGGAACTCACTTATTAGATCTTGTAATGATACATTCCAACCCTTTCAACAAGAACAACAATTAGTCTTATTATTATATATATATTTTTTTTTATTTTTCTCTTTTTTTTATTTTTTTATTTATTTTGCTTTGCAATCTTAAACCTACTAAATTTAACCCCACACTTAATTCAACACAACACTCGATCATAAACGCTCTTAAAAAGCTCTTGACCTAATGAAAGGGTAAGAGTTAAACAACAAGGTTCAAGCTAATGGTGTTGTGAAAAAGAAAGAAAAGGAAAAATAAAATAAGCTCAAAATTGGCTAACTAAGGTTAAAAATAGGGTTGGTCTTTTTAAGCCAAAGTGGGTTCACCTAATTGGCTTAATCATCTTGATGCCTAATTGAAATTTTTATGTAATCTTAAAATGTATGTCAAAGCAAGTTCTAGCAATTCATCAATCAAAGATGTTCACCCACAAAAAGAATAATAAGTTGATGGCTCAATTTCTCACTAGGTTAAAGGCAATGCAAGGAAAAAACCAACAAAATTGACAATAATCACCAATTCTACTCAATTCTCAATTCATGCTTCAAAATTTCAAAGGTCATCTATCAACAATTTATAACAATTGAACTTCCCAAAATTAATTTATTCAAAGAAAAACATTAAAAACATTAACTAAACTTAAACAAAAATAGTTTAAAAGTAAAAACACAAAACACATAATGCACCCCACACTTAAAGAATCACATTGTCCTCAATGTGAGCATGCATACTACAGAGAGAGTTTAGATGATACCTGATTTCCATCATTCCCATATACAATATGTAGGGCTCCTTCCACCCATAATGCAATTGGAGCCCATGTGTGAGAGGATGAACAACATGCAACTTTGAAATGTTTCCATTGTATTGAAAAACCTAGGTAGCATCCTTGGAAGAGCAATTGTCCAAAGGAAAAATGTGAAGGTTGTCTTGGGCTGATCCTCTAATGCTATAGGAGCTTGGTAAAAATATTTTTCAGTATGCAACATGGTTATGTTCATTGTTTGCTCTTTCTCACCACCAAGAGTGGGAGAGATGATCATTGGTTGCATACTGTTTTCCCCAATCAAAACATCTTTCAAAATTCTTGGAGTCTTTTTAAGTTCAACCAAGTTTGGTTGAACCACTTCTTCATCCTCTTTAGCAATTTGAAGCTTCCCCTCAACAATCTCATTTTTTTAATAGTAAATTGCTCTCCTCAATTTCTAAATTGGAAAAATTAGGCTCTACTTCTAAGGTCATGGCCACCTCAATCTTATCTTCACTATCTTGATTATAGGGCATGTCATAAAGTTTAGAAAGTTGCATACCTTATTTCTCTTCATTCAGCCTGCTTGGGAATGGGATTGGTGGCATACAAGGATTTGGAGGTTCATGCAATTTTGTTGAAGTTGATGCTTCCAAATTCTCCTCCTCCTTTGATTGAATTAACTCCTCTATGTATGGTTGTATTTCCTCACCATCTTTTTCTTGATTAGTTCCTGCATCAAAGGAATCACAAAAACTGTTATATATCACCTGTTCACTCCTCAAATTTGTGATTACCTTGACTTGCTCCAGTTGGCTAGGAAATTCCTCTTCTTGGTTTGCTTGGAGTTGATGTGCCAGTTGCCCAACTTGAGCTTCCACCCTCTTCAATGATTCTTCCAAAGAATCAAACCTCTCATTGCTCCCTTCCTGATTTTGTGTGCTAATTTGAAGGTAAGCATTCAAATCATCTTCCACTGTGGATTTCTTACATTGATCCTAATTTTGTGCACTAATTTGAATGAAGGCATTCAAACTATCTTCCAAAGTGGGTTCCTTAAGTCAATCTTGATTTTGTGCGCTAGTTTGAATGAAGGCATTCAAACTATCATCCAATGTGGGTTTCTTAAGGTGATCTTGATTTTGTGCGCTAGTTTGAATGAAGGCATTCAAACTATCCTCCAATGTGGGTTTCTTAAGGTGATCTTGATTTGAATATTGTTCTTGAGAGTAAGGATTTTTTTGGTAAGGTTGAAAAAAATTTTGAGGTGGAATTTGCTGTTGATTTTCCCAAGAAAATTTTGGGTGGCTTCCCAGCTTGAATTATAAGGTCTGGGATATGGGTCATTTCCACCCATTTGCTGGAAACTTTCATAGGCATATTCTTCCTCTTGCCTCTCCTGGTATTGTCCATAACCAAATGAACACATGTTTGCACTATGTCCTGCAATGCCACATGCTGAACATACTTCACGAGTAGGCATAGGTGTTCTTCCTCTTGCATTTAGCATCTTAAGTTGGTTCGTTAATTCTGCTAATTGCCATGCCATGTCAAAGTTAGGGTTATCATCATAAACCCCTACGTACCTTGAAAACTGCATATTTACAAAAGGCACTTAGCAACTTAAAGAAAACAAACAAATAATTAAATTGAAAGAAAATCAAACAAAACAAACAAACAATTCAAAGAAAACAAACAATCAAGAAAAATCAAACTATCACTACTTAAACAGCCTTCCCCGGCAGCGGCGCCAAAAACTTGTTGCGCTAGAATTAAGTACTACCACAAGCGTCACTCGCAAGTATACGAGGTAGCTGTAGCAAAGGTGATTGCCCCAAGGTCATTTCCCCAAGGTGTGGTTCGTAATAGCTTGATTGACAAGTATTTAAATGTGGAAGTTTGTTGTGTTGGGATTGTGCGACAATAATTAAAACCTAAAACTAAGGAGCGTAGGGTTGGTGTGTGTGATGGTTGTACAAGATCAAATCGATTCTTGGGAAGGTGCCTAGGGTTATAGGTCCATTCAATCAAAGCTCAATTCTCAATTATCCATTAACATAACCTTGTAATTAATTCGTTCCTTAAGATTAATTAGTCAATTACCCATCCATTAGTTCTCACATTCATGAATTAGCAATAACCAATTATTTCACATTATCAAATTAATGAAACCTTAGAACTTATATTTCTAATTCATTCATAGGGTGGTCGATTATATAGTTCTGATATCAGATTTCACCTCTCGGTCCGTCATCCAATATTCAAAGATCAATAGGTAGCTAATCTATCAACCTAGCATTTAATACAATACAATCAACCAATCAACAAGGAACATCAATGGAAATATCAAATCAAGACATTCAACCAAATATACTACAAGCCCTAGGCATGGGTATTTAGCTCAACATCATCAATTTAACACATTCATTCAACTCAATATAAAACAAATACAAATTGTCCATTGCAATATCAATCTCTCAATACAACAACAACAATAGAAATGAATTAAAAGAGAGAATAGAAAAACCCCTTGTGAAGATGCCAAGAGTAGGATTGCTAGTCTTCCTCCTAGCTCCACTTGATGTATTTGATGAAGAACCCAAGCCCTCTTCAATGGTTGATTCCCCTTTGCAATGTGGAATGGAGCTTTCTCAAGTCACTAAACCTTTGGATGGAGCTTTATCAAGTCACCAACCCTTTAATTGATTGTGCCTTTGGAAGATGGAATGGAGCTTTCTCAAGTCACCAATCCCTTCAATGAAGCTTCTTCAACCTTCAAGAGCTTGTTTAACCCAATTTATCCCAAAGAATCTCAAAGATCTTGTCAATGGAAGATGGAGAGGGTGGAGAGGATGGAAATGGAGGTTGAAGATGAAGGGACAAGGGAGAGTGTCACTCTCTCCCTCTCCCACTTTTTTTGCAGAAATTGTTCAAGAACAACTAAGAACCAAAAGACTCCCTCCAATTTTCCTCCTCTTCTCTTTTTAATTCATTCAAAATTCAAACTCATGCTTTCCAACTCACACCACTTCACTTTGTTCCCCACTTTTTCTTTGTTTAGTATTTCTTTTGGCAAGAACAATGTCTTGTTCCCCACTCTATGCAAAAGAATTCAAATATTTAATAGGTGACATGGCCAAGCCATGAGTGGCTTGGCCATGTCTCTCATCTTTCTTTGGGACACGGCCAAGCTAGTTGGCCGTGTCTCTTGCTGCTCCTTTTCCTTCTTTTTCTTTTCTTTGGTCCCAAGATGAGCAGACATGGCCAAGCTTCAAGAGACATGGCCATGTCATGTGACATGGCCAGTGGCTTGGCCATGTCTCTTGCCAGTGTCGCCTTCTGCCTTCTTTCTTTTCTTTGGTTTCATGGAGTGACACGGCCAAGCTCCTGGCCATGTCATGTGACATGGCCAGTGGCTTGGCCATGTCACTTGCCAGTGTCGCCTTCTGCCTTCTTTCTTTTCTTTTTTCTCAAGTGGTGACACGGCCAAGCTCCTGGCCATGTCATGTGACATGGCCAGTGGCTTGGCCATGTCGCTTGCCAGTGTCGCCTTCTGCCTTCACTTTCTTTGAGAGACATGGCCAAGCTTCAAGCGACATGGTCATGTTGATCAGACATGGGCAAAGACATGGCCATGTCTATGAGTGTTTCAAGTACTGCCTCTATTTCTTTTCTTTCTTGGTTTCTTTTCCTTGGGTGAGACAAGGCCAGTGGCTTGGCTGTGTCTCTTGGGTGTGTCAGCTACTGTCTTAGAATTCTTTTGAGGGACATGGCCAAGCTTGCTTTGGCTTGGCCATGTCTTGCTTGATTCATGCTCTTTCTTCATTTTTCTTGATTGTTTTGATCATCCAAGAGAGTTTTTGCACTTTAACCTAAAACAAACACTTTAAACAAACTTAAAACAAAAATCAATCAAAACATTAACTAAAAACACATAAAAATCATACTAAAAACTAGTACAAAAATGATCTAAACAGTGCTTTGTTGGCTCAGTTCCAGTTGAGGCCAGTCTTATTGGATCATATTAAAGAGGCTCAGTTGGCAGATGAGAAAATCTAGAAAGTTGTATCGGATTGCTAAAAGGGGGAGCTGAGATTTTCTTATGAGAAATAATGGTAGTTTATGGTACAAAGATAGATTGTGTGTTCCTGATGATGCAAGACTGAAAAAGATAATTTTGGAGGAAGAACATTAGTCGGCTTTTGTTATGCACCCAGGGAGTACTAAAATGTTTCATGATTTGATTCAGTATTATTGGTGGTCTGGTATGAAGAGAGACATAGCGGAGTTTATATCCAAATGTCTCATTTGTCAGAGGGTGAAGGTCGAGCACCAAGTTCCTTTGGGGTTGCTCCAACCGTTATCAGTGCTTGCGTGGAAATGGGAGCGAGTAACAATGGATTTTGTGACTGGTTTGCCCTTGAATTAGAAGAAGCATGATACCATCTAGGTGATTATTGATCAGTTGATGAAGACAGCTCATTTCCTTCCAGTTCGGATGGATTATTCTCTTGAGAAGTTGGTTGAGCTGTATATTAGTGAGATAGTGAAGTGGCATGGAGTCCCAATCTCTTTGGTATCTGATCAAGATCCCCGGTTTACTTCAAAATTTTGGAAGAGTTTGCATAATGTTTTGGGTTCTCGATTGCATTTTAGTACTACTTTCCATCCTCAGATAGATGGGCAGTCAGAGAGAGTGATTCAAATTTTGGAGGACATGTTAAGAAGCTGTGTCATTGATTTCTTTAGGAGTTAGGACAGATTCTTGCCATTGATTGAATTTGCCTATAACAACAGTCACCAATCCAGTATTAAAATGGCACCTTGTGAGGAATTGTATGGTAGAAGATGCAGGACACCTCTATGTTGGGATGAGATTGAAGAAGGTAAGTTGGTTGGTCCCGATTTGATTAAAGAAACGAAAGAGAAAGTTAAGATAATTTGGGATCATTTCAAAGTAGCTTCAGATCGACATAAATCATATTCAGATTTAAAGAGAAGAGACATAGAGTTCAATGTAGCAGATAAAGTATTTTTGAAAGTGTCTCCTTGGAAGAAAGTTTTGAGATTTGGCCGCAAAGGGAAGTTGAGTCCTCATTTCATTGGACCTTATGAGGTACTGGAGAGAGTTGGACCAGTGGCCTATAGACTCGCTTTGCCGCCTAAATTGGATTGAATTCATAATGTCTTCCATGTCTTTATACTATGGAAGTACAAGTCAGACCCATCTCATATTTTGTTAGCGAAATCTATTGAGGTGAGTCCAGATCTGACTTATGAAGAAGAACCAGTGGCTATTTTAGCTCGTGAAGTGAAAGGGTTGAGAAATAAGAAAGTGCCACTTGTGAAGGTTCTTTGGAAGAATCATGCTAAGGAAGAGGCAACTTGGGAGAGTGAGCAAGTGATGCGAGATCAGTATCCCCAGTTGTTTCAGACTTGAGAACATGTAATTTCGAGGATGAAATTTATTTTTCAAGGGGGGGAATTGTAATATCCCAAATGATACCCTAAAATTTTTAAAATATTATTTGTTGAGAATTAATTAAATGATTTAAAGTGTGTATATATGATTAAGTGGAAAGAAAGGAGAATAGGGAAGTGTGTATATGTTGTATATATGAAGATATATACAACATATACAAGTCAATGTCTTTATAATAAGGTCAAAGGATATTTGAATTAATTAAATATTAAACATTGATAGTGGAAGATATTTTTGTTTATTATATTATTATATTAATTAAATGCTTGGTGGAGAGTGATTTGGGGAAACGTGTTTGGTTAAAAAAGAAGTGTGTGGTTTGAGTTGTAGTTGACTTTCTTCTTCATCTTCTTCTTTCTTCTGTAGGCCGGCCACCACCATCTTCATCAAGACAGAGATTTTGTTCTTCCTAAATCAAGCAATTAAAGGATTTCAAGAGATCAAGTTGGAGTTTTAAGGATTTTTCTTCATATATTGGTAAGTTTCCAACTTGTTTCTTTGATTTCTTTTGAGTTTGTGTTTATGAGTTTGGTGAATGGTTGTTGTTGATGTGTTTATGGTTGATTGGGTATGTTTGAAGTGTTTTGTCTTACTAACTTTGATTTTGGGGGTTGGATTGAAGAAAAGGGTTAAGTTTGGTGAAGACAGCAAGAGTTGTGGGTGTTGTGACTTTGAGTTGTGAAAATGGTTGTGTTTGTGTTTGATGCTTGTAATTAAGTTGTTTTCATGTTTATACAAGTTTATTATGGTTTATTGATGGATTTGGTTGAGTTTGTGTGGTGTTGATAAGGTTAAAGAAAGATGTTTGTTGGATGTGGCGTTTTGGTGTTGATTTCAGGTTTTTGGCCTGGCACGCCCAGTAACACGGCCATGTCTTTGGGCGTGTCGATGGTTCTGCTCTCAGTGTGGGTGACATGAGCAGTGACACCCCCATGTCATTGAGCGTGTCACAGCTTTTGTGTAGTTGTAGTATTGACACGTCTAGTGAAATGCCCATGTCACTGAGCGTGTCGTAGCTACTGTGTTGGAGGAGGATTGACACTTGCAGTGACACGCCCATGTCACTAAGCATGTCAAAGTTTCTGTGTTGTGGGTTTAGGGCATGTCCATGAACACGCCCGTGTTGTTGAGCATGTCAAGTGTAAAGTTTTCCCTAGATAGTTCTTATCTTTATTTCCTTATGTGAAGCACTAAGTAAGTATTTATAATAACCATTAGATTAGGTTTTGAAGAGAATTGAGTTCCCCAATCCAAGTGTTGAAGGATCTTGGAAGAGGAAATTGGAATTGGTGTTTGTTTCTCTTAGAGGTAAGTGCAACTTTGAATGATTGCATACATTTACATGACATTGGGACTTAACACATTTGGTTAGAAAAATGTGTTAAGTTACTTAATATATTGTTGATGAATGAGAAATATGTTATGATATATAAATATGAATTATGTTGATGTATCAAAGCAATTGAGTAATGTGTTGTAAATGAATGAAAATGTAGAATAACATGATGAAATATGTGAAAACATAATGTAACCAATTGATATTGATATAAAAGAGAAAAATGAGAAAAAGATGGTATAATAAGGCAATGTGCCAAGTTTAATAATGAAAAAATTGAGAAAGGATTTGAGAATGGAATTATGAAGTCAATTGATAATGAGAAATTGAATAAATTGTATGCCTAGTATGTTATTCAATTTTCAGAGTT
The DNA here is from genome assembly GCA_947685225.1 of Garcia nutans. Taxonomy (NCBI): domain Eukaryota; kingdom Viridiplantae; phylum Streptophyta; class Magnoliopsida; order Malpighiales; family Euphorbiaceae; genus Garcia; species Garcia nutans. The sequence continues at coordinate 24,583,824 of CANTUV010000007.1, read as the reverse complement.
CTGGGTTTGGCAGCATGCCTATGAATTGCTGGGCAGGTGAAAAGATTAGGTCATAAGTCGGGCCCAGCTAATAAATGTGATGTTTTGGGGGTGAAAAGACGGGTCATAAGCCTCAAAAACAAATGACATGGCGTCATTATGGATATATATTGCCTACGGGACTAGACACAAGGCGTCATTATGGACCAAAGTAGTAACTCTGAAATTTGAATAGCATATTAGATCTTTTTTGGCCCATTCTTGTCTTTACTTTAATGTGAATTATGAAATGTGATGCAAATGATTAATATAATGTTATGAGTTGTGTTATATATAATGTAATGAGTTGTTATATTCATATGTGTTGTGCATTAGCATCGTATTGATCTATATTGAATCAAAGTTTGTACCACTAAGCTTTTGGCATAGCGCGATTGTGGTTCATGACGCAGGTGACAGGGTAGATCCGGTTGTGCCGGAGAGCTCATCTAGACCGAGTCGAGTCTCGGCTTGAGACTTTGAGATTGGAGTTATTAGTGGACATCAAGATCAGAGATGAACCGCCAGCATGTATATATTTTATATTTTTGTATTTATATATAGATTTTGATGTATATAGAAATGTATATTTTGCTTTCGCAATGCAAAATATTTTGGATAAACTTTTGGGTGATGATTATATATATAGGTATTTTAACAATTAATTTTTTATCTATTACTTTCTATAATATAAGTTAAATGCTATAAGTTTACTTAGATTGTTGAAATGATGATTTGATGATAAAGTTTTAATGATTGGTTTAATGAAAATGGTTTGTGACATTCTTGTATCTGATAAACGTATATTACATATCGTGCGTATATATGGTGTATCTATATTGGGTATAGGGGTGTTACAGATTCTATCTCTATTTTTCTACTTTATATAAGCAAAGAGGATTACCGAATTCGATAATATTTTAGTATCAAATTTGATAATTATGCTCATCCTCTGCACAAAGGATGTTTCACTAATTTCAAATTTTATTCCAGTGAAATCTTACCAGATTAATGATAAGACAATTTTTAGAGGAAGCAATTGTGTAAACCCGTAATTTTGGTCCTAAGTTGGTACGGTCCTAATTAAAGAATGTTAAAATAAATTCGGTCCGATTTACAACTTCTAATAAGTCGGTCCGATTTTAAAAGGCACAAACTCAACTACAAAACCCTAAACCAAGTCTTTATTAGATGGTTCGGTCCAAAAAATTATAAAATGAGAAATTAGTTTAGGTTAGGAGGGCCCAGGTTATGAGCCTTGGCTCATGTCTACCCGGATGCCCCAGGTCAACATGACTTTGGTCCATGTGACTAATTTTGACAAACTTCAATGTCTAATCTGTCTTGTTAATCCAAAATCCCCGAACTATTTTCTTAATCATCTAAACCCTAACTTTTTTTTTCGAAACTTCAAAATGTCTTCTTAATTCTCCAAATTCTAATCTTCTTTACCATTTCTAAAAACTTTAATCTTAATTATTTCTATAAAACTCTAAACTATTTTCTTAAATGCTAAGATCGAATATGTTTTCCAAAATATCAAAAACCTTAAACTATCTTATTAATTCTCAAAACCCTAACCCAGTGTCTTAATTCCTTAATTTTCCTAAACCCTAATTTTCTTAAAACCCAATCCAGTAAACCCTAGTTTTCCTAAACTGTAATTCTTAAAACATCAAAACCTTATGACAAGTTCATCAAAACCCTAAAGACCTGATCTAGTGAATCTAAAACCCAATCTAGTAAATTTAAAATCCTAATTCCTAACTCAGTAACCATAATCCTTAGAACCTAAAATCTTAATTCCAAATCTCAAACCCTAATTTTATTTACTTGGTGAATTAAATTCCAATTTTAATTGTTTATTTGGTTTGCTATTTGCTATATGATGAATGATTTATTTTACTTATGATGTATGTTTTATTTTAGTTATAGCACTTGAATGATTTAATTTTGCTTAATTATTTATTTGGTATTAAAATTGTAAGAAGTATGTTTCCATTGTTAGGTACCTCATTAATTAATTTTTATATAATTTAAATTGTTTTTATATTTTGGAATTAATGTAAAGGACACGTTTCCACTTTTGGTGGGTGTCCTATTTAATTTTAGACATGGTTATGTAAGGACATGTTTCCTTCCTCGGATGGGTGTCCATTTATTTGTTTTGTTTGGACATTGATTTAATTTTAATATAATGATGCTTTATTTTAATTGTTGCAGGTAATATGGATAATATTATTATATTAAAGAATTTTGTAATATCAAGACCTGCAAAGGAGGCCAGTTCCAATGAACCGACGCTGTGGGGATGCTGGGCCATTTCTCACCTTCCCCACACGTACTCAAATTTTCGAACCCATTAGGGGATTGGGGATTCCTTAGGAATCGAGTCATCCACCTCTTTCTTTTTCCCTGCCCGTCTGGGTGGTGACTCCATTTTCTCCGGGCTTAGGCCCGTTTTCTCTAAGGCCCCGAGCTTAAATAGTGTTGAAGTCATAAGAACCATTCTACCGGGAGTGGGGACAAAAATTTTCGCTCACAAGTTGTTATTGCACACATAAATTAGTAGGGAAAAACAAGCACACATGACTAGAAAGGGAAGACTTCTACAAGTCTTTTTATCAAAAAGTTAAAAAATAAAGATTATGTATACTCAGTTTCTTTCCCTTTCTCTAGTGCATTTTCATGAAGAAGAAAATTGAGAAAAGCTAAAATGACTAAGCATTTCTGGAGAAACAGTTGGCAAAACACCGAAGTGATAGGAAGAACAATAAAATAACCTCTGAGATAACATAATAAAACATTCACCAAAATACTGAATCAACACGAAACATGGAATATTTTCTCAAAGTATTTTCATTTATCTATGCCCATTCTCGTTGTGTTTACTTAAAAAATTAGCCTCCCATTCAAAACTATATGCAAAATCCTAGTAAGACTGGAGCAAGCAATCATATATTATTTTATGATCACTCAAATAAAGTAATTAATACATATGCAAAATCCCTTTGTAATGCTAAAAAAAATTAAATACTAAAATTTAATATTGATAATTGATAATGAATTGTGATATAAGTGACATAGATAAGTGATGTAAATAGTAGATCTCAAAAATTTACTAAAAAATCTATTTATTTTTATGGTTTTACAAGACTAAAAATCAAATTAGAATCAAAGGTTACGAGTGAGGGTACATCATAGTTATTATAGGCATGCCCACATTTGATTAACATATAGATATAAGTACCTATGTGTGAGAGTGTAGAAATTTCTTATCTTTCTTCATCATCCATGCCAAACACCATCACCTCCACCATCTTTCTTATTTTTTTCATCTTCCTTCATATCAAATAAATTAAGAGTAGATTACATATAATTATAAATTTTTAGAAGAATAAGTTAGAAAAGGTAAATTATCAACAAGTGATAAAAAAAAAAGAGATAGAGGAATTTTTGAAGAAGTATGTGTTCATGTATTTTAATTTGCAAATATTTATTTTTCTTTGAGTTTTAATGTTTAAATTAGTTTATTGGGTCATTTAGAATGAGATATTTCTTAAATATTGGATAAATGAATTATTGTGTGATATTTGTAGAAATTGAATTTGTTGATGTTGTTTTTCTTAATTTTGGGTGATGATTGTGAAAGTTTTTTATTAGATCATTTGTTAAATACTTGATTAATTTAAGTTTTAGTAAGGTACTAGAAATAAATTCTTTTAATGTCAAAACTTTGATTTTGATACATTTTTATCTTAGATCTTCAATATGATTGTGTTTTATGAAGTTAAAAGTGCAGAATATATGATTTTTGGATGCAATGGGTGTGGCTTAAAGGTGCCATGGGTGTGGTATCAAAGTTGGGACTGCTAAAGGAATAATTACTTTGAAAATAGACCCAAATCAATGCCACAGCCGTGGCAATTGAGTGCCATGACCGTGGGGAAGAAATTGTGGCTATTTCTTTAAACATTTTGATAAAATAGAGCTGTTCTAAATGCCACGGCCGTGGCCCTTGAAGGCCACAACTGTGGGTGTCTACAAAGGCATTTAATAGCTTCATGTTGTATCTCATGGGTGTGGGGTTGAGATGCCACGACCGTGGGGTACTTGGATGATGTTTTTGACTTATATTTCGCGATATACGGGCCTAGTATGAGGCTAATATGTTTATATTTATTACTTTTGTGTTGAGAATTCTTGTGTATGTGTTAAAAGTATGGAAAAGAGTGATAAACTTTGAATTTGTGACAAATATATATAATACTAAATGTTGATGAAAGTATTATTTCATCCAAAGTAATAGTGGGCACTCTGTGCCATCAATAGACACTTTGTGTCACCATACTCAGTGGGCATTCATTTCATAGTGGGCCATTGGCCAAAATTTTATATAGTGGGCATTAAATTGCCAATAGTGACCCGTTATCCAAACCTAGAATTTGAGTTTAGTGTGTATGGCCATAATTAAAGAAGTTATCTACTTTGAAAATAATGTGTTGTATGGTTATTGTTAAACAAATCGATTTTGCATATAATTGTGTTTAGTATTTCAAGGTCCAATGGATTTATTACTTCCTTTATTTAATGTTCTGAAAGTAATACTTTTCATTATTTCTAAACTATTTAATGTGCAGATCTCTTTTCTTTAATTTTTCTTGCATATTGTGAATACATAAACACCACTAAGCTTTGCTTAGTGTGTTAGAACTATTTTCTGACACATAGATCAAACAAGAAGAGTTGAGACTGTAGAGTGAGAAATTTACGTTCCTAGACAACTGCATCATAAAGGTTCAATAACAATATTGTAAATATTGTTTTTATATAGTTCACATGGCAATACCTTATATTTTGTATGACAATTGTACAAGTTTAAGAGTAGTTTGGGAATTTTATTAATGTAAGTTATCAACAGGAGTTCCTTATAATATAACAGATATATGTTTGTAATATCGATTAGTTGTAGTAGTTATTTTGAAAGCTTAACAATTATATTAATATTTAGTAGTAGTTTGTCTTTATTTCTTTAATACATACATAGGCACGTATGTAAAATAAGTGTGAATGTTAGGTGACATCTCCTATATAGTTAAGTGTATAGGCTACGTAGGGTGTATTACACCCTTACCATCATGCAAATTGTGAATGCTGACTTAGATAGGACTCCTACAAAGGTCATGTAATTCAAAGAACTTCACTCCTTCTAGAACAAACCTGTAAGTGACATCGAGGCAAAATTTTAATCTCAGTCAATTATAACGTGTTTGATCAAGACATTCTTTGACAAACCAAATCTTAACATCCACTTTGTTGATTCATCACCCCTAGTTTCACCATTTGCAGCCAAAAATAATCTTAGCTTTCTCTACTTCATGAATATGAAGCCCTATCAACCTACCCCATCATGGAGGATCAAGTAGTATTAAGTTGCACTAAAAGGGTCAAAGACATTCACCGTCTAAAAGGGAAAGGCAGCAAATACGACCAAAAATCATGAAATCCAAATATGCTCAATAGGCAAAGAAGGGAGATAAGTAAGAAAAGATATGCTAAAGGAACTTTATTTTCTCTTTCATTTTCTATCCATATAAATTTTGATAGGAGGGCAAAATAAATCCCTGATATCAAGAAGAAAAGTAAAAGAATGAATGTAACATCAGCACATTTACTAAAACAAAATAGAATTAAACTTAATTAAAATGAAATCAATAATTTAAGGGATTAATGGAGAGTCGGAAGTGATAAATATGAAATATAAATATGATGTATATGTTAAATATATAAAACATATAAAAGTCAAAGGTAGAAATGTAAAAGTCAAAAGTAAATAATAAATCGTGAAAAAGGTTAAAAATATTTAAAAATAAAATTATTTTTGAATGGAAGATGTAAATTCAAATTTTATAATAAATAATTAATTAATTAATTAAAATAATATATTTATATGGATAGAAAATGAAAGAGAAAATAAAGTCAAAATTTTAACTCACCATTTTCTTCTTCCTCTCAAGCTTGGCCAAATTTCCAATGAAGATCAAGGGGATCTTTTTGCTTCTTCCAACATCAAATTCTTCAAGTTTTCAAGATTTTTTGTGGTGGATTTAAAGATTCTTCCATCAAGGGTAAGCTTTCTTACCTATTTCTTCAAGTTTTTGGAAGTATATGACTATGTGAGAAATGAAGTTTTGATGGGTGATTAGATAATTTGATTTATGAGTATGGAAGTTGTTCTTTTGATGAGTAAACAATGACTTTAAGGTTAGATTAAAAAAAATGTTAGGTTCGGTTATGGTTTGAAAGAGTAAGAATGAGAATTAAGGTTTTGAAAATGGTTTTGCTAAAGAATGCTTGTTCATTAGATTGCAACATTTAAATTATGCTTCAATATGATTTTAATGATGAAAATAAACTCAAATTAACATTTGGAATTGGTTAGAAGGAAGGAATAAAGCTGAAGAAGCTTAGGAAAAAATGTTAGGATATTGAAGGATTATGTTTCAATTGATATTTAATAGCTTAAGCACTTTAAAATGTGATCCTAATGTATGGTTTATCTTCCCATTTTTGTTAGGTGTTGAGTAAGTGATAATTCCATTAACTTAGTAGTGAAAGGCTTATTGAAGATTTGGGGAAAAGTGAGCATTTTTAGCTTGGATGTGCTCTTTATAAACCTTGATTTTAGCCCTAACTAGTCCGTTGCCTGAGTTATAAACCTTTTGATTAGATGGTATAATGGTTGAACCTTTAAAACCCTAAAGAGGTTTGATTTGAAGATTCAATTGGGTCTGATATGATGTTAGGGCATTCAGGGGTGTGTCCAAGTCAAACCGGGCCTCCTAATTCAATATGGGACAACCCATATCGAATTGGAAGACCATTTCGATATGGGTACTATCCCATATGGAATTGGGCCCTCCCAATTCGATATGAACCAATATTTTGTCGAATTAGGGTAACTGTATTTCGAGATGGTCTCGGTTTGCCTTGAATTAAAATGGTTTAAACCCGATATGGTCATGTTTTATGCCGAATTCATTAAATCAGTAATCCATTTTTAAAACGGGAAGGTTTCACAACATTTAACCTAGCACGCTCATATAAATACAGACATTTTTCGGGACTTTTGGTTGAGAACTTCAGCAGACTTCAGCAACGAAGAGCACAGGAATAAAAATTAAAAAAAAAACTATAGCAACATCTTGTAGAGACAGAAGAACGAAGAATTAACAAAGAAAGAAAAACAATCGAAGCAAGAGGAAAAGAAAGAGACACATCATATGTAATATCCATGATTTTGGAGATATAAAATTTTATATACTCAATATATATATCTAGAGTATATATAACAAATACATATGGTATATTAATTGTATATGTTGGATTAATACATTACATACTTAATATTTAATACACATATAAGGTATATTTGATGTGTATATAAGATACACATTATTTGCTCATTTGTGTAACATCCCAAATTTTTGAAAAGTTCTAATTTTTAAAAATTTGATAAAATAAATTATAATTTAAATGGATAAATTAAAATAAAGGGATTTTAAATGAAAAAGTGGAACATATGTGTGATATATATGTAAAATATATACAACATATAAAAGTCAACACTTTTTAAAAGAAAAGTCAAAGTAAAAGGGTATTTTGGTAATTAAATCTTAGAAATTTAAAATTAATAAAATAATTCAAAAATAAATTATTTTTGAATGGAAGAGGGAATTTAGGACTTTTAATTTATTAAATAAATAAATTATTAATTAATTATTAAATTATTTTAATATATATATATATATGGTTTAAAATAAAAGATGAAAAGAAAAAGAAAATTTAAAAGTTGTCTTCATCTCTTCTTCTTCTTCTTCTTCTTCAAGGCCGGCCACCATGAGAGCTTAAGGCCAAGGTTTTGATTCTTCCATAGTCCACAAATTGAAGGATTTAACAAGTTTAAAGTGGATTTTTGGTGATTTCCACCAAAATTAGTAAGTTTTCAACTTCTTTATTTGGATTTTATGAAAGTATGAATATGTATGTTTTGGATTTTTGAAGTTCTAAGATTTAATTGTCTATTTGGATATGGATGAAGTTATTTTAAGTGATTAACAATAATTTTAAGGTTAGATTGAAGAAATGGTTGAATTTAAGTTGAGTTTGGTGAAGAGAGAGAATTTCGGGTTATGGAACATTTGGGTTTTTGAAATCATGAGTTTTAATAGTGTAAATTGGTTCCAAATGTGTTGTTTTGATTCATAAAAAGTATTTTAAAGTCAAATATTGGATTTGGTTGTATTTGGTTGGAGTTTGAGAATGGTAGTATTGATTTAGGGTTTTGGAAAAGTGAATTTTCAAGGAATGATTAATTGTTTGATTTTAATGCTTAAATCATGTTATTTAATGATATAAGTGGTGGAAATAAGATTGAAATGATAATTGGATTGATTTGGAATGGAGATCCTTCAATGGTGAAGGTTATGCCATTTTAGGGTTTTGGACATAAGCATGTGGCTAATTAATGTAATTAGTTTAAACATGCTAAAACATGTTTCTAATGATATTAATAAACTTAAAACACTAATTTAAATGGCTTGATATGGTTTTTCAAAGTTAAAGTGAGGCGAAGCTTAATTTTGGGATTTGGTTTAGAGTGATGTTTAATTATGGTTTGATGTTGAGAATACCTTAGAATGTGATATTAAATGATTATGTATGATCACATTTGGTATAAGCATTGAGAGGAAGGAGTTTGCCCAACCCTAGTGTTGAAGGGCAACTTAGAAGAGAAGGTTGGAGGGAGTTTTGAACTTTGTTATGGAGTACTTTCTAAGGTATGTACAAACTTTGAATATAATGTCTATATTTGCATAACATTTGGACTTAACACATTTTGGTTGAAAAATGTGTTAAGCTACTTAGTTCATTGATTGTGTATGAATAATATGCTATGATATTTGTAATGTCATATATGTGTTAAATGCATTGTGAAAAGCCATTGATAATGGCTAATTTGCATAACATGTGAAAGATGCATATTATGTGAAAATACCCAAAGTAATTGGGTAATGTGTTGTGAATGCAAAAATGAGATATGTGTAATAATGAAATGAATTGATATTGATAAAAATGAAAAAAGTGAGAAAAATGAGAAAGATGTGAAAAATGAGAAAAGTGAGAAAAAAATGTGAAAATAAGGCAATGTGCATAGATTAAATATGTGAAAATGAGAATGAGATTAATAATGAGAAATATGAATAAATTGTGTGCCTAGTATGTTATTCAATTTTCAGAGTTCTGGGTTTGGCGGCATGCCTATGATTGCCTATGGGCTATACGCTGGAATGGTGAAAAGATAGGGTCGTAGGCCAAGCCAGCTGATAAATATGATATTTTTGGGGTAAAAAGATTGGGTCGTAAGCTTCAAAAACTGCAGCAGTCTAGCTAGGTTGAGGACCAAGATACTGGGGCCTAAGGGTCTAGCCGGGTTGAGGTCCAAGAGACTGGGCTGTTACATTATCCATGGATATATTACCTACACATGGTGTCATTATGGACCAAAGCAGCAACTCTGAAATTCGAATAGCATATTAGATCCTTTTTGGGCCCATTCTTGTCTTTGCTTTAATGTGAATTATGAATTGAGATATAATGTTATGAGTTGTGATTATGAAACATTTGAAAAATATAAGAAAGTAGAATGATGTGACATCTATATGCATTATGCATTGGCATTGCCTTGAGTTTTATGTGTTGTGCATTGACATTTCATTTGGACTATATTGTTATCAAAGTTTGTACCACTAGGCTTCGGCTAAGCGCGATTGTAATTCATCGCACAAGTGTCATGAACGTTTTGGTAGAGCCGGAGAGTTCTACTAGACCTGGTCGGGTTTAGGATTATATTTTTTGAGCTTGAAGAGTTGTTTTGGGTACATCAAGATCAGAGCCAGTTGCCAGCATGTATATTTTTGAAATTATAGTATATTTTGATATTATGTATGTTATAATATATTTTTGAAGCATATATTTTAAATTGTAAAGAATGATTTGAATAATTTTGTTTAAGATGAGATTTTATATGTAATGTTGATATATATACCTATATATAAGTATTTTGAGAAAATATGGAGAAATTGAGAAGTATTGGTGAATTGGTGAATTGATTTTTTTTGGAGTGTTTGTTTTATGTAGGTTGTGTTTTATTGAATTTTCGAAACGTCCAAATTACAGACAAAACTCTGGCGAATTTTTTTTTCAGAGATTTTCTTATAAAATGTTATTACGGGTTACTATAGCAAGTAAAGAATATTTATATACTATCTAATTTTATATATTTAGTATTTGAAATTTTAAAAGAGAAATGTGTAAATTTTTTTTATTAAATCGATTTGTGACATTTTTATATTGTATATGTGTATTTTACATATGCTGAAAATATGTATTGTACGTATATAGGGTATAAGGGTGTTACATTTATTTTGGTATCAGAGCCTAGGTTTGAGATTCTCGACCTAGGTGGGTTGCTAGAGAGAGAAAATTTGAATTAAAAAAATGATTTTCAATTGTGATGCATGCATTGCCGCTGGTAATTTATCTTATCCCTGATGTGTCATGTCCATTCGACATAATAGATATGAGTTGAAATGACGTCTGAGTTAATATAGATTAGAGTGGCATAGTAGAAGCATCATTCTGGACCTTATGGATTAAGAATTTTTGGAACTTCTATTGAAAATTAAGATTCATAGTTGATTCAATTGATGAATAAGTGGAATTAAGAAAGACACTTTATAAAATGATTTAAGATGTGAAATAAAAAGTTTGAGAAATGGACATGATAGTTATAAAAAAGTTCTATAGGTATGCTATAAAATGATATTTTTGAATTTTTAAATAAATATAGGAACATTGGATGAGTTTGAAAATTTAATGAAAGTTTTTCTATATGTTAGAATCTAATGTATAAAATTTCATAATTTTTAAAGATGAATTACTAATTAAGAAAGGTAGAAGAACATAGATTGTTAGAGGAGTTCCAGAAACTCAGAATCTATAGAAATTGAGAAACATATTTAAAAACTATGGTAAACCCACCTAGAAAAATATAAAAATTTACAATCAATATCATATGTATCCCTATAACATATGGTTAAAATTTCATAAATTTTTATTAAGGTATGGTACCTGAAAAAAAATAGACAATCAGGTGCTGCCAGAGAAATTATTACAGAGATAGATTTTATGATTTTGGAAGATTTAATTTTTAAATATATTAAATCAATTTGGAAAAATCTAAAATTTTAAATATAAGTCCATATATGTGTCAAGTACACATGGCTAAAATTTTACAAGCTTTTATAAAGAATTGGTAAGGAATATAAAAATTGAAAGTGAGAGTGACATGAAACTAAGGAAGTCATACAATTTTGTATACATGAGTAATAAATTAATTTCATGAGACAAATGAATGAAGAAAATTATGAAAATTTATATACATATGGGTAGAAGTATGAAGAAGGAATATAGAGTTTTTAATAATTTGCAACAAAGAGTTCATAATTAAAATCAAAGAGCGAAATCACATATGATAGCGAATTATTTATTATGGAACAATAATGCATGATTTAGGGTTGAGTGTGTAAAATTAAAGTATCTAAGTGGATGAGATTTGGTGAGGTTCATGTTGTTGGTTGTATTATGTAGAATTTTAATTTTTGAAATGGGTTTTCATAGTTGTGAGAGTGATGTACTTTGATATTATGTTAATATATAGGTAATGCTTAAAAATTTGGCTCTTGAAAGTGAGATTAATATAATGAAGTTTAAGTAAAGTAGTAAGTTGGAAATTTAGAGTTGTAAGGAAATTTTGATGAGGGTTGTTTAAATATTGGTAGTTTAATGTTTTATAAACATGGGAGTAATTTTGAATGAGTAATATTATTTATAAAAGTACTAACTAAGGTATAATGTGGTTGATAATATAGAAATTTATTATAAAATAAAGAGAAATGATTAAGCAAGTGAAAATGAGTTACTTTAGGTAATTGAATTGGAAATGATGAAAATGGATATGAAGGGTATAATAATTGAAAAAAAATGTGTGAGAGAGATGTCACATTGGAAATGTGACTAAGATTTATATGAAGTGTTAAATATATATATATAATAAGAAACTTATTTAAAAAATGAGATATTAAATAAAAAAGATGTTAATTATGTTGTGGTAAGAGTGTATATATATGTTGAATTGATGAATAATTTAAGTAATGTCAAAAGAATGAGAAATGATAATGCTCTCTGAAAGGTGATAAATGTTAGCTTTGTATAGGTTGTATGTAAAAGAGGAATTGAGTATAATTGTATGATATGTGTGATGAGATTTTTCAATATGAATGCTATTGTGATATGTGGATGATTAAAAAAAATATATGTTATCGAGTATTTGCTACCTTATACAATTACTTGTCTAGTGATATTGAGAATGACATTGCATGTATTAATAGACCTAAGAGAGATTAGGTCTTGACTTGCGTAGAGATAGGTCATGTGATGAAATTGAGATTGAAATTGGACTCGAGCAGCGTTGGACGGTGAAATTGTTATTATAACAACTAAACTTGATGATTATGTAGTGTTTTGGGCCCAAAGTATATGCGTATAAATAAGAGATTGTAAGGAAAAGGAAAGTATAATGAAGAAAGTATGGAAGTAAAAAAAATAAAAGAATAAAATTTTTATAAGAGATAGATTAGAAATGGAGTAATAAATGGAAATTGTGTAAAATTAGCATATGAACAATTGTATATATTGTTTATATCATATTTGTACTAGTTTTCAGTATGATTTTTATGTGTTTTTAGTTAATGTTTTGATTTATTTTTGTTTTAAGTTTGTTTAAAGTGTTTGTTTTAGGTTTAAGTGTAAAAACTCCCTTAGATGGTCAAAACAATCAAGAAAAATGAAGAAAGTGCATGAATCAAGCAAGACATGGCCAAGCTTGGCCAAAGCAAGCTTGGCCATGTCACTCAAAAGAATTCCAAGACAGTAGCTGACACGCCCAAGAGACACGGCCAAGCCACTGGCCGTGTCTCACCCAAGAAAAAGAAACCAAGAAAGAAAAAAAAAATAGAGGCAGTACTTGACACACTCACAGACATGGCCATGTCTTTGCCCATGGCTTGGCCATGTCTTATTGTCTTGGCCGTGTTTCATACAAAAATAGAGGCAATACTTGACACACTCACAGACATGGCCATGTCTTTGCCCATGTCTGATCGACATGGCCATGTTGCTTGAAGCTTGGCCATGTCTCATTGTCTTGGGCGTGTCCCTCAAAGAAATAGAAGGTAGAAGGCGACACTGGCAAGAGACATGGCCAAGCCACTGGCCATGTCACATGGCATGGCCAGGAGCTTGGCCGTGTCACCACTTGAGAAGAAAGAAAAGAAAGAAGGCAGAAGGCGACACTGCCAATCAACATGGCCAAGCCACTGGCCATGTCACATGACATGGCCAAGAGCTTGGCCGTGTCACTCCATGAAACCAAAGAAAAGAAAGAAAAGAAAGAAGGCAGAATGTGACACTGGCAAGAGACATGGCCAAGCCACTAGCCATGTCACATGACATGGCCATGTCGCTTGAAGCTTGGCCATGTCTGCTCGTCTTGGGACCAAAGAAAAGAAAAAGAAAGAAAAGGAGCAGCAAGAGACATGGCCAACTAGCTTGACCGTGTCCCAAAGAAAGATGAGAGACATGGCCAAGCCACTCATGGCTTGGCCATGTCACCTATTAAATATTTGAATTCTTTTGCATGAAGTGGGGGACAAAGTGGGGGACAAGACCTTTTGTTTGCCAAAAGAAATGCTAAACAAAGAAATAGTGGGGAACAAAGTAAAATGGTGTGAGTTGGAAGGCATGGGTGTGTATTTTGAATGAATTAAAAGGAGAAGAAGAGGGAAATTGGAGGTAGTTCTTGGCTCTTCATCTTCAACCTCCATTTCTATCCTCTCCACCTTCTCCATCTTCCATTTACAAGTTCTTTGAGATTCTTTAGGATAAATTGGGTTAACAAGTTCTTGAAGGTTGAAAAAGCTTCATTGAAGGGTTTGGTGACTTGAGAAAGCTCCATTCCATCTTCCAAAGGCATAATCAATTGAAGGTTTGGTGACTTGAGAAAGCTCCATTCCATATTGTAAAGGGGAATCAACCATTGAAGAGGGCTTGAGTTCTTCATCGTATATCAAGTGGAGCTCGGAGGAAGACTAGTAATCCTACTCTTGGCATCTTCACAAGGGATTTTTCTATTCTCTCTTTTAATTCATTTCTATTGTTGTTGTTGTATTAAGAGAACTGATATTGCAATGAACAATTTGTATTTGATTAATATTGAGTTGAATGGTTGTTTTAAATTGATGATGTTGAGCTAAATACCCATGCCTAGGGCTTGTAGTATATTTGATTGAAAGTCTTAATTTGATATTTCCATTGATGGTCCTTGTTGATTGGTTGATTGTATTGTATTAAATGCTAGGTTGATAGATTAGCTACCTATTAATCTTTGAATGTTGGATGACGGACCGAGAGGTGAAATTTGATATCGAAATTATGCAATTGACTACCCTATGAATGAATTAGAAATATAAGTTCTAGGGTTTCTATTAATTTGGTAATGCAAAATAATTGGTTATTGTTAATTCATGAATTTGAGAACTAATGAATTGGTAATTGACTAATTAACCTTAAGGAACAAATTAATTACAAGGTTATGTTAATGGATAATTGAGAATTGGGCTTTGATTGAATGGACCTATGACCCTAGGCACCTTCCCAAGAATCGATTTGATCTTGTACAACCTTCACACATCAACCCTACGCACGCTAATTTTAGGTTTAAATTGTCCTTCCACAATTCCGAACAACAAACACTTCTATATTTAAATAACTTGTCAATCAAGCTATTACGAACCACACCTTCTTGGGGAAACGACCTTGGGGTGATCACCTTTGCTACAACTACCTCGTATACTTGCGAGTGACGCTTGTAGTAGTACTTAATTCGAGAGCAACAAGTTTTTGGCGCCGCTACCGGGGAGGGTTGTCGAAGTAGTAATAGTTTGATTTATTTTTTTAATTTATTTACTCGCTTGTCTGTTTTCTTTAAATTACTAAAGTTGTTCTTTTTATTTTTTCTGGGGAAGGCTGTTTAAGTAGTGATAGTTTGATTTTTCCTTACAATTTAATTGATTGTTTGTTTTCTTTGAATTGATTGTTTGTTTTGTTTGATTTTCTTCCAATTTAATTATTTGTTTGTTTTCTTTAAGTTGCTAAGTGCCTTTTATAAATATGCAGTTTTCAAGGTACGTAGGGGTTTATGATGATAACCCTAACTCTGACATGGCATGGCAATTAGCAGAATTAATTAACCAACTTAAGATTCTAAATGCAAGAGGAAGAACACATATGCCTACTCGTGAAGTATGCTCAGCATGTGGCATTGCAGGGCATAGCACAAACATGTGTTCATTTGGTTATGGACAATACCAAGAGAGGCAAGAGGAAGAATATGCCTATGAAAGTTTCCAGCAAATGGGTGGAAATGACCCATATCCCAGACCTTATAATTCAAGCTGGGGAAGCCACCCAAATTTGTCTTGGGAAAATCAACAGTAAATTTCTCCTCAAAATTTTTTTCAACCTTACCAAAGAAATCCTTACTCTCAAGAACAATATTCAAATCAATATCACCTTAAGAGACCCACATTGGAGGATAGTTTGAATGCCTTCATTCAAACTAGCGCACAAAATCAAGATCGACTTAAGGAACCCACTTTGGAAGATAGTTTGAATGCCTTCATTCAAATTAGTGCACAAAATCAGGATCAATGCAAGAAATCCACAGTGGAAGATGATTTGAATGCTTACCTTCAAATTAGCACACAAAATCAGGAATGGAGCAATGAGAGGTTTGATTCTTTGGAAGAATCATTGAAGAGGGTGGAAGCTCAAGTTGGGCAACTGGCACATCAACTCCAAGCAAACCAAGAAGAGGAATTTCCTAGCCAACTGGAGCAAGTCAAGGTAATCACAAATTTGAGGAGTGAACAGGTGATATATAACATTTCTTGTGATTCCTTTGATGCAGGAACTAATCAAGAAAAAGATGGTGAGGAAATACAACCATACATAGAGGAGTTAATTCAATCAAAGGAGGAGGAGAATTTGGAAGCATCAACTTCAACAAAAGTGCATGAACCTCCAAATCCTTGTATGCCACCAATCCCATTCCCAAGCAGGCTGAATGAAGAGAAACAAGGTATGCAACTTTCTAAACTTTATGACATGCCCTATAGTGAAGATAGTGAAGATAAGCTTGAGGTGGCCATGACCTTAGAAGTAGAGCCTAATTTTTCCAATTTAGAAATTGAGGAGAGCAATTTACAATTAAATAATGAGATTGTTGAGGGGAAGATTCAAATTGCTAAAGAGGATGAAGAAGTGGTTCAACCAAACTTGGTTGAACATAAAAAGACCCCAAGAATTTTGAAAGATTTTTTGGTTGGGGAGTACAGTATGCAACAAATTATCATCTCTCCCACTCTTAGTGGTGAGAATGAGCAAAAACCATATATAACCATGTTGCAAACTAAAAAAGGTTCTTACCACGTCCCTATAGCATTAGAGAATCAAGCTAAGACGTCCCTCGCATGTTCTTTTTGGACAATTGCTCTTCCAAGGATGCTACCTAGGTTTTTGAATACATTGGGCACATTTCAAAGTTGCATGTTGTTCATCCTCTCACACGTGGGCTCCAATTGCATTATGGGTGGAAGGAGCCCTACACATCGTACATGGGAACGATGGAAATCAGGTATCATCTAAACTCTCTTTTTAGTTTATGCATGCTCACATTGAGGACAATGTGAATCTTTAAGTGTGGGGTGCATTATGTGTTTTGTGTTTTTACTTTTGCTTTGTGATTTTACTTTTAAGTTATTGTTATAAAATTGTTAATAGATGACCTTTGAATTCTTGAAGCATGAAATTGAGAATTGAGTAGAATTGGTGCTTATTGTCAATTTTGTTGGTTTTTCCTTGCATTGCCATTAACCTTGTGTTTTATTAGTTTTTGTCATAGAATTGTATCTTATTTATTATGATGATTATTGTTTTCTCTAGGTATTTCGGTAGTTTTTATCTGTTTATTTAGTGATTTCATCAATTCTGGTAGTTTTAATTTATTCTTGTGTGTTATGTCATTTTTATACTAGTTTTTAGTGTGGTGTTTATGTATTTTCGGTTAATTTTTCATTTGATTCTTGTTTAAAGTTTGTTTCAAGTGTTTGTTTTAGGTTAATATGCAAAATATTTCCTTGGAAGAAAGAATAGCATGAAGCAGCAAGACACGGCCAAGCCACTGGCTGTGTCTCACCTTAAGGGCAAAACCAAAGGAACCAAGAAAGGAAGGAAAATCTAGCAGAAGTTGACATTGGCAGGTGACACGGCCAAGCCACTGGCCGTGTCACATGACACGGCCACAAGCTTGGCCATGTCCCATATTTAGCCAACGAAGAAGACCAAAGAAAGAAGAGCAAAGAACGAAGAGAATCAATAGGTGACACACCCAGGTGACATGGCCAAGCCACTGGCCATGTCACATGACATGGCCAGGAGCTTGGCCATGTCACACTCAATTCCACAGAAGCAAAGAAGAAAGATTACACAGAAGCTGACACATCTAGGTGACACGGCCAAGCCACTGGCCGTGTCACTCCATGGGGCTAAGGAAAGAAAGGAGACATGGATTTTGAGCGAGGGTTTTGTATAAATAAGAAGATTAGGGTTTTTGAAAGGGGTTACACATTTTATCAGCCGTCAAACATAAACTTTTGAACTATCATTCATTTTCTTTTGGAATTTTGATTACACTTTCATACAAACAGTCTAGATTAAATTTGTTTTAGCCACTGCAATATTCTTCTAGCAAAGATATGAATAAGAGATTCTTCAGAAGCTAAAGAAAGTTTGTAATTTGGTTTTGTTCTCAAACTCTATCTCTTAAGTTTCATTGGAATTGTATTCATGAATTCTATTATGTCTAAATTAATTTCTTTGAATTTTAATGAGATGAATTTGTTTGATAGCATTATTATGAACTAATTTGATCTAGTCTAGGTTTTGTATGGATCTACTATGATTGTATGAAATGGTTATTGCTCTTAACTGAATCATTTCTTTAGCCTTAATTGAATGGAATACTGTTAATATATAATTGATTGGCCGCCACTTATGTGTTTGAGGTATTAGATGAAGGATTGAGAAATGAAGTCTAATGCTAGAACAATTCTATTAGGGACTTAGGTGAATTAGAAATATAAACCTAAGAAAAAGATCATTTCAATCGTAACAAGATTATTTGAAAGAGGTTTGAATGCGAGAGCTTATTTCCTTGATTCGATTAATTAAGTTGCTTGAAATCTAATCTTTGAAATTAAATTGGTTGAGAGGAATAGCCGTTCATACATATAAGTAAGTAGAGAAGTGCAAACCCTAGACCTTTCTATTAAGTGAATCAATATATCAGCTTAGTTTACTTTCATTGTTTTAAATTTCACTCGATCTGTAACACCCCTATACCCCGTATACGCAAACTACATACTACGATACCTGCAATATATGTATACCGAATACAAGAGTGCCACGGTTTATAATAAGCAAACCAATCTTTCATATATTAACAACATTATAGGAAAACTTAAAACATTTAAGTTATATCCTAAAACACAATAGATAAAACGTTCATTTAATACACAGCGGAAAATGTAGCTGTATTTACAAATACATAAACATCAAAAATCAAATTTTACAAAACATAAAGGTTATACATGTTTGGCAGTTCGTCTCTGATCTTTAAGCCCCCTATCAATACTTCAGAGTCTAGACTCAACTCGGTCTAGCTAAACTCTCTGGCTCTACCCTGTCACCTGCGTGATGAATCACAATCGCGCTAAGTCAATAGCTTAGTGGTACAAACCACAATAACAATATGTTTCAATGCAATGCCAATGTCACACATTTCAACAACAAAAACAATCTTCATAAATGATATTTTCATATTTTTCATAACACTACTTTCCATTATTTTATTCAATTGTTTCACCATTCATGAATAACATTGAAACAAAGACAAGCATGGGCCCAAAAGACACTAATATGCCATTCAACTTTCAGAGTTAATGTTTTGGTTCAATTATCACATTTATCATTATCATTATCCCAACTAGGCTTCAAGGATTAGGCTCAACCAAGCTTCAAGGGGAACAAAGCATGCTAAGTAACCAAACCCAACCTGGCTTCAAGAACCAAACCCAACCTAGCTTCAAGGGTTGTAACATCTCAACTAGGCTTCAAGGATTAGACCCAACCAAGCTTCAAGGGGAGTTAAGCATGCTAAACTTCAACCCAACTTGGCTTCAAGGATCAAGCCCAACCTAGCTTCAAGAGATTGTTACTATTAGGCATGCCACCAACAACAAAACTCTGAAAATGGAATAACACATTAGACACACAATTCATTCATTATTTCATTATCAATTTCATTCTCATCTTCTCATAATCATTTAGGCAACCATGCCTCAATTATCTCATTTGTATCATTATAGCCAACAACAATGGCTTCACATCTCATCAATAGAGTATACATAACCAATTGTATTGAACATCATCATCTAGGCAAACATGCCCCACTTATTTCATTTGAATCATTATAGCCAACCACAATGGCTTCACATCTTATCATATCTCAATTCATATCAAAGCAATTCATCATTTAAAGTATTCATCATAACCAATTGCATTACACATACATTTTGAATGATCATCATATCTTTCACATTATACCAATCATAACATTAATCAAATTGTATTAACAATATAGTAAATTACTTAACACATTTACAACCAAATGTGTTAAGTCTCAAATTCATGTAAATGTAGGCAACCATGTAAGTTTGTACTTACCTCAAGAGCAACTCACCCCAATCTATACACTTCTTCTTCCAAGAATTCTAAACACTTAGGTTAGGGAAACTCAACCTCTTCACAACCTAATTCAAAAGGAATAACACACACTTATTTACAAATACACATGAATTCCAAAACAATTCTTCACCTATTAGTCTCATACTAGACCCATAGATCACAAATTACAAGCCAACACACTATCTAGGACCCCACGGTCATGGCCTCACAACCCTACGGTCATTGGCTCACAACCCCCACGGGCGTGGGTTAGAAAATGAATTTGTCCTGTAACACCCCTATATCCCGTATACGTACCAAGCATGCTTAAACGATCGTAAAATACGTATACTGAATATAGAAAATGCCACAGTTTAAAAAGACACAACAATTATTTTTCTAAATAAGTGAAACCAATCTCAAACATTTAAAAGAAATCCAAAAGACACCGTATATATATAAAAACATTTATTAATTCACAGCGGAAGTTATTACAAATATGATATAAATCAAAGTTTACAAAACATAGAATATATACATGATTGGCAGCTCTTCTCCGATCTTTAAGTCCCAAAATAACTCTTCAATGTCTACTCTCACTCGGTCTCGAGGAGCTCTCGGGTTCAACTTTGTTACCTGCGCAATCAAACACTATCGCGCTAAGCCATCGGCTTAGTAGTACAAAATATACCAACATAATACTTTAAGGCAATGTAATGTCACACATCTAAATCATAAAGTTAACATCATAAGTGAAAAGCTAACATCACACTTATATATTTCATAAACCACACACATAGAAGCACATCACATTACCACATCAAACTACATTTAATATCATAACAATATTCATATTACTTCTTCATAGTTTCATAGTTTTTACCATTCAAGAATCACATTATATACAAAGACAAGCATGGGCACAAAACACTCTAATATGCCATTCAATTTTCAGAGTTAATGCTTTTGTTTTGTTATCACATTTATCATTATCATAAACCCAACTAGGCTTCAAGGATTTAGGTTCAACCAAGCTTCAAGGGGAACAAAGCATGCTAAGTATCAACCCAACTTGGCTTCAAGAACCAATCCAACCTAGCTTCAAGGGTTGTAACATCTCAATTAGGCTTCAAGGATCCAATCCAACCTAACTTCAAGAGAATGTTACCAATAGGCATGCCACCAATAACAAAACTCTGAAAATGAATAACACATTAGACACACAATTCATTTATTATTTTATTCTCAAATCTCATCATCAATTAGGCAAACATGTCTTATGTCCTTCCAATAGAATCATCATAGCCAAACACAATGGCTTCATATCACATTTGAGTTATCATAGCCAATTACAATGGCCTCATATCATATTATATCATATAGCATCATTGATACAACATTTCAAAGTACATTATTCATATAACACATTACCATTTACAAGAGTCACAATGCATAATACATAACCTTGTTCATATAGTATCATATGCATTATCAAATGTAAGTTCAAACTCAATCATATAAGAAGAGCAAGGAAAAATTACAGTAACCAACACACTCAAGGGACACGGCCAAGCTTGTGGCCGTGTCTCTCAACCAAAAGCAACAGAAGCCAACATGGGCAAGGGACACGGCCGTGTCCTCTCCAAAAATCACCAAACACGGCCAAATTTCCATGGACTTGGCCGTGTCTCTCAAAAATACCTTAGGTTGGCCGTGTCTCTTCCTTGGTTTGGCCGTGTCTCTCATGTATACAAACCCTAACTATGGCCAACTCTCTTTTGATTGAATAAAAACACAATATACACAACATAAACTCATTCAAATGAATGTAATCAAAATCATTAACACTTATTTTGCATGTTTAACACAATATTCACATTAAC
This sequence comes from Garcia nutans, assembly GCA_947685225.1. Classification (NCBI taxonomy): domain Eukaryota; kingdom Viridiplantae; phylum Streptophyta; class Magnoliopsida; order Malpighiales; family Euphorbiaceae; genus Garcia; species Garcia nutans. Next base: position 24,561,898 of record CANTUV010000007.1, on the reverse strand, counting down.
CATACATCAACAATCCATTTAATCATCTACCATTTCAAAAACCCTAAAACCAAACATCACCCTTAACTTATCATCTTCCAACCAAAAACAACATCAATCCAACCTTTTTAACTTATAATCAATCTCAACACTTATAAGCTCATCTCCAACACACCTATTCATAATCTTAACACATCACAACCCACCTCAAACATAACATCAAAAATAACAAAGATAAATAAGAGAGTACTTACCTTAAATGAAGAAATTTCACAAATCTCCAACCAACTCCTTTGATTTCTCCTTCAATTTGATTCTACCATCAAGAACACCTCTCTTGCTCTCTCCTCTCTTGAATAGCCGGCACACAAAGGAGAAGAAAAGAAAATAATCCCAAGTCAAACTTCTTTTCTTCTTTAAATATCCACCAAGCAATTCTAACAAAGCAATTACCTAAATGCCCTCACCCATTTAACTTAACCTTTGTTATTTATGCCCATTTAAGTAATTTCACATATCACACATAAAAATATCTTCTTCCAATGACTCTCCATTTGACTTATGTATATGTTATTTATATTAACATATATACAACATATACATTTCCTTTCTTCACATAACTTTCCTTTGCAAAAACATATGTACATTAAATTCAAATCAAACAACAATTGTATTAAAACTTCTAGGGCATACATTAGGATATTACAATTCTCCCCCTCTAAAAAGAAATTTCGCCCTCGAAATTACCTGATATCAAGTCTGAAATAGTTGAGGATATTGATCTCGCACTGATTTCTCACTTTCCCAAGTTGCCTCTTCCTTTGCATGATTCTTCCACAGAACCTTTACCAAAGGCACTTTCTTATTTCTCAACTCTTTTACATCACGTGCCAAGATAGCAACTGGTTCCTCTTCAACTGTCAGATCTGGATTTACTTCGATAGATTCTATTGGCAATACATGAGATGGATCCGACCTGTATCTCCTCAACATAGAAACATGAAATACATTATGGATCTTATGCAACTCAGGTGGCAAAGCAAGCCGATAAGCAACTGGTCCAACTCTTTCCAAAACTTCATACGGTCCAATGAAACGAGGACTCAATTTCCCTTTCCGACCAAACCTCAAGATCTTTTTCCAAGGAGACACCTTCAAAAATACTTTATCTCCCACATTATACTCAATGTATCTCCTCTTCAAATCTGAATAAGATTTCTGCCGGTCCGAAGCTGTTTTCAACCTATCTCGAATCATTTTCACTTTCTCTTCAGTTTCTTTAACCAAATCAGGACCAATTAACTTACCTTCACCAAGTTCATTCCAACATAGAGGTGTCCTGCACCGTCTACCATACAATGCTTCGAATGGGGCCATACCAATGCTGGCTTGATGACTGTTATTGTAAGCAAATTCAACAAGTGGTAAGAATCCATCCCAACTTCTAGAGAAATCAATGACACAGCTTCTCAACATATCCTCAATAATCTGTATCACCCTCTCAGACAGCCCATCTGTCTGAGGATGAAAAGCAGTGCTGAAATGTAACCGAGAACCCAAAGCACCATGTAAACTCTTCCAAAACCTTGAAACATACCCCTGTCACACCAGTCCTCCAACAAGGACCACCATGTGGTCTACCACAATGAATGCATATGGGTAAGGTGGATCTCTGCATCACTGGGGTAGGAGCACTCGCCACTGAAACTGTAGGTCTAGATCTATGCCTCTGAAATTATACTGACCTACCCGCTGGCCTCTGACTCCTACTAACCCGAGGAACAAAACTTCCTTTACCTCTTTTCACAGATGAAGACCCTGCCTCAAACTGGGGCCTTCTAACCCTGATCTCTTCCTCTGAAGCAGCTGCAATAACCTGAGCTCTCTCCACACTTCGAGCTGCTGCAACAAGCTGGGAAAAATCATGATATCTAGATCCAGCCACATGACACATGATAGAGGGCCTCAATCCCTCCTCAAATCTCCTACATCTATCTATCTCATCAGAAATAATACCCCTAGCATAATGGCTCAATCGAATAAACTCAACCTCATACTCAGTTACAGTCCAGTTATCTTGCTTTAAACTCAAAAACTCCATCTTCTTCATGTCTTTTTACTCCCTAGGAGTATACTTCAATTCAAACTCTCTTAGAAAATCAGCATAGGACAATGTTGGTGGATCATCCATATCATGGGGCACTGTCTTCCACCAGTCATATGCGTCCTTTTGCAACAATGATCTTTCATAATCAAACTTTTCCTCTGGAGTGGCTTGCAACTGAACAAATATTCTCTGTACTTTATCTAGCCACTGCTCAGCTACAGCTGGATCAATAGTACCCAAGAAGTCTTCTGCTCCATATTTCCTTAATTTATCATACTGTCTCACTGATACCAAAGGCTGTGGGGGTGGTGGCGGTGGTTGCACTGGTTCTTGCCTCAACAAATCAATCACATGCCTAAACCAACCTGGAGGAACCTCCTCACCAGCTGGTCTCCCCAACACAGAAGCAGGTGCCTCACCAGCACTATCAACTCTAGCTCCCTCTCTAATCTCATCAGGAGCTATACTCTCAGCACTACCCTCGACTGTCTGATGTGAGTGAGAATCCATCACAACCTATATCTGTAAACACAGCAGAATACCTTTCATTAAAGATCAGAGACTGCCAATGCCAAACGTGTATGTTATTCAAAAATCCACGTTTTAAAATCAAAACACTCTTTTTCTTACACTTGACCTAGGTTGAGAATCTCAAACCTAGGCTCTGATACCAAAACAATTGTAACACCCCTATATCCTGTATAGGTACCAAGCATGCTTAAACGATCGTAAAATACGTATACTGAATATAGAAAATGCCACAGTTTAAAAAGACACAACAATTATTTTTCTAAATAAGTGAAACCAATCTCAAACATTTAAAAGAAATCCAAAAGACACCGTATATATATATAAACATTTATTAATTCACAGCGGAAGTTATTACAAATATGATATAAATCAAAGTTTACAAAACATAGAATATATACATGATTGGCAGCTCTTCTCCGATCTTTAAGTCCCAAAATAACTCTTCAATGTCTACTCTCACTCAGTCTCGAGGAGAACTCGGGTTCAACTCTGTTACCTGCACGATCAAACACTATCGCGCTAAGCCATCGGCTTAGTAGTACAAAATATACTAGCATAATGCTTTAAGGCAATGTAATGTCACACATCTAAATCATAAAGTGAACATCATAAGTGAAAAGCTAACATCACACTTATATATTTCATAAACCACACACATAGAAGCACATCACATTACCACATCAAACTACATTTAATATCATAACAATATTCATATTACTTCTTCATAGTTTCATAGTTTTTACCATTCAAGAATCACATTATATACAAAGACAAGCATGGGCACAAAACACTCTAATATGCCATTCAATTTTCAGAGTTAATGCTTTGGTTTTGTTATCACATTTATCATTATCATAAACCCAACTAGGCTTCAAGGATTTAGGTTCAACCAAGCTTCAAGGGGAACAAAGCATGCTAAGTATCAACCCAACTTGGCTTCAAGAACCGATCCAACCTAGCTTCAAGGGTTGTAACATCTCAATTAGGCTTCAAGGATCCAATCCAACCTAACTTCAAGAGAATGTTACCAATAGGCATGCCACCAATAACAAAACTCTGAAAATGAATAACACATTAGACACACAATTCATTTATTATTTTATTCTCAAATCTCATAATCAATTAGGCAAACATGCCTTATGTCCTTCCAATAGAATCATCATAGCCAAACACAATGGCTTCATATCACATTTGAGTTATCATAGCCAATTACAATGGCCTCATATCATATTATATCATATAGCATTATTGATACAACATTTCAAAGTACATTATTCATATAACACATTACCATTTACAAGAGTCACAATGCATAATACATAACCTTGTTCATATAGTATCATATGCATTATCAAATGTAAGTTCAAACTCAATCATATAAGAAGAGCAAGGAAAAATTACAGTAACCAACACACTCAAGGGACACGGCCAAGCTTGTGGCCGTGTCTCTCAACCAAAACCCTCTCAACCAAAAGCAAAAGAAGCCAACATGGGCAAGGGACACGGCCGTGTCCTCTCCAAAAATCACCAAACATGGCCAAATTTCCATGGACTTGGCCGTGTCTCTCAAAAATACCTTAGGTTGGCAGTGTCTCTTCCTTGGTTTGGCCGTGTCTCTCATGTATACAAACCCTAACTATGGCCAACTCTCTTTTGATTGAATAAAAACACAATATACACAACATAAACTCATTCAAATGGATGTAATCAAAATCATTAACACTTATTTTGCATGTTTAACACAATATTCACATTAACCATACATCAACAATCCATTTAATCATCTACCATTTCAAAAACCCTAAAACCAAACATTACACTTAACTTATCATCTTCCAACCAAAAACAACATCAATCCAACCTTTTTAACTTATAATCAATCTCAACACTTATAAGCTCATCTCCAACACACCTATTCATAATCTTAACACATCACAACCCACCTCAAACATAACTTCAAAAATAACAAAGATAAATAAGAGAGTACTTACCTTAAATGAAGAAATTTCACAAATCTCCAACCAACTCCTTTGATTTCTCCTTCAATTTGATTCTAGCATCAAGATCACCTCTCCTGCTCTCTCCTCTCTTGAATAGCCGGCACACAAAGGAGAAGAAAAGAAAATAATCACAAGTCAAACTTCTTTTCTTCTTTAAATATCCACCAAGCAATTCTAACAAAGCAATTACCTAAATGCCTTCACCCATTTAACTTAACCTTTGTCACTTATATGCCCATTTAAGTAATTTCACATATCACACATAAAAATATCTTCTTCCAATGACTCTCCATTTGACTTATGTATATGTTATTTATATTAACATATATACAACATATAAATTTCCTTTCTTCACATAACTTTCCTTTGCAAAAACATATTTACAATAAATTCAAATCAAACAATAATTGTATTAAAACTTCTAGGGCATACATTGGGATATTACATGTCCAATCTGCTTAACACCCTCACGGTCGTGGCATCCAAGGGCCACGGGCGTGGCATCCAAAATGCTTCTGTTTCGGACCAAACTCATGTATTCTAGGCTTCCAACTTCAATAAACACAAACACATAGAAAATCTAAGATAATAATTTGATCAAACTTACAACATACATCAATTACCAACTCACAACTCTAACTCTTCCAACACCAAACCTAACTCCATCTCTTCATTTCAACCCCAAAATCAAAATCAATTAAACCCAACACTCTTAAACACACCACAATCAAACATATTCATGCTCTTAATAATCCAACACCAAACTCAAACACAACTTAAAATAAAACAAGAGAATCAAGAGAAAACTTACCAAAGTTAATGAAATTTCTTAAATTTTCCACTTGATTACTTGAAATCTTCTTCAATTTTAACCTTGGAAAAAAAAATCAAAAACTCACTTCTCTCTTGCTTAGGTGATGCCCGGCCAACAAGGAAAAGAAAAGAAAATGAAGAAGAAAATGAAGAAACCAAGAGGCAAAGTCAAACATTTATTCTCCACTTAAACCTCCACCAAGCAATATATCATTAAAATATTCTAAAATATTCTCTTCCACTCATTAATTTTCCTTTTAAATTATTTCACTAATTAATTAAAATCAATTATTTCTTCTTTTGACCATATAATAATTTGACTTGTATATGTTGTATATATCTCTATATATACAGCATATACACATCTCTCTTTTCATTTTTAATCTTCCCACTTAAACATATACATTAAATCCAAATACAACAATAATGCCAAAACTTTTAGGGTATACTTTGGGATATTACAATTCTCTCCCTCTAAAAAGAAATTTCGTCCTCGAAATTACCTGATATCAAGTCTGAAACAACTGAGGATACTGATCTTGCATCGCTTTCTCACTCTTCCAAGTTGCCTCTTCTTTTGCAAGATTCTTCCAAAGAACTTTTACAAGTGGTACTTTCTTATTTCTCAACTCTTTCACTTCATGTGCCAAAATATCAACTGGTTCTTCTTCAAATGTCAGATCCGAATTCACCTCAATAGATTCAACGGACAGAACATGAGATGGATCTGATCTGTACCTCCGCAACATAGAAACATGAAAGACATTATGGATTCTATCCAACTCAGGTGGCAAAGCAAGTCAATAAGCAACTGGTCCCACTCTTTCTAATACTTCATAAGGTCCAATAAAACGAGGACTTAGCTTCCCTTTCCTACCAAATCTCAAAATCTTTTTCCAACAACACCGGTCTTTGAAGCAACCCTGTTGGAAATTGATGCTCAGCCTTCACTCTTTGACAAGTGAGACATTTGGATACAAACTCCGCTATGTCTCTCTTCATACCTGACCACCAATAATGTTGCTTCAAATCATGATACATCTTAGTATTCCCAGGGTGCATAACAAAAACCGACTGATGTGCTTCCTCTAAAATAGTCTTTCTCAATCTTGCATCATCAGGAACACACAGTCTATCTTTGAACCAAAGGCTACCATCGCTTCTCACATGGAAATCTCGGCTCTCCCCATTTTGGCAATCTGAAACAATCTTCTGAATTTCCTCATCAGCCAATTAAGCCTCTAAAATCTGATCCAACAACACCGGTCTCAACTGCAGTTGAGCTAACAATGCACCATCATCACATGATTCAAAACTAGCATGCAACGATCTCAACTCAACAAGCAACGAGAGTGAATAAACAGTCAATCCTGCTAAAGACTTCCAACTCAAGGCATCAGATACAACATTTGCCTTACCAGGGTGATAATCAATCAAACAGTCGTAATCTTTGATCAGCTCCAACCATCGTCTTTGCGAAGATTCAGCTCTCTCTGAACCCCCAAATATTTCAAACTCTTATGATCTGTATAAATGAAACACTTCTCTCCATACAAATAATGTCGCCAAATCTTCAAAGCAAAAACTATGGCTGCTAACTCCAAATCATGCGTCGGATAATTAAACTCATGCGGCTTCAACTACCGAGAAGCATAAGCTATAACTTTACCTTCTTGCATCAAAACACAACTTAAACCATTATGTGAAGCATCACTATAAATCACATATGGTTTATCTTCCACAGGCAAAGTAAGAACAGGAGCTTGAGTCAACATCTCTTTCAACTGCTCAAAACTAGCTTGACATTGATCTGTCCACACAAATCTAACTCTCTTTCAAAGTAATCTGGTGAGTGGAGTAGCTATCAAAGAAAAACCTTTCACAAAGCGTCGATAATAGCCTGCCAAACCCAGAAAACTTCTAATTTTAGTCACAGACTTCGGTGGACTCCAATTCAAAATAGCCTCAACTTTACTTGGATCAACTCTTATACCATCTGCTGAAACTATATGACCAAGGAAAGTCACTTAATGAAGCCAAAACTCACACTTCATTAGCTTAGCATACAACTGCTTCTCTTTCAAGGTCTGCAACACAATCCGCAGATGCTTGTCATGTTCCTCTTCATTATGCGAATACACCAAAATATCATCAATAAAGACCACCACAAACAGATCTAGATAGGGCCTAAACACCCTATTCATCAAATCCATAAATGATGCAGGTGCATTCGTCAATCCAAAAGGCATCACTAAGAACTTATAATGCGCATATCTTGTGCGAAAAGCTGTCTTAGGAACATCTTCAGCTCTGACTCTCAACTGATGGTACCCTGATCTCAAATCAATCTTGGAAAACACTGCTGCTCCCTTCAATTGATCTAAGAGATTATCAATCATAGGCAAAGGATACTTATTCTTGATAGTCACCTTGTTCATTTGCCTATAATTGATGCATAACCTCAAAGTACCATCCTTCTTCTTTACAAACAAAACAGGAGCTCCCCACGGAGAAACACTAGGGCGAAAAAACCCTTTATCCAACAACTCCTGCAACTGCACCTTCAACTCTTTCAACTCAGCAGGTGCCATTCGATAAGGAGTAATAGAGATGGGAGTGGTACCAGGAAATAAATCGATACCAAACTCAACCTCTCTCTCAGGGGGTAACCCTGGCAACTCCTTAGGAAACACATCTGGAAATTTCGCAACTGTGGGTATACTATCAAGTTGAGAACCCACTACTCTGGTATCCACAACATGAGCAAGATAAGCATCGCACCCTTTTCTAATCAACTTTCTAGCTACAAAAGCTGACACAAACAAGAATGCAAGTTGTCTCTGCTCACTAGATACCATCACACTTCTACCATCACTGGTTCTAAGGGTAACACATTTCTTTTGACAATCTACTACAGCTCCATGTTTAGACAACCAATCCATGCCTAAGATCAAATCATACTCCTTAAAAGGCATTTCAATCAAATCACCCAAAAATTCCTCACCTTGCACCACAAATGAACTATCACGATGCACCTTACTCACCACAACACTATGTCCTAAAGGATTTGTCACTAAGACATCAAATCCTAAGGACTCAGAATGCAATTCAGATGCAGGCAAGATAGATGCACTTATGTATGAATGAGTAGATCATGGATCAATCAAAGTAAGAACTGAAATGCCAAATAAAGAAAATGTACCCGCAATGACTGCTGAAGCATCTAGCTGCCTCTGCATCACATACACTCGCTGAGATGTCCCAGCCTCATCTGGCCTACTTCCTCTGGATGCAGAGCCTCCTCTCTGACTAAATCTAGGTCGACCGCCTCTACTGAAGCCTCTGCCCCCTCGACCACCTCTATTGACACTAGGTCGGGAAGCTGCAGTATCAGTCTGTCTATCAACCTGCATCTCAGGGCAATCTTTGATAAAGTGAGCTGGTGACCCACATCTAAAGCATACTCCTGATCCACCCGTCTTCCAACAAGTACCCCCATGTGTCCTACCACAATGAACACATATAGGTGGAATGGATCTCTGAACCACTCGAGTCGGAGCTCTAGCTACAGAAATTGTAGGTCTCGGTCTCTGCCTCTGATACTGACTTGACCTACCTGACTGCCTCAGGCTTCTACTGACTCTCGGAATAAAACTTCCTCTGCCTCTCTTCATAGATGAAGACCCTGCCTCAAACTGGGATCTCCTAACTCTGGTCTCCTCTTCAGTAGCAGTTGTTGCAATAACTTGTGCTCTCTCAACACTTCTGGCTGCTACAACCAATTGAGAAAAATTATGATACTGAGAACCAGCAACAATGCACATAATAGAGGGCCTCAACCCCTCCTCAAATCTCCTACACCGGTCAATCTCATCTGCAATTATCCCACCGGCATAGTGACTCAACCTCATACTCTGTCACAGTCCGGTTATCTTGTCTCGAATTCAGAAATTCCATCTTCTTGACATCCTTATACTCCCTCGGAGTATATTTCTTCTCAAACTCTCTCAGAAAATCACCATAAAGACAATGTAGGTGGATCATCCATAGCATGAGGAACTATCTTCCACCAATCATAAGCATCTTTCTGCAAAAGGGATCTAGCATAATCAAATTTCTCCTCAGGAGTAGCTTGCAACTGAATAAATACCCTCTGTACTCTATCCAACCACTGCTCAGCTACTGCAGGATCTGTAGTACCAAGAAAATCCTCAGCCCCATATTTTCACAATTTATCATAATGTCTCACTGGTACTTGAGGCTGTGGTGGCGGTGGCTGCTGCTGCACTGGAGCTCGCCTCAACAATTCTACTACATGCCGAAACCAACCCGGCGGAACCTCATCAGCAGCTGATCTCCCTGGCACAGGAGCAGGGGCCTCTCCAGCTCTATCAACCCTAGCTCCATCTCTACCCTCTTCAGGAGCTACACTCTCAGCACTACCTTCTACAGACTAACGTGACTGAGACGCCATCACTACCTATATCTGCAAATACGGCAGAATATACCTCATCACAGATCAGAGACTGCCAATACCAAAACATGTATCTTATTTAAAAACCAACTTTTAGAATCAAAATGTTCTTTTCTTACAATTGACCTAGGTTGAGAATCTCAAACCTAGGCTCTGATACCAAAACAATTGTAACACCCCTATACCCCGTATACGCACACTACATACTACGATACCTGTAATATGCGTATACCGAATACAGGAGTGCCACGGTTTATAATAAGCAAACCAATCTTTCATATTTTAACAACATTATAGGAAAACATAAAACATTTATGTTATATCCTAAAACACAATAGATAAAATGTTCATTCAATACGCAGCGGAAAATGTAGCTGTATTTACAAATACATAAACATCAAAAATCAAATTTTACAAAACATAAGTTTATACATGTTTGGTAGTTTGTCTCTGATCTTTAAGCCCCCTATCAACACTTCAGAGTCTAGACTCAACTCGGTCTAGCTAAACACTCTGGCTCTACCCTGTCACCTGCGCGATGAATCACAATCGCGCTAAGCCAACAGCTTAGTGGTACAAACCACAATAACATTATGTTTCAATGCAATGCCAATGTCACACATTTCAACAACAAAAACAATCTTCATAAATGATATATTCATATTTTTCATAACACTACTTTCCATTATTTTATTCAATTGTTTCATTATTCATGAATAACATTGAAACAAAGACAAGCATGGGCCCAAAAGACACTAATATGCCATTCAACTTTCAGAGTTAATGTTTTGGTTCAATTATCACATTTATCATTATCATTATCCTAACTAGGCTTCAAGGATTATGCTCAACCAAGCATCAAGCGGAACAAAGCATGCTAAGTATCAACCCAACTTGGCTTCAAGAACCAAACCCAACCTAGCTTCAAGGGTTGTAACATCTCAACTAGGCTTCAAGGATTAGACCCAACCAAGCTTCAAGGGGAGTTAAGCATGCTAAACTTCAACCCAACTTGGCTTCAAGGATCAAGCCCAGCCTAGCTTCAAGAGATTGTTACTATTAGCATGCCACCAACAACAAAACTCTGAAAATGGAATAACACATTAGACACACAATTCATTCATTATTTCATTATCAATTTCATTCTCATCTTCTCATAATCATTTAGGCAACCATGCCTCAATTATCTCATTTGTATCATTATAGCCAACAACAATGGCTTCACATCTCATCAATAGAGTATACATAACCAATTGTATTGAACATAATCATCTAGGCAAACATGCCCCACTTATTTCATTTGAATCATTATAGCCAACCATAATGGCTTCACAGCTTATCATATCTCAATTCATATCAAAGCAATTCATCATTTAAAGTATTCATCATAACCAATTGCATTACACATACATTTTGAATGATCATCATATCTTTCACATTATACCAATCATAACATTAATCAAATTATATTAACAATTAGTAAATTACTTAACACATTTACAACCAAATGTGTTAAGTCTCAAATTCATGTAAATGTAGGCAACCATGTAAGTTTGTACTTACCTCAAGAGCAACTCACCCCAATCTATACACTTCTTCTTCTAAGAATTCTCAACACTTAGGTTAGGGCAACTCAACCTCTTCACAACCTAATTCAAAAGGAATAACACACACTTTTATTCTCCACTTAAACCTCCACCAAGCAATATATCATTAAAATATTCTAAAATATTCTCTTCCACTCATTAATTTTCCTTTTAAATTATTTCACTAATTAATTAAAATCAATTATTTCTTCTTTTGACCATATAATAATTTGACTTGTATATGTTGTATATATCTCTATATATACAGCATATACACATCTCTCTTCTCATCTTTAATCTTCCCACTTAAACATATACATTAAATCCAAATACAACAATAATGCCAAAACTTTTAGGGTATACTTTGGGATATTACACGATCTGTCTTCATTAGTTGTTAGCAATTTAAATTTATTGATAATTTGTTATTTGCAATTTGATAATCAATTAGCTTATCTAGCTTCCTTGTGAGACGACCTTGAGGTGTTCACCAAAATATTACAGCAGCCTCGTATACTTGCGAGTGTAGTTCTAGTAGTTTTAATTAGAGCGCAACAAGTTTTTGGCGCCGTTGCCGGGGAAGCTAATTGGCATAATTGTTTATTAGGCATAAATATTTTAAATTATTTTTCATTGTTTACATTTGATTTTATTTGTCTTTTGCTTTTAATAATTCCTTTTTTCCAGAAATTTTGTTTTTGCAAGGCAGGAGACCACTCGGAGGAGAGTTATACCCAGTTATTCCAGAAATTCAGAGAGTGAAAAGGAGCAGAGAAGAGTTTGAACTATATACCGAATTTGATACAGAGGAGGACACTTCTGATTTTGAGTCGGATACTGCCTAATCTGCCAATATGGGAGACGAAAGGCAAAGAACTATGAGGGATTTTGCCAGACCTATCATTGGAACTTCCATATCTTGTATAAGATTGACAGATGCAACAAGAAATTATGAGTTGAAGAATATCCATTACAACATGCTGCCATCATTCTATGGAGTCCTAAATGAAGATCCTTTGAATTTTATCCGGGATTTCTACTCCACCCTCAACACATTTCCATTGCGAGGACTAACAAAAGACCGGTTGAGGATGAGGTGTTTTCCGTACACATTGAAGGATAGGGCAAAAAGCTGGCTTATGATGTTGCCTGAAAATTCTTTGACAACTTGGGAGCAAGTCTATAACAAGGTTATGGGCAAATTTTACTCACATCAGAAGACAGCTGAATTGAGAGTGAAAATAGCTACATTCTCTCAATTTGAAGAAGAGCCATTTCATGAGGCTTGGGACAGGTTTACCATGTTATTGATCCAGTGTCCACATCATCACTACCCACTTCAACTTATGAATCAGTTTTTCTACGATGGTCTAACCCAGCAATTTTAGAATACTGTTGATAACGCAGCTGGGGGAGCTATGGGAGAAAAGACAGCAGATGAAACTTATGAAATCTTTGAAATGTTGGGAGCTAATTCTCAATAGAAAAGTGTAAGAGGAAGAAGTAAGGGGTGAACCAATTGGAAGCCAACAGTGAGATGGTCAATCAGATAGCTGAATTGACAAGGCAAGTGTAGATGCTGAACATGAAGAACAATACTTCTTCATCCACTCAAGAACTGTGTGGAATTTGTGGAACTTTTGGGCATGGAGCAAATATACGCCCCTCTGCATACGAATCTTATGGAAATGAGGCTGAGCAAGTTAATGCTATAGGGTGATATCAACCAAGGGCCCAGAATGATCCTTACTCAAATACTTACAATCTTGGTTGGCGGAATCATCCAAATTTTTCCTGGGCAACAAATAATTCTCAACAACCTTTCCATTTGCTCCAGAGACAAAACCAACCGCAGGGTCAATCTTCAAATCAAGGGTAGCCTAAGAGAGAGAGTTTGGAGGATAGTTTATAGGCCTTTATCCAAGTCAGTGCTAAGAATCAAGAGATGAATAACAAAAGGCTGGATTCATTAGAAGCATCTTTTAAGAAAGTGGAGACCCAAGTGGGGCAACTTGCACAAAAGATGCAGATTCAAAGAAAAGGGAAATTTCCGAGTCAACCTGAGCAAGCACAAGCAATGACTGTTCTTAGAAGTGGCAAGGTAATAAATAATAATGTTGAAAATAATTCTGTGAATGCAGGTGATCAAAAGAACAAAAAGGAAGGAGAACCAGAGAACAAAGGTGCTGGAGAAAGATCAATGGAGAAATCCCCTTCTGCAGATTTACACAAGGCAAGTAATCCTTACCGGCCACCTATACCATTCCCCAGCAGGTTGAAGAATGATAAACAAGATAAGCAATTTTTAGACATCTTCAACATGTTGTCTAAGGTAAGTATTAACTTACCTTTACTTGAAGCAATAAAGAACATGTCGGCTTATGCCAAATTCTTCAAGGAATTTAACACCATGAAAAAGAGGTATGAGCCAAATGAGAAGGTGATAGTATCAGAGGTAGCTAGTGCTGTTCTGCAACATAAACTACCTCCGAAACTAAAGGATCCTGGTAGTTTCATAATTCAAATTACTATGGGTAATGGGAAGGGAACTGATGGCATGTGTGATTTAGGAGCCAGTGTTAATTTGATGCCTTATTTTGTGTATCTCGAATTAGAACTTGGGGAACTTAAACCTACCAAAATGGTTTTACAATTAGTTGACAGAACTCTTAGATTCCCGAAAGGAGTTATAGAAGATGTGTTAGTTAAGGTTGGTGGGTTGATAGTGCCTGTGGATTTTATAGTTCTTGACAAGGAAGGAAGTAACCCTACACCATCCGCACACACTATTCTACTGAGTAGGCCTTTTATGGCTACTACCAACACCTTGATAGATGTTAAAAATGGTAAATTGTCAATGACTGTCTTGGGACAAACGGTTGAATTTTCTATTTTTAACACTTCTCCCATTCCTACAACTGCATTATATGAGGATTGTTCTTTAATTGATTGTATTGACGCAGTTGTTTCAAATGTTTTCTTTCAGATAGGTTCCTCGGATGAATTGGAGGAGGCACTGACCTTAAATCGTGGCTTGGATATTTTTGACTCAGAAATAGCCAGTTGCCTTGAGACATTAGAGAGTGCTGAAATAGAGGAACTTAAGGAGGACCCAGCATTTGAACTTCCCTCCATCCAAAAAGAAGAGAAGAATCCTTCACTTGAGTTAGAGCTAAAAGAGTTGCCTAAAAATCTGAAATATGTGTTTTTAGGAGATCACTACACCTAACCTGTGATAATATCTAGCGAACTTAGTGAAAGGGAAGAGATGAGGTTGGTGAGTGAGCTTAAAAGATTGAAAAGAGCAATAGGATGGGGATTGAGTGATATCAAAGGTATTAGCCTTCAAAGTGAATGCATAGAATCACCTTAGAAGAGGGGAGACCCAAAGGCGCCTTAACCCAAACATGAGTGAAGTGGTTAAGAAGGAAGTGCTTAAATTGCTGATGAAGGAGTGATATATCCAATAGCTAATAGTGAGCGGGTGAGCCCAGTACATGTAGTGCCTAAGAAATCAGGAATCACTGTGGTGAAAAATGAAAAGAATGAGTTGGTTCCTACTAGAACTACTACTGGGTGGAGAATGTGTATCGATTATAGGAAGTTGAATAATGCCACAAAGAAAGATCATTTCTCTCTTCCTTTTATTGATCAGATGTTGGATAAACTTTCTGAACACTCACATTATTGCTTTTTGGATGGACTTTCAGGGTATTATTAGGTGCCGATATCACCAGAGGATTAATCCCAGACTACTTTTACTTGCCCTTTTGGGACTTATGCATTTCGGCGTATGCCCTTTGGCTTGTGCAATGCGCCTGCAACTTTGTAGAGATGCATGATGTATGTCTTCACAGACATGATAGATGATTTTTTTGAGGTATTTATGGATGACTTTCTGTTTTTGGTGATTCTTTTGATAATTGCCTCAATAAACTTGTTCTTGTGCTTGAGAGATGCATTGAATGTAACCTCACTTTGAGTTGGGAAAAGAGTCATTTCATGGTTACTCAGGGCATTGTATTAGGCCATGTTGTGTCGAGTAAAGGGATTGAGGTGGATAAGGCTAAGGTAGAGTTGATTGCTAAGTTACCCCCACCTACCTCTGTTAAGGGAATAAGAAGTTTTCTAGGGCATGCAGGTTTTTAACGGAGGTTTATTAAAGATTTTTCTAAAATAAGCCAACCATTGTGTCGTTTGCTTGGGAAAGATGTTCCATTTGAGTTTACTGCACAATGCATGCAAGCTTTAAATTCCCTTAAGGAAAAATTGACTAGTGCACCGGTAATTGTAGCTCCTTTTTGGTCTTTACCTTTTGAAATTATGTGTGATGCCTCTAATCATGCAGTAGGAGCTGTCCTTGGGCAAAGGGTTGAGAAATTTTTTAGAGTGATCTATTATGCTAGCTTGACCCTAAATAGTGCGCAAATGAATTACACAACAACTAAAAAGGAAATCTTAGCTGTTGTTTTTGCCTTAGATAAGTTTAGAGCATATTTAATTGGGTCAAAAATTATTGTGCATTCAGATCATGCAGCTCTAAAATATCTTTTGACAAAACAACATGCTAAACCTCGTCTAATTAGATGGGTGTTATTATTGCAAGAATTTGATTTTCAAATCAAAGATACTAAGGGAAGTGAAAATGTTGTAGCTGATCATTTATCTTGATTACCTTTCTTTGGTGAAAATCTTGCATCTGATAGCATTCATAAAAATCTATAAGCATTTCCTGATGAGCAGTTGTTTGTGGTAATGAATGCACCTTGGTTTGCAGATATTGCTAACTATCTTGCTTGTGGTATTTTGCGTTCTGACATGTCATTTCAGGAAAAGAAAAGGTTTTTGCACGTGTGTAAATTTTATTTTTGGGATGAACCTTACCTATTCCGGATATGCAAAGATGAGATAGTTCACAGGTGTGTATCTGAGGAAGAACAACTGAGTGTTCTTCAATTTTGTCATGACCTTCACTGTAGTGGTCATTTTGGAGGGAGAAAGACTGTAGAAAAGGTGCTTCAAAGTGGTTTTTACTGGCCTACTCTATTCAAAGATGCTTAAGAATATTGTAAGCATTGTGACTGCTGTCAAAGAGTGGGTAACATTGGGAGGAGGAATGAAATGTCCCTTCAATCTTATATTGTTGTTGAACTTTTTGATGTGTGGGGAATAGATTTCATGGGTCCTTTTCCCAAGTCTTTTGGTTATGAGTACATTTTAGTTGTTGTTGATTATGTTTCAAAATGGGTGGGGGCAATCCCCACCCGTACTAATGATGCTAATGTGGTTGTTAAATTTGTGAAGGAATATATTCTTAGCAGATTTGGCACACCAAGAGTGATAGTCAGTGATGGGGGAAGTCATTTTTGCAACAAACTTTTTGAGAAATTAATGTACAAATCAGGTGTGAAACACAAGGTGGTAACCCCATACCATCCACAGATTTCAGGACAAGTTGAGACATCCAATAAGCAAATCAAAGGAATTCTGGAGAAAACAGTCAACTTATCAAGGAAGGATTGGGCGAGTAGATTGCATGATGCATTGTGGGCATATCAGACTGCTTTCAAGACTCCTTTAAGAATGAGTCCATACCAATTGGTTTTCGGTAAGGCTTGTCATTTACCAATTGAGTTGGAGCACAGGGCGTATTGGGCAATTAAGACTCTGAACTTAGACTTGGACAAGGCAAAGAGAGAATGTTTTATCCAAATTTCAAAGTTAGATGAACTGAGGAATGAGGCATATGAGAGTTCAAGGATTTATAAGGATCGCACTAAAGCACTTCATGATAGAATTATAGTGTGAAAGACATTGAGCCCAGGTATGAAAGTTTTTCTTTTTAAAGTAAATGGACAGAGAGTTAAACCATATAATGAAGGGTTCCAAGAAGTAAGGATCATCGATAGCACTTTGATCTACGATCCTTAAGTCTTGCAGTAATGTCCAGCTACACGACATTAAAGAAGCGCTAAATGGGAGGTAACCCATCAGTTTGCATTTCTTTTCATAGTTACAATTTTATATTCAGCAATTTTGATTTTATGTTTGGTTTAAATAAATGGAATGGGTGCTTTGATCGGTTTTTATTTTTTTTTATGTGTTTCAGTGTTAATCAAGGAAGAGGATTGCATTTCTTTAAGATTTGGT
Organism: Garcia nutans; assembly: GCA_947685225.1. Lineage (NCBI taxonomy): Eukaryota > Viridiplantae > Streptophyta > Magnoliopsida > Malpighiales > Euphorbiaceae > Garcia > Garcia nutans. Next base: position 24,544,258 of record CANTUV010000007.1, on the reverse strand, counting down.
GACACAAAAAAATATAAAAAAAATATAAAATATAAAAAAAAGAGACAAAATGGTAGTGAAGGACACTGCCACTTGACACGGCCAAGCCACTGACCCTGTCAAGCAAACCCAAAATCACATAGTCCCTGACATGGCCAACAAGTTTGGCCGTGTCCTTGGCCGTGTCACATAGACACGGCCAAGCTTCTCCCCATGTCCCTTTTCTTTGTCTTGCAACCTTTTGTTTATAGTGTCAAACACGGTCATGGGACACGACCAAGTCACTGGCCGTGTCTCTCCAAACCCATCAAACACGACCAAGCTAAACCAAGCTTGGCCGTGTCACCTTAATTTCAAAGTTTAAAAACATGGTTTTAGCCCTTTTCGTTCATTTAAATCCCTAGTTTTCTTTCTTTTTCCTTTCTCTCTCTCGACTCTTTCTCTCAAAAACCTCCATTGTTGTTCTTTCAAAGCTTCCAAAATCCTATTAATTCTCAATTTTCTTCACCAAAACTGAAATTAATCAAGTCAATCTTCTTCTTCTCTCATAAAAAATCAATTTAATCTGTTTAAGTTTCAAAATTTTCCAAATCTTTCTATATGCCAAGAACAAAGATGGTGTCCCACCACAAGAGGAAGCAACCTCCAACTGCAGCTGCATCTTCATCTTCTTCATCATTAAAGAGAGCTACTCTTTTGGCTAGGGTTTTCTTTCCGACGAGGTATGTAAGCGATGAATCCCTTAATGCTCTTCATATTCAGGATAATTTTTATAGCTATGTTCAAAATCTTGGGTGGGAGAAATTAGTCTCCCTTCGACCTTTGCAATTTCAACAACTTACTTTGGAATTTTTAACATCTCTTAAGGTTGAAAGAGATGAATAGAAAATTTGCTCTAGGTTGAATTTTAAATTTCTTAGGAAATCATGTGTTGTTAGTATTGAGCAATTGAATGCTATATTTGGTTTCCATCAACACGGTGAAAGGTCTGTACCTAAGGATTTTAAACAGCAATTTGCATGGGGAGCATTGGGCTCGGGAACTTATGTGGCCAAATCGGCCAAGGTAACGAAATTGAGTAATCCCGCTTTAAGGTATTTGCATCGCTTTATGTTCTGTGGGTTTTTTGCACGGAAGGAAAGCCCAGGTGTAGTGGAAATTAGTGAGCTCTTTTTCTTAGATTGTGCTTGTAATGCAGTACCCATTAGTGCCGGCTATTGGTTGGCCGATGTTTTTGATAATGTGGCAAACAAAAAGAAGGGGGCTATTTGTATTGGAGGATTGGTTACCACATTGGCGACAGCCCTTCTTAATGATTTTGACCCGAGTAACTGTCGTATGACTAAAATTTTGGGTAATGATTCATTGGATTTGGCCACACTTGAGAAGATGTATATGGTTGTGAACAGGGGAGGGGCCTATGTGATGGCTTTAGCTGAGCCAGAAGCACTGGGGGGCGGACAAAAGATAACACGAGTCCATGAGGAGTCCGACTCGGATTCTCTTGATTTGGATGAAGATGCTCCGGTCCTGGATAATCAGGAGATACTTAATAGGATAGAGGCACTGGAAAGCAAGGATGATCGTAACCATGCTGCGGTCTTGCAACAGTTGGACCAAATCAATAGCAACCTTGCTAAGATTATGAGTCTCCATCCTTCAGCTGCATCATCATCACATCCTCCATCACCGTAGATCAAATTGGCTCTAATCTTTTGAGAGAATTCCTTAATTTCTTGTCTTTAGTTATAGCATATTTTCGTCGTTATTTTTCATTTTTATTTTTAATGTTAACATTTTATATGTTGGTTATTTTATTTTATATATATTGTATTTTGTTTTTGAACAATTGATGTTTGTGATGAAAAGGTAGAGTTTGCCTCACAAGGGAACGATGGAAAATAGGTTGTACCTTCACTTTTTTTCTTTATTATTCTTGTTTCCATTGAGGACAATGTAATTTATAAGTGTGGGGTAATCTTTAAGCTTTCCTTTAATTCTTGTTTTGTTTGTCTTTGTGTGTTATATTGTGCGTTGTGCATGGCATAATTGTTGGAAATTTATTGACTTTTCTGTAATTCTAGCATTATATTTGAGCCTTTAGTATCAGCATAGAGATTAGCATTTGAATTCATTCATGATCAATTTTCACATTCTGCAATTCATGACATATAAATCTTTGAGAACCCACCCTTTGTGAGTTTTGAGCCTCATAGATTGAATATTATTGTCAATTGATTTTCTTTTCTTAAGTGTGCACCTTCATGATTTTGCATCTCTAGAGCTTGCTTTTGCATACTAATTGAACTCACATTATGATTTCATCTCAAGTTTTAAAATGATGAAGGCAAATTAGGATTATCCCTTTAGCTTAAAAAGACCTCCCTTAATTATGAATTCCTTAGTGAGCCAAGTTGAGCCTTTGACTTTTTCTTGATTGATCAACACAATTCACAACTCAACATTTTCCTATTATCATCATAACTGCATTAAGGAATGGAGTTTCTTATGATATGACAATAGGGTGGTTTAATTCATAAGTGTGGGGTAAGCAATTAAAAAAAATAGTATTGATTTAGTAAGATTTGGGGCTGAAGTGCATACTTTGCACATTGTATTTGACTAAGAGTCGATTATTCTTTTCCTCTACATTTTAAGCTAGATGTTCCATGCAATTTTATATTTTGTATATATATATAATATATATAAAAATAAAGAGAAGATATATATATATATACAAAATTCATATATTTTCTAGCATTAGTCATCAAAGAGGAATGTCGACTCATGTACTTTTCTTTAAGTATGAAAGTATGTGAGATTATTAAGGGTTGGTGAATATGCCATCTGAGGGAGTTACGAGTTTCTTAGCAAGAGTATTGTCTAATTTATATACTCCATTTCTTGATGTTCCAACTTAAATGTCTTTTCTCACACCTTCACCTTAGCCCCATTACATCCAAATAAAAGACCTTCGGATTATTTCTTGAGAAAATCAGTGAGAGAGATTGGATAATTAAGCAAATTTATTGCAGTATGTAGTCATGAGTGGTTTGAGTGAATTAACCTTTGAAATTGAGTGAAACACTTAGATGAGAGATGAGATTTGTTATGTCTGGATTAATGAATGAGTTAAGAAAATCTTGATTGAAGTAAATTGCATTTATTTATGGCTGAGTCTTAAAGGATTTCATCTTATATACTTGAATTATAGTTAAGGTTGTTTGAGTTTTTAATTTATGCCATGTGAATTTGCTTGAGGACAAGCAAAGTTTTAAGTGTGGGGTAGTTGTTTTATTAGTTTTTGTCATAGAATTGTATCTTATTTATTATGATGATTATTGTTTTCTCTAGGTATTTTGGTAGTTTTTATCTGTTTATTTAGTGATTTCATCAATTCTGGTAGTTTTAATTTATTCCAGTGTTTATGTCATTTTTATACTAGTTTTTAGTGTGGTGTTTATGTATTTTTGGTTATTTTTTCATTTGATTCTTGTTTAAAGTTTGTTTCAAGTGTTTGTTTTAGGTTAATATGCAAAATATTTCCTTGGAAGAAAGAATAGCATGAAGTAGCAAGACACGGCCAAGCCACTGGTTGTGTCTCACCTTAAGGGCAAAACCAAGGGAACCAAGAAAGGAAGGAAAATCTGGCAGAAGTTGACACTGGCAGGTGACACGGCCAAGCCACTGGCCGTGTCACATGACACGGCCAGGAGCTTGGCCGTGTCACACTCAATTCCACAGAAGCAAAGAAGAAAGATTACATAGAAGCTGACACATCAAGGTGACACGGCCAAAACACTGGCCATGTCATATGACACGGCCACAAGCTTGGCCGTGTCACTCCATGGGGCTAAGGAAAGAAAGGAGATGCGGATTTTGAGTGAGGGTTTTGTATAAATAAGAAGATTAGGGTTTTTGAAAGGGGTTACACATTTTATCAGCCGTCAAACATAAACTTTTGAACTATCATTCTTTTTTTTTTGGAATTTTGATTACACTTTCATGCAAACAGTCTAGATTAAATTTTTTTTAGCCACTGCAATATTCTTCTAGCAAAGATCTGAACAAGAGATTCTTCAAAAGCTAAAGAAAGTTTGTAATTTGGTTTTGTTCTCAAACTCTATCTCTTAAGTTTCATTGGAATTGTATTCATGAATTCTATTATGTCTAAATTAATTTCTTTGAATTTTAATGAGATGAATTTGTTTGATAGCATTATTATGAACTAATTTGATCTAGTCTAGGGTTTGTATGGATCTACTATGATTGTATGAAATGGTTATTGCTCTTAACTGAATCATTTCTTTAGCCTTAATTGAATGGATTACTATTAATATATAATTGATTGGCCGCCAATTATGTGTTTGAGGTATTAGATGAAGGATTGAGAAATGAAGTCTAATGCTAGAACAATTCAATTAGGGACTTAGGTGAATTAGAAATATAAACCTAAGAAAAAGATCATTTCAATTGTAACAAGATTATTTGAAAGTGGTTTGAATGCGAGAGCTTATTTCCTTGATTCGATTAATTAATTTGCTTGAAATCTAATCTTTGAAATTAAATTGGTTGAGAGGAATAGCCGTTCATACATATAAGTAAGTAGAGATGTGCAAACCCTAGACCTTTCTATTAAGTGAATCAATATATTTGCTCAGTTTACTTTCATTGTTTTAAATTCCACTCGATTTGTCTTCATTAGTTGTTAGCAATTTAAATTTATTGATAATTTATTATTTGCAATTTGATAATCAATTAGCTTATCTAGTTTCTTTGTGAGACGACCTTGAGGTGTTCACCAAAATACTACAGCAGCCTCGTATACTTGCGAGTGTAGTTCTAGTAGTGTTAATTAGAGCGCAACACCTAGTGAAGAATTGAGCCATCAACTTATCATTATTGTTGTGGGTGAACATCTTTGATTGATGAATTGCTAGAACTTTCTTTGACATGTATTTTAAGATTACATAAAAATTTCAATTAGGCATCAAGATGATTAAGGCAATTAGGTGAACCCACTTTGGCTTAAAAAGACCAACCCTATTTTTAACCTTAGTTAGCCAATTTTGAGCTTATTTTATTTTTCCTTTTCTTTCTTTTCACAACACCATTAGCTTGAACCTTGTTGTTTAACTCTTATCCTTTCATTAGGTTAAGAGCATTTTAAGAGCGTTTATGACCGAATGTTGTGTTGAATTAAGTGTGGGGTTAAATTTAGTAGGTTTCAGATTGCAAAGAAAAATAATAAAAAAGAAAGAAAAAATATATATATATAATAATAAGAATAATTGTTGTTCTTATTTGAAGGGTTGGAATAAGTTGAAAATATCATTGCAATATTTAATAAGTGAGTTCCCTTGAAAAGCTCTTTAATGTCAAGGGGTAGATGAGAGGAAGGTGTTTGGGATTGTTGAGTTATGTATATGATCGGGTACTTCATTCTTAAAGTGCTCTTGAACTTAATGATCAAGCTCACATTTCCTAAATATCATGCCTTTACCTTAGCCCCATTACAACCCAATAAAGACCTTTTGATTGATGCTTGATTGTAATTTTGTGGTGGAGATTTGATTGATAAGCAAGCCTATGGTAATAATCTTTCATTGATTGTTATGAGTGTAAACACCACCATGATCAAACACTTGTAAGAGTTGGTGAGGGAGCGACAACATAGGTTATGCATGGAAAACCACTTAATTGCATGGGTGTCGATTTTGTTTGATTCGATATTGATTGTGGATTTAGGGATAGGGAAGTCTTGATGCATCTTTATAACTCTTGAACTTAACAAAATTTATCTTGTTAGTGTGTTTTGATTTTAGCCTTGCTTGGGGACAAGCAAGGAATTAAGTGTGGGGTATTTGTTTAGATCATATTTGTACTAGTTCTCAGTATGATTTTTATGTGTGTTTTAGTTAATGTTTTGATTTATTTTTGTTTTAAGTTTGTTTAAAGTGTTTGTTTTAGGCTTAAGTGCAAAAACTCCCTTGGATGATCAAAACAATCAAGAAAAATGAAGAAAGAGCATAAATCAAGCAAGACATGGCCAAGCCAAAGCAAGCTTGGCCATGTCCCTCAAAAGAATTCCAAGACAGTAGCTGACACACACAAGAGACACGGCCAAGCCACTGGCCGTGTCTCACCCAAGGAAAAGAAACAAAGAAAGAAAAAAAATAGAGGTAGTACTTGACACACTCACACACATGGCCATGTCACTTGAAGCTTGGCCATGTCTCATTGTCTTGTCCGTGTTTCATCCTAAAATAGAGGCATTACTTGACACACTCACAGACATGGCCATGTCTTTGCCCATGTCTGATCGACATGGCCATGTCGCTTGAAGCTTGGCCATGTCTCATTGTCTTGGGCGTGTCCCTCAAAGAAAAAGAAGGCAGAAGGTGACACTGGCAAGAGAAATGGCCAAGCCACTGGCCATGTCACATGACATGGCCAGGAGCTTGGCCATGTCACCACTTGAGAACAAAGAAAAGAAAAAAGGCAGAAGGTGACACTGGCAAGCGACATAGCAAAGCCACTGGCCATGTCACATGACATGGCCAGGAGCTTGGCCGTGTCACTCCATGAAACCAAAGAAAAGAAAGAAAAGAAAAAAGGCAAAATGCGACACTGGCAAGAGACATGGCCAAACCATTGGCCATGTCAGATGACATGGCCATGTCGCTTGAAGCTTGGCCATGTCTGCTCGTCTTGGGACCAAAGAAAAGAAAAAGAAAGAAAAGGAGCAGCAAGAGACAAGGCCAACTAGCTTGGCCGTGTCCCAAAGAAAGATGAGAGACATGGCCAAGCCACTTATGGCTTGGCCATGTCACCTATTAAATATTTGAATTCTTTTGCATGAGATTGGGGACAAGACCTTTTGTTGGCCAAAAGGAATGCTAAACAAATAAATAGTGGGGAACAAAGTAAAATGGTGTGAGTTGGAAGGCATGGGTGTGTATTTTGAATGAATTAAAAGGAGAAGAAGAGGGCAATTGGAGGTAGTTCTTGGCTCTTCATCTTCAACCTCCATTTCTATCCTCTCCACCTTCTCCATCTTCCATTTACAAGTTCTTTGAGATTCTTTGGGATAAATTGGGTTAACAAGTTCTTGAAGGTTGAAGAAGCTTCATTGAAGGGTTTGGTGACTTGAGAAAGCTCCATTCCATCTTCCAAAAGCATAATCAATTGAAGGTTTGGTGACTTGAGAAAGCTCCTTTCCATATTGCAAAGGGGAATCAACCATTGAAGAGGGCTTGAGTTCTTCATCGTACATCAAGTGGAGCTAGGAGGAAGACTAGTAATCCTACTCTTGGCGTCTTCACAAGGGGTTTTTCTATTCTCTCTTTTAATTCATTTCTATTGTTGTTGTTGTATTAAGAGAATTGATATTGCAATGAACAATTTGTATTTGTTTTATATTGAGTTGAATGGTTGTTTTAAATTGATGATGTTGAGCTAAATACCCATGCCTAGAGCTTGTAGTATATTTGATTGAAAGTCTTAATTTGATATTTCCATTAATGTTCCTTGTTGATTGGTTGATTGTATTGTATTAAATGCTAGGCTGATAGATTAGCTACCTATTAATCTTTGAATAATGGATGACGGACCGAGAGGTGAAATTTGATATCGGAATTATGCAATTGACTACCCTACGAATGAATTAGAAATATAAGTTCTAGAGTTTCCATTAATTTGGTAATGCAAAATAATTGGTTATTGTTAATTCATGAATGTGAGAACTGATGAATTGGTAATTGACTAATTAACCTTAAGGAACAAATTAATTACAAGGTTATGTTAATGGATAATTGAGAATTGGACTTTGATTGAATGGACCTATGACCCTAGGCACCTTCCTTATAATCGATTTGATCTTGTACAACCTTCACACATCAACCCTACACACGCTAATTTTAGGTTTAAATTGTCCTTCCACAATTCCGAACAACAAACACTTTCGTATTTAAATAACTTGTCAATCAAGCTATTACGAACCACACCTTCTTGGGGAAATGACCTTGGGGTGATCACCTTTGCTACAACTACCTCGTATACTTGTGAGTGACGCTTGTAGTAGTACTTAATTCGAGCGCAACATATATGTAAGAGATGATAATGATAATATTGTTGAAATATGAGTTAGGCTAATGATGATCAACTGATCAAAAGTAAATTGCTTTGAATCAGAGCTGAAATGTGTTAACTCTTCATGTAGTAAGAGTTTAAAGAACTTATATGTGATTTTAAAATGCCACGGATGTGTGACCATTAGGACATGGGTACAGTTTTGAGATAAAAGCTATTTGAGAAAGAATTATAGTGAAGGCGGTGTTTATTTGTAACCTACAGACGTGGACTTAAGATGATACAATTGTGAAATATATTGGGTGAAATTGATAGTTTTTGTTTCATGAGATACAACCAAGACTTGTGGATGGTATAGTTGGACTCATAACCTTATGTAGAAATTTATTTATGACCATAAATAGTGTGAAAACAGGAGAGAATTGTGAAAATATGATAAGCTATAAATGATATGTAAGAACAGTGATTTTTGTAAATATGGTAACTATAAGAAATATGAGAAAAGGGATAAATGAAAGGAATTATGAAATGTGCATAAGAGCTATATTGAATGTGTTTGAAAGTGGTATAAAATGAATAAGTTGATGAAAATGACGTTTAAAGTGAATGAGGCTAGGGGAAATGAATATTATCTGTAATGATGAATTCGAAGAGAATTAAAATTTGAGAATAAATTTGACCTAATAGAATTAGGTCATGAATTGAAAACAAATTGATAAATTTAAAATAGACTAAAGGTTGGTCAGAATAGAATAAGGCTGTTATGGTCATATTGTGATAATTAGATCAATTGATCTGAAATGTAATAAGGTTATAAATAGTTACTAAAATTCAATGTATGTAGTTGTATTAAGAATATGCAAGCTATATAATAATGTGCATAGCACAACATTTTGATATATATATATATATGCAAATGAAAGGAGCTAAGTTATGTTAGTTTCAAATAATTATAAGAGAAAAATGTTAGTTATAGTATAATTGGAATGAATCTTACTAAGGAAATAAGATTTTGTTGTTGTATAATGGTGATATTAAATTAATATGTGGTAATTGTATAAAGAGTAGGATCAAAGTGAAGATGTGTAAATTATTGTGTTAAGATAAAAGTTATTAACATTTGAATTTAAGGTTATGAGAGTATATTTCTAAGATAATAAAGTGATCAAATATCTTGAGTGCAATAGGTGTGTGATGTATATATATTAAAGAGAAGAACTAATTTTTGTCTAATGACAATTTGATTGATGATATGATAATTTGTTGTGACTGTTTGAGTAAATAGACAATATAATGATGTATTAGGGAATGATAAAAAGGAAATTAAGAATGAACCTAAGGGGGAGAATAGAAATTATGTAATTTGGTAAAATAATGATTTGGTTGATTTATTACCATACTCGATAATTTCGAGGACGAAATTATTTAAGGGGAAGAAAATTGAAACATCTGTGATTTTGGAGATATAAAATTTTATATACTCAATATATATATCTAGAGTATATATAACATATACATATGGTATATTAATTGTATATGTTGGATTAATACATTATATACTTAATATTTAATACACATATAAGGTACATTTGATGTGTATATAAGATACACATTACTTGCGCATATGTGTAATATCCCAAATTTTTGAAAAGTTCTAATTTTAAAAAATTTGATAAAATAAATTATAATTTAAATGGATAAATTAAATTAATGATTTTAAATGAAAAATGAAGGGATTTTAAATGAAAAAGTGGAACATATATGTGATATATATGTAAAATATATACAACATATAAAAGTCAACACTTTTTAAAAGAAAAGTCAAAGTAAAAGGGTATTTTGGTAATTAAATCTTAAAAATTCAAAATTAATAAAATAATTCAAAAATAAATTATTTTTGAATGGAGGAGGGAATTTAGAACTTTTAATTTATTAAATAAATAAATAAATATTTATTTATTTTAATATATATATATGGTTTAAAATAAAAGATGAAAAGAAAAAGAAAATTTAAAAGTTGTCTTCATCTCTTCTTCTTCTTCTTCTTCAAGGCTGGCCACCATGAGAGCTTAAGGCCAAGGTTTTGATTCTTCCATAGTCCACAAATTGAAGGATTTAACAAGTTTAAAGTGGATTTTTAGTGATTTCCCCAAAAATTAGTAAGTTTTCAACTTCTTTATTTGGATTTTATGAAAGTATGAATATGTGTGTTTTGGGTTTTTGAAATTCTAAGATTTAATTGTCTATTTGGATATGGATGAAGTTATTTTAAGTGATTAACAATAATTTTAAGGTTAGATTGAAGAAATGATTGAATTTAAGTTGAGTTTGGTGAAGAGAGAGAATTTAGGGTTATGGAACATTTGGGTTTTTCAAATCATGAGTTTTAATTGTGTAAATTGGTTCCAAATGTGTTGTTTTGATTCATAAACAAGTATTTTAAAGTTAAATATTGGATTTGATTGTATTTGGTTGGAGTTTGAGAATGGAAGTATTGATTTAGGGTTTTGGAAAAGTGAATTTTCAAAGAATGATTAATTGTTTGATTTTAATGCTTAAATCATGTTATTTAATTATATAAGTGGTGGAAATAAGATTTAAATGATAATTGGATTGGGTTGGAATGGAGATCCTTCAATGGTGAAGATTATGCCATTTTAGGGTTTTGGACATAAGCATGTGGTTAATTAATATAATTAGTTTAAACGTGCTAAAACATGTTTCTAATGATATTAATAAACTTAAAATACTAATTTAAATGGCTTGATATGGTTTTTCAAAGTTAAAGTGAGGTGAAGCTTAATTTTGGGATTTGGTTTACAGTGATGTTTAATTATGGTTTGATGTTGAGAATACCTTAGAATGTGATATTAAATGATTATGTATGATCACATTTGGTATAGGCATTGAGAGGAAGGAGTTTGCCCAACCCTAGTGTTGAAGGGCTACTTAGAAGAGAAGTTTGGAGGGAGTTTTGAACCTTGTTATGGAGTACTTTCTAAGGTATGTACAAACTTTGAATATAATGTATATATTTACATAACATTTGGACTTAACACATTTTGGTTGAAAAATGTGTTAAGCTACTTGGTTCATTGATTGTGTATGAATAATATGTTATGACATTTGTAATGTCATATATGTGTTAAATGCATTGTGAAAAGCCATTGATAATGGCTAAATTGCGTAACATGTGAAAGATGCATATTATGTGAAAATACCCAAAGTAATTGGGTAATGTGTTGTGAATGCAAAAATGAGATATGTGTAATAATGAAATGAATTGATATTGATAAAAATGAAAAAAGTGAGAAAAATGAGAAAGATGTGAAAAATGAGAAAAGTGAGAAAAAAAAGTGAAAATAAGGCAATGTGCATAGATTGAATATGTGAAAACGAGAAAGAGATTAATAATGAGAAATATGAATAAATTGTGTGCCTAGTATGTTACTCAATTTTCAGAGTTCTGGGTTTGGCGGCATGCCTATGATTGCCTACGGGCTATACACTGGAATGGTGAAAAGACTGGGTCGTAAGCCATGCCAGTTGATAAATATGATATTTTTGGGGTAAAAAGACTAGGCCGTAAGCTTCAAAAACTGTAGCAGTCTAGCTGGGTTGAGGACGGTCCAAGAGACTGGGCTGTTTCATTATCCATGGATATATTACCTACACATGGTGTCATTATGGACCAAAGCAGCAACTCTGAAATTTGAGTAGCATATTAGATCCTTTTTGGGGCCATGCTTGTCATTGCTTTAATGTGAATTATGAATTGAGATATAATGTTATGAGTTGTTATTATGAAACATTTGAAAAATATAAGAAAATAGAATGATGTGACATCTATATGCATTATGCATTGGCATTTCATTGAGTTTTATGTGTTCTGCATTGACATTTCATTTGGATTATATTGTTATCAAAGTTTGTACCACTAGGCTTCAGCTTAGCGCGATTGTAATTTGTCGCGCAGGTGTCATGGACGTTTTGGTAGAGCCGGAGAGTTCTACTAGACCTAGTCGGGTCTAGGGTTATATTTTTTGAGCTTGAAGAGTTGTTTTGGGTACATCAAGAATAGAGCCAGTTGTCAGCATGTATATTTTTGATATTATAGTATATTTTGATATTATGTATGTTATAATATATTTTTGAAGTATATATTGTAAATTTTAAAGAATGATTTGAATAATTTTGTTTAAGATGAGATTTTATATGTAATGTTGATATATATACCTATATATAAGTATTTTGAGAAAATATGGAGAAATTGAGAAGTATTGGTGAATTGGTGAATTGATTTTATTTGGAGTGTTTGTTTTATGCAGGTTGTGTTTTATTGAATTTTGGAAACGTCCAAATTACAGACAAAACTCTGGCGAATTGTTTTTTAAAGATTTTCTTATAAAATGTTATTTTGGGTTACTATAGCATGTAAAGAATATTTATATACTATCTAATTTTATATATTTAATATTTGAAATTTTAAAACAGAAATGTGTAAATATTTTTTATTAAATCGATTTGTGACATTTTTAAATTGTATATGCGTATTTTACATATGCTGAAAATATGTATTGTACGTATATAGGGTATAAGGGTGTTACAGCATACCCTAAACACTACATCATTGGAAGATCAACTTTAAATTGTTGTGGAGCCAACAAACAAAGGTGTGTTCTAAATTTAACTCATTTGAATTAGTATAAGTGTTGCGCTCTAATAAACACTACTAAAGCTACACTCGCAAGTATACGAGGCTGCTGTAGTATTTCGGTGAACATCTCAAGGTCGTCTCACAAGGAAGATAGATAAGCTAATTATTTATCAAATCATAAATAACAAATTATCAATTAATAGTCTTTGATTTATAAAATTAAATTGCTGAACAACTAACGAAAACAGAAAGGAATTTAATTAATAACAATGAATGAAAACTGAACAAATATATTGATTCACTTAATAGAAAAGCCAAGGGTTTGCACTTCTCTACTAATTTATATGTATGAACGGCTATTCCTCTCAACTGATTTAATTTCAAAGATCAGATTTCAAGCAACTTAATTAATCAAATTAAGGAAATAAGCTCTCGCATTCAAACCTTTTTCAATTAATCTTACTACAATTAAAATGATCATTTCCTTAGTTTATATTTCTAATCACCTAAGTCCGTAATTAAATTATTCCAGTATTAGATTTCATTTCTCAATCCTTCATCTAAATACCTAAAATACATAATTGGTGGCCAATCAATTATATATTAACATTAATCCATTCAATTAAGGATAAAAGAAATAAATCAATTAAGAGAAATAACCAGTTCATACAATCATAGTAGATTCATACAAACCCTAGACTAGATAAAAATTAGTTCATAGTAATGCTATCAAACCGATTCATGTAATTAAAATTCAAAGAAATTAATTTAGACATTAAAGAATTCATAAATAAAATTTCAATGAAACTTAAGAAATAGAGTTAAAGAACAAAACCCAATTACAATTTTCCTTTGGCTTCTGAAGAATCTCTTGCTCAGATTTTTGCTAAAAAGAATAACGTAATGGCTACAACTAATTTGATCTAGAGTGTTTGAATGAAAGTGAAATCAATCTTTGATAGTTTTCTTGTTTCAGAGAAAAATTCTCCAGAGAAAAATAAAGAATGGCTGAAAAGTCTATATCCCATCTCTTGCCCTAATCTTATCTATTTATACAAATCCCTTGGCTAAAAATTTGTGCATGCTCTGTATTTGGGTGCTGGGTGTGACACTGCCACAAGCTTGGCCATGTCATGTGGGTGTGTCACCTTCTGCTTCTCTAGTTTGGTTGTCTTTTTCTTTGGCATGAGATGGGACACGGACAAGCTGGCTGGCCGTGTCATGTGACAGGGCCAGTGGGTTGGCCGTGTCACTTGAGAGTGTCACCTTCTGCTTCTCTAGTTTGCTTGTGTTTGTTCTTTGGAGATGAGAGGGGACACGGCCAAGCTTGCTAGTGGTGTCATGTGACACGGCCAATGGTTTGGCCAAGCTTGGCCGTGTCACTTGATTGTGTCCTCTTCTGTTTTGCTCCTTGCTCTTCTTTATTCTTTGGAGATGAGAGTGACACGGCCAAGCCTGTTGGTCGTGTCACTTGCTGCCATTTCTTTCCTCCTTTTCTTTTCTTTCTTTGGTTTCTTTGGTTTTGGTCTTTAGGTGAGACACGGCTAGTGGCTTGGCCGTGTCAAGCTCTGCCTTCATTTTCTTTGAAGTGACACGGCCAAAGGCTTGATTTGGCTTGGCCATGTCTTGCTTGATTCATGCTCTTCTTTCTTTGTTTGATCTTCCAAGGGAGTTTTTGCACTTTGACCTAAAATAAACTCTTAAAACAAACTTTAAACAAACATCAAATGAAACATTAACTAAAAACACATAAACATCATACTAAAAACTAGTACAAAAATGATCTAAACATTGGGATAGATTAAGGCAGAGGAGTACACGGCCTGAAAATGCTGAAATCACTAAATAAACATATTAAAACTACCAAAATGCATGAAGAAAACAATAATTATCATAATAAATAAATAGCAATTTGAGGACACAAACTAATAAAACAACTACCCCACACTTAAAACTTTGCTTGTCCTCAAGCAAATTTATATGCCATAAATTAAAAACTCAATTAACCTTAACTATAATTCAAGTATATAAGATGAAATCCTTTAATACTCAGTAATAAATAAATGCAATTTACTTCAATCAAGATTTTCTTAACTCATTCACTAATTCAGATATAACAAATCTCATCTCTCATCTAGGTGTTTCTCTCAATTTCAAAGGTTAATTCACTCAAACCAATCATGATTGCATACTGCCATAAGCTTGCTTAATTATCCAATCTCCCTCACTGATTTTTCTCAAGAAATAATCTGAAGGTCTTTTCGTTTGGATGTAATAGGGCTAAGGTGAAGGTGTGAGAAAAGACATTTAAGTTGGAACATTAAGAAATGGAGCATCTAAATTAGACAATAATCTTGCGTAGAAACTTGTAACTCCCTCAAATGGCATATTCACCAACCCTTGATAGTCTCAAATATTTGCATACTAAAAGAAAAGTAAATGAGTTGAAATTCCTCTTTGATGACTAAAGCTAGAAAATATATGAATTATATATATATATATATCTTCTCTTTTTATTTTTATTTATTTTTTTTATATATATACAAAATATAAAAATGCATTAAACATCTAGCTCAAATGTAGAAGAAAAGAATAATCGACTCTTATTCAAATAAAATCTGCGAAGTAAGCATTTCAGCCCCAAATCTTTCTAAAACAATACTATTTTATTTTTTTTATGTTTACCCCATACTTATCAATTAAACCACTCCTATTGTCATATCATAAGAAACTCCATTCCTTAATGAAGGTATGATAATAATAGAAAAATGTTGAGTTGTGAATTGTGTTGATCAATCAAGAAAAGGTCAAAGGCTCAACTCGGCTCACTAAGGAATTCACAATTAAGGGAGGTCTTTTTAAGCTAAAAGGGGTAATCCTAATTTGCCTTCATCATTTTAAAACTTGAGATGAAATCATAATGTGAGTTCAATTAGTATGCAAAAGCAAGCTCTAGAGATACAAAATCATGAAGGTGCACACTTAAGAAAAGAAAATCGATTGACAATAATATTCAATCTATGAGACTCAAAACTCACAAAGGGTGGGTTCTCAGAGATTTATATGTCATGAATTGCAGAACGTGAAAATTGATCCTGAATGAATTCAAATACTAATCTCTATGCTGATACTAAAGGCTCAAATGTAATGCTAGAATTAAAGAAAAGTCAATAAGTTTCCAACAATTATGCCATGAAAAATGCACAATATAACTCACAAAGAAAGCAAAACAAAAATTAAAGAAAAGCTTAAAAATTACCCCACATTTATGAGTTACATTGTCCTCAATGTAAACAAAATAAAAGATAGAAAGAACCTCTTTTGTGTCACACATAGTGGAGCTTTCGTACAAAAAAGCCATTAAGCTTTTCATTACGAACAAATAATCAACATGAAAGAAAACAACAGTGACTTCAGCATAAACATGCGATCAAGGAAAGTTGGAACTGGATGGCCCTCCTTGTCTCAATTAAACTCAATGCTCCTGACCTGTTCTCTGCAAGAATAAAAACACTTCCAATCTCCAAACCATCAAGCCTTAAAGAAAAATAGAAGGGAAAATAAATAAATAAACTGAAGATACTAAACTAAAATGATAAAAACGATAACAATGGAGTGCCTCCCATCGAGCGCTTTTTTAACGTCATCTTAGCTGGATGTTACTGCAAGAATTAAGGATTGTAGATCAAAGTACTATCAACAATCCTTACTTCTTGGAACCCCTCATTATATTGTTTAACTCTTTGTCCATTTACTTTAAAAGTTTCATTCATTTGAGAGTTAAGTAATTCTATAGCACCGGAAGGATATACTTGAGTTATCTCGAAAGGACCGCTCCATTGAGACTTGAGTTTTCCTGGAAATAGTCGGGGCCGAGAATTGAAAAGCAAGACCTTCATTCCTGGGCTCAATGTCTTTCGTACTAAAATTCGGTCATGAAGTGCTTTAGTATGGTCCTTATAAATCCTCGAACTCTCATATGCCTCGTTCCTTAGTTCATCTAACTTCAAAATTTGCAAAAAGTTCTCTCTTTGCCTTGTCCAAATCTAAATTCAGAGTCTTAATTGCCCAATATGCCTTGTGCTCTAACTCCACTAATAAATGACAAGCCTTACCGAAAACCAATCGGTATGGACTCATACCCAAGGGAGTCTTGAAAGCAGTTCGATATGCCCATAATGCATCATTCAATCTACTTGCCCAATCCTTCCTTGATGAGTTGACTATTTTTTCCAAAATTCCTTTGATTTGCTTGTTGGATGTCTCAACTTGTCCTGAAGTCTGTAGATGGTATGGGGTTGCCACTTTATATTTCACACCCGACTTGTGCATTAACTTCTCAAAAAGTTTGTTGCAGAAATGACTTCCCCCATCACTGACTATCACTCTTGGAGTGCCAAATCTGCTAAGAATATATTCCTTCACAAATTTAACAACCACATTAGCATCATTAGTTCGGGTGGGGATTGCCTCCACCCATTTTGAAACATAATCAACAGCAACCAATATGTATTCATAACCAAAAGATTTGGGAAAAGGACCCATGAAGTCTATTCCCCAAACATCAAACAGTTCAACTACAATATAAGATTGAAGGGGCATTTCATTCCTCCTTCCAATATTACCTACTCTTTGACAGCGGTCACAATGCTTACAATATTCTTGAGCATCTTTGAATAGAGTATGCCAATAAAATCCACTTTGAAGCTCGTTTTCGGTCGTCTTTCTCCCTCCAAAATGACCACCGCAGTGAAGGTCATGACAAAATTGAAGAACACTAAGTTGTTCTTCCTCAGGTACACACCTGCGAACTATCTCATCTTTGCATATCTGGAATGGGTAAGGTTCATCCTAGAAATAGAATTCATGTGTAAAAACCTTTTCTTTTCCTAAAATGACATGTTAGAATGCAAAAGACCACAAGCAATATAGTTAGCAATATCTGCAAACCATGGTGAATTCATTACTGCAAACAACTGCTCATTAGGAAATGCTTCTAGATTTCTATGAACACTATCAGAAGCAAGATTTTCATCAAAGGAAGATAACCTAGATAAATGATCAGCTACAACATTTTCACTTCCCTTAGTATCTTTGATTTGAAAATCAAATTCTTGCAATAATAGCACCCATCTAATTAAACAAGGTTTAGCATATTGTTTGGACAAAAGATATTTTAAAGCTGCGTGATCTGAATGCATGATAATTTTAGACCCAATCAAATATGCTCTAAACTTATCTAAGGCAAAAACAGTAACTAGCATTTCTTTTTCAGTTGATGTGTAATTAACTTGTGTGCTACTTAGGGTCAAGCTAGCATAATAAATCACTCTCAAAAATTTCTTAACCCTTTGCCCAAGGACAGCTCCTACTGCATGGTTGGATGCATCACACAAAATTTCAAAAGGTAAAGACCAACAAGAGCTACAATTACCGGTGCGCTGGTCAATTTTTCCTTGAGGGAATTGAAAGCTTGCATGCATTGTGCAGTAAATACAAATGGAACATCATTTCCAAGCAAATGACATAATGGTTGGCTTACAACAACAACAACAAAGCCTTAATCCCAAGTAAATTGGGGTCGGCTATATGGATTCTTCTTTTCCACTCAATACGATTTAAGGTTATCTCTTCTGGTAGATGTAACATCATAAGATCATTTTGGACCACTTTTGACCAAGTCAGTTTAGGCCTACCTCTGCCTCTCTTAGCTATATCTACTCTAACTTGTTCTTTTTTTCTAACTGGTGCATCGCTAGGTCTTCATTTCACATGGCCAAACCACCTCAATCTATGCTCTCTTATTTTGTCCTCAATAGGTGCTACCCCCACTTTTTATCTAATGCACTCATTGCAGATTCTATCCATCCTAGTATGACCACACATCCATCTTATCATTCTCATTTCCGCAACATACAATTTACTCATGTGTTGTCCTTTTACTGCCCAACACTCACTACCATACATCATAGCAGGCCGTATTACAGTGTGGTAAAATTTTCTTTTTAATTTAATTGGCATCTTTCGATCACATAGAACTCCTGTAGCACCCCTCCACTTCATCCAACCAGCTTTAATCCTATGATTTACATCTTCTTCACAACCCCCATCTTCTTGAAGAATAGAGCCAAGATATCTAAAATAAGTACTTTGAGGCACTGCTATTCCGTCTAAAATAATTTTGCCTCTTTCTCTATTCTCGTTATTAAATCTACAATGCATTTACTCAGTCTTAGTCCTAATTAGCTTAAAACCCTTAGATTCCAAAGTGCTTCTCCATAACTCCAACTTTTGATTTATCCCTGCTTGAGTCTCATCTATTAATACAATATCATCTGCAAACATCATACACCAAGAGATGTCATTCTGTATATGTCTTGTTAGCTCATCCATGACCAAGGCGAAAATATAAGGGCTCAAAGCTGAACCCTGGTGGTAGCTCCCTCTACACTGGTTGGCTTATTTTAGAAAAATCTTTAATAAACCTCCGGTAAAAACCTGCATGCCCTAGAAAGCTTCTTATTCCCTTAACATAGGTAGGTGGGGGTAACTTAGCAATCAACTCTACCTTAGCTTTATCCACCTCAATCCCTTTACTAGACACAATATGGCCTAATACAATACCGTGAGTAACCATGAAATGACTTCTTTCCCAACTCAGAGTGAGATTACATTCAATATATCTTTCAAGCACAAGAACAAGTTTACTGAGGTAATTATCAAAAGAGTCACCAAAAATAGAAAAATCATCCATAAATACCTCAATAAAGTTATCTATCACGTCCGAGAAAACAAACATCATGCATCTTTGAAAAGTTGCAGGGGCATTGTACAAGCCAAAGGGCATACGCCGAAATGCAAAAGTCCCAAAAGGGCAAGTAAAAGTGGTCTTGGATTGATCCTCTGGTGCTATCAACACCTGATAATAACCTGAAAGTCCATCCAAAAAGCAATAGTGAGAGTGTCCAAAAAGTTTATCTAGCATTTGATCAATAAAAGGAAGAGGGAAATGATCTTTTTTGTAGTATTATTTAACTTCCTATAGTCTATACACATTCTCCACCTAGTGGTAGTCCTAGTAGGAATCAATTCATTCTTTTCATTTTTTACCACAGTGATTCCTGATTTCTTAGGCACTACATGTACTGGGCTAACCCACTCACTATTGGCTATTAGGTATATCACTCCTTCATCAAGCAATTTAAGCACTTCCTTCTTAACCACTTCACTCATGTTTGGGTTAAGGTGCCTTTGGGTCTCTCTTACAGGTTAGCTCCCTCTTCTAAGATAATTCTATCCATGCACATTGAAGGGTTAATACCTTTAATATCACTCAAACCCCATCCTATAGCTCTTTTCAATCTTTTTAATTCACTCACCAACCCCATCTCTTCCCTTTCACTAAGTTCGCTAGAAATTATCACAGGTAAGGTGTCATGATCTCCTAAAAACACATATTTCAAGTTTTAGGCAACTCTTTTAGCTCTAACTTAAGTGAAGGATTATTCTCTTCTTTTTGGATGGAGGGGAGCTCGAATGATGGTTCCTCTTTAAATTCCTCTATTTCAGTACTTTCTAATATATCAAGGCAACTGGCTACTTCTGATTCAAAAATATCCAAGTTACGATCTAAGGTCAGTGCCAGCTCCAATTTATCCGAAGAACCTGTTTGTAAGAAAATATATGAAACAACTGTGTCAATACAATCAATTAAAGAGCAATCCTCATATAATGCAGTTGTAGGAATAGGAGAAGTGTTAAAATTATAAAATACAACCGTTTGGCCCAAGACAGTCATTGACAATTTACCATTTTTAACATCAATCAAGGTGTTGGTCGTAGCCATAAAAGGCGTACCCAATAGAATAGTGTGTGTGGATGGTGTAGGGTTATCTCCTCCCATGTCAAGGACTATAAAATTCGCGGGTACTATCAACCCACCAACCTTAACTAACACATCTTCTATAATTCCTTTCGGGAATCTAAGAGATCTGTCAGCTAATTGCAAGACCATTTTAGTAGGTTTCATGTAACATCCAAAATTTTTTTTCAAAAATTTATAATTTTTGGAAAATTTGTTAAAATAAATTATAATTTAAAAGGATAAATTAAATTAATAATTTTAAATGAAAAATGAAGGGATTTTAAATGAAAAAGTAGAATATATATATGATATATATGCAAAATATACATAACATATATAAAAGTCAACACTTTTTAAAAGAAAAGGGTATTTTGGCAATTAAATCTTATAAATTAAAAATTAATAAAATAATTCAAAAAAAAATTAATTTTGAATGGAAGAGGGAAATTAGGACTTTTAATTTATTAAAAAATAATTAAATATTAAATATTAAATTATTTTAATATATATATATGTGGTTAAAAAAAAAGATGAAAAGGAAAGAATATTTAAAAGTCTTCTTCTTCTTCTCAAGAACGTGGCTTCCATGGATGATTGAAGACCAAGGATTTTGTTTCTTCCATACTCCATAAATTGAAGGAATTAACAAGTTTCAAGTGGATTTTTGGTTATTTCCACCAAAATTAGTAAGTTTCCATCTCTTTTCTTTAAATTCCTTGAAAATTTATATTATGTGAGAGTTTGGATTTTTATGTAGTATGTTATAATTGTTGGAATTGGTGTGTATGATGTTATTTTGTGTAGTTAACAATGATTCTAAGTTTAGATTGAAGAGATGATGGAATTTGCTTAAAGAATGGTGAAGAGAGAGAATTTAGGGTTATGGATTTTTAGGGTTTTGAAAACATGAATTTTAATTGTGCAAATTGATTCCAAATGAGTTGTTTTGATTCATAAGCAAGTATTTTAAAGTCAAATATTGGATTTGGTGGTGTTGGGTTGGAGTTTGAGAATGGAAGTGGAGATTTAGGGTTTTGGAAAAGTGATTTTCCAAAGTGGTTGAATTGTGTGATTTTATTTTTTTAAGCATGTTGTTTAGTGTCAAAAGTGATGAATATAAGCTTGGAATGAGTAATGGATTGTGTTGGAATGGAAAACCTTCAATGGGGGAAGGTTAGGCCATTTTTGAGATTTTGTATATAAGAGTGTATTTTTATAATGTAAATGATTTAAATGTATTAAAATATGTTTTTAATAATATAAATAAACTTAAAATACTAATTTAATTGTAGTAGAATGGAATTCTAATGTTGAAGTAAGGAAAGGCTAAAATTTTGGAAATTTATAGGAGTGATGTGTAATTATGATTTAATGTTGGAAATGCCATTAGATGTGATACTAAATTATTATTTGTTATCACATTTGGTTTAGGCATTGAGGGAGGTTTATTTGCTTCATCAAAGTGGTGAAGGGCAAGTTGAAAAGATTGGATTGAAGGTTGTTTTTAGCTTGCTTTTGGGTTGCTAGTGGAGGTATGTACAAACTTTGAATATAATGTCTATATTTGCATAACATTTGGGCTTAACACATTTTGGTTGAAAAATGTGTTAAGTTACTTGGTTCATTGATTGTGTATGAATAATATGCTATGACATTTGTAGTGTCATATATGTGTTAAATGCATTGTGAAAAGCCATTGATAATGGCTAATTTGTGTAACATGTGAAATATGCATATTATGTGAAAATACACAAAGTAATTGGGTAATGTGTTGTGAATGCAAAAATGAGATATGTGTAATAATGAAATGAATTGATATTGATAAAAAGGAGAAAAGTGAGATAAATGAGAAAGATGTGAAAAATGAGAAAAGTGAAAAAAAAATGAAAATAAGGCAATGTGTCTAGATTGAATATGTAAAAATGAGAAATATGAATAAATTGTGTGCTTAGTATGTTATTCAATTTTCAGAGTTCTAGGTTTGGCAGCATGCCTATGATTGCCTACGGGCTATACACTGGAATGGTGAAAAGACTGGGTTGTAAGCCAGGCCAGCTGATAAATATGATGTTTTTGGGGTGAAAAGACTGCGTCGTAAGCCTCAAAAACTGTAGGAGTCTAGCCGGGTTGAGGACCAAGATATTGGGGCCTAAGGGTCTAGCCGGGTTGAGGTCCAAGAGACTAGGGCTGTTACCTTATCCATGGATATATATTGCCTACGGGGCTAGACACATGGTGTCATTATGGACCAAAGCAGTAACTCTGAAATTTGAATAGCATATTAGATTCTTTTTGGGCCCATGCTTGTCTTTATTTTATTGTGAATTATGAATTTGATACAATTGAGTAATATAATATTATGAGTTGTGCTTATGAAATATTTGAAAAATATAAGAAAGTGGATTGATGTGACATCTATATGCATTATGCATTTGGTATTTCATGGAGTTATATTGTTATTATCAAAGTTTGTACTACTAGGCTTCGGCTTAGCGTGATTGTTTTCATCGCGCAGGTGACAGGGTACACCCAGTTGAGCCAAAGAGTTCTTCTAGACCACGTCGAGTCTAGACTTGTAGTTGAGCTTGTAGAGTTGCTATCGAGATCAGAAACACTGCCAGCAACATGTATATATTTTTATGTTATTGTACATTTTGAGTTTTATGCATAATATATTTTATTTTGAATTTTACGTATTGTATATTATAAAGAATGTTTGGGCCAATGTATTTGAAATGGGAGAGTGAGTGTTTTAAATTATATATATCTATATGTATAAATGTTTTCGAAAATTGGTGAAATTGAGAAGTATGATTGAGAGGGTGATTGGAAATTATTGGGAGTGTTTTCTTTTTGCAGGTTGAGTAATTGCTAAATTTTAGGATATCCAAAATACAGACAAAACTCTGGCGAATTTTTCATAGAGATTTTTATATTTATTATTTATTTTGGGTTCTTGTAACAAGTAAATAATATTTATATTCTATTTAATTTTTATATATTTAGAATTTGAAATTTTAAATTGGAATGTAAAAAAAAAATTGTAAATCTGTCTGTGGCATTTTTGTACCGTATATGCGTATTTTACATATGCTAGAAATATGTTTTGTACGTATATAGGGTATAAGGGTGTTATATTTGTTTTGGTATCAGAGCCTAGGTTTGAGGTTCTCGACCTAGGTGGGATGATAGAGAGAGAAAATGGGGGATTTGAAAATTAGTTTTTAATTGTAATACATGCATTGACACTAGCAGTTTCTGATCTCTGATATAGTATTTTCTGCTTTGTTTGCAGATATAGGTAGTTATGGCATCTCGGCTGCATTAGGCTGCTGAGGGTAGTGCAGAGAGTGTGGCTCCAGATGAGGGTAAAGATGGAGCTAGAGTTGTATCTGCTAGTGAGGCGTCTATTTCTGTGCCTGTGAGACCAGTAGCTGATGAGGTTCCTCCTGGCTGGGTATGGCATATGGTAGAGTTGTTGAGGCAGGCTCCAGTTTCGCTGCCACCACAGCCACAGCCGTAGTTACCGGTGAGGCAGTATGACAAACTGAGAAAGTATGGGGTTGAGGACTTTGTTGGTACTACAGACCCTGCTGTAGCAGAGCAGTGGCTAGATCGGGTTTAGAGGATATTTATTCAGCTATAGGCCAATCCAGAAGAGAAGTTTGATTATGCCAGATCTCTTCTGCAGAGAGATGCATATGATTGGTGGAAGATGGTTCCACATGCTTTGGATGATCCACCAGTTCTCACCTATGATGATTTCCTGCGGGAATTTGAGCAGAAGTATACTCCGAGAGAGTATAAAGATGCAAAGAAGATGGAATTCCTGAGTCTGAGACAGGATACTAGGACAGTGACCGAGTATGAGATCGAGTTTATCCGGTTGAGTCACTATGCTGGTGGGATCATTTCTGACAAGTTTGACTGGTGTAGGAGATTTGAGGAGGGACTGAGACCCTCTATCATGTGCATCATCGCAGGCTCTCGATATCAGGATTTCTCCCAGTTAGTTGCAGCTGCCAGGAGTGTTGAGAGGGCGCAGAATCTTGCAGCAGCTGCCAGGGTTGAGGAGACCAGAGTTAGGAGACTCCAGAGTGAGGCAGGGTCTTCATCAGTGAAGAGAGGCTGAGGGGGACATTTTCAGAGGTTTATTAGGAGTCAGGGGTAGTTTGGCAGGTCAGTACAGCAGCAGAGACAGAGATAGAGACGTGCAATTTCAGTGGCTAGTGCTCCGACCCCAGTGGCTCAGAGACCTACTCCACCTACTTGAGTTCATTGTTGTAGAGTACACGGAGGTGTCTGCTGGTGGAGAGGTGCTTTGGGAGTGTGTTTTAGATGTGGGTCATCAGACCATTTTATCAGAGATTGTCTCGAGCCACCAGAGGTTAGGCAGGCAGATACTGTATTTTCTCGACCCAGTGTCAGAGGGGGTCGTAGTGGCAGAGGTTTTAGTAGATGTGGTTGCCCTGGGTTTAGTCAGAGAGGAGGCCCTACATCTGGAGGCAATAGGCCATATGGGGCTGGGCGATCTCAACGGGTTTATGTGATGCAGAGGCAGCCGGATGCTTCAGCCGTCATTGCAGGTACATTTTCTTTATTTGGTATTTCAGTCCTTGCTTTATTAGATCCTGGATCTACGCATTCATACATAAGTGCATCCATCTTGCCTGTGTCTGAATTGCATTCTAAGTCCCTAGGATTTGATGTCTTGGTGACAAATCCTTTAGGGCATAGTGTTGTGGTGAGCAGGGTTCACCGAAATAGTCCAGTTGTTGTTCAGGATGAGGAGTTTCTCGGTGACCTGATTGGGATGCCTTTCAGGGAATATGATCTGATTTTGGGCATGGATTGGTTATCCAAGCACGGGGTTGTGGTAGATTGTTAGAAGAAATGTGTTACTTTGAGAACACGGGATGGTAAGGATGTTATAGTATCTAGTGAGAAGAGGTATCTTTCATCTATGTTTGTTTCAGCTGTTTCAGCTGGGAGAATGATTCGGAAGGGATGTGAGGCTTATCTTGCTCATGTTGTAGATACTAGAGTAGTAGGATCCCTGCTTGAAAGTATACCCACAGTTGCTGAGTTTTCAGATGTTTTCCCTGATGAGTTGCCAGGGGTGCCTCCTGAGAGAGAAGTGGAGTTTGGTATCGATTTGTTGCCTGCTACCACTCATATCTCTATTACCCCTTATCGGATGGCACCTGCTGAGTTGAGAGAGTTGAAGGTGCAGTTGCAGGAGTTATTGGATAAAGGGTTTATCCGCCCTAGTGTGTCCCCGTGGTGAGCGCCTATGTTGTTTGTGAAGAAGAAGGATGGCACCATGAGATTGTGTATTGATTATAGGTAGTTGAATAAGGTGACCATCAAGAACAAGTATCCTTTGCCTCGGATAGATGATCTCTTTGATCAGTTGAAGGGAGCAGCAGTATTCTCTAAGATTGATCTGCGATCAGGGTACCATCAGTTGAGAGTCAGAGATGTGGATGTACCCAAGACAGCTTTTCGTACGAGGTATGGGCATTATGAGTTTCTGTTGATGCCCTTTGGATTGATGAATGCACCAGCAGCTTTTATGGATTTGATGAACAAGGTATTTAGACCATATTTGGATCAGTTTGTGGTAGTCTTCATTGATGAAATCTTGGTGTATTCGTGTAATGAGGAGGATCATGATAGGCATTTGCGGATCGTATTGCAGACTCTGAGAGAAATCAGTTGTATGCTAAACTGTCTAAGTGTGAGTTCTGGCTTGATCAGGTAGCTTTTCTTGGTCATGTGGTTTCAGCAAAGGGTATTAGAGTTGATCCGAGTAAAATTGAGGCTATCTTGAATTGGAGTCCACCAAAGACTGTGACAGAGGTTAGAAGTTTTCTGGGATTGGTAGGCTATTATCGTTGGTTTGTGAAGGGTTTTTCTATAATAGCTACACCACTCACCAGATTACTTCGGAAAGGAGTTAAATTTGTGTGGACAGATCAGTGTAAGGTGAGTTTTGAGCAGCTGAGGGAGATGTTGACTCAAGCTCCTGTCCTTACCTTGCGTGTGGAAGGTAAACCATATGTGATATATAGTGATGCTTCACACAATGGTTTAGGTTGTGTTTTGATGCAAGAGGATAGAGTCATTGCTTATGCCTCTCGATAGTTGAAACTGCATGAGCTGAATCATCAACGCATGATTTGGAATTAGCAGCAATAGTTTTTGCTTTGAAGATTTGGCGACATTATTTGTATGGGGAAAAGTGTTTCATTTATACAGATCACAAGAGTTTGAAATACCTAGGTGTTCAAAGAGAGCTGAATCTTCTGCAGAGGCGATGGTTAGAGTTGATTAAAGACTATGACTGTTTGATTGATTATCATCTTGGTAAGGCAAATGTTGTTGCTAATGCCTTGAGTCGGAAATCTTTGGCAGGTTTGACTGCTTATTCACTCTCATTGCTTGTTGAGTTGAGAACATTGCATGCTAGATTTGAGTCTTTTGATGATGGTGCTTTGATGGCTCAGTTGCAGTTGAGGCCAGTCTTGTTGGATCATATTAGGGAGGCTCAATTAGCAGATGAGATAATTCAAAAAATTGTGTTGGTTTGTCAGAAAGGGGAAAGTCGAGACTTTTATGTGAGGGATGATGGCAGTTTATGGTATAGAGAAAGATTGTGTATTCCTAATGATGCAAAATTGAAAAGAATGATATTAGAGGAAGCACATCAGTCACTTTTTGTTATGCACCCTGGGAGTTCCAAGATGTATCAGGACTTGAAGCGACATTATTGGTGATCAGGTATAAAGAGGGACATAGCAGAGTTTGTATCCAGATGTCTCACTTGCCAGAAAGTGAAGGCTGAGCACCAAGTTCCTTCAGGATTGCTCCAACCTTTATCAGTGCTAGAGTGGAAATGGGAGCGAGTGACAATGGATTTTGTGACTGGACTACCTTTGACTCAGAAAAAGCATGATGCAATTTGGGTGATAGTTGATCGGATGACGAAGACAGCTCATTTTCTTCCAGTTCGGATGGATTATTCTCTTGAGAGGTTGGCTGAGCTATATATCAATGAGATAGTCAGGTTGCATGGAGTCCCAGTTTCTTTGGTATCGGATTGAGATCCCCAGTTTACTTCGAGGTTTTGGAAGAGTTTGCATAATGCTCTGGGTTCTCGATTGCATTTTAGTACTGCTTTCCATCCTCAGACAGATGGACAATCAGAGAGAGTAATACAGATTCTGGAGGATATGTTGAGGAGCTGTATCATTGATTTTGCCGGGAATTGGGACAGATTTTTTCCATTAATTGAAGTTCTTATAACAATAGTCATCAGTCGAGTATTGGGATGACTCCTTATGAAGCTTTATATGGCAGGAGATGCAGGACACCTTTGTGTTGGGATGAAGTTGGAGAAGGTAAACTGGTTGGTCCCGATTTGACTAAGGAAACAGAGGAGAAAGTGAAGGTGATTCGGGGTCGTTTGAAAGCAGCTTCAGACCGACAGAAATCTTATTCAGATTTAAAGAGAAGAGACATAGAGTTTAGTGTGGGAGATAAAATGTTTCTGAAGGTGTCTCCATGGAAGAAAATTTTTAGATTTGGCCACAAAGGGAAGTTGAGTCCTCATTTCATAGGACCATATGAGGTGTTGGAGAGAGTTGGTCCAGTGGCTTATAGACTAGCTTTGCCGCCTGTGTTAGATTGAATAAATAATGTTTTCCATGTCTCGATGCTTCAGAGATATAGGTCTGACCCATCTCATATCTTGTTAGTGGAGTCCATTGAGGTGAGTCCAGATCTAACATATGAGGAAGAACCAGTGGCGATTTTAGCACGAGAAGTTAAAGAATTGAGGAATAAGAGGGTGTCACTTGTGAAAGTCCTTTGGAGTAATCATGCCACTGAGGAGGTGTGAGCGGGGATTTTTGCCCCCTCTCCTGGTGGAATGGTTCTTGCGACTTCGGCACTGTTTAGGCTCGGGGTCTTAGAGAACACGGACCTAAGTCTGGAGAAAATGGAGTTGCCACTCGGACGAAAGAAAGGGGTGGATGACTCGATTCCTAAGGAATCCCCAACCCCTTAATGGGTTCGGAAAGTTGGGTACGTGTGGGGAAGGTGAGAAATGGCCCAACACCCCCACAACGCCCAGTTCATTGGAACCGGCCTCCTTTACAGGTCTTAATATTATAAAATTCTTAAGAATAATAACATTATCCATACTACGCACAATAATTAAAAGAAAAGCATCAATATATTAAAATCAAAGCAATGTCCAAACAAAGCAAATAAATGGACACCCATCCAAGGATGGAAACATGTCCTTACATCACATGCCTAAATAGGACACCACCAAAAGGTAGAAACATGCTCTTTACATAGGTTCTAAAATAGAAAAGCAAATTAAATTACATGATGTTTAACCAATGAGGTACCCACCAAGTGGAAAACATACCTCTTACAACTTTTGGAAATCTAAATTAATTGATAAAAGTAAATAATCATTCATCATAAATAAATCATTCTTTAAAGCTATTAATGAAAATAGAAAATAAACATTCATCCATGATAAATTAAATAAATCAAGTATTGAAATTAAATAAATTAAAGCATAAGGACATAAATCAAAGCATAATCAAGTATGGAATTGAATAAAGCAAATAAAGTCCAATTATGGCTACTGTGACTTTTTATGGAATTAAAATAAATTAGGGTTTTATGTTTTAAAGGGTTGGTAAGACTCTTTGATTAACAAAATTAAGGTTTGAATGATGATATCATGAAACTAGGGCTTTAAACACTTCAAAATACTTTAATTTGTGATTTTTGTGGTTATTGGGTTCCTAAGCTACAGTGTAAAATTTAGGTTTTTATGTTTTTATGTTTTTTAATGTTTTAAAAGGATTAGGGTTCATAAAAATTAGGGTTTAAGGTTTTAAAAGGGTTAGTGTTCATTATTTTGAATTTTGGATTTGATATTTTGGAAGTAGGGTCACGGGTGGTGTAATTTTTAGGAATTTGGAAATCAATTTAATATTTTATGGAATTTTATGAATTTAAACAAATAAATTAAAGTTTTTATCAGTAGAAAAGATATTTTTTAAGGCTTTTTTTAATGAAATAGAACCTACTTTAAAATTTTAAAAGAAGCAGAATTTACATCATAGTTTTGTTGAAAAATATGTTCAATTAGAGTTTTAAGATTTTTAAGATGAAAAAATAACAAATTTAAGCCTTTTGGAAGATAAACTAATGAAATAAGTTTTTTTTTTTGGATTTAGAAAAACTAAATTAAAGTTCAAAGGTTTTTAATTTTGATTTCATAGATTTGCTACTGTGTAAAAAAAACAATTAAAGAAAATTAATTAACACATACCTTCTTTTGATGATTTCTCCAAAAACAATTCTTCTTGGATGAACTAGCTCCAAAGACAAGCTTTTTTTGCCTTTGAATCCTCTAAATCGTGCTACTGCTGTTCCAGAAAAAGTTGAATTGAATTTCTTCTTTTCCTTCCTTGATTTGGTTTCAAATTTTCCAAACTCCTCTTGGATTTTTGCCTCCCCTTTTTTTAATTGTCTTTGGTCCTTATTTATAGTGGTTTAAGGTTGTTTATTCCTAAATAGTTAAGTTAAGTAA
Organism: Garcia nutans; assembly: GCA_947685225.1. Classification (NCBI taxonomy): domain Eukaryota; kingdom Viridiplantae; phylum Streptophyta; class Magnoliopsida; order Malpighiales; family Euphorbiaceae; genus Garcia; species Garcia nutans. The sequence goes on along the minus strand of CANTUV010000007.1, from coordinate 24,514,045 downwards.
TATTAATAAAAAAAAAACCAAAACCTAATTGGATTAGGTTTCAAAAAATTTGCGTCGGAAAATTTGCGCTGCCGAAAAAAACTGCTGCAAAAAAACTGCGCTGGCGAAAAAATCTACTGCAGCTGGCTGCGGTAGAGCGCGTGGAGCGGGCCCGTAAGCTATTTCGTAATCAGAAAATTTCTGCGTGCGAAATAGCACAATGATTTCGCCCGCAAGAATTTCCTGCTGGCGAAATGCCCACGGGCCCACATGACGATTTTTTCGTCGCCGATTTTTTCGACTCCGATTTTATTTTTTGACTTTTATTTGTTTATTTCTATTTTTTATTAATAAAAATTAGATACTAAAGTAAAAATTATTTAATAAAAATTATTTTGGACTAATTAGACAATAAAAATATTTTAGACTAAAAAAACGTATTGTACCGGATTGGGTAAAAAATTATGGGTCTACAGGAGGCGACATGGGAAAGTGAGCAGGCGATGCAGAGTCAATTTCCCCATTTGTTCTAGACTTGAGGACAGGTAATTTTGGGGATGAAATTTGCTTTAGGGGGAGAGAATTGTAACATCCAAAATTTTTTTCAAAAATTTCTAATTTTTGGAAAATTTGATAAAATAAATTATAATTTAAAAGGATAAATTAAATTAATAGTTTTAAATGAAAAATGAAGGGATTTTAAATGAAAAAGTGGAATATATATATATGATATATATGCAAAATATACATAACATATATAAAAGTCAACACTTTTTAAAAGAAAAGGGTATTTTGGTAATTAAATCTTATAAATTCAAAATTAATAAAATAATTCAAAAACAAATTAATTTTGAATGGAAGAGGGAAATTAGGACTTTTAATTTATTAAAAAATAATTAAATAATTAAATATTAAATGATTTTAATATATATATGTGGTTAAAAAAAAATGAAAAGGAAAGAATATTTAAAAGTCTTCTTCTTCTTCTCAAGAATGTGGCTTCCATGGATGATTGAAGACCAAGGATTTTATTTCTTTCATACTCCATAAATTGAAGGAATTAATAAGTTTCAAGTAGATTTTTAGTGATTTTCACCAAAATTAGTAAGTTTCCATCTTTTTTCTTTGAATTCCTTGGAAATTTAGATTATGTGAGAGTTTGGATTTTTAAGTAGTATGTTATAATTGTTGGAATTGGTGTGTATGATGTTATTTTGGGTAGTTAACAACGACTCTAAGGTTAGATTGAAGAGATGATAGAATTTGGTTAAAGAACGGTGAAGAGAGAGAATTTAGGGTTATGGATTTTTGGGGTTTCGAAAACATGAATTTTAATTGTGCAAATTGATTCCAAATGAGTTGTTTTGATTCATAAACAAGTATTTTAAAGTCAAATATTGGATTTCGTGGTGTTGGGTTGAGTTTGAGAATGGAAGTGGAGATTTAGGGTTTTGGAAAAGTGATTTTCCAAAGTGGTTGAATTGTATAATTTTATTTGTTTAAGCATGTTGTTTAGTGTTAAAGTGATGGATATAAGCTTGGAATGAGTAATGGATTGTGTTGGAATGGAAAACCTTCAATGGGGGAAAGTTAGGCCATTTTTGAGATTTTGTATATAAGAGTGTATTTTTATAATGTAAATGATTTAAATGTATTAAAATATGTTTCTAATAATATAAATAAACTTAAAATACTAATTTAATTGTAGTAGAATGGAATTCTAATGTTGATGTAAGGAAAGGCTAAAATTTTGGAAATTTATAGGAGTGATGTGTAATTATGATTTAATGTTACAAAAGCCATTAAATGTGATACTAAATTATTATTTGTTATCACATTTGGTTTAGGCATTGAGGGAGGTTTATTTGCTTCATCCAAGTGGTGAAGGGCAAGCTGAAAAGATTGAATTGAAGGTTATTTTTATCTTGCTTTGGGTTGCTAGTGGAGGTATGTACAAACTTTGAATATAATGTCTATATTTACATAACATTTGGGCTTAACACATTTTGGTTGAAAAATGTGTTAAGTTACTTGGTTCATTGATTGTGTATGAATAATATGCTATGACATTTGTAATGTCATATATGTGTTAAATGCATTGTGAAAAAGCCATTGATAATGGCTAAATTGTGTAACATGTGAAAGATGCATATTATGTGAAAATACACAAAGTAATTGGGTAATGTGTTGTGAATGCAAAAATGAGATATGTGTAATAATGAAATGAATTGATATTGATAAAAATGAGAAAAGTGAGATAAATGAGAAAGATGTGAAAAATGAGAAAAGTGAAAAAAAAAGTGAAAATAAGGCAGTGTGCCTAGATTGAATATGTAAAAATGAGAAAGAGATTAATAATGAAAAATATGAATAAATTGTGTGCCTAGTATGTTATTCAATTTTCAGAGTTCTGGGTTTGGCGACATGCCTATGATTACCTACGGGCTATACGCTGGAATGGTGAAAAGACTGGATCGTAAGCCAGGCCAGCTGATAAATATGATGTTTTTGGGGTGAAAAGACTGGGTCATAAGCCTCAAAAACTGTAGCAGTCTAGCCGGGTTAAGGACCAAGATACTGGGGCCTAAGGGTCTAGTCGGGTTGAGGTCTAAGAGACTGGAGCTGTTACATTATCCATGGTATATATATTGCCTACGGGGCAAGACACATGGTGTCATTATAGACCAAAGCAGTAACTCTGAAATTTGAATAGCATATTAGATCCTTTTTGGGCCCATGCTTATCTTTGTTTTAATGTGAATTATAAATTTGATACAATTGAGTAATATAATATTATGAGTTGTGCTTATGAAATATTTGAAAAATATAAGAAAGTGGATTGATGTGACATCTATATGCATTATGCATTTTGTATTGCATGGAGTTATATTGTTATTATCAAAGTTTGTACCACTAGGCTTCGGCTTAGTCCGATTGTTTCCATCGCGCAGGTGACAGGGTAGACCCAGTTGAGCCAGAGAGTTCTTCTAGACCAGGTCTGGTCTAGACTTGTAGTTGAGCTTTTAGAGTTGCTATCGAGATCAGAAACACTGCCAGCAACATGTATATATTTTTTATGTTATTGTACATTTTGAGTTTTATGCATAAAATATTTTGTTTTGAATTTTACGTATTGTATATTATAAAGAATGTTTGGGTCAATGTATTTGAAATGGGAGAGTAAGTGTTTTAAATTATATATATCTATATGTATAAATGTTTGAGAAAATTGGTGAAATTGAGAAGTATGGTTGAGAGGGTGATTGGAAATTATTGGGAGTGTTTTCTTTTTGCAGGTTGAGTAATTGCTAAATTTTGAGATATCCAAAATACAGACAAAACTCTGGCGAATTTTTCCCAGAGATTTATATATATATTATTTATTTTGGGTTCTTGTAACAAGTAAATAATATTTATATTCTATTTAATTTTTATATATTTAGAATTTGAAATTATAAATTGGAATGTAAAAAAAAATTGTAAATCCGTCTGTGACATTTTTGTACCATATATGCATATTTTACATATGCTAGAAATATGTTTTGTACGTATATAGGGTATAAGGGTGTTGCATTTCAGTTTCCCAAGTTCTAATTCAAGATACACAGAGTAAGGCATCAAATTAACACTAGCTCCTAAATCACACATGCCATTAGTCCCCTTTCCATTACCCATAGTAATTTTAATTATGAAGCTGCCAGGATCCTTTAGCTTCGGAGGTAGTTTATGTTGCAAAACAGCACTGGCTATCTCTAATACTATCACCTTTTCATTTGGCTCATAACTCTTTTTCTTGGTGTTCAATTCCTTGAAGAATTTGCATAAGCCGGCATATTTTTCATTGCTTCAAGTAGAGGTAAGTTAATACTTACCTTAGATAGCATGTTGAAGATGTCTGAAAATTGCTTATCTTGTTTATCATTCTTCAATCTGCTGGGGAATGGTATAGGTGGCTGGTAAGGATTACTTGCCTTGTGCAAATATGCTAAAGGAGGTTGCTCCATTGATTTTTCTCCATCACTCTTGTCCTCTAGGTCTCCTTCTTTTTCATTTTCTTGGTCACCTGCATTCACAGAATTATTTCCAACACAATGATTTATTACCTTGCCACTTCTAAGAACAGTCACTGCTTGTGCTTGCTTAGGTTGACTCGAAAATTTTCCTTTCTGTTGAATCTGCATTTGTTGTGCAAGTTGTCCCACTTAGGTCTCCACTTTCTTGAAAGACGCTTTCAATGAATCCAACCTTTTGTTATTCATCTCTTGATTCCTGGTACTGGCTTGGATAAAAGCATGTAAACTATCCTCCAAACTGTATCTCTTAGGTTGCCCTTGATTTGAAGATTGCCCTAGCGGTTGATTTTGTCTTTGGAGCAAATGGAAAGGTTATTGGGAATTATTTGTTGCCCATGAAAAGCTTGGATGATTCCGCCAACCAGGATTGTAAGTGTTTGAGAAAGGATCATTCCGGGCCCTTGGTTGATAACCCTCCATAGCATTAACTTGCTTAGCCTCATTTCCATAAGACTCATATGCAGAGGGGCATATATTTGCTCCATGCCCAAAAATTCCACAAATTCCACACACTTCTTGAGTGGATGAAGAAGCATTGTTCTTCATGTTCAGCATCTGTACTTGTCTGGTCAATTCAGCTATCTGATTGACCATCTCACTATTGGCTTCAACTTGATTTACCCCTTTACTTCTTCCTCTTTACACTTTTTTATTTGGAATAGCTCCCAACATTTCAAAGATATCATAAGTCTCTTCTACTGTCTTTTCTCCCATAGCTCCCCCAGCTGCATTATCAACAATATTCTGAAATTGGTGGGTTAGACCATCATAGAAAAACTGATTCAGCAGTTGAAGTGGGTAGTGATGGTGTGGACATTGAATTAACAACATCTTAAACCTATCCCAAGCCTCATGAAATGGCTCTCCATCCAATTGAGCAAATGTAGCTATTTTTACTCTTAATTCAGCTGTCTTCTTATGTGAGTAAAATTTGCCATAAACTTGTTATATACTTGCTCCCAAGTTGTCAAAGATTTTTCAGGCAACATCATAAGCCAGCTTTTTGCCCTATCCTTTATTGTGTACGGAAAACACCTCATCCTCAAATGGTCTTCTGTAGTCCTCCCATGGAATTGTGTTGAGGGTGAGTAGAAATCCAGATAAAATTCAGAGGATCCTCATTCGGAACTCCATAGAAAGATGGCAGCATGTTGTAATGGATATTCTTCACTCATAATTTCTTGCTGCCTCTGTCAATCTTATACATGAGGTGCAGTCCCAATGAAAGGTCTGGCAAAATCCCTCATAGTTCTTTGCCTTTCGTCTCCCCTATTGGTAGATTGCGTAGTATCCGACTCAAAATAAAAAATTTCCTCCTCTGTATCAAACCCGGTATACAATTCAAACTCTTCTAAGCTCCTTTTCACTCTTTGAATTTTGAAATAAATGGGCAAAGCTCTCCTCTGAATGATCTCCTACCTTGCATAAAAGAAATTTCTGAAAGAAGGAATTATTTAAAGCAAAAGAAAAATAAATAAAATATAAACAATGAAAAATAATTTAAAATATATATATGACTAATAAACTTGTGAACTCTAATAAACACTACTAAAGCTATACTCGCAAGTATACGAGGCTGCTGTAGTATTTCGGTGAACACCTCAAGGTCGTCTCACAAGGAAGCTAGATAAGCTAATTATTTATCAAAACATAAATAACAATTATCAATTAATAGTCTTTGATTTAAAATTAAATTGCTAAACAACTAACGAATAACATCCATGAACGGCCAATCAATCACTTAATAGAAAGCCTAGGGTTTGCACTTCTCTACTAATTTATATGTATGAACGGCCATTCCTCTCAACTGATTTAATTTAAAGATCTGATTTCAAGCAACTTAATTAATCAAGTTAAGGAAATAAGCTCTCGTATTCAAACCTTTTTCAATTAATCTTAGTACAATCAAATGATCTTTTCCTTAGGTTATATTCTAATTCACCTAAGTCCCTAATTAATTATTCCAGTATTAGATTTCATTTCTCAATCCTTCATCTACATACCTAAAACACATAATTGGTGGCCATCAATTATATATTAACATTAATCCATTCAATTAAGGATAAAAGAAATAAATCAATTAAAAGAAATAACCAGTTCATACAATCATAGTAGATTCATACAAACCCTAGACTAGATCAAAATTAGTTCATAGTAATGCTATCAAACAGATTCATCTAATTAAAATTCAAAGAAATTAATTTAGACATTAAAGAATTCATAAATAAAATTTCAATGAAACTTAAGAAATAGAGTTAAAGAGCAAACCCAATTACAATTTTCCTTTGTCTTCTGAAGAATCTCTTGCTAAGATTTTTGCTAAAAAGAATAACATAATGGCTAGAACTAATTTGATCTAGAGTGTTTGATGAAAGTGAAATCAATCTTTGATAGTTTCTTGTTTCAGAGAAAAATTCTCCAGAGAAAAATAAAGAATGGTTGAAAAGTCTATATCCCACCTCTTGCCCTAATCTTATCCATTTATACAAATCCCTTGGCTAAAAATTTGCGCATGTTCTATATTGGGTGCTGGGTGTGACACGGGCACAAGCTTGGGCGTTCATGTGGTGTGTCACCTTCTGCTTCTCTAGTTCGCTTGTCTTTTTCTTTGGCATGAGATGGGACAAGGCAAGCTTGCTGGCCGTGTCATGTGACACGGCCAGTGGCTGGCCGTGTCACTTGAGTGTGTCACCTTCTGCTTCTCTAGTTTGCTTGTCTTTGTTCTTTGGAGATGAGAGGGACATGGCCAAGCTTGCTGGCCCTGTCATGTGACACGGCCAGTGGCTTGGCCGTGTCACTTGAGTGTGTCCTCTTCTGTTTCGTTCTTGCTCTTCTTTATTCTTTGGAGATGAGAGTGACACGGCCATGCTTGTGGCCGTGTCACTTGCTGCCATTTCTTTCCTCCTTTTCTTTTCTTCTTTGGTTTCTTTGGTTTTGGTCTTTAGGTGAGACATGGCCAGTGGCTTGGCCGTGTCAGGCTCTGCCTTCATTTCCTTTGAAGTGACATGGCCAATGGCTTGATTTGGCTTGGCCATGTGTTGCTTGATTCATGCTCTTCTTTCTTTGTTTGATCTTCCAAGGGAGTTTTTGCACTTTGACCTAAAATATACACTTAAAACAAATTTTAAACAAACATCAAATGAAACATTAACTAAAATCACATAAACATCATACTAAAAACTAGTACAAAAATGATCTAAACACTGGATAGATTAAGGCAGAGGAGTACACAGCCTGAAAATGCTGAAATCACTAAATAAACAGATTAAAACTACCAAATGCATGAAGAAAACAATAATTATCATAATAAATAAATAGCAATTTGAGGACCACAAACTAATAAAACAATAAGATATTCTGATAATAGTATAAATATTAAACACATTCATCCTTACTTAAATATAAGTCCAGTGTGCTTTAAAGTCCAGTGTGCTTTAAAATAATCTTTTGTTTATATAAGTTTTTATTATTGCAATCAGCCACTACTTGACTTATAACTCATAGTAGTTATCTACAAGATCACATATTTATCATAGGTTAATGTTCCAATGGCCAAATTCTGTTAAATATAATCTCAATAGCTTATTTGATCAAAAGTTTTAATACCACAGTAGCTAAGCAAATATTTATTTTTGAAACCCTAAACTATTAATTTTCAAAACCCTAATTCTCACAAACCCTAAACCTTAATTTACCTAAAATACAAAACCCTAATTTCTATAAACATAAAACCCTAGCTTACATAAAAAATTCTAATTTCCCAACAAAACTATATCAGGTAAACAGTTTATCTTTCAAGGATGCTGCCCCCTTGACTCCTCCCGCTAACTAGCTGGCGGGACCGCCGTAAGCGCAACCCTCGTATATTTCTTTAATGGATAATATTTATATATTTTTTATCTTCTTCTTAATTATGCAATTATCTTTATATGTGTTATATTATTTTTCCTTGCTTTACTCTTTTCCTTAGATTTATATATATTTTTAAAGGGAATTGTAAAAGCCATGTTTTCATCTAGTGTGGGTGCCTTGTTTATTTAGTTTATGTAATTCAAATTATTTAAAGAATTTGGGACAATTGTAAGGGACATGTTTCCAATTTTGTGTGGGTTTCCTATTTTATTTATTTTCTTTATGAACATTTAAAGATTGTGAGGGTATGTTTCCATCTAAAATTGGGTACCCATGTTATTTTTTAATGTGCTATTTTATCTTGTTTTATGAATGAATCTATTTTATTAATAAATAGCATGTAGTATGGTTAATATTATGATATTTAAGAATTCAATAATATTTAGACTTGAAAAGGAGGTTGGTTCCAATGAACCAGGTTTTATGGTGGTGCTGGGCCATTTCTCATATTCCCCATACGTACGCGACTTTCTGAACCCAATAGGGGGTAGAAAATTTCTTAGAAATTGAGTCATCCACCACTTTCTATTTTATCGGCCCGTCCGAGTGGCTACTCTATTTTCTTTGGGTTTAGGCTCACGTTCTGTACGGCCCTGAGTCTAAAAGTGTCGAAGTCCCAAGAGCCATTTCATATGGGAGTGGGGACGAAAATCCCCACCCACATTGGAGACTCCACTAAGGATAAGAGAAGCTGATTATGTTGGTGTTTATATTATTTTATTCTTTCTTATTATGATATTATCAATTGCATCATTTAGATTGCATTGTGTGCATGAGTTAGGATTCCCATGTTACCCATGTTTTGTTATATAAGGGATACCATACTTTCACTCAAGGTATGAAGATCGAGCATGGCATAACCACTCATAACCTTGTACCTTTTGGTATATACTTGCTATGGGAACTTATGCTTTTCAACCCAAAGACTAAAGCTCATGCAATTGGCCTAGTTACTTTTCTTAGGTTTTACCTCAAATGCTTGTTGTTTGACAATGATTAATTTATCTTAGTTTGAACCATGGCTTATTTGGTTTGCCCTTTTTCTAATATGACCTACCTATATTGCAAGCTCAAAATATTTTTTTCCTTTAAATCCAAGAGACCAAATTTCAAAATTTCAAAATCTTCAAGATAGTCTTTTCAAGATGGTTTAAAAATCATTTTTAACCCTTGTAGACCCTTAATTTTTGACCCAGTCTGGCCCGATATTTTTTATATAGTCCAAAATAATTTTTATAGTATTTTAATAAAATAATTTTTATTTTAATATTTAATATTTATAATTTATAATTTTTAATAAAAATAAAAATGGTAAAGTTAATTAAATAATAATAATAAAATAAAAAATAAAAATAAAAATAAAAATCGGCAACGAAAAAATCTGCGACGAAAAAAATTCGTCGCCGAAGGTTGAATTGGCCAGGCCAATTCGCCTGCAGGAATTTCCTGCGGGCGAAGGCCATTTCGCCATAGTAAATTCCTAATGTGAATTGGTGCCCGCCCGCAGCAATTTTTGCTCTCTCGCAAGTTTTCTCTAGCAGCAATTTTCAGCACTCGCAATTCTTGGCCAGCAGGAGATATTTTGCAAGTGTAATTTTCCAACGCAGTTTTTTTCGAAACCAAATTCTATTTGGTTTTGGTTTCTTTTCCTAATTGGTTTTAATTTCCTTAAGTAATTAGAAGTAGGTTTATTATTTTTTCTATAAATACCACATTAAAACACAGAATTGAAAAATTAGTTTTTACTAGAGGAAAACTTTGGACTTCTGACAGAGGAAAAAAGAGACAGAAAAACCATAGCAAGCAAGAAACATTAGCAACAAGAAGCAATCAACAATCCATCAAAGGCAGCAACACTGCCTTTGTCATTGTTCATCCAGAAATTAGTTTTGGTTATAAATCTTTGATTATAAATCTTTGCTTTGATTATATTTACAATATTATTGCCATATTTTCTTTTAAATACATCTATCATTGATCTTTGTTTCAGTAACCTAAATTATTAAACTTAGTAATATATTTTACATTAAATCATACATTCATCCAGTAGCCTTACTCGGTAATCAAAACTTCAAAACACTAAACTATTTTTCTTTTTCTAGAAACCTTAAAGACCCTAAAACTATTCTTCTGCTTTCAAAAGCTTTAAAACCTTAAATTGTTTTTCCAAACTATTTTCATCTAAACCATAACTTTTTGTCCAAAATTTCCAAATGTTTTCTTAAATCTCTAAACCTTAATCTTCTTTACATTTTCTAAAAATCATAATTATTTTTATAAAACTCTAAACTATTTTCTTAAACCCTAAAATCATATATGTTTGCCAAAATATCAAAAAATCATAATTCTCTCAAAACCATAACCTTAGTGTCTTAATTCCTAGTTTTCCTAAACCCTAATTCTTAAAACATCAAAACCATATCAACACCTTAATCTTTCAAACCCTTAAGCCCAAATCTAATAAATCTCATATATCTTTCTCTCTAGTAAACCTAAAAAATCTTAAACCCTAATCCCAATCTTTTAAAATTATAAACCCTAATGCCTTAGGGTTCCAAAACCCTAATTTCATGATGTTAGTCCTAAATCCTAATTTGATTAACCAAAAACCTTTACTACTTTCTTAAATTTATAAAACCCTAATCCATTCCAATTTTCCAAAATCTTTACAGTAGCCTAAATAAAAACAATAATAATTATAAAATCCCAAAACCCTAAATATCAATTAAAGAACTCTAAATTGAAACAGTAAACCCTAATTTGTATCTTTAATTGCTTTATTTCATTTTAGATTTGATTATGTAGTTTATTATATATTTTGATGGTTGATTTAATTTCAATGCTTTATTTATTTAATTTATCATGGATGAATATTTTCTTTATTGTTATGATTATTATTTGTTTGTTTTAGTATTAAAATTGTAAGAGGTATGTTTCCACTTTCTCAGTACCTCATTAGTTAAATATCATGTAATTTAAATTTCTTTTATATTTGGACCAATGTAAAGGACATGTTTCTACCTTTTGTGGGTGTCCTATTTAGTTTAGACATAGATGATGTAAGGACATGCTTCCATCTTCGGATGGGTGTCCAATCATTTGCTTTGTTTGGACATTGCTTTGATTTTAATATAATGATACTTTATTTTAATCGTTGCATGTAATATGGATAATATTTTATACTTAGGAATTTTATAATATTAAGACCTGCAAAGGAGGTCGGTTCCAGTGAACCAGGCGTTGTGGAGGTGCTGGGCCATTTCTCACCTTCCCTACACGTACCCAACTTCCCGAACCCATTAGGGGGTTGGGGATTCCTTAGGAATCGAGTCATCCACCCTTTCTTTTTCCCGGCCCATCCGGGTGGTGACTCTATTTGTTCTCTAAGGCCCCGAGCCTAAACAATGCCAAAGTAGCAAGAACCATTCCACCGGGAGTGGGGGCAAAAATCCCCTCTCACAGTGGCGACTCCACTGGGGATAAGAGAAGTTGATTTCGTTGGTTTTTATATTATTCTATTCTTTCTTATCATGATATTATCCATTGCATCATTTAGATTGCATCGTATACATGAGTTAGGACGCCCGTGTTACCCGTGTTGTGTTATGTAAGGGATACCATACTTTCACTCAAGGTATGGAGATCGAGCATGGCATAACCACTCATAGCCTCATACCATTTGGTATATACTTGCTATGGGAACCTAAGCCTTTCAACCCAAAGACTAAAGCTCATGTAATTGGCCTAGTTACTTTCCTTAGGTTTTTACCCCAAATGCTTTTTGTTTGACTATGGTTAATTTATCTTGGCTTAAATCATGGCTTATATGGTTTGTTCTTTTTCTAATATGACCTAAATACATTGTGAGCTCAAAAAATATTTTTCTTTAAAATCTAAAAGATCAAAGCTATTTTTAAAATTTTTCAAGATGGTCTTTGGACATAAAACCTTTCTAAAAACAAATCAAAAATTCTTTTAATCCAAATACTAAGCTCAAAATCCATTTTTTCTAAAATATTTTTACAATGGGCTTGGAAACAAAATTATTTTCAACCTTTTCTTACAAAGAGCTTGCAAATTATTTAGGTCAATTACGAAATACCAAAAATCAATTGTGAGCCTAGTTTATACTAAGAATAATTATTCATGGGCTTGTTTTTGGCATGAATCATTAGTTACTTTTTCAAGTGACAAATCTATTTATAATAAACCTCTTAATTTAGTTTTAATCCAATATGGCATAAAAGCTACTTTAGTTGGATAAATGGATTAAAACCTAATTAATGGGAATTATCATGAATGAATTTCCATTTTTGAAAATATAACTATTGGTTGAAACATCCGAGGGAATTATTCTTAAACAAGATACGCCATGTTGGTATTTTGTTAACCATATACCTAGGAAAAGAGACTCGCCATTCGTGTGTGGATGTTATAAGGTTGGATGGAAGGTCCTACTTATCTTTGTCTATTGTTTGTGCATACATGCATACATATATTTGCATCTCATACCATTGACCCTTTCTGGCTCACAACCCTGGATTACGACAGTTCAAAAGCTTACGACATTCTGACCTACACCGGAGATGAAGAATCTAGCAACGAATCAATCACTTTTTCACCAAAAGCAATGGAGCCCGAACAAATTCAAAGAATGGTGGACGATGCCCTCAATGCCAAGATGGAAGAAATAAAAGAGGCCCTAGCTGAGACCATCAAGAACAAATTGGTTGCAATTTTATAAAATCATGCCAAAGCATCTGCTAGCACTAGAAAGCCAAAGGACCAAGGAAAGACTAAAGTTGGTGAAGTGGTTTCTGATGATGATAAGGTGATCATTGATGATGATGATGATTGGGCTCAATACTTCCAAGATCTTCAAGACAAGAAGAAAGAACCGAAGATTGTTGAAAGATCAGCTATGGAGAAAATTGAAACTTCTAATTTTGAAAAGATGATCATGGATTTAGGAAAGAAATTTGAGAAGAAGATGAAAACCGAAGAAATGTCCGAAGTTGACAAATTATTTGAGCTAGACGAAGAAGTTCCGTACAAGTTCAAGATGTCATCCTTTGCAAAGTTTGATGGAACTGGAAATCCTCACCTCCATGTGAAGCAGTATATCACTCCGCCCGAGCTATTAAGGCTCAAACTCTAAGGCACTTCATACTCTCATTGGATCCTATCATCCAAAATTGGTTCAATACCTTAGAAGAAGGAACACAAAAGAGTTGGGATATGCTATACAAGGCCTTCATCCAACAATATGGATACAATGTTGAAATGGAAGTTACCTTAATGGAAGTTGAGTCTATTAGGCAATGACCAAATGAAAATTTTGTGGACTATGTGAAAAGATGGAGAAGTAAGGCCGCTTTGCTCAAGAAAAGGCCCGATAAATCTAATCAAATAAGGATGATTCTGAGAGGGGTTTTGCCTAGTCTTTGTGAAAGGATGTCTCGTATGCTCATCCGTGATTTCAAAGATCTCCTCCAAGCTGGTCTGCAAATCGAAGAATGGGAAAGAGAGAAGAAATATTTTTCAACAAGAAGGAATGAGAAAGGAAACTATCAGTCTGGTAACCAAGGCTAGCAAAAGGCAGTCGGTGTTAATGCTACTAGCCAAGGATTAAGGAGGCAATTTTTAGAATTGGGGAAACCGATGTCTTGTGCTCTCAATAAGCTTCAAAAAAAGGGATTGTTACAACCCTTAAATCCTCGTCCTTTGCCTAACCCTCTCCCACCTAATTTGACACTAAGGCATTTTTTTAGTTTCATCAAATGCACAGGCATGACATGGATAGATGTGTGAGGTTGAGGCATGAGATCTAAAATTTGATTGATAGTGGAAAGCTGCTGAACACCAAAGACAATCCATTACCAAGGTTCCATAGAGTACCACCACCAGCAACCTTCATGATTGGAGGAGGTTAGTATGAAAGTTTCGTTATGTTCTCTTTCCAAGATGTGGGTGGAGAAGTAACCAAAGAAGAAGAGGTATTTAGCGAGATTGAACAAGCTATGGTGGGTAAAGAAGTAGCAATTTGTGTTGTCAATGGGTTTTGGGATTCGAACGATAGTGATGACGATCTTGTATCCAAGAAGGAGAAATGGACCTAGTCTGAGCCCGAAGAAGATGAAGTAATGAACACTAGATTCAGTAAGCCTTATGTAAGGCCACCACCTAAGGAGGTGGAAGTTAATAAAGGAAAGGAAGTTGAAGTAGGGAATAAAGAAGAGGAAGATGATACCGTGCTCAAGCAACTGAAAAGAGCCCAAGTAAGTGTTAGCATTTGGGATTTATTGGCTACTTCTAAAAAGCACCGAGAAACTATGGCCAAGGCCTTAGTTAGCATGCCGATTTCCACCTCCATAACACTGGTGGAGCTGATCGACATCATAAAAATTGAGGGAGTAATGAAATGTGAAGATATTCAAGAAAAGAGCGAAGTTAATATGGAAGTTGTATCTTTCTCAGACGCGGATTTACCAGAAGAGGGGAGAGATCACATCCGCCCTCTCTTTATTAAAATAGAAATCAAAGGGAAAAGGACTCCATGTGTAATGGTTGATGATGGGTCTGCTATAAATGTTTATCCATTTAAAATATTGCCAAAACTAGCCATGTCAATAAGGGATCTAAACCCGACCAAGGTAACCATTCGGGCTTATGACAACACTAAGAGACATGCCGAAGGAACTTTCAAAGCTGCTATCAAGGTTGGTCCAATTGAATCTGTCGTTGAATTTGTTGTTTTAGACATACCTGCTACCTTTGCCTTACTCTTGGGACTACCATAGTATCATCCTCTTGGTGGAGTTCCTTCCACCCTTCATCAAAAGATCAAGTTCCCTAACGGAGATGAGACAGTGGTCATTGAGGCAGACGTTAATGAGGTTGTTAACGCTTTAATGATTGAGAGGCCTCTCAATGGTTTTCAAGTAGCTACAATTTTTGATGATGAAGTAGTGGACTCCAAAGTCTTAAACATGATGAAAAGCATGAACTACCTTCCCGGAGCTGGTCTTGGAAGGGGCAAGGCCAATTTGACAAAGCTTTTAGATTTCAAAACTCAAACCTCCAAGAAAGGGTTGGGGTATGATGAAGTCAACAAAGATGTCCAGCTAAAGAAGAATGAGAAGATGAGCTTTCCGCCACTTGAAAAAATCTTTGTCAAAGCTCTAGACATGGGACGACTCCAAGGAAAGCCCGAGCCAATCATGTTCATAGGAAAGTTGATCCCAGGTTTTGAAATTTTTACAGATGTTGCCGATCTAGTGGAGCAACTAAAGAAAGAGCTCACCCTGCCAGCCAAAAAGGAGTCCAATCCAGAAGAAAAGAAGGAAGTTGTCCTGAAAGCTGAGAAGACTCCGGAGGAGATTGCTACCCTAGTTGAAGAGAAGTTTGTAGACATTCTGCCTTATGATTTTGAGAATAATGATTTTAATTTTGATTTTAATTTGTCTGCTTTGTATGAGGATGATGATGTTTTATTTTCCAAAATGATTTTAATAAAGTTTGATTTTGCTTACTTGTGTGATGTTTCTCCTGATGGTTGCATACATTCAAATAGCAGTTACATGATCATCTTTAATATTAATTCTGTTAACACATAATCATTAAATTTGGGAACAATAAAAAATCCTAAAAACATTAGCATAGCATCCAACCTTACTCCTGATGAGAGAGAGAGATTTGAAAAATTTTTCAAAAAATATGAAGAAGTATTTACTTGGTCTTATGAGGATATGCCTGGAATAGATCGAGACATAGCCGACCATTTTATTCCTACTTACACTCACATGAATCCTGTTAAAAAAAGCTTAGGCGATTAAGACCTGAGTGGGCTGAATTGGTTAAAGAAGAGGTCACTAAACAAATACATGTAAAGTTCCTTAAAGTGATAGAATATCCAGATTGGCTAGGTAACATAGTACCTGTGCCAAAGAAAAATGGAAGAATAAGGGTCTGTGTGGACTTTAGAGATTTAAACAAGGCTTCCCCAAAAGATGATTTTCCTTTACCGCATATAGATGTTATCATTGATAGTGCAACCTCTAGCATGCTACACTCATTTGTAGATGGATTTTCGGATACAACCAAGTGTTAATGGCCCAAGAAGATAAAGCCAAAAATGCTTTCATTACTACATGGGGTATATTTTGTTATAGGGTGGTGCCGTTTGATTTAAAGAATGCCGGAGAAACCTACCAAAGGATGGCCACCACGCTATTTCATGACATGATGCATAAAGAAGTTGAAGTATATGTTGATGATATGATGGTGAAATCGGATACAAGGGAACAACACTTCCAAAACTTAGAATTATTCTTTGATAGAGCATTGAAATATAAGCTAAGATTAAATCCGAAGAAGTGTGTGCTCGGGGTTACCTCAGGCAAATTGTTGGGACATGTGATTGGTCCGAATGGAATTGAGATTGATCCTGACAAAGTTAAAGCAATTAGGGATATGCCAGCCCCTAAGACGGAGAGAGAAGTTCAGGGATTCATTGGTAAATTACAATACATTAGCAAATTTATAGCAAAGCTCACAACAATATGTGAGCCTATCTTCAAATTGCTTAAAAAGAATCAGCCAGTCCTGTGGAATGAAGAGTGTCAAAAGGGCTTTGAGTGAATAAAGGAGTATCTACTAAATCAACCTATTTTAAAACCACCTAAACCCGGTAAATCTCTATTACTATACTTAACAATAGAAGAAGAGTCAATAGGAGCCATGCTAGCCCAAGCAGATGAGTCAGGGATTGAGCATGCAATTTACTATTTGAGTAGAAAGCTCCTACCTTATGAAATTAAGTATAGTATCATTGAAAAGACTTGCATAGCCGTGGTTTGGTCTTCTAAGAAATTGTGGCATTACTTTCAATCTTATAGTGTGCAAGCAATTTTCAGGTTGGATCCAATGAAGTACTTAAGGGAGACACCCTTTTTTATTGGGAAGTATGGGCGATGGTTGATAATATTAGAAGAATTTGAGATTGAGTATATAACCAGGAAAACAATCAAAGGTAGAGCAGTAGTAGAATTTCTGGCCCAACAACCATTACCAGATAGCGAAGAGGTAGTCCTGAAATTTCCATATGAACATTTAGAGGCCATTGAAGTACAAGGATGGAAAATGTATTTTGATAGAGCAGTGAATAGGAAAGAAGCAAGTTTGGGAGTCATACTAGAATCGCCCGAAAGGGAACTTATCCCTTTAGCAAAAAAGTTGAAATTCAGGGCAACCAATAATATGGTAGAGTACGAAGCATGTATCTTTGGTCTGGAAACCCTAATGATTATGAAGGTGGATAAAGTGGAAGTTTTTGGTGATTCATTGCTAGTAGTATCCCAAGTAAATGGAGAGTGGGAGTTGAAAGAAGAGAAATTAAAACAGTACCACCATTACTTGACCACGGTGAAGAAGAACTTCAAGGAGTGCAGGTTTATACACATATCAAGAGAAGAAAACCATATGGCTGATGCCCTAGCTACACTGGCTTCGGTATGGGAAAATCTTGTCAACTTATTCTTAAGCCTCTGATTTTGACCAGTTCATCAACTCCTTGCTATGAATATGAGACAATTATGGAAACTGATACAGACCATGATGCGTGGTATGATACTATAAGATGATTTTTAGAAGAAAGGGAATACCCATTGGGGGCAACAAAGAAAGAAAGAAGAGCCATAAGGCGGTGGTCTTTGCAAACATCACCTTTCATGTAGAATTATATCGAAGATGGCCCGATGAGGGTACATTTGAGATGCTTGAGGAAGCTTGAAGTTGATCATATCATGTCAGAAATACATGCGGGAAGTTGTGGTCCACACATGAGTGGTTTGGCCCTAGTTAAGAAGATAATTCGACAAGGTTACTACTGGTTGACTATTGAGAGAGATTGTATAGAGTTCATAAAGAAGTGCCAACAATGTCAGATGTATGGTAACTTGAATCACATGCATCTTGAAGAATTGCATTCTATGTCTTCACCCTGGCCCTTTGCCACTTGGGGTATCGACATTATAGGAGAGATACATCCGACAGCCTCAAATGGTCACCGTTTTATTGTAGTAGCACTAGATTATATTTTGAAATGGGTCGAAGTCGAATCCTTCAACAAAATGGGGGCAAGCCAAATGACTAGATTTATTGAAAAGAATCTCATCTGCAGGTATGGGGTCCCGCACAGTGTGATATCAGACAATGGGGTTCAGTTTCAAGAAGCAGTTAAGGACTTATTCTCAAAGTACCAAATCCATCATCACCAATCCTCTCCTTATAGACCAAAGGTGTAATATCCTCATATGTGGTCTAGAAGTTTTGATTATGTTGTTGATGTTGTTGTTATTGTTGTTGTAGTGATATATTGGATTGAATATATGTGTTAAATTGCAAGAGAAAAGATATTGGAAAGTGAATGCTTGTGTATATGTGTTTTGGGGAAAAGAATTAGGGTTTAGAGAGAGTGGTATATGTTGTGTATATGATGATATATATAACATATAAATTGTTCAAATGAAGAGTCAAGGGGGTAGAGATATTTTATGTGGAATGTGTAATGACATATAAGGGCTTATATGAGACAAAGTTAGTTATATGATTGAGGGCATTTTGGTAATTGCTTGGATAAGATCACTTGGTGGAGATTAAAAGCAAAATTTGACTTTGCTTCTTCATATTTTTCTTCTTCTTTTCCATTGTGGCCGGCTCCTCCTTAGACAAAGGAAGCAAAAGGCAAAGAGAAGATCTTGTTGAGTGAAGCACAAATTGAAGAAAGATTAAGTGATCAAGTTGGTGATTCAAGAAGTTTTGTAACTTTGGTAAGTCCTCTTGTGATTTTTGTGTTTATTTGAAATGATATTTGAGTTTGATAGATTTTTAAGAGTGTGTTGGTTGATTTTGAGATGTGAGAAGTGTTTGAGTGATTTGATGATGGATTTTGAGTATGGATGGAAGAAAAGAGTAAGTGGTTGGAAGAGATGATGTTGTATATGTGGTAAGGGTTTTGAGATGATTTTGTGTTTTGTGTTTGATGTGTGTTTTGGCTTGTTTTGGGTGTGTTGCAAGTTTGTGATGAGTTTTGAGTATGTTTTGTTAAGACTATTTGAAGAGGATGTTAATGTATAGAAGTGTGTTGTTGAGTGTATGGTTGTTTTTGATTGGAGTCTTGATTTGTGGCCAGACACGCCCATGAACACGTCCAGGGTTTTTAGGCGTGTCAATTGTGTTGGAGGCAGTAGGTTTGACACGATCAGTAGCACGCCCTTGTTATTGAGCGTGTCATAGCTACTGTAAGATTTGAGAATTTACACGCCCAGGAACACGCCCATGTTGTTGAGAGTGTAAATGTTTCTGTGTTGTGGAGTTAGGGCACGGCCATGAACACGCCCGTGTGGGTGAACGTGTCAGGGTTGAGGTTTGCCCTAATTAATTCCTAATTGGATTATCTCTTGTGTATCCCTAAACAAGTATATGCTATTACTTTTGATTTAAGTCTTGAAGATAGTGATTGATCATTGATCTAAGAGGTTAAAGAATCTTGGACAAGGAAATGTTAGGAGTTATATGAATTGTTAGTAAAATAAGTACAAATTTTGTATTATTGCATTGTTGCATATGATGATAATGGCAATGTATATGATACTATGTGAACAATGTGATATTTCATGTATTGTGACTCATGTGATGAGTAATGTGTTTGGTTATGTTTATATCAATAATGCTATATGTATAATGTGATGGAATAAAATGCCATTGTGATTGGCTATGGTAACTTATATGTGATATGAGGCCATTGTTATTGGCTATGATGAGAGTTGAGAATGGAAATGATAATTAAATAATAAATGATTTGTGTGGCTAATGTGTTATTCCATTTTCAGAGTTTGTTGTTGGTGGCATGCCTAATAAGTGTAACAATCTCTTGAAGTTAGGTTGGATTGAATCCTTGAAGCCTAATTGAGATGTTACCACCCTTGAAGCTAGGTTGGGTTGGTTCTTGAAGCCAAGTTGGGTTGATGCTTAGCATGCTTTGCTCCCCTTGAAGCTTGGTTGAACCTAATCTTTGAAGCCTAGTTGGGTTTATGATATTGATAAATGTGATGATAAAACCAAAACATTAACTCTGAAAATTGAATGGCATATTAGTGTGTCTTGGGCCAATGCTTGTCTTTGCTTAGTGTTGATTATGAATGATTAAATGAATACTAATGAGGTATATGATAAGATGTTGAAATATGATATGTCTATTTATGTTGAGTTATGAAATGTAAAGGTATGTTGTTAACTTTGCATATATGATGTTACATGTATAATATGGATTATGAATTGACATTGTATTGCATTAAAGCATATCCATTGCATGTTTTATCTTACTAAGCCCTTGGCTTAGCGCGATAGTGTTTAATCGCGCAGGTGATAGAACTGATAGAGTTGAACCCGAGAGCTCTTCTAGACCGAGTGAGAGTAGACATTGAAGAGTTGATTTTGGGGGAACTTAAAGATCAGAGGAGATTTGCCAATCATGTATAACTCTTTTATATTTTGTAAAGATTTTGTTTATATTGTAAATATATATGTAACAATAAAATATGTACTCAAATGTTTTCATATGTGTAAATATTTTATAACTTCCGCTGTGTACTACTTAAATGTATTTATATATTTATTAGGTTATATTACAAATTGAGTATTTACTATCTATAATGTATATTGAGAAAGATGATGGTATTATATAAAAATGTTTTGAATGTTGATGAAAAGCTGTAGCACTCCTATGTTCGGTGCACATATGCTACATTGTGGTGTTGTAGTGTGTGTGTATTGAATGTGTGGGTGTTACAATTGTTTTGGTATCAGAGCCTAGGTTTGAGATTCTCAACCTAGGTAAAATGTAAGAAAAAGACTGTTTTGATTTTAAAAAGTGGTTTTTGAATAACATATATGTTTGGGATTGGCAATCTCTGATCTTTAATAAGATGTAGTATGTTGTGTTTGCAGACTTAGGTTGTGATGGATTCTCGCTCACGTCAGTCGATTGAGGGTAGTGCCGAGAGTATTGCTCCTGCTGAGGGAGCTAGAGTTGATAGTGTTGAGGAGGCACCTGCTTCGGTGTCGGGTAGATCAGCTGGAGAGGAGGTTCCGCCAGCCTGGTTTAGACATATGATGGAAGTTATGAGGCAAGCACCAGTGCAACCAGTGCCACCACCCCCTCAGCCTATGGTACCAGTGAGGCACTATGATAAACTAAGGAAGTATGGAGCGGAGGATTTCCTTGGTACTACTGATCCAGCTGTAGCAGAACAGTGGCTTGACAAAGTACAGAGGATCTTTATTCAGTTGCAAGCCACCTTGGAGGAAAAGTTTGATTATGCAAGATCTTTGCTACAGAAGGATGCATATGACTGGTGGAGGACAGTGCCCCATTCTATGGATGATCCACCAACCTTGTCATATGCGGATTTTCTGAGAGAGTTTGAGTTGAAGTATACTCCTAGGGAGTACAAAGACATGAAGAAGATGGAGTTCTTAAGCTTGAAGCAAGATAGCAAGACTGTAACTGAATATGAGGTTGAGTTTATTAGATTGAGTCATTATGCTGGTGGCATTATAGCTGATGAGATAGATAGATGCCGGAAGTTTCAGGAAGGATTGAGGCCCTCTATCATGTGCTTAGTGGCTGGATCAAGATATCATGATTTCTCCCAGCTAGTGGCAGCAGCTCGAAGTGTAGAGCGAGCTCAAGTTATTGCAGCTGCTTCAGAGGAAGAGGTTAGGGTTAGGAGGCCCCAGTTTGAGGCAGGGTCTTCTTCTGTTAAGAGAGGTAAAGGAAGCTTTGTTCCTAGAGTTAGTAGGAGTCAGAGGTCAGCTGGTAGGTCAGTGCAGTTACAGAGGCAGAGATTTAGACCTGCAGCTTCAGTGGCAAGTGCTCCGACCCCTATGATTCAGAGATCTACCCTACCCATCTGCATTCATTGTGGTAGGCCACATGGTGGTCCTTGCTGGAAGACTGGTGTAGCAGGGGTTTGTTTCAGATGTGGATCACCTAATCACTTTGTTAGAGATTGTCCAGAGAGATAGGAGCGGATGTCAGTTGATACTGCAGCTTCTCGACCTAGTGTGAGGGGAGGTCGAGCAGGCAGAGGTAGCAGCCGGGGAGGCAGATCTGGGTTCAGTGCTAGAGGAGGTGCTACATCCAGGGAGAGTAGACCAGAGGAGGTTGGATCTTCCCAGAGGATGTGTGTTATGCAGAGGCAGCCAGATGCATCGGCAGTCATAGCTGGTACTTTTTCTTTATTTGATACTTCAGTGCTTGCTTTGATTGATCCGGGTTCCACACATTCTTATATTAGTGCATCTGTTTTGCCTGTGTCTGATATGCATGCTGAGTCCCTAGGATTTGAGGTGTTGGTGACAAATCCGTTAGGGCATAGTGTGATTGTGAGTAAGGTGCACCGAGATAGTGCAGTGAGGGTGCAAGGTGAGGAGTTCCTTGGAGATTTGATTGAGATGCCATTTAAGGAATATGATGTGATTCTAGGTATGGATTGGCTATCTCGAAATGGAGCTGTGGTAGACTGTAAAAGAAAAATTGTTTCTTTGAGAACTGTTGATGGTAGAGAGGTGATAGTATCTAATGAGCAGGAACAACTAGCCTCCTTATTTGTTTCAGCTGTTGCAGCCAGGAGGTTGATTAGAAAGGGGTGTGAAGCTTATCTTGCTCATGTGATAGATACTAGAGTAAGAGGTTCTCCTATTGATAGCATTGCCACAGTTGCAGAGTTCCCAGATGTATTCCCAGAGGAGTTGCCAGGATTGCCTCCTGAGAGAGAGGTGGAGTTTGGTATTGAATTGTTGCCTGGTACCACTCCTATCTCTATTACTCCTTATAGAATGGCACCAGCAGAATTGAGGGAATTGAAAGTGCAATTACAGGAGTTGTTGGATAAAGGATTTATTCGCCCCAGTGTTTCTCCTTGGGGAGCTCCTGTGCTATTTGTGAAGAAGAAAGATGGTACTATGAGGTTGTGTATCGATTATAGGCAATTGAACAAGGTGACTATTAAAAATAAATATCCTTTGCCTAGAATCGATGATCTCTTTGATCAATTGAAGGGTGCAGCTGTATTTTCTAAAATTGATTTGAGATCTGGGTACCATCAATTGAGAGTTAAAGCTAAAGACATTTCCAAGACCGCCTTTCGGACCAGGTATGGGCATTATGAATTTTTAGTTATGCCTTTTGGTCTAACGAATGCACCTGTAGCTTTTATGGATTTGATGAATAGGGTGTTCAGGCCCTATCTGGATTAGTTTGTAGTGGTCTTCATTGATGACATTCTGGTGTATTCGCGGAATGAAGAGGAACATGATATGCATCTGCGGATTGTGTTGCAGATTTTGAGAGAGAAGCAGTTATTTGCCAAATTGTCGAAGTGTGAGTTCTGGTTGGATCAAGTCGCTTTTCTTGGTCATATAGTTTCAGCAGAAGGCATTAGAGTTGATCCGAGCAAAGTTGAAGCTATATTGAATTGGAGTCCACCCAAGTCGGTGACTGAGGTTAGAAGTTTTCTGGGTTTGGCAGGTTATTACCGGCGGTTTGTGAAAGGGTTTTCTTTGATAGCTACTCCACTCACCAGATTGCTTCGTAAGGGAGTGAGATTTGTGTGGACAGATCAGTGTCAGACTAGCTTTGAGCAGTTGAGAGAAATGTTGACTCAAGCACCTGTTCTTACTTTACCTGTAGAAGGCAAACCATATGTGATCTACAGTGATGCTTCACATAGTGGTTTGGGGTGTGTGCTGATGCAGGAAGGTAAAGTTATAGCTTATGCATCTCGACAGTTGAAACTGCATGAGCTTAACTATCCGACCCATGATTTGGAGCTAGCAGCCATTGTGTTTGCATTGAAGATTTGGCGCCACTATCTGTTTGGGGAGAAATGTTTCATCTACACTGATCACAAGAGTTTGAAGTATTTGGGTGTCCAGAAAGAACTCAATCTTCGTCAGAGGAGATGGTTAGAATTGATTAAAGACTACGACTGCTTGATTGATTATCATCCAGGTAAAGCAAATGTTGTTGCTGATGCCTTGAGTCGGAAGTCTTTAGCTAGTTTAACTGTTTACTCGCTCTCATTGCTTGTTGAGTTGAGAGCTTTGCATGCCAGTTTTGTACCTTGTGATGATGGTGCATTGTTGGCACAGTTGCTTTTGAAACCAGTTTTGTTAGATCAGATCAAAGAGGCTCAGTTGATTGATATGAAGATTCAGAAGATTATTTCAGATTGCAAGAATGGGAAGACTAGAGATTTTGTTGTGAAAGGTGATGGGAGTCTCTGGTTTAAGAACCGATTGTGTGTACCAGATGATGCTGATTTGAAAAGAGTCATTTTGGAAGAAGCACATCAGTCAGTGTTTGCTATCCATCCGGGTAATACAAAGATGTATCATGATTTGAGACAACATTACTGGTGGATTGGTTTGAAGAGAGATATTGCATATTTTGTGTCGAAATGTCTCACCTGTCAGAAAGTTAAAGCAGAGCATCAAGTTCCAACCGGGTTGCTTCAACCGTTATCAGTACCAGAATGGAAGTGGGATAGAGTGACGATGGATTTTGTGTCTGGTTTGCCATTGACACAAAAGAAGCATGATGCTATATGGGTGATTGTGGATAGATTGACTAAGACAGCTCATTTCCTTCCGGTTCGGATGGATTACTCTTTGGAGAGATTGGCTGAGCTGTATATCCATGAGATTGTGAAGTTGCATGGTGTTCCAACTTCTTTAGTGTCTGATCGAGATCCCAGGTTTACTTCAAGATTTTGGAAGAGTTTGCATAGTGCTTTGGGTTCTCGATTACACTTCAGTACTGCTTTTCATCCACAGACGGATGGACAGTCAGAGAGGGTGATACAGATTATTGAAGATATGTTGAGAAGCTGTGTCATTGATTTCTCTGGAGGTTGGGATAGATTCTTACCACTTGTGGAGTTTGCTTACAACAACAGTCACCAATCCAGCATTGGTATGGCACCGTTTGAAGCATTGTATGGCAGACGGTGTAGGACACCTCTTTGTTGGAGTGAACTTGGGGAAGGTAAGTTAATTGGGCCTGATTTGATTCAAGAAACTGAAGAGAAAGTAAAAGTGATTCGAGGCAGGTTGAAAGCAGCTTCAGACCGACAGAAGTCTTATGCAGATCTAAAGAGGAGAGATATAGAGTTTGATGTGGGAGATATTGTAATATCCTCATTTATGCCCTAGAAGTTTTGCATGTTGTTGTTGTTGTTGTTGTTGTTGTTGTTGTTGTTGTTGTTGTTGTTGTTGTTGTATTGTTGGTTTAAATTGAGAAAAGAAAAGTATAAGTGTTTTGGGAAAGAATTTAGGGTTTAGAGACAAGTTTATATGTTGTGTATATTGTGATATATATAACATATACATTGGTCAAAAGAGTTGGTCAAGGCAAGAGGAGATATTTTTTAGGGCATGTGAAATTACCAAAATGGGCAAGAGATAACAAAGAGAATTAAGATATGTATGAGGGTATTATAGTAATTTTCCTTTGGATGGGTATTTAAGGAAGATTGACTTTGTGATTCTTGATCATTTTCTCTTCCTCTTGATGGTAGTGGCCGGCTCTCCATTAGCAAAAGGGAAGGAGAAGTGTTCTTGATAGTAAGATCAAGATTGAAGGGAGAATTGAAGAATCAAGTTGAAGATTTGTGGAATTTCTTCACTTTAGGTAAGTAATTTCTTGTTTTCTTTTATTAATTTGGAAATTGTGGTTAAGGTGTATTGAGAATTGTTGAGATGATGATTTAGTGTGTTGATGTGTGTTTATAAGTGTTAGAGTTGATTGTAAGTTAAAAAATTGGAGGTTGTGTTGGTTTGGTTGTGATTATGGAAAAATAAGTGAAGATTGATAGTGGAAAATCAAGAGTAGAGTTTGAGTTAGGGTTTTGAGATGGTGTTTGTTTAATTGTGATATTAAGGTGTTTTAAAGTGATTATTGTAATGAATATGTATTTAGAACATTGATGATGTTCATTTGAAGCATGTGGTATGATGTATATTGAGTTTTAATGCATTTGGAAGAGAGTTGGTTAGAATTAGGGTTTTGGTTTTGGGAGACACGGCCAAAGGCCATGTGAGACACGGCCAAGTCATATGATTTTGGACGTGTTGGATTAATTTTTGGGTGACACAGCCGTGTTCCCAAGCCGTGTGAGCTACTGTGAGTTTTGGTTGAAGAGACACGGCCGTGTCCCTAAGCCGTGTTTGCTACTGCCAAAGTTGAATTGAGAGACACGGCCACAAGCTTGGCCGTGTCCCTCATGTGTGCTGCCCGTGTCTCTCATATGGGTTAGGTAAGTTTTGTTTTCTTTGACCTAATTGCAATGTTTTGGTTCTTCAAAGGTAGGTTGGTTCCTAAACCTAAACTTAAACACTCTAAACATACTTTAAACTATGAATGAGCTAATCAAATGCATATGAAAGATCCTAAAGCTATGAATCATATAAATTGTTCTTTGCCCTAATTGCATTGTTGAGATTTAAACAAGGTTATGTTATGCATTGTGAAAGGTAATGTGTTTTATGAGTAATGTACCTTGAAATGTTATATCAAAGATGTGATATCAATGATGCTTTATGCATAATATGAATTGAAATGTGAAATGTGATACAAAGCCATTGTTATTGGCTATGATGATGATATTGAGAGAAAGAAGGCATGTTTGCCTAAATGTTGATGATAATTGGAAATGGAAATGATAATTGAATAATAAATGAATTGTGTGGCTAATGTGTTATTCTATTTTCAGAGTTTGTTGTTGGTGGCATGCCTAGTAAGTGTAACAATCTCTTGAAGTTAGGTTGGAATGAATCCTTGAAGCCTAATTGAGATGTTACCACCCTTGAAGCTAGGTTGGGTTGGTTCTTGAAGCCAAGTTGGGTTGAAGCTTAGCATGCTTTGCTCCCCTTGAAGCTTGGTTGAACCTAATCCTTGAAGCCTAGTTGGGTATATGATATTGATAAATGTGATGATAGAACCAAAACATTAACTCTGAAAATTGAATGGCATATTAGTGTGTCTTGGGCCCATGCTTGTCTATGGTTAATGTGAGTCATGAATGATGTTTGTTTTGCTTTGTATTGATGATTAAATGAATACTAATGAGGTATATGAAAAGATAATAAAATGTGATATGTAATGTGAAAGTATATTGTTAATTTTGCATATATGATGTTACATATATATTATGGTTTGAGAAATGACATTTCATTGCACGAAGTCATATCATTAGCATGATTATCTTACTAAGCCCTTGGCTTAGCGCGATAGTGTTTAATCGCGCAGGTGATAGGACTGTTAGAATCGAACCCGAGAGCTCTTCGAGACCGAGTGAGGGTAGACATTGAAGAGTTGATTTTTGAGGACTTAAAGATCAGAGAAGATTTGCCAATCATGTATAACTCTTTTAATATTTTGTAAAGTATTGTTTATAATGTGAATATATGTATATTTGTAAAAATGGATTTAAATGCTTTCATATATGTAACTATTTTATAAATTCCGCTGCGTACTAAATAAACATATCTATATCTATTTTGTTGTATCTTACAAGCTAATTACTTATTATTTATATTGTACACTGAAAAATAATATTATGATATTATTTAAAAGGTGTTCTTGAAAGTTAAGAAAAATCCGTAGCATTCCTATATTCGATACATGTATACTACAGTATGGTGTATGTAGTGTGTATGTATTGGGTGTGGGGGTGTTACAATTGTTTTGGTATCAGAGCCTAGGTTTGAGATTCTCAACCTAGGTAATATGTTATAAAAAGAATATTTTGAATTAAAAGGTGAGTTTTTGAAAGAAAATACATGTTTGGGATTGGCAATCTTTGATCTTTAATAAGGTGTGTCCTGTTGTGTTTGCAGTATTAGGTGTTGATGGATTCTCATTTGAGACAGTCAGTTGAGGGCAGTGAGGAGAGTGTTGCTCCTGATGAGGGAGTTAGAGTTGAGAGTGCTGGGGAGGCACCTGCTTCTGGGTCGGGGAGACCAACTGGTGAGGAGGTTCCACCAGCTTGGTTTGTGAATATGATGGAGACTTTCAGGCAAGCGCCAGTACAACCAGTGCCACCACCCCCTCAGTCTTTGGTGCCAGTGAGGCACTATGACAAGTTAAGGAAGTATGGCGCTGAAGATTTTATAGGTACCACTGATCCAGCTGTAGCAGAACAGTGGCTTGACAAAGTTCAGAGGATCTTTATTCAGTTACAAGCCACCCCTGAGGAAAAGTTTGACTATGCAAGATCTTTGCTACAGAAGGATGCCTACGATTGGTGGAAGACTGTGCCACATTCCATGGAAGATCCACCAACTTTGTCATATGCAGATTTCTTGAGGGAATTCGAGTTGAAATATACTCCTAGGGAGTATAAGGATATGAAGAAGATGGAATTCTTGAGTTTGAAGCAAGATAACAAGACTGTTACTGAGTATGAAGTTGAGTTTATTCGACTGAGTCAGTATGCTGGGGGCATCATTGCTGATGAGATTGATAGATGCCGGCGATTTCAGGAGGGATTGAGGCCCTCGATCATGTGTTTAGTGGCTGGATCTCGATATCACGATTTCTCCCAGTTAGTGGAAGCAGCTCGAAGTGTAGAGCGAGCTCAAGTGATTGCAGCTGCTTCAGAGGATGAGGTTAGGGTGAGAAGGCCCCAGTTTGAGGCAGGGTCTTCTTCAGTGAAGAGGGGTAGAGGAAGCTTTGTTCCTCGGAGTATTAGGAGCCAGAGACCAGCAGGTAGATCAGTGCAGTTCCAGAGACAAAGATTCAGACCTGCAGCTTCAGTGGCAAGTGCTCCAACCCCTATGGTTCAGAGATCCACCTTACCTATTTGCATCCATTGTGGGAGGCCCCATGGTGGTCCATGTTGGAAAGCTGGTGTTGCTGGGGTATGTTTCAGGTGTGGGTCACCGGATCACTTTGTGAGAGATTGCCCTGAGAGGCAGAGGCAGATGTCAGTTGATTCTGCCGCTTCTCGAGCCAGTGTGAGGGGAGGCAGAGGTGCCAGCCGAGGTGGTAGAGCAGGGTTCAGTTCTAGAGGTGGTGCTGCATCCAGGGAGACTAGACCGGAGGAGGTTGGTTCTTCCCAGAGGATGTATGTTATGCAGAGACAGCCGGATGCATCGGCGGTCATAGCTGGTACTTTTTCTTTATTTGATACTGCAGTACTTGCTTTGATTGATCCGGGCTCCACCCATTCTTATATTAGTGCATCTGTATTGCCTGTGTTTGATGTGCATGCTGAGTCCCTAGGATTTGATGTTTTGGTGACAAATCCGTTAGGGCATAGTGTGATTGTGAGTAAAGTGCATCGGGATAGTGCAGTGAGGGTGCAGGGTGAGGAGTTCCTTGGAGATTTGATTGAGATGCCATTTAAGGAATATGATGTGATTTTAGGCATGGATTGGCTATCTCGACATGGAGCTGTGGTGGATTGTAAAAAGAAAATTGTTTCTTTGAGAACCGGTGATGGGAGAGAGGTGATAGTATCTAATGAGCAGGAACAGTTAGCCTCCTTATTTGTTTCAGCTGTTGCAGCCCGGAGGTTGATTAGGAAGGGGTGTGAAGCCTATCTTGCTCATGTGATAGATACTAGAGTAAGAAGTTCTCCTATTGATAGCATTGCCATAGTTGCAGAGTTCCCTGATGTTTTTCCTGAGGAGTTGCCAGGATTGCCGCCTGAGAGAGAGGTGGAGTTCGGTATCGAGCTGTTGCCGGGTACCACTCCTATCTCTATTACTCCTTACAGAATGGCACCAGCAGAATTGAGGGAGTTGAAAGTGCAATTACAGGAGCTGTTGGATAAAGGATTCATTCGCCCCAGTGTTTCTCCTTGGGGAGCTCCTGTGCTCTTTGTAAAGAAGAAGGATGGTACTATGAGGTTGTGCATCGACTATAGGCAATTGAACAAGGTGACCATTAAAAATAAGTATCCTTTGCCTAGAATCGATGATCTCTTTGATCAGTTGAAGGGAGCGTCAGTATTCTCTAAGATTGATCTGAGATCGGGGTACCATCAGCTGAGAGTCAGAACTGAAGATGTTCCGAAGACTGCATTTCGGACCAGGTATGGGCATTATGAATTTTTAGTTATGCCTTTTGGTCTGACGAATGCACCTGCAGCTTTTATGGATTTGATGAATAGGGTGTTTAGGCCCTATTTGGATCAGTTTGTAGTGGTCTTCATCGATGATATTCTGGTGTATTCGAGGAATGAAGAGGAACATGATTTGCATCTGCGGATTGTGTTGCAGATTTTGAGAGAGAAGCAACTATTTGCCAAATTGTCGAAGTGTGAGTTCTGGTTGGATCAGGTAGCTTTTCTCGGACATATTGTTTCAGCAGAAGGCATTAGAGTTGATCCGAGTAAAGTTGAAGCCATTTTGAATTGGAGTCCACCCAAGTCAGTGACAGAGGTTAGAAGTTTTCTGGGTTTGGCAGGCTATTACCGACGGTTTGTGAAAGGGTTTTCTTTGATAGCTACTCCACTCACCAGATTGCTTCGTAAGGGAGTGAGATTTGTGTGGACAGATCAGTGTCAGGCTAGCTTTGAACAGTTGAGAGATTTGTTGACTCAAGCGCCTGTTCTCACTTTACCTGTAGAAGGCCAACCCTATGTGATCTACAGTGATGCTTCACATAGTGGTTTGGGGTGTGTATTGATGCAGGAAGGGAAAGTTATAGCTTATGCATCTCGACAGTTGAAACCGCATGAGCTTAACTATCCTACCCATGATTTGGAGTTGGCTGCCATTGTGTTTGCATTAAAGATT
The DNA here is from genome assembly GCA_947685225.1 of Garcia nutans. Lineage (NCBI taxonomy): Eukaryota > Viridiplantae > Streptophyta > Magnoliopsida > Malpighiales > Euphorbiaceae > Garcia > Garcia nutans. Next base: position 24,483,212 of record CANTUV010000007.1, on the reverse strand, counting down.
TGGCGCCATTATCTGTTTGGGGAGAAATGTTTCATTTACACTGATCACAAGAGTTTGAAGTATTTGGGTGTTCAGAAAGAGCTCAACCTTCGGCAGAGGAGATGGTTGGAATTGATTAAAGACTACGACTGCTTGATTGATTATCATCCAGGTAAAGCAAATGTAGTTGCTGATGCCTTAAGTCGGAAGTCTTTAGCTGGTTTAACAGTTTACTCGCTCTCGTTGCTTGTTGAGTTGAGAGCATTGCGTGCCAGTTTTGTACCTTGTAATGATGGTGCATTATTGGCACAGTTACAATTGAAGTCTGTTTTGTTGGATCAGATCAAAGAGGCTCAGTTAGCTGATAAGAAGATTCAGAAGATTGTTTTAGATTGTGAGAGTGGAAAGACTAGAGATTTTGTTGTGAAGGATGATGGGAGCCTATGGTTTAAGAATAGATTGTGTGTACCCGATAATGCTGACTTGAAGAGGATCATTTTAGAGGAAGCTCATCAGTCTTTATTTGCTATGCATCCGGGTAATACGAAGATGTATCATGATTTGAGACAGCATTATTGGTGGATTGGGTTGAAGAGAGACATTGCTGAGTTTGTATCAAAATGTCTCACTTGTCAGAAGGTTAAAGCAGAGCATCAAGTTCCCACTGGGTTACTTCAACCGTTGTCAGTGCCAGAGTGGAAATGGGAAAGAGTGACAATGGACTTTGTGTCTGGGTTGCCTTTGACACAAAGGAGACATGATGCCATATGGGTGATTGTGGATAGATTAACTAAGACAGCTCATTTCCTTCCGGTTCGGATGGATTACTCTTTGGAGAGGTTGGATGAGCTGTATATCCATGAGATTGTGAGATTGCATGGTGTTCCAACTTCTTTAGTGTCTGATCGAGATCCCAGGTTTACTTCGAGATTTTGGAAGAGTTTGCATAGTGCTTTGGGTTCTCGACTGCATTTCAGCACTGCTTTTCATCCACAGACGGATGGACAGTCTGAGAGGGTGATACAGATCATTGAGGATATGTTGAGAAGCTATGTCATTGATTTCATTGGAAGTTGGGATAGATTCTTACCTCTTGTGGAGTTTGCTTACAATAACAGTCACCAGTCCAGCATTGGTATGGCACCATTCAAAGCACTGTATGGTAGACGGTGTAGGACACCGCTGTGTTGGAATGAACTTGGGGAAAGTAAGTTAATTGGGCCTGATTTGATTCAAGAAACTGAAGAGAAAGTGAAGTTGATTCGAGGCAGATTGAAAACAGCTTCAGACCGACAGAAGTCTTATGCAGATCTGAAGAGGAGAGATATTCAGTTTGATGTTGGGGATAAGGTATTTTTGAAGGTATCTCCTTGGAAGAAGATTTTGAGGTTCGGTCGAAAAGGAAAATTGAGTCCTCGTTTCATCGGACCGTATGAAGTGTTGGAAAGAGTTGGGCCAGTGGCGTATAGACTTGCTTTGCCACCTGAGTTGGATCGTATTCATAATGTGTTCCATGTATCTATGTTGAGGAGGTACAGGTCAGATCCATCTCATGTGTTGCCATTTGAATCTATTGAAGTGAGCCCAGACTTGTCATTTGAAGAGGAACCAGTTGCTATCTTGGCACGGGAAGTGAAAGAATTGAGGAACAAGAGAGTGCCATTAGTGAAAATTCTTTGGAAGAATCATGCAAAAGAAGAAGCAACATGGGAAAGTGAGCAGACTATGCGAGAGCAATATCCTCAGTTGTTTCAGAATTGATTTCAGGTAATTTCGAGGACGAAATTTCTTTTTAGAGGGGGAGAATTGTAATATCCTCATTTATGCCCTAGAAGTTTTGCATGTTGTTGTTGTTGTTGTTGTTGTTGTTGTTGTTGTTGTTGTTGTTGTATTGTTGGTTTAAATTGAGAAAAGAAAAGTATAAGTGTTTTGGGAAAGAATTTAGGGTTTAGAGACAAGTTTATATGTTGTGTATATTGTGATATATATAACATATACATTGGTCAAAAGAGTTGGTCAAGGCAAGAGGAGATATTTTTTAGGGCATGTGAAATTACCAAAATGGGCAAGAGATAACAAAGAGAATTAAGATATGTATGAGGGTATTATAGTAATTTTCCTTTGGATGGGTATTTAAGGAAGATTGACTTTGTGATTCTTGATCATTTTCTCTTCCTCTTGATGGTAGTGGCCGGCTCTCCATTAGCAAAAGGGAAGGAGAAGTGTTCTTGATAGTAAGATCAAGATTGAAGGGAGAATTGAAGAATCAAGTTGAAGATTTGTGGAATTTCTTCACTTTAGGTAAGTAATTTCTTGTTTTCTTTTATTAATTTGGAAATTGTGGTTAAGGTGTATTGAGAATTGTTGAGATGATGATTTAGTGTGTTGATGTGTGTTTATAAGTGTTAGAGTTGATTGTAAGTTAAAAAATTGGAGGTTGTGTTGGTTTGGTTGTGATTATGGAAAAATAAGTGAAGATTGATAGTGGAAAATCAAGAGTAGAGTTTGAGTTAGGGTTTTGAGATGGTGTTTGTTTAATTGTGATATTAAGGTGTTTTAAAGTGATTATTGTAATGAATATGTATTTAGAACATTGATGATGTTCATTTGAAGCATGTGGTATGATGTATATTGAGTTTTAATGCATTTGGAAGAGAGTTGGTTAGAATTAGGGTTTTGGTTTTGGGAGACACGGCCAAGTCATATGATTTTGGACGTGTTGGATTAATTTTTGGGTGACACAGCCGTGTTCCCAAGCCGTGTGAGCTACTGTGAGTTTTGGTTGAAGAGACACGGCCGTGTCCCTAAGCCGTGTTTGCTACTGCCAAAGTTGAATTGAGAGACACGGCCACAAGCTTGGCCGTGTCCCTCATGTGTGCTGCCCGTGTCTCTCATATGGGTTAGGTAAGTTTTGTTTTCTTTGACCTAATTGCAATGTTTTGGTTCTTCAAAGGTAGGTTGGTTCCTAAACCTAAACTTAAACACTCTAAACATACTTTAAACTATGAATGAGCTAATCAAATGCATATGAAAGATCCTAAAGCTATGAATCATATAAATTGTTCTTTGCCCTAATTGCATTGTTGAGATTTAAACAAGGTTATGTTATGCATTGTGAAAGGTAATGTGTTTTATGAGTAATGTACCTTGAAATGTTATATCAAAGATGTGATATCAATGATGCTTTATGCATAATATGAATTGAAATGTGAAATGTGATACAAAGCCATTGTTATTGGCTATGATGATGATATTGAGAGAAAGAAGGCATGTTTGCCTAAATGTTGATGATAATTGGAAATGGAAATGATAATTGAATAATAAATGAATTGTGTGGCTAATGTGTTATTCTATTTTCAGAGTTTGTTGTTGGTGGCATGCCTAGTAAGTGTAACAATCTCTTGAAGTTAGGTTGGAATGAATCCTTGAAGCCTAATTGAGATGTTACCACCCTTGAAGCTAGGTTGTGTTGGTTCTTGAAGCCAAGTTGGGTTGAAGCTTAGCATGCTTTGCTCCCCTTGAAGCTTGGTTGAACCTAATCCTTGAAGCCTAGTTGGGTATATGATATTGATAAATGTGATGATAGAACCAAAACATTAACTCTGAAAATTGAATGGCATATTAGTGTGTCTTGGGCCCATGCTTGTCTATGGTTAATGTGAGTCATGAATGATGTTTGTTTTGCTTTGTATTGATGATTAAATGAATACTAATGAGGTATATGAAAAGATAATAAAATGTGATATGTAATGTGAAAGTATATTGTTAATTTTGCATATATGATGTTACATATATATTATGGTTTGAGAAATGACATTTCATTGCACGAAGTCATATCATTAGCATGATTATCTTACTAAGCCCTTGGCTTAGCGCGATAGTGTTTAATCGCGCAGGTGATAGGACTGTTAGAATCGAACCCGAGAGCTCTTCGAGACCGAGTGAGGGTAGACATTGAAGAGTTGATTTTTGAGGACTTAAAGATCAGAGAAGATTTGCCAATCATGTATAACTCTTTTAATATTTTGTAAAGTATTGTTTATAATGTGAATATATGTATATTTGTAAAAATGGATTTAAATGCTTTCATATATGTAACTATTTTATAAATTCCGCTGCGTACTAAATAAACATATCTATATCTATTTTGTTGTATCTTACAAGCTAATTACTTATTATTTATATTGTACACTGAAAAATAATATTATGATATTATTTAAAAGGTGTTCTTGAAAGTTAAGAAAAATCCGTAGCATTCCTATATTCGATACATGTATACTACAGTATGGTGTATGTAGTGTGTATGTATTGGGTGTGGGGGTGTTACAGATAAGGTATTTTTGAAGGTATCTCCTTGGAAGAAAATTTTGAGGTTCGGTCGGAAAGGGAAATTGAGTTCTCGGTTTATTGGACCATATGAAGTTTTGGAAAGAATTGGGCCAGTTGCGTATCGACTTGCTTTGCCACCTGAGTTGGATCGTATTCATAATGTATTTCATGTTTCTATGTTGAGGAGGTACAGATCGGATCCATCTCATGTGTTGCCAATTGAATCTATCGAAGTGAGCCCAGATTTGACTTTTGAAGAGGAACCAGTTGCTATCTTGGCACATGATGTGAAAGAGCTGAGAAACAAGAGAGTGCCATTGGTGAAGGTTCTATGGAAGAATCATGCAAAAGAAGAAGCAACTTGGGAAAGTGAACAATCCATGCGAGAGCAATATCCTCAGTTGTTTCAGAGTTGATATCAGGTAATTTCGAGGACGAAATTTTCTTTTTAGAGGGGGAGAATTGTAATATCCTCATATGTGGTCTAGAAGTTTTGATTATGTTGTTGATGTTGTTGTTATTGTTGTTGTAGTGATATATTGGATTGAATATATGTGTTAAATTGCAAGAGAAAAGATATTGGAAAGTGAATGCTTGTGTATATGTGTTTTGGGGAAAAGAATTAGGGTTTAGAGAGAGTGGTATATGTTGTGTATATGATGATATATATAACATATAAATTGGTCAAATGAAGAGTCAAGGGTGTAGAGATATTTTATGTGGAATGTGTAATGACATATAAGGGCTTATATGAGACAAAGTTAGTTATATGATTGAGGGCATTTTGGTAATTGCTTGGATAAGATCACTTGGTGGAGATTAAAAGCAAAATTTGACTTTGCTTCTTCATATTTTTCTTCCTCTTTTCCATTGTGGCCAGCTCCTCCTTAGACAAAGGAAGCAAAAGGCAAAGAGAAGATCTTGTTGTGTGAAGCACAAATTGAAGAAAGATTAAGTGATCAAGTTGGTGATTCAAGAAGTTTTGTAACTTTGGTAAGTTCTCTTGTGATTTTTGTGTTTATTTGAAATGATATTTGAGTTTGATAGATTTTTAAGAGTGTGTTGGTTGATTTTGAGATGTGAGAAGTGTTTGAGTGATTTGATGATGGATTTTGAGTATGGATGGAAGAAAAGAGTAAGTGGTTGGAAGAGATGATGTTGTATATGTGGTAAGGGTTTTGAGATGATTTTGTGTTTTGTGTTTGATGTGTGTTTTGGCTTGTTTTGGGTGTGTTGCAAGTTTGTGATGAGTTTTGAGTATGTTTTGTTAAGACTATTTGAAGAGGATGTTAATGTATAGAAGTGTGTTGTTGAGTGTATGGTTGTTTTTGATTGGAGTCTTGATTTGTGGCCGGACACGCCCATGAACACGTCCAGGGTTTTTAGGCGTGTCAATTGTGTTGGAGGCAGTAGGTTTGACACGATCAGTAGCACGCCCTTGTTATTGAGCGTGTCATAGCTACTGTAAGATTTGAGAATTTACACGCCCAGGAACACGCCCATGTTGTTGAGAGTGTAAATGTTTCTGTGTTGTGGAGTTAGGGCACGGCCATGAACACGCCCGTGTGGGTGAACGTGTCAGGGTTGAGGTTTGCCCTAATTAATTCCTAATTGGATTATCTCTTGTGTATCCCTAAACAAGTATATGCTATTACTTTTGATTTAAGTCTTGAAGATAGTGATTGATCATTGATCTAAGAGGTTAAAGAATCTTGGACAAGGAAATGTTAGGAGTTGTATGAATTGTTAGTAAAATAAGTACAAATTTTGTATTATTGCATTGTTGCATATGATGATAATGGCAATGTATATGATACTATGTGAACAATGTGATATTTCATGTATTGTGACTCATGTGATGAGTAATGTGTTTGGTTATGTTTATATCAATAATGCTATATGTATAATGTGATGGAATAAAATGCCATTGTGATTGGCTATGGTAACTTATATGTGATATGAGGCCATTGTTATTGGCTATGATGAGAGTTGAGAATGGAAATGATAATTAAATAATAAATGATTTGTGTGGCTAATGTGTTATTCCATTTTCAGAGTTTGTTGTTGGTGGCATGCCTAATAAGTGTAACAATCTCTTGAAGTTAGGTTGGATTGAATCCTTGAAGCCTAATTGAGATGTTACCACCCTTGAAGCTAGGTTGGGTTGGTTCTTGAAGCCAAGTTGGGTTGATGCTTAGCATGCTTTGCTCCCCTTGAAGCTTGGTTGAACCTAATCTTTGAAGCCTAGTTGGGTTTATGATATTGATAAATGTGATGATAAAACCAAAACATTAACTCTGAAAATTGAATGGCATATTAGTGTGTCTTGGGCCAATGCTTGTCTTTGCTTAGTGTTGATTATGAATGATTAAATGAATACTAATGAGGTATATGATAAGATGTTGAAATATGATATGTCTATTTATGTTGAGTTATGAAATGTAAAGGTATGTTGTTAACTTTGCATATATGATGTTACATGTATAATATGGATTATGAATTGACATTGTATTGCATTAAAGCATATCCATTGCATGTTTTATCTTACTAAGCCCTTGGCTTAGCGCGATAGTGTTTAATCGCGCAGGTGATAGAACTGATAGAGTTGAACCCGAGAGCTCTTCTAGACCGAGTGAGAGTAGACATTGAAGAGTTGATTTTGGGGGAACTTAAAGATCAGAGGAGATTTGCCAATCATGTATAACTCTTTTATATTTTGTAAAGATTTTGTTTATATTGTAAATATATATGTAACAATAAAATATGTACTCAAATGTTTTCATATGTGTAAATATTTTATAACTTCCGCTGTGTACTACTTAAATGTATTTATATATTTATTAGGTTATATTACAAATTGAGTATTTACTATCTATAATGTATATTGAGAAAGATGATGGTATTATATAAAAATGTTTTGAATGTTGATGAAAAGCTGTAGCACTCCTATGTTCGGTGCACATATGCTACATTGTGGTGTTGTAGTGTGTGTGTATTGAATGTGGGGGTGTTACAATTGTTTTGGTATCAGAGCCTAGGTTTGAGATTCTCAACCTAGGTAAAATGTAAGAAAAAGACTGTTTTGATTTTAAAAAGTGGTTTTTGAATAACATATATGTTTGGGATTGGCAATCTCTGATCTTTAATAAGATGTAGTATGTTGTGTTTGCAGACTTAGGTTGTGATGGATTCTCACTCACGTCAGTCGATTGAGGGTAGTGCCGAGAGTATTGCTCCTGCTGAGGGAGCTAGAGTTGATAGTGTTGAGGAGGCACCTGCTTCGGTGTCGGGTAGACCAGCTGGAGAGGAGGTTCCGCCAGCCTGGTTTAGACATATGATGGAAGTTATGAGGCAAGCACCAGTGCAACCAGTGCCACCACCCCCTCAGCCTATGGTACCAGTGAGGCACTATGATAAACTAAGGAAGTATGGAGCGGAGGATTTCCTTGGTACTACTGATCCAGCTGTAGCAGAACAGTGGCTTGACAAAGTACAGAGGATCTTTATTCAGTTGCAAGCCACCTTGGAGGAAAAGTTTGATTATGCAAGATCTTTGCTACAGAAGGATGCATATGACTGGTGGAGGACAGTGCCCCATTCTATGGATGATCCACCAACCTTGTCACATTCAATATGCTTGAGCCAGCATACACAATTTTGCTCTGATTGATGGTACAAATTTTCAAAATGGGAAACCTATTGATGACTAGCGGCCAGCTCTTCTTGAAGTTTCTTGTTTTGTTCTCCAAGCATCCACTGTGAGCCATAAAGGAAAAGAGTAAGAGCATACATAATCATGCATATATATAGCATAAATTTCCATGAAACAAGAAAACTTACCAGGTAATTGATATCAATACCCTGTGGATGAGATTGCATATCTGGTGGACTAGAATGAGCAAATGAAGGAGCAGTAAAAGAAGGTCCAGCCTCATGATCAAATGGGCCAGCAACTTGCAACAATCATTAAAAAAAGTCAAAACAAGTTAAGAAAAAAGCGATTACAATGAAAAAATGGTAAAAGTTTACATGAGAAGTGCTAGCCCCAAGATGTGGAACAAACTCTCCTCCCTCTCCATGATGTTCCTCTTCATTTCTATCCTCATTTTCTTCAGAAATTTCCCATATACCAACAGGAGATATGTCAAAGTTCAAAAGCCCAATTTGAATAAACTGGGTATAAGATGCACCCGATGGATAGAGAAAGGTTTCAACATCATAACCGTGCCGAGCCAACCACCATGCATTCTCTGGCATTGATGTGATATTTAAGGTATACTCTGGGCAACTCATCAGGATCCTCCTCTTCTCAAGACTAAGAAACCACTCATATACTCTCTCTGAGAAACCAGCCACTAGACACAGGGCCGACAATGACTCGGTGGGTATGATGAAAAGGCAGTGCGACATTCATGGAGGAAGTCCAGTTTGTCTGCTCTTCTGCGTTCCACCAGGCCAAATTCACCTACAAAATGACATAAGACAAGTAAAATTTAATATAAATTTTAAAGTATACTAATGTTATTTTACCTAGTCCCATGTTAAGCAGCTCAAGACAAAGTGTTGGGTATGCACATGATGAGAGCCGGGAACTTCTACGCGATCTAACAACTAGAAATTTTATCTCAGATACCCGACTCTCTCTCAGAAAATACTAGGCACCCTCACAAGATTGTGCTCATATGCCCATGCCTACAACAATAATAAAAATCAAATTCATACAAGAAAAGAATGGAATTGACATTGGTGGAAGAAGAGTACATCGACAATCACCATAAAGCCAATAAAGGATTTCTTATTTCTGCAAATTTTGTCAAGACCATGGTAAAGACAGGCAAGACCAGCTTCACCCCAGCTGTAAAGTGGTACCATCCTCATATAAGTAAGGGCCCTCAACACTGATAAATGGATGGCAGATTTGGTGTTGCCTAAAATGGTTGACCCGAACAAATACAATAAAAATCCTCGATCATACTGTTGGGCTGTGTCTTTGTGAACCTGTCCTTCATAGTTCATCCAATAACTATGAATTGGCTCAATTTTTATCTTGAAAGGCCCTTTTAATGATGGTTTCATACCAATTAATTGTTGGATTTCTTCAAATGTCAGAATATCATTGGTAAGAGGAACCGGAAGGCCATCATACCGGATACCAGTTATAGTTGTATAATCGACCGGACCAATTTTCATCTCTCCAATGGACAAGTGAAAAGTATGAGTTGTGTCCAACTATCATTCTGTAAACACATGGATCATGCTTCGGTCTATCGGATACTCCTCGGATGGTAATTGCAAGATGAAGCTTTCAAAACTGCAATCTCGAATAATCTGCCTTACCCGAGAAGACGCTACATCGTACCATTATCGAGCTTTGTAGACACACCCTCCACCCCTAATAACGCAATGATCACGCTAACACGGAGCCAAGTAAGTTAACACGAGGTAAGTATATCATTATATCAATACCACCGATTTTTAGGCTAAATTAATTTATATTCTATTTTTATTTACTGAAATTCGTAAATTAATATATTTTTCCTAAATTTCCTAAAAAACAAAAAATATATGAAAAGAAAAAACAGAAAAAAAAGAAAAAAAACAAACAAACAAAAAAGGAAACAAAAATATAAAAAGAAATAGAAAAGAAAAAAATACAAAAAAATACAAAACATAAAAAAAATACAAAAATACAAAAATAAAAATAATTTGCTGTTAGAATAAATAATTACTTTACTCTTTTGATTTGAACTACGATGAAGCGGCATACCGGCTAGTAGACTTATATTTCCATCTTCATGCCGATGAATAAACTCTAATAACTCAGCATTAGATCGAGTTCCTGATCTTGAATCATGCATTTTCTCTAAAACTCTATGCCAAGCTCTTTAATGAAAGATTTATAGTTATGAAATAAAGAAGTTTGCTGCGAATGAAATGAAGAGCTAAGTGCTGTGTTTATATATAGGAATGGCAAAGAAAAAAAGTAAATTCAAAAAGTAAATTTCACTATTGATAAATAGTAGGTTACTATTTACAAATAGTAAACAAATAGCAGTGAATAGTGCATAAATAATGACTACACAGTAAATAAATAGGAAACTCAATTATCTAATTTAGTCATTCAAATACTTGCGTGTATATAAATATTTTTGTAATTTTAAAATATTTTTACACAGGGGATAAGCAGAAGATATGTGCGTGTTCATGGTAAAAATTAGCTAAATTTTTTGCAAATTCCTTTAGTATACTACTGACAAATTACCCTTAAGTCCAGAACCTAAAATCTCTCTTAAGTCTAGAACTTAGCTTGGGTCCAGAACCCAAATTACCCCTAGGTCCAGAAACTAAAATCTCTCTTAAGTCTAGAACTTAGCTCGGGTCTGAAACCTAAATTACCCTTAGGTCCAGAACCTAAAATCTCTCTTAAGTCTAGAACTTAGCTCGGGTCCAGAACCGTAATTATTCTTAAGTCCAGAACTTAGCTCGAGTCCAGAACCCTAATTATTCTCAATTCCAGAACCTAGTTTGGATCAAGAACCCTAATTATTCTTAAGTCCAAAACTTAGCTCAGGTCCAGAACCCAAATTATCCTGAGGTCGAGAACCTAAAATCTATCTTACATCTAGAACTTAGCTCGGGTCCAGAACCCCAATTACCCCTAGGTCCAGAACCTAAAATTATTCTTGAGTCCAGAACTCGAACTAGGTCGAGAACCCAAAACCTTAACCATCTTAGAAAAATTAAATCTTATTGCTTTTCACTCTCTTTTGCTGTAGTCTCAGATTGTTCAAGCAGGAGGCAAACTGTAGACCCTTAATTTTTGACCCAGTCTGGTCCGATATTTTTTATATAGTCCAAAATAATTTTAGTGGTATTTTAATTAAATAATATTTATTTTAATAATTATTATTTATAAATTTTAATAAAAATAAAAATGGTAAAGTTAAATAAATAATAATAATAAATAAATAAATAAAAATAAAAATCGACAAACGAAAAAAATTCATCACCAAAGGTTGAATCTGCCAGGCCAATTCGCTCGCAGGAACCGCAGGAATTTCCTGCGGCGAATTGGGACTGCCCGCAATGATTTTTGCTTGCTCGTAAGTTCTTTCGCCCGTAGCAATTTTCAGCACTCGCAATTCTTGGCCCGCAGGAGATTTTTTGCCAGTGCAATTTTCCTACGCAGTTTTTCCGAAACCAAATTCTATTTAGTTTTGGTTTCTTTTCCTAATTGGTTTTGATTTCCTTAAGCAATTAGAAGTAGGTTTATTATTTTTCCTATAAATACCACATTAAAACATAGAATTGAGGATGGAAAATTAGTTTTTACTAGAGGAAAACTTTGGACTTCTGACCGAGAAAAAACGAGATAGAAAAACCATAACAAGCAAGAGACATTAGCAACAAGAAGCAATCAACAATCCATCAAAGGTAGCAACACTGCCTTTGTCATTGTTCATCCAAAAATTAGTTTTGGTGAAACCAACGAATGGAGGTTTGATTATAAATCTTTGCTTTGATTATATTTACAATATTATTGCCATATTTTCTTTGAAATACATCTATCATTGATCTTTGTTTCAGTAACCTAAATTATTAAACTTAGTAATATATTTTACATTAAATCATACATTCATCCAGTAGCCTTACTCAGTAATCAAAACTTCAAAACACTAAATTATTTTTCTTTTTCTAGAAACCTTAAAGACCCTAAAACTATTCTTCTACTTCCAAATGCTTTAAAACCTTAAATTGTTTTTCCGAACTATTTTCATCTAAACCATAACTTTTTGTCCAAAATTTCCAAATGTTTTTTTAAATCTCCAAACCCTAATCTTCTTTACTTTTTCTATAAATCATAATTATTTTTATAAAACTCTAAATTGTTTTCTAAAATCATAAAAACATATATGTTTTTCAAAATATCAAAAAACCCTAATTCTCTCAAAACCATAACCTCGGTGTCTTAATTCCTAGTTTTCCTAAACCCTAATTCTTAAAACATCAAAAACGTATCAACACCTTAATCTTTCAAACCCTTAATCCCAAATCTAATAAATCTTTCTCTCTAGTAATCCTAAAAAATCTTAAACCCTAATCCCAATCTTTTAAAATTATAAACCCTAATGCCTTAAGGTTCCAAAACCCCTAATTTCATGATGTTAGTCCTAAACCCTAATTTGTTTAACCAAAAACCTTTACTACTTTCTTAAATTTATAAAACCCTAATCCATTCCAATTTTCCAAAATCTTTACAGTTGCCTAAATAAAAACAATAATAATTCTAAAATCCCAAAACCCTAAATATTAATTAAAGAACTCTAAATTGAAACATTAAACCCTAATTTGTACTTGCTTTATTTCATTTTAGATTTGATTATGTAGTTTATTATATATTTTGATGGTTGATTTAATTTCAATGCTTGATTTATTTAATTTATCATGGATGAGTATTTTCTTTATTGTTATGATTATTATTTGTTTGTTTTAGTATTAAAATTGTAAGAGGTATGTTTCCACTTTGTGGGTACCTCATTAGTTAAATATCATGTAATTTAAATTTCTTTTATATTTTGGACCAATGTAAAGGAAATGTTTCCACCTTTCGGTGGGTGTCCTATTTAGTTTAGACATAGATGATGTAAGGACATGTTTCCATCTTCGGATGGGTGTCCATTTATTTGCTTTGTTTGGACATTGCTTTTATTTTAATATAATGATGCTTTATTGTAATCGTTGCATATAATATGGATAATATTGTTATACTTAAGAATTTTATAATATTAAGACATGCAAAGGAGGCCGATTCCAATTAACCGGGCATTGTGGGGGTGCTGGGCCATTTTTCACCTTCCCCACACGTACCTAACTTTATGAACCCATTAGGGGGTTAGGTATTCCTTAGGAATCGAGTCATCCACCCCTTTCTTTTTCCCAGACCGTCCGGGTGGTGACTCTATTTTCTCCAGACCTAGGTCCATGTTCTCTAAGGCCCCTTAGCCTAAATAGTGCCGAAGTCACAAGAACTATTCCACCGAAAGTGGGGGCAAAAATCCCTGCTCACAACTCTATGTCCCAAACATAAAAGCCCAAGGGTTTTGGAACAAAATTATTTTTTGAGCTTACAAATATTTAGGTCAATTAACAAATGCCAAAAATCAATTGTGAGCCTAGCTTATACCAAGAACTATTAATTATTTGCTTGTTTTTAGCATGAATCACTAGTTACTTTTTCAAATCAGAAATCTATTTATGATAAACCTCTTAATTTAGTTTTAATCCAATATAGCATAAAAGTTATTTTAATTGAGATTCAATGGATTAAAACATAATAAATGGAAATTATCATGGATCAACTTCTATATTAGAAGATGCAACTATTGGTGAAACCGTCCGGGAAATTTTTTTTTTTGAGCAAAATATCCCATGTTGATACTTTTGTTGACCATATACCTAGGAAAAGAGACTCACCATTCATGTGTGGAAGTTACAAGGTTGGAAGGAACATCCTAAATATCTTTGTTTGTTGTTTGTGCATACATGCATACATGTATACACGCATTGCATAACATATCATTGATCCTTTCTAGTTCATAGACCTGGAGTACAACAGTTTAAAATCATACGACAACTCAACCTACGCTAGTGACATAGAATCCAATAGCGACTTAATTAGCTTCTCACTAAGACCAATGGATCCTGAATAAATTCAAAGAATGATGGATGACACCTTCAATGCCAAGATGGAAGAACTGAAGGAGGTCCTAGCTGAGACTATGAGGAGCCAACTGGCTGCACTTTTGGGGAACACTGCCTAGGCATCTGCTACCACAAAGAAGCCGAAGGATAAGGGAAAGGCTAAGGTTGGTGAAGAAGCCTCTGATGATGATAAAGTAATGATTAATGATGATGATTGGGCTCAATACTTTCAAGATCCTCAAGATAAGAAGAAGGAGCCAATGGTTGTGGAAAGAGCAACAGTGGAAAAGACCAAAACATCAGATGTGGAGATGATGACTACTGATATAGAGAAGAAATTTGAAAAGAATCTGAAAAATGATGAGATATCAGAAATAGACAAGTTGTTCAAACAAGATGAGGAGGTCCCTTATAAGTTCAAGATGCCTTCCTTCACTAGGTACAATGGTACAGGAAATCCTCAATTGAATGTTAAGTAATACATCACTACCATTCAGTCTGCCAGAGCTACTAAAGCTCAAACTCTAAGTTGTTTCATGCTCTTATTAGATCATATTATGCAAAATTGGTTTAATACCTTGGAAGAAAGTACCTAAAGAGATTGGGTTGCTATATGATGCCTTCATTCAACAATATGTGTATAATGTCGAGCTAGAAGTCACTTTAATGGAAGTTGAGTCCATTAGGCAAAGACCAAATGAGAACTTTGTTAATTATGTAAAGAGATGGAGAAATAAAGCTACACTTCTCAAAAGGAGGCATGATGAGTCAGACCAAATTAGAATGATAGTCTGAGGCATCCTGCCCAACCTTCATGAAAGGCTATCTCACTCCTTTATAAGGGATTTTAAAGATTTTCTCCAAGCTGGATTGCAAATAGAAGATTGGGAAAGAGAGAAGAATCATTTTTCCGTAAAATGGAATTATTAGTCTGGAAATCAAAGTACACATAAAGAAGTCAATGTCAATACAACTGGTCAAGTGAATAGATGACAATTTTCAGATCTGGGGAATCCTTTGTTTTGGGTTTTCAACAAGTTACAAAAGAAGGGACTATTATAGCCATTGGTCACACGACCTTTGCCGAAGCCTTTACCTCCAAACTTTGATACCAAAGCTTTTTGTCAATTTCATCAAACTCAAGGACATGAGATAGATAGATGTACCTAATTGAGGCACGAGATCCAAAATTTAATTGACAGTGGACAGTTGCCTAAACCTAACAAGCCCAACACCAAAAGCAATCCTTTGCCTGAATTTAGAAGATTATCATCGCCAGCAGCCTTCATGATAGAGGGAGGATTGATGGAAAGTTCTATCTTGTCATCTTTTCAAGATATAGATGGAGAAGCTGATGAGGAAGGGGTTGCTAGTTTTGACATTTCCATGTTAATGAAGCATATTTCGACTCCAACTCAACAAACTTCTCTCAACTTATTTTGTTATTTATTTTCTTTAATATTTTCTAGAATAATTTTGTTTTTTAAATTAAGATTGTTTGAATAAATTACTTTCATTAAATTTATTTTTTTTGTTCTTTGTTCATTTTGGTGCTTAATCGATAATGAATCTAGCTTGATGCTCATAAATTAGTGTATCTATACATTATGATTCGAATGACTTTACTAGGTAAGGGATTTGATCTACAACATTGAGTTTTGAATGCTTACTTTGAGAGGGCTCCTGGATAATTATGAGTGTCTAGGTTCTAGTCCATCTTAGAATATGCTTTGACAAACTTT
This sequence comes from Garcia nutans, assembly GCA_947685225.1. NCBI lineage: Eukaryota > Viridiplantae > Streptophyta > Magnoliopsida > Malpighiales > Euphorbiaceae > Garcia > Garcia nutans. The sequence continues at coordinate 24,467,460 of CANTUV010000007.1, read as the reverse complement.
CGAGGCGAAATTGAACTCTACTTATTTTAGGGAGAGATGATCTAGGCATTGTTTGATAAGCCAAGAACTAGTATCCACCCATGTTAACATCAATCCTTAGTTTGTCCTTTTGAGCGTTCATGATAGTTTAGCTTGCTCTTTATTGGCTTGTAAACCCTGATAACCTACCCTAAGCTGTTGGAACTCTTATGACAAATTTGATGATCATGTAATATCCCAAAATTTTAGAAATTTTAATTTTTGAAAATTAAATAAATGATTTAAATATATATATATATATAATTAAGTGAAAAAGGAAAGTGTGTATATGATATATATATATATATATATATGTAGATATACATAATATATACAAGTCAACATTTTAGTCAAATGTTATTTTAATTATTAAAATATTAATTAAGTGGTTAGTGGAATATGATTTTTTTATGTATTAATTAAGTAATATGTTTTTACTTGGTGGAGAGTGAAAGTGGGAATTTGTGTGGTTTATAAGGGCATTAGTTGGATTGAGTTGAGTGGATCATTATCTTCATCTTCTTCTTTCTCCATTGAAGCTGGCTACATCCAACAAAGGAAAAGAGAAATTTGCTTCTTGCTAACTCAAGTAATTGAAGGATTTCAAGTGTTCAAGTTGGAGTTTTAAGGATTTTCACCATATTTGGTAAGTTTCCAACTTGTTTCCTTGATTTTTCTTTGGAAATTTGTATATGTGTGAATTGGATATTTGGTGTAGTATGTGTTAATGGTTGATATTGGTATGTTTGAAGTTGTTTTGACTAGTTAACTATGAATTTAGGGTTGGATTGAAGATATGGTTAAGTTTGGTGAAGAAAATAAGAGTTTTGGATTGTGTAACTTTTGAGTTGTTAAGTCATGGTTGTAATTGTGTATTTTTCCTTTTAATTGAGTTGTTTTGATGTTTATACAAGTATTTTATGGTATAATGATGGATTTGGTTGAGTTTGAATACAGTTGAAAAGGGTAAAGAAAGATAATTTTGGATGTGTCAATTATGTGTTGATATTAAGATTTTGGCCTGACACGGTGACACAGCCATGTCTTTAGGCATGTCAATTGTTCTTTTTTCAGTGTTAGTGACATGTGTAGTGACACGCCCATGTCACTGAGCCTGTCAAAGCTTCTGTGTTGTGGGTTTAGGGCACGATCATTGACATGCCCATGTTGTTGAGCGTGTCATGTGTAGAGTTTGCCCTAGATAGTTCTTTTCCTTATTTTCCTTTGTGTTTCTTATCCATGTGTTGAGAGGTTTTGTTTATACCTATAAGTATATTACTAAGTGATTATTTATAATCACATTTGGTTTAGGCTTTGAAGAGACTTGAGTTACCCCAATCCAAGTGTTAACGAATATCTTGGAAGAGGAGGTTGAAAGTGGTGTTTGTTGCTTTTAGAGGTAAGTATAAACTTTGAATAATTGCTTATATTTACATGACATTGGGATTTAACACATTTGGTTGGAAAATGTGTTAAGTTACTTACTACATTGTTGGTGTATGAATAACATGCTATGATTTGTATAATGTGATTGTGTATTTTTCCTTTTAATTGAGTTGTTTTGATGTTTATACAAGTATTTTATGGTATAATGATGGATTTGGTTGAGTTTGAATAGAGTTGAAAAGGGTAAAGAAAGATAATTTTGGATGTGTCAATTATGTGTTGATATCAAGATTTTGGCCTGACACGGTGACACAGCCATGTCTTTAGGCATGTCAATTGTTCTTTTTTCAGTGTTAGTGACATGTGTAGTGACACGCCCATGTCACTGAGCCTGTCAAAGCTTCTGTGTTGTGGGTTTAGGGCACGGTCATTGACATGCCCATGTTGTTGAGCGTGTCATGTGTAGAGTTTGCCCTAGATAGTTCTTTTCCTTATTTTCCTTTGTGTTTCTTATCCTTGTGTTGAGAGGTTTTGTTTATACCTATAAGTATATTACTAAGTGATTATTTATAATCACATTTGATTTAGGCTTTGAAGAGACTTGAGTTACCCCAATCCAAGTGTTAACGAATATCTTGGAAGAGGAGGTTGAAAGTGGTGTTTGTTACTTTTAGAGGTAATTATAAACTTTGAATAATTGCTTATATTTACATGACATTGGGATTTAACACATTTGGTTGGAAAATGTGTTAAGTTACTTACTACATTGTTGGTGCATGAATAACATGCTATGATTTGTATAATGTAAACTATGTGCAAAATATGATAATGACCCTAAACATATGGGTAATGAAATTTGTTATGTGTACATTAAAGATGGTATGTAAAGTCATTGGTAATGGCTATATTGATATAAGTGAGATATTTGAGGCATTATGCCTAGTTTCATCAAGAGATATGAGAAAGAATTTGATAATGGAATTATGAAAGAATTGTGTGTCCAGTATGTTATTCAATTTTCAGAGTTTTGTGTTTAGTGGCATGCCTAAGACATAATAGTCCCTTGAAGCTGGGTTGGGCTTGGTCCTTGAAGCCTAGTTGGGATGTTACATGATGTAGCAATCCCTTGAAGATGGGTTAGGCCTAGTCCTTGAATCCTAGTTGGGATGTTACATATGAGGTAATCCTCATTTTGATTATGATTTGCCTTCGGGGCTAGACACATGGTGTCATCTTGGACCAAAGCAGTAACTCTGGGATTTGAATAACATATTAGATCCTTTTAGGCCCATGCTTGTGTTTGCTTTTATTTGAATTATGAATTGTGGAACAATTGAGCAATATATTAAGATATAATGTTATGAGATATAATATCCTTATGTATTGTGCATTGACATTGCATTTGAACTATATTGTTATCAATGTTTGTATCACAAGGCTTTTGGCTTAGCGTGATTGTGATTCATCACGCAAGTGACGAGGTACACCTGATTGAGCCGGAGAGTTCGTCTAGACCGACTCGAGTCTAGATGTTTTATTAGTTTTTGTTATAGATTTGTGTCTTGTTTATTATAATAATTATTGTTTTATTTAGGTATTTTGTTAGTTTTAATATGTTTATTTAGTGTTTTCGTTAATTTTGGTAGTTTTAGTTTATTTAATTTTAGTAGTTTTAGTTTATTTCAGTGTTTATGTCATTTTTGTCCTAGTTTTTAGTGTGTGTTTATGTTTTGATGGTTAATGTTCATTTAATTGTTGTTTAAAGATTGTTTCAAGTCTTGTTTTTGGTTAAAAAGCCAAGGAACCAAAAAGAAGAAAAATGGACAGTAGCTGACACATGCAGAGGACACGGCCAAGTTAGTGGCCTTGTCCCATATCAAGTTAAAAAGGAAGATCAAGACATAGAGAGGGACACACTCAAGGGACACGGCCAAGTCAGTGGCCGTGTCCCTCCAAAAATGCTCCAACACGGCCAAGTTGCTCTAACTTGGCCGTGTCTCACCAAAATCCAAAGCAAAGAAGAGCAATTCTCACAGAAGCAAACACAGGCAAGGGACACGGCCAAGTCACTGTCCGTGTCCCTCCAAAAAGGTCAAACACGGTCGTGTCTTCAAGACTTGGCCGTGTCACTCAACCAAAGAAAAAAAAGATCAAAAGCAAGCAGTAGCGAACACAAGCAAGGGACCAGCCAAGTCACTGGCCGTGTCCCTCCGATGCACTCCAACATGGCCAAGTCTCTTCTAACTTGGCCGTGTCTCTCATGGACCAAAAGGCAATGTGGATTTTTAAAAGCGGGGATTCGTATAAATATGGATTTAGGGTTTTCTTAAGGGGTGTTGAGATTTTGGGAGATAAGATTGAGCCGTCAAAGAGAAGAACTTAGGGTTTTACATTTGTTTTCTCTAATTTTGATTACACTTTGATTAAACTAGCTAGATTAGATTGTTATAGCCATTGATACATCCTTCTTGCAAGATTTGAACAAGAGATTCTTCAGAAGCTTCAAGGAGTTTGTAATTTGGTTTTGTTCTTGAACTTTATCTCTTTAATTTCATTGGAATTGTATTTATAGATATTATCATTTCTAAATTGATTTCTTAGATTATTAATGAGATGAGTATGTTTGATAGCATTATGAACTAATTTGATCAAGTCTAGGGTTTGTATGGATTTGCTATGATTGTATGAATTGGTTATTACTATTAACTCAATTATTTCTTTAAGCCTTTATTGAACGAAATATTGTTAATATATTGTTAGACAAATAATCTTAATTTTGATCTTTGACAACTCAAATGGATGATCTATTTAACTTGTGTTTGAGAAATCTTGTTGCAGGATTAGGTTATTTCAATTAAAGGTGAACAGAACATTTATCGCGGTCGCACCTCACCTTAATACGACCGCTCCAAGTAATTACAGAATGAAACCTTGTCACAGTAGGTTTCGCGGTCAGAAGTTCGACCTCAGTCGCGACCGCTCCTACAGAATAGCGACCGGCCAAATATGTGCACAACCGCTACTCAAGGAATTTAAATCATTACAATCACAGTAAGATTCGCGGTGACAAGAACGGTGAATGACTCGACCTCGCTAACCACTATAGCGACCGCCCCATTCAAAGTCGCGACCGCCCAACAATTCAAAAAGAAATTGCTCAAAGAGACAGTAGTGTTCGCGTCCTCAGGTGCGTCCAGAAGTTCGACGCGAGAATATGAGTTCGACCGCGAAATGCTACCACGGGCGACCGCGAGATTCAAATTAAGGCGGACATCTCTTTTGCCCTGTCAGAAAATGACACGTGACATGACCGTTGTAATCCCACTTCAGTATTCAAAAAAGGGCGACCGCACTTTGTGATGCGCGACCGTCCCGACAAACACAGCATGGGCAAGAAACGGTCCGACAAACACATCATGGGCAAGATTCCAGCTGCAGAGCACTAAAATTCGACCGTTGAAGATTTTTTAAAAGTAGCGACCGTCCCTGGTTAAAAGGACGACCGCTTGAAGCATGAGCGCGACCATCCTTGTATGAAGGGCGACCGCGAAGTGCTTCGGACAGTTTAAGTAAAGAGGTCTAATCTGCCAAGACTTTATTCTCAACATCAATAACGGCTAGTAAGACCACATTGGCTATAAATACAAAGTTTCTATGAGAAAACAAAAAAGAGACAACATTGAGAAAAGATTTTCATAGCCAAGCAACAAATTTTCTTTTACTTAAACTTGTATTTGAATTGTTATGAATGTTAGGTGTTAGCATTGAAAACACCATTGTATAAGTTTGAGTGTAAGCTTGGGAAACACTTGGGTTGTGAGAGTGAGCCTAGTAAAACTCTTGTTAGGTTGTGAGAGTGAGCCTTGTAAAACTCTTGTTTGGGTTGTAAGTGTGAGCCTAAGAAAAACACTTGTGAAGTTAGGTGTGAACTTGTGAAAACACCAAAGTTAGAAGTGAGCTTGTAAAAACTTCAAAGATTAGTGGAACCTTAACAAGTTGTTAAGGAAGTGGATGTAGGATTGAAGTAAATCCGAACCACTATAAATCTTGTGTGTTCTTTCTTTCTTCAATTACTCAACCAACTCTATATTCCGCATTTCTTGTTTGTTGAGTTTTTTAAATTGTCATTACTTCTTGAGAAAACCAATTCACCCCCCCTCTTGGTTGCCATCTTGGGACAACAATTGGTATCAGAGCCCTGAGATTTCTTAAACTTAATTGTGAAATCTGATCCACAATGGCAACTTCTTCTTCATCAAGCTCTCATGGAAATCTTAACTCTATTCTTAGACCTTACTTTGATGGAACGGATTACTCATACTGGAAACACAAAATGTATTTGTTTCTAGACAGTGAAGGGATTGAACTATGGGATTTCGTGGAAAATGAGTGGAAATCTCCTACTCATGAAGTTGACGGTATTCAAGTTCCTCTTCCCAAAGCTCAATGGTCAACTAGCAATATCAGAGATCGATTCAAGAACAATAGAGCTGCTTCCATCTTGATGAACTCCATTTCAAGAGAAGAAGGTGGAAGAGTTCAACATTTAACTTGTGCACATTGTATTTGGAAAACACTTGAAAACTACCATGAAGGTACAACTCAAGTAAGATTTACCAAGAAACAAATGCATGTTCATGAGTATGAGCTATTCAAGATGAAACCAAATGAAAATGTCACCGACATGACCAATCGCTTACTTGCAATTGTCAATGAACTAAAGAAGTATGGCAAGGTATATGATCAAGGTGATGTAAACAGTAAAATCTTGAGAGCACTAAGAGCTAGAAAGAACTTTGAATCCAAAGTATCATCCATAGAAGAAGCTCATGATCTCAGCACATTAAGAACCGACGAGCTAGTTGGTAAATTACTCACTTTTGAGCTGCACAGTGAAAAAGAAGAAGATCAAGGTGAGAAAGAAAAGAGAAAACCAATTGCACTCAAAGCAATCAAAGAAGTTGAGAGCTCAAGCAATGAAGGTACTGATGATGAAGATGAAATGGCAATGTTCTCAAAAAGAATGAACGAATGGAAAAGGAAGAAAAGATTACAAGCAAACAAAGGTACACCTCCTAAATTCTCCTTCAAAGATAAAGAAAAGAAAAATGAGGTAAAATGCTATGAATGTGGAAAAACCGGTCACATCAAGTCGGATTGCTACAAATTAAAGAACAAAAGGAAATGGGATAAAGAAAAGAAAAAGTCTCTCAAAGCCACATGGGATGACTCTTCCTCAAGTGAAGAAGAAGAAGAGGAAGGAATTGCAAATCTTTGTCTCATGGCTATTGAAGATGACTCCAATGAGGTAAGTACTCAATCTTTTGATCTTGTAGCACATGATGATATAAATGATATAGATGATAGTGACTTGATTGAGCACATGAATTCTAAAATAGAAAAATATTTCTCTAAAATGATGCTCTATAAAGAGAAAAACTCTAAGTTAGAAAAGGATTTTATATGCTTAAAGAACTCTACCTTAGAATTGAAAACCTCAAATGAACACTTAATGAATACAATAGGAGAATTAAATAAAAGCTCACATGACTTAGAAAAAGTGATTAAAGAGAATGAGGCATTGAAGCATGAACTAAAAGAACTAAAAGAATCAATTTCCAGATTTCATAAAGGAAAGGAAGCATTGAACACATTAATTAATAATCAAAGATCACCTTCCTTGAAATATGGATTAGGATTCAATGGCTCAACCAACATTGCACCTAGCAAACCAACATTTGTGAAAGCATCTACAACTAAAATTTCTGATGTTCATATCAAAGATGCTTGCACCAAATCTAAAAGAACTTCTTATGGTTCACTAGGAAATAAAGCCAAAAATAATTATGCATTGTTGTTCACTAAACTTGTACAAAAGAAATCACATACTTGTAGTTGTATGAATAATGCAAAAAGAAAAATGCAGAAGCATAGGATACCATGGCAATGCACATATTGCATGAAATTTGGTCACAAAAATTTCAATTGTTATATAAGAAAAGCTCATCTCAATTTAGAAGGCACTCTTTCTACTAACCATCAAGGACCCAACTATATGTGGGTACCTAAAAGAAGATGATCAAAATTGTCTTGCAGGTATGCCTAAAATCTACTACCAATGAAAGCACATGGCTTGTGGATAGTGGATGCTCAAGGCATATGACTGGAAATGCAAAGCTCTTTACAAGTATTACCTATAAACATGGAGGTAACGTAACTTTTGGAAACAATGCTAAAGGTAAAATTCTTGGTGTTGGCTCCATTGGTTCCATTGGTAAGGATTTAATTGAAGATGTATGGCTTGTTGATGGTTTGAAACATAACTTGCTAAGTGTTAGTCAACTTTGTGATAAAGCATACTCTGTCAAGTTTGATTCCAAGGAATGCAAGATCACGAATTCAAATGATGTTATCATATTTAAGGGCACTAGAACAAACAACACTTATAATGTCAGCATACATTCAAATCATACATGTTTGATGTCCACTAATGATGATGCATGGTTATGGCATAGAAGACTAGGACATGCTGGTATGGATCAATTGAAATATATTTGTAATGAGAACTTAGTTGATGGCTTACCTAAGATAAAATATGAAAAAGATAGAATTTGTAAACCTTGTCAACATGGTAAGCAACATAAAAGCTCATTTAAATCAAAGAGTGTTATAAGCACCTCTAGACCTTTAGAGCTCATTCATTTAGATTTGTTTGGACCAAATAGAGTTACAAGCTTAGGAGGCAAATTATATGCATTTGTTCTTGTTGATGACTACTCTAGATTCACATGGGTTAATTTCTTAGCTCAAAAGAATGAAGCCTTTAATTACTTCAAAACCTTTGCAAAAAGAGTTCAAAATGAAAAAGGATATGTGATCACATCTATTAGAAGTGATCATGGCAAAGAATTTGAAAATGAAAACTTTGAAAACTTTTGCAATGAAATTGGCATTTCACACAATTTTTCTGCTCCTAGAACTCCACAGCAAAATGGTGTAGTTGAAAGGAAAAATAGAACTTTAATTGAAATGGCTAGAACAATGCTCAACGAATATGATTTACCATCTTATTTTTGGGCGGAAGCCGTTAATACAGCTTGTTACATTGCAAATCGTGTTTATAAAAGGCATTTAACTAATAAAACTTCTTATGAGCTATGGAATGGAAGAATACCCAGAATTGGATATTTTAGAGTATTTGGATGCAAATGCTTCATATTGAATACCAAGGATAATCTTGGAAAATTCTCATCCAAATCAGATGAAGGCATATTCTTAGGATATTCATCATATAGCAAAGCATATAGGGTATTTAACATGAAAACTCTAGTTATAGAAGAATCAATGCATGTTGTATTTGATGAATCATCTAAACTTGATCAAAAGAAAGGTATTTCTTTCAATGACCCTGCAGATACTCTTGAACCTCTTGAATCTATTGATGTTCCAAAGATCAATCAACTTGAAGAAGAGTCTCAAGATCTACCTAAGGATTGGCAATACAAGAAAGATCATCCAAAGGAACTCATCATTGGAGAAACATCAAAGGGAGTAACTACTAGATCTAAAATTAATCACGTTGATGTTAATTTTGCTTTTGTTTCTCAAATTGAACCAAAAAATGTTGAGGAAGCTTTAAATGATGAAAATTGGATAACTGCAATGCAAGATGAACTTAATCAATTTGAAAGAAATAATGTTTGGCAACTTACTCCTAGACCTATAGATCATTCTACAATAGGATGCAAATGGGTTTATAGGAATAAGCTTGATGAAAATGGTCACATCATTAGAAATAAAGCAAGATTGATAGCCAAAGGTTATAATCAAGAAGAAGGTATTGACTATGATGAAACCTTTGCCCCCGTAGCTAGATTGGAAGCTATTAGAATATTACTTGCTTTTGCATGTCATATGAATTTTAAGCTTTATCAAATGGATGTTAAAAGTGCATTTCTAAATGGACTCATAAATGAAGAAGTTTATGTTGAACAACCTCCTGGTTTTGAAAACTACAAATTTCCTGATCATGTTTTCAAACTTACCAAAGCTTTATATGGATTAAAGCAAGCACCTAGAGCTTGGTATGATAAACTTAGTGCATATTTGCTTGAAAATGGTTTTTCAAAAGGAAAAGTAGACACAACTCTTTTTGTTAAAAAGAATAAGCACAACATTTTGATTGTACAAATTTATGTGGATGACATAATATTTGGAGCTACTAATGAAGCCTTGTGCAAAGAATTTGCTTCTTGTATGACTAGGGAATTTGAAATGAGCATGATGGGTGAACTCAAGTTTTTCCTTGGACTGCAAGTCAAGCAATGTAAAGATGGGATCTTCATCAACCAATCCAAATATACAAAAGAACTCATCAAGAAATTTGGAATGGATGGCTGCAAAACTAGCAAAACTCCTATGAGCACATCATTGAAATTAGGTAAAGATGATAATGGTAAAGCAGTAGATGAGAAGAAATATCGAGGTATCATCGGATCACTACTTTACTTAACTGCTTCTAGGCCTGATATAATGTATAGTGTATGTCTATGTGCTAGATTTCAAACCTGTCCTAAAGAATCACACTTGAATGCCACTAAAAGAATCTTGAAATATTTGAGTGGTACAATGCATTTAGGACTTTGGTATCCTAAGAATACATCATTTCATATTATAGGATTTTCAGATGCAGATTATGCTGGTAGTATCTTAGATAGGAAGAGCACAACAGGAGCATGTCACTTTCTTGGTAATTGTCTAGTTTCTTGGCATAGTAAGAAACAAGCATCGGTTGCTTTATCCACAACGGAAGCAGAATATGTTGCAGCATGTTTTTGTTGCACACAAGTATTATGGATGAAACAACAATTGCTTGACTATGGTAAGGTTTTTAACAATATTTCCATTAAATGTGACAACACTAGTGCTATCAATTTATCTAAAAATCCTATCCAACATTCTAGATCCAAACACATAGATATTAGACATCATTTCTTAAGAGAAAATGTACAAAATCAGAATATAACCTTAGAATTCATAGATACAGAAAATCAACTTGCTGATGTCTTTACAAAACCCTTGAATGAAGATAGACTTAACTTCATAAAACTCAATTTAGGAATGATTGATGGAATCACTTTGAATTAATTAAAACTTTTGCCTATCAATAAGGTTTCTATGTGCATGAATTTAATGTTTCTTAACACAATAGAAATATTTTCCACCTTTCCTTGAATCTTTCATTTTTAAGTATGTAGCGGTCGCTCTAGTATTCTTCAGCGGTCGCTATCCTGTCTGTCAGTTTCAGTCAAACTAATGACTCTGAGCGCGGTCGAGAAAATTTGTGCGCGGCCGCACCAATTTGAATAGTTTCGACCGTTACAGTTACTTTCTTCTCTCGCGAGCATACTTATCTTGATAATGGTCGCTAGACCATAAGTAGCGATCGCACTATCTTCAATCCGCGACCGCACCCTGTACACTCTGCTCGAAAATTTATAACCGTTGGCTGTGTGACAGGTTGCAACTCTTAATATCCAACAGTCAAAAACGGCTATTTTCTTAACTCCATCTATTTAAAAGTAAGTTACATCAAATTTCTTGGATATTTTGCTTCTGAAAACAATCTAAAACCCTAAAATCTTCTCAACTCATCTGCTTCTCAAATCAACCTCTGTTTTCCTGCTCTCATCTGTTTCTTCTATTCTAATGGCTCCCAAAAGAAAAACCACTTCCAAAATAAAGGGACAAGCTAAGAGAGTTCCAGGAATCACCATTAGAGAACCTGTTGTTGAACCTCCATCTCCTCCACAATAAAAAAGGGGTGAGAAAATTCACAAACCTCATCACCAAACCACTGAGGAAGACATTAGGTATGCCATGCTAAAGAAGAAGAAGGTTGAAGGCACCAAATCTCCTTTTGGTGGGATGCTGTCTGCTTTGGGCATCAAGGACGAAATTGAAGGATTGTTGGATGTCCTTGGATGGAGAAATTTTGTCTTTCCAGAAGAGGTAGGTTACTCTAGTCTAAGTAAGGAGTTTCTAATGTCATTCCAGATAGAGAAGAGTGCAAACTCTGCTCTAGGTTGGTACGGGGTAAGGTTCAAACTCTTTGATCAGTATCAATTCATAACCCTTGAAGATTTTGGCAGAATTTGGAACTTCCCTTCTGAAGGTATAACCTCCTACAATGACCAAATCTTCTCAAACCCAACCCTTTCTGATTTCTGGCGAGAAATTTCCATTGAAACTTCCTTTGAAAAGGAATCTAAAGCCAAGCACATCAAATCTCTCACCCACTGGATGCTCCATAGGATTATCACCTATACCATTCACCAAAGAGCAGATGGGAATGAGAAAGTAACCAAGAGAGACCTTATCTTTCTCTATGCTTTCACCCATAACATCAAAATGAACACAACCAAGTTCTTGATTGATACATTTTATCATCATGCTGTTACAAGAACTGGTACCTTCTTCCTATCCTCTCAAGTTACTCAAATAGCTAGACACTTAAACCTTCTGAATGATTTGAACTTAGCTACTTTGAGGAACCCTTTCACTCTAGCCTCCAATGCTATCACAATGGATTACTTAGAGCATGCTGGTTGTGTAAGGAAGATAGAAGGGCCATATGTATACTGCTATGGCAAGAAAGGAGTTATGGATAAACAAAAGAAAAGGCCAAGGTATACAATTGAGGAAGAGGGAGATTCTGTAGAAGTTGCAGTAGAATTACCTCCAAAAGCAACTTCATCAAAAGCTGCTAAAGAAACTGCTTCATCCTCCACACAACTCATCCTCCAAGCAATCAAGACTCTCTCAAGGAAACTCACTAAGTTCAAGAAAAGTGTTTCCAAGAGATTCCAGCACTTAAACAAAAGGATAGACCTTATATCCCACATGCACCATGATCTTTATGACATGCAAGGCAAATTGGACTTGCCTCAATGCAATCTTGAAGATTGGGATATAAGTGATCACACCCAAAGCGTTGCTGAAGAAGAAGAGTCTATTAGCACTAGCTCTGCCTCTGTTGCACCTCAAGATAAGGGGAAAGCTCCTTTAGTTGAAGAAGAGTTAGAGTTAGATGATGACTCAGAATAGCTTAGCTTTAGTTTGTTTGCATTTTCATATGTTTTCTGCTTTGCACTTTCTGCTTTGTACTTTCCTCCAATTTTAATATATATAATTTGGTACTTTCCCTTTCATTGTTTAGTTAATAATTTTGCTTAACAATTGTTTCATTTTGCCTATGACAATGGGGGAGAAGAACCAATGGAATGAACCAATAGAGGAAACCAAAGAACAATAATGGGAGAAACAAGTATACATGTTGAATATTTGCAATAAGGGAGAAATGTTTATGGGGGAGAAATGTTTGCATTCAAACAATAACATTTGCACCAAAATAAACTAATAATCACAATGCTCTTAACCATGATTGTTGCATATGTTAAGGGGGAGCATTTAAGACTTATTATTTTTCTCATCATTCCATTTGAATTGTCAAAGTCAAAATGGGGGAGATTGTTAGACAAATAATCTTAATTTTGATCTTTGACAACTCAAATGGATGATCTATTTAACTTGTGTTTGAGAAATCTTGTTGCAGGATTAGGTTATTTCAATTAAAGGTGAACAGAACATTTATCGCGGTCGCACCTCACCTTAATACGACCGCTCCAAGTAATTACAGAATGAAACCTTGTCACAGTAGGTTTCGCGGTCAGAAGTTCGACCTCAGTCGCGACCGCTCCTACAGAATAGCGACCGGCCAAATATGTGCACAACCGCTACTCAAGGAATTTAAATCATTACAATCACAGTAAGATTCGCGGTGACAAGAACGGTGAATGACTCGACCTCGCTAACCACTATAGCGACCGCCCCATTCAAAGTCGCGACCGCCCAACAATTCAAAAAGAAATTGCTCAAAGAGACAGTAGTGTTCGCGTCCTCAGGTGCGTCCAGAAGTTCGACGCGAGAATATGAGTTCGACCGCGAAATGCTACCACGGGCGACCGCGAGATTCAAATTAAGGCGGACATCTCTTTTGCCCTGTCAGAAAATGACACGTGACATGACCGTTGTAATCCCACTTCAGTATTCAAAAAAGGGCGACCGCACTTTGTGATGCGCGACCGTCCCGACAAACACAGCATGGGCAAGAAACGGTCCGACAAACACATCATGGGCAAGATTCCAGCTGCAGAGCACTAAAATTCGACCGTTGAAGATTTTTTAAAAGTAGCGACCGTCCCTGGTTAAAAGGACGACCGCTTGAAGCATGAGCGCGACCATCCTTGTATGAAGGGCGACCGCGAAGTGCTTCGGACAGTTTAAGTAAAGAGGTCTAATCTGCCAAGACTTTATTCTCAACATCAATAACGGCTAGTAAGACCACATTGGCTATAAATACAAAGTTTCTATGAGAAAACAAAAAAGAGACAACATTGAGAAAAGATTTTCATAGCCAAGCAACAAATTTTCTTTTACTTAAACTTGTATTTGAATTGTTATGAATGTTAGGTGTTAGCATTGAAAACACCATTGTATAAGTTTGAGTGTAAGCTTGGGAAACACTTGGGTTGTGAGAGTGAGCCTAGTAAAACTCTTGTTAGGTTGTGAGAGTGAGCCTTGTAAAACTCTTGTTTGGGTTGTAAGTGTGAGCCTAAGAAAAACACTTGTGAAGTTAGGTGTGAACTTGTGAAAACACCAAAGTTAGAAGTGAGCTTGTAAAAACTTCAAAGATTAGTGGAACCTTAACAAGTTGTTAAGGAAGTGGATGTAGGATTGAAGTAAATCCGAACCACTATAAATCTTGTGTGTTCTTTCTTTCTTCAATTACTCAACCAACTCTATATTCCGCATTTCTTGTTTGTTGAGTTTTTTAAATTGTCATTACTTCTTGAGAAAACCAATTCACCCCCCCTCTTGGTTGCCATCTTGGGACAACATATATAATTGATTGGCCACCAATTATGTGTTTTAGGTATTAGATGATGGATTGAGAGATGAAGTCTAATGCTAGAACAATTCAATTAAGGACTTAGGTGAATTAGAGATATAACCTAGAAAAAGATTATTTCAATTGGAACAAGATTATTTGAGGGAGGTTTGAATGCGAGAGCTTATTTCCTTTATTCAATTAATTAAGTTGCTTGAGATTTAATCTTTGAAATTAAATTGGTTAAGAGGAATAATCGTTCATACTTATAAGTATCAGAGAAGTGCAAACCCTAGACCTTTCTATCAAGTGAATCAAAACATCAGCTTAATTTACTTTTATTCATTTTAGACTCCAATCAATCTTCTTCATTAGTTAACAATTTAAATTTTCTTCATTACTTATTATTCATAATCTGATAATCAATTAGCTACTTTGCCTTCCTTGAGAGACGACCTTGGGGCGATCACCTTTGCTACAGCTACCTCGTATACTTGCGAGTGATGCTTTGTGGTAGAGTTAATTCAAGCGCAACAAGTTTTTGGCGCCGTTGCCAGGGAAGCTAATTGGCGTAATTGTTTATTAGGCAAAAACATTCTAGATTATTTTTCACTGTTTTCATTTTATTTTATTTGTCTTTTGCTTTTAATAATTTCTTTTTCTAGAAATTTTATTTATGCAAGGTAGGAGATCACTAGAAGGAGAGCTATATCCATTCATTTCAGAAATTCAGAGAGTGAAAAGGAGCAGGGAAGAGTTTGAATTGTACACAGGATTTGATACTACAGAGGAGGACACTTCTGATTTTTGGTCAAAATCTGCACAATCTGTTAAAATGGCTGAAGAAAGGCAAAGAATGATGAGAGACTTTGCTAGACCTGTCATTGGAACTTCCACTTCTTGCATAAGACTGACAGATGCAGCAAGAAACTATGAGTTGAAGAACATTCATTACAATATGCTGCCATCATTCTATGAAGTTCCAAATGAAGATCCTTTGAATTTTATTCGGGATTTCTACTCCACCCTCAACACTTTTCCATTGGGAGGATTAACAGAGGATCAGTTGAGGATGAGGTGTTTCCCATATACTTTGAAGGATAGGGCAAAGAGCTGGCTGATGATGTTGCCCGAAAACTCTTTGACAACCTGGGAGCGAGTTTATAACAAGTTCATGGGCAAGTTTTACTCTCATCAAAAGACAGCTGAATTGAGAGGGAAGATTGCTACATTCTCTCAATTTGAAGGAGAACCATTTCATGAGGCTTGGGACAGATTCAAGATGTTATTGATCCAGTGTCCACATCATCACTACCCACTTCAACTTCTTAATCAATTTTTCTACGATGGTCTAACCCAGCAATTTCAGAACACTGTTGATAATGCAGCTGGGGGAGCTATGGGAGAAACGGTAGCTGATGAAACTTATGAGATCTTTGAGATGTTGGGAGCTAATTCTCAATAGAAAAGTGTAAGAGGAAGAAGTAAAGGGGTAAATTAATTGGAGGCCAATAGTGAAATGGTAAATCAAATAGCTGAGTTGACAAGGCAAGTGCAGATGCTGAACATGAAGAACAATATTTCTTCATCTACTCAAGAAGTTTGTGGAATTTGTGGAACTTTAGGGCATGGAGCAAACATTTGCCCCTCTGCATATGAATCATATGGGAATGAAGCTGAGCAAGTCAATGTTATGGGAGGATTCCAACCAAGGGCCCGAAATGATCCTTACTCCAACACTTACAATCCTGGTTAGAGGAATCACCCAAATTTTTCTTGGGCAACAAACAATTCTCAGCAGCCTTTCCATTTGCTCTAGAGACAGAACCAACAGCAGGGTCAATCCTCAAATCAAGGGCAGTCTAAGATAGAGAGTTTGGAGGAGAGTTTACAGGCTTTCATTCATGTCAGTGCTAAAAATCAAGAGATGACCAACAAGAGGCTGGATTCCTTAGAAGCATCTTTTAAGAAAGTGGAGGCTCAAGTGGGACAACTTGCACAACAAATGCAGATTCAACAAAAGGGGAAATTACCAAGTCAACCTGAGCAGGCACAATCAGTGATTGTTCTTAGAAGTGGTAAGGTAATTAACAATAATGTTGAAAATGATTCTGTGAATGCAGGTGACTAAAAGAACGAGAAGGAAGGAGAACCAGAGAATAAAGGTGCTGGAGAAAGTTCAATGGAGAAGTCCCCTACAGCAGATTTGCACAAGGCAAGCAATCCATACCGGCCACCTATACCATTCCCCAGCAGGTTGAAGGATGATAAACCAGATAAGCAATTTTCTAACATCTTCAACATGCTGTCTAAGGTAAGTATTAACTTACCCTTACTGGAAGCAATAAAGAACATGCCGACTTATGCCAAATTCTTCAAAGACTTGATCACCAAGAAAAAGAGGTATGAGCCAAATGAAAAAGTGATAGTTTCAGAGATAGCTAGTGCTGTTCTGCAGCATAAACTACCTCCCAAGCTAGAGGATCCTGGTAGCTTTATAATTCAAATTGCTGTAGGGAATGGAAAGGGGACTGAGGGCATGTGTGATCTAGGAGCTAGTGTGAATTTGATGCCTTATTCTGTTTATCAAGAATTAGAACTAGGGGAACTTAAGCCGACCAAAATGGTGTTGCAATTAGCTGATAAATCTTTTAGATTCCCGAAAGGGGTTATAGAAGATGTGTTAGTTAAGGTTGGTGGGTTGATTGTACCTGTGGATTTTGTAGTTCTTGACATGGAAGGGAGTAACCCTGCACCATCAGCACACATTATTTTGCTGGGTAGGCCTTTCATGGCTACTACCAACACCATAATAGACGTTAAAAATGGTAAGTTGTCAATGACTGTCTTAGGACAAACTTTTGAATTTTCTATTTTTAACACTTTTTCTATTCCTACAACTGCTTTATATGAGGAATGTTCTGTAATTAATTGTGTTGAAGCAGTTGTTTCAGATGTTGTATTGCAGACAGACTCCTCAGATAAATTGGAGCTGAAACTGACCTTAGAAGAGGGGGCGAAACCAGTGAGGGGGACTCAAAGATGCCTTAACCCAAAGGAATATGAGAGCTCAAGAAATTATAAGGATCACACTAAAGCACTTCATGACAGATTTATTGTGCGACAGACATTGAGTCCAGGTATGAAAGTTTTACTTTCTAATTCTCGACTTTGTCTGTTTCCAGGTAAACTCAAATCTCGATGGAGTGGTCCTTTCGAGATAACTCAGGAATGTCCTTCTGGTGCCATTGAGTTGCTTAACTCTCGAACCAATAAGACTTTTAAAGCAAATAGACAGAGAGTTAAACCATATAAAGGAGGATTTCAAGAAGTGAGGATCATTGACAGCACTCTGATCCACGATCCCTAGGCCTTGCAGTATGTCCAGCTATATGGCATTAAAGAAGCGCTGAATGGGAGGCAACCCATCGGTTTGCATTTCTTTTTCATATTGTAATTTTAAATTTAGCAAATTTTGATTTTATGTTTGTTTAAATAAATGGAATGGGTGCTTTGATCGGTTTTTATTTTTCTAATGTGTTTCAGGGTTGATCGGAAAAGAGGTTTGCAATTTCTTTGATATTTGTTGATATTTGGTGATATAAAATAAAAATTAAGATAAATAAATAAATAAAAAGTTAAAAAGGGCAGTAGGTGACACGGCCAAGGAGCTTGGCCGTGTCACATGGGACACGGCCAAGCTTCACCACCAAATCAACTTTCTTTCATTTTTTAGAAATTTTTGTACAGAAGGGACACACCCATGGGACACGGCCAGGTCACTGGCCATGTCCCCCCAAGTGCATCAGACACGGCCGTGTCACCTAGACTTGGCCGTGTCTCTTCACTTTCACACACTAGACACGGCCGTGTTGCCCACAACTTGGCTGTGTCTCTCACTTTTTCACTTTAAAAAACACGATTCTTTCACCTTTTTCCTCATTAAATCCCTAATTTCCTGTTTGTTCATCTTCTTTCTCTCTCGCAACCTCCATTCTTTGTGATTCCAAGCTCCAAATCCTCCATTAAACCTCAAGTCTCTTCACCAAAACTAGAAATAATGTAACACCCCCACATCAAATACACGTACTCTACAACACCACAATGTAGCATACGTGCACCGAACATAGGAATGTTACGGTTTTTCGTCAACATACAAATCATTTTAAAAGATACCATCACCTTTCTCATTATGCATTTTAGAAAATAAGTAATTAGCTTGTAATACAAAACAAAATAGATATATATATACATTTAGTTAATACGCAGCAGAATTTGTAAAATAGATTTACATATATGAAAACATTTAAATCCATATTTACAAATATACATATATTCACATTATAAACAATACTTTACAAAATATTAAAAGAGTTATACATGATTGACAAATCTGCTCTGATCTTTAAGTTCCCAAAATCAACTCTTCAACATCTACTCTCACTTGGTCTCGAAGAACTCTCGGGTTCAACTCTATCAACTCTATCACCTGCGTGATTAAACACTATCGCGCTAAGCCAAGGGCTTAGTAAGAAAAATCATGCTAATGTCATGCTTTAGTGCAATGCAATGTCAATTCTCAAGCCATATTATACATGTAACATTATATATGCAAAGCTAACAACATATCTTTACATTTCATAATTCAACATATGTAGACATATCACATTTCAACATCTTTTCATATACCTCATTAGTTACTCATTAAACCATTCATGAACAACACTAAACAAAGACAAGCAAGGGCCCAAGACACACTAATATGCCATTCAATTTTCAGAGTTAATGCTTTGGTTTTGTTATCACATTTATCAATATCATAATCCCAACTAGGCTTCAAGGATTAGGTTCAACCAAGCTTCAAGGGGAGCAAAGCATGCTAAGCTTCAACCCAACTTGGCTTCAAGAACCAACCCAACCTAGCTTCAAGGGTTGTAACATCTCAATTAGGCTTCAAGGATTCAATCCAACCTAACTTCAAGAGATTGTTACTCATATTAGGCATGCCACCATCAACAAACTGTGAAAATGGAATAACACATTAGCCACACAATTCATTTATATTTCATTCTCAATTCTCATCATCAATTAGGCAAACATGCCATATATCATTAAATTGAATCATCATAGCCAATTACAATGGCCTTGTCTCATATCATATCTTATTTGAATCATCATAGCATCTTTGATATAACATTTCAATATACATTACTCATGAGACATATTACCATTCACAATGCATAACATAACTGATGCAAGAAAGGATCCCTTGAAGCTAGCAAGTGGACCAATCACTAGGAGCAAGGCAAAGAGATATCAAGCTAGTATGGCTTTCCATATTCAAGAAGAGATTTCCAAAGAGCTTCAAGAATTATCATTCAAGAAGATGGAGATAGAGCTTGAAGAAGGCACACCAAAGCTGATTATGATGCTTAGTGTGGAAGCTAAAGGCTAGCTAAAGAAAGGTCCAACGTGTAAGAAAGGTCCATGGGGGTTCATATAAAGCCTTGGGACGTACTTTAAGGCCCATGGACAGCCCAAATAGTGTGGGGCATTTTTTTTATGTTGAAGGGATTAGTTTGGTTGTTTCCATACTTTATGTTTTCCTTATGCAATTAGGAATGTTTTATGTTTTCCTTATACAATTAGGAATGTTTTCCTTATGCAATTAGGAATGTTTTCCTTATGCAATTAGGAATGTTTTCCTTATGCAATTAGGAATGTTTTTCCTTATGCAATTAGGAATGTTTTCCTTATGCAATTAGGAATGTTTTTCCTTATGCAATTAGGAATGTTTTCTTATGCAATTAGGAATGTTTTCCTTATTCAATTAGGAATGTTTTAGTCTTAATTTTCCATATGCAATTAGGAATTTTGTAACCCTTATTTAAGGGCACTATTAGGCTGAATTTGGGATACAACAATTAATAAAAAATTTTGAATTCTTCTACAAGTTATTCTTGTGAATTTTCGTGTGAGAGAGATTAGAGTGGATTCTTTAATTCTTTCTTTGCATCAAGAATTAGGTTTACTTATCAACAAGAGTTGTGGCGTT
This sequence comes from Garcia nutans, assembly GCA_947685225.1. NCBI lineage: Eukaryota > Viridiplantae > Streptophyta > Magnoliopsida > Malpighiales > Euphorbiaceae > Garcia > Garcia nutans. The sequence goes on along the minus strand of CANTUV010000007.1, from coordinate 24,447,052 downwards.
TTCCTTCTTCTTACCAACTAAATCCTTCAATCATAGTGAGTTTGCGTCTCTTTATAGGCGTTGGGTTCCTTAGGAGGTGATTATCAAGTTTCAAGGAGTTCTCTACCATTGTTATACGTTGGGTTTGCTGCCATCGTTGCTAAGGGTCCGCGTCATTTGGTATCAGAGCCTTGCTACAAGGTAATTTTTATCTACTTTGTCTTTCTTGGGTTTGTTAATTTAGGTCTTTTAAGTTTCTGCATTTTAGGGATCTTAGAGAGTCTAGTCTTTAATTTTTGAAAAAAAAAGAGAGTCATATATCAAAATTCAAAAAAAATTCAAAAAGTCTAAAGATTGTTCAAAGAGTAATTCGAAAAGGAGTCTGATTGAATTTCAAAACCTAGGCCTTGCATCTGAAAAGATTAGGGTTCTTGAAAGAAAGAAAAAGCTAGAGTTTTTGTTCAAGTTTGATTTCGATTTGATCTTGAGTGAATCTGGGGTTGCGAATTAAATCCAGATTTCGAAAAGTCCTTGGGAGTAAATTAAGTCCCGAATCAAGGGGATAGTGAGAGGAAGCAAAAAAAAAAAAAAAAAGAGAGAGTACAAAACCACCTCAACAAAAAAATTGTTTGATATTCTTGCTATTTGGGTGCTAAGGATCAGATCTAGGTGGGTGAGAAGTCATAAAATTTTTGGGTGAAAAATTTCACCTTTTGAGGGGCTTTTGGAATTCGAAAATCAGACCTTAATATTCATGTTATTTGAGTGTTATAGGTGGGAATTAGAGTCTAGAAGCTAGCGTTTTGGGTAGAATTGATTAGGTCCATAAAGCAACTTGCCAAGTGTGGGTTGTTTTTGATTCATTATATCCAAATTTGTCTTGTTTATTGTCTTCATTGTTTCTGATTTCTTTATCTAGCTTTTAATTCCATTACATTGCTAAGTATCATTTGCTTGTGTCGATACTTGGTTTTATATCGTGTAGTGCAAATTACCTTGCATTGCCTCCGGATACTTGTCTTGTTTTCTATCTAGTTCTAGGATTTAGGTTCTAGTTTCTTGAACGACTTGACAATTGTTGGTTGGTGAGCTTGGTTCTGAAGTGCAATCAAGGAAGACAAGAAAAGTGAGGTAATTCTAAACACTTGAGTGAATTTCGATTATTACTAATCTTGTTTCTTTGAGTTTGTTTGTTTGTTAACATGGCTGGAAAAGGAGAAGAGACTAGCAAAGAAGGAGCTATGGCCGAAAGCTTGGCTAGGCTTAATGAGACTTTGGCAGCAATGCTTGGTCGAATGGAGATGATGGATACTAGATTGCAAGAGAATGCAGCACGACAAGCACAACAAATTCAGCAAGTGCAACAAGGGCAACCAGCCGCACATCCAAATCCTATAATGCGAGCTAGAAGAGTGCTTAGGAGAGAAGGGCAAGGAAATCTTGAAGCCCTAGAAGCAGCCGAAAGGGTAGAAGATGAAGATGAAGGTGGAAATCAACCTACCACTGATGGTGACCTTACTTCCATCAAGATGAAGATTCCTTCCTTTGAAGGGAAGAACAATGCAGAAGAGTTCATAGAATGGGAGAGGAAAGTTGAGCAGATTTTTGAATGCCATAACTACACCGAAGAGAAGAAATCAGTTTTAGCAGCCGTAGAGTTCAAAGGGTATGCTACCTTTTGGTGGGATCAAATGAAAGCTAATAGAAGAGGGAAAGGTATGAGGCCTATTCCTGAATGGTCAACCTTGAAAGAACTAATGAGGAGCCGATTTGTACCATCTCACTACATTCGGGATTTGTACAATCGACTAGCAAGACTAGTTCAAGGTGGAAGAAGTGTGGAAGAGTACCACAAAGAGATGGAGATGATCATGGCTAGGGCAAATATTGATGAAGATGAAGACAAGAAGATGTCACGATTTCTTGGGGGATTGAATTTGAACATAGCCAATGAATTGGAGATGTATGAATTCAACACAATGGAAGAGTTAGTTCAAAAGGCCATGAAGATAGAGAGAAGATTGAAGAATAAAGCTATTTCAAAAACTGGCTACTCTAAAGCTAGAGGAAAATTTTTCAAACTTCAAGGGTTCAAGTTCGAGTGGAGGTTCCTACAAAGGGGATTACAAGGGTTCTTTCCAAAAGAATTCTTCCTACAGTTAGTGTGTAAATCCAACATAGTTTTAGTACCTAATCTTGTGTTTATATGTTGATATTTGTGCTTAAATATGAGAATTTATTTGGTTTTTATTGTTTTGGTTAGGGAATGTTGGATTTAACTAAAAGGAACCATTTGGAGCTTAATTGGAGCATTTATGAGCAAAGGACTTGAAGGTGGAATTTTTGAAGGACGTTTTGCTGCAGTCTGGAGTTAGCCTTGCCCAAGGCTAATGCCGAATCTTGCTAGAACGGGGCTGGTTTAATTCTATGATTGGAACTATGACTTGGGATGTCATTTTGAGCCTATTTTAAGCCTTAGGAAGAAGAATTAATTATATTTTAAAGGGCACTTTTGTAATATTATGGTGGGGCCCTAATTTTAGACATTATAATCGTGTTTTAGGTCTTTTTACTGGAGTTCTCTTCTACCTTCTGCATAGTTACGAATTTCAGAACATTTTTCATAACTTTTCAATGTCTTCTTCATTAGCCATGCGTGGCTAAACTCTCTAATCAGTTGGAGGTTGATTCAAGGTTGAGATTCTTCAGGATTGTGAGGTTTTAATGTTCTTATTTGCTTTTAATTGATTATTACATTCATACTTTTACTGCAGTTTATTGGAAAACTATATTCCTTAATGTGTTTTGTTAATTTATTGAACTGATCAATCAATTGATTAATAAGATGCATATAGCTAATCATTGATGCTGAATCCATAATTGTTTAGCTGATTTGATGCTTGTAGCGATTGATATAATCTGATTGTAACTAGGCTTTCGGGTTATATTAAGTAATTGTATGATCTGATTTAAACGAATCTTGCTTTTAGGTTTGTTGATTAGGGCTAGGTCTTTCTAGAGTTTATTGCAATTGATTAATTAAATTTTGTCGCTTGTATTAGGGTTGTTAATCAATTAGGGGTTATTCATAGCGCTTGTCTTGCTTAATCTATTATAAACGGAAAGATTGGCCGGAGATGCTTTTTCGATGGCTATAACTTGTCTGTGATTTGATATTAAAAGATTATTTTTAGTCCGATGATCAATCCAAATGAATCTCATACCGCGAACTTCCTTTGACTGAATTCACCTCCCATTGTTCAGGTTTTTATTATCAATTTTGCTGTTTAATTTCGTTTTACATAATTAATTACACAAATCCCCGTTTTTCTTTTACTTTTAATTTTCAGTTCACTGTCAGTTCTGGTTAGCCTTGGGCAAGGCTAGTCCCTAGGGTTCGACCCTTCTCACACTTTCTACAGTTTTTGTTTTACAGTTGAGCAGGAATTATCTTGGTGGTTTCGACAACCATCAATTTTGGCACCGTTGCCGGGGACTGGCAACATTACTGTTTGTTTTGTTTTGTTTTTGGATGACCAGGTCTGAAAAACTGCAATTACAGTACGATCCGGAGATAGAGAAAACAGCCCGGTTGTTGAGGAAGAGAGCCAAAGAGCAAAAGCGGTCAGAAGTGACTTTCACATCTGATTTGGAAGTTGAAGCAACTGGTTCGGTGGAATTTTCAACCGAATTTGAAGAAGAAAGCTCGGAACTTGAAGAATCTACAACTGAGTTTGATATAGAAAAAGATATGGGTGATAACAGGACTGTTAGAGAGCTACAAGCTGCCCCTATTGAACAGCAGCCCATGTGTATTGCTTTCCCGGACTTGACTACACCATTTGAGTTGAAATCCGGTTTGATTCATCAGCTCCCTACCTTCCATGGAACGAAAACGGAGAATCCACACAATCACTTGAAGGAGTTTCATGGTGTGTGCTCAAGTATGAAACCGCATGGAGTGACGGAAGAGCAAATCAAGTTGAGGGCTTTTCCTTTTTCATTAAAGGATAGCGCCAAAGAATGGTTACTTAATCTTCCGCCTGGTTCTATACACTCATGGACGGAGATGGCTCGCGCATTCTTAGACAAATATTTTCCCGCTTCTAGGGCAGCCACCATTCGTAGGGAGATTGGTGGGATTAGGCAAAAGGATGTGGAAAGTCTTCATGAGTATTGGGAAAGGTTTAAGAGGTTGTGTGCAAGCTGCCCACAACATGGGATGTCAGATCAGTCACTTGTCCAATATTTTTATGAAGGGATGCTTGATATAGAGAGGAAGATGGTTGATGCTGCAAGTGGAGGAGCTCTTGTGAACAAAACTCCAACCCAAGCAAGAGAAATCATATCAAACATGGCTGCCAACACCCAACAATTTGGACAATCCGAAGAGCCGCCACGAAAGCTTTATGAGGTAAGTAATTCTTCCCTTGAGACTAAGCTTAATGAACTAACTGCTGTTGTTAAAACTTTTGCTACAGGATTCAACAAGAATGTAAGAACATGTGAAGTATGTAGCTCCTTTGAACATCCAATGGATGCATGTCCATCATGGCATGTTGATCAAGAGCAAGTTAGTGTAATGGGAGGTTTTCTTGGGCAGCCCCAAAGGTCAAGTTTTCCCATCTCCAACACTTATGATGAGAGTTGGAAGAGACACCCTAACCTTAGTTATAAGAATGGGCAGCAGCAGGGTTACCCACAAGCAAGGCCACCTCCACAACAATCCTCTAGTTCAACCCAATATTTAGAGGATATGATCAAGTCTCTTGCTACAATGCAGCAACAGTCCGCAAAAACTATGTTGGAACTCCAACAAGAGACGAAGAGTATGCAACAAGAACAAAGGAGTTTCCAACAAGAGACTAGGAAGGGAATGCAGTATATGGAAACTCAAATAAGCCAATTAGCTACTTCTTTAAGTAGGCTAGACACGCAAGGAAAGCTTCCCTCTCAAACTGTTGTTAATCCAAGGGAAAATGTGAGTGCCATTACTCTACGTAGTGGAAAAGAGCTACAACCAGCAGCCCCAAAGAAAGACAGCAGTAAGATAATGAAAGAAGCTGAAGAAGAGGTAGAGATCTTGAAGAGTGAGCCTCCCAAGCAAGTAGAGAATCAACAACCCAAACCGTTCATTATACCACCTCCTTTTCCGGAACAGTTTAGGCAATGCAAGAAAGAGCTAGAAGAGAAAGATATTTTCGACATCTTTCGTAAAGTTGAGGTAAATATTCCTTTACTTGATATAATTAAGCAAATACCTCGATATGCTAAGTTTTTGAAGGAATACTGCACGAGTAAGAGAAAGCAAGTTGGTGTCGAGAAGGTAAGTGTGGGGGAAAATGTCTCCGCTATTTTGCAAAGAAAGCTTCCCCCAAAGTGCAAGGATGCAGGTATGTTTTCTATACCATGTAGAATAGGCAATGTGCAAATTAAAAAAGCCTTATGTGATTTAGGTGCATCTATAAATGTCATGCCATTGTCTGTTTTCTCTTCTTTGAATGTTGGCGAATTAAAGAAAACTAGCATATGCATTGAACTAGCAGATAAATCTGTTATCTACCCGGAAGGGGTACTAGAAGATGTGTTGGTGCAAGTTGATGGTCTTATATTTCCTGTTGATTTCTTTGTTGTTGATATGAAGGATTCTAGGTCCTCAAATTCTAGTGACATCATTTTAGGAAGACCATTTCTTAGGACAGCTAGGACTAAAATTGACATTTTTGGTGGTATTCTTACCATGGAGCTGGATGGTGAACTCGTCAAATTTTGTATGTATGGTGAGGTTAAGGAAGTAAGTGACTTGTCTAGTGTGTGTGCCATAACTGATGTTGATCATAGTTCTGCAAATTCTTTTAAATTGAATGATAAAAATGAGCTTAATGTTGTTTCTTGCAATAATTCTGTTAGTGATTGCACTAATAAGTTCAAAGAAAAAGTTGTGTTTGCTGAAAAGTTGCAGGAAACTGATCGTGAGAAGAGGGCATGTAAGTTAGGCCTGAGGAAGTTGCCAAGCAAACTGAAGTATATATTTACAGATGATGTGCTTTTAGATGATAGGGATACTATTTCCTTGATAGTTCCCAAGAAATTCATCATTGAACAAGAAATAAAGCTTATTCGTGTGCTAAACGAGTACAAAGACTCATGTGGAATGAGTCTAGTCTAAGACGTAAAATAAAGACGCTTACTGGGAGGCAACCCAGCAATTTGAACTTTACTGAGTTTAAATTTTATTTTTAATTTCAAAAAAAAAATTATTTTTGATTTTATTTTTATTATTTATTTACTATGAATAGTGCATCTTCTTCCTTGTCTCACTCTGAAGGTTAGATTTGGATGTGCAGTATAAACAGGGCAGTCTTCTTAACTCTCACACTCTTTATTTTCTTTCTTGCCACCTTCTCTTTTGAGCTTGATTGTGGCTTGTCCACATTGAGGACAATGTGTGAACTAAGTGTGGGGAAGGGGTTTTAGCTATTGGGAGTGTTTTTGTGCTTTAATTCTGAAATTTATGTTGTTTAATGCTGCTACCACTGTTTTGTTTTGATGATATGCTCTCTATATGGTCAATTTTAAATTTTTGTGATTATGGTATACGTTGATTTTCTTTATTTTGCTGCTGCCATGTGCTTATTTTTATGGAAAATTGACCATATTGATGGTTTAAAAGGAAGAAAATACTTCTTGAATTGTTGATTGTCACTTATCCCATGATAATTTTGAGTAAAATTTTTGAATTTTTGATTTCTTGAGCTGATTTTGATATTACTCAATGGGGTTTATTGTGTCCTATAACATGATTTGAAACTCTTAGGAAATTCTAGAGAGGAGAGCTTTGCTTTTATAATTTAGTTGAACACATGTGAGAACTTTGAATGATGAGACTAGTGAGCGAAGACTTTAACTTGAGATTGACCATCATTGCACTTATGAATTTGGTTGCAATTGTTTACACTTTGAATTTTGAAAATTTGTTTTGAAAACTTAGTTTCTTTTGATGGGTGTTTTTGAGAGCAATTTTCGAAGTAAAAATTTAGGATAGCTTCACGAATGCTAGAACTTTCTTTTACGTTCCCTTGAGGCGAGATCCTAGGCAAATCTTGACTTAGGATATGATTTAGGCGTTCTTTTGGCCGATTTATTAATCCTTTTATGTTTATCTCGCCTTGACGTTACCATTCTCTAACCCCTTCTAGCCTACGAAGTATGCTAAACGCGTACTCTAAATTCTTTTCTTAGCCTACAATATAACCTTATACACCAAAAGCCCTTTGCCTACCACCATTTTTGCAAGAAAATAATCTTTTTAATTATTTGTTGAGCACATGCATATGTTAGTAGTTGGGTTGGACGCAATTGCATTTTATTTATGATTTTGTTTAGTTTTTAGAATTAGTTCGTACAACCCATGCTTATTAGATGTATATTTTTGATGGGTTCTATTATTGTTGTAATTAGTTTTTATGATGTTCTTTAAAAAAAATAATAAAAAAAAATAGAAAAAAAAGTGAAAAAGAAAAGTAAAAGAAAAAAAAAAGTTGATGTATTATAATTGTTGGGAATAAGTTTTGTTGTAATTGTATATAGAATTTTTATTTTTAGTCGCATTTGTCGTCATTTGAGTATTAAAGTTGAAACATCATGCATTGCTCCTTTGAGGTTAATCATGAGAAGATTTATTTTCTTGTTATTCTTTATCCTTACATTATCCTTTCTTTTCTAACCATCACCCTAGCCTTACCCGAATAAAGACCTATTGATCCTTGGTTGAAATTTGTTCTACATTAGTGGAGAGGGAATTTGGAGGAGAGCATATGGACATTCACCGGTTTTTATTTTATTGAAGCTATGAAAATGTATTTTCAATGCTTTGTTAATTGCTCGATTAAATGCTTGTTGATTCAAACTTCGATTGGTGTGTGTGCGTGTTTTAAGAATCCTTAGTGTAACCTTTTTCAATTAAGTTCATAATGATGGAATGATATTGATAGTTGAGTTTTCAATTGTGATGTTGAATTGTTTGGGGAACTTGCTCGTGTTTGATTGAGTTTAAAGGTGAAGTTTGTGGTCTCCTATACAGATTTAATTTTGAGTTTTGAGTCATGCTTGAGGACAAGCATGGGACAAGTGTGGGGGAATTTGTTAGTGTGTAAATCCAACATAGTTTTAGTACCTAATCTTGTGTTTATATGTTGATATTTGTGCTTAAATATGAGAATTTATTTGGTTTTTATTGTTTTGGTTAGGGAATGTTGGATTTAACTAAAAGGAACCATTTGGAGCTTAATTGGAGCATTTATGAGCAAAGGACTTGAAGGTGGAATTTTTGAAGGACGTTTTGCTGCAGTCTGGAGTTAGCCTTGCCCAAGGCTAATGCCGAATCTTGCTGGAACGGGGCTGGTTTAATTCTATGATTGGAACTATGACTTGGGATGTCGTTTTGAGCCTATTTTAAGCCTTAGGAAGAAGAATTAATTATATTTTAAAGGGTACTTTTGTAATATTATGGTGGGGCCCTAATCTTAGACATTATAATCGTGTTTTAGGTCTTTTTACGGGAGTTCTCTTCTACCTTCTGCATAGTTACGAATTTCAGAACATTTTTCATAACTTTTCAATGTCTTCTTCATTAGCCATGCGTGGCTAAACTCTCTAATCAGTTGGAGGTTGATTCAAGGTTGAGATTCTTCAGGATTGTGAGGTTTTAATGTTCTTATTTGCTTTTAATTGATTATTACATTCATACTTTTACTGCAGTTTATTGGAAAACTATATTCCTTAATGTGTTTTGTTAATTTATTGAACTGATCAATCAATTGATTAATAAGATGCATATAGCTAATCATTGATGCTGAATCCATAATTGTTTAGTTGATTTGATGCTTGTAGCGATTGATATAATCTGATTGTAACCAGGCTTTCGGGTTATATTAAGTAATTGTATGATCTGATTTAAACGAATCTTGCTTTTAGGTTTGTTGATTAGGGCTAGGTCTTTCTAGAGTTTATTGCAATTGATTAATTAAATTCTGTCGCTTGTATTAGGGTTGTTAATCAATTAGGGGTTATTCATAGCGCTTGTCTTGCTTAATCTATTATAAACGGAAAGATTGGCCGGAGATGCTTTTTCGATGGCTATAACTTGTCTGTGATTTGATATTAAAAGATTATTTTTAGTCCGATGATCAATCCAAATGAATCTCATACCGCGAACTTCCTTTGACTGAATTCACCTCCCATTGTTCAGGTTTTTATTATCAATTTTGCTGTTTAATTTCGTTTTACATAATTAATTACACAAATCCCCGTTTTTCTTTTACTTTTAATTTTCAGTTCACTGTCAGTTCTGGTTAGCCTTGGGCAAGGCTAGTCCCTAGGGTTCGACCCTTCTCACACTTTCTACAGTTTTTGTTTTACAGTTGAGCAGGAATTATCTTGGTGGTTTCGACAACCATCACCTACAATCCCAATTTCAAGAAGTCAAATGATGGGGATGCAAAAACAGCAAAGGAAACACCTTCTAGACCTACTCCAAGTAGGGAAATTAAATGCTACAAGTGTTTGGGAAGTGGACACATTGCTTCTCAATGTCCGAATAAGAGGGTGATGATTGCAACCCATGAAGGGGAAATTGAATCAGAATCTGAACATGAAGAAGAAGAGGAGGCCGAATGTGGTGATAGGGCCGAATATGATGAAGAGGCTTGGGAGAATCAAGTCTTAAATGCTGAACATGGAGAGATGCTTGTTACTAGAAGAGCCTTGAATATTCAAGTCAAGGAAGAAGGCTTGGATCAAAGGGAGAATCTTTTCCACTCTAGGTGTTTGGTGAATGGTAAGGTTTGTACACTTATCATTGATGGTGGAAGTTGTACCAATGCTGCTAGTACTACAATGGTGGATAAATTGGGGTTAACTTGTTTTAAACATCCCAATCCTTACAAGTTGCAATGGTTCAATGACGCTGGGGAAGTAAAAGTGTTGAAGCAAGTCAAGGTACCATTCTCCATTGGGTGGTATAAAGATGAGGTTTTGTGTGATGTAGTGCCAATGCAAGCTGGACATTTGCTATTAGGAAGACCATGGCAGCATGATAGAAGGGCACAACATGATGGCTTTTCTAATAAGTATACCTTTACTTATGAGGGAAAGAAGGTTGTTCTAGCACCATTATCACCTCAAGAGGTGTATGAAGATCAGAAGAGGATGCCAGAGAGGGAGAAAGAAGTTTTGGCCAACATGAACCAAGGGGGTTCAAATTCGGCCAGTGATGTTTCTTCAACACCCAAGGGTAATTCTAAGGGTAGGGAGAGAGAAAATAATAAAGTGAGTGAGTGCAGAAAGGGAAAAGAGGCCGAGAGTCAAAAGAAAGTAAGCAAACAAATAAATAGCCCATTGGTGAGAGAAAATAAGCAAGGAGAAAAAGCAAAACATACTTTTTATGCAAGAGCAAGAGAGATAGATGTAGGGCAGCCTGTACTCATTATTATGTATAAAGAATTGTTACTTACTGACAATGAAGAATCTCTTGATTCTTTACCTTCTAGTTTTGTGTCTTTGTTGCAGGATTTTGAGGATGTGTTTCCTGAAGACCTTCCTAGTGGTTTGCCACCATTAAGAGGGATTGAACATCAAATTGACTTCATACCCGGTTCTACAATTCCAAACCGGCCAGCATATAGGAGCAATCCTATGGAGACAAAAGAGATGCAACGACAAGTTGAAGAGCTTTTGGAGAAAGGCTTGGTTCGCGAGAGCCTTAGTCCTTGTGCCGTTCCAGTCTTATTAGTACCCAAGAAAGATGGTTCTTGGAGGATGTGTGTTGATTGTAGGGTTGTGAACAAGATTACTGTGAAGTATAGACATCCCATTCCTAGACTTGATGACATGTTGGACGAATTGCATGGGGCGAAATATTTCACAAAGATTGATCTTATGAGTGGTTATCATCAAATTCGCATGAAGCTTGGAGATGAATGGAAGACTACCTTCAAAACGAAATATGGTTTGTATGAATGGTTAGTTATGCCTTTTGGTTTATCTAATGCACCTAGTACTTTCATGAGATTAATGAACCATGTTTTGAGAGCTTATTTAGGTAAGTTTGTGGTAGTTTACTTTGATGATATTCTGATTTATAGCAAAAATGAGGAAGAACATGTTGAACATGTTAGGAAAGTGCTTGAAATCCTTAGGGAGCAAAACCTTTATGCTAAACTTAAGAAGTGTTCTTTTTGTCTAGATAGGGTTGTTTTTCTTGGTTTTGTTGTAAGTATGCAGGGAATTGAAGTTGATCAAGAGAAGGTGAAAGCTATCCAAGAGTGGCCGAATCCTTCAAGTGTGACAGAAGTGAGGAGTTTTCACGGATTGGCAAGCTTCTATAGGAGATTTGTCCCTAATTTCTCTACATTGGCAGCCCCCTTGACTAGCATAATAAAGAAAGAAGTGGGGTTTGTTTGGGGCAAGGAGCAACAAGAAGCATTTGATGCTTTGAAAGAGAAGCTTTCTACTACACCCATTTTAGCTTTACCTAACTTTGATTCTACTTTTGAAATTGAATGTGATGCTTCTGGTGTAGGTATTGGAGCTGTTTTGATGCAAGAGAAGAAGCCCATTGCATACTTTAGTGAAAAGCTTAATGGAGCAAAGCTGAATTATTCAACTTATGACAAGGAGCTATATGCTTTGGTGAGAGCATTGGAAGTATGGAAGCATTATTTGCTGCCCAAGGAATTCGTGATCCATTCAGACCATGAATCATTAAAGCATTTGAGAGGGCAAGGCAAGTTGAATAAAAGACATGCAAAATGGGTTATGAAGATTGAGAAGTTTCCTTATGTGATCAAATACAAGCAAGGTAAAGACAATGTAGTGGCAGATGCACTTTCAAGGAGGTACGCTTTACTTAATGTTTTGAGTACTAAATTGCTTGGATTTGAATGTATAAAGGACTTATATGTTGGTGATTCTGATTTTGGCAATGTTTATGATGCTTGTGAGCATGGTGCTTTTAATTCTTTCTATAGACATGATGGGTTTTTGTTTAAGGGTCCGCGTCATTTGTGGCGTCATTTGTTTAAGGGTTCGAAATTATGCATGCCTAGATGTTCTATGAGATATTTGCTAGTATTAGAATCACATTGTGGGGGTTTGATGGGGCATTTTGGAGTTGATAAGACTTTAGACATGCTAAATGAACACTTTTATTGGCCGAATATGAAAAGGGATGTAATTCGGATTTGTAAGGCTTGTTTGGCTTGTAGGCAAGCTAAGTCTAAGTCTATGCCTCATGGTTTGTATATGTCATTACCCGTTCCTAGTTCTCCTTGGATGGACATTAGTATGGACTTTGTTTTAGGATTACCAAGGACTAAGAGGGGGAGAGATAGCATATTTGTGGTTGTTGATAGGTTTAGTAAGATGGCACACTTTATCCCATGTCATAAGAGTGATGATGCTAGTTTAGTGGCCGAACTCTTCTTTAGGGAGGTGGTTCGAATTCATGGGATACCAAAATCCATAGTTTCTGATAGAGACACCAAGTTTTTGTCTCACTTTTGGCGTGTGCTTTGGGGAAAGTTAGGTACCAAGTTGTTATTTTTCACCACTTGTCATCCTCAAACGGATGGACAAACAGAAGTAGTAACAGAACTTTAGGTACCATGTTGAGAGCTTTAGTGGGTAAAAATTTGAGTTCTTGGGAAGATTGTTTGCCATTTATTGAGTTTGCTTATAATCGTGCTATTCATTCTTCTACAGGATACTCACCTTTTGAGCTTGTTTATGGTTTTAACCCACTAACAGTTTTGGATCTTGTTTCTTTACCTTCTCATGAGCTTGTTAGTTTAGATGGTGAGAAGAAAGCTAAATTGGTGAAAGAGATGCATGAGAAAGCAAGGGCGAATATTGAGAAAAGGAACAAGAGATATGCTGATTCTGTAAATAGAGGGAGACGTGAGATGAAGTTTCAAGTAGGAGATTGGGTTTGGGTGCATTTTCGAAAAGAGAGGTTTCCTAACCAAAGGAAGAACAAGTTGCAAGCTAGAGGAGATGGCCCATTCCAAGTGCTGGAGAAGATTAATGACAATGCCTACAAGATCGACTTACCAGGTACGTATAATATTAGTGCTACTTTCAATGTAAGTGATCTTTCTCCTTTTGATGATGCAGATTTGAGGACAAATCTTTTTGAAGAGGGGGAGAATGATGCAAGAAAGGATCCCTTGAAGCTAGCAAGTGGACCAATCACTAGGAGCAAGGCAAAGAGATATCAAGCTAGTATGGCTTTGCATATTCAAGAAGAGATTTCCAAAGAGCTTCAAGAATTATCATTCAAGAAGATGGAGATAGAGCTTGAAGAAGGCACACCAAAGCTGATTATGATGCTTAGTGTGGAAGCTAAAGGCTAGCTAAAGAAAGGTCCAACGTGTAAGAAAGGTCCATGGGGGTTCATATAAAGCCTTGGGACGTACTTTAAGGCCCATGGACAGCCCAAATAGTGTGGGGCATTTTTTTTATGTTGAAGGGATTAGTTTGGTTGTTTCCATACTTTATGTTTTCCTTATGCAATTAGGAATGTTTTATGTTTTCCTTATACAATTAGGAATGTTTTCCTTATGCAATTAGGAATGTTTTCCTTATGCAATTAGGAATGTTTTTCCTTATGCAATTAGGAATGTTTTCCTTATGCAATTAGGAATGTTTTTCCTTATGCAATTAGGAATGTTTTCTTATGCAATTAGGAATGTTTTCCTTATTCAATTAGGAATGTTTTAGTCTTAATTTTCCATATGCAATTAGGAATTTTGTAACCCTTATTTAAGGGCACTATTAGGCTGAATTTGGGATACAACAATTAATAAAAAATTTTGAATTCTTCTACGAATTATTCTTGTGAATTTTCGTGTGAGAGAGATTAGAGTGGATTCTTTAATTCTTTCTTTGCATCAAGAATTAGGTTTACTTATCAACAAGAGTTGTGGCATTTTCCTTCTTCTTACAAACTAAATCCTTCAATCATAGTGAGTTCGCGTCTCTTTATAGGCGTTGGGTTCCTTAGGAGGTGATTATCAAGTTTCAAGGAGTTCTCTACCATTGTTATACGTTGGGTTTGCTGCCATCGTTGCTAAGGGTCCGCGTCAATAACATTGTTCAATCTCAACAATGCAATTAGGGCAAAGAACAATTTATATCATTCATAGCTTTAGGATCTTCCACATCCATTTGATTAGGGCATTCTTGGTTTGAAGTATGTTTAAAGTGTTTATGTTTAGGTTTAAGCACCAAAATACCTTTGAAGAACCAAAACCATGCAAAAGAACAAAGAATAGAAACAATAAGTAACTCATTTGAGGGACACGGGCAGCACACTTGAGGGACACGGCCAAGCTTGTGGCCGTTTCTCTCAACCTCAATTTGACAGTAGGCAACACGGACAAGGGACACGGCCAAGCCTGTGGCCGTGTCTCTCAACTAAATTTTGGCAGTGACAAACACTGGCATGGGACACGGCCGTGTCTCTCAAAAACCAATCCAACACGCCCAAATTTCCTTGACTTGGCCGTGTCTCTCATTGCTTTTGGCCGTGTCACCCATGACTAATTGTAACACCCCGATACCCTATATAAGTACTATACGTATACCTAGTATACATACAGTAAATATATAAAGTATAAGGATGTCACTTTTCGTTACCTTTTAAAAACCTGTAACAGAGTTCAAACCATAATACATTAATTTAAATAACATTTACAAAATCATTATCTTTATCAAAACTTCATTTATACATATAAATACTCTCTCGTCAGAAATACATGATAATTAAAAATTTATACATGTATGCATTACCCTCTAGTTGGTCTCGACAAACTTTACTCTTCTTGTGGCATAATAAAAGACTTCATATCTTCCATCTATAAACCTGCGCGAATAAACACCCGCGCTAAGCCCGAGAGCTTAGTAGTCCAACTATAAAGATATAAACATATAGTATAGAAGTATTGACATATAATGATACATCAATTCAATATATAATTAGTTCTTATCATATCTTCTTTTCTTTTTAATTTCATCTTTAATATATCATAGCTAATTTCATATATGATGTACATATATACATAATATTATCACCAACCCCAATGCATCACCAATACTCAAAACCAATATATTAATACCCCTACATTATATATATACCATACCAA
The DNA here is from genome assembly GCA_947685225.1 of Garcia nutans. Taxonomy (NCBI): domain Eukaryota; kingdom Viridiplantae; phylum Streptophyta; class Magnoliopsida; order Malpighiales; family Euphorbiaceae; genus Garcia; species Garcia nutans. Next base: position 24,431,870 of record CANTUV010000007.1, on the reverse strand, counting down.
TCATTATTGCAATACACACTTTACCTATCATACCACTCATTATTGCAATACACACATTACACATCATATCACTCATTATTGCAATACACAAATTACATATCATACAAATCATAAATCACAATTCATTTACATATTACACTTAATAACATTATATTATTCACAATTCACCAAGCATAATTCAGTATTAATACTCACAATCAATATTTCAATACTTGCATTTCACATTGACAATAAAGACAGACTCGGGCCCAAAACACTAATATGTTATTCAAAGTTCAGAGTTACTGCTTTGGTCTATAATCATAATTATCAAGCCCGTAGGCATCATATATCAATATCTCTATCCATGGATAGCGTAACAGACCCAGTCTCTTGGATCATCAACTCGGCTAAACTCGAGGTGATCCTCAACCCGGCAAGACTATTACCAATCATATATCTCATAATTACAATTTCTCATAGTGTAACAGACCCAGTCTCTTGGATCTCAATTCAGCTCAAAACGAAGAGATCCTCAACCCGGCAAGACTGTTACCTTTTTCATTTTATAGGCATGCCTCCAAACCCAGAACTCTGAAATCGAATAACACATTAGTTACACAATTCATTTATTATTTCATTATCAATCTCATCATCAATTAGGCAAACATGCCTTATCTCTTTCAATTGAATCATCATAGCCAATCACAATGGCTTCACATCTCATTTGAATCATCATTGCCAATCACAATAGCTTCACATCATACACATCATCATTGATATATATATATATATACAACACCAATTACATTAACTACACGAACATGACATTATTCGAACATACATCATTAATTTCATTGCATATGTATCTTAAATTCATCGCCATATAAACAATATGTCTATTTATTTCATTTCAATCATTTCTCAAGACACATTAACATCATTCATTATTAAAACGTTTATCATAACAAATTACATTGTACGTACCTTTTTGAATGATCATCGCCTCTTTCGCGCTATTTAAGTCATAACACTAGTCACGTTATGCAAACAATATAATACATTACCATTCACAATACATAATATAACATTGTTCAATCTCAACAATGATGTTAGACAAATGATCTCTATTTTGATCCTTGACAACTCATATGGATGATCTATTTAACATGTATTTGAGAATCTTGTTACAAAAATTAAATTGCTTCAAATAAAGCAGAACAGAACACTTCTAGCGGTCGCGCCTCACCTGAATACGACCGCGCCATACAGTTACATGATGAAACCTTATCACAGTAGATTTCGCGGTCAGAAGTCCGACCTAAGTCGCGACCGCACTTCACAATCAAAAGATGAAACCCTATCACAGTAGGTTTCGCGGTCAGAAGTCCGACCTAAGTCGCGACCGCACATGACTAAATAGCGACCGCCCAAGACTAATAGCGACCGTCCCAAATTACGTTTCTCATACATAAACCCTAAATATAGCCAAACTTCTTTTGGTTAACTTAAAACACATTGTACACAACATAACCTCATTCAAATGGACATAATCAACATCATTAGCAATTATTTTACATACTCATTACAACATTTTCATCACCAACATATAACAATCAAACCTTCAAACAACTTCAATTAGCAAGAGAAACAAGTGTGTACTTACCTTAAGCACCACTTCTAAACACTTCCTTTTCCAAGACTTCTTCACTTCCCAAATCAATGACAATTCACTTCCTTCAAAACTTAATGCTTAAAAACACATCACAAACACACTTAATCAACCATCCATATCAACTCACCAATCCCAAACACAATTTCAAAAGAACAAAGGAAAATCAAGAGAAAGAACTTACCTAAGTTGTTGAATTCCACAAATCTTCAATTAAATCCTTTGATTCTCCCTTCAATTTGATGTTAGAATTAAACAAATCTCACTTTGCTCTCTCTTGTCTAAGGAGGAGCCAACCAACGTGGAGAAGAGAAGAAGAAGAAGAAGAAGAAGAAAATGAAGAAAAGACAAAATATCACCTCTTTAAATCTCCACCAAGTGATTCAATAAGAGTAATTACCTAAACACCCTTATACCATTTGTCTTGATTACCATTCATTACATGCCCTTTATAGTAACTTCACACTTAACAAAATAAATATCTTCTTTCCTTGACTCTTCATTTTGACCAACTTATATGTTATATATATCATCATATACACAACATATACCATTCTCTCTAAACCCTAAATTCTTTCCCAAATCACATATACATAAACATTCTTTTCTCTATTTCTTTTCTCTTGTAATTTAACACATATATTCAATCCAATTATATAACAACAATAACAACATAATCACAACTTCTAGGGCATATATGTGGATATTACAATTCTCTCCCCCTTAAATAATTTCGTCCTCGAAATTATCAGTACCATAACAATTTATTCTTAACAAAATACTATCTTAACTCCTATATGGAGTTAATTATATGCTTAAGTTATTATATTATCAAATCACATAACTTCAACTCTTCCCTTTAGAATCAACCATCTTCTTTCAATTTCCATAATTCATCATTAATTATCCCATCATTACAATCACTGTCTAAATAGACACTTATTACTCTCAATAGATAACAAAATCCTGATTTTTCCATAAATGGAGTTATTTTTTTTAGCACGCTTTTCACTTAACTTACATATTAATACATTATCTTTCAACTTATTTTATAGATAACCAATCTTTTTCTCTTCTTATCATGATTAACAATTACTATATTCCACTTATTCATGTCCAATCATTCTTTAAAATTTACATCATATACATTATCATGTAAATAACTATTTTCTTAATACAACTATACACAATAAATTTCAATAATGATTCATAATCTTAGCCAATTCTAGATCCATTGATCTATCTGTCACAATATATCCATATTCAAATCTTATTCAACTCCAACCAACAATTAATGTATTTGACTCATCATAAAATTTCATCATATTCATATATGTATATATATAACTTAATTCCATTAGGGCAACTTATATACAATTCCTGATCATTTCCGATCCATATTCAGTCAAATTATCATGATAACAAATTATTTCAAATTATCTTAATATAATTTCCACCAATTATCATAGAAATTTTATATCATATTTACTACTAATAGTTCTTTCACTTAAACCTCAAGTTCATTCATTCATTCATTACATACCATAAACATATTCAGTATAACTTTCAATCATATTTATTTTGATTACCTTATTGTCATATCATCCCTAACTCAAAACATTTTCATAATTTCCTTTTTCTCTCTTAATCTTCACAGTTATAACCAAATTTTTAACAAAAAAAATGATAAAGTACAACTTTATCCATCATAACTTTCAACTATACTTTTCAAACAAAATTCAATCCCACCAGATCTGCATTACAATCATTATATCTAAGATCCAAATCCAGGGATAACAAATTAACCGATCAAATATACTAAACAAAACACATGGCTATAAAAGATTAATATTCAAGCCTAGGACTTTCAGATCAATACTGTTTTTTTTTTCTCATAATTTTATCCTCAATCTATACAAATACAAGGTTAAGATGTATTTCAAGAATTACACATTCCTTCTTTACATTTTTGCTATATCAGAAGTTAATACATTCTAACTCCGTTTCAAACCAATTTGCACTCGATTATATGATCTTTATCCACTTAATTCATGTTTCAACAATATTACTTTATACATATTCAATCATATGCAGCTGCTATACAATTTTATTCATCACTTCATTTCTAATCCATTTACAATTTCTTATAATGTATAATTGCATAAAACTTTCCATATATGAATACTTTGGAAATCTAAATATCATATGATAATTAAGTTCAATGCTCACTATCACAAACTCCACTGTTCCATAATACTCAAGTCCATTCTATTTTCACTTCCATCACATCACTCATTTAGCTGTACCCAGTTCAAGTCCTAGTCTCTCTTAGGTCCACTAATACATACTACATCATTTCCATAACACTAATTCTATAATTATACCACATACAAATTCATAGGTCACATTCATGTCATAATTTCATTCACATTGAGAAACTCAGTTTACATATCATATAAATGTATATACTTAATTATATACTCTTGTTTTATTTTCCTTTTTCATACATTCACTAAAAATGTTCCTTTATAACTGTAACAACCGTCGTCTTAGTCCACCTGCTAAACCATTCCTATCCGGAGAAACCATCAGGGCCTCAGAGCTGGGCTGCTACAGTACCAAACTGCCCTCACGGCCTTCCAACAGGATTCACTTATTCGAATTACACCCAAGACACATGAGTGCAAGTCGCCACTCTGGATCGAATACCTAACCTCCCCCTCAAGAGAGTCAGCGAGAATCATCCAGTACCATCTCTTCCAATATGATGCAAAGTATTTATTCATACAACACACATACATATATACTGACTATAATAGCACTTTATATCCATCTTAACCACATTCCCAATGTAACATTTCTTTCACTTTCATCTTTAAAAGCATTTAATATATTTCCATATCCATTTTTACCCTTTTCAATATAATGCCTTAAAATAGCTCATCCTCATTTGCTTATCCACTTCTCTTTTATACTTCAAGATAAATTCTTATACTATCAATCACTTTACTCAATTCATAATACTTTCATATGCCATATTAGTCATTTCATTTAGCTCATGTATTGCATACACATTAAACCATCAATATCCAAATAATCTTTATCAAATGCCACTAAAACTTTAACTTCTCAACTTACCACCTCACTTAAACTTCAATTTGCCAAACTCATCTTATATATTTATATATCACAAAGCAGTATTAAAACATCTACTTTTCACAATTATCAAGCTCACTTCAACAATTCAAATATCACCTATTACCACCATTACATTGAGCTTTCACAATATCCAAGCATCTCACATTTCTAACATTGAATTCACAATGTCCGTATTAAGGTAACAATACCAATGTATATTTTTACTTAACCCATATCATCTCTTTTTCCTTTAAACAAAATCTTAACTTTACATATCCATTAGTTTACCATTCAACATATATATATATCACTCACATATATATACATATGTACATTACATCCAATCATATACACATTGAGCCCAATAACCTTTATACGCTTTTCAAGTCTAGTTATTATAAATTTCAGTTTTCTTAAACTAACGTTGCTCAATCCAATTCTCACTATCAATCTTATCACGTGACCTAGCTTTGCACAAGTTCATCAATACAAGCGTAATCATTCTCAACATTAATAGACAAATAATTATATAGGTTACAAACATGCAATACTGTACGTACCTTACATTTTCAAGTGATCAACTCAATCTTTGATCACTAAAATATTACATTACATTATCACATTAAATTTACAATATTTGCATTAAAACAACAATGCAAACAACACCATTATATTTTCTTACATTAACCAATATTTTTATTTTATTTTAGTTTTCACATCATTTCTTTCTCTAGTTTTTACTTTCGAGTAAAAACCTCATTCAGACATTATCATCCCTCTCATAATTCAAATTTATCCCACATCACATAATGCCACATCTGAGACCAACCTAGGTGTCAATACATATACATGTATTACAAATTACATTTCAAAACTCTTCTTTGTAATTCATTTTAAACATTTCAAAACTTTTTCTTTTTAATTTCACTTAGGCCGAGAATCTCGAACCTAAGCTCTGATACCAAAATAATTGTAACACCTCGATACCCTATATAAGTACTATACGTATACCTAGTATACATACAGTAAATATATAAAGTATAAGGATGTCACTTTTCGTTACCTTTTAAAAACCTGTAACAGAGTTCAAACCATAATACATTAATTTAAATAACATTTACAAAATCATTATCTTTATCAAAACTTCATTTATACATATAAATACTCTCTCGTCAGAAATACATGATAATTAAAAATTTATACATGTATGCATTACCCTCTAGTTGGTCTCGACAAACTTTACTCTTCTTGTGGCATAATAAAAGACTTCATATCTTCCATCTATAAACCTGCGCGAATAAACACCCGCGCTAAGCCCGAGAGCTTAGTAGTCCAACTATAAAGATATAAACATATAGTATAGAAGTATTGACATATAATGATACATCAATTCAATATATAATTAGTTCTTATCATATCTTCTTTTCTTTTTAATTTCATCTTTAATATATCATAGCTAATTTCATATATGATGTACATATATACATAATATTATCACCAACCCCAATGCATCACCAATACTCAAAACCAATATATTAATACCCCTACATTATATATATACCATACCAATCATTATTGCAATACACACTTTACCTATCATACCACTCATTATTGCAATACACACATTACACATCATATCACTCATTATTGCAATACACAAATTACATATCATACAAATCATAAATCACAATTCATTTACATATTACACTTAATAACATTATATTATTCACAATTCACCAAGCATAATTCAGTATTAATACTCACAATCAATATTTCAATACTTGCATTTCACATTGACAATAAAGACAGACTCGGGCCCAAAACACTAATATGTTATTCAAAGTTCAGAGTTACTGCTTTGGTCTATAATCATAATTATCAAGCCCGTAGGCATCATATATCAATATCTCTATCCATGGATAGCGTAACAGACCCAGTCTCTTGGATCATCAACTCGGCTAAACTCGAGGTGATCCTCAACCCGGCAAGACTATTACCAATCATATATCTCATAATTACAATTTCTCATAGTGTAACAGACCCAGTCTCTTGGATCTCAATTCAGCTCAAAATGAAGAGATCCTCAACCCGGCAAGACTGTTACCTTTTTCATTTTATAGGCATGCCTCCAAACCCAGAACTCTGAAATCGAATAACACATTAGTTACACAATTCATTTATTATTTCATTATCAATCTCATCATCAATTAGGCAAACATGCCTTATCTCTTTCAATTGAATCATCATAGCCAATCACAATGGCTTCACATCTCATTTGAATCATCATTGCCAATCACAATGGCTTCACATCATACACATCATCATTGATATATATATATATACAACACCAATTACATTAACTACACGAACATGACATTATTCGAACATACATCATTAATTTCATTGCATATGTATCTTAAATTCATCGTCATATAAACAATATGTCTATTTATTTCATTTCAATCATTTCTCAAGACACATTAACATCATTCATTATTAAAACGTTTATCATAACAAATTACATTGTACGTACCTTTTTGAATGATCATCGCCTCTTTCGCGCTATTTAAGTCATAACACTAGTCACGTTATGCAAACAATATAATACATTACCATTCACAATACATAATATAACATTGTTCAATCTCAACAATGATGTTAGACAAATGATCTCTATTTTGATCCTTGACAACTCATATGGATGATCTATTTAACATGTATTTGAGAATCTTGTTACAAAAATTAAATTGCTTCAAATAAAGCAGAACAGAACACTTCTAGCGGTCGCGCCTCACCTGAATACGAGCGCGCCATACAGTTACACGATGAAACCTTATCACAGTAGATTTCGCGGTCAGAAGTCCGACCTAAGTCGCGACCGCACATGACTAAATAGCGACCGCCCAAGACTAATAGCGACCGTCCCAAATTACGTTTCTCATACATAAACCCTAAATATAGCCAAACTTCTTTTGGTTAACTTAAAACACATTGTACACAACATAACCTCATTCAAATGGACATAATCAACATTATTAGCAATTATTTTACATACTCATCACAACATTTTCATCACCAACATATAACAATCAAACCTTCAAACAACTTCAATTAGCAAGAGAAACAAGTGTGTACTTACCTTAAGCACCACTTCTAAACACTTCCTTTTCCAAGACTTCTTCACTTCCCAAATCAATGACAATTCACTTCCTTCAAAACTTAATGCTTAAAAACACATCACAAACACACTTAATCAACCATCCATATCAACTCACCAATCCCAAACACAATTTCAAAAGAACAAAGGAAAATCAAGAGAAAGAACTTACCTAAGTTGTTGAATTCCACAAATCTTCAATTAAATCCTTTGATTCTCCCTTCAATTTGATGTTAGAATTAAACAAATCTCACTTTGCTCTCTCTTGTCTAAGGAGGAGCCAACCAATGTGGAGAAGAGAAGAAGAAGAAGAAGAAGAAAATGAAGAAAAGACAAAATATCACCTCTTTAAATCTCCACCAAGTGATTCAACAAGAGTAATTACCTAAACACCCTTATACCATTTGTCTTGATTACCATTCATTACATGCCCTTTATAGTAACTTCACACTTAACAAAATAAATATCTTCTTTCCTTGACTCTTCATTTTGACCAACTTATATGTTATATATATCATCATATACACAACATATACCATTCTCTCTAAACCCTAAATTCTTTCCCAAATCACATATACATAAACATTCTTTTCTCTATTTCTTTTCTCTTGTAATTTAACACATATATTCAATCCAATTATATAACAACAATAACAACATAATCACAACTTCTAGGGCATATATGAGGATATTACACTAATACCCTAACCAAAGCCAACACTCTTTCAATTTCATTTACACACTTTTTACACAACAACAATCTCATTCAAATGAACACAATCAATGACATAAACACATATTTCACATCTTCATCACAAGAATCACTTTAACAATATATTAACATTACATTTAAACACCAACCATCTCAAAAACCTAAACCAACATCCTTCTCCATCTTTCAAAATCAACATCCACCACTTCCAACAACAACACCTATTTAAACTCTTAATTTAAAACCAATTTTAACACTTGAACACACATCACAAACACATCTCATCATCAAATCCACAAACCCTAATTCACTTCAAAAGAATAGAAGAAATCAAAGAAAAGAACTTACCTTAGTTAAAAACTTCTTGAATCAACACTTGATCACTTAATCTTTCTTCAATTTGAGCTTAACTCTTCAAGATATTCTCTTTGCCTCTTGCTTTCCTTTTTCTATGGAGGAGCCGGCCAACAATGGAGAAGAAGAAGAAATTATGAAGAAGCAAAGTCAAATTTTACTTTTAATCTCCACCGAGAGTTTTTAACTAAACAATTACAAAAATACCACCCTTTTCCATTTGTTCTAGCTTTCTTTTAACTTAAATGCCCATTTATGTAATTCCACCCTCACAAAATAAATATCTCTCTTCCATTGACTCTCCCTTTGACTTATATATATGTTAATTATACAAGCATATAAACAATATATACACTTCTCTCTACACCCTTTTTCTTTCCCAAAACACATATACATAACCATTCTCTTACCAATTTCTTTTCTTATCACATAACATATACATTCAATCCAATTTAAAACAACAACAACAAAAACATAATCAAAACTTCTAGGGCATACATGAGGATATTACAATTCTCCCCCTCTAAAAAGAAATTTCGTCCTCGAAATTACCTGATATCAAGTCTGAAACAACTGAGGATATTGATCTCGTATTGTCTGCTCACTCTCCCATGTTGCCTCTTCCTTTGCATGATTCTTCCATAGAACCTTCACCAATGGCACTCTCTTGTTTCTCAACTCTTTCACATCACGTGCCAAGATAGCAACTGGTTCCTCTTCAAATGTCAAATCGGGACTCACTTCGATTGACTCAATTGGCACAATATGAGATGGATCCGACCTATATCACCTCAACATAGAAACATGGAATACGTTATGAATACGATCCAACTCAGGTGGCAAAGCAAGCCGATAAGCAACTGGCCCAACTCTTTCCAAAACTTCATACGGTCCAATGAAACGAGGACTCAATTTCCCTTTCCGACCGAACCTCAAGATCTTTTTCCAAGGAGATACTTTCAAAAATACCTTATCTCCAACATTATACTCAATGTTCCTCCTTTTCAGATCTGCATAAGATTTCTGTCGGTCTGAAGCTGTTTTCAACCTATCTCGAATCACTTTCACTTTCTCTTCAGTTTCTTTAACCAAATTAGGACCAATTAATTTACCTTCACCAAGTTCATTCCAACATAGAGGTGTCCGACACCGTCTACCATACAGTGCTTCGAATGGTGCCATACCAATGCTGGATTGGTGACTGTTATTGTAAGCAAATTCCACAAGTGGTAAGAAACTATCCCAACCTCCAGAGAAATCAATGACACAGCTTCTCAACATGTCCTCGATAATCTGTATCACCCTCTCTGACTGCCCATCTGTCTGCGGATGGAATGCAGTACTGAAGTGTAATCGAGAACCCAAAGCATCATGTAAACTCTTCCAAAACCTGGAAGTAAACTGGGGATCTCAATCAGACACTATAGAAGTTGGAACACCATGTAACTTCACAATCTCATGGATATACAGCTCAGCTAACCTCACCAAAGAGTAATCCATCCGAACCGGAAGAAAATGAGCTGTCTTAGTCAACCTGTCAACAATCACCCAGATAGCATCATGCTTCCTTTGTGTCAATGGCAAACCAGATACGAAATCCATGGTTACTCTATCCCATTTCCATTCAGGCACTAACAAAGGTTGAAGCAACCCTGTTGGAACTTGATGCTCAGCTTTTACCCTCTGACAAGTGAGACACTTGGATACAAACTCCGCAATGTCTCTCTTCATACCAGACCACCAGTAATATTGTCTCAAATCATGATACATCTTTGTATTGCCTGGATGCATAGCAAACACTGACTGATGTGCTTCTTCTAAAATGATCCTTCTCAAATTAACATCATCCGGCACACACAATCTGTTCTTAAACCAGAGACTCCCATCATCTTTCACAACAAAATCTCCACTCTTTCCATTCTGGCAATCTGAAACAATCTTCTGAATCTTCTCATCAGCCAACTGAGCCTCTTTAATCTGATCCAACAAAACTGGTTTCACATGCAACTGTGCTAACAATGCACCATCATCACAAGATACAAAACTAGCACACAATGCTCTCAACTCAACAAGCAACGAGAGCGAATAAACAGTCAAACCTGCTAAAGACTTCCGACTCAAGGCATCAGCAACAACATTTGCTTTACCTGGATGATAATCAATCAAACAGTCATAGTCTTTAATCAATTCCAACCATCTCCTCTGTCGAAGATTGAGCTCTTTCTGGACACCCAAATATTTTAAACTTTTGTGATATGTGTAGATAAAACACTTTTCCCCATACAGATAATGTCGCCAAATCTTCAATGCAAACATAATGGCTGCCAATTCCAAATCATGGTTCGGATAATTGAGCTCTTGCGGTTTTAACTGTCGAGAAGCATAAGCTATAACTTTACCTTCTTGCATCAGCACACAACCCAAACCACTATGTGAAGCATCACTGAAAATCTCATATGGTTTGCCTTCCACAGGTAAAGTAAGAACAGGCGCTTGAGTCAACATTTCTCTCAACTGTTCAAAGCTAGCCTGACACTGATCTGTCCACACAAATCTAACTCCCTTTCGAAGCAATCTGGTGAGTGGAGTAGCTATCAAAGAAAATCCTTTCACAAACCGTCGGTAATAGCCTGCCAAACCCAGAAAACTTCTAACTTCAGTTACAGACTTGGGTGGACTTCAATTCAAAATTGCTTCAACTTTGCTTGGATCAACTCTAATACCTTCTGCTGAAACTATATGACCGAGAAAAACTACTTGATCAAGCCAAAACTCACACTTTGACAATTTAGCAAACAATTGCTTCTCTCTCAAGGTTTGCAGCACAATCCGCAGATGCTTGTCATGTTCTTCCTCATTACGCGAATACACCAGAATATCATCGATGAAGACCACCACAAACTGATCAAGATAGGGTCTAAACACCCTATTCATTAAATCCATAAAAACTGCAGGTGCATTCGTCAAACAAAAAGGCATTACTAGAAACTCATAATGCCCATATCTGGTCCGAAAGGCTGTCTTGGAAATGTCTTCAGCTTTAACTCTCAATTGATGGTACCCAGATCTCAAATCAATTTTGGAGAACACTGCTGCTCCCTTCAATTGATCAAAGAGATCATCAATTCTAGGCAAAGGATATTTATTTTTAATAGTCACCTTGTTCAATTGCCTATAATCGATACACAATCTCATAGTACCATCCTTCTTCTTCACAAATAATATGGGAGCTCCCCAAGGAGAAGCACTGGGGCGAATAAATCCTTTATCCAGCAACTCCTGCAACTGCACCTTCAGTTCACTCAACTCAGCCGGTGCCATTCTGTAAGGAGTAATAGAAATAGGAGTGGTATCAGGCAACAATTCAATACCAAACTCCACCTCTCTCTCAGGAGGCAATCCTGGCAACTCTTCTGGAAACACATCTGGAAACTCTGCCACTGTGGTTATATCCTCAAGTTGAGAACCCTTCACTCTAGTATCCACCACATGAGCAAGGTAAGCATCACACCCTTTTCTAATCAATCTCCTAGCTGCAACAGCTGAAACAAACAAGGATGCTAGCTGTTCCTGCTCATTAGATACTATCACATCTCTACCATCAACAGTTCTCAAAGTCACAACTTTCTTTTTACAATCCACCACAGCTCCATGTCTTGATAATCAATCCATGCCTAGGATCACATCATATTCCTTAAAAGGCATCTCAATCAAGTCTCCCAAAAACTCCTCACCTTGCACCATTACTGCACTATCTCGGTGCACTTTACTAACAATCACACTATGCCCTAACGGATTTGTCACCACTACATCAAATCCTAGGGACTCAGCATGCAAATCAGACAAAGGAAAAACAGATGCACTAATATATGAATGTGTGGAACTCGGATCAATCAAAGCAAGTACTGAGATATCAAATAAAGAAAAAGTACCAACTATGACTGCCGAAGCATCTGGCTGCCTCTGCATCACATATATCCTCTGAGAAGATTCAGCCCCCTCTGGTCTACTCTCCCTAGATGTAGAACCTCCTCTAGAACTGAACCCAGACCTACCTCCTCTGCTGACACCCCTGTCTCCTCGACCTCCCCTCACACTAGGTCGAGAAGCTGCAGTATCAACTGACATCTGCTCTTGCCTCTCAGGACAATCTCTCACAAAGTGATCAGGGGATCCGCATTTGAAACAAACCCCTGCTACACCAGTCTTCCAGCAAGGACCTCCATGTGGCCTACCACAATGAATGCAGATGGGTGGGGTGGATCTATGAGTCACCGGGGTCGGAGCACTCGCCACTGAAGCTGTAGGTCTAAATCTCTGTCTCTGGAACTGCACTGACCTACCAGCTGATCTCTGACTTCTACTAACCCGAGGAACAAAGCTACCTTTACCTCTCTTTGCAGAAGAAGACCCTGCCTCAAACTGGGGCCTCCTCACCCTAACCTCTTCCTCTGAAGCAGCTGCAATACCTTGAGCTCGCTCCACACTCCGAGCTGCTGCCACAAGCTGGGAAAAATCATGATATCTAGATCCAGCCACCAAACACATAATAGAGGGCCTCAATCCCTCCTCAAATCTCCTGCATCTATCTATCTCATCAGATATAATACCCCCAGCATAATTACTCAACCGTATAACTCAACCTCATATTCAGTTACTGATCGGTTTTCCTGCTTCAAGCTCAAGAACTCCATCTTCTTCATGTCTTTATACTCCCTCGGAGTATACTTCAATTCAAACTCTCTCAAGAAATCAGCATAGGACAAGGTTGGTGGATCATCCATAGCATGTGGCACTGTCTTCCACCAATCATATGCGTCCTTCTGTAGCAATGATCTGGCATAATCAAATTTTTCCTCCGGGGTGGCTTGCAACTGAATGAAGATTCTCTGCATTTTATCAAGCCACTGCTCTGCTACAGCTGGATCAACAGTGCCTAAGAAATCCTCTGCCCCATACTTCCTTAGTTTGTCATAGTGCCTCACTGATACCAAAGGCTGAGGGGGTGGTGGCTGTGGTTGTACTGGTGCTTGCCTCAAAGCCTCTACCACATGCCTAAGCCAGACTGGCGGAACCTCCTCACCAACTGGTCTCCCCGACACCAAAGCAGGTTCCTCCTCAGCACTATCAACTCTAGCTCCCTCTCTAACCTCATCAGGAGCAACGCTTTCAGAACTACCCTCTACTGATTGCCGTAAATGAGAGTCCACCACAACTTATGTCTGCAAACACAGCAGATTATACCTTATTAAAGATCAGAGATTGCCAATCCCAAACATGTATTTTATTTCAAAACCAACTTTTTAAAATCAAAACATTTCTTTTTCTTACATTTTACCTAGGTTGAGAATCTCAAACCTAGGCTCTGATACCAAAATAATTGTAACACCCCCACATCAAATACACGTACTCTACAACACCATAATGTAGCATACGTGCACCGAACATAGGAATGTTACGGTTTTTCGTCAACATTCAAATCATTTAAAAAGATACCATCACCTTTCTCATTATGCATTTTAGAAAATAAGTAATTAGCTTGTAATACAAAACAAAATAGATATATATATACATTTAGTTAATACGCAGCGGAATTTGTAAAATAGATTTACATATATGAAAACATTGAAATCCATATTTACAAATATACATATATTCACATTATAAACAATACTTTACAAAATATTAAAAGAGTTATACATGATTGGCAAATCTGCTTTGATCTTTAAGTTCCCAAAATCAACTCTTCAACGTCTACTCTCACATGGTCTCGAAGAACTCTCGGGTTCAACTCTATCAACTCTATCACCTGCGCGATTAAACACTATCGCGCTAAGCCAAGGGCTTAGTAAGACAAATCATGCTAATGTCATGCTTTAGTGCAATGCAATGTCAATTCTCAATCCATATTATACATGTACCATTATATATGCAAAGCTAACAACATATCTTTACATTTCATAATTCAACATATGTAGACATATCACATTTCAACATCTTTTCATATACCTCATTAGTTACTCATTAAACCATTCATGAACAACACTAAACAAAGACAAGCAAGGGCCCAAGACACACTAATATGCCATTCAATTTTCAGAGTTAATGCTTTGGTTTTGTTATCACATTTATCAATATCATAATCCCAACTAGGCTTCAAGGATTAGGTTCAACCAAGCTTCAAGGGGAGCAAAGCATGCTAAGCTTCAACCCAACTTGGCTTCAAGAACAAACCCAACCTAGCTTCAAGGGTTGTAACATCTCAATTAGGCTTCAAGGATTCAATCCAACCTAACTTCAAGAGATTGTTACTCATATTAGGCATGCCACCAACAACAAACTCTGAAAATGGAATAACATATTAGCCACACAATTCATTTATATTTCATTCTCAATTCTCATCATCAATTAGGCAAACATGCCATATATCATTCAATTGAATCATCATAGCCAATCACAATGGCCTTGTCTCATATCATATCTTATTTGAATCATCATAGCATCTTTGATATAACATTTCAATATACATTACTCATGAGACACATTACCATTCACAATGCATAACATAACATTGTTCAATCTCAACAATGCAATTAGGGCTAAGAACAATTTATATCATTCATAGCTTTAGGATCTTCCACATCCATTTGATTAGGGCATTCTTGGTTTGAAGTATGTTTAAAGTGTTTATGTTTAGGTTTAAGCACCAAAATACCTTTGAAGAACAAAAACCATGCAAAAGAACAAAGAATAGAAACAATAAGTAACTCATTTGAGGGACACGGGCAGCACACTTGAGGGACACGGCCAAGCTTGTGGCCGTGTCTCTCAACCTCAATTTGACAGTAGGCAACACGGACAAGGGACACGGCCAATCTTGTGGCCGTGTCTCTCAACTAAATTTTGGCAGTGACAAACACTGGCATGGGACACGGCCGTGTCTCTCAAAAACCAATCCAACACGCCCAAATTTCCTTGACTTGGCCGTGTCTCTCATTGCTTTTGGCCGTGTCACCCATGACTAATACCCTAACCAAAGCCAACACTCTTTCAATTTCATTTACACACTTTTTACACAACAACAATCTCATTCAAATGAACACAATCAATGACATAAACACATATTTCACATCTTCATCCCAAGAATCACTTTAACAATATATTAACATTACATTTAAACACCAACCATCTCAAAACCCTAAACCAACATCCTTCTCCATCTTTCAAAATCAACATCCACCACTTCCAACAACAACACCTATTTAAACTCTTAATTTAAAACCAATTTTAACACTTGAACGCACATCACAAACACATCTCATCATCAAATCCACAAACCCTAATTCACTTCAAAAGAATAGAAGAAATCAAAGAAAAGAACTTACCTTAGTTAAAAACTTCTTGAATCAACACTTGATCACTTAATCTTTCTTCAATTTGAGCTTAATTCTTCAAGATATTCTCTTTGCCTCTTGCTTTCCTTTTTCTATGGAGGAGCCGGCCAACAATGGAGAAGAAGAAGAAATTATGAAGAAGCAAAGTCAAATTTTACTTTTAATCTCCACCAAGAGTTTTTAACTAAACAATTACCAAAATACCCTTTTCCATTTGTTCTAGCTTTCTTTTAACTTAAATGCCCATTTATGTAATTCCACCCTCACAAAATAAATATCTCTCTTCCATTGACTCTCCCTTTGACTTATATATATGTTAATTATACAAGCATATAAACAATATATACACTTCTCTCTACACCCTTTTTCTTTCCCAAAACACATATACATAACCATTCTCTTACCAATTTCTTTTCTTATCACATAACATATACATTCAATCCAATTTAAAACAACAACAACAAAAACATAATCAAAACTTCTAGGGCATACATGAGGATATTACAATTCCCCCCCTCTAAAAAGAAATTTCGTCCTCGAAATTACCTGATATCAAGTCTGAAACAACTGAGGATATTGATCTCGTATTGTCTGCTCACTCTCCCATGTTGCCTCTTCCTTTGCATGATTCTTCCATAGAACCTTCACCAATGGCACTCTCTTGTTTCTCAACTCTTTCACATCACGTGCCAAGATAGCAACTGGTTCCTCTTCAAATGTCAAATCGGGACTCACTTCGATTGACTCAATTGGCACAATATGAGATGGATCCGACCTATATCTCCTCAACATAGAAACATGGAATACGTTATGAATACGATCCAACTCAGGTGGCAAAGCAAGCCGATAAGCAACTGGCCCAACTCTTTCCAAAACTTCATACGGTCCAATGAAACGAGGACTCAATTTCCCTTTCCGACCGAACCTCAAGATATTTTTCCAAGGAGATACTTTCAAAAATACCTTATCTCCAACATTATACTCAATGTTCCTCCTTTTCAGATCTGCATAAGATTTCTGTCGGTCTGAAGCTGTTTTCAACCTATCTCGAATCACTTTCACTTTCTCTTCAGTTTCTTTAACCAAATCAGGACTAATTAATTTACCTTCACCAAGTTCATTCCAACATAGAGGTGTCCGACACCGTCTACCATACAGTGCTTCGAATGGTGCCATACCAATGATGGATTGGTGATTGTTATTGTAAGAAAATTCCACAAGTGGTAAGAAACTATCCCAACCTCCAGAGAAATCAATGACACAGCTTCTCAACATGTCCTCGATAATCTGTATCACCCTCTCTGACTGCCCATCTGTCTGCGGATGGAATGCAGTACTGAAGTGTAATCGAGAACTCAAAGCATCATGTAAACTCTTCCAAAACCTGGAAGTAAACTGGGGATCTCGATCAGACACTATAGAAGTTGGAACACCATGTAACTTCACAATCTCATGGATATAGAGCTCAGCTAACCTCACCAAAGAGTAATCCATCCGAACTGGAAGAAAATGAGCTGTCTTAGTCAACCTGTCAACAATCACCCAGATAGCATCATGCTTCCTTTGTGTCAATGGCAAACCAGATACAAAATCCATGGTTACTCTATCCCATTTCCATTCAGGCACTAACAAAGGTTGAAGCAACCCTGTTGGAACTTGATGCTCAGCTTTTACCCTCTGACAAGTGAGACACTTGGATACAAACTCCGCAATGTCTCTCTTCATACCAGACCACCAGTAATATTGTCTCAAATCATGATACATCTTTGTATTGCCCGGATGCATAGCAAACACTGACTGATGTGCTTCTTCTAAAATGATCCTTCTCAAATTAACATCATCCGGCACACACAATCTGTTCTTAAACCAGAGACTCCCATCATCTTTCACAACAAAATCTCCACTCTTTCCATTCTGGCAATCTGAAACAATCTTCTGAATCTTCTCATCAGCCAACTGAGCCTCTTTAATCTGATCCAACAAAACTGGTTTCACATGCAACTGTGCTAACAATGCACCATCATCACAAGATACAAAACTAGCACACAATGCTCTCAACTCAACAAGCAACGAGAGCGAATAAACAGTCAAACCTGCTAAAGACTTCCAACTCAAGGCATCAGCAACAACATTTGCTTTACCTGGATGATAATCAATCAAACAGTCATAGTCTTTAATCAATTCCAACCATCTCCTCTGTCGAAGATTGAGCTCTTTCTGGACACCCAAATATTTTAAACTTTTGTGATCTGTGTAGATAAAACACTTTTCCCCATACAGATAATGTCGCCAAATCTTCAATGCAAACACAATGGCTACCAATTCCAAATCATGGGTCGGATAATTGAGCTCATGCGGTTTTAACTGTCGAGAAGCATAAGCTATAACTTTTCCTTCTTGCATCAGCACACAACCCAAACCACTATGTGAAGCATCACTGAAAATCACATATGGTTTGCCTTCCACAGGTAAAGTAAGAACAAGCGCTTGAGTCAACATTTCTCTCAACTGTTCAAAGCTAGCCTGACACTGATCTGTCCACACAAATCTAACTCCCTTTCGAAGCAATCTGGTGAGTGGAGTAGCTATCAAAGAAAATCCTTTCACAAATCGTCGGTAATAGCCTGCCAAACCCAGAAAACTTCTAACTTCAGTTACAGACTTGGGTGGACTCCAATTCAAAATTGCTTCAACTTTGCTTGGATCAACTCTAATACCTTCTACTGAAACTATATGACCGAGAAAAACTACTTGATCAAGCCAAAACTCACACTTTGACAATTTAGCAAACAATTGCTTCTCTCTCAAGGTTTGCAGCACAATCCGCAGATGCTTGTCATGTTCTTCCTCATTACGCGAATACACCAGAATATCATCGATGAAGACTACCACAAACTGATCAAGATAGGGTCTAAACACCCTATTCATTAAATCCATAAAAATTGCAGGTGCATTCGTCAAACCAAAAGGCATTACTAGAAACTCATAATGCCCATATCTGGTCCGAAAGGCTGTCTTGGAAATGTCTTCAGCTTTAACTCTCAATTGATGGTACCCTGATCTCAAATCAATTTTGGAGAACACTGCTGCTTCCTTCAATTGATCAAAGAGATCATCAATTCTAGGCAAAGGATATTTATTTTTAATAGTCACCTTGTTCAATTGCCTATAATCGATACACAATCTCATAGTACCATCCTTCTTCTTCACAAATAATATAGGAGCTCCCCAAGGAGAAACACTGGGGCGAATAAATCCTTTATCCAGCAACTCCTGCAACTGCACCTTCAGTTCTCTCAACTCAGCCGGTGCCATTCTGTAAGGAGTAATAGAAATAGGAGTGGTACCAGGCAACAATTCAATACCAAACTCTACCTCTCTCTCAGGAGGCAATCCTGGCAACTCTTCTGGAAACACATCTGGAAACTCTGCCACTGTGGTTATATCCTCAAGTTGAGAACCCTTCACTCTAGTATCCACCACATGAGCAAGGTAAGCATCACACCCTTTTCTAATCAATCTCCTAGCTGCAACAGCTGAAACAAACAAGGATGCTAGCTGTTCCTGCTCATTAGATACTATCACATCTCTACCATCAACAGTTCTCAAAGTCACAACTTTCTTTTTACAATCCACCACAGCTCCATGTCTGGATAACCAATCCATGCCTAGGATCACATCATATTCCTTAAAAGGCATCTCAATCAAGTCTCCCAAAAACTCCTCACCTTGCACCATTACTGCACTATCTCGGTGCACTTTACTAACAATCACACTATGCCCTAACGGATTTGTCACCACTACATCAAATCCTAGGGACTCAGCATGCAAATCAGACAAAGGAAAAACAGATGCACTAATATATGAATGTGTGGAACTCGGATCAATCAAAGCAAGTACTGAGATATCAAATAAAGAAAAAGTACCAACTATGACTGCCGAAGCATCTGGCTGCCTCTGCATCACATATATCCTCTGAGAAGATTCAGCCCCCTCTAGTCTACTCTCCCTAGATGTAGAACCTCCTCTAGAACTGAACCCAGACCTACCTCCTCTGCTGACACCCCTGTCTCCTCGACCTCCCCTCACACTAGGTCGAGAAGCTGCAGTATCAACTGACATCTGCTCTTGCCTCTCAGGACAATCTCTCACAAAGTGATCAGGGGATCCACATTTGAAACAAACCCCTGCTACACCAGTCTTCCAGCAAGGACCTCCATGTGGCCTACCACAATGAATGCAGATGGGTGGGGTGGATCTATGAGTCACCGGGGTCGGAGCACTCGCCACTGAAGCTGTAGGTCTAAATCTCTGTCTCTGGAACTGCACTGACCTACCAGCTGATCTCTGACTTCTACTAACCCGAGGAACAAAGCTACCTTTACCTCTCTTTGCAGAAGAAGACCCTGCCTCAAACTGGGGCCTCCTCACCCTAATCTCTTCCTCTGAAGCAGCTGCAATACCTTGAGCTCGCTCCACACTCCGAACTGCTGCCACAAGCTGGGAAAAATCATGATATCTAGATCCAGCCACCAAACACATAATAGAGGGCCTCAATCCCTCCTCAAATCTCCTGCATCTATCTATCTCATCAGATATAATACCCCCAGCATAATTACTCAACCGTATAACTCAACCTCATATTCAGTTACTGATCGGTTTTCCTGCTTCAAGCTCAAGAACTCCATCTTCTTCATGTCTTTATACTCCCTCGGAGTATACTTCAATTCAAACTCTGTCAAGAAATCAGCATAGGACAAGGTTGGTGGATCATCCATAGCATGTGGCACTGTCTTCCACCAATCATATGCGTCCTTCTGTAGCAATGATCTGGCATAATCAAATTTTTCCTCCGGGGTGGCTTGCAACTGAATGAATATTCTCTGCATTTTATCAAGCCACTGCTCTGCTACAGCTGGATCAACAGTGCCTAAGAAATCCTCTGCCCCATACTTCCTTAGTTTGTCATAGTGCCTCACTGATACCAAAGGCTGAGGGGGTGGTGGTTGTGGTTTTACTGGTGCTTGCCTCAAAGCCTCTACCACATGCCTAAGCCAGACTGGCGGAACCTCCTCACCAACTTGTCTCCCCGACACCAAAGCAGGTGCCTCCTCGGCACTATCAACTCTAGCTCCCTCTCTAACCTCATCAGGAGCAACGCTTTCAGCACTACCACTATAAAAAAACACGCTATCTGCAACGGACAAAATCCGTCGCAAATCCGTCGCAAATCCTTCGCAAATCAAGTATTGCGACCGATCTGCGACGGATACGATCCGTTAATAAAAAAGGCATCGCAATTTTCAATTTGCGACAGGCCGTCGCAGATTGCGACGGATTTGCAACCACTCGGCGGTTGCAAATCTGCCGTCGCAGATTCCGTCGCAGATTTCCGTCGCAGAATGCCGTCGCAGATTTCCGTCGCAAATTCATTGCAGATTCCGTCACAGATTGTCGTCGCGGATTCCGTCGCAGATTCCATCATAGATTTCAGATATCCGTCACAGATTCGTGGCAAATCCGTAACAATTTAATATTGATTTTTATTGGAACTATTTGTATTATCAATTAATTTTATGAGAACTTTATAAATACATTTGGAAAATTTAAACACAATCTAAAAAAACACTAATTACATTGATAAAAATAATTCTTTTATTAATCTTCAATATAATAAAATATTTTACAATTTAATTATGCATGTGTTAAGAACACTACTACAAATAATCTATCTTGAAAATAACAATATTTGGGAAAAAGTAACACAAGTGTCTCACAATATAGAACTCAAAACAAATCAAACTCTAAATCCTCTGCTGTTCCTCCTTCCTCTAGCTCTCTCAAACTTCCTTCCCTTTGATCGCACATAGGGTTTAGTATGGCTGTGTGGCACACCAGGAGCTGGGCCAAAGTGTTTCACAGCTTCACGGGCATTCTTTGGACCTCTTAAAAGAACCTGAACAAACATTTGCATTAATAAGCTGCAATATGAGCAATATCATGTAATTCGTAGCAAAACAGAAGGCAAATCTTAAGATGACTCAAGAATTCTATATCAAAGAACATAAACAGCACACAACACATATTGAATTTGAATCTGATCCTTTTCCTAATAAATGTAACATAAAGCTTGATATCAAAACTTCACCAGCATTAATAGCAATTCTAAAAATGGAATTACGATAATTCAATGACATATCAGTCATGAACATAAAAAGGAAAAATAGGGGCATTATTGACCTTGAACCAATATATTTCTATTTATGAACTTACAATTATATTGTCCAAATATGAGTGCAGGCACAGATCATTCCTCGGTTACATAATGGTCAAATAAACTTTTGATAGTAGCATAAATTTAAATCAATTTTATAATAGAAACCTTAGTTTTAAGTTCTTATAAATTATCTATAAAACTTTCTATATGAAGAGTTTGCAACACAACAAAAGATCCAATGACAGTTCAATGCACTACTATTTTACATTATATTCCGAAGAGACCCAAGAAAAATTAAGGAATGCAGAAGCTATAATATCTAACTGCAGACTGTTTTCAAATGTAGATCCACAGAATGAAATGAATCCAATAGTCCATAATTTTCAAGGAAAAAAAACATAATAGTTAAAAATTAAATAACAATAACATCACATAATGCCTTCCAAAAATATCTTTTGAATAATCTCTTGTAATTGCCATTTAACATTTATTGAAATAAAAATAGTAGTCAAATAAAATACTTCCAAAAGCTAGAGAAGGTTCAAACCTGGGGATTTCAACAGGAGTAAGGTATAGGTTGCTTGGATACTGGATCTACATTTACATCAAATAAGTCATCACAAGTTTTGGGTTAAGGAACAAAAAAATGAAAGACATGGATAACACTTTACTCCTATATTACTCCTAGGAGGCTGCCACTGCCCGTGAAGCCCACTTGGACCCAATATGGAATGTCTAGAGAAAGTCTCCTCCTTTGGGCGTGGGAAGTTTATAGATCTGCAAGAAGCAAGTCAACTTGCAAATGAAGTTCAGGATACCAAAGATACCATTTATGATTTAAAATAAAATTATAGCCATAGGCATCGAAGTTAGTAACTTCGTTAAACTGAATAGACAATATAAATAAAATTACTCTCATGGAATCATATACTCATTTCATTCCCTTAAACCAAGTTGTCTTATACCATCACACCCATGCTCACCAGATCACCTAATTTTCATAATAGGTGCCTGAAAAGGTTGTTGGGAAATTTGCTGTGTGTTTGGACTGTAATAACTTACTTATCAGTAGTTTGATTACTTAATAAAGAAAACTTTTGAAGGTAATGCAACAGTTAAGCAGCAGTAAGGTCATAGACAGTAACAAATTTTTGCAGCATGGAATTTTAACAACTGCAGTAGCTATCATTATCACAAATTAGGTACTTATTTACTGGAAGGTAGGCATAGAAACACACTAAGAGATGATAGCAAATACCTGAGCATCTTCTCTGATTCTCAAATTTTGTCCTGCTGGATTCAACAAGTCATTAACAACCTGAAATGAAGAAAACCCTAAAGGATAATGAATTTGCAAAAAAGGTGAAAGAAGTATTGCAAAAAAGGTGAAAGAAATAATGGCACTTGTTCATATTGCTGAACGGTAAGATGGACAAGCAGATTGTAGAGAGAATGGGAAGAAGTAGAGAGAATGGGAAGAAGCTAACCTCATTATAGATCTCTAAGTATGATACCCGTAGAAGAAATTCCCGGTTTGGCATCTTAAGTCATTGAAAAAATATTAGATTGGCTTTATAGAAGAAGGATCTAATAGATAAAATTACACAGGGAGTCATGCTCTATATTACCTCTTGAATAATGCTAAAAGCATCCTTCACTGCCAAGGGTATAATTCCAGGGGACCTCTGATCACCCTGTCATTTGCATATTACCAACGTAAGCATGTTGCTCTAAGGTTAGCAAATCAAACTCAGCTTAATGAAGGATGCTGAAATTTTCTATCAGTTAATGAATTAGACTTTGCAAATGTGACTTCCAATAGATTCTACTATATATGAGATATTATTATATAATCCAATTGCAAATAGAATCAGCCTCACTTAAGCAGGCTGAGGGCATAATCAATTTGCATTCTTTTTCACTGCAGCCTCAAAATGATCATACATGAAATGTAACTAAGGCAAGGATATAGAAAAGCAAAATATATGAAACAGAAGCACATCATCATTGAATATTGCAAGCATTATGTACATATCATAGAGTACATCAGAAAAGTGATTTTAAAGAAGAATAGTATTACTAAATCTCACATGCATAGTATGAGTTTTCCCACTGCTTGTTACACCATATGCAAAAATGGTTCCTGCAAGCACATGGAAAGAAAATGGGAAAACACTGAAACTAAAAAGAAAATACAGAAAGTGAGATATGCTAAGCAGAGGGCTGTTCATTACACTAACCATTGATTCCTTCCATGGCGCCACTGACAACATGCTGGGCAGCAACATCATACACATGGCGTGTTGTAGTTGTAGGGCCAAACACCCGATCTATTAGGAATTTTGAAAAGTAAATAAATAATTAAGTATTTAGTGACAGATAACAATAAAAATCAAAAGGACGAACATTATGTGCTTTATTTTTAACTTTGATGAGCAAAAGCTTTCCAAAGTAAAAAGCTAAAATGGAGAGGACTAGTAGCTTTTGTAAACTAATAGATAACAAACAATCAAGTAATCCCAGCATACTATAGCTTTACCCAAATTGATGAGAATGTGTTGATGGAAAAGCAATGAAAATAAATGGTCAACCAAGCTTCTATTTTGTTGGTCAATTGTAAGAACCGAAAACAAAGACAACGCAATTTAAGATAAGTGTTTAAGATATTAGATATATTACCATTATTTTATAACTTTAGCAAATTACCACCAATGAGAATGCAATTTGTACAAGAATTCAATAAATCCATACAGTTCAGAAGCTATCAAAAGTTGTAAAATATGGATTGTGACTTTGCACTGAAATAAGTCAGTCAGTTTCAATTAGACTTTCAGCATAAGCAGTCCATTTATATGGACTTAATTTCAACATTGGCTTGCAATGTGCTGCAAATATCAAGAAAATCAACTAATTATGCCATTTCCAACTAATTAATGTACATGAATTTACCATATGCGTAAGCGATGGATGGATTATGTTCATTTCTGACAATAGTTTCTCCATCAGCATACCAAGCAATTTCCTCTCCTTGACGAATTTCTCTAGGACTGCACAATCAACCGTGAAAGTGAATAAATAAACCACACACTAACCAATTCAATAATGAGAGGTAAAGAAGAAGAGGAAGTGAGAAATTCAGACCTTAATGGGCGAAAGCGAACTGTGACAGTAACATTTTCTTTGGATCTCACTTCAAATAGATCTGCAACCCTAACATTTCGGGGAGTATCAAAAAACAAAATTACAATCACATATAAAATAGCAGCAAACAGAAACTTCAAACCTAGAAAATTTTAGTGAAAATTCTGAAAAACTCTACCTCGAATTGATACTGTTACTGTTACAAAAATATTCGGCATTTGCGACGGACATGTTTCCATCGCAAATTTGCTACGGATCTGCGACGGATTTGCGACGTAACATTTTCCGCAAAAATTCTCGGCTGGAGTAATCCCGCCAACTTTAGCGACGATTATTTGCGACGGACAGATTTTCGTCGCAGATCTGCGACGGATTTGCAACGGATTTGCGACCAAATTCTCAAAATTCCTCTGACACGTCATTCCGTCGCAAATCTATCGCAGATCCGTAGCAAATTTGCGACGAAAACATGTCCGTCGCAGATTTCCGTCGCAAAATTCTGAATATTTTTATAGTGAAATTTGCGACGGCAATAGACGGTAGCAGATCTCCATTGCAAATTGGTTTTTTTAGTGTTTTCTCTCTCGTGGCAAGTTTCCGCGCCAACTTTTGCGACGATTATTTGCGACGAAATGATTTTCGTCGCAGATCTGCGACGGATTTGCAATGGATTTGCGACCAATTTCTCAAAATTCCTCTGACTCGTCCTTCCGTCGCAAATCCGTCGCAGATCCGTAGCAAATTTGCGACGAAAACATGTCCGTCGCAGATTTCCGTCGCAAAATTCTGAATATTTTTATAGTGAAATTTGCGACGGCAATAGACGGTAGCAGATCTCCGTTGGAAATTGGTTTTTTTAGTGTTTTCTCTCTCGCGCCAAGTTTCCGCGCCAACTTTTGCGACAGAATGATTGTCGTCGCAGATCTGCGACGGATTTGCGACCAATTTCTCAAAATTCCTCTGACTTGTCCTTCTGTCGCAAATCTGTCGCAGATCCATAGCAAATTTGCGACGGAAACATGTCCGTCGCAGATTTCCGTCGCAAATGCCGAATTTTTTTGTAGTGTACCCTCTACTGATTGCCGTAAATGAGAGTCCATCACAACTTATGTCTGCAAACACAGCAGATTATACCTTATTAAAGATCAGAGATTGCCAATCCCAAACATGTATTTTATTTCAAAACCAACTTTTTAAAATCAAAACATTTCTTTTTCTTACATTTTACCTAGGTTGAGAATCTCAAACCTAGGCTCTGATACCAAAACAATTGTAACACCCCCACATCAAATACACGTACTCTACAACACCACAATGTAGCATACGTGCACCGAACATAGGAATGTTACGGTTTTTCGTTAACATTCAAATCATTTTAAAAGATACCATCACCTTTCTCATTATGCATTTTAGAAAATAAGTAATTAGCTTGTAATACAAAACAAAATAGATATATATATATACATTTAGTTAATACGCAGCGGAATTTGTAAAATAGATTTACATATATGAAAACATTTAAATCCATATTTACAAATATACATATATTCACATTATAAACAATACTTTACAAAATATTAAAAGAGTTATACATGATTGGCAAATCTGCTCTGATCTTTAAGTTCCCAAAATCAACTCTTCAACGTCTACTCTCACTTGGTCTCGAAGAACTCTCGGGTTCAACTCTATCAACTCTATCACCTGCGCGATTAAACACTATCGCGCTAAGCCAAGGGCTTAGTAAGACAAATCATGCTAATGTCATGCTTTAGTGCAATGCAATGTCAATTCTCAATCCATATTATACATGTAACATTATATATGCAAAGCTAACAACATATCTTTACATTTCATAATTCAACATATGTAGACATATCACATTTCAACATCTTTTCATATACCTCATTAGTTACCCATTAAACCATTCATGAACAACACTAAACAAAGACAAGCAAGGGCCCAAGACACACTAATATGCCATTCAATTCTCAGAGTTAATGCTTTGGTTTTGTTATCACATTTATCAATATCATAATCCCAACTAGGCTTCAAGGATTAGGTTCAACCAAGCTTCAAGGGGAGCAAAGCATGCTAAGCTTCAACCCAACTTGGCTTCAAAAACCAACCCAACCTAGCTTCAAGGGTTGTAACATCTCAATTAGGCTTCAAGGATTCAATCCAACCTAACTTCAAGAGATTGTTACTCATATTAGGCATGCCACCAACAACAAACTCTGAAAATGGAATAACACATTAGCCACACAATTCATTTATATTTCATTCTCAATTCTCATCATCAATTAGGCAAACATGCCATATATCATTCAATTGAATCATCATAGCCAATCACAATGGCCTTGTCTCATATCATATCTTATTTGAATCATCATAGCATCTTTGATATAACATTTCAATATACATTACTCATGAGACACATTACCATTCACAATGCATAACATAACATTGTTCAATCTCAACAATGCAATTAGGGCAAAGAACAATTTATATCATTCATAGCTTTAGGATCTTCCACATCCATTTGATTAGGGCATTCTTGGTTTGAAGTATGTTTAAAGTGTTTATGTTTAGGTTTAAGCACCAAAATACCTTTGAAGAACCAAAACCATGCAAAAGAACAAAGAATAGAAACAATAAGTAACTCATTTGAGGGACACGGGCAGCACACTTAAGGGACATGGCCAAGCTTGTGGCCATGTCTCTCAACCTCAATTTGACAGTAGGCAACACGGGCAAGGGACACGGCCAAGCTTGTGGCCGTGTCTCTCAACTAAATTTTGGCAGTGACAAACACTGGCATGGGACACGGCCGTGTCTCTCAAAAACCAATCCAACACGCCCAAATTTCCTTGACTTGGCCGTGTCTCTCATTGCTTTTGGCCGTGTCACCCATGACTAATACCCTAACCAAAGCCAACACTCTTTCAATTTCATTTACACACTTTTTACACAACAACAATCTCATTCAAATGAACACAATCAATGACATAAACACATATTTCACATCTTCATCACAAGAATCACTTTAACAATATATTAACATTACATTTAAACACCAACCATCTCAAAACCCTAAACCAACATCCTTCTCCATCTTTCAAAATCAACATCCACCACTTCCAACAACAACACCTATTTAAACTCTTAATTTAAAACCAATTTTAACACTTGAACACACATCACAAACACATCTCATCATCAAATCCACAAACCCTAATTCACTTCAAAAGAATAGAAGAAATCAAGGAAAAGAACTTACCTTAGTTAAAAACTTCTTGAATCAACACTTGATCACTTAATCTTTCTTCAATTTGAGCTTAACTCTTCAAGATATTCTCTTTGCCTCTTGCTTTCCTTTTTCTATGGAGGAGCCGGCCAACAATGGAGAAGAAGAAGAAATTATGAAGAAGCAAAGTCAAATTTTACTTTTAATCTCCACCAAGAGTTTTTAACTAAACAATTACCAAAATACCCTTTTCCATTTGTTCTAGCTTTCTTTTAACTTAAATGCCCATTTATGTAATTCCACCCTCACAAAATAAATATCTCTCTTCCATTGACTCTCCCTTTGACTTATATATATGTTAATTATACAAGCATATAAACAATATATACACTTCTCTCTACACCCTTTTTCTTTCCCAAAACACATATACATAACCATTCTCTTACCAATTTCTTTTCTTATCACATAACATATACATTCAATCCAATTTAAAACAACAACAACAAAAACATAATCAAAACTTCTAGGGCATACATGAGGATATTACAAATAATCCATTAAAACTTCTTCTTTTCTCATAAAAGTTTGATTTGATCAAGTTTTGGTTTGAACTTTTTTTTTTTCAGATTTCTCAAGATGCCAAGAACAAAGATTGTTTCACACCGCAGAAGAAGAGGCCTACAACCGAAGGAGCTTCTTCCTCTTCATCAATTTCATCTTTGAAGAGAGCAAATCGTTTGGCTTGGGGTTTTTTCCCGATGAGGTATGTTAAAGATGAATCTCTTGATGCTCTGCAAATTAGGACTAATTTTTATCGATATGTGCAATTTCTTGAGTGGGAGAATCTAGTCTCCTTGCGACCTTTGCAATTTGAGGAGCTAACTTTGGAATTTTTGATATCTCATAAAGTTGAAAGAGATGATAAAAAAACCTGCACTAGAATGAGTTTTAAATTGCTTGGTAAATCATTTGTGCTTACTATTGAACAATTAAATGCTATATATGGTTTCCATCAGCACGGGGAAAGGTCGGTACCTAAAGAATTTAAACAGCAATTTGATGGGGGAGCATTAGGCTCGGGGACCTATGTGGCCAAATCGGCCAAGGCATCTAAATTAAGAAATTTCGCTTTGAGGTATTTGCATCGTTTCATGTCTTGCGAATTCTTTGCTCGGAAAGAGAGCCCGAGTGTGGTGGAATTGAGTGCGCTATTTTTCTTGGATTGTGTGGTTAATGCAATGCCTGTTAGTGCCGGCTATTGGTTAGCCGATATTTTTGATACCATGGCTAATAAAAGGAGGGGGGCAATTTGTGTTGGAGGGTTAATTACCACATTAGCAGTAGCCCTTGTTGAGGATTTTGACCCGAGTACTAGTCGCATGACTAGAATTTCGGGTAATGACTCTTTGGATTTAGCTACACTAGAGAAGATGCACATGGTGGTGCACAGAAAAGGAGCTTATATGATGGCTTCAACTGAGCCAGAGGCACCGGGGGACAGGCAGAAGAGAGCACGGGTCCAAGAAGAGTCCGACTCGAATTCTCTTGATCTAGATGAGGATGCTCCTGTCTCGAAACATTAAGAGGTGCTTATTAGGATTGAGGCCTTGGAGGGAAAGGTAGATCGACCAGAGGGCAAGGTGGACCATAACCATGCTGAGGTCTTGCAGCAGTTGGAACAGATTAATAACAACCTTGCAAAGATTTTGAGTCTACACCCCTCGGCTGCATCATCTTCACGCCCGCCTTTTCCATAGATTTTGAGTTCCTTGCTTTATTTTATTTAGTGTATTTTTGTTATTATTTTTTGTTATTGTTTTTCATGTTAACATTTTTGGATATTTTATTTTCATATATTGTATTTTTGTTTTTGAACTTTTGTGTTTGTGTTGAAAAGTTAGGGTTTTGCTTCACCAGGGTACGATGGAAGACAGGTTGTCCTTTAACTCTTTTTCTTTATTATTCTTGTTTCCATTGAGGACAATGTAAATTCTAAAGTGTGGGGTAATCTTTAAGCTTTTCTTTAATTTTTGTCTTGTTTTGTTTATTGCATTTATTTATGGCTGAGTCTTAAAGGATTTCATCTTATATGCTGGAATTATAGTTAAGGTTGTTTGAGTTTTTAATTTATGCCATGTGAATTTGCTTGAGGACAAGCAAAGTTGTAAGTGTGGGGTAGTTGTTTTATTAGTTTTTGTTATGGATTTGTGTCTTGTTTATTATAAAAATTATTGTTTTATTTAGGTATTTTGTTAGTTTTAATATGTTTATTCAGTGTTTTCGTTAATTTTGGTAGTTTTAGTTTATTTCAGTGTTTATGTCATTTTTGTCCTAGTTTTTAGTGTGTGTTTATGTTTTGTTGGTTAATGTTCATTTAATTGTTGTTTAAAGATTGTTTCAAGTCTTGTTTTAGGTTAAAAAGCCAAGGAACCAAAAAGAAGAAAAATGGACAGTAGCTGACACATGCAGAGGACACGGCCAAGTCAGTGGCCGTGTCCCATATCAAGTTAAAAAGGAAGATCAAGACACAGAGAGGGACACACTCAAGGGACACGGCCAAGTCAGTGGCCGTGTCCCTCCAAAAATGCTCCAACACGGTCAAGTTGCTCTAACTTGGCCGTGTCTCACCAAAATCCAAAGCAAAGAAGAGAAATTCTCACAGAAGCAAACACAGGCAAGGGACATGGCCAAGTCACTGGCCGTGTCCCTCCAAAAAGGTCCAACACGGCCGTGTCTTCTTCAAGACTTGGCTGTGTCACTCAACCAAAGAAGAAAAGATCAAAAGCAAGCAGTAGCGAACACAAGCAAGGGACACGGCCAAGTCACTGGCCGTGTCCCTCCAATGGACTCCAACACGGCCAAGTCTCTTCTAACTTGGCCGTGTCTCTCATGGACCAAAGGCAACGTGGATTTTTAAAAGCGGGGATTCGTATAAATATGGATTTAGGGTTTTTTTAAGGGGTGTTGAGATTTTGGGAGCTGAGATTGAGCTGTCAAAGAGAAGAACTTAGGGTTTTACATTTGTTTTCTCTAATTTTGATTATACTTTGATTAAACTAGCTAGATTAGATTGTTCTAGCCATTGATACATCCTTCTTGCAAGATTTGAACAAGAGATTCTTCAGAAGCTTCAAGAAGTTTGTAATTTGGTTTTGTTCTTGAACTTTATCTCTTTAATTTCATTGGAATTGTATTTATGGATATTATCATGTCTAAATTGATTTCTTTGATTATTAATGAGATGAGTATGTTTGATAGCATTATGAACTAATTTGATCTAGTCTAGGGTTTGTATGGATTTGCTATGATTGTATGAATTGGTTATTACTCTTAACTCAATTATTTCTTTAAGCCTTTATTGAATGAAATATTGTTAATATATAATTGATTGGCCACCAATTATGTGTTTTAGGTATTAGATGATGGATTGAGAGATGAAGTCTAATGCTGGAACAATTCAATTAAGGACTTAGGTAAATTAGAGATATAACATAGGAAAAGATTATTTCAATTGGAACAAGATTATTTGAGGGAGGTTTGAATGCGAGAGCTTATTTCCTTTATTCAATTAATTAAGTTGCTTGAGATTTAATCTTTGAAATTAAATTGGTTAAGAGGAATAACCATTCATACTTATAAGTATCAGAGAAGTGCAAACCCTAGACCTTTCTATCAAGTGAATCAAAACATCAGCTTAATTTACTTTTATTCATTTTAGACTTCAATCAATCTTCTTCATTAGTTAACACTTTAAATTTTCTTCATTACTTATTATTCATAATCTGATAATCAATTAGCTACTTTAGCTTCCTTGAGAGATGACCTTGGGGCGATCACCTTTGCTACAGCTACCTCGTATACTTGCGAGTGATGCTTTGTGGTAGAGTTAATTCGAGCGCAACACTAGATTTGAGATCTTGAGCGCAGAGTTTATTACTGGACATCAAGATCAGAGACAAACTGCCAGCATGTATATATTTTATATTTTTGTACATATTGACTTCATGTATATTATGTTATATTTTGATGTATATATATGTATATTCCGCAAACTATTAAAAATGTTTTGGATAAACCATTGGTAATGAAGTTATATATGTGTTTTAGCAAGTAATATTCATCTATTATTTAAATGATTTAAGCTTATACAGATTTTATAAGTAAAGATTTGTTTTATTAAAATGGATTGTGGCATTCTTGTATCATATATTCATATATGTAGTATACGTATATTGGGTATAAGGGTGTTACCCTATATACGTACACTACATATACCCAACATATGTAATATAAGCATAGAGGATACAAGAATGTCACAACCATTTTAAACAAAACAAAACTTCAATTTTAAAAAAACCTGTATAAACTTAAAACATTCGGCTAGTATCATATTAATAACAGATGTAACATTACTTGTTAAAACATATATATTACTTCATTAACAAAGGTTTATCCAAAACATTTTTTTTAAAGTTTGTGGAATTTACATAAATACATAAAATCAATATGTACATAAATAGAAAATATATACATGCCGATAGTTTGTCTCTGATCTTGATGTCTAACAATCAACTCTTCTCTCACAAACTCAAGCCTAGACTCGACTCGGTCTAGATGAACTCTCCGACTTAATCGACTCTACCCTGTCACCTGCTTGATGAATCACAATCGTGCTAAGCCAGAAGCATAGTGGTACAAACTTTGTTAACAATATAGTTCAAATGCAATGCCAATGTCAAACTTTCAAGAACTAGAAACAATTTATAAGGATATCATATTTCATAACATTATATCTCATTATATTGCTCAATTATTCCACAATTCACAATTCACATTAAAGCAAAGACAAGCATGGACCCAAAAAGGATCTAATATGCTATTCAAATTCCAGAGTTACTACTTTGGTCTATAATGACACATTGTGCCTAGCCCCGTAGGCAATATATCCATGGATTAATCCAACTAGGTCTGAGTTTACGACCATATCATTTCACCCAGCCTAGCTTTAAGGATTTGTTTTTGAGGCTTACGAACCGGTCATTTCACCTCAAAAATATTTTTACATTGACGCCCAGCGTCTAGCCCTTAGGCAATTCATCGGCATGCCTCCAAACCCAGAACTCTGAAAATTAAATAATAACTAGGCACACAATTTATTCATATTTCTCATTATCAATTTCTTTCTTATTGTCACATAATCAAGCTAGGCACATTGCCTTATTTTCTCTTTTTTTTTCTCACTTTTCTCATTTATATCAATATAAATTCATTACATTATGTTTCCACATATCTCATCACATTATACCACATTTCTTTTCATTTACAACACATTACCCAATTACCTTAGGTATTTTAACATAATTCACAATGTACAAATCATAGCATATTACTCATGCACCAACAATGTAGTAAGTAACTTAACACATTTTCCAACTAAATGTGTTAAGTCCCAATGTCATGTAAATATAAACAATTATTCAAAGTTTGTACTTACCTCTAAAAGTAACAAACACCATTTTCAACCTCCTCTTCCAATATATCCCTCAACACTTGGATTAGGGTAGCTCAAATCTCTTCAAAGCCTAAACGAAATGTGATTATGAATAATCACTAAGTGATACACAGAGAAAATAAGGAAAAGAACCATCTAGGACAAACTCTACACATGACACACTCAACAACACGGGCGTGTCCATGACCATGCCCTAAAACCACAACACAGAAGCTTTGACACGCTCAGTGACATGGGCGTGTCACTGCACGTGTCAATTCTACAACATCACAGTAGCTATGACACGCTCAGTGATATGGGCGTGCCACTGGTCGTGTCACCAACACTGGAAACAGAACCATTGACACGTCCAAAGGAATGGCCGTGCCACCGAGTGTGTCAGGCCAAAAACCTGATCTTCACACATAATTGCCACATTCAACTATTATCTTTTATTAACCTTTTCAACTTCATTCAAACTCAACTAAATCCATCATTATACCACATAATACTTATATAGACATCAAAACAACTCAATCAGAAGCAAAAATACACAATCACAATCATGACTTCTCAACCCAAAAATTACACAACCAAAACTCTTATTCTCTTCACCAAACTTAACCCTCTTCTTCAATCCAACCCCAAACTTCATAGTTAACTAGACAAAAGAACTATAAACATACCAAAATCAACCATTAACATAAACTACACCAAACATCCAATTCACACATACAAACTTTCATGGAAAATCAAGAAACAAGTTGGAAACTTACCAAATATGGAGAAAATCCTTAAAACTCCAACTTGAACACTTGAAATCCTTCAATTACTTGAGTTAGCAAGAAGCAACTTCTCTCTTTCCTTTGATTGAGATGATGGCCAGCCTTCAATGGAGAATAAGAAGAAGAAGAAGAAGATAATAATGGTCAACTCCTCTTTTTACCAACTAAACCCCTATAACCACATAATTTTCCCTCTTTTAATCTCCATTAAGCAATA
This sequence comes from Garcia nutans, assembly GCA_947685225.1. Taxonomy (NCBI): domain Eukaryota; kingdom Viridiplantae; phylum Streptophyta; class Magnoliopsida; order Malpighiales; family Euphorbiaceae; genus Garcia; species Garcia nutans. The sequence goes on along the minus strand of CANTUV010000007.1, from coordinate 24,396,369 downwards.
TATTATTATAAGATAATTAATCTCAAATATCCTCTTCCACTATCCATAATTAATATCTATTTTAAATAATTAAATATCATTTGACCACATTTAAATGTTGACTTGTATATATTATGTATATCTACATATCCTTTCTTTATTTTTTCTTTTCACTTAATTATATATATATACTTTTCAATCATTTAATTAATTTTTTAAAATTAGTATTTTCAAAATTTTGGGATATTACATAGTAAGGTTGCATGGAGTCTCAGTTTCTTTGGTGTCCAACCTAGATCCCCGATTTACATCTAGATTTTGGAGGAGTTTATAGGATGCATTGGATTCTCAGTTGAATTTTAGTACTACTTTCCATCCTCAGGCAGATGGGTAGTCAGAGAGAGTGATACAGATTCTAGAGGATATATTGAGAAGTTGTATTATTGATTTCACTGGGAGCAGGGATGGATTCTTGCCACTGATTGAGTTTACATATAACAACAATCATTAGTCCAGTATTGGGATGACACCTTTTGAGGCCTTTTATGTCATGAGATGCAGGACACCTTTGTGTTGGGATGAGGTTGGAGATGGTAAACTGGTTGGTCCTAATTTGATTAAAGAAATAGAAGAGAAAGTGAAATTAACTAGGGGTCGTCTGAAAGCAGCTTTAGATCGAGAGAAATCTTATATATATTTGAAGAGGAAGGATATAGAGTTCATTGTGGGAGATAAAGTGTCCTTGAAGGTATCTCCATGGAAGAACATTTTGAGATTCGATCGCAAAGAGAAGTTGAGTCCTCGTTTCATAGGACCATATGAGATTCTAGAAAGAGTTTGTTAAGTGGCTTACAGATTGGCTTTTCCACCTGAGATGGACCAAATACATAATTTCTTTCCATGTCTCTATGCTTCAAAGGTATAGGTTAGACCCATCTCATATCTTGTTAGTGGAGTCTGTTGAGGTGGGCCCAAATCTGACTCACGAAGAAGAACCAGTGGTGATTTTGGCACGAGAGGTAAAAGAGTTGAGGAATAAGAAGGTGCCTCTTATGAAAGTCCTTTGGAGAAATCATTCCACTGAGGAGGCGACATAGGAGAGTGAGCACGTGATACGAAGTCAGTATCCCCAGTTGTTCCAAAGTTAATAACAGGTAATTTCGCAGATGAAATTTTTCTTGAAGGGGAGAGAATTGCAACATCCCTAATTTTTAAAATTTAATAAAATAAAATAAATTTAAATGTAAATAAATTAAATAATTAATTTAAAAGGAAAATAAAAGGATTTTAAGTGAAAAAGTAGAATATATATGTGAAATATACCTAACATATACAAAAGTCCACTCTTTTAAAATAAAAGTCAAAGCCAAGTGGCACTTTTATAATTATACTTTGTACAATTAAAATTATTTAAATAAATTATTTTTGGTTGGAAGAGGAAAATATGACTTTTAAATAAATAAATAAATAATTATTAAAAATAAAATAATATATATGGCTATATTTTTTTAAGTAGAAAGAAAGAGAAAATTTAAATTGGTCATCTTCTTCTTCTTCTTCTTCTTCAAGGTGAGACCAAACTCCATAGCCAGAAATCCAAGGTTTTTCCTTCTTCCAAGCAACCATAATTGAAGAGATTTCAAGGATTAAGTGAAGTTTTAGAAGATTCTTCATCAATTGGTAAGCTTCTTTATCAATTTTGCTAATTCTATGGAAAAGAGAGTTATGTGAATTTTGGGATTTTATAGTAACATGATTTAATTGCTTAATTGGATATGAATGTGTTGTTTTGATGCATAAACAATGAATTTATAGTCAAATGCTGGATTTGGTTAAGTTTGGGTAGAGTTTGGAAATAGTAGTGGTGATTTAGGGTTTTGGAAAAGGGGATTTTTCAAGTATGGTGAATTGTTTGGTTTTATTATTTTAATCATGTTCTTTAAGGATATAAGTGATGGAAATAAGATTAGATTGATAATTGGAATGAATTTGAATGGAGAACCTTCAATGGGAGAAGGTTATGCCATTTTATGATTTGGAAGATACGTATGTGTTATTGTAATGTAATTGGTTTAAACATATTAAAATATGTTTTTAATGATATTAATAAACTTAAAATACTAATTTAAATGGAAGTTCAATTTTAAAGTAAGGAAAGGTTAAATTTTGGGATTTTCTTTAGAGTGATGTTTAATTATGGTTTGATGTTGACAATGCCTTAGAATGAGATATTAAGTGATTGTTTATGATCACATTTGGTATAGGCATTGAGAGGAAGGAGTTTTCCCAACCCTAGTGTTGAAGGGCAACTTGGAAGAGAAGGTTGGAGGAAGTTTTGAAGCTTGTTTTGGAGTGCATTCTTAGGTAAGTACAAACTTTTGATAAATTAGATAAGTTGGCATTATATTGGGCTTAACACATTTTGGATGGAAAAATGTGTTAAGCTACTTGATTCATTGAACATTCATTGACATTGTGCTATGACTTGTAAATCATTGGATATTCATCATTTGCATTGTGAAAAGCTATTATTAAAGACTAAATTGAATAAAATGTGATTTATTTGGATTATGTGAGAATTACCCAAAATATTTGGGTAATGTGATTTTAATGGGAAATGAGGTACATTGTGATGAAATATGATGAATTTAAATGAAATGACATTGATATGAATGAGAAAAATGAAAAAACAAGGCAATGTGCCAAATTGAAAATGGGAAAATAAGAAAGAAATTGAAAATGAAAATGTGAAATGATTGTGTGCCTAGTATGTTATTCAATTTCCAGAGTTCTGTGTGTTGGCGGCATGCTTATGAGGTTGTCTTCATTATTTGCCTTCGGTGCTAGATGTAACACCTTTATACCCTATATATATACAATTTATACACCCAACATATATAATATACAAATATACGATACAAGAATGCCACAATGCATTTTAATAAAAACCCTTACTTTTTGAATTTGTATAAACTTAAATCATTTAACTGATATAATGTAAATAATAGATAAAATTGTAATATCCCTAATTATGCCCTAGTAGTCTTGGTGTTAGTGTTGTTGCACTTGAATTATGTATATATGATAAGTTGATAAGAAATTGGAAGAGAATGTTTTTGTATGTGTTTTGGAGAAGAAATTTAGGGTTTAGAGACAAATGTATATGTTGTGTATATGATGATATATATAACATATAAATGGGTCAAAGGAAGAGTCAATGCAAGAAGATATTTTTGTGGAATGTGCAATTACATATAAGGGCTTATATGAGACAAAAAGTTAGTTATATGATTGAGGGCATTTTGGTAATTGCTTGGATAAGATCACTTGGTGGAGATTAAAAGCAAATTTGACTTTGTGTCTTCATCATTTCCTTCTTTCTTTCAAGAGGTGCCGGCTGTCCAAAAACCAAGAGAGAAAGAGAGGTGATCTTGAGGTTTGAAGCAATTTGAAGAAGGAAGTAAGGGTTTTGGTTAAAGATTTGTGGATTTCTTCATCTAAGGTAAGATCTTTTCTTTAAATTCTTCAATTCTTTTGAAGTGGTGTGAGAAAGGAATTAGGGTTTATTGGTTTGTGTAAAATGTTTTTAAAAATAAGAAAAAAACCGATTTTGTCGACACTTGGGACTCAATTTTTAGGCGAAACTATGGCAAAATTTTTGTAAAAAAAATCGGAAATAAAATTTGACTAAGTAAAATTGGTAGCAACATTAGGTTAGTGTGGCGCCTCTACTCAGCTTACACATGTAGGTCGGGAAGGGGTGTTACAATTGTTTTGGTATCAGAGCCTAGGTTTGAGATTCTCAACCTAGGTAAAATGTAATAAAAAGACTATTTTTACTTAAAAAGTGGTTTTGAATAACATATACGTTTGAGATTGGCAATCTCTGATCTTTAATAAGATATAATCTGCTGTGTTTGCAGTGTTAGGTTGTGATGGATTCTCACTCACGACAGTCGGTTGAGGGTAGTGCCGAGAGTATTGCCCCTGATGATGGAGCTAGGGTTGTTAGTGTTGAGGAGGCACCTGCTTCGGTGTCAGGGAGATCAGCTGGGGAGGAGGTTCCGCCAGCTTGGGTTAGGCATGTGATAGAGGCTTTGAGGCCAGCACCAGTGCAACCACAGCCACCACCACCACCCCCATAGCCTTTGGTAGCAGTGAGGCAATATGATAAACTAAGGAAGTTTGGAGCAGAGGATTTTATAGGTACTACTGATCCAGTTGTGGCTGAGCAATGGTTAGACAAAGTTTAGAGAATATTTTTGCAGTTGCAAGCCACTCCAGAGGAAAAGTTTGATTATGCAAGATCATTGTTGCAGAAGGATGCTTATAGTTGGTGGAAGACAGTGCCCCATTCTATGGAAGATCCCCCAACATTGTCCTATGCAGATTTTCTGAGGGAGTTCGAATTGAAGTATACTCCGAGGGAGTATAAAGATGGGAAGAAGAGAGAGTTTTTAGATTTGAAGCAAAACAACCGGACTGTGACGGAGTATGAGGTTGAATTTATCCGGTTGAGTGAGTATGCCGGGGGCATTATATCGGATGAGATAGATCGATGCCGGAGATTTGAGGAGGGGTTGAGGCCCTCTCTTATGTGCCATGTGGCTGGTTCTCGGTATCAGGATTTTTCTCAGCTTGTGGCAGCAGCTCGGAGTGTGGAGAAAGCTCAGAATATTGCAGCTACTTCTGAGGAAGAGGTTAGGATTAGAAGGCCCCAATTTGAGGCAGAGTCTTCTTCTGCTAAAAGAGGTAAGGGAAGCTTTGCTCCTCGGGTCAGTAGAAGTCAAAGATCAGCTGGTAGGTCAGTGCAGTTCCAGAGGCAGAGATTTAGACCTGCAGCTTCAGTAGCGAGTGCTCCTACTCCTGGAGTTCAGAGATCCACCTTACCTGTGTGTAACCAGTGTGGTGGAAGACATGGGGGCATTTGTTGGAGGCATAGTAGATCAGGGGTATGCTTCAGGTGTGGATCACCTGACCACTTTGTGAGAGACTGTCCTGAGAGGCAGGAGCAGATGCCAGTTGATTATGCTGCTTCTCGAGCTAGTGTGAGGGGAGGCAGAGGAGGCAGAGGTGCCAGCCGAGGAGGTAGACCAGGGTTCAGTTTTAGAGGAGGTGCTACATCCAGGGAGAGTAGACCAGAGGAGGTTGGATCTTCCCAGAGGATGTATGTTATGCAAAGGCAGCCGGATGCATCGGCAGTTATAGCTGGTACATTTTCTTTATTTGATACTGCAGTACTTGCTTTGATTGATCCCGGATCCACCCATTCTTATATTAGTGCATATGTTTTGCCTGTGTTTGATATGCATGCTGAGTCCCTAGGATTTGATGTTTTGGTGACAAATCCTCTAGGGCATAGTATGATAGTTAGTAAAGTGCATAAAGATAGTGCAGTGAGGGTGCAAGGTGAGGAGTTCCTTGGAGATTTGATTGAGATGACATTTAAGGAATATGATGTGATTCTAGGCATGGACTGGCTATCTCGACATGGAGCTATGGTAGAGTGTAAGAAGAAGATTGTTTCTTTGAGAACTGGTGATGGTAGAGAGGTGATAGTATCTAATGAGCAGGAACAGCTAGCCTCCTTATTTGTTTCAGCTGTTGCAGCTAGGAGGTTGATTAGAAAGGGATGTGAAGCCTATCTTGCTCATGTGGTAGATACTAGAGTAAAGGGTTCTCCCATTGATAGCATTGCCACAGTTGCTGAGTTCCCAGATGTTTTTCCCGAGGAGTTGCCAGGATTGCCTCCTGAGAGAGAAGTGGAGTTTGGTATCGAATTGTTGCCCGGTACCACTCCTATTTCGATTACTCCTTACAGAATGGCACCAGCAGAATTGAGGGAGTTAAAAGTGCAATTACAGGAGTTGTTGGACAAAGGATTCATTCGCCCCAGTGTTTCTCCTTGGGGAGCTCCTGTGCTATTTGTGAAGAAGAAAGATGGTACTATGAGATTATGTATCGATTATAGGCAATTGAACAAAGTGACCATTAAGAATAAATATCCTTTGCCTAGAATCGATGATCTATTTGATCAGTTGAAGGGTGCAGCTGTGTTTTCAAAAATTGATCTGAGATCAGGGTACCATCAGCTGAGAGTCAGAGCTGAAGATGTTCCGAAGATAGCTTTCCGGACCAGATATGGGCATTATGAATTTTTAGTTATGCCTTTTGGTCTGACGAATGCACCTGCAGCTTTTATGGATTTGATGAATAGGGTATTTAGGCCCTATCTGGATCAGTTTGTAGTGGTCTTCATCGATGACATTCTGGTGTATTCGCGGAATGAGGAGGAACATGATATGCATCTGCGGATTGTGTTGCAGATTTTGAGAGAGAAGCAGTTGTTTGCTAAATTGTTGAAGTGTGAGTTCTGGTTGGATCAAGTAGCTTTTCTCGGACATATTGTTTCAGCAGAAGGCATTAGAGTTGATCCAAGTAAAGTTGAAGCTATTCTGAATTGGAGTCCACCTAAGTCTGTGACAGAGATTAGAAGTTTTCTAGGTTTGGCAGGCTATTACCGGCGGTTTGTGAAAGGATTTTCTTTGATAGCTACTCCACTCACCAGATTGCTTCGTAAGGGAGTGAGGTTTTTGTGGACAGATCAGTGTCAGGCGAGCTTTGAGCAGTTGAGAGATATGTTGACTCAAGCGCCTGTTCTTACTTTACCTGTAGAAGGCAAACCATATGTGATTTATAGTGATGCTTCACATAGTGGTTTGGGATGTGTGTTGATGCAGGAAGGTAAAGTTATAGCTTATGCATCTCGACAGTTGAAACTGCATGAGCTTAACTATCCGACCCATGATTTGGAATTGGCTGCCATTGTGTTTGCATTGAAAATTTGGCGCCACTATCTGTTTGGGGAGAAATGTTTCATCTATACTGATCACAAGAGTTTGAAGTATTTGGGTGTCCAGAAAGAACTCAATCTTCGTCAGAGGAGATGGTTAGAATTGATTAAAGACTACGACTGCTTGATTGACTATCATCCAGGTAAAGCAAATGTTGTTGCTGATGCTTTGAGTCGGAAGTCTTTAGCTGGTTTAACAGTTTACTCGCTCTCGTTGCTTGTTGAGTTGAGAGCATTGCATGCCAGTTTTGTACCTTGTGATGATGGTGCATTGTTGGCACAGTTGCTTTTGAAACCAGTTTTGTTAGATCAGATCAAAGAGGCTCAGTTGATTGATATGAAGATTCAGAAGATTATTTCAGATTGCAAGAATGGGAAGACTAGAGATTTTGTTGTGAAAAGTGATGGGAGCCTATGGTTTAAAAACCGATTGTGTGTACCCAATGATGCTGATTTGAAAAGGGTCATTTTGGAAGAAGCTCATCAGTCAATGTTTGCTATGCATCCGGGTAATACGAAGATGTATCATGATTTGAGACAGCATTATTGGTGGATGGGGTTGAAGAGAGACATTGCTGAGTTTGTATCGAAATGTCTCACCTGTCAGAAGGTTAAAGCAGAGCATCAAGTTCCAACCGTGTTGCTTCAACCATTGTCAGTGCCAGAATGGAAGTGGGAAAGAGTAACAATGGATTTTGTGTCTGGTTTGCCATTGACACAAAAGAAGCATGATGCCATATGGGTGATTGTGGATAGATTGACTAAGACAGCTCATTTTCTTCCGGTTCGAATGGATTACTCTTTGGAGAGATTGGCTGAGCTGTATATCCATGAGATTGTGAAACTGCATGGTGTTCCAACTTCTTTAGTGTCTGATCGAGATCCCAGGTTTACTTCCAGATTTTGGAAGAGTTTGCATAGTGCTTTAGGTTCTCGACTGCACTTCAGCACTGCTTTTCATCCACAGATGGATGGACAGTCAGAGAGGGTGATACAGATTATTGAGGACATGTTGAGAAGCTGTGTCATCGATTTCTCTGGAAGTTGGGATAGGTTTTTACCTCTTGTGGAGTTTGCTTACAACAACAGTCACCAATCCAGCATTGGTATGGCACCGTTTGAAGCATTGTATGGCAGACGGTGTAGGACACCTCTTTGTTGGAATGAGCTTGGAGATAATAAGTTGGTTGGTCCTGATTTGATTCAAGAAACTGAAGAAAAAGTAAAGTTGATTCGAGGCAGGTTAAAAGCAGCTTCAGACCGACAGAAGTCTTATGCAGATCTGAAAAGGAGAGATATAGAGTTTGATGTTGGAGATAAGGTATTTCTGAAAGTGTCTCCTTGGAAGAAGATTTTGAGGTTCGGTCGGAAAGGAAAATTGAGTCCTCGTTTCATTGGGCCGTATGAAGTGTTAGAAAGAGTTGGGCCAGTGGCGTATCGACTTGCTTTGCCACCTGAGTTGGATCGTATTCATAATGTATTCCATGTTTCTATGTTGAGGAGATATAGGTCGGATCCATCTCATGTGTTGCCATTTGAATCTATTGAAGTGAGCCCAGACTTGACATTTGAAGAGGAACCAGTTGCTATCTTGGCACATGATGTAAAAGAGTTATGAAATAAGAATGTGCCTTTGGTAAAAGTTCTGTGGAAGAATCATGCAAGAGAGGAAGCAACTTGGGAAAGTGAGCATACCATGCGAGACCAGTATCCTCAGTTATTTCAGAGTTAATTTCAGGTAATTTCGAGGACGAAATTTCTTTCTAGAGGGGGAGAATTGTAATATCCCTAATTATGCCCTAGTAGTCTTGGTGTTAGTGTTGTTGCACTTGAATTATGTATATATGATAAGTTGATAAGAAATTGGAAGAGAATGTTTTTGTATGTGTTTTGGAGAAGAAATTTAGGGTTTAGAGACAAATGTATATGTTGTGTATATGATGATATATATAACATATAAATGGGTCAAAGGAAGAGTCAATGCAAGAAGATATTTTTGTGGAATGTGCAATTACATATAAGGGCTTATATGAGACAAAAAGTTAGTTATATGATTGAGGGCATTTTGGTAATTGCTTGGATAAGATCACTTGGTGGAGATTAAAAGCAAATTTGACTTTGTGTCTTCATCATTTCCTTCTTTCTTTCAAGAGGTGCCGGCTGTCCAAAAACCAAGAGAGAAAGAGAGGTGATCTTGAGGTTTGAAGCAATTTGAAGAAGGAAGCAAGGGTTTTGGTTAAAGATTTGTGGATTTCTTCATCTAAGGTAAGATCTTTTCTTTAAATTCTTCAATTCTTTTGAAGTGGTGTGAGAAAGGAATTAGGGTTTATTGGATTGTGTAAAATGTTTTTAAAAATAAGAAAAGAACCGGTTTTTTCGACACTTGGGACTCAATTTTTAGGCGAAACTATGGCAAAATTTTTGTAAAAAAAATCGGAACTAAAATTTGACTAAGTAAAATTGGTAGCAACATTAGGTTAGTGTGGCGCCTCTACTCAGCTTACACATGTAGGTCGGGAAGGGGTGTTACAAAAATATTACTTGCTATAACACATACATACCTTAATTACAAAATTCTTATCCGAAACATTCTTGATAGTTTGCAATATATATATATATATATAAATATCAAAAATTAATATAATATACATGAAGTCAAAATGTATAAAAATATAAAATATGTACATGCTGGCAGTTTGTCTCTGATCTTGATGTCCAACAATCAACTCTGCACTCAAGATCTCAAACCTACACCTAGCTTGGTCTAGACAAACTCTCCGTCTCAACAGGATCTACCCTGTCACCTACGCGATGAATCACAATCGCACTAAGCCAAAAGCCTAGTAATACAAACTTTGATAACAATAAAGTTCAATTGTAATGCCAATGCACAATGCATAAGGATAATATATGTAATATCCCAAAGTGTGCCCTAGGAGTTTTGATATAATTTTTGTTTTATTTGAATTAAAATGTATATGTGTAATTGGAAAGAGAAAAGAATTTAAAAGAGAGTGTATATGTTGTATATATGGAAATATATATATAACATATATACAAGTCAAATGGATGGTCAAAGGAAGAAGATATTTATTTTGTTAATTATGAAATTACTAAAAAGGGCATGTAAGTGAAAGGAAGTTAAAATAAATAGATGAGGGTATTTAAGTAATTTTCTTTTTGAAATGCTTGGTGGAGGTTTAAAGAGATTAGAAGTTTGACTTTGTCTCTTTCACTTGTTCATTTTTCTTCTCTTTCCCTTTTGTTGACCGGCCATCCAAAGCAAGAGAGCAAGAGTGAGTTTCGTTTGTTCCAAACTCAAAATTGAAGGAGTTTTCAAGAGATTAAGTTGGAAATTCAAGAAGTTCATCATTTTTGGTAAGTTTTCTCTTGATTTCTCTTGTTCTATTTGAAATTTTGTTTGAGTTTGATGGAGTGTTGTTGATGGTTGGAGTGTGTTTTTGTATGGTGTGTGTAAAATTTTGAAATGGAATTAAAGATAAGAAGTTAGGTTGGTGTTGGTGATGGAAGAGTAAGAGTTGTGTTTAGTGAAGTTGGAATTTTTCTGTTTTACAATTAGTAAATGCTGTGACTTGTATGATTTTTAATTAAATATAGAAAAATGTTCTTGAAGTGAATTTTTGATATGTTGTGCCTCTATGAGTCTAGAATGACTGAAAAATATGTTGATTCTATTTTGGAATGGTTATGATTTTGGAAAGATTATTTTTATTAGACCTGTTCCAGCAGGTACTTTAACTGAGACAGCTATCTTTCAGGATTTTTAATAAAATGTAGAAAAATAATATCCAATTGAATTTTGGATATGTTGTTGCTTAGTGAGTCTAGTATTTGAGAAAAATAATTTGGAACCACGTTGATTGAATTTAATTTATGGAATTCACAAAGTTCAGAACTGCTGCCAGGATGCAGGGCAATTGGGGCAGTTTGGTTGGGTGAACTATTTGACCAAGATTTTGTGTTCAGTTTGATCTAAAATTTTAAAGGAATGATTTTAAGATGTAAAATTAAGTTATGTAAAAAAAAAGTTTAGGGTTTTTAGTCAAGTAGATTATTTTATACAATTTTTCAAAATAAGGATAAAGTTGAGTCTAAAACTAGAATTTATTATTCATATGGTCATTTTGCTAATATTCCTTTTGGATTAGGTTGTGAAGAGGTTGAGTTGCCCTAACCTAAGTGTTGAGGATTCTTGGAAGAGTAAGTGTATAGATTGGTGTGAGTTGGTTTTAAGGTAAGTACAAACTACACTATTGCATACATTCATGTGATGTTGAGACTTGACACACATTTGATTGTAAATGTGATAAGGAACCTAATGCATTGTTGATGGATATTAAAAATCACATTATGTTTAGTAATATGTGAATGTTGTGATGAGCATATAAAATATGTGATAATGCCATTGATTATATCCATTTGAATAATGAACTGATTAATGTGATTTGAAATATAATATGGGATGGTTGAAACATATTTGCTTATATGATGATGAAATGAAATATGGAAATGAAATGTGAAAGATATGATATTATGAAGAATTGTTTTTTTGTGATTTGAGATCATATGAGATATGATGCCATAGTTGTTGGCTATGATGATGCAAATGAGATATATAATGGAGGCATGGTTGCCTAATTAATTATGAGAAATGAAATGAAAAGAGATTGAAAAAAAAAGATAAATAAAATGATTGTGTGCCTAATATGTTTATTCAATTTTCAGAGTTCTGGTTTTGGTGGCATGCCTATGAATCACTGGATAGGTGAAATGACCGGGTCGTAAGCCGATTCCAGTTAGAAAATGTGAAATGTGATGTTTTTGGGGTGAAATGACCGGGTCGTAAACCTCAAAAACAAATTATTGAAACTAGATTGAGTGAAATGACTGGGTCGTAAGCTCAAATCTAGTTGATTATCCATGGATAAATGTATTGATGATTGTGATTATGGACCAAAGCAGTAACTCTGAACTTTGAATAACATATTAGCGTATTTTGGGCCCATGCTTGTCTTTGTTTTCAATGTGAATCATGAATGTTTTGATTAATTATTAAATAATGTAAGATTGTGAAATATAATATTCTTTTGAATTGTTTATGAAACTTGATTGTGTGACATTGGCATTGCATTAAGGCATAATATTATGGTTGTTTGTATCACTAAGCCGTGGGCTTAGCGTGATTGTGGTTCATTGCGCATGTGACAGGAAAGAACCAGAGAGTTCCTCTAGGCCGAGTCGAGTCTAGATTTTGAAGTGTGAATAGTGGGCTTAAAGATCGAAGACTGACTGCCAAACATGTATAAATTTTATGTTTTGTAAAACTGAAGTTTTGATGTATATGAATTTGTAAATATTGTTACTTTCCGCTGCATAGTGAACAAATATTTTATCTACTGTGTTTCATAATAAACCTTTATTTTATTTTGTACTAGAAGTGTAAATCCTTTTTGCAGGATGTAGTTGAGGTTATAAGGGGGATTTATTGGGAGTGTACTGAGAATGATTTTGTTTGCATTGGTTTGTGTAAAAATGTTTCCAAAAATCAGAAAAAAACCAGTTTTGCCGACACTTGGGATTCAATTTCTAGGCGAAACTATGGCAAAATTTCTGTAAAAATCGGAACTAAAATTTGACTAAGTAAAATTGGTAGCAACATTAGGATAGTGTGGCGCCTCTACTCAGCTTATACACCTAGGTCGGGAAGGGGTGTTACAATATATCTCATACCACTTTCTCTTAATATATTGCTCAATTGTTCTACAATTCATAATTCACATAAAAACAAATACAAACATGGGCCCAAAGGATCTAATATGCTATTCAAATCCCAGAGTTACTGTTTTGGTCCAAGTTGACACCATGTGTCTAGCCCCGAAGGCAAATCAAGTAATTGCTTAAAAGCTAACTATGAAGGCAAATAATATCACAATGAGGATAACCTCCTATGTAACATCCCAACTAGGCTTTAAAGGCTAGGCCTAACCCAGCTTCAAAAGACTGCTACATCATCGGCATGCCGCCAAATACAGAACTCTAAAAATTGAATAGCATACTAGGCACACAATTCTTTCATATTTCAATTATTAATATTTTCTCATTTTCTCATGATCAAGCTAGGCACATAGCCTCAATTATCTCATTTATATTAATATAGCCATCACCAATGGCTTGCATAACATCTTTAATGTATACATAACAAACCGCATTACCAAACATTTTGGGTCATTATCATATCTTTCACATAGTTCACATTACATATAATGCATTTATGACATTATACAAATCATAGCATATTACTCATGCTGTAACACCTCTATACCCTGTATACGTACCAAGCATGCTTAAACGATCGTAATATACGTATACTGAATATAGAAAATGCCACGGTTTAAAAAGACACAACAAATATCTTTGTAAATAAGTGAAACCAATCTCAAACAAATAAAAGAAATCCAAAAGACACTATATATAAAATGTTTAATAATTCACAGCGGAAGTTATTACAAATATGTTATAAATCAAAGTTTACAAAACATAGAATATATACATGATTGGCATCTCTTCTCTGATCTTTAAGTCCCAAAAGAAAAATCCTCAATGTCTAGTCTCACTTGGTCTCGAGGAGCTCTCAGGTTCAACTCTGTCACCTGTGCGATCAAACACTATCGCGCTAAGCCATCGGCTTAGTAGTACAAAATATACCAACATTATAGTTTAAGGCAAAGTAATGTTACACATCTAAATCATAAAGTTAACATCATAAGTGAAAAGCTAACATCACACCTTTATATTTCATAAACCATACACATAGAAGCACATCACATTACCACATCATACTACATTCAATGTCATAACAATATTCATATTACATCTTCATAGTTTCATTGATTTTACCATTCAAGGATCACATTATATACAAAGACAAGCATGGGCCCAAAACACTCTAATATGCCATTCAATTTTCAGAGTTAGTGCTTTGGTTTTATTATCACATTTATCATTATCATAAACCCAACTAGGCTTCAAGGATTAGGTTCAACCAAGCTTCAAGGGGAACAAAGCATGCTAAGTATCAACCCAACTTGGCTTCAAGAACCAACCCAACCTAGCTTCAAGGGTTGTAACATCTCAATTAGGCTTCAAGGATCAAATCCAACCTAACTTCAAGAGAATGTTACCAATAGGCATGCTACCAACAACAAAACTCTGAAAATGAATAACACATTAGACACACAATTCATTTATTATCTCATTCTCAATTCTCATCATCAATTAGGCAAACATGCCTTATGTTCTTTCAATGGAATCATCATAGCCAAATCACAATGGCCTCATATCATTTCATATCTCCATTCATATTATACATATAGCCTCATTAATATAGCATTTCAAAGTACATTATTCATATACACATTACCATTCACAAGATTCACAATGCATAATACATAACCTTGTTCATATAATATCATATGCATAATCAAATGTAAGTTCAATCTCAACCATGTAAGAAGAGCAAGGAAAAATCACAGTGGCCAACACACTCAAGGGACACGGCCAAGCTTGTGGCCGTGTCTCTCAACCAAAAGCAACAGAAGCAAACATGGGCAATGGACACGGCCGTGTCTTCTCCAAAATTTATCCAACACGGCCAAATTTCCATAGACTTGGCCGTGTCTCTCAAAAATTCTTTAGCTTGGCCGTGTCTCTTCCTTGGTTTAGCCGTGTCTCTTATGAACAAAAACCCTAACCCTAGCCAACATTCTTTTGATTGAAATTAAACACATTATGCACAACATAAACTCATTCAAATGGATGTAATCAAAGTCATTAACACTTATTTTGCATGTTTAACACAATATTCACATAAACCATACATATAATCATTTACCACTTCAAAACCCTAAAACCAACTTCACTCTTGATCTTTCACCATCAACATCCACTTAACTCACCATCTTCAAAACAAAACCAACACCAATTCAATTTCTTTTAACTTACAATCAATTTCAACACTTGTAAACACATCTCAAACACACCAAATCATAATATCAACAAATTATAACTCATCTTATACACAACTTTAAAATAACAAAAGGAAACAAGAGAGTACTTACCTTAAATGAAGAAATTTCACAAATCTCCAACCAAAACCTTTGATTCCTCCTTCAATTTGATTCTAGCATTAAGAACACCTCTCTTGCTCTCTCTTTTCTTGGATAGCCGGCACACAAATGAGAAGAAAAGAAAAATAAAACACAAGTCAAACTTCTCTTCTTCTTTAAATCTCCACCAAGCAATTCTAACAAAGCAATTACCTAAATGCCCTCATCCAATTAACTTAACCTTTGTCACTTATATGCCCATTTAAGTAATTTCACATATCACAAATAAATATCCTCTTCCATTGACCATCCCTTTTGACTAATGTATATGTTATATATATAACCATATACCCAACATATACACTTTTTCTCTACACATTACTTTCCTTTTTAAACAATACATAAACATTCTCTTTTCAATCTTTTTTTTTCTTTCAAATCAACATATACATTCAATCCAATTAAAACAACAATAATATTCAAAACTTCTAGGGCATACATTGGGATATTACACATGCACAAATAATGTAGAAAGTAACATAACACATCTTCCAACCAAAGTATGTTAAGTCCAAATGTCATAAAAATATAATCAAATATTCAAAGTTTGTACTTTCCTCTAAAAGCAACAAAACAAGCTCAAACACCACTTCCAACCTTCTCTTACAAGATACCCCTCAACACATGGATTGCGTAACTCAAGCCTCCTCAAAGCCTAAACCAAATGTGATTATAAATAATCAATTAGTAACACACTTATAGGCATATACAAAATCTCTCAACAAAAGGATAAGAACACACAAATGAAAATAAGGAAAAGAACTATCTAGGACAAAATCTACAAATGACACACTCACCAACATGGGCGTGTTAATGATCGTGCCCTAAATCCACAACATAGAAGCTTTGACACACTTAGTGACATGGGTGTGTCAATAACCATATCCTAAGCTCTGTATTACAGCAAATAAGACACATCTAGAGACATGGGTGTATCCCGGCCCATGCCAAAACTCCTACAACACAGTTGCTGTGACACGCTTTGTGACATGGGTGTGTCACTTCATGTGTCACCAACTGTGAAAATAGAACAATCGACATGCCCAAAGACATGGCCATGTCACCAAGCGTGTCATGCTAAAATCCTGATATCACCCATAATTGCCACGTCCAAAATTATCTTTCTTTTCCCTTTTCAACTCTATTCAAACTCAACAATATCCATCATTTAACCATAAAATACTTGTTTATATATCAAAACAACTCAATTAAAAGTAAAATAAACAATTTAAAACCATGACTTCACAACTCAAAAGTTACATAACCCAAAACTCTTATTTTCTTCACCAAACTTAACCATTTCTTCACCCAAAACTCTTATTTACATAACCAACCTTAAAATCATAGTTAACTTCTCAAAATAACTTCATACATTACAATAACAACCATTAAAATATACTACACCAAACATGCAATTCACACATATACAAACTTTCATGGAAGAAATCAAGGAAACGAGTTGGAAACTTACCAAATATGGAGAAAATCCCCAAAACTCCTACTTGAACACTTGAAATCCTTCAATTACTTAAGCTTGGAAGAAGCAAATCCCTCCTTTCCTCTAATAGAGATAACTGGCCTTCAATGGAGAAAGAAGAAGAAGAAGATGATCCCAAACTCACCTTTAACCAACCACTACTCTTTTAACCACATAATTTTCCACTTTAAATTTTCACCAAGTAAAATATATATTACTTAATTAATATCAAAAATCATCTTCCACTAACTATACAATTTACTTTTAAAAATTTAAAATAACCTATGACAAATTTAAAAGATTGACTTGTATATGTTACATATATCTACATATTATATCATATACACATTTTACTTTTTCACTAAAATATATATATATATATTTTTTAAAATCATTTATTTAATTTCCAAAAAGTAAAATTTTCAAAATTTTAGGATATTACAATTCTCTCCCTCTAAAAATAAATTTCATCCTCAAAATTACTTGCTCTCAAGTCTAGAACAACTGGGGATACTTACTCCACATCATCTGCTCACTCTCCCATGTTTCCTCCTCAGTGACATGATTCTTCCAAAGAATTTTCACAAGTAGCACCTTCTTATTCCTCAACTCTTTCACTTCCCGTGCCAAGATAGCCACTGGTTCTTCTTCGTGAGTCAGATCTAAGCTCACCTCAATTGACTCTGCTGACAAGATGTGAGATGGCTCTAACCTGTACTTCCGAAGCATAGAGACATGGAAGACATTATGAATTCGATCCAACTCAGGCGATAAAGCTAGTCTATAGGCTACTGGACCAACTCTCTCCAGTACCTCATAAGGTCCTATGAAACGAGGACTCAACTTTCCTTTGTGGCCAAATCTCAAAATTTTCTTCCAAGGAGACACCTTCAAAAACACTTTATCTCCCACACTGAACTCTATGTCTCTTCTTTTTAAATTTGAATATGATTTCTATTGGTCTAAGCCTGCTTTTAAACAATTTCAAATCACCTTCACTTTCTCTTTTGTTTATTTAATCAAATTAGGACCGACTAATTTACCTTCTCCAACCTCATCCCAACATAGAGGTGTCCTGCACCTCCTACCATATAATGTCTCATAAGGTGCCATCCCAATACTAAACTGATGACTGTTGTTATAAGCAAACTCAATCAGTGGTAAGAATCTATCCCAGCTCCCAGTGAAATCGATGATACAACTCCTCAACATGTCCTCTAAAATATATATCACTCTCTCTGATTGCCCATCTGTCTGAGGATGGAAAGCAGTGCTAAAATGTAACCAAAAGCCTAAAGCATCCTGTAAACTCCTCCATAATCTCGATGTAAATCGGGGATCTCGGTCAGATACCAAAGAAACTGGGACTCCATGCAATCTAATCAACTATTACCCAAATTGCATCATGCTTCTTCTAGATCAAAGGTAATCCAGCCATAAAATCCATCGTCACTTGCTCCCATTTCCACTCTGGCACTGATAATGGCTGAAGTAATCCTAAAGGAACCTGGTGCTCAACCTTCACTCTCTGACAAGTGAGACATTTGGATACAAACTATGCTATGTCCCTCTTCATAGCTGACCACCAATAATACTACTTCAAATCCTGATACATCTTGGTACTCCCAGGGTGCATAGTATAAGCTGACTGATGTGCTTTCTCTAAAATTACCCTCTTTAATCCTCCATCATCAGGAATACACAACCTATCTCTGTACCACAGACTGCCATCATCTATCAAATAAAAGTCTCGACTCTCCCCCTTTTGGTAATCCAATACAATCTTCTAAATTTTCTCATCTACCAACTGAGTGTCCCTAATCTGATCCAATAACACTAGCCTCAACGACAACTCAACCATGAAAGCACCATCATCACAATACTCAAATCTGGCATGCAACGCTCTCAACTCAACAAGCAACAAGAGTGAATAAGCAGTCAAACTTGCTAAAGACTTTAGACTCAAGGCATCTACAACAACATTTGCCTTGCCAGGATGATAATCAATTAAACAATCATAGTCTTTAATCAATTCTAACCATCATATCTACCAAAGATTCAGTTCTCTCTAAACACCCAGATATTTTAAACTCTTGTGATCTGTATAAATGAAAACACTTTTCCCCATAAAAGTAATTTCGCCAAATCTTCAAGGCAAAAACTATAGCTGCTAATTCCAAATCATGCGTCGGGTAATTCAGCTCATGCGACTTTAACTGTCGAGAGGCATAAGCAATGACTCTACCCTCCTGCATCAGAACACAACCTAAACCACTATATGAAGCATCACTGTAAATCACATAAGGTTTACCTTCCACAGGCAGGGTAAGGATAGGAGCCTGAGTCAACATCTCCCTCAGCTACTCAAAACTCATCTTACACTGATCTTTGCACACAAATCTAACTCCTTTTCTGAAGTAATCTGGTGAGTATAGTAGTTAACATAGAAAAACCTTTCACAAACCGATGATAATAGCCTGCCAAACCAAGAAAACTTCTAACCTCTGTCACAGTCTTAGGTAGACTTGTTTTATTAGTTTTTGTCATAAAATTGTTATTTATTTATTATGATAATTATTGTTTTCTTCATGCATTTTGGTAGTTTTAATCTGTTTATTTAGTGATTTCATCAATGTGGTAGTTTTTAATTTATCCCAGTGTTTATGTCATTTTTGTACTAGTTTTTAGTGTGATGTTTATGTGTTTTTAGTTAATGTTTCATTTGATTCTTGTTTAAAGTTCGTTTTAAGTGTTTGTTTTAGGTTAAAGTACAAAAACTCCCTTGCAAGATCGAAACAAAGAAAGAAGAGCATGAAGCAGCAAGACATGGCCAAGCCAAATCAAGCTTGGCCTTGTCACCTCAAAAGAAATCTTGGCAGAACATGACACGGGTAGGAGACACGGCCAAGGCTTCACGTGACACGGCCAGTGGCCGTGTCACTTGCCAGTGGCCGTGTCACTTGCCAGTGTCAGCTTCTGCCAAAATTTCCTTTCTTTCTTTGTTCCTTTGGTTTTACCCTTTAGGTGAGACACCCAGGAGACACGGCCAAGCCACGGGCTGTGTCACCTTACACGGCCAGTAGCTTGGCCGTGTCACTCTCATCTCCAAAGAACAAAGAAGAGAAAGGAGAAATAGAAGCTGACACACTCAGGTGACACGGCCAAGCCACTGGCTGTGTCACATGACATGGCCACAAGCTTGGCCATGTCACTCCATGGGACTAAAGAAAGAAAGAAAGCGCGGATTTTCAGTGAGGGTTTTGTATAAATAAGAAGATTAGGGCAAGAAAAAAGGATGATACACACTTCTAGCCGTCCTAGACTACTTCTTTAGCCGTTCTACCCATTCTTTCAGCAGTTTTCTACTTTTCTCTTGAAGATTGATTTCACTTTCTGATACGAACCAACCACGAGGCAAGGATCTATTGGTGCTTCCAAATGGGTCATTGACTAGGAGTAGAGCTAAGAAGTTTGGAGCAGCTATGGAATTGCATATTCAAGATTAAATTTCAAAGGAAGTGACTGAAATGGCAATGGAAAAGTGCATAATAGAGCTTGAAGAAGGCACACCAAAGCTGATTGTGATGCTTAGTGTGAATATGGAAGCTAAAGGCTAGCTAAAGAGGTCCAACGTGCAAGAAAGGTCCAGGGGGGTTCATATACAGCCTTGGGAAGTAATTTAAGGCCCATGGACAACCCAAATAGTGTGGGGCGTGTTCTTATTTTGAAGGGATTTAGTTTGGCCAAATTTTGGCATCTTTTTGGCACATGTGATGTGTGGTCCCCTATTTAGTTATTTCAGAATATTAGTTTGTTTCCATACTTTCTATTTTCCTTAGTGGGTTAGGATTTTGACTTTGTAGCTTTCCTTTTCCCATTAGAAATAGGGATTCAGATTTTATTGGCCTTTTAGTATAAATAGGGCCTTATTTTCTTGTAAGCACACTTTTATTTGACAAATTATATTCTCAATTTTCTTATTGAAATTTTGGCCATCATAGAACAAGAGTGGATTCTCTTTTTCTTCTGATTGCATCAAGAATTAGAATTACTTATCAATTTCGATTGTGGCATTCTTCTAATTCGAGCTTCCTAAATCCTTCCGTTGTAAGTGTTCGTGCTTTGCTAAGCAATTGGGTGCTTTAGAAGGTGGTTTTTCCTTCGTTCTTGGTTTTCTTCTATCAATCGTGCATTGGGGTTTGATGCCTTCATTGCCATAGGGTTCCACGTCATTTGGTATCAAAGCCAATTACAGGTAAATCTTTATCCATCTGTCTTTCTAGGGTTGTTTTAATTGTTCTGTTAGGGTTCTAATTTGGGATTTCGAATTGGGTTAGAGTCTTTATTATTCCGAATTGGGTTGTTTTATTTATTTTATTTTGGATTTTCGAATTGGGTTATAGAATTCTTTGTTCAATTTCAAAATTGTGTTCTTGCCTTTTTTATTCGAAATACGTTTTTCTTATTCCGAATTGGGTATAAATTGGACTGAAGGCTTTGTGTTTAGTTGGTGATCAAAGGATAGTGACCAGATCCTAAAAAAAAAGTATAAAATCACTTCAACAAAAATTCTTTGCTTTTCTAGTAATTTAAGGTATTAGAATCATTTTGAATCAGGTTGAAAGTAATCAAAATTTTGGCCACCAATTTCGGCCAATTGAGGGGCTATTTTATTACGTTTTTTCTTGCTGATTTGGAAGTTTTCTTTTCGAAATTGAATTCTTGGGGAGTCTTGATACTAGCTTTCTTGGGTAGAATTATTAGGTCCATAAACTAACTTGCTATGGTGAGTTGGTTTTGATACATTTTGACTAGATTCGTCATAATTTTTTACCTCTTTGTTTCTATTTCTTGTTTGAGCTACCGTTTTGATTCCATGACATTGCTAGAGTATTATTTGTTTGATTCTATACTCTGGTTGATATAATCGTGTGACACAAAATTTTCTTGTGTTGCCTACAAAATTGTCAAGTTTCTTTCTAGGTGTCATTCCAGGATTTAGGTTCTAGTTCCCCTTGAACGTGCTTGGTGATTGATTTGTGAGCCTTTGTTCTAAAGTGCAATCGAAGAATTAGCGAAGGTGAGGTAATGAGTAGCATTTCTAGTAGAAATAAAGGCATAGCTGTTGAGAAAGAAGAGATGAGTATCCGGGATATTGCAGATGATCTTGAGATGTACAAGCAGGCAAATGAGGACAATATGGAAAGAATAGCAAATACGTTGGCTAGCTTGCAGCAGTCCATGGAACGCTTAATGCAAGCACAACAACTTGTTCCAATAAGGCTACCACAGAGAATTCTGCAACCAACAAGAGCTGAAGAGAGAGAAGAGCCAGTTAGGAGGAGGGCACCCATTCTGGTACTGACCCTGCCAGCATGCTAATGCAGCTGGGCCAAGCACTTCCCAGAAGGTCACCCATCTTGGTACTGACCCTGCACGAGCATGCTTAACCGGAAAGAACGCTAACCATTTCTACCAAAAGCTTAAGCTGTCAGCAGAGGCAAACCTATTTCCTTTATTTGGATCAAACATTGGCTCACCAGTCTCTTTCGACTTTCTGTGCCACCTTTATCGAACCTGATCCACAACCCTCCAAACCCTCGGACATATCATTTTCAAGGGATGTGTGGTCCCCTATTTAGTTATTTCAGAATATTAGTTTGTTTCCATACTTTCTATTTTCCTTAGTGGGTTAGGATTTTGACTTTGTAGCTTTCCTTTTCCCATTAGAATTAGGGATTCGGATTTTATTGGCCTTTCAGTATAAATACGGCCTTATTTTCTTGTAAGCACACTTTTATTTGACAAATTATATTCTCAATTTTCTTATTGAAAATTTTGGCCATCATAGAACAAGAGTGGATTCTCTTTTTCTTCTGATTGCATCAAGAATTAGAATTACTTATCAATTTCGATTGTGGCATTCTTCTAATTTGAGCTTCCTAAATTCTTCCGTTATAAGTGTTCGTGCTTTGCTAAGCAATTGGGTGCTTTAGAAGGTGGTTTTTCCTTTGTTCTTGGTTTTCTTCTATCAATCGTGCATTGGAGTTTGAGGCCTCCATTGCCATAGGGTTCTGCGTCATTACACTTATATAGACCATATTTAGTTTTAAATGTTTTTTTTTTCCATTCATCACCAGATTTCATACAAATTTGATGATATCCACTCATAAGATTAATTTTTGAAAAATACCTGGCACCATGCAGCTCATCCAACATGTCATCAAGTCGTGGTATAGGATGCCGATACTTCACTGTGATCTTTTTTACAGCCCTACAATCAACACACATTCTCCACGTGCCATCCTTCTTTGGAACCAACAACACAGGAACAGCATACAGACTCAAACTCTCTCTAATCAGCCCTTTCTCCAGTAACTCATCTACTTACTTTTGTATCTCTTTCGTTTCCATGGGATTACTTCAGTAAGCTGGTCTATTTGGGATGGTAGAACCAGGCACGAAGTCTATTTGATGCTCAATTCCTCTTAGCGGTGGCAATCCACTAGGTAATTCATCTGGAAACACATCCTAAAAATCCTGCAACAAAGACACAAAACTAGAAGGCAAACTATCAAGCGAAACATTAGCGTCAGCAAACATAAGTTCTTTGTATCTAATGAGTAATAATGGCTGCCCAATAGACATTGCAAAATTAACCTCTCTCGCTCTTGCATAAAAAGTTTGTTTTGCTCTCCCTTCTTTCTTATTTTCTCTCACCAATGGGCCATTTATTTGTTTTGTTTCTTTTCTGGCCTCTTTTCCCATTTTCTTTTCACTCTCACTCACCTTAGCATGTTCTCTCAAACTCCCCTTAATTTTGAATTGGTAGCCCCAACTTGCCTCTCTGTCCCAATCATCTTTCTTTGATCTTCATACACTTCCAGGGGTGATAATGGAACAAGAGTGACCTATTTTCCTTCATAGGTAAATGTGTACCTATTAGAAAACCCATCATGTTGCGCTTTCTGATCATATTGCCACAGTCTGCCCAACAACATATGTCCAGCTTGCATAGGAACTACATCACAATCAACTTCATCTTTGTACCAGCCTATTGAAAATGGTACCCTCACTCGCTTAGTTGTTTTCACCTCACCACTATCATTAAACCACTGTAACTTATAAGGATTGGGATGCTTCATACATTCTAACCCCAATTTTTCAACCATAGTAGTACTTGCAGCATTAGTACAGCTCCCACTATCAATAATAAGTGTACAAACCTTATTATTCACTAAGCATCTAGTATGAAAAATATTATCACGCTGTAATAGACTTTCCTCTTTCACTGCATATTCAATGCACGCCTAGCAAC
Source organism: Garcia nutans (assembly GCA_947685225.1). Taxonomy (NCBI): domain Eukaryota; kingdom Viridiplantae; phylum Streptophyta; class Magnoliopsida; order Malpighiales; family Euphorbiaceae; genus Garcia; species Garcia nutans. The sequence goes on along the minus strand of CANTUV010000007.1, from coordinate 24,372,556 downwards.
TAACAATTCACCACACTCAGCTAACAAAGTACAATCAACATGCTCATCACTACCAATATCATCATATATAAGAGAATCAAAGTTCCCAACATCATCATTATCCTTATCACTAGGTTCAGAATCAGACACAACATCACCATCAACTGTAGCAATCATAACTCTTCTATTTGGACATTGGGATGCAATATGCCCCCTCCCTAAACACTTAAAACATTTAACCTCTCTCATATGCACCTCTTGATGCGGCCGGGCCAAGCACTTCCTAGGAGGGTACCCATTCTGGTACTGACCCTGCACCAGCACGCTAATGCGGCTGGGCCAAGCCACTTCCCAGAAGGTCACCCATCCTGGTACTAACCCTACACTAGCACGCTTAACCGAAAAGAACGCTAACCATTTCTACCAAAAGCTTAAGCTGTTAGCAGAGGCGCACCCATTTCCTTTATTTGGATCAAACATGGGTTCACCAGTCTTTTTCGAGTTTCTATGTCACCTTTATTGAACCTGATCCATAACCCTCCAAACCCTCGGACATATCATTCCCTCCCTCTTTAAGGAAGTTCATCCTCGAACTTGGAGCAGTGGGACCAGACCCGATAATAGGCTCTGATACCAAATGATGCGGCAGGGCCAAGCATTTCCTAGAAGGTCACCCATCCTGGTACTGACCCTGCACCAGCACGCTTAACCAGAAAGAACGCTAACCATTTCTATCAAAAGCTTAAGCTGTCAGCAAAGGCGCACCCATTTCTTTTATTTGGATCAAACATGGGCTCACCAGTCTCTTTCGACTTTCTGTGCCACCTTTATCAAACCTGATCCACAACCCTCCAAACTCTCGGACATATCACTTTCATTCAAACACTCTAGATCAAATTAGTTTTAGCCATTGCATTATTCTTTTAGCAAAAATCTGAGCAAGAGATTCTTCAGAAGCCAAAGGAAGTTTGTAATTTGGTTTTGTTCTTAAACTCTATCTCTTAAGTTTCATTGAAATTGTATTTATGAATTCTCCAATGTCTAAATTAATTTCTTTGAATTTTAATGAAATGAATTTGTTTGATAGCATCATTATGAACTAATTTTGATCTAGTCTAGGGTTTGTATGGATCTACTATGATCGTATGAAATGGTTATTGCTCTTAACTGATTTATTTCTCTTATCCTTAATTGAATCGAATAATATTAATATATAATTGATTGGCCACCAATTATGTGTTTTAGGAATTTAGATGAAGGATTGAGAAATGAAGTCTAATACTAGAATAATTCAATTAGGGACTTAGGTGAATTAGAAATATAAACCTAAGGAAAAGATCATTTTGATTGTAATAAGATTAATTGAAAGAGGTTTGAATGCGAGAGCTTATTTCCTTGATTCGATTAATTAAGTTGCTTGAAATCTGATCTTTGAAATTAAATCAGTTGAGAGGAATAGCCGTACATACATATACTTAGCAGAGAAGTGCAAACCCTAGACTTTTCTATTAAGTGAATCAATCTATTTGTTTAGTTTTCTTTCATTGTTATAAATTCAATTCCTTTCTGTTTTAATTAGTTGTTCAGCAATTCAATTTTATAAATCAAAGACTATTAATTAATAATTTGTTTATTATGATTTGATAAATAATTAGCTGATCTAGCTTCCTTGTGAGACGACCTTAAGGTGTTCACCGAAGTACTACAACAGCCTCGTATACTTGCGAGTGTAGCTTTAGTAGTGTTTACCAGAGCTCAACAAGTTTTTGGTGCCGTTGCTGGGGAGGCTAATTGGCGTAATTGTTTATTAGTCATAAATATTTTAAATTATTTTTCATTGTTTACATTTTATTTTATTTTTCTTTTGCTTTTAATAATTCCTTTTTCCAGAAATTTTATTTATACAAGGTAGGAGATCACTCGGAGGAGAGCTTTGCCCAGATATTCCAGAAATTCAAAGAGTGAAAAGGAGAAGAGAAGAGTTTGAATTGTATACCGGGTTTGATACAGAGGAGGAAATTTCTGATTTTGAGTCGAATACTGTGCAATCTACCAAAATGGGAGAAGAAAGGCAAAGAACTATGAGGGATTTTTCCAGACCTGTCATTGGGACTTCCACCTCATGTATAAGATTGACAGATGCAGCAAGAAATTACGAGTTGAAGAATATCCATTACAACATGCTTCCATCTTTCTATGGAGTTCCAAATGAAGATCCTTTGAATTTTATCCGGGATTTATACTCCACCCTCAACACATTTCCATTGGGAGGACTAACAGAAGACCAGTTGAGGATGAAGTGTTTTCCGTACACATTAAAGGATAGGGCAAAAAGCTGGCTCATGATGTTGCCTAAAAATTCTTTGACAACTTGGGAGCAAGTCTATAACAAGTTTATGGGCAAATTTACTCACATCAGAAGACAGCTGAATTAAGAGGAAAAATAGCTACATTTGCTCAATTTGAAGGAAAGCCATTTCATGAGGCTTGGGACAGGTTTAAGATGTAGTTAATCCAATGTCCACACCATCACTACCCACTTCAACTGCTAAATCAGTTTTTCTACGATGGTCTAACCCAGTAATTTCATAATACTGTTGATAATGCAGCTGGGGGAGCTATGGGAGAAAAGACAGCAGAAGAGACTTATGAAATCTTTGAAATGTTGGGAGCTAATTCCCAACAGAAAAGTGTAAGAGGAAGAAGTAAAGGGCTAAATCAAGTGGAAGCCAATAGTGAGATGGTTAATAGGATAGCTGAATTGACAAGACAAGTGCAGATGCTGAACATGAAGAACAATGCTTCTTCATCCACTCAAGAAGTGTGTGGAATTTGTGGAACTTTTGGGCATGGAGAAAATATATGCCCCTCTGTATACGAGCCTTATGGAAATGAGGCTGAGCAAGTTAACGCTATGGGGGGATATCAACCAAGGGCCCGGAATGATCCTTTCTCAAACACTTACAATCATGGTTGGCAGAATCATTCAAACTTTTTGTGGGCAACAAATAATTCTCAACAGCCTTTCCATTTGCTCCAAAGACAAAATCAACCGCCAGGGCAATCTTCAAATCAAGGGCAGTCTAAGAGAGAGAGTTTGGAGGATAGTTTATATGTTTTTATCCAAGTCAGTACCAAGAATCAAGAGATGAATAACAAAAGGTTGGATTCATTGGAAGCGTCTTTCAAGAAAGTGGAGACCCAAGTGGGACAACTTGCACAACAGATGCAGATTCAACAAAAAGGAAAATTTCCAAGTCAACCTGAGCAAGCACAAGCAGTGACTGTTCTTAAAAGTGGCAAGGTAATAAATAATGGTGTTAAAAATAATTCTATGAATGCAGGTGATTAAGAAAACAAAAAGGAAGGAGAACCAGAGGACAAGGGCGATGGAGAAAAATCAATGGAGCAATCTCTTTCAGCAGATTTACACAAGGCAAGTAATCCTTACCTGCCGCCTATACCATTTCCCAGCATATTGAAGAATGATAAACAAGATAAGCAATTTTTAGATATCTTCAACATGTTGTCTAAGGTAAGTATTAACTTACCTTTACTTAAAGTAATAAAGAATATGTCGGCTTATGCCAAATTCTTGAAGGAATTAAACACCAAGAAAAAGAGGTATGAGCCAAATGAAAAGGTGATAGTATCAGAGGTAGCTAGTGCTGTTTTGCAACATAAAATACCTCCAAAGCTAAAGGATCCTAGCAGCTTCATAATTAAAATTACAATGGGGAATGGAAAGGGGACTGATGGCATGTGTGATTTAGGAGCCAGTGTTAATTTGATACCTTACTCTGTGTATCTTGAGTTAGAACTTAGGGAACTTAAACCTACTAAAATGGTCTTGCAATTAGCTGACAGATCTCTTAGATTCCTGAAAGGAGTGATAGAAGATGTGTTAGTTAAGGTTGGTGGGTTGATAGTGCCCGTGGATTTTATAGTCCTTGATAGGGAAGGAAATAACTCTACACCATCCGCACACACTATTTTACTGGGTAGGCCTTTTATGGCTACGACCAACACCTTGATTGATGTTAAAAATGGTAAATTGTCAATGACTGTCTTGGGACAAACGGTTGAATTTTCTATTTTTAACACTTCTCCTATTCCTACAACCGTATTATATGAGGATTGCTCTTTAATTGATTGTATTGACGCAGTTGTTTCAGATGTTTTCTTGCAAACAGGTTCTTCGGATAAATTGGAGCTGGCACTGACCTTAGATCGTGGCATGGATATTTTTGACTCAGAAGTAGCCAGTTGCCTTGATATATTAGAAAGTGCTGAAATAGAGGAATTTAAAGAGGAACAGTCATTTGAGCTCCCCTCCATCCAAAAAGAAGAGAATAACCCTTCACTTGAGTTAGAGCTAAAAGAGTTGCCTAAAAATCTGAAATATGTGTTTTTAGTAGATCACAACACCTTACCTGTGATAATTTCTAGCGAACTTAGTGAAAGGGAAGAGATGAGGTTGGTGAGTGAACTAAAAAGATTGAAAAGAGCTATAGGATGGGGGTTGAGTGATATCAAAGGTATTAGCCCTTCAATGTGCATGCATAGAATTATTTTAGAAGAGGGAACTAAACCTGTGAGAGAGACCCAAAGGCGCCTTAACCCAAACATGAGTGAAGTGGTTAAGAAGGAAGTACTTAAATTGCTTGAAGAAGGAGTGATATACCCGATAGCCAATAGTGAGTGGGTTAGCCCAGTACATGTAGTGCCTAAGAAATCAGGAATCACTGTGGTAAAAAAATGAAAAGGATGAATTGATTCCTACTAGGACTACCACTAGGTGGAGGATGTGTATAGACTATAGGAAGTTAAATAATGCCACAAAGAAAGATCATTTTCCTCTTCCTTTTATTGATCAAATGCTGGATAAATTTTCTAGTCACTCACACTATTACTTTTTGGATGAACTTTCAGGTTATTATCAGGTGGCTATAGCACCAAAAGATCAATCCAAGACCACTTTTACTTGCCCTTTTGGGACTTTTGCATTTTGATGTATGCCCTTTGGCTTGTGCAATGCACCAGCAACATTTCAGAGATGCATGATGTCTATTTTCATGGACATGATAGATGACTTTATTGAGGTATTTATGGACGATTTTCCTGTTTTTGGTGACTCTTTTGATAATTGCCTCAGTAAACTTGTTCTTGTGCTTGAGAGATGCATTGAATGTAACCTCACTTTGAGTTGGGAAAAGAGTCATTTCATGGTTACTCATGGCATTGTATTAGGCCATGTTGTGTCTAGTAAAGGGATTGAGGTGGATAAAGCTAAGGTAGAGTTGATTGCTAAGTTACCCCCACCTACCTCTGTTAAGGGAATAAGAAGCTTTCTTGGGCATGCAGGTTTTTACCAGAGGTTTATTAAAGATTTTTCTAAAATAAGCCAACCATTATGTCATTTGCTTGGAAAAGATGTTCCATTTGTATTTACTGCACAATGCATGCAAGCTTTTAATTCCCTTAAGGAAAAATTGACCAGCGCACTGGTAATTGTTGCTCCTCTTTGGTCCTTACCTTTTGAAATTATGTGTGATGCATCTAATCATGCAGTAGGAGCTGTCCTTGGGCAAAGGGTTGAGAAATTTCCTGATGAATAGTTGTTTGCAGTAATGAATTCACCATGGTTTGTAGATATTGCTAACTATCTTGCTTGTGGTATTTTGCGTTCTAACATGTCATTTCCAAAAAAGAAAAGGTTTTTGCACACGAGTAAATTCTATTTCTGGGTTGAACCTTACCTATTGTGGATATGCAAAGATGAGATAGTTCGCAGGTGTGTATCTGAGGAAGAACAACTTAGTGTTCTTCAATTTTGTAATGACCTTCACTGCGGTGGTCATTTTAGTGGGAGAAAGACTGCAGAAAAAGTGCTTCAAAGTGGATTTTACTGGCCTACTATATTCAAAGATGCTCAAGAATATTTTAAGCATTGTGACCGCTGTCAAAGAGTAGGTAATATTGGTAGGAGGAATGAAATGCCCCTTCAATCTTATATTGTGGTTGAACTGTTTGATTTTTGGGGAATAGACTTCATGGGTCCTTTTCCCAAATCTTTTGGTTATGAATACATTTTAGTTGCTGTTGATTATGTTTCAAAATGGGTGGAGGCAATCCCCACCCGATCTAATGATGCTAATGTGGTTGTTAAATATTTAAAGGAATACATTCTTAGCAGATTTGGCACGCCAAGAGTGATAGTCAGTGATGGGGGGAAATCATTTCTACAACAAAATTTTTGAGAACTTAATGCACAAGTCGGGTGTGAAACACAAAGTGGCAACCCCATACCATCCACAGACTTCAGGACAAGTTGAGACATTCAACAAGCAAATCAAAGGAATTTTGGAAAAAAACAGTCAACTCATCAAGAAAGGATTGGGCAAGTAGATTGAATGACGCATTATGGGCATATCAAATTGCTTTCAAGACTCCCTTGGGTATGAGTCCATACCGATTGGTTTTTGGTAAGGCTTGTCATTTACCAGTGGATTTAGAGCACAAGGTGTATTGGGCATTAAGACTTTGAATTTAGATTTGGACAAGGCAAAGACAAAACATTTTTTTGCAAATTTCAGAGTTAGATAAACTAAGGAACAAGGCATATAAGAGTTCGAGGATTTATAAGGATCGTACTAAAGCACTTCATGAATGAATGTTAGTACAAAAGACATTGAGCCCAGGTATGAAGGTCTTGCTTTTCAATTCTCATTTTGACTATTTCAAGGAAAACTCAAGTCTCGATGGAGCAGTCCTTTCGAGATAACTCAGGTATATCCTTCTGGTGCTATAGAATTACTTAACTCTCGAACAAAAGAAACTTTTAAAGTAAATGGACAGAGAGTTAAACCATATAGCGAGGGGTTCCAAGAAGTAAGGATTGTCGATAGTACTTTGATCTACGATCCTTAATTCTTGCAGAAACGTCCAGCTAAGACGATGTTAAAGAAGCACTCGATGGGAGGCAACCCATTGTTATTGTTTTTATCATTTTAGTTTAGTATCTTCAGTTTATTTATTCATTTTCCCTTTTATTTTTCTTTAAGGCTTGATGGTTTGGAGATTGGAAGTGTTTTTATTCTTACAGAGAATAGGCCAAGAGCAAGGAGTTTAATTGAGAGAAGGAGGGCCATCCAGCTCCAACTTTCCTTGATCGCATGTTTATGCTGAAGTTGCAGTATTTGCTTTTGTTGTTTTCTTTCATGTGACTATTTGTACTAAAGCTTCACTATGCATGACACAAAAGAGGTTCTTTCTATCTTTTCTTTTGTTTACATTGAGGACAATGTAACTCATAAGTGTAGGGTAATTTTTAAGCTTTTCTTTAATTTTTGTTTTGTTTTCTTTGTGAGTTATATTGTGAATTTTTGGTTTTGTTTTCTTTGTGAGTTATTGTGTGTTTTTCATGGCATAATTGTTGGAAACTTATTGACTTTTCTGTAATTCTAGCATTACATTTGAGCCTTGAGTATCAGCATAGAGATTAGCATTTGAATTCATTCAGGATCAATTTTCACATTCTGCTATTCATTACATATAAATCTCTGAGAACCCAACCTTTATAAGTTTTGAGCCTCATAGATTGAATATTATTGTCAATCGATTTTCTTTCTTAAGTGTGCACCTTCATGATTTTGCATCTCTAGAGCTTGCTTTTGCATACTAATTGAACCATTACGATTTTATCTCAAGTTTTAAAATGATGTAGGCAAATTCGGATTACCCCTTTTAGCTTAAAAAGACCTCTCTTAATTATGAATTCCTTAGTGAGCCAAGTTGAGCCTTTGACCTTTCTTGATTGATAAACACAATTCACAACTCAACATTTTCCTACTATTATCATACCTTCATTAAGGAATGGAGTTTCTTATGATTTGACAATAGGAGAGGTTTAATTCATAAGTGTGGGGTAAGCAATTAAAAAAAATAGTATTGCTTTAGTAAGATTTGGGGCTGAAATGCATACTTTGCAGATTGTATTTGACTAAGAGTCGATTATTCTTTTCCTCTACATTTGAGCTAGATGTTCAATGCAATTTTATATTTTGTATATATATATAATAATAAATAAAAATAAAAAGAGAAGATATATATATATATATATACAAAATTCATATATTTTCTAGCATTAGTCATCAAAGAGGAATTTCGACTCATTTACTTTTCTTTAAGTATGCAAGTATATAAGACTATCAAGGGTTGGTGAATATGCTATTTGAGGGAGTTACGAGTTTCTATGCAAGATTATTGTCTAATTTAGAGACTTCATTTCTTAATGTTCCAACTTAAATGTCTTTTCTCACACCTTCGCCTTAGCCCCATTACATCCAAACGAAAAGACCTTTGGATTATTTCTTGAGAAAAATCAGTGAGAGAGATCGGATAATTAAGCAAGTTTATGGCAGTATGCAGTCATGATTGGTTTGAGTGAATTAACCTTTGAAATTGAGAGAAACATTTAGATGAGAGATGAGATTTGTTATGTCTGAATTAATGAATGAGTTAAGAAAATCTTGAGTGAAGTAAATTGCATTTATTTATTGCGGAGTATTAAAGGATTTCATCTTATATGCTTGAATTATAGTTAAGGTTAATTGAGTTTTTAATTTATGCTATGTAAATTTGCTTGAGGACAAGCAAAGTTTTAAGTGTGGGGTAGTTGTTTTATTAGTTTTTGTCATAAAATTGTTATTTATTTATTATGATAATTATTGTTTTCTTCATGCATTTTGGTAGTTTTAATCTATTTATTTAGTGAATTCATTAATTTGGCAGTTTTTAATTTATCCCAGTGTTTATGTCATTTTTGTACTAGTTTTTAGTGTGATGTTTATTTGTTTTTAGTTAATATTTCATTTGATTCTTGTTTAAAGTTTGTTTAAAGTGTTTGTTTTAGGTTAAAGTACAAAAACTCCCTTGCAAGATCAAAACAAAGAAGGAAGAGTATGAAGCAGCAAGACATGGCCAAGCCAAATCAAGCTTGGCTGTGTCACCTCAAAAGAAATCTTGACAGAACATGACACGAGCAGGAGACACGGCCAAGCCAATGGCCGTGTCTCACCTAAAGGGCAAAACCAAAGGAACCAAGAAAGAAAGGAAAATTTGGCAGAAGCTGACACTGGCAAGTGACACGGCCAAGCCACTGGCCGTGTCATATGACACGGCCACAAGCTTGGTTGTGTCCCATTCTAAGCCAAAGAACAAGGAAGAACCAAAGGAAAGAAACAAAAGCTAACACACCCAAGAGACACGGCCAAGCCACTGGCAGTGTCACATGACACGACCAGGAGCTTGGCCATGTCACTCTCATCTCCAAAGAACAAAGAAGTGCAAGGAGAAACAGAAGTTGACACACTCAGGTGACACGGCCAAGCCACTGGCCGTGTCACATGACATGGCCACAAGCTTGGCCGTGTCACTCCATGGGACTAAAGAAAGAAAGAAAGCACGGATTTTCAGCAAGGGTTTTGTATAAATAAGAAGATTAGGGCAAGAGAAAAAGGATGATACACACTTCCAGCCGTCCTAGACTACTTCTTCAGCCGTTCTACACATTCTTTCAGCAGTTTTCTACTTTTATCTTGAAGATTGATTTCACTTTCATTCAAACAATCTAGATCAAATTAGTTTTAGCCATTACATTATTCTTTTAGCAAAAATCTGAGTAAGAGATTCTTCAGAAGCCAAAGAAAGTTTGTAATTTGGTTTTGTTCTTAAATTTTATCTCTTAAGTTTCATTGAAATTGTATTTATGAATTCTCTGATGTCTAAATTAATTTCTTTGAATTTTAATGAGATGAATTAGTTTGATAGCATCATTATGAACTAATTTTGATCTAGTCTAGAGACTATGATCATATGAAATGGTTATTGCTCTTAACTGATTTATTTCTCTTATCCTTAATTGAATGGAATAATGTTAATATATAATTGATTGGCCACCAATTATGTGTTTTAGGAATTTAGATGAAGGATTGGGAAATGAAGTCTAATACTGGAATAATTCAATTAGAGACTTAGGTGAATTAGAAATATAAACCTAAGGAAAAGATCATTTTGATTGTAATAAGATTAATTGAAAGAGGTTTGAATGCGAAAGCTTATTTCCTTAATTTGATTAATTAAGTTGCTTGAAATTTGATCTTTGAAATTAAATCAGTTGAGAGGAATAGCCGTTCATACATATACATAGCAGAGAAGTGCAAACCCTAGACTTTTCTATTACGTGAATCAATCTATTTGTTCAGTTTTCTTTCATTGTTATAAATTCAATTCCTTTCGGTTTTAATTAGTTGTTCAGCAATTCAATTTTATAAATCAAAGACTATTAATTAATAATTTGTTTATTACAATTTGATAAATAATTAGCTTATCTATCTTCCTTGTGAGACGACCTTGAGGTGTTCACCGAAATACTATAGCAGCCTCGTATACTTGCGAGTGTAGCTTTAGTAGTGTTTACCAGAGCGCAACAGGACTCCAATTCAAATTAGCTCAAATTAACTCTAATACCCTCTGCTGAAACCACATGATTGAGAAAAGTCACTTGATCAAAGCAAAAATCACATTTAGACAGCTTAGCATACAACTACTTCTCTCTCAGAGTCAACAATTTAATCTGTAAATGCTTGTCATGATCCTCCTTATTATGTGAATACACCAGAATATCATTAATGAAAATCACCACAAACTAATCTAGATAGGGTCTGAATACCCTGTTCATCAAATCCATAAATGTTGCTGGTGCATTAATCAATCCAAAGGGCATCACCAAGAACTCATAATGACCATACATCGTGTAGAAAGCTGTCTTAGGTACATCTCCACCCTTGACCCTCAACTAATGGTACCCTGATCTCAAATCAATCTTAGAGAATACTGTTGCTCCTTTCAAGTGATCAAAGAGATCATTGATATGAGGCAAAGGATACTTGTTCTTGATGGTTACATTATTCTACTGCCAATAATCAATACACAATCTCAATGTGCCATCCTTTTTCTTAACAAAAAAAAATGGGTGCTCCCCATGGGAACACACTAGGGTGAATGAACCCTTTATCCAACAACTCCTACAACTACACCTTGAACTTTCTCAACTTAGTAGGTTCCATACGATAAGGAGTAATAGAGATGGGACTGGTACCAGGCAACAAATCGATACCAAACTCAACATCTCTCTCATGGGGTATCCCTGGAAACTCCTCGGGAAAAACATCTAGAAACTCGGCAACTATGGGTATACTGTTAAGCTGGGATCCCACTACTCTGGTATCTATAACATGAGTAAGATAAGCCTCACATCCCTTCCGAATCATCCTTCTCACTGAAACAGCTGAAACAAACATGGATGAAAGATGTCAATGCTCACTAGATACCATCACATTTCTACCATCACAAGTTCTCAGGGTAACACAATTTTGTTGATAGTCTACCATAGCCCCATGCTTGGATAACTAATCCATGTCGAAAATTAGATCATGCTCCTTGAAAGACATCTCAATTAGGTCACCGAGAAACTCCTCATCCTGAACCACAACCAGGCTTTCTCAGTGCACCCTGCTAACCACAACACTATGCCCTAAAAGATTTGTCACCAAAACATCAAATCCTAGGGACTTTGAATGCAAATCACTCACATGAAAGATGGATGCACTAATGTATGAATGAGTCGACCCAGGGTCTATAAAGCAAGAACTGAAGTACCAAATAAAGAAAAAGTACCAGTAATAATGGTTGAAGCATCTGGCTACCTCTACATCACATATACCCACTGTGATGGCCCTGCCTCATCCGATCTACCTCCAACTGTAGAACCTCATCTCCTCCAAAAAGCACCCCCGTGTGCCCTGCCTAACCGTCTTCCACTAATCATAAACATCCCTCTGTAGAAGAGATCTGGCATAATCAAACTTCTCCTCTTGAGTAGCCTACAGCTGAATGAACACTCTCTAGACTCCATCTAGCCACTGCTCTGCTACAGTAGGGTCTCTAGTACCAATAAAGTCATCAGCTCCAAACTTCCTCAGCTTATCATATTTCCTCATCAGCAACTGTGGCTGCGGTGGCAGCGGCTACTGTACTGGAGCCTACCATAACAGCTCCACCATATGTCATACCTAGTCCGATAAAATCTCATCAGTTAGTGGTCTCTCTGGCACAGGAGTAGGTGCCTCTTCAACTATCTCAGATCTAGCTCCATCTCTACCCTTACCAGGAGCCACTCTCTCTGCACTACCCTCTACAAACTGATGCATCTGAGATGCCATAACTACCTATATCTGCAAACACAACAAAAATTACCATATCAGAGTTCAGAAACTGCCAGTGCCAATGCATGTATCATAATTCAAAACCATATTTAAAAATCTCCATTTTTTTTCTCTCATAACCCACCTAGGTTGAGAATCTCAAACATAGGCTCTAATACTAGAATAAATATAATACTCTTATACCCTATATACATAGAATACATACACCCAACATATGTAATATACGAATATACGATACAAGAATGCCACAACCCATTTTAATAAAAAAAAAACCCTTACTTTTCGAATCTATATAAACTTAAATAATGTAATTGATATAATATAAATAATAGATAAAATATTACTTGCTATAATACATACATACCTTCATTACAACATTCTTATCCAAAACATTCTTAATAGTTTGCTATATATATACATCAAAATATAATATAATATACATAAAGTCAAAATATACAAAAATATAAAATATGTACATGCTGGCAGTTTGTCTCTGATCTTGAAGTCCAACAATCAACTTTACGCTCAAGATCTCAAGCCTAGACCCGGCTCAATCTAGATAAACTCTCTGGCTCAACTGGATCTACCCTATCATTTGCACGATGAATCACAATCATACTAAGCCAAAAGCCTAATAATACAAACTTTGATAACAATAAAGTTCAAATGCAATGCCAATGTACAATGCATTAGGATATTATATCTCATAACACTTTATCTTAATATATTGCTCAATTGTTCTACAATTCATAATTCACATAAAAATAAACACAAACATGGGCCCAAAGGATCTAATATGCTATTCAAAACCCAGAGTTACTATTTTGGTCCAAGTTGAAACCATGTATCTAGCCCCGAAGGCAAATCAAGTAATTGCTTAAAAGCTAGCCCCGAAGGCAAATCATATCACAATGAGGATAACCTCCTATGTAACATCCCAACTAGGCTTCAAGGGTTAGGCCCAACCTAGCTTCAAGGGACTGCTACATCATCAGCATGCCGCCAAATACAGAACTCTGAAAATTGAATAACATACTAGGCACACAATTCTTTCATATTTCTATTATTAATATCTTTCTCATTTTCTCATGATCAAGTTAGGCACATTGCCTCAATTATCTCATTTATATTAATATAGCCATCACCAATGGCTTTACATAACATCTTTAATGTATACATAACAAACCGCATTACCCAAACATTTTGGGCCATTATCATATCTTGCACATAGTTCACATTATATATAATACATTTATGACATTATACAATCATAGCATATTACTCATGCATAAATAATGTAGTAAGTAACTTAACACATCTTCCAACCAAAGTGTGTTAAGTCCAAATATCATGAAAATATAATCAAATATTCAAAGCTTGTATTTACCTCTAAAAGAAACAAAACAAGCTCAAACACCACTTCCAACCTCCTCTTCCAAGATATCCCTCAACACTTGGATTGGGTAACTCAAGTCTCCTCAAAGCCTAAACCAAATGTGATTATAAATAATCACTTGGTAACACACTTATAGGCATATACAAAATCTCTCAACACAAGGTAAGAAACACAAAGAAAAATAAGGAAAAGAACTATCTATGGTAAAATCTACAAATGACACACTCAACAACAAGGGCGTGTCAATGACCGTGCCCTAAATCCACAACACAGAAGCTTTGACACGCTCAGTGACATGGGCGTGTTAGTGATCATGTCCTAAGCTCTGTATTGCAACGATAAGACACGTTCAGAGACATGGACATATTTTGACCCATTCCAAAACTCCTACAACATAGTAGCTGTGACACGCTCAGTGGCATAGGCATGTCACTACACGTGTCAATACTATAACATTATAGAAGCTGTGACACGCTCAGTGACATGGGTGTGTCACTTCACGTGTCACCAACTCTGAAAATAGAATCATCGACATGCCCAAAGATAAGGCCATGTTAGGCCAAAATCCTGATATCACCCATAATTGCCACATCCAAAATTATCGTTCTTTTTCCTTTACATCTTTATTCAAACTCAACCATATCCATCATTTAACCATAAAATACTTGTATATACATAAAAAAAACTCAATTAAAAGTAAAACACACAATTTAAAACCATGACTTTATAACTCAAAAATTACATAACCCAAAACTCTTATTTTCTTCACCAAACCTAACCATTTCTTCAATCCAACCCTAAAATCATAGTTAACTTCTCAAAATAACTTCATACATAACAATACCAACTATTAAAATATGCTACATCAAACATCCAATTCACACATATAGAAGCTTTCATGGAAGAAATCAAGGAAACAAGTTGGAAACTTACCAAATATGGAGAAAATCCCCAAAACTCCAACTTGAACACTTGAAATCCTTTAATTACTTGAGCTTGGAAGAAGCAAATTCCTCCTTTCCCCTAATGGAGATAACCGACCTTCAATGGAGAAAGAAGAAGAAGAAGAAGAAGAAGATGATCCCAAACTCATCTCTAACCAACCACTACTCTTTTAACCACACAATTTTCCACTGTAAATTTCCACCAAGTAAAATATATATTTACTTAATTAATATCAAAAATTATCTTCCACTAACTATACAATTTACTTTTAATAATATAAAATAACCTATGAAAAATTTAAAAGATTGACTTTGTATATATTATGTATATATACATGTATATATATATATATCATATACACATTTTACTTTTTCACTTAAATATATATATATATATATTAAAATCATTTATTTAATTTCCAAAAATTAAAATTTTCAAAATTTTGGGATATTACCCTGGATGCTTAGCATCACTGTGATATGATTTGCCTTCAAGACTAGCTTTTGAGCATTAATTGATTTGCCTTCGGGGCTAGACACTTGGTGTCATTATGGACCAAAAAGAGTAACTCTGGAATTTGAATAACGTATTAGTTATTTGGGTATATGCTTGTGTATGTATTTGTTTGAATTTTTAAATGATGAAAGAATATGTGTGCTTGGATGCCACATTGTGACATTGCATAAGAGCATTATTGCATTGGCATTATTTTAGAGTTTGTATTACTAAGCTTTTAGTGTAGCACGATTGCATTTCATTGTGCAGGTGACAGGGGAGATCCAATTGAGCCGGAGAGTTCTTCTAGATCAAGTCGGGTCTAGAATAGAGTCTGCTTGTTGTACTGATTGTGGATACATCAAGATCAAAGACACATTGCCAGCATGTATAAATTTTATATTATAGTATATTTTGATATTATGTACATTATATTATGTTTTTAGAGTATATATATTGTAAATTATAAAGAATGTTTTGAATAATTATAAAATGGAGGTTGTGTATAGTGTTTTGATGTATATTTATATATGTATATAGATGTAAATGTTTTGAGAATTATGGAGGATTTGAGAAGTTAGGATGGAAATGTGTGAATTGTTATTGGGAGTGTTTTATGTAGGTTGCGAAATTGTCTAAATTTTGGGATGTCCAGAATACAGATAAAACTTTGGCAAATTTTTCCCAGAAATTTTTGTATGAAATATTTATTTTGGGTTCTTATAATTGATAAAGAATATTTTATTTACTATTATATTATACATTTTAAGGTGTTTGGAATTTAAAATTAGAAATATGAAAATTTTTATTAAATCAGGTCATGACATTTTTGTACCATATATATGTATTTTTTTTCATGGACTGGGTGTGTGTATTATACATGTGTAAGGTATACGGATGTTACATCACAAGATATTCAAAAGTTTTAAGGTGGTTTTAGAATAGGCAAGGTTTAAGTGAAATTACTTGAAATTTTAAGATTACATGAAACTTGTATTAGGGATAGAAATGGTTTTAATTATTGAAATGGATAGTTTTGAAGTTATTATGATGATTATATGTTGATTTAATGGTTGGATGGTGGAAATGAACTTGTTTTGGTGAAGTTTGAATATGGAAGTACTGAAACTAGGGTTTTAGTTAGATTTTTGTTAGAATTAGTATAACTAGAGGTTGTTTTGTATAAATTGAGTGTAAGAATGATTCTAATTAAAGAATTGGTCCTTTGTTTGCTTTAGAAGAGGATAGAAAAAATATAGGTGAAAGATAAAGTTTAGGGATTTGAGAGACTAAAGCTTGGAAAGTGTTTGTAATTGGATTTTGAAGTTAAATAAGGTTAGTACATACTTTGACAACATATATTTGAAATATTAATGTTTGGCATAATTGCATTAACATTGTAAAGTTTGTTGTTTTGCTTAAAAGTGAGGTAATTCATATAATCTATGTATTGTATTATAAATGTGATGTGAATGTTGCATTGAACATTAAATCAATGTGATTTGGTGATTCGACAAGTTTTGGTGAAGCACATTACTTATTAGAATTTAATGTGCAATACATAAATGATTATGGAATGCGATAAAATGTAGAAATTATGGATAAATGATGAATTGAAATGAGAATATGAAAATGAGATCTGACATTGTGTGATTGTTAGCCTTGCACAGTTACATGTTCCAGAATATTGAGTATGGTACTGTCGAGTTGGTATGCCAATGATATGTCATAACATTTTATACACCTCTAGGTGAGATACACTGGTATCACATTTATTATTATGCCTTAGGGTGAGACATGTTGGTATCAGACACTTTATACAGAGGAGCTAACTTTCGAATGATAGTGATATGCTAGTACCTTATGAGACTTAGATCTCTAGTGTCGGACCTTTGGGTCGTAATAGGCCAAATTAATCTTTCTAGAATCTAAATATTGTGTAGAGATTTGTTGGGCCCAATATGTGTGATTGTGATATGTTTATAAAATTTAAGAGTTAATGAATATTGAATGGAAATGGTAACTAAATGCATTTTTTGCCATAAAATAAAAACATACATTTATTTTATATTATTTATGTTATCAAAGTATGTAACACTAAGCTTTTAGCTTAACGAATTTAATTTTATTGCACAGGTGACAGGGTTACTAAGGGAAGGAGCTCTGATAGACTTGAGCAAGTCTAGGATTTGAGTTCGACTTTAAAGTTGAGTTTTGGCATGAGGTCTACCTAGATGGTGATTCACTACATAGCATGTAAATATACCTTGTTCAAATACATTATGGTTATGTACTTTATAACATTTATAAACATGTTTACATATTTAAGGTATTGTAATTTTTTGTAAATGTATAAAAATTACCTCACCTGTATTTGTTAAATACTTAAATATGTATGGAGAAATGATGGATTTTGTGAAATTATGAATTGGGGCATTTTAGACCCTTAATTTTTGCCTTAAATAAAATTCAGTCTCAACTAAAAGGCCCAAATTAAATTCAATTCAATTTTAAAAGCTTAAATTAAATTTGGTCCAATTTTAAAAGCCTAAATTGAATAAGTGCCAATTAAAAGCCTAGTTGAAACTTGAATTACAAAAATAGCCCTAAAAGGTCATGATGAATTGGCCATAACCAATTTCGGTCGTAGCTAATTCGGCTTATGGCAAATTGGCTATGGCCAGGGCCTAATTCTATTTAAATTCTACTTAAACTCAGGTTTATTTACATAAAGACAGGGATTTCCTAATGAAACTAGACTTTCCAACCAGCATTAAGAAGATTTAACCCTAGTTTTCATGTATAAAAAAAAAAAAAAAACTACAATCAGCAACCATATGAGGTTAGCAATTAACAAAAAGGCAACTTAATAATTAGAGAAACCAAGAGCAATAGAAAAATAGAAATGAGAGTAAAATAAGTCATAGAACAATTAATTAGAGAGAGGCTAAGAGAGAGAAGCAAACAAATGGGAAATTAGCAATTAACAAAAAAAGAAACATAGAACAAAAAGTATACATAGAAACCCTTTGAACCATACACAGAAACCTTTGAGCAATATTACTCGACCAAAACTTTATTGATCTAGACCCACTCAATTCATCCAAGATGAAAGAATTGTATGGTTCAACTAGAAAGGTTTGGTTCAATGTCTAATATTTGGTGGAGCCAACAACGCAAGTAAGATCTTATATGCTCTTATTTATTTAATTTAATGAATTAACATCTTGGTCTATTATGTAATTTTGTAAATTCATTTTACTTTGCTTTACATTGTTTGATTAAAACCCTAATTTATCACTAAAACACTAATTGCATGTCAAAAACCCTAGTTTTAGGATTAAAACCCTAATTTTGCATGTCAAGCCCTAATTTTAGGATTAAACCCTAAATTATAATTAAAACCCTAATTTTGCATGTCGCGCCATATATTTTGTTAATGGGTTAATATTAAGATTTGCTTATGGATTGCGATTTTCAATTAATCTTGATTTTCTTTCAATTAATCCTTAATTTTATAATTTTTTGTATGATGAATTATATGTTTGTAGATTGAAATTTTTATTATTTGGCTTTTAAGGTTGTAAAAGGCATGTTTCCACTTTGTGGGTGCCTTATTTATTTAATTTGTTTTTTTATTTAATTTATATTTGGGAACAATTGTAAGGGACATGTTTTCACCTTCTGGTGGGTGTCCTACTTTATTTGTATTATGGAATTTCAACATTGCAAAGACATGTTTCCATCCATGTATTGGTGCCCATTTTATTTGTTTGATTGATTTTATGATATGATTATCCTTTATTTTATTTACTTTAAATTGATTGTAATATGAATAATATTGTTATAATATAAAAATTTAATAATATTTATAAATGAAAAGGAGGCTGGTTTTAATGAACCGAGTGTTATGGGGGTGTTAGGTTACTTCTCACATTCCCCATACATACCAACTTTCCAAACCTAGTATGAGTTGGAAATTTCTTAGGAATTGAGTTATCCACCCCTTCTATTTCTTTCCCGGCCTATCCAAGTGGTGACTCTTATTCTCCGGGTTTAGGCCCATATCCTCTAAGGCCCATAGCCTAACGATGCCTAAGTCATAAGAGCCATTCCACCAGGAGTGCGGGTGAAAATCCCCGCTCATAGGTGTCTTTTCTAATGCAGGTTGCATTGTGTTGATTTTGGGATTTATTAAAATTATAGACTAAACTATGGTGAAATTTTTTCAAATATTTTTATATAAACTAATAAAAAAATATATTTTATTTATACATATTTAATTGATAAATATATATGTATATACCTATTAAATTTATTCTTTTGAAATTATATTTCTTTTTGGTATCAAGTATGAGAATTTCTGCAGTTAATTATCGTAGCACTCTTGTATTCTATATATGCATTATACGTATATAGGGTATAAAGGTGTTACAATAAAGCTCTGAACGTTAGCTTGTACCTTTATCTTCTTGGCTCTTTGTCTTGTGATTGGTCCACTAGGAATCTTCAAGCTTTGTGATCCAAGTCTTCCATCTAAGGGCTCCATAGCCATGCTCATGTCAAAAGTGTTTACAATATCCGTAGCAAGAAAAATATTCAAAACTTATATAGAGCCATAAACATTTGCACCAAATACAAATGTACTAGATTATTATGGAAAACTCCAGCAAAAAAAAATCTAAGTCAAAGAAAGAATAGAAATCAAATTCTATCAAATTTGTTGAATGTAAAGGACTTCATGAAAAGGTCTAACTTCAATGCAAAACTTATTTGTAGGTGAAACTTTCTTCAACATGAGCATTAATCCTTATAAAGATCTATCGTACCCTATTGGGCATACCAATAGAATTATATGAAGGCTTTAAAATCCTTCATTACATGGTTGGTTGCTCCCAGATTTGCAATCCACAAATGAAATGCTTCAATTAATAAAACTAAATTATAAACAAAATTCACTCATACATGTGGTACAATCCTTTATACAATGGTCTTTGTTTCCACTCTTGAAAATATTTGACCTTTACTACGCTCCTCTTTTTAAGGTACTATCCTTATATTAGTTATCCTATACTTTTATTTTCTTGATTGTCACCTTCTTTATCCTTGCCTTTGACTTCTATACTTATATTTTATGTCCGAAGCTCCATTTTAGCTGCACTTGTCCATATATACTGAAGCATGTAATTACACTGAGCTAATTGATTAGCTTCTAGCTCTAGATGATGACAGGTATATGCAAAGCTCTTTGTTAACAATAGTGTGTTATTTGCACTTTTATATGCTTCCAACCTTTACGTATGGAATACTTTGTAATACCCCGACTCAAATTGAACTCTAGATAGTAGTAGTATTAAATTACAAAATTTAAATAAGCTAGAACTTGAATTTTAATTTTAATAGTTTGGTATATGAGTTAATAATTACTAGTACTTATAATTAGCAAATTATGAGTTATAAATTAAACCAACCTTTTGGAACATTAAATATCAAACAAACTGGTAAATTAGATAATAATGTAACACCCTTATATCCGATATACGTACAATGCATACACCATGTATATGTAACATATGTATACAATATATAAGAATGTCACCGTTACCAATCCTTTTAAAATTTCCATATTTATAACAAAATTATATTAAACCTTATAATGTACTTTAAAAATTAAGACTACTCATTAGTAGGTTAAATATCAAGAGAACATATTTTAATTAAAATCTCTAGAAATAGTTTGTTAGAATTTTGTTTGTATTTGAATATTTCCAAAAGCAACAATTACACAACCTGCATAAAAATTGAACATTCCCTAATAATAATTTCACAAAACTTCCATCTATCAATAATCATCCAATAATCTCTACAATTTAGCCAAAACTATAACACCCTTATCTCCTATGTACGTACAATACATATTTTTAGCATATGTAAAATATGCATATACGGTATAAAAATGTCACATACCGATTTAATAAAAGATTTTACATTTCTATTTTAAGATTTCAAATACTAATATATAAAATAAATAGTATATAAATATTCTTTGCTTGTTATAGGAATCCAAAATAAATATTTTATATGAAAATTTCTGGAAAAAATTCGCTAGAGTTTTGTTTGTAATTTGAACATTTCCAAATTTTAGCAAAATACAACCTGCATAAAACAAACACTCCCAATATAAATCAATTCACCATTTCACCAATACTTCTCAATTTTTCCATATTTTCTCAAAATACTTATATATAGGTATACATATATCAACATTATATATAAAATCCCATCTTAAACAAAATTATTCAAATCATTCTTTACAATTTACAATATATGCTTCAAAAACATATCATAACATACATAATATAAAAAATATACTATAATATCAAATCTGTACATGCTGGCAACGGGCTCTGATCTTGATGTACCCAAAACAACTCTTAAGCTCAACAAATACAAATCTAGACCCGACCAGGTCTAGTAAAACTCTCCGGCTCTACCAAAACGTCCATGACACCTGCGTGATGAATTACAATCGCGCTAAGCCGAAGCCTAGTAGTACAAACTTTGATAATAATAAAAATGTAAAGTAATGCCAATGCACAATGCATATAGAGGTCACATCATTTCACTTTATTATATTTTTCAAATATTTCATACTCACAACTCATAACATTATATTGCTCAATTGTATCACAATTCATAATTCACATTAAATCAAAGACAAGCATGGGCCAAAAAGGATTTAATATGTTATTCAAATTTCAGAGTTACTACTTTGGTCCATAATGACACCATGTGTCTAGCCCATAGGCAATATATATATATATATCCATGGATAATGTAACAGCCCCAGTCTCTTGGACCTCAACCCGGCTAGACCCTTAGGCCCCAGTATCTTGGTCCTCAACCCAGCTAGACTGCTACGGTTTTTGAGGCTTAAGACCCAGTCTTTTCACCCCAAAAATATTATATTTATCATTTATCAGCTGGGCTCGGCTTACGACCCGGTCTTTTCACCTGCCCAGCAATTCATAGGCATGTCGCCAAACCCAGAACTTTGAAAATTGAAAAACATACTAGGCACACAATTAATTCATTTATCTCATTATAAAATACTTTCACAATTCATTTCTCATTTTATTTCTCATAATCAAACTTTGCTCATTGCCTTATTTTCACATTTTTTTCTCATTTTTCTCATTTTTCACATCTTTCTCATTTTTCTCACTTTTTCTTATTTTTATCAATATCAATTCATTTCATTATTCCACATATCTCATTTTTGCATTCACAACACATTACCCAATTACTTTGGGTATTTTCACATAATATGCATATTTCACACTTTACACAATTTAGCCATTATCAATGGCTTTTCACAATGCATTTAACACATATATGACATTACAAATGTCATAGCACATTATTCATACTCAATTAATGAACCAAGTAGCCTAACCCATTTTTCAACCAAAATGTGTTAAGTCCAAATGTCATGCAAATATAAACATTATACTCAAAGTTTGTATATACCTCTACTAGCAACCCAAAGCAAGCTTAATGCAACCTCCAATCCTATCCTTCCAACTTGTCCTTCACCACTTGGATGAAGCAAATCAACCTCCCTCAATGCCTATACCAAATGTGATCATACATAATCATTTAATATCATATTCTAAGGTATTCTCAACATCAAACCATAATTAAACATCACTCTAAACCAAATCCCAAAATTAAGCTTCACCTCATTTTAACTTTGAAAAACCATATCAAACCATTTAAATTAGTGTTTTAAGTTTATTAATATCATTAAAAACATATTTTAATACATTTAAATCATTTACATTATAACAATACACTCTTATACATAAAATCTTAAAAATGGCATAACCTTCCCCCATTGAAGGTTTTCCATTCCAACACAATCCATTACTCATTTCAAGCTTATATTCATCACATTTAACACTAAACAACATGCTTAAACAAATAAAATCACACAATTCAATCACTTTGGAAAATCACTTTTCCAAAACCCTAAATCTCCACTTCCATTCACAAACTCCAACCAAACACAACCAAATCCAATATTTGACTTTAAAATACTTGTTTATGTATCAAAACAACTCATTTGGAATCAATTTACACAATTAAAAACCATGATTTCAAAACCCCAAAAATTACATAACCCTAAATTCTCTCTCTTCACCAATCTTACCCAAACTCAACCATTTCTTTAATCCAACCTTAAAATCATTAATAACCAATCAAAACAACTTCATTCATATCCAATTAAGCAATTAAATCTTGCTACTATAGAATTCTAAAATTTACATAACACACTTTTCCATAGAATTTAAAATTTTGGTAAGAAAGCTTACCAATTGATGAAGAAACTTCTAAAACTCTACTTGAATTCTTAAAATCTCTTCAATTTTTGGAGTATGGAATAAGCAAATCCCTCTCTTGAAGCCATGAAATTCGGCCTTGAAGGAAAGAAGAAGAAGAAGACTTTATTTTTTATTATTTCTCTTTCCTTTCACCCTTTAATTTTAAACCATATATATATATTAAAATAATTTAATAATTAATTATTTAATTATTTATTTAATAAATTAAAAGTCATAAATTCCCTCTTCCATTCAAAAATAATTTATTTTTGAATTATTTTATTAATTTTAAATTTCTAAGATTTAATTACCAAAATAGCCTTTTACTTTGACTTTTCTTTTAAAAAGTGTTGATTTTTATATGTTATGTATATTTTACATATATATCACATATATTATCCACTTTTTCATTTAAAACCCCTTCATTTTTCATTTAAAACCATTAATTTAATTTATCCATTTAAATTATAATTTATTTTATTAAATTTTCAAAAATTAGAACTTTTCAAAAATTTAGGATATTACACATATGCACAAGTAATGTGTATCTTATATACACATGAAATATACCTTCTATGTGTATTAAATATTAAGTATGTAATATATTAATCCAACATATACAATTAATATACCATATGTATATGTTATATATACTCTAGATATATATATTGAGTATATACAATTTATATCTCCAAATACTTATTTAATTTCTCCAAAATCACGGATGTTACAAAACCCTCTATTTTAGTACATATACATACATATATACATACCATTTCCCAACAAATATTTTAAATATGTATAATGTATTTAATAAAGTATACAACATCATAGATTATACATGTATCCAACCTAGCACTGTTGGTCTTGTGGCAAAATTGATGATTCAAACACAAGTTACTCTAGACCACTCTACTATGTAATCCTGTCACTTGCGCGATACATCAAACCGCACTAAGCAAATTTTGCTTAGTGGTAAATATTTAATAACCATAAACATACAATTCAAATTTGTCATTTTATAATACAACATGCACTATTTAATCAAATCTTCATCAACTCATAATAGCCACCAACATGCCACATTTACGATGTTGGCCTGAAATACATTATTTGATGGCATATAACACATTATACCACCTCATAATCCACTATACATTTACTTAGTTGCAAATGTAACCCCTCAATAATAGTCATGGTTTTATAAACCATAGAAACACAATGCGACCATAACAACACACACATGTTCATGTACACATTCACACATTGGGCCTAACCAGTTACTGCACAATACTCGAGTTCCAAAAATATCAAATTAGTTCATCTCGAAATTGGGGCTAGTGTCACTGTTTAGGTCATTTTTATACTAGTTTTTAGTATAATTTTATGTGTGTTTTAGTTAATGTTTTGATTGATTTTTGTTTTAAGTTTGTTTATTGTGTTTGTTTTTAGGTTTGAGAGTAAAAACACCCTTGGAAGATCAAAACAGTAAAAAACAGAGCAAAAATGAAGAAACAGTAAGAGACACACCCAGAGACACGGCCAAGTCTCTGGCCGTGTCTCATCTGATGAGCAAAACCAAAGAACAGAGCAAGAAAGAGCAAAATTGAAGGCAGGAGAGGACACATGCAAGGGACACGGCCGTGTCACCTGGCCGTGTCCCTCCAATGAAGCCCAGACACGGCCAAGTCACTCTGACTTGGCCGTGTCTCACCAAATGCCAAAGGAAAAGAAGAACCAAATCTTCACAGAAGTGAACACAGGGAAGGGACACGGCCGTGTCACCTGGCCGTGTCCCTCCAAAAGGCACTCACACGGCCAAGTCACCTCTGACTTGGCCGTGTCCCTCATGAACCAAACGCGCAGCGATTTTAAAGCGTACGTTTCGTATAAAAGGAAGGAGAAGTTGAGAGAGAGGGACATCTAGGGTTTGGTGAACGAAAATTAGAGAGAAGAAAGGGAGGCACACCAACTTGGGATGAGGAGAGAGTGACACTCTCCTTGTCCCTCATCTTCATCCTCCATCTTCATCTTCTCCATCTTCCATTGATAGATCTTTAAGGTTCTTTGGGATAATTTGGGTTATAAGCCATCAAAGGTTGAAGAAGCTTCATGGAAAAGATTGGTGACTTGAGAAAGCTCCTTTCTATCTTCCAAAGGCAAATCAATTGAAGAGTTGGTGACTTGAGAAAGCTCCATCCACATTGCAAGGGGAATCAACCATTGAAGAGGCTTGAGTTCTTCATCATACATCGAGTGGAGCTAGAGGAAGATTAGCAATCCTACTCTTAGCATCTTCACAAGGGGTTTTTCTATTCTCTCTTTTAATTCATTTTTATTGTCATTGATGTATTAAGATATTGATATTACAATGAACAATTTGTATTTGATTTATATTGAGTTGAATGGATATTTTAATTTGATGATGTTGAGCTAAATACCCATGCTTAGGGTTGTAGTATATTTGATTGAATGCTTTAATTTGACATTTCCATTGATGTTCCTTGTTGATTGGTTGATTGCATTGGATTGTATGCTAGGTTAATAGATTAGCTACCTATTGATCTCTAGATATTGAATGAAGGACCGAGAGGTGAAATTTTGTATCGGAATTATGCAATTAACTACCCTATGAATGAATTAGAAATATAAGTTCTAGGGTTTCATTAATTTGGTAATGTAAATAATTGGTTATTGCTAATTCATGAATGTGAGAACTAATGGATTGGTAATTGACTAATTAACCTTAAAGAACAAATTAATTACAAGGCTATAATGGATAATTGAGAATTGAGTTTTGATTGAAGGAACCTATAACCTTAGGCACTTTCCCAAGAACTGAATTGATCTTGTGCACTTATCACACACTTCAACCCTACACTCCTTAATCTTAGGTTTAAATTGTTCTTTTATAATTCCAGCAACAAACTTCTACATTTAAATAAATTGTCTATCAAGCTATTACGAACCACACCTTCTTGGGGAAACGACCTTGGGGCGATCACCATTGCTACAGCTACCTCGTATACTTGCGAGTGACGCTTTGTAGTAGTGTTAATTCGAGCGCAACAAGTTTTTGGCGCCGTTGCCGGGGAAGGTTGTTTAGTAGTGATAGTTTGATCTTCCTTTTCATTGTTTGTATATTTTCTGTGACTTGTTTGTTTGTTTTGTTTTTCTTTCAATTTAATTATTTGTTTATTTTATTTAAGTTGCTAAGTGCCTTGTGTAAATATGCAATTTCCTAGGTACGCAGGGGTTTATGATGATAACCCAGACTCTGACATGGCACGGCAATTAGCAGAATTAACGAACCAACTTAAGATGCTAAGTGCCAGAGGAAGAACACCTATGCCTACTCGTGAAGTATGTTCAGCATGTGGCATTGCAGGACATAGCGCAAACATGTGTTCATTTGATTATGGACAATATCAAGAGAGGCAAGAGGAAGAATATGCCTATGAAAGTTTCCAGCAAAGGGGTAGAAGTAACCCATATTCCAATCCTAGTAATCCAAATTGGAGAAACTACCCGAATTTTTCGTGGGAAAACCAGCAGAACATTCCACCTCCAAATTTTTTTCAACCTCACCAAAGAAGTTCTTACTCTCAAGAACAATATTCAAATCAAGATTTCCTTAAGAAGTCCACTTTGGAAGATAGTTTGAATGCCTTCATTCAAATTAGTGCACAAAATCAAATTCAATACAAGACATCCAAAGTGGAAGATGATTTGACTGCTTATATTCAAATTAGCACAGAAATTCAGGAAAGAAGCAATGAGAGGTTAGATTCTTTGGAGGAAACATTGAAGAGGGTGGAAATGCAACTTGGGCAACTGGCACATCAACTCCAAGAACACCAAGAGGAGGAATTTCCTAGTCAATTGGAGCAAATAGAGGTAATCACAAATTTTAAGAATGAACAGGTGATGTATAACGATTTTTGTGATTCCTTTGATGCAGGAACTAACAATGAAGAAGATGGCGAGGAAATTCAATCAAACATAGTGGAGTTAATTCAATCAAAGGAAGAAGAGAATTTGGAAGCATCGACTTCGACAAAATTGCATGAACCTCCAATTCCTTGTATGCCACCAATCCCATTCCCAAGTAAGCTGAATGCAGAGAAACAAGGTATGCAACTTTCTGAACTCCATGATATGCCCTATAGTGAAGATAGTGTAGATAAGCTTGAGGTGGCCATGACCATAGAAGTAGAGCCTAATTCTTCCAATTTAGAAATTAATGAGAGCAATTTACTATTAAAAAATGAGATTGTTGAGGGTGAGCTTCAAATTGCTAAAGAGGATAAAGAAGTGATTCAACCAAACTTGGTTGAACTTAAAAAGACCCCTAGAATTATGAAAGATGTTTTGGTTGGGGATTACAGTATGCAACAAATTATAATCTCTCCCACCCTTGGTGGTGAGAATGAGCAAAAATCATATATAACCATGTTGCACACTGAAAAAGGGTCTTATCATGTCCCTATAGCATTAGTGAATCAAGCTAGGACAACCCCCACATGTTCTTTTTGGACAATTGCTCCCCTAAGAATGCTACCTAAGCTTTTCCTTACATTGGGCAAATTTCAAAGTTGCATGGTGTTCATCCTCTTAATCATGGGCTCCAATTGCATTATGGGTGGAAGGAGCCCCACACATCGTATATGGGAACGATGGAAATCAGGTATCATCTAAACTCTCTCTGTAGTATGCATGCTCACATTGAGGACAATGTGAATTTTTAAGTGTGGGGTGCATTTGGTGTTTTATGTTTTTACTTTTAATTGCATTTTGTTTAGGTTTTAGTTACTGTTTTTAATGTTTTTCATTGAATAAATGAGTTTTAGAAAGTTCAATTGTTATAAAAATTGTTGATAGATGACCTTTGAATTTTTGAAACATGAAATTGAGAATTGAGTAGAATTGGTGCTTATTGTCAATTTTGTTGGTTTTTCTTTGCATTGCCATTAACCTAGTGAGGAATTGAGCCATCAACTTATTATTCTTGTTGTGGGTGAACATCTTTGATTGATGAATTGCTAGAACTTGCTTTGAAATACATTTTAAGATTACATAAAATTTTCAATTTGGCATCAAGATGATTAAGGCAATTAGGTGAATCCACTTTGGTTTAAAAGACCAACCCTATATTCATCCTTAGTTAGCCAATTTTAAGCTTATTTTATTTTCCTTTTCTTTCTTTTTCACAACACCATTAGCTTGGACCTTGTTGTTTAACTTTTACCCTTTCATTAGGTCAAGAGCATTTTAAGAGCGTTTATGACCGAGTGTTGTGTTGAATTAAGTGTGGGGTTAAATTTAGTAGGTTTAAGATTGCAAAGCAAAATAAAAACTTGTACACAAACTTGTGTACAAGAAAAAGAAAAAAAATAAGAAAAAAATAAAAAAATAAAAAATGAGAAAGAGAAAAAGAAAAAATATATATATATATAATAAGAATAATTGTTGTTCTTGTTGAAAGGGTTGGAATGAATCATTGTAATATGTAACAAGTGAGTTCCTTGGAAAAGCTCTTTAATGTCAATGGGAATATGAGAGGAAGGTGTTTTGGGATTGTTAGTTATACATATGATCGGTTACTTCATTCTTGAAGTGCTCTTGAACTTAATGATTAAGCTCACATTTCCTAAATGCCATGCCTTTACCTTAGCCCCATTACAACCAAAATAAAGACCTTTTGATTGATGCTTGATTGTTATTTTGTGGTGGAGATTTGATTGATAAGCAAGCCTATGGAAATAATCTTTCATTGATTGTTATGAGTGTAAACACCACCATGATCAAACACTTGAAAGAGTTGGTGAGGGAGTGACAATATTGGTTTTGCATGGAAACCACTTAATTGCATGAGTGTCAATTTTGTTTGATTCAATATTGATTGTGAATTTAGGGATAAGGAGGTCTTGATGCATCTTTATAACTCTTGAACTTAACAAAATTCATCTAGTTAGTGTGTTTTGATTTTAGTCTTGCTTGGGGACAAGCAAGGAGTTAAGTGTGGGGTAGTTGTTTAGGTCATTTTTATACTAGTTTTTAGTATAATTTTATGTGTGTTTTAGTTAATGTTTTGATTGATTTTT
The DNA here is from genome assembly GCA_947685225.1 of Garcia nutans. Lineage (NCBI taxonomy): Eukaryota > Viridiplantae > Streptophyta > Magnoliopsida > Malpighiales > Euphorbiaceae > Garcia > Garcia nutans. The sequence continues at coordinate 24,342,966 of CANTUV010000007.1, read as the reverse complement.
GTTTTAAGTTTGTTTATTGTGTTTGTTTTTAGGTTTGAGAGTAAAAACACCCTTGGAAGATCAAAACAGTCAAAAACAGAGCAAAAATGAAGAAACAGTAAGAGACACACCCAGAGACACGGCCAAGTCTCTGGCCGTGTCTCATCTGATGAGCAAAACCAAAGAACAGAGCAAGAAAGAGCAAAATTGAAGGCAGGAGAGGACACATGCAAGGGACACGGCCGTGTCACCTGGCCGTGTCCCTCCAATGAAGCCCAGACACGGCCAAGTCACTCTGACTTGGCCGTGTCTCACCAAATGCCAAAGGAAAAGAAGAACCAAATCTTCACAGAAGTGAACACAGGGAAGGGACACGGCCGTGTCACCTGGCCGTGTCCCTCCAAAAGGTACTCACACGGCCAAGTCACCTCTGACTTGGCCGTGTCCCTCATGAACCAAACGCGCAGCGATTTTAAAGCGTACGTTTCGTATAAAAGGAAGGAGAAGTTGAGAGAGAGGGACATCTAGGGTTTGGTGAACGAAAATTAGAGAGAAGAAAGGGAGGCACACCAACTTGGGATGAGGAGAGAGTGACACTCTCCTTGTCCCTCATCTTCATCCTCCATCTTCATCTTCTCCATCTTCCATTGATAGATCTTTAAGGTTCTTTGGGATAATTTGGGTTATAAGCCATCAAAGGTTGAAGAAGCTTCATGGAAAAGATTGGTGACTTGAGAAAGCTCCTTTCTATCTTCCAAAGGCAAATCAATTGAAGAGTTGGTGACTTGAGAAAGCTCCATCCACATTGCAAGGGGAATCAACCATTGAAGAGGCTTGAGTTCTTCATCATACATCGAGTGGAGCTAGAGGAAGATTAGCAATCCTACTCTTAGCATCTTCACAAGGGGTTTTTCTATTCTCTCTTTTAATTCATTTTTATTGTCATTGATGTATTAAGATATTGATATTACAATGAACAATTTGTATTTGATTTATATTGAGTTGAATGGATATTTTAATTTGATGATGTTGAGCTAAATACCCATGCTTAGGGTTGTAGTATATTTGATTGAATGCTTTAATTTGACATTTCCATTGATGTTCCTTGTTGATTGGTTGATTGCATTGGATTGTATGCTAGGTTAATAGATTAGCTACCTATTGATCTCTAGATATTGAATGAAGGACCGAGAGGTGAAATTTTGTATCGGAATTATGCAATTAACTACCCTATGAATGAATTAGAAATATAAGTTCTAGGGTTTCATTAATTTGGTAATGTAAATAATTGGTTATTGCTAATTCATGAATGTGAGAACTAATGGATTGGTAATTGACTAATTAACCTTAAAGAACAAATTAATTACAAGGCTATAATGGATAATTGAGAATTGAGTTTTGATTGAAGGAACCTATAACCTTAGGCACTTTCCCAAGAACTGAATTGATCTTGTGCACTTATCACACACTTCAACCCTACACTCCTTAATCTTAGGTTTAAATTGTTCTTTTATAATTCCAGCAACAAACTTCTACATTTAAATAAATTGTCTATCAAGCTATTACGAACCACACCTTCTTGGGGAAACGACCTTGGGGCGATCACCATTGCTACAGCTACCTCGTATACTTGCGAGTGACGCTTTGTAGTAGTGTTAATTCGAGCGCAACAGTCACATAAATCACCCAAAGGCCGCCCCTATGGACACCGATGCTAGTGTCACATAATCACCCGTAGGTTACCTCTATCAACAGCAAGGGCAAGTGTCATATAAATCACCAGAAGACATCCCTCTCTTGACACCAGAGAGAAAGAGTCCATCATTGGCCGAAGGCCGTCTCCTCAGTATAAATACACTCAACACTAGTGTGTCTCTCCCGAAGGCATAGTACCTCGCCCGAAGGCACAATATTTACCCCATGACCTACTGTTGGCAAGTCGACTCAACTATACCAATAAAAATGTTTCATAATTATTCCATATTACACCTTAAACACATTTTCTCTTTTGCACACCCATTTCACTTTCACAATACATAATCATTAGTCACATTCACAGTGTCAACCAATTCCACACAATTTATCATATAACTCAAACATAACCGTTTTCCAAGTGATCATCATATGTTATGATCACTTTCACATTGCATTTCTATATTCTCATTTAATTTGTCAATTTCTCATCACTACACAATTAATTTTCATATTTTAGTCACATTTATCAACTTTTATTAAATTCACTCTTTTTCCATATTTTTCCATATTTTCCACATTCCTTAACTAATTTCCACATTTTCCATTATCAAATTATATTTATATTATATACCTATGAGTCACATTCACAATGTGGCAACACCACCCACTTTATCACATTTCACAACCTATCCATATAGTACCTCTTCTTACACCACATTAGCATACCTCATTCTTTTCATGTACAAGCATTAACTTCACAGTGAACAAATGCCCAATGAGACACTCCACATATTTATGCCACATTGCATAGATTTTGTGAATATTCACATTACAAAGAACTCATATACATTATGCCAATATCACATTCAATAAAATCTCAAGTAGATAAACATATGTACTAAACTTATTTCTTTTCCAAGCTACACCTTAAACTTCTTCTATTTTACCACTTTAACCTACATGTATATAAATTAATGTTAAGCAACATAACTCAGTTACATTCACCTCCAAACTCAATGCACATTAATATATCACATTCAAAACAATTTTTCAATAAAGACCTATTAAAACTCTAAGTTTACTATTTACTACTTTATTTGAACTTCATTCTACCAAAATCATTTTCAATATTTAACCTTAAAATCATTGATTACATACCAAAATAACAAAAAATCAATTCATATCAATAATTATATCATTCACCTTCCAAAATCCTATTTTTACATAACCAAACCCTAAATCTCAACTTTATCCAAACTTGCCTACAACCAATTTCTGAGCATAGAATCATCACATACATATTAAAACGATATTAAATTCATCAATTTTTAATAATTATAACAGTCCACACCAAATCCTAATTTGTACATATCTTCTATGTAACCCTAAATTCATCAATCATGCCCTTTTCAATCATTCAACCAATAAATCAATACACAATAATCATTTTAACCTCATGTCAATTGATTTTTAACAATTTAAAATCACTTTATCTCTCTAGCCATTTTAAACATAAATTTAAAATTAAATAAAACTAACTTAAATGAAGGATTACTTACTTGTTTCATGATTTTTCCTTCGAAACCAACTTATTCTCTTTGAAAATTCTTATAAAATCTTTGTAATTGAAGAAACTAAATTTTATCTTCCTTTCTCTCTAATAGCACATCCAAGAAGAAAATGGGGTATTGTTTTTCCTTTAATTTCCCATCCTTATCTTTTTATATATTAATTAAATAATTACATATCAATCCACCAATCATATACTTTCATTCTTTGACTTTGTTTCCTTTATTATTATTATTATTATTATTATTAGTATTATCAACTTTTCCAATAGGACTTCATACTTATTATATATGTGGCATATTTTATGTATATGTATATGCCACATATATTTTACTTTTATATTACATATACCTTTATTACATGTTTATGTAATGTATATACTATGTATATGTAATGTATATTTAATATATATTTTTACTCAAATGTATATATAGTGTGTATCCTTTGTATACATAAAGTATACCTTATATGTATATTATATATATGTTAAATATAATATATATATACACAACATATATAATAAATATATGATATGTATATACTATATGTACACTAGGTATAGATTAGGTATATACACATGTAACACCCCTTATAGTCTATATACTTAATGTAGACCCTTAATTTTTGACCCATTCAAATCCGATAGTCCAAAATAATTTTTGTGGTATTTTATTTATTTTAATAATATTTTAATTACTAATAATATTTAATAGTTATTTTTAATAAAAATAAAAATAAAAAAAATATAAAAAAATGAAAAATGAAAAAAATAAAAAATCGGACGGATCAGCGAGCGTCGCGCAGTAGCCCATTTCACGCAGAAATTATCTGCCGCGAATTGGGCAGTCCCAATTCGCTGCAGATGGCAATAGCCAGTTCTTGCACGAATTGGCCCACTAAGCCCGTTTTTGCCAGCGCAGCCCATGGGCCTGACAGCCCGTGCGCTGCCGATTTTTTTTACCAAACCTTGTTTTACCCAGTTTTCTAATTTTTCCTAAACAATTGGTATTTTCTTATTAAAATAGGATTAGGACTCTTTATTTTCCTATAAATACCACATTAAAACAAGAACAAAGGGGAAGGATGAAGAAAAGGAGGAAAAAACCCTAGAAAAGAAAAACGGACAAAACACAAAAGAAACCTTAAAGAAGAAGAAGAGAAAACCCTAGAAAAAGAATGGAGAAATCCTAAGGATTGGACTGAATCTTTCCGAGGCAAACTAAGAGGAGGGAACATTAACAAGGGAGAATTAACAGGAACAAGGGTCGGCAATTGAGATTAACAGAGGATTAAACCACAAAGCAAAAGAGACTGCAACAAAGAGAGAAGAACAACAGCAGGTTTTTGGAGAATGAAGGAAACCACAAATATCAAGACAACCAAAGAAGAAGGCAAAGTACATACTGTCTTCACATTGTTCATCCAGAAATCAATTTGGAGGAACCAACGAACGGAGATTTGATCCTTAATCATAAATTACTCATGATCACAGTAGCTTCGTTTCTTTGATTAATAAACACATGCATGCAGTAACTTTATCTTTGAACGCACAGTACCTTGATCTTTGAATATGCAGTAAATTGATTTTTGTTTCAATAACATTAATTGTTTGCTTTAATTGACACATGGATTAGTTGATATTCGTAACCCCACTTGCATATTTCATAAAAAATCATATAACTATCCAGTAGCCGTCGAGGATTTAAATTAATTATTAAAACCTATTTTGTTTACTTTACTTCAAGAATCGTGAATTATTTTATTAAAACTCAAAACCTCAAACTATTTTTATCCAAAAGCCTAAACCATTTCATTATTAAACTCCAAAATATTGATTATTTCTCCAAAACCTTAATTTATCTCTCCAATCTAAAATTATGTTTTTAAGGCAGTAAGTTAAACCTGTAACCATTTCCCCAAATTATTCTACCTAAAGCCACTAAAAAACCATAACTATCCAAAACCCTAGTTTCCAAAACCCTAATTCCAAAACTCTAATTCCAAAACCCTAGTTTCAAAAACCCTAACTATCCAAAAACCCTAACTATCCAAAATCCTAATTCCAAAACCCTAGTTTTAAAAACCCTAAAAATCCTAATTTCAAAACCCTAATTACAAAACTTTAGTTTCTAAAACCCTAAGTTTTGAAACCTTAAATTCAATTAATAATTTTTTAAAACCTTAAATTTATATATTTATTGCTTTATTTAATTTTAGATTTGATTATATAGTTTATTATATTTTTTAATGGTTGATTTATTTAATTTATCATGGACGGATATTTTCTTTATTATTATGATTATTATTTATTTGTTTTGGTATTAAAATTGTAAGAGGTATATCTCCACTTTGTGGGTACCTCATTAGTTAAATTTTATGTAATTTAAATAGCTTTTATATTTTGGACCAATGTAAAGGACATGTTTCCACCTTTTGGTGAGTGTCCTATTTAGTTTAGACATGAATGATGTAAGGACATGTTTCCATCCTCAGATCGGTGTCCATTTATTTGCTTTTGTTTGGACATTGCTTTAATTTTAATGTAATGATGCTTTTATTTTAATTGTTGCATGTAATATGGATAATATTGCTATACTTAAGAATTTTATAATATTAAGACCTTCAAAGGAGGCCGGTTCCAATAAACCGGACGTTGTGGGGGTGCTGGGCCATTTCTCACCTTCCCCACATGTACCCAACTTTTTGAACCTATTAGGGGGTTGGGGATTCCTTAGGAATCAAGTCATCCACCCCTTTCTTTTTCCCGGCCAGTCCAGGTGGTGACTCCATTTTCTCCTAACCTAGGTCCGTGTTCTCTAAGGCTCCGAGCCTAAACAGTGCCAAAGTCGCAAGAACCATTCCACCGGGAGTGGGGGCAAAAATCCCCGTTCATAGTGGCAACTTCACTGGGGATAAGAGAAGTTGATTCCGCTGGTCTTTATATTATTCTATTCTTTCTTATAATGATATTATCCATTGCATCATACTAGATTGCATCGTGTACGTGAGTTAGGACGCCCATGTTATCCGTGTTGTGTTATGTAAGGGATATCATACTTTCACTCAAGGTATGGAGATCGAGCATGGCATAACCACTCATAGCCTTGTACCTTTTGGTATATACTTGCTATGGAAACCTAAGCCTTTTAACCCAAAGACTAAAGCTCATGTACTTGGCCTAGTTACTTTCCTTAGGTTTTACCCCAAATGCTTGTTGTTTGACTATGGTTAATTTATCTTGGCTTAAATCATAGCTTATTTGGTTTGTTCTTTTTCTAATATGACCTAAGTATATTTTAAGCTCAAAACAAATTTTTCTTTAAAATCCAAAAGACCAAAGTTATTTTCAAAACTTTTTAAAATGGTCTTTGGACATAAAACTTTTCTAAAAACAAATCAAAAATTCTTTTTCTCAAGACTCAAATACAAAGCCCAAAATCTATTTTTTCTAAAATCTTTTTACAATGGGCTTAGAAACAAAATTATTTTCATCCAACCTTTTCTTACAAAGAGCTTGCAAATTATTTAGGTCAATTACGAAATACCAAATATCAATTGTGAGCCTAGTTTATACTAAGAATAATTAATCATGGGCTTATTTTTGGCATGAATCATTAGTTACTTTTTCAAGTGAGAAATCTATTTATAATAAACCTCTTAATTTGGTTTTAATCCAATACAGCATAAAAGCTATATAGTTGGTTGGATGGATTAAAGCCTAATTAATGGGATTTATCATGAACTAATTTCCATTTAATATAACTATTGGTTGAAACGTCCAAGGGAAATATTCGAAAAATAAGATACCCCATGTTGGTAATAACCATATACCTAGGAAAAGAGACTTGCCATTTGTGTGTGGAAGTTATAAGGTTGGAAGGAACGTCCTAATTATCTTTCTTTGTCTATTGTTTGTGCATACATGCATACATACATTAGCATCTCATATCATTGATCCTCTCTGGCTCACAGCCCTGGATTACGACAGTTCAAAAGCTTACGATAATCTGACCTACGCCGAAAATGAAGAATCTAGCAATGACTCAATCTCTTTTTCACCAAAAGCAATGGAGCCCGAACAAATATAAAGAATGGTGGATGACACCCTTAATGCTAAGATGGAAGAAATAAAAGCGGCCATGGCCAAGACCATAAAGAATCAACTAGCTGCAATTTTAGGAAACAATGCCGAAGCATCTACTAGCACCAAGAAGCCAAAGGACAAAGGGAAGGCTAAAGTTGGTAAAGTGGCTTTAGATGATGATAAGGTGATCATTGATGATGATGATTGGGCTCCAAGATCCTCAAGACAAAAAGGAGCTGAAGATTGTTGAAAGATTCATTATAGAGAAAACTGAAACGTCTGATGTTGAAAAGATGATTACGGATTTGGAAAAGAAATTTGAGAAGAAGCTAAAAATCGAAGAAATGTCCGATGTTGACAAATTATTTAAGCTAGACGAAGAAGTCCCGTATAAATTCAAGATGCCATCTTTTGCAAAGTTTGATGGAATCGAAAATCCTCACCTCCATGTGAAGCACTATATCACTACTATGCAATCTACCCGAGCTACTAAGGCTCAAACTTTAAGGTACTTTATTCTCTCATTAGACCCTGTTGTCCAAAATTAGTTCAACACCTTAGAGGAAAGTACTCAAAAAGATTGGGACATGTTATACAAGGCTTTCATTAAGCAATATGGATAAAATGTCGAGATCAAAGTTACCTTAATGGAAGTGGAGTCCATTAGACAAAGGCCAAATGAGAATTTTGTGGACTATGTAAAGAGATGGAGGAACAAGGCTACTTTGCTCAAGAAGAGGCCCAATGAATCTAATCAAACAAGGATGATTATGAGAAGGGTATTGCCTAGTCTTCATGAAAGGATATCTCATACACTCATCCCTGATTTCAAAGATCTTCTCCAAGCTGGTCTGCAATTTGAAGAATGGGAAAGAGAGAAGAATTGATTTTTGACAAGAAGGAATGAGAAAGGGAACTACCAGTCTGAAAATCAAAGTACACAAAAGGAAGTTGATGTTAATGCCACTAGTCAAGGAGGAATGAGGCAGTTTTTAGAATTAGGGAAGTCGCTGTCTTGGGTTCTCAATAAGCTATAAAAGAAGGGATTGTTACAACCCTTGACTCCTCATCCTGTGCCTAATCCTCTTCCACTTTGATACTAATGCATTTTGCCAATTCCATCAAAGGCCTGGATATGAAATGGACAATTGTATGAAGTTGTGGCATGAGATCCAGAATCTAATCGACAGTGGTAAGCTACCTGAGCCAGACAAGCCCAATACCAAGAACAATCCTTTCCCTAAATTTGGAAGAGTGCCACCACCAGCAACCTTCATGGTAGGAAAAGGATTGGAAGAAGATTTTGTTTTATCATCCTTTCAAGATGGGAAAATTGAAGATGTGAATTGGAAAGGAGCTTAACTCAATAAACTTTCCTTAGCTTGATTGTTGCTTTTCAATTTTGCTTTCTTTAATGTTTAATTGGAACAATTATATTTTTTCAAATTTAAAAGTTGTCTGAATAAATTACTTTCATCAAACGTTTTGTTTTTCATTGTTCATTTTGGTCCTCAACCGATGAGGAATCTAGTTTGATGTTCATAAATTAATGTGTATAGGCATCATGATTTGAGTGACTTTACTAGATGAGGGAATTGCTCTATAGCATTGAGTTGTGTATGCTTACTTAGAGAGGGCTCCTGCATAATTACCTTTGTCTAGGTCATAGTCAGTCTTAGAACATGCTTTGACAAACTTTCGAGGCAAAATTGAACTCTGCTTATTTAAGGGATAGATGATCTAGGCATTGTTTGGTTAGCCAACAACTAGTATCCTCCTAATTAAATATCAATCCCTAGTTGCCCCTTGAGCCTTCATAAAATTTTAGCTTTCTTTTCATTGGCTTACAAACCCCAACAACCTATCCTGAGCTATTGTGATACTTTTAACATGTCTTATGATCACTAAGATGACGAGGCAAGAAGATCAAAGAAAGGAATGCATAGCCAAGACTGTAAGGATAGTGGGTGTTCTCAAGACCATAAGGGTAGTTGAAGTTCACCTAATATCTCCAATTTATCAAAATAACATTAGAGTAACAAATGATTTATCCCTGTTAAAGGAGATTTATGTCACTCCACTTATCTATTATAAGAAACCCAAGTTGGTACAAACAAGACAACTCTTTTAGAGCTAGAGCCAAAAAAAAAAGAAAAAGAAAAACAAGAAGAAAAGGAAAGGAAAAAAGAAAATAAAGAAAATAAAGAAAATAAAAAGAAAATAAAACCCAAAAAGGCAGTTCAGAAAGCCAACTGAGTTCTCTTTTACCTTAAGTAGCAAAAGGCTTCCATTTGGTTTATAAGGATGGTTTGACTTGAATTGGTCCAACCCAACCAAAGATTCAATCAAAATTAGAGGAAAAGGAGAAAGACCATCCAGTTCTTGAAAGTTCTATACTTGACAGTCCTACAAGGAAGAAGGAAAAAATGATAAAATGCTCAAAGAAAGGGAAGAGTAAGAAAAATAAAAAGAAAGAAAAGGGAGAAGAAGAAAAGAAACGAATTTAGGTACTAAACTTTTTTGCAATGGCAAAGACTATCCCAATCAAGATCTAGATTAATGCAAAAAAGATTGGAGAACTCTCAAAGCTCTATCTTTTTATGCTCTCAGCTACCTAAAGTTCCAACAAGAAATTTGTAGTGTGAGGATTTGTCCATTGTGTCACATCAGCTCCAATCTCAAGATGGCTTTCATTTAATCCATGTCCCTTATAGACCCCATTTCAAGCCTATCAAAGACCTGTTGATCTCTCTTGGTAGGTAGAGTCTATTAGTGGAGATGGTTTTGATAAGCATGCATATGAGATAAACAATATTTAAACTCAAAAGAGATCATTGGCCAAGTAATTTGTATGTGCCTATCTGAAGTGCAACAATTCTTGCTTAAATAGAAATAATTCCCGAGTTTAGTATGGTAACTAGGGTTGTCATGTTATAGATATGTTAATTTGGACAAATCAAGCCTTGAGGTACATTGACATTGATTTGTCAAAGCCAACATTTGATTTCAAAATCAAAATTCAAAAAAAAAATGTTTTGTGACACAAAGCCTTCAAGTTAAGAGAAGTTTGTTGCATCATCAAAACTCGAAGGACACATTGGGCAAAGGAAATGATTACTAACAAGGTTATGAAGAAGTTACCAATTGACATACTGAATCATAATTTGAAATGGATGTATCTCTGTTATTTGGGGCCTCCATTATTCATGTTTTCAAATATCCCGATGATAAAAGCCATAAAAGTGAGGCCTCCTATCATTCCAGTGTAAGACAATGAGAACACTTTTGCTGATCACCTCGGTCTGTGGGTCGATGGAACCATTGTAAATATTATTCATGCATATCATGCATACATGAGCATATCACATCGCATTTTCTTATCTTGTATTGTCAAAGTAAACAGAAAACACCTTGTGAAGTAAAAGAATCAAAAGAAGATATTGAATCAAGGAGGTATGGAAAGCTTATTGCTTGAGGAAGCTCCTGTCATTTTGCAAAAGAAGAAATACATGCTTGTCCGAAGAACTAGACAATCTACAAATATCAACCAAAGCCAACATAAAAAATCATGGGTTTTAGCCTACACAGGGGGCAAAGTTTCTCCTTTTCAATTTTTGAGTTTATGCATGAACAAAACATTTTAAACTCACTTTCAAATATCTTGCCACGCAGGGGGCAAGGAGAAGATATGAAGGCTTGCTAAAATGGGCTGATATTTTTTTTTCATAATTGATGAAAAAGAAAAATAATTCTCAAAAGAATAAAAGAAGGAAAAAGAGAAAATTAGAATTCTCAAAAGAATGAAGATGCAAAAAATAAAAGATCAGTCCAGCTAAAAGAGTTGAAGCCAATGTAAAGACCCGATTTCCAATGGATAAAGATCCATGTTTCAAGGGTAAAGACCCGACCTCCAATGGATAAAGATCCATGTTTCAAGGGTAGAAACCTGACCTCCAGTGGATAAAGATCCATGTTTCAAGGGTAAAGACCCGATCTCCAATGGATAAAGATCCATGTTTTAAGGGTAAAGACCCGATTTCCAATGAATAAAGATCCATAGTTTTAGGGTGAAGACTCGAAGTCCAAAGGATGAAGATTCATTTTCAAGGGTGAAGACCTATGAGCGGGGATTTTCACCCCCACTCTCGGTGGAATAGTTCTTGCGACTTCGGCACTGTTTAAGCTCGGAGCCTTAGAGAACACGGACCTAGGTCCGGAGAAAATGGAGTCGCCACCCGGACAGGCCGGGAAAAAAGAAAGGGGTGGATGACTTGATTCCTAAGGAATCCCCAACCCCCTAATGGGTTCGGAAAGTTGGGTAAGTGTGGGGAAGGTGAGAAATGGCCCAACACCCCCACAACGCCCGGTTCATTGGAACCGGCCTCCTTTATAGGTCTTAATATTATAAAATTCTTAAGTATAACAACATTATCCATATTACACACAGTAATTAAAAGAAAGCATCATTATATTGAAATTAAAGCAATGTAGCAAAGTCTAAGCAAAGCAAATAAATGGACACCCATCCAAGGATGGAAACATGTCCTTACACCACATGCCTAAATAGGTCACCCACCAAAAGGTAGAAACATGCCCTTTACATTGGTTCTAAAATAGAAAAGCAATTTAATTTACATGATATTTAACTAATGAGGTACCCACCAAGTGGAAACATACCTCTTACAACATTTGAAAACCTAAAATAAATTGATAAAAGTAAATAATCATTCATCATAAATAAATCATTCATCCAAGGTATTAAATATCAATAAAAAGTAAACATCCATCCATGATAAATTAAATTAATCAAGCATTGAATTTAAATAAATTAAAGCATAAGAAATAAATCAAAGCATAATCAAATATAGAATTGAATATAGTAAATAAAATTCCAATTATAGCTACTATTTCCATTTAGGGCTCTTTATTTCATATGTTTAGGGTTTTGGATTTTCATAAGTTTAAGCTACTGTGACTTTTAAATAATTAAAATAAATTAAGGACTTTATGTTTTGAAAGATTGGTAAGACATTTTGATTAACCAAATTAAGGTTTGAATGGTAAAATCATGAAAGTAGGGTTTTGGACACTTTAAAATACTTTTGATTTGTGGCTTTAAATGATGATTTCAAGCTTACTGTGTAAATTTAAAATATTTGTGATTTATGGTTTTTTAAGTTTTAAAGGATTAAAGTTTTTTTAAAAAATTAAGGTTTAAGGTTTTAAGGGGTTAGGGTTTACTATTTTGAGTTTAGGAATTGAATTAGGGTTTTAGAAGTTTTGAATTAGGATTTCGGGTGATCTTAGAATTTTAGAATTTGGAAAAAGCAATTGAATATTTTTGGGAGTTTTATGAAAATAAACCAATGATTTAAAGTTTTTAAAGCAAAAAAAGGTAGTTTTTAAGGCTTTTGGAAAGAAACAGCATATTATTTAAGGGTTTTGAAAAGAAACATGTTAAATTAGGGTTTTAAGATTTTGATGAAACAAAAGTAGCAATTGTAAGTTTTTTTTTTTTGGAAAACAAAGCAACGGAATAGTATTTTTAACTTTAGAAAAATTAAATTAAAGGTTCTGGGATTTTTTTGTCTTTGAAGAATTAAGCTACTGTAAAAAAAAACAAAAAGAATTTAGAATTCAAACCTTCTTTCGTGGGGTTGCACCAAAATTGCTTCTTGGATCAACTAAATCAAAGGCAGTTTACCTTTGATGAATTGCTGAATTGATTTTCGGCTTCTCAAAAATCAGCTTGGTTCCACTACTTTCCTTCACAGATTCGGTTTCAAATTTTTTCCAATTTCCTCCTTAATTTCTGATTACTTTTCCTCTTTTTTGTGTTGTTATTTATAGAGGTTTTTTTTATGGTTTTTTTCTAGTTACTCATGGCTTTCAATATTTAATAAGAAAAGAAAACCGAAACCTAATTGTATTAGGTTTCAAAAAATTTGCATTGGAAAAATTGCGCTGGCGAAAAAATATGCCTCAGGAAAAATTGCGCTGGCGAAAAAATCTGTTGCAGCTGCGGGCGAAGTGCGCCTGCGGGCGGGCGAAGGCCATTTCGCCCGCAGGATTTTCCTTGGGGCGAAATGGCATGGCCATTTCTCACAGCCCGACTTTTTTATTTGATATTTTTTTATTATTTTTGAATTTTTATTCATTTTACCATTTTTACTAAAATAATTATTAAAATTAATTAAGATGCCATAAAAATTATTTTGGACTAATTAAAATATATTGGACAACACAAAAATTATTTTGGACTAATTAAAATATATTGGATTGGACCGGGTAAAAAATTAAGGGTCTACAGTTTGCCCCCTGCTTGAATGATCTGAAACTTCAATGAAAGAGAATGAAAAGCAACAAGACTTAATTTTTTAGATGGTTGAGGTTTTGGGTTCTGGACCCGGTTCGAGTCCTGGACTCAAGGATCTAATGAAAATTTTGGTTCTGGACCCGAACTAAGTTTTGGACTTAGAAATAATTCTAGGTTATGGACCTAAGGAAAATTTGGGTTTTGGACCCGGTTTGAGTTCTGGACTAGAGGATAATTCTAGGTTCTTGACCTAATGGTAAAATTTGGGTTCTGAACCTGGTTCGAGTTCTGGACTCAAGGATAATTCTAGGTTCTAGACCTAATGAAGATTTGGATTCTGGACTCAGGCTAAGTTCTGGACTTAGAAATAATTCTAGGTTCTGGACCTAAGGAAAATTTGGGTTCTGGACCCGAGCTAAGTTCTGGACTTAGGGAAGATTCTAGGTTCTGGACCTAAGGAAAATTTGGGTTCTAGACCTGAGCTAATAATTTTTTATTTCAAAAAGTTTGGCTAATTTTTATGCATATTTCTTATTGCCCCTGGGTGTAAAAATATTTATATACTCGTAATTATTTGAATAATTAAAGTGAATAATTGAATTTACTGTTTATGTACTGTGTAGTAACTGTTCATGCACTATTTACTGTTCATAAATTGTAAATTTACTATTTGCAAATAATATCAAATAGTATTTACTGTTGGAATTAGTAATTTCACTATTCATCAATAGTAATACTATTTATAAATAGTAAATTTACTGTTCATCAATAGTAATACTATTCATAAATAGTAAAATTTACTATTAATCAATAGTAAAATTTACTATTTATGAATAGTTTTGAATTTTATTTTTTGCTTGCCATTTCTCTATAAAAAGAAGTTGATATTTCATTTCATTTCATAGCAAAAATTTTCGCATTCTAATTCTCTCAAATTTCTTTCAATTTTAGCACATTTTTTTCAAAAATAATACATGCTTCGAGGTCAGGGACTCATTCTAATGCCGAGTTATTGGAGTTTATTCGGCACCATGAAGATGAAAATTTAGATATACTGGTCGGGATGTCGCTTCACTGCAGTTCCAACGAAAAGAGCGCGATAACTTTCTCTTGAATTTTTTATTATGAAAAATAAATTAATTTAAGTAGATAGAATAATATGTACTTACCTGGTATCAACTTACCTGGGTCTATGTTAGCATGATCGTTGCGTTGTTCGGGCTGGAGGGTGTATTTACAAAGCCCGACAATGGTACGATGTAATGCCTTCTCTGGTAAGGCGGATTATCCGAGATTGCGGCTTTGAGCAGTACGTCTTATAATTGCCGTCTGAGGAATATCAGGTAGACCGGAGCGTAGTCCAGGCGCTTGCAAAGCGATGGCTGGATACAACTCACACTTTTCACTTGCCCATTGGGGAGATGACAATTGGTCCAGTTGATTTTACTGCCATAACCGGCCTTCGATATGATGGTGCTCCGGTTCCTCTGACCAATGTAATTTTAACATTTGAAGAAATTCAGAAATTAATTGGTATGGAACCGTCATATAAAGGGACTTTTAAGATAAAAATCGAGCCGATCCATAGTTATTGGATGAACTACGAAGGATGGGTTGGCAGAGACATGGCCGAATAGTATGCTCGAGGAATTTTATTATATCTTCTCGGATCGACCATCTTAGGTAGCACTGTGTAATATCCCAAAGTATACCCTAAAAGTTTTGGTATTATTGTTGTATTTGGATTTAATGTATATGTTTAATTGGAAAGAGAAAAGAAGTAAAGAGAGAGTGTATATGTTGTATATATAGTGATATATACAACATATGCTAGTCAAAATATGGAAGTCAAAAGAGGATGAATTAATTATTTATAATTAATTAAATTAATTAAAAGGAAATTTAATTTAGTGAGTGGAAGAGGATATTTTAAATTATTTTAATATTATAATTGCTTGGTGGAGGTTTAAGTAGAGAAGAGTGTTTGACTTTGCTTCTTATTTTTCTTCTTCTCTTCTTCTTTTCCTTCTTGGCCGGGCATCACTAAAGCAATAGAGAGAAAGAGAGTTTTTGTTTTCCAAGCTCAAGATTTAAGGAGATTTCAAGTGATCAAGTTGGAAATTTAAGAAGTTTCATCATTTTTGGTAAGTTTCCACTTGATTTCCTTATTTTATTTTAAGTTGTATTTCAGTTTGATGATTGATTGTGGATAGTATGAGTATATTTGATTGTGGTGTGTTTGAGAGTGTTGGGTTTAATTGATTGTGATTTTGGAGTTGAATGGAAGAGTAAGAGTTGTGTTTATGTTATGGTTTTGAATTGGTAATTGATGTATGTTGTGAGTTTGAGCAATTATTATCTTGGATTTTCAAGATGTTTGTGTTTAATAAAGTTGGAAGCCTAGAATACATGAGTTTGATTGGAAACAGAAGCAAAATGGATGCCACGACCGTGGCCCTTGGATGCCACGACCGTGGGGGTGTTATGCAAATTGGACAAATTCATTTTCTAACCCACGCCCGTGGGGGTTGTGAGGCCACAACCGTGGGGTTGTGAGGCCACGACTGTGGGGTCCTAGATAGTAGTTTTGGCTTGTATTTTGTGATCTATGGGTCTAGGATGAGACTAATAGGTGAATAAGTGTATTGGAATTTATGTGTATTTTTATATAAGTGTGTATTATTCCTTTTGAATTAGGTTGTGAAGAGGTTGAGTTGCCCTAATCCTAGTAGTGAAGAATTCTTTGAAGAGGAAGTGTATAGATTGGTGTGAGTTGTTCTTGAGGTAAGTACAAACCCTACATTATTGCATACATTTACATGACATTGGGACTTAACACATTTGGTTGTAAATGTGTTAAGTAATCTATTATATTGTTGATACATTTTATTAATGTTATGATTTGCATAATGTGAAAGATATGATGATCATTCAAAATGTATGTTCAATGCAATTGGTTGTGGATACTTTAATGATGAATTGCTTTAATGGGAATTGAGATATGATGAGATGTGAAGCCATTATGGTTGGCTATAATGATTCAAATGAAATAATTGAGGCATGGTTGCCTAGATGATCATGAAGAAATGTGAAGCCATTGTTGTTGGCTATAATATTGCAAATGAAATAATTGAGGCATGTTTGCCTATATGATTAGGAGGAAATGAGAATGGAATTGATAATGAAATAATGAATGAATTGTGTGTCTAACGTGTTATTCCATTTTCAGAGTTTTGTTATTGGTGGCATGCCTGATAGTAACAATCTGTTGAAGCTAGGTTGGGCTTGATCCTCGAAACCAAGTTGGGTTGAAGTTTAGTATGCTTAACTCCCCTTGAAGCTTGGTTGGGTCTAGCCCTTGAAGCCTAGTTGAGATGTTACAACCCTTGAAGCTAGGTTGGGTTTGGTTCTTGAAGCCAAGTTGGGTTGATACTTAGCATGCTTTGTTCCCCTTGAAGCTTGGTTGAGCCTAATCCTTGAAGCCTAGTTGGGATAATGATAATGATAAATGTGATAATTGAACCAAAAAATTAACTCTGAAAGTTGAATGGCATATTAGTGTCTTTTGGGCCCATGCTTGTCTTTGTTTCAAGGTGATTCATGAATAATGAAACAATTGAATAATAATAGCGGAATGTAGTGTTATGAAAAATATGAATATATCATTTATTATTATTGTCTTTATTGTTGAAATGTGTGACATTGGCATTGCATTGAAGCATATTATTATTGTGGTTTGTACCACTAAGCTGTTGGCTTAGCGCAATTGTGGTTCATCGCGCAGGTGACAGGGTAGAGCCAGAGAGTTCAGCTAGACCGAGTTGAGTCTAGATTCTGAAGCGTTGATAAGGGGCTTAAAGATCAGAGACAAACTGCCAAACATGAATAAATGTAATGTTTTGTAAAATTTGATTTTTGATGTATATATATATTTGTAAATACCACTATATTTTCCGCTGTGTGTTGAATAAACATTTTATCTATTGTACTTTATAATATAATTTGAATGTTTTAAGTTTTCTCATACTATTGTATAAAGAAATGATTTGTTTGTTTAGTAAACTGTAGCATAAATTGAAAGATTATTTTGGTTTAATATAAACCGTGGCACTCCTGTATTCGGTATACGTATATTATAGAAGTAGTAGTGTGTAGTGTGCGTATACAGGATATAGGGGTGTTACAATTGTTTTGGTATCAGAGCCTAGGTTTGAGATTCTCAACCTAGGTAAATTGTAAGAAAAAGAACATTTTGATTCTAAAATTTGGTTTTTAAATAAGATACATGTTTTGGTATTGGCATTCTCTGATCTTTAATGACGTATATTCTGCTGTGTTTACAGATATAGGTAGTGATGACATCTCAGTTACGTCAGTCTATAGAAGGTAGTGCTGAGAGTGTAGCTCTTGAAGAGGGTAGAGATGGAGCTAGGGTTGATAGAACTGGAGAGGCACCTGTTCCTGTGCAAGAGAGATCAGCTGCTGATGAGGTTCCGCCGGTTTGGTTACGGCATGTGGTAGAATTGTTGAGGCAAGCTCTAGTGCAGCAACCGCCACCGCCACCACAGCCTCAAGTGCCGGTGAGACATTATGATAAATTGAGGAAGTATGGGGCTGAGGATTTCTTTCGCACCAGATCCTGCAGTAGCTGAGCAGTGGTTGGATAGAGTGCAGAGGGTGTTTATTCAGTTGCAAGCCACTTCTAAAGAGAAATTTGATTATGCTAGATCCCTTTTGCAGAAAGATGCTTATGATTGGTGGAAGACGATTCCTCATGCCATGGATGATCCACCGACGTTGTCATATAGTGATTTTCTGAGGGAGTTTGAGTAGAAACATACTCCGAGGGAGTATAAGGATGTTAAGAAAATGGAATTTCTGAATCTGAGACAAGATAACCGAACTGTAATAGAGTATGAGGTAGAGTTCATCCGGTTGAGTCATTATGCCGGGGGAATTATTGCAGATGAGATTGACCGGTGTAGGAGATTTGAGGAAGGGTTGAGGCCCTCTATTATGTGCATTGTTGCTGGTTCTCGGTATTAGGATTTTTCTCAGTTAGTTGCAGCAGCTAGAAGTGTTGAAAGAGCGCAGGGTATTGCAACAGCTGCTACGGAGGAGGAGACTAGAGTTAGGAGATCTCAGTTTGAGGCAGGGTCTTCGTCTATAAAGAGAGGCAGAGGAAGTTTTGTTCCGAGAGTCAGTAGGAGCCAGAGACAGTCGGGTAGGTCAGTTCAGTATCAGAGGCAGAGACTGAGACCTACAGTTTCTGTAGCAAGTGCTCCGACTCCAGTGGTTCAAAGATCCATTCCATCTGTATGTGTTCATTGTGGTAGGACACATGGGGGTACTTGTTGGAAGACGGGTGGATCAAGAGTATGTTTTAGATGTGGGTCACCAGCTCATTTTATCAAAGATTGCCCTGAGCTACAGGATGATAGACAAACTGATACTGCAGCTTCTCGACCCAATGTTAGCAGAGGTGGTCGAGGGGGCAGAGGTTTTAGCAGAGGTGGTAGACCCGGGATCAGTCAGAGAGGAGGCTCTACATCCGGAAGCAGTAGGCCAGATGAGGCTGGGTCTTCTCAGAGAGTGTATGTGATGCAGAGGCAGCCATATACTTCAGTAGTTATTGCGGGTACATTTTCTTTATTTGGCATTTCAATTCTTGCTTTGATTGATCCAGGATCTACTCATTCATACATAAGTGCATCTATCTTGTCTGTGTCTGAATTACATTCTGAGTCCTTAGGATTTGATGTCTTGGTGACAAATCCTTTAGGGCATAGTGTTGTGGTGAGTAAGGTGTATCATGATAGTTCAGTTGTGGTGCAAGGTGAGGAATTTTTGGGTGATTTGATTGAAATGCCTTTTAAGGAATATGATTTGATCTTAGGCATGGATTGATTGTCTAAGCATGGAGCTATGGTAGACTGTCAAAAGAAGTGTGTTACCTTGAGAACCGGTGATGATAGAAATGTGATGGTATCTAGTGAGCAGAGACAACTTACATCATTGTTTGTTTCAGTTGTTGTAGCTAGAAAGTTTATTAGAACAGGGTGTGATGCTTATCTTGCTCATGTTGTGGATACCAGAGTAATGGGTTCTCAACTTGATAGTATACCCACAGTTGCGGAATTTTCAGATGTTTTTCCAGAGGAGTTGCCAGGGTTACCCCCTAAGAGAGAGGTTGAGTTTGGTATCGATTTGTTGCCTGGTACCACTCCCATCTCTATTACTCCTTATCAAATGGCACCTTCTGAGTTGAGAGAGTTGAAGGTACAGTTGCAGGAGTTGTTGGATAAAGGGTTTGTTCGCCCTAGTGTTTCTCCGTGGGGAGCTGCTGTTTTGTTTGTAAAGAAGAAGGATGGTACTTTGAGGTTTTGCATTGATTATAGGCAATTGAACAAGGAGACTATCAAGAATAAGTATACTTTGCCTAAGATTGATGATCTCTTCGATCAGTTGAAGGGAGCAACAGTGTTTTCTAAGATTGATTTGAGATCAGGGTACCATCAGTTGAGAGTCAGAGCTGAAGATGTTCCTAAAACAGCTTTTTGCACAACGTATGGGCATTGTGAGTTCTTGGTGATACCTTTTGGGTTGACAAATGCACCTGCAGCTTTCATGGATTTGATGAATAGGGTGTTTAGGCCCTATCTGGATCAGTTTGTGGTGGTCTTTATTGACGATATTTTGGTGTATTCGTGTAATGAAGAGGATCATGACAAGCATTTGTGAATTGTATTGCAGACCTTGAGAGAGAAGCAATTGTATGCTAAGCTGTCAGAATGTGAGTTTTGGCTTGATCAAGTGACTTTTCTGGGTCATGTGGTGTCGACAGATGGTATAAGAGTTGATCCGAGTAAAGTTGAGGCCATTTTGAATTGGAGTCCACTGAAGTCAGTGACTGAAGTTAGAAGTTTTCTGGGTTGGGCAGGCTATTATCGACGGTTTGTGAAAGGTTTTTCTTTGATAGCTACTCCACTCACTAGATTACTTCGAAAGGGAGTTAGATTTGTGTGGACAGATCAGTGTCAAGCTAGTTTTGAGCAGTTGAAGGAGATGTTGACTCAAGCTCCTGTTCTTACTTTACCTGTGGAAGATAAACCATATGTGATTTACAGTGATGCTTCACATAATGGTTTAGGTTGTGCTTTGATGCAAGAGGGTAAAGTCGTAGCTTATGCTTCTCGGTAGTTGAAGCCGCATGAGTTGAATTATCCGACGCATGATTTGGAGTTAGCAGCCATAGTTTTTGGTTTGAAGATTTGGCGACACTATTTTTATGGAGAGAAGTGTTTTATTTATACAGATCATAAGAGTTTGAAATATTTGGGGGTTCAAAGAGAGCTTAATCTTCGGCAAAGACGGTGGTTGGAATTGATTAAAGACTATGACTGTTTGATTGATTATCATCGTGGTAAGGAAAATGTTGTTGCAGATGCCTTGAGTCGGATGTCTTTGGTAGGTTTAACTGCTTATTCGCTCCCGTTGCTTGTTGAGTTGAAAGCATTGCATGCTAGTTTTGAATCATGTGATGATGGTGCGTTGTTGGCTCAGTTGCAATTGAGACCGGTGTTGTTAGATCAGATTAAAGAGGCTCAATTGGCTGATGAGAAAATTCAGAAGATTGTGTCAGATTGCCAAAATGGAGAGAATAGAGATTTTCATGTGAGAAGTGATGGTAGTCTTTGGTTTAAGAATAGATTGTGTGTTCCTGATGATGCTAGTATAAGAAAGATTATTTTAGAAGAAGCACATCAATCGGTTTTTGCTATGCACCCTGGGAGTACTAAGATGTATCAGGATTTGAAGCAACATTATTGGTGGTCAGGTATGAAGAGAGACATTGTAACATCCCTATGCATGCCCTAGAAGTTTTGTTGTTGTTGTTGTTGTTGGTTTGAATTGAGAAATGGGAAGAGAATGTTTTTGTATGGTGGTTGGGAAAGAAAAGAGGGTTTAGAGATAATTGTATATGTTGCTTATATGGTGATATATATAACATATAAAGTGGTCAAAATGGAAAGTCAAGGAAAGAGGATATTTTTGTGTTGGTTGTGAATTACTTAAATGGGTATAGATATGACAAAAGCTTAGTTAAATGGATGAGGGTATTATAGTAATTTTCTTTTGGATGGGTATTTAATGCCTATTGACTTTGTGTTTCTTCATCATTTCTTCTTCTTCTTGTTGTTGGGTGGCCGGCTCATTAAAGAGAGAAGAGAGCAAGAGAACAAGTGATGGTTTTGATGATTTCAAGTTCAAAGTGAAGGAAGTTTTCAAAGTTACAAGTTGGAGTTTCAAGGAATTTCATTATTTAGTAAGTTTGCTCTTGTTTACCCTTGTTATTTTTGAAGTTATGCTTGAGTTGAGTTGTGATTTGATGATGGTATGATTAAGTTGCTTATGGTGTGATTTTAAGTATTGATTTTGCTTGATAGATGAGAAGTTGGGTTGGTGTTGGTGATGGAAGAGTAAGAGTTGTGTTTAGTGAAATTGTTTCTGTTTTACAATTAGTAAAGGCTGTGATTTGTATGATTTTTAATTAATTATAAAAAAATGTTTTTGAAGTTAATTTTTGATATGTTGTGTCTCTATGAGTCTAGAATGACTGAAAAATATGTTGATTCGATTTTGGAATGGTTATGAGTTTAGAAAGATTATTTTTATTAGACCTGTTCCAGCAGGTACCTCAACTGAGACAACTGTATTTCGGGATTTTTAATAAAATGTAGAAAAATCATATCCAATTGAATTTTGGATATGTTGTTTCTTAGTGAGTCTAGTATTTGAGAAAAATAATTTGGAACCACGTTGATTGAATTTGATTTATGGAATTCACAAAGTTCAGAATTGCTGCCAGGATGCAGGGCAATTGGGGCAGTCTGGTTAGGTGAACTATTTGACCAAGATTTTGTGTTCAGTTTGATCTGAAATTTTAAAGGAATGATTTTAAGATACAAAACTAAATTCTGTAAAAATTTTAGAATTTTTAGTCAAGTAGATTATTTTATACAATTTTTCAAAATAAGGTTAAAATGGAGTCTAAAACCAGAATGTACTATTCATATGGTCATTTTGCTAATATTCCTTTTGGATTAGGTTGTGAAGAGGTTGAATTGCCCTAATTGCATTGTTGAGATTGAATAATGTTATGTTATGCATTGTGAATGGTAATGTGTTTCATGAGTAATGCACATTGAAATGTTATACCAAAGATGTTATAGTGATTCAAATGAAATATGATTGAAGCATGCATTGATGATAGGATTGAATAATAATGTGAGTGTTTAGATAATGTAATGAATATTGTATATAATGATTGCTTAACTTGCTTGTGAAAAAGAAATGAATTAAAAAGTTATTGATAAGTTTAATGAACGGACCTATCCGTCTCCTGCGGAACCATGCGGACCCAGTGGGTTGGGCAACCGATCTTGGACTACCGATCTGGTAGGAGGAAGGTTCGATATAGTCAGTATTATACGTACCTATTTGCCTCCTGCGGAACCATGCGGACCCATTGGAATGGGCAACCGAACTTGGACAACCGACCTGGATGGGGAAAGGTATGTTACTGATAATGTTATACGTGCCTTTTTGCCTCCTGCGGACCCTTGGGATTGGAGGGCAACCGACCTGGTTGGGAAAGGGTACGTATATAAAGTCATAGTTGTTGGCTATAATGATAAATTTAAATGAGTATAATGAATGGTGCTATTATATGAATATTGATGTGACATTGAACAAAGCAACATATTGAATAAATAATATGCTTTTGATTGATATATGTAATTAATTTGTGACATTGCATTTTAGCATGAATTATCTTACTAAGCCCTTGGCTTAGCGCGATAGTGTTTAATCGCGCAGGTAATAGAGCTGATAGAGTCAAACCCGAGAGTTCATCAAGACCAAGTGAGAGTAGACCTTGAAGAGTTGATTTTGGGAACTTAAAGATCAGAAGAGAATTGCCAATCATGTATACTTCTTTATATTTTGTAAAGTAATGTTTATAATGTAAAAGTATGGATATATTTAAATATGTAATCAAGTGTTTGTAAATATGTACATATTTTATGACTTCCGCTGGGTAATATTTAAATGTATATATATATATAACTAATATGTTTTGTTTTATAAGTAAATGATCTACTTTTCTATAATGTATAATGATAAGGGTATTGTATCAAGTTTAAAGTGTTTTGAATATTAAGAAAACCGTAGCATCCCTATGTTTGATGCACTTATGCTACATTGTTGTGGTTGTAGTGTGTGGGCATTGGATATGGGGGTGTTACAAGAAGTGTAAATCCTTTTTGTAGGTTGTAGTTGAGGTTATAAGGGGGATTTATTGGAAGTGTACTGAGAATGATTTTGGTTGCATTGGTTTGTGTAAAAATATTTTCAAAAATCAGAAAAAAAAAACCAGTTTTGTCGACACTTGGGACTCAATTTTTAAGTGAAACTATGGCAAAATTTCTATAAAAATTGGAACTAAAATTTGACTAAGTAAAATTGGTAGCAACATTAGGTTAGTGTGGCGCCTCTACTCAGCTTACACACGTAGGTCGGGAAGGGGTGTTACAGACATTGCGGAGTTTGTATCTAAATGTCTCACTTGTCAGAGAGTGAAAGCTGAGCATCAAGTTCCAATAGGGTTGCTTCAACCTTTATCAGTGCCTGAATGGAAATGGGAACGAGTGGCAATGGATTTTGTATCTGGTTTGCCGTTGACTCAGAAGAAGCATGATGCTATTTGGGTGATTGTTGATTGGTTGACAAAGACAGCTCATTTTCTTCCAGTTCGGATGGACTATTCTCTTGAGAGGTTAGCTGAGCTGTATATCAGTGAGATAGTGAAGTTGCATGGAGTCCCAATTTCTTTAGTGTCTGATCGAGATCCCCGGTTTACTTCGAGATTTTGGAAGAGTTTACATAGTGCTTTAGGTTCTCGATTGCACTTTACCGCTGCTTTTCATTCACAGTCAGATGGGCAGTCAGAGAGAGTGATACATATTATAGAGGATATGTTGAGAAGCTGTGTCATTGATTTTTCTAGAAGTTGGGATAGATTTTTGCCACTTGTGGAATTTGCTTACAACAACAACCATCAATCCAGTATTGGAATGGCACCGTTTGAGGCTTTGTATGGAATAAGATGCAGAATGCTTCTGTGTTGGAATGAAGTTGGAGAAGGCAAATTGGTTAGTCCTGATTTGATTAAAGAAACGGAAGAGAAAGTGAAAATAATTCGGGATCGGTTGAAAGCAGCTTCAGATCGACATAAATCTTATTCAGATTTGAAGAGGAGAGACAGAGAGTTTGATGTTGGAGATAAAGTATTTTTAAAAGTGTCTCCTTGGAAAAAGATTTTGAGATTTGGTCGTAAAGGGAAGCTAAGTCCTCGTTTTATTGGACCTTATGAGGTATTGGAAAGAGTTTGACCAGTTGCTTATCGACTTGCTTTGCCGCCTGAGTTGGATAGAATTCATAATGTCTTCCATGTTTCTATGTTGCGGAGGTACAGGTCAGACCCATCTCATATCTTGCCAATTGAATTTATTGAGGTGAGTCCAGATTTGACTTTTGAAGAAGAACCAATTGCTATTTTGGCACATGAAGTGAAAGAGTTGAGAAATAAGAAAATGCCACTTGTGAAAGTTCTTTGGAAGAATCATGCAAAAGAAGAGGCAACTTGGGAGAGTGAGCAAGCGATGCGAGATCAGTATCCTCAGCTGTTTCAGACTTGATATCAAGTAATTTTGAGGACGAAATTTCTTTTTAGAGGGGGAGAATTGTAATATCCCAAAGTATACCCTAAAAGTTTTGCTATTATTGTTGTATTTGGATTTAATGTATATGTTTAATTGGAAAGAGAAAAGAAGTAAAGAGAGAGTGTATATGTTGTATATATAGTGATATATACAACATATACAAGTCAAAATATGGAAGTCAAAAGAAGATGAATTAATTATTTATAATTAATTAAATTAATTAAAAGGAAATTGAATTAAGTGAGTGGAAGAGGATATTTTAAATTATTTTAATATTATAATTGCATGGTGGAGGTTTAAGTAGAGAAGAGTGTTTGACTTTGCTTCTTATTTTTCTTCTTCTCTTCTTCTTTTCCTTCTTGGCCGGGCATCACTAAAGCAATAGAGAGAAAGAGAGTTTTTGTTTTCCAAGCTCAAGATTTAAGGAGATTTCAAGTGATCAAGTTGGAAATTTAAGAAGTTTCATTAATTTTTGTAAGTTTCCACTTGATTTTCTTATTTTATTTTAAGTTGTATTTGAGTTTGATGATTGATTGTGGATAGTATGAGTATATTTGATTGTGGTATGTTTGAGAGCGTTGGGTTTTAATTGATTGTGATTTTGGAGTTGAATGGAAGAGTAAGAGTTGTGTTTATGTTATGGTTTTGAATTGGTAATTGATGTATGTTGTGAGTTTGAGCAATTATTATCTTGGATTTTCAAGATGTTTGTGTTTAATAAAGTTGGAAGCCTAGAATACATGAGTTTGATTGGAAACAGAAGCAAAATGGATGCCACGACGGTGGCCCTTGGATGCCACGACCGTGAGGGTGTTATGCAAATTGGATAGATTCGTTTTCTAACCCATGCCCGTAGGGGTTGTGAGGCCACGACCGTGGGGTTGTGAGGCCATGACCGTGGGGTCCTAGATAGTGGTTTTGGCTTGTATTTTGTGATCTATGGGTATAGTATGAGACTAATATGTGAATAAGTGTTGAACTCTGATTAACTCTACCACAAAGCGTCACTCGCAAGTATACGAGGTAGCTGTAGCAAAGGTGATCGCCCCAAGGTCGTCTCTCAAAGAAGCTAAATAAGCTAATTGATTATCAGATTATAAATAACAAGTGATTAATAAATTTAAATTGCTAACAACTAATGAAGAAGATCGATTGGAGTTTAAAACAATAAAAGTAAACTAAGCTGATGTATTAATTCACTTAATAGAATGGTCTAGGGTTTGCACTTCTCTACTACTTATATGTATGAACGGTTATTTCTCTCAACCAATTTAATTTCAAAGATTAAATCTCAAGCAACTTAATTAATCGAGTCAAGGAAATAAGCTCTCGCATTCAAACCTCTTTCAACTAATCTTGTTACAATTGATATGATCTTTTTCTTAGGCTATATCTCTAATTCACCTAAGTCCCTAATTGAATTGTTCCAGCATTAGACTTCATCTCTCAATCCTTCATCTAATACCTTAAACACATAATTGGTGGCCAATCAATTATATATTAACAATAATTCCATTCAATCAAGGCTAAAGAAATAATTCAGTTAAGAGCAATAACCAATTCATACAATCATAGCAAATCCAAACAAACCCTAGACTAGATCAAATTAGTTCATATTAATGTTATCAAACATACTCATCTCATTAATATTCAAAGAAATCAATTTAGACATGATAATATTCATAAATACAGTTCCAATGAAATTAAAGAGATAAAGTTCGAGAACAAAACCAAGTTACAAACTTCTTAGCTCTTGAAGAATCTCTTGTTCAGAACTTGCTCGAAGAATGTATCAATGGCAAGAACAAATCTAATCTAGGCTAGTTTTAATCCAAGTGTAATCAATAATCAAAGAAAACAAGATATGAAAACCCTCACTCTTCTTTGACGGCTAAACAAAACTCAAAATCTCAACAACCTCTTTGAAAACCCTAATTTTTAATATTTATACGAAACCTCCGCTCCAAAAATCCGCGTCTTCATTAATCCATGAGATACACGGCCAGACTCAAAGGAACTTGGCCGTGTTTGAGGTTCTTGGAGGGACACGACCACAAGCTTGGCCGTGTCCCCTGAAGGTGTCATCTACTGCTTGATTTTCATCTTTCTTTTGCTTTGGACTTGAGTGTGACACGGCCAAGCTTAAACAACTTGGTCGTGTTGGACAATTTTGGAGGGACACGGCCACAAGCTTTGTCGTGTCCCTTGCTTTTGTCACCTTCTGTGTCTTGGTCTTCTTCCTTAGCTTGGTATGGGACACGGCCAGTGGCATGACCATGTCCTCTGAGTGTGTTAGCCACTACCCAATTTTTCCCTTTCTCTTGATTCATCAGTTTTTTCCTTCCTTAGCATGGTTCCTTACATATTTAACCTAAAACAAAACTTGAAACAAACTTTAAACAAGAATTAAATAAATATTAACCAACAAAACATGACACCACACTTAAAACTAGGACAAAAATAACAAAAACACCGAAATAAATTAAAACTACCAAAATTAATGAAAACACTAAATAAACCGATTGAGACTACCAAAATACCTAAAGAAAACAATAATTATCATAATAAATAAGATACAAATCTATAACAAAAACTAATAAAACAACTACCCCACACTTAAAACTTTGCTTGTTCTCAAGCAAATTCACATGGCATGAATTAAAAACTCAATCAAATTAACTATAATTCCAGTATATAAGTTGAAATCCTTTAAAACTCAGCCATAAATAATTGCAATTTACTTCAATAAAGGATTTTCTTAACTCATTCATTAATCCAGACATACAAATCTTATCTCTCATCTAAGTGTTTCACTCGATTTCAAAGGTTAATTCACTCAGACCACTCATGACTGCATACTACCATAAACTTGCTTAATTATCCAATCTCTCTCACTGATTTTCTCAAGAAATAATCAGAAGGTCTTTCATTTGGATGTAATGGGGTTAAGGTGAAGGTGTGAGAAAAGACATTTAAGCTGGAGCATCAAGAAATGGAGTATCTAAATTAGACAATACTCTTGCTAAGAAACTCATAACTCCCTCAAATGGCATATTCAGCAACCCTTGATACTTTCACATACTTGCATATTTGAAGAAAAATACAAGAGTCAACATTCCTCTAATGCTAGAAAATATATGAATTTTGTATATATATATATATCTTTTTTTTTTAATTTTCTCTTTCTCTTTTTCTTTTATTTTTATCATCATTTTTTTTAATATATATATATACAAAATATAAACTTGCATAGAACATCTAGCTTAAAATGTAGAGGAAAAGAATAATCAACTCTTAAACAAATACAATGTGCAAAGTATGCATTTCAACCCCAAATAGCAATACCATTTTTTTTTTGCTTACCCCACATTTTTGAATTAAACCACCCTCTTGTCATATCATAAAACTCCATTCCTTAATGCAAGTATGATGATAGTAAGAACATGTTAAGTTGAGAATTGTGTTGATCAATTAATAAAAGGTCAAAGGCTCAACTTGGCTCACTAAGGAATTCAATATTAAGGGAGGTCTTTTTAAGCTAAAGGGCTATCCTAATTTGCCTTCATCATTTTAAAACTTGAGATTAAATCATAATGTGAGTTCAATTAGTATGCAAAAGCAAGCTCTAGAGATGCAAAATCATGAAGGTGCACACTTAAGAAAAGAAAATCAATTGACAATAATATTCAATCTATGAGGCTCAAAACTCACAAAGGTGGGTTCTCAAAGATTTATATGTCATGAATTGCAGAATGTGAAAATTGATCCTGAATGAATTCAAATGCTAATCACTATGCTGATACTAAAGTCTCAACTATAATGCTAGAATCAAAGAAAAGTCAATAAGTTTTCAACAATTATGCCATGCACAACAACAACAAAACAAGAATTAAAGAAAAGTTTAAAGATTACCCCACACTTAGAATTTATATTGTCCTCAATGGAAAACAAGAATAATAAAGAAAAAGAGTTAAAGGACAACCTGTCTTCCATCGTATCCCGGTGAGGCAAAACCCTAACTTTTCATCACAAACACAAATGTTCAAAAACAAAGTACAATATATAAAATAAAATATCCAAAATATAAAATGTTAACATTACAAACAAAAACGAAAAATAATAACAAAAATATGCTAAACACAATAAAGCAAGGAACTCAAAATCTACGGTGAAGGCGGATGTGAAGATGATGCAGTCGAGGGATGGAGACTTAAAATCTTAGCAAGGTTGCTATTAATTTCATCCAACTGTTGCAAGACCGCAGCATGATTACGGTCCACCTTGCCCTCCAATGCCTCAATCCTATTAAGTATCTCTTGATTATCTGAGACTGGAGCATCTTCATCTAAATCAAGAGAATCCGAGTCGGACTCCTCTTGGACTCGAGGTCTCTTCTGTTTGTCCCCCGATACTTCTGGCTCAGCTGAAGCCATCATATACGCCCCTCTCCTATGCACCACCATATGCATCTTCTCTAATGTGGCCAAATCCAATGAATCATTACCCAAAATTCTAGTCATGCGATAGGTACTCGGGTCAAAATCATCAAGAAGGGCTACTGCCAATGTGGTAACCAATCCTCCAATACAAATTGCCCCCTTCTTTTTATTGGCCACACTATCAAAAATATCAGCTAACCAGTAGCCGAAACTAATGGGCACTGCATTACACGCACAATCCAAGAAAAAGAGCTCACTCAATTCCACTACACCTGGGCTCTCCTTCCTAGCAAAGAATCTGTAGGACATAAAACGATGCAAGTACCTCAAAGCGGGATTGCTCAATTTAGTTGTTTTGGCTGATTTGGCCACATAAGTCCCAGAGCCTAATGCTCCCCAAGCAAATTGTTGTTTAAACTCCTTAGGTATTGACCTTTCCCCGTGTTGATGGAAACCATATATAGCATTCAATTGTTCAATATTAATCACAAATGATTTCCCAAGCAATTTAAAACTCATCCTAGAGCAAATTTTTTGTTCATCTCTTTCAACCTTAAGAGATGTAAAAAATTCCAAAGTCAGCTCTTGAAACTGCAAAGGTCGCAAGGAGACTAGGTTCTCCCACCCAAGAGTTTGCACATAACGATAAAAATTATTCCTAATTTGCAGAGCCTTAAGGGATTCATCATTAACATACCTCGTCGGGAAGAAACCCCGAGCCAAAAGATTCATTCTCTTCAAAGATGAAAATGATGAAGATGAAGATGCACCTTCAGTTGTAGGTCTCTTCTTCTTGCGGTGGGAAACCATCTTCATTCTTGGCATCTCGAAAAATCTGAAAAATTTGACACTAAAACTTGATTAAATCGATCTTTTGTGAGAGAAGAAGTTTTAACAGATTAATTTAAGTTTTGGTGAAGAAAATTGAGATTTAATGGAGATTTTGGAGCTTTGAAACACAATCAATGGAGGTTTGTGAGAGAGAGAAGTCGAGAGAGCGAGAGAGAGAACAGAAAGATCTAGGTATTGGAATGAGCAAACAGTGCAAAAATCGTGTTTTTAAAGTGTAAAAGTGAAGGGACACGGCCAAGCTTGGATAGACACGGCCGTGTCTAGTGTGTTTTGAGGGACACGGCCAGTGACTTGGCAGTGTCCCATGGGTGTGTTTGCCTCTGTGAAGAAAAGTTGCAAAAACTAAAATAAAGGAGTTTTGGGTGAAGCTTGGCCGTGTCACCTACTGCCCTTTTTATTTTATTATTTTTTTAATTTTATTTTATATCACCAAATCTTAAAGAAATTGCAAACCTCTTCTTCAATCCACCCTGAAACACATTAGAAAAATAAAAACAGATCAAAGCACCCATTCCATTTATTTAAACAAACATAAAATCAAAATTGCTAAATTTAAAATTAGAACTATGAAAAAGAAATGCAAACCGATGGGATGCCTCCCATTTAGCGCTTCTTTAATGTCATATAGCTAGACATCTCTGCAAGACTTAGGGATCGTGGATCAAAGTGCTGTCAATGATCCTTACTTCTTAAAATCCTTCATTATATGGTTTAACTCTCTATCCATTTACTTTAAAAGTTTCATTTGTTTGAGAGTTAAGCAATTCAATGGCACCAGAAGGATATACCTGAGTTATCTCGAAAGGACCACTCCACCTAGACTTGAGTTTACCTAGAAATAGACGAAGACGAGAGTTAAAAAGTAAAACTTTCATACCTAGACTCAAAGTCTTTCGCACTATAATTCTTTCATGAAGTGCTTTAGTGCGATCCTTATAATCCTCGAGCTCTCATATGCCTCATTCCTCAGCTCATCTAACTCTGAAATTTGCAGAAATCATTCTCTTCATCTTGTCCAAGTCCAAATTCAGAGTCTTGATTGCCTAATATGCTTTCTGCTCTAACTCCACTGGTAAATGACAAGCCTTACCAAAAACCAATAGGTATGGACTCATGCCCAAAGGAGTCTTGAAAGCAGTCCGATATGCCCAAAGTGCATCATGCAATCTACTCGCCCAATCTTTTCTTGATAAGTTGACTGTTTTCTCTAGAATACCTTTTATTTGCTTGTTGGATGTTTCAACTTGCCCAGAAGTCTGTGGATGGTATGGGGTTGCCACCTTGTGCTTCACACCAGATTTGTGCATTAACTTCTCAAAGAGTCTGTTGCAAAAATGACTTCCCCCATCACTGACTATCACTCTTGGTGTGCCAAACCTGCTAAGAATGTTTTCCTTCACAAATTTAACAACCACATTAGCATCATTAGTACGGGTGGGGATTGCCTCCACCCATTTTGAAATATAATCAACAATAACTAAATTATATTCATAACCAAATGACTTGGGGAAAGGACCCATGAAGTCTATTCCCCATACATCAAACAGTTCAACAACAATATATGATTGAAGGGGCATTTCATTCCTCCTCCCAATGTTACCCACTCTTTGACAGTTTTCAACAGTGCTTACAATACTCTTGAGCATCTTTGAATAGAGTAGGCCAGTAAAAACCACTTTGAAGCACCTTTTCTGCAGTCTTTCTTCCTCCAAAATGACCACCACAATGAAGGTCATGACAAAATTTAAGAACACTCAGTTGTTCTTCTTCAGATACGCACCTGCGAATTATCTCATTTTTGCAAATCCGGAATAGGTAAGGTTCATCCCAAAAGTAAAATTTACTTACGTGTAAAAACCTCTTCTTTTCCTGAAATGACATGTTAGAACGCAATATACCACAAGCAAGATAGTTAGCAATATCTGCAAACCAAGGTGCATCAAATACCACAAATAGCTGCTCATCAAGAAATGCTTCTAAATTTTTATGAATGCTATCAGATGCAAGATTTTCACTAAAGAAGGGTAATCTGGATAAATGATCAGCAACAACATTCTCACTACCCTTAGTATCTTTGATTTGGAAATCAAATTCTTGCAACAATAACACCCATCTAATTAAGCGCGGTTTAGCATACTATTTTGTTAAAAGATATTTTAAAGCTGCATGATCAGAATGCACAATAATTTTTGACCCAATTAAATATGCTCTAAACTTATATAAAGTAAAAACAACAGCTAACATTTCCTTTTCAGTTGTGGTGTAATTCATTTGTGCACTATTCATATTATGCATGATGTTCTAAGCTAACATAATATATTACTCTCAAGAATTTATCAACCCTTTGCCCAAGAACAGCTCCTACTGCATGATTAGAGGCATCACACATGATTTCAAAAGGTAAAGACCAAACAGGAGCTACAATTATCGGTGCACTAGTCAGTTTTTCCTTAAGGGAATTAAAAGCTTGCATGCATTGTGCAGTAAACTCAAATGGAACATCTTTCCCTAGCAAATGGCACAATGGTTGGCTTATTTTAGAAAAATCCTTAATAAACCTCCGGTAAAAACCTGCATGCCCTAGAAAACTTCTTATTCCCTTAACAGAGGTAGGTAGGGGTAATTTAGCAATCAATTCTACGTTGGCCTTATCCACCTCAATCCCCTTACTTGACACAACATGACCTAATACAATGCCCTGAGTAACCATGAAATGACTCTTTTCCCAACTTAAAGTAAGGTTGCATTCAATGCATCTCTCAAGCACAAGAACAAGTTTATTGAGGCAATTATCAAAAGAACTACCAAAAACAGAAAAGTCATCCATAAATACCTCAATAAAATCATCTATCATGTCTGAGAAGACAGACATCATGCATCTCTGAAAGGTTGCAGGTGCATTGCACAAGCCAAAGGGCATACGCCGAAATGCATAAGTCCCAAAAGGGCAAGTAAAGGTAGTCTTGGACTGATCCTCTGGTGATATCGGCACCTGATAGTAACCTGAAAGGCCATCCAAAAAACAATAATGTGAGTGTCTAGAAAGTTTATCTAACATCTTATCAATAAAAGGAAGAGGGAAATGGTCTTTCTTTGTGGCATTGTTCAACTTCCTATAATCGATACACATTCTCCACCCAGTAGTAGTCCTAGTAGGAACCAATTCATTATTTTCATTTTTTACCACAGTGATTCCTGATTTCTTAGGAACTACATGTATTCGGCTCACCCACTCACTATTAGCAATTGGATATATTACTCCTTCATCCAGAAATTTGAGCACTTCCTTCTTAACCACCTCACTCATATTTGGGTTAAGGCTCCTTTGGGTCTCCCTCACAGGTTTAGCTCCCTCTTCTAAGGTGATTCTATGCATGCACATTGAAGGGTTAATACCTTTGATGTCACTCATTCCCCATCCTATTGCTCTTTTCAATCTTTTAAGCTCACTTACCAACTTCATCTCCTCCCCTTCATTAAGTTCACTAGATATTATCACAGGTAAGGTATTGTGATCTCCTAAAAACACATATTTCAGATTTTTAGGTAACTCTTTTAGCTCTAACACAAGTGAAGGGTTCTTCTCTTCTTTTTTAATGGAGGGAAGTTCACAAAGTAGGTCCTCCTTAAGTTCCTCTATTTCAGCACTCTCTAATGTCTCAAGGCAACTGGCTATTTCTGAGTAAAAAATATCCAAGCCACGATCTAAGGTCAGTGCCAGCTCCAATTCATCCGAGGAACCTATCTGCAAGAAAACATCTGAAACAACTGCGTCAATACAATCAATTAAAGAACAATCCTCATATAATGCAGTTGTAGGAATGGGAGAAGTGTTAAAAGTAGAAAATTCAACCGTTTGTCCCAAGACAGTCATTGACAATTTACCATTTTTAACATCTATCAAGGTGTTGGTAGTAGCCATAAAAGGCCTACCCAGCAGAATAGTGTGTGCTAATAGTGCAGGGTTACTTCCTTCCATGTCAAGAACTATAAAATCTACAGGTACTATCAACCCACCAACTTTAACTAACACATCCTCTATAACCCCTTTCGGGAATCTAAGAGATCTATCAGCTAATTGTAACACCATTTTGGTTGGTTTAAGTTCCCCTAGTTCTAATTCAAGGTACATAGAATAAGGCATCAAATTTACACTGGCTCCTAGATCACACATGCCATCAGTCCCCTTTCCATTCCCCATAGTAATTTGAATGATGAAACTACCAGGATCCTTTAGCTTTGGAGGTAGTTTATGCTGCAAAATAGCACTAGCTACCTCTAACACTATCACCTTTTCATTTGGCTCATACCTCTTTTTCTTTGTGTTCAGTTCCTTGAAAATTTTAGCATAAGCCGGCATGTTCTTTATTGCTTCAAGTAAGGGTAAGTTAATACTTACCTTAGACAGCATGTTGAAGATGTCCGAAAATTGCTTGTCTTGTTTATCATTCTTCAACCTGCTGGGGAATAGTATAGGTGGCCGGTATGGATTGCTTGCCTTGTGTAAATTTGTTGTAGGGGACTTCTCCATTGATCTTTCTCTAGCACCTTTGTTCTCTGGCTCTCCTTCCTTTTTATTCTCTTGCTCACCTGCATTCACAGAATTATTTTCAACATTATTGTTAATTACCTTGCCAATTCTAAGAACAGTCACTGATTGTGCCTGCTCGGGTTGACTTGGAAATTTCCCTTTTTGTTGAATCTGCATCTGTTGTGCAAGTTGTCCCACTTGGGTCTCCACTTTCTTAAAAGATGCTTCTAATGAATCCAGCCTCTTGTTGTTCATCTCTTGATTTTTAGCACTGACTTGGATAAAAGCCTGTAAACTTTCCTCCAAACTCTCTCTCTTAGGCTGCCCTTGATTTGAAGATTGACCCTGCTGTTGGTTTTGTCTCTGTAGCAAATGGAAAGGCTGTTGAGAATTATTTGTTGCCCAGGAAAAATTTGGATGACTCCACCAACCAGGATTGTAAGTATTGGAATAAGGATCATTCCGGGCCCTTGGTTGATATCCCCCCATAGCATTGACTTGCTCAGCTTCATTCCCATAAGACTCATATGCGGAGGGGCAAATATTTGCTCCATGCCCGAAAGTTCCACAAATTCCACACACTTCTTGAGTGGATGAAGAGGTATTGTTCTTTATGTTAAGCATCTGCACCTGCCTTGTCAATTCGGCTATCTGATTGACCATCTCACTATTGGCTTCCAGTTGATTCACCCCTTTACTTCTTCCTCTTAACTTTTCTGTTGAGAATTAGCTCCCAACATCTCAAAGATCTCATAAGTTTCATCAGCTGTCTTTTCTCCCATAGCTCCCCTAGCTGCGTTATCAACAGTGTTCTGAAATTGCTGAGTTAGACCATCATAGAAAAACTGATTCAGAAGTTGAAGTGGGTAGTGATGGTGTGGACACTGGATCAATAGCATCTTAAATCTGTCCCAAGCCTCATGAAATGGCTCTCCTTCAAATTGAGAGAATGTAGCTATCTTCCCTCTCAATTCAGCTGTCTTCTGATGTGAGTAAAACTTGCCCATAAATTTATTATAAACTTGCTCCCAAGTTGTCAAAGAATTTTCGGGCAACATCATAAGCCAGCTCTTTGCCCGATCCTTCAATGTATACGGGAAACCTCTCATCCTCAATTGGTCCTCTGTTATTCCTCCCAATGGAAAAGTGTTGAGGGTGGAGTAGAAATCCCGGATAAAGTTCAAAGGATCTTCATTTGGAACTCCATAGAATGATGGCATCATGTTGTAATGGATGTTCTTCAATTCATAATTTCTTGCTGCATCAGTCAATCTTATGCAAGAGGTGGAAGTTCCAATGACAGGTTTAGCAAAATCTCTCATAGTTCTTTGCCTTTCTTCTCCCATGTTGGTAGATTATGCAGATTCCGACTCAAAATCAGAAGTGTCCTCTTCTGTAGTATCAAATCCGGTGTACAGTTCAAACTCTTCTCTATTCCTTTTCACTCTTTGAATTTCTGGAATAACTGGGTATAGCTCTCCTCCGAATGATCTCCTGCCTTGCATAAACAAAATTTCTAGAAAAAGAAATTATTAAAAGCAAAAGAAAAAATAAAATCAAAAGTAAACAATGAAAAATAATCTAAAATATTTATGTCTAATAAACAATTATGACAATTAGCTCCCCGGCAACGGTGCCAAAAACTTATTGCGCTCTGATTAACTCTACCACAAAGCGTCACTTGCAAGTATACGAGGTAGCTGTAGCAAAGGTGATCGCCCCAAGGTCGTCTCTCAAGGAAGCTAGATAAGCTAATTGATTATCAGATTATAAATAACAAGTGATTAATAAATTTAAATTGCTAACAACTAATGAAGAAGATCGATTGGAGTTTAAAACAATAAAAGTAAACTAAGCTGATGTATTAATTCACTTAATAGAATGGTCTAGGGTTTGCACTTCTCTACTACTTATATGTATGAACGGTTATTTCTCTCAACCGATTTAATTTCAAAGATTAAATCTCAAGCAACATAATTAATCGAGTCAAGGAAATAAGCTCTCGCATTCAAACCTCTTTCAACTAATCTTGTTACAATTGATATGATCTTTTTCTTAGGCTATATCTCTAATTCACCCAAGTCCCTAATTGAATTGTTCCAGCATTAGACTTCATCTCTCAATCCTTCATCTAATACCTTAAACACATAATTGGTGGCCAATCAATTATATATTAACAATAATTCCATTCAATCAAGGCTAAAGAAATAATTCAGTAAAGAGCAATAACCAATTCATACAATCATAGCAGATCTATACAAACCCTAGACTAGATCAAATTAGTTCATATTAATGTTATCAAACATACTCATCTCATTAATATTCAAAGAAATCAATTTAGACATGATAATATTCATAAATACAGTTCCAATGAAATTAAAGAGATAAAGTTCGAGAACAAAACCAAGTTACAAACTTCTTAGCTCTTGAAGAATCTCTTGTTCAGAACTTGCTCGAAGAATGTATCAATGGGAAGAACAAATCTAATATAGGCTAGTTTTAATCCAAGTGTAATCAATAATCAAAGAAAACAAGATATGAAAACCCTCACTATTCTTTGACGGCTAAACAAAACTCAAAATCTCAACAACCTCTTTGAAAACCCTAATTTTTAATATTTATACGAAACCTCCGCTCCAAAAATCCACGTCTTCATTAATCCATGAGTGACACGGCCAGACTCAATGGAACTTGGCCGTGTTTGAGGTTCTTGGAGGGACACGGCCACAAGCTTGGCTATGTCCCCTGAATGTGTCATCTACTGCTTGATTTTCATCTTTCTTTTGCTTTGGACTTGAGTGTGACACGGCCAAGCTTAAACAACTTGGCCGTGTTGGACAATTTTGGAGGGACACGGCCACAAGCTTGGCCGTGTCCCTTGCTTGTGTCACCTTCTGTGCCTTGGTCTTCTTCCTTAGCTTGGTATGGGACACGGCCAGTGGCTTGGCCATGTCCTCTGAGTGTGTCAGCCACTGCCCAATTTTTTCCTTTCTCTTGATTCCTCAGTTTTTTCCTTCCTTAGCATGGTTCCTTACATATTAACCTAAAACAAAACTTGAAACAAACTTTAAACAAGAATTAAATAAATATTAACCAACAAAATATGACACCACACTTAAAATTAGGACAAAAATAACAAAAACACTGAAATAAATTAAAACTACCAAAATTAATGAAAACACTAAATAAATCGATTGAGACTACCAAAATACCTAAAGAAAACAATAATTATCATAATAAATAAGATACAAATCTATAACAAAAACTAATAAAACAATAAGTGTATTGGAATTTATGTGTATTTTTATATAAGTGTGTATTATTCCTTTTGAATTAGGTTGTGAAGAGGTTGAGTTGCCCTAATCCTAGTAGTGAAGAATTTTTGGAAGAGGAAGTGTGTAGATTGGTGTGAGTTGTTATTGAGGTAAGTACAAACCCTACATTATTGCATACATTTACATGACATTGGCACTTAACACATTTGGTTGTAAATGTGTTAAGTAATCTATTATATTGTTGATACATTTTATTAATGTTATGATTTGCATAATGTGAAAGATATGATGATCATTCAAAATGTATGTTCAATGCAATTGGTTGTGGATACTTTAATGATGAATTGCTTTAATGGGAATTGAGATATGATGAGATGTGAAGCCATTATGGTTGGCTATAATGATTCAAATGAAATAATTGAGGCATGGTTGCCTAGATGATCATGAAGAAATGTGAAGCCATTGTTGTTGGCTATAATATTGCAGATGAAATAATTGAGGCATGTTTGCCTATATGATTATGAGGAAATGAGAATGGAATTGATAATGAAATAATGAATGAATTGTGTGTCTAATGTGTTATTCCATTTTCAGAGTTTTGTTATTGGTGGCATGCCTAATAGTAACGATCTCTTGAAGATAGGTTGGGCTTGATCCTTGAAGCCAAGTTGGGTTGAAGTTTAGCATGCTTAACTCCCCTTGAAGCTTGGTTGGGTCTAGTCCTTGAAGCCTAGTTGAGATGTTACAACCCTTGAAGCTAGGTTGGGTTTGGTTCTTGAAGCCAAGTTGGGTTGATACTTAGCATGCTTTGCTCCCCTTGAAGCATGGTTGAGCCTAATCCTTGAAGCCTAGTTGGGATAATGATAATGATAAATGTGATAATTGAACCAAAACATTAACTCTGAAAGTTGAATGGCATATTAGTGTCTTTTGGGCCCATGCTTGTCTTTGTTTCAAGGTGATTCATGAATAATGAAACAATTGAATAATAATAGTGGAATGTAGTGTTATGAAAAATATGAATATATCATTTATGATTATTGTCTTTATTGTTGAAATGTGTGACATTGGCATTGCATTGAAGCATATTATTATTGTGGTTTGTACCACTAAGCCGTTGGCTTAGCGCAATTGTGGTTCATCGCGCAGGTGACAGGGTAGAGCCAGAGAGTTCAGCTAGACCGAGTTGAGTCTAGATTCTGAAGCGTTGATAGGGGGCTGAAAGATCAGAGACAAACTGCCAAACATGTATAAATGTTATGTTTTGTAAAATTTGATTTTTGATGTATATATATTTGTAAATACCACTATATTTTCCGCTGCGTTTTGAATAAATGTTTTATCTATTGTACTTTATAATATAATTTGAATGTTTTAAGTTTTCTCATACTATTGTATAAAGAAATGATTT
Organism: Garcia nutans; assembly: GCA_947685225.1. Lineage (NCBI taxonomy): Eukaryota > Viridiplantae > Streptophyta > Magnoliopsida > Malpighiales > Euphorbiaceae > Garcia > Garcia nutans. The sequence continues at coordinate 24,303,032 of CANTUV010000007.1, read as the reverse complement.
GTTTGTTTAGTAAACTATAGCATAAATTGAAAGATTATTTTGGTTTAATATAAACCGTGGCACTCCTGTATTCGGTATACATATATTACAGAAGTAGTAGTGTGTAGTGTGCGTATACGGGATATAGGGGTGTTACACACTGAATCCTCCATTCACTTGTCAGTGTTGAGTGCCCTTTCTTATCTCAGAATTGTACCATCTTCTATCTTCTGGTTGGGGCGAAGCTGGTCTCGCGTGTCTTTACAATGGTCTAGATAAGCTTTACCGAAACAAGAAGTCTTTTGTCGGCTTGATGGTGATTGTCGAGGTATTCTTTTCCTTCACCAATGTTATTTCCACTCTTTTCTTGCATGAATTTGATCTTTACTATTATTGTAGGTATGGGCATATGAACATAACCGCGTAAGGGTACCCGATATTTCTAGAGAGAGAATCGGATATCCAAGATTAAATTACTGGATGTCCGATCGTGTGGGCATTCCCGGCTCTCATCATGTGCATACTCATCGCTATGTGTTGAGCCGCTTAACCTGGGATCAGGTAAAATAATATTTGTATGCTTTAAATTTTATGTGAAAGTTTACTTACCTTATGTTATTTTGCAGGTGAATTTGTCCTACTGTAGCCCAGAAGATCGAGCAAACTGGTCTCCTTTGATGAGGGCTACACTGTCTTTCCAACATTCTCGCCAAATTATTGTTGGCCCAGTGTCTAGTGGTTGGTTTCTCGGGGAGAGAGTTTATGAATGGTTTCTCGGTCCAGAGCAGCGGAGGTTTCTAATGCAAATCCCAGAATATACTTTAAATATTATATCAATGCCGGAGGATGCATGGTGGTAGGCCCAGTATGGTTATGATGCCGAGTCATTTCTCCATTTACCGGGTCCATTTTATGCCTATTTCATTCAAAGAAGACTCTTGAACTTTGATGTATCTCCTATTGGTGTGCGGGAGATTTCTGATGAAAATGAAGGTAGAGATGAAGAAGAACATCCCAGCGTTGCAAGAGAGTCTATTCCACATCTCAGGGTCAGTACTTCTTAGGTAAATGGCTGTGTCACTTGAGTGTGTCAGCTTCTGTTTCTCCTCTAGTCTTTTTGTTCTTTGAAGATGAGAGTGACACGGCCAATGGCTTGGCCGTGTCTCTTGGGTGTGTTACCTTCTGTGTTTTTTCCTTTGGTTCTTCTTTGTTCTTTGAGGATGAGAGTGACACGGCCAGTGGCTTGGCCGTGTCTCTTGGGTATGTCAGCTTCTGTGTTTTTTCCTTTGGTTCTTCTTTGCTTAGGATGGGACACGGCCAAGCTTGTGGCCGTGTCATATGACACGGCCAGTGACTTGGCTGTGTTGCCTGCCAGTGTCACCTACTGTTTCTTTTCTCTCTTTGCTTGGTCCTTCTTGGCTTTGCCCTTTAGGTGTGACACAGCCAGTGGCTTGGCCGTGTCTCCTGCCCATGTCATATTCTGCCAAGATTTCATTTGAGGTGACACGACCAAGCTTGATTTGGTTTGGCCATGTCTTGCTTGATTCATGCTTTTCTTTCCTTGTTTTGATCTTCTAGAGGAATTTTTGCATTTTAACCACTTTTCCCTTGCAAGTTTTCTTTCTTTGATTTTTTCAATGATTGTTGCAGGCTGTTGGCTCATTTGATCATGAGGTCGGACCTTCCTTTACTGCCCCCTTTGTTTTCACATTCTAGCCCGCCAGATATGTCATCTCATCCGCAAAGCATTGATATGAACTACCTGGTACGTTTCTTATTTCACAATAGTTTATGCTATATGTATGCATGATTATGTATGCTCTTACCTTTTTCCTTCTTGGCTCACAGTGGAGGCTCGAAGAACAAAATAAGAAACTTCAAGAAGAGTTAACTACAAGTCGTCAGGAGGCTTCTCATTTTGAGAGTTTATATCATCAATCCGAGCAACATTTCTGAGACTTCCGATTTCAGGGGATGAGGGATCCCGGTGCTTCTTCATCAAGAGGCCCCCAGACTGACGACCATGAGATCCTTTCGTCTGCTTTTGATGAGGACCATGTCGGATCAAAACTTCAAGGTAATAGGGATTTTAGTGCCCCTGCTTCGAGTGATCCTGGGACGAGTGATTTGCCCCCTCTTCCAACAGGCGATGATTTTTTCAAGTCTTTATTTGGTGACCTACCACCACCCTCTTAGTGATATGTAAATATTATAGCAATTGTAAAACATTGTACAATAATGAAAAATATACAATTTTCCTCTTTACTGTAAACCCTTTTTTTATTTTTATTTTTATTTTTTATCATTACCGTGCATCATAATTTTAGAATACACATCATTTGCTAAACCCAATCCAACGTGGTAAAGGAAATTGCCACTAATTCCTTTCCTTATGCCATATGGTCTTATCCTTTCCCATCACCTTTTCCATTTCACTTTTGGAAAACATTTGTTTTCCCTATATAAATCACCCTTCATGTCATATTTTAATTCATAAATCAAAATTCTTTCTCTTTCAATGTGAAGACTTCCTTTAACAATTTTAACCTTTTCTTCATTCATTCATCATGACCGAGCATCATTCAAAGAAAATAAAAATTTTTATTTAAGAATATGGATGCCATTCATTGGAAGCAAATTTCATGGTCAAAACTTGATATTTTAAAATGTTTTCAAAATGTCAAATTGGACCACTCCTTCTTACATGCCGTGGCTTCCTTTTGGGATACGGATTCTAGGGTATTTAGAATTAATGGCTTTGAAATATGCCCCTTGATTGAAGAATTTGAGGCCATCCTTGGATATCCCAATAATCAACAAATGGCATTACCCATATTGATTTCCAAGACTCAACAGAAGATGCAGATGTTATTTCAAATTCCAAAACCCGAAGTTCTTCGGTTGATGAGAGATGAAAGAATTCTACTTGCTCCTTTGATTGACTTTTGTTTCTCTCATTTGGCCTCTACTAAGGCATGGGGATGCATGCTTTGTCTTTGCTTGCTTAACCAATTCTTGTTTGTTTCTTCCGACGGCGATATTGATCCATGAGTATTGGATATTATGGATCAAATGGAAGGAGGCTTGTTGTCGGTACCTGTGATCTTAGCCGAGACCTTAGTTGGATTAGACCGATTTAAATCAGGATTGTCAAAGAGACTGATTGGGAGTCCATTGCTGCTTCAGGTAATTACCTAAACTGCCCTTTCGGGTTTTCAATTTAGGTTTTCTTTTTTTCTTTTTATTGCTCTAACTTTTGCCTAGTCCGCCCATGCGGGTTTTCGGAACTAGCGAGCTATCCTAATTTTTGCCTAAGCTGCCCTTGCGGGTTTTCAACTTAGCGGACTTTTTTTTTACAGAGGCTTCAGGATCGTCTTTGTTTGCTTGATACTCCATCCATGGATTTTGCTAGATACCTGCCACATCATCATTCTGCTAGGAAGCTACTCTATCCTGCTTCTTCGTATGCTGACTGGGTTGACTGGATCCACTCACGCTCCGAAGTTAATATCCGTTGGTCGATAACTTGGTGGAAGATTACTCATATCACCATACGGACATACTTAATATACGTTCCCCTTGCTGCTCTTTGTCAAGGTACATGCTATGATCCTCGCCGACTTGGCCGTCAGTATGGAGCTGAGCCTCGTGATTCTGACTTTGCTCCTGACTTAGACATGCCTTGCTTGACTGAAGCTTACTTGGATCGGCTGAGGCAAAGCTGGCCTGCACGTTACACTTATCGACTGCCATAGATTTTACATTTGTCAATTCAGAAAGTGAATTGTTAGGATGAAAAAATAACTAAAGTAATAAAAATGCTTCTTTTCCATTTATAATTTGTCATCACCTTTTGCAATTATGATTATTTATTTCATCCATATCTGGTCAAATATTTATAACAGTGCACAAAGAACAATTTTAACATTAATTTTGTTTTATTAAATTGGGGAACAACCAAACATAAAGCCAGCATACACAAGATCACTCAAGTTGCCAATTAGCCCTTTCGGGTTTTCTAATTGATGATTTTCTCTCATTTAGCCCTAATTGTTGCCTAGCCCGCCCTTTTGGATTTTCGGGACTAGCGGACTGCTCTAACTTTTGCCTAGGCACCCTTTTTTGGGTTTTCAACATAGCGAGCTCTTTCTTTTTTTATTTTTCAAACATAAAACTTCTTTAACCTGTTAATGTTTACTGGCTCACTAAATTCATTCCCATCCAGATGTGACAACTTCACCGCACCTTTGTTCATGACTTGTTTCATGACATATGGCCCCTCCCAGCTAGGTCTGAACTTCCCTCTTGGATCAGATACATTAGGCTTACATTGCTTCAACACCAAATCCCCAACTCTAAATTTTCTGACCTTAACCCTTCTATTGTAGGCCTGAGTTATCTTCTTTTGATACAGTTGGTGATGATATAGTGCTTTTAACCTTCTCTCTTCTAGAAGAGCTAACTGTGTGTATCTGCTTTCTACCCGTTCCGTTTCAGGCAGTTCAGCTTCCAAGACTACTCTTAATGACTTTATCTCAATTTCAATTGGCAATACTACTTCCATCCCATAAACCAAAGAGAACGGTGTCATTCTAGTAGGTGTTCGCACGCTTGTCCTATATCCCCATAAAGCAAAGGGGAGCATCTCTGACCAATCCCTGTAAGTCTTGGTCATCTTGGGCAAAATTTGCTTAATTGTCTTGTTTGTTGCTTCTACCGCACCATTAGCTTTTGGTCTATAAGGAGAGGATCTATGATGATGAATTTGGTACTTTGAGAATAAATCCTTAACTGCTCGTTGAAATTGTACCCCATTGTCTGATATCACACTATGCGGGACCCCGTATCTATAGATGAGGTTCTTTTCAATAAACCTAGCCATTTGGCTTGCACCCAGCTTGTTGAAAGATTCAGCTTCGACCCATTTTGAAAAATAATCTACTGCTATTACAATGAATCGGTGACTGTTTGAAGCTGTAGGATGTAACTCTCCTATAATGTCGATACCCCAGGTGGCAATTGGCCAGGGTGAAGACATTGAATGCAGTTCTTCAAGAGGCATGTGATTCAAGTTACCATACCTCTGACATTGTTGGCACTTCTTGACAAACTCAATACAGTCTCTCCCCATGGTCAACCAATAGTAACCTTGTCGAATAACCTTCTTAACCAGGGCCAAACAACTCATGTGCGAACTGTAACTTCCTGCATGTATTTCTGACATGATGCGCTCCACTTCAGGCTTTCTTAAACATCTCGAATGCATTCCATCAGGCCATCTTCGATATAACTCACCATGGAAGGTGATGTATTGCAATGACCACCGCGATATGGCTCTTCTCTCTTTCTTTGTTGCCCCCGGCGGGTATTCTCTTTCCTTCAAAAATCATCTTATAGTATCATACCACACATCATGGTCTGTATCAACTTCCATGATTGTCTCATATTCATAGCAAGGAGTTGATGAACTGGTCAAGATTAGAGGCTTAAGGAATAGGCTAACAGGGTTTTCCCATATCGAAGCCAATGTGGCCAGAGCATCAACCATCTGATTTTCTTCCCTTGATAGGTGTATAAACCTGCACTCCTTAAAGTTCTTCTTCATCATGGTCAAGTAATAGTGGTATGGTTTCAAATTTTCTTCTTTCAACTCCCATTCTCCGTTTACTTGGGATACAACTAGCAACGAATCGCCAAAAACTTCCACCTTATCCACCTTCATAATCACTAGGCTTTCCAAACTGAAAATACAAGCATCGTATTCCAACATATTATTGGTTGCCCTAAATTTTATTTTTTTTGCTAAAGGGATGAGTTCCCCTTCGAGTGATTCTAGTATAACTCCCAAACCTGGTCCTTTTTTGTTTACTGCTCCATTAAAGTACATTTTCCACCCTTGTTCTTCAATTGCTTCTAAATGTTCATCTGGAAACTCCAAGATTACCTCATCACTTTCTGATAATGGTTGTTGGGCCAGGAATTCTGCCACCGCTCTACCTTTAATTATTTTCCTGGTTACGTATTCAATCTCAAATTCTTCTAATATTATCAACCATCGACCATATTTCCCAATCAAAGAGTGTGTCTCCCTTAAGTACTTCATTGGGTCCAACCTGGAAATTGTTTGCACAATATATAATTGAAAGTAATGCCGCAACTTCTTAGAAGACCAAACCATGGCTATACATGTCTTTTCAATGATGCTATACTTAATTTCATAAGGTAGGAGCTTTCTACTCAAATAGTAAGTTGCATGCTCAATCCCTGATTCATCTACTTGGGCTAGCATGGCTTCTATTGACTCTTCTTCTACTGCTAAGTATAGTAATAAAGGTTTGCCGGGTTTAGGTGGTTTCAAAATAGGTGGATTCAACAAATACTCTTTTATTCGCTCAAAGGCCTTTTGACATTCTTCATTCCATACGACCGGTTGATTCTTTCTAAGTAATTTGAAGATAGGCTCACAAATTGTTGTGAACTTTGCTATAAATCTGCTAATGTACTACAGTTTACCAATGAATCCCCAAACTTCTCTCTCCATCTTCAGGGCTGGCATATCCCTAATTGCTTTGACTTTGTCAGGATCTATCTCAATATCATTCGGACCAATCACATGTCCCAATAATTTTCCTGAAGTAACACCGAATACACACTTCTTCGGGGTTCAATCTTAGCTTATATTTCAAAGCTCTATCGAAGAATAATTCTAAGTTTTGGAAGTGTTGCTCTCTTGTGTCCGATTTAACCATCATATCATCAACATATACTTCAACTTCTTTGTGCATCATCTCATGAAATAGTGTGGTAGCCATCCTTTGGTAGGTTGCTCCAGCATTCTTTAAGCTGAAAGGCATCATCCTATAACAAAATATACCCCATGTAGTAATGAAAGCAGTTTTGGCTTTATCCTCTTGGGCCATTAACACTTGATTGTATCTGGAAAATCCATCTACAAACAAATGCAGCACGCTAGAGGCTGCACTATCAATTAGAACATCTATATGAGGTAAAGGAAAATCATCCTTAGGGGAAGCCTTGTTTAAATCTCTATAGTCCACGCAGACCTCTATAGTCCACGCAGACCCTTATCCTTCCATCTTTCTTTGGCATGGGTACTATGTTGGCTAACCAATCTGGATATTCTATTACTTCAAGGAACTTCACTTGTATTTGCTTAGTGACCTTTTCTTTAACCAATTTATCCCACTCAGGTCTTAATCACCTAAGCTTTTGTTTGACAGGTTTAATGTGAGTGTAAGTAGGAATATGATGCTCGGTTATGTCTCGATCTATCCCCAGCATATCTTCATAAGACCAAGCAAACACTTCTTCATATTTTTTTAATATTTTTTCAAATCTCTCTCTCTCATCAGGAGTAAGGTCGGATGCTATGCTAATGTTTTTAGGATTCTCAGTTGTTCTCAAATTTAATGATTGTGTGCTAACAGAATTAATATTAAAGATGCTCATGTAACTGCTATTTGAATGTATGCAACCATCAGGAGAAACATCACACAAGTAAGCAAAATCAGACTTTATTGCATTCATTTTGGAAAAGAAAACATCATCATCCTCATACAAAGCAGACAAATTAAAATCAAAATAAAAATCATTGTTCTCAGAATCATAAAGCAGGATGTCTTCAAACTTCTCTTCAACCAGGGTAGCAATCTCTTCTGGAGTCTTCTCGGCTTTCAGGGCAGCTTCATTCTTCTCTTTTGGATTGGATTCTTTGTTGGTTGACAGTATGAGCTCTTTCTTCACTTGCTCCACTAGCTCAGCAACATCTGCAAAAATTTTAAAACCTAGAATCAACTTACCCATGAACATGATCGGCTCGAGCTTTCCTTGGAGTGGTCCCATATCGGGAGCTTTGACAAAAATCTCTTCAAGTGGTGGGAAGCTCATCTTCTCATTCTTGTTTGGCCAAACATCATTGTCTTCATCATATCCCAACCCCTTCTTGGATGTTTGAGTTCTAAAATCTGGTAACTTTGTCAAACTAGCCTTACCTTTTCCAAGACCAGCTCCGGGAAGGTAGTTCATGTTATTCATCATATTCAAGACTTTGGAGTCCACCACTTCATCATCAGAAATTGTATCTACTTGAAAACCATTGAGAGGCCTCTCAATCATTAGAGCGTTAACAATCTCATTATCTTTAGCTTCAATGACCACTGTCTCATCTCCTTTGGGGAACTTGATCTTTTGATGAAGGGTGGATGGAACACCACCAAGAGGATGACCAAGAGTAAGGCAAAGGTAACTGGTATGTCTAAAACAACAAATTCAACAATGGATTCAATTGGTCCAACCTTGACAGCGGCTTTGAAAGTCCCTTCAGCATGCCTCTTAGTGTTGTCATAAGCACAAATCGTTACCTCAGTCGGGTTTAGATCTCTTGTTGACATAGCTAGCTTTGGTAATATCTTAAGCGGACAAACATTTATGGCGAACCCATCATCAACCATTACACATGGAGTCCTCTTCCCCTTGACTTCTATTTTGATAAAGAGAGGGCGGATGTGGTCTCTCCCTTCCTCTAGTAAGTCCGCATTCGAAAAAGAAACTGCTCCCATATTGCCTTCATTCTTTTCTTGAACCTCTTCACACTTCATTACTTCCCCAATTTTTATGAAGTTGATCAACTCCTCCGGCATTGTGGAGGTAGAAATTGGCAAGCTAGCTAAGGCTTTAGCCATAGTTTCTCGGTGCTTTTTAGAAGTAGCTAATAAGTTCTAAATACTAACACTTGCTTGGGTTCTTTTCAATTGCTTGAGCACAACATCATCTTCTTCTACTTCAACTTCCTTCCCTTTATTAGTTTCTACCTCCTTAGGTGGTGGCCTTGCATAAGGCTTACCGGATCTAGTATTCAACACCTCATCTTCTTCGAGCTCAGACCAAGTCCACTCCTCCTTCTTGGATATAATATCATCATCACTATCACTTGAATCCCAAAACCCGTTGACAACACAAATTGCTACTTCTCCACCCATCATAACTTGTTCAAATGCCTCTTCTTCTTTGGTTTCTTCTCCACCCACATCATGAAAAGAAGACATGACAAAGTCCTCATGCAAACCTCCTCCAATCATGAAGGTTGCTGGTGGTGGTACCTTATTGAATTTTGGCAATGGGTTGTCTTTGGTGTTTGGCTTATCTGGCTCGGGTAGCTTTCCATTATCAATTAGATTTTGGATCTCATGTCTCAACCTCACACATCTATCCATGTCATGCCCTTGCACTTGGTGAAACTGACAAAATGCTTTGGTGTCAAAATTAGGTGGGAGAGGGTTAGGCAAAGGGTGAGGATTTACGGGTTGTAGCAATCCCTTCCTTTGAAGCTTATTGAGAACCCAAGACATTGGTTTTCCCAATTTTGAAAATTGTCTCCTCGTTCCTTGGTTAGTAGCGTTAACACCGACGGCCTTTTGCATGCTTTGGCTACCAGATTGATAGCTCCCTTTCTCATTCCTTTTTGTTGCAAAACGGCTCTTCTCCCTTTCCCATTCTTCAATTTTTAAACCAGCTTGAAGAAGGTCTTTGAAATCGTGGATGAGTGTATGAGACATCCTCTCACGAAGACTAGGCAAACACCCCTCTCACAATCATCCTTATTTGATTGGATTCATTGGGCCTCTTCTTAAGTAAAGCAGCCTTGTTTCTCCATCTCTTGACATAATCTACAAAATTCTCATTCGACCTTTGCCTTGGACTCCACTTCCATTAAGGTAACTTCTAACTCAACATTATATCCATATTGTTGGATGAAGGCTTTGTAAAGTAGATCCTAACTCTTTTGTGTTCCATCATCTAAGGTATTGAACCAATTTTGGACAACAGGGTCCAATGAGAGCATAAAGTACCTTAGGATTTGAGCCTTAGTAGCTCGGGCAGATTGCATGGCAGTGATATACTGCTTCACATGGAGATGAGGATTTTCGGTGCCATTGTACTTAGCAAAGGAAGGCATCTTGAACTTATAAGGGACCTCATCATCTTGTTCAAATAGTTTGTCGATCTCAGACAGCTCTTCAGTTTTCAACTTCTTCTCAAATTTCTTTTCTAAATCAGCAATCATCTTTTCAACATCGGATGTCTCAGTCTTTTCAATAGTGGCTTTCTCAACAACCGTTGCTTCTTTCTTCTTCTCTTGAACATCTTGGTAGTATTGAGCCCAATCATCATCGTCATCAATGATCACATTTTCATCATCAAAAACCACTTCACCAACTTTTGTCTTCCCTTTGTCCTTTGGCTTCTTAGTGCTAGCAGATGCCTCGGCATGATTCTCTAAGATTCAGTCAATTGGTTCTTCATGGTCTCGGCTAAGGCCTCTTTTATTTCTTCCATCTTGGCATTGAGGGCTTCATCCACCATTCTTTGAATTTGTTCGGGCTCCATTGTTTTTGGTGACCAAGTGATTGAGTTGTTGCTAGATACTTCATCTCCGGCGTAGGTCAGATTGTCATAAGCTTTTGAACTTTCGTAATCCAGGGCTGTGAGCCAGAGAGGATCAATGATATGAGATGCAAATGTATGCATGTATGCATGTATACACAAACAATTAACAAAGAAAGATAATTAGGACGTTCCTTCCAACCTTATAACATCCACACACGAATGGCGAGTCTCTTTTCCTAGGTATATGGTTAACAAAATACCAATATGGGGCACCTTGCTTTCGAATAATTCCTTCGGACGATTTAACCAATAGTTATATTTTCGAAAATGGAAATCAATCCATGATAATTCCCATTAATTAGGTTTTAATCCACCCAACCAACTAAAGTAGCTTTTATGCTATATTGGATTAAAACTAAATTAAGAGGTTTATTATAGATAGATTTCTCACTTGAAAAGGCAACTAATGATTCATGCCAAAAACAAGCTCATGGTTAATTTATTCTTAGTGTAAACTAGGCCCACAATTGATTTTTAGTATTTCATAATTGACCTCAATATTTTGCAAGCTCTTTGAAAGAAAAGATTAGGTCAAAATAGTTTTGCTTCTAAGCCCATTGTAAAATATTTTAGAAAAATTGATTTTGGACTTAGTATTTGGGCCATGGGCCAAAGAATTTTTGTTTTGTTTTTAGAAAAATCTTATGTCCAAAGTCCATCTTGAAAAATTTTGAAAATAGCTTTGATCTTTTGGACTTTGAGCTCACAATATACTTAGGTCATATTAGAAAAAGAACAAACCAAATAAGCCATGATTTATGCCAAGATAAATTAACCATAGTCAAACAACATGCATTTAGGGTAAAACCTAAGGAAAGTAACTAGGCCAATTACATGAGCTTTAGTCTTTGGGTAAAAAGGCTTAGGTTCCCATAACAAGTATATACCAAATGGTACGAGGCTATGAGTGGTTATGCCATGCTCGATCTCTATACCTTGAGTGAAAGTATGGTATCCCTTACATAACACAACACGGGTAACACGGGCTTCCTAACTCACGCACATGATGCAATCTAAGATGATGTAATGGGTAATATCATTATAAGAAAGAATAAAATAATATAAAGACCAATGGAATCAACTTCTCTTATCCCCAGTAGAGTAGCCACTGTGAGCGGGGATTTTCGCCCCCACTCCCGGTGGAATGGTTCTTGCGACTTCGGCACTGTTTAGGCTCGGAGCCATAGAGAACACGGACCTAGGTCCAGAGAAAATGGAGTCGCCACCCGAACGGGCCGAGAAAAAAGAAAGGGGTGGATGACTTGATTTCTAAGGAATCTCCAACCCCCTAATGGGTTCGGAAAGTTGGGTACGTGTGGGGAAGGTGAGAAATGGCCCAGCACCCCCACAACGCCCGATTCATTGGAACCCGCCTCCTTTATAGGTCTTAATATTATAAAATTCTTAAGTATAACAACATTATCCATATTACACACAATAATTAAAAGAAAGCATCATTATATTAAAATCAAAGCAATGTAGCAAAGTCTGAGCAAAACAAATAAATGGACACCCATCCAAGGATGGAAACATGTCCTTACACCACATGCCTAAATAGGACACCGACCAAAAGGTAGAAACATGCCCTTTACATTGGTTCTAAAATAGAAAAGCAATTTAAATTACATGATATTTAACTAATGAGGTACACACCAAGTGGAAACATACCTCTTACAATATTTGGAAACCTAAAATAAATTGATAAAGTAAATAATCATTCATCCAAGGTATTAAATATCAATAAAAAGTAAACATCCATCCATGATAAATTAAATTAATCAAGCATTGAATTTAAATAAATTAAAGCATAAGAAATAAATCAAAGCATAATCAAATATAGAATTGAATAAAGTAAATAAAATTCCAATTATAGCTACTGTTTCCATTTAGGGCTCTTTATTTCATATGTTTAGGGTTTTGGATTTTCATAAGTTTAAGCTACTGAGACTTTTAAAGAATTAAAATAAATTAAGGATTTTATGTTTTAAAAGATTGGTAAGACATTTTGATTAACCAAATTAAGATTTCAATGGTGAAACCATGAAACTAGGGTTTTGGACACTTTAAAATACTTTTGATTTATGGCTTTAAATGATGATTTCAAGCTTATTATGTAAATTTAAAATATTTGTGATTTTATGGTTTTTTAAGTTTTAAAGGATTAAAGTTTTTTTAAAAAATTAAGGTTTAAGGTTTAAAGGGGTTAGGGTTTACTATTTTGAGTTTAGGAATTGAATTATGGTTTTAGAAGTTTTGAATTAGGGTTTCGGGTGATCTTAGAATTTTAGAATTTGGAAAAAACAATTGAATATTTTTAGGGAGTTTTATGAAAATACACCAACGATTTAAAGTTTATAAAGCAAAAAAAGGTAGTTTTTAAGGCTTTTGGAAAGAAACATCATATTATTTAAGGGTTTGAAAAGAAACATGTTAAATTAGGGTTTTAAGATTTTGATGAAACAAAAGTAGCAATTGTATTTTTTTTTTGGAAAACAAAGCAACAAAATAGTGTTTTTAACTTTAGAAAAATTAAATTAAAGGTTCTGGGATTTTTTTTGTCTTTGAAGAATTAAGCTATTGTAAACAAAAAAAAACAAAAAGAATTTAGAATTCAAACCTTCTTTCGTGGGGTTGCACCAAAATTGCTTCTTGGATCAACTAAATCAAAGGCAGTTGATACCTTTGATGAATTGCTTAATTGATTTTTGGCTCCTCAAAAATCAGCTTGGTTCCACTAATTTCCTTCACAGATTCGGTTTCAAAATATTTTCCAATTTCCTCCTTAATTTCTGATTACTTTTCCTCTTTTTTGTGTTGTTATTTATAGAGGTTTTTTTTTATGGTTTTTTCCTAGTTACTCACGACTTTCAATATTTAATAAGAAAAGGAAATTGAAACCTAATTGTATTAGGTTTTGAAAAATTTACGTCGAAAAAATTGCGCGCCGCAGAAAAAATTGTGCTGGCGAAAAAATCTGCCGCAACTGACTGCGGCAGCTGCGGGCGAAGGCCATTTTGCCCGCAGAAAAATTCTGCAAACCATTTCGCCCGCAGGAAAATCCTGCGGGCAAAATGGCCCCAGGCCATTTCTCGCAGTCCGACTTTTTTGTTGTAATTTTTTATTTTTTATTATTTTGAATTTTTATTCATTTTACCATTTTTACTAAAATAAATATTAAAATTAATTAAGATACCATAAAAATTATTTTGGACTAACTAAAATATATTAGACAGCACAAAAATTATTTTGGACTAATTAAAATATATTGGATCGGACCGGGTCAAAAATTAAGGGTCTACAAGACCCAATCTCCAAGGATGAAGATCCATTTTCACAAGTAAAGACCCAATGTCCAAAGGATGAAGATCCATTTTTTCAAGGGTGAAGACCCGATCTCAAAGGATGAAGATCCAGTTTCAAGGGTGAAGACCTGATCTCCAAAGATGAAGATCCATTTACAAGGGTGAAGACTCGATCTCCAAGGATGAAGATCCATTTATAAGAATGGATCTCTAAGGATGAAGATCTATTTTCAAAGGTGAAGATCTGATGCTAAGGATTAAGATCCAAGGTCCAATGATGAAGATCCATTTTGACGGTGAAGAACCACAATGCATAGAATAGCTGGAGCAGTCAGACTTCTCAACTGATAAAAGGTTAGTCAAACTCAGTCTCGGGTCTAAACACACAAATTCAATTCAGTCTCGGGTCCATGTACCCAATCTCGGGTCCAAATACCCAAATCAAATTAGTGTCAGGTCCAAGTACCCATATCCAATTCAATCTCGGATCCAAGTATCCAAATTCAATTCAGTCTCGGGTCCAAGTACCCAAATCAAATTCAATCTCGGGTCTAAGTACCCAGTCTTGGGTCTAAGTACCCAAGTCAAATTCAATCTCGGGTCCAAGTATCTAATCTCGGATCCAAGTACCCAAATCAAATTCAATTCGGGTCCAAGTACCCAGTCTCGGGTCTAAGTACCCAAATCAAATTCAATCTCGGGGCCAAGTACCCAATCTCGGGTCCAAGTACCCAGTCTTGGGTCCAAGTACCAAAATCAAATTCAATCTCGGGGCCAAGTACCCAATCTCAGGTCCAAGTAACCAAATCAAATTCAGTCTCGGGTCTAAGTACCAAATCAAATTCAATCTCGGATCCAAGTACCCAATATCGGGTCTAAATACCCAAATCAAATTCAGTCTCAGGTCCAAGCACCCAAACCCAATTCATTCACTGGTCCAAGTATCCCATTTCAGGTCCAAGTACCCAATCTCTTGTCCAAGTACCCAAATCAAACCCTATCTCGGGTCCAATTACCCAAATTCAATCCAGTCTCGGGTCCAAGTACAAAATCAAGTTCAGCCTCGGGTCCAAGTACCCAAATCAAATTCAAGTAACCATCTCAGCAAAATTAAGTCTTATTGTTTTTTACTCTCTTTTGCCGTAGTCTCGATCGTTCAAGCAGAGAGCAAACTGTAGACCCTTAATTTTTGAACCATTCAAATTTGATAGTCTAAAATAATTTTTATCGTACTTTATTTATTTTAATAATATTTTAATTACTAATAATATTTAATATTTATTTTTAATAAAAATAAAAAAATAAAAAATAAAAAAATAAAAAAAAATAAAAATAAAAAATCGGACAGATCGGCGAGCGTCGTGCGGCAGCGCTGCCTCGTGGCAGCCCATTTCGCCGCATAAATTATCTACGATGAATTGGGCAGTCCCTGATTCACCGCAAATGGCAATCTGGGCTAATTAGGCACTAGCCAATTTGTCGCAGCCAGTTCTTGCAGGAATTGGCCCGCTGAGCCAGTTTTTGCCAACACGGCCCACTGGCCCGACAGCCCGCGCGCTGCCGATTTTTTGACCAAACCTTATTTTACCTAGTTTTCTAATTTTTCCTAAACAATTGGTATTTTGTTATTAAAATAGGATTATGACTCTTTATTTTCCTATAAATACCCCATTAAAACAAGAACAAAGGGGAAGGATGAAGAAAAGTAGGAAAAAACTTAGAAAAGAAAAACGGACAGAACACAAAAGAAACCTTAAAGAAAAAGGAGAGAAAACCCTAGAAAAAGAATGGAGAAATCTTAAGGATTGGACTGAATCTTTCCGAGGCAAACTAAGAAGAGGGAACATTAATAAGGGAGAATTAATAGGAATAAGGGTCGACAATTGAGATTAACAGAGGATTAAACCACAAAGCAAAAGAGACTGCAACAAAGAGAGAAGAACAGCAGCAGTTTTTTGGAGGAACTAACAAATGGAGGTTTGATCCTTAATCATAAATTACTCATGATCACAGCAGCTTCATTTCTTTGATTATTAAAAACATACATGCAGTAACTTTATCTTTGAACGCACAGTACCTTGATCTTTGAATATGCAATAAATTTATTTTTGTTTCAATAACTTTAATCGTTTGCTTTAATTGACACATGGATCAGTTGATATTCGTAACCCCACTTGCATGTTTCATAAAAAAAAACATATAACCATCCAGTAGCCGTCGAGGATTTAAATTAATTGTTAGAAACTATTTTGTTTACTTTACTTCAAGAATCGTGAATTATTTTATTAAAACTTAAAACCTCAAACTATTTTTATCCAAAAACCTAAACCATTTCATTATTAAACTCCAAAATATTGATTATTTCTCCAAAACCTTAATTTATCTCCCCAAGTCAAAATTATGTTTTTAAGGCAGTAAGTGAAACCCGTAACCCTTTCCCCAAATTATTCTACCTAAAGCCACTAAAAAACCCTAACTATCCAAAACCCTAGTTTCCAAAACCCTAATTCCAAAACTCTAATTCCAAAACCCTAATTTCATAAACCCTAATTATCCAAAAACCCTAACTATCCAAAACCCTAGTTTTAAAACCCTAAAAATCCTAATTTCAAAACCCTAATTACAAAATTTTAGTTTCTAAAACCCTAAGTTCCGAAACCCTAAATTCAATTGATAATTCTTTAAAACCATAAATTTATATATTTATTGCTTTATTTAATTTTAGATTTGATTATATAGTTTATTATATTTTTTATGGTTAATTTATTTAATTTATCATGGATAGATATTTTCTTTATTATTATGATTATTATTTATTTGTTTTGGTATTAAAATTATAAGAGGTATGTTTCCACTTTGTGGGTACCTCATTAGTTAAATTTTATGTAATTTAAATAAATTTTATATTTTGGAAAAATGTAAAGGACATGTTTCCACCTTTTGGTGGGTGTCCTATTTAGTTTAGACATGAACAATGTAAGGACATGTTTCCTCCTCGGATGGGTGTCCATTTATTTGCTTTTGTTTGGACATTGCTTTAATTTTAATGTAATGATGCTTTTATTTTAATTGTTGGATGTAATATGGATAATATTGCTATACTTAAGAATTTTATAATATTAAGACCTGCAAAGGAGGCCGGTTCCAATGAACCAGGCGTTGTGGGTATGCTGGGCCATTTCTCACCTTCCCCACATGTACCCAACTTTACGAACCCATTAGGGGGTTAGGGATTCCTTAGGAATCGAGTCATCCACCCCTTTCTTTTTCCTAGCCCGTCCGGGTGGTGACTCCATTTTCTCCGGACCTAGGTCCGTGTTCTCTAAGGTCCTGAGCCTAAACAGTGCTGAAGTCGCAAGAACCATTCCACCGAGAGTGGGGGCAAAAATCTCGCTCACACTTAACTACATAGTTGATGTCACTTAAATACTCACACTTGACTATAAATATAATATATAAATAAAACCAAAATGCTTTCATATGTTAATTCATTATTAAACTTTCAAAAGAAATACCATGATCATGCCCGTATTAAATACATATATCAGTTTAATTTACAAAGAACTCATATTATTAGCTTACATTGTAAACATTATTATAATTCTCTTACTATCCTTAAACTTATACAACTGCCATATAAAATTATACAGTATTGCTATGTGAACCATACATAATACAATATTTATAATATTGCTCTTTGAACCTCTTTGATGCAGTTGATTTGAAACGTGTATCTCTCACTCCGTAGTCTCAATTGTTATGGTTGGATCTGCGCGTCAGAAAATAATTCTAACATGCTAACCAAAGCTTAGTGGTGCTTATTTTTATAATATGTAAGAAATTTAAAGGAAAGAGAACTATACATAAACTAATTTAGAAACAATAGAAATTGTCACTTTAAAACATTAATAAAGAAATTATTAAATTTATTGAAGCTTAAAACACTGAATATGATTAAATCCAGAATTAGTTAATTTACCAATAACCATATATCACATTATTTTCAATATAGATAACTTCTTTAAATTTGCCCATACACACTAAACTCAGATCATAGATTTGGATATGGGTCACTGTTGGCAATTTAATGCCTAATCTCAAGAATTTATAATGACAAATATGCCCACTGTAACTGATGACACAATGTGTCCATAAATGGCATGACGTGCCCACTATCACTATGGATATCCACCCTCTGGCTAGCCATTCAATCCCAAGCTAGATCTAAAATCAGTAAAATTTGGGCAATTCATTAGTTTTATTTAACATTGAATTAACATTGAATTATGTATACCATTTCAATGGAAAAATACTTTGTTCAACATTTAGTATTACACATTTGTCACAAATCCAAAGTTTATTACTCTTTTCCATACTTTTAACATATAAACATGAATTCTCAACACTAGGATAAGAAACACAAACTTACAAGCCTCATACTAGGCCCGTATATCATAAAATACAAGCCAAAAATATCATCCAAGTACCCCACAACCGTGGCATCTGAATCCCCATGCCCATGGAATGCAAAACAAAGCTGCCAAATACCATTGTAGACCCCACAGTTGTGGCACTCAAGGTCCATGACAGTGGCATTCTGAAAGGCTCTATTTCATTAAAATTATTAAACAAACAACTTCACTTTCAATTCCACGGCCGTGGCACTCAATTACCACGCCAGTGGCATTGGTTTTGGGTCTGCCTTCGGAGTAATTCTTCCTCCGGCAAACCCGACTTCAATACCACACCTATGGTACCTCTAAGCCACACCCGTTACATCCTAAAATTATGTAGTTTGCTCTTTTAACTTCATAAAATACCAACATATTGAAGATATATGTTAAAAATGTATCGAAACCCAAATTTGGACGTAAAAAGAGTTCATATCAAATACTTTACTCAAACTTCAATTAATCAAACCTTCAACCATCACTCTTAGCTAAAAATAACATTAAACCACCCAATTATTATAAAGGTTAAATTAAGAATCATACTCATCACATATAAGTTCTTTTAATTCATTTTTCACCCATCAATCCATTTTATCAATACTTTCAATAAATAATTCATTATAAATAACTCAATCAACCAATTCAAACATTAAAACTCATAGAAATTCAAATATTTATAAATTAAAATACATAAGCACATACCTCTTCAAAATCCTTCTTTTTCTCTTTAATCACTTGTTAATAACTCAATCTTACCTACTTTAGCTAATTCTCTTAAAAATTTGTAACAAAAGATGAATTTCCCTTGATTCTTGATTAATTTGATGAAAGGAAGAAGAAAATAGAGAAGATAGTGATGGTAGATGATAGATGGCGTGGATGATGGAGAAAGAAGAGAAGAGAAAAGAAAATTCTAGGCTACACACACACACACACACACATATATATAATAATTTTAATCTAGTGTGTGTAATCTCATTTTAACTATGGTGCAGTCTCTTCCTTATCCTTTGATTCTAATTCAATTTTTAGTCTCGTAAAACTGTAAAAATAATTTCTTTAGTAAATTTTAAGATCCACTATTCACTATTTTCTACTTGTATCATTTTTCCAAGTCTCTTTTATCATTATATACTATCAATTATCAATATTAAATAAAAAGTTCACTGTTTAAAAATTTAAATATTACATAACACCTATAACTCCAAATACTTATTTAATTTATCTAAGACTACGGATATTAAAATTCTTTCCCACTTAAATAATTTGTAACATCAATCAATGTATTAATAAAATCAAATAATAAAAAATTTACCTTCATCCACACTTGAGCTATCGTGCCTCCTCTACATTCCATAAACCCTTTGTGTAGTCCTAGACTCTCCCTATCTGTCCACTGATATAGACCTTCCTCTCTGACTGGATCCTGTCCTACCTCCTCTGTCACCTCTATCTCCTCCAACACTCGATCTAGACATACTCATCTCCATTTGCCTAGCTTTTGATGACTATAGACAATCTCTCACATAATGATTCCTAGATCCACACCTAAAACAACCTTTGAAATGTAGGAGTAGAGGCACTAACATCTACTAACACATGCCTCTACCTCGAATGAATAGTCCTACTGGATTGTCCCTGATCCTCACTAGCACTCTGTAAAGAATCTTCTCGCCCTCTCTTGCAAGATACTAACTCTACCTCAGGCTAAGGTCTCTTGGCTCAACTTTCCTCTGCCCTAGCAACAGCTGCAAGCCCCTGAGCCTTCTCCACACTATGTTCAGTATTGTGCTTGACTAATTACTGCTACAAGCGACACTCGCAAGTATACAAGGTAATTATAGCAACGATGATCACCCAAATGTCATCTCACAAGGAATGAATTGTTTTGCAATAGTTTGATTAGCAAGAAATTTAAAAACAAGAGTGTGATGTGTTGGAATGGTGAAAAACAATTTAAATTAAAAAGTAATATGTGTAATGGTTGTACAAGATTAATAAAATTCTAGGAATTACACCACAACTGAAAAGAAATATTAGTTTTTACATTCACGAATTAACAACAATCAATTGTTTTAAAATTGCAAATTAATAAAACCCTAGAACTTATATTTCTAATTCATTCTTAGGGTAGTTGATTGCATAATTCCAATATCAAATTTCACCTCTCAATCCTTCATTCAATATCTAGAGATCAATAGGTAGCTAATCTATCAACCTAATATTCAATCCAATACAATCAACTACTAACAAGGTATATTAATGGAAATATCAAATCAAGACATTTAATCAAATCTACTACAAACCCTAGGCATGAGTAATTTAGCTCATCATCATCAATTTAAAATAAATATTCATTTCAATATAAATCAAATCACAATTGCACATTGAAATATTAATGTTCTTAACAAATAATAACAATCTAGAAATAAATTAAAAGAGAGAATATAAAAACCCCTTTGAAGATGCTAAGAGTTGAAATTCTAGTCTTCCTCCTAGATCCACCTTGAATATGATGAAGAACTAACAAGCCTTCTTCAATCAATGGCTCTCCACTTGAAAGATGGAATGGTCACTCTCTGAAGCCCCCAACTCCTCAATCAAGCTTTCTTCAAACCCAAACCTTCATAAGAGCTTGCTCACCCAATTTTATCCCCAAAAATGTTCAGAATCTTATTTATGGGAGAAATGGGAGATGAAGATGAAGGTGATGTTCATGGTCTCTCTCAAGACCAAGAACAAGAAGATCAACTAAGAACCAGATCCTCTCCAAAGAAGCCTCCAACGTGTATATGCTCCTCCTTTCATTATTTTCTTTTTTTTTAATTTCTTAAGACACAAAGCATGTCTTGCCAACTCACACACTCAACTTTGTCTCCCACTTATTTTTTATTTTATATTTCTTCCCATAAATTAGGTAACCTTTTTGTTCTTTTATTAATTTTTTAAAAGATATCACTTTTGTCCACCATTTTGTCCCCATTTCATGTAAAATGATTGAAAGAATCTTTACAAGACATGGACAAGTCATAAGTGACTTGACTGTGTCACTCATTTTCTTATGGACATGGCGAAGCCATGCAATAGTGTCCATGGCTCCCCTAATTTCTTCTTTCTTTTCCAAGTGAGACACGACCAATGCCCTAGTGGCTTAGTCATGTCTCTTGAGTGTGTTCTCCACTGCCTCTATCCTTGCTTTGTTCTTTAGATGGGCCACGGCCAAGGCCTTAGCCGTGTAATGTGAAATGGCCAATGGCTTGGCCATGTCTCTTGGGTATGTTCACTTCTGCCTTTGCTTCTTTGGTTTTTCTTTATTTGTTCTTTTGATGAGACATGGACAAGGCCTTGGCTGTGTCATGTGACACGGCTAGTGGCTTGGCCGTGATTCTTGAGTGTGTCTATCTTTACCAAATTTTTCTACCTCTTTCCTTGGATGAGAGACATAGCCAAGCCAAGAAGTGTCTTGGTCGTGTCTCATTTTTTCCACCTTAATAATCCATCAAATTGAATTAAAGCTCCATTGTTTTGTTCTTCATCTTAGATCAAATACTTCAAACAAACTTTAAACACAAATTAAAAGAAAAATCAATCAAAAGCCAATAAAATTACACTAAAAATAAATACACAAATGATCAAAACCACTACGCCACATTTAATTCTTTGCTTGTCCCTAAGCAAAGTTAAAATTAAAACAAACTAAACAAGATAAATTTAGTCAAGTTCAAGAGTTATAAGGATGTATCAAGACTCCCATTTTATTAAATCCACAATCATTATCAAATCAAAAACAATCAGTACTAAAGCAATTTAATGGCCAATCCATGCATACCAAAAATTGTCACTCCCTCACAAAACCTCTTAAGTGTTTAATTAGACAGTGTTTAAGCTCTCAACATTCAATGAAAGATTATCTTTATAGGCTTGCTTATCAATCAAATCTCCACCACCTAATTACAATCAAGCATCAAACATAAGGACTTTCATTGGGTTGTAACGGGGCTAAGGTAAAGGCATGACATTTAGGAAATGTGAGCTTATTCATTAAGTTCAAGAGCACTTCAAGAATGCAGTAACCGATCATATGTCTAACCCAACAATCCCAAAACACCTTCCTCTCACCTACCACTTGACATTAAGGAGCTTTTCAAGGGAACTCACTTATTAAATTTTGCAATGATCATTCTAAAACTTATTCCAACCCTACGAAAAAGAATAACTTCTTCTATTGTTTTGATTTTTCTCTCTCTCCTTATTTTATTTTTTTATATTTATATATATATATATATATTTTATTTTTTTAAATAGTATTTGCAACTAAAGAAGATAATAACTTGTAATTTTGAGCCCACTAAATTTAACCCCACACTTTATTTAACACAACACTCAATCATAATTACTCTTAAAATGCTCTTGACCTAATGCAAGGGTAATAGTTAAAACAACAAGGTTCAAGCTAATGGCATTGTGAAAAGAAAGAAAAGGAAAAAATGAAATAAGCTCAAAATTGGCTATTTAAGGTCGGATATAAGGTTGGTCTTTTTAAGCCAAAATTGGTTCACCTAATTGCCTTAATCATATTGATGCCTAATTGAAATTTTTATGTAGTCTTAAAATGCATGTCAAAGCAAGTTCTAGCAATTAATCAATCAAAGATGTTTACACACAATAAAAAATAATAAGTTGATATCCAACTTAATAGGCTCAATTCCTCACTAGTTTAAAGGTGATGCAAGAATAACCATCAAAATTGACAATAAGTAACAATTATAATCAATTCTCAAATTCATGCTTCAAAAATTCAAAGGTCATCTTTCAACAATCTTATAACAATTGAACTTTTCAAAATTCATTTATTCAAAGAAAAACATTAACTAAACTTAAACAAAGATAAGTTAAAAGTAAAAACACAAACTGCACCCCACACTTAAAGATTCACATTGTCCCCAATGTGAGCATGCATAAATTAAGAGAGGAGAGTTCAGATGAAATCTAATTTCCATCGTTCCCATATGCGATATGAAGTGCTCCTTCCATCTGTAATGAAATTTTTGCCCATGTTTGAAAAGATGAATAGATGCAACTCTAGAAGGTACCCAGTGTATATCAAAACCTAAATAGCATCCCTTCAAGAGCAAGTGTCCAATGGAAACATGTGAAGGTTATCTTAGGGTGATCCTCTAATGCTATAGGAACTTAGTAAAAAACTTTTTCGGTCTGCAACATGGTTATATACATTTTTTTCTCTTTCTCACCACCGAGAGTGGAAGAGATGATCATTGGTTGCATACTGTTCTCCCCAATCAAAGCATATTTTAAAAGTTTTGAGGTCTTTGTAAGTTCAACCAAGTTTAGTTGAATCTCGTTCTCATCCACTTTAGCAATCTGAAGTCCCCTCTCAACAACTGCATCATTTAAGATTAACTTGCACTCCTCAATTTCTGAATTGGAGATTTTAGGCTTACTTCCAAGGTCATAGCCATCTCAAGCTTATCTACACTATCTTTACTATCTTCTTTCAAGGGCACGTCATAGATTTCAGAAAGTGGCATACCTTGCTTCTCATCCTTCAATCTACTTGGGAATGGAATTGGTAGCATAAAAGGATTTAGAGGCTCAGGCTCATGCAATTTTGATGAAGTTGATGCTTCCAAATTCTCCTTCTCCTTTGATTGACTTGGTTCCTCTATGTTGGGTTGTATCTCCTAGCCATTTTCTTCTTGATTAATACTTGCATCAAAGGAATCATAAAATTTATTATATATCACCTGTTCACTCCTTAAAATTGTGATTGCATTGAGCTGCTCTAATTGGCTTGGAAATTCCACTTTTTGGTGTGCTTGGAGTTGATTTGCTAGTTGCCCAACTTGAGTTTCCACCTTCATTAATGATACGTCCAAAGAATCAAACCTCTTATTGCTCCCTTCCTAATTTTATGCGCTAATTTGAATGAAAGCATTCAAATTATCTTCCACCGTGGGTTTCTTGAATTGATCTTGATTTTATGTGCTAAATTGAATAAAGGTGTAACGACCCCACATACACAATCTTACGACAACTGGTCTATTGGGCCTTTTCTCCCGTAGGTGGACTGCAGTCCCAGCCCTTAACCCGGCAGGCCGCCACAGTACTAGATTGCCCTCGTAGGCCCTCCAGCAGGATTTGTTTATTTAGCTCCCAAAGGAGTCTCCTCCCCGGATCGAACACCTGACTTCTCCCTTAAGAGATCCAGCGAGCACAGTCCAGTACCATTTCTACCAGTAAAATAAATGTAACACCCTTATACCCTATATACGTACAATACATATATGACATTACAAATATCATAGCATATTATTCGTACACAATCAATGAAACAAGTAGCTTAACACATTTTCCAACCAAAATGTGTTAAGTCCAAATGTTTTGCAAATTATAAACATTATATTCAAAGTTTGTGCATACCTCTACTAGCAACCAAAAGCAAGCTTAAAACAACCTCCAATCCAATCTTTCCAACTTGCCCTTTACCACTTGGATGAAGCAAATCAACCTCCCTCAAATCCTAAACCAAATGTGATAACAAATAATCATTTAGTATCACATTTAATGGCATTTTCAACATTAAACCATAATTACACATCACTCCTACAAATTTTCAAAAATTTAGCCTTTCCTTACTTCAACATTGGAATTCCATTCTACTACAATTAAATTAGTGTTTTAAGTTTATTTATATTATTTAAAATATATTTTAATACATTTAAATCATTTACATTTTAAAAATAAACTTTTATACACAAAATCTAAAAAATGGCATAACCTTCCCCCATTGAAGGTTTTCCATTCCAACACAATCCATTACTTGTTCCAAGCTTATATCCATCACTTTTAACACTAAACAACATGCTTAAACAAATAAAATCACACAATTCAATCACTTTGGAAAATCACTTTTCCAAAACCCTAAATCTCCACTTCCATTCTCAAACTCCAACCCAACACCACCAAATCCAATATTTGACTTTAAAATACTTGTTTATGAATCAAAACAACTCATTTGGAATCAATTTTCACAATTAAAGTTCATATTTTCAAAATCCCTAAAATCCATAACCATAAATTCTCTCTCTTCACCATTCTTTAACCAAACTTCATCATCTCTTCAACCTAACCCTAGAATTATTGTTAACTAGCCAAAATAACATCATACACACCAATTCTAACAATTACAACATACTACATCAAAATCCAAATTTTCACATAATACCATCTTCCATGGAATTCAAAGAAAAGAGATGGAAACTTACTAATTTTGGTGGAGATCACTAAAAATCCACTTGCAACTTGTTAATTTCTTCAATTTATGGACTATGGAAGAAATAGAATCCTTGGTCTAGCTCCCATGGAATTTCGGCCAAAGGAAAGAGAAGAAGAAGAAGAAGAAGACTTTTAATATTTCTTTTCCTTTCATCTTTTTTTAAAACCACATATATATTAAAATAATTTAATATTTAATTATTTAATTATTTTTTTAATAAATTAAAAGTCCTAATTTCCCTCTTACATTCAAAAATAATTTATTTTTAAATTATTTTATTAATTTTGAATTTATAAGATTTAATTACCAAAATACCCTTTTCTTTTAAAAAATGTTGACTTTTATATATGTTATGTATATTTTGCATATATATCACATATATATTCCACTTTTTCATTTAAAATCCCTTCAATTTTCATTTAAAACCATTAATTTAATTTATCCTTTTAAATTATAATTTATTTTATCCAATTTTCCAAAAATTAGAAATTTTCAAAAATTTTAGGATGTTTCAATTCTCTCCCCCTAAAATAAATTTAGTCCACGAAATTACCTATCCTCAAGTCTGGAACAAATGGAAAAACTGACTCTGCATCGTCTGCTCACTTTCCTAGGTCACCTCCTCAGTGGCATGATTTCTCCAAAGGAGTTTCGCAAGTGGCACCCTCTTATTCCTCAATTCTTTAACCTCTCGTGTCAAAATCGCCACTAGTTCTTCCTCGTAAGTCAGATCTGGACTCACCTCAATGGACTCTACTAACAAGATATGAGATGGGTCAAACCTGTATCTCCGAAGCATCGAGACATGGAAAACATTATGTATTCAATCCAATTCAGGTGGAAAAGCTAGTCTATAAGCCACTGGACCAACTCTCTCCAACACCTCATATGGTCCTATGAAACAAGGACTCAACTTTCCTTTGCGACCAAATCTCAAAATCTTCTTCCATGGAGACACCTTCAGAAACACTTTATTTCCTAACTGAACTCTATGTCTCTTCTCTTTAAATCTGAATAGGATTTCTGTCGGTCTGAAGCTGCTTTCAAACAACCCTGGATCACCTTCACTTTCCCTCAGTTTCCTTAATCAAATCGGGACCAACCGGTTTACCTTCTCCAACTTCATCCTAACACAAAGGTGTCCTGCATCTCCTGCCATATAAAGACTCATAAGAAGTCATCCCAATATTAGACTGATGACTATTGTTATAAGCAAATTCAATTAATGGCAAAAATTTGTCCCAATTCCCTGTAAAATCAATGATACAGCTCCTCAACATATCCTCCAGAATCTGTATCACTCTCTATGACTGTCCATCTGTCTGAGGATGAAAAATAGTACTAAAATGCAGTCAAGAACCCAAAGCATTATGCAAACTCTTCCAAAACCTCGAAGTAAATTGGGGATCTCGATTCGACACTAAAGAAACTGGGACTCCATGCAACCTGACTATCTCGTTGATATACAGCTCAACCAACCTTTCAAGAAAATAATCCATCCGAACTAGAAGAAAATGAGTTGTCTTCATCATCCGATCAACTATCACCCAGATTGCATCATGCTTCTTCTAGGTCAAAGGCAGTCCAGTCACAAAATCTATTATCACTCGCTCCCATTTCCACTCTGGCACTGATAAAGGTTGGAGCAACCTTGAAGGAACTTGGTGCTCAGCCTTCACTTCCTGGCAAGTGAGACATCTGGATACAAACTCTGCTCTGTCCCTCTTCATACCTGCCCACCAATAATGTCACTTCAAGTCCTGATATATCTTGGTACTCCCAGGGTGCATAGCAAAAAGTGACTGATGTGCTTCCTCTAATATCACTCTTTTCAATTCTGCATCATCAGGAATACACAATCTATCTCTGTACCATAGACTTCCATCATCCCTCACATAAAAGTCTGAACTCTCCCCCTTCTGACAAACTAACACAATTTCCTTAATTCTCTCATCTGTCAACTGAGCCTCCCTAATATGATACAACAAGATTGGACTTAACTGTAACTGAGCCATCAGAGTACCATCATCAGAAGATTCAAATCTAGCATGCAACGCTCTCAACTTAACAAGCAACGAGAGCGAATAAGCAGTCAAACCTAACAAAGATTTTCGACTTAAGGCATCAGCAACAAAATTTGCCTTGCCAGCATGATAATCAATCAAACAGTAGTAGTCTTTAATCAACTCTAAGCACCATCTCTGCCGAAGATTTAGCTCTCTCTGAACACCCTATTATTTCAAACTCTTGTGATCCATATAAATAAAACACTTTTCCCCATATAAGTAATGTCGCCAAATCTTCAAGGCAAAAACTATTGCTGCTAATTCCAAATCATGTGTCGGGTAATTCAGCTCATGCGGTTTCAATTGTCGAGAGGCATAAGCAATAACTCTACCCTCTTGCATCAGAACACAACCTAAACCATTGTGTGAAGCATCACTGTATATCACATATGGTTTACCTTCCACAGGCAGGGTAAGGACAGGAGCTTGAGTCAACATCTCCCTCAGCTGCTCAAAACTCACCTGACACCGATCTGTCCACACAAATTTAACTCCTTTTCGAAGTAATCTGGTGAGTGATGTAGCTATTATAGAAAAACCCTTCACAAATCGACGATAATAGCCTGCCAATCTCAGAAAACTTCTAACCTCTATCACAGTCTTTGGTGGACTCCAATTCAAGATAGCCTCAACTTTACTCAAATCAACTCTAATACCCTCTGCTGAAACCACATGACCAAGAAAAGCTAGCTGATCGAGCCAGAACTCACACTTAAATAGCTTAGCATACAACTACATCTCTCTCAGAGTTTGCAATATGATCCGCAAATGCCTATTGTGATCCTCCTCATTACTCGAATACACCAAGATGTCATCAATGAAGACTACCATAAACTGATCCAAAAATGATCTGAATACCCTGTTCATCAAATACATAAAAGCTGGTGGTGAATTCATCAATCCAAAGGGTATCACCAGAAACTCATAATGCCTATACCTTGTGCGAAAAGTTGTCTTGGGTACATCCACATCTCTGACTCTCAAATGATGGTACCCTGATCTCAGATCATTCTTAGAGAATATTGCTGCTCCCTTCAACTGATCAAAGAGATCATCTATCCAAGGCAAAGGATACTTGTTCTTGATGGTCACCTTATTCAACTGCCTATAATCAATACACAATCTTATGGTGCCATCCTTTTTCTTCACAAACAACACAGGCGCTCCCCACGGGGACACACTAGGGCAGATAAATCCTTTATCCAAAAACTCCTGCAACTGCACCTTTAACTCTCTCAATTCAGCAAGTGCCATTCAATAAGGGGTGATAGAGATAGGAGTGATACCAGGCAACAAATCGATACCAAACTCCACTTCTCTCTCAGGAGGTACCCCTTACAATTCATCAGGGAAAACATCTAGAAACTCGACAACTGTGGGTATACTTTCAAGCAGGGATCCCACTACTCTAGTATCTACAACATGAGCAAGATAAGCCTCACATCCCTTCCAATCATGCTCTTAGCTGAAACAAACATAGATGAAAGATACCTTTGCTCACCAGATACCATCACATCCCTAACATCATGTGTTCTCAAAGTAACACATTTCTTCTAATAGTCTACCATAGCCCCATGCTTGGATAACCAATCAACGCCTAAAATCAAATCATATTCCCTAAAAGGCATCTCAATCAGGTCATTGAGAAACTCCTCATCCTGAACTACAAATGGACTATCTCGGTGCACCCTCCTCACCACAACACTATGCCCTAAAGGATTTGTCACCAAGATATCAAATCCTAGGGACTCAGAATGCAATTCAGCCATAAGCAAGATAGATGCACTAATATATGAACGCGTAGATCCAGGATCTAATAGAGCAAGGACTGAAATAACAAATAAAGAAAACATACCTACAATGATGGCTGAAGCATCTGGCTGCCTCTGCATAACATAAACCAGCTGAGATGGCCCAGCCTCATCTGGCCTACCACCTTCGGATGTAGAGCCTCATTTCTAACTAAACCCAGGTCGACCACCTCTACTAAAACCTTTGCCACCTAGACCCCCTCTAACACTGGGTCGAGAAGCTGTAGTATCTGCTTACCTAACCTCTGGTGGCTTAGGACAATCTCTGATAAAATGGTCTGATGACCCACATCTAAAACACACTCCCGAAGCACCTCTCCACCAGCAGACACCTCCGTGTACTCTACCACAATGAACGCAAGTAGGTGGAGTAGGTCTCTGAGCCACTGGAGTCGGAGCACTAGCCACTGAAACTGCAGGTCTCTGTCTCTGCTGCTGTACTGACCTGCCAAACTGCCCCTGACTCCTACTAAACCTCTGAAAATGTCCCCCTCAGCCTCTCTTCACTGATGAAGACCCTACCTCACTCTGTGGTCTCCTAACTCTGGTCTCCTTAACCCTGGCAGCTGCTATAAGACTCTGTGCCCTCTCAACACTCCTGGCAGCTGCAACTAACTGAGAAAAATTCTGATACCGAGAGCCTGTGATGATGCACATGATAGAGGGTCTCAGTCCCTCCTTAAACCTCCTGCACCTATCAAACTCATCAGAAATGATCCCACCAGCATAGTGACTCAACCGGATAAACTCGATCTCATACTTGGTCACTGTCCTGGTATCCTGTCTCAGACTCAGGAACTCCATCTTCTATGCATCTTTATACTCTCTCAGAGTATACTTCTGCTCAAATTCCCACATAAAATCATCATAGGTTAGGACTGGTGGATCATCCAGAGCATGTGGAACCGTCTTACACCAATCATATGCATCTCTCTATAGAAGAGATCTAGCATAATCAAACTTCTCTTCTGGACTAGCCTGTAACTGAACAAATATCCTCTGAACCCGGTCTAGCCACTGCTCTACTACAGTAGGGTCTGTAGTACCAAGAAAGTCCTCAGCTCCATACTTTCTCAGTTTATCATACTGCCTCACCGGCAATTGCGGCTGTGGCTGGCGGCGGCGGAACTGGAGCCTGCCTCAACAACTCTACCATATGCCATACCCAGCCAGGTGGAATCTCATCAGCTGCTAGTTTCACAGGCACAGAAACAGACGCCTCACCAGCAGATACAACTCTAGCTCTATCTATACTCTCATTTGGAGCCACAGTCTCTATACTACCCTCAGCAGCCTGATGTGGCCGAGACACCATAACTACCTATATCTGCAAACAAAACAGAAAATACTATATCAGAGATCAGAAACTACCAGTGCCAATGCATGTATTACAATTAAAAACTATTTTAAAATCTCCCATTTTCTCTCTCTCTCATCCCACCTAGGTCGAGAACCTCAAATCTGGGCTCTGATACCAAAACAAATGTAACACCCTTATACCCTATATACGTACAATACATATATGACATTAAAAATATCATAGCATATTATTCATACACAATTAATGAACCAAGTAGCTTAACACATTTTCCAACCAAAATGTGTTAAGTCCAAATGTTTTGCAAATATAAACATTATATTCAAAGTTTGTACATACCTCCACTAGCAACCCAAAGCAAGCTTAAAACAACCTCCAATCCAATCTTTCCAACTTGCCTTTCACCACTTGGATGAAGCAAATCAACCTCCCTCAATGCCAAAACCAAATGTGATAACAAATAATCATTTAGTAACACATTTAATGGCATTTTCAACAATAAACCATAATTACACATCACTTCTACAAATTTCCAAAAATTTAGCCTTTCCTTACTTCAACATTGGAATTCCATTCTACTACAATTAAATTAGTGTTTTAAGTTTATTTATATTATTAAAAATATATTTTAATACATTTAAATCATTTGCATTATAAAAATAAACTCTTATACACAAAATCTCAAAAATGGCATAACCTTCCCCCATTGAAGGTTTTCCATTCCAACACAATCCATTACTCATTCCAAGCTTATATTCATCACTTTAAACACTAAACAACATGCTTAAACAAATAAAATCACACAATTCTACCACTTTGGAAAATCACTTTTCCAAAACCCTAAATCTCCACTTCCATTCTCAAACTCCAATCCAACACCACCAAATCCAATATTTGACTTTAAAATACTTGTTTATGAATCAAAACAACTCATTTGGAATCAATTTTCACAATTAAAGTTCATATTTTCAAAATTCCTAAAATCCATAACCATAAATTCTCTCTCTTCACCATTCTTTAACCAAACTTCATCATCTCTTCAACCTAACCCTAGAATTATTGTTAACTAGCCAAAATAACATCATACACACCAATTCTAACAATTATAACATACTACATCAAAATCCAAATTTTCACATAATACCATCTTCCATGGAATTCAAAGAAAAGAGATGGAAACTTACTAATTTTGGTGGAGATCACCAAAAATCCACTTGCAACTTATTAATTTCTTCAATTTATGGACTATGGAAGAAGTAGAATCCTTGGTCTATCTCCCATGGAATTTCGGCCAAAGGAAAGAGAAGAAGAAGAAGAAGAAGACTTTTAATATTTCTTTTCCTTTCATCTTTTTTTAAAACCACATATATATATATTAAAATAATTTAATATTTAATTATTTTTTTATTAAATTAAAAGTCCTAATTTCCCTCTTCCATTCAAAAATAATTTATTTTTGAATTATTTTATTAATTTTGAATTTATAAGATTTAATTACCAAAATACCCTTTTCTTTTAAAAAATATTAACTTTTTATATATGTTATGTATATTTTGCATATATATCACATATATATTCCACTTTTTCATTTAAAATCCCTTCATTTTTCATTTAAAACCAGTAATTTAATTTATCCTTTTAAATTATAATTTATTTTATCCAATTTTTCAAAAATTAGAAATTTTCAAAAATTTTAGGATGTTATAAAAGGCATTCAAATTATCTTCCAATGTGGGTTTTCGAAGTTGATCTTGATTTGAAAATCATCCTTGAAAGTAAGAACTTCTTTGGTAAGGATTAAAAAATTGTTGAGGTAGAATTTGCTATTGGTTTTTCCAAGAAAAATTTAGGTAGTTTCTCCAACTTGAATTATAAGGATCGGAATATGGGTCATTTCGACCCCTTGACTGAAACTTTCAAAGGCATATTCTTCCTCTTGCCTCTCTTGGTATTGTTCAAAACCAAATGAACACATGTTTGTACTATGTCATGCAATGCTACATGCTGGATATACTTCACGAGTAGGCATAGGTGCTCTTCCTTTTGCATTTAGCATCTAAAGTTGACTTGTTAATTTTGCTAATTTCCATGCCATTTCAGAATTAGCATTCATATCATAAACTTCGTTGCACATTGAAAAATTGTATTCTTACAATAAACACTTAGTGATTCAAAATGAAACACTTAAAAAATTAAACAATTAAAATAAAAAAGTCAAACTACTAACAACAATTGTCTTCCCTAGCAACGGCGCCAAAAACTTATTGTGCTCGACTAATTAACTCTACTAGCGACACTTGTAAGTATATGAGGTAATTGTACCAACGGTGATCGCCTCAAGGTCATCTCACAAGGAAGGAATTGTTTTGCAATAGTTTGATTGGCAAGAAATTTAAAAACAAGAGTGTGATGTGTTGGAATGGTGAAAACCAATTTAAATCTAAAAGTAATATGTGTAATGGTTGTATAAGATTAATACAATTCTAGTAATGATGCCTAGGGTTGTAGATCAATTTAACCAAAGCTTAATTCTCAAATTATCCATTAATATGACCTTGTATTTTAATTTTTTCCTTGAGTTTAATTAGTAATTGCCAATTTATTAGTTTTTACATTCATGAATTAACAACAACCAATTGTTTTGAAATTGCAAATTAATAAAACCCTAGAACTTATATTTCTAATTCATTCTTAGGGTAGTTGATTGCATAATTCCAATATTAAATTTTACCTCTCGGTCCTTCATTCAATATTTAGAGATCAATACGTAGCTAATCTACCAACCTAACATTCAATCCAATACAATCAACTAATAACAAGGTATATTAATGGAAATATCAAATCAATTCATTCAATCAAATCTACTACAAACCCTAGGCATGAGTAATTTAGATCATCATCATCATCAATTTAAAACAAATATTCATCTCAATATAAATCAAATCACAATTGCACATTGAAATACTAATGTTCTTAACAAACAATAACAATATAGAAACGAATTAAAAGAGATAATATAAAAACCCCTTTGAAGATGCTAAGAGTTGAACTTCTAGTCTCCCTCCTAGCTCCACCTTGAATATGATGAAGAACTAACAAGCCTTCTTCAATCAATTGCTCTCCTCTTAAAAGATGGAATGGTCACTCTCTCAAGTCCCCAAATCCTCAGTCAAGCTTTCTTCAAACCCTGACCTTCACAAG
This sequence comes from Garcia nutans, assembly GCA_947685225.1. NCBI lineage: Eukaryota > Viridiplantae > Streptophyta > Magnoliopsida > Malpighiales > Euphorbiaceae > Garcia > Garcia nutans. The sequence goes on along the minus strand of CANTUV010000007.1, from coordinate 24,269,140 downwards.
AGATTGCTCGCCTAATTTTATCCCAAAAATGTTAAGAATCTTATTTATGGGAGAAATGGAAGATGAAGATGAAGGTGATGTTCAAGGTCTCTCTCAAGACTAAGAACAAGAAGATGAACTAAGAACCAGATCCTCTCCAAAGAAGCCTCCAACATGTCTATACTCCTCCTTTCATTCTTTTCTTTTTCTTTTTAATTTCTTAAGACACAAAGCATGTCTTGTCAACTCACACACTCCACTTTGTCTCCCACTTATTTTTTATTTTATATTTCTTCCCATAAATTAGGCAACCTTTTTGTTCTTTTATTATTGTTTTTAAAAGATATCACTTGTTGTCCTCCATTTTATCCCCCATTTCGTGTAAATTGATTGATAGAATCTTCACAAGACACTGCTCTACCTTGGCTGGATCTACAATACCATAGAAATCTGCAGCCCCATTATAGACCCTTAATTTTTGACCCAGTCCGGTTTAGTCCAAAATAATTTTTGTGTTGTCTAATATATTTTAATTGGTCCAAAATAATTTTTGTTATCTTAATTAAATAATGTTTGCTTTATTATCTAATTTTTATTAATAAAAAATAAAAATAAACAAATAAAAATCAAAAAATAAAAAAGAAAAATCGGTGATGATTTTTTCGTCGCCGAAAATTCCAGCGGGCCTATTCCCCGCCCACTGCCGCAGCCAACTGCGGCAGATTTTTTTCTCCAGCATAATTTTTCCTACGGCAAATTTTTTCGCCAGCGCAATTTTTCCGCAGCAGTTTTTTTTCGCCAGCGAAATTTTTTGACACAAATTTTCCGAAACCTAATACAATTAGGTTTCGGTTTTCTTTTCTTTTTAAATATGGTATGCTGTGAGTAACTAGGAAAAACCAATAAAAAAAACCTCTATAAATAACAACACAAAAGGGAGGAAAAGGAATCATAAATTAGGGGACGAAATTGGAGATTTTGAAACCGAATCTGTGAAGGGAAGTAGTGGAACCAAGATGATTTTGGGAGAGCCGAAAATCAATTCAGCAGTTCATCAAAGGTATCAACTACCTTTGATTTGGTTGATCCAAGAAGCAATTTTGGTGCAACCCCACGAAAGAAGGTTTGAATTCTAAATTCTTTTTGTTTTCTTTGTTTACAGTGGCTTAATTCATCAAAGAAAAAAAATCCCAGAACCTTTAATTTAGTTTTTCTAAAGCTAAAAACACTATTTTGTTGCTTTGTTTTCCAAAAAAACTTACAATTGCTACTTTTGTTTCATCAAAATCTTAAAACCCTAATTTAACATGTTTCTTTTCAAAACCTTAAATTAAAATTCTGTTTCTTTTAAAAAGCCTTAAAAATCATCTTTTCTATTTATAAAAACTTTAATTCATTTGGTTTACTTTCATAAAACCTCATAAAAGTATCAAATTGATTTTCAAATTCCAAAAGCTTCATGCATGACCGAGACCCTAATTTTAAAAATACTAAACCCAAATTCAACTTCCAAACCTAAAATAGTAAACTTTAACCCCTTTAAAACCTTAAACCCTAACTTTTTCTAAACTTTAATCCTTTAAAACTTTAAAAATCATAAAACCACAAATATTTTAATTTTACACAGTAAGCTTGAAATCATCATTTAAAACCACAAATCAAAAGTATTTTAAAGTGTCCAAAACCCTAGTTTCATGATTTCACCATTCAAACCTTAATTTGTTTAATCAAAGTGTCTTATCAACCTTTTAAAACATAAAATTCTTAATATAATTTAATTCTTCAAAAAGTCACAGTAGCTTAAATTCAAAAATCCAAAACCCTAAACATATGAAATAAAGGATCCTAAATGGAAATAGTAGCTATAATTTGGATTTTTATTTACCTAATTCAATTCCATATTTGAGTATGTCTTGATTTATTTTATATGCTTTAATTTATTTAAGTTCAATGCTTGGTTTATTTTATTTATCATGGATGGATGTTTACTTTCTATTGATATTTAATACCTTTGATGAATAATTTATTTATGATGAATAAGTATTTACTTTTATCAATTTATTTAGATTTCCAAATGTTGTAAGAGGCATGTTTTCACTTGGTGGGTACCTCATTAGTTAAACATCATGTAATTTAATTTACTTTTTCTATTTTAGAACCTATGTAAAGGGCATGTTTCTACCTTTCGGTGGGTGTCCTATTTAGGCATGTGATGTAAGGACATGTTTCCATCCTTGGATGGATGTCCATTTATTTGTTTTGCTTGGACCTTGCTTTGATTTTAATATATTGACGCTTTCTTTTAATTATTGTGGGTAAAATGGATAATGTTGTTATATCTAAGAATTTTATAATATTAAGACCTGTAAAGGAGGCCGGTTCCAATGAACCGGGCATTGTGGGGGTGCTGGGCCATTTCTCACCTTTTCCACACGTACCCAACTTTCCGAACCCATTAAGGGGTTGGGGATTCCTTAGGAATCAAGTCATCCCCCCCTTTCTTTTTCCCGGCCTATCCGGGTGGCGACTCCATTTTCTCCGGACTTAAGTCCATGTTCTCTAAGACCTCAAGCCTAAACTGTGCCGAAGTCACAAGAACCATTCCACCAGGAGTGGGGGCAAAAATCCCCGCTCACAGTGGCGACTCCACTGGGGATAAGAGAAGTTGATTCCATTGGTCTTTTTATTATTCTATTCTTTCTTATAATGATATTATCCATTGCATCATATTAGATTGCATTGTGTACGTGAGTTAGGATGCCCGTGTTACCCATGCTGTGTTATGTAAGAGATACCATACTTTCACTCAAGGTATGGAGATCGAGCATGGCATAACCACTCATAGCCTCATACCATTTGGTATATACTTGCTATGGGAACCTAAGCCTTTTTACCCAAAGACTAAAGCTCATGTAATTGGCCTAGTTACTTTCCTTAGGTTTTAACCCAAATGCATGTTGTTTGACTATGGTTAGTTTATCTTAGTCTAAATCATGGCTTATTTGGTTTGTTCTTTTTCTAATATGACCTAAGTATATTGTAAGCTCAAAATTAACTTTTCTTTAATGTTCAAAAGACCAAAGCTATTTTCAAAATTTTTCAAGGTGGTCTTTGGACATAAGACTTTTCTAAAAACAAATCAAAATTTCTTTTGCTCATGGCCCAAATACTATGCCCAAAATCCATTTTTTTTAATCTTTTTACAACGGGCTTAGAAACAAAATTTCTTTTATCTAACCACACCTTACAAAGAGCTATCAAAATTATTTAGGTCAATTAACAAAATAATCAATTGTGAGCCTAGTTTATAGTAAGAATAATTAATCATGGGCTTGTTTTTGGCATGAACCATTAGTTACTCTTTTCAAGTGAGAAATCTATCTATAATAAACCTGCTAATTTAGTTTTAATCCAATGTAGCATAAAAGCTACTATAGTTGGATAAATGGATTAAAACCTAATTAATGGGAATTATTATGAATTGATTTCCACTTTCGAAAATATAACTATTGGTTGAAACGTCTAAGGGAATTATTCAAAAGCAAGGTACCCCATGTTGGTATCTTGTTAACCATATACATAGGAAAAGAGACTCGTCGTTCGTGTGTGGATGTTATAAGGTTGGAAGGAACGTCCTAATTATCCTTATTTGTTAATTGTTTGTGCATACATGCATACATGCTTACATTTGCATCTCATATCATTGATCCTATCTGGCTCACAGCCCTTGATTACGATAGCTCAAAAGCTTACAACAATCCGACCTACGTCGGAGACGAAGTATCTAGCAATGACTCAATCACTTGCTCACCAAAAACAATGGAGCCCGAAAATTTCAAAGATGGTGGATGAGGCCCTAACGCCAAGATGGAAGAAATAAAAGAGGCCCTAGCTGAGACCTTGAAAAACCAGTTGACTGCAATCTTAGAGAATCATGCCGAGGCATCTTCTAGCACTAAGAAACCAAGGGACAAAGGGAAGACTAAAGTTAGTGAAGTGGTTTTTGATGATGAAAAGGTGATCATTGATGATGAAGATGATTGGGCTCAATACTACCAAAATGTTCAAGAGAAGAAGAAAGAACCGAAGGTTGTTGAGAAAGCAACTATTGAAAAGACCGAGACATCCGATGTTGAAAAGATGATTGCTGATTTAGAAAAGAAATTTGAGAAGAAGCTGAAAATCGAAGAGACGTCTGAGATCGATAAACTATTTGAACAAGATGAAGAAGTCCCTTACAAGTTCAAGATGCCATCCTTTGCAAAGTACAATGGCACCGAAAATCCTCATCTCCATGTGAAGCAGTATATCACTGCCATGCAGTCTGCCCGAGCTACTAAGGCTCAAACCCTAAGGTACTTTATGCTCTCATTGGATCCTGTTGTCCGAAATTGGTTCAATACCTTAGATGATGGAACACAAAAGAGTTGGGATCTACTTTACAAAGCCTTCATCCAACAATATGGATATAATGTTGAGTTAGAAGTTACCTTAATGGAAGTGGAGTCCATTAGGCAAAGGCCGAATGAGAATTTTGTAGATTATGTTAAGAGATGGAGAAACAAGGCTGCTTTACTCAAGAAGAGGCCCGATGAATCCGATCAAATAAGGATGATTGTGAGAGGGGTGTTGCCTAGTCTTCGTGAGAGGATGTCTCATACACTCATCTGCGATTTCAAAGACCTTCTTCAAGCTGGTTTGCAAATTGAAGAATGGGAAAGGGAGAAGAGCCGTTTTTCAACAAAAAGGAACGAGAAAGGAAACTATCAACCCGGTAGCCAAAGCATGCAAAAAGCCGTTGGTGTTAACGCTACTAACCAAGGAACGAGGAGACAATTTTTGGAATTGGGAAAATCGATGTCTTGGGTTCTTAATAAGCTTCAAAGAAAGGGATTACTAAAACCCTTAAATCCTCGCCCTTTGCCTAACCCTCTCCCACCTAATTTTGACACCAAAGTATTTTTTCAATTTCACCAAATGCAAGGGCATGACACGGATAGATGTGTGAGGTTGAGACGTGAGATCCGAAATCTAATTGATAATGGGAAGCTACCCGAGCCCAATAAGCCAAACACCAAAGACAACCCATTGCCAAAATTCAATAGTGTACCACCACCAGCAACCTTCATGATTGGAGGAGGTTTGCATGAGGCCTTTGTCATGTCTTCTTTTCAAGATGTGGGTGGAGAATCAACCAAAGAAGAAGAGGCATTGGTCAAAATTGAACAAGCTATGATGGGTGGAGAAATAGCAATTTGTGTTGTCAATGGGTTTTGGGATTCAAGTGATTGTGATGATGATATTGTACCCAAGAAGGAGGAGTGGACTTGGTCCAAGCCCGAAGAAGATGAAGTAATGAACACTAGATCTAGTAAGCCTTATGCAAGGCCATCACCTAAGGAGGTAGAAACTAATAAGGGGAAGGAAGTTAAAGTAGAAGAAGATGATGCTGTGCTCAAACAATTGAAAAGAACCCAAGCGAGTGTTAGCATTTGGGACTTATTAGCTACTTCTAAAAAGCATCGAGAAACTATGGCCAAAGCCTTAGCTAGTATGCCAATCTCTACCTTCACAACACCGGAGGAGTTGATCAACTTCATAAAAATTGGGGAAGTAATGAAATGTGAAGAGGTTCAAGAAAAGAATGAAGTTAATATGGGAGCAGTTTCTTTTTCGGATGCGGACTTACCGGAGGAGGGGAGAGACCACATCCACCCTCTCTTTATCAAAATAGAAGTCAAGGGGAAGAGGACTCCATGTGTAATGGTCGATGATGGGTCTACCATAAATGTTTGTCCAATTAAGATATTACCAAAGCTAGCTATGTCAACAAGAGATCTAAACCCGACCAAGGTAACTATTCGTGCTTATGACAACACTAAGAGGCATGCCGAAGGGACTTTCAAAGCGGCTGTCAAGGTTGGTCCAATTGAATCTATTATTGAGTTTGTTGTTTTAGACATACCAGTTACCTTTGTCTTACTCTTGGGACGGCCATGGTTTCATCCTCTTGGTGGAGTTCCTTCCACCCTTCATCAAAAGATCAAGTTCCCCAATAGAGATGAGACAGTGGTCATTGAAGATGAAGATAATGAGATTGTTAACACTCTAATGATTGAGAGGCCTCTCAATGGCTTTCAAGTAGCTACAATTTCTGATGATGAAGTAATGGATTCCAAAGTCTTGAATATGATGAAGAACATGAACTACCTTTCCGGAGCTGGTCTTGGAAAAGGTAAGGCCGGTTTGACAAAGTTACCAGATTTTAGTACTCAAACTTCCAAGAAAGGGTTGGGATATGATGAAGACAACGATGTCCAGCCAAAGAAGAGTGAGAAGATGAGCTTCCCACTACTTGAAGAGATCTTAGTCAAAGTTCCAGATATGGGACCACTCCAAGGAAGGCCTGAGCCAATCATGTTTATGGGTAAGTTAATCCCAGGTTTTGAAATTTTTGCAGATGTTGCCGAGCTAGTGGAGCAAGTGAAGAAAGAGCTTACCCTGTTAACCAACAAAGAATCCAATCCAAAAGAGAAGAATGAAGCTGCCCTGAAAGCCGAGAAGACTTCGGAAGAGATTGCTGCCCTGGTTGAAGAGAAGTTTGAAGACATCCTGCTTTATGATTCTGAGAACAACGGTTTTGATTTTGATTTTAATTTGTCTACTTTGTATGAGGATGATGATGTTTTCTTTTCTAAAATGAATGCAATAAAGTCTAATTTTGCTTACTTGTGTGATGTTTCTCCTGATGGTTGCATACATTCAAATAGCACTTACATGAGCATCTTTAATATTAATTCTGTTAACACACAATCATTAAATTTGGGAACAACTGAAAATCCTAAAAACATTAGTATAGCATCCGATCTTACTCCTAATGAGAGAGAGAGATTTGAAAAAATATTAAAAAAAATATGAAGAAGTGTTTGCTTGGTCTTATGAAGATATGCCGGGGATAGATCGAGACATAGCCGAGCATCACATTCCTACTTACACTCACATTAAACCTGCTAAACAAAAGCTTAGGTGATTAAGACCTGAGTGGGCTGAATTTGTTAAAGAAGAGGTCACTAAGCAAATACAAGTGAAGTTCCTTGATGTAATAGAATATCCAGATTGGTTAGCCAACATAGTACCCGTGCCAAAGAAAGATGGAAGAATAAGCGTTTGCGTTGACTATAGAGATTTAAACAAGGCTTCCACTAAAGCTAATTTTCCTTTACCTCATATAGATGTTCTCATTGATAGTGTAGCCTCTAGCGTGCTACACTCATTTGTAGATGGATTTTCCGATACAATCAAGTGTTAATGGCCCAAAAGGATAAAGCCAAAACTACTTTCATTACTACATGGGGTATATTTTGTTATAGGGCGATGCCCTTCGGCTTAAAGAATGCTGGAGCAACCTACTAAAGGATGGCCACCACACTATTTCATGACATGATGCACAAAGAAGTTGAAGTATATGTTGATGATATGATGGTGAAATCGGACACAAGGGAGCAACACTTCCAAAACTTAGAGTTATACTTCGATAGAGCTTTGAAATATAAGCTAAGATTAAACCCAAAGAAGTGTGTATTCGGTGTTACCTCAGGTAAATTGTTGGGACATGTGATTGGTCCGAATGGCATTGAGATAGATCTTGACAAAGTCAAAGCAATCAAGGATATGCTAGCCCCAAAGACAGAGAGAGAAGTTCAAGGATTCATTGGTAAACTGCAATACATTAGCAGATTTATAGCAAAGCTCACAACAATTTGTGAGCCTATCTTCAAATTGCTTAGAAAGAATCAGCCGGTCATATGGAATGAAGAATGTCAAAAGGCCTTTGATCAAATGAAAGAGTATTTGTTGAATCCACCTGTTTTGAAATCACCTAAACCCGGCAAACCTCTATTACTATACTTAGCAGTAGAAGAAGAGTCGATAGGATCCATGCTAACCTAAGCAGATGAGTCGGGGATTGAGCATGCCATTTACTATTTGAGTAGAAAGCTCCTACCTTATGAAATTAAGTATAGTATGGCATTACTTTCAATTGTATAGTGTGCAAGCAATTTCCAGGTTGGACCCAATGAAGTACTTAAGGGAGACGCCCTCTTTGATTGGGAAATATGGTCGATGGTTGATAATTTTAGAAGAATTTGAGATTGAATACGTAACCAGGAAAACAATCAAAGGTAGAGCGATGGCAGAATTCCTGGCCCAACAACCATTACCAGAAAGCGAAGAGGTAATCTTGGAATTTCCAGAAGAACATTTAGAAGCAATTGAAGTACAAGGGTGGAAAATGTATTTTGATGGAGCAGTAAACAGGAAAGGAGCAGGTTTGGGAGTTATACTAGAATCGCCAAAAGGAGAACTTATCCCTTTAGCCAAAAAGTTGAAATTTAGGGCAACCAATAATATGGTGGAATATGAAGCTTGTATTTTTGGTTTGTAAACCCTAATGACTATGAAGGTGGATAAGGTGGAAGTTTATGGCGATTCATTGCTAGTTGTATCACAAGTAAATGGAGAATGGGAAGAAAAATCGCTACTTGACCATGATGAAGAAGAACATTAAGGAGTGTAGGTTTATACACCTATCAAGGGAAGAAAATCAGATGGTTGATGCCCTAGCCACATTGGTTTCGGTATGGGAAAAACCTATTAGCCTATTCCTTAAGCCTCTAATCTTGACTAGTTCATCAACTCCTTGCTATGAATATGAGACAATCATGGAGGTTGATACAGACCATGATGCGTGGTATGATACTATAAGATGATTTTTGGAAGAAAGAGAATATCCGCCGGGGGCAACAAAGAAAGAGAGAAGAGCCATAAGGCGGTGGTCATTGCAATACATCACCTTCCATGGAGAGTTATATCAAAGATGGCCCGATGGAGTGCATTTAAGATGTTTAAGAAAACTTGAAGTGGAGCGCATCATGTTAGAAATACAAGCGGGAAGTTACGGTCCACACATGAGTGGTTTGGCCCTAGTTAAGAAGGTTATTTGACAAGGTTACTATTGGTGGTTGACCATGGAGAGAGACTGTATTGAGTTTGTCAAGAAGTGCCAACAATGTCAGATGTATGGTAACTTGAATCACATGCCTCCTGAAGAACTGCATTCAATGTCTTCACCTTGGCCATTTGCTACCTGGGGTATCGACATTATAGGAGAGATACATCCTACAGCTTCAAATGGTCACTGATTCATTGTAGTAGCAGTAGATTATTTTTCAAAATGAGTCGAAGCCGAATCTTTCAACAAGCTGGGTGCAAGCCAAATGGCTAGGTTTATTGAAAAGAACCTCATCTGCAGATACGGGGTCCCGCATAGTGTGATATTAAACAATGGGGTACAATTTCAAGGAGCAGTTAAGGATTTATTCTCCAAGTACCACATCCATCATCATCGATCCTCTCCTTATAGACCAAAGGCTAATAGTGTAGTAGAAGCAACGAACAAAATAATTAAGCAAATTCTGTCCAAGATGACCAAGACTTACAGGGATTAGTCAGAAAATGCTTCCCTTTGCTTTATGGGGATATAGGACAAGTGTGCGAACACCTACTCGAATGACACCGTTCTCTTTGGTTTATGGGATGGAAGCAGTATTACCAATTAAAATTGAGATCAAGTCGTTAAGAGTAGTCTTGGAAGGGGAACTGCCTGAAATGGAATGGGTAGCGAGCAGATACACTTAGTTAGCTTTACTAGAAGAGAGAAGGTTAAAAGAATTTTATCATCATCAACTGTATCAAAAGAAGATAGCTCGGGCCTACAATAACAGGGTTAAAATCCAAAAATTCAGAGTCAGGGATTTAGTGTTGAAATAATGTAAGTCTAATGTATCTGATCCAATAGGAAAGTTTAGGCCTAGCTGGGAAGGGCCATATATCATGAAACAAGTCATGAACGAAGGTGAGGTGAAGTTATCAGACATGGATGGGAACGAATTTACTGAGCCAGTAAACATTGACAGGTTGAAGAAGTTTTATGTATGATAGAAAAAAAAGAGAGGAAAAAGAAAAAAAAAGGAGCTTGCTAGGTTGAAAATCCAAAAAGGGCAGCCTAGGCAAAAGTTAGAGCAGTCCGGTAGTTCTGAAAATCCGAAAGGGCGGGCTAGGCAACAATTAGGGCTAAATGAGAAAAAATCGTCAATTAGAAAACCCGAAAGAGCTAATTGGCAATAGGAGTGATCTTATGTATGCTGGCTTTATGTTTGGTTGTTCCCCAATTTAATAAAAGAGAATTAATGTTAAAATTGTTCTATGTGCACTGTTATAAGTATTTGACCAGATATGGATGAAACAAATAAGCACAATAGGAAAAGGTGATGAAAAATTATAAATGGAAAAGAAGCATCCTTTATTACTTTAATTATTTTTTCATCCTACTAATACACTTTCTAAGAAGCATCCCCAATTGTTTAATAAACTGAAGTAATTTTAGTACAATTGTTGAGTTTTCCATGTGCTAAGTTAGAGACATATGACAAGTTAGGATTTTGATGTGTGTTAATGATTGGATGAAATAGAAGATGAAATTAGAAATTAAAGAATTGATATTTGAGGGTTTGAGTGAAGTGTTGATTGTGGAACCTTTTTGCATTAAAAGCTTGGCTTTTAGTCTATTTTATGATGTTTAAATATGTTTATATTGTTGATCAAAAGTGAATGCTAGAGTAACTTTGATTTGGGAAAAGGTAATTTTTAAAGCTTGAGGAAGTCTGGGAAAGACACACTGGCATGTGGATAATTCCACATGGCCGTGTGAATTTTTTAGCTTCAGTAATTATAATTGTAGTAATGTTTGAAGACACATAGACATGCGTATTCATTTGACACTCCCGTGTCTACTCTGTTATCTTAGTCCTCTTCTTTTCAACCTCAAAATACTTCATTTCTTGTCTAAAATGCAATTTTTCTTTAAATTAATCTTTGTAATACAAGTTTTTCTAAAAAATGTGTAAATTCTTTCAACGTAACAAGTTAATGCTTTTATTTTACTTACTTTGCTATTAACTGAATTTATTTTGGTCTCAATTATTTAAGGACGTCTATGTTTCAATTCAATAAATTATTTGTGAAGAGAATGTTTATAAAATGATTTGCAAAGAGAGTGATAGTAAGATTGTGATTCCTTGAAAGTAAGCTATCTTTATAATACATATAGAGTGATTATGTAATTATTAACTTAAATTATGTTTAATTGACTATTGATTTATTTAAATGATGATTTAGAGTTATAGATCTTACTTTTGATTCAAAGGGATGCAAATGCTTATCTAAAATTATAATATTAAGTAACTCTTTATAAGAAAACTATGAGATTGATACTAATGTTTATTTAAAGTGTACATTAGTTGGAAAAAAAATTGACTTATGTATTTATTGATTATGGATTAGAAGAACAAGTAAGGCTAAGTGATTATGGATATCTCGAGGTGAGTAAATAATGTATGAATAAGATGAAGCGAGAATGAAAGTGCATTATATAAGGATTAGAATATGGTGTGATTATATATTTGAAGAGTTTGATTTTAATTGGGTATTTGGTATAGTATGAGAACATAATGATAAATTGCTAAGTGATTCCTGGATATACATGAAGTTGTGATAAGATTGTAATAAATAAAGATGACTTTTGCTAGAGAGTGAAGTAAGAAAATAAAATCTAAGAGAGAAGAGTATGATATATAACCTTTGATGAGTGGAATGAGTGTAAACTTAGTGAAGTGATCAAAGATAATAAAATGTTGAAATACTTGTTTTTGATTAAGTAATGGAAAGAGACTAGTAATTGTTATCTCTATAGAGAAAGTTAGATTGAGTAAGCGAAATTAATAGTGCACTGATGATATTGGGGTTTGACCGAATATGAAATATTGGAAAGTATGCTCTTAAAAGTATTTGGATGAGTTATAGCAATTAGGTTCACATGGACATATCACATTAATTAATATGACCATGTCACTTGATTGAACTTGTAAGTAACAGTAGTGAATGGAATCACACGAGTGTTGTAACACCCCTATAACCCATATACGCACACTACATACAACCACATCTGTAATATATGTATATCGGATACAGGAGTGTCACGGTTTATATTAAACAAACCAATCTTTCCTTTTAGCAATAATATGAGAAAACTTAAAACATTTAAGTTATATTATAAAACATAATAGATTAAACATTTGTTTATTAAGCAATGGAAAATGTAGCGGCATATACATACATATATATACATCAAAATCCACAATTACAAAAAATATAGAATTATACAAGCTTGGCAGTTCATCTTTGATCATGAGGTCCAAAAACCAACACTTCACAAGCCTAGACTCAACTCGGTCTAGCTGAACTCTCCAGTTCAACAGGATCTACCCTGTCACCTGCGCGATGAACCACAATCGCGCTAAGCCATAGGCTTAGTGGTACAAACCACAATAACAATATGCTTCAATGTAATGTTGTCATACTTTCAAACATTAGAAACAATACACAAGAATATCATATTTCATAACATTACATTACATTATATTATTCAGTTGTTTCATCATTCATGATTCACATTTAAACAAAGACAAGCATGGGCTCAAAAGAAACTAATATGTCATTCAACTTCCAGAGTTAATGTTTTGGTTCAATAATCATATTTATCAAGCCCATAGGCAAATCATTATCACAATGAGAAACATCTCATATGTAACATCCCAACTAGGCTTCAAGGACTAGGCCCAACCAAGCTTCAAGGGATTGTTACTTTTAGGCATGCCACCAATAACAAAACTCTGAAAATTGAATAACATACTAGGCACACAATTCTTTTATTATTTCATTATCAATTTCATTCTCATGTTCTCATAATCATCTAGGCAAACATGCCTCAATTATTTCATTTGCATCATTATAGCCAACAACAATGGTTTCACATCTCATCATTAGGGTATATATAACCAATTGCATTGTACAAACATTTTGAATGATCATTATATCTTTCACATTATGCAACCCATAGCATTTATCAAATGTATCAACAATGTAATAAATTACTTAACACATTTACAACCAAATTTGTTAAGTCTCAAAGTCATGTAAATGTATGCAATCATGTAAGGTTTGTACTTACCTCAAGAGCAACTCACACCAATCTAAACACTTCCTCTTCCAAGAATCCTTTAACACTTGAATTAGGGCAACTCAATCTCTTCAAAACCTAATCCAAAAGTGATTGTACACACTCAGTTAGAGATACACATGAGATAATAAGGATAAGAACCAACTAGGGCAACTTCTACACATGACATGCTCAACAATATGGGCGTGTCCCTGACCGTGCCCTAAACTCACAACACAGAAGCTTTGACATGCTTAGTGACATGGGTGTGTCACTAGCCGTGTCAATCCTCCCTCAACATAGTGGCTATGACACGCTCAGTGACATGGGCATGTCACTAGACGTGTCAATCCACCAATAACATAGTAGTTATGACACGCTCAGTGACATGGGCGTGTCACTGGACATGTCAATCCTACTCCAACACAGAAGTTGTGACACAATCAGTGACATGGGTGTCACTGGTCGTGTCACCCAATCATAAAAACAGAACCATTGACACGCCCAAAGACTTGGTCGTGCTCATGGGAGTGTCAGGCCAAAAATCCTGATTTCAACAACAACACCACATCCAACAAACAACATACTTTACCCTTTTTCACTCCAAACAATCTTACCCAAAACCATCAATAAACCATACTAGACTTGCATAACATTAAAAAAACTCAATACATACATCAAACACCAATCAAAATCATCATCACAACTCAACACATACACAATCCACAACTCTTGCTTTCTTTTCACCAAACTTAACCTTTTCTCTCTTGAATCCAACCTCAAAATCCAAGTTAATACAACCAAACACTCTTAAACACATCAAAATTAACCATACACATAACAACAACAACCATATACCAAGCTCAATACACAAATCAAAAGAAAACCAAAGAAACAAGTTGGAAACTTACCAAAAGTGATGAAAACCCTTAGAATTCCAACTTGATCACTTGAAACACCCTTTAATCTTGAGTTAGAGAGCAACAAAAATCCCTCTCCTTCAAGCTATGGTGATGGCTAGCCAAAGAGAAGAGAGAAGAAGAAGAAGATGAAAGTCAACCCACTCAACTCTTCTAAACCACTAAAGTCTTCTTTTAATATCCACCAAGCAATTATAATAATAAAATATTATAAATATCATCTTCCACTTAATTTAATTTCCATTTTAAAATAACTAATAAATCTCATTTGACCATCACACTTGTTGACTTGTATATGTTATATATATCTCTATATATATAACATATGCACACTTCTCTTTTCCTCTCTTAACACTTAAACTTAAATATACCTTATATCATTTAATCCAATTTCAACAATAATCATTCCAAAAATTTTAGGGTATAGTTTGGGATATTACAGGCATGTCCAAGAGTTGACAAGGCCATGTTGTATATGTTCTCCCATGTTTTGAACTTTGAATAAGAAATTATAATTGTAAATCAATATAATGTTTAAGTCCTAATGACAATTAAGATAATTAAAAATTTAGTAAAGTGTAATGATAATATTTATTATAGAAACATGTATTGAGTGTAACATCTAATTATATATATATAAGATTTAAATTGTACACAAAAGATTATAAATACATACTTGAAGAAGACTATATAGTGTATTAATTAGAATTGCTTATATATACATAATAACGTGAAAAGAAAATGATAACTTATGACGTGAATTTTATTAGAAAGAATACACTAATTAAAATAAAAATAAGTGCAAGGTATTGTAAAAGTGCAAATCTCATAGAAAGAAATAAATAAGTGTATTGCCCAATGTTACTATCAGTAAGCCTAGTGTTCGGATTAAATGGCTAGCTAGAGTGTGGACATCCATAGTGATAGTGGGCACTTTATGCCGTCAGTGGACACTATGTGTCATCATATTTAGTGGACATTCATCCCTAGTGAGCCATTGCCCAAATTCTATATAATGGGCATTTACTTGCCATCAGTGGCCCGTTATCCGAACTAGGTTTCAAACACAGTGTATGTTGGGCAAGAGTGTAATGGTAATAAAGTGCATTGGTAATATGATCACAATGACTTATAAATTAAGAATATTGGTTATTCAGTGTTAATAAATGTTAGAACATAGAAATGTTATATTGAATGGATCAAAGTACTAAATTGTGTTTACAGATCAATTGAACATGTGGTATTGTAAAAATAAATATGTTTACATAGATACATTTAATATATATATACAACTGTGTGTGTCAATCATTATGAGCGAATCTTTATGAGAATATATGAGTTGAATATTGTAAACGAAAATAATAAAAAGATCCAAGTGTTAAATTGTGCAAATGTGTTAAATGTAAAAATCTCATATCGTAGTATAAATCTTAATACGCAAGTGATAATTACAAATAAAATGTTCTAAGTGTTAAGTGTGTGTTAAAACAAATGTTACTAAAGTGAAGTAAGTGAATACATGTTTAAATTATATAATAGAAATTTTACCAATTATAGTGATTTCAATATTTATGTATTATAAATGATTCTATATTTATTCTACAATGATTAATTTTATTAAAAAATAGCTGATTTGATTCCATCATGTGTATTTGATATAATGTATTGTTATAAATACTATTCTTATAATTATTAGTAAAGTGTATATATACAAGCACCACTAAGCGATGACCTTAGCATGCTAGGCGTTTCTAACACACAGGTACAGTAAATCAGTGAAAGACTAAGAAAGAAGCGAAGTTTCAAGAATACTATAGACGTGAACTGCTCAAATAGTTTCTGATACATCTAAAGGTTGTATAATTCATTCAAAACATTTGGAGAATGTATAAATTTATTCTTAGTGATTGGATGATATTTATTTAGTGAATTTTTACTAAAGTTTTTGAGATTTGTTTGAATGATAGAAATTCAGAGAGAACTTTAAGATTATTGTAATAAATATTTGAAATTTTTAAGTAGCGAAAAGTGCAGAAGTAATTGTTTCAATCTTTTATTTAAGTGTTATCCAAATTTATTGAAATGTAAATGTTGAATTGAGCCAGAATAGTATGAGTATTTAGAGTAGCATTTCTGATAGTTCTAATATAGGATTATTAGGGAATATTACATTTATAGCCTGAATATTCTCCTCATCAATAACAAGTCCATCTTTACTAATAATAAATCCTCAGAAGACAAGTTGATCACTATAAAAAGTGCACTTCTTAGCATTGCCATATAGTTATTCTTTCTAAGAACTCTTAAAATAGCCCTAATGTGCTTAATTTGGTCATCCATAATTTTTATATAAATTAGTATGTCATCAAAATAAACAACAATAAATTTTCTAAGAAATTCACGCAAAACATGGTTCATAAGTCTCATTAAGGTACTTGGTGCATTATTTAACCCAAATGGCATGACCAACCACTCATACAACCCATATTTAGTTTAAATGTATTGTTCCATTCATCCCTTAGTTGCATCCTATTTGGTGGTATCCACTTTTAAGATCAATTTTAGTAAAAATGTATACACCACTCAATTCATTAAGCATATCATCAAGTCTTGGGATAGGATGTCTATACTTTAGAGTAATTTTATTTATAGCTCTACAGTTTACAAACATCTTCCAAGTCCCATCTTTCTTAGGTACAAGTAATACAGGTACAGTACATGGACTCAAACTCTCTTAAACATGTACCTTTTCTATCAACTCTTCCACTTGTCTCTATAGCTCTTTAGTCTCCTCGAATTTGCTCTAATAAGTTGGTCTATTTGGAAATGGAGCTCCAGGCATGAGATCAATTTTATGCTCTATGCCTCTCAAAGGTGGAAGTCCTTTTAGCATTTCTTTAGGAAATACATCCTTAAATTCTGAAAATAAAGAAACTATAGCACTAGGCAAAAAATCATGGTTAGATATGGTCAGAAAATTCTCCTTGTACTGAAGCATAATGAGAGATTTTTGGGCATAAAAATTATTTTTCACCTCTCTGTCTTTTACATATAAACTATGTTTCCTTTTACCCTCACTTATTTCTATTCTCTCTTCTTTTTAACTTCCTTTGAGCTCTCTCCTTTCTCACTCTTTTTTTGCCTCTTCTTTCCTTTCACTCTCTTGTTTTGTATTCTCTCCCTTTTTCTAACTTTCTTCTCTCTCACTTTGTCTTTCTTTTTCTTTCACTTTCCTTTTCACCTCTTTGTAACATCCTCTAACAAATCTTCTAACTTAATAATTAGAAAATGTTACTCAACATATAATGACCAATATACCTCATTTAATATTCATATACCATAAATTTGTTAATACCATTTCGTTTACAATTCTCTCTGATTTTTTTTACACTCTTCCCTATTCAATACTTCATTCATTAATTCCAATTACAGAGAAGCACGTCTAGCCCCCAACACTTGTCCAAAATACAATATTTCCAATAACATTATTATCAATCCACTGTTTAGATTAGTTATTACAAACTTGTCAATCCACAACACCAAATGTTTATACGTTTATAAATAATCTATGCGCTCTTAGAAAATTTATATCATTTCTAATTAATCGAATTCAATTATACAATACATATATAATCTACATTTACCATAATTTTGTAAAACTTCAATCACTTTGCAACTCATCTTTGAAATCTTTGATCATCAATCTTTAATTTCAATCCAATACACTGAACCTGAGTGTCAAAATATTTTAACACGCTAAGCTTATAGCTTAGTGGTGCTTATATATATACATGCTAGTAATTACAATGAAAATATTTATAACAACAAAATAACAAATATATTTTCTAAAAAATGACCCAATATGACAAATATTTTCAATAGATTCAGTCATTATAAGATAAATACATAATTCATTTGTGATAAATATAATATAACTTCATTGCATCCAATAACATTCCTTTAATACAATTCATTAGGTGTATTTTTAATAAGGTTCACTCATTTTTTTATAACGAGTTTTTTCATTCAGTTAGTACTGTAAACATTTATGTTCTATTGTCATGCATACCATGGTTTACAATAACTTTTTAGGACATTTTTAGTCAATATATGTATAAATTACACTTGAGATGCTTCCATTATTTCAATTCAATAATAGTCAATTTGATATGACATTATAAGATCTTGCTTGTTATAACTATTGTTATGCATATATTCAGTTTATATGTAAACAAATTTATATTTTCAATAGGCTCGCTTGTCTTTACACTTTTGCCCATATATACTAAGTTCCAAATCATAGATTTGGATAACTGGTCACTAATGGCAAATAAATGCCTATTATATAGAATTTGGCCGACGACCGACTACGGCAAGAATACCCACTGAATATAGTGACACAAAGTGTCCACTGATGGCATAGAGTGCCCACTATCACTATGGACGTCCACCCCCTGGCTAGCCATTAGGCTTATGAACTGTATCACTGGAAAATATAATTACTTTGTTGTTTGTAAAATATTTCATAATTATCATATTAATTAACATAAAACACTTATTTTACTCCTTCCTTGTAACACCCCTATATCCCGTATACGTACCAAGCATGCTTATACGATCGTATAATACGTATACTGAATATAGAACATGCCACTGTTTAAAATACACAACTCATAACTCGAATGTTTAAAGGAAATTCAAAAGACACTATGTATAAAAACATTTATAAATTCACAGCGGAAGTTATTACAAATTTTTACAAGTTCAAATACATAAACGTTAAAAATATATACAACATAGAATAGATACATGATTGGCAGCTTGACTCTCTGATCTTTAAGCTCTAATCCAACTCTTCAAGTAAAGCTCAACTAGGTCTAGAGGAATCCTCAGTCTCAACCCTATCAACTCTACCACCTGCGCGATGAACCACAATCGCGCTGAGCCAAAACTCAGTAGTACAAACCATCATGATAATATGAAATGTCAATATCGATATCATACATTCAATGAATAATAATCATATATATATATATGAAGGTTACATTTCATAATTTCAATAATCATATCATCATCCATTATACTCATTCAACAAAGACACCTATGGGCCCACAAGACACTAATTTGTTATTCAAAGTTCAGAGTTGTTGTTTCGGTCCAATATCACAATAATCAAGCCCGTAGGCAATATACATATCTCTCTATCCATGGATAGGGTAACAGACCCAGTCTCTTGGACCATCAACTCAACAACTTGAGGAGATCCTCAACCCGGCTAGAATGTTACCTGTAACAGACCCAGTCTCTTGGACCATCAACCCGACTAAATCGAGGAGATCCTCAACCCGGCTAGACTGTTACTTCAATTTACATCTATCATTTCACATTTATAAAGTAACAGACCCAGTCTCTTGGACCATCAACTCAACAACTTGAGGAGATCCTCAACCCGGCTAGACTGTTACTACAATAGGCATGCCTGCCAAAATCAGAACTCTGAAGGTTGAATAACACACTTTACACAAAATCATTTCATTCTCATTTCATTCTCATTTTCGCAATAGGCAACCTTGCCTCAATTGTAATTTATTTTATCATCATAGCCAACAATCATGGCTTCTCATCACATAAATACAATTCATCACATTATCATATCTTTCACATCATTATAAATGTTCACATCATATTACACATTATACACAACATAACATTATTCATAAGCATCATCAATATCATGAAATGTATGTTAAATTTCAACATCATATGGATGTATGCAATAATGTAGTTTATACTTACCTTAAATGCAACCCACACAATATTAACACCTCTCTTTCCAACAATCTTTCACTTCTTGAATTAGATTAATTCACCTTCTTCACAACCTAATCCAAAGGAAGATGAAACCCTTATAAGAACATAAGGCTAAGAACCAACTAGGGCAAACTCTAACCATGACACGCTCACCCACACGGGCTTGTCCCTGACCGTGCCCTAACTCCACAACACAGAAGCTTTCACACGCTCAATGACACGGGCGTGTTACTGGGCGTGTAATACCTTCTGCCTCACAACAATAGTGACACGTCCAACATCAAGAACGTGCTCATGGCCGTGTCAATTCCCCAAAAACACAGTGGCTATGACACGCTCAATAACACGGGCGTGTTACTGGTCGTGTCAATCCTACTGCCACACAGAAACTACAACACGCTCAGTGACATGGGCGTGTCACTGGTCGTGCCACTCAACCCAAAATACAGAGCTATCGACACGCCCAAAATCCTGGACGTGCCCTAGGGCGTGTCAGGCCAACAACCTAGATTCCGGCCAAAACAACAACACAACCAACAAAACTCTTTCTTTCACCAAAAACCACTTCAACCAAAGTCATCTCAACATACCCAAAAACCATAACAAACTCACAAAAACACCAAAACAACTAAAGCATTCCTCAAATCTCAAATCAAAAATCATCAACACAAACCTAAAACACAACCTCAAAACAATCACTTCCAACAACTTACTCTTTCCTCCAATCCATCCCCAAAAACAAGAAATCAGTTACCCAAACACTCTTAAACCCATCTTAAACCACATAATCACATACCAATCAAAACTCAACTCAAAAACTCAAAGAAATCAAAGAGTCAAGTGAAGAACTTACCAAAGATGAAGAAATCTCTTAACTTTCCACTTGAACTCTTGAAAGCTTCCTTAGATCTTGAGTTAGAGGTTCAAATCTCTTCTTTGCTCTCTTGTTTCTTGTGTTAACCGGCCAAACAAAGCAAAGGAAGGAGAAGGAGAAAGTGATCCACGGCAATGAGAAAGAAAGAAGAAGGAAGAAAGAGAAATCCAAAGTCAAACCCCTCTTTTCCTTAAAACCCTCTCAACCAAGCAATTTAAAATATTAAACTAATCTCTTTCAACCTCTTCCACACATTCAAATCCTTATTAATTAATTAATAACAAATTCAAAAACACAACAAATATCTTCTTCCACTAACTCAAAACTTTGACTTTCCATGACTTAGGTATATGTTATATATATCCTAATATACATCACATATACACTTCTTTTAAAAACCCCTTTTTCTAACAATAAAACATATACAATAAATCCAATTATAATAATAATAAAACCCAAAACATCTAGGGTATATTTTGGGATATTACAATTCTCCCCCTCTAAAAGAAATTTCGTCCTCGAAATTACCTGATATCAAGTCTGAAACAATTGTGGATACTGATCTATATCTTCTTAACATAGAAACATGGAAAACATTATGGATCCTATCCAACTCCGGTGGCAAAGCAAGCCGATACGCAACTGGTCCAACCCTTTCCAAAATCTCATATGGTCCAACAAAACGAGGACTTAGTTTTCCTTTTCGACCAAATCTCAATATCTTTTTCCAAGGAGACACTTTCAAGAATACTTTATCTCCCACATTATACTCAATGTCTCTCCTTTTCAAATCTGAATAAGATTTCTGTCGGTCTGAAGCTGCTTTTAACCGCTCCCGAATTGTTTTCACTTTCTCTTCAGTCTCTCTAACCAAATCCGGACCAATTAATTTACCTTCACCAGTTTCGTTCCAACATAAGGGCGTTCTACAACGTCTAAGATACAAAGCCTCAAATGGTGCCATACCAATGCTTGATTGGTGACTGTTGTTGTAAGCAAATTCCACAAGTGGCAACCCTGATACAAAATCCATTGTCACCCTTTCCCATTTCCATTCCGGCACTGTTAAGGGTTGAAGCAACCCTGTTGGAACTTGATGTTCAGCTTTCACCCTCTGACAAGTAAGACATTTGGATACAAAATCCGCTATGTCTCTCTTCATACCAGGCCACCAGTAATGCTGTCTTAAGTCATGGTACATCTTTGTACTTCCCGGATGTATGGCAAACACCGATTGGTGTGCTTCTTCCAAAATGATCCTTTTCAAATTATCATCATCAGAAACACACAATCTATCCTTGAACCAAAGACTACCATCACTCTTCACATGAAAATCTCGGCTCACTCCATCTCGGCAATCTGATACAATCTTCTGAATTTTCTCATCCGTCAATTGAACCTCCTTAATCTGATCCAACAATATGGGTCTCAACTGCAGTTGAGCTAATAATGCACCATCATTACATACTTCAAAACTAGCATGCATCGCTCTTAACTCAACAAACAACGAGAGCGAATAAACAGCCAAACCTGCTAAAGATTTCCGACTTAAGGCATCAGCAACTACATTTGCCTTACCAGGATGGTAATCAATCAAACAGTCGTAATCTTTAGTCAGTTCTAACCATCGTCTTTGCCTAAGATTCAGCTCCTTCTGAACACCCAAATATTTCAAACTTTTGTGATCCGTATAGATAAAGCATTTCTCTCCATACAAATAGTGGCGCCAAATCTTCAAAGCAAACACTATAGCCGCTAACTCCAAATCATGAGTCGGATAGTTAAGCTCATGCGGCTTCAACTGCCGAGAGGCATAAGCTATAACTTTACCCTCTTGCATCAAAACACACCCTAAACCACTATGTGAAGCATCACTAAAAATCACATACGGTTTATCCTCCACGGGTAAAGTAAGAACAGGGGCTTGTGTCAACATTTCTTTCAACTGCTCAAAGCTAGATTGACACTGATCCGTCCACACAAATTTAAATCCTTTCCGAAGCAATCGGGTGAGTGGAGTGGCTATCAAAGAAAAACCTTTTACAAAGCGTCGATAATAGCCTGCCAAACCCAAAAAAAACTTCTAACTTCAGTTACAGACTTTGGTGGATTCCAATTCAAAATAGCTTCAACTTTACTTGGATCAACTCTAATACCATCTGCTGAAACTATATGACCCAGAAAAATCACTTGGTCAAGCCAAAACTCACATTTTGATAACTTAGCATATAATTGCTTCTCTCTCAAAATTTGTAACACAATCCGCAAATGTTTGTCATGCTCCTCCTCACTACGAGAATACACCAAGATATCATCAATAAAGACCACCACAAATTGATCCAAATAGGGCCTAAACACCCTATTCATCAAATCCATGAAAGCTGCAGGTGCATTCGTCAACCCAAAAGGCATTACTAAAAACTCATAATGCCCATACCTGGTGCGGAAAGCTGTCTTAGAAACATCTTCAGCTCTCACTTTCAGCTGATGATACCCTGATCTCAAATCAATCTTAGAAAACACTGATGCTCCCTTCAATTGATCAAAGAGATCGTCAATTCTAGGCAAAGGATATTTATTCTTAATAGTCACTTTATTCAATTGCCTATAGTCAATGCATAACCTCATAGTACCATCCTTCTTCTTCACAAATAATACAGGAGCTCCCTAAGGAGAAACACTGGGGCGAATAAATCCTTTATCCAACAATTCCTGCAACTGCACCTTTAACTCTCTCAATTCAACTGGCGCCATTCTATAAGGAGTAATAGAGATGGGAGTGGTACCAGGCAACAAATCGATACCAAACTCAACCTCTCTCTCAGGAGGCAACCCTGGCAACTCCTCTGGAAACACATCTGAAAAAAATCTGAAACTGTGGCTATATCATCAATTTGAGAACTCCTTACTCTAGTATCCACAACATGAGCAAGGTAAGCATCACACCCTTTTCTAATCATCCGTCTAGCTGATACAGCTGATACGAACAAGGATGCAAGCTGTCTCTGCTCACTGAACACCATCACACTCCTATCATCACTAGTTCTCAAAGTGACACATTTCTTCTGACAATCAACTACAGCTCCATGCCTAGACAACCAATCCATACCCAAAATCAAATCATACTCTTTAAAAGGCATTTCAATCAAGTCTCCAAGAAACTCCTCACCTTGTACCTCAACCGCACTATCCCGGTGCACCTTGCTAACAATCACACTATGCCCTAATGGATTTGTCACTAACACATCAAATCCTAGGGACTCAGCATGCAAATCAGTCACAGGCAACACAGATGCACTAATATATGAATGAGTTGAGCCTGGATCAATTAAAGCAAGAACTGAAATGCCAAATAAAGAGAAAGTACCAGCAATGACTGCAGAAGCATCTGGTTGTCTTTGCATCACATAAACCCGTTGAGAAGGCCCAGCCTCATCTGGCATAGTATCCCTGGATGAAGATCCTCCTCTCTGATAATAACCAGGCCTACCCCCTCTGGAGAAACCTCTGCCCCCTCGACTACCTCTGACACTAGGTCGAGAAACTGCAGAATCAACCGATCTCTGCTCCTGCATCTCTGGACACTCCCTAATAAAATGATCGGGAGAACCACATCTGAAGCACACAGCTGGTCCTCTATTCTGCCAACAAGCACCTCTATGTGACCCTCCACACTGGGCACAGACAGGTAGAGTGGATCTCTGAACTGCAGGAGTAGGAACACTCGCTGCTGAAGCTGTAGGTCTCGATCGTGATCTCTGTAACTGAACTGACCTACCAGCCGGTCTCTGACTCCTACTAAACCTAGGAGTAAAACTGCCTCTACCTCTCTTCACAGATGAGGATCCTGCCTCAAACTGAGGTCTTCTAACCCGGGTCTCCTCTTCAGTAGCGGCTGCTGCTAAAATTTGTGCTCTCTCCACACCTCTAGCCGCTGCAACCAGCTGAGAGAAATCCTGGTATCTAAAACCAGCCACATGACACATCAGTGAGGGTCTCAGTCCCTCCTCAAACCTTCTGCACCGGTCAATCTCATCAGAGATAATCCCTCCGGCATAGCGACTCAACCGGATAAATTCTAATTCATATTCTGTTACAGTCCGGTGATCTTGCTTCAAACTTAGGAATTCCATTTTCTTCAAATCTTTATACTCCCTCGGAGTATATTTCAATTCAAATTCTCTCAGAAAATCAGCATAGGACAATGTCGGTGGATCATCCATAGCATGGGGCACTGTCTTCCACCAGTCGTATGCGTCCTTCTGCAACAAAGATCTTGCATAATCAAATCTTTCTTCCGGAGTGGCTTGTAACTGAACAAATACTCTCTGAACTTTATCTAGCCACTGCTCAGCTACAGCTGGATCAATGGTACCCAAGAAATCCTCTGCTCCATATTTCCGTAGTTTATCATACTGTCTCACTGGTACCATAGGCTGTGGTGGAGGTGGAGGTGGTTGCACTGGTGCCTGCCTCATAAATTCAAACATATGCCTAAACCAAACTGGTGGAATCTCCTCACCAGCTGGTCTCCCTGACACAGAAACAGGGGCCTCTCCAGATCCATCCACTCTAGCTCCATCTAATCCAACCTCTGGAGCTATGCTCTCAGCACTACCCTCAACAAATTGACGCGAATGAGGATCCATTATAACCTATATCTGCAAACACAGTAGAATACTCCTCATTAAAGATCAGAGACTGCCGACACCAAACATGTATTCTATTCAAAAACTCACTTTTAAAATCAAAATACTCTTTTTCTTATACTTGACCTAGGTTGAGAATCTCAAACCTAGGCTCTGATACCAAAATAATTATAACACCCCTATATCCCGTATACGTACCAAGCATGCTTATACGATCGTATAATACGTATACTGAATATAGAACATGCCACTGTTTAAAATACACAACTCATAACTCGAATGTTTAAAGGAAATTCAAAAGACACTATGTATAAAAACATTTATAAATTCACAGCGGAAGTTATTACAAATTTTTACAAGTTCAAATACATAAACGTCAAAAATATATACAACATAGAATAGATACATGATTGGCAGCTTGACTCTCTGATCTTTAAGCTCTAATCCAACTCTTCAAGTAAAGCTCAACTAGGTCTAGAGGAATCCTCAGTCTCAACCCTATCAACTCTACCACCTGCGCGATGAACCACAATCGCGCTGAGCCAAAACTCAGTAGTACAAACCATCATGATAATATGAAATGTCAATATCAATATCATACATTCAATGAATAATAATCATATATATATATGAAGGTTACATTTCATAATTTCAATAATCATATCATCATCCATTATACTCATTCAACAAAGACACCTATGGGCCCACAAGACACTAATTTGTTATTCAAAGTTCAGAGTTGCTGTTTCGGTCCAATATCACAATAATCAAGCCCGTAGGCAATATACATATCTCTCTATCCATGGATAGGGTAACAGACCCAGTCTCTTGGACCATCAACTCAACAACTTGAGGAGATCCTCAACCCGGCTAGAATGTTACCTGTAACAGACCCAGTCTCTTAGACCATCAACCCGACTAAATCGAGGAGATCCTCAACCCGGCTAGACTGTTACTTCAATTTACATCTATCATTTCACATTTATAAAGTAACAGACCCAGTCTCTTGGACCATCAACTCAACAACTTGAGGAGATCCTCAACCCGGCTAGACTGTTACTACAATAGGCATGCCTGCCAAAATCAGAACTCTGAAGGTTGAATAACACACTTTACACAAAATCATTTCATTCTCATTTCATTCTCATTTTCGCAATAGGCAACCTTGCCTCAATTGTAATTTATTTTATCATCATAGCCAACAATCATGGCTTCTCATCACATAAATACAATTCATCACATTATCATATCTTTCACATCATTATAAATGTTCACATCATATTACACATTATACACAACATAACATTATTCATAAGCATCATCAATATCAATACATCCTTAAATTCTGAAAATAAAGAAACTATAGCACTAGGCAAAAAATCATGGTTAGATATGGTCAGAAAATTCTCCTTGTACTGAAGCATAATGAGAGATTTTTGGGCATAAAAATTATTTTTCACCTCTCTGTCTTTTACATATAAACTATGTTTCCTTTTACCCTCACTTATTTCTATTCTCTCTTCTTTTTAACTTCCTTTGAGCTCTCTCCTTTCTCACTCTTTTTTTGCCTCTTCTTTCCTTTCACTCTCTTGTTTTGTATTCTCTCCCTTTTTCTAACTTTCTTCTCTCTCACTTTGTCTTTCTTTTTCTTTCACTTTCCTTTTCACCTCTTTGTAACATCCTCTAACAAATCTTCTAACTTAATAATTAGAAAATGTTACTCAACATATAATGACCAATATACCTCATTTAATATTCATATACCATAAATTTGTTAATACCATTTCGTTTACAATTCTCTCTGATTTTTTTTACACTCTTCCCTATTCAATACTTCATTCATTAATTCCAATTACAGAGAAGCACGTCTAGCCCCCAACACTTGTCCAAAATACAATATTTCCAATAACATTATTATCAATCCACTGTTTAGATTAGTTATTACAAACTTGTCAATCCACAACACCAAATGTTTATACGTTTATAAATAATCTATGCGCTCTTAGAAAATTTATATCATTTCTAATTAATCGAATTCAATTATACAATACATATATAATCTACATTTACCATAATTTTGTAAAACTTCAATCACTTTGCAACTCATCTTTGAAATCTTTGATCATCAATCTTTAATTTCAATCCAATACACTGAACCTGAGTGTCAAAATATTTTAACACGCTAAGCTTATAGCTTAGTGGTGCTTATATATATACATGCTAGTAATTACAATGAAAATATTTATAACAACAAAATAACAAATATATTTTCTAAAAAATGACCCAATATGACAAATATTTTCAATAGATTCAGTCATTATAAGATAAATACATAATTCATTTGTGATAAATATAATATAACTTCATTGCATCCAATAACATTCCTTTAATACAATTCATTAGGTGTATTTTTAATAAGGTTCACTCATTTTTTTATAACGAGTTTTTTCATTCAGTTAGTACTGTAAACATTTATGTTCTATTGTCATGCATACCATGGTTTACAATAACTTTTTAGGACATTTTTAGTCAATATATGTATAAATTACACTTGAGATGCTTCCATTATTTCAATTCAATAATAGTCAATTTGATATGACATTATAAGATCTTGCTTGTTATAACTATTGTTATGCATATATTCAGTTTATATGTAAACAAATTTATATTTTCAATAGGCTCGCTTGTCTTTACACTTTTGCCCATATATACTAAGTTCCAAATCATAGATTTGGATAACTGGTCACTAATGGCAAATAAATGCCTATTATATAGAATTTGGCCGACGACCGACTACGGCAAGAATACCCACTGAATATAGTGACACAAAGTGTCCACTGATGGCATAGAGTGCCCACTATCACTATGGACGTCCACCCCCTGGCTAGCCATTAGGCTTATGAACTGTATCACTGGAAAATATAATTACTTTGTTGTTTGTAAAATATTTCATAATTATCATATTAATTAACATAAAACACTTATTTTACTCCTTCCTTGTAACACCCCTATATCCCGTATACGTACCAAGCATGCTTATACGATCGTATAATACGTATACTGAATATAGAACATGCCACTGTTTAAAATACACAACTCATAACTCGAATGTTTAAAGGAAATTCAAAAGACACTATGTATAAAAACATTTATAAATTCACAGCGGAAGTTATTACAAATTTTTACAAGTTCAAATACATAAACGTTAAAAATATATACAACATAGAATAGATACATGATTGGCAGCTTGACTCTCTGATCTTTAAGCTCTAATCCAACTCTTCAAGTAAAGCTCAACTAGGTCTAGAGGAATCCTCAGTCTCAACCCTATCAACTCTACCACCTGCGCGATGAACCACAATCGCGCTGAGCCAAAACTCAGTAGTACAAACCATCATGATAATATGAAATGTCAATATCGATATCATACATTCAATGAATAATAATCATATATATATATATGAAGGTTACATTTCATAATTTCAATAATCATATCATCATCCATTATACTCATTCAACAAAGACACCTATGGGCCCACAAGACACTAATTTGTTATTCAAAGTTCAGAGTTGTTGTTTCGGTCCAATATCACAATAATCAAGCCCGTAGGCAATATACATATCTCTCTATCCATGGATAGGGTAACAGACCCAGTCTCTTGGACCATCAACTCAACAACTTGAGGAGATCCTCAACCCGGCTAGAATGTTACCTGTAACAGACCCAGTCTCTTGGACCATCAACCCGACTAAATCGAGGAGATCCTCAACCCGGCTAGACTGTTACTTCAATTTACATCTATCATTTCACATTTATAAAGTAACAGACCCAGTCTCTTGGACCATCAACTCAACAACTTGAGGAGATCCTCAACCCGGCTAGACTGTTACTACAATAGGCATGCCTGCCAAAATCAGAACTCTGAAGGTTGAATAACACACTTTACACAAAATCATTTCATTCTCATTTCATTCTCATTTTCGCAATAGGCAACCTTGCCTCAATTGTAATTTATTTTATCATCATAGCCAACAATCATGGCTTCTCATCACATAAATACAATTCATCACATTATCATATCTTTCACATCATTATAAATGTTCACATCATATTACACATTATACACAACATAACATTATTCATAAGCATCATCAATATCATGAAATGTATGTTAAATTTCAACATCATATGGATGTATGCAATAATGTAGTTTATACTTACCTTAAATGCAACCCACACAATATTAACACCTCTCTTTCCAACAATCTTTCACTTCTTGAATTAGATTAATTCACCTTCTTCACAACCTAATCCAAAGGAAGATGAAACCCTTATAAGAACATAAGGCTAAGAACCAACTAGGGCAAACTCTAACCATGACACGCTCACCCACACGGGCTTGTCCCTGACCGTGCCCTAACTCCACAACACAGAAGCTTTCACACGCTCAATGACACGGGCGTGTTACTGGGCGTGTAATACCTTCTGCCTCACAACAATAGTGACACGTCCAACATCAAGAACGTGCTCATGGCCGTGTCAATTCCCCAAAAACACAGTGGCTATGACACGCTCAATAACACGGGCGTGTTACTGGTCGTGTCAATCCTACTGCCACACAGAAACTACAACACGCTCAGTGACATGGGCGTGTCACTGGTCGTGCCACTCAACCCAAAATACAGAGCTATCGACACGCCCAAAATCCTGGACGTGCCCTAGGGCGTGTCAGGCCAACAACCTAGATTCCGGCCAAAACAACAACACAACCAACAAAACTCTTTCTTTCACCAAAAACCACTTCAACCAAAGTCATCTCAACATACCCAAAAACCATAACAAACTCACAAAAACACCAAAACAACTAAAGCATTCCTCAAATCTCAAATCAAAAATCATCAACACAAACCTAAAACACAACCTCAAAACAATCACTTCCAACAACTTACTCTTTCCTCCAATCCATCCCCAAAAACAAGAAATCAGTTACCCAAACACTCTTAAACCCATCTTAAACCACATAATCACATACCAATCAAAACTCAACTCAAAAACTCAAAGAAATCAAAGAGTCAAGTGAAGAACTTACCAAAGATGAAGAAATCTCTTAACTTTCCACTTGAACTCTTGAAAGCTTCCTTAGATCTTGAGTTAGAGGTTCAAATCTCTTCTTTGCTCTCTTGTTTCTTGTGTTAACCGGCCAAACAAAGCAAAGGAAGGAGAAGGAGAAAGTGATCCACGGCAATGAGAAAGAAAGAAGAAGGAAGAAAGAGAAATCCAAAGTCAAACCCCTCTTTTCCTTAAAACCCTCTCAACCAAGCAATTTAAAATATTAAACTAATCTCTTTCAACCTCTTCCACACATTCAAATCCTTATTAATTAATTAATAACAAATTCAAAAACACAACAAATATCTTCTTCCACTAACTCAAAACTTTGACTTTCCATGACTTAGGTATATGTTATATATATCCTAATATACATCACATATACACTTCTTTTAAAAACCCCTTTTTCTAACAATAAAACATATACAATAAATCCAATTATAATAATAATAAAACCCAAAACATCTAGGGTATATTTTGGGATATTACATTCCTTGAGATTTACACTTTTACAATACCATGCACTTTTCTTCACTTCGATTAGTTTATTCTTTCTAATACCATACACTTCATAAGCTATCAATTTCTTTTCATGATATTATATATGTATAAATATAATTCATGCAATACATATAGTTTGTATATGTATATGTTATTCTAATTGTATTTGACAATGGGTACAGTTTTCTATGATAAATTTTATCATTCTCCTTTGATACGCATTTTTCTTTCTTAATTGTCACTAAGGTTTAAATACTATATCATTTTAAAATTATAATTCTTTTTTAGTTTTAGAACATGGGAGTGTGGTATCTTGGTGCCATGCCCTGCATTTCAAACTACTAATGTCTATCTATACAATATTTATGAAAATATTGTCCAACATTCTCATATTCAATCATACCTCAACAATCATCAGGTCTATATTAACTTCACTCACTCAATTCAAGTGTATAATATTAAACACTCCAAAAACACAATCAAATTTAAGTCTAGATTATCACAAGTAAATCAATTAAATGAAATTTGATATTCATGCACTAAACATTATATTTTCTCACTTCAAAATAACCTTTGTTATTTCACTTCCCTTTATGGTACTTTCATTCTTTCTTTTTCCTTGCATTCATTGGCTTATACACAACTCTATAAACACTATTATTTCACATATTACACATAGCATACTCAACTCTAATTTACTTACATACATAACAACCACTAGCTTTCTTTCATTTCTTATCCACCATCAAGTAACTCATCATTCTTCTATCTGTTATCATGTTACTAACTTTATACATATTTTGATCATCAATGAACATATAAAAAAATCTCTTCATATAACCTTTACCTATTCAACTCATCTCATAAGGTAGGCTCACTCTAATTTTTAACAATTTAATATCAGTACATAAACTCTCAAGCTTAAACATGCAATTCACTACTAAGTTCACATATTATCTCAAATACATGAATAATATCAAACTCTCCAAGAATACAAATAATGCATGCTTCAATTTTCATACAATGACACATTTATTTCTTTTCTTCTCACTTCAACTTATTTATACACTGTTTGCTCTCCTCAAGATATCCACAATCATTTAATCTTATTTATACTTATGATCCATGACAAATAAGTATGCATATTCCAACTAATATACACTTCAATTAACCATTGGGTATTAATCACATAATTTACTCTACAAGGAGTTACTTAATATTCTAATAACCTTAAGTAGTCATTTAAACCCTTTTGATCAAGAGTAAGATGTATAATCCTAAATCATCATTTAAATAAATCAATAGTTAATTAAACATAATTAAAGTTAAATAATAACATAATCACTCTTTGTATATTACAAAAATAGTTTACTTTCAAAGAATCTTGGTTTTACTTTCACTCTCTTCACAGATCACTTTATAAACAATTTCTTCAAAAATGGCTTATTTAATCGAAACATAGGTTTCTTTTAGTAGTTATGATCAAAATAAATTTTTTTAATAGAAAAGTAAGTAAAATACAAGCAATAACTTTCACATCGAAAGATTTGCACATTGTTTAGAAAAACTTGCATTACAAAGATTAATTGAAAGGAAAATTGCATTTGGAAAAGGAATGAAGTATTTTTGAAAAAGAAGGAAATTAGGGTTACAAAGTGAAAACGGTGTACCTAAGAAATCCACATGCTCGTGCATTTCAAAACATTGCTGGAAGTAAAATGACAGTAGCAGAAAAATTCATAGGGCCCTGTGGATGAAAAACACACACCCGTGTGTTTTTTCCAGCATCTGCCAAACTTTAAAATTCACTTTTAAGTGAGCCAAAGCTATTTCAACTTACATTTTAAGCTAAAAGAACATAAACACATTTAATAACTATCATAAAATGAACCAAAAACCAAAATTTTCACATAAAAAGGATCCATATCAAACACTTTACTCAAACCTTCAATTAATCAAATCTTTAGCAATTAACTTAGTAAATAAAACTCCATAATCATCGCTCTTAGCTAAAACCCAAATCAATACACTTATTTTTTACAAAATTGAAAAAAACACCACACTTCTCATATAAAAAGTTCTTCAATCATCTTCTTGCACAATAGCTCATTTGTTCAATTCTTTAGGAAATAACTCAATTAAAATGACTCAATTAACTTATTCAAGCATTAAAATTCAAAGGAAACAAATTATTTGTAAATTATAGTACACATGCACATACCTCTTTGAAGAATTCCTCTCTTCCTCTACTCTCTCTCTCCCTTTGATTATTAGATGATAATCTTATGTACTCTAGCTATTTCTCTTAGAGATTAATAATTAGATTTAATCTCCTCTTGACTCTTGCTTAATTTGATGAAAGGAAGATTAAGAAAATTGGGATGATGATGAGGGTAATGGTGAATGGCATGGAAGATGATGGTAGAACAAAGGAAAATTTTATAGGCCTACTTTATATAATATCAAAAGTTTGATTGGGTTAGGGTATACCCACCAAAGCTATGGTGCACCCTTGCTCTTACTTTTGTTTCTAATTTGATTTTTAATTCCATAAAATCATAAAAATAATTTATTTAATTAATTTAAAGTCCTACTAACTATATTTCATACACTAATTCAATAAAATTTAACTCTAGAATCACAAGGGCAATTTTGTAAATTTTAATTAATTTAGGATTCTATTTCGGAAACATCTATTTCATCCAAAGCTTACTCAAATTTTCAATTTTAAACTTAGCTCATGCTACTTTCCAACTTATTTCAAATATCCTAGTCACTTTTATCACTATAAACAATCCCTTATCAATATATATTAGAAAATCACGGTTTAAAATTTCAAACATTACACTCTTCCTCATTTACTTCCTTAGGTGATAATGGTACCAAAGTAATTTTCTTTCCGTCCTTCTCAAGTGTGTAAAGGTTGGTGAAACCATTATGCATTACCTCCATATCATATTGCCATGGCCATCCCAGTAATAAATGTCATGCTTGCATAGGCATTATATTAAATAATATCTCATCTCGATACTTACTTATTTTAAAAGCCATAAGCACTTGCCTAGTCACTCTAGTTTCTCCACCATCATTTAGCTACTTCAATTTGTAAGGTTGTGCATAGTTGATATTTGGAAGACCAAGCTTCTTTACTAATGTGGTACTTCCAACATTTGTTACACTCCCTATCAACAATCAAATCACAAACTCTATTCTTTACTAAGAACCTTGTATGAAATAAGTCCTCCCTTTAATCACATTCCTCATATTGAGCTTGTAAATTCAAAGCTCTTCTAGCTACAAGTGCTCTACCAGTCTCTATAATAATAAGATCCTCTCCTTCATCCTCACTATCTTTTTTTTTAGATGCTTCCTTTTTCTCATCACGAGTTAAAAAAATACTCCCCATCACGCATATACATCATCCATTGATTGGGGAACTCCCTTTTTTAATGACCTACATCACAACATTTATAGTATTTAATTTTAGAAGTGGATTTGGCCTTACCTTTGTCTTTACTAGTGCTAGGAGTCTTAGTAACTTCTTTGAGACTAGTTTTAGGCATGGATGAAGTAGCCTTTTAATCTTTCTTCCACATGGGATTGAAATAAGTTAAGGTTAAAAACCCACTAGAACTACTCTTTCTCTTCAACCGCTTCTCCAGTTTCAAGGCTAAGTGTAGTAACTCTTTAAGCTCCATGTACGGTTGTCATTCCACCACATTGGCTATGTCTTTATTTAACCCATTTAAGAATCTTACCATGGTAGCTTCTCCATCTTTCTCCATATTAGCTCTAATCATGCACACTTCCATCTCCTTATAGTATCCATCTATGCTCTTGGAACCTTGAGTTAAGCTTTGAAGATGGTTGGACAACTCTCTATAGTAGTGGCTTGGTGTGAACCCTTAATTTTGCACCCAAATTATAGTACATATGATATCGGTTCCAACAAATTTGGAATCGTGCAGGGGCCTAAACTGGTCCAAAAATGCCCCGTAAACCATCGATTTTTGACATGGGAAAAAATCCTCAATTTTGCACCTAAATTAAATCCCACGCAATAACGATTCTAATACAACTTGAATTGCAAAAATTGGAGGTCCAACGGGCCAGTAACGGCAAAAAAGGTTTGTTGCACTTGCGGCAAGTCATGGTGCATGTGATGCAGCCCATGGTTATTTTGGTCTGATTTTTTTTTCCTAATTTTTAACTATAAATTGAGGTTTTCTTCTTCAAAAAGGAGATCCTAAAATTATTTAGATGAAAATTGTGTTGAAATTAATTCTAACACAAATATACAACTATGAAAAGGGATTTTCCCCCTCACTCCTGGTGGAATGGTTCTTATAACTTTGGCACTATTAGGCTTGGGGCCTTAGAGGACACGAGCCTAAACCTAGAAAATTTAGAGTTGACATCTAGACATGCCAAGAAAGAAAAGAAAGGGGTGGATGACTCGATTCCTAAGGAATCCCTAACCCCCTATTGGGTTCGAAAAGTTCGGTATGCATGGGGAAGGAGAGAATGACCCAGCACCCCAATAGCGCTCAGTTCATTGGAACCGGCCTCCTTTTTTGGTCTAAATATTATTAAATTCTTAATTATTATAATACCATCCATATTACATGCAATCATAATAAATAAATATTCATTGCATTCTAAATCGAAAAAAACCAAGCAAAGTGGGCACCTATGCAAGATGAAAACAGGCCCTTATAATGTCCAATGTTAAAAATACAAATAAAATAGGGCACTTGTAGATTGGTGAAAACATGTCCTTTACAATAGTTAAAAAATCCTTAAGATAAATTAAATTACACAATTAAATGAACAAGGCTCCCACAAAGTAGAAACATGTCTTTTACATTGTCCTCAAAATCCAAATAATAAGAAATTGCAAACCACATAATACATAAAGAATGATTATATACATAGTCATTAAACAATAATAAATTAGAGCTTAAATAAAATGAAATCACAAAAAAGTGCAATCCATGAATAAATCTTAATATTAACCCCTTAACGAACTATAGAACGCAATGCACATGGTGGTCCCGCTAATTATAGGCAGCGCCCCTTGCAGGGGATCAAGGGCAGTG
This sequence comes from Garcia nutans, assembly GCA_947685225.1. Taxonomy (NCBI): domain Eukaryota; kingdom Viridiplantae; phylum Streptophyta; class Magnoliopsida; order Malpighiales; family Euphorbiaceae; genus Garcia; species Garcia nutans. The sequence continues at coordinate 24,233,080 of CANTUV010000007.1, read as the reverse complement.
CCCCCGAAAGGTAAACAATTTGCAAGATATAGTTTTGTTATAGAATTAGGGTTTCTCAATTAAACTAAGGTTTTAGATTTTAAAGCTAATATTAAAACATAGAATTAGGGTTTTGGTTAGTCTTAATCCTAAATATATGGCTTACTGTAAATGGCTTGCAACATTGGTCATTAATTAAACAAGATTATGTCTATATGATTATGATGCTACTACGTGGCTCATATTGAATTAACAACTTACAACGTTGGTCATTAATTAAACTATACGATGAATTAATCAATAAAATAAATAAATAATGAAATTGAATTGAATTGGTTAAAGGAAGTTGAACCTGCATTGTCTACTCCAGCCATTTAATTTAGTTGAACCATGCCTACTACTTACTTGGATCAATCTATGTTTTGTCCGAGCAAAATAATCTAAGAATTTTAGCTACTGACTTTTGTTTTCTCTCTTTTTGTGTGTTTTGCTTTCTGTCTCTCTTTTTAATTTTTCTTTGTTGTGTTTTTTCAATTGTCACTTTTATTACTGATTATTGCCGTCCTTGTAGCTCCCAAGTGCCTTGTATTTATAGGCAATATTAGGTCAATAATCCAAGTGTTATTTGAGTTTAAACACATTTAGGACTGATTTTAGGCTAAACCGAGACCTCATGTAGATTTAGAGAGGCCAAATCGACATGAGCAGCTCCATGTCGATTTGTATTGTCCAAATCGACATGAGTCATGCTCATGCTCATGTCTATTTGGACTTGGTCCAACTCAAACCGAATCTAATTTTTTTAATTCTTGGATCGAAACTATTTTATGAATTGGAATAATTTAATTTGGGCCTTTAAAATTGGAATTATCTAATTGAATCTTTTAAAACTAGGTTTAAGCTCTTTAAAATTGGATAGTATTTTTCTTGGCCTCATTTAATTAGGATCATACTTTTCAGGCCCAAATTTAAGAGCCTACAGTTTTTCCCCCTACTTGAATGATTTGAGACTTCGGTAAAAGAGAATGAAAAGCAATTGGTTTTGAGTTGATATTGGATATTTCAAGCTGGATCAAAATAAAAACAAAGTTGCTTTGATTGGTTGGGTTATGGAGCAATGATTTGGTTCTAATTCTGGACCCATAGATTGGTTCGGGTTATGCACACATGTATTGGTTTGGTTTTTTGACCTGAAAGGTGGTTTGGGTTATAGACCTAGGAATTAATTCAAGTTCTAGACCCTGAAATTGGTTCAGGTTCTGAACCCATGGCTTGGTTCAAGTTATGAACTCGGAATGTGGTTTTGATTCTAGACCCGAGAAGTGATTTCGGTTCTGGACCCATGGCTGGATTTGGGTTTTAGACTTGAGACTGGATTTGAATTATGGACCCGAGATTACATTTGGGTTATGGACCCAAGATTGGATTTGGATTCTTGACCTGAGACTAGATTTGGGTTCTGGACCGGTGAGTTAGTTTGGGTTTTAAACCCGAGACTAGATTTGGGTTTTAGATCTATGAGTGATTTAGGTTCTAAACCCAAGACTGGATTTGGGTTCTGGTCCATGAGTTGGTTTGAGTCCTAGACCTGTGACTGGATTTGGATTTTGGACCCGAGAAAATATTTGAGTTCTAGACTCGAGGCTGAATTTTATTTCTGGACCCGTTAGAGATTTGGGTTCTAGACCGGAGACTTCATTTGGATTCTGGACCCGTGAGTTGGTTTGGGCTCTGGACTGGTAAATTAGTTTGGGTTTTGATCCTGAGACTAGATTTGACTGACCTTCTTTTATTGGATTCTGCTTTTGGATATTTAATGGCTTTCGCTTTGCAAAAAGTTTGGCTATTTTTAGCCCTTTAGCCCTCATATCCTCTCTTGTCTCCTGCATGACAGAACATTAAAAAAGAGTTTAAAAATATTTTTTACATGCATAAATAAAAAATTGAAAGGTGAAGCTTTGCCCCTTGTGTAGGCTCAAACCGATGTTTTTGTACCCATTATGCTTCAACCGATACTTTTGTCTTGTTCTTTGCACAAGCATGCACCTTCATTTTTGCAAAGTCATTGGATCTTTCTCAAGCAACCAGCCTTTCAGGCCCTCCGATGATATTTTTGCTTCTCATTGTTTACCTCAAGAGTATTATCTACTTAAAGAATAGACAACAAAAATGCAATGTGACATGCTCATGCATGTGTGTATACATGATATACATAAATGATACTTACAGTGACTATACTGACTCACAGACTAAGCTGGTAGGCCAAAACACTCCCATTGGTACCTTCAGGATATTCATATAGGTCTTGTATTGGATCATTAGGACATGTCACATCAACAGCTTCATCTTTAAGACATAGAAAAGAATGAGTAGTAGGGGCCTGAGTAGGATGGTCAAAGATATAGGAGACATCCATTTTCAAACCATGATTCATCACATAACCTTATGAATGATTCTTTCATCAGCTCACTCTTACCTAGTGTGTCCTTTAATGTTCGACCATGCAATGTACTTCCTTATGCTTGAAAGCCCATATGACAAAAAACACTTTTTCCCTCTTTTTTTAAAAATTTTTAATTTTTAATTTTGAAATCAAATGTTGGCTTTGCCAAATCAATGTCAATATACCTTAGGACTCAACTTTTCTAAATTAACCCATCTATAACATCATAACTCTAGTTACCATACTAAACATGGGATTCATTTCCATTTAAGCAAGAACTATTGCACTTCAGAGAGGCACATATGCTCTACTTGGCCAAAGGTCTCATTGAGTTTAAATATTATCTATCTCAAATGCATGCTTATTCAAACAATCTCCACTAATAGACTCTACCTACCAAGAGAGATCAATAGGTCTTTAATAGGCTTGAAATGGGGTCTATAAGGGTCATGGGTTAGTTGAAAACCATTTGTAAATTGGAGTTGATGTGACACTACTAATAAATCTTCACACTACAAACTTTTTAATGGAACCATAGGCAACTGAGAGCAATATTAAACTCCGGGCATCTTATTATCATGCTTCATGAAAAGATAGACTTCAATTTCCTTCCATCTCCTTGGAAGAAATCTAGATCTGACTAGGACTATCCTTTTTCTTTTGCATAAATTCATGACCCATTTTCTTTTTTTTTCTTTTTTTTTCCTTTCTTTTCTTTTTTTGTTATTTCCTTCTTTTTTATTTTATTTATTTTTTCTCTTTTTTTGTTGTTTGTTGTTTGTTGTTTTTTTGTGTCCTAGCCCTCAGAGGGTTGTCTTGTTTGTACCATATCATGCTTCTAGCTATGCAGTAGCACGAGTATGCTTTAATGAGGATGGATCTTTTTGTTATCATGATGCCACCTCAATGATGAAATAAATCTGAGATATTAGGTCTAGTTCGTGTAAACTTCAACTATCCTTATAGTTTTTACTGAACATCCCTTTCTTCGATCTTCTTGCTCTTTAGTAACTCAGTGATCATCATACTTGTCATAAGTGTCACAACATCTCAAGCTAGGTTATCAGAGTTTACAAGCCAATAAAAAGAAAGCTAAAATCTCATGAAGGTTCAAAGGGACAAACTAGGGATTGATATCAATAGGGTTTATACTAGTTGTTGGCTCACCAAACAATGCCTAGATCATCTCTCTCTTAAATAAGCAGAATTCAATTTCACCTCAAAAGTTCATCATATCATGTTATAAGATCGACTAGAATCTAGACATGGGTAATTATGCAGGAGCCCTCTCTAAGTAAGCATACATAGCTCAATGCTATAGAATAATTTCCTCACCTAGTAAAGTCATTCAAATCATTATGCATAGATACACTAATTTTTAAATATCAAGCTAGATTTGTCATCGGTTAAGCATTAAGATGGAGAAAAACAACAAATTTTTAAATTCAATAAAAATAATTTATTTAAACAATCTTAATTTGAGAAAACATAATCGTTCTAATGAAATGCTAAAGAAATAAAATAAGACAAGTGACTCATAAGCAAAAGGAAGTTTATTGAATGGATATACTCTCAATCTTCCCCCATCATAAAGATCGCTAGTGGAGGTACTCTTCAAAACTTAGGCAAAGGATTGTTCTTCATGCTGGGTTTGTTAGGTTCAGCTAGTTTACCAGTGTCAATCATGTAACACCCTCGTACCCAATATATGCACACCGCATGCACCCACACAATATGTGATATATGTATAGAGGATATAAGGGTGCCACAGTTCATTTTAAACAAACCAGTCTTTAAAACTTTATCATCAAATCCTTGTAAATCAATCTAGGTAAACTTAAAACATTTAACCTATATTATAAATAGTAATAGATAAAACATTCCTTCATTAAAATACATATATATATATGACATTAGTACCTAAAAGTTTTTTCCAAAATAGTTTGTTCAAAACATTTGTTAAATAAGCAGCGAAAAATATATGTATATATATCAAAATCAATGTTTACAAAATTATAGAATTTATACATGTTGGCAGTTCGTCTCTGATCATGATGTCCACAACTCAACACTGCTCTCACAAACTCAAGCCTAGACTCGACTCGGTCTAGACGAGCTCTCTGGCACAACCGAATCTACCCTATCACCTACCGATGAACCACAATCGCGCTAAGCAGAAAGCTTAGTGGTACAAACTTTGATTCAATATAGATCAATGTGTTGGTAATGCACAATAATTATAAATATATCAAATAATTACATTACAACTCAACATATTAATCATTAGCATTACATTTCATAATTCGCATTAAAGAAAAGACAAGCATGGTCCCAAAATGAAACTAATATGCTATTCAAAGTTCAGAGTTACTGCTTTGGTCCATATTGACACCTTGTGTCTAGCCCCGTAGACAATATATATATATCCATGGATAATGTAACAGACTCAGTCTCTTGGACCTCAACCCGGCTAGACCCTTGGGCCCCAGTATCTTGGTCCTCAACCTTGCTAGACTGTTACAATTTTTTAGGCTTACGACCAGATCTTTTCACCTCAAAAATATCAAATTTATCAGCCGGACTCGGCTTACAACCCGATCTTTTCACCTGCCCATCAATTCATTTCATAGGCATGCCGCCAAACCCAGAACTCTAAAAATTGAATAACATACTAGGCACACAGCTTATTCAATTATCGCATTATTGAATACTTTTATAATTCATTTCTCATAATCAAATTAGGCACATTGCCTTATTATATCATCATTTTCTCAATATCAATTTGTTACATTATGGTTTCACATATCTCATCACTTTATTCAACATTTCTTTTCATTTACAACACATTAGTCAATTGCTTTGATACATCAACATAATTCACATTATGCATATCATAACATATAACTCATTTATCAATAAATATTATCAAGTAACCTAACACATTTCTCAAATAAATGTGTTAAGTCCCAATGTCATGTAGATGTATGCAATCATTCAAAATTTGTACTTACCTCTAAGAGCAACAACACCACTCTATCAACTCCACTTCCAAGATAACTCTCAACACTTGAATTAAGGTAGCTCAATTCTCTTCAAAACCTAATACAAAGGTGATCATACACATTCACTTAGTGATACACACAAGAAAATAAGGAAGAGAACTATCTAGGGTAAACTCTACACTTGACACGCTCAACAACACGGGCGTGTCCCTGATCGTGCCCTAAACCCACAACACAAAAGCTTTGACACGCTCAGTGACATGGGCATGTCACTGTACGTGTCAATTCTCCTCCAACATAGAAGCTATGACATGCTCAGTGACATGGGCGTGTCACTAGACGTTTCAATCAACCAACAACATAGTAGCTATGACACGCTCAGTGACATGGGCATGTCGCTAGACTTGTCAATCAACCAACAACACAGTAGCTATGACACGATCAGTGACATGGACGTGTCACTGGCCGTGTCAATGCTACTACAACACAGAAGCTGTGACACGCTCAGTGACATGGGCATGTCACTGCTCGTGTCAACAATCCAGAAAATAGAACCAATGACACGCCTAAAGACATGGCCGTGTTAATGGGCGTATCAGGCCAAAAATCCTGGAATCGACACCAATAAGGCCACATCCAACAAACACCTTCTTAAAACCATTTTCCATTCCAAACAACCTTAACCAAAACCATCAACGACACATATAATACTTGACTAAACATTAAAACAACTCTATCACAAACATCAAAATACAATCGCAACCATATATCACAACTCAAACTTACACAATCCACACACTTGCCTCTTTCACCAAACTTAACCCTTTTCTCTCTTCAATCCAACCCCAAAAATCAAAGTTAACAAAACAACACAACCTCAAATATACCAAAATAACCATAAACACATCTACACAACCAATCCAACAAACCCAAGAACACAAACTCAAAAGAAAACAAAGGAACAAGTTGGAAACTTACCAAAAGTGAAGAAAATCCTTAAAACTCCAACATGATCTCTTGAAATCCTTCAATCTCTAGAGTTTGGAAGCAACAAAATCCCTTTTCCTTTGGTTATTAATGGTGGCCGACTCACTAGAAAATAAAGAAGAAGATGAAGAGGAAAGAAGAAGAAGAAAGAAAGAAAGTCAACCTCTATAAAACAACCACTTCCCTCAAAATCCTCTCTACCAAGTATTATACCAATATAATAATCAACTCACTTACATCATCTTCCACTAACTCTTATAAATTCCATTTAAATAACTAAAATATCTTCTGACCAAAATAAACCCATTGACTTGTATATATATTGTATATATCCTCATATATACAACATATACACATCTCCTCTTATTCCATTAGTCATATATATGCTTTAAATTATTAAATCCAATTCTCACAAAGAAGCATTCCAAAATTTTAGGGTATAGTTTGGGATATTACAATTCTCCCCCTCTACAAAATAATTTCGTCCTCGAAATTACCTATTCTCAAGTCTGAAACAACTGGGGATGCTGATCTGGCATCGCTTGCTCACTCTCCCAAGTTGCCTCTTCCTTAGCATGATTCTTCTAAAGAACCTTCACAAATAGCACTATCTTATTCCTCAACTCTTTCACTCCATGTGCTAAAATAACCACTGGTTCCTCTTCAAAAGTCAGATCCGGACACACTTCAATAGATTCTACTGACAAAACATGAGATGGGTCTGACCTATACCTCCGTAGCATAGAAACATGGAAGACATTGTGAATTTGATCAAATTCAGGCGGCAAAGCGAGTCAATAGGCCACTGGTCCAACTCTTTCCAGTACCTCATAAGGTCCAATGATAAGAGGACTCAGCTTCCCTTTGCGGCCAAATCTCAAAATTCTCTTCCAAGGAGACATTTTCAAAAATACTTTATCTCCAACACTAAACTCTATGTCTCTCCTCTTCAAATATGAATAGAATTTTTGTCGATCTGAAGCTGCTTTCAATCGATCCTGAATTATCTTTACTTTCTCTTCTGTTTCATTAATCAAATCGGGACCAACCAACTTACCTTCTCCAACCTCATCCCAACATAGAGGCTTCCTGCATCTTCTACCATACAATGCCTCATAAGGTGCCATTCTAGTACTTGACTGATGACTGTTGTTATAAACAAATTCCATCAATGGCAAGAATCTATCCCAACTCCCAGAGAAATCAATGACACAGCTCCTCAACAAATCCTCTAAAATCTATATCACTCTCTCTGACTGCCCATATGTCTGCGGATGAAAAGCAGTGCTAAAATGCAATCGATAACCCAAAGCAGCATGCAAACTCTTCCAAAATCTTGAAGTAAACTAAGGATCTCAATCAGACACTAAAGAAATTGGGACTCCATGCAATCTCATAATCTCACTGATATACAGCTCAGCCAACTTTTCAAGAGAATAGTCCATCTGAACTGGAAAGAAATGAGCTGTCTTCTTCAACCGATCAACAATCACCCAAATGGCATCATGCTTCTTCTGAGTCAAAGGTAAACCAGTCACAAAATCCATAGTCACTCGCTCCCACTTCCATTCCGGCACTGATAAACGTTGGAGCAACCCCGAAGGAACTTGATGCTAGGCCTTCACTCTCTGACAAGTGAGACATTTGGATACAAACTCCGCTATGTCTCTCTTAATACCTGACCACCAATATTATTGCTTCAAATCATGATACATCTTGGTACTCCCAGGGTGCATATCAAAAATTAACCGATGTGCTTCATCTAAAATAATCTTTTTCAGTCTTGCACCATCAGGAACACACAATCTATCTTTGTACCAAAGACTGCCATCACTTCTTACAAGAAAATCTCTACTCTCTACTTTTAGAAAATCCAAAACAATCTTCTAAATTTTCTCATCTGCCAACTGAGCCTCTCTAATACGATCCAACAATACTGGCCTCAATTGCAACTGAGCCAACAAAGCACCATCACTATAAGGTTTGAAACTAGCATGCAGCGCTCTCAACTCAACAAGCAACGAGAGTGAATAAGCAGCCAAACCTGCCAAAGACTTTCGATTCAAGGCATCAGCAACTACATTTGCCTTACCAGAATGATAATCAATCAAATAGTCGTAGTCTTTAATCAACTTAAACCACCATCTCTACCGAAGATTCAGCTCTCTCTGAACCCCCAAGTATTTCAAACTCTTGCGATCCGTATAAATGAAACACTTCTCCCCATACAAGTAGTGTCGCCAAATCTTCATAGCAAAAACTATGGCTGCCAACTCCAAATCATGTGTTGGGTAATTCAACACATGCGGCTTCAACTACTGAGAAACATAAGCTATGACTTTACCCTCCTACATCAAAGTAAGAACAGGAGCTTAAGTCAACATCTCCTTCAACTGCTCAAAGCTTGCTTGACACTGATCCGTCCACACAAATCTAATTCCCTTCCAAAGTAATCTGGTGAGTGGAGTAGCTATCAAAGAAAAACCTTTCACAAATTGTCGATAATAGCCTTCCAAATCCAGAAAACTTCTAACTTCAGTTACAGTCTTCGGTGGACTCCAATTCAAAATGGCCTCAACTTTACTCAGATCAACTCTTATACCATTGTTGAAACTACATGACCGAGAAAAGTCACTTGATCAAGCCAAAACTCACACTTAGACAGCTTAGCATACAACTGCTTCTCCCTCAAGGTCTGTAATACAATCCGCATGTGCTTATCATGATCCTCCTCATTATATGAATACACCAAAATATCATCAATAAAGACTACCACAAACTGATCCAAATAGGGTCTAAACACCCTGTTCATCAAATCCATGAAAGCTGCAGGTGCATTCGTCAATCCAAAAGGCATTACCAAAAACTCATAATGCCTATACCTTGTGCGGAAAGCTATCTTGGGAACATCTTCCTCTCTGATTCTCAATTGATGTAACCCGATCTTAGATCAATCTTAGAGAATACTGCCTATAATCAATGCACAATCTTAAGGTACCATCATTCTTCTTACCAAACAAAATAGGAGCTCCCCATGGAGAAACACTAGGGAGAACAAACCCTTTATCCAACAACTCCTACAACTGCACCTTCAACTCTCTCAACTCAGCAGGTGCCATTCGATAAGAAGTAATAGAGATAGGAGTGGTACCAGGCAACAAATCGATACCAAACTCAACCTCTCTCTCAGGGGGTATCCATGGCAACTCCTCGAGAAACACATCTGGGAATTCAGCAATTGTGGGTATACTATCAAGTTGAGAACCCACTACTCTGGTATCTACAACATGAGCAAGATAAGCATCACACCCTTTTCGAATCATCCTCCTAACTGCAACAGCTGAAACAAACATGGATGCAAGTTGTCTCTACTCACTAGATACCATCACACTTCTACCATCACCGGTTCTTAGGGTAACACACTTCTTCTGACTAGCTCCATGCTTAGACAACCAATCCATGCCTAAAATCAAATCATACTCCTTAAAAGGCATTCCAATCAAATCACCAAGAAACTCCTCATCCTGAACAACCACTGGAATATCTCGGTGCACCTTACTCACCACAACACTATGCCCTAAAGGATTTATCACCAAAACATCAAATCCTAAGGACTCAGAATGCAATTTAGACACAGGCAAGATGGATGCACTTATGTATGAATGCATATATCCTGGATCAATTAGAGCAAGAATAAAAATGCTAAATAAAGAAAATGCACCCGCAATGACGGCTAAAGCATCCGGTTGCCTCTGCATCACATACACTCGCTGAGAAGGCCCAGCCTCATCTGGTCTACTGCCTCCGGATGTTGAGCCTCCTCTCTGACTAAACCAAATTCTACCACCTCTACTGAAACCTCTGCCACTACCACCTCCTCTTACACTAGGTCGAGAAACTGTAGAATCTGCCTGCCTATCCTCCTGTAGCTAAGGACAATCTCTGATGAAATGGTCAGGAGATCCACATCTGAAACATATAGCTGGTCCACCTATCTTCCAACAAACACCCTCATGTATCTTACCACAATGGACATATGTAGGTGGAGTAGACCTCTGAGCCACTGGAGTCGGTGCACTAGCCACAGAAACTGTAGGTCTCGATCTCTGCCTCTGATGTGGTACTGACCTAACAGGCTGCATCTGACCCCTACTGAACCTCTGAAAATGACCTCCTCGGCCTCTCTTTACAGATGAAGACCCTACCTCAAACTGGGGTCTCCTAACTCTGGTCTCCTCCTCAGTAGTAGCTGCTGCAATACCCTGTGCTCTCTCAACACTCCGGGCCGCTGCAACTAGCTGGGAAAGATCCTGATACCAGGAACCAGCAACAATACACATAATAGAGGGCCTCAACCCCTCCTCAAATCTCCTGCACCGGTCTATCTCATCTAAAATAATCCCACCGACATAATGACTCAACCAGATGAACTCAATCTCATACTCTGTCACCGTTTGGTTATCCTATCTCAAATTCAGAAACTCCATCTTCTTAGTATCCTTATACTCCCTCAGAGTATACTTCTGCTAAAAATCACCATAAGACAAGGTCGGTGGATCATCCATGGCATGTGAAATCGTCTTCCACCAATCATAAGCATCTCTCTACAGAAGAGATCTAGCATAATGAAATTTCTCTTCAGGAGTAGCTTGCAATTGGATGAATACCCTCTGAACTCTATCCAACCACTGCTCAGCTACTGCAGGATCTGTAGTACCAAAGAAGTCCTTAGTTCTGAACTTCCTTAATTTATCATACTGCTTCACCGGTACTTGTGGCTGTGGTGGCAGTGGCGGCTGCTGCACTGGAGCCTGCCTCAACAATTCTACCATATGCCATAACCAAACTGGCATAATCTCATCAGTAGCTGGTCTCTATGGTACAGGAGTCGGTGTCTCTCCAGCTATCTCAACCCTAGCTCCATCTCTACCCTCAACAGGAGCTACACTCTTAACATTACCTTCTATGGACTGATGTGACTGAGATGCCATCACTACCTATATCTGCAAACACAGCAGAATATACATCATCAAAGATCAGAAACTGCCAGTGCCAATGCATGTATCTTATTTAAAAATCATATTTTAAAATCAAAATTTTCTTTTTCTTACAATTCACCGAGGTTCAGAGCATCAAACCTAGGCTCTGATACCAAAACAGTTGTAACACTCCCGTACCCAATATACGCACACCGCATACAGCCACACAATATGTGATATACGTATAGAGGATATAAGGATGCCACAGTTCATTTTAAACAAACCAATCTTTAAAACTTTATCATCAAATCCTTGTAAATCAATCTAGGTAAACTTAAAACATTTAACCTATATTATAAATAGTAATAGATAAAACATTCCTTCATTAAAATACATATATATATATGACATTAGTACCCAAAAGTTTTTCCAAAATAGTTTGTTCAAAACATTTGTTAAATAAGCAGCGAAAAATACATATGTATATATATCAAAATCAATGTTTACAAAATTATAGAATTTATACATGTTGGCAGTTCGTCTATGATATTGATGTCCACAACTCAACACTGCTCTCACAAACTCAAGCCTAGACTCGACTCGGTCTAGACGAGCTCTCCGACACAACCGAATCTACCCTATCACCTGCCGATGAACCACAATCGCGCTAAGCAAAAAGCTTAGTGGTACAAACTTTGATTCAATATAGATCAATGTGTTGGTAATGCACAATACTTATGAATATATCAAATAATTACATTACAACTCAACATATTAATCATTAGCATTACTTTTCATAATTCACATTAAAGCAAAAACAAGCATGGTCCCAAAATGAAACTAATATGCTATTCAAAGTTCAGAGTTACTGCTTTGGTCCATATTGACACCTTGTGTCTAGCCCCGTAGACAATATATATATATCCATGGATAATGTAATAGACTCAGTCTCTTGGACCTCAACCCGGCTAGACCCTTGGGCCCCAGTATCTTGATCCTCAACCTTGCTAGACTGTTACAATTTTTTAGGCTTACGACAAGATCTTTTCACCTCAAAAACATCAAATTTATCAGCTGGACTCGGCTTACAACCCGATCTTTTCACCTGCCCATCAATTCATTTCATAGGCATGCCACCAAACCCAGAACTCTAAAAATTGAATAACATACTAGGCACACAGCTTATTCAATTATCGCATTATCGAATACTTTTATAATTCATTTCTCATAATCAAATTAGGCACATTGCCTTATTATATCATCATTTTCTCATCTTTTCTCATTCTTCTCTTTTATATCAATATCAATTTGTTACATTATGGTTTCACATATCTCATCACTTTATTCAACATTTCTTTTCATTTACAACACATTAGTCAATTGCTTTGATACATCAACATAATTCACATTATGCATATCATAACATATAACTCATTTATCAATAAATATTATCAAGTAACCTAGCGCATTTCTGAAATAAATGTGTTAAGTCCCAATGTCATGTAGATGTATGCAATCATTCAAAGTTTGTACTTACCTCTAAGAGCAACAACACCACTCTATCAACTCCTCTTCCAAGATAACTCTCAACACTTAAATTAAGGTAGCTCAAATCTCTTCAAAACCTAATCCAAAGGTGATCATACACATTCACTTAGTGATACACACAAGAAAATAAGGAAGAGAACTATCTAGGGAAAACACTACACTTGACAAGCTCAACAACACGGGCATGTCCCTGATCGTATTAATGGGCGTGTTAATGGGCGTATCAGGCCAAAAATCCTGAAATCGACACCAATAAGGCCACATCCAACAAACACCTTCTTAAAACCATTTTCCATTCCAAACAACCTTAACCAAAACCATCAACGACCCATATAATACTTGACTAAACATTAAAACAACTCCATCACAAACATCAAAATACAATCACAACCATATATCACAACTCAAACTTACACAATCCACACACTTGCCTCTTTCACCAAACTTAACCCTTTTCTCTCTTCAATCCAACCCCAAAAATAAAAGTTAACAATATAACACAACCTCAAATATACCAAAATAACCATAAACACATCTACACAACCAATCCAAAAAACCCAAGAACATAAACTCAAAAGAAAACAAAGGAGCAAGTTAGAAACTTACCAAAAGTGAAGAAAATCCTTAAAACTCCAACTTGATCTCTTGAAATCCTTCAATCTCTTGAGTTTGGAAGCAACAAAATCCCTTTTCCTTTGGTTGATAATGGTGGCCGGCTCACTATAAAAGAAAGAAGAAGATGAAGAGGAAAGAAGAAGAAGAAAGAAAGAAAGTCAACCTCTATAAAACAACCACTTCCCTCAAAATCCTCTCCACCAAGTATTATACCAATATAATAATCAACTCACTTACATCATCTTCCACTAACTCTTATAAATTCCATTTATATAACTAAAATATCTTTTGACCAAAATAAACCCATTGACTTGTATATATATTGTATATATCCTCATATAAACAATATATACACATCTCCTCTTATTCCATTAGTCATATATACACTTTAAATTATTAAATCTAATTCTCACAAATAAGCATTCCAAAATTTTAGGGTATAGTTTGGGATATAACAAATCAGGTCTTTAATCTCATGTCTCAACCTAAAACACTAGTCTATTGCCTTTATGTTTGATGGAATTGACAGAATGCATTAGTATCAAAGTTTGGTGGCTGAGGATTAGGTAATGGTCGGGGAGCTAGTGGCTATAATAGCCCTTATTTTTGCAACTTATTGAAAACCCAAGTATAATGTCTCCCCAATCAGAAAATTGCCTCTTAATCCCTAAGCCGGTAGTTGTATTGACATCCGTCACTTTCTGCGCACTTTGGCTACTAGATTGGTAATTTCCCTTCTCATTCATTCTGTTAGAAAAATGATTCTTCTTCCTTTCCCACTCTTGTAGATGTAAGCCAGCCTGGAGAAGATCTTTGAAATCTCTGATAAGTATGTGAGATAGTCTCTCAAGAAGGTTGGGTAGGACACCTCTTACTATCATTTTAATATGGTCATATTCATCAGGCCTCTTTAAATAGTCATCAAAATTCTCATTATGATTTTGTTTCATAGTCTCCCCCTCCAACAGGGTTACTTCCAAGTCAACATTATACCTATAATGCTGGATGAAGGCCTTGTACAATAAATTCCAATATTTTTAGGTGTTTTCTTCCAAGGTATTGAACCGGTTCTGTACTAGAAGATCGAGTGAAAGCATGAAATACCTTAGAGTTTAAGCCTTAGCAGCTATAGCATATTGCATGACACTGATGTACTGCTTAACATACAAGTGGGGATTTCCTGTGCCATTGTTGTCATATCCATGATTTTTGAGAAATTAAATAAGTACTTGGAGATATAAAAGTTGTATATGCCCAATATATATACCTAGTGTATATATAACATATACATATGGTATATTAATTGTATATGTTGGATATATACATTACATATTTAATATACTTAATACACATATAAGGTACATTTGATGTGTATATAAGATGCACATTATTTGTGCATATATGTAATATCCCAAATTTTTTTTGAAAATTTAAAATTTTTTAGAAATTTGATAAAATATATTATAACTAAATTGGATAAATTAAATTAATGGTTTTAAATGAAAAATGAAGGGATTTTAAATGAAAAAGTGGAATATATATGTGATATATATATAAAATATATACAATATATAAAAGTCAACACTTTTTAAAGAAAAAGTTAAAAGTCAAAGCAAAAAGGGTATTTTGATAATTAAATCTTAAAAATTTAAAATTATTAAATTAATTCAAAAATAAATAATTTTTGAATGGAAGAGAGATTTTTGGACTTTGAATTTATTAAATAATTAATTATTAAAATATTAAATAATATATATATATGGTTATGATTAAAAGATGAAAGGAAAGAGAAATTAAAATTAAAATTAGTCTTCTTCTTCCTTCTTCTTCTTCAAAAAATGTGACACCATTAGAGAGAAAGAGAGATCTTTTTTTCTTCCAAGCTACCTAATATTGAAGAGATTTTAAGGAACTAAGTGGAGTTTTGGTGATTTTCTAACAAGTAAGCTTTCTTCCATAATTTTTGAATTTCTACGAAAACTATGAATATGTGAATTTTGGGATTTTCTATTAGCATGATTTAATTGTTTAATTTGGTATGAATGAAGCTATTTTGATTAATTATTAATGATTTTCAAGTTAAATGGAAGAAAGGGTTAAGTTTGGGATGAGTTGGGTGAAGAGAGAGAATTTAGGGTTATGGAAAATTTGGATTCTTGGAATCATGTGTTTTAATTGTGCAAATTGATTCCAAATGAGTTGTTTTGCTGCATAAACAAGTATTTTAAAGTCAAAAATTGGATTTGGTTATGTTTGGTTTGAGTTTGAGAATGAAAGTGTGATTTAGGGTTTCGAAAAAGGATTTTTCGAAAGTTGTTGAATTGTATAATTTTATTGGTTTAATCTTGTTGTTTGGTGATATAAGTGATGAATATAAGTTTAAAATGATTAATGGATTGTGCTGGAATGGAAAACCTTCAATGGGGGAAGGTTATGCCATTTTAGGGTTTTGTATATAAGAGTGTGTTTTTGTGATGTAAATGAGTTAAATGTATTAAAATATGTTTCTAATAATATAAATAAACTTAATATATTAAAATGAATGGCCTAGTATGAGAATCCAAAGTTAAAGTGAGGTTAGCCTTAAATTTTGGATTTTTGCTTGGATGGGGTTTAATTATGGTTTAATATTGGAAATGCCATTAAATGTGATACTAAATGATTATTTGCTATCACATTTGGTTTAGGCATTGAGGAAGGTTGATTTGCTTCATCCAAGTAGTGAAGGGCAAGTTGGACGGATAGGATTGGAGGTTTTTTTAAGCATGTTTTGGTTGCTATTTGAGGTAAGTGCAAACTTTGAATACATTGGTTATGTATGAATAATGTGCTATGACATTTGTAATATCATATATGTGTTAAATGCATTTTGAAAAGCCATTGATAATGGCTAAATTGTGTAAAGTGTGAAATATGTGAATTATGTGGAAATCCCCAAAGTAATTGGGTAATGTGTTGTAAATGCAAAAATGTGGTACAATGTAATGAGATATGTGGAAACATAATGAAATGAATTGATATTGGTATAAATGAGAAAAATAAGAAAAGTGAGAAAAAGATAAGAAGATAAGGCAATGTGCCTAGCTTGATTATGTGACAATGAGAAAGAGATTGATAATGAGAAATATGAATAAATTGTGTGCCTAGTATGTTATTCAATTTTTAGAGTTCTGTGTTTGGCGGCATGCCTATGATCTGCTTATGGGCTAGACGCTGGGCGTCGTTGTGAAAATTTTTTTTGAGGTGAAATGGTCGGGTCGTAAGCCTCAAAAATAAGTACTTAAAGCTGGGCTAGGTGAAATGGCTGGGTTGTAAGCTCAGACTTAGTTGGACTATTACATTAATATTTTGCCTACGGGGCTAGACACATGGTGTCATTATAGACCAAAATAGTAACTCTGGAATTTGAATAGCATATTAGTTATATTTGGGCCCATGTTTGTATTTATTTTTATGAGAATTGTGGATTGTGAAATATTTGAAAAGTATGAGAAAATGGAATGATGTGATATCATAAGCATTTTGCATTGGCCTTACTTTACAGTTTTATTATTATCAAAATTTGTACCGCTAAGCTTTTGGCTTAGCGCGATTGCAATTCATCGTGTAGGTGACATGGGCGATTTGGTAGAGTCGGAGAGTCCTACTATACTTAGTCGTGTCTAGGCTTGCATTTATCGAGCTTGAAGTAATTTGGGTACATCAAGATCAAAGCCATTTGCCAACATGTACATATTTGATATTATAGTATATTTTGATATTATGTATATTATGTTTGTTTTTGAAGCATATATCGTAAATTGTAAAGAATGCTTTGGATAATTTGTTTAAAATGGGATTCTATATGTGTTGTTGATATTGATATATATATATATATCTATGTATAAATATTTTGAGAAAATATGAAAAAATTGAGAAGTATTGGTGAAATGGAGATTTAATTTTATTGGGAGTATTTGTTTTATGCATGTTGAGTTTATTAAATTTTGGGATGTCCAAATTACAGACAAAACTCTGGAGAATTTTTTCAAGAGATTTTCATATAAAATGTTTATTTTGGGTTCCTATAACAAGTAAACAATATTTATATACTATTTAATTTTATATATTTAGTTTTTGAAATTTTAAATCAGAAATGTAAAATTTTTTATTAAACCAGTCTGTGACCTTTTTGTACCGTATATGCATATTTTACATATGCTGAAAATATGTATTGTACGTATATAGGGTATAAGAGTGTTACATTTATTTTGGTATCAGAGCCTAGGTTTGAGGTTCTCGACCTAGGTGGATTTTTAGAGAGAGAAATTTGGGATTTAAAAAATGGTATTCAATTATGATACATGCATTGGTACTAGTAATTTATTTGATCCATGATGTGTCAATGTTCATTTGATATACCGAATATGAGTTGAGATGACGTCTGGATTATATAGATCAGAGTGACACAATAGAAGCGTCATTTTGGAGCTTATGGATTAAGAATTTTTAGAACTTTTATTCAAAATTAAGATTCATAGTTGATTGAATTGATGAATAAGTGAAATTTAGAAAAAAAATCTAAGAAATGATTTAAGATATGTAAAAAGTTTGAGAAATGGGTATGATAGTTACAGAAAATTCTATATGTGTACTGCAACATGATATTATTCTAATTTTTGGATAAATCTAGAAATTTTGGATAAGTTTAAAAATTTAATGAAAAGTTATTCTATATGTTAGAATCCATTGAATAAAAAAATTCATAATTTTTAAAGATGAATTTCAAATTAAGAAAAATAGAAGAACACGGGTTGTTGGAACAGTTCCAGCAACTCAGAATATGTAAAAATTGAGAAAAATATTTAAAAGCTATGGCAAAAAAAAATCTGAAAATTTGCATACAATATTATATGTATTCCTAGAACATATGGTTAAAAGTTTATGAATCTTTATTAAGGTTTAATGCCTAAGAAAATGGATAACCGGGTACTTCTAGAGGAATTATTAAAGAGATAAATTCTGCAGGTTTGGAAGATTTAATTTTTAAATATAGTAAATCAGCTTGAAAAAAATTAAAATTTTAAATATATATCCATATATGTGTCAGGTGCACATGGCTAAAATTTTACAAGCTTTCATAAAGAATTGGTAAGGAATATAAAAATTGAAAGTGATATTGACATGAAAATAAGGAAGTCATACAACTTTGTGTTCTTGAGTGATAAATTAATTTCATGAGACAAATGAATAAGAAAAATTATGAAAATTTATATACAGATGGGTAGAAGTATGAAGAAGGAATATGGAGTTTTTAATAATTTAGAACAAAGAGTTCATAATTTAAAAAAAATCAAAGAGGGAAATGGCATGTGATAGTGAATTATTTATTATGAAAAAAAATGATGCATGATTTAGGATTTGAGTATGTAAAATTAGAATATCTAAATGGATGATGTTAATTAGTGTAATGAAATGAATTAGTATTGTTTAAAAGTAAATGTTATGATCTTAAGATTGGGAATGTGTCATGGATGAGATTTTGCGAGGTTCATGTTGTTGGTTGCATTATATGAAATTTGAATTTTTGAAATGGGTTTCCATAATTGTAAAAGTGATGTGTTTTGATGTTATATTAATATAAAAATAATGTTTATAAAGTTAGCTCTTGAAAATGAGATTAATAGAATGAAGTTTAAGTAAATTATTAAGTTGGAAATTTAGAGTTGTAAGGGAATTTCAATGAAGATTGTTTAGATATTGATAGTTTAATGTTTAATAAGCATGGGAATAATTTTGCATGAGTAATATTACTTATGAAAATATCATGTAATGTGTAATGTGGTTGATAGTATAGATACTGGATATGAAATAAAGAGAAATGATTAAGAAAGTGAATATATATATATATATGAAGAGTATGGTATTGTATGGAAAATGTGAGAGGGAAGTCACATTGGAAATGCAACTAATAATTATGTAAAAAAATATGATGAATGATGATAATTTATTTATTATATAAGAATGAGAAATGATAATATTCCATGAAATGTGATAATGTTTAATTTATATATATATATAAAGTTGAGTATAATTGTGTGATTGTGTGTATAAATGTATATGATATGTGTGGTAAATTGTCCAATACGGACACTAATGTGATATGTAAGAAAATATGGAAAGTAAGTCACATTATGAATGTGACTTATGGATATGTATGTGGATGATTTAAAAATATGGAAAATATTTAAAATGTGAAATAATATGAATTTGTGAAATGAAGGTGATCATGATAAGGTTGATCACCTGAAAATTGTGACAATGTGATGCAATATGAAAGTGATCAAGTATTGAGTTGATTACTTAAAGATTTGAAAAAGTATTATTGAAGTATTATGGTATGTTTGTAATCCTATATAATTACTTATTTGATTTAAGAAGGAGAAATTGGTAAAAAAAATTATTGAATAAGTTGAGATATAATTGGTAATTATTAGTAAATGGATTTTAAAATTTGAAAAGGAGTTTTTGTTAAATAATTGTATAAAATTAGTATATAAAAATATGAGTTGTTGATGATAATGTTAATGGATCATGTGTTTAAGCTAATAAAAACAAGTGGATAAGGGTAACTTGTCTTAAAACAAAATTGATACGCGTTAACTCTTCATGTAGTAAGAGTTTAAAGAACTAATATGTGATTTTGAAATGCCACGGGTGTGTGACCATTGAGACATGGGTGTAGTTTTGAGATAAGAGCTGTTTGAGAAAGAATTATAGTGAAGGCGGTGTTTATTTGTAACCCACAGGCGTGGGTTTAAGATGATACAACTGTGAAATATATTTAGTTAAATTGATAGTTTTTATTTCATGAGATATAGGCAAGATTTGTGGCTGGTATAGTTGGACTCATAACCTTATGTAAAAAGACCCAATAATTACTACGGCGATCGAATCTTCTTCTTTGGCGGCGGCTCCTCTTGAGCCTGCCGGTCGGTCATATGCGGCTGCCCTGGCTGGTGAATCGGTTACTGCTTCTCTTGACGATTCCAGGTTTTTTGCTTCTGCCCTAAGTAATCGTGTTCTATCCAAATTAGATATTGGCAAATTCAAAGGGGTTCCCTCTATCTCCTTCTCTGATGAGGATGTTATGGTTTTATCTAAACCTTTCCAATATGCCCTCATTGGTGCTTTTCATTCAGGTCGTCCATCATGGTTGTTCTTAAGAAATCTATGGAATCTGTGGGCTTCAAAGGTTCGTTCACTCTTGGTCTGATTGATTCCAATCATGTTCTCATTAACTTTGATTTAGAAGTGGATTATCTATGGTGTTGGTTGCGCAATGTGTGGTATTTCAATGGATTTGCTATGGCTGTCTCTAAATGGACTTCGTATTTTTTATCTAATGTTGACAATCCTTTCGTTCCTATTTGGGTGACTATTGAGGGGCTGCCAATACATTTTTTACATAAAGAGGCGTTATACAATATTGCCAATCTTATTGGGAGGCCTTTGAAATTGGACGCAGCTACGACCATGGGTTTGCAACCATCTGCGGCCAAGGTTTGTATTGAATTAGATTTGTCTAAGGAGTTGCCTTCTAAATTGTGGATTAACAATGGTTCCCGTGGATTTTTTCAAACTGTAATTTATGAGAATGTGCCCAAATACTGTAGCCGTTGTGAGAAAAATTGGTCATTCTCTTCAAGCATGTGAGAACTTTGATACTCCTATTGACGCTAACTTAGTTCCTTCTAAATCTATAACTGAACATGCTTTAAAATTTGTCCCTAATGCGACTACAAAAACATGGGTTATGAAGAAACAAGTCCCTGTTGAATGCAAAACTCATGCAGAACTTTCTAATTTGACTACTAGTGCGGAACCATCTTTTTATGCTCCCCATGCTAGAATGGTTGATCCTACATTAATGGTTCCAGATAATCAATTAGTTGTTGAACGTAACTCTAGTTCTTTGCCGGCTCGAAATGTATCTGCTATGCTGCCTTCTAACAACATTCCTTCTGACTCTATTTCTCATAAGTTTTCGAATTTGACTAATGAACTGGATGGCATGCTTGATGTTAATTTTGTTATTTCTAGACGCCATTCAAATGTGGAACAGCCTGAACCTGACTCTGCTTCTGTGGGTCATAAGTCAGATGGTGATGAAGATCCTTCAGCGAATATATCTTTGGATGGCCTTCTTGCGGCAGATTTGTCTCTGAATCAAAAATTACAAGCTGCTAATTGTGATGATTGTTTTATTATTGTTACAAAGAAAAAGGTCAGATGGCCTAGGAAACTGAAAACGGATCCTGTTGATACTCACAAGCTTCAGAAACCTTCAACTTCATATCTTCCACTTTCTCAATGAATTTACTTTGCTGGAATATTAGAGGTAGTAACACCTCTTCTCTCAGACTTCAAAAGCTTTGTTTTGATTTCAGAATTGGGCTACTGATGATTATTGAACCTATGATTAGTAATGTTAATGCTTCTTCTGTTGCTTCTAAGTTGGGTTTTTCCAACCTCTTTTGTTCCTCAACTAATAAAATTTGGCTCTTGTGGAGAGACTCTTGTTTTGTAATTAATAATTTGAATGATGAGGGCCAACATGTTGTTTGTTCAGTTCGGTTCCTCTCTTCAGATTTTGTTTTCACTTTGTCTTCTGTGTATGGGTTACATTCTTGCTTGGCTCGTATGGATTTGTGGACTAGTTTAGAGCGGACTGCAGATACCATTTCTTGTCCTTGGATTATGGGTAGGGATTTTAATGTCATCAAATGTCCTTCTGAATATAAGGGTACTTCATCCCCCGGGTTGCTTGGTATGCAAGACTTTTCTACCTGCTATAATTATTGTGGTTTTATTGATATTCCTTTTGTTGGTAATAAATTCACTTGGACTGGAGTTCACCGTTCTGGACGAGTGTGGGAGAGATTAGATAGGTTTATGGCTACTCATTCTTTTTTAGATGCTTTTGATGAAATTCAAGTCAAGCATTTGGGAAAGACCTCTTCGGATCACTCTCCTTTATTACTTCGATGTTCTCACAGTTTGGTTCCTATTCCAAAACCTTTCAAGTTTCAGCATATGTGGCTCACTCACTCTTCTTTTCTGACTTTAGTTCGTGAGTCTTGGACGAGGTCTTTTTATGGTGGTGGAATGAAAGGTCTTCACCTTAAATTGAAAGATCTTAAGGCATCTATTCGTCAATGGAATAAAGAGGTTTTTGGTAATATTTTCTCAATGGTTAAGATGGTTGAGGAAGCTGCTGAGGTTGCCGAATTTGTTTATGTTGCTAATCCTTCTCCTCTTAATCGCACGATTTGGAATGAAAAGCAGGCAGTTTTACTTAATAAACTTCATATTGAAGAAATGTTCTGGAAGCAGAAGTCACGTATAAAATGGCTTGAGGAAGGTGATGCCAACACTCATTTCTATCATACTTATGTTAAAACCGCTCGTAAGATTCATCGTATTTCTTCCATTAAACGAGCAGATGGTCTCTGGCTCTTCACACAACAGGAAATTGGAGAGGAAGCTATTAACTATTTCTCAAATCTGTATAAAGCCGAAGCTGAACCATCTAACATGGATTTTATGTTGAATTTTATTTCGTCTTTAGTCACTCATGAGCAGAATCATAATCTTGGTGCCATTCCTGAAGAGCTTGAAATTAAGAGTGCAGTTTGGCAACTAGATCCTGACAGTGCCCCTGGTCCTGATGGCTATGATGGTAAATTTTTCAAAGAGTGCTGGGATATTATCCGATGGGATGTATGTAGTGCCATCAAGGAATTCTTTCTGGGTCTTCCTATTCCTCAGTCATTCAGTTGTTCACAGATAATCTTGCTTCCTAAAGTTGATAATCCATCAAGCTTCAATCAATTCAGGCCTATCGATCTTGCTAATTTTATTAGCAAAGTCTGTACTCATATCCTTGCTAACAGAATTGGGCCTCTTTTGGAAAGTATCATTTCTCCTGTGCAAGCGAGATTTATTAAAGGTAGATCAGTTCACTCTCAAATTCTTTTAGCTAATGAATTGATTCATGAGCTTGACAAGAAAGCTAGGGGGAGCAACATTGCTATTAAACTAGACATGGCAAAAGCTTTTGATCGTGTTTCTTGGCCTTTTCTTGAAGCGGTTCTTCTTAAGTTTGGTTTTTTAGGGTTCATTATTTACTTAATTATGCAGCACCTTTCCTCTACGCGGCTTTCAGTTTGTGTGAATGGAGTTAGTTACGGTTTCTTTAAGCCTGAAAGAGGGGTTAAACAAGGAGACCCCCTATCTCCGATCTTTTTATTATGGCTTCAGAGTGCTTCTCTCGAGGTCTAAATCATTTAATATCCATGGGTCGCATTCAGCCCTTTAAACTTGCCCGCTCTTATTCTATAGTCACGCATTTAGCATTTGCTGATGACCTTTTAATCTTCATTAGAGCTGATATGGTTAGTGTCAAGAATTTCAGAGATTTTTTATTAAAATATCAAGAAGCTTCAGGGCAATTGATTAACTTTGACAAGAGTTCACTTTATGCTTCAAAAAACATCTCTTCGGGTATGGTATCCAGGTTGGTGGCTGCTCTTTTGATTAAGAAGAAAACTTTACCTTTTACCTATCTTGGAGCTCCCATTTACCAAGGGATCAACAGGACTCCCTATTGTGCTGTGCTAATTAGGAAAATAGATGCTAAATTAATGGGTTGGACCAATAGATTCTTATCCCATGGGGGACGTCTTTTATTGATAAACATGTTTTGTGTTCAATTCCTATTCATACTATAGGAGAAATGACAATACCGGCAAAAGTTATTCAAATTCTGGAATCTAAAATGGCCAATTTCCTGTGGAGTGGTGCTGATAGGCATGATAAATATCATTGGGTTAGCTTTAAAAAATTGTGTTATCCTACGGCTGAAGGTGGTTTGGGTATCCGCTCTCTTTCGGCTATGCAGCTTGCTTACTCTGTAAAACTATGGTGGTCTTACATGCATGAGTCGTCTCTGTGGGCTACTTATATGAAGCAGAGATACTCTAGAAATAATTCTATGGTTTTTCAGGTTAATGACTCTAGTTCTTGGAAAAGGATTTGCCGAATTCACCATTATGCTTTGGAAACTTTAGAATATGCGAGTCACTCGTCTATTGAAGGGGATGGTGTTCCTATGACCACTAAGATTAAATTTTCAGTGATTTATGATCTCGTGAGAGAGCATAGAAGCAACACTTTGACTTTCTCTATGATATGGAATTCAGCTTTTCCTCTGAAGCTCTCTTTCTTGACTTGGCGGCTCATCCTCAATGCTTTACCACTTCCTCAGCGTCTTCAACTCTTGGGATTTCACAGTCCCTCTTCCTGCCCAATTTGTTGTGCTGCTCCTGCAATAGTTGATCACAGTTTTTATTTTTGCCCACAGGTACAGGGGGTGTGGCGGCACTTTGGTTCCTATCTGCTGAGCAACAATTGTACCCGCAGCTCATTAAGACAAGAATTGATGTCATGGTGGCTTGTCTCTCAACCTAACTCCCTTGCAGGGATTCTTCGATGGCTGGTTCCTCAAGCTATTAATTGGTATACGTGGAAAGTCTATTGTAGTCATATATGGGGTGATGGCGATCTCAACATCCCTTTTGCCACTAAACATATTCGGCACTTTATTCATGGTTGGGGGGTTGTAAATTATCATCGAAAATTTGCAAAATGCAGAACTGATGGCTTTTCTGATATGTTGCCTGAACACTTTGGTTCCCTTAATCGTCGGCTCATCCTTGTTTCTTGGCAGCTCCCTACTACTTTCTCCTTCAAAGTGAACATTGATGCATCATTCACCGCTTCAAGCTCGTCTAGAGGAGTTGTAATTCGGAATGCCCATGGTCAGTTTGCTGCTAGTTATTGTTTTCTTTTGAAGTCTTCTTCTCCTTTACAAGCTGAAATTCAGGCTCTCAACGAAGGCATCAAGTTGAGCTTAACTTTCATCTCTGCTCCATTCCATATCGAGGTCGATTCACTACACATTCTACATCTTCTTCAGCAGCAAGTTTGTCAAAACTCAGAAAGCTCCTTAACTCAAATCAGACACTTCCTCGATTCTTCAGGCTGTATCATTTCTCATGTCTATAGGGAAGGAAATCAAGTGGCCAATCTCTTAGCTTTTTGGAGTAGAATCAATAACTCATCTTTTCTTTTCACAGATTTTGGTTCTTTACCCCGTGACATTAAGGGCCTTGTTATCTCTGATTGTATGGGTTCCCTTTTTTTGAGATATAATTAAAAGTTTCTCTTTGCCAAAAAAAATGATGAGCTATAAATAATGTGTAAGGAAAGTGATTTTTGTAAACATGGTAACAATAAGAAATGTGAGAAAAATGATAAATGAAAGGAATTATGAAATGTGAGTAAGAGTTATATTGAATGTGTTTGAAAGTTGCATAAAATGAATAAGTTGATGAAAATGACGTTTAAAGTGAATGAGACTAAGAAAAATGAATATTATCTGTAATGATGAATTCAAAGAGAATTAAGATTTGAGAATAAATTTGACCTAATATAATTAGGTTATGAATTGAAAATAGATTGATGAATTTAAAATAGACTAAAGATTAGTCAGAATAGAATAAGGTTGTGATGATCATATTGTGATAGTTAAATCAATTGATCTAAAATGTAATAAGTTCACAAGTATTTATTGAAATTCAATATATGTAGTTGTATTAAGAATATGCAAGCTATATGATAATGTGCATAATACAACGTTCTGATTTATATATGCATATAAAAGGAGCTAAGTTATATTATTTTCAAATAATTATAAGAGAAAAATGTTAGTTATAGTATAATTGGAATGAATCTTAATAAATAAATAAGATTTTGTTGTTGTATAATGGTGATATTAAATTAATATGTGGTAATTGTATAAAGAGCACGATCAAAGTGAAGATGTGTAAAATTATTGTGTTAAAACTTATTAGTTGGAATTGGGAGTTATTATCATTTGTGGTTTTATAAATAACTATTTGTAAATATAATCAAGGTGGTAATTAAACAAAGATACAATTTTGAAAATGACTATGATGACAAAATAGTCAGTGTTAAGATATAAGTTATTAACATTTGAATTTAAGGTTATGAGAGTATATTTTTAAGATAATGAAGTGATCAAGTATCTTAAGTGCAATAGGTGTGTGGTGTATATATATTAAAGAGATGAACTAATTTTGTCTAATGACAATTCGATAGATGTTATGATAATCTATTGTGACTGTTTGAGTAAATAGGCAGTATAATGATGAGTTATGGAATGGTAAAAAGGTAACTGAGAATGAACCTAAAGGGAGAGTAGAAATTATGTAATTTGATGAAATAATGATTTGATAAGATGATTAATTTAATATGAGATTTTAAGATTATGTTTTGATTTGGATGATTTATTACCGTACTGGATAATTTCGAGGACGAAATTATTTAAGGGAGAGGAAATTATCATATCTGTAATTTTAAAAAAATTAAATAAGTACTTGGAGATAAAAAGGTTGTATATACCCAATATATATACCTAGTATATATATAACATATGCATGTGGTATATTAATTGCATATGTTGGATATATACATTACATATTTAATATATTTAATACACATATAAGGTATATTTGATGTGTTTATAAGATACACATTATTTGTGCATATATGTAATATCCCAAATTTTTTTAAAAAATTTATAATTTTTAGAAATTTGATAAAATATATTATAATTAAATTGGATAAATTAAATTAATGATTTTAAATAAAAATGAAGGGATTTTAAATGAAAAAGTGGAATATATATGTGATATATATGTAAAATATATACAACATATAAAAGTCAACACTTTTAAAAAAAAGTTAAAAGTCAAAGTAAAAAGGGTATTTTGATAATTAAATCTTAAAAATTTAAAATTATTAAATTAATTCAAAAATAAATAATTTTTGAAAGGAAGAGGGATTTCTGGACTTTTAATTTATTAAATAAATAATTAAATAATTAATTATTAAAATATTAAATAATATATATGGTTATGATTAAAAGATGAAAGGAAAGAGAAATTAAAATTAAAATTAGTCTTCTTCTTCCTTCTTCTTCTTCAAAAAATGTGACACCATTAGAGAGAAAGAGAGATCTTCTTTTCTTCCAAGCTACCTAAGATTGAAGAGATTTTAAGGAACTAAGTGGAGTTTTGGTGATTTTCTAACAAGTAAGTTTTCTTCCCTAATTTTTGAATTTCTAGGAAAACTATGAATATGTGAATTTTGAGATTTTCTATTACCATGATGTAATTGTTTAATTGGGTATGAATGAAGCTATTTTGATTAATTATTAATGATTTTCAAGTTAAATGGAAGAAAGGGTTAAGTTTGGATGAGTTGGATGAAGAGAGAGAATTTATGGTTATGGAAAATTTGGATTCTTAGAATCATGTGTTTTAATTGTGTAAATTGATTCCAAATGAGTTGTTTTGATGCATAAACAAGTATTTTAAAGTCAAAAATTGGATTTGGTTATATTTGGATGGAGTTTGAGAATGGAAGTGTGATTTAGGGTTTTGGAAAAGGATTTTTCCAAAGTTGTTGAATTGTATAATTTTATTGGTTTAATCTTGTTTGTTTGGTGATAAAAGTGATGAATATAAGCTTAAAATGATTAATGGATTGTGTTGGAATGGAAAACCTTCAATGGGGGAAAGTTATGCCATTTTAGGGTTTTTTGTATAAGAGTGTGTTTTTGTGATGTAAATGGTTTAAATATATTAAAATATGTTTCTAATAATATAAATAAACTTAATATATTAAAATGAATGGCCTAGTATGAGAATCCAAAGTTAAAGTGAGGTTAGCCTTAAATTTTGAATTTTTGTATGGATGAGATTTAATTATGGTTTAATATTGAAAATGCCATTAGATGTGATACTAAATGATTTTTTTCTATCATATTTAGTTTAGGCATTGAGGAAGGTTGATTTACTTCATCCAAGTAGTGAAGGGCAAGTTGGAAGGATAAGATTAGAGTTTTTTTAAGCTTATTTTGGTTGCCATTTGAGGTAAGTACAAACTTTGAATACATTAGTTATGTATGAATAATGTGCTATGACACTTGTAATGTCATATATGTGTTAAATGCTTTGTGAAAAGCCATTGATAATGGCTAAATTGTGTAAAGTGTAAAATATGTGAATTATGTGGAAATACCCAAAGTAATTGGGTAATGTGTTGTAAATGTAAAAATGTTGTATAATGTAATGATATATGTGAAAACATAATGAAATGAATTGATATTGATATAAATGAGAAAAGTGAGAAAAAGATAATAAAATAAGGCAATGTGTCTAGCTTGATTATGTGACAATGAGTATCACATCCGTGATTTTGGAGATATAAAATTTTATATATACTCAATATATATATATCTAGAGTATATATAACAGATACATATGATATATTAATTGTATATGTTGGATTAATAAATTACATACTTAATATATTTAATACACATATATGGTAGATTTGATGTGTATATAAGATACACATTACTTGTGTATATGTGTAATATCTCAAATTTTTTGAAAATTTAATAAAATAAATTATAATTTAAATGGATAAATTAAATTAATGATTTTAAATAAAAAATAAAAGAATTTTAAATGAAAAAGTGGAATATATATGTGATATATATGTAAAATATATACAACATATAAAAGTCAACACTTTTTAAAAGATAAGTCAAAGTAAAAGGGTATTTTGGTAATTAAATCTTAGAAATTTGAAAATAATAAAATAATTCAAAAATAAATAATTTTGGATGGAAGATAATATTTTGGGATTTTAATTAATTAATTAATTAATTAAAAATATATTAAAATAATAATATATATAAGGTTGAAAATGTGAGTGGGAGGAAAGAGAAAATTATTTTTTTCCCTCTTTTTCTTCTTCTTTCCTTCAAGGCCGACTTTCATGGCTTCAAGAGAGGATTTTCCTTCTTCCAAGCAACCATAATTGAAGAGATTTCGAGGATTTAAGTGAATTTTTAGAAGATTCTTCATAAATTGGTAAGCTTCTTTACCAATTTTGCCTATTCTATGGAAAAGTGTATTATGTGAATTTTTAGATTTCAAGTAGCATGATTTAATTGCTTAATTGGATATGAATGAAGTTTTTTTGATTGGTTATCAATGATTTTAAGGTTAGATTTAAGAAATGGTTGAATTTAAGTTGAGTTTAGTGAAGAGAGAGAATTTAGGGTTACGGAACATTTGAGTTTTTGAAATCATGAGTTTTAATTATGCAAATTGGTTCCAAATGTGTTATTTTGAAGCATAAACAAGGATTTTAAAATCAAATGATGAATTTAATTAAGTTTGGATAGAGTTTGAAGATGGTAGTATTGATTTAGGGTTTTGGAAAAGTGAATTTTTAAAGAATGATTAATTGTTTGATTTTAGTGCTTAAATCATGTTATTTAATGATATAAGTGGTGGAAATAAGATTGAAATGATAATTGGATTGAGTTGAAATGTAGATCCTTCAATGGTGAAGGTTATGCCGCTTTAGGTTTTTGAACATAAGCATGTGGTTAATTAATGTAATTGGTTTAAAGGAATTATGAAAGAATTTGATAATGAGAAATATGAATAAATTGTGTGCCTAGTATGTTATTCAATTTTCAGAGTTCTGGGTTTGGCGGCATGCCTATGATTGCCTACGGGCTAAACGCTGGAATGGTGAAAAGACCAGGTCGTAAGCCAGGACAGCTGATAAATATGATGTTTTTGGGGTGAAAAGATTGGGTCGTAAGCCTCAAAAAATGTAGTAGTCTAGCCGGGTTAAGGACCAAGATACTGGGGCCTAAGGGTCTAGCTGGTTGATGTCAAGAGACTGGGGCTATTACATTATCCTTGGATATATTGCCTATGGGGCTAGACACATGGTGTCATTATAGACCAAAGCAGTAACTCTAAAATTTGAATAGCATATTAGATCCTTTTTGGGCCCATGCTTGTCTTTGATTTAAAGTGAATTATGAATTGTGATACAATTGAGCAATATAATGCTATGAGTTGTGATTGTGAAATATTTGAAAAATATAAGAAAGTAGAATGATGTGACATCTATATGCATTGTGCATTAGCATTGCATTGAGTTTTATTGTTATTATCAAAGTTTGTACCACTAGGCTTCGGCTTAGCACGATTGTAATTCGTGGCGCAGGTGTCATGGATGATTTGGTAGAGCCAGAGAGTTCTACTAGACCTAGTCGGGTCTAGGTATGTATTTATTGAGCTTGAAGAGTTATTTTTGGTTACATCAAGATCAGAGTCAGTTGCCAGCATTTAGATATTTGATATTATAATGTATTTTGATATTATATATGTTATGATATGTTTATGGAAGTATATAATGTAAATTGTAAAGAATGTTTTGAATAATTTGTTCAGATGGAATTTTATATGTGTTGTTAATTTATATATCTATATATAAGTATTTTGAGAAAATATGGAGAAATTGAGAAGTATTGGTGAAATGGTGAATTGATTTTTATTGGGAGTGTTTGCTTTATTCAGGTTGTGTTTTACTGAATTTTGGGAACGTTCAAATTACAAACAAAACTCTGGCAAATTTTTCTCAGAGATTTTCATATAAAATATTTATTTTGGATTCCTACAACAAGTAAAGAATATTTATATACTATTTATTTTATATATTAGTATTTGAAATCTTAAAACAGAAATGTGAAATTTTTATTAAATCAGTTTGTGATATTTTTATACCGTATATGCGTATTTTACATATGCTAAAAATATGTATTATATGTATATAGGGTATAAGGGTGTTACATTTATTTTGGTATTAGAGCCTAGGTTTGAGGTTCTCGACCTAGGTGAGTTGTTAGAGAGAGAAAATTGAAATTAAAAAAAAATTTATTTTCAATTGTGATGCATGCATTGGCACTGGCAATTTATCTAATCCCTGATATGGCAAAGTCCATTTGATATAATGGATATGAGTTGAGATGGCATTTGGGTTATATAGATCAGAGTGGCGCAACGGAACAAATTATGAAAGGTAGAAGAACACAGATTGTTGGAGGAGTTCCAGAAACTCAGAATCTGTAGAAATTGAGAAACATATTTAGAAACTATGGTAAACCAACTCAGAAAAATCTGAAAATTTACACGCAATATCATATGTATTCCTATATCATATGGTTAAAAGTTCATGAATTGTTATTAAGGTTTGGTACATAAAAAAAATAGAGAACCGGGTGCTACCAGAGAAATTATTAAAGAGACAAATTCTCTGATTTTGGAAGATTTAATTTTTAAATATATTAAATCAGCTTGAAAAAATCTAAAACTTTAAATATAAGTCCATATATGTGTCAAGTGCATATGGATAAAATTTTACAAACTTTTATAAAGAATTGGCAAGGAATATAAAAATTGAAAGTGAGATTGATATGAAACTGAGGAAGTCATGCAGTTTTGTGTAAGTAAGTAATAAATTAATTTCATGAGACAAATGAATAAGAACAATTATGAAAATTTATATCCATACAGTTAGAAGTATGAAGAAGGAATATGGAGTTTTAATAATTTAGAACAAAGAGTTCATAAAAAAATGAATGATACATGATTTAGGGTTTGAGTATGTAAAAGTAGGATATCTAATTGATGATGTTAATTAGTGTAAGGAAATGAATTAGTGTTATTTAAAAGTAAATGTTATGATCTTAAGATTGAGAATGTGATATGGATGAGATTTGATGAGGTTCATGTTGTTGGTTGCATTATATCAAATTTGAATTTTTGAAATGGGTTTCCATAATTTTGAAAGTGATGTGTTTTGATATTATATTAATATAAAAATAATGTTTATACAGTTTGCTCTTGAAAGTGAGATTAATAAAATGAAGTTTAAGTAAAGTAGTAAGTTGGAAATTTAAAGTTGTAAAGAAATTTCGATGAAGATTGTTTAGATATTGATAGTTTAATGTTTAATAAGCATGGGAGTAATTCTGAATGAGTAATATTATTTATGAAAGTACTAACTAAGGTGTAATGTGGTTGGTAATATAGAAATTTGTTATGAAATAAAGGGAAATGATTAAGCAAGTGAAAATGAGTTACTTTAGTTAATTTAATTGGAAATGATGAAAATGGATATGAAAGGTATGATAAATGCATAAAAAAACAAATGTGAGAGAGATGTCACATTGGAAATGTGACTAAGATTTATGTGAGGTGTTAAAAATATATATATATATATATATATAATAAGAAATTTATTTAAGAGATGGGCGATTAAATAAGAAAGATGTTAATTATGTTGTGGTCGGAGTATATATATATGTTGAATTGATGAATAACCTAAGTAATGTCAAAAGAATGAGAAATGATAATGTTCTCTGAAAGGAGATAAATGTTAACTTTGTATAGGTTTCATGTAAAAGAGGAATTGAGTATAATTGTATGAATTGTGTGATGAGATTTTTTTTTCAATATGAACACAAATATGATATATAAGAAAATGTGGAAAGTAAGTCACATTGTGATTATGACTTATGAAGGTGTATGTGGATGATTAAAAAAATGTTATCGAGTGTTTGTTACCTTATATAAATACGTGCCTGGTGATATTGTGAATGATATTGCATGTATTACTAGACCTAAGAGAGATTAGGTCTTGACCTGCGTAGAGCTAAGTCATGTGATGAATTGAGATTGAGAAAGGACCCGAACAGAGCTGGATGGTGAAATTGTTATTTTAACAACTGAACTTAATGATTGTATAGTGTTTTGGGCCTAAAGTATATGCGTATAAATAAGAGATTGTAAGGAAAAAGGAAAGTATAATGAAGAAAGTATGGAAATGGAAAATATATATATATATATATATATGAAAATTTTTATAAGAGATAGATTAGAAATGGAGTAATAAATGGAAATTGTGTAAATTAGCATATGAACAAATGTGTATATTTAAGAGATGTTAATGATAATATTGTTGAAACATGAGTTAGGCTAATGATGATCAAGTGATCAAGAGTAAATTGCTTTGAAACAGAGTTAAAACGTGTTAACTTTTTGTGTAGCAAAAGATTAGAAAATGAATATGTGATTTTTGCAATACGAACTTAACATTGTGATTGGAAATGTTTGAAGAAGAATGATAGAGGAGCAGTATTTATTTATAAGCCACAGGTGTGACCATTATTATGGCATGACCGTTGGATAGTTTTGGTGAGATTGATAGTTATGCTTCAAGAAACATGGTCAAGACTTATGGTTTGCATAGTTGTATCTTATAATTTTATACTAGAAATTTGTTTATAATTATAGAAAGTGTGGAAACAGAAGAGAATTGTAAAAAAATATGATGAGCTTTAAATGATGTGTAAGAAAAGTGAATTGTGTAAATAGGGTAACTATAAGAAATGTGAGAAAATGGTAAATGAAAAAGAATTATGAAATGTGAGTAAGAGCTGTATTGAATGTGTTTGAAAGTGGTATAAAATGAATAAGTTGATGAAAATGATGTTTAAAGTGAATGAGACTAGAGGAAACGAATATTATTTGTAATGATGAATTCGAAGGGAATTAAGATTTGAGAATAAATTTGACCTGATAGAATTAGGTCATGAATTGAAAACAGATTGATGAATTTAAAATAGACTAAAGGTTGGTCAGAATAGAATAAGGCTGTGATGGTCATATTGTGATAGTTAGATCAATTGATCCGAAATGTAATAAGTTTACAAGTATTTATTGAAATTCAATGTATGTAGTTGTATTAAGAATATGCAAGCTATGTGATAATGTGCATAATAATGCGTTTTGATATGTATATGCATATGAAAGGAGCTAAGTTATATTATTTTCTAATAATTATAAGAGAAAAGTGTTAGTTATAGTATAATTGGAATGAATCTTAATAAGGAAATAAGATTTTGTTGTTGTATAATGGTGATATTAAATTAATATGTAGTAATTGTATAAAGAGTAGGATCAAAGTGAAGATGTGTAAAATTATTATGTTAAGATAAAAGTTATTAACATTTGAATTTAAGGTGATGAGAGTATATTTTAAGATAATGAAGTGATCATATATCTTGAGTGCAAAAGGTGTGCGGTGCATAAATATTAAGGAGATGAACTAATTCTGTCTAATGACAATTCGATTGAAGATATGATAATCTGTTTTAACTGTTTCAGTAAATAGACAGTATAATGATGAATTATGGATTGATAAAAAGGTAATCGAGAATGAACCTAAGGGGGAAAATAGAAATTATGTAATTTGATGAAATAATGATTTGAATGATTTATTACCGTACTAGATAATTTCGAGGACGAAATTATTTAAGAGGGAGAAAATTATCACATCCGTAATTTTGGAGATATAAAATTTTATATATACTCAATATATATATCTAGAGTATATATAACAGACACATATGATATATTAATTATATATGTTGGATTAATACATTGCATATTTAATATATTTAATACACATATAAGGTACATTTGATGTACATATAAAATACACATTATTTGTGCATATGTGTAATATCTCAAATTTTTTGAAAAATTCTAATTTTTGAAAATTTAATAAAATAAATTATAATTTAAATAGATAAATTAAATTAAAGATTTTAAATGAAAAATAAAGAAATTTTAAATGAAAAACTGGAATATATATGTGATATATATGTAAAATATATACAACATATAAAAGTCAACACTTTTTAAAAGATAAGTCAAAGTAAAAGGGTAATTTGGTAATTAAATCTTAAAAATTTAAAATTAATAAAATAATTAAAAAATAAATAATTTTAGATGGAAGATAATATTTTGGGATTTTAAATAAATAAATAATTAAATAAATAATTAAAAATATATTAAAATAATAATATATATAAGGTTGAAAATGTGAGTGGGAGGAAAGAGAAAATCTTTTTTTTTTCATCTTCTTCTTCTTCTTTCCTTCTAGGCCGACTTTCATGGCTTCAAGAGAGGATTTTCCTTCTTCCAAGCAACCATAATTGAAGAAATTTCAAGGATTTAAGTGAAGTTTTAGAAGATTCTTCATAAATTGGTAAGCTTCTTTACCAATTTTGCCTATTATATGGAAAAGTGTGCTATGTGATTTTTTGGATTTTATAGTAGCATGATTTAATTGCTTAATTGGATATGAATGAAGTTGTTTTGATTGGTTATCAATGATTTTAAGGTTAGATTTAAGAAATGGTTGAATTTAAGTTGAGTTTAGTGAAGAGAGAGAATTTAGGGTTATGGAACATTTGAGTTTTTGAAATCATGAGTTTTAATTATGCAAATTGGTTCCAAATGTGTTATTTTGATGCATAAAAAAGGATTTTAAAATCAAATGATGGATTTAGTTAAGTTTGGATAGAGTTTGAAGATGGTAGTATTGATTTAGGGTTTTGGAAAAGTGAATTTTTAAAGAATGATTAATTGTTTGATTTTAGTACTTAAATCATGTTATTTATTGATATAACTGGTGGAAATAATATTGAAATGATAATTGGATTTAGTTGGAATGGAGATCCTTCAATGGTGAAGGTTATGCCATTTTAGGTTTTTGAACATAAGCATGTGGTTAATTAATGTAATTGGTTAAAACATGTTAAAATATGTTTGTAATTATATAAATAAACTCAAAACAATAATTCAATGGGTTATTATTGTAATATCCCAAACTATACCCTAAAATATTTGGAATGATTATTGTTGAAATTGGATTAAATGATATAAAGTATATATTTATGATTAAGTGGTAAGAGAGGAAAAGAGAAGTGTGTATATGTTGTATATACAGAGATATATACAACATATACAAGTCAACTAATGAGATGGTCAAATGAGATTTATTGATTATTTAAAATAGAAATTAAATTAGTGGAAGATGATATTTTGGTTAGTTAATATATTATATTAATTGCTTGGTGGAGATTTATTGGAGAATTGAGTGTTTATTAAAGGTTGACTTTGTTCTTCTTTCATCTTCTTCTTCTTCTTTCTTCTCTTTGGCCGGCCACCACTATCAACTAAAGGAAAGGGATTTTTGTTGCTTTCTAACTAAAGATTTGAAGATGTTTCAAGAGATCAAGTTGGAATTTGAAGGATTTTCTTTACTTTTGGTAAGTTTCCAACTTGTTTCTTTGTTTTTCTTTTGAGTTTGTGTATTGAGGTTGTTGAATGATTGTTGTTGATATGTGTATGGTTAATTTTGATGTGTTTGAGAGTGTGTTGTCTATTTGACTTGGATTTTGGGGTTGGTTTGCAGGAAAGGTTAAGTTTGGTGAAAAGAAAGCAACAGTTGTGGATTGTGTATGGGTTGAGTTGTGATTGTGTTTGATGCTTGTTTTGAGTTGTTTTGTTGTTATGCAAGTTTAGTATGGTTTACTGATGGTTTTGGGTAAGTTTGTTTGGAGTGGAAAAAGGGTTTAAGAAGAGGTTTGTTAGATGTGGTATTTTTGGTGTCGAAATCAGGTTTTAGGCCTGACATGCCCAGTAGCACAGCCATGTCTTTTGGCTTGTCAATGGTTCTATTTTTTGAATGGGTGACACGACCAGTGACACGCCCATGTCACTGAGCGTTTCATAGTTTATTTGTTGTTGGTGGATTGACACGTCCAGTGACACACGCATGTCACTGAGCGTGTCATAGCCACTGTGTTAAGGGAGGATTGTCATGACCAGTTACACGCCCATGTCACTGAGCATGTCAAAGCTTTTGTGTTGTGGGTTTAGGGCACGGTCAGGGACACGCCCGTGTTGTTGAGCGTGTCATGTGTAGAGTTTGCCGTAGTTGGTTCTTATCCTTATTATCTTATGTGTATCTCTAAGTGAGTGTGTATAATCACTTTTGGATTAGGTTTTGAAGAGATTGAGTTGTCCTAATCCAAGTGTTGAAGGATTCTTGGAAGAGGAAGTGGTTAGATTGGTTTGAGTTGCTCTTGAGGTAAGTACAAACCTTACATGATTGCATACATTTACATGACATTAGGACTTAACACATTTGGTTGTAAATGTGTTAAGTCTATTACATTGTTGATACATTTGATTAATGCTATGGGTTGCATAATGTGAAAGATATAATGATCATTCAAAATGTTTGTACAATGCAATTGGTTATGTATACCCTAATGATGAGATGTGAAGCCGTTGTTGTTGGCTATAATGATGCAAATGAAATAATTGGGGCATGTTTGCCCAGCTGATAAATGTGATGTTTTTGGGGTGAAAAGACCGGGTCGTAAGCCTCAAAAACTGTGACAGTCTAACCGGGTTGAGGACCAAGATACTGGGGCCCTAGGGTCTAGCCGGGTTGAGGTGTAACACCCCCACATTCAATACACACACACTACAACACCACAAAGTAGCATATGTGCACCGAACATAGGAATGCTACGGTTTTTCTTCAACATTTAAAACATTTTAAATGATGTTATCATCTTTATCAATATACATTATAGATAGTAAGTAATCAATTGGTAATATAAACAAAATAGATATATAAATACATTTAAGTAGTACACAGCGGAAGTTATAAAATTATTTACATATAGGAAACATTTGAATACATATTTACCATTATACATATATGTACATTATAAACAAAACTTTACAAAATACAAAAGAGTTATACATGATTGGCAAATCTCCTCTGATCTTTAAGTTCCCAATCAACTCTTCAATGTCTACTCTCACTCGGTCTCGAAGAGCTCTCGGGTTCGATTCTAACAGTTCTATCACCTGCGCGATTAAACACTATCGCGCTAAGCCAAAGGCTTAGTAAGATAAAATATGCAATAGATATGTTTAGATGCAATACAATGTCAATTCTAATTCATCTCATACCATGTAACAATATAGATGAAAAGTTAACATCACCCTTTGCATATCAAAAATCATAATCATATAAACATACCACATTTCAACATCTTTCATTAGTTAATCAAGTTATCATTCATGACTCAAATTAACCAAAGACAAGCATGGGCCCAAGACACACTAATATGCTATTCAATTTTCAGAGTTAATGTTTTGGTTCTATCATCATATTAATCAATATCACAAACCCAACTAGGCTTCAAGGATTAAGTTCAACCAAGCTTCAAGGGGAGCAAAGCATGCTAAGCTTCAACCCAACTTGGCTTCAAGAACTAACTCAACCTAGCTTCAAGGGTGGTAACACCTCAATTAGGCTTCAAGGATTCAATCCAACCTAACTTCAAGAGATTGTTACACTCATTAGGCATGCCACCAACAACAACCTCTGAAAATGGAATAACACATTAGCCACACAATTCATTTAGATTTCATTCTCAATTCTCATTATCATTTAGGCAAACATGCCTCATTTATCTCCATTGAATCACCTTAGCCACTAACAATGGCTTCACATTTCATTTCACAATATAACACTTCATTACTCAAGTGTATATTTATCTCATCCATGATCACATTATATCTCACATAGCATCATTCATAAATATCAACATTTCATTCCACATTACTCATGAAACACATTACCATTCACAATGCATAACATAACATTATTCAATCTCAACAATGCAAGAACAATTTATATTATTCATAGCTTTAGGATCATCCACAAGTGTTTGATTAAGTCATTCCTTAGTTTAAGTATGTTTATGTTTAGGTTTAGAAACCAAACTACCTTTGAAGAATCCAAACCATGCAAAAAGAACAAAGAAATCAAACAATGTCCAATTCATATAAGGGACACGCCCAGCTCACTTGAAGGACACGCCCAACCTACTTGATGGACACGCCCGTGTCTCTAAAAATAAAAGAGACAGTAGCCAACACAAATAAATGACACGGCCGTGTCTCAACTTTGCTTTTGGCCGTGTCACCCAAAACCAAAACCAACCCTTCTCAAATGTACTCAAACACAATATTCATCATATAACTTGTATCAAATGAACATAATCAATTTTCTAAACACATATTCATCACAAGAATTACTTCAAAACACATTAATATAACAATTAAACACAACCCATCTCAAAACACTAAAATCACCATCCTTCTCCACCTTTCAAAATCAACATTTACCACTTCCAACAACAACACCTAATTAAACTCATAACTTAAAATCAATTTAACACTTAAAAACACATCATAAACACTTCTCCTCATCAAAACATCACACCCTAATTAACTTTCATTACCACTTCAAAAGAAAGAAAGAAATCAAAGGAAAGATCTTACCTTAGTCAAAAACTTCTTGAATCAACACTTGAACACTTAATCTTCCTTCAATTTTGAACTCAACTCATCAAGAACCTCTCTTCACCACTTGCTTCCCTTTGTCAATGGAGGAGCCGGCCACTTCATGAAAGAGAGAAGAAAATGATGAAGAAGCAAAGTCAATTTTGCTTTTAATCTCCACCAAGTGATTTAATCCAAGCAATTACCAAAATGTCCTCAAACATATAACTAACCTTTTGTCTTATATAAGCCCATATATGTAATTACACACTCAACACAAAAATATCTTCTTCCACTAACCAACACCTTGACTCTCCCTTTGACCCATTTATATGTTATATATATTATCATATACACAACATATACCATTCTCTCTAAACCCTATTTCTTTTCTTAGCACAATATAAACATTCAATCCAATTAGTATAACAACAACAACAACAATATGCAAAACTTCTAGGGCATAAATGAGGATATTACAATTCTCCCCCTCTAAAAAGAAATTTCGTCCTCGAAATTACCTGATATCAAGTCTGAAATAACTGAGGATATTGCTATCGCATGGTTTGCTCACTTTCCCAAGTTGCCTCTTCCTTTCCATGATTCTTCCACAAAATTTTCACCAATGGCACTCTTATATTTCTCAACTCTTTCACATCACGTGCCAAGATAGCAACTGGTTCCTCGTCAATCGTCAAATCAGGATTTACTTCAATTGACTCAATCGGCAACACATGAGATGGATCCGACCTATACCTCCTCAACATAGAAACATGAAACACATTATGAATACGATCCAACTCAGGTGGCAAAGCAAGCCGATACGCCACTGGCCCAACTCTTTCCAAAACTTCATATGGTCCAATGAAACGAGGGCTCAATTTCCCTTTCCGACCGAACCTCAAGATCTTCTTCCAAGGAGATATTTTCAAAAATACCTTATCTCCCACATCAAACTCTATATCTCTTCTCTTCAAATCTGCATAAGACTTCTGTCAGTCCGAAGCTGCTTTCAATCTGCCTCGAATCAATTTCACTTTCTCTTCAGTTTCTTGAATCAAATCAGGCCCAATCAACTTGCCATCTCCCAGTTCACTCCAACACAGAGGTGTCCTACACCGTCTGCCATACAATGCCTCGATTGGGGCCATTCCGATGCTGGATTGATGACTGTTGTTGTAAGCAAACTCCACAAGAGGTAAAAACCTATCCCAACTTCTAGAGAAATCGATGACACAGCTTCTCAACATATCCTCAACAATCTGTATCACTCTCTCTGACTGTCCATCCGTCTGTGGATGAAAAGCAGTACTGAAGTGCAGTCGAGAACCCAAAGCACCATGTAAACTCTTCCAAAATCTTGAAGTAAACCTAGGATCTCGATCAGACACTAAAGAAGTTGGAACACCATGCAGTTTCACAATCTCATGGATATACAGCTCAGCTAACCTCTCCAAAGAGTAATCCATCCGAACCGGAAGGAAATGAGCTGTCTTAGTTAATCTATCCACAATCACCCATATGGCATCATGTTTCCTTTGTGTCAATGGCAATCCAGACACAAAGTCCATTGTCACTCTTTCCCACTTCCATTCAGGCACTGACAACGGCTGAAGCAACCCGGTTGGAACTTGATGCTCTGCTTTAACCTTCTGACAAGTGAGACATTTCGATACAAACCCAGCAATGTCTCTCTTCAACCCAATCCACCAGTAATGTTGTCTTAAATCATGATACATCTTGGTATTGCCCGGATGCATAGCAAATGCTGACTGATGTGCTTCTTCTAAAATGACCCTTTTCAAATCAGCATCATCCGGCACACACAATCGACTCTTAAACCAGAGACTCCCATCATCTCTCACAACAAAATCTCTACTCTTCCCATTCTTGCAATCTGACACGATCTTTTGAATCTTCTCATCAACCCACTGAGCCTCTTTAATCTGATTCAATAAGACTGGTTTCACATGCAACTGTGCCAATAATGCACCATCATCACAAAGTACAAAACTGGCATGCAAAGCTCTCAACTCAACAAGCAACGAGAGCGAGTAAACAGTCAAACCTGCTAAAGACTTCCGACTCAAGGCATCAGCAACAACATTTGCTTTACCTGGATGATAATCAATCAAACAGTCGTAGTCTTTAATCAATTCCAACCATCTCCTCTGTCGAAGATTAAGTTCTTTCTGGACACCCAAATACTTCAAGCTTTTGTGATCAGTGTAAATAAAACATTTCTCCCCAAACAGATAATGGCGCCAAATCTTCAATGCAAACACAATGGCTGCCAACTCCAAATCATGGGTCGGATAGTTAAGCTCATGCGGTTTCAACTGACGAGATGCATAAGCTATAACTTTCCCTTCCTGCATCAAAACACACCCCAAACCTTTATGTGACGCATCACTGAAAATCACATATGGTTTGCCTTCTATAGGTAAAGTAAGAACAGGCGCTTGAGTTAACATTTCTCTCAACTGTTCAAAACTCGCCTGACACTGATCAGTCCACACAAATCTCACTCCCTTACGAAGCAATCTAGTGAGTGGAGTAGCTATCAAAGAAAACCCTTTCACAAACTGCAGGTAATAGCCTGCCAAACCCAGAAAACTTCTAATCTCTGTCACTGACTTGGGTGGACTCCAATTCAAAATGGCTTCAACTTTGCTCGGATCAACTCTAATGCCTTCTGCTGAAACTATATGTCAGAGAAAAGCTACTTGATCCAACCAGAACTCACACTTCGACAACTTGGCAAACAACTGCTTCTCTCTCAAAATCTGCAACACAATCCGCAGATGCTTATCATGTTCCTCTTCATTCCGCGAATACACCAGAATGTCATCGATGAAGACCACTACAAACTGATCCAAATAGGGCCTAAACACCCTATTCATCAAATCCATAAAAGCTGCCGGTGCAATCGTCAGACCAAAAGGCATAACTAAAAACTCATAATGCCCATACCTGGTCCGAAAAGCTGTTTTAGGAACATCTTCTGCTTTGACTCTCAGCTGATGGTACCCAGATCTCAGATCAATTTTAGAAAATACAGCTGCATCCTTCAACTGATCAAAGAGGTCATCAATTCTAGGCAACGAATATTTATTTTTAATGGTCACTTTGTTCAATTGCCTATAGTCGATACACAACCTCATAGTACCATCTTTCTTCTTCACAAATAACACAGGAGCTCCCCAAGGAGAAACACTGGGGCGAATAAATCCTTTATCCAACAACTCCTGCAATTGCACTTTCAACTCCCTCAATTCTGCTGGTGCCATTCTATAAGGAGTAATAGAGATAGGAGTGATACCAGGCAACAACTCAATACCAAACTCTACCTCTCTCTCAGGAGGCAATCCCGGCAACTCCTCTGGAAAAACATCAGAGAACTCTGCCACTGTGGCAATGCTATCAATAGGAGAACCTCTTACTCTAGTATCTAACACATGAGCAAGATAGGCATCACATCCCTTTCTAATCAACCTCCTGGCTGCAACAGCTGAAACAAATAAGGAGGCTAGCTGTTCCTGCTCATTAGATACTATCACCTCTCTACCATCAACAATTCTCAAGGTCACAATCTTCTTCTTACAATCTACCACAGCTCCATGTCGAGATAGCCAGTCCATACCTAATATCACATCATATTCCTTAAATGGCATCTCGATCAAATCTCCAAGGAATTCCTCACCCTGCACCCTCACTGCACTATCCCGGTGTACTTTACTCACAATCACACTATGCCCTAACGGATTTGTCACCAAAACATCAAATCCTAGGGACTCAGCATGCACATCAAACACAGGCAATACAGATGCACTAATATAAGAATGGGTGGAACCCGGATCAATCAAAGCAAGTACTGGAGTATTGAATAAAGAAAAAGTACCAGCTATGACTGCCGATGCATCCGGCTGCCTCTGCATAACATACATCCTCTGGGAAGAGCCAACCTCCTCTGGTCTACCCTCCCTGGATAAAGCACCACCTCTAGAACTGAACCCTGCTCTACCACCTCGGCTGGCA
The DNA here is from genome assembly GCA_947685225.1 of Garcia nutans. NCBI lineage: Eukaryota > Viridiplantae > Streptophyta > Magnoliopsida > Malpighiales > Euphorbiaceae > Garcia > Garcia nutans. The sequence continues at coordinate 24,189,201 of CANTUV010000007.1, read as the reverse complement.
CCTCTGCCTCCTCGGCCTCCCCTCACACTAGGTCGAGAAGCTGCTGTATCAACTGACATCTGCTCTTGCCTCTCAGGGCAATCTCTCATAAAGTGATCAGGTGACCCACACCTGAAACATACCCCTGCAACACCAGCCTTCCAACAAGGACCACCATGCGGCCTACCATAATGGATGCAGATGGGTAGGGTAGATCTCTGAACCATAGGGGTCGGAGCACTCGCCACTGAAGCTGCAGGTCTAAATCTCTGCCTCTGTAACTGCACTGACCTACCCGCTGGTCTCTGGCTCCTACTACTCCGAGGAACAAAACTTACTCTACCCCTCTTCACAGAAGAAGACCCTGCCTCGAACTGGGGCCTTCTAACCCTAACCTCTTCCTCTGAAGCAGCTGCAATAACTTGAGCTCGCTCTACACTTCGAGCTGCTGTCACAAGCTGTGAGAAATCCTGATATCTGGATCCAGCCACTAAGCACATGATCGAGGGCCTCAATCCCTCCTGAAACCTCCGGCATCTATCAATCTCATCAGCAATGATACCCCCAGCATACTGACTCAGTCGAATAAACTCAACTTCATACTCAGTAACAGTCTTGCTGTCTTGCTTCAAGCTCAAGAACTCCATCTTCTTCATGTCCTTATACTCCCTAGGAGTATACTTCAACTCGAATTCCCTCAGAAAATCAGTGTAAGACAGTGTTGGAGGATCATCCATAGAATGTGGCACTGTCTTCCACCAGTCGTAGGCGTCCTTTTGTAGCAAAGATCTTGCATAATCAAACTTCTCCTCTGAAGTGGCTTGCAACTGCACAAATACCCTCTGAACTCTGTCAAGCCACTGTTCTGCTACAACCGGATCAACTGTACCAAAGAAATCCTCTGCTCCATATTTCCTTAGCTTATCATAGTGCCTCACTGGTACTGAAGGCTGAGGGGGTGATGGCTGTGGTTGCACAGGTGCTTGTCTCATAGCTTCCATCATATGCCTAAACCAAGCTGGCGGAACCTCATCACCTACTGGTCTACCCGACACCGAAGCAGGTGCCTCCTCAACACTATCAACCCTAGCTCCATCATCAGGAGCAACGCTCTCCTCACTACCCTCAACTGACTGTCTCAAATGAGGATCCATCAACACCTAACACTGCAAACACAAAAGGACACACCTTATTAAAGATCAGAGATTGCCAATCCCAAACGTGTATTTTTATTCAAAAACCACTTTTTAAAATCAAAATATTTTTTTTATTACATTTTACCTAGGTTGAGAATCTCAAACCTAGGCTCTGATACCAAAACAATTGTAACACCCCCACATTCAATACACACACACTACAACACCACAAAGTAGCATATGTGCACCGAACATAGGAATGCTACGGTTTTTCTTCAACATTTAAAACATTTTAAATGATGTTATCATCTTTATCAATATACATTATAGATAGTAAGTAATCAATTGGTAATATAAACAAAATAGATATATAAATACATTTAAGTAGTACACAGCGGAAGTTATAAAATTATTTACATATAGGAAACATTTGAATACATATTTACCATTATACATATATGTACATTATAAACAAAACTTTACAAAATACAAAAGAGTTATACATGATTGGCAAATCTCCTCTGATCTTTAAGTTCCCAAAATCAACTCTTCAATGTCTACTCTCACTCGGTCTCGAAGAGCTCTCGGGTTCGATTCTAACAGTTCTATCACCTGCGCGATTAAACACTATCGCGCTAAGCCAAAGGCTTAGTAAGATAAAATATGCAATAGATATGTTTAGATGCAATACAATGTCAATTCTAATTCATCTCATACATGTAACAATATAGATGAAAAGTTAACATCACCCTTTGCATATCAAAAATCATAATCATATAAACATACCACATTTCAACATCTTTCATTAGTTAATCAAGTTATCATTCATGACTTAAATTAACCAAAGATAAGCATGGGCCCAAGACACACTAATATGCTATTCAATTTTCAGAGTTAATGTTTTGGTTCTATCATCATATTAATCAATATCACAAACCCAACTAGGCTTCAAGGATTAAGTTCAACCAAGCTTCAAGGGGAGCAAAGCATGCTAAGCTTCAACCCAACTTGGCTTCAAGAACTAACCCAACCTAGCTTCAAGGGTGGTAACACCTCAATTAGGCTTCAAGGATTCAATCCAACCTAACTTCAAGAGATTGTTACACTCATTAGGCATGCCACCAACAACAACCTCTGAAAATGGAATAACACATTAGCCACACAATTCATTTAGATTTCATTCTCAATTCTCATTATCATTTAGGCAAACATGCCTCATTTATCTCCATTGAATCACCTTAGCCACTAACAATGGCTTCACATTTCATTTCACAATATAACACTTCATTACTCAAGTGTATATTTATCTCATCCATGATCACATTATATCTCACATAGCATCATTCATAAATATCAACATTTCATTCCACATTACTCATGAAACACATTACCATTCACAATGCATAACATAACATTATTCAATCTCAACAATGCAAGAACAATTTATATTATTCATAGCTTTAGGATCATCCACAAGTGTTTGATTAAGTCATTCCTTAGTTTAAGTATGTTTATGTTTAGGTTTAGAAACCAAACTACCTTTGAAGAATCCAAACCATGCAAAAGGAACAAAGAAATCAAACAATGTCCAATTCATATAAGGGACACGCCCAGCTCACTTGAAGGACACGCCCAGCCTACTTGATGGGCACGCCCGTGTCTCTAAAAATAAAAGAGACAGTAGCCAACACAAATAAATGACACGGCCGTGTCTCAACTTTGCTTTTGGCCGTGTCACCCAAAACCAAAACCAACCCTTCTCAAATGTACTCAAACACAATATTCATCATATAACTTGTATCAAATGAACATAATCAATTTTCTAAACACATATTCATCACAAGAATTACTTCAAAACACATTAATATAACAATTAAACACAACCCATCTCAAAACACTAAAATCACCATCCTTCTCCACCTTTCAAAATCAACATTTACCACTTCCAACAACAACACCTAATTAAACTCATAACTTAAAATCAATTTAACACTTAAAAACACATCATAAACACTTCTCCTCATCAAAACATCACACCCTAATTAACTTTCATTACCACTTCAAAAGAAAGAAAGAAATCAAAGGAAAGATCTTACCTTAGTCAAAAACTTCTTGAATCAACACTTGAACACTTAATCTTCCTTCAATTTTGAACTCAACTCATCAAGAACCTCTCTTCACCACTTGCTTCCCTTTGTCAATGGAGGAGCCGGCCACTTCATGAAAGAGAGAAGAAAATGATGAAGAAGCAAAGTCAATTTTGCTTTTAATCTCCACCAAGTGATTTAATCCAAGCAATTACCAAAATGTCCTCAAACATATAACTAACCTTTTGTCTTATATAAGCCCATATATGTAATTACACACTCAACACAAAAATATCTTCTTCCACTAACCAACACCTTGACTCTCCCTTTGACCCATTTATATGTTATATATATTATCATATACACAACATATACCATTCTCTCTAAACCCTATTTCTTTTCTTAGCACAATATAAACATTCAATCCAATTAGTATAACAACAACAACAACAATATGCAAAACTTCTAGGGCATAAATGAGGATATTACATGAGGTCCAAGAGACTGGGTCTTTTACATTATCCATGGATATATATATTGCCTATGGGGCTAGACACAAGGTGTTAATATGGACCAAAGCAGTAACTCTGAACTTTGAATAGCATATTAGTTTCGTTTTGGGCCCATGCTTGTCTTTGCTTTAATGTGAATTATGAAATATGATGCAAATGATTAATATGTTGAGATATAATGCAATGACTTGATATATTCATATATATTGTGCATGAGCATCGCATTGATCTATATTGAATCAAAGTTTGTACCACTAAGCTTTTTGCTTAGCGCGATTGTGGTTCATCGCGCAGGTGACAAGGTAGATCTGGTTGTGCCGGAGAACTCGTCTAGACCGAGTCGACTCTAGGCTTGAGTTTGTGATAGCAGTGTTGAGTTGTGGACATCAAGATTAGAGTCGAACTACCAGCATGTATAAATTCTATAATTTTGTAAACATTGATTTTGATATATATACATATGTATTTTCCACTGCTTATTTAACAAATGTTTGGAACAGACAGTTTTTGGATAAACCTTTGGGGCAATGAAGATATATGTATATGTATTTTAAAAAGGAATGTTTTCTCTATTGATTTCTATAACATGAGTTAAATGTTTTAAGTTTACTTGGATTGACTTCTGATGCTTATATGTTAAAGATTAAAGTTTGGTTTGTTTAAAATGAACAGTGACACCCCTTTATCCGGTATGAGTATATCGCGTGTTGTACGGGTGTATGCGGTGTGCATATATTGGGGTACGGGGGGTGTTACAACTATTTTGGTATCAGAGCCTAGGTTTGAGGTTCTCAACCTAGGTGAATTGTAAGAAAAAGAAAATTTTGATTTTAAAATATGATTTTTAAATCAAATGCATGCATTGGCACTGGCAGTTTCTGGTCTTTGATGAGGTATTTCTGTTGTGTTTGCAAATATAGGTAGTGTTGGCGTCTCAGTCACGTTAGTCCGTAGAAGGTAGTGCTGAGAGTGTAGCTCCTGTTGAGGGTAGAGATGGAGCTAGGGTTGAGTTCAATGGTGAGGCACCTGCTCCTATGCCAGAGAGACTCGCTACTAATGAGATTTCGCCGGTTTGGTTACAGCATATGGTAGATTTGTTGAGGCAGGCTCCAGTGCAGCAGCCGCCACCCCAACCACAACCGCATGTACCAGAGAGACAGTATGATAAATTAAGAAAGTTTGGAGCTGAGGACTTCTTTGGTACTATAGATCCTATAGTAGTTGAGTAGTGGTTGGATAGAGTTCAGAAAGTATTTATCCAGTTGCAAGCCACTCCTGAAGAGAAGTTTGATTATGATAGATCTCTTCTGCAGAGAGATGTGTATGATTGGTGGAAGATAGTTCCCCATGCCATGGATGATCCATTGACCTTGTCTTATGGTGATTTTCTATGGGAGTTTGAGCAGAAGTATACTCTGAGGGAGTATAAGGATGCTAAGAAGATGGAGTTTTTGAATCTGAGGCAGGATAACCGGACAGTGACAGAGTATGAGATTGAGTTTATTTAGTTGAGTCATTATGCCGGTGTGATTATTTTAGATGAGATAGACCGATGCAAGAGATTTGAGGAGGGGTTGAGGCCATCTATTATGTGTATTGTTGCTGGTTCCCGATATTAGGATCTTTCCCAGCTTGTTGCAACAACCCGAAGTGTTGAGAGAGCGCAGGCTATTGCAGCAGCTGCTACTATGGAGGAGACCAGAGTTAGGAGACCCCAAATTGTGGTAGGGTCTTCATTTGCAAAGAGAGGCGGAGGAGGTCATTTTCAAAGGTTCAATAGGGGCCAGAGTCAGCCTATCAGGTCAGTACCACATCAGAGGCAGAGATCGAGACCTACCGTTTCTGTGGCTAGTGCACCGATCCCAGTGGCTCAGAGGTCTACTCCACCTACATGTGTCCATTGTGGTAGGATACATGGGGGTGTTTGTTGGAAGATTGGTGGACCAGCTGTATGTTTCAGATGCGGATTGCCTGACCATTTCATCAGAGATTATCCCGAGCTACAGGAGGATAGGCAGGCATATTTTGTAGTTTCTCAACCTAGTGTGAGAGGAGGTCAAAGTGGCAGAGGTTTCAGTAGAGGTGGTAGACCTGGGTTTAGTCAGAGAGGAGGCTCTACATCTCGGGGCAGTAGGCCAGTTGAGGCTGGGCCTTCTTAGCGAGTGTATGTGATGCAAAGGCAACCGAATGCTTCAGCTGTCATTGCGGATACATTTTCTTTATTTGGCATTTCAGTTCTTGCTCTAATTGATCCAGGATCTACTCATTCTTATATAAGTGCATCCATCTTGCCTGTGTCTGAATTGCATTCTGAGTCCCTAGGATTTGTTGTCTTGGTGACAAATCCTTTAGGGCATAGTGTTGTGGTGAGTAAGGTGCACCGAGATAGTTCAGTTGTTGTTCAGGATGAGGAGTTTCTTGGTGATTTGATTGAAATGCCTTTTAAGGAGTATGATTTGATCTTAGGCATGGATTGGTTGTCTAAGCATGGGGCTATGGTAGATTGTCAGAAGAAGTGTGTTACCCTAAGAACCGGTGATGGTAGAAGTGTTATGGTATCTAGTGAGCAAAGACAACTTGCATCCTTGTTCGTTTTAGCTGTTACAGCTAGGAGGATGATTCAGAAAGGGTGTGATGCTTATCTGGCTCATGTTATGGATACCAGAGTAGTGGGTTCCTAGCTTGATAGTATACCCACAGTTGCTGAATTCCCAGATGTGTTTCCCGAGGAGTTGCCAGGGATGCCCTCTGAGAGAGAGGTTGAGTTTGGTATCGATTTGTTGCCTGGTACCACTCCTATCTCTATTACTCCCTATCGAATGGCACCTGCTGAGTTAAGAGAGTTGAAGGTGTAGTTGCAGGAGTTGTTGGATAAAGGGTTTGTTCGCCCTAGTGTTTCTCCGTGGGGAGCACCTGTTTTGTTTGTAAAGAAGAAGGATGGTACTTTGAGACTGTGCATTGATTATAGGCAGTTGAATAAGGTGACCATCAAGAATAAGTATCCTTTGCCTAGAATAGATGATCTCTTTGATTAGTTGAAGGAAGCAGTAGTTCTCTCTAAGATTGATCTGAGATCAAGGTACCATCAGTTGAGAATCAAAGAGGAAGATGTTCCTAAGACAGCTATCCACACAAGGTATGGGCATTATGAGTTTTTGGTGATGCCTTTTTGATTGATGAATGCACCAGCAGCTTTTATGGATTTAATGAATAGGGTGTTTCGACCCTATCTAGATCAGTTTGTAGTAGTTTTTATCGATGACATTTTGGTGTATTCGCATAATAAGGAGGAGCACGACGAGTATTTGCTGATTGTATTGTAGACCTTGAGAGAGAAGCAATTGTATGCTAAGCTGTTGAAGTGTGAGTTTTGGCTTGATCAAGTGACTTTTCTAGGTCGTGGTTTCAGTAGATGGTATTAGAGTTGATCCGAGTAAATTTGAAGCTATTTTGAATTGGAGTCTACTAAAGTTTGTGACTGAAGTTAGAAGTTATCTGGTAGGCTATTATCGACGGTTTGTGAAGGGTTTTTCTTTGATAGCTACTCCACTCACCATATTACTTCGGAAGGGAGTTATATTTGTGTGGACAGACAAGTGTCAAGCAAATTTTGAGCAATTGAAGGAGATGTTGACTCAAGCTCCTTTTCTTATCTTGTTTGTGGAAGATAAACCATATGTGATTTACAGTGATGCTTCACATAATGGTTTAGGTTATGTTTTGATGGAAGAAGGTAGAGTCATAGCTTATGCTTCTCGGCAGTTGAAGCCGCATGAGTTGAATTACCTGATACATGATTTGGAATTAGCAGCCATAGTTTTTGCTTTGAAGATTTGGTGACACTACTTGTATGGGGAGAAGTGTTTCATTTATACGGATCACAAGAGTTTGAAATACTTGGGTGCTCAGAGTGAGCTGAATCTTCGGCAGAGAAGGTGGTTGGAGTTGATCAAAGACTGCGACTGTTTGATTGATTATCATCCTGGTAAGGCAAATGTTATTGCTGATACCTTGAGTTGGAAGTCTTTGGTAGGTTTGACTTCTTATTCACTCTCGTTGCTTGTTGAATTGAGAGCATTGCATGCTAGTTTTGGATCATGTGATGAAGGTGCTTTGCTGGCTCAGTTGCAGTTGAGACCGGTGTTGTTGGATCAGATTAAAGAGGCTTAGTTGGTAGATGAGAAAATTCAAAAGATTATTTTGGATTGTTAGAAGGGAGAGAGCCAAGATTTCCATGAGAGGAATGATGGCAGCCTTCAGTACAAAGATAGATTGTGTGTTCGTAATGATGCAAGACTGAGAAAGATTATTTTAGAGGAAGCACATCAGTCGGCTTTTGCTATGCACCCTATGAGTACTAAGATGTACCATGACTTGAAGCAACATTATTGGTGGTCAGGTATGAAGAGGGATATAGCGGAGTTTGTATCCAAATGTCTCACTTGTCAGAGAGTCAAGACCGAGCACCAAGTTCCTTCGGGGTTGCTTCAACCTTTATCAGTGCCTGAATGGAAATGCGAGTGAGCAACGATCGATTTTGTGACTGATTTGCCTTTGACTCAGAAGAAGCATGATGCAATTTGGGTGATTGTTGATTGATTGACGAAGGCAGCTCATTTTCTTCTAGTTTGGATAAGATACACATTACTTGTGCATATGTGTAATATCTCAAATTTTTTGAAAAGTTCTAATTTTTAGAAATTTAATAAAATAAATTATAATTTAAATAGATAAATTAAATTAATGGTTTTAAATGAAAAATAAAGGGATTTTAAATGAAAAAGTGGAATATATATGTGATATATATGTAAAATATATACAACATATAAAAGTCAACACTTTTTAAAAGATAAGTCAAAGTAAAAGGGTATTTTGGTAATTAAATCTTAGAAATTTAAAATTAATAAAATAATTCAAAAATAAATAATTTTGGATGGAAGATAATATTTTGGGATTTAATTAATTAATTAATTAATTAATTAAAAATATATTAAAATAATATATATATAAGGTTCAAAATGTGAATGGGAGGAAAGAGAAAATAATTTTTTTTCATCTTTTTCTACTTCTTTCCTTCAAGGCCGACTTTCATGGCTTCAAAAGAAGATTTTCCTTCTTCCAAGCAACTATAATTGAAGAGATTTCAAGGATTTAAGTAAAGTTTTAGAAGATTTTTCATAAGTTGGTAGTCTTCTTTACCAATTTTGCCTATTCTATGGAAAAGTATGTTATGTGAATTTTTGGATTTCATAGTAGCATGATTTAGTTGCTTAATTGGATATGAATAAAGTTGTTTTAATTGCTTAATTGGATATGAATGAAGTTGTTTATCAATGATTTTAAGGTTAGATTTAAGAAATGATTGAATTTAAGTTGAGTTTAGTGAAGAGAGAGAATTTAAGGTTATGGAACATTTTAGTTTTTGAAATCATGAGTTTTAATTATGCAAATTGGTTCCAAATGTGTTATTTTGATGCATAAACAAGGATTTTAAAATCAAATGATGGAATTAGTTAAGTTTGGATAGAATTTGAAGATGGTAGTATTGATTTAGGGTTTTGGAAAAGTGAATTTTTAAAGAATGATTAATTATTTGATTTTAGTGCTTAAATCATGTTATTTATTGATATAAGTGGTGGAAATAAGATTGAAATGATAATTGGATTGAGTTGGAATGGAGATCCTTCAATGGTGAAGGTTATGCCATTTTAGGTTTTTGAATATAAGCATGTGTGTAGACTCTTAATTTTTGACCTAGTCCGGTCCAATATATTTTAATTAGTCCAAAAAAATTTTTGTGTTGTCCAATATATTTTAATTAGTCCAAAACATTTTTTTGTTACCTTAATTAAATAATATTTGATTTAGTATCTAATTTTTATTAATAAAAAGTAAGTAATAATAATAATAAACAAAAAAATTTAAATTTAAATTTAAATAAAAATCGGGGGAGGAAAAATCGGCGACGAAAAAATCATCGTCGAAAATCAGCGCGGGACGAATGGCCGTGGGCCATTTCGCCCACAGCCCACAGCCAGCTGCGGCAGTTTTTTCTCCAGCGCATTTTTTCCGTAGCAGTTTTTTTTTGCCTGCGTAATTTTTCCGCAACAATTTTTTTTTTCCCAGCAAAATTTTCAGACGTATATTTTTTCGAAACCTAATAGAATTAGGTTTCGGCTTCCTTTTCTTAATCAATGTTATATTCCGTGAATAACTAGAATTAATAAAAAAAATCTTCTATAAATAAGACCAAAAACAACACAAAAAGTGATCAGAAATTGGAAGGAGAAATTGAGACTGAAATTGAGGAGGAAAACATTGAATCAATCGAACTTTTTCGAGAGAGCAAACAAGCAATTCAAGCCATCAAAGGCAGCAAAGCTTGTCTTTGTTCTTGTTCATCCAAGAAGTGATTTTTGGTGGAACCAACAAACGAAGGTATGAATTTCTTTATTTGTTTCATGAATTCACAGTAGCTTCATTACTATAGATAAAAAATAATAGTTTCTGTTTCTTCAAAATAAAAAAACCCTAAGAACTTTAATTTACCTTTTCTAAAGCTTAAAAACCTTAATTCGTTTATTTGTTTTCCAAAAATCTTAAAATTGTTATTTTTACTTCTTCAAAATCTTAACACCCTAATTGAACCTGTTTCTTTTCAAAATCCTAGATTTGAGTCTATTTCTTTCCACTAACCCTAAAAACATCTTTTCTGTTTATATAAACCTTAAATCGTTTTGTTTATTTTCATAAAACTTCATAAAATTATCAATTGATTTCCAAATTCTAAAATCTAATGCATTCTCCGAAACCCTAATTCTAAAATTCTAAAACCTTAATTCAACTCCAAAACCCAAAACAATAAATCCTAAACTAACTAACCTTAAACCCTAATTTTTCTAAACCTAATCCTTTAAACCTTAAAACCTTATAAACATAAATATTAAAATTCAAACACAGTAAGCCTAAAAACCATAATCTAGTAGCCGTAAATCATAAATCCAATGTTTTAAAGTGTCCAAATCCTAATTTCATGATTTTACATCTCAAACCCTAATTTGGTTAATCAAAGAACTTTACCAACTTTTTAAAACATAAAATTTTAATCCATTTTAATTCCTTTAAAATCACAGTAGCTTAGACCCATGAATTCCAAAACCCTAAACACATTAAATAAAGAATCTTAAATAGAAACAGTAGCCCTAATTTGAATCTTTATTTGCTTTATTCAATTTTATATTTGATGATGCTTTGATTTATTTTATATGCTTTAATTTATTTAAGTTCAATGCTTGGTTTATTTAGTTTATCATGGATGGATGTTTATTTTATATTTTGATTGATACCTTTGATGAATGATTTATTTATGATGAATGGTCATTTACTTTTATCAATTTATTTAGATTTTCAAATGTTGTAAGAGGTATGTTTCCACTTGGTGGGTACCTCATTAGTTAAATATCATGTCATTTAAGTTGCTTTTCTATTTTAGAACCAATGCAAAGGACATGTTTCTACCTTTCAATGGGTTTCCTATTTAGGCATGGATTATGTAAGGGCATGTTTCCATCTTTGGATGGGTGTCCATTTATTTGTTTTGCTAGGACATTATTTTGATTTTCAATATATTGATGCTTTATTTTAATTATTGTATCTAATATGGATAATGTTGTTATATTTAAGAATTTTATAATATTAATAACTATAAAGGAGGTCGGTTCCAATGAACCGGGCATTGTGGGGGTGCTGGGCCATTTCTCACCTTCCCCACACGTACCCAACTTTTCAAACCCATTAGGGGGTTGGGGATTCCTTAGGAATCGAGTCATCAACCCCTTCTTTTTTCTGGCCCGTCCGGGTGGCTACTCCATTTTCTCCGGACTTAGGTCTGTGTTCTCTAAGGCCCCGAGCCTAATCAGTGCCGAAGTCGCAAGAACTATTCCACCCGGAGTGGGAGTCAAAATCCCCGCTCACAGTGGCGACTCCACTGGGGATAAGAGAAGTTGATTTCATTGGTCTTTATATTATTCTATTCATTCTTATAATGATATTATCCATTGAATCATATTAGTTTACATCGTGTGCGTGAGTTAGGACCCCCGTGTTACCCGTGTTGTGTTATGTAAGCGATACCATACTTTCACTCAAGGTATGGAGATCAAGCATGGCATAACTACTCATAGCCTTGTACCATTTGGTATATACTTGCTATGGGAACCTAAGCCTTTTTACCTAAAGACTAAAGCTCATGTAATTGGCCTAGTTACTTTCCTTAGGTTTTACTCCAAATGCATGTTGTTTGACTATGGTTAATTTATCTTGGCTTAAATCATGGCTTATTTGGTTTGTTATTTTTCTAATATGACCTAAGTACATTGTAAGCTCAAAATAAACTTTTCTTTAAATCCAAAAGACCAAAGTTTTTAAAATGGTCTTTGGACATAAAATTTTTCTAAAAATAAATCAAAAATTCTTTTGCTCATGGCCCAAATATTAAGACCAAAATCCATTTTTTCTAAAATCTTTTTACAATGGGCTTAGAAACAAACTTATTTTCAGCCAACCTTTTCTTCAAAAGAGCTTACAATTATTTAGGTCAATTATGAAATGCCAAAAATCAATTGTGAGCCTAGTTTATACTAAGAATAATTAATCATGGGCTTATTTTTGGCATGAATCATTAGTTACTTTTTCAAGTGAGAAATCTATTTATAATAAACCTCTTAATTTAGTTTTAATCCAATATAGCATAAAAGCTACTATAGTTGGTTGAATGGATTAAAACCTAATTAATGGGAATTATCATAAACTGATTTCCATTTTTGAAAATATAACTATTGGTTGAAACGTCCGAGGGAAATATTCGAAAATAAGATACCCCATGCTGGTATTTTGTTAACCATATTACTTAGGAAAAGAGACTCGCCATTCGTGTGTGGATGTTATAAGGTTGGAAGGAACGTCCTAATTATCCTTGTTTGTTGATTTTTTTGCATACATGCGTACATGCATACATTTGCATCTCATATCATTAATCCATTCTGGCTCACAGCCTTAGATTACGATAGTTCAAAAGCTTACGACAATCCAACCTACGCTGAAGATGAAGTATCTAGCAACGACTCAATCACTTGCTCACCAAAAACAATGGAGTCCGAACAAATTCAAAGAATGGTGGATGAAGCCCTCAATGCCAAAATGGAAGAAATAAAAGAGGCCCTAGCTGAGACCATGAAGAACCAATTGACTACAATCTTAGAAAATCATGCCGAGGCATCTGCTATCACTAAGAAGCCAAAGGATAAAGGGAAGACTAAAGTTGGTGAAGTGGTTTTTGATGATGAAAATGTGATCATTGATGATGATGATTGGGCTCAATACTGCCAAGATGCTCAAGAGAAGAAAAAAGAACCGAAGATTGTTGAAAGATCAACTATGGAGAAGACCAAAACTTCTTATATTGAAAAGATGATTGCTGATTTAGAAAAGAAATTTGAGAAGAAACTGAAAACTGAGGAAATGTCCGAAGTTGACAAATTATTTGAGCTAGATGAAGAAGTCCCGTACAAGTTCAAGATGTCATCTTTCGCGAAGTTTGATGGAACCGGAAATCCTCATCTCTATGTGAAGCAGTATATCACTGTTATGCAGTCTGCCCAAGCTACTAAGGCTCAAACCCTAAGGTACTTTATGCTCTCATTAGACCATGTTGTCCAAAATTGGTTCAATACCTTAGACGATGGAACACAAAAGAGTTGGAATCTACTTTACAAAGCCTTCATCCAACAATATGGATATAATGTTGAGATGGAAGTTACCTTAATGGAAGTGGAGTCCATTAGGCAAAGGTCGAATGAGAATTTTGTGGATTATGTGAAGAGATGGAGAAACAAGGCCGCTTTGCTCAAGAAGAGGCCCGATGAATCCGATCAAATAAGGATGATTGAAAGAGGGGTGTTGCCTAGTCTTCGTGAGAGGATGTCTCATACGCTCATCCGTGATTTCAAAGACCTTCTCCAAGATGGTTTGCAAATTAAAGAATGGGGGAGAGAGAAGAACCATTTTTCAACTAGAAGGAATTAGAAAGGGAATTATTAGTCTGGTAGCCAAAGCATGCAAAAGACAGTCGGTGTCAATGCTACTAACAAAGGAACAAGGAGACAATTTTTGAAATTGGGGAAACCGATATCTTGGGTTCTCAATAAACTTCAAAGAAAGGGATTGCTACAACCCTTAAATCCTCATCCTTTGCCTAACCCTCTCCCACCTAATTTCGACACTAAAGCATTTTGTCAGTTTCACCAAATGCAAGGGCATGACACGGATAAATGTGTGAGGTTGAGACATGAGATCCAAAATCTAATTGATAATGGGAAGCTACCGAGCCCAATAAGCCAAACACCAAAGACAACCCGTTACCAAAGTTCAGTAGGGTACTGCCGCCGGCAACCTTCATGATTGGAGGAGGTTTGTTTGAGGATTTTGTCATGTCTTCTTTTCAAGATGTGGGTAAAGAAGCAACCAAAGAAGAAGAGGTATTTGATGGAATTAAACAAGCTATGGTGGGTAAAGAAGTAACAATTTGTGTTGTCAATAGGTTTTGGGATTCAAGCGATAGTGATGATGATCTTGTCTCTAAGAAGGAGGAGTGGACTTGGTCCGAGCCCGAAGAAGATGAAGTAAGGAACACTAGATCCGATAAGCCTTATGCAAGGCCACCACCTGAGGAGGTAGAAACTAATAAGGGAAAGGAAGTTGAAGTAGGAAATAAAGAAGAAAAAGATGATGCTGTGCTCAAGCAATTGAAAAGAACCCAAGCAAGTGTTAGCATTTGGGACTTATTAGCTACTTCTAAAAAGCACCGAGAAACTATGGCTAAAGCCTTAGCTAGCATGCCAATTTCTACCTCCACAACACTGGAGGAGCTTATCAACTTCATGAAAATTGGAGGAATAATGAAATGTGAAGATGTTCAAGAAAAGAGTGAAGTTAATATGGGAACAGTTTCTTTTTCGGATGCGGACTTACCAGAGGAGGGGAGAGATCACATTCGCCCTCTCTTTATCAAGATAGAAGTCAAAGGGAAGAGGAATCCATGTGTAATGGTCGATGATGGGTCCGCCATAAATGTTTGCCCACTTAAGATATTGCCAAAGCTAGCCATGTCAACAAGGGATCTAAACCCGAACGAGGTAACAATTCAGGCTTATGACAACACTAAGAGACACGCCGAAGGAACTTTCAAAGCTGTTGTCAAGGTTGATCCAATTAAATCTATTGTTGAATTTGTGGTTTGAGACATACCGGTTACCTTCGCCTTAATCTTGGGGCGACCATAGTTTCATCCTCTTGGTGGAGTTCCTTCCACCCTTCATCAAAAGATCAAGTTCCCCAACAGAGATGAGACAGTGGTCATTGAAGCTGAAGATAATGAGATTGTGAATGCTCTAATGATTGAGAGGCCTCTCAATGGTTTTCAAGTAGCTGCAATTTCTGATGATGAAGTAGTGGACTCCAAAGTCTTGAATACGATGAAGAACATGAACTACCTTCCCGGAGCTGGTCTTGGAAAGGGTAAAGTCAGTTTGACGAAGCTGCCAAATTTTAAAACTCAAACTTCCAAGAAAGGGTTGGGATATGATGAAGCCAACAATGTCCAGCCAAAGAAGAGTGAGAAGATGAGCTTCCCACCACTTACAGAGATCTTTGTCAAAGCTCCAGATATGGGACCGCTCCAAGGAAAGCCCGAGCCAATCATGTTGATGGGAAAGTTGATCCCAGGTTTTGAACTTTTTGCAGATGTGGCCGAGCTAGTGGAGTAAGTGAAGAAAGAGTTCACCCTGCTAGCCAACAAAGAATCCAATTTGGAAGAGAAAAATGAAGCTATCCTGAAAGCCGAGAAGACTCCGGAGGAGATTTCTACCCTGGTTGAAGAAAAGTTTGAAGACATCCTGCCTTATGATTTTGAGAACAATGATTTTGATTTTGATTTTAATTTGTCTGCTTTGTATGAGGATGATGATGTTTTCTTTTCCAAAATGAATGCAATAAAGTCTGATTTTGCTTACTTGTGTGATGTTTCTCCTAATGGTTGCGTACATTCAAATAGCAGTTACATGAACATCTTTAATAATAATTCTTTTAACACACAATCATTAAATTTGGGAACAATAAAAAATCCTAAAAACATTAGCATAGCATCCCACCTTACTCTTGAGGAGAGAGAGAGATTTGAAAAAATATTCAAAAAATATGAAGAAGTGTTTGCTTGGTCTTATGAGGATATGCCTGGAATAGATCGAGACATAGCCGAGCATCATATTCCTACTTACACTCACATGAAACCTGTCAAACAGAAGCTTAGGAAATTAAGGCCTGAGTGGACTGAATTGGTTAAAGAAGAGGTCACTAAGCAAATACAAGTGAAGTTCCTTGAAGTGATAGAATATCCAGATTGGCTAGCCAACATAGTGCCCGTGCTAAAGAAAGATGGAAGAATAAGGATCTGTGTGGACTATAGAGATTTGAACAAGGCTTCCCCTAAGGATGATTTTCCTTTACCCCATATAGATGTCCTCATTGATAGTGAAACCTCTAGCATGCTACACTCATCTGTAGATGGATTTTTCGGATACAATCAAGTGTTAATGGCCTGAAAGGTTAAAGTCAAAACTGCTTTCATTACTACATGGGCTATATTTTGTTATAGGGTGATGCCATTTGGCTTAAAGAATGTTGGGGCAACCTATCAAAGTATGGCCACCACATTATTTCATGACATGATGCACAAAGAAGTTGAAGTATATATTGATGATATGATGGTGAAATCGGATACAAGGGAACAACACTTCCAAAACTTAAAATTATTCTTCGATAGAGCGTTGAAATATAAGCTAAGATTAAACCCGAAGAAGTGTGTATTCAGTGTTACCTCAGGTAAATTATTAGGACATGTGATTGGTCCGAATGTCATTGAGATTGATCCTGACAAAGTTAAAGCAATCAGGGATATGCCAGCCCCTAAGACGGAGAGAGAAGTTTGGGGATTTATCGGTAAATTACAATATATTAGCAGATTCATAGCAAAACTCACAACAATTTGTGAGCCTATCTTCAAATTGCTTAAAAAGAATCAGCTGGTCATATGGAATGAAGAATGTCAAAAGGCCTTTGAGCGAATAAAAGAGTATTTGTTGAATCCACCTGTTTTAAAACCACCTAAACCCGGCAAACCTCTATTACTATACTTAGCAGTAGAAGAAGACTCGATAGGAGCCATGCTAGCCCAAGCAGATGAGTCAGAGATTGAGCATGCAGTTTACTATTTGAGTAAAAAGCTCCTACCTTATGAAATTAAGTATAGTATCATTGAAAAGACCTGTATAGCCGTGGTTTGGTCTTCTAAGAAGTTGCGGCATTACTTTCAATCGTATAGTGTGCAAGTAATTTCTAGATTGGATCCAATGAAGTACTTAAGAGAGACACCCTTTTTGATTGGGAAATATGGTCAATGGTTGATAATATTAGAAGAATTTGAGATTATGTAACCAAGAAAACAATCAAAGGTAGAGCAGTGGCAGAATTCCTGGCCCAACAACCATTACTAGAAAGCGAAGATGTAATCTTGGAAATTTTGGATGAACGTTTAGAGGCAATTGAAGTACAAGGGTGGAAAATGTATTTTGATGGAGCAGTAAACAGGAAAGGAGTAGGTTTGGGAGTTATACTAGAATCGCCCAAAGGGAAACTTATCCCTTTAGCCAAAAAGTTAAAATTTAGGGCAACCAATAATATGGTGGAGTACGAAGCCTGTATTTTCGGTTTGGAAACCCTAATGATTATGAAGGTGGATAAGGTCAAAGTTTTTGGCGATTCATTGCTAGTAGTATCCCAAGTAAATGGAGAGTGGGAGTTGAAAGAAGAAAAATTAAAACCATACCACCATTACTTGACCATGATGAAGAAGAACTTTAAGGAGTGTAGGTTTGTACACCTGTCAAGAAAAGAAAATCAGATGGCTGATGCCCTAGCCACATTAGCTTCGGTATGGGAAAACCCTGTCAGCTTATTCCTTAAGCCTCTGGTCTTGACTAGTTCATCAACTCCTTGCTATGAATATGAAAAAATCATGGAAACTGATATAGACCATGATGCGTGGTATGACACTATAAGGCAATTTTTGGAAGAAAGAGAATACCCGCTGGGGGCAACAAAGAAAGAAAGAAGAGCCATAAGGCGGTGGTCATTGTAATACATCACATTACATGGAGAGTAATTTCGAAGATGGCCTGATGGGGGTGCATTTAAGATGTTTAAGGAAGCCTGAAGTGGAGTGTATCATGTCAGAAATACATGCGGGAAGTTGCGGTCCGCACATGAGTGGTTTTTCCCTAGTTAAGAAGATTATTCGACAAGGTTACTATTGGTTGACCATTGAGAGAGATTGTATTGAGTTTGCCAAGAAGTGCCAACAATGTCAGATGTATGGTAACTTAAATTACATGCCTCCTGAGGAATCGCATTCTATGTCTTCACCCTGGCCATTTGCCACCTGGGGTATCGACATTATAGGAGAGATACATCCGATAGCTTCAAACGGTCACCATTTCATTATGGTAGCAGTAGATTATTTTTCAAAATGGGTTGAAGCCAAATCCTTCAACAAACTGGGTGCAAGCTAAATGGCTAGATTTATTGAAAAGAACCTCATCTGCAGATACAGAGTCCCGCACAGTGTAATATCAGACAATGGGGTATAGTTTCAAGGAGCAGTTAAGGATTTATTCTCAGAGTACCGAATCCATCATCATAGATCCTCTCCTTATAGACCAAAGCCTAATGGTGCAGTAGATGTAATAAACAAGACAATTAAGCAAATTCTGTCCAAGATGACAAAGACTTACAGGGATTGGTTAGAGATGCTTCCCTTTGCTCTATAGGGATATAGGACAAGTGTGCGAACACCTACTGGAATGACACCGTTCTCTTTGGTTTACAGGATGGAAGCAGTATTGCCAATTGAAATTGAGATCAAGTCATTGAGAGTAGTCTTGGAAGCTGAACTGCCTAAAATAGAATGGGTAGTGAGCAGATACACACAGTTAGCTTTACTAGAAGAGAGAAGGTTAAAGGTACTGTATCATCACCAACTGTATCAAAAGAAGATAGCTCGGGCCTACAATAGAAGGGTTAAAATCAGAAAACTCAGAGTCGGGGATTTGGTGTTGAAGCAATGTAAGCCTAATGTATCTAATCCAAGAGGGAAGTTTAGGCCTAGCTGGGAAGGGCCATATGTCATGAAATAAGTCATGAACAAAGGTGCGGTGAAGTTATCAGACATGGATGGGAATGAGTTTAGTGAGCTAGTAAACATTGACAGGTTGAAGAAGTTTTATGTATGATGTATATATATAAAAAAAAGGGAGCTCGCTAGGTTGAAAACCCAAAAAGGGCACCCTAGGCAAAAGTTAGAGCAATCCGCTAGTTCTGAAAACCCGAAAGGGCGGGCTAGGCAACAATTAGGGCTAAATGAGAGAAAATCGTCAATTAGAAAACCCGAAAGGGCTAGTTAGCAACATGAGTGATCTTGTGTATGCTGGCTTTATGTTTGATTGTTCCCAAATTTAATAAAATAGAATTAATGTTAAAATTGTTCTATGTGCACTGTTATAAGTGTTTGACCAGATATGGATGAAATAAATAAACACAATAGAAAAAGGTGATGACAAATTTTAAATGGAAAAGAAGCATCTTTTATTACTTTGATTATTTTTTATCCTAACAATACACTTTCTGAATTAACAAATGTAAAATCTATGGCAGTAGATAAATATAATGTGCAGGCCAGCTTTGCCTCAGCCAATCCAAGTAGGCTTCAGTCAAGCAAGGCATGTCTAAATCAGGACTAAAGTCATAATCACGAGGCTCAGCTCCATATTGACGGCCAACTCGGTGAGGATCATAGCATGTACCTTGACGAAGAGCAGCAAGGGGAACATACATCAAGTATGTCCGCATGGTGATATGAAAAATCATCCACCAAGGTACCAACCAACGACTATTGACTTCAGTGCATGAGTGGATCCAGCCAACCCAGTCAGCATATGAAGAAGTAGGATGGAGTAGCTTCCTAGTAGAATGATGACATGGTAGATATCTGGCAAAATCCATGGATGGAGTATTAAGCAAACAAAGATGCTCCTGAAGCCAAATTTATGAAGAAAGAATAAAAAAAAAAGAAAAAAGAGCCCGCTAAGTTGAAAACCCACGAGGGCAGCTTAGGCAAAAATTAAGACAGCTCGTTAGTTCCCAAAACCCACATGGGCGGACTAGGCAAAAATTAGAGGAAAGCAAAAAAACAAAAGAAAAAAGAAAACCTAAATTGAAAATTTGAAAGGGCAGTTTAGTTAATTACCTGAAGCAGCAATGGACTCCCAGTCAGTCTCTTTGACAATCTTGATTTAAGTTAGTCTAATCCAACTAAGGTCTCGGCTAAGATCACAGGTACCGGCGACAAGTCTCCTTCCTTTTGGTCTATAATATCCAATACTCATGGATCAATATCACCGTCAGAAGAGACAAGCAGGAATTGGCTGAGCAAGCAAAGACAGAGCATGCGTCCCCATGCCTTAGTAGGGGCCAAATGAGAGAGACAAAAGTCAATCAAAGGAGCAAGTAGAATTTTTTTCACCTCTCATCAACTGAAGAACTTCGGGTTTTGGAATTTGAAATAACATCTACATCTTCTGTTGAGTTTTGGAAATCAATGTGGGTAACGCCATTTGTTGATTATTTGGATATCCAAGAATGGCCTCAAATTTTTCAATCAAGGGACATATTTCAAAGCCATTAATTTTAAATGCCCTAGAATCCATATTCCAAAAGGAAGATACGGCATGTAAGAAAGAGTGGTCCAATTTAACATTTTGAAAACATTTTAAAACATCAAGTTTTGACCATGAAATTTTTCCAGTGAATGGCATCCATATTCTTAAACAAAATTTTTATCTTCTTTAAATGATGTTCGGTCATGGTGGATGAATGAAGAAAAATTAAAATTGTTAAAGGAGTCTTTACGTTGAAATAAGTTTTTGGTTTCTGTATGAAATATGGCATAAAAGGTGATTTATATAGAAGAAGCAAGCCTTTCCAAAAGTGATGAGGTAAAGGTAATGAAAAGGATGAAACCATATTGTGTAAGGAAAAGAATTGGCGACAAAATCCTTTACCGTGTTGCATTTGGTTTTAGCAAATAATGTGGCTGTGAAAAGGAAATTGTAATGTTCTGTTTATGATGTGATAAAAATATATATATATATATAATAAATATGGCGCAGTAAAAAAAAAAGAAAAAAAGAGAGTTACAGTAAAGGCAGAAATTATGTATTATTATTCTTATGCTTATTGTACAATGTTTATACAATTGATACAATATTTATACATCACTATGAAGGTGGTGGTAGGTCATCAAATAAAGCCCTGAAAAGTCATCACCTATTGGAGGAGGGGGCAAATCACTCGTCCCGAGTTCGCCCGAAGTGGGAGCACCAAAATTCGGCAAATTACTCATCCCGGGATCACCCAAAGCAGGAGCGCCAAAATCCCTATTACCTTAAAGTTTTGATCTATCACGGTCCTCATCAGAAGTAGATGAAAGGATCTCATGGTCATCAGTCTGGGGGCCTCTTGATGAAGAAGCGCCAGGATCCCTCATCCCCTGAAATTGAAAGTCTTGAAAATGTTGTTCGGATTGATGATATAAACTTTCAAAATGAGAAGCTTGTTGACGACTTGCAGCCAACTCTTCTTAAAGTTTCCTATTTTGTTCTTCAAGCATCTGCTGTGAGCCAGAAAGGAAAAGGGTAAGAGCATACATAATCATGCATACATATAGCATAAATTACCATGAAATAAGAAAACTCACCAGGTAGTTCATATCAATGCCCTGCGGATGGGATGGCATGTCTGGCGAGCTAGAATGAGCAAACGAAGGGGCAGTAAAAGAAGGTCTAGCCTCATGATCAAATGAGCCAATAGCCTGCAACAATCATTAAAGAATCAAAAGAAAGAAAGAAACAGTTGCAAGGGAAAAATGGTAAAAGTTTTACCTGAGATGTGGAACAAACTCTCCTGCATCCCCGTGATGTTCCTCTTCATCTCTACCCTCATTTTCTTCGGTAATCTCCCACACACCAACAGGGGATACATCAAAGTTCAAGAGCCTTCTTTGAATAAAATGGGCATAAGATGCACTCAGCGGATAGAGAAATCCTTCAATACCATAATCGTACCGAGCTGGCCACCAGGCATCCTCCGGCATCGACATAATATTTAAAGTGTATTCCAGGCAAGAAGAAGAATACCTCGACAACCGCCATCAAGTCGACAAAAGACTTCTTATTTCGGCAAAGTTTATCAAGACCATGGTAAAGACAGGCGAGACCAGCTTCACCCAAACCAGAAGATGGTACCATTCTAAAGTAAGAAAGGACATTCAACATTGACAAGTGGATGGAGGATTTAGTGCTGCTTAAGATGGTCGACCCAAGCAGATATAACAAAAATCCTCGAGCATACTGTTGGGCGTGTCTCTATGAATCCGTCCTTCGTAGTTCATCCAATAGCTACAAATCGGTTCAATTTTTATCTTAAAAAGCCCTTTATATGATGGTTCCATACCAATTAATTCCTAAATTTCTTCAAATGATAAAATATCATTGGTCAAAGGAACCGGAACACCATCACATCGAAGGCCGGTTATAGCAGTAAAATTGATCGGACCAATTGTCATCTCTCTAATGGGCAAGTGAAAAGTGTGGGTTGTGCCCAACCATCATTCTATAAGCGCCTGGACTACGCTCCGGTCTATTTGATACTCCTCGGATGGAAATTGTAAGATGAAGCTCTCAAAGCCGCAATCTTGAATAATCTGCCTTACCCGAGAAGGCACTACATCATACCACTGTCGGGCTTTGTAGATACACCCTCCAGCTCGAACAACGCAACGATCATGCTAACACAGAGCCAGGTAAGTTAATGCCAGGTAAGAACATATTATCCTATCTGATTAAATTAATATATTTTTCATAAATTTTCTAAAAGAAGATAATAATATTAAAATAAAAAATAAAAAAATAATAAAGGCAAACACAATAATAATAAAAGAGCATAATATAAAAACATAAATAAATAATAAATAATAACAGAAAAAAATGAAATAATAAAACAAAAACAATAAAACAGAAATAATAACAGAAAGATGAAAAAATAAAAAAATAATAATAATATAATAATAATAATAGAAAGATGAAAAATCAAGAAAAAAGGAAAGAAAAATAATTACTGCGCTCTTTTGGTTGGAACTGCGATGAAGCGGCATCCCAGCTATTATATCTATTTTTCCATCTTCATGATGCCGAATAAACTCCAATAACTCGGCATTAGAATGAGTCCCTAACCTTGAAGCATGCATTTTTTTTGAAAATTATGTGCTAAATTTGAAAGAATTTGAGAGAATTATAGCAATTGAGAAATCTTGCTGTGAATCTAATGAAAGAACTCGTGGGTTTATATACAGAAACGGCAAGGAAAAAACAAAATTCAAAAGTAAGTTTTATTATTTATGAATAGTAAATTTTACTATTGATAAATAGTATATTTTACTGTTGATAAATAGTAAATTACTATTTCCAATAGTAAAATATTATTTATTACTATTTACAAATAGTACGTTACTATTTATGAATAGTAAATAGTGCATGAACAGTGACTACATAGTAAATTCAATTATTCAATTTAATCATTCAACTGCTTGCGTGTATATAAATATTTTTACATGCAGGGGCCAAAAAGAAGATATGTGCATAAAAATTAGTCAAACTTTTTGAAATCAAAAATATTATTAGCTTGGGTGCAGAACCCAAATTTCCTTAGGTCCAGAACCTAAAATCTCTTTTAAATCTAAAACTTAGCTTGGGTCCAGAACTCAAATTTTGATTTGGTCTAGAACCTAGAATCTTTTCTAAGTCCAGAACTTAGCTGGGGTCCAGAACCCAAATTTTGACTAGGTCTAGAACCTAGAATCTTTTCTAAGTCCAGAACTTAGCTCGTCTCCAAAACCCAAATTTTCCTTAGGTCCAGAACCTAGAATCTTTTTTAAGTCTAAGACTTAGCTTGGGTCCAAAACCCAAATTTTCTTAGGTCCAGAACCTAGAATTTCTTTTAAGTCCAAGACTTAGCTCGGGTCCAGAACCCAAATTACCCTTAGGTCCAGAACCCAAATTACCCTTAGGTCCAAAACCTAGAATCTTTTTTAAGTCTAGAACTTAGCTCGGGTCCAAAACCTAAATTTTCCTTAGGTCTAGAACCTAGAATCTTTTTTTAAGTCCAAGACTTAGCTCGGGTCCAGAACCCAAATTTCCTTAGGTCCAGAACCTAGAATCTCTTTTAAGTCCAGAACTTTGCTCGGGTCCAGAACCCACATTTTCCTTAGGTCCAAAACCTAGAATCTCTTATAAATCCAGAACTTAGCTTTGGACCCAAACCCAAATTTTCCTTAGGTCCAGAACCTAGAATCTTTTCTAAGTCCAAAACTTAGCTTGGGTCCAGAACCAAAATTTTCCTTAGGTCCAAAACCTAGAATCTCTTCTAAGTCTAGAACTTAGCTCGGGTCAAGAACCCAAATTTCCTTAGGTCCAGAACCTAGAATCTTTTTGTTTAAGTCCAGAACATAGCTCGGGTCCAGAATCCAAATTTTCCTAAGGTCTAGAATCTAAAATAATGCTTAGGTCCAGAACCCAAATTTTCCTTAGGTCCAGAACCTCAAATTAAGTTTAGGTCCAGAACCTAAAATTATCCTTGAGTCTAGAACTCGAACCAGGCCCAAATTCCAAAACCTCAACCATCTCAAAAATTAAGTCTTATTGCTTTTCACTCTCTTTCACTAAAGTCTCAAATCGTTCAAGCAGGGGGCAAACTATAGACCCTTAACTTTTGACCTAGTCCAATCCAATATATTTTAATTAGTCCAAAATAATTTTTGTGTTGTCCAATATATTTTAATTAGTCCAAAACAATTTTTGTTACCTTAATTAAATAATATTTGATTTTGTATATAATTTTTATTAATAAAAAAATAATAATAAAAATAAAAATAGGCAGCTAAAAAATCGGTGACAAAAAAATCATCGCCGAAAATCAGCGCGAGACGAATGGCGTGGGCCATTTCTCACGCAGGAGTTTCATGCGGGCGAAATGGCCGTAGGCCAATTCTCGCCAGCTACGGTAATTTTTTGCCAGCGCTTTTTTTTCGCAACAGTTTTTTTCGCCAGCGCAATTTTTCCGCAACAGTTGTTTTTTCGCCAGGGAAATTTTTCGGCCACAAATTTTTTCGAAACCTAATACAATTAGGTTTCGGTTTCCTTTTCTTAATCAATGTGATATTCCATGAATAACAAGAATTAATTAAAAAAATCTTCTATAAATAAGACCAAAAACAACACAAAAAGGGATCAGAAATTGAGACAGAAATTTAGGAGGAAAACCTTGAATCAATCGTACTTTTCTAAGAGAGCAAACAAGCAATTCTATCCTTCAAAGGTAGCAAAGCTTGTCTTTTTTCTTGTTCATCCAAGAAGTGATTTTTGGTGGAACCAACGAACGAAGGTATGAATTTCTTTATTTGTTTCATGAATTCACAGTAGCTTCATTACTATAGATCAAAAATAATAGTTTTTGTTTCTTCAAAATAAAAAAACCCTAAGAACTTTAATTTACCTTTTCTAAAGCTTAAAAACCTTAATTCGATTATTTGTTTTTTAGAAATCTTAAAATTGTTATTTTTACTTCTTCAAAATCTTAAAACCCTAATTGAACCTGTTTCTTTTCAAAATCCTAGATTTGAGTCTGTTTCTTTCCACAAACCCTAAAAACATATTTTTGTTTATATAAACCTTAAATCATTTTGTTTATTTTCATAAAACTTCATAAAATTATCAATTGATTTCCAAATTCTAAAGCCCTAATTCAACTCCCAAACCCAAAACAGTAAATCCTAAACTAACTAACCGTAAACCCTAATTTTTCTAAACCCTAATCCTTTAAACCTTAAAACCTTATAAACATAAATATTAAAATTCAAACACAGTAAGCCTAAAAACCATGATCCAGTAGCCATAAATCATAAATCCAATGTTTTAAAGTGTCCAAATCCTAATTTCATGATTTTACATCTCAAACCCTAATTTGGTTAATCAAAGAACTTTACCAACTTTTTAAAATATAAAACTTTAATCCATTTTAATTCCCTTAAAATCACAGTAGCTTAGACCCATGAATTCCAAAACCCGAAACACATTAAATAAAGAATCTTAAATAGAAATAGTAGCCCTAATTTGAATCTTTATTTGCTTTGTTCAATTTTATATTTGATGATGCTTTGATTTCTTTTATACGCTTTAATTTATTTTTAAGTTCAATGCTTGGTTTTTTTAGTTTATCATGGATGGATGTTTATTTTGTATTTTGATTGATACCTTTGATGAATGATTTATTTATGATGAATGGTCATTTACTTTTATCAATTTATTTAGATTTCCAAATGTTGTAAGAGGTATGTTTCCACTTGGTAGGTACCTCATTAGTTAAATATCATGTAATTTAAATTGCTTTTCTATTTTAGAACCAATGTAAAGGACATGTTTCTACCTTTCGGTGGGTGTCCTATTCAGGCATGGATTATGTAAGGGCATGTTTCCATCTTTAGATGGGTGTCCATTTATTTGTTTTGCTTGGGCTTTGTTTTGATTTTCAATATATCGATGCTTTATTTTAGTTATTGTATGTAATATGGATAATGTTGTTATATTTAAGAATTTTATAATATTAAGACCTGTAAAGGAGGCCGGTTCGAATGAACCAGGCGTTGTAGGGGTGCTAGGCCATATCTCACCTTCCCCACACGTATCCAACTTTCCGAACCCATTAAGGGGTTAGGGATGCCTTAGGAATCGAGTCATCCACTCCTTTCTTTTTCCCGGCCCATACGAATGGCAACTCCATTTTCTCCTGACTTAGGTCTATGTTCTCTAAAGCCCCAAGCCTAAACAGTGCCGAAGTCGCAAGAACCATTCCACCTGGAGTGGGGGCGAAAATCCCATTCACAATGTGGTTAATTAATGTAATTGGTTTAAACATGTTAAAATATGTTTGTAATGATATAAATAAACTCAAAACAATAATTTAATGGGTTAATATTGTAATATCCTAAACTATACCCTAAAATTTTTGGAATGATTATTGCTGAAATTGGATTAAATGATATAAAGTATATATTTATGATTAAGTGGTAAGAGAGGAAATGAGAAGTGTGTATATGTTGTATATATAGAGATATATACAACATATACAAGTCAACTAATTAGATGGTCAAATGAGATTTATTGATTATTTAAAATGGAAATTAAATTAGTGAAAGATGATATTTTGGTTAGTTAATATATTATATTAATTGCTTGGTGGAGATTTATTGGAGAATTGAGTGGTTATTAAAGGTTGACTTTGTTCTTCTTTCATGTTCTTCTTCTTCTTTCTTATCTTTGGCCGGCCACCACTATCAACTAAAGGAAAAGGATTTTTGTTGCTTTCTAACTCAAGATTTGAAGGTGTTTCAAGAGATCAAGTTGGACTTTGAAGGATTTTCTTTACTTTTGGTAAGTTTCCAACTTGTTTCTTTGGTTTTCTTTTGAGTTTGTGTATTGAGGTTGTTGAAAGATTGTTGTTAATATGTGTATGGTTAATTTTGATGTGTTTGAGAGTGTGTTGTCAATTTGACTTGGATTTTGGGGTTGTTTTGGAGGAAAGGTTAAGTTTGGTGAAAAGAAAGCAAGAGTTGTGGATTGTGTATGGGTTGAGTTGTGATAGTGTTTGTGATTGTGTTTGATGCTTGTTTTGAGTTGTTTTGTTGTTATGCAAGTTTAGTATGGTTTATTTATGGTTTTGGGTAAATTTGTTTGGAGTGGAAAAAGGGTTTAAGAAGAGTTTTGTTGGATGTGGTATTTTTGGTGTCGAAATCAGGTTTTTGGCCTGACATGCCCAGTAGCATGGCCATGTCTTTGGGCGTATCAATGGTTCTATTTTCTGGATGGGTGATACGACCAGTGACATGCCTATGTCACTGAGCGTGTTATAGTTTCTGTGTTGTTGGTGGATTGACACGTCCAGTGACACGCCTATGTCACCGAGCGTGTCATAGCAACTGTGTTGAGGGAGGATTGACACGGCCAGTGACACGCCCATGTCACTAAGCATGTCAAAGCTTCTGTGTTGTGGGTTTAGGGCATGGTCAGGGACACGCCCGTGTTGTTGAGCGTGTCATGTGTAGAGTTTTCCCTAGTTGGTTCTTATCCTTATTATCTTATGTGTATCTCTAAGTGAGTGTGTATAATCACTTTTGGATTAGGTTTTGAAGAGATTGAGTTGTCCTAATCCAAGTGTTGAAGGATTTTTAGAAGAGGAAGTGGTTAGATTGGTGTGAGTTGCTCTTAAGGTAAGTACAAACCTTACATGGTTGCATACATTTACATGTCTTTGGGACTTAACACATTTGGTTGTAAATGTGTTAAGTAATCTATTACATTGTTGATACATTTGATTAATGCTATGATTTGCATAATGCGAAAGATATAATGATCATTCAAAATGTATGTACAATGCAATTGGTTATGTATATGCTAATGATGAGATGTGAAGCCATTGTTGTTGGCTATAATGATGCAAATGAAATAATTGGGGCATGATTGCTTATATGATTATGAGAAAATGATAATGGAATTGATAATGAAATAATGAAAGAATTGTGTGCCTAGTATGTTATTTAATTTTCAGAGTTTTGTTATTGGTGGCATGCCTAAAAGTAACAATCCCTTGAAGCTGGGTTGGGCTTGGTCCTTGAAGCCAAGTTGGGTTGATGCTTAGCTCCCCTTGAAGCTTGGTTGGGCCTAGTCCTTGAAGCCTAGTTGGGATGTTACATATGAGATGTTTCTCATTGTGATAATGATTCTCTTGCGGGCTTGATAAATGTGATTATTGCACCAAAACATTAACTCTGGAATATGAATGACATATTAGTTTCTTTTGGGCCCATGCTTGTCTTTACTTAAATGTGAATCATGAATGATGAAACAATCGAATAATATAATGAAATGTAATGTTAAGAAATATGATATTCTTGTGTATTGTTTCTAATTCTTGAAAGTATGACATTGGCATTAAATTAAAGCATATTGTTATTATGGTTTGTACCACTAAGCTTATGGCTTAGTGCGATTGTGGTTCATCGCGTAGGTGACAGGGTAGATCCGGTTGAATCGGAGAGTTCAGCTAGACCGAGTCGAGTCTAGGCTTGTGAAGTGTTGATTGTGGACTTCAAGATCAGAGACAAACTGCCAAGCATGTATAAACTCTACATTTTTGTAAATATTATTTTTGTTGTCTATATATATGTATATTCTGCTGCATAATAAATAAATGTTTTATCTATTATGTTCTATAA
Organism: Garcia nutans; assembly: GCA_947685225.1. Classification (NCBI taxonomy): domain Eukaryota; kingdom Viridiplantae; phylum Streptophyta; class Magnoliopsida; order Malpighiales; family Euphorbiaceae; genus Garcia; species Garcia nutans. The sequence goes on along the minus strand of CANTUV010000007.1, from coordinate 24,159,938 downwards.
TATAATTTAAATATTTTAAGTTTTCTCATAAGCAATGTTTGTTTAAAATAACCTATGACATTCTTGTATCTGGTATACACATATTACATATGTGGGTGTATGTGATCTACGTATATTGGGTATAAGGGTGTTATAAATATGGATTTGCTAAGTTAAAGTAAGGAAAGACTTAATTTTTGAAATTTTGTAGGAGTGTTGTTAAATTATGGTTTGATGTTGAGAATACCTTAGAATGTGATATTAAATGATTATGTATGATCAAATTTGGTATAGGCATTGAGGGAGGTTGATTTGCTTCATCCAAGTGGTGAAGGGCAAGTTGGAAGGATAGGATTGGAGGTTGTGATAAGCTTGCTTTGGGTTGCTAGTGGAGGTATGTACAAACTTTGAATATATTGTTTATATTTGCATGACATTTGGGCTTAACACATTTTGGTTGGAAAATGTGTTAAGTTACTTGGTTCATTGATTGAGTATGAATAATGTGCTATGACATTAGTGATGTCATATATGTGTTAAATGTATTGTGAAAAGCCATTGATAATGGCTAAATTGTGTAAAATGTGAAATATGTATTTAATGTCAAAATACCCAAAGTAATTGGGTAATGTGTTGTGAATGCAAAAATGAGATATGTGGAATAATGAAATGAATTGATATTGATAAAAATGAGAAAAATGAGAAAAGTGAGAAAAATGAGAAAGTTGTGAAAAATGAGAAAAAAATTGTGAATATAAGCAATGTGCCTAGATTAAACATGTGATAATGAGAAAGAGATTAATAATGAGAAAAATGAATAAATGAAAAAAAAATGAGAAAAAGATGATATAATAAGGCAATGTGCCTAGTTTGATCATGAGAAAATGAGAAAAGTTTTGATAAAGGAATTATAAAAGAATTTGATAATGAGAAATATGAATAAATTGTGTGCCTAGTATGTTATTCAATTTTTAGAGTTCTGGGTTTGGCAGCATGCCTATGATTGCCTACGGGCTAAATGCTGGAATGGTAAAAAGACTGGGTCGTAAGCCAGGCCAGCTGATAAATATGATGTTTTTGGGGTGAAAACAACCTCAAAAACGGTAGCAGTCTAGCCGGGTTGAGGACCAAGATACTGAGGCCTAAGGGTCTAGCCTGGTTGAGGTCCAAGAGACTGGGGCTGTTACATTATCCATGGATATATTGCCTACGGGCTAGACACATGGTGTCATTATGGACCGAAGCAGTAACTCTGAAATTTAAATAGCATATTAGATCCTTTTTGGGCCCATGCTTGTCTTTGCTTTAATGTGAATTATGAATTGTGATACAATTGAGCAATATAATGCTATGAGTTGTGATTATGAAATATTTGAAAAATATAAGAAAGTAGAATGATGTGACATCTATATGCATTGTGCATTGGCATTGCATTGAGTTTTATTGTTATTATCAAAGTTTGTACCACTAGGCTTCGGCTTAGAGCAATTGTAATTCGTCGCGCAGGTGTCTTGGATGATTTGGTAGAGTTGGAGAGTTCTACTAGACCTGGTCGGGTCTAGGTATGTATTTATTGAGCTTGAAGAGTTATTTTTGGGTACATCAAGATCAGAGCCAGTTGCCAGCATGTAGATATTTGATATTACAATGTATTTTGATATTATATATGTTATGTTATGTTTATGGAAGTATATAATGTAAATTGTAAAGAATGTTTTGAATAATTTGTTCAAATGGGATTTTATATGTGTTGTTAATTTATATATCTATATATAAGTATTTTGAGAAAATATGGAGAAATTGAGAAGTATTGGTGAAATGGTGAATTGATTTTTATTGGGAGTGTTTGTTTTATGCAGGTTGTGTTTTGCTGAATTTTGGGAATGTTCAAATTACAAACAAAACTCTGGCGAATTTTTCCCAGAGATTATCATATAAAATATTTATTTTGGATTCCTATAACAAGTAAAGAATATTTATATACTATTTATTTTATATATTAGTATTTGAAATTTTAAAATAGAAATGTGAAAATTTTTATTAAATCAGTCTGTGATATTTTTATACCGTATATGTGTATTTTACATATGCTGAAAATATGTATTGTACGTATATAGGGTATAAGGGTATTATAATGAGAAAGAGATTGATAATGAGAAATATGAATAAATTGTGTACCTAATATGTTATTCAATTTTCAGAGTTCTGTGTTCGCTGGGCGTCACTGTGAAAATATTTTTGAGGTGAAATGACCGAGTCGTAAGCCACAAAAACAAGTCCTTGAAGCTGGGCTGGTGAAATGACCGGGTCATAAGCTCAAACCAAGTTGGACTATTACATTGATATTTTGCCTACAGGGCTAGACACATGGTGTCATATAGACCAAAACAGTAACTCTAAAATTTGAATAGCATATTAGTTATCTTTGGGCCCATGTTTGTGTTTGTTTTTATATGAATTGTGGATTGTGAAATATTTAAAAAGTATGACAAAATGGAATGATGTGATATCATAAGGATTTTGCATTGGCCTTACTTTACAGTTTTATTATTATCAAAATTTGTACCGCTAAGATTTTAGCATAGCGCGATTGTTATTCGTCGCGTAGGTGACATGTACGATTTGGTATAGTCGGAGAGTCCTACTAGACCTAGTTGTTTCTAGGCTTGCATTTATCAAGCTTGAAGTATTTTTTGGTACATCAAGATCAGAGCCATTTGCCAGCATATTTGGATAATTTTGATATTATGTATATTATGTTTATTTTTGATATTATGTATATTATGTTTATTTTTGAAGTATATATTGTAAATTGTAAAGAATATTTTGGATAATTTGTTTAAAATGGGATTCTTTATGTGTTGTTGATATATATATATATATCTATGTATAAATATTTTGAGAAAATATGGAGAAATTGAGAAGTATTGGTGAAATAGAGATTTGATTTTATTGGAAGTGTTTGTTTTATGCTGGTTGAGTTTATTAAATTTTGGGATGTCTAAATTACAGACAAAACTCTGGCGAATTTTTTCCAAAGATTTTCATATAAAATGTTTATTTTGGGTTCCTATAACAAGTAAACAATATTTATATACAATTTAATTTTATATATTTAGTTTTTGAAATTTTAAATTAGAAATGTAAAATTTTTTATTAAACCGGTCTGTGACATTTTTGTACCGTATATGTGTATTTTACATATGCTGGAAATATGTATTGTATGTATATAAGGTATAAGAGTGTTACAATTGTACTTAGCAAAAGCAGGCATCTTGAATTTGTAAGGAACTGATTCATCATCTTCAAATAGTTTGTCTATTTCTGATACTTTCTCATCTTTAAGCTTCTTCTTAAACTTCTCCAAATCAGTAATTAATTTCTCTACATCGGCGGTTTTAGTTTTCTCCACAGCCTTCTTTTCTTTCCTCTTATTGGTCTTGAAAGTACTGCTCCCAGTCATCATCATTAATTATCACGTTCTCATCATCAAAGGCTATCTCTCATACCTTAGCCTTCCCTTTGTCTTTATGCTTCTTAGTACTAGCAAATGCTTCAACATTGTTATCCTTCAACAGTGAAAGTAATTGACTCCTCACTGTCTTAGCCAAGGCCCCCTTCATTTTTTCCATTTTTGAGGCCAGGGCCTCATTCACTAGATTTTGATCCATTGGCTTTGGTGTGAAACTAACAGAATTCTCACTGGATTCTTAGTCGTAGCTGGGGTTGTTGTAAGCCCTTGAACTGTTATACTCTAGGTCTGTAAGCCATAAAGGGTTAATGCGAATGTAATGCAATGCATGTAGCATGTATGCATGAGCAACAAATAGACAAATAAAGTTAGGATGTTCCTTCCAACCTTATATCAACATGGGATGTTTTGTTTTTGAAATATCCACTAAGATGGATTAACCAATAGTTATATTTTCAAATAAGAACTCAATTCATGATAATTCCCACTAATTAGGCCTTAATCCATTGGGTCAACTAGAAAATAACTTTTATGATATATTATGGATTAAAACTACATTAAAGGGTTTATTATAAATAGATTTCTTTGTTTGAAAAGCAACTAATGGTTTATGCCACAAACAAGCCCATGATTAACAAATCTCAGTGTAAATTAGGCCCTCATTTGATTTTAACATTCCATAATTTACCTAACTGGTTGCAAGCCCATTGAACCTATCTCAAAAAGTGTTTAACAATGTTTATTGAAAAATAAATCTTGGGCTTTGTGTTTGGGCCATGATGTGAAAAATGATTTTTAACCCATCTAAAAAGGTTTCCATTCCCACAATCTATCTTAAAAAGAGTTTGAAAATAATTTTTTCTTTTGGGCTTTCAAAAGAATAATTAGTTCATATTATGAAAATAAAAACCAAATGGGCTATAATTCAAACCAAAATTTGTTAATCATAGTCAAACAACAAGCAAATAGGGTAAACCTAAAGAAAATTACTAGGTCAACTACATGGACTTTAGTCTTTGGGTGAAAAAGCTTAGGCTCCCATAACAAGTATATACCAAAAGGTACAAGGATATGAGTGGTCATGCAATGCTCGATCTCCATACCTTGAATGAAAATATAGTATCACTGACATACACATAACACAAGTTCCATAGGGCATCCTCACTCACCCACACAATGTAACACCCTAATAATATATATATATATATATACAAAATACACATACAATGGTATATGTAAAATAAGCATATACAATATAAGAATGTCGCAAATCCATTCTTACAAACATTTCCATTTTCACTATAAAAATATTGAAAAATCATAACATACTTAAAAGATAAATAAAAAGTATATTGAAAATTTCTAGAAAAAATTCGCCAGAGTTTTGTCTGTATTTTGAACAATCCCAAAATTCAATTTACATAACCCACAATACATTATGCTCCCAAATATCCTTTTAGTATATCCATTTCTCCAAAATGGCCTAACGGCCCAAAACAATCAATATTTTAGAAAAATATTTTTAAATATTAATATATAAATATATATGTATATTCCATTTGTGACTTCTAATATTTTAAAAAAGAATCTTTATAATTTACATTATGACCACAGTTATACATATTTTACAAAAAATGTCAAAAATAAAGTTTAAAATATTTACATGAGATGCAATGGCTCTGGTCTGTAGCAGCGCATCAATCCCCAAAATGACCACTATAACCTAGACCTGGGGTGGTCCAGCAGCACTATCTGGAATCTTCGGATCAACTCTGTCACCTGCGCGATGAATTTCAACCGTGCTAAGCATAATGCTCAGTAGTGCAAAATTTAATATACACGAATAGAAAATAATGCTATATGTGTGAGACCGTAACATACATTATGTTTCAATGCCAAACAAAGTATACATACAACTTATTGACATACCAATTATCCATACACATGCAATGGGCCCATACAACCCTATATATTGTTCTAATTCCAGAACTACTATTTTAGGCTATCTCAATCATTCGTGACAAAAGTGTGTCTTGCTCAAAGGCTTCATGCTATCAGTGACACAGTGTATCTAGCCCGAAGGCGTCATGCTATCAGTGACACCAGTGTGTCTCGCCTGAAGGTGTTATACCATCCAATAACAATATTATAGAATTAGACCGTATATAAGGCAATATACAATCATATTTCATTATCTACTACTCATAATCAATTTCATTTCCTCGCACTTAACAAATATAGCTTATTTTACATCCTAGTGCAATATTTGTACTTTTCTCATTTTTGACATACCATCACTTTTATTCATTTTAAGGGTCATATCATACAATATTAATTCAAAATAACCATTGTTACCCCAAACAATACCACACATACAAACACATTATCATTCAAGTAGTATAATACATTTTCCATAATCAATGTTTTATGACTAAAAGCAATACAATCAATGTTATTAGATGTAAAATTATGTACATACCTCTTTAATGCACAAAAGTGAGCCCAACCTCCACCTCCCTTCGAAATTACTTAGCACCCTTTACTACTAAGTTAGTGTAATGACTAACTACTCAACACATAAACCAAATGTGAATGTATAGCATACATTAGAATCACATTTTTAGGAGTTTACAATATAAAATATAAATTAAAACACATTCCACCATTTTTTCCTTTTCTTAAGCCTAAGGCACTTTATTATTAAAAATATAATTGAATCCATTCTAAATTGAGTTTTAAGCTCAAATATGTCTATAACATCATATTTTGAGAAACTTTAAGCAATTAAACTTAATTTAGAAATATTTCTCCCAAAACCCTAAAATGTACCTTAACTCACTTCCATTCTTGTTCTTTATTCCAACCATTTCCAATTATCAATTTGAGTCTATTTCTATCATTTAAATTATTAAACAACATGATTTAAATGATAAAACCAATTAAACAAGTATTCTTTAACAAAACCCCTTTTTTATAACCCTAAACCTTACTAACCAACTCAAACTTCAACTTAACTCGAACAAATCAATTATTCAACCATAAAATCATTGTTTACACAACAAATAAACATCATTCCTACCCATTTAAACAATTAAAATACATAATTACAAAATCCCATATCTCGCATAACCCTAAATCACCTTCTTCACCAAAACTCAAATCAAATTTAATCATTTCTTTCATATAACTTAAAAATCATTACTTACTAACCAAAATAACATCATTCCCACCAAATCCAACAATTATAGCATGCTACAACAAAATCCCAAATCAAACATATTCATAGTTTTCATAAAAATTCAAAAATTAAGAAAGAAAGCTTACTACCCTATTGGAAATCCACCAAAACTTCAATTAATTATTGAAAATTCTTGCCGAAGTGAGTAATTGGATGAAGAAAAATTTCACTTCCAAATAGCCATGGGACTCTCGGCCAAAGTAGAAGAAGAAAGGAAGAAGATGACCAATTTTCAATATTCAATTTTTGACTTTTCTCTTTCTTCATTTAAGACCACATGTATATAATATTATATTATTTTAATTAATTATTTAGTTATTTTAAAAACTCAAATTTTCATCTTCCATTCATAAATATTTTCTTTTCCAATCATTTTATTAACTTTTATTTTTATAAAGTTTAATTATCATTTTGCCCCTCTCTATTATTCATCTTTTGTCATATTCTCACTTATGATTAAAGTTTATATGTTATGTATATTTCTTTATATTTCATATATACCTTTGTTAATTTCTCAATTCCAACTTAATATTTCTCCTTTAAATTATTTATTTAATTAATTTAAATTAATTTTAACCCTAAAGCAGATGTTACAATTCTCTCCCCTAAAGAAAATTTCATCCTCAAAATTACCTGATATTAGCTCTGAAAAAGCTGAGTATACTGGCTTCGCATTGTCTGCTCACTCTCCCATGTCACCTCTTTAGTGGAATAGTTCATCCATATAACGTTAACAAGTATCACTTTCTTGTTTCTCAACTCTTTCACCTCTCATGCCAAAATCACCATTGGTTCTTCTTCATAAGTCAAATCTAGACTCACCTTAATAGACTCCACTGACAAGACATGAGATGGATCTGATCTATATCTTTGAAGCATATAGACATGGAAGACATTGTGTATCTAGTCTAACTTAGGTGGCAGAGCCAATTAGTAAGGCACTGGTCCAAATCTCTCCAGTACCTCATATGGTCCTATAATGCCAGGACTCAACTTCCCTTTCCGACCAAACCTCAAAATCTTTTTCCATAGAGACACCTTCAGGAACACCTTATCCCCCAAATTGAATTCTATATCATTCCTCTTCAAATATGTATAAGATTTCTATCGATCTAAAGCTGCTTCCAAATGACCCCGGATTATCTTCACTTTCTCTTTTGTTTCCTTGATCAATTCGGGACCTACCAGTGTACCTTCTTCGACTTCATCCTAACATAATGGTGTCCTACACTGCCTTCCATATAGAGCCTCATATGGTGCCATCCCAATATAGGACTAATAACTGTTGTTGTAGGCAAGCTCTATCAGTGGCAAAAATCTATCCTAGTTCCCAGTAAAATCAATGATATAACTCCTCAATATATCCTCTAGAACCTGTATCGCTCTCTCTGACTGTCCATCTGTCTGGGGACGAAAAGCAGTACTAAAGTGCAATCGAGAAGCCAATGCATCCAGTAACCTCCTCCAAAATCTCAATGTAAAATAGGGATCTCGATCTGACACTAATGACACTGGGACTCCATGCAATCTCACTATTTCATTGATATATAACTCAACCAACCTATCAAGTGAGTAGTCCATCCTAACTGGGAGAAAATGAATTGTCTTTGTCATCCGATCGACTATCACCCAAATTACATCATACTTCTTCTAAGTCAAAGGCAGACCAGTCATAAAATCCATGGTCACTCGCTCCCATTTCCACTCAGGCATTGACAATGGCTGAAGTAACCCTAATGGAACTTGGTGCCAGCCTTCACTCTCTGGCAAGTGAGACATCTGGATACAAATTCTGCTATGTCCCTCTTCATACCTGACCACCAATAGTGCTGCTTCAAGTCTTGATACATCTTGATACTTCCAGAATGCATAGAATAAAATGATTGATGTGCTTCCTCTAAAATTTTATTCTTTAGCCCCACATCATTGGGAATACACAATCTATCCCAGTACCATAAATGGTTATCATCTCTCATATGAAAGTCCCTACTCTCCCCCTTTTGGCAATCCTCCACAATCTTTTGGATTTTTTCATCTGCCTACTATTCTTCCTTAATATGACATAGCAACACTGGCCTTAATTGCAACTAACCTATTAGTGCTCCATCATCACATAACTCAAATCTAGCATTCAGTGCCCTCAACTCAACAAGCAATGCGAGTGAATAGGCAGCCAAACCTACCATGGATTTTCGATTCAAGGCATCTGCAACCACATTCGACATCCATGATGATAATGAATCAAGCAGTCATAGTCTTTAATCAACTTCAGCCATCGCCTCTATCTCAAATTCAACTCTTTCTGGATACCCAAGTACTTTAAAATCTTATGATCCTTATAGACAAAACATTTCTCCCCATACAAATGTTGTTGCCATATCTTTAATGCCAAAATAATGGCTGCTAACTCCAAATCATGAGTCGGGTAGTTCAATTCATGAGGCTTTAACTATCGGGATGCATAAGAAATGACTCTTCCCTCCTACAACAGAACATAACCTAAACCATTATGTGAAGCATCACTATAAATCACATATGGTTTACCTCCCACAGGTAGAGTAAGAACCAGAGCTTGAGTTAAAAAATCTCTCAACTGCTTGAAGCTCATCTAACATTGGTCTGTCCACACAAATCTCACACCCTTCCGAAGTAATTTGGTGAGTGGCAAAGCTATCATAGAGAATCCTTTTACAAACCAATGGTAATACCCAGCCAACCCCAGAAAACTTCTAATTTCAGTCACATTCTTTGGTGGACTCCAGTTTAAAATTGCCTCGACTTTACTCGGATCAAATCTAATTCCCTCTATTGAAACGACATGCCTAAGAAAAGTCACCCGATCTAGCCAGAATTCACACTTAGACAACTTAGCATATAACTACTTCTCTCTCAATGTCTATAGTACAATCCTTAGATGCCTATCATGATCTTCCTTATTACGCGAATACACCAGAATATCATTAATGAAAACCACTACAAACTGATCCAAATACGGTCGAAAGATCTAGTTCTTCAAATCCATGAATGCTGCTAGTGCATTCATCAGTCCAAATGGCATCACTAGAAACTCATAATGCCCATACCTCGTGCAAAAAGCAATTTTGGGTACATCCACATCCCTAACTCTCAACTGACGGTACCCTAATCTCAAATCAATCTTAGAGAATATTGCTGCTCCTTTCAGCTGATCAAAGAGATCATCAATATGAGGCAATGGATACTTATTCTTTATGGTTACCTTATTTAGCTGCAGGTAATCAATACATAATCTCAAGATGCCATCCTTCTTCTTCACAAAAAGAATAGGTGCTCCCCACTGTGATACACTAGGGTGGATGAACCCTTTATTCAGCAACTCCTGCAACTGTACCTTCAACTCCTTCAATTCGCAGGTGCCATTAGATAAGGGGTAATAGAGATGGGAGTGGTACCAGGCATCAAATCAATACCAAACTCCACCTCTCTCTCAGGAGGTACGCCAGGCAACTCATCTGGGAAAACATCTGAAAACTCAGCAACTGTAGGTATGCTGTCAAGTTGTGTCCCCACTGGTCTAGTATCTACAACATAAGCTAGATATGCCTCACAACCCTTCTGAATCATTCTCCTAGCTGATATAGCTAAAATAAACATGGACGAGAGGTGTCTCTGCTCACTAGATACCATTACATCTCTCCCATCACGTATTTTTAGAGTAGCACATTTTTGTTGACAATCTACCATAGCCCCATGACTGGATAACCAATCCATACCAAGAATCAGATCATACTCCCTAAAGGATTTCTCAATCAAGTCATCGAGAAACTCTTCATCATGAACAATAAATGGACTATCTCAGTGCACCCTGCTAACTACTACATTATTCCTTAAATGATTGGTAACCAATACATCAAATCCTATGGACACCGAATGCATATCACTCATAGGCAGCATGGATGTACTAATGTATGAATGTGTCAACCTAGGGTCTATCAATGCATAAATTGAAGTATAAAGTAAAAATACCAGCTATGACAGCTGAAGCATCTAGTCTACTCCCTACTTTAGAATCTCCTCTCTGACCTGACCCTGGTCTACCACCCCTGCCACTACCTCTACCACCACGACCCCCTCTAACACTGGGTCGAGACACTACTGTATTTGTCTATCCTCAGGTGGCTCTGAACTATCCCTGATAAGGTGGTTCCACGACCCACATCTAAAACAACTAAGTACTGTACGAGTCCCCCAGCAAATACCTCTATGCACTCATCCACACTGAGCACAAATAGGTAAAACAGATCTCTACATAACTAGAGTAGGTGCACTGGCGACTTAGGCTACAGGTCTCTGCCTCTACTACTATGGAGATCCCCTGCCAGGCTGTCCCTGGCCTCTTCCATACCTCTGTAGGAAACTACCTCGGCCTCTCTTCAATGATGAAGACCCTACCTCCAATTGTGGTCTCCTAGCTCTGCTCTCCTTTTCTCTGGAAGCTGCTGCAAGTCCCTGTGCCTTCTCTACTAAACACATGATAGACGATCTCAACCCCTTCTAAAACCTCCTGCATCTATCAATCTCATCTGTCATAATCCCCCTACATACTTGCTCAGCCAGAAGAACTCTATCTCATACTCAGTCACTGTCTTCATCTCCTACCTCAAACTCAGGAATTCCTTCTTCTTAGCATCTTTATACTCTCTGGGGTATACTTCTTCTTAAATTCCCATAAAAAATTAGGATATGTCAGCACCGGAGGACCAGCCATTCCATGGGGAACTGTCTTCCACCACTCATAAATATCTCCCTGCATAAAAGACTTGGCATAATCAAACTTCTCTTCTGCAGTGGCCTGTAACTGGATGAATATCCTCTGAATCTTATCCAACCACTGCTTTGCTATCGCTGGATCACTAGTACTGTTAAAATCTATAGCTCCAAACTTCCTCAATTTATCATACTTCCTAGTCTGTAATGGTGGCTACAGCGGCTACTGCAACTGCTACTGCATCTGCCCTAGGGCCTGACGGAGCAACTCCACCATTTGCTGAACCCAGTCTGGTAGATCCCCTTACCCTGCTGGTCTGACTGGCACTGAAATAGATGCCTCCCCAGGGATTTCAGCACTAGCTCCAGCTGTACTCTCTTTTAGAGCTACACTCTCAGCACTCCCCTCAACAGACCAGTGTGTCCTAGATGCTATGTCTACCTATATCTGTAAATATAAAAGAATCGCCACATCAGGGACCAGATAGAATGCCAAAGCAAATGCATGTATAACATGCGAAAATCACATTTTAAATCCCATTTTCTCTTTTAAAAATTCACCTAGGTCGAGAACATCAAACCTAGTCTCTGATACAAAAATAAATATAACACCCAAATACTATATATATAAAAAATACACATACAATGGTATATGTAAAATATGCATATACAGTATGAGAATGTCACAGATCCATTCTTACAAACATTTCCATTTTCATTATACAAAATATTGAAAAATCATAACAAACTTAAAAGACAAATAAAAAGTATTTTGAAAATTTCTTGAAAAAATTCGCCATAGTTTTTCTGTATTTTGAACAATCCCAAAATTCAATTTACACAACCTGCAGTACAATACACTCCCAAATTTCCTTTTAGTACATCCATTTCTCCAAAATGGCCCAACAGCCCAAAACAATCAATATTTCAGGAAAAAAATTCAAACATTTTTAGATATTAATATATAAATATATATGTATATCCCATTTGTGACTTCTAATATTTTAAAAAAAGAATCTTTATAATTTACATACTGACCACATTTATACATATTTTACGAAAATGTCAAAACTAAAGTTTAAAATATTTACATAAGATGCAATGGTTGTAGTCCATAGCAGCGCAACAATCCCCAAAATGACCACTACAACCTAGACCTGGGGTGATCCAGCAGCACTGTCCAGAATCTCCGGATCAACTCTATCAACTGTGCGATGAATTTCAACTGTGCTAAGCATAATGCTCAGTAGTACATAATTTAATATACACGAACAAAAAATAATGCTATATGTGTGAGACCATAACATATATTATGTTTCAATGCCAATCAATGTATACATACAACTTATTAACATACCAATCATCCATACACATGCAATGGGCTCATACAACCCTATATATTGTTCTAATTCTAGAACTACTATTTTGGGCTATCTCAATCATTCGTGAAACTAGTGTGTCTCAACCAAAGACATCAGGCTATCAGTGACACCAGTGTGTATCGCCCAAACACATCATGCTATCAGTGACACCAATTTGTCTCGCCCGAAGGCATCATACCATCCAGTAACAATATTCTGGGATTAGACCGTATATAAGGCAACATACAATCATATTTCATTATTTTAGCTACTACCTTTTTGTTTTCTCTCTTTTTGTGCGTTTTGCTTTTTGTCTCTCTTTTCAATTTTTTCTTTGATGTATTTTATCAATTTTTTCTTTTATTACTAATTGTTGTTGTCCTTGTACCTCTCAATTGCCTTGTATTTATAGGCAATATTAGGTCAATAATTTGGACCCCTCTTGGTTAAACAATCCCAATCTGCTTTGAAAAGCCTCTCCTTATCTGAGTATTATTTGAGTTTAAACACATTTAGGACCTATTTTAGGCTAAAATGAGGCCTCACATCGATTTGGAATGGCCAAATCGACATGATCAACTCTAAATCCAATTTTTTTTAATTCTCAGACCAAACCTATTTTATAAATTGAAAATATTTAATTAAGGCCTTTATAAATTTGACTGATCTAATTAAAGCTTTTTAAACTAGATTTAAGCTCTTTAAAATCGGACTGTATTTTGCTTGGCTGCATTCAATTAGAATTAGACTTGTTCTAGCACACAATTAAAGGTTTACAACAACAAAATCTGTTTTGGATCAATATAAGCAAATTAAATTTTATTCTCTTATAATTTTTGGACTCAATCATTTTGGCATCTTTTTCTTGAGACTAGTGGAGCTACTTCAACCATACATCTAAAGAAAGTGGCTACCTAGATATAAATTTCCTCACCTTTCTCTTGCCAATTCATTAATTAATTAACTAAAATTGGTTAATTAATGTCCTTTGCAAACAAAGGCACAAACTACTTATTTCTCTGATTCACATTCAAAGGGGATAAGTAGGCATACTCAAAATATCACTCCAAGTATTGAGCCCTCACCTGAACTCCTAAATGGGTCCTTTTGAATTTATTTCAATTTATTTTCTCTTTAATCTTGTGATTTCATTATGTTGCAATTTAATTTGAATGATTGTCATATTTATTTAATATTATTTTCTTTTAATAATTTTAGTTGGGGATTTGTGCATGACCTAGTACCCATAAGGGTTGAAGTCAAAGCTCCCCTGTAGATGATATTCTTAGTAATATAATAATTTATTTTTATTGTAATATGTGGATGTCATGTGATTATTTGTCCATGCATAATTAACTAGCGCATTTATATCAATTTTAGTTGCATGTATTAAAATTCATTTTTAACCACAAAGGTTAAAATCAATCAAAGAGAAAAAAATCATTTTTATTAAAATTGGTTTAGAAAACTTAGCACAGGACCCATTGTGACTGATTTCGGATTAGTGTCCTTGTTGGGTAAAAATCAATTTAATTTAATGGAGAAATTAAATGGGTTTTCCTTTAATTTTCCTAAATAAAATAAACTAACTTGGTGACTCTCCAATCTTTGCTTTTTAATATAAAAGCCACCATCCCTTTTCAAAATAAAAAGAGAGTTTATTTTAAATAAAGAAACAAATCTTTTCAAAATAAAGATAATTCCAAACATGGGCTTACCAAACAGACTGGAGACTATATGCGGTAGTATTATGTGAGACATAGCCTAAATAAGTGAGCTGGATCGATGCTCGAGTGAGGCCACACAATTGGTACAAACATTCTTCTCATAGTAGACTTTAGGTTTATATATTCTTTAATTGGTCTTTCCATATTGTTTCTCGTTCTTTACTCGGTGTCATCCTACCAAGTGATGTCATAATTCTCAAATGCAGCAATAGTTACCATTACCTTCTTGAACTCAGTGTATTCATGGTAATCAAATACCAACTCTATTTTCTTTTCCCAATCCAAGTAAGCTTTAGGATCTATTCTCCCATGAAATGAAGATATCTTTAGTTTCACTCCACTGTCTCGATTATTTTGTCATCCTCATGGCCCCACTTCCTCTTCCTCTTCATTTATTCGAAAAGACTCTTCTCCCTCTGAATTCTCCTCTACTTGTTCTGTAACATCCTCATACCCCATATACATATAACAAACACACTCAGAATATGTAAGATAGGCATAAAAAAAAATACAAGAATGCCGTAGTTCTTAGTCTTTCCAAAAATTCTCATATTCCTAAGAAAGTATTTTAAAGCTTAAAATGAACTTTAGATAACAAATAAAAATACTTTTTAATGATTTTAGGAACTAAAAATACATATATTAAATAAGTATCTCTAGGAAACATTGAACTAAAAATACATACATTAAATAAGCATCTCTAGGAAACATTGAAATAAAAATACATATATTAAATAAGTATCTCTAGGAAACATTCGCTAGAGTTTTGTTTGTAATTTGGACATCCCAAAAAACCAATTAACTGAACCTGCAAGCAAATATACACTCCCAAATAATTTTAAATATTTCAATCTCCCTAAAACTTCTACATTTCTACAAAGTACTCAAACATGCAACTTAACATTCCCCCAAAATTTAATCCAAACTTTTATAATTTACATCAGTTACAAATTTATAAACATAATGTACATAATGTAAATACAAATTTACATATTAAATTCATTACATGCCTGCAAAGGTTTTGGCCTGTGGTAGCCAAACAGAACTCCAAAATAAGAATGGACACTCTACACCTACTTAGGTCCAACAAGGCTTTTAGAATCAACCCTATCACCTGCGTGATAAACAAATCGCGCTAAGAAATTTTGCCTAGTAATACATACTTTGATATAGACAAAAACTAATGAATAATGCAAAAATGTGATTCATTTTAAAATCATAACTTGGCATGCAATGTCATGAAGTAATTCACACATTTAACATTTTCAAACAATCACATCCCATATTCACATGCATTGGGCCCAAATGACTTTATATATAATTCAAGCTCTAGAGATATTGCTTTGGGCTCTTATTTGACACTCAGTGTTTGGCCTGTAAACAAATAATAGTGAAGCCCGGCGTCTGACCTGAAGGCAATATAATAGTGATGTCCAACATCTGTCCCGAAGGCAATCATCTGTGTACTGTAACACCAACCACAATTCTCTAGAAACTAATATTATACAAGGTTACATACATTCTTGAAACAATTTTTTTCATTTTTCTTACTCTTTGGAAATTATGGCAATTTCCATTATCTTTGCATTATTCCATCATTTCTCATTATTTTCACACATTTTCATAAACACATTACATATTTCTAAACTTAACCATATATCTATGCACTTTTTATGTGAATTCTCACATCAAAGTAGTATAGTCATCAAATGACTAAACAATGTCACATGTCAACAAATGCAATTTAACACATTTCATTCAAAATATGTATATACCTCTTTACAAGAGCACTTCCAAGCTAAAAATGCTCACTTTTCCCCAACTCTTCAATAAGCTTTTCACTACTAAGTTAATGGAATTACCACTTACTTAACACCTAATCAAAATGGGAAGATAAACCATATATTAGCATAACCTTTTAAGGTGTTTAAGCAATTAAACATCATTTAAAACATAATCCTTCTGTAACACCCCTTCCCAACCTACATGTATAAGCTGAGTAGAGGTGCCACACTATCCTAATTGTTGCTACCAATTTACTTAGTCAAATTTTAGTTCTGATTTTTACAGAAATTTTGCCATAGTTCCGCCTAGAAATTTGGATCCCAAGTGTCGTCAAAACTTGTTTTTCTGATTTTTGAAAACATTTTACACATACCAATGTGAATAAGAATACCATCAAATTTAATGCACTCCCAATGAATCCACCTTATACCCTCAACTACAAACCTGCACGAAGAGTTCACACTTCTAATATAACATAAATTAAAGATTTATGATTATTACATACTACTAACATACAATTATAACATAGAAAATCTCTTTTATATTTATTCATATACATGCCACAACTATCAACTCATAATGGAACTAAAAGATCTACCCCTGAGATTTGCTGTGGTCTGGTCGTTGCTTCCCCAAGATTTATCTACTGCTCCGAACCTACGAGTCAAGGAAAACTTAACTCCCTGAGCGTTGTCGTTCAGTGGGTACTTTACCAATAAAAATAAAAGTAGTACATGAAAGTATTCGAGGTAAAAAGGAAATAATAAAATCAACAATCAACCAACATTATACCAATAGAAATCGTGATACATTCAGTATGATATGTTTTCAATAATGTAAAATCATAATTCAAATTCATTTGCATTATATAGTTCAACGAAAAATAATATGTCTTTGATCCAGGCTCTACTGGGATATAGGGAACCATAGTGATAAGGCAGTGGCCCTCACCACTGTAACATAGGTGGCCCTCACCACCGATATCAGATCACAGGAATGGCCCTCACCATCCTGGTTATAACCAATGGCCCTCACCATTGGCCCCCAATGGCCCTCACCATTGAGTTCAGATCATATCAATTCAATCACAATATCAAGCAGTACTGCATAAGTTAGTATAGTGCACCATACCCTTATCTACCACTCCCACTATCCAGTAGAGCAAAAAGGTTAAAATGATTCAATTTAAGTCTCAAACCTCATTTTAGAATGACTCGCGAAATCATTTTAAATTCCCATCACACTTTGCCATTTATGCCGCGCAACACATTCTTCAGTCAAACCATTACTCTTTTTTCACATATTTAACATCCACAATAAACACACATCAAACATTTCAAAGCATTCCTCAAAATATCCCAAATTGACCAAATGAATAGTGTTGCGGCGAGAAAAATCGGCAACGCAAAATGGCATGACCAAATGAATAGTAAAATCTGGATTTTCGTCAAAATTTCAGTCCACTTCAATCATGCATTTGACCAAGTAAATGATCTTATTTTTGGCTGAAATTTTACAGAAAACTTGTTTTATATGTTGACTAATTGCATGTAAAATTTCGTTGAAAAATTCATTCATTTGCTGACTCAAACGATTTCCACAAAAAGGTCCAGAAAGCTGTCTTTTTGGGACCATTTCGGCCCAAACACATAAAATGCATAGGATAGTTTATTTTTCTTTTGCAAATCAATATTAAGGCTTCTTTAATGGTAAAGTGAAAATTCAAACACTTCTCTTTGACAACTTTTGCATGTTTAACTCAAATCAATATATTTAAGCATCAATAACAAAACTTTCATAAACCAAAGTTTGTAAAGCATCAAACCAAAATTTATTATTCAAAAGTAAAGTACCAAACCTTATTTCTTTAACTCCTCTTGGCTTTTCCTTCTTCTCCTTCTTTAATTCTTTATTTCTCCTTCAATCAATTCAAGATACAACATAAACCTTAGAATTTCAAAATAATAAATTATCCTCTATTTCTTTTCCAACCGAAACCCCTAATCCAACCTTATTAATCTTTCTACATCTTGATTCTTCCATTTAATCAATTAATCTCATCACTTACTTAATATTATTATTATGTTTTTCAATTCCATATAAGACTCTAATTCCCAATCTTCCAATAAATATATAACTACCTAAAACTAATACTAAAATTAAAGTCTACACACTTAAAAACCTTAGAACTTACCTTAAAAATCAAAGTTTGAAGAAACTTGGAAGTCCTTTGGTGTTTCCCTTTGTTGGCCGAAATTTGCAAGTGGAAAAGAGAGAAATTGGTTCTTCATATCACATATATTTATAGACAAAGGAAATGATGATCACCTTGCCCACTTGTCCACTTTTTCTCTTTCTTCATTTATTACACATTTATTACACATGCTAAATGTTTTCTTTTGATTGGCCAACTATTGATTTTTATAACTTCCTTTTTCCTTTACTTCTTTCCACTTGTCTCTCTTCCCATTGGATCTCATAAAGTTGTCCCGGGTTACTCATCCGGTCCCGACACGAAACCGGGCCCACATTACGTTCCGGCGATTAATCGATCATATCTTTTAAACCGTATAGCTCCACGAGTCAAACTATATATGGTTTTGATCCTCTCGACCTCTACTTTCTATTTATAAGATCTATTTTATGTTTCCAAGTCATTTTGAAAAATTACCGATAAGCCCTCAACTTTTTACAAAATTCCCTTTAGGTCCTATTTTTGCTCGGGTTTTCTCCGGCTTCGTTTCCACTGACGATCGTTTCATATTTAACCTCTCGCCATTCTCTACGTACTCACGTCTTTATTTCCTACCCTAAATTCATGTATAACTTTAATTGATAATGACCAAAATGCCCTTAGGCAACATTTCTTCATTTTTCTTTAACGGGACATTTCCTGGAAAAACCGTTACTCGTCGTTGCGATCCGGTTTTTCTCTACATTCCATTTTTGAAATCTGTTATATGCACTATTAAGAACATCCGGTGCAACTTTCTTTGAAATTACATCTACGTCCCCAACTTTATTAAAAATTACAATTATGTCCCTTTTGTCATACAACCTTATCTAGGGCTGTTATCAAGAATTATCTTCTCCTTTTCCCTACTCTCGCTATGCACGTGTCTACACTGCATAAATGCAGTAGGCGGATGTGACACCTTCAATATCCAAAAATTTTACCCTAAGATTATTCAATTTTTAATCTTCCTTCTAACCAATTCCAAATGTTAATTTGAGTTCATTTTCATCATTAAAATCATATTAGAACATGATTTAAATGAAAAAAATCCAATGAACAAGCATTCTTTAACAAAACCCTTTCCAAAACCCTAATTCTCATTCTTCCTCTTTCAAACCCTAACCAAACCTTACATTTTCTTTAATCTAACCTCAAAATCATTGTTTACTAATCCAAAGAACATCTTCTATACCCATAAATGAATTTATCCCATCACCCATTAAAACTTCATTTCTCACATATTCATATACTTCCATGAACTTGAAGAAATAGGTAACAAATCTTACCTTTGATGGAAGAATCTTCAAATCCACCCGAAAACTTCTTAAAAACTTGAAGAATTTGATGTTGGAAGAAGCAAAAAGCTGCCCTTGTTCTTCATTGGAAATTCGGCCAAGCTCGAGAGGAAGAAAAAGATGGTGAGTTGAAATTTTGACTTTTTTTTTCTCTTTCATTTACCATCCATATATATATATATATATTATTTTAGTATTTTAATTAATTAATTATTTTAAAATTTGAATTTACATCTTCCATTAAAAAATAATTTTATTTTTAAATATTTTTTAACCTTTTTCACTATTTATTATTTACTTTTGACTTTTACTTTTGTACCTTTGACTTTTATATGTTTTATATATTTAACATATACATCATATATATATATATATTTCATATTTCTCACTTCCAACTCTCCATTTATCTCTTAAATTATTGATTTTAATTTAATTAATTTTAATTCTATTTTGTTTTAGCAAATGTGCGGATGCTACAGCTCTCTCCCCCTTAAAAAGAATTTCGTCCTCGAAATTACTTGATATCAACTCTGGAATAGCTGAGGATACTGGCTCTGCATCATCTGCTCACTCTTCCACATCATCTCCTCAGTGGAGTGGTTCATCCAAAGAACTTTTACCAATGGCACCTTCTTGTTTCTCAACTCCTTCACTTCCTAGGCCAAGATTGTCACTGGTTCCTCTTCGTAAGTTAGATCTGGATTCACCTCGATAGATTCCACTGATAAAACATGAGATGGATTTATCTATACCTCTGAAGCATAAAGACATGGAAGACATTATGAATCATTTCCAATTCAGGTGGCAAAGCCAGTTTATAGGCCATTGGTCCCACTCTCTCTTGTATCTCATATGGCCTAATGAGTCGAGGACTCAACTTCCCTTTCTGAAAAAAATCTCAAAATCTTTTTCCATGGAGACAATATTAGGAACGCCTTATTTCCCACACTGAACTCTATATCTTTTCTCTTAAAATATGAGTAGGATTTCTATCAGTTTTAAGCTGCTTTCAATCTATCCTTAATTACCTTAACCTTTTCCTTAGTTTCTCTGATCAAATCATGACCTACAAGTTTGCCTTCTCCAACCTCATCCCAACACAACGGTGTCCTGCACTTCCTACCATACAAGGCCTCATATGGTGCCATCCCAATGCTAGACTAAAAGTTTTTGTATTATGCAAACTCAACTAGAGTTAAGTGTCTATCCTAGCTTTCAGTAAACTCGATAACACAGCACCTCAACATTTCCTCTAGGACTTGGATCACTCTCTCTGACTGCCCATCTGTCTGAGGATTGAAAGCAGTACTAAAATGCAATAGACTAACTAGTGTATCTTTCAAACTCCTCTAGAATCTAGATGTGAATCTAGGATCTCAGTTTGATACCAATGAAACTAGGACTCCATGCAATCTCACTAATATACAGCTCAGCTAACCTATCGAGAGAGTAATCCACCCTAACTAGAAGAAAATGAGCTAACTTCATCAATCTATCCACTATTACCCAGATTGCATCATGCTTCCTCTGGGTCAAAGGAAATCCAGCCATAAAATCCATGGTCACTCGCTCCCACTTCTATTCAGGCACTGATAATGGTTGTAGCAACCCTGAAAGAACCTGGTGCTCAGCCTTCACCCTCTGACAAGTTCGACATTTGGATACAAACTCCGTTATATCCTTCTTCATACCTGACCATCAGGACTGCTGCTTCAAATCATGATATATCTTGGTACTTCCGAGATGTATAGATAAAAAAGATTGGTGTGCCTCCTCCAAAATCCTCTTCCTCAATTCCACATCGTCAGGAATACACAACCTATATCTATACCACACATTACCATCATCCCTTATAAGAAAATCTCTGCTCTCCCCCTTTTTGGCAATCCTCTACAATCTTCTATAATTTTATATCTGACCTCTATGCCTTTTTAATTTGATCAAACAATAATGACCTCACTTGCAATAAGGCTATAAGAGCACCATCACCATAGATCTCAAATCTTGCATGAAATGTTCTCAACTCAATAAGCAACGAGAGCGAATAGGCGCAACTCAGGGCATCTGCAACTACATTTTCCTAGCCGGGATGATAATCAATCAGATAGTCATAATCCTTTATCAACTCTAACCATCGCCTTTGCCAAAGATTAAACTCTTTCTGGACACCCAAATACTTTAAACTCTAATTATCAATGTAAATAAAACACTTCTCTCCATATAAGTGGCGTCTCCAAAACTTAAATGCAAAAACAATGGCTACCAACTCTAAATCATGAGTCGGATAGTTTAACTCATGAGGCTTCAACTGCCTAGAAGTATATACAATAACTCTACTTTCTTGCAACAACACACAACCCAAACCACTATGTGACGCATCACTAATATCGCATATGGTTTTCCTTCTACAAGTAGAGTAAGAATGGAAGCTTGAATCAACATATCTCTCAACTGCTCAAAGCTCGCCTGACATCAATCAGTCCATACAAATTTTACATCTTTTCGAAGTAATCTAGTGAGTGGCAAAGTTATCATGGAAAATCCTTTCACAAATCGAAGATAATAACCAGCCAATCCCAGAAAACTTTTGATCTAAGTCACATTCTTTGGTGGACTCCAATTCAGGATTGCCTCAACTTTACTTGGATCAACTCTAATACCCCCTATTGAAACAATATGTCTGAGAAAGGTCACCTGATCCAACCAAAACTCACATTTAGACAACTTGGCATATAACTATTTCTCTCTCAATGTTTGTAGTACAACTCACAGATGCCTATATTGCTCTTCCTTACTACAAGAGTATACCAAAATATCATCAATGAACACCACCACAAACTGATCCAAGTATGATCTGAATACCCAATTCATCAAATCCATAAATATTGCCGGTGCATTAGTTAGTCCAAATGGCATCACTAAAAACACATAGTGCCCATATCTCGTGCGAAATGCCATTTTAGGTACATCTGCATCTCTAACCCACAACTAATGGTACCCTGATCTCAAATCAATGTTAGAGAATATGGCTACTCCCTTCAATTGATCAAACAAATCATCAATACGAGGTTGTAGACCCTTAATTTTGAACTCCAATAAATTTAGCCTAAATTAAAAGGGCCAAATTAGATTTAAGAAGCTTAAATCTAGTCCAATACAATTTTAGAAGCTTAAACCTATTCTTGTTAAAATTTTAAAATCTCAAACCAAGTCCGTTTAATTTTAAAAGCCAAAATAAAGATGTACCAGCTTTAAAAGACCCGAACTGAGTTAGTTTGGCCCAAACCAACTTGGTTTGAGCGAAAAACTAAGAACCATGTTGAATTGGTGTGCCAATTCAATAGGAGTCAAACCTCATGTCGAATTAGGCACTTGCCAATTTGACATGAGCCTTGTTAATGTTGAATTGGCAAAGCCATTTGCCCCATTTCAAACAATTTTAATTCTAATAGGACTAGGATTGCCTCGAACCTTTCTAAAATAGTTTAAGACTCTTGAACGGTTGCCCTAATTTGGCTTATAAATAGCCAATTAAATAAACAAAAGGGGAAGGGAGAATTGATAAAAAAATAGCAATTAAAAAATATGGAGAGAGACAATTAAAAACAAATAGAGAGCACGAAAGCAAATGACAGTAATCACAAGAGGAGGTAGTAGCTAAAATCATCTACGGTCTTCGGACTCAACCAAGGCTAACAATTGATCCAAGCATAAGTTTTAACAAGCTTGTATCAATTGAATTTAACTTTGTAAAATCAATGAACAAAGGTATGACTTCTTATTAGCCAATTTAATTTCATTTCATGGATTATCTTCATTATTTAGATGACTATAATTGTTAAAACATAAAATTAGCTTTGTAAATTTTGCACAAAAATCCATAGAAACTAAATTACATAAATCATAATCCAAAAACCTTAGTTTGTATATTTTGGTCTAAAATCCTAGAATTATATGTTAAACTTTAATCTGCATATTTTAATCTTGATTTGTACATCTAAAACCCTAATTTGACTAGGTTAGTTTTGAAAATCCTAATTCCTAAAACCCTAATCCAAATCCCTAATTCCAAATTTCCAAAACCCAAATTTCCATAACCAAACACTAATTCCACAATAAAACCCTATCTTATAAACTGTTTACCTTTTAAAAGTGTTTCCCTTGGTCCCCCATAAGAGGTGCTGCCCCCTTGACCCCTACCTGCTAACTAGCTAGTGGGACCTCTATGTGCATTGCACACTATATTAAGATGTGCTAATGGATTGCAATTTTAATTTCCTTTTAATTAAGCCCTATTTTTATGATTATTTAATTATTATGTGTATAATTATTATTTATGTGTCTATGGGATTGTAATTTCTTATTATTTGGGATTTGAAGAGACTTATAAAAGGCATGTTTCCACTTTATGGGTGTCTTATTTAAAGTTCTTCTTTTATTTAATTTGTATTTGAGAATTAATGTAAGGGACATGTTTCCACCAATTGGTGGAAGTCTTATTTTTATATACTTTACATATTGTAAGGCCATGTTTCCATCTAGTATGGGCGCCCATTTTATTTGTTTGCTTGTTTGTTTAATTTACAATATGATTATTTATTTTCACTATTACATGTAATATAGATAATGTCGTAGTAATTTAAGAATTTAATAATATTTAGAACTAAAAAGAAGGTTGGTTCTAATGAACCAGGCATTATGAGGGTGCTGGGTCATTTCTCACCTTCCCCTTGTGTACCCAACTTTTTGAATCCATGTAGGAGTTGGGGATTCCTTAGGAATCGAGTCATCCAGCCTTTTCTATCTTCTAGGCCCATCCTGGTGGTGACTCCATATTCTCCGAGTTTAGGCCCGTGTTCTTTAAGTCTTAGAGCCTAACAATACCAAAGTTGTAAGAATTATTCCACCGGAAGTGGGGACAAAAATCCCAACTCACAGAGGTGACTCCACTGGAGATAAGAGAAGTTGATTCCATTGGTCTTTATATTATTTTATTATTTATGATTATTGTATTATTCATTGCATCATTCAGATTGCACTGTGTGTGTGAGTTCGGATGCCCTGTAGATCCTTTGTTATGTGCATTTAAGTGATACCATGCTTTCATTCAAGGTATGGAGATCGAGCACTGCATAACCACTCATAACATTATACCTTTTGGTATATACTTGCTATGGGAACCCAAGCCTTTTGCAACTCAAAGACTAAAGCCCTTGTAGTTGGCCTAGTAACTTTCTTTATGTTTTTCCTAATTCCTTGTTGATTGACTATAATTAGCATTTCTTAGTTTGAATTATGGCCCATTTGGTTTGTCTTTTCCTAATATGACCTAATAATAATGTAAGCTCAAAATTAAATTATTTTTAATATCCCAAAAGACCAAAATATTTTAAAACTCTTTTTAAGATGGACTTTGGGCATGGAAACCTTTTTAAATTGGCCAAAAATCCTTTTCCACATCATGACCCAAACACAAAGCCCAAGACTTATTTTTCAATAAACCTTTCAAAACACTGTTTAAGATAGGTTAAAAATTGTTTAAATGGGCTTGCAACTAGTTAGGTTTTGGAATGTTAAAATCAATTGTGGGCCTAATTTATACCTAGGTTTGTTAATCATGGGTTTGTTTGTGGCATGAATCATCAGTTTCTTTTCCAACTAAGAAATCTACTTGTGATAAATCCTTTAATTTAGTTTTAATCCACAATGTAGCATAAAAGTTATTTTCTAGTTGACTCAATTGATTAAGGCTCAATTAGTGGGAGTTATCATGGACTAAGTTCTTGTTTGAAAATACAACTATTGGTTAATCCGTCTGAGTGGATATTTCAAAAACAAAACATCCCATATTGATGCTATGTTGACCATATACCTAGAAAAAGAGACTCACCGCTTGTGTGTGGAAGATATAAGGTTGGAAGGAACATCCTAACTTTATTTGTTTGTTTGTTTGCCCCATGTGCATACATACATTGAAATACATTTGCATTTATCCTTGTTGGCTCGTAGACTTGGAGTGCAGCAGTTCAAGGACTTACGACAACCCGACCTACGTTAGTGATTTAGAGTTCAGTGAGAATCTAGTCAACTAACAAAAACCAATGGATCCTGAGCAAGTTTAGAACCTAATGAGGCCCTAGCCTTAAAAATGGAAGAGCTAAGGAGGACTCTGGCAAAGACCATAAGAAATTAGTTAGCTGAACTACTGGAAAGTAACAATGATGAAGCATCTGCTAGTACTAAGAAGCAGAAAAACAAAGGGAAGACTAAGTTAGGAGAGGTAGCCTTTGATGAGAACGTGGTAATTGATGATTATGACTGGAACCAATACTTCCAAGACCAATAGGATAAGAACAAAGAAAGGACGGTGGAGAAGACTAAATCTATTGATGTTGAGAAGATGATTACTGACTTAGAAAAGAAGTTTGAAAATAAGTTAAAGACTGAAGAGGTGTTTGAGGTGGACAAGTTATTTGAGGATGGTGAAATAGTTCCTTATAAGTTCAAGATGCCTTCTTTTGCTAAATTTGATCGTACAGGAAATCCCCACATGTATTTCAAGTAGTACATCACTACCATACAGTCTACTAGAGCTATTAAGGCTCAAATTTTAAGGTATTTCACGCTTTTTTTTTTGGATACCATTGTGCAAAATTCATTCAATACCTTGGAGGAAAACACCCAAAAAGACTGAGATTTATTATACAAGGCCTTCATCCGACAGCACAGGTACAATGCCAAGTTGGAAGTGACCTTGATGGAGATAGAAACTATCAAGCAAAAGTAAAATGAGAATTTTGCTGATTATGTGAAAAGGTGGAGAAACAAGGCTGCTATTCTCAAAAAGAGGCATGATGAATCTGACTAGATTAGAATGATAGTGAGAGGTGTCTTGCTTAGCCTCTGTGAACGGCTGTCTCATACTCTAATTAGAGATTTCAAAGATATTCTCCAAGCTGGCTTATAGATAGAAGAGTGGGAAAGGGAGAAGAATCATTTTTTAGGAGAAGGAATGAGAAAGGAAATTACAATTCTGGTGGTCAAAGTACACAGAAAGTAATGGATGTGAGAATAAGAGGCAATTTTTAGAGTTAGGGAGACCTTTATCTTGGGTTTCAATAAGTTGCAGAAGTATGGGCTATTGCAGCCATTGGCTCCCCGATCGTTGCCCAATCCTCTACCCCAAAACTTTTATACCAATGCATTCTGTCAATTCTATCAAACATGGGGGCATGAAATAGACAAGTGTTTTAGGTTGAGAAATGAGATTCAAGATTTGATTGGTAGTGGCAAGCTGCCTGAACCTAACAAACCCAACACGAATAATAATCCTTTGCCTAAGTTTGGAAGAGTACCTCCACTGGAAACCTTCATAATAGGAGGATGACTAAAGGAATATTTTGTTTTATCCTCTTTTCAAGATGTGGGCATAGAAAATATGAAGAAGGGGGAAAATTCATCTAGCGGATTCAAGACATCTATAAGCAAGGAAGTATTGACTATTTGCGTCATTAATGGGTTTTGGGACTTAACTGATATTGATGATGAATCGGAGGCTAAGGAAGGAGGATGGGCCTCTAAACCTAAAGTAGAAGGGATACATAATGATAACATCCTTGCCCCTGACATACCTACATAGATGAAGCATCTTCGACTCCAACTCAATAAACATCCCTTGGCTTGAGTGTTGCTCATTTTATTTTATTTTTTTGGTATTTCATTGGAACAATTGTGTTTTTCAAATTAAAATTGCTTGAATAAATTACTTTTTTTGCATTTATAATTTGTTGGTTTTTGATTTTCTGGTGCTCAACCAATGATGAATCTAGCTTGATATTCATAAATTATTGTGTCTGTGAATCATTATTCGAATGACTTTACTAGGTGAGGGAATTTTTTTATAGCATTAGGTTGTGTATGCTTACTTAGAGAGAGCTCTGACATAATTACATGTGTCTAGGTCCTAGTCAATCTTAGAACATGCTTTGACAAACTTTCGACCCAAAATTGAATTTTGCTTATTTAAATAGAGATGATCTAAGCATTGTTTGTTGAGCCAACGACTAGTATCGACCTAGTTTGTCCCTTTGAGCCTTTATGAGATTTAACTTACTTTTTATTAGTTTGTAAACCTTGATAACCTACCCTAAGCTGGTGTGATACTTATGACAAGTCTGATAATCAGTGAGCTACCAAGAGGCAAGAAGATTAAAGAAAAAGATGCTTAGTTGAAGTTTACCTTAATTGAACTTAATATCTCATATCTATTTCATCATCGATATGGCATTAGGGCAATAAAAGCATCTATATTCATTGAAGCAGACTCATGTTACTCCATAGTCAAAAGCATAGGATAGTACATACAAGATGACTTTCTTAGAGCTAGGACCCAACACAAAAAAAAAGAAAAAAATCAATCAAGATAAAAAATAAGAAAAGAAAAATAAAAAGCTCACTATGTTGAAAACCAAAAGGGCAGCCTAGATAAAAATTATATTAAAAATCAATATAAAAAAGAAGAAGAAAATAAAAAGCTTGATAGGTTGAAAACTCAAGGGGGCTGCCTAGGCAAAAATTAGAGCAGTCCTCTAGTTTTGAAACCCGAGAGGATAGTTCAAAATGTTAACAGAGCTCTTCAATTATTCCAGTCCAACTAGGGACTCAGTTAAATTAGAGAAATAAGAGAAAGACCATCTTTCATCCAATTTAGCTCCAATCATGAAAGCCTTAGACTTGATATTTCAAAAGGAGAGAAAAGTAGAATGATGAAATGCCATGTCAAAAAAAAAGAGCCAAAGAAGAAGAAAGAAAGAAAAGGAAAAAAGAGAGAAGAGAGGGTAAAAAAAAGAAAAAAAAAGAGAAAGGAAGAAGAAAAAGGGTCCTAAGATTTTTTTTTTTTTGTAAAACAAAAAGAAAAATAATAGGTTTGTCCTAGTCAGAACAGATCCAGATTTCTGCCAAGAAGATGGAAGAATATTCAAGCTTTATCTTTTCATAAAGCAAGATAATAACATACCCAGAAGGTGAAAATGATGCCTAGGGTTTAAGAATGCTCCCAGCTATCTATGGCTCCAATGAAAAGTTTACAGTATAAAGATCTCTTAGCAGGGTCATATCAACTCTAATTTACAAATGGCCTTCATCTAACCTATGTCTCTAATAGACCCCATTTCAAGCCTATTGAAGACTTATTGATCTCTCTTGTTAGGTAGAGTCTATTAGTGGAGATAGTTTGAATAAGCATGCATATGAGATAGACAATATCTAAACTTAATGAGACCTTTGGCCAAGTAATTATGTGCCTATCTGAAGTGCAACAATTCTTTCTCAAATGGAAATGATTCCCAAATTTAGTATGGTAACTGGGGATATGATATTATAGATATGGTAATTTGAAAGACCAAGTCTTGAGGTATATTGACACTAATTTAACTAAGCCAACATGTGGTTTTTTTATAAAAAAAATACAAAATTTTTTTTACATGAGCCCTCAAGCATAGGGAAGTATGTTACACTATCAAACCTTCAAGGACATAATGGACAAGGTATGCCAATAAAAGAATTGTTCGTAAGGTTATAAAGAAGCTTCCAACTAATATGTTGAATCATGGTTTGAAATATATGTCTCATGTATCTCTGACTACTCAAGTTTTCTATATCTTGAATATGACGTTGTGGATGTGATACCTCCTAATGATCTAATATAAGGCTTATATGAATATCCTGAAGGAAATAATAGGAGTGCCTCAACTTATCATCTCGTTCTGTGAGTCAATATAACCACCGTAAGTATCAGCCATGCATATCATACATACCATGCATACATGAGCATGTCACATTGTACTTTTATTGTCTTGTGTTGCCTATCCTTATCAAAGTGAATAGCTGACACTCCATGAAGTAAATAATCAAAAGCAGACTATCAAGGGGCATAAAAGGCCCATCGCTTGAGAAAGATCCAATCTTTGCAAAAATGGAGACGCATGCTTGCAGAACAAGAACAAAACAAAGTCAATAAGAAAACAAAGTTATTGATTGAAGCCTATAAGGCACAAAATCATTGGTTTGAGCCAACACAGGGGGAAAAGCTTCTTCTTTCAGTTTTTAATTTTATGCATATATAAAATATTTTTAGACTCTCTTTCAATGTTTTACCATGCAAGAGGCAAAGAGAGAATATGAGGTATAAGGGCTAAAGGGGTAAAAAATACCTGAATTTTTTGCATGCAGAATCCATTGAAGAATGGAAAAAGTGGCTATAGAAAGCCATAACTCTTAAATGACAGAAGGTTGATCAGCTAGAAAGCTAAAGTTGATGGCTAGAAGAATGCCATAACTCTCAAATAATAAAAGGTCAGTCTAGCTAGAAGAGCTGAAGTTGATGGCTAGAAGAAAGCTAAAACTCTCAAATGATAGAAGCTCAGTCCAGCTAAAAGAGCTTAATAGATCCATTGAAGAATAGAACAAGTGGCTAGAAGAAAGCCCATGCTCTCAAATGATAGAAAGTTAGTCCAACTAGAAGAGCTAAAGTTGATGCTAGAAGAAAGCCAGAACTCTTTAAGGATAAAAGGTCAATCCAGCTATAAAAGCTAAAGTTGATGGCTAGAAGAATGCCAGAGCTTTCATATGATAGAAGCTCAATCTAGCTAAAAGAGCTGAAGTCATTCCATTGAATAATGGATCAAGTGGCTAGAAGAAAGCTCACACCCTTAAATGATAGGAGGTCGGTTCAACTAGAGAGCTAAAGTTGATCCATTGAAGAATAGAACCAAGTGGCTAGAATAAAGCCATAATTCTCAAACAACAAAAGGACGGTCAAGTTAGAAGAGATAAAGTTCATGGTCCATAACCCAAACCAATCCACTCTGCAGTTTCGAAACCCAAACCAATTCTTGGGTCTAGAGCCTAACCTATCAGCTCAAAAGATGAATTGCTTTTCACTCTCTTTTACTAAAGTCTCAAATCATTCAACTAGGGAGTAAAATTGTAGACCCTTAATTTTGACTCCCAATAAATTTAGGCCCAATTAAAAGGGCCAAATTAGATTCAAGAAGCTTAAACCTATTATGGTATAATTTTAGAAGCTTAAACCTAGTCTTATAAAATTTTTAAAAGCTCAAACCAAGTCAAGTTTAATTTTAAAAGCCTAAAATAAAGATGGATCAGCTTTAAATGACTCGAATCGAGTTGGTTTGGCCCAAACCAACTTGGTTTAAGCTAAAAACCAAGGACAAAGCCTTCTACCCCATTTCAAACAATTTTAATTCTAATAGGAGTGGGATTGGCTTGGACTTTTTAAAAATAGTTTAGGACTCTTAAACGGTTGCTCTAATATTTCTTATAAATAGCCAATTAAACAAACAAAAGGGGGAGGGAGGATTGATAAAAAAACATCAATTAAAAATATAGAGAGAGGCAATAAAAAATAGACAAAAAGAACGAAAGAAAAGGACAATAATCACAAGAGGAGGCAGTAGCTAAAATCATCTATGGTCTTCGAATTGCTTCACTCAACCAAGGCTAACAATTGATCTAGGTAGAAGTTTCAACAAGCTTGTATCAATTGAATTTAACTTGGTAGAATCAACGAACAAAGGTTTGACTTCTTATTAGCCAATTTAATTTAATTTCGCTGATTATCTTCATTGTTTATATCACTGTAAATGTTAAAACATAAAATTGTCTTTGTAAAGTTTGCATGGTAAGCCATAGAAACTAAATTGCATAAATCATAATCCAAAAACCTTAGTTTGCATATTTTGGTCTAAAATCCTAGAATTACATGTTAATCTTTAATCTGCATATTTTAATATTAATTTGTACATCTAAAACCCTAATTTGACTAGGTTAGTTTTTAAAATCCTAATTCCTAAAACCTTAATCCAAAACCCTAATTCTATATTTCCAAAACCCTAACTTCCACAACCAAACCCTAATTCCTCAACAAAACCATACCTTATAAACCGTTTACCAAACCAGCTAGCAGGACCGCCATATGTATATTGCGTACTATATTTTGTTAGGGGTTAATATTAAGATGTCCTAGTGGATTGCAATTTTAATTTCCTTTTAATTAAGCCCCTGATTTTATGATTATTTAATGATTATGTGTATGATTATTATTTATGTGTTTATGGGATGTTAAGAGACTTGTAAAAGGCATATTTCCATTTTATGGGTGACTTATGTAAAATTTTCTTTTATTTAATTTGTATTTGAGAATTAATGTAAGGGACATGTTTCCACCAATTGGTGGGTGTCCTATTTTTATTTACTTATGTTTTGGACATTGGATATTGTAAGGGCATGTTTCCATCTAGTATGGGTGCCCATTTTATTATCTTGCTTGTTTGTTTAATTTATAATATGATTATTTATTTTCTACTATTATATGTATTATGGATAATGTCATAGTAATTTAAGAATTCAATAATATTTAGACCTAAAAAGGAGGTCATTTCCAATGAACCATGCATTATAGGGGTACTTGGTCATTTCTCACCTTCTCCATGCGAACCCAACTTTTTGAACCTAAGTAAGGGTTGGAGATTTCTTAAGAATCAATTCATTCACCCCATTCTATCTTTTTGGCCTGTCTAAGTGGCGACTTTATTATAATTATGCATATATGTGTTTCTTATGGTATTTTTATTTGATTTTTAGTTATTTTTTAAATGATTTGTTAAATTGTTGTAAGGAATTCAAGATAAAGTAAAATAATTAACAAAAATAGGTGGAAGGTGCTAAGTCCAGCATTTGAAGGATTAAGAGAGGTCAAACATAGATAGAGACACCAGCAGCCATCTTGGTTGTGTGGTGCGCACAAGCTGCGCTATAGCAATACCGCAAGTGCACGGGTCACCCAAGTAATAGAGTAGTGAGTGAGTTATCATTCCACTGAGGACAAGGCCAAGTACTAGTGCAAATTTGTTTAGCAAATTGATTTTTTTGTGAAGTTTTGTAATTAAAGACAACCAACTTAAATAAATGAAAGCAAAGATAAGTTGATTGTTGTGTAAAAAGGTTTGATGATAATGAACTATCCATATATTGAATCCCCCTAACCACAATTACATCACATGATAGAGTTGAATTGGCATTCCTCTAACTTAGACTAAAACCTCTCCCTAGTGAATTAACACCTAATCACTAAGTAGAGTGTCGGAATCTCTTCTCAAACACAATTAAATAGATCTTGCATTAAGAACAAGGAACTATAAACCAAAGGATCTTGTAAGTCTATCTCTAGCACCCCAATCAATCCTCAACCCTTATGAGTAATCAATGCAAATCAAGCTTTCTCAAGTCAATAATATGAAAATGGCAACCAATCAATAAGCATGCTATCATCAATTGGCAATAATCACTAAGAATCATAAGGATAAAACATCTCCATCAATTAAAATTACTCAATCATACAAATAAGCTAGGGTTCTTCAATATCTAGATAGAGAATGATTTAGTTCATGTTCAATACACTTAATACAACAATAACATTAAAATGAATTAAAAGGAGAAAACAGAAAAACCCCTTTCAATGTAGCTTCTTCAATCTCCAGGGGCTGCCAATGGAAGATGGAGATGGTAGAGAGGATGGAAATGGAGGATGAAGATGAAGAGTCAAGGAAAGTGTCACTCCCTCCTTGCCCAAAATGTGTATGCCCAACCTTCTCCTCTCAAACCTCTCTTCTTTGTTTTTGTTCTCTATTTCTCTGCAGAAACCTCCAGCCGAACCCTCCATAGAAAACTGAACTCCCCTCCTCTTCCTCCTCTTCTCTTTTTTTATTTCCCTCTAAAGATCAAGCCCATGCTTCCAACTCACACCAATCTCCCTTGTTCCCCACATTCTCTTTGTTTAATATTACTTTTGGCAAGAACAAGAACTTTGTCCCCCACTTTGTCCACAGCTCGTGTAAGAAAATTCAGCTTTTTGTTAGGTGACATGCCCAGTGACACGCCCATGTCACTGGGTGTGTCACAGTTACTGTGATTTTGAGTATATGGCATGCCCAGTGACATGCCCATGTCACTGGGCATGTCACAGCTACTAGAAACATCACAAAAGGCACGCTTGGTGACACGCCCATGTCACTGGGTGTGTCAATGCTTCTGTATCTTCATTTTGCTTCTTCCTTGCTTGTCTTTTGGCTTAGGATGGGACACGGCCAAACTTGCTTTGGCTTGGCCATGTCTTGCTTGATTCATGCTCTTTCTTCATTGTTTTGATCAACCAAGGGAGTATTTCCACTTTAACCTAAAACAAACACTTAAAACAAACTTTAAACAACAATAAAATGAAATATTAACTAAAACAAATAGAAATCATACTAAAAATAAGTACAAAAATGCTCTTATCAAATACCCCACACTTAATTCCTTGCTTGTCCCCACGCAAGGCTAAAATTAAAAAGAAACTAAACACAAAAATTTTGTCAAGTTCAAGAGTTATAAAAAATTGCATCAAGACTTCCCTATCGCTAAATCCGCAATCAATATCAAATTAAACAAAATCAATACCAATGCAATTAAGTGGCTTTCCATGCATGACCTATATTGTCACTCCCTCACCAACTCTTGGAAATTGTTTGATCAAGGTGGTGTTTACACTCAAAACAATCAATGAAAGATTATTGCCATAGGCTTGCTTATCTATCAAATCTCCACCACTTAATTACACTCAAGCATCAATCAAAAGGTCTTTTATTGGGTTGTAATGGGGTTAGGGTAAAGGCATGGCATTTAAGAAATGTGACCTTAATCATTAAGTTCAAGAGCACTTCAAGAATGAAGTAACCGATCATATGTATAACCCAATGATCTCAAAACACCTTCCTCTTATCTACCCCTTGATATTAAAGAACTTTTCAAGGGAACTCACTTATTACATCATGTAATGATTATTCCAAACATATTCCAACCCTTTCAACAAGAACAACAATTATTCTTATTATTTTTCTTCTTTTTACTTGATTTTTTTTTTGCAATCTTAAACCTACTAAATTTAACCCCACACTTAATTCAACACAACACTTGGTCATAAACGCTCTTAAAATGCTCTTGACCTAATGAAAG
The DNA here is from genome assembly GCA_947685225.1 of Garcia nutans. Taxonomy (NCBI): domain Eukaryota; kingdom Viridiplantae; phylum Streptophyta; class Magnoliopsida; order Malpighiales; family Euphorbiaceae; genus Garcia; species Garcia nutans. Next base: position 24,125,027 of record CANTUV010000007.1, on the reverse strand, counting down.
GGTAAGAGTTAAAACAACAAGGTTCAAGCTAATGGTGTTGTGAAAAAGAAATAAGGGGAAAATAAAATAAGCTCAAAATTTTCTAACTAAGGTTGAATGTAGGGTTGGTCTTTTTAAGCCAAAGTGGGTTTACCTAATTGCCTTAATCATCTTGATGCCTAATTGAAATTTTATGTAATCTTAAAATGTATGTCAAAGCAAGTTCTAGCAAGTTATCAATCAAAGATGTCCACACACAAAAAAAAAATAAGTTGATGGCTCAATTTATCACTAGGTTAAAGGTAGTGCAAGGAAAAACCAACAAAATTGATAATAAGCACCAATTCTACTCAATTCTCAAATTCATGCTTCAAAAATTCAAAGGTCATCAATCAACAATTTATAACAATTGAACTTTCCAAAATTCATTTATTTAAAGAAAGACATTAACTAAACTAACACAAAAAATAAGTTAAAATTAAAAACACAAAACACAATATGCACCCCACACTTAAAATTTCACATTGTCCTCTATGTGAGCATGCATAAACTAAAAGAGAGTTTAAATGAAACCTGATTTTCACCGCTCCCATATGCGATATGTAGGGCTCCTTCCACCCATAATGCAATTGGAGTTCATGATTGAGAGGATGGACAGCATGCAACTTTGAAATGTGCCCAATGTGTTGCAAAGCTTAAGTAGCATCCTTGGATCAGCAATTGGCCAATGAGAATATGTGAAAGCTGTCATGGGGTGATCCTCCAATGCTATAGGGACTTGGTAAGAATGTTTTTCAGTATGCAACATAGTTATATTCATTTTTCATTCTTTCTCGCTCCCGAAAGTGGGAGGGATGATCATTGGTTGCATATTGTTCTCCCCAACTAAAACAAATTCCAAGATTTTTGGGGTCTTTTGAAGTTCAACCAAGTTTGGTTGAATCTCATTCTCATCCTCTTTAGCAATTTGAAGTTTCATCTCAATAACCTCATCGTTTAATAGTAATTGGCTCTCCTCAATTTCTAGATTGGAAATATTAGGCTCTACTTCTAAGGTCGTGGCTACCTCCAGTTTATCTACATTATCTTCACTATGGGGCATGTCATAGAGTTCTGGAATATGCATACCTTGTTTCTCTTCCTCCAGCCTAAATGGAATGAAATCGGTAGCATAAAAGGATTTGGAGGTTCATGCAATTCTATCCAAGTTGATGTTTCCAAATCCTCCTCCTCTTTTGATTGGCTCAACTCCTCTATGTTGGGTTGGATCTCCTTACCATTTTCTTCTTGATTGGTCCCTGCATCAAAGAAATCACAAAAATTGTTATATATTACCTGTTCACTCCTCAAATTTGTGATTACTTGGGTTTGCTCTAATTGGCTAGAAGACTCCTCCTTTTGGTGTGCTTGGGGTTGATGTGCCATCTGCTCAACTAGAGCATCCAATATCCTCTGTGTTTCTTGCAAAGATTCAGACCTCAACTTATCCTGCAAAGTGGGTTCCTCAAGGTGATATTGATTCATTGTGAGTTTTTGAATATAGGCATTTAACTTATTCTCCAATGTGGGTTCCTCAAGGTGGTCTTGGTCTGAAAATTGTTCTTGAAAGTAAGAACTTCTTTGGCAAGACAAAAAATTTTGTTGAGGTGGAATGTATTGTTGATTTTTCCAATAAAAATTTGGGTGGCTTTCCCAACTTGGATTGTAAGAATTGGAATATGGGTCATTACCACCCATTTGCTGGAAAATTTGGTATTGCTGGCAATTCTGGTAGTCATATTCTTCCTCGTGCCATTCTTGGTATCTTTCAAAACCAAATGAACATATATTGGCACTATGTCCTGCATCGCCGCTTACTGCACATATCTCTTGGCTTGGCATAGATTGGTTCGTTAATTCCATGAATTGCCATGCCATGTTAGAATTAAAGTCCCTATCATAAACTCCCCTGTGCCTTGAAAACTGCATCTTTACAAAAGGCACTCAGCAATTTAAAGAAAAACAAACAAACAAATTCAAACACAACAAACAAACAAATTTACAGAAAACAAACAATCGATTCAAAGAAAAACACACAAACAATTCAAAGAAAACAAATAAAAATTCTTGATAAAATAAAACTAAATCAACAGTCTTAATTACATTACTAGTATTGAAACCATTGTCCTCGGCAGCGGCGCCAAAAACTTGGTGCGCGCGAGCTGCGCTATAGCAATACCGCAAGTGCATGGGTCGCCCAAGTAATAGAGTAGTGATTGAGTTATCGTTCCACTGAGGACAAGGCCAAGTACTAGTGAAAATCATAACTGTTGTTTAGCAAATTGATATTTTTGTGAAGTTTTGTAATTAAAGACAACTAACTTAAATAAATGAAAGCAAAGATAAATTGATTGTTGTGTAAAAAGGTTTGATGATAATGATACTATCCATATATTGAATCCCCCTAGCCACAATTACATCACATGATAGATTTGAATTGGCATTCCTCTAAATTAGACTAATACCTCTCCCGAGTGAATTAATCCCTAATAACTAAGTAGAGAGTGCCGAAATCTCTTCTCAAACACAATTAAATAGATCTTGCATTAAGAACAAGGAACTATAAACCAAAGGATCTTGTAGGTCTATCTCTAGCACCCCAATCAATCCTCAACCCTTATGAGTAATCAATTCATATCAAGCTTTCTCAAGTCAATAATATGAAAATGGCAACCAATCAATAACCATGCTATCATCAATTGGCAATAATCACTAAGCATCATAAGGATAAAACAACTCCATCAATTAAAATTACTCAATCACACAAATAAGCTAGGGTTCTTCAATATCTAGATAGAGAATGATTTAGTTCATGTTCAATACACTTAATACAACAACAACAACAACAATAACATTAAAATGAATTAAAAGGAGAAAACAAAAAAACCTCTTTCAATGTAGCTTCTTCAATCTCCAGGGGCTGCCAATGGAAGATGGAGATGGTGGAGAGGATGGAAATGGAGGATGAAGATGAAGAGTCAAGGAAAGTGTCCCTCCCTCCTTGCCCAAAATGTGTATGCCCAGCCTCCTCCTCTCAAACCTCTCTTCTTTGCCTCTGTTCTTTGTTTCTCTGCAGAAACCTCCAGCAGAACCCTCCATAGAAAACTGAACTCCCCTCCTCTTCCTCCTCTTCTCTTTTTTTTTTATTTCCCTCTAAAGCTCAAGCCCATGCTTCCAACTCACACCACTCTCCCTTGTTCCCCACATTCTCTTTGTTTAATATTACTTTTGCAAGAACAAGATCTTTGTCTCCCACTTTGTCCACACCTCGTGCAAGAAAATTCAGCTTTTTGTTAGGTGACACGCCCAGTGACACGCCCATGTCATTGGGTGTGTCACAGCTACTGTGATTTTGAGTATATGGCACTCCCGGTGACACGTCCATGTCACTGGGCATGTCACAGCTACTGGAAACATCACAAAAGGCATGCTTGGTGACACGCCCATGTCACTGGGCGTGTCAATGCTTTTGTATCTTCATTTTGCTTCTTCCTTGCTTGTCTTTGGCTTAAGATGGGACACGACCAAGCTTGCTTTGGCTTGGCCATGTCTTGCTTGATTCATGCTGTTTCTTCATTGTTTTGATCAACCAAGGGAGTATTTCCACTTTAACCTAAAACAAACACTTAAAACAAACTTTAAACAACAATCAAATGAAATATTAACTAAAAACAAATAGAAATCATACTAAAAATAAGTATAAAAAAATGCTCTTATCATTGTGCTACAAAACATGACCAAGACAAGCTCACATGGTCGTGTCTCAAACAAGCAAGAAGAGAAACAAATGCAAGTTGGGCAGAACTGAATAGGGGCAAGGGTCTTAGCTGTATTATCCATCCATGTCACTAACCAAAAGAAATTAAAAAAAGGCAGAAGCAAAGATGCAAAAGAGGACACAGGCATAAGACATGGCCATGTCTCTGCCCGTGTCTCCCTACAAGAAATATGTATTTGAAATGTAGCAATGGACACAGCTTCATGACTTAGCCATGTTCAAGAGGGAAATGAGAGACAAAGCCAAGACTAATTTGACTTGGCTATGTCTGTAGACCCTTAATTTTTGCACAGGTTAGAAATAGAAAGCTTATCTTGTCCCGTTGTAGTTTTAAAGAACCTAAACCTAATTCTAAACCTTAAATATTAGATGGTCCAATTCATAAAAGCCAAATTAAATGGTAAATAGGTTTGGTCCAAAAGTAATTAAAATTTATGGTTCGGATTGAGTCGAGGCTGCCAAAATTGATAAGAGGGAAACCTCATATCGATTTGGGTAGCCAAAATCAATATGAGGGAGACCTCATGTCAATTTTAACAATCAAAATCGATATGAGCCTCCCTCATATAAATTTGGGCAGCCAAAATCGATATGAGAAAGGCCTCATATTGATTTTAGCCTCCCAAATCGATATGAGGCTACCTCATATCGATTTGGCAAGCCCAAATCGATATGAAGCCTCATGTCAATTTTTAGCCCCTGACTAATCCGAGTTCTAAATAAGTTTTGACTGAGCAATTTGATTTTCTAATGCATTTAAGACTCGGATTAGAGAGTCTAGGTTTAGGTTAAAGTGTTGGTTTCCCTACAAATACGTGATTAACACAGATAAAAAGGGGGAATGAAATAAAGAACAAACTTGAAGGCTATTTAAGGTAATAGATTGGCAGTAAAAGAGAGTAAAAGAGAGAGAGCAATATCAAAAATCAAGGGAGCAACTGTGATTAATAAACTGGCAGTAAAGGAAAGTGAGAATATGAGTTTTATGAAACCATAATCATCAAGAAGCAATTGAGAAAAATAGTAACAATATAACAATTGCCTCAAGCAATTGTTTTCCTCCACCAATAACAAGAGCTGATTCAGACTATGATAAACATCAGATTTGATTCAATGCATTGAAAATTGGAGGAGCCTACAACATAGGTACATCTTCATTAATTCATTTAGTCTAAATTCTTATTCCTCTTATTTTGTGAATTGAACATACTATTATTTCAAAGATAACTTTGGGAATTTCATTAAATAATTCTTTCCTTCAGTATTCAATTTGTTCCAAATTTTAAATCATAGAATCTAATCCTAATTAAATAATTCAAGTTCCTGATTTTCACTTATAAACATCAATCAAATTTTTTGAAACCTTCACGTCTTAATTTAAGCATTCTATATTTTGTAAAACCCTAATCTAAAAATCCAAAACCATAATTTAATTTTCCTCAAAAAACCAATAACTCTAATGCTGCTTTCTAAAACCATATAACCCTAGTTTGACAACCAAAACCCTAGACTTTATTTAAAATCCTAAAATTATTTTTCAAAAACCTAATATGTAGATCATTACCTAAAATTTAATTAAACCCTAATTCCATTCAATCCTATTTTCATATATCATAATCCTTTTTCATAAGAATTCCAAACCCTAATTTTGATTAAAAAAAACCCTAATTTAAGATGTAAACCTAAATTTATATATTTATTGCTTTATTTAATTTTAAATTTGATGTGATTTATTTAATTTCAATATTTGATTTGTTTATCGTGGATGGATGGTTTCTTTATTATTATTATTTGTTTATTTTGAAATTAAAATTGTAAGAGGTATGTTTCCATTATTGGATACCTCATTAATTAATTTTATTGTAATTTAAATTGTTTTTATATTTTGGGATTAATGTAAAGGACACATTTCCACCTTTTGGTGGGGGTCCTAATTAGTTTTAGACATGGACCATGTAAGGACATGTTTCCATCCTCGGATGGGTGTCCATTTATTTGTTTTGTTTGGACATTCCTTTGATTTTAATATAATTATGCTTTATTTTAAATGTTACATGTAGTATGGATAATATTGTTATATTTAAGAATTTTATAATATTAAGACTTGCAAAGGAGGCCGATTCCAATGAACTGGACGTTGTGAGGGTGCTAGGCCATTTCTCACCTTCCCCACACGTACCCAACTTTTGGAACCCATTAGGAGGTTGAGAATTCCTTAGAAATAGAGTCATCCACCCCTTTCTTTTTGCCGGCTTGTCCGGGCGGCGACTCCATTTTCTTCTAGCACAGGCTCGTGTTCTCTCAGGCCTTGAGCCTAAACAGTGCCGAAGTCACAAGAACTATTTCACTGGGAGTGGAGGCAAAAATCCCCGCTCACAGTGGTGACTCCACTGGGGATAAGAGAAGTTGATTTCGTCGGTCTTGATATTATTCTATTCTTTCTTATCATGATATTATCCATTGCATCATATTATATTGCATCGTGTGCGTGAGTTAGAATGCCCGTGTTACCCGTGTTGTGTTATGTAAGGGATACCATACTTTCACTCAAGGTATGGAGACCGAGCATGGCATAACCACTCATAGCCTTATACCTTTTGGTATATACTTGCTGTGGGGACCTAAGCCTTTCAACCCAAAGACTAAAGCTCATGTAATTGGCCTAGTTACTTTCCTTTGATTTTTACCCCAAATGCTTGTTCTTTGACTATGGTTAATTTATCTTGGTTTAAATCATGGCTTTTTTGGTTTGTTCTTTTTCTAATATGACCTAAGTACATTTTAAGCTCAAAATAAATTTTTCTTTAAAGTCCAAAAGATCAAAGCTATTTTTAAAACTTTTCAAGATGGTCTTTGGACATAAAACTTTTCTAAAAATAAATCAAAAAAATTCTTTTCTCATGTCTCAAATACAAAGTCAAAAATTCATTTTTTCTAAAAATCTTTTTTTACAATGGTTTTTCAAACAAAACTATTTTTGCATTTCATCCAATATTTTCTTACAAAGAGCTGGCAAATCATTTAGGTCAATTATGAAATACCAAAAATCAATTGTGAGCCTAGTTTATACTAAGAATTATTAACCATGAGCTTATTTTTGGCATGAATCATTAGTTGCTTTTTCAAGTGAGAAGTCTATTTATAATAAACCTCTTGATTTAGTTCTAATCCAATATAGCATAAAAGCTACTATAGTTGGTTGAATGGATTAAAACCTAATTAATGGGAATTATCATGAACTAATTTTCATTTTTGAAAATATAACTATTGGTTGAACCGTCTGAGGGAACTTTTCAAAAACAAAATATCCCATGTTTGTATTTTTGTTAACCATATACCTAGGAAAAGAGTCTCGCCATTCGGGTGTGGAAATTATAAGATTGGAAGGAATGTCCTATTTATCCTTGTTTTTTTATTGTTTGTGCATACATGCATACATGCATCACATGACATATCTTTAATCCTTTCTGGCTCACAGACTTAGAGTATGGAAATTCAATAGCATACAACGACACCACCTACAACATTAATTTTTGATTAAAGTGCTTCATTGGAAGGATGGATACAAACTAGTTAAGGGACATAGTTGATGAAGTTGTCAAAGCTAGGATGGCCAAGCTACAAGATCAATTGGTTGAAATTATGAAGACCCAGTTGATTGAAATTTTGGAGATCATCGACAATGCTAATGAGGCATCTCCCATTGACATAAGAAAGAATGGAAAGGCAGCATCAATGGGGAACATGTTCACTAATAGAGATTGAATAAAAAATGAGGGATCAATCCTTATTCTATAAAACCAGTCGCACCATGTGCTGTCTAACTGGAGCAATAAGGGCGGCTACCACCCCAATGGGAAAAATCAAAGGAAAAGAAGAGGTGTTGAGAAAAATGCAGCAACTGAACCAGCAAAGAAGCATAAATTTTCATACTGGGGGGAACCTTTGTCGAAAATGATAGAGAATCTAATGAAGATGGATTTGCTACAACCATTACCTCCTCGACCCTTGCCGAATCCTCTACCTCCAAACTTTGATACCAAAGTTTTTTGTCAATTTCATCAGACTCAAGGGAACAAGATAGATAAATTTGTTCGATTAAGGTATAAGATCCAAAATTTGATTGACAATGGAAAGCTGCCTGAGCCTGATAAGCCCAACACTAATAATAATCCTTTGCTTAAATTTGGAAGGGTGCCACCACTTGCAACCTTCATGAAGAGTTTTATCTTGTCATCTTGTTATGATATGGATAGAAAAGCTGCTAAAGATGATGTGCTACTAACCAAGCTTGGGCTAACTGTGGATGATGAAGCAATGACCTTTAATGATGGAAAAAATCCTTGCCCTTGATATGTCAAAATAAATAAAGTATCTTCGACTCCAACTCAACGAACTTCCCTTAGCTTGGAGTGTTGCTCTATTTATTTTGCTTTCTTTAATATTTAATTGGAACAATTTTTTTAATTAAGATTGTTTGAATAAATTACTTTCATCAAATTTTTCATGGTCTTTGTTCATTTTGGTGCTCAACTGATGACGAATTTAACTTGATATTTATAAATTAGCGTATCTATGCATCATGATTCGAATGACTTTACTAGCTGAGGGAATTACTTTATAACATTGAGTTGTGTATGCTTACATAGAGAGGGCTCCTGTATAATGACCTTTGCCTAGGTCCTAGTCAGTCTTAGAACATGCTTTGAAAAACTTTCGAGGTAAAATTGAACTCTGCTTATTTAAGGGAGAGATGATCTAAGCATTTTTTGGTTAGCTGACAACTAGTATCCACCCAATTAAATATAGATCCCTAGTTGTCCCTTTGAGCCTTCATAAAATTTTAGCTTTCTTTTCATTGGCTTACAAACCCCAAGAACCTACCATGAGCTGTTGTGATACTTATGACAAGTCTTATGATCACTTCTGTTGTGATACTTATGACAAGTCTTATGATCACTAAGGCAAAGAGGCAAGAAGATCAAAGAGAGGAATGCATAGCCTAAACATTAAGGATAATTGATGTTATCAAGACCATAAGGGTAGTTGAAGTTCACCTAATATCCCCAATCTATCAAGATAACATCAGAGTAACAAATGATTTATCCCTATTAAAGAAGATTTATATCACTCCACTCATCCATTATTAGAAACCCAAGTTGGTACAAACAAGACAACTCTTTTAGAACTAGAACCAAAAGAAAAAGAAAAAAAAAAGAAAGAAAAGAAAAGGAAAAGAAAAAATAAAGAAGAAAAGAAAAAATAAAAATAAAAAGAAAAATAAAACCCAAAATGGTTCTGAAAGCCAACCAAGTTCTCTTTTCCCTAAGCCAGCAAAAGGCTTCCATTTGGGTTATAAGGACAGTTTAACTGGAATTGGTCCTACCCAACCAAAGATTCGATCAAAATTCAAGAAAAAGGAGAAAGACCATCTAGTTTTTAAAAGTCATGTACTTAACAATCTTGTAGAGAAGGACAAAATGATTAAATGCTCAAAGAAAGAGAAGAGTAAGAAAAATAAAGAGAAAGAAAAGGAAAGAAGGAGTAAGAAAAAGAAAGATAAAGAAAACAAAAAAAAAAAGAAAGAAATGAATATGGGTACCAAACTTTTTTTGCAAGGGCAAAGACTATCCCAATCAAGATTTAGGTTAATGCAAAAAAGAAAGAAGAATGTTCAAAGCTTTGTCTTTTCATGTTTCCAACTGCCTATAGCTCCAACAAAAAATCATGGTGTGAGGGTTTGGCCATAGTGTCATAATGGCTCTAACTTACAAAAGGCCTTCATTTAACCCGTGTCCCTTATCCCCCATTTCATGCCTATTAAAAACCTATTGATCTCTCTTGGTAGGTAGAGTTTATTAGTGGAGATAATTTGGATAAACATGCATATGAGAGAGACAATATTCAAACTTAAATGAGATCTTTGACCAATTAATGTGCATGTGCCTATCTGAAGTGCAACAGTTCTTGCTCAAATAGAAATGATTCCCGAGTTTAGTACGGTAACTAAGATTTTCATGTTATAGATATGTTAATTTGAAAAATCAAGTCTTGAGGTAAATTGACAACATTTGATTTCAAAATCAAAATTCAAAATTGAAAATTCAAAAAAAAATCAAGTTAAGGAGAGTATGTTGAACTATCGAACCTCGAAGGATACATTGGGCAAAGGTAATGATTAATGGAAAGGTTATGAAGAAGCTACCAATTGACATACTGAATCATAATTTGAAATGGATGTATCTCTGCCACTTGGAGTCTCCGTTATTCATGTTTTCAATATCTTTAAGATAAAAGCCATAAATGTGAAGCATCCTGTCATTCCAAAGCAAGACCTAAATGGGCATCTGGAAGGAGTCAATGAGAATATTTCAACTGATAACCTCAGTCTGTGAGTCAATGGAACCACTGTAAGTATTATCCATGCATATCATGCATACATGAGCATATCACACTCCATTTTTCTTGTCAAAAGTAAATAATAATATTCTATGAAGCAACCATAAAGAGGATATGGAATTAGGGGGCATGGAAAGCCCATTGCATGAGGAAGCTCCAGCCATTTTGCAAAAAAAGAAATACATGCTTGTGTTCAGAGCCTGCATGAAAAAAATCATTGGGGGCAAGGAGAAGATATAAGGGGCCAGCTAAAACTAGCTGAATTTTTTGAAAAAGTGTAAAAGAATGGAATATTAGAACTATCAAAAGAATGAAGATGCAAAAGACAAAAGATCAGTCCAGCTAAAAGAGCTGAAGCCAGGGTAAAGACCCAATCTCCAATGGATAAAGATCCATATTTTAAGGGTGAAGACCCAATTTTCGAGGATGAAGATCCACTTTCAAGGTTGAAGACTCGATTTTTAAGGATAAAGATCTAGCTTAAAGGATGAAGATCCACTTTTTGAGGTGAAGACCCGATTTCCAAGGATGAAGATCCACTTTCAAGGGTGAAGACCTAATCTCCAGGGATGAAGATCCAGCTTAAAGGATGAAGATCCGCTTTCAAGGGCGAAGACCTGATCTCCAGGGATGAAGACCCAGCTTAAAGGATGAAGATCCACTTTCAAGGGTGAAGACCTGATTTCTAAGGATGAAGATCCAACTTAAATGATGAAGACCCACTTTCAAGGGTGAAGACCCAATTTCCAAGGATGAAGATCCAGTTTAAAGGGTGAAGACCTAATTTCAAGGGTGAAGACCCGGCATCCAAAGAATGAAGATCTGTTTTCAAGGGTGAAGACCCGAAGTCCAATGGATGAAGATCCATTTTCAAGGGTATAGACTCGATGCCAAGGATGAAGATCCACTTTCAAGGGTGGAGAGCCAATCTCCAAGGATGAAGATCCATTTTCAAAGGTGAATAACTGATGCCAATGATGAAGATCCAGCTTAAAGGATGAAGATCCAATTTCAAGGGTGAAGACCCGACGTCCAAAGGATGAAGATCCATTTTCAAGGGTGAAGACTCGATGCCAAGGACGAAGATCCAGCTTAAAGGATGAAGATCCAATTTCAAGGATGAAGACCCAATTTTCATGGATGAAGATTCGATACCAAGGATGAAGATCCAAGGTCCAATGATGAAGATTCATTTTAAGGGTGAAGACCTACAATCCGTTAAAGAATAGAATAGCCAGAGCAGCCAAAATTCTAAACTGATAAAAGGTTAGTCAAATCCAACCCAATCTCTAGTCCAAGTATCCAAACTCAATTCAGTCTCAGGTCCAAGTACCCAAATCTTTTTCGAGTCTAGAACTTATTTTGGGTCGAGAACCTAAGCCAACTTCAACCTTGGATCGAGAACCCATCCTTATCCAAAATTTGCTCAAAGTCATGTTTCTTTTCTCTCTCTTCTACCGAAAGTCTTAGATTATTCAAGCAGGTGGCAAACTATAGACATTTAATTTTGGCACGGATTAGGAATAGGAAGCTTACCTTGTCCCGTTATAATTTTAAAGAACCTAAACCTAATTTTAAAGCTTAAATATTAGATGGTCCAATTCATAAAAGCCAAAATTAAATGGTAAAATAGGTTCGGTACAAAAGTAATTAAAATTTAGGGTTCAGTTTGAGTTGAGGCTGCCAAAATCAATATGAGGGAGACCTCATATCGATTTTAACACTCAAAATCGATATGCGATATGAGGAAGGCCTCAAATCAATTTTAGCCACCCAAATCAATATGAGGATTCCACATATCGATTTGGACAGCCCAACACGATATAAGGAGGCCTCATGTTAATTTTTAGCCCCTGACTAATCCGAGTTCTAAATATGTTTCCATACAAAAGTAATTAAAATTTAGGGTTTGATTTGAGTCGAGGCTGCCAAAATCAATATGAGGGAGACCTCATATCGATTTTAACACTCAAAATTGATATGCTATATGAGGAAGGCCTCAAATCAATTTTAGCCTCCCAAATCGATATGAGGCTTCCTCATATTGATTTGGACAGCCTAACTCGATATAAGGAGGCCTCATGTCAATTTTTAGCCCTTGACTAATCCGAGTTCTAAATATGTTTTGACTGAGCAATTTGATTTCCTAATGCATTTAAGACTCAGACTAGAGAGTTTAGGTTTAGGTTAAAGTGTTGGTTTCCCTATAAATACGTGATTAACACAGATAAAAAGGGGGAACGAAAAGAAGAACAAATAGGAAGGCTACTGGAATTAATAGATTGACAGTAAAAGAGAGAGAGCAATATCAAATATCATGGAGCAACTGTGATTAATAAACTGGCAGTAAAGGAAAGCGAGGATAAGAGTTTTATGAAACCCTAATCATCAAGAAGAAATTGAGAAAAACATTAACAATATAACAATTGCCTCAAGCAATTGTTTCCCTCCACCAACAACAAGAGTTGATTCAGGCTGGATAAACATCATATTTGATTCAACGCATTGAAAATTGGAGGAGCCTACAACACAGGTACATCTTCATTAATTCATTAATTCATTTAGTTTAAATTCTCATTCCTCTTATTTTGTTAATTGAACATACTGTTATTTCAAACATAACTTTGGGAATTTCATTCAATAAGTCTTACCTTCAGTATTCAATTTGTTCCAAATTTTAAATCATAGAATCTAATCTTAATTAAATAATTCAAGTTCCTGATTTTCACTTATAAACATCAATCAAAATTTTTGAAACCTTCAAGTCTTAATTTAAGCATTCTATAATTTGTAAAACCCTAATTCAAAAATCCAAAACCATAATTTAATTTTTCCTAAAAAAAACCTATCACTCTAATGTTGCTTTCTAAAACCATATAACCCTAGTTTGACAACCAAAACCCTAGACTTTATTTAAAATCCTAAAATTATTTTTCAAAAACCTAATATATAGATCATAACCTAAAATTTAATTAAACCCTAATTCCATTCAATCCTATTTTCATAAACCCTAATAGTTTTTCGTACCCTAATTTTGATTAAAAAACCTTAATTTAAGATGTAAACCTAAAATTATATATTTATTAATTTATTTAATTTTAAATTTAATTATGTAGTTTATTATATGTTTTGATGTGATTTATTTAATTTCAAATTTTGATTTGTTTATTTTGGATGGATGATTTCTTTATTATCATTATTTGTTTATTTTGATATTAAAATTGTAAGAGGTATGTTTCCATTATTGGATACCTCATTAATTAATTTTCATGTAATTTAAATTATTTTTATATTTTGGGATTAATGTCATGTTTCCACCTTTTGGTGGGTGTCCTATTTAGTTTTAGACATGGACAATGTAAGGACATGTTTCCATCCTTGGATGGGTGTCCATTTATTTATTTTGTTTGGACATTGCTTTGATTTTAATATAATGATGCATTATTTTAATTGTTGGATGTAGTATGGATAATATTGTTATATTTAAGAATTTTATAATATTAAGACCTGCAAAAGAGGCCGGTTCCAATGAACCGGGCGTTGTGGGGGTGCTGGGCCATTTCTCACCTTCCCCACATGTACCCAACTTTTCGAGCCCATTAAGGGGTTGGAGATTCCTTAGGAATCGAGTCATCCACCCCTTTATTTTTCGGGCCTGTCAGGGTGGTGACTCCATTTTCTCCAGACTTAGGCCCGTGTTCTCTAAGGACTCGAGCCTAAATAGTGCTGAAGTCACAAGAACTATTCCACCAGTAGTGGGGACAAAAATCCCTATCATAGTGTCAGTGTGATCTTGGTTGAATTATTAACATGTTTAGTGGGGGACAAGATTGGAGACAAGAGGAATTTTGTTTTTAAAAATAATTGAAAGGTAAGGTGTTTTATGGGATGAAAACAAGGGGATAAATGGGAGTGAGTTAAGTTGGAAAAGAAATTCCTTTTGTCTTAGAATTAAAATAATTGGAGGGATTTTCACCAAGGGCTGAAGAAGATTTTAACGGATGTTGGAATTTTTAAAAAAGGGGGAACTTCATCACCATCTACAATTTTCATTTTCCTTTGATCTTTATTTTCTTCTATAGGCAAGTGATTTTGATGTTTTTGGGATAGTGTTTGGGTGAACAAACTCTTGAGAGGGTTAGGGTTTGGAGAAAGCTTTGATTGAAGTGTTAGAGGCTTGAGAGAGTTTTCACTTTATCTTTCAAGGGTAGAACAATTGATTGAAGGTTTGAAGAGAGCTTGGGAGTTCTTCATCATATTCAAGTTGAGCTAAGAGGAAGAACAAGAAGTTCAACTCTTGACATCTTAAAGGGGTTTTTCTTATTCTCTCACTTAATTCATTTCTAGATTATTGTTGTTTTGTTATGAACATTAATATTTCAATGGATAATTTGGATTTGATTTATATTGAGATGAATGTTTATTTTGAAATGATGATGAGCTAAATTACTCATACCTAGGATTGTAGTAGATTTGATTGAATGACTTGATTTGATATTTCGATTAGTATACCTTGTTATTGGTTGTTTGCATTGGATTATATGTTAAGTTGATAGATTGACCACATATTGATCTCTTAGTATTGAATGATGGAATGAGAGGTAAAATTTGATATTGGAACTATATAATCCGTAAGAATGAATTAGAAATATAAGTTCTACGGTTCAATTAATTTGGAATTTTGAAGCAATTGGTTATTATTAATTCATGAATGTGAAAACTAATGAATTGATAATTGCTAATCAATCAAAATAAATGAATTAAATTAAAAGGTTTTATTAATGGATAATTTGAGAATTAAACTTTAATTAAATTTATCTATAAACCCTAGGTACCATTTCAAGAATTTGAATTGATCTTGCAAAAATACTACTCATTTTTACTTTTAAATTTTAATCACTGTAGACCCTTAATTTTTGACCCAATCCAATTCGATAGTCCAAAATAATTTTTTTAGTATTTTAATTATTTTAATTACTTAAAATATTGAATAGTTATTTTTAAATAAAAATAAATAAATGAAAAAATAAAAATCGGACTGAACGACGAGCGGTGCAGGCAGTGCGGCATGGCAATTTTGCTGCAACAAGCATCTGCCCAATTCACCGCACATAATCAACTTTCACCTAGCCCGATCCTCGCAACAATTATTGCCAGTGCAACCTTGCAGGTCTAGCAGCCAGCACGCGCTATCAATTTTTTGACCAAACCTTATTTCACACGTTTTTGTGATTTTTCCTAAACAGTTGGTATTTCCTTATTAAAATAGGATTAGGTCTTTTTGTTTTCCTATAAATAATAATATTTAACACATTAAAAAGGAAGGAAAAAAAAGAGATAAAGGATTGGAATTGGATTTTGGCTAGGACAGAGTAGGAAGATCTTTTGGGACTTTGAGAACCAGCAACACAGAAAAGAAATCAGCAAGGAAACTCAAATATCAAGTAGAGAGCAATGAATCTGAAAAAAAAAATCAAGTAGAAAAACAATCAACAAGGCAGTAGCTTGGCTCACTATCTTGTTCTCAATTCAACCAAAAAATACAAAGGCAATGTAATCATTGTCTTTGCCAAAGCTCATCCAGAATTTTGTTCAAACAATTTTGATGGAGCCAACAAACGGAGGTGTGTCTTTCTAACTTAATTCATTTAAATTTCTATTGAGATAACTTATTATTATTTCATCTATCAAATTTTCTTCGTTTAAAGTTTATTCTTTTAACTTTTAATTTATATACCAATATACAATAAGCATAGTAGTTTCTTTTTGATGTTTGCATGACCAGTAGCTTGTTCCATTAAATCACCATAGCATTAGATCATTCAAATAATGTTTTAAACGTCCAGTAGCCGTATTGCATATAAGTATTTATCAAAAATCCATGTTAAAGTTTTCTTAGTGTTTTTATAATAATCATATTTTGATAAAACCCTAATCTGTATTTCTAAAGATCAAAAACCCTAGAAACTCTAATTTCCCATCTAAAACCCTAAAAAACCATATTGCATGTTTAAAACCCTAATCCTTTTCCATAAGAATTCCAAACCCTAATTTAAAATAAACCCTAATTTATTTTGTTAAAACCTTAATCAATTTTGTTTATTTTATTATCACAGTCATTATTTCTTTTTAAATATTTAAGTTTTAATCTTATTTTCATAGGCTTGTACCTTATTCACTTCAATCCCAAATTATAAATTATAATCACACAGTAGAATAATCTTTCTAAAATAATAAACCTAACAATAATTCTAGTTCTTTAAGATTCCAAAACCTTAAATAGTTTTACCTGAATCCAAAATTCTTTAAAACCCTAATTCTAAATACTAAAACCCTATTTCCTCAAACTTTGAATCCCAAAACCCTAATTTCCTAAATCCTAAACCTTAACCTTATTTATTTAATGGATTGAATTCTAATTTTATTTATTTATTTAATTATGTGATTTGTTATATGTTAATGATGAATGGTTTATTTTATTTTATGAAGGGTTTGCTTTTATTTATAATTAGATGATTGAATATTCTTTTATTCGTCTTAGTTTTAAATTTGTAAGAGGTATGTTTCCACTTTGTGGGTACCTCATTAGTTAAATTTTATGTAATTTATTTTATTTTAAAGTTTTTGGACCAATGTACATGACACGTTTCCACCTTTCAGTGGGTGTCCTATTTAGTTTTAGACATGGACAATGTAAGGACATGTTTCCATCTTCGAATGGGTGTCCATTTATTTGCTTTGCTTGGACATTATTTTAATTTTAATATAATGATGCTTTATTTTAATTGTTGTATGTTGTAAAGATAATATCATTATATTTAAAAATTTTATTATATTAAGACCTGAAAAGGAGGACGGTTCCAATGAATCAGGCGTTGTGGGTGGTGTTGGGCCAGTTCTCACCTTCCCCACACATACTCAACTTTTCAAACCCATTAGGGGGTTGGTGATTCCTTAGAAATCGAGTCATCCACCCCTTTCTTTTTCCTGACTCATCCGGGTGGTGACTCCATTTTCTCCGGATTTAGGCTCGTGTTCTCTAAGGCCCCTAGCCTAAACAGTGTCGAAGTCGCAAGAACCATTCCATTGGGAGTAGGGCAAAAATCCCTGCTCACAGTGGCAACTCCACTGGGGATAAGAGAAGTTGATTCCATTGGTCTTTTTATTATTCTATTCTTTCTTATCATGGTATTATCCATTGCATCATTTAGTTTGCATCGTGTACGTGAGTTAGGACTCCCGTGTTACCTATATTGTGTTATGTAAGGGATACCATACTTTCACTCAAGGTATGGAGATCGAGCAGCCTTGTACCTTTTGGTATATACTTGCCATGGGAACCTAAGCCTTTTCAACCCAAAGACTAAAGCTCATGTAATTGGCCTAGTTACTTTCCTTAGGTTTTTATCCCAAATGCTTGTTGTTTGACTATGGTTAATTTATCTTGCCTTAAATCATGGCTTATTTAGTTTGTTTTTTTTTCTAATATGACCTAAATACATTGTGAGCTCAAATAAATTTTTCTTTAAAATCCAAAAGACCAAAGCTATTTTCAAAACTTTTCAAGATGGTCTTTGGACATAAAACTTTTCTAAAAACAAATCAAAAATTCTTTTCTCATGACTCAAATACAAAGTCAAAAATCCAATTTTTCTTAAAATACTTTTACAATGGGTTTTTCAAACAAAATTATTTTTGCATTTCATCCAACCTTTAAAAGAGCTTACAAATTATTTAGGTCAATTATGAAAATACAAAAAATCAATTGTAAGCCTAGCTTATACTAAGAGTTATTAATCATGTGCTTGTTTTTGACATGAATCACCAGTTACTTTTTTCAAGTGAGAAATCTATTTATAATAAACCTCTTAATTTAGTTTTAATCCAATATAGCATAAAAGCTACTTTAGTTGGTTGAATGGATTAAGACCTAATTAATGGGAATTATCATGGACTGATTTCCATTTTTGAAAATATAACTATTGGTTGAAATGTTTGAGGGAATTATTCAAAAACAAGATGCCCCATGTTGGTATTTTGTTAACCATATTACCTAGGAAAAGAGACTCGTTATTCATGTGTGGATGTTATAAGGTTTGAAGGAACGTCCTATTTACCCTTATTTGTTTATTGTTTGTGCACATATGCATACATACATGCATTACATGACATATCATTAATCCCGTCTAGCTCACAGCCCTGGATTACGATAGTTCAAAAGCTTACTACAATCCGACCTACGTCGGAGATGAAGAATCTAGCAGCAACTCAATTACTTTCTCACCAAAAGTAATGGAGCCCAAACAAATTTAAAGAATGGTGGATGACGCCCTCAATGCTAAAATGGAAGAACTAAAGGAGACCCTGGTTGAGACTATGAAGAACTAATTGGCTATAATTTTAAAAAATAATGCCGAAGCATTTGCTAGCACCAAGAAGCCAAAGGACGAGGGGAAGGCTAAAGTTAGTGAAGTGGTTTTTGATGATGATAAGGTGATCATTGATGATGATGACGATTGGGCTCAATACTTCTAAAATCCTCAAGACAAGAAGAAAGAGCCGAAGATTGTTGAAAGATCAGCTGTGGAGAAAACTAAAACTTCAGATGTTCAAAAGAATATTGCGGATTTGGAAATCTTCATCTCCATGTGATGCCTTCCTTCGCTAGGTACAATGGTACTAGAAATCTTCATCTCCATGTGAAGCAGTACATCACTGCCATGCAATCTGCCAGAGCTACTGAAGCTCAAACTCTCAGGTATTTCATGCTCTCATTGGACCCTGTTGTCCGAAATTGGTTTAACACCTTAGAGGAAAGTACTAAAAAAGATTGGAACATGTTGTACAAGGCTTTCACTCAGCAATATGGGTATAATGTCAAGCTAGAAGTAACCTGATGGAGGTGGAAGCCATTAGGCAAAGACTAAATGAGAATTTTGTGGACTATGTGAAGAGATGGAGAAATAAGGTTGCTTTGCTCAAGAAGAGGCCTGATGAGTCATATCAGATTAGGATGATTGTGAGAGTGGTGTTGCCTAGTCTTCGTGAAAAGATGTCTCATACACTCATCTATGATTTGAAAGATCTTCTCCAAGCTGGTCTACACATTAAAGAGAGGGAAAGGGAGAAGAATCGCTTTTCGGCAAGAAGGAATGAGAAAGTGAACTACCATTCGGGTAATCAAAGCACGCAAAAAGAAGTTGATGTTAATGCAACTGGTCGAGGAAATAAAAGACAATTCTTAGAGTTGGGAAAACCTCTATCTTGGGTTTTCCACAAGCTACAGAAGAAAGGATTATTACAACCATTGGCTCCTTGACCGCTACATAATTCTCTGCCACCAAACTTCAATGCTGAGGCCTTCTGTCAATTTTATCAAATGCAAGAGCATGAGATGGACAAATGTGCTCATCTAAGACATGAGATCCAAGATTTGATTGACAATAGTATGCTACCTGAGCCGGATAAGCCAAATACTAAAATCAATTCTCTGCCTAAGTTCAACAGAGTGCCACCACCAGCAACTTTCATGGTAGCAGGAGGATTGGAAGAAGATCTTGTCGTATCCTCCTTTCAAGATGGGAATATTGAAGATGTGAAAGGAGAAGAAGCTTAACTCAACAAACTTCCCTTGGCTTGTTTGTTTTTTGTTTAATTTTTTTAAATTAGTGTTTTATGGAACAATTATAATTTTTAAAATTAAGATTGTTTGAATAAATTACTTTCATCAAAATTTTTGTTGGTCTTTGTTCATTTTGGTGCTCAGCCAATGAGGAATCTAGCTTCATGATTCATTAATTAATATATTTATGCATCATGACTTGAATGACTTTGCTAGGTGAGGGAATTGTTCCATAGCATTGAGTTATGTATGCTTACTTAGAGAGGACTCCTGCATGAGTACCTTTGTCTATGTAATATCCCAAAGTATGCCCTAGAAGTTTTGGAATTATTGTGGTATTTGGATTTGAAGTATATGTTTAATGGAAAGAGAAAAGAAGTAAAGAGAGATGTGTATATGTTGTATATATAGAGATATATACAACATATACAAGTCAAATTATTATATGGTCAAAAGAAGATATTTATTTATTTATTTTAAATTTAATTAAGTAATTAAAAAGGAAATTTAATATGAGTGGAAGAGGAAAATAATTGATTATTTTAATATTATTTTTGCTTGGTGGAGGTTTAAAGAGATTGAGTATGTGACTTTGCTTCTCATTTTTCTTCTTCTCTTCTTCTTTTCCTTTCTTGGCCGGTTCTTTCCAAAGCAAGAGAGCAAGAGAGAGTTTTGATTTTCCAAGATCAAAATTAAAGGAGATTTCAAGTAGTTAAGTTGGAAATCCAAGAAGTTTCATCATTTTTGGTAAGTTCCCTCTTGATTCTCTTATTTTATTTGAAGTTGTGTTTGGGTTTGATAGATTGTTGTTGGTAGTAAGAGTGTGTTTGATTGTGGTGTGTTTGAGAGTGTTGGATTTGAATTGAAATAAGGAGTTAGGTTGATGTTGGTGTTGGAAGTGTATGAGTTGTGTTTGTGTTAGGATTGTGAATTGGTGATTATTATTGTAGATGTTGAGTTTGATTAATTATTCTTGTAGATCTTCATGATATTGGTGTTTAATTAAGTTTAAAGCATAGAATACATGAATTTGGTCCGAAACAGAAGCATTTTGGATGCCACGCCCATGGCCCTTGGCTGCCATGACCGTGGCCATTGGAAGTCATGGTCGTGAGGGTTTTGAGCAAGGGAGGCAGATCCATTTACTAACCCATGCCCGTGGGGTTGGGAGGCCACGACTGTGGGGTCCTAGAGAGAAATGTTGGCTTGTAGTTTATGATCTATGGGTCTAGTATGAGATTAATAGGTGAATAATTGTATTGGAATTCATGTGAATTTGTAATTAAGTGTGTATTATTCCTTTTGGATTAGGTTGTGAAGAGGTTGAATTGCCCTAACCTAAGTGTTGAAGATTCTTGGAAGAGGAAGTGTATAGATTGGGGTAAGTTGTTCTAGAGATAAGTGCAAACCCTACATTATTGCATACATTTACATGACATTGGAAATTAACACATTTAGTTGTAAATGTGTTAAGTAATCTATTACATTGTTAATACATTTGATTAATGTTATGATTAATATAATGTGAAAGATATGATGATCATTCATAATGTATGCTCAATGCAATTAGTTATGAATACTTTAATGATGAATTGCTTTGATATGAATTGAGATATGATAAGATGTGAAGCCATTATGGTTGACTATAATTATTCAAATGAAATAAGTGGGGCATGTTTGCCTAGATGATGATGTCCAATGCAATTAATTATGTATACTTTATTGATGAGATGTGAAGCCATTGTTGTTGGCTATAATGATGCGAATGAGATCATTGAGGCATGGTTGCCTAAATGATCATGAGAAAATGAGAATGGAATTGATAATGAAATAATGAATAAATTGTGTGTCTAATGTGTTATTCCATTTTTAGAGTTTTGTTGTTGGTGGCATGGCTAATAGTAACAATCTCTTAAAGCTAGGTTGGGCTTGATCCTTGAAGCCAAATTGGGTTGAAGTTGAGCATGCTTTACTCCCCTTGAAGTTTGGTTGGGTCTAGTCCTTGAAGCCTAGTTGAGATGTTACAACCCTTGAATCTAGGTTGGGTTTGGTTCTTGAAGCCAAGTTGGGTTAATACTTAGCATGCTTTGTTCCCCTTGAAGCTTGGTTGAGCCAAATCCTTGAAGCCTAGTTGGGATAATGATAATGATAAATGTGATAATTGAACTAAAACATTAACTCTGAAAGTTGAATGGCATATTAGTGTCTTTTGGGCACATGCTTGTCTTTGTTTAAATGTGATTTATGAATGGTGAAACAAATGAAGAATGAGATTCAATGTAAGACTTTGAAATATGATATTCTTATGTATTGTTTATAGTGTTTGAACATATGATATTGGCATTGCATTGAAACATATTGTCATTGGGGTTTGTACGACTAAGCCGTTGGCTTAGCGCAATTGTGGTTCATCGCGCAGGTGACAGGGTCGAGCCAGAGAGTTCATCTAGACCGAGTCGAGTCTAGATTTTGAAGTGTTGATTGTGAGCTTAAAGATCAAAGACTGACTGCCAAACATGTATAAACTTTATGTTTTGCAAAAATTTAATTTTGATGTTTATGTATTTGTAAATATCTCTACATTTTCCACTGCGTATTGAATGAACATTTTATTTATTGTATTTTATGATATAACTTAAATGTTTTGAGTTTGCTCATATTATTGTATAAAGGAATGAATTGTTTATTTAGTAAACCGTAGCATTCTTATATTCGGTATATGTATATTACAGGTGTCGTAATATGTAGTGTGCGTATACGGGGTATAGGGGTGTTACAATTGTTTTGGTATCAGAGCCTAGGTTTGAGATTATCAACCCAGGTAAATTGTAAGGAAAAAGAAAATTTTGATTTTAAAATGTGATTTTTAAATAAGATATATGCTTTGGTATTGGCAGTCTCCGATCTTTAATGAGGTATATTCTGCTTTGTTTGTAGATATAGATAGTGATGGCGTCTCAGTCACGTCAGTCTATAAAAGGTAGTGCTGAGAGCGTAGCTCCTGAAGAGAGTAGAGATGGAGCTAGAGTTGAGAGAGCTAGTGAGGCCCCTGCTCCTGTGCTAGGGAGATCAGCTGCTGATGAGGTTCCCCCAGGTTGGTTACGGCATGTGGTAGAATTGTTGAGGCGAGCTCCAGTGCAGCCGCCACCGCCACCACAACCGCAAGTACCGGTGAGGTATTATGATAAATTGAGGAAGTATGGGGCTGAGGAATTTCTTGGTACTACAGATCCGGCAGTAGCTGAGCAGTGGTTGGATAGAGTGCAGAGGGTATTTATCCAGTTGCAAGCTACTCCTGAAGAGAAATTTGATTATGCTAGATCCCTTCTTCAGAAAGATGCTTATGATTGGTGGAAGACGGTTCCTCATGCTATGGATGATCCACCAACGTTGTCTTATAGTGATTTTCTGAGGGAGTTTGAGCATAAATATACCCCGAGGGAGTATAAGGACGTCAAAAAGATGGAATTTCTGAATTTGAGACAAGATAACCGGACTGTGACAAAGTATGAGGTAGAGTTCATCCGGTTGAGTCATTATGCCGGGGGGATTATTACAGATGAGATAGACCAGTGTAGGAGGTTTAAGGAGGGATTGAGGCCCTCTATTATGTGTATTGTTGCTGGATCTCGGTATCAGGATTTTTCTCAATTGGTTGCAGCAACTAGAAGTGTTGAGAGAGCACAATCTAATGCAACAGCTGCTACTGAAGAGGAGACCAGAGTTAGGAGATCACAGTTTGAGGCAGGGTCTTCATCTATAAAGAGAGGCAGAGGAAGTTTTATTCCAAGAATTAGTAGGAGCTAGAGACAGTCAAGTAGGTCAGTTCAGTATCAGAGGCAGAGATCGAGACCTACAGTTTCTGTAGCGAGTGCTCCAACTCCAGTGGTTCAGAGATCTATTTCACCTGTATGTGTTCATTGTGGTAGGACCCATAGGGATACTTGTTGGAAGACGGGTGGATCAGGAGTATGCTTTAGATGTGGGTCACCAGCTCATTTCATCAAAGATTGCCCTGAGTTACAGGAGGATAGACAGATTGATACTGCAGCTTCTCGACCTAGTATTAGTAGAGGTGGTCGAGGGGTCAGAGGTTTCAGTAGAGGAGGTTGACCTGGGATCAGTCAGAGAGGAGGCTCTACATCCGGAGGCAGTAGGCCAGATGAGGCTGGGTCTTCTCAGAGAGTGTATGTGATGCAGAGGCAGCCGGATGCTTCAGCAGTTATTGCGGGTACATTTTCTTTATTTGATATTTTAGTTCTTGCTTTGATTGATCTAGGATCTACTCATTCATATATAAGTGCATCTATCTTGCCTGTGTCTGAATTGCATTCAGAGTCCTTAGGATTTGATGTCTTGGTGACAAATCCTTTAGGGCATAGTGTGGTTGTTAGCAAGGTGCACCGAGATAGTTCAGTTGTGGTGCAAGGTGAGAAGTTTTTGGGTGATTTAATTGAAATGCCTTTTAAAGAATATGATTTGATCTTAGGCATGGATTGGTTGTCTAAGCATGGAGCAGTGGTAGACTGTCAAAAGAAGTGTGTTACTTTGAGAACCGGTGATGGTAGAAGTGTAATGGTATCTAGTGAGCAGAGACAACTTGCATCCTTGATTGTGTCGGCTTTTGTAGCTAGAAAATTGATTAGAAAAGGGTGTGATGCTTATCTTGCTCATGTTATGGATACCAGAGTAGTGGGTTCTCAACTTGATAGTATACCCACAGTTGCGGAATTTCCAGATGTTTTTCCTAAGGAGTTGCCAGGGTTACCCCCTGAGAGAGAGGTTGAGTTTGGTATCGATTTGTTGCCTGGTACCACTCCCATCTCTATTACTCCTTATCGAATGGCACCTACTGAGTTGAGAGAGTTGAAGGTGCAGTTGCAAAAGTTGTTGGATAAAGGGTTTGTTCGCCCTAGTGTTTCTCCATGGGGAGCTCCTGTTTTGTTTGTAAAGAAGAAGGATGGTACTTTGAGATTATGCATCGATTATAGGCAATTGAACAAAGTGACTATCAAGAATAAGTATCCTTTGCCTCGGATTGATGATCTCTTCGATCAGTTGAAGGGAGCAGCAGTGTTTTCCAAGATTGATTTGAGATCAGGGTACCATCAGTTGAGGGTTAGAGCTGAAGATGTTTCTAAGATAGCTTTCCGCACAAGATATGGGCATTATGAGTTTTTAGTGATGCCTTTTGGATTGACGAATGCACCTGCAGCTTTTATGGATTTGATGAATAGGGTGTTTAAGCCCTACCTGGATCAGTTTGTGGTGGTTTTTATTGATGATATTTTGGTGTATTCACGTAATGAAGAGGAGCATGACAAGCATTTGCGGATTGTGTTGCAGACCTTGAAAGAGAAGCAATTGTATGCTAAGCTGTCGAAGTGTGAGTTTTGGCTTGATTAAGTAACTTTTCTGGGTCATATAGTTTCAGCAGATGGTATAAGAGTTGATCCGAGTAAAGTTGAGGCTATTTTGAATTGGAGTCCACTGAAGTCTGTAACTGAAGTTAGAAGTTTTCTGGGTTTGGCAGGCTATTATTGACGCTTTGTGAAAGGTTTTTCTTTGATAGCTACTCCACTCACCAGATTACTTCGAAAGGGAGTTAGATTTGTGTGGACAGATCAGTGTCAAGCTAGTTTTGAGCAGTTGAAGGAGATGTTGACTCAAGCTCCTGTTCTTGCTTTGCCTGTGGAAGATAAACCATATGTGATTTACAGTGATGCTTCACATAATGGTTTAGGTTGTGTTTTGATGCAAGAGGGTAAAGTTATACTTATGCTTCTAGGCAGTTGAAGCCACATGAGCTTAATTACCCGACGCATGATTTGGAGTTAGCAGCCATAGTGTTTGCTTTGAAGATTTGGCGGCACTAATTTTATGGAGAGAAATGTTTTATTTATACAGATCATAAGAGTTTGAAATATTTGGGTGTTTAAAGAGAGCTTAATCTTCAGCAAAGACGATGGTTGGAGCTGATCAAAGACTACGACTGTTTGATTGATTATCATCCTGGTAAGGTAAATGTTGTTGCTGATGCCTTGAGTCGGAAGTCTTTGGCAAGTTTGGTTGTTTATTCGCTCTCGTTGCTTGTTGAGTTAAGAGCATTCCATGCTAGTTTCAAATTATGTGATGATGGAGCCTTGTTAGCTCAGTTGCATTTGAGACCGGTGTTGTTGGATCAGATTAAAGAGGCTCAATTGGTTGATGAGAAAATTCATAAGATTGTTTCAGATTGCCAAAATGGGGAGAGCCTAGAATTCCATGTGAGAAGTGATGGTAGCCTTTGGTTCAAGTATAGATTGTGTGTTCCTGATGATGCAAGATTGAGAAAGATTATTTTAGAGGAAGCACACCAGTCGGTTTTTGCTGTGCACCCTGGGAGTACTAAAATGTATCAGGATTTGAAGCAACATTACTGGTGGTCAGGTATGAAGAAAGACATAGCGGAATTTGTGTCCAAGTGTCTCACTTGTCAAAGGGTGAAAGCTGAGCATCAAGTTCCAACAGGGTTGCTTCAACCTTTAGCAGTACCTGAATGGAAATGGGAGAGAGTGACAATGGATTTTGTGTCTGGTTTGCCATTGACTCAGAAGAAGCATGATGCTATCTGGGTGATTGTTGATCGATTGACAAAGACAGCTCATTTTCTTCCAGTTTGGATGGACTATTCTCTTGAGAAGTTAGCTGAGATGTATATCAGTGAAATAGTGAAGTTGCATGGAGTCCCAATTTCTTTAGTGTCTGATTGAGATCCTCGGTTTACTTCAAGGTTTTGGAGAAGTTTACATGGTGCTTTGGGTTCTCGATTGCACTTTAGCACTGCTTTTCATCCGTAGACAGATGGGCAGTCAGAGAGAGTGATACAGATTATAGAGGATATGTTGAGAAGCTGTGTCATTGATTTTTCTGGAAGTTGGGACAGATTTTTGCCACTTGTGGAATTTGCTTACAACAACAGTCATCAATCTAGTATTAGAATAACACCATTTGAGGCTTTATATGGAAGAAGATGCAGAACGCCTCTATGTTGGAACGAAGTTGGAGAAGGCAAATTGGTTGGTCCTGATTTGATTAAAGAGACGGAAGAAAAAGTGAAAATAATTCGGGATCGATTAAAAGCACCTTCAGATCGGCAGAAATCTTATTCAAATTTGAAGAGGAGAGACATAGAATTTGATGTTGGAGATAAAGTATTTTTGAAAGTATCTCCTTGGAAAAAGATTTTAAGATTTGGTCGAAAAGGGAAGCTAAGTCCTCGTTTTATTGGACCTTATGAAGTATTAGAAAGAGTTGGACCAGTTGCTTATCGACTTGCTTTGCCGCCTGAGTTGGATAGAATCCATAATGTTTTCCATGTTTCTATGCTACGGAGGTACAGATCAGATCCATCTCATATTTTACCAGTTGAATTTATTGAGATGAGTTCGGATCTGACATTTGAAGAAGAACCAATTGCTATTTTTGCACATGAAGTGAAAGAGTTGAGAAATAAGAAAGTGCCACTTGTGAAAGTTCTTTGGAAGAATCATGGTAGAAAAGAGGCAACTTGGGAGAGTGAGCAATCGATGCGAAATCAATATCCTCAGTTGTTTCAAACTTGATATCAGGTAATTTCGAGGACGAAATTTCTTTTTAGAGGGGGAGAATTGTAATATCCCAAAGTATGCCCTAGAAGTTTTGGAATTATTGTGGTATTTGGATTTGATGTATATGTTTAATGGAAAGAGAAAAGAAGTAAAGAGAGATGTGTATATGTTGTATATATAGAGATATATACAACATATACAAGTCAAATTATTATATGGTCAAAAGAATATATTTATTTATTTATTTATTTTAAATTTAATTAAGTAATTAAAAAGGAAATTTAATATCAGTGGAAGAGGAAAATAATTGATTATTTTAATATTATTTTTGCTTGGTGGAGGTTTAAAGAGATTGAATATGTGACATTGCTTCTCATTTTTCTTCTTCTCTTCTTCTTTTCCTTTCTTGGCCTGCTCTTTCCAAAGAAAGAGAGCAAGAGAGAGTTTTGATTTTCCAAGATCAAAATTAAAGGAGATTTCAAGTAGTTAAGTTGGAAATCCAAGAAGTTTCATCATTTTTGGTAAGTTCCCTCTTGATTCTCTTGTTTTATTTGAAGTTGTGTTTGATTTTGATAGATTGTTGTTGATAGTAAGAGTGTGTTTGATTGTGGTGTGTTTGAGAGTGTTGGATTTGAATTGAAATAAGGAGTTAGGTTGATGTTGGTGTTGGAAGTGTATGAGTTGTGTTTGTGTTAGGATTGTGAATTGGTGATTATTGTTGTAGATGTTGAGTTTGATTAATTATTCTTGTAGATCTTCATGATATTGGTGTTTAATTAAGTTTAAAGCATAGAATACATGAATTTGGTCCGAAACAGAAGAATTTTGGATGCCACGCCCGTGGCCCTTGGCTGCCATGACCGTGGCCTTTGGAAGCCATGGGCGTGGGGTTTTGAGCAAGGGAGGCAGATCCATTTGCCCGTGGGGGTTGGGAGGCCACGACCGTGGGGTCCTGGAGAGAGATGTTGGCTTGTTGTTTATGATCTATGGGTCTAGTATGAGACTAATAGGTGAATAATTGTATTGGAATTCATGTGAATTTGTAATTAAGAGTGTATTATTCCTTTTGGATTAGGTTGTGAAGAGGTTGAATTGCCCTAACCTAAGTGTTGAGGATTCTTGGAAGTGGAAGTGTATAGATTGGGGTAAGTTGTTCTTAAGGTAAGTACAAACCCTACATTATTGCATACATTTACATGACATTGGGACTTAACACATTTAGTTGTAAATGTGTTAAGTAATCTATTACATTGTTAATACATTTGATTAATGTTATGATTTGTATAATGTGAAAGATATGATGATCATTCATAATGTATGCTCAATGCAATTGGTTATGAATACTTTAATAATGAATTGCTTTGATATGAATTGAGATATGATAAGATGTGAAGCCATTGTGGTTGACTTTAATGATTCAAATGAAATAAGTGGGGCATGTTTGCCTAAATGATGATGTCCAATGCAATTAATTATGTATACTCTATTGATGAGATGTGAAGCCATTGTTGTTGGCTATAATGATGCAAATGAGATCATTGAGGCATGGTTGCCTAAATGATCATGAGAAAATGAGAATGGAATTGATAATGAAATAATGAATAAATTGTGTTCTAATGTGTTATTCCATTTTTAGAGTTTTGTTGTTGATGGAATGCCTAATAGTAACAATCTCTTGAAGCTAGGTTGGGCTTGATCCTTGAAGCCAAATTGGGTTGAAGTTGAGCATTCTTTACTCCCCTTGAAGTTTGGTTGGGTCTAGTCCTTGAAGCCTAGTTGAGATGTTACAACCCTTGAAGCTAGGTTGGGTTTGGTTCTTGAAGCCAAGTTGGATTGATACTTAGCATGCTTTGTTCCCCTTGAAGCTTGGTTGAGCATAATCCTTGAAGCCTAGTTGGGATAATGATAATGATAAATGTGATAATTGAACCAAAACATTAACTCTGAAAGTTGAATGGCATATTAGTGTCTTTTGGGCCCATGCTTGTCTTTATTTAAATGTGATTTATGAATGGTGAAACAAATGAAGAATGAGATTCAATGTAAGACTTTGAAATATGATATTCTTATGTATTGTTTATAGTGTTTGAACATATGATATTGGCATTGCATTGAAACATATTGTCATTGGGGTTTGTACGACTAAGCCGTTGGCTTAGCGCGATTGTGGTTCATCGCGCAGGTGACAGGGTCGAGCTAGAGAGTTCATCTAGACCGAGTCGAGTCTAGATTTTGAAGTGTTGATTGTGAGCTTAAAGATCAAAGACTGACTGCCAAACATGTATAAACTTTATGTTTTGCAAAAATTTGATTTTGATGTTTATGTATTTGTAAATATCTCTACATTTTTCGCTGCGTATTGAATGAACGTTTTATTTATTGTATTTTATGATATAACTTAAATGATTTGAGTTTGCTTATATTATTGTATAAAGGAATGAATTGTTTGTTTAGTAAACCGTAGCATTCTTATATTCGGTATACGTATATTACAGGTGTAGTAATATGTAGTGTGCGTATACGGGGTATAGGGGTGTTGCGGTCTAGGTCCTAGTCAATCTTAGAACATGCTTTGAAAAATTTTTGAGGCAAAATTGAACTCTACTTATTTAAGGGAGAGTTGATCTAGGCATTGTTTGGTTAGCCAACAACTAGTATCCACCCAGTTAAATATCAATCCCTAGTTGTCCCCTTGAACCTTCATAAAGTTTTAGTTTTCTTTTCATTGGCTTACAAACCCCCAAAAACCTACCCTGAGCAATCGTGATGCTTTTCACAAGTCGTATGATCGCTAAGGTGAAGAGGCAAGAAGATCAAAGAATGGAATGCATAGCCAAAACCGTAAGGATAGTTGATGTTCTCAAAACCATAAGGGTAATTGAAGTTCACCTAATATCTCTAATCTATCAAGACAATATCAGAGTAACAAATGATTTATCCCTGTTAAAGAAGATTTATGTCACTCCACTCATCCATTATGAGAAACCCAAGTTGGTACAAACAAGATGACTCTTTTAGAGCTAGAACAAAAATAAAGAAAGAAAGAAAAAAAAAAGAAGAAACAAAAGAAAAGGAAAAAAAGAAGAAAAGAAAACAAAGAAAAAGAAAATAAAATAAAACCCAAAACGGTTCAAAAAGCCAACTAAGTTCTCTTTTACCTAAAGCAGCAAAAGACTTACATAAGGACAGTTTGACTTGAATTGGTCTAACTCAACCAAAGATTCGATCAAAATTAGAGAGATAGAAGAAAGGTCGCCCAATTCCTGATAGTCCTGTACTTGATAGTCGTACTGGAAAGAAGAACAAAATGATAAAATGCTCAAAGAAAAGGAGTAAGAAAAGAAAGAGAAAGAAAAGGGAAAAGAAGAAAGAAAGGGAATATGGGTATCATCCTTTTTATAAAGGAAAAGACAGTCCCAATCAAGATCTAGATTATCGTCAAGGAGAAAGAAGAATATTCAAAGCTCTATCTTATTCCTACTTCCAACTGTCTGAATAAGAAATTTATAGTGTGAGGGGTTTGCCCATTGTGTCACAACGACTCCAATTTACAATTGGCCTCCACTTAATCCATGTCCCTTATAGACCCAGTTTCAAGCCTTTTAAAGACCTATTGATCTCTCTTGGTAAGTAGAGTCTATTAGTGGAGATAGTTTGAATAAGCATGCATATGAGATAGACAATATTCAAACTCACAATATTCAAACTCAATGAGACCTTTGACCAAGTGATGTGTATGTGCCTATATGAAGTGCAATAATTCTTGCTTGAATAGAAATGATTCCTGAGCTTAGTACGATAACTAGGGTTGTCATGTTATAGATGTGTTAATTTGAAAAATCAAGTCCTGAGGTACGTTGACATTGATTTGGCATAGCCAACATTTGATTTCAAAAAAAAATTTAAATAAATGTTTTTGTCACACGAAGCCTTCAAGTTAAGAGAAGTTTGTTGAACCATTAAACCTCAAAAGACACATTGGGCAAAGTAAATGATTATTGGCAGGGTCATGAAGAAGCTACCAACTGACATGCCAAAACATAGTTTGAAATGGATGTATCCCTAACTCTGCTGCTTGGGTCTCACCACTCATATCCTCGACATCTTGAAGATAAAAGCCATAAATGCAGAGCCTTCTGTCATTCCAATGAAAGATCTGAACATGTATTTGGAAGGAGTCAATGAGAACACTTTAGTTGATTATCTTGGTCTGTGAGTCAATAGAACCATTGTAAGTGTTATTCATGCATAGCAAACACCCTGTGAAGTAAAGTATCAAAAGAAGATATTGAATCAGGGGGCATGGAGGGTCCATTGCTTGAGGAAGCTTGAGTCATTTTGCAAAAGAAAGAAGAGGTGCATGCTTATGAAAGGGACCAGACAAAATACAAACATCAATCAGAGCTTCCATGAGAAAAATCATTGGTTTGAGCCTACATAAGGGGCACAATTTCTCCATTTTAATTTTTGAGTTTTTACGTATACAAACTATTTCCAAACTTACTTTCAAATTTTTTGGTCCAGAATCCAAATCACTTTTTGAGTCCAGAACACACCACTGGGTCTAGAACCCAAATCACTTTTGAGTCCAGAACTCACCACCAGGTCCAGAACCCAAATCACTTTTAAGTCCAGAACTCACCACCTGGTCGAGAACCCAATCAAATTTAATCTTTAATCGAGCACCCAAAATCAATTTCGGGTCGAGCACCCAAAATTTAGTTTTGGATCGAGAAACTAAATCCAAATTCAGTTTAGGATTGAGTATCCAAATCCATTTCGAGTATCCAAATCAAGTTTAGGATCGAGTATCCCAATCCAGTTTAGGATTGAGTATCCAAATCTAGTTTAGGATCGAGTATCCAAATCCAATTTAGGATCGAGTATCCAAATCCAGTTTAGGATGGAGCATTCAAACCCAGTTTAGGATCGAGTATCCAAATCCAATTTAGGATCGAGTATCCAAACCCAGTTTATGATCGAGTATCCCAATCCAGTTTAGGATCGAGTATCCAAATCTAGTTTAGTATCGAGTATCCAAATCCAGTTTAGGATCAAGTATCCAAACCCAATTTAGGATCGAGTATCCAAATCCAATTTAGGATCGAGTATCCAAATCGAGTTTAGGATCGAGTATCCAAATCCAGTTTAGGATCAAGCATCCAAATCCAGTTTAGGATAGAGCATCCAAATCTAGTTTAGGATCAAGCATCCAAATCTAGTTTAGGATCGAGTATCCAAATCCAGTTTAGGAAATATCCAAATCCAGTTTAGGATCGAGTATCCAAATCTAGTTTAGGATTGAGCATCCGAATCCAGTTTAGGATCGAGCATCCAAATCCATTTCCAAGTCGAGCATCCACATCCAGTTTAAGATTGAGTATCCAAATCCAGTTTTGGGTTTATCACCCAACTCCTATCTCGGGTCTAAGTACCCAATCTAGTTATGGGTCCAAGTACCCAATCTCGGGTCTAAGTACCCAAATTAAATCCAGATACCCATCCTCATCCAAAATCTGTTCAAAGTCATGTTGTTTTTCACTCTCTTCTACAGAAAGTCTCAGATCATTCAAGCACGGGGCAAACTGTAAACCCTTAATTTTTGACCTAGTCCAAAATATTTTTTGTCATATTTTAATTATTTTAATTACTTATAATATTGAATAGTTATTTTTAAATAAAAATAAAAAAATAAAAAGTGAAAAAATAAAAGATCAAATGGATCGGCGAGCGATGTCGTGCAACATGGCAATTTCACCCCAACAATTGTCTGCGGCGAATTGGGCACTCCCAATTTGCTGCACATAATCAACTTTCACCCAGCCAGATCCTCACGGTAATTTTTGCCAGCGCAGGCCCAGCAGCTCGCGCGCACTGCCGATTTTTTGACCAAACCTTATTTCACACGATTTTGTGATTTTTCCTAAACAGTTGGTATTTTCTTATTAAAATAGGATTAGGACTTTTTGTTTTCCTATAAATAATAGTATTTAACATAATAAAAATGAAGGAATAAAAGGAGAAAAAGGATTGGAATTTTATTTTGGCCAGGAGAGAGTAGGAAGATTTTTTGGGACTTTGAGAGCCAGCAGCACAGAAAAGAAATCAGCAAGGAAACTAAAATATTAAGCAGAGAGCAACGAATCTGAAAAAAAAAATCAAGCAGAAAAAATAATCAACAAGGTAGTAGCTTAGCTCACTGTCTTGTTCTCAATTCAACCAAAAAATACAAAGGTAGTGTAATCATTGTCTTTGCCAAAGCTCATCCAGAATTTCGTTCAAACAATTTTGGTGGAGCCAACAAATGGAGGTGTGTCTTTCTAACTTAATTCATTTAAATTTATATTGCGATAACTTATTATTATTTCATCTATCAAATTTTCTTCATTTAAAGTTCATTCTTTTAACTTTTAATTTATATACCAATATACAGTAAGCATAGTAGTTCATTTTATTGTTTGCATGACTAGTAGTTTGTTCCATTAAACCATCATATCATTAGATCATTCAAATAATGTTTTAAACATCCGGTAGCCATATTACATATAATTATTTATCAAAAATCCATGTTAAAAGTGTTCTTAGTGTTTTGATAATAATCATATTTTGATAAAACCCTAATCTATATTTCTAAAGATCAAAAACCCTAAAAACTCTAATTTCCCATCTAAAACCCTAAAAAACCATATTGCATGTTTAAAACCCTAATCATTTTCCATAAGAATTCCAAACACTAATTTAAATTAAGCCCTAATTTATTTTGTTAAAACCTTAATCAATTTTGTTTATTTTATTATCACAGCAGTTATTTCCTTTTAAATATTTAAGTTTTAATCTTATTTTCATTAGCTTGTACCTTATTTACTTCAATCCCAAATTATAAATTTTAATCACACAGTGGCATAATCTTTCTAAAATAATAAACCTAACAATAATACTAGTTCTTTAAGATTCCAAAACCCTACATAATTTTTCCTGAATTCAAAATTCTTTAAAACCCTAATTCTAAATACCAAAATCCTATTTCCTAAAACTTTAAATCCCAGAACCCTAATTTCTTAAATCCAAAATCCTAAACCTTAACGTTGTTTATTTAATGGATTGAATTCTAATTTTATTTATTTATTTGATTATGTGATTTGTTATATGTTAATGATAAATGGTGCATTTTATTTTATGAATGGTTTGCTTTTATTTATATTTAGATGATTGAATATTTTTTATTCATCTTAGTTTTAAAATTGTAAGTGGTATGTTTCCACTTTGTGGGTACCTCATTAGTTAAATTTTATGTAATTTATTTTATTTTAAAGTTTTTGGACCAATATAAAGGACACGTTTCCACCTTTCAATGGGTGTCCTATTTAGTTTTAGACATGGATGATGTAAGGACATGTTTTCATCCTCGGATGGGTATCCATTTATTTGCTTTGTTTGGACATTGTTTTGATTTTAATAAAATGATGCTTTATTTTAATTGTTGCATGTAGTATGGATAATATCATTATATTTAAGAATTTTATAATATTATGACCTGAAAAGGAGTTCAGTTCCAATGAACTGGGCGTTGTGGGGGTGCTGGGCCATTTCTCACCTTCCCCACACGTACCCAACTTTTCAAACCTATTAAGGGGTTGGGGATTCCTTAGGAATCGAGTCATCCACCCCTTTCTTTTTCCCAGCCCATCTGGGTGGTGACTCCATTTTCTTCATTTTTAAGCTCGTGTTCTCTAAGGCCCAGAGCCTAAATAGTATCGAAGTCGTAAGAACCATTCCACCGGGATGGTTAATGATAAATGGTTTATTTTATTTTATGAATGGTTTGATTTTATTTATAATTAGATGATTGAATATTCTTTTATTCATCTTAGTTTTAAAAGTGTAAGAGGTATGTTTCCACTTTGTGGGTACCTCATTAGTTAAATTTTATGTAATTTATTTTATTTTAAAGTTTTTGGACCAATATAAAGGGCACGTTTTCACCTTTCGATGGGTGTCCTATTTTGTTTTAGACATGGACGATGTAAGGACATGTTTTCATCCTTGGATGGGTGTCCATTTATTTGCTTTGTTTGGACATTGTTTTGATTTTAATATAATGATGCTTTATTTTAATTGTTACATGTAGTATGGATAATATCATTATATTTAAGAATTTTATAATATTATGACCTGAAAAGGAGTTCGGTTCCAATGAATTGGGCGTTGTGGGGGTGCTGGGCCATTTCTCACCTTCCCCACACGTACCCAACTTTTCAAACCTATTAAGGGGTTGGGGATTCCTTAGGAATTGAGTCATCCACCCCTTTCTTTTTCCCAGCCCATCCGGGTGGTGACTCCATTTTCTTCAGGTTTAAGCCCGTGTTCTCTAAGGTCTGAGCCTAAATAGTGTCAAAGTCGTAAGAACCATTCCACAGGGAGTGGAGGTGAAAATCCCTACTCACAATCACATTTTACCATTTCAACAACATACATTCAAACTTTAATAATTATTTTAATCAAATTATTATGAACAACACTTTCCTTGTGAAACGACCTTGGGAGAATCACCATTGCTACAATAATCTTGAATACTTGAGAGTGTCACTTTGTACTAGTGTTTAGTAGAGTGCAACAAGTTTTTGGCGCCATTACTGGGGAAGGCTATTTTTAGTAATAGTTTGATTCTTTTATTTTAATTGCTTAATTGTTTAAAGTGTTCCTTTTTGAATTGCCTAAATGATTTATGCAAGGACAAAGGTCTAAGGCAACAAACTTGTTTCCTTTGTAGACAACATCCATAGACGTCATAAACCCGAGGGAGTGTGTCCTTTGGGATAAGAGGGAGAAAACACCGAAAAGCAATTTGGGGAGAACACGAAAGTAGCAGAAATGAGTGAAGTAGAGGAGCCGGCCATAAAGGAGTTTACCCAACCAATTATTGGAGTAACTACATCATGTATAAGGTTGAGCAATGCAATAAGAAATCACAAACTTAAAAACACTCATTATAGTATGTGTGAGCGGGGATTTTTGCCCCCACTCCCGGTGGAATGGTTCTTGCGACTTCAGCACTGTTTAGGCTCGGGGCCTTAGAGAACACGAGCCTAAGCTCAGAGAAAATGGAGTCGTCATCGGGACAGGCCGGGAAAAAAGAAAGGGGTGGATGACTAGATTCCTAAGGAATCCCTAACCCTCTAATGGGTTCTGAAAGTTGGGTATATGTGGGGAAGGTGAGAAATGACCCAGCACCACCGCAACGTCCGGTTCATTGGAACTAGCCTCCTTTGTAGGTCTTAATATTATAAAATTCTTAAATATAACAATATTATCCATGCTACATGCAACAATTAAAATAAAGCATCATTATATTAAAATCAAAGCAATGCCCAAACAAAGCAAATAAATGGACACCCATCCAAGGATGGAAACATGTCCTTACATCGTCCATGTCTAAACTAAATAGGATACCCACGAAAGGTGGAAACATGTCCTTTACATTGGTCCAAAATATAAAAGCAATTTAAATTACATAAAATTTAACTAATGAGGTACCCACAAAATGGGAACATGCCTCTTACAATTTTAATACCAAAATAAACAAATAATAATCATAATAATAAAGAAAATATCCATTCATGATAAATTAAAAAAATGAAGCATTGAAATTAAATAAATCAACCATCAAAACATATAATAAACAACATAATCAAATCTAAAATTAAATAAAGCAATAAATATATAAATTTAAGTTTATGTCTCAATT
This sequence comes from Garcia nutans, assembly GCA_947685225.1. Classification (NCBI taxonomy): domain Eukaryota; kingdom Viridiplantae; phylum Streptophyta; class Magnoliopsida; order Malpighiales; family Euphorbiaceae; genus Garcia; species Garcia nutans. The sequence continues at coordinate 24,087,876 of CANTUV010000007.1, read as the reverse complement.
TAGGGTTCTTTAATTAATATTTAGGGTTTTGGGATTTTAAAATTATTATCATTTATTATTTAGAATACTGTGAGGATTTTTGAAAAAATGGAATGGATTAGAGTTTTATAACTTTAAGAAAGTAATAAGGTTTTTGGTTAATCAAATTAGGGTTTAGGGCTAACATCATGAAATTAGGGTTTAGTAACTTTAAGACATTGGGGTTTAGGACTCACGGTTTGAGGAAATAAGGTTTTAGGGTTTTTTAAAAAATAAAGCACTTTAGGATTTGTTTGAAGAATGATTTATGGTTCTAGAAGAAGAACATAAGAATTTGGGATCTAAGGTTTGAAAGTTAATTTTTAGGGTTACTGGATATGTGGAAAACAAATTAGGATTCAATAAAGCAACTTTGAATTTTAGAATTTAAGAAAATAATTTAGGGTTTTGATAATTGAAAAGCTATTTTAGGGTTTTAGGAAATGTAATGCAAATTAGGGTTTGGTTCTTAGAGTTTACTAGAGTTAGAGTTTAGAAATTTGGCTTATTGGATCAATTTTAATAATTAAACTATTTGCAAACTTAGGTTTATGGTTTCTTGAATTGAGGCTTAGGAATTAGGGTTTTAGAAAGCTAGGGTTTTGGATAGTTAGGGTTTTTAATGGCTTTAGGTAGGATAGTTTGGGGAAAGGGTTATGAGTGACAAGCTTTAAAATAAATTAAGGTTTTGATTTATCTTTTTAGAAGAAACATTGATTCTGAAGATAAATTGAGATTTTAGAAAATAATTAGATTTGTAAGACTTTAATAGAATAATTTAGGGTTTAAAAGTTTTAGAAATAAAATAGTAGTTTAGGGTTTTAATAATTTAATCAACGATTTAGGCTCTGGATGAATGGACAATCTAATCTATAAAATATACTATTAACTTTAATAATTTAGGTTACTGAAAGACTCAATATCAAAACAAATAATAGAAATGTTTAAAAGAAAATATGACAATAACCTCGTATGCTTAAACAATTCATGAATCAAAATGTAAGAATGATGTAAATATAAACAAATAAAAGATTTATAATCAAACCTCCGTTCATTGGTTCCTCCACAATTAACTTGTGGATGAACAATGAACAAAGGCAATGTTGTTACCTTTGATGGATTGATGATTGATGATTGATACTTGTTGTTGCTTTCTTTCTTTCTTTCTTTTTGCTCTTTCTGCTTTGCTGGTTTAATCTCTCTTAATCTCAATTGCCTACCCTTGTTAATGTTAATTGCCACCCTCTAGGATTTTTCTCCATTTTTCTCTCTTTCTAGGGTTCTCTGTCTCTTTTTTTTCATCCCTCTTTTTCATGTTTTAATGTGATATTTATAGGAAAAATAAAGTCCTAATCCTATTTTAATAAGGAAATACCATATATTTAGCAAAAATTATAAAACCGGGTAAAATAAGGTTTCGGCAAAAAATTAGCAGTGCGCAGGCTGTCAGGCCCGCAGGCTGCGCTGGCAAAAATGGGTGTGGCAAGCTGGGCAAGCCAGTTTGTTGCAAAACTGGGCTTGCCTAGCTACGGCAAATTGGGCAGTGCCTAATTCGCCGCAGATAATTTCTGCGGCGAAATGGGCTTCGGCGCGGCAGTGCGTCTCGTCGATCAGTCTGATTTTTTATTTTTTATTTTTTATATTTTTATTTTTATTAAAAATAACTATTAAATATTATAAGTAATTAAAATATTATTAAAATAATTAAAATACAACAAAAATCCTTTTGGACTATCGAATTTGAATGGATCAAAAATTAAGGGATTACGATTTGCACCATCCTTGAACGATCTGAGACTACGACAAAAGAGAGTGAAAAGTAATAAGATCTTTGACTTATTTTTAATGAGGATGGGTACTTGGATTTGATTTGGGTACTTGGACCCAAGACTAAACTTTATTTAGGTACTTGGACCCGAGATTGGGTACTTGGGCTCAAGACTGAATTTGATTTGGGTACTTGAAACCTAGATTGGGTACTTGGACCTAAGACTAAATTTGATTTGGGTATTTGGATTGAAAATTGGGTACTTGGGCCCAAGACTGAATTTGATTTGCATATTTGGAATCGAGATTGGGTACTTGGACCCAAGACTGAATTTGATTTGGGTACTTAGACTAGAAATTGGGTACTTGGGCCCAAGACTGAATTTGATTTGGGTATTTGGAACCGAGATTGGGTACTTGGACCTAAGACTGAATTTGATTTGGGTACTTGGACTGGAAATTGGGTACTTGGGCCCAAGACTGAATTTGATTTGGGTATTTGGAACTGAGATTGGATACTTGGACCCAAGACTGAATTTGATTTGGGTACTTGGACCGGAGATTGAATTTGATTTGTGTACTTGGACCCAAGATTTGGTTTGATTTGGTTACTTGGACCCGAGATTAAATTTGATTTGGATATTTGGACTCGAGATTGGGTTTGATTCGGGTACTTGGACCCGAGATTGGGTACTTGGACCCGAGATTGGGTACTTGGACCCGAGATTGAATTTGATTTAGGTACTTGGACTCGAGATTGGGTGCTTGGATCCAAGACTGAATTTGATTTGGGTACTTGGACCAGAGATTGAATTTGATTTGGGTACTTGGACCTGAGATTGGGTTTGATTTGTTTACTTGGACCGGAGATTGAATTTGATTTGTGTACTTGGACCCGAGATTGGGTTTGATTTGGTTACTTGGACCCGAGATTAAATTTGATTTGGATATTTTGACTATATATTGGGTTTGATTTGGGTACTTGGACACGAGATTGGGTACTTGGACCCGAGATTGGGTGCTTGGACCCAAGACTGAATTTGATTTGGGTACTTGGACCCGAGATTGAATTTGATTTGGGTATTTGGACCCGAGATTGGGTTTGATTTGGGTACTTGGACTGAGATTGGGTACTTGGACATGAGATTGGGTACTTAGACCCAAAACTTGATTTGATTTAGGTACTTAGACCCGTGATTGGGTAATTTGGGTTCTAGACCCAAGCTAAGTTCTAGACTTAAGGATAATTTGGGTTTTGGACCGGAGCTAAGTTTTGGACTTAAGAAGGAATTTAGGTTTTGGACCTAAGCTATGTTCTGGACTTAAGATGGAATTTAGGTTCTGGACCTAAGCTAAGTTCTGGACTTAAGGATAATTTGGGTTCTGGATCCGAGCTATGTATTGGACTTAAGAGGGAATTTAGATTCTGGACCTAAGCTAAGTTCTAAACTTAATGATAATTTGGGTTCTGGACTCGAGCTAAGTTCTGGACTTAAGTGGGAATTTAGGTTCTGGACCTAAGCTATTTTCTGGACTTAATGACAATTTGGGTTCTGGACCCGAGCTATGTTTTGGACTTAAGAGGGAATTTAGGTTCTAGACCTAAGCTAAGTTCTAGACTTAAGGATAATTTGGGTTCTGGACCCGAGCTAAGTTCTTTTATCAACTGAGAATTTTGGTTGTTCCATTCTTTAATGGATTGTGGGTCTTCACCCTCAAAATGGATCTTCATCCTTGGACCTTGGATCTTCAACCTTGGCATCAGATCTTCACCTTTGAAAATGGATCTTCATTCTTGGAGATCGGTTCTTCACCCTTGTTAATGGATCTTCATCCTTGGAGATTGGGTTTTCACCCTTGAAAATGGATCTTCATCTTTTGGACGTCGGGTCTTCACCCTTGAAATTGGATTTTCATCCTTGGAATCAGGTCTTCACCTTTGAAAAAGGATCTTCATCCTTTGGACTTCGGGTCTTCACCCTTTGAAATTGGATCTTCATCCTTGGAATAAGGTCTTCACCTTTGAAAATGGATCTTCATCCTTTGGACATTGGGTCTTCACCCTTGAAATTGGATCTTCATCCTTGGAATAAGGTCTTCACCATTGAAAATGGATCTTCATCCTTTGGACTTCTGGTCTTCACCCTTTGAAATTGGATCTTCATCCTTGGAATCAGGTTTTCACCTTTGAAAATGGATCTTCATCCTTTGGACTTCGGGTCTTCACCCTTTGAAATTGGATCTTCATCCTTGGAGATTAGGTTTTCACACTTGATAACGGATCTTCATCCTTGGAGATCGGGTCTTCACCCTTGTAAATGGATCTTCATCCTTGGAGATTGGGTCTTCACCCTTGAAAATGGATCTCCATTCTTTGGACGTCGGTCTTCATCCTTGAAATTGGATCTTCATCCTTTAAGCTGGATCTTCATCCTTTGCATCGGGTCTTCTCCCTTGAAAATGGATTTTCATCCATTGGACTTTGAGTCTTCATTGTTTGAAATTGGATCTTCATCCTTGGAATCAGGTCTTCACCTTTGAAAATGGATCTTCATCCATGGAAATCTGGTCTTTACCCTGGCTTTAGCTATTTTAACTGGACTGATTTTTTGTCTTTTGCATCTTCATTCTTTTGAGAGTTCTAATTTTCTTCTTTTTCCATTCTTCTTTTTTTTTTGTTCTTCCATTGCACTTTTGCAAAAAATTTCAGCCATTTTTTTTATCTAGCCTTCATATCTTCTCCTTGCCCCCTGCGTGGCAAGATATTTGAAAGTGAGTTTGAAAATGCTTTGTACATACATAAACTCAAAAATTGAAAAGGAGAAACTTTGACCCCTGTGTAGGCTCAAACCAAAGATTTTTTCCATGCAAGCTTTGATTGATGTTTTTGTTGTCTAGTTCTTCACACAATCATGCATTTCTTCTATTTGTAAAATTACTGGAGCTTTCTCAAGCAATGGGCTTTACATGCCCCCCTGATTTGATATCTTCTTTTGATTCTTTACTTCATAGAGTTTTGCTATTCACTTTGACAAAGAACAGATAATACAAGAAAAAAATGTCGTGTGATATGCTCATGTATGCATGATATGCATGAGTAATACTTATAGTAGTTCCATCGACTCACAGACCGAGGTGATCAGTAGAAGTGTTCTCATTGGTTCTTTTCAGATGCTCGTTTAGGTCTTGCATTGGAATGACACAATGCTTCACATTTATGGCTTTTATCTTCAAGATGTTGAAAATATGAATAATGGAGGCCCCAAATAGCAGAGATGCATCTATTTTAAATTATGATTCAACATGTTAGTTGGTTGCTTCTTCATGACCTTGCCAATAATCATTTACTTTGCCCAATGTGTCCTTTGGAGGTTCAATGATTCGACATACTTTTCTTAACTTGAAGGCTTTGTAATTTTTTTTTCTAATTTTTTTTTCTTTTGAATTTTGATTTTGAAATCAAATGTTGGCTTTGCCAAATTAATGTCAATGTACCTCAGGACTTGATTTTCCAAATTAACATATCTATTACATGACAACCCTAGTTACCATACTAAACTCGGAAATCATTTCTATTTAAGCAAGAATTGTTGCACTTCAAATAGGCACATACACATTACTTGACCAAAGGTCTCATTGAGTTTGAACATGGTCTATCTCATATGCATGCTTATCCAAACTATCTCTACTAATAGACTCTACCTACCAAGAGAGATCAACTGGTCTTTGATAGGCTTGAAATGGGGTCTATAAGGGACATGGGTTTAAGTGAAAGCCATTTTGAGATTAAAGCTGATGTGACACAATGGACAAACCTTCAAACTATAAACTGCTTGTTAGAACTTTTAGATAGTTGGGAGCATGAAAAGATAGAGCTTTGAGTGTTCTCCCATCTTCTTGGTATTAATTTGGATCTTGATTAGAATAGTCTTTGCCCTTGCAAAAAGTTTGGTACCTAAATTCATTTCTTGTCTACTTCTCCCTTTTCTTTCCTTTTATTTTTCTTAATCTTTCCTTTCTTTCAGCATTTTATCATTTTGTCCTTCTTCCTTGTAGGACTGTCAAGTACAGAACTTTCAAGAACTGGATGGTCTTTCTCCTTTTTCTCTAATTTTGATTGAATCTTTGGTTGGGTTAGACCAATTCAAGTCAAACTATTCTTATAAACTAAATGGAAGCCTTTTGCTGCTTTAGGTAGAAGAGAACTCAGTTGGCTTTCTGAATCTCCTTTTTAGGTTTTATCTTTCTTTTTATCTTTTTTTTTCCTTTTTTTTCTTTTGTCCTTTTTTCTTTTCTTTTTGTTTCTTTTTTCTTTTTTTTTTTTGGTTCTATCTCTAAAAGAGTTGTCTTGTTTGTAACAACTTGGATTTCTAATAATGGATGAGTGGAGTGACATAAATCTCCTTTAACAGGGATAAATCATTTGTTACTCTGATGTTATCTTGATAGATTGGAGATATTAGGTGAACTTCAACTACCCTTATGGTCTTGAGAACATCAACTATCCTTACAGTTTGGGCTATGCATTCCATTCTTTGATCTTCTTGCCTCTTCACCTTAGTGATCATAAGACTTGTCAAAAGTATCACAACATCTCAGGGTAGGTTGTTGGGGTTATATGCCAATTAAAAGAAAGCTCAAATTTTATGAAGGCTCAAAGGGACAACTAGGGATTGATATTTAATTGGGTGGATACTAGTTGTTGGCTAACCAAACAATGCCTAGATTGTTTCTCTCTTAAATAAGCAGAGTTCAATTTTGCCTTGAAAGTTTGTCAAAGCATGTTCTAAGACTGACTAGGACCTGGACAAAGGTAATTATGCAGGAGCCCTCTCTAAGTAAGCATACACAACTCAATGCTATAGAGCAATTCCCTCACCTAGTAAAGTCATTCAAGTCATGATGCCTAGATACATTAATTTATGAATATCAAGCTAGATTCCTCATTGGTTGACCACCAAAATGAACAAAGACCAACAAAAATTTTGATGAAAGTAATTTACTCAAATAAATTTAAATTTGAAAAATACAATTGTTCCATAAAATACCAAATAAAGAAAATAAAATAAGAAAAACAAACAAGCCAAGGGAAGTTCATTGAGTTAAGCTTCTTCTCCTTTCACATCTTCAATATTTCCATCTTGAAAGGATGATAAAACAAAATCTTCTTCCAATCCTTTTCCCACCATGAAGGTTGTCGGTGGAGGTACTCTTCCAAACTTAGGCAAAGGATTATTCTTAGTATTGGGCTTGTCCGGCTCAGGTAGCTTACCAGTGTTGATTAGATTCTGGATCTCATGCCTCAACTTCATACAATTGTCCATTTCATGTCCAGTCCTTTGATGGAATTGGCAAAATGCATTAGTATCAAAGTTAGGTGGAAGAGGATTAGGCAAAGGACGAGGAGTCAAGGGTTGTAACAATCCCTTCTTTTGTAGCTTATTGAGAACCCAAGACTGCGACTTCCCTAATTTTGAAAACTGCCTCATTCCTCCTTGACTAGTGGCATTAACATCAGCTGCCTTTTTGGTACTTTGATTGCTAGGCAGATAATTTACTTTCTCATTCCTTCTTGCCGAAAAGCTGCTCTTCTCCCATTCCCACTCTTTGATTTGAAAGCCAACTTGCAAAAGATCTTTGAAATCATGGATGAGTGTATGAGACATCCTTTCATGAAGACTAGGCAACACCCCTCTCACAATCATTCTTATTTGATTAAATTCATTGAGCTTCTTCTTGAGCAAAGTAGCCTTATTTCTCCACCTTTTCACATAGTCCATAAAATTCTCGTTTGGCCATTGTCTAATGGACTCAACTTCCATAGGTAACTTCTAGCTTGACATTATACCCATATTGCTGAACGAAAGCCTTGTATAACATGTCCCAATCTTTTTGAGTACTTTCCTCTAAGGTGTTGAACCAATTTTGGACAATAGGGTCCAATGAGAGCATAAAGTACCTTAAAGTTTGAGCCTTAGTAGCTCGGGCAGATTGCATAGTAGTGATATACTGCTTCACATGGAGGTGAGGATTTCATGTTCTATCAAACTTTGCAAAGGATGGCATCTTGAACTTATAAGGGACCTCCTCATCTTGTTCAAACAGTTTGTCAATCTCGTACATCTCTTTAGTTTTCAACTTCTTCTCAAATTTCTTTTCTATATCAGCAATCATCTTCTCAACATCAGAATTTTTAGTCTTTTCAAAAGTTGTCTTGTCAACAACCTTTGGCTCCTTCTTTTTATCTTGAGAATCTTAGAAGTATTAATCCCAGTCAACATCATCATCAATGACTACCTCGTCATCATCAAAAGCCACTTCACCAACCTTAGCCTTCCCTTTGTCCTTTGGGTTCTTGGTACTAGCAGATGCTTCAACATTGTTCCCTAAAATTGTAGCCAGTTGATTCTTTATGGTCTCGGCTAGGGCCTCTTTTACTTCTTCCATCTTGGCATTGAGAGCGTTGTCCACCATTCTTTGAATTTGTTCAGGCTCCATTGCTTTTGGTAAGCAAGTGATTGAGTTGCTACTAGATTCTTCATCTCCAGCGTAGGTCAGATTGTCGTAAGCTTTTGAACTATCGTAATCCAGGGCTGTGAGCCAGAAAGGATTAATGATATGGGATGTGATGCATGTATGCATGTATGCATAAACAATAAACAAACAAGGATAATTATAACTTCCACACACAGATGGCGAGTCTCTTTTCCTAGGTATATGGTTAACAAAATACCAACATGGGGTATCATGTTTTATAAAAATTCTCTCGAACGTTTGAACCAATAGTTAAATTTAAAAATGGAAATCTGTTCAAAATAACTCCCATTAATTAGATTTTAATCCATTTAACCAACTAAAGTAGTTTTTATGCTATATTGGATTAAAACTAAATTAAGAGGTTTATTATAAATAGATTTCTCACTTGAAAAAGTAACTAATGATTCATACCAAAAATAAGCCCATGATTAATTATTTTTAGTATAAACTAGGCTCAAAATTGGTTTTTGGTATTTCATAATTGACCTAAATAATTTGCAAGCTCTTTGTAAGAAAAGGTTGGATGAAAATGATTTTGTTTCTAAGCCGAAATATTTTAGAAAAAATGGATTTTGGGTTTGTATTTGGATCATGAGAAAAGCATTTTTGATTTGTTTTTTTAGAAAAGTTTTATGTCCAAAGACCATTTTAAAAAGTTTTGAAAATAGCTTTGGTCTTTTGGACTTTAAAGAAAAATTTATTTTGAGCTTACAATATATGTAGGTCATATTAGAAAAAGAACAAACCAAATAAGCCATGATTTAAGCCAAGATAAATTAACCATAGTCAAACAACAAGCATTTGGGGTAAAAACCTAAGGAAAGTAACTAGGGCAATTACATGAGCTTTAGTCTTTGGGTAAAAAGGCTTATATTCCCATAGCAAGTATATACCAAAAGGTACAAGGCTATGAGTGGTTATGCCATGCTCGATCTCCATACCTTGAGTGAAAGTATGGTATCCCTTACATAACACAACAAAGGTAACACGGGTATCCTAACTCACATATACGATGCAATGGATAATATCATGATAAAAAAGAATAGAATAATATAAAGACCAACGAAATCAACTTCTCTTATCCCCAGTGGAGTTGCCACTGTGAGTGGGGATTTTCGCCTTCACTCCCAATGGAATGGTTCTTGCAACTTCAGCAATGTTTAGGCTTGGGACCTTAGAGAACACGGGCCTAAGCTCGAATAAAATGGAGTTGCCACCTGGATAGGCCAGGAAAAAGAAAGGGGAGGATGACTCGATTCCTAAGGAATCCACAAACCCCCTAATGGGTTCAAAATTTTGGGTATGTGTAGGAAAGGTGACAAATGGCCTAGCACCTCCACAACACCCGGTTCATTGGAACCAGACTCCTTTGTAGGTCTTAATATTATAAAATTCTTAAATATAACAATATTATCCATACTACATGGAAAAATTAAAATAAAGCATCATTATATTAAAATCAAATCAATGTCCACACAAAGCAAATAAATGGACACCCATCCAAGGATGGAAATATGTCCTTACATCGTCCATGTCTAAACTAAATAGGACACCCACCGAAAGGTAGAAACATGTCCTTTACATTGGTCCAAAATATAAAAGCAATTTAAATTACATAAAATTTAACTAATGAGGTACCCACAAAGTGGGAACATACCTCTTACAATTTTAATACCAAAGCAAACAAATAATAATCATTATAATAAAGAAAATATCCATCCATGATAAATTAAATAAATCAAGCATTGAAATTAAATAAATCAACCATAAAAACATATAATAAACTACATAATCAAATCTAAAATTAAATAAAGCAATAAATATATAAATTTAGGTTTATGGCTCAATTTATGATTCTTTAATTAATATTTAGGGTTTTGGGATTTTAAAATTATTATTATTTATTATTTAGGATACTATGAGGATTTTTGAAAAAATGGAATGGATTAGAGTTTTATAACTTTAAGAAAGTAATAAGGTTTTTGGTTAATCAAATTAGGGTTTAGAGCTAACATCATGAAATTAGGATTTTGGAACCTTAAGACATTAGGGTTTAGGACTCACAGTTTGAGGAAATAAGGTTTTAGGATTTTTTGAAAAATAAAGCACTTTAGGGTTTGTTTGAAGAATGATTTATGGTTTTGGAAGAAGAACTTAGGAATTTGGGATCTAAGGTTTGAAAGTCAATTTTTAGGGTTACTGGATATTTGAAAAACAAATTAGGATTCAATAAGGCAACTTTGAATTTTAGAATTTAAGAAAATAATTTAGGGTTTTGATAATTGAAAATCTATTTCAAAGTTTTAGGAAATGTAAGGTAAATTAGGGTATGGTTCTTAGAGTTTACTAGAGTTAGAGTTTAGAAATTTGGCTTATTGGATCAATTTTAATAATTAAACTATTTGCAAACTCAGGTTTATGGTTTCTAGAATTGAGGCTTGGGAATTATGGTTTTAGAAAGCTATAGTTAGGGTTTTTAGTGGCTTTAGGTAGTATAGTATGGGGAAAGGATTGCGGGTGACAAGCTTTAAAATAAATTAAGGTTTTGAATTATCTTTTTAGAAGAAACATTGATTCTAGAGATAAATTGAGATTTTGGAAAACAATTATATTTGTGTGACTTTAATTTAGGGTTTAAAAGTTTTGGAAATAAAATAACAGTTTAGGGTTTTGATAATTTAATCAAAGATTTAGGCTACTGGATGAATGGACAATCTAATCTATAAAATATACTATTAAGTTTAATAGTTTAGGTTACTGAAAGACTCAATATCAAAACAAATAATAGAAACATTTAAAAGAAAATATGGCAATATCCTCGTATGCTTAAACAATTCATGAATCAAAATGTAAGAATGTTGTAAATATAAACAAATCAAAGATTTATAATCAAACCTCCATTCGTTGGTTCCTCCACAATTAACTTTTGGATGAACAATGAACAAAGACAGCGTTGCTACCTTTGATGGATTGATGATTGATGATTGATACTTGTTGATGCTTTCTTTTTTTTTTTTTGCTCTTTCTGCTTTGCTAGTTTAATCTCTCATAATCTCAATTGCCGACCCTTGTCAATGTTGATTGCCACCCTCTAGGGTTTTTCTCCTTTTTTCTCTCTTTCTAAGGTTCTCTGTCTCTTTTTTTCGCCCCTCTTTTTCATGTTTTAATGTGGTATTTATAGGAAAAATAAAATCCTAATCCTATTTTAATAAGGAAATACTATCTATTTAGGAAAAATTACAAAACCGGATAAAATAAGGTTTGGTCAAAAAATCGGCAGCGCGCGGGCTGTCGGGCCCGCGGACTACGCTGGCAACGGGGGTAGTTGGTTGGGCAAGTCAGTTCATTGCAGAACTGGACTAGCCCAGCTGCGGCAAATTGGGCAGTGCCCAATTCACCATAGATTATTATCTGCAGCGAATTGGCGACTGCCCAATTCGCCATAGACAATTTCTACGGCGAAATAGACTACTGCACGGCGCTCGTATATCAGTCCGATTTTTTATTTTTTATATTTTTTATTTTTATTAAAAATAACTATTAAATATTATAAGTAATTAAAATATTATTAAAATAATTAAAATACTACAAAATCATTTTGGACTATCGGATTTGAATGGGTCAAAAATTAAGGGTCTACAATATGCTTCTCTTTCCATGGATTGCCGAATGAAGATCCTCTCAACTTCATTTGATATTTTTACACCACCTTGCATACATTACCTTTGCAAGCATTAATGAAAGATGAACTTAAAATGTGATGTTTCCCATAGAGTTTTAAGGATAGGGCAAAGGCATGGTTGATGACATTACCGAAAAATTCATTGACTACATGGACTGAAGTTTATAACAAATTCATAGGAAAATTTTATTCATATCAAAAAACAAAGGAGCTTAGGGGAAGTATCACAACATTCACCCAATTGGATGGAGAACAATTTCACAAGGTGTGGGATCGCTTTAAATCCTTATTGTTTCAATGCCCTCATCATTACAACCATAACAATTACTCAATCAGTTCTTTTATGATGGGCTCACTCAGTAGAGCCAAAATACAGTGGATAATGCAGCAAAAGGTGCAATGGGTGAAAAGACAGCTGCAGAAACTATTGCATTATTTGAAATGTTAGGAGCAAATTCACAGTAAAAGAGTATTGGGGAAAGAAGAAGATGAGCATATGAGTTGAATGCAAATTCAAAAATAGCAAGACAAATTATAGAGTTGACAAAACAAGTGAAATTGCTAAATGCTAAAGGAAACTTGTCGATGCCAAGCCAAGAAACATGTGCATCATGTGGTATTGTAGGCCATAATGCAAGTGTGTGCCCTTCAAGCTTTGATCAATTCCAAGAAGGGTAAGAGCGGTATATGTGTGAGCGGGGATTTTTGTCCCCACTCCCGGTGAAATAGTTCATGTGACTTCGACACTATTTAGGCTCGGGGCCTTAGAGAACAAGAACCTAGGTCCGGAGAAAAATGGAGTCGCCACCCGGACGGGCTGGAAAAAAGAAAGGGGTGGATGACTCGATTCTTAAGGAATCCCCAACCCCCTAATGGGTTCAAAAAGTTGGGTACGTGTGGAGAAGGTGAGAAATGACCCAGCACCCCCACAACGCCCGGTTCATTGGAACCAGCCTCCTTTACAGGTCTTAATATTATAAAATTCTTAAATATAACAATATTATCCATATTACACACAATAATTAAAAGAAAGAATCATTATATTAAAATCAAATCAATGTCCAAACAAAGCAAATAAATGGACACCCATCCAAGGATGGAAACATGTCCTTACATCACATGCCTAAATAGGACACCCACCAAAAGGTAGACACATGCCCTTTACATAGGTTCTAAAATAGAAAAGCAAATTAAATTACATGATGTTTAACTAATGAGGTACCCATCAAGTGGAAACATACCTCTTACAACTTTTGGAAATCTAAATTAATTGATAAAAGTAAATAATCATTCATCATAAATAAATCATTCATTCAAAGCTATTAATCAAAATATAAAATAAACATCCATCCATGATAAATTAAATAAATCAAGTATTGAAATTAAATAAATTAAAGCATAAGAGATAAATCAAAGTATAATCAAGTATGGAATTGAATAAAGCAAATAAAAGTTCAATTATAGCTACTGTGACTTTTTATGGAATTAAAATAGATTAGTGTTTTATGTTTTAAAAGGTTGGTAAGACTCTTTGATTAACAAAATTAAGGTTTGAATAGTGAAATCATGAAACTAGGGTTTTGGACACTTTAAAATACTTTGATTTGTGATTTTTGGTTATTGGGTTTCTAAGCTACTGTGTAAAATTTATGTTTTAATGTTTTTTAATGTTTTAAAAGGATTAGGGTTCATAAAAATTAGGGTTTAAGGTTTTAAAAGGATTAGAGTTCATTATTTTAGGTTTAAAAGTTAAATTTTGGATTTTAGGATTTAGAATTAGGGTCACGGGTGGTGAATTAATTTTGGGAATTTGGAAATCAATTTGATAATTTCATGAAGTTTTATGAATTTAAACAAACAAATTAAAGTTTTTATAAGTAGAAAAGATGTTTTTTAAGGCTTTTTGAATGAAATAGAACTTACTTTAAAATTTTAAAAGAAACAAAATTTAAATCTTAGTTTTGTTGAAAAATATGTTCAATTAGAGTTTTAGGATTTTTAAGAAGAAAAATAGCAATTTTAAACCTTTTGGAAGATAAACTAACGAAATAAGGTTTTTTGGCTTTAGAAAAACTAAATTAAAGTTCTAAGATTTTAACTTTTGAAAAACACAAAAATCCTAGTTTTTAGCTACTGTGTAAAAACAATTGAAGAAAATCAATTAACACATACCTTCTTTTGATGATTCCTCCAAAAACAATTCTTCTTGGATGAACTAGCTCCAAAGACAAGCCTTTTTTGCCTTTGAATTCTCTTAAATCGTGTTTCTGCTCCTTTTAAAATCAATTGAATTCAAGCTTTTTCCTTTATGGATTTGGATTTTCTTTTTCCAAGCTACTGTTGGATTTTTTTCTCCCCCTTTTTAAATTGCCTTTGGTCCTTATTTATAGTGGTTTGATGTGGTTTATTCCAAATTAGTTAAGGTAAGTAATATTAATAAAAAAGAAAGAAACTGAAACCTAATTGAATTAGGTTTTAAAAAATTTGCGTCGGAAAAAATTGTGCTGCCGAAAAAATTGCCGCAGGAAAAATTGCGCTGGCAAAAAAAATCTGCCGCAGTTGGCTAATTTTGCGTGCTATTTCGCAGGCAGAATTTTTCTGCGTGCAAAATGCCCACGGGCCATCGCAACGATTTTTTCATCGCCGATTTTTTCGACACCGATTTTTATTTTTATTTTTATTTTTTATTTTTTATTTGTTTATTTTATTTTTATTAATAAAAATTAGATACTAAAGCAAAAATTATTTAATAAAAATTATTTTGGACCAATTAGACAACAAAAATTAATTTGGACTAAATAAAACATATTGGACCGGATTGGGTCAAAAATTAAGGGTCTACAGTTTGCCCCCTACTTGAATGATCTGAAACCTTAGTGAAAGAGAATGAAAAGCAATAAGACTTAATTTTTGAGGTTTTGGGTTCTGGACCCGAGAGATTTGGACACTCGATCCTAAATAGACTTGGATACTCGATCCTATCTGGATTTGGATACTCGATCCTAAACTGGATTCGGATACTCAATCATAACTGGATTTGGATACTCGATCCTAAATTGGATTTGGATACTCAACTCTAAATTGGATTGGGATACTCAATCCTAACTGGACTTGGATAATCGATCTTAAACTAGATTTGGATTTTTGATCCTAAATTGGATTTGGATACTCGATCCTAAATGGATTTGGATACTCGATCCTAAATTGGCTTTGAATACTCGATCCTAAACTGGATTTGGATACTCGATACTAAATGGATTTGGATACTCGATCCTAAATTGGCTTTGGATACTCTATCCTAAATTGGCTTTGGATACTCGATCCTAAACTAGACTTGGATACTCGATCCTATCTGGATTTAGATACTCGATCCTAACTGGACTTGGATACTCGATCCTAAACTGGATTTGGATTTTTAATCCTAAACTTGATTTGGATACTCAATCCTAAATGGATTTGGATACTCGATCCTAAATTGGCTTTGGATACTCGATCCTAAACTAGACTTGGATACTCGATCCTATCTGGATTTAGATACTCGATCCTAACTGGACTTGGATACTCGATCCTAAACTGGATTTGGATTTTTGATCTTAAACTTGATTTGGATACTCAATCCTAAATGGATTTGGATACTCGATCCTAAATTGGCTTTGGATACTCGATCCTAAACTAGACTTGGATACTCGATCCTATCTGGATTTAGATACTCGATCCGAACTGGACTTGGATAATCGATCCTAAACTGGATTTGGATTTTTGATCCTAAACTTGATTTGGATACTCAATCCTAAATGGATTTGGATACTTGATCCTAAATTAGCTTTGGATACTAGATCTTAAACTGGATTTAGATACTAGATCCTAAATGGATTTGGATACTCGATCCTAAATTGGCTTTGGATACTCGATCCTAAACTAGACTTGGATACTCGATCCTATCTGGATTTGGATACTCGATCCTAAACTGGATTCGGATACTCGATCCTAACTGGATTTGGATACTCGATCCTAAATTGGATTGGGATACTCGATCCTAAATTGATTTGGATACTCAATCCTAAATGGATTTGGATACTCGATCCTAAATCATATTTGGATACTCGATCCTAAACTGGATTTGGATATTCGATCCTAAATTGGGTTCGAATACTCGATCCTAAACATGATTTTGGATACTCGATCCTAAGCTGGATTTGGATACTCAATCCTAAATGGGGTTTGGATACTCGATCCTAACTTGATTTGGGTACTTGGACCCGAGAATTGGTGCTTGGACCCGAGCTTGAATTGATTTAGGTACTTAGACCCGAGAATGGATTCTTGGACCCGAGCTTGAATTGATTTGGCTACCTGGACCCGAGAATGGGTGCTTGGACTCGAGATTGAGTTTGACTGACCTTTTATCATTTGAGAAATTTGACTACTCCGGTTATTCTATGCATTGTGGTTTTTCACCCTCAAAATGGATCCTTATCCTTTGAGATCGGGTCTTCATCCTTGAAAAATGGATCTTCATCCTTTGAGATCAGGTCTTTACCCTTGCGAATGGATCTCCATCCTTTGAGATTGGGTCTTTACCCTGGCTTTAGCTCTTTTAGCTAGATTGGTCTTTTGTCTTTTGCATCTTCATTCTTTTGAGAGTTCTAATGTTTTATTCTTTTGTTCTTCCTTTTTTGCAAAAATTCAGCTATTTTTAATTGGACCTTATACTCTCTCCTTGCCCCCCATGCAAGCTTTGATTGATGTTTTTGCTATCTAGTTCTTCGCACAAGCACATATTTCTTCTCTTTGCAAATTACTGGAGCTTTCTCAAGCAATGGGCTTTCCATGCCCCCCTAATTTGACATTTTCTTTTGATTCTTCACTTCACAGAGTGTTTGCTGTTCACTTTGATAAAGAATAGACAATACAAGATAAGAAAGTGCGATGTGATATGCTCATGTATGCATGATATGCATGAATAATACTTACAGTTGTTCCACCAACTCACAGACCTAGGCAATCAGCAGAAGTGTTATCATTGGTTCCTTTTTGACGCTTGTTCAGGTCTCGCATTAGAAAGATCAAAAGCTTTTCATTTGTAGCTTTTATCTTCAAGACGTTGAAAACATGAGTGGTGGAGATCCCAAGCAGCAGAGTCAGGGATTCATCTATCTCAGCATGTCAGTTGATGACCTTGCCAATAATCATTTCCTGTGCCTAATGTGTCCTTTAGAGGTTCAACATACTTCCCTTAACTTAAAGGCTTTGTAAGACAAAAACATTTTTTGTTTGATTTTTTGAATTTTAATTTTGAAATCAATTGTTGGCTTTGCCAAATTAATGTCAATGTACCTCAGGCCTTGATTTTCCAAATTAACATATCTATAACATGACAACCCTAGTTATCGTACTAAACTCAGGAATCATTTCTATTTAAGCAAGAATTGTTGCACTTCAGATAGACACATACACATTACTTGGCCAAAGGTCTCATTTGAGTTTAAATATTGTCTATCTCATATGCATGCTTATCCAAACTATCTCCACTAATAGACTCTACCTACCAAGACAGATCAACAGGTCTTTGATAGGCTTGAAATGGGGTGTATAAGGGACATGGGTTAAAGTGGAGGCCATTTTGAGATTAGAGCTAGTGTGACACAATGGACAAACCCTCACACCACAAATTTCTTTTTGGAACTTTAGACAGTTGGGAGCAATCTTTCTAAACTCTATATTCCTTCTATCTTTTTGGCATTAATCTGAATCTTGATTAGGATAGTTTTTGCCCTTGCAAAAAGTTTAAGACCCAATTCTATTTCTTTTCTTCTTTTCCCCTTTCTTTCCACTTTATTTTTCTTACTCTTCCCTCTTCTTTCTCTTTATTTTCCTTACTCTTCCCTTTCTTTGAGCATTTTATCACTTTGTCCTTCTTCCTTGCAGGACTGTTAAGTACAGAACTTTCAAGAACTGAATGGTCTTTCTCCTTTTTCTTTGATTTTGACTGAATCCTTGGTTGGGTTGGACTAATTCAAGTCAAACTGTCCAAATGGAAGCATTTTACTGCTTAGGTAAAAGAGAACTCAGTTGGCTTTCTGAACCACCTTTTTAGGTTTTCTTTTCTTGTTGGTTTTTTTTCTTTTGTCTTTCTTTTGTCTTTTTTGTTTTCTTTTCTTCTCTCTTCTTTTTTTTTAATTATAGCTCTAAAAGAGTTGTCTTGTTTGTACTAGCTTAGGCTTCCAATAATGGATGAATGGAGTAACATAAATCTTCTTTAGCAGGGATAAATCATTTGTTACTCTGATGTTGTCTTGATATATCAGAGATATTAGAAAAAACTTCAACTACCCTTATGGTCTTGAAAAATTCAACTACCCTTATGATCTTGAAAACATCAACTCTTGAGAACTTCAACTATCTTCATGGTCTTGAAACTTCAACTATCCTCATGATCTTGATTAATCATTGCTTTCTTTGATCTTCTTGCCTATTCATCTTAGTGATCATAAGACTTGTCAAAAGAATCACAACAGCTCAGGGTAGGTTATTGGGGTTTGTAAACCAATGAAAAGAAAGCTAAAATTTTATGAAGGCTCAAAGGGACAACTAGGGATTGATATTTAATAGGTGGATACTAGTTGTTGGCTAACCAAACAATGCCTAGATAATCTCTCCCTTAAATAAGCAGAGTTCAATTTCACCTCAAAAGTTTGTCAAAACATGTTCTAAGACTGACTAGGACCTAGACAAAGATGATTATGCAGGAGCCCTCTCTAAGTAAGCATACACAACTCAATGCTATAGAGCAATTCCCTCACCTAGTAAAGTCATTCGAGTCATGATGCATAAATACATTAACTCATGAATTATCAAGATAGATTCCTCATTAGTTGAGCACCAAAATGAACAATGACCAACAAAATTTTTTGATAAAAGTAATTTATTCAAACAAATTTAAATTTGAAAAACATGATAGTTCCAATTAAAGAAAGTAAAATTGAAAAGCAACATTCAAGCTAAGGAAAGTTTATTGAGTTGGAGTCAAAGATACTCCATTCATCAAGGGCAATGATTTTTTCCATCATTAAGGATCATGGCTTCATCATCCATAGTTAATACAAACTTGTTTAGTAGTACATCATCTTTAGCAGCTTCTCTATCCATATCATGATGAGATGACAAGATAAAACTCTTCATGAGGGTTACAAGCGATGGCGCCCTTCCAATTTTAGGCAGAGGCTTATTCTTAGTATTGGGCTTATCAGGCTCAGGCAGCTTTCCACCGTCAATCAAATCTTGGATTTTGTGCCTTAAGTGAACACATTTATCTGTCTCATGCCCTTGCATTTGATGGAATTGACAGAAGACCTTGACTTCAAAATTTGGTGGTAGAGGCTTATATAGAGGCCGAGGTGCCAATGGTTGTAGCAAATCCATTTTCATTAGATTTTCTAACATCTTTGACAAAAGCTCCCTTAAATCTAAAAATTTACGCTTCTTTGTTGGCTTAGTTGTTGCATCTTTCTCAACACCTCCTCTTTCCCTTTAACTTTTCCCACTAGGGTGATAGCCGCTCTTATTGCTCCACGTAGATAGCACATGGTTCGGTTGGTCTTGTAGAATAGGGATTGATATCTCATTTTTCATTCGATCTCTATCAGTAGACATGTTCCTTGTTAATGCTTCCTTTTCCTTCTTTCTTATGTCAATGGGAGATGCCTCATTAGCATTGTTGATGATCTCTAGAATTTGAATCAACTGGGTCTTCGTAATTTCAACCAATTGATCTTGTAGCTCGGCCATCCTAGTTTTGACAACTTCATTGATTATATCCCTTAGCTGGTTTGCATCCATACTTTGAATGAAGCACTTGAATCAAAAATCAATGTTGTAGGTGATATCGTTGTATGCTTTTGAATTGTTGTACCTTAGATCTATGAGCCAGAAAAGATCAATGATATGAGATGCAAATGTATGCATGTATGCACAAACAATAAACAAACAAGGATAAATAGGACGTTCCTTCCAACCTTATAACATCCACACACGAATGGCGAGTCTCTCTTCCTAGGTATATGGTTAACAAAATACCAACATGGGGTATCTTGCTTTCGAATAATTCCCTTAGACGTTTCAACTAATAGTTATATTTTCGAAAATGGAAATCAATCCATGATAATTCCCATTAATTAGGTTTTAATCCATTCAACCAACTAATGTAGCTTTTATGCTATATTGGATTAAAACTAAATTAAGAGGTTTATCATAGATAGATTTCTCACTTGAAAATGTAACTAATGATTCATGCCAAAAACAAGCCCATGGTTAATTTGTAAACTAGGGCCACAATTGATTTTTGGTATTTCATAATTGACCTAAATATTTTTGCAAGCTCTTTGTAAGAAAAGGTTGGGTGAAAACAGTTTTGTTTCTAAGCCCATTGTAAAAGATTTTAGAAAAATGGATTTTGGGCTTAGTATTTGGGCCATGGGCCAAAGAATTTTTTGATTTGTTTTTAGAAAAGTTTTATGTCCAAAGACTATCTTGAAAAGTTTTGAAATAGCTTTGGTCTTTTGGATTTTAAAGAGAAATTTATTTTGAGCTTACAATGTATTTAGGTCATATTAGAAAAAGAACAAACCAAATAAGCCATGATTTAGACTAAGATAAATGAACCATAGTCACACAACATGCATTTGGGGTAAAACCTAAGGAAAGTAACTAGGCCAATTACATGAGCTTTAGTCTTTGGGTAGAAAGGCTTAGGTTCCCATAGCAAGTGTGGTATCCCTTGCATAACACAACACGGGTAACACGGGCGTCCTAACTCACGCACATGATGCAATCTAAGATGATGCAATGGATAATATCATTATAAGAAAGAATAGAATAATATAAAGACCAACGGAATCAACTTCTCTTATCCCCAGTGGAGTCGCCACTATGAGTGGGGATTTTCGCCCCCACTCTCGGTGGAATGGTTCTTGCTACTTCGGCACTGTTTAGGCTCGGGGCCTTAGAGAACACGGACCTAACTCCGGAGAAAAATGGAGTCGCCACTCGGAAAGGCCGGGAAAAAGAAAGGGGTGGATGACTCGATTCCTAAGGAATCCCGAACCCCTAATGGGTTTGGAAAGTTGGGTACGTGTGGGGAAGGTGAGAAATGGCCCAGCACCCCCACAATGCCCGGTTCATTGGAACCGACCTCCTTTACAGGTCTTAATATTATAAAATTCTTAAATATAACAATATTATCCATATTACACACAATAATTAAAAGAAAGCATCATTATATTAAAATCAAATCAATGTCCAAACAAAGCAAATAAATGGACACTCATCCAAGGATGGAAACATATCCTTACATCACATGCCTAAATAGGACACCCACCAAAAGGTAGACACATGCCCTTTACATAGGTTCTAAAATAGAAAAGCAAATTAAATTACATGATGTTTAACTAATGAGGTACCCATCAAGTGGAAACATACCTCTTACAACTTTTAGAAATCTAAATTAATTGATAAAAGTAAATAATCATTCATCATAAATAAATCATTCATTCAAAGCTATTAATCAAAATATAAAATAAACATCCATCCATGATAAATTAAATAAATCAAGTATTGAAATTAAATAAATTAAAGCATAAGAGATAAATCAAAGTATAATCAAGTATGGAATTGAATAAAGCAAATAAAAGTTCAATTATAGCTACTGTGACTTTTTATGGAATTAAAATAGATTAGGGTTTTATGTTTTAAAAGGTTGGTAAGACTCTTTGATTAACAAAATTAAGGTTTGAATAGTGAAATCATGAAACTAGAGTTTTAGACACTTTAAAATACTTTGATTTGTGATTTTTGGTTATTGGGTTTCTAAGCTACTGTGTAAAATTTATGTTTTAATGTTTTTTAATGTTTTAAAAGGATTAGGGTTCATAAAAATTAGGGTTTATGGTTTTAAAAGGATTAGGGTTCATTATTTTATGTTTAAAAGTTGAATTTTGGATTTTAGGATTTAGAATTAGGGTCACGGGTGGTGAATTAATTTTGGAAATTTAGAAATCAATTTGATAATTTCATGAAGTTTTATGAATTTAAACAAACAAATTAAAGTTTTTATAAGTAGAAAAGATGTTTTTAAGGCTTTTTGAATGAAATATAACCTACTTTAAAATTTTAAAAGTAAGAATTTAAATCTTAGTTTTGTTGAAAAATATGTTCAATTAGAGTTTTAGGATTTTTAAGAAGTAAAAATAGCAATTTTAAGCCTTTTGGAAGATAAACTAATGAAATAAGGTTTTTTGGCTTTAGAAAAACTAAATTAAAGTTCTAAGATTTTAAATTTTGAAAAACACAAAAATCCTAGTTTTTAGCTACTGTGTAAAAACAATTGTAGAAAATCAATTAACACATACCTTCTTTTGATGATTCCTCCAAAAACAATTCTTCTTAGATGAACTAGCTCCAAAGACAAGCCTTTTTTGCCTTGAATTCTCCTAAATCGTGTTTATGCTCCTTTTAAAATCAACTGAATTCAAGCTTTTTCCTTTATGGATTTGGATTTTCTTTTTCCAAGCTACTGTTGAATTTTTTCTCCCCCTTTTTAAATGCCTTTGGTCCTTATTTCTAGTGGTTTGATGTGGTTTATTCCTAATTAGTTAAGGTAAGTAATATTAATAAAAAAGAAAGAAACTGAAACCTAATTGAATTAGGTTTCAAAAAATTTACGTCGGAAAAAATTGCGCTGCCAAAAAAATTGCCGCAGGAAAAACTGCGCTGGCGAAACAGGCCCATAGCCGTTTCGCAGGTAGAAAAATTCTGCGTGCGCAAGTAGAATTTTTCTGCATGCGCAGACAGAATTTTTTTGCCTGCGAAATGCCCACGGGCCGGCGCGACGATTTTTTCGTCGCCGATTTTTCCAACTCCGATTTTTATTTTTATTTTTATTTTTTGACTTTTATTTGTTTATTTTTATTTTTTATTAATAAAAATTAGATACTAAAGCAAAAATTATTTAATAAAAATTATTTTGGACCAATTAGACAATAAAAATTATTTTGGACTAAATAAAACATATTGGACCGGATTGCGTCAATAATTAAGGGTCTACAATATGCATTTGAAGGTTTTCTACAAAGGGTTAGGAATGACCCATACTCAAATTCTTACCACCCCGGTTGGAGGAATCACCCAAATTTTTCATGAAAGAAACAACAACATGCTCCACCTCAACCACCCTTCCAACTTTATCAAAGAGGACCCAATTTCCAAGGGTAAACTTCAAATCAAGAGCAAGTTAAGAAATCTTCATTTGAAAATAATTTGAATGCTTTCATTCAATTCAGCACCCAAAATCAAGAGGTGAATAACAAGCGGTTTGACTCTTTAGAAGCATCGCTTAAGAAAGTCGAGACTCAAGTAGTGAAACTAGCTAATCAACTTTAAGCTCATCAAAAAGGAAAATTTTCAAGCCAATCGGAGCAAGCCAAGGTAATCACAGTCTTAAGAAGTGGTAAAATAATTGATAATAAAATTGGTGATTCATTGGATGCAGGTAAAATTCAAGAAAATGGAGAGGAAATGCAAGAAGGCAAAGATCAACGAAGTGAGTCAAATGATGATAGTGAGGAGACATCCACTTAACCAAGGCTACACAAATCTCCAAATCCTTACAGACCACCAATTCCTTTCCCATGCAGATCAAAAATGAGAAGCATGATAAATAATTTTCTGAAATTTATAACATGCTCTCAAAGATAAATATTAACCTTCCCTTACTTGAAACGATTAAAAATATGCCATCTTATGCCAAATTCTTTAAGGAGCTTAACACTAAAAAGAAAAGGTATGAGTTGAATGAGAAGGTGATAGTCTCTGAAGTAACAAGTGCTATTTTACAACACAAATTACCTCTTAAGCTTAAGGATCCTAGAAGTTTTATAGTGAATATCTCAATAGGGAATGGGAAGGAAACCATTGGCATGTGTGATCTAGGAGCTATTATAAACTTGATGCCATATTCCATTTATTTGAAGTTAGAGCTAGGGGAACTTAAACCAACTATAATAGTTTTGTAGCTTGCGAATAGAACTCTTAGATACCCTAAGGGGTAATAGAGGATGTCCTAGTTATGGTAGGTGGTTTGATTGTTCCTGTTGATTTTATTGTCTTAGATATAGGAGAAGAAATCCCTAGGGATTCAGAATATATAATTTTATTAGGGAGGTCTTTTATGGCTACAACTAAAACTTTGATTGATGTTAAAAATGAAAAATTAACCATGATTGTTTTAGGACAAATTATAGAACTTTCAATTTTTAACACTTCCTTTATCCCCACTATTGTTGTGTATGAAGACTACCCTTTTATTGATTTTAATTATCTTACTACTGAAGAAGTTTTCTTGTAGGAAAGTAGTGAAGACAAGTTAGAAATGGCATTAACTATGGGTTAAGAGATTGAGATTTTCTATGCGAAAATTAAAGAATACAAGTCCATGTTGGATGATGAGAGTAATGAGAAGGGACTTGAAATTGAGGAAGAGGCTTGAAATTGAGGAAGAGGAGATTCAACCAAAAGTGGTTGAACATAAAAAAAAACTCCCATCACATTTGAAGTATGTATTTCTTGGGGAGAACAACACATAACTAATGAAAATTTTTACGACTCTCAAAAGAGATGAAGAAGATAAACTTGTGAAAATGTTGAAAATTTTCAAGAGAGCCATTAGTTGGGGGTTGAGCAATATCAAGGGAATCAATCCCTCTATGTATACATAAGATAGTTTTAGAAGAGGGAGTTAAACTGGTTAGAGAGGCTCAAAGGAGGCTTAACCCAAATATGAGTGAAGTAGTCAAGAAGGAGGTTCTTAAGCTCCTTGATGAGAGGATGATCTGCCCAATAACTGATAGTGAGTTCCCATACATATGGTGCCAAAGAAAGCTAGGTTGACCATAGTTCAAAATGAGAAGGGAGAGTTGGCACCTACACGAACTCAAATCGGGTGATGAATGTGCATAGATTATAGGAAATTAAAGAACGTCACCAAGAAAGATCGTTTTTCTTTACCATTTATTGATCAGAAGCTTGATAAATTACTGGTCATGCTTTTTATTATTTTCTTGATGGTCTTTCAGGTTACTACCAAGTTCCCATAGCACCTGAGGATCAAAAAAAGATGACTTTCACTTGTCCCTTTGGGATATTTGCCTTTCGGAGGATGCCATTTGGACTTTGCAATGTGCTAGGGAAGTTTCAAAGATATATGCTTTCCATTCTTTGACATGTTGGATAAGTGCATCGAGGTATTTATGGATGACTTTTCTATTTTTGGCAATTCTTTTGATGATTGTTTGCATAAGTTGACTCTTGTACTTGAAAGATGTATTGAATGCAATCTTACCTTGAGTTGAGAAAAGAGTCACTTTATGGTTGATCACGACATTATTTTGGGACATGTAGTTTCCTATAAGGGGATTAAAGTGGACAAAGCTAAGGTTGATTTGATTATGAATCTACTCCCCCCCCCCCCCCACACACACACACAGGTTAAAGGGATTAGAAGTTTTTTAGGACAACCTAAATTTTATATGAGGTTCATAAAAGATTTTTCTAAAATTTTACGTCCTTTGTGCAATTTACTTAGAAAAAATGTCCCATTTGTTTTTGATGCGAAGTGCTTAGAAGCATTTGACATTTTAAATGAAAACTTGACTTCTGCCCTTATAATTTTTGCCCTAAATTGGGATTTGTCATTTGAAATTATGTGTGATGCATCAAATTATGCCATCGGAGCCGTTTTGGGCCAAAGGGTGAACAAATTGTTATGTGTAATTTATTATGCAAGTTTGTCTTTAAATGATGCACAAGTGAATTACACAACCACTTAAAGAGAAATATTAGCTAGGGTATTTTCACTTGATAAATTTAAATCTTATTTGATAGGTTCTAAAGTCATAGTATTTTCAGACCACACAGCCTTGAAATACTTATTGACTAAACCACAAGCTAAACCTAGGCTCGTTAGATGGGTTTTGATGTTGCAAGAATTTGATGTTGAAATTAAAGATAGGAAGGGAAGTGAGAATGTAGTAGATGACCATCTTTCTATATTGAATTCCCATGATAAAGATAAAAAAAAATTGCTTGTGAAAATGCTTTTGAAAAATTTCTAGATGAGCACTTGTTTGTTTTAACTTAAGCACCATGGTATGTCGATATTGCTAACTATTTTTTTTACGGTGTTATGATAAAAGATTTGAATGTTCAAGCAAGAAAAATATTTATTCATTCTTGTAAGTATTACTTTTGAGATGAGCCATATTTGTTTAGAATCTGCGGGGATGAAATTATCAGAAGATGCAATCCAGAAGAAGAGCAATCATAAGTGTTGCAATTTTGCCACAACATGTATTGCGGAAGGCATTTTGGAGGAAAGAAGACCACAGAGAAGGTTCTTCAAAGTAGTTTGTATTGGCCTACTCTTTTCAAAGATGCTTATAATTTTTGCATGAGATATGATAGGTGCCGAAGAGTAGGAAATATCAGCAAGAGAAATGAAATGCCTCTCTGTATTTTTATTGTATGGAAATTTTTTATGTATGGGGATAGACTTCATAGGGCCATTTCCCAAGTCATTTGGCTTTGAATATATCCTTCTTACTGTTGATTATGTGTCTAAGTGGGTTGACACAATCCCCACTAGGACCAATGATGCTAATGTTGCTTTGAAATTCTTGAAGAAAAATATTTTAAGCAGGTTTGGAACCCCGAAGGCAATCGTGAGTGATGGAGAAAGCCATTTTTGCAACAAATGGTTTGAAAAGTTGATCAAGATGGGCATCTGACATAAGGTGGCAACCCCATATCATCCCCAAATAGCCGGCCAAGCCGAGACATCTAACAAGCAGATTAAAGGGATCTTAAAGAAAATCATGAGCACAATGAGGAAGGATTGGGCAATCCATCTTCTAGAAGCACTATAGACATACCGAACGGCGTTCAAAACACTTTTGGAAATGAGTCCATATAGATTGGTCTTTGGCAAAGCTTGTCACCTACCGGTGGAATTAGAGCACAAAGCTTATTGGCCAATCAAGGCTATGAACATAGACTTGGATGGAGCAAAAGAGCAAAGGATGCTCCAAATTTTTGAGCTTGATGAGCTTAGAAATGAGGCAGATGAGAGTGCAAGGATCTATAAGGAGAAAATGAAAGCTATGCATGACAAAATGATCCTTAGAAGAACCTTTGAACTGGGAATGAAAGTCCTTTTGGGCCCTTTCAAGTAATTCAAACATTTCCGTACAGAGTTGTTGAATTGTTAAATTTGAAAACCAACGAGACATTTAAAGCAAATGGACAAAGGGTGAAACCCTATTTGGAAGCTCTCGAAGTTGCCAAAACCATAGAAAGTATGGTATTCATTGATGAGTGATGCAATGTTGTCCAACTACATGACATTAAAGAAGCACTCAATGGGAGGCAACCCATCGGTTTGTATTTCTTTTCATAATTATATTTTGTATTTTGAAATTTCAATTTTCACTTTGGTGTGTAATAAAGCAAATGGAATGGGTGCTCTAGTAGGAATTTTATTTTTATTGAGTTTCAAGGCAAGAAATGAAGGAAAGATTGAATAAATTAGGCATGGGTTACAAGAATAAATAAATAAATAAATAATCTAAAAGTTGACATGGCAAAGAGTTTTGGTCCTGTCCCTAAGCCGTGTCAACCTTCTCAAAATGACCCAATTCTTCCAGTAGCAGACACGACAAATAGTCTTGGCCGTGTTCAACAAACCGTGTTAAGTTTCCTTTAAAAATCAATTTTACCCAGTAGCAAAATGGCCAGTCATCTTGGTCATGTAACCAAGCCATGTCAACCAACATTTTTCTTTTAAAAAATAGTAATTCTCCCAATAGCAGACACAGCCAAGACTCTTGGTCGTGTTCTGTAGCCATGTCACCTCACATGGCCAAGACAATTCAATCTTGGCCATGTCTCTCACCTTTTAAAACCCTTAAAACACGAGCTTCTCTCACAGTTTTCCATTTTTCAAACCCTAAAAAAAATTCCCTCTCTCATCTCCATAGCCACACGGCCAAGATCACTAAAAACCTCAAATCCTTATTTTTTTTTTCACCAAAATTCTTTGCTTTCTTCACTAAATCAAGAATAAACACTCCAATCTCCATTTCAATCAATATTGATATGCCAAGGACCAAAATGGTTTCTCACCATAAGAGAAGAGCTCCACCACCAACCTCTTCATCTTCCTTAAGAAAAATGGCAATCCAAGCAAGAGGTTTCTTTCCCTCAAGGTATGTTAGTGATGATGCTTTGAATGCCTTGCAAATTAGGGATAGTTTTGTTACTTATGTGAAGAAACTTAGTTGGGAGACATTCATCACTTTAAGACCTAAACAATTAGAAGAGTTAACACTTGAATTTATTGCCTCACTTAAGGTTGAAAAAGATGAATCAAAACTTTGCTCTAGGCTAGTTTTCAAATTAAATGGGAGGCAACATATTCTTTCAATTGAACAGCTGAATGACATTTTTGGGTTTTCTGTTGAGGGATATAAGACAATACCCAAGGACTTCAACCAACAATCGGCATGGGTTGATTTGGGTTCGGGGGGGGGGGGATGTATGTAGCCAAATTGACTAAGGCAACTCAATTAGGAAACCCCACATTGAGGTATTTACATTGATTCATGGCTTGTAGTTTTTTCGCTTGTAAGGAAAGTCCCGGAGTTGTTGAGGTTAATGAATTGTTCTTATTGTCATGTGCTTACCATCTATCCCCATCAGCACTGTACTTTTGTTAGTAGATATCTTGGATAATGTTGCTAATGGGAGCAAAGGAGCAATTTGCATTGGAGGGATAGTGTCAACCTTGGCACTTGCTCTAGATGAAAATTTCAATCCTGAAACTTGTAGGATGCAATGAATTTTAAGCAGTGATATGCTTAATGTAGCAACATTGGAGAAAATGTGCATGATAACAAAGAGGGGCGAAGGGATTGAGATGGCGTCTAGCTAGCCAAGTGCTAGAGATGAAAGACAAAAGCAGGCCCAAGTTGATGAAAACCCTGATTCTGATTCATTGAGCTTATAAGAGGATGGTCTAGTTCAAAAAACTCAAGAGATAATAAGTAGGATTGAAGCACTTGAAGATAAGGCAGACCACAATCATGCTCAAGTGCTTAATCAACTAGAGCTTATCAACAAAAACTTGGCTAGGATTATCATTCTTTATCCTTATACCACATCATCTTCACAACCTCCACTACAATAGATTTAGCTTGACTCTTGAACAAACTTTTATTATCGGATTTAGTTGTTATTTGATTAAAGCTTTAATTAGTATATTATGTCTTGATGTAGTTTTGTCACTATTATTACCATGTGTTTTTAATCTATTAAGTTGTTACTTTAAATTTTATCTTTTTACAAGCAATTTACATGTGTTTCAAGTAAGGTTGAAAGTATCAATTTGTACCACACAAGAGGACGATAAAAATAGGTACTATCTAAACTTACATTTTTTTTATTATTTTTTCTTCACATTAAGGTCAATGTGAACCTTTAAGGGTGAGGTGCAAATTTTTATTTTTAACTTCTTTCATTTTAATCATTTTAATTTTTGTTTTAAATTTTGTGATGTTTAAATTTTCAAAACAATGTTGGTCTTATGTTCTTGAAATTTTGATAAGTTAGTAGTTATAAGATTGTGGATAGACGGACCTTCAAGTTGTGAAGCATGAAATTGAGAATTGTATAGAATTGATATTTATTTACAATTTTGATGGATTTTCCTTGCATTTCCTTTAAAGTTGTGAGAAAATTTGAGCCTTCAAAAGTTGACTACAAACTTATTATCTTCTCTTTTAGAGAGCCCTTACTCGAGTTGTTACTAGAACTTGCCTAAAAATGTATTTCAAAGCCACAAAAAAATTTCGGTTAGGCATCAACATGATTAAGGCATTTAGGTATACCCACTTAGCTTAAAAGGCTAACCCTTATACATCCTTAGTAAGTCAACTTTGAGCCTACATCATTGTCCCACTTCTTTCTTTTACACAAAAATGTTGGCCTTAAACCATTTTCTACCAAGTTTTGTCCCTTCATGAAGAATAAGAGCATTTGACAAATTAGAATTTTAAGGTATAGTGTCAATTAAGGGTGGGGTTGAATTGAGTAGGTTGAAAGTTGCAAATGAAACCTTTTGATTGTACAAATCTCTTCATATATCATTGAATTCAAAAAATAGCAATCAAATTATACTCCTTTCTTTTATTTCAATTGATATTAAAAAAAGGATAAATAAATAAATTAACTCCTCCTCCATATGGAAGATCAAATATTAAGAGGAGTGATTATTTTTGAAATTGATGTGTCACATATGTTGCTTCATTCTTTAAATGCTCTTCAACCTAATGAGTGAGCCTACATTCCCAAAAATGTCACACCTCAATCTTATGCCCCATTACAACCAATAAAGACCTTTTGATTGATGCTCAATTGTAAATGACTGGCAGAGACTTGATTCTCAAAGCAAGCCTATGGGAACGCTCATTCAAATGTAAGGAGCAAAATCACTATCCTACTCAAACACCTAAGGGAATTAGCAAGGGAGCACCACTAGTTATACATGAAAAGATATCAAATTGTGTAAGTATTGATTTTATATGATTCGAAGAAGAGTGTGGAAATTATGAAATGGAAGGTCTTAAAGCTATTTATAACCACTAAGCTATCTTATTTTGTTTTATTTGTTTGACTTTGCTTGGGGACAACCAGAGGATTAAGTGTGGGGCAGTTGTTATAATCATATATATATATGTATTTCTTATTGTATTTTTATTTGATTTTTAGTTGTTTTTTAAATGATTTATTCAAGTTATTGCAAGGAATTCAAGCTAAAGCAAAATAATTAAAAAAAAAGAGGTGGAAGGTGATAAGTACATCATTTGATGGATTAAGAGAGGTCCAACACAGATTGAGACACAGGCAGCCATCTTGGTCCTGCCGCATAACACGGACAAGACTTAAGCTCACATGGTCATGTCTCAAACAAGCAAGAAGAGAAACAAACGCAAGTTTGGTAGAACTGAACACGGTGGTCGTGTTATCCGCAACCCAAAGAAACTAAAGGAAGGCAGGAGCAGAGAGGTAGAAGAGGACACATGCATAAGACACGACCATGTCTCTGCCCGTGTCTCCCCATAAGAAATACATATTTGAAAGGTAGAAATGGACACGGCTTCATGACTTGGCCATGTCCAAGAGGGCAATGAGAGAAGTAGCCAAGACTAATCTTACTTGGTCGTGTCAGTGTGATCTTCGTTGAATTATTAACATGTTTAGTGGGGGACAAGATTGGAGACAAGAGGAATTTTGTTTTTAAAAAATAATTGAAAGGTGAGGTGTTTTATGGGATGAAAGATTAAGAATGAAAAAGAGGGGACAAATGGGAGTGAGGTGACTTGTAAAGGAAATTCTTTTTGTCTTAGAATTAAAATAATTGGAGGGATTTTCACCAAGGGTTGAAGATGTTTTTAACGAGTGTTGGGGTTTTTGAAAAAGGGGGATCTTCATAACTATCTACAATTTCATTTTTCTTTGATCTTCTTTTTCTTCCATAGGCAAGTGATTTTGATTTTTTTGGGATAGGGTTTGGGTGAACAAGCTCTTGAGAGGGTTAGTGTTTGGAGAAAGCTTTGATTGAAGAGTTGGAGGCTTCAGAGAGTTTTCACTTTATCTTTTAAGGGTGGAACAATTGATTGAAGGTTTGAAGAGAGCTTGGGAGTTCTTCATCATATTCAAGTTGAGCTAAGAGGAAGAATAAGAAGTTCAACTCTTGACATCTCAAAGGGGTTTTTCTTATTCTCTCATTTAATTCATTTATAGATTATTGTTGTTTATTTATGAACATTAATATTTCAATGGATAATTTGGATTTGATTTATATTGAGATGAATATTTATTTTGAAATGATGATGAGCTAAATTACCCATACCTAGGGTTGTAGTAGATTTGATTGAATGACTTCATTTGATATTTCCATTAGTATACCTTGTTATTGGTTGTTTGCATTGGATTATATGTTAGGTTGATAGATTAATCACATATTGATATCTTAGTATTGAATGATGGACTGAGAAGTGAAATTTGATATTGGAACTATACAATCCATAAGAATGAATTAGAAATATAAGTTCTAAGGTTCAATTAATTTGCAATTTTGAAGTAATTGGTTATTGTTAATTCATGAATGTGAGAACTAATGAATTGATAATTGCTAATCAATCAAAATAAATGAATTAAATTACAAGGTTGTATTAATGGATAATTTGAGAATTAATCTTTAATTAAATTGATCTATAAATCCTAGGTACCATTCCAAGAATTTGAATTGATCTTGCACAAATGCTACTCATTTTTACTTTTAAATTTTAATCACATTTTACCATTTCAACAACATATATTCAAACTTTAATAATTGTTTTAATCAAATTATTATGAACAATACCTTCCTTGTGAGATGACCTTGGGCCAATCACCGTTGCTACAATAACCTCTTATACTTACGAGTGTCGCATTGTAGTAGTGTTTAGTAGAGCACAACGGAGTCCATATTCTTCGGGTTTAGGCTAGTGTTCTTTAAGGCCTAGTCCGTAATAGTAATGAAGTCGCAAGAACCATTTCACCTGGAGTAGGAGAGAAAATCCCTGCTCATAGTGGCAAAGGGTACTTGTTCTTGGTGGTCACTTTATTCAACTACCAGTAATCAATGCACAGTCTCAAAGTTTCATCCTTCTTCTTTTCAAACAACACTGGTGCTTCCCACGGTGATACACTAGGGCAAATAATTATCAAGTAACTTCTGTAACTACTCCTTCAACTCCTTTAATTCAGCTGATGCCATCCGATAAGAAGGAATAAAGATAGGAGTGGTACTCGGCACCAAATTGATACCAAACTCCACCTCTCTCTCAGGACATAACTCTGGCAACTTATCAGGGAACACATTTGGAAATTCTGTTACTATGGGCATATTGTCTAGCTGTGACCCCACTACTCTAGTATCCACCACATGATCCAAATAAACCTCACACCCTTTTTGAATCATCCTTCTAACTTATATAGCTAAAACAAACATGGATGCGAGATGTCTCTGCTCACTAGGAACCACTACATTTCTTCCATCACATGCTTTTAGAGTAACACATTTTTGCTAATAGTATACTATAACCCCATACATGGATAACCAATTCATACCCAGAATCAAATCATATTCCCTTAAGGGCATCTAAATCAAATAACTCCTCATTATGCACAACTACTGGACTATCTTGAGGTACTCTATTAACTACCATATTGTGCCCTAAAGGGTTAGTAATCAACATATAAAATACTAGGGACTCAGAATGCTTATCACTCATAGGCAGAATGGATGTACTAATGCATAAATGTGTCGATCCAGGATCAATTAATGCATATACAAAAGTGTCAAATAAAAGAAATGTACCAGCCACAACATCCAAAGTATCTTCCTATCTCTGCATCACATATACTCTCTGTGACTATCCTGCCTGATCTAGTCTACTAATCCCTGTCATGGATCCACCTCTCTGACTAAATCCAAACCTGCCACCTTTAGCACTACCTCTACCTCCACGACCCCCTCTGACACTAGGCCTAGACAATGCTGTCTTTGTCTGTCTATGCTCTGGTGGCTCTGGACAATCTCTGATAAAATGATCTGGTAACTAACATCTAAAACAAGCTACTATACACTAGAGGCTGCAGGTCCCTATCTCTATCTCTACTACTGAGACCCCCTACCAAGCTGCCCCTGGCCTCTACCATCCCTCTATAAATAACCTCCTCTACCTCTATTTGATGGTGAAGAACCTGCCTCAATTTGATGTCTCCTATCTCTACTCTCTACTCTGGCAATTGTTTCAAGTCCCTATGCCTTTTCTACATTTCTGGCAGCTACAACCAACTTAAAAAATTCAACATCCTATGATGCTGCCATTAGAAAACTGGTGGATAGCCTTAGATCATCCTCAAATCTCCGGTACCTATCAATCTCGTCTGACACAATCCCTCTTGCATACTTGCTCAGCTGGATGAAATCCTTCTCATAATCTGTCACTATCTTCAATTCTCACTCTAAACTTAGAAATGCTTTCTTCTTAGCATCTTTATACTCCCAAAGGGTGTATTTCTTCTCAAATTCCTTTAAGAAGTCATAATATGTCAGAACCAAAGGATTAGTTATTCCATGGGGAACTATCTTCCACTAGTCGTAGGTGTCCCCCCTCCAGAAGAGACTTGGCATAATCAAACTTCTCTTCTACAGTAGCCTGTAACTGGATAAACACCCTCTGAACTCTGTCTAGCCACTGCTCTGCTACAGTTGAATCAATGGTACCAAAGAAATTGGTAGCTCTGTACTTTATGAGCTTATCATACTTTTTAGTCGGTGGCTGCTACTGCTGTTGAGGTATTGGGGCCTATCATAACAACTCCACCATCTGCAACAGCCATACTGGCGAAACCTCCTAAACCGATGGTCGAGCTGGCACCGATGCCTCCCTAGCAATCTAGGCACTGGCTTTAATAATAATTTTCCTGAGAGCAACACTCTCTGCACTCCCCTCACCGGACTAATGCGTCCTAGATGCCATATGAACCTATGGCTAAAAACATGACAAGAATTGCCACATCAAGGACCAGATAAAATGCTAGTGCAAATGCATGTATTCCATGTTAAAATTTCATTTAAAATCCCATTTTTTCTCTCCAAAAACCCACCTAGGTCAAGAAACTCAAACTTAGGCTTTAATACCAAAATAAATATAACACCCTCATACTCCATATATGCATAATACATACACTTAAAATATGTAAGATGCACATACAAAATACAAGAATGTCATAGTTCTCAGTCTTTCCAAAAATTCTCATATTCCTAAGAAAATAATTTAAAGCTCAAAATGCATGTTAGATAACAAATAAAAATATTTATTAATGATTTTAGGAACTAAAAATACATATATTAAATAAGTATCTCTGGAAAAATTTGCCAGAGTTTTGTTTGTAATTTAGACATTCCCAAAAAAAACCAATTAACTCAACCTACAAGCAAATATACACTCCCAAATAATTTTAAACATTTCAATCTCCCCAAAACTTCTTCATTTCTACAAAGTACTCAAACATGCATCTTAACATTTCCCCAAAATTTAATCCAAACTTTTATAATTTACATCAGTTACAAATTTATAAACATAATGTACTTTGATATAAATAAAAACTAATGAATAATGCAAAAATGCTATTCATTTTAAAATCTTAACTTGGCATGCAATTTCATGAAGTAAGTCACACATTTACCATTTTCAAACAATCACATCCCATATTCACATGTATTGGGCCCAAATGACCTTATATAATATTCAAGTTCCAGAGATATTATTTTGGACTCTTACTTGACACTAGTGTCTAGTCCCTAGGCAAATAACAGTCGGCCTTTGGCTTGAAGGTTATATAATGGTGATGCCCAGCATCTAGCGCAAAAGCAATCATCTATGTACCATAACACAAACCGCAATTCTCTAGAAACTAATATTATACATGGTTACATATATTTATGAAACATTTTTTTTTTAAATTTTTCTTACTCTTTTCCAATTATGCCAATTTCCATTCTCTTTGCATTATTCCATCATTTCTCATTATTTCCACACATTTTCATAGACACATTATATATTTCAAAACTTAAGCATATATCTATGTACTTTTTATGTGAATTCTCACATCAAAGTAGCATAGTCATCAAATCAAAAAACAATGTCACATGTCAACAAATTCAATTTAACACATTTCATTCAACATATGTACATACCTCTTTACAAGAGCACTTCCAAGCTAAAAATGCTCACTTTCCCCTGACTCTT
Organism: Garcia nutans; assembly: GCA_947685225.1. Classification (NCBI taxonomy): domain Eukaryota; kingdom Viridiplantae; phylum Streptophyta; class Magnoliopsida; order Malpighiales; family Euphorbiaceae; genus Garcia; species Garcia nutans. The sequence continues at coordinate 24,051,903 of CANTUV010000007.1, read as the reverse complement.
CAATAAGCCTTTCACTACTGAGTTAATGGAATTACCACTTACTCAACACCTAACCAAAATAGGAAGATAAACCATACATTAGGATCATATTTTGAGGTATCTAAGCTATTAAACATCAACTAAAACATAATCCTTCAGTATCCCAAATTCCTTCCCTAAGCTCTTCAATTTTGGTTCTTCCTTCTAACCAATTCCAAATGTTAATTTGAGTTCATTTTCATCATTAAAATCATATTAAAATATAATTTAAATGATGAAACCCAATGAACGAGCATTCTTTAGCAAAACCCTTTCTAAAACCCTAATTCTCATTCTTCGCCTTTCAAACTCTAGCCAAACCTGACCTTTTCTTTAATCTAACCTTAAAATCATTGTTTACTCATCAAAATAACATCTTCCATACCCATAAATCAAATTATCCCATCACCCATCTATGAGCAAAAAATTTTGCCCCTACTCCCATATAGAATGGTTCTTACGACTTTGGCACTGTTAGGCTTAGAGCCTTAGAGAACACAGGCTTAAACCCGGAGAAAATGGATTTACTACCCGGATGGAAAGAGAAAATAGAAAGGGGTGGATGACTCTATTCCTAAGAAATTCTCAATCCCCTATTGGGTTTGAAATGTTGGGTACGCATGGGGAAGGTGAGAATGACCCAACACCACCACAGCGCCCGGTTCATTAGAACCGACCTCCTTTTCAGGTCTAAATATTATTAAGTTCTTAACTTATTAAAATATCATCCATACTACATGAAATTTAAAATAAATAAATATTCATTGCATTAAAATCAAAGAAGTTTCAAACAAACAAACAAATAAAAATGGACATCCATACAAGATGGAAACATGCCCTTATAATAGAGTCCAATGTCTAAAATTAAATAAAATAGGACACCCACCACTTGGTGAAAACACGTCTTTTACATTGATCCCAAAACTTTGAATAAAATAAAAAAGAATAAATTAAATAAAACAAGGTACCCACACGGTGGAAACATGCCTTTTACATCCTTGAAATTAGAATAATTAAATTAAAACCATTCAACCATTCATAGCAAAATAAATAATCCAAACATGTAGTTTAATCATCACAAAAATAATAATAAATTAGAGTTTAATAATAGGAAATTAAGGTTAATCACAAATTGAAATCTACAAATAAATATTGACCTCATTAACGAGGGGTCACGTATGGCTTATAGGATATGGTTTTATTGGGGAATTAGGGTTTCTATATAAGCTAGGATTTTATATTTTTAAAACAAAACTAGGGTTTTTAAGATGAAATTCAAGACTAAGCTTAATGGATTAGGATTTTGGAACAAAAATAGGTTGGATAAAATTACGATATGAAGGTTCATGCAAAATCACAACCTAAATTAATTGGCTACTGGACTAAACAACAATCAAAACATCTAATGCTATTATAAATCAGCCAAATGATTAAAATAACTCATGACATTCAATATTTAAGGAAAAAAACTTAGCTACTGGATGTTTAAGTAAATTAAATTTAGAAAACAAAACCTGCATTGAAGGCTCCACCAAATTAAATATGCTGAACTCAGCCCACTGCCTGACTACTAACTTTGAGTTTTGGTTGAGCAAAATAATTTCCCGAGGCAATTGTTGTGTTTTCTGTGTCTCACTTGATAATTGTTGCTAGGTTTAAATAATAATTGCTGCTATTATTGTCCTGCTCTCTATCTTACAGTCTCTTTTTTATTATTTTATTGCTTTTGGCTCCCCTCCTATTGTTTTGTTATTGTTTTCTATTTATAATGTTCCATTAGGGCAAAAAACTTTCTTTAGTCCTAATGCTACTCAGATATCTCATTGTAATCCCAAAGTCTATAAATTTTAGCATGATTAGGAAGTTAATTTCTGATGGGAATCAAGCTTAATTCGGATTAGGCCAAGCTAAATCACTATGGGCTTGGTCCATGTTGAATTGGTGAGCCACCAATTCGATAGGGGCTAGCTCATATCTAATTGGTGGCTACCAATTTGATATGAACCCTCATATCGAATTGGTGGCTTGCTAATTTGATATGATGGGCAGCTCATATCAAATTGGCAATCACCAATTCGATATGAGCCCCTCATGTCGAATTGGTGTCCACCAATTTGACATGAGGCTAAGTCCATGTCGAATTGGAAAGAACAGGGCCAATTCATATGGATCCAACCTAAACCGAACTTTAAAATAATGGATCCAACCTTAACTGGGCTTTAAATTAATATATGATTTAATTTGGGCCTATTTATTGAAATCAAATTTTATCCGATCTTCAAATTAATCTTAAATTTAAACTGGACTAAAATTAAGTTTCTACACCATCAAAGCTTCATTTTTCACATAATCATATACTTCCATAAACTTGAAGAAATAGGAAAGAAAGCTTACCTTTGATGCATGAATCTTCAAATCCATCCAAAAACTTCTTGAAAACTTGAAATTTTTGACGTTGGAAGAAGCAAAAAGCTCCCTTTGTTCTTCAATGGAAATTTGGCCAAGCTTGAGAGGAAGAAGAAGATGGTGAGTTGAAACGTTGACTTTCTTTTCTCTTTCATTTTCTATCCATATATATATATATATATTATTTTATTATTTTAATTATTAATTTAATTATTTTAAATTTTGAATTCACATATTTGTAGACCATTAAATTTGAACCGATTTAAATTTAAAAAGCTTATCTTGGTCCATTATAAATCTAAATTTCTTAAACCTAATTTTAAATATTAGAATTCAATTGGTTTGACTTTATATCAAATTTGCAAAAAAGTCTATACTGAAAAATTAATTATTTTGGATCGGTTTTAGTCGAGTTGGTTTATTTGAACCTCCCAAATCGACATGAGCCATATCAATTTGGGAGAGCCAAATCGATATGAGCATTGCCCATATGGATTAGTGCATGCCAAATCGATATGAGCTTTACCTCATATTGATTTGGTAAGCCCAAATCGATATGAGGAAGGCCTCATGTCGATTTTTGGCCTCTATTTGACTAATCCGAGTCCTAAAAATATTTTGACCGGCCAATTTTATTTCCTAATCACACAGTAATTCCTTGAAAACTCAGATTAAGAATTTAGGTTTAAGAGGAAGTACAGATGGTTGTCTATAAATAGAGGATTAAAGGTAGAAACAAGAAAAACAACAATAACAACACAGAATTAAAAAGTAATTAAGACAAAAAGAAGGAACAACATGAGCAATTATCAAGTAGATGATCAACAATTAGCATAACTTAGCTAGAATTAAACACAGAAGTAATAACAAGGCAGTCATTAGCTGAAAGCTATAACTGATCCAAGTAGGCAGTAGCTAAGGCAAGCTTGTTTCAATTCATCAACTTTGGTGGAAACCATAAATAGAGGTTTGGCTTTATCATTTAAATCATTTAGTTCATAGTAGCTTCATTCATTTATTTAGAACTTGTTTAATCATCCAGCATATGTATTTTTTCCTATAAGTATCATTAAAGGTTTAAAGATTGTGAAATTATTTAGGTCTGGTAGCCAACTTGAATCCAGTAGTTTCAAATATTTTTATCACTTGATTTAAATATTGTAATTCTAATTTAATGATCAAATAATCCAGTAGCAATGTTTATCATTTCAAAATAACTTTATTCATCATAGTAGCCAATATTAAACCTTGAGCTTTAGCTAAACCCTAATATCCAAAATCCAAAACCTAAACCCCAATATGCTAATATCCATGAACCTAATCTCTGAAACCTTATTTCCTTAAATCCCTAGTTTCCAATCTAGAAACTCTAATTCCCTATTTGCTTAACCTAAAACTCCAAAACCCTAATTTCCAACCTAAAACCAAACTCTCCAAATCAAAACCCTAATGGTATCATAAAACCCTAGTTTTAGGTTAAAACTCTAATTTAAGATATAAACCCTAAATTTGTATATTTGATGCTTAATTTAAATATTAAAATCTAGATTCAATTATTTCATGTTTATGTTGAATGATTTATTAATATTTTATTTGATATGGATGATTTATTTTATTTTTGCTTATGGAGAGTGTTTGATTGATTTAATTTAATTTCATTTAGTTAATCATTTGGTGCTTCAAAAATGTAAGAGGTATGTTTCCACTTTGTGGGTACCTCATTAGTTAAGTTTAATGTAATTTAATTTATTTTGAATTTTAGATTAATTTACTTGGCTTGGCCGTGTCACCTCATGGAAAGAAGAAAAAAAATTGCAAGAGACACAGCCAAGCTACTCTTGGCTTGGCCGTGTCCCACCTGAAAAACTTGAATTTCTTTGTACAAAGTGGGGGACAAAGTGGGAGACAATGGCTTGTGCTTGCAAGAAGAAATAGAAAATAAAGAAAAAGTGGGGGACAAATGGAAATGGCATGAGTTGGAAGGCATGGGTGTTGAATTTTGAAGGAATTAAATAGAGAAGAAGAGGGAAATGGAGAGAGTTCTTAGTGGTTCTTCAACAATTTTTGCAAAAACGTGGGAGAGGGAGAGAGTGACACTCTCCCTTGTCCCTTCATCTTCAACCTCCATTTCCATCCTCTCCACCTTCTCCATCTTCCATTGATAATATCTTTGAGGTTCTTTGGGATAAATTGGGTTAAACAAGCTCTTGAAGGTTGAAGAAGCTTCATTGAAAGGATTGGTGACTTGAGAAAGCTCCATTCCATCTTCCAAAGGCATAATCCATTGAAGGGTTGGTGACTTGAAAAAGCTCCATCCAAAGGTTTGGTGACTTGAGAAAGCTCCATTCCATATTGCAAAGGGGAATCAACCATTGAAGAGGGCTTGAGTTCTTCATCAAATACATCAAGTGGAGCTAGGAGGAAGACTAGCAATCCTACTCTTGGCATCTTCACAAGGGGTTTTTCTATTCTCTCTTTTAATTCATTTCCATTGTTGTTGTTGTATTAAGATATTGATATTGGAATGGACAATTTGTATTTGTTTTATATTGAGTTGAATGAATGTGTTAAATTGATGATGTTGAGCTAAATACCCATGCCTAGGGTTTGTAGTATATTTGGTTGAATGTCTTGATTTGATATTTCCATTGATGTTCCTTGTTGATTGGTTGATTGTATTGTATTAAATGTTAGGTTGATAGATTAGCTACCTATTGATCTTTGAATATTGGATGACGGATCGAGAGGTGAAATCTGATATCGGAACTATTTAATTGACCACCCTATGAATGAATTAGAAATATAAGTTCTAGGGTTTATTAATTTGGTAAAGTAAAAGAATTGGTCATTGTTAATTCATGAATGTGAGAACTAATGGATTGGTAATTGACTAATTAACCTTAAGGAACAAATTAATTACAAGGTTATGTTAATGGATACTTGAGAATTGAGCTTTGATTGAATGGACTTATAACCCTAGGCACCTTCCCAAGAATCGATTTGATCTTGTACAACCTTTACACATCAACCCTACGCATGTTAATTTTATGTTTAAATTGTCCTTCCACAATTCCGAACAACAAACACTTTTGCATTTAAATACTTGTCAATCAAGCTATTACGAATCACACCTTCTTAGGGAAACGACCTTGGGGCGATCACCTTTGCTACAGCTACCTCGTATACTTGCGAGTGACGCTTTGTAGTAGTACTTAATTCGAGAGCAACAAGTTTTTGGCGCCGCTGCCGGGGAAGGTTGTCGAAGTAGTGATAGTTTGATTTTTCTTTTCAATTTTATTGTTTATTTATTTTGTTTGAATTTTTTTTTTGTTATTTGTTTTCATTAAATTGCTGAGTACCTTTTGTAAATATGTAATTTTCAATGTACGCAGGGGTTTATGATGATAACCCTGACTCTGACATGGCATGGCAATTAGCAGAATTAACGAACCAACTTAAGATGCTAAATGCCAGAGGAAGAACACCTATGCCTACTCGTGAAGTATGTTCGGCATGTGGCATTGCAGGACATAGTGCAAACATGTGTTCATTTGGTTATGAACAATACCAAGAGAGGCAAGAGGAAGAATATGCCTATGAAAGTTTCCAGTAATTGGGTGGCAATGACCCATACCCCAGACCTTATAATTCAAGATGGGGAAGCCATCCAAAATTTTCTTGGGAAAACCAGCAGCACATTCCACCTCCAAATTTTTTTCAACCTTACCAAAGAGATTCTTACTCTCAAGAGCAATATTCAAATCAAAATTACCTTAAGACACCCACATTTGAAGATAGTTTGAATGCCTTCATTCAAACTAGCAGACAAAATCAAGATAAACTTAAGGAACCCACTTTGGAAGATAGTTTGAATGCCTTCATTCAAATTAGCTCACAAAACCATGATCAATTCGAGAAATCCACAGTGGAAGATGATTTGAATGCTTACCTTCAAATTAGCACACAAAATCAGGAAGGGAACAATGAGAGGTTTGATTCTTTGGAGGAATCATAAAAGAGGGTGGAAATGCAAGTTGGGCAACTGGCACATCAACTCCAAGCACAACAAAAGGAGGAATTTCCTAGCCAATTAGAGCAAGTCAAGGTAATCACAAATTTGACGAGTGAACAGGTGATATATAACAATTTTTGTGATTCCTTTGATGCAGGAGCTAAAAAGGAAGAAGATGGCGAGGAAATGCAATCAAACATAGAGGAGTTAAGTCAATCAAAGGAGGAGGAGAATTTGGAAGCATCGACTTCGATAAATTTGTATGAACCTCCAAATCCTTGTATGCCACCACTCCCATTCCCAAGTAAGCTGAATGCAGAGAAACAAGGTATGCAACTTTCTGAACTCCATGACATGCTCTATAGTGAAGATAGTGTAGATAAGTTTGAGGTGGCCATGAACATAGAAGTAGAGCCTAATTCTTCCAATTTAGAACTTGATGAGAGCAATTTACTAGTAAATAATGAGATTGTTGAGGGAGAACTTCAAATTGCTAAAGAGGATGTAGAAGATATTCAACCAAACTTTATTGAACTTAAAAAGACCCCGAGAATTTTGAAAGATGTTTTGGTTGGGGAATACAGTATGCAACAAATTATCATCTCTCCCACTCTTGGTGGTGAGAATGAGCAAAAACCATATATAACCATGTTGCAAACTGAAAAAGGTTCTTACCACATCCCTATAGCATTAGAGAATCAAGTTAAGACTACCCTCACATGTTCTTTTTGGACAATTGCTCTCCTAAGAATGCTACCTAGGCTTTTCAATACATTGGGCACATTTCAAAGTTGCATGGTGTTCATCCTCTCAGTCATGGGCTCCAATTGCATTATGGGTGGAAGGAGCCCTACACATCGTATATGGGAGCAATGGAAATTAGGTATCATCTAAACTCCCTGTAGTATGCATGCTCACATTGAGGACAATGTGAATCTTTAAGTGTGGGGTGCATTAGGTGTTTTGTGTTTTTATTTTTTTTTTGTTTTTACTTTTAAGTTATTTTTGTTTAAGTTAGTTAATGTTTTTTCTTGTTTTTCATTGAATAAATGAGTTTTAGAAAGTTCAATTGTTATAAAAATTGTTGATAGATGACCTTTGAATTTTTGAAGCATGAAATTGGAGAATTGAGTAAAATTGGTGCTTATTGTCAGTTTTGTTGGTTTTTCTTTGCATTGCCTTTAACCTAGTGAGAAATTGAGCCATCAACTTATCATTATTATTATGGGTGAACATCTTTGATTGATGACTTGCTTGAACTTGCTATGAAATGCATTTTAAGATTAAATAAAAATTTCAATTTGGCATCAAGATGATTAAGGCAATTAGGTGAACCACTTTGGCTTAAAAAGACCAACCCTATATTCAACCTTAGTTAGCTAATTTTGAGCCTATTTTAGTTTTCCTTTTCTTTCTTTTTCACAACATCATTAGCTTGAACCTTGTTGTTTATCTCTTATCCTTTCATTAGGTCAAGAGCATTTTAAGAGCGTTTATAACCGAGTGTTGTGTTGAATTAAGTGTGGGGTTAAATTTAGTAGGTTTAAGATTGCAAAGCAAAATAAAATAAATAAATAAATAAATAAAAAGAGAAAATATATATATATAATAATAAGAATAATTGTTATTCTTGTTGAAATGGTTGAAATGTATCATTACAAGATTCAATCAGTGAGTTCCCTTGAAAAGCTCTTTAATGTCAAGGGGTAGATGAAAGGAAAGTGTTTTGGGATTGTTGGGTTATAAATATAAATGGTTACTTCATTCTTGAAGTGCTCTTAAACTTAATGATTAAGTTCACATTTCTTAAATATCATGCATTTACCTTAGCCCCATTACAACCCAATAAAGACCTTTTGATTGATGCTTGATTGTAATTTTGTGGTGGAGATTTGATTGATAAGCAAGCCTATGACAATAATCTTCCATTGATTGTTATGAGTGTAAACACCACTATGATCAAACACTTGTAAGAGTTGGTGAGGGAGCGATAACATTGGCTATGCATGGAAAACCACTAAATTGCATGAGTGTTAATTTTGTTTGATTCGATTGATTGCGGATTTAGGGATAAGGAAGTCTTGATGCATCTTTATAACTCTTGAACTTAACAAAATTTATCTTGTTAGTGTGTTTTGATTTTAGCCTTGCTTGGGGACAAGCAAGGAGTTAAGTGTGGGGTAGTTGTTTAGATCATATTTGTACTAGTTTTTAGTGTGATTTTTATGTGTTTTTAGTTAATGTTTTGATTGATTTTTGTTTTAAGTTTGCTTAAATTGTTTGTTTTAGGTTTAGGTGCAAAAACACCCTTGGAAGATCAAAACAGTGAAAGAAAAGCATGGACCAAGCAAGACATGGCCAAGCCAAGCAAGACATGGCCATGTCCCTCAAAAGAAATTCAAGGCAGAAGCAGACACACTCAAAGACACGGCCAAGCCACTAGCCATGTCTCATTCAAAGGGCAAATCAAAGAACAAGCCAAAGAAGAGAAGGAAAATGAGCAACAGGAAGAGACACACCCAGGTGACACGGCCAAGCCTCTGGCCGTGTCACATGACATGGCCAGCAAGCTTGGCTGTGTCCCATTTCATGCCTAAGACAAGAGAGCAAGCAAAGAAGGAAAGAAAAGAAGCAGAGACTGGCACCATCAAGGGACACGGCCAAGCCACTGGCCGTGTCACATGACACGACCGTGTCCTTAGCCGTGTCTCTCAAGGATCAAACAAGCCAGCGAGGGACACGGCCAGAAGCTTGGCCATGTCCCAAGAAAGAAAAATAAGAGACACGGCCAAGCCACTCTTGGCTTGGCCGTGTCACCTCCTGGAGAACAAAAGAAAACAAAGAAAAGAAAGAAAGAGAAAGAGATCCAGTGAGGGACATGGCCAGAAGCTTGGCCGTGTCCCATGAAAAATCAAGAGACACGGCCAAGCCACTCTTGGCTTGGCCGTGTCACCTCATGGAAAGAAGAAAAAAATTGCAAGAGACACAGCCAAGCTACTCTTGGCTTGGCCGTGTCCCACCTGAAAAACTTGAATTTCTTTGTACGAAGTGGGGGACAAAGTGGGAGACAATGGCTTGTGCATGCAAAAAGAAATAGAAAACAAAGAAAAAGTGGGGGACAAATGGAAATGGCATGAGTTGGAAGGCAAGGGTGTTGAATTTTGAAGGAATTAAATAGAGAAGAAGAGGGAAATGGAGAGAGTTCTTAGTGGTTCTTCAACAATTTCTGCAAAATGTGGGAGAGGAAGAGAGTGACATTCTCCCTTGTCCCTTCATCTTCAAGCTCCATTTCCATCCTCTCCACCTTCTCCATCTTCCATTGATAAGATCTTTGAGGTTCTTTGGGATAAATTGGGTTAAACAAGCTCTTGAAGGTTGAAGAAGCTTCATTGAAAGGATTGGTGACTTGAGAAAGCTCCATTCCATCTTCCAAAGGCATAATCCATTGAAGGGTTGGTGACTTGAGAAAGCTCAATCCAAAGGTTTGGTGACTTGAGAAAGCTCCATTCCATATTGCAAAGGGGAATCAACCATTGAAGAGGGCTTGAGTTCTTCATCAAATACATCAAGTGGAGCTAGGAGGAAGACTAGCAATCCTACTCTTGGCATCTTCACAAGGGGTTTTTCTATTCTCTCTTTTAATTCATTTCCATTGTTGTTTTTGTATTAAGATATTGATATTGCAATGGACAATTTGTATTTGTTTTATATTGAGTTGAATGAATGTGTTAAATTGATGATGTTGAGCTAAATACCCATGCCTAGGGTTTGTAGTATATTTGGTTGAATGTCTTGATTTGATATTTCCATTGATGTTCCTTGTTGATTGGTTGATTGTATTGTATTAAATGTTAGGTTGATAGATTAGCTACCTATTAATCTTTGAATATTGGATGACGGACCGAGAGATGAAATCTGATATCGGAACTACATAATTGACCACCCTATGAATGAATTAGAAATATAAGTTCTAGGGTTTATTAATTTGGTAATGTAAAAGAATTGGTCATTGTTAATTCATGAATGTGAGAACTAATGGATTGGTCTAATTAACCATAAGGAACATTAATTACAAGGTTATGTTAATGGATACTTGAGAATTGAGCTTTGATTGAATGGACCTATAACCCTAGGCACCTTCCCAAGAATCGATTTGATCTTGTACAACCTTTACACATCAACCCTACGCATGTTAATTTTAGGTTTAAATTGTCCTTCCACAATTCCGAACAACAAACACTTCCGCATTTAAATACTTGTCAATCAAGCTATTACGAACCACACCTTCTTGGGGAAACGACCTTGGGGCGATCACCTTTGCTACAGCTACCTCATATACTTGCGAGTGACGCTTTGTAGTAGTACTTAATTCGAGCGCAACATGGGTGTCCTATTTTATTTAGTTTTAGACATTGGACATTGTAAAAGGCATGTTTCCATCTATGGATGGGTGCCTATTTTGTTTGTTTCATTTTAATAAAGTGATAGATGTTTATTTATTTTGATAATTGCATGTATTATGGATGATATTATAATATTTAAGGATTCAATAATATTTAGACCTGAAAAGGAGGCCAGTTCCAATGAACCGGGCGTTGTGGGGGTGCTGGGTCATTCTCATATTCCCCAAATATACCCAACTTTCCAAACCCATTAAGGGGTTGGGGTTTCCTTAGGAATCGAGTCATCCACCCCTTTCTATTTTTCTGGCCCGTCCGGGTGGCAACTCCATTTTTTTTGGGTTTAGGCCCATGTTCTCTAAGGCTATGAGCCTAACAATGCCAAAGTCATAAGAACCATTCCACATGGGAGTGGGGGCAAAAATTTCCACTCATAGTGGTGACTCCACTGGGGATAAGAGAAGTTGATTCTGTAAGTCTTTATATTATTTTATTCTTTCTTATTATAATATTGCCCATTGCATCATATAGATTGCATTTTGTGTGTGAGTTAGGAAGCCCGTGTAACCCATATTGTGTTATGTAAGGGATACCATACTTTCACTCAAGGTATAAAAATTGAGCATGGCATAACCACTCATAGCCTCATACCTTTTGGTATATACGTGCTATGGGAGCCTGATCTTTTCAACCCAAAGACTAAAGCTCATGTAATTGGCCTAGCTACTTTCCTTATGTTTTTACACAAATGCTCGTTGTTTGACTATAATTAATTTATCTTGGTTTGAACCATGGCTTATTTGATTTATTCTTTTTCTAATGTGACCTAATTATATTGTAAGCTCAAGGTCTTTGGACATAAAACTTTTCTAAAACAAGTCAAAAATTCTTTTCTAACTCATGACCCAAAAAAAAACCCAAAATTCATTTTTTCTAAAATCTTTTTACAATGTGCTTTCAAACAAAACTATTTTTGCACTTCATCTAAATTAAAACATTTTTCTTTAACGAACTTACAACTATTTAGGTTAATTATAAAATATTAAAAAACAATTGTGGGCCTAATTTATACTAAGACTTATTAATCATTGGCTTATTTTGGCATGAATCATTAGTTATTTTTTTCTAATGGGAAATCTATTTATGATAAACCTATTAATTTTGTTTTAATCCAACATAACATAAAAGCTATTTTAGTTGAGATTTAATGGATTAAAGCTAAATTAATGGGAATTATCATGGACTGACTTCTATGTTTGAATATATAACTATTGGTTAAAAATGTCCAAGGGAATTTTTCAAAAACAGAATATTCCATGTTTATTTTTTATTGACCATATTCATAGGAAATGAAACTCGCCATTCGTGTATGGAATTTATAAGGTTGAAGGAACATCCTAATTATCTTTGATTGTTTGATTACTTGTGCATGCATGCATATATGCATACATGCATTACATTACATATCATTGATCCTTTCTGGCTCATAGACTTGAAGTACAGCAGTTTAAGAGCATACGATTACCCAACCTACGCCAGTAACATAGACTCCAGTAGCAACTCAGTCAGCTTCTCACCAAAAGCAATGGAACCTAAATAGATTTAAAAGATGGTGAATGACTCCCTCAATGCCATGATGGAAGAACTAAAGGAAGCCCTGGCTAAGACTATGAAGAGTCAATTGGCTACACTTTTGGGGAACACTGCTGCGGCATCTGCTAGCACTAAGAAGCAGAAGGACAAAGGAAAGGCTAAGATTGGAGAAGTAACCTTTGATGATGTTAAAGTAGTTATTGATGATGATGATGACTGGGCTCAATACTTTCAAGATCCTCAAGATAAGAAGAAATAGACAAAGGTTCCGGAAAGAGAAACTGTGGAAAAGACCCAAACATCTGACATGGATAAGATGATTGCTGATTTAGAGAAGAAATTTTAAAAGAAGCTGAAAACTAATGAGATGTCAGAAATAAACAAGCTATTAGTGAGCGTGGATTTTTGCCCCACTCCTGGTGGAATGGTTCTTGCGACTTTGGCACTATTTAGGGTCAGGGCCTTAGAGAGCACAAGCCTAAACCCAGAGAAAATGGAGTCACCACCCGAATGGGCGGGGAAAATAGAAAGGGGTGGATGACTCGATTCCTAAGAAATTCCCAACCCCCTAATGGGTTCGAAAAGTTGAGTATGTGTGGGGAAGGTGAAAAATGGCCTAGCACCCCCCACAATGCCTGGTTCATTGGAACTGGCCTTCTTTTTCAGGTCTTAATATTATAAAATTCTTAAATAAAATGATATTATCCATACTACATATAATAATTAAAATAAAGCATCATTATATTAAAATCAAAGCAATGTTCAAACAAAATAAATAAATGGACACCCATCCGAGGATGGAAACATGTCCTTACATCATCTAATATCTAAAACTAAATAGAACACCCACCAAAAGGTGGAAATGTGTCATTTACATTGATTCAAAACTTTTAAAATTAATTAAATTACATCATGCTTACAATATGAGGTACCCAAAACATGGAAACATACCTATTACAATGTTTTGAAACCAAAGCAAATTAATAAAAATAACCAACCATTCATCATAAGTAAATTATTCATCAAGGACATGAAACATCAATCAAAAATATATAATAAACATTCATCTAACTTAAATAAAGCAGTAAGTATATAAATTTAGCGTTTATTCATCAATTAGTGTTTCTTAAATAACATTAGAACTTCATAGATTTTATGTTTAACAATTAGGATTTTTAATCGCTGGATTAGTCAACTAAAAATATTTAATACAAAATAAATAATATGGCTACTTGATGGACAAACTGGTTGAATTAAATATTAGGTTTAAAATAAATTAGGGTTTGAATCAAAAGAATGGATGTTTTTGATTTAGGGTTTTTGGAACTTTTATAAAAATAATATTAAGGTTTAGGGTTTAAGTAAATAAAATTGAAGCTCATGAAAGTAGGATTAAAAGTTAGGTGTTTGGAAAGAATAGGCTACTGTGAATTTTAGAAAAATAGAATTGATTATGGTTTTGAGAAAATAGATTATTGTTTTGTGGTATTAGAAGAATGAAATTAGGGTTTTATACTTCAAAAATTAATTTAATGGGTATTAAGATTTTAGGATTTTGAAAAATAATTTTTTTAGGGTTTTAAATAGAGACTAGATGGAAAATAAAACAATTGATCAATGTGCTTAAATAAAAAACCCATCTATTGTATGCTTAAATAATTTATCAAACTAAATAATGAGGCTACTGTAAATATGAATAAGTTAATCGAAACTCAAACCTCTGTTGTTGGTTCCACCATAATTTTAATTCTAGTTCAACAATAATAAAGACAGTGTGTGCTGCCTTTTGCTCCTTCCTTCCTAAGCCCAAGGTTATGAGTAAATTGCTAAGAAGAGTCCGAATAATTATTGAGCCCAATTTTTCCCCTTTTCCGTGTGTTTTCACGTGGTATTTATAGAAAAAAAATAAAAAATCTAGTATGTTAAGGAAATTAAAAAATGTTTGAAAATAAAATAAAAAAATCAAGTAAAATAAGGTTTCGGCAAACATTGCGCGCGGGCCCGGGCGAGACTGGCCCTGGGCGAGCTGGGGATGAGCTGCTGCTGGGCACGGGCAAAATTGCACGCGGGGCATAATTTTGCCGCAGGTTTTGCCTGTGGCCAATTCGTCGCAGGTGCTCCTGCGGCGAATTGGCCCAAGCCAATTTGTCGCGCTAGTGACTTTCGTCGCCGATATTTTATTTTTTATTTTTTATTTATATATATATTTTTAAAGATAAATAAATAATAAATAAAAAGTAAAATAAATATTATAGTAAAATAAATAATATAAATAAATAATAAATAATAAGTAAATAAATCAAAATAAATAATAAATATTAAAATAAATAATATATACCACAAAAATTATTTCTGACTATTTTAAAATCTTTGGACTGGACTGGATCAAAAATTAAGGGCCTACAATTTGATCTCTACTTGAGTGATCTGAGACTACAACAAAAGAGAGTGAAAAGTAATATAATTTTTTACTAGGTTTAGAGCCAGACTGGACTCCATAACCAAGGTTACTTTGAGGTCTGAACTCAAAACAATTTGGGTTCTAGACCCGAGATGAGTTCTGGACTAAAAAAATAATTTAGTTTCTGGACCCGAACCGAGATAAGTTCTGGACTCAAAAAATAATTTGGATTCTGGACTCGAGGTAAGTTATAGACTCAAAAAATAATTTAGGTTCTAGACCCGAGGTAAGTTCTTTACTCAAAAATAATTTGGGTTCTGGACCCAAGGTGAGATCTAGACTTAAAAATAATTTGGGTTCTGGGCCAGAGGTGAGTTTTGGACTCAAAAAATAATTTGGGTTTTAGACCCGAGGTAAGTTCTGGACTCAAAAATAATTTGGGTTCTTATATCTCAAATACTTATTTAATTTCTCCAAAATCACGGATGTTACACAACAACTATTATCTTCCTTATTAAATATCAATTCCTAGTTGTCCCTTTGAGCCTTCATGAGATTTTAGCTTACTTTTCATTGGCTTGCAAATCCAATGACCTACCTCGAGCTATTATTACACTTTTGACAACTCTTATGATCACCAAGAAATAAAAGGGAAAGAAAATCAAAGAAATGAATGTATAGTCAAGACCATAGGGATAGTTGAAGTTCTCAAGACCATAAGGGTAATTAATGTTGTAACACCCCCATACTTTATATAAGTAATATACATATACCTTGTATACATACCGTATGTATATAAAGTATAAGAATGTCACTTTTCATTACATATTGAAACCTTTACCTTACTTCCAAACAATAATATTTTTTTTTATAGAACATTCATTAAATCATATTACTTTTGATGATATCACATATATATATATAAATTACCTTGTCTTTTCCAAAATTCATTTACATATACAAGCATTTTAATTAAAATACAACATAATCAAATTGTACATACATGCACCACCATCTAGTTGGTCTCGAAATACTCTTACCCATCTCGTGGCATAACGTCTTGACTCCCGGAGCAATCATCTACTCACCAACGCGATTTACACAATCGCGCTAATCTCGAAAGCTTAGTGGTACAATAAATAATATAACATTCATTACACAAAAATCCTACTTCCTATATTAACATCATGTTTTCCCTTTTCAATGCACTCTAAATTTTTCCACTAATCTCATACTTCATATACATATATACATATATATCATCACAACAAACCACAATTCAATGACTTAACAGAACATTCATGAAATAATACTTACAATTTCCACATCCATATGCATATTACACATCATATCTCATTCCATAATTATCCTCATATATCTCATTCCATAAGTCACATTAAAGCAAAGACAAGCATGGGCCCAGAAGAAACTAATATGCCGTTCAACTTTCAGAGTTAATGTTTTGGTTCAATTATCACATTTATCATTATCCCAACTAGGCTTTAAGGATTAGGCCCAATCAAGCTTCAAGGTGAGCAAAGCATGCTAAGTATCAACCCAACTTGACTTCAATGACCAAATCCAACCTAGCTTCAAGGGTTTGTAACATCTCAACTAGGCTTCAAGGACTAGACCCAATCAAGCTTCAAGGGGAGTTAAGCAAGCTAAACTTCAACCCAACTTGACTTCAAGGATCAAGCCCAACCTAGCTTCAAGAGATTGTTACTATTAGGCATGCCACCAACAACAAAACTCTGAAAAGTGAATAACACATTAGGCACACAATTCATTCATTATTTCTTTATCAATTTCATTCTCAATTTCTCATAATCATCTAGGCAAACATGCCCCAATTATTTCATTTGTAATATTATAGCCAATAACAATGGCTTCACATCTCATCAATTTCTCGTAATCATCTAGGCAAACATGCCCAATTATTTCATTTGCAATATATCTCAATTCACATCTCATCATTACGATATACATAACCACTTGCATTGTACATACACTTTGAATGCTCATTACATCCTCCATACTTATTTTTCACCTTTATATCCATTAACAAGAGTTTCATATTTCATCATTGAGATATACATAGCAAATTACATTATTCATATATTTAGAATCTTCAACATACATTCCACATAGTACACATCATAGCACATTTCTCACACATTAACAATATAATAAATAACTTTACACATTTTCCAATCCAATATGTTAAGTCCCATAGTTATGCAAATACATACCATCATATAGATATCTTTCACATTATGCAATTCATAATATTAATCAAACATATAAAAAAATGTAATGGATTACTTAACACATTTACAACCAGATGTGTTAAGTCCCAAAGTCATAAATATATAACTTACCTCAAGAGAAACTCACACCAATCTAAACTCCTCTTCCATGAATCCTTCAATACTTGGATTAGGACAACTCAATCTCTTCAAAACCTAATCCAAAAGTGATCATACACTCTCACTTAGAGATACACATGAGTTTTCAATACAATTAATCACCTATTAGTCTCATACTAGGCCCTTTAGATTACAAATTTCAAGCCAAAACCACTATATAGGTCCCCACGGTCGTGGCCTCACAACCCCACGGCCGTGGGATAACAAATGAATCTGTCCATTTTGTTTTAAAATCCCCCACGATCGTGGCCTTCAAGGACCACGGTCGTGGCATTGAAACTTGTTATGTTTAGTCAAAATTTTTGAAGACACAGTCATGCTTACAATCCCACGGTCGTGGCCCTCACTTGCCATGACCGTGGCACTCATATGCCACGACCGTGGCATCCAAAATGCTTATGTTCCAAATTAAATTCATGTACACTATGCTTTAAACTTCATTTAAACACAATCATATTGAAGATCTAAGATAATAATTGATCAAACTCAATATTTACATCAATAACCAATTCACAACCATTACATGAATACTACTCTTACTCTTCCATTCAACCCCAAAAATCACAATCAATTAAACCCTTACTAAATAATTTCAACAACTCATCATCATCCTCACAAATAATCATATTATCATCATCTAAATACCAAAGCAACACATATATATATATATACTTCAATCTTTCATTATCATCATTTTCACACACTAACCATATCAAATATAAACTCAATCAATAGAAATCAACACAAGGAAATGAATACTTACTTGAATATTTTGCCAAATCTTCAATATCCACCTTCAATTCTCTCAAAACCCTTATGAATTTGATGTGTATGTAAATAAAATCACATCTCTCTCTCTCTCTCTCTCTCTCTCTCTCTCTCTCTCTCTCTTTCCACGTTCAAGAACAAGAAGAAGAAGAAGAAGAAAGAAAGAAAATCTTCTTTCTTTATTCAAACTTATCTTATATATATATATATATAATAATAAAATATCCCAAAAATCCTCCACCACAATTTCTCCTTCCCTTTGACTTTCTTTTCTTCTTTTTCTCTTGTCATTATTATCATTATTATTATTATTATTATTAATTAATTATATACACTTACTTTTTCTACACCAATATATACATCATGTATATGTGATTTTTATGTTGGTATATGGATATGTCTTATATATTGCTTTTATATTTCCCATGTTTTACAATTACAATATATACTTATCATTCTTCATACACCTCTATCTCTTATAATATTTTCTTTACATATTTCACCAACATACTCTCTCTCACAACTACTATTGCAAAGTGTATCAAAAATCGGGATATTACAGAAGTTCACTTAATACTAGACCTAATATCTCCAATTTATTAAGATGACATCAGGGCAACAAATGATTTATCCTTGTTGAAGCAAACTCACTCTACTCTACTCATCCATAGTCAGAAGCATAGAATGGTACAAACAAAACAACTTTCATAGAGTTTGACTAAAAGATAAAAAAAAGATAAAAAAAGATAAAAAGAAGAGAAAAGAAGAAAAGAAGAAAAAAACCAAAAAAGGGCAGTTAACCCAAAAGGCCTGTTTAGAAAGTCAACAGAGTTCTTCTTACCTGAAGCATCAAAAGACTTCCACTTATTTTATAAACACAGATTAACTTGAATTGGTCCTGTCCAGTCAAAGATTCAAATAAAATTAGAGAATTAGGGGAAAACCATCATTCATTTTATCCAACTAACTCCAAATTAGCAATATTAAAAGTCTTAGACTTGATATTTCGAAAGGAAAAAGGACGAAAAGAAAGAGGAAGAAAAAGGGCTCTGATTGGATCCAAATTTCTACCAAGAAGACGGAAAGACATTTAAGCTTTGTATTTTCATGAAGTCAGAAGGAAATGATGCCCAGAAGGTGAAAATGGAACCTCTAACAATATACAGTTCCAACAAGAAGTTTATAGTGTGAAGGTATGTCCATAATGTTACATCAACTCCAATCTCAAAATGGTCTTCGCTTAAACCATGTCCCTTATAGATCTCATTTCAAGCCTATTAAAGACTTATTGATCTCTCTTGGCAGGTAGAGTCTATTAGTGGAGATAGTTTGGATAAGCATGTATATGAGATAGACAATATTTAAACTCGATGAGACCTTTGACCAAGTAATATGTATATGCCTATTTGAAGTGCAATAGTTCTTGTTCAAATGGAAATGATTTCCAAGTTTAGTATGGTAACTAGGGTTATGATGTAATGGATGTGTTAATTTGGAAAAGTCGAGTCCTAAGGTAAATTGATACTAATTTGGAAAATCCAATATTTGATTTTAAAATTTAAAATTGAAGATTTAAAAAAAAATTCTATTTTCTTGTCACATAAACCTTCAAGTTAAGGAAAATATGTAGAACCGTCGAACCTCGAAGGACACATTGGGCATAATAAATGATTATTTGCAAGGTTTTGAAGAAGCAACTAGCTAACGTGCCGAATCATAGTTTAAAATGGATGTATCTCTGACTATCCTATTGGGGCCTCCACTACTCATGATTTCATCTTAGAAAATAAAAGCCATAGATGTGAAGGATTCTGCCATTCCAATGCAAGATCTGAATGAGCATCTGGAAAGAACTAATGAAAGCGCTTTGGTTTACCATCTCAGTCTATGAGTCAATTAAACAACTATAAGTATAATCTATGCATATCATGCATACATGAGCATATCACATTGCATTTTGTTATCTTGTGTTACCTATTATTTGTCAAAGTGAATAGAAAACACCCTGTGAAGTAAAGAATCAAAAGAAGATATTGAATTAGGGGGCATGAAAAGGCTATTGCAAAAGAAATAAGAGATGTATGCTTATGCAAAGAACTAAACAACACAAACATCAATATGAACCTGCATAGGAAAAATCATTAGTATGGCCCCACACAGAGGGCAAAGTTTCTTTTTTTAATTTTTGAGTTATGCGTGTACAAAATATTTTCAGACTCACTTTCAATATTTTACCATGCAAGGGGGTAAAGAGAGATGATATAAGGACTAGCTAAAAAATAGCTGAATTTTTTTACAAAATATCATTTAAGAATGGAACAAGAAGAAAATTAGAACTCTTAAAAGAATGAAGATGCAAAAAATAAAAGATCAGTCCAGCTAGAAGAGCTGAAGACAATATAGGACAAATCTCCAAAGGATGAAGATCCATTTTGAAGGGTGAAGACCCGATGTCCAAGGATGAAGACCCATTTTGAAGGGTAAAGACCCGATTTTCAAAGGATGAAGATCAATTTTGAAGGGTGAAGACCTGATGTCCAAGGATGAAGATCCATTTTGAAGGGCAAAGACCTGATATCCAGGATGAAGATCCATTTTGAAGGTTGAAGACTCGATGTCCAAGGATGAAGATCCATTTTGAAGGGCGAAGACCCAATTTTCAAAGGATGAAGATCCATTTTGTAGGGTAAAGATCCGATGTCCAAGGATGAAGATCCATTTTGAAGAGTGAAGACCCGAGGTCCAAGGATGAAGATCCATTTTGAGGATGAATGCCCACAATCTATTGAAGAATGGAACAACCAGCTAGAAGAAAGCCAAAATTCTCAAATAACAGAAGGACAGCAGAATTCATTAAAGAATGGAATAACCGGATAGAAGAAAGCCAAAATTCTCAGATGACAGAATGTTAGTCCAGCTAGAAGAGTTGGAGTCGATCCATTGAAGAATGGAGCAAGTGGCTAGAAGAAAGCCATGATAGAAGATTAATCAGCTAGATGAGCTAAAATTAATTGGCTAGAAGATAGCTAGAACTCTCACCTGACAGAATATCACACAAATCAAATCATATCTCTTGCCCAGAACCCAAACAAACTCGGGTCCAGAGCTTAAATTATATTTTGAGTCCATAACTCATTCCAAGTCTAGAACCCAAATGTGAGAGGGGATTTTCGCTCCCACTCCCAGTGGAATGGTTCTTGCGACTTCGGCACTGTTTAGGCTCGGGGCCTTAGAGAACACGGACCTAAGTCCGGAGAAAATGGAGTCGCCACCCGGACGGGCTGGGAAAAAGAAAGGGGTGGATGACTCAAATCCTAAGGAATCCCCAACCCCCTAATGGGTTCAGAAAGTTGGGTACGTGTGGGGAAGGTGAGAAATGGCCCAACACCCCCACAACGCCCGGTTCATTGGAATCGGCCTCCTTTACAGGTCTTAATATTATAAAATTCTTAAGTGTAATAACATTATCCATACTACACACAATAAAAGAAAGCATCATTATATTAAAATCAAAGCAATGTCCAAACAAAATAAAATAAATAAATGGACACCCATCCAAGGATGGAAACATGTCCTTACATAACATGCCTAGATAGGACACCCACCAAAAGGTAGAAACATGCCCTTTACATAAGTTCTAAAATAGAAAAGAAAATTAAATTACATGATGTTTAACTAATGAGGTACCCACCAAGTGGAAACATACCTCTTACAACTTTTGGAAGTCTAAATTGATTGATAAAAGTAAATAATCATCCATTATAAATAAATCATTCATCAAAAGTATTTAAATATCAATAAAATAAATATCCATCCATGATAAATTAAATAAATCAAGTATTAAAATTAAATAAATTAAAGCATAAGAAATAAATCAAGGTATAAATAAATATGGAATTGAATAAAACAAATAAAAGTTCAAGTATAGCTACTATTTCTATTTAGGGTTATTTATCTCATGTGTTAAGGCTTTGGAAATTCTAAAGTTTAGGCTACTATGACTTTTTAGGTAATTAAAATAGATTAGGTTTTATGTTTTTTAAAGGTTGGCAAGACACTTTGATTAAACAAATTAAGATTTGAATGATGAAATAATAAAACTAGAGTTTTAGACACTTTTGAAATATTTTTAATTCATGATTTTAAATAATGATTTAAGCTACTGTGACTTTTTTTGACTTTTTTTATGTTTTTATGTTTTTTATGTTTTAAAGGGTTTAAAGTTTAGAAAAAGTTAGGGTTTAAGGTTTAAAGGGTTAGGGTTCATTATTTTAGGTTTAAAAGATGATTTTTGGATTTTAGGCTTTGAAATTGGGTTCTCGGCTAAAGTATAATTTTAGGGTTTTAAAAAAAACAATTTGATATTTTATTAGATTTTATGAATTTAAACACATGGATTGAAGTTTTTATAAGTAGAAAAGATGTTTTTTAAGGTTTTTTGAATGAAAAAGAGCCTACTTTAAAATCTTAAATAAAATAGAAATTGATTTTGGTTTTGTTGAAAAATTTGTTAAATGAGTGTTTTAAGGTTTTTAAGAAGAAAAAATAACAATTTTAAGTCTTTATTGAAAAGAAGTTCATGTTTTAATGTTGAAATCTTGGAAAAACTAAATTAAAATTTTAAGATTTTTTATTTGAAAACTTAAATTTTGTGGATTTTGCTTCTGTGAACATATAAATCAAAAGAATTGAAACATACCTTCTTTTGTTGATTCTCCAAAAAAAAATAACTCTTCTTTGATGAACTAGCTCCAAAAACAAGCTTTGATTGCCTTTGAATTTTCTCTCTTTCTTTTGCCGTGCTACTGCTGCTATTAATATCAATTGAATTGAGTTTTTCCTTTTCCTTCCTTGATTTGGTTTCAAATCCTAAAGTCACTATGTATTTTTTTTCCTTTTTTTGATTTCGTTTAATTGGTCACTATTTATAGTGGTTTTTAGGTTGTTTATTCCTAATTAATTAAGGTAAGTAATATTAATAAAAAAAGGAAATTAAAACCTAATTGGATTAGGATTCAAAAAATTGCGTTGAAAAATTTTGTGCTGACGAAAACTGTGCTGCCGGGCCGGCAAAAATTTCGCCTGTAGGAATTTCCTGCGGGAAGTTATTTTGCCCGCAGGCCCACAGCCCGACGGGCCCACGTGACCACTTTTCGCTTACGATTTTTTTCCGACTCCGATTTTTATTTTTAATTTTTATTTGTTTATTTTCATTTTTTTATTAATAAAAATTAGATACTAAGGTAAAAAATTATTTAATTAAAATTATTTTGGACCAATTAAACAATAAAAATCATTTTGGACTAAATAAAGCATATTGGATCGGATTGGGTCAAAAATTAAGGGTCTACAGTTTGCCCCCTGCTTGAATGATCTGAAACCTTAGTGAAGGAGAGTGAAAAGCAACAAAACTTAATTTTTGATATGGCGGCTTGTTTTGATTTTTGGACCCGAGGATGACTCTAGGTTCTGGACCTAAGGAAAATTTGGGTTATGGACCCGGATTCGAGTTTTGGACTCGAGGATAATTCTAGGTTCTGGACCTAAGGGAAATTTGGGTTCTGGACCCGGATTCTAGTTCTGGACTCGAGAATAATTCTAGGTTCTGGACCTAAGGGAAATTTGGGTTCTGGACCGGATTTGAGTTCTGGACTCGAGGATAATTCTAGGTTCTGGACCTATGGAAATTTGGGCTCTGGACCCGGTTTTGAGTTTTGGACTCGAGGATAATTCTAGGTTCTGGACCTAAGGAAAATTTGGGTTCTGGACCCGATTTTGAGTTCTGGACTCGAGGATAATTCTAGGTTCTGGACCTAAGGGAAATTTGGGTTCTGGACCCGATTTTGGATACTCAATCCTAAACTAGACTTGGATACTCAATATTAATTTTGATTGGGATACTCGATCCTAACTGGATTTGGATACTCGATCCTAAATTGGATTCGGATACTCGATCCTAAATTGGGTTGGGATACTCGATCCTAACTTGATTTGGATATTCGATCCTAAACTTGATCCTTTGAGATAGGGTCTTCACCCTTGAAAATGGTTCTTCATCCTTTGAGATCGGGCCTTCACCCTTGAAAATGGATCTTCATCCTTTGAGATCGGGTCTTCACCCTTGAAAATGGATCTTCATCCTTTGAGATCGGGCCTTCACCCTTGAAAATGGATCTTCATCCTTTGAGATCGGGCCTTCACCCTTGAAAATGGATCTTCATCCTTTGAGATCGGGTCTTCACCCTTGAAAATGGATCTTCATCCTTTGAGATTGGGTCTTCACCCTGGCTTCAGCTCTTTTAGCTGGATTGGTCTTTTGTCTTTTGCACCTTCATTCTTTTGAGAGTTCTATTGTTCCATTCTTTTGTTCTTTCTTTTTGCAAAGATTTAGTTATTTTTAATTGGACCTTATATCCTCTCCTTGCCCCCCTACGTGGCAAAATATTTGTAAGTGAGTTTAAAAATATTTGGTATATAAACCCAAAAAATTGAAATGGAGAAACTTTGCCCCCTGTGTAGGCTCAAACCAAAGATTTTTTCAATGCAAGCTTTGATTGATATTTTTGCCGTCTCTTTGCATAAGCACACATTTCTTCTCTTTGCAAGATTACTGGAGGTTTCTCAAGCAATGGGCTTTCTATGCCCCCCTGATTTGATATCTTCTTTTGATTGCTTGCTGTTCATTTTGACAAGGAATAGACAACACAAGACAAGAAAGTGTGATGTGACATGCTCATGTATGCATGATATGCATGAATAATACTTACAGTCGTTCCATCGACTCACAGACCGAGGTGATCAGCAGAAGTGTTCTCATTGGTTCTGTTTTGATGCTTGTTCAAGTCTTGTATTGCAATGATTGAAAGCTTTGCATTTGTGGCTTTTATCTTCAAGATGTTGAAAACATGAGTGGTGGAGATCCCACGTTGCAGAGTCAGGGATACATCCTTTTTATATTTCATTATGACCTTGCCATTAATCATTTCCTTTGCCCAATATGTCCTTTGGAGGTTCAATATACTTTCCTTAACTTGAAGGCTTTGTATGACAAAAATATTTTTGATTTGATTTTTTTTAATTTTAATTTTGAAATCAAATGTTGGCTTTGCCAAATTAATGTCAATGCACCTCAGGACTTGATTTTCCAAATTAACATATCTATAACATGACAACCCTAGTTACCGTACTAAACTCGGGAATCATTTCTATTTAAGCAAGAATTGTTGCACTTCAGATAGGCACATACACATTACTTGGCCAAAGGTCTCATTTGAGTTTAAATACTGTCTATCTCATATGCGTGCTTATTCAAACTATCTCCACTAATAGATTCTACCTACCAAGAGAGATCAACAGGTCTTTGATAGGCTTGAAATGGGGTCTATAAGGGACATGGGTTAAATGAATGCCGTTTTGAGATAGGAGCTGGTGTGACACAATGGACAAACCCTCACACAATAAATTTCTTGTTTGAATTTTAGGCGGTTTGGAGGCAATCTTGCTAGACTCCAAATTCCTCTTGGAATTAATCTGGATCTTGATCAGGACAGTCTTTGCTCTTACAAAAAGTTTAAGACCCAAATTCATTTATTTTTTTCTTTTCCCTTTTCTTTCATTTCATTTTTCTTACTCCTCCCTTTCTTTGATCATTTTATCATTTTGTCCTTCTTCCTTGTAGGACTGCAGAACTTTCAAGAACTGTGTGGTCTTCCTCTTTTTTTCCAATTTTAATTGAATCTTTGGTTGGGTTGGACCAACTCAAAAAAAGGACTTTATGAACCAAATAGAAGCCTTTTGCTGCTTTAGGTAAAAGATAACTCAATTGGCTTTATGAACCGCCTTTTTAGGTTTTATCCTTTTTTTTTCTTTTTTTCTTCTTCTTCCTTTTTTTTTTCTTTTCTATTCTTTTTTCTTTCTTTTCTTTTTCTATTCTCTCTTTTTTTTCTCTCTTTTTTTTTTGGTTCTAGCTCAAACATAGTTGTCTTGTTTGTACCAACTTGGACTTCCAATAATGGATGAGTGGAGTAACATAAATCTTCTTTAATAGGGATAAATCATTTATTACTCCAATGTTGATGTTGTCTTGGAGATATTAAGGGAACTTCAACTACCCTTAGGGTCTTGAAAATGTCCACTATCTTTATGGTCTTGAGAACTTCAACTATCTTTATGGTCTTGAGAACTTCAACTATCTTCATAGTCTTGAGAACTTCAATTATCCACATGATCTTGATTAATCATTGCTTTCTTTGATCTTCTTGCCTATTCATCTTAGTGATCATAAGACTTGTCAAAAGTATCACAACAGCTCAAGATAGGTTGTTGAGGTTATATGCCAATGAAAAGAAAGCTAAAATTTTATGAAGGCTCAAAGGGACAACTAGGGATTGATATTTAATAGGGTGGATACTAGTTGTTGCCTTATCAAACAATGCCTAGATCATTTCTCCCTTAAATAAGCAGAGTTCAATTTTGCCTCAAAAATTTGTCAAAGCATGTTCTAAGATTGACTAGGACCTAGACAAAGGTAATTATGCAGGAGCCCTCTCTAGGTAAGCATACACAACTCAATGCTATAGAGCCATTCCCTCACCTAGTAAAGTCATTCAAGTCATGATGCATAAATATATTAATTCATGAATTATCAAGCTTGATTCCTCATTGGTTGAGCATCAAAATGAACAAAGACCAACAAAAATTTATTCAAACAAATTTGAAAAAGTTCCAAAATATTAAAGAAAGTAAGATTGAAAAGCAACATTCAAGCTAAGGAAAGTTCATTGAGTTAGGCTTCTTTTCCTTTCACATCTTCAATATCCCCATCTTAAAAGGATGATAAAACAAAATCTTCTTCCAATCCTTTTCCCGCCATGAAAGTTGCTGGTGGTGGCACTCTTCCAATTTTAGGCAAAGGGTTGTCCTTGGTATTAGGCTTATTCGGCTCGGGTAGCTTGCCACTATCAATCAAATCTTGGATCTCATGCCTTAATCGGGTACACCTATCAGTCTCATGTCCTTGAGTCTGATGAAATTGACAAAAAGCCTTAGTATTAAATTTTGGGGGTAATGGACTAGGTAAAGGTCGAGGAGCCAATGGTTGTAACAACCCTTTTTTTTGTAGCTTATCGAAGACCCAAGACAAAGGCTTCCCCAGATCTGAAAACTGCCTTCTATTTGCTTGACCGATAACATTAACATCAACTTCTTTTTGTGTGCTTTGATTGCCCGACTAGTAGTTCCCTTTCTTATTCTTTTTCATTGAAAAGCAATTCTTCTCCCTTTCCCATTCTTCAATTTGTAGACCAGCTTGAAGAAGATCTTTGAAATCCCTTATAAGGGTGTGAGACATCCTTTCGCGGAGATTGGGCAGGACACCTCCCACGATCATTCTTATTTGATCAGATTCATCGGGCCTTTTCTTGAGCAAAGCAGCCTTGTTTCTCCATCTCTTGACATAATCTACAAAATTCTCATTCGGTCTTTGCCTAATGGACTCCACTTCCATCAAGGTAACTTCCAACTCAACATTATATCCATATTGTTGGATGAAGGCTTTGTAAAGTAGATCCCAACTCTTTTATGTTCCATCATCTAAGGTATTGAACCAATTTTGGACAGCAGGATCCAATGAGAGCATAAAGTACCTTAGGGTTTGAGCCTTAGTAGCTCGGGCAGACTGCATGGCAGTGATATATTGCTTCACATGGAGATGAGGATTTTCAGTGCCATTGTACCTTGCAAAAGATGGCATCTTGAACTTGTACGGGACTTCTTCATCTAGCTCAAACAATTTGTCGATCTCGGACACCTCTTCAGTTTTCAATTTCTTCTCAAATTTATTTTCTAAATCAGCTATCATCTTTTCAACATCGGATGTTTCGGTCTTTTCAATAGTTGCCTTCTCAACAACCTTTGGCTCCTTTTTATCTTGAAGATCTTGGTAGTATTGAGCCCAATCATCATCATCAATGATCACCTTCTCATCATCACAAGCCACTTCATTAACTTTAGTCTTCCCTTTGTCCTTTGGTTTCTTAGTGATAGCATATGCCTCGGCATGATTCTCTAAGATTGCAGTCAATTGGTTCTTCATGGTCTCAGCTAGGGCCTCTTTGATTTCTTCCATCTTGGCATTGAGGGCTTCATCCACCATTCTTTGAATTTGTTCGAGCTCCATTGTTTTTGGTGAGCAAGTGATTGAGTCGTTGCTAGATACTTCATCTCCGGCGTAAGTCGGATTGTTGTAAGCTTTTGAACTTTCGTAATCCAGGGCTGTGAGCCAGAGAGGACCAATGATATGAGATGCATGTATGCACAAGCAATTAACAAACAAGAACAAATTAGGACGTTCCTTCCAACCTTATAACATCCACACATGAATGGCGAGTCTCTTTTCCTAGGTATATGGTTAACAAAATACCAACATGGGGTACCTTGCTTTCGAATAATTCCCTCGGACGTTTCAACCAGTAGTTATATTTTCAAAAATGGAAATCAATCCATGATAATTCCCATTAATTAGGTTTTAATCCATTCAACCAACTTTTGGATTAAAACGAAATTAAGAGGTTTATTATAAATAGATTTCTTACTTGAAAAAGTAACTAATGATTCATGCCAAAAACAAGCCCATGGTTAATTTATTCTTAGTGTAAACTAGGCCCACAATTGATTTTTGGTATTTCATAATTGACGTAAATATTTTTGCAAGCTCTTTGTAAAAAATGGTTGGGTGAAAATAGTTTTGTTTCTAAACCCATTGTAAAATAGAAAAATGGATTTTGGGCTTAGTATTTGGGCCATGAGCCAAAAGAATTTTTGATTTATTTTTAGAAAAGTCCTATGTCCAAAGACCATCTTAAAAAGTTTTGAAAATAGTTTTGGTCTTTTGGATTTTAAAGAAAAAATTTATTTTGAGCTTGCAAATGTACTTGGGTCATATTAGAAAAAGAACAAACCAAATAAGCCATGATTTAAACCAAGATAAATTATCCATAGTCAAACAACATGCATTTGGGGTAAAACCTGAGGAAAGTAACTAGGCCAATTACATGAGCTTTAGTCTTTGGGTAGAAAGGCTTAGGTTCCCATAGCAAGTATATACCAAATGGTACGAGGCTATGAGTGGTTATGCCATGCTCGATCTCCATACCTTGTGTGAAAGTATGGTATCCCTTACATAACATAACACGGGTAATACGGGCGTCCTAACTCACGCACACAATACAATCTAATATGATGCAATGGATAATATCATTATAAGAAAGAATAGAATAATATAAAGACCAACAGAATCAACTTCTCTTATCCCCAGTGGAGTCGCCACTGTGAGCGGGGATTTTTGCCCCCACTCCTGGTGGAATGGTTCTTGCGACTTCGGCATTGTTTAGGCTCGGGGCCTTAGAGAACACGGACCTAAGTCCGGAGAAAATGGAGTCGCCACCCGGACGGGCCGGGAAAAAGAAAGGGGTGGATGACTCAATTCCTAAGGAATCCCCAACCCCCTAATGGGTTCGGAAAGTTGGGTACGTGTGGGGAAGGTGAGAAATGGTCCAGCACCCCCACAACGCCCGGTTCATTAGAACCGGCCTCCTTTACAGGTCTTAATATTATAAAATTCTTAAGTATAATAACATTATCCATACTACACACAATAAAAGAAAGCATCATTATATTAAAATCAAAGCAATGTCCAAACAAAATAAAATAAATAAATGGACACCCATCCAAGGATGGAAACATGTCCTTACATAACATGCATAGATAGGACACCCACCAAAAGGTAGAAACATGCCCTTTACATAAGTTCTAAAATAGAAAAGAAAATTAAATTATATGATGTTTAACTAATGAGGTACCCACCAAGTGGAAACATACCTCTTACAACTTTTGGAAGTCTAAATTGATTGATAAAAGTAAATAATCATCCATTATAAATAAATCATTCATCAAAAGTATTTAAATATCAATAAAATAATATCCATCCATGATAAGTTAAATAAATCAAGTATTAAAATTAAATAAATTAAAGCATAAGAAATAAATCAAGGTATAAATAAATATGGAATTGAATAAAACAAATAAAAGTTCAAGTATAGCTACTATTTCTATCTAGGGTTATTTATCTCATGTGTTAAGGCTTTGGAAATTCTAAAGTTTAAGCTACTATGACTTTTTAGGTAATTAAAATAGATTAGATTTTATGTTTTTTAAAGGTTGGCAAGACACTTTGATTAAACAAATTAAGATTTGAATGATGAAATTGTAATATCCCAAAATGTGCCCTAGAAGTTTTAGTATAATTGTTGTTTTATTTGAATTAAAATGTATATATTATTAGAAAGAGAAAATAATTTAAAGAGGAGTGTATATGTTGTATATATGGACATATATATAACATATACACAAGTCAAATGGATGGTCAAAGGAAGAGGATATTTATTTTGGTTATGTATGAAATTACTAAAAAGGGCAAGTAAGTGAAAGGGAGTTTAATTGTATAGAAGAGGGTATTTAGGTAATTTTCTTTTTAAATTGCTTGGTGGAGGTTTAAAGAGAGGGGAAATTTGACTTTGTCTCTTCACTTTGTCATTTTTTTTTCCTTTTCTCTTTGTGTTGGCCGGACCTCAAGGAAACAAGAGAGCAAGTGAGGGTTTTTGAAGTTTAAGAGCTAATTGAAAGAAGAAAACAAGTTAGAAATTCAAGAAGTTCATCATTTTTGGTAAGTTTTCTCTTGTTCTATTTGGAATTTTGTTTGAGTTTGATGGAGTGTTGTTGATGGTTGGAGTGTGTTTGTGTATGGTGTGTGTAAAAGTGTTGAAATGGAATTAAAGATAAGGAGTTAGGTTGGTGTTGGTGATGGAAGAGTAAGAGTTGTGTTTAGTGAAATTTTTTTCTGTTTTACAATTAGTAAAGGCTGTGACTTGTATGATTTTTAACTAAATATAGAAAAATGTTCTTGAAGTGAATTTTTGATATGTTGTGCCTCTATGAGTCTAGAATGACTAAAAAATATGTTGATTCGATTTTGGAATGGTTATGATTTTGGAAAGATTATTTTTACTAAACCTGTTCCAGCAGGTACCTTAACTGAGACAGCTATATTTCGGGATTTTTAATAAAATGTAGAAAAATCATATTCAATTGAATTTTGGATATGTTGTCGCTTAGTGAGTCTAGTATTTGAGAAAAATAATTTGGAACCACGTTGATTGAATTTAATTTATGGAATTCACAAAGTTCAGAACTGCTGCCAGGATGCAGGGCAATTGGGGCAGTCTGGTTGGGTGAACTATTTGACCAAGATTTTGTGTTCAGTTTGATCTGAAATTTTAAAGGAATGATTTTAAGATGTAAAATATAGTTCTGTAAAAATTTTAGAATTTTTAGTCAAGTAGATTATTTTATACAATTTTTCAAAATAAGGATAGAGTGGAGTCTAAAACCAGAATGTACTATTCATATGGTCATTTTGCTAATACTCCTTTTGGATTAGGTTGTGAAGAGGTTGAATTGCCCTAACCTAAGTGTTGAGGATTTTTGGAAGAGTAAGTGTATAGATTGGTGTGAGTTGGTTTTAAGGTAAGTACAAATTACATTATTTCATACATTCATATGATGTTGAGATTTAACATACATTTGATTGTAAATGTGTTAAGAAATCTAATACATTGTTAATGCATATTAATAATGTATGTTTGGTATGATGTGAATGTTGTGATGAGTATGTAAAATATGTGTTAATGCCATTGATTATATCCATTTGAATGATGAAATGAAATATGGAATATGAAATGTAAAAGATGTGATGATGAAATGAAATGTGAAAGATATGATATTATGAAGAATTGCCCTATTGTGATTTGAGATCATATGAGATATGAGGCCATGGTTGTTGGCTATGATAATGCAAATGAAATATATAATGGAGGCATGGTTGCCTAATTAATTATGAGAAATGAAATGAAAAGAAATTGATAATGAGATAAATGAATTCATTGTGTGCCTAATATGTTTATTCAATTTTCAGAGTTCTGGTTTTGGCGGCATGCCTATGAATCACTGGATAGGTGAAATGACCGGGTCGTAAGCCGATTCCAGTTGAAAAATGTGAAATGTGATGTTTTTGGGGTGAAATGACCGGGTCGTATACCTCAAAAACAAATTATTAAAACTAGATTGGGTGAAATGACTGGGTTAAACTCAAATCTAGTTGAATATCCATGGATAAATGTATTGATGATTATGATTATAGACCGAAACAGTAACTCTGAACTTTGAATAGCATATTAGATTATTTTTGGGCCCATGCTTGTGTTTGTTTAAATGTGACTATTGAATGGTGAAACAAATGAATAATGAGATGACTACTATACATACATTATTGAAACCGGTAAGATTTGAAATATAATATTCTCTTGAATTGATCTTGAATCTTGATTGCGTGACATTAGCATGGCATTAAAGCATCATAGCACTGTAATTTGTACCACTAAGCCGTTGGCTTAGCGCGAATGTGATTCTTCGCGCAGGTGACAGGGAAGAACCAGAGAGTTCCTCTAGGCCGAGTCGAGTATAGATTTTGAGGTGTTGATAGTGGGCTTAAAGATCAAAGACTGACTGCCAAAGAAATGTATAAATTTTATGGGTTGTAAAACTTGAGTTTGGATATATATGAATTTGTAAATATTGTTATTTTCCGCTGCATAGTGAACAAATATTTTATTTACTGTATTTCATAATAAACTTTTACTTTATGTTGTACTAGAAGTGTAAATCCTTTTTGCAGGTTGTAGTTGAGGTTATAAGGGGGATTTATTGGGAGTGTACTGAGAATGATTTTGTTTGCATTGGTTTGTGTAAATGTTTTAAAAATCAGAAAAAAACCAGTTTTGTCGACACTTGGGACTCAATTTTTAGGCAAAATTATGGCAAAATTTCTGTAAAAATCGGAACTAAAAAAAAATTGACTGAGTAAAATTGGTAGCAAAATTAGGATAGTGTGGCACCTCTACTCATCTTACATATGTAGGTCGGGAAGGGGTGTTACAATTTTTGGTATCAGAGCCTAGGTTTGAGATTCTCAACCTAGGTCAATTGTAAGAAAAAGAATATTTTGATTTTTTAAAGTGGGTTTTTGAGTAAAATACATGTTTTGGTATGGCAGTCTTTGATCTTTAATGAGGAATATTCTGCTGTGTTTGCAGATATAGGTAGAGATGGCATCTCATTCACTACAGTCTGTTGAGGGTAGTGCGGAAAGTGTAGCTCCTGAAGAGAGTAGAGATGGAGCTAGATTTGAGAGGGTTAGTGAGGCACCTGTTTCTGTGCCAGAGAGATCAGCTGCAGAGGAGGCTCCGCCGGGTTGGTTAAGGCATATGGTAGAACTGTTGAGGGGAGCTCCAGTGCAGCCACCACCACCACCACCACCACCACCACAACCTCAGATGCCGGTAAGACATTATGACAAGTTAAGAAAATATGGGGCTGAAGATTTCTTGGGCACTACTGATCCTGCAGTGGCTGAGCAGTGGTTGGATAAGGTACAGAGAATATTCATATAGTTGCAAGCCACTTCGGATGAGAAATTTGACTATGCCAGATCCCTCCTGCAGAAAGATGCCTATGATTGGTGGAAGACAGTTCCTCATGCTATGGATGATCCACCTACATTGTCCTACAGTGATTTTCTACGGGAGTTTGAGCTGAAATATACTCCGAGGGAGTATAAAGATGTTAAGAAGATGGAATTTCTGAATTTGAAGCAGGACAGCAGGACTGTGACAGAATATGAGATCGAGTTCATCCGGTTGAGTCACTATGCTGGAGGTATTATTTCAGACGAGATAGACAAGTGCAGAAGATTTGAGGGGGGATTGAGGCCCTCTATTATGTGTCATGTGGCTGGTTCTAGATACCAGGATTTTTCCCAGCTTGTTGCAGCAGCTAGGAGTGTGGAGAGAGCCCAGGGTAATGCAGCAGCTGCTACTGAGGAAGAGACCAGGGTAAGGAGACCCCAGTTTGAGGCAGGGTCTTCATCTATGAAGAGGGGTTGAGGAGGTTTTTTTCCGAGAACCAGTAGAACCCAGAGACAGTCGGGCAGATCAGTTCAGTATCAGAGGCAGAGGCCGAGACCGACAGTTTCTGTAGCTAGTGCCCCGACTCCAGTGATTCAAAGGTCTATTCCACCTATATGTGAGCATTGTGGTAAGACCCATGGGGGTGTTTGTTGGAAGATTGGTGGATTAGCTGGGTGTTTTAGATGTGGATCACCAGCTCATTTTGTTAGAGATTGTCCTGAGATGCAGGAGTATAGGCAGGCTGATACTGCAGCTTCTCGACCTAGTGTCAGCAGAGGTGGTCGAGGGGGCAGAGGTTTCAGTAGAGGTGGTAGACCTGAGTTTAGTCAGAGAGGAGGATCTTCATCCAGGGGCAGCAGGCCAGATGAGGCCGGATCTTCTCAGAGAGTATATGTGATGCAGAGGCAGCCAGATGCTTCAGCAGTTATAGCTGGTACATTCTCTTTATTTGGCATTTCAGTTCTTGCTTTGATTGATCCAGGATCTACTCATTCATACATAAGTGCATCTATCTTGCCTGTGTCTAAATTGCATTCAGAGTCCTTAGGATTTGATGTCTTAGTGACCAATCCTTTAGGACATAGTGTTGTGGTGAGTAGGGTGCATTGTGAGAGTGCTGTTGTGGTTCAAGGTGAGGAGTTTCTTGGTGATTTAATTGAAATGCCTTTTAAAGAATATGATTTGATCTTAGGCATGGATTGGTTATCTAAGCATGGAGCCGTGGTGGATTGTCAAAAGAAATGTGTTACTTTGAGAACTGGTGATGGTAGAAGTATATTGGTATCTAGTGAGCAGAGACAACTTGCATCCTTGTTGGTTTCAGCTGTTTCAGCCAGAAAGTTGATTAGAAAAGGGTGTGATGCTTATCTTGCTCATGTTTTGGATACCAGAGTAATGGGTTCTCAACTTGATAGTATACCCACAGTTGCTGAGTTTTCAGATGTATTTCCAGAGGAGTTGCCAGGGTTACCCCCTGAGAGAGAGGTTGAGTTTGGTATCGATTTGTTGCCTGGTACTACTCCCATCTCTATCACTCCTTATCGAATGGCACCTACTGAATTGAGAGAGTTGAAGGTACAGTTGCAGGAGTTGTTGGATAAAGGGTTTATTCACCCTAGTGTTTCTCCGTGGGGAGCTCCTGTGTTGTTTGTAAAGAAAAAGGATGGTACTTTGAAGTTGTGCATCGATTATAGGCAATTGAACAAAGTAACTATCAAGAATAAGTATCCTTTGCCTGGAATTGATGATCTCTTTGATCAGTTGAAGGGAGCAGCGGTGTTTTCCAAAATTGATTTGAGATCAGGGTACCATCAATTGAGGGTTAGAGCTGAAGATGTTTCTAAGACAGCTTTCCGCACAAGATATGGGCATTATGAGTTTTTGGTAATGCCGTTTGGATTGACAAATGCACCTGCAGCTTTCATGGATTTGATGAATAGGGTGTTTCGGCCCTATCTAGATCAGTTTATGGTGGTTTTCATCGATGATATTTTGGTGTATTCACGTAATGAGGAAGAACATGACAAGCATCTGCGAATTGTGTTACAGATCTTGAGAGAGAAACAGTTGTATGCTAAGCTGTCAAAGTGTGAGTTTTGGCTTGACCAAGTAACTTTTCTCGGTCATATAGTTTCAGCAGATGGTATAAGAGTTGATCCGAGTAAAGTTGAGGCAATTTTGAATTGGAGTCCACCAAAGTCAGTGACTGAAGTTAGAAGTTTTCTGGGTTTGGCAGGCTATTATCGAAGGTTTGTGAAAGGTTTTTCTTTGATAGCTACTCCACTCACCAGATTGCTTCGAAAGGGAGTTAGATTTGTGTGGACAGATCAGTGTCAAGCTAGTTTTGATCAGTTGAAAGAAATGTTGACTCAAGCACCTGTTCTTACTTTACCCATGGAAGATAAACCATATGTGATTTACAGTGATGCTTCACATAATGGTTTAGGATGTGTCTTGATGCAAGAGGGTAAAGTTGTAGCTTATGCTTCTCGGCAATTGAAGCCGCATGAGCTTAATTATCCGACACATGATCTGGAATTGGCAGCTATAGTATTTGCTTTGAAGATTTGGCGACACTACTTGTATGGGGAGAAATGTTTTATCTATACGGATCATAAAAGTTTGAAATAATTGGGTGTCCAGAGAGAGCTGAATCTTCGGCAAAGGCGATGGTTAGAGCTGATCAAAGACTATGACTGTTTGATTGATTATCATCCTGGTAAGGCAAATGTAGTTGCGAACGCCTTGAGTCGGAAGTCTCTGGCAGGTTTGGCTGTTTATTCGCTCTCGTTGCTTGTTGAGTTGAGAGCGTTACATGCTAGTTTTGAAGCATGTGATGATGGTGCATTGTTGACTCAGTTGCAATTGAGACCAGTATTATTGGATCAGATTAAGGAGGCTCAATTGACAGATGAGAAAATTCAGAAGATTGTTTCAGATTGCCAAAATGGGGAGAGCCGAGATTTCTTTGTGAGAAGTGATGGTAGCCTTTGGTTTAAGGATAGATTGTGTGTTCCTAATAATGATAGTTTGAAAAAGGTTATTTTGGAGGAAGCACACCAATCGGTTTTTGCTATGCATCCGGGAAGTACAAAGATGTGCCATGAATTGAGACAGCATTATTGGTGGTCTGGTATTAAGAGAGACATAGCAGAATTTGTGTCCAAATGTCTCACATGTCAGAGGGTGAAAGCTAAACATCAAGTTCCAACAGGGTTGCTTCAACCTTTAACGGTGCCTGAATGGAAATGGGAGAGAATCACAATGGATTTTGTGTCTAGTTTGCCTATGACACAGAGGAAGCATGATGCCATTTGGGTGATTGTTGATAGGTTGACAAAGACTGCTCATTTTCTTCCGGTTCGGATGGACTTTTCACTTGAGAAGTTAGCTGAATTGTACATCAATGAGATAGTAAAGTTGCATGGAGTCCCAATTTCTTTAGTGTCTGATCGAGATCCTAGATTTACTTCAAGATTTTGGAAGAGTTTACATGGTGCTTTGGGTTCTCGATTGCATTTTAGCACTGCTTTTCATCTACAGACAGATGGCCAGTCAGAGAGAGTGATACAGATTATTGAGGATATGTTGAGAAGCTGTGTCATTGATTTCTCTGGAAGTTGGGACAGATTTTTGGCACTTGTAGAATTTGCTTACAACAACAGTCATCAATCCAGTATTAGAATGGCACCATTTGAGGCATTGTATGGAAGAAGATGTAGAACGCCTTTATGTTGGAATGAAATTGGGGAAGGCAAATTGGTTGGTCCTGATCTGATTAAAGAGACTGAAGAAAAAGTGAAGATGATTCGGGATAGGTTGAAAGCAGCTTCAGACCGACAGAAGTCTTATTCAGATTTGAAGAGGAGAGACATAGAGTTTGATGTTGGAGATAAAGTATTTTTGAAAGTGTCTCCTTGGAAAAAGATATTGAGATTTGGTCAAAAAGGGAAGCTGAGTCCTCGATTCATTGGACCGTATGAGATATTAGAAAGAGTTGGACCAGTTGCTTATCGTCTTGCTTTGCCGCCTGAGTTGGATAGAATCCATAATGTCTTCCATGTTTCTATGTTGCGAAGGTATAGATCTGACCCATCTCATGTTTTACCAGTTGAATCTATTGAGGTCAGTCCAGATCTAACTTTTGAAGAAGAACCAATTGCTATTTTGGCACATGAAGTGAAAGAGTTGAGAAATAAGAAAGTGCCACTTGTAAAAGTTCTTTGGAAGAATCATGGTAGAGAAGAGGCAACTTGGGAGAGTGAGCAAGCGATGCGAGATCAGTATCCTCAACTGTTTCAGACTTGATATCAGGTAATTTCGAGGACGAAATTTCTTTTTAGAGGGGGAGAATTGTAATATCCCAAAATGTGCCCTAGAAGTTTTAGTATAATTGTTGTTTTATTTGAATTAAAATGTATATGTTATTGGAAAGAGAAAATAATTTAAAGAGGAGTGTATATGTTGTATATATGGACATATATATAACATATACACAAGTCAAATGGATGGTCAAAGGAAGAGGATATTTATTTTGGTTATGTATGAAATTACTAAAAAGGGCAAGTAAGTGAAAGGGAGTTTAATTGTATAGAAGAGGGTATTTAGGTAATTTTCTTTTTAAATTGCTTGGTGGAGGTTTAAAGAGAGGGGAAATTTGACTTTGTCTCTTCACTTTGTCATTTTTTTTCCTTTTCTCTTTGTGTTGGCCGAACCTCAAGGAAACAAGAGAGCAAGTGAGGGTTTTTGAAGTTTAAGAGCTAATTGAAAGAAGAAAACAAGTTAGAAATTCAAGAAGTTCATCATTTTTGGTAAGTTTTCTCTTGTTCTATTTGGAATTTTGTTTGAGTTTGATGGAGTGTTGTTGATGGTTGGAGTGTGTTTGTGTGTGGTGTGTGTAAAAGTGTTGAAATGGAATTAAAGATAAGAAGTTAGGTTGGTGTTGGTGATAGAAGAGTAAGAGTTGTGTTTAGTGAAATTTTTTCTGTTTTACAATTAGTAAAGGCTGT
Organism: Garcia nutans; assembly: GCA_947685225.1. Classification (NCBI taxonomy): domain Eukaryota; kingdom Viridiplantae; phylum Streptophyta; class Magnoliopsida; order Malpighiales; family Euphorbiaceae; genus Garcia; species Garcia nutans. The sequence continues at coordinate 24,013,289 of CANTUV010000007.1, read as the reverse complement.
GACTTGTATGATTTTTAATTAAATATAGAAAAATGTTCTTGAAGTGAATTTTTGATATGTTGTGCCTCTATGAGTCTAGAATGACTGAAAAATATGTTGATTCGATTTTGGAATGGTTATTATTTTGGAAAGATTATTTTTACTAAACCTGTTCCAGCAGGTACCTTAACTGAGACAGCTATATTTCGGGATTTTTAATAAAATGTAGAAAAATCATATTCAATTGAATTTTGGATATGTTGTCTCTTAGTGAGTCTAGTATTTGAGAAAAATAATTTGGAACCACGTTGATTGAATTTAATTTATGGAATTCACAAAGTTCAGAACTGCTGCCAGGATGCAGGGCAATTGGGGCAGTCTGGTTGGGTGAACTATTTGACCAAGATTTTGTGTTCAGTTTGATCTGAAATTTTAAAGGAATGATTTTAAGATGTAAAATATAGTTCTGTAAAAATTTTAGAATTTTTAGTCAAGTAGATTATTTTATACAATTTTTCAAAATAAGGATAGAGTGGAGTCTAAAACCAGAATGTACTATTCATATGGTCATTTTGCTAATACTCCTTTTGGATTAGGTTGTGAAGAGGTTGAATTGCCCTAACCTAAGTGTTGAGGATTTTTGGAAGAGTAAGTGTATAGATTGGTGTGAGTTGGTTTTAAGGTAAGTACAAATTACATTATTTCATACATTCATATGATGTTGAGATTTAACATACATTTGATTGTAAATGTGTTAAGAAATCTAATACATTGTTAATGCATATTAATAATGTATGTTTGGTATGATGTGAATGTTGTGATGAGTATGTAAAATATGTGTTAATGCCATTGATTATATCCATTTGAATGATGAAATGAAATATGGAATATGAAATGTAAAAGATGTGATGATGAAATGAAATGTGAAAGATATGATATTATGAAGAATTGCCCTATTGTGATTTGAGATCATATGAGATATGAGGCCATGGTTGTTGGCTATGATAATGCAAATGAAATATATAATGGAGGCATGGTTGCCTAATTAATTATGAGAAATGAAATGAAAAGAAATTGATAATGAGATAAATGAATTCATTGTGTGCCTAATATGTTTATTCAATTTTCAGAGTTCTGGTTTTGGCGGCATGCCTATGAATCACTGGATAGGTGAAATGACCGGGTCGTAAGCCGATTCCAGTTGAAAAATGTGAAATGTGATGTTTTTGGGGTGAAATGACCGGGTCGTAAACCTCAAAAACAAATTATTAAAACTAGATTGGGAGAAATGACTGGGTCGTAAACTCAAATCTTGTTGAATATCCATGGATAAATGTATTGATGATTATGATTATAGACCAGAACAGTAACTCTGAACTTTAAATAGCATATTAGATTATTTTTGGGCCCATGCTTGTGTTTGTTTAAATGTGACTATTGAATGGTGAAACAAATGAATAATGAGATGACTACTATACATACATTATTGAAACCGGTAAGATTTGAAATATAATATTCTCTTGAATTGATCTTGAATCTTGATTGCGTGACATTAGCATGGCATTAAAGCATCATAGCACTGTAATTTGTACCACTAAGCCGTTGGCTTAGCGCGAATGTGATTCTTCGCGCAGGTGACAGGGAAGAACCAGAGAGTTCCTCTAGGCCGAATCGAGTATAGAATTTGAGGTGTTGATAGTGGGCTTAAAGATCAAAGACTGACTGCCAAAGAAATGTATAAATTTTATGGGTTGTAAAACTTGAGTTTGGATATATATGAATTTGTAAATATTGTTATTTTCCGCTGTATAGTGAACAAATATTTTATTTACTGTATTTCCTAATAAACTTTTACTTTATGTTGTACTAGAAGTGTAAATCCTTTTTGCAGTTTGTAGTTGAGGTTATAAGGGGGATTTATTGGGAGTGTACTGAGAATGATTTTGTTTGCATTGGTTTGTGTAAATGTTTTAAAAATCAGAAAAAAACCAGTTTTGTCGACACTTGGGACTCAATTTTTAGGCAAAATTATGGCAAAATTTCTGTAAAAATCGGAACTAAAAAAAATTGACTGAGTAAAATTGGTAGCAACATTAGGATAGTGTGGCACCTCTACTCAGCTTACATATGTAGGTCGGGAAGGGGTGTTACAGAAATAATAAAACTAGAGTTTTAGCCACTTTTGAAATATTTTTAATTCATGATTTTAAATAATGATTTAAGCTACTGTGACTTTTTTTTAGTTTTTTTATGTTTTTATGTTTTTTATGTTTTAAAGGGTTTAAAGTTTAGAAAAAGTTAGGGTTTAAGGTTTTAAAGGGTTAGGGTTCATTATTTTAGGTTTAAAAGATGATTTTTGGATTTTAGGCTTTGAAATTGGGTTCTCGGCTAAAGTATAATTTTAGGGTTTTAAAAAAAACAATTTGATATTTTATTAGATTTTATGAATTTAAACACATGGATTGAAGTTTTTATAAGTAGAAAAGATGTTTTTTAAGGTTTTTTGAATGAAAAAGAGCCTACTTTAAAATCTTAAATAAAATAGAAATTGATTTTGGTTTTGTTGAAAAATTTGTTAAATGAGTGTTTTAAGGTTTTTAAGAAGAAAAAATAACAATTTTAAGTCTTTATTGAAAAGAAGTTCACGTTTTAATGTTGAAATCTTGGAAAAACTAAATTAAAATTCTAAGATTTTTTATTTGAAAACTTAAATTTTGTGGATTTTGCTACTGTGAACATATAAATCAAAAGAATTGAAACATACCTTCTTTTGTTGATTCTACAAAAAAAAATAACTCTTCTTGGATGAACTAGCTCCAAAAACAAGCTTTGATTGCCTTTGAATTTTCCCTCTTTCTTTTGCCGTGCTACTGCTGCTATTAATATCAATTGAATTGAGTTTTTCCTTTTCCTTCCTTGATTTGGTTTCAAATCCTAAAGTCACTATGTATTTTTTTTTCCTTTTTTTGATTTGGTTTAATTGGTCCCTATTTATAGTGGTTTTTAGGTTGTTTATTCCTAATTAATTAAGGTAAGTAATATTAATAAAAAAAAAGGAAATTAAAACCTAATTGGATTAGGATTCAAAAAATTGCGTTGAAAAATTTTGCGTTGACGAAAACTGTGCAGCCGGGCCCGTGGGCGTGCCAGCCAGCAGGAAATTCCTGCGGGTGCCCGCAGGAATTTCCTGCAGGAAGTTATTTCGCCCGCAGGAACCTGCGGGCGAAATAACTCGCCCGCAGCCCGACGGGCCCGCGCGACCACTTTTCGCTGCAGATTTTTTTCCGACTCTAATTTTTATTTTTAATTTTTATTTGTTTATTTTTATTTTTTATTAATAAAAATTAGATATTAAGGTAAAAATTATTTAATTAAATTTATTTTGGTCTAATTAAACAACAAAAATCATTTTGGACAAAATAAAGCATATTGGATCGGATTGGGTCAAAAATTAAGGGTCTACACTAAATCATTCCGGGTCTAGAATCCAAACCAATTTGGGTCTAGAAACCAAATTATTTTCTAGTCCATAACTCAATCCAGGTTTAAAACCCAATTGACCTCAGGTCCAGAACCCAACCAATCAATCTTCGGGTCCAGAACCTAAATTTTTTTCTGGTTCAGAACCCAACTATCTAGCTTCAGGTCTAGAATCCAACCAATCTAGCTTTAGGTCCAGAACCCAAATCTTTTCGAGTCCAGAACTCAATCCGAGTAGAGAACCCAAACTAATTCGGGTCCAGAACCCAAATCTTTTTTTAGTCTGAAACTCCATCCGGGTCTAGAATCCAAATATTTTTTTAGTCCAAAACTCAATCTGAGTCCAGAACCTAAATTATTTTTTAGTCCAGAACTCGATCCAGATTCAGAATCCAAACCAATACATGTCTAGAACACAACAAATTCGGGTCCAGAGCCCAAATTTTTTTCGAGTCCAAAACTCATTCCGAGTCTAGAACCCAAACCAATCCGAGTCCAAAATCCAAATTTTTTAGTCTAGAACTCAATTCAACCTTGGGTCCAAAATCCATCCTTGTTTAAAACAGTTTAATAGTCATGTTGCGTTTACTCTCTTCTACCAAAGTCTCAGATCGATCAAGTAAGGGGCAAACTGTAGACCCTTAAATTTGGACAGATTCAAATTAAAAAATAAGCTTATCTTGGTCCATTATAAATCTAAATTTCTTAAACCTAATTTTAAAGAGTAGAATTCAATTAGTCTGATTTTATATTAAAATTGCAAAAAAAATGCCTATACTAAAAATTTAATTATTTTAGATCGGTTTGAGTCAAGTTGGTTCATTTGATCCTCCCAAATCGACATGAGGCTAGCCCATATCAATTTGGGAAAGCCAAATCGATATGGGCATTGCCCATATCAATTTGGATAGCCAAATCAATATGAGATTTGCCCATATCTATTTGGCCAGCCCAAATTGATATGACGAAGGCCTCATGGCGATATTTTTAGTCTCTATTTGACTAATCCGAGTCTTAAAAATATTTTGATCGGCCAATTTTATTTCCTAATCACGCAGTAATTCCTTGAAAACTCGGATTAAGAATTTAGGTTTTAAGGGAAGTGCTAATGGTTGTCTATGAACAGAGGATTAAAGGCAAAAAAAAAAAGAAAAACAACAACAGCAACACATAATTAAAAAGTAATCAAGGCAAAAAGTAGGAACAACACGAGGAATTATCAAGCATGCATGGCTTAGATAGAATTAAACACAAAAGCAATAAACAAGGCAGTCTTCAGCCAAAAACTATAATTAATCCAGGCAGGTAGTAGCTAAGGCAAGCTTATTTCAATTCATCAAATTTGGTGGAACCCACAAATGGAGGTTTGGCTTTATCATTTAATTCATTTAGTTCACATTAGCTTCATTCATTGGATTACAACTTGTTTAATCATCCAGCATATGTATTTTTTTCCTATAAGTATCATCAAATGTTTAAATATTATGAAATTATTTAGGTCCGGTAGCCAACTTGAATCCAGTAGTTTCATATATTTTGATCACTTGAATTAAATATTGTAATTCTAATTTAATGATCAAATAATCCAGTAGCAATGTTTATCTTTTCAAAATAATTTTATTCATCACAGTAGCCAATATTAAACCTTAAGCTTTAGCTAAACCCTAATATCCAGAATCCAAAGCCTAAACCCTAATATTCTAATATCCATGAACCTAATCTCTGAAACCTTATTTCCTTAAATTCCTAGTTTCCAATCTAGAAACTCTAATTCCCTATTTGCTTAACCTAAAAATCCAAAATCCTAATTTCCAACCTAAAACCACACTCTCCAAATTAAAACCCTAATGGTATCACAAAACCCTAAATTTATATCTATAAACTCTAATTTAAGATGTAAACCCTAAATTTGTATATTTGATGCTTAATTTAAATATTAAAATCTAGATTCAATTATTTCATGTTTATAATGAATGATTTATCAATATTTTATTTGTTATGGATGATTTTATTTATTTTTTGCTTATGGAGAGTGTTTGATTGATTTAATTTCATTTAGTTAATCATTTAGTGCTTCAAAAATGTAAGAGGTATGTTTTCACTTTGTGGGTACCTCATTAGTTAAGTTTAATGTAATTTAATTTATTTTGAGTTTTAGATTAATGAAAAGGGCATGTTTTCACCAAATGATGGGTGTCCTATTTTATTTATTTTTAGACATTGGACATTGTAAATGACATGTTTTATGAATAGGTGCCTATTTTGTTTGTTTCATTTTAATAAAGTGATGGATGTTTATATATTTTAATAATTGCATCTGTTATGGATGATATTATAATATTTAAGAATTCAATAATATTTAGACCTGAAAAGAAGGCCAGTTCCAATGAACCGGGCATTATGGGAGTGTTGGATCATTTCACATTCCCCATATGTACCCAACTTTCCAAACCCATTAGGGGTTTGGGGATTCCTTAGGAATTGAGTCATCCACCCCTTTCTATTTTCCTGGCCTATTCAGGTGGCGACTCCATTTTTTTCGGGTTTAGGCCCGTGTTCTCTAAGGCTCTGAGCCTAACAGTGGTAAAGTCGCAAGAACCATTCTACATGGGAGTGAGGGCAAAAATCTCCGCTCACAATCTTCCATTCAAAAATAATTTTATTTTTAAATATTTTTTAACTTTTTTCACCATTTACTATTTACTTTTGACTTTTACATTTCTACCTTTGATGTTTATATGTTTTATATATTTAAAATACACGTCATATATATTTCATATTTCTCACTTCCAACTCTCCATTTATCCCTTAAATTATTGATTTTAATTTAATTAAGTTTAATTTTACTTTGTTTTAGAAAATGTATGGATGTTGCATGTTCTCTTCTATTCATTATCCTTCTAGGGTCATTAGGGGTGGTTGTTAGGTTGACCTCTAGAAATGGAAGCTACTGGCCTATACAGTTGTTGCGAACTCGGCCTCACTATTTGCAAGTGCATAGATCATTAACAAGTACTATAATGATGAGTAGAGTATCGTTTCCACGAGGAAGTTTTCTTCTAAGTACTGATCAATTAAAACTAAATATTATTTGGATTATAAAATTCAATTTATGATTAAACAAAACAAATTAATTTGAATTAAATCTAATAATATGAAACTTAGGGTTTAGTTACCTTTATTGATTTATCATGGGTTTTCTGAAGTATTGATTTACTTTAGTTTTCCTTTCATTAATGGTTAAATTCTCCTAAATTAAGTTCAAGTCTCTCTCAATTACTAGAAGTCATATCAATTTAATCATTGTGTCTACTCTCGTGATCACAAGTTATCAAACCAATTCATTAGATTTTGTGATAATTTTGAATCAACCTCTTAAGTGTTTAACCTTATCTCTAAGTGAAAAACTTCCTTAAGATTGTTACCTCTATGGACTAATGTTATGCTTCCACTCTCACTCCATCACACAACACCTCAATTCAATTAATTATTGGCCAGATAATTAAAGCATTAAGAGTAAAGATAACAAAATAATTTATAATAAACTAAATTAATTCAAATAGGCATTTATAACTCCATGATAAATTCAATGAAAGGGACCAACCTTAAGGAGGATTAGTTATTCATTATTGAAATAAAGACATTGAAAATATTAAAGAAAGACATTAAAAACATAATTTAAAGAACAAGAAATATCAAACTCTATTTCTTTGAAGAAGAACTTGACTTGGAGCTTCAATTTCTTCTTGAACTAGAATTTCACTCTCTTTCTTGAGAAAACTCTAAAATACATTTATTTCTTCAATGAATCTAATCTAATTCTTGTAAATCTTTCATATATTGAAACCTTAGAGGAAGTGTGTTTAAATAGAGTGTTTGGAAGCTTCTTTAGTGCGGAAACATTGGAAAAAGTTAGGCCACATCTTGTTTTGTTCACCACCAACCCAATTGTCTGCTCAAGTCATGAATTTCGGCCCCACGGTCATGGCTTTTGAGTACCATGGTCATGGCCTGAGTTGGATTGGTCAGTTTGAGCACTTTACAGCTATAAAATGGTCAGTAAGGTGGGCCACGGTCGTGGCATTGAAGTGGAGGCTGCCAACTTGAATTTTCTTCTCTTTCTTGGCCTGGGCAGTAGAGAAATCAACCCCACGGTCGTGTCCTGCCAATGCCACAGTCATGGCATTCATTTAGCTTCTGGATTTTTGTCTTTTTGTTGTGGTAGACTTGATTTAAATCCTATGGTCGTGGCCTTGAAGGGCCACGGGCGTGGCATTTGTTATTTCTTCAATTTTGCTTGCCTTTCTTCATTTTTTGCACCTCTAATCATTAGAAACTTTGAATCTTGTCTTTCCAAGAATGATTATAATAATTCTAACTCAAATACACAAAATCCATCAAATTCAATTGCAAAACAATTAACAATATGGTTAGAATTATAAAGAATATTGATCATATTTTTACTCTATCAAACTCCCCAAACTTAAATCGTTGCTTGTCCTCAAGCGATAAGAACAATCTCATTCACAGTAAGCCTCATTTTATGTTAAGAATTCTTAGGATTTTGGTAAGTTTAAGCAAATAAAGTTTCAAAGTTCAATTCTAAATCAAGGTCCATAACTATACTTACATCATTTTCCCCTTATGTATTCAAAAAGTTTTAGCCAATTGCAACCAATTATTGCACTTCAGATAGGCATATACTCTCTGCATTCAGTAAAGATTTTTATAGAGTTCATAGAAACTTGCTCATCTCATATGCATGTTTAATCAAACTTTCTCACTAATAGGCCTCACTAACTCAAGAAAAATCAAAAGGCTTTTTTAAGCTTGTAATGTGGTCTAAAAGGGTTAAGGCTATAGTGATGTTTAATAATTTGGTCTTTCGTCTTTTGAATATCTTCCAACTGTAAGTAACATTTGGTTTGTTCCTTTTCTTAATTTAATTTATCCGCCATTATTTTGACATACTTCACTTATGGGGATATACATATTTCTTTATTATTTTTTATATTTTTTATATTTTATTTTTTTCCCCAAACTTGAGCTTTGATTAAGAGGTCTATTTGTAGGATCAATAATATTGTCTAAATGAACTTGAGCTTAAATACTTTTACAGTAAGAAAATATATCAAAAGATAATCAAACTCAAAAGGGTAGTTATTAGGGCTACATGTATGAAAAGAACCAAAAGCTTAAAAATATTCAATTTTGGCTCAAAAGGGACAACAAAAGGCAATGCTTAAATATGGTGGATATAAGAATTTGATTGCACAAAAAATGCCTATGTCATCTTTTCCTCTACTTAGCAAGGTTCAATTTTGCCTCAAAAGTTCTTTTAAACATAATCTAGGCTTAGGCATAAGATAATAAAAAATAAATGACAATAGAAGAGCCCTCTGTAAGTAAGCATACACAATTGATTACTTTCAACTAAAATCAAGAATGCATTCAGGTCAAAATCCATAAAGTACAGCACTTCACAAAATCTTTGTCTCAATTTTTTAAAAACCAATCAATGATTCACAAATAAGTTTTGGCCTCTCATGAACTCAATCATTCAAGTGCAAGATTTCAAGCAAAAGTTTTTTTAAAAAAAAAAATTTACCATGCTAAAAAAAAATTTCAGTAGGTACCCTATATCCCAATCATTTATGAAAGAGTAAATGAATTCAAAAAGGAATAGAATACTTTACTAAATTTCTTAAGCTCTGCCCTTGAAAATTCATTGGAACAACATCAGAAAGGTTTAATAAGATGGAAAAACAATACGATAAGCTTGAGTCGCGGATGGAATAGCTTGCGATCCAAAATAGAAACCTTGAAATTCAAGTTAGTCAAATAGCAAGTTCTCTTAATACTCGACCACAAGGAGCTTTTCTAAGCCAACCAGAAATTAATCTAAGAGAACATTGTAATGCTATTTTTCTGAATAGCAAATAGCTTGAAGATTCTTCACAAGAGCCCGAAATTTGACAAATTTCTGCTTCTAAAATGAAAGAAAGTGAAGCTGAACAAGAGGAGGAACCATTAAAGTAAGAGGTTAAACCTTATATGCCACCTATTCCTTTCCCTCAATGGCTAAAGAAAAAGATGGAGGAAAATGCAAAGATTCCACTTACTGAGGAGTGTAGAAATCATCTTCTTAATATGATCCCTTCCAAACTTAAAGATCCAGGGAGTTTTTCTATTCCTTGTAAAATTGGTGAAATTAATTTTTTCATAATGCTTTATGTGATTTAGGTTCTAGCATTAGTCTAATGCCTTTTTCAATTTTAAAAAAATTAAGATTCACACAAATGAAGCCTACAAAGATGTCATTGCAACTTGCAGATCGCTCAGTTAAATATCCGATGGGAATTGTGGAGAACATACAAGTTAATGTGGATAAGTTTTATATTCCCACTGATTTTGTTATCTTGGATGTAGAAGAGGATGTAGACATTCCACTAATTTTGGGGAGATCTTTCTTTGCTGCTATAAGAGCTATAATTAATGTGGAAAGCGACAATCTTATTTTAAAAGTAAAGGATGAATACGTAGAATTCAACATGACAACATCAAAAGACTTAGTGGAATGTCTACATCCTCTTCTACATCCAAGATAACAAAATCAGTGCAAATATAAAACTTATCCACTTTAACTTGTATGCTCTCCACAATTCCCATCAGATATTTAACTGAGTGATCTGCCAGTTGCAATGACATCTTTGTAGGCTTCATTTGTGTGAATCTTAATTTTTTTAAAATTAAAAAAAAAACATTAGACTAATGCTAGAACCTAAATCACATAAAGCATTGTGAAAATTAATTTCACCAATTTTACAAGGAATAGAAAAACTCCCTGGATCTTTAAGTTTGGAAGGGATCATATCAAGAAGATGATTGCTGCACTCCTCAGTAAGTGAAATCTTTGCATTTTCCTCCATCTTTTTCTTTAGCCTTTGATGGAAAGGAATAGGTGGCATATAAGATTTAACCTCTTGCTTTAATGGTGCCTCCTCTTGTTCAGCTTCACTTTCTTTCATTTTAGAAGAAGAAATTTGTCAAACTTTGGACTATTGCGAAGAATCTTCAAGATGTATGCTATTCAAAAAAATAGCATTACAATGTTCTCTTGGATTAATTTATGGTTGGCTTGGAAGAGCTCCTTGTGGTCGAGTATTAAGAAAACTTGCTATTTGACCAACTTGAATTTCAAGGTTTCTATTTTGGATCGTAAGTTGTTCCATCCGCGACTCAAGCTTATCGTATTGTTTTTCCATCTTATCAAACCTTTCTGATTTTGTTCCAATGAATTTTTCAAGGGCAGACTCATATGATAGTTTTTCAAAAGGAGGGAGAACTTGGTTTTGATTTCTCATGTATGGAGGTTGATAAGGAGCATTTTGGTTGTTTTGGGTTCCCCATGACAGGTTGGGATGATTTCTCCATGTTTGATTGTATGTGTTTCCTTGAGAAAAAACTAGACCTCTATTCTGGTTGCCCAAAAACTGGACTTGCTCCATAATTCTGCAGTCAGCTATGTTATGGTTTCCTCCACATCCTTCACTAGTTAGGGACGAAGTAAGGTTGACATGCTCCAATTTCTTTGCTATTGTATCTACCTTGGCTGAAACCAAAGAAAAATTGTCAATTTTGTGTAAACCGGCAACTTTTTTATGAACATTACATTCCGAAGTCCAATGGTAGTTTTTTGATGCCATTTCTTCAATCAAATTGATTGCTTCAGAAGGAGCTTTGTTTATTATTACACATCCGGCTGCTGCATCTATTGTGTCCTTGATACTTGGATCAAGGCCATTATAAAAAGTTTGAATCAAAAGCCATTCAAGGACTCCATGGTGAGGACATTTTCATTGTAAATTTTTGAAACGTTCCCAAGCTTCATTTAAACTTTCACCATCTTGTTGAACAAAGCTTGTGATATCATTTCTCAATTTAGCAGTTTTCGCAGGTGGAAAATATTTTGCTAGGAAAGCAGTGGCTAATTGATCCCATGTAGTGAATATACCAGGTGCTTTAGAAGTGAGCCAATCCTTTGCTTGATCCCTTAAAGAAACTGGAAAATGTCATAAACGAATAACATCATCAGATACACCATTAATTTTAAAAGCATCACATATTTCTAAAAAATTAGATATGTGAGCATATGCATCCTCATGTGGAAAACCAAGAAAAATTGATTGTTGAATCAGATTGATAAGGGCTGGTGTAACATCCATGATTCTGGAGAAATTAAATAAGTATTTGGAGAAATAAATTGTATATACTCAATATATATATATCTAGAGTATATATAACATATACAATTGGTATATTAATTATATATGTTGGATTAATACATTACATACTTAATATTTAATACACATATAAGGTACATTTGATGTGTATATAAGATACACATTACTTGTACATATGTGTAATATCCTAAATTTTTGAAAAGTTCTAATTTTTAAAAATTTGATAAAATAAATTATAATTTAAATGGATAAATTAAATTAATGGTTTTAAATGAAAAATGAAGGGGTTTTAAATGAAAAAGTGGATAATATATGTGATATATATGTAAAATATACATAACATATAAAAATCAACACTTTTTAAAAGAAAAGTCAAAGTATAAGAGTATTTTGGTAATTAAATTTTAGAATTTTAAAATTAAAAAAAATAATTCAAAAATAAATTATTTTTGAAGGAAAGAGGGAATTTAGGACTTTTAATTTATTAAATAATTAATTAAATAATTAATTATAAAATTATTTTAATATATATATATATATGGTTTAAAAATAAAGGGTGAAAGGAAAGAGAAATAAAAAAAATAAAGTCTTCTTCTTCTTCTTTCCTTCAAGGCCGAATTTCATGGCTTCAAGAGAGGGATTTGATTCTTCCATACTCCAAAAATTGAAGAGATTTTAAGGATTCAAGTGGAGTTTTAGAAGTTTCTTCATCAATTGGTAAGCTTTCTTACAAAATTTTCAAATTCTATGGAAAAGTGTGTTATGTAAATTTTGGAATTCTATAGTAGCATGATTTAATTGCTTAATTGGATATGAATGAAGTTGTTTTGATTGGTTATTAATGATTTTAAGGTTGGATTAAAGAAATGGTTGAGTTTGGGCAAGATTGGTGAAGAGAGAGAATTTAGGGTTATGTAATTTTTGGGGTTTTGAAATCATGGTTTTTAATTGTGTAAATTGAATCCAAATGGTTGTTTTGATACATAAACAAGTCTTTTAAAGTCAAATATTGGATTTGGTTCTGTTTGGTTGGAGTTTGAGAATGGAAGTGGAGATTTAGGGTTTTGGAAAAGTGATTTTCCAAAGTGGTTGAATTGTGTGATTTTATTTGTTTAAGCATGTTGTTTAGTGTTAAAAGTGATGAATATAAACTTGAAATGAGTAATGGATTGTGTTGGAATGGAAAACCTTCAATGGGGGAAGGTTATGCCATTTTTTAGATTTTATGTATAAGAGTATTGTTATAATGCAAATGATTTAATTGTATTAAAATATATTTTTAATGATATTAATAAACTTAAAACACTAATTTAAATGGCTTGATATGGTTTTTCAAAGTTAAAATGAGGTGAAGCTTAATTTTGGGATTTAGTTTAGAGTGATGTTTAATTATAGTTTGATGTTGAGAATACCTTAGAATATGATATTAAATGATTATATATGATCACATTTGGTATAGGCATTGAGGGAGGTTGATTTGCTTCATCCAAGTGGTGAAGGGCAAGTTGGAAGGATAGGATTGGAGGTTGTATTAAGCTTGCTTTGGGTTGCTAGTAGAGGTATGTACAAACTTTGAGTATACTATTTATATTTGCATGACATTTGGACTTAACACATTTTGGTTGAAAAATGTGTTAAGCTACTTGGTCCATTGATTGAGTATGAATAATGTGCTATGACATTTGTAATGTCATATATGTGTTAAATGCATTGTGAAAAGCCATTGATAATGGCTAAATTGTGTAAAGTGTGAAATATGCATATTATGTGAAAATACCTAAAGTAATTGGGTAATGTGTTGTGAATGCAAAAATGAGATATGTGGAATAATGAAATGAATTGATATTGATAAAAATGAGAAAAAATAAGAAAAGTGAGAAAGATGTGAAAAATGAGAAAAATGAGAAAAAAAATGTGAAAATAAGGCAATGAGCCTAGTTTGATTATGAGAAATAAAATGAGAAATGAATTGTGAAAGTATTTGATAATGAGATAAATGAATTAATTGTGTGCCTAGTATGTTATTCAATTTTCAGAGTTCTGGTTTGGCGGCATGCCTATGAATTGCTGGGCAGATGAAAAGATCGGGTCGTAAGCCGAGCCCAGCTGATAAATGATAAATATGATGTTTTTGGGGTGAAAAGACTGGGTTGTAAGCCTCAAAAACCATAGCAGTTTAGCCGGGTTGAGGACCAAGATACTGGGGCCTAAGGGTCTAGCCGGGTTGAGGTCCAAGAGACTGGGGCTGTTACATTATCCATGGATATATATATTGCCTACGGGCTAGACACATGGTGTCATTATGGACCAAAGCAGTAACTCTGAAATTTGAATAGCATATTAGATCCTTTTTGGGCCCATGCTTGTCTTTTCTTTAATGTGAATTATGAATTGTGATACAATTGAGCAATATAATGTTATGAGTAATGAGTATGAAATATTTGAAAAATATAATAAAGTGAAATGATGTGACCTTTATATGCAATATGCATTGGCATTACTTTACATTTTTATTATTATCAAAGTTTGTACCACTAGGCTTTGGCTTAGCGCGATTGTAATTCATCGCGCAGGTGTCATAAACGTTTTGGTAGAGCCTGAGAGTTTTACTAGGCCTGGTTGGGTCTAGGTTTGTATTTATTGAGCTTGAAGAGTTGTTTTGGGTATATCAAGATCATAGCCAGTTGCCAACATGTACATTTTTGATATTATGTATGTTATGATATGTTTTAAACATATATTGTAAATTGTAAAAAATGATTTGAATAATTTTGTTTAAGATGGGATTTTATATATAATGTTGATATATATATATACCTATATATATAAGTATTTTGAGAAAATATGGAGAAATTGAGAAGTATTGGTGAATTGGTGAATTGATTTTATTTGGAGTGTTTATTTTATGCAGGTTGTGTTTTGTTGAATTTTGAAAACGTTCAAATTACAAACAAAACTCTGGCGAATTTTTTTCAGAGATTTTCATATAAAATATTTATTTTGGATTCCTATAATAAGCAAAGAATATTTTTATACTATTTATTTTATATATTAGTATTTGAAATCTTAAAACAAAAATGTAAAAAAATTTTATTAAATCAGTCTGTGACATTTTTATACCGTATATGCGTATTTTACATATGCTGAAAATATATATTGTACGTATATAGGATATAAGGGTGTTACATTTATTTTGGTATCAAAGCCTAGGTTTGAGGTTCTCGACCTAGGTGGGATCATAAAGAGAGAAAATAGGAATAAAAAAATAACTTTTTAATTGTAATACATGCATTGGCACTGGCAATTTATCTGATCCCTAATGTGGCAATGTCCATTTGATATAATGGATATGAGTTAAGATGGTGTGTGGGTTGCATAGATCAGAGTGGCACAGTGGAAGTCATTCTAGAGATTATGGATTAAGAATTTTTTGAACTTTTATTTGAAATTTAAAATTTATAGCTGATTCAATTGATGAATAAGTGAAATTAGAAAAACAATCTAGGAAATAATTTAAGATATAAAAATAAAAAGTTTGAGAAATGAGCATGATAGTTACAGAAAATTTTATAGATGTACTGCAAAGTGATATTGTCTGAATTGTTGGACAAATCTACAAATGTTGGATGAGTTTAAACATTTAATAGAAAGTTTTTATATATGTTAGAATCCAAATTTATAAAATTTTATAAATTTTAAAGATGGATCTCTAATTAAGAAAAATAGAAGAACACAGATTGTTGGAGAAATTTCAGCAACTCAGAATCTGTAAAAATTAAAAAAAACAATAAATCTAGAAACTATGGTAAATCAGCCCAGAAAAATCTAACAATTTACACAAAATATCATATGTATTCCTATAACATATGGTTAAAATTTCATGAATTTTTATTAAGGTTTGATACCTGAAAAAAAAATGGACAACCGGGTGCTGCCAGAGATATTATTAAAGAGACAGATTCTCTGATTTTGGAAGATTTAATTTTTAAATATATTAAATCAACTTGGAAAAATCTAAAACTTTAAATATAAGTCCATATATGTGTCAAGTGCACATGGATAAAAGTTTACAAGCTTTTATAAAGAATTGGTAAGGAATATAAAAATTAAAAGTGAGATTGACATAAAACTGAGGAAGTCATGCAGTTTTGTGTAAGTAAGTAATAAATTAATTTTATGAGACAAATGAATGAAGAAAATTATAAAAATTTTATATGCATATGGGTATAAGTATAGAAGAAATATGGAGTTTTTAATAATTTTCAGCAAAGAGTTCATAATTAAAATCAAAGAGTGAAATTATATATGATAGCGAATTATTTATTATGGAACAATGATGCATAATTTAGGGTTGAGTGTGTAAAATTAAAGTATCTAAATGGATGATGTTAATTAGTTTAAGGAAATGAATTAGTGTTGTTTAAAAGTAAATGTTATGATCTTAAGATTGAGAATGTGATATGGGTGAGATTTGGTGAGCTTCATGTTGTTTGTTGCATTATATGAAATTTGAATTTTTGAAATGGGTTTCCATAACTGTGAAAGTGATGTGCTTTGATGTTATATTAATATAAAAATAATATTTATAAAGTTATCTCTTGAAAGTAAGATTAATAGAATGAAGTTTAAGTAAAATAGTAAATTGAAAATTTAGAGTTGTAAGGGAATTTCGATGAGGATTGTTTAGATATTGATAGTTTAATGTTTAATAAGCATGGGAGTAATTTTGAATGAGTAATGTTACTTATAAAAGTACTAACTAAGGTGTAATGGAGTTGATAATATAGAAATTTATTATGAAATAAAGGGAAATGATTAAGCAAGTGAAAATGAGTTACTTTAGTTAATTGAATTGGAAATGATGAAAATAGATATGAAAGGTGTGATCAATGCAAAAAAAAAAATGTGAGAGAGATGTCACATTGGAAACGTGACTAAGATTTATGTGAAGTGTTAGAAAAAAAATATATAATAAGAAACTTATTTAAGAGATGGGCGATTGAATAAGGAAGATGTTAATCATCAGAGTGTGTATATATATTGAATTAATGAATAACCTAAGTAATGTCAAAAGAATAAGAAATGATAATGTTCTCTAAAAGGTGATAAATGTTAACTTTGTATAGGTTGTATGTAAAAGAGGAATTGAGTATAATTGTATGATTTGTGTGATGAGATTTTTTTTTTCTATATGAACACAAATATGATATGTAAGAAAATGTGGAAAGTAAGTCACATTGTGATTATGACTTACGAATGTGTATGTGGATGATTAAAAAAAATGTTATCGAGTGTTTACTATCTTATACAAATACATGTCTGGTGATATTGAGAATGATATTGCATGTATTAATAGACCTAAGAGAGATTAGGTCTTGACCTGTGTAGAGTTAGGTCATGTGATAAAGTGAGATTGAGAATGGACCCGAACAGAGCTGGACGGTGAAATTGTTATTTTAACAACTGAACTTCATGATTGTATAGTGTTTTGGGCCTAAAGTATATGCGTATAAATAAGAGATTGTAAGGAAAAAGGAAAGTAAAATGAAGAAAGTATGGAAGTGATAAAAAGAAAAAGAAATGAATGAAAATTTTTATAAGAGATAGATTAGAAATGGAGTAATAAATGGAAATTGTGTAAATTAGCATATGAACGAATGTGTATATGTAAGAGATGTTAATGATAATATTGTTGAAACATGAGTTAGGCTAATGATGATCAAGTGATCAAGAGTAAATTGCTTTGAAACAGAGTTGAAACGTGTTAACTTTTTGTGTATCAAAAGATTAGAAAATGAATATGTGATTTTTGCGATACGAACTTAACAAAGTGATTGAAAATGTTTGAAGAAGAATGATAGAAGGGCAGTATTTATTTATAAGCCAAGGATGTGACCATTATTATGGCATGACCGTTAGATAGTTTTGGTGAGATTGATAGTTATGCTTCAAGAAACATGGTCAAGACTTATGGTTTGCATAATTGTATCTTATAATTTTATACTAGAAATTTGTTTATAATTATAGAAAGTGTGAAAACAGAAGAGAATTGTAAAAATATGATGAGCTTTAAATGATGTATAAGAAAAGTGATTTGTGTAAATAGGGTAACTATAAGAAATGTGAGAAAATGGTAAATGAAAGGAATTATGAAATGTGAGTAAGAGTTATAATAAATGTGTTTGAAAGTGGTATAAAATGAATAAGTTGATGAAAATGATGTGTAAAGTAAACAAGACTAGGGGAAGTGAATATTATTTGTAATGATGAATTCGAAGAGAATTAAAATTTGAGAATAAAATTTGACCTAATAGAATTAGGTCATGAATTAAAAACAGATTGGTGAATTTAAAATAGACAAAAAGTTGGTCAGAATAGAATAAGGTTGTTATGGTCATATTATGATAGTTAGATCAATTGATCTGAAATGTAATAAGTTTACAAGTATTTATGGAAATTCAATGTGTGTAGTTGTATTAAGAATATGCAAGCTATATGATAATGTGCATAATACAGCGTTTTGATATGTATATGCATATGAAAGGAGCTAAGTTATATTAGTTTCATATAATTATAAGAGAAAAGTGTTAGTTATAGTATAATTGGAATGAATTTTAATAAGGAAATAAGATTTTATTGTTGTATAATGGTAATATTAAATTAATGTGGTAATTGTATAAAGAGTAGGATCAAAGTGAAGATGTGTAAAATTATTTTGTTAAGATAAAAGTTATTAACATTTGAATTTAAGGTGATGAGAGTATATTTTTAAAATAATGAAGTGATCAGATATCTTGAGTGCAATAGGTGTGTGGTGGATATATATTAAGGAGATGAACTAATTTTGCCTAATGACAATTCGATTGAAGATATAATAATTTGTTGTGACTGTTTGAGTAAATAGACAGTACAATGATGTGTTAGGGAATGGTAAAAAGGAAATTAAGAATGAACCTAAGGGGGAGAATAGAAATTATGTAATTTGGTAAAATAACGATTTGGATGATTTATTACTATGCTGGATAATTTTGAGGACGAAATTATTTAAGGGGGAAAAATTATAACATTCGTGATTTTGGAGAAATTAAATAAGTATTTGGAGATATAAATTGTATATACTAAATATATATATCTAGAGTATATATAACATATACATATGGTTTATTAATTGTATATGTTGGATTAATACATTACATACTTAATATTTAATACACAAATAAGGTACATTTGATGTGTATATAAGATACACATTACTTGTGCATATGTGTAATATTCTAAATTTTTGAAAAGTTCTAATTTTTGAAAATTTGATAAAATAAATTATAATTTAAATGGATAAATTAAATTAATGGTTTTAAATGAAAAATGAAGGGTTTTTAAATGAAAAAGTGGATAATATATGTGATATATATGTAAAATATACATAATATATAAAAATCAACGCTTTTTTAAAAAAAAAAGTCAAAGTAAAAGGGTATTTTGGTAATTAAATCTTAGAAATTTAAAATTAATAAAATAATTAAAAAATAAATTATTTTTGAATGAAAGAGGGAATTTAGGACTTTTAATTTATTAAATAATTAATTAATTAATTAATTAATTATTAAATTATTTTAATATATATATATATGGTTTAAAAATAAAGGATGAAAGGAAAGAGAAATAAAAAAATAAAGTCTTCTTCTTCTTCTTTCCTTCAAGGCCGAATTTCATGGCTTCAAGAGAGGGATTTGCTTCTTCCATACTCCAAAAATTGAAGAGATTTTAAGGATTCAAGTGGAGTTTTAGAAGTTTCTTCATCAATTGGTAAGCTTTCTTACTAAATTTTCAAATTCTATGGAAAAGTGTGTTATGTAAATTTTGGAATTCTATAGTATCATGATTTAATTGATTAATTGGATATGAATGAAGCTGTTTTGATTGGTTATTAATGATTTTAAGGTTGGATTAAAGAAATGGTTGAGTTTGGGTAAGATTTGTGAAGAGAGAGAATTTAGGGTTATGTAATTTTTGGGGTTTTGAAATCATGGTTTTTAATTGTGTAAATTGATTCCAAATGGTTGTTTTGATACATAAAGAAGTATTTTAAAGTCAAATATTGGATTTGGTTGTGTTTGGTTGGAGTTTGAGAATGGAAGTGGAGATTTAGGGTTTTGGAAAAGTGATTTTCCAAAGTGGTTGAATTGTGTGATTTTATTTGTTTAAGCATGTTGTTTAGTGTTAAAAGTGATGAATATAAGATTGAAATGAGTAATGGATTGTGTTGGAATGGAAAACCTTCAATGGGGGAAGGTTATGCCATTTTTTAGATTTTATGTATAAGAGTCTATTGTTATAATGCAAATGATTTAAATGTATTAAAATATGTTTTTAATGATATTAACAAACTTAAAACACTAATTTAAATGGCTTGATATGGTTTTTCAAAGTTAAAGTGAGGTGAAGCTTAATTTTGGGATTTGGTTTAGAGTGATATTTAATTATGGTTTGATGTTTAGAATACCTTAGAATATGATATTAAATGATTATGTATGATCACATTTGGTATAGGCATTGAGGGAGGTTGATTTGCTTCATCCAAGTGGTGAAGGGCAAGTTGGAAGGATAGGATTGGAGGTTGTATTAAGCTTGCATTGGGTTGCTAGTAGAGGTATATACAAACTTTGAGTATACTTTTTATATTTGCATGACATTTGGACTTAACACATTTTGGTTGAAAAATGTGTTAAGCTACTTGGTTCATTGATTGAGTATGAATAATGTGCTATGACATTTGTAATGTCATATATGTGTTGAATGCATTGTGAAAAACCATTGATAATGGCTAAATTATGTAAAGTGTGAAATATGCATATTATGTGAAAATGCCTAAAGTAATTGGGTAATGTGTTGTGAATGCAAAAATGAGATATGTGGAATAATGAAATGAATTGATATTTGATAAAAATGAGAAAAAATGAGAAAAGTGAGAAAGATGAGAAAGATGTGAAAAATGAGAAAAATGAGAAAAAAAAAGTGAAAATAAGGCAATAAGTCTAGTTTGATTATGAGAAATAAAATGAGAAATGAATTGTGAAAGTGTTTGATAATGAGATAAATGAATTAATTGTGTGCCTAGTATGTTATTCAATTTTCAAAGTTCTGGGTTTGGCGGCATGCCTATGAATTGCTAGGCAGGTGAAAAGACCGGGTCGTAAATCGAGTCCAGCTGATAAATATGATGTTTTTGGGGTGAAAAGACTGGGTTGTAAGCCTCAAAAACCGTAGCAGTCTAGCCGGGTTGAGGACCAAGATACTGGGGCCTAAGGTTCTAGCCGGGTTGAGGTCCAAGAGACTGGGGTTGTTACATTATCCATGGATATATATATTGCCTACGGGCTAGACACATGGTGTCATTATGGACCAAAGCAGTAACTGTGAAATTTGAATAGCATATTAGATCCTTTTTAGGTCCATGCTTTTCTTTGCTTTAATGCGAATTATGAATTGTGATACAATTAAGCAATATAATGTTATGAGTTATGAGTATGAAATATTTCATATAATAAAGTGAAATGATGTGACCTCTATATGCATTGTGCATTGGCATTACTTTACATTTTTATTATTATCAAAGTTTGTACCATTAGGCTTCGGCTTAGCGCGATTGTAATTCATCGCGCAGGTGTCATAGACGTTTTGGTAGAGCCAGAGAGTTTTACTAGACCTGGTCGGGTCTAGGTTTGTATTTATTGAGCTTGAAGAGTTGTTTTGGGTATATCAAGATCAGAGCCAGTTGCCAGCATATGCATTTTTGATATTATGTATGTTATGATATGTTTTTGAAACATATATTGTAAATTGTAAAGAATGATTTGAATACTTTTGTTTAAGATGGGATTTTATATATAATGTTGATATATATATATATACCTATATATATAAGTATTTTGAGAAAATATGAAGAAATTGAGAAGTATTGGTGAATTGGTGAATTGCTTTTATTTGGAGTGTTTGTTTTATGCAGGTTGTATTTTGTTGAATTTTGAAAACGTTCAAATTACAAACAAAACTCTGGCGAATTTTTCCCAGAGATTTTCATATAAAATATTTATTTTGGATTCCTATAACAAGCAAAGAATATTTATATACTATTTATTTTATATATTAGTATTTAAAATCTTAAAACAAAAATGTAAAATTTTTTTATTAAATCAGTCTGTGACATTTTTATACCGTATATGTGTATTTTACATATGCTGAAAATATGTATTGTATGTATATAGGGTATAAGGGTGTTACAGCTGGTTTCAGATCGAAAGTATTAGCTTGCACAGATGGTTTAATGATGCTAGATCTTGGCTAAGCAGATGGCATAGCATATTACTTAAGTGTCATATTTTTTGGATCTCCCATGGTTGATTCTTCGTCACATGTATCCGTAGGATTATCTACTGAAATTTCTTCCACTTTTTGCTTCTCTTTTCTTTCCCTTTTATTCTTCCTAAAAAGCTATTTAATTTCTAGATTATATGGTTCAAGAGTTGAGTTAGGATTTCTTCGCATATAAACCAAAATTTGAGAAATTTATGCAGAAAAGTAAAAATATCCAAAGCAACACTAGTCTTAATATTATCAATATTAGAATTATCACTTCCCTGGCAAAGGCACTAAAAACTTGTTACAGACTCGGCCTCACTATCTGCAAGTGCATAAATCATTAACAAGTAATATAATGATGAGTAGAGTATCGTTCCCACGAGGAAGTTTTCTTCTAAGTATTGATCAATTAAAACTAAATATTATTTGGATGATAAAATTCAATTTATGATTAAATAAAACAAATTACTTTGAATTAAATCTAATAATATGAAGCTTAGAGTTTAGTCACCTTTATTTATTTATCATGGGTTTTCTGAAGTATTGATTTAATTTAGTTTTCCTTTCATTAATGGTTAAATTCTCCTAAATTAAGCTCAAGTCTCTCTCAATTACTAGAACTCATATCAATTTAATCCTTGTGTCTACTCTCGTGATTACAAGTTATCAAACCAATTCATTAGATTTTGTGAGAATTTTGAATCAACCTCTTAAGTGTTTAACCTTATCTCTAAGTGAAAAACATCCTTAAGATTGTTACCT
The DNA here is from genome assembly GCA_947685225.1 of Garcia nutans. Taxonomy (NCBI): domain Eukaryota; kingdom Viridiplantae; phylum Streptophyta; class Magnoliopsida; order Malpighiales; family Euphorbiaceae; genus Garcia; species Garcia nutans. The sequence goes on along the minus strand of CANTUV010000007.1, from coordinate 23,990,466 downwards.
CTATGGACTAATGTTATGATTCCACTCTCGCTCCATCACACAACACCTCAATTCAATTAATTATTGGCCAGATAATTAAAGCATTAAGAGTAAAGATAACTAAATAATTTAAGGATAAACTAAATTAATTCAAATAAGCATTTATAACTCCATGATAAATTCAATGAAAGGGACTAACCCTAAAGAGGATTAGTTATTCATTATTGAAATAAAGACATTGAAAATATTAAAGAAAGACATTAAAAACATAATTTAAAGAACAAGAAATATCAAACTCTATTTCTTTGAAGAAGAACTTGACTTGGAACTTGAATTTCTTCTTGAACCAGAATTTCACTCTCCTTCTTGAGAAAACTCTAAACTGCATTTATTTCTTGAATGAATCTAATCTAATTCTTGTAAATCTTTCATATATTGAAACCTTAGAGGAAGTGTGCTTAAATAGAGTGCTTGGAAGCTTCATTAGTGGGGAAAAACTAAAAAAAGTTAGGCCACATCTTGTTTTGTTCACCACTAACCCAATTGTCTACTCAAAGTAATGAATTTTGGCCCCATAGTCATGGCTTTTGAGTACCACGGTCGTGGCCTGAGTTTGATTGGTCGGTTTGAGCACTTTACAGCTGTAAAATGGTCTGTAAGGTGGGCCACGGTTATGGCTTTTCAATGCCACGGTCGTGGCATTGAAGTGGAGGCTGCCAACTTGAATTTTCTTCTCTTTCTTGGCTTAGGCAGTAGAGAAATCGACACCATAGTTGTGTCCTGCCAATGCCACGGCCATGGCATTCATTTAGCTTCTGAATTTTTGTCTTTTGTTGTGGTAGACTTGATTTAAATCCCATGGTCGTGGCCTTGAAGGGCCACGGCATGGCATTTGTTATTTCTTCATTTTTGCTTGCCTTTCTTCATTTTTTGCTCCTCTAATCATTAGAAACTTTGAATCTTGTCTTTCCAAGCATGATTATAATAATTCTAACTCAAATACACAAAATCCATCCAATTCAATTGCAAAACGATTAACAATATGGTTAGAATTATAAAGAATGTTGATCATATTTTTACTCTATCAACAGTCAATCCCTCATCTCATAGAATTGTGAACTAAAATTTTAAAAAGTTTTAGCCAAGGCATCCATCTGATTAATTAGTCCATGACCTCTTCTATTTTCATCTCCACTCATTCTTGAATTTAATTATAAGTTGCAATAAAAGGTTAGTACACAAGAAACAAATATATATATATATATATATATATGTTGCTCACTTCACTTCCTTTGTTTTTCACTCAATTAAGATGCCACTCAAGTCCACTAGTGTTTGTACTCAAGTTGTTTGGCTCATACTCTTATCTTTTACCTTTCAATTCTCTTGTTAAAGTTAGTGTTCGGATCAAAGAACCTACAAATAATCTATAATCACAATACAATAGATCAATTCTCATATGATGAGGTCTTTTTGATAATGTCTTTTTTTATATAATTTTAGTCCAACACACAATATGGTTCATAGTCAAGGGTGCGACCGCTATACAATGGGTACTTCCACTAGTCTCCCTTGGCTAAACTTTAATTTCAGATGGTAGGGTTCACAATGGGCTATGTGGTGATAAGTGTGACGGTTAGGCTAATTGAGCTATAGCAAAGAAGAAAGGGGGACTGCGATACACTTGTTAAGTAAAAACTTAAAATTTTGGCAGTAAAGTTTACTGTATTTGGTACAGTGAGAAGGGCAATCATTAGACATAAAGCAAATTAGGTTATGAAAATTTCTATGTTTTTCAAATTTAAATCAACTCTTTACAGCTTCTGAGGGTTCACAAGTTCCTCTTTGTGGCTACAAACTCAACTGGAAAAACTTTTAATGAAGAATTTGATTCAACAATGAATTTAATTCAACAACAATCTTTTTTAATTGATTTTTTTAACAAAGCATAAGAACTCAATAGAAGAACTAAGTTTTGGGAATTTGGAATTCAGATTGCAACATAATGAACACAACTAAAGCGAATAAAAAGGGATCAAAGACACAATGGTTTTTTTTTAGTAAGATGAACAAAAAAAAAACAACGAATAGAATTAAATAAGATAGATAGATAGATAATAAGGTGGAACCTTATCTCAAGCCGAAGCTCTGATACCAAACTGACGTGAACCGCCAGTTTATGAAATCAGAGACCTCTTTACTTTTGCGTATTATATCAATCCCTTAGAAGATGAGATTAGATCCTTGCCTAGTCTCTACCAAAATCCAACCTGTGGAAGAGAACCTTGGAATTAACCTACCATAAAATAATTAACTTTGCAAGTAGCAACTTTGATCTAAGCAAGAACCAAGAAACAAGAGACAACAATCTCTCAAGAATTCTGAAATTCCATTATAAAAAATGGCCAACCTCTTTTCAGAGAAAAAAATAGATTAAATAGTATTTATAACGAATAAAACCCTAGGCTAGTTTGTTTGGTAAAATTTACAACTCTAACCTTAAACTACTAAACCAAAACATTCAACCATTGGGCCTAAAATACAAGTAGCCCATAGTACAAAAGTTTCTTGTAACACCCCTTCCCGACCTACGTGTGTAAGCTGAGTAGAGGCGCCACACTATCCTAATGTTGCTACCAATTTTACTTAGTCAAATTTTAGTTCCGATTTTTACAGAAATTTTGCCATAGTTTCGCCTAGAAATTGAATCCCAAGTGTCGACAAAAATGGTTTTTTTTTTCTGATTTTTGAAAACATTTTTACACAAACCAATGCAGACAAAATCATTCTCAATACACTCCCAATAAATCCCCCTTATAACCTCAACTATAACCTGCAAAAAGGATTTACACTTCTAGTACAAAATAAAGTAAAGGTTTATTATGAAACACAGTAGATAAAATATTTGTTCACTATGCAGCGGAAAGTAACAATATTTACAAATTCATATACATCAAAACTTCAATTTTACAACACATAAAATTTATACATGTTTGGCAGTCAGTTTTCGATCTTTAAGCCCACTATTCACACTTCAAAATCTAGACTCGACTCGGCCTAGAGGAACTCTCTGGTTCTTCCCTGTCACCTGCGCGATGAGCCACAATCGCGCTAAGCCCACGGCTTAGTGATACAAACAACCATAATATTATGCCTCAATGCAATGCCAATGTCACACAATCACATTTCATAAACAATTCAAAAGAATATTATATTTCACAATCTTACATTATTTAATAATTAATCAAAACATTCATGATTCACATTGAAAACAAAGACAAGCATGGGCCCAAAATACACTAATATGTTATTCAAAGTTCAGAGTTACTGCTTTGGTCCATAATCATAATCATTAATACATTTATCCATGGATAATTAACTAGATTTGAGCTTACGACCCAGTCATTTCACTCAATCTAGTTTCAATAATTTGTTTTTGAGGTTTACGACCCGGTCATTTCACCCCAAAAACATCACATTTCATATTTTCTAACTGGAATCGGCTTACGACCCGGTCATTTCACCTATCCAGTGATTCATGGGCATGCCGCCAAAACCAAAACTCTGAAAATTGAATAAACATATTAGGCACACAATCATTTTATTTATCTTTTTTTTTCTTTTTTTAATCTCTTTTCATTTCATTTCTCATAATTAATTAGGCAACCATGCCTCCATTATATATCTCATTTGCATCATCATAGCCAACAACCATGGCATCATATCTCATATGATCTCAAATCACAATAAAACAATTCTTCATAATATCATATCTTTCACATTTCATTTCCATATTTCATTTCATCATCATATAAGCAAATATGTTTCAACCATCTCATATTATATTTCAAATCACATTAATCAGTTCATTATTCAAATGGATATAATCAATGGCATTAACACATATTTTACATGCTCATCACAACATTCACATATTACCAAACATAATGTGATTATTAATATCCATCAACAATGCATTAGGTTCCTTATCACATTTACAATCAAATGTGTGTCAAGTCTCAACATCACATGAATGTATGCAATAGTGTAGTTTGTAATTACCTTAAAACCAACTCACACCAATCTATACACTTACTCTTCCAAGAATCCTCAACACTTAGGTTAGGGCAATTCAACCTCTTCACAACCTAATACAAAAGGAATATTAGCAAAATGACCATATGAATAGTAAATTCTGGTTTTAGACTCCACTTTATCCTTATTTTGAAAAATTGTATAAAATAATCTACTTGACTAAAAACTCTAATATTTTTACAGAACTTAATTTTACATCTTAAAATCATTCCTTTAAAATTTCAAATTAAACTGAATACAAAATCTTGGTCAAATAATTCACCCAACCAGACTGCCCCAATTGCCCTGCACCCTGGCAGCAGTTCTGAACTTTGTGAATTCCATAAATCAAATTCAATCAACGTGGTTCCAAATTATTTTTCTCAAATACTTGACTCACTAAGCAACAACATATCCAAAATTAATTGGATATTATGTTTCTACATTTTATTAAAAATCCTGAAAAATAGCTGTCTCAGTTAAGGTACCTGCTGGAACAGGTCTAATAAAAATAATCTTTCCAAATTCATAACCATTCCAAAATTGAATCAATATATTTTTCAGTCATTCTAGACTCATAGAGGCACAACATATCAAAAATTAACTTCAAGAATATTTTTCTATATTTAATTAAAAATCATACAAGTCACAGCATTTACTAATTGTAAAACAGAAAAATTTCAACTTCACTAAACACAACTCTTACTCTTCCATCACCAACACCAACCTAACTTCTTATCTTTAAACTAAAATCAACACCACAATCATTTAATCCAACACACTTCAACATACTACAATTAACACAACCCAACCTTCAATTATCAACACTCAAACTCATACACCACTTCAAATCAAACAAGAGAAATCAAGAAAGAACTTACCAAAGTTGATGAATCTTCAAAATTTTCCAACTCAATCAATTGAATCTTCCTTCAATTTGAAACTTGGAACTCAAAACAACCTCTTGATCTCTTGTCTTGGTGATGCCCAGCCACCCAAAAGAAAAGAAGAAAATGAAAGAGACAAAAGAAGCAAAGTCAACTTTCTCTTCTCTTTAAACCTCCACCAAGCATTCCAAAATAAGAAATTACTTAAATACCCTCTTCTATTTGTTTTAATTCTCTTTCACTTATTGCCCTTTTTAGTAATTTTATAATTAACAAATAAATACTTCTTCCTTTGACCATCCATTTTGACTTGTATATATGTTATATATATTTCCATATATACAACATATACACTCTCTTTTAAATTCTTTTCTCTTTCCAATTACACATATACATTTTAATTCAAATAAAACAACAATTATATCAAAACTCCTAGGGCACACTTTGGGATATTACAATTCTCCCCCTCTAAAAAGAAATTTCGTCCTCGAAATTACCTGATATCAAGTCTGAAACAGTTGAGGATACGGATCTCGCATCACTTGCACACTCTCCCAAGTTGCCTCTTTTCTACCATGATTCTTCCAAAGAACCTTTACCAGTGGCACTTTCTTGTTTCTCAACTCTTTCACTTCATGTGCCAAAATAGCAACTGGTTCTTCTTCAAATGTCAGATTCGAACTCACCTTAATAGATTCAACTAGCAAGATATGAGATGGATCCGATCTGTACCTTCTTAGCATAGAAACATGGAATACATTATGAATTCTATCCAACTCAGGTGGTAAAGCAAGACGATAAGCAACTGGTTCAACTCTTTCTAATATCTCATACGGTCCAATAAAACGAGGACTCAGCTTCCCTCTTCAACCAAACCTCAAAATCCTTTTTCAAGGAGACACTTTCAGAAATACTTTATCTCCAATACCAAATTCTATGTCTCTTCTTTTCAAATCCGAATAAGATTTCTGCCGATCCGAAGCTGCTTTCAACCTATCCCGAATCATCTTCACTTTTTCTTCAGTCTCTTTAATCAGATCAGGACCAACCAATTTGCCTTCCCCAACTTCATTCCAACATAGAGGCATTCTACATTTTCTTTTATACAATGCCTCAAATGGTGCCATTCCAATACTGGATTGATGACTGTTGTTGTAAGCAAATTCTACAAGTGGCAAAAATCTGTCCCAACTTCCAGAGAAATCAATGACAGCTTCTCAACATATCCTCGATAATCTGTATCACTCTCTCTGACTGCCCATCTGTCTACGGATGAAAAGCAGTGCTAAAATGCAATCGAGAACCCAAAGCACCATGTAAACTCTTCCAAAATCTTGAAGTAAATCTAGGATCTCGATCAGACAATAAAGAAATTGGGACTCCATGCAACTTTACTATCTCATTGATGTACAACTCAGCTAACTTCTCAAGTGAAAAGTCCATCCGAACCGGAAGAAAATGGGCTGTCTTTGTCAACCTATCAACAATCACCCAAATGGCATCATGCTTCCTCTGTGTCATAGGTAAACCAGACACAAAATCCATTGTGATTCTCTCCCATTTCCATTCAGGCACTGATAAAGGTTGAAGCAACCCAGTTGGAACTTGATGCTTAGCTTTAACCTTCTGACAAGTGAGACAAATTTTGGATACAAATTCCGCTATGTCTCTCTTATACCTGACCACCAGTAATACTGTTTCAAATCATGGTACATCTTTGTACTTCCGGGATGCATAGCAAAAACCGATTGGTGTGCTTCTTCCAAAATGATCTTTCTCAAACTATCATCATCAGAAACACACAACCTATCCTTGAACCAAAGACTACCATCACTTTTCACATGAAAATTTTGGCTCTCCCCATTTCGGCAATCCGATACAATCTTTTGAATTTTCTCATCTGTCAACTGAGCCTCCTTAATCTGATTCAACAATACTGGCCTCAACTGCAATTGAGCCAATAATGCACCATCATCACATAATTCAAAACTAGCATGCAACTCTCTCAACTCAACAAGCAACGAGAGCGAATAAATAGCCAAACCGGCCAAAGACTTCCGACTCAGGGCATCAGCAACAACATTTGCCTTACCAGGATGATAATCAATCAAACAGTCATAGTCTTTAATCAATTCTAACCATCGCCTTTGCCGAAGATTCAGCTCTGTCTGGATACCCAAATATTTCAAACTTTTATGATCCGTATAGATAAAACATTTCTCCCCATACAAGTAGTGGTGCCAAATCTTCAAAGCAAATACTATAGCTGCCAATTCCAGATCATGTGTCGGATAATTAAGCTCATGCGGCTTCAACTGCAGAGAAGCATAAGCTATAACTTTACCCTCTTGCATTAAAACACATCCTAAACCATTATGTGAAGCATCACTGTAAATCACATATGGTTTATCTTCCACAGGCAAAGTAAGAACAGGAGCTTGAGTCAACATTTCTTTCAACTGATCAAAACTAGCTTGACTCTGATCTGTCCACACAAATCTAACTCCCTTTCGAAGCAATCTGGTGAGTGGAGTAGCTATCAAAGAAAAACCTTTCACAAACCTTCGATAATAGCCTGCCAAACCCAGAAAACTTCTAACTTCAGTCACTGACTTTGGTGGACTCCAATTCAAAATGGCCTCAACTTTACTTGGATCAAATCTTATACCATCTGCTGAAACTATATGACCAAGAAAAGTTACTTGGTCAAGCCAAAACTCACACTTTGACAGCTTAGCATACAACTGCTTCTCTCTCAAGATCTGTAACACAATTCGCAGATGCTTGTCATGTTCTTCCTCATTACGTGAATACACCAAAATATCATCGATGAAAACCACCACAAACTGATCCAGGTAGGGCCTAAACACCCTATTCATCAAATCCATGAAAGCTGCAGGTGCATTCGTTAATCCAAAAGGCATTACCAAAAACTCATAATGCCCATATCTTGTGCGGAAAGCTATCTTAGAAACATCTTCAGCTCTAACCCTCAATTGATGGTACCCTGATCTCAAATCAATTTTGGAAAACACCGCTGCTCCCTTCAACTGATCAAAGAGATCATCAATTCGGGGCAAAGGATACTTATTCTTGATAGTTACTTTGTTCAATTGCCTATAATCGATGCACAATCTCAAAGTACCATCCTTTTTCTTCACAAACAACACAAGAGCTCCCCACGGAGAAACACTAGGGCGAATAAACCCTTTATCCAACAACTCCTGCAACTGCACCTTCAACTCTCTCAATTCAGCAAGTGCCATTCGATATGGAGTGATAGAGATGGGAGTGGTACCAGGCAACAAATTGATACCAAACTCAACCTCTCTCTCAGGGGGTAACCCTGGCAACTCCTTAGGAAAAACATCTGGAAACTCTGCAACTGTGGGTATACTATTAAGTTGAGAACCCATTACTCTGGTATCCATAACATGAGCAAGATAAGCAACATACCCTTTTCTAATCAACTTTCTGGCTGTTACAGCTGATACAAACAAGGATGCAAGTTGTCTCTACTTACTAGATACTAATATACTTCTACCATCACCAGTTCTCAAAGTAACACATTTCTTTTGACAATCCACCACAGCTCCATGCTTAGACAACCAATCTATGCCTAAGATCAAATCATATTCTTTAAAAGGCATTTCAATTAAATCACCAAGAAACTCCTCACTTTGCACCACAACAGCACTATCACGATGCACCTTACTCACCACAACACTATGTCCTAAAGGATTGGTCACTAAGACATCAAATCCTAAGGACTCTGAATGCAATTCAGACACAGGCAAGATAGATGCACTTATGTATGAATGAGTAGATCCTGGATCAATCAAAGCAAGTACTAAAATGCCAAATAAAGAAAATGTACCCGCTATAACTGCTGAAGCATTCGGCTGCCTCTGCATCACATATACTCTCTAAGAAGATCCAGCCTCATCTGGCCTGCTGCCCCTGGATGAAGATCCTCCTCTCTAACTAAACCCAGGTCTACCACATCTACTGAAACCTCTGCCCCCTCGACCACCTCTGCTGACACTAGGTCGAGAAGCTGCAGTATCAGCTTGCCTATACTCCTGCATCTCAGGACAATCTCTAACAAAATGAGCTGGTGACCCACATATAAAACACCCAGCTGATCCACCAATCTTCCTACAAACACCCCCATGGGTCTTACCACAATGCTCACATACAGGTGGAGTAGACCTCTGAATCACTGGAATCGGGGCACTAGCTATAGAAACTGTCAGTCTCGGCCTCTGCCTCTGATACTGAACTGATCTGCCCGACTGTCTCTGGCTTCTACTGGTTCTATGAACAAAACTTCCTCAACCCCTCTTCATAGATGAAGACCCTGCCTCAAACTGGGGTCTCCTTACCCTGGTCTCTTCCTCAGTAGCAGCTGTTGCAATGCTCTGCGCTCTCTCAACACTTCTAGCTGCTGCGACTAGCTGAGAGAAATCCTGATACCGGGAACCAGCCACGATGCACATAATAGAGGGCCTCAATCCCTCCTCAAACCTTCTACACCGGTCTATTTCATCAGAAATAATTCCCCCGGCATAGCGACTCAACCGGATTTACTCAATCTCATATTCTGTTACCGTCCGGTTGTCTTGCTTCAAATTCAGGAATTCCATCTTCTTAATATCTTTATACTCCCTCGGAGTATATTTCTGCTCGAACTCCCTCAGAAAATCACCATAAGATAATGTAGGTGGATCTCCATGGCATGAGGAACCGTCTTCCACCAGTCATAGGCATCTTTCTGCAAGAGGGATCTGACATAGTCAAATTTCTCATCCGAAGTGGCTTGCAACTGAATGAATATCCTCTGCACCTTATCCAACCACTGCTCAGCCACTGCAGGATCGGTAGTGCCCAAGAAATCTTCAACCCCATATTTTCTTAACTTGTCATAATGTCTTACCGGCATCTGAGGCTGTGGTGGTGGTGGTAGTGGCTGCACTGGAGCTCCCCTCAACAGTTCTACCATATGCCTTAACCAACCCGGCGGAGCCTCCTCAGTAGCTGATCTCTCTGGCACAGAAACAGGTGCCTCACTAACCCTCTCACTCCTAGCTCCATCTCTACCTTCTTCAGGAGCTACACTTTCCGCACTACCCTCAACAGACTGTCGTGAATGAGATGCCATCTCTACCTATATCTGCATACACAGCAGAATATTCCTCATTAAAGATCAAAGACTGCCATACCAAAACATGTATTTTACTCAAAAACCCACTTTAAAAATTAAAATATTCTTTTTCTTACAATTGACCTAGGTTGAGAATCTCAAACCTAGGCTCTGATACCAAAAATTGTAACACCCCTTCCCGACCTACGTGTGTAAGCTGAGTAGAGGCGCCACACTATCCTAATGTTGCTACCAATTTTACTTAGTCAAATTTTAGTTCCGATTTTTATAGAAATTTTGCCATAGTTTCGCCTAGAAATTGAATCCCAAGTGTCGACAAAACTGGTTTTTTTTTTCTGATTTTTGAAAACATTTTTACACAAACCAATGCAAACAAAATCATTCTCAATACACTCCCAATAAATCCCCCTTATAACCTCAACTACAACCTGCAAAAAGGATTTACACTTCCAGTACAAAATAAAGCAAAGGTTTATTATGAAACACAGTAGATAAAATATTTGTTCACTATGCAGCGGAAAGTAACAATATTTACAAATTCATATACATCAAAACTTCAGTTTTACAACACATAAAATTTATACATGTTTGGCAGTCATTCTTCGATCTTTAAGCCCACTATTCACACTTCAAAATCTAGACTCGACTCGGCCTAGAGGAACTCTCTGGTTCTTCCCTGTCACCTGCGCGATGAACCATAATCGTGCTAAGCCCACGACTTAGTGATACAAACAACCATAATATTATGCCTCAATGCAATGCCAATGTCACACAATCAAGTTTCATAAACAATTCAAAAGAATATTATATTTCACAATCTTACATTATTTAATAATTAATCAAAACATTCATGATTCACATTGAAAACAAAGACAAGCATGGGCCCAAAATACACTAATATGTTATTCAAAGTTCAGAGTTACTGCTTTGGTCCATAATCATAATCATTAATACATTTATCCATGGATAATTAACTAGATTTGAGCTTACGATCCAGTCATTTCACTCAATCTAGTTTCAATAATTTGTTTTTGAGGTTTACGACCCGGTCATTTCACCCCAAAAACATCACATTTCACATTTTCTAACTGGAATCGGCTTACGACCCGGTCATTTCACCTATCCAGTGATTCATGGGCATGCCGCCAAAACCAAAACTCTGAAAATTGAATAAACATATTAGGCACACAATCATTTTATTTATCTTTTTTTTTCTTTTTTTAATCTCTTTTCATTTCATTTCTCATAATTAATTAGGCAACCATGCCTCCATTATATATCTCATTTGCATCATCATAGCCAACAACCATGGCATCATATCTCATATGATCTCAAATCACAATAAAACAATTCTTCATAATATCATATCTTTCACATTTCATTTCCATATTTCATTTCATCATCATATAAGCAAATATGTTTCAACCATCTCATATTATATTTCAAATCACATTAATCAGTTCATTATTCAAATGGATATAATCAATGGCATTAACACATATTTTACATGCTCATCACAACATTCACATATTACCAAACATAATGTGATTATTAATATCCATCAACAATGCATTAGGTTCCTTATCACATTTACAATCAAATGTGTGTCAAGTCTCAACATCACATGAATGTATGCAATAGTGTAGTTTGTACTTAACTTAAAATCAACTCACACCAATCTATACACTTACTCTTCCAAGAATCCTCAACACTTAGGTTAGGGCAATTCAACCTCTTCACAACCTAATCCAAAAGGAATATTAGCAAAATGACCATATGAATAGTAAATTCTGGTTTTAGACTCCACTTTATCCTTATTTTGAAATATTGTATAAAATAATCTACTTGACTAAAAACTCTAATATTTTTACAGAACTTAATTTTACATCTTAAAATCATTCCTTTAAAATTTCAGATCAAACTGAATACAAAATCTTGGTCAAATAATTCACCCAACCAGACTGCCCCAATTGCCCTGCACCCTGGCAGCAGTTCTGAACTTTGTGAATTCCATAATCAAATTCAATCAACGTGGTTCCAAATTATTTTTCTCAAATACTAGACTCACTAAGAAAAAACATATCCAAAATTCAATTGGATATTATTTTTCTACATTTTATTAAAAATCTCGAAATGTAGCTGTCTCAGTTAAGGTACCTGCTGGAACAGGTCTAATAAAAATAATCTTTCCAAAATCATAACCATTCCAAAATCGAATCAATATATTTTTCGATCATTCTAGACTCATAGAGGCACAACATATCAAAAATTAACTTCAAGAATATTTTTCTATATTTAATTAAAAATCATACAAGTCACAGCATTTACTAATTGTAAAACAGAAAAATTTCAACTTCACTAAACACAACTCTTACTCTTCCATCACCAACACCAACCTAACTTCTTATCTTTAAACTAAAATCAACACCACAATCATTTAATCCAACACACTTCAACATACTACAATTAACACAACCCAACCTTCAATTATCAACACTCAAACTCATACACCACTTCAAATCAAACAAGAGAAATCAAGAAAGAACTTACCAAAGTTGATGAATCTTCAAAATTTTCCAACTCAATCAATTGAATCTTCCTTCAATTTGAAACTTGGAACTCAAAACAACCTCTTGATCTCTTGTCTTGGTGATGCCCGGCCACCCAAAAGAAAAGAAGAAAATGAAAGAGACAAAAGAAGCAAAGTCAACTTTCTCTTCTCTTTAAACCTCCACCAAGCATTCCAAAATAAGAAATTACTTAAATACCCTCTTCTATTTGTTTTAATTCTCTTTCACTTATTGCCCTTTTTAGTAATTTCATATTAACAAATAAATACTTCTTCCTTTGACCATCCATTTTGACTTGTATATATGTTATATATATTTCCATATATACAACATATACACTCTCTTTTAAATTCTTTTCTCTTTCCAATTACACATATACATTTTAATTCAAATAAAACAACAATTATATCAAAACTTCTAGGGCACACTTTGGGATATTACATTTCTAAAGTCCAAATACAATAATAAACCTCCATACTATAAATTAAAATGCAGAAATGGAATAAGTGTTCAAAATGCAAAAATTAGGTAATAGTGTTCGTGACGCATGTGAGATTAACGACCGTGAAACTTATTGGCCGACCACATGACAATTGTTTAAAATACAAAACTTTGATAGTAGAGTTCATAGTGAAGTCACAACCGTGCATATGACCACTAAACAAATTAGCGACATCGTAACTTGTTGTGCTACTGCTGGACATTATGTGCCTCTAAGTTTCCCTGCTATGATGCATCCAACAAGTTGATAAGTTTCCCTTAGTCTCTGCTCTGTCCACATGGATCCATATGTGAATCCATGAAACTCTAAACATAAGTTTATAAAAGCTTCTTTTATCTTATTGGCTATTAGTCTTATGATTGGTCCACTAGGAATCTTCAAGCTTTGTATTCCAAGGTTTCTATCCATGGGCCCCGTATCCATGCTCATGTCAAAACTTTTTAATTAACTTGACCGTAGCTTTAATTTCCTTTCATCCATAATATGCTAGCTTTATCTTGATCCTCTTTTAATATTAAATTCTATGATGTCTCCTTATGGATCAAACCATCATTTGACCATAGGCTTGATCTCTGTCTTGGTGTAGCCTATGATTGTAATCTTATTAGCATGGCTTGTTAGATTATTTGGAAGCTTGGTACTTGAATTTGTAGTAAAGGTTTGGCCTCGAAAGGATTTATCCTCGAATCAACTTGATGCGAACCATTGATATACTAAACCGGAGACCCCATCGCCTTTGCATTTGATATCAATCCTTTGGAAGTTGAAATCTGATCATTCCTAAGTTCATGACCCAAATCCAACCTGTGGAAGAGAAACTTAGAGTTAACCTACCACAAAGCAATTAACTTTATAAGTAGCAACCTTGATCCAATCAATAACCATGAAACAAGAGATAACAATCTCTCAAGAATTCTAAAATTCTATTATAAAAAATGGCCAACCGTTTTTTAGAGGAAAACATTAGTTTATATAGTGTTTACAATCAATAAAACCCTAGGCTAGTTTGTTTGGTAAAATTTACAACTCTAACCTTAAACTACTAAACCAAAACATTCAACCATTGGGCCTAAAATACAAGTATCCCATAATAGAAAAGTTTCTAAAGTCCAAATACAATAATAAACCTCCAGACAACAAATTAAACATGCAAAAATGGAATAAGTGTTCAAAATGCAAAAAATAGGTAGTAGAGTTCGCGACACGTGTGAGATTAGCGACCGTAAAACTTATTGGCTAACCACAGGACAAGTGTTCAAAATACAAAACTCTGATAGTAGAGTTCACAATGAATATCACGACCATGCATACGACCGCTAAACAAATTAGTGACAGTATAACTTGTTGTGCGACTGCTGGACATTTTGTGCCTCTAGGTTTCCATGCTCTGATGCTTCCAACAAGTTGATAAGTTTCCCTTAGTCTCTGCTCTGTCCACATGGATCAATATGTGAATCCATGAAACTCTAAACATAAGTTTATAAAGCTTCTTTTATCTTATTGGATATTTGTCTTGTGATTGGTCTTCTAGGAATCTTCAAGCTTTGTATTCCAAGGCTTCTATCCATGGGCTCCATATCCATGCTCATGTTAAAACTTCTTAATTAACTTGAGCTTATCTTTAATTTCCTTTCATCCATAATATGCTAGCTTTATCTTGATCTTACTTCAATAATAAATTCTATGATGTCTCCTTATAGGTCAAACCATCATTTGACCCTAGGCTTGATCTTTGTCTTGGTGTAGCATATGATTGTAATCTTATTAGCATGGCTTGTTAGATTATTTGGAAGCTTGGGACTTGAATTTGTAGTAAAGGTTTTGCCTCGAAAGGATTTATCCTTGAATCAACTTGATGTGAACCATCGATATGCTAAATCGGAGACCCCCTCACCTTTGCATTTGATATCAATCCTTTGGAAGTTGAAATTTGATCATTCCTAAGTTTGTTACCCAAATCCAACCTATGGAAGAAAACCTTAGAGTTAACCTACCACAAAGCAATTAAATTTGTAAGTAGCAACCTTGATCCAATCAAGAACTAAGAAATAAGAGACAATAATCTCTTAAGAATTCTAAAATTCTATTATGAAAATGACCAACCTTTTTTAGAGGAAAATAATAGTTTATATGGTGTTTACAATTAATAAAATCCTTTTTAGAGGAAAATAATAGTTTATATAGTGTTTACAATCAATAAAACCCTAGGCTAGGTTATTTGGTAACAAGTACAACAATAACCTTAAGCTACTAAGCCAAAACAATCAACCATTGGGCCTAAAACACAATTTGTAACACCCTTATACCCTATATACATACAATATATATTTCCAGCATATGTAAAATATGCATATACGGTACAAAAATATTACAGACCGGTTTAATAAAAAATTTTACATTTCTGTTTTAAAATTTCAAATACTAAATATATAAAATTAAATAGTAAATAAATATTCTTTACTTACTATAGTAACCTGAAATAACATTTTATATGAAAATCTCTGGGAAAAATTCACCAGAGTTTTTTTTTATAATTTGGACGTTTCCAAAATTCAGCAAAACACAACCTGCATAAAATAAATACTCCCAATAAAATCAATTCACCATTTCACCAAAACTTCTCAATTTCTCCATATTTTCTCAAAATACTTATACATAGGTATATATATCAACAATACATATAAGATCTGATCTTAAACAAATTATTCAAAATATTCTTTACAATTTACAATATATACTTCAAAAATATATCATAATATATATAATATCAAAATATACTATAATATCAAATATGTACATGCTGGCAACTGGCTCTGATCTTGATGTTCCCAAAAATAACTCTTCAAGCTCAATAAATACAAACTTAGACTTGACTAGGTCTAGTAGAACTCTCCGGCTCTACCAAAACATCCATGTCACCTGCACGACGAATTACAATCGCACTAAGCCGAAGCCTAGTGGTACAAACTTTGGAAATAACAATAAAACTCAAATGCAATGCCAATGCACAATGCTCATGAACATCACATCATTCCATTTTCTCATACCTTTTAAATATTTCACAATCCACCATTAATATATAAACAAACACAAACAATGGCCCAAAGATAACTAATATGCTATTCAAATTTCAGAGTAACTATTTTGGTCTATAATGACACCATGTGTCTAGCCCCGTAGGCAATATATCAATGTAATAATCCAACTAGGTCTGAGCTTACGATCCGGTCATTTCACTCAACCTAGATTTAAATATTTATTTTTGAGGCTTACGACCCGGTCATTTCACCTCAAAAATAATTTCACAATGACGCCCAACGTCTAGCCAGTAGGCAATCATAGGCATGTCGCCAAACACAAAACTCTGAAAATAGAATAACATACTAGACACACAATTTATTCATATTTCTCATTGTTAATCTCTTTCTCATTGTCACATATTCAATATGGGCACATTGCCTTATTTTCTTTTTTTTTCTCACTTTTCTCATTTTTCTCATTTATCTCAATATCAGTTCATTTCATTATATTTCCACATATCTCATTATATTATATCACATTTTTTTTCATTCATAACACATTACCCAATCACTTGGGTATTTCCATATAATACACATTTTAATCACATTTACACAATTTAGCCTTTATCAATGGCTTTTCACAATGCATTTAACACATATATGACTTTACAAATGTCATAGTAAATTATTCATGCATAACCAATGTACCAAGTAGCTTAACACAATTTTCAACCAAAATGAGTTAGGCCCAAATGTCATGCAAACATAACCAATGTATTCAAAGTTTGTATATACCTCAAATAGCAACCAAAACAAGCTTAAAACTCTCACCAACCTTCTCTTCCAAGTTGCCCTTCAACACTTGGATTGGCCAAACTACTTCCTCTCAATGCCTATACCAAATGTGATCATAAATAATTATTTAATATCACATTCTAAGGCATTCTCAACATCAAACCTTAATTTAACAACACTCCTACAAAAGTTCAAAAATTAAGTATTTCCTTACTTTTACTTAGCAAATCCATATTAACCTATTAAATTATTGTTTTGAGTTTATTTATATCATTACAAACATATTTTAACATGTTTAAACCATTTATATTAATTAACCACATGCTTATGTTCAAAATCCTAAAATGGCATAACCTTCCCCATTGAAGGTTCTCCATTTCGACACATTCCAATAATTAATCCAAGCTTATTTTCATCATTAATGTCATCAAATAACATGCTTTAAACATTAAAATCAAACAATTAATAATTCTTTAAAAAATCATTTTTCCAAAACCCTAAATCAATACTACCATCTTCAAACTCTATCCAAACTTAACTAAATCCATCATTTGATTTTAAAATCCTTGTTTATGCATCAAAACAACACATTTGGAACCAATTTCCACAATTAAAACTCATGATTTCAAAAATCCAAATGTTCCATAACATTAAATTCTCTCTCTTCAACCAACTTAACTCAAACTTAACCATTTCTTTAATTCAACCTTAAAATCATTGTTAATCACTTAAAATAACTTCATCCATTCCCAAATAGATAATTAAATCTTAGAACTTCAAAAACCCAAAACACACATATTCAAACTTTCATGAAATCCAAATAAAGAAGTTGAAAACTTACTAATTTTGGTGGAAATCACCAAAAATCCACTTTGAATACTTGAAATCCTTCAATTTGTGGGGTATGGAAGAAGCAAAATCCTTGGCTCCACAACAATAGAGGTTCAGCCAAGTAGGAAGAAGAAGATGATGAGAATGGCTTTTTATTTTTTTCTTTTCTTTCATCTTTATTTATAACCATATATATATATATTAAAATAATTTAATAATTAATTATTTAACTATTTATTCAATAAATTAAAAGTCCAAAATCCCTCTTCCATTAAAAAATATTTTATTTTTGAATTATTTTATAAATTTTGAATTTCTAAGATTTAATTATCAAAATACCCTTTTACTTTGACTTTTCTTTTAAAAAGTGTTGACTTTTATATGTTGTATATATTTTACATATATATTACATACATATTCCACTTTTTCATTTAAAATCCCTTCATTTTTCATTTAAAATCATTATTTTAATTTATCTATTTAAATTATAATTTATTTTATCAAATTTTCAAAAATTAAAAATTTTCAAAATTTTGGGATATTACATATATGCACAAGTAATGTGTATCTTATATACACATCAAATGTACCTTATATGTGTATTAAATATTAAGTATGTAATGTATTAATTCAACATATACAATTAATATACCATATGTATATGTTATATATACTATAGATATATATATTGAGTATATACAACTTTTATATCTCTAATTACTTATTTAATTTCTCCAAAATCACGATGTGGCATAAGTAGCCCATAATACAGAAGTTCATAAGTCCAAATACAATAATAAACCTTCAGATAATGAATTAAAAATACAAAAATGAAATAAGCATTTGAAATACAAAAATTAAGCAGTAGAGTTTGCGGCGACTACTGTGACAGCGCGAACGGCCACTAAATAAAAGTAGCAACCACACAACTTATTGGGCAACCACTAGACATTTTGTGCCTCCAAGTTTCCTAGCTCTGATGCTTCCAACAAGTTGTAAAGCGTCCCTTGGTCTCTACTCTATCCATATGGCTCCATATGTGAATCCATGAAAATCTAAACATAAGTTCATAAAGCTTCCTTTCTCTTCTTGGCTCTTTGTCTTGTGATTGGTCCATTAGGAATCTTCAAGCTTTGTGTTCCGAAGCTTCCATCCATGGGCTTCGTAGCTATTCTTGCATCACAACTTCCTTCATCTCTATCTCATTACATATATCAAAGAGGCTTACTTAGAAACATTAATGGTAGCACTAACATTATACTCCCTAAAAAGATTAAGTCTATATGTGTTATTATTAATTCTTTCCATAACTTGGAAATGCCAATCTTCTTTTGATAGTTACTTTGAACGCCTTTAAATTGGTAATCTTTTGTTGTGTATATGCACATAAAGCCAATCTCCTAATTGGAACACTATTTTTCTTCTACCTTTGTTGAATTGTTGTGCATACTGCTCATTTTTATCTCAATGTTTGTGTGTACTTTCTCATATAGTTACTTGACATACTCAACTTTCTTTTCCCCAACTCTCTCATTATAATTAGCAAGGGTGGGAAATCCAAATGAGTCATAGAATTAAAACCATAAATAACTTCAAAAAAAGAGAAGATAGTAGTTGAATGAGTAGTATAATTATAAGCACATTCTACATATGGCAAACAACCTACCCATGTTGATAAGTTCTTTTATATGATTGCACGTAAAAGAGTTGTTAAAATGGTATTAACTATTTTAGTTTGACCATCGATCTATAGATTGCATGTTGTGGAAAGCAACAATTTCATATCTAACTTTCCTCACAATACTTTCCAAAATAACCTCAGAGTACAAAAATCTCTATCCGAAAGGGAAAAGGGTCAAATATGACTTTAAAAGTATTGCCTAAATTTTGATTGGATCTTAATGTTTTTTTAACTAAATATGTCTTTTTTTGTCAAAAAAAATAACTATTTTAGCCCTTGTTGCAGCAAAATATAAATCATTGTTAAAAAATAAAAAAATACTAATGTGGCTTTAATTGGGACTCACTATTTAAAAATTTTAAGCTAAAAGATCAAGTATAGATTATCTTAAAATATTTTTTAGATCTTACATTGGATTTAAAAAATTTTGTAGTGAATTTTGTTGAATATATATATATATATATATGTATAATATTACATAAATATTTTTATATTCGTATAAATATTTAGATCACCAACTACAATATTTAGTAATAAAAAAATGATAAAATTTAAGTAAAATGTATTAAGATTTATTTATCTTATACTGTTAGTTTCTTTTATCTAGATAAAATTATTAATACATGAAAAATAAATAGTTCTTTTTAAAAAATTCTTAAACTTCCATATTATTTCTCCTGTTAATTAACTCATATTTATTTTAAATTATGTTTTTCAATAATTAATTTTTACATAAAAAATTTAAATATTTTATAAAAAATGATAAATAGAATGGTAATTGTTATAATTAAATACATGCATAGAAAGTTAAGATACTATCTATATTTACCAATCTATTTTGTATAAATTTTAAAATTTTATGAAAAATTAAAGTTTTTTAAAATTATTTATTTTTTATATATTTTTCAAAGTTTAAGATACTACCTTTGTCAGTGAGGGTTGGGTTTTGTCCTTGCTAAAGTTCTTAGTTCAAGTTCTTGTTCTATTTCATGAACTGCCCATTCCTGATTACAAGAGCTAGTGAAAACTAAGCGTTAAACGAACTTTTTTTTATTTTGAAAAGTGGCTTTTCATGGCCATTAAGGAAGTCTATAAAGGGGGGAAATTTCAAACAAATTATAGACTTTGAGATAACTCTTGAAAGATTTTTAACATATGTAAAAAAAATTCTAAGAGATTATTTCATCCTTTTTGTAATACATCTATATATGCTTGAGAGTTAGTTCCACTATCTTGAGAACTTTGATTTGAAAAAGTCTTGAGAGACTCAAACTCTCAAAACCTATATACTTGGTAGTGTAAAGAAAGGTCCGTAAAATTTCTTCTTATATGTATTTATCGACTGAAATGATGATCTCTCGGTAATTGTGATACTTAAAAATCCTACCAAAATGAAAAATTTACCCACAAATTAGAAACTATCTCAACAAATATGCCTCTTAAATAAATATGCTGACCAAATCTAATATTTCTCGGTAACTGTGGCGCCTAAAAATCCCACCAAATGAAAACTTTATGGACAGATTAGCAACTCTCTAGGCAAATATGCCTCTTTATATAAATATGTCGACCGACTCTACTATCTCTTAGTTAATGTGGTACCTAAAAATCCTACTAAGTAAAATATTTCCTGATAGAAGATGATATCTCATGGTAACCATGATAAAAATAATCTTAACTTTCTTGACAAATAACTTATCATCGATAAAGTCGAGGGACAAATTTATGGCTTTTTCAATTTATCAAAACAATACTAATAGACTAGTGAATCCCTTTGTAAATTATGAAGAGGTATGCATGGATAAGTATTGTCATTGGAAAATAAATGAAAAAGATACTTGGCAAGATCTCCTTGTCACCATCTTTACCGATAACTATAACTTTCTCTTAGGAAATGTAGTTGGCACCTAGTAGCACCAAATTTTATGAGCCGAATTTGCTGATAAATGTTGTATTTGTTGAAAACGTTGGCTAGTAGACATTGACACCATACTTTTTGCTCCATATTTGCCGACATATACATAAATTATGTTAGTATTTTGTTTCTAAATTTCATTAAAAAAAATCTCCAAATTTTTGGGGCAATCTATCGATAATTTGTTGGTAATTAGTAATAGATTATTTTCCATCAGTAAATTCTATCGTTAATTCATATGTTTCTTATTGTGTTAGCAACTTCGGCACTACTTAGGGTCTAGCTCTTAGAAATAAAAACTGGAAAAGAAATAGTAACGACTCATATCATATAATCATCAACCCCCTACTACGTTCAAAAAGTTAAATATACATGGGAAATATAGAATATGGCCTAACATCATATATGTCCAGTTCATTGAAACCAGCCTCCTCTTAAGTTTCTAACGACATATCATAATTGATTATCAACGCATTAGTTCAAGTAAATACAATAAACACATGGTAGTGTAAAATGCGAACATCATGTATTACACTAAATGTAGAACATCATAGGTGCATGTACATGGGAATAAAAAGAGCACCCACTAATGTAGAAATATGCCTTTACAATCCAAGAATAATTTTATGATAAATTACATCAAAAGAGAAAAAAAGTACATAAAATTACAAGATCAAAGGCCTATAACATTTATTCTAAGAAAATAAAGTTACATTGATTATCCTTACTACAATAATTCTAAGAAAGAGAAACAAAGGTATGTATGTATGGCAGCCCCATGGTCATGTAACAAAAGTAAAATTACTATGATAAGGATAAAAGTAATATAACATAACACATAGACATAAAATACATAGCATACCAATAATAATCAACACAATATAAAAACAAAAAATATATAATATCTTTCACTATCAAGTATTTATGTAAAAGGTTAAACATGTTTGTTTTAGTCGTGTTTTGAGTCATAGAGGTATGTATGTCCAAGGTCCAAACTCCCAATGGACATTACAACATATAACATGGCATGTGCATGAAGAATAAACATTCATGTCATTCTTAATGGTATGGCTACCACAAGGAGTGGCGTTCCCACCATAACTTCTAGCATGGTCACTAGAAGGAGTGGCAGGACGCCACTCACTTATGTCTTTCACTAGTCAGTGGTGAACCTCCATCTCTAGAAAGGTCTCATAGTCCATAAATTCCCTTATTATGGTCAGGGGAATTCTCACATGGTCCAAATGGTTTCTCCATTGTCAAGGATTTCTCACATGGTCCAAATGATTTCTCCATTGTCAAGGTGTTATCTTTTACATGTTTCAATCATTATTTGTTATCAAGTTCCCATTTTTATGAATTATATCTTCTGAGTGCTTTTAATAAGATTTTTGGTTCTTTCTATCTCAAACCAACATTTCACACAACCACAACCAATATAAGAAGTGAAGTAAAAGAAAGAAAGGGTAGATAAATAATAAAAGAGTATATCAATACCTACCAAGCAGTTTAAATTGGCACAGACAAAGATAGAAAAATAATCATAGCAAGTTAAATGAACAGATTAAAACATGATATCCTCGTCAGCAATTCCATCATTCTTTAAAAGATAAATAATAGGAAGAAAGGTCCACCAAGGATCTGCCATCAAGGAAGGTCCACCACCGATTCCATCTTCTTCTTCTAAGATGGTAGTGGTGATAGTGAATGATGAAAGTTTTTGGTTCCTCTTCCTTGATGGAAGAAGAAATATTATGGGTGTTTCTATAGCTTTGTATCTATTGTAGCATTAGGAAACTATAGGAACCACCACTTCAAAGTGAAGCTTTGAATATTCTCTCTAAATTTAATTTTTGTCTCCTTCTCTGTTCTGCCAAAAAGTCTATTCTTTGATGCACAATAGTCCTATTTATAGACAACTATTATGGAACTTCTCTAGGAAGTCTATAGAGTGGCGTTGCACTAGTTGTTATGGCCTAAAGATGAGGAAAAGATGTGACAAAACTGTTTTTGACAATATTTTGAATTTTTTCCACAAGAAACGATATTGAACTAATCCTTTTAATGGCCATGCCACACAAAGTGGCGTGCATACCACAAGGAATGGCATTAGCCTTCCTAGCTCATGCCAACTTCACTTCCTCCTGGGATTGCACATTTAACGACTCAGTCTAACATAATAGGTTTTTTTTTTATCATTTTCTCCAAATCTTTTTTAGTTTGTTTGGGCTTGGGGAAAATATAGTGCCTATAATACAAAAGTGAAATGAAGAAGGATCCCAACGCGATACAACGAAGAAAAAATAAAAATTATTGGTTTTTTTATTTTTTTATTTTTACCAATCAATAAGGATGAAACATATCTAAATGGGACCCATAATACAACATAGACAAGAGTTTAAAATGAATTAGGCTACCGTGATGGTGAGGGTTTATTTGATCTATTTTTAACCAAAAAAAAAGAGCAAAAATGTTTAAAAAATCAAGATCTTAAGTGAGATTTTTGTTATAGTTCAAGAGTTTATTTAAACGTTTGACATTTTTTCATAAGTGGCTTACAAATTAAGTAGGTTATATAACGTTAATTAGATCCTATTAGTTATATATATTAAGTGGATCATGTTAAATTGTATAACAATATAAGACTCGTTTAAAATAAACTTGTTATACTTATTGTATCAAGTTATCTATTAAAATTCCGTATCGTGTTAGTCTTGAAATATTTATTTTGATACAATTAATAAATATATTGTGTTATTGTTGACCGTAATTGTATGACTATATCCATCAACACAGACAAATACGACCTATTAACATAATTTGGCATCCATATACATAGCTTTTTATATTCAATATAATATTTTTTAAATTTTTTTATTATTTTATTCACTTATTAAAAAAATTATATTAATTTATTTCATTGATTCATCATAATATTAATTAGTTATTATAAATAATAATTAAAATAAAATAAAATTATTAAAATTAAAAAATTAAAAAAAATACCAATCACAATTTTTATGATTAAATTTATAAAAAAAAGAGAAAATAAAAAATATATGTTAAAAATATTTTTAAAAAAGTAAAGAAAATAAAATTTACACAAATCATGATAAAATAAATACAAAAAATTAATGTTTGATTGACCTGGGAAAAAGTATTGTTAATATAAACGCATTGTCAAAATCAAAACTTTTAAAAACATATTTTATATATTTTGTATTTAATTTGAAAACTTTTCTCGTATATTTATATATTGCACTTTTTTCTTTCAAAAAATTAAAATTAAAATATAAAAATTATTCAGAAGGTAGCCATAGTATAGAATTATTGGAAAATCACCGTGTGTGCTAAAGATTTCGCTAAAAAGAATCATTTGACAATTTAAACATGGCGGTTTGAATTTTGGTTCTGTGCAGCCCACAGTTTGACTCTTTGTCGATTTCAAACAGAAACAGTTGTTTCCTTCCTTGCCAAGTTTGCTTTACATTGAAATCAATATCTTAGCTTCATCCAAACACTAAAGGAAGACCCTGGAAATTATCATAAAATGTAAGGCCCTTATGCCTCCACGTCTCCACCCAAATATCCCAATCTCACTGTACCCTTTCTATATATGCCTACTAAAGAGGTTGATATCCTTGTGAATTCTAACTTGTTTGTATTCAGCTGTTGAGTATCTTTAAATAGAAATATACAAGCCTATCTAAGTGAGTAGTTACAAGAGATAAGTACAAATTGTTACAAATATTTAAAAACCGTATAACCTATATCCTCATCAGGCCCCCTCAATTCGAGCTTTCTTTAGCAAAGGTCGAATTGTCAAACTGAACACAAGAGTTTGATGGCGAGCTTTGGGCAATGGGTTTGTTAAAATGTCGGCTAGTTGATCCTTGGAGCAAATAAATTTGACTTGAAGTTCTTTCTTTTGTACCTTGTCACGAACAAAATGAAAATCGACTTCCAAATGTTTGGTCCTTGCATGAAAAACTGGATTGACAGATAAATATGTCGCACTGATATTATCACACCACAAGTTTGGAGTTTGTGTGGAAAAATATCCAATGTCACGCAATAGTGCTTGAATCCAGGTTAATTCTATGGTTGCAAGTCCTATTGCCCAATATTCTGCTTTAGTTGAAGACCTAGCCACTGTTTGCTGTTTCTTAGAGTTCCATGAAATAAGATTTCGGCCCATAAAGATTGCAAAGCCTGTTGTTGATTTTCTATTGTCAAGATTACTTGCCCAATCGGCATCAGTGTATGCATGCAATTTTGTGCTTGAGGATTTCGTGACCAGTAACCCGTAAGCAACGGTATCCTTCAAGTACCTTAAAATTCGCTTGACAGAATTCCAATTGGCTTTAGTTGGAGCATGAAGGAATTGAGAAACTTTATGAACCGAAAAATAGACTTCAGGTCGTGTAAGACTTAAATACTGCAATCCACCAACTATACTTTGATACAAAGTGGATCAGAAAACAAGATACCTTGCTCAGTTGTCTATTTATCTTTTGAATCAGCTGGTGTTGAAATACCCTTGCAATCTGCCATGTTTACTTTATGTAGTAGATCCCAGATATATTTTTGCTAAGTTAACAATAATCCTTCAGTCGTCTAGGTCGTTTCCATACCAAGAAAATATTCTAATCTCCCCAAATCCTTTAGCATGAATTCAGTTGAAGGGATTTAATAAGTTGGCCTATAACATTGGTATTTGTTCATGTTAGAATAATGTCGTCAACATACACAAGAGCAAAAAATAACAACATCATTCTTTTTAAGCTGAAATAATGATGGATCAACAGGTGAAGCAAAAAAACCATGAGCAATTAAAGCAGAATAGAGTCTTTTATACCATTGTCTTAGTGCTTGACGAAGTCCATACAATGATCTTTACAAGCGACAAACATAATCAGGCTTGTTTATATCTTGAAAGCCAGGAGGTTGTTCCATATAAACTGCATTTTCTAAATCACCATGCAGAAACGCATTATACACATCTAACTTTTTAACCAATCACCCTTTAGAAACAGCTAGTGAAAGTATTATTCGGATAGTAGTAGGCTTCACTACAGGGGAGAAATCTCAAAATAGTCGATCCCAGGTCTTTGATGAAAACCCTTAGCTACAAGCCTTACTTTGTAGGGTTTGATGCTACCATCTGCTTTCTACTTTATGCGAAATACCCACTTGCACCCTACAATATTTTGTGCAGTATTGCGGGGTACTAATTCCCAAGTTCCAGTCTGAATGAGAGCATTTAATTTTTGAATCATTGCCTCTCGCCAATGAGAGCTTTTAACTGCATGAGTATAGCAAGTTGGAATGGAGGAAGTAACCCTTGTAGCAATATGACCTTGAGGTGACCAAGGAACTTGCAGCTTTAAGGATCCAGTTTGTTGCCATGTTACCATGGGATAGAGCTTGGCTAGTTGTGGGGTATCTGGTGGTGAAGGCTGGTTCGGCATTGGATTTGAAGAAGAGGCAGAATCATTGTTTTGGTCATTTTGGTCAATTGGATTAAAGTTTAAAGAAGGCTGATTTTGTGGATGAAACGGTGTGGATTGATTTAATGAAATGGTGGGGATAGAGAAAGAGATATCTAAGCTTGATGTTGGGCCGGGCGTGTTTTGTGAAGAGCTAGTTGTTAAAACGGTTTGCATCAGTTTGAGGATTCTGATTGTTGAAACAGTGAGCATCTATTTAGTGAAATAGTGGGGATTGAAGCTTGGCTTTCCGGGCTTAGTGTTGGACTAGTTGCTGAAGCTTGGATGGGACGGTTTGGACGGTGCATTTTGGCTGAGCACCAAGGATTCCAGGTTGGGAATGTTGTTGACAAATTGGCACTGGTGGTAAAGGGATTGATGTAGGCTGAATTTGTTCAATTGATCTCGTGCTACTATCATCAACTTTCTAAAAAGGAAACACCTGCTCAAAAAATAAAACATGACGTGAGACAAAGATTCGACTTGAAGAAATATCAAGGCATGTATACCCTTTATGGACTTTAATGTATCCTAAGAAGACACAACGAGATGATTTTGGTGCTAATTTGTGAGGTGAATATGGATTTAACCATGGATAGCACAATGAGCCAAAGACTCTCAATTCATCATAGTTCGGTTTATCATGAAACAAAATTTCATAAGGAGTTTGGTTTTAAATTTTTGTTGATGGTAACCGATTTATAGTGTAGGCAGCTGTATCAAATGCATATGTCCAATAAGAATATGGTACGAAGGCATGATGCATTAGAGCACGACCTAACTCAACAATATGCCTATGTTTCCGTTCAGCATAGCCATTTTGCTCGGGTGTATGAGGACAAGATACATGTTGAGTGATGCCATTGTCATTTAGATATTTAGTGAGAGACCAAAATTCACCCCCCAATCAAGCTGAAAGTTCTTAATTGATAAGCCAAAATATTTTTCAACTAATCCCCAAAATTGAACAAATGTAGAAAAGACATCAAATTTGTTTTTTAGAAAATATAGCCAACTATATTTGCTAAAATGATCATAAAATAACACATAATATCGACAGCCATCAACGAAAACAACAGGAGAGGGTCCCTAAGCATCAGAACAAATTAGCTCAAGAGGTTGCTTTGCATGAAAATTTGATTCAGAAAAGGGCAATTTAAGTAATTTGCACACATTACAAGCATGACAAACATGAAACGATTTATTCAAATCAAATGAAAGTTTATTAGTCCGAAGAACATGATTGACAACTTTAAGGCTGGCATGGCCTAAACGTTCATGCCATAAAGAGACTATCGCCGAAATGCTTTAGGTGAAAAAGACTGAACTTGCTTCATGGGAAATAGATACAATCCATCCTTACTCGAGCCTTGGTAGAGTACCTACCTCGTGGGGATATGCTTCACAAAATAAGTATCAGGAAAGAATTCAATAGAAGCGTTATTTTGTGAAGTAAAAGCAGAAACTGAAAATAGATTATTAGTGACAACAGGAGAATAAAAATTGTCATTAAAAACAAATGAACGACCATTTACGGAATTGATAGAAGACCCACGGGAGAGTAGAGGAAGTGTTTTACCATCAGCTATTGTGAGGCCATGATTGTCAGTCATGAGAACAGGACAAGCGATGTTCTCTTGATTAGTATCCAGATGATAGTTAGCACCAGAATCAACTGTCCATGTTTGAAAAGGTTCGGATTCATTTTTGGCAACATGAGCTTGAGGAGATGGGCGAGGGGAGAGGCATTGATGAGCAATGTGTCCGTTTCCATTACAATTGTAACACAACAAGGTGTTTGAACCATTTGATTGAGTATTACGACCAAAACTGTATGATTGGGAGTTTCCACATCCTTGATAGGAAGACTGTCATCCTCCATGACCACCCCGTCCTCATTGAGAATGTCCTCCAGTACCACATCCAGTGTTAACATAGTGAGCAGTAGGCGGTATAGAATTGAGAGCAAGAGAATCCATCCGCATTTGAGTCTCTTCACTTAGCAAAAGAGCATGCAGTTCATCAAACGTAACAGGGGTTTTGCATGCTTCAATAGCATGCGTGAAGGGTCGATATTCAGTTCCAAGCCCTTTAATAACGTCACAAACAAGTGTTTCATCTGGGATTGCACTCTGCAGGGCACTGAGCTTATCAGAGATTGAACGTGCCTTACGCATGTAAGTGTCATTGTTGTCTTGTCCACGAGATAGGTGTTTTAGCTGTTTACGAAGCTGTTGTACCTGCATCTTTGATCCAGTGGAGTAAATTATGGCTAGCTTGTTCCAGGCTTCTTTTGTCGTTGAGCACTACACAATCTGATGCATAATTGATTCGGAGACCGAACAATTGATACAACTCCAAACAATTTGATCTTGGCAGAACTAATTTAAGTATTCTAGGTTAGGCTCACCAGATGAAAGAATTGGAGAGGGAGCTGAACTCGTTCCATCAAAATGTGAGGATAACCGATAGCCATAAGCAGTGGCAAAATCTGTGCTTTCCATAATAAATAATTAGCAAAAGTCAGTTTGATTGATAGAAATTGGGTGACATTGGGAATCTGAAAAGCAGGCAGAGGGGTAGAGAAAGAAGAAATAGACGAGGAAGAAGCAAAGGATGGTGAAGATGCGGAAGATGAAGAAAGCAAGCTCTGTTCTGTAGACATGTTTCAGCATGAAGAAGAATAGGAGGTAGAGATCGACTAGGGCTCTGATACCATAAAGAGGTTGATATCCTTGTGAATTCTAACTTTTTTGTATTCAGCTGTTGAATATCTTTAAATAGAAATATACAAGCCTATCTAAGTGAGCAGTTACAAGAGATAAGTACAAATTGTTACAAATATTTAAAAACCATATAACCTATATCTTTATCACATACGAACACCAATACAGTATTTCAAAATTCAAGATTTAAGAAACCCAATTCAGATTTAAAGATCTGATAAAAATGGCTGCAGTCAAGAAAGAGATGGAAGTGGTGAAGGGGCTAGATATAAAGAGGTACATGGGGAGGAGGTATGAAATAGCATCATTCCCATCAAGATTTCAGCCCAAGAATGGTGAAAATGCAAGGGCAACCTATACTTTAAACGAAGATGGTATTGTGCATGTGCTGAATGAAACATGGAGTGATGGTAAAAGAGGGTCTATTGAAGGTACTGCCTATAAAGCTGATCCTAAGAGTGATGAAGCTAAACTCAAGGTCAAATTTTATGTCCCGCCGTTCTTGCCTATCATTCTGGTTGCTGGAAATTACTGGGTTTTGTATATTGATGTAGATTATTCTTATGCTTTGATTGGCGAGCCTAGTAGGAAGTATCTTTGAGTATGCACTTGCCGATCTCTCTTTTTTTTAAAAAAAAAAACTTCCCTCATTATAATTGTTAATTAGATAGTGGAATGTTTAGAGTTCTTGATTGAATTAGTCGTTTCCAGGTACTCTGCAGACAGACTCATCTAGATGAAGAGATCTACGATCAACTGGTGGAGAAGGCTAAAGAAGAAGGGTGTGATGTGAGCAAGCTCAATAAGACTCCACAGAAAGACCCACCACCAGAAGAAGATGGCCCTAAGGATACTAAAGGAATTTGGTGGATCAAATCCATTTTTGGAAAGTAAAATTATATATATATATATATATATATATAAAAGAGATCGTTGCTAGGGAAAGGATTGTTTAATAAAATATATATACAATTAGCACTAATATCCCAGTTACTGCAATTAGATGAGTGGTATATGTATAGTAGTAGCAATTCCTTAGCTAGTTTGTAGTGTTGCGAGGTATTGAAGATAGGTGTTGCTTAGTGTTGTTTACAGAAAAGAATCCAAGGAGGAACATTTGGGTCCATGTTGGGTTCTTGATGGATAAGATGTATGCATTTTTATGTATGTATTGAAATCAACCATTTTTATCCTTGATGTGATAGGCTATGTATATTGTAAAGGGAACTCTGTCTAGTAATATTCGTGCTTATCATCAAATGATCAACATAGCTTCTTCCATGAACCTATTCGTACTTGTTTCGCAGTTACTATTTTCTTCATTTTGAGGTTGTGGCCAAAGGCATTCCAACAAAGTGTAATTAAATAATTAAATTAAATTTTTTATTTTATAATAAAAATTATATTTATAATAAAAAATTAATATAATTAAATTAAATTTATTAAAAAATGAAAAAAAAAACTTATAAAAAAATATATTTATAATAAAAAATAATATAATTAAAGAATTAAATAAATTAATAAATAATTAAATAAAAATTTATTTTTTAAAATTTTAATTAATAGTTAATTGAATTAATTAATTAATTATTAATTAAATTAATTAAATTTTTTTAACTGAATCGATTGATATTTTATATGGCCATCGGTTAATTGAATTAAATATTTAGTTGATTAATTAAAAGATGTTCACGTTTAATTACAACACTGCATGTAATATCCTCATTTATGCCCTAGAAGTTTTGCATATTGTTGTTGTTGTTATTGTTGTTGTTATTGTTATATATTGGATTGAATGTATATGATGGGATAAGAAAAGAAATTGGGAGGAGAATGCTTGTGTATATGTGTATTGGGAAAGATTTAGGGTTTAGAGAGAATGGTATATGTTGTGTATATGATGATATATATAACATATAAATTGGTCAAATGAAGAGTCAAAGTGTTGGTTAAGTGGAAGAAGATATTTTTGTGTTAAGTGTGTAATTACATATAAGGGCTTAGATAAGACAAAAAGTTAGTTATATGATTGAGGGCATTTTGGTATTTGCTTGGATAAGAATACTTGGTGGAGATTAAAAGCAAAAATTGACTTTGTGTCTTCATCATTTTCTTCTTTCTTCATGAAGTGGCCGGCTCTCCATTAACAAAAGGGAAAGATAAGTGTTCTTGATGCTAGAAGTGAATTGAAGAAGCAATCCAAGGTTTTGACAAAGGATTGGTGGAATTTCTTCTTCTAAAGTAAGTATTCTCTTGTTTTCTTTGTTTATTTGGAAGTTTTGTTGGAAGTGAATAAGGGTTTGGTGATTTTGTGATTTGGTGGGTTGAGATGTGTTGTGTTGTGTTTTCAAGTGTTTAATTGATTTTAAGTTATGAGTTTAATTAGAGGTTGTTGTTGGAAATGGTGGAGATGTTGATTTGGAAGAATGGAGAAGAGTGTTGATTTTAGGGTTTTGAGATGATATGTGTTTAATTGTTATATTAATGTGTTGTGAAGTAATTCTTGTGATGAAAATGTGTTAGAACATTGATTTTGTTCACTTGAAACATGTTATATGATGAATATTGTGTTTGAGTGAAATTGAGAAAGTGTTGGTTTTAGTTAAGGTTGTGTTGATGGGTGACACGGCCATATGCATTGGAGATGTAACACCCCGATACTCCATATCATTACTATACATATACCTCGTATATATACAGCAAGTATATAAAGTATAAGGATGTTACTAGTTATTAAAATTTTAAAATCTTTACTTTCATTCCAAAACAACATCACATTGAAATATATAAAAGTACTTTGAAAATCATTATCCTTTTGATGATAACACATATATATATGTAAATTACATTGTTTCTTCCAATATTTTCATTTATACATATGAATACATTCTTGTAAATATACAAAATCTTTAACTTGTACATGCATGCATCACCCTCTAGTTGGTCTCGAACTACCCTTGATCTCTTCGTGACATAATGGTTAACTCCAGCACCATCACCCATACCTGCGTGATTAATATAACCACGCTAAGCTCGAAAGCTTAGTAGTACAAATAAACATTACTATATACAATACAAAGGAAACATACCTTAGGTGTTTAACATTATGTTTTATCATTCTCTTACTCTGTGTTCCTCTTTTTCAATGCATTCTTCACATATTCCTATTAATCTCATAAGTTATATACATATATATATCATTACAATGATACTTACCACTTCTGCCTCATAAACATATTATATGTCACATTTTACTTCACCATCACACATTTCATCATAGTTTCAC
Organism: Garcia nutans; assembly: GCA_947685225.1. Lineage (NCBI taxonomy): Eukaryota > Viridiplantae > Streptophyta > Magnoliopsida > Malpighiales > Euphorbiaceae > Garcia > Garcia nutans. The sequence continues at coordinate 23,957,547 of CANTUV010000007.1, read as the reverse complement.
AACCCATGTCTCTTTTCAATAATTCATTTATACAATATTATCATGCCATACTACACAACATTATACTTCATTACACCAACCACAGATCCATCACTAAAACTCACAATCAATATATCAATACTCACATTACATATCATGTCATTACTTTATTCACAATTCACCAATCATGAATCACGTTTTCAACAAAGGCAACCATAGATCTCATTACTCATTTAGCTCAACCTTTGCATATCACATTAAAAACAAGGACAGACTCGGGCCCAAACACTAATATGCCATTCAACTTTCAGAGTTAATGCTTTGGTTTAATTATCACATTATCATTATCATTAACCCAACTAGGCTTCAAGGATTTAGATTCAACCAAGCTTCAAGGGGAGTAAAACATGTTAAACTTCAACCCAACTTGGCTTCAAGAACCAATCCAACCTAGCTTCAAGGGCTGTAACATCTCAATTAGGCTTCAAGGATCATATCCAACCTAACTTCAAGAGATTGTTACTATTATTAGGCATGCCACCAACAACAAAACTCTGAAAATGAATAACATATTAGACACACAATTCATTCGTTATCTCATTATCAATTTCATTCATTGTTTCCTTATCATTTACATTATCATAGCCAACCACAATGGCATCATTTAGGCAAACATGCCTCAATCATCATTTACATTATCATAGCCAACCACAATGGCATCATTTAGGCAAACATGCCTCAATCATCATTTACATTATCATAGCCAACCACAATGGCATCATTTAGGCAAACATGCCTCATTTGTCTCATTTTCAATATTATAGCCAATAACAATGGCTTCATACATCATCATATCTCAATTCACAACTCATTTTTCATCACAATATTACATTTCTTTCACATTTCATATTTCATCACATTATTACATTTCTTTCACATTTCATATGTCATCACAATATCACATTTCTTTCACATTTCATATTTCATCACAATATTACATTTCTTTCACATTTCATATTTTATCACAATATTACATTTCTTTCACATTTCATATTTTATCACCATATTACATTTCTTTCACATATCATATTACACATCACCTACATTTCATACTTCATCTTTTATATCTATATATATACATATATATATACATAACTATGCATCATTCAAGTATACACAATCAATTGCATAATCCTATCCTCACAACTTTCACCTTTCATAACATATATATATATACATTGAATACGTTCACATTTCATATATTTTATTATACAATCATATCTTTCATATTCCATAGCCTATACATCATATATATATATATATCAATAATATAATCAAATAAGATTTAGTACTTACCTCCTAAGAATTTCACATCCATTTAAACTTCTCTCCCATGAATCCTTTAATACTTGGATTAAGGCCATTCCATCTCTTAAAAACCTAATCCAAAAGTGAGCATACACACTTACTTAGAGATACACATGATATAATACAAATAAGAATCAACTAGGGCAAACTCAACACTTGACACGCTCACCAACACGGGCGTGTTCCTGATCGTGCCCTAACTCCACAACACAGAAACATTTACACGCTCATGACCACGGGCGTGTCCCTGGGTGTGTAATATATACTGTATCACAGAAACATTGACACGTTCAACAACATGAACGTGTTCCTGGCCGTGTCAATTTACCAACAACACAGTAGCTATGGCACGCTCACTAACACGGGCGTGTTAATGGCCGTGTCACATCTACTGCCTTACAAACAATTGACACGCCTAAAGTTCTGGACGTGTTCCTGGGCATGTCAGGCTAAAACCCAGATTCCGATCAACCCAAAACAACATCCAACAAAACACTTCTTTTAGCTATCATCCATTCCAAACAATCTTCACCAAACACCCAAAAACCATAACAAACTTACAAAAACATCAACACAACTCAAAACACACACCAATCATCATTATAAACATCATCCATGCATCAATTAATCAAATCCCCAATTCATTAAACTAAACCCTTATTCAACAATTCATCCTCAACTTCACAATTAATCATATTATCATCATCAAATTACCAAATCAACACACATAAATACTTCAATCTTTCAATATCATCATCATCCCATACCAACCATATCAAATCCAAACTCAAACAATGAAAACCAACTCAAAGAAATGAATACTTACTTGAATCCTTTGTCAAATCTTCATCTCTATCTTCAATCCTCTTGAAACCTTAAGAAATTTGGTGTATAAATCATCAAAATCACATATCTCTCTCTCTCTCTCTCTCTCTCTCTCTCTCTCTCTCTCTCTCTCTCTCGACCAAAAAGAAACGAAGAGGAAGAAGAAGAAGAAAGAATCTTCTTTCTCTTTGTTCTTATCCATATATATATATATATATATAATAATAATAATAATAATAATAATAATTACTAAAATATCCTCATCCATTCAACTACTCTTTTGTCTCTTATGTGCCCATTTATATAATTTCACAATAACAAAAGAAATATCTTCTTCCACTAAATCCAACACCTTGACTCTCCCTTTGACCAACTTATATGTCATATATATTACCATATACACTAAACATACATTCTCTCTTCCATTTTCTTTTCTTATCAACTTAACATATATTCATTCAATCCCATTATAACAATAATATCACAACTTCTAAGGCACATTTTGGGATATTACAGGAGAGACACGGGCGTGTCCATCAAAGGTGATGGGCGTGTCAATTGTTTGAATTGGCTACTGTCTCTTTTGTTGTTAGTGACACGGGCGTGTTCCATCAAGTGGCTGGGCGTGTTCATCAAATGGGTTGGGCGTGTCCTACAAATGAATTACATATTGTTTTATACTTTGTTTCTTTTTACATTGTTTTGATTCTTCAAAGGTTCCATTGTTTCTAAACTTAAATATGAACATTATAAACATGTTTCAAACACAAGAATGATCTAATCAAATGAATGTGGAAGATCATAAAGCTATGAATCATATCAATTGTGTTTTGCCCTAATTGCATTGTTGAGATTTAGCAATGTTGTTATGCACTTTGAATGGTAATGTGGTTCATGAGTAATGTATATTGAAATGTTGTATCAAAGATGAAATGATAATTCAAATAAGACATGATATGAGACAATGCCATTGTGTTTGGCTATGATGAATGATGCTATATGAGATATAATGTGATCATGGATGAGATAAATATACACTTGAATAATGAAGTGTTATATTGTGAAATAAAATGTGAAGCCATTGTTATTGGCTAATGTGATTCAATGGAGATAAATGAGGCATGTTTGCCTAAATGATAATGAGAATTGAGAATGAAATCTAAATGAATTGTGTGGCTAATGTGTTATTCCATTTTCAGAGTTTGTTGTTGGTGGCATGCCTAATAAGTGTAACAATCTCTTGAAGTTAGGTTGGATTGGATCCTTGAAGCCTAATTGAGATGTTACCACCCTTGAAGCTAGGTTGGATTAGTTCTTGAAGCCAAGTTGGGTAGAAGCTTAGCATGCTTTGCTCCCCTTGAAGCTTGGTTGAACTTGATCCTTGAAGCCTAGTTGGGTATATGATATTGATAAATGTGATAACAAACCAAAGCATTAACTCTGAAAATTGAATTGCATATTAGTGTGTCTTGGGCCCATGCTTGTCTTTGTTTAGTGTTGTTTATGGATTGTTTAATGATTAGTTAATGAAGTATGAGAAAAGATGTTGAAATGTGATATGCATATATTTATATGTTGAATTATGAAATGTAAAGGTATGATGTTAGCTTTGCATATAAATGGTTACATGTATAATATGAATTGAGAATTGACATTGTATTGTATTAAAGCATACCAATAGCATGTTTTATCTTACTAAGCCGTTGGCTTAGCGCGATAGTGTTTAATCACGCAGGTAATAGAGTTGATAGAGTTGAACCCGGTAGTTCTTCAAGACCAAGTGAGAGTAGACCTTGAGGAACCCATTTTTGGGAGCTTAAAGATCAAAGTAGACTTGCCAATCATGTATACTTCTTTATATTTTGTAAAGAAATGTTTAATGTGTAAATATGTAATTATTTTATAACTTCCGCTGTGTAATATTTAAATATATATATATATACATAACTAATATGTTTTGTTTTATAAGTAAATGATCTATTTTTCTATAATGTATGATGATAAGGGTATTGTATCAAGTTTTAAAGTGTTCTAAATGTTAAGAGAAATGTAGCATTCCTATGTTTGGTGCACATATGCTACATTGTTGTGGTTGTGGTGTGTGTGCATTGGATATGGGGGTGTTACAATTGTTTTGGTATCAGAGCCTAGGTTTGAGATTCTCAACCTAGGTAAAATGTAAGAAAAAGAATATTTTTACTTAAAAAGTGAATTTTTGAATAACATACATATTTATGATTGGCAGTCTTTGATCTTTAATAAGATATAATCTGCTGTGTTTGTAGATATAGGTAGTAATGGATCCCCACTCACGACAGTCAATTGAGGGAAGTGCGGAGAGTGTTGCTCCTGAGGAGGGAGCTAGGATTGATAGTGTTGAGGAGGCACCTGCTTCGGTGTCGGGTAGACCAGTTGGTGAGGATGTTCCGCCAGCTTGGTTCAGGAATATGATGGAAGTTATGAGACCAGCACCTGTGCAACCAGTGCCACCACCCCCTCAGCCTTCAGTATCAGTGAGGCACTATGATAAGCTAAGGAAATATGGAGCAGAGGATTTCTTTGGTACAGTTGATCCAGCTGTGGCAGAACAGTGGCTTGATAGAGTTCAGAGGGTATTTGTTCAGTTGCAAGCCACCCCTGAGGAAAAGTTTGACTATGCAAGATCTTTGCTACAAAAGGATGCATATAGTTGGTGGAAGACAGTGCCCCATTATATGGATGATCCACCAACTTTGTCATATGCTGACTTTTTGAGAGAATTTGAATTGAAGTATACTCCAAGGGAGTAAAAAGATGGGAAGAAAAGAGAGTTTTTAGATTTGAGGCAGGATCACCGGACCGTGACAGAGTATGAGGTTGAATTTATCCGGTTGAGTGAGTATGCTGGGGGAATTATAGTTGATGAGATTGATAGATGCAGGAGATTTGAGGAGGGATTGCGGCCTTCTCTTATGTGTCATGTGGCTGGTTCAAGATATACTGATTTTTCCCAGCTTGTGGCAGCAGCTCGCAGTGTGGAGAGAGCTCAAGTTATTGCAGCTGCTTCAGAGGAAGAGACTAGAGTTAGGAGGCCCCAGTTCGAGGCAGGGTCTTCTTCTGCGAAGAGAGGAAAAGGGAGTTTTGTTCCTCGGAGTAGTAGGAGCCAGAGACCAGTGGGTAGGTCAGTGCAGTCACAGAGACAGAGATTTAGACCTGCAGCTTCAGTGGCGAGTGCTCCAACCCCTATGGTTCAGAGATCCACCTTACCCATCTGCATTCATTGTGGGAGGCCACATGGTGGTCCTTGTTGGAAAGCAGGGGTAGCGGGAGTTTGTTTCAGGTGTGGGTCACCTGATCACTTTGTGAGAGATTGCCCTGAGAGGCAAGAGCAGGTGTCAGTTGATACTGCAGCTTCTCGGCCCAGTGTGAGGGGAGGTCGAGGAAGCAGGGGCTTTAGCAGAGGAGGCAGAGTTGGGTTCAGTTCCAGAGGAGGTTCTGCATCCAGAGAGAATAGACCAGAGGAGGTGGGATCTTCTCAGAGGATTTATGTGATGCAGAGGCAGCCTGATGCATCGGCAGTCATAGCTGGTACTTTTTCTTTATTTGATACTCCAGTACTTGCTTTGATTGATCCGGGATCCACCCATTCTTATATTAGTGCATCTATTTTGCCTGTTTTTGATGTGCATGCTGAGTCCCTAGGATTTGATGTGTTAGTGACAAATCCGTTAGGGCATAGTGTGGTTGTGAGTAAGGTGCACCGAGATAGTGCAGTGAGGGTGCAAGGTGAGGAGTTCCTTGGAGACTTGATTGAGATGCCATTTAAGGAATATGATGTGATCTTAGGAATGGATTGGCTATCTTGACATGGAGCTGTGGTGGATTGTAAAAAGAAAATTGTTTCTTTGAGGACTGTTGATGGTAGAGAAGTGTTAGTATCTAATGAGCAGGAACAGCTAGCCTCCCTATTTGTTTCAGCTGTTGCAGCTTGGAGATTGATTAGAAAGGGGTGTGAAGCCTATCTTGCTCATGTGGTGGATACTAGAGTGAAGGGTTCTCCCATTGATAGCATTGCCACAGTTGCTGAGTTTCCGGATGTTTTTCCAGATGAGTTGCCAGGATTGCCTCCTGAGAGAGAGGTGGAGTTCGGTATCGAATTGTTGCCTGGTACCACTCCTATCTCAATTACTCCTTACAGAATGGCACCAGCAGAATTAAGGGAGTTGAAAGTACAATTACAGGAGTTATTGGACAAAGGATTTATTCGCCCCAGTGTTTCTCCTTGGGGAGCTCCTGTGCTATTTGTGAAGAAGAAAGATGGTACCTTGAGGTTGCGTATCGATTATAGGCAATTGAATAAGGTGACTATTAAAAATAAATATCCTTTGCCTAGAATTGATGATCTCTTTGATCAGTTAAAGGGTGCAGCTGTGTTTTCTAAAATTGATCTGAGATCTGGGTACCATCAGCTAAGAGTCAGAGCTGAGGATGTTCCGAAGACAGCTTTTCGGACAAGGTATGGGCATTATGAGTTTTTAGTTATGCCTTTTGGTCTGACGAATGCACCTGCAGCTTTTATGGATTTGATGAATAGGGTGTTTAGGCCCTATCTGGATCAGTTTGTAGTGGTCTTCATCGATGATATTCTGGTGTATTCGCGGAATGAAGAGGAACATGATATGCATCTGCGAATTGTGTTGCAGATTTTGAGAGAGAAGCAATTGTTTGCCAAATTGTCGAAGTGTGAGTTCTGGTTGGATCAAGTAGCTTTTCTTGGTCATATTGTTTCTGCAGAAGGCATCAGAGTTGATTCGAGCAAAGTTGAAGCTATTCTGAATTGGAGTCCACCCAAGTCGGTAACAGAGGTTAGAAGTTTTCTGGGTTTGGCAGGCTATTACCGGCGATTTGTAAAAGGGTTTTCTCTGATAGCTACTCCACTCACCAGATTGCTTCGTAAGGGAGTGAGGTTTTTGTGGACGGATCAGTGTCAGGCGAGCTTTGAGCAGTTGAGAGATAGGTTAACTCAAGCGCCTGTTCTTACTTTACCTGTGGAAGGCAAACCATATGTGATCTACAGTGATGCTTCACATAGAGGTTTGGGGTGTGTATTGATGCAGGAAGGGAAAGTTATAGCTTATGCATCTCGACAGTTGAAACCGCATGAGCTTAATTATCCAACCCATGATTTGGAATTGGCTGCCATTGTATTTGCATTGAAAATTTGGCGTCACTATCTGTTTGGGGAGAAATGTTTCATCTACACTGATCACAAGAGTTTGAAGTATTTGGGTGTCCAGAAAGAGCTCAATCTTCGTCAGAGGAGATGGTTAGAATTGATTAAAGACTACGACTGCTTGATTGATTATCATCCAGGTAAAGCAAATGTTGTTGCTGATGCCTTGAGTCGGAAGTCTGTAGCTGGTTTAACTGTGTATTCGCTCTCGTTGCTTGTTGAGTTGAGAGCATTGCATGTCAGTTTTGTACCTTGTGATGATGGTGCATTGTTGGCACAGTTGCAATTGAAGCCAGTTTTGCTAGATCAGATTAAAGAGGCTCAGATGACGGATATGAAGATTCAAAAGATTATTTCAGATTGCAAAAATGGAAAATCTAGAGATTTTGTTGTGAAAAGTGATGGGAGTCTCTGGTTCAAGAGCAGATTGTGTGTACCCGATGATGCTGTTTTGAAAAAGGTCATTTTGGAAGAAGCTCATCAGTCGATGTTTGCTATGCATCCGGGTAATACGAAGATGTATCATGATTTGAGACAGCATTATTGGTGGATTGGGTTGAAAAGAGACATTGCTGAGTTTGTATCGAAATGTCTCACTTGTCAGAAAGTTAAAGCAGAGCACCAAGTTCCAACCGGGTTGTTGCAACCGTTGTCAGTGCCAGAATGGAAGTGGGATAGAGTGACGATGGATTTTGTGTCTGGTTTGCCATTGACACAAAAGAAGCATGATGCCATATGGGTGATTGTGGATAGATTGATTAAGACAGCTCATTTCCTTCCAGTGCGGATGGATTACTCTTTGGAGAGGTTGGCTGAGCTGTATATCCATGAGATTGTAAAGTTGCATGGTGTTCCAACTTCTTTAGTGTCTGATAGAGACCCCAGGTTTACTTCAAGGTTTTGGAAGAGTTTGCATAGTACTTTGGGTTCTCGACTACACTTCAGTACTGCTTTCCATCCTCAGACAGATGGGCAGTCAGAGAGGGTGATACAGATTATTGAAGACATGTTAAGGAGCTGTGTCATCGATTTCTCTGGAAGTTGGGACAGATTTCTACCGCTTGTGGAGTTTGCTTACAACAACAGTCACCAATCCAGCATTGGTATGGCACCATTTGAAGCATTGTATGGTAGACGGTGCAGGACACCTCTTTGTTGGAGTGAACTTGGTGAAGGTAAAATAATTGGCCCTGATTTGATTCAAGAAACAGAAGAGAAAGTAAAGTTGATTCGAGGCAGATTAAAAGCAGCTTCAGACCGACAGAAGTCTTATGCAGATCTGAAAAGGAGAGACATAGAGTTTAATGTTGGAGATAAGGTATTTTTGAAAGTATCTCCTTGGAAGAAGATTTTGAGGTTCGGTCGGAAAGGGAAATTGAGTCCTCGTTTCATTGGGCCGTATGAAGTGTTAGAAAGAGTTGGGCCAGTGGCATATCGACTTGCTTTGCCACCTGAGTTGGATCGTATTCATAATGTGTTTCATGTTTCTATGTTGAGGAGATATAGGTCGGATCCATCTCATGTGTTGCCATTTGAATCTATTGAAGTGAGCCCAGACTTGACTTTTGAAGAGGAACCAGTTGCTATCTTGGCACGAGAAGTGAAAGAGTTGAGGAACAAGAGTGTACCATTGGTGAAAGTGCTATGGAAGAATCATGGAAAAGAAGAAGCAACTTGGGAAAGTGAGCAATTTATGCAAGAGCAGTATCCGCAGTTGTTTCAGCTTTGATATCAAGTAATTTCGAGGACGAAATTTCTTTTTAGAGGGGGAGAATTGTAATATCCTCATTTATGCCCTAGAAGTTTTGCATATTGTTGTTGTTGTTATTGTTGTTGTTATTGTTATATATTGGATTGAATGTATATGATGGGATAAGAAAAGAAATTGGGAGGAGAATGCTTGTGTATATGTGTATTGGGAAAGATTTAGGGTTTAGAGAGAATGGTATATGTTGTGTATATGATGATATATATAACATATAAATTGGTCAAATGAAGAGTCAAAGTGTTGGTTAAGTGGAAGAAGATATTTTTTTGTTAAGTGTGTAATTACATATAAGGGCTTAGATAAGACAAAAAGTTAGTTATATGATTGAGGGCATTTTGGTATTTGCTTGGATAAGAATACTTGGTGGAGATTAAAAGCAAAAATTGACTTTGTGTCTTCATCATTTTCTTCTTTCTTCATGAAGTGGCCGGCTCTCCATTAACAAAAGGGAAAGATAAGTGTTCTTGATGCTAGAAGTGAATTGAAGAAGCAATCCAAGGTTTTGACAAAGGATTGGTGGAATTTCTTCTTCTAAAGTAAGTATTCTCTTGTTTTCTTTGTTTATTTGGAAGTTTTGTTGGAAGTGAATAAGGGTTTGGTGATTTTGTGATTTGGTGGGTTGAGATGTGTTGTGTTGTGTTTTCAAGTGTTTAATTGATTTTAAGTTATGAGTTTAATTAGAGGTTGTTGTTGGAAATGGTGGAGATGTTGATTTGGAAGAATGGAGAAGAGTGTTGATTTTAGGGTTTTGAGATGATATGTGTTTAATTGTTATATTAATGTGTTGTGAAGTAATTCTTGTGATGAAAATGTGTTAGAACATTGATTTTGTTCACTTGAAACATGTTATATGATGAATATTGTGTTTGAGTGAAATTGAGAAAGTGTTGGTTTTATTTAAGGTTGTGTTGATGGGTGACACGGCCATATGCATTGGAGAGACATGGGCGTGTCCATCAAAGGTGATGGGCGTGTCAATTGTTTGAATTGGCTACTGTCTCTTTTGTTGTTAGTGACACGGGCGTGTTCCATCAAGTGGCTGGGCGTGTTCATCAAATGGGTTGGGCGTGTCCTACAAATGAATTACATATTGTTTTATACTTTGTTTCTTTTTACATTGTTTTGATTCTTCAAAGGTTCCATTGTTTCTAAACTTAAATATGAACATTATAAACATGTTTCAAACACAAGAATGATCTAATCAAATGAATGTGGAAGATCATAAAGCTATGAATCATATCAATTGTGTTTTGCCCTAATTGCATTGTTGAGATTTAGCAATGTTGTTATGCACTTTGAATGGTAATGTGGTTCATGAGTAATGTATATTGAAATGTTGTATCAAAGATGAAATGTTAATTCAAATAAGACATGATATGAGACAATGCCATTGTGTTTGGCTATGATGAATGATGCTATATGAGATATAATGTGATCATGGATGAGATAAATATACACTTGAATAATGAAGTGTTATATTGTGAAATAAAATGTGAAGCCATTGTTATTGGCTAATGTGATTCAATGGAGATAAATGAGGCATGTTTGCCTAAATGATAATGAGAATTGAGAATGAAATCTAAATGAATTGTGTGGCTAATGTGTTATTCCATTTTCAGAGTTTGTTGTTGGTGGCATGCCTAATAAGTGTAACAATCTCTTGAAGTTAGGTTGGATTGGATCCTTGAAGCCTAATTGAGATGTTACCACCCTTGAAGCTAGGTTGGATTAGTTCTTGAAGCCAAGTTGGGTAGAAGCTTAGCATGCTTTGCTCCCCTTGAAGCTTGGTTGAACTTGATCCTTGAAGCCTAGTTGGGTATATGATATTGATAAATGTGATAACAAACCAAAGCATTAACTCTGAAAATTGAATTGCATATTAGTGTGTCTTGGGCCCATGCTTGTCTTTGTTTAGTGTTGTTTATGGATTGTTTAATGATTAGTTAATGAAGTATGAGAAAAGATGTTGAAATGTGATATGCATATATTTATATGTTGAATTATGAAATGTAAAGGTATGATGTTAGCTTTGCATATAAATGGTTACATGTATAATATGAATTGAGAATTGACATTGTATTGTATTAAAGCATACCAATAGCATGTTTTATCTTACTAAGCCGTTGGCTTAGCGCGATAGTGTTTAATCGCGCAGGTAATAGAGTTGATAGAGTTGAACCCGGTAGTTCTTCAAGACCAAGTGAGAGTAGACCTTGAGGAACCCATTTTTGGGAGCTTAAAGATCAAAGCAGACTTGCCAATCATGTATACTTCTTTATATTTTGTAAAGAAATGTTTAATGTGTAAATATGTAATTATTTTATAACTTCCGCTGTGTAATATTTAAATATATATATATATACATAACTAATATGTTTTGTTTTATAAGTAAATGATCTATTTTTCTATAATGTATGATGATAAGGGTATTGTATCAAGTTTTAAAGTGTTCTAAATGTTAAGAGAAATGTAGCATTCCTATGTTTGGTGCACATATGCTACATTGTTGTGGTTGTGGTGTGTGTGCATTGGATATGGGGGTGTTACACTGCATCACTGGGAATCGGCACAATTAGTTTACTGCTAAAATGCCATAACCCATCCAAGCTCATCAAATGACCATCAAGCATCTCAAGATTGAATATGGCATATGGTAGATTCAGAGATTGTCATTGTCCTAACCTTAAAAGGTTAACCATAAGATGACTGAACCCAGATCTATGCAGTTTATCCATAAACCAAGAGTTAACGAGATGGACCCAATTGTAAGCTCTTATCTGCAATATACACGCAATCTCATTTATATCGCATCTTTTTCCTCTTCTAGTGAATATGTTAGTATTTAGTTCAAACTAAAATTGGCTCTCATCAAACAACATATGTAACAAGAAAAATCATTAGCAATCAAATAAAGAGTGTCGAAACAAACTATTCCCAACTTCCAAAGTTTTGACTATTTGTAGGACGCCCACCTGAGATGGACGAAATGTCCCAGTATACCTATTGGTTGGTATATTAATATCTCTAGATTAATAGACCTAATATTAATACAATAAGTTAATACAAAGATTTAAAATTAAATAATATTAATTAATAATTAATACTCCATCCATATTAAAAATGATATCATCTATCTTTTATAAATTTTAAAAAAAATATAATTAATACATTGATAATTTAATATTTTTTTTATTTTTATTTATATATTTATTTTATCTTAAAAATAATTTAGACTATTATTAATTTTTTGTTTAAAGTATGAATTTATTAGAGGGTAAAATAGAAAAAAAATATTAAATAAATACTATAAATAAAAGTAGATAATTATTTTAGAATATTTTAAAGTAGAATAGTGGATAACCTTTATGAAATGAAAAGAATATATATGTTTGTACCCAAAATATAATAATAATTTGAATAATATTAATTAATTATAAATAATTATGTATATATTTATACCCAATATGTAACAATATTTTGGGTGGTAAAGGAAGTGGAAAGTTGAGAAAGAAGGGGGTTAGATTCATGCTAATGCTAAGAAATATGATACGGGTAATGGAAGCATTCAATATGAAAGGGACATTTACACAATCATCATAAAAAAAATTTTATTTCAAAAATATAAAATAAGGATTTTTACACTTTTAAAAAATTGAAGAAAAATTTTAAAAATATTTTCATCCGAATTAAAACGATTTTGTTTTCAAAAATACATGCCCTTTCACTGTAAATTATTCTTTACTTTAATTTTCATTCTTTTTTTTTCAAATTTAACTATTAAATAAATAAATTTTAATAAAATGATAAAAATTAATAGTTTAAATTATATTGATAACATATAATGTAACACCTTTATATTCTATATATGTATAATATATATATTTATATACGTACTGAATATATATAAAATATAAGAATATCATGACAAATCACTATAGAAACATTTATAATTAATCTCAAAATATTTTATTTAATTAAAGAAAAATGTAATTTATAGAAGAATCACTTTCTTTAAACTTATTTATAGATAGAATATAATTAGATTGATTTATAAAAGAAAATCATTAAAAAATTTTCGTCAAAAATTTATCTGTTATTTCAATAATTCTCAAAACAGCGAATACACAACCTGCATAAAATTTTTACACTTTCAAAATGTTAATAATTTTATTCATTATCCAAACTCACCACTTTATTAATATAAAATTAAAATCTCAACACTTCAAACATTATCTATTAAAATCAAATACTAACGTAGATATATACACACTGCCATTTTAAATATTTATAGACCAATACAAGTATTATGAGTTAATTTACATAAAATAAAATACTTAAATAACATATATACATGTATGTAAATGACATCATTGGTTTTGCGGCAATCTACATCACCACGCATCTACCACAGTCTGAGTTTCACTGATCGGCACGTTCTTACCTACGCGATTCACACAACCTCGCTAAGCTTTACAGTTTAGTGGTATATATCTATAAATAATAAACATTATACATACACATTCTTACTTCTTATTTTATATATGATGTATATATATATACCTATGCTTCTTTATTTTCAATCTCAACAATCAAATCCAGTACACATACAAACAATCTCATGGCCTAATTATGCTTAGGTTAACTTCGTCTCGAGACCCAGCTCTGCTCAAATCTATCAACACTGATATTTTTAATCACATATCATAATTCATCTTACCATCCAAAAGTCATATTCTATTATCCACAACACAATACACATACACATGAGCATATCACACACACACATTAGGCTCAAATAAACCCTATACAATATTCCGGTTTTAGAGATATTGTCATAGTCTATTGCAACACCGGGGATCTAAATATTGTAACCATCCCCTGTTGACACTTCTATGTCCAGCCTAGAAGGCAAATAATAGTGACGCCCAACATCTGACCCGAAGACAAATAATAGTGATGCCCGGCATCTAGCCCGAAGGTAATTAATAGTGATGCCCAGTGTCTGGCCTGAAGACAAATCATATAGCACCAAAAATAATTCTCTGGAACAAGATACTATACAAGGCAAACACATATTTCATTCCACATTACCATTTAAACATCATTAATTTCCATATTTCAAGTGTTTGCAACATATTTCATCATTTCCACAACTACAATGTGATTAGTAAATCACATTTCTAGTATATTTATCACATTTTTCATATCTCTTGTGATCATGTCAAACTATAACCAGCATTATATATCTCACATAAGTATCGGATTTCCATATTTTTTCTCATTTTATAATTATTATCCACATTTCACATTCTTTTTTCATATTTTTAGCTCATAAACCAAACCATCATCACATTCAAATCAAATGTGGCTCAATTTCACATTTTAGTGCACAACTTGCACTTTTCACATTTTATACAAACATCATATTACACATCACATATAATATATTTCAATGCATTTTATCATTATATCTCAACACATTCATTTATTTATTATTTTTACACATCATAAATTCATTATTAGCACTTTTGTTATATTTTATCAATTTTTATCATATTTATTCTTCACCACAATTTTCCTTATTTTTCATATTCTTTATCTATTTTTCATATTTTTATATTTTATCATTTTTCATATTTTTCGTTCATCAAATTTCATATTCATGAATGTGACTTATTTTCTACATTTTCTCACAAAGTCATAAATACGTCCATGTTGGATATCATAACACACGCACACACACACACACACACACACACACATATATATATATCAAACTATATTGGACTTTTGCTAATGTGACACCCCTCATTAACTATGCCACATTGCATAGATTATGTGCAAATCAATATTTTAAAAAAATAGCATTATACATACATAATGTAACACCCTTATACCCAAAACACATACACTACATATACCCGCTATAGGTAATATACGTATAGAGGATACAAGAATGTCATAACCTTTTTAAAACAATCAAATCATCACTTATAAAAATTTGTATAATCTTAAAACATTTCACTGATATCATATAGATAGTAAATGAAACAACACTTGTTAAAACATATATATATATATATATATTACTTCATTACCAAAGATTAATCTAAAACATTTTTGATAGTTTGCGGAATATACATATTCATATACATCAAAATCAATATTTACAAAAATAATACGAAATATATACATGCTGGCAGTTTGTCTCTGATCTTGATGTCCAAATCAACAGTGCTCTCACAATCTCAAGCCTAGACTCGACTCAATATAGCCGAACTCTCCGGCTCAACCGGATCTACCTTGTCACCTGCGCGATAAATCACAATCGCGCTAAGTCAGAAGCTTAGTGGTACAAACTTTGATAACAATATTATTCAATTGCAATGCTAATGCACAACATAAGATATTATATCTCATAGCATTATATCATTATATCTTAATAAATTGTTCAATTATTCCACAATTCATAATTCACATTAAAGCAAAGACAAGCATGGGCCCAAAAGGATCTAATATGCTATTCAAATTTCAAAGTTACTGCTTTGGTCCAATATAACAACATTTGTCTAGCCCGAAGGCGAATCATAATCACAATGAGGATTACCTCATATGTAACATCCCAACTAAGCTTCAAGGACTAGGCCCAACCCAGCTTCAAGGGTCTGCTACATCATGTAACACCCAACTAGGCTTCAAGGACCAAGCCCAACCCAGCTTCAAGGGACTGTTACTTCATAGGCATGCCGCCAAACACAAAACTCTAAAAATTGAATAACATACTAAGCACACAATTCTTTCATAATCTCATTATCAAATCCTTTCTCATTTTCTCATGATCAATCTAGGCACTATGCCTCAAATGTCTCATTTATATCAATATAGCTATCACTAATGGCTTCACATACTATCATTAGTGTATACATAACAAATTGAATTATCCATACATTTTGAGTCATCATCTTATTTTTCACATAGTTTATAATGTACAAGTCATAGCATTTTATTCATGCATCAACAATGTAGTAAGTAACTTAACACATTTTCCAACCAAATGTGTTAAGTCCTAATGTCCTGTAAATATGAACAATTATTCAAAGTTTGTACTTACCTCTAAAGCAACAAACACCACTTCAACCTCCTCTTCCAAGATATTCCTCAACACTTGGAGTGGGGTAACTCAAGTCTTTTCCAAGCCTAAACCAAATGTGATTATAATTAATCACTAAGTGATACACAAAGAAAAATAAGGAAAAGAACCTTCTAAGGCAAACCCTACACATGACACGCTCAACAACACGGGCATGTCTATGACCGTGCCCTAAACCCACAACACAGTAGCTTTGGCACGTTCAGTGACATGAACGTGTCACTGCACGTGTAAATACTACAATAACACAGTAGCTACGACAAGCTCAGTGACATGGACGTGTCACTACACGTGTAAATATTATAATAACACAGTAGCTACGACAAGCTCAGTGACATGGGCTGTCATTGCACGTGTAAATACTATAATAACACAGTAGCTAGACACGCTCAGTGACATGGGCGTGTCACTGCACATGTAAATACTACAACAACACAGTAGCTACGACACGCTTAGTGACATGGGCATGTCACTGCTCATGTCACCAATACCGAAAATAGAACCATCGACATGCCCAAAGACATGGTCATGCCACCGGGCGTGTCAGGCCAAAAACCTGAAAGCAACACAAAAATGACACATCCAACTATAATTTCATAGTTAACTAGTCAAAAGAACTTCAAACATACCAATATCAACCTTTAACACATACTACACTAAACATCCAATTCACACAAATACAACTTTCAAAGGAAATCAAAGAAACAAGTTGGAAACTTACCAAATATGAAGAAAATCCTTAAAACTCCAACTTGAACACTTGAAATCTTTCAATTACTTGAATTAGCAAGAAGCAAAATTCCTCTCTTCCTTTGATGAAGGTGGCAGGCTTCAATGGAGAAAGAAAAAGAAGAAGAAGATAATGATCACAAACTCCACTACCAACTAATATCCACACACTTTTCCCTCTTTTAATCTCCACCAAGCAATATACTATTATAATACTAATTAATCTCAAATATCTTCTTCCACTATCCATTAATTAATATCGATTTTAAATAATTATATATCATTTGACCTTATTAACATGTTGACTTATGTATAACATGTATATCTTCATATATACAACATATACACACTTCCATTTTTCCTTTCTTTTCACTTAATCAAATATATACAATTTTAAGTCCTTTAATTAATTTTTAAAATTAATATTTATTTTAAAATTTTGGGATATTACACATAATGCTCATTTACATTTTAATGAAAACACAAAATTTAGTAATATGTACTAGCCTCTTTTCTCTTTCCCAAAGCCAAACTCTCATTTTCATTTATTTTATCACTTTAACTTACACATGCATAATTCCATAATAAGAAAATTTAAAGTCACTTACATGCTCATTGATTATTAAATTACCATTATTTATTTAATTTTCATCAAAACCTCAATCATACTCTAATTTCACCATTCACTACTTTATTTAAATCTCATTCTACCAATTTCATTTTCAATATTTAACCTTAAAAATATTACGTATACATTAATATAATACTAAAATAATTCAGTTTCATAATTATGGAAACCTCTTTCAAAAATTCAAATTTCACATAATTCAACCATTAACATGAACTTATCCATATTACATTTCCAGCCTTAAAATCACCACATTACAAATTCCAACATAACATTAGAAATTTATTTCAATACACTTTAATTATTCAAACACCATTTACATCAAATTCTACATAATATTTCACCAAAATACTATTTTTCACCATTACAACCTTATTCAAACTTCAACATATCAATCTCATTTCCATCATTCAACTATATAATAATCCATAATACATCTATATAACATCAAAACAATGCATTACCACGATTAAAAACACCTTCTCAATAAACCCTAATTTCACATAATATGGCCATAACCTTAACTTCATCCAAACTTAATCATATTCAATTTTTAACCATAAAATCATCACACACACATAAAAACAACATTAAATTCATTCATTACCATAATTATCATCAACCATGTTAGAAACTGTAACACCCCTATATCTCGTATACGTACACAGCATGCTTATACGATCGTAATATACGTATACTGAATATAGAAAATGCCACAGTTTAAAAATACACAAGTCATATCTCAAAGGGAAATAAAACAAATATCAATTGTTGTAAAAGAAATTCATAAATATAATAGATGAAACTGTTTATTAATACACAGCGGAAGTTACAATAAGTACTTCCAAGTACAAATACATAAAAGTTTGACATATACAAAACATAGAATATATATATACATGATTGGCAGCTTGACTCTCTGATCTTTAAGCTTTAATCCAACTCTTCAAGCACAAACTCAACGAGGTCTAGAAGAATCCTCTGCCTTAACCCTATCAACTCTATCACCTGCGCGATGAACCACAATCGCGCTGAGCCAACAGCTCAGTAATACAAACCATAATGATAATATGCCATGTCAATATCAATGTCATACATTCAACTAATAAAGATCATGCTTATAAATGTTACATTTCACTATTTCAATAATTATATCATCATCTGTTATACTCATTTAAAGTTTATCAATATAGCCAACAACTATGGCTTCATATACAAACTTTCCCCCAACCAGGTCGGTTGCCCACTGGGCCTTAGGTCACTACCAATCCTAGGGGTCCGCAGGAGGCAGATAAGCACGTATAAGACTATCAGTAACGAACCTTCCCCCAACCAGGTCGGTAGTCCAAGTTCGGTTGCCCAAACCCAGGGTCCGCATGGTTCCGCAGGAGGCAGATAGGTACGTATAATACTGACTGTACTGAACCTTTCCCCAACCAGGTCGGTAGTCCAAGATCGGTTGCCCAACTCATTAGGTCCGCATGGTTCCGCAGGAGGCAGATAGGTTCGCTCATTTATATTTTTTAACATTATTTTCTCAATTCATTTCCATCATTATCAAATAGGCAAACATGCCTCAACAATCTCATTTGTATAATCATAGCCGTTCACAATGGCTTCTCATCACATTTAAATCATCATATCTCAATTCATATAATACTACTTCATCTTTCACATATCCATAATCAATTACATTGACTAAACAGACATATCATTATTCACTCATACCATCTAGACATGTTTTAATCATATCATTCACATCATTATAATATTCATTAACATTAAAGCAATTCCTCATTATACATATCACATATTACATGTCATATTTCATAACATTAATTTCACAACTCTTTATGTCTCAATTTACATTAAAATAATTCATATGCCTCATCAATGTTCACATTATGTCCCACATTGTACACAACACAACATTATTCATATAATACATTGAACATCATCATATATATATATACCTAACACTTTACATCATTCATAGATTTATAATCTTCCACATACATTTGTTTGGATCATTCTTTATTTTAAAAGTGTTTAGAGTGTTTACTTCTAGGTTTAGGTACTAAAAGACCTTTGAAGAATCAAAACAATGTAAGAAAAACAAAGAACAATCACAGTAGCTAACACACTCAAGGGACACGGCCAAGCTTGTGGCCGTGTCTCTCAACCAAAAGCTCCAACACGGCCAGGACTCCCCTAGCTTGGCCGTGTCTCTCAACCAAAATCAGGCAGTGGCAGACACGGGCAAGGGACACGGCCGAGACAATGGCGGTGTCTCTCCAAAAATCATCCAACACGGCCAAATTTCCTTAGACTTGGCCGTGTCTCCCAAAAATTCTTTAGTTTGGCCGTGTCTCTTCCTTAGTTTGGCCGTGTCTCTCAAGAATAAAAACCCTAAACATGGCCAAATCTCTTTTGATTGAATTAAAACACATTATGCACAACATAACCTTATTTAAATGGATATAATCAATGTCATTAACACATATCTTGCATGATCATCACAATATTCACATTAACAATACATCAACAATACATTTAATCACTTACCACTTCAAAACCCTAAGGCCAACCTCACTCTTATTCTTTCAATATCATCATCCATTTAATTTACCATCTTCAACCCAAAACCAACACCAATTTAACTTACAATCAATTTCAACACTTATAAATACATCTCAAACACACCTAATCATAATATCAACAATTCATAAATCACCTCCAACACAACTTCAAAATAACAAAGGAAAACAAGAGAGTACTTACCTAATATTGAAGAAATTTCATAAATCTCCAACTTAATCCTTTGATTCTCCCTTCAATTTGATTTTAGAAATCAACAAAAATCACTCTTATTCTTTGGCTTTGGAGGGCCGGCCACCATAAGAGAAAGAGAAGAAGAAGAAAAGAAAAATGAAGACAAGTCAACTTCTCTTCTTCTTTAAATCTCCACCAAGCAATTCTAACAAAGAAAAATTACTTAAATGCTTTTTTTCTATTTGTTCTCACTTCTTTTAAAACTCTTGCCCTCTTTAGTAATTTCACACATCCTAAATTAAAATATCTTCTTCCCTTGACTCTCCATTTGACCAACATATATGTTATATATATATATTAACATATATACAACATATACATTCCATTAACACAATCATTTCCTTTGCAAAAACATATATACATTTGATTCAAATCAAACAACAATTATATTCAAAACTTCTAGGGCATACATTGGGATATTACAATTCTCCCCCTCTAAAAAGAAATTTCGCCCTCGAAATTACCTGATATCAAATCTGAAATAGTTGAGGATATTGAGCTCGCATTGTTTACTCACTCTCCCAAGTTGCCTCTTCTCTTTCATGATTCTTCCATAGAACCTTCACTAAAGGCACTTTCTTATTCCTCAACTCTTTCACTTCACGTGCCAAAATAGCAACTGGTTCTTCTTCAAATGTCAGATTTGAACTCACTTCGATATATATTCAATTGGTAACACATGAGATGGATCCGATCTGTATCTCCTCAACATAGAAACATGGAATATATTATGGATCCTATCCAACTCAGATGGCAAAGCAAGCCGATAAGCAACTGGCCCAACTCTTTCCAAAACTTCATACGGTCCAATGAAACGAGGATTCAATTTCCCTTTTCGATCAAACCTCAAGATCTTTTTCCAAGGAGACACTTCCAAAAATACCTTATCTCCAACATCAAACTCTATGTCTCTCCTTTTCAAATCCGAATAAGATTTCTGTCGGTCTGAAGCTGTTTTCAACCTATCTCAAATCATTTTCACTTTCTCTTCCGTTTCTTTAACCAAATCAGGACCAATTAACTTATCTTCACCAAGTTCATTCCAACATAGAGGTGTCCTACACCATCTACCATACAATGCCTCGAATGGTGCCATACCAATGCTGGATTGGTGACTGTTATTATAAGCAAATTCCACATGTGGTAAAAATCTGTCCCAACTTCCAGAAAAATCAATAACACAGTTCCTCATCATATCCTCAATAATCTATATCACTCTCTCTGACTGCCCATCGGTCTGTGGATGAAAAGCAGTGCTAAAGTGCAATCGAGAACCCAAAGCACTCTGAAAACTCTTCCAGAATCTTGAGGTAAATCTAGGATCTCGATCAGACACTAAAGAAGTAGGAACTCCATGCAACTTTACTATATCATTGATATATAGCTCAGCCAATTTTTCAAGAAAATAATCTATCCGGTAAACATAATCTGTCCTTTAACCAAAGACTACCATCACTTTTCACAAGAAAATCTCGGTTCTTTCCTTTTTGACAATCTGAAACAATCTTTTGGATTTACTCATCAGCCATCTGAGTTTCTTTAATTTGATCTAACAATACTGGCCTCAACTGTAATTGTACCAACAATGCACCATCATCACAAGATACAAATCTAGCGTGCAATGCTCTCAACTCAACAAGCAATGAGAGCGAATAAACAGTCAACCCTGCTAAAGATTTCCGACTCAAGGCATCAGCCCCAACATTTGCTTTACCCTCTTACATCAAAACATAACCCAAACCACTATGTGAAGCATCACTATAAATCACATATGGTTTATCTTCCACGGGTAAGGTAAAAACAGGTGCTTATGTCAACATTTCCTTTAACTATACAAAGCTAGCTTGATACTGATCTGTCCACATAAATCTAACTCCCTTTCGAAGTAATCTGGTGAGTGGAATAGCTATCAAAGAAAATTCTTTCACAAAGCGTCGATAATAGCCTACCAAACCCAGAAAACTTCTAACTTCAATCACAGACTTCGGTGGACTCCAATTCAAAATAACTTCAGCTTTACTCGAATCAACTTTAATACCTTCTACTGAAATTATATGACCGGAAAAAGTCACTTGATCAAACCAAAATTTACACTTCAACAGTTTAGCATATAATCACTTTTCTCTCTAAATCTGTAGCACAATCCGCAGATGTTTGTCATGTTCCTCTTCATTACACGAATACACCAAAATATCCTCAATAAAAACTACCACAAATTGATCCAGATAAGGTCTGAATGCTCTATTCATCAGATCCATAAAAACTGTAGGTGCATTCGTCAATCCAAAAGGCATCACTAAAATTCATAATGCTCATATCTGGTGTGGAAAGCTGTCTTAGGAACATCTTTAGTTCTGACCCTCAACTGATGGTACCCAGATCTCAAATCAATTTTAGAAAACCCTGCTGCTCCTTTTAATTGATCAAAGATATTATCAATTTGAGAACCCCTTACTCCAGTATTCACAACATGAGCAAGGTAAGCTTCACACCCTTTTCTAATCAACCTTCTAGCTGTTACAGCTGATACAAACAAGGATGCAAGCTATCTCTGCTCACTTGACATCAATACACTCCTACCATCACTAGTTCTCAAAGTAACACATTTCTTTTGACAATCTTTCACAGCTCCATACCTAGATAACCAGTTCATGCCTAAAATCAAGTCATACTCTTTAAAAGACATTTCAATCAAATCTCCATGAAACTCCTCCTCCTGCACTACAACTGCACCATCTCGGTGCACCTTGCTAACAATCACACTATGCCCTAAGGGATTTGTCACCAACACATCAAATCCTAGGGACTCAGAATGCAATTCAGACACAGACAATATGGATGCAATACTATATGAATAAATAAAGCCTGGATCAATTAAAGCAATAACTGAAATGCCAAATAAAGAGAAAGTACCCGCAATAACTGCAGAAGCATCGGGTTGTCTTTGCATCATATATATTCGTTGAGAAGGCCCAGCCTCATCTGGCCTAGTATCCCTGGATGAAAATCCTCTCTGACTGTATCCGGGTCTACCTCCTCTGCTGACCCCTCTGCCCCCTCGACCACCTCTAACACTAGGTCGAGAAACTGCAGAATCTGCTGGCCTCTGCTCCTGCATCTCTGGACACTCTCTAATAAAATGATCAGGAGATCCACATCTGAAGCATACAGTTGGTCCACTATTCTTCCAACAAACACCTCTATGAAAACCCCCACACTGAGCACATCTAGGTGGAGTGGATCTCTAAACTACTGGGGTAGGAGCACTCGTTACTGAAACTGCAGGTCTCAATCTCGGTCTCTGCAACTGAACTGACCTACTAACCTGCCTCTGACTCCTACTGATCCCAGGAGCAAAACTACCTCTACCTCTTTTCACAGATGAATACCCTACCTCAAACTGGGGTCTTCTAACCCTGATCTCCTCTTCAGAAGCAGCTGCTGCTATACCTTGGGCTCTCTCCACACCTCTAGCCGCTGCAACCAGCTGAGAGAAATTCTGATATCTAGAGCCAGCCACAATACACATAATTGAGGGTCTCAATCCCTCCTCAAACCTTCTAAACCTATCAATCTCATCCGAGATAATTCCCCCGGCGTAGTGGCTCAACCAGATGAACTCTAGCTCATATTCAGTCACAGTCCGGTGATCTTGCCTCAAGGTCAGAAACTCCATCTTCTTCACATCTTTATACTCCATCGGAGTATATTTTAACTCAAATTCCCCCAACCAGGTCGGTTGCCCACTGGGCCTTAGGCCACTACCAATCCCAGGGGTCCGCAGGAGGCAGATAAGCACGTATAAGACTATCAGTAACGAACCTTCCCCCAACCAGGTCGGTAGTCCAAGTTCGGTTGCCCAAACCCAGGGTCCGCATGGTTCCGCAGGAGGCAGATAGGTACGTATAATACTGACTGTACTGAACCTTTCCCCAACCAGGTCGGTAGTCCAAGATCGGTTGCCCAACTCATTGGGTCCGCATGGTTCCGTAGGAGGCAAATAGGTTCGCTCATTTATATCTTTTAACATTATTTTCTCAATTCATTTCCATCATTATCAAATAGGCAAACATGCCTCAACAATCTCATTTGTATAATCATAGCCGTTCACAATGGCTTCTCATCACATTTAAATCATCATATCTCAATTCATATTATACTACTTCATCTTTCACATATCCATAATCAATTACATTGACTAAACAGACATATCATTATTCACTCATACCATCTAGACATGTTTTAATCATATCATTCACATCATTATAATATTCATTAACATTAAAGCAATTCCTCATTATACATATCACATATTACATGTCATATTTCATAACATTAATTTCACAACTCTTTATGTCTCAATTTACATTAAAATAATTCATATGCCTCATCAATGTTCACATTATGTCCCACATTGTACACAACACAACATTATTCATATAATACATTGAACATCATCATATATATATATACCTAACACTTTACATCATTCATAGATTTATAATCTTCCACATACATTTGTTTGGATCATTCTTTATTTTAAAAGTGTTTAGAGTGTTTACTTCTAGGTTTAGGTACTAAAAGACCTTTGAAGAATCAAAACAATGTAAGAAAAACAAAGAACAATCACAGTAGCTAACACACTCAAGGGACACGGCCAAGCTTGTGGCCGTGTCTCTCAACCAAAAGCTCCAACACGGCCAGGACTCCCCTAGCTTGGCCGTGTCTCTCAACCAAAATCAGGCAGTGGCAGACACGGGCAAGGGACACGGCCGAGACAATGGCGGTGTCTCTCCAAAAATCATCCAACACGGCCAAATTTCCTTAGACTTGGCTGTGTCTCCCAAAAATTCTTTAGTTTGGCCGTGTCTCTTCCTTAGTTTGGCCGTGTCTCTCAAGAATAAAAACCTTAAACATGGACAAATCTCTTTTGATTGAATTAAAACACATTATGCACAACATAACCTTATTCAAATGGATATAATCAATGTCATTAACACATATCTTGCATGCTCATCACAATATTCACATTAACAATACATCAACAATACATTTAATCACTTACCACTTCAAAACCCTAAGACCAACCTCACTCTTATTCTTTCAATATCATCATCCATTTAATTTACCATCTTCAACCCAAAACCAACACCAATTTAACTTACAATCAATTTTAACACTTATAAACACATCTCAAACACACCTAATCATAATATCAACAATTCATAAATCACCTCCAACACAACTTCAAAATAACAAAGGAAAACAAGAGATTACTTACCTAATATTGAAGAAATTTCATAAATCTCCAACTTAATCCTTTGATTCTCCCTTCAATTTGATTTTAGAAATCACCAAAAATCACTCTTGTTCTTTGGCTTTGGAGGGCCGGCCACCATAAGAGAAAGAGAAGAAGAAGAAAAGAAAAATGACGACAAGTCAACTTCTCTTCTTCTTTAAATCTCCACCAAGCAATTCTAACAAAGCAAAATTACTTAAATGCTTTTTTTCTATTTGTTCTCACTTCCTTTAAAACTCTTGCCCTCTTTAGTAATTTCACACATCCTAAATTAAAATATCTTCTTCCCTTGACTCTCCATTTGACCAACATATATGTTATATATATATATTAACATATATACAACATATACATTCCATTAACACAATCATTTCCTTTGCAAAAACATATATACATTTGATTCAAATCAAACAACAATTATATTCAAAACTTCTAGGGCATACATTGGGATATTACAGAAACCCTAATTGTACATATTTATCATCAAACTCTACTTTCATCAACTATGTTACTTTCAACCAACCAACCATTAAATTATTATTTATTCATCGTTTTAACTTCATTACTATCTATTTTAGCAATTAAACATACTTTCTTTCTCTAGCTATAACAAACATGATCATACATATTCAAAACTACAAGCTTTGGAAAAAATACTTGTTTTCTTCTTTTTTCTTCAAAATCTCTTTAATTTCTTAATTTACCTGTACACACTAAATTTAAACCTTAGATTCGGATAACGTGTCACTGGTAGCAAATTAATACCCACTATCAGGAATATGGCCAAAGGCCACTGTTAATTTAATGTGTTTACTTGTGGCAAGTATGTCTGATGTCACTATATATCCACTGATGGCTTGGAGTACCCACTATCACTATAGATATCCACCCTTTGGCTAGACATTTAATCTCAAGCTAAGTCTAAAATCAATATGGTTTAAGCAATTCATCATTTATTCATTCCCAATTTAGTATTTATTGTACATCACTTTAATAAAACCATACTATAATCCATATTTAACACTTTCAAGGTTATTAGGTTTCTTAGCAAACTAACGCATAGACATTTCAAAAATTATAACTTTTCAAATTGTTAATCTTGCATACTTTTAAGAAAAACTTATGTTATAAATGTTATTTGAGAAAGGAACTTACATTAAGATAAGAAATGAAGTGTTTTGAGGTTGAAAAAGAGAAAAACAAGAGAAGCAGGTTAGACACGGGCCTGTCTGATGGATTCACATGCCCGTGCATATAAAAACCTTGCTAGAAGTGCAATTACAGAAGCTGAAAAATCCACACAGTTTTGTGAAATTATTCACATGCCTGTGTGTTTTAAAACCTTACTGGAAATAAAAATTTCAGAAGCCAAAAAAGTCACATGGCAATGTGGAATGATCCACATGCCCGTGTTTTATTCCAAACCCTTCCAAACCTAAAAATTCACCTTTTAATAAGCTAAAAGCTACACCAACCTTCACTTTAAATAAAAATCAACATTTACACACTTATAAATAGTAAAAATGAACCAAAAAGCAACCTTTTCTCATAAAAGGGGTCCATACCCATTTTTTACTCAAAAATCATAATCAATCAATTCTTAACAATTGAATCACTCAAAATGATTCCACAAACTTGTATGAGCATTAAAAATTCAAAGAAAATCATAAATTTTCAAATTATAAATACACAAGCACTTACCTCCTTAAAGGATTCCTCGCTTTCTCTTTTCCCTTTGATTACCTATTGATAATCTTGTATATTCTAGCTAATTCTCTTAGAAATTTGCAATTAGAAGTGAATTTCCCTTTAATACACTTTAATTATTCATACACCATTTACATCAAATTCTACATAACATTTCACCAAAATACTATTTTTGCCATTACTACCTTATTCAAACTTCAACATATCAATCTCATTTCCATCTTTCACTATATAATAATCCATAATACATCTATATAACATCAAAACAATGCATTATCACGATTAAAAACACCTTCTTCATAAACCCTAATTTCACATAATATGGCCATAACCTTAACTTCATCCAAACTTAATCATATTCAATTTCTAACCATAAAATCATCACATAAACATGCAACAACATTAAATTCATTCATTATTGTAATTATCATCAACCATGTTAGAAACCCTAATTGTACATATTCATCATCAAACTCTACTTTCATTAACTATGTTACTTTCAACCAACCAATCGCTAAATCATTATTTATTCATCATTTTAACTTCATTACTATCTATTTTAGCAATTAAACATACTTTCTTTCTCTAGCTATAACAAAAATGATCATACATATTCAAAACTACAATCTTTAGAAAAAAAATACTTGTTTTCTTCTTTTTTCTTCAAAATCTCTTTAATTTCTTTGATTTCTTTAGAAAATTTGAGTTGGATGATGAAAGAATAAGTTTTTTCCTTTCTTGGTTATGGTGGCTCATTTTTCTCAAGGAAGAAGAGCAAGATAATAGTTTTCTTTTTAATTTTTTACTTCTTTCTTTTTCCCATCCACTCATATATATATAATTAATTAAATAATATAATATTAAGATATTTATAATCTTCTTCCCATCCACAAATAAATTTTAATTTAATTTTAATTTTTTTCTTTTTCTTTCCAACCATATATAATTAATTAATTAATTATTCACTTAATTAATTAATATATAATAAATTTTCACATTTCCATATCTTCCACTATCATAAATTATTTTTTAATTTTGATTTACATTATTTTTTTTAAATAACTTTTAATCTCCACCAAGTATTTCTTTCTTACTTTCACTTTCTTTTCTTTTCTTATTTATTTACTAATTTCCCATCTTCCCATCCATAAATAATCATTTATATATTACATATACTTTATGTCTATGTATATGTCATATATATGTTACTTATATGTTACGTATACTCTTATGTACATATTTATGTAATGTGTATATATTATGTGTATGTAATATATATTTAATATATATATATATATATAGCCATATACTTATATATAGCATGTGTACCCTATGTACACATCAAATATACCATAAATATATTATATGTAAAGTATAATATAAATATACTTATAACCAAAATACATAATATAATATATATATATATATATATCCCCTATATGTATATACATAATACATATCCCCTATATGTATATACTATGTATATATTAAGTATACATTAGGTATATACAATGCCAATATCTCCAAATACTTATCTAATTTCATAAATATCGTGGATATTACATATAAAATATATTAATTTTTATAAAGAAAATAAATTTAATTTTGATTATAAATAATAAATAAATATTTGCAAAAAAATAATAAAAAAGTAAAATATATAAAAATATATTAATAAAATCATCAAATTTATTTTTGAACAAAATTTATTTTATTATACACTTAAAATAAAGTTTAAAAAAAAATATTAATTTGTTATGTAGATAATGTGTAGATATTGCATATATGTTTTGTGTATGTACTATAGATTTTGTAAATATTTTGTAGATATGTATATTTAATCCATTTATTGTATATATTGTGTATATGCATGTAAATTGTATGAATATAAAATTAAAAAATAAAGTTTAAAATATTAAAATATTTTAAAATATGAAATATAAAATATTAAAAAATATTTTATATATGTTGTATATATGTTATATATATTTTTTATGTATATTGAAAATATGACATAAAAATTATTTTTAATTTAAAAATATAAATAAAAACAAAAAAAATCAATGCCTAAAAACGTAAAATGAAAAGAAAAGGCACACCTCCATGTTTTGAAAAAAAAAAGTTTGATACCGTGAAATTGAAAAAGAAACACATATTCATTATAACATATGTGATTTTCTCAATATGAAACAAAAAGTGGAGCATCTACTTGAGTTGCGGAAATGGAAATGGGTAGAGATATGGACATTGTATAAAACAAAATAAAAAGAAAAGTGAAGATATAAAGTTGTGGAGTTCTAAAAATAAGGAACCACCACTTTTACATATAAAAAAAGAAGATCAATGAGTTAAAGAAAACCCCCCATCAATTAATTCAAGAAACACCAACAATTAAATCAATAATCAATCCAAAAAAAATATAAGCCACATATTTCCAAATAGAACAAATTCAAACTGAAAAAAATTCAAGTTTCATAGCAAAGATTCAAGTTCCACAGCAAATTAATTCCAAGCTTTTCTAGTTTAATTTAGAGTTCTAATTAATCAATTTCATCTTATTAGCTTTGATTTCTCATATAATTATTTTCCAAGTTTAGAATCTCAATTCATTGTTCATATTTCAATCTTAGTGAATTAATTTTAGTTTTTTTTTTCATATTCCAACTCACAAAATTAATTATAGTCAAATTTCATTTTCCACTTTCTTTCAAATATTTCTTCGACTTCTAGCTATAGAATCCAGACAAACTAACCAAAGGGAATTTGATGACTGTGATTTGTTATTGGTCATCGGGAAAATTCATGTAGTTGTCTTGATAGAAGTTAGGTTTAGTGCATTTGGTTGAAGAATCTATATCATTGGGCACTCTCACAATCTAACCTAATTAAATATCAAAGATTTCACTCATTTTTAGCAAAACAATATATAATATTATATTTAAGATAACTCCCTCCATAGCATATCTCCATGTTTTTGTCTAATTTATTTTAAACCATATTCAACTTACATTATAAGAAAATGCAAAATTAGCGATGGAGACTACCATCACTAAAACTTGAAAATCCGTCGCTAGAATGAATTAGCGATGGACTTACGACAAAAGAAAGATTGCAGTTATTTATATAGTCATTAATAAAATTACGACAGATTTTTCTCCCTATCGCTACTTTAGTGATGTAGAAATATGTCATTATTGTATTTTTGCTAACGTTAAAAGAAGAAGAAATTCAGTCACTTAACAATAATATTTATGACTGTTTTGCGATAGTAATTGTAACACCCCTAAATAGTCCGTACACTTGACTATAAGAGATGTTACTCAAACTCCCGACTCAATGGAATTTGAAAGATATTTTGTTACTCAACATAGGGACACGCCTGTGCCAAACATTGTTGACAAGCCCATGTGTTTAAATTCAACACTGCCTTCTTAAATGAAAACATATAGCATGATCGTCTTAATAGAATGACATGCCTGTGTATTTTATCTTGTGACTATATTCCTAAGAAAATTTCATATTAACATTTCTCATTCGTTCAATCGTCAAAGCTATTTAAATTTTATCATTAACAATACAAATTTAACTAAAATTCTCAATATTAAGGTAAAATGTTCATATAATAGATATATATATATATATATATAAACATATGTAAATTATACAAAAGAGTCTCCTAAATATCCAATATTATAAATATAGCTATACATTTCTCACTCTCCACGTTTATATACAACTGTCATTCAAAATATAGAAGTTTTGCTATGTGAACTATTCAAAATATAATATTTACAATACTTCTCATTAAACCTTTTGTGATGCAGTTGATCTAGATCTTTGATATCTCACTCAGTTAGCTCTACCCATCTTGTTTGATATGTATGTTAGAAATAAATCTAACATGCTAAGCAAAGCTTAGATGTACTTATGTACTTGCATTACGCAAGAAGTAAATGAGAAAAATAACTTTGAATCATTATTCATAAAAGTAATAAAATCATCACTTTATAACAAAAATAGAAATTTGATAAATTTGTATATTCAATACACTTAACATAAGAAAATCCTATGCTCAATAACTTTAATAAATTAGTCACATGGCATATTGTTCACATCTTATGTAATTTTTCTTAATTTACTCGTACACACTAAATTTAAGCCTTAGATTCGGATAACGTGTCACTGGTAGCAAATTAATACCCACTATCAGGAATATGGCCAAAGGCCACTATTAATTTAATGTGTTTACTTTTGGCAAGTATGTCCATTGTCACTGTATATCCACTGATGGTATGGAGTACCCACTATCACTATATATATCCACCCCCTGGCTAGACATTCAATCTCAAGCTAGGTCTAAAATCAATAAGGCTCAAGCAATTCATCATTCATTCATTCCCAATTTAGTATTTATTGTACATCACTATAATAAAACCATACTATAATCCATATTTAACACTTTCAAGGTTATTAGGTTTCTTAGCAAACTAAAGCATAGACATTTCCAAAATTCTAACTTTTCAAATTGGCAATCTTGCATACTTTTAAGAAAAACTTATGTTATAAATGTTAGTTGAGAAAGGAACTTATATTAAGATAAGAAATGAAGTGTTTTGAGGTTGAAAAAGAGAAAAACAAGAGAAGCAAGGTAGACAAGGGCCTGTCTGATGGATTCACACGGCTGTGCATATAAAAACCTTGCTGGAAGTGCAATTATAGAAGTTGAAAAATCCACACAGTTTAGTGAAATTATTCACACGCCCCGTGTGTTTTAAAACCTTACTGGAAATAAAAATTTTAAAAGCCGAAAAAGTCACATGGCAATGTGGAACGATCCATATACCCGTGTTTTTTTCCAGACCCTTCCAAACCTAAAAATTCACCTTTTAAAAGGTTAAAAGCTACACCAACCTTCACTTTAAATAAAAAAAATCAACATCTACACACTTATACATAGTAAAAATGAACCAAAAAGCAACCTTTCTCATAAAAGGGGTCCATACCCATTTTTTACTCAAAAATCATAATCAATCAATTCTTAACAATTGAATCACTCAAAATGATTCCACAAACTTGTATGAGCATTAAAAATTCAAAGAAAACCTTAAAGTTTCAAATTATAAATACACAAGCACTTACCTCCTTAAAGGATTCCTTGCTTTCTCTTTTCCCTTTGAATACTTGTTGATAATCTTGTCTATTTTAGCTAATTCTCTTAGAAATTTGCAATTAGAAGTGAATTTCCTTTTAATACACTTTAATTATTCATACAACATTTACATCAAATTCTACATAACATTTCACCAAAATATTATTTTCACCATTACTACCTTATTCAAAATTCAACATATCAATCTCATTTCCATCATTCAACTATATAATAATCCATAATACATCTATATAACATCAAAACAATGCATTACCATGATTAAAAACACCTTCTCCATAAACCCTAAATTCACATAATATGGCCATAACCTTAACTTCATCCAAACTTAATCATATTCAATTTCTAACCATAAAATCATCACATAAACATGCAACAACATTAAATTCATTCATTATTGTAATTATCATCAACCATGTTAGAAACCCTAATTGTACATATTCATCATCAAACTCTACTTTCATTAACTATGTTACTTTCAACCAACCAACCGCTAAATCATTATTTATTCATCATTTTAACTTCATTACTATCTATTTTAGCAATTAAACATACTTTCTTTCTCTAGCTATAACAAACATAATCATGCATATTCAAAACTACAAGCTTTAGAAAAAATACTTACTTGTTTTCTTCTTTTTTCTTCAAATTCTCTTTAATTTCTTTGATTTCTTCAGAAAATTTGAGTTGGATGATGAAAGAATAAGTTTTTTCCCTTATTGGTTACTGTAACACCCATATACTCTATATAAGTACTATACATACACCTTGTATATATACTATACGTATATAAAATATAAGGATGTCACTTTTCATTACTATTTAAAACCTTTACCTTAATTCCAAACAATAATACATTTTATTTAAATAACATTTACAAAATCATTATACTTTTGAAGATATTACATGTATATATAAATTACATTGTCTTTTCCAAAATTCACTTATGTACATATACATTTTTATCAAAATACAGCATAATAAAATTTTACATATATGCACCACATTCTAGTTGGTCTCGAAATATTCTTACTCTTCTCGTAGCACAACTGTTTGACTCCTGGATCAACCATCTATTCACTTGCGTGATTTACACAACCGCGCTAAGCTCAAAAACTTAGTAGTACAAATAATATTATATACATACATTACAGAAATTCATTCTCACATACTAACATCATTCATCAGCATATTCTTATCATGTTTTCTATTTTCAATGCACTTTTCATATCTTTTCACTAATTTCATAATTTATATATATATATATATCATTAACACAAGCTGCAATTTGATGGCTTATCATAACATTCATAAAATAATACACACAATTTCCACATCCATATACATATTACACATCACATTATATTTCCATAATCTCATTTTCAATATCAACACTTAGCTCTACTCAAGTCTTTCAACAATTCATTTCTCATCATTTAGCATATTTTCTTAAGCAATATTCCTTTTCAGTAATTTGCTTATGTATTGTGATCATATTATTCCATGATCACCATCATATATCTCATAACATTATATCTTATTATATTGCTCAATTATTCCACAATTCATAATTCATATAGAAGCAAACACAAGCATGGGCCCAAAAGGATCTAATATGCTATTCAAATTTCAGAGTTACTACTTTGGTTTATAATGACACCTTGTGTCTAACCTCATAGGCAATATATCCATGGATTAATTCAACTAGGTCTGAGTTTACGAGCCAGTCATTTCACCCAGCCTAGCTTTAAGGATTTGTTTTTGAGGCTTACGACCCGGTTATTTCACCTCAAAAATATTTTCATAGTGATGCCCAATGTCTAGCCCGTAGGCAATTCATAGGCATGCCGCCAAATCCAGAACTCTGAAAATTGAATAACATATTAGGCACACAATTCTTTCATAATTTTATTATCAATATCTTTCTCATTTTCTCAAGATCAAGCTAGGCATAATGCCTCAATTATCTCATTTATATCACTATAGTCATCATCAATGTCTTTACATACCATCATAAATGTACACATAACAATTTTTAATATCCGTACGTTTAGGTTCATTATTATATTTTGCACATAGTTCACATTATATATAATGCATTTGTGACATCATACAAATCATAACATATTATTCATGTAACAATCATGTAGTAACTTAACACATTTTCCAACCAAATGTTTTAAGTCCCAATGTCATGTAAATATAAACAATTACTCAGAGTTTGTACTTACCTTATGAAACACTTCAAAATAAGCTTTAAAACTTCCTCTAACCTTCTCTTCCAAGTTGCCCTTCAACACTAAGGTTGGGCAAACTACTCTCTCTCAATGCCTATACCAAATGTGATCATAAACAACCATTTAGTATCACATTCTAAGGCATTATTAACATTTAAATCATTTAAATAGGAATTACAAATGAAAAACAACAAAAGGAGTTATTCTCAAGTGACACACCCAACAACACGGGCATGTTGATGACCGTGTCATTAACTCATTCATACAGAAGCATTGACACATCCAATGACATGGGCGTGCCACTGCCCGTGTCATTCATTCTGCCTTACAGAAACATTGACACGTCCAACAACACGGGCATGTTCATGGACGTGTCAATAATTTAATCTCACAGTAGCTATGACACGCCCAGAGACATGGCTGTGTTAATGGTCATGTCATCAATCGTTAAACTCAGCACCGTTGATATGCCCAATGACATGGCCGTGTCACTGGCCGTGTTAGGCAAAAGTTTTATATTTTGAACTCTCATCCAAATGAACACAATCATTCCAAAATCCATACTACAACACCCTTAATCATCATCTTAGTTTATATTCATAATTCACTCATCAATTCAACACTTATATAACTTCAACATATCATAATAATAATCATTATATAATTCATTTATACAATCATCCATGTATCAATTTACTCAATTCCCCAACTTATTTATACTAAACCCTTACTCCTCAATTTTAAATACTCATCATCTTCCTCACAAATAATCATATTTTCATCATTTAAGCACCAATTCAACATATATATATATATATATACTTCAATACTTCATTGTCATCATAATATCCAATTAATCATCACTCTCTCTCACTAAACATATCAAAGAAATTGAGGTATATACAGTGTCACTGATTACACTGTATATCCACTGATGGCATGGAGTACCCACTATCACTATAGATATCCACCCTTTGGCTAGACATTCAATCTCAAGCTAGGTCTAAAATCAATATTGCTCAAGCAATTCATCATTCATTCATTCCCAATTTAGTATTTATTGTACATCACTTTAATAAAACCATACTAAATCCATATTTAACACTTTCAAGTTTATTAGGTTTCTTAGCAAACTAACGCATAGACATTTCCAAAATTCTAACTTTTCAAATTGGTAATCTTGCATACTTTTAAGAAAAACTTATGTTATAAATGTTAGTTGAAAAAGGAATTAACATTAAGATAAGAAATGAAGTGTTTTGAGGTTGAAAAAGAGACAAACAAGAGAAGCAGGGTAGACACGGGCGTGTCTGATGGATTCACACGCCCGTGCATATAAAAACCTTGCTGGAAGTGCAATTACAGAAGCTAAAAAATCCACACAGTTTTGTGGAATTATTCACATGCTCGTGTGTTTTAAAACCTTACTGGAAATAAAAATTTCAGAAGCCGAAAAAGTCACATGGCAATGTGGAATGATCCAGATGCCCGTGTTTTTTTCCAAACTTTTCCAAACCTAAAAATTCACCTTTTAATAAGCTAAAAGCTACACCAACCTTCACTTTAAATAAAAATCAACATGTACACACTTATACATAGTAAAAATGAACCAAAAAGCAACCTTTTCTCATAAA
Organism: Garcia nutans; assembly: GCA_947685225.1. Classification (NCBI taxonomy): domain Eukaryota; kingdom Viridiplantae; phylum Streptophyta; class Magnoliopsida; order Malpighiales; family Euphorbiaceae; genus Garcia; species Garcia nutans. The sequence goes on along the minus strand of CANTUV010000007.1, from coordinate 23,921,012 downwards.
AGGGGTCCATACCCATTTTTTACTCAAAAATCATAATCAATTCATTCTTAACAATTGAATCACTCAAGATGATTCTACAAACTTGTATGAGCATTAAAAATTCAAAGAAAACCATAAATTTTCAAATTATAAATACACAAGCACTTACCTCCTTAGAGGATTCTTCGCTTTCTCTTTTTTCTTTGATTACTTATTGATAATCTTGTCTATTCTAGCTAATTCTCTTAGAAATTTGCAATTAGAAGTGAATTTCCCTTGATTCTTGCTCAATTTGATGAAAGGAAGAAGAAGATAGTTGAAAAGATGGTTTAAGTAAGGTAAATGGCATGGATAAAGATGATGGAAGATGGAAGAAACTTCTAGGTTCGCTTTATGTAATATCTAAGATCTTGATTAGATAAAGGTATACCCACCATAGCTATGGTGCATACTCTCTCTTAGTTTTTAATTCTAATTCAATTTTTAGTTCCGTAAAACCTTAAAAATAATTCCTTTGATTATATTAAAACCTTACTATCTATATTTCATCTCCCAATTCAATAAAATTTAACTCTAGAATCATAAGGGCATTTTTATAAATTTTTATCACTTTAGGATTCGATTTTAAAAATACCATCATCGTCAGAACCTAGAGTAAATTTTCAACTTTTAAACTTAACTTATTCTACTTTCCGATTTATTTCAAATTTTTAAGTTCTCTCATCAATGTACACAATCCAATATCAATATTTTATTAGAAAATCAATGTTTAAATTTTAAACATTACAGTAATCCATTGTTAAAGTCTAGGGAGAAAAAAAATTATAAGCTAACGATGGATTTTTGAGATGATAATTTGATGCTAATTAGTGACAGTATCAGGATAGTCGTTGCTAATTTTAAGTATTTAACGATAGTAGTGGAACTGTCTATAAGTATGAAATTTTATTAATATATTTAATAATTACAGCTATGATAATATACATTATATTTTAAGATATATTATAAATGTTGACAATGAAAAATAAAATTTATGAAAATTTAATATTTTAGAATATATCAAAAAATTAATATAACCAAAATTCATATAAATATTCCCAACATATATATATATAATGTACTTAGAATATACATAAAATCTATTCAAAATATAAATGTACCAAAAAAAATTCAAACAAATACTAAAAATATGAATTACTAATCAGGAGGTGCACTGGGGAGAATGGAAGATGAGTCATCCATAAGCTGTTGTTGGCATTATTGAAGCAACACTAATTGGCAGCTAAAGTGATCTTGCTTTTTACTATAAGAATTAACTAGATTATTGACCAAAAAATATAGACAGAAAGATATCTATCTCTAATTATCAATCGAATACTGAGAGAACAATAATTTAAAATTATTTATAAAATATATCAAGAGAATACTGACCATTTATCAATTAGTAACATTACCGACAAAATATTCGTTGGTAATTATGGAACTAAGATAAGGTGCCAATGTGTATCGACAAAAAAAAAACACATTTGTCGATAAATATGGTGCCATTAAAATGCACCAGTATTTACTGTCTAAATATACTGAGAGAAAATAGAATTTGTCAGTAAATAAAAGCATCAAATTTTGATGCCATGTTTTTTTGACAAAAATTACTGAGATAAAATTGTCCATTGATAAAAGTAAAGATTTCCAAGACAATCTTTATTTTTCTCGGTAGATGAAATTTAAGAGAAGCATCTATTAAATAATATATACCCTTTCCAAAAGGATTGTATGCTCTAATACTTAGACACTTTTTATTTACCGAGAGAATGTTAAATATCATCGGCAATGCCAACAGTCTCATGACATTTGTTGGTAAATTGAAAATAAAAGGCATATTTTTATGGTATATTTAATACATTTACTGAGAGAACGATATTCTTTCTCAATGAATAAAGTGTTAATCTAATAAGTATTTCTGAATCTCGAGGGATACACAATGTCTCTTAGTAATATCGAGTGAAACCATGGTCTCTCAGGAAATTGAAGAGACACATCTTTATGTTATATTAAATAAAATTTTTGAGAGAACTCTATTTTATCTTGGTAAATTGTATACCTAATCTGAAGACATGTTTAATTTACTGAGAGAACATATCAACAACACTACTGAGAGTATAAAGTAATCTGTCAATAAATGAAAATAAAAAAGCATATTTTTGTGGCATATTTAATACATTTACCGAAAGAAAGCTAATCTCTCTAGGTGAAAAAACATTAATCTAAAAAGTCTTTCTGAATCTCGAGAGAATTTGGATTTTGCTCAAAAATATCTAGAGTTAGTGTTTATCTATCTAGAATACTGAGGGAAATAATTGTCTCTCAGGAAATGATTAACCACATATAAATTTTTTTCTTCTTTCTTTCTTCTTCTCCACCTCTCTTGCTTATTCAGAAACCCCTATCTCTCTCTCTCTCTCTCCGGCCACCAAGTGTCAAAGGTGACCGACCATTTTTTTTTTTTCGGTGAGTTTTGATTGTGTGTGTGTTTTTTCTATTTTAATAAGTGTTATACTAGGTTTATATGTAATATTTGTACATTTCTTTTTCTCTTCCACTAACCCTCTCTATTTCTCTCTTTGTGACCCGCGATCGTCCATCTTTTCTAGCGAGTGCAGGTGGTATGTTTTAAAATTTTAATAAATTTTACACTATTTTCAATATATTTGGAGTATATTTGATGTATATTTGAGTACATTAATTTATTTTTCTTTCTTCTCAACATGTATACTCTTTTTATATTTTGTGTAATTATGTTTATAATTTGTAGATATTCCGTGGAAAATTTATGCTTTGTTGAAATGGAATTTGAATGATATTTTGTATAATTTGGGGCAATTTTGTATATTTTTTATAGTTTGTCGAATGTATATTGTTAATTTTGTAGAAAATTTTTTAATATTTTGTGTGTAATTTGTGGATATGTTATGTATATTTTGTGTTATTTTTGAAAATTTTTTTATTATTATGAATCTTGTTGTTTTCATAAATATTATTGTTTTCTTATATACTTTTTTTGCTATTTTTAAAATATTATGTAGTACATTTCACAATGAATTAAGTGTAAATTTTAAATTTTGTTTCATAATATTTATATATTTTTGTATATTTATAAATATTTTTATAATTTTTATATTTATTTAAATTATTTGATGGGTAACCAACAAATCAACCATTAAAGATAATTTACAATATTTGAGTCATTTAAAAATTTAGACAATTGGTCATTTTAGATTTCTAGAGTATAAAATAGATTTTAATTTATAATAATTTGGTAAAATAAATATAAACTAATTTATTAACTCCAGTTGCCAAAATGGAATTCCAAGTTATTAACAATGATGCATGGTATGACGTGGAGTTGTCAACTAAGAGCTGAAACAAGCACAACCTAAAATATATTCATTTCCCCAAAGAGGTTAATGAAATTGTTCATATTAGGAATTTCAATAGTCTTTATCAATTGGAGAAATTTAGCTAAAGATTTAAGCCTAGAAGTGTAGCAGTACAAGATAATGAGTGTATACAAATTATACCAAGCCTTATTGTTTATGCTTCCTACACTTTTTGAAAATGGAGATATTAAATTTTATGATGTTGTGGTTGCTGATGTTATAAATAAGCATCATAAATTTAATATCTCTAAAGAAGAATGTTGTTGTCAATGGAGACTTCAATGGTACCATGGTCCAATGGATCTTCAAAGAACTGTTGCAAAAATTGGGGATATTTTCATGCAAGCTAGTTGATCCATTCTTGACTTCTTTATTGGAGCTTGCAAGAAAGAAAATTGCCACTGTTTCATCAACCAATATAGATCCTGAGGCATTTTTTGTTGCTCTGAGAAGACGGAGAAGAAATAAATTTGCAATTAGGACAACAGACGGGAGGCTCAATGGCAGATGCAAAAGAAATATAGAACCTACCCAAATTGGAATAAGTTTTTTTAATGAATAGAACAATATATTGTAATTTTTAATATTATTTAATTTGGATGAATTTTAAATATTAATTATTTATGTTTTGAGAATGTTTACAGCTATTATTAAATTTAATTATTTTATATTAATCTCTGTTATAATAATTGTATTTTATTATATATATATTGTCATGTAATATATATACCATATATAAATTTATATGTACATAAATAAAATTTATTAAATCTATTTTTTAAGTCCATAAATTTTATAATAAGTTTATTTTTATTTTATATATTGTTATGTAAAATATATACACCATGTATAAATTTATATATACATAAATTTATTTTAATAAATCTATTTTTTAAGTCCATAAATTTTATATTAATTGTATTTTTATTTTATAATATCATGATGTAAATTCATATGTACATAAATAAAATTTTATTAAATCTAATTTTTTAAGCCCATGAAATTACGTTAATTGTATTTTTATTTTATAATATCATGATGTAAAATATATATATATATGTATATATATACCATATATAAATTTATATGTACATAAATAAAATTTTAAAAAATCTAATTTGTATATTAAGTTCATGAATTTTATAATAAATCAACACCTAAGCAGGATGAAATAAGCCTGGTTAAACAAAGAAAAAGAAAATAAATATTTCCCCAATTTATGCTTGCAATTATGCAAGAGTGAAGTAACACTAGTTCCTAATAGTATGGTTAAAATCAACAAAAGCAAACAATAATTACAAAAGATATTAGATAATACTCCTCACATGTCCTTGTAATAAAAAAATTGCATTAGTGAGCCTAAAGTTGTATATGTAAGTTGTTCTTCTAACAAAATTTTCAAGCCGAAGCAAATAACCAAAGATTTAGTGTAGCAGTGCAAGATAACAAGTATCTAAAGACTGTTCCAAACCTTATAGTTTATGCCTCATACACCTTTCAGAATAGAGATATTAAGTTTTATGATGATTTGGTTGGTGAATTGTAAGGAAGCAACACAAATTTATTATGGATGAAATGTAACACCCTTATACCCTATATACATACTATATATATATCCTGTATACATATAATATATATATATATATAATATAAGAGTGCTATAGTAATTAACTGTAGAAACACTCTTACTTGACAATATAAAAATACAACATTATAAATATATATACTGCAATTGGATTAATATAATTAAAATATAATTTGATTAATTTATAAAAAAAATATATTTGAGAAAAATTTGCAAGAGTGTTGTCTATGATTTCAATAATTCCAAAATCACAATTACTCAACCTGCAACAAATTACACTTCCAATTTTCATTTCACAAAATCCATCATTTCTGCTTACATAACCAATTATTTATCAAATACAGTTAATGTACATTATACATATATATAATTATAGAATAACTTTACATGCAATGCAACACAACCGATTTAGTCTTGTGGCAACACCTTACCTTCAAGCTCAGTCTCAGGACCTAGACCTGCCAAGGTCTATAAGAACTTCCCTACACTACAGTCCTATTATATGCGCGATACATTTCAACCATGCTAAGCTAATTACTTAGTGGTATATACTTTGATAACAATAAATATTTCAAACCAATATACTTTTTTTCTCATGCCATAAAAATGCTTTGTGCCTCATTTAATATGCAATGCTCATTTAATATTCATCAACTCTTAAGTCTAATATACATATCACAAATACATACATTGAGCCCACACAAGCCCCTAGACAATATCCAAGTTTCAGAAATATTGATTTAGCCTATTGCGACATGAAGGTTCGACACCGGGGATCTATTTGTCATATAATATCGCCCAAGGCCGTCCCCTCTCGATCCTAGAGGTCAAGTGTCATATAATACCATCCGAAGGCTACCTCCTATCAGCATCAGAGGTCAAGTGTCACATAATATTATCCGACATCAATGTGTCTTGCACGAAGGTGTAATAAAATGTCATGATGTATCATTGGCATGCCAACTCGATAGCACCAACGTCAATATTGGAACATATAATTTTGCAAGGCAAACATGTAATGTCTTGATTTTTATTGAACCTATTTATATATTAATTGGTGAGAGATTAAGGATGGTTTAGATAAAAGAGATAGAAGTATGAACAATATATACTTCACATATAAAAAGTTAAATATAAATAATATATATAACATATAAATGTTAAATGTAAATGGTAAAAGAATTAAAAGTGAAAAGTGGAAAAGTTAAAATATAAATAATATTATTATATATAAAAATCTAATTAGTAATAATACATATATGTATCTATTCATGGTAGGTAAAAAGGAAAGATTGAGTCAATAATCTCTAGAAATTTCTTTTCTTCTTCTTTTCTTTTCCTTCTTGGCCATTCCTCATAGACAAGAGAAAGAGAGATGATTTTGATTTCAATAATCATCAAAATTTACTGAGAATATTTCAAGAGGTGGTGATAGTTTTGGTGCTACATGGAATAATAAGTTTCTTCAATTCTTGATGAATTTTCTTTTAAGTAGGATTTTTAATAAATTGAATGATTGTTTAAAAGGTTGAAATGAAATTTATCAATATAGAAATGATGAAATTAAAAATTGATTAAGTGATGGAATATATTTGGTTAGAGTTTAGAGTAGTAAAGCTAAAAAATAAGGTTTTATAAGGGATTTAGCTAAATATGAGTTGGAAGAAGATTAAAGAGTTTAAAAGTATTTATATAAGTTGCTAATATCATCTTTGAAATCATAAATTGATTAGGGATTGATTGATTTGAGTGAAGTAATTAATAGAAGGAAGTGAAAGATTTAGAGAAATTATTTCTCCAATTTGAGCTTCAAAAAGGTAAGTATATACTTAGATCAAGCTCTTATTTTTGGTTTGCACCATTCTAAGTTGATAGGAGTGTGTTTTGTTGATAAATATAGTATGAAAAAGGAGTTTTGAGATGTCAAGGGTATGGCTATTGGGTATCTAATTCTACTTTAATTCAAATTTTATATCCAAAAATTTAGCCTGACTGGTGAGTGACACTCCTATATCACTGGGCGAGTCACAACTTCTGTAAGACAGGATAAATGACAGGTGCAGTGACACGCCCATGTCACTAGGCGTGTCATAGCTTCTGTAAGATAGGATAAATGACACGTGCAATGACACACCCATATCACTGGGCATGTCAAAGCTTCTATAAAGTGGATAAATGACACGGTCAGTGACATGCCCAAATCTGTGGGCATGTCAATTAAAGAATTTTATCCAAAATAGTTCTTTTCCTTTACTTTCATCCATGATTCATGGCTTGCATAGCTATATCTTTATATAAATTGTATTGAGAATGTATAAATGAGTATAAAATGAAGAATAATGATAAATTTTAATGATTATGATAAATGTTAGTATGTTGATGAGCCAAATGGTGAATGGCATAAATATATTGATATAATGTGAAAAGTTGTTTGTTGCCTTATATTATAAATAGTTGCCAGAACATTGTGTTTGGTAGTTGGTATGCCATATATGCATGGGGTGAGCCACTGGGGGTCACAGATATTGCTACGCCCCTGAGTTAGACACATTGATGTCACTACTGTTGATATATATTGTGGATGAGACACTGGGTGTCACAGATATTGCTATGTCCACTAGCTAGACATTGGTGTCATTGTGATAAAATAAACCAAAACAATGGTTTTGGAACTAGTTTATTGTATAAGGATTATGGGCCCATTGCATGATGCATGCTAAGTATATATTTATACAGTTGTTTTTATATTAAATTTTAATATTTCTTTATATTATGTTATTATATTAATATTACATTATCAAGTATATACCACTGAGCTTGTAGCTCAGCGCGAGTTGTTTATCACGCAGGTGAAGGAACAAAATTTGGAAGTTCTTCTAAACTATGTCAGGCATAAATAGTGATAAGATACTAGAACCGTCGGTTGCCATAGGTCAAGCCTAAGCATAACATGTAAATATTTCTTTTCAGATGTTATGGATGCAATAATTATTTTGTAAAAAATATTGAATTGTATTATGACTAAAAGATGTTTTGTAAATAAATAATATCATATTCACATATCTATATATGTATGTATGTAAAATATGAAAATTTTGGATATTAATGAAAGAGAATATTTTGAGAACTATTATATGTATATATAGGTTAAATTGATTGAATTTTATAATAATTGTATTTTTAACGAAACCCTAGCAAAATTTCTATAAATTGATTTATCTTTCTTATACCTATTCATTTATTTATATAATAACATAAACTATCAACTAAATAATGTGAATAGATGAGGTACGATTAATGTGTTTAGTAATGTTCTTATGTTCTTTGTGTGCATATTACACATTTGAGGGAATGTGTACGATGTGTGGATAGAATATAAGGGTGTTACATTTATTTTGGTATCAGAGCCTAGATTTGAGATTCTCAACCTAGGTATCAAAGAAAAAGAGGAATTTCAAAGTTGATTTAAAAAAAAGTGTTATACATGTATATGCATAAGCATTTGAATTGATCTTTAATGTGAAAACCCTTGATTTTGTAACAAATATAGGTAGTAAATATGTCTCAATCTCATAAATCAGATGAGGATAGTGCAGAGAGCATTGCTCCAGGGGAAGGTATGGCTGGAGCAAGTATAGGATATCCTGGGGAGCCATCAATACAGATAGATCAGCAGTTGGAGAGATTCCACTAGGATGGGTGCGCCATATGGTGGAATTATTACAATAGGTTCCTGTTCAGCCACAACCATAGCCGCTGCCACAACAACAACAATTACCGACCATAAAGTATGATAAGCTAAGGAAGTTTGGAGCTATAAATTTCTTTAGCACTAAAATCTAGGTGTAGCGGAGCAGTGGCTGGATAAAGTTCAGAGAATATTTATCCAGTTATAGGCTAGTGCAGAAGGGAAGTTTGATTGTGCCATGTCTCTTATGTAGGGGGATGCTTATGATTGGTGGAAGACAGTTCCTCATGCCATTGATGATCCTCTGGTGTTAACTTATACTGATTTTCTACAGGAGTTTGATAAGAAATATACTCCTCAAGAGTATAAAGATGCAAAGAAGAAGGAGTTTATGAGTCTAAAGCAAGATACAAAGATAGTGACAGAGTATGAAAAGGATTTTATTCGGCTGAGCAAATATGCAGAAGAGATTTTGACTGATGAGATAGACATGTGTCAAAGATTTGAGGAGGGTTTGAGGTCGACTATCATGTGTTTGGTAGTAGGCTCATGGTATGAGGATTTCTCTAAGTTAGTTACAGCTTTCAGAAGTGTACAGAAAGAACAGGAACTTGCAGCAGCTGCCAGAACCGAAAGTAGAAATAGAAGACCTCAAATTGAGGCAGGGTCTTCATCATCTAAGAGGAGCCGAGGGAGTTTTTCATAGAGATTTGGTAGAGGCCAAGGGCAATTTGGTAGAGGATTTCAACAGCAGAGGTAGAGACAAGGACCTGTTATTTCAGTAGCTAGCACTCCGATCTCAGTCGCATAGAGATCTCCTCCACCCACTTGTGGCTAGTGTGGTCGAATACATAGAGGGGATTGTTGGGAAGCAAATTTTAGAGGCTATTTTAGGTGTGGATTTTCAGGTCATTTTATTAGAGATTGTCTAGAGCCACCAGATGAGAGATCAGTTGATACAATAGTATCTAGATAGAACAGTAGAGGAGGTAGGGGAAGTCGAGGTAGTGGTAGAGGAGGTAGATTCGGAGTAGAAAGAGAGGGGATTCAACATCTGTTAGTAGGCTAGAGGAGACTAGAGCTTTTCAGAGAGTTTATGTAATGAAGAAGAAGCCAGATGCTTCAGATGTCATAGTTGGTACTTTTTATTTATTTGGTACCTCTTTGCATGCATTGATAGATCCTGGATCTACTCATTCATATGTTAGTGCATCAGTTTTGCTTGTGAGTGATGTGCATTATGAATCTTTAGGATTTGATCTATTGGTGACTAATCCCTTAGGGCATAGTGTGATAGTTAGTAGAGTTTACCGATATAGTCCAATTGTGGTACAAGAAGATGAATTTCTCAATGATTTGATTGAGATGCCATTTAGGGAATATGATATTATTTTAGGTATGGATTGATTGTCGAGGCATAGAGCTATAGTTGACTATCTGCAGAAGAATGTTATTTTAAGAACATTTGAGGGGAAAAAAGTAATAGTGAGAGGTGAGTCAAGACACCTCTTGTCTACTTTTATTTATGCAATGGCTGCTAGAAGGATGATAAGGAAGGGGTGTGAGGCCTATTTGGCACATATAGTTGATACTAGAGCAGAGAAGTCTAAGCTTGATAGTATTCCTATAGTGTCTAAATTTTTAGATGTATTCCCAGACAAATTACCAGGGTTACCTCCGGTGAGAGAAGTGGAGTTTGGTATTGATGTAATGCTAGGTAACACTCCTATCTCTTTTACCCCTTATCGAATGGCACCAGCCGAGTTGAAGGAGTTAAAGGTGTAGTTATAGAAATTATTGGATAAAGGATTTATACGCCCTAGTGTTTTACCATGGGGAGCACCAGTCTTGCTTGTTAAAAAGAAGGATGGTACCTTGAGATTATGTATTGATTATCGTCAGTTGAATAAGGTGACCATCAAGAATAAATATCCATTACCTCATATTGATGATCTCTTTGATCAATTAAAGGGAGCAGCTGTGTTTTCTAAAATTGATTTAAGATCAGGGCATCATTAGCTGAGAGTGAAAGAGATAGATATACCCAAGACTGCTTTTCATATGAGATATGGACATTATGAATTTCTTATGATGCCTTTCGTGTTGACAAATGCACCAGCAATTTTCATGGATTTAATGAATAAAATTTTTTGATCTTATCTAGATCAATTAATTTGTAGTGGTGTTTATTGATGATATTTTAGTGTATTCGCATTGTAAGGAAGATCATGATAGACATTTATAGATTGCATTGCAGGCATTAAGGGAAAAGCAATAGTTTGCAAAATTATCTAAGTGTGAGTTTTGGCTAGATCAAGTAACATTTCTTGGACATGTTGTTTCAGCAGAAGGGATTAGAGTAGACCCAAGTAAAATTGAGGTGATCTTGAAATGGAGTTCACTTAAAAATGTTACAGAAGTAAGAAGTTTTAGAGGATTGGCAAGTTATTACCGTTGATTTGTAAAAGGGTTTTCTATGATAGCCATGCCACTCACCAAATTACTTAGAAAAGGGGTGAAATTTGTATAGACAGACAAATGCCAAATGAGCTTTGAATAGTTAAAAAATATATTGACTCATGCTCCTGTTCTTACTCTACCTGTAGAAAATAAATCATATGTGATATATAGTGATGCTTCACATAATGGTTTGGGGTGTGTGTTGATGCAAGAAGGCAGAGTCATCGCTTATGCTTCTAGATAATTGAAACAACATGAATTGAATTACCCAACTCATAATCTAAAATTAGCAGCTATAGTGTTTGCATTAAAGATTTAGCGACATTATCTATATGGGGAGAAATGTTTTATCCATACAGATCATAAAAGTTTAAAGTATTTGGGTATGCAAAGAGAGTTGAATCTTCGGCAAAGGCAATGGCTAGAGTTGATTAAAGATTATGATTGTTTGATTGATTACCATCCGGGTAAGACTAATGTAGTTGCAAATGCTCTAAGTCAGAAGTCAATGGTAGGATTAATTGCCTATTCTTTATTGTTGTTAGTTGAATTAAGAGCCTTACATGCTAGATTTAAAATTGATGATGATGGTGCACTTATGGCACAACTACAAACTAAGTCGTTACTTTTAGAACATATTAAAGAAGCACAAAAGTTAGATGTGAAGATTCAGAAAATTTTACAAGATTGTCAAAAAGGGGAGAGTGGAGATTTTCACATTGGAGATTATGGTAGTTTGAGGTATAGAACACGATTGTGTATACCAAAAGATGCAAAATTGAAGAAAAAGATTTTAGAAGAGGCACATCAATCAACATTTGCTATGCACCCTGGGAGTACTAAAATGTATCAAGATTTAAAACAACACTACTGGTGGAAGAGTATGAAAAAGAATGTAGCAAAATTTGTATCCAAGTGTCTCACTTCTCAGAAGATAAAGGATGAACGTCAAGTTCTTTCAGGATTGTTGCAGCCCTTATCAGTGCCTGAATGGAAGTGGGATAGGGTAACTATAGATTTTGTTACTGGATTACCTCTGACTCAAAGAAAGCATGATGCAATTTGGGTAGTTGTGGATAGAATAACAAAGTCAACTCATTTCTTACATATGAGGATGGATTAGTCCCTTGATAAATTAGCAGAAATCTATATCGGTGAAATTTTAAGACTTCATGGGATTCCAATTTCATTAGTTTCAGATCAAGATCCTAGATTCACTTCAAGATTTTGGAAGAGTTTGCAAGATGCATTGGGTACTCGATTACATTTCAGTACTGCTTTCCATCCCCAAACTGATGGATGGTCTGAAAGGGTAATATTAGTGTTAGAGGATATGTTGAGAAGTTGTGTTATTGATTTTATTGGCAGTTGGGATGAACATTTTCCATTGGTTGAATTTGCATATAATAATAGCTACCAATCTAGTATTGGTATGGCACCATATGAAGCTTTGTATGGGAGAAAATGTAGAATGCCTTTATGTTGGGATGAAATTTGAGAAGGGAAATTAGTAGGTCTTGAATTGATTAAAGCAACAGAGGAGAAAGTAAAGATAATTCGGGATCGGTTGAAAATAGCTTCAGACTGACAGAAATCCTATGTGAATTTGAAAAGAAAAGACATAGAATATAATGTAGGTGACAAGGTGTTTTTAAAAGTGTCTCCATGAAAGAAGGTGTTAAGATTTGGAAACAAGGAAAAATTGAGTCCACATTTTGTTGGACCAGTTGCCTATAGATTAGCATTACTTTCGGAGTTAGATAGAATTCAAAATGTATTTCATGTTTCTATGCTATGAAGATATAGGTCAGATCCATCTTATGTATTGTCAATTGAATCTATTGAGGTGAATCTAGACTTAAGTTATGAGGAAGAACCTATAGCAATTTTGGCATGAGAAGTAAGGGAATTAAGAAATAAGAAAGTACCTTTAGTGAAGATTTTATGGAAGAATCACTGAACAAAAGTGGCTACATGGGAAAGTGAACAAGTAATGCAAAGTCAATACCGACAACTCTTTAGAACTAGCATCAGGTAATTTCAAGGATGAAATTATTTATGTTAGTGTATGTGCCCTAGGCCATTTATTTGGATCTTTATGTTATACATTCATTATTAATAAATGAGGTTTTATTATCATTATTGTTTGTTTGCATGTTACACAATTTTGATATTTGTCCCTGGTTTATTATTGTTATAGAGATAAAAAAAAATAATTCTTAACCAGTATGAACATTGATTTGATAATCATTAGATGGTTATGTGTATAGTGATACAAATCAATTTCATAGATACTTGTTAGAGAACAATGTATTGGATAGACCCATCATGAGATTACTACATGGGTTAGTGTCATAAGTAAATCTCATGATAGTTATGTATTAATTCTTTGACTTGAGATTGTCATAGTTTCCAATATAAGGACTATTATATTTTGACATGATCAAACATTATCCGTAACTGGATAGTAATAAAGGTTATGTTCATATATGATAGAAATTATGTAGAGGATAATGAACAATCAAGATAGAATTTGTCCCTCTCTTTGAGAGAGATATCTTTTGGGCCCCTCGATAAGTGAGACTGTGAAATGCATGGCCGTGCTCAAATGAATTGATAGTGTGATCAATTTCATTTGTTTTTATCAGTCTACTTGGAGATCGAGTAATCATAAGTTTGGACAACATAAGTATGACGTTGACCATGACTTATGTTCAAGCTAGATATCGTGTGACAAAGGGATTAATGCATATACTATTATTAGGCAAATTGGACATTCCTTATATTAATTGGGTAGTTGTAACACCTTGCTAGAGGCCAATTATGACTTGTTGATTTAATAGAGATTAAATTGACTGCCAATTAATATGGGCCTATCGGGTCACACACAAGAATGCGTTTTGGGCTGGATATAATATTAATAATATTAATATTAGATATTAATATTTATTATTATTATTATTTTCGTTTATATATATATATATTATTAGATAATATATTCAGAATCCTAATTAGATTTGGATTCTGAATTTGACTTACCTTATCCAATTATATATATTATTAGATAATGTATTCAGAATCCAAATTAGACTTGGATTCTGAATTTGACTTTCCGTATCCAATTTTGAATTGGATTCTGGAGTGATTATATTCACTCCAGACGTTAAGTCTTCTCAGAGGTAACAATAAAACAAAGAGGAACGAAAAAGGTAACCCTAATACGTTTTTAGAGAAAACGTTTTTCCAGCCTTCGCCGTTGCAGAGAGCTAGCACTCCAAACGGTAGCATTCGTGTGGATACGCGATAGAGGGTGTTTCGCGATCGAGGCATCTCTTCCAAACTGTGATTTCGAATTATCAACAGGTTAGTTCTTTGAACACTTTTGTCGAATTAAACGAACAGCATGGATCCTGGTGGGAAATCAGAGATCAAATATTTTTCCGCTGCGTGTTTTTGTTTGCAGTGATCTCTATGATTTCCTAACAATTTAAGGGGGAGAGAATTTTAATGTCTTGATTTTTATTGAACCCATTTATACATTAATTGGTGAGAGATTAAGGATGGTTTAGATAAAAGAGATACACGTATGAACAATATATATACTTCACATATAAAAAGTTAAATATAAATAATATATATATATAACATATAAATGTTAAATGTAAATGATAAAAGAATTTAAAAGTGGAAAGTGAAAAAGTTAAAATATAAGTAATATTATTATATATAAAAATCTAAATAGTAATAATATATATATTTATATATTCATGGTAGGTAAAAAGGAAGGGTTGAGTCAACAATCTCTAGAAATTTCTTTTCTTCTTCTTTTCTTTTCCTTCTTGGTCGTTCCTCAAAGACAAGAGAAAGAGAGATGATTTTGATTTCAATAATCATCAAATTTTACTAAGAATATTTTAAGAGGTGGTGATAGTTTTGTTGCTACATGGAATAATAAGTAAGTTTCTTCAATTCTTGATGAATTTTCTTTTAAGTAGGATTTTAATAAATTGAATGATTATTTAAAATGTTGAAATGAAATTTATCAGTATAGAAATGATGAACTTAAAACTTGAGTGAGTGATGGAATATATTTGGTTAAAGTTTAGAGTAGTAAAGATGAAAAATAAGGTTTTATAAGGGATTTGGCTACATATGAGTTGGAAGAAGATTAAAGAGCTTAAAAGTATTTATATGAGTTGCTAATATCATCTTTGAAATTATAAATTGATTAGGGATTAATTAATTTGAGTGAAGGAATTAATAGAAAGAAGTGAAGGATTTAGAGAAATTATTTCTCCAATTTGAGCTTCAAAAAGGTAAGTAAATACTTAGATCATGCTCTTATCTTTGGTTTGCACCATTCTAAGTTGATAGGAGTGTGTTTTGTTGATAAATATGGTATGAAAAAAAAATTTTGAGATGTCAAAGGTATGGCTATTGGGTGTCTAATTCATACTTTAATTCAAATTTTATATCCAAAAATTTAACCTGACAGGTGCAGTGATAAGCCCATGTCACTGGGCGTATCACAACTTCTGTAAAATAGGATAAACGACATGTGCAGTGAAACGCCCATGTCACTGGGCGTGTCACAGCTTCTGTAAGACAGGATAAATGACACGTGCAGTGACACACCCATGTCACTGGGTGTGTGAAAGCTTCTGTAAAGTGGATAAATAACACGGTCAGTGACACGCCCAAATATGTGGGCATGTCAATTAAAGAATTTTATCTAAAATAGTTCTTTTCCTTTACTTTCATTAGTGATTCATGCCCACAAATTTGAAACTTGGACTAGGTGAAGTAGATTTTCAAGTGGTTTTGAACTTATGAAATTGTGCTTCCATCCATCATTCCTAAGTGTTGTTTTATAAAGTTCATCCTTTCTTCATTTAGGGGTTCGGTAAATATGTCAGCAAGTTGGTTTTGTGCATCAATGAACTCTAAGACCACATTTTGGTTTTGGACATTGTCTCTTGAGAAGTGATGCCTAATGTCTATATGTTTTGACCTAGAATGTTGAATTGGATTTTTGGATAAGTTTATGGCACTAGTGTTATCACACTTAATAGGGATGTGTTCAAATATTTTTCCATAGTCAAGTAATTATTATTTTATCCAAAGAACTTGAGTACAACAAAAATATGCAGCAACATATTCGGCCTCCGCGGTAGATAGTACAACCGACACTTGTTTCTTGCTAATCCCAGAAACTAGACATTCAACAAGAAAATGACATGCCCTAGTCGTGCTCTTTCTATCCAAAACACTATCGGCATAATTGGCATATGAGAAACCTAATATATTGAATGATGTATTCCTAGGATACCAAAGTTCTATATGTAATGTGCCATTAAAGTATTTCAAAATTTGTTTAGTAGCATTCAAATGAGATTCCCTAGGGCATGATTGAAATCTAGCACACAAACTAACATTGTACATTATATCAGGTCTAGATGCGATTAAGTAAAGTAAGGATCCAATAATACCTCATATTTCTTCTCATCTCCTACCTTGCCACTTTCATCCTTGTCAAGCTTTAGAGATGTACTCATGGGAGTTTTGCTAGACTTGCAGCCATCCATTCCAAATTTCTTAAGGAGTTCCCTCGTGTATTTGGATTGATTAATAAAGATCTCTTTTTTTACATTGCTTGATTTTTAGTCCAAGGAAGAATTTGAGTTCACCCATCATGCTCATTTCAGATTCCTTAGTCATACAAGAAGTAAATTCTTTGCATAAGGATGCATTAGTAGCACTAAAATAATATCATCAACATAAATTTGTACAATTAATATATTATGTCTATTCTTTTTAACAAAAAGAGTTGTGTCAACTTTACCTTTTGAAAAATCATTTTCAAGCAATTGAACACTAAGTCTATCGTACCAAGCTCTTGGAACTTGTTTCAATCCATATAGTGCTTTTGTAAGTTTAAAAACGTGATTTGGAAATTTATAATCATCAAAACTGGGAGGTTATTCAACATAAACTTCTTCATTGATAAATCCATTTAGAAATGCACTTTTAACATCCATTTGAAAAAGTTTTAAATTCATGTGGATGCAAATGCAAGAAGTATCCTAATAGCTTCTAATCTAGCAATGAGCAAAAATGTTTCATCATATTCTATGCCTTCCTCTTGGTTATACCCTTTGGCTAGCAATCTAGCTTTATTTCTAGTGATGAGACCATTTTCATCAAGCTTATTCCTATATACCCAGTTACATCCAATAGTTGGATGATCCTTAGGTCTAGGAATAAGTACCCATACATTATTTCTCTTAAATTGGTTGAGTTCATCTTGCATAGAAATCAACCAACATTCATCACTAAGAGCCTCATCAATTGTCCTTGGCTCAATTTGAGAAATAAAGGCAAAATTAATATCTAAGTGTTTAAGTTTGGATCTGGTAGTTACTCCCTTTGATGTTTCACCAATGATGAGTTCTTTTGGATGATCCTTCTTGTATTCCCAATCATTAGGTAGCACTTGAGTCTCCTCATCTTGTTCATCATGATTATCCCTTGGAGTATCAATTTATTCAAGTGTGCCTATAAAATCATCAAGAACACTACCTTTCCTTTGATTAAGTTTAGAAGATTCATTAAAGACAACATGCATTGACTCTTTAACTACTAGAGTTCTTTTATTAAATACTCCATATGCTTTGTTAAATGATGAATATTCTAAAATATGTCTTCATCCGATTTGGATGAAAATTTTCCAAGATTATCCTTGGTATTTAATATACAACATTTTCATCCAAATACTCAAAGGTATGAAATTTTAGGTATTCTTCCATTCCATAACTCATAAGAAGTTTTTTTTTATCAAAGGTCTTTTACATACACGATTTGAACTGTAACAAGTAGTATTAACAACTTTTGCCTAAAAATAAGATGGTCATTCATACTCATTGAGCATTGTCCTAGCCATTTTTGTAACACCCCCATACTCCATATAAGTACTATACATATACCTGGCATACATACAGTACGTATATAAAGTATAAGAATGTCACTGATCGTTATAGTTGAAAACTTTAATTGGAGTTCAAAGAATAGTACATTTACAAAATCATTCCACTTTCAAAGATCTTACATATATATATAATCTTAATCTTATCTTTAATAAAAATACACTTATACAGATAAATACGTTATTGTCAAAATACAACATATTTAAATTATACATGTATGCAACACCTTCTAGTTGGTCTCGAGATACTCTTATCTTTCTCGTGGCACACCGATTGACTCCCAGATCACCACCTACTCACCTGTGCGATTTACACAACCACGCTAAGCCCGAAAGCTTAGTAGTACAAATAAATATTATAAACATACATTACAAACAATCATACTCATATGTTAACTTCATATATCATTATCTTCTTATCATATTTTCCCATTTCAATTACATCTTATATATATATTTCTACTCTTCTCATAATTATATACATATACACGTATATCATTAATACAAACCATAATTCCATGACTTATTAAAACATTCATAAAATAATACTCACAATGTTCACAACCACATCCATATTATACATCATATTGTAATTTCATGTTTCACTTTCACATTTCATCATTCAACATAGTTTTTCGATCCATATTCACTTTCAATAATTTAACTTATACATTGTAATCATCTCATTTCATAATTATCATCATATATCTCATAACATTACATCTTATTCCATAAATCACATTTAAACAAAGACAATAATTAATCTCATTATTCATTCATTTCACATTTCATGAATCATATTGAAAACAAAGACAAGCATGGGCCCAAAAAGGTTCTAATATGTTATTCAAAATTTAGAGTTACTGTTTTGGTCCATAATCATAATCATCAAGCCCGTAGGCAATATATATATATATATATTTCTATCCATGGATAGGGTAACAGACCCAGTCTCTTAGACCTCAACCCGCTAAACTCGAGGAGATCCTCAACCCGGCAAGATTGTTACTATAATTCACATTTTACATTTATCAACTGGAATCGGCTTACGACCCAGTCTTTTCACCTATCCAGTACTTTATAGGCATGCCGCCAAACCCAGAACTCTGAAAGTTGAATAATACATTAGGCACACAATTCTTTAATTATTTCATTATCAATTTCATTCTCATTTACTCATTATCACTTAGGCAACCATGCCTCAATCATCTCATTGACATCATTATCATTTTAGCCAACAACCATGGCTCCATACCTCAACAAGAGAGTATATATATATATAATCAATTGCATTGAACATCATCTAGGCAAACATGCCTCAATTATGTCATTTACATCATTATAGCCAACAATCATGGCTTCTCATCTCATTAATAAAGTATACATAATTAAATGCATTGAATATCATCATATCTTTCACATTTCGTATTTCATATTTCATATAAACAAACATACTTCAATTATCTCATTATGTTAATTCATCATTTAAGTACTCACAATCAAATGCATTGAACATACTTTAAGAAGGATCATCATATCTTTCACATCATCCAATCATAACCTTAATCAAATTATATTAACAATATAATAAATTACTTAACACATTTACAAACAAATGTGTTAAGTCTCAAATCATGTAAATAAGTGCAATCATATAAATTTGTACTTACCTCATGAGCCATCACACAACACCAAACTTATCTTCCAATAATCTCAATACTTGGATTAGGGCAAAACCTTTCTTCACAACCTAATCCACAAGAAATAACACACACTTACTCAAAGATACACATGAATCCAATACAATTATTCATTTATCAATCTCATACTAGACCCTTAGATCACAAATTAGAAACCAACATCTCTCTCTAGGACCCCACGATCGTGGCCTACCAACCCCCACGGGCGTGGCTTAGCAACCAATTCTGCCTAATTGCTCTAACAACCCCCACGGTCGTGGCCTTCCCACTCCCATGGCCGTGGCCTTCCCACTCCCATGGCCGTGGCATAGAAAGTGAATCTGTCTCCTTTGTTCGACACCTCCACGGCCATGGCTTCCAATGGCCATGGTCGTGGCAGCCAAGACCACGGGCGTGGCATAAAAAATGCCTCTGTTTCTGGACCAAACTCATGTATTCTATGTTTTTAACTTTATTAAACACAAACATACCTCAATCATACATCAATTATTCAATTCTCCAACTCATACATATTAAACCCTTACTAACCAATTTCAATAATCCATCATCATCCTCACAAATAACTATATACTCATTATCAAAATTCCAATTCAACATATCTATAACCTTTAATCTTTTACTATCATTATCTTCACACACTAACCAAATCACATATACATAAAATCAATAGAAATCAACTCAAAGAGATAAACACTTACTTGAATATTTTGCCAAATCTTCAATCTCCATCTTCAATTCTCTCAAAACCCTTATAAATTTGTTGTGTATGCAAATAAAATCTCATCTCTCTTTCTCCTTCTCTCTCTCTCTCTCTCTCTCTCTCTCTCTCTCTCTCTCTCTCTCTCTCTCTCTCGTGCAAGAAGAAGAAGAAGAAGAAGAAATATCTTTTCTCCTCTTCTTTTCATGTTTATCATATAATAATAATAATAATAATAATAATAATTAATTATTTCTAAAAAAAACCTCCACCACACACTTTCCTTCTCTTTTGACTTTCTTTTCTTCTTTTTCTTTTATTATTATTATTAATTAATTAATTATATAAACTTACTTTTCCTACACCACTTTATACATTAGGTATATGTAATGTATATGTTGGTATATGTATATGCCTTATATATTGTATTTATATTTCTCATATTTTCCAAATACCATATATACATATCATCCTTCATATATATCTATTTCTTATAATATTTTCCTTATATATTTTACCAACATATCTTCTCATAACTACTATTCCAATGTATACCAAAATCGGGGTATTAAATTAATTTGTTGCTCTTCTTTTAATTTTCATTAAACATACACATTAAATCCAAATACAACAATAATTATTCCAAACTTTTAGGGTGTACTTTGGGATATTACAATTCTCTCCCCCTTAAATAATTTCGTTCTCGAAATTATCTAATACAATAGGAATCTATTTTTAATACAATACCACCTTAACTTCTATATGAAGTTAACTATATTCTTAGGTTATTATGTCATCAAATCATATAACTTTTACTCTCCCCCTTAGAGTCAATCATCTTCTCTAAATTTCATAATTCATCATTATATATATTTATATAACTTATTACTTTCTTAACAAAGCAATCAAGATAATTCATTACATTCCCAATGAATTTATCTTTATTCAAGAATTAGATCATCTTATAATATACTCATACTTCGTCCAATTAATACAGTCAAGATATTTTATCACTTCATCTCTTTATAATTACTCTCTTAAGTTTAACCTTAAAAATCATTGATTGATATCTTAATATTGTTTATCCCGTCATTACAATTACTTTCAAAATAGACATTCATCACACCTTAATTGATAATAACATCCTTATTTTTCATACACTTAATTCCTTCTTTAGCATGCTTTTCACTTAACATACATATTAGTACAATGCCTTTCAACTTACTTTATAGATAATCAATCTTTCCCCTTTTTATCATCATTTACAATTGATATAACTCAATTTATTTATGTTCATTCATTAGTCAGAATATTACATCATATACATTATCACTTAAATTTTATACTCTTAGTATAACTATACATATTAAATCTCAATAATAATTTGCAACCTTATCAAAATCTAGATCAATTGATCTATCTGTCACAATATACCCACATTTCAATCTTATTCAATTCAAACCCACGATTAATTTATTTAAACTTATCATTAAATTTCACAATATATATATGATCTAATTCCATTAAATTAAACTTATATTTAAATTCTAATCTCTTCAGATTCACATTCAATCAAATTATCATGATAACAACTCACTTCGAATTATCTTTCAATATACACATAGTGTATTTTCTATTATCTTAGTATAATTTCCACCAATTCTCATGATAATCTCATACCATTTTTACTATCTATAGTTCATTCACTTAAACCTTAAGCCCATCCACTTATTCACTTTATACCATAAACATATTCAGTATAACGTTCAGTCACATTTTATAATTTCTCCCATTTCATACCATTACTATATTTACAATAATTACCTTTTTATCATATTATCCATAACTCAAAACATTTTCATAATTCTCTTTTCTTTCCTTACTTTTCATAATCATAAACAAATTTCTAACATAAAATGATAAAGTACAACTTTACCAATCATAACTCTTGACCATGTTTCTAGAAACATAATTATCAATCTCACCGAAACTGTATTACAATCATATTATCTCAGTCCCAAATCCGTGGATAACAAAATTAATCAACCAAATATACTAAACAAATCAAATAACCATAAGAGATTAATGATTACGCCTGTAGCTTATAAATCAATTCTGTTCCTCTATTATTCCTATTCTAACCTTTCCATTTACAAAGCTAAATTAGAACACAGGAATTACATATTCATTCTCTAAACTTTTGCTACACCAAGAGTTAACACACTCCAACTCCATTTCAACTCAGTTTGCACTTATTTATATGATCATCATTTGCTTAAGTCATGTTTCAACAATATTACTATTAACATCTCTTACATATATATTCAATCATATGCACATCTAATACAATTTCCATTTACTACTACATTTCTAATCTATCTCTTTTAAAATATTTTTATACATTATACTTCCCCTTTTTCCTTACAATCTCTTATCATATACAAATACATAGAACTTTTCCATATGTAAATATTTTGAAACTCAAAATATTATATGATCATCAGGTTCAGTGACTACCATAACAATTTCACCATTCAATATTACTCAAGTCCATTCTCATACTTAATTTCGTTACATAGTCTATCTAGTTTTGCACAAGTTAAGACCTAATTTCTCTTAGGTCCACTAATATATGCAATATCATTCTTAATATCTTTAAACCAGTAGTTATACCACATACACGTTCATAAGTCACATCCATATGACTCGCATTTCCATATTTCTTACATATTACAATTACCTTCATATCGAAGAACTCATCTCACATACCCTTTACATGTATACACTTAATTATGCACTTTTATTTAATTCCTCTTTCACATACAATCTGTACAAATTTAATGTTTATCATTTTCCTTTGAACATTATCATTCTCATTCTTTTAATATGATGTAAAGTATTTATCAACACAACAAATATATATATATATATACTCTACTCATAATAGTATTTCACAAAAATCTTAATCACATGTCTAATGTGACATCTCTCTCACACTTGTCTTTAAAAGTACTTAATACACCTCAATATCCATATCTAAATAATCTTTATCAATATTCCATTAACATTCTAAATTCGTAAATCACTATCTCACCTAAACTTCAATTTACAAATCTCACTTTTTTTTTTAATATTAACTTTAAAAACATCTTATATATATATACCACCAAGCAACATCAGAACATCTAATTTTCACAATTATTAAGCCCATTTCAAAAATTCAAATGTCACACATTATCACCATTAATATGAGCTTTAACAATACTCAAATATATTACATTTCTAACATTCAAATCACAATGTTTACATTAAATTAACAATACAAACAACACCAATAAATCTTCTTACTTGACTAACATCCTCTCTTTTCTTTTAGATAAAACCTTAACTTTATATACCTGAACCTTACATAATCACACTTTGTCTATACCAATCAACTCACTCACTATTCCACCATACTCTTTTCATTTTAATACCATATCTTTCCATATTAACAATCCAACAATATTTCCTCTTTCTAGTAAACCCAACATAAACTCTATTATAAAGATATTCAAAGTATAGAGGAAAGAGTACACACTTTAAATCTTAATTTTGTTTTCAAATCATTTTCAACTTTATTCTCCTATTCATTTATTTATATTACAATCACCTTTCAATAATCAATATTTCTAAATTTGCTTTCCTTAAGTAAACTCTCATTCTTGAGTTTACCAATTAAACTTATACCAATTTTTCATATCATTTCTTTCTCCAATTTTACTTTTATATAAAATCTTATTCACACACTATCATCCATCTCATGTAATTCAGATACATCACAAATCACATAATGCCACGTTCGAGACCAACCTAGGTGTTAATGCATATGCATGTATCACAAATTTCATTTCAAAACTTTTCTTTTTAATTCTATTTAGACTTTTCAAAACTTTTTCTTTTTAATTCTACTTAGGCCGAGAATCTCGAACCTAAGCTCTGATACCAAAATAATTGTAACACCCCCATACTCCATATAAGTACTATACATATACCTGGCATACATACAGTACGTATATAAAGTATAAGAATGTCACTGATCATTATAGTTGAAAACTTTAATCGGAGTTCAAAGAATAGTACATTTACAAAATCATTCCACTTTCAAAGATCTTACATATATATATATAATCTTAATCTTATCTTTAATAAAAATACACTTATACAGATAAATACGTTATTGTCAAAATACAACATATTTAAATTATACATGTATGCACCACCTTCTAGTTGGTCTCGAGATACTCTTATCTTTCTCGTGGCACACCGATTGACTCCCAGATCAACCACCTACTCACCTGCGCGATTTACACAACCACGCTAAGCCCGAAAGCTTAGTAGTACAAGTAAATATTATAAACATACATTACAAACAATCATACTCATATGTTAACTTCATATATCATTATCTTCTTATCATATTTTCCCATTTCAATTACATCTTATATATATATTTCTACTCTTCTCATAATTATATACATATACACGTATATCATTAATACAAACCATAATTCCATGACTTATTAAAACATTCATAAAATAATACTCACAATGTTCACAACCACATCCATATTATACATCATATTGTATTTTCATGTTTCACTTTCACATTTCATCATTCAACATAGTTTTTCGATCCATATTCACTTTCAATAATTTAACTTATACATTGTAATCATCTCATTTCATAATTATCATCATATATCTCATAACATTACATCTTATTCCATAAATCACATTTAAACAAAGACAATAATTAATCTCATTACTCATTCATTTCACATTTCATGAATCATATTGAAAACAAAGACAAGCATGGGCCCCAAAAGGATCTAATATGTTATTCAAAGTTTAGAGTTATTGCTTTGGTCCATAATCACAATCATCAAGCCCGTAGGCAATATATATATATATATATATATCTCTATCCATGGATAGGGTAACAGACCCAGTCTCTTGGACCTCAACCCGCTAAACTCGAGGAGATCCTCAACCCGGCAAGACTGTTACCTGTAACAGACCTAGTCTCTTGGACCTCAACCCGGATAAACCAAGGAGATCCTCAACCCGGCAAGACTGTTACTATAATTCACATTTTACATTTATCAACTGGAATCGGCTTACGACCCAGTATTTTCACCTATCCAGTACTTTATAGGCATGCCGCCAAACCCAGAACTTTGAAAGTTGAATAACACATTAGGCACACAATTCTTTAATTATTTCATTATCAATTTCATTCTCATTTACTCATTATCACTTAGGCAACCATGCCTCAATCATCTCATTGACATCATTATCATTTTAGCCAACAACCATGGCTCCATACCTCAACAAGAGAGTATATATATATATAATCAATTGCATTGAACATCATCTAGGCAAACATGCCTCAATTATGTCCTTTACATCATTATAGCTAACAATCATGGCTTCTCATCTCATTAATAAAGTATACATAATTAAATGCATTGAATATCATCATATCTTTCACATTTCGTATTTCATATTTCATATAAACAAACATACTTCAATTATCTCATTATGTTAATTCATCATTTAAGTACTCACAATCAAATGCATTGAACATACTTTAAGAAGGATCATCATATCTTTCACATCATCCAATCATAACCTTAATCAAATTATATTAACAATATAATAAATTACTTAACACATTTACAAACAAATGTGTTAAGTCTCAAATCATGTAAATAAGTGCAATCATATAAATTTGTACTTACCTCATGAGCCATCACACAACACCAAACTCATCTTCCAATAATCTCAATACTTGGATTAGGGCAAAACCTTTCTTCACAACCTAATCCACAAGAAATAACACACACTTACTCAAAGATACACATGAATCCAATACAATTATTCATTTATCAATCTCATACTAGACCCTTAGATCACAAATTAGAAACCAACATCTCTCTCTAGGACCCCACGGTCGTGGCCTACCAACCCCCACGGGCGTGGCTTAGCAACCAATTCTGCCTAATTGCTCTAAAAACCCCCACAGTCGTGGCCTTCCCACTCCCATGGCCGTGGCCTTCCCACTCCCATGGCCGTGGCATAGAAAGTGAATCTGTCTCCTTTGTTCGACACCTCCACGGCCATGGCTTCCAATGGCCACGGTCGTGGCAGCCAAGACCACGGGCGTGGCATAAAAAATGCCTCGGTTTTCAGACCAAACTTATGTATTCTATGTTTTTAACTTCATTAAACACAAACATACCTCAATCATACATCAATTATTCAATTCTCCAACTCATACATATTAAACCCTTACTAACCAATTTCAATAATCCATCATCATCCTCACAAATAACTATATACTCATTATCAAAATTCCAATTCAACATATCTATAACCTTTAATCTTTTACTATCATTATCTTCACACACTAACCAAATCACATATACATAAAATCAATAGAAATCAACTCAAAGAGATAAACACTTACTTGAATATTTTACCAAATCTTCAATCTCCATCTTCAATTCTCTCAAAACCCTTATAAATTTGTTGTGTATGCAAATAAAATCTCATCTCTCTTTCTCCTTCTCTCTCTCTCTCTCTCTCTCTCTCTCTCGTGCAAGAAGAAGAAGAAGAAGAAAAAATATCTTTTCTCCTCTTCTTTTCATGTTTATCATATATATATATATAATAATAATTATTATTATTATTATTATTATTATTTCTAAAAAAACCTCCACCACACACTTTCCTTCTCTTTTGACTTTCTTTTCTTCTTTTTCTTTTATTATTATTATTAATTAATTAATTATATATATAAACTTACTTTTCCTACACCACTTTATACATTAGGTATATGTAATGTATATGTTGGTATATGTATATGCCTTATATATTGTATTTATATTTCTCATATTTTCCAAATACCATATATACATATCATCCTTCATATACATCTATTTCTTATAATATTTTCTTTATATATTTTACCAACATATCTTCTCACAACTACTATTCCAATGTATACCAAAATCGGGGTATTAAATTAATTTGTTGCTCTTCTTTTAATTTTCATTAAACATACACATTAAATCAAAATAGAACAATAATTATTCCAAACTTTTAGGGTGTACTTTGGGATATTACAATTTTAATTAAAGTTCTATTTTTCCTTTCAACCACACCATTTTGTTGTGGTGTTCTAGGAGTTGAAAAGTTATGTGAAATACCAAGTTCATTGCAAAAGTTTTCAAAATTTACATTTTCAAATTCTTTGCCATGATCACTTCTAATAGATGTGATCACATAGCCTTTTTTATTTTGAACTATTTTTGCAAATTTTTTAAAATGATTAAAAGCTTCATTATTTTGAGCTAAGAAATTTACACATGTAAACCTTGAGTAGACATCTATAAGTACAAATGCATATAGCTTTCCACCTAGGCTATTAGGTCCAAACAAATCTAAATGAATAAGTTCCAATTGTCTAGATGTACTCATAATATTTTTAGATTTAAATGAGCTTTTATGTTGCATACCAAATTGACAAGGTTCACATGTTCTATCTTTGTTAAATTTAATTTTGGAAAGACCATCAACTAGCTCTTCTTTATTAGTGCATTGCAAATGATCCATACTAACATGTCCTAGTCTTCTATGCTAGAACCAAGCATCATCATTATTAGAGATTAAACATTCAAATGTATTATTGGAATTTATGTCAATTTTATATGTGTTACTAATACTAATTCCTTTGAATGCAATTTCACCATTTGAATTTGTAACTTTGCATCCTTTGGAATCAAAATTTACATTATATCCTTTATCACGTAATTGACTTACACTAAGTAAATTGTGCTTTAACCCATCAACAAGCCAAACATTTTCAATCAAATTTTCACCAAGCATGCCAATGGAGCCAATGCAAATAATTTTACATTTAGTATTATTTCCAAAAGTAACATTACCTCCATGCTTAAAAGTGAGTGTTGTAAAAAGCTTTGTATTTCCCATCGTATGTCTTGTAACACTCCTTCCCGACATATGAATAAGCCGAGGAGGAATGCTACATCAGGATACGAGCTCTGGTTATGTCAGCTTACTTAATGTTCCTTATAAAAATTTTCCAAAAATTTTGACGGAGTCTCCCTTAAAATTCTAAGTCCCAAGTGTTGACAAAACTAATTTTTCTTATTTTTGAAAAACATTTTGTTTCACAATTCAACTCAAGCACACTCCCAATAATCCACCCTTATAACCTCAACTACAATCCTGCAAGAAGAATTCACACTTCTATATTCACAACCCAACTCAATTTAAATCTATACAGTTATTATATGCTACATCAAGTTATCTCTTTGTATTGTTCAAATAAGTACATGCCAGTTCTAATACCAAAATACAAAATGAAGAGCACCACCTAAGTTTGTTGATGACCGACAGATCGCAGGACTCCTCTGCTCGCTACTGGCTCCTTGCTAATAGCCTACGAGTTTAGAAGAAACTAAACTCGCTTAGCATTGCTTAGTGGATACTTTAACTAATTACGGAAAATAAATAATAAAAGCATAATTAAAAGCAATGAGTCGTATTGAAAAATAATATCACAGTAAAAACAATCCACACATGTCATTTATTCAGTTATTATCATTTTATCAGTTCACTCCACAACGTAATTTGGTAGACTAACGTATGGTAAAGAACTAACTGAAACAACTGTATATATATTCTATGGCTGTGGCCCTAAAAAATTGCGGACCAAGCCCTGTGGAATCTGTGGCCAAAGCCCTCGGACTGGAGTCCTATATAACTCGGGCGATTGCCCTATATAACTAGGACCGAAGTCCTATATAGCTCGGGTCGTCACCCTATATAACTCAGACCGAAGTCCTATATTAAAGCAGCACTGCATATAGTATGATATATCATACCCTTACCCTACTCAGTACTATCCCAGATACCCAGTGGAGCCAAAATTTTCATGCCATTTCTTAATCGAATATGCATTATACAATTATCGACTTATGTTTCTTATATTATTTCAACGTGAAATATCATATTTTATTATTTTAATAACATATTATGCTCATTTATATGCATAAGGAATCAATTGGATTACTTTTGAAAAATGACCAAATGAATATTAGCGAAATGACCATATGAATAGTAAATTCTGGTTTTGGACTCAACTTGATCCTTATTTTGAAAATTTGTATAAAATAATCTACTTGACTAAAAACTCTAAAATTTTTACAGAATTTATTTTTACATCTTAAAATCATTCCTTTAAAATTTCAGATCAAACTGGACACAAAATCTTGGTCAAGTAGTTCACCCAACCAGACTGCTCCAGTTGCCCTGCATCCTGGCAGCAGTTCTAAATTTTATAAATTCCGTAATTTAAATTCAATCAATGTGGTTCCAAATTATTTTTCTCAAATACTAGACTCACTAAAAAACAACATATTCAAAATTCAATTGAATATTATTTTTATAAATTTTATTAAAAAT
Source organism: Garcia nutans (assembly GCA_947685225.1). Taxonomy (NCBI): domain Eukaryota; kingdom Viridiplantae; phylum Streptophyta; class Magnoliopsida; order Malpighiales; family Euphorbiaceae; genus Garcia; species Garcia nutans. The sequence goes on along the minus strand of CANTUV010000007.1, from coordinate 23,890,950 downwards.
CCGGAAACATGGCTGTCTCAGTCAAGGTACCAGGTCTAACAGAAATAATTTTTCCATAATCATAACCATTCCGAATTCAACTCAAAACATTTTTCAGTCATTCTAGACTCATTGAGGCACAACATATCAAAACTTCACTTCATGAAAATTTTTATATATTTAATTAAAAATCATACAAGTCACAGCATTTCACTAATTCTAAAACAGAAAAATTTTCAAGAAAATGAACAAACAATTAGTTAAAGTACCAAACCTTGCTTTTCCTTGCTCTTCTTGTCTATTTCACTTCCTTTCCTCTCTAATATCCTTAATTTCCTATGAATTTAACATGTCACATATGTAAGAACAAACCCTAGATATAAACCTGATGCTACCTTATGATTTTCTAACAATCCTTTACTTATTCTTACTAATAATCACCATTTTCATCATTTCCTTTAAGTAGTTTATCCTTTTTCACCATAATCATCAACTTACTAATACTTTCCCAACATGAACATAATATCAAATCTTCTTAAACATAGCCTAATACCTAATTCTAATGAGAGAATAAGACTTAGGATGGTATCTTACCTTATTTCCTATTGAATTTCACTTGAAAAATGGCTTAGACTTGAAAATTTTTCTCCTTCAAAATGGAAGGGAGGGGGGAGCACGACCTAAGGAAGAAGAAAAGTGGTGATGGTGGTGTTTTTTGATCCTTTACTTGTGTTTGGAAGACCAAAATTAGTTGTTTATAATTTAATTTCCATTTAATTAATTTGTTTATTTTCAATGGCCATGATTTGTCCAACCCATTTGGACTTAATGGCTAGGAATTGGCCACTTGAAAGTGGCTTTTTGTTCTTTTAAATTTTGCCCCCAGAGTTATATTTAATTACAAAATTGCCCCTCCGGTGGAAATGTCCAAAATGCCCTTGTCGAAAAATCGCCCGTAACTTACAAACCGTGCATTTTTGGAAAAAATCGTGCGCCACCATTACGACCCGATTAATCCCGAGAACACATTTATGGCATCCGTTAGGGTCACTATTAAGAACCGACACAACTTTTAAAAAAATTACTCTTAGTTCATTGGCCTTTCGAAAAATTAGCTTTAGGTCCCGTCGACTTCACGGGCCTCCTTTGCACACCGATTTTGTTTTTGACTATCTCGAGCCTCTATTTGACCACTTATTTATGTCCTTCTTGCCTAATACTCGACTACCTAAACTTTGGGATGTGACAGTTCTACCTCCCTTAATTTAAGTTTCACCCCGAAACTTAATTATTCATGCATGATTCTTACGTGTAATTACACATCATCAATATAACTAATAATCGTCACATATACACACATATGTACTCAAGACACTGATTTTAAACTTACGTACCTTCATTTCCTTCTTCTGCTTTATTCTCTTCTGCCCTCATGTAATATATCCTGGCTGGCGCTCTCGATTCAGGGCGATCTACTATCTCCGATCTTGTTCCTATTTGATTACTACCATTTTCTCTGCCTCTTCCTCTTTCTCGACCATTACCGCTGCTACTTGCTACTTGTGTTCTTTCAGGAACTTTTGAAATCTCTGCCACATTTCTAGGACAATCCTTCTTAAGGTGATTAGTGGCACTACAAAGTATACAAGCTCCAGTAACTAACCAACATTCTCCCCTATGCTTTCGTCCACAATGCTCACACGAGGGGTATGGTGTATATTCAGTCCTTCCAGAACCTTTACTTGATCCTCTGCTTATTCCTCCCATGCTGGCTACTGAGGTAGCTTGAAAATTAGGTCCTTTAGATGGTCTTAAATTCTGCTTTACACTCATAAAGGATCCTTCACCCTTAGCTCTCTTGCTAGCAGACTAATGATTACCTAGGGCACTCTGTGCTTGCTCTCTTTTCTGTTGAATTCTCTGTTGATGATTCCTCAGATTTACTTGCACCTTTTCAACATCCAATGCTTTAGCCACCAACTTTGAAAACTCTATATTATCCAATGCCACTAGCTGTATCTTAATTTCATCATTAAGTCCTTCTAAAAATTTCTCGCATCGCTCAGCTTCAATTTCTATTAACTTCTTTCCATACTTACTAAGGCGCGTAAACTCCTTCTCATATTCTGATACCGTCATTCTGCCTTGTTTCAAATGAATGAACTCATTGCACCTTGCAGTCAAATATGCATCAGTGATATACCTCTTTTTAAACTCACTCTTGAAGAATTCCCAAGTTCTCTGTTCTGGTGGAACCTGCTGCTGCGTGGTATCCCACCATACGTACGCCTCCTCTGTCAGGAGCGAGGTAGCACAAACCACTCTTTCCTCTGGAGTGCATTGGAGCTGGTCAAGAACTCTAATGATACTATCTAACCAATATTCTGCTTCCTCAAATCCCTCTTCAAGACCAGCCTTAAATTCCATTGCACTATACTTTCTTAACTTCTCGATCGGGGGGGTTTCCTATCTCCCTCAGCAGCAGGGACCCTTCTGGCCATTTGCTGAAAAGCTGTTGCAATCTGCCTAAGATAAGTCTCCGGACCGGGTATTTTAGCTGCTGCTGACCCTGGTCTATGAGCTTCCCCAGCATCTGCAGACCCAGATGCTTGAGATTCTACGTTTCGTTCCATAGCTTGCCACGAATCTAGAGACATCCTACATTGACATAAATAGCTATCTGCTTAATTCATCAACATATAACTCGATTATCAATTCCTATCTGGCATGTACATCTGCCTATTCATCATATAACTTTCTCCTTACTTTATCTTACATGGCACACATAGTTACTTACTTACTACCTATCTCCCAGAATTGACTAAACCAATGCTCTGATACCACAAATTGTAACACCCCTTCCCGACATATGAATAAGCCGAGGAGGAATGCTACATCAGGATATGAGCTCTGGTTATGTCAGCTTACTTAATGTTCCTTATAAAAAATTTTCAAAAATTTTGACGGAGTCTCCCTTAAAATTCTAAGTCCCAAGTGTCGACAAAACTGATTTTTCTTATTTTTGAAAAACATTTTGTTTCACAATTCAACTCAAGCACACTCCCAATAATCCACCCTTATAACCTCAACTACAATCCTGCAAGAAGAATTCACACTTCTATATTCACAACCCAACTCAATTTAAAGCCATACAGTTATTATATGCTACATCAAGTTATCTCTTTGTATTGTTCAAATAAGTACATGCCAGTTTCTAATACCAAAATACAAAATGAAGAGCACCACCTAAGTTTGTTGATGACCGACAGATCGCAGGACTCCTCTGCTCGCTACTGGCTCCTTGCTAATAGCCTACGAGTTTAGAAGAAACTAAACTCGCTAAGCATTGCTTAGTGGGTACTTTAACTGATTACGGAAAATAAATAATAAAAGCATAATGCACTTTTAAAAGCAATGAGTCATATTGAAAAATAATATCACAGTAAAAACAATCCATATATGTCATATATTCAGTTATTATCATTTTATCAGTTCGCTCCACAAGGTAATTTGGTAGACTTACGTATGGTAAGGAACTAACTGAAACAATTGTATATATATTTTGTGGCTGTGGCCCTAAAAAATTGCGGACCAAGCCCTGTGGAATCTGTGGCCGAAGCCCTCGGACCGGAGTCCTATATAACTCGGGCAATTGCCCTATATAACTCGGACCGAAGTCCTATATAGCTTGGGTCATCACCCTATATAACTTGGACCAAAGTCCTATATTAAAGCAGCACTACATATAGTATTATATATCATACCCTTACCCTACTCAGTACTATCCCAGATACCCAGTGGAGCCAAAATTTTCATGCCATTTCTTAATCGAATATGCATTATACAATTATCGACTTATATTTCTTATATTATTTCAACTTGAAATATCATATTTTGTCATTTTAATAACATATTATGCTCATTTATATCCATAAGGAATCAATTGGATTACTTTTGAAAAATGACCAAATGAATATTAGAAAAATGACCATATGAATAGTAAATTCTGGTTTTGGACTCAACTTGATCCTTAATTTGAAAAATTGTATAACATAATATACTTGACTAAAAACTCTAAAATTTTTACAGAATTTAGTTTTACATCTTACAATCATTCCTTTAAAATTTCAGATCAAACTAGACACAAAATCTTGGTCAAGTAGTTCACCCAACCAGACTGCTTCAGTTGCCCTGCATCCTGGCAGCAGTTCTAAATTTTGTGAATTATGTAATTTAAATTCAATCAATGTGGTTCCAAATTATTTTTCTCAAATACTAGACTCACTAAAAAACAACATATCGAAAATTCAATTGAAGATTATTTTTCTAAATTTTATTAAAAATCCGGAAACATGGCTGTCTCAGTCAAGGTACCTCCTAGATCAGGTCTAACAAAAATAATTTTTCCATAATCATAACCATTCCGAATTCAACTCAAAATATTTTTCAGTCATTATATATGAATTGAGGCACAACATATCAAAACTTCACTTCTAGAACATTTTTCTATATTTAATTAAAAATCATACAAGTCATAGCATTTCACTAATTCTAAAACAGAAAAATTTCAAGAAAATGAACAAACAATTAGTTAAAGTACCAAACCTTGCTTTTCCTTGAACTTCTTGTCTATTTCACTTCCTTTCCTCTCTAATCTCCTCGATTTCCTATGAATTTAACATGTCACATATGTAAGAACAAACCCTAGATATGAACATGATGCTACCTTATGATTTTCTAACAATCCTTTACTTATTCTTACTAATAATCACCATTTTCATCATTTCCTTTAAGTAGTTTATCCTTTTTCACCATAATCATCAACTTACTAATACTTTCCCAACATGAACATAATATCAAATCTTCCTAAACATAGCCTAATACCTAATTCTAATGAAAGAATAAGACTTAGGATGGTATCTTACCTTATTTTCTATTGAATTTCACTTGAAAAATGGCTTAGACTTGAAAATTTTTCTCCTTGAAAATGGAAGGGAGGGGGAGCACGACCTAAGGAAGAAGAAAAGTGGTGATGGTGGTGTTTTTTGATCCTTTACTTGTGTTTGGAAGACCAAAATTAGTTGTTTATAATTTAATTTCCATTTAATTAATTTGTTTATTTTCAATGGCCATGATTTGTCCAACCCATTTGGACTTAATGGCTAGGAATTGGCCACTTGAAAGTGGCTTTTTGTTCTTTTAAATTTTGCCCCCAAAGTTATATTTAATTACAAAATTGCCCCTCCGGTGGAAATGTCCAAAATGCCCTTGTAGGAAAATTGCCCGTAACTTACAAACCGTGCGTTTTAGTGAAAAATCGTGCCCAACCATTACGACTCGATTAATCCCGAGAACACATTTATGGCATCCATTAGGGTCACTATTAAGAACCGACACAACTTTTCAAAAAAGTACTCTTAGGTCCTCGCCTTTCGAAAAATTACCTTTAGGTCCCGTCGACTTCACGGGCCTCCTTTGTACATCGATTTTGTTTTTGACTATCTCGAGCCTCTATTTAACCACTTATTTATGTCCTTCTTACCTAATACTTGACTACCTAAACTTTGGGATGTGACATGTCTTGAGCATCCACTATCCATAAACCAAGAACTCTTATTAATAGTAGATTTTACACATACCTACAAAAGTAATAATGTTTATCTTCTTTTAGTTACCCAAATGAAGTTGGGTCCTTAGGGGTTAGTAGTAGAAGAATCCTCTAACTTGAGATGAGCCTTCATGATATAGCAAAATATGCTCTTATGCCCAAATTTCATACAATATGTGCATTGATATAGTGTTTTATACTTATGCACCTTTTCATTTAAAGTCAATGAATTGTGCACTCAATTACAAATATGAGTCGGCTTTTGTGCAATTTTGTGTTTGTGTTAATGTCTAATGTATATGAATGCATGATTTGCTCTTGGAACCTTGATTCTAGAATTTTGTGCACCCAAAGCAATTCTTTTAGGATTTTAGGCTTAGTTTATGCATTGGTTTTCTTTACAACTTCAACACTAGAGGCTTGAGTTGTAGATGCTTTTGCAAATATGGGTGCTTTAGATGGGGCATTTGATGATCCATTGAACCCTACACTATGCTTTAAGGAAGGTGATCTTTGATTATCAATTAACGTATCCAATACTTCTTTTCCTTCATGAAATTTTGAAATTGACTCTTTAAGTTCCTTTAGTTCATGTTTCAAAATTTTATTTTCCTTGATCACATTTTTTAAACTATGTGAGTCTTTGTTCATTGCATCAAGTGATTTCAACAATTGTTCATTTGAGGTCTTTAATTCTATGAAAGAATTTTTTAAACTTACAAAGTCTTTTTCTATCTTAGAACATTTATCCTTATAAAATTTCATCATAAAAAACATTTTTCTATCCTAAGATTCATATGTTCAATCATATCATTATCATCTAAAGCATTATCATCATATTTAATTAAATTCAAGGGTTGAGTACCTACCTCATTGGAATTTTTTCATCCTCAATTACCATGAGACATGGATTAGCAATTTCTTCCTCATCTTCCTCTTCCTCTTCACTTGAGGAAGAGTCATCCCATGTAGCTTTGAATGATTTCTTCTTTTCTTTATCCCACTTCTTTTTGTTCTTCAATTTGAAGCAATCCGACTTGAGATGCCTGGATTTGCCACATTCATAACATTTTACTTCATTTTTCTTATCTTTGAAGGAAGTTTTAGAAAGTGTACTTTTGTTAGTTTGTAATCTTCTCTTTCTCTTCCAATCATTCATCCTTTTAGAAAACATTGCCATTTCTTCTTCATTATCACTATCTTCATTGCTTGAGCTCTCAACTTCTTTGATTGCTTTGAGAGCTATTGCTTTCCTCTTATCCTTCTCACCTTGTTCATCATCTCTTTCGGTGTGCAATTTGAAGGTGAGTAGTTTTCTGACAAGTTCATCGATTCTCAAAGAACATAGATCATGAGCCTCTTCAATAGAAGAAATCTTAGACTCAAAGTTCTTCTCGCCTCCAAGTGCTCTCAAGATTTTGCTATTGACTCCATCTTGATCATATATCTTACCATATTTCTTCAATTCATTGAAGATGGCAAGTAATCGATTTGTCATGTCGGTAACATTTTTTTTGGGCTTCATCTTGAATACCTTATACTCATATATGTACATTTGCTTCTTGGTGAGCCTCACTTGGGTAGTACCCTCATGATAGTTCTCAAGAATTTTCCAAATGCAATGAGCACAAGTGAGTTGTTGCACTCTCCCACCTTTTTCTCTTGAGATAGAATTCAATAAGATGGAGGCTGCCCTATGGTTTTTGAATGTATCTTTTGTGTTGGGACTTGAAAATTGTGACTTGGGAAGAGGAACTTGGACACCCTCAACTTTATGAGTAGGAGGTTTCCACTCACTTTCAACATAGTCCCAAAGCTCTATTCCCTCACTATCTAGAAACAAAAACAATTTATGTTTTCAATAGGAATAATTGGTTCCATCAAAGTATGGTCTAAGAAGAGAGTTGAGGTTTCCATGAGAGGATGAAGAAGAGGTTGCCATTTTTTTTTTTATCAAATTTCACAATTAAGTTTAAGAAATTGAGAAGCTTTGATACCAATTATTATCCCGAGATAGCAACTAAGAGGGGGGGGGGGTGAATTGGTTGGTCTTAAGAACTGATGATTAATTCAAAAATTCAATGATTAAAAAGAAAGAATGGAGAGTGTAGAAGAAGATTGAGTAGAAGATGGAACACAAAATTTATATTGGTTCGAATTTACCTTAATCCTACATCCACTTCCTTAACAACTTGTTAAGGTTCCACTAGCTTTGAGCTTTTACAAGCTTAACTCTAACTTGGTGTTTTTCTAGCTCACACCAAACAATTCACAATTGTTTGGGATCACTTCCACACAACCCTTACAAGAGTTTTCCTAGGCTTACTCTCACAACCTAAATGTTTCCAAGTTCACACTCAAACTTAAGATGGTGTTTAATGCTCACACCCAAGACTCAGTTAATAAAAAGGTTGATTTTGATGCAAAATAAAGAAAGATGTTCAAGGAGGCTATTACAATCGTAAAAACATCAAAAACTTCTTAATGATGAAGTTATATAAGTTATTTATCGCCTTCAAGCCAAGAATTAGCCGTTTGAAGTTGGGACCAACATGTTTGATTCTTGTCTTCCACTAATTTCTCTACCAGAGCAATTTCCTAGTCGAAATCTTCATGGTCCGGTTGAAAGTACAGTAGTCCAGTCAGAATAATGTATGGTCCTATAATATCCCAAATTTTTTAAAAATTTCTAATTTTTGAAATTTTGATAAAATATATTATAATTAAATTGGATAAATTAAATTAATAATTTAAATGGAAAATGAAAGGATTTTAAGTGAAAAAGTAGAATGCATATGTGAAATATACCTAACATATGCTTAACATATACATTAGTCAACTCTTTTAAAAGAAAAGTCAAAAGTCAAAGGGCAAAATGGTAATTATACCTTATAAACTTAAAATTATTTAAATAAATTAAAAATAAATTATTTTTGGTTGGAAGAGGCAATTTGGGGTTTTAAAATAATTAAATAATCAATTATTTATTAAAATAAAATAATATTTATTTATGGTCATATTTTTTTTAAGTGGAAAGAAAGAGAAAATTAAAATTAGTCTTCTTCTTCAAAAAAAAAATGAAATTCCATGGCCATGGGACTGATTTTTCTTCATCCAAATACTCATTTTGACAAGAATTTTCAAGAATTAATTGAAGTTTTGGTGGATTTCCAATAGGTTAGTAAGCTTCTTTTCTTAATTTTTTTATTTTCTATGAAAGTATGAATATGTAGATTTAGAGATTTTCTATTAGCATGATTTTATTGTTTAATTGGGTATGAATAAAGCTATTTTGATAAATTATTAATGATTTTCAAGTTAAATGGAAGAAAGAATTAAGTTTGGGATGAGTTGGGTGAAGAGAGAGAATTTAGGGTTATGGAAAATTTGGATATTCGGAATCATGTGTTTTAATTGTGCAAATTGATTCAAAATGTGTTTTTTGATGCATAAACAGGGATTTTAAAGTCAAATGGTAGATTTGGTTAAGTTTGGTTGGAGTTTGAGAATGGAAGTGTGATTTAGGGTTTTGGAAAATGTTTTTTCCAAAGTTATTGAATTGTATAATTTTATTGGTTTAATCTTGTTGTTTGGTGATATAAGTGATGAATATAAGCTTAAAATGATTAATGGATTGTGTTGGAATGGAAAACCTTCAATGGGGGAAGGTTATGCCATTTTAGGGTTTTGTGTATGAGAGTGTGTTTTTGTAATGTAAATGGATTAAATGTATTAAAAATATGTTTCTAATAATATAAATAAACTTAATATATTAAAATGAATGGCCTAGTATGAGAATCCAAAGTTAAAGTGAGGTTAGCCTTAAATTTTGTATTTTTGCTTGGATGAGGTTTAATTATGGTTTAATATTGGAAATGCTATTAAATTTGATACTAAATGATTATTTGCTATTGCATTTGGTTTAGGCATTGAGGGAGGTTGATTTTCTTCATCCAAGTGGTGAAGGCAAGTTGGAAGGATAGGATTGGAGGTTGTTTTAAGCTAATTTTGGTTGCTATTTGAGGTAAGTACAAACTTTGAATACATTGGTTGTGTTTGCATAACATTTGAGCTTAACACATTTTAGTTGGAAAATCTGTTAAGCTCCTTGATGTATTGGTTATGTATGAATAATGTGCTATGACATCTGTAATGTAATATATGTGTTAAATGCATTGTGAAAAGCCATTGATAATAGCTAAATTGTGTAAAATGTGAAATATGTGTATTATGTGAAAATGACCCAAAGTGTTTGGGTAATGTCATTTGTTGTGTATGCATTAAGTGCATTGTTAATAAGCCATTGGTATTGGCTAGATTAATATATAATGTGATTAATATATGAATTATGTGGAAATACCCAAAGTAATTGGGTACTGTGTTATAAATGCAAAAATGTGGTATAATGTAATGAGATATGTGGAAACATAATGAAATGAATTGATATTGATATAAATGAGAAATATGAATAAATTGTGTGCCTAGTATGTTATTCAATTTTTAGAGTTTTGTATTTGGCGGCATGTCTATGATTTGCCTATGGGCTAGACGCTGGGCATCACTGTGAAAATGTTTTTGAGGTGAAATGACCAGGTCGTAAGCCTCAAAAATAAGTTCTTGAAGCTAGACTGGGTGAAATGACCGGGTCAGAAGCTCAAACCTAGTTGGATTATTACATTGATATATTGCCTACGGGGCTAGACACTTAGTGTCATTATAGACCAAAATAGTAACTCTAGAATTTGAATAGCATATTAGTTATCTTTGGGCCCATGCTTGTGTTTGTTTTATGAGAATTGTGGATTGTGAAATATTTGAAAAGTATGAGAAAATGGAATGATGAGATATCCATATGCATTTGTGCATTGGCATTGCATTTGAGTTTTATTATTATTAAAGTTTGTATTACTAGGCTTTTGGCTTAGCGAGATTGTTTACATCGCACAGTTGTCAGGGTAGATTAGAAACACTATAAGCAACATGTATATATTTTATGTTATTGTATATTTTGGGTATTATGCATATTATATCATTTTTTTGAATTTTATGTATTGTAAACTACAAAGAATATTTGTTTTAAGTTATTTGAAATGGGGGTTTAAATGTGTTCTAAAATATATATATATATATATGTTAATGTTTGAGAAACTTGGTAAAATTGAGGAGTATGGGTGAAATGGTGATTTGAAATTATTTGGGAGTGTTCTTTTTGCAGGTTGTGTAATTGATAAATTTTGGGATGTCCAAATTACAGACAAAACTCTGGCAAATTTTTTCTAGAGATTTTCATATAAAATGTTTATTTTGGGTTCCTATAACAATTAAAGAATATTTATATACCATTTAATTTTATATATTTAGTATTTGAAATTTTAAATCAGTAATGTGAAAATTTTTATTAAATTGGTATGTGATATTTTTGTACCATATATCTATATTTTACATATGCTGAAAATATGTATTGTACGTATATAGGGTATAAGGGTGTTACATTTATTTTAGGATCAAAGCCTAGGTTTGAGATTCTCGACCTAGGTGGGTTGATAGAGAGAGAAAATGGGAAATTTAAAAATAGTTTTTAATTGTAATACATGCATTTGCACTGGCAGTTTCTAATCTCTGATATAGTAATTTCTGCTGTGTTTGCAGATATAGGTAGTTATTGCATCTCGAACGCATCAGTCTGCAGAGGGTAGTGCAAAGAGTGTGGCTCCTGATGAGGGTAGAGATAGAGCTAGAGTTGTGTCTTCTGGTGAGGCGTCTATTTCTGTACCTGTGAGACCAACAGCTAATGGGATTCCGCCTGGCTGGGTATGGCATATGGTAGAGTTGTTGAGGCAGGCTCCAGTTCAACAGTTGCCATAGCCGCTGTTACCGGTGAGGAAGTATGATAAGCTAGGAAAGTTCAGAGCTGAGGACTTCGTTGGTACTACAAACCTTATTGTAGCATAGCACTAGCTAGACAGGGTTTAGAGAGTGCTCATTTAGTTGCAGGCTAGTCCGAAAGAGAAGTTTGATTATGCCAGATCTCTTTTGCAGAGGGATGCATATGATTGGTGGAAGACGGTTCCACATGCTCTGGATGATCCACTAGTCCTAACTTATAATGATTTTCTGCAGGAATTTTAGTAGAAGTATACTCAGAGGGAGTATAAGGATGCAAAGAAGATGGAGTTCTTGAGTCTGAGACAGGATACCAGGACAGTGACAGAGTATGAGATCGAGTTTATTCGATTGAGTCATTATGCTGGTGGGATCATTTCTGACGAGATTGACAGGCACAGGAGATTTGAGGAGGGACTGAGACCCTCTATCATGTGTATCATAGCAGGCTCTCGGTATCAAGATTTTTGTCAGTTGGTTACAGCTGCCAGGAGTGTAGAGAGAGCACAGAGTCTTGCAGCAGTTGCCAGTGTTGAGGAGACCAGAGCTAGGAGATCCTAGAGTGAGGTAGGGTCTTCATTAGTGAAGAGAGGCCGAGGGGGATATTTTAAGAGGTTCAGTAGGAGCCAGGGGCTGTTTGACAGGTCAGTACAATAATAGAGACAGAGACAGAGACCTACAATTTCAGTGACTACTGTTCTAACCCCAGTGGCTCAAAGGCCTACTCTACCTACTTATGTTCATTGTGGTAAAGTACATGGAGGTGTCTGCTGGTGGAGAGGTGCTTTGAAAGTGTGTTTTAGATGTGGGTCGTCAGACCATTTTATCAGAGATTGTCCTGAGCCACCAAAGGATAGACATGCAGATACTGCAGCTTCTCGATCCAGTGTCAGTGGGGGTCATGGTGGCAGAAGTTTTGGTAGAGGTGGTCAATCTGGGATTAGTCAGAGAGGAGGTTCTATAGCCAGAGGTAGTAGACCAGATGAGGCAGGGCCATCACAGCGGGTTTATGTCATGCAGAGTCAACCGAATGCTTCAGCTGTTATTGCTGGTACTTTTACTTTATTTGGTACTTCAGTTCTTACTTATTAGATCCTGGGTCGACTCATTCTTACATCAGTGCATCCATCATGCCTATGAGTGATTTGTATTCTGAGTCTTAGGATTTGATGTTTTGGTCACAAATCTTTTAGGGCATAGTGTTGTGGTGAGCAGGGTGCACCGAGATAGCCCAGTTGTTGTTCAAGATGAGGAATTTCTCGGTGACCTGATTGAGTTTCAGGGAGTATGATCTGATTCTAGGCATGGATTGGTTATCCAGGCATGGGGAAGTGGTAGATTGTTAGAAGAAATGTGTTACTCTGAGAACACGTGATGATAGGGATGTGATGGTATCTAGTGAGCAGATGTATCTTTGATCCATGTTTGTTTCAGCTATTTCAGCTAGGAGGATGATTCGAAAGAGATGTGAGGCTTATCTTGCTCATGTTGTAGATACCAGAGTAGTGGGATCCCAGCTTGACAATATATCCATAGTTGCCTAGTTTCCAGATGTTTTCCCTGATGAGTTGCCAAGGGTACCTCCTGAGAGAGATATGGAGTTTGGTATCGATTTGTTGCATGATACCACTACTATCTCTATTACTCCTTATTGTATGGCACCTGCTAAGTTGAGAGAGTTGAAGGTGCAGTTGCAGGAGTTATTGGAAAAAGGGTTCATCCGCCCTAGTGTGTCCCCGTGGGGAGTGCCTAAGTTGTTTGTGAAGAAGAAGGATGGCACCTTGAGATTGTGTATTGATTATAGGCAGTTGAATAAGGTGACCATCAAGAACAAGAATCCTTTGCCTCAGATAGATGATCTTTTTGATCAGTTAAAGGGAGCAGCAGTATTCTCTAAGATTGATCTAAGATCAGGGTATCATCAGTTGAGAATCAGAGATGTGGATGTACCCAAGACAACTTTTCGAATGAGGTATGGGCATTATGTGTTTATGGTGATGCCCTTTAGATTGATGAATGCACCAGTAGCTTTTATGGATTTGATGAACAGGGTGTGTAGACCATATTTAGATCAGTTTGTGGTAGTCTTCATTGATGACATTTTGGTGTATTAGCATAATGAGGAGGATCATGATAGGCATTTGTGAATTGTATTGCAGACTCTGAGAGAGAAGCAGTTGTATGCTAAGTTGTCTAAGTGTGAGTTCTGGCTCAATCAGATAGCTTTTCTTGGTTATGTAGTTTCAGCAGAGGGTATTAGAGTTGATCCGAGTAAGGTTGAGGCTATCTTGAATTGGAGTCCACAGAAGACTGTGGCAGAGGTTAGAAGTTTTCTGGGATTGGTAGGCTATTATCATTAGTTTGTGAAGGGTTTTTCTTTGATAGCTACACCACTCACTAGATTGCTTCGGATAGAAGTTAGATTTGTGTGGACAGATCGGTGTCAGGCGAGTTTTGAGCAGCTGAGGGAGATGTTGACTCAGGCTCCTGTCCTTACCTTGCTTGTGGAAGGTAAACCTTATGTGATTTACAGTGATGCTTCACATAGTGGTTTAGGTTGTATTATGATGCAGGAGGGTAGAGTCATTGCTTATGCCTCTCGACAGTTGAAGCTGCACGAGCTAAATTACACAACGCATGATTTAGAATTAGCAGCTATAGTTTTTGCCTTGAAGATTTGGCGACATTACTTGTGTGGGGAGAAATGCTTAATTTATACTGATCATAAGAGTTTGAAGTATCTAGGTTTCAGAGAGAGTTGAAACTTCGGCAGAGATGATAGTTAGAGTTGATTAAAGACTATTACTATTTGATTGATTATCATCCTAGCAAGGTAAATGTTATTGCTGATACCTTGAGTCAGAAGTCTTTAGCAAGTTTGATTGCTTATTCACTCTCGTTGCTTGTTGAGTTGAGAGCATTGCATGCTAGATTTGAGTCTTGTGATGATGGTGCTTTGATGGCTCAGTTGCAGTTAAGGCCAGTCTTGTTGGATCATATTAGGAAAGCTCAGTTGGCAGATGAGAGAATTCAAAAAATTATGTTGGTTTGTCAGAAGGGGGAGAGTCGAGACTTTTTTGTGAGGGATGATGGCAGTCTATGGTACAAAGATAGTTTATGTATTCCTGATGTTACAGAATTGAAAAGGATGATATTAGAGGAAGCACATCAGTCACTTTATGATATGCACCTCGAAAGTACCAAGATGTATCAGGACTTGAAGCCACATTATTGGTGGTCAGGTATGAAGAGGGACATAGCAGATTTTGTATCCAGATGTCTCACTTGCCAGAAAGTGAAAGTTGAGCACGAAGTTCCTTCAGGGTTGCTCCAACCTTTATCAGTGCCCGAGTGGAAATGGGAGTGAGTGACAATGAATTTTGTGACTGGACTGCCTTTGACCCAGAAGAAGTATGATGCAATCTGGGTGATAGTTGATCGGATGACGAAGATAGCTCATTTTCTTCCAGTTCAGATAGATTATTCTCTTGAAAGGTTGGTTGAGTTGTATATAAGTGAGATAGTGAGGTTGTATAGAGTCCCAGTTTCTTTGGTGTTGGATCAAGATCCCAGTTTACTTCAATGTTTTGAAAGAGTTTGCATGATGCTTTGGGTTCTTGGTTGTATTTTAGTACTGCTTTCCATTCTCAGACAGATGGGCAGTCAAAGAGAGTGATACGGATTTTAGAGGATATGTTGAGGAGTTGTATCATTGATTTCATTGGGAGCTGGGATAGATTTTTGCCACTGATTGAGTTTGCTTATAACAACAGTCATCAGTCCAGTATTGGGATGGCTCCTTATAAGGCCTTGTATGGAAGGAGATGCAGGATATCTTTGTGTTGGGATGAGGTTGGAGAAATTAAATTGGTTAGTCCCGATTTCATTAAGGAAATAGAAGAGAAAGTGAAGGTTATTTCGGGTCATTTGAAAGCAACTTCAGACCGACAGAAATCCTATTTAGATTTAAAGAGAAGAGACATAGAGTTCAGTGTGGGAGATAAAGTGTTTCTGAAGGTATCTCCATGGAAGAAGATTCTGAGGTTCGGTCGTAAAGAAAAGTTGAGTCCTCATTTCATAGGACCATATGAGGTGTTGGAGAGAGTTGGTTCAGTGACTTATAGACTAGCTTTGTCGCCTGAGTTGGATCGAATTCATAATGTCTTCCATGTCTCGATGCTTCGAAGATACAAGTCTGACCAATCTCATATCCTATCAGTGGAGTCTATTGAGGTGAGTACATATCTGACTTACAATGAAGAACCAGCAGTGATTTTGGCACGAGAGGTTAAAGAATTGAGGAATAAGAGGGTGCCACTTGTGAAAGTCCTTTAGAGAAATCATGCCACTGAGGAGGCAACATGGGAGAGTAAGTAGACGATGTAGAGTCAGTTTTTCCAATTATTCCAAACTTGAGAGCAGGTAATTTCGATGACAAAATTTATTTTATGGGGGAGAGAATTGTAATATCCCAATTTTTTTTTGAAAATTTCTAATTTTTAGAAATTTTATAAACTATATTATAATTAAATTGAATAAATTAAATTAATGATTTAAATGGAAAATGAAAGGATTTTAAGTGAAAAAGTAGAATGCATATGTGAAATATACCTAACATATGCTTAACATATACATTAGTCAACTCTTTTAAAAGAAAAGTCAAAAGTCAAAGGGCAAAATGGTAATTATACGTTACAAACTTAAAATTATTTAAATAAATTAAAAATAAATTATTTTTGGTTGGAAGAGGCAATTTGGGGTTTTAAAATAATTAAATAATCAATTATTTATTAAAATAAAATAATATTTATATATGGTCATATTTTTTTTAAGTGGAAAGAAAGAGAATTAAAATTAGTCTTCTTCTTCTTCTTCTTCAAAAAAAAAAATGAAATTCCATGGCCATGGGACTGATTTTTCTTCATCCAAATACTCATTTTGACAAGAATTTTCAAGAATTATTTGAAGTTTTGGTGGATTTCCAATAGGTTAGTAAGCTTCTTTTCTTAATTTTTTTATTTTCTATGAAAGTATGAATATGTGGATTTTGGGATTTTCTATTAGGATGATTTAATTGTTTAATTGTGCATGAATGAAGCTATTTTGATTAATTATTAATGATTTTCAAGTTAAATGGAAGAGTTGGGTGAAGAAAGAGAATTTAGGGTTATGAAAAATTTAGATTCTTGGAATCATGTGTTTTAATTGTACAAATTGATTCCAAATGTGTTTTTTTGATACATAAACAAGGATTTTAAAGTCAAATGGTAGATTTGGTTAAGTTTGGTTGGAGTTTGAGAATGGAAGTGTGATTTAGGGTTTTGGAAAATGATTTTTCCAAAGTTGTTGAATTGTATAATTTTATTGGTTTAATCTTGTTGTTTGGTGATATAAGTGATGAATATAAGCTTAAAATGATTAATGGATTGTGTTGGAATGGAAAACCTTCAATGGGGGGTAAAGTTATGCCATTTTAGGATTTTATGTATAAGAGTGTGTTTTTGTGATGTAAATAGTTTAAATGTATTGAAATATGTTTCTAATAATATATTAAAATGAATGGCCTAATATGAGAATCCAAAGTTAAAGTGAGGCTAGCCTTAAATTTTAGATTTTTGCTTGGATGGGGGTTTATTATGGTTTAATATTAGAAATGTCATTAAATGTGATACTAAATGATTATTTGCTATCATATTTAGTTTAGGCATTGAGGGAGGTTGATTTTCTTCATCCAAGTGGTGAAGGGCAAGTTGGAAGGATAGGATTGGAGGTTGTTTTAAGCTTGTTTTGGTTGCTATTTGGGGTAAGTACAAACTTTGAATACATTGGTTGTGTTTGCATAACATTTGGGCTTAACACATTTTGGTTGAAAAATACATTAAGCTACTTGATACATTGGTTATGTATGAATAATGTGCTATGACATTTGTAATATCATATATGTGTTAAATGCATTGTGAAAAGCCATTGATAATGGCTAAATTGTGTAAAATTTGAAATATGAGTATTATGTGAAAATGACCCAAAGTGTTTGGGTAATGCCATTTGTTGTGTATGCATTAAGTGCATTGTTAAAAAGCCATTGGTATTTGCTAGATTACATTAAATGTGATTAATATTTGAATTATGTGGAAATACCCAAAGTAATTGGGTAATGTGTTGTAAATGCAAAAATGTGGTATAATGTAATGAGATATGTGGAAACATAATGAAATGAATTGATATTGATATAAATGAGAAATATGAATAAATTGTGTGCCTAGTATGTTATTCAATTTTTAGAGTTCTGTGTTTGGCGATATGCCTATGATTTGCCTAAAGGCTAGACGTTTGGCGTCACTGTGAAAATATTTTTGAGGTGAAAAGACTGGGTCGTAAGCTCAAAAACAAGTCCTTGAAGCTAGTCTGGGTGAAATGATCGGGTCGTAAGCTTAGACCTAGTTGGATTATTACATTGATATATTTCCTACGGGGCTGGACACATGGTGTCATTATAGACAAAAATAATAACTCTGGAATTTGAATTGCATATTAGTTATCTTTGGGCCCATGCTTGTGTTTGTTTTATGAGAATTATGGATTGTAAATTATTTGAAAAGTATGAGAAAATGGAATGATGTGATATCCATATACATTGTGCATTGGCATTGCATTTGAGTTTTATTATTATCAAAGTTTGTAGTACTAGACTTTTGGCTTAGCGCGATTGTTTACATCGCGCAGGTGTCAGGGTAGATTCGGCTGAGCCGGAGAGTTCTTCTAGACCAGGTCAGGTCTAGACTTGTGGTTGTGCTTGTAGGGTTAATATCAAGATCATAAACACTATCAGCAGTATGTATATATTTTATGTTATTGTATATTTTGGGTATTATGCATATTATATCACATTTTTGAATTTTATTTATTGTAAACTACAATGAATATTTGGATTAAGTTATTTGAAATGAGTGTTTAAATGTGTTCTAAATTATATATATATATATAAATGTTTGAGAAACTTGGTAAAATTGAGGAGTATGGGTGAAATGGTGATTTAAAATTATTTGAGAGTGTTCTTTTTGCAGGTTGTGTAATTGATAAATTTTGGGATGTCTAAATTATAGACAAAACTCTGGCGAATTTTTTTAGAGATTTTAATATAAAATGTTTATTTTGGGTTCCTATAACAAGTAAAGACTATTTATATACCATTTAATTTTATAAATTTAGTATTTGAAATTTTAAATTAGAAATGTGAAAATATTTATTAAACCAGTTGTGCCATTTTTGTACTGTATATGAGTATTTTACATATGCTGAAAATATATATTGTACATATATAGGGTATAAGGGTGTTACAGGTCCTGTCAGAGTAATTGAATTTTTGCTTAATGCTCTTCCAACGGCTGGTCCACGTGGCTTCCACTTATTGAGTGGAGATGTAACGACTTTTGACTTGAGTAATATTTAAATAGTCCGATCGGGCTTGCATCCGGTCTGGTCAGACTTTACTTGGTCTGTCCAATTCTTTGGCATACCTTCAACTAGGAAACCTACCGGATGTTTTGAGGAAAAATTGCCTTGTAAGGTACAGTAGAAATTTTCTTGAGTCCGGTCGGACTTTTGTGGTACTCTGAGAAAATGAAAGTACTTCTAACCATGAATCCTTCTGTGTGATTTACCTCTTTTGGTCATCCATGGTCTGGTTGGTGTGACTAATAGTACATTCAGACTTTACACGGTACAATGAGATTTTAGGAGTACTCTCCAGCGTTAAACCTTCTATGTCTTTTTGGCTCATTTCATCATCAAGGGTCCGGTCGGTCTATGGTCCGATCGGACGTTGCATATTTTTTCAAAAGAATTAAATTCTTGCAAAATAAAACTTAGTGCAAGTGTTAGATAAATTCAATTTGATAGCCTAAGATAAAAAAATAGGAGGGTTTGGTTAACATAATGTACAAATTTCACTAAAAATCTAAAGAAGTCAAGTGGATTTTGAAGGTTCATCAAGAATCAAGTAAGTTTTCTTTAATTTAAACTTGTTTTCTCTAAATTTTAAGAACATGTTAATTTGATTAATGAGAGGAAATTGGTTTTAATTGTTAAAATTGATAGTTACGAAGTTATTATGATGGATATATGTTGATTTAGTGATCAATTGGTTGAGATGGGCTTGATTGGTGAAATTAGGTATATGGATGAATATATGAAATTTGGATTTTTGATAGAGTTGATTATAATTATTGAAATGAATTATTTTGAAACTATTTTGATGAGTATATAATGATTTTCTGGTAAGATGATGAAAATGAGTTTGTTATGGTGAAGTTTGAGAAAGGTAGTAAGGAGAAATTAGGGTTTTTGTTGAAAGTTTGATAGAATTTGTGTAATTAGTGATAGTTTAGTATAAATTAAACATGAAAATGATTCTAATTGAATAATGTTTCTTATTGTGAGGTTCATGTGTGTGTTTAGGCCAAAATTGCCCTAAAGGAGGTATTTAGGGATTTAGAGAAGTAAGAGGTGAAGAGTAAATTGGGTGGATTTTGAAGCTTTTAAATGTTAGTATGTATTTTGTTAATATTTAAATTGATCATTACTGGTTGAAATTATCCTCATTGGCACACTTTGAAGGACTTTGTATTTCCTTGAAAGTGACATTGTGTATGAATGTGGTCACTCTTATCAAAGTTATGAATTGCACATTGGTTTGTGACTAAAAACTATGGTTTTATAGTAAATGATAATATTTTATATAATATGTTGAAAAATGTGGAATAATGAGAAATATAGAGGTGATTATGATTTGAGTTGATCACTAAAAATATGTGGAAATTATAAGAAAAGAAATGAAAAATGAGATGAAAATGAGAAAAATGTATAATGTTGATGTGTTTGTTTGCTTTGCACAATTACATGTTCTAGAATATTGAGATTGGCACTATAGAGTTAAACTGCCAATGATATATACGTCATGACTTTTTAAAGCCTTAAGGCAAGACACATTAGTGTCGGATACCTTGGTGTTGAGGAAGTAGCATTAGGGCAGTATTATATGACATTTGACCTCCAGTGTTGATAAGAGGCAATCTTAATGCAATATTATACGACACTTGATCTCCGGGATCAAGAGGGGATGACCTTCAGGCTGTATTATATGATACTTAGATCCTCGGTGTTAGACCTTTAGGTTGCGATAGGTCAAATCAATATTTCTGAAACTTGGATATTATATAAGGGGTTTGGTTGGGCCCAATGTGTGTGTTTGTGATATGTATATTAGATTTAAGGGTTGATGGATATTAAATGAGCATTGCATATTAAATGAGGCCCAAAGCATTTTTACGACATGAGACAAAATATTGGTTTTAAATATTTATTGTTATCAAAGTATGAACCAATAAGTGATATCGCACATGTGATGGAACTGCAGTGCAGGGGAGTTCTAATAGACATGGGTAGGTCTATGTCCTAAGACTGAGCTTGAAGTTAGGGTGTTGCCATCAGACAAAATCAGTTGTGCTGCTTTGCATGTAAATTTATTGTATAATTTTGAATATATAATGTACATTAACTTTATTTGATAAATACTTGGTTATGTAAGGAGAAATGATGAATTTTATGGAATGGAAATTTGGGAGTCTGATTTTGTTTCATGTTTAGTAATTTGTGATTTTGGAAATTATTAAAATTACAGATAAAATTTTGGTGAATTTTCCCATAGATTTTATTTTATAAATTAATCAAATTATATTTTAACTATATTTATCCAATTATAGTATATACATTTATAATGTTGTATTTTTTATATACCTAAACCGCCCTTTTTAGATTTTTGATTTAGGTCATCATTTTGTGAACGGAGATTTTTGCCCCAATTCCCGGTAAAATGGTTCTTGCGATTTTGACACTGTTTAGACTCGGAGCCTTAGACAGCATGGGCCAAAGCTCGGAGAAAATGGAGTTGCCACCCGGATGGGTCGGGAAAAAGAAAGGGGTGGATGACTCGATTCCTAAGGAATCCCCAATCCCCTAATGGGTTCGAAAAGTTGGGTACGTGTGGGGAAGGTGAGAAATGGCCCAGCACCCCCACAACGCCCGGTTCATTGGAACCGGCCTCCTTTTCAGGTCTTAATATTATAAAATTCTTAAATATAACAATATTATGCATACTACATATAACAATTAAAGAAAAGCATCATTATATTAAAATCAAAACAATGTCCAAACAAAGCAAATAAATGGACACCCATCCGAGGATGGAAACATGTCCTTACATCATCCATATCTAAACTAAATAGGACACCCACTGAAAAGTGAAAACATGTCCTTTATATTGGTCCAAAATAAAAGAAATTTAAATAACATGAAAATTAATTACTGAGGTACCCACAAAGTGGAAACATACCTCTTACAATTTTAATACCAAAACAAACAAATAATAAACATAATAATAAAGAAAATATCCATCCATGATAAATTAAATAAATCAAGCATTGAAATTAAATAAATCAACCATCAAAACATATAATAAACTACATAATCAAATCTAAAATTTAATAAAGTAATAAATATATAAATTTAGGTTTTGCATCTTAGAATAGGGTTTTTGGATTAGGGTTTTTGAAACTAGGGTTTTAGGGCTTAAAGAATTTTAGGGTTTTGGAAACTAGAGTTTATAATTTTAAAAGATTGGATTTAGGGTTTAAGATTTTTTATGTTTGGCCACTGGAATTAGGGTTCGAGATTTTTTAGGTTTACTAGATGGGGGTTTGAAAAAAATGAGGTTTTGGAATTTCGGGAATAAATTAAGATTTTCTTGGATTAGGGGTTTTGGTGGCTTTAGGTAGAATAGTTTGAGGAAAGAGTTACAGGGTGACAAGCTTTAAAAAAATTAAGGTTTTGATTTATCTTTTTAGAAGAAACATTGATTATGAAGATAAATTGAAATTTTGGAAAACAATTAGGTTTGTGAGACTTTAACAGAATAATTTAGGGTTTAAAAATTTTGGAAATAAAATAACAGTTTAGGGTTTTGATAATTTAATCAACGATTTAGGCTACTGGATGAATGGACAATTTGATCTATAAAACATATTATTATGTTTAATAATTTAGGTTACTGACTCAATATCAAAACAAATGATAGAAACATTTAAAAGAAAATATAGCAATAACATCGTATTCTTAAATAATTTATGAATCTAAACGTAAGAATGTTGTAAATATAATAAAATCAAAGATTTATAATCAAACCTCCGTTCGTTGGTTCCTCCACAATTGACTTCTAGATGAACAATGAACAAAGACAGCGTTGCTGTCTTTGATGGATTGATGACTGATCAGTGCTACTTGTTGCACTCTAATAAATACTACTAAAGCAAGTATATGAGGCTGCTGTAGTATTTCGGTGATCACCTCAAGGTCATCTCACAAGGAAGCTAGGTAGGCTAATTATTTATCAAATCGTAAATAACAAATTATCAATAAAATTAAATTGCTAAACAACTAATGAAAACAAAAAGGAGTTGAATTTAATGCAATTAAAGAAAATTGAACAAATATATTGATTCACTTAATAGAAAAGCCTAGGGTTTGCACTTCTCTGCTATGTATATGTATGAACGACTATTCCTCTCAACTGATTTAATTTCAAAGATCATATTTCAAGCAACTTAATTAATCGAATCAAGGAGATAAGCTCTCGCATTCAAACCTTTTTCGATTAATCTTATTACAATCAAAATGATCTTTTCCTTAGGTTTATATTTCTAATTCACCTAAGTCCGTAATTGAATTGTTCCAGCATTAGACTTCATTTCTCAATCCTTCATCTAAATACCTAAAACACATAATTGGAGGCCAATCAATTATATATTAACATTATTCCATTCAATTAAGAGAAATAAATTAGTTAAGAGCAATAACCATTTCATACTATCATAGTAGATCCATACAAACCCTAGACTAGATCAAAATTAGTTCATAGTAATGCTATCAAACAATTTCATCTCATTAAAATTCAAAGAAATCAATTTAGACATCAGAGTATTCATAAACAAAATTTCAATGAAACTTAAGAAATAGAGTTTAAGAACAAAACCGAATTACAATCTTCCTTTGCTTCTGAAGAATCTCTTGCTCAGATTTGTGCTAAAAGAATAATATAATGGCTAGAAATAATTTAATCTAGAGTGTTTGGATGAAAGTGAAATCAATTTCCAGAGAAAAATAGAGAACAGCTAAAAGTTGTGCGTAGAACGGCTGAACAAAGTGTGTCCAACGGCTGATGAAGAAGAAGTTCTCTCCCCCTTTCCCTAATTCTTCTATTTACACAAATCCTTTGCTAAAAATTCGGTGTCTTTTCTTTTTTTGGTCTCATGGAGTGATACGGCCAAGCTTGTGGCCATGCCAACGGATTAAAACTACCAAAATGCATGAAGAAAACAATAATTATCATAATAAATAAATAATAATTTTATGACAAAAACTAATAAAACAACTACCCCACACTTAAAACTTTGCTTGTCCTTAAGCAAATTTACATAGAATAAATTAAAAACTCAATTAACCTTAACTATAATTCAAGTATATAAGATGAAATCCTTTAATACTCAGCAATAAATAAATGCAATTTATTTCACTCAAGATTTTCTTAACTCATTCATTAATTCAAAAATAACAAATCTGATCTCTCATCTAAGTGTTTCTCTCAATTTCAAAGGTTAATTCACTCAAACTAATCATGACTGCATACTGCCGTAAACTTGCTTAATTATCCGATCTCTCTCACTGATTTTTCTCAAGAAATAATTCAAAGGTCTTTTCGTTTGGATGTAATGGGGCTAAGGCGAAGGTGTGAGAAAAGACATTTAAGTTGGAACATTAAGAAATGGAGTCTCTAAATTAGACAATAATCTTGCGTAGAAACTCATAACTCCCTCAAATAGCATATTCACCAACCCTTGATAGTCTCACATACTTGCATACTTAAAGAAAAGTAAATGAGTCGAAATTCCTCTTTGATGACTAATGCTAGAAAATATATGAATTTTGTATATATATATATCTTCTCATTTTATGTTTATTTATTATATATATATATACAAATTATAAAATTGCATTGAACATCTAGCTCAAATGTAGAGGAAAGAATAATCGACTCTTAGTCAAATACAATATGCAAAGTATGCATTTCAGCCCCAAATCTTACTAAAGCAATACTATATTTTTTAATTACTTACCCCACACTTATGAATTAAACCACTCCTATTGTCATATAATAAGAAACTTCATTCCTTAATGAAGGTATGATAATAATAGGAAAATGTTGAGTTGTGAATTGTGTTGATCAATCAAGAAAAGGTCAAAGGCTCAACTTGGCTCACTAATGAATTCATAATTAAGGGAGGTCTTTTTAAGCTAAAGGGGGTAATCCTAATTTTCCTTCATCATTTTAAAACTTGAGATGAAATCATAATGTGAGTTCAATTAGTATGCAAAAGCAAGCTCTAGAGATGCAAAATCATGAGGGTGCACACTTAAGAAAGAAAATCGATTGATAATAATATTCAATCTATGAGGCTCAAAACTTATAAAGGTTGGGTTCTCAGAGATTTATATGTCATGAATAGCAGAATGTGAAAATTGATCCTGAATGAATTCAAATGCTAATCTCTATGATGATACTCAAGGCTCAAATGTAATGCTAGAATTATAGAAAAGTTAATAAGTTTCCAACAATTATGCCATGAAAAACACACAATAACTCACAAAGAAAACAAAACCAAAAATTCACAATATTAACTCACAAAGAAAACAAAACAAAAAATTAAAGAAAAACTTAAAAATTACCCCATACTTATGAGTTACATTGTCCTCAATGTAAACAAAAGAAAAGATAGAAAGAACCTCTGTTGTGTCATGCATAATGAAGCTTTCGTACAAATAATCAACCTAAAAGAAAACAACTAAAGCAAATACCACGACTTCAGCTTAAATATGTGAGCAAGGAAAGTTGGAACCGGATAGCCCTCCTTTTCTCAATTAAGCTCAATGCTTCTGGCCTGTTCTCTGCAAGAATAAAAACACTTCCAATCTCCAAACCATCAAGCCTTAAATAAAAATAAAAGGGAAAATGAATAAATAAACTGAAGATACTAAACTAAAATGATAAAAACAATAACAATGGGTTGCTTCCCATCGAGCGCTTCTTTAACGTCGTCTTAGCTGGATGTTTCTGCAATAATTAAGGATCGTAGATCAAAGTACTATCGATAATCCTTACTTCTTGGAACCCCTCGTTATATGGTTTAACTCTCTGTCCATTTACTTTGAAAGTTTCATTCGTTCGAGAGTTAAGTAATTCTATGGCACCAGAAGGATATACCTAACTTATCTCGAAAGGACCGCTCCATCGAGACTTGAGTTTTCCTGGAAACAGTCGGAGATGAGAATTGAAAAGCAAGACCTTCATACCTGGGCTCAATGTCTTTTGTACCAAAATTCAATCATGAAGTGCTTTAGTATGATCCTTATAAATCCTTGAACTCTCATATGCCTCGTTCCTTAGTTCATCTAACTCCAAAATTTGCAAAAAATGTTCTCTCTTTGCCTTGTCCAAATCTAAATTCAGAGTCTTAATTGCCCAATATGCCTTGTGCTCTAACTCCACTGGTAAATGACAAGCTTTACCGAAAACCAATCGGTATGGACTCATACCCAAGGGAGTCTTGAAAGTAGTTCGATATGCCCACAATGCGTCATTTAATCTACTTGCCCATTCATTTCTTGATGAGTTGACTGTTTTTTCCAAAATTCCTTTGATTTGCTTGTTGGATGTTTCAACTTGTCCTGAAGTCTGTGGATGGTATGGGGTCGCCACTTTGTGTTTCACACCTGACTTGTGCATTAACTTCTCGAAAGGTTTGTTGTAGAAATGACTTCCCCCATCACTGATTATCACTCTTGGCGTGCCAAATCTGCTAAGAATATATTCCTTCATAAATTTAACAACCACATTAGCATCATTAGTTCGGGTGGGGATTGCCTGCACCCATTTTAAAACATAATCAACAGCAACTAAAATGTATTCATGGCCAAAAGATTTGGGAAAAGGACCCATGAAGTCTATTCCCCAAACATCAAACATTTCAACCACAATATAAGATTGAAGGGGCATTTCATTCCTCCTTCCAATGTTACCTACTCTTTGACAATGGTCACAATGCTTATAATATTCTTGAGAATCTTTGAATAGAGTAGGCCAGTAAAATCCACTTTGAAGCACTTTTCTGCAGTCTTTCTCCCTCCAAAATGACCACCGCAGTGAAGGTCATGACAAAATTGAAGAACACTCAGTTGTTCTTCCTCAGATACACACCTGCAAACTATCTCATCTTTGCATATCCCGAATAGGTAAGGTTCATCCCAAAAATAGAATTTACTCATGTGCAAAAACCTTTTCTTTTCCTAAAATGACATGTCAGAACACAAAATATCACAAGCAAGATAGTTAACAATATCTGCAAACCAAGGTGAATTCATTACCGCAAGCAATTGCTCATCAGGAAATGTTTCTAGATTTCTATGAATGCTATTAGATGCAAGATTTTCACCAAAGAAAGGTAACCTAGATAAATGATCAGCTACAACATTTTCACTTCCCTTAGTATCTTTGATTTGAAAATCAAATTCTTGCAATAATAGCACCCATCTAATTAAACGAGGTTTAGCATGTTGTTTTGTCAAGAGATATTTTAGAGCTGCATTATCTGAATGCACAATAATTTTAGACCTAATCAAATATGCTCTAAACTTATCTAAGGCAAAAACAACAGCTAGCATTTCTTTTTCAGTTGTAGTGTAATTAACTTGTGTGCTATTTATGGTCAAGCTAGCATAATAGATCACTCTTAAAAATTTCTCAACCCTTTGCCCAAGGACAGGTCCTACTGCATGGTTGGATGCATCACACATAATCTCAAAAGGTAAGGACCAAACAGGAGCTACAATTACCAGTGCACTGGTCAATTTTTCCTTAAGGGAATTGAAAGTTTGCATGCGTTGTGCAGTAAATTCAAATGGAACATATTTCCCAAGCAAATGACACAATGGTTAGCTTATTTTAGAAAAATCTTTAATAAACCTCCGGTAAAAACCTGCATGCCCAAGAAACCTTCTTATTCCCTTAACAAAGGTAGGTGGGGGTAACTTGGCAATCAACTCTACCTTAGCTTTGTCCACCTCAATCCCTTTACTAGACACAACATGGCCTAATACAATGCCGTGAGTAACCATGAAATGACTTTTTTCCCAACTCAAAGTGAGATTACAGTCAATGCATCTTTCAAGCATAAGAACAAGTTTACTGAGGCAATTATCAAAAGAGTCACCAAAAACTGAAAAATCATCCATAAATACCTCAATAAAGTCATCTATCATGTCCGTGAAAACATACATCATGCATCTCTGAAAAGTTGCAGGCGCATTGCACAAGCCGAAGGGCATACGTCGAAATGCATAAGTCCCAAAAGGGCAAGTAAAAGTGGTCTTGGATTGATCCTCTGTAGCTATTGGCATCTGATAATAACCTGAAAGTCCATCCAAAAAGCAATAGTGTGAGTGCCCAGAAAGTTTATCCAACATTTGATCAATAAAAAGAAGAGGGAAATGATCTTTCTTTGTGGCATTATTTAACTTCCCATAGTCTATACACATTCTCCACCCAGTGGTAGTCCTAGTAGGAACCAATTCATTCTTTTCATTTTTTACCACAGTGATTCCTGATTTCTTAGGCACTACATGTACTGGACTAACCCACTCACTATTGGCTATCGGATATATCACTCCTTCATCAAGCAATTTAAGCACTTCCTTCTTAACCACTTCACTCATGTTCGGGCTAAGGCACCTTTGGGTCTCTCTCACAGGTTAAGCTCCCTCTTCTGAGATAATTCTATGCATGCACATTGAAGGGCTAATACCTTTGATATCACTCAACCCCCATCCTATAGCTCTTTTCAATCTTTTTAATTCACTCACCAACCTCATCTCTTCCCTTTCACTAAGTTCGCTAGAAATTATCACAGGTAAGGTGTTGTGATCTCCTAAAAACACATATTTAAGATTTTTAGGCAACTCTTTTAGCTCTAACTCAAGTGCTCTTCTTTTTGGATGGAGGGGAGCTCAAATGACAGTTCCTCTTTAAATTCCTCTATTTCATCACTTTCTAATATATCAAGGCAACTGGCTACTTTTGAGTAAAAAATATCCAAGCCACAATCTAAGGTCAGTGCCAGCTCCAATTTATCCGAAGAACCTGTTTGCAAGAAAATATCTGAAACAACTCCATTAATACAATCAATTAAAGAGCAATCCTCATATAATGCAGTTGTAGGAATAGGAGAAGTGTTAAAAAAATAGAAAATTCAACCGTTTGTCCCAAGACAATCATTGACAATTTACCATTTTTAACGTCAATCAAGGTGTTAGTCGTAGACATAAAAGGCCTACCCAATAAAATAGTGTGTGCGGATGGTGTAGGGTTATTTCCTTCCATGTCAAGGACTATAAAATCCATGGGCACTATCAACCCACCAACCTTAACTAACACATCTTCTATAACTCCTTTCTGGAATCTAAGAGATCTGTCAGCTAATTGCAAGACTATTTTAGTAGGTTTAAGTTCCCCAAGTTCTAGTTCAAGATACACAAAGTAAGGCATCAAATTAACACTGGATCCTAAATCACACATGCCATCAGTCCCCTTTCCATTCCCCATTGTAATTTTAATTATAAAGCTGCCAGGATCCTTTAGCTTTGGAGGTAGTTTATGCTGCAAAACAGCACTAGCTACCTCTGATACTATCACCTTTTTATTTGGCTCATACCTCTTTTTCTTTGTGTTCAATTCCTTGAAGAATTTAGCATAAGCCGGCATGTTCTTTATTGCTTCAAGTAAAGGTAAGTTAATACTTACCTTAGACAGCATGTTGAAGATGTCTGAAAATTGCTTATCTTGTTTATCATTCTTCAACCTGCTGGGGAATGGTATAGGTGGCCGGTAAGGATTACTTGCCTTGTGTAAATCTGCTGAAGGAGATTGCTCCATTGATTTTTCTCTAGCACCCTTGTCCTCTGGTTCTCCTTCCTTTTTATTTTCTTGATCACCTACATTTACAGAATTATTTTCAACACCATTATTTAGTACCTTACCACTTCTAAGAATAGTCACTACTTGTACTTGCTCAGGTTGACTCAGAAATTTTCCTTTTTGTTGAATCTGCATCTGTTGTGCAAGTTGTCCCACTTGGGTCTCCACTTTCTTGAAAGACGCTTCCAATGAATCCAACCTTTTGTTATTCATCTCTTGATTCTTGGTACTGACTTGGATAAAAGCATATAAACTATCCTCCAAACTCTCTCTCTCTTAGGCTGCCCTTGATTTGAAGATTTCCCTGGTGGTTGATTTTGTCTTTGGAGCAAATGGAAAGGCTGTTGAGATTTATTTGTTGCCCACGAAAAGTTTGGATGATTATGCCAACCAGGATTGTAAGTGTTTGAGAAAGGATCATTCCAGGCCCTTGGTTAGTATCCCCCCATAGCATTAACTTGCTCAGCCTCATCTCCATAAGACTCATACACAGAGGGGCATATATTTGCTCCATGCCCAAAAGTTCCACAAATTCCACACACTTCTTGAGTGGATGAGAAAGCATTGTTCTTCATGTTTAGCATCTGCACTTGTCTTGTCAATTCAGCTATCTGATTGGCCATCTCACTGTTGGCTTCCACTTGATTTACCCCTTTACTTCTTCCTCTTACACTTTTTTGTTGGGAATTAGCTCCTAGCATTTCAAAGATTTCATAAGTCTCTTCTGCTGTCTTTTCTCCCATAGCTCCCCCAGCTGCATTATCAACAATATTCTGAAATTGTTGGGTTAGACCATCGTAGAAAAACTGATTCAGCAGTTGAAGTGGGTAGTGATGGTGTGGACACTGGATTAACAACACCATGAAATGGCTTTCCTTCAAATTGAGCAAATGTAGCTATTTTTCCTCTTAATTCAGCTGTCTTCTGATGTGAGTAAAATTTGCCCATAAACTTGTTATAGACTTGCTCCCAAGTTGTCAAAGAATTTTCAGGCAACATCATAAGCCATCTTTTTTCCCTATCTTTTAATGTGTATGGAAAACACCTCATCCTCAACTGGTCTTCTGTTAGTCCTCCTAATGGAAATGTGTTGAGGGTGGAGTAGAAATTCCGGATAAAATTCAAAGGATCCTCATTCGAAACTCCATAGAAAGATGGCAGCATGTTGTAATGGATATTCTTCAACTCGTAATTTCTTGCTGCATCTGTCAATCTTATACATGAGGTGGAAGTCCCAATGACAGGTCTGGCAAAATCTCTCATAGTTATTCGCCTTTCGTCTCCCATATTGGTAGATTGCACAGTATCCGACTCAAAATCAGTGTTAGACAAATGATCTTAATTTTGATCCTTGACAACTCAAATGGATGATCTATTTTAACTTGTGTTTGAGAAATCTTGTTGCAGGATTAGGTTACTTCAAATAAGGTGAACATAACACTTATAGCGGTCGCACCTCAACTGAATACGACCGCTCCATGCAATTACAGAATGAAACCTTGTCACAGTAGGTTTCGCGGTCAGAAGTTCGACCATAGTCGCGACCGCTCATACATAATAGCGACCGTCCTAATATTTGCCCGACCGCTACTCAAGGAACTTAAATCATTACAAGCACAGTAAGGTTCGCGGTGACAAGAACGGTGAATGATTCGACCTCGCTTACCACTTTAGCGACCGCCCCATTCAGAGTCGCGACCGCCCAACAATTCAAGAAGAAATTGCTCAAAGAGACAGTAGTGTTCGCGTCCTCAGGTGCGTCCAGAAGTTCGACGCGAGAATGTGAGTTCGACCGCGAAAACCTACCAAGGGCGACCGCGAAGATTCAAATTATGGCGGACATCTCTTTTGCTCTGTCAGAAAGTGACACGTGACATGACCGTTGTAAACCCACTTCAATATTCAAAAAGGGCGACCGCACCTATGCTTGGCGCGACCGTCCCGACAAACACAGCATGGGCAAGAAACGGTCCGACAAAAACATCATGGGCAAGATTCCAGTTGTAGAGCACTAAAATTCGACCGTTGAACTTTTTCAAAAGTAGCGACCGTCCCTGGTTAAAAGGACGACCGCGTGAATCATGAGCGCGACCATCCTTGTATGAAGGGCGACCGCTAAGTGCTTCGGACAGTTTAAGTAAAGAAGGTCTAATCTGCCAAGACTTTATTCTAAACAGCAATAACGGCTAGTAAGACCACATTGGCTATAAATACAATGTTTCCATGAGAAAACAAAAAAAAAATAACATTATTAAGAAAAGATTTTCATAGCCAAACAACAAATTTCCTTTTGCTTAAACTTGTATTTGAATTGTTATGAATGTTAGGTGTTAGCATTGAAAACACCATTGTATAAGTTTGAGTGTAAGCTTGGGAAACACTTAGGTTGAGAGAGTGAGCCTTGTAAAACTCTTGTTTGGGTTGTAAGTGTGAGCCTAAGAAAAACACTTGTAAAGTTGGAAGTGAGCTTGTGAAAACTTCAAAGACTAGTGGAACCTTAACAAGTTGTTAAGGAAGTGGATGTAGGATTGAAGTAAATCCGAACCACTATAAATCTTGTGTGTTCTTACCTTCCTCCATTACTCAACCAACTCTCTATTCCGCATTTCTTGTTTGTTGAGTTTTTTAAATTGTCATTATTTCTTGACGAAACCAATTCAGCCCCCCCTCTTGGTTGCCATCTTGGGACAACAATTGGTATCAGAGCCCTGAGATTTCTTAAACTTAATTGTGAAATCTGATCCACAATGGCAACTTCTTCTTCATCAAGCTCTCATGGAAATCTTAACTCTATTCTTAGACCCTACTTTGATGGAACGGATTACTCATACTGGAAACACAAAATGTATTTGTTTCTAGACAGTGAAGGGATTGAACTATGGGATTTCGTGGAAAATGAGTGGAAATCTCCTACTCATGAGGTTGACGGTATTCAAGTTGCACTTCCCAAAGCTCAATGGTCAACTAGCAATATCAGAGATCGATTCAAGAACAATAGAGCTGCTTCCATCTTGATGAACTCCATTTCAAGAGAAGAAGGTGGAAGAGTTCAACATTTAACTTGTGCACATTGTATTTGGAAAACACTTGAAAACTACCATGAAGGTACAACTCAAGTAAGATTTACCAAGAAACAAATGCATGTTCATGAGTATGAGCTATTCAAGATGAAACCAAATGAAAATGTCACCGACATGACAAATCGCTTGCTTGCTATTGTCAATGAACTGAAGAAGTATGGCAAGGTATATGATCAAGGTGATGTAAACAGTAAAATCTTGAGAGCCCTAAGAGCTAGAAAGAACTTTGAATCCAAAGTATCATCCATAGAAGAAGCTCATGATCTCAGCACATTAAGAACCGACGAGCTAGTTGGTAAATTACTCACTTTTGAGCTGCACAGTGAAAAAGAAGAAGATCAAGGTGAGAAAGAAAAGAGAAAACCAATTGCACTCAAAGCAATCAAAGAAGTTGAGAGCTCAAGCAATGAAGGTACTGATGATGAAGATGAAATGGCAATGTTCTCAAAAAGAATGAATGAATGGAAAAGGAAGAAAAGACTACAAGCAAACAAAGGTACACCTCCTAAATTCTCCTTCAAAGATAAAGAAAAGAAAAATGAGGTAAAATGCTATGAATGTGGAAAAACCGGTCACATCAAGTCGGATTGCTACAAATTAAAGAACAAAAGGAAATGGGATAAAGAAAAGAAAAAGTCTCTCAAAGCCACATGGGATGACTCTTCCTCAAGTGAAGAAGAAGAAGAGGAAGGAATTGCAAATCTTTGTCTCATGGCTATTAAAGATGACTCCAATGAGGTAAGTACTCAATCCTTTGATCTTGTAGCACATGATGATATAAGTGATATAAATGATAGTGATTTGATTGAGCACATGAATTCTAAAATAGAAAAATATTTCTCTAGAATGATGCTCTATAAAGAGAAAAACTCTAAGTTAGAAAAGGATTTTATATGCTTAAAGAACTCTACCTTAGAATTGAAAACCTCAAATGAACACTTAATGAATACAATAGGAGAATTAAATAAAAGCTCACATGACTTAGAAAAGGTGATTAAAGAAAATGAGACATTGAAGAATGAACTAAAAGAACTAAAAGAATCAATTTCCAGATTTCATAAAGGAAAGGAAGCATTGAACACATTAATTAATAATCAAAGATCACCTTCCTTGAAATATGGATTAGGATTCAATGGCTCAATCAACATTGCACCTAGTAAACCAACTTTTGTGAAAGCATCTACAACTAAAATTTCTGATGTTCATATCAAAGATGCTTGCACCAAGTCTAAAAGAACTTCTTACGGTTCACTAGGAGATAAAGCCAAAAACAATTATGCATTGTTGTTTACTAAACTTGTACAAAAGAAATCACATACTTGTAGTTGTATGTATAATGCAAAAAGAAAAATGCAGAAGCATAGGATACCATGGCAATGCACATATTGCATGAAATTTGGTCACAAAAATTTCTATTGTTATATAAGAAAAGCTCATCTAAATTTAGAAGGCACTCTTTCTACTAACCATCAAGGACCCAACTATATGTGGGTACCTAAAAAAGGATGATCACAATTGGCTTGCAGGTATGCCTAAAATCTACTACCAATGAAAGCACATGGCTTGTGGATAGTGGATGCTCAAGGCATATGACTGGAAATGCAAAGCTCTTTACAAGTATTACCTATAAACATGGAGGTAACGTAACTTTTGGAAACAATGCTAAAGGTAAAATTCTTGGTGTTGGCTCCATTGGTTCTATTGGTAAGGATTTAATTGAAGATGTATGGCTTGTTGATGGTTTGAAACATAACTTGCTAAGTGTTAGTCAACTTTGTGATAAAGCATACTTTGTTAAGTTTGATTCCAAGGAATGCAAAATCACAAATTCAAATGATGTTATCATATTTAAGGGTACTAGAACAAACAACACTTACAATGTAAGCATACATTCTGATCATACATGTTTAATGTCCACCAATAATGATGCATGGTTATGGCATAGAAGACTAGGACATGCTGGTATGGATCAATTGAAATATATTTGTAATGAGAATTTAGTTGATGGCTTACCTAAGATAAAATATGATAAAGATAGGATTTGTGAACCTTGTCAACATGGTAAGCAACATAAAAGCTCATTTAAAACAAAGAATGTATAAGCACCTCTAGACCTTTAGAGCTCATTCATTTAGACTTGTTTGGACCAAATAGAGTTACAAGCTTAGGAGGCAAATCATATGCATTTGTTCTTGTTGATGACTACTCTAGATTCACATGGGTTAATTTCTTAGCTCAAAAGAATGAAGCCTTTAATTACTTCAAAACCTTTGCAAAAAGAGTTCAAAATGAAAAAGGATATGTGATCACATCTATTAGAAGTGATCATGGCAAAGAATTTAAAAATGAAAACTTTGAAAACTTTTGCAATGAAATTGGCATTTCACACAATTTTTCTGCTCCTAGAACTCCACAGCAAAATGGTGTAGTTGAAAGGAAAAATAGAACTTTAATTGAAATGGCTAGAACAATGCTCAATGAATATGATTTACCATCTTATTTTTGGGCGGAAGCCGTTAATACAGCTTGTTACATTGCAAATCGTGTTTATAAAAGGCATTTAACTAATAAAACTTCTTATGAGCTATGGAATGGAAGAATACCCAGAATTGGATATTTTAGAGTATTTGGATGCAAATGCTTCATATTGAATACCAAGGATAATCTTGGAAAATTCTCATCCAAATCAGATGAAGGCATATTCTTAGGATATTCATCATATAGCAAAGCATATAGAGT
Organism: Garcia nutans; assembly: GCA_947685225.1. Taxonomy (NCBI): domain Eukaryota; kingdom Viridiplantae; phylum Streptophyta; class Magnoliopsida; order Malpighiales; family Euphorbiaceae; genus Garcia; species Garcia nutans. Next base: position 23,855,525 of record CANTUV010000007.1, on the reverse strand, counting down.
ATTTAATATGAAAACTCTAGTTATAGAAGAATCAATGCATGTTGTATTTGATGAATCATCTAAACTTGATCAAAAGAAAGGTATTACTTTCAATGACCCTGCAGGCACTCTTGAACCTCTTGAATCTATTGATGCTCCAAAGATCAATCAACTTGAAGAAAAGGCTCAAGATCTACCTAAGGATTGGCAATACAAGAAAGATCATCCAAAGGAACTCATCATTGGAGAAACATCAAAGGGAGTAACTACTAGATCTAAAATTAATCATGTTGATGTTAATGTTGCTTTTGTTTCTCAAATTGAACCAAAAACTATTGAGGAAGCTTTAAATGATGAAAATTGGATAATTGCAATGCAAGATGAACTTAATCAATTTGAAAGAAATAATGTTTGGCAACTTACTCCTAGACCTATAGATCATTCTATAATAGGATGCAAATGGGTTTATAGGAATAAGCTTGATGAAAATGGTCACATCATTAGAAATAAAGCAAGATTGGTAGCCAAAGGTTATAATCAAGAAGAAGGTATTGACTATGATGAAACCTTTGCCCCCGTAGCTAGATTGGAAGCTATTAGAATATTACTTGCTTTTGCATGTCATATGAATTTTAAGCTTTATCAAATGGATGTTAAAAGTGCATTTCTAAACGGACTCATAAATGAAGAAGTTTATGTTGAACAACCTCCTGGTTTTGAAAACTACAAATTTCCTGATCATGTTTTCAAACTTACCAAAGCTTTATATGGATTAAAGCAAGCACCTAGAGCTTGGTATGATAAACTTAGTGCATATTTGCTTGAAAATGGTTTTTCAAAAGGAAAAGTAGACACAACTCTTTTTGTTAAAAAGGATAAGCACAACATTTTGATTGTACAAATTTATGTGGATGACATAATATTTGGAGCTACTAATGAAGCCCTGTGCAAAGAATTTGCTTCTTGTATGACTAGGGAATTTGAAATGAGCATGATGGGTGAACTCAAGTTTTTCCTTGGACTGCAAGTCAAGCAATGTAAAGATGGGATCTTCATCAACCAATCCAAATATACAAAAGAACTCATCAAGAAATTTGGAATGGATGGCTGCAAAACTAGCAAAACTCCTATGAGCACATCATTGAAATTAGGTAAAGATGATAATGGTAAAGTAGTAGATGAGAAGAAATATCGAGGTATCATCGGATCACTACTTTACTTAACTGCTTCTAGGCCTGATATAATGTATAGTGTATGTCTTTGTGCTAGATTTCAAACTAGTCCTAAAGAATCACACTTGAATGCCACTAAGAGAATCTTGAAATATTTGAGCGGTACAATACATTTAGGACTTTGGTATCCTAAAAACACATCATTTCATATTATAGGATTTTCAGATGCAGATTATGCTGGTAGTATATTAGATAGGAAAAGCACAACAGGAGCATGTCACTTTCTTGGTAATTGTCTAGTTTCTTGGCATAGTAAGAAACAAGCATCAGTTGCTTTATCCACAACGGAAGCTGAATATGTTGCAGCATGTTTTTGTTGCACACAAGTATTATGGATGAAACAACAATTGCTTGACTATGGTAAAATGTTTAACAATATCTCCATTAAATGTGACAACACTAGTGCTATCAATTTGTCTAAGAATCCTATCCAACATTCTAGATCCAAACACATAGATATTAGACATCATTTCTTAAGAGAAAATGTACAAAATCAGAATATAATCTTAGAATTCATAGATACAGAAAATCAACTTGCTGATGTCTTTACAAACCCTTGAATGAAGATAGACTTAACTTCATCAAACTCAATTTAGGAATGATTGATGGAATCACTTTGAGTTAATTAGAATTTTTTGCCTTAAAATAAAGTTTCTATGTGCATGAAATTAATTTTTTCTTAACACACTTAGAATATCTTCCATCTTTCCTTGAATCTTTTATTTTTGAGTATGTAGCGGTCGCTCCAGTGTTCTTTCGCGCTCGCTACTTCGTCTGCTAGTTTCATTCAATAAAAATCTCTGAGCGCGGTCGAGAAAATTTTTGCGCGATCGCACCAATTTGAATAGTTTCGACCGTTACAGATGTTTTCTTCACTCGCGAGCGTACTGATCATAATAATGGTCACTGTACACCATTTCGCGATTGCACCTTGTTAAATCTGCGACCGCACCCTGTACACTCTGCTCCAAAATTTATAACCGTTGGCTGTGTGACAGGTCGCAACTCTCAACTCTCAACAGTCATAAACGGCTATTTTCTTTACTTCATCTATTTAAAAGTGTTTTGCAACAGTTTATCTGATATTTTGCCTATCAAAGCACACAAACTTACTTCTGAAACCCTAAAAAACTTCTACATCTCAATCACCCTCTGTTTTCCAGTTTACTTCTACTCTTTCTAATCTAATGGCTCCCAAAAGAAAAACCACTTCCAAAATTAAGGGTCAAGCTAAGAGAGTTCCAGGAATCACCATTAGAGAACCTGTTGTTGAACCTCCATCTCCTCCACAATCAAAAAGGGGTGAGAAAATTCACAAACCTCATCACCAAACCACTGAGGAAGACATTAGGTATGCCATGCTAAAGAAGAAGAAGGTTGAAGGCACCAAATCACCTTTTGGTGGGATGCTGTCTGCCTTGGGCATCAAGGACGAAATTGAAGGATTGTTGGATGTCCTTGGATGGAGAAATTTTGTCTTTCCAGAAGAGGTAGGTTACTCTAGTCTAAGTAAGGAGTTTCTAATGTCATTCCAGATAGAGAAGAGTGCAAACTCTGCACTAGGGTGGTATGGGGTTAGGTTCAAACTCTTTGATCAGTATCAATTCTTAACTCTTGAAGATTTTGGCAGAATTTGGAACTTCCCTTCTGAAGGTATAACCTCCTACAATGACCAAATCTTCTCAAACCCAACCCTTTCTGATTTCTGGCGAGAAATTTCCATTGAAACTTCCTTTGAAAAGGAATCTAAAGCCAGGCACATCAAATCTCTCACCCACTGGATGCTCCATAGGATTATCACCTATACCATTCACCAAAGAGCAGATGGGAATGAGAAAGTAACCAAGAGAGACCTTATCTTTCTCTATGCTTTCACCCACAACATCAAAATGAACACAACCAAGTTCTTGATTGATACCTTTTATCATCATGCTGTTACAAGAACTGGTACCTTCTTCCTATCCTCTCAAGTTACTCAAATAGCTAGGCACCTAAACCTTCTGAATGATTTGAACTTAGCCACTTTGAGGAACCCTTTCACTCTAGCCTCCAATGCTATCACAATGGATTACTTAGAGCATGCTGGTTGTGTAAGGAAGATAGAAGGGTCATATGTATACTGCTATGGCAAGAAAGGAGTTATGGATAAACAAAAGAAAAGGCCAAGGTATACAATTGAGGAAGAGGGAGATTCTGTAGAAGTTGCAGTAGAACTACCTTCAAAAGCTGCTTCATCAAAAGCTGCTCATGAAACTGCTTCATCCTCCACACAACTCATCCTCCAAGCTATCAAAACTCTCTCCAGGAAACTCACTAAGTTCAAGAAAAGTGTTTCCAAGAGATTCCAGCACTTAAACAAGAGGATAGACCTTATATCCCACATGCACCATGATCTTTATGACATGCAAGGCAAATTGGACTTGCCTCAATGCAATCTTGAAGATTGGGATATAAGTGATCACACCCAAAGCGTTGCTGAAGAAGAAGAGTCCATTAGCACTAGCTCTGCCTCTGTTGCACCTCAAGATAAGGGGAAAGCTCCTTTAGTTGAAGAAGAGTTAGACATAGATGATGACTCAGAATAAGCTTAGCTTTAATTTGTTTTTGTTTGCATTTTCATATGTTTACTGCTTATCTTTCATGTCTTGTACTTTCCTTCACTTTAATATATATAATGTTTATATTCCCTTTCATTGTTTCGTTTGTTTTTAACATTTGTTTCATTTTGCCTCTGACAATGGGGGAGAAAATATCAAAATGGAATGAAAATACAATAATGGGAAAACATAATGGGAAAACAAGAACAAACAAGAACAATTTGTTACAATTTGTTGAACATTTGAACAACTATGAAAATTTGTTGAACATTTGCAAATAAAGTGAAAAAATGTTTATGGGGGAATGTTTGCATCAAACAATAACATATGTTGAAAGATACATCTCATAATACATTCACAATGCTCTTAACCATGATTGTTGCATATGTTAAGGGGGAGCATCATTCCATTTGAATTGTCAAAGTCAAAATGGGGGAGATTGTTAGACAAATGATCTTAATTTTGATCCTTGACAACTCAAATGGATGATCTATTTTAACTTGTGTTTGAGAAATCTTGTTGCAGGATTAGGTTACTTCAAATAAGGTGAACAGAACACTTATAGCGGTCGCGCCTCAACTGAATACGACCGCTCCATGCAATTACAGAATGAAACCTTGTCACAGTAGGTTTCGCGGTCAGAAGTTCGACCATAGTCGCGACCGCTCATACATAATAGCGACCGTCCTAATATTTGCCCGACCGCTACTCAAGGAACTTAAATCATTACAAGCACAGTAAGGTTCGCGGTGACAAGAACGGTGAATGATTCGACCTCGCTTACCACTTTAGCGACCGCCCCATTCAGAGTCGCGACCGCCCAACAATTCAAGAAGAAATTGCTCAAAGAGACAGTAGTGTTCGCGTCCTCAGGTGCGTCCAGAAGTTCGACGCGAGAATGTGAGTTCGACCGCGAAAACCTACCAAGGGCGACCGCGAAGATTCAAATTATGGCGGACATCTCTTTTGCTCTGTCAGAAAGTGACACGTGACATGACCGTTGTAAACCCACTTCAATATTCAAAAAGGGCGACCGCACCTATGCTTGGCGCGACCGTCCCGACAAACACAGCATGGGCAAGAAACGGTCCGACAAAAACATCATGGGCAAGATTCCAGTTGTAGAGCACTAAAATTCGACCGTTGAACTTTTTCAAAAGTAGCGACCGTCCCTGGTTAAAAGGACGACCGCGTGAATCATGAGCGCGACCATCCTTGTATGAAGGGCGACCGCTAAGTGCTTCGGACAGTTTAAGTAAAGAAGGTCTAATCTGCCAAGACTTTATTCTAAACAGCAATAACGGCTAGTAAGACCACATTGGCTATAAATACAATGTTTCCATGAGAAAACAAAAAAAATAACATTATTAAGAAAAGATTTTCATAGCCAAACAACAAATTTCTTTTTGCTTAAACTTGTATTTGAATTGTTATGAATGTTAGGTGTTAGCATTGAAAACACCATTGTATAAGTTTGAGTGTAAGCTTGGGAAACACTTAGGTTGAGAGAGTGAGCCTTGTAAAACTCTTGTTTGGGTTGTAAGTGTGAGCCTAAGAAAAACACTTGTAAAGTTGGAAGTGAGCTTGTGAAAACTTCAAAGACTAGTGGAACCTTAACAAGTTGTTAAGGAAGTGGATGTAGGATTGAAGTAAATCCGAACCACTATAAATCTTGTGTGTTCTTACCTTCCTCCATTACTCAACCAACTCTCTATTCCGCATTTCTTGTTTGTTGAGTTTTTTAAATTGTCATTATTTCTTGACGAAACCAATTCACCCCCCCCTCTTGGTTGCCATCTTGGGACAACAATCAGAAATTTCCTCCTCTGTATAAAACCCGTTATACAGTTCAAACTCTTCTCTGCTCCTTTTCACTCTTTGAATTTTTGAAATAAGTGGGCAAAGCTCTCCTCCGAGTGATCTCCTACCTTGCATAAACAAAATTTTTGGAAAAAGGAATTATTAAAAGCAAAAGAAAAATGAAATAAAATGTGAACAATGAAAAATAATTTAAAATATTTATGACTAATAAACAATTATGCCAATTAGCTTCCCCGGCAACGGTGCCAAAAACTTGTTGCGCTCTAATAAACACTACTAAAGCCACACTCGCAAGTATACGAGGCTGCTATAGTATTTAGGTGAACACCTCAAGGTCGTCTCACAACGAAGCTAGATAGGCTAATTATTTATCAAATCGTAAATAAAAAATTATCAATAAAATTAAATTGCTAAACAACTAATGAAAACAAAAAGGAGTTGAATTTAATGCAATTAAAGAAAATTGAACAGATATATTGATTCACTTAATAGAAAAGCCTAGGGTTTGCACTTCTCTGCTATGTATATGTATGAACGGCTATTCCTCTCAACTGATTTAATTTCAAAGATCAGATTTCAAGCAACTTAATTAATCAAATCAAGGAGATAAGCTCTCGCATTCAAACCTTTTTCAATTAATCTTATTACAATCAAAATGATCTTTTCCTTAGGTTTATATTTCTAATTCACCTAAGTCCGTAATTGAATTGTTCCAGCATTAGACTTCATTTCTCAATCCTTCATCTAAATACCTAAAACACATAATTGGTGGCCAATCAATTATATATTAACATTATTCCATTCAATTAAGGATAAGAGAAATAAATCAGTTAAGAGCAATAACCATTTCATACGATCATAGTAGATCCATACAAACCCTAGACTAGATCAAAAATAGTTCATAGTATTGCTATCAAAAAAATTCTTCTCATTAAAATTCAAAGAAATCAATTTAGACATCAGAGTATTCATAAACCAACTTTCAATGAAACTTAGGAAATAGAGTTTAAGAACAAAACTCAATTACAATTTTTCTTTTATTCTGAAGAATCTCTTGCTCAGATTTGTGCTAAAAGAATAATGTAATGGCTAGAACTAATTTAATCTAGAGTGTTTGGATGAAAGTGAAATCAATTTTTAGAGAAAAATGGAGAACAGCTGAAAGTTGTGTGTAGAACGGCTGAAGAAAGTGTGTCCAACGGCTGATGAAGAAGAAGTTCTCTCCCCCTTGCCCTAATTCTTCTATTTATACAAATACCTTGCTAAAAATTCGGTGTCTTTTCTTTCTTTGGTCTCATGGAGTGACACGGCCAAGCTTGTGGTCGTGTCATGTGACACGGCCTTTGGCTTGGCCGTGTCACCTAGGTGTGTCATCTTCTATTTCTCCTTTGGTCTTCTTTGTTCTTTGAAGATGAGAGTGACATGGCCAAGCTCCTGGCCGTGTCTCCTGGGTGTGTCAACTTCTGTGACTTTTCTTTGGTTCTTCTTTGTTCTTGGCTTAGGATGGGTTACGGCCAATCATGTTACACAGCCAGTGGCTTGGCTGTGTCACCTGACAGTGTCAGCTTCTGCCAAATTTTCCTTTCTTTCTTGGTTTCTTTGGTTTTTCCCTTTAGGTGAGACACGGCCAGTGGCTTGGCCGTGTCTCCTACCCGTGTTATGATCTGCCAAAAATTTCCTTGAGGTGACACAGCCAAGCTTGATTTGGCTTGGCCATGTCTTGCTTGCTCATGCTCTTCTTTCTTTGTTTTGATCTTCCAAGGGAGTTTTGCACTTTAACCTAAAACAAACACTTAAAATAAACTTTAAACAAGAATCAAATGAAACATTAACTAAAAACACATAAACATCACACTAAAAACTAGTACAAAAATGACATAAACACTGGGATAAATTAAAAACTACCAAATTGATGAAATCACTAAATAAACAGATTAAAACTACCAAAATGCATGAAGAAAATAATTATCATATTAAATAAATAACAATTTTATGACAAAAACTAATAAAACACTACTCGTTGTTGATTTCTTTTTGTTGTCTTCTGCTTTGCAGTTTAATTTTTCTTCATATTAATTGCAGACCCTCTTCATGTTAATTGCCACCCTTGTTAAAGTCTAAAATGTTATTATTTATAGGTAAAACCTCACTCGAAATCCCTAACCCTAATATTAATCCATCCTTAAAACAAATTTTAATTCAATTTGGAAACTAATTTCAAAAAAAACAATTGAAATCATGTCGACCCGGGCCAACCAGGTCGACATGAGTTAAGGCCAGGTCGACTTGGTTGCCCTAGGTCGACATGAGTCCAACCTCATGTCGATCTGGGCTGCCAGATTAACATGAGGCATACTCATGTGGACCTGGTCCCTCCAAGTCAACATGAGCAATTGTTCATGTCTCCCCGGTCGGCCTGACTCGAATTATTCTTGCCTTTTTTAGCTTTTCGACCGAAAAGTTTTAATTTGGGCCGATTCAACTTGATTTTAGGGTTTTACAATTGAATTTATGACTCTTTTATCCGAACTGACTTCTTAGAAGTTATAAATCAGATCGAATTTATTTTGGCATTCTTCAATTAAGACCGTACTAACTCAGGGCCAAAATTAAGAGTCTATAGTTTGACCCCTGCTTGAATGATCCGATACTTTCAGTAGAAGAGAGTGAAAAGCAACATGACTTTGAGCAGATTTTGGATGAGGATGGATACTTGGATTTGATTTGGGTACTTGGACCCGATATTGAATTGATTTGGCTTACCTTTTATCAGTTGAGAATTTTGGCTTAACTGGTTGTTCCATTCTTTAATGGATTGTGGGTCTTCACCCTAAAATTGGATCTTCATCCTTGGCATCGAGTCTTCACCCTTGAAAATGGATCTTCATCCTTTGGACTTCAGGTCTTCACCCTTTGAAAATGGATCTTCATCCTTAGAAATTGGGTCTTCACCCTTGAAAATGGATCTTCATCCTTTGGACTTTGGGTCTTCACCCTTTGAAATTGGATCTTCATCCTTGGAATCAAGTCTTTACCTTTGAAAATGGATCTTCATCCTTGGAATCAGGTCTTTACCTTTGAAAATGGATCTTCATCCTTGGAAATCGAGTCTTCACCGTTGAAAATGGATCTTCATCCTTTGGACTTCAGGGTCTTCACCCTTGGAAATTGGATCTTCATCCTTGGAATCAGGTCTTCACCTTTGAAAATGGATCTTCATCCTTGGAAATTAGGTTTTCACCCTTGAAAATGGATCTTCATCCTTGGAAATCAGGTCTCCTTTGAAATTGGATCTTCATCCTTGGAATCAGGTCTTCACTCTTTGAAAATGGATCTTCATCCTTGGAAATCGGGTCTTCACCTTTGAAAATGGATCTTTATCCTTGGAAATCAGGTCTTCACCCTTTGAAATTGGATCTTCATCCTTGGAATCAGGTCTTCACCTTTGAAAATGGATCTTCATCCTTGGAAATTGGGTCTTCACCCTTGAAAGTGGATCTTCATCCTTTAAGTTGGATCTTCATCCTTGGAATTGGATCTTCACCCTTTAAAGTGGATCTTCATCTTTGGAAATCGGGTCTTCACCCTTGAAAGTGGATCTTTATCCTTGGAAATCGGGTCTTCACCCTTGAAAGTGGATCTTCATCCTTGGAAATTGGGTCTTTACCCTTTAAAGTGGATCTTCATCCTTAGAAGTCGGGTCTTCACCCTTGAAAGTGGATCTTCATCCTTAGAATTGGGTCTTCACCCTTGAAAGTGGATCTTCATTCTTTAAGCTGGATCTTCATCCATTAGAGATTAAGTCTTATATTGGCTTCAGATCTTCTTCCTGGACTGATCTTTTGTCATTTGCGTCTTCATTCTTTTGATAGTTCTAATGTTCCATTCCTTTTTTTTATTCTTCCTTTGCACTTTTGCAAAAAAATTTCAGCCATTTTAGCTAACCTTCAAATCTTCTCCTTGCCCCCCATGATTTTTCTATGCGGGCTTTGGCTGATGTTTATAGATTATCTAGTTCTTTGAACAAGCATGCATTTCTTCCTTTCATTTGCAAAATGACTAGAGTTTCCTCAAGAAATAGACTTTTCATGCCCCCTTGATTCAATATCTTCTTTTGATTCTTTACTTCATAGGGTGTTTGTTGTTCTCTTTGACAAAGAATAGAAAATACAATACAAGAAAAATGCATTGTGATATGCTCATGTATGCATGATATGCATGAATAATACTTACAGCTGTTTCATTGACTCACAGACCGAGGTGATCAACAGAAGTGTTCTCATTGGTTCCTTTCAGATGCTCGTTCAGGTCTTGCATTGGAATGACAAAATGCTTCACATTTATGGCTTTTATCTTCAAGATGTTGAAAACATGAATAATGGAGGCCCCAAGTAGCAAAAATACATCCATTTCAAATTATGATTCAATATGTCAATTGGTTGCTTCATGACCTTGCCAGTAATCATTTCCTTTGCCCAATGTGTCCTTCGAGGTTTGATAGTTCAACATACTCCCCTTAACTTCAAGGCTTTGTATATATATATATATATATTTGAATTTTCAATTTTGAATTTTGATTTTGAAATCAAATGTTGGCTTTGCCAAATTAATGTCAATTTACCTCAGGACTTGATTTTTCAAATTAACATATCTATAATAGGACAACCCTAGTTACTGTACTAAACTCGGGAATTATTTCTATTTAAGCAAGAACTGTTGCACTTTAGATAGGCACATACACATTACTTGGCCAAAAGTCTCATTTGAGTTTGAATATTGTCTATGTCATATGCATGCTTATCCAAACTATCTCCACTAATAGACTCTACCTACAAAGAGAGATCAACAGGTCTTTGATAGGCTTGAAATAGGGTCTATGAGGGACACGGGTTAAATGAAAGCCATTTTGAGATTGGAGCTGGTGTGATACAAAGGACAAGTCTTCACACTTCAAACTTCTTGTTGGAACTTTAGACAGTTGGGAGCAATCTTGCTAGACTCCAAGTTCCTTCTATCTTCTTGGCATTAATCCGGATCTTGATTAGGACAATCTTTGCCCTTGCAAAAAGTTTGGTACCCAAATTCATTTCTTTTCTTCTTCTCCCTTTTTTTTATTTTTCTTACTCTTCCCTTTCTTTGAGCATTTTATCATTTTGTCCTTCTTCCTTGAACGATTGTCAAGTATAGGACTTTCAAAAACTGGGTGACCTTTCTCCTTTTTCTCCAATTTTGATTGAATATTTGGTTGGGTTGGACCAATTCAAGTCAAACTGTCCTAATAAACCAAATGGAAGCCTTTTGCTGTCTTAGGTAAAAGAGAACTCAGTTGGCTTTCTGAATCTCTTTTTTAGGTTTTATCTTTTTTTTTTGTCTTTTTTTCTTTTCTCTTTTTTTTGTTTTCTTTTCTTCCCCCTTTTTTTTTTGTTTTTTTGGTTCTAGCTCTAAAAGAGTTATCTTGTATGTACCAACTTGGGTTTCTAATAATGGATGAGTGGAGTGACATAAATCTTCTTTAACAGGGATAAATCATTTGTTACTCTGATGTTATCTTGATAGATTGGAGATATTAGGTGAACTTCAACTACCCTTATAGTCTTGATAACATCAACTATCCTTATAGTTTTGGCTATGCATTCCTTTCTTTGATCATCTTGCCTCTTCACCTTAGTGATCATAAGGCTTGTCAAAAGTATCACAACAGCTCAGTGTAGGTTGTTGGGGTTTGTAAGCCAATGAAAAAAAAGCTAAAAGTTTTCAAAGGCTCAAAGGGACAACTAGGGATTGATATATAATTAGGTGGATACTAGTTGTTGGCTAACCAAACAATGCCTAGATCATCTCTCCCTTAAATAAGCAGAGTTCAATTTCACCTCAAAAGTTTGTCAAAGCATATTCTAAGACTGAGTAGGACCTAGACAAAGGTAGTTATGCAGAAGCCCTCTCTAAGTAAGCATACACAACTCAATGCTATAGAGCAATTCCCTCATCTAGTAAAATCATTCGAATCATGATGTATAGATATATTAATTTATGAATATCAAGCTAGATTCGTCATTGGTTGAGCACCCAAATGAATAAAGACCAACAAAAATTTTGATGAAACTACTTTATTCAAACAATCTTAATTTGAAAAAAACATAATTATTCCAATTAAATATTAAAGAAAGCAAAATAAATAGAGCAACACTCCAAGCTAAGGGAAGTTCATTGAGTTGGAGTCGAAGATACTTCATTTATTTAGACATCTCAAGGGCAAGGATTTTTTTTTCATCATCAAGGGTCATTGCTTCATCATCCACAGTTAGCCCAAACTTGCTTAGTAGCATATTATCTTTAGCAGCTTCTCTATCCATATCATGACAAGATGACAGGATAAAACTCTTCATGAAGGTTTGAAGTGATAATGCCCTTCCAAATTTAGGCAGAGGATTATTCTTAGTGTTGGGCTTACAAGCTCAGGCAGCTTTCCACTATCAATCAAATCTTGGATTTCATACCTTAACCGAACACATTTATTTGTCTCACACCCTTGCATTTGATGGAATTAACAGAAAACCTTGGCATCAAAATTTGTCGGTAGAGGGTTATGTAGAGGCCGAGGTGCCAATGGTTGTAGCAAATCCATTTCATTAGATTTTCTAACATCTTTAACAAAGGCTCCCTTAAGTATAAAAATTTACGCTTCTTTGTTGGCTCAGTTGTTGCATTTTTCACAACACCTCCTCTTTCTCTTTGACTTTGCCCACTAGGGTGATAACCGCTCTTATTGCTCCACTTAGATAGTACATGGTTCGGTTGGTCTTGTAGAATAGGGATTGATCTCTCATTTTTCATTCGATCTCTATTAGTAGATGTGTTCCTTGTTAATGTTGCCTTTTCCTTCTTTCTTATGTTAATGGGAGATGCCTCATTAGCATTGTTGATGATCTCTAGAATTTGAATCAACTGGGTCCTCATAATTTCAACCAATTGATCTCGTAGCTCGGCCATCCTAGCTTTGACAACTTCATCGACTATGTCCTTTAGCTAATTTTCATCCATCCTTCCAATGAAGTACTTGAATCAAAATCAATGTTGTAGGTGGTATCGTTGTATGCTCTTGAATTATCGTACTTTAGGGTTGTGAGGCAGAAGGGATTAATGATATGTGATGCAAATGTATGTATGCACAAATAATAGACAAAGATAGATAATTAGGACGTTCCTTCCAACCTTATAACTTCCACACAAGAATGGCAAGTCTCTTTTCCTAGATATATGGTTAACAAAATACCAACATGGGGTATCTTATTTTTGAATAATTTTCTCGGATGTTTCAACCAATAGTTATATTTTCAAAATGAAAATCAGTTTATGATAATTCCCATTAATTAGGTTCTAATCCATTCAACCAACTAAAGTAGCTTTTATGCTATATTGGATTAAAACTAAATTAAGAGGTTTATTATACATAGATTTCTCACTTGAAAAAGTAACTAGTGATTCATGCCAAAACCAAGCCTATGATTAACAACTCTTAGTATAAACTAGGCTCACAATTGATTTTTGGTATTTTCATAATTGACCTAAATAATTTATAAGCTTTTTCAAGAGGTTATAAAAATAATTTTGTTTCTAAGCCCATTGTGAAAAGATTTTAGAAAAAACATATTTTGGACTTTGTATTTGGATCATGAGAAAAGAATTTTGATTTGATTTTTAGAAAAGTTTTATGTCTAAAGACCATTTTAAGAAGTTTTGAAAATAGCTTTGGTCTTTTAGACTTTAAAGAAAAATTTATTTTGAGCATACAATGTAATTAGGTCATATTAGAAAAAGAACAAACCAAATAAGCCATGATTTAAGCCAAGACAAATTAACCATAGTCAAACAACAAGCATTTGGGGTAAAACCTAAGGAAAGTAACTAGGCCAATTACATGAGCTTTAGTCTTTGGGTTAAAAGGCTTAGGTTCCCATAGTAAGTATATACCAAAAGATACAAGGCTATGAGTGGTTATGCCATGTTCGATCTCCATACCTTGAGTGAAAGTATGGTATCCCTTACATAACACAACACGGGTAACAAGGGCATCTTAACTCATGCACATGATGCAATCTAATATGATGCAATGGATAATATCATGATAAGAAAGAATAGAATAATAAAAAGACCAACGAATCAACTTCTCTTATCCCCAGTGAAGTTGCCACTATGAGCAGGGAATTTCGCCCCCACTCCCAGTGGAATGGTTCTTGCGACTTCAGTACTATTTAGGCTCGGGGCCTTAGAGAACATAGGCCTAAGCCCGAAGAAAATGGAGTCGCCACTCAGACGGGCCAGGAAAAAGAAACGGGTGGATGATTCGATTCCTAAGGAATTCCCAACCCCCTAATGGGTTTGGAAAGTTGGGTACGTGTGGAAAAGGTGAGAAATGGCCCAGCACCCCTACAATGCTCGGTTCATTGGAACCGGCCTCCTTTATAGGTCTTAATATTATAAAATTCTTAAATATAAAAATATTATCCATACTACATGCAACAATTAAAATAAAGTATCATTATATTAAAATCAAAGCAATGTCCAAACAAAGCAAATAAATGGACACCCATCTGAGGATGGAAACATGTCCTTACATCGTCCATATATAACTAAATAGGACACCCACCGAAAGGTGGAAACATATCCTTTACATTGGTCCAAAATATAAAAGCAATTTAAATTACATGAAAATTAATTAATGAGGTACCGACAAAGTGGAAACATACCTCTTACAATTTTAATACCAAAACAAACAAATAATAATCATAATAATAAAGAAAATATCCATCAATGATAAATTAAAAAAAATCAAGCACTGAAATTAGATAAATCAACCATCAAAATATATAATAAACTACATAATCAAATCTAAAATTTAATAAAGTAATAAATATATAAATTTAGAATTTGCATCTTAGAATAGGGTTTTCGGAATTAGGGTTTTTGAAACTAGGGTTTTAGGGTTTAAGGAATTTAGGGTTTCGGAAACTAGAGTTTATAATTTTAAAAGATTGGATTTAGGGTTTAAGATTTTTTAGGTTTGGCCATTGGAATTAGGGTTTGAGGTTTTTTAGGTTTACTGGATGGGGGTTTGAAAAAAATGAGGTTTTGGAATTTTGGGAATAAATTAAGATTTTCTTGGATTAGGGTTTTGGAAACTAGAGTTTTGCAATTAGGGTTTTGGTGGCTTTAGGTAGAATAGTTTGGGGAAAGAGTTACAGGATGACAAGCTTTAAAATAAGTTAAGGTTTTGATTTATCTTTTTAGAAAAAAACATTGATTCTGGAGATAAATTGAGATTTTGGAAAACAATTAGGTTTGTGAGACTTTAACGGAATAATTTAGGGTTTAAAAAATTTTGGAAATAAAATAACAGTTTAGGGTTTTGATAATTTAATCAATGATTTAGGCTATTGGATGAATGGACAATTTGATCTATAAAACATACTATTAAGTTTAATAATTCAGGTTACTAACTCAATATCAAAACAAATAATAGAAATATTTAAAAGAAAACATGGCAATAACATCATATGCTTAAACAATTCATGAATCTAAACATAAGAATGTTGTAAATATAGTAAAATCAAAGATTTATAATCAAACCTTCGTTCGTTGGTTCCTCCGCAATTGACTTCTAGATGAACAATGAACAAAGATAGCATTGCTGTCTTTGATAGATTGATGACTGATCAGTGCTACTCGTTGCTAATTTCTTTTTGCAGTCTTCTGCTTTGTTGTTTAATCTTTCTTCATATTAATTGCCAACCCTCTTCATGTTAATTTCCACCCTTGTTAAAGTCTAAAATGTTATTATTTATAGGTAAAACCTCACTCGAAATCCCTAACCCTAATATTAATCAGTCCTTAAAACAAATTTTAATTCAATTCGAAAACTAATTTCAAAAAAACCATTGAAACCATGTCGACCTGGGGCAACTAGGTCAACATGAGTTAAGGCCAGGTCAACCTAGTTACCCTAGGTCGACATGAGTCCAACCTCATGTCGATCTGGGCTGCCAAATGGCATGATGCATGCTCATGTTGACCTTGTCCCTCTAGGTCGACATGAACAATTGTTCATGTCTCCCCGGCCGGCCTGACTCGAATTATTCTTGCCCTTTTTAACTTATGGACCAAAAAGTTTTAATTTGGGTCGATTGAACTTGATTTTAGGGTTTTACAATTGAATTTATGCCTCTTTAATCCGAATTGACTTCTTAGAAGTTATAAATCAGATCAAATTTATTTTGGCATTCTTTAATTAAGACCGTACCAACTTAGGGCCAAAATTATGGGTCTACACATTTATTTATTGCTTTAATTTTTGCCTAGTTCGCCCTTCTAGGTTTTTGGAACTAATGAGCCACTTTTTATTTTTGTCTTAATTTTTTTCTAGTATACCCTTGCTGGTTTTCGGAGCTAGCAAACCCTCCTAACTTTTGCCTAGTTCGTCCTTGCCTATTTTCAACCTAGTGGGCCCCCTTTTTCTCAATTTTTTTTATTACGATCCTAATTTTTACCTAGTTCACTCTTGTGGCTTTTCGGAGCTAGCGGATAGTCCTAATTTTTGTCTAGGTTACCTTTGAGAGTTTTCAACCTAGCAGGCCCTTTTTTTTTTAACTTCTGCTTTCCATCAGATCTTGCTATAGTAATGCTTTTGCTTGCTTGACGTCCTAGATGTAGATTATGCAAGGTACTTACCATTCAACAAGGAGGCTACTTTGTCTTTCTTCTTCATATGTTGACTGGATCAAGTGGATCAGTTCAAGAGATGTTATCAACATCCATTGGTTGGTGCCTTGGTGGAAAATCAACCTCATTACTACCCGAACATGTTTGATGTACATTCTACTTACTGCCTTTTGTCGAGGTACTTGCTATGATCCTCACCGTCTTGACTTTGATATGCCTTTGCTAAATAAAGATTTCTTAGATCATCCGGGGTATATCTAGCCTGCATCTTATACTTATCAGCTTCCATGAATTATGTAATTGTAAGTCTTTAGATAAAATAATGTTTGAATGTAGAATGCAAGACATTTTTCTATTTTGATTTGTCATCCCTTTTTGCGATTATGCGATTTATTTTAGACTTTTGGTCAAGAAGAGAAATGGTACATGCAGAACAATTTCATTATTAGCTCTATTTCATTAAATTGGGAAAAATTATAAACATATAGCTAGCATACACAAAATTACCATTGTCATCAACCATCCCTTTTGGGTTTTCTAATGGATCCAGGGATAAAGACCCAATTTCTAATGAATAAAGATCCATTTTTCAAGGGTAAAGACCCGATTTCCAATGGATAAAGATCCATATTCCAAGGGTAAAGACCGGATCTCTAATGGATAAAGATCCATGTTTCAAGGGTAAAGACCCAATTTTCAATAGATAAAAATCCATATTTCAAGGGTAAAGACACAATTGCTAATGGATAAAGATCCATATTTCAAAGGTAAAGACCTAAAGTCCAAAGAATAAAGATCCATGTTTCAAGGGTAAAGGCCCAATTTCCATTGAATAAAGATCCATATTTCAAGGGTAAAGACCCGATTTTCAATGGATAAAGATCCATGTTTCAAGGGTAAAGACCCGATTTCCAATGGATAAAGATCCATGTTTCAAGGGTAAAGACCCAATCTCCAATGGATAAAGATTCGTGTTCCTAAGTTAAAAACCTAATTTCCAATAGATAAAGATCTATTTTTGGTGGGTAAAGACCCACAATTCATAAAAATGGAACTACCAGTTATGTCAGAATTCTCAACTAATAAAAAGGTCAGTCAAATCAAATTCAATCACGGGTCCAACAAAATCAACTTCTCTTATCCCCAGTGGAGTTGCCACTGTGAGCGGGGATTTTTGCCCCCACTCCAGTGGAATGGTTCTTGCGACTTCGGCACTGTTTAGGCTCGGGGCCTTGGACAACACGGACCTAAGTCTGGAGAAAATAGAGTACCCACCCGGATGAGCCGGGAAAAATAAAGGGGTGGATGACTCGATTCCTAAGGAATTCCCAACCCCCTAATGGCTTCAGAAAGTTGGGTACGTGTGGGGAATGTAACACCCTGATGCTCCATATAAGTACTATACATATACCTAGTATACATACAATACGTATATAAAGTATAAGAATGTTACTTTTAGATTCAATTTAAAAAAAAAAAAACCTTTATCCAAGTTCATCAAATTATACATTAATTTAAAACACATTTACAAAAGTCAGTATTCTTATTTATCAAAACTTCATTCATCCATATGAATATATATATTAACTCAAAAATACAATATAATTTAAAATTACACATGTATGCATCACCTTCTAGTTGGTCTCGAGACACCCTTACCCTTCTCGTGGCATAACAGCTAGACTTCCCGATCAACTGCATACATACCTGCGTGATTAAACATCCGCGCTAAGCCCGAAAGCTTAGTAGTACAAATAAATACTAAAACACATTTTACCATAAGAATCATACCTTATATTTTTAGCATTATGTTTTATGGTTCTCTTACCACGTTTTCCTTTCTCAATGCATTCTTCATATGTTCCCACTAATTTCACAATTATTATACATAATTATATAAAGCCTTTACAACACAGTACTTTCCCTTTCTATCTCATATGCATATAAACATACATCATTTCAACCAAAATACCATTCAACGACCTATTCAACACCTTTATGAAAGCAATTCTCACACATTCCTTATTCATATATATATTCTACACATCATACTATATTTTTATAAAATCATATATCAACAAAGTCCCTCAAACATATTCACCTTCAATACATCAATGCACATATTGCAAAATCATACTTTATAACATTATTTTATCCACAATTCATCAGACATGAATCATACTTCCAATAAAGGCAGTTATAGATCTCATTACTCATTTATTTCAACATTTGAATATCACATTGACAACAAAGACAGACTCGGGCCCAAACAACACACTAATATGTTATTCAAAGTTCAGAGTTACTGCTTTGGTTCATAATCACAATAATCAAGCCCGTAGGCATCATGTATCAATAACTCTATCCATGGATAGTGTAACAGACCCAGTCTCTTGGACTATCAACTCCACATGAGGAGATCCTCAACCCGGCAAGACTGTTACCTGTAACAGACCCAGTCTCTTGGACCATCAACTCGACTAACCTCGAGGAGATCCTCAACCCGGCAAGACTGTTACCAATTATATATCTCATAATCATAATTATCATAGTGTAACAGACCCAGTCTCTTGGACCTCATTTCATCTCAAATTACAGAGATCCTCAACCCGGCAAGACTGTTACCTTTCATTTTATAGGCATGCCTCCAAACCCAGAACTCTGAAATTGAATAACACATTAGTTACACAATTCATTTATTATTTCATTATCCATCTCATTCTCAATTGAATCATAATCTAGGCAAACATGCCTCATTTATCACAATTGAATCATCATAGCCAATCACAATGGCTTTACATCACATATGTGTTATAATAGCCAATGACAATGTCTTCATATTTCATTTGAATCATCATAGCCAATGACAATGGCTTCTCATTTCATTTGATTTCAATTCTCATTTCATCTTTCATCACAACATCACATCTTTCACATAACACATTACAATTTACAAAGTTCACAATACATAAAACATAACATTGTTCATATAGTATCTTAAACATCATTGTTATCATCATATCACATTGATCAATTCATCACTCAACAATACATAATCAATGGCATTGCACATACCTTTTTCCATGATCATTATATCTTCCACATTTCCTATATCATCATTGTTATATACAAAACAATTTACATTATACATGAATA
This sequence comes from Garcia nutans, assembly GCA_947685225.1. Taxonomy (NCBI): domain Eukaryota; kingdom Viridiplantae; phylum Streptophyta; class Magnoliopsida; order Malpighiales; family Euphorbiaceae; genus Garcia; species Garcia nutans. The sequence continues at coordinate 23,836,024 of CANTUV010000007.1, read as the reverse complement.
TAGAATCTTCTATATACATTTGGTTGGATCATTATTGTTTTAAGTGTGTTTAGGTATAAAAGACCTCTGAAGATCCAACAATGTATGAAGAACAAATAACCAACACCCAAGCTAACACCCTCAAGGGACACGGCCAAGCTTGTGGCCGTGTCTCTCAATCCAAACATCCAGTAGCAAACACGGTCAAAGGACACGGCCAAGCCAGTGGCCGTGTCTCTCAACACAACAATCCAGTAGCAGACACGGGCAAGGGACACGACCGTGTCTCTCCAAAAATCATCCAACACGGCCGAGTTTGCCCTAACTTGGCCGTGTTCTTCAATGAATTAAAGGCCAAACACTTCCAAATTCATCTAACCCAAACCCAAACCCAACCTCAACATTTCATCATTTACCTCACAATTTTCTCAACTTATCATCACTTAAATATCAATTCAACATCTTTACATACTTCACTCTTTCATTATCTTCACTTTACACACTAATTATACCAAACATAACCTCAATCCACAAGAATTCAAAACAAGAAGATAAGAATTTAGATATATACATATAATCAATAAAATCAACTCAAAAGGGAGTACTTACTTGAATAGCTTGCTAAATCTTCAATATCCACTTGCAAACATCTTGATATCCTTAATCTTTGGTGTAACTAGAAGCAAAATCATCTTTCTCTTTCTAGCTTCTCTCTCTCTCTCTCTCTCTCTCGTTTACAAAGGAAAAGAAGAAGCAGAGGAAGAAAGAACGTTCTCGTTCTTTCTTTCGTTTCTCTCATATATATATAATAATAATAATAATAATAATAATAATAATAATAATACTTAATATTTCTCAAATAACCTCCACCACACATAATTTTCCAACTTTTGACTTTCTTCTTCTCTTTTCTTTTTGTCCTTATTATCATTATTATTATTATTAACTAATTATACAAATATATATACACAACTCACTTTCCTACACCATTTTATATCCCATGTATATGTGATGTATATGTATATGTCTTATATATATATTATCTTTATATTTCCCATACATACATATACATTAAATCCAAATGCAACAACATTAACTCCAAAACTCTTAGGGTCTATTCCGGGATATTACAGGGAAGGTGAGAAATGGCCTAGCACCCCCACAACACCCTGTTCATTGGAACCGGCCTCCTTTACATGTCTTAATATTATAAAATTCTTAAATATAACAATATATGGACACCCATCCGAAGATGGAAACATACCCTTACATCACCCATGTCAAAGCAAAATAGGACACCCACCATGAGGTAGAAACATGTCCTTTACATTGGTCTAAGATATAAAAGCAATTTAAATTACATAGAACTTAATTAATGAGGTACCCACAAAGTGGAAACATACTCTTACAACATTTGGAAATCAAAATAAATTGATAAAAGTAAATAACCAGGAAAAGTAAATACCCACTCAGCAACCTTCATGGTAGGAAAAAGATTAGAAGAAGATTTTGTTTTATCATCCTTTCAAGATGGGGATATTGAAGATGTGAAAGGAAAGGAAGCTTAAAGTCAACAAACTTTCCTTATCTTGAATGTTGCTTTTCAATTTTACTTTCTTTAATATTTAATTGGAACAATCTTATTTTTCAAATTTAAATTTGTTTGAATAAATTACTTTAATCAAAAATTTGTTGGTCTTTGTTTATTTTGGTGTTCAACCAATGAGGAATCTAGCTTGATAATTCATGACTCAATATATTTATGCATCGTGACTTGAATTACTTTATTAGGCGAGGGAATTACTCTATAGCATTGAGTTGTGTATGCTTACTTAAAGAGGGCTCTTGCATAATTACCTTTGTCTAGGTCCTAGTCAGTCTTAGAACATGCTTAGGCAAATTTTCAAAGCAAAATTGAACTCTACTTATTTAAGGGAGAGATGATCTAGGAATTGTTTGGTTAGCCAACAACTAGTATCCACCCAATTAGATATCAATCCCTAGTTGTCCCTTTGAGCCTTCATAAAATTTTAGCTTTCTTTTCATTGGCATATAACCCCAATAACCTACCCTGAGCTGTTGTGATACTTTTGACAAGTCTTATAGAGCTAGAACACTATTTTAGAGCTAGAACACTCTTTTAGAGCTAGAACCAAAAAAAAAAACAAAAAAAGAAAAGAGAAGAAAAGAAAATAAGAGAAATGAGAGCAAGAAAAAAAGAAGACAAAGAAAAAGAAAAGAAGAGAAATAAAACCTAAAAAGGCGGTTGAAAAAGCCAGTTGAGTTCTCTTTTACCTAAAGTAGCAAAAGGCTTGCATTTGATTTATAAGGACGGTATGACTTGAATTGGTCCAACCAAACCAAAGATTCAATCAAAATCAAAGAAAAAGGAAAAAGACCATCTAGTTCCTAAAAGTTCTATACTTGACAGTTCTACAAGGAAGAATGACAAAATGATAAAATGCTCAAAGAAAGGGAAGAGTAAGAAAAATAAAAGGAAAGAAAAGGGAGAAGAAGAAAAGAAGCAAATTTGGGTACCAATCTTTTTGCAAGGGCAAAGACTGTCCTAAACAAGATCCAGATTAATGCTAAGAAGATAGAAAGAATTTGGAGTCTAGCAAGATTGCTCCCAGCTGCCTAAAGTTCAAACAAGAAATTTTTAGTGTGAAGGTTTGTCCATTGTGTCACATCAGCTCCAATTTACAAATGGCCTTCACTTTAACCCATGTCCCTTATAGACCCCATTTCAAGCCTATCAAATACCTGTTGATCTCTCTTGATAGGTAGGGTCTATTAGTGGAGATAGTTTGAATAAGCATGCATATGAGATAGACAATAATTAAACTCAATGAGATCTTTGGCCAAGTAATGTGTATGTGCCTATATGAAGTGCAACAATTTTTGCTTAAATAGAAATAATTCCCGAGTTTAGTATGGTAACTAGGGTTGTCATGTTATAGATATGTTAATTTGGAAAAATCAAGCCCTGAGGTACATTGACATTGATTTGGCAAAGCCAACATCTGATTTCAAAATAAAAATTCAAAAAATAAAAAATGTTTTTGTCACACGAAGCCTTCAAGTTAAGAGAAGTTTATTGCATCTTCAAAACTCGAAGGACACAGTGGGCAAAGGAAATGATTACTGGCAAGGTTATGAAGAATCTACCAATTGACATGCTGAAACATAGTTTAAAATGGATGTATCCCTGACTCTGCAACTTGAAATCTCCATCACTCATATTTTCAACATCTTGAAGATAAAAGCCATACATATGAAGCATCCTGTAATTCCAGTGCAAGAACTGAACGGGCATCTGAAAGAAATCCTTGAGTTCGGCTGATAATCTCGGTCTGTGAGTCGATGGAACCATTGTAAGTATTATTCATGCATATCATGCATACATGGGCATATCATATCGCACTTTCTTGTCTTGTATTTGTCTATTCTTTGTCAAGGTAAACAGCAAACACCCTGTGAAGTAAACAATCAAAAGAAGATATCAAATCAAGGGGCATAGAAAGCCCATTGCTTGAGAAAGTTCCAGTAATTTACAAAGAGAAGAAATGTGTGCTTGTGCGAAGAACTAAACAACAAAAACATCAATTAGAGCCCGCATGGAAAAATCATGGGTTTGAGCTAACACAGGGGCAATGTTTCTCCTTTTCAATTTTTGAGTTTACATATAAAACATTTTCAAACTCACTTGAAAATATCTCACCACACAGGGGGGCAAGGAGAGGATATGAAGGCTAGCTAAAAAGGGCTGAATTTTTTGCACAAGTGCAAAGGAAGAACAAAAAGAATGGAATAAAAAAATTAGAATTCTCAAAAGAATGAAGATGCAAAAGACAAAATATCAGTCCAACTAAAAGAGCTGAAGCCAGGGTAAAGACCCGATTTCCAATGGATAAAGATCCATGTTTCAAGGGTAAAGACACGATTTCTAATGGATAAAGATCCATTTTTCAAGGGTAAAGATCCGATCTATAATGGATAAAGATCCATGTTTCAAGGGTAAAGACCCAATTTTCCAATTGATAAAGATCCATATTTCAAGGGTAAAGACCCGATTTCTAATGGATAAAGATCCATTTTCCAAGGGTAAAGAACCGATTTCCAATGGATAAAGATCCATGTTTCAAGGGTAAAGACCCAATTTCTAATGGATAAAGATCCATTTTTCAAGGGTAAAAACCCGATTTTCAATGGATAAAGATCCATGTTTCAAGGGTAAAGACCCGATTTCTAATGGATAAAGATCCGTGTTTCAAGACCTGATTTCCAATGGATAAAGATCCATGTTTCAAGGGTACAGACCCAATTTCTAATGGATAAAGATTCATTTTTCAAGGGTAAAACCCGATTTCCAATGGATAAAGATCCATATTTCAATGGTAAAGAACTGATCTCTAATGTATAAAGATCCATGTTTCAAGGGTAAAGTGTAACACCCCCACATTCAGTACACACACACTATAACACCACAATGTAGCATATGTGCACCGAATATAGAAGTGCTACGGCTTTTCATCAACATTCAAAACATTTTTATATAATACCATCATTTTTCTCAATATACATTATAGATATATAAATACATTTAAGTAGTACACAGCGGAAGTTATAAAATATTTACACATATGAAAACATTTGAGTACATATTTATCATTACATATATATTTACAATATAAACAAAATCTTTACAAAATATAAAAGAGTTATACATGATTGGCAAATCTCCTCTGATCTTTAAGTTCCCAAAATCAACTCTTCAATGTCTACTCTCACTCGGTCTAGAAGAGCTCTCGGGTTCAACTCTATTACCTGCGCGATTAAACACTATCGCGCTAAGCCAAGGGCTTAGTAAGAAAATTCATGCTAATGTTATGCTTTAGTGCAATGCAATGTTTCACATTTGTATTAATAAATCAACATCAATAGTACACACACAATTAGCAAAGATCATACTCAACAAACAATATTCCGTGAATAGTCCGTTTCATCATATAAGTAATATTAACATTTCATTACATTAGAACAACAATTATGTTATACATAAAACCTAGACACCTATGGGCCCATCAAGTATTTAATACGATATTCAGAATTCAGAGTTACTGCTTTGGTTCATAAACACCATTATCAAGCCCGTAGGCAACATATACATATATATCTCTATCCATGGATAGTGTAACAGACCCAGTCTCTTGGATCATCAACTCATCTAACTCGAGGAGATCCTCAACCTGGCAAGACTGTTACAAATCTAATATCTCATAATATCAATTTTCATAGTGTAACAGACCCAGTCTCTTGGACCTCAATTCAACTCAATTTGAAGAGATCCTCAACCCGGCAAGACTGTTAACTTTCATTAAATAGGCATGCCTTTAAAAAAAACCAGAACTCTGAAACTAAATATCATATTAAACATACACTTATTTCAAACTCTTTCTCAATCTTTCTCATCAATTAGGCAAACATGCCATACATCATTCAATTATATCATCATAGCCAATCACAATGGCTTTATAGCATTTCATATCTCAATTCATATTGTACATATAGCATTATTAGTATCACATTTCAAAGTACATTATTCATAATACACATCACCATTCACAAGCCTCACAATACACAATACATAACCTTATTCATGTAATATCATATGCATTATCAATTCCATATCATCTCACATTTCATGATTCAACAATGATGTTAGACAAATGATATCTATTTTGATCCTTGACAACTCAAATGGATGATCTATTTAACATGTATTTGAAAATCTTGTTGTAAGATTAGATTGCTTTCAATAAGGTGAACAGAACCTTTCTAGCGGTCGCGCCTCACCTGAATACGACCGCCCCATACAATTACAAGATGAAACCTTATTACAGTAGGTTTCGCGGCCAGAAACCCGACCTAAGTCGCGACCGCACTTCACAATCACAAGATGAAACCTTATTACAGTAGGTTTCGCGGCCAGAAACCCGACCTAAGTCGCGACCGCACTTGAATAATAGCGACCGTCCCAAATTACGTGTCTCTCATGCATAAACCCTAAATGTAACCAACCCTCTTCCAAATGCATTTTAACATATAATTCCCAACACAAACTCACTCAAATGGATATAACTCATGTCATAACACATATTCATCACAATAACCACTTAAACAACACATTTGAGCACAAACCATCTCAAAACCCTAACTCAAACTTTACTCTTGATTTTCCACTATCAATCTTCATTTATTTTTCCATAATCACAACCAAACCAACACCAATTCCAATTTTTAACTTTAAATCAATTCTAACACTTGCAAACACATATCAAATACACCAAATCATTACATCAACAAATCACACTTCACTTTAAACATAACTTCAAAATTTACAAAGGAAAACAAGAGATTTCTTACCTTAGATGAAGAAATTTCACAAATCTCTAACCAAACTCTTTGATTGCCTCTTCAATTGAACTCTAACATCAAGAACACTTCTCTTCCTCTTTCTCTTCTTCAATCACCGGCACCCAAAATGAAAAGAAAACAAAATAGCCACAAGTCAAACACTTTTCCAGCTTTTAATCTCCACCAAGAGATTTCTAAAGGTAAATTACCTCAATGCCCTTAACCATATAACTCACCTTTTGTCTCATATAAGCCCATTTAAGTAATTACACACTCAACACAAAAATATCTCTTTTCCTTTGACTCTTTCTTTGACCCATTTATATGTTATATATATCATCATATACACAACATATACCATTCTCTCTAAACCCTATTTTCCTTCCCAATTTCTTTTCTCTTGCAATTAACATATATATACAATCCAATATAACAACAACAACAATAACAACAATAACAATAACATAATCAAAACTTCTAGACCATATATGAGGATATTACATAAAGACCCGATTTTCAATGGATAAAGATCCATATTTCAAGGGTTAAGACCCGATTTCCAAAGGATAAAGATCCATATTTCAAAGGTAAAGACCTAAAGTCCAAAGGATAAATATCCATGTTTCAGGGGTAAAGACCCGATTTCCAATGGATAAAGATCCATATTTCAAGGGTAAAGACCCGATTTCCAATGGATAAAATCCATGTTTCAAGGGTAAAGACCCGATTTCCACTAGATAAAGATCCATGTTTCAAGGGTAAAGACCCAATCTCCAATGGATAAAGATCCATGTTCCTAGGTTAAAGACCCAATTTCCAATAGATAAAGATCTATTTTTGGTGGGTAAAGACCCACAATTCATAAAAATGGAACAACCAGTTATGTCAAAATTCTCAACTAATAAAAGGTTAGTCAAATTAAATTCAATCACGGGTCCAAATACCCAATCCCGGGTCCAAGTACCCAAATGCCCAGCATGCCAACGCTCGCAAATTTCCATGGCAATCCTCGCAGTAATTTTTTTGCCAGCAAAATTTTTTCGCAGCATTTTTTTTCGCCAGTGAATTTTTTCCGACGCAATTTTTTTCTAAACCAAATTCTATTTGGTTCCGGTTTCCTTTTCTTAATTAATGTTAGTTTTCGTAAACAAGTTGAATTAATGATCTAGATTTTCTATAAATAAGACTAAAAAACAACACCGAAGGGGGGGGGACTTTTGGGAAAATTTTTTGAAAGGAACAATCGGACTGGATTTTAAAAAGATCTTGAGATCGGGACTTGGAGAATTAAAACTTGGAATTTAGGACTTGAGATTGTAAAGGAGCAATAAGCAAGCAATTCATAATTCATCAAAGGCAATAACTTTGCCTTTTGTCCCTGTTCATCCAAGAAGTAATTTTTGGTGGAACCAACAAACGAAGGTATAAATATCTAATCTCATTTTTTCTTTACAGTAGCTTGAATCATTAAATTGTTTCTTTTGATTCTAAAAACCTTAGAACCCTAATTTACTTTTTCTAAACCTTAGAACCTTAAATCGTCTCCTCTATTTTAAAAACCCTAATCTACTTTCCAGCTTTCCAAAACCTTAAATCGTTTTATTAATTCCCCAAAACCCTAATCCGTTTTCCAATTTTTCAAAACCTTAAAACCCTAAATTTAACTTACAGCTTCTAAAATCACATAAAGCTTTATAAAACTATAAATTGTGTTTTTTTATAAATTCTAAAATCAAATACATCCTACGAAATACTAAAAATCCTAATTCAACTTCAAAAACAAAAATAGTAAACCCCAAACTAAGTTTCCTAAACCCTAATCCTTAAAACCTTAAAATCTTATAAATCTAAATATTAAAATTCAACACAGTAAGCCTAAAAACAACAATCTAGTAGCTAATAATCATAAACCTTAATATGCTAAAATTCCAAAACCCTAAATATTAATTAAAGAACTTTAAGTAAGAAACAGTAAACTTCAATTTTTATCTTTACTTACCTTATTTGATTATGTAGTTTATTATATGCTTTCATTTATTTAAGTTCAATGCTTGGTTTGTTTAAATTATCATGGATGGATATTTACTTTCTATTTTGATTGATGTTTAATATCTTTGATGAATGATTTATTTATGATGAGTGGTTATTTACTTTTATCAATTTATTTTGATTTCCAAATGTTGTAGGAGGTATGTTTCCACTTTGTGGGTACCTCATTAATTAAGTTCTATGTAATTTAAATTGCTTTTATATCTTAGACCAATTTAAAGGACATGTTTCTATCTCATGGTTGGTGTCCTATTTAGCTTAGACATGGGTGATGTAAGGGCAAGTTTCCATCTTCGGATGGGTGTCCATTTATTTATTTTGCTTGTACATTGTTTTGATTTTTAATATAATGATGCTTTATTTCAATTGTTGTGCGTAATATGGATAATATTGTTATACTTAAGAATTTTATAATATTAAGACCTGCAAAGGACACCGGTTCCAATGAACCGAGCGTTGTGGGGGTGCTGGGCCATTTCTCACCTTCCCTACACGTACACAACTTTCGAACCCATTAGGGGGTTGGGGATTCCTTAGGAATTGAGTCATCCACCCCTTTCTTTTCCCGGCCCGTCCGGGTGGCGACTCCATTTTCTCTGGACTTAGGTTCGTGTTCTCTAAGGCCCCGAGCCTAAACAGTGCCGAAGTCACAAGAAGCATTCCACCGGGAGTGGGGGCAAAACTCCCGCTCGCAGTGGCAACTCCACTGGGGATAAGAGAAGTTGATTCTGTTGGTCTTTATATTATTCTATTCTTTCTTATAATGATATTATCCATTGCATCATATTAGATTGCATCGTATGCGTGAGTTAGGATGTCCGTGTTACCCGTGTTGTGTTATGTAAGGGATACCATACTTTCACTCAAGGTATGGAGATCGAGCATGGCATAACCACTCATAGCCTCGTACCATTTGGTATATACTTGCTATGGGGACCTAAGTCTTTTAATCCAAAGACTAAAACTCATGTAATTGGTCTAGTTACTTTCCTTAGGTTTTACCCCAAATGCATGTTGTTTGACTATGGTTAATTTATCTTGGCTTAAATCATGGCTTATTTGGTTTGCTCTTTTTCTAATATGACTTAAGTACATTGTAAGCTCAAAATAAAATTTTCTCTAAATCCAAAAGACCAAAACTATTTTCAAAATGTTTTCAAGATGGTCTTTGGACATAAAACTTTTCTAAAAACAAATCAAAATTTCTTTTGGCCCAAATACTAAGCCCAAAATCCATTTTTTTCTAAAATCTTTTTACAATTGGCTTAGAAATAAAATTATTTTTGTCCAACCTTTTCTTACAAAGAGCTTACAAATTATTTAGGTCAATTACAAAATACCAAAAATCAATTGTGATCCTATTTTATTCTAAGAGTAATTAATCATGGGCTTATTTTTGGCATGAATCATTAGTTGCTTTTTTAAGTGAGAAATCTATTTATAATAAACCTCTTAATTTAGTTTTAATCTAATATAGCATAAAAGCTACTTTAGTCGGCTGAATGGATTAAAACTAATTAATGGGAATTATCATGGATTGATTTCCATTTTTGAAAATGCAACTAATGGTTGAAACGTCCGAGGGAAATATTTGAAAACAAAGTACCCCATGTTGGTATTTTGTTAACCATATACCTAGGAAAAGAGACTCTCCATTCGTGTGTGGATGTTATAAGGTTGGAAGGAACGTCCTAATTATCTTTCTTTGTTGTTTGTTTATGCATACATGCATACATTTGCATCTCATATCATTGATCCTCTCTGGCTCACAGCCCTGGATTATGACAGTTCAAAAGCTTACGAAATCTGACCTATGCTAGAAGTGAAGAATCTAGCAACGACTCAATCACTTGCTCACCAAAAGCAATGGAGCCTGAACAAATTCAAAGAATGGTGGATGAAGCCTTCAATGCCAAAATGGAAGAAATAAAAGAGGCCCTAGCTAAGATCATGAAGAACCAATTCATTGCAATTTTAGAAAATCACGCCGAGGCATCTGCTAGCACTAAGAAGCCAAGGGACAAAGGGAAGACTAAAGTTGGTGAAGTGGCTTTTGATGATGGCAAGGTGATCATTGATGATGATGACGATTGGGCTCAATACTTCCAAGATCCTCAAGACAAAAAGGAGCCGAAGGTTGTTGAGAATGCAACTATGGAGAAAACTGAAATTTTTGATGTTGAAAAGATGATTGCGGACTTAGAAAAGAAATTTGAGAAGAAACTGAAAATCGAAGAAATGTCCGAAGTTGACAAATTATTTGAGCTAGATGAAGAAGTTACATACAAGTTAAAGATGCCATCTTTTGCAAAGTTCGATGGAACCAAAAATCCTCATCTCCATGTGAAGCAGTACATCACTGCTATGCAGTCTACCCAAGCTACTAAGGCTCAAACTCTAAGGTACTTCATGCTCTCATTGGGCCCTGTTGTCCAAAATTGGTTCAACACCTTAGAGGAAAGTACACAAAAAGATTGGGATATGCTATACAAGGCCTTCATCCAACAATATGGGTACAATGTCGAGCTAGAAGTTACCTTAATGGAAGTTGAATTCATTAGACAAAGGCCAAATGAAAATTTTGTGGACTATGTGAAGAGATGGAGAAATAAGGCTGCTTTGCTCAAGAAAAGGCCCAATGATTCTGATCAAATAAGGATGATTGTGAGAGGGGTGTTGCCTAGTCTCCGTGAAAAGATGCCTCACACCCTTATAAGGGACTTCAAAGATCCTCTCCAAGCTGGTTTACAAATTGAAGAGTGGGAAAGGGAGAAGAATCACCTTTCAATAAAAAGGAATGAGAAAGGAAACTACCAGTCGGGCAATCAAAGCACACAAAAAGAAGTTGATGTTAATGCTACTAGTAAAGGAGGAATGAGGCAGTTTTCAAAATTAGGGAAGCCACTGTCTTGGGTTCTCAATAAGCTACAAAATAAGGGATTGTTACAACCCTTAACTCCTCGTCCTTTGCCTAATCCTCTTCCACCTAACTTTGATACTAATGCATTTTGCCGATTCCATCAAAGGCCTGGACACAAAATGGACAATTGCATGAAGTTGAGGCATGAGATCCAGAATTTAATTGATAATGGCAAGTTGCCTAAATCGGACAAGCCCAATACCAAAGGTAATCCATTTCCAAGGTTCAACAGGGTGCCACCACCAGCAACCTTCATGGTAGGAAAATGATTAGAAGAAGATTTTGTTTTATCATCCTTTCAAGATGGGGATATTGAAGATGTGAAAGGAAAGGAAGCTTAAACTCAACAAACTTTCCTTAGCTTGAATGTTGCTTTTCAAATTTGCTTTCTTTAATATTTAATTGGAACAATTTTATTTTTCAAATTTAAATTTGTTTGAATAAATTACTTTCATCAAAATTTTGTTGGTCTTTGTTCATTTTGGTGCTCAACCAATGAGGAATCTAGCTTGATAATTCATGACTTAATATATTTATGCATCATGACTTGAATTACTTTACTAGGGGAGGGAATTACTCTATAGCATTGAGCTGTGTATGCTTACTTAGAGAGGGCTCTTGCATAATTACCTTTGTCTAGGTCCTAGTCAGTCTTAGAACATGCTTAGGCAAACTTTCGAAGCAAAATTGAACTCTACTTATTTAAGGGAGAGATGATCTAGGCATTGTTTGGTTAGCCAACAACTAGTATCCACCCAATTAGCTATCAATCCCTAGTTGTCCCTTTGAGCCTTCATAAAATTTTAGCTTTCTTTTCATTGGCATATAACCCCAATAACCTACCCTGAGCTGTTGTGATACTTTTGACAAGTCTTATGATCACTAAGATGAAGAGGCAAGAAGATCAAAGAAAGCAATGATTAGTCAAGATCATGAGGATAGTTGAAGTTCTCAAGACCATGAAGATAGTTGAAGTTCTCAAGACCATAAGGTTAGTTGATGTTTTCAAGACCATAAGGGTAGTTGAAGTTTTGAAGAACATAAGGGTAGTTGAAGTTCACTTAATATCTCCAATATATCAAGACAACATTAGATTAACAAATGATTTATTCCTGTTAAAAAAGATTTATGTTACTTCACTTATCCATTATAAGAAGCCCAAGTTGGTACAAACAAGACAACTCTTTTAGAGCTAGAACAAAAAAAAAGAGAAGAAAAGAAAACAAGAGAAATGAAAGCAAGAAAAAAAGAAGACAAAAAAAAAGACAAAGAAAAAGAAAAAAAGAGAAATAAAACCTAAAAAGGCGGTTGAAAAAGCCAAGTGAGTTCTCTTTTACCAAAAGTAGCAAAAGGCTTCCATTTGGTTTATAAGGACGGTTTGACTTGAATTGGTCCAACCCAACCAAAGATTCGATCAAAATCAAAGAAAAAGGAAAAAGACCATCCAGTTCCTAAAAGTTCTGTACTTGACAGTCCTACAAGGAAGAAGGACAAAATGATAAAATGCTCAAAGAAAGGGAAGAGTAAGAAAAATAAAAGGAAAGAAAAGGAAGAAGAAGAAAAGAAGCAAAATTGGGTACCAAACTTTTTTCAAGGGCAAAGATTGTCCTAATCAAGATCCAGATTAATGCCAAGAAGATAGAAAGAATTTAGAGTTTAGCAAGATTTCTCCCAGCTGCCTAACGCTCAAACAAAAAATTTGTAGTGTGAAGGTTTGTCCATTGTGTCAAATCAGCTCCAACTTACAAATGGCCTTCACTTTAACCCATGTCCCTTATAGACCCCATTTCAAGCATATCAAATACCTGTTGATCTCTCTTGATAGGTAGGGTCTATTAGTGGAGATAGTTTGAATAAGCATGCATATCAGATAGACAATATTTAAACTCAATGAGGCCTTTGGCAAAGTAATGTGTATGTGCCTATCTGAAGTGCAACAGTTCTTGCTTCAATAGAAATAATTCTTAAGTTTAGTATGGTAACTAGGGTTGTCATGTTATAAATATGTTAATTTGGAAAAATCAAGCCTTGAGGTTCATTGACGTTGATTTGGCAAAGCCAACATTTGATTTCAAAATCAAAATTCAAAAAATAAAAAATGTTTTTGTCACACGAAGCCTTCAAGTTAAGAGAAGTTTGTTGCATCATCAAAACTCGAAGGACACAGTGGGCAAAGGAAATGATTACTGGCAAGGTCATGAAGAATCTACCAATTGACATGCTAAAACATAGTTTAAAATGAATGTATCCCTGACTCTGCAACTTGGGATCTCCACAACTCATATTTTCAACATCTCGAAGATAAAAGCCATAAATATGAAGCATCCTGTAATTCCAGTGCAAGAACTGAATGGCATCTGAAAGAAATCCGTGAGAGCATTTCAGCTGATAATCTCGGTCTGTGAGTCAATGGAACCATTGTAAGTATTATTCATGCATATCATGCATGCATGAGCATATCATATCGAACTTTCTTGTCTTGTATTTGTCTATTCTTTGTCAAGGTAAACAGCAAACACCCTGTGAAGTAAACAATCAAAAGAAGATATCAATTCAGGGGGGGGCATAGAAAGCCCATTGCTTGAGAAAGTTCCAGTAATTTGAAAAGAGAAGAAATGTGTGCTTGTGCAAAGAACTAAACAACAAAAACATCAACTAGAGCCTGCATGTAAAATTCATGGGTTTGAGCTAACACAAGGGAGAAAGTTTCTCCTTTTCAATTTTTGAGTTTACATATAAAACATTTTCAAACTCACTTGCAAATATCTCACCACGTAGGGGGGGGGCAAGGAGAGGATATGAAGGCTAGCTGAAAAGGGCTGAATTTTTTGCAAAAGTGAAAAGGAAGAACAAAAGGAATGGAATAAAAAAAATTAGAATTCTTAAAAGAATGAATATGCAAAAGACAAAAGATCAGTCCAGCTAAAAGAGCTGAAGCGAGGGTAAAGACCCAATTTCCAATGGATAAAGATCCATGTTTCAAGGGTAAAGATCCGATTTCTAACGGATAAAGATCCATTTTTCAAGGGTAAAGACCCGATCTCTAATGGATAAAGATCCATGTTTCAAGGGCAAAGACCCGATTTCCAATGGATAAAGATCCATATTTCAAGGGTAAAGACCTGATTTCCAATGGATAAAGATCCATGTTTCAAGGTTAAAGACCCAATTTCTAATGGATAAAGATCCATTTTTCAAGGGTAAAGACCCGATTTCCAATGGACAAAGATCCATGTTTCAAGAGTAAAGACTCGATTTCCAATGGATAAAGATCCGTGTTTCAAGGGTAAAGACCCGATTTCCAATGGATAAAGATCCTTGTTTCAAGGGTAAAGACCCGATTTCCAATGGATAAAGATCCGTGTTTCAAGGGTAAAGACCCGATTTCCAATGGATAAAGATCCGTGTTTCAAGGGTAAAGACCCGATTTCCAATGGATAAAGATCCGTGTTTCAAGGGTAAAGACCCGAATTTCAATGGATAAAGATCCATATTTCAAGGGTAAAGACCCGATTTCCAATGGATAAAGATCCATATTTCAAAGGTAAAGACCTAAAGTCCAAAGGATAAAGATCCATGTTTCAAGGGTAAAGACCCGATTTCCAATGGATAAAGATCCATATTTCAAGGGTAAAGACCCGATTTTCAATGGATAAAATCCATGTTTCAAGGGTAAAGACCCGATTTCCAATGGATAAAGTTCCATGTTTCAAGGGTAAAGACCCAATCTCCAATGGATAAAGATCCATGTTCCTAGGTTAAAGACCCAATTTCCAATAGATAAAGATCTATTTTTAGTGGGTAAAGACCCACAATTCATAAAAATGGAACAACCAGTTATGTCAGAATTCTCAACTAATAAAAGCTTAGTCAAATCAAATTCAATCCCGGGTCCAAATACCCAATCCCAGGTCCAAGTACCCAAATTCAATCTAGTCTCGGGTCCAAGTACCCAAATCAAGTTCTGTCTCGGGTCCAAGTATCCAAAACAAATTCAAGTAACCATCTCAAAAATTAAGTCTTATTGCTTTTCACTCTCTTTTACTAAAGTCTCAGATCGTTCAAGCAGGGGGCAAACTGTAGACCCTTAATTTTTGACCAGTCCGGTCCAATATATTTTAATTAGCCCAAAATAATTTTTGTGTTATCCAATATATTTTAATTAGTCCAAAATAATTTTGTATTATCTTAATTAAATAGTATTAGTTTTAGTATTTAGTTTTTATAATTAATAAATATAAATAATTATAATTATAAATAAACAAAAATAAAAATAAAAATAAAAATTGGCGATGAAAAGTTAGGACGAAATGGCCTTGGGACATTTTGCTCGCAGGCAAGTCCTGCGGGTGAAATGCCCAGCACGCCAACGCTCGCAAATTTCCACGGCAATACTCGCAGCAGTTTTTTCGTTAGCAAAATTTTTCCGCAGCAATTTTTTTTCGCCAGCAAAATTTTTCCGATGTAATTTTTTTCAAAACCAATCATTTTCTTAATTAATGTTAGTTTCTGTAAACAAATTGAATTAATGATCTAAATTTTCTATAAATAAGACTAAAAAACAACACAGAAGGGGGGACTTTTGGGAAAATTTTTTGAAAGGAACAATCGGACTGGATTTTAAAATGATCTTGAGATCGGGACTTGGACAATTAAAACTTGGAATTTAGGACTTGAGATTGGAAAGGAGCAATAAGCAAGCAATTCATAATTCATCAAAGGCAACAACTTTGCCTTTTGTCCCTGTTCATCCAAGAAGTAATTTTTGGTGGAACCAACAAACGAAGGTATGAATATCTAATCTCATTTTTTCTTTACAGTAGCTTGAATCATTAAATTGTTTCTTTTGATTCTAAAAACCTTAGAACCCTAATTTACTTTTTCTAAACCTTAGAACCTTAAATTGTCTCCTCTATTTTCAAAAACCCTAAAATTACTTTTTCTGTTTCTTCAAAATATTAAAACCCTATTCTACTTTCCAACTTTCCAAAACCTTAAATTGTTTTATTAATTCCCCAAAACCCTAATCTGTTTTCCAATTTTTCAAAACCTTAAAACCCTGAATTTAACTTATAGCTTCTAAAATCACATAAAGCTTTATAAAACTATAAATTGTTTTTTTTTAATTCTAAAATCAAATACATCCTTCGAAACACTAAAAACCCTAATTTCACTTCAAAACCAAAAACTGTAAACCCCAAACTAAGTTTCCTAAACCCTAATCCTTAAAACCTTAAAACCTTATAAACCTGAATATTAAAATTCAACACAGTAAGCCTAAAAATAATAATCTAGTAGCTAATAATCATAAACATTAATATCCTAAAATTCCAAAACCCTAAATATTAATTAAAGAACTTTAAGTAAGAAACAGTAATCTAGTAGCTAATAATCATCCACCCCTTTCTTTTTCCCGGCCCGTCCCGGGTGGCGACTCCATTTTCTCCGAACTTAGGTCCGTGTTCTCTAAGGCCCTGAGCCTAAATAGTGCCGAAGTCGCAAGAACTATTCCACCAGTAGTGGGGGCAAAAATCCCCGCTCACACCTAACCTGCTAATGGTTTCAAAAAATTGGGTACGTATAGGGAAGGTAAGAATGACCCAACACTCCCATAATGCCCGGTTCATTGGAATCAACATCCTTTTTAGGTCTAAATATTATTGAATTCTTAAATATTATAATACTATCTATAATACATATAATTATCAAAAGAAATAAACATCCATCACTTTATTAAAATGAAACAAATAAAACAGGAACCCATCCATAAATGGAAACATGCCTTTTACAATGTCCAATGTTCAAAAATAAAATAAATAAGATAGGTCACCCACCATTTGGTGAAAACATGCCCTTTACATTAATCCATAATTAAGTAAATAAAATTACATTAAACTTAACAATGAGGTATCCACAAAGTGGAAGCATACCTCTTACATCTTTTAAACCTTGAATATTTAACCAAACTAAATCATTCATTCATTCACCATGAGTAAAATAAAAACAAATAATTCATAAAAGTAAAATATTAATAAATCATCTATTCAAAACATAAAATGATCACATCTAAGTTTAGACCTAAATAAAGCAATAAATATACAACTTTAGGGTTTATATTTCAAATTAGGGTTTTAGAATTTTTATGACTAAAATAGGGTTTTTAGGATGAAAATTAGGATTTTAGGTTTCATGGATGAAAAATAGTGTTTTTAGAGTTTAGAAAAACAATATTAGGGTTTTAGGGTTTTGATTTTAAAACTAGGGCTTTTTTTAGATAAAATGGAGTTTTTAGGGTTTAGGAAATTAGGGTTTTGGATTAGGGTTATTTAGAAAACTAATTTAAGGTTTTGAAATTTATACAACTAGTTTTGGAATTTTGGAAAGCAATTTAGGGTTTAGAAAATTTAGAAAAATAAGTTATGGTTTGGAAAAGTTTTATCTACTGTAAAAAACTTTCATGCTATTTAAACAATTAGTTTTGGATAAATATTTATATGGGATATAGATTCTAGACATGTTAAGCTAACGGATGTGAATTGATGAACCTGATTTGAGTATATGTAAGTTATTGGAATTATTAAACTGATGGATAAAAGAATATTTTTAGTTCAGTGATTGTTGTGAAACTCTTATGTAAAAATACAATAACTAGCTACTGATTTCAATCATCAATCAATCTTCATTGTTTAAAGAAAAAAAAAGAAAAAAATATAGCTAGTGTATGTTTAAAGTAAATAGGGTTTTTAAGAAAGCAAAATCTGCGTTTGTTGTTTCCTCCAATGTCAATATCCTACTGCTTGATCTTGGACAAGTTGAAGCAAACTTGAGACAATCTTTTACTGCCTCCTTGGTTGTTCTCTTTGGTTTGTTCTTGATTGCTTTTTTAATTTAGTGTTACAGTCGTGTTCTTTGCTAATCTTGCTCTGTGTCAAATTACACCATCTTTTTTTTTGTTCCTTGTTATTTTTAAACCTATTTATAGAAGAATGTATTAGGTTAAATCTGTATTTAACTTCCTATTTAAAAAAATTTCCTGAGGCATATCAAATTCATTTAAGAGAAAACTGTGACCATGTCGGATTAAAATTCCTTTAATTCGAGGGAAACCAATACCATGTCGAACTAAAACAATCCTAATCCGACATGGAATAAATTCCATATCGATTTGGCAATCCTAATTCGACATGGATAGCTCCATATTAACTTAGGATTTCTCTAATTCGATATGGAGTCCCCTGGCTGGCTCCATATCGAACTAGGGTCCCAATTTGATATGGGGCTGCCTCATGTTGAATTGGGTGTCCCAATTCATCATGGGGATGCCCCATATCGAATTGGGGTCCTTCCAAATCAATATAGGCACACCCATACCAAATTTTGAGTCCAATACAAGGCTGATATCAAATTAAATCCAACCAAGCCTTCATATCTGACCTACTTAGGGTTTTAAAAGTTTATCTAGCTCATTTTATACCTTATAGAATTATGTCAATCAAATTGAAGGCTTTAAACAGGTTTAAGCCATTAAAAGTCGACTAAACTTGACTAGGCCTTCTTTAATTAGGATCGAACTAGCTAGGGCTAAAATCAAAGGTCTATAGTTTGCCCCCTGCTTGAACGATATAGAATTTATTCAGAGAGTGAAAAGCAATATGGCTTTGAGCTGATTTTAGATAAGGATCGAATTCTAGACCCGAGGATCTAGTTTGGGTTTTAGACCAGAGACTGGTTTTGGTTCTGGACCCGAGACTGAATTGCTTAGGTTCTAGACCTGAGGTAAAGTGGGTTCTGAACTCAAAACTAGATTGGTTAGGTTCTGGACTTGAAACTGGATTAATTGGGTTTTGGACCCACAATTAGATTGGTTGGGTTTTAGACCCAAAACTGATTGGGCTCTGGACCTGAAACTGGATTGGTTGGGTTCTGGAACGAGGTGGCCGTGTTTTGGACCCGAAACTGGACTGGTTGAGTTATGGACCCAAAACTGGATTGTTTAGGTTATGGACCTAAAATTGGTTGGGTTTTAGACCCAAAATTGGATTGGTTAGGTTCTAGACTCAAAACTGGATTTGGGTTCTTGACCTGAGACTCAATTTGTGTTTTCAACCCTAAACTAGATTTGGGTTCTAGACCTTAAATTGGATTTGGATTCTCGACCTAAGACTAAATTTGATTTAGGTACTGGACCCGATACTAGATTGTTTGGGTTTTGGACCCAAAACTGGATTGGTTGGATTTTAGACTTGAAATTGGATTGGTTAGGTTCTGGACCCGAGGTTGGTTGGGTTCTAGGCCCGAGGTTGTTGGGTTCTGAAGTTGAATTGGATTTGGATTCTTGTTCTGAGACTTGATTTGGATTATCCACCCTAAATTGAATTTGGATTCTCAACCCTAAACTGGATTTGGGTTCTCGACCCAAGACTAAATTTGATTTGGGTACTCTACTGATACTGGATTGGTTGGGTTTTGGACCCAAATCTGGATTGGTTATGTTCTAGACCTGAAACTAAATTGGTTAGGTTTTGGACCTGAGGTTGGTTGGGTTCTAGACCTAAAACTGAATTGGTTGGGTGCTAGACCTGAGTTTGGTTGGGTTTTGGACCCGAGATTTGTTTGGATGACTTTCTATCAAGCGAGAGTTCTAGTTGTCTTCTAGCCAATTAATTTTAGCTCTTCTAGCTGATTGATCTTCTATCATGGCTTTATTTTAGTCACTTGCTCCATTCTTCAATGGATCGACTCCAACTCTTCTAGCTAGACTAACCTTCTGTCATTTGGGAATTTTTGCTTTCTTCTACCCGGTTATTCTATTCTTCTATGGATTTTGCTAACCTTCTATCATTTGAGAATTTTGGCTTTCTTCTAGCCGGTTATTCCATTCTTCAATGGATTACGGGTCTTCACCCTTAAAATGGATCTTAATCCTTGGACCTCGGTCGTCACCCTCCAAAATGGATCTTCATCCTTAGACATCGGGTCTTCATCCTTCAAAATAAATCTTCATCCTTGGACATCGGGTCTTCACCCTTAAAATTGGATCTTCATCCTTGGGCATCAGGTCTTCACCCTCGCTCATGTTAGGGTTTAGCCTCCTTTGAGACTCTCTCACCGGTTTAGCCCCTTCCTCTAAGATGATCTTATGCATGCACATAGAGGGACTAATACCCTTAATGTCACTCAATCCCCAACCTATAGCTTTCTTGAATTTTTTCAACATCGTTACAAGCTTATTTTCTTCCTCACTGGTAAGGGTAGCAGAAATTATCACTGGTTGAGAGTTATTCTCCCCAAGAAAAATATATTTTAAATGCTTGGGGAGTTCTTTAAGTTCAACCCCTTGTAGTTGAACTTGCTCTTCTTCAACTTCAAATTCCTCCTCAACACTCTCCTCGTCCAAAATGGAATTGTCTTCTTTATTCTCCTCATTGGAAATCTCTTCTTCTTCCTGCAATTTTAGAGCCCTTTCTAGCTTGTGTTCACCATTATCCTGTAAGAAAACTTCCTTAACAGCATCATCAGTAAAATCAATGAAAGAGCAATCTTCATATAAAGCACTAGTGGGAATGGGGGGAAGTGTTAAAAATTGAAAATTCTACAGTATGTCCCAAAACGGTCATAGTCAGTTTTCCATTTTTAACATCAATTAAAGTGTTAGTTGTGGCCATAAAAGGCCTCCCTAACAAAATTGCATGCTCGGCATCCCGTGGGATTTCTCCCCCATATCTAAGACAATGAAATCGACGGGTACAATTAAACCTCCTACCTTAACTAGAACATCTTGTATGATTCCCTTAGGGTATCTAAGAGTTCTATCTGCTAGTTGTAGAACCATTTTAGTCAGTTTGAGTTCTCCAAGCTCTAGTTTCAAATAGATTGAGTATGGCATCAAATTAATACTAGCTCCGAGATCACACATGCCAATGGTCTCTTTCCCATTCCCCATAGAGATTTTAACTATAAAGCTTCCAGGATCTTTTAGCTTAGGAGGTAACTTATGTTGTAAAACAACACTTGTCACTTCCGAAACTATCACCTTCTCATCCAACTCATACCTTATCTTCTTAGTATTTAGCTCTTTTAAGAATTTGGCATAAAATGGCATATTCTTTATTACCTCTAGTAAGGGTAGGTTGATACTTACCTTCAAAAGCATGTTATAAATTTCAGAAAATTGTTTATCATACTTTTCATTTTTTTAACCTGCTGGGAAATGGAATTGGTGGTCTGTATAGATTTGGAGATTTGTGCAGCTTTGGTGCAACGGATGCCTCCTCTCTATCGTCTTTAAGCTCATTTGGTTCAACTTTTTCTTCTTGCATTTCCTTGCCATTATCTTGCATTGTACCTGCATCAAAGGAATTATCAATGTTATTATCACCGATTTTATTGTCAAGTACCTTACCACTTCTCAAAACGGTGATTGCTTTGGCCTGCTCCGGTTAGCTAGGAAATTTCCCCTTTTGATTGGCTTGAAGTTGATTAGCCAATTGACCCACTTGAGTTTCAACCTTCTTAAGCGATGCTTCTAAAGAGTCAAATCACTTATTGTTCAATTCTTGATTTTGAGTGCTTACTTGAATGAAAGCATTCAAATTGTCTTCAAATGAAGGTTTCTTGACCTGCTCTTGATTTGAGGTTTGCCCTTGAAATTGGGGACCTCTTTGATATGGTTGGAAAGGTTGCTGAGGTGGAGCATGTTGTTGATTTTTCCATGAAAAATTTGGGTGATTCCTCCAACGGGGTTATAAGAATCTGAATATGGGTCATTCCTACCCCTTTGTTGGAACCCTTCAAAAGAAAAAGCTTGTTCTTGCTCCTCTTGGAATGTATCAAAGTTTGAGGGGCACACATTTGCTTGATGGCCTACAAGACCGCACGATGCGCATGACTCTTGGGTTGGTCCCGACAAGTTTCCTTTGGCATTCAATAATTTCACTTGTTTTGTCAGTTCTGCATTTTTTCCTAGCCATTTTTGAGTTTAGACTTACCTCATGTGCTCCTCTTCTCCTTTCTCCAATACTCTTTTGTTGGGAATTTGCCCCCAACATTTCAAATAATGCAACTATTTCTGCAGCTGTTCTTTCACCCATTGCTCCCCCTGCTACATTATCCACTGTGTTTTGACATTGTTGAGTTAGCCCATCATAGAAGAATTGGTTGAGCAACTTTTGTGGATAGTAGTGGTGAGGGCACTGAAATAATAAGGATTTGAAGCGATCCCACGCCTCATGAAATGGTTCTCCATCAAATTGGGTGAAAGTTGTAATACTCCCCCTAAGCTCCTTGGTCTTTTGGTGTGAATAAAACTTTCCCATAAATTTGTTGTAAACCTCTGTCCATGTGGTTAAAGAATTCTCCGGTAGGGTCATCAACCACGCTTTTGCTCTATCCTTCAAACTATATGGGAAACATCTCAACTTGAGTTAATCTTCTATTAGTGTTTGCAAAGGGAATGTATGCAATGTTGAGTAAAAATCCCGAATGAAGTTGAGAGGATCTTCATTCGGCAGTCCATGGAAGGATGGCAGCATACTATAGTGAGTATTTCTGAGTTCATAATTTCTTGCTGCGTTGCTCAACCGGATACAAGATGTGGTCACTCCGATGATCAGTTGGGAAAATTCTTTCATAGGTGGTTCTTGTGCATCACCCATCTCTGTTCCTATGTTCTCCTCAAACTGCTCGTTAGTATTTTCCCTTTCTTGCTCAATAGGATTCGGTCCCTCGGGTCTTGGAAGTCTATGGATGTTGTCTATAAATGGAACAAGTTCATTTCCTTGAGACCTTCGTTTGTGCATAAAGTACCTAAGCAATTCAAAAAGAACACTTTAATCGATTTAACAAATAAATTAAAAGAATCAAACTATTAACCAAAAATTGCCTTCCCCGGCAGCGGCGCCAAAAACTTGTTGAGCTTAAATTAACACTATCACAAAGCAGCACTCGTAAGTATACGAGGCTATTGCAGTGACAGTGATCGCCCCAAGGTCATCTCACAAGGATGGAATTGCGTGTAATAGTTCGATTAACATGAAATAATAAACTTGAGTGTGTGATTGGATTGGTGAATTGTAATTAACCTTAGAAATGAAAATGAGTGATTTTATGCAAGATAAATTCAATTATGGAAATGATGCCTAGAGTTGTAGGTCCATTTAATCAAATGTTTAATTATCAAATTATCCATTAATATAACCTTGTACCTTAATTTGTTCCTTAAGATTAATTAGTCAATTATCAATTCACTAGTTTTCACATTTATGAATTAACAACAACCAATTATTTTACATTAGCAAATTAATAAACCCTAGAACTTATATTTCTAATTCATTCTTAGGGTAGACAATTGCATAGTTCCGATATGAAACTTCTCCTCTCGGTCCGTCATTCAATATTAAGTAATCAATAGGTGGCCAATCCATCAATTTAACTTTAATTTCAATGCAATCAACCAATAACAAGGTATATCAATGGAATCATCAAATCAAATCATTTAATCAAATATACTACAACCCAAAGCATGAGTAAATTAGCTCATCATATTCTTTAAACAAATGCTCATTTCAATATAAACCAAATCAAAGTTATTCATTGCAATATTAATGTTCTTAATACAACAACAACAAATAAGAAATAGATTAAAAGAAAGAGTTGGAAAAACCCCTTTTGGAGATGCTAAAAATAGGACTCCTTGTCTCTTTCGTAGCTCCCTCTTTGATGTGTGATGATGAACTTCCAAGCTCTTTTGAACAAATGGCTCTCTTCTTGAAGGATGAATGATAGCTCTCTTAAGTTCTCAACTCTCCAATCAAGCCTCTTAAAACCCTAATTCTCAAGAACTAGCTACTCACTTCAAATCCAACGATTGCCTTTGCTCTT
The DNA here is from genome assembly GCA_947685225.1 of Garcia nutans. Lineage (NCBI taxonomy): Eukaryota > Viridiplantae > Streptophyta > Magnoliopsida > Malpighiales > Euphorbiaceae > Garcia > Garcia nutans. The sequence continues at coordinate 23,811,780 of CANTUV010000007.1, read as the reverse complement.
GATGTGTGAAAGGAAATGGTGAATGAAGATGGAGAGAATGGTGTCTTGCTCTCTCAAGCAAGAACCAAGGAAGAAGATGATTATGGTGTAGAGAATGTCCACTCAATATATTCAATCTATTTTCTATTCCCTCAATGCTCTTCCACTTTGAATTTTTAAGACACCCATCACTCTTTGTCTCCCACTTTCCAATTTCTTTATATATTTCTTCCACAATTCCTTCCACCTTTCACTCCCTTTTATCTTTTTGTTCCCCACTAATTAACATTAATCCATACCTCGTGCAAGCATTTCAATTGATCCAGGGTGACATGGCCAAGCTTGGTGGCCGTGTCTCTTGGATTTTCTTTTCATTCTTGGAACACGGCAAAGCTTCTGGCCGTGTCCCTTGCTGCCTTTTTTTTTTTTTTGTTTCCAAGGAGTGACATGGCCAAGCTTGGTGAAGCTTGGCCGTGTCTCTTGATGGTGTCACTCTCTGCTTCTTTCTTTTTTTTTCTTTGCCTTTTTTCCTTTGGTGAGACACGGCCAGTGGCTTGGCCATGTCTGCTTCTGTCCATCTTTGCTTGAGGGACACGGCCAAGCTTGGTTAATCTTGGCAGTGTCCTGCCTTGTCTTTGATTTCTTCTTCTTTTGATGAGAGACACGGCCAAGCCATGACAAGCTTGGTCATGTCACATGTTTTTCTCCAACAAGTCCACCAAATTTTGATTAAAAAGCTCCATCAAATGTACTTCAACCTAAATCAACAACTTCAAACAAACTTAAGTACAAAGTAACATGAAAATTAACTTAAAATCAACAAAAACATCATAGAAAATATATACAAAATTGATCTAAACACTAACTTGAAGCTACGTTGGATAAAATGAAAGATGGTGTTTCCCCTAATTCTCTTATTTTATTTGAATCTTTGGCTGGACTGGACAAATTCAAGTCAATTGTCCTTATAAACTAAGTGGAAGTTTCTACTTGCTTTAGGTAAAAAAAGAACAGAGTTGGCTTTCTGAACTGCCTTTTTGGTTTTTTTCTTTTACTTTTTTCTTTTTTCTTTTTCCTTTTCTTTTTTTTCTATTCTTTTCTTTTTTTCTATTCTTTTTTCTATTTTTTTCTAACTCTAAGAAAGTTATTTTATTTGTACCATTCTATGCTTTTGACTATGATGAGTGGAGTAGAGTGAGTTTGCTTCAACAAGGATAATCATTTGTTGCCCTAATGTCATCTTAATAGATTGGAGATATTATGTATAGTATCAGGTGAACTTCAACTATCCTTATGGTCTTGAATATGCATTCCTTTCTTTGATCCTCTTACCTCTTCATCTTAGTGATCATTAGATTTATCATAACAGTTGCAACAGCTCAAGATAGGTTATCGGGCTTATAAGGCAATTAAGAGCAACTAAAATCTCATGAAGAATCAAAGGGAAAACTAGGGATTGATGTTAATAGGGCGGACACTAGTTCTTGGCTTACCAAACAATGCCTAGATCATCACTCCTTAAAATAATCAGAGTTCAATCCTTCCTCGAAAGTTCATTAAAGCATGTTCTAACATTAACTAGGATCTAGAAAAAGGTCATTATGTAGGAGCCCTCTCTAAGTAAGCATACACATCTCAATACTATATAATAATTCCCTCACCTAGTAAAGTCATTCAAACCATGATGCATAGATATACTAATTCATGATTATCAAGCTATACTCATCACTGGTTGAGCACTAAAATGTTAAAATATAAATGCAACAAAAGTAATTTATTTAAACCATCTTAATTTGAAAAACAAAATTGTTCCAAAGAAAGAAAATGAAATAAAAAAATAAAAAGCTAAGAGAAGTTTGTTGAGTTAAAGTCGAAGATGCTTCATTTATTTAGACATAAAGGGCAATGGTCATCACCTCCTCATCTGCAGTCCCTTCATCTACATCTTGAAAAGTTGATAAGATAGAACTTTCTATTAATCCTCCCTCTATCATGAAGGTTGATGGCGATGGCACCCTTCCAAATTTAGGGAAAGGATTTTTCTCAGTGTTAGGTTTTTTGGGCTTGGGCAGCTTGCCACTGTTGATTAGATGTTGGATCTCATGCTTCAGTCAAGTACATCTATTTATCTCATGTCCTTGTGTCTAATGAAATTGACAAAAAGATTTGGTATCAAAGTTTGGAGGTAAAGGATTTGGCAAGGGTTGAGGAGTCAAGGGTTGTAATAGTTCCTTCTTCTGTAGCTTATTAAGAACCCAAGACAATGAATTTCCCAATTCTAAAAACTGCCTCCTTCCTCCTTGACTAGTTGCATTAACATCAACTTCCTTTTATGTGCTTGGATTATCGGACAGGTAGTTCTCTTTCAAGTTTCTTCTTGAAGAAAAACAATTCTTCTCTCTTTTCCATTCTTCTATTTGCATGCCAACTTGAAGGAGATCATTAAAAACTCAAATAAGGGTATGGGACATCCTTTCATGAAGATTAGATAGCACCACTCTCACAATCATCCTGATATGATCTGATTCATCGGGCCTCTTCTTGAGCAAGGCAGTTTGTTTCTCCATCTTTTCATGTAGTCAACAAAATTCTCATTTTTTCTTTGCCTAATGGACTCAACTTCCATCAAAGTAACCTCCAACTCAGCATTATACCCATACTGTTGGATTAAGGCTTTGTATAGTAAATCTCAGCTCTTTTGAGTACCATCCTCTAAAATATTAAACCAATTCTGGACAACTAAGTGTGAGTAGCGATTTTTGCCTCCACTCCCAAATGGAATGGTTCTTGCAACTTCGGCACTGTTAAGCTTAGGATCTTAGAGAAAACAGGCCTAAATCCGGAGAAAATAGAGTCGCCATCCGGATGAGCCGAAAAAAAGAAAGGGGTGGATGACTCAATTTCTAAGAAATTCCCAACCCCCTATTAGGATCGAAAAGTTGGGTATGCGTTGGGAAGGTGAGAATGAACCAGCACCCCCATAGAACCCAGTTCATTGGAACCAACCTCCTTTTTAGGTATTAATATTATAAAATTCTTAAATATAATGATATTATGCATAATACATGCAATCATAAGAATAAATAAATACTTTATTAAAATCACGATGATTCAAATAAGATAAATGAATAGGCACTCATTCATGGATGGTAACTGTTTAGATCATTTTTGTATTAGTTTTTAGTGTGATTTTATGTGTTTTTAGCTAATGTTTTGATTGATTTTTGTTTTAAGTTTGTTTAAAGTATTTGTTTTAGGTTTAAGTGCAAAAACACCCTTGGAAGATCAAAACAGTGCAGGAAAAGCATGAACAAGCAAGACATGGCCAAGCAAAATCAAGCTTGGCCGTGTCCCTCAAAGAATGATGATGGCATAGCTTGACACGGCCAAGAGACATGGCCAAGCCACTGGCCGTGTCTCACCTAAAGAGCAAAACCAAAGAAACCACAAATAAAGAGCAAAAATGAAGAAGTAGGAAGAGACACACTCAATGACACTGCCAAGCCACTAGCCGTGTCACATGACATGGCCAGCAAGCTTGGCCGTGTCCCATTTCATGCCAAAGAGCACTTGGAGCAAGCAAAGAATGAAAGAAAAGAAACAGTAGTGGACACACCCACATGACATGGCCAAGCTTGTGGCCGTATCACATGACACGGCCAGTAGCTTGGCCGTGTCACCCCTTGAGACCAAAAGAAAAGAAAGAAAAGAAAGAAAGAAAGAGGGCAGTGAAGGACATGGCCAGCAAGCTTGGCCGTGTCCCAAGGGAAAATGAGAGACATGGCCACGCTACTCTTGGCTTGGCTGTGTCACACCTAAAATATTTGAATTCTTTTACACGAAGTGGGGGACAAAGTGGGGAACAAAGCCTTGTGTTTACCAAAAGAAATATTAAACAAAAAAAAGTGGGGAACAAGGTGAAGTGGTGTGAGTTGGAAGGCATGGGTTGTGTTTTTGAATGAATTAAAAAGAGAAGAAGAGGGAAATTGAAGGGAGTTCTTGAGTCCTTGGACAATTTCTACATACACATTTGGGAGAGGGAGAGGGTGACACTCTCCTTGTCCCTTCATCTTCATCTCCATTTCCATCCTCTCCACCTTCTCCATCTTCCATTAATAAGATCTTTAAGGTTCTTTAGGATAAGTTGGGTTAACAAGCTCTTGAAGGTTGAAGAAGCTTCATTGAAAGGTTTGGTGACTTGAGAAAGCTCCATTCCATCTTCCAAAGGCATAATCCATTGAAGGGTTGGTGACTTGAGAAAGCTCCATCCAAAGGTTTGGTGACTTGAGAAAGCTCCATTCCATATTGCAAAGGGGAATTAACCATTGAAGAGGGCTTGAGTTCTTCATCATACATCAAGTGGAGCTAGGAGGAAGATTAGGAATCCTACTCTTGGCATCTTCACAAGGGGTTTTTCTATTCTCTCTTTTAATTCATTTCTTATTGTTGTTGTTGTATTAAGAGATCGATATTGCAATGAACAATTTGTATTTGATTTATATTGAGTTGAATGGTTGTTTTAAATTGATGATGTTGAGCTAAATACCCATGCCTAGGGTTTGTAGTATATTTGATTGAAAGTCTTGATTTGATATTTCCATTGATGTTCCTTGTTGATTGGTTGATTATATTGTATTAAATGCTAGGTTGATAGATTAGCTACCTATTAATCTTTGAATATTGGATGACGGACCGAGAGGTGAAATCTGATATCGGAACTATACAATCGACTACCCTATGAATGAATTAGAAATATAAGTTCTAGGGTTTTGTTAATTTGGTAATGTAAAATAATTGGTTATTGCTAATTCATGAATGTGAGAACTAATGGTTTGGTAATTGACTAATTAACCTTAAGGAACAAATTAATTATAAGGTTATGTTAATGGATAATTTGATAATTGAGCTTTGATTGAATGGACCTATAACCCTAGGCACCTTCCCAAGAATCGATCCGATCTTGTACAACCTTCATACACCAACTCTACACACGTTAATTTTAGGTTTAAATTATTCTCGCACCATCTCAACACAACAAACTTCCGCATTTAAATAACTTGTCAATCAAGCTATTACGAACTACACCTTCTTTGGGAAACGACCTTGGGGCGATCACCTTTACTACAACTACCTCGTATACTTGCGAGTGACGCTTGTAGTAGTACTTAATTCGAGCGCAACAGTAACATGTCTTTACAATTGTTTAATGTCCAAAAGAAAATGAATAAAATAGGATACCCACTAATTGGTGGAAACATATCCTTTACGTTGATCCAATACTTAAAATAAACTAAGTTACATGAAACTTAATCAATTGAGGTACCCAATCATGGAAACATACCTCTTATAATTTCTTGAAGCTAGAAATAAATCAAAGCATTCATTCGTGCCTTCATCATAAAATTAAACAAAAAGAAACTATTTATTAAGGAATATAATAAATCAAGCACCTAAACTTAATTAAAGCAATAAAAATATAAATTTAGGTTTACATCTTGAATTAGGATTTCTTGAATGAAATTAGGGTTTAGAGGGTTTAGGTTTAAAAATTAAAGTTTTAGGCTTTTGGAATTTTTATGAAAATAACATTAGGTATTAGGGTTTGGAGTTTATGAAGATAAGATTAAAGTTTTGATGTTGGAAGAAATAAACTATTGTGGTGTTTATAACTAAATAATCATGCACTTAAAAAATATCAATTTAACACGTTTGAGTTACTCAAATTAAGGGTTACTGGGATTTACTTTGCATGAAGGATAATCAACATCATATAGAAACTTAATTTGAGGTATTTATGTAATATCCCAAAATTTTTGAAAATTTCTAATTTGTAGAAATTTTGATAAAATAAATTATAATTTAAAAGGATAAATTAAATTAATGGTTTTAAATGAAAATTGAAGGAATTTTAAGTGAAAAAGTGGAATATATATGTGATATATATGCAAAATATACATAACATATAAAAGTCAACACTTTTTAAAAGAAAAGTTAAAGTCCAATGGCATTTTTGTAAATAATTTGTTAGAAATTTAAAATTAATAAAATAATTCAAAAATAATTATTTTTGAATGGAAGAGGAAAATTAGGACTTTTAATTTATTAAATAAATAAATAATTATTAAATTATTTTAATAAATATATATGATTTAAAAATAAAGATGAAAACAAAAAGGAAATTTAAAAAGTCTTCTTCTTCTTCTTCTTCTTCTTCTTCTTCTTCTTCTCCACAAGGGCCGAATATTCATGGTTGTCTAGCTCAAGATTTTGTTTCTTTCATACTCCACAAATTGAAGGATTTAACAAGTTTTAAGTGAATTTTTGGTGATTTCCACCAAATTTAGTAAGTTTTCAACTCTTTTCTTTGAATTCCATGGAAGATTGAATTATGTGAATTTTGAATTTTTGAAGTAGTATGTTATAATTGTTTGAATTGGTGTGTATGATGTTATTTTGGGTAGTTAACAATGATATTAAGGTTAGATTGAAGAAATGATGGAGTTTGGATAAAGAATGGTGAGGAGAGAAAATTTAGGGTTATGGAACTTTTGGGTTTGTGAAAACATGAGTTTTAATTGTGCAAATTGGTTCTAAATGTGTTGTTTTGATTCATAAACAAGTATTTTAAAGTCAAATATTGGATTTGTTTGTGTTTGGTTAGAGTTTGAGAATGGAAGTGGAGATTTAGGGTTTTAGAAAAGTGATTTTTCAAAGTAGTTGAATTGTGTGATTTTATTTGTTTAAGCATGTTGTTTAGTGTTAACAGTGATGAATATAATCTTCAAATGAGTAATGGATTGTGTTGGAATGAAAAACCTTCAATGGGGGAAGGTTATGCCATTTTTGGGATTTTATGCATAAGAGTGTATTTTTATAATGTAAATGATTTAAATGTATTAAAATATATTTTTAATAAAATAAAAAAACTTAAAACACTAATTTAATTGTAGTAGAATGGAATTCTAATGTTAAAGTAAGGAAAGGCTAAATTTTTGAAAATTTGTAAGAGCGATGTTTAATTATAGTTAAATATTGAAAATGCCATTAAATGTGATACTAAATGATTATTTGCTATCACATTTAGTTTAGGCATTGAGGAAGGTTGATTTGCTTCATCCAAGTGGTGAAGGGCAAGTTGGAAAGATAGGATTGGAGGTTGTTTTAAGCTTGCTTTGGGTTGCTAGTGGAGGTATGTACAAACTTTGATTATATTATTTATATTTGCATGACATTTGGGCTTAACACATTTTGGTTAGAAAATGTGTTAAGCTACTTGGTTCATTGATTGTATATGAATAATGTGCTATGACATTTGTAATGTCATATATGTGTTAAATGCATTGTGAAAAAGCCATTGATAATGGCTAAATTGTGTACATGTGAAATATGTATATTATGTGGAAATACCCAAAGTAATTAGGTAATGTGTTGTGAATGCAAAAATGAGATATGTGGTATAATAAAATGAATTGATATTGATAAAAATGAGAAAAAGTGAGAAAAGTGAGAAAAATTAGAAAGATGTGAAAAATGAGAAAAGTGAGAAAAAAAATGTGAAAATAAGGCAATGTGCCTAGATTGAACATGTGAAAATGAGAAAGAGATTAATAATGAGAAAAATGAATAAATTGTGTGTCTAGTATGTTATTCAATTTTCAGAGTTCTGTGTTTGGCGGCATGCCTATGATTGCCTACGGGCTAAATGCTGGGATGATGAAAAGACCGGGCCGTAAGCCAAGCCCAGCTGATAAATATGATGTTTTTAAGGTAAAAAGACTGCATCGTAAGCCTTAAAAATAAATCCTTGAAGCTAGACTGAGTGAAAAGACTAGGTTGTAAGCTCAGATATAGTTGAATTATCCATGGATATATTACCTATGGGGCTAGACACATAGTGTCATTATAGACCAAAACAGTAACTCTGGAATTTGAATAGCATGTTAGTTATCTTTAGGCCTATGTTTGTATTTGTTTATATGTGAATTGTGATTATGAAATATTTGAAAAATATAAGAAAGTGGAATGATGTGCCATCTATATGCATTGTGCATTGGCATTGCATTGAGTTTTATTATTATTATCAAAGTTTGTACCACTAGGCTTTGGCCTAGCGCTATTGTTTCCATCGCGCAAGTGACAGGGTAGACTCAGCTGAGCCAGAGAGTTCTTCTAGACCAGGTTGGGTTTAGACTTGTTGTTGAGCTTGTTGAGTTGTTATCGAGATCGAAAACACTGTCAGCAGCATGTATATATTTTTATGTTATTGTATATTTTGAGTGTTATGCATAATATATTATGTTTTGGATTTTATATATTGCATATTATAAAGAATGTTTGGGTCAATGTATTTGAAATGGGAGAGTAAATGTCTTTTAAATTATATATATAAATGTTTGAGAAACTTGGTGAAATTGAGGAGTATGGTTGAGATGGTGAATTGAAATTATTTGGGAGTGTTTTCTTTTTGCAGGTTGTGTTTTGCTAAATTTTGGAATGTCCAAATTACAGACAAAACTCTGGCAAATTTTTCCTAGATATTTTTGTATATAATATTTATTTTGGGTTCCTATAATAAGTAAAGAATATTTATATGCTATTTAATTTTATATATTTAGAATTTGAAATTTGAAATTGGAAATGTGAAAATTTTTTAATAAACCAGTCTGTGACATTTTGTACCATATATGCATATTTACATATGCTGGAAATTTGTATTATACGTATATAGGGTATAAGGGTGTTACATTTATTTTGGTATCAGAGCCTAGGTTTGAGGTTCTCGACCTAGGTGTGTTGATAGAGAGAGAAAATGGGGGATTTGAAAATAGTTTTTAATTGTAATATATGCATTGGTCTGGCAGTTTCTGATATCTGATATAGTATTTTCTGCTGTGTTTGTAGATATAGGTAGTTATGGCGTCTCGGCCGCATTAAGCTGCTGAGGATAGTGCAGAGAGTGTGGCTCCAGATGAGGGTAGAGATGGAGATAAAGTTGTGTCTACTGGTGAGGCATCTGTTTCTGTGCCTATGAGACCAGCAGCTGATGAGATTTCCCCTGGCTAGGTATGGCATATGGTAGAGTTGATGAGGCACGCTCTAGTTCCATAGGCGCCACAGCTGCAGCCGCAGTTGCCGGTGAGGTAGTATGATTAATTGAGATAGTATAGAGCTGAGGACTTTGTTAGTACTACAGACCCTGCTGTAGCAGAGCAGTGGCTAGACAGGATTTAGAGGGTATTCATTCAGTTACAAGCTAGTCCAGAAGAGAAGTTTGATTATGCCAGATCTCTTCTGCAGAGGGATGCATATGATTGGTGGAAGACGGTTCCACATGCTCTGGATGATCCACCAGTCCTGACCTATGATGATTTCCTATAGGAATTGGAGCAGAAGTATACTCTAAGAGAGTATAAAGATGCAAAGAAGATGGAGTTCCTGAGTCTGAGATAGGATACCAGGACAGTGACCAAGTATGAGATCAAGTTTATCCGACTGAGTCACTATGTTGGTAGGATCATTTGTGATGAGTTTGACAGGTGCATGAAGTTTGAGGAGGGACTGAGACCCTCTATCATGTGCATTATCGCAGGCTCTTGGTATCAAAATTTTTTCTAGTTATTTGCAGCTACCAGGAGTGTAGAGAGAGCACAGGGTCTTGCAGCAGCTGCCAGGGTTGAGGAGACCAGAGCTAGGAGACTCTAGAGTGAGGCGGGGTCTTCATCAGTGAAGAGAAGCCGAGGGGGATATTTTCAGAGGTTTAGTAGGAGTCAGGGGCAGTTTAGCAGGTTAGTACAACAGCAGAGACAGAGACAGAGACCTGCAGTTTCAATGGCTAGTGCTTTGACCCCAGTGGCTCAGAGACCTGCTCCACCTACTTGTGTTCATTGTGGTAGAGGACACGAAGGTGTCTGCTAGTGGAGAGGTGCTTCGAGAGTGTGTTTTAGATGTGGGTCGTCAGACCATTTTATCAGAGATTGTCCCGAGCCACCAAAGGATAGACAAGCAGATACTGCAGCTTCTCGACCCAGTGTCAGAGGGGGCCGTAGTGGCAGAGGTTTTGGTAGAGGTGGTCGATCTGGGTCTAGTCTGAGAGGAGGTTCTACAGCTAGAGGTAGTAGACCAGATAAGGCAGGACCATCACAGTGGGTTATGTGATGCAGAGGTAGCCAGATGCTTCAGCTGTTATTGTTGGTACTTTTACATTATTTGGTACTTCAGTTCTTGCATTATTAGACCATGGGCCGACTCATTCTTACATCAATTCATCCATCTTACCTGTGAGTGATTTGCATTCTGAGTCCTTAGGATTTGTTGTTTTGGTCACAAATCCTTTAGGGCATTGTGTTATGGTGAGCGGGGTGCAACGAGATAGTCCAATTGTTGTTCAGGATGGGGAGTTTCTCTATGATCTGATTGAGATACCTTTCAGGGAGTATGATCTGATTTTGGGTATGGATTGGTTATCCAATCATAGGGCTATGGTAGACTATCAAAAGAAATGTGTTACTTTGAGAACAAGTGATGGTAGGGATGTTATAGTATCCAGTGAGCAGAGGTTATCTTTCATCCATGTTTGCTTCAACCATTTTAGCTAGGAGGATGATTCGGAAGGGATGTGAGGCTTATCTTACTCTTGTTGTAGATAACAGAGTACTAGGTCCCTGCTTGAAAGTATACCTACAATTGCCGAGTTTTTAGATATTTTCCCTAATGAGTTGCCAGGGGTACCTGTTGAAAGAGAAGTGGAGTTTGGTATTGAGTTGTTGCCTGGTACCACTCCTATCTCTATTACCCCTTATCGGATGGCACCTGCTGAGTTGAGAGAATTGAAGGTGCAGTTGCAGGAGTTATTGGAAAAAGGGTTTTTCCACCCTAGTGTGTCCCCGTAGGGAGCGCCTGTGTTGTTTGTGAAGAAGAAGGATGGCACCATGAAATTATGTATTGATTATAGGCAGTTGAATAAGGTGACCATCAAGAACAAGTATCCTTTACCTCAAATAAATGATCTGTTTGATCAGTTGAAGGGAGCAGCAGTATTCTCTAAGATCGATCTGAGATTAGGGTACCATCAGTGAGAGTCAGAGATGTGGATGTACCCAAGACAGCTTTTCGCACGAGGTATGGGCATTATGAGTTTTTGGTTATGCCCTTTGGATTGACGAATGCACAACTTTTATGGATTTGATGAATAGGGTGTTCAGACCATATTTAGATCAATTTGTGGTGGTCTTCATTGATGACATCTTGGTGTATTCTCATGATGAGGAGGATCATGATAGGCATTTGCGGATTGTATTGCAGACTGTGAGAGAGAAGCAGTTGTTTGCTAAGCTATCTAAGTGTAAGTTCTAGCTTGATCAGGTAGCTTTTCTTGGTCATGTGGTTTCAACAGAGGGCATTAGAGTTGATTCGAGTAAAGTTGAGGCTATCTTAAATTGGAGTCCACTGAAGACTGTGATAGAGGTTAGAAGTTTTCTGGGATTGGTAGGCTATTATCGTCGATTTGTGAAGGGTTTTTCTATGATAGTTACACCACTCACCAGATTACTTCGGAAAGGAGTTAGATTTATGTGGACAGATCGGTGACAGGTGAGTTTTGAGCAGCTGAGGGAGATGTTGACTCAGGCTCCTGTCCTTACCCTGGCTATGGAAGGTAAACCATCTGTGAAATACAGTGATGCTTCTCATAGTGGTTTAGGTTATGTTCTAATGCAGGAGGGTAGAGTCATTGTTTATGCCTCTCAACAGTTGAAACTGCATGAGTTGAATTACCTGATGCATGATTTGAAATTAGCAGCAATAGTTTTTGCCTTGAAGATTTGGCGGCATTACTTGTATGGGGAAAAGTGTTTTATTTATACGGATCACAACAGTTTAAAATACCTAGGTGTTTAGAGAGAGTTGAATCTTTGACAGAGACAGTGGTTAGAGTTGATTAAAGACTACGACTGTTTGATTGATTATCATCCTGGTAAGGCAAATGTTGTTGCTGATGCCTTGAGTTGGAAGTCTTTGGCAAGTTTGACTGCTTATTCACTCTCGTTGCTTGTTGAGTTGAGAGTGTTGCATGCTAGATTTGAGTCTTCTGATGATGGTGCTTTGATGGCTCAGTTGCAGTTGAGGCCAGTCTTATTGGATCATATTAGGGAGGCTCAATTGGCAAATGAGAGAATTTAGAAAATTGCGTTGGTTTGTCAGAAGGGAGAGAGTCGAGACTTTTATGTGAGGGATGATGGCAGTCTATGGTACAGAGATAGATTATGTATTCCTGATGATGCAGAATTGAAAAGGATGATATTAGAGGAAGCACATCAGTCAATTTTTGCTATGCACCCTGGAAGTACCAAGATGTATCAGGACTTGAAGCAACATTATTGGTGGTCAGGTATAAAGAGGGACATAGCAAAGTTTGTATCCCGATGTCTCACTTGCCAGAAAGTGAAGGCTGAGCACCAAGTTCCTTCAGGGTTGATCCAACCTTTATCAGTGCCAGAGTGGAAATGGGAGCGAGTGACAATGGATTTTGTGACTGGACTGCCTTTGACCCAAAAGAAGCATGATGCAATCTAGGTGATAGTTGATCAGATGATGAAGACAACTCATTTTCTTCCAGTTCAGATGGATTATTCTCTTGAGAGGTTGGTTGAGTTGTATATCAATGAGATATTCAGGTTGCATGGAGTCCTAGTTTCTTTGGTGTCACATTGAGATCCCTGGTTTACTTTGAGGTTTTGGAAGAGTTTACATGATGCTATGGGTTCTCGATTGTATTTTAGTACTGCTTTCCATCCTCAGACAGATGGGCAGTCAGAGAGAGTGATACAAATTCTGGAGGATATGTTGAGGAGCTGTATCATTGATTTTACCGAGAATTGGGATAGATTTTTGCCACTAATTGAGTTTGCTTATAACAACAGTCATCAGTCCAGCATTGGGATGGCTTCTTATGAGGCCTTATATGGTAGGAGATGCAGGACACCTTTGTGTTGGGATGAGGTTGGAGAAGGTAAACTGGTTGGTCCCGATTTGATTAAGGAAACAGAGGAAAAAGTAAAGGTGATTCGGGGTCGTTTGAAAGCAGCTTCAGACAGACAAAAATCCTATTCAGATTTAAAGAGAAGAGATATAGAGTTCAGTGTGGGAGATAAAGTGTTCTGAAGGTGTCTCCATGGAAGAAGATTTTGAGATTTGGCCGCAAAGGAAAGTTGAGTCCTCGTTTCATAGGACCATATGAGGTGTTGGAGAGAGTTGGTCCAGTGGCTTATAAACTAGCTTTGTCGCCTGAGTTGGATCAAATACATAATGTTTTCCATATCTCGATGCTTCGGAGATACAGGTCTGACCCATCTCACATCTTGTCAGTGGAGTCCATTGAGGTGAGTCCAAATCTTACTTACGAGGAAGAACAAGTGGCGATTTTGGCATGAGAGGTTAAAGAATTGAAGAATAAGAGGGTGCCACTTGTGAAAGTCCTTTGGAGGAATCATGCCATTGAGGAGGCGACATGGGAAAATGAGTAGACGATGCAGAGTCAGTTTCTCCAATTGTTCTAGACTTGAGAACAGGTAATTTCAAGGTTGAAATTTGTTTTAGGGGGAGAGAATTGTAATATCCCAAAATTTTTGAAAATTTCTAATTTTTTGAAAATTTGATAAAATAAATTATAATTTAAAAGGATAAATTAAATTAATCATTTTAAATGAAAAATGAAGGGATTTTAAATGAAAAAGTGGATTATATATGTGATATAAATGCAAAATATACATAACATATAAAAGTCAACACTTTTTAAAAGAAATGTCAAAGTCCAATGGCATTTTTATAAATAAATTTTTAGAAATAAAAAATTAATAAAATAATTTTAAAATAAATTATTTTTGAATGGAAGAGGGAAATTAGGACTTTTAATTTATTAAATAAATAATTAAATAATTAATTATTAAATTATTTTCATATATTTATATGGTTTTAAAATAAAGATGAAAAGAAAAAGAATGGTGAGGAGAGAGAATTTAGGGTTATGGAACTTTTGGGTTTGTGAAAACATGAGCTTTAATTGTGCAAATTGGTTCTAAATGTGTTATTTTGATTCATAAACAAGTATTTTAAAGCCAAATATTGGATTTGGTTGTGTTTGGTTGGAGTTTGAGAATGGAAGTGGAGATTTAGAGTTTTGGAAAAGTGATTTTCCAAAGTGGTTGAATTGTGCGATTTAATTTGTTTAAGCATGTTGTTTAGTGTTTAAATTGATGAATATAATCTTGAAATGAGTAATGGATTGTGTTGGAATGGAAAACCTTCAATGTGGGAAGGTTATGCCATTTTTGAGATTTTGTGCATAAGAGTGTATTTTTATAATGTAAATAATTTGAATGTATTAAAATATATTTTTAATATTATAAATAAACTTAAAACACTAATTTAATTGTAGTAGAATGGAATTCTAATGTTAAAGTATGGAAAGGTTAAATTTTTAAAAATTTGTAGGAGTGATGTTTAATTATAGTTAAATATTGCAAATACCATTAAATGTGATACTAAATGATTTATTGCAATCACATTTGATTTAGGCATTGAGGGAGGCTGATTTGCTTCATCCAAGTGGTGAAGGGCAAGTTGGAAAGATAGAATTAGAGGTTGTTTTAAGCTTGCTTTAAGCTTGCTTTGGGTTGCTAGTGGAGGTATGTGCAAACTTTGAATATATTGTTTATATTTGCATGACATTTGGGCTTAACACATTTTGGTTGGAAAATGTGTTAAGCTACTTGGTTCATTAATTGTATATAAATAATGTGCTCTGACATTTATAATGTCATATATGTGTTAAATGCATTGTGAAAAGCCATTGCTAATGGCTAAATAGTGTAAAATGTGAAATATGTATATTATGTGGAATTACCCAAAGTAATTGGGTAATGTGTTGTGAATGCAAAAATGAGATATGTGGTATAATAAAATGAATTGATATTGATAAAAATGAGAAAAAAGTGAGAAAAGTGAGAAAATTGAGAAAGATATGAAAAATGAGAAAAGTGAGAAAAAATGTGAAAATAAGCAATGTGCTTAGATTGAATATGTGAAAATGAGAAGGAGATTAATAATGAGAAAAATAAATAAATTGTGTGTCCAGTATGTTATTCAATTTTCAAAGTTCTGTGTTTGGCGGCATGCCTCTATGGGCTAAACACTGGGATGGTGAAAAGACCGGGTCGTAAGCCAGGCCCAGCTGATAAATATGATGTTTTTGAGGTGAAAAGACTGGGTCGTAAGCCTTTAAAACAAATCCTTGAAGCTAGACTGAGTGAAAAGACTAGGTCGTAAGCTCAGATATAGTTGAATTATCCATGTATATATTACCCATGGGGCTAGACACATAGTGTCATTATAGACCAAAACAGTAACTCTGGAATTTGAATAGCATGTTAGTTATCTTTAGGCCCATGTTTGTATTTGTTTATATGTGAATTGTGATTATGAAATATTGGAAAAATATAAGAAAGTGGAATGATGTGACATCTATATGCATTGTGCATTGGTATTGCATTGCGTTTTATTATTATTATTAAAGTTTGTACCACTAGGCTTCAGCTTAGCGCATTTGTTTCCATCTTTGCCGGTGACAGGGTAGACTCAGCTGAGCCAAAGAGTTCTTCTAGACCAGTTCGGGTCTAGACTTGTTGTTGAGCTTATTGAGTTGTTATCGAGATCGGAAACACTGTCAGCAACATGTATATATTTTTATGTTATTGTACATTTTGAGTATTATGTATAATATATTATGTTTTGGATTTTATGTATTGTATATTATAATGAATGTTTGGGTCCATGTGTTTGAAATCGGAGAGTAAATGTGTTTTAAATTATATATATCTATATATAAATGTTTGAGAAACTTGGTGAAATTGAGGAGTATAGTTGAGATGGTGAATTGAAATTATTTGGGAGTGTTTTCTTTTTGCAGGTTGTGTTTTGCTAAATTTTGGGATGTTAAAATTACAGACAAAACTATGGCGAATTTTTTCTAGAGATTTTCTTATATAATATTTATTTTGAGTTCCTATAAAAAGTAAAGAGTATTTATATGCTAGTTTTTTTATATATTTAGAATTTGAAATTTTAAATTGGAAATGTGAACATTTTTTATTAAACTAGTCTGTGACATTTTTGACCCATATATGCATATTTTACATATGCTGAAAATATATATTGTACGTATATAGGATATAAGGGTGTTACAATTTACATAGATTTAACTTGGGAGATGTACCTTCATTTGTTGGCTCCACCAATAATCAAACTTTGATCCAAACTCTCATTTGTACCAGCCTTATGCTTGGTGCTTGAACTGAGAACAAGACAGTAAGTTACTGCCTTTGTAATATCCCAATATATGCCCTAGAAGTTTTAATACAATTGTTGTTTGATTTAAATTAAATGTATATATGTTTTTGCAAAGGAAATGATTGTGTTAATGGAATGTATATGTTGTATATATGTAAATATATATAACATATATGTTGGTCAAATGGAGAGTCAAGGGAAGAAGATATTTTAATTTGGGATGAGTGAAATTACTAAAGAGGGAAAGAGTTTTAAAGGAAGTGAGATCAAATAGAAAAGGGCATTTAAGTAATTTTGCTTTGTTAGAATTGCTTGGTGGAGATTTAAAGAAGAAGAGAAGTTGACTTGTCTTCATTTTCTTTTCTTCTTCTTCTCTTTCTCTTGTGGTGGCCGGCCCTCCAAAGCCAAAGAACAAGAGTGATTTTTGTTGATTTCAAAAATCAAATTGAAGGGAGAATCAAAGAATTAAGTTGGAGATTTGTGAAATTGCCTCAATTTTAAGTAAGTACTCTCTTGTTTTCTTTTGTTATGCTTGAAGTGAGTTGTGATTTGTTAATATTATGATTAGGTGTGTTTGGGATGTGTTTATAAGTGTTGAAATTGATTGTGAGTTACAAAGTTAAATTGGTGATGGTTTTGGTTTGAAGATGGTAAGTTAAGTGGATGTTGATATTGAAAGAATAAGAATGATGTTAGTTTTAGGGTTTTGAAGTGGTAAGTGATTAAATGTATTGTTGATGTATTGTTAATGTGAATATGGTGATGTATATGTAAAATAAGTGTTAATGACATTGATTATACCCATTTGAATAAGGTTATGTTGTGTTTAGTGTGTTTTAATTCAATCAAAAGAGATTTGGCCATGTTTAGGGTTTTTATTTTTGAGAGACACGGCCAAACTAAAGAAGAGACACGGGCAAGACTAAAGATTTTTGGGAGACACAGCCAAGTTTAAGGAAATTTGGCCGTGTTGGATCAATTTTGGAGAGACATGGCCACTGGCTTGGCCGTGTCCCTTGACTGTGTTTGCTACTGCCTGATTTCTTTCATTTTGGTTTCTTTGGATTTAAGGGAGACACGGCCAAGCTAGGGGAGTCTTGGCCGTGTTGGAGCTTGAATTGAGAGACACGGCCACAAGCTTGGCCGTGTCCCTTGAGTGTGTTGGTTACTGTGATTGTCCTTTGCTCTTCTTGCTTTGTTGAGATTGAACATACATTTGATGATGCATATGATACTATATGAACAATGTTATGTTTTATGCATTGTGCATCTTGTGAATGGTAATGTGTTATATGAATAATGTACTTTGAAATGTTATATCAATGATGCTATATGTGTAATATGAATTGAGATATGATATGATATGAGGCCATTGTGATTGGCTATGATAACTCAAATATGATGTGAAGCCATTGTGATTGGCTATGATGATTCAATTGAAAGACATAAGGCATGTTTGCCTAATTGATGATGAGAATTGAGAATGAAATAATAAATGAATTGTGTGTCTAATGTGTTATTCATTTTCAGAGTTTTGTTGTTGGTGGCATGCCTAATGGTAACAATCTCTTGAAGTTAGGTTGGATTTGATCCTTGAAGCCTAATTGAGATGTTACAACCCTTGAAGCTAGGTTGGGTTGGTTCTTGAAGCCAAGTTGGGTTGATACTTAGCATGCTTTGTTCCCCTTGAAGCTTGGTTGAACCTAATCCTTGAAGCCTAGTTGGGTTTATGATAATGATAAATGTGATAACAAAACCAAAGTATTAACTCTGAAAATTGAATGGCATATTAGTGTGTTTTGGGCCCATGCTTGTCTTTGTATTTAATGTGATTCTTGAATGGTAAAATTAATGGAACTATGAAGATGTGATATGAATGTTGTTATGACATTGAACAAAGTATGATGTGGAAATGTGATATTCTTTTAAATGATGTATGAGATTAATTGTGACATTATATCATATTAAAGCATCATGTTAGTATACTTTGTACTACTAAGCCGTTGGCTTAGCGCGATAGTGTTTGATCGTGCAGGTGACAGAGTTGAACTTGAGAGCTCCTCGAGACCAAGTGAGACTAGACATTGAGGATTTTCTTTTGGGACTTAAAGATCATAGAAGAGCTGCCAATCATGTATATATATTCTATATTTTGTAATCTTTGATTTATAACATATTTTTAATAACTTCCGCTGTGACTTAATAAATGTTTTTATATATGGTGTCTTTTGGATTTCTTTTAAAATGTTTGAGATTGGTTTCACTTATTTACAAAGATATTTGTTGTATATTATCTTAAAACTGTGGCATTTTCTATATTCAGTATACGTATATTACGATCGTTTAAGCATGCTTGGTACGTATACGGGATATAGGGGTGTTACAGCCTTATTAATACGTTCTCTGTTTGATATTTAGTTGCACCTCCCGTGCTCTATGTTGAAGGTTGCTAATCGTCCTTAAAGGTTGCTTTCTACTAAAGATTTTTAAAGGTTCTTAAGTCGGCCAAAAGTCCCCAATTGAAAAGAAAGTCCCCGTTGCTTTCTCTTGCTAAAAGTTGCTAGACTTCCAAGATTAGGGTTTTGCAAAACTGAGTTCCAAAAGTCTCTAATAGTTGCTGATCATTCCTAAAGACTAAGAGTATGCTCCAATTAGAAATAAAAAAAAAGTCCCCATTTAGGTTTTTAAAGTCTGTATTTATAAGAGTCTATTAGGTTAAACTGTGGAAGCTTTCCATTTTCAAATCGGACTCTGATGCATATTGAATTAAAAACCACTTGAATTCATAGCAAATCGAGCACATATCAGACTCAAACTAGGTAAACCAAAGTAAAACAATTTTAATTCATCAAAATATAGGTCCATATCGAATTGGGGAGACCCCATTTCAATATGGAGCCTATCCCTATATTGAAATTGGCTTCCAAATTGATATGGGGATCTTTAGTTAAGGTCCCATATAGAATTGGAAGTCCAATTCTATATGGGACTTATCCCATATCGAATTGGGATTTCCAATTCGATATGGGACCTTAAATTAAGGTCCCATATCAAATTGGAAGTCCCAATTCAGTATGGAACTATCCCATATCAAATTAGGGCATCCCAATTCGATATGGGCTATCCCATATAGAATTGGAAGGCCCAGTTTGACTCGGACACACACCTGAATGTCCTAAGACTGAATGAGACCTAATTGAATCTTCAAAACAAACCTCTTTAGGGTTTTAAAGGTTCAGCCATTATACCATCTAATCAAAAGGTTTATGACTCATGTAACGGACTAGCTAGGACCAAAGTCAAGGGTCTACAGTTTGCCCCATGCTTGAATGATCTGAGACTTCAGCAGAAGAGAGTGAAATGCAACATGATTTTGAGCTGATTTAGATAAGGATGGGTTTTCGACCCGAGATTGAAGTTGGTTTGGGTTCTAAACCTATAATGAGTTCTGGACTAGAAAGAGATTTGGGTTTTGGACTTGGTGAGTTCTGAACTAGAAAATGATTTGGATTCTTGGACTCGAGTTTGAAGTTGGTTTGGGTTCTATACTGGAAATGAGTTATGGACTCGAAAGAGATTTGGGTTTTGCATCCGGGTGAGTTCTAGACTCAAAAATAATATGGGTTCTAGACCCCGGTGAGTTCTAGACACAAAATTGATTTAGTTTCTTGGACTCGAGGCTGAATTGGATTTAGGTACTTGGACTCAAGACTGGGTACTTAGACCCGAGTCTGAATTGAATTTAGGTACTTGGATTCAAGACTGAATTGGATTTGGGTACTTGGATCCGAGACCGGGTACTTAGACCCAAGATTGAATTGGATTTGGGTACTTGGACTCGAGACTGGGTACATAGACCTGACACTAAATTACATTTGGGTACTTGGACCCGAGACTGAATTTGATTTGGGTACTTGGACCTGAGACTAGGTACTTGGACCCAAGACTGAATTGAATTTGGGTACTTAGACCCGAGACTGAGTATTTGGACTAGAGACTGAATTTGATTTAGGTACTTGGACCCGAGATTAGATTTGGGTTCTCAACCTGAAACTAAATTTTGGGTGCTCAACTCAATACTGGATTTGGTTTCTCGGCTCGAAACTGGATTTTGGGTGCTCGATCCAATACTAAATTTTGGGTGCTTGACCCAAAATTGGATTTGACTGACCTTTTATCAGTTGAGAATTCCGGCTTTCTTCTAACTAGTTATTCCATTCTTTAATGGATTGTGGGTCTTTACCCACCAAAAATGGATCTTTATCCATTGGAGATTGGGACTTTACCCTTACAACATGGATCTTTATCCACTGGAGATCGGCTCTTCACCCTTCAAAGTGGATCTTCATCTTTGGCATCAGGTCTTCACCCTTAAAATTGGACTTTCATCCTTGGCATCGGGTCTTCACCCTTAAAATTGGACTTTCATCCTTGGCATCGGGTCTTCACCCTTTAAAACGGATCTTCATCCTTGGAGATCGGGTATTCACCCTTGAAATTGGATCTTTATCCTTGGCATCGGGTCTTCACCCTTCAAAACGGATCTTCATCTTGGGGATTGGGTCTTCACCCTTGAAATTGGATCTTCATCCTTGGTATTGGGTCTTCACCCTTCAAAATGGATTTTCATCATTGGAGATCGAGTCGTCACCCTTGAAATTGGACCTTCATCCTTGGCATCGGGTCTTCACCCTTCAAAATGGATCTTCATCCTTAGAGATCAAGTCTTCACCCTTGAAATTGGATCTTCATCCTTAGGTCATCAGTTCCTTACCCTTCAAAATGGATCTTCATCCTTTGGACTTCGGGCCTTCACCCTTTAAATTGGATCTTCATCCTTTGGACTTTGTCCTATATTGGCTTTAGCTCTTCTAGCTAGACTAATCTTTTGTCATTTGCATCGTCATTCTTTGGGGTTCTTACTTTCTTCTTATTCTTCTTTTTGCAAAAAATTTAACTATTTTTTAGTTGGCCTTTATATCCTCTCTTTGCCCCCTGCGTGGAAAAATATTGAAAGTGAGTCTAAAAATAATTTGTACACGCATAAAATAAAAAATTGAAAGGAGAAACTTTGCCCCCTCTGTGGGCTCAAACTAATGATTTTTTCCATGCAGGCTCATTTTGATATTTGTGTTGTCTAGTTCTTTGCACAAGCATGCATTTTTTCTTTTGCAAAATGACTAGATCTTTCTCAAGCAATGGACCTTCCATGCCCCCTGATTCAATATCTTCTTTTGATTCTTTACTTCACAAGGTGTTTGCTATTCACTTTGACAAATAATGTAACACCCCCTAAATAGACTGTACACTTACCTACATAGGAGATGTCACCTAACATTTACAATTGTTCTATGTATGTACTAAAGAAATAAAGTCATAAAACCATTAAGCAATAATGCAATTGTTAAGTTTTCTATATTACACACATATATCCATATATTTATAAAGCACTCTTAATGAAAACTTACATTATGATAAAATTCTCAAACTACTCTCAAACTAGTACAACTGTCATACAAAATTAGTTTTGCTATGTGAACTATAAAGATTACAATATTTACAATATTGTTCATTGAACCTTGATGATGCAGTTGATCAAGAATGCAAGTCTCTCACTCTGCAGTCTCAACTCTCCTTGTTTGATCTGCGCGTCAGAAAACAATTCTAATATGCTAAGCAAAGCTTAGTGGTGCTTATGTATTTATAATATGCAAGAAAAATTAATAAAAAGAGGTCTAGCAATTAAATAATTTAGAAACATCGAATTGCATTACTTTCCGAATGTTAAATAAAGAAATTAACTAAATTCATTGTAAATTGAAATACTAAGTACAATTAGATTCAAAATTGAGTAATTTATCGATAATTGAATAACACATTAATTTCTTTATAGATAGCTATTTTAATTATGCCCGAACACACTAAACTCAGATTCTAGATTTGGATAACGGGTCACTGATGGCAATTTAATGCCACTGTATAGAATTTTGGCTAATGGCCCACTATGGCACGAATGCCCACTGAGCATGATGACACAGAGTGTCTTTTGATGGCACAGAGTGCCCACTAACACTTTGGATATCCTCCCTTTTGGCTAGCCATTCAATCCCAAGCTAGATCTAAAATCAGTATGATTAGGGCAATTCATTAGTTTCTAGTTAACACTGAATTGTATATATCATTTCAATGAAACAATACTTTCATTAACATTTAGTATTATATGTATATATTTGTCACATAGTCAAAGTTTATCACTCTTTTCCATGACACGGCTAAGTTATGTTCAATGACTTGGCCATATCTCTCATCAATGAAAAATGGAAAATTTTGACAGCATGTGACACACCCACTGACTTGGCCGTGTCACTGCCCGTGTCACTAGACACACCCACTGACTTGGCCATGTCGCTGGCCGTGTCTCTCATAAAAAAAATAGAAATTTTTTACAGTATGTGACACACCCACTAACTTGGCCTGTCACTGCCCATGTCACTAGACACACCAACTGACTTGGCCATGTCACTGGCCGTGTCACTCATCAAAGAAAATAGAAATTTTTGACAGCATGTGACACACCCACTGACTTGGCCATGTCAGGTAAAAATTCTGCATTTCGCATACTTAACCATTTTAACTCAATATATTCAAAATCTATGATAATAATGAATCAAATCCAAATTTTTTTAACATAAAAGAGTCTACATCTAATATTTTACTCAAACTTCAATTAATTAAACCTTTAAATATCACATATGGCTAAAACAACATCAAATTACCCAATTCTTATAAAGATTGAATTAAGAATCAAACTCATCACATATGAGTTCTTTTAATTCATTTTTCACTCATCAATCCATTTAATCAATATTTTTAAGAAATAATTCATTATAAATGACTCAATCAATCACTTCAAACATTCAAACTCATAGAAATTCAATTATTTGCAAAGTATAATACATAAGCACATACCTCTTCAAACTCTTCTTTTTTTCTCTAATCACTTGTTAATAATCTCAACTTTCTATCTTAATCTTCTCAAAACTTATAACTAAACATTGTTTTCTCTTTGGTTTTGATCAAAATCTTGGAAGGAAGGAAATAAGGAGTTTTGATGGTGAGAATGGTGGTGAACGTGGGAAGACGAAGAGGAAAGAAAGAAAGAAATGCCTCTAAGCATAACACCTGTCCACACACCTACACACACTTATATATATATATTAATCTGTTGTAGCCAATCTCATCTTAGTAATGGTGTACCCTCTTTCTTATCCTTTGATTCTAATTCGATTTTAAATCTCATAAAACAGTAAAAATAAATATTTACTTTGGTAAATTTTTGAGATCCACTATTGATATCACTTATCCATATCTCTTATATCACAATTCATTATTAATTATCACTATTAATTTAAAAGTTTAGTATCGAAAATTTTAAACATTACAATTCTCCCCCTCTAAAGAAATTTCGTCCTCGAAATTTACCTGTAAGAGATGCTTGAAATTTACCTTACCCTCTTGCATCAATACACAACCAAGTCCTTGATGAGAAGCATCACTATAAATAACATATTCTTTACCTGGAATCGGTTGGGTTAAGACAGGCGCTTCAGTCAATTTTGCCTTCAATTGTTCAAAACTAGCTTGACACTGAGCATTCCACTCAAATTTAATTTCTTTTATAAGGAGCTTAGTTAAGGGAAGTGCTATCTTCAAAAACCCTTGAACAAATCTTCTATAATATCCAGCCAACCCAAGGAAACTTCAAACTTCTGTTATATTCTTTGGTGGCTGCCAATTCAAAATAGTCTCAATTTTACTTGGATCCACACGAATACCATTAGCTGACCACATGTCCTAGAAATGCCACTTCCGTCAACCAAAAATCACACTTCGATAATTTAGCATACAATTGATTCTCTCTTAGTGTCTGTAGTACAATTCTCAAATGCTTATCATGATCCTCTCTATTTCTAGAATAAACCAGTATATCATCAATAAAAATAACTACAAACTGGTCTAAATAGGGTTTAAAGACTCGATTCATCAAGTCCATAAAAGCTACTGGAGCATTAGTTAAACCAAAGGGCATAACCAAAAATTCATAATGTCCATATCGAGTTCTAAAAGCTGTCTTTGGAATATCTACTTCTTTAATTTTCATCTGATAATAACCCGATTTAAGATCAATTTTAGAGAAAACACCCGCTCTTAACTGATCAAATAAGTCATCAATCCTAGTTAATGGGTACTTATTCTTAATATTCACTTTATTCAACTGTCGATAATCTATGCATAATCTTAAATTACCATCCTTCTTCTTTACAAACAAAACTGGTGCACCCCAAGGTGACACACTAGGTTTTATAAATCCTTTGTCAAGAAATTATTGGAGTTGCACCTTTAATTCTTTTAATTTTGGAGGTGCCATTCTATAAGGTTGAATAGAAATTGGTGATGTACCTGGAACTACATCAATAACAAACTCTACCTCTCTCTCTAGTGGTACTCCAGGTAATTCTTCCGGAAAAACATCCGAAAACTCACTCACTGTAGGTATGTCTCCCAAAACCTTGCTTGAATGTCGTGTATCATTAACATAAGCAAGATAAGCTTCACATCTCTTCCTAATTAACCTTCTAGCTTTAGCTACAGAAATCAAACTAGAAGGATAAAATTGCTTTTCTCCTTGAACTACAATTTCCCCATAACCCGGAATCTTACAAGTTACAGCTTTCCTATAGCAGTCCATAACTGCTTGATGTTGGAACAACCAATCCATTCCCAAGATTACATCAAAGTCATGGAATGGTAGTTCAATCAAATTAGCAGAAAGTTCCACATCATGAACTCTAAGTGGACAATTTCGATAAACTCTATTTACCCTCACACTATGGCCTAAGGGATTTGTACCTTCTATCTCATAATCAAGTTTATCAAAACACATTTTCCTTCCTGAAGCTATAGTGGTACAAATATAAGAATGTGCAGAACCAGGATCTAACAATTTATACACATCAAGACCAAGTAAAGAAAATTTACCAACTACAACATCAGGAGCATCCTGGTCTTCTACAGCTTTCATGGCATAAGCCCTAGCTAGGGCATTGCCTCGAGTCTGAGGTCTATCCACTGTTTCAGATCCTCTCTGCTGACTAACACTGGGTCGACCACCTCTACCTATCTTACGGCTTAACTGAGACCTCTGTACAGAACTTTGTCCTTCCACAACTTCTAATTCTTTTATTGTTGGACAATTTTTTATTTTATGCTCCAAAGAACCACATTTCAAACAAGCCCCCTTTTTAAACCAACAATCTTCAATTGCATGACCCTTACCACAATATTGACAAGGTGTAGTAACAACTCTTGAAGAAGAGCCTGTAGCCACTCCAAACCTACCATCTATAGATTTATGAAAACTAGCTTCACTTCCTCTACTAAACCCCTGAGTTTGGGCTTGAATATTTCTCTATCTTTTCTGGCTACCTTGTTGTTGTTCACTGGAAAATCCCTTCTTGAATTGGTGTTTTCTTCCCTGCTCTTGTTTAATCTCATTTTCTATAGCGACTGCCGCATTAACAAGAGTGGAAAACTCTTTAATCCTCATTGCTATTAAATACACCCGAATCTAACTGTTCAAACCTTGTTCAAACCGTTTACACTTCTCTTCCTCAGATACAACTAACTCTAGAAAATATTCATAACACCCTCATACTCTATATAAGTACTATACATTTTACATTGTATACATACAGTATGTCTATAAAGTATAAGCATGTCACTTTTCATTACAGATTAAAACCTTTACCTTAGTTCCAAACAATAATACATTTTATTTAAAGAAAATTTACAAAATCCTTATACTTTTAACGATGTTATATATATATATAAATTACCTTGTCTTTTCCAACATTCATTTAAGTATACATACATTTTTATCAAAATACAACATAATCAAATTGTACATGTATGCACCACCTTCTAGTTGGTCTCGAAATACTCTTACCCTCCTCGTGTCATAACGGTTTGACTCCCGAATCAACCATCTACTCACCTGCGTGATTTACACAACCACGCTAAGCTCGAAAGCTTAGTGGTACAAATAAAGACTATAAACATACATTACAGAAAAATCATATTCATTTATTAACTTCATGTATCATTATTTTCTTATCATGTTTTCCATTTTCAATACACTTTCCATATATTTCTACTAATCTCATAATTTATATACATATATACATATATCATTACAACAAACCACAATTCAATAGCTTATAAGAACATTCATGAAATAATACTCACAATGTCCACATCCAAATACATATTACAATTCATATTGTATTTTCATAATCTCATCATTCCACATAGTTCCTCAAGCCACATTCATTTTCAGTAATTTGCTTATACATTGTGATCATATTATACCATAATCATTATCATATATCTCATAACATTATATCTTGTTCCATAATTCATATTAAAGCAAAGACAAGCATGGGCCCAAAAAGAATATAATATGCTATTCAAAGTTTAGAGCTACTGCTTTGGTCCATAATCACATTCATCAAGCCCGTAGGCGATATATATATATATATCTATCCATGGATACTGTAACAGACCCAGTCTCTTGGACCTCATCCCAGCTAGACTGTAGGGCCCCAGTCTCTTGGTCCTCAACCTGGCTAGACTGTTACAGTTTTTGAGGCTTACGACCCGGTCTTTTCACCTTAAAATCATCTTATTTCACATTTTTCAGCTAGGCTCGGCTTATGACCCGGTCTTTTCACATGCCCAGCGATTCATAGGCATGCCGCCAAACCCAGAACTCTGAAAATTGAGTAACATACTAGGCACACAATTAATTCATTTATCTCATTATCAATCTCTTTCACAACTCATTTCTCATTTCATTTCTCATAATCAAACTAGGCAACCATGCCCCAATTATTTCATTTGCATCATTATAGCCAACAACAATGGCTTCACATCTCATCATTAAGGTATACACAACCAATTGCATAGTACATACATTTTGAAAGATCATTATATGTATATATATTTCACATATACAATACTTTACTCAATTGCATTGATGCATCATCATAATTCACATTATGCATATCACAACATATAACTCATTCATCAACAATGTCTCAAGTAACTTAACACATTTCTCAACTAAATGTGTTAAGTCCCAATGTCATATAAATGTATGCAAACAATCAAAATTTGTACTTACCTCAAGAGAAACTCACACCAATCTAAACTCCTCTTCCAAGAATCCTCCAACACTTGGATTAGGGCAACTCAATCTCTTCAAAACCTAATCCAAAAGTGATCATACACACTCACTTAGAGATACACATGAGATAATATAGATAAGAACCAACTAGGGCAAACTCTACACATGACATGCTCAACAACACGGGCGTGTCCTTGATCGTGCCCTATACCAACAACACAGAAGCTTTGACACGCTCAGTAACACGGGCATTTCACTGGACGTGTCTTTCATTCTGCCTCACAGAAACATTGACACACCCAACAACAAGGGCGTGTTCATGGCCGTGTCAATTACTTTATCTCACAGTAGCTATGACACGCCCAATGATATGGCCGTGTTAATGGTCGTGTCACCAACATTAAGCTCAGCACCATTGACATGCCTAATGACATGGCCGTGTCACTGGCTGTGTCAGGCAGAAATTATGTATTTCGAACTCTCATCCATGTAAACACAATCACTCCAAAATCCATACTACAACACCCTTAATCAAAATCTTAGTTTATATTCAAAATTCACTTATCAATTCAACACTTATATAACTTCAACATATTATAATCATAATCATTATATGCACCATCCATGTACCAATTACTCAATTCCCCAACTCATTTATACTAAACCCTTACTAAACAATTTCAACAACTCATCATCATCCTCACAAATAACCATATTATCATCATCTAAATACCAATTCAACACACATATATACTTTAATCTTTCATTATCATCATCTTCACACACTAACCATATCAAATATAAACTCAATCAATAGAAATCAACACAAGGAAATGAACACTTACTTGAATTCTTTGACAAATCTTCAATATCCACCTTCAATTCTCTTAAAACCCTTATGAATTTGATATATATGAACAAAATCATACTCTTCTCTCTCTCTTTCTCCCACGTTCAAGAAGAAGAAGAAGAAGAAGAAGAAGAAAGAAAGAAAGAAAGAAAGTCTTCTCTTGTCAACCTCTCATCCTTACCTTATATATATATATATAATAATAATATAATTAAATACCCCTAAAAATTCTCCACCACAAATTTTGATCCTTCCCTTTGACTTTCTTTTCTTCTTTTTCGCTTGTCATTATTATCATTATTATTATTATTAATTAATTAATTATTTATAATTTACTTTTCCTACACCAATATATACGTCATATATATGTGATGTATATGTTGATATATGTATATGCCTTATATATTATATTTATATTTCCCATATTTTTCAAATACAATATATACATATCATCCTTCATATACATCTATCTCTTATAATATTTTCTTTACATATTTCACCAACATATTCTCTCATAACTACTATTCCAAAGTACATAAAAAAATCGGGGTATTACAATTCTCTCCCCCTTAAATAATTTTGTCCTCGAAATTATCCAGTATAGTAACAATCCATTCTTAACAAAATACTATCTTAATTTTCATATGAATTTAATCTTATTCTTAAGTTATTATTTCATCAAATCACATAACTTCTACTCTCCCCCTTAGAGTCAATCATTTTCTCCCAATTTCATAACTCATCATTATATATATATCTTTATATCTTATTACTTTCTCAACAAAGCAATCAAGACAACTCATTACATTCCCAATTAATTTATCTATATACAAGAATCAGCTCATCTTATAATATACATATACCTCACCCATCTATTACATTCAAGATATTTTATCACTTCATCTCTTTATAGATATACTCTCTTAACCTTAAAGTTAGAAGTTATTGATTTATATGTTAATATTGACTATCCCGTCACTACAGTCACTTTCAAAATAGACACTTATCAAACCTTAATTGATAACAATATCCCGATTTTTCATACACTTAATTCCTTCTTTAACATGCTTCTCTCTTAACATTAATATTAAGACAATGCCTTTAAACTTACTTTATAGATATTCAACCTTTTTCCTTTTATCATCATTTACAGCTAATATATCTTAACTCATTCATGTCCATCCACATATCAGAATATCACATCACATACATTATCACATATATCTTATACTCTTAGTACAACTATACATATTAAATCTAAATAATGATTCGCTATCTTAGCAAAATCTAGATCAATTGATCTGTTTGTCACAATATACTAACGTCTCAATCTTATTCGATTCAAGCCAATCATTAACTTATTTAAACTTATAATTAGATTTCAATATATGACGTAACTCTATTTGGTCAAATTTATATTCAAATTCTAATCTCTTCGGATCCACCTTTTCAACTTTCTGAAATTATGATTAATTATAACAAATCACTTCAAATTATTTTTCAATATTCATATATTTTGTTTTCTATTATCTTAATACAATTTTCACATAAGTCTCATAATTATTTCATACCATATTTATTACCCATAGTTCAGTCTCTTAAACATTATTTCCATCAACTTATTCAATATAACTCTCAATCACATTTTATAATTTCTCCCACTTAACATCTCCGCACATTTTCATACCATTACTATATTTACATAATCATCTTTCTATCACATTATCCATAACTCAAAACATTTTCACAGTTCTCTTTTCTTTCCATACTTTCTATAATTATAATCAAATTTCTACCATAAAATTATAAGGTACAACTATACCAACCATAACTTTTGACCATGTTTCTTGAAGTATAATTATCAATCTTACAAAAACTATCCTACAGTCATATCATCTCAGGCCCATGTCTGTGGATAACAAAACTAACCGACCAATTATACTAAACAAATAATATGGCCACAATATATTAAAGGTCACACCTATAGCTTATTAATCAATACTGCCCCTCTATTATTCTTTTTCAAACATTTCCAATTACAATGCTAAGTTTGTATCGCAAAGATTACATATTCATTCTCTAAACTTTTGCTGCACCAAGAGTTAACACATTTCAATTCCGTTTCAAAACAATTTGCACTCGATCATATGATCATCATTAGCCTAACTCATGTTTCAACAATATTATCATTAACATCTCTTACGTATACACATTCGATCATATGTAAATTTTACACGATTTCCATTTATTACTCCATTTCTAATCTATCTCTTATAAAAATTTACATGCATTATAATTCCCTTTTTTCCTTACAATCTCTTATTATATACATATACACAGAACATTTCTGCATACATATACCTTGGGCCCAAAACATTATATGATAGTCAAGTTCAGTTATTACAATAACAATTTCACTGTGCAGTATTACTCAAGTCTATTCTCATTCTCAATTTCATCACATAGCCTAGCTCTGCGAAGGTCAAGACCTAATCTCTTTTAGGTCTGCTAATACATGCAATATCATTCTCAATACCACTAGACATGTAATTGTATACGATAACAAACACACAATAACATTTTTTTTATCACATACACATTCATAGGTCACATTCATAATGTGACTTACCTTCCACATTTCTTACGTATTATAATTACATTCATATCGAAAAAGTCATCTCACGTATTCTATACATTTATACACATAATCATGCAATTATATCTAATTCCTCTTTTACATACAATCTATACAAATTTAACCTTTATTACTTTTTATTGAACATTATCATTCTCATTCTTTTAACATGACTTAGGTTATTCATCAATTCAACATATATATACAATCTAACCATAATAACTCTTCACATAAATCTTAGTCACATTTATAATGTGACATCTCTCTCACATTTGTTTTTAAATGCATTTAGTATACCCTTCATATCCATTTTCATCATTTCCAGTCAAATTACTTAAGGTAACTCATTTTCACTTGTTTAGTCATTTTCCCTTTATTTTAAAACAAATTTTCATATTATCAATCACATTACCCCATTCATAGTACTTTCATAAGCAATAATATTCATTCTAAATGGCTCATATGCTTAATATATATTAAACTATCAATATCTAAATAATCCTCATCAAAATTCCATTAAAACTCTAAACTCTCAACTTACTACTTTACCTAAACTTCAAGTTACTAATCTCGTTTTCTTAATATTAACTTTAAAAACATTATATATATATATATATCCTAATGTAACATCAAAACATATCATTTTCACAATTATTAAAGCTCATTTCAAAAATCCAAATTTCACATATTACTACCATTAACATGGGCTTTATCAACACTTAAGCATATCACATTTCTAACATTAAAATTACAATGTTTGAATTAAAACAACAATGCAAACAACACCATATATCTCCTTACTTTAACCAGCATCATCCCCTTTAAAAAAAAAAACTTAACTTTATATCACCAAACCTTAAATTTGCACACTTTGTCTATAACAATCAACTCACTCAATATTCAACCATACTTTCTTCAATTTAATATCATATCTATCCATTTTAACAATCAAACAATATTTTCTCTCTCTAGCAATCCCAACATAATCTTTTTATTTTAGAAATAGATCCAAATCTTAAAGAAAAGAGTACTTACTTCAATCTTGATTTTTTTTAACTCATGTCCAACATTATTCTCATATTCATTTCTTTATAACCTATTTCATAAGCACACTTCAATAATCAAAATTTTTAAAATTTTTTTTACTTAAGTAAACTTCAATTCTTTAATTTATCAATTAAACTTGTACAAATCTTCCCATATAATTTCTTTCTCTAGTTTTGCTTTCATGTAGAACCTCATTCACACACTATCATCCATCTCATGTAATTTAAATACATCACAAATCACATAATGCCACATCCGAGACCAACCTAGGTGTTAATGCATATGCATGTATCACAAATTTCACTTTTCGAAAATTCTCCTCTTTTCTTTTTAAATCTACTTAGGTTGAGAATCTCAAACCTAAGCTCTGATACCAAAATAATTATAACACCCCCATACTCTATATAAGTACTATACATTAAACATTGTATACATACAGTACATATGTAAAGTATAAGCATGTCACTTTTCATTACAGATTAAAACCTTTACCTTAGATCCAAACAATAATACATTTTATTTAAAGAACATTTACAAAATCCTTATACTTTTGACAATGTTATATATATATATAAATTACCTTGTCTTTTCCAAATATTGGATGTGAGTCTAAAAATAATTTGTACACGCATAAAATAAAAAATTGAAAGGAGAAACTTTGCCCCCTGTGTGGGCTCAAACTAATGATTTTTTCCATGCAGGCTCATTTTGATGTTTGTGTTGTCTAGTTCTTCGCACAAGCATGCATTTCTTCTTTTGCAAAATGACTAGATCTTTCTCAAGCAATGGGCCTTCCATGCCCCCTGATTCAATATCTTGTTTTGATTCTTTACTTCACAAGGTGTTTGCTATTCACTTTGACAAATAATGTAACACCCCCTAAATAGACCATACACTTATCTACATAGGAGATGTCACCTAACATTTACAATTGCTCTATGTACGTACTAAAGAAATAAAGTCATAAAACCTTTAAGCAATAATGCAATTGTTAAGTTTTCTATATTACACACATATATCCATATATTTATAAAGCACTCTTAATGAAAACTTAAATTATGATAAATTCTCAAACTACTCTCAAACTAGTACAACTGTCATACAAAATTAGTTTTGCTATGTGAACTATAAAGATTACAATATTTACAATATTGTTCATTGAACCTTGATGATGAAGTTGATCAAGAATGCAAGTCTCTCACTCTGTAGTCTTAGCTCTCCTTGTTTGATCTGCTCGTCAGAAAACAATTCTAACATGCTAAGCAAAGCTTAGTGGTGCTTATGTATTTATAATATGCAAGAAAATTTAATAAAAAGAGGTCTAGCAATTAAATAATTTAGAAACATCGAATTGCATTACTTTTTGAATGTTAAATAAAGAAATTAACTAAATTCATTGTAAATTGAAATACTAAGTACAATTAGATTCAGAATTGAGTAATTTATCGACAACTGAATAACACATTAATTTCTTTATAGATAACTATTTTAATTATGCCCGAACACACTAAACTCAGATTCTAGATTTGGATAACGGGTCACTGATGGCAATTTAATGCCATTAGATAGAATTTTGGCCAATGGCCCACTATGGTACGAATGCCCACTGAGTATGATGACACAGAGTGTCTTTTGATGGCATAGAGTGCCCACTAACACTTTGGATATCCTCCCTTTTGGCTATCCATTCAATCCCAAGCTAGATCTAAAATCAATATGATTAGGGCAATTCATTAGTTTGTAGTTAACACTGAATTGTATATATCATTTCAATGAAACAATACTTTCATTAACATTTAGTATTATATGTATATATTTGTCACATAGTCAAAGTTTATCACTCTTTTCCATGACACAGCTAAGTTATGTTCAATGACTTGGCCATATCTCTCATCAATGAAAAATGGAAAATTTTGACAGCATGTGACACACCCACTGACTTGGCTATGTCACTAGCCGTGTCTCTCATCAAAGAAAATAGAAATTTTTTATAGCATGTGACACACCCACTGACTTGGCCGTGTCACTGCCCGTGTCAGTAGACACACTCACTGACTTGGCCATGTCACTGGCCGTGTCACTCATCCAAGAAAATAGAAATTTTTGACAGCATGTGATACACCCACTGACTTGGCTGTGTCACTACCTGTGTCACCAGACACACCCACTGACTTGGCCATGTCAGGCAAAAATTCTGCATTTCGCATACTTAACCATTTTAACTCAATATATTCAAAATCTATGATAATAATGAATCAAATCCAAATTTTTTTAACATAAAAGAGTCTACATCTAATATTTTACTCAAACTTCAATTAATTAAACCTTTAAATATCACATATGGCTAAAACAACATCAAATTACCCAATTCTTATAAAGATTGAATTAAGAATCAAACTCATCACATATAAGTTTTTTCAATTCATTTTTCACTCATCAATCCATTTAATCAATATTTTTAAGAAATAATTCATTATAAATGACTCAATCAATCACTTCAAACATTCAAACTCATAGAAATTCAATTATTTGCAAAGTATAATACATAAGCACATACCTCTTCAAACTCTTCTTTTTTTCTCTAATCACTTGTTAATAATCTCAACTTTCTATCTTAATCTTCTCAAAATTTATAACTAAACATTATTTTCTCTTTGGTTTTGATCAAAATCTTGGAAGGAAGGAAACAAGAAGGAGTTTTGTTGGTGAGAATGGTGGTGAACGTGGGAAGAAGAAGAGGAAAGAAAGAAAGAAATGCCTCTAAGTATAACACCTATCCACACACCTACACACACTTATATATATATATTAATCTGGTGTAGCCAATCTCATCTTAGTTATGGTGTACCCTCTTTCTTATCCTTTGATTCTAATTCGATTTTAAATCTCGTAAAACAGTAAAAATAAATAATTACGTCTGTAAATTTTTGAGATCCACTATTGATATCACTTAGCCATATCTCTTATATCACAATTCACTATTAATTATCACTATTAATTTAAAAGTTTAGTATCTAAAATTTTAAACTTTACAAATAATAGGTAACACTAGATAACAAAATGCAATATGATATGCTCATGTATGCATGATATGCATGAATAATACTTACAGTGGTTCCATTGACTCACAGACCAAGGTGATCACCTGAAGTGTTCTCATTAGTTCCTTTCAGATGCTTGTTCAGGTCTTGCATTGGAATGATAGAAGACTTTGCATTTATGACATTTATCTTTAAGATGTTGAAAACATGAGTAGTGGAGGACCAAACAGCAGAGATACATCCATTTCAAATTATGATTGAGCGCGTCAATCGGTAGCTTCTTCATAAACTTTTAAATAATCCTTTATTTTACCCAATTTGTCCTTCGAGCATACTTCCCTTAACTTGAAAGTTTATGCAACAAAAAAATAATTTTTTTAAAATTTTAAAATCAAATGTTTACTTTGTCAAATCAGTGTCATTGTACCTCAAGACTCAATTTTTCAAATTAACATATCTATAACATGACAACCCTAGTTACCATAATAAACTCGAGAATCATTTTCATTTAGGCAAGAAATGTTGCACTTCAGATAGGCATATACACATTATTTGGCCAAAGGTCTCATTGAGTTTGAATATTATCTATCTCATATGCATGCTTATTCAAACTATCTCCACTAATAGACTCTACCAACCAAGAGAGATCAACAGCTCTTTAATAAGCTTAAAATGGGGTCTATAAGAGACACAAGTTAAATGAAGGCCATTTGTAAGTTGGAGCCGTTGTGACACTATAGGCAAACCCTCACACTACAAATTTCTTGTTTAGACAGTTGGAAGCATGAAAACATAGAGCTTTGAACATTCTTCTTTCTTCTTGACATAAATCTGGATCTTGATTAGGACAATCTTTGCCTTTGCAAAATGTTTGATATCCATATTCCTTTCCTTTTCTCATTTTCCCTCTCTCTCTCTCTCTCTCTAGCATTTTATCATTTTGTCCTTCTTCCCTGTAGGACTGTCAAGTATAGAACTTTCAAGAACTAGATGACTTTTCTTCTATATCTCTAATTTTGGTTGAATTTTTGGTTGGGTTAGACCAATTTAAGTCAAACTGTCTTTGCCTTCTACTGCTTTAGGTAAAAGAAAACTCGATTGGCTTTCTAAACTGCCTTTTTATTTTTTTTCCTTTTCTTTTTTTTTCTTCTTCTCTTCTTCTTCTTCTTCTTCTTTCTTCTCTTTTCTCTTTTTTTTCCTTTTTATTTTTTTTTCTTCTTTTCTTTTTGTTTCTTAGTGATCATAAGACTTGCTAAAAGTGTAACAATAGCTCAGGGTAGGTCATTAGGTTTACTAGCCAATGAAGAGTAAGCTAAAATATCTTGAAAGCTTAAGAGGAAAAACTAAGGAATGATGTTAACACGGGTGGATACTAGTTCTTGGCTTATCAAACAATGCCTAGATCATCTCTCCCTAAAATAAGCAGAGTTCAATTTCACCTCAAAAAGTCTGTCAAAGCATATTCTAATACTGATTAGGACCTAGAAAAAATTAATTATGTAGGAGCCCTCTCTAAGTAAGCGTACACAACTCAATGCTATGGAACGATTCTCTCACCTAGTAAAGTCATTCGAATTATAATGCATAGATACAAACAACTTTAAATTTGAAAGACATAATTATTCTAGAACACACCAAATAAAGAAAATTAAATAAAAATTAAACAAGCCAAGGGAAGTTTGTTGAGTTGTAATCGAAAATGCTCCATTTATTTAGACATATCAAGGGCAATAATTTTTCTATCATCAAGGATCATTGCTTCATCATCCACAGTTAGTCCAAGCTTGCTTAGTAAACATCTTCTTTAGCAATTTCTCTATCCATATCATGACAAGATGATAAGATAAAACTTTCCTCTAATTTTCCTTCCATTATGATGGTTGCAAGCAATGGCGCCCTTCTAAATTTAGGCAGAGGATCATTTTAGGCAGCTTTCCACTATCAATTAAATCTTGGATCTCATGTCTTAATCAAACACATTTATCTATCTCATGCTCTTGCACTTGATGGAATTGACAGAAGAGCTTAGCATCAAAATTTGATGGTAGAGGCATGTGTAGAGGTCGAGGTGCCAATGGTTGTAGCAAATTTATCTCCATTATATTCTCTAACATCTTTGACAAAGGTTCCCTCAATTCTCAAAATTTACACTTCTTTATTGGTTCAGTTGTTGCATTTTTCTAAAAACCTCCTCTTTCCCTTTGACTTTGCCCACTGGAGCAGTAGCCGCCCTCATTGCTCTACTTAGACAGCACATGGTTCATCTGGTGTTGTGGAATAGGGATTGACCCCTCATTTCTCATTTGATCTCTATCAGTGAACCTGTTCCTCGTTAATGTTGCCTTCCCCTTCTTTCTTATGTCAATGAGAGATGCCTCATTAGCATTGTTGATGATCTCCAAAATTTCAATCAACTAGGTCTTCATAATTTTAGCCAATTGATCCCATAGCTCGGCCATCCTAGCTTTGACAACCTCATCAACTATATCTCTTAGCTGGTTCGCATCCATCCTCCCAATGAAGCACTTGAACCAAAATCACTGTTGTAGATGGTGTCGCTGTATGCTTCTGAACTGCTGTACTCCAGGTCTGTGAGTCAGAAAGGATCAATGCCATATAATTCAATGCATGTATGCATGTATGCATAAGTAACAAACAATCCAAGATAATTAGGATGTTCTTTCCAACCTTATAACTTCCATACATGAATGGTGAGTCATTTTCCTAGGTATAGGGTCAATAAAATATCAACATGGGATATTTTGCTCTCGAAAAATTCCCTCGGATGATTTTAACCAATAATTATATTTTCAAACTTGGAAGTCAGTCCATGATAATTCCTATTATTTAGGCTTTAATCCATTGAATCTCAATTAAAATAGCTTTTATGCTATGTTAGATTAAAATCAAATTAAGAGGTTTATCATAAATAGATTTCCTATTTTGAAAAAGTAACTAATGATCCATGCCACAAACAAGACAATGATTAATAAGTATTGGCATAAATTAGGCTCACACTTGATTTTTAGTATTCCATAACTGATCTAAATAGTCGTAAGCTCATTAAAGAAAAAGGTTTTTATCTTAGATGAAGTGCAAAATTAATTTTGTTTAAAAGCCCATTGTAAAAAGATTTTAGAAAAAAATAGATTTTTGGCTTTGTATTTGGGTCATGAGATAGAAAAGAATTTTTGACTTGTTTTGGAAAAGTTTTATGTCCAAAGACCATTTCAAAAATTTTAAAAATAGTTTTGGTCTTTTGGATTTAGAGGAAAAAATTATTTGAGCTCACAATATAATTAGGTCATATTAGAAAAAGAATAAATCAAATAAGCCATGGTCCACACCAAGATAAATAAATCATAGTCAAACAACAAACATTTGGGGTAAAAACCTAAGGAAAATAACTAGGCCAATTACATGAGCTTTAGTCTTTAGGTTGAAAAATTTAGGCTCCCATAGTGAGTATATACCAAAAGGTAAAAGGCTATGAGTTGTTATGCCATGCTCGATCTCCATACATTGAGTAAGAGTATGGTACCCCATACATAACACAACACAACACGGGTAACACGGATGTCCTAACTCATGTACACAATGCAATCTAAATAATACAAAGGACAATATCATAATAAGAAAGAATAAAATAATATAAAGACTAACAAAATCAACTTCTCTTATCCCCAGTGGAGTCGCCACTATGAGCGGGATTTTTGCTCCCACTCCCATGTGGAATGGGTCGTGGGACTTTGGCACTATTAGGCTCAGGGCCTTAGAGAGCACAATCCTAAATCCGGAGAAAATGGAGTCACCACCCAGACGGGCCGGGAAAAAGAAAGGGGTGAATGACTCAATTCCTAAGGAATCTCGAACCCCCTATTGGGTTAGGAAAGTAAGGTGAGAATGACCCAACACCTCCACAGCGCTCGGTTCATTGGAATCAGCCTCCTTTTCAGGTCTTAATATTATAAAATTCTTAAATATAATGATATTATCCATAATACATGCAATCATAAGAATAAATAAATGCTTTATTAAAATCACAATGAGTTCAAACAAGATAAATGAATAGGCACCCATCCATGGATGGAAACATGCCTTTACACCCATCCATGGATGAAAACATGCCTTTACAATTGTTCAATGTCCAAAATAAAATGAATAAAATAGGATACCCACCAATTGGTGGAAACATATCCTTTACATTGATCCAATACTTAAAATAAACAAAGTTACATGAAACTTAATCAATTGAGGTACCCAATCATGGAAACAAACCTCTTATAATTTGTTGAAACTAGAAATAAATCAAAGCATTCATTCAAGCATTCATCATAAAATCAAATAAAAATAAACTATTTATTAAGACATATAATAAATCATGCATCTAAACTTAATTAAAGAAATAAAAATATAAATTTAGGTTTACATCTTGAATTAGGATTTCTTGAATGAAATTAGGATTTAGAGGCTTTAGCTTTAGGTTTAAAAATTCAGATTTTAGGCTTTTGGAATTTTTATGAAAATAACATTCAGGTTTAGGGTTTGAGTAAATTAGGGTTTGGAGTTTATGAAGATAAGATTAAAGTTTTGATGATGGAAGAAATAAGCTACTGTGGTGTTTATAACTAAATAACCATGCACTCAAAAAATATCAATTTAACACGTTTGAGTTACTGGAATTAAGGGTTACTGGGATTTACTTTGCATGAAGGATAATCAACATCATATAGAAACTTAATTTGTGGTATTTAAATAGATTTAATTTAGGAGACGTAGCTTCATTTGTTGGCTCCACCAATAATCAAACTTTGATCCAAACTTTCATTTGTACCAGCCTTATGCTTGTTGATTGAATAGAGAACAAGATAGTAAGTTACTACCTTGTTAATACATTCTCTATTTGACACTTGAGTTTCTCCTCCCGTGCTCTATGCTAAAGGTTGCTAATTGTCCTTGAAGGTTGCTCTCTGCTAAAGATTGCTAAAGTTCTAAGATTAGGGTTTTACAAAATTGAGTTCCAAAAGTCTCTAATAGCTACTGATCGTTCCTAAAGACCAAGAGTTTGCTCCTGTTAAAAATAAAAAAAGTCCCCCTTTAGGTTTTAAAGTCTGTATTTATAAGAGTCTATTAGTTTAAACGGTGGAAGCTTTCCATTTTCAAATCAGACTTTGATGCATATCAAATTAAAAACCACTTGAATTTGTAGCAAACCAAACACATATCAGACTCAAACTAGGCAAACTGAAGTAAAACAATTTTAATTCATCAAAATATAGGTCCATATCTAATTAGGGAGGCCCATTTCGATATGAAGCCTATCCCCATATCGAAATTGGCTTCCAATTCGATATGGGGACCTTTAGTTAAGGTCCCATATCGAATTGGTACTTCCAATTCGATATGGGACCTTAACTTAAAGTCCCATATCGAATTGGGAAATTCCCAATTTTCTTTGGGACTGTCCCATATCAAATTGGGGCATCCCAATTAGATATAGGTTGTCCCATCTAGAATTGGAAGGCCTGGTTTGACTCAGACTTACACCTGAATGTCCTAACATCGAATTAGACCCAATCGAATCTTCAAAACAAACCTCTTTAGGGTTTTAACGGTTCAACCATTATACCATCTAATTAAAAGGTTTACGACTTAGGCAACAAACTAGTTAATACCAAAATCAAGGGTCTACACTAGGTCCAATGAAAGCATGAAGTACCTTAGAGTTTAAGCCTTAGTAGCTCTGACAGACTGCATAGCAGTGATGTATTGCTTCATATAGAGATGAAGATTCTCAATTCCATCGAACTTATTAAAGGAAGGCATCTTAAATTTGTATGGGACTTCTTCATCTTGTTCAAACAACTTGTCCACCTTCGACATCTCTTCAGTTTTTAGCTCCTTTTCAAACTTCTTTTCCAAATCGGCAATCAGCTTCTCAACATCTGAAGTTTTAGACTTTTCCATGGCTGACCTTTCCACAACCTTCGACTCTTTCTTCTTATCTTGAGGATCTTAGAAGTATTGAGCCTAGTCATCGTCGTCATCAATAACTACTTTGTCATCATCTTAGGCTACTTCGCCAACCTTAGCCTTTCCTTTGTCCTTCAGCTTCTTAGTGCTAGTAGATGCCTCAGTAGTGTTCCCCAAAATTGTAGCTAATTGGCTCTTTATAGTCTTAGCCAGGGCCTCTTTCAGTTTTTCCATCTTGGCATTGAGGGCGTCGTCCACCATCCCTTAAATCTATTCGGGCTCCATTACTTTTGGCGAGAAGCTAACTGAGTTGCTACTGGAGTCTATGTCACTAGCGTAGGATGGGTTGTCATACTCTCTTGAACT
Source organism: Garcia nutans (assembly GCA_947685225.1). Classification (NCBI taxonomy): domain Eukaryota; kingdom Viridiplantae; phylum Streptophyta; class Magnoliopsida; order Malpighiales; family Euphorbiaceae; genus Garcia; species Garcia nutans. The sequence goes on along the minus strand of CANTUV010000007.1, from coordinate 23,770,303 downwards.
GTTGTACTCCAGGTTTGTGAGCTAGAAAGGATCAATGAAATATAATGCAATGTATGTATGCATGTATGCACATGTAATCAAACAATCAAGGATTATTAGGATGTTCCTTCCAATCTTATAACTTCCACACACGAATGGCGAGTCTCTTTTCCTAGGTATATGGTCAACAAAATATTAACATGGGACATCTTGTTTTTAAAAAATTTCCTCGGATGATTTTAACCAATAGTTATATTTTCAAACATAGATATCAATCCATGATAACTCCCATTAATTAGGCTTTAATCCATTGAAACAACTAAAAATAGCTTTTATGCTATATTGGATTAAAACAAAATTGAGAGGTTTATCATAAATAGATTTTCCATTTGGAAAAACAACTAATGATTCATGCCAAAAAAAAGCCCATGATTAATAATTTTTTATATAAACTTGGCTCACAATTGATTTTTGGTATTCCATAATTGACCTAATTAAAAAGCTCTTTTTAAGAAAAAGCTCATAATTTTTAAAGTGAAAAATAATTTTGTTTCAAAGTCTTTGGGCTTTTACGTTTGGATCATAAGGTAGAAGAAGATTTTTTTGACCCATCTTGAAAAGTTTTATGTCCAAAGACTATCTTGAAGATTTTGAAGATTGTTTTGGTCTTTTGGATTTAAAAGAAAAAATTATTTTGAGCTTACAATATGATTAGGTCATATTAGAAAAAAATAATAAACCAAATAAGCCTTGATTCAAACTAAGATATATTAATCATAGTCAAATAAGAAGCATCTGAGGTAAAAACCTAAGGAAAGGAACTAGGCCAATTACATGAGCTTTAGTCTTTGGGTTGAAAAAGTTTAGGCTTCCATTGCAAGTATATACCAAAAGGTACAAGGCTATGAGTGGTTATGCTATGTTCGATCTCCATACCTTGAGTGAAAGTATGGTATCCCTCATATAACACAACACGGGTTACACGGGCGTCCTAACTCACGCACACAATGCAATCTAAATGATGCAATGGACAATATTATAATAAAAAAGAATAAAATAATATAAAGACCAATGGAATCAACTTCTCTTGTCCCCAGTGGAGTTGCCACTATGAGCGGGGATTTTAGCCCCTACTCCCATGTGGAATGGTTCTTGTGACTTCGGCACTATTAGGCTCAGGGCCTTAGAGAACACAAGCCTAAACCTGGAGAAAATGGAGTTGCCACCCGGATAGGCTGGGAAGAAAGAAAGGGGTGGATGACTCGACTCCTAAGGAATCCCCAACCCCCTAATGCGTTCAGAAAGTTAGGTACTTATGGGGAAGGTGAGAATGACCCAACACCCCCATAACGCCCGATTCAATGGAACTAGCCTCTTTTTCAGGTCTAAATATTATTGAATTCTTAAATATTATAATACTATACATAGTACATACAATTATCAAAAGAAATAAACATCCATCACTTTATTAAAATGAAACAAACAAAATAGGCACCTATCCATAGATGGAAACATGCCTTTTACAATGTCCAATGTTCAAAAATAAAATAAATAAGATAAGGCACCCACCATTTGTTGAAAACATGCCCTTAACATTAATCCAAAACTTAGGTAAATAAAATTACATTAAACTTAACAAATGAGGTGCCCACAAAGTGGAAACATACCTATTACATCTTTTAAACCTTGAATATTTAACCAAATTAAATCATTCAATCATTAACCATGAGTAAAATAAAAACAAATCATTGATAAAAAGTAAAACATTCATAAATCATCCATTCAAAACATAAAATGATCACATCTAAGTTTTAGACCTAAATAAAGCAATAAATATACAACTTTAGGGTTTATATTTCAAATTAGGGTTTTAGATTTTTTATGACTAAATTAGGGTCTTTAGGATGAAAATTAGGATTTTAGGTTTCATGGATGAAAAATGGGGATTTTTTTTAGTTTAGAAAAACAAGTTTAGGGTTTTTAGGGTTTTGATTTAAAAACTAGGGTTTTTTTAAAATAAAATAGAGTTTTTAGGGTTTAGGAAATTAGGGTTTTGGATTAGGGTTATTTAGAAAACTAACTTAAGGTTTTGGAATTTATAAAAGTAGTTTTGGAATTTTGGAAAGCAATTTATGGTTTAGAAAATTTAGAAAAATAAGTTAGAGTTTGGAAAAGCTTTCTCTATTATAAAAAATTTCCATGCTATTTAAACAATTAGTTTTGGATAAAAAATTTTTATGGGATATAGCTTACTAGATGTGTTAAGCTAAAGGATGTGAATTGATGAACCTGATTTGAGTATATGTAAGTTATTGGAATTATTAAGTTACTGGATAAAAGAATATTTTTAGTTCAGTGATTGCTATTAAGCTTTTATGTAAAAATACAATAACTAGCTACTGATTTTAATCATTAATCAATCTTCAATGTTTAAAGAAAGAAAGAAATAAAGTTAGTGCATGTTTAAAGTAAATAGGGTTTTAAGAAAGCAAAACATGTGTTCGTTGGTTCCTCCAATATCAATATCCTACTGCTTGATCTTGGAAAAGTAGAAGCAAACTTGAGACAATATTTTACTGCCTCCTTAGTTACTCTCTTTGGTTTGTTCTTGATTGCTTTTTTAATTCAATGTTGCTATCGTGTTCTTTGCTAATCTTGCTCTATGTCAAATTATCCCATCTTGTTTTTTTGGTTCCTTGTTATTTTTACACCTATTTATAGAAGAATGTATTAGGTTAAATCTGTATTTAATTTCCTATTTAGAAAAATTTTGTGAGGCATATCCAATTCATTTAAGAGAAAATAGTGAGCATGTCAAATTAAAACTCCTTTAATTCGAGCCATGTCGAACTAAAACAATCCTAATTCGACAAGGAATAAATTCCTTACAATCCTAATTTGACATGGACAACTCCATATCAAATTAGGATTGCCCTAATTCGATATGGAGTCCCCTGGCTGTCCCCATATCGAACTGGGGTCCCAATTCAATATGGGGCTGCCCCATATCAAATTAGGGCACCCAATTTGATATGGGGAACCCCATATCAAAATGGGGAAGCCCTAATTCGATATGGGTCTGCCCCCATGTCAAATTGGGTGTCCCAATTTGACATGGGGATACCCCATATCAAATTGAGGGCCTTCCAATTTGATACCAATTTGATATGGGGTGTCCCATGTCGAATTAGGATGCCCCAATTCGTCATAGGCACACCCATACCGAATTTTGAGTCCAATACAAGGCCAATATAGAATTAAATCCAACCAAACCTTCAAATCCAACCTATTTAGGGTTTTAAAAGTTTAACTAGCTTATTTTATACCTCATAGAATTGTGCCAATCAAATTGAAGGCTTTAAAATAGGTTTAAGCCATTAAAAGTGGACCAAACTTGACTAGGCCTTCTTTAAATAGGATCGGACTAGCTAGGTCTAAAATCAAAGTTCTACACTACCCCTTTCTTTTATGGCTCATTTGGGTGGTGACTCCTATTCTCTAGGTTTAGGCATGTGTTCTCTAAGGTCTAGAGCTTAATAGTACCGAAGCCACAAGAGCCATTCTACCAAGAATAGGAGCAAAAATATCTACTCACATTATTTCTCTTAAGTATTTAACTAGATCCAACTTAGAAATTGCTTGCACATAATAGGACTGAAAGTAATGCCTCAATTTCTTTGATGACCAAATCACATCAATACAGGTCTTTTTAATGATATTATTCTTGATCTTATAAGGCAGAAGTTTTCTACTTAAGTAGTATATTATATAACACCCTTATACCATATATACATATAAATATACATATCTTGTATATGTAAATTACGCATACAAAATACAAGAACATCACACCCTAGTTTTTCAAAAATTTCTATAATTCCAAAATATTTATTTTAAACACTTAAAATGTATTTTAAGAAATAAATAAAAGTATCCATTAGTTATTTAAATATTAAAATGATATATTTTAAAAGAAAATCTTTAGAAAAAATTCGCTAGAGTTTTGTCTGTATTTTGGATATTCCCAAATTTCAAATTTCACAACCTGCATTTAAAATACATTCCCAAAAATTCATTAGACACACCTATATCTCCAAAATAGCTTAATGGCTTAATTCCACTAACATTTCACAAAATATACATTCATATATATATATATATGTGTGTGTGTGTGTGTGTGTCTCATTTTTAAAATTTCCAATATTTAACCCAAAGAAAATCTTTATAATTTACATTATATGCATGTTTATAAATATAATGTACATACTTAAGCAAATTTCAAAAAGTTTAAAGTGTATATATGAAATACAGATAGCACTGGTCTGTGGCAGGTCTAAAACACCAACTATAGCATAGGTCCGGTGTGGTCTAGCAGCACTTTTCGGATCTGCCTTATCACCTATGCGATGAATTTCAATTACACTAAGCTAAAAGCCTAGCGGTATATACATTGGTAAAAAATAAATAATATTCCAAATGCAATGCCATGAACACACTATACTATAAATGTCAAGCAACATATATATACTCATATTAACATGTCAATCAACTACACACATTGGGCCTAAAAATCCTTATATGTGGTCTAGTTCCAAAAATATTATCTTGGGCTATCTCATTTATCTGTGACACGAGCGTGTCTCACCCCAAAGCGTAATAAATTTGTAATACCATCATGTCTCACCCAAAGGCATAATAAATTTGAGACACCATAGTGTCTCACCTGAAGGCTTAATAAAATTCCAACGACAACATTATGGAACTAGATTTTATATAACGTAACATGCATTTACATTTTCTCAAACTGCACTTTTCTCTTACTTTTCCACATTTCTTATTATTTTTCATATTTTCTACTCATATTCAATAACATCATCACATAAAATGCAAATGTGACTCACTACCATCTTTTAGTTCATAACTTGCACTTTTCACATTTTGCACAAATATCACATTTAGCCATCTGCTAATGGTTTTTCATGCCATAATCAATTCATATCAAGTATTGTTATTTCAGACAACGACACACACACACATATTCATTAGAATTAAGTAACATAACACATTCAACATATGTAATGTGTTATGTTTAAAATCAATGAAATTAATTAAATTCAATGCCAAAGTATGTACAAACATCTTTAACCCAAGAATGTGAGTTAAAGCTCCACTCCACTTCAAAACTCCTTATAGCCCAACACTACTAGGTTGATAGAATTTTAATCTACTCAATATCTATTCAAAATGTGAATGTATATAATTAATTAATATCACATTTCTAAATGTTTTAACTATTAAACTTTAATTAAAACACATACCTTCAATTTCCCCTTTTCTTGCTCTAATGGACTTTAAACTTGAAAGTTAATTTTACTTATTTTTAAATTGAATTTAAAGCTTATATATATTACTAGAATCACATTTTAACATTTTTTTTGGAATTAAATTTCAATGTACCACATTTTCTTTCAAATTCTAAACATTTGCCCTAAGCTTTTTAATTTTGGTTCTTCATTATACTTAATTCTAATTGTCAATTTGAGTTCATTTCTATCATTAAAATCATTTAATAACATATTTTAAATCATAAAATCAAATGATTATCCATACTTTAACACAACCCTTCCAAAACTCTAAATTTAATACTACTTCTTCCAAACTCTAACCAAATCCATCTGTTTCTTTAATCTAACTTTAAAATCATAATTACCACATCAAAGAATGCTTTCCATATCCATATAACAAATTAAAACACACCCCATAAAAAGTCCAATTTCTACATATTCATATATTAAAAGAAAACTTAATAAAATTTAAAGAATCCTTACCTATTACTTGAAAATCCTTCAAAACCACCTTTAATCCTTAAGAGCTTAGTGAAATTTTGAGTATTTGGAAGAATAAAATCCTCCCCTAGCCACCATAAAATTCGTCCAAAATGTGAGAGGAAGAAGATGATAGCTTTTTTTATATTTTTCACTTTCTTAAAATACCCATCACTTATATACATATTTACTAAATAATTAAATATTAAAATAATGTAATATTTTTTTTTTCAATCCATAATTATCTTAATTTAAATTTAAATTAATTATATTTAATTTATTTATTATAATTTTTTATTTTTTTAACTTTTAACCTAACTGTCTTTTTCTAAAAGTGTATATGTGTACATTATGTGTCCATTGTATATGTCAGGTAGATATCATGTGTACATTATGTGTCCATTGTATATGTCAAGTATATATCATGTGCACATTATGTGTCCAATGTATATGTTAGGTAGATATCATGTGTATACTATGTATCCAATGTATATGTTAGGAAGATATCATGTGTACATTATGTGTCCAATGTATATTTTCTTTATATCTTACATACACATTTTACATTTTCATACTTCCAACACTTTATTTAACCTTTTAAATTATTTACTTAATTTTTATTCAATTTTTAATTTAATATTTTAACAAATTTATGAAAGCTACATATTGTGTGCTCAACTCATGATTCATTAGCTTGAGCCAGCATCGCATCTATCTATCCTTCTTCTACTACTAAGTACAATATCAATAGTCTACTGGGTTTGGGTTATTTTAGAATAGGTGGAATCAACAAGTATTCTTTTATGATCTCAAAAGCCTTCCGACACTCATCATTCCATTTAATTGGTTGGTTCTTCTTTAGTAGTTTAAAGATGGGTTAACAAATTATTGTGAGTTTTAAAATGAACCTACTTATATATTGTAATCTTTCAATAAACTCCCAAACTTCCTTCTCTGTCTTAAGGGCTGGCATATCTATAATTGCCTTAATCTTGTCAGGGTTAATCTCAATACTTTTTAGGCTAATAACATGTCCCAACATCTTGCCTGAGATAACCCCAAACACACACTTCTTTGGATTTAACCTAAGGTTATATTTTACTGCTCTTTCAAAGAGGTTCTCCAAGTTCTAAAAATGTTTTTCTCTTGTTTTTTATTTCACCATCATATCATCAACATATATTTCAACTTCCTTATGTATCATATCATGAAATAAGGTAATGGCCCCTTTGATAGGTTGCTCCAGCATTCTTCAATTCAAATGGCATCACCCTGTAGCAAAATATACCCCATATAGTTATGAAGGTAGTTTTAGCTTTATCCTCTTGAGCATTAACACTTGATTGTATTTGAAAAATCCATCTATGAATAAGTGTAGCACACTAGAGGCTGTGCTATCGATTAAGACATCTATATGAGGTGAGGAAAAATCAACTTTAAGGGAAGCCTTATTCAGATCTCTATAATCCATACAAACTTTGATTCTCCCATCTTACTTCGCCATAGGGATGATGTTGGCCAACCAGTTAGGATATTATATTACCTTTAGAAATTTTATTTGTATCTGTTTAGTGACCTCTTCCTTGATCAACTCTGCCCACTCTAACTTTAGATGCCTCAACTTTTATTTGACAGGCTTCATGTGAGTGTAGGTAGAAATCATGTGTTGACCTATATCCCTATCAATTCCCAGTATATCTTCATAGGAACGGGCAAAAACTTCTTCATATTTTTTGAATATTATTTCAAATCTCTCTCTCTCTCTCTCTTCAGGAGTAAGATCATATGTTATGCTAATATTTTTAGGGTTTTTAGGTGTTTCTAAATTTAATGATTGAGTGTCAGCAGAGTTAATATTAAAAATGCTCATGTAAACACCACACAAATGAATGCAACCATCAGGAAAAATATCACACAAATAAGAAAAATCAGACTTTATTACATTTATTTTAGAAAAAGAAAATATCATCATCCTCATAAAGGGCATACAAATCAAAAATAAAATCAATGTTCTAATGTAACATCCCCTGACAATTCTCACATAAAACTGACGGAGAATTTTACTTAATATACTATTAGTAATCTAATCAATCCATCGATAAAGTTTCCTTTCAAATTATTAATAATACAATTTGTATAATACAAGACTTATAAATTCAACATTTAAACTAATCTCTAATATCTCTAATAAACCAAATACTGATTATAAATTAGATAACCATCATAAGTTTGTCAATCTAAAATAAATATATAATACATTACTAGATTTGATAATCATTCACTAAAATCTAAAACTTCATTCTCTAAATACATATATTTCTTTCACGTTTATAAATTTGTAAAATCTATCAAATAGCCAAAATAAATTGCACAAATATATTTCATAACTTACAAGTACAATGTATAAAAGTTCTCTATATCACTGTAGATAATTTATGAGATCTTTATTTCCACTTCTTAACTTACTTGATGACATGATACCTGCGTATCTGAAAAATTCTAATACGCTAAGCTTATAGCTTAGTGGTGCTTGTATAAATACATTTTGTCACTTAATATTAAAAAAATACTTATGGAAATACAATAATAACACTCAATTTTAATAAACACTTCAATATATTAAATATTCTCAATAACAAACCAACACAATATTTTAATTACATAAAATAATAATTTTAACTTCATAAAAATTATCATGTTATACTACACTTTTGGTATTGTAACTTTTCTCTTTTTGAATCATTTCATTTAAGACTTACTTTCTCATTTGTTAACATTGCTCATGTTACACTTATTTTATTTTTTTAGTAAGTCTTACTATTCAGTTTCACAAATAGGATAATTTCATTCAATTTATAATTTTGGTGTGAGCGAGATTTTTGCCCCCATTCCCATATGGAATGGTTCTTGCGACTTTGGCACTGTTAGGCTCAGGGCCTTAGAGAACACGGGCCTAAACCCAGAAAAAATGGAGTCGCCACCTAGACAGGCCGGGAAAAAGAAAGGTGTGGATGACTCAATTCCTAAGGAATCCCCAACCTCCTATTGGGTTCAAAAAGTTGGGTACGCGTAGGGAAGGTGAGAATGACCCAGCACCCCCACAACGCCCAGTTCATTAGAACCGGCCTCCTTTTCAGTTCTTAATATTATAAAATTCTTAGTTAATATGATATTATCCATAATACATGCAATCATAAAATTAAATAATCACTTTATTAAAATCACGACAAGTTCAAACAAAATAAATGAATAGGCACATATCCACGGATGGAAACATGTCTTTAAAATTGTTCAACATCCAAAAGAAAATAAATAAAATAGGATACCCACCAATTGGTGGAAATGTATCCTTTACATTGATCCAAAACATAAAATCAATTAAATTACATGATACTCAACAAATGAAGGTACCCATAGCATGGAAACATACCTCTTACAATTCTTGAAACCAAAATAAACCAATAAAAATAATCAACCATTCATTATAAATAAATCATTCATCATAGATTAAAAAAGCCATCCATCAAGACATGTCATAGATACACATGCATAAGTAACCAATCCTACATTTAAGTGTCATATTTAAATAATAGATTTACTAGCTAGGGTTTTTAATTTGTGAATTAGGGTTTAAGAAAATATGATTAATGTTTTAAGGTTTTAGAAAAATAAAATTAGGATTTTGGAAAATAAGATTAAAGTTTTAAGTTTTTAGGAAAATACAATTAGGTTTTTATTCTTAGAGAAACAAAATTTAGGGTTTCGGTGTTTAGGGTTTAGATTTAGAAGACTAACATTATTTTTTTAAATCATTAAGCTACTGTATAAATTAAGAATAGAATTTAGCTACTGTATAATTAGGGTTTCTTCAATTAAGGTTTGGAAAAATTATGGATACTGTAAAAGAACTTTTAAACTATTTTTAAGAATTTAAATTTTGATTAATATTTGTATGGAATGTTGCTACTGGAAGTATTTAAATTAAATGATCATGCATCAATTGAGTAGATCAAGTTACCGAAACTAACAGATTATTGGATTTATTTTGTATAAAGAACAAACACCATCATAAAGCTTCTCATGCTAAGTTTGCATGGATTTAATTTAGAAGACATACTTACGTTTGAAGGCTCCACCACAATTGCACATAGAGATTCCCGCTGAGAAAAAGCAAGGCAATAGGTCACTTCCTTTGTAAGTTTATTCATTTTCTCTTTGATGCTTCTGTGTCCCTTGTTTCCTTTTGATTGCTTGCTAGGGTTTCTATTGTTAAATTCCAAAATTTCCAAAGTCTCAGGAAAGTCCTTTCATTACTCTTTCAATCTGTTACTTATAAGCAATTAATCCAAAAAACCTAATACTTGTTGGTTAAGGAAAAATTAAAAATGTTCCTTATTAAACTATGTTTAGGCAAAATCGATAAAGCTGGCACACGGGTGCTGCGAGCATAGGTTGCAAGCTGCGAGACTGCGAGGACTGTAGGGACTGCGAGCCAATTGGCCGCAGGCTTAATTAAGCAGGAGCCCTCTCTAAGTAAGAATTCATAGTTCCATTCTAAGAACAATTCCCTCACCTAGTAAAGTCATTAAAATCATGATGCATAGATACCCTAGTTTATGAATATCAAGGTAGACTCATCATTGGTTGAGCACTATAATGCTAAAAACCAATAAAATTATAAATTTAATAAAAGTAATTTATTCAAATAATTTTAAAAAAATATAATTATTCCAATTAAAGAAAATAAAATAAAATGAGTAACATTTTCACGCTAATGGAGGTGTGTTGAATGAAATTTCTCTTTACTTTGTATCTTTAATATTTTCATCTTGAAAGGAGGATAAGACATAATCTTCCCCTAACCTCCTCCTACCATGAAGGTTGCTGGTGGTGGCACCCTGTTGAACCTTAGCAAAGGATTGTCTTTTGTGCTAGGCTTATCTAGTTTAGGTAACTTTCCACTATCAATCAAATTTTGGATCTCATGCCTCAACCCCAAACACTTGTCTGTTTCATGCCTTGCATTTGATGGAAATGACAAAATGACTTAGCATCAAAGTTAGGTGGAAGAGGATTAGGAAAGGGACAAGGAGTTGAGGCTGTAATAGTCCCTTCTTTTATAGTTTATTGAGAACCCAAGATAGTGGCTTTTCCAATTTGAAAATTGCCTCCTTCCTTCTTGACCAGTTGCATTAACATTAACTGCCTTTTTGCGTGCTTTGATTACTAAACTGGTAGTTCCCTTTCTCATTCCTTCTTACCAAAAAGTGATTCTTCTCCCTTTTCAACTCTTCAATTTGCAAACCAGCTTGCAGAATGTCTTTGAAATCCCTGATGAGTAAATAAGACATCCTTTCATAAAGCCTAGGCAACACCCCTCTCACAATCATCCTAATCTGATTTGATTTGTCATGCCTCTTTAAGAGCAATGCAACCTTATTTCTCCACCTCTTCACATAGTCCATAAAGTTCTCATTTGGCCTTTGTCTAATGGACTCAACTTCTATCAAAGTAAACTCTAATTCAGCATTATACCCATATTGTTGGATGAAGGCCTTATATAGTAAATTTCAGTTCTTTTGAGTACTATCCTCTAAGGTGTTGAACCAATTTTGGACAACATGGTCCAATGAGAACATGAAGTACCTTATATTTTGAGACTTAGTAGCTCGGGCATACTGCATAGAAATGATATACTACTTCACATGGAGATGAGGATTTCTAGTTCCATCGAACTTGGAGAAGGAAGGCATCTTGAACTAGTATGGGACCTCTTCATCTAGCTTAAACAACTTTTCGACCTCTAACATTTCTTCAGTTTTTAGCTTATTTTCAAATTTCTTTTCCAAATCAGCAATCAACATCTCCACATCAGATGTTTCGGTCTTTTCTACAGTTGCTCTTTCCATAACCTTCAGTTCTTTCTTCTTATCTTAAGCATCTTGGAAGTATTGAGCCCAGTCGTCATCGTCATCGATGACAACTTTGTCATCATCAAAGGCTACTTCACCGACCTTAGCCTTTCCCTTATCCTTCAGTTTCTTAGTGTTGGTCGATGCCTCAGTAGTGTTCCCCAAAAGTGCAGCCAGTTGGCTCCTCAGCCAGGACCTCTTTCTGTTCTTCCATCTTAGTGTTGAGGGCATCGTCCACCATTCTTTGAATCTGTTCGGGATCCATTGCTCTTGGTGAGAAGCTAATTGAGTCGGTGTTGGATTCTATGTCACTGGCATAGGTTGGATTGTCATATGCTCTTGAACTGTTGTACTATAGGTCGGTGAGCCAGAAAGGGATCAATGATATGTTATACAATGCACATATGCATGTATACATAAATAAACAAAGATAATTAGGACGTTTCTTCCAAACTTATGATTTCCACACATGAATGGCGAGTCTCTTTTCCTAGGTATATAGTCAACAAAATACCAACATGGGATATTTTGTTTCTTAAAAAATTCCCACGGACGGTTTAACCAATAATTGCATTTTCTAATATAGAAGTCGATCCATGATATTTCCTATTAATTAGGTTTTAATCCATTGAATGTCAATTAAAACATCTTTTATGCTATATTGGATTAAAACTAAATTAAGAGGTTTATCTTAAATATATTTCTTATTTGAAAAAGTAACTAGTGATTCATGCCAAAAATAAGCCCATGATTAATAGTTCTTATCATAAGCTAGGCTCACAATTGATTTTTGGTATTTCATAATTGGCCTAAATATCAGTAAGCTCGAAAAATAATTTTGTTTCAAAACCCTTGGGCCATAGGGTTGAAAAAGATTTTTGACCAATCTTAAAAAGATTATCTTGAAGATTTTGAAATTTTTAAATTTGGTGTCTTGGATTTAAAGGAAAAAATTATTTTGAGCTTACAATATAGGTAGGACATATTAGAAAAAGAGCAAACCAAATAAGCCATGGTTCAAAGTTAGATAAATCAAACATAGTCAAACAACAACCATTTAGGGCAAAAACCTAAGAAAAATAACTAGGTTAATTACATAAGCTTAAGTCTTTGGGTTGAAAGGTTTTAGGCACCCATAGAAAGTATATACCAAGGGTAGAAGGCTATGCGTGGTTATGGCATTCTCGATATCCATAACTTAAGTGAAAGTATGGTATCCCTTACATAACATTACATGGGTAACACGGGCATCCTAACTCACACACACAATACAATCTAAATGATGCAATGGATAATATCATAATAAGAAAGAATAGAATAATATAAAGACCAATGGAATCAACTTCTCTTATCCCCAGTGGAGTCACCACTGTGAGTGGGGATTTTCTTCCCCACTCCCATGTGGAGTGGTTCTTGTGACTTTGGTACTGTTAGGCTCAAGCCTTAGAGAACACGGGTCTAAACCCAGAGAAAATAGAGTCGCCACCCTGATGGGCTGGGAAAAAGAAAGGGGTGGATGACTCGATTCCTAAGGAATCCCTAACCCTCTATTGGGTTCAGAAAGTTTGGTATGTGTGGGGAAGGTGAGAATGTCCCAATACCCCTATAGTGCTCGATTCATTGGAACCGACCTCCTTTTCATGTCTTAATATTATAAAATTCTTAGTTAATATGATATTATCCATAATCCATGTAATCATAAAAAATAAATAATCACTTTATTAAAATAATGACAAGTTCAAACAAAATAAATGAATAGGCGCCCATCCATGGATAGAAACATTCCTTAAAAATTGTTCAACATCCAAAAGAAAATAAATAAAATAGCATACCCACCAATTGGTGGAAATGTATCCTTTACATTGATCCAAAACTTAAAATCAATTAAATTACATGATACTCAACAAATGAAGTACCCATAGCATGGAACATACCTCTTATAATTCTTGAAACCAAAATAAACCATTAAAAATAATCAACCATTCATCATAAATAAATCATTCATCACGGATCAAATAAACCATCCATCAAGACATATCATAGATACACATGCATTAGTAACGAATCCTACATTTAAGTGTCATATTTAAATAATAGATTTACAAGCAAGGGTTTTTAATTTGTGAATTAGGGTTTAAGAAAATATGATTAATGTTTTAAGGTTTTAGAAAAATACAATTAGGATTTTGGAAAATATGATTAAAGTTTTAAAGTTTTAGGAAAATACAATTAGGTTTTTATTCTTAGAGAAATAGAATTTAGGGTTTTGATGTCTAGGGTTTAGATTTAGAAGACTAACATTATTTTTTTAAAATCATTAAGTTACTGTATAAATCAAGAATAGAATTTAGCTATTGTATAATTAGGGTTTCTTCAATTAAGGTTTCAAAAAATTATGGATGCTGTAAAAGAACTTTTAAACTATTTTTCAGAATTGAAATTTTGATTATAATTTGTATAGAATGTTGCTACTGGAAGTATTTAAATTAAATGATCATGCATCAATTGAATAGATCAAGTTACCGAAACTAACAGATTATTGTAATTTTTTTGTATAAAGAACAAACACCATCATGAAGTTTCTCATGTTAAGTTTACATGGATTTAATTTAGAAGACATACCTACGTTTGAAGGCTCTGCCACAATTGCACGTAGAGATTCTGGCTGAGCAAAAGCAATGCAGTAGGTCACTGCCTTTGTAAGTTTATTATCTTTTTCTTTGATGCTTCTGTGTCCCTTGCTTTCATTTTGATTACTTGCTAGGGTTTCTGTTGCTAAATTACAAAATTTCCAAAGTCTTAGAAAAGTCTTTTCTTTACTCTTTCAATCTATTATATATAAGCAATTAATCCAAAAAACCTAAAACTTGTTGGTTAAGAAAATATTTAAAATGTTCCTAATTAAACTAGGTTTAGGCAAAATCGACAAAGTTGGCACACGGGCACTGAGAGCACAAGATGCAAGCTACGAGACTACGAGGACTGTAGGGACTGCGAGCCAATTGGCCACAGGCTTAATTAAGCAGGAGCCCTCTCTAAGTAAGAATTCATATTTCCATTCTATAGAATAATTCCCTCACCTAGTAAAGTCATTCGAATCATGATGCATAGATTCTCTAGTTTATGAATATCAAGGTAGACTCGTCATTGGTTGAACACTATAATGCCAAAAGCCAATAAAATTATAAATTTAATAAAAGTAATTTATTCAAATAATTGAAAAAAAAAACATAATTGTTCTAATTAAAGAAACCAAAATAAATTGAGTAACATTTTCAAGCTAATGGAGGTGTGTTGAATGAAATTTCTCTTTACTTCACTTCTTCAATATTCCCATCTTGAAAGGAGGATAACATAGAATCTTTCCCAATCCTCCTCCTACCATGAAGGTTGCTGGTGGTGGCACCCTGTTGAACCTTGGCAAAGGATTGTATTTTGTGCTGGGCTTATCTCGTTTAGGTAACTTCCCACTATCAATTAAATTCTAGATCTCATGCCTCAACCTTAAACACTTATCCATCTCATGCCCTTGCATTTGATAAAATTGGCAGAATGCCTTAGCATCAAAGTTAGGTGGAAGAGGATTAGGCAAGGGATGAGGAGTCAAGGGTTGTAACAGTCCCTTCTTTTGTAGCTTATTGAGAAATAACGGCTTTCCCAATTTTGAAAATTGCCTCCTTCCTCCTTGACCAATTGCATTAACATCAACTGCCTTTGCGTGCTTTGATTACCAGGCTGATAGTTCCCTTTCTCATTCCATCTTGCCGAAAAGTTGTTCTTCTCCCTTTCCAACTCTTTAATTTGCAAACCAGCTTGCAAAAGGCCTTTGAAATCCTTAATGAGTGTATGAGACATCCTTTCATGAAGACTAGGCAACACCCCTCTCATAATCATCCTAATCTGATCCGATTTATCCGGCCTCTTCTTGAGCAATGCAATCTTATTTCTCCACCTCTTCACACAGTCCACAAATTTCTCATTTGGCCTTTGTCTAATGGGCTCAACTTTTATCAAAGTAACCTCCAATTCAGCATTATACCCATATAATTGGATGAAGGCCTTGTATAGTAAATCCCAGCTCTTTTGAGTACTATCCTCTAAGGTGTTGAACTAGTTTTAGACAATAGGGTCCAATAAGAGCATGAAGTATCTTAGAGTTTGAGCCTTAGTAGCTCGGGTAGACTATATAGCAGTGATGTACTGCTTAACATGGAGATGAGGATTTCTAGTTCCATTGAACTTGGCAAAGGAGGGCATCTTGAACTTGTATGGGACCTCTTCATCTAGCTCAAATAATTTGTCAACCTCTGACATTTCTTTTCCAAATCAACAATCATCGTCTCCACATTTGATGTTTTAGTCTTTTCCACAGTTGCTCCTTCCACAACCTTCGGGTTTTTCTTCTTATCTTGAGGATCATAGAATTATTGAGCTCAGTCTTCATCACCATCATCAAAGGCTACTTCACCTACCTTAGCCTTTCCCTTATCCTTTGATTTCTTAGTGTTGGTAGATGCCTCAGTAATGTTTCCAAAAAGTGCAGCCAGTTGGCTCCTCATAGTCTCAGCCAGGACCTCTTTCAGTTCTTCCATCTTTGTGATGAGGCCATCGTCCACCATTCTTTGAATCTGTTCGGGATCCATTGCTCTTGGTGAGAAGCTAATTGAGTCGCTTCTAGATTCTACGTCACTGGCGTAAGATGGGTTGTCGTACGCTCTTGAACTGTTGTACTCCAGGTCTGTGAGCCAGAAAGTGATCAATGACATGTTATGCATTGTGTGTATGCATGTATACACAAATAAACAAAGATAATTAGGATGTCCCTTCCAAACTTATAACTTTCACACATGAATGGTGAGTCTTTTTTCCCAAGTATATAGTAAACAAAATACCAACATGGGATATTTTGTTTCTTAAAAAATTCCCTCGAACGGTTTAACTAATAGTTGCATTTTCTAATATAGAAGTCGGTCCATGATAATTCCTATTAATTAGGTTTTAATCCATTGAATATCAATTAAAATATCTTTTATGCTATATTGGATTAAAACTAAATTAATAGGTTTATCAAAAATATATTTCTTATTTGAAAAAGTAACTAGTGATTCATGCCAAAAACAAGCCCATGATTATTAGTTCTTAGCATAAGCTAGGCTCAAAATTGATTTTTGGTATTCCATAATTGACTTAAATATTTGTAAGCTCGAAAAATAATTTTGTTTTAAAACCCTTGGGCCATAGGTTTGAAAAAGATTTTTGACCCATCTTGAATATTTTGAAATTTTGAAATTTGGTCTCTTGGATTTAGAGGAAAAAAATTTATTTTGAGCTTACAATATAGGTAGGTCATATTAGAAAAAGAGAAAACCAAATAAGCCATGGTTCAAACTAAGATAAATCAATCATAGTCAAACAACAAGCATTTAGGGTAAAAACCTAAGAAAAATAACTAGGTCAATTACATGAGCTTAAGTCTTTAGGTTGAAAGGTTTTAGGCTCCCATAGCAAGTATATACCAAAAGGTACAAGGCTATGAGTGGTTATGCCATGCTCAATTTCTATACTCTAAGTGAAAGTATGGTATCCCTTATATAATACTACACAGTTAACACGTGCATCCTAACTCATGCACACAATGCAACCTAAATGATGCAATGGACAATATCATAATAAGAAAGAATAGAATAATGTAAAGACCAATGGAATTAACTTCTCTTATCCTCAGTAGAGTCGCCACTCTAAGAGGGAATTTTTTTCCCCACTCCCATATGGAATGGTTCTTGTGACTTCGCACTATTAGGCTTAGGGCCTTAGAGAACACGAGCCTAAACCCAGAGAAAATGAAGTAGCCACCCAGACGGGCAGGGAAAAAGAAAGGAGTGGATGACTCGATTCCTAAGGAATCCCCAACCCCCTATTGGGTTTGAAAAGTTTTGTACGTGTGGACAAGGTGAGAATGACCCAGCATCCCCACAGTGTCCGGTTCATTGGAACCAACCTCCTTGTCAGGTCTTAATACTATAAAATTCTTAGTTAATATGATATTATCCATAATACATGCAATCATAAAAATAAATAATCACTTTATTAAAATCACAACAAGTTTAAACAAAATAAATGAATAGGCACCCATCCATAGATGGAAACTTGTCTTTACAATTGTTTAATGTCCAAAAGAAAATAAATAAAATATGATACCCACCAATTGGTGGAAACGTATCCTTTACATTGATCCAAAACTTAAAATCAATTAAATTACATGATACTCAACAAATGAGGTACCCATAGCATGGAAATATACCTCTTACAATTCTTGAAACCAAAATAAACCAATAAAAATAATCAAACATCACCATAAATAAATCATTCACCATAGATCAAAATAAACCATCCATCAAGACATATCATAGATACACACGCATTAGTAACCAATCCTGCATTTAAGTGTCATATTTAAACAATAGATTTACAAGCTAGGATTTTTAATTTGAGAATTAGGGTTTAAGAAAATATGATTAATGTTTTAAGGTTTTAGAAAAACACAATTAGGATTTTTGAAAATATGATTAAAGTTTTAAGGTTTAGGAAAATATAATTAGGTTTTTATTCTTAGAGAAATAGAATTTGGGGTTTTGGTGTTGTGGGTTTATATTTAGAAGACTAATATTATTTTTTAAAAGTCATTAAGCTACTGTATAAATCAATAATATAATTTAGCTGCTGTAAATTAGGGTTTCTTAAATTAAGGTTTGGAAAAATTATGGATACTGTAAAAGAACTTTTAAATTATTTTTAACAATTGAAATTTTGATTATAATTTGTATGGAATGTTGCTACTGGAAGTATTTAAATTAAATGATCATGCATCAATTGAATAGATCAAGTTAGCAAAACTAACAGATTATTAGATTTATTTTGTATGAAGAACAAACACCATCATAAAGCTTCTCATACTAAGTTTACATGGATTTAATTTAGAAGATATACCTACATTTGAAGGCTCCACCATAATTTAACATAGAGATTCTGGCTAAGCAAAAGCAAGGAGTAGGTCACTGCCTTTGTAAGTTTATTCTTTTTCTCTTTGATGCTTCTGTGTCCCTTGTTTTCCTTTTGATTGCTTGCTAGGGTTTTTGTTGCTAAATTCCAAAATTTACAAAGTCTTAGAAAGGTTCTTTCATTACTCTTTCAATATGTTATTTATAAGCAATTAATCAAAAAAACCTAATACTTGTTGGTTATCCAAAAACATAATACTTGTTGATTATGGAAATATTAAAAAAGTTCCTAATTAAACTAGATTTAGGCAAAATCGGCAAAGCTAGCACACAGGCATTGTGAGCAAGGGCTGCGAGCTGCGAGACTACGAGGAGTGTAGGGACATAATTATTTTATTATTTTTATTTTTACTATTATTAAAAATAAATATTCTTAATTTGTTTTTCTTTTATAAATAATAAATAATAAAAATTATAAAAATTATTTTGAACTGTTTTAAATCTTTAGACTTGGCTTATTCTTCTTTTAATTAGTGTCGGACCAGACTTGGTCAAAAAATAAGGGTCTACATTTGGCACTTTGATTTAGTACTATACTTAGGAGTACTTTGTATCTTATATCATTATATACACTTTCAATCATTATGACACTTGGAAAGTTATTGATTAATTCAATATTTTGAACATAACATTTCTATTTTGTGCATTAGAATTTTCACTTTAAATGTTATTATATACATTATCAATCACTTTCACATTATAACACAGTGAGTCGATTTTAGATAATTGACTTATATTATTGTTTTGCATTTCTTCCATTACTCATAACATCATATTCATATATATATATTCTTGCCCACTGAACTCAGATAATAGGTTTGGATAATGGGTCACTGTATCAATTTTAATACCAAATCTGAAGAATGTATAACGACAAATATGCACACTATCACTAATGACACAATGTGTCCATTAATGGCACGATGTGCCCACTATCACTATGGATATCCTCCCTCTGACTATCCATTCAATCCCAATCTATATCTAAAATCAGTATGATTTGGGCAATTCTTTAGTTTTTAATTAACATTGAATTATATATATCACTTCAATGGAACAATTCTTTGATCAATAATTAGTATTATACATATTTATCATATATTCAGAATTTATTATACTTTGAGGCCTTATGGTCATTTAGGCTGGAATCATGGATGAAATACAAGAAAAAGAACTATTTTGGGCAAATTCTTCAATTGACACACCCAACAACATAGACGTGTCAATGACCGTGTCGTTCACCCACCTTACAAAAGCTTTGACACGCCCAATGACATGGGCATGTTACTACCCGTGTCATTAATCTTGCGTTACAATAGCTATGGCATGCCCAGAGACATGGCCGTGTTGCTGGTAGTGCCATCAACATAGAAAATAACATCATCGACATGCCCAGTGACTTGGCCGTGTCACTTGCCGTGTCAGGCAAAAATTATGTATTTCGCACACTCAACTACTTAAACACAATATATTTAAGATCTATGATAAAAATGAATCAAAAACTAATTTTTTTACATAAAAAGAGTCTATATCAAATACCTTACTCAAGCATCAATTGATCAATCTTTAACCATCACTCATGGCTAAAAATAACATCAAACCACTCATTTCTTATAATGATTGAATTAAGAATAATTGTAATATCCCATATTATACCCCAAAGTATTTGGAAATATTATTTGTTGAGAATTAATTAAATGATTTAAAGTATATATATATAATTAAGGAAAAAGGAAGATGTGTATATGTTATGTATATGAAGATATATACAATATATACAAGTTAATATCTTAATATGGTCTAGAGATATTTTTATTAAATAGTGATTAATTATTGATAGTGGAAGATGACATATTTGAGGTTATATTATAATATTATTAAATGCTTGGTGGAGAGTGATTTAGAAAAATGTGTTTGGTTAAAAGAGAAGTGTTTGGTGAGTGTGGTTGACTATTTGCATCTTCATCTTCTTCTTTCTTCTCCAAGAGAGCCGGCCACCATTTTCATCCAAAGGAAAAGAGGTTTTGCTTCTTCCTAACTCAAGCAATTGAAGGATTTCAAGTGATCAAGTTGGAGTTTTAAGGATTTTTCTTCATATTTGGTAAGTTTCCAACTTGTTTCTTTGATTTCCTTTGAGAGTGTGTTTATGAGTTTGTTGGATGTTGATGTAGTTGTGTTTATGGTTGATTTTGGGTATGTTTGAAGTTCTTATGTCTAAATAACTTTGTATTTGGGGTTGGATTGAAGAAAAAGGTTACGTTGGTGTAGAGAATAAGAGTTGTGGATTGTGTGATTTTTGAGTTGTGAAATATGGTTGTGATTGTGTTTGATGCATGTAATTGAGTTGTTTTGATGTTATGCAAGTTTATTGTGGTATTATGATTGTTTTGGTTGAGTTTGTGTGGAGTTGATAAGATTATTGTAAGATGATAGTTGGATGTGGTGTTTATGTGTTGATATCAGGTTTTTGGCCTGACACGCCTGGTATCATGGCCATGTCTTTGGGCGTGTTGATGGTTCTATTTCTAGTGTTGGTGACACGATCAGTGACACGCCCATGTCACTGAGCATGTCACAGTTTCTGTGTAGTAGTAGTATTGACATGTCCTGTGACACATCCATGTCACTGAGCATATCATAGCTACTGTGTTGGAGGAGTTTTGTCACGTGAAGTGACACGCCCATGTCACTGAGCGTCTTATAGCTACTGTGATGTTGGAGGATTGACACGAAAAGTGACACACCCATGTCACTGAGCATGTCATAGCTTCTGTGTTGTTCAAGTTGTTACATGTGCAGTGACATGCCCATGTTACTGAGCGTGTCAAAGTTTCTGTGTTGTGAGTTTAGGGCACGGTCATGGACACACCCGTATTGTTGAGCGTGTCAAATGTAGAGTTTGCCCTAGATGGTGCTTTTCCCTATTTCCTATGTGTATTACTAAGTGAGTATTTATAATCACCTTTGGTTTAGGTTTTGAAGAGACTTGAGTACCCTAATCCAAGTGTTGAGGGATATCTTGAAAGAGGAGGTTGAAGTGGTGTTGTTGCTTTTAGAGGTAAGTACAAACTTTGAATGATTGCATACATTTACATGGCATTGGGACTTAACACATTTGGTTGGAAAAATGTGTTAAGTTAATATATATTATTGCTGAATAAGATATATGTTATGATATGCATAATGTGACTTATGTTGATGTATCAAAGCAATTGAGTAATGTGATGTAAATGAAAAGAAATGTTGAATAATGTGATGAAATATGTGAAAACATAATGTAACAAATTGATAATGATATAAAAGAGAAGAATGAGAAAAGTGAGAAAAAGATGATATAATAAGGAAATGTGCCTAGTTTGATCATGAGAAAATGAGAAAGGATTTGGGAATGAAATTATGAAAGTATTTAATGATGAGAAAAATGAATAAATTGTGTGCCTAGTATGTTATTCAATTTTAAGAGATCTGGGTTTGGCGACATGCCTATATATTGCCTACGGGCTAAATGTTGGGTAGGTGAAAAGTCAGGGTCGTAAGCTGGGCCCAGCTAATAAATATGATGTTTTTAGGGTGAAAAGACTGGGTCGTAAGCGTAAAAAAAATCCTTGAAGATAGACTGAGTGAAAAGACTGGGTCGTAAACTTAGATCTAGCTGGATTATCCATGGATATATATATTGCCTACGGGGCTAGACACAAGGTGTCATTATGGACCAAAGCAGTAACTCTAAAATTTGAATAGCATATTAGATCCTTTTTGGGCCCATGCTTGTCTTTGCTTTAATGTGAATTATGAATTGTGATACAACTGAGCAATATAATGAGATATAATGTTGTGAGTTGTGATATATATATATATGTGTGTGTGTGTGTGTGTGTGTTGTGCATTGACATTTCATTTGGACTATATTGTTATCAAAGTTTGTACCTCTAAGCTTTTGGCTTAGCGCGATTGTGGTTCATCTCGCAGGTGACAGGGTAGATCTGGTTGAGCCAGAGAGTTCAGCAAGACTGAGTCGGGTCTAGGCTTGAGACTTTGAGATCAGAGTGGTTAGTGGAACATCAAGATTAGAGACAAACTGCCAGCATGTATAAATCTTATATTTTTGTACATATTGATTTTGATGTACATATATATGTATATTCCGCTGCATATTCTGCTGCTTATTAAAAATGTTTTGGAAAAACTTTTGGGTAATGAAGATACTTATATGTTTTTAACAAGTAATGTTTTATTTACTTAATATAAGATATCAATTAATTGTTTTTGTTTAAATGGTTGTGACATTCTTGTATCCTCTATATGTATATTACATATATGAGTGTATGTAGTGTACGTATATTGGGTATAAGGTTGTTACATTTGTTTTTGTATCAAAGCCTAGGTTTGAGGTTCTCAACCTAGGTAGATTGTAAAAAAATTTTGATTTTAAAATATGGTCTTTAAATAAGATACATGCATTGACACTGGTAGTTTCTAATCTCTAATGTCGTAAATTCTGTTGTGTTTGCAGATATAGGTAGTGATGGCATCTCAGGCAAGTCAGTTTGTAGAGGGTAGTGCTGAGAGTGTAGCTCCTGTTGAGGGTAGAGATGTAGCTAGAGTTGAGATAGCTAGAGGGGCACCTGCTCCTGTGCCAGAGAGACCACCATTTGATGAGATTTCGCCGATTTGGGTACGACATATGGTGGAGTTGTTGAGGCAGGCTCTAGTTCAGCAACCTCAACCGCAACCGCAACCGCAGCCATAAGTACCGATGAGGTAATATGATAAGTTGAGGAAGTTCAGAGCTGAGGACTTCATATGTACTACAGATCCAGCTGTAGTTGAGCAGTGGCTTGATAGAATCCAGAGATTGTTCATTTAGCTGCAACCTACTCCTGAAGAAAAGTTTGATTATGCCAGATCTCTTCTGCAAAGGGATGCATATGATTGGTGGAAGATGGTTCCACATGCCTTGGATGATCCACCAACCTTGACTTATGATTATTTCCTGCGAGAGTTTAAGCAAAAGTATACTCCAAGGGAATATAAAGATGCAAAGAAGATGGAGTTTCTGAATCTGAGACAGGATAACCGGATAGTGAAAAAATATGAGATCGAGTTTATCCGGTTGAGTCATTATGCTAGAGGGATTATTTTGGATGAGATAGACCGGTGTCAGAGATTTGAGGAGGGGTTGAGACCCTCTATTATGTGCATTATTGCAGGCTCTCAATATCAAGATTTTTTCCAGTTAGTTGCAGCAGCTAGGAGTGTTGAGAGAGCACAGGGTATCGCAGTTGCTGCTAGAGATGAGGAGACTAGGGTTAGGAGACCTCAGAGTGAGGCAGGATCTTCATCTATGAAGAGAGGTCGAGGAAGATATTTTTTAAGGTTCAGCAGGAGCCAGAGGCAGTCTGGTAGGTCAGTTCAACAGTAGAGACAGAGATCATGACCTACAGTTTCTGTGGCTAGTGCACCGACCCCAGTGGTTCAGAGGTTTACTCCACCTACATGTGTTCATTATGGTAGAGCACACGGAGGTGTTTGCTAGTGGAGAGGTACTTTGGGAGTGTGTTTTAGATGTGGGTCACCAGATCATTTCATCAGAGATTGTCCAGAGCCACCAGAGGATAGACAGGCTGATTCTACAGCTTCTCAACCCAGTGATAGAGGGGGTCGTGGTGGCAGAGGTGCTAGCAGAGGAGGTAGGACATGGTCTGGTTAGAGAGGAGGTTCCTCAGCCACAGGTAGTAGACCAGATGAGGCAGGACCATCTCAGCTGGTTTATGTGATGCAGAGGCAGCCGGATGCTTCAGCTGTCATTACTGGTACATTTTCTTTATTTGGTGCTTCAGTTCTTGCTTTGATTGATTTTGGATCGGTGCATTCATATATTAGTGCATCTATCTTGCCTGTGACTAAATTGCATTCTGAGTCCCTAGGATTTGATGTTTTGGTGATAAATCCTTTAGGGCATAGTGTTGTAGTTAGCAAGGTACACCATGATAGTCCAGTTGTGGTTCAGGATGAGGAGTTCCTTGGTGACTTGATTGAGATGTCTTCTAAGGAGTATGATTTAATTTTAGGCATGGATTGGTTATCCAAGCATAAGGCTGTGGTAGACTGTCAAAATAAGTATGTTACTTTGAGAACTGGTAATGGTAGAAGTGTGATGGTATCTAGTGAGTAGAGACATCTTTCATCCTTGTTTGTTTCAGCTGTTGCAGCTAGGAGGATGATTCGGAAAGGGTGTGATGCTTATCTTACTCTTGTTGTAGATACCGGGGTAGTGGTTCTAAGCTTGACAAAATATCTACAGTTGCTGAGTTTCCTAATGTTTTTCCTAAGTAGTTGCCAGGGGTACCCCCTGAGAGAGAGGTTGAGTTTGGTATTGATTTGTTTCCTGGTACCACTCCCATCTCTATTACTCCTTATCATATGGCACCTGCTGTGCTGAGAGATTTGAAGGTGCAGTTGCAGGAGTTGTTGGATAAAGGGTTTGTTTGCCCTAGTGTGTCATTGTGGGGAGCGCCCATTTTATTTGTGAAGAAGAAGGATGGTGCCTTAAGATTGTGCATTGATTATAGGTAGTTGAATAAAGTGACCACCAAGAACAAGTATCCTTTGCCTCTAATAGATGATCTCTTTAATTAGTTGAAAGGAGCAGCAGTTTTCTCTAAGATTGATCTGAGATTGGGGTACCATCAGTTGAGAGTCAAAGATGAAGATGTACCTAAGACAGCTTTTTGTACGAGGTATGGGCATTATGAGTTTCTGATGATGCCCTTTGGATTGATGAATGCACCAGCAGCTTTTATGGATTTGATGAATAGGGTATTCAGACCCTATCTAGATCAATTTGTGGTGGTTTTTATTGATGATATTTTGGTGTACTCGTATAATGAGGAGGATCATGACAAGCATTTACGGATTGTATTGTAGACTCTAAGAGAGAAGTAGTTGTATGCTAAGCTGTCTAAGTGTGAGTTCTGGCTCGATCAGGTAGCTTTTCTTGGCCAAGTGGTTTCAGTAGAGGGTATTAGAGTTGGTTCGAGTAAAGTTGAGGCTATTTTGAATTGGACTCCACCGAAGACTGTGACAGAAGTTAAAAAGTTTTCTGGGTTTGGCAGGCTATTACCGACGGTTTGTGAAAGGTTTTTCTACAATAGCTACTCCACTCACCAGATTGCTTCGGAAGGGAGTTGATTCATGTGGACAGATTGGTGTCAGGTGAGTTTTGAGCAGCTAAATGAGATGTTGACTCAAGCTCCTGTCCTTACTTTATCTGTGGAAGGTAAACCTTATATGATTTATGGTGATGCTTCACATAGTGGTTTAGGTTGTGTTCTGATGCAGAAGGGTAGACTCATTACTTATGCTTCTCGACAATTGAAGCCACATGAGCTAAATTACCCGACACATGATTTGGAGTTAGTAGCCATAGTCTTTGCTTTGAAGATTTGGCAACATTACTTATATGGGGAGAAGTGTTTCATTTATACGGATCATAAGAGTTTGAAATATCTGGGTTTTCAGAAAGAGCTGAATCTTTGGCAAAGACGATGGTTAGAGTTGATTAAAGACTATGACTGTTTAATTGATTATCATCCTGGTAAGGCAAATGGTGTTGCAGATGCCTTGAGTTAGAAGTCTTTGGCAGGTTTGACTGCTTATTTGCTCTTGTTGCTTGTTGAATTAAGAGCATTGCATGCTAGATTTGAGTCTTGTGATGATGGTGCATTAATGGCTCAATTGCAATTAAGACCGGTGTTATTGGATCCAATAAAGAGGCTCAATTGGTAGATAAGAAAATCCAAAAAGTTGTATTGGATTGCCAAAAGGGGGAGAGTTGAGACTTTCATGTGAGAAGTGATGGCAGTTTGTGGTACAGAGATAAATTGTGTGTTCCTAATGATGCAAGTTTGAAAAAGATTATTTTGGAGGAAGCACATCAATCAACTTATGCTATGCACCCTGGGAGTACCAAGATATATCAGGATTTGAAGCAATATTATTGGTGGTCAGGTATGAAGAGGGACATAGCAGAGTTTGTATCTAGATGTCTCACTTGCCAGAGAGTGAAGGTTGAGCACCAAGTTTCTTCGGGATTACTTCATTATCAGTGCTTGAGTGGAATGGGAGTGAGTAACGATGGATTTTGTGCCTAGGTTGCCGTTAACTCAGAAGAAGCATGATGCAATTTGGGTGATTGTTGATCGGTTGACGAAGACAGCTCATTTCCTTCTAGTTCGAATGGATATTTCTCTTGAGAAGTTGGTTGAGCAGTATATCAGTGAGATAGTGAGATGCATGGAGTCCCATTTTCTTTGGTTTCTGATCGAGATCCCCGATTTACTTCAAGGTTTTGGAAGAGTTTGCATGATGCTTTGGGTTCTCGATTGCATTTTAGCACTGCTTTCCATCCTCAGACAGATGGGCAGTCAGAGAGAGTGATACAGATTTTGGAGGACATGTTGAGGAGCTGTATCATCAAGTTCTCTGGGAGCTGGGATAGATTTTTTCCACTGATTGAATTTGCTTATAATAACAGTCATCAGCCCAGTATTGGGATGGCAACTTAAGAGGCATTGTATGGTAGGAGGTGCAGAACATCTTTGTGTTGGGATGAGGTTGGAGAAGGTAAGCTGGTCAGTCCCGACTTGAAAAAAGAAATAGAAGAGAAAGTGAAGGTGATTTGAGATCGTTTGAAAGCAACCTCAGACCGACAGAAATCATATTCAGATTTAAAGAGAAGAGACATTCAGTTTAGTGTTGGAGATAAAGTATTTTTAAAAGTGTCTCCTTGGAAGAGAACTTTGAGATTTGGCCGTAGAGGGAAGTTTGGTCCTCATTTCATTGGACCTTATGAGGTATTGGAAAGGGTTGGACCAGTTGCCTATCGTCTAGCTTTACCTCTTGAGTTGGATCGAATTCACAATGTCTTCCATGTCTCTATGCTTCGGAGGTACAGACCAGACCCATCTTATATTTTGTCAGTAGAGTCAATTGAAGTGAGTCTAGATCTGACTTATGAAGAAGAACCAGTGGCTATTTTGGAGTTGAGAAATAAGAAGGTGCCAGTTGTGAAGGTTCTTTGGAAGAATCATGTTACGAAAGAGGCAACATGGGAGAGTGAGCAGTTGTTGCGGAATTAGTATCCCCATTTATTTCAGACTTAAGAGCAGGTAATTTCGAGGATGAAATTTATTTATAAAGGGGGGAGAATTATAATATCCCGTATTATACCCCAAAATTTTTAGAAATATTATTTGTTGAGAATTAATTAAATGATTTAAAGTGTATATATATATATATAATTAAGGAAAAAGGAAGATGTGTATATGTTATGTACATGAAGATATATACAATATATACAAGTTAATATCTTAATATGGTCTAGAGATATTTTTATTAAATAGTGATTAATTATTGATAATGGAAGATGACATATTTGAGGTTATATTATAATATTATTAAATGGTTGGTGGACAGTGATTTAGGGAAATGTGACGCGGACCCTTAGCAACGATGGCAGCAAACCCAACGTATAACTATGGTACAGAACTCCTTGAAACTTGATAATCACCTCCTAAGGAACCCAACGCCTATAAAGAGACGCGAACTCACTATGATTGAAGGATTTAGTTGGTAAGAAGAAGGAAAACACCACAACTCTTGTTGATAAGTAAACCTAATTCTTGATGCAAAGAAAGAATTAAAGAATCCACTCTAATCTCTCTCACACGAAAATTCACAAGAAGAACTTGTAGAAGAATTCAAAAAATTTTATTAATTGTTGTTGTCTCAAATTCGGCCTAATAGTGCCCTTAAATAAGGGTTACAAAATTCCTAATTGCATATGGAAAATTAAGACTAAAACATTCATAATTGCATAAGGAAAACATTCCTAATTGCATAAGGAAAACATTCCTGATTGCATAAGGAAAACATTCCTAATTGCATAAGGAAAACATTCCTAAATGCATAAGGAAAACATTAAGTATGGAAACAAAATCCTAATCCACTAAGGAAAATATAAAGTATGGAAACAACCAAACTAATTCCTTCAACATAAGAAACGCCCCACACTATTTGGGCTGTCCATGGGCCTTAAATTACTTCCTAAGGCTTTATATGAACCCTCATGGACCTTTCTTGCACGTTGGACCTTTCTTTAGCTAGCCTTTAGCTTCCACATTAAGCATCATAATTAGCTTTGGTGTGCCTTCTTCAAGCTCTATCTCCATCTTCTTGAATGATAATTCTTGAAGCTCTTTGGAAATCTCTTCTTGAATATGCAAAGCCATACTAGCTTGATATCTCTTTGCCTTGCTCCTAGTGATTGGTCCACTTGCTAGCTTCAAGAGATCCTTTCTTGCATCATTCTTCCCCTCTTCAAAAAGATTTGTCCTCAAATCTGCATCATCAAAAGGAGAAAGATCACTTACATTGAAAGTAGCACTAACATTATACGTACTGGTAAGTCGATCTTGTAGGCATGGTCATTAATCTTCTCCAGCACTTGGAATGGGCCATCTCCTCTAGCTTGCAACTTGTTCTTCCTTTGGTTAGGAAACCTCTCTTTTTGAAAATGCACCCAAACCCAATCTCCTACTTGAAACTTCATCTCACGTCTCCCTCTATTTGCAGAATCAGCATATCTCTTGTTCCTTTTCTCAATATTCGCCCTTGCTTTCTCATTCATCTCTTTCACCAATTTAACTTTCTTCTCACCATCTAAACTAACAAGCTCATGAGAAGGTAAAGAAACAAGATCCAAAACTGTTAGTGGGTTAAAACCATAAATAAGCTCAAAAGGTGAATATCTTGTAGAAGAATGAATAGCACGATTATAAGCAAACTCAATAAATGGCAAACAATCTTCCCAAGAACTCAAATTCTTACCCACTAAAGCTCTCAACATGGTACCTAAAGTTCTGTTTACTACTTCAGTTTGTCCATCCGTTTGAGGATGACAAGTTGTGGAAAATAACAACTTGGTACCTAACTTTCCCCAAAGCACACGCCAAAAGTGAGACAAAAACTTGGTGTCTCTATCAGAAACTATGGATTTTGGTATCCCATGAATTCGAACCACCTCCCTAAAGAAGATTTCGGCCACTAAACTAGCATCATCACTCTTATGACATGGGATAAAGTGTGCCATCTTACTAAACCTATCAACAACCACAAATATGCTATCTCTCCCCCTCTTAGTCCTTGGTAATCCTAAAACAAAGTCCATACTAATGTCCATCCAAGGAGAACTAGGAACAGGTAATGGCATATACAAACCATGAGGCATAGACTTAGACTTAGCTTGCCTACAAGCCAAACAAGCCTTACAAATCCGAATTACATCCCTTTTCATATTTGGCCAATAAAAGTGTTCATTCAGCATGTCTAAAGTCTTATCAACTCCAAAATGCCCCATCAAACCCCCACAATGTGATTCTAATACTAGCAAATCTCTCATAGAACATCTAGGCATGCATAATTTCGAACCCTTAAACAAAAACCCATCATGTCTATAGAAAGAATTAAAAGCACCATGCTCACAAGCATCATAAACATTGCCAAAATCAGAATCACCAACATATAAGTCCTTGATACATTCAAATCCAAGCAATTTAGTACTCAAAACATTAAGTAAAGCGTACCTCCTTGAAAGTGCATCTGCCACTACATTATCTTTACCTTGCTTGTATTTGATCACATAAGGAAACTTCTCAATCTTCACAACCCATTTTGCATGTCTTTTATTCAACTTGCCTTGCCCTCTCAAATGCTTCAGTGATTCATGGTCTGAATGGATCACAAATTCCTTGGGCAGCAAATAATGCTCCCATACTTCCAATGCTCTCACCAAAGCATATAGCTCCTTGTCATAAGTTGAATAATTCAGCTTTGCTCCATTAAGCTTTTCACTAAAGTATGCAATGGGCTTCTTCTCTTGCATCAAAACAGCTCCAATACCTACACCAGAAGCATCACATTCAATTTCAAAAGTAGAATCAAAGTTAGGGAAAGCTAAAATGGGTGTAGTAGAAATCTTCTCTTTCAAAGCATCAAATGCTTCTTGTTGCTCCTTGCGCCAAATGAACCCCACTTCTTTCTTGATTATGCTAGTCAAGGGGGCTGCCAATATAGAGAAATTAGGGACAAATCTCCTATAGAAGCTTGCCAATCCTTGAAAACTCCTCACTTCTGTCACACTTGAAGGATTCGGCCACTCTTGGATAGCTTTCACCTTCTCTTGATAAACTTCAATTCCCTGCATACTCATAACAAAACCAAGAAAAACAACCCTATCTAGGCAAAAAGAACACTTCTTAAGCTTAGCATAAAGGTTTTGCTCCCTAAGGATTTCAAGCACATTCCTAACATGCTTAACATGTTCTTCCTCAGTTTTGCTATAAATCATAATATCATCAAAGTAAACTACCACAAACTTACCTAAATAAGCTCTCAAAACATGGTTCATTAATCTCATAAAAGTACTAGGTGCATTAGATAAATCAAAAGGCATAACTAACCATTCATACAAACCATATTTTGTTTTGAAGGCAGTCTTCCATTCATCTCCAGGCTTCATGCAAATTTGATGATATCCACTCATAAGATCAATCTTTGTGAAATATCTCGCCCCATGTAATTCGTCCAACATGTCATCAAGTCTAGGAATGGGATGTCTATACTTCACAGTAATCTTGTTCACAGCCCTACAATCAACACACATCCTCCAAGAACCATCTTTCTTGGGTACTAATAAGACTGGAATGACACAAGGACTAAGGCTCGCACAAACCAAGCCTTTCTCCAAAAGCTCTTCAACTTGTCTTTGCATCTCTTTTGTCTCCATAGGATTGCTCCTATATGTTGGCCGGTTTGGAATTGTAGAACTGGGTATGAAGTCAATTTGATGTTCAATCCCTCTTAATGGCGGCAAACCACTAGGGAGGTCTTTAGGAAACACATCCTTAAAATCTTGCAACAAAGACACAAAACTAGAAGGTAAAGAATCAAGAGATTCTTCACTGTTAGCAAGTAACAATTCTTTATACATAATAATGAGTACAGGTTGCCCTACATCTATCTCTCTTGCTCTTGCATAAAAAGTATGTTTTGCTTTTTGTCCTTGCTTATTTTCTCTCACCAATGGGCCATTTATTTGTTTGCTTACTTTCTTTTGACTCTCGGCCTCTTTTCCCTTTCTGCACTCACTCACTTTATTATTTCCTCTCTCCCTACCCTTAGAATTACCCTTGGGTGTTGAAGAAACATCATTGGCCGAATTTGAACCCCCTTGGTTCATGTTGGCCAAAACTTCTTTCTCCCTCTCTAGCATCCTCTTCTGATCTTCATACACCTCCTGAGGTGATAATGGTGCTAGAACAACCTTCTTTCCTTCATAAGTAAAGGTATACTTATTAGAAAAGCCATCATGTTGTGCCATTCTATCATGCTGCTATGGTCTTCCTAATAGCAAATGTCCAGCTTGCTTTGGCACTACTCACACAAGACCTTATCTTTATACCACCCAATGGAGAATGGTACCTTGACTTGCTTCAACACTTTTACTTCCCCAACGTCATTGAACCATTGCAACTTGTAAGGATTGGGATGCTTAAAACAAGTTAACCCCAATTTATCCACCATTATAGTACTAGCAGCATTGGTACAACTTCCACCATCAATGATAAGTGTACAAACCTTACCATTCACCAAACACCTAGAGTGAAAAAGATTCTCCCTTTGATCCAAGCCTTCTTCCTTGACTTGAATATTCAAGGCTCTTCTAGTAACAAGCATCTCTCCATGTTTAGCATTCAATACTTGATTCTCCCAAGCCTCTTCATCATATTCGGCCCACCACATTCGGCCTCCTCTTCTTCTTCATGTACAGATTCTGATTCAATTTCCCCTTCATGGGTAGCAATCATCACCCTCTTATTCGGACATTGAGAAGCAATGTGTCCACTTCCCAAACACTTGTAGCATTTAATTTCCCTACTTGGAGTAGGTCTAGAAGGTGTTTCCTTGGCTGTTTTTGCATCCCCATCATTCGGCTTCTTGAAATTAGGATTGTAGGAAGAATTCTTTTGGAAAGAACCCTTGTAATCCCCTTTGTAGGAACCTCCACTCGAACTTGAACCCTTGAAGTTTAAAAAATTTCCACTAGCTTTAGAGTAGCTAGTTTTTGAAATAGCTTTATTCTTCAATCTTCTCTCTATTTTCATGGTCTTTTGAACTAACTCTTCCATTGTGTTGAATTCATACATCTCCAATTCATTGGCTATGTTCAAGTTCAATCCCCCAAGAAATCATGACATCTTCTTGTCTTCATCTTCATCAATATTTTCCCTAGCCATGATCATCTCCATCTCTTTGTGGTACTCTTCCACACTTCTTCCACCTTGAACTAGTCTTGCTAGTCGATTGTATAAATCCCGAATGTAGTGAGATGGTACAAATCAGCTTCTCATTAGTTCTTTCAAGGTTGACCATTCAGGAATAGGCCTCATACCTTTCCCTCTTTTATTAGCTTTCAATTGATCCCACCAAAAGGTAGCATACCCCTTGAACTCTACGGCTGCCAAAACTGATTTCTTCTCTTCGGTGTAGTTATGGCATTCGAAAATCTGCTCAACTTTCCTCTCCCATTCTATGAACTCTTCTGCATTGTTCTTCCCTTCAAAGGAAGGAATCTTCATCTTGATGGAAGTAAGGTCACCATCAATGGTAGGTTGATTTCCACCTTCATCTTCATCTTCTACCCTTTCGGCTACTTCTAGGGCTTCAAGATTTCCTTGCCCTTCTCTCCTAAGCACTCTTCTAGCTACCATTATGGGATTTGGATGTGCGGCTGGCTGCCCTTGTTGCACTTGCTGAATTTGTTGTGCTTTTCGTGCTGCATTCTCTTGCAATCTAGTATCCATCATCTCCATTCGACCAAGCATTGCTGCCAAAGTCTCATTAAGCCTAGCCAAGCTTTCGGCCATAGCTCCTTCTTTGCTAGTCTCTTCTCCTTTTCCAGCCATGTTAACAAACAAACAAACTCAAAGAAACAAGATTAGTAATAATCGAAATTCACTCAAGTCTTTAGAATTACCTCACTTTTCTTGTCTTCCTTGATTGCACTTCAGAACCAAGCTCACCAACCAACAATTGTCAAGTCGTTCAAGAAACTAGAACCTAAATCCTAGAACTAGATAGAAAACAAGACAAGTATCCAGAGGCAATGCAAGGTAATTTGTACTACACGATATAAAACCAAGTATCGACACAAGCAAATGATACTTAGCAATGTATTGGAATTAAAAGCTAGATAAAGAAATTAGAAACAATGAAGCCAATAAACAAGACAAATTTGGATATAATGAATCAAAAACAACCCACACTTGGCAAGCTGCTTTATGGACCTAATCAATTCTACCCAAAACGCTAGCTTCTAGACTCTAATTCCCACCTATAACACTCAAATAACATGAATATTAAGGTCTGATTTTCGAATTCCAAAAGCCCCTCAAAAGGTGAAATTTTTCGCCCAAAAATTTTATTACTTCTCACCCACCTAGATCTGATCCTTAGCACCCAAATAGCAAGAATATCAAACAATTTTTGATGAGGTGGTTTTGTACTCTCTTTTTTTTTTTGCTTCCTCTCACTATCCCCTTGATTCGGGACTTAATTTACTCCCAAGGACTTTTTGAAATCTGGACTTAATTCGCAACCCCAGATTCACTCAAGACCAAATTGAAATCAAACTTGAACACAAACTCTAGCTTTTCCTTTCTTTCAAGAACCCTAATTCTTGGTTTTAAAATTCTCTAAGAATCCTTTCCTAGGTTTCATTTTCACCCTAAGAATACCCTCCTTCAATTCGGCCTTGATCAGAATTGATATATGACTCTTTTTCGAAAATTAAAGACTAGACTCTCTAAGAACCCTAAAATGCAGAAATTTAAAAGACCTAAATTAACAAACCCTAGAAAGACAAAGTAGATAAAAATTACCTTGTAGCAAGGCTCTGATACCAAATGACGCGGACCCTTAGCAACGATGGCAGCAAACCCAACGTCTAACAATGGTAGAGAACTCCTTGAAACTTGATAATCACCTCCTAAGGAACCCAACGCCTATAAAGAGACGCGAACTCACTATGATTAAAGGATTTAGTTGGTAAGAAGAAGGAAAATGCCACAACTCTTGTTGATAAATAAACCTAATTCTTGATGCAAAGAAAGAATTAAAGAATCCACTCTAATCTCTCTCACACGAAAATTCACAAGAAGAACTTGTAGAAGAATTCGAAAATTTTTATTAATTGTTGTTGTCTCAAATTTGGCCTAATAGTGCCCTTAAATAAGGGTTACAAAATTTCTAATTGCATATGGAAAATTAAGACTAAAACATTCCTAATTGCATAAGGAAAACATTCCTGATTGCATAAGGAAAACATTCCTAATTGCATAAGGAAAACATTCCTAAATGCATAAGGAAAACATTAAGTATGGAAACAAAATCCTAATCCACTAAGGAAAATATAAAGTATGGAAACAACCAAACTAATTCCTTCAACGTAAGAAACACCCCACACTATTTGGGCTGTCCATGGGCCTTAAATTACTTCCCAAGGCTTTATATGAACCCCCATGGACCTTTCTTGCACGTTGGACCTTTCTTTAGCTAGCCTTTAGCTTCCACATTAAGCATCATAATCAGCTTTTGTGTGCCTTCTTCAAGCTCTATCTCCATCTTCTTGAATGATAATTCTTGAAGCTCTTTGGAAATCTCTTCTTGAATATGCAAAGCCATACTAGCTTGATATCTCTTTGCCTTGCTCCTAGTGATTGGTCCACTTGCTAGCTTCAAGGGATCCTTTCTTGCATCAAAATGTGTTTGGTTAAAAGAGAAGTTTTGATAAGTGCGGTTGACTATTTGCATCTTCATCTTCTTCTTTCTTCTCCAAGAGAGCCGGCCACCATTTTCATCCAAAGGAAAAGAGGTTTTGTTTCTTCCTAACTCAAGAATTTGAAGGATTTCAAGTGATCAAGTTGGAGTTTTAAGGATTTTTCTTTATATTTAGTAAGTTTTCACCTTGTTTCTTTGATTTCCTTTGAGAGTGTGTTTATGAGTTTGTTGGATGTTGATGTAGTTGTGTTTATGGTTGATTTTAGGTATGTTTGAAGTTCTTATGTCTAAATAACTTTGTATTTGGGGTTGGATTGAAGAAAAAAGTTAAGTTGGTGTAGAGAATAAGAGTTGTGGATTGTGTGATTTTTGAGTTGTGAAATATGGTTGTGATTGTCTTTGATGCTTGTAATTGAGTTGTTTTGATGTTATGCAAGTTTATTATGGTATTATGATCGTTTTAGTTGAGTTTGTGTGGAGTTGATAAGATTATTGTAAGATGATAGTTGTGTGGAGTTGATAAGATTATTGTAAGATGATAGTTGGATGTGGCATTTATATGTTGATATCAGGTTTTTGGCCTGGCACACCCAGTAGCATGGCCATGTCTTTGGGCATGTCGATGGTTCTATTTCCAGTGTTGTTGGTGACACGATCAGTGATACATCCATGTTACTGAGTGTGTCACAGCTTCTATGTAGTAGTAGCATTGACACATCCTGTGACATGCCTATGTAACTGAGCATGTCATAGCTACTATGTTGGAGGAGTTTTGACACGTGAAGTGTCACGCCCATGTCACTGAGCATATCATAGCTACTATGATATTGGAGGATTGACATGACCAATGACACACCCATGTCATTGAGCGTGTCATAGCTTCTATGTTATTGAAGTTGTTACTCGTGCAGTGACACGCCCATGTTACTGAGCGTGTCAAAGTTTCTATGTTGTGAGTTTAGG
Organism: Garcia nutans; assembly: GCA_947685225.1. Lineage (NCBI taxonomy): Eukaryota > Viridiplantae > Streptophyta > Magnoliopsida > Malpighiales > Euphorbiaceae > Garcia > Garcia nutans. The sequence continues at coordinate 23,733,667 of CANTUV010000007.1, read as the reverse complement.
GCACGGTCATGGATGCTCTTGTGTTGTTGAGAATGTCAAATGTAGAGTTTTCCCTAGATGGAGCTTTTCCCTATTTCCTATGTGTATTACTAAGCAAGTATTTATAATCACCTTTGGTTTAGGTTTTGAAGAGACTTGAGTACCCTAATCCAAGTGTTGAGGGATACCTTGGAAGAGGAGGTTGAAGTGGTGTTGTTGCTTTTAGAGGTAAGTACAAACTTTGAATGATTGCATACATTTAAATGGCATTGGGACTTAACACATTTGGTTGGAAAATTGTGTTAAGTTACTTAATATATATTGTTGATGAATGAGATATATGTTATGATATGCATAATGTGAATTATGTTGATGTATTAAAGCAATTGAGTAATGTGTTGTAAATGAAAAGAAATGTTGAATAATGTGATGAGATATGTGAAAACATAATGTAACAAATTGATATTGATATAAAAAAGAAGAATGAGGAAAGTGAAAAAAGGATGATATAATAAAGCAATGTGCCTAATTTGATCATGAGAAAATGAGAAATGATTTGTGAATGAAATTATGAAAGTATTTGATAATGAGAAAAATGAATAAATTGTGTTCCTTGTATGTTATTCAATTTTCAGAGTTCTGGGTTTGGCAGCATGCCTATGAATTGCCTACGGGCTAAATGCTGGACAGGTGAAAAGATCGGGTCATAAATAGGGCCCAGCTGATAAATTTGATGTTTTTGGGGTAAAAAGACCAGGTCGTAAGTCTTAAAAATAAATCCTTGAAGGTAGACTGAGTGTAAAGACTGGGTCATAAGCTCAGATCTAGTTGGATTATCCATGGATATATATATTGCCTACGGGGCTAGACACAAGGTGTCATTATAGACCAAAGCAGTAACTCTGAAATTTGAATAGCATATTAGATCCTTTTTGGGCCCATGCTTGTCTTTACTTTAATGTGAATTATGAATTGTGATACAACTGAGTAATATAATGAGATATAATGTTATGAGTTGTGATATATATATATGTTGTGCATTGACATTTCATTTGGACTATATTGTTATCAAAGTTTGTACCTCTAAGCTTGCTTTTGGGTTAGCGCGATTGTGGTTCATCGCACAGGTGACAGGGTAGATCTAGTTGAGCCAAAGAGTTCAGCTCAACTGAGTCGGGTCTAGGCTTGAGACTTTGAGATCAGAGTGGTTAGTGGAACATAAAGATTAGAGACAAACTGCCAACATGTATAAATCTTATATTTTTTTTACATATTGATTTTGATGCACATATATATGTATATTCCGCTACATATTCTGCTGCTTATTAAAAATGTTTTGGAAAAACTTTTGGGTAATGAAGATACTTATATGTTTTTAACAAGTAATGTTTTATTTACTAAATAGAAGATATCAATGAATTCTTTTTGTTTAAATGGTTGTGACATTCTTGTATCCTCTATACGTATATTACATATATGAGTGTATGTAGTGTACGTATATTGGGTATAAGGGTGTTACATTTGTTTTGGTATCAGAGCCTAGGTTTGAGGTTCTCAACCTAGATGGATTGTAAGAAAATTTTGATTTTAAAATATGGTTTTTAAATAAGATACATGCATTTGCACTGGCAGTTTCTGATCTTTGATGTATTAAATTCTGTTGTGTTTGCAGATATAGGTAGTGATTGTGTCTCAGGCACGTCAGTCTGTAGAGGGTAATGCTGAGAGTGTAGCTCCTGTTGAGGGTAGAGATGGAGCTAGAGTTGAGATAGCTGGAGGTGCACCTACTCCTGTTCAAGAGAGACCACCAATTGATGAGATTTTGTCGGTTTGGGTACGGCATATGGTGGAGTTGTTGAGGCAGGTTCCAGTTCAGCAGCCGCCACTGCAGCTGCAGCCACAACTACCGATAAGGCAATATGATAAGTTGCGGAATTTCATAGCTGAGGACTTCATTGGTACTACAGATCAAACTATAGTTGAGCAGTGGCTTGATAGAATCTAGATAGTATTCATTTAGCTGCAAGCTACTCCTGAAGAAAAGTTTGATTATGCCAGATCTCTTCTGCAGAGGGATGCATATGATTGGTGGAAGACTGTTCCACATGCCTTGGATGATCCACCAACCTTAACTTATGATGATTTCTTGTGAGAGTTTGAGCAGAAGTATACTTCGAGGGAATATAAAGATGCAAAGAAGATGGAGTTTCTAAATCTGAGACAGGATAACCGGACAGTGACAAAATATGAGATCGAGTTTATCTGGTTGAGTCATTATGCTGGAGGGATTATTGCGGATGAGATAGACCGGTGTCAAAGATTTGAGGAGGGGTTGAGACACTCTATTATGTGCATTATCGTAGGCTCTCTGTATCAAAATTTTTTCCATCTAGTTGCAATAGCCTGGAGTGTTGAGAGAGCACAGGGTATCGCAGTTGCTACTGGAAATGAGGAGACCAAGGTTAGGAGACCTCAGAGTGAGGCAAGATCTTCATCTATGAAGAGAGGCTGAGGAGGATATTTTTTGAGGTTCAGTAGGAACCAGAGGCAGTCTGGTATGTCAGTTTAGTAGCAGAGGAAAAGATCGAGACCTACAGTTTCTGTGGCTAGTGCACCGATCCCAGTGGTTTAGAGGTCTACTCCACCTACATGTGTTCATTGTGTTAAAGCACACGGAGGTGTTTGCTGGTGGAGGGGTACTTCAGGAGTGTGTTTTATATGTGGGTCACCATATCATTTCATCAGAGATTATCCAGAGCCACCAGAGGATAGACAGGCTAATTCTGCAGTTTCTCGACCCAGTGTTAGAGGGGGTCGTGGTGGCAGAGGTGCTAGCAGAGGAGGTCGGACATGGTCTGTTCAGAGAGGAGGTTCCTCAACCACAGGTAGTAGACCAGATGAGGTAGGACCATCTCAGCGAGTTTATGTGATGCAAAGGCAGCCGGATGCTTTGCTGTCATTGCTGGTACATTTTCTTTATTTGGTGCTTCAATAAATTTTGAGATATACTATTCACTATTATCTACTTATAGCATTTATCCACGTTACTTTTTTCACTATACACTATCAATTATCAATATTAGTTAAAAAGTTTCTTATTTAAAATTTTGAACATTACATCTCATGATCACAAATTACAAGATTTTCAATGAGGGTAGTAATCTCTTCTAGGGTCTTTAGGATTCTTGGGATAGCCTCTTTTTTCTCATCTTGGCTAACTTTTAGGTCTATTGGTGAGATGAGCTTCTTTTTCACCTTTTCTTCAAGCTTAGCAACATCAGCAAAGATCTCAAAATCTGGAATCATCTTTCTTGTAAACATGATAGGCTCTGGCTTTCCTTCTAGAGGTCCCAATTCTAAAGCTTTAACAAATTTCTTCTCTAGTGGAGGAATCTCCATCTTTTTATCTCTCTTTAGAAGATTGTCTTCATCAGTTCCTTCATAACCCAGCCCCTTTCTAGATACTTGAGTTTTGAAATTTGGAAGCTCCATTATAGCTATTTTTCCTTTCCCAAGACCAGTTTCTGGTAAGTAATTGATATGCTTCATCATAGTCAAAACTTTAGGACCTCTTACCATATCTTTAGAAATACTAGCAGCTTGGAAATTGTTGAGAGGCCTTTCTATCATAAGACATTGACCACTTCATTGTCTTATGCCTCAATTACTACCATCCCATCACTATTTAGAAACTTGATATTTTGATGGAGCGTTGAAGGAACTCTACCAAGAGAGTGAAACCATGGACGACCTAATAATAATGCGAAGGTAGCCTATATATCTGGGACCATAAATTCTACCATAGATTCAATAGGACTCGCCTTTACCATGGCTTTAAAAGTTCCTTCTACCTGCCTCTTGGTATTGTCATAATCTTGGATGATTGTCACCTCTAATGGACTCAGGTGTTGAGTAGACATGGCCAGTTTTGGCAGGATTTTGAGTTGGCATACATTTATATCGGATCCATCATCAACCATAACAGAAAGGGTTATCTTCCTTTAACTTCCACTTTAATAAAAAGGGGGATGTATGTGTGGCCTCTTCCTTCTTCTGGTAGGTCAGCATCGGAAAAGGATACAACTCCAGCTTCAACTTAGTTCTCCTTTTGATTATCTTCATCTTCCTTTCCTTCTTCTACTTTCTTTGCTCCTATGAAGTTGACTAGCTCCTCTGGTGTGTTTAGAAGTGGAAATCGCTTGCCATAGCCTTGGCCATAGTCTCTTGATGCCTTCTAGATGTAGCTAGTCGGTTTTAAATAATGATACTAGCTTGGGTCCTTTTTAATTGTTTAACGAAGGCATCATCTTCTTCTTTTTTTCCTTCTATCTCAACATCTTTTCCCTTGTCAGCCTCTACTTCCTTTGGAGGAGTCTTACCATGAGGCTTTCTAGAGCAGGTATTTTGTACCTCTTCTACCTTCAGTTTAGACTAAGCCTATTCTTCTTCCTTAGACTCTAATTCATTGAATGGAATCTCCTTCTTCTCAATATTTTCTACACCTACATCTTAAAAACATGATAAAATAAAATCTTCCCTCGATGCTCCCCCTATTATGAAGGTTGATAAGGGAGGTATCCTGCCAAACTTAGGCAAATGATTGTCCTTTGTGCTAGGTTTGTTAGGTTCTGGTAGCTTACCACTAACAATTAGATCTTGGACATCTTGGACCTCGTGCCTTAATCGAATACACTTATTTATTTTATAACCCTATGTCTGGTGAAACTGACAGAAGGCTTTGGCATCAAAGTTTGGTGGCAAGGATTTGGCAGCGGTTGAGGCACCAATGGTTAAAATAGCCCTTTCTTATGTAGCTTATTAAAAACCTAGGACAAAGGCCTTCCCAGATCTAAAAATTGCCTCCACTTCGCTTGACCAGTAGTTGCATTGACCTCTACTACTTTCTATTTACTTTGACTGCTAGATTTGTAACTTCCCCTTTCATTCCTTCTACCAGAAAAATGGTTCTTTTCCCATTCTCATTCTTCTATTTGCAAGCCAGCTTGGAGAACATCTTTGAAATCTCTGATAAGGATATGAGACAACCATTCATGAAGGTTAGGTAGAACACCCCTGACTATCATTCTAATATGATCAGACTCATCTAGCCTTTTTTTTCAACATCCGCATATTTAGTCTTCTCTGCAGCCTTTTTTTCTTTCTTCTTTTCATGTTGGTCTTGGGAGTACACATCCTAATCATCATCATCAATCATCACTTTTTCTTCATTAAAGGCTACCTTAACTATCTTGGCCTTTCCCTTGTCCTTCTGCTTCTTAGTACTGGCAAATGCCTCAATAGTGTTATTCTCCAGTAGTGTAGCTAGTTGACTTCTCATGGTCTCAACCATGTCCCCCCTTAACTTTTCCATCATAGGATGAGGGCATCATTTACTAGCTTCTGAACTTGTTCAAGATCCATTACTTTTGGCATGAAGTTAACTGAACCTTCACTGAACTCTTAGTCACTAACTTAGGTCTTGTTGTCGTAAGCTCTTAAACTATTATACTCCAGGTTTGTGAGCTAGAAAGTATTAATGTAATGTAATGCAATGTATGTATGCATGTATGCATGTGTAGAGTTAGGACGTTCCTTCCAACCTTATATTTTCCAACAGGGTTCTTTTCAGCCTACGAGAAGAGTTTGATTTGAATTAGTCTAGATCAACTAGAGACTCAGCTAAAATCTAAAAAATAGCAGAAAGACCATCTTTCATTTGGTTCATGATATCCAATATAGCTCCAAGTCAGCAATCTTAAAAGGCATAGATTTGAAATTCAAAAAAGAGGAAAAGAGCATAATGATGAAATTCCATGTCAAAAAAAAAGAGCCTAAATAGCATAACAAAAAAATAAAAAAAATGAAGAAGAAAGAAAAAAAAGAAGAAGAAAAAGGATCTTGAGATTTTGCGAAAGAAAACGAAAAAGAATAGATTTGTCCTAGTCAGATAAACAGAATCCCAGAGTTTAAGAATGCTCCCAACTGTCTATGGTTCCAATAGAAAGCTTGCAGTGTGAAGATCTGTTAGCAGTGTTACATCAATTCCAATTTACAAATGGCCTTTGCTTAACCCATATCACTTATAGACCCCATTTCAAGCTTGTTAAAGACATGTTGATCTCTCTTAGTAGATAGAGTTTATTAGTGGAGATTGTTTGAATAAGCAAGCATATGAGATAGATATTATTTAAACTCAATGATACTTTTGGCCTAGTAATGTGCATATGCCTATTTGAAATGCAACAGTTCTTATTCAAATAGAAATAATTTTCAAGTTTAGTATGGTAACTAGGGTTATGATGTTATAGATGCGTTAATTTGAAAGACCAAGTCCTTATGTATATTAACACTTATTTGAAGAAGCCAACGTTTTATTTCAAAATTAAAATTAAATTTTTTAAAAATATATTTTCTTATCAAATGAGCCTTTAAGCTTAGGGAAGTATGCTACATTGTTAATCTAAAAGGACATATTGGGTGAAGATAGGAATTGTTTGCAAGGTTATGAAGAAGCTTCCAACTAATATTCTAAATTATGGTTTGAAATGAGTATATCCTGTATCTCTCACTATCCTACTTAGGCCCCCATTACTCATGTTAGCTATATCTTGAAGATGAAGCTATGGATGTGACATCTCCTGATGATCCAAAGCAAAGCCTAAATGAATATCTCGAAGGTGCCAACGGGAATCCTATGGCCTATCACCTTAGTCTATGAATCAGTATAATCATTGTATGTATCACTCATGCATATCATGCATAAATACATACATGAGCTTGTCACATTACTTTTTTTTGTCTATTCTTTAAGCAACCAATACTCTTGAAGCAAATAATGAGAAGTAGACATAACATCAGGGGGCATGAAAGGACTATTGTTTGAAAAATATCCAATCACTTTACAAAAAAGGAGAATGTAGCCCTTAATTTTTTACCAAGTCCAATCCGATATTTTTAAACAGTCCAAAATAATTTTTTAAGGTATTTTAAATTTATTATTTATTTTAAAAAAATTATCAAAAAAGATAAAAATAAAAAAATCGGCGATGATAGAATCAACGATGAAAGCTGCAAGTGCGATGAATTGGCTTAGGCCAATTCGCCGCAGGCTACTGGTGCCAGCCCACACCCAGCAGCAGCTCACCCCCAGCATCCAATTCTTGCCTAGCCCGATCCTCACACAGCAGCGCCCCAGCGCCAATCTCGCCCGGGCCCGCGTGCAGTTTTTGCCAAACCTTATTTTACTTGATTTTTTTATTTTATTTCCAAAATAGTTTTTATTTTCTTAACAGCAAAGTATTAGGTTTTTTATTATAGGCTTTTTATTAATTCCCTATAAATAATACAATTTAACACTCTTGAGAAGGGGGGAGGAAAATTTTGTTCGGCAAGGACAACCACAATTATTCAAGAATTATTCAAGGACTTTTTTTCTTTTCTTCGAGTAAAAACATAGGCAGTAGAAAATATTGAGGACTTTTACACTTTTAGCAATTTATTTCTGGGATTGGAATTAAAAGATTGCATCAACGAAGAAAGAAAAAAGACAGAGAGTAAGAAGGAGCAATAAAAAATAAGGGAGAAACCCTAGCAGCCAAAGGAGAAAAAGATCAAATACAAAACTTTATCAAGGCAGTAGCTCACTACTGTCTTGATTTTATTCAACCAACAAACAAAGTCGGTGCAATCAAGAATTTGGACTAACCTTTAATTATTGGTGGAATCAACAACGAAGGTAAGTCTTCTAAATTAAATCCATTTAAACTTGGCATAATAAGTTTTGATGAGATTGCTTGTTATTCATACAAAATAGCTCCAGTAACCCATACATGACTAATTATTTTTTGTACATGTTCATTTAATTAAAATACATTCAGAAGTCATCCATATAAGAGTATGTATTGTGCAATTATTTATTATAAGTCAATATTTCAATAAGATCAAAGTTTATAAATATATCACAGCATCTTGATGTTTTTTTAAGTAATAATAATAATAATAGCTCTATATATCAAAACCCTAATACCATTCATGAAACCCTAATTTAAGATGTAAACCCTCGACTTATACATTTATTGCTTTACTTAGTTTTAGATTTGATTATGTGGTTTATTATATGTTTTGGTGATTGATTTATTTGATTTCAATGTTTGATTTATTTAATTTATCATGGATGAATATTTTCTTGATTATTATTTGCTTATTAAAATTGTAAGAGATATGTTTTCATGATTGGATACCTCATTAATTAGTCCTTATGTAATTTAAATTATTTATATATTTTGGGATCAATGTAAAAGATGCATTTTCACCTTTCTGTGAGTGTCCTATTTAGTCTTAGACATGGATGATGTAAGGACATATTTCCATCCTCGGATGAGTGTCCATTTATTTATTTTGTTTGTACATTGCTATGATTTTTAATAAAGTATTTGTTTCTTTTTATGATTGCATGTAATATGGATAATATTATTATATTTAAGAATTTTATAATATTAAGACCTGAAAAGGAGGTCAGTTCTAATGAACCGGGCATTGTGAGGGTGTTGACATACCCAACTTTTTGAACCCATTAGGGGGTTGGGGATTCCTTAGAAATTGAGTCATCTACCCCTTTCTTTTCCCTGCCCATCCGGATGATGACTCCATTTTCTTCGGGTTTAGGCCCGTGTTCTCTAAGGCCTTGAGCCTAACAGTGTCGAAGTTAAAAGAACCATTCCACGTAGAAGTGGGGGTGAAAATCCCCACTCACAGTGGCGACTCCACTAGGGATAAGAGAAGTTTATTCCATTGGTCTTTATATTATTCTATTTTTTCTTATCATGATATTATCCATTGCATCATATTAGATTGTAATGTGTGCGTGAGTTAGGACGCTCATGTAACCCATATTATATTATGTAAGGGATACCATACTTTCACTCAAGGTATGGAGATCAAGCATGGCATAACCACTCATAGCCTTGTACCTTTTGGTATATACTTACTATAGGAACCTAAGCCTTTTAACCCAAAGACTAAAGATCATGTAATTGGCCTAGTTACTTTCCTTTGGTTTTACCTCAAATGCTTGTTGTTTGACTATGGTTAATTTATCTTGGTTTAAATCATGGCTTATTGGTTTGTTCTTTTTCTAATATGACCTAATTACATTATGAGCTCAAACAAATTTTTTCTTATAAATCCAAAAGACCAAAACTATTTTCAAAATTTTCAAAATGGTCTTTGGACATAAAAACTTTTCTAAAAACAAGTCAAAAATTCTTTTTTCATGACCCAAATACAAAGCCTAAAATTCATTTTTTCTAAAAATCTTTTTACAATGGGCTTAGAAATAAAATTATTTTCACAACCTTTTCAAAAGAGCTTATGAATATTTAGGTCAATTATGGAATAATAAAAATCAATTGTGAGCCTGGTTTATACTAAGAATTATTAATCATGGGCTTATTTTTGGTATGAACCATTAGTTACTTTTTCAAGTGAGAAATCTATTTATAGTAAACCTCTTAATTTAGTTTTAATCTAATATAGCATAAAAGTTGTTTTAGTTGGTTGAATGGATTAAAACCTAATTAATGGGAATTATCATGAACTGATTTCCATTTTTAAAAATATAACTATTGATTGAGTTGTCAGAGGGAACTTTTCAAAAATAAAATATCTCATGTTGGTATTTTGTTAACCATATAGCTAGGAAAAGAGACTCGCCATTTGTGTATGGAAGTTATAAGGTTGGAAGGAATGTCCTATTTATCCTTGTTTGTTTGTTGTTTGTGCATACATGCATACATGCATACATACATTTACATCTCATATCATTGATCCTTTCTGGCTCACAGACCTAGAGTACAGTAGTTCAAGAGCGTAAGATAACCCTACCTACACTAGTGATGTAGAATCTAGCAGCGGCTCAATTACCTTCTCACCAAGAGCAATGGAGTCTGAACAAATTCAAAGAATGGTGGACAATGCCATCAATGCCAAAATGGAAGAACTAAAGGAGGCCCTGGCTGAGACTATGAAGAAACAATTGGCTACAATTATGGAGAACAATGTCGAGGCATCTGCTTGCACCAAGAAGCCAAAGGATAAAGGGAAGGCTAAGATTAGTGAAGTGTCTTTTGATGATGATAAGGTAATGATTGATGATGACGACTGGGAACAATACTTCTAAGATCCTCAAGATAAGAAGAAGGATCCAAAGGTTGTTGAGAAGATAACTATTCAAAAAATCGAGATGTCTAATGTTGAGAAGATGATTGCTGATTTAGAAAAGAAATTTGAAAAGAAGCTAAAAACTGAAGAGATGTCCGAGGTTGACAAGTTGTTCGAGCTAGTCGAGGAGGACCCATAAAAGTTCTGTAATATCCCAAAGTATACCCTAAAAGTTTTGGAATATTTAATGTTGTATTTGGATTAAGTGTTATAAGTGTATATGTTTAAGTGGAAAGAGAAAAGAGGTAAGGAGAAGAGAATATATGTTGTATATATGACATATATATACAACATATATACAACATATACAAGTCAAAGAAATGGAAGGTCAAAAGAAGATTTAATTATTTTTAAATTAAATTAATTGAAATGGAAATTAGTAAGTGGAGGAAGATTTTTATGAATATTATATTAATAAAATTTACTTGGTTGAGAATTAAAGGAAGTTTTAGTGGTTGAGAGATAAGTTGAGTGTTGACTTTGCTTTTCTCTATTCTTCTTCTTCTTCTTTTTCTTTTCTCCTTGGCTGGCTAACTCCATAGCAAGAGAGGAAAGATAGATTTTGCTAACACAAACTGTAACACCCCCACATCCAATGCACACACACTACAATCACAACAATGTAGCATAAGTGCACCAAACATAGGGATGCTACGGTTTTCTTCAACATTCAAAACATTTTAAACTTGATACAATACCCTAATCATTATACATTATAGAAATTAAGTCATTGACTTAAAATATAAACATATTAGATATACATATATATATATACATTTAAATATTACACAGCGGAAGTTATAAATTAGGTACATATTTACATTATAAACATTACTTTACAAAATATAAAAGAAAAATACATGATTGGCAAGTCTGCTCTGATCTTTAAGTCCTCAAAAATCAACTCTTCACTGTCCACTCTCACTCGGTCTTGATGAACTCTCGGGTTCAACTCTACCAACTCTATTACCTGCGCGATCAAACACTATCGCGCTAAGCCAACGGCTTAGTAAGATAAAACATGCTAATGTTTTGCTTTGATGCAATGCAATGCCAAATCTCAATCCATATTATACATGTAACATCATATATGCAAAACTAACAACATGCCTTTACATTTCATAACTCAACATAAATAGACATATCATATTTCAACATCTTATCATATACCTCATTAGTATTCATTTAATCATTCATAATCAACATTAAGCAAAGACAAGCATCATCCATGACTCACATTAACCATAGACAAGCATGGGCCCAAGACACACTAATATGTCATTCAATTTTCAGAGTTAATGTTTTGGTTCTATCATCACATTTATCAATATCATATACCCAACTAGGCTTCAAGGATTAGGTTCAACCAAGCTTCAAGGGGAGCAAAGCATGCTAAGCTTCAACCCAACTTGGCTTCAAGAACCAACCCAACCTAGCTTCAAGGGTGGTAACATCTCAATTAGGCTTCAAGGATTCAATCCAACCTAACTTCAAGAGATTGTTACACTTATTAGGCATGCCACCAACAACCAACTCTGAAAATGGAATAACACATTAGCCACACAATTCATTTATTATTCAATTATCATTTCCATTTCCAATTATCATCAACATTTAGGCATACATGCCTTCTTTCTCTCAATATCATCATCATAGCCAATAACAATGGCTTTGTATCACATTTCACATTTCAATTCATATTATGCATAAAGCATCATTGATATCACATCTTTGATATAACATTTCAAGGTACATTACTCATAAAACACATTACCTTTCACAATGCATAACATAACCTTGTTTAAATCTCAACAATGCAATTAGGGCAAAGAACAATTTATATGATTCATAGCTTTAGGATCTTTCATATGCATTTGATTAGCTCATTCATAGTTTAAAGTATGTTTAGAGTGTTTAAGTTTAGGTTTAGGAACCAACCTACCTTTGAAGAACCAAAACATTGCAACTAGGTCAAGGAAAACAAAACTTACCTAACCCATATGAGAGACACGGGCAGCACACATGAGGGACACGGCCAAGCTTGTGGCCGTGTCTCTCAACTCAATTAGACAGTAGGCAACACGGGTATGGGACACGGCCAAGCTTGTGGCCGTGTCACTCAAACCAAAACTCACAGTAGTGAACACAGGCACTAGACACGGCCGTGTCTCTCAAAACCAATTCAACACGCCCAAAACTTTCGTGACTTGGCCGTGTCTCTCCTTTGCTTTTGGCCGTGTCACCCAAACCAAACCCTAACCATCTTCAACCCTCTTTCAATTGCACTCAATCACAATATACACCATACAACATGTTTCAAATGAACATAAACAATGTTCTAAACACATATTCATCATAAAAATCACCTCATAACACATTAATATTACACTTAAACACAAATTATCTCAAAACCCTAAAATCACCATCTTTCAAAATCAACATCCACCACTTCCAACAACAACACCTATTTAAACTTTTAACTTAAAACCAATTCAACACTTGAGAACACAACACAAACACATCTAATCATCAAACCAACAAATCACAAATCACCCTAATCATAACTTCAACACTACTACCAAAATAAGTAAAGGAAACAATAGAATACTTACCTTATATGAAGAAATTCCACAAATCTTTCACCAAATCTCTCAATTCCTTCATCAATTTGAGTATAGCATCAAGAACACTTCTCTTTCCCTTTGTCTTCTTCAATGGCCGGCACAAACATGAGAAGAAAAGAAAATGCACAAGTCAACCTCTCTTTCCTTCTTAATCTCCACCATGCATTTCATCCAAACAATTACCAAAATGCCCTCAAACATATAACTAACCTTTTGTCTTATATAAGCCCATATATGTAATTACACACTTAACACAAAAATATCTCTCTTCCTTTGACTCTTCCTTTGACCCATTTATATGTTATATATATCATCATATACACAACATATACCATTCTCTCTAAACCCTAAATCCTTCCCAAAACACAAATACTTTTCTTTTCCCAATTCTTTATCTTGCAATTTAAAACAACCACAATAACAACAACATACAAAACTTCTAGGGCAAAAATGAGGATATTACAATTCTCCCCCTCTAAAAATAAATTTCGTCCTCGAAATTACCTGATATCAAGGCCGAAACAGCTGAGGATATTGCTCTCGCATGGTTTGCTCATTCTCCCAAGTTGCTTCTTCTTTTGCATGATTCTTCCAAAGAATTTTCACTAATGGCACTCTCTTGTTCCTCAATTCTTTCACTTCCCGTGCCAAGATAGCAACTGGTTCCTCTTCAAATGTCAAGTCTGGGCTCACTTCAATAGATTCAAATGGCAACACATGAGATGGATCCGACCTGTACCTTCTCAACATAGAAACCTGAAACACATTATGAATACGATCCAACTCAGATGGCAAAGCAAGCCGATAAGCCACTGGCCCAACTCTTTCTAACACTTCATACGGTCCGATGAAACGAGGACTCAATTTCCCTTTCCGACCGAACCTCAAAATCTTCTTCCAAGGAGATACTTTCAAAAATACCTTATCCCCAACATCAAACTGAATGTCTCTCCTCTTCAGATCTGCATAAGACTTCTGTCGTTCCGAAGCTGCTTTCAATCTGCCTCGAATCAACTTCACTTTCTCTTCAGTTTCTTGAATCAAATCAGGCCCAATCAACTTGCTATCACCAAGTTCACTCCAACAAAGAGGTGTTCTGCACCGTCTGCCATACAATGCCTCGAATGGGGCCATTCCGATGCTGGATTGGTGACTGTTGTTGTAAGCAAACTCCACAAGAGGTAAGAATCTATCCCAACTTCCCGAGAAATCGATGACACAGCTTCTCAACATATCCTCAACAATCTGTATCACCCTCTCAGACTGTCCATCCGTCTGTGGATGAAAAGCAGTACTGAAGTGTAGTCGAGAACCCAAAGCTCTGTGCAAACTCTTCCAAAATCTTGAAGTAAACCTGGGATCTCGATCAGACACCAAAGAAGTTGGAACACCATGCAATTTCACAATCTCATGGATATACAACTCAGCTCACCTTTCCAAAGAGTAATCCATCCGAACCGGAAGGAAATGAGCTGTCTTAGTCAATCTATCCACAATCACCCATATGGCATCATGCTTCTTTTGTGTCAATGGCAATCCAGACACAAAGTCCATTGTCACTCTATCCCACTTCCATTCTGGCACTGACAACGGTTGAAGCAACCCAGTTGGAACTTGATGCTCTGCTTTAACCTTCTGACAAGTGAGACATTTCGATACAAACTCAGCAACGTCTCTCTTCAACCCAATCCACCAGTAATGCTGTCTCAAATCATGATACATCTTGGTGTTGCCCGGATGCATAGAAAACATCGACTGATGTGCCTCTTCCAAAATGACCCTCTTCAAATCAGCATTATCGGGTACACACAATCTGTTCTTGAACCATAGGCTCCCATCATTCCTCACAACAAAATCTCTACTCTCTCTACTCTGACAATATGCAATAATCTTCTGAATCTTCTTATCAGTCAACTGAGCCTCTTTGATCTGATCCAACAAAACCGGCTTCAATTGCAACTGTGTCAATAATGCACCATCATCACAAAGTACAAAACCGGCACGCAAAGCTCTCAACTCAACAAGCAACGAGAGCGAGTAAACTGTTAAACCAGCTAAAGACTTCCGACTTAAGGCATCAGCAACTACATTTGCTTTACCTGGATGATAATCAATCAAGCAGTCGTAGTCTTTAATCAATTCCAACCATCTCCTCTGCCGAAGGTTGAGCTCTTTCTAAACACCCAAATACTTCAAACTTTTGTGATCAGTGTAAATGAAACATTTCTCCCCAAACAGATAATGGCGCCAAATCTTTAATGCAAACACAATGGCTGC
Source organism: Garcia nutans (assembly GCA_947685225.1). NCBI lineage: Eukaryota > Viridiplantae > Streptophyta > Magnoliopsida > Malpighiales > Euphorbiaceae > Garcia > Garcia nutans. Next base: position 23,718,569 of record CANTUV010000007.1, on the reverse strand, counting down.
CAATTCCAAATCATGGGTGGGGTAGTTAAGCTCATGCGGTTTCAACTGACGAGATGCATAAGCTATAACTTTCCCTTCCTGCATCAGCACACATCCCAAACCACTATGTGACGCATCACTGTAGATCACATATGGTTTGCCTTCTACAGGTAAAGTAAGAACAGGCGCTTGAGTCAACATATCTCTCAACTGCTCAAAGCTAGCCTGACACTGATCCGTCCACACAAATCTCACTCCCTTACGAAGCAATCTGGTGAGTGGAGTAGCTATCAAAGAAAACCCTTTCACAAACCGCCGGTAATAGCCTGCCAAACCCAGAAAACTTCTAACCTCTGTCACTGACTTGGGTGGACTCCAATTCAAAATTGCTTCAACTTTACTCGGATCAACTCTGATGCCTTCTGCTGAAACAATATGTCCAAGAAAAGCTACTTGATCCAACCAGAACTCACACTTCGACAATTTGGCAAATAACTGCTTTTCTCTCAAAATCTGCAACACAATCCGCAGATGCATATCATGTTCCTCTTCATTCCTCGAATACACCAGAATATCATCGATGAAGACCACAACAAACTGATCCAAATAGGGCCTAAACACCCTATTCATCAAATCCATGAAAGCTGCAGGTGCATTCGTCAGACCAAAAGGCATAACTAAAAATTCATAGTGCCCATACCTGGTCCTGAAAGCTGTCTTCGGAACATCTTCAGCTCTGACTCTCAGCTGATGGTACCCAGATCTCAGATCAATTTTAGAAAACACAGCTGCATCCTTCAATTGATCAAAGAGATCATCGATTCTAGGCAAAGGATATTTATTCTTAATTGTCACCTTGTTCAATTGCCTATAGTCGATACATAACCTCATGGTACCATCTTTCTTCTTCACAAACAGCACAGGAGCTCCCCAAGGAGAAACACTGGGGCGAATGAATCCCTTATCCAACAGCTCCTGTAATTGCACTTTTAACTCTCTTAGTTCTGCTGGTGCCATTCTGTAAGGAGTAATCGAGATAGGAGTGGTACCAGGCAACAATTCAATACCAAACTCCACCTCTCTCTCAGGCGGCAATCCTGGCAACTCCTCAGGAAACACATCAGGGAACTCTGCAACTGTGGCAATGCTATCAATAGGAGAACTTCTTACTCTAGTATCTATCACATGAGCAAGATAAGCTTCACATCCCTTTCTAATCAACCTCCTGGCTGCAACAGCTGAAACAAATAAGGAGGCTAACTGTTCCTGCTCATTAGATACTATCACCTCTCTACCATCACTAGTTCTCAAAGAAACAATCTTCTTTTTACAATCCACCACAGCTCCATGTCGAGATAGCCAATCCATGCCTAAAATCACATCATATTCCTTAAATGGCATCTCAATCAAATCTCCAAGGAACTCCTCACCCTGCACCCTCACTGCACTATCTCGATGCACTTTACTCACAATCACACTATGCCCTAACGGATTTGTCACCAAAACATCAAATCCTAGGGACTCAGCATGCACATCAAACACAGGCAATACAGATGCACTAATATAAGAATGGGTGGAACCCGGATCAATCAAAGCAAGTACTGCAGTATCAAATAAAGAAAAAGTACCAGCTATGACCGCCGATGCATCCGGCTGTCTCTGCATAACATACATCCTCTGGGAAGAACCAACCTCCTCCGGTCTAGTTTCCCTGGATGTAGCACCACCTCTAGAACTGAACCCTGCTCTACCACCTCGGCTGGCACCTCTGCCTCCTCTACCTCCCCTCACACTGGCTCGAGAAGCGGCAGAATCAACTGGCATAAACTCCTGTCTCTCCGGACAGTCTCTCACAAAGTGATCCGGTGACCCACACCTGAAACAAACCCCTGCAACACCAGCCTTCCAACAAGGACCACCATGTGGCCTCCCACAATGGATGCAGATAGGTAAGGTGGATCTCTGAACCATAGGGGTCGGAGCACTTGCCACTGAAGCTGCAGGTCTATATCTATGCCTCTGGAACTGCACTGATCTACCTGCTGGTCTCTGGCTCCTACTACTCCGAGAAACAAAGCTTCCTCTACCCCTCTTTGCTGAAGAAGACCCTGCCTCAAACTGAGGCCTTCTCACTCTGACCTCTTCCTCTGATGCAGCTGCAATCACTTGAGCCCTTTCTACATCTCGAGCTGCTGCCACTAGCTGGGAGAAATCGTGATATCTAGACCCGGCCACTAAGCACATGATAGAGGGTCTCAATCCCTCCTGGAACCTCCGGCATCTATCTATCTCATCAGCAATAATGCCACCAGCGTAATGACTCAATCTAATAAACTCAACCTCATATTCAGTTACAGTCTTGCTATCTTGCTTCAAGCTCAAGAACTCCATCTTCTTCATATCCTTATACTCCCTTGGAGTATACTTCAACTCAAATTCTCTCAAGAAATCAGTGTAAGACAGTGTTGGAGGATCATCCATAGAATGGGGCACCGTCTTCCACCAATCGTAGGCATCCTTCTGTAGCAAAGATCTTGCATAGTCAAACTTTTCCTCTGAGGTGGCTTGCAACTGAACAAATACTCTCTGAACTCTGTCAAGCCACTGTTCTGCCACAGCTGGATCAACTGTGCCTAAGAAATCCTCCGCTCCATATTTCCTCAGTTTATCATAATGCCTTACTGGTACTGAAGGCTGAGGGGGTGGTGGCTGTGGTTGCACAGGTGCTTGTCTCATAGCTTCCATCATATTCCTAAACCAGGCTGGCGGAACCTCATCACCTACTGGTCTATCTGACCCAGAAACAGGTGCCTCACCAGCACTATCAACCCTAGCTCCATCCTCAGGAGCAACGCTCTCCTCACTACCCTCAACCGATTGTCTCAAATGAGGATCCATCAACACCTACACTGCAAACACAAAAAAAAAGAACACACCTTATTAAAGATCAGAGGTTGCCAATCCCAAACATATGTGTTATTTAAAACCACTTTTTAAGTAAAAATATTCTTTTTATTACATTTTACCTAGGTTGAGAATCTCAAACCTAGGCTCTGATACCAAAACAATTGTAACACCCCCACATCCAATGCACACACACTACAATCACAACAATGTAGCATAAGTGCACCAAACATAGGGATGCTACGGTTTTCTTCAACATTCAAAACATTTTAAACTTGATACAATACCCTAATCATTATACATTATAGAAATTAAGTCATTGACTTAAAATATAAACATATTAGATATACATATATATATACATTTAAATATTACACAGCGGAAGTTATAAATTAGGTACATATTTACATTATAAACATTACTTTACAAAATATAAAAGAAAAATACATGATTGGCAAGTCTGCTCTGATCTTTAAGTCCTCAAAAATCAACTCTTCACTGTCCACTCTCACTCGGTCTTGATGAACTCTCGGGTTCAACTCTACCAACTCTATTACCTGCGCGATCAAACACTATCGCGCTAAGCCAACGGCTTAGTAAGATAAAACATGCTAATGTTTTGCTTTGATGCAATGCAATGCCAAATCTCAATCCATATTATACATGTAACATCATATATGCAAAACTAACAACATGCCTTTACATTTCATAACTCAACATAAATAGACATATCATATTTCAACATCTTATCATATACCTCATTAGTATTCATTTAATCATTCATAATCAACATTAAGCAAAGACAAGCATCATCCATGACTCACATTAACCATAGACAAGCATGGGCCCAAGACACACTAATATGTCATTCAATTTTCAGAGTTAATGTTTTGGTTCTATCATCACATTTATCAATATCATATACCCAACTAGGCTTCAAGGATTAGGTTCAACCAAGCTTCAAGGGGAGCAAAGCATGCTAAGCTTCAACCCAACTTGGCTTCAAGAACCAACCCAACCTAGCTTCAAGGGTGGTAACATCTCAATTAGGCTTCAAGGATTCAATCCAACCTAACTTCAAGAGATTGTTACACTTATTAGGCATGCCACCAACAACCAACTCTGAAAATGGAATAACACATTAGCCACACAATTCATTTATTATTCAATTATCATTTCCATTTCCAATTATCATCAACATTTAGGCATACATGCCTTCTTTCTCTCAATATCATCATCATAGCCAATAACAATGGCTTTGTATCACATTTCACATTTCAATTCATATTATGCATAAAGCATCATTGATATCACATCTTTGATATAACATTTCAAGGTACATTACTCATAAAACACATTACCTTTCACAATGCATAACATAACCTTGTTTAAATCTCAACAATGCAATTAGGGCAAAGAACAATTTATATGATTCATAGCTTTAGGATCTTTCATATGCATTTGATTAGCTCATTCATAGTTTAAAGTATGTTTAGAGTGTTTAAGTTTAGGTTTAGGAACCAACCTACCTTTGAAGAACCAAAACATTGCAACTAGGTCAAGGAAAACAAAACTTACCTAACCCATATGAGAGACACGGGCAGCACACATGAGGGACACGGCCAAGCTTGTGGCCGTGTCTCTCAACTCAATTAGACAGTAGGCAACACGGGTATGGGACACGGCCAAGCTTGTGGCCGTGTCACTCAAACCAAAACTCACAGTAGTGAACACAGGCACTAGACACGGCCGTGTCTCTCAAAACCAATTCAACACGCCCAAAACTTTCGTGACTTGGCCGTGTCTCTCCTTTGCTTTTGGCCGTGTCACCCAAACCAAACCCTAACCATCTTCAACCCTCTTTCAATTGCACTCAATCACAATATACACCATACAACATGTTTCAAATGAACATAAACAATGTTCTAAACACATATTCATCATAAAAATCACCTCATAACACATTAATATTACACTTAAACACAAATTATCTCAAAACCCTAAAATCACCATCTTTCAAAATCAACATCCACCACTTCCAACAACAACACCTATTTAAACTTTTAACTTAAAACCAATTCAACACTTGAGAACACAACACAAACACATCTAATCATCAAACCAACAAATCACAAATCACCCTAATCATAACTTCAACACTACTACCAAAATAAGTAAAGGAAACAATAGAATACTTACCTTATATGAAGAAATTCCACAAATCTTTCACCAAATCTCTCAATTCCTTCATCAATTTGAGTATAGCATCAAGAACACTTCTCTTTCCCTTTGTCTTCTTCAATGGCCGGCACAAACATGAGAAGAAAAGAAAATGCACAAGTCAACCTCTCTTTCCTTCTTAATCTCCACCATGCATTTCATCCAAACAATTACCAAAATGCCCTCAAACATATAACTAACCTTTTGTCTTATATAAGCCCATATATGTAATTACACACTTAACACAAAAATATCTCTCTTCCTTTGACTCTTCCTTTGACCCATTTATATGTTATATATATCATCATATACACAACATATACCATTCTCTCTAAACCCTAAATCCTTCCCAAAACACAAATACTTTTCTTTTCCCAATTCTTTATCTTGCAATTTAAAACAACCACAATAACAACAACATACAAAACTTCTAGGGCAAAAATGAGGATATTACACAAACTCAAGATTAAAGGGTGTTTCAAGTGATTCAAGTTGGAATTCTAAGGGGTTTCATCACTTTTGGTAAGTTTTCCACTTGATTCCCTTGTTTTCTTTTAAGTTTGTGTGTTTGAGTTTGGTGTTTGATTGTTGATGGTATGTGTATATTTGGTTGTGGTGTATTTGAGAGTGTTTGGTTTAATTGATTTTGATTTTGGGGTTGGATTGAAGAGAAAGAGTTAGCTTTGGTGAAAGAGCAAGTGTTGTGTTTTGGGTATGAGATGAGTTGTGATTTGTGTTTGATGTATGTATTGAATTGTTTTGGTATTTTTGCAAGTTATTATCGTTTATGGGTGTGTTTAGTTAAGTTTGTTTGAAGTGGAAAATGGTGGAAGTAAAAGGTTTGTTGGATGTGGTGTTATTGTTGCCGGAATCAGGATTTTTGGCCTGACACGCCCATGAGCACGACCAGGTCTTTAGGCGTGTCAATGGTTCTATTTTATGGATGGGTGACACGACCAGTGACACGCCCATGTCACTGAGCGTGTCACAGCTTCTGTGTTGAGGGAGGATTGACACGGCCAGTGACACGCCCATGTCACTGAGCGTGTCATAGCTACTGTGATGTTGGTGAATTGACACGGCCAGTGACATGCCCATGTCACTGAGCATGTCAAAGCTTCTGTGTTGTGGATTTAGGGCACGGTCATGGACATGCCCGTGTTGTTGAGCGTGTCATGTGTAGAGTTTGTCCTGTTTGGTTCTTATCCATATTATCTCATGTGTACCTCTAAGTGAGTGTGTATGATCACTTTTGGATTAGGTTTTGAAGAGATTGAGTTGCCCTAATCCAAGTGTTGAAGGATTCTTGGAAGAGGAGTTTTGTGTTGTGTGAGTTGCTCTTAAGGTAAGTACAAACCTTACATGGTTGCATACATTTACATGACTTTGGAACTTAACACATTTGGTTGTAAATGTGTTAAGTAATCTATTAGATTATTGATACATTTGATTAATATTATGATTTTCATAATGTGAAAGATATGATGATCATTCAAAATGTATGTCCAATGCAATTGGTTATGTATACTCTAATGATGAGATGTGAAGCCATTGTTGTTGGCTATAATGATGCAAATGAAATAATTGGGGCATGGTTGCCTAGATGATTATGAGGAAATGAGAATGGAATTTATAATGAAATAATAAAAGAATTGTGTGTCTAATATGTTAGTCAATTTTCAGAGTTGTGTTGTTGGAAGCATGCCTAATAGTAACAATCTCTTGAAGCTGGGTTGGGCTTGATCCTTGAAGCCAAGTTGGGTTGAAGTTTAGCATGCTTAACTCCCCTTGAAGCTTGGTTGGGTCTAGTCCTTGAAGCCTAGTTGAGATGTTACAAACCCTTGAAGCTAGGTTGGGTTTGGTTCTTGAAGCCAAGTTGGGTTGATGCTTAGCATGCTTCGCTCCCCTTGAAGCTTGGTTGGACCTAATCCTTGAAGCGTAGTTGGGATGATGATAAATGTGATAATTGAACCAAAACATTAACTCTGAAAGTTGAATGGCATGTTAGTTTCTTTTGGGCCCATGCTTGTCTTTGTTTAAATGTGAATCATGAATGGTGAAACAAATGAATAATAAGACTTAATGTAAGGTTTTGTAATATGATATTCTTATGTATTGTTTATAATGTTTGAACATATGACATTGGCATTGCATTGAAGCATATTGTTATTGTGGTTTGTACCACTAAGCCTATGGCTTATCGCGATTGTGGTTCATCGCGCAGGTGACAGGGTAGAATCGGAGAGTTCATCTAGACAGAGTCGAGTCTAGACTCTGAAGTGTTGATTGTGGGCTTAAAGATCAGAGACGAACTGCCAAACATGTATAAACTCTATATATTTTGTAAATATATATGTAAATACCGCTACATTTTTCGCTGCGTAATAAAAAATTATAAATGTTTATCTAGTATATTTTAAAATATAATTTGAATGTTTTAAGTTTTCTCATATTATTGCAGAAGAGAAAAAAAATTGGGTTGTCTAATATGAACCGTGGCACCCCTTTATCAGGTATACGTATGTCGCGTGTTGTGTGGGTGTATGCAGTGTGCATATATGGGGTACGGGGGGTGTTACAACTGTTTTGGTATCAGAGCCTAGGTTTGAGATTCTCAACCTAAGTCAATTGTAAGAAAAAGAAAATTTTGAGTTTAAAATATGGTTTTTAAATAAGATACATGCTTTGGCACTGGTAGTCTCTGATCTTTGATGAGGTATATTCTGCTGTGTTTGCAGATATAGGTAGTGATGGCATCTCATTCACGTCAGTCCATAGAAGGTAGTGCTGAGAGTGTAGCTCCTGAAAAGGGTAGAGATGGAGCTAGGATTGAGAGAGCTGGAGAGGCACCTGCTCCTTTTCCAGAGAGACTAGCTGCTGATGAGATTCCACTGGTTTGGTTACGGCATGTGGTAGAATTGTTGAGGCAAGCTCCAGTGCAGCAGTCACCACCGCCACCACAGCCACAAGTGCCGGTGAGACAGTATGATAAATTGAGGAAGTATGGGGCTGAGGATTTCTTTGGCACTACAGATCCTACAGTAGCTGAGTAGTGGTTGGATAGAGTTTAGAGGGTATTTATCCAGTTGCAAGCCACTCCTGAAGAGATGTTTGATTATGCTAGATCACTTCTGCAGAAAGATGCTTATGATTGGTGGAAGACGGCTCCACATGCCATGGATGATCCGCCGACATTATCTTATAGTGATTTTCTGTGGGAGTTTGAGCAGAAATATACTCCGAGGGAGTATAAGGATGCTAAGAAAATGGAATTTCTTAATCTGAGGCAGGAGAACTAGACAGTGACAGAGTATGAGGTTGAGTATATTCGGTTGAGTCACTATGCCAATGGGATTATTTCAGATGAGATTGATCGGTGTAGGAGATTTGAGGAGGGATTGAGGCCCTCTATTATGTGTATTGTTGCTGGTTCTCGGTACCAAGATTTTTCTCAGTTGGTTGCCACAGCTAGAAGTGTTGAGAGAGCACAGGGTATTGCAGTAGCTGCTACTGAAGAGGAGACCAGAGTTAAGAGACCCCAGTTTGAGGCAGGGTCTTCATCTATGAAGAGAGTCCGAGGGAGTTTTGTTCCAAGATTCAGTAGGTGCCAAAGGCAGTCGGGTAGGTCAGTTCAGTATCAGAGGCAGAGATCGAGACCTACAGTCTCTGTAGTGAGTGCTCCGACTCCAGTGGTTCAGAGATCCATTCCACCTATATGTGTTCATTGTGGTAGGACACATGGGGGTGCTTGTTGGAAGACGTGTGGATCAAGAGTATGTTTTAGATGTGGGTCACCAGCTCACTTCTTTAAAGATTGTCCTGAGGTACTGGAGGATAGACAGACTGATATTGCAGATTCTTGACCTAGTGTCAGCAGAGGAGGTCGAGGGGGCAGAGGTTTCAGTAGAGGTGGTCGACCTAGGATCGGTTAGAGAGGAGACTCTACATCCAGAGGTAGTAGGCCAGATGAGGCTGGGTCTTCTCAGCGAGTGTATGTGATGCAGAGGCAGCCGGATGTTTCAGTAGTTATTGCGGGTACATTCTCTTTATTTGGCATTTTAGTTCTTGTTTTGATTGATCCAGGATCTACTCATTCATACATAAGTGCATCTATCTTGCCTGTGACTGAATTGCATTCAGAGTCCTTAGGATTTGATGTGTTGGTGACAAATCCTTTAGGACATAGTGTTGTGGTGAGTAAGGTGCATCGTGATAGTTCAGTTGTGGTGCAAGGTGAGGAGTTTTTTGGTGATTTGATTGAAATGCCTTTTAAGGAGTATGATTTGATCTTAGGCATGGATTGGTTGTCTAAGCATGGAGCTGTGGTAGACTGTCAAAAGAAGTGTGCTACCCTGAGAACCGATGATGGTATCTGGTGAGCAGAGACAACTTGCATCCTTGTTTGTTTCAGCTGTTGCAGCTAGGAAGTTGATTAGAAAAGGGTGTAATGCTTATCTTGCTCACATGGTAAATACCAGAATAGTGGGTTCTCAACTTGATAGTATATCCACAGTTGCTGAATTCTCAGATGTGTTTCCTGAGGAGTTGCCAGGGTAACCCCCTGAGAGAGAGGTTGAGTTTGGTATCGATTTGTTGCTTGGTACCACTCCCATCTCTATTACTCCCTATCGAATGGAATCTACTGAGTTGAGAGAGTTGAAGGTGCAATTGCAGGAGTTGTTGGATAAAGGGTTTGTTTGCCCTAGTGTTTCTCCGTGGGGAGCTCCTGTTTTGTTTGTAAAGAAGAAGGATGGTACTTTGAGGTTGTGCATCGATTATAGACAATTGAATAAGGTGACCATCAAGAATAAGTATCATTTACCTTGGATAGATGATCTCTTTGATCAATTGAAGGGAGCAGCAGTGTTTTCCAAGATTGATTTGAGATTAGGGTACCATCAATTGAGAGTCAAAGAGGAAGATGTTCCTAAGACAGCTTTCCGTACAATGTATGGGCATTATGAATTTTTGGTGATGCCTTTTGGGTTGACGAATGCACCTGCAGCTTTTATGGATTTTATGAATAGGGTGTTTAGACCCCCATTTAGATCAGTTTGTAGTGGTCTTTATTGAAGATATTTTGGTATATTCGCATAATAAGGAAGAGCATGACAAGCATTTGCGGATTGTGTTGTAGACCTTAAGAGAGAAGCAATTATATGCTAAGTTGTCGAAGTGTGAGTTTTGGCTTGATCATGTGACTTTTCTCGGTCATATAGTGTCAGCAGATGGTATAAGAGTTGATCTGAGTAAAGTTGAGGCCATTTTGAGTTGGAGTCCACCGAAGTCAGCGACTGAAGTTAGAAGTTTTCTGGGTTTGGTAGGCTATTATCGATGCTTTGTGAAAGGTTTTTCTTTGATAGCTACTCCACTCACCAGACTACTTCAGAAGGGAGTTAGATTTGTATGGATAGATCAGTGTCAAGCTAGTTTTGAGCAGTTGAAGGAGATGTTGACTCAAGCTCATGTTCTTACTTCGCCTGTGGAAGACAAACCATATGTGATTTACAGTGATGCTTCACATAATGGTTTAGGTTGTGTTTTAATGCAGGAGGGTAGAGTCATAGCTTATGCTTCTCGGTAGTTGAAGCCACATGAGCTTAATTACCCGACTCATGATTTGGAGTTGGCAGCTATAGTTTTTGCTTTGAAGATTTGGCGACACTACTTGTATGGAGAGAAGTGTTTTATCTATACAGATCACAAGAGTTTAAAATACTTGGGTGTTCAAAGAGAGCTGAATCTTCGACAGAGACGGTGGTTAGAATTGATTAAAGACTATGACTGTTTGATTGATTATCATCCTAGTAAGGCAAATGTTGTTGCTGATGCCTTGAGTCGGAAGTCTTTAGCAGGTTTGACTATTTATTCGCTCTCGTTGCTTGTTGAGTTGAGAGAATTGCATGCTAGTTTTGAATCATGTGATGATGGAGCTTTGTTAGCTCAGTTGCATTTGAGACCGGTGTTGTTGGATCAAATTAAAGAGGTTCAATTGGCTGATGAGAAAATTTAGAAGATTATTTTGGGTTGCCAGAAAGGAGAGAACCGAGATTTCTATATGAGAGAAGATGGTAGCCTTTGGTTCAAGGATAGATTGTGTGTTCCTGATGATGCAAGATTGAGAAAGATTATTTTGGAAGAGGCACATCAATCAATTTTTGCTATGCACCCTGGGAGTACTAAGATGTATCATGATTTGAAATAAAACTATTGGTGGTTAGGTATGAAGAGAGATATAGCGGAGTTTGTATCCAAGTGTCTCACTTGTCAGAGGGTAAAAGCTGAGCATCAAGTTTCAACAGGGTTGCTCCAACCTTTATTAGTGCCTGAATGGAAATGGGAGCGAGTGACAATGGATTTTGTGTCTGGGTTACCATTGACTCAGAAGAAGCATGATGCCATCTGGGTGATTGTTGATCGGTTGACAAAGACAGCTCATTTTCTTCCAGTTAGAATGGACTATTCTCTGGAGAAGTTGGCTGAGCTGTATATCAGTGAGATAGTGAAGTTGCATGGAGTCCCAATTTCTTTGGTGTCCGATCGAGATCCCCGGTTCACTTCATGATTTTGGAAGAGGTTACATGGTGCTTTGGGTTCTCGATTGCACTTTAGCACTGCTTTTCATCCGCAAACAGATGGGCAGTTAGAGAGAGTGATACAGATTTTAGAGGACATGTTGAGAAGCTGTCATTGAATTCTCTGGAAGTTGGAACAAATTCTTGCCATTGATGGAATTTGCTTACAACAACAGTCATCAATCTAGTATTAAAATGTCACCTTATGAGGCATTGCATGGAAGAAGATGCAGAATACCTCTATGTTGGAATGAAGTTGGAGAAGGTAAAATGGTTGGTCCCGATTTGATTAAGGAAACGGAAGAGAAAGTGAAGATAATTCGGGATCGATTGAAAGCAACTTCAGATCGGCAGAAATCTTATTCAGATTTGAAAAGAAGAGACATAGAGTTTGATGTTGGAGATAAAGTTTTTCTGAAAGTGTCTCCTTGGAAGAAGATTTTGAGATTTGGCTGAAAAGGGAAGTTAAGTCCTCATTTTATTGGACCTTATGAGGTATTGGAGAGAGTTGGACCAGTTGCTTATAGAATTGCTTTGCCGCCTGAGTTGGATTGAATTCATAATGCTTTCCATGTCTCTATCCTGCGGAGGTACAGATCAGACCCATCTCATGTTTTGTCGGTTGAATCTATTGAGGTGAGTCCGAATCTGACTTTTGAAGAAGAACCAGTGGTTATTTTGGCACAAGAAGTGAAAGAGTTGAGAAATAAGAAAGTGCTACTTGTGAAGGTTCTTTGGAAGAATCATGCAAAGGAAGAGGCAACTTGGGAGAGTGAGCAAGCGATGCGAGATCAGTATCCTCAACTGTTTCAGACTTGAGATCAGGTAATTTTGAGGATGAAATTTCTTTTTAGAGGGGGAGAATTGTAATATCCCAAAGTATACCCTAAAAGTTTTGGAATATTTATTGTTGTATTTGGATTAAGTGTTATAAGTGTATATGTTTAAGTGGAAAGAGAAAAGAGGTAAGGAGAAGAGTGTATATGTTGTATATATGAGATATATATACAATATATACAAGTCAAAGAAATGGAAGGTCAAAAGAAGATTTAATTATTTTTAAATTAAATTAATTGAAATGGAAATTAGTAAGTAGAGGAAGATTTTTATGAATATTATATTAATAAAATTTACTTGGTTGAGAATTAAAGGAATTTTTAGTGGTTGAGAGATAAGTTGAGTGTTGACTTTGCTTTTTTCTATTCTTCTTCTTCTTCTTTTCTTTTCTCCTTGGCCGGCTGTAGACCCTTAATTTTTGACCCAATCCAGTCCAATATGTTTTATTTAGTCGAAAATGATTTTTGTTGTCTAATTGGTCCAAAATAATTTTTGTTAAATAATTTTTTGCTTTAGTATCTAATTTTTATTAATAAAAAATAAAAATAAATAAATAAAAGTCAAAAAATCAAAATCAAAATAAAAATCGGAGTCGGAAAAATCGGCGACGAAAAAATCATCGCGCGGGCCCGTGGGCATTTCGCCTGCAGGAATTTCCTGCGGGCAAAATAGCCCAAGCTCTTTCGCCCGCAGAAAAAAATCTACGGGCGAAATAGCTTTTCTATTTCGCTAGCAGGATTTTCCCCCGCAGGAAAATCCTGCAAGCGAAATGGTCGCCCGCTACCCCCAATTTCCTGCGGCAGAATTTTTTCGCCAGCGCATTTTTTCCTGCGGTAATTTTTTTCAGCAACACAATTTTTTCGACACAAATTTTTCGAAACCTAATTCAATTAGGTTTCAGTTTTTTTTATTAATATTACTTGCCTTGATTAATTAGGAATAAACCACATCAAACCACTATAAATAAGGACCAAAGGCAATTAATTTGGGGAGGCCGAATAAGCAACAGAAGCTTGAAAATTTTAAACCAAATCAGTGGAGGAAAAGGAGCAATTCAATTTCTTTTTTTTTCTGGAATAGTAGGGACACGATTTAAGCAATTCAAATGTAGCAATTGTCTTTGTTCTTGTTCATCCAAGAAGAATTATTTTTGGAGAATCAACAAAAGGAGGTATGTTAAATTCCTTTTGTTTTATTTCACAGTAGCATAAACTATGAAATTTTGTTTTTTAAATAAAAAAACCTTAGAAATTTAATTTAGCTTTTCCAAAGTTAAAACACTAATACATTACTTTATTTTCCAAAAAGACTTAAAATTATTATTTTTACCTCTTCAAAATCTTAAAACCTTAATTAAACATATTTTTCAACAAAACCAATATTTGATTCTATTTCTTTCAAAACTTTAAATTAGGCTCTGTTTCTTTCAAAAGGCTTTAAAAAACATCTTTTCTACTTATCAAAACTTTAGTCCGTTTGTTTAAATTCATAAAACTTCATCAAATTATCAAATTGATTTCCAAATTTTAAAAGCCAATTCATCACCCGAGACCTTAATTTTAAATCCTAAAACCCTAATTCAACTTCCAAACTTAAAATAGTAAACTCTAACTCCTTTAAAACTTTAAACCCTAACTTTTTCTAAACTTTAATCCTTTAAAACATTAAAAACCATAAAAACACAAATATTTTAAATTTACACAGTAGCTTGAAATCACCATTTAAAACTTTGAATCAAAAGTATTTTAAAGTGTCTAAAACCCTAGTTTCATGATTTCACCATTCAAATATTAATTTAGTTAATCAAAGAGTCTTACCAACCTTTTAAAACATAAAACCCTAATCTATTTTAATTCCATAAAAATTCACAGTAGCTATAATTGGACTTTTATTTGCTTTATTTAATTCTATACTTGATTATGCTTTGATTTATTTCTTATGCTTTAATCTATTTAATTTCAATGCTTGATTTATTTAATTTATCATGGATGGATGTTTATTTTCTATTGATCTTTAATACCTTTGATGAATGATTTATTTATGATGAATGATTATTTATTTTTATCAATTAATTTAGATTTCCAAAAGTTGTAAGGGGTATGTTTCCGCTTGGTGGGTACCTCATTAGTTAAACATCATGTAATTTAATTTGCTTTTCTATTTTAGAACCTATGTAAAGGGCATGTTTCTACCTTTCGGTGGGTGTCCTATTTAGGCATGTGATGTAAGGACATGTTTCCATCTTTGGTTGGGTGTCCATTTATTTGTTTTTATTTGTTTTACTTGGACTTTGCTTTGATTTTAATATATTGATGCTTTCTTTTAATTTTTGTGTGTAATATGGATAATGTTGTTATATTTAAGAATTTTATAATATTAAGACCTATAAAAGGAGGTCGGTTCCAATGAACCGGGCGTTGTGGGGGTGCTGGGCCATTTCTTACCTTCCCCACACGTACCCAACTTTCCGAACCCATTAGGGGGCTGGGAATTTCTTAGGAATCGAGTCATCCATCCCTTTCTTTTTTTTCGGCCGGTCCGGGTGGCAACTCAATTTTCTCTGGACTTAGGCCCGTGTTCTCTAAGGCCCCGAGCCTAAACAGTGCCGAAGTCGCAAGAACCATTCCACCGGGAGTGGGGGCGAAAATCCCTGCTCACAATGGCGACTCCACTGGGGATAAGAGAAGTTGATTCCATTGGTCTTTTTATTATTTTATTCTTTCTTATAATGACATTATCCATTGCATCATCTTAGATTGCATTGTGTACGTGAGTTAGGACGCTCGTGTTACCCGTGTTATGTTATGTAAGGGATACCATACTTTCACTCAAGGTATGGAGATCGAGCATGATATAACCACTCATAGCCTCGTACCGTTTGGTATATACTTGCTATGGGAACCTAAGCCTTTTAACCCAAAAACTAAAGCTCATGTAATTGGCCTAGTTACTTTCCTTAGGTTTTACCCCAAATGCATGTTGTTTAACTATGGTTGGTTTATCTTAGTCTAAATCATGGCTTATTTGGTTTGTTATTTTTCTAATATGACCTTAGTTTATTGTAAGATCAAAATAAATTTTTCTTTAAAATCCAAAAGACCAAAACTATTTTCAAATTTTTTCAAGATGGTCTTTGGACATAAGACTTTTCTAAAACAAATCAAAGATTCTTTGGCCATGGCCTGAATACTAAGCCCAAAATCCATTTTTCTAAAATATTTTTACAATGGGCTTAGAAATAAAATTACTTTTATTCAACCTTTTCTTACAAAGAGCTTGCATAATATTTAGGTCAATTATGAAATACCAAAAATCAATTGTGGGCCTAGCTTACACTAAGAATAAATTAACCATGGGCTTGTTTTTGGTATGAACCATTATTTACCTTTTTCAAGTGAGAAATCTATCTATAATAAACCTCTTAATTTAGTTTTAATCCAATATAGCATAAAAGCTACTATAGTTGGTTGAATGGATTAAAACCTAATTAATGGGAATTATCATGGATTGAGTTCCATTTTCAAAAATATAACTATTGGTTAAAACGTCCAAGGTAATTATTCGAAAGCAAGGTACCCCATGTTGGCATTTTGTTAACCATATACCTAGGAAAAGAGACTCGCCATTCGTGTGTGGATGTTATAAGGTTTGAAGGAACGTCCTATTTATCCTTATTTGTTGATTGTTTGTGCATAAATGCATACATGCATACATTTGCATCTCATATCATTGATCCTCTTTGGCTCACAACCCATGATTACGATAGTTCTAAAGCTTATAACAATCCGACCTACGCCGGAGATGAAGTATCTAGCAACGACTCAATAACTTGCTCACCTAAAATAATGGAGCTCGAACAAATTCAAAGGATGGTGGATGAGGCCCTCAATGCCAAGATGGAAGAAATCAAAGAGGCCCTAGCTGAGACCATGAAGAACCAGTTGACTACAATCTTAAAGAACCATGCCGAGGCATCTGCTAGCACTAAGAAACCAAAGGACAAAGGGAAGACCAAAGTTATTGAAGTTGTTTTTTATGATGAAAAGGTGATCATTGATGATGATGATGATTGGGCTCAATACTACCAAGATGTTCAAGAGAAGAAGAAAGAACATAAGGTTGCTAAGAAAGCAACTATTGAAAAGACGGAGACATCCGATGTTGAAAAGATGATTATTGATTTAGAAAAAAAAATTTGAGAAGAAGCTGAAAACCGAAGAGATGTCTGAGATCGAAAAACTATTTGAACAAGATGAAGAAGTTCTGTAACACCCCTTCCCGACCTACATGTGTAAGCCGAGTAGAGGCGCCACACTATCCAAATGTTGCTACCAATTTTACTTAGTCAAATTTTTATTCTGATTTTACAGAAATTTTGCCAGAGGTTCGCCTAGAAATTTGGATCCCAAGTGTCGACAAAACTTGTTTTTCTGATTTTTGAAAATATTTTACACAGACCAATGTGAATACAATTAGTTTCCAATATACTCCCAATGAATCCACCTTATACCCTCAACTACAACCTGCAAGAAAAATTCACACTTCTAATCCAGAATAAAGTAGAGATTTATTATTATTACATACCAATAACGTATAATATCACATACTGACTCTCAATCTTATATACATATACATGCCACAACTAGTTAACTCATAATGGAAACTAAAGGCTACTCTGAGGTGCTGCGCTGTGTTGTGCTGCTCGATGCTAATCACTGAAATCTACTGCTCCAAACCTACGAGTCAAGAAAACTCAACTCGCTGAGCATTGTCGCTCAGTGGGTACTTTACCAATAAAAATAAAAGTAGTATATGAAAGTATTTGAAATCAAAGGAAATAATTAAATCCACAATCAACCAACTTTATACCAATAGAAATCGTGATACATTCAGTGTGATATGCTTTCAATAATGTAAAATCATAATTCAAACTCATTGGCATTATATAGTTTAACGAAAAATAATATGTCTTTGATTCAGGCTCTACTGGTATATAGGGGACCATAGTGATAAGGCAGTGGGCCTCCCCACTGTAACATAGGTGGCCCTCACCACCGATATCAGATCACAGGAATGGGCCTCCCCATCCTGGTTAACCAATGGGCCTCCCCATTGGCTTCAGTGGCCTCACCACTGAATAAAATATCATATCACAATAATGAGCAGTACTGCATGCGTTAGTATAGTGCACCATACCCTTATCTACCACTCCCACTATCCAGTAGAGCAAAAAGATTAAAATAATTCACTTTAAGTTTCAAACTTCATTTTATAATGATTCGAGAAATCATTTTAATTCCCATCGCACTTTGCCATTTATGTCGCGCAACACATTCTTTAGTCAAACCATTCCCCTTTTTCACATATTTAATATCCACAATAAACATATTAAACATTTCAAAGCATTCCTCAAAAGATCACAAATTGACCAAATGAATAGTGTCGCGGCACGAAAAATCGGCAACGCAAAATGGCATGACCAAATGAATAGTAAAATCTGGGTTTTTGTCAAAATTTCAGTCCACTTCAGTCATGCATTTGACCAAGTAAATGATCTTATTTTTGGCTGAAATTTTACAGAAAACATATTTCATATGTTGACTAATTGCATGCAAAATTTCGTTGAAAAATTCATTCGTTTGCTGCCTCAAACAGTTGCCACAAAAAGATCCAGAAAGCTGTCACTTTGGGACCATTTCGGCCCAAACATATGAAATGCACAGGATAGTTTATTTTTCTTTTGCAAATCAATATTAAGGCTTCTTTAATAGTAAAGTGAAGATTCAAACACTTTCCTTTAACAACTTTTGCATGTTTAACTCAAATCAAATTAATTAAAGTCCAAAACAACTTACCAAATCAACTTGCCAAATTTTCTCAAAACATTTGGTTTCAATTAAATTTAACAACCCAATTGCCATAAGAAAACAAGAACATAACTCAAATATTTAATTTAAACTCAATCAATATATTTAAACATCAACTTCAAAACTTCCATAAACCAAAGTTTGTAAGAAAATAGAATTTCTTTTATGGTAAAGCACCAAATCAAAAGTTATTATTCAAAGGTAAAGTACAAAACCTTATTCTTGTACTTCCCCTTAGCTTTTCCTTCTTCTCCTTCTTTAATTCTTTATTTCTCCTTCAATAAATTCAAGATACAACATAAACCTTAGAAATTCACAATAATAAGTTATCCTCCATTTCTTTTCCAACTGAAACCCTAATCCAACCTTATTAATCTTTATACATCTTGATTCTTCCATTTAATCAATTAATCTCATCACTTACTTAAAATTTTTCCAATTCCACATAAAGACTCTAATCTCCAATCTCCCAATAAATATATAAATACCTAAAATTAATACTAAAATTAAAGTCTACATACTTGAAAACCTTAAACACTTACCTTGAAAATCAAATTTGGAGAAACTTGGAAGTCCTTTGGTGTTTCCCTTTGTTGGCCGAAATTTGTAAGTGGAAAAGAGAGAAATTGGTTCATCATTTCACATATATTTATATACTAAAGAAATGATGATAACCTTATGTGTTGGTTGAACCCTTTAAGACCACTTGTCCACCTTTCTCTTTCTTCATTTATTACACATGCTAAATGGTTACTTTTGATTGGCCAACATTAGATTTTTATAGTTTTCTTTTCCTTTACTTCTTTCCACTTGTCCCTCTTCCCATAGGATATCATAAAGTTGTCCCGGGTTACCCATCCGGTCCCGACACGAAACCGGGCCCACTTTACGTTTCGGCGATTAATCGATCATATCTTTTAAACCGTACAGTTCCACGAGTCAAACTACATATAGTTTTGATCCTTTCGACCTCTACTTTCTATTTATAAGGTCTATTTTAGGTTTCCAAGTCATTTGAAAAAATTACCAATAAGCCCTCGACTTTTTATCAAATTCCCTTTAGGTCCTATTTTTGCTCGGGTTTTCTCCGGCTCCGTTTCTACTGACGATCGTTTCATATTTAACCCCTTGCCATTCTCTACGTACTCACATTTTTATTTCCTACCTTAAATTCATGTATAACTTTAATTGATAATGACCAAAATGCCCCTAGTCAACATTTCTTCGTTTTTCTTTAACGGGACATTTCCTGGAAAAACTGTTACACGTCGTTGCGATCCGATTTTTCTCTACACTCCATTTTTGGAATCTGTTATATGCACTATTAAGAACATCCGGTGCAACTTTTTTTGAAATTACATCTATGTCCCCAAACTTTTGAAAATTACAATTAGGTCCCTTTGGTCATACAACCTTATCTAGGCTGTTATCAAGAATTATCTTCTCCTTTCCCCTTCTCTCGCTATGCAAGTGACTACTCTGCATAATTGCGGTAGGCGGATGTGACAGTTCCTTCCTCGTTAATTTAGGCTTCGTCCCGAAGCCCATCAAATTGAAATAAACATGGGTATTGCTTCCTCATAGTTTCTTCGCGTTCCCATGTAGCTCCTTCTACTTTGTGATTCCTCCAAAGCACTTTGACCAATGGAATCTTCTTATTCCACAACTCTTTGCTTTCCCGTACTAAGGTTTCTACCTGCTCTTCCTCGTATGTCAGGTCGGGATGAATCTCGATATCTTGAGCTTGTATATCATGGGTTGGATTAGAATGATACCTCCTTAGCATTGAAACGTGGAAAACATCATGTATTTTACTTAATTCGGGTGGTAACGCCAATTGGTAAGCTACCGGACCTATACGTTCAATGAATATGTAAGGCCCAATAACCTTGAACTTAGCTTACTCTTTTGTTTAAATCTTAGCACTTTCTTTCATGGTGAAACCTTAATAAATACCTTATCACCAACATTGAATTTTATGTCCCTTCTCTTCAGGTCCGCGTATGATTATTATTAATTTTTTTTATTCTATCCGTCACAGCTTTTAACCGATCCCGGATAATTTCTACTTTCTCCTCAGTCTACTTAACTATCTCCGGGCTCAAGATCTTTGCTTTGCTTAATTCCGTCCAGCAAATTGGAGTCCTGCATTTTCATCCTTATAGTGCTTCATAAGGAGCCATCTGTATGCTGGACTGGTAGCTGTTGTTGTAAGCGAACTCCATTAAACTTAAATACTTCTCCCAGCTACCTTTGAATTCTAATATGCATGCTCTTAACATATCTTCCAAGATCTGGGTTACCCTCTTTGACTGTCCGTCCGTTTGTGGATGAAACGACGTACTCTAGTCCGTTCGAGTTCCCAAAGTCGTTTGGACCTTTTGCCAAAAGTTTGACGTAATGCATGGATCTTTTTCCGATATGATTGATGTTGGACTCCATGAAGTAGTACAATCTCTTTAATGTACAAGTCCGCTAACTTATCCAGGGAGTAGTCCATCCTTACTGGTAAGAATTGAGCTAACTTAGTTAGCTGGTCTACTATCACCCATAATGCATCATGTTTGTCTCTTGTCATTGGTAGTCCCGCCACAAAATCTATAGCTATGCGATCCCATTTCCATGTTGGAATCGTAATAGGTTGTAGAAGTCCCGAGGGTAGTTGATGTTCTACCTTTACTTGTTGGCAGGTTAAACATTTCGCCACGTAATCTATCACATCTCTCTTGATCCCTGGCCACTAATAACATTCTTTCAAATCCAATACTGCTTCTACCTTCTTAGAATCAACTCTTATTCCTTCCGCCGATACAATATGTCTTAAAAAGGCCACTTCTTCTAACCAAAATTCACACTTGCTGAATTTGGCGTATAACTACTTCTCCCTCAATGTTTGGAACACGATTCTCAAGTGCCGGTCATGATCCTCTGCATTCATTGAATAAACCAGTATGTCATCGATGAATACCACGACAAATTGGTCCAAATAAGGATGGAAAATCTGGTTCATCAAATCCATGAATACCGCAGGTGCATTCGTGAGCCCAAAAGGCATTACGATAAACTCATAATGTCCATATCGGGTTTTGAATGTAGTCTTTGGTATATCTTCATCTTTAATCTTTTGTTGATGATAGCCGGATCGTAGATCAATCTTTAAAAAAAACTCTCACACCTTTCAATTGATCAAATAAATCATCTATCCGGAGTAGCGGGTATTTATTCTTAATCGTAAGCTTATTTAACTGCCGATAATCCACACATAGTCTTAGGGACCCATCTTTCTTTTTCACGAACAGTACACTAATGCCTTATGTTTGGTCAACTCATCCATTCCAAGTATTGCATCAAATTCCTGGAATGGCAACTCAAACAGATCACTTAAGAAAGTGTGTATGTGTACTTCTACCGAACAATCCTTTATTACCTTCCTGGTAACCATCTCACTACCCAAAGGATTTATAACTAACACTCCATCTGTTTCAAGTTCTACTTCTAAATCCTTTAATTCCTCATTTTTCATGCATATATATATATATATATGTGAAGAACCTGGGTCTATTAAAGCATAAATCGGCATTCCAAACATAATTAGCTGACCTGTTATGACATTCGGAGCCTCTTCTTCCTTACGCGCCCTTATTGCATACATCCTCGCAAGGGCTCTTGGCTCGGGTCTATCCACCGTCTCTGACTGTGCCCGCGATGGATTTCCTCCTCGACCTCTGCCTCGACCTCTACCAGCTATGGCTTGAGATCCTTCGATATTATCTAGTGTGTTTTGCTGTCTTAAGGGGCATTCTCTTTTAAAGTGGTCCTTCGCTCTACAACTAAAACATACCCAGGCCTTGCCCCAACATTTTCCTGAATGCCTACGCCCACATTGAACACAGCGTGGATGCGTGTTTTCACTTCCTCCGATAGTTTCGAACTGAGCAAAGTTACCTCCACCTTGGCCATGCCCTCTTCCTTGTCCTCTCTCAGACCTACCAGTACTAGCTACAAAGGTAGCTTGACTCGGGCCGCCCCAAATCGACCTTTGACTGGATATCCTGCTCTGATTTCCTCCCATGGAACTACCTTCTCTAAACTGTTTCCTTATTTGCTGGAAATTTTCTGAATCACTCTGGGTATCCCTTCTTGGTCTTACCCTCTGTCTCCTATTTCGCTCATCCTTTTGACATTGCTCTACTTCTAGAGCCCTAGTGACCATCTTGGAAAATTCCTTGATATTAGCAGCAATTAGCTGCATCCTAATCTCATTATTCAAACCATCCTGGAATTGCTTACACCTATCATGTTCATCTTCAATTGTCTTCTTGGCATACCTACTCAACCTAGTAAATTCTCTCTCATATTCAGCAACGGTCAGTCGACCTTGCTTTAAGTGTAGAAACTCCTTTTTCTTGGCATCTAGGTATGCCTCTGATATAAACTTCCTCTTGAATTCATTCACAAAGAAATCCCATGTCCTCTGTTCCGGTGGAACTCCTTGTTGCACTGTGTCCCACCAGACATACGCTTCTTCCACTAATAAGGAAGTAGCACATACCACTCGCTCCTCTGAAGTACACTGTAACTGATCTAAGGCTTTTACCGTTCCTTCCAGCCAATACTCGGCTGTAGAAGAATCATCGTCCCTTCGGGCCCTAAACTCCTTTGCCCCGTACTTTCTTATCTTTTCGATCGAGGGTTTCCTTTCCCCTCCTACAGCAGGTACTGGTATGGGTGCTGGCACTGGTGGTGGTGCCGGGGCAACGCCCGCTATCTGTCGCAGCGCTACAGCCATCTGTTGCAACATCTCATTCGGAAGAGGAGCTCCCGCTGAGGGTTGCTCAGCCTCCGGTGTTTCAGATACATGCATCTCTACAATATGTGACGCTCGAGATTCAACTTCCTCATCTACGACTCTTTGAGAGGACTCTCGCGACATCTATATTCTAACACATAACTCACAGTCAAAAGCAGCACAGCTCAGCAGCACTATTAAACCCTATGTGGCATGTATATAAAGACAAAACACTTAATCAAATATATGCAAACATTCCCTTATTTATTTTTCCTATATTTCCTTCCTGAATGATGCCTACTTTTTATCTCCTATTTACTACAGGATATCTCGTTTTACGTCGGTAATGGCCACTCCCGACATAAAACGTACATCCTCCTATGTTGGATTACCCAGAAGCGACTAAACCGGAGCTCTGATACCACAATGGTAACACCCCTTCCCGACCTACATGTGTAAGCCGAGTAGAGGCGCCACACTATCCAAATGTTGCTACCAATTTTACTTAGTCAAATTTTTGTTCCGATTTTACAGAAATTTTGCCAGAGGTTCGCCTAGAAATTTGGATCCCAAGTGTCGACAAAACTTGTTTTTCTGATTTTTGAAAACATTTTACACAGACCAATGTGAATACAATCAGTTTCCAATATACTCCCAATGAATCCACCTTATACCCTCAACTACAACCTGCAAGAAAAATTCACACTTCTAATCCAGAATAAAGTAGAGATTTATTATTATTACATACCAATAACGTACAATATCACATACTGACTCTCAATCTTATATACATATACATGCCACAACTAGTTAACTCATAATGGAAACTAAAGGCTACTCTGAGGTGCTGCGCTGTGTTGTGCTGCTCGATGCTAATCACCGAAATCTACTGCTCCAAACCTACGAGTCAAGAAAACTCAACTCGCTGAGCGTTGTCGCTCAGTGGGTACTTTACCAATAAAAATAAAAGTAGTATATGAAAGTATTCGAAATCAAAGGAAATAATTAAATCCACAATCAACCAACTTTATACCAATAGAAATCGTGATACATTCAGTGTGATATGCTTTCAATAATGTAAAATCATAATTCAAACTCATTGGCATTATATAGTTTAACGAAAAATAATATGTCTTTGATTCAGGCTCTACTACTATATAGGGGACCATAGTGATAAGGCAGTGGGCCTCCCCACTGTAACATAAGTGGCCCTCACCACCGATATCAGATCACAGGAATGGGCCTCCCCATCCTGGTTAACCAATGGGCCTCCCCATTGGCTTCAGTGGCCTCACTACTGAATAAAATATCATATCACAATAATGAGCAGTACTGCATGCGTTAGTATAGTGCACCATACCCTTATCTACCACTCCCACTATCCAGTAGAGCAAAAAGGTTAAAATAATTCACTTTAAGTCTCAAACTTCATTTTATAATGATTCGAGAAATCATTTTAATTCCCATCGCACTTTGCCATTTATGCCGCGCAACACATTCTTTAGTCAAACCATTCCCCTTTTTCACATATTTAATATCCACAATAAACATATTAAACATTTCAAAGCATTCCTCAAAAGATCACAAATTGACCAAACGAATAGTGTCGCGGCACGAAAAATTGGCAACGCAAAATGGCATGACCAAATGAATAGTAAAATCTGGGTTTTTGTCAAAATTTCAGTCCACTTCAGTCATGCATTTGACCAAGTAAATGATCTTATTTTTGGCTGAAATTTTACAGAAAACATATTTCATATGTTGACTAATTTCATGTAAAATTTCGTTGAAAAATTCATTCGTTTGCTGCCTCAAACAGTTGCCACAAAAAGATCCAGAAAGCTGTCACTTTGGGACCATTTCGGCCCAAACATATGAAATGCACAGGATAGTTTATTTTTCTTTTGCAAATCAATATTAAGGCTTCTTTAATAGTAAAGTGAAGATTCAAACACTTCCCTTTAACAACTTTTGCATGTTTAACTCAAATCAAATTAATTAAAGTCCAAAACAACTTACCAAATCAACTTGCCAAATTTTCTCAAAACATTTGGTTTCAATTAAATTTAACAACCCAATTGCCATAAGAAAACAAGAACATAACTCAAATATTTAATTTAAACTCAATCAATATATTTAAACATCAACTTCAAAACTTCCATAAACCAAAGTTTGTAAGAAAATAGAATTTCTTTTATGGTAAAGCACCAAATCAAAAGTAATTATTCAAAGGTAAAGTACCAAACCTTATTCTTGTACTTCCCCTTAGCTTTTCCTTCTTCTCCTTCTTTAATTCTTTATTTCTCCTTCAATAAATTCAAGATACAACATAAACCTTAGAAATTCAAAATAATAAGTTATCCTCCATTTCTTTTCCAACCGAAACCCTAATCCAACCTTATTAATCTTTATACATCTTGATTCTTCCATTTAATCAATTAATCTCATCACTTACTTAAAATTTTTCCATTCCACATAAAGACTCTAATCTCCCAATAAATATATAAATACCTAAAATTAATACTAAAATTAAAGTCTACATACTTGAAAACCTTAAACACTTACCTTGAAAATCAAATTTGGAGAAACTTGGAAGTCCTTTGGTGTTTCCCTTTGTTGGCCAAAATTTGTAAGTGGAAAAGAGAGAAATTGGTTCTTCATTTCACATATATTTATATACTAAAGAAATGATGATCACCTTATGTGTTGGTTGAACCCTTTAAGACCACTTGTCCACCTTTCTCTTTCTTCATTTATTACACATGCTAAATGGTTACTTTTGATTGGCCAACATTAGATTTTTATAGTTTTCTTTTCATTTACTTCTTTCCACTTGTCCCTCTTCCCATAGGATATCATAAAGTTGTCCCGGGTTACCCATCCGGTCCCGACACGAAACCAGGCCCACTTTATATTTCGACGATTAACCGATCATATCTTTTAAACCGTACAGTTCCACGAGTCAAACTACATATAGTTTTGATCCTTTCGACCTCTACTTTCTATTTATATGGTCTATTTTAGGTTTCCAAGTCATTTGGAAAAATTAACAATAAGCCCTCGACTTTTTATCAAATTCCCTTTAGATCCTATTTTTGCTCGGTTTTCTCCGGCTCCGTTTCTACTGACGATCGTTTCATATTTAACCCCTCGCCATTCTCTACGTACTCACATTTTTATTTCCTACCTTAAATTCATGTATAACTTTAATTGATAATGACCAAAATGCCCCTAGTCAACATTTCTTCGTTTTTCTTTAACGGGACATTTCCTGGAAAAACCGTTACACGTCGTTGCGATCCGATTTTTCTCTGCACTCCATTTTTGGAATCTGTTATATGCACTATTAAGAACATCCGGTGCAACTTTTTTTGAAATTACATCTATGTCCCCAAACTTTTGAAAATTACAATTAGGTCCCTTTGGTCATACAACCTTATCTAGGCTGTTATCAAGAATTATCTTCTCCTTTCCCCTTCTCTCGCTATGCAAGTGACTACTCTGCATAATTGCGGTAGGCGGATGTGACAAGTTCCATACAAGTTCAAGATGCCATCCTTTGCAAAGTACAATGGCACCGAAAATCCTCATCTTCATGTGAAGCAATACATCACTGCCATGCAGTCTGCCCGAGCTACTAAGGCTCAAACCCTAAGGTACTTTATGCTCTCATTGGACCTTGTTGTCCAAAAGTGGTTCAATACCTTAGATGATGAAACACAAAAGAGTTGGGATCTACTTTACAAAGTCTTCATCCAACAATATGGATATAATGTTGAGTTGGAAGTTACCTTGATGGAAGTGGAGTCCATTAGGCAAAGGCCGAATGAGAATTTTGTAGATTATGTAAAAAGATGGAAAAACAATGCCACTTTACTCAAGAAGAGGCCCGATGAATCCGATCAAATAAGGATGATTGTGAGAGGGGTGTTGCCTAATCTTCGTGAGAGGATGTCTCATACACTCATCCGTGATTTCAAAGACCTTCTCCAAGCTGGTTTGCAAATTGAAGAATGGGAAAGGGAGAAGAGCCGCTTTGCAACAAAAAGGAACGAGAAAGGGAGCTATCAACCTGGTAGCCAAAGCATGCAAAAGGTCGTCGGTGTTAATGCTACTAACCAAGGAGCAAGGAGACAATTTTTGGAATTGGGAAAATCAATGTCTTGGGTTCTCAACAAGCTTCAATGAAAAGGATTGCTACAACCCTTAAATCCTCATCCTTTGCCTAACCCTCTCCCACCTAACTTTGACACCAAAGCATTTTGTCAATTCCACCAAATGCAAGGGCATGACACGGATAGATGTGTAAGGTTGAGACATGAGATCCAAAACCTAATTGATAATGGGAAGCTACCCAAGCCCAATAAGCCAAGCACTAAAGACAACCCATTACCAAAATTCAATAGGGTACCACCACCGGCAACCTTCATGATTGGAGGAGGTTTGCATGAGGCCTTTGTCATGTCTTCTTTTCAAGATGTGGATGAAAAAGCAACCAAAGAAGAAGAGGCATTTGTCAAAATTGAACAAGCTATGATGGGTGGAGAAGTAGCAATTTGTGTTGTCAACGGGTTTTGGGTTTCAAGTGATAGTGATGATGATATTATACCCAAGAAGGAGGAGTGGACTTGGTCCGAGCCCGAAGAAGATGAGGTGATGAATACTAGATCCGGTAAGCCTTACGCAAGCCACCACCTAAGGAGATAGAAACGAATAAGGGAAAGGAAGTTGAAGTGGAAGAAGATGATGCTGTGCTTAAGCAATTGAAAAGAACCCAAGCAAGTGTTAGCATTTGGGACTTGTTAGCTACTTCCAAAAAGCACCGAGAAACTATGGCCAAAGCCTTGGCTAGCATGCCAATTTCTACCTCTGCAACACCGGAGGAGTTGATCAACTTCATAAAAATTAGGGAAGTAATGAAATGTGAAGAAGTCTAAGAAATGAGTAAAGTTAATATGGGAGCAGTTTCTTTTTCAGATGCGGACTTACCGAAGGAGGGGAGAGACCACATCTGCCCTCTCTTTATCAAAATAGAAGTCAAGGGGAAGAGGACTCCATATGTAATGGTCGATGATGGGTCCGCCATAAAAGTTTGTCCACTTAAGATATTGCCAAAGCTAGCCATGTCAACAAGAGATCTAAACCCAACCGAGGTGACAATTCATGCTTATGACAACACTAAGAGGCATGCTGAAGGGACTTTCAAAGCGGCCGTCAAGGTTGGGCCAATTGAATCTATTGTTGAATTTGTTGTTTTAGACATACCAGTTACCTTTGCCTTACTCTTAGGGTGACCATGGTTTCATCCTCTTGGTGGAGTTCCTTCCACCCTTCATCAAAAGATCAAATTCCCCAACGAAAATGAGACAGTGGTCATTGAAGCTGAAGATAATGAGATTGTTAATGCTCTAATGGTTGAGAGGCCTCTCAATGGTTTTCAAGTGGCTGCAAATTCTTATGATGAAGTAGTGGACTCCAAAGTCTTGAATATGATGAAGAACATGAACTACCTTCCCGGAGCTGGTCTTGGAAAGGGTAAGGTCAATTTGACAAAGTTGCCAGTTTTTAGGACTCAGACTTCCAAGAAGGGGTTAGGATATGATGAAGACAACGATGTCCAGCCAAAGAAGAGTGAGAAGATGAGCTTCCCACCACTTGAAGAGATCTTTGTCAAAGCTCCAGATATGGGACCACC
The DNA here is from genome assembly GCA_947685225.1 of Garcia nutans. Lineage (NCBI taxonomy): Eukaryota > Viridiplantae > Streptophyta > Magnoliopsida > Malpighiales > Euphorbiaceae > Garcia > Garcia nutans. The sequence continues at coordinate 23,689,703 of CANTUV010000007.1, read as the reverse complement.
CCAAGGAAGGCCTGAGCCAATCATGTTCATGGGTAAGTTAATTCCAGGTTTTGAAATTTTTTGCAGATGTTGCTGAGCTAGTGGAGCAAGTGAAGAAAGAGCTCACCTTGTCAACCAACAAAGAATCCAATCCAAAAGAGAAGAATGAAGCCGCCCTGAAAGCCGAGAAGACTCCAGAAGAGATTAATGCCTTGGTTGAAGAAAAGTTTGAAGACATCTTGCTTTATGATTCTGAGAACAATGATTTTGATTTTGATTTTGATTTTAATTTTAATTTGCCTGCTTTGTATGAGGATGATGATGTTTTCTTTTCCAAAATGAATGCAATAAAGTCTGATTTTGCTTACTTGTGTGATGTTTCTTTTGATGGTTGCATACATTCAAATAGCAGTTACATGAGCATCTTTAATATTAATTCTGTTAACACACAATCATTAAATTTGGGAACACCTGAAAATCCTAAAAACATTAGCATAGCATCCGACCTTACTCCTGATGAGAGAGAGAGATTTGAAAAAATATTCAAAAAATATGAAGAAGTGTTTGCTTGGTCTTATGAAGATATGTTGGGGATAGATTGAGACATAGTCGGGCATCACATTCCTACTTACACTCACATTAAGCCTGTCAAACAAAAGCTTAGGCGATTAAGACTTGAGTGGGCTGAATTGGTTAAAGAAGAGGCCACTAAGCAAATACAAGTGAAGTTCCTTGAAGTAATAGAATATCCAGATTGGTTAGCCAACATAGTACCCGTGCCAAAGAAAGATGGAAGGATAAGGGTCTGCGTGGACTATAGAGATCTAAACAAGGCTTCCCTAAGGATGATTTTCCTTTACCTCATATAGATTTACTCATTGATAGTGTAGCCTCTAGTGTGCTACACTCATTTGTAGATGGATTTTCCGGATACAATCAAGTATTAATGGCCCAAGAGGATAAAGTAAAAATTGCCTTCATTACTACATGGGGTATATTTTGTTATAGGGTGATGTCTTTCGGCTTAAAGAATTCTGGAGCAACCTACCAAAGGATGGCCACCACACTATTTCATGACATGATGCATAAAGAAGTTGAAGTATATGTTGATGATATGATGGTGAAGTCGGATACAAGGGAGCAACACTTCCAGAATTTAGAATTATTCTTTGATAGAGCTTTAAAATATAAGCTAAGATTAAACCCGAAGAAGTGTGTATTCGTTGTTACTTCAGGCAAATTATTGGGACATGTAATTGGTCTGAATGGTATTGAGATAGATCCTGACAAAGTCAAAGCAATCAGGGATATGCCAAAAGACGGAGAGAGAAGTTCGGGGATTGATTGGTAAACTGCAGTACAATAGCAGATTTATAGCAAAGCTCACAACAATTTGTGAGCCTATCTTCAAATTGCTTAGAAAGAATCAGCCGGTCGTATGGAATGAGGAATGTCAAAAGGCCTTTGATCGATTAAAAGAGTATTTGTTGAATCCACCTATTTTGAAACCACCTAAACCCGACAAACCTCTATTACTATACTTAGCAATAGAAGAAGAGTTGATAGGAGCCATGCTAGCCTAAGCAGATGAGTCGGGGATTGAGCATGCCATTTATTATTTGAGTAGAAAGCTCCTACCTTATGAAATTAAGTATAGTATCATCGAAAAGACATGTATAGCTGTGGTTTGGTCTTCTAAGAAGTTGCGGCATTACTTTCAATCATATAGTGTGCAAGCAATTTCTTGGTTGGATCCAATGAAGTACTTAAGGGAGACACCCTCTTTAATTGGGAAATATGATCGATGGTTGATAATATTAGAAGAATTTGAGATCGAGTATGTAACCAGAAAAATAATCAAAGGTAGAGCGGTGGCAGAATTCCTGGCTCAACAACCATTACTAGAAAGTGAAGAGGTAATCTTGGAATTTCCAGATGAACATTTAGAAGCAATTGAAGTACAAGGGTGGAAAATGTATTTTGATGGAGCACTAAATAGGAAAGGAGCAGGTTTGGGAGTTATACTAGAATCGCCCGAAGGGGAACTTATCCCTTTAGTCAAAAAGTTGAAATTTAGGGCAACCAATAATATGGTGGAGTACGAAGCTTGTATTTTCGGTTTGGAAACCCTAATGATTATGAAGGTGGATAAGGTGGAAGTTTATGGCGATTCATTTCTAGTAGTATCCCAAGTAAATGGAGAGTGGGAGTTGAAAGAGGAAAAATTAAAACCATACCACCGTTATTTGACCATGATAAAGAAGAATTTTAAGGAGTGTAGGTTTATACACCTATCAAGAGAAGAAAATCATATGGCTAATGCCCTGGCCACATTGGCTTCGGTATGGGAAAATCCTACCAGCCTATTCCTTAAGCCTCTAATCTTGACCACTTCATCAACTCCTTGCTATGAATATGAGATAATCATGGAAGTTGATATAGACCATGATGCGTGGTATGATATTATAAGGCAATTTTTGGAGGAAAGAGAATACCCGCCGGGGGCAACAAAGAAGGAGAGAAGGGCCATAAGGAGGTGGTCATTGCAATACATCACCTTCCATGGAGAGTTATATCGAAGATGGCCTGATGGAGTGCATTTGAGATGTTTAAGAAAGCCTAAAGTGGAGCGCATCATGTCAGAAATACATGCGGGAAGTTGCGGTCCACACATAAGTGGTTTGGCCCTAGTTAAGAAGATTATTCAATAAGGTTACTATCGGTTGACCATGGAGAGAGACTGTATTGAGTTTGTCAAGAAGTGCCAACAATGTCAGATGTATGGTAACTTGAATCACATGCCTCCTGAAGAACTGCATTCAATGTCTTCACCCTGGCCATTTGCCACCTGGGGTATCGACATTATAGGAGAGATACATCCGACAGCTTCAAACGGGCACCGTTTTATTGTGGTAGCAGTAGATTATTTTCAAAATGGGTCAAAGCCGAATCCTTCAATAAGCTGGGTGCAAGTCAATTGGCTAGGTTTATCGAAAAGAACCTCATCTACAGATATGGGGTCCCGCACAGTGTGATATAGGGCAATGGGGTACAGTTTCAAGGAGCAGTTAAGGATTTATTCTCGAAGTACCAAATCCATCATCATCGGTCTTCTCCTTATAGACCAAATGCTAATGGTGCCGTGAAAGCAACAAATAAGACAATTAAGCAGATTCTGTCCAAGATGACCAGGACTTACAGGGACTGGTCGAAAATGCTTCCCTTTGCTTTATGGGGATATAGGACAAGTGTGCGAACACCTACTGGGATGACACCATTCTCTTTGGTTTATGGGATGGAAGCGGTATTGCCAATTGAAATTGAGATCAAGTCGTTAAGAGTGGTCTTGGAAGCTGAATTGCCTACTAGAAGAGAGAAGGTTAAAGGCACTATATCATCACCAACTGTATCAAAAGAAGATAGCTCGGGCCTACAATAGAAGGGTTAAAATCAGAAAATTCAGAGTTGGGGATTTGGTGTTGAAACAATGTAAGCCTAATGTATCTGATCTAAGAGGGAAGTTCAGACCTAGCAGGGAAGGGCCATGTGTAGTGAAACAAGTCATGAACAAAGGTGCGGTGAAGTTATCAGACATAGATGGGAACGAATTTAGTAAGCCAATAAACATTGACAAGTTGAAGAGGTTTTATGTATGATAGAAAAAAGAAAAAAAAAAAAGAAGAAGCTCGCTAGGTTGAAAACCCAAAAAGGGCAGCCTAGGCAAAAGTTAGATCAGTCCGCTAGTTTCAAAAACCCAAAAGGGAGAGCTAGGCAACAATTAGGACTAAATGAGACAAAATCTTCAATTAGAAAACCCAAAAGGGCTAATTGGCAACAGAAGTGATCTTGTGTATACTGGCTTTATGTTTGGTTGTTCCCTAATTTAATAAAACATAATTAACGTTAAAATTGTTCTATGTGCACTGTTATAAGTATTTGACCAGATATGGATGAAATAAATAATCATAATTGCAAAAGGTGATAACAAATTATAAATGGAAAAGAAGCATCTTTTATTACTTTAGTTATTTTTCATCCTAACAAAACACTTTTTGAATTGACAAATGTAAAATCTATGGCAGTCGATAGTGTAACATGCAGGCCAGCTTTGCCTTAACCGATCCAAGTAGGCTTCAGTCAAGCAAGGCATGTCTAAGTCGGGAACAAAGTCAGAATCACGAGGCTCAGCTCCATACTGACGCCCAAGTCGGTGAGGATCATAGCATGTACCTTGACGAAGAGCAGCAAGGGGAATGTACATCAAGTATGTCCGCATGGTGATATGAGAAATCTTCCACCAAGGTACCAACCAACGGATATTAACTTTAGAGCATGAGTGGATCCAGTCAACCCAGTCAGCGTATGAAGAAGCAAGATGGAGTAGCTTCCTAGCAAAACGATGATGTGGCAAGTATCTGGTAAAATCCATGGCGGGATTATCAAGCAAACAAAGACGCTCCTGAAGCCAAATCTGTGAAGAAAAATTAAGTTAAAAAAAAAGAGTCCGCTAAGTTGAAAACCCGCAAGGGCAGCTTAGGCAAAAATTAGGACAGCTCGCTAGTTCCGAAAACCCGCATGGGCGGACTAGGCAAAAGTTAGAGCGATAAAAAGAAAAAAGAAAACCTAAATTGAAAACCCAAAAGGGCAGTTTAGGTAATTACCTGAAGTAGCAACGGACTCCTAGTCAGTCTCTTTGACAATCACGATTTAAATCGGTCTAATCCAAATAAGGTCTCAGCTAAGATCACAGATACCGGCGACAAGCCTCCTTCCATTTTGTCCATAATATCCAATACTCGTGGATCAACATAGCTGTTAGAAGAAATAAATAAGAATTGGCCAAGCAGGCAGAGACAAAGCATGTGTCCCCATGCCTTGGTAGGAGCCAAATGAGAGAAACAAAAGTCAATCAAAGGAGCAAGTAGAATTTTTTCACCTCTCATCAATCGAAGAACTTCGGGTTTTGAAATTTGAAATAACATCTGCATCTTCTGTTGAGTCTTGGAAATCAATGTGGGTAATGCCATTTGTTGATTATTTGGATGTCCAAGGATGGCCTCAAATTCTTCAATCAAGGGACACATTTCAAAGCCATTAATTCTAAATACCCTAGAATCCGTATCCCAAAAGGAAGCCTTGGCATGTAAGAAGGAGTGGTCCAATTTGACATTTTGAAAACATTTTAAAACATCAGGCTTTGACCATGAAATTTGCTTCCAATGGATGGCATCCATATTCTTAAATAGAATTTTTATTTTCTTTAAACAGTGCTCGGTCATGGTTGATGAATAAAGGAGAACCAAAATTGCTAAAGGGAGTCTTCATGTTGAAAGAGAGAGATTTTTGGTTTATGAATTAAAATATGGCATGAAGGGTGATTTATATAGAGGAAACAAACCTTTTCCAAAAGTGAAATAGAAGAGATGATGGGAAAGGATAAGACCATATGGCATAAGGAAAAGAAGTGGCAATGAATTTCCTTTACCACGTTGGATTTGGTTTAGCAAATAAGGTGGATATTAATTATGATGTACTATAAACAAAATGGTTGCCAGCAGAAATTTCCTGCGGGCGACGCCTGCAACCCGCCCCTGTCTCAATTTCCTGCAGCAGAATTTTTTCGCTAGCGTATTTTTTCCTGTTGAAATTTTTTTTCGGCAGTGCAATTTTTTCGATGCAAATTTTTTGAAACCTAATTCAATTAGGTTTTGATTTTTTTATTACTATTATTTGCCTTGATTAATTAGGAATAAACCACATCAAACCACTATAAATAAGGACCAAAGGCAATTAATTTGGGGAGGCCGAATAAACAACAGAAGCTAGAAAATTTTAAACCAAATCAGTGAAGGAAAAGGAGCAATTCAATTTCTTTTTTTCTAGAATAGCAGGGACACGATTTAAGCAATTCAAAGGCAGCAATTGTCTTTGTTCTTGTTCATCCAAGAAGAATTATTTTTGGAGAATCAACAAAAGGAGGTATGTTAAATTCTTTTTGTTTTATTTCACAGTAGCATAAACTATGAAATTTTATTTTTTTTAAATCAAAAAACCTTAGAACTTTAATTTAGTTTTTCCAAAGTTAAAACACTAATATGTTACTTTATTTTCCAAAAAGACTTAAAATTTTTATTTTTACCTCTTCAAAATCTTAAAACCTTAATTAAACATATTTTTCAACAAAACCAATATTTGATTCTATTTCTTTCAAAACTTTAAATTAGGTTCTGTTTCTTTCAAAAATCTTTAAAAAACATCTTTTCTACTTATCAAAACTTTAGTCCGTTTGTTTAAATTCATAAAACTTCATAAAATTATCAAATTGATTTCCAAATTTTAAAAGCCAATTCATCACCCGAGACCTTAAATTTAAATCCTAAAACCCTAATTCAACTTCCAAACATAAAATAGTAAACTCTAACTCCTTTAAAACTTTAAGCCCTAACTTTTTCTAAACTTTAATCCTTTAAAACATTAAAAACCATAAAAACACAAATATTTTAAATTTACACAGTAGCTTGAAATCACCATTTAAAACCATGAATCAAAAGTATTTTAAAGTGTCTAAAACCCTAGTTTCATGATTTCACCATTCAAATATTAATTTAGTTAATCAAAGAGTCTTACCAACCTTTTAAAACGTAAAACCCTAATCTATTTTAATTCCATAAAAAGTCACAGTAGCTATAATTGGACTTTTATTTGCTTTATTTAATTCTATACTTGATTATGCTTTGATTTATTTCTTATGCTTTAATCTATTTAATTTCAATGCTTGATTTATTTAATTTATCATGGATGGATGTTTATTTTCTATTGATCTTTAATACCTTTGATGACTGATTTATTTATAATGAATGATTATTTACTTTTATCAATTAATTTAGATTTCCAAAATTTGTAAGGGGTATGTTTCCACTTGGTGGGTACCTCATTAGTTAAACATCATGTAATTTAATTTGCTTTTCTAATTTAGAACCTATGTAAAGGGCATGTTTCTACCTTGCGGTGGATGTCCTATTTGGGCATGTGATGTAAGGACATGTTTCCATCTTTGGATGGGTGTCCATTTATTTGTTTTGCTTGGACCTTGCTTTGATTTTAATATATTGATTCTTTCTTTTAATTTTTGTGTGTAATATGGATAATGTTGTTTTATTTAAAAATTTTATAATATTAAGACCTGTAAAGGAGGCCGGTTCCAATGAACCGGGCGTTGTGGGGGTGCTGGGCTATTTCTCACATTCCCCACACGTACCCAACTTTCCAAACCCATTAGGGGGTTGGGGATTCCTTAGGAATCGAGTCATCCACCCCTTTCTTTTTTCCCAGCCCGTCTGGGTGGCAACTCCATTTTCTCCAAACTTAGGTCCTTTTTCTCTAAGGCCCCGAGCCTAAACAGTGCCGAAGTCGCAAGAACCATTCCACTGGCGAAAATCCCCGCTCACACCGGCTAACTCCATAGAAAGAGAGGAAAGATAGATTTTGCTCACACAAACTCAAGATTGAAGGGTGTTTCAAGTGATTCAAGTTGGAATTCTAAGGGTTTTCATCGCTTTTGGTAAGTTTTCCACTTGATTCCCTTGTTTTCTTTTAAGTTTGTGTTTTGAGTTTTGTGTTTGATTGTTGATGGTATGTGTATATTTGGTTATGGTGTATTTGAGAGTGTTTGGTTTAATTGATTTTTATTTTGGGGTTGGATTGAAGAGGAAGACTTAGGTTTGGTGAAAGAGCAAGTGTTGTGTTTTGGGTATGAGATGAGTTATGATTTGTGTTTTATGTATGTATTGAATTGTTTTGGTATTTTTGCAAGTTATTATGGTTTATGGATGTGTTTAATTAAGTTTGTTTAACGTAGAAAATGGTGGAAGTAAGAGGTTTGTTGGATGTGGTGTTGTTGTTGCCGAAATTTGGATTTTTGGCCTGACACGCCCATGAGCACGGCCAGGTCTTTAGGCATGTCAATGGTTCTATTTTCTGGATGGGTGACACGACCAGTGACATGCCCATGTCACTGAGCGTGTCACAACTTCTGTGTTGAGGGAGGATTGACACGGCTAGTGACACGCCCATGTCACTGAGCGTGTCATAGCTACTGTGATGTTGGTGGATTGACATGGCCAGTGACATGCCCATGTCACTGAGCATGTCAAAGCTTCTATGTTGTGGATTTAGGGCACGGTCATGGACAAGCCCGTGTTGTTGAGCGTGTCATGTGTAGAGTTTGTCCTAGTTGGTTCTTATCCATATTATCTCATGTGTACCTCTAAGTGAGTGTGTATGATAACTTTTGGATTAGGTTTTGAAGAGATTGAGTTGCCCTAATCCAAGTGTTGAAGGATTCTTGGAAGAGGAGTTTTGTGTTGTGTGAGTTGCTCTTGAGGTAAGTACAAACCTTACATGGTTGCATACATTTACATGACTTTGGAACTTAACATATTTGGTTGTAAATATGTTAAGTAATCTATTACATTGTTGATACATTTGATTAATATTATGATTTGCATAATGTGAAAGATATGATGATCATTCAAAATGTATGTCCAATGCAATTGGTTATGTATACTCTAATGATGAGATGTGAAGCCATTATTGTTGGCTATAATGATGCAAATGAAATAATTTGGGCATGGTTGCCTAGATGATTATGAGGAAATGAGAATGGAATTTATAATGAAATAATAAAAGAATTGTGTGTCTAATATGTTAGTCAATTTTCAGAGTTGTGTTGTTGGGGACATGCCTAATAGTAACAATCTCTTGAAGCTGGGTTGGGCTTGATCCTTGAAGCCAAGTTGGGTAGAAGTTTAGCATGCTTAACTCCCTTTGAAGCTTGGTTGGGTCTAGTCCTTGAAGCCTAGTTGAGATGTTACAAACCCTTGAAGCTAGGTTGGGTTTGGTTCTTGAAGCCAAGTTGGGTTGATGCTTAGCATGCTTCTCTCCCCTTGAAGCTTGGTTGGGCCTAATCCTTTAAGCCTAGTTGGGATGATGATAAATGTGATAATTGAACCAAAACATTAACTCTGAAAGTTGAATGGCATGTTAGTTTCTTTTGGGCCCATGCTTGTCTTTGTTTAAATGTGAATCATGAATGGTGAAATAAATGAATAATAAGACTTAATGTAAGGTTTTGTAATATGATATTCTTATGTATTGTTTATAATGTTTAAACATATGACATTGGCATTGCATTGAAGCATATTGTTATTGTGGTTTGTACCACTAATCCTATGGCTTAACGCGATTATGGTTCATCGCGTAGGTGACAGGGTAGAATCGGAGAGTTCATCTAGACCGAGTCGAGTCTAGACTCTGAAGTGTTGATTGTGGGCTTAAAGATCAGAGACAAACTGCCAAACATGTATAAACTCTATATATTTTGTAAATATATATGTAAATACCGCTACATTTTCTGCTGCGTAATAAAAAATTATAAATGTTTATCTAGTATATTTTATAATGTAATTTGAATGTTTTAAGTTTTCTCATATTATTACAGAAGAGAAAAAAAATTAGGTTTTCTAATATGAACCGTGGCACCCTTTTATCTGGTATACGTATGTCGCGTGTTGTGTGGGTGTATGTGGTGTGCGTATATGGGGTACGGGGGTGTTACAAGTTCAAGATGCCTTCCTTTTCCAAATTTGATGGAACTAAAAACCCTGATCTCCATGTGAAGCAGTACATCACTGCTATACAGTCTGCCCAAGCTACTAAGGCTCAAACCCTGAGGTATTTCATGCTTTCATTGCATCCTATTATCCAAAATTGATTCAATGCCTTAGATGATGGCACTCAAAAAAGTTGAAATTTGTTATGCAAGGCTTTCATTCAACAATATGGGTAAAATCTCGAGTTGGAAGTTACCTTAATGGAAGTTGAGTCTGTTGCGCTCAAATTAAGTTCTACTATGAGCGTCACTCGCAAGTATACGAGGTAGCTGTAGCAAAGGTGATCGCCCCAAGGTCATCTCTCAAGGAAGCTAGATAAGTTAATTGATTATTAGGTTGCAAATAACAAATTAGAATAAATTTAAATTACTAACAACTAATGAAAATAGATAATTGGAGTTTAAAACAATAAAGGTAAAATAAGTTGAAATATTGATTCACTTAATAGAAAGGTCTAGGGTTTGCACTTCTCTACTAACTTATATGTATGAACTGTTATTCCTCTCAACCAATTTAATTTCAAAGATTAGATCTCAAGTAACTTAATTAATTGAGTCAAGGAAATAAGCTCTCGCATTCAAACCTCTTCAAATAATCTTATTACAATTGAAATAATCTTTTTCTTAGGTTATATTTCTAATTCACCTAAGTCCCTAATTGAATTGTTCCAGCATTAGACTTCATCTCTCAATCCTTCATCTAATACCTTAAACACATAATTGGTGGCCAAACAATTATATATTAACAATAATTCCATTCAATCAAGGCTAAAGAAATAAATTTAGTTAAGAGCAATAACCAATTCATACAATCATAGTAGTTCCATACAAACCCTAGACTAGATCAAATTAGTTCATAATGATATCAAACATATTCGTCTCATTAAAATTCAAAGAAATTAGTTTAGACATAATAGAATTCATGAATACAATTCCCAAGAAATTTATGAGATAAAGTTTGAGAATAAAACCAAATTACAAACTCCCTTTAAGCTTCTGAAGAATTTCTTGATCAAATCTTACTAGAAGAATGTTGCAATGGCTAGAACAATTTTAATCTAAACTAGTTTTAATCCAAGTGTAAACAAAATCAAAGAAAACAATTGAAAACCCTAAAGCTAATCTCTTTGACGGCTGATCAAAAGTCTCTGAAAACAGCTCCCCCTTTGAAAACCCTAATCGTATAATTTATACGAAACCTCGCTTAAAACTCCGCTTTTTCTTTCTTCGTTTAATCCATGAGTGACACGGCCAAGCTTAGACAAGGTTGGCCGTGTTTGAGGTTTTTGGAAGGACACGGCCACAAGCTTGGCCGTGTCCCCTGAAGGTGTCTGCCTCTGTTTGATTTTCATCTTTCTTCTTTCTTTGGACTTGAGTGTGACACGGCCAAGCTTAAACAACTTGGCTGTGTTTGACAAGTTTGGAGGGACACGGCCACAAGCTTGGCCGTGTCTCTTGAGTGTGTCAGCTACTGATCTGTTGGCTTCCTCCTTAGCTTGGTATGGGACACGGCCACAATCTTAGCCGTGTCCTCTGCATGTGTCAGCTACTGTCCATTGTTTTCTTCCTCTTGGTTCCTTCCTCTCTTGACACGGCCAAAAACTTGTTGCGCTCTAATTAACTCTACTACAAAGTGTCACTCGTAAGTATACGAGGTAGCTGTAGCGAAGGTGATCGCCCCAAGTTCGTCTCACAAGGAAGCTAGAATAGCTAATTGATTATCAGATTATAAATAACAAGTAATTAATAAATTTAAATTGCTAACAACTAAGGAAAACAGATCAATTGGAGTTTAAAACAATAAAAGTAAATTGAACTGATATATTGATTCACTTAATAGAATGGTCTAGGGTTTGCACTTCTCTACTACTTAGATGTATGAACGGTTATTCCTCTCAACCAATTTAATTTCAAAGATTAGATCTCAAGCAACTTAATTAATCGAATCAAGGAAATAAGCTCTCGCATTCAAACCTCTCTCAAATAATCTTGTTACAATTGAAATAATCTTTTTCTTAGGTTCTATCTCTAATTCACCTAAGTCCCAAATTGAATTGTTCCAGCATTAGACTTCATCTCTCAATCCTTCATCTAAAACCTTAAAACACATAATTGGTGGCCAATCAATTATATATTAACAATATTCCATTCAATCAAGGCTAAAGAAATAATTAGTTAAGAGCAATAACCAATTCATACAATCATAGCATATCCATACAAACCCTAGACTAGATCAAATTAGTTCATATTAATGTTATCAAACATACTCATCTCATTAAAACTCAAAGAAATCAATTTAGACATGATAATATTCTTGAATACAATTCCAATGAAATTAAAGAGATAAAGTTTGAGAACAAAACCAAATTACAACTTTCTTACCTCCTGAAGAATCTCTTATTCAGAACTTGCTCGAAGAATGTTGCAATGGCAAAAACAAATTTAATCTAGACTAGTTTAATCAAAGTGTAATCAAAATCTCAAAGAAAACAAAATATGAAAACCCTAACTATTCTTTGACGGCTGAACAAAACTCAAACTCTCAACCACCCTTTTGAAAACCCTAATTCTAATATTTATACGAAACCTCCGCTCCAAAAATCTGCATCTTCTTTAGTCCATGAGTGACACGGCCAAGCTTAGACAAGCTTGGCCGTGTTTGAGGTTCTTGGAGGGACACGGCCACAAGCTTGGTCGTGTCCCCTGAAGGTGTCTGCCTCTGTTTGATTTTCATCTTTCTTCTTTCTTTGGACTTGAGTGTGACACGACCAAGCTTAAACAACTTGGTCGTGTTTGACAAGTTTGGAGGGACATGGCCACAACTTCAAAAACCCTAATCGTATAATTTATACGAAACCTCACTTAAAACTCCGCTTTTTCTTTCTTCGATTAATCCATGAGTGACACGGCCAAGCTTAGAGAAGCTTGGCCGTGTTTGAGGTTCTTAGAGGGACACGGCCACAAGCTTGGCCGTGTCCCCTGAAGGTGCCTGCCTCTGTTTGATTTTCATCTTTCTTCTTTCTTTGGACTTGTGTGTGACACAGCCAAGCTTAAACAACTTGGCCATGTTTGATAAGTTTGGAGGGACACGGCCACAAGCTTGGCCGTGTCCCTTGAGTGTGTCAGCTACTGATCTGTTGGCTTCCTCCTTAGCTTGGTATGGGACACGGCCACAAGCTTGGCCGTGTCCTCTGCATGTGTCAGCTACTGTCCATTGTTTTCTTCCTCTTGGTTCCTTGGTCTTTCCTTCCTCTCTTGATCCTTGGTTTTTCCCTTAATATGGTTCCTTGCATATTAACCTAACACAAACACTTGAAACACACTTTAAACAAGAATCAAATAAACATTAACTAACAACACACAAACACACACTAAAAACTAGAACAAAAATAACATAAACACTAAAATAAATTAAAACTACCAAAATTAATGAAAACACTAAATAAACATATTAACACTACCAAGATACCTAAAGAAAACAATAATCATCATAATAAATAAGATAAAAATCTATGACAAAAACTAATAAAACAGAGTCTATTAGACAAAGGCCAAATGAGAATTTTGTGGACTATATGAAGAGATAGAGGAATAAGGTTGCTTTGCTCAAGAACACGCCTGATGAGTCGGACCAAATCAGGATGATAGTCAGAGACGTCCTGCCCAATCTCCGTGAGAGGCTATCTCACACCCTTATAAGGGACTTCAAAGACCTTTTGCAAGCTAGCTTGCAAATCGAAGAGTGGGAAGGGAGAATAACCGCTTTTTAGCAAGAAGGAATGAGAAAGGGAACTACCAGTCGGGTAATCAAAGCATGTAAAAGGAAGTTGATGTTAATGCAACTGGTTAAGGAAATAGAAGACAGTTCTCAGAATTGGGGAAGCCGCTGTCTTGGGTTCTTAATAAGTTACAAAAGAAGGGATTATTGCAACCCTTGACTCCTCATCCTTTGCCTAATCCTCTTCCACCTAACTTTGATACTAAGGCATTTTGCCAATTCCTTCAAAGGCCTGGACACAAAACGGACAACTGTATGAAGTTGGGGTATGAGATTCAGAATTTAATTGATAGTAGAAAGTTACCTGAGCCTGATAATCCCAATACCAAGAGTAATCCTTTGCCTAAATTTGAAAGAGTACCTCCTCCAGCAACCTTCATGGTAGGAGGAGGAGTTGAGGAAGATTCTGTCTTTCAAGACTAGAATGTCAAAGATGCAGAATAAGGAGAAATTTTATTCAACAAACTTCCCTTAACTTGGAGTGCTCTATTTATTTTGCTTTCTTTAATATTTAATTGGAACAATTATGTTTTTCAAATTATGTTTGTTTGAATAAATTATTTTCATCAAATTTTTCATGGTCTTTACTCATTTTGGTACTCAACCGATGATGAATTTAACTTGATATTTATAAATTAGCGTATCTAAACATCATGATTCTAATGACTTTACTAGGTGAGGGAATTGCTTTATAGCATTGAGTTGTGTATACTTACTTAGAGAGGGCTCCTATATAATGACCATTGTCTAGGTCCTAGTTAGTCTTAGAACATGTTTTGACAAACTTTCGAGGCAAAATTGAACTCTACTTATTTAAGAGAGAGATGATTTAGGCATTGTTTGGTTAGACAACAACTAGTATCCACCCAATTAAATAGCAATCCCTAGTTGTCCCTTTGATCCTTCATAAAATTTTAGCTTTCTCTTCATTGGCTTGTAAACCCCGATAACCTACCCTGAGCTTTTGTGATATTTTTGACAAGTCTTATGATCACTGAGGTAAACAGGCAAGAAGATTAAAGAAAGGAATACATAGTCAAGGCCATAAGGATAGTTAAAGTTCTCTAGACTATAATGACGGTTGAAGTTCACCTAATATCTCCAATCTATCAAGATGACATCAAGGTAACAAATGATTTATCCTTGTTAAAATAGATTTATGCCACTCCACTCATCCATTATTAGAAACACAAGTTGGTACAAACAAGACAACTCTTTTAGAGCTAGAACTTAAAAAAAAGAGAAAAAAAAAGAAGAAAAAAAGAAGAAAAAAAATAAAATAAAACCCAAAATTGTTCAAAAAGCCAACCGAGTTCTCTTTTACCTAAAGCAGCAAAAGATTTCCATTTGGTTTATAAGGACAGTTTTACTTGAATTAGTCCAACCCAACTAAAGATTCGATCAAAATTAGAGAGATAAAAATTAGAGAGATAGAAGAAAGGTCATGTAACACCCCTTCCCGACCTACGTGTGTAAGCTGAGTAGAGGCGCCACCCTATCCTAATGTTGCTACCACTTTTACTTAGTCAAATTTTTGTTCCGATTTTTATAGAAATTTTGCCATAGTTTTGCCTAAAAATTCAATCCCAAGTGTCGACAAAACTGGTTTTTTTCTAATTTTTGAAAACATTTTTACACAAACCAATGCAAACAAAATCATTCTCAGTACACTTCCAATAAATCCCCCTTATAACCTCAACTACAACCTGCAAAAAGGATTTACACTTCTAGTACAAAATAAAGTAAAGGTTTATTATGAAATACAGCAGATAAAATCTTTGTTCACTATGCAACGGAAAGTAACAATATTTACAAATTCATATACATCAAAACTCAAGTTTTACAACACATAAAATTTATACATGTTTGGCAGTCAGTCTTCGATCTTAAAGCCCACTATTCACTCTTCAAAATCTAGGCTCGACTCGGCCTAGAGGAACTCTCTGGTTCTTCCTTGTCACCTGCGCGAAGAATCACATTCGTGCTAAGCCAACGGCTTAGTAAGATAAAACATGCTAATGGTATGCTTTAATGTAATGCAATGCCACATATGTTATTGATAAGATCAATATCATAAATATAAAGTTAACCACATAATTATGCATTTCACAAATCATAGTCATATGAGCATACCACATTTCAACATCTTTCCACATTCAACATTAATCAATCATACTCAATAACCAACATCTCATTTCATTAACTCATAACATTATTTAGGACATTCATATAACCCTGACACCTATGGGCCCAACAAGTATTTAATACGATATTCAGAGTTCAGAGTTACTGATTTGGTTCATAGTCACAATAATCACGCCCGTAGGCAATGTATATACATGTATCTCTATCCATGGATAGTGTAACAGACCCAGTCTCTTGGACCATCACTCAACACATATGAGGAGATCCTCAACTCGGTAAGACTGTTACCTTTCATCATTTCTTAGGCATGCCACCCAAATCCAGAACTCTGAAACTGAATAACATATTAAACAAACAATTCATTTATTATATAGTTACCATTTCCATTCTCAAATTCTCATCACATTTAGGCAAACATGCCTTCTTTCTTTCAATATCATCATCATAGCCAATCACAATGGCATTGTCTCATATCATGTCTTATTTGAATTATTATTTCAATTTCAATGTATATTATTCATGAAACACATAACCATTCACAATGCATAACATAACATTGTTCAATCTCAACAATGCAATTAGGGCAAAGAACAATTGATATGATTCATATGAATAATACATTCTGGTTTTAGACTCCATTTTATCCTTATTTTGAAAAATTGTATAAAATAATCTACTTGACTAAAAATTCTAAAATTTTTACAGAATTTAGTTTTGTATCTAAAAATCATTCCTTTAAAATTTCAGATCAAACTGAACACAAAATCTTGGTCAAATAGTTCACCTAACCAGACTGCCCCAATTGCCCTGCATCCGGCAGCAGTTCTGAACTTTGTGAATTCCATAAATCAAATTCAATCAACGTGGTTCCAAATTATTTTTCTCAAATACTAGACTCACTAAGCAACAACATATCCAAAATTCGACTGGATATGATTTTTCTACATTTTATTAAAAATCCCGAAGTATAGCTGTCTCAGTTAAGGTACCTGCTGGAACAGGTCTAATAAAAATAATCTTTCTAAACTCATAACCATTCCAAAATCGAATCAACATATTTTTCAGTCATTCTACACTCATAGAGGCACAACATATCAAAAATTCACTTCAAGAACATTTTTCTATAATTAATTAAAAATCATACAAATCACAGCCTTTACTAATTGTAAAACAGAAACAATTTCACTAAACACAACTCTTACTCAACACAATCACTTCCAACACCTTCACCAACTCAACTTCTCATCATCAAACCAACAAACCCTAATTCCTTTCTCACACCACTTCAAAAGAATTGAAGAAATTAAAGAAAAGATCTTACCTCAAATGAAGAAATCCACAAATCTTTAACCAAAACCCTTGCTTCCTTCTTCAAAATGCTTCAAACCTCAAGATCACCTCTCTTTCTCTCTTTGTCTATGGAGAATCCGGCCACTTCAAGAAAGAAAGAAGAAAATGCACAAGTCAAACACCTTTTCTTCTTTTAATCTCCACCATGCATCTTACAAGGAAAATTACCAAAACACCCTTAACCATATAACTAACTCTTTGTCTCATATAAGCCCTTTATAGTAATTTCATTAACAACCAAAAATATCTTCTTCCACTTAACCATCACCTTGACTCTTCATTTGACCAATGTATATGTTAATTATATCATCATATAAACAACATATACATTTGTCTCTAAACCCTAAATTTCTTCTCCAAAACACATATACATATACATTCTCTTCCCATTTCTTTTCTCTTACAATTTAACACATATATGCACAAACATTCACTTCCCAATATATATATCAACAACCACAATAACAACAACATACTCAAAACTTCTAGGGCATAAATGAGGATATTACAATTCTCCCCCTCTAAAAAGAAAATTTCGTCCTCGAAATTACCTGATATCAAAGCTGAAACAATTGCGGATACTGCTCTCGCATGGTATGCTCACTTTCCCAAGTCGCTTCTTCTTTTGCATGATTCTTCCAAAGAATCTTCACCAATGGCACTCTCTTGTTCCTTAACTCTTTCACTTCTCGTGCCAAGATAGCAACTGGTTCCTCTTCAAATGTCAAATCTGGGCTCACTTCAATAGACTCAAATGGCAACACATGAGATGGATCCGACCTATATCTCCTCAACATAGAAACATGGAATACATTATGAATACGATCCAACTCAGGTGGCAAAGCAAGTCGATACGCCACTGGCCCAACTCTTTCTAACACTTCATACGGCCCAATGAAACGAGGACTCAATTTTCCTTTCCGACCGAACCTCAAAATTTTCTTCCAAGGAGACACTTTCAGAAATACCTTATCTCCAACATCAAACTCTATATCTCTCCTTTTTAGATCTGCATAAGACTTCTGTCGGTCTGAAGCTGCTTTTAACCTGCCTCGAATCAACTTTACTTTATCTTCAGTTTCTTGAATTAAATCAGGACCAACCAACTTATTATCTCCAAGCTCATTCCAACAAAGAGGTGTCCTACACCGTCTGCCATACAATGCTTCAAACGGTGCCATACCAATGCTGGATTGGTGACTATTGTTGTAAGCAAACTCCACAAGAGGTAAAAACCTATCCCAACTTCCAGAGAAATCGATGACACAGCTTCTCAACATGTCCTCAATAATCTGTATCACCCTCTCTGACTGTCCATCTGTCTGTGGATGAAAAGCAGTGCTGAAGTGCAGTCGAGAACCTAAAGCACTATGCAAACTCTTCCAAAATCTGGAAGTAAACCTGGGATCTCGATCAGACACTAAAGAAGTTGGAACACCATGCAGTTTCACAATCTCATGGATATACAGCTCAGCCAATCTCTCCAAAGAGTAATCCATTCGAACCGGAAGGAAATAAGCTGTCTTAGTCAATCTATCCACAATCACCCATATAGCATCATGCTTCTTTTGTGTCAATGGCAAACCAGACACAAAATCCATTGTCACTCTTTCCCACTTCCATTCTGGCACTGACAATGGTTGAAGCAACCCGGTTGGAACTTGATGCTCTGCTTTAACCTTCTGACAAGTGAGACATTTCGATACAAACTCAGCAATGTCTCTCTTCAAACCAATCCACCAATAATGCTGTCTCAAATCATGATACATCTTCGTATTACCCGGATGCATAGCAAACATTGACTGATGAGCTTCTTCTAAAATGACTCTTTTCAAATCAGCATCATCGGGTACACACAATCGGTTCTTAAACCAGAGACTCCCATCATCTTTCACAACAAAATCTCTAGTCTTCCCATTCTTGCAATCTGAAAAAATCTTCTGAATCTTCTTATCGGCCAACTGAGCTTCTTTGATCTGATCTAACAAAATCGGCTTTAATTGCAACTGTGCCAATAATGCACCATCAACACAAGGTACAAAACTGGCATGCAATGCTCTCAACTCAACAAGCAACGAGAGCGAGTAAACAGTTAAACCAGCTAAAGACTTCCGACTCAAGGCATCAGCAACAACATTTGCTTTACCTGGATGATAGTCAATCAAGCAGTCGTAGTCTTTAATCAATTCTAACCATCTCCTCTGACGAAGATTGAGTTCTTTCTGGACACCCAAATACTTCAAACTCTTGTGATCAGTGTAGATGAAACATTTCTCCCCAAACAGATAGTGGCGCCAAATCTTTAATGCAAACACAATGGCAGCCAATTCTAAATCATGGGTCGGATAGTTAAGCTCATGCGGTTTCAACTGTCGAGATGCATAAGCTATAACTTTCCCTTCCTGCATCAATACACACCCCAAACCTCTATGTGAAGCATCACTGTAGATCACATATGGTTTGCCTTCAACAGGTAAAGTAAGAACAGGCGCTTGAGTCAACAACTCTCTCAACTGCTCAAAACTAGCCTGACACTGATCTGTCCACACAAATCTCACTCCCTTTCGAAGTAATCTGGTGAGTGGAGTAGCTATCAAAGAAAACCCTTTCACAAACCGTCGGTAATAGCCTGCCAAACCCAGAAAACTTCTAATCTCTGTCACAGACTTGGGTGGACTCCAATTTAAAATGGCTTCAACTTTGCTCGGATCAACTCTGATGCCTTCTGCAGAAACAATATGTCCGAGAAAAGCAACTTGATCCAACCAGAACTCACACTTCGACAATTTGGCAAATAACTGATTCTCTCTCAAAATCTGCAACACAATCCGCAGATGCATATCATGCTCCTCTTCATTCCGTGAATACACCAGTATATCATCAATGAAGACCACTACAAACTGATCCAAATAGGGCCTAAACACCCTATTCATCAAATCCATAAAAGCTGCAGGTGCATTCGTTAGACCAAAAGGCATAACTAAAAACTCATAATGCCCATACCTGGTCCGAAAAGCAGTCTTAGGAACATCTTCACTTCTTACCCTCAGCTGATGGTACCCAGATCTCAAATCAATTTTGGAGAACACTGACGCTCCCTTCAACTGATCAAAGAGATCATCGATTCTAGGCAAAGGATATTTATTTTTAATAGTCACCTTGTTCAATTGCCTATAATCGATACACAACCTCATAGTACCATCTTTCTTCTTCACAAATAGTACAGGAGCTCCCCAAGGAGAAACACTGGGGCGAATGAATCCTTTGTCCAACAACTCCTGTAATTGCACTTTCAACTCCCTCAATTCTGCTGGTGCCATTCTATAAGGAGTAATAGAGATAGGAGTGGTACCAGGCAACAATTCAATACCGAACTCCACCTCTCTCTCAGGAGGCAACCCTGGCAACTCCTCTGGAAACACATCCGGGAACTCAGCAACTGTGGCAATGCTATCAATAGGGGAACCCTTCACTCTAGTATCCACCACATGAGCAAGATAGGCTTCACACCCCTTTCTAATCAACCTCCTGGCTGCAACAGCTGAAACAAATAAGGAGGCTAGCTGTTCCTGCTCATTAGATACTATCACCTCTCTACCATCACCCGTTCTCAAAGAAACAATTTTCTTTTTACAATCCACCACAGCTTCATGTCGAGATAGCCAATCCATACCTAAGATCACGTCATATTCCTTAAATGGCATCTCAATCAAATCCCCAAGGAACTCCTCACCCTGCACCACTACTGCACTATCTCTATGCACCTTACTCACAACCACACTATGCCCTAACGGATTTGTTACCAACACATCAAATCCTAGGGACTCAGCATGCAAATCAGATACAGGCAAAACAGATGCACTAATATATGAATGTGTGGAACCCGGATCAATCAAAGCAAGTACTGGAGTATTAAATAAAGAAAAAGTACCAGCTATGACTGCCGATGTATCTGGCTGTCTCTGCATAACATACATCCTCTGGGAAGATCCAACCTCCTCTGGTCTACCCTCCCTGGATGTAGCACCTCCTCTAGAACTGAATCCTGGTCTACCTCCCCGGCTGGCACCTCTGCCTCCTCTGCCTCCCCTCACACTAGCTCGAGAAGCAGCAGAATCAACTGGCATCTGCTCCTGCCTCTCAGGACAGTCTCTCACAAAGTGGTCAGGTGATCCACACCTGAAGCATACCCCTGATCTACTATGCCTCCAACAAACGCCCCCATGTCTTCCACCACACTGGTTACACACAGGTAAGGTGGATCTCTGAACTCCAGGAGTAGGAGCACTCGCTACTGAAGCTGCAGGTCTAAATCTCTGCCTCTGGAACTGCACTGACCTACCCACTGGTCTCTGGCTCCTACTACTCCGAGGAACAAAACTTCCTCTACCCCTCTTCGCAGAAGAAGACCCTGCCTCTAACTGGGGCCTTCTAACCCTAACCTCTTCCTCTGAAGCAGCTGCAATAACTTGAGCTCGCTCTACACTTCGAGCTGCTGCCACAAGCTGTGAGAAATCCTGATATCTGGATCCAGCCACTAAGCACATGATCGAGGGCCTCAATCCCTCCTCAAATCGCCGACATCTATCAATCTCATCAGTAATGATACCCCCAGCATACTGACTCAGTCGAATAAACTCAACTTCATACTCAGTTACGGTCCGATGATCTTGCTTCAAATCTAGAAACTCTCTTTTCTTCCCATCTTTATACTCCCTAGGAGTATACTTCAACTCAAATTCTCTCAGAAAATCCGCATAAGACAAGGTTGGTGGATCATCCATAGAATGGGGCACTGTCTTCCACCAGTCGTAGGCATCCTTCTGTAGCAAAGATCTTGCATAGTCAAACTTCTCCTCTGAAGTGGCTTGCAACTGTACAAATACCCTCTGAACTCTATCAAGCCACTGTTCTGCTACAGCCGGATCAACTGTACCAAAGAAATCCTCTGCTCCATATTTCCTTAGCTTATCATAGTGCCTTACTGGTACTGAAGGCTGAGGGGGTGGTGGCGGTGGCTGTGGTTGCACAGGTGCTTGTCTCATAGCTTCCAACATAGGCCTAAACCAGGCTGGCGGAACCTCCTCCCCAGCTGGTCTACCCGACACCGAAGCAGGTGCCTCCTCAACACTATCAACCCTAGCTCCCTCAGCAGGAGCAATACTCTCGGCACTACCTTCAACAGATTGTCGCGAATGAGATGCCATCTCTACCTATATCTGCAAACACAGCAGAATATTCCTCATTAAAGATCAAAGACTGCCATACCAAAACATGTATTTTACTCAAAAACCCACTTTAAAAATCAAAATATTCTTTTTCTTACAATTGATCTAGGTTGAGAATCTCAAACCTAGGCTCTGATACCAAAAATTGTAACACCCCTTCCCGACCTACGTGTGTAAGCTGAGTAGAGGCGCCACCCTATCCTAATGTTGCTACCACTTTTACTTAGTCAAATTTTTGTTCCGATTTTTATAGAAATTTTGCCATAGTTTTGCCTAAAAATTCAATCCCAAGTGTCGACAAAACTGGTTTTTTTCTAATTTTTGAAAACATTTTTACACAAACCAATGCAAACAAAATCATTCTCAGTACACTTCCAATAAATCCCCCTTATAACCTCAACTACAACCTGCAAAAAGGATTTACACTTCTAGTACAAAATAAAGTAAAGGTTTATTATGAAATACAGCAGATAAAATCTTTGTTCACTATGCAACGGAAAGTAACAATATTTACAAATTCATATACATCAAAACTCAAGTTTTACAACACATAAAATTTATACATGTTTGGCAGTCAGTCTTCGATCTTAAAGCCCACTATTCACTCTTCAAAATCTAGGCTCGACTCGGCCTAGAGGAACTCTCTGGTTCTTCCTTGTCACCTGCGCGAAGAATCACATTCGTGCTAAGCCAACGGCTTAGTAAGATAAAACATGCTAATGGTATGCTTTAATGTAATGCAATGCCACATATGTTATTGATAAGATCAATATCATAAATATAAAGTTAACCACATAATTATGCATTTCACAAATCATAGTCATATGAGCATACCACATTTCAACATCTTTCCACATTCAACATTAATCAATCATACTCAATAACCAACATCTCATTTCATTAACTCATAACATTATTTAGGACATTCATATAACCCTGACACCTATGGGCCCAACAAGTATTTAATACGATATTCAGAGTTCAGAGTTACTGATTTGGTTCATAGTCACAATAATCACGCCCGTAGGCAATGTATATACATGTATCTCTATCCATGGATAGTGTAACAGACCCAGTCTCTTGGACCATCACTCAACACATATGAGGAGATCCTCAACTCGGTAAGACTGTTACCTTTCATCATTTCTTAGGCATGCCACCCAAATCCAGAACTCTGAAACTGAATAACATATTAAACAAACAATTCATTTATTATATAGTTACCATTTCCATTCTCAAATTCTCATCACATTTAGGCAAACATGCCTTCTTTCTTTCAATATCATCATCATAGCCAATCACAATGGCATTGTCTCATATCATGTCTTATTTGAATTATTATTTCAATTTCAATGTATATTATTCATGAAACACATAACCATTCACAATGCATAACATAACATTGTTCAATCTCAACAATGCAATTAGGGCAAAGAACAATTGATATGATTCATATGAATAATACATTCTGGTTTTAGACTCCATTTTATCCTTATTTTGAAAAATTGTATAAAATAATCTACTTGACTAAAAATTCTAAAATTTTTACAGAATTTAGTTTTGTATCTAAAAATCATTCCTTTAAAATTTCAGATCAAACTGAACACAAAATCTTGGTCAAATAGTTCACCTAACCAGACTGCCCCAATTGCCCTGCATCCGGCAGCAGTTCTGAACTTTGTGAATTCCATAAATCAAATTCAATCAACGTGGTTCCAAATTATTTTTCTCAAATACTAGACTCACTAAGCAACAACATATCCAAAATTCGACTGGATATGATTTTTCTACATTTTATTAAAAATCCCGAAGTATAGCTGTCTCAGTTAAGGTACCTGCTGGAACAGGTCTAATAAAAATAATCTTTCTAAACTCATAACCATTCCAAAATCGAATCAACATATTTTTCAGTCATTCTACACTCATAGAGGCACAACATATCAAAAATTCACTTCAAGAACATTTTTCTATAATTAATTAAAAATCATACAAATCACAGCCTTTACTAATTGTAAAACAGAAACAATTTCACTAAACACAACTCTTACTCAACACAATCACTTCCAACACCTTCACCAACTCAACTTCTCATCATCAAACCAACAAACCCTAATTCCTTTCTCACACCACTTCAAAAGAATTGAAGAAATTAAAGAAAAGATCTTACCTCAAATGAAGAAATCCACAAATCTTTAACCAAAACCCTTGCTTCCTTCTTCAAAATGCTTCAAACCTCAAGATCACCTCTCTTTCTCTCTTTGTCTATGGAGAATCCGGCCACTTCAAGAAAGAAAGAAGAAAATGCACAAGTCAAACACCTTTTCTTCTTTTAATCTCCACCATGCATCTTACAAGGAAAATTACCAAAACACCCTTAACCATATAACTAACTCTTTGTCTCATATAAGCCCTTTATAGTAATTTCATTAACAACCAAAAATATCTTCTTCCACTTAACCATCACCTTGACTCTTCATTTGACCAATGTATATGTTAATTATATCATCATATAAACAACATATACATTTGTCTCTAAACCCTAAATTTCTTCTCCAAAACACATATACATATACATTCTCTTCCCATTTCTTTTCTCTTACAATTTAACACATATATGCACAAACATTCACTTCCCAATATATATATCAACAACCACAATAACAACAACATACTCAAAACTTCTAGGGCATAAATGAGGATATTACAGGTCATCCAGTTCTTAAAAGTTTTGTACTTGATAGTCCTACAGTGAAGAAGGACAGAATGATAAAATGCTTAAAGAAAAGAAAGAGTAAGAAAAAGAAAGAGAAAGAAAAGGGAAAAGAAGAAAAGAAATGAATATGGGTACCAAACTTTTTGCAAAGGTAAAGACTGTCCCAATCAAGATTAATGCCAAGAAGATGGAAGGACGTTCAACCTATATTCATGAAGCTAGAAAAAGATGGAAATGAAGTCTAGAGTTTAATGCTTCCAAACAGCATACAATTCCGATAAGGAATAGTGTGAAGGTTTGTCCATAGTGTCACATCGGCTCCAATTTGCAATTGGCCTCCGCTTAACCCATGTCCCTTATAGACCCTGTTTCAAGCCTATTAAAGACTTGTTGATCTCTTTTGATAAGAAGAGTCTATTACTAGAGATAGTTCAGATAAGCATGCATATGAGATAGACAATATTCAAACTCAATGAGACCTTTGACCAAGTAATATGTATGTGCCTATCTGAAGTGCAATAGTTCTTACTTAAATAGAAATGATTCTCGAGTTTAGTACGATAACTAGAGTTGTCGTGTTCTAGATATATTAATTTGGGAAATTGAGTCTTGAGGTACAATGACATTGATTTGACAAAGTCAACATTTGATTTTTAAAAAAAAAAACTATTTTCTTATTGTAAAAAGCCTTTAAGTTAAAGGAAATGTGTTGAACAGTCGAACCTCAAAGGACACATTGGAAAAAATAAATGATTATTGGCAAGGTTATGAAGAAGCTACCAACTGACATGCTTAATCATAGTTTGAAATGGATGTATCCCTGACTCGACTCCACTGCTTGGGCCTCACCACTCATGCTTTCAACATCTCGAAGATAAAAGCCATAAATGCAAAGCTTTTTATCATTCCAATGCAAGACCTGGACAAGTATCTGGAAGGAGTCAATGAGAACACTTCAGCTGATCACCTTAGTTTGTGAGTCGACGGAACCACTGTAAGTATTACTCATGCATATCATGCATACATGAGCATATCACACTGCATTTTCTTTCTCAAAAGTAAATAGCAATACTCTATGAAGCAACCATGAAGCGGATATGGAATCAGGGGGCATGGAAGGCCTATTGCTTGAGGAGGCTCCAGTCTTTTTACAAAGGAACAAATGCTCGCTTGCCTGAAGAAACTAGACAATCTACAAACATCAACCAAAGCCTGCATAGAAAAATCATGGGTTTGAGCCTACACAGGGGGCAAAGTTTCTCCTTTCAATTTTTTGAATTTATGCGTGTACAAAATATTTTCAAACTCATTTTCAATATTTTGCCACACAGGATGCAAGAAGAAGATATAAGGGGCCAGCTAAAAATGGCCAAATTTTTTGTAAAAGTGTAAAAGAATGGAACACTAAAACTATCAAAAGATCACTCCAGCTAGATGAGCTAAAGCCAATATAAGACCCAATGCCAAGGATGAAGATCCAATTTCAAGAGTGAAGACCAAAGACCAGAGATAAAGATCCAAGGTCCAAAGGTGAAGATACATTTTGAGGGTGAAGACCCACAATCCATTAAAGAATGGAACAACCGGTTAAAAGGAAACCAGAATTCTTAACTGATAAAAGGTCAGTCAAATCAAGTTTCGGGTCAAGTACCCAGAGTCCAGTTTCGGGTTGAGCACCCAAAATCTAGTTTCGGGTCGAGCACCTAAAATCCAATTTCGGATCGAGAATCCCAAATTCAGTTTCAGATCAAGCACCCAACTCCTGTCTCGAGTCCAAGTACCCAATACAGTTTCGAGTTGAGCACCCAAATCCAGTTTTAGGTCGAGCACCCAAAAACTAGTTTTGGGTCGAGAACCCAAAATTAAATCTTGGGACAAGAACCCAAAATTTAATCTTGGGTCGAGTACCCAAATCAAATCCAGTCTTGGGTCGAGTACCCAAATTTAATCTCGGGTTCAAGTTCCTAGTCTCGAGTCCAAATATCTAGTCTCGAGTCCAAATACCTAAATTCAAATCCAGTTTCATGTCGAGCACCCAAATGCAGCCTAAGATCAAGAATCCAATTTTGGGTCGAGTACCCAAATTTAGTTTTGGGTCGAGCACCCAACTCCTGTCTTGGGTCGAAGTACCCAATCCAATTTTGAGGCATCCAAATCCTGTTTTGGGACAAGCACCCAAATCCAATTTTGAGTTGAGCATCCAAATCCATTTTTGGATCAAGCACCCAAATACAGTCTAGGATCGAGAATCCAATTTCGGGTCGAGGACCCAGATCTAGTTTTGGGTCGAGTACCCAAATCCAGTTTCGAGTTGAGTACCCAAAATTCAGTCTCGGGTCCAAGTACCCAAATCAAAATTTAGTCTCGAATCAAGAACCTAATCAAATCTAGTCTCGGGATGAGAATCCAAATCATTTTGAAGTTTATAACCCAATATCGGATCAATGACCCAAACCAACTCCAACCTCTGGTCGAGAACCCACCCTCATCCAAAATCTGCTCAAAATCATGTTACTTTTCACTCTCTTCTACTGAAGTCTCAGATCGTTCAAGCAGGGGGCAAACTGTAGACCCTTAATTTTTTACCAAGTCCAGTCCGATATTTTTAAATAGTCTAAAATATTTTTTTGTAGTATTTTAATATTTATTATTTATTTTTTTAAAAAATTATTTTTTAATAATATTTATTTTATTTTTTGTTTATTATTTATTTTTATAATATTTAATAGTTATTTAAAAAATAAAATATCAAAAAAGATAAAAAAAATAAAAAAAAAATTGGCGACGACAGAATCGGCGACAAAAGCCGCAAGCGCGACGAATTGGCCACATGTCAATTCACCACAGGCTATATGTGCCAGCCCGCGCCCAGTAACACTCGCCCCCAGCAGCCAATTCTTGCCTAACACAGTCTCACACACCCAGCCCGATCCTCGAGCAGCAGCGCCCAGCGCCAGTCTCTCCCAGGCCAGCGTGCAGTTTTCGCCAAAACCTTATTTTACTTGATTTTTTATTTTATTTCCAAAACAATTTTTATTTCCTTAACCGCACAGTATTATGTTTTTTAATTAATTGCCTATAAATAATGCGATTTAACACTCTTAAGAAGGGGGGAGGAAAATTTTGTTCGGCAAGGACAACCACAATTATTCAAGAATTATTCAAGGACTTTTTTTTCTTTTCTTCAGGCAGAAACACAGTCGGTAGCAAATATGGAGGACTTTTAAACTTTTAACAATCTATTTTTGGTACTGGAATTAAAAGATTACAGCAACAGAGAAAGAAAAGAGACAAAGAGCAAAAAGGAGCAACCAAAAATAAGGGAGAAACCCTAGCAGCCAAAGGAGAAAAAGATCAAACACAAAACTTTATCAAGGCAGTAGCTCACTACTATCTTGATTTTATTCAACCAACAAACAAAGCTGGTGCAATCAAGAATTTGGACCAACCTTAGAAATTGAGTCATTCACCCCTTTCTTTTTTCGGCCTGTTCGGGTGGCGACTCCATTTTCTTCGGGTTTAGGCCCATGTTCTTTAAGCCCTGAGCCTAATAGTGCCAAAGTCGCAAGAACTATTCTACGTGGGAGTAGGGGCCAAAATCCCTGCTCATAGAGACACTTGCTTGTGCAAAGAATGAGACAAATGAAAAATTCAGTCAGAGCCTACATGGGAACAAAATTATTGGTTTGAGCCTACATAGGGGGCAAAGCTTCTCCTTTCAATTTTTGATTTTATACATGTATAAAACATTTTCAAAATCTCTTTCAATGTTCTGCCATGTAGGGGGCAAAGAGAGGATATGAGGGCTAAAGAGCTAAAAAATAGCCAAATTTTTAGGAAAGAAGAATCCATTAAAGAATGGAACAAGTGGTTAGAAAAAAGCCAAAACTCTTAACTGATAGAAGGTCAGTCAAGATAGAAGAGCTAAAGTTGATGGCTAGAAGAAAGTCAGACATCTCAAAAGACAAAAGGTCAAGCAAGCTAGAAGAGCTGAAGGTGATAGCTAGAAGAAAGCTAGAAATCTCAAATGATAGAAGGTCAATCAAGCTAGAAGAGCTAAAGTTGGTTGCTAGAAGAAAGCCATAGCTCTCAAATGATAGAAGGTTAATCAAACTAGAAGTGCTGAAGTTGATGACTATAAGAAAGCTAGAACTCTCAACTGATAGAAGGTCAGTCAAGATAGAAGAGCTGAAGCTGATGGCTAGAAGAAAGCCATAAATCTCAAATCACAGAAGGTCAATCAAGCTATAAGAGCTAAAGTTGATGGCTAGAAGAAAGCCAAAAATCTCAAATGACAGAAGATCAATTAGCTAGAAGAGCTAAAGTTGATGGCTGGAGGAAAGCAAAAACTTTTAAATGATAAAAGGTCAATCAAGCTAAAAGAGCTAAAGTTGATGGCTCGAAGAAAGCCAGAACTCTCAACTTACAAAAGGTTAGTCAAGCTAGAGAAGCTGAAGTTGATGGCTAGAACAAAGTCAATCAAGCTAGAAGAGCTTAAGTCAATGTAGGAAGAGGGTCCAGATCCCAAACCAGTCCGGGTCTAGAACCCAAAACTAACTCGCGGATCCATAACCCAAATCACTCACTGATCAAGAATCCAAACCAACTCACGGGTCCATAACCCAAATTAATTCATGGGTCTAGAACCTAAACCAATGCATGGGTCCAGAACCCAAACTAATCTATGGGTCCAGAACCCAAAACAATCCGGGTCCAAAACTCAAAACCAACTCACAGGTCTAGAACCCAAATCACTCATGAGTCCAGAACCCACACGGGTCCAAAACCTAAATCACTCATGGGTCCAGACAGCAAACCAACTCATAGGTGCAGAACCTAAATCACTCACAGGTCCAGAACTCA
Source organism: Garcia nutans (assembly GCA_947685225.1). Lineage (NCBI taxonomy): Eukaryota > Viridiplantae > Streptophyta > Magnoliopsida > Malpighiales > Euphorbiaceae > Garcia > Garcia nutans. Next base: position 23,659,977 of record CANTUV010000007.1, on the reverse strand, counting down.
AATCATTTATGGGTCCAGAACCCAAATCAACTTGCGAGTCCAGAACCCAAACCAACTTATGGGTCTAGAACCTAAATTAATCCATAGGTCAAGAACTCAAACCAATCCACAAGCTAAAACCTAAACCAGTCTGAGTCCAGAACCCAAATAAAGTCAGGGGCAAATCGGTCTAGGTCTAGAACCTAAACCAAGTCATGGGTTAAAAAACCTAAACCAAGTCAGGGGTCCAGAACCCAAACCAAGTCTTGGGTTTAGAACACAAACCCATTAATGGGTCCAAAACCCAAACCAGAATGTTATGGGTCCAGAACCCAAAGAAATTCTATTTTTATTTTTTTTGGTCCAGGTCAAAATGTCCAAGATCAGCTCAAAACTTATTACTTTTCACTCTCTGAACAAATTTAAGATCGTTCAAGCAAGGGGCAAGACTATAGACCCTTAATTTTAACCCAGTTTAAATTTGGTTTTAATTAAAAGAGGTTAGATTAAAATTGATTTTAATGAAAAGTCCAAATTAAATTTATTATGATTTAATGTGTTTGAATTAAGTTCGGTCCATTTGAGTTGATCCAATTTATTTATATAGACCAAATTAGTTGGGTTTAGGCTTATCCAATTCAATAGGAGGCTATCTCATATCGAATTAGTTAGGCCAAATTTGATATGAGTTGCCTCATATCTAATTGGCCATAGCCAAATTCGACATGATCTATACATTCCTATTTGTGCCTAAATTCTACCAAGATTTGGATAAGCGGAAGAGAGTTTGAGTTGCATGAGGATGGTCAAGTGAGGTGAGGCTTATAAATAGCATACTAAAGAAGCAAAAAGGGGGAGCCATCGGGAACAATAAAAAATGCCACAGAAATAAACATAGAGAGAGACACAAAAACAATGAGTAATTAAGCAATTAAAAGAGAGATAGAGACACGGAACCAAGATATTACAACCACAAAGGAGGTAGTAGCTGAAATCAACTATTGTCCTCATATTGCTTCACTCAACCAAGGTCAAAATTGATCCAGATAGAAGCTACAATCAAGCTTGGCTTAATAAATTCATTTTAGTAGAGTCAATAACGGAGGTATGATTTTTCTTAACTAATTCTATTTAGTTTAATCGGTCATATTCATTGTTTAGTCTTGTAGGTTTATTTTCTTGTTTTAATTGATTTTTATAGAAACCTTAATTCCATAAATCCAAACCATAATTCTATAAATCCAAAACCCTAATTCCATAAATTCAAAACCCTAATCCCTTAGGTTTAACCCTAGTTTCCATGTCTTAGTCTAGTTTGCATATTAAACCTTAGAATTGTATTATAAACCCTAACTTTGCATGTTTCAATCTTAATTTATAATCTTTAAACCTTAATCTTACGTATTGGATTTTAGTTTTAGGGTCAAGCCCTAAGTTAGCATGAAAAATTCTAGTTTACACCAATAAACCCTATTTTCACATGTAAAACCCTAATTTTGCATATTTAAAACCTAGTTTAAGATTGAACCTTAGATTTGTATGTTTAAACCTTAATTTTGTAGTAAGTCCTAATTTAATTAGTAAAAAACCCTAAAACCCTAAATTAATGGTGAAACCCTAATATTGATTAATTAATTTATTATTATATGCTTTGTGATGGATAATGCATTTTAATTGTCTTATTACTCATTTTATTTAATTGAATTATGTTTATTTGTTATTTGAATTTTTAAAAATTGTAAATGGCATGTTTCTACTTTGTGGATGCCTTGTTTATTTAATTTGTTTCTTTTATCTTATTTGTATTTAGGGATTAATGTAAGGGACACGTTTTCACCAATTGGTGGATGTCCTATTTTATTTACTTGCATTTTGGACATTGAACATTGTAAAGGCATATTTTTATCTTGTATGGGCACCCATTTTATTTATTTATTTATGATATAATTTATTTTTTCCTAATAGCATATAATATGGGCAATATCGTAATAATATAAGAATTTTATAATATTTAGACCTGAAAAGGAGACCGATTCTAATGAAACGGGTGTTATGGGGGTGCTAGGTTATTCTCACATTTCTCATACGTATCCAACATTTTAAACCCAATAGGGGGTTGGAGATTCCCTAAGAATCAAGTCATCCACCCCTTTCTATCTTCTTAGCCCGTCCGGGTGACGACTCCTATTCTCTGGGTTTAGGCCTATGCTCTCTAAGGCCCTGAGCCTAATAGTGTCGAAGTCATAAGAACTGATGGAGGTCCATCAGTCCTTGCCATTCAAGACACTCTTGATATGGGCCTTCATACTCTTTTGGAAGATGACGAAGATGATGTTGTTGATCCTAATGGAGAACTCTACTTTGAACCCATACATAACATGAAGATTCAACTCATTTTGAAGCCTTTTGGGCTGTTCCAAGCCCTTATATTTGAAGAGCAATTTAAAGCCCAACATAATGCACTTAAAGATTGATTTTAGCACATGTTTCCAACTCATACATGTGGGGGAAGTTTGAAGACTTCAATTTCTATTTTTTCAGTTTTATTTTCCATTATTATCTTGCTTTTAATACGTGTTTGATGTTGATTTAATGTAGGCAGTTTTCTTTGGCTTTAATTGCCTTTATTTAGCTTGTAACTCTTCTTTGTTTCCTTATTTAAAAAGTGAAATGAATTTGGAATAGAGATAGATTATCTTTTGAGTGAATTGAAGTGTTTTAACACATTTGGGTTTTGTTAGTTTCCAAAAACTAATAGGGTCTTGTATGTGATACAAAAACATTCAACCAGTTCCATTTTTGTTGTTACAATCAACCATTTAACTTCTGAAATTCCAGATTTTAAAGCAAACATAAACACCTTCCTTTTCTCACAAAATAAGCCCTTACACCTTACATTCAACCTAATTTTGGTACAACACTACAAACCATCCATAAAGTATCATTTTCTACCATTTCTTTCATTCACAAACAACCATCTAAACACCACCATGCCATCAAGAACCATTCCATTGGGAGTAGGAGCAAAAATCCCCACTCATGCTAGGTTTAAGATTCTCGACCTAGGTGGGTTTTGAAAGAAAGAAGTGGGGATCTAAAAATGTGAATTAAGTTGTGATACATGCATATGCATTAACACCTTTGATGGTCTTTAATGTGGTAGTATTTTTTTATTGTAAAAAATATGGATTCAGATGGCGTATAGAATGCATAGATCGGAGGAAGATAGTGCAGAGAGTATTGCTCTACGTGATGGTAGAACTAGAGCTAGAGTAGGGAATGCTGGAGAGGCTTCATAGGCAGCTAGACTAGGGGTACAGGGTCCAACATTGGTTCAGCAGATAGCAGAGTATTTTCATCATGTTTTAATACCTCAATAGACTATGAAATATGATACACCAAGGAAGTATGGAGACACATATTTAATGGGTATGACTGATCCATCTAAGGCAGAACAGTGGTTGGATAGGGTAAAGAGAGTCTTTGTACAGTAAGAGGCTACAGAAAAAGAGAAATTTGATTATGTGGTTTCTTTACTACAGGCTGATGCCTATGACTGGTAGAAGATAGTTTCACACGGGCTAGATAGACCACCGATGCTGACTTATGATGATTTTTCGGTAGATTTTGTGGAAAAATTCATGCCCAAGGATTATAAGGATGAGAAAAAGAGAGAGTTTCTAAATTTGAAGTAGGGATGAGAGCTGTGACAGAGTATAAGAAAGAGTTCATGTGATTCAGAAAGTATGCTTGTGGGAGTGTATCAGATGCGTGGGATAGGCAAAGGAGATTTGACTAAAGGTTGAACCCTGCTATTAGATGTCAGGTAGCAGCAGTACCGTATGAGGTTTTGTAACACCCCTATATCCCGTATACGTACCAAGCATGCTTATACGATCGTAAAATACATATACTGAATATAGAAAATGCCACAGTTTAAAAATACACAAATCATATCTTTAAAATAAGTGAAACAAACCTCAACATTTAAAAGAAATACAAAAGACACTATATATAAAAATGTTTAGTAATCCGCAGCGAAAGTTATTACAAACTTTTACAAGTTCAAATACATAAAATCAAAATATACAAAACATAGAATATATATATATATACATGATTGGCAGCTTGATTCTCTGATCTTTAAGCTCTAGCCCAACTCTTCAAGCATAAACTCAACTAGGTCTAGAGGAATCCTCAGTCTCAACCCTATCAACTCTACCACCTGCGCGATGAATCACAATCGCGCTGAGCCAACAACTCAGTAGTACAAACCATAATGATAATATGAAATGTCAATATCAATATCATACATTCAACCAATAAAAATCATATGTATGAATGTTACATTTCATTATTTAAATAATCATATCATCATCCATTATACTCATTCAAATAAGACACCTATGGGCCCAACTAGCATTTAATATGATATTCAAAATTCAGAGTTGCTGCTTTGGTCCATAAACACAATAATCAAGCCCGTAGGCAATATACATATCTCTCTATCCATGGATAGGGTAACAGACCCAGTCTCTTGGACCATCAACTCAACAATTTTGAGGAGATCCTCAACCCGGCTAGACTGTTACCTGCAACAGACCCAGTCTCTTGGACCATCAACCCGACTAATCGAGGAGATCCTCAACCCGGCTAGACTGTTACTATTCATATATTTCATATTCACAATTCTCATAGTGTAACAGACCCAGTCTCTTGGACCTCAATTCAACTCAATTTGAAGAGATCCTCAACCCGGCTAGACTGTTACTATTCATTTTATAGGCATGCCGCCAAATCCAGAACTCTGAAATTGAATAAACATATTAAACATACAATTATTTCATTTGCCTCTTTATCATTTTCTTTCTCAATTCCTATCTCATACTCAAATAGGCAATCATGCCTCATCAATTTCATTTACATAACCATGTCCAACAACAATGGTTCCATTATATCTCCATTCACATCAAGACAATTCATCATCATACATATAGCACATTACATTCCACAAGATTCACAACGTGCAAAATATCAAATTATTCATATATATGTATATCAACAATGCCACATAAAAAGGATGTATGCAACAATGCAATGTTTGTACTTACTTTAAATGCAACCCACACAATATCAAACACTTCTCCTTCCAAAATCTTTCACTTCTAGAATTAGGGTAATTCACCTTCTTCACAACCTATTCCAAAAGGAAGATGAAACCAACATAAGATCATAAAGCTAAGAACCAACTAGGGCAAACTCTAAACTTGACACGCTCAACAACACGGGTGTGTCCCTGACCGTGCCCTAACTCCACAACACAGAAGCTTTTACACGCTCAACAACACGGGCGTGTTCATGGGCGTGTAATACATTCTGCCTCTCAACCACATTGACACGTCCAACATCATGAGCGTGCTCATGGCCGTGTCAAATCCCTAAAAACACAGTGGCTATGACACACTCAATAACACGGGCGTGTTACTGGTCGTGTCAATACCTAACCAACACAGTAACTATAACACGCTCAGTGACATGGGCGTGTCATTGCTCATGCCACTCATCCCAAAATACAGAACCATCGACACGCCCAAAATCCTGGACGTGCCCTTGGGCGTGTCAGGCAAAAAACCCAGATTCCGGCCAAAACAACAACACAACCAACAAAACACTTCCTTTCACCAAAAACCACTTCAATCAAACTCATCTCAACATACCCAAAAACCATAACAAACTTACAAAAACATCAAAAAAACTAATAACATACCTCTAACACAATTCAAAATCATCACCAAAAACGTAAAACACAACTATAAAACAATCACTTCCAACAACTTACTCTTTCCTTCAATCCATCCCCAAAATAAGAAATCAGTTACCCAAACACTCTTAAACCCATCTTAAACAAACACAAACACATACCATCCACAACTCAACTCAAAAACTCAAAGAAATCAAAGAGTCAAGTGAAACTCTTAACTTTTCAACTTGATCTCTTGAAATATTCCTTAGATCTTGAGTTTAGAGGTTCAAATCTCTCCCTTGTTCTCTTGTCTCTTTGTTAGCCGGTCAAAACAAAAGCAAAGGAAGAAGAAGAAGATGAGCCACGGCAAGGAAGAAAGAAAGAAGAAAGAGAAACACAATGTCAACCTCCTTTTCCTTAAAACCCTCTCAACCAAGCAATTATAATATTAAACTAATCCCATTTAATCTCTTCCACTCAATTAATTTCCTTATTATATAATTATTAAATTCAAAAACACAAAATATCTTCTTCAACTATCATCCTTTTGACTTTCCAATGACTTGTGTATATGTTGTATATATTCTAATATACACAACATATACACTCTCTTTAAAAACCCTTTTCTCTTCCAAATAAACATATACATTGAATCTAATGTAAACACTAATAAAGCCAAAACATCTAGGGTATGATGAAACCCACATAAGATCATAAAGCTAAGAACCAACTAGGGCAAACTCTAAACTTGACACGCTCAACAACACGGGTGTGTCCCTGACCGTGCCCTAACTCCACAACACAGAAGCTTTTACACGCTCAACAACACGGGCGTGTTCATGGGCGTGTAATACATTCTGCCTCTCAACCACATTGACACGTCCAACATCATGAGCGTGCTCATGGCCGTGTCAAATCCCCAAAAACACAGTGGCTATGACACACTCAATAACACGGGCGTGTTACTGGTCGTGTCAATACCTAACCAACACAGTAGCTATAACACGCTCAATGACATGGGCGTGTCATTGCTCGTGCCACTCATCCCAAAATACAGAACCATCGACACGCCCAAAATCCTGGACGTGCCCTTGGGCGTGTCAGGCCAAAAACCCAGATTCCGGCCAAAACAACAACACAACCAACAAAACACTTCCTTTCACCAAAAACCACTTCAATCAAACTCATCTCAACATACCCAAAAACCATAACAAACTTACAAAAACATCAAAACAACTAATAACATACTTCTAACACAATTCAAAATCATCACCAAAAACCTAAAACACAACTATAAAACAATCACTTCAAACAACTTACTCTTTCCTTCAATCCATCCCCAAAACAAGAAATCAGTTACCCAAACACTCTTAAACCCATCTTAAACAAACACAAACACATACCATCCACAACTCAACTCAAAAACTCAAACAAATCAAAGAGTCAAGTGAAGAACTCACCAAGAATGAAGAAACTCTTAACTTTTCAACTTGATCTCTTGAAATCTTCCTTAGATCTTGAGTTTAGAGGTTCAAATCTCTCCCTTGTTCTCTTGTCTCTTTGTTAGCCGGCCAAAACAAAAAGCAAAGGAAGGAGAAGAAGATGAGCCACGGCAAGGAAGAAAGAAAGAAGAAAGAGAAACACAAAGTCAACCTCCTTTTCTTTAAAACCCTCTCAACCAAGCAATTATAATGTTAAACTAATCCCATTTAATCTCTTCCACTCAATTAATTTCCTTATTATTTAATTATTAAATTCAAAAACACAAAATATCTTCTTCCACTATCATCCTTTTGACTTTCCAATGACTTGTGTATATGTTGTATATATTCTAATATACACAACATATACACTCTCTTTAAAAACCCTTTTCTCTTCCAAATAAACATATACATTGAATCCAATTTAAACACTAATAAAGCCAAAACATCTAGGGTATAATTTGGGATATTACAATTCTCCCCCTCTAAAAAGAAATTTTGTCCTCGAAATTACCTGATATCAAGTCCGAAACAATTGAGGATATTGATCTCGCATTGCTTGCTCACTTTCCCAAGTTGCCTCTTCTCTACCATGATTCTTCCATAGAACCTTCACCAATGGCACTCTCTTATTTCTCAACTCTTTTACTTCGTGTGCCAAAATAGTGATTGGTTCTTCTTCAAATGTAAGGTTCGAACTAACTTCAATGGATTCCACTAGCAAGATATGAGATGGATCCGATCTATATCTCCGCAACATAGAAACATGAAATACATTATGGATTCTATCCAATTCAGGCGGCAAAGCTAGACGATACGCAACTGGTCCAACCCTTTCCAATATCTCATACGATCCAATAAAACGAGGACTCAGTTTTCCTTTTCGACCAAATCTCAATATCTTTTTCCAAGGAGACACTTTCAAAAATACCATATCTCCCACATTATACTCGATGTTTCTCCTCTTCAAATCTGAGTAAGATTTCTGTCGGTCTGAAGCTATTTTCAATCTATTCCGAATCATCTTCACTTTCTCTTCAGTCTCTCTAACCAAATCAGGACCAATTAGCTTACCTTCACCAGTTTCATTCCAACATAAAGGTGTTCTACAACGTCTACCATACAATGCCTCAAATGGTGCCATTCCAATACTGGATTGATGACTGTTGTTGTAAGCAAATTCCACAAGTGGTAAAAATCTGTCCCAACTTCCAGAGAAAACAATGACACAACTTCTCAACATATCCTCAATAATCTGTATCACTCTCTCTGACTGTCCATCTGTCTGTGGATGAAATGCAGTACTAAAGTGCAATCGAGAACCCATAGCCCCATGTAAACTCTTTCAGAATCTTGATGTGAACCAGGGATCTCGATCCGACACTAAAGAAATCGGGACTCCATGCAACTTCACAATCTCACGGATATACAGCTCAGCTAACTTCTCAAGAGAATAATCCATCCGAACCGGAAGAAAATGAGATGTCTTTGTTAACCGATCCACAATCACCCAAATAGCATCATGCTTACTCTGAGTCAATGGCAACCCTGATACAAAATCCATTGTTACCCTCTCCAATTTCCATTCAGGCACTGTTAAAGGTTGAAGCAACCCTGTTGGAACTTGATGCTCAGCTTTTACCCTTTGACAAGTGAGACATTTGGACACAAATTCCGCTATGTCTCTCTTCATACCGGACCACCAATAATGCTGTCTTAAATCATAGTACATCTTTGTACTTCCCAGATGTATGGCAAAAACCAATTGGTGTGCTTCTTCCAAAATGATCCTTTTCAAATTATCATCATCAGAAACACACAGCCTATCCTTGAACCAAAGACTACCATCACTTTTCACAAGAAAATCTCGGCTCTCTCCACTTCGGCAATCTGAAACAATCTTTTGAATTTTCTTATCCGCCAATTGAGCCTCCTTTATCTGATCCAACAATACTGGTCTCAACTGCAGCTGAGCTAATAATGCACCATCATTACATACTTCAAAACTAGCATGCAACGCTCTCAACTCAACAAGCAACGAGAGTGAATAAACAGCCAAACCTGCTAAAGATTTCTGACTTAAGGCATCAGCAACAACATTTGCCTTACCTGGATGGTAATTAATCAAACAGTCGTAGTCTTTAATCAGTTCTAACCATCGTCTTTGCCGAAGATTCAGCTCCTTCTGAACACCCAAATATTTCAAACTTTTGTGATCTGTATAGATAAAACATTTCTCTCCATACAAATAGTGGCGCCAAATCTTCAAAGCAAATACTATAGCCGCCAACTCCAAAACATGAGTGGGATAGTTAAGCTCATGCGGCTTCAACTGCCGAGAAGCATAAGCTATAACTTTACCCTCTTGCATCAACACACACCCTAAACCACTATGTGAAGCATCACTGAAAATCACATATGGTTTATCTTCCACGGGTAAAGTAAGAACAGGTGCTTGAGTCAACATCTCTTTCAACTGCTCAAAGCTAGATTGACACTGATTCGTCCACACAAATCTAAATCCTTTCCGGAGCAATCGGGTGAGTGGAGTGGCTATCAAAGAAAAACCTTTCACAAAGCGTCGATAATAGCCTGCCAAACCCAGAAAGCTTCTAACTTCTGTCACAGACTTTGGTGGGCTCCAATTCAAAATAGCTTCAATTTTACTTGGATCAACTCTAATACCATCTGCTGAAATAATATGACCAAGAAAAGTCACTTGGTTAAGCCAAAACTCACACTTTGATAATTTAGCATGCAGCTGCTTCTCTCTTAATATCTGCAACACAATCCGTATATGCTTGTCATGTTCCTCCTCATTACGTGAATACACCGAGATATCATCAATAAAAACCACCACAAATTGGTCCAGATAGGGTCTAAACACCCTATTCATCAAATCCATGAAAGCTGCAGGTGCATTCGTCAACCCAAAAGGCATTACTAAAAACTCATAATGCCCATACCTGGTGCGGAAGGCTGTCCTAGGAACATCTTCAGCTCTCACTTTCAACTGATGGTACCCTGATCTCAAATCAATCTTGGAAAACACTGATGCTCCCTTCAATTGATCAAAGAGATCATCAATCCTAGGCAAAGGATATTTATTCTTAATAGTCACTTTGTTCAATTGCCTATAATCAATGCATAACCTCATGGTACCATCCTTCTTCTTCACAAACAATACAGGAGCTCCCCAAGGAGAAACACTGGGGCGAATAAATCCTTTATCCAACAACTCCTGTAACTGCACCTTCAATTCTCTCAATTCAGCAGGTGCCATGCGATAAGGAGTGATAGAGATGGGAGTGGTACCAGGCAACAAATCGATACCAAACTCAACCTCTCTCTCAGGTGGCAACCCTGGCAACTCCTCTGGAAACACGTCTGAAAAATCTGCAACTGTGGTAATATCATTAAATTGAGAACCCCCTACTCTAGTATCCACAACATGAGCAAGGTAAGCATCACACCCTTTTCTAATCAACCTTCTAGCTGTTACAGTTGATACAAACAAGGATGCAAGCTGTCTCTGCTCACTGGACACCATTACACTCCTACCATCAAAAGTTCTCAAAGTGACACATTTCTTTTGACAATCTACCACAGCTCCATGCCTAGACAACCAGTCCATGCTCAAAATCAAGTCATACTCTTTAAAAGGCATTTCAATCAAGTCTCCACAAAACTCCTCACCTTGCACCACAACTGCACTATCCCGGTGCACCTTGCTAACAACCACACTATTCCCTAACGGATTTGTCACCAACACATCAAATCCTAGGGACTCAGAATGCATTTCAGACACAGGCAAAATAGATGCACTAATATATGAATGAGTTGAGCCTGGATCAATTAAAGCAAGAACTGAAATGCCAAATAAAGAGAAAGTACCAGCAATGACTGCAGAAGCATCTGGTTGTCTTTGCATCACATATACTCGTTGAGAAGGCCCAGCCTCATCTGGCCTAGTATCCCTGGATGAAGATCCTCCTCTACGACTATACCCAGGTCTACCCCCTCTGGTGAAACTTCTGCCCCCTCGACCTCCTCTGGCACTAGATCGAGAAACTGCAAAATCTGCCGACCTCTGCTCTTGCATCTCTGGACACTCTCTAATAAAATGATCAGGAGAACCACATCTGAAGCACACAGCTGGTCCACTACTCTACCAACAAGCACCTCTATGTGACCCTCCACACTGAGCACACACAGGTAGAAGGGATCTCTGAACTACAGGAGTCGGAGCACTCGCTACTGAAACTGTATGTCTCGATCTCGGTCTCTGCAACTGAACTGACCTACCAGCCTGCCTCTGACTCGGACTGATCCTGGGAACAATACTTCCCCTACCTCTCTTCACAGATGAAGACCCTGCCTCAAACTGGGGTCTCCTAACCCTGGTCTCCTCCTCTATAGCAGCTGCTGCAATACACTGGGCTCTCTCCACACTCCTAGCTGCAGAAACAAGCTGGGAAAAATCCTGGTATCTCGAACCGGCCACAAGACACATAATTGAGGGTCTCAACCCCTCCTCAAACCTTCTACACCAGTTGATCTCATCAGAAATAATTCCCCCAGCGTAATGGCTCAACCGGATGAACTCTAGCTCATACTCTATCACAGTCCGGTGATCTTGCCTCAAGGTCAAAAACTCCATCTTCTTCACATCTTTATACTCCCTCGGAGTATATTTCAGCTTAAACTCTCGTAGAAAATCACTGTAGGATAATGTTGGTGGATCATCCATAGCATGCGGAACTGTCTTCCACCAATCATAAGCATCCTTCTGCAACAGTGATCTGGCATAATCAAATTTTTTTGCTGGAGTGGCTTGCAACTGAATGAAAATCCTTTGAACCTTATCCAGCCACTGCTCAGCTACCGCTGGATCAATAGTACCCAGAAAATCTTCTGCTCCATACTTTCTTAATTTATCATACTGTCTCACTGGTACCATTGGCTGGGGTGGGGGTGGCGGTAGTTGCACTGGTGCCTGCCTCAATAAATCAACCATATGCCTAAGCCAAACTGGCGGAACCTCCTCATCAGCTGGTCTCCCTGACACAGAAACAGGTGCCTCTCCAGTTCTATCCACTCTAGCTCCCTCATCAGGAGCTATATTCTCAGCACTACCCTCAACAGATTGACGTGAATGAGGATCCATTATAACCTATATCTGCAAACACAGCAGAATACACCACATAAAGATCAGAGACTGCCAATACCAACCATGTATTTTATTCAAAATCCACTTTTTAAAATCAAAGTATTCTTTTTTCTTACACTTGTCCTAGGTTGAGAATCTCAAACCTAGGCTCTGATACCAAAATAATTGTAACACCCCTATATCCCGTATACGTACCAAGCATGCTTATATGATCGTAAAATACGTATACTGAATATAGAAAATGCCACAGTTTAAAAATACACAAATCATATCTTTAAAATAAGTGAAACAAATCTCAACATTTAAAAGAAATACAAAAGACACTATATATAAAAATGTTTAGTAATCCGCAGCGGAAGTTATTACAAACTTTTACAAGTTCAAATACATAAAATCAAAATATACAAAACATAGAATATATATATATACATGATTGGCAGCTTGATTCTCTGATCTTTAAGCTCTAGCCCAACTCTTCAAGCATAAACTCAACTAGGTCTAGAGGAATCCTCAGTCTCAACCCTATCAACTCTACCACCTGCGCGATGAACCACAATCGCGCTGAGCCAACAACTCAGTAGTACAAACCATAATGATAATATGAAATGTCAATATCAATATCATACATTCAACCAATAAAAATCATATGTATGAATGTTACATTTCATTATTTAAATAATCATATCATCATCCATTATACTCATTCAAATAAGACACCTATGGGCCCAACTAGCATTTAATATGATATTCAAAATTCAGAGTTGCTGCTTTGGTCCATAAACACAATAATCAAGCCCGTAGGCAATATACATATCTCTCTATCCATGGATAGGGTAACAGACCCAGTCTCTTGGACCATCAACTCAACAATTTTGAGGAGATCCTCAACCCGGCTAGACTGTTACCTGCAACAGACCCAGTCTCTTGGACCATCAACCCGACTAATCGAGGAGATCCTCAACCCGGCTAGACTGTTACTATTCATATATTTCATATTCACAATTCTCATAGTGTAACAGACCCAGTCTCTTGGACCTCAATTCAACTCAATTTGAAGAGATCCTCAACCCGGCTAGACTGTTACTATTCATTTTATAGGCATGCCGCCAAATCCAGAACTCTGAAATTGAATAAACATATTAAACATACAATTATTTCATTTGCCTCTTTATCATTTTCTTTCTCAATTCCTATCTCATACTCAAATAGGCAATCATGCCTCATCAATTTCATTTACATAACCATGTCCAACAACAATGGTTTCATTATATCTCCATTCACATCAAGACAATTCATCATCATACATATAGCACATTACATTCCACAAGATTCACAATGTGCAAAATATCAAATTATTCATATATATGTATATCAACAATGCCACAGAAAAAGGATGTATGCAACAATGCAATGTTTGTACTTACTTTAAATGCAACCCACACAATATCAAACACTTCTCCTTCTAAAATCTTTCACTTCTAGAATTAGGGTAATTCACCTTCTTCACAACCTATTCCAAAAGGAAGATGAAACCCACATAAGATCATAAAGCTAAGAACCAACTAGGGCAAACTCTAAACTTGACACGCTCAACAACACGGGCGTGTCCCTGACCGTGCCCTAACTCCACAACACAGAAGCTTTTACACGCTCAACAACATGGACGTGTTCATGGGCGTGTAATACATTCTGCCTCTCAACCACATTGACACGTTCAACATCATGAGCGTGCTCATGGCCGTGTCAAATCCCCAAAAACACAGTGGCTATGACACACTCAATAACACGGGCGTGTTACTGGTCGTGTCAATACCTAACCAACACAGTAGCTATAACACGCTCAGCGACATGGGCGTGTCATTGCTCGTGCCACTCATCCCAAAATACAGAACCATCGACACGCCCAAAATCCTGGACGTGCCCTTGGGCGTGTCAGGCCAAAAACCCAGATTCCGGCCAAAACAACAACACAACCAACAAAACACTTCCTTTCACCAAAAACCACTTCAATCAAACTCATCTCAACATACCCAAAAACCATAACAAACTTACAAAAACGTCAAAACAACTAATAACATACTTCTAGCACAATTCAAAATCATCACCAAAAACCTAAAACACAACTATAAAACAATCACTTCCAACAACTTACTCTTTCCTTCAATCCATCCCCAAAACAAGAAATCAGTTACCCAAACACTCTTAAACCCATCTTAAACAAACAGAAACACATACCATCCACAACTCAACTCAAAAACTCAAACAAATCAAAGAGTCAAGTGAAGAACTCACCAAGAATGAAGAAACTCTTAACTTTTCAACTTGATCTCTTGAAATCTTCCTTAGATCTTGAGTTTAGAGGTTCAAATCTCTCCCTTGTTCTCTTGTCTCTTTGTTAGCCGGCCAAAACAAAAGCAAAGGAAGGAGAAGAAGATGAGCCACGGCAAGGAAGAAAGAAAGAAGAAAGAGAAACACAAAGTCAACCTCCTTTTCCTTAAAACCCTCTCAACCAAGCAATTATAATATTAAACTAATCCCATTTAATCTCTTCCACTCAATTAATTTCCTTATTATTTAATTATTAAATTCAAAAACACAAAATATCTTCTTCCACTATCATCCTTTTGACTTTCCAATGACTTGTGTATATGTTGTATATATTCTAATATACACAACATATACACTCTCTTTAAAAACCCTTTTCTCTTCCAAATAAACATATACATTGAATCCAATTTAAACACTAATAAAGCCAAAACATCTAGGGTATAATTTGGGATATTACAGGTTTTCTCTAGTTTAGTATCAACAGCTAGAAATGTAGAGAAAGCTTAAGAGTCTATAGCTGCTTTAGTGTTGGAAGAAAGTAAGGGTAGGACTGATAGGTATTTGTTTTTGGATGGTTTTATTTTCTATAATAGATAAATTTGAGGATGAAATTATTTAAGAGGCAGAGAATTGAAACATCTGTAATTTTGGATACAATTAATATAATTAATATGGAGGGTTAGTTAATATGTTAGAAGAAAGAGAAGCAAGATATAAACATAATATATACAAAATATATTCATTGTATATATAATGTATACACAATATTTACATGATATAAATAAGAAAATATATGGACATGCATGACGTATACATAAAGTATACATGATGTATACACGTATACATAAATACTAGAAGAGTTAATAATAATAAAAGTAAAAAGTCAAAGTAGGAAATGGATGGGAAAAGGAAAGAAAAAAATATTAAATTAATAAAATAATTAATTAATTAATATATATATATATGAATGGAAAGGAAGAAGGAAATTAAAAACGAGTCTTTATTTTCTTCTTCCAACATCCATGACTGAATTTTCATGAGAGAGAGAGAAAACTAGTTTCCTTAAAACATACAAAATTTAACTAAAAACCTAAAGAAGTCAAGTGGATGTTAAAGATTTATCAAGAATCAAGTATGTTTTCTTTTATTTAAACTTGTTTTCTCTAGATTTTAAGATTGTGTATAATTTGGTTAGTGAGAGGAAATTGATTTTAATTGTTAAAATAGATAGTTATGAAGCTAATATAATGGATATATGATGATTTAGTGATTAATTGGTTGCGATGGGCTTGAATGGTGAAATTAGAGTTATTGGATGAATATTTGAATTTTTTATTTTTGATGGAGTTGATTATAATTGTTGAAATGAATTATTTTGAAACCATTTTGATGAGTATATAATGATTTTATGGTTGGATGATAGAAATGAGTTGGTTATGGTGAAGTTTGAGAAAGGTAGTAAGGGAAAATTAGGGTCTTTGTTTGAAGTTTGATAGAATTTGTAATTAGTGGCAGTTTGGTATAAATTAAACATGAAAATGATTCTAATTAAATAATTTTTCTTTTTTTGTTGTTTATATATGTGTTTAGGCCAGATTTGCCCTAAAGGATGTATTTAGGGTTTTGGAGAAGTAAGAAGTGGAGAGTAAATTGGGTGGATGAGATTTTGAAGGTTAGTACATACTTAACATTTAAATTGAACATTCCTAGTTGACATCATCCTTATTAGCACAATTTGAAGGACTTCGTATTTCCTTTAAAGTGACATTATGAATGAATGTGGTCATTCTTATCAAAGTTGTGAATTGTGCATTAGTTTGTGACTAAAAAAATATGGTTTTATGGTAAATAATAATGTTTTATATAATGTGTTGAAAAATGTGGAATAATGTGGAATATGGAGGTGATCATGGTTTGAGTTGATCATGAGAAACATGTGGAAATTGTAAGAAAAGAAATGATAAATGGGATGAAAATGTATAATGTTGATGTGTGTGTTTGCCTTGCATAATTATATGTTCTAGAATATTGAGGTTGGTATTGTCAAGATGGCATGCTAATGACTCGTCATAACGTTTTATTATGCCTTCGAAAAAGACACACTGGTGTCGGACACTATGATGTCGAGGGGGCAGCCTTTGATCGGTACTATATGACACTTAACCTCCGATGTCAATAGAAAGCGACCTTCATGTAGTATTTTATGATACTTGACCTCCGATGTGGAGAGGAGATGGCCTTCGGGTGGTATTATATGACACTTAGATACTCGATGTCGGACCTTCGGGTCATTATAGGCCAAATCAATATTTTTGAAACTTGGATATTGTGTAGGGGTTTGTTTAGGCCCAATGAGTATGTTTGTGTTATGTATATTAGATTTAAGAGTTGATGAATGTGTAATTGAGCATTGCATATTAAATGAGGCACAAATCATTTTTATGGCATGAGAAAAAAAATATTGGTTTTATGTATTTATTGTTATCAAAGCATGTACCACTAAGCAGTTAGCTTAGCGCAGCTGAAATGTAACGTACAGGTGATAAGATTGCAATGCAGGGGAGTTCTAATAGACCCAGGCAGGTCTAGGTCCTGAGACTGAGCTTGAAGGCAGGGTATTGTCATGAGACCAAATCAGTTTATGCTACATTGCATGTAAAGTTATTGTATAATTTTGTATTTATATATAATGTACATTAACTGTATTTAATAAATACTTAGTTATGGAAGGAGAAATGATGGATTTTGTGGAATGGAATTTTGGGAGTGTGATTTTGTTATAGGTTGAGTAACTTGTGATTTGGGAATTATAAAATTACAGGCAAAACACTGTCTAATTTTTTTTAGATATTTTCTTTTATAAATTAATCAAATTATATTTTAACTATAGTTATCCCATTGCAGCAGATACATTTATAGTGTTGTATTTTTATATTATCAATTGAGAGTATTTCTATAGTTAATTACTATAGCACTATTGTATTCTATAAATGCACTGTATGTAACACCTGAATTTTTATTAAAGGATAATTAAATAAATAATTTGGAAGGTTAAGTGAGTTGTTCGAAGAGGGAATATGCTAATGTATATGTCAAATATAAAAAAAATATATACTTAAAGTATAAAAGTAAAATAGTAAGAAGGGTAAAATGGTAAAAAGATAAAAAGTTAAAGTTAAAAAGAAAAAAAAGGTATAAATAAATATAAATAAACATTTAAATTAAAATTCATTTTTTGGATGGAAGAATGAAAATATCTATATTATTAATTAATTAATTATTATTGTTTAGGAAGAATAAAAAGTCAAATATCCATATTTATCATCTTCTTCTTCTTCTCTTCAAGCCATGGATGAATTTTGAAGGTTTTAAGGGAGGATTTTTCTCTTTCATACACCAAATTTAATCAAAATTTCCAAAAGAATTAAGGAGCTTTTAAGGAAATTACAAGAAAGAGGTAAGACCTTTTTTTTTTGGTAGCTTTTCTTTAAGTATATGAATATGTGTAATTTGAAAATTTCATGGAGTATGAGATAATTGTTTAAATGGGTTTGGATGATGTTAGTTTGGTGTGGAGACAATGATTTTTGTGGTTAAATAGTTAAAACAATTAAGGTTGATGATAGTTTGGAAGAAGATGATTTAGGGTTTGGATGAGAATTTGATAAATAATTGATGTAGGATGATTTTAATTACTTAAATAATGTTAAAATATGATTTTAAATATATAATGAAACTTAAAATATAAATTGGAATTGGTTAGAATGAATTTTTAGAATCAAAGAGGGTTAGGGCAAATTTTGGTAGTTTGAAGGGATTGAATATAAATTGAGTTTCATTGCGTAAAATGTGTTGGAATGTGCTTCTAGAGACATAATTGAGCTTAAAACTCTATTTGGAAATGATTAAAATTGACTTCCAAGGTTAAAGTACATTAGGGAAAAAAATATGAAAACTTGACGGAATTATGCTAAATTAAATTTATTAGTTAAAATGCATAGAAATGTGATTATAATTTGTTGAGTATACTAACATTTTGATTAGGAAGTGAGTGGAGTTAAATTCCCATAACCAAGTGAAGAAGGGCAATAGAAGAACTTGGTGTGGGTGGAGTTTTCGCTGACATTGTGTCATTCGTAAGGTTAGTACATACTTGGGAATCTATCTTAATTAATTGCTTTGGTTAAAACATGGAACATTGCATGGGAATGTATGTGTTATGTTACAAGATCACGAATACATGTATGTGTTAAGCATTGTTTGTAATAACAATGCATGACTTGATTTAATTGTGGCATGTTAAGCCATTAAAGAATGGCTAATAGTGATGATATATGTAAATTATGAAAAGTGCTATTTATGCACTAAAATGTGAAATTGGTCACATTTGCAAAATAAATGTTAATGATGTTGAATATGTATTGAAAAATGGAAAATTAAAATGAAATGTGGGAAAACATGAGAAAAATGGAATATGAGAAATGTAAATTGCATGTTACCTTATATGATGTCTAGTTTCAAGTATTTTTTTTGGGTGAGACATAGGGGTGTCACAATTATGTTTACGCCTCCGAGTGAGACACATTGGTGTCACAGTTTTAATTACACCGTTAGGCGAGACATGTGGGTGTCATTGACATTGAGATAAGCCAAAATAATATTTTTGGAACTAGACCAATATATAAGAATTTTTGGACCCAATGTATGTGTTGGTGATTAATTTGTTGATTATTTGCATATACTTTGCTTGACATTAAGGCATAATGCATCATCTGGTATTTAATTTAAAAAGTTATTTTTAGTAAAAAAAAGTATGTACCACTAGGCTTTTAGCTTAGCGCGATTGCATTTCATTGCATAGGTGACAGAGTAGATCCAGAGGGTCCAGAGACCTACCCAGGTCTAGATTTTGGATAGTGTACTTGAAGTTGCTTTCACCACGAGACCAAACGGCCAGCATATCATGTTTATATTTCTATTTTGTATAAATATATATGTGCATATAACATAATAACTTGTATAAATATTATAAAGTTTAAAGTTTGTTAATGTAAAATTAAGTATTTAGATATTTTGAGTATATATATATGGTAGTGTTGAAAGATTATTGAGCCATTGAGCACTTTTGGAGATATAGATGAGTAAATAAATTTTTGGGAACGTCAAAAATAGAGACAAAACTCTGGCGAATTTTTTCTAGAGATTTTTCATTAAATTTTATATTCTTGGTAATTAAATTACTTGTATATATATATTTATCTATTAAGACATGTTTTGAGGACTAAAACATTTTCTTATAATAATTGAAAATTTCATATGATCAAGATATTAACATTCTTATATTCTATATACGTATTTTACATATACATGGTATATGTACTATACATATATAGGGTATAAGGGTGTTATATTTATTTTGGTATAGGTTTGAGGTTATCAACCTAAGTGAGTTTTTAAGAGAGAGAAAGCAAATTTTAAATGTGATTTTAGATTATCATACATTCATATGCATTAGCATTTAAACTGGTCTCTGATGTGGCAATTTTTATTGTTGTAACAAATATAGGTTGGTATGATATCTAGGATGCAC
Organism: Garcia nutans; assembly: GCA_947685225.1. Classification (NCBI taxonomy): domain Eukaryota; kingdom Viridiplantae; phylum Streptophyta; class Magnoliopsida; order Malpighiales; family Euphorbiaceae; genus Garcia; species Garcia nutans. The sequence goes on along the minus strand of CANTUV010000007.1, from coordinate 23,639,686 downwards.
CAGTCTAGTAAGGGGAGTATAGAGAGTATTACTTCCAAAGAGAATGTTGTTTTAGTTAGTGCTGAAATTGCTGGGGAGGCATCACTGCCAGCTAGACCAGCAGCTCAAGAGGTGCCACCAATCTGGGTGTAGTAAATGGCGGAGTTGCTTAGACAAGTCCCAGTATAGCAGCAACAGCAGACCAGAAAGTATGATAAGTTGAGAAAATATGAGGCTACATGTAACACCCCTATACTCTATATATGTACTATACTTATACCAAGTATACACACAGTACGTATATAAAGTATAAAGATGTCACTTTTCAATACTATTTAAAACCTTTACCTTAATTACAACCCATGAAATACATTTTATTTAAAGAACATTTACAAAATCATTATACTTTTGATGATATTACATATGTATAAATTACATTGTCTTTTCCAAAATTTACTTACATATATATTTACATTTTTATCAAAATACAACATACTAAAATTGTACATGCATGCACTACCTTCTAGTTGGTCTCGAAATACTCTTACCCTTCTCATGCCATAACCTTTTGACTCCCGAATCAATCATCTATTCACCTGCGCGATTTACACAACCGCGCTAAGCTCGAAAGCTTAGTAGTATAAATAAAGATTATAAATATACATTACAGAAAATCATACTTTCATGTATCATTATTTTCTTATCATGTTTTCCATTTTTAATGCACTTTTCATATATTTCCACTAGTCTCATAATTTATATACATATTCACATATATCATTTAAACAAACCACAATTCAATGACTTATTAGAACATTCATAAAATAATACTCACAATGTCTACATCCAAATACATATTACACGTCATATTGTATTTTCATAATCTCATCATTCAGCATAGTTTCTCAAACCACATTCCTTTTCAATAATTTACTTATGTATTGTAATCATATCATATTTCATAACATTACATTTCATTATAGTATTCAATTGAATTATCATTCATGATTCACATTTAAGCAAAGACAAGCATGGGCCCAAAAAGGATCTAATATGCTATTCAAAGTTCAGAGTTACTGCTTTGGTCCATAATCAAATTTATCAAGCCCGTAGGCGATATATATATCCATGGATAATGTAACAGACCCAGTCTCTTGGACCTCAACCCGGCTAGACCCTAGGACCCCAGTATCTTGGTCCTCAACCCGGCTAGACTGTTACAGTTTTTGAGGCTTACGACCCGGTCTTTTCACCCCCAAAAACATCATATTTCACATTTTTCAGCTCGGCTCGGCTTACGACCCGGTCTTTTCACCTGCCCAGCGATTCTTAGGCATGCCGCCAAACCCAGAACTCTGAAAATTGAATAACATACTAGGCACACAATTAATTCATTTATCTCATTATTAATCTCTTTCACAATTCATTTCTCATTTCATTTCTCATAATCCAACTAGGCTCATTGCCTTAGTTTATAATCTTTTCTCATTTTTCTCATACTTCTATTTCATCTCAATATCACATTTTTCCACATTTCTTTTCTTATACAATACATTACTCAATTGCATTGATACATCAACATAATTCACATTATGCATACCATAACATATAATTCAGTCATCAATAATATATCAAGCAACTTAACACATTTCTCAACTAAATGTGTTAAGTCCTAATGTCATATAAATGCATGCAATCATTCAAAGCTTGTACTTACCTCTAAGAGCAACATCAATTTCGAACTCCTCTTCAAAGAATCCTTTAACATTTGGATTAGGGCACTCAAATCTCTTCAAAACCTAATCCAAAGGTGATTATACACACTCACTTAGTGATACACATAAGAAAATAAGAATAAAAACTAACTAGGGCAAATTCTACACATGACACGCTCACCAACACAGGCGTGTCCCTGATTTTGCCCTAAACCAACAACACAGAAGCTTTGACATGCTCCGTAACATGGGCGTGTCACTGGACGTGTCATTCATTCTGCCTCCCAAAAATATTGACACGCCCAACAACATGGGCGTGTTCATGGCCGTGTCAATTACTTTATCTCACAGTAGCTATGACACGTCCAATGACATGGTCATGTCACAAACGTTAAACTCAGCACTGTTGACACGCCCAACGACATGACCATGTCACTAGCCTTGTCAGAAAAAAATCATGCATTTCGAACTCTCATCCTTAAAAGCACAATCACTCCAAAATCCATATTACAACACCCTTAATCAACATCTTAGTTTATATTCATAAATCATCTATCAATTCAACACTTATATAACTTCAACATATCATAATAATAATCATTATATACATCATCCATGTACCAATTACTCAATTCCCCAACTCATTTATACTAAACCCTTACTAAACAATTTCAACAACTCATCATCATCCTCACAAATACCCATATTATCATCATCTAAATACCAATTCAACATATATATATATATGCTTCAATCTTTCATTATCATCATCTTCACACACTAACCATATCAAATATAAACTCAATCTATAGAAATCAACACAAGGAAAAGAACACTTACATGAATTCATTGTCAAATCTTTAATATCCACCTTCAATTCTCTTAAAGCCCTTATGAATTTGATGTGTATGACAACAAAATCACACCTTTCTCTCTCTCTCTCTCTCTCTCTCTCTTTCTCTCTCCCATGTTCTAGAGGAAGAAGAAGAATAAGAAAGAAAGAAAGAAAAAAATTCTTTTCTTCCCTTTTCAAACTTATCTTATATATATATATATAATATAATTAAATACCCCTAAAAATTCTCCACCACAATATTTGTCCTTCCCTTTGACTTTCTTTTCTTCTTTTTCTCTTGTCATTATTATCATTATTATTATTAATTAATTATTTACAATTTACTTTTCTTACACCACTATATATATCATGTATATGTGGTGTATATGTTGATATATGTATATGTCTTATATATTGTATTTATATTTCTCATATTTTTCAAATACAATATATACATATCATCCTTCATATACATCTATCTCTTATAATATTTTCTTTACATATTTCACCAACATACTCTCTCACAACTACTATTCCAAAGCACATCAAAAATCGGGGTATTACAATTCTCTCCCCCTTAAATAATTTTGTCCTCGAAATTATCCAGTACAGTAACAATCCATTCTTAACAAAATATCATCTTAATTTTCATATGAAGTTAATCATATTCTTAAGTTATTATTTTATCAAATCACATAATCTCTACTCTCCCCCTTAGACTCAATCATCTTCTCCCAATTTCATAACTTATCATTATATATATCTATATATATCTTATTACTTTCTCAACAAAGCAATCAAGATAACTCATTACATTCCCAATTAATTTATCTTTATACAAGAATCAGCTCCTCTTATAATATACATATACCTCACTCATCTATTACGTTCAAGATATTTTATCACTTCATCTCTTTATAGATACTCTCTTAACTTTAAATTTAGAGGTTATTGAATTATATCCTAATGTTGACTGTCCCATCACTACAATCATTTTCAAAATAAACACTTATCAAATCTTAATTTATAACAATATTCTTATTTTTCATACACTTAATTCCTTCTTTAATATACTTTTCGCTTAACTTTAATATTAATACAACGCCTTTAAACTTACTTTATAGATAATCAATCTTTTTCCTTTTTATCATCATTTACAACTGACATATCTTAACTTATTCATGTCCATACACATATCAGAATATTACATCATATACATTATCACATAAATCTTATACTCTTAATACAACTATATATATTAAATCTCAATAATGATTTGCAATCTTAGCGAAATCTAGATCAATTGATCTATCTGTCATAATATACCAATGTCTCAATCTTATTCGATTCATGCCAATAATTAACTTATTTAAACTTATCATTAGATTTCAATATATGACCTAATTCTATTAGGTCAAGCTTATATTCAAATTCTAATATCTTCGGATCCATCTTTTCAACTTTCTGAAATTATGATTATTTATAACAAATCACTTTAAATTATTTTTCAATATTCATATATTTTGTTTTCTATCATCTTAGTACAATTTCCACAAAATTCTCATGATTATCTCGTACTATATTTATTACCCATAGTTCATTCACTTAAATATTATGTCCATCAACTTATTCACCTTATACCATTATGAACATACTCAGTATAACTTTCAATCACATTTTGTAATTTCTCCCATTTATCATCACCTCACCTTTTCATACCATTACTATATTTACATAATCACCTTTCTATCGCATTATCCATAACTCAATACATTTTCATAGTTCTCTTCTCTTTCTATACTTTCTATAATTATAAACAAATTTCTAACATAAAATTTTAAGGTACAATCATACCAACCATAACTCTTGACCATGTTTCTTGAAGTATAATTATCAATCTTACAAAAATTATCCTACGATCATATCATCCCAGGCCCATGTCCGTGGATAACAAAACTAACCGCCCAAATATACTAAACAAATCATATGGCCATAGTAGATTAATGGTCACGCCTGTGGCTTATTAATCAATATTGCCCCTCTATTATTCTTTTTCAAACATTTCCAATTACAATGCTAAGTTTGTATCACAAATATTACATATTCATTCTCTAAACTTTTGCTACACCAAGAGTTAACACATTTCAACTCCGTTTCAAAACAATTTGTACTCGATCATATGATCATCATTAGTCTAACTCATGTTTCAACAATATTATCATTAACATCTCTTATGTATACACATTCGGTCATATGCAAATTTTACAGAATTTTCATTTATTACTCCATTTCTAATCTATCTCTTATAAAAATTTTCATATATTATACTTTCCCTTTTTCCTTACAATCTCTTATTATACACATATACACAGAACATTTCCACATGCATATACCTTGGGCCCAAAACATTATATGATAGTTAAGTTCAGTTATTACCATAACAATTTCACCGTCCAGTCTTACTCGAGTCCATTCTCACTCTCAATTTCGTCACATAGTCTAGCTCTGCGCATGTCAAGACCTCATCTTTCTTAGGTCCACTAATACTTGCAATATCATTCTCAATACCACTAGACAAGTAGTTATACCACATACACATTCATAGGTCACATTCATAATGTGACTTACTTTTCACATTTTCCTACATATTACAATTGCGTTCATGTTGAAAAACTCATCTCACATATCATATGCATGTATACTCATAATCATACAATTATATTTAATTTCTCTTTTACATACAATCCATACAAATTTAACATTTATTATTTTTCATTAAACATTATCATTCTCATTCTTTTGACATGGCTTAGGTTATTCATCAACTCAACATATATATACACTCTAACAATAATAACACTTCACATAAATCTTAGTCATATTTCTAAAGTGACATCTCTCTCACATTTGTTTTTAAATGCATTTAGTATACCTTTCATATCCATTTTCATCATTGCCAGTCAAATTACTTAAAGTAACTCATTTTCACTTGCTTAGTCCTTTTTCCTTTATTTCAAAACAAATTTTCATATTATCAATCACATTACCCACTTCATAGTACTTTCATAAGCAATAATATTCGTTTCAAATAGCTCATATGCTTAATATACATTAAACTATCGATATCTAAATAATCCTCATCAAAATTCTATTAAAACTCTAAACTCTCAACTTACTACTTTACCTAAACTTCAATTTACTAATCTCATTTTCTTAATATTAACTTTAAAAACATTATATTTATATATATATATATCCTAATGTAACATCAAAACATATCATTTTCACACTTATTAAAGCTCATTTCAAAAATTCAAAATTCACATATTACTACCATTAACATGAGCTTTATCAACACTTAAGCATATCACATTTCTAGCATTAAAATCACAATGTTTGCATTAAAACAACAATGCAAACAACACCATTATATCTCCTTACTTTAACCAACATCATCCCCTTTTTTAAAAACCTTAACTTTATATCACCAAACCTTAAATTTTCACACTTCATCTATAACAATCTACTCACTCAATATTCCACCATACTCTCTTCATTTTAATATCATATCTATCCATTTTAATAATCGAACAATAATTCCTCTCTCTAGCAATCCAAACATAAGCTTTATTAAAAAAAATCCAAACTTTAGAGAAAAGCGTACTTACTTAAATCTAAATTTTTTTTACTCATTTCCAACATTATTCTCATATTCATTTCTTTATAACCTATTTCACAAGCACACTTCAATAATAAAAAATTTCAAAATTTACTTTACTTAAGTAAACTCCAATTCTTTAATTTATCAATTAAAATTATACAAAAAAAATTTTCCATATCATTTCTTTCTCTAGTTTTACTTTCATGTAGAACCTCATTCACACACTATCATCCATCTCATGTAATTCAAATACAACACAAATCACATAATGCCACATCCGAGACCAACCTAGGTGTTAATGCATATGCATGTATCACAAATTTCACTTTTCAAAAAATTTTCCTCTTCTCTTTTTAAATCTACTTAGGCTGAGAATCTCAAACCTAAGCTCTGATACTAAAATAATTGTCACACCCCTATACTCTATATATATACTATACTTATACCATGTATACATGTCACTTTTCAATACTATTTTAAACCTTTACCTTGATTACAACCCATGAAATATATTTTATTTAAAGAACATTTACAAAATCATTATACTTTTGATGATATTACATATATATATATATATATTACCTTGTCTTATCCAAAATTTACTTATATATATTTACATTTTTATCAAAATACAACATACTAAAATTGTACATGTATGCACTACCTTCTAGTTGGTCTCGAAATACTCTTACTGTAACACCCTCATACTCTATATAGGTATTATACATATACCTAGTATACATACAATACGTATATAGAGTGTAAGAATGTCACTTCTAGTTTTAATTTTAAAAAAAATCTTATCCAAGTTCAAACAATACTATCTTTAGATTTTAATAACATTTAGTAAATCATTATACATATGAATATATGATTGTGAATAATATAACAAAATTAAACTTTACATGTATGCATCACCTTCTAGTTGGTCTCAGAACACTCTTACCCTTCTCGTGGCATAACTGCTTGATTTCCCGATCAACCGCATAATCACCTGCGCGATCACACAACCGCGCTAAGCCCGAGAGCTTAGTAATACAAATAAATCATATACACATACAATAGAGAAAATCATATTTTCATTTTAACTTATTATGTCATTATTTTCTTACCATGTTTTTCCCTTTTTGGCTATACTTTTCATATATATATACTTCTACTAATGTTTTACCAATATACATATTCATACATTTTATTTCAGTAATTCACAATCCAATGACTTATCAAAGTCTTCATGAAACAATATCCACTATTTTCACATTCATATATATTTCACACATCATATAGCATCATATACAATTTACACATCATAAACTCATCATTTCACATAGCTTCACAAGCTATACTCATCTTCAATAATTCACTTATGTATTGTATGCATCTCATTCCATAGTTATCACTATATATCACACAACATTAATTTCCTTCCATAGTTCACATTAAAACAAGGACAAACATATATCTCATTATTCATTTTCATTATTCAGGAATCACACACACACACACACATATATATATATACAAACACACACATGGGCCCAAGAACACTAATATGCCATTCCACTTTCAGAGTTAATGTTTTGGTTTAATTATCACATTTATCATTATCCCAACTAGGCTTCAAGGATTAAGGTTCAACCAAGCTTCAAGGGGAACAAAGCATGCTAAGTATCAACCCAACTTGGCTTCAAGAACCAATCCAACCTAGCTTCAAGGGTTGTAACATCTCAATTAGGCTTCAAGGACTAGACCCAACCAAGCTTCAAGGGGAGTAAAACATGTTAAACTTAAACCCAACTTGGCTTCAAGGATCAAGCCCAACCTAACTTCAAGAGATTGTTACTATAGGCATGCCACCAACAACAAAACTCTGAAAATGAATAACATATTAGACACACAATTCATTTATTATTTCCTTATCAATTTCATTTCCAATTGAATCATCATAGCCAATCACAATGGCTTCATATATCATTTAGATCATCATAGCCAATCACAATGGCTTTATATTTCATTTGGATCATCATATCTCAATTCATATCATAGCATTTTATCTTTCACATACACAATCATTTATCCCATATACTACACATTTCATATGTCATCATTATAAATCACAAATACATCACATCTTATTTAGTCTCAATTCACATTAGAATATTTCATTATTTACATATTCATAATCAAACACATAAAACATTCATCAAGAATGATCATCATTGATATACACATATATAATTTACCTTATTCTTAGATTTAGAATCCTCAACATACATTTTTTTCACATACATTTGAAGTATAAATATAATAATACCTTTGGAGGATTCAACAAGACAAGAATAATCATTAACTAACAAATTTGAGGGACACGGCCAACACCATTTGAGGGACACGGCCAAGCTTGTAGTCGTGTCTCTCAACCATAATTGGCAGTAGTGAACACGGCCAGGCGACACGGCCGTGTCTCTCAACACAATTTCAGGCAGTAGGTGACACGGCAAGTGACACGGCTGAGCCAGTGGCCGTGTCTCACAACAAAAATCATACAGTCACGGACACGGGCAAGGGACACGGCCGTGTCTCTCCACAAAAATCTGGCAGTGACAAACACGGGCAGAGAACACGGCTGAGACTGTGATCGTGTCTCTCCAAAATCAAACCAATTCCCTTGACTTGACCGTGTCTCTCCTTGTTTTTGGCCGTGTCACACATGAATTTAAGCCCCTAACATTTATAAATCCCCTTTGGTTGCACTCAAACACTTCATACATAATATGACACCACACAAATGAACATAATCAATGTCCTAAACACATAATTTACATATTTCTCACATTATTCACCTTGCTAAAACACATCAACCAAACATTCAATTCCTTAACACATTTACAAATGAATATGTGTTAAGTTTCAATATCTTATTAATAGATGAATTTAGGTAGTTTACTTACCTTAAGAACCATTCTCAATCTATTCACTTTACCTTCCAAGAACTCTTCACCACTTAACTTAGAGCAATCCACTTCCTTCACAACCTAATTCAAATCAAATAAAAAGATACTTGAATACCAATACAAATATTCAATTATCAAACTCATATATTTTATATTTTCAACTTCCTTAAACACCAACATACATCACTCATATATCAAATACTCAAATCCCCAATTCATTTAACACTAAATCCTTACTCAATAATCTCAACAATTCATCATCATCCTCACAAAAACCTCATCAAATCCAAACTCAAACCATAAAAATCAATATAAAGGAATGAATACTTACTTGGTTAATATGCCAAATCTTCAATAAAAATCTTCAATCCTCTCAAAATCATCATCATCTTTCTCTCTCTCTCTCGACCAAGCAGAAAAGAAGAAGACGAAGAAGAAGGAGCAGAAGAAGAAAGAAGGTTCTACTTCTTTCCTTCATTCTTATCTTATATAATAATAATAATAATAATAATAATAATAATAATAATAATAATAATAATAATACTTTAAATCTCCACCACATATTCTTTCTTTGACTTTCTTCTTCTCTTTTCTTTTTGTCTTTATTATTATTATTATTATTAATTAATTATACAATTATATATACAACTCACTTATCCTACACCATTTTATATCCCATGTATATGTGATGTATATGTATATGTCTTACATATATTATCCTTATATTTCACATATATACATATACATTAAATCCAAATACAACAACAATAACTCCAAAACTCTTAGGGTCTATTCCAGGATATTACACTTACCCTTCTCGTGGCATAACCTTTTGACTCCTGAATCAATCATCTATTCACCTGCGCGATTTACACAACCGTGCTAAGCTCGAAAGCTTAGTGGTACAAATAAAGATTATAAACATACATTACAGAAAATCATACTTTCATGTATCATTATTTTCTTATCATGTTTTCCATTTTTAATGCACTTTTCATATATTTCCACTAGTCTCATAATTTATATACATATTCACATATATCATTAAAACAAACCACAATTCAATGACTTATTAGAACATTCATAAAATAATACTCACAATGTCTACATCCAAATACATATTACACGTCATATTGTATTTTCATAATCTCATCATTTAGCATAGTTTCTCAAACCACATTCCTTTTCAATAATTTACTTATGTATTGTAATCATATCATATTTCATAACATTACATTTCATTATAGTATTCAATTGAATTATCATTCATGATTCACATTTAAGCAAAGACAAGCATGGGCCCAAAAAGGATCTAATATGCTATTCAAAGTTTAGAGTTAGTACTTTGGTCCATAATCACATTTATCAAGCCCGTAGGCAATATATATATCCATGGATAATGTAACAGACCCAGTCTCTTAGACCTCAACCCGGCTAGACCCTAGGGCCCCAGTATCTTGGTCCTCAACCCGGCTAGACTGCTACAGTTTTTGAGGCTTATGACCCGGTCTTTTTACCCCAAAAACATCATATGTCACATTTTTCAGCTGGGCTCGGCTTATGACCCGGTCCTTTCACCTGCCCAGCGATTCTTAGGCATGCCGCCAAACCCAAAACTTTGAAAATTGAATAAAATACTAGGCACACAATTAATTCATTTATCTCATTATTAATCTCTTTCACAATTCATTTCTCATTTCATTTCTCATAATCCAACTAGGCTCATTGCCTTAGTTTATAATCTTTTCTCATTTTTCTCATACTTCTATTTCATCTCAATATCACATTTTTCCACATTTCTTTTCTTATACAATACATTACTCAATTGCATTGATACATCAACATAATTCACATTATGCATACCATAACATATAATTCAGTCATCAATAATATATCAAGCAACTTAACACATTTCTCAACTAAATGTGTTAAGTCCTAATGTCATATAAATGCATGCAATCATTCAAAGCTTGTACTTACCTCTAAGAGCAACATCAATTTCGAACTCCTCTTCAAAGAATCCTTTAACATTTGGATTAGGGCACTCAAATCTCTTCAAAACCTAATCCAAAGGTGATTATACACACACACTTAGTGATACACATAAGAAAATAAGAATAAAAACTAACTAGGGCAAATTCTACACATGACACGCTCACCAACACAGGCGTGTCCCTGATCGTGCCCTAAACCAACAACACAGAAGCTTTGACACGCTCCGTAACATGGGTGTGTCACTGGACATGTCATTCATTCTACCTCACAGAAACATTGACACGCCTAACAACACGGGCCAATTACTTTATCTCACAATAGCTATGACACGTCCAATGACATGGTCATGTCACAAACATTAAACTCAGCACTGTTGACATGCCCAACGACATGACCGTGTCACTGGCCATGTCAGGCAAAAATCATGCATTTCGGACTCTCATCCTTAAAAACACAATTACTCCAAAATCCATATTACAATACCCTTAATCAACATCTTAGTTTATATTCATAAATCACCTATCAATTCAACACTTATATAACTTTTACATATCATAATAATAATCATTATATACATCATCCATGTACCAATTACTCAATTCCCCAACTCATTTATACTAAACCTTTACTAAACAATTTCAACAACTCATCATCATCCTCACAAATACCCATATTATCATCATCTAAATACCAATTCAACATATATATACTTCAATCTTTCATTATCATCATCTTCAAACACTAACCATATCAAATATAAACTTAATCTATAGAAATCAATACAAGGAATAGAACACTTACTTGAATTCATTGTCAAATCTTTAATATCCACCTTCAATTCTCTTAAAGCCCTTATGAATTTGATGTGTATGCCAACAAAATCACACCTTTCTCTCTCTCTCTCTCACTCTCTCTCTCTCCCACGTTCTAGAGGAAGAAGAAGAATAAAAAAGAAAGAAAGAAAAAAAAATCTTTTCTTCCCTTTTCAAACTTATCTTATATATATATAATATAATTAAATACCCCTAAAAATTCTCCACCACAATATTTGTCCTTCCCTTTGACTTTCTTTTCTTCTTTTTCTCTTGTCATTATTATCATTATTATTATTAATTAATTAATTACAATTTACTTTTCCTACACCAATATATACATCATGTATATGTGGTGTATATGTTGATATATGTATATGTCTTATATATTGTATTTATATTTCCCATATTTTTCAAATACAATATATACATATCATCCTTCATATACATCTATCTCTTATAATATTTTCTTTACATATTTTATCAACATACTCTCTCAAAACTACTATTCCAAAGCACATCAAAAATTGGGGTATTACACAACGAATTTCATAGGCACTATTGATCCAGCCGAGGTAGAGCAGTGGCTAGATAGAGTTTAGAGGGTATTCATCCAGTTACAGGTCATTGTAGAAGAGAATTTCAATTATGCCTTGTCTTTTTTTATAGGAGGAAGCCTACAATTGGTGGAAGACTATTCTTTATGAGTTAACTAATCCACCAGTGTTGTCTTATGAGGATTTTCTACGAAAATTTGAGAAGATGTATACACCATGGGAGTATAAAGATGCCAAGAAGAAGGAGTTTCTGAGTTTGAAGTGAGGCACAAAGGCAGTTACTGAATATGAGAAGGACTTCCTTCAACTGAGCAAGTATGCATAAGATTTATTATTTGATGAGATAGATAGATGCTGAAGATTTGAGGAAGGATCGAGGCAATCTATTATATGCCAGGTAGTGACTGTACGGTATGAGAATTCTCCCAGTTAGTATCTGCCCCCCAGAATGTTGATAAATCCTAGGGGCTTGCAGCTACAACTAGGGCAGAGGAGAGCAGAGACAGGGTCTTCATCATCGAAGAAAGGTCAAAGGAATTTCTCACAGAGGTCTAGTAGAGGCCAGAGGCAATATGGCAGGTCGTCTCAATAGCAGAGGCAGAGGCAGGGATCTGCAGCCTGAGTAGCCAGTACCTTGACCCCAACTTCTCAGAGATCTTCTCCACCTATTTTTGTTCAGTGTGGACGGATGCACAAGGGTGTTTGCTGAAGGACCAATACACTAGCTTATTTTAGATGTGGTTCCACATACCATTTTATTAGGAATTGTCTAGAGCCACCGGAGGTCGGTCAGGCAAAGACTATGGTGTCTAGGCCCAATTGCAAAGGGGGTCGTGGTGGTAGAGGTGGTAGGTCAGGTCCTATCAGAGGGGAGCATCCATAGCTAGTAGTAGACAGGAGGAGGCCAGGTCATCACAGATGGTGTATGTGATGCAGCGACAGCCGAGTGCTTCTAATGTTATAGCTTGTACATTTTCTTTACTCGATATTTTAGTTCATGCGTTGATAGATGACACATTTATACATTAGTGCATCTATCCTACATGTGAGTGATGCACATTTAGATTCCTTAGGGTTTGATTTGTTGGTTACCAACCCTTTAGGGCATAGTGTGATAGTTAGTAGAGTATATTGAGATAGTCCGGTGCTGGTTCATGATGAGGAGTTTTTAGTGATTTGATTGAGATGCCCTTTGGGTTATAACCTTATTCTAGATATAGATTGGTTATCTAGACACCAAGCAGTGGTGGATTGTCAACGGAAGCGTGTTACCTTGAAAACACATGATGAGAACAATGTGGTGGTATCAAGTGAGCAGAGACACCTCTCATCTATGTTTATTTTATTTCAGCTAGAAAGATGATTCGAAAGGGATGTAAAGCTTAATTGGCATAATACCCTCTTTTTTGGTATTTTCTAATAACACCAAAACCTAGGAAAAAAAAACTCACTCAACATGTGTGGGAGAACTAAGGGTGGAAAATTCGTTTATACAATGTAAGATTATTTTTCTATATTTATACATATTTGACATTCATACATTCATTACATTAATCCCACATGGCATTTCATCCTTTTCCTGATTTGCATACCTAGAGTAGAAAAGTGCAAATGCCACCAATAACACCATCTTTGGGTATATCTCGTCCATAAATAGTTTAGTAGACTGCACTTCTACCACCATGGATGAAGAAAGAACCAAGGCTCTGATTAGGGACATGGCAAGCTCTGAAAAATGTCAAAAATTAAAACTCAAATGGTAGCTCTAATGAAAATGATGCAGGACTTGGGGCTGTCAAATGTCTATACTGAAGGGTCAGCCAACAACACGAAAAAGAAAGGAAAAAAGGGTCATTATTAAGGAGGACGAGGATGAGGATGAAATGTATGATGACCTTGATGAGAACTATGACCTTGATAAGAACTATGATTGCACTTGGCAAAAGTCAAGTTAGGAGTGAAGATATCAAGAAGGAAGTTACTGATTTTTGAGAAAGTCGATATCTGAAAGGATCGAGACTTTAAAGAAGAAATATCAATAACAGTCTTTAAAGGCCAATGAGATAACTGAGTTGGACAAAATGTTTATGGAAGATGAAGTCCTACCACCCAAGTTCAAGCTACCTAATATTCCAAAGTTTAATGGTATGTAAGATCTTGAAATGCATCTAAGCCAGTATGCGACCATCATGAAGACCCTTTTGTCTTAAATGAACATATTCTTAAATGGTCTAGGTTGTCTCTAGTTGAAAATGGTATTCATTGATACAAGTCCTTAGATATTGCTACCCAGGAAATTTGTAAGTTAGTTCACAGTAACTTTATCAAGTAGTTTAGGAATAATATAGACATGGAGGTTTCTCTGATAGAATTGGAGTCCTTGAGGCAAAAGCAGAATGAGAGCTTTGCTGATTATATGAAAAGATGGAAAGGGAAAGTTGTACTAGTCAGGGAGAGACCATCTAAGAAAGATCAAATTAGACTACTTATTGAAGGCTTTCATTTAAAGAAGAAGATGAACTCTATGGTTATCAAGAATTTCCAAGATTTGTATGACTTACGAATACAACTAAAAGAAGCTGAGAGTATGAATGGCAATGGGTCAGTTATTTTTTGTTACCCGACCCATTCTGATCCGTTTATATATAATATGGCTAGTTTATAAACAAGTACTGTTTTTACTACTTGTGATGGGTTCGGGGCATGTTTGGATATGCACCTTGGGTACCCATTACTCGAATATGATTATATAAATTAATTATATTTTATTAAATTTTAATTATATATTTATTAAAATTTATTTTCATTATAAAATTATGTGGTATGAAACTATTTTAATAAAATTATATTAATATTAAATTTTTATTTATAATAATCTAATTGAAAAAATTATAGTTTATATTTTAAATTTTATAATATTTTTTTAATTTTTATATCTAAATGAGTAATTAAATGGGTACGAGAAGTAAACATTTAGTGTTAAACAGGTTTGGGATGGATATGAGTAATAAAATGATAATTATAATCTGATCGAGTTCATATAATTTAAATTTAAATAGGTCCAAGTAGGGCAATTTTCATGCATACCATACCTATTGCCACTCATAGCTGAGAGAGGAAGGGAGACATACTACCCAGAGAAAGACTAACTACCAGTTCGAAACTAATAACTCTAAAATCACTGAAATTAATATTGCTTTAACTTGAAGGCAGTTCTCAGACCTAGAAAGACCATTGTCCAAGGTCTTTCAATACTTAAAAACTCAATGCCTTTTATCACCCCTTTAGCCAAAGCCTGCACCAAATCCATCACCATCCAACTAGAACCCAAATACCTATTGCCAATTCCATCAGATGCCATGACACAATATTGACCATTGTATGTGCCTAAAATATGAGATCCAAAATCTTATAGACAATAGTAAAATACCTCAACCGACCAAACCCAGCACTAGAAATAACTTACTGCCTAGATACAACACTCCACCAACAATAGCCTACCTAATCGACTCTAGACTAGATAAGTCAGTTGTAATGGCCTCCTTTAAGGATGTGCGAGGCCTCTTGTCAAGCTATGTCGAAGAAAATTGAGAATTAGGTTATGATTATCGAGAACTTTTGAGATATGGTGGAAACCTAATGAAATGCAACTGAGAATGATATCATTAATGAAGACTCTTTCTGGGTGAAGGTAGATGCAGAAGGAGATGTATGAGTCACTAGGGCTAGTAAGCCCTATGCCCAAGACTCGGGTGAAGAAAAAGGAAAAAAAAGTTGATGAAAACAAGGGAGGTGGGGTTTTGCCAAAGAAAAAATAAAGAGAAAGGAGTAGAAGAGGATGCCAAAGAAGAATAAAAAGAAAGAAGTAGGAGAGGATGTCGTGCTTATTAACTTCTTATTTTTTAAACGGAGAATAGTTAAGTATTTATCTATTTTAAAACAAATTTAAAAGTAAAAATATATTTTAATTGATAAAAAATTAAATACTTAAAATTCAATTTTAAAAAATTTATCAAAAACATTGAAAATGTTTTTTTTAATTCTATGGGAGAAAATCTTAGTTTTTTTCATATATGTTAAGTGGCGTAGCCATAAATTATATTGAGTGGGATTAAAATTAGTGTTATAAAAAATGACTTATTTAAATAAAATAAAAAAATTATCTTAATATTTGATCACAATATATAGAAAAATATTTTCAAATAGAGAAAAGAGTTATATACCTTTTATTCAAACGAAGTAAAAAATTTATAATAAATATTCTATTTCACATTTTAAGATGTTAATTATTGATAAGAGCCAATTGTTTTTTTTTTCTCATTTCACTTTTAGAATAAGATAGTTTTATTTTTCTTTTTTCAACAACCAATTATTTTATTTAAATTATGGTCCCTTAATAAAATAGGGAATGAGGCATATATAACTCAATTTTTGGGCTGAATTTTTTTTTGGTAAATTATTAATTAATTTTGGGCTTTTTTATTAGGTAAATTTGAGCTTTAATTTTTAAATTATTGATTAAAATTTAGGCTATTTTTTAATGTGGTCAATTTAAATATTTTAGTGAGGTCAATTTTAATATATATATATATAAACAATATAAAAGTATATATATATATATATTAATATAGAAAAATTGATACCCTCTACCATATTTTTAAAAATTTTTACTTTTTTTTATAGTATTTTAGTCATTTTATTATAAATTCATAATAAACTCATTATAAACTGTATAAAATTTATAAACTCATTATAAATTCATGATAAATTCATTGTACACTCATTATAAATTATAAAAATTTAATATTTTAGTAAATATTTTATAAATTATGATATTTTGATAAATATTTTTTAAATATGATAAATTTTTATTTTAAAATTATTTTAATATTTTTATCAAAAAAAAAAAACTTTTTAATAAATTGAGTATGATCAATAGATTCCACTTATTGTGTTTGTTGTGTGTTGGGTACGCCCCCTGTATATGTTACTAGATTATATACACATATTTCAAAATTTTAAAAATTTTAATCGACTTTTTTTATTTAAATCTGATTTTAATCTTGTGGGATTTCGGCGAGGACAGTGAAACAGAAGGAAAACAAATTTCAGGGGCAGCTATTCTCCTTTTAGAGAGAGAAAGAGTTAAAAATAGATGGAAAACAAAGATAGACAAATGTTAAATTTTAATTGGCCTCTAGGGATCTAGTTGGTGTAGCCGTGTTATTGCATAATTTCTCCCATGTAGAAAAAAAAATAGACAAATCAATTTTTAATTGGCTTGCTACTCCAACAAGGAATCCTAGTTGGAGTAGCGGTGTTATTGTATAATTTCTCCTCTTTGCCAGTTTGCCTTACCGACTGGAGCGCGAGAGTGGATGTTTCCTCGAGTTGATTTTGTGAATTAACTGTTGCTGTTAAAAGTGAACACGCACAGAGAGTGTTCATCAACTAATAAAAACCTTTAAAAGTTAAAACAAGTACAGTACATTGAATTCATAACTATCCAATCCATCAATGCATCCACATTAGATCTCTCCGACTTCATACCCAAATCAAGCTTGGTGGATTGATAGATCATATACACAAATACGAAGATAGAGAGAAACAGGCAAAAATGTCGAGGAGATCAGGAGCTTGCTTGAGATGTTGTTTGGTCATTTTTGCAGTAGTTTCTGCTTTGGCTGTTTGCGGCCCTGTTCTTTATTGGAGGTTTAAGAAAACTATTGGATTCTCTGCTTCTAAAATTTCTTGTCCTCCTTGTATCTGTGATTGCCCTCCTCCTTTGTCTCTTTTCAAGATTGCTCCTGGTATCACTCTCTCTTTTTGTATTTATGTATATATTCGTTTTTTGCATCTGGGTTGCTTCAGTTTTTTATTCTGATTGGCTATCTGTTGATTTTAGCGCAATTAATGGTTACCCTTTTCATCAATTTGTGGCTTGATCTATTGGTATTCCTAATTTTGGATCCTCAGCTCTGTCTCTCTCTCGTTGCTTTGTTAATGGAATAGTTATATGTTCATTTGAGGGTGATTTACGGGGACCTGCTTTATTAATGTGAGGTGATAGTTTTCCAATCGAAATAAATCCATTCATTCTGGAGGGAAGCTATTGCTGCGTGGTTTTCCCTTTTTGAGTTTAGCTTTCTATACTTGTATTTATCGCCAAGGATTATCACTAACCAAATGTTTGATAGCAAAGCCTGATCAGTAAAATATTTTAGTAACCTGTTTGCAGCCTCAAAGTGATTTGTCATGTAATCGACTATTCCCTCTTCCAAATGTGTTCATAAGGAACTTTTTCACTTGCTTTGTTCTTTATTTTATATGTCTCGAGGGTAAATTATGTGATTTAGCTCTAGTCTAAAACTTAGTCGTAATCATACTTGGTACTGTGAAGAAATTGATTTCATGTGATGAAAGGATTGTCATCTTCCCTTTTCATACTCTTTTAAGTTAATGCAGTTTCATGCCAATCCTGTAATTGCAATTGAACATTGAAGAGGTGGTGGGAAATATATAAATCAACGTCGACCTCTATTTTCTCAAGTTTTGGCTTTCCCATTAAGCTCGTGTTGACCATCTGTTTATTTGTTCTTAGATCATTTTGATGCTAAGAATACCTCTGCACACTTCATTTTTGTGGTTTATGCCAGAAACCTTAAACTTTGTTTGGTCTGGCAAAGTGTTATTCAGTCGGTCTTTTCCATAGAATGTGATGGTGGAGATTTTTATGAATGTAATGAAATTGGACTCTTCCAGAATATTTCTAGTTTAATGTTAGATGTGGAGATTTTTCTAGTTTATTGTAACAATTTGATGCTAAGAACACCTCTGCACCTGCCTCTCTGTATGTTAGAACCCTTAAAGTTAGTTTGGATTGGCAAAATGTGATGGTGGATGGTTTTGTGAATGTGATGAAATTTGAACCAATCCTCCAGAATCTTTCTAAAATGTTAGATTAAGTAGCCTCTGGTGATCACCACATATAGAATTTCCTATCTATTGTAAGTAAAAAAATTGTAAAACCTCCTTCTAGTTAGTTGGCCATTTGTTTTAGATTTTTTTGTGATATATACTAAATTGAGATTTTTAGTTAATTGTCAATTGAACTTCACTTGAAAATACATAATGGATGGAGGAATGGAAGTTGTTATCATAAGCGGCAATAATTCTACTCATTCTTAATTTTGTTTGAATGTGAATAAAGCTCAAAAGATGATTTTATATCTGTGCTTTTTTTTTTTGTAATCTTTTGTATAAGAAGTTTGTCCTTTAGGATATTACTTGTAGCTGAGAATTTAATGTGACAAAATATATGTATGTCCGACACAGTAAATCACCTCTCGAGAATATTGTTTCTTCTTTTGAAACTTTCTTTCATCCAGGAGACTAATATCCCTTTTCTCTCTCTTTCTCTTAACATTAAAAGCGCTAGGTGCAACTAAGGTGATACTTCCTTGTATCGCCTTAGGCGCAAGGTGCAAAAAAAGCGATGGCCTAATTGAAGTGAGACGCAAAGTTCTTGTAAAAATACTAATTACTTGTAATAGCATATATAATATCTTTACAATAAAATATATTAGAAGCTATATTAATTTAACATTAAAAAAATACTAAAAAGTGAATGATAGCAAAAATTAAACAAGCAACAAAGCTGAAATTGAACAAAAATAAGTTTTATATAAGCTAAAGTCAAAGCCAAAATAATGTATGTGTAAGCAAACATACTAAACTAATTAAAATTTAATAAAAAAAAACTTCAAATAAGTAAAATTAACTTTAAAATTCAGCTTAAATCATATCTTAAATATTTTAGGCTATAACTTAGCAAAAATAACACTAAAAGTCTAAAACTCATCACTAGAATCTTCATTTAATTCTTCATCACATTCAATTAGATCATCACTTTCATATCCTTCAAATTCATCTTCTTCTATGTCATCCAAATTGGTTGAATCGCTGCAAAAATAGGTCGAGAACGTGAGGTACTTGAACTTGCCCTCAAGTTACTCAACTTTGATTGGTTTCTTGTGTTTCTGGGTTCTCCAACACCAGCTGCCTCTGCTACCGCACCCCATGTCAATCCATTATCATCTTCATCACAAAATACCCTATCATCTTCAGCATCTTCATCTATACAAGGATGAACGCCCATTTTTCCAATTAACCATTCATTGCTTTCATCGACTTCTTCCAAAGAAATTGGATCAATCACATCTCTCTTATCATATCGTGCTTTAAGAGCTTGGTTGTACTTCACATAAACCAAGTCATTCAACCTTTGATGTGCAAGTCTATTTCTTCTTTTCGTATGTATCTAAGAGCAAATTCGAAAAATAAAAATTAATCTCTTGAAATATGTCTTAATCTCTCAATTAATGAAAAGTTAAATTATATACCTGCTCAAAAACACTCAAATTTCTTTCACAACCAGAAGAACTACAAGTTAGGCTAAGAATTTTAATTGCTAACTGCTGTAAATTTGGAGTAGAACTCAAAGTCCCCACCATTCAGCTGCAATACATTCCTCAATAATTAGTATGCTATCTAATCTAATGGTAATAAATTTTGATAAATATTTAGCAAGCTAATAGACTTTAAGTTTAAAGTATCTGGTGCTTTTGTTTTCCTTGATCTAATAGCCAATGGGTTGCCAAATATACCTTCAGCCCTTTTATATGTGTGTAATTCACTTATAATTGAGTCTTGGACAGCTTGAGATGGAACTAACTTTCCGATGCAAGCATGAGTCCAGCAATAACCTCCTCATCAAAATCAATAGCTGGATTATCATAAAAAAATTCTGGATTAAGAAAATGACCAGTTGCATGTAGAGGCTGGTGAAGTTGACATTCCCATCTTTCATCAATAATTTGGAAGATGTTTTCATACTTATCCTCATTTCCATTGAAAGCTTTAATAATAGCTTCCTTAGCTCGATCCATTGCTTCATAAATATATCCCATGGCCGGTTTCTTTTCATTATCAACTAATCGAAGAACCTTAACAATTGGACCCATGACTTTCAATATGTAGACAGCATTATTCCAAAAAGAAGGCATCAAAACTGTGTCTACCACACGTTTTGCTTTTGTTTCCTTTGCCCATTTGCTAGAAACCCAATCTTGTGAAGTAAACATAGCTATAAATGAATGTTTATGTTTGTGAATGCATTTTAAAGTGAGATAGGAAGTGCAAAATCTAGTTTTCCCTAGCCTAATCAACTCCCTTTGCTTTGTGAGCTCTCTCATGATATTCAAAGCAATAGTATGGTTATATATATAACCAGTCAAGCTTATAGCTCTCTCTAGAGTGTTCTTTATCTTAGATATTTGTCCATTATCTTCTAATAACAAGTCAAGACAATGGGCAGCACACGGTGTCCAATACAAGTGCAGCCTTTTCGCTTCTAATAATTTACCACACAATATAAAATTGGAGCCATTGTCAGTTATAACTTGCACAACATTAGCTTCCCCTGTTTGCTTAACAAATTCATCAAGCATTTCATATGCTTTCTCACATGTTTTAACAACAGATGAAGCATCAATGGACTTCGCAAACTTTGTTCCAGCTGGAAAATTCACCAAAAAATTTATCAAACACCTATTGGTTTTGCTAGTCCACCCATTAGCCATAATAGAACAACCATGCTTCTTCCATGCATCCTGATGACTCTTTAACAAATCATCGGTGTGAGACACTTCCTTTTTTAGAAAGGTTACTCTTAATTCATGATAGCTAGGGGGTTTTAAATTCAGGCCATATTGTCCAAGAGCTTCTACTGCCCATTTAAATGAATCTAAACGGGCAGCATTAAAGGGTATTCCTGCCTGGTAAAAGAATCTACTGATATATTGGCATGCAAAAGCTCTTTGTTCCTTAGCAAGCTTATCATTAATATTCGTTTGTTTTAATCTCCCTTGCTTCCTAAGTTCAACCACCGTTTCAGGTTTCTTAAACATAAACGCATCTAAGGGACCTCCTTTTTTTTTTAACATATCACCGCTAACTTTTCCTTTTGCTAACTAGTGCCTTCTTACCTTTTGGGTTAATTTCATCCTCTTCAATATCTTCTTCAATTTCAATCATATTATAATTATCTTCAAAATCTGGCAGCTTATCATAGTTTACTTTTTCAAGCTTGTTTTGCCTCATATATTGTGTCAATTCTTCCCTAACATGCTCAGGACATTTCAAACATTTTTTTGCATTTCTATTTCCCCCAATTTGATGTAATTTTGCCCTATATGTACCACCTTTAGTAACTCTTCCACAAAAGTTACATGTTACAGAATTTTGGTCTTCAGAATTTTGTAAATAATTATACTTCCATCCCGGGTCCTTTTTGTTCTCATTGGGTATTGAAAAATCAGTTATAGGCTGCCTATATCATCATAAAAATAAAAGTATCAAAAGCTGGAAATTTTTTTTTAAAAAAATAAGAGCAACATGATTTTTAGATTTCTTTTAAAAAGATAGCCATAAGAAGTGAAAATTATGGAGAAGTAAGAGGAGGAATATGAAAAAGAAAAAATAACTAAAAGTAGAAAAGTGGCAAGAGCCAATAAACTGCAGAAGTAGACCTCTGAAAAAAAAAAAAAAAACATCAGCAGCAAAGCTGCAAAAGAAAAAGAAAAACAACAGCAAAGAATAGTAACATGAAAACGTATTCACGTGAAAACAACTGAGTAGTAAAGTAAAACAAAAAGGAAAAAAAAAGGGAAAAAATAAAAATAAAAAATAAAACAGTAACATGAAAGGACAAAAAAAGAATTGGATTGGTACGTGCTTGTCTTTATCTTCATGGTTCATTGCTTGGGAACTACTCATGATGTTAAAAGTTTTGTCTATACGTACTAGCTTTCTATCACTTTGATTTTGATTTTTGAATTCTGTTTGTTGTATTAGAATTTTAGTTTTCTATTTTGATAAGTTTTTTTTTAATAAATATTTGGATAAGCTTTTTGATTTTGAATGAAATTAACATTTAAAAAACCCTAAAAACTTTTAGATTTCCTAAAACATTTTAAATTTCCTAAAAGACTTTAGATTTCCTAAAAGAGTTTAAATTTCCTATAAGACTTCAGATTTCCTATCTTCCTAAAATAATTAATTACTTAAATATAGGCTATTAATAAGGAAAAAAAATGATTTACTACGTGAATTTAGGAAAAAAAAATACATAGTTGCGCTTTTGCGCTTTTTAGTTTCTATAAAAAAGCCCTACTTAGGCGCAAAAAGCCAGTGCTTGATTAAAGGCACCTGGCTTTTAAATCCTAAAAGCGCTCAAGGTAAATTGCGTCTAGGCGAGCGGCTCGTGCGCTTTTGACTACAATGCATTCAATAGTTTCAGAAATCTGAGAAGACTTCCTGGTTTCTGTTGGACCTTAATTTTTTTTTAATAAGACTATCCTGATTGGGCCAAATTAATTTAACTAAAACTGAAGTATTAGAGAATGTGTGTTTGTTGCCATTTCTGGAACTCCATTCAAAATAAATTCTGTTATGATATTCTATCAATGTTCTGGATTCCCTTTGTTGCCCTTTTCTTCTTATCTCTTTTCATTTTCATTAGTATCATGCATCAATTCTGACTATGCTTTTGTGTTACACATTTGAATGACATCATAATTAGTCCTTTTCAAGCTTTTATTGAGGTTTTCTTAAATGTCTGTGGCTGTTAATGATATGTGTACTACACATGGCTGGAGAAAGAGATATTGGTCTAGACTGTCATGATGATAGGACATGCAAATGCTTGTGTTGTGTTGGAGAAAGAGATATTGGTCTGCAATTTTTTTTCCCCTGAATTTTTTGATGGGTAGTTGATCACTCAGTTGTTGAATTTGACTTAGAATAAATACCATCTCTATGAAGAGAGAACAGCTTTTCTGTCTAGTTTATTGCTTTATGGTTCTTCTTCTTTTGTACATTTTACCATGTGTAGCTGTGTAAGTATCTGCTACTTCATACCAGAATAGAATTCCAGTTTAATCTAAATTTGCTTTCAAGGCAGGAGCTGTATGTTTTTATTGAAATGTGTTATTGTTACACTAATCCTTGGTAATTATCTAAGTTCGAAGTTGAATTTTAAGTTTGAAAAAATCAAATTCATAAGTTGTAATATTTGTCGTCTCAGTGCTTTTGTTTTATGTTTGCAGGGTTGGCCAATCTCTCAGTCACAGGTTAGAACTCATATTCTATCATCCTGCTTGGTCAATAAGCTTATCTGGTATTTAACAATATAGTAGATTTGTTGTCTTTGATCTCTCTCTCTCTCCCCCCCCCCCACATAGCACAAAGAAAACCATTTAATAAGTGATAGAACCCCACCACGAAGGTCTTCGAGGATTCCTATCAAGAATAAGAAGTACTTGGACTAAGTCTTGTTCTAGCTGCTGCTTTGGATTATTTTTACTGCTGCAATTATTTTTACTAAGTCAAATTTGCTGTTGTGAATTGTTGCAGCAAGATTTGCCTATTTTTGCTCATAAGTGCCGTTTATGGCCTTTAGAATAGGACTAGTTAGTTTTTTTCTTCTCCTATTTATTTCCTTTGTATTTGCAGCAGGGGATTCATGAAAATAAACACCAAAAACTTCTTATTCTAAGAATTCATTTTCTTTGGCTTTGACTGGGACCCATCAGTGGTATCAGAGCCACGTATACCCTATTTTCTTTTTTTTTTTCCTTTCCTCTTTTCCATGGCTACAAACAAAGAGAGAATTGAAAATTTAGAAGCTGGGCTTGGCCAACTCCAAGAAAATCTGTCCAAAATGGAACGAGGGCTGAGTGATGAGCTGCAACAAATTAAAGCGGCCATCACAAAATTCTCTGAGCTCTCCCTTCCTAGCAGAGATGTGTCAAGCAGTGCCAGTGACCGAAATAGCCATTATCGTGTCCACCAAGAGGAATCCAGAGAAGGAGGGAAACCGTTGTTTTCTGCGAAACTGGCAAAATTAGAGTTTCCGAAGTATTACGGAGATGACCCAACAGAGTGGTTTACCAGAGTTGGTCAATTCTTTGAATATCAAGGAACCCCATAATCAGAGAAGGTTTCATTGGCCTCTTATCACCTTCGAGGAGAAGCAAACGAATGGTGGCAGTGGCTTCGCAGAACACATACAAAAGCAGGGAAAGATGTAACGTGGGAAGTGTTCTTTGAAGAGTTATGGTCTCGCTTCGGGCCCACCGATTGTGAGGATTTTGACGAGTCTTTATCAAAAATCCAACAAACGGGACCCTTACGTGACTATCAACGGGAATTCGAACGACTTGGAAATCGGGTTAAAGGATGGACGCAGAAGGCTCTGGTGGGTACGTTTATGGGAGGCTTGAAACCCGAAATTGCTGAGGGAATTCGAATGTTGAAACCGAAAACCCTAAAAGACGCCATCAGTTTGGCTCGGATGAAAGATGAGCAATTGCTGCGACAAAAGAAGGCCATTCGCCCATCCTATCAGATGAGCAGCTCGTCTCCAACAAAGAGCAAACCGACTACACCAGTAAAGCGGCTTTCCTGGGAAGAGATGCAGAAGCGACAGACCCAAGGGTTGTGCTTTAATTGTGATGAGAAATTCGTTCCTGGGCACAGATGTTCCAAACCGTTGCTTCTCCTTAATGGCGGAATTGACTTTGAAGAAGGCGATGATGAAATAGAACCTGAGATTTCTTTACACACTCTTACTGGGTGGTCCTCGGCAGGTACTATGCGTGTTGCTATTCAAATCAAATCCCTGGAATTAATTTGCCTCATTGATAGTGGATCCACACACAATTTCATCAACGAAAAGGTGGCTGGAACACTCAAACTTTCAGTAGAAGCAACCAAACCCTTTAACGTGAAAGTAGCAAATGGGGATCCTTTACAGTGCAGCGGGAAATTCAGAAATACTCCTACCCTCTTACAAGGTATACCCTTTTCAATTACTTTCTACTCCCTGCCAATTATGGGTTTGGATGTGGTATTAGGAGTACAGTGGCTGCGGCAATTGGGGACAGTTCAATGCAATTGGAACAGGTTGACAATGGACTTTATGTGGAAGGGTCAGCAACAACACCTGCAAGGGATCAAAGATCAGCAAATTAAATCTTCTTCCTTGAAGGCAATGGCCAAAGAATTGAGACACAGTGGTTCCCTTTTTGCCATTTGTGTCGAGTCCTCACCAACAATTCTCTCTGAAGGAATTCATCCAGAAATGCGAAACTTGTTAGATCAATTTCCGGATGTCTACCAAAGGCCAAATCAACTTCCTCCTGAGCGGGTAATCAACCACAGAATCAACCTCCAAGAAGGTACGAATCCCATTAATGTCCGGCCATACAGATATGCCTACTTTTAGAAAGCAGAAATTGAAAAACAAGTCCAAGACATGCTGAATTCAGGGCTGATTCAAGCTAGTACCAGTCCCTTTTCTTCCCCTGTCCTACTTGTTAAGAAAAAGGATGGTTCTTGGCCATTTTGTACGGATTACAGGGCTCTCAATGCTGTGACAATTCGGGACAGATTCCCAATTCCAACTGTAGAAGATATGCTCGATGAACTTTACGGCGCTGCCTACTTTACAAAACTTGATTTCATTGCGGGATTTCATCAGGTTCGAGTTCACCCTGCTGACATCCACAAAACCGCCTTCCGCACACATAATGGCCACTATGAATACTTGTTAATGCCCTTTGGCTTGTGTAATGCTCCCTCCACTTTCCAAGCTCTTATGAACACTATTTTCCGCCCTTATTTGCGAAAATTTGTGTTAGTATTCTTTGATGATTTTTTAATTTATAGCCCAAATTGGAACATGCATCTACAACATGTGCGATTGGCTTTTGAATTACTGAGGCAACATAAATTTTACATCAAACTCAGTAAGTGTGCCTTTGGACAGCAGCAAATTGAATACTTGGGACACATTGTCTCTTGTAATGGTGTTCAGGTGGATCAAGGGAAGATTAAGGTTATGCTTGAATGGCCTAAACCCACTAATGTGACTGAATTACGTGGTTTTTTAGGCTTGACAGGTTATTACAGGAAATTTGTTTGTGATTATGGAGTCATAGCTCGACCATTAACTAATCTGTTAAAGAAGGGTCCATTTTCCTGGAATGCCGATGCAGACAAAGCTTTTACAGCCTTGAAAGAAGCCATGGCCTTAACACCCATTCTTGCAATGCCTAATTTCGAAGAGCCTTTTGTCATCACCACCGATGCTTCTAATAATGGCATCGGAGCTGTGTTATCCCTGCATGACAGGCCCATTGCATTTATGAGTCGAGCCTTAGGTGTCTCCAAACAATCGTGGTCTACATATGCTAAAGAGATGCTAGCAATCTTACAAGCAATCCGTACTTGGCGTCCATACTTACTTGGCCGAAAGTTCTACATTCAAACTAACCAGCGTAGCCTCAAGTATATGGTAGAGCAACGGGTTGTCACACCAAAAAGTGGGTCTCCAAATTGTTGGGATTTGATTGTGGAATCATTTACAAACCGGGCAAAGAGAACAAAGTTGCTGATGCTTTATCCAGGGTTAGTGGCAGCCCAAGCCTAAATGCTCTTTTCCTCCCTCACACTTCACTTTGGGATCAGATTCGAGCTATAGTTTCCGCTCATCCATACATGATTGAGATAGGCAGATTGGCAACAGAAAATCCAGGAACACCCTATTCTTGGCGAAATGGATTGGTTCTTTACAAAAATCGGGTCGTGGTTCCTCCTAATTTTGATTTAATTTTCCAGATTTTACAGGAATTTCATGATTCACCTAGTGGGGGTCATTCAGGAGTCTTGCGCACCTACAAACAGATTGCTCAGCAGTTTTACTGGCCCTCAATGCGCAACCGGATTTAGGAATACATTGCAACTTGTTCTATATGTCAAAAGAATAAAGCTACCACATCATTACCGGCGGGGCTTCTTCAACCTTTGCCCATTCCGCACCAGGTTTGGGATGATATTGCGATGGATTTCATAGATGGACTTCCTTCCTCTTGTGTCAAAAATTCAGTGCTAGTGGTGATTGATCGTCTCAGCAAGTATGCACATTTCTTATCTCTATCTCATCCATATTCTGCAAAAACTGTGGCTGACAAATTTGTGGATGGGGTGGTTAAATGTCATGGAATGCTCAAATCAATAATCAGTGACAGGGATCCGATTTTTATTAGCCATTTTTGGCGAGAATTCTTCAAGCTATCTGGTACAAAACTTAATATGAGTTCATCTTATCATCCCGAAACCGATGGGCAATCGGAGGTAACTAACAAGTGTTTGGAGCAGTACCTCCGTTGTTTTTCATCTCAACAACCCCGTAGATGGAGCTCGTTCCTTCCTTGGGCGGAATACTGGTATAATACTTCCTTTCATAGATCGATTGGAATGACTCCATTCATGGCTTTGTATGGCAGACCTCCACCTATAGTGCCTCGGTATGAAATTGGTCAATCCCCTGTTCATGAAGTCGATCAGACCTTGAAAACTCGAGATGAAATCTTGCAGGAGCTGAAATTCCATCTTTCCCGTGCTGCTAATCAAATGAAACAGTATGCTGATGCGTTTTCGAAACGCAGGGATATTGAATTCCAAATTGGTGACCATGTTTACCTTAAGTTGCAGCCATATTGTCAACAATCAGTTTACAAGAGAGTTTCTCAAAAGCTTGCAAGTCGTTATTATGGGTCCTTTCCAGTAGAAAAAAAAGTTGGGAAATTGGCTTACAAATTGAAGCTACTTGCTGGTTCTAAGATTCATCCGGCCTTCCATGTCTCGCTTCTCAAAAAACATATTGGAGACAATTTGCCTGTATCTGATGATTTGCCTCAATTATCAGTTGATGGTGATGCCATTTTGGAGCCAGAAGAGGTATTGGATACAAGGTGGATTCGAAATGGTTCAAAGGCTATACAAGAAAGTTTGGTTTTGTGGAAACATTTGCCGCAGGATGATGCTACATGGGAGAATTCTGCTGAGCTACAATCTAGATTTCCAAATCTGAACCTTGAGGACAAGGTTCCTTCAAATGGGGGAAGCAATGATAGAACCCCACCACAAAGGTCTTTGAGGATTCCTATCAAGAATAAGAAGTACTTGGACTAAGTCTTGCCTTGGACTAAGTCTTGTTCTAGCTGCTGCTTTGGACTATTTTTACTGCTGCAATTATTTTTACCAAGTCAAATTTGCTGTTGTGAATTGTTGCAGCAAAATTTGCCAATTTTTGCTCATAAGTGCCGTTTATGGCCTTTAGAATAGGACTAGTTAGTTTTATTCTTCTCCTATTTATTTCCTTTGTATTTGCAGCAGGGGATTCATGAAAATAAACACCAAAAACTGCTTATTCTAAGAATTCATTTTCTTTGGCTTTGACTGGGACCCATCAATAAGTCACTCATACAGTAAAACTTGGACATATCTACCTTATTGGGTTTTATTATTTCTTGTGCATGCATCCCTAGCTTGTATAATATGCAATTCCCTTAGCAATCCAGCTGCTAACCAGATTACATTGCATGTTATTCTCTTAGTTGGGGTAGTGGAAACTGGGGTCTGGTTTCTCTGTTTATGAATTCAATTCTTAGAATAATTTAAGGTAATTTGAGCACAGCCACTTCATAAAAAAAAAAAAGATAAAGAGTTTGTTTCCTATTTTGATTCTTATAGACTCCTTTTTATTTTTTATTTAGAAAATAGTTAGAGAATGAAAATTTGAAAAATGAGGAAATCAAAAAAAAAATTAGAAAATAAAAATGGAAAATATTTTTCACAGTTGAACAGCCCCATAACTTTTGCAATAGTTTTGCAAATTAAAGCTAATCAACGAACCATAAGAATAATAGAACAAAGCATATGATGGTTGTAGTTCTTGGCCCCTATTCCAGCGTTTTCGTACATTCCCTGAGTTCAAGTTCATTGAGAGTCAATTTAAGATAATTTAGCAATAAGTTCTTGGTCATTAAAAGCTTCTTCCTCCGCTGTTCAGCATTTCCTCTTCTTGTTATTAATTGTTTCCAATTATAACTAGGAATTATTTCTCACTGACACAATATTTAACGTATGGTAATATCACAGATTGTGGAAGTGATGACCCTGATCTTAGAAGGGAAATGGAGAAGCAGTTTGTTGACCTTCTGACTGAGGAGTTGAAATTGCAAGAGGCTGTTGCTGAAGAGCACGCACACCACGTGAACATCACATTTGCGGAAGCAAAGAGGGTGGCTTCTCAATACCAAAAAGAAGCAGAAAAATGTAATGCTGCCACCGAAACGTGCGAAGAAGCTAGAGAGCGGGCTGAGGCTTTGCTGATCAAGGAGAGGAAAATTACTTCCTTGTGGGAGCGACGGGCCCGTGAGCTGGGTTGGGAAGGAGAATAATTCGTTGTACAATTAGCATTTTTTTCTTTTTTTTCCCTTTCAGTTGGACTAAGGAATTACGTCTGGTATTTATATACGAGGAAGCAGAATGTTTGCGATGTCTTGCAAAGTCAAAATGCTCTCTATCAAGTTGACTTATGAAGGCAAGGAATTATATATATATATATATTCTTCAATTTTACCTGTAATCAACATTTATTAGACTGGTAACTCAACCAGCATTAGATGGTTTTGATTATTGGCATGGCAATGGAAATGAACTTATCAATTTATTTGAATGACCGATAATGTAGCTTAATAATATATGGTATTGTATAGTATTATATAATATGGTACTGTAAATAATATTTATCATGTTTGAAAAAATGATATAGTATAGTATGAATAAATAAAAATATTTTTATTTAATTTGATAATATTTTTAAAATTTTATTATGTTATAGATATGAAGAAGTATTTATTAATATATTTTTAGCATTTAAAAATTCACTTTTGATATTATTGAAAGATAAAAATATAAAATTATTGAAAAAATTTATGATTTTTAAATAATGAGATTACAACATAAAATCATACTACCAAGGATGAAAATTATATTATATTTTATTATAACAAACTATAAAATAAAACAAGGTGTAAAATGCTTGTTTTCGTTGTCTTGAGTGTAGGTGAGATGTACGTGCTTATGTAACAGTGTCAAAATGGATTAGTAGATTACACTCGTTTTGGACTGATATATTCTTACATTTAAATTTAGTATAAATACTACTTTATTTATTAATCGTGTCGATATAAATATGACACAAAAATTAAATAAATTATACGAATATGATGCGTATAACATATTCACTTAAATAAATTATATACAGATTACATAACTCGACATAACTTATTTAACTCATAATATTTTTAATTTATAATAATTTTATATTTTTAAATAATCAATTAAAAATTATTCATATAATAAAATTATGATTAAAATAATTTTAAAATATAAATATATTAATTTTTTTTAAAAAATATAAAATATAAAATATAAAATATAATTAATATGAAATAAATGATGATTATGTATTAAATTTTAGTATTAGGACTCGATAAGAAAAAAAAGTTAAGCTAATATATAGTTGTCGATATAAATTTTGCAATAAAATTTTTAAAATTTTTATTTTATTTTCTATTTATTTTTCCATTCTATTTTCTTTTTATAAATTCTATTTTGAATTATAAATTAAAAATTATTTAATATAAAATATAAAAGATTAGATTATTAAATCATAAAAATTATTTATTTTTTAATATTTGATTTAGAAAAATATTTTCTAAAATTTATAAATGGCTAAATTTAAATTAATTAATAATTAAATTTAAAAATAATTAAAAATAATTTAGTAATTATATAAAATTAATAAATTTTTAATAAGAATGATTAAAAAATAAAAAAAATATTTTTAAATAAATAATAATACATTATACAATAATATAATTATAATAATATAATCATTATAAAACACTTATTCTTTATTTTATTTAAAATAAATAATAAAAAAATAATATAGCTTTGAGTTATATAAAAATTATATTATTTTAGTTAAATAAACTATAGTAAATTTATGTGTCAATTTATTATAATTTATTTAAAAATATTTTATAAATAAAGTTACTTATTTCTGACATTAATTCATTTAAAATTAATATTTATCTATTAATTTTATATATTTCGGGTGTCTGGTGAAGCTATAATATATTTTATGTGTCAGGTGAAACTATGATATATTTTGATGCCCCTATACCTATCTCTACAAGCAACTGTGTATCTACCTCTAACATTATTATTATTATTATTATTATTATTATTATTATTATTATCATTATCATTATTATATAAGTAGACAGATAGGCTATCAATTCTATAGTTTAATTTAGAGATGAAATTTATATTGAAATCTATTGACTGTTTTCAACTATTTTTTTATCTATTAAATATTTGTTGTGCAAATGAATTATGTCATTAAATTTAGACATTTCTAGTTATATATCTATTAAACATGTCTATTTCTATATATACTTCCATCATCCTAAAATAATAAAAATATTTTTCTTTCACTTATCTCAAAATATAATCTTATTATTTTATTTAAATTACAGTTACATTATAAATTAATTATTATATTTTTATTTAAATATGTTATAATTAATAATATTATATTTAATTATTTATATTTTTAAATTATAATTATTTTGATTTAATAAATAATTATTTAAATATTATAATAATTAATAAATATTTGAAGATAAAATTAGTAGATTAAAAAAATTTTATTTATTTACTAAATAATTTAATTTTTTTTAATATATATAAAATGAACAATTTCTACCTTATTTTATGACTGATAAAGTACTTTTTATCATCTCGATAATTCCTACTATCGCATTACAAACTTTAATAATCAAATTTGCTAGATTCCGGAATAAATATTCTTTTTTATAACTGCAAAAAAAAAAAATAGAATTATCATTACAAATAAAACAACGATTCACTCATAGATGTGTAAGGGAAAAAAAAGGGAAAACATAATTTGTCAACTCTCTGACCCAAAATGATCATAATATATTTATATAAATAAATGTAGGGTAGTTTTTAAACTTGAGTGGGGCCGTAACTTGGCTACCGCCACCATTTGACTTTCTTCCTCAAAGGGGCAAAAGTAGCCATGTACCATTTTCACCAAGAAACGCGCTTTCAAAGACTTTCAAAGTTCATGCACTAATACAGCTGTGACTTTAATAAAAAACATTATTATTATTATTATTTTATATTATTATTTTAGATCTGACCCAATAAAAGAAATCAACTTGAATTTGGATCTATTCTTACATTAACCCCATATCGTTAAAAAAAATATTTTCCTGTTTTTTGGGATCTGTTATAGTTTCTTTTGTTTTTTTGGGTTCTGAAATTTTGAGTCTTTAATCTTTTTTATTTTGTAAGAAGAAGGAATCAATTGAAATTATAATGTTTGTATAGTGAAGAAACACTCTGAAGCTTATTGGAGTATACGTGGATTTTTTTTGGACACATTTCTTTCTCGGTGATTCTGTATTTGGAAAGGCAGCTTAAGAATATTTGAATTTTGTTGGGTTTGTATGAATGGATAATTCAAGAGGCAGAAGAGTGGAGAAAAGAGGTTATGAACAGAGTGTAGAAGATGAATCTGACCACTTGCCTGATCCAAAGAAGGCAAAGTTGCCCGCTTTAGCAAGGTTTGTTTGTTCTTAAACCATCAACGATTTAGATTTAAAACAAATAAATAGGTTCAAATATCCAATTTTTTATTTTATTTTTAATTTTTTTTTGGCATGTTTGGTTTTAATTTTTTTTTAATTCTTGTTTCTAAATGAGTTCTCGATTTAAGCAGTTTATAATTTATAATTTGTATTTACTTTTGTTTCTTGGGTTTTAATTGGGAGGCTTGGTTTTATTACTAGAATAGAATCAAATGGGTCTTTAACTTGGACTTATCTGCTTTAGTTTCTGTCTTTTCAAAGCTTTGAATGCCTTTACCACCCACGGTTAGATTCTGTTAATGTGTTTGTGCCAAGTGAAAATCGCATCTTAGATATGAAGAATGCAAGCTCTAAACTTGATTGAGTTGGGAAGAATCTTACAGTGCTCATAGATTGGGTATTAACTTGGTTTGGCCTTGTTGATGATGGATTGTTTCTAAGTTCAAGTTTAAGCCTACAAGCCTTTCAAGTTATAAAATTTAAGCCTTTGGAATTACGTTCCAACCAGTAATTTGATTGAAATTCTAAGTCAATCGCTTAATTTTTCCTTATTTCACTTTGTTTACCTGATTTCCTGTTTAAACAAGTGTCTGTGGCAACTTTGTGAATCCATTCCAGTGATATATGAGTTAATCTGTACGCAGTGTTATTGTGGAAGCTTTGAAGGTGGATAGTTTGCAAAGACTTTGTTCATCTCTGGAGCCTCTGTTTCGCAGAATTGTGAGTCATAAATTCTTTGTTTTGTTATTTTGCGACTGCAATTTGATAATGAATTATAGAAAAATGACACTGTATGGAACCTTCAATTGGTATAATACTATTGCTGCTGTTCTACATCTACTAGATTGTTTGCCATGATTGAAGTCACCTAAGGACCTGCTTGTAGTTATAATTTGAAGTATTCTGATGGGTAGGAGAGGGAGGCTTGTGAAAAACCTAGAGATTAATTTCATTTTGTGCAACATTATACTGATAATAAAATCATATTCCTTGATGATATTTGAGTGTTTTCTTGCATCCTTAATTCTTGTAGCTGTTGGCTCAATTTGTCAAATATATTAGTGTGGATTTATCTCCTTTTGATTCTAGTTATGGAAGGTTCTCCTTTGTTGATTTTTCTAATTTCAAATGAGTACAGGTTAGTGAAGAAGTGGAGCGTGCTTTGACAAGATTGGGCCATGCTAAATTGTCTACAAGGTATTAGCTTTAGATGCTTAAAATATATATCCTCTTTGTATTTGACTGTGTAAGAAGGATAATTATATATTTCTAGTTTGGAACATTATTGTTCTAATGCTGAAAAATGGGCCTGTTAATAATGTAAATGATAAAACTGAGGAAAGCTTATGAATATTTCGATAAAAATTGGCAATGGCCTGAAATATTTGGCATCACAAATTGCCTTTCTATCTATGGCAGGTCACCACCAAAAATTCTAGGGCCAGAAGGAAAAAATCTGCAACTTCATTTCAGAACAAGGATGCCTCCTCACCTATTCACTGGTGGGAAGGTTGAGGGTGAACAAGGAGCAGCCATCCACGTTGTCCTGGTAGATGCTAGCACAAGTACTGTTGTGCAAACTGGACCAGAATCTGCGGCCAAACTAAGCATTGTGGTTCTGGAGGGCGACTTCAATGAGGAGGCTGATGAAAATTGGAGTCTAGAACACTTTGAAAGCCATGAAGTGAAAGAGCGTGAAGGGAAAAGGCCTCTGCTGACTGGGGATCTACAGGTGACTCTCAAGGAAGGGGTGGGAACTCTTGGAGATCTTACTTTCACTGATAATTCTAGCTGGATTAGGAGCAGAAAGTTCAGACTTGGTGTTAAGGTTGCTCCAGGATATTGTGATGGTATTTGTGTTCGTGAGGCTAAAACCGAGGCATTTGCTGTTAAAGATCATCGAGGAGAATGTGAGTTTTCCAAGGCTTCTTGTTTATGATTGATAGGCCAAAAACTATTAACTTTTATCCTGCTTAGATAGGAGGACAACTGGAGTAGAGACATGAAAATTGCATGCAATAACAGTAGAACTGAATATGAATTGGTAAGACCTTATAGGGACACATTTCTCAATCTTGTACTTGGGCTGCAAAGATAAGACCATTAATAATGCCCTCAGACAGGGGTTTCGACAGGGGTTTCTTTGTCAGTTTAATGAAGAATAATAACATTTGGCGAAACCTAGAAGTACTCCATTTGTACAATGTAGTGAATGTTGGTTGGTACTGAGTTGTTATAATAGCAGGGGAATTGTTCGCTTTGTGATTTTCCAGGCTGTATACTTGGCCTGATTGAAATAATTCTCTCAGATTTGAATGGTGATGGCAAATACAGTAAATAGTGCATGATAAATTATTTGGTTTCACAATAAGAGATCCTTATATATATATATATATATATATATATATATATATTTTGCACTAAACATTGGTTAGGATGCTATAAATACCCATAACAATTTAAACTTTAAACCGGTATACACAAACAAGTGTGGATGCTCATACCTATTTGCTCTCAGTTAACATGCATATCCTTTTTTTTTTTAAGATAAAGTTACTATGCATATCTTGCTTAAATACTTATTAAGGTAGAAAAATAAGTTTATTTCAGTTATTATCTTGGGTTACTGAAATTGCCTTGGAGAAACTCCAAAAACTAATTATATTGATTGATACAGACCCCAGGATCAATGCATAGGTTGCCATGCTGCATTTCCCAAGCAAACATTTACATATAATGCAGATGACTTTTTATTAAGCAAGTTTTGATCAGCATTGCTCGTGTAATTTGCAGTGTACAAGAAACACTATCCACCTGCTTTACATGACGAAGTTTGGAGATTGGACAGAATAGCAAAGGATGGAGCTCTGCATAAAAAATTGGTGAAGGCTCAAATAGTAACAGTTAAAGATTTTCTTTGGGTTCTTGTCAGGGATCCACAGAAATTGAGAAATGTAAGAAGTCCTGACCATGGCTTTCCTTGTTTTCTTTTCCCTATAAATGTCAATAGAAAGTTCTCACTTAGCTTCTCATTCACCTTTCCATTCTGATTTTTCATTTTTTGGTTTTCTTTGTTGACGCTTAAAATATAGGTACTTGGAAGTGGAATGTCTAATAGGATGTGGGAGAATACCGTGGAACATGCTAAGACCTGTGTCTTGGGAGGGAAGCTTTACATTTACTACACTGATACAACTCATAGCACTGGGGTTGTTTTCAACCATATTTATGAACTCCAAGGGCTTATTACTGAAGGGCAGTTCCTTGCTCTGGAATCTCTTACCTACAATCAAAAGGTTAGTTATGTAAATTTTGAAATTCCAGCCGCATCATACATGTAGCATTTGATATATTTAGTTTTTTCACTTGTATATTTATCTGCTGACAAGCAATTTCTCAAATTGGGGTTCCAAACCCAGTCAGATTTTAGGTCCAGGGGCTGTTTGGCATTACTGTTTGAACTCGTATTAAGAAGAACACAGATGAAAGTTCTAAGGTCATTAGAGTTTGTTTTTTAGGGGAATACCACATATTCTAATCAGAGTTTGTTTTTTAGGGGAATACCACATATTCTAATCATAAAACTTCAGAACACCAAAAGCTTTTTCTTTCCTATTTCTAAAATGGTACTTCCTCAGCATAGTTCTAACATCAACAGCAAACACACTCTTTACTTCTTGGAATATCTAAAACAGCGGGTACAACCTATGAGCATGATAAGACAACACATAAAGCCTTATTGATGATTTTGTACAACTTGTACATCTCTTGTCTTTACAAGTAAATCAACTCATTTAGGTTACTATTTGCTTACAGGTTTCAGTGGATTCTCTTGTCAAGCGAGCATATGAAAATTGGCATCAAGTCATAGAATATGATGGCAAAATACTGAACTCCCTGAATAATACTAAGAATGGAAACAGAACCTCAGTGGCACCTATGGTTGACAATTGTGAAACAAATTACTATACATTATCTAACCAAAATCAGCAACCACTGTATATCACACATGAAGAAGGTCCACAAAGCCAAGTAGTAAATAGCCACACATCAGTTCCACAGTTGATCGAATTTCCAT
Organism: Garcia nutans; assembly: GCA_947685225.1. Lineage (NCBI taxonomy): Eukaryota > Viridiplantae > Streptophyta > Magnoliopsida > Malpighiales > Euphorbiaceae > Garcia > Garcia nutans. Next base: position 23,601,444 of record CANTUV010000007.1, on the reverse strand, counting down.
TTGTTAGGTCTGATCATAATGCAGTAACGACACTTCATAATCCACAAGCAGCACTAGCTGGTGGCATGGATCACATGTCAGTTGGAACTCCTAGTGCTTATTTTTCAGGAGATTGGTCACGGCCAAGAAATGGGCAAGGATTAGAGGACTATTTTACTGAAGAAATCCGACTGAGGAGTTTGGAGATGTTAGAAAGTGATGATATGCAGAGACTTCTAAAAACATTTGGTATGGGTGTTGGAGTTGGAATGGGAAATGTTTTTGGTCATTCTGATGAGCCTTGTTATTCTTATAGCATTCAAGCATATGAGCCTCAGATGAATCAAGAATGTGCACAGGAATGCAGCCCGGGTTCTGGGAAGGCTGTTGTGGGATGGCTTAAGCTAAAAGCAGCTTTACTCTGGGGGATATTTATAAGGAAGAGAGCTGCAGAGAGAAGGGCTCATTAAGTTTAGCTTGATTGAGTTGAATGTACAATTCTAATTTAACTTAACTGAGATTTGCGCTCGTTTTAGGTGCATTTGAATTCTTCTTTTGATTGTTGATAAAACACGGGTGAGTATCTGAGTGTTTGAAGTTATGTAGATGGGATTTGAAAAGCCTGTTGCATTTCCAGGTTCTCTGTTTGTTTGCCTACATTCTCAGTGGGCCAAAAATAGTAGAAGTGCAGAACAAGCTTACAAGAGTAAATAATGTAACACTCTTTTCTACCTCAAAATCTGTAGGTATTTCTAAACCTGCTCTCTTTGTTTTTCCTCCTTTTTTTATAAGATTATAATGCGCATAAAGCAGATACGACCATTCTATTGAAAATCATGATCAGGCCCACATTTTTTGTTCCACGTGGATGGGAGTTGGTACTTGTTACTTTGTTTTCTTTCTTTCTTTATTTATTTGTCTCGGACATGTTTCCTAAAAAGAAAAATATTAAAATATATGAGATTAACTTCTTTTCTAAAACATAAAGTTCGAATATTTATTATTTTTTGGTTTCGACCCTGTTAATACTTCTATTATGATCTGTATAAATGTATATAAAAATTAATCATTTATAAAAATAAATAAAAAATGTTAAATTTAAAATCAGTCGTTGACGCAGTTACCGATTCATAAAAAATTAACAGAGGTGATTATTGCAAACTAATTTAGCTCATCATAAATTAATTAAGCTAATAATTATTAGCTAACTCTATAGCTTCATGTTATAAGTGGACAAGTCTGTGACTCATTCTACGGGACCTTCAAGTCGCTCTAATACAATATTATCCGAGATTTTAATTAACATGACTGGATGATATTTAAAAATTTTTAAAACTGCCATTACAAGTCAACTAGTAAAATGTTAAAAATATAATTTTATACTACCTTTTAGATATCGGGGCTCAGAGACCGAGCCCGGTGCTAGCCTAAGACCGAACTCTCAAGAGATGATAAGTCTTGATATTGAACCTTTGAGTAGTTGATTCATGGTGATGTATAAATGCTTATTATTATGATATATTGAAGTTAAATAAGTGTTAAATTGATGGGTAATTGATGAATATAGCCAAGATGTTGATTAAGGGTGATGAAGTATGAGTTTTGAAGTGTTTGTGTTTTCATGGATGAGAGTTCGAATTCATGATTTTTGGCCTGACACGGCCAGTGACACGGCCGTGTGGTTGGGCGTGTAATCGGTACTGAGTTGGACGTTTGTGACACGACCATTAACACGGCCATGTTACTGAGCGTGTTATAGCTACTGTGAGATAAAGTAATTGACACGGCCATGAACACGCCCGTGTTGTTGGGCGTGTCAATGTTTCTGTAAGGCAGAATGAGTGACACGTCCAGTGACACGCCCGTGTTACTGAGCGTGTCAAAGCTTATGTATTGTTGGTTTAGGGCACGATCAGGGACACGCCCGTGTTGGTGAGCGTGTCATGTGTTGAGTTTGCCCTAGTTAGTTATCATTCTTATTTTCTTATATGAATAATTATCTTTGGATTAGGTTTTGAAGAGATTTTGTTGCCATAATCCAAGTGTTGGAGGATTCTTGGAAAAAAGAATTTAGATTTGGTGTGAGTTCTGTAGAGGTAAGTACAAATTTATATAGATGCATTCTTTTACATGATTTTGAAACTTAACACATTTAGTTATAAATGTGTTAAGTAATTTACTATATTATTAATACCATGTGATTAACGTTATGATTTGTATAGTGTGAAAGATATAAGGATCATTCAAAAAGGTATGTGCAATGCAATTTATTATGATAAATACTTTATGGATGAATCCAAAATATATTATGTATATTCTATTGATGAGTTATTTTAATGTGAATTGAGGTATGATAAGATGTAAAACCATTGTGATTGGTTATGATTATTCAAATGAAATAAGTGGGGCATGTTTGCCTAAATGATGATGTTTAATGCAATTAATGAAATATACTCTCTTGATGAGATGATTGAGGCATGGTTGCCTATTACGATTATGAAATATGAAGCCATGATTGTTGGCTATAATGATGAGAATGAAATGAATTGAGAAAGAAATGTATAAAGTTATAAGTGGAATGATTTTGTGTCTAATATGTTGATTCAAGTTTCAGAGTTTTGAATTTGGCGGCATGCCTATGAATTACAGGTAACAGTCTTGCCGAGTTGAGGATCTCTTCAATTTGAGTTGAATTGAGGTCCAAGAGACTGGGTCTGTTACACTATGTGAATTATGGATATGAAATATATGAAAGGTAACAGTCTTGCCGGGTTGAGGATCTCCTCGATACAGTCGGGTTGATGGTCCAAGAGACTGGGTCTGTTACAGGTAATAGTCTTGCTGAGTTGAGGATCTCCTCAAGTTTATTGAGTTGATGGTCCAAGAGACTGGGTCTGTTACACTATCCATGGATAGAGATATATATGTGTATCGCTTACGGGCTTGATGATTATGATTATAGACCAAAGTAGTAACTCTGAACTTTGAATAACATATTAGTGTCTTTTGGGCCCGAGTCTGTCTTTGTTTTCAATGTGATATACAAATGATGAAATCCATGAGTAATGAAATATATGGTTGCCTTTGTTGGAAATGTGAGTCATGATTGGTGAATTGTGGATAATGAATTAATTGAATAAAATAAGGACATGAAATGTTTTGAAGTATGATATGTAGTATTTGTATTGATATATTCAATGTGAATATTAATGATATAATTGTGGTTGGTGTTAATGATATCAATATATGTATATAATATATGAGATTAGTAGAGATATATGAAAGGTGTAATTAAAAAGGGAAAACATGATATGAAACTAATGGTATATGAAATTGATATATAATTATATGTTATTATTTATGTAATGCATGTTTATATTATATATTTGTATTACTAAGCTCTCGGGCTTAGCGCGGATATATAATCGCGTAGGTGCATAGATGGTAGATCTGAAGTCTTTCGTTATGCCACGAGAAGAGTAAGAGTTTGTAGAGACCAACTAGAGGGTGATGCATACATGTAAAATTTTAATTATGCTGTATTTCTGACAAGAATATATTCATATATATAAATGAAGTTTTGATAAGGATAAGATTATTCTATATATATGTAAGATCATTAAAAGTATAATGATTTTGTAAATGTTCTTTAAATTAATGTAATATGATTTGAACTCAGTTAAAGGTTTTTAAATTGTAACGAAAAGTGACATCCTTATACTTTATATGCTTACTGTATGTATATGAGGTATATGTATAGTATTTATATAGAGTATCGGGGTGTTACACTTTTTATTTGTCTTTTAAGTATGTTATGATTTTTTTAAATAATGTTTATAATGAAAATGGAAATGTTTGTAAGAATGGAACTGTGACATTCTCATACTGTATATGTATATTTTTCATATGTCGTTGTATGTGTATTATGCATATAAATGGTATTAAGGTGTTACATGTCATCAGTGGTGCGGTGAGCATCGACAAACTAATTCCTAAAAATGGATAACATGATCCAAGACGTATCCCATGATACATAAGATAACACCTATACACCACACAACATATTGCCGTTACCACCATATGCACTCTAGAACCACAATACTGCCCAGAATGTAATATCCCAAACTATACTTTAAAATTTTGGAAATGATTATTGTTGAAATTGGAATTTGAGTGGTAAGAGAGGAAAAGAGAAGTGTGTATATGTTGTATATATAGAGATATATACAACATATACAAGTCAACTAATGAGATGGTCAAATGAGATTTATTGATTATTTAAAATGGAAATTAAATAAGTGGAAGATGATATTTATAATATTTTATTATTTAAATTGCTTGGTGGAGATTAATTGAAAAATTGTATGGTTTAAGAGGTGGGAGTAAAACTTTTCTATCATCTTCTTCTTTCTTCTTATGCTTAGTCGGCCACCACCATTAACAAGATGGAAAGAGAGATTTTGTTCTTCCTAACTCAAGATTGAAGGGTGTTTCAAGTGATCAAGTTGGAATTCTAAGGGTTTTCATCATTTTTGGTAAGTTTTCAATTTGTTTCTTTGGTTTTCTTTTGAGTTTGTGTATTGAGGTTGTTGAATGGTTGTTGTTGATATGTGTATGGTTAATTTTGATGTGTTTGAGATTGTGTTGTCTATTTGATTTTGATTTTGGGGTTGGTTTGGAGGAATGTTAATTTTGGTGAAAGAAGGAGTTGTGGATTATGTATGGGTTGAGTTGTGATTGTGTTTGATACTTGTTTTGAGTTATTTTGTTGTTATGCAAGTTTAGTATGGTTTACTGATGGTTTTGGGTAAGATTGTTTGGAGTGGAAAAGGGTTTAAGGAGAGGTTTGTTGGATATGGTATTTTTGGTGTCAAAATTAGGTTTTTGGCCTGACACCGGCCATGTCTTTGGGCGTGTCAATGGTTCTATTTTCTGGATGGGTGACACGACCAGTGACACCCCCATGTCACTGAGCATGTCATAGTTTCTGTGTTGTTGGTGGATTGACACGTCCAGTGACACGCCCATGTCACCGAGCATGTCATAGCTTCTGTGTTGGGGGAGAATTGACACGTGCAATGACACACCCATGTCACTGAGCATGTCAAAGCTTCTGTGTTGTGGGTTTAGGGCACAGTCAGGGACACTCCCGTGTTGTTGAGCGTGTCATGTGTAGAGTTTGCCCTAGTTGGGTCTTATCCTTATTATCTTATGTGTATCTCTAAGTAAGTGTGTATAATAACTTTTGGATTAGGTTTTGAAGAGATTGAGTTTCCCTAATCCAAGTGTTGAAGGATTCTCGAAAGAGGAAGTGGTTAGATTGGTGTGAGTTGCTCTTGAGGTAAGTACAAACCTTACATGGTTGCATACATTTACATGACTTTGGGACTTAACACATTTGGTTGTAAATGTGTTAAGTAATCTATTACATTGTTGATACATTTGATTAATGCTATGATTTGCATAATGTGAAAGATATAATGATCATTCAAAATGTATGTATAATGCAATTGGTTATGTATACCCTAATGATGAGATGTGAAGCCATTGTTGTTGGCTATAATGATGCAAATGAAATAATTGGGGCATGATTGCCTAGATGAATATGAGAAAATGAGAATGGAATTGATAATGAAATAATAAAAGAATTGTGTGCCTAGTATGTTATTAAATTTTCAGAGTTTTATTGTTGGTGGCATGCCTAAAAGTAACAATCCCTTGAAGCTGGATTGGGCTTGGTCCTTGAAGCCAAGTTGGGTTGATGCTTAGCTTCCCTTGAAGCTTGGTTGGGCCTAGTCCTTGAAGCCTAGTTGGGATGTTACATATGAGATGTTTCTCATTGTGAAAATGATTCGCCTACGGGCTTGATAAATGTGATTATTAGACCAAAACATTAACTCTGGAATTTAAATGACATATTAGTTTCTTTTGGGCCCATGCTTGTCTTTGCTTAAATGTGAATCATGAATGATGACATAATCGAATAATATAATGAAATGTAATGTTAAGAAATATGATATTCTTGTGTATTGTTTCTAATTCTTGAAAGTATGACATTGGCATTACATTAAAGCATATTGTTATTGTGGTTTGTACCACTAAGCCTATGGCTTAGCGCGATTGTGGTTCATCACGCAGGTGACAGGGTAGATCCGGTTGAACCAGAGAGTTCAGCTAGACCGAGTCGAGTCCAGGCTTGTGAAGTGTTAATTGTGGACTTCAAGATCAGAGACGAATTGCCAAGCATGTATAAACTCTATATTTTTGTAAATATTATTTTTGTTGTATATATATATGTATATTCCGATGCATAATAAATAAATGTTTTATCTTTTATGTTCTATAATATAATTTAAATATTTTAAGTTTTCTCATAAAGAATGTTTGTTTAAAATAGCCTGTAACATTCTTGTATCCGGTATACGTATGTTACATATGTGGGTGTATGAGATGTACGTATATTGGGTATAGGGGTGTTACAATTATTTTGATATTAGAGCCTAGGTTTGAGATTCTCAACCTAGGTGACTTGTAAGAAAAAAGAAAATTTTGATTTTAAAATATGGTTTTTGAATAAGATACATGCTTTGGTACTGGCAGTTTATGATCTTTGATGAGGTATATTCTGCTGTATTTGCAGATATAGGTAGTGATGACATCTCAGTCACGTCAGTCCATAAAGGGTAGTGCTGAGAGTGTAGCTCCTGAGGAGGGTAGAGATGGAGCTAGGGTTGAGAGAGCTGGAGAGGCACCTGTTCCTCTGCTAGAGAGACCAGCTATTGATGAGATTCCACCGGTTTGGTTACCACATATGGTAGAATTGTTGAGGCAGGCTCCAATGCAGTAGCCGCCACTTCAACCGCAGCCGCAAGTACCAGTGAGGCAGTATGATAAATTGAGGAAGTATGGAGTTGAGGATTTCTTTGGCACTACAGATCCTACAGTAGTTGAGCAGTGGTTGGATAGAGTTCAGAGGTTATTCATTTAGCTACAGGCTACTTTTGAAGAGAAATTTGATTATTCTAGATCCCTTTTGCAGAGAGATGCTTATGATCGGTGGAAGACGGTTCCACATGCCATGGATGATCCACCGACCCTGACTTATGGTGATTTTTTGCGGGTGTTTGAGCAGAAGTATACTTCGAGGGAGTATAATGATGCTAAGAAGATGGAGTTTTTGAGTCTGAGACAAGATAACCGGACAGTGACAGAGTATGAGATTGAGTATATTCGGTTGAGTCATTATGCCGGTGGGATTATTTCTGACGAGATTGACCGGTACAGGAGATTTAAGGAGGGATTGAGGCCCTCTATTATGTGTATTGTTGCTGGTTCTCGGTACCAAGATGTTTCTTAGTTGGTTGCCACTGCCAGAAGTGTTGAGAGAGTACAGGGTATTGCAGCAGCTGCACTGAGGAGGAGACCCCAGTTTGAGGCAGGGTCTTCATCTATGAAGAGAGGTAGAAGAAGTTTTGTTTTGAGAGTCAGTAGGAGCTAGAGGCAGTCTGGTAGGTCAGTTTAGTATCAAAGGCAAAGACCGAAACCTACAGTTTCTGTAGCTAGTGCTCCAACTCCAGTGGCTTAGAGATCTATTCTACCTACATGTGTCCATTGTGGTAGGGCATATAGGGGTGCTTGCTGGATGATGGGTGGACCAGGAGTATGTTATAGATGTGGGTTACCAGCTCATTTCATCAAAGATTGCCCTGAGCTATTGGAAGATAGACAGACTGATACTGCGGCTTCTCGACCTAGTGTCAGCAGAGGAGGTCGAGGGGGCAGAGATTTTAATAGAGATGGTCAACCCGGGATTAGTCAGAGAGGAGGTTCTACATCCGGAGGTGGTAGGCCAGATGAGGCTAGGCCATCTCAGCGAGTGTATGTGATGCAGAGGCAGCCAGATGCTTCAGCAATCATTGCGGATACATTTTCGTTATTTGGCATTTCAGTTCTTGCTCTTATTGATCCAGGATCTACGCATTCATATATAAGTGCATCTATCTTGCCTGTGATTGAATTGCATTCAGAGTCCCTAGGATTTGATATCTTGGTTACAAATCCTTTAGGGCATAGTGTGGTAGTTAGCAAGGTGCACCGAGATAGTTCAGTTGTGGTGTAAGATGAGGAGTTTCTTGGTGATTTGATTGAAATGCCTTTTAAGGAGTATGATTTGATCTTAGGCATGGATTGGTTGTCTAAGCATGGGGTTGTGGTAGACTGTCAAAAGAAGTGTGTTACCCTGAGAACCAGTGATGGTACAAGTGTGATGGTATCTAGTGAGCTGAGACATATTTAATCCTTGTTTATTTTAGCTGTTGCAGCTAGGAAGTTGATTCGAAAAGGGTGTAATGCTTATCTTGCTCATGTTGTAGATACTAGAGTAGTGGGTTTTCAACTTGATAGTATACCCACAGTTGCTGAATTCCCAGATATTTTTCCTGAGGAGTTGCCAGGGTTACCCCTGTGTGAGAGGGGATTTTTACCCCCAATCCCGGTGGAATGGTTCTTGCGACTTTGGCACTGTTTAGGCTCGGGGCCTTAGAGAACACGGACCTAAGTCCAGATAAAATGGAGTCGCCACCCGGATGGGCCGGGAAAAAGAAAGGGGTGGATGACTCGATTCCTAAGGAATCCCCTACCCCCTAATGGGTTCGGAAAGTTGGGTGCGTGTGGGGAAGGTTAGAAATGGCCCAGCACCCCCACAACGCCCGGTTCATTGAAATCGGCCTCCTTTACAGGTCTTAATATTATAAAATTGTTAAGTATAACAATATTATCCATATTACACACAACAATTAAAATAAAGCATCGTTATATTAAAATCAAAGCAATGTCCAAGCAAAGCAAATAAATGGACACCCATTCGAGGATGGAAACATGCCCTTACATCATCCATGTCTAAACTAATAGGACACCTACCAAAAAGGTAGAAACATATCCTTTACATTGGTCTAAAATATAAAAGCAATTTAAATTACATAGAACTTAATTAATGAGGTACCCACAAAGTGGAAATATACCTCTTACAACATTTGGAAATCAAATAAATAGATAAAAGTAATTAAATAACCATTCATCATAATTAAATCATTCATCAAAGATATTAATCAAAATATATAATAAACATTCATCCATGATAAATTAAATAAATCAAGCATTGAACTTAAATAAATCAAAGCATATAAAATAAATCAAAACATATAATGAACTACACAATCATATAAGGTATGTAAAGATAAAAATTGAAGTTTACTGTTTCTTACTTAAAGTTCTTTAATTAATATTTAAGATTTTGGGATTAAGGTTTATGCTACTGTAAGTTTTAAAGGAATTGAAATGTATTAAAGTTTTATAATTTAAGAGATTGATAAAATTCTTTAATTAACCAAATTAGTATTTGAGTAGTAAAATAATGAAATTAGGGTTTGGATACTTTAAAACATTAGGTTTATGATTTACGGTTACTGGATTATTATTTTTGATTTACTATATTGGGTTTGAATGTTTTAGGTTTAAAAGGTTTTAAGGATTAAAGGGTTAGGGTTTAGGAAAACTAGGGTTTAAGGTTTTAAGGGAATTAGGGTTTAAGAAAACTAGGGTTTAAGGTTAACTTGTTTGGGGTTACTATCTTGATTTTGGAAGTTGAATTAGGGTTTTTAGTGTTTCGGAGAATGTATTTGATTTTAGAATTTGGAAAAGAAATTTATAGTTTTATGAAGTTTTATGTGATTTTTAGAAACTGTAAAGTGAGTTTGAGTTTGGATATTTAACAAAACATTTGGAATTTTGGAAAAGAATTAGAAGAAAACCAATTTAGAGTTTTTAAAAGCTTTTGAAAATAAACAAAATGATGTAAGGTTTATAGAAATAGAAAAGATATTTTTTAGGGTTTTTGGAAATAAAAGGATTCAATTTAGGGTTTTGGAAAATTGGAAAGCATATTAGGGTTTTAATAAATTAATGAAACGATTTAAGGTTTTGAAAAGTTGGAAAGTAGATTATGATTTTAAGATTTTGAAGAAATAGATTAGGGTTCTTAGGTTTTAGAAGAAACAGAAAAGTAATTTTAAAGTTTTTGAAAATAAAGGAGACGATTTAAGGTTCTAAGCTTTAGAAAAAGTAAATTAGGGTTCTAAGATTTTTAAAATCAAAAGAAATAGTTTGATGATTCAAGCTACTGTGAAAAAAAAAAGAGATTAGATATTCATACCTTCATTTGTTGGTTCCATCAAAAATTACTTTTTGGATGAATAAGGACAAAGGCAGTGTCACTGCTTTTAATGGATTTGATTGCTTACTCTTTTAAAAATTCGATCGATTTGTAAAGTTCCAATTCAAAATTCAGTCTAAAGTCTGATTCCTCTCTTATTGTCCTTCAAAGTTTCTCCTCCAAAGTTCCTCCCCTTTTTCTGTAACACCCCTATATCCTGTATACGCACACTACATATTACTACACCTGTAATATACGTATACTAGATACAGGAGTGTCACGATTTACTCAATAAACAAATCGTTTCATTTAGCAAATATATATATACCCAATTTTTATCTTCTTCTGCAATAATATAAGAAAACTTAAAATACTTCATATTATATTATAAACTATACTAGATAAAATATTTATTCATTATGCAGCGGAAAATGTAGTGGTATTTACATATATAAATACATCAAAATCCATGTTTACAAAACATAAAATTTATACATGTTTGGCAGTTCGTCTCTGATCTCTAAGCCACAATCAACCCTTCAAAATCTGATGGCATGTGTGATCTAGGAGCCAGTATAAATTTGATGCCTTATTATGTGTATAAAGAATTAGAACTAGGGGAACTCAAAAAAACCAAAATGGTGTTGCAATTAGCTGATAGATCTCTTAGATTCCCGAAAGGGGTTATAGAAGATGTGTTAGTTAAGGTTGGTAGGTTAATAGTACCTGTAGATTTCATAGTTCTTGACATGGAAGGGAGTAACCCTGCACCATCAGCACACACTATTTTGCTGGGTAGGCCTTTTATGGCTACTACCAACACCTTAATAGATGTTAAAAATGGTAAATTATCAATGACTGTCTTGGGACAGAAGGTTGAATTTTCTATTTTTAACACTTCTCCCATTCCTACAACTGCTTTATATGAGGAATGTTCTTTAATTAATTGTGTTGAAGCCTTTGTTTCAGATGCTTTCTTGCAGACAGGTTCCTCAGATAAATTGGAGCTGACATTGACTTTAGAAGAGGGGGCTAAACCTGTGGGGGAGACCCAAAGGTGCCTTAACCCAAAGGCATATGAGAGCTCGAGGAACTATAAGGATCGCACTAAAGCACTTCATGACAGATTTATTGTGTGACAGACACTGAGTCCAGGTATGAAAGTTTTACTTTTTAATTCTCGACTCCGTCTATTTCCAGGTAAACTCAAGTCTCGATGGAGTGGTCCTTTCAAGGTAACTAAGGTATGTCCTTCTGGTGCCATTGAATTGCTTAACTCTCGAACCAATAAGACTTTTAAAGTAAATGGACAGAGAGTTAAACCATATAAAGAAGGATTTCATGAAGTGAGGATCATTGACAGCACTTTGATCCACGATCCCTAGTCTTGCAGTGATGTCCAGCTTTATGACATTAAAGAAGCGCTAAATGGGAGGCAACCCATCGGTTTGCATTTCTTTTTCATAGTTGTAATTTTAAATTAAGCAATTTTGATTTTATGTTTGTTTAAATAAATGGAACGGTGCTTTGATCGGTTTTTATTTTGTGTTTTAGGGTTGTTTAAAGAAGAAGGTTTGCAAAATCTTTAAGAATTGAAATTAAAAAAAAAAGGTTAAAAAGGGCAGTAGGTGACACTGCCAAGGAGCTTGGCCGTGTCCCACGGCCAAGCTTCACCACCAAATCAACTTTCTTTCGTTTTTACAAAATTTTCTTACAGTAGCGGATACACCCATGGGACATGGCCAAGTCACTGGCTGTGTCCCTCCAAGTGTATCAGACACGGCCGTGTCCACCCAGACTTGGCCGTGTCTCTCCACTTTTACTCTTTAAAAACTCGATTTTTGCACTGTTTACTCATTCAATCCCTAATTCTCTGTTTTGATCTTTTTTTCTCTCTCGACTTCTCTCTCTCTCAAGCCTCCATTAATTGTGTTTCAAAGCTTCAAAACTTCAATTAAACCTCAATTTTCTTCACGAAAACTAGAATTAATCTGTTAAAACTTCTTCTTCTCTAACAAAAGATCGATTTAATCAAGTTTTGGTGTTAAATTTTTCAGATTTTCAAGATGCCAAGAACAAAGATAGTTTCACACCGCAAGAAGAAGAGACCTACAACTGAAGGGGCTTCTTCATCTTCATCGTTTTCATCTTTGAAGAGAGCGAATCTTTTGGCTCGGGGTTTCTTCCCGACGAGGTATGTTAATGATGAATCCCTTGATGCTCTGCAAATTAGGACTAATTTTTATCATTATGTGCAAATTCTTGGGTGGGAGAACCTAGTCTCCTTGCGACCTTTGCAGTTTCAAGAACTGACTTTGGAATTTTTGACATCTCTTAAGGTTGAAAGAGATGAACAAAAAAATTTGCTCTAGGATGAGTTTTAAATTGCTTGGGAAATCATTTGTGATGAATATTGAACAATTGAATGCTATATATGGTTTCCATCAACATGGGGAAAGGTCAGTACCTAAAGAGATTAAATAACAATTTGCTTGGGGAGCATTAGGCTCGGGGACTTATGTGGCCAAATCGGCCAAAGCATCTAAATTGAGCAATCCCGCTTTGAGGTATTTGCATCATTTTATGTCCTGCAGATTCTTTGCTAGGAAGGAGAGCCCAGGTGTAGTGGAATTGAGTGAGCTCTTTTTCTTGGATTGTGCATGTAATGCCGTGCCCATTAGTTCCGGCTATTGGTTAGCCGATATTTTTGATAGTGTGGCCAATAAAAGGAGGGGGGAAATTTGTATTGGAGGGTTGATTACCACATTAGCAGTAGCCCTTCTTGAGGATTTTGACCCGAGTACCAGTCGTATGACTAGAATTTTGGGTAATGACTCATTGGATTTGGCCACATTAGAGAAGATGCATATGGTGGTGCACAGGAGAGGGGCTTATATGATGGCTTCAACTGAGCCAGAAGTACCGGGGGATAGACAGAAGAGAGCACGGGTTCAAGAAGAGTCCGACTCGAATTCTCTTGATCTAGATGAGGATGCTCCAGTCTCAGATAATCAAGAGGTACTTATTAGGATTGAGGCCCTGAAGGGAAAAGTAGATCAACTAGATGGCAAGGTGGACCGTAACCATGCTGAGGTTTTGTAGCAGTTGGAACAGATTAATAGCAACCTTGCAAAGATTTTGAGTCTTCACCCCTCGGCTGCATCATCTTCACACCCACCTTCACCGTAGATTTTGAGTTCCTTGCTTTATTGTGTTTAGCTATTTTTGTTATTTTTCATTTTTGTTTTTAATGTTAACATTTTATATTTTGGATATTTTATTTTTATATATTGTTCTTTTGTTTTTGATCATTTGTGTTTGTGCTGAAAAGTTAGGGTTTTGCCTCACCAAGGTACGATGGAAGACAGGTTGTCCTTTAACTCTTTTTCTTTATTATTCTTGTTTTCCATTGAGGACAATGTAAAATCTAAAGTGTGGGGTAATCTTTTAGCTTTTCTTTAATTTTTGTTTTGTTTGTCTTTGTGTGTTTTATTGTGTGTTGTGCATGGCATAATTGTTGAAAATTTATTGATCTTTTATGTGATTCTAGCATTATAGTTGAGACTTTAGTAGCAGCATAGAAATTATCATTTGAATTCATTCAGGATCAATTTTCACATTCTGCAATTCATGACATATAAATTTTTGTGAACCCACCTTTGTGAGTTTTGAGCCTTATAGATTAAATATTATTATCAATTGATTTTCTTTTCTTAAGTGTGCACCTTCATGATTTTGCATCTCTAGAGTTTGCTTTTGCATACTAATTGAACTTACATTATGATTTTATCTCAAGTTTTAAAATGATGAAGGCAAATTAGGTTAGCCCTTTAGCTTAAAAAGACCTCCCTTAATATTAAATTCCTTAGTGAGCCAAGTTGAGCCTTTAACCTTTTCTTGATTGATCAACACAATTCACAACTCAACTTTCTCTTATTATAATCATACATGCATTAAGGAATGGATTTTCTTATGATATGACAATAGGGTGGTTTGATTCAAAAATGTGGGGTAAGCAATTAAAAAAATGTATTGCTATTTGGGGGTTGAAATGCATACTTTGCACATTGTATTTGCTAAGAGTTGGTTATTCTTTTCCTCTTCATTTTAAGCTAGATGTTCCATGCAATTTTATATTTTGTATATATATATATATAAGAGAAATATATAAAAAAATATATGAATAAAAAAAGGTAAAGAAAATAAAAGAGAATATATATATATATATACAAAATTCATATATGTTCTAGTCATTAAAAGAGGAAAGTTGACTCATTGCTTTTCTTTAAGTATGCAAGTATGTGAAAGTATCAAAGGTTATTGATTATGCCATTTGAGGGAGTTTGAGTTTCTTAGCAAGAGTATTGTCTAATTTAGATACTCCATTTCTTGATGCTCCAGCTTAAATGTCTTTTATCACACCTTTACCTTAGCCCCATTACATCCAAATGAAAGACCTTCGGATTATTTCTTGAGAAAATCAGTGAGGGAGATTGGATAATTAAGCAAGTTTATGGTAGTATGCAGTCATGAGTGGTTTGAGTGAATTAACCTTTAAATCGAGTGAAACACTTAGAAGAGAGATGAGATTTGTATGTCTGGATTAATGAATGAGTTAAGAAAATCTTGATTGAAGGAAATTGCAAATATTTATGGCTGAGTCTTAAAGGATTTCATCTTATATACTGGAATTATAGTTAAGGTTGTTTGAGTTTTTAATTTATGCCATGTGAATTTGCTTGAGGACAAGCAAAGTTTTAAGTGTGGGGTAGTTGTTTTATTAGTTTTTGTTATAGATTGGTGTCTTATTTATTATGATAATTATTGTTTTCTTTAGGTATTTTGTTAGTTTTAATATGTTTATTTAGTGTTTTCATTAATTTTGGTAGTTTTAGTTTATTTCAGTGTTTATGTCGTTTTTGTTCTAGTTTTTAGTGTGTGTTTATGTTTTGTTGGTTAATGTTCATTTAATTCCTGTTTAAAGTTTGTTTCAAGTTTTGTTTTAGGTTAAAAAGCCAAGGAACCAAGAAGAAAGAAAAATTGGACAGTAGCTGACACATGCAGAGGACACGGCCAAGCCACTGGCCATGTCCCATATTAAGCTAAAGAGAAGCCACAAGACACAGAAGGTGACACATGCAAGGGACACGGCTAAGCTTGTGGCCGTGTACCTCCAAAATTGTCCAACACGGCCAAAGGAACTCCAAACTGGTCGTGTCACTCAATCACTCCAAAGAAGAAAAGAAGAAACTCTCATAGAAGCGAATACACTCAAGGGACACGACCAAGCTTGTGGCCGTGTCCCTCCAAAGACATCCAACACGGCCGTGTCTCATCCAACTTGGCCGTGTCTCACTCAAGTCTAAAGCAAAGAAAGAAAATCAAGCAGTAGAAGACACAAGCATGGGACACGACCAGGCTTGTGGCCGTGTCCCTCCAATTCACCTCCAACACGGCCATGTCTCATCCAACTTGGCCTTGTCTCTCATGGACTAAAGTCATGGATTTTTTTAAAGCGGAGGTTTCATATAAATAGGAAAAAGTTAGGGTTTTCAAAGGGTTGTTGAGAGTTTGAGATTGGATCATCCGTCAAAGAGAAGAACTTAGGGTTTCACATTTGTTTTCTTTGATTTTGATTACACTTTGATTAATTTAGCTTAGATTAGATTGTTCTAGCCATTGATACATCCTTCTTGCAAGATTTGAACAAGAGATTCTTCAGAAGCTTCAAGGAGTTTATGATTTGGTTTTGTTCTTGAACTTTATCTCTTTATTTTCATTGGAATTGTATTTATGGATATTATCATGTCTAAATTGATTTCTTTGAATATTAATGAGAAGAGTATGTTTGATAGCATTATGAACTAATTTGATCTAGTCTAGGGTTTGTATGGATCTGCTATGATTGTATGAATTGGTTATTACTCTTAACTGAATTATTTCTTTAAGCCTTTATTGAATGAATTATTGCTAATATATAATTGATTGGCCACCAATTATGTGTTTTAGGTATTAGATGATGGATTGAGAGATGAAGTCTAATGCTGGAACAATTTAATTAAGGACTTAGGTGAATTAGAGATATAACCTAGGAAAAGATTATTTCAATTGGAACAAGATTATTTGAGAGAGGTTTGAATGCGAGAGCTTATTTCCTTTATTCAATTAATTAAGTTGCTTGAGATTTAGAACTTAGCTTGGGTCCAGAACCCAAATTATTTTTTAGTCTAGAACTTAGGTTAGGTCCAGAACCTAAATTCTCTCTTAAGTCCAAAACTTAGCTCGAGTTCATAACCCAAATTATTTTTAAGTCCAGAACTTAGCTTAGGTCCAAAACTTAAAATCTCTATTAAGTCCAGAACTTACCCCGGGTCTAGAACCCAAATCCTAAATCTAGCTTGGGTCCAGAACCCAAACTATTTTTGAGTCCAGAGCTCAAACCAACCTTGGAAGTCCAGTATGGCTCCAAACCCAGTCAAAAATCACATTGCTTTTCACTCTCTTTTGTTGTAGTCTCAGATCGCTCAAGCAGGGGGCAAACTGTAGACCCTTAATTTTTATCCCTGTCTGGTTTAATATTTTTTTAAATAGTCCAAAATAATTTTTGTGGTATTTTAATTAAATAATATTTATTTTAATATTTATTATTTATATTTTTTTAATAAAAATAAAAGGGTAATATTAGTAAAGTAAAAAATAAAGAAATAAATAAATAATCGGCGACGAAAAATTTTCATTTCCTGCGGCAAATTGGCTGGCTCACGCCTCAATTCGTTCGCAATTTTCGTGCTGGGCTGCAATAATTTTTTCGCCAGTGTAATTTTTTCCAGTGTAGTTTTTTCCGAAACCGAATTCTATTTGGTTTTGATTTCTTTTCCTAAATGGTTTTTATTTCCTTAGACAATTAGAATTAGATTTGGATTTTTTTCCTATAAATGCCACGTTAAAACACTTCAGAAGGGACTTGGCTTTTGGAAGACGAAACTTAGCTTTTTCAAAAAAAAAAAAGAAATTTTGAACCAAACTTGGGACCCTAAAATTCTTTCGGCCAAAAGAAAACCCTAGCAAGCAAGGAGAAATTCAAGACACGGCAACCAAAGGAGGCAATCAATTGTCTCCAAATTGCTTTGCTCAACCAAAATTAAATCTAAAGCATGCAACAGCTTGGTTTAATTTCTTCGAATTTGGTGGAGCCTTCAAAAGTAGGTAAATTGCTCTAACTTCAGTTTATTCAATCATCTTCATCTTTTAAACCATCATCACACTGCCTTAGTTATCTAATTCTTTCTTCAATTTAGTTTAGGCAGTAGCATAAGTTAATTCATACAATACTTAAGATCTTAATTAAAGTAAATAATATAATCAGCCAACACAAATCTAATTTCATAAACCCTAAGTCATTCAAACTCTAAATCTTAATTAACTTTGTTTTTAAACATTCACAGTAGCTATTTTATTATAATTTCATTCAGTGAGCTATTTTAATCTTTCAACAATAAATTTGGCTTTCTATATTTGTTTCACTTAAAAATACATAAGTAGTTGATATAGTCAATATTAAAACCACACTCAACTTTGATTACGGTGAAGCATCAAATTCTAAATTCAAAATCATAATCTATAGAATCAAGATTTCAAACCATAAAACCCTAATATCTTAACCGTAAAACCCTAAAACTTTAATATCCTTAAAACATGTTTTTCAAATCTAAAATCCTAATTACAGCTTTCTAAAAACCAAAACAACAAACTGTTTGCTTAAAACCCTAATCAAACCTATTTTTTAAAAATCACAGTAGCATTATTTTCATAAAGACATCCAAAACCCTAAATCTTTAAACATCTAGTAGCTATGTTATTACTTTAAAATATTTCTCAACTAATTAAACTAGTATATGCAAAACCCTAGTTATTAAACATAAAACCCTAGAAACCCTATGTCACGACCCAATTTGTACATATGTACAGTACATCCATGTACAGTACATCCGCGTACAGTAACAGGAGCCGTCCCGAGTAATCACCAAAGAACATGAAGTGAAAGGAAGCTCTATAAGACAAAAAGGACCTAACTGAAAAGATTGTAAAAGTTTTGGGGAGGTGACTGTAATTTCAAAAAGTTTTGGGGAGGTAACTTTAATTTCCAAAAGTTGTACTGGAGGTTCTTAATAGTGCATATAACAGACTCCAGAAATGGAAAGTAGAGAAAAATTGGGTCGAAATGAAACACCACGGTTTTTCCCGAAAACGCATAGTTTGAGAGATACAGTGGATTCTTGACCAAGGGTATTTTTGTCATTCTTGTGATAATAATGTATACACTAGAAAACAAGACACGTAAAGGTATCGGAAGTAAATAGAAGGACTCCGCAGTGATCGATGTTGAAGAACGAACCTAAGTGGAGACCCGAATCACGTAAGGACCTAAAGGGAATTTTTACAAAAGTCAAGGCCATGAGCGTAATTTTTATAAATTAGTTCAAAATCAAGACTGAATGTCGAAAATGGAAACGAGAGGTTGAAAGGAGGAGAATGGTACATTTTACGCGTCGTAAAACCACCCGGTTACGAAGAAAAGGCAAAACCTTTCATTGAAGGGTATTTTGGTCTTTTCACTTCCACCCATTTTCTAGAAAAGGGACACATGGCATAGTAATTTTCTAGAAAAGGACACATGGCAAAATCTTGTTTAAAGACACTTTTGGGTTGGATTAATCTTAACCCTCCATATGGCACCATCCTAGTTAAAGATACTTTTGTGGTGGTTACATCTTAACCCTCCAAAATGAAATTAATTAAATAAATGGAAAATGGAAAAATATAAAAAGAGAGAGAAGGATGATTAAAGAACTAAGGACACATTTTTCTCTCCATTTTTGAGAGGCATGGCCGAATTCTCTCCACCAAAAAAAAAAGGGAAAGGAATTTTTCAAGTGTTCAAGTGGATTTTTGGAAGGAAAAGCTTAATTTTAAGGTAAGGATTCCAATTCTAGCTTTAGTTTATTCATTTGATTGATAGTTTTCAAGTTATCAATGAAAGAAAAGTTGGGAAGATTATCGGAAAGTTAAGAAAGTGAAGAGAAATTAGATTAAATGATCCATACATGTAGAAGTGATGAATAAATGGTAATTAGTAGCTTTAGATAGTAAGAATCAAGGCTTGAACATATAGTTTTTATCACGTTCTTATTATGGAAGTTATGAAAATTATAGGAAATCAAAGGGATAAAGAAGAAGAAGGGAAGAAAGAATAGGACAAGCAAGGAACAAAGCAAATAAACAAGGTTTGGTATTTAAATCATTGCCTTTTCAATTAATTCACATATTTTGCATTATGGGACTTTTGAAATGGTTTTGAAATAATGTTATTATGTGTGGTAAATATGTGGGAAAGTGGTCTTGAACCATTTGTAATCAATTTATTGTGAAAAGAATGAAAACAAAACAAACTAGCCAAATTTGCTCAATTATCCATAAACTTTGATGAACTTTTAATCACCCCTTTGGTTTGATTTTTGAAAGAGGGACCCTTAGTCCTTCAATGGTATCACAAAAGGAGTCTTAAAATCAAATTTGTAAGAAAAAAATGAATTTCCCTCAAGTTTTGAAAATTGGGCCGAATGGTCCATTTTGGGCACCATTCTGCAGCTTTCATTTTGGGCAGTCCGTTGAAGGGGCAAACGAAAGAATTTTTCGACGAAATTTTACATGCATTTAGTTAACTTATGAAAGTGTTTTCCTACAAAAATTCATCCAAAAATAAGGTTGTTTACTTAGTCAAAACTGTTGCCAAAGTTGACTGATTTTCAGCAGTAAAAACAGATTTTACTATTTAGTTGTCGCGCGCCATTGCGTTGCCGATTTTACGCACCGCGCTACTATTCATTTGGTCATTTTTCTAAATGTGTTAAAACTTGAATATTATGTTATGGATTGATGTTAAATCATATCAAATGTGGAAATGATCAGAAAGGCATCATGACAAGCTATTCCGACAATACATGCATTATGGAAAAATCATGGCTTATTGAATATCGTGATCAAATTAATTAATAAATTGTTTACGCTCTACTTGGTTATGACAGAACCCTTGAGATAAGGGTATGATGCATCATACTATTACTGCAGTACTACTTATGACATGATATGATATTCCGGCTGAAGGCCGATGATTACAATGACATGATCAATGATGCAATGATAATGGCCATTGGCACATGTGCAAGAATTATGATGAAAGATAATGAAATATGATCATGACGAGATATGTTTATCATGACCCTTCCTTATCCACTGACGTTCTGTTAAACCAGTAGAGCAACCAAAATGATAAAAGCAAGAGAAATGATTTAAATTCAAATTATTCAGTCAAGCCTTTTTACCATCTGTGTTTTGTATTGATTCCTTTCAAGTATTTAAAGTATATAAATGTATGTTCAAATCATTCTTTCATTTTATTTATTTATTGCAATGATTTAAGTACCCACTAAGCAATTGCTTAGCGAGTTTAGTTTCCCTCTAAACTCGTAGGTTAAATGAGGAGTCGAGATTGCAGCATGTCCTGCGCAGCTGGCCTTGACTACTACTTTGGGTAGGAGTTTGGATATGATTGATTGTAGCAATATGGCATGTACATAAGCTTGTATGATCTAGCAAATAAATGTATAATAATGAAAAGCTAGAACATGTACACTGCTAGTAATCTAATAAATCTTATTTGGGTTTAGCACTTATGTATGCAAGTATAGAAGTGTGAATTCTTCTTGTAGGATTGTAGTTGAGGTTATAAGGGTGGATTATTGGGAGTGTGCTTGAGTTGAATTGTGAAACAAAATGTTTTTCAAAAATAAGAAAAATCAATTTTGCGACACTTGGGACCTCCATTTTTAGGGGAGGTTATGGCAAATTTTTTTTTTAAAATCTGCACTTAAAATTGGCTAAGTAAAATATTAAGACACAATCACCATGAGTTAACAGTCCATCTTGGTCTATAAACGTAGGCCAAGATGGGGTGTTACACCCTAATTGATGAATGAACCCCTAAAGTTAATATATTTACTGTTTTATTTAAATTGGATGAATGTTTATTATATATTTTGATTGATGTTTAATGTCTTTGATGAATGATTTATTTATGATGAATGGTTGTTTACTTTTATTGATTTATTTTGATTTCAAAATATTGTAAGAGGTATGTTTCCATTTTGTGGGTACCTCATTAGTTAAATTTTATGTAATTTAAATTGCTTTTATATTTTGGACCAATTTAAAAGATATGTTTCCACCTTTTGGTGGGTGTCCTATTTAGTTTTAGACATGGACGATGTAAGAACATGTTTCCATCCTCGGATGGGTGTCCATTTATTTGCTTTGTTTGGACATTGCTTTGAATTTAATATAATAATGCTTTATGTTAATTATTGCATGTAGTATGGATAATATTGTCATATTTAAGAATTTTATAATATTAAGACCTACAAAGGAGGCCAGTTCCAATGAACCAGGCATTGTGGGGGTGCTGGGCCATTTCTCATCTTCCCTACACGTACCCAACTTTTCGAACCCATTAGGGGGTTGGGGATTCCTTAGAAATTGAGTCATCCACCCCTTTCTTTTTCCTGGCTCGTCCGGGTAGCGACTCCATTTTCTCTAGGCTTAAGCTCGTGTTCTCTAAAGCCCCGAGCCTAAAGAGTGCTGAAGTTGCAAGAACCATTCTACCTGGAGTGGGGGAAAAAATCTCGGCTCACATTATCCATGCTACATGCAATCATAAGAATAAATAATTACTTTATTAAAATCACAATGAGTTCAAACAAAATAAATGAATAGGCACCCATCCATAGATGGAAACATGTCTTTACTATTGTCCAATGTCCAAAAGAAAACAAATAATACCCACCAATTGGTGGAAACATATCCTTTACATTAATCCAAAACTTAAATAAATTATATTACATGAAATCTAACAAATGAGGTACCTATAACATGAAAACATACCTCTTACAATTTCTTGAAACTAAAAATAAATCAATGAACAAACATTCAAGCATTCATTATGAAATTAAATAAAAATAAATCATCCATCAACATGTACAATATTAAGGAATCATCCATTCAAGACATAAGCATGCATCCAAACTTAAATAAAATAATAGATATATAAATATAGAGTTTACACTCTAGGGGTTCTTGAATAAAATTAGGGTTTTGAGGTTTTAGGTTTAAAAACTAAGATTTTATGGTTTAGATTTAGAAAATAGTATTTTTGATTTGAAAAACTTAACATTTTATTCATATTTTTGAAAAAGATTAAGCTATTGGAGAATTAAGAATAGAATTTGGCTAATGGGAAAAATAAATTAGGATTTAGTGTTTGAGTAAATTAGGGTTTGGAATTTTTATGAAAACAATATTAGGGTTTAGGGTTTAAGTAAATTAGGATTAGAGTTTCTGATGTTGGAAAAAAAAAGCTACTGTGATTTTTCGAATACTGTGGATGGCTACTGGATGCAATAAATCCAAATACACAACCTACAGTGAACTATAAAGACAACCTTTGCATATGTGGATGCTTCAAATAAACTAATATGAATCAAAAGTAATGGATATAACCTACTAGAATCAATTTAGATAATGAATAAGCATATTCAATATTTAAAACCATCAAAGCATCTTATATTGAATTAATTTAGAGTGTACCATCGTTTATTGGCTCCACTATAATTGAACGTTGATCAAACCTTTGCTTGCAACAATCTCAAACTCTAGCTGAGCGGGTGTAAGACAGTATCTAACTGCCTTTGTATGGTTTTATGCCTTTGATGCTTCTGTGTTTATTGTCTTCTTTTTTATTTTTTATTTTGCTTGATAAGGTTTCTTCTATGTTGCTAAAACTTGCTTTCGTTGAAAGTCCCCTTTGATGGTTTTAAAACTTATATTTATATGAGCATGCATTAGGTTAAAACATCATGAAAACTTCCCATTTTAAAAATAGATTCCTGGTGCATATCAAATTAATTTAATTTGACACAAACCGTGACCATAGCGGGTTCAAACCACTTCAATTTAAGGCAAACTGAGACTATATCAAATTAAAGTGACCCTAATATGACATTTAATCAAAGTCCATATCAAATTGGCAATCAAAGTCAATATGAAGTACATAAAAAAATGCCCCATATCGAATTGGGAGAGCCCCATCTAGATATGGGGCTTCCTAATTTGATACGGGAGCCAAACTAATGATCCCATATCAAATTGGGAAGGTCCCAATTCAATATGGGATGGGACTATCCCATATCGAATTGGTGCATCCCAATTTGATATGGGTTGTCACATATGGAATTGGGAGGCCCAATTTGACTTGGATACACCCCTGAATGCCCTAACATCGAATTAGACCCGGCTGAACCTTCAAAACAAACTTCTTTAAGGTCTTAAAGTTTCAACCATTATACCATATAATCAAAAGGTTTATGACTCAGGAAATGGACTAGTTATGGCCAAAATCAAGGGTCTATAGGATGGTTTGAAAAACATGGAACGGACCACTCCAACGAGACTTTAGCTTTCCAAGAAAAAGCCTCATCCTTGAATTGAACAAAAGGACTTTCATTCCTGGTTTGAAATTCCTTCTGAGAATCATCTTGTCATGTATTGCCTTAGTCTTTTCCTTGTAAATCCTTAAACTTTCGTAGGCTTCATTTATAAGCTCATCTAGCTCAGAAATTTGTAGTATTCTTTGCTCTTTCTCCTCTTTTTGGTTGATATTCATAGCCTTGATCGCCTAATAGGCTTTGTTCTCTAATTTCACTGGCAGGTGGCATGCCTTGCCAAAGACTAGGCGAAATGGGCTCATTCTCAAAGGTGTTTTAAAAGCTTCCCGATATGCCCAAAGTGCTTCTGGAAGGTGCATTGCCCAATCCTTCCTAGTTGCACTCACTATTTTTTTTCTAAAATTCCCTTGATCTACTTATTGGAGATTTATGCTTGCACGAATGTTTGGGGATGGTAGGAAGTTTTCACTTTATGGCTAATGCCCATCTTGATCATCAGCTTTTTGATCCACTTGTTGCAAAAGTGTCTTCCTCCATCACTGACTATTGCTTTAGGGATTCCAAACCTACTTAGGATGTGTTCCTTCAAGAATTTTAAAATAACATTAGAATCATTAGTCCTAGTGGGGATAGCGTCCACCCACTATGACACATAATTCAGTGCAAGAAGGATATACTCAAGCACTAAAGATTTGGAAAATGGCCCCATGAAATCAAATCCCCATACATCAAAAATTTTGACCACCATGAAAATATTAAGAGGCATTTCATTTCTCTTGCTTATATTTCCTACTCTTTGGCATCTTTCACATCTTATGCAAAAATTATAAGCATCTTTAAAAAGGGTAGGCCAATACAAACCACTTTGTAAAATTTTCTTGGATGTCTTCTTACCTCCAAAATTCCCTCAATAATATAGGTTGTGGCAAAATTGCATTACCTATAATTGTTCCTCCTCTGGTACACATCGTTTGATGATCTCATCCCTGCAGATTCTAAACAAATATGGCTCCTCCAAAAATAGTACTTATAGGAATGTAGAAACCTCTTTTTTGCCTGAAAATTCAAGTCTTTTCTCACAACACCACAAGAATTATAATTAGCAATATCGGCATACCATGGTGCTTGTGTTATGGTAAACAAGTGTTCAACAGGAAATTTTTCAAAAGCATTCTCAAAGGTAATTTGTGCATCGTCACTAAAGAGTAACCTAGAAAGATGATCAACCACTACATTTTCACTACATTTCCTATCTTTGATTTCAACATCAAACTCTTGTAGCATAAGAATCCACCTAATAAGCCTAGGTTTAGCTTGTGGTTTAGTCAATAGGTAATTTAAGGTTGTATGATCGAAAAAAACTATGACTTTAGAGCCTATCAAATAAGATCTAAATTTATCAAGTGCAAAAACCACAGCTAACATCTCTCGCTCAGTAGTTGTGTAATTTATTTGTACATCATTGAAAGATAAACTTGCATAATAAATCACATGCATGAGTTTATTTATCCTTTGTCTTAGCACAACTCCTATAGTATAGTTTGAAGCATCACACATAATCTCAAAAGGCAAGTTCCAATCAGGAGCAACAATCACAGGGGCAGAAGTTAATTTTTCTTTTAGGATGTTAAAAGCTTCTAAGCACTTATCATCAAAGATGAATGGAACATCTTTTCCAAGTGAATGACACAAAGGATGTGAAATTTTTGAAAAGTCCTTTATGAACCGTCTATAGAATCTAGCATGTCCCAAAAAACTTCTAATCCCTTTAACAGTTGTGGAAGGTGCAAATTAGCAATCAAATCAATTTTGGCTTTATCCACCTCAATGCATTTACTAGATACAACATGCCCCAAAACTATACCATGATCTACCATAAAATGACTCTTTTGCCAGCTCAATGTTAAATTACATTCAATACAACTTTCAAGTATAGGAGTCAATTTATCCAAGCAATCATCAAAGGAAGTGCCAAAAAAAGAAAAATCATCCATAAATACCTCTATGAATTTATCCAACATATCAGAAAAGATAGACAACATGCATCTTTGAAAAGTGTCTGGTGCATTGCATAGTCCAAATGGCATCCTTAGAAAAGCAAATGTTCCAAACATACAAGTAAAAGTCATCTTAGGCTGATCCTCCAGTACTATAGGGACTTGGTAGTAACTTGAAAGACCATCAAGAAAACAGTAAAAAGCATGCTCAGATAATCTATCAAGCATCTGATCAATAAATAGTAAAGGAAAATGATCTTTCTTGGTGACATTATTTAATTTCCTATAGCCTATGCATACTCGCTTAGGTATCAACTCTCCCTTCTCCTTTTTTTTTTTTTATCACAGTTAAACCTACTTTCTTTGGTACCACATGCACAGGACTAACCCATTCACTATCGATAATGGGGTAAATTACCCCTTCATCAAGCAATTTAAGAACCTCCTTTTTTACTACCTCACCCATATTCAAATTGTGCCTTCTCTGAGCTTCCCTTGCTGGTTTAGCTCCTTCCTCTAAAATTATTTTATGCGTACACAAGGAAGGACTAATACCCTTCAATCCCCAACCAATAGCTTTCTTAAGTTTCTTTATTACTCTTAGAAGTTTCTCTTCTTATTCACCATTGAGAGTTGCATAAATTATCACTGGTTGTGTGTTGTTCTTCCTAAGAAAAACATTCTTTAAATGCTCAGGGAGTTCTTTAAGTTCAACCACTTTTGGTTGAATCTCCTCTTCCTCAATCTCAAGTTCCCTCTTATCACTCTCATTATCCAACATGGACTTGCATTCCTCAATTTCTGCATTAGAAATTTCAACTTCTTCACCCAAAAATAAGGCCATCTCAAGCTTGTCTTCATTACATTCCTGCAAGAAAACTTCTTCAATAGCAAGATCAATATAATCAATAAAAGAGCAATATTCATGCACAACAGTAGTGGGAATATGGGAAGTGTTAAAAATTAAAAATTTCACAGTTTTTCTTAAAACAGTCATGGTTAAGTTTTCCATTTCTAACATCAATCAAAGTATTAGTTGTAGCCATGAAAGGCCTTCCCAGCAAAATTATGTGTTAATAATCCGTAGGGATTTCTTCCCCCATATCCAAGATAATGAAATCAATAGGAACAATCAAACCTCCTACATGAACTAGAACATCCTCTATGATTCCCTTAGGATATCTAAGAGTTCTATCTGCATTCTAGTTGGTTTAAGTTCTCCTAGCTCTAATTTCTAATAAATGGAATATGGCATCAAATTTAAGCTAGCTCTAAGGTCACACATACCCATGGTTTCTTTCCCATTCCCTATAAAGATATTAACTAGAAAACTTACAGGATTCTTTAGTTTAGGAGGTAACTTGTATTGTAAAATGGCATTTGTTACTTCTGAAACTATCACCTTTTCATTCAGTTCATACCTTTTCTTTTTAGAGTTTAGTTCCTTGAAGAATTTAGCATAAGCTGGCATATTTTTAATCACGTCAAGTAAGGGAAGATTTATACTTACCTTTGAGAGTTGTTTGCCTTGCTTCTCATTTTTTAACCTGCTTGGGAAAAGAATTGGCAGTCTGTAAGGATTTGGAGATTTGTTCAACTTTGTTGAAGTGGATGCCTCCAAGATTTCCTCTTCCTTTGATTCACTTGGTTGAACTTGGCTTATTTGCATTTCCTCACCATTTTCTTGAATTGTACCTGAATCCAAAGAATCATCAATTTTGTTATCAATTACCTTGCCGCTTCTTAAGATCGTGATTACCCTGGCGTGCTCCAATTGACTTGGAAATTTTCCTTTTTGATGAGCTTAAAGTTGGTTATCCAATTGACCAACTTGCATTTTCACCTTCTTCAATGATGCCTCCAAAGATTCAAAACTGTTGTTGTTCAATTCTTGATTTTGTGTGCTTACTTGAATGAAAGAATTCAAGTTTTCTTCAATTATGTATTTCTTCAGTTGATCTTGATTTGAAGTTTTCCCTTGGAAGTTATGTCTTCTTTGATAGGGTTAGAAGGATTGTTGAGGTGGAACTTGTTGTTGATTCTTCCATGAAAATTTTGGGTGGTTTCTCTAACCAGGGTTATAAGAATTTAAATATGGGTCATTTCTACCCCCTTTGATGGAAACCTTTAAAGGCATATACTTGCTCTTTCCCTTCTTAGAATTGATCAAACCTTATAGGGCACAAATTTGCATTATAGCCTACCATACCACATGATGCACATGTTTCTTAACTTGTCATAGGCAAGTTTCCTCTAGCATTTAGTAATTTTATTTGCCTTATCAACTCTGCAATTTGTCTTGCCATTTTTGAATTTGCATTCAACTCAAAGGCTCCTCTATGCCTTTCTCTAATACTCCTCTGCTCGAATTTTCACCCAACATTTCAAACAATCTCACTATTTCAGCAGCTATCTTTCACCTATTGCACCCCCTGCTGCATTATCCACTGTATTTTGGCTTTGCTGAGTGAGCCCATCATAAAAGAATTGATTGAGCAATTATTATGGATAATAATGGTAAGGGCATTGGAACAACAAAGATTTGAAATGATCCCACACCTCATGAAATGGTTCTCCATCCAATTGGGCGAATGTTGCAATGCTCCCCTAAGCTCCTTTGTTTTCTAATGTGAATAGAACTTTCCCATAAAATTGTTATAAACTTCAGTCCATGTAATTAATGAATTTTTTTTATTAAAGTCATCAACCACACCTTTGTCTTATCCTTCAAACTATATGGGAAACACCTCATTTTAAGCTCATCTTCTGACAATTCTTGCAAAGGGAATGTATGTAAGGTTGTGTAATAATAATGAATGAAGTTGAGAGGATCTTCATTCGGCATTCCATGAAAAGAGGGCAACATACTATAATGAGTATTTTTTAGGTCATAGTTTCTTGTTGCATTGCTCAACCTTATACATGATGTAGTAACTCCAATAATTGGTCGGGCAAACTCCTTCATTGGTGGTTCTTCCACTTCACCCATTTCTACTTTTGTGTCCTCTCCAAATTGCTCTTGAATGTTTTCCCCTTCTTGTCTATAAGGATCCGCTTGTTCGATTTTAGGAAGTCTATGAATGTTGTCTATAAATGGAACAAGTTCATTACCTTGTGACCTTCATCCTTGCATAAATCACCTGAGCAATTAAAAAAACACTTAAATAATTAAAATAAAAGAATCAAACTACTACTACTAAAATAGCCTTCCTCGGCAATAGCGCTAAAAACTTATTGTGCTCTACTTAATACTACTACAAGCGACACTCACAAGTATACGAGGTAGTTATAGTAAATAGTGGAATGTCCCAAGGTTATCTCACAAGGAAGATGATTGTTGATAATAGTTTATTGGAATAAATAATTTAAAGATTGAGAGTGCTGTATTTAAATGTTGAAAAGTAATTAAAACTTAAAAATGAAATGAGTAATGGTTGTGCAATATTAATTTAATTGGAATGGTACCTAAGATTTATAGGTCAATTTAATCAATCCTTAATTCTCAATTATCTATTAATATAACTTTATAACTTAATTTCCTCCTTAATAACAATTAGCAATTATCAATTCATTAGTTTTCACATTAATGAATTAACAAAAGACTAATTACCTTAACTAGCAAATTAAGTACACCCTAGAACTTATATTTCTAATTCATTCTTAGGGTAGTTGATTGCATAGTTCCAATATCAAATTTCACCTCTCGGTTCTTCATTCAATATTAAGAGATCAATAGGTGGACACTCTATCAACATAACATATAATCCAATGCAAATAACTAATAACAAGATATATTAATGGAAATGTTGAATTAAGTCATTTGATCAAATTTAATTGTGAGCAAGGATTTTTACCCCCACTCCAATGTGGAATGGTTCTTTGTGACTTCGGCACTGTTAGGCTCATAGCCTTAGAGAACATGGGCTCAAACCCAGAAAAAATGAAGTCACCTTCTGGATGGGCCAGGAAAAAAAAGGGCTGGATGACTCGATTTCTAAGCCCCTAATGGGTTCAAAAAGTTGGGTATGCATGGGGAAGGTGAGAATGACCCAGCACCCCCACAACGACCAGTTTGTTGGAATCGGCCTCTTTTTCAAGTCTTAATATTATGAAATTCTTAAATATAATCCATACTACATGCAATCATAAGAATAAATAATCATTTTATTGAAAATCATAGCAAGTTCAAACCAAATAAAAGAATAGGCACCCATCCATGGATGGAAACATGCCTTTGCAATTGTCCAATGTCCAAAAAAAAAAAAGAATAAAATAAGATACCAACTATTTGGTGGAACCATATCTTTTTCATTAATCCAAAACTTAAAATAAACCAAGTTACATGAAACTTAATCAATTGAGGTGCCCAATCATGGAAACATACCTTTTACAATTCCTTGAAACTAAAAATAAATCAAATAACAAATATTCGAGCATTCATCATAAAATCAAATAAAAATAAACCATTTATTAAGACATATAATAAATTATGCATCTAAACTTAAATAAAGCAATAAAAATATAAATTTAGGTTTACATCTTGAATTAGGATTTCTCGAATTAAATTAGGGTTTAGAGGGTTTAGATTTAAAAAATAGGGTTTTGGAATTTTTATGAAAATAAAATTAGGGTATAGGGTTAAAGTAAATAGGATTGAAGTTCATGAAATTAAGATTAAAGTTATGATGTTAGAAGAAACAAGCTGCTGTGGTATTTGTCACTAAATAATCATGCAATAAAAAAATGTCAACTTTAACACATCTGAGTTACTGGAACTAAAGATTACTGGATTTAATTTGCATGGACATAAACAATCACCGAAGCTTAATATGCTGTGTTTAAATGGATTTAATTTGGGTGACATACCTTCATTTGTTGATTCCGCCAATAATCAAAATTTGATCCAAACTTTTGTCCGCACCAATCTTACACTTGTTGCTTAAATCAAAAACAAGACAACAAGCTATTGCCTTATTAATACATTTTATAGGCGATCTTTCAGTTTTTTTGTTATTTTCTTTTCTTTTATTTCCTCACTTTTGTTGCTACTTCATTGCTCTTTGTCTCTTTTTCTTTTTCCGTTCCTCAAGTCTGCTGAAGTTCCAAAGTATGCTGAAGTAAAAAACCTGCTGAAGTTCCAAAGTCTGCTAAATTTAAAAATCTGTTGAAGTTTCAAAGTCCCCCTCTAGGTTTTTGAAATCCTTATTTTTATGTGTGTGCATGCATTAGGTTAAACTTCATGGGAGTTTTCCATTTTAAAAATGGATCCTCTTTGATGCATGTCGAATTAATGAATTTGTAGCAAACTGAGACCATATCAGACTCAAACCAAGCAAACCGAGACAGAACAATTTTAATTAGTCAAAATATAGGTCCATATCAAATTGGGGAGGCCCCATTTCAATATGGAGCCTATCCCCATATCAAAATTGGCTTCCAATTCGATATAGAGACCTTTAGTTAAGATCCCATATTGAATTGGAAGTCCAATTTGATATGAGACTATCTCATATCAAATTGGGGCATCCTAATTCAATATGGGTTGTCCCATATTGAATTAGAAGGCTCAGTTTGACTCAGACACACCCTTGAATGCCCTAACATCGAATTAGACCCAATCGAATCTTCAAACAAACCTCTTTAGGGTTTTAAAGGTCTAACCATTATACAATCTAATCAAAAGGTTTATGACTCAAGCAATGGACTAGTCAGGGCTAAAATCAAGGGTCTACAGTTTGCCCCTGTTTAAATGATCTGAGACTTCTGTAGAAGAGAGTTAAAAGTAATATGATTTTGAGCAGATTTTGGATAAGGATGGGTTCTCGACCCAAGGTTAAAGTTGGTTTGGGTTTTGGACCCAGAATGATATCTGGACTAAAAAATAATTTGGGTTCTTGTGAGCGGGGATTTTCGCCCCCACTCCCGGTGGAATGGTTCTTGCGACTTCGGCACTATTTAGGCTCAAGGCCTTAGAGAACATGGACCTAAGTCAGGAGAAAATGGAGTCGCCACCCGAACGGGCCAGGAAAAAGAAAGGGGTGGATGACTCAATTCCTAAGGAATCCCTAACTCCCTAATGGGTTCGAAAAGTTGGGTACGTGTGGGGAAGGTGAGAAATGGCCCTGCACCCCCACAACGCCCGGTTCATTGGAACTGACCTCTTTTATAGGTCTTAATATTATAAAATTCTTAAATATAACAATATTATCCATATTACACATAACAATTAAAATAAAGCATTGATATATTAAAAATCAAAGCAATGTCCAAACAAAGCAAATAAACGGACACCCATCCAAAGATGGAAACATGCCCTTACATCATCCATGTCTAAGCTAAATAGGACACTCACCATGAGGTAGAAACATGTCCTTTACATTGGTCTAAAATATAAAAGCAATTTAAATTACATAGAACTTAATTAATGAGGTACCCACAAAGTGAAAACATACCTCTTACAACATTTGGAAATCAAAATAAATTGATAAAAGTAAACAACCATTCATCATAAATAAATGATTCATCAAAGATATTGAACATTAATCAAAATATAAACATTCATCCATGATAATTTAAATAAACCAAGCATTGAACTTAAATAAATTAAAGCATATAAAATACTACATAATTAAAAATAAAGTAAGTAAAGATACAAATTAGGGTTACTGTTTCTCATTTAAAGTTCTTTAATTAATATGTAGGGTTTTGGAATTTATTAGTTTAAGCTACTGTAAGTTTTAAGGGAATTGAAATGAATTAAGGTTTTATAATTTAAGAGATTGATAAGGTTCTTTGGTTCACCAAATTAGGGTTTGAGGGGTAAAATCATGAAATTAGGGTTTGGATACTTTAACACATTTGAATTTAGGACTCACGGTTACTGGATTATTATTTTGGATTTACTATATTGGGTTTGAATGTTTAGGTTTATAAGGTTTTAAGGTTTTAAGGATTAGGGTTTCATGAAAACTAGGGTTTAAGGTCTTAAGGTTTTAAGGTTTTAAGGTTTAAGAAAACTTAGGGTTTAGATTAGATAGTTTGGGGTTATTGTCTTGGTTTTGGAATTGAAGAAAATAGTTTAGAGTTTATAAAGCTTTTTGAAATATGCAAGACGATTTAAGGTTTTTGGAAACATAAACTATTTTTTTTAGGGTTTTTTTTGGAAATAAAAGGATTAATTTAGGGTTTTAAATTTTAGAAGAAACAAAATTAGGGCTCTTGAGCTTTAAAAGAACAAAAGTAACGTTTTAAGATTTTTGAAAAATAAAGAAATGGATTAAGGTTTTTTAAGGTATCTAGAAACAGAGGAAATCATTTAAGGTTTTTGGAAACAAAGATCAAATTACTACATCTTCAAAGATTGAAGTTTTGTGTGTATAATCTTATGAATCAAATAAAGAACGAAGCTACTGTAAGAAATAAAAAGAAATTAAAGATTCAAACCTTCGTTCGTTTGTTCCACCAAAAATTGCTTCTTGGATGAACAAGGACAAAGGCAAGGTTGCTACCTTTGATAGCCTGATTGCTTGCTTGCTTCTTCTCTTTTAAAAAGTCTGATCAATTTGTAAAGTTCTAATTCAAAATCCAAGTCCCAGTCCAAAGTCTGATTTCTCCTAAAAAAAAACTCCCCTGTGTGTCTTCTAGTGTTAATTATAGGAAATTTTGGAAGCTTAATTCCAATTGTTTAAGGAATTTATTATTAATTAGGAAAAGGAAACCGAAACCAAATAGAATTTGGTTTCGAATAAAATTGCGTCGAAAAAATTTCACTGGAAAAAAACACTGTTGCTGGCTGCTGCGAGGAACCGCCTGAAAAATTGGCAAGGGCGGGCTGTGGGCCATTTCCTACGGGCGAAATGGCCCAAGGCCATTTCGTCCACTGTTTTCAGCGACGAATTTTTTCGTCGCCGATTTTTTTTATTATAATAATTTTTAAAAATTATAAAAATAAATAATAAAACAAATATTATTTAATTAAGATAACACAAAAATTATTTTAGACTAATTAAAATATATTAGACCGAACCGGGTTAAAAATTAAGGGTCTACAGTTTGCCCCCTTCTTGAACGATCTGAGACTTTAGTAAAAGAGAGTGAAAAGCAATAAGACTTAATTTTTGATGAAAGGGTTATTTGAATTTGTTTTGGGTACTTGGACCCGAGACTAGATTGAATTCGGGTACTTGGACCCGGGATTGGGTATTTGGACTTGAGATTGATTTGTTTTGGGTACTTGGACCCGAGATTGAATTTGATTTGGGTAATTGGACCCGAGATTGGGTACTTGGACCTAAGACCGAATTTAACTTGGGTACTTGGACCCGAGATTAAATTTGATTTGGGTACTTGGACTTGAGCTTGAATTGATTTGGGTACTTGGACCCGAGACTGAATTTGATTTGGGTACTTGGATCCGAGATTGAATTGATTTGGCTACTTGGACCCGAGATTGGATTGAGTTTGGGTACTTGGACTCGAGATTGATTTGATTTGGTTACTTGGACCCAAGCTTGAATTGGATTTGGGTACTTGGACCCAAGACTGAATTTGATTTGGATACTTGGACCCGAGATTGAATTGATTTGGGTACTTGGACCCGAGATTAGATTGAATTTGGGTACTTAGACCCGAGATTGATTTGATTTGGGTACTTGGACCTGAGCTTGAATTGGATTTGGATACTTGGACTCGAGCTTGAATTTGATTTGGGTACTTGGACCCGAGCTTGAATTGGATTTGGGTACTTTGACCCAGGATTGGGTAAGATTAGTTTGATTTGGGTACTTGGACCTGAGCTTGAATTGGATTTTGGGTACGTGGACCTGAGATTGAATTTAATTTGGGTGCTTGGATCTGAGATTGAGTTTGACTAACCTATTATCAGTTGAGAAGTCTGATTGCTTCGGTTGTTCTATGCATTGTGGTTCTTCACCCTCAAAATGGATCTTCACCCTTTGAGAAAATGGATCTTCATCCTTTGAGATCGGGTCTTCACCCTTGAAAATGGATCTTCATCCTTTGAGATTGGGTCTTCACCCTTGAAAATGGATCTTCATTCTTTGAGATCGGGTCTTCACCCTTGAAACATGGATCTTTATCCACTGGAGGTCGGGTCTTTACCCTGGCTTCAGATCTTTTAGCTGGACTGATCTTTTGTCTTTTGCATCTTCATTCTTTTGAGAGTTCTAATGTTCCATTCTTTTGTTCTTCTTCTTTTTTTTTTTTGCAAAAATTCAGCTATTTTTAATTGGACCTTATGTCCTCTCCTTGCCCCCCTGTGTGGTAAAATATTAAAAGTGAGTTTGAAAATATTTTGTATATAAACTCAAAAAATTGAAAAGGAGAAACTTTGCCCCATGTGTAGGCTTAAACCAAAGATTTTTTTCCATGCAAGCCTCGATTGATGTTTTTGTTGTCTAGTTCTTCGCACAAGCACGCATTTCTTCTCTTTGCAAAATTGCTGAAGCTTTCTCAAGCAATGGGCTTTACATGCCCCCCTTATTTGATATCTTCTTTTGATTGTTTTCTTCACAGGGTGTTTGCTGTTCACTTTGATAATACAAGATAAGAAAGTGCGATGTGATATGCTCATGTATGCATGATATGCATGAATAATACTTACAATGGTTCCATCGACCCACAGACTGAGGTGATTAGCAGAAGTGTTCTTATTGGTTCCTTTTTGATGCTTGTTCAGGTCTTGAATTGGAATGACACAATGCCCCACATTTATGGCTTTAATCTTTAAGATATTGAAAATATGAATAATGGAGGCTCCAAACAGTAGAGATTCATCCATTTTAAATTATGATTCAACATGTTAGTTGGTAGCTTTTCATGACCTTACAGTAATCATTTACTTTGCCCAATGTGTTCTTCGAGATTTGACAGTTCAACATACTCCCCTTAACTTGAAGGTTTTGTATGAAAAAAACATTTTTGAATTTTTTGAATTTAGATTTTGAAATCAAATGTTCGATTTGCCAAATCAATGTCAATGTACCTTGTTGCGGCCTCAGCCTCACTATCTGCAAGTGCACAGATCGTTAACAAGTACTATAATGATGAGTAGAGTATCGTTCCCAC
The DNA here is from genome assembly GCA_947685225.1 of Garcia nutans. Lineage (NCBI taxonomy): Eukaryota > Viridiplantae > Streptophyta > Magnoliopsida > Malpighiales > Euphorbiaceae > Garcia > Garcia nutans. The sequence goes on along the minus strand of CANTUV010000007.1, from coordinate 23,565,616 downwards.
GAGGAGGTTAATTCTAAGTACAAAACAATTAAACTAATTAATATTTGGACAATCAAATTCGTTTTTATGATTTAACTAACTAAAATGACAATAAATCAAGAATAAATTTCTAATAATTTAAGACTTAGGGTTTAGTCATCTTTATTGATTTATCATGGATTTTCTAAGGTATCGATTTAATTCAGTCTTCCTTTCGATTAATGGTTAGATTCTCCTAAATCAAGCTCAAGTCTCTCTCAAGTATTAGAACTAATATTGACTTTAATCCTTACATCTACTCTCGTGATCATAAGTAATTAAATCAATTCATTAAGTTTTATAAGAATCTTGAATCAACCTCTTAAGGGTTTAACCTTATCTCTATGTAAGAAACTTACTTAAGATTGTTATCTCCTTGGATTAATGTCATGCTTCCACTCTCGCTCCATCACACAACATCTCAAATCAATTAATTATTGGCCAAATAATCAAAGCATTAAGATTAAAGACAATAAAATAATCAAAGGATAACTAAATTAACCAAATAGATATTTATAGCTCCATGATAAATTCAATTAAAGGGACCAACCCTAAAAAGGATTAGTTCTTCATTATTGAAATAAAAACATTACAAATATTCAAAATGGTAAATGAAAACATAATTTAAAAGGAACCAGAAAGATCAAACTCTATTTCTTTGAAGAAGATCTTGACTTGGATCTTGAGCTCTTCCTTGAAGCAGAATTTCACACCTCTAAACTAAATTTATTTGGATGAATATAATCTAATCTATTACACATCTCATACCTTGGAGGAAGTGTGTTTAAATAGAGTGTTTGGAAGCTTCTTTAGTGGGGAAAAACTAAAAAAAGTTAGGCCACACCTTGTTTGGTTCAACACCTACCCAATTGTTTGCTCAAAGTCATGATTTTCGACCCCACGGTCGTGGCTTTTGAGTGCCATGGTCGTGGCCTGAGTTGGTTTGGTCAGTTTGAGCACTTTAGAGCTGTAAAATGGTCGGTTTGGAAGGCCATGGTCGTGGCTTTTGAAATGAGGCTGCCAGACTTATTTTCTTCTTGTTCTTGACTCAGGCAGTGACGAAATGGAACCCAGGTCGTGGCCTTTGGGAGGCCACGGTCGTGGCTTTCAAAAATGCTTCTAAATATGCAAAATCTCTTCAAAATAGAGCCAAAATCCATGCCATGGTCGTGGCCTTTGAGCCCCATGGTCGTGGCTTTCCAAATGCTTCTGCCCTTGCAATTTCTATCATTGAAAAACTTGGACAGCTTCAAATCAAATCCTATGGCCATGGATTTTTGACAGCTTTGGCCCTGAGATTCAAAACGACTCTGGACCTCTTGATTTTTCATCTTTAATTCCATCTTCAAGTTCAAAATCATGTATCATGGTTTATAAGACCATGTAAATTCATTTTCTTCCATTTTTGAGCTTGATTTAACCTCCTTTCCATTTTTCCATGATTTTTAGCCAAAATAAGCTTTTTCTTCATACTTGCAACTCTATACTTGAAATGATGAATATTCTAGCTTTCACAATAAAGATTGATCAAATTCAATTGATAACAATAAAAATATAACTAGAATAATCATTAAATTATGTGCAAAATATAGTCCTATCAACTCCCCCAAACTTAAATCATTGCTTGTCCTCAAGCAACAAGAACAATCTCATTCACAGCAGGCCTCATTAAAATAGTCCCAAGATTTTGATATACAAATTAAATTTCAAAATTCAATTCTAAATCAATTTTCATACTGTACTTACTTCATTCTTCCTTCCTTCATTCAAGAAGTTATTCAATTGTAATCAATTGTTGCTCTTTAGATAAACACATACCCCTTGCATTCATTAAAATTTTTATATAGTTTAAAGAAAATTTGCCTTTCTCATATGCATGTTTAATCAAACCTTCTCCACTAATAGACCTTACTAACTCAAGGAAAATCAAAAGGTCTTTTTAAGCTTGTAATGTGGTTTAAAAGGGTTGAGGCTAAAGTGATGCTTAACTTTTTGAATACCTTCCAAGGTTTCGATTGCAGCTCTTCTTAATGGTTTTGGAGAGTTCCTTAATAAATATGATTTTTCCTCAATTACTTTAGCACACTAGCAGGGAAATTTTATTTTTACTATCTTTTTCTTTATATATATATATATTTTATTTTATATTTTCCCCCAAAACTTGAAATTTTATTTATGAGAAATCTAAAGGAGCTTTCCCATTTTATTTTCTCTCTCCAATTGAGCATATATAATAGGAAGGTATACCAAAAGATAATTAACCACAAAAGGTAGAAATTAGTGTTTAATGAGAAAGAACAACAAGCTTAGAATATTCAATTTGGCTCAAAGGGGACAACTAGAGGAATGTTCAAATATGGTGGATATAAGAATTTGGCTACACAAACAATGCCTAAATCATCTTTTCCCCTACTTAGCAAGGTTCAATTTCGCCTCAAAAGTTTTTTTAAACATGTTCTAGGCTTAGGCATAATATAATAAAAAATAAATGACAAAAGAGTAGGAGTCATCTCTAAGTAAGCATATACCATTGATCACTTTCAACTAAAATCAAGAATGTATTCAGGTCAAAATCTATAAAGTACAGTTCTTCACAACAACTTTATTTCAAAAGATAAATTTAAGTAATTAGCATCACAAAATCACAAAATTCTATTAGCCTGTCATGAATTCAATCATTCAAGTGTAAGATAGCAAGAAAATTTTTTTTTTTGAAAAATTTTTCGTAGGTACCCCATATCCCAACATTTATGAAAGAGTAATAAAATTCAAAAAGAGAATGGAATATTACTAAATTTTGAGCTAAACTCCCCCAAACTTGAAGTGTTCCACTGTCCTCAGTGGTTTAGGCATTGGGTGGTGGAGGGGTTGTGCATGCCCATTCTTAAATTTGCACTTTGCAAGAAGAATCCATCAAAAGCTCATTTCCATCCAAGTTCATCCTGAAATAAAAACACAAAACACAAAATCAAAACACAAAAATAAAACCAAAAATAAAAGACAAAGTTTAAATAAAACATTGGGTTGCCTCCTAAAAAGCGCTAATTTATAGTCTTTAGCTTGACTATAACTTCTTATCCTCAAGGTGGAAGATCACAAATTACTTCCTTTCCCGCTATGTTGCTTGCTATAGTTGACTTGGAATTTTGCTTCCCAAGTTCATTATACCCTTCAAATTGTGCTTGTGAGCTTGATGAGGCTAAATTGTATTTTCCCTCCTTTGGATTGAAGTTTTGAATTTGGCAGTCCTTGAGTGCATTTGGAGATTTGATCATGTTAATTTACACTTGTTCATCTTTAATCTTTGAAGTGAGTTTGCCATTTTTCACATCAATTACAGCTCCAATCGTGGCTAAGAAGGGTCTCCCAAAAATCAATGGAGCATCTTCATCCTTATTTAAATCAACGATCATGAAATCAACAGGGATGTAAAATTTTTCCATTTATATAAGCACATTTTCTGCAATTCCTCTTGGGCATTTAATTGATTTATCTGCAAGCTACAATACTAAATTGGTAGGTTTCATTTGTGCAAGTTTTAATTTCCTGAAAATAGATAAAGGCATTAAATTAATACTAGCACCTGAATCACATAATGCATTTTGAAACTTTAATTTACCAATTTGACAAGGAATCGAAATACTCCCTGGGTCTTCAAGTTTAGAAGGGATTTTATCCTGAAGAAGATTGTTGCACTCCTCAGTAAGTGCAATCTTTGCATTTTCCTCCATATTTTTCTTTAATCTTTGAGGAAAAGGAATAGGTGGCACATAAGGTTTGACCTCTTGCTTTAATGGTGCCTGCTCTTGTTTAGCTTCACTTTCTTTTATTTTAGAAGAAGAAATTTGATAGATTCGGGGCTCTAGTAAAGAATCTTCAAGTTGTATGCTATTTAGGAAAATAGCATTACAATGTTCTCTTGGATTGATTTCTGGTTGGCTTGGAAGTGCTCCTTGTGGTCGAGTGTGAAGAGAACTTGCTATTTGACCAACTTGAATTTCAAGATTTCTATTTTGAACTGCAATTTTTTCCATCCTTGATTCAAGCTTGTCATATTGTTTTTCCAGCTTGTCGAACCTTTCTGAAGTTGCACCAATAAAATTTTCCAAAGCCAATTCATAGGATGGTTTTTCAAGAGGATGAATTTGGCCTTGGCTTTGATTTTTCATGTATGGTGACTGATATGGTGCTTTTTGATTGCCTTCATTTCCCCATGCCAAGTTAGGGTGATTTCTCCATGTGGGGTTGTAAGTGTTTCCTTGTGGGAAAGTTGGACCTCTATTTTGAATCCCCAAAAATTGGATATGCTCCATAATGTTTGCAATCAGCTATATCGTGGCTTCCTCCACATCCTTCACAAATTGGAGATGATGATGACAAATTGACATGCTCTAATTTCTTGGCAATTGTATCTACTTTAGCTGCAAGTAAAGAAAAATGGTCAATCTCATGTAAACCTGCAACTTTTTTTTTGCATACCTCGTTCTGAAGTCCAATGATAATTATTTACTGCCATTTCTTCAATTAAATTAGTTGCTTCAGAAGTAGCTTCGTTCATTATTGCACTTCCTGCTGTTGCATCAATAATTCCCTTAATATTTGGATGAAGTCCATTATAAGAGGTTTGAATTAAAAGCCATCCGGGACTCCATGGTGAGGACATTTTCTTTGCAAATTCTTGAACCGTTCCCAAGCTTCATATAAGCTCTCCCCATCTTGTTGAATGAAACTTGTGATATCATTCCTTAATTTAGCCGTCTTTGCAGGTGGAAAATATTTTGCCAAAAATGCAGCAGCTAATTGATCCCAAGTGGAGAATGTACCTGGTGCCTTAGAAATGAGCCAATCTTTTGCTTGATCTCTTAACGAAACTGGAAAAAGTCACAACCTAATAGCATCATCAGATACACCATTAATTTTAAATGTATCACACATTTCTAAAAAATTTGAAATATGAGCATAAGCATCCTCATGTGGTAGGCCATGAAAAATAGATTGTTGAATTAAATTAATAAGTGCTGGTTTTAGATCAAATGTGTTGGCTTGCACAGGAGGTTTGACTATGCTAGATCTTGGGTGAGCAGATGGCATAGCATATTGTTTCAAGGTCATGTTCTGTGGATCTCCCATGATTTCTTCTTCTAACTGGATTTCAGTTGAAGTTCCTTCTCCTTTTTGTCTTTCTCTTCTTTCCTTGTTTTGCTGTTTATAAAATTTTTCAATTTCAGGATTATAGGGTACAAGTTGAGTGTGTGGATTGCTACGCATGTACCCTTAAAATTTAAAGAAATAATGCAGAAAAGTAAAAATCCAAAGTAATAAAAGTTTAATATTATCAATATCAGAATGATTGCCTCCCCAGCAGTGGCGTCAAAAACTTGTTGTGGCCTCAGCCTCACTATCTACAAGTGCACAGATCGTTAACAAGTAATATAATGATGAGTAGAGTATCGTTCCCACGAGGAGGTTAATTCTAAGTACCAAACAATTAAACTAATTAATATTTGGATGTTTTTATGATTTAACTAACTAAAATGACAATAAATCAAGAATAAATTTCTAATAATTTAAGACTTAGGGTTTAGTCACCTTTATTGATTTATCATGGATTTTCTAAGGTATCGATTTAATTCAGTCTTCCTTTCGATTAATGGTTAGGTTCTCCTAAATCAAGCTCAAGTCTCTCTCATGTACTTGAACTAATATCGACTTTAATCCTTACGTCTACTCTCGTGATCATAAGTGATTAAATCAATTCATTAAGTTTTATGAGAATCTTGAATCAACCTCTTAAGGGTTGAACCTTATCTCTAAGTGAGAAACTTACTTAAGATTGTTATCTCCTTGGATTAATGTCATGCTTCCACTCTTGCTCCATCACACAACATCTCAAATCAATTAATTATTGGCCAAATAATCAAAGCATTAAGATTAAAGACAACAAAATAATCAAAGGATAACTAAATTAACCAAATAGACATTTATAGCTCCATGATAAATTCAATTAAAGGGACAAACCCTAAAAAGGATTAGTTCTTCATTATTGAAATAAAAACATTACAAATATTCAAAATGGTAAATGAAAACATAATTTAAAAGGAACAAGAAAGATCAAACTATATTTCTTTGAAGAAGATCTTGACTTGGATCTTGAGCTCATCCTTGAAGCAGAATTTCACACCTCTAAACTAAATTTATTTGGATGGATCTAATATAATCTATTACACATCTCATACCTTGGAGGAAGTGTATTTAAAGAGAGTGTTTGGAAGCTTCTTTAGTGGGGAAAAACTAAAAAAAGTTAGGCCACACCTTGTTTGGTTCAACACCTACCCAATTATTTGCTCAAAGTCATGATTTTCGGCCCCACGGTTGTGGCCTTAGTTGGTTTGGTCAGTTTGAGAACTTTGGAGCTATAAAATGGTCGGTTTGGAAGGCCATGGTCGTGGCTTTTAGTAGGCCATGGTCGTGGCTTTTGAAATGAGGCTGCCAGACTTATTTTCTTCTTATTCTTGACTCAAGCAGTGACGAAATGGAACCCACGGTCGTGGCTTTCAAAAATGCTTCTAAATATGCAAAATCTCTTCAAAATAGAGCCAAAATCCATGCCATGGTCATGGCCTTTGAGCCCCATGGTCATGGCTTTCCAAATGCTTCTGCCCTTGCAATTTCTATCATTGAAAAACTTGGACAGCTTCAAATCAAATCCTATGGCCATGGATTTTTGACAGCTTTGGCCCTGAGATTCAAAACGACTCTGGACCTCTTGATTTCTCATCTTTAATTCCATTTTCAAGTTCAAAATCATGTATCATGGTTTATAAGACCATGTAAATTCATGTTCTTCCATTTTTGAGCTTGATTTGACCTCCTTTCCATTTTTCCATGATTTTTAGCCAAAATAAGCTTTTTCTTCATACTTGCAACTCTATACTTGAAATAATGAATATTCTAGCTTTCACAATAAAGATTGATCAAATTCAATTGATAACAATAAAAATATAACTAGAATAATCATTAAATTATGTGCAAAATATAGTCCTATCATACCTCAGGATTTGATTTTTCCAAATTAACATATCTATAACATGACAATCCTAGTTACCGTACTAAATTCGGGAATCATTTCTATTTAAGCAAGAATTGTTGCACTTCAGATAGGCACATACACATTACTTGGCCAAAGGTTTCATTGAGTTTGAATATGGTCTATCTCATATGCATGCTTATCCAAACTATCTCCACTAATAGACTCTACCTACCAAGAGAGATCAATAGGTCTTTGATAGGCTTGAAATGGGGTCTATAAAGGACATGGGTTAAATGAAGGCCATTTGTAAGTTGGAGCCGATGTGACACAATGGACAAATCCCCACACTAGAAATTTCTTATTTGAACTTTAGGCAGCTGGGAGCAATCTTGCTAGACTCTAAATTCCTTCTATCTTCTTGGCATTAATCTGGATCTTGATTTGGACAGTTTTTTCCCTTGCATAAAGTTTGGTACACAAATTCATTTTTTTCTTTTTCTCCCTTTTATTTTTCTTACTCTTCCCTTTCTTTGAGCATTTTATCATTTTGTCCTTCCTTGTAGGACTGTCAAGTACAGAACTTTCAAGAACCAGATGGTCTTCCTCCTTTTTTCTCCAATTTTGATTGAATCTTTGGTTGGGTTGGACCAATTCATGTCAAAATGTCCTTATGAAACAAATGGAAGCCTTTTGCTGCTTTAGGTAAAAGAGAACTCAATTGGCTTTTTGAACCGCCTTTTTAGGTTTTATTTTTCTTCTTTTCTTTGTCTTTTTTTTCTTCTTTTTTTTTGTCTTTTTTTTCTTCTTCTTTTCTTTTCTTCTTTTTTCCTCTTCTCTTTCTTTTTTTCTTTTTTTGTTTTTTTAGTTCTAGCTATAAAAGAGTTGTCTTGTTTGTACTAACTCGAGCTTCCAATAATGGATGGGTGGAGTGACATAAATCTTCTTTAATAGGGATAAATCATTTGTTACTCGGATGTTGTCTTGATATATTGGAGATATTAGAAAAACTTCAACTACCCTTAAGGTCTTGAGAACTTCAACTCCTCTTATGGTCTTGACTATTCATTTCTTTCTTTGATCTTCTTGCCTCTTCATTTTAGTGATCATAAGACTTGTCAAAAGTATCACAATAGCTCAGGGTAGGTTATTGAGTTTATATGCCAATGAAAAGAAAGCTAAAATTTCATGAAGGCTCAAATGGACAACAAGGGATTGAAATTTAATAGGGTGGATACAAGTTATTGGCTAACCAAACAATGCCTAGATCATTTCTCTCCTAAATAAGCAGAGTTCAATTTCGCTTCAAAAGTTTGTCAAAGCATGTTCTAAGACTGACTAGGACCTAGACAAAGGTCATTATGCAGGAGCCCTTTCTAATTAAGTATACACAACCAATGCCATAGAGCAATTCCCTCACCTAGTAAAGTCATTCGAGTCATTAATTCATGAATTATCAAGCTAAATTCCTCATTGGTTGAGCACCAAAATAAAAAAAGACCAACAAAAATTTTGATGAAAGTAATTTATTCAAATTTGAAAAACAAGATTGTTCCAATTAAATATTAAAGAAAGTAAAATTGAAAAGCAGCATTCAAGCTAAGGAAAGTTTGTTGAGTTTAAGCTTTTTTTCCTTTCACATCTTCAATATTTCCATCTTGAAAGGATGATAAAATAAAATCTTCTTCTAATCCTTTTCCTACCATGAAGATTGCTGGTGGTGGCACCCTGTTGAACCTTGGAAATGGATTACCTTTGGTATTGGGCTTATCCGGCTCAAGCAACTTGCCATTATCAATTAAATTCTGGATCTCATGCCTCAAATTCATACAATTGTCCATTTTGTGTCTAGGCCTTTGATGGAATTGGCAAAATGCATTAGTATCAAAGTTAGGTGGAAGAGGATTAGGTAAAGGACGAGGAGTCAAGGGTTGTAACAATCCCTTCTTTTGTAGCTTATTGAGAACCCAAGACAGTGGCTTCCCTAATTCTGAAAACTGCCTCATTCCCCCTTAACTAGTGACATCAACTTTTTTTTGTGTACTTTGATTGCTAGACTAATAATTCCCTTTCTCATTCCTTCTTATTGAAAAGCGATTTTCTCCCTTTCCCATTCTTCAATTTATAGACCAGCTTGGAGAAGATCTTTGAAATCCCTAATAAAGGTGTGAGACATCCTTTCATGAAGATTGGGCAGGACGCCTCTTACGATCATCCTTATTTGATCAGATTCATCGCGCCTTTTCTTGAGCAAAGTAGCCTTATTTCTCCACCTTTTCACAGAGTCTACAAAATTCTCATTTGGCCTTTGTCTAATGGACTCCACTTCCATTAAGGTAACTTCCATCTCGATGTTGTACCTATATTGTTGAATGAAAGCCTTATACAACATGTCCCAATCTTTTTGAGTACTTTCGTCTAAGGTGTTGAACCAATTTTGGACAACAGGGTCCAATGAGAGCATGAAATATCTTAGAGTTTGGGCCTTAGTAGCTCGAGCAGACTGCATAGCAGTGATATAATGCTTCACATGGAGGTAAGGATTTCCGGTTCCATTGTACCTAGCGAAGGAAGGCATCTTGAACTTATAAGGGACCTCCTCATCTTGTTCAAATAGTTTGTCAATCTCGGACATCTCTTCGGCTTTCAGCTTCTTCTCAAATTTCTTTTCTAAATCAGCAATCATTTTTTCAACATCAGAAGCTTCGGTTTTCTCCATAACTGATCTTTCAACAATCTTTGGTTCTTTCTTCTTGTCTTGAACATCTTGTTAGTATTGAGCCCAATCATCATCATCATCAATGATCACCTTTTCATCATCAAAAACCACTTCACCAACTTTAGTCTTCCCTTTGTCCTTTGGCTTCTTAGCGCTAGCAGATGCTTCGACATGATTTTCTAAAATTGCAGCCAATTAGTTCTTCACGGTCTCAGTTAGGGCCTCTTTTATTTCTTCCATCTTGGCATTGAGGGCTTCATGCACCATTCTTTGAATTTGTTTGGGCTCCATTGCTTTTAGTGAAAAAGAGATTGAGTCATTCCTAGATTCTTCATCTCTGGTGTAGGTTGGATTATCGTAAGCTTTTAAACTATCGTAATCCAGGGCTGTGAGCCAGAAAGGATCAATAATATGAGATGCAAATGTATGCATGTATGCATGTATGCACAAGCAATTAACAAACAAGGACAAATAGGACATTCCTTCCAACCTTATAACATCTACACATGAATGGCTAGTATCTTTTCCTAGGTATATGGTTAACAAAATACCAACATGGGGTACCTTGTTTATGAATATTTCTCTCGAACGTTTCAACCAATAGTTATATTTTTAAAAATGGAAATCAATCCATGATAATTCCCATTAATTAGGTTTTAATTTATTTAACCAACTATAGTAGCTTTTATGCTATATTGGATTAAAACTAAATCAAGAGGTTTATTATAAATAGATTTTTCACTTGAAAAAAGTAACTAATGATTCATGCCAAAAACATGCCCATGATTAATTACTTTTAGTATAAACTAGACTCACAATTGATTTTTGGTATTTCGTAATTGACCTAAATATTTTGCAAACTCTTTGTAAGAAAAGGTTGGATAAAAATAATTTTATTTCTAAGCCCATTGTAAAAAGATTTTAGAAAAAATGGATTTTGGGCTTAGTATTTGGGCCATGAGCAAAAGAATTTTTGATTTGTTTTTAGAAAAGTTTTATATCCAAAGACCATCCTGAAATATTTTGAAGATAGCTTTGGTCTTTTGGATTTTAAAGAAAAATTTATTTGAGCTTGCAAATGTACTTGGGTCATATTAGAAAAAGAACAAAGCAAATAAGCCATGATTTAAGCCAAGATAAATTAACCATAGTCAAACAATATGCATTTGGGGTAAAACCTAAGGAAAGTAACTAGGCCAATTACATGAGCTTTAGTCTTTGGGTTAAAAGGCTTAGGTTCCCATAGCAAGTATATACCATGGTATGAGGCTATGAGTGGTTATGCCATGCTCGATCTCCATACCTTGAGTGAAAGTATGGTATCCCTTACATAACATAACATGGGTAACACGGGCGTCCTAATTCATGCACACGATGCAATCTAATATGATGCAATGGATAATATCATTATAAGAAAGAATAGAATAATATAAAGACCAATGGAATCAACTTTTCTTATCCCCCAATGGAGTCGCCACTGTGAGCGGGGATTTTTGCCCCCACTCCCGTGGAATGGTTTTCGCTACTTTGGCACTATTTAGGCTCGGGGCCTTAGAGAACACGGACCTAAGTCGAGAAAATGAAGTCGCCACCTGGACGGGTTGGGAAAAAGAAAAGGGTGGATGACTCAATTCCTAAGGAATCCCCAACCCCCTAATGGGTTCGAAAAGTTGGGTACGTGTAGGAATGTGAGAAATGGCCCAGCACCCCCCACAATGCCAGGTTTTTTGGAACCGGCCTCCTTTACAGGTCTTAATATTATAAAATTCTTAAATATAACAATATTATCCATATTAAACGCAACAATTAAAATAAAGCATCGATATATTAAAAATCAAAGCAATGTCCAAACAAAGCAAATAAATGGACACCCATCCGAAGATGGAAACATGCCCTTACATCATCCATGTCTAAGCTAAATAGGACACCCACCATGAGGTAGAAACATGTCCTTTACATTGGTCTAAAATATAAAAGCAATTTCAATTACATAGAACTTAATTAATGAGGTACCCACAAAGTGGAAACATACCTCTTACAACATTTGGAAATCAAAATAAATTAATAAAAGTAAACAACCATTCATCATAAATAAATCATTCATCAAAGATATTAAACATCAATCAAAATATAAACATTCATCCATGATAATTTAAATAAACCAAGCATTGAACTTAAATAAATCAAAGCATATAATAAACTACATAACTAAAAATAAAGTAAGTAAAGATACAAATTAGGGTTACTGTTTCTCATTTAAAGTTCTTTAATTAATATTTAGGGTTTTGGAATTTATTGGTTTAAGCTACTGTAAGTTTTAAGGGAATTGAAATGGATTAAGGTTTTATAATTTAAGAGATTGATAAGGTTCTTTGGTTAACCAAATTAGGGCTTGAGGGGTAAAATCATGAAATTAGGGTTTGGATACTTTAAAACATTTGAATTTAGGACTCACGGTTAGTGGATTATTATTTTGGATTTACTATATTGGGTTTGAATGTTTAGGTTTATAAAGATTTCAGGTTTTATGGTTTTAAGGATTAGGGTTTCATGAAAACTAGGGTTTAAGGTCTTAAGGTTTTAAGGTTTAAGAAAACTTAGGGTTTAGATTAGCTAGTTTGGGGTTACTGTCTTGGTTTTGGAATTGAAGAAAATAGTTTAGAGTTTATAAAGCTTTTGGAAATGAGCAAGATGATTTAAGATTTTTGGAAACAGAAAGTATTTTTTTAGGGTTTATTGGAAATAAAAGGATCAATTTAGGGTTTTAAATTTTAGAAGAAACAAAATTAGGGTTCTTGAGCTTTAAAAGAAACAAAATGAACGTTTTAAGATTTTTGAAAAATAAAGAAATGGATTAAGGTTTTTTAAGATATCTAGAAACAGAAGAAATCATTTAAGGTTTTTGGAAACGAAGATCAAATTACTACATCTTCAAAGATTGAAGTTTTGAGAATATAATCTTATGAATCAGATAAAGAACGAAGCTACTGTAAGAAATAAAAAGAAATTAAAGATTCAAATCTTCGTTCATTGGTTCCACCAAAAATTGCTTCTTGGATGAACAAGGACAAAGGCAAGGTTGCTGCCTTTGATAGCCTGATTGCTTGCTTGCTTCTTCTCTTATAAAAAGTCCAATCAATTTATAAAGTTCCAATTCAAAATCCAAGTCCAAGTCCAAAGTCCGATTTCTCCTCAAAAAAAAAAAAAAAAAAAAAACTCCCCTGTGTGTCTTTTAGTGTTATTTATAGGAAATTTTGGAAGCTTAATTCCAATTGTTTAAGTAATTTATCATTAATTATGAAAAGGAAACCAAAACCAAATAGAATTTGGTTTCGGAAAAAATTGCGTCGGAAAAATTTTGCTGCCGAAAAAAACTGCTGCTAACTGCTGTGAGGAACCGCGTCGAAAAATTGCTATAGGAAATTTTGGAAGCTTAATTCCAATTGTTTAAGTAATTTATCATTAATTATGAAAAGGAAACCGAAACCAAATAGAATTTGGTTTCGGAAAAAATTGCATCGGAAAAATTTTGCTGGCGAAAAAAACTGCTGCTAGCTGCTGTGAGGAACTGCGTCGAAAAATTGCGAGGGGTGGGCTACGGGCCATTTTGCCTGCAAGAAGTTCCTGCGGGTGAAATGGCTTTTGCCATTTTGCATATAGGAAACTCCTGTGGGAGAAATGGCCAAGGCCATTTCGTCCACTGTTTTTGGCGACGAATTTTTTCGTCGCTGATTTTTTCGTTGCCGATTTATTTTTATTTATTTATTATTTTTATTATTATACTAATTTTTAAAAATTATAAAAAATAAATACTAAAACAAATATTATTTAATTAAGATAACACAAAAATTATTTTAGACTAATTAATATATATTTAACCGGACCGGGTTAAAAATTAAGGGTCTATAGTTCTTGGCCTGAATAGGTTTGATTGGGTTCTCGACCCAAGATTAGATTTGGATTATCGACCCAAGACTAAATTTGATATGGGTTTGGATTCTCGATCCAAGACTGGATTTTTCTCAACCCTAAATTGGATTTTTGAGTTCTCGACTTGAGACTGAATTGGATTTGGATACTTAGACCCGTGACTAAATTTGGTTGACCTTCTATCAGTTTGAAAGTTCTGGCTTTCTTCTAGCTAATAAACTTTAGCTCTTTTAGCTGATTGATCTTCTATCATGGCTTTCTTCTATCCATTTGCTCCATTCTTTAATGGATCGACTCAAGCTATTCTAACTGGACTGGCCTTCTATCATGTGGGAATTTTGGGTCTCTTCTAGCTAGTTTTTCCATTCTTTAATGGATTGTGGTTCTTCACCCTCAAAATGAATCTTCATCCTTAGACATTGGATCTTCATCCTTGGTCATTGGGTCTTCACCCTTCAAAATGGATCTTCATCCTTTGGACTTTAGAAAGTTTGCCCCCTATGTAGGCTCAAACCAATGACTTTTCCCATGCAGGCTCATATTGATGTTTGTGCTGTCTAATTCCTCGCATAAGCATGCATTTCTTCTTTTGCAAAATGACTGGAGCTTCCTCAAGCAATGGGCCTTCCATGTCCCCTAATTCCATACCCGCTTCATGTTTGTTTCATAGAGTATTGATGTTTACTTTTAACCAAGAATAGATAACACAAGACAAAAATGCAGTGTGATATGCTTATGTTTGCATTGTATGCATGGATAATACTTACAGTGGTTCTATCGACTCACAGACTGAGATGATCAGCTGAAGTCTTCTCATTGGTTCCTTCCAGATGCTCATTTAGGTCTTGCATTGGAATAATAGAATGCTTCACATTTATGGCTTTTATCTTCAAAGTGTTGAAAACATGAGTAGTGGAGGCCCAAACAGTATAGATACATCCATTTTAAATTAGGATTCAGCATGCCAGTTAGTAACTTTTCACAACCTTGCAAATAATCCTTTATTTTACCCAATGTGTCCTTCGAGTTTTGAAAATGCAACATACTTCCCTTAACTTGAAGTTTTATGCAAAAAAAAAATTGAATTTTGAATTTTGATTTTGAAATTAAATGTTGGCTTTGTCAAATCAGTGTCATTGTATCTCAGGACTCAATTTTTCAAATTAACATATCTATAACATGACAATCCTAGTTACTGTACTAAACTCAGCAATCATTTCCATTTAAGCAAGAACTGTTGCACTTTAGATAGGCACATGCACATTACTTGATCAAAGGTCTCATCGAGTTTAAATATTGTATATCTCATATGCATGCTTATTCAAACTAGCTCCACTAATAGACTCTACCTGCCAAGAGAGATCAAGAGGTCTTTGATAGGCTTGAAATGGGGTCTATAAGGGATACGGGTTAAATGAAGGCCATTTGTAAGTTACAGCCATTGTGACATACCCTCGCACTACAAATTTCTTATTTAGACACTTCGAAGCATGAAAAGATAGAGCTTTGAACATTCTTCTTTCTTCTTGGCATGAATTTGGATCTTGATTAGGATAGTCTTTGCCTTTGCAAAAAAGTTTGGTACCCATATTCCTTTCCTTTTCTTCTTTTCCCTCTCTCTCTCTCTCTCTCTCTCTCTCTCTCTCTCTCTCTCTTTACCCCTTTTTTCTTTTAGCATTTTATCATTTTGTCCTTCTTCCCTGTAGGACTATCAAGTAAAGGACTTTCAAGAACTAGATGACCTTTCTTCTATCTCTCTAATTTTGGTTGAATTTCTGGTTGGGTTGGACCAATTTAAGTCAAACTGTCTTTGCCTTCTACTGCTTTAGGTATTGAAAAACTCAGTTGGCTTTCTGAACTACCTTTTGTGTTTTATTTTCTTTTCCTTTTCTTTTTTTCTTCTTCTCTTCTTCTTCTTCTTCTTCTTCTTCTTCTTCTTCTTCTTTTTCTTTCTTCTTTTTTCTTCTATTTTTTTTCTCTTTTTTCCTTTTTATTTTTCTTTCTTTCTTTTTTTTTATTTTTCTTCTTTTCTTTTTGTTCCTTAGTGATCATAAGACTTGCCAAAAGTATAACAACAGCTCAGGGTAGGTCATTAGGTTTACTAGCCAATGAAGAGTAAGCTAAAATATCATGAAAGCTCAAGGGGACAAACTAAGGACTGATGTGAACATGGGTGGATACTAGTTCTTGGTTTATCAAATAATGTCTAGATCATCTCTCCCTAAAAAAAGTAGAGTTCAATTTTGCCTCGAAAGTCTGTCAAAGCATGTTCTAAGACTGTTGTGAGTGGGGATTTTTGCCCCCACTCCCGGTGGAATGGTTCTTGCAACTTCGACACTGTTTAGGCTCGGGGCCTTAGAGAAAACAGGTCTAAGCCTGGAGAAAATGGAGTCGCCACCCGGACGGGCCAGGAAAAATAAAGGGGTGGATGACTCAGTTCCTAAGGAATCCCCAACTCCCTAATGGGTTCGAAAAGTTGGGTACGTGTGGGGAAGGTGAGAAATGGCCCAGCACCCCACAACGCCCGATTCATTAGAACCGGCCTCCTTTGCAGGTCTTAATATTTTAAAATTCTTAAATATAGTGATATTATCCATACTACATGCGATCATAAGAATAAATAAATACTTTATTAAAATCACAACAATGTCCAAACAAAACAAATAAATGGACACCCATCCGAGGAAGAAAACATGTCCTTACATCGTCCATGTCTAAAACTAAATAGGACACCCACCGAAAGGTGAAAACATGTCCTTTACATTAATTCCAAAATATGAAGATAAATTAAATTACATAAAGATTAATTAAGGAGATACCCAATCATGGAAACATACCTCTTATAATTTTTGAAAACCAAAATAAATCAATGAAAATAATAATCACTCATCATAAATAAATTATTCATCAAACATATAAATCAAAGATATAAATAAACCATCAATTAAGACATATAATAAACATGCTTCTAATTTAAATAAATCAATAAATATATAAATGTAGGGTTTATGCATCATTTAGGATTTCTTGAATAAAATTAGAGTTTTATAGGTTTTATGTTTAATAATTAGGATTTTGTATTTTAATTACTGGATTAGTCAACTAAGAAATATTTAATATAAAAGAAATAGCATGGCTACTGGATGGACAAACAGGTTGATCTTTGATTTTATGTAATTAAGACTTTAGTAATTAAATTTGTATTATCAAAATAATGAAGCTATTGTGTTAATATAACAATCCAAAATAATCAAAAAAGTTTTAAAAGTAAAATAACATAGCTACTGTGATGTTTGAATTAAAGATTAGGTTTGAAATAAATTATCAAAAGAATGGATGTTTTGGGTTTAGGCTTTTGGAAGTTTTATGAAAATAATATTAAGGTCTAGGGTTTAAGTAAATAAAATTGAAGCTAATAAAAATAGGATTAAAAGTTAGGTATTTGAAAAGAATAGGCTACTGTGATAATTAATTTTGACAAATAAAATTAAAGAGACATACTTACGTTCGAAGGTTCCACCAAAAATTGTTGATGAAATTCTTGGACAAGCTTAACACCAAGGCAGAAGATTGCTTGCTGCCTTGATTCCTTGATTGTTGCTTTTAAATTTCTAAAATCTAGTCCCTAAATCAATTGATAAGAAAATGTCTGAATAATTCTTAAGTCTAAAAAATTCTACTCCTTTGTCCGTGTGTTTAATACCATTATTTATAGGAAAATAAAAATACCTAATACTATTTTGATAAGAAAATACCAACCATTTAGGAAAAAATACAAAACCGGGTAAAAAAAGGTTTGGTCAAAAATTGATAGCGCGAGCAAGTTGCTGGGCCTACGAGGATTGTTGTGGGCTAGGCGATTTTCGCCGCAGGTTCCTCGTCGTCAATTTTTTAGTTTTTATTTATATATATATTAAAAATAAATAAATAATAAATGAAAAGATAAAATAAATATTATATTAAAAAAATGATAAATAATAAATAAAATAAATATTATAAATAAATAAAATAAATAATAAGTAAAATAAATCAAAATAAATAATAGATATTAAAATAAATAATATATACCACAAAAATTATTTCAGACTATTTTAAAATCTTTTGATTGGACTAGATAAAAAATTAAGGGTCTATAGTTTGCCCCCTGCTTGAGCGATCTGAGACTACAGCAAAAGAGAGTAAAAAGCAATGTGATTTTTCACTGGGTTTAGAGCCAGAATGGACTCCGTACCCAAGGTTGGTTTGAGTTCTAGACTCAAAAATAATTTGGATTCTAGACCCGAGATAAGTTCTGAACTCAAAAATAATTTGGGTTTTAGACCCGGGGTAAGTTCTGGACTCAAAAAATAATTTGGGTTCTAGACCTAAGGTAATTTCTGGACTAAAAAATAATTTGGGTTTTGGACTCGAGGTAAGTTCTAGACTCGGAAAATAATTTGAGTTTTGAACCCAAGATGAGTTTTTGGACTCAAAAATAATTTGGGTTCTAAACCTAAGGTGAAAAATACTTTGGGTTCTAGACTCAAAAAATAATTTGGGTTTTGGACCCAAGGTGAGTTTTGGACTCAAAATTAATTTAGATTCTAGACCCGAGGTGAGTTTTAGACTAAAAAATAATTTGAATTCTGGACCCAAGATGTGTTTTGGACTAAAAAATAATTTGGATTCTGGACCCGTGGTGAGTTCTGGGCTCAAAGATGATTTGGGTTCTGGACCTGGTGGTGAGTTCTGGACTAAAAAATAATTTGGTTTTGAACCCGAGGTGAGTTTTGGAGTAAAAAATAATTTGGGTTTTGGACCTGAGATGAGTTTTTGACTAAAAAATAATTTGGGTTCTAGACCTAAGGTGAGTTCTAAACTGGAAGATGATTTGGGTTCTGGATCCAGTGGTGAGTTCTAGACTCAAAAATAATTTGGGTTCTAAACCCGAGGTGAGTTATAAACTCAAAAATAATTTGGATTCTGGACCCAAAGAGAGTTTTGGACTAAAAAATAATTTAGGTTATGGACCTGAGATGAGTTTTGGACTCAAAAATAATTTGAATCCTAGACCCGAGGTGAGTTCTAGACTCGAAGATGATTTGGGTTCTGGACCTGGTGGTGAGTTCTGGACTCAAAGATGATTTGGGTTCTGGACCAAGGATTGAATTTGATTTGGGTACCTAGACCCCAGACTGGGTACTTGGACCCAAGATGGAATTTGATTTACGTACTTGGACCAGAGACTGGATTTAATTTGGGTACTTGGACCCGAGACTGGGTACTTGGACCCGATATTGAGTTTGATTTAGGTACTTGGACCCAAGGCTGAATTAGGTACTTGGAACCAAGGCTAGGTACTTAGACTCGAGACTGAATTGGATTTGGGTACTTGGACCTGAATTGGGTACTTGGATATGAATTGGGTACTTAGACCCGAAACTGAGTTGGATACTTGGACCCGAGACTGGGTGCTTAGACCTGAGACTGAATTGGATACTTAGACCCGAGATTGGGTACTTAGACTCGAGATTGAGTACTTGGACCCAAGACTGATTTGGGTACTTGGACCCGAGATTGAATTGGACTAACCTTTTATCAGTTGAGAATTCTAGTTGCTCTGACTATTCCATTCTTTAATGGATTGTGGGTCTTTACCCACCAAAAGTGTATCTTCATCCTTGGACCTCAGATCTTCATCCTTGGAGATCAGGTCTTCACCCTTCAAATTGGATCTTCATCCTTGGCATCGGGTCTTCACCTTTGAAATGGATCTTCATCCTTTAGGCATCGGGCCTTCACCATTCAAAATGGATCTTCATCCTTGGAAATCGGGTCTTCACCCTTGAAATTGGATCTTCATCCTTTAAGCTGGATCTTCATCTTTGGAATAAGGTCTTCACCCTTTAAACTGGATCTTCATCCTTTTGGACATTTTTCCTATATTGGCTTCAGTTCTTTTAGCCGATTGATCTTTTGTCTTCTACATCTTCATTCTTTTGATAGTTCTAATGTTCCATTCTTTTTGTTCTTCCTTTTGTACTTTTGCAAAAAATTTAGCTATTTTTTAGCTGGCCCTCATATTTTCTCCTTATGCTCGCATGGAAAAGTATTTGAAAGTGAGTTTGAAAATATTTTGTAAACCCATAAACTCAAAAAAATTGAAAGGAGAAAGTTTTGCCCCCTGTGTATGCTCAAACCAATGATTTTTTTCCATGCAGGCTCTGATTAGTGTTTGTATTTTGTCTGGTTCTTTGCACAAGCATGCATTTCTTCTTTCTTTTGCAAAATGACTGGAGCTTCCTCAAACAATGGGCCTTCCATGCCCCCTGATTCAATATCTTCTTTTGATTATTTACTTCACAGGGTGTTTGTTGTTCACTTTGACAAATAATAGGTAACATGATATGCTTATGTATGCATGGTATGCATAAATAATACTTACAGTGGTTCCATCGACTCATAGACTGAGGTGATAAGCTGAAATGTTCTCATTGGTTCCTTTCAGATGCTCGTTCAGGTCTTGCAATGGAATGACAAAAGGCTTTGCACTTATGGCTTTTATTTTCGAGATGTTGAAAACATGAGTGGCGAGGCCTAAGTAGCATAGATACATCCATTTCAAATTAGGATTCAGCATGTCGATTGGTAACTTCTTTATAACCTTGCCAATAATCATTTCCTTCATCCAATGTGTCCTTTGATGTTTGACCATGCGACATACTTCCCTTAACTTGAAGGTTTGGTATGACAAAAACACTTTTTTTTTCTTTTTTTAAAATCTTAAAATCATATTTTGGCTTTATCAAATTAGTGTCATTGTACTTCAGGACTCGACTTTCCAAATTAACATATCTATAACATGACAACCATAGTTACCATACAAAACTTGGGAATCATTTCTATTTGAGCAAGAACTATTGCACTTCAAATAGGCACATACACATTACTTGGCCAAAGGTCTAATTGATTTTGAATATTGGCTATCTCATATGCATGCTTATTCGAACTATCTTCTTTAATAGACTCTACCTACCAAGAGAGATCAACAGGTCTTTAACAAGCTTGAAATGGGGTCTATAAGGGACATGGTTTAAGCAGAGGCCAATTGTAAATTGGAACCGATGTGACACTATAGACAAACCTTCACACTACAAATTTCTTGTTTAGGTAGTTGGAATCATGAAAAGATAGAGCTTTGAACATTCTCCTTTCTTCTTGACATTAATTTGGATCTTGATTAGGACAGTCTTTTCCCTTGCAAAAAAAAGGTTGATACCCACATTCCTTTTTTTTTTCTCTCTCTCTCTCTCTCTTTCTTTTGGCATTTCATCATTTCATCCTTTTCCTCTATAGGATTGTCAAGTACATGACTTTCAAAAACTAGATAGTTTTTCTCCTTTTTTTTCTCTAATTTTAATTGAATCTTTAGTTAGGTTGGACCAATTCAAGTCAAACTGTATTTGTAAACCAAATGGAAGTCTTTTGCTGCTTTAGGTAAAAGAGAACTCAGTTGGCTTTCTGAACCATTTTGGGTTTTATTTTATTTTCTTTTTCTTCTTTTTTTTCCTTCTCGTTTTCTCCTTCTTTTTTCTTTTCTTTCTTTTTCCTTTTTTTTGTTTCTTCTTCTTTTTTTGCTTTTTTTTGTTGGGTTTTAATTCCAAAAGAATTGTCTTGACTATAGATGAGTGGAATAGAGTGAGTCTACTTCAACGAGGAATACTTTGTTGTTCTGATGCCATCTTAGTGTATTGGAGATATCAGGTCTAGTATCAGGTGAACTTCAACTACCCTTATGGTCTTGAGTGATCATCAAATTTGTCATAAATATCACAACAGCTCAGGGTAGGTTGTTGGGGTTTGTAAACTAATAAAAAGAAAGCTAAAATTGCATGAAGGCTCAAAAGGACAACTAAGGATTGATATTTAATTAGGTGGATACTAGTTGTTGGTGCATCAAACAATGCCAAGATCATCTCTCCCTTAAATAAACAGAGTTCAATTTTACCTTGAAAGTTTTTCAAAGCATGTTCTAAGACTGACTAAGACCTAGACAATGGTAATTATATAGGAGCCTTGTCTAAGTAAGCATACACAACTCAATGCTATAGAATAATTCCCTTACCTAGTAAAGTCATTCAAATCATGATGCATAGATATATTAATTTATGATTGTCAAGCTAGACTCATCATTGGTTGAGCACCAAAATGAACAAAGACCAATAAAAATTTTGACAAAAATAATTTATTTCAAGCAATTTTAAATTTGAAAAACATGATTGTTCCATAAAACACCAAATAAAGAAAATAAAACAAAAAACAAACAAGGCAAGGGAAGTTTGTTGAGTTAAGCTTCTTCTCCCTTCACATTTTCAATATTCCCATCTTAAAAAGAGGATAAGACAAAATCTTCCTCCAATCCTCCTTCTACCATGAAAGTTGTTGGTGGTGGCACTCTGTTGAACCTAGGCAGATGATTGCTTTTGGTATTGGGCTTATCCAGCTCAGGTAGCTTACCACTATCAATCAAATCTTGGATCTCGTGCCTTAAACGAGCGCATTTATCCATCTTATGCCCTTGCATTTGATGAAATTGACAGAAGGCCTTGGCATTGAAGTTTGGTGGCAGAGGATTATGTAACAGTCGAGGAGCCAATGATTGTAATAACCTCTTCTTTTGTAGCTTATTGAAAACCCAAGATAGAGATTTCTCCAATTCTGAGAACTGTCTTCTATTTCCTTGACCAGTTGCATTAACATCAACTTCCTTTTGCATGCTTTGATTACCCAACTAGTAGTTCCCTTTCTCATTCCTTCTTGTCAAAAAGCAATTCTTCTCCCTTTCCCATTATTCAATTTGTACACTAGCCTGGAGAAGATCTTTGAAATTCTGGATGAGTGTATGAGACATCTTTTCACGAAGACTAGGCAACACCTCTCTCACAATCATCCTAATATGATCTGACTCATCAGGCCTCTTCTGGAGTAAAGTAGCCTTATTCCTCCATCTCTTCACATAATCAACAAAGTTCTCATTTGGTCTTTGCCTAATGGTCCCCACCTCTATCAAGGTAACCTCTAGCTCGACATTATACTCATACTGTTGAACGAAGGCTTTGTACAACATGTCCTAATCTTTTTTGGTACATTCTTCCAAGGTATCGAACCAACTTTGCACAACAAGATCCAATGAGAGCATGAAGTACCTTAGAGTTTGAGCCTTAGTAGCTCGGGCAGACTGCTTAGCAGTGATATATTGCTTAACATGGAGGTGAGGGTTTTCAGTTCCATTAAACTTTGCAAAGGATGGCATCTTGAACTTGTATGGAACCTCTTCATCCATCTCGAACAACATGTCGACCTTAGACATTTCTTTAGTTTTCAGCTTCTTTTCAAACTTCTTTTCTAGGTCAGCAATCAACTTCTCAACATCTGAAGTTTCAGTTTTCTCCATAACTAATCTTTCAACAACCTTCGGCTCCTTCTTCTTATCTTGAGGATCTTGAAAGTATTGAGCCTAGTCGTCATCATCATCAACGACTACCTTATCATCATCAAAAGCTACTTTACCAACCTTAGCCTTCTCATTGTCTTTGGGCTTCTTGGTGCTATCATATGCCTCGACATTGTTCCCCAAAATTGTAGCCAATTGGTTCTTTATGGTCTCATCCAGGTCCTCCATTATTTCTTCCATCTTGGCATTGAGGGCGTCGTCTACCATTCTTTGAATTTGTTTGGGCTCCATTGCTTTTGGTGAGAAAGTAATTGAGTCACTACTGGATTCTATGTCACTGGCATAAGTGGGGTTGTCGTACGCCCTTGAGCTACTGTACTCCAGATCTATAAGCCATAAAGGATTAATGATATGTTATGTAACATGAGTATGCATGTATGCATGTATGCACAACCAACAAACAAATAAAGATAATTAGGACGTCCCTTCCAACCTTGTAACTTTCGCACATGAATGTCGAGTCTCTTTTCCTAAGTATATGATTAATAAAATACCAACATGGGGTATCTTATTTGTGAATAATTCCCTCAGACGGTTTAATCAATAGTTGCATTTTATAATAAAGAAGTCAGTCCATGATAATTTCCATTAATTAAGCTTTAATCCATTGAATCTCAACTAAAATAGTTTTTTGTTATATTAGATTAAAACAAAATTAAGAGATTCATCTTAAATAGATTTCTTTATTTGAAAAAGTAATTAGTGATTCGTGCCAAAAACAAGCCCATAGTTAATAATTCTTAGTATAAGCTAGGCTCACAATTGATTTTTGATATTTTTTAATTGACCTAAATATTTGTAAGCTCTTTTGAAAAGGTTATGAAAATAATTTTGTTTCTAAGTCCATTGTAAAAAGATTTTAGAAAAAATGGATTTTGGGCTTAGTATTTACATCATGAGAAAAGAATTTTTGATTTGTTTTTAGAAAAATTTTATGTCCACAGACAATCTTGAAAAGTTTTGAAAATAGTTTGGTCTTTTGGATTTTAAAGAAAAATTTATTTTGAGCTTACAATGTACTTAGGTCATATTAGAAAAAGAACAAACAAAATAAGCTATGATTTAAACCAAGGTAAATTAACCATAGTCAAACAATAAGCATTTGGGGTAAAAACCTAAGGAAAGTAACTATGCCAATTACATGAGCTTTATTCCTTGGGTTAAAAGGCTTAGGTTCCCATAACAAGTATATACCAAAAGATACAAGGCTATGAGTGGTTATGCCATGCTCGATCTCCACACCTTGAGTGAAAGTATGGTATCCCTTACATAACACAACACGGGTAACACGGGCGTCCTAACTCATGCACACAATGCAATCTAAATGATGTAATGGATAATATCATAATAAGAAAGAATAGAATAATATAAAGACCAATGGAATCAACTTCTCTTATCCCCAGTGAAGTCACCACTGTGAGCAGAAATTTTCATCCCCACTACCAGTGGAATGGTTCTTGTGACTTCGACACTATTCAGGCTCGGGGCCTTAGAGAACACCAGTCTAAGCCCAGAGAAAATGGAGTCACCACCCGGATGGCCGGGAAAAAGAAAGGGGTGGATGACTTAATTCCTAAGGAAACTCCAACCCCCTAATGGGTTCAGAAAGTTGGGTACGTATGGGGAAGGTAAGAAATGGCCCAGGACCCCCACAATGCCCGGTTCATTGGAACCGGCCTCCTTTGCAGGTCTTAATATTATAAAATTCTTAAATATAATGATATTATCCATACTACATGTGATCATAAGAATAAATAAAACTTTATTAAAATCACAACAATGTCCAAACAAAACAAATAAATGAAAACCCATCCGAGGATGGAAATATGTCCTTACATCGTCCATATCTATAACTAAATAGGACACCCACAAAAAGGTGAAAATATGTCCTTTACATTAATTTTGAAATATGAAGATAATTGAAATTACATAAAGATTAATTAATGAGATACCCAATCATGGAAACATACCTCTTATAATTTTTTAAAACCAAAATAAATCAATAAAAATAACAATCACTCATCATAAATAAATTATTCATCAAACATATAAATTAAATATATAAATAAACCATCAATCAAGACATACAAAAAACATGCTTCTAATTTAAATAAAGCAAGAAATATATAAATTTAGGGTTTATGCACCATTTAGGATTTCTTGAATAAAATTAGGGTTTTGTAGGTTTTCTATTTAACAATTAGGGTTTTACATTTTAATTACCGGATTAGTCAACTAAGAAATATTTAATATAAAAGAAATAATATGGCTACTAGATGGACAAACATGTTGATCTTTGATTTTTTGTAATTAAGACTTTAGTAATTAAATCGGTATTATCAAAATAATGAAGCTATTGTGTTAATATAACATTTCAAAATAATCAAAAAAGTTTTGAAGATAAAATAACATAGCTACTGTGATGTTTGAATTAAAGATTAGGTTTGAAATAAATTAGGCTTTGAATCTAAAGAATGAATGTTTTGGGTTTAGGGTTTTGGAAGTTTTATGAAAATAATATTAAGGCTTAGGGTTTAAGTAAATAAAATTGAAGCTAATGAAAATAGGATTAAAAGTTAGGCATTTGAAAAGAATAGGCTACTGTGATAATTAATTTGGACAAATAAAATTAAAGAGACACACCTACGATTGAAGGTTCCACCAAAAATTGTTGATGAAATTCTTGGTCGAGCTTAACACCAAGGCAGAAGATTGCTTGCTGCCTTGATTCCTTGATTGTTGCTTTTAAATTTCCAAAATCTAGTCCTAAAATCAATTGCTAAGAAAAAGTCTCAATAATTCTTGAGTCTAAAAAATTCTACTCCTTTCTTTGTGTGTTTAATACCATTATTTATAGGAAAATAAAAAGTCCTAATATTATTTTGATAAGGAAATACCAACCGTTTAGGAAAAATCACAAAACCGAGTAAAATAAGGTTTGGTAAAAAATCGACAGCGCGCAGGCTGCTGGGCATGAGAGGATTGCTGCAGGCTGGCTCGCGGGCTAGGCTAGGTGAGGCAGCGGACATGCGGGAGCCTGCAGCAAATTGGCCTATGGCCAATTCGCAGCAGGTAAAACCTATGGCGAATTAGCCCAAGCCAATTTGTCACGGTTGTCTTGTCGCCGATTCCGCCATCGCTGATTTTTTATTTTTTATTTATATTTATATTAAAAAAATAAATAATAAATGAAAAAGTAAAATAAATATTATATTAAAATAAATGATAAATAATAAATAATAAATAATAAATAATAAATAAAATAAATATTATAAATAAGTAAAATAAATAATAAATATTAAAATAAATAATATATCACAAAAATTATTTCGGACTATTTTAAAATCTTTTGACTGGACTGGATTAAAAATTAAGGGTCTACAACTGTCTAGGACTTAGATAAAGGTAATTATGTAGGAGCCCTCTCTAAGTAAGCATACACAACTCAATGCTATAGAACAATTCCCTCACCTAGTAAAGTCATTCAAATCACGATGCATAGATATGCTAATTTATAAATATCAAGCAAAATTCATCATCGGTTGGGCATCAAAATGAACAAAGACCAATAAAAATTTAACGAAAATAATTTATTCTATCAACTTTAAATTTGAAAAATATAATTGTTCCAAAAAACACAAAATAAAGAAAATAAAATAAAAACTAAACAAGCCAAGGGAAGTTTGTTGAGTTGTAGTCGAAAAATGCTCCATTTATTTAGGCATATCAAGGGCAAGGATTTTTCCATCATCAAGGATCATTGCTTCATTATCCATAGTTAGTACAATCTTACTTAGTAACACATCCTCTTTAGTAGTTCCTCCATCCATATCATGACAAGATGACAAGATAAAACTCTCCTCCTATTCTCCTTCCATCATGAAGGTTGCAAGTGGTGGCGCCCTTCTAAATTTAGGCAGAGGATCATTTTTAGTGTTAGGCTTATCAGGCTCAGGTAGCTTTCCACTGTCAATCAAATCTTGAATCTCATGCCTTAATCGAACACATTTATCTACCTCGTGCCCTTGAGTCTGATGAAATTGACAAAAAGCTTTGGTATCAAAGTTTGGAGGTAAAGGATTCAGCAAGGCCCATCTTCATTAGATTCTCTAACATCTTTTGACAAAGGCTCCCCCAAGACTATAAATTTACACTTCTTTGCTAGTTCAGTTGTTGCATTTTTCTCAACACCTCTTTTATCCCTTTGACTTTGCCCACTGGGGTGGTGGCCACCCTTATTGCTTCACTTAAATAGCACATGGTTTGACTAGTCTTATAGAATAGGGATTGACTCTTCATTTTCATTCGATCTCTATCGGTGGACCTATTCCTTGTTAATGTTGCCTTTCCCTTCTTCTTTACGTCAATGGGAGATGCCTCATTAGCATTGTTGATGATCTCCAAAATTTCAATCAACTGGGTCTTAATAATTTCAGCCAATTGATCTCATAGCTTAGCCATCCTATCATTGACAACCTCATCGACTATATCCCTTAGCTGGTTTGCATCCATCCTTCCAATGAAGCACTTGAATCAAAATCACTATTATAAGCGGTGTCATTGTATGCTCTTGAATTGCCATACTCTAGGTTTATGAGTCAGAAAGGATCAATACCATGTAATGGAATGCATGTATGCATGTTTGTATGTATGCACAAGTAACAAACAAACAAAGATAATTAGGACATTCCTTCCAACCTTATAACTTCCACACACGAATGGCGAGTCTCTTTTCCTAGGTTATGGTCAACAAAATACCAACATGGGATATCTTATTTTTGAAAAATTCACTTGAATGATCTAACCAATAGTTATATTTTTAAATGTAGAAGTCAATCCATGATAATTTCCATTAATTAGGCTTTAATCCATTGGGTCTTAAATTAAAATAGATTTTATGCTAAATTGGATTAAAACTAAATTAAGAGGTTTATCATAAATAGATTTCTCAATTGAAAAGTAAATAATGGTTTATGCCACAAACAAGCTTATGATTAATAATTAATAGCATAAATTAGGCCCACACTTGATTTTTAGTATTCCATAATTGACCTAAATAGCTGTAAGCTCATTAAAGAAAAAGGTTTTAACTTGGATGAAGTGCAAAAAATAGTTTTGTTTGAAAGCCCATTGTAAAAAGATTTGTTTAAAAAAAATTTTTGGACTTTGTACTTGGGTCATGAGGAAAAAGATTTTTGACCCATCTTAAAAGATTTTCATGTCCAAAGACCTTCTTGAAAAAGGGATTACAAATATTTTTCGTCTTATAGCTTAAAAGAATAAAAATTATTTTAGGCTTACAACATAGGTAGGTCATATTAGAAAAAGAACAAACCAAATAAGCCATGGTAACAAAGATACACTAATCATAGTCAAACAACAAGCATTTGAGGTAAAAACTTAAGGAAAATAACTAGGCCAATTACATGAGCTTTAGTCTTTGGGTTGAAAGGCTTAGGTTCCCATAGCAAGTATATGCCAAAAGATACCAGGCTATGAGTGGTTATGCCATGCTCGATCTCCATACCTTGTGTGAAAGTATGATATCCCTCACATAACACAACACGAGTTACATTGGCGTCCTAACTCATGCACACAATGCAATCTAAATGATGCAATGGACAATATCATAATAAGAAATAACAAAATAACATAAAGACCAATGGAATCAACTTTCCTTGTCCCCAATGGAGTTGCCACTGTGAGCGAGGATTTTCACCCCCATTCCCATGTGGAATTGTTCTTGCGACTTCGGCACTGTTAGGATCAGAGCCTTAGAGAACACGGGCTTAAACTCAGAGAAAATTGAGTTACCACCCGGACGAACTGGGAAAAAGAAAGGAGTAGATAACTCGATTCCTAAGGAATCAATAACCCCCTATTGGGTTCGAAAAGTTAGGTATGCATGGAGAAGGTGAGATTGGCCCAGCATCCCCATAGCGCCCATTTTTTTGGAACCGGTCTCCTTTTCAAGTCTTAATATTATGAAAATCTTAAATATAATCCATACTACATGCAATCATAAGAATAAATAATTGCTTTATTGAAAATCATAGCAAGTTCAAACAAAATAAAAGAATAGACACCCATCCATGGATTGAAACATGCCTTTACAATTGTTCAATGTTCAAAAGAAAATGAATAAAATAGGATACCCACCAATTGGTGGAAACATATCCTTTATATTAATCCAAAACATAAAATAAACTAAGTTACATGAAACTTAATCAATTGAGGTACCCAATCATAAACATATCTCTTACAATTCCTTGAAACTAAAAATAAATCAAATAACCAATATTCGAGCATTCATCATAAAATCAAATAAAAATAAACTATTTATTAAGACATATAATAAATCATGCATCTAAAATTAAATAAAGCAACAAAAATATAAATTTAGGTTTGCATCTTGAATTAGGATTTCTTGAATAAAATTAGGGTTTAGAGGGTCTAGATTTAAAAAAATAGGGTTTTGGAATTTTTATGAAAATAACATTAGGGTTTAGGGTTTAAGTAAATAGGATTAAAGTTTATGAAAATAAGATTAAATTTTTGATGTTGGAAGAAACAAGCTACTGTGGTATTTGTAACTAAATAATCATGCACTCAAAAAATATCAACTTTAACACATTTGAGTTATTGGAACTAAAGGTTACTGGGATTTACTTTGCATGAAGGATATAAACAATCATCAAAGCTTAATATGTTGTATTTAAATGGATTTAATTTGGGAGACATACCTTCGTTTGTTGATTCCACCAATAATCAAACTTTGTGTTTTATTAGTTTTTGTTATAGATTTGTGTCTTGTTTATTATGATAATTATTGTTTTATTTACGTATTTTGTTAGTTTTAATCGGTTTGTTTAGTGTTTTCATTAATTGTGGTATTTCAGTTTATTTCAGTGTTTTTGTCGTTTTTGTCCTAGTTTTTAGTGTGTGTTTATGTTTTGTTGGTTATTGTTTATTTAATTCTTGTTTAAAGTTTGTTCAAGTTTTGTTTCAGGTTAAAAAAGACAAGGAACCAAGACTGAAGGAAAAATGGACAGTAGCTGACACAGGCAGAGGACACGGCCAAGTTACTGGCCGTGTCCCATACTAAGCTAAAGATGGAAATAAATCATAGAGAGAGACACATGCAAGGGACACGGCCAAGTCACTGGCCGTGTCCCTCCAAAGATGCTCCAACACGGCCAAGTCACACCAACTTGGCCGTGTCTCACTTGGTTTCAAAGGAAAAGAAGACTAAAATTTCACAATGGAAGACACAGGCAAGGGACACGACCAAGTCACTGGCCGTGTCCCTCTAAAAAGGACCAACACGGCCAAGTCACTTCTGACTTGGCCGTGTCACTCATTCAAAGAAGAAAAAGAAGAAAAAGCAAGCAGTAGGTGACACATGCAAGGGACACGGCCAAGTCACTGGCCGTGTCCCTCCAATGCACTCCAACACGGCCAAGTCACTTCTGACTTGGCCGTGTCCCTCATGAACCAAGCATGCAGCGGATTTTAAAGCGAAGAATTCGTATAAAAGAGAAGGAGAAGCTAGGGTTTGGGGATTGTTGACGATTTTGAGAGAGATTTGAGCAGTCCAAGAGTGAAGTTAGGGTTTTAACTTAGTTTTTCTTTGATTTTTGATTACACTTTGGATTATACTAGCCTATATTAGATTGTTCTAGCCATCGAGACATCCTTCTTGCAAGATTTGATCAAGAGATTCTTCAGAAACTTCAAGGAGTTTGTAACTTGGTTTTGTTCTCAAACTTATTCTCTTTATTTTCATTGAAATTGTATTAACGGATATTATCAAGTCTATTTTGATTTCTTTGAACATTAATGAGATGAATATGTTTGATTGCATCATGAACTAATTTGATCTAGTCTAGGGTTTGTATGGATCTGCTATGATTGTATGAATTGGTTATTCTCTTAGCTAATAATTTCTTTAGCCTTGATTGAATGAAATATTTTAATATATAATTGATTGGCCACCAATTATGTGTTTTAGGTATTAGATGATGGATTGAGAGATGAAGTCTAATACTGGAACAATTCAATTAGGGACTTAGGTGAATTAGAGATATAACCTATTAAAAAGATTGTTTCAATTATAACGAGATTAGTTGTAAGAGGTTTGAATGCGAGAGCTTATTTCCTTGACTCAATTAATTAAGTTGTTTGAGATTTAATCTTTGAAATTGAATTAGTTAAGAGAAATAACCATTCATACATACAAGTAGTAGAGAAGTGCAAACCCTAGACCTTTTTATCAAGTGAATCAAAACATCAGTTCTAGTTTACTTTTATTCGTTTTAAACTTTAATCAAACTTCTTCATTATTTAGCAATTTAAATTTCTTAATTACTTTTTATTTATAATCTGATAATCAATTAGCCACTTTAGCTTCCTCGTGAGATGACCTTGGGGCGATCGCCTTTGCTACAGCTACCTCGTATACTTGCGGTGACGCTTTGTGGTAGAGTTAATTTGAGCGCAACAAGTTTTTGGCGCCACTGCTGGGGAAGCTAATTGGCGTAATTGTTTATTAAAAAAAATATATACTTTAGATTATTTTTCATGGTTTTCATTTTATTTTATTTTGTCTTTTGCTTTTAATAATTTCTTTTTCTAGAAATTTTGTTTATGCAAGGCAGGAGATCACTTGAAGGAGAGCTACATCCATTCATTCCAGAAATTCAGAGAGTGAAAAGGAGCAGAGAAGAGTTTGAGCTCTATACCGGATTTGATACAGAGGAGGACACTTCTGAATTTGAGTCAGATTCTGCACAATCAGTTAAAATGGCTGAAGAAAGGCAAAGAACGATGAGAGACTTTGCTAGACCTGTCATTGGAACTTCCACCTCTTGCATAAGACTGACAGATGCAGCAAGAAATTATGAGTTGAAGAACATTCACTACAACATGCTGCCATCATTCTATGGAGTTCCAAATGAAGATCCTTTGAACTTTATTAGGGATTTCTACTCCACCCTCAACACTTTTCCATTGGGAGGATTAACAGAGGATCAGTTGAGGATGCGGTGTTTTCCATATACTTTGAAGGATAGGGCAAAGAGCTGGCTTATGATGTTGCCCGAGAACTCACTGACAACTTGGGAGCAAGTTTATAACAAGTTCATGGGCAAGTTCTATTCACACCAAAAGACAGCTGAGTTGAGAGGGAAGATTGCTACATTCTCTCAATTTGAAGGAGAGCCATTTCATGAGGCTTGGGACAGATTTAAGATGCTATTGATCCAGTGTCCGCTTCATCACTACCCACTTCAACTCCTTAATCAGTTTTTCTATGATGGTCTCACCCAGCAATTTCAGAACACTGTTGACAATGCAGCCGGGGGAGCCATGGGAGAAAAGACCGCTGATGAGACTTATGAGATCTTTGAGATGTTGGGAGCTAATTCTCAACAGAAAAGTGTCAGGGGAAGAAGTAAAGGGGTGAATCAACTAGAAGCCAATAGTGAAATGGTCAATCAGATAGCTGAGTTGACAAAGCAAGTGCAGATGCTAAATATGAAGAACAATATTTCTTCATATACTCAAGAAGTGTGTGGAATCTGTGGAATTTTAGGGCATGGAGCAAACAGTTGCCCCTCTGCATATGAATCATATGGGAATGAAGCTGAGCAAGTCAATGTTATGGGAGGATTTCAACCAAGAGCTCGGAATGATCCTTATTCAAATTCATACAATCCTGGTTGGAGGAATCACCCAAATTTTTCTTGGGCAACAAATAATTTTCAGCAGCCTTTCCATTTGCTTCAAAGACAGAACCAAGAGCAGGGCCAATCCTCAAATCAAGGGAAGTCTAAGGTAGAGAGTTTGGAGGAAAGTTTACAGGCTTTTATCTAGGTTAGTGCTAAGAATCAAGAGATAACAAACAAGAGGCTGGATTCCTTAGAAGTATCTTTTAAGAAAGTGGAGACACAAGTTGGACAACTTGCACAACAGATGCATATTCAACAAAAGGGGAAATTCCCAAGTCAACCAGAGCAGGCACAATCAGTGACTGTTCTTAGAAGTTGTAAGGAAATTAACAATAATGTTGAAAATGATTCAGTGAATGCAGGTGACAAAGAGACAAGGAGGAAGGAGAACTAGAGAACAAAGGTGCTGGAGATAGATCAATGAAGAAGTCCTCTTCAACAGATTTACATAAGGCAAGCAATCCGTACCGGCCTCCTATACCATTCCCTAGCAGGTTGAAAGATGATAAAAAAGATAAGCAATTTTCTAATATCTTCAACATGCTGTCTAAGGTAAGTATTAACTTACCCTTACTTGAAGCAGTAAAGAATATGCCGGCTTATGCCAAGTTCTTTAAAGACCTGATCACCAAGAAAAAGAGGAATGAGACGAATGAAAAGGTGATAGTTTTCGAGGTAGCTAGTGCTGTTTTGCAGCATAAACTACCTCCCAAACTAAAGGATCCTGGAAGCTTTATAATTCAAATTACTTTGGGAAATGGAAAGGGGACTGAGGGCATGTGTGATCTAGGAGCTAGTGTGAATTTGATGCCTTATTCTGTTTATAAAGAATTAGGATTAGGGGAACTTAAACCAACAAAAATGGTGTTGCAATTAGCTGATAGGTCTTTTAGATTCCCGAAAGGGGTTATAGAAGATGTGTTAGTTAAGGTTGGAGGGTTAATAGTACCTGTGGATTTCATAGTTCTTGACATGGAAGGGAGTAACCCTGCACCATCAGCACACACTATTTTGCTAGGTAGGCCTTTCATGGCTACTACCAACACCTTAATAGAGGTTAAAAATGGTAAGTTGTCAATGACTGTCTTAGGACAAACTGTTGAATTTTCTATTTTTAACACTTCTCCTATTCCTACAACTGCTTTATATGAGGAATGTTCTTTAATTAATAGTGTTGAAGCAGTTGTTTCAGATGTTGTGTTGCAGACAGACTCCCCAGATAAATTGGAGCTGACACTAACTTTAGAAGAGGGGGCTAAATCAGTGAGGGAGACCCAAAGGTGCTTTAACCCGAAGGCATATGAGAGCTCGAGAGTTTACAAGGATCGCATTAAGGCAATTCATGACAGATTTATTGTGCGACAGACATTGAGCCCAGGTATGAAAGTTTTACTTTTTAATTCTCGACTCAGTCTGTTTCAAGGTAAACTCAAATCTCGATGGAGTGGTCCGTTCGAGGTAACTAAGGTATGTCCTTCTGGTGCCATTGAATTGCTTAACTCTAGAACCAATAAGATTTTTAGAGCAAATAGACATAGAGTTAAACTATACAATGAAGGATTTCAGGAAGTGAGGATCATTGACAGCACTTTGATCCATGATCCTTAAGCCTTGCATGATGTCCAGCTTTATGACATTAAAGAAGCGCTAAATGGGAGGCAACCCATTAGTTTGAATTTCTTTTTCATAGTTATAATTTTATATTTAGCAATTTTGATTTTATGTTTAGTTTAAATAAATGAAAACCCTAAAGCTCTCTTGCATCTTGTTTTTGAACATTTGTGTTTGTGATAAAAGATAGAGTTTTTCCTCACCAGGGTATGATGGAAGACAGGTTGTCCTTTAACTTTTTACTTTATTATTCTTGTTTTCGATTGAGGACAATGTAAATTCTAAAGTGTGGGGTAATCTTTTAGCTTTTCTTTAATTTTTGTTTTGTTTGTCTTGATGTGTTTATTGTGTTTGTTGTGCATGGCATAATTGTTGAAATCTTATTGATCTTTTCTATGATTTTAGCATTATAGTTGAGACTTTAGTATCAGCATAGAGATTAGCATTTGAATTCATTCAGGATCAATGTTCACATTCTGCAATTCATGACATATAAATCTTTATGAACCCACCTGTGTGAGTTTTGAGCCTCATAAATTTGATATTATTGTCAATTGATTTTCTTTTCTTAAGTGTGCACCTTCATGATTTTGCATCTCTAGAGCTTGCTTTTGCATACTAATTGAACTCACATTATGATTTAATCTCAAGTTTTAAAATGATGAAGGAAAATTAGGTTAGCCCCTTTAGCTTAAAAAGACTTCCCTTAATATTGATTTCCTTGGTAAGCCAAGTTGAGCCATTGACCGTTTCTTGTTTGATCAACACAATTCTCAACTTAACATGTTCTTATTATCATCATACCTATGCATTAAGGAATGGAGTTTTATGATTTGACAATAGGGTAGTTTATTTCAAAGTGTGAGGTAAGTAAAAATAAAAAAAAATGGTATTGCTATTTGGGGTTAAATGCATACTTTGCACATTGTGTTGGATTAAGAGTTGATTATTCTTTTCCTCTACATTTTAAGCTAGATGTTCTATGCAAGTTTATATTTTGTATATATAAAAAAAATGATGATAAAAAAAAAAGAAAAAAAGAAGAGATATATATATATACAAAATTCATATATTTTCTAGCATTAGAGGAATGTTGACTCATGTACTTTTCTTTTAGTGTGCAAGTATGTAAGATTATTAAGGATTGGTGAGTATACCATTTGAGGGAGTTGTGAGTTTCTTAGCAATAGTATTGTCTAATTTAGATACTCTATTTCTTGATGCTCCAGCTTAAATGCCTTTTCTCACACCTGCACCTTAGCCCCATTACATCCAAACAAAAGACCTTCGGATTATTTCTTGAGAAAATCAGTGAGGGAGATTGGATAATTAAGCAAGTTTATGGTAGCATGCAATCATGAGTGGTTTGACTGATTAACTTTTGAAATCGAGTGAAACACTTAGATGAGAGATAAGATTTGTATGTCTGGATTAATGAATGAGTTAAGAAAATCTTGATTGAAGGAAATTGCAATTATTTAAATGATTCTCTTAGCTAATAATTTCTTTAGCCTTGATTGAATGAAATATTTTAATATATAATTGATTGGCCACCAATTATGTGTTTTAGGTATTAGATGATGGATTGAGAGATGAAGTCTAATACTGGAACAATTCAATTAGGGACTTAGGTGAATTAGAGATATAACCTATTAAAAAGATTGTTTCAATTATAACAAGATTAGTTGTAAGAGGTTTGAATGCGAGAGCTTATTTCCTTGACTCAATTAATTAAGTTGTTTGAGATTTAATCTTTGAAATTGAATTAGTTAAGAGAAATAACCATTCATACATACAAGTAGTAGAGAAGTGCAAACCCTAGACCTTTTTATCAAGTGAATCAAAACATCAGTTCTAGTTTACTTTTATTCATTTTAAACTTTAATCAAACTTCTTCATTATTTAGCAATTTAAATTTCTTAATTACTTTTTATTTATAATCTGATAATCAATTAGCCACTTTAGCTTCCTTGTGAGACGACCTTGAGGCGATCGCCTTTGTTACAGCTACCTCGTATACTTGGGAGTGACGCTTTGTGGTAGAGTTAATTTGAGCGCAACACTTTGATCCAAACTTTTGTCTGCACTAGCCTTACACTTGTTGGTTGAATAAAAAACAAGTTAGCAAGCTACTGCCTTGTTAATGCATTTTATCTTCGATCTTTCAGTTTCATTGTTATTTTCTTTTCTTTTATTTCCTCAATTTCATTGCTCCTTCGTTGCTCTTTGTCTCTTTTTCTTTCACCGTTCCTCAAGTCTGCTGAAGTTTCAAAGTCTATTGAAGTTAAAAATCTTCTAAAGTTCCAAAATCTGCTGAAGTTAAAATCTGTTAAAGTTCCAATGTCCCCCTCTAGGTTTTTAAAATTTGTATTTATAAGTGCGTGCATGCATTAGGTTAAACATCGTGGGAGTTTTTCCTTTTAAAAATGGATCCTATCTGAAGCATATTGAATTAATGAATTTGTAGCAAACCGAGACCATATCGGACTCAAACCAGGCAAACCGAGATAAAACAATTTTAATCCATTAAAATATAAGTCCATATCAAAATGGGCAGGCCCCATTTCAATATGGAGCCTATCCCCATATAGAAATTGGCTTTCAATTTGATATGGGGACCTTAAGTTAAGGTCCCATATCTAATTGGAAGTCATAATTCGATATGTGACTTATCCCATATCGAATTGGGACTTCCAATTTGATATGGGACCTTAACTTATAGTCCCATATCGAATTGGGAAAGTTCCAATTCGATATGGGGCTTGTTCCAATGAACCAGGCACTGTGGGGGTGCTAGGTCATTCTCACTTTTCTCACTCATACCCAACTTTTCAAACCCAATAGAGGGTTAGGGATTCTTTAGAAATCGAGTCATCCACCCCTTTTTTTCCGGCCCATCCGGGTGGTGAATCTATTTTCTCTGGGTTTAGGATCGTATTCTCTAAAGTCCTGAGCCTACTAGTGCTAAAGTCACAAGAACTGTTCCACATCGGAGTGGGGGCAATAATCTCCACTCATAGTAAATTAATTAAGAGAATAGAAAAATCCCTTAAAGATATCGAGTTGAAACTCCTTGTTCTCCTACCTAGCTCAACTTGAATGTGATGAAGAACTCCCAAGTCATCTTAAGAGCTTGTTCAAGAACTACCCAAACATTATCCCAAAAATGTTAAAGGAACTATTTTATGGAAGAAAATGAAGATGAAAGTAAATTAGAGATGGTGATGAAGAAGATGTGAAGATGGCCATTAGATGGTGTATTTAGCTACTCTTTCTCCACAAGAAGAATAACAGATATAGCAAAAAAGAATTTCTCCTCTTTCACGTGTAGCTGTTTAGATCATTTTTGTACTTTGTTTTTAGTATGATTTTTATGTGTTTTTAGTTAATGTTTTGATTGATTTTTGTTTTAAGTGTGTTTAAAGTGTTATTTTTAGGTTTAGGTGCAAAAACACCCTTGGAAGATCAAAACAGTGCAAGAAAAACATGAAGCAAGCAAGACATGGCCAAGCCAAAACTAGCTTGGCCGTGTCCCTCAAAGAATGAAGAGGACAGAGCATGACACGGCCATGAGACACTGCCAAGCCTCTGGTCGTGTCCCATCCAAGGAGCAAAACCAAAGAAACCAAGAAAAGAAGAGTAAAAATGAAGAAGCAGGAAGAGACACACTCAGTGACACGGCCAGCAAGCTTGGCCGTGTCCCATCTTGAGCCAAAGAAGAGAAGGAAAAGAAGCAAACAGAGGTGGACACACTCAGTGACACGGCCAGCAAGCTTGGCCGTGTCCCATTTCATGCCAAAGACAAGTGGAGCAAGTAAAGAAGGAAAGAAAAGAAGTAGAAGTGAACACACCCAAGTGACACGGCCAAGCCAGTGGCCGTGTCACCCCTTGAGACCAAAAGGAAAGAAAGAAAAATAAAGAAAGAAAGATGGCAGTGAAGGACACGGCCAGATGGCTTGGCCGTGTCCCAAAGAAAAACAAGAGACACGGCCAAGCCACTATTGGCTTGGCCGTGTCACACAAAAAATATTTGAATTTTTCTACATGAAGTGGGAGACAAAGTGGGGAACAAGGCTTTTGTGCCTGCCAAAAGAAATATTAAACAAATAAAAGTGGGGAACAAAGTGAAATGGGGTGAGTTGGAAGGCATGGGTGTGTATTTTTGAATGAATTAAAAGGAGAGGAAGAGGAAATTGGAGAGAGTTCTTCTTTGTTCTTGAACAATTTCTGCAAAAATGTGGGGAGAGGGAGCGAGTGACACTCTCCCTTGTCCCTTCACCTTCATCTCCATTTCCATTCTCTCCACCTTCTCATCTTCCATTGATATGATCTTTGAGGTTCTTTGGGATAAATAGGGTTAACAAGCTCTTGAAGGTTGAAGAATCTTTATTCCAAGGTTTAGTGACTTGAGAAAGCTCCATTCCATCTACCAAAGGCAAGCTCCATTCCAAGGTTTGGTGACTTGAGAAAGCTCCATTCCACATTGCAAAGGGGAATCAACCATTGAAGAGGGCTTGAGTTCTTCATCAAATATATCAAGTGGAGCTAGGAGGAAGACTAGTAATCCTACTCTTGGCATCTTCACAAGGGGTTTTTCTATTCTCTCTTTTAATTCATTTTTATTGTTGTTGTTGTATTAAGAGATTGATATTGCAATGAACAATTTGTATTTGTTTTATATTGAGTTGAATGAATGTTATAAATTGATGATGTTGAGCTAAATACCCATGCCTAGGGCTTGTAGTATATTTGGTTGAATGCCTTAATTTGATATTTACATTGATGTTCCTTGTTGATTGGTTGATTGTATTACATTAAATGCTAGGTTGATAGATTAGCTACCTATTGATCTTTGAATATTGGGTGACGAACCGAGAGGTGAAATCCGATATCGAAACTATATAATTGACCGCCCTATGAATGAATTAGAAATATAAGTTCTAGGGTTTCATTAATTTGATAATGTGAAATAATTGGTTATTGCTAATTCATGAATGTGAGAACTAATGGATGGGTAATTGACTAATTAACCTTAAGGAACAAATTAATTATAAGGTTATGTTAATGGACAATTGAGAATTGAGCTTTGATTGAATGGACCTATAACCCTAGGCACCTTCCCAAGAATCGATTTGATCTTGTACAACCTTCACACAGCAACCCTACGCACGTTAATTTTAGATTTAAATTGTCCTTCCACAATTTTGAACAACAAACACTTATGTATTTAAATAACTTGTCAATCAAGCTATTATGAACCACACCTTCTTGGGGAAACGACCTTGGAGGCGATCACCTTTGCTACAGCTACCTCGTATACTTGCGAGTGATGCTTGTAGTAGTACTTAATTCGAATGCAATAGTAGCCCCCATCTCCTATCCCGTTACAATTATTTTTAAGTGTTAAGACAAAGGGAATGTGCTTTCCAACTCACATCCCTACTCCTCACTTCCATTTGTTCCTTCTTTTTAATACTTAAACCTTTCTTCCCATCCTAAAATAACTTACCTTTTCACTTCAAATTAATAAACATTCCCATTGTCTCCCTTAAATTGTAAACAAACAAAGAATCTACCTCGGACATGGCCAAGTCAGTTTGGTCTTGGTCGTGTCTCTCATTTTTCTCTTGGACACGACGAAGTCATGTGCCTGTGTCCATCACTGCTTGTCATACTGTAGACCCTTAATTTTTTACCTAGTTCGGTCCATTATTTTTTATAG
Organism: Garcia nutans; assembly: GCA_947685225.1. Lineage (NCBI taxonomy): Eukaryota > Viridiplantae > Streptophyta > Magnoliopsida > Malpighiales > Euphorbiaceae > Garcia > Garcia nutans. The sequence continues at coordinate 23,525,368 of CANTUV010000007.1, read as the reverse complement.
TCCAAAATAATTTTTGTGGTATTTTAATATTTATTTTAGTTAAAATGGTGAAGTGAATAAAGATAAAAATAAAAATAATAAATAATAAATAATAATAAAGAAATAAATAAAAATAAAAATAAAAATCGGGGACGAAAAATTTCATCACCGAAAAGGTTGGACGAAATGGCCCGCAGCCAATTTCGCTCTCCCGACACGCATAGTTCCACGCAGTTTCCCCAGCAATTTTTTCACCAGCGAAATTTTTCCGCAGCAGTTTTTTTTCGCCAGCAAAATTTTTCTGATGCAATTTTTTCCAAAAAAATTCTATTTTGTTTCAGTTTCCTTTTCCTAATTAATGATAAATTCCATAAACAAGTAAGATTAATCATTGACATTTCCTATAAATAAGAATAAAAAAACAAAGAGAAAAAAGAGAACAACTAGGAGAATGAATCGGAGGACTTTGGGACAAAAACTTTAGGAGGATCGGACTGGACTTTGAGAAAAGATTAGCATGAGAACTTTGAATTTGGAACTTCGAATTTGGGAGCAATAAGCAAGCCATTAACAATTCATCAAAGGCAGCAACACTGCCTTTGTCCTTGTTAATCCAAGAAACAATTTTTGGTGGAACCAACGAACGGAGGTTTGAATCTCTAATTTCTTTTTATTTTCTTATAGTAGCTTTATTTCTTTGATTCTTAAGATTATACACACAAAACCTTGATTTATAAACACATATTAATATTGATCTTCATTTCAATAACATAAACACTTTTCTGTTTCTAAATACCTTCAAAACCCTAATTCGTTTCCTTTATTTTCCAAAAAATCTTAAATCGTTCATTCTAATTCTTCTAGAACTTAAGAACCCTAACCTATTTATTCAAAACCTTAAAACCCTAAATTGTTACTGCTATTTCCAAAAAATACTCTTTTATTTCCAAAAACCTTTAATCAATTTTCCTATTTCCAAAAGCTCTTAAAAACCCTAAACTATTTTCTTTTAATTATTTTCCAAAGTTTCCAAATGCTTTGTTAAATATTCAACCTCTATTAACAAACTCTAAACTTACCTTACAGTTTCTAAAAATCACAAAAAGCTTTATAAAACTCTAAACTACTTTCTTCAATCCTAAAATCAAACATATTTTTTGAAATGCTAAAAACCCTAATTCCCTCAAAACCAAAACCATAAACCCTTGTTTTCCTAAACTCTAAACCCTAATCTTTAAAACCTTAAAACCTTATAAATCTAAATAATAAAATTCAACACAGTAAATCTAAAAACAACAATCCAGTAGCTAATAATTATAAACCTAATGTTTTAATATTCTAAAAACCTAATTTCATAATGTTATTCATAAACCCTAGTTTTATTCATGAAACCTTAATCCATTTTAATTTTCTTAAAATTTTACAGTAGTTAAGAATTATAAACCTTAATATGCTAAAATTCCAAAACCCTAAATATTAATTAAAGAACTTTAAATGAGAAACAGTAAACTTCAATTTGTATCCTTGCTTTATTTATTTTTATATTTAATTATGTAGTCTATTATATGCTTTAATTTATTTTCAATGCTTTGTTGATTTATTTAATTTCAATGCTTAATTTATTTAGTTTATCTTGGATGGGTGTTTACTTTCAATTTTGATTGATGTTTAATATCTTTGATGAATGATTTATTTATGATGAATGTTTATTTACCTTTATTGATTTATTTTGATTTCCAAATGATGTAAGAGGTATGCTTCCACTTTGTGGGTACCTCATTAATTAAGTTCTATGTAATTTAAATTGCTTTTATATTTTAGACCAATGTAAAGGACATGTTTCTACCTCATGGTGGGTGTCCTATTTAGTTTAGACATGGATGATGTAAGGGCATGTTTCCATCTTCGGATGGGTATCCATTTATTTGTTTTGCTTGGACTTTGTTTTGATTTTTAATATAACGATGCTTTATTTCAATTGTTGCGTGTAATATGGATAATATTGTTATACTTAAGAATTTTATAATATTAAGACCTGTAAAGGAAGCCAGGTCTAATGAACCGGGCGTTGTGGGGGCACTGGGCCATTTCTCACCTTCCCCACACGTACCCAACTTTTCAAACCCATTAGGGGGTTGGGGATTCCTTAGGAATTGAGTCATCCACCCCTTTCTTTTTCTCGACCAGTCTGGGTGGCGACTCCATTTTCTCCAGACTTAGGTTACACCAAAAATTACTTCTTGGATTAACAAGGTCAAAGACAAGCTTTTTTTGCCTTTGAATTGCTTGAATTGTTTTTCTGCTCTCTCAAAAAATCAACTTGAATCAAGGTTTTCCTTCACTATTTCGGATCCAATTTTCCTCCAAGTTTCTATCCGATTTCTTCCCTTATTTCTGATTGATTTTTTGATTTTATTTATAGAAGTTTTATGTGATTCATTCCTAATTATTCACGGCATCTATTATTCATTAAGAAAAGGAAACCAAAACTTAATTGCATTAGGTTTTGAAAAATTTGCGTTGGAAAAAATGCACTGGCAAAAAAGCTGCCGCAGCTGGCTGCTTTAGCGGGCGCCCGAACTGGCCTGCGGACGGGCGAAGGCCATTTCGCCCGCAGGAAACTCTTGGGGGCGAAATGGCCCACGGCCATGCCCCGCGCCCTGGTTTTCAGCGATGATTTTTTCGTCGCTGGGTCTAGAATCCAAATTATTTTTTGAGTTCAGAACTCACCTCGGGTCCAGAAACCAAATTAGTTTTTACTTTAGAACTCACCTCGGTTCCATAACCTAAATTATTTTTTAGTCTAGAACTCAATCCAACCTCGGGTATGGAGTCCAATCTAGCTCTAAGTAAAAAATCATGTTGCTCTTCAATCTCTTTTGCTATAGTCTTAGATTGCTCAAGTATGGGGCAGACTGTAGACCCTTATTTTTTGACCATATCGAGTCCGACACTAATTAAAAGGTGATTAAGTCAAGTCTAAAGATTTAAAACAGTACGAAATAATTTTTGTAATATTTATTATTTTAATAATATAATATTTATTATTTATAAAAGAAAAAGAAATTATAAATATTTATTTTAAATATAATGTTTATTTTTAATAATAGTAAAAATAAAATATAATAAAATAATAAAAATTATGGCCGAATCGGTGAGCAACACACGGCAGCCCCGCCTGGCGAATTGGCAAGCCAATTTGCTGTAGGCATGCCAGCACCCTAGCAGTCCCCCACCTGTGCCCTTGGAGCCCGCAGCTCTCCCAGCCCGAGCCCGTGTGCGATTGGGCTTGCTGATTTTTCCTAAACTTATTTTAATTCAGACTATTTTTAATATTTTCTTAACCAACAAGTATTAGTTTTTATTTGATTATTTGCCTATAAATAACAAACTTAAAGAAGAAAGAAGGGACTTTTGGATTTTGGAATGGCAACAACTATTAACAAGGAGGCAGAGGAGAATGATAAAAAAACCCCTAGCAACAAAAGAAGAAAGATCAAAAATAAAATTTTATCAAGGTAATGGCTCACTACTGTCTTGATTTCATTCAACCAATAAGTAAGCCTGTGCAAGTGAAAGCTTGGATCAACGTTTGATTATTGGTGGAGCCAATAATGATGGTACACTCTAAATCAATTTAATATAAGATGCTTTGATGGTTTTTAAATATTGAATGAGTTTAATCCTTGGTCTAAATTAATTCCAGTAGATTATATCCATTACTTTTGATTCATATCAGTTCATTTGAAGCTTGATCCATGTATGTTTATTTTATAATTCACAGTAGATTGTGTATTTGGACTTGCTTCGTCCAGTAGCCATCCATATTAGAGTATGTATTATGCAATTATTTATTATGAGTCAATATTCCAATAGCCTAAAGTTTATAAATACAATCACAATAGCTTATTTTTCCAACATCAAAAACTCTAATCCTATTTTCATAAACCCTAGTATTGTTTTCATAAAAATTCCAAACCCTAAATTACTTAAACCTTAAACCCTAATTTATCCTTTGTTTAATTTTTCCCAATAGCCAAAGTCTTTTTTTAATTTATACAGTAGCTTAATCTTTTTCAAAAACATGTAAATTGTTAGTTTTTCAAATCAAAACCCTATTTTCTAAATCTAAACCCTAAAATCTTAGTTTTAAACCTAAAACTTCAAAACCCTAATTTTATTGAAGAAGCCTTAATTAAAGTGTAAACCCTATATTTATATATCTATTTGCTTTATTTAAGTCTGGATGCATGCTTAAAATATGTCTTGAATGGAAGATTCCTTAATATTGTACATGTTGATGGATGATTTATTTTTATTTGGTTTTGTGATGAATGCTTGAATGTTTGTTCGTTGATTTATTTTTTTAGTTTTAAGAAATTGTAAGAAGTATGTTTCCATATTAAGGGTACCTCATTTGTTAGATCTAATGTAATATAATTTATTTAAGTTTTGGATTAATGTAAAGGATATGTTTCCACCAATCGGTGGGTTATTTGTTTTCTTTTGGACATTGGACAATTGTAAAGGCATATTTCCATCCATGGATGGCTGCCTATTCATTTATTTTGTTTGAACTCATTGTGATTTTAATAAAGTGATTATTTATTTTATGATTGCATGTGTTTTGTTTGAACCCCCACAACACCCGATTCATTGGAATCGGCCTCCTTTACAGGTCTTAATATTATAAAATTCTTAAATATAACAATATTATCCATATTACACACAATAATTAAAATAAAGCATCGATATATTGAAAATCAAAACAATATCCAAGCAAAACAAATAAATGGACACCCATCCGAAGATGGAAACATGCCCTTACATAATCCATGCCTAAATAGGACACCCACCGAAATGTAAAAACATGTCCTTTACATTGGTTATAAAAGAGAAAGACAATTTAAATTACATGATATTTAACTAATGAGGTACCCACCAAGTGGAAACATACCTCTTACAACATTTGGAAATCTAAATAAATTGATAAAAGTAAATAACCATTCATCGTAAATAAATCATTCATCATTGATATTAAACATCAATAGAATGTAAATATCCATCCATGATAAACTACATATGTAACATCCTCTAACAATTCTTATATAAAAACTATCAGAGAATGTTATATGATACACTGTTCGCGCTCCAATCAATTCTTAGAAAACTCTCATCATAAATAAAAATTTTCAAATAATAATAAAATCTGTATATCATAACACTTATAGATCCAACATTTAGACCAATTTCCAATATCTCCAATAATTCGAATAGAAATTATAAATCAGATAAACTTTATAAGTTCATTAAATAAAATAAATAAACAATACATTTCTTTCATGATACTCATTCACTAGAATCTCAAACTTCATTCTCTAAATACATATATCCTCTTATGTTTACAATTTTATACAATCTCTCAAGTAGCCAAACTGAAGTATCTATATACATTTTATAACTTATGAGTACAAAATACACAAGATCTTCATCTGTTCTTATCTTGCTCCGATGTCCTGATACCTGCGTGTCAGAAAACAATTCTAACACGCTAAGCAAAGCTTAGTGGTGCTTGTATACACATATTTATCACTTAATATTAAAGAAATATACTTATGAAAATATAGTAATAACACTGAGTTTTAAGAAGTATTTCAATATATGAACTAATTTTAGTAACAAATCAACATACCATGCTGATTACATAAAATAATAGCTATTCTTGTATAAAAGTTATCATATAATACAATACTTTCGGTATTGCAACTTGTCTCATTAAGAATCATTTTATTCAAGACTTGCTTTCTCATTTGATATCATTGTTCACAATACACTTATTTTGTTTTTCACTAAGTCTTTCTTTTCAAGTTCAGGTTCACATATAGGATCATTTTAGTCAAGCTATACTTTTCATCACTTAATTTCAGTACTATCCTTTAGAGCACTTTGTATCTCACATAGACACTTTCATTCATTTGAAATACTTTGGAGCACTTTGTATCTCACCACATTATATACATTTTCAATCATTTGGTTAATTCAATACATTGAGCATAACATTTCCATTACATTCATTAGAACTTTCATGTGTAAACAGTAATATATATTACAATCCCTTTTTCACTGGAACACAATACTTCAATTTCACGTAATTGACTTATATTAGTATTTTACATTTCTTTCATTAGTCACAACTATCATGTTCACATATATTTTCATTAATTATGCCCAAACATACTGAAATTAGATCATAGGTTTGGATAACATGTTAGTGTAGCAATCTCAAGAATTTATAATGGCAATTATGCCCACTTTCACTGATAACACAATGTGTCCACTAAAGGCACGAGGTGCCCACTATCACTGTGGCTATCCATCATTTGGTTAGCCATTCAATCCAAAGCTAGATATAAATTGAATATGATTTGGGCAATTCATTGATTTTGATGAACACTACACTGTTTATTTCCTTTCATTGTTACTATACTCTTATCAACATTTAGTCGAATATATATGTGTGTCATGTATCTAAAGTTGATCACTCGTTTTCATACATTTAACACATTAACACAAAAGTATGGACTATACACATATTAGTCTCATGTCATTGATTAACACTTGTTTATATAAACACTCACTTGTTTATATAAGCACTTGTTTATATTTCACTTGTTTATATCATTTCATTAGTACATTACTCTAATCAATATTTAGTATGATATATATATTTGTCACTTATCTCAAGTTTCTCACTCTTTTTCATGCATTTAACACATACACATGAAGTTCAAATACAATTATTCACATATTAGTCTCATACTAGACCCGTAAATCACAAATTACAAGCCAAAAACATTATTTAGGTACCCCACGGCCGTGGCATCTCAACCCCACGCCCGTGGGATCCCAAATGAAGGTGTAAATTAAGTTTGAAGACCCCACGGTCGTGGCCTTCAAGGGCCACGGTTGTGGCATTGTAACTTGCTCTGTTTTATCAAATTTTTTTGAAGAAACGGCATCACTTTCAATCCCACGGTCGTGGCACTCAATTGCCACGGCCGTGGCATTGATTTTGGGACTGTTTTCGGAGTAAAATCATGTATTCTGCACTTTTAAATTCATTAAACACAAATATGTTTAAGATCTAAGATCAAAATGTATCAAACTCAAAGTTTTGATAGAAAAAGAATTCATATCAAATATTTTACCACAACTTCACTCAATCAAACTTTCAATCATTTCCTATGAATAAAACCAACATCAAACCATTCAATTCTCATAAAGGTTGAGTTAAGGATCAAAACCCATCATATAAAAGTTATTTTTCACTCATCAATCTATTTAATCAATACTTTCAAGAAATATATCATTATACATAACTCAATCATTCAATTAAATCATTAAAACTCATAAAAATTCATTTTTTTTTGCAAAGTATAAATCAAAAGCACATCCTTGTTGATAATCACCACTTTTCCCATTTAATCTTCTCAACACTTATATTTAGATGTAATCTTATCTTAGTTTTGATTCAAATCATAGAAAGAAAGAAGAAAGAAGAAACTTTGGTGGTGTTGGTGATGGTGGCGTGGAGAGAAGAAGGAAGAAAGAAATCAGAGAATTCTACACAATTGACACATATACATATATATATATAATATTTTTAATCTAGTGAGGGAATGCTCATAATAACTATAGTGCACCCTCATTCTTAACCGTTGATTTTAAATCGAGTTTTCATCTCGTAAAACAGTAAAAATACTCTTTTCAGTAAAGTTTTAAGATACACAATTTACTCTTCTCTACATATAGCATTTATCCACAATACTTTGGTCACAGTACACTATCAAGTTTTCATTATTAGTCAAAACGTCCCTGTTTAACATCTTGACCATTACAATTCTCCCCCACTAAAGAAATTTCGTCCTCAAAATTTACATACTATGGCACTAAGCTATTTACTTTTTTTCAATAATTTCAAATTTCACATACAATCAATGATTTTATTAACTTATCAATCCACATAACACTTTCAAAATAATCGTCTTATAGAAATGTAGAAGATTATTCAACTCTACACACTTACACTTTGCAAGTTCAATTTTGACTTTGCCTTTATTCCTCTTTAATTTTTTTTATAATTTATCTCATTACATTCCACTGTTATATATATCTCGTTCTTTCTCTTATATATTGAACATTAAATCCTAGTTCCAGATAGCGGGTCACTGATGGCAAATAAATGCCCACTATATCAATATGGCCAAAGGCCCATTATGGCATGAATGCCCACTGTATATAATGTCACGGAGTGACCACTAAGAGAAACAAACCAAAGATCCACTATGACGCAAAGCGTCCACTGACGGCATAGATGCCAACATCACTGGGACATATATAAAAAAAACAATGTCCTCTATGGCACAAAGTGCCCACTTTTGATATAGAACATAAAAGTTCTCTATGGCACAGAGTGCCCACTGTCAATATGGGACATAAGTGTCCTCTATGGCATAGAGTGCCCACTATCAATATGGCATAAAATGCCCACTATCACTTTGAATATTTACCCTTTAGCTAATCTGAAAAATAGATTTAACATCAGTATCATTTATTTTAATGGTACAAAGTATTGTCAATGATACTATCCTTTGAAATATAACACTTTCTCTTTGAATGGAATATAACACTTTCTCTTTGAAATGTTTATTTCTTACTGTAAATGTATAAGATATAAACAATCATTTCAAACACATTTATCATATGAACACATATACACATTATACTTGTTTTTGATTAGTTCGATTGATTTTCTTTATTTATCAATCTTTATCTTTTCAAATCATTTTCATGTTTCCACTGTAATAATGAAATCTACAAAGATTTCCACTCTTCACTTATTTCATTCTTTTCTTAACATGTTAACTTTAAGAGTACATGTACATTTATACTTTATTCTCTATGTCTAATACACACATTCACACACACACACATATATGTATATATTACTAACTTGTTCTACCATACATCATTTCACTATAAGGGTTCACTACTTTCACATCTCACTACATTCTTTTCTTTTTACATTATCACTTCCTTTCTTTCCATTTGCAATCAATTAGTATTAAGTAATTCTTTAACACTTCTATATATATAATCTATATCTTGGCTTTAATCACCAAATAATATTACAATCACGTATTTCATTACACAATATGTAAATCTCACATTCTTACTTTCATTACTCAATCCATTTGTATATACCTCTTTAGTTTCATTAACTTGCTCTTCACATTATGTACAATCATTACTAATTTATCAATCTGTCATGCTTTTCACTTTACTTTGGAAATTATCTTATTTCATCATGAAGATGTTAAATCCACTAATCACTTGTAATTGTCTTTTATCTTTTTCTCTACCTTTACACTTCTTTCACATATCCAATTACATTTATTCATACTTTCCTCATGTTCTTTTCACATTTCAGTTTTATCATTTAATGGATTGATTTCATTTCAATCTTATAAGCAATCTTTTATCACTTATAACTATTTCCAAGATGTAGTCATTAATTCACTACTAATTCCACCTATAAACTCTACTCTGTGGAAGTATGCACATTACTAAAATTTTGTAGAACAGAAGTATGCATAAGCAAATGCATGACCATGTAAGTGATCATGCACATCACTGTTTCAATTATTTTTAAAGTTTTGAAAAATAGAAATATGCATAGCCAAATGCATATCCATATGAATTGTCTTACATGTCTCTACTGAAATTTATTTTCATTGTTTTAAGGGCACAAATATATGCATGTCCATATAAATGATCATGCACCTCAATATTGGAATTTCTTCTCAAAGTTTGCAGAATAGACATTTACACAACCATATATGCATGACTATACACATAATCATGCATATCTCCGCTCAAATTTCTTTTCTTGATTTAATCAATAAATTATTCATAAGGCAACTCATACAAATTGCGGAAATAGGATTCAACTCATCCATGCACTATCAAATTCAAATCTCAATGTCTATAACCCTAAAATTTTTCAAAACATTATCTTCTTTCACAACCATCTATTAACTCTTAAATGATTCAATGATAGATTTAATCATTGTTCCAGTTAAATACACATTTACATATTGCACGGAGAACTTTACTATCATAGAAGTAAAGTTTTCACAATTATTTATTACACCATATCTTTCACAATTACTGGTGTTTTATCAATTCACAAATCCCTTTCATTAAATAACACTCAATAGTATTCAAGCACTAACCTCTTTATCAATACTCTTACATTACTTTTCATTTCACTCTTTTGTTTTGATGATGTTTTAGATGAAAATAGAAGACACTAGAAATCTTTACATAAGTTTTAGGACTTTTTATCTAATATACTCACTTATACAATAGTTTTGATGCATTTACGTGCTTTCATTTAACTATCACTTCAATTCTTAACATTGAAACATTATAAAAACAAGTACTTTTGACACTATTCCATTATCCATATTTCGCATTCAAAGTATAGCTCGAATTCATTTCAAGCTATAAGGGTATTTTCATAATTTCTTACCTCTTCAAAATCTTTTTCCACTATACGGATATTATCCATACTCAGATTTAATATTACTCTTATTAAGGCTTATTTAACCTTATCACTATGAGTTTCAAATACTCTCATATCATAATAACTCCACTTTGACACTCATATATTCTTTCACTTAATGTAGAACATCAATACTTAATGTTGTACAACATGACAATTCTCATTCTCGTACGAAATTTCTCTTCTTAATTAATTTTTTATATTTTAGATTTCTAAATTTTCAATTTTTTGCTGTGTGAATTTTTTAATAAATTGAATGGAATGGGTGTTATGATAGGTATTTTTATTGTTATTAAGTTTCAGGATAAGAAAATGAAGGAAAAAGCTTAAGTAAAATATGGCAGAATGAGACACACTTAGAGACATGGCCAAGGCATGAGTGACATAGCCAAAATAATAAAAAAGAGAGAGGCAAAGTCTTATGGCAGTAGCAGACACAACCAGATGACATAGCCATGTCACTGGCCATGTCAAGCAGCTCAAAAATAAGCCCAAACACAGAAGTTGACACGGCCATTGCACACAACCATGTCACATTAATACGAAATTTGTTCAACAAAGTAGCGATACTTTGCCTTTGAACACGGTAGTGTCCGTGGCTGTGTCACTCGAACACAGCCAAGCCAACTGACTTCTCTTAAGCTGTACCACTCTACCACTATCAAAGCCCAGATTCGTAGAATGGAACATGGTCATTGAACATGACCATGTTTGTCGCTGTGTCCACTCCAAAGCCCATGACACGACCAAGACAAGTGCAGCACGGCCGTGTCACTCAATTTTTAAAACACTCAAAACCCATTTTTTTTCCTCATTCTCTTCCTCACTCAAATCCTAAAATGCCATTTTCTCTCTTAGACATTCCTCCCTCACATGGCTAAACCCACACCCACCCCAAAAACTCAAGTTTTTCCATCAATTCTTTCAAATTTCTTTCTAAAAACTCAAACAAATCATCAAAAAGCTATAAATTTCATCAAATCTCAACATACCAAGGACCAAGATGGTATCTCACCATATAAGGAAGCAATCTCCATCATCCTCTTCATCTTCTTCAAAGAGAATGGCTCTTCAAGATAGGGGATTCTTCCTTATGAGGTATGCTAGCAATGAGTCTCTAAATGTTTTACAAATTAGGGAGAATTTTACTAGGTATGTGCAAAACCTAGGATGAGAGAGATTTATTACCCTCAAACCCTTGCAATTTCAAGAGCTAAAAATTAAGTTTCTTGCCTCTCTTAAAGTAGAAAGAAATGAATCTAAGCTTTACACTAGGCTAAGATTCAAATTGAATGGGAAACCATATATAATTGATATTGAGCTCCTGAATGACATATTTGGTTTTAATCAAGAAGGGGAAAGAACTGAACCAAAGTAATTTAAGCAATAATTTGCATGGGGGCATTAGGATCCAATGGAACTTATGTGCCCAAATTGGCCAAAGCAACTAAATTGATAACCCCGCTTTAAGATATTTGCATCAATTCATGTCTATGGTTCTTCGCCAGAAAGGAAAGTTCGGGGGTAGTTGAACTTAGCGAGCTATTTTTCTTGGATTGTGCTAATAATGCTACACCTGTGAGCACCGGATATTGGTTAGCTAATGTGTTTAATAATGTGGCTAATAAGAAAAAAGGTGAAATTTGTATTGGTGGATTGATAACCACCCTTGCCATGGCACTGGATAGTCACTTTGATCAAAATACTTGCAACATTCATAGGATTTTGGGCAGTGACTCGCTCGACATTCCCACTCTTGAGAAAATGCATATGATTACCAAGAGTGGAGGGGCTTATGTGATGGCTTCTGAGGAGCCAATCACATAGGGGGACTGACAAAAGAGACAAAGAGTTGATGCATAATCTAATTATGATTCACTCTGTTTGGATGAAGATGCCCTAGTTTTGGAAAATTATGAGGTCATTAGTAGGATAGAAGCCCTAGAAAATAAAGTCGATTGTAATCATTCCATGGTCCTCAACCAAATGGAGCTCATCAACAAAAACCTGGCAAAGATTCGTAGCCTTCACCCCTTGGGAACATCATCATCAAAACCTCCACCGCCATAGCTTATACTTGCTTTAACTTGTTGAGAACTCAATTTATTTACTTATTTTTAGTTATCAGATGTTTTAGTTATTGATTTTAGTTACTATTTTTAGTTATTAAAACCTTATGTTTTGTTATATTTTGTTTAACATTGTTTTGTTATGGAACAATTAATTTTTGTTATTGGTAAGGAGGAAGTAGAATTTTGTCGCATGCTATGGAACAATGGAATACAGGTTTTACCTAACTCTTACCCTTTCATATTGTGCAAACTCACGTTGGGGACATATGAATCCTTAAGTGTGGAGTGTAAATGTTTTACTTATAACTTACTTTTGTTTGCTTTTGTTGAAGCAGCTTTTTTTTGGAATGTTATTTTTGAAAAGTTTAATTGTTATAAGATTATTAATAGTTGACTTTTTAATTTTTTGAAGCACGAAATTGAGAATTGGATAAAATTAGTGTTTATCATCGATTTGGATGGATATTCCTTGCATTACCTTTAAACTTGTGAGAAAATTGAGCCTCTTAAGTTGGATACCAACTTATTATTCTTTGTGTGTGAATATTCTTGATTGATAAATTGCTAGAACTTGCTTTGACATGCATTTTTAGAGTACATAAAATTTTTAATTGGCATCAATATGATAAAGGCAATTAGGTGTACCCATTCTAGCTTAAAAAGGCCAACCTTATATACGACAATAGTTAGCCAATTTTGAGCCTATTTCATTTCCTTTTTTTTTCTTTTTCAAACATCATTAGCCTTGATCCATTTTGTTCTAACTCTCACCCTTTCATTAGGATTAAGAGCATTTTAAGAGCTTAAGTGATTGAGTTATTATGTCAATTAAAGTGTAGGGCTAAATTTAGTGGGTTGAAAGTTGCAAATAAACACTTTGTAATTACTTTATTTCTTTATTAGATTTTGTTCTTCCTTATGTTATATTAAAAAATAAATAAAATAAAAAAATAATATATTAGAAATTATTGTTCTTATAGCTAAGGTTGGAAGCTTTATTATGATTCCTGCAATAAAATGAAAGGATTCTAAATTCTTTTATAAAGGGTATTCTAGCGTCATGTGCTAAGTGAGTAAAGGTTATTTTTGAGATTGTTTAGTCACATGTATGTTTTGTTACTTCATTTTTGAAGTGCTCTTGAACTTAATGAACAGCTCACATTCCCAAATGTCATACCTTTACCTCAAACCCCATTATAGCCAAATGCAAAGACCTTATGATTGATGTTTGATTTGAATTAAGAAGTGGAGATTTGATTACTAAGCAAGCCTATGGTTATAATCTTTCATTGAATGTTAGGTGTGTAAACACTACCTTATTAAAACTCTTAAAAGAGTCAGTGAGGAAGCAACAACCTTTGGTATGCATGGAAGACTACTGAATTACGTTAGTGTTAGTTTTATTTGATTTGATATTGATTATAGATTAAAGGAGAAGGAAGTCTTAATATATACTTATAACGATTAAACTTGATTTTCCTGCTCTATTCTGTTTTTAACTTTGTTTGGGGAAGTAAAATATTAAGTGTGGGGTAGTTGTTATGATCAATTATGTGTGTGTTTTTAGGGTAATTTTATTATTTTTCTAGTGAAAATTTCCTAAAATATGTGTTTAAGTTTGCTTGGAGTTTTGTGATGTAGGTTGAAGCATGAACTTGTACAAAATGAAGCCACATGGGAGGAAAAGGCATTGAACATGACCAAGTTATGGCTACTGACTTGGCCATGTCCATCATGAGAAAAGAAGGAAAATTTGGCAAACTATTTCACCCTTACATGTCTTGGCTGTGTCATGTAAATGGAGGTTGGCCGTGTCTTTCACAAGAAGAAAAGGAACTTGAAGGCAGAAGCAGACACATGAAACCATCTTGGCCGTGTCACTGGCCATGTCACATGACATGGCCAGTGACAGACATGAGCTTGGCCTATCTTTGAAAGGAAGACGAAATTGAAATCAAATAGGTAGAAGTAGACATATGGAAAAGACACAGCTTTGTCACAGGTCGTATCACATGACATGGCCATTAACTTGGTCATGTTCTATAATAAGAGGAAATAACTAAAAATGGGCAGAAGAAGACTCGGCCATGAGACACAGCAGTGTCACTGGCTATGTCACTCCACATAACAAACATGTATGACAAGCAGTGATTGACATAGGCACATGCCTTGGCCATGTCCAATGGAAAAATGAGAGACACAATCATGACCAAACTGACTTAGCCATGTCTGAGGTAGATTATTTTTTTCTTTACAATTTGAGGGAGACAACAGGAATGTTTATTTTAAAAGAATTGAAAAGGTGAGCTATCTTAGAATGGGAAGAAAGGTTTAAGCATTAAAAAGAAGGAACAAATGGAAGTGGAGAGTAGGGATGTGAGTTGGAAAGTGACATTCTCTTTTTCTTAACACTTAAAAATAATTGTAATGGAATAGGACATGGGGGCTACACATGTCACATCCCTAATTTTTGGAAAATTAAATAAAATAAATTAAAATTAAATTGGATAAATTAAATTAAGTGAATTAAATGGAAAGTAAAAGGATTTTAAATGATAAAGTAGAATGTATATTTGAAATATATTTGAAGTAAATATGACATATACAAGACATATACATATACCTAAGATATACATCACATATATATTATGTGTAATTATTTGTAAGGAAAGTTGATTTTAATTATTTAATAATAAAAATACTGATAATGACAAAAAAGAAGAAGTGTATAGTGACTTATTATATGCTATATATTATAGATAGGATGGATTGAAAAGAGAAGAGATATTTCTTTTTCCTTCTTCTTCTTCCTTGAACGTGAATTAGAGAGAGAGAGAGTAAGAGGAGCTATCTTCTTCTTTCATACACCAAGGATTGAAGGAATTTTAAGGATTCAAGTGGAGTTTTTGAGAGTTCTTCATCAATTGGTAAGTTACTTTATCAATTTTGCAAGTTCTTTGGAATTCTATGGAAGAACATGATATGTGGATTTTGGGATTGTGTATTAGCATGTTTTAATAGCTTATTTGGGTATGAATGAAGTTGTTGTGAGTAGTTAAATGATTTTAAAGTTAGATTGAAGGAATGGTTGCATTTAAGTTGAGTTTGGAATGATTTTGTTGAAATGGTTGAGTGTGCGAAATGCAAAATATTTGCTTGACATGGCCATGTCATTGGGCATGTCAATAGTGCTGATTTTTAACGTTGATGACACGGCCATGTCTCTGAGCATGTCGTAGCAATTGTAAGGCAAGATAATTGACACGACCTATAACATGCCTGTGTTGTTAGGCATGTCAAAGTTTTTGTAATGCAAAATTAATGACATTGGTAGTGACACTCCCATGTCATTAGATGTGTCAAAGCTTCTATAAGAGTGGGTCAATGACACGGTCCTTAACTCTTTTCTTTGTCTTTCATTCTTAATTCCTATTTAAATGATTTGATGTTGAGAATGCCTTAGAATGTAATATTAAATGGTTGTTCATGATAATATTTGGCTTAGGCATTGAGAGAGAGTAGTTTGCCCAACCCTAATGTTGAAGGGCAACTTGGAAGAAAGGTTGGAGGGGGGTTTTGAAGCTTGTTTTGGAGTGCTTTCTAAGGTAAGTACAAACTTTTGATAAATTAGATATGTTGACATTAGATTTGGCTTAACACATTTTAGATGAAAAATATGTTAATCTACTTGATACGTGAACATTGTGCCATGACATGTAAATTGTTATGTATGCATTATTATGCATTATGAAAAGCCATTATTAATGGCTAGATTGAATAAATTGTGAATTATGTGAAAAATGTGAAAATGACCCAAAGTGTTTGGGTAATGTGGTTTTGTTATGAAATATCATATGTTGTGATGAAATGTTGAAATGAAATGGCATTGATATGAATGAGGAAAAAAAATGGGAAAATGAGAAAGAAATTGTTGATGGAAAATGTGAATTAATTGTGTGCAGAGTATATTATTCAAATTTCAAAGTTCTGTGTTTGGCGACATGCTTATAAGGTTATCCTCAATAATTGCCTTTAGGGCTAGATGCTTGGCGTCACTGTGATATGATTTACCTTCTAGGCTAGCTTTTGAGCATTACTTGATTTACCTTCAGGCCTAGACACTTGGTGTCATTATGGACCAAAACAGTAACTCTAAGATTTGAATAATGTATTAGTTTGTTTGAGCCCAAACTTGTGTATGTATTTGTGTGAATTACTAAGTGATGAAAGTATATATTTAAAAGTGAACTTGAATGCCAGATTATGATATAGCATATAAGCTTTTTGCATTGGCATTATTTTTAAAGTTTTACTATTATCAAAGTTTGAACCACTAGGCTATTAGCTTAGCGTGATTATAATTTATCTCGCAGGTGATAGGGGTGATCCGATAGAGCTGGAGAGTTCTACTAGACCTGTTTGGGTCTAGACTTGTGCTTGTTGAGCATAAAACATTTCTACTACATCAAGATCAGAGCCAATTTTGCAGCATGTATATATTTTATATTATAGTACATTTCTATACTATGTATATTATATTATTTTTTGGAGTATATATATTGTAACTTATAAAGAATATTTTGTATAGTTGAGTAAGATGAGGTTTTATATATTATGATATGTATATATATATATATATGTATAA
This sequence comes from Garcia nutans, assembly GCA_947685225.1. Taxonomy (NCBI): domain Eukaryota; kingdom Viridiplantae; phylum Streptophyta; class Magnoliopsida; order Malpighiales; family Euphorbiaceae; genus Garcia; species Garcia nutans. The sequence continues at coordinate 23,508,045 of CANTUV010000007.1, read as the reverse complement.
ATGTTTTGAGGAATGGGGAATAAAAAAATTTTTATTAAACAAGATTGTAACATTTTTATACCATATACACATATCTTACATATACTGGGTGTGTGTATTATACGTATATTGGGTATAAGGGTGTTACATTTATTTTGGCATCAGAGTCCATGTTTGAAGTTTTTGACCTAGGTGGGTTACTAGAGAGAGAAAATGAGGATTCTAAATATAGTTTTCAATTGTGATACATGCTTTGGCACTATCATTTTCTGATTTTTGATCTGGCAATTTCTGCTATATTTACAAAAATAGGAGGTTATGGCGTCTCGGACGCACCAGTCTATAGAGGGTAGTGCTGAGTGTGTTGCTCCTGATGAGGGTAGAGTTAGATTTGGTGTTGAGTCTGCTGGTAAGGTGTCTACTTCTGTGCATGTTGGACCAGCAGCTGAGGAGATTTTGCCGGGCTGGGTACGACATATGGTGGAGCTATTGAGGCAGGCTCCAGTTCAGCAGTCGTAGCTGCCACCACAGTAGTAGCCACAACAGCAGTTGTCGACGTACAGGTACGATAAGCTAAGAAAATTTGGAGCCACAGATTTTGTTGGCATTACAGACCCTGCTATAGCAGAGTAGTGGTTGGATAGGGTCCAAAGGGTATTCATTCAATTGCAGGCAGTCCAGAGGAGAAGCTTGATTATGGTAGATCACTTCTGCAGGGGGATGCTTATGAGTGGTGGAAGACAGTTCCCTATGGTATAGCTGATTCACCAGTTTTGACCTATGCTGATTTCTTATGGGAATTTGAGAAGAAGTATACTCCGAGGGAGTATAGGGATACAAAGAAGATGGAGTTCTTTAATTTGAGGCAGGACACTAAGACAGTGACTGAATATGAGATTGAGTTCATCCAGCTAAGCCAGTATGCTGGAGGGATTATATCATATAAGTTTGACAGATGTCAGAGGTTTGAGGAGGGCCTGCGACCCTCTATCATGTGTTTAGTGGCAAGTTCCCGGTATTAGGATTTCTCTTAGTTGGTTACAGCTGTGAGGAATGTAGAGAGGGCATAAGGACTTGCAGCAGCAGCCAGAGTAGAAGATAGTAGAACTAGGAGATCCTAGAGTGAGGCAGGGTCTTCATCATTAAAGAGAGGTCGAGGGGGATATTCTCAGAGGTTCAGTAAGAGCCAGGGGTAGCCTAGCAGGCACAACAACACAGGTAGAGACCTACAGCCTAAGTGGCTAGTGCTCCGACCCTAGTGGCTCAGAGGCCTACTCCACCTACCTATGTTCATTTTGGTAGAGCACATGGAGGTGCCTGCTGGAGGATAGGTGCACCAACAGTGTGTTATAGATGTAGATCAACGGACCATTTTAATAGATATTGTCTAGAGCCACCAGATGATAGACAAATAGATACAGCAGTTTCTAGACCTAGTGTCAGAGTGGGTCATGATGGTAGAGGTTTTGGCAGAGGTTATCGATTAGGGTCTGGTCAGAGAGGAGGTTCTACAGCAGGAAGTAGACTAGAGGATGAAGGGGCATCACAATGGGTTTATGTGATGCAGAGGCAGCTGGATGCTTCAATTGTTATAGCCGATACTTTTACTTTATTTGGTACTTTAGTTCTTGCATTGTTAGACCCTGGGTTGACTCAGTCATACATTAGTGCATCCATATTTCCTATGAGTGATTCACATTTTGAGTCCCTAGGATTTGATGTTTTATTTACAAATCCTTTAGGGCATAGTGTTGTGGTTAGCATGGTGCACCGAGATAGTCTAGTTGTTGTTCAAGATGAAGAGTTTCTTAGTGGCCTGATTGAGATGCCTTTCAAGGCATATGATATGATTCTAGGCATGGATTGGTTATCCAGACATGGGGCTGTGGTAGACTATCAGCAAAAATGTATTACTTGAGAACACATGATGGTAGAGATGTGTTGGTATCTGGTGAGCAGAGATACCTTCCATCCGTGTTTATTTTAGCTATTTTAGCTAGGAGGATGAATCAAAAGGGATGTGAGGCTTATCTTGCTCATGTTATAAATACCAGAATAGTGGAGTTCCAGCTTGACAGTATACCTACAGTTGTAGAGTTTCAAGATGTTTTTCCTGATGAGTTGCCAGGGGTGCCTCTTGAGAGAGAGATGGAGTTTGGTATTGATTTGTTTTTTGGTACCAGTCCCATCTCTATTACCCCTTATCGGATGGCACCTGTAGAATTAAAGGAGTTGAAGGTACAATTGCAAGAGTTGCTTGATAAATTATTCGCTCTAGAGTGTCTCCTTGGGGAGCACCTATTTTGTTTGTGAAGAAGAAGGATGGCACTTTGAGATTATGTATTGATTACAGGCAGTTGAATAAGGTGACCATCAAGAATAAGTATCCATTACCTTGGATAGATGATCTCTTTGATCAATTGAAAGGAGCAGTTGTATTCTCTAAAATTGATTTGAGATCAGGGTACCAAAAGTTGTGAGTTAGAGATGTAGATGTGCCCATGACAACTTTTCACATGAGGTATGGGAATTATGAGTTTCTGGTGATGCCCTTTGGATTGACTAATGCACCAACAACATTTATGGCTTTGATACTTAGATTAATTTGTGGTGGTCTTCATTGAAGATATTCTGGTGTATTCGCATAATGAGGAGGATCATGTCAGGCATTTGTAGATTGTATTGCAGACATTGAGAGAGAAACAGTTGTATGCTAAGTTGTCTAAGTGTGAGTTATTGCTCGATAAGGTAACTTTTCTCAGTCATGTGGTATCAGCATAGGGTATTAGAGTTGATCGAAGTAAAGTTGGGGCTATCTTGAATTGGTGTCCACCTAAGACTGAGACAAATGTTAGAAGTTTTCTGGGTTTGGCAGGCTATTATTATTGGTTTGTGAAGGGTTTTCTATGATAGCTGCACCACACACCAGATTACTTCGGAAAGGAGTTAGATTTATATGGACAGATCAATGTTAGGTGAGTTTTGAGCAGCTGAGGGAGATGTTAACTCAGGCTTCTGTACTTACTCTATGTGTGGAAGGTAAACCCTATGTGATACACAGTGCTACTTCACATAGTTGTTTAGGTTGTGTTCTAAAGTAGGAGGGTAGAGTCATTGCTTATGCATCTCAACAGTTGAATTCACATGAGCTGAATTACCCGACTCATGATTTGAAATTAACAGCCATAGTTTTTACATTGAAGATTTGGTAACATTACTTGTATGGGGAGAAGTGTTTCATTTATACTAATCATAAGAGTTTGAAGCGTTTAGGTATTCAGAAAGAGCTGAATCTTCCACAGAGAGGAGGGTTAGAGTTGATTAAAGACTATGACTGTTTGATTGATTATCATCCTAGAAAGGCAAATGTTGTTGCTGGTGATTTGAGTCGAAAGTCTTTAGCAGGTTTGACTGCTTATTCTCTCTTATTGCTTGTTAAGTTGAGAGTGTTGCATGCCATATTTGAATCTTGTGATGATGGTGCACTGATAACTCAATTGCAATTGAGGCCAGTGTTGTTGGATTAGGTTAGAGAAAACCCAGATGGCAGATGAGAAGATCCAGAAGATTATTGTGAGCAGGGATTTTTGCCCCCACTCCCGGTGGAATGGTTCTTGCGACTTCGGCACTGTTTAGGCTCAGGGCCTTAGAGAACACGGACCTAAGTTCAGAGAAAATGGAGTCGCCACCCGGACGGGCTGGGAAAAAAGAAAGGGGTGGATGACTCAATTCCTAAGGAATTCCCAACCCCCTAATGGGTTCGAAAAGTTGGGTACGTGTGGGGAAGGTGAGAAATGGCCCAGCACCCCCACAACACCCGGTTCATTTGAACTGACCTTCTTTACAGGTCTTAATATTATAAAATTCTTAAATATAACTATATTATCCATATTACACAATAATTAAGATAAAGCAACGATATATTGAAAATCAAAACAATGTCCAAGCAAAACAAATAAATGGACACCCATCCGAAGATGGAAACATGCCCTTACATAATCCATGCCTAAATAGGACACCCACCGAAAGGTAGAAACATGTCCTTTACATTGGTTCTAAAATAGAAAAGCAATTTAAATTACATGATATTTAACTAATGAGGTACCCACCAAGTGGAAACATACCTCTTACAACATTTGGAAATCTAAATAAATCGATAAAAGTAAATAACCATTCATAATAAATAAGTCATTCATCAAATATATCAATCAAAATATAAAATAAACATCCATCCATGATAAACTAAGTAAATCAAGCATTGAACTTAAATAAATCAACAAAGCATTGAAAATAAATTAAAGCATATAATAGATGTTTAGTCCATTTTTGTACTAGTTTTTAGTGTGATTTTATGTGTGTTTTAGTTAATGTTTTGATTAATTGTTGTTTTAAGTGTGTTTAAAGTGTTGTTTTTAGGTTTAGGTGGAAAAACACCCTTGGAAGATCAAAACAGTGGAAAACAGAGCAAAAATGAAGAAACAGTAGCTGACACGCCCAAGAGACACGGCCAAGCCTCTGGCCGTGTCTCACCTAATGAGCAAAACCAAAGAACAAGCAAGAAAGAGCAAAAATCAGGCAGAAGGTGACACAACCAGGGGACACGGCCGTGTCACTGGCCGTGTCCCTCCAAAAATGTCAGACACAGCCAAGCCAACTAAGGCATGGCCGTGTCACACTCCAAAGAGGAAGAGAGGAAAATCAAGCAGAGACGGACACACCCAGAGGACACGGCCGTGTCCTTTGCCGTGTCCTCCAATCCACATCAAACACGGCCAAGCCAATCAAGGCTTGGCCATGTCGCCCTCTTGACAAGAAAGTAAGCAAAGAAACCAAGAAAGAAGCAGAAGCGAACACGGCCAGGAGACACGCCCAAGACACTGGCCGTGTCACATGACACGGCCGTGTCTTCTGGCCGTGTCTCACCCTGGATCAAACACAGTGAGGGACACGGCCAGGAGCTTGGCCGTGTCCCAAGGAAGAAAAACAAGAGACACGGCCAAGCTTGTTTTGGCTTGGCCGTGTCCCACCTGAAAAGTCAAATTTCTTTCAACAAAGTGGGGGACAAAGTGGGAGACAAACACTATTGCTTGCCAAAAGAAATAGAAAACAAATAAAAAGTGGGGGACAAAAGGTAATGGGATGAGTTGGAAAGCATGGGTGTTGATTTTTGAATGAATAAAAAGGGATTGAAGAGGAAAATGAGGAGAGCTTTTTGGTTCTTGGAGCCAAATTTCTGCAAAAAAACGTGGGAGAGGGAGAGAGTGACACTCTCCCTTGTCCCTTCACCTCCAACCTCCATTTCCATCCTCTTCACCTTCTCCATCTTCCATTGATAGGATCTTTGAGGTTCTTTGGGAAAAATTGGGTTAACAAGCTCTCAAAGGTTGAAGAAGCTTCATTGAAGGGAGTGGTGACTTGAGAAAGCTCCATTCCATCTTCCAAGGGCATATCCATTGAAGGTTGGTGACTTGAGAAAGCTCCATCCAAAGGTTTGGTGACTTGAGAAAGCTCCATTCCACATTGCAAAGGGAAATCAACCATTGAAGAGGGCTTGAGTTCTTCATCAAATACATCAAGTGGAGCTAGGAGGAAGACTAGCAATCCTACTCTTGGCATCTTCACAAGGGGTTTTTCTATTCTCTCTTTTAATTCATGTCTTATTGTTGTTGTTGTATTAAGAATATTGATATTGCAATGGACAATTTGTATTTGTTTTATATTGAGTTGAATGAATGTTATAAATTAATGATGTTGAGCTAAATACCCATGTTTAGGGCTTCTAGTATATTTGGTTGAATGTCTTGATTTGATATTTAAATTGATGTTCCTTGTTGATTGGTTGATTGTATTGTATTAAATGCTAGGTTGATAGATTAGCTACCTATTGATCTTTGAATATTGGATGATGGACCGAGAGGTGAAATCCGATATCGGAACTATATAATCGACCACCCTATGAATGAATTAGAAATATAAGTTCTAGGGTTTCATTAATTTGGTAATGTAAAAGAATTGGTCATTGTTAATTCATGAATGTGAGAACTAATGGATTGGTAATTGACTAATTAACCTTAAGGAACAAATTAATTACAAGGTTATGTTAATGGATAATTGAGAATTGGGCTTTGATTGAATGGACCTATGACCCTAGGCACCTTCCCAAGAATCGATTTGATCTTGTACACCCACACACATTAATCTCTACGCACGTTAATTTTAGGTTTAAATTAATCTTGCACATTTCATACAACAACCACTTCCGCATTTAATACTTGTCAATCAAGCTATTACGAACCACACCTTCTTGGGGAAACGACCTTGGGGCGATCACCTTTGCTACAGCTACCTCGTATACTTGCGAGTGACGCTTTGTAGTAGTACTTAATTCGAGCGCAACAAGTTTTTGGCGCCGCTGCCGGGGAAGGCTGTCGCAGTAGTAATAGTTTGATTTTTCTTTTCATTGTTTGTTTATTTTCTGTGAATTGTTTGTTTGTTTTCTTTTAATTGTTTATTTGTTTTGTTTGAATTTTTTGTTATTGGTTTTCATTAAGTTGCTGAGTGCCTTTTGTAAAGATGCAGTTTTCAAGGCACGGAGGAGTTTACGATAGGAACGACGATTCTGAAATGGCATGGCAATTAGCAGAATTGACCAATCAAATTAAGGTGCTAAATGCAAGAGGAAGAGCACCTATGCCACGCCAAGAGATATGTGCAGCATGTGGCAATGTAGGCCATAGTGCAAACACGTGTTCCATGGGTTATGGACGATACCAAGATTGGCAAGAGGAAGAAGATGGCTACCAAGGTTTCCAGCAAATGGGAAGAAATGACACATATTCCAATCCTTATAATCCCAGCTGGGGAAGCCAATCAAATTTTTCTTGGGAAAATCAACAGCAAATTCCACCTCAAAATTTTTTTCAACCTTACCAAAGAAATCCTTACTCTCAAGAACAATATTCAAATCAAGAGTACCTTAAGCCACCCACATTTGAAGATAGTTTGAATGCCTTCATTCAAACTAGCACACGAAACCAAGATCACCTTAAGGAACCCACTTTGGAAGATAGTTTGAATGCCTTCATTCAAATTAGCTCACAAAACCATGATCAATTTGAGAAATCCACAGTGGAAGATGATTTGAATGCTTACCTTCAAATAAGCACACAAAATCAGGAAGGGAGCAATGAGAGGTTTGATTCTTTGGAGGAATCATTGAAGAGGATGGAAATGCAAGTTGGGCAACTGACACATCAACTCCAAGCACAACAAGAGGAGGAATTTCCTAGCCAATTGGAGCAAGTCGAGGTAATCACAAAATTGATGAGTGAACAGGTAATATATAATGATTTTTGTAATTCCTTTGATGCAGGGACTAATCAAGAAGACAATGGCGAGGAGATACTGCCCAACATGGAGGAACCAAGTCAATCAAAGGAGGAGGAGAATTTGGACTCATCAACTTCATCACATTTGTATGAACCTCCGAATCCTTTGCACTCAATTCCATTCCCAAGTAGGCTAAAAGAAGAGGAGCCAGGTAAGCAACCTTCTAACATCTATATTATGCATTCCCAAGGAGAAAGCGAAAATAAGATTGGGATGATTATGACCTTAGAAGAAGAGCATGAAATGCCCAATTTAGAAATTGAGGAGTGTAAGCTAGTTTTAGATGATGAGGTTGTTGAGAGGGGACTTGAAATTGTTAAAGTGGATGAAGAAGTGATTCAACCAAGCTTGGTTGAAATTAAAGAGCCCTCAAAAGTCATCTCTAGTCTTGGTGGTGAAGAAGAGCATACAATAGATAGAACCATGTTGCACAATGAAATAGGATTTTACAACGTTCCTATAGCACTGGAGGATCACCCCGAGGCAACCTTTACATGTCCCTTTGAGACATGTCCTCTACAAAGAATGCTATTTAGTGGTTGCCGTATACCGGGTACGTTTCAAAGATACATGTTGTTCATCCTCTCAGTCATGGGCTCCAATTGCATTATGGATGGAAGGAGCCCTACACATCGTATATGGGAACGATGGAAATCAGGTTTCATCTAAACCCTCCTTGTGTATGCATGCTCACATTGAGGACAATGTGAATCTTTAAGTGTGGGGTGCATTATGTGTTTTATGTTTTTACTTTTGTTTTTGTGTTTTTACTTTTAAGTTGTTTTTGTTTAAGTTTTAGTTAATGTTTTTAATGTTTTTCGTTGAATAAATGAATTTTAGAAAGTTCAATTGTTATAAAATTGTTGATTGATGACCTTTGAATTTTTGAAGCATGAATTGGAGAATTGAGTAGAATTGGTGTTTATTGTCAATTTTGTTGGTTTTCCCTTGCATTGCCATTAACCTAGTGAGGAATTGAGCCATCAACTTATCATTATTGTTGTGAGTGAACATCTTTGATTGATGAATTGCTAGAACTTGCTTTGACATGCATTTTAAGATTGCATAAAAATTTCAAGTTGGCATCAAGATGATTAAGGCAGTTAGGTGAACCCACTTTGGCTTAAAAAGACCAACCCTATTTTTAACCTTAGATTAGCCAATTTTGAGCCTATTACATTTTCCTTTTCTTTCTTTTTCACAACACCATTATCTTGGACCTTGTTGTTTAACTCTTACCCTTTCATTAGGTCAAGAGCATTTTAAGAGCGTTTATAACCGAGTGTTGTGTTGAATTAAGTGTGGGGTTAAATTTAGTAGGTTTAAGATTGCAAAGCAAAATAATAAAAAAAAAGAAAAATATATATATATATAATAATAAGAATAAATGTTGTTCTTGTTGAAAGGGTTGGAATGTATCATTGCAAGATTTAATAAGTGAGTTCCCTTGAAAAGCTCTTGAATGTCAAGGGGTAGATGAGAAGAAGGTGTTTTGGGATTGTTGGGTTATGTATATGATCGGGTACTTCATTCTTAAAGTGCTCTTGAACTTAATGATTTAGCTCACATTTCCTAAATGCCATGCCTTTACCTTAGCCCCATTACAACCCAATAAAGACCTTTTGATTGATGCTTGATTGTTATTTGTGGTGGAGATTTGATTGATAAGCAAGCTTATGGTAATAATCTTTCATTGATTGTTATGAGTGTAAACACCACCATGATCAAGCACTTGTGAGAGTTGGTGAGGGAGTGACAACATTGGTTATGCATGGAAAACCACTTAATTGCATGAGTGTCGATTTTGTTTGATTCGATATTGATTGCGGATTTAGAGATAGGGAAGTCTTGATGCATCTTAATAACTCTTGAACTTAACAAAATTTATCTTGTTTATTGTGTTTTGGTTTTAGCCTTGCTTGGGGACAAGCAAGGAGTTAAGTGTGGGGTATTTGTTTAGTCCATTTTTGTACTAGTTTTTAGTGTGATTTTATGTGTGTTTTAGTTAATGTTTTGATTAATTGTTGTTTTAAGTGTGTTTAAAGTGTTGTTTTTAGGTTTAGGTGGAAAAACACCCTTGGAAGATCAAAATAGTGGAAAACAGAGCAAAAATGAAGAAACAGTAGCTGACACGCCCAAGAGACACGGCCAAGCCTCTGGCCGTGTCTCACCTAATGAGCAAAACCAAAGAACAAGCAAGAAAGAGCAAAAATCAGGCAGAAGGTGACACAACCAGGGGACACGGCCGTGTCACTGGCCGTGTCCCTCCAAAAATGTCAGACACAGCCAAGCCAACTAAGGCATGGCCGTGTCACACTCCAAAGAGGAAGAGAGGAAAATCAAGCAGAGACGGACACACCCAGAGGACACGGCCGTGTCCTTTGCCGTGTCCTCCAATCCACATCAAACACGGCCAAGCCAATCAAGGCTTGGCCATGTCGCCCTCTTGACAAGAAAGTAAGCAAAGAAACCAAGAAAGAAGCAGAAGCGAACACGGCCAGGAGACACGCCCAAGACACTGGCCGTGTCACATGACACGGCCGTGTCTTCTGGCCGTGTCTCACCCTGGATCAAACACAGTGAGGGACACGGCCAGGAGCTTGGCCGTGTCCCAAGGAAGAAAAACAAGAGACACGGCCAAGCTTGTTTTGGCTTGGCCGTGTCCCACCTGAAAAGTCAAATTTCTTTCAACAAAGTGGGGGACAAAGTGGGAGACAAACACTATTGCTTGCCAAAAGAAATAGAAAACAAATAAAAAGTGGGGGACAAAAGGTAATGGGATGAGTTGGAAAGCATGGGTGTTGATTTTTGAATGAATAAAAAGGGATTGAAGAGGAAAATGAGGAGAGCTTTTTGGTTCTTGGAGCCAAATTTCTGCAAAAAAACGTGGGAGAGGGAGAGAGTGACACTCTCCCTTGTCCCTTCACCTCCAACCTCCATTTCCATCCTCTTCACCTTCTCCATCTTCCATTGATAGGATCTTTGAGGTTCTTTGGGAAAAATTGGGTTAACAAGCTCTCAAAGGTTGAAGAAGCTTCATTGAAGGGAGTGGTGACTTGAGAAAGCTCCATTCCATCTTCCAAGGGCATATCCATTGAAGGTTGGTGACTTGAGAAAGCTCCATCCAAAGGTTTGGTGACTTGAGAAAGCTCCATTCCACATTGCAAAGGGAAATCAACCATTGAAGAGGGCTTGAGTTCTTCATCAAATACATCAAGTGGAGCTAGGAGGAAGACTAGCAATCCTACTCTTGGCATCTTCACAAGGGGTTTTTCTATTCTCTCTTTTAATTCATGTCTTATTGTTGTTGTTGTATTAAGAATATTGATATTGCAATGGACAATTTGTATTTGTTTTATATTGAGTTGAATGAATGTTATAAATTAATGATGTTGAGCTAAATACCCATGTTTAGGGCTTCTAGTATATTTGGTTGAATGTCTTGATTTGATATTTAAATTGATGTTCCTTGTTGATTGGTTGATTGTATTGTATTAAATGCTAGGTTGATAGATTAGCTGCCTATTGATCTTTGAATATTGGATGATGGACCGAGAGGTGAAATCCGATATCGGAACTATATAATCGACCACCCTATGAATGAATTAGAAATATAAGTTCTAGGGTTTCATTAATTTGGTAATGTAAAAGAATTGGTCATTGTTAATTCATGAATGTGAGAACTAATGGATTGGTAATTGACTAATTAACCTTAAGGAACAAATTAATTACAAGGTTATGTTAATGGATAATTGAGAATTGGGCTTTGATTGAATGGACCTATGACCCTAGGCACCTTCCCAAGAATCGATTTGATCTTGTACACCCACACACATTAATCTCTACGCACGTTAATTTTAGGTTTAAATTAATCTTGCACATTTCATACAACAACCACTTCCGCATTTAAATACTTGTCAATCAAGCTATTACGAACCACACCTTCTTGGGGAAACGACCTTGGGGCGATCACCTTTGCTACAGCTACCTCGTATACTTGCGAGTGACGCTTTGTATTAGTACTTAATTCGAGCGCAACAAGTTTTTGACGCTTTATATTATCCATATTACACAATAATTAAGATAAAGCAACGATATATTGAAAATCAAAACAATGTCCAAGCAAAACAAATAAATGGACACCCATCCGAAGATGGAAACATGCCCTTACATAATCCATGCCTAAATAGGACACCCACCGAAAGGTAGAAACATGTCCTTTACATTGGTTCTAAAATAGAAAAGCAATTTAAATTACATGATATTTAACTAATGAGGTACCCACCAAGTGGAAACATACCTCTTAAAACATTTGGAAATCTAAATAAATCGATAAAAGTAAATAACCATTCATAATAAATAAGTCATTCATCAAATATATCAATCAAAATATAAAATAAACATCCATCCATGATAAACTAAGTAAATCAAGCATTGAACTTAAATAAATCAACAAAGCATTGAAAATAAATTAAAGCATATAATAGACTACATAATCAAATATAAAATTGAATAAGGCAAATAAAGATTCAAATTAGGGCTACTATTTCTATTTAAGTTTCTTTATTTAATATGTTTAGGGTTTTGGGAATTCATGGGTTTAAACTACTGTGAATTTTAAAAGAATTGAGATGGAGCCAAGTTTTAGAATTTAATAGGTTGATAAAGTTCTTTGATTATCCAAATTAATATTTGAGTGGTAAAATCATGAAATTAGGGTTTGAATACTTTAAAACACTTAGATTTATGATTTACGGTTGCTGGATCATTATTTTTGAGATTACTGTGTAGAATTAGATTTATATGGTTTTAAGGTTTTAAAAATTAAGGTTTAGAAAAATTAGGGTTTAGGTTAGTTAGGGAGTTAGGGTTTACTGTTTTAGGTTTTGGAGTTGAATTAGGGTTTTAGAATTTTAGAATTAGGGTTCAGAGAATGCATTAGGTTTTAGGATTTGAAAAAAACAATTAATGATTTTATGAAACTTTATTAAAATAAACAAAATGGTTTAAGGTTTATAGAAACAAAAAAGATGTTTTGTAGGGTTTTTGCAAAGCAACAGATTTAATTTATGATTTTGAAAATTTGGAAAGCAAATTAGGGTATTGAGATTTTGAAGAAACAAAAATAATAATTTTAAGCTTTTTGGAAAACAAAGCAACGAATTAAGGTTTTTAAACTTTAGAAAAGGGGAATTAAGGTTCTAGGGTTTTTGAATTAAAAGAAACAATTGCATGATTTAAGCTACTATGAAGAAATTAGACAATTGATGCATACCTCCGTTTGTTGGTTCCGCTAAAAATTTCTTCTTGGATGAACAAAAATAAAGACAAGCTTTGCTGCCTTTGATGGATTGAATTATTGTTTGCTCTCTAAAAAAAATCATATTGATTCACTGCCAGAAGGAATTCTTAAAATTTAAAGTTTTCCTCCTCAATTTCGATCTCAAATTTTTTCCTCCCTAATCCCATCCAATTTCTGATCCCTTTTAGTGTTGTTTTTGGTCTTATTTATAGAAGAATTTTGTGGTTAATTATAGTTATTCACGGAATCTAATATTGATTAAGAAAAGGAAACTAAAATCTAATTGTATTAGATTTCGAAAAAATTTGTGTCGAAAAACTTTTGCTGGCGAAAAAAAACTGATGCGGAAAAATTATGCTGGCGAAAAAATACTGCTGCGGAAAAATTACGCTGGTGAAAAAAAACTGCTGCAGAAAAAATGCACTGGTAAAAAACTGCCGCAGCTGGCTGTGGGCTACGGGCACAAATTGGCCTGCGGGCCATTTCGCAGTAGCCCCTTTCGGCGATGAAATTTTTTATCTTTGATTTTTCGTCGCCGATTTTTTTATTTGTTTATTATTATTATTTTTTATTATTTTTTATTAATTATAAAAATTAAATACTAAAGTAAATATTATTTAATTAAGATAACAAAAATTATTTTGGATTAATTAAATATATTGGACCGGACTAGGTCAAAAATTAAGGATCTACAGTTTGCCCCCTGCTTGAATGATCTGAGACTATAGTAAAAGAGAGTGAAAATCAATAAGACTTAATTTTTGAGATTGCTAAGGTTTTGGATTCTGGACCCGGTTCGAGTTCTGGACTCAAGGATAATTTTAGGTTCTGGACCTAAGGATAATTTGGGTTATGGACCCGAGCTAAGTTCTTGGACTTAGAAATGATTCTAGATTCTAGACATAAGGAAAATTTGGTCTATAGACCCGAGCTAAGTTCTTGGACTTAGAAATGATTCTAGGTTCTGGACCTAAGAAAAATTTGGGTTCTAGACCCGAGCTAAGTTCTTGGACTTAGAAATGATTCTAGGTTCTGGGCCTAAGGAAAATTTGGGTTCTGGACCCAAGCTAAGTTCTAGATTTAGGAAAGATTCTAGGTTCTGGACCTAAGAAAAATTTGGGTTCTGGACCCGAGCTAAGTTCTGGACATAAAAAAGATTTTAGGTTCTGGACCTAAGTAAAATTGGGGTTCTGGACCCGAGCTATGTTTTGGACTTAGAAAAGATTCTAGGTTCTGGACCTAAGGAAAATTTGTGTTCTGGACCCGAGCTAATAATTTTTTATTTCAAAAACTTTGGCTAATTTTTATGCATGTCTTCTTATTGCCCCCTGCGTCTAAAAATATTTATATACATGCAGGCATTTTAATGATTAAAGTGAATAATTGAGTTTACCGTTTATTTACTTTGTAGTCATTGTTCATGTACTATTTACTATTTATAAATAGTAACTTACTATTCGTAAATAGTAGTAAATAGTATTTACTATTGAAAATAGTAATTTTACTATTTATCAATAATAATTTGCTTTTTCATGAATAGTAAAATTTATTATTCATGAATAGTAAACTTTACTATTCATGAACAGTAAACTTACTTTTAAATTTTATTTATTTGCCTTGCCGTTTATCTATATAAACTCACGAGTTCCTTCATTTTATTCACAGCAAAACTTCTCAATTTCTATAATTCTCTCAAATTCTTTCAAATTTAGCACATAGTTTTCAAAAAAATGCATGCTTCAAGGTCAGGGACTCATTCTAATGCCGAGTTATTCAAGTTTATTCGGCATCATGAAGATGGAAATATAGATATACTAGCTGAAATGCCGCTTCATCGTAGTTCCAACGAAAAGAGCACGGTAATTATTTTTCTTTCCTTTTTTCTTGATTTTTCGTCTTTCTGTTATTATTATTATTATTATTTTATATTATTTTTTTCGATTTTTAATCTTTCTATTATTTTTTTTATTTTATTATTTTTTGTTTTATTATTTTTTTTCTGTTATTATTTATTATTTTATTTATGTTTTTATATCATGCTCTTTTATTACTATTGTGTTTGCCTTTATTATTATTTTTTATTTTGTATTTTTATATTATTATCTTTTTTAGAAAATTTAGGAAAAATATATTAATTTAAGCAGATAGGATAATATGTACTTACCTGGTATTAACTTACCTGGCTCTGTGTTAGCATGATCGTTGCGTTGTCCAGGCTGGAGGGTGTATTTACAAAGCCCGACAATGGTATGATGTAGTGCCTTCTCAGGTAAGGCAGATTATTCGAGAATGTGGCTTTGAAAGCTTCATCTTACAATTTCCATCTGAGGAATATCAGATAGACCGAAGCGTAGTCCAGGCGCTTGCAGAATGATGGTTGGACACAACCCACACTTTTCACTTGCCCATTGGAGAGATGACAATTGGTCCGGTCGATTTTACTGCTATAATCGGCCTTCGATTTGATGGTGTTCCGGTCCCTCTGACCAATGATATTTTAACATTTGAAGAAATTCAAGAATTAATTGGTATGGAATCATCATATAAAGGGCCTTTTAAGATAAAAATTAAACTAATTCGTAGCTATTGGATGAACTACGAAGGACGGGTTGGCAGAGACACGGCCCAACAGTATGCTCGAGGATTTTTGTTATATTTGCTTGGGTCGACCATCTTAGGCAGCACTGAATCCTCCATCCACTTGTTAGTATTGAATGCCCTTTCTTATTTCAGAATGGTACCGTCTTCTGACTGGGGTGAAGCTGGTCTCGCCTGTCTTTACCATGGTCTTGATAAACTTTGCCGAAACAAGAAGTCTTTTGTCGGCTTGATGGTGGTTGTCGAGGTATTCTTCTTCTACCAATGTCAATTCCACTCTTTTCTTGCATGAATTTGATCCTTACTATTATTGTAGGTATGGGCATATGAACACAACCTCGTGAGGGTACCCGGTATTTCCCGAGAGAGAGTCGGGTATCCGAGATTAAATTTCTGGTTGTCTGATTGTGTGGACGTTCCCAGCTCTCGCCAAGTGCATACTTATCGCTTTGTGTTGAGCCGCTTAACCTGGGACCAGGTAAAATAACATTAGTATCCTTTAAATTTTATGTGAAAGTTTACTTACCTTATGTTATTTTGCAGGTGAATTTGGCCTGGTGGAACCCAGAAGAGCGGACAAACTGGTCTCCTTTGATGAGGGCTGTGCTGTCTTTTCAACATTCTCATCGAGTCATCGCCGGCCTAGTGTCTAGCGGCTGGTTTCTCAGAGAGAGAGTTTATGAGTTGTTCCTCGGTCCAGAGCAGCGAAGGATTCCGATGCCTTGCCCGGAATACACTTTAAATATTATGTCGATGTCGGAGGATGCCTGGTGGCCGGCTCGGTATGGTTATGGTATTGAAGGATTTCTCTATCCGCTGAGTGCATCTTATGCCCACTTTATTCAAAGAAGGCTCTTAAACTTCAATGTATCTCCTGTTGGCGTATGGGAGATTCCTGAAGAAAATGAGGGTAGAGATGAAGAGGAACATCATGGAGATGCAGGAGAGTTTGTTCCACATCTCGTGGCTAATACTTCTCAGATAAAACTTTTACCATTTTTCCCTTGCAACTGCTTCTTTCTTTTTTGATTCTTTAATGATTGTTGTAGGTTGTTGGCTCATTTGATCATTAGGCTGGACCTTCTTTTACTGCCCCTTCGTTTGCTCATTCTAGCCCGCCAGATATACCCTCTCATCCGCAGGGCATTGATATGAATTACCTGGTGAGTTTCCTCATTTCATGGTAATTTATGCTATATATATGCATGATTATGTATGCTCTTACCTTTTTCCTTTTTGGCTTACAGTGGATGCTTGAAGAACAAAATAGGAAACTTCAAGAAGAGTTGGCTGCAAGTCGTCAGTAGGCTTCTCATTTTGAAAGTTTAAATCATAAATCCGAACAAAATTTTTGAGACTTTTGATTTCAGGGGATGAGGGATCCCGTCACTTCTTCATCAAGAGGCCCCCAAACTAATGACCATGAGATCCTTTCGTCTACTTCTGATGAGGACCGTGATAGATTGGAACTTCAAGGAAATAGAGATTTTGGTGCTTCTACTTCGTGTGATCCCAGGATGAGTAATTTGCCGAATTTTGGTGCTTCCGCTTCGGGCGGACTCGGGACTAGTAATTTGCCTCCTCCTCCAACAGGCGATGACTTTTTTAGGGCTTTATTTGATGACCTACCACCACCCTCATAGTGATATATAAATATTGTATCAATTGTATAAATATTGTATAATAATGAAAAAAAATACAATTTCCATCCTTACTGTAACTTTTTTTTTCTTTCTTTTTTTTACTTTTTTTTATTGCGCCACTTTTTTTTATCACATCATAAACAGTGCATCATAATTTCCTTTTCACAGTCGCACTATTTGCTAAAACCAATTTCAACGCGGCAAAGGAAATTGTTGCCAATTCTATTCCTTACACAACATGGTTTCATCCTTTTCCATCACCTTTACCTTATCAATTTTTGAAAAGGTTATTTCCTCTATATAAGTCACCTCTCATGCCATATTTCATATAGAAGCCAAAATACTTCAACGCATAAACTCCCTTTAACGATTTTGATTTTTCTCATTCATCAACCATGATTGAACTTCATTTAAAGAAGCTAAAAATTCTATTTAAAAATATGGATGCCATTCATTGGAAGCAAATTTCGTGGTCAAAACTTGATGTTTTAAAGTGTTTTCAAAATGTTAAATTTGACCACTCCTTCTTACATGCCACGTCTTCCTTTTGGAACATGGATTCTAGGGCATTTAAAATTATTGGCTTTGAAATATGTCTGTTGATTGAAGAATTTGAGACCATCCTTAGATATCCAAATAATCAACAAATGGCATTACCCACATTGATTTCCAAAACTCAACAGAAGATGCAGACGTTATTTTAAATTTCAAAACCTGAAGTTCTTCAGTTGATGAGAGGTGAAAAAATTCTACGTGCTTTGTCTTTGCTTGCTCGGCCAATTCTTGCTTGTTTCTTCTGACGGTGATATTGATCCACGGGTATTGGATATAATGGACCAAATGGAAGGAGGCTTATCGCCGGTACCTGTGATCTTAGCTGAGACTCTAGATGGATTAGACCATCTTAAATCATGATTGATAGAGAGACTGACCGGGAGTTCGTTGCTACTTCAGGTAATTACCTAAACTGCCCTTTCGGGTTTTGAATTTAGGTTTTCTTCTTTTTTTCTATTACTCTAATTTTTGCCTAGTCCGCCCATGTGGGTTTTCAAAACTAGCGAGCTGTCCTAATTTTTGCCTAAGCTGCCCTTGCGGGTTTTCAACTTAGCGGACCTCTTTTTTATTATATATATTTTTATTGCTCTAATTTTTGCCTAGTCCGCCCATGTGGGTTTGAAACTAGCGAGTTGTCCTAATTTTTGCCTAAGCAGCCCTTGCGAGTTTTCAACTTAGCGGACTTTTTTTTTAATTTAATTTTTTCTTCACAGATTTGGCTTCATGAGCATCTTTGTTTGCTTAATATTCCATCCATGGATTTTTCCAGATATTTGCCACATCATCATTCTACTAGGAAACTACTCCATTCTACTTCTTCATATGCTGACTGGGTTGACTGGATCCACTCACGCGCTGAAGTCAATATCCGTTAGTTGGTACCTTAGTGGGAGATTTCTCGTATCACCGTGCGGACATACTTGATGTATGTTCCCCTTGCTGCTCTTCGTTAAGGTACATGCTATGATCCTCGCCGACTTGGCCTTTAGTACGGAGCTGAGCCTCGTGATTCTGACTTTACTCCTGATTTAGACATGCCTTGCTTAACTGAAGCCTACTTAAATCGGCTGAGGCAAACCTGGCCTGCACCATTATATTTATCGACTGCCATAGATTTTACATTTGTCAATTCAGAAAGTGTATTGTTAGGATGAAAAATAATTAAAGTAATAAAAGATGCTTCTTTTCCATTTAAAATTTGTCATCACCTTTTGCTATTGTGTTTATTTATTTAATCCATATCTTGTCACATACTTATAACAGTGCACATAGAACAATTTTAACATTAATTCTATTTTATTAAAATTAGGGAACAACCAAACATAAAGCCAGCATACACAAGATTACTCCTGTTGCCAACTAGCCCTTTCGGGTTTTCTAATTGACAATTTTCTCTCATTTTGCCCTAATTGTTGCCTAGCCCGCCCTTTTGGGTTTTTGGAACTAGCGGACTGCTCTAACTTTTTCCTAGGCTGCCCTCTTTGGGTTTTCAACCTAGTGAGCCCTTTTTTTTATATCATACATAAAACCTCTTCAACCTGTCAATGTTTACTAGCTCACTAAACTCGTTCCCATCCATGTCTGATAGCTTTACCGCACCTTTGTTCATGACTTGTTTCACAACATATGGCCCTTCCCAGCTAGGCCTGAACTTCCCTCTCGGATTAGATACATTAGGCTTACATTGCTTCAACACCAAATCTCTGACTCTGAGTTTTCTAATTTTAACCCTTTTATTATAGGCTCGAGCTATCTTCTTTTGATACAGTTGGTGATGATACAGTGCCTTTAACCTTCTCTCTTCTAGTAAAGCTAATTGAGTGTATCTGCTCGTTACCCATTCCATTTCAGGCAGTTCGGCTTCCATGACTACTCTCAATGACTTGATTTCTATTTCAATTGGCAACACTGCTTCCATCCTGTAAACCAAAGAGAAAGGTGTCATTCCAGTAGGCATTCGCACACTTGTCCTATATCCCCATAAAGCAAAGGGAAGCATCTCTGACCAATCCCTGTAAGTCTTGGTCATCTTGGATAGAATTTGCTTAATTGTTTTGTTTGTTGCTTCTACTGCACCATTAGCCTTTGGTCTATAAGGAGAGGATCAATGATGATGGATTTGGTACTTTGAGAATAAATCCTTAACTGCTCCTTGAAACTATACCCCATTGTCTGACATCACACTGTGCTGGACCTCGTATCTGTAGATGAGGTTCTTTTCAATAAATCTAGCCATTTGGCTTGCACCCAGTTTGTTGAAGGATTCGGGTTTGACCCACTTTGAAAAATAATCTACTGCTACCACAATGAAACGGTACCCGTTTGAGGCTGTCGGATGTATTTCTCCTATAATGTCGATACCCCAAGTGGCAAATGGCCAGGGTGAAAACATAGAATGCAATTCTTCAGGAGGCATATGATTCAAGTTACCATACATCTAACATTGTTGGCACTTCTTTACAAACTCAATACAATCTTTCTCCATGGTCAACCAGTAGTAACCTTGTCAAATAATTTTCTTAACTAGGGCCAAACCACTCATGTGTGGACCGCAATTTCCCGCATGTATTTCTGACATGATACGCTCCACTTCAAGTTTTCTTAAACATCTTAAATGCACCCCCATCAAGCCATCTTTGATATAACTTCCCATGGAATGTGATGTATTGCTAAGAGCACCGCCTTATGGCTCTTCTCTCTTTCTTTGTTACCCCCAGTGGGTATTCTCTTTCCTCCAAAAATCGCCTTATAGTATCATACCATGCATCATGGTCTGTGTCATTTTCCATGATTGTCTCATATTCATAACAAGGCGTTAATGAACTGGTCAAAATCAGAGGCTTAAGAAACAAACTAACAGGATTTTCCCATACCGAAGCCAATATAGCTAGGGCATCAGCTATCTGATTTTCTTCTCTTGATAGGTGTATAGACCTACACTCCTTAAAGTTCTTCTTCATCATGGTCAAGTAATGGTGGTATGGTTTTAATTTTTCTTCTTTCAACTCCCATTCTCCATTTACTTGGGATACTACTAGCAATGAATCGCCAAAAACTTCCACCTCATCCACCTTCATAATCATTAGGGTTTCCAAACCAAAAATACAAGCTTCTTACTCCAGCATATTATTGGTTACCCTAAATTTCAACTTTTTGGCTAAAGGGATAAGTTCCCCTTCGGGCGATTCTAGTATAACTCCCAAACCTGCTCCTTTCCTGTTTAATGCTCCATCAAAATACATTTTCCACCTTTGTACTTCAATTGCTTCTAAATGTTCATTTGGAAAATTCCAAGATTACCTCTTCGCTTTCTGGTAATGATTGTTGGGCCAGGAATTTTACCATCGCTTTACCTTAGATTGTTTTCCTTGTTACATATTTAATCTCAAATTCTTCTAATATTATCAACCATCGACTATATTTCCCAATCAAAGAGGGTGTCTCCCTTAAGTACTTCATTGGATCCAACCTGGAAATTGCTCGCACACTATACGATTGAAAATAATGCTGCAACTTCTTAGAAGACCAAACCACAGCTATATAGGTCTTTTCAATGATACTATACTTAATTTCATAAGGTAGAAGCTTTCTACTCAAATAGTAAACTACATGCTCAATCCTTGACTCATCTGCTTGGGCTAGCATGGCTCCTATTGACTCTTATTCTACTGCTAAGTATAGTAATAGAGGTTTGCCAGATTTAGGTGGTTTTAAAATAGGTGGATTCAACAAATACTCTTTTATTCGCTCAAAGGCCTTTTGACGTTCTTCATTCCATATGACCGTCTGATTCTTTCTAAGCAATTTGAAAATAGGCTCACAAATTGTTGTGAGTTTTGCTATGAATTGCTAATGTATTATAATTTACCAATGAATTCCCTAACTTCTCTCTCCGTCTTTAGGGCTGGCATATCCCTGAATGCCTTAACTTTGTTAGGATCAATCTCAATGCCATTTGGACCAATCACATGTCCTAATAATTTACCTGAAGTAACCCCGAACACAATTTTTCGGGTTCAATCTTAGCTTATATTTCAAAGCTCTATTGAAGAATAATTCCAAGTTTTGGAAGTGTTGTTCCCTTGCATCCAATTTCACCATCATATCATCAACATATACTTCAACGTCTTTGTGCATCATGTCATGAAATAATGTGGTGGCCATCCTTTGATAGGTTGCTCCAGCATTCTTTAAGCCGAATGACATCACCCTATAACAAAATATACCCCATGTAGTAATGAAAGCAATTTTGGCTTTATCCTCTTGGGCCATTAACACTTGATTGTATCCGGAAAATCCATCTACAAACGAGTGTAGCACACTAGAGGTTGCACTATCAATGAGGACATCTATATGGGGTAAAGGAAAATCATCCTTAGGGGAAGCCTTGTTCAAATCTCTATAGTCCACACAGACCCTTATTCTTCCATCTTTCTTTGGCACGGGTACTATGTTGGCTAGCCAATCTGGGTTTTGTATCACTTCGAGGAACTTCACTTGTATTTGCTTAGTGACCTTTTCTTTAACCGATTCAGCCTACTCAGGTCTTAATCGTCTAAGCTTTTGTTTGACAGGTTTCATATGAGTATAAGTAGGAATATGATGCTCGGCTATGTCTTGATCTATTTCAGGCATATCCTCATAAGACCAAGCAAACACTTCTTCATATTTTTTGAATATTTTTTCAAATCTCTCTCTCTCATCAGGAGTAAGGTCGGATGCTATGCTAATGTTTTTAGGATTTTTGGTTGTTCCCAAATTTAATGATTGTGTGTTAACAGAATTAATATTAAAGATGCTCATGTAACTGCTATTTGAATGTATGCAACCATCAGGAGAAACATCACACAAGTAAGCAAAATCAGACTTTATTGCATTCATTTTGGAAAAGAAAACATCATTTTCCTCATACAAAGCAGACAAATTAAAATCAAAATCAAAATCATTATTCTCAAAAATCATAAGGCAGAATGTCTTCAAACTTTTCTTCAACCAGGGCAGCAATCTCCTTCGGAGTCTTCTCAGCTTTCAGGACAGCTTCATTCTTCTCTTTTGGATTGGATTCTTTGTTGGCTGACAAGGTGAGCTCTTTCTTCCCTTGGTCCACTAGCTCGGCCACATCTGTAAAAATTTCAAAATCTCGGATCAACTTTCCCATGAACATGATTGGCTCGGGCTTTCCTTGGAGTGGTCCCATATCTGGAGCTTTGACAAAGATTTCTTCAAGTGGTGGGAAGCTCATCTTCTCACTCTTCTTTGGCTGGACATCATTGTTTTCATCATATCCCAACCCTTTCTTGGAAGTTTGAGTTCTAAAGTCTGGCAGCTTTGTCAAACCGGCCTTACCCTTTTTGAGACTAGCTCCGGGAAGGTAGTTCATATTCTTCATCATATTCAAGACTTTGGAGTCCACTACTTCATCATCAGAAATTGGAGCTACTTGGAAACCATTGAGAGTTCTCTCAATCATTAGAGCATTAACAATCTCATTATCTTCAGCTTCAATGACCACTCTCTCATATCCGTTGGGGAACTTGATCTTTTGATGAAGGGTGGAAGGAACTCCACCAAGAGGATGAAACCATGGTCACCCCAAGAGTAAGGCGAAGGTAACTGGTATGTCTAAAATAACAAATTCAATAATAGATTCAATTGGACCAACCTTGACAGCAGCTTTGAAAGTCCCTTCGACGTGTCTCTTAGTGTTGTCATAAGCCCGAATTATTACTTTGGTCGGGTTTAGATCTCTTGTTGATATGGCTAGCTTTGGCAATATTTTAAGTGGACAAACATTTATGGCGGACCCATCATCGACCATTACACATGGAGTCCTCTTTCCCTTGACTTCTATTTTAATAAAGAGAGGGCGGATGTGGTCTCTCCCCTCCTCCGGTAAATCCGCATTTGAGAAAGAAACTGCTCCCATATTAGCTTCACTCTTCTCTTGAATCTCTTCACATTTTATTACCCCTCCAATTTTTATGAAGTTGATCAGCTCCTCCGATGTCGCAGAGGTAGAAATAGGCATGCTAGCCAACTCTTTGGCCATGGTTTCTCGGTTGCTTCTCCACCCACATCTTGAAAAGAAGACATGACAAAATCCTCATGCAAACCTCCTCCAATCATGAAGGTTGCCAGCGGTGGTACTCTATTGAACTTTGGTAATGGGTTGTCTTTGGTGTTTGGCTTGTTGGGCTCTGGTAGCTTCCCATTATCAATTAGATTTTGGATCTCATGTCTCAACCTCACACACCTATCCATGTCATGCCCTTGCATTTGATGAAACTGACAAAATGCTTTAGTGTTGAAATTAGGTGGGAGAGGGTTAGGCAAAGGGCGAGGATTTAAGGGTTGTAGTAATCCCTTTCTATGAAGTTTATTGAGAACCCAAGACATCAGCTTCCCTAATTTCAAAAATTGTCTCCTTGTTCCTTGGTTAGTAGCATTAGCACCGACTGCCTTTTGCAGCTTTGACTACCAGACTGATAATTCCCTTTCTCATTCCTTCTTGTTGAAAAATGGTTCTTCTCTCTTTCCCATTCTTTGATTTGTAGACCAACTTGGAGAAGGTCTTTGAAATCACGGATGCGTGTATGAGACATCTTTTCACGTAGACTAGGCAACACCCCTCTCACAATCATCCTTATTTGATTGGATTCATCGGCCTCTTCTTGAGCAAAGCAGCCTTGTTTCTCCATCTCTTCACATAATCCACAAAATTCTCATTCGACCTTTGCCTAATGGACTCCACTTCCATTAAGGTAACTTCCATCTCAACATTATATCCATATTGTTGGATGAAGGCCTTGTATAGCAGATCCCAAATCTTTTGTGTTCTATCATCTAAGGTATTGAACCAATTTGGACAACAGGGTCCAATGAGAGCATGAAGTACCTTAGGGTTTGTGTAACACCCCTTCTCGGCCTACATGTGTAAGCCGAGTAGAGGTGCCACACTATCCTAATGTTGCTACCAATTTTACTTAGTCAAATTTTAGTTCCAATTTTACAGAAATTTTGCCAGAGGTTCGCCTAGAAATTTGGGTTCCAAGTGTTGACAAAACTGATTTTTCTTATTTTTGAAAAATATTTTATTTCACAATTCAACTCAAGCACACTCCCAATAATCCACCCTTATAACCTCAACTACAATCCTGCAAGAAAAGTTCACACTTCTATATCATTTCTCAAGATTACATATCATTTGCTAAGTTTCATTACCATACCACTGTTTATTCTCTTGTTACACACACCATAATACTTAATATGTTGACAAACCTTTACAATAGATATAATGTACATGCCATACTACTATTTTATGTCAAAAGTCCTATCCTAATCACCGTCGAGCTGATGCGAGCCGCTGTAGAAATGCTGATCTTCTATACACTACCTGCGAGTTAGACATATAACTCGCTGAGCAACTTATTGCCCAGTGGGTACTTTAACCATTGCCATACAATGTCTACTCGATATCACATATAAAAGTAGAATACTGCATAATTAAACTATTTTCATACAATCATCATATTTATATT
This sequence comes from Garcia nutans, assembly GCA_947685225.1. NCBI lineage: Eukaryota > Viridiplantae > Streptophyta > Magnoliopsida > Malpighiales > Euphorbiaceae > Garcia > Garcia nutans. The sequence goes on along the minus strand of CANTUV010000007.1, from coordinate 23,483,041 downwards.
TTCTAATTAAGTTAAGATTCACATTCTGTATGTAAACAACATGTAATATAACTTCATTATAATTACGAGTTAATCTGCTCCACTAGGTAATTATGAATACACCGATCTCGAAATGAGGCCTCATATAGAGTTACGCGTGGTTTTGACCTCACACGAATAATTGTCATGGTCTTGGTCTCACACGATATAGAATAACTGCGTGGTCTTGGTCTCACACGACTAGTTGCCATGATCTTGACCTCACACGATATAACCGCGCGCGCGTAAGTAATATCCCGACCGAAGCCGTTAAGACAGTACTGCAGGTAGGATGGCATGCCAAACCCCCATTCTAGACCGGTTTTACCCATTTACCGAGTAGAGCATATATAACAGTTCATATATACCCATTCACTTCGTATATATACCACATATTCTCCATGTATATACAATATATATTTACACAATTATCACATATACTCACATATGTATCATATGTATTCACATATTTTCCATCTTAATTTATTCTTCATATCATAATTAAACTCAATACTAAAAATAAAATGATAAAACACCCACACCAAGTTTTTGACCCAGTTAATAATGAAAAATTTCCATATGAACAATAAACTCTGGTTCTTGACCCAACTTGATCCTTGTTTTAGAAAATTTGTATAAAATAATCCACTTGGATAAAAACTCTAAAATTTTTACATAATTTAGTTTTGCATCTTAAAATCATTCCTTTAAAATTTCAGATCAAACTGGACACAAAATCTTGGTCAAGTAGTTCACCCAACCAGACTGCTCCAGTTGCCCTGCATCCTGGCAGCAGTTCTGAATTTTATAAATTATGTAAATTAAATTCAATCAATGTGGCTCCAAATTATTTTTCTCAAATACTAGACTTATTAAAAAACAACATATCCAAAATTCAACTCAAGATAATTTTTCTATATTTAATTAAAAATCATACAAGTCACAGCATTTTACTAATTTTAAAACAGAAAAATTTCAAAAGGAGTTCAATGGTTAAAGTACCAAACCTTGCTCTTTAATTCCCTTTTGCTTTTCCTATTGTGGCCGAAATTTGTAAGTGGAAAAGAGAGATTTTGTTCTTCATATCATGATATATATATATATATATATAAGGGAAATGATGATCACCTTATGTGTTGGATAAATCCTTTAAGACCACTTGTCCACCTTTCTCTTTCTTCATTTAATACTCATGCTAAATGGTTACTTTTGATTGGCCAACAAGAGATTTTTATAGTTTTCTTTCCCATTACTTCTTCCCACTTATCCCTCTTCTCATTGGATACCCTAAATTTGTCCCGTGTTACCCATACGGTCCCGACACGAAACTGGGCCCACTTTACGTTCCGGCGGTTAATTGATCATATCTCTTAAACCGTACAGTTCCACGAGTCAAACTATATATAGTTTTGATCCTCTCGACCTCTACTTTCTATTTGTAAGGTCCATTTTAGGTTTCCAAGTCATTTTGAAAAATTACCAATAAGCCCTCAACTTTTTACAAAATTCCCTTTAGGTCCTTTCTTTGCTCGGGTTTTGCCCGGGTTCCGTTTCTACTGACGATCGTTTCATATTCAACCCCTCAACGTCCTCTACTTACTCTTATGTTTATGTTCTACTTTGGATTCATGTATAAATCTTAATAAAAATGACCAAAATGCCCCTAGTCTACATGTCTTCATTTCTCTTTAACGGGGCATTTTCTGGAAAAACCGTTACGCGTAGTTGTGACCCGATTTTTCTCTACTTTCCATTTTTAGAATATGTTATGTGCACTATTAAGAACATCCAGTACGACTTTTGGAAATTACTCTTAGGTCCTTAGCCTTTTGAAAAATTACCTTTAGGTCCCGTCGACTTCACGGGCCTCCTTTGCATACCGATTTTTGTTTTTGACTATCTCGAGCCTCTATTTGACCACTTATTTATGTCCTTCTGGCCTAATACTCGACTACCTAAACTTTGGGATGTGACAGTTTGAGCCTTAGTAGCTCGGGCAGACTGCATAGCAGTGATATACTGCTTCACATGGAGATGACATTTTTCCAGTTCCATCAAACTTTACGAAAGATGGCATCTTGAACTTGTACGAAACTTCTTCATCTAGCTCAAATAATTTGTCAACTTTGGACATTTCCTCGGTTTTCAGTTTCTTCTCAAATTTCTTTTCTAAATCAGCAATCATCTTTTCAACATCAGAAGTTTCGGTCTTCTCCATAGTTGATCTTTCCACAATCTTTGGTTCTTTCTTCTTCTCTTGATCATCTTGGTAGTATTGAGCCCAATCATCATCATCATCAATGATCACCTTTTCATCATCAAAAACTACTTCACCAACTTTAGTCTTCCCTTTGTCCATTGGCTTCTTAATGCTAGCAGATGCCTCAACATGATTTTCCAAGATTGCAGTCAATTGGTTCTTCATGGTCTCAACTAGGGCCTCTTTTATTTCTTCCATTTTGGCATTGAGGGCTTCATCCACTATTCTTTGAATTTGTTCAGGCTCCATTGTTTTTGGTGAGCAAGTGATTGAGTCATTGCTAGATTCTTCATCTCCGGCGTAGGTCGGATTGTTGTAAGCTTTTGAATTGTCATAATCCAGGGCTGTGAGCCAGAGAGGATCAATGATATGAGATGCAAATGTATGCACAAACAATTAACAAACAAGGACAAATAGGACTTTCTTTCTGACCTTATAATATCCACACACGAATGGTGAGTCTCTTTTCCTAGGTATATGGTTAACAAAATACCAATATGGGGCATCTTATTTTCGAATAATTCCCTCAGACGTTTTAACCAATAGTTATATTTTTGAAAATGAAAATCAGTTTATAATAATTCCCATTTAATTAGGTTTTAATCCATTTAACCAACTATAGTAGCTTTTACGCTACATTGGATTAAAACTAAATTAAGAGGTTTATTATAAATAGATTTCTCACTTGAAAAAGCAACTAATGATTCATGCCAAAAACAAGCCCACGATTAATTATTCTTAGTATAAACTAGGCTCACAATTGATTCTTGGTATTTCTTAATTGACCTAAATACTTTTGCAAGCTCTTTGTAAGAAAAGGTTAGATAAAAGTAATTTTATTTCTAAGCCTATTGTAAAAAGATTTTAGAAAGAATGTATTTTGGGCTAAATATTTGGGCCATGAGCAAAAGAATTTTTGTTTTGTTTTAAGAAAAGTTTTATGTACAAAGACCATTTTGAAAAGTTTTAAAAATAGTTTTGGTCTTTTGGACTTTAAAGAAAAGAAAATTTTATTTGAGCTTGCAAATGTACTTGGGTCATATTAGAAAAAGATCAAACCAAATAAGCCATGATTTAAGCCAAGATAAATTAACCATAGTCAAACAACATGCATTTGGGGTAAAAACCTAAGGAAAGTAACTAGGCCAATTACATGAGCTTTAGTCTATGGGTTAGAAGGATTAGGTTCCCATAGCAAGTATATACCGAATGGTACGAGGCTATGAGTGGTTATGCCATGCTCGATCTCCATACCTTGAGTGAAAGTATGGTATCCCTTACATAACACAACATGGTAACACGGGCGTCCTAACTCACGCACACGATGCAATCTAATATGATGCAATGGATAATATCATTATAAGAAAGAATAGTATAATATAATGACCAACGGAATCAACTTCTCTTATCCCCAATGGAGTTGCCACTGTGAGCGGAGATTTTAGCCCCCGCTCTCGGTGGAATGGTTCTTGCGACTTCAGCACTGTTTAGGCTCGGGGCTTTAGAGAACACGGACCTAAGTCTGAAGAAAATGGCGTCGCCACCCGGACGGATCGGGAAAAAAGAAAGGGGTGGATGACTTGATTCCTAAGGAATCCCCAACCCCCTAATGGGTTCGGAAAGTTGGGTACGTTTGGGGAAGGTGAGAAATGGTCCAGCACCCCCACAACGCCCAGTTCATTAGAACCGGCCTCCTTTACAGGTCTTAATATTATAAAATTCATAAATATAACAACATTAACCATATTACACATAATAATTAAGATAAAGCATCGATATATTGAAAATCAAAACAATGTCCAAGCAAAACAAATAAATGGACAACCATTCGAAGATACAAACATGCCCTTACATAATCCATGCCTAAATAGGACACCCACCAAAAGGTAAAAACATGTCCTTTACATTGGTTCTAAAATAGAAAAGCAATTTAAATTACATGATATTTAACTAATAAGGTACCCACCAAGTGGAAACATACCTCTTACAACATTTGGAAATCTAAATAAATCGATAAAAGTAAATAACCATTCATAATAAATAAATCATTCATCAAAGATATTAATCAAAATATAAAATAAACAACCATCCATGATAAACTAAGTATATCAAGCATTGAACTTAAATAAATCAACAAAGCATTGAAAATAAATTAAAGCATATAATAGACTACATAATCAAATATAAAATTGAATAAGGAAAATAAAGATTCAAATTAGGGCTACTGTATCTATTTAAGTTTCTTTATTTAATATGTTTAGGGTTTTGGGAATTCATGGGTTTAAACTACTGTGAATTTTAAAAGAATTGAGATGGAGCCAAGTTTTAGAATTTAATAGGTTGATAAAGTTCTTTGATTATCCAAATTAGTATTTGAGTGGTAAAATCATGAAATTAGGGTTTGAATACTTTAAAACACTTAGATTTAATATTTACGGTTACTGGATCATTATTTTTTAGCTTATTGTGTAGAATTAGATTTATATGGTTTTAAGGTTTTAAAAATTAGGGTTTAGAAAAATTAGGGTTTAGGTTAGTTAGGGAGTTAGGGTTTACTGTTTTGGGTTTTGGAGTTGAATTAGGGTTTTGCAATTTTAGAATTAGGGTTTCGGAGAATGCATTAGGTTTTAGGATTTTAAAAAAACAATTGATAATTTAATGAAACTTTATTAAAATAAACAAAACTGTTTGAGGTTTATAGAAACAGAAAAGATGTTTTTTAGGGTTTTTGGAAAGCAACAGATTTAATTTATGATTTTGAAAATTTAGAAATCAAATTAGGGTTTTGATATTTTGAGGAAACAAAAATAACAATTTTAAGCTTTTTGGAAAACAAAGCAACGAATTAAGGTTTTTAAACTTTAGAAAAGGGGAATTAAGGTTCTAGGGTTTTTGAATTAAAAGAAACAATTGGATGATTTAAGCTACTGTGAAGAAATTAGACAATTGATGCATACCTCCGTTTGTTGGTTCCACCAAAAATTTCTTCTTGGATGAACAAAAACAAAGACAACCTTTGCTGCCTTTGATGGATTGAATTGTTGTTTGCTCTCTCAAAAAAAATTAGATTGATTCACTGCCAGAAGGAATTCTTAAAATTCAAAGTTTTCCTCCTCAATTTCGGTCTCAATTTTTTTTCCTCCCAAATCCCGTCCAATTTCTGATCCCTTTTAGTGTTGTTTTTGGTCTTATTTCTAGAAGAATTTTGTGGTTAATTATAGTTATTCACGGAATCTAATATTGATTAAGAAAAGGAAACTAAAACCTTATTGTATTAGGTTTCAAAAAAATTTGCGTCGAAAAAATTTTGCTGGCGAAAAAAATTTGCTGTGGAAAAATTGCTCTGGCCAAAAAAAAAAAAACTGCTGCGGAAAAATTGCCCTGGCAAAAAACTGCCGCAGCTGGCTGCGGGCTGCGGGCGCGAATTGGCCTGCGGGCCATTTCGGCCGCAGGAATTTCCTGCAGGTGAAATGGCCCGCAAGCCAATTTGCGCTCGCAGGATTTTCCTGCGAGCAAAATGGCTAAGCCATTTCGCCCGCAGAAATTATCTGCGGGCAAAATGGCTTTAGGCATTTCGCCGCAGCCCCTTTAGGCGATGAAATTTTTTGTCGCCAATTTTTTTATTTGTTTATTATTATTATTTTTTATTAATTATAAAAATTAAATACTAAAGCAAATATTATTTAATTAAGATAACAAAAATTGTTTTGGACTAATTAAAATATATTGGACCGGATTGGGTCAAAAATTAAGGGTCTACAATTGTGTTAGATTGCCAAAAGATGTATAGTCAAGACTTTCATGTGAGAGATGATGGAAGTCTATTGTATAAAGATATATTGTGCATTCCTGATGATGCAGGATTGAAGAGGATGATATTAGAGGAAGCACATCAGTCAGTTTATGATATGCACCCTGGTAGTACCAAGATGTATCAAGATTTAAAATAGTATTATTGGTGGTCAGGTATGAAGAGGGACATAGCAGAATTTGTGTCCAGATGTCTCACTTGCCAGAGAGTGAAAGCTGAACACCAAGTTCCTTCAGGGTTGCTTCAGCCATTGTTAGTACCAGAGTGAAAATGGGAGCGAGTGACAATGGATTTTGTGACTGGATTGCCTTTGGCCCAGAAAAGGCATGATGCAATTTGAGCAATTATTGATCAGATGATGAAGATAACTCATTTTCTTCTAGTTTGGATGGATCACTCACTTGAGATGTTGGCTGAGTTGTATATCAATGAGATAGTGAGGTTACATGGAGTACCAATTTCTTTAGTATCGGACTGAGATCCCCGATTTACATTAAGATTTTGGAGGAGTTTGCAGGATACTTTGGATTCTTGATTATATTTTAGTACTGTTTTCCATCCTCTGACAGATGGGCAGTCAGAGAGAGTGATATAGATTCTAGAGGATATGCTGAGGAGTTGTATCATTGATTTCACAAGGAGCTAGGATAGATTTTTGCCACTAATTGAGTTTGCGTATAACAACAGTCATCAGTCTAGTATTTGGATGGCACCTTATGAGGCCTTGTATGGCAGGAGATGTAGGATGCCCTTGTGTTGGGATGAGGTTAGAGAAAGTAAACTGGTTGGTCCTAATTTGTTTAAGGAAACAAAAGAGAAAGTAAAATCGATTCATAGTAGTCTAAAAGCAGCTTCAGATTGACAAAAATTCTATACAAATTTGAAGAAAATTCTATACAAATTTGAAGATGAAGGATATAGAGTTCAATGTGGGAGATAAAGTGTTCCTGAAGGTGTTTCCATGGAAAAAGACTTTAAGATTTGGTTGCAAAGGGAAGTTGAGTCCATATGAGATTCTGGAGAGAGTTGGTCCAGTGGCTTACAGGTTGGCTCTACCGCCTGAGTTAGATCGAATACATAATGTTTTTCATGTCTCTATGCTTCAGAGGTATAGGTCAGACCCATCTCATATCTTGTCAGTGGAGTTTGCTAAGGTGATCCCAAAACTTATGAAGAATAACCAGTGGCGATTTTGGCACGAGAAATGAAAGAATTAAGAAATAAGAAAGTACCACTTGTGAAAACTCTTTGGAAGAATCATGCCACTGAGGAGGCGACATGGGAGAGTGAGCAATTGATGCGGAGTCAGTATCCCTAGTTGTTCTAGAGTTAATAATAGGTAATTTCACGGATGAAATTTTCTTAAGGGGGAGAATTGCAACATCCCGAATTTTAGGAATATTAAATAAAATAAATTAAAATTAAATTGGATAAATTAAATTAAATGAATTAAATGGAAAGAAAAAGGATTTTAAGTGATAAAGTAGAATATATATTTGAAATATATTTGAAGTAAATATGACATATACAAGACATATACATATACCTAAGATATACATCACATAAATATTATGTACAATTATTTATAAGGAAAGTTGATTTTAATTATTTATTAATAATAATAATGACAAGAGAGAAAATAAGTGTATAGTGGCTTATTATATATTATATATATAAGGATAGATTGAAAAGAGAAGAGATATTTTTTTCCTTTTTCTTCTTCCTTGAACGTGAGCTAGAGAGAGAATAAGAGGAGCTATATTCCTCTTCCATACACCAAGGATTGAAGGAATTTCAAGGACTCAAGTGGAGTTTTTGAGGATTCTTCATCAATTGGTAAGTTACTTATCAATTTTGCAAGTTCTTTGGAATTCTATGGAAGAACATGATATGTGGATTTTGGGATTGTGTATTAGCATGTTTTAATAGCTTATTTGGGTATGAATGAAGTTGTTGTGAGTAGTTAATAATGATTTCAAAGTTAGATTGAAGGAAAGGCTGCATTTGAGTTGAGTTTGGAATGATTATGTTGAAATGGTTGAGTGTGCGAAATGCAAAAATTTTGCCTGACACGACCATGTTGTTGGGTATGTCAACAATGCTGAGTTTTAACATTAGTGACACGGCCAGTGACATGGGCATGTCTCTGAGCATGTCGTAGCTACTGTAAGGCAACATTAGTGACATGGCCAGTAACACACCCGTGTTATTGGGCATGTCAATGTTTCTATAATGCAAAAATAATGACACAGCCAGTGACACGCCTGTGTCATTAGACATGTCAAAGCTTCTATAAGAGTGGGTTAATGACATGGTCATTAACGCACTCGTGTTATTGGGCATGTTACTTAAAGAACTTCCCAAAATAACTCTTTTCATAGTCATTTATTTGTAATTCCTATTTAAATTATTTGATGTTAAGAATGCCTTAGAATATGATATTAAATGGTTCTGTATGATCACATTTGGCTTAGGCATTGAGAGAGAGTAGTTTGCCCAACCCTAGCATTGAAGGGCAACTTGGAAGACAAGGTTGGAGGGAGTTGTTATGCGTTGTTTTGGACTCTTTCTAAGGTAAGTACAAACTTTTGATAAATTAGATATGTTGGCATTAGATTCGACTTAATACATTTTAGATGGAAATTGTGTTAAACTACTTGATACATGAATATTGTGCCATGACGTGTAAATTGTTAGGTATGCATTATGAAAAGCCATTGTTAATGGCTAGATTGAATAAAATGTGAATTATGTGCAAAATGTGAAAATGACCAAAAGTTTTTGGGTAATGTGGTTTTGTTATGAAATATCCAATGTTGCGATGAAATGTTGAAATGAAATGGCATTGATATGAATGAGGGAAAAAAAGGGAAATGAGAAAGAAATTGATGATGGAAAATGTGAATTAATTGTGTGCCTAGTATGATATTCAATTTTCAGAGTTCTGTGTTTGGCGGCATGCCTATGAGGTTATCCTCAATAATTGCCTTCATGACTCAATGCTTGGCGTCACTGCGATATGATTTGCCTGCAGGGCTAGACGCTTGGCATCACTGTCATATGATTTGCCTTCGGAGCTAGCTTTTGAGAATTACTTGATTTGCCTTCGAGGCTAGACACCTAGTGTCATTATGGACCAAAACAGTAACTCTGGAATTTGAATAATGTATTAGTTTATTTGGACCCATGCTTGTGTATGTGTTTGTGTGAATTACTAAGTGATAAAAGTATATATTTAAAAGTGAACTTGAATGCCACATTATGACATAGCATATAAGCATCTTGCATTGGCATTATTTTTAAAGTTTTACCATTATCAAAGTTTGTACCACTAGGCTTTTAGCTTAGCGCGCAATGACAGGGGTGATCAGGTAGAGCCGAAGAGTTCTACTAGGTCTAGACTTGTGTTTATTGATCATGAAGCATTTCTACTACATCAAGATCAAAGCCATTTTGCCAGCATGTATATATTTTATATTATAGTACATTTCGATACTATGTATATTTTATTATGTTTTGGATTATATATATTGTAACTTATAAAGAATGTTTTGTATAGTTGAGTAAGATGAGATTTTATATATTTTGATATGTATATATATTTATAAATTTTTTGAGGAATGGGGAATAAGAAAATTTTTATTCAATAGGGTTGTGACATTTTTATATCGTATGCGGGTATCTTACATATACTGGGTGTGTATATTATACGTATATAAGGTATAAGGGTGTTACAACACATGAAAAATGAGGAAATTCTTCTTGTTATATCAATTCTTCTTCTTGTGGAGAAAGAGTAGCTAGATACACCATCTAATGACCATCTTCACATCTTATTCATCACCATCTCCAGTTTCCTTTCATCTTCATTTTCTTCCATGGATAAGTTCCTTTAATATTTTTGTATTGTTAACATTGACATGCCCATTGACATTGAAGTTGAGCGACCACACAAATGTTTTATTTGACCACAAGACATAATAGGTTGGCAAAGAATGGGACATAATGCTCTTGTCAAACAACTATTGGAAAGATCCATTGGACAAATTTAAAATTATGGGACCACCTAAATCATATGGCGACCGCCAGGATCCTCTAAGTAGAGATTCTAAAAATTTGTTTACTCAAATTATATTGAATTCCACTAGGACTTTAATGTAATGGCTAGTTGGACTTATGATGGCTATAAATAAGCTAAGAAACATCAGTTTCATATAGAGAACATTATCATATAGCCAAGATATACATCTTTAATTTCAATACATCAAATTTCTATTTGTATTCTTTGAGTGTTGGGTGTTAGCATTAAACACCATTGTGTAAGTTTGAGTGTAAGCTTTAAAACACTTAGGTATTAGAGTGAGCCTGGGAAAACTCTTGTTAGGTTGTGGGAAGATTAATCAAACCTTGTAAAAGTTTGGTGTGAGCTTGTGAAGACACTAAGTTAGAGTTGACTTGTAAAAACTCAATGATAGTAGAAACTCAACAAGTTGTTGAGGAAGTGGATGTAGAATTGAGGAATTTGAACCACTGTAAACTTTCTTGTGTTGATTCTTCATGCCTTCCTTTTACTCTACTCATTTCTTCACATTTTATTTTCAAATTTTAATTTTTATCACTTTCACATAATAACCAACTCACCCCCCTCTTGGTTGCCATATTGGGACAACAATTGGTATCACAGCCTTGAAATTTCAAGATGCTTAATTGTGAAATTTGATCTAAAATGGCAGGTACTATACCATCTAGCTTTACCACTTCAAATTCTTAATCATATGGTAATCTCAATTCTTATCTTAGACCTTATTTTGATGGAACCAATTATTCCTATTGGAAACACAAAATGTATTTATTCCTTGATAGTGAGGGAATTGAGCTTTGGAAATGTGTGTTAAATGAGTGGAAACCTCCTACTCATAAGGTTGATTGTGCTTAAGTGTGTAATGTTTGAAATTTTAAACAATGATTTTTCTATTAAATATTGATAATAGATTATGTGTAGTAATGAAAGTGACTTGAGTATTTAAAATAAGTAGGAAAGTAGGATGAGTTAAGGTTTTAAAAAGTAGAAAGTTTGATTCGGGTATGGATGAAATCGAAATTTCTGAAAAAGAATCTTAAATTGATAGAAATTTATGAAAATTCCCTTAACTCTAGAAGTGAATTTTAATGAGTTATGAAATATAAATTGTATGACTTTAAATTAGCGAGTTAGCATGATGCAATATGGGTGATTGTTGATAGACTAACTAAATCAACTCATTTTCTTCCAATACGGGCTGACTACTCTTTGAATATACTTGCTGAATTGTATATTAATGAGATAGTCAGGCTTCATGTAGTGTCACTATCTATTATTTTAGATCGAGCTCCATGCTTTACTTTGAGATTTTGGGAAAGTTTTCAAAAAGCATTGGGTACTCGACTTCATTTTAGTACTGCATTTCATCCACAGATCGATGGTCAATATGAGAGGGTGATACAAGTGGTTGAAGATATTCTAAGAAGTTTTATAATTGAGTTTGAAGGTAGCTCGGACAAATAATTTCCTTTAGTGGAATTTGCTTATACCTTCAAATGTTTATAGTTATAAATGGCCTCTAGATCATGACAGGTGTGGAGGAACATGTTGCATCCTCATACAGTTAAGCAAGTGTGGGGAACCAGTAATCGTCTGGGCCTTTCGTAGAATAAGTACCGTTGGACCCCCTATTTGTGAGAATCATGGGGGAAGTTCTTAGGCAGATTGTATGAGTAGCTCCTCCTGCACAACCACCATACTAGTGCCCATAGACACCATTGAAGATAATTAGAAAATTGGGAGTAGAAGATTTTAAAGCATGTGATACTAATGAGTCTTCAGTGGCAGAGTATTGGTTGAAATGGATTGTAAGAGCTTTTGATCTTTTGCACTGTATGGATGAGGAGAGAATGGAGTGTGCTGTTTCTTTATTACATGAGAAAGCTTATAGTTGGTGGGATACAAAGCAAAAATCTATTCCTACAAATAGACTAACCTAGGCAACCAGGAGGAATTTAAGAAGTATATTAGTGAAATTTACATAGAAGAGAAGCGAAGGGAGTTTTTATATTTGAAGCAAAGGTAGTCATCTGTGTCCGAATATAAGAGGCAGTTCATTCACCTCAACAAATATTTTCCTAAGCTGGTTTCAACAGAAGAAGAGAAGTGTAAGCAGTTTGAGTAGGGTTTAAATAGTCAGACTTGGGTGTATTTAGTGGCCATAGGGATCAAAGAGTTCTCTATTCTTGTTAATGTAGAAATTGCTATTGAAAATGAAACTAAACAAGATAGAGTAGAAGACAACATCAAAGGAAGGGATCTGGTGATGAACAACAATAGGGTGGTCAGAAGAGACAGAGGGGTATTCAAGCACAAACCTGAACTTAGGGGTCCAGTAGAGGAAGTGGATCTAGTTTTCAAAGGTCTTGAGGGGGTAGGTCAGGAGTATCTACAGGTGGTTTCCACACCTTCTCAGCATTGTGGCAAGTGACATGCAAGTGATGATTTTAGTATCAAAGTGGGGCTTATTCGAAATGTGGTTCTAAAGAGCATAAAATTAGAGATTGTCCTATGATAAAAGAATTTGAAGTTGCCGAAGGGCAAAGTTCTATGCAGAGGTCTCAAACAGGCCATAGATTAGGTAGAGGCGGTTGACCTAGTGCTAATCAGTAGATAGGATATGAAATAGTGGATGGACCTCAAACTCGAGGTAGTGCTCTAGCCAGGATTTATGCTATGAGAGAAGGGGAGGACCAGGATGCCCCAAATGTTGTAGTTGGTAAATTCTCTTTTTTTGGTCTTGATGTATATGCATTATTAGATCCTGGTTCTACACATTCTTATGTATGCACAACCGTAGCCTCAGAGAAGAATATGCATGCTAATAAACTTGACCTTGAGATAGAGGTTACAAATCTCCTAGGCCATAGTGTGAGAGTAAACAAAATATATCAGAATTGTCCAATTAGAGTTTTTGATGTAGAACTTCCTACTGATTTGATTGAACTTTTGTTTCATGATTTTGATGTGATTTTGGGAATAGATTGGTTATCCTAGTATCAAGCAGTTATGGATTGCTATAGTAAAGCTATGACTTTTAAGATTTTGAGATGATGAAATGGTTGTCAAGGGAGAGAAACAATTTTATCCTTCTAGTTTGATCTCTACTGCTAAAGATAGAAGGTTAATTTAGAAGAAGTGTGAAGCTTATCTTGCTTATGTCATTGATGCTCGACATTCATGCAAAGATTTAAGAGATATACACATAGTGTGTGAATTTTTGCATGTCTTCTCAGAAGAGTTACCAAGGGTTCTGTTAGAAAGGGAAGTAGAATTTGCTATTTGATGTAATTCTGGGTACGACATCGATATCTATTCCACCATATAAAATGGCACCTTTGGAACTAAAGGAGTTAAAGGTGCAACCCCAAGAATTGCTTGATAAAGGATTCATTAGACTTAGTGTATCACCTAAGGAAGCATCAGTTTTGTTTGTGAAGAAGAAAGATGGTACCCTAAAATTATGTGTAGATTATCGGCAATTGATTAAAGTGACGGTTAAGAATAAATATCCATTACCAAGGATAGATGATTTATTTGATCAATTAAAGGGAACAAGTGTTTTCTCCAAGATTGATCTTAAATCGGGTTATTATCATATGAAGTTAAAGAAATAGATGTTCCAAAGAAAGCTTTTAGAACCTGATATGGACATATGAATTTCTTGTCATGTCTTTTGGTTTGACTAATGCTCCAGCATCTTTAATGTACTTAATGAATCGAGTCTTTAAACCTTATTTGGATTAATTTGTTGTTATTTTAATTAATGAAATACTAGTTTATTCCAAGAATAAAGAGGAGCATGATAAGCATTTAGGAATGGTACTAAAAATATTAAGGAAGAATCAATTGTATGCTAGACTATCATAATGTGATTTCTGGTTGATAAAGGTGGAATTTCTAGGTGATGCGGTATCAATTAATTGTATTCATGTAGATACTAGTAAAGTTGAAACTATTTTGAATTGGCAGCCACCAAAGAATGTAATAGAAGTTCAAAGTTTTCTTGGTTTAGTTGGATACTATAGAAGATTTGTGCAAGGGTTCTAAAAAATAGCACTTCCTTTGACTAAACTTCTTAAAAAGGAAAATAAATTTAAGTGGGATGATCAATGTTAATCTAGTTTTGAGCAATTGAAGGCTATGTTGATGAAAGTGCCTATTTTGACACAACCGACTCTAGGTAAAGACTATATGATTTATAGTGATACCTCTGACCAATGACTTGGTTGTGTATTAATGCAAGAGTGTAAAGTAATTGCTTATGCTTCTAGGTAAAAACAAAACCTCATGAACTGAATTATCCCAAGCATGATTTGGAGCTGGCAACTATTGTGTTTGCTCTAAAGATCTGATGGCATTACTTGTATGGTGAAAGGTGTTATATCTTCACTGATCATAAAAGTTTGAAGTATTTGCCAACACAAAAAGAGCTCAACTTAAGGCAGAGGAGATGGGTGGAGTTAATTAAAAATTAGGATTGTATTATAGATTACCATCCTAGAAAAGCTAATGTGGTAGCTAATGCACTAAGTCGGAATACTTTAGCTGGTATGTTATAGATATAAATTATAATGTATATATATATATTGTGCGCGTATTAGATAACTAAAATGATATAATGTGTTACATTAGCATAATTGATAGTAGAACCAAATTTAAGGCAGAAAGTTATAGAAGCTTAGAAATAAAGTTAAAAGTTATTGGGAATGATGGAACAAGTGCAGAAAGGTGAAAAGTCATATTATGTTGTTCTAGAAGATAATGGTTTGTATTATAAGTGTCGATTTATGTGTTCTGGATGTAAAGAAGCTAAAAGAGGAAATTCTTAGGGAAGCAAAATTAAAACCAAGCACACAGGTATGTCAGCCTCGGTTGACACAGGCGTGTCAGCCTTGATCGTGTCCTTATTTTATAAACTAAATTCAACTTGTATTGTTTAGAGTAGAGTGTTTTATAACATCCCTTTATAGTCAAGTGTACATACAATTTAAGGGTGTTACATTTAGATTGTAATGTATAAATGTATGTGTGTGTGTATTAGATAACTAAAATGATATAATGTGTTTTGTTAGAATAATTGAGAGTAGAACCAAATTTAAGGTAGAAAGTTGTAGAATCTCAAAAAGAAAGTCGAAAGTTATTGGGAGTGATGGAATAAGTGCGCACAGGTGAAAAGTCAGACTATGTTATTCTAGAAGATAATGGTTTGTATTATAAGGGTCAATTGCATGTTCCGGATATAAAGGGGCTAAAAAAGAATATTCTTAGGGAAGCTCACAAGATTACTTATACTGTGCATCCTAGAAGCAATAAGACGTATTAAGATTTAAAGCCTTTTTATTGGTGGCCTAGCATGAAAAGGGATATCACTGAATATGGTACTCAACGTTTGATATTTCAGCAAGTCATAACAAAACACTAAGTTCCTTCGGGTCTTTTACAAGCCATCTCAATACCATATTGGAAGTGGGATAGAGTCACCATGGATTTTGTGATTGGTCTTCTGAACACCCAGAAAAAGCATGATGCAATATGTGTGATTATTGATATACTAACTAAATCAGATTATTTTCTTCCAATATGGATTGACTAATTTTTGAATAGACTTGCTGAATTATATATTAATGAGATAGTCAGGCTTCATGGAGTGCCAATTTCTATTATTTCAGATCGAGATCTGCACTTTACTTTGAGATTTTAGGAAAGTTTTCAAAAGTGTTGGGTTCTTGACTTCATTTCAATACTTCATTTCATCCATAAACCAATGGTCAATCAAAAAGGGCGATACAAGTGCTTGAAGATATGCTAAGAAGTTGTATAATTAAGTTTGAAGGTAGCTAGAACAAATAATTAACTTTAGTGGAATTTGCTTATAAAAACAGTTACCAGACGAGTATCGGCATGGCACCGTATGAAGCACTATATGGAAGGAAGTGTAGAACCCTAATTTGTTAGATAAAATTAAGTGAGAACAAGCTTATGGGGCCTGATCTTATCAGGCAAACTGAGGATAAAGTGAAGCTTGTAAAGGATCAGTTGAAGGTTGCAGTGGATAGGCAAAAATCTTATACAAACTTGAAGGGGTGAGATATTGAGTACAATGTGGGAGATAGGGTGTTCTTAAAAGTATCTCCATGGAAGAAAGTTCTCCATTTTGGGAAGAGAGGAAAATTAAGTCCTAGGTTTATCAGACTATATGAAGTGCTTGAACGTGTGGGTCCAGTAGCCTATCGACTAGCTTTACCTTAAGAACTAGCAAAGATTCATAATGTATTCCCTGTGTCAATGCTTAGAAGATACAGATCAGATCCTTCGCATGTGGTACAAGCAGAGACTATTGAAGTCCAGCCAGATTTTAGTTATGAAGAAGAACCAGTTGCTATTTTAGCTCGTGAGATAAAGGAGTTATGAAAGAAATGTATTCCTTTAGTGAAAGTGTTGTAATAGAATCATTCGACTAAGGAAGCCACATGGGAAAGTGAAGTAATGATGAGACGAAAATACCATCAACTATTTCAAACTTTTGAAATAGGTAAATTTTGAGGATGAAATTTCTTAAGAGGGAGAGAATTGTAATGTTCGAAATCTTAAACAATGATTTTATGTTAAATATTGATAATAGATTGTGTATATTAATGAAAGTGACTTGGGTATTTAAAACAAGTACGAAAGTAGGATGAGTTAAGCTTTAAAAAGTAGAAAGTTTGATTTGAGTATGGACGAAATTGGAATTTCTAAAAAAATCTTAAAGAGATAGAAATTTATGAAAATGCCCTTAACTCTAAAAGTGAATTTTAACGAGTTAGATTATGAAATATAATTGTAGGACTTTAAATTAACTAAAGAAATTATTTTTATGGTTTTACGAAACTAAAAATAGGATTAGAATTATATTTAAAGAAGTGAGTGCACCAAAGCTATACTAAGCATACTTTACCCAACCAAAACCCTAGATACTATATATAGGAGAGACTATAAATTTCTCCTTTCTTCTACCATCATCATCTCACGCCAACCATCACCATCATCATTAAACTTCATTTTCTTCTTCCTTCTTTCATATATTCAAGTAAAAATCAAGAGGAGATTATATCTAGATGTTAATCTCTAAAAGAATTAGCTAGATTAGACTAGGTTATCTTTAAGAAATTAAAGGGAAAAAGAGAAAAGAGAAAGAGAGGAGTTCTTGAAAGAGGTATGTGCTTGTGTACTATAGTTTGCAAATATTTGGTTTTCTTTGCATTTTAATGCTTGACTAAGTTAATTGAGTCATTTTAATTAATCAATTTCTAAAGAATTGAATAGATGAGTTATTATGCAATAAATTTGATTGAATAACTTTTTATATGAACATTATGATTTTTATTTCAATTTTATAAGAAGTATATTGATATTATTTCTAGCTAAGAGCGATGGTTGTGGAGTTTATTAACTAAATTGATTGATAAAGATTTGGTTAATGGAGGGTTTAAATAAAGTGTTTGATATATCCTTTTTATATGAAAAGTTTAGTTTCAGGTCCATTGTTACTATGTTCATTAAGTGTGCTTATGTTGTTTTTGGTTAAAATGTATGTTAGAACAACTTTGGCTCACTTGCAAGTGAAGTTTAGAGTTTGGTAGATGTTGGAAAACACACACGGGCATGTGGCTTTAATCCACACAGCCATGTGAAATTTTAAGCTTCTATAACTCTACTTTTAGTAACGTTTTGATACACACGGGTGTGTGAATTACCTAGGCATGCATATGTGCTCTCTGTAACCCTAAATTCCTTTTTTAAAAACCCCAAAGCACATCATTTCTTATCTTAATGTAATTTTCTTTTTCAATTGACATTTAAAACATAAGTTTTTTCTCAAAAATATGCAAGATTATTAACTTAAAGGTTAGAATTTTGAAAATGTCTATGAGTTAGTTTGTAAAGAAACCTAAGAACCTTGAAAGTGTTAAAGGTTGATCATAGTATCATTTTATTGAAATTATGTATAACTACATGTTAAATTGGAAATGAAAGAGTGATGAATTGCCCAAACCATAATGATATTAGACCTAGTTTGGGATTGAATGGCTAGCTAGAGGGTGGATATTCATAGAGATAGTGGGCATACTGTGCCATTAGTGGATGAATAATGTCAACAGTGATAGTAGGCATATTAGCCCAAAGAGAATACATTATATTAATAGTGCACTTTTTCCATATTCTTGATATTGGGCATTAAATTGCCAACGGTGACCCGTTATCCAAAGCTAAGGTTTAAATTAAAAAGAATTACGTAAATTATGAACAATATGCTATATGATTAATTTATTAAAATTATTAAACATTGAATTTCCTCATGTTGGGTGTAATGAATGTACAAAATTCATCAAATTCTTATTAATATCCTAAAGTGATGATTTTATTACTTTCATAAATGATAACTCAAAGTTGTCTTTCATACTTACCTTTTTACTCACTATGAGTGCACAAGCACCATTAAGCTTTGCTTAGCATGTTAGATTTTTTTCTGACACGCATATCAAACAAGCAAGTAGAGCATGCTGAGTGAAATGGCATGGATTTGGATCAACTGCATCATGAAAGGGTCTTGTGAGAAATATTTTGTATAGAGTATTGCGAATAGTTCACATTGTAGAACAACTGTACTTTGAGTGACATTTGTATATATATACATATATATATTGAGGGTTGTGTAGTTATACATACATGTTTATATATGTATTTAGATTATTATGGAACTTTTGCATTTTACAATGTTTACACATTATATGTATAAATAGAATTAATGTTTGTTCACATTATTTTAATATTGACAAATTGGTTACTTGTTATTGTCAATGACTTAAAGAAATATGGAAAATTATATGGTTAAGGTGATATCAAAAGAAAAATATGGAGAGTACTCAGAGCTAAGAAGAACTTTTTGTCAAATGTCTATTCAATTGAAGAACCGATAAGCCAGTTAGCAAACTTCTCACCTTTTAGTAGCATACTAAAAAAGAAGATGATACTGATAAGAAGGACAAGAAGAAAGTCATAGCTCTTAAAGCCACTCAAGAAGAAGAAAGCTCAAGAGAAGAAGATAGTGATGAAGATGAAGAAATTGTTATGATGTCAAAAAGAGTAAGTAAATCAAAAAGAAGGAGGAGACTTCAAGCTAACAAAGGTAGATACTTAAAATCCTCTTTTAAAGACAAGGAGAAAAAGAATGAAGCGAAATTCTATGAATGTCGAAAATCAGGTCACATCAAAATGGGTTGTTTCAAATTGAAAAATAAAAAGAATTAGGATAAGGAAAAGAAGAAGTCCCTTAGAACTATATGGGATGATGATTCTTTAAGTTAAGAATAGTAAGAAGTGCAAGGAATTAGAAATCTTTGTCTCATGGAATTACAAATCTTTATGAAAATATTGATGATGCATTAGATGATGATTCAGTTGATCATATAGACCTAAAAGTCCAAAAATACTTTACCAAAATGAAATTTATAAAGAAAACTGCCTTAAGTTAGAAAAATACTTTCTTTCTTAAAAAATTCTACTTTAGAATTCAAGACCTTAAATGAACAATTAAAAAAGTCTTCGAATGAAGTATTGCCTAAAAGTCCCAGAAAGACTAATCAAGGAGCTATAGGCCATAGAAATAAGTTGCTAAGAGCAAATTATGGATATATGCATATAGACCCTTAATTTTTGCCCTGAATGAGTCCAGTTCCAATTAAAAGGGGCCAGGTCAAATCCAAGAAGCTTAAACTTAGTCTGGTCCAATTTTAAAAGCTTAAAAAGTTTGGACAAATTTTAAATGCCCAAAAACACTCTAACTCAATTTAACTAGGGGTAAAGTGACTGTAGGCCACCCAATTCGACATAAGTAGTGCCTATGTCAAATTGGCTATGGTCAATTTGATATGAGCATGCCAATTCAACATGAGTCCTTAATTTTGGCTTGATTCACTCCTAATTATGTTTAAACTCAAATATACTCATATAAATAATAAGCTTTTTAATAGGATTAGGAGTGTTAGCCGGTTTCTATTGCCCTAATCATTATCTATAAATATAAAGGCAACAAACAATTAAGGAGAGCTAGAATTATCAAGTAGTAATTAACAAAAGAGAAAGCAATTAACACAAAGAGCAAAACATAGTGTGAGCGGGGATTTTGCCCCCACTCTCAGTAGAATGGTTCTTGCGACTTCGGCACTGTTTAGGCTCGGGGCATTAGAGAACACGGGCCTCAGCCCGGAGAAAATGGAGTCGCCACCTGGATGGGCGGGGAAAAAGAAAGGGGTGGATGACTTGATTCCTAAGGAATCTCCAACCCCCTAATGGATTTGAAAAGTTGGGTACGTGTGGGGAAGGTGAGAAATGGCCCAGCATCCCCACATAGCCCGGTTCATTGGAACCGGCCTCTTTTGTAGGAATTAATATTATAAAATTTTTAAATATAATAATATTATCCATACTACATGCAATAATTAAATAAAACATCATTATATTAAAATCAAAGCAATGTCCAAACAAAGCAAATAAAGGGACATCCATCCGAGGATGGAAACATGTCCTTACATCGTCCATGTCTAAAACTAAATAGGACACCCACCAAAAGGTGGAAACATGTCCTTTACATGGGTCCAAAATATAAGAGCAATTTAAATTACATAAAAATGAGGTACCCAATAATGGAAACATACCTCTTACAATTTTAATACCAAAATAACAAATAATAATCATTATAATAATGAAAATATCCATCCACGATAAATCAAGTATTGAAATTAAATAAATCAAAATATATAATAAACTACATAATCAAATCTAAAATTTAATAAAGCAAATAAAGATACAAATTTAGGTTTATGTCTCAATTTAAGGTTTTTTAATTAACATTTAGGGTTTTGGAATTTTGGAATTATTGTTATTATTATTTAGGCTACTGTAAGAATTTTTTGGAAAAATAAGATGGATTAGGGTTTTATAAATTTGAGAAAGTAGTAAGGTTTTTGGTTAATCAAATTAGGGTTTAGAGCTAACATCATAAAATTACAGTTTTGGAACCATAAGACATTAGGGTTTATAATTTTAAAAGATTGGGATTAGGGTTTAAGATTTTTAAGGTTTAAAAGAAAAAGATTTATGTGATTTATTGGATTTGCGCTTAAGGGTTTGTAGGTTTACTGGATGAGTGAGTTTTGATGTATCATTTTAGAAGAAATACTGATTCTGGAAATAAATTAAGATTTTGGAAAATAATTAGGGTTTTGAGACTTTAATGGAATAACTTAGAGTTTAAAGTTTTGGGAAAAATAGTTTAGGGTTTTTAAAGTTTTGAAAACAAAAGAATAGTTTAGGGTTTTAAAGTTTTGGAAACAGAAGAATAGTTTAGGGTTTTTGATAATTTAATCAATGACTTAGGCTACTGGATGAATGGAAAATCTGATTTATAAAACATATGATTAGAGTTTAATAATTAATAATTTAGGTTACTGAAAGATTCAATATCAAAATAGATAATAGAAAAACTTAAAAGATAATATGGCAATATTATCGTATGCTTAAAAAATTCATGAATCAAAACATAAGAGTGTTGTAAATATAAACAAATCAAAGATTTATAATCAAACTTGTGTCATTTGGTTCCACCACAGTTGACTCTCGCTGAACAAGAACAAAGACAGCGTTGCTGCCTTTGATGGATTGATGATTGATGAGCGCTCCTTGTTGTTAATTTCTTTTTGCCATTTCTGCTTTGCTTTTTTATCTCTATTAATGTTAATTGCCGACTTCTAGGGTTTTCTCCGTTCTGTCTCTCCCTTTCTAGTGTGTTTAATATGGTATTTATAGGGAAAAAAAATAAAAACCTAATCCTATTTTAATAAGAAAATACTAACTATTTAGGAAAAATTACAAAACCGTGTAAAACAAGGTTTGGTCAAAAAATAAAAAATGCATGGGCTGTCGGGCCTGCGGGCTGCGCTGGCAAAAAACTGTTGTGGGCTACAGGCACAGGCCAGGCGAGCTGGATAAGCCAGTTTGTCATAGAACTAGGCAAGACCAGCTATGGTGAATTAGGCCGCAGATATTTGCTACTGCCCAATTTGCCTCAGAAATTTTCTACGACAAATTCCCTTGCCGCAGAGTTGCCGCGTGTCTCTCGCCGATCCGTCCAATTATTTAATTTTTAATTTTTGATATTTTGATATTTATTTTTATTAAAAATAACTATTAAATATTATTAGTAATTAAAATATTATTTAAATAATTAAAATGCCACAAAAATTATCTTAAACTATCGAATTGGACTTGGTCAAAAATTAAGGGTCTACAGTTTGCCCCCTGCTTGAACGATCTGAGACTTTCAGTAGAAGAGAGTGAAAAACAACTTGACTTTGTGCAGATTTTGGACGAGGATGGATACTTGGACCCGAGATTGAATTTGATTTGGGTATTTAGACCCAAGATTAAATTGGTTTGGGTTCTGGGACCTAAGACTGGGTACTTGGACCCAAGACTGGATTGAATTTGGATACTTGGACTAGAGATTGGGTACTTGGACCTAAGACTGGATTGAATTTAGGTACTTGGACCCGAGAATGAATTTAATTCGGGTACTTGGACCCGTGATAGGATTGGATTTGGGTATTTGGACCCGAGTTTGGGTACTTGGATCCAAAATTGGGTACTTGGACCCGTAATAGAATCTAATTGGGGTACTTGGACCCGTAATTGAATCTAATTTGGGTACTTGGACCTGAGATTAGGTACTTGGACCCAAGACTGGATTTGATTTAGGTACCTGGACCTGTGACTGAATTAGATTTGGGTACTTGGACTCGAGTTGGGTACTTGGACCCGAGATTAGGTACTTGAACCCGAGATTGAGTTGGAATTAGGAACTTGGACCTGAGACTAGGTACCTGGGCCCATGATTGGCTATTTGGACCTAAGACTGAAATTGATTTGGGTATTGGACCTAAGATTGGGTACTTGGACCCGGGACTAGATTGAATTTGGGTACTTTGACCCGTAACTGAGTACTTGGACCCGAGACTAAATTGAATTTCACTGACCTTTTTTCAGTTGAGGAGTCTGGCTTAACTAGTTGTTCCATTCTTTTATTCTTACTTTTGCATAATTTTAGCTATTTTTAGTTGGCCCTCATATCTTCTCCTTGCCATCTGCATGGCAAAATATTTGCAAGTGAGTTTGAAAATATTTTGTATATAAACTCAAAAAATTGAAAAGGAGAAACTTTGCCCCCTGTGTAGGCTCAAACCAAAGATTTATTTTCATGCTAGCTTTGATTGAAGTTTTTGTTGTTTAGTTCTTCGCACAAGCAGGCATTTCTTCTCTTTGAAAAATTACTGCAGCTTTCTCGAGCAATGGGCTTTCCATGCCCCCCTGATTTGATATCATCTTTTAATTCTTTACTTCACAGGGTGTTTGCTGTTCACTATGACAAAGAACAAATAATATAAAAAAAGTCGTGTGATATGCTCATGTATGCATGACATGCATGAGTAATACTTACAGTGGTTCCATCGACTCACAGACTGAGGTGATCAGCAGAAGTGTTCTCATTGGTTCCATTTAGATGCTCATTCAGGTTTTGCATTGGAATGATAGAATGCTTCACATTTATGGCTTTTATCTTCAAGATGTTGAAAACATGAATAATGGAGGCCCCAAACAGCAAAGATACATCCATTTCAAATTAAGATTCAGTATGTCAATTGGTAGCTTCTTCATAACCTTGCAAATAATCATTTCCTTTGCCCAATGTGTCCTTCGAGGTTCAATAGTTCAACATACTCCCCTTAACTTGAAGGCTTTGTAAAATATCTTTTTTTTTTAATTTTCAATTAAAAATTTTTATTTTGAAGTCAAATGTTGGCTTTGCCAAATCAATGTCAATTTACCTCAGGACTTAATTTTTTAAATTAACATATCTATAACATGACAACCATAGTTACTACACTAAACTCGAGAATTATTTCTATTTAAGCTAGAACTGTTGCACTTTAGATAGGCACATACACATTACTTGGTCAAAGATCTCATTTGAGTTTGAATATGGTCTATCTCATATGCATGCTTATTCAAACTATCTCCACTAATAAACTCTACATACCAAGAGAGATCAACAGGTCTTTGATAGGCTTGAAATGGGGTCTATAATGTACATGGGTTAAGTGAAGGACATTTGTAAGTTAGAGCCATCGTGACACTATGGGCAAACCCTCACACTACAAATTTCTTGTTTGAACTTTAGGCAGCTGGGAGCATGAAAAGATAGAGCTTTGAGTGTTCTCCCATCTTCTTGGTATTAATCATGATCTTGATTAGAATAGTCTTTGCCCTTGCAAAAGTTTGGTACCCATATTAATCATCATTTTTTCTTTTCTCTTTCTCTTTCTTTTTCTTAATCTTCCCTTTCTTTGAGCATTTTGTTCTTTCTTCCTGTAGGACTGTCAAGTACAGAACTTTCAAGAACTGGATGGCGTTTCTCCTTTTTCTCTTATTTTGATTGAATCTTTGGTTGGGTTGGACTAATTCAAGTCAAACTGTCCTTATAAACCAAATGGAAGCATTTTGTTGCTTTAGGTAAAAGAGAACTTAGTTGGCTTTCTGAACCGCCTTTTTAGGTTTTATCTTTCTTTTTTTCTTCTTTTATCTTCTTTTTTCTTTTGTCCTTTTTTTCCTTTTCTTTTTTCCTTTTTCTTTTTCTTTTCTTTTCTTTTTCTTTTTTTTTTGGTTCTAGCTCTAAAAGAGTTGTCTTGTTTGTACTAACTTGGTTTTCTAATAATGGATGAGTGGAATGACATAAATCTCCTTTAATAGGGATAAATCATTTATTACTCTAATGTTATCTTGATAGATTGGAGATATTAGGTGAACTTCAACTACCCTTATGGTCTTGAGAACATCAACTATCCTTATGGTCTTGACTATTCATTTATTTCTTTGATCTTCTTGCCTCTTCATCTTAGTGATCATAAGACTTGTCAAAAGTGTAACAACAGCTCAGGGTAGGTTGTTGGGGTTTGTAAGCAAATGAAAAGAAAGCTAAAATTTTATGAAGGCTCAAAGGGACAACTAGGGATTGATATTTAATAGGGTGGATACTAGTTGTTGGCTAACAAAACAATGCCTAGATCATCTCTCCCTTAAATAAGCATATTTCAATTTTGCCTCAAAAATTTAGCAAAGAATGTTCTAAGATTGACTAGGACCTAGACAAAGGTAATTATGTAGGAGCCCTCTCTAAGTAAGCATACACAACTCAATGCTATAAAATAATTCCCTCATCTAGTAAAGTCATTAAAATCATGATGCATAGATACACTAATTTATAAATATTAAGTTAAATTCCTCATTGGTTGAGCACCAAAATGAGCAAAGACCAAAAAAATTTTTGATGAAAGTAATTTATTCAAACAAATTTAAATTTGAAAAACACGATTGTTCTAATTAAATATTAAAGAAAGTAAAATTGGAAAGCAACATTCAAGCTAAGGAAAGTTTGTTGAGTTAAGCTTCTTTTCCTTTCACATCTTCAATATTTCCATCTTGAAAGGATGATAAAACAAAATCCTCTTCCAATCCTTTTCCTACCATGAAGATTACTGGTGGTGGCACCCTGTTGAACCTTGGAAAAGGATTACTTTTGATATTGGGCTTATCTGGCTTAGGCAACTTGCCATTATCAATTAAATTCTAGATCTCATGCCTCAACTTCATACAATTGTCCATTTCATGTCAAGGCCTTTGATGGAATTAGCAAAATGCATTAGTATCAAAGTTGGGTGGAAGAGGATTCGGCAAAGGACAAGGAGTCAAGGGTTGTAATAATCCCTTCTTTTATAGCTTATTGAGAACCCAATATAGCGGCTTCCCAAATTTTGAAAACTACCTCATTCCTCCTTGACTAGTGGCATTGACATCAGCTTCCTTTTGTGTACTTTGATTTCCAGGCTTATAATTCCCTTTCTCATTCCTTCTTATTGAAAAATGATTCTTCTCCCTTTCCCATTCTTCAATTTGCAGACCAGCTTGGAGAAGATCTTTGAAATCACAGATAAGTCTACGAGACATCCTTTCATGAAGACTAGGCAACACCCCCTCTCACAATCATCCTTATTTGATCAAATTCATCGGGCCTCTTCTTGAGCAAAGCAGCCTTATTTCTCCACCTTTTCACATAGTCCACAAAATTCTCATTTGGTCTTTGTCTAATGGACTCAACTCCCATTAAGGTAACTTCCAGCTAGACATTGTATCATTATTGCTTAATGAAAGCCTTGTACAACATGTTCCAATCTTTTTGAGCACTTTCCTTTGAGGTGTTGAACCAATTTTGGATAATAGGGTCCAATGAGAGCATAAAATACCTTAGAGTTTGAGCTTTAGTAGCTCAAACAGACTGCATAGCAGTGATGTACTGCTTCACATGGAGATGAGGATTTCCAGTACCATTGTACCTAGCGAAGAAAGGCATCTTGAACTTATGTATATATATCAAAATCAATGTTTACAACATTATAGAATTTATACATGCTAGCAGTTCGTCTCTGATCTTGATGCCCACAACTCAACACTGCTATCACAAACTCAAGCCTAGACTTAACTCGGTCTAGACGAGCTCTCCGGCACAACCAGATCTACCTTGTCACCTGCGCGATGAACCACAATCGTGCTAAGCAGAAAGCTTAGTGGTACAAACTTTGATTCAATACAGATCAATGCGATGCTTGTGCACAATATATATGAATGCATCAACTCATTGCATTATATCTCAACATATTAATTATTTGCCTCACATTTCATAATTCACATTAAAGCAAAGACAAGCATGGGCCCAAAATGAAACTAATATGCTATTCAAAATTCAGAGTAACTACTTTGGTCCATATTGACACCTTGTGTCTAGCCCCATAGGCAATATATATATCCAGGAATAATATAACAGACCCATTCTCTTGGACCTCAACCCAGCTAGACCCTAGCGCCCCAATATCTTGGTCCTTAACTGGCTAGACTGTTACAGTTTTTGAGGCTTATGACCCGGTCTTTTCACCTCAAAAACATAACATTTATCAGCTGGGCTCGGCTTACGATTCGGTCTTTTCACCTGCCTAGCAATTCATTTCATATGCATGCTGCCAAACCCAGAACTCTAAAAATTGAATAACATACTAGGCACACAATTAATTCATTTATCTTATTATCAAACTCTTTCACAATTCATTTTTCAATTCATTTCTCATAATCAAACTAGGCTCATTGCCTTAGTATATCATCTTTTCTCATTTTTCTCATTCTTCTATTTCATCTCAATATCGATTGGTTACATTATGTTTTCACATCTCATATCACATTTTTCCACATTTCTTTTTCATATACAATACATTACTCAATTGCATTGCTACATCAACATAATTCACATTATGCATATCATAACATATAACACATTCATCAATAATATATCAAGTAACTTAACACACTTCTCAACTAAATGTGTTAAGTCCTAATGTCATATAAATGTATGCAATCATTCAAAGTTTGTACTTACCTCTAAGAGCAACAACACCACTCTATCAACTCCTCTTCCAAGATAACTCTCAACATTTTATTTAAGGTAGCTCAAATCTCTTCAAAACCTAATCCAAAGGTGATCAAACAACACTCTCTTAGTGATACACATAAGAAAATAAGAAAGAGAACTATCTAGGGCAAACTCTACACTTGACACGCTCAACAACACGAACGTGTCCCTGATCGTGCCCTAAACCCACAACACAGAAGCTTTGACATGCTTAGTGACATGGGCGTGTCACTAGCCGTGTCAATCCTCCTCCAACACAGAAGCTATGACACGCTCAGTGACATGGGCGTGTCACTGGACGTGTCAATCAACCAACAACATAGTAGCTATGACACGCTCAGTGACATTGGCGTGTCACTAGCCGTGTCAATGCTACTATAGCACAGAAGCTGTGGCATGCTCAGAGACATGGGCATGTAACTGCTCGTGTCACCAACCCAGAAAATAGAACCAATGACACGCCTAAAGACATGGCCGTGTTAATGGGCATGTTAGGCCAAAAACCCTGAAATCGACAATAACAAAGCCACAACCCACAATCATCTTCCAATAGCCATATCAACAACACACAAACTCAACCAAAACCATCAACAACCCATATAATACTTGAGTAAACCTTAAAACAACTCAATTACAAACATCAAACACAAACACCACCATATTCACAACTCAAAAATTACACAATCCACACACTTGCCTCTTTCACGAAACTCAACCCTTTTTTTCTCTTCAATCCAAACCCAAAAATTAAAGTTACCAAGATAAAACACTTCAAACACACCAAAATAACCATAAACACATCTACAACAACCAATCCAATAAACCCAAGAAAACAAAGGAAAAAGAAGACAAAGGAAAAAGTTGGAAACTTACCAAAAGTGAAGAAAATCCTTAAAACTCCAACTTGATCTCTTGAAATCCTTCAATCTCTTGAGCTTGGAAGCAACAAAATCTCTTTTCCTTTGGTTGATAAGGGTGGAGGACTCACTAGAAGGAAAGAAGAAGATCAAGATGAAAGAAAAATAAAGAAAAAAAGAAAGAAAGTC
This sequence comes from Garcia nutans, assembly GCA_947685225.1. Lineage (NCBI taxonomy): Eukaryota > Viridiplantae > Streptophyta > Magnoliopsida > Malpighiales > Euphorbiaceae > Garcia > Garcia nutans. Next base: position 23,454,214 of record CANTUV010000007.1, on the reverse strand, counting down.
AACACTTAAACACCCACTCTCTCCTCAAATCACTCTCCACCAAGTGATTAAACAATATAATATTAAATCCACTTACATCATCTTCCACTAACATAAATAAATCCATTTAATTAATCAAAATATCTCTTTTAACTTATAAAACCCATTGACATGTATATATATTTTGTATATATCCCCATATATACAACATAAACACATCTCCTCTTATTCCATTAGTCATATATACACTTTAAATTTTTTAATCCAATTCTCACAAATAAGCATTCCAAAATTTAGGGTATCATTAGGGATATTACAATTCTCCCCCTCTACAAAATAATTTCGTCCTCGAAATTACCTGTTCTCAAGTCTGGAATAATTGAGGATATTGATCTCGCATTGCTTGCTCACTCTCCCAAGTTGCCTCTTCTCTATCATGATTCTTCCAAAGAACCTTCATAATTGGCACTTTCTTATTTCTCAACTCTTTCACTCCATGTGCTAAAATGACCATTGGTTCTTCTTCAAAAGTCAGATCCGGACTCACCTCAATGGATTTCACTGACAAAACATGAGATGGGTCTGACCTGTACCTCCACAGCATAGAGACATGGAAGACATTGTGAACTCTATCCAACTTAGGCGGCAAAGTGAGTCTATAAGCAACTGGTCCAACTCTTTCTCGTACCTCATAAGGTGCAATGAAAGAAGGACTCAACTTACCTTTGCGGCCAAATCTCAAAATTCTCTTCCAAGGAGACACCTTCAGAAAAACTTTATCTCTAATACTAAACTCTATGTCTATCCTCTTCAAATTTGAATAGGATTTCTGTCGATCTGAAGCTAATTTCAAATGATCCTGAATTATCTTCACTTTCTCCTCCGCTTCTTTAATCAAATCGGGACCGATCAACTTACCTTCACCAACTTCATTCCAACATAGAGGTGTCCTGCATCTTCTACCGTATAATGCCTCATAAGGTGCCATTCTAATGCTAGACTGATGATTATTGTTATAAACAAATTCCATCAATGGCAAGAATCTTTCCCAACTCCCAGAGAAATCAATAACACAACTTCTCAACATGTCCTCCAAAATTTGTATCACCCTCTTAGACTGCCCATCTGTCTGAGGATGAAAAGCAGTACTAAACTATAACCGGGAACCCAAAGTAGCATGCAAACTCTTCAAAAACTTGAAGTAAACTGGGGATCTCGATCAGACACCAACGAAATTGGGACTCCATGCAACTTAACTATCTCACTGATATACAACTTAGCCAACTTCTCTAGAGAATAGTCCATCCAGACTGGAAGAAAATGAGTTGTCTTCATCAATCGATCAACAATCACCCAAATTGCATCGTACTTTTTTTGAGTCAACGGCAAACAAGTAAAAAAAATCCATCGTTACTCTCTCCTACTTCCATTCTGGCACTGATAAAGGCTGGAGCAAACCCGAAGGAACTTGGTGCTTGGCCTTCACCCTCTGACAAGTGAGACACTTGGATACAAACTCCGCTATGTCCCTCTTCATACTTGGCTTCCAATAATGTTGCTTCAAATCATGATACATCTTAGTACTCCTAGGGTGCATAGCAAAAACCGACTGATGTGCTTCTTCCAAAATTATCTTTTTCAATCTTGCCTCATCAGAAGCACACAACCTATCTTTGTACCATAAACTGCCATCAGTTCTCACAAGAAAATCTTGGCTCTCCCCCCTTTTGGTAATCTGACAAAAATTTCTGAATTTTCTCATCAGCCAACTGAGCCTCTTTAATCTGATCCAACAACACCAGTCTCAACTACAACTAAGTCAGCAAATCACCATCATCACATGATCCAAAACTAGCATGCAATGCTCTCAATTCAATAAGCAACGAGAGCGAATAAGCAGTCAAACCTGCCAAAGACTTTTGACTCAAGGCATCTACAACAACATTTGCCTTACCAGGATGATAATCAATCAAACAGTCTAGTCTTTGATCAACTCTAACCACAGTCTCTGTCGAAGATTCAGCTCTCTCCGAACACCCAAGTATTTCAAACTCTTGTGATTCATATAAATGAAACACTTCTCCCTATACAAGTAGTGTAGCCAAATCTTCAAAGCAAAAACTATAGCTGCTAACTCCAAATCATGAGTCGGGTAATTCAACTCATGCGGCTTCAACTGTCAAGAAGCATAAGCTATGACTTTACCCTCTTGCATCAAAACACAACCTAAACCATTATGTGAAGCATCGCTGTAAATCACATATGGTTTATCTTCCACAGGAAAGGTAAGAACAGAAGCTTGAGTCAACATCTCCTTCAACTGCTCAAAGCTTGCCTGACAATGATCTGTCCACACAAATCTAACTCCCTTCCGAAGTAATATGGTGAGTGGAGTAGCTATCAAAGAAAAACACTTCACAAACTATCGATAATAGCCTCCCAAACCCAAAAAACTTCTAACTTCTGTCACAGACTTCGGTGGACTCCAATTTAAAATAGCTTCAACTTTACTCGGATCAACTCTTATACCATCTGCTGAAACTACATGACCAAGAAAAGTCACTTGATCAAGCCAAAACTCACACTTTGACAACTTAGCATACAATTGCTTCTCTCTCAAGGTTTGCAATACAATCCGCAAATGCTTATCATGATCCTCCTCATTATGCGAATATACTAAAATATCATTCATAAAAACTACTAAAACTAATCTAGATAGGGTCTAAACACCCTGTTCATCAAATCCATAAAAGCTGCTGGTGCATTCATCAATCCAAAAGGCATTACCAGAAACTCAAAATGCCCATACCTTGTGCGAAAAGCTTTCTTGGGAACATCATCCTCTCTGATTGTCAACTAATGATACCCTGATCTCAGATCAATCTTGGAGAAAACTGCTGCTCTGTGAGCGGGGATTTTCGCCCCACTCCCGGTGGAATGGTTCTTGCAACTTCAGCACTGTTTAGGCTCGGGGCCTTAGAGAACACGGACCTAAGTTTGGAGAAAATGGAGTAGCCACCCGGATGGGCCAGGAAAAATAAAGGGGTGGATGACTCGATTCCTAAGGAATCCCCAACCCCCTAATGGGTTTGGAAAGTTGGATACGTGTGGGGAAGGTGAGAAATGGCCCAGCACTCCAAAATGCCTGGTTCATTAGAACTGGCCTCCTTTACAGGTCTTAATATTATAAAATCCTTAATTATAACAATATTATCTATATTACACACAATAATTAAAAAAAAAGCATCATTATATTAAAATCAAAGCAATGTCCAAACAAAGCAAATAAATGGACACCCATCCAAGGATGGAAACATGTCCTTACATCACATGCCTAGATTGGACACCCACCGAAAGGTAGAAACATGCCCTTTACATAAGTTCTAAGATAGAAAAGCAAATTAAATTACATGATATTTAACTAATGAGGTACCCACCAAGTGGAAACATACCTCTTACAACATTTAGAAATCTAAATAAATTGATAAAAGTAAATAACCATTCATAACAAATAAATCATTCATCAAAGGTACCAAACATCAATAAAAAGTAAACATCCATCCATGATAAATAAAATAAACCAAGCATTAAACTTAAATAAATTAAAGCACGTAAAATAAATCAAAGCATAATTAAATATGGAATTGAATAAGGTAAATAAAAATCCAAATTATAGCTACTGTTTCCATTTAGGGTTCTTTATCTCATGTGTTAAGGTTTTGGAATTCCTAAAATTAAGCTACTGTGACTTTTTTATGGAATTAAAATAGATTAAGGTTTTATGTTTTAAAAGGTTGGTAAGACTCTTTGATTAACTAAATTAATATTTGAATTGTGAAATAATGAAACTAGTGTTCGAACACTTTGAAACACTTTTGATTTGTGGGTTACGGTTATTCATTGTGTTTTAAAGCTACTGTGTAAAATTAAAGTATTTATGGATTTATGGTTTTTAAAATTTTAAAGGATTAGGGTTTAGAAAAAATTAAGTTTAAAGTTTTAAAGGAGGTTAGGGTTCATTATTTTAGGTTTTGGAGTTGAATTATGGTTTTAGGAGCTTTGAATTGGAGTTTCGGGTGATGAATTGGCTTTTGGAATTTAGAAATCAATTTGATAATTTTATGAAGTTTTATGAATTTAAATAAACGGATTAAAGTTTTTATAAATAGAAAAGATGTTTTTTAAAGCCTTTTGAAAGAAACAGAACCAAGTTTAAAATTTTTAAAGAAATAGAATCAAAATTTGGTTTTGTTGAAAAATATGTTTAATTAAGGTTTTAAGATTTTAAAGAGGTAAAAATAACAATTTTAAGTCTTTTTGGAAAATAAAGTAACGTATTAGTGTTTTTAAACTTTGAACAAAGGGAATTAAGGTTTTAGTGTTTTTGAATTAAAAGACATCATTTATTAGTTTATGCTGCTGTGTAAAATATAAAGAAATTAGAATTTCATACCTCCTTTTGATGATTCCCCCAAAAATTGTTTTTGTTAGATGGATTAAAACCAAGACAATTGCTGCCTTTTGAATTGCTTAAATTGTGTCCTTGCTATTCCAGAAAAAATATCTAATTGAATTGCTCCTTTTCCTTCACTGATTTGGTTACAACGTTGTTTCCAAGCCACTATCCAATTTTTTATTTTTGGCCCCCCTAATTTGATTGCCTTTGGTCCTTATTTATAGAGGTTTCATATGGTTTATTCCTAATTAATCAAGAAAAATAATATTGATAAGAAAAGGAAACCGAAACCTAATTGAATTAGGTTTTGAAAAATTTGCGTCAGAAAAATTGTGCTGCCGAAAAAAATTGCCACAGGAAAAATTGCGCTGGTGAAAAAAATCTGCCGTAGTCAACTGCGGCAGTGGGCGAGGAGCGGGCGAAATGGCGTGTGGCATTTCTCTCGCAGGACAATCTTGTGCACAAAATGGCAAAGCCATTTCGCCCACAGGCAACTTCTGCGTGCGAAATGCCCAAGGGCCAGCGGGATGATTTTTTCGACGCCGATTTTTATTTTTATTTTTTGACTTTTATTTGTTTATTTTTATTTTCTATTAATAAAAATTAGATACTAAATGTTTAGATCAATTTTGTATATATTTTCTATGATGTTTTTGTTGATTTTAAGTTAAATTTCATGTTAATTTCTACTTAAGTTTGTTTGAAGTTGTTGATTTAGGTTAAAGAACATTTGATGGAGCTTTTTAATCAAAATTTGGTGGACTTGTTGGAGAAAACATGTGACATGGCCAAGCTTGCAATGGCTTGGCCGTGTCTCTCATAAAAAGAAGAAGAAATCAAAGACAAGGTAGGACACGGCCAGGATTAACCAAGCTTGGTCGTGTCCCTCAAGCAAAGATGGACAGAAGTAGACACGGCCATGAGACATGGCCAAGCCACTAGCCATGTCTCACCAAAGGAACAAAAGGAAAAGAAAGAAAAAAAGAAGAAGCAGAGAGTGACACCATCAAGAGACACGGCCAAGCCACTGGCCGTGTCACATGACACGGCTAGGAGCTTGGTCGTGTCATCCCTTGGACACAAAGAGGAGCATAAGGCAGTAGGGGACACGGCCAGAAGCTTGGCCGTGTCCCAAGAAAGGAAAGACAAAACCAAGAGACACGGCCAGCAAGCTTGGCCATGTCACCCTGGATCAATTGTTAGGCTTGCACGAGGTGAAATTAGTGGGGAACAAAAAGGAGAAAAAGGAGTAAAATGTGGAAGGATTTGTGGAAGAAATATATAAAGAAATTGCAAAGTGGGAGACAAAGAGTGATGGATGTCTTAAAAAATTGAAAGTGGAAGAGTATGGAGGGAATAGAAAATAGATTGAATACATCGAGTGGACATTCTCTACACCATTATCATCTTCTTCCTTGGTTCTTGCTTGAGGGGGGTAAGACACAATTCTCTCCATCTTCATTCACCATTTCCTTTCACACATCAAGAGCAAAGACAATAGTCGAATTTGAAGTGAGTAGCTAGTTCTTGAGAATTAGGGTTTTAAGAGGCTTGATTGGAGAGTTGAGAACTTGAGAGAGTAATCATTCATCCTTCAAGAAGAGAGCCATTTGTTCAAGAGAGCTTGGAAGTTCATCATCACACATCAAAGAGGGAGCTACGAAAGAGACAAGGAGTCCGATTTTTAGCATCTCCAAAAGGGCAAACTCTTTCTTTTAATCCATTTCTTATTTGTTGTTGTTCTATTAAGAACATTAATATTGCAATGATTAACTTTGATTTGGTTTATATTGAAATGAGCATTTGTTTAAAGAATATGATGAGGTAATTTACTCATGCTTTGGGTTGTAGTATATTTGATTAAATGATTTGATTTGATTATTCCATTGATATACCTTATCATTGGTTGATTGCATTAAAATTAAAGGTAAATTGATAGATTTGCCACCTATTGATTACTTAATATTGAATGACGGAATGAGAGGAGAAGTTTAATATCGGAACTATGCAATTGACTACCCTAAAGAATGAATTAGAAATATAAGTTCTAGGGTTTATTAATTTGCTAATGTAAAATAATTGGTTGTTGTTAATTCATAAATGTGAAACCTAGTGAATTGATAATTGACTAATTAATCTTAAGGAACAAATTAAGGTACAAGGTTATATTAATGGATAATTTGATAATTAAACATTTGATTAAATGGACCTACAACCCTAGGCATCATTTCCATAATTGAATTTATCTTGCATAAAATCAATCATTTTCATTTCTAAGGTTAATTACAATTCACCAATCTAATCATACACTCAAGTTTATTATTTCATGTTAATCGAACTACTACACGCAATTCCTTCCTTGTGAGACGACCTTGGGGTGATCACCGTCACTGCAATAGCCTCGTATACTTGCGAGTGCCGCTTTGTGATAGTGTTAATTTAAGCGCAACACTAAAGCAAAAAATATTTTGGACCAATTAGACAACACAAAAATCATTTTGGACTAAATAAAACATATTGGACCGGACTGGGTCAAAAATTAAGGGTCTATAGTTTGCCCCCTGCTTGAATGATCTGAAACTTTAGTAAAAGAGAGTGAAAAGCAACAAGACTTAATTTTTGAGATGATGGAGGTTTTGGGTTCTGGACCCGGTTCGAGTTCTGAACTCAGGGATAATTCTAGGTTCTGAACTTAAGGAAAATTTGGGTTCTGGACTTAGAAATAATTCTAGGTTCTAGACCTAATGGTAAAATTAGGGTTCTGGACCCGAGCTAAGTTCTGACTTAGGAATAATTCTAGGTTATGGACCTAATGATAAAATTTGGGTTCTAGACTTAGGATTAATTCTAGGTTCTGGACCTAAGGACAATTTGGGTTCTTGACCCGAGCTAAGTTCTGGACTTAGAAGTAATTCTATGTTCTAGACCGAAAGAAAATTTGGGTTTTGGACCCGGTTCGAGTTATGGACTCAAGGAAGATTCTAGGTTCTGGACCTAAGGAAGATTTGGGTTCTGGACCCAAAAGGTTTGGATACTCGATCCTAACTGGATTTGGATACTTGATCCTAAATTAGATTGGGATACTCGATCTAAACTGGATTTGGATACTTGATCCTAAATTGGATTGGGATACTCGATCCTAACTGGACTTGAATACTTGATCCTAAGTTGGATTGAGATACTCAATCCTAAATTGGCTTTAGATACTCGATCCTAAACTAAATTGGGATACTCGATCCTAAATTGGGTTCGGATACTCAATCCTAAACTTGATTTGGATACTCGATTCTAACTGGATTTGGATACTCGATCCTGAATCGAATTTGGGTACTTGGACCATAGATTGGGTACTTAGACCCGAGATTTGAATTTGATTTGAGTATTGGGACCCGAGATTAGGTACTTAAACCCGAGATTGAATTGATTTTGATTTAATTTGGGTATTTGGACCCGAGATTGGGTACTTGGACCCGAGAATGAATTTGACTAACCTTTTATCAGTTGAGAAGTCTGACTGCTCTGGCTGTTCTATGCATTGTGATTCTTCACCCTCATAATGGATCTTCATCCTTGGAGATTGGGTCTTCACCCTTGCAAATGGATCTTTATCCTTGGAGATTGGGTCTTCTTTGTTCTTTAAAGATGGGAGTGACATGGCCAGTGGCTTGGCCGTGTCTCCTGGGTGTGTAAGCTTCTGTGTCTTTTCTTTGATTCTTCTTTGTTCTTGGCTTAGGATAGGACACGGCCAGTGGCTTGGCCGTGTTGCCTGCCAATGTCACCTACTGTTTCTTTTCTTTCTTTGCTTGGTCCTTCTTGACTTTGTCCTTCAGGTGAGACACGGCCAGTGGCTTGGCCGTGTCTTCTGCCCGTGTCATGTTCTGCCAAGATTTCCTTTGAGGTGACACGGCCAAGCTTGATTTGGCTTGGCCATGTCTTGCTTGATTCATGCTGTTCTTTCCTTATTTTGATCTTCCGAGGGAGTTTTTGCACTTTTACCACTTTTCCCTTGCAACTGCTTTTTCCTTTTTTTTCCCCAATTTTGATTGGATCTTATATCCTCTCCTTGCCCCCTAAAGAATTCTTTCTTTTATGCAAGCTTTGATTGATATTTTTCTTGTCTAGTTCTTTGCATAAGCACGCATTTCTTCTCTTTGCAAAGTGACTGAGGCTTCCACAAGCGAATAGGCTTTCCATGCCCCCTTGATTCAATATCTTCTTTCGATTCTTTAATTCGCAGGGTGTTTGCTGTTCATGAAGACAAGAAAGTGCAATGTAATATGTTCATGTATGCATGATATGAATGAATAATACTTACAGTCGTTCCATCAACTCACAGACCGAGGTGATTAGCATAAGTGTTCTCATTGGTTCCTTTTTTATTCTTGTTCAAGTCTTGCATTAGAAAGATCGAAAGCTTTACATTTGTTGCTTTTATCTTCAAGATGATGAAAACATGAGTGGTGGAGACCCTCAGCAGCAGAGTCAAGGATGCATCCATTTCCAAATATATTTTAGTATGACCTTGCCAATAATCATTTCCTTTGCCCAATGTGTCCTTTGGAGGTTCAACATACTTCCCTTAACTTGAAGGCTTTGTATGACAAAACATTTTTTTGATTTTTTATTTTTTAATTTATTTTTCAAACTTTGATTTTGAAATCAAATGTTGGCTTTGCAAAATTAATGTCAATGTACCTCAGGACTTGATTTTTCCAAATTAACATATCTATAACATGACAACACTACTTACCGTACTAAACTCGGGAATTATTTCTATTTAAGCAAGAACTGTTGCACTTCAGATAGGAACATACACATTACTTGGTCAAAGGTCTCATTTGAGTTTAAATATTGTCTATCTCATATGCATACTTATCCAAACTATCTCCACTAATAGACTCTACCTATCAAGAGAGATCAACATGTCTTTGATAGGCTTGAAATGGGGTCTATGAGGGACATGGGTTAAATGAAGGCCATTTTGAGGTAGGAGCTAATGTGACACAATGGACAAACCCTCACACTATAAATTTCTTGTTGGAACTTTAGGCTGTTGGGAGCGATCTTGCTAGACTCCAAATTCCTTCTATCTTCTTGGCATTAATCCAGATCTTGATTAGGATAGTTTTTTCCTTTGCAAAAAGTTTGGTTCCCATACTCTTCCCTTTTCTTTCTCTTTGTTTTCTTGATTCTTCCCTTTCTTTGAGCATTTTATCATTTTATCCTTCTTTCTTATAGGACTATCAGGTACAGAACTTTCAAGAACTGGATGGTCTTTCTCCTTTTCCTTTGATTTTGATTGAATCTGGTTGAGTTGGACCAATTCAACTCAAAACGTCCTTATAAACCAAATGGAAGCCTATTATTGTCTTAGGTAAAAGAGAACTCAGTTAGCTTTTTGAACCATTTTGGGTTTTCTTTTCTTTTTTTTTTCTCTTTTTTTTTCTTTTGTCTTTTTTGTTTTCTTTTCTTCTCTCTTTTTTTTTGGTTCTAGCTTTAAAAGAGTTGTCTTGTTTGTACCAACTTGGGCTTCCAATTTTGGATAAGTGGAGTAACATAAATCTTCTTTAATAGGGATAAATCATTTGTTACTCTGATGTTGATGTTGATGTTGATATATTGAAGATATTAGGAAAACTTCAACTACTCTTATGGTCTTGAAAACTTCAACTACCCTTATGGTCTTGAAAACATCAACTACCCTTATGGTCTTGGCTTTGCATTGCATTTTTTTTATCTTCTTGCCTCTTCACCTTAGTGATCATAAGATTTGTCAAAAGCATCACAACAGATCAGGGTAGGTTATTGGGGCTTGTAAACCAATGAAAAGAAAGCTAATGAAGACTCAAAGGGACAACTAAGGATTGATATTTAATTGGGTGGATACTAGTTGTTGGCTAACCAAATAATGCCTAGATCATTTCTCTCTTAAATAAGCAGAGTTCAATTTCGCCTCGAAAGCTTGTCAAAGCATGTTCTAAGACTAACTAGGACCTTGAAAAAGGTAATTATGCAGGAGCCCTCTCTAAGTAAGCATACACAACTCAATGCTATAGAGCAATTTCCTCACCTAGTAAAGTCATTCAAGTCATGATGCATAAATATATTAATTCATGAATTATCAAGCTAGATTCCTCATTGGTTGAACACCAAAATTAACAAAGATGAACAAAAATTTTGATGAAAGTAATTTATTCAAATAAATTTAAATTTGAAAAACACGATTGTTTTAATTTAAATATTAAAGAAAGTAAAATTAAAAAGCAATATTCAAGCTAAGGAAAGTTCGTTGAGTTTAAGCTTCTTTTCCCTTCACATCTTCAATATTTCCATCTTGAAAGGATGATAAAACAAAATCTTCTTCCAATACTTTTCCCACCATGAAGGTTGCCGGTGGAGGTACTCTTCCAAACTTAGGCAAAGGGTTGTTCTTGGTATTGAGCTTATCCGGCTCAGGTAGCTTTCCACTATCAATCAAATCTTAGATCTCATGCCTTAAACGAGCACATTTATCTGTTTCATGCCCTCGAATTTGATGAAATTGACAAAAGGCCTCGACATTGAAGTTTGGTGGCAGTAGATTATATAGTGGTCGAAGAGCTAATGGTTGCAACAACCGTTTCTTTTGCTGGATAAAGGCCTTGTACAGCAAATCCCAATTCTTTTGTATTCCATCATCTAAGGTATTGAACCAATTTTGAACAACAGGATCCAATGAGAGCATGAAGTACCTTAGAGTTTGAGCCTTAGTAGCTCGGGCAGACTGCATAGCAGTGATATACTACTTCACATGGAAATGATGATTTTCGGTGCCATTGTACTTGGCAAAAGATGGCATCTTGAACTTGTATGGGACTTCTTCATCTAGCTCAAACAATTTGTCGATCTCGGACACCTCTTTGGTTTTCAATTTCTTCTCAAATTTATTTTCTAAATTAGCAATCATCTTTTCAACATCAGATGTCTCGGTCTTTTCAATAGTTTCTTTCTCAGCAACCTTTGGTTCTTTCTTTTTCTCTTGAACATCTTGGTAGTATTGAGCCCAATCATCATCATCATCAATGATCACCTTTTCATCATCAAAAACCACTTCACTAACTTGGGTCTTCCCTTTGTCCTTTGGTTTCTTAGTGCTAGCAGATGCCTCGGCATGGTTCTCTAAGATTGCAGTCAACTGGTTCTTCATGGTCTCAGCTAGGGCCTCTTTGATTTCTTCCATCTTGGCATTGAGGGCCTCATCCACCATCCTTTGAATTTGTTCGGGCTCCATTGTTTTAGGTGAGCAAGTGATTAAGTCATTGCTAGATACTTCATCTCCGGCGTAGGTCGGATTGTTGTAAGCTTTAGAACTATCGTAATCCAAGGCTGTGAGCCAGAGAGGATCAATGATATGAGATGCAAATGTATGCATGTATGTAAGTATGCATAAACAAATCAACAAATAAGGATAAGTAGGACGTTCCTTCCAACCTTATAACATCCACACACGAATGGCGAGTCCCTTTTCCTAGGTATATGGTTAACAAAATACCAACAAGGGGTATCTTGCTTTCGAATAATTCCCTCGGACGTTTTAACCAATAGTTATATTTTCGAAAATGGAAATCCATTCATGATAATTCCCATTAATTAGGTTTTAATCCATCCAACCAACTAAAGTAGCTTTTATGCTATATTGGATTAAAACTAAATTAAGAGATTTATCATAGACAGATTTCTCACTTGAAAAAGGTAACTAATGATTCATGCCAAAAACAAGCCCATGGTTAATTTGCTCTTAGTATAAACTAGGCTCACAATTGATTTTTGGTATTTCTTAATTGACCTAAATATTTTTACAAGCTCTTTGTAAAGAGAAGTTGGATAAAAATAATTTTGTTTCTAAACCCCTTATAAAAGATTTTAGAAAATTGGATTTTGGGCTTAGTATTTGAGCCATGGGCCAAACAATTTTTGATTTGTTTTTAGAAAAGTCTTATGTCTAAAGACCATCTTGAAAAATTTTGAAAAATAGCTTTGGTCTTTTAAAGAAAAGTTTATTTTGAGCTTACAATATACTCAGGTCATATTAGAAAAAGAACAAACCAAATAAGCCATGATTTAGACTAAGATAAACTAACCATAGACAAAAAAATATGCATTTGGGGTAAAACCTAAGGAAAGTAACTAAGCCAATTACATGAGCTTTAGTCTTTGGGTTAAAAGGCTTAGGTTCCCATAGCAAGTATATACCAAATGGTACAAGGCTATGAGTGGTTATGCCATGCTCGATCTCCATACCTTGAGTGAAAGTATGGTATCCCTTACATAACATAACACGGGTAACACGGGCATCCTAACTCATGCACACAATGCAATCTAGGATGATGCAATGGATAATATCATTATAAGAAATAATAGAATAATATAAAGATCAACGGAATCAACTTCTCTTGTCCCCAGTGGAGTCACCACTAAGAGCGGGAATTTTCGCCCCCACTCCCGGTGGAATGGTTCTTGCGACTTCGGCACTGTTTAGGCTCGGGGCCTTAGAGAACATGGACCTACGTCCGAAGAAAATGGAGTCGCCACCCGGATGGGCTGAAAAAAAGAAAGGGGTGGATGACTCGATTCCTAAGGAATCCCCAACCCCCTAATGGGTTCGGAAAGTTGGGTATGTGTGGGGAAGGTGAGAAATGGCCCAGCACTCCCACAACGCCCGGTTCATTGGAACCGGCCTCCTTTACAGGTCTTAATATTATAAAATCCTTAAGTATAACAATATTATCCATATTACACACAATAATTAAAAGAAAGCATCATTATATTAAAATAAAAGCAATGTCCAAACAAAGTAAATAAATGGACACCCATCCAAGGATGGAAACATGTCCTTACATCACATGCCTAGATTGGACACCCACCGAAAGGTAGAAACATGCCCTTTACATAAGTTCTAAGATAGAAAAACAAATTAAATTACATGATATTTAACTAATGAGGTACCCACCAAGTGGAAACATACCTCTTACAACATTTAGAAATCTAAATAAATTGATAAAAGTAAATAACCATTCATAACAAATAAATCATTCATCAAAGGTACCAAACATCAATAAAAAGTAAACATCCATCCATGATAAATAAAATAAACCAAGCATTAAACTTAAATAAATTAAAGCACATAAAATAAATCAAAGCATAATTATATATGGAATTGAATAAGGTAAATAAAAATCCAAATTATAGCTACTGTTTCCATTTAGGGTTCTTTATCTCATGTGTTAAGGTTTTGGAATTCATAAAATTAAGCTACTGTGACTTTTTTATAGAATTAAAATAGATTAAGGTTTTATGTTTTAAAAGGTTGGTAAGACTCTTTGATTAACTAAATTAATATTTGAATGGTGAAATCATGAAACTAGGGTTTGAACTGTCACATCCGCCCACTGTATTTATGTCTAGCAGTCATGTGCACAACAAGAGAAAGGATCTAGAGAGGTCATCTCTGATGGCGGTTCCTAGAGAAGGTTGCAGGACCAAAGGGACTTAATTGCAAAAATGCAAAGTTTTGGGGAGGTAACTGTAAATTCCAAAAGTTGTACTGGAGGTTCTTAATAGTGCATATAACAGTCTCCAAAAATGGAAAGTAGAGAAAAATTGGGTCGCAACGACGTGTAACGGTTTTTCAAGGAAACGTCTCATTAGAGAGAAACAAAGACATGTAGACTAAGGGCATTTTGGTAATTTTAATTAAAATTTATACATGAATCCAAAGTAGATAATAAACACACGAGTGCGTAGAGGACGTCAAGGGGTTGAATATGAAACGATTTACAGTAGAAACGGAGTCCGGGCAAAACCCGAGCAAAGAAAGGACTTAAAGGGAATTTTGTAAAAAGTCGAGGGCTTATTGGTAATTTTTTAAAATGTCTTGGAAACCTAAAATAGACCTTAAAAATAGAAAGTAGAGGTCAAGAGGATCAAAACCATATGTAGTCTGCCTCGTGGAACTGTACGGTTTAAAAGTTACGATCGATTAATCGCTGGAGGGTATTTTGGTCTTTTCACACCCTAGACCATAAAGTTACAGCACAAGGAGGTTGGGGGGCCAAAATATAATTAAAAGAAAGTTTAAGGGCTTGGGTTTTAAATAAATAAAAGAAAGAGACATTTGGTCTAATGAAAATTAGCCATTTAGGGTTTATAAAAAGAAGAAAAGAAAAAGATGTGGACAATTGGCCCTAAAGTATTCATCCAACCCAAAAGTGGACATCATTTCACTATATATATATATATATATATCATCATAGCAAGAAGAACAAAACTCTCTCTCACCTCCAAACTTTCGGCCACCATAGGAAGAACACCAAAGAGTTTCCAATTTTTGTCAAGTTTGATTCAAGTTCAAGGTGAGTTTTAAGGTTTTAAAACATGTAGATTTCAATTCTAGTATCAATTTTAAGTATTTATATATCTATTGGAAGATTGGAAATTAGGGTTCTTATGGTGGATTTGGGAAAAAATTTAAGTAGTGATGATATTGATTAATTAAATGGAAGAATCAAGGTTTCTAAGGTTTAATAAGGTTAGATTAGGATTTAGTTTGAAATGAAATGGAGGATAGCTTATTGTTCTAAATTGCTAAGGTTTATGTTTAAGGTTGTGTTTTTGAATTTCTTGAAGGAGAAACAAGGATTAAGGAAGGAGAAGAAGGAAAAGCAAAGGGGAATTAAAAGAACAAGGTTTGGTGCTTTACCATAAAAGAAATTTTATTTTTCTTACAAACTTTGGGTTATGGAATTTTTGATGTTGATGCTTAAATGTATTGATTGAGTTTAAATTAAATGTTTGAGTTATGTTCTTGGTTTCTTATGGCAATTGAGTTGTTTAAATTTAATTTAAACCAAATGTTTTGAGAAAAATTTGGCAAGTTGATTTGATGAACATTAATTAGTTTGATTTAAGTTAAACATGCAAAAGTTGTCAAAGGGAAGTGTTTGAATCTTCACTTTATCATTAAAGAAGCCTTCATATTGATTTGAAAAAGAAAAATAAACTATCCCATGTATTTCATATGTTTGGGCCGGAATGGTCCCAAAATGGCAGCTTTCTGGACTCTTTTTGTGGCAGTTGTTTGAGGTAGCAAATGAATGAATTTTTCAACAAAATTTTACGTGTAATTATCCAACATACGAAATAAGTTTCCTGTAAAATTTCAGCCAAAACTAAGATCATTTACCTGGTCAAATGCATGACTGAAGTGGACTGAAATCTTGACGAAAACCCTGATTTTACTATTCATTTGGCGCTTGCCTTTTGCGTTGCCGATTTTTCGCGCCGTGACACTATTTATTTGGTCAATTTGTGATCTTTTGAGGAATGCTTTGAAATGTTTGAAATGTTTATTGTTGATGTTAAATATGTGAAAAGGGTAATGGTTTGACTAAAGAATGTGGTGCGCGGCGTAAATGGCAAAGTGCAACGGAAATTAAAATAATTTCTCGAGTCATTCTAAAATGAAGTTTGAAACTTAAATTGAATCATTGTAACCTTTATGCTCTACTGGGTAGTTGGGAGTGGTAGATAAGGGTATGATGCACTATACTAACTTATGCAGTACTGCTTGATATTGTGATTGAATTGTTATGATCTGAACTCAATGGTGAGGGCCATTGGGGCCAATGGTGAGGGCCATTGGTTATAACCAGGATGGTGAGGGCCATTCCTATGATTTGATATCAGTGGTGAGGGCCACCTATGTTACAGTGGTGAGGGCCACTGCCTTATCACTATGGTTCCCTATATTCCAGTAGAGCCAAAGTTTGGTTATTATTTTTTTCTAAACTACGTAATGCAAAATGAGTTTGAATTATGGTTGTTACATTTGTTGAAATCATATTTACACTGAATGTACAATAACTTCCATTGGTTTAATGTTGGTTGAGTTTTGATTCAATTATTTCCTTTTATTTCAAATGCTTTCATGTTTTACTTTTATTTTCATTGGTAAAGTACCCACTGAGCGACATTGCTCAGCGAGTTAAGTTTTCCTTGACTTGTAGGTTCGGAGCAGTAACTAACCCTTGGGAAGCGACGACCAGACCCACAACATCTCAGGGTAGATCTCTAAGTTTCCATTATGAGTTAGCAAGTTGTGGCATGTATATGTATATATAAGATTGAGAATTACTATGTTAATTTGTATGTTAGTAGTATGTAATAATAATAAACCTCTACTTTATTTTGTACTAAAAGTGTGAATTCTTCTTGCAGGTTTGTAGTTGAGGTTATAAGGGGGATTCATTGGGAGTGTATTGATACTGATTTTGTTCGCATTGGTTTATGTACAAATGTTTTCAAAAATAAAAAAAAAAACCAGTTTTATCGACACTTGGGACCCAATTTCTAGGCGAACCTCTGGCAAAATTTCTGTAAAATCGGAACAAAAATTTGACTAAGTAAAATTGGTAGCAATATTCGGATAGTGTGGCGCCTCTACTCGGCTTACACACGTAGGCCGGGAAGGGGTGTTACATGAACACTTTGAAATATTTTTTATTTGTGGGTTACGGTTATTCATTGTGTTTTAAAGCTACTGTGTAAAATTAAAGTAATTATGCTTTTATGGTTTTTAAAATTTTAAAGGATTAGGGTTTATAAAAAATTAAGGTTTAAAGTTTTAAAGGAGGTTAGGGTTCATTATTTTAGGTTTTGGAGTTGAATTAGGGTTTTAGGAGCTTTGAATTGGAGTTTCGAGTGATGAATTGGCTTTTAGAATTTGGAAATCAATTTGATAATTTTATGAAGTTTTATGAATTTAAATAAATGAATTAAAGTTTTTATAAATCAAAAAGATGTTTTTTAAAGCCTTTTGAAAGAAACAGAACC
The DNA here is from genome assembly GCA_947685225.1 of Garcia nutans. Lineage (NCBI taxonomy): Eukaryota > Viridiplantae > Streptophyta > Magnoliopsida > Malpighiales > Euphorbiaceae > Garcia > Garcia nutans. The sequence continues at coordinate 23,436,909 of CANTUV010000007.1, read as the reverse complement.
AAGTTTAAAATATTGAAAGAAATAGAATCAAATTTTGGTTTTGTTGAAAAATATGTTTAATTAAGGTTTTAAGATTTTGAAGAGGTAAAAATAACAATTTTAAGTCTTTTTGGAAAATAAAGTAACATATTAGTGTTTTTAAACTTTGAACAAAAAAAAATTTAAGGTTTTAGGGTTTTTGAATTAAAAGACATCATTTATTAGTTTATGCTATTGTGTAAAATATAAATAAATTAGAATTTCATACCTCCTTTTGATGATTCCTCCAAAAATTGTTTTTCTTGGATGGATTAAAACCAAGACAATTGCTGCCTTTTGAATTGCTTAAATCGTGTCCTTGCTATTCCAGAAAAAATATCAAATTGAATTGCTCCTTTTCCTTCACTGATTTGGTTTCAACGTTGTTTCCAAGCCACTATCCAATTTTTTATTTTCGACCCCCCTAATTTGATTAACTTTGGTCCTTATTTATAGAGGTTTCATATGGTTTATTCCTAATTAATCATGGCAAATAATATTGATAAGAAAAAGAAACAGAAACCTAATTAAATTAGGTTTCGGAATATTTACGTCAGAAAAATTGCGCTGCCGAAAAAATTGTCGCAGGAAAAATTGCGCTGGCGAAAAAAATCTGCCGCAGTCAATTGCGGCAGTGGACGAGGAGCAGGTGACCATTTCACCCGCAGGATTTTCCTATGGGTGAAATGGCGAGTGCCATTTCGCTTGCAGGCCATTTTGCCAGCAGGCAACTTCTGCGGGCGAAATGCTCACGGGCCCGTGCGATGATTTTTTCATCGCAGATTTTTTTGACGCCGATTTTTATTTTTATTTTTTGACTTTTATTTGTTTATTTTTATTTTTTATTAATAAAAATTAGATACTAAAGAAAAAATTATTTTGGACCAATTAGACAACACAAAAATCATTTTGGACTAAATAAAACATATTGGACTGGACTAGGTCAAAAATTAAGGGTCTACATGCTCCTTTCAACTGATCAAAGAGATCATCTATTCTAGGCAAAGGATACTTATTCTTGATAGTCACCTTATTCAACTACCTATAATCAATGCATAATCTTAAGGTACCATCCTTCTTCTTCACAAACAAAACAGGAGCTCCCCACGGAGACACACTAGGGCAAACAAACCCTTTATCCAACAACTCCTGCAACTGCACCTTCAATTCTCTCAACTCACTAGGTGCCATTTGATAAGGAGTAATAGAGATAGGAGTGGTACCAGGCAACAAATTGATACCAAACTCAACCTCTCTCTCAGGGGGCATCCCTGGAAACTCCTTGGGAAACACATATGGGAATTCAGCAACTGTGGGTATACTATCAAGCTGGGAACCCACTACTCTGGTATCCACAACATGAGTAAGATAAGCATCACACCCTTTCCGAATCATCCTCCTAGCTGCAAGAGCTTAAAAAAACAAGGGTGCAAGTTGTCTTTGCTCACTAAATACCATAACACTTGTACCATCACCAGTTCTCAGAGTAACAGACTTCTTCTGACAATCTACTACAGCCCCATGCTTAGACAACAAATCCATGCCTAAGATCAAATCATACTCCTTAAAAGACATTTCAATCAAATCACCAAGAAACTCCTCATCCTAAACAACAACTGGACTATCTCGGTGCACCTTACTCACCACAACACTATGCCCTAAAGGATTTATCACCAAGACACTAAATCCTCGGGACTTAAAATGCAATTCAGACACAGGCAAGATGGATGCACTTATATATGAATGAGTAGATTCTGGATAAATTAGGACAAGAACTGAAATGCCAAATAAAGAAAATGTACCCACAATGATGGCTGAAGCATACGGCTGCCTCTGCATCACATACACTCACTGAGATGGCCCAGCCTCATCTGGCCTACTACCTCCAGATGTAGAGCATCCTCTCTTAGCAAACCCAGGTCGACCACCTCTACTGAAACCTCTGCCACTACGATCTCCTCTGACACTAGGTCAAGAGACTGCAGAATCTGCCTGCCTATCTTCCTGTAGCTCAGGACAATCTCTGATGAAATGGTCAAATGATCCGCATCTGAAACATACAGCTGGTCCACCAACCTTCCAACAAACACCCCCATATATCCTACCACAATGGACACATGTAGGTGGAGTAGACCTCTGAGCCACTGGGATCAGTGCACTAGCCACAGAAACTATAGGTCTCGATCTCAGCCTCTAATGTGGGGCTGACCTAACAGGCTTCCTTTGGCCCATACTAAACCTCTGAAACTGACCTCCTCGGCCTCTCTTTACAGATGAAGACCCTACATCAAACTGGGGTCTCCTAACTGTGGTTTCCTCCTCATTAGTAGCTGCTGCAATAGCCTGTGCTCTCTCAACACTCCGGGCCATTGCAACAAGCTTGGAATGATCTTGATACCGGGAACCAGCAATAATACACATAATAGAGGGCCTCAGCCCCTCCTCAAATCTCCTACACCGGTCTATCTCATCTGAAATAATCCCACCGGTATAATGACTCAACCAGATAAACTCAATCTCATACTCTATCACTGTCTAGTTATCCTGCCTCAGATTCAGAAACTCCATCTTCTTAGCATCCTTATACTCCCGTGAAGTATACTCCTGCTCAAACTCCCGTAGAAAATCACCATAAGACAAGGTCGGTGGATCATCCATGGCATGGGGAACCATCTTCCACCAATCATAAGCATCTCTCTGCAGCAGTGATCTATCATAATCAAACTTCTCTTAAGGAGTGGCTTGCAACTAGATAAATACCCTCTAAACTCTATCCAACCATTGCTCAGCTACTGCAAGATCTGTAGTACCAAAGAAGTCCTCAGCTCAGAACTTCCTTAATTTATCATACTGCCTCACCGGTACTTATGGATGTGGTTGCGGTGGCGGCTGCTGTACTGGAGCTTACCTTAACAAATCTACCATATGCCGTAACCAAACTAGCAGAATCTCATCAGCTGCTGGTCTCTCTGGCACAGGAGCAGGTGCCTCTCCAGCTAACTCAACCCTAGCTCCATCTCTACCCTCAATAGGAGCTACACTCTCAGCACTACCTTCTACAGACTGAAGTGACTGAGACGCCATCACTACCTATATCTGTAAACACAACAGAAAATACCTCATCAAAGATTAGAAACTGCCAGTGCCAATGCATGTATCTTATTTAAAAATCACATTTTAAAATCAAAATTTTATTTTTCTTACAATTCACCTAGGTTGAGAACCTCAAACCTAGGCTCTAATACCAAAATAGTTATAACACCGCCGTACCCCATATATGCACACCATATACACCCGCATAACACGCAATATACGTATACCGGATAAAGAGGTGTCACAGTTCATTTAAAAAAAACAAAATTTAATCTTTAACGTATAATCATCATAAGTCCGTCCGAGTAAACTTAAAACATTTAACCTATATTAAAAATAGTAATAGATAAAACATTCCTTCATTAAAATACATATATATATAAGACATTAGTACCCAAAGGTTAATCAAAAACAGTTTTTTCAAAATGTTTGTTAAATAAGCAACAGAAAATACATATGTATATATATATCAAAATCAATGTTTACAACATTATATAATTTATACATGCTGGCAGTTCGTTTCTGATCTTGATTTCCACAACTCAACACTGCTATCACAAACTCAAGCCTAGACTCGACTCGGTCTAGACGAGCTCTCCGGCACAACCGGATCTACCCTGTCACCTGCGCAATGAACCACAATTGCGCTAAGCAGAAAGCTTAGTGGTACAAACTTTGATTCAATATAGATCAATGCGATGCTTATGCACAATATATATGAATGCGTCAACTCATTGCATTATATCTCAACATATTAATCATTTGCATCACATTTCATAATTCACATTAAAGCAAAGACAAGCATGGGCCCAAAATGAAACTAATATGTTATTCAAAGTTCAGAGTTACAGCTTTGGTCCATATTAACACCTTGTGTCTAGCCCGTAGGTAATATATATATCCATGGATAATGTAACAAACCCAGTCTCTTGGACCTCAACCCTGCTAGACTGTTACAGTTTTTGAGGCTTACGACCCGGTCTTTTCACCTCAAAAACATCACATTTATCAGCTGGGCTGGGCTTATGACTTGGTCTTTTCACCTACCCAGCAATTCATTTCATAGGCATGTCGCCAAAATCAGAATTCTGAAAATTGAATAACATACTAGGCACACAATTAATTCATTTATCTTATTATCAATCTCTTTCACAATTCATTTCTCAATTCATTTCTCATAATCAAACTAGGCTCATTGCCTTAGTATATCATCTTTTCTCATTTTTCTCATTCTTCTATTTCATCTCAATATCGATTGGTTATATTATGTTTTCACATCTCATATCACATTTTCCACATTTCTTTTCATATATAATACATTACTCAATTGCATTGATACATCAACATAATTCACATTATGCATATCATAACATATAACTCATTCATCAACAATATATCAAGTAACTTAACAAATTTCTCAACTAAATGTGTTAAGTCCCAATGTCATATAAATGTATGTAATCATTCAAAGTTTGTACTTACCTCTAAGAGCAACAACACCACTCTACCAACTCCTCTTCCAATATAACTCTCAACACTTGATTTAAGGTAGCTCAAATCTCTTCAAAACCTAATCCAAAGGTGGTCAAAGCAACACTCTCTTAGTGATACAAATAAGAAAATAAGTAAGAGAACTATCTAGGGCAAACTCTACACTTGAAACGCTCAACAACACGGGCGTGTCCCTGACCGTGCCCTAAACCCACAACACAGAAGCTTTGACACGCTCAGTGACATGGGCGTGTCACTGGATGTGTCAATCAACCAACAACATAGTAGCTATGACACGCTCAGTGACATGGGCGTGTCACTGGCCGTGTCAATGCTACTACAACACAGAAGTTGTGACACGCTCAGTGATATGGGCATGTCACTGCTCGTGTCACCAACCCAGAAAATAGAACCATTGACATGCCCAAACACATGGCCATGTTAATGGGCATGTCAGGCCAAAAACCCTGAAATCGACACCAACAAAGCCACAACCCACAATCATCTTCCAATAGCCATATCAACAACACACAAACTCAACTAAAACCATCAACAACCCATATAATACTTGAGTAAACCTTAAAACAACTCAATTACAGACATCAAACACAAACACCACCATATTCACAACTCAAAAATCACACAATCCACAAACTTGCTGTAACACCCCCCGTAACATCCAAAATTTTTGAAAATTTCTATTTTTTGGAAAATTTGATAAAAATAAATTATAATGGAAGAGGGAAATTAGGACTTTTAATTTATTAAAAAAATAATTAAATAATTAAATATTAAATTATTTTAATATATATATGTGTGGTTAAAAAAAAAGATAAAAAGGAAAGAATATTTAAAAGTCTTCTTCTTCTTCTTCTTCTCAAGAATGTGGCTTCCATGGATGATTGAAGACCAAGGATTTTGCGTCTTCCGTACTCCATAAATTGAAGGAATTAACAAGTTTCAAATGGATTTTTGGTGATTTCCACCAAAATTAGTAAGTTTCCATCTCTTTTCTTTGAATTCCTTGGAAATTTAGATTATGTGAGAGTTTGGATTTTTATGTAATACATTATAATTGTTGAAATTGGTGTGTATGATGTTATTTTGGGTAGTTAACAATGATTCTAAGGTTAGATTGAAGAGATGATGGAGTTTGGTTAAAGAATGGTGAAGAGAGAGAATTTAGCTTTATGGATTTTTGGGGCTTTGAAAACATGAATTTTAATTGTGCAAATTAATTCCAAATGAGTTGTTTTGATTCATAAACAAGTATTTTAAATTCAAATATTGGATTTGGTGGTGTTGGTTTGGAGTTTAAGAATGGAAGTGGAGATTTAGGGTTTTGGAAAAGTGATTTTTCAAAGTGGTTGAATTGTGGGATTTTAATTGTTTAAGCATGTTGTTTAGTGTTAAAAGTGATGAATATAAGCTTGGAATGAGTAATGGATTGTGTTGGAATGGAAAACCTTCAATGGGGGAAGGTTAGGCCATTTTTGAGATTTTGTATATAAGAATGTATTTTTATAATGTAAATGATTTAAATGTATTAAAATATGTTTTTAATAATATAAATAAACTTAAAATACTAATTTAATTGTAGTAGAATGGAATTCTAATGTTGAAGTAAGGAAAGGATAAATTTTTGGAAATTTATAGGAGTGATGTGTAATTATAATTTAATGTTGGAAATGCCATTAAATGTGATACTAAATTATTATTTGTTATCACATTTGGTTTAGGCATTGAGGGAGGTTGATTTGCTTCATCCAAGTGGCGAAGGGCAAGTTGAAAAGATTGGATTGAAGGTTGTTTTTGGCTTGCTTTGGGTTGCTAGTGGAGGTATGTACAAACTTTGAATATAATGTCTATATTTGCATAACATTTGGGCTTAACACATTTTGATTGAAAAATGTGTTAAGTTACTTGGTTCATTGATTGTGTATGAATAATATGCTATGACATTTGTAATGTCATATATGTGTTAAATGCATTGTGAAAAGCCATTGATAATGGCTAATTTGTGTAGCATGTGAAATATGCATATTATGTGAAAATACCCAAAGTAATTGGGTAATGTGTTGTGAATGAAAAAATGAGATATGTGTAATAATGAAATGAATTGATATTGATAAAAATGAGAAAAGTGAGAAAAAGAAATGTGAAAATAAGGCAATGTGCCTAGATTGAATATGTAAAAATGAGAAAGAGATTAATAATGAGAAATATGAATAAATTGTGTGCCTAGTATGTTATTCAATTTTTAGAGTTCTGGGTTTGGCGGCATGCCTATGATTGCCTACGGGCTATACGCTGGAATGGTGAAAAGACTGGGCCGTAAGCCAAGCCAGCTGATAAATATGATGTTTTTGGGGTGAAAAGACTAGGTCGTAAGCCTCAAAAACTATAGCAGTCTAGTCGGGTTGAGGACCAAGATACTGGGCCTAAGGGTCTAGCCAGGTTGAGGTCCAAGAGACTGGGGCTGTTACATTATCCATGGATATATATATTGCCTACGGGGCTAGACACATGGTGTCATTATGGACCAAAGTAGTAACTCTTAAATTTGAATAGCATATTAGATCCTTTTTGGGCCCATGCTTGTCTTTGTTTTAATGTGAATTATGAATTTGATACAACTGAGTAATATAATATTATGAGTTGTGCTTATGAAATATTTGAAAAATATAAGAAAGTGGATTGATGTGACATCTATATGCATTATGTACCACTAGGCTTCGGCTTAGCACAATTGTTTCCATCGCGCAGGTGACAGGGTAGACCCAGTTGAGCCAGAGAGTTCTTCTAGACCAGGTCGGGTCTAGACTTGTAGTTGAGCTTGTAGAGTTGCTATCGAGATTAGAAACACTGCCAGCAACATGTATATATTTTTATGTTATTGTACATTTTGAGTTTTATGCATAATATATTATGTTTTGAATTTTACGTATTGTATATTATAAAGAATGTTTGGGTCAATGTATTTGAAATGGGAGAGTAAGTGTGTTTTAAATTATATATATCTATATGTATAAATGTTTGAGCAAATTGGTGAAATTGAGAAGTATGGTTTAGAGGGTGATTGGAAACTATTGGGAGTGTTTTCTTTTTGCAGGTTGAGTAATTGCTCAATTTTGGGTTATCCAAAATACAAACAAAACTCTGGCGAATTTTTCCCGGAGATTTTTATATATATTATTTATTTTGGGTTCTTATAACAAGTAAATAATATTTATATTCTATTTATTTTTTATATATTTAGAATTTGAAATTTTAAGTTGGAAATGTAAAAAAAAAAATTGTAAATCTGTCTGTGACATTTTTATACCGTATATGCGTATTTTACATATGCTAGAAATATGTTTTGTATGTATATAGGGTATAAGGGTGTTATATTTGTTTTGGTATCAGAGCCTAGGTTTGAGGTTCTCGACCTAGGTGGGGATGATAGAGAGAGAAAATAGGGTATTTGAAAAATAATTTTTAATTGTAATACATGCATTGGCACTGGCAGTTTCTGATCTCTGATATAGTATTTTCTGCTTTGTTTGCAGATATAGGTAGTTATGGCGTCTCGGCCGCTTCAGGCTGCTGAGGGTAGTGCAGAGAGTGTGGCTCCAGATGAGGGTAGAGATGGAGCTAGAGTTGTATCTGCTGGTGAGGCGTCTATTTCTGTATCTGTGAGACCAGCAGCTGATGAGGTTTTTCCTAGCTGGGTCTGGCATATGGTAGAGTTGTTGAGGCAGGCTCCAGTTCTACAGCCGCCACAGCCGCAGTTACCGGTGAGGCAGTATGACAAACTGAGAAAGTATGGGGCTGAGGACTTTGTTGGTACTACAGACCCTACTATAGCAAAGCAGTGGCTAGACCAGGTTCAGAGGATATTTATTCAGTTACAGGCCAGTCCAGAAGAGAAGTTTGATTATGCCAGATCTCTTCTGTAGAGAGATGCATATGATTGGTGGAAGACGGTTCCACATGCTCTGGATGATCCACCAGTTCTAACCTATGATGATTTCTTGCAGGAATTCGAGCAGAAGTATACTCCGAGAGAGTATAAAGATGCAAAGAAGATGGAGTTCTTGAGTCTGAGACAGGATACTAGGACAGTGACCGAGTATGAGATCGAGTTTATCCAGTTGAGTCACTATGCTGGTGGGATCATTTCTGACTAGTTTGACAGGTGTAGGAGGATTGAGGAGGGACTGAGACCCTCTATCATGTGCATCATTGCAGGCTCTCAGTATCAGGATTTCTCCCAGTTAGTTGCAGGTGCCAAGAGTGTTGAGAGGGCGCAGAATCTTACAGCAGCTGCCAGGGTTGAGGAGACCAGAGTTAGGAGACCCCAGAGTGAGGCAGGGTCTTCATCAGTGAAGAGAGGCCGAGGGGGACATTTTCAAAGGTTTAGTAGGAGTCAGGGGCAGTTTGGCAGGTCAGTACAGTAGCAAAGACAGAGATAGAGACCTGCAATTTTAGTGGCTAGTGCTCCGACCCCAGTGGCTCAGAGACCTACTCCACCTACTTGCGTTCATTGTGGTAGAGTACACAGAGGTGTCTGCTGGTGGAGAGGTGCTTCAGGAGTGTGTTTTAGATGTGGGTCATCAGACCATTTTATCATAGATTGTCCCGAGCCACCAAAGGTTAGGCAGGCAGATACTACATCTTCTAGACATAGTGTCAGAGGGGGTCGTGGTGGCAGAGGTTTTAGTAGAGGTGGTCACCCTAGGTTTAGTCAGAGAGGAGGCTCTATATCCGGAGGTAGTAGGCCAGATGAGGCTGGGCCATCTCAGCGGGTTTATGTGATGCAGAGGCAGCCAGATGCTTCAGCCATCATTGCAGGTACATTTTCTTTATTTGGTATTTCAGTCCTTGCTCTATTAGATCCTAGATCTACGCATTCATACATAAGTGCATCCATCTTGCCTGTGTCTGAATTGCATTTTGAGTCCCTAGGATTTGATGTCTTGGTGACAAATCCTTTAGGGCATAGTGTTATTGTGAGCAGGGTGCATCGAGATAGTCCAATTGTTGTTCAGGATGAGGAGTTTCTCGGTGACCTGATTGAGATGCCTTTTAGGGAATATGATCTGATTTTCGGCATGGATTGGTTATCCAAGCATGGGGCTGTGGTAGACTGTCAAAAGAAATGTGTTAATTTGAGAACACGGGATGGTAGGGATGTTATAGTATCTAGTAAGCAGAGGTATCTTTCATCTATGTTTGTTTCAGCTGGGAGAATGATTCGGAAGGGAAGTGAGGCTTATCTTGCTCATGTTGTAGTTACTAGAGTACTGGGATCCCTGCTTGAAAGTATACCCACAGTTGCTGAGTTTTCAGATGTTTTCCCTGATGAGTTGCCAAGGGTACCTCTTGAGAGAGAAGTGGAATTTGGTATCGATTTGTTGCTTGGTACCACTCCTATCTCTATTACCCCATATCGGATGGCACCTGCTGAGTTGAGAGAGTTGAAGGTGCAGTTGCAGGAGTTATTGGATAAAGGGTTTATCCGCCCTAGTGTGTCCCCGTGGGGAGCACCTGTGTTGTTTGTGAAGAAGAAGGATGGCACCATGAGATTGTGTATTGATTATAGGCAGTTGAATAAGGTGACCATCAAGAACAAGTATCCTTTGCCTCGGATAGATGATCTCTTTGATTAGTTGAAGGGAGCAGCAGTATTCTCTAAGATTGATCTGAGATCAGGATACCATCAGTTGAGAGTCAGAGATGTGGATGTACCCAAGACAGCTTTTCATACGAGGTATGGGCATTATGAGTTTCTGGTGATGCCCTTTGGATTGACGAATGCACCAGCAGTTTTTATGGATTTGATGAACAGGGTATTCAGACCATATTTGGATCAGTTTGTGGTAGTCTTCATTGATGACATCTTAGTGTATTCCCATAATGAGGAGGATCATGATAGGCATTTGCGGATCATATTACAGACTCTGAGAGAAAAGCAGTTGTATGCTAAACTGTCTAAGTGTGAGTTCTGGCTTGATCAGGTAGCTTTTCTTGGTCATGTGGTTTAAGCAGAGGGTATTAGAGTTGATCCGAGTAAAATTGAGGCTATCTTGAATTGGAGTCCACCAAAGACTGTGACAGAGATTAGAAGTTTTCTGGGATTGGCAGGCTATTATCGTCGGTTTGTGAAGGGTTTTTCTATAATAGCTACACCACTCACCAGATTACTTCGAAATGGAGTTAAATTTGTGTGGACAGATCAGTGTCAGGTGAGTTTTGAGTAGCTGAGGGAGATGTTGACTCAAGCTCCTGTCGTTACCTTGCCTGTGGAAGGTAAACCATATGTGATATATAGTGATGCTTCACACAATGGTTTAGGTTGTGTTTTGATGAAGGAGGGTAGAGTCATTGCTTATGCCTCTTGACAGTTGAAACCGCATGAGATGAATTATCCAACACATGATTTGGAATTAGTAGCAATAGTCTTTGCCTTGAAGATTTGGCGGCATTATTTGTATGGGGAAAAGTGTTTCATTTATACAGATCCCAAGAGTTTGAAATACCTGGGTGTTCAGAGAGAGCTGAATCTTCGGCAGAGGCGATGGTTAGAGTTGATTAAAGACTATGACTGTTTGATTGATTATCATCCTAGTAAGGCAAATGTTATTGTTGATGCCTTGAGTCAGAAATCTTTGAGTTGAGAGCATTGCATGCTAGATTTGAGTCTTCTGATGATGGTGCTTTGATGGCTCTGTTGCAGTTGATGCCAGTCTTATTGGATCATATTAGGGAGGCTCAATTAGCAGATGAGAGAATTTAAAAAATTGTGTTAGTTTGTCAGAAAGGGAAAAGTCGAGACTTTTATGTGAGGGATGATGGCAGTCTATGGTACAGAGATAGATTGTGTATTCCTGATGATGCATAATTGAAAAGAATGATATTAGAGGAAGCACATCAGTCACTTTTTGCTATGCACCCTGGGAGTACCAAGATGTATCAGGACTTGAAGCGACATTATTGGTGGTTAGGTATGAAGAGGGACATAGCAGAGTTTGTATCCAGATGTCTCACTTGTCAGAAAGTGAAGGCTGAACACCAAGTTCCTTCAGGATTGCTCCAACCTTTATCAGTGCCAAAGTGGAAATGGGAGCAAGTGACAATTGATTTTGTGACTGGACTACCTTTGACTCAGAAGAAGCATGATGCAATCTGGGTGATAGTTGATCGGATGACGAAGACAGCTCATTTTCTTCCAGCTTGGATGGATTATTCTCTTGAGAGGTTGGCTAAGCTGTATATCAATGAGATAGTCAGGTTGTATGGAGTCCCAGTTTCTTTGGTGTTGGATTGAGATCCCCGATTTACTTCAAGGTTTTGGAAGAGTTTGCATAATACTCTGGGTTCTCGATTGCATTTTAGTAATGCTTTCCATCCTCAGACAAATGGACAGTCAGAGAGAGTGATACAGATTTTGGAGGATATGTTGAGGAGCTGTATCATTGATTTTACTGGGAATTGGGACAGATTTTTGCCATTAATTGAATTTGCTTATAACAATAGTCATCAGTCGAGTATTGAGATGAATCCTTATGAGGCATTATATGGCAGGAGATGCAGGACACCTTTGTGTTGGGATGAAGTTGGAGAAGGTAAACTGGTTGGTCCCGATTTGATTAAGGAAACAGAGGAGAAGGTGAAGGTGATTCGGGGTCGTTTGAAAGCAGCTTCATACCGACAGAAATCTTATTCAGATTTAAAGAGAAGAGACATAGAGTTTAGTGTGGGAGATAAAGTGTTTCTGAAGATTTCTCCATGGAAGAAGATTTTGAGATTTAGCCGCAAAGGGAAGTTGAGTCCTCGTTTCATAGGACCATATGAGGTGTTGGAGAGAGTTAGCCCAGTGCCTTATAGACTAGCTTTGCCGCCTGAGTTTGATCAAATACATAATGTTTTTCATGTCTCGATGCTTCGGAAATATAGGTCTAACCCATCTCATATCTTGTCAGTGGAGTCCATTGAGGTGAGTCCAGATCTAACTTACGAGGAAGAACCAGTGGCGATTTTGGCACGAGAGGTTAAAGAATTGAGGAATAAGAGGGTGCCACTTGTGAAATTCCTTTGGAGGAATCATGCCACTAAGGAGGCGACATGGGAAAGTGAGCAGTCGATGCAGAGTCAGTTTCCCCAATTGTTCCAGACTTGAGGACAGGTAATTTCGGGGATGAAATTTATTTTAGGGGGGAGAATTGTAACATCCAAAATTTTTAAAAATTTCTAATTTTTGGAAAATTTGATAAAATAAATTATAATTTAAAAGGATAAATTAAATTAATAGTTTTAAATGAAAATTTAAGGGATTTTAAATGAAAAAGTGGAATATATATAAGATATATATGCAAAATATACATAACATATATAAAAGTCAACACTTTTTAAAAGAAAAGGGTATTTTGGTAATTAAATCTTATAAATTCAAAATTAATAAAATAATTCAAAAACAAATTAATTTTGAATGAAAGAGGGAAATTAGGACTTTTAATTTATTAAAAAAATAATTAAATAATTAAATATTAAATTATTTTAATATATATATATATATATGTGGTTAAAAAAAAGATGAAAAGGAAAGAATATTTAAAAGTCTTCTTCTTCTTCTTCTTCTTCTCAAGAACGTGAATTCCATGGATGATTGAAGACCAAGGATTTGCGTCTTCCATACTCCATATATTGAAGGAATTAACAAGTTTCAAGTGGATTTTTGGTGATTTCCACCAAAATTAGTAAGTTTCCATCTCTTTTCTTTGAATTCCTTGGAAATTTAGATTATGTGAGAGTTTGGATTTTTATGTAGTATGTTATAATTGTTGAAATTGGTGTGTATGATGTTATTTTGGGCAGTTAACAATGATTCTAAGGTTAGATTGAAGAGATGATGGAGTTTGGTTAAAGAATAGTGAAGAGAGAGAATTTAGAGTTATGGATTTTTGGGATTTTGAAAACATGAATTTTAATTGTGCAAATTGATTCCAAATGAGTTGTTTTGATTCATAAACAAGTATTTTAAAGTCAAATATTGGATTTGGTGGTGTTAGGTTGGAGTTTGAGAATGGAAGTGGAGATTTAGGGTTTTGGAAAAGTAATTTTCCAAAGTGGTTGAATTGCGTGATTTTATTTGTTTAAGCATGTTGTTTAGTGTTAAAAGTGATGAATATAAGCTTGGCATGAGTAATGGATTGTGTTGGAATGGAAAACCTTCAATGGGGGAAGGTTAGGCCATTTTTGAGATTTTGTATATAAGAGTGTATTTTTATAATGTAAATGATTTAAATGTATTAAAATATGTTTTTAATAATATAAATAAACTTAAAATACTAATTTAATTGTAGTAGAATGGAATTCTAATGTTGAAGTAAGGAAAGGATAAATTTTTGGAAATTTATTGGAGTGATGTGTAATTATGATTTAATGTTGGAAATGCCATTAAATGTGATACTAAATTATTATTTGTTATCACATTTGGTTTAGGCATTGAGGGAGGTTGATTTGCTTCATCCAAATGGTGAAGGGCAAGTTGAAAAGATTGGATTGAAGGTTGTTTTTAGCTTGCTTTGGGTTGCTAGTGGAGGTATGTACAAACTTTTAATATAATGTCTATATTTGCATAACATTTGGGCTTAACACATTTTGGTTGAAAAATGTGTTAAGTTACTTGGTTCATTGATTGTGTATGAATAATATGCTATGACATTTGTAATGTCATATATGTGTTAAATGCATTGTGAAAAGCCATTGATAATGGCTAATTTGTGTAGCATGTGAAATATGCATATTATGTGAAAATACCCAAAGTAATTGGGTAATTTGTTGTGAATGCAAAAATGAGATATGTGTAATAATGAAATGAATTGATATTGATAAAAAAGAGAAAAGTGAGAAAAAGAAATGTGAAAATAAGGCAATGTGCCTAGATTGAATATATAAAAATGAGAAAGAGATTAATAATGAGAAATATGAATAAATTGTGTGCCTAGTATGTTATTTAATTTTCAGAGTTCTGGGTTTGACGGCATGCCTATGATTGGCTACGGGCTATACGCTGGAATGGTGAAAAGACTAGGTTGTAATCCAGGCCAGCTGATAAATATGATGTTTTTGGGGTGAAAAGAGTGGGTCGTAAGCCTCAAAAACTGTAGCCGTCTAGCCGGGTTGAGAACCAAGATACTGGGGCCTAAGGGTCTAGCCAGGTTGAGGTCCAAGAGACTGTGGCTGTTACATTATCCATGGATATATATATTGCCTACGGGGCTAGACACATGGTGTCATTATAGACCAAAGCAGTAACTCTGAAATTTGAATAGCATATTAGATCCTTTTTGGGCCCATGCTTGTCTTTGTTTTAATGTGAATTATGAATTTGATACAATTGAGTAATATAATATTATGAGTTGTGCTTATGAAATATTTTAAAAATATAAGAAAGTGGATTGATGTGACATCGATATGCATTATGCATTTGGTATTGCATGGAGTTATATTGTTATTATCAAAGTTTATACCACTAGGCTTCGGCTTAGTGCGATTGTTTCCATCGAGCAGGTGACATGGTAGACCCACTTGAGTCAGAGAGTTCTTCTAGACCAGGTCGGGTCTAGACTCGTAGTTGAGCTTGTAGAGTTGCTATCGAGATCAGAAACAATGCCAGCAACATGTATATATTTTTATGTTATTGTACATTTTGAGTTTTATACATAATATATTATGTTTTGAATTTTACGTATTGTATATTATAAAGAATGTTTGGGTCAATGTATTTGAAATGGGAGAGTAAGTGTGTTTTAAATTATATATATCTATATGTATAAATGTTTGATAAAATTGGTGAAATTGAGAAGTTTGGTTGAGAGGGTGATTGAAAATTATTGGGAGTGTTTTCTTTTTACTGGTTGAGTAATTGCTAAATTTTGGGATATCCAAAATACAAACAAAACTCTGGTGAATTTTTCTTAGAGATTTTTATATATATTATTTATTTTGGGTTCTTGTAACAAGTAAATAATATTTATTTTCTATTTAATTTTTATATATTTAGAATTTGAAATTTTAAGTTGGAAATTAAAAAAAAAAATTTGTAAATCCGTCTGTGACATTTTTGTACCATATATGCATATTTTACATATGCTAGAAATATGTTTTGTACGTATATAGGGTATAAGTGTGTTGCACCCCCGTACCCCATATATGCACACCACATACACCCACTCAACACGCGATATACGTATACCGGATAAAAGGGGTGCCACGGTTCATATTAAACAACCCAAAATGTTTCGCTTCTATAATAATATGAGAAAACTTAAAACATTTCATATATATATTTATGTTATAGAACATAATAGATAAAACATTTATGTATTAAGCAGCGAAAAATGTAGTTGTATTTACATATATATATATACATCAAAATCAATGTTTACAAAACATAAAGTTTATACATGTTTGGTAGTTCGTCTATGATCTTTAAGCCCACAATCAACACTTTAAAGTCTAGACTCGACTCGGTCTAGCTGAACTCTCCGGTTCTACCCTGTCACCTGTGCGACGAACCATAATCGCGCTAAGCCATAGGCTTAGTGGTACAAACCAAAAATACAATATGCTTTAATGCAATGTCAATGTCATACTTTCAAGTAATAGAGACAATATTCAGAAATGCTATATTTCATAACATTACATTTCATTATTTTATTCAATTATTTCACCATTTATGATTCACATTGAAACAAAGACAAGCATGGACCCAAAAGAATTTAATATCCTATTCAAAGTTCAGAGTTACTGCTTTGATCCATAATCACATTCATCAAGCCCGTAGGCAATATATATATCTATCCATGGATAGTGTAACAGACCCAGTCTCTTGGACCTCAACCCGGCTAGACCCTAGGACCCCAGTCTCTTGGTCCTCAACCCGGCTAGACTGTTACAGTTTTTGAGGCTTACGACCCGGTCTTTTCACCCCAAAAAATCATATTTCACATTTTTCAGCTGGGCTTGGCTTACGACCCGGTCTTTTCACTTGCCCAGCTATTCATAGGCATGCCGCCAAACCCAGAACTCTGAAAATTGAATAACATATTAGACAAACAATTAATTCATTTATCTCATTATCAATCTCTTTCACAATTCATTTCTCATTTCATTTCTCATAATCAAACTAGGCAACCATGCCCTAATTATTTCATTTGCATCATTATAGCCAACAACAATGGCTTCACATCTCATCATTAAAGTATACATAACCAATTGCATTGGACATACATTTTGAATGATCATCATATCTTTCACATTATGCAAATCATAACATTAATCAAATGTATTAATAATGTAATAAATTACTTAACACATTTACAACCCAATGTGTTAAGTCCCAAAGTCATGTAATTATATGCAATAATGTAGGGTTTGTACTTACCTCAAGAGCAACTCACACTAATCTATCAACCTCCTCTTCCAAAAATCCTCAACACTTGGATTAGGGCAACTCAATCTCTTCAAAACCTAATCCAAAAGGGATGATACACGCTTACTTAGAGATACACATGAGATAATATGGACAAGAATCAACTAGGGCAAACTCTACACATGACACTCTCAACAACACGGGCGTGTCCATGATCGTGCCCTAAATCCACAACACAGAAGCTTTGACACGCTCTGAAACACGGGCGTGTCACTGGATGTGTCATTCATTCTGTCTCACAGAAACATTGACATGTCCAACAACACGGGCATGTTCATGGCCTTGTCAATTCTTCCACAACACATTAGCTATGACACGCTTAGTGACATGGGCATGTCACTGGTCGTGTCAATCCACCAACATCATAATAGCTATGACACACTCAGTGACATGGGCGTGTCACTACTCGTGTCACCCATCTAGGAAACAGAACCATTGACACGCCTAAAGACTTGGCTGTGCTCATGGGTGTGTCAGGCCAAAAATCCTGATTTCGGCAACAACAACATCACATCCAACAAACCTCTTACTTCCACTATTTTCTACTTCAAACAAACTTAACTAAACACACCCATAAACCATAATAACTTGCAAAAACACCAAAACAATTCAAAACATACATCAAACACCAATTCACAACCATCACATACATACAACTCAAACACAACACTTGCTCTTCCAACACCAAACTTAACTCTATCTCTTCAATCAAACTCCAAAGTCAAAATCAATTAAACCAAACACTCTCAAATATACCGCAACCAAATATACACATACCATCAACAATCAACCACCAAACTCAAAACACAAACTTAAAAGAAAACAAGGGAATCAAGTGGAAAACTTACCAAAAGTGATGAAAATCTTTAGAATTCCAACTTGATCACTTGAAACATCCTTCAATCTTGAGTTTGGAAAGACAAAATCTCACTTTCTCTCTTGCTATGGAGTTAGCAGGCCAAGGAGAAAAGAAAAGAAGAAGAAGATGAATAGAACACAAGTCAACTCTCTCTTAACCAGTCAAACTACCTTTAATTCTCAACCAAGCAAATTAAATAATAAAATATTCATAAATATCCTCATCCACTTCCTTTAATTTCCATTTCAATTAATTTAAAAATAAATAAATCTTCTTTTGACCTTCCATTTCTTTGACTTGTATATGTTGTATATATCTCTATATATACAACATATACACTCTTCTCTTGACCTCTTTTCTCTTTCCACTTAAACATATACACTTATAACATTGAATTTAAATATAACAATAAGTATTCCAGAACTTTTAGAGTATACTTTGGGATATTACACTTGCCTCTTTCACCAAACTCAACCCTTTTTTTTCTCTTCAATCCAAACCCAAAAATCAAAGTTACCAAGACAAAACACTTCAAACACACCAAAATAACCATAAACACATCTATAACAACCAATCCAACAAACTCAAGAACACAAACTTAAAAGAAGACAAAGGAACAAGTTGGAAACTTACCAAAAGTGAAGAAAATCCTTAAAACTCCAACTTGATCTCTTGAAATACTTCAATCTCTTGAGCTTGGAAGCAACAAAATCTCTTTTCCTTTGGTTGATAAGGGTGGCCGGCTCACTAGAAGGAAAGAAGAAGATGAAGATGAAAGAAAAAGAAAGAAAGAAAGAAAGTCAACTACTTAAACACCCACTCTCTCCTCAAATCACTTTCCGCAAAGTGATTAAACAATATAATATTAAATCCACTTACATCATCTTCCACTAACATAAATAAATCCATTTAATTAATCAAAATATCTCTTTTGACTTATAAAACCCATTGACATGTATATATATTTTGTATATATCCCCATATATACAACATATACACATCTCCTCTTATTCCATTCATCATATATACACTTTAAATTATTTAATCCAATTCTCACAAATAAGCATTCCAAAATTTAGGGTATCAATCTTATCCTCTTTTCAAGATGAGAGTATTCAAGATGTGAAGAGAGAAGAAGCTCTACTCAATGAACTTCCCTTAGCTTGAATGTTGCTCTTCTATTTTGTTTTCTTTAATATTTAATTGGAATAATAATATTTTTTCAAATTATGTTTGTTCAAATAAATTATTTTCATTAAATTTTTCATGGTCTTTTTTCATTTTTTTTTGCTTAACCGATGACAAATTTAGCTTGATGTTCATAAATTAGTGTATCTATGAATTATGATTTGAATGACTTTACTAGGTGAGGCAATTGTTCTATAGCATTGAGTTGTGTATTCTTACTTAGAGTGGGCTCCTACATAATGAACTTTGTCTAGATCCTAGTCGATCTTAGAACATGCTTTGACAAACTTTTGAGGCAAAATTGAACTCTATTTATTTAAGGGTGAGATGATCTAGGCATTGTTTAGTAACCAATAACTAGTATCCACCCAATTAAATATAAATTCCTAGTTGTCCCTTTGAGCCTTTATAAGATTTTAACTTTCTCTTTATTGACTTACAAATCCAATGACCTACCCTGAGCAATTGTTACACTTTTGATAAGTCATACGATCACTAACTTAAAAAGGGAAAGAATATCAAAGAAAGGAATGTATAGTCAAGACCATAAGGGTAGTTGAAGTTTACCTAATATTAGACCTAATATCTCCAATTCATTATGATGACATCAGGACAACAAATTATTTATCCATGTTGAAATAAGACTCACTCTACTCCACTCATCCATATATAGAAGTATAGAATGGTGCAAGCAAGATAATTCTTTTGGATCTAGGACCCAATAACAATAAAAAAAGGAAAAAAAGGAAAAAAAAACAAAAAACAAAAGAACAAAAGAGACAAAAAAGCAAAAAAAGAATAAAAAAGAAAAAAGAAAATGGGTCCGAGTTTGTGCAAAAGCAAAAGGAAAAGATGAAGATCATCTTAATCAGGTCTATATTTCTTCCAAGGAGATAGAAGGAAATTGAAGTCTAGCAACATTGCTCCCAATTGCCTATGGCTCGACAGAAGAATATAGTGTGAAGATTTATCAGCAGTGTCACATCAGCTCCATCTCAAAATGGCCTTCACTTAAACCATATACCTTATAGACCCCATTTCAAGCCTATCAAAGACCTGTTGATCTCTCTTAGTAGGTAGAGTCTATTAGTGGAGATAGTTTGAATAAGCATGCATATGAGATACACAATATTCAAACTCAATGAACCTTTGGCAAAGTGATGTGTATGTGTCTATCTGAAGTGCAACATTTCTTGTTTAAATGGAAATGATTCCCGAGTTTAGTACTGTAACTAGGGTTTCCATGTTATAGATGTGCTAATTTGGAAAAATCGAGTCCTAAGATATAATAACAATAATTTGACAAATATAATGACACTAATTTGATAAAGCCAAAATATGATTTTAAGATTTAAAAAAAATGTTTTTATCATACAAAGCCTTTAAGTTAAGGGAAGTATGTTGCATTGTTAGACCTCAAATGAAATATTGGACGAAAGATGCTAATGAAAGAATCACTTGCAAGGTCATATCATGAAGCAGTTATCAACCAAAATGATATCTCCCATAACTTTGGCTACCATGCTTGGGGCCTCCACTACTCATGTTTTCAACATCTTGAAGATAAAAGCCATAAATGTAAAGCCTTCTGTCATTCCAATGCAAGACCTAAACGAGCATCTGGAAGGAATCAACGGGAGCACTTTAGCTGATCACCTTGGTCTATGAGTTGATGGAACCACTGTAAGTATCATTCATGCATATCATGCATACATAAGCATGTCAAGCTGCATTTTTTTTGTCTTGTATTCCTTTTCAAAGTAAACAACAGATACTCTATGAAGTAAAGATGAAGCGGATATGGAGTCAGGGGGCATGGAAGGCCCATTGCTTGAGAAAGATCTAGTTATTTTACAAAATAAAGAAGAAATCCATGCTTGTACTAAGAACTAGACAACACAAACATCAATATGAGCCTGCATGGGAAAAATCATTGGTTTGAGCCTACACAGAGAGCAAAGATTCTCTTTTTAATTTTTTGAGTAGATGCATGTACAAAATATTTTTAGGCTCACTTTCAATATTTTTCCATGCAGGGGGCAAGCAGAAGATATAAGGGCTAGCTAAAAATAACTAAATTTTTTGCAAAAGAAAGAAAAAAAAAACAAAACAAGAAGAAAGTAAGAATTTCAAAAGAATGAATATACAAAAGACAAAAGATCAGTCCAGCTAGAACAGCTAAAGCCAATATAAGACAAATCTCTAAAGGGTGAAGACCCAATGACTAAGGATGAAGATCCAAGGTCCAAGGATGAAGATCCATTTTGAATGGTGGAGACTCGATCTCCAAAGGGTGAAGACCCAATGACAAAGGATGAAGATCGAAGGTCCAAGGATGAAGATCCATTTTGAGGGTAAAGACCCATAATCCGTTGATGAATGGAGCAAATGTCTAGAAGAAAGTAAAATTCCCAGATGATAGAAGGTCAGTCCAGCTAGAAGAGCTAGAGTCAATCCATTGAAGAATGGATCAAATGGCTAGAAAAAAGTCATGATAGAAGATCAGTCAGCTAGAAAAGCTAAAATTTATTGGCTAAAAGAAGCCAAAACTCTTAAATTTATAAAAGGTAATCAAAATCCAGTCTCGGGTCAAAAATCCAAATCCATTTTAGGGTCGAGAACCCAAAATTCAATCTTAGGTCGAGAACTCAAAACAAGTTTAGGGTCAAGAACCCAAAATCTAGTCTCGAGTCGAGAATCCAAATCCAGTTTAGGGTCGAGAACCCAAAATCTAGTTTGGGGTCAAGAACCTAAAATTTAGTCTTGGGTCGAGAACCCAAAATTCATTTTTGGGTCCAAAACCCAATCTAGTCTCAGGTACATAACCCAAATCCAGTTTCAGGTCAAAAACTCAAATCCAGTCTAGGGTTGAGAACCCAAGACTAGTTTTGGATCGAGGACCCAAATTCAGTTTTATGTCGAGAACCAAAACTCACCTCAAGTCTAGAACTCAAATCATTTTTTAATCCAGAACTGCCTCAGGTCTAGAACCCAAATCATTTTGAGTCCATAACTCACCTCGGGTCCAGAACCCAAATTATTTTTGAGTCCATAACTCATTTCGAGTCCAGAACACAAATCATTTTTTAGTCCAGAACCCAAATCTTTTTCGAGTCTAGAACTCATTCCGGATCCAGAACCCAAAATCCAGTCTTGGGTCTATAACCCAAATCAACTTGGGTCTAGCTCTGGTCCAGAACCCAATCAATCAACCTCGGGTCGAGAACCCATCCTCATCCAAAATCATCTCAAAGTCATATTGCTATTCACTCTCTTCTACTGAAGTCTCAGATCATTCAAGCAGGGAGAAAATTGTAGACCCTTAATTTTGGACCTAATCCAATCTGGCCCTAATTAAAAAGAAAGTCAGATCAAGCCTAAAGATTTAAATAGTCTGTAATAATTTTGATAGCCAAAAATGGTTTGAATCTAAAAAAAAAAGTTGGCCCGACCCAAGTTTTGTCGAATTGGCATGCTCAATTCACCATAGGACCTTGCCTGTGGCAAATTGGCTGTCCAATTCACCACAGGTGATGCCTATGGCAAATTGGACATACCAATTCGCCACAGGCAAGGTCCTATGGTGAATCGAGCATGCCAATTCGACAAAACTTGGGTCGGGCCAACTTTTTTTGAGATTTGAATCATTTTTGGCTATTAAAATTCTCTATAGGACTTGCCTATGGAAAAATTGGCCATACCATTTTGCAATTTTCCATAGGCCCACAGCTGGGGAGAATTAGCTACCCTAATTTTGCTTTCCCCGTAATCCAGCCTCCATTTGGTTTATTATCCTTCCTTAATTTAAATGGACTCAGTTTTAAACACATATGAGGTTTAGGGTTAAGTGTTTTTATGTCCCTATAAATATATGATTAACACACAAAGTATAGGGGGGCAACAATTGCTAATTAAGAAGAGACACACCAAGAAAGAAACCTAGCAAACAGACATACTTTTGGACCTTTTTTTTTCAGTGACTTGGACTTTGGGACTTTTAACTTCAACATCAACAACATAAAACCCTAGCAATCAAAAGGAAAATGAGAGAGAAGCATAAAACAGAAGAACAACCATTCAAAGGTAGTGACCTACTGCCTTAGTCTTGCTCAACCATAATTTCAACATGCATTTGTGGTGGACACAACAAACAATGGTATACTCTAAATTAATTCAATATAACATGCTTTGATGGTTAAATATTGAATATGATTATTCTTTATCTAAATTAATTCTAGTAGATTGTCTTTATAATTCACAGCAGGTTATGTGTTTAGATTTATTTCATCTAGTATTCAAACAATCATAGTAGATTTATTTTTCCAACATTAGAAACTCTAATCCTATTTTCATAAACCCTAATCCTTTTTTAGAAAAAACCTAAACTCTAGTACTATTTTTCATAAAAATTACAAATCATAATTTACTCAAACCCTAAATGCTAATTTATCCTTAGTTTATTTTTCCTAGTAGCCAAATTCTTTTCTTAATTATCCAGTAGTTTAACCATCTTCAAAAATATGTATAAAATGTTAGTTTTTCAAAAGAAAACCCTATTTTATAAATCTAAACCCTAGAATCTTATTTTTTTTAAATCTAAACCCTAATTTTATTCAAGAAACCCTAATTGAGATGAAAACCCTATATTTATATATATTGCTTTATTTAAATTTGGATGCATGCTTATTATATGTCTTGAATGGATGATTCCTTAAAATTGTACATGTTGATGGATGATTTATTTTTGTATTATTTTATCATGAATTATTGAACGTTTGTTCATTGATTTATTTTTTGTTTCAAGAAATTGTAAGAGGTTTGTTTTCTTGTTATGGGTACCTCATTTGTTAGATCTCATGTAATATAATTTATTTAAGTTTTGGATTAATGTAAAGATTATGTTTCCACCAATTAGTGGGTATCCTATTTTATTTGTTTTCTTTTGGACATTGGACAATTATAAAGGCATGTTTCCATCCATGGATGGGTGCCTATTCATTTTGTTTTGAACTCATCGTGATTTTAATGAAGTGATTATTTGCTTTTATGATTGCATGTATTATGGATAAAATAATTATAATTAAGAATTTTAAAATTTTAAGACTTGAAAAGGAGGTAGGTTCCAATGAATTGGGCGCTGTGGGATTGCTGGGTCATTCTCACCTTCCCCATACATACCCAACTGTCTAAACCCAATAGGCGGTTAGGGATTCCTTAGGAATCAAGTCATCCACCCCGTTCTTTTTCCTGACCCATCCGAGTGGTGACTCCATTTTCTTCAGGTTTAGGCCCGTGTTCTCTAAGTCCCTGAGCCTAACAGTGCTAAAGTTGCAAGAACCATTTCACATGGGAGTGGGGGCAAAAATCCCCACTCACACTCTTGCTTTTTAAGCTTTAAATTTACCATTTGTAATATCCTAAAGTATACCCTAAAAGTGTTGGGGTTATTGTTGTATTTGAATTCAATGTGTGTATTGAAGGGAAAGAGAAAAGAAGTGAAGAGAAGATTTGGGAAATATAAATGCAATATATATGACATATACATATACTTACATATACAACACATATACATGATATATATATAATGGTGTAGGAAAAGTGAGTTGTATATATATATATATGTGATTAATAATAATGATAATAAGGACAAAAAGAAAAAGAAGAAGAAAGTCAAAAGAAATGGTGTGTGATGGAGATTTAATTGTATTAATATTATTAATATTATTATTGTTATTATTATTATTATTGTTATTATTATTATTATTATTATTATTATTATTATATATGATAAGAATGAAAGAAAGAACGAGATCTTTCTTTCTTCTTCTTCTCCTTCGTCTTCTTTTTCTTAGTGAACGAGAGAGAGAGAGAGAGAGAGAGAAGCTAGAGAGAGAAAGATGATTTTGCTTCTAATTACACCAAAGATTGAGGATATCAAGAGATTTGCAAGTGGAGTTGAAGATTTGGCAAGCTATTCATGTAAGTACTTACCTTTTTAGTTGATTTTATTGATTATGTATATATAAATCTTTCTCTTCTTGTTTTGGATTTCTTTTGGATTGAGGTTATGATTGGTGTATAAGATGATGGAAATGAAAGATTGAAGTATGTAATTGTGTTGAATTGATAGTTTAGTGATGATATTGGGGTAATTGTGAAGATGGTGATGAATTGTTGAGTTAGGGTTTAGTATGAATAAATTGGTATTTGGAATAATTGATTATAGTGATGTATATATATATATATATTGATTATTATGATGATATAATGAAGATATATAAATGTTAAAGTGATAGGGAATTGATAAAGATGATTAAAGATGATGATTAAAAGGGTTGTGGTATGAATTTTGAAGGGCTTGGTCTTTAAATACTTGAAGGACACGGCCAAGATATGAGAGACACGGCCAAGTTAGGGCAAACTTGGCCGTGTTGGATGATTTTTGGAGAGACACGGCCACTGGCTTGGCCGTGTCCCTTGACCGTGTTTGCCATTGCCTAGTTTATGTTGAGAGACACGGCCGTGTCCCTTGCCCGTATCTGCTACTGGATTTTTGTGTTGAGAGACACGGACACAAGCTTGGCCGTGTCCATTGCCCGTGTTTGCTACTGCCTGAATTGTTGTTGAGCGACATGGCCACAAGCTTGGCCGTGTCCCTTGAGTGTGTTGGCTAATGATGTTTGTTCTTGATTATTCCTACATTGTTGGATCCTCCAAAGGTCTTGTTGTATTTACACTTTAAATATACTTAAACAAAGATGACCTAAACTAATGTATATTAAGGATTTGAAATCTATGAATAAGGTAAAGTATATATGTGAATAGCAATGATTGATCATACATTTGATGGTAATGAAGATGCATATGATATTATATAAACAATGTTATGTTATATACATTGTGAATCTAGTGAATTGTGATGTGTTATATGAATGATGCACTTTATAATGTGAAGGATATGATGAGGTAATTGATTATGTAAAATTGAATAATGAAATATTATAGTATGATTTGAGACATGATGTGATATGAAGCCATTGTTATTGGCTATGATGATTCAAATGTGATATGAAGCCATTGTTATTGGCTATGATGATTCAAATGTGATATGAAGCCATTGTTATTGGCTATGATAATTCAATTGAGAATGAAATTGATAAATGAATTGTATAGCTAATGTGTTATTCCATTTTCAGAGTTTGTTGTTGGTGGCATGCCTAATAAGTGTAACAATCTCTTGAAGTTAGGTTGGATTGAATCCTTGAAGCCTAATTGAGATGTTACCACCCTTGAAGCTAGGTTGGGTTGGTTCTTGAAGCCAAGTTGGGTTGAAGCTTAGCATGCTTTGCTCCCCTTGAAGCTTGGTTGAATCTAATCCTTGAAGCCTAGTTGGGTCTATGATATTGATAAATGAGATAAATAAACCAAAACATTACTCTGAAAATTGAATGGCATATTAGTGTGTTGTTTGGGCCCGAGTCTGTCTTTGTTGTTAAGGTGATATTTAAATGTTGAAATAAATAAGTAATGAGATCCATGGTTGCCTTTATTGGAAGTGTGATTTATGATTGATGAATTGTGAATACAATGATGTTATGAAGTATGATTTGTAATGTGTGTATTGATATATTGAAAGTGAATATGACTTGAGGAGCTTTGTTAAGATATGAATTTATGAAAATGTTGTATGATGTGTAAATTGTATATGAATGTGGAATTTGTGAGAATTGTTTTCATAAAGGTTTGGATAGGTCATAAAATGGTGCTTTATTGAAATGATATATATATTTATATGTATATGAGATAAAAAAAGCAAGTATTGAGTTGTGAATGTTCTATGTAATTATATATCTAATTTATGAAATTAGTGGGAACATAAGAAGAATGCATTGAGAAAGGAAAATGTGGTAAGAGAACCATAAAACATAATGCTAAAAATATGAGGTATGATTCTTATGATAAAGTGTATTTTATTATTTATTTGTACTACTAAGCTCTCGGGCTTAGCGCGGATGTTTAATCGTGCAGGTATTTACGCGGTTGATCGAAAAGTCTAGATGTTATGCCACGAGAAGGGTAAGAGTGTCTCGAGACCAACTAGAAGGTGATGCATACATATGTGATTTTAATTATGCTGTATTTTTATATAAGAATAATGGTTTTTCTTAAATGTTCTTTAATTTAATGTAATATTGATTGAACTTGAATAAAGGTTTTTTTTAAAGTGAAACAAAAAGTGACATTCTTATACTTTATATACGTATTGTATGTATACCAGGTATATGTATAGTACTTATATAGAGTATGGGGGTGTTACAACATTATTCTTCAAACAACCAATTCACCCCTCTTTTGGTTGCTAGTTTGGGATAATAATTGGTATCAGAGCTAGTGAATTTCTTCAAACTTCGTTGTGAAATTTTGATTCAAAATTGCAACCATTTCATTAACAAACAACTTCACACATGGAAACTTAAATTCAAACTTCGATGGAATGGATTACTCCTATTGGAACACAAGATGTTCTTATTCCTAGACAATGAAGGAGTTAAGCTTTGGGATTTTATTGAAAATGAGTGGAAAGCTCCTACTCATGAAGTTGATGGTGCCAAATTTCCTCTTCCTAAATCACAATGTTCTAGTGTCAATGTGAGAGATCTATTCAAGACCCATACGACAACCTCTATCTTGATGAATTCAATATCAAGAGATGAAGGTGGGAGAGTTCAACATCTCAGTTGTGCACATTGCATTTGGAAAACTCTTGAGAACTATTATAAGGGTACTACCCAAGTGAGGCTCAACAAGAAACAAATGTATGTTAATGAGTATGAGTTATTCAAGATGAAGCCCAATTAAAATGTCACCGAAATGACAACTCGATTGCTTGCCATTATCAATGAATTAAATAAATATGGCAAGATATATGATCAAGATTATGTTAATAGAAAGATCTTGAGAGCACTTAGAGCAAAGAAGAATTTTGAGTCTAAAGTTTCTTCAAATGAAGAATCTCATGACCTTAGCTCTTTGAGAACAGATGAACTTGTTGGAATGCTAATCACTTTCGAATTTCACACTAAAAAAGAAGAAGAGCAAGAGGAAAATGATAAGAGGAAAACAATAGCTCTTAAAGCCATCAAAGAAATTGAGAGATTAAATGATGAAGGGAGTGATGAAGAAGAAGAATTGGCTATGCTATCTAAAAGGAAAATTGATTCGAAGAGAAAGAGAGGATTACAAGCTAACTAATGTACTGTGGTGAGAATTTTTGCCCCCACTCCCGGTGGAATGGTTCTTGCGACTTCGGCACTGTTTATGCTCGGGGCCTTAGAGAACACGAACCTAAGTTCGGAGAAAATGGAGTTGCCACCCGGATGGGCTGGGAAAAAAGAAAGGGTTGGATGACTCGATTCCTAAGGAATCCCCAACCCCCTAATGGGTTTGGAAAGTTGGGTACGTGTGGGGAAGGTGAGAAATGGCCCATCACCCCCACAACACCCGGTTCATTGGAACCGGCCTCCTTTACAGGTCTTAATATTACAAAATACTTAAATATAACAACATTATCCATATTACACACAATAATTAAAAGAAGGCATCATTATATTAAAATCAAAGCAATGTCCAAACAAAGCAAATAAATGGACACCCATCCAAGGATGGAAACATGTCCTTACATCACATGCCTAAATAGGACACCCACCGAAAGGTAGAAACATGCCCTTTACAAAAGTTCTAAAATAGAAAAGCAAATTAAATTACATGATGTTTAAATGAGGTGCCCACCAAGTGGAAACCTACCTCTTACAACATTTGGAAATCTAAAATAAATTGATAAAAGTAAATAATTATTCATCATAAATAAATCATTCATCAAAGATATTAAATATCAATAGAAAGTAAACATTCATCCATGAAAAATTAAATGAACCAAGCATTGAATTTAAATAAATTAAAGCATAAGAAATAAATCAAAGCATAATCAAATATAGAATTGAATAAAGTAAATAAAATTCCAAAAATAGCTACTGTTTCCATTTAGGGCTCTTTATTTCATGTGTTAAGGTTTTGGAATTCATAGAATTAGGCTACTATGACTTTTTTACGGAATTAAAATAGATTGAGGTTTTATGTTTTAAAAGGTTGGTAAGACTCTATGATTAAACAAATTAAGGTTTGAATGGTGAAAACATGAAACTAGGGTTTTAGACACTTTAAAATACTTTTGATTCATGGTTTTAAATGATGATTTCAAGCTTACTATGTAAATTTAAAATATTTGTGGTTTTATGGTTTTTAAAGTTTTAAAGGATTAAGGTTTAGAAAAAGTTAGAGTTTAAGGTTTAAAAGGGGGTTAGAGTTTATTATTTTAGGTTTGGAAGATGAATTAGGGTTTTAGAAGCTTTGAATTAGGGTTTCGGGTGATCTTAGAATTTTAGAATTTGGAAAAAGCAATTGATAATTTTGGGGAGTTTTATGAAAATAAACAAATAATTTAAAGTTTATAAAAGAAAAAAGGTGGTTTTTAAGGCTTTTGGAAAGTAACAGAATATGATTTTGTTTTGTTGAAAAACATGTTCAATTAGGGCTTTGGAGTTTTGAAAAAATAAAAGTAACAATTTTATATATTTTGGAAAATAAACCAACGAAATAAGGTTTTTAACTTTAGAAAAACTAAATTAAAGTTTTAGGATTTCTGATTTTAACAAACACAATTTCCTAGTTTTAGCTACTGTGAAAAAATAACCAAAGAATTTAATACATACCTCTTTTTGTTGATTCCTCCAAAAATAATTCTTCTTGGATGAACAAGAACAAAGGCACTTGCTACCTTTAATTCCTTTTTTTAATGCGTTGCTTGTTGCTCTTAAAAACTCAAATTGATTTGCTGCATATCTTTCACAGATTCGGTTTACAATTCTCCAATTTTCGTTCTTAATTTCTGAATACTTTTCCTCTTTTTTGTGTTGTTATTTATAGAGGTTTTTTTAGGGTTTTTTCCTAGTTACTCACGACTTTTAATATTTAATAAGAAGAGGAAACTGAAACCTAATTGTATTAGGTTTTGAAAATTTTGCGTCAGAAAAATTACACTGGCGAAAAAATCTGCCGCAGGAAAAATTGCGCTGGCAAAAAAATCTGCCGCAGTCAACAGGCGAGGTGTGCCTACGCGGGGCGGGGGGGGGGGGGGGGGGGCGCGGGGGCCATTTCTACCGCAGGATTTTCCTGAACGAATTGGCTTGGGCCATTTCTCGCAGCCCGACTTTATTTTTTGAATTTTTATTTTTTATTAATAAAAATTAGATAATAAAGCAAAAATTATTTAATTAAGATAACAAAAATTATTTTGGATCAATTAAAATATATTAGACAACACAAAAATTATTTTGGACTAAACAAAATATATTGGACCAAACTGGGTCAAACATTAAGGGTCTACAGTTTGCCCCCTGCTTGAATGATCTGAAACTTTAGTAAAAGAGAGTGAAAAGCAACAAGAATTAATTTTTGAGATGATGGAGATTTTAGGTTTTGGACCCGGTTCGAGTTCTGGACTCAAGGATAATTCTAGGTTCTGAAACTAAGGAAAATTTGGGTTCTGGACCCGAACTAAGTTGTGGACTTAGAAATAATTCTAGGTTTTGGACCTAATGGTAAAATTAGGGTTCTGGACCCGAGCTAAGTTCTGGACTTAGGAACAATTCTAGGTTCTGGACCTAATGATAAAATTTGGGTTCTAGACCCGAGCTAAGTTCTGGACTTATGAATAATTCTAGGTTCTGGACCTAATGGTAATTTGGGTTCTAAACCCGAGCTAAGTTTTGGACTTATAAGTAATTCTAGGTTCTAGACCTAAAGAAAATTTGGGTTCTAGGCCTGGTTCGAGTTCTAGACTCAAGGAAGATTTTAGGTTCTGGACCTAAGAAAAATTTAGGTTTTAGACCTAAGCTAAGTTCTGGACTTAGAAATAATACTAGGTTCTGGACCTAATGGTAAATTTGGATTCCGGACTCGGTTCGAGTTCTGGACTCGAGGAAGATTCTAGGTTCTAGACCTATGGAAGATTTGGGTTCTGGACCCGGTGGAGTTCTGGACTCAAGAATAATTATAGGTTCTAGAACTAAGGAAGATTTGAGTTCAGGACCCTATTCGAGTTCTGGATTCAAGAATAATTCTAGGTTCTGGAACTAAGGAAAATTTGGGTTCTGGACCCGAGCTAATAATCTTTTATTTCAAAAAAGTTTTGCCAATTTTTATGCATGTCTTTTATTGCCCCTGGGTGTAAGAATATTTATATACCCGCAATTATTTGAATGATAAAAGTGAATAATTGAATTTACTGTTTATTTACTGTGTAGTCACTATTCATGTACTATTTACTATTTATAAATAGTAAATTTACTATTTGCAAATAGTATCAAATAGTATTTACTATTGAAAATAGTACTTTACTATTCATCAATAGTAATACTATTCATAAATAGTACTATTTGATGAATAGTAAAATACTATTCATAAATAGTAAAATTCACTATTGTCAATAGTAAAGTTTACTATTCATAAATAGTAAATTTACTATTCATGAACTGTTTTGAATTTTGTTTTTTTTGCTTACCGTTTCTCTATAAAAAGAAGCTGATATTTCATTTCATTTCATAGTAAAAATTTTCACATTCTAATTCTCTCAAATTTCTTTCAATTTTAGCACATATTTTTTCAAAAATAATGCATGCTTCGAGGTCAGGGACTCATTCTAATGCCGAGTTATTGGAGTTTATTCGGCATCATGGAGACGAAAATCTAGATATACTGGCCAGAATGCCGCTTCACCGCAGTTCCAACGAAAAGAGAGCGGTAATTATTTTTCTTTCTTTTTCTCTTGATTGATTTTTTTGTTTTTTTTTGTTATATATATATATTTTGTATATATTTTATTTTATTGTTATTATTTGTTGTTGTGAAAAATAAATTAATTTAAATAGATAGAATAACACATACTTACCTAGTATTAACTTACCTGGGTCTGTGTTAGCATGATCGTTGTGTCGTTCGAGCCGAAGGGTGTATTTATAAAGCCCGACAATGGTATGATGTAATGCCTTCTCGGGTAAGGCGGATTATCCGAGATTACGGCTTCAAACATTTCATCTTGCAATTGCCATCTGAGGAATATCAGATAGACCGGAGCATAGTCTAGGCGCTCGCAGAACGATGGTTGGACACAATCCACACTTTTCACCTGCCCATTGGAGAGATGACAATTGGTCTGGTCGATTTTACTGCCATTACCAGCCTTCGATATGATGGTGTTCCGAATCCTCTGACCAATGATATTTTAACATTTGAAGAAATTCAGGAATTAGTTGGTATGGAACCATCATATAAAGGGACTTTTAAGATAAAAATCGAAACAATTCATAGTTATTGGATCAACTATGAAGGTCGGGTTGGCAGAGACAGGGCCAAACAATATGCTCGAGAATTTTTGTTATATCTGCTCGGGTCAACCATCTTAGGCAGCACTGAATTGTCCATTCACTTGTCAGTGCTGAGTGCCCTTTCTTATCTCAGAATGGTACCATCTTCTGGCTGGGGTGAAGCTGGTCTCGCATGTCTTTACCATGGTCTCGATAAGCTTTGCCGAAATAAGAATTCTTTTCTCTACTTGATGGCGGTTGTCGAGGTATTCTTTCTTCCACCAATGTCTTTTCCACTCTTTTCTTGCATGAATGCGATCTTTATTGTTATTGTAGATATGGGCATATGAACACAACCTCGTGAGGGTACCCGGCATTTCCCAAGAGAGAATCGGGTATCTGAGATTAAATTACTGGTTGTCCGATCGTGTGGATGTTCCCAGCTCTCATCATGTGCATACTCATCACTTTGTGTTGAGCCGCTTAACCTGGGATCAGGTAAAATAATATTAGTATGCTTTAAATTTTATGTGAAAGTTTTACTTACCTTATGTTATCCTGCAGGTGAATTTGGCCTGGTGGAATCTAGAAGAGCGAGCAAACTGGTCTCCTTTGATGAGGGTTGCACTGTCTTTCCAACGTTCTCGCCGAATTATTGCTGGCCCAGTGTCTAGTGGCTGGTTTCTCAGGGAGAGAGTTTATGAATTGTTTCTCGGTCCAGAGCAGTGGAGGTTTCTGATGCAAATCCTGGAATATACTTTAAACATTATGTCGATGCCGGAGGATGCATGGTGGTCGGCCCGGTATGGTTATGATGCCGAGTCATTTCTCCATTTACCGAGTCCATTTTATGCCCATTTTATTCAAATAAGACTCTTGAACTTTGATGTATCTCCTATCGGTGTGTGAGAGATTTTCAATGAAAATGATGGTAGAGATGAGGAGGAACATCACGAAGACGCAGGAGAGTCTATTCCACATCTCAGGGCAAGTACTTCTCAGGTAAAACTTTTACCACTTTTCCCTTGCAACTGCTTCTTTCTTTGATTTTTTTTCAATGATTATTGCAGGCTGTCGGTTCATTTGATCATGAGGCTGGACCTTCTTTTACTACCCCTTCATTTGCTCATTCTAGCCCGCTAGATATGCCATCTCATCCGCAAGGCATTGATATGAACTACTTGGTACGTTTCTTATTTCATAATAGTTTATACTATATGTATGCATGATTATGTATGCTCTTACCTTTTCCTTCTTGGCTCACAGCGAATGCTCGAAGAACAAAATAGGAAACTTCAAGAAGAGTTAGCTGCAAGTCGTCAGCAGGCTTCTCATTTTGAAACTTCCGATTTCGGGGGATGAGGGATCTCGACGCTTCTTCATCAAGAGGCCCCCAGACTGATGAACTGAGATCCTTTCATCTACTTCTGATGAAGACCATGACAGATCGAAACTCCAAGGCAATAGGGATTTTAATGCTTCTGCTTTGGGTGATCCCAGGACGAGTAATTTGCCCCCTCCTCCAATAGGCGATGACTTTTTTAGGGCTTTATTTGATGACCCTCCACCACCCTCTTAGTAATATGTAAATATTGTAGCAATTGTAAAATATTGTACAATAATGAAAAATATACAATTTGCCTCTTTACTATAAATCTTTTTTTTTTACAGTACACCATTAATTTACATCCACTTCTTTTGTTAAACCAAATCGAACATGGTAAAGGAAATTCATTGCTACTTCCTTTCCTTATGCCATATGGACTTATTCTTTCCCATCATCTTTTCCTTTTCACTTTTGGAAAAGGTTTGTTTTTTCTATATAAATCACCTTTCATGCCATATTTTAATACATAAACCAAAATTCTTTCTCTTTCAACGTGAAGACTCCCTTTAACAATTTTAACTTTTCTTTCATTCATTCATCATGACCGAGCATCATTTAAAAAGAATAAAAATTTTATTTAAGAATATGGATGCCATTCAATGGAAGCAAATTTCATGGTCAAAACTTGATGTTTTAGAATGTTTTCAAAATGTCAAATTGGACCACTCCTTCTTACATGTCATGGCTTCCTTTTGGGATACCGATTCTAGGGTATTTAGAATTAATGGCTTTGAAATATGTCCCTTGATTGAAGAATTTGAGGCCGTCCTTGGATATCCAAATAATCAACAAATGGCGTTACCCACATTGATTTCCAAGACTCAATAGAAGATGCAGATGTTATTTCAAATTCCAAAACCCGAAGTTCTTCGGTTAATGAGAGGTGAAAAAAATTCTACTTGCTCCTTTGATTAACTTTTGTTTCTCTCATTTGTCTCCTACTAAGGCATGAAGGCGCATGCTTTGTCTTTGGTTGCTCGGCCAATTCTTGCTTGTTTCTTCTGACGGCGATATTGATCCACGAGTATTGGATATTATGGACCAAATGGAAGGAGGCTTGTCGCCGGTACCTGTGATTTTAGCCGAGAACTTAGTTGGATTAGACCGATTTAAATCAGGATTGTCAAAGAGACTGACTGGGAGTCCATTGCTAATTCAGGTAATTACCTAAACTACCCTTTTGGGCTTTCAATTTAGGTTTTTTTATTTTTTAATTGCTCTAACTTTTGCCTAGTCCACCCATGCGGGTTTTCGGAACTAGTGAGCTGTCCTAATTTTTGCCTAAGCTGCCCTTGCAGGTTTTCAACTTAGCAAATATTTTTTTTTCACAAAATTGGCTTTCAGGAGCATCTTTTTTTACTTGATACTCCATCCATGGATTTTGCCAGATACCTACCACGTCATCATTCTGCTAGAAAGCTGCTCCATCATGTTTCTTCATATGCTGATTGGGTTGATTGGATCCACTCACGCTCTGAAGTTAATATCCGTTGATTGATACCTTGGTGGAAGATTTCTCGTATCACCATGTGGACATACTTGATGTACGTTCCCCTTGCTGCTCTTCGTCAAGGTACATGCTATTATCCTCGCCGACTTGGCCGTCAGTATGGAGCTGAGCCTCGTGATTCTGACTTTGCTCCTGACTTAGACATGCCTTGCTTGACTGAAACCTACTTGGATCGGCTGAGGCAAAGCTGGCCTGCATGTTACACTTATCGAATGCCATAGATTTTACATTTGTCAATTCAGAAAGTGTTTTGTTAGGATGAAAAATAACTAAAGTAATAAAAGATGCTTCTTTTCCATTTATAATTTGTCATCACCTTTTGCAATTATGATTATTTATTTCATCCATATCTAGTCAAATACTTATAACAGTGCACATAGAACAATTTTAACATTAATTCTATTTTACTAAATTGGGGAACAACCAAACATAAAGCCAGCATACACAAGATCCCTCATGTTGCCAACTAGCCCTTTCGGGTTTTCTAATTGACTATTTTCTCTCATTTAGCCCTAATTATTGCCTAGCCCGCCCTTTTGGGTTTTTGGGACTAGCGGACTACTCTAACTTTTGCCTAGGCCACCCTTTTTGGGTTTTCAACCTAGCAAGCTCTTTCTTTTTATTTTTCATACATAAAACTTCTTCAACCTGTCAATGTTTACTGGCTCACTAAATTCGTTCCCATCCATGTCTGACAACTTCACCGCTCCTTTGTTCATGACTTGTTTCACGACATATGGCCCTTCCAAGCTAGGTCTGAACTTCCCTCTTAGATCAGATACATTAGGATTACATTGCTTCAACACCAAATCCCCAACTCTAAATTTTCTAACCTTAACCCTTCTATTGTAGGCCTGAGCTATCTTCTTTTGATACAGTTGGTGATGATATAGTGCCTTTAACCTTCTCTCTTCTAATAAAGCTAATTGTGTGTATATGCTTGCTACCCATTCCATTTTAGGCAGTTCAGCTTCCAAGACTACTCTCAGTGACTTGATCTCAATTTCAATTGGCAACACTGCTTCCATTCCATAAACCAAAGAGAACGGTGTCATTCCAGTAGGCGTTCGCACATTTGTCTTATATCCCCACAAAGCAAAGGGGAGCATCTCTGACCAATCCCTGTAAGTCTTGGTCATCTTGGACAGAATTTGCTTAATTGTCTTGTTTGTTTCTTCAACCTCACCGTTAGCCTTTGGTCTATAAGGAGAGGATCTATGATGATGAATTTGGTACTTCGAGAATAAATCCTTAACTGCTCCTTGAAACTGTACCCCCATTGTCTGATATCACACTATACGGGACCCCGCATCTGCAGATGAGGTTCTTTTCAATAAATCTAGCCATTTGGCTTGCACCTAGTTTGTTGAAAGATTCAGCTTCAACCCATTTTAAAAAATAATCTACTGCTACTACAATGAATTGGTGACCGTTTAAAGCTGTCGGATGTATCTCTCCTATAATTTCGATACCCCAGGCGGCAAATGGCCAGGGTGAAGACATTAAATGCAATTCTTCAGGAGGCATGTGATTTAAGTTACCATACATCTGACATTGTTGGAATTTCTTGACAAACTCAATACAATCTTTCTCCATGGTCAACCAGTAGTAACCTTGTCGAATAATCTTCTTAACTAGGGCCAAGCCATTCATGTGCGGACCGTAACTTCCCGCATGTATTTCTAACATGATGCGCTCCACTTCAGTCTTTCTTAAACATCTCAAATGCACTCCATCAGGCCATCTTCGATATAACTCACCATGAAAGGTGATGTATTGCAATGACCACTGCCTTATGGCTCTTCTCTCTTTCTTTGTTGCCCCCGGCGGGTATTCTCTTTCCTCCAAAAATCATCTTATAGTATCATACCACACATCATGGTCTGTATCAACTTCCATGATTGTCTCATATTCATAGCAAGGAGTTGATGAACTAGTCAAGATTAGAGGCTTAAGGAATAGGCTAACAGGGTTCTCCCATACCGAAGCCAATGTGGCCAGAGCATCAGCCATCTGATTTTCTTCCCTTGATAGGTGTATAAACCTATACTCCTTAAAGTTCTTCATCATGGTCAAGTAATGGTGGTATGGTTTCAATTTTTCTTCTTTCAACTCCCATTCTCCATTTACTTGGGATACAACTAGCAATGAATCACAATAAACTTCCACCTTATCCACCTTCATAGTCATTAGGGTTTCCAAAAAAAAATACAAGCTTCATATTCCACCATATTATTGGTTGCCCTAAATTTTAATTTTTTGGCTAAAGGGATGAGTTCTCCTTCAGGCGATTCTAGTATAACTCCCAAACCTGCTCCTTTCTTGTTTACTGCTCCATCAAAATACAATTTTCACCCTTGTACTTCAATTGCTTCTAAATGTTCATCTGGAAATTCCAAGATTACCTCTTCACTTTCTGGTAATGGTTGTTGAGCCAAGAATTCTGCCACCGCTCTACCTTTGATTATTTTCCTGGTTACATACTCAATCTCAAATTCCTCTAATATTATCAACCATCGACCATATTTCCCAATTAAAGAGGGTGTCTCCCTTAAGTACTTCATTGGATCCAATATGGAAATTGCTTGCACATTATACAATTGAAAGTAGTGCCGCAACTTCTTAGAAGACCAAACCACGGCTATACAGGTCTTTTCGATGATACTATACTTAATTTCATAAAGTAGGATCTTTCTACTCAAATAGTAAATGGCATGCTCAATCCCTAACTCATCTGCTTGGGCTAGCATGGCTCCGATTGATTCTTCTTCCACTGCTAAGTATAGTAATTGAGGTTTACTGGGTTTTGGTGGTTTTAAAACAGGTTGATTCAACAAATACTCATTTATTCGATTAAAGGGCTTTTGACATTCTTCATTCCATAAGACCGACTGATTCTTTCTAAGCAATTTGAAGATAGGCTCACAAATTGTTGTGAGCTTTGCTATAAATCTGCTAATGTACTGTAGTTTACCAATGAATCCCCAAACTTCTCTCTCTGCCTTTGGGGCTGGCATATCCCTAATTGCTTTGACTTTGTCAGGATCTATCTCAATGTCATTCGGACCAATCACATGTCCCAACAATTTACCTGAGGTAATACCAAATACACACTTCTTTGGGTTTAATCTTAGCTTATATTTCAAAGCTCTATCGAAGAATCGAAGAATAACTCTAAGTTTTGGAAGTGTTGCTCCCTTGTGTCCGATTTCACCATCATATCATCAACATATACTTCAACTTCTTTGTGCATCATGTCATGAAATAGTGTGGTGGCCATCCTTTGGTAAGTTGCTCCAGAATTCTTTAAGCTTAAAGGTATCACCCTATAACAAAATATACCCCATGTAGTAATGAAAGCAATTTTGGCTTTATCCTTTTGGGCCATTAACACTTGATTGTATCCGGAGAATCCATCTACAAATGAGTGTAGCACGCTAGAGGCTGCACTATCAATGAGAACATCTATATGAGGTAAAGGAAAATCATTTTTAGGGGAAGCCTTGTTTAAATCTCTATAGTCCACACAAACCCTTATTCTCCCGTCTTTCTTTGGCACGGGTACTATGTTGGCTAGCCAATCTGGGTATTCTATCACTTCAAGGAACTTCACTTATATTTGTTTAGTGACCTCTTCTTTAACCAGTTCAGCCCACTCAGGTCTTAATCATCTAAGCTTTTGTTTGACAGGTTTAATGTGAGTGTAAGTAGGAATATGATGCTCAACTATGTCTCGATCTATCCCCGGCATATCTTCATAAGACCAAGCAAACACTTCTTCATATTTTTGAATATTTTTTCAAATCTCTCTCTCTCATCAGGAGTAAGGTCAGATGCTATGCTAATGTTTTTAGGATTTTCAGTTGTTCCCAAATTTAATGATTGTTTGTTAACAGAATTAATATTAAAGATGCTCATGTAACTGCTATTTGAATGTATGCAACCATCAGAAGAAACATCACACAAGTAAGCAAAATCAGACTTTATTGCATTCATTTTGGAAAAGAAAACATCATCATCCTCATACAAAGCAGACAAATTAAAATCAAAATCAAAATCATTGTTCTCAGAATCATAAAGCAGGATGTCTTCAAACTTTTCTTCAACCATGGTGGCAATCTCCTTTGGAGTCTTCTCGGCTTCTGGCACAGCTTTATTCTTCTCTTTTGGATTGGATTCTTTACTGGTTGGCAGGGTGAGCTCTTTCTTTACTTGCTCCACTAGCTCGGCAACATGTGCAAAAATTTCAAAACCTGGGATTAACTTTCCCATGAACATGATCTACTCGGGCTTTCCTTGGAGTGGTCCCATAACTGGAGCTTTGACAAAGATCTCTTCAAGTGGTGGTTAGCTCATCTTCTCACTCTTCTTTGGCTAGACATCGTTGTCTTCATCATATCCCAACCCTTTCTTGGAAGTTTGAGTTCTAAAATCTAGTAACTTTGTTAAACAGGCCTTACCCTTTCCAAGACCAGCTCTGGGAAGGTAGTTCATGTTCTTCATCATATTCAAGACTTTGGAGTCCACTACTTCATCATCAGAAATTGCAGCCACTTGAAAACCATTAAGAGGCCTCTCAATCATTAGAGTGTTAACAATCTCATTATCTTCAGCTTCAATGACCACTGTCTCATCTTTGTTGGGGAACTTGATCTTTTGATGAAGGGTGGAAGGAACTCTACCAAGAGGATGGAACCATGGTCATCCCAAAAGCAAGGTAAAGGTGATTGGTATGTCCAAAACAACAAACTTAATAATAGATTCAATTGGACCAACCTTGACAAAAGCTTTGAAAGTCCCTTCAGCATGCCTCTTAGTGTTGTCATAAGCACGAATCATTACCTCGGTAGGGTTTAGATCTCTTGTCGACATGGCTACCTTTGGTAGTATCTTAAGTGGACAAACATTTATGGTAGACCCATCATCGACCATTACACATGGAGTCCTCTTCCCCTTGACTTCTATTTTGATAAAGAGAGGGCGGATGTGGTCTATCCCTTCCTCCGGTAAGTCCGCATCCGAAAAAGAAACTGCTCCCATATTAACTTCACTCTTTTCTTGGACCTCTTCACATTTCATTACTTCCCCAATTTTTATGAAGTTGATCAACTCCTCCGGTGTTGTGGAGGTAGAAATTGGCATGCTAGCTAAGGCTTTGGCCATAGTTTCTCGGTATTTTTAGAAGTAGCTAAGAAGTCCCAAATGCTAACACTTGCTTGGGTTCTTTTCAATTGTTTGAGCACAGCATCATCTTCTTCTATTTCGACTTCCTTCCCCTTATTAGTTTCTATCTCCTTAGGTGGTGTCCTTGCGTAAGGGTTACCGGATCTAGTATTCATCAACTCATCTTCTTCAGGCTCGGACCAAGTCCACTCCTCCTTCTTGGATATAATATCATCATCATTATCACTTGAATCCCAAAACCTATTGACAACACAAATTGCTACTTCTCCACCCATCATAGCTTGTTCAATTTTGACAAATGCCTCTTCTTCTTTGGTTGCTTTTCATCCACATCTTGAAAATAAGACATGACAAATTCCTCATGCAAACCTCCTCCAATCATGAAGGTTGCCGGTGGTGGTACCTTATTGAATTTTGGCAATGGGTTGTCTTTGGTGTTTGGCTTGTTGGGCTCAGGTAGCTTCCCATTATCAATTAGATTTTGAATCTCATGTCTCAACCTCACACATCTATCCGTGTCATGTCCTTGCATTTGGTGAAATTGACAAAATGCTTTGGTGTCAAAATTAGGTTGGAGAGGGTTAGGCAAAGGACGAGGATTTAAGGGTTGTAGCAATCCTTTTCTTTGAAGCTTATTGAGAACCCAAGACATCAGTTTTCCCAATTCTGAAAATTGTCTCCTCATTCCTTGGTTAGTAGCATTAACACCGATGGCCATTTGCATGCTTTGACTACCAGGTTGATAGCTCCCTTTCTCGTTCCTTTTTGTGGCAAAATGGCTTTTCTCCCTTTCCCATTCTTTAATTTGCAAACCGGCTTGGAGAAGGTCTTTGAAATCACGGATGAGTGTATGAGACATCCTCTCACAAAGATTAGGCAACACCCCTCTCACAATCATCCTTATTTGATCGGATTCATCTGGCCTCTTCTTGAGTAAAGAGACCTTGTTTCTCCATCGCTTCACATAGTCCACAAAATTCTCATTTGGCCTTTGCCTTATGGACTCCACTTCCATTAAAGTAACTTCTAACTCAACATTATATCCATATTGTTGGATGAAGGCTTTGTAAAGTAGATCCCAACTCCTTTGTGTTCCATCATCTAAGGTATTGAACCAATTTTGGACAACAGTGTCCAATGAGAGCATAAAGTACCTTAGGGTTTGAGCCTTAGTAGCTCGGACAGATTGCATGGCAGTGATATACTGCTTCACATGGAGATGAGGATTTTCGGTGCCATTGTACTTAGCAAAGGAAGGCCTCTTGAACTTATAAGGGACCTCTTCATCTAGCTCAAATAGTTTATCGATCTAGGACATCTCTTCGATTTTCAGTTTCTTCTCAAATTTCTTTTCTAAATCCACAATCATCTTTTCAACATCGGATGTCTCAGTCTTTTCAATAGTTGCTTTCTCACTAACCTTTGGTTCTTTCTTCTTCTCTTGAACATCTTGGTAGTATTAAGCCCAATCATCATCACCATCAATGATCACCTTTTCATCATCAAAAACCACTTCACTAACTTTGGTCTTCCCTTTGTCCTTTGGTTTCTTAGAGGTAGCAGATGCCTCGGCATGGTTCTCTAAGATTGCAGTCAACCGGTTCTTCATGGTCTCAGCTAGGGCCTCTTTGATTTCTTCCATCTTGGCATTGAGGGCCTCATCCACCATCCTTTGAATTTGTTCGGGCTCCATTGTTTTAGGAGAGCAAGTGATTGAGTCATTGCTAGATACTTCATCTCCGGCATAGGTCGGATTGTTGTAAGCTTTAGAACTATCGTAATCCAGGGCTGTGAGCCAGAGAGGATCAATGGTATGAGATGCAAATGTATGCATGTATGCACAAAAAATCAACAAATAAGGATAAATAGGACGTTCCTTCCAACCTTATGACATCCACACATGAATGGCGAGTCCCTTTTCCTAGTTATATGGTTAACAAAATACCAACATGGGGTATCTTGCTTTCGAATAATTTCCTCAGATGTTTCAACTAATAGTTATATTTTCGAAAATGGAAATCAATCCATGATAATTCCTATTAATTAGGTTTTAATCCATTCAACCAACTATAGTAGCTTTTATGCTATATCGGATTAAAACGAAATTAAGAGGTTTATTATAGATAGATTTCTCACTTGAAAAAAGGTAACTAATGGTTCATGCCAAAAACAAGCCCATGATTAATTATTCTTAGTATAAACTAGGCTCACAATTGATTTTTGGTATTTCGTAATTGACCTAAATAATTTGCAAGCTCTTTATAAGAAAAGGTTGGATGATAAATATATTTTTTTTCTAAGCCCATTGTAAATAGATTATAGAAAAATGGATTTTGGGCTTAGTATTTGGGCCATGGGCCAAAGAATTTTTGATTTATTTTTAGAAAAGTCTTATCTCCAAAGACCATCTTGAAAAATTTTGAAAATAGCTTTGGTCTTTTGGACTTTGAGCTTACAATGTACTTAGGTCATATTAGAAAAAGAACAAACCAAATAAGTCGTGATTTAAGCTAAGATAAATTAATCATAGTCAAACAACATGCATTTGGGGTAAAACCTAAGGAAAGTAACTAGGACAATTACATAAGCTTTAGTCTTTGGGTTAAAAGGCTTAGGTTCCCATAGCAAGTATATACCAAACGGTACAAGGCTATGAGTGGTTATGCCATGCTCGATCTCCATACCTTGAGTGAAAGTATGGTATCCCTTACATAACATAACACGGGTAACACGGGCGTCCTAACTCATGCACACGATGCAATCTAAGATGATGCAATGGATAATATCATTATAAGAAAGAATAGAATAATATAAAGACCAACAGAATCAACTTCTCTTATCCCCAGTGGAGTCGCCACTGTGAGCAGGGATTTTTGCCCCCACTCCCGTTGGAATGGTTCTTATGACTTTGACACTGTTTAGGCTCGGGGCCTTAGAGAACACGGACCTAAGTCTAGAGAAAATAAAGTTGCCACCCGGATGGGCCAGGAAAAAAGAAAGGGGTGGATGACTCGATTCCCAAGGAATTCCCAACCCTCTAATGGGTTCGGGTACGTGTGGGGAAGGTGAGAAATGGCCCAGCACCCCCACAATGCCCGGTTCATTGGAACCAGCCTCCTTTACAAGTCTTAATATTATTAAATTCTTAAATATAACAACATTATCCATATTACACACAATAATTAAAAGAATGCATCATTATATTAAAATCAAAGCAATGTCCAAACAAAGCAAATAAATGGGCACCCATCCAAGGATGGAAACATGTCCTTACATCACATGCCTAAATAGGACACACACCGAAAGGTAGAAACATGCCCTTTACATAAGTTCTAAAATAGAAAAGAAAATTAAATTACATGTTGTTTAAATGAGGTATCCACCAAGAGGAAACATAACTCTTACAACATTTGGAAATCTAAAATAATTTGATAAAAGTAAATAATCATTCATCATAAATAAATCATTCATCAAAGATATTAAATATCAA
Source organism: Garcia nutans (assembly GCA_947685225.1). Taxonomy (NCBI): domain Eukaryota; kingdom Viridiplantae; phylum Streptophyta; class Magnoliopsida; order Malpighiales; family Euphorbiaceae; genus Garcia; species Garcia nutans. The sequence continues at coordinate 23,392,787 of CANTUV010000007.1, read as the reverse complement.
TAGAAAGTAAACATTCATCCATGATAAATTAAATGAACCAAGCATTGAATTTAAATAAATTAAAGCATAAGAAATAAATCAAAGCATAATCAAATATAGAATTGAATAAAGTAAATAAAATTCCAATTATAGCTACTGTTTTCATTTAGGGCTCTTTATCTCATGTGTTAAGGTTTTGGAATTCATAGAATTAGGCTACTATGACTTTTTTATGGAATTAAAATAGATTGAGGTTTTATGTTTTAAAAAGTTGGTAAGACTCTTTGATTAAACAAATTAAGGTTTGAATGGAGAAATCATGAAACTAGGGTTTTATACACTTTAAAATATTTTTGATTCATGGTTTTAAATGATGATTTCAAGCTTACTGTGTAAATTTAAAATATTTGTGGTTTTATGGTTTTTAAAGTTTTAAAGGATTAAGTTTTAGAAAAAGTTAGGGTTAAGGTTTTAAAGGGGTTAGAGTTTACTATTTTAGGTTTGGAAGATGAATTAGGGTTTTAGAAGCTTTGAATTAGGGTTTCGGGTGATCTTAGAATTTTAGAATTTGGAAAAAGCAATTGATAATTTTGGGGAGTTTTATGAAAATAAACAAATAATTTAAAGTTTATAAAAGCAAAAAGGTAGTTTTTAAGGCTTTTGGAAAGTAACAGAATATGATTTTGTTTTTTTGAAAAACATGTTCAATTAGGGCTTTGGAGTTTTGAAAAAATAAAAGTAACAATTTTATATATTTTGGAAAATAAACCAACGAAATAAGGTTTTTAACTTTAGAAAATCTAAATTAAAGTTTTAGGATTTTTGATTTTGACAAACACAATTTCCTAGTTTTAGCTACTGTGAAAAAATAACCAAAGAATTTAATACATACCTCTTTTTGTTGATTCCTCCAAAATTAATTCTTCTTGGATAAACAAGAACAAAGGCAGTTTCTGCCTTTGATTCCTTTTTTAATGTGCTGCTTGTTGCATTTAAAAAATCAAATTGATTTGCTGCATATCCTTCACAAATTCGGTTTACAATTCTCCAATTTTTGTTCTTAATTTCTGAATACTTTCCTCTTTTTTGTGTTGTTATTTATAGAGGTTTTTTAGGGTTTTTTCCTAGTTACTCATAGCTTTGAATATTTAATAAGAAAAGAAAACCGAAACCTAATTGTATTAAGTTTCAGAAAATTTGCGTCGGAAAAATTGCGCTGGCAAAAAAATCTGCCGCAGCTGACTACGGCAACTGCGGGCGAGGTGCGCTTGTGGGCGAAATGGCCCCAGGCCATTTCTCACAGCTCGACTTTTTTTTTATTATTATTTTTGAATTTTTATTTTTTATTAATAAAAATTAGATAATAAAGAAAAAATTATTTAATTAAGATAACAAAAATTATTTTGGACCAATTAAAATATATTAGATAACACAAAAATTATTTTGGACTAAACAAAATATATTGGATCGAACTAGGTCAAAAATTAAGGGTCTACAGGTACATTTCCTAAATCCTCTTTCAAAGATATAGATAAAAAGAATGAAGTGAAATGCTATGAATATGTCAAATCCGGTCACATCAAGTTGGAATGCTTCAAATTGAAAAGCAAGAAGAAGTGGGATAAGGAAAAGAAGAGATCACTCAAAGCCACATGGGATGATGACTCCTCAAGTGAAGAAGAAGAGGAAGAAGAAGAGGAAATTGCAAATCTATGTCTCATGGCTGTTGAAGATGACATTAAGTCCAAAGAGGTAAGTACTTAATCTTTAAACTTAATTGCATATAATAATGATGTTGATGATGCTTTAGATGAGAATGGCTTGATTGAGCATATGAACCTTAGAATAGAAAAATGTTTCTCTAAGATTAAATTTTATAAAGATAAATGTTCCAAATTAGAAAAGGATTTTGTGTCTTTAAAAAACTCTACATTAGAATTGAAGACCTCAAATGAAAACTTTTTGAAATCAATTGATGAAATGACTAAAAACTCATTTGGCTTAGAAAATTTGATTAAGAAAAATAAAGCATTGAAGGATGAAATAAATGACCTGAAAGAGTCAATTTCAAAATTTTAAAGAGGCCTTAGATACATTGATCAAAAATTAAAGACCACCCTCCTTGAAATACGGTTTAGGGTTCATTGATTCATCTAAAACTTCATCGAATGCATCAACATTTGTTAGAGCTTCCATAACACAAACATCTAGTGTTGATGTTGTGAAGAACACTAATGCACAAACCAGGCCTAAAAATCCTAAAAGGATTACTTTTGGTTCACAAGGATCTAGAACTAAAGTTCCAAGAGCAAATCATGCATTCATGTATCAAAGGCATGTATATAAACACAAAAGGCACAAAAAACAATCTCATTCAACACACACTTGCAATTGTGTGCATGATTCATTAAATTATAATAGGAAAGTGCATAAGTATAGAACCTTGTATAAATGCACCTATTATATGAAATTTAAACATAAGAGCGCATTTTGCTATATTAGGAAGGCTCATCTCAAGTTAGAGGATCCTTCTATTACTAACCCCTAAGGACCCAACTTCATTTGTGTACCTAAAAGAAGATGAACATAGTCATTTTGTAGGTATGCCTAAAATCCACTATCAGTGAAAATGTTTGGGTTGTGGATAGTGGATGCTCAAGGCATATGATGGGTAATGCAAAGCTCTTTACAACATTCACTTACAAGCATGGAAGTAATGTAACTTTTGGTAATAATGTTAAAGGTAAAATCATTAGTATTGGTTCAATTGGCATGCTTGGCAAGAATATGATTGATAATGTTTGGCTTGATGGATTGAAGCGCAATTTACTTAGTGTAAGTCAATTATGTGATAAAGGTTATGATGTAAGTTTTAACTCTAAAGGATGCAAAGTTACCAATGCAAATGTTAGTGTATATGCCCTAGGCCATTGATTTGGACCTTAATGTTATTCATTTTGTTATTAATAAAGAAGTTTTTATTATCATTGTTATGTTTGCATGTTATATATAATAATGATTATATCCCTGGTTTATTATTGTTATGGAGATAATAATAAATATAACTAGTGTAATATTAATTTGATAATCATAAGATGATTATAGGTATGAAGATACAAATCAATATTATGGATACATGTTAGAGAACAGTGTATTGGATAGACCCACATAGATATCACTTCATGGTTTAATGTCATAAGTGTATCTCATAATAGTTTTCATTTAATCCTTTGACTTGAGATTGTCATAGTTTCCAACATAAGGAATATTATGTTTTGACATGATCAAACGTTATCTGTAACTAGATAATTATAAAGGTTATGCTTGAACATGATATAAATTATGTAGAGGAAAATGAACAATCAAGATGGAATTTGTCCCTCTCTATGAGAGAGATATCTTCTGGGCCCCTCGATAAGTGTAACTGAGAAATGCATGGCCATGCTCAAATAAGTTGATATAAGATCAATCTTATTTGTTTATCAGTTAACTTGGAGATCGAGTAATCATAAGTTTGGACAATATAAGTATGACATTTACTATGACTTATGTTCAAACTAGATATCGTGTGACAAAGGGATTAATGCATGTACTATTTCAGGTTTTTCATTTATGATGATTCTCATGATTAATTGGGTAGTCGTAATGTCTTGCTAGAGGCCAATTATGATTTGTGCATTTCAATAGAGATTGAAATACACTACCAATTAATATGAGCCTATCGGGTCACACACATAGAACGTAGGCTGTACTTAAATAATAATAATTATATTTAATTATTGTTGTTAGTATTATTATTATTATTAGATATTAATAATAATATTGTTATAATAATTATTATTAGATAATAATTATTAAAACGTGGGTCCATATGGGATATGGACAGTTAGGGTTTTGATAAAAAGAAGTCTTTTAAAACGGTTTTAAAAGGACTGGAGGTTTAATGATCTTATAATTTCGTTTTGCAAAAGAAAACGTAAGAAGAGAAAAAAAAAACCCTAGTTTCGTTTTGAAAAGGTTCAGCCACTGCCGTTGGTGAGCTAGCACTCAGACCGGCGTACGTTTGTGTGGATTTCGTTAGAGGGTGTTCGTCTTCAGAAGGCAGCATCTGTTAATCGTTTTGAAGCTACACAAAAAGGTTAGTTTCGAATCTCTTTTATCGAATTGAATGGATCACATGGATCCTGTGAGTAAATCGAAAGAATTTTTTGTTTTTCGCTGCGGCAAGGGTTGCAGATTCTTCACGATTTACTAACAGTGGTATCAGAGCCTCTTGTTGATTCCATTTATTTCGAAATATACCATGTTGATGTGTTGATATGATCTATTGTTTTTCGAATGGCATGATTGGATTCGTTTTATCATTTGATGATGATTCGAATCTGTTATATGAGATATAACATAAATTGTTGTTGATATATGATGTCAAAGATGACCAATTGTATAAGATACAATTCTGTGAAATCAAATTGGGGTTGGTATACGATCTGTTATGGTTTCGAATTAGGGTTAATATGATTAATTCAATTCGTTTATTCATATTGAATGTATACATAGATTTCGATTTTGATTAATATGATTATTGAGTAAATCGTTTCTAAGGTTTCTGGTAATAGTTCTCTGTTAATATGATTAATAGATTACTATTATATTCTGTTTAATATGATTAACAGAATAAGGGTTTTGACAGAAAATAATTAATTGGATTAATGATTCTGTTTAGCTTCGAGGGGCGTTGCCCCTTCGGAACCCCGCCCGCTGACCGGCCAGCGGGAGCCCCGCCCGCTAACCGGCTAGCGGGACCGCCGTATGTTCGCGCCCTATAGTTCGTTACCGCGACATTAAGAATGTCAATATATTTATTTCTATTTAACATGTTAGTGATGAATATGTTATGTTTGTTTGATGTCTTGGCATGGTGCATAGCATGGCCTTATGACCTATGTGATTGGTTTATTTATATCTTAATTTTTATATATATACGGCCTGCGTGTCGTTTATTTTTGTAACTTTATAATTACTAGTTTAGTAGTTAGTTTTTATTATTAATGTAATAATGAAGACTCAAGCTTGGAGAAGAAGATGAAAATTCCATGGAGATGAAGTTGCCTTTCAAGATATGAAGAAATGTACTATTGCAAATGTTGTAATAGATAGGTTTTCTTTTCACCTAGGGTTGCCTATATGATCTTCATTTGGTCTCATGAAGATCATATCTAGTTTGGCCATGCTATGTCACGTTTATTTTTATCAAATATGTATGAGATGCCATGTTTGATAGTTTATGTATGCATATAGGATATGATATATAAATGTCAATTTTAACATGTTTTCAAAAAAAAAAATTAAATGGAATGAACCCTCACTATTAATCTAAGTTTTAATGCCATCCATGTCTTAAACACTTATCAAGGCTAAGATCACCTAAATGTAGATTTTGCCAAAGCAAAGTACTTTAGGTTATCCTAGCAAGATATGATGAGTAATGGTGCTGCTCATGCGTTTAAAATTGGTTAGACTTAATTAGGCTATCAAAATGGTTTTGGGCCTAAGGCATTAGATGGGGTATAACATGCTATGACATATGATGTCATGATCCCATATTATCTAAGAGTTACATCTGATGTAATTGGTAATGGGTTACCTACCATAATAACTTGATTTTAAGTGTCATGCCAAAGCTGACTTAATATTAAGTAAAATTGGATCTTAGCCCACTAAAATGTCATTGTGATGATTGAGGGTTATATTTTAGTGGGAGTTTAATTACTTATCACCTTTTATTAATTAAAATTTGCATATTTTGTAGATTGAAATGGCTACCAACAATAACTCCACTTTATCACTGCGATCCATCCTTGAGAAGGAAAAACTGAAAGAGAATGGGACTAATTTTGTTGATTGGTTTAGGAACCTGAGAATTGTTCTCAAACAAGAAAAGAAGTCCTATGTGCTTGATGAAGCTGTCCCTGAGCCACCTCCTGCTAATGCTTCTAATGCTGATAAGAACAAGCATAAGAAGCATATGGATGATTCCAATGACATTGGATGTCTTATGCTTGCTACTATGTGTCCAGAACTTCAGAAGGATCTGGAACACTTGGAGGCTTATGAGATGAGTGTCCATCTCAAACAAGCTTTCCAACAGCAAGCTAGGCAGGATAGATTCGACACTGCTGTTGCATTATTTGACTGCAAGATGTCAGAGGGCGAATCGGTTAGCGCTCATGTTTTGAAAATGAAGGGCTACATTGATCACCTTGCCCGACTTGGATATCCCTTGAGTTTAGAACTCTCCACGGATTTGATCCTTCATTCTTTGCCCAGCAGTTTTTCACATTTTGTTATGAACTATAATATGAACAACATGGAAAAGTCCATTCCTGAGCTACATGGTATGCTCAAAACTGCTGAAGGGAATATCAAAAGGCCCACTAAGGCTACCCATGTATTGAATGTCAATAAGGGTAAGCCTATGAAGAAAAAAGGCAAGGCAAAGGGTAAAGCAACAGTTGCTACAAAGCCTAAGGGACAGCCCAAGCCAAAAGAACGCAAGGCACCTGTTCCTAAGGAAGGAACTTGTCACCATTGCAAGGAGCCTGGGCATTGGAAAAGAAATTGCCCACTTTATTTGGCTGAATTGAAGAAATCGAAGGGTAGTGCGACTACGTCTTCAGGTATATATGTTATAGAAATTAACTTATCTGCTTCTACTTCATGGGTATTGGATACTGCATGTGGTTCTCACATTTGTACAAATGTGCAGGGACTCAAAAGGAGTAGATCACTGAAAAGGGGCGAAGTTGACCTACGAGTTGGGAATAAAGCAAGAGTTGCTGCACTAGCTGTAGGATCTTATGAACTTCATATGCCTAATGGCTTTTTGTTAAATTTGAACAATTGCTATTATGTTCCTACTCTGAGTAGGAATCTTATTTCAGTTTCAGTTTTGGATGATGAAGGTTTTTCATTTTTAATTAAAAATAAGACCTGTTCTATTTTTGATAAAGATGATTTGCTTTATGGTATTGCAAGATCTTTTAATGGCCTTTATGTCCTTGACTTAGATGATTCTAGGGAGAATCATATTTATAACATAAACTCTAAGAGAATTAAGCCAAATGACCTAAACCCTACATTTTTATGGCATTGTCGTCTTAGCCATATAAATGAGAGACGCATTTCTAAACTCCATCAAGATGGATTATTAGATTCATTTGATTTTGAATCATTTGATAAATGTGAATCTTGTTTACTTGGCAAAATGACAAAGAATCCTTTCACCGGACAAGGTGAAAGGGCTAATGACTTGCTAGGACTAGTACATACAGATGTATGTGGCCCGTTAAGCATTAGTGCCAGAGGAGGATATAATTACTTCATTACTTTTACTGATGATTTCAGTAGGTATGGCTATGTCTACCTAATGAAACATAAGCATGAGGCTTTTGAAATGTTCAAAACTTTTCAAAATGAAGTACAAAATCAACTTGGTAAAACTATTAAGGCACTTCGATCTGATCGAGGTGGTGAATTTTTGAGCCAAGAGTTTGACGAACATCTAAGAAATTATGGAATTGTTTCACAATTAACTCCTCCAGGAACTCCACAGTGGAATGGTGTTTCTGAAAGAAGAAATCGAACTTTATTAGATATGGTTCGATCTATGATGAGTCAAGCAGATCTTCCATTATCGTTTTGGGGTTATGCCTTGGAGACAGCTGCTTTTGTTTTAAACCGTGTACCATCTAAAGCGGTTGAAAAGACACCATATGAGATATGGACTGGCAAAACACCTAGTTTGTCTTTTCTTAAGATTTGGGGTTGTGAGGCTTATGTGAAAAGACCAGTTTCAGATAAGTTAGCTCCAAAATCTGCTAAATGTATCTTTGTGGGATATCCTAAGGAAACTAAAGGATATTATTTCTATATTCCATCTGAGAACAAAGTGTTTGTTGCTCGAAATGGAACCTTCTTGGAAAAGGAATTCATTTCTAAAAGAACTAGTGGGAGCACAGTTCAATTAGATGAATTTATAGAACCACAAGAAGATATTGAACCGCCTGTAGAAACAGTTTCAGAACCACAAGTCATTGTGGAAACTGAAAATGTTACACAAGTTCTGCACAGATCTGATAGACCACGTCATCAGCCTGAGAGATATGGATTTCTCATGACTGAAAGTCGTGAAGTTTTGCTCATAGATCAAGATGAGCCAACTACCTATCTTGAAGCTGTGTCAGGTCCAGATTCAGAGAAATGGCTTGGAGCCATGAACTCTGAGATGCAGTCCATGTTTGACAACCAAGTTTGGGCCTTAATTGATCCTCCTGAAGGTATTAAGACTATTGGTTGCAAATGGGTTTTCAAGAAGAAAATTGACATTAATGGAAATGTGCAAACCTATAAAGCAAGGTTGGTTGCTAAAGGTTTCAAACAAACACATGGTATAGACTATGATGAAACTTTTTCTCCAGTTGCTATGATTAAATATATTAGGATTCTCCTTGCCATTGCTGCATACTATGATTATGTGATATGGCAAATGGATGTCAAAACCGCTTTCCTTAATGGAAATTTACTCGAGGATGTGTACATGACACAACCTGAGGGTTTTGTAAATCCTGAGAATTCTGGGAAGGTTTGCAAGCTTCAAAGGTCCATTTATGGATTGAAGCAAGCATCTCGAAGCTGGAATCTTTGTTTTGATGAAACAGTTAAGAACTTTGGTTTCATTCAAAATGAAGATGAACCATGTGTTTACAAGATGGTTAGTGGGAGTGCTATCGTGTTCTTAGTCCTATATGTAGATGACATATTGATCATTGGAAATGATGTCCCCACTTTACAAAAGGTTAAAGATTGGTTAGGTAATTCTTTTTTAATGAAGGACTTGGGAGAGGCTGCATATATCCTTGGTATAAGGATCTATAGAGATAGATCTAGAAGGATAATTGGCTTAAGTCAAAGTACATACATTGACAAAGTGTTGAAGAGGTTCAGTATGCAAGATTCCAAGAAAGGATTCTTGCCTATGTCACATGGTATTCATCTTGGCAAGAATCAATGTCCTAAGACATCTGAGGAGCGAGATAGAATGAATAAGATCCCTTATGCTTCTGTTATTGGATCTATTATGTATGCCATGCTATGTACTAGACCTGATGTCTCATATTCTTTAAGCACAACAAGTAGATATCAAGCTGATCCTGGTGAGGGTCACTGGACAGCTGTTAAGAACATTCTTAAGTATCTAAGAAGAACTAAGAATGTTTTCTTAGTTTATGGAGGTTTGGAAGATGAACTAGTTGTAAATGGTTACACAGATGCTAGTTTCCAAACTGATATAGATGATTACAAATCGCAGTCAGGTTTTGTATTCACATTGAATGGTGGAGCCATTACTTGGAAAAGTTCCAAGCAAAGCACAGTAGCAGATTCTACAACAGAAGCTGAGTATATAGCAGCATCAGATGCTGCTAAGGAAGCAGTTTGGCTGAAGAAATTCATCACTGAGCTTGGAGTGGTGCCTAGCATTGCTAATCCTATGGCTATCTATTGTGACAACAATGGTGCCATAGCGCAAGCAAAAGAGCCAAGGTCCCATCAAAAATCTAAGCACATACTCAGGCGATTTCACCTCATTCGAGACATCATTGATAGAGGTGATATCAAGATATGCAAAGTTGACACAAATGACAACATAGCAGATCCATTGACAAAGCCTCTCTCGCGGGTCAAGCATGATCAGCACACTAGGTCTATGGGCATGAGATATTTGTTAGACTAGGCCTAGTGCAAGTGGGAGACTGTTAGTGTATATGCCCTAGGCCATTGATTTGGACCTTAATGTTATTCATTTTGTTATTAATAAAGAAGTTTTTATTATCATTGTTATGTTTGCATGTTATATATAATAATGATTATATCCCTGGTTTATTATTGTTATGGAGATAATAATAAATATAACTAGTGTAATATTAATTTGATAATCATAAGATGATTATAGGTATGAAGATACAAATCAATATTATGGATACATGTTAGAGAACAGTGTATTGGATAGACCCACATAGATATCACTTCATGGTTTAATGTCATAAGTGTATCTCATAATAGTTTTCATTTAATCCTTTGACTTGAGATTGTCATAGTTTCCAACATAAGGAATATTATGTTTTGACATGATCAAACGTTATCTGTAACTAGATAATTATAAAGGTTATGCTTGAACATGATATAAATTATGTAGAGGAAAATGAACAATCAAGATGGAATTTGTCCCTCTCTATGAGAGAGATATCTTCTGGGCCCCTCGATAAGTGTAACTGAGAAATGCATGGCCATGCTCAAATAAGTTGATATAAGATCAATCTTATTTGTTTATCAGTTAACTTGGAGATCGAGTAATCATAAGTTTGGACAATATAAGTATGACATTTACTATGACTTATGTTCAAACTAGATATCGTGTGACAAAGGGATTAATGCATGTACTATTTCAGGTTTTTCATTTATGATGATTCTCATGATTAATTGGGTAGTCGTAATGTCTTGCTAGAGGCCAATTATGATTTGTGCATTTCAATAGAGATTGAAATACACTACCAATTAATATGAGCCTATCGGGTCACACACATAGAACGTAGGCTGTACTTAAATAATAATAATTATATTTAATTATTGTTGTTAGTATTATTATTATTATTATTAGATATTAATAATAATATTGTTATAATAATTATTATTAGATAATAATTATTAAAACGTGGGTCCATATGGGATATGGACAGTTAGGGTTTTGATAAAAAGAAGTCTTTTAAAACGGTTTTAAAAGGACTGGAGGTTTAATGATCTTATAATTTCGTTTTGCAAAAGAAAACGTAAGAAGAGAAAAAAAAAAACCTAGTTTCATTTTGAAAAGGTTCAGCCACTGCCGTTGGTGAGCTAGCACTCAGACCGGCGTACGTTTGTGTGGATTTCGTTAGAGGGTGTTCGTCTTCAGAATGCAGCATCTGTTAATCGTTTTGAAGCTACACAAAAAGGTTAGTTTCGAATCTCTTTTATCGAATTGAATGGATCACATGGATCCTGTGAGTAAATCGAAAGAATTTTTTGTTTTTCGCTGCGGCAAGGGTTGCAGATTCTTCACGATTTACTAACAGCAAATGGTGAGATTGTATCCAAAGGAGTTAGAATTGGCAATACATATAAAATTGACTTATGTTCCAATAATGCATTTGAATGTTTGATTACCATTAATAATTTGGCATAGAAGACTAGGACATGGTAGTATGGATCACTTACAATACATTAGTAAAGAAGAATTAGTTGATGGTCTCCCTAAAGTAAAATTTAATAAAGATAGCACTTGTGAATCTTATCAATTTGGTAAGTAACATAAAAGTTCATTAAAATCTAAGAACATTGTAAGCATTTCTAGACCATTAGAACTCATTTACTTAGACTTGTTTGGACCAAATAGAGTTGCTAGCTTAGGTGACAAGTTATGTGCATTTGTAGTTATGATTGATTACTCATGGTTTACATGGATTAATTTCTTTGATCAAAAGAATAAAGCTTTCAATTATTTTAAAATATTTACAAAATGAGTTCAAAATGAAAAAGGCTTTATAATCACATCTATTAGAATTGATCATGGCAAAGAATTTGAAAATGAATACATTGAAATTTTTTGCAATGAGTTTGGTATCTCACTTAACTTTTCGGCTCCTAGAACACCACAGCAAAATAGTGTGGTTGAAAGGAAAAATAGAACATTAATTGAAATGGCTAGGGCAATGCTTAATGAGTATGAATTACCATCTTACTTTTGGATGGAAGCCATTAATATTGCTTGTTATATTTCAAATCGTGTTTACAAAAGGTCCTTGATAAACAAAACTTTTTATGAGCTATGGAATGGAAGAATACCTAAAATTTCATACCTTAGAGTGTTTGGATGCAAATACTTTATATTGAATACCAAGGATAATCTTGGAAAATTCTCATCCAAATTGGATGAAGGAATATTTTTGGGATATTCATCATCTAGCAAAGCATATATAGTATTTAATAAACGAACACTAGTAGTTGAAGAATCAATGCATGTTGTTTTTGATGAATCCTCTAAACTTGATCAAAGGAAAGGTAGTGTTCTTGATGATTTTGTAGGAACATTTGAACAACATGAAACAATCAATGCTCCAAAGAATAATCTTGATGGACAAGATGAAAAATCTCAAGAGCTACCCAAAGATTGGCATTACAAGAAGGATCATCCAAAAAAACAAATCATTGGTGACACCTCAAAGGGAGTAACTACTAGATCTCAATTTAAATACTTAAATTCTAATATTGCGTTTATTTCTCAAATTGAGCTAATGACCATTGAGGATGCTCTTAGTGATAAGTATTAGGTGATTCCTATGCAAGTTGAACTTAACCAATTTGAGAGGAATAAAGTATGAGAACATGTTCCTAAACCTAAAAATCACCAAATTATAGGATGTAAATGGGTATATTGGAATAAGCTTGATGAAAATGGTCTCATTACTAGAAACAAAGTTAGATTGGTAGCCAAAGGCTACAACCAAGACGAAGGCATTGACTATGATGAGACATTTGCCCCCGTTACTAGATTAGAAGCCATTAGAATATTGATTGCATTTGCATGTCACATGAATTTCAAACTTTTTCAAATGGATGCTAAAAGTGCATTTCTAAATGGGTTTATAAATGGGAAAGTTTCTGTTGAACAACCTTTCAATTTTAAAGATTATAAATTTCAAAATCATGTTTTTAAACATACCAAAGCACTATATAGATTGAAACAACCCCCAAGAGCTTAGTATAATAGACTTAGTGCATATTTTCTTGAAAATGGTTTTTCAAAAGGTAATGTTGACACAACTCTTTTTCTTAAGAAGAAAATGAATAACATTTTGATTTTTCAAATTTATGTTGATGACATTATATTTGGCGCTACTAATGAATCTTTGTGCAAGGAATTTGCTTCTTGTATAACTAGGAAATTTGAGATGAGCACGATGGGTGAACTCAAATTCTTCCTTGTACTACAAATCAAGCAATGCAAGGATGGGATCTTCATCAATCAATCCAAGTACACAATGGAACTCCTAAAGAAGTTTGGAATGGATTGTTGCAAATCAATTAAGACTCTGATGAGCACATCCTTGAAACTTGACAAAGATGAAATTGGTAAGGTGGTTGATGAGAAGAAATATCGAGGTATTTGTAATATCCTCATATATGCCCTAAAAGTTTTGATTATGTTGTTGATGTTGTGGTTAGTGTTGTTGTTGTTATATATTGGATTGTATATATGTGTTAAATTGTAAGAGAAAAGAAATGGAAAGAGAATGTATATGTATATGTGTTTTGGAGAAGAAATTTAGGGTTTAGAGACAAGTTTATATGTTGGGTATATGATGATATATATAACATATAAATTGGTCAAAGGGAGAGTCAATGCAAGAGGATATTTTTATGTGGCATGTGAAATTACTTAATTGGGCACATATGAGACAAAAGGGTAGTTAAATGGTGAAGGGTGTTTTAGTAATTGCAAGGTTAAAAACTCTCGGTGGATATAAGAAGCAAAATTTGACTTTTGCTCTTCATCTTTTCCTCTTCTCATTTGTGTGTGGCCGGCTCTTCCTTAGACAAAAGGGAAAGAGAAGTGTTCTTGAGACAAGAAGCAAATTGAAGAAGAAATCAAAGGTTGTGAAAAGAGATTTGTGGAATTTCTTCATTTTAGGTAAGAATTCTTTTGTTTCCCTTTGTCAATTTTGAAGTTGTGTCTAAATAAAATTGTGATTGGTTGATGTGATGATTTAGTGTGTTTGTGTATGGTGTGTGTAAAAGTGTTGAAATGGAATTAAAGATAAGAAGCTAGGTTGGTGTTGGTGATGGAAGAGTAAGAGTTGTGTTTAGTGAATTTTTTTTCTGTTTTACAATTAGTAAAGGCTGTGACTTGTATGATTCTTAATTAATTATAGAAAAATTTTCTTGAAGTGAATTTTTGATATGTTGTGCCTCTATGAGTCTAGAATGACTGAAAAATATGTTGATTCGATTTTGGAATGGTTATGAGTTTAGAAAGATTATTTTTATTAGACCTGTTCCAGCAGGTACCTTAACTGAGACAGCTATATTTCGGGATTTTTAATAAAATGTAGAAAAATCATATCCAATTGAATTTTGGATATGTTGTTGCTTAGTGAGTCTAGTATTTGAGAAAAATAATTTGGAACCACGTTGATTGAATTTGATTTATGGAATTCACAAAGTTCAGAACTGCTGCCAGGATGCAGGGCAATTGGGGCAGTCTGGTTAGGTGAACTATTTGACCAAGATTTTGTGTTCAGTTTGATCTGAAATTTTAAAGGAATGATTTTAAGATACAAAACTAAATTATTTAAAAATTTTAGAATTTTTAGTCAAGTGGATTAGTTTATACAATTTTTCAAATTAAGGATAAAATGGAGTCTAAAACCAGAATGTACTATTCATATGGTCATTTTGCTAATATTCCTTTTGGATTAGATTGTGAAGAGGTTGAATTGCCCTAACCATGTCCCTCAAATGTAATGGTTATTGTTTTTATTCTTTGTTCTTTTAGCATGGCTTTGATTCTTCAAAGGTATTATGGTACCTAAACCTAAACATAAACACTTTAAACATGTCTAAAACAAAGAATGCCCTAATCAAATGTATGTGGATGATTCTAAACCTATGTATAATGATCTTTGGATTAGGTTTTGAAGAGATTGTGTTGCATTAACCTATATGTTGAGAATTCTTGGAAGAGGAAATGTATGGAGGAATGGGAATAGTTCTTGAGGTAAGTAACAATACATATGATTGTATTTAATTACATAATTTGAGGCTTAACACATTTGTTTGCAAATGTGTTAAGTGATTTATTATATTGTTAATATAATTGGACTAAGGTGATGATTGAATGATGTGAAGGATGTGAAGAGCATTAACAAGGTAAGCATAAACCCTATTTGATTGTATATCCTTATATGTCTTTGAACATTAACACATTGGGATGAAAGTGTTAAATAAGCTATTATATTGTGAATGTAAATGAAGAATGTATATTACTATATATATATATATATAAAGGATGAAATATGAAATGGAAAAGGTAGGAAAATATGAGGATCCTTCTTAAGGTATGTGCAATTTGTTATGATAAATGCTCTAGTAATGAATGATGTTAATGTGTTTTGAGAAATGAGAAAATGTTATGTTATATGCATTGTGAATCTTGTGTATGGCAATGTATTATATGAATAATATATTTTGGAATGTTATATCAATGATGTTATATGTATCATATGGATTGAGATATGATATGTAGTGAAGCCATTGTGATTGGCTATGATGATCCAATTGAAAGAAATAAGGCATATTTGCCTAGATGATAATGAGCATTGAGATTGAAATTGATAATGAAACAATAAGTGAAATATGTGTTTAATGTGTTATTCAGTCTTCAGAGTTCTGGGTTTGGAGGCATGCCTATAAAATGAAAAAGGTAACAGTCTTGCCGGGTTGAGGATCTCTTCAAATTGAGTTGAATTGAGGTCCAAGAGACTGGGTCTGTTACACTATGAGAATTGTGAATATGAAATATATGATTGGTAACAGTCTTGCCGGGTTGAGGATCTCCTCATGATGAGTTGATGGTCCAAGAGACTGGGTCTGTTACACTATCCATGGATAGAAATATTGATATATGATGCCTACGGGCTTGATGATTATGATTATAGACCAAAGCAGTAACTCTGAACTCTGAATAACATAGTGGTGTCTGTTGGGCCCGAGTTTGTCTTTGTTGTCAATGTGATATACAAATGTTGAAAGAAATGGATAATGAAATCTTTGGTATACTTCATTGGACATGTGATTGATGATATGTAATTTGTGTGTTGAAATATTGATTATGAGCACTAATGATGAATCATAAATGGTGAATTGTGAATAAAGAAATGTTGTGATTGGTATGATGTATAATGTGTGTACTAGCATTGATTGTGAATTCAATTGATGAATTGTGGTTGAAGACAATGATTGTCTTAATTGGAAATGTGACTTATGGTTAGTATGATGTATAATGTGTGTATTGAGATGTTGATTGTGAATATTAGTGATGGGTTGGAATTGGTAGAAATGTTATGTATATATATGTGTATAAGATATGAAATTAGTTGAAAGATATGAAAGGTGCAAATGAAAAGGGATAAACTTAATAAGAACTAAAAGTATATGGAATTGATATATCTTTATATGTTAGTATTTCCATGATATATGTTTGTATTTTATATTTATACTACTAAGCTTTCGAGCTTAGCGCGGATGTATTATCGCGCAGGTAGCTTGGTGGAAGATATGAAGTCTTTTGGTATGCCACGAGAAGAGTAAGATTTTGTCGAGACCAACTAGAGGGTAATGCATACATGTATCCACTTTAAGTATGTTATATTAAATGTATAAATGAAGTTTTGATAAAGACAATGATTTTGTAAGTGTTCTTTAAATTGACCTATTATGGTTTGAATTTTGTTACAGGTTTTTAAAAAGTAAAAAGAAAAGTGGCATCCTTATACTCTATATACTTACTGTATGTATACTAGGTATATGTATAGTACTTATATAGGGTATCGAGGTGTTACAGTATTATCGAATCACTACTTTACTTAACCACATCTAGACCGAATATAATGTATAGTTTATGTTTGTTTGATAGATTTCAATCTTGTCCTAAGAAATCACATTTGAATGCAACTAAAAGAATTTTAAAATACATGAGTGGTACTTTGCATTTAGGTCTATGGTATCCTAGAAAGACATCATTTGACATATTAGGCTTTTTCGATGAGGATTTTTTCTGTAGCCTACTACATAGGAAAAGCACCATCGGAGCATGCCATTTTCTTGGTGAATGCTTTGTTTCTTGGTTTAGCAAGAAACAAGTGTCGGTTACTTTATCTATCGTGGAAGCCAAATATGTTGCTGCATGTTTTTATTGCACACAAGTTCTTTGGATGAAACAACAATTGCTTGACTATGGAAAAATATTTGATCACACTCCTATTAAATGTGATAACATGAGTGCAATCAATTTATCCAAGAATCCCATTCAACATTTTAGGTCTAAGTATATAGACATCGAATATCATTTCTTAAGGGATAATGTTCAAAATCACAACAAAGTTTTAGAATATGTTAAAACTCAAAATCAACTTGTGGATATTTTGACAAAACTATTATGTGAAGAAAGAATGAATTTTATAAAACAAAATATTGGCATGGTTGATGGAAAATCTTTTGCATAACCATTCTTTATTTATCTCAAAATGTATTTTGATCATATACACTTTTTTTTTTCAAAACTCAAAATCAACTCCCTTTGTGTGATCGCTCGGTATACTGGGCCGATCACACATCATTTGCTCTTCCTAAGCTCAAGCCATAAAAGTGATCTTCTCCCAATCCTTAACATAAATCTCCATATCTTTGACTTGGATTTCTATTAAGCTCGAGCTTCAAAGCATCTCTTTTCAGTGAGAGCATAATAGCTCGTGCGGTCGGTCAAACTCAAAAATTTTAATTTTTTTTTCAATTGGTATCAATTTTAGTTTCCTCTTGTACCTTCATTTATTTGTATCAATAAATTTCATCTCTCTTTTACTTTCATTTCCTTTTTGCCTTTGTCAAAGGGGGAGAAATATATACGTCATTGAATATAATTGACTTAATTGTCAAAGGGAAAGAGATAAACATGAAAAGAAAATAAATTAGTATCAAGAAAAGTATACATCAATTGGTATCAAGAATTGCATGCATCAATTATGAAATTATATTGGTATCAAGAATAGCATACATCAATTGGTATTAATAATTGCATGCATCAATTGTGAAATTATCTAACATAGGGGGAGAAAATTTATTGTCATTGCTTTAATGTATTTAATTATGTTTAACCTAAATTCAATTTGATTGCCAATCTCAAAAAGGGGGAGATCATTGAGATTGATTGACAATCAAACTCTATTTGATAATTGACAATCAAATTGATAAAGAACTAATGATTTTAAACAAGTCTGTCAAGTTTGTTCTGCAAAAATTGAGCTCCTGTGCAACAGCTAATTGCAGCACAAGCACAAAACCAAACTATCACACAAATTTGCTGAGCCAAGAAAAACTGAACAGACATACCCATGTGTCGAGCAGAGAACCAAACTGAAACATAGAGTGCTAAGCTGGATTTAGAACTGCCAAGCTAAGAGAACTGAACTAAACAAGCTAAAAGTAGTTTGACGAAACAATAGTGCTAAGCATGCAGTGTGGCTCGATACAGAGCTAAGACTATCCAACTACGATAACTGAACTAAGTCCACAAATTATAGAAAGGATCATGTTCTCAGTGAGAGGTGAAATAAGGATGCTCAGTAGTCATGCGACCGTACACCAGAACCGAACGACTGCACCAGGTCAAGGTAAAAATTCATAAACTCATAAAAAGGATAATGGTCTCGGTGCACAGTGAAGTTAGGATACCAGAAATTTGTACAACTGCCCAAGAAGCTTGAGCTACCAAACATAACAAAGAGCTAAAATATTAAAAAAGAACATATGAGATAGCAGTTAGCTCTTCCGGTGATTCCTCGAGTCTTAAAACCTTGTGCTACAGCACTAAAGGACTGAGCGACCGCACTGAAGGACTGAGCGACCTCACAAGTCTGGATGATTTAAATCTTAGCTCCAAATACCTCGGACCAAAGATAATCAAACATATGGATAAAGAAATTTGAACTCAATGATAACCTTGCTGTGTGCGGGGATTTTCGCGCCCATTCCCAGTGGAATGGTTCTTGCGACTTCGGCACTGTTTATGCTCGGGACCATAGAGAACACGGGCCTAAGCCCGGAGAAAATTGAGTCGCCACCGGAATAGGCCAGGAAAAAGAAAGGGGTGGATGACTCAATTCCTAAGGAATCCCTAGCCCCCTAATGGGTTTGAAAAGTTGGATACGTGTGGGGAAGTTGAGAAATGGCCTAGCACCCCTACAACTCCCGGTTCATTAGAATTGACCTTCTTTGCAGGTCTTAATATTATAAAATTCTTAAATATAATAATATTATCCATACTACATGCAATAATTAAAATAAAGTACCATTATATTAAAATCAAAGCAATGTCCAAACAAAGAAAATAAATGGACACCCATCCGAGGATAGAAACATGCCCTTACATCATCCATGTCAAAAACTAAATAGGACACCCACCGAAAGGTGGAAACGTGTCCTTTACATTTGTCCAAAATATAAAATCAATTTAAATTACATGATTCTTAATACATGAGGTACCCAAAATATAAAAAAATACCTCTTACAATGTTTTGAAACCAAAGCAAATTAATAAAAATATCCAACCAATCATTCATCATAAATAAATCATACATTAAAGACATAAATTGAATATATAAATAAATCATTGATCAAACTTTATAATAAATACTCACTTAATAACGAAACAAATAAAGATGCAAATTTAAGTGTACCAACTTATGTTTTCTTAGATAACACTTATGGTTTTGGAATTTTAAAGAACTAGTATTATTGTTAGATTTATTATTTTAGAAAGATTATGCTAGTGTGTGATTAAAATTATAATTTGGGATTTAAGTAAATAAGGTACAAACCTATGAAAATAAGATTAAAACTTAAATATTTAAAAAAGAAATAGCTACTGTGATAATAAAATCTTCAAATTTGATTAAGGTTTCAGCAAAATAAGTTAGGGTTTAATTTAAATTAGGGTTTGGAATTCTTATGGAAAAGGATTAGGGTTTTAAACATGCAATATGGTTTTTTAGGGTTTTAAATGGGAAATTAGGTTTTCTAGGGTTTTAAACATGGAATATGGTTTTTTAGGTTTTAGATGGGAAAATAGGGCTTCTTTCTTGATCTTTAGAAACACATATTAGGGTTTTATAAAAATATGATCATTATAAAAACTCTAAGACCACTTTAACATGGAATTTTGATAAATACTTATATGTAATAGGGCTACAGGAAATTTAAAACATTATTTGAATAATCTAATGTTATGGTGATTTAATGGAATAAGCTACTGGCCATGCAAACAATAAAAAGAAACTATTATGCTCACTGTATATTTGTATACGAATCAAAAGTTAAAAGAATGAACTCTAAACGAAGAAAGTTTGATAGATGAAATAATAATAAGTTATCTCAATATAAATTCAAATGAATTAAGTTAGAAAGACACATCTCCGTTTGTTGGCTCCACCAAAATTGTTTGAACGAAATTTTAAATGAGGTTTGGCAAAGAAAATGATTACACTTCCTTTGTAGAGTTTTGTGTTGTTATTCTTCCTCGTCTAGCTTTTCTGTTTCTTTTTGTTCCTCTACAAAAGTTTGTTCAAGTTAGAATTCCATGAAGACTGCCCCTTTGCTAATTTCTTTTCTATGTTGCTGGTTTAGGGTTTCTTCTTGCTTGCTAGGGTTTGTTGAAAACCCAAGAGTCTCCTAATTCTCCTCGAAAAAAATAAAGTCCAAAGTTTCTTCCAATAATTGCCACCAATCTATGTGTTTAATGCTAGTATTTATAGGAAAACAAAAAGACCTAATCTTATTTTAATAAGAAAATACCAACTGTTTAGAAAAAATTACAAAACCAAGTAAAATAAGGTTTGGTCAAAATATCGGCAGCACAAATGGGCTGCTAGGCTTGCGGGTTGCGGTGGCAAAAATTGCTACGAGGATTGAGTTGAACAAACTGGGCAAGCCAGTTCGCTGCAGGCAGTGCCTGTGACGAGCTGGGTACCCAGTTGATTATGTGTGGTGAATTAGGCAGTTTGACTGGGTCATAAAGATAAATATTATACCATAAAAATTATTTTGGACTATCGAGTTGGACTGGGCCAAAAATTAAGGGTCTATAGTTTGCCCACTGCTTGAATGATCTGAGACTTTTAGTAGAATAGAGTGAAAAGCAATATGACTTTGAACAGATTTTAGATGAGGATGGGTACTTCGATTCGATTTGGGTACTTAGACCCGAGACTGAATTTGATCTGGGTACTTGGACCCAAGACTAAATTGGATTTGGGTACTTGGACGTAAGATAGGGTACTTGGACCCTAGACTGGTTTGAGTTTGGGTTCTTGGATGCAAGATTGGGTACTTGGACCTGAAACTAAATTGGATTTAGATACTTGGACACGAGATTGGGTACTTGGACACGAGACTGGGTTTGATTTGGGTACTTGGACCTGAAACTGGGTACTTGGACTCGAGACTGGGTACTTAGACATGAGACTATATTTGATTTGGGTAATTGGACCCGAGACTGAATTTAATTTGGGTACTTGGACCCCTAATTGGATTGGATTTAGGTACTTGGACCTGAGATTGGATACTTGGACCCGAGATTGGGTACTTGCATCCAAGATTGGATTTGAATTGGGTACTTAGATCCGAGACTGAATTAGAGTTGGGTACTTGGACCCGAGATTGGATACTTAGACTCGGGACTGAATTTGATTTGGGTACTTGGAACTGAGGCTAGTACTTAGACTTGAGGCTAAATTTTATTTGGGTACTTGGACCCGAGATTGAGCACTTGGACTAGGGACTAAATTTGATTTGGGTACTAGGACCCTAGACTAGGTACTTGGACCCTAGACTGAATTGAGTTTGGGTCCTTGGACCCGAGATTGTGTTGAGTTTGGGTACGTGGACCCAAAAATGGATACTTGGACCCGAGTCTAAATTAGATTTGGGTACTTATACCCAAAATTGGGTACTTGGACCCGAGACTGATTTGGGTTTGGGTACTTGGACCCGAGATTGGGTACTTGGATCCTAGATTAGGTACTTGTACCTGAGATTGGGTACTTGGAACCGAAACTAAATTTGATTTGAGTACTTGGACCCGAGACTGGGTACTTGGACCCTAAACTGAATTGAGTTTAGGTACTTAGACCCGATATTAGGTACTTAAATCCGAGATTCGGTTGAGTTTGGGTACTTGGACCCGAAACTGAGTACTTGGAATCGAGATTGAATTAGATTTGGGTGCTTGGACCCGAAACTAGATACTTGGGCCCGAGACTGAATTGGGCTTGGGTACTGGACCCGAGAGTGGGTACTTGGACCCGAGATTGAATTAGATTTGGGAACTTGGACCAGTGATTGGATTGGATTTAGACCCGAGATTGGGTACTTGGACCCAAAACTGGTTACTTGGACTAGAGACTGAATTAGATTTGGGTATTTGGACCTAAAACTGGGTACTTGGATTCGACACTGAATTGGGTTTGGGTACTTAGACCTGAGACTGGGTATTTGGACCTGAGATTGGGTTCTTGGACCCAAGATTAAATTTAATTTAGGCACTTAGACCCGAGACTTAATTGAATTTGTGTACTTGGTCCCGAGACTGAATTAGATTTGGGTACTTAGACCCAAGATTGGGTACTTGGACCCGTGACTGAATTGGATTTAGGTACTTGGACCCGAGATACCTATATACACTTGCCCCCTGTGTAGGATTAAACCCATGATTTTTTCTATGCGGCTTTGGTTGATGTTTGTCTTGTCTGACTCTTCACACAAGCATGTATTTCTTCTTTCACAAAATGACAGGATCTTCCTCAAGCAATGGGGCCTTCCATGCCCCCTGATTCCATTCCCGCTTCATGTTTGCTTCATGGAGTATTGCGGTTTACTTTTGACAAAGAAAAATGCAAGCTCATGTATGCATGAGTAATGCTTACAGAGGTTTCATTGACACATAGACCAAGGTGATTAGCTGAAGTGTTCTCAATAGTTCCTATCAGAGGATCATTTAGGTCTTGCATTGGAATGATAGAAAGCATTGCATTTATGGATTTTATCTTCAAGATGTTGAGGACATGAGTGGTTGAGACTCCGAATGGCAGAGTTAGAGATACATCCATTTTAAACTATGATTCAGCACGTCAATTGGTAGCTTCTTCACAATCTTGAGGTTCGACTGTTCAACATATTTTCCTTAACTTGAAGGCTTTGTATTTTTTTTTCTTTTTTTCTTTTTTGATTTTTGAATTTTGAAATCAAATGTTGGATTTGCGAAATCAATGTCAATTTATCTCAGGACTTGATTTTTCAAATTAACATATCTATAACATAAAAACCCTTATTAGCATACTAAACTCTGGAATCATTTCCATTTAAACAAGAATTGTTGCACTTCAGATAGGCACATACACATTACATGGTCAAAGGTCTTATTGAGTTTGAATATTATCTATCTCATATGCATGCTTATTCAAACTATCTCCACTAATAGACTCTACCTACCAAAAGAGATCAACAGGTCCATGATAGGCTTGAAATGGGGTCTATAAGGGACATGGTTTAAATGAAGGTCGTTTTGAGATTGGAGTTGATGTGACACAATGGAAAAACCTTCACACTACAAACTGTTTGTTGGAACTTTAGACAGTTGGGAGCATGAAAAGATAGAGCTTTGAGCGTTCTTCCATCTTCTTGGCATTAATCTAGATCTTGATGGGGATAGTCTTTGCCCTTGCAAAACATTTGATACCCATATTCATTTCTTTTCTTCTTTTCCCTTTTCTTTCTCTTTATTTTTCTTACTCTTCCCTTTCTTTCTCTTTATTTTATCATTTTGTCCTTCTTCTCTATAGGATTGTTAAGTATAGGACTTTAAAAAACTGGGTGACCTTTCTCCTTTTCTTTCTTCGATTTTGGTTGGGTTAGACCAATTCAAGTCAAACGTCTTTATAATCCAAATGGAAGCCTTTTGTTACCTTAGGTAAAAGAGAACTCGATTGGCTTTCTAAACCACCTTTTTGGGTTTTCTTTTCTTTTCTTCTTTCTTCTTTTTTTTTCTTTTTCTTTTCTTTTCTTTTTTCTTTTTTTTTGGGTTCTAGCTCTAGCAGAGTTGTCTTATTTGTACCAACTTGGGTTTCTAATAATGGATGAGTGGAGCGACATAAATCTTTTTTAACAGGGATAAATCATTTGTTACTCTGATGTTATCTTGATAGATTTGAGATATTAGGTGAACTTTAACTACCTTTATCATCTTGAGAACATCAACTATCCTTATAGTTTTGGCTATGCATTCCTTTCTTTGATCTTCTTGCCTCTTCACCTTAGTGATCATAAGACTTGTCATAAGTATCATAATAGCTCAGGGTAGGTTATTGGGATTTGTAAGCCAATGAAAAGAAAGCTAAAATTTTATGAAGCTTCAAAGGGACATCAAGGGATTGATACTTAATAGGGTGGATACTAGTTGCTGGCTAATCAAACAATGCGTAGATCATTTCTCTCTTAAATAAGCAAAGTTTAATTTCACCTCGAAAGTTTGTCAAAGAATGTTCTAAGACTAACTAGGACCTAGACAAACGTCATTATGCAGGAGCCCTCTCTAAGTAAGCATACACAACTCAATGCTATAGAGCAATTCCCTCACCTAGTAAAGTCATTCGAATCATGATGCCTAGATATATTAATTATGAACATCAAGCTAGATTTGTCATCGGTTGAGCACCATAATGAATAGAGACCAGGAAAAATTTGATGAAAATAATTTATTCAAACAACTTTAAATTTGAAAAACATGATTGTTCCAATTAAATATTAAAGAAAGCAAAATTGAAAAGCAACATTCAAGATAAGGAAAGTTTGTTGAGTTAAGCTTCTTCTCCTTTCACATCTTCTATATTTCCCATCTTGAAAGGATGATAAGACAAGACCTTCCTCCAATCCTCCTCCTACCATGAAAGTTGCTGTGGTGGCACTCTATTGAACCTAGACAGAGGATTACTTTTGGTATTGAGCTTATCCGGCTTAGGCAACTTTCCATTATCAATTAAATTTAGGATCTCATGCCTCAACTTCATACAGTTGTTCATTTCATGTCCAGGCCTTTGATGGAATTAGCAAAATGCATTAGTATCAAAGTTAGGTGGAAGAGGATTAGGCAAAGGACAAAGAGTCAAGGGTTGTAACAATCCCTTCTTTTATAGTTTATATAGAACCCAAGATAGCGGCTTCCCTAATTCAAAAAACTGCCTCATTCCTCCTTGACTAGTGGCATTAACATCAACTTCTTTTGTGTGCTTTGATTGCCCGACTAGTAGTTCCCTTTCTCATTCCTTTTTATTGAAAAGTGACTCTTCCCCCTTTCCCATTCTTCAATTTGCAAACTAGCTTGTAAGAGGTCCTTGAAATCCCTTATAAGGGTATGAAACAGCCTCTCACGAAGATTAGGCAGGATGCCTCTGACTATCATTCTAATCAGATCTGATTCATTGGGCCTCTTCTTGAGCAAAGATGTCTTGTTCCTCCATCTCTTCACATAGTCCACAAAATTCTCATTTGGCCTTTGTCTAATGGACTCAACTTCCATTAAGGTAACTTCTAGCTCGACATTGTACCCATATTGCTGAATGAAAGCCTTGTACAACATGTCCCAATCTTTTTGAATACTTTTCTCTAAGGTTTTAAATCAATTTTGGACAATAGGGTCCAATGAGAGCATGAAATATCTTAGAGTTTGAGCCTCAGTGGCTCGGGGCAGACTGTATAGCAGTGATGTATTGCTTCACATGGAGATGAGGGTTTCCAGTACCATTGTACCTAGCAAAGGAAGGCATCTCGAACTTATAAGGGACCTCCTCATCTTGTTTAAACAGTTTGTCGATCTCAGACATCTCTTTGGTTTTCAACTTCTCAAATTTCTTTTCCAAGTCCGCAATCATCTTTTCAACATTTGAAGTTTCAGTTTTCTCCACAGCTGATCTTTCAACAGTCTTCTGCTCTTTCGTTATCATCATCAACGATCACCTTATCATCAAAAACTACTTCATCAACTTTAGCCTTCCCCTTGTCCTTTGGCTTCTTGGTGCTAGCAGATGCTTCGACATTGTTTCCTAAAATTGCATCCGATTGGTTCTTCATGGTCTCAGCCAGGGTCTCATTTAGTTCTTCCATTTTAGCATTGAGGGCGTCATCCACCATTCTTTGAATTTGTTTGGGCTCTATTGCTTTTGGTGAGAAAGTAATTGAGTTGTTGCTAGATTCTTCATCTCTGGCATAGGTTGGGTTATCATAAGCTTTTGATGTAATATCCTCATGTATGCCCTAAAAGTTTTGATTATGTTGTTGTTGTATATTGGATTGAATGTATATGTTTTATTTAAAGAGAAAAGGTTCTTTAAAGAGAAGTGTATATGTGATGTATATTAGAATATATATAACATATACCTAGGTCAATGGAAAGTCAAAGAATGGAGATAGTGGAAGAAGATATTTGTTTGTGTTTGAATTTATAATTAATTAATAAGGAATTAATGAATGGAGGAGGTTTATTTGAATTGTTTAATATTTTAATTACTTGGATGAGAGAGTTTTAAGGAAAAAGGGAAATTTGACTTTGGGCTTCTCATTCTTCTTTCCTTCTCTTTGCCGTGGATCATCTTCTTCTTCTTCTTTTCTTTGAATTGTTTGGTCGGCTAACAAAGGGAAAGAGAGAGCAAGAGAGGATTTGATGTGCTAAGCTCAAATTGAAGGAAATCCAAGTGATCCAGTTGTTGATTCAAGAAGTTTTATAACTTTGGTAAGTTCTCTTTTGATATCTTTGTTTATTTGAAATGATATTTGGATTTGATAGATGATTTTAAGAGTGTGTTGTTTGTTTGTGAGATGTTTAGAAGTGTTTGGTTGATTTGATGATGGATTTTGAGTATGGATTGAAGAAAAGAGTAAGTGGTTGGAAGAGATGATGTTGTATTTGTGGTGAGGGTTTTGAGATGATTTGGTGTTTTGTGTTTGATGTGTGTTTTGGTTTGTTTTTGGTGTTGTTGCAAGTTTAAGATGGTTTTTGGGTATGTTTTGTGAAAATTGTTTGAAGAGGATGTTGGTGTATAGAAGTGTGTTGTTGAGTTTTTGGTTGTTTTGGCCGGATTCTGAGATTGTGGCCGGACACGTCCATGAGCACGTTCAGGGTTTTTAGGCGTGTCAATTGTGTTGGAGGCAGTAGGTTTGACACGACCAGTAACACGCCCGTGTTATTGAGCGTGTCATAGCTACTGCGAGTTTGGAGAATTTACACGCCCAGGAACACGCCCATGTTGTTGAGCGTGTAAATGCTTCTGTGTTGTGGAGTTAGGGCACGGTCATGGACACGCCCGTGTGGGTGAGCGTGTCAGGGTTAGGGTTTGCCCTAATTAATTCCTAATTGGATTATCTCTTGTGTATCCCTAAGCAAGTATTTGCTATTACTTTTGATTTAGGTCTTGAAGATAGTGATTGATCTTTGATTTAAGAAGGTAGAAGAATCTTGAACAAGGAATTGTTAAGAGTGGTGTAATTTGCTTTTGAGATAAGTACAAAACCTATATGATTGTATGTAAGCACAAATCTTGTATTACTGCATTGTTGCATATGATGTTGAGATTGATCATAAATATGTTGATAATGGTAATGTATATGAAACAAAGTGATATTTCAGGTATTGTGACTCATGTGATGAGTAATGTGTTTTGTTATGTTTATATCAATAATGCTATATGTATAATGTGATGGAATATAATGCCATTGTGATTGGCTATGGTAACTTATATGTGATATGAGGCCATTGTTATTGGCTATGATGAGAGTTGAGAATGGAAATGATAATTAAATAATAAATGATTTGTGTGGCTAATGTGTTATTCCATTTTCAGAGTTTGTTGTTGGTGGCATGCTTAATGATAGTAACAATCTCTTGAAGTTAGGTTGGGCTTGATCCTTGAAGCCAAGTTGGGTTGAAGTTTAACATGTTTTACTCCCCTTGAAGCTTGGTTGGGTCTAGTCCTTGAAGCCTAATTGAGATGTTACAACCCTTGAAGCTAGGTTGGGTTTGGTTCTTGAAGCCAAGTTGGGTTGAGACTTAGCATGCTTTGTTCCCCTTGAAGCTTGGTTGAACCTAATCCTTGAAGCCTAGTTGGGTATATGTGATAATGATAAATGTGATAAAACCAAAGCATTAACTCTGAAAATTGAATGGCATATTAGTGTGTTTTGGGCCCATGCTTGTCTTTGTTTATATGTGATTCATTGATGGCAAAATAATTAAATAATGAAATTCATGAAAGGACTTTGAGATGTGATATGCTTATATGATTATGATTTATGAAGGGTAAAGGTTTGATGTTAGCTTTTCACTTATGATGTTGATATTAATGGAATGTGTGACATTGCATAGCATACAAGCATAATGTTAGCATGTTTTGTACTACTAAGCCCTTGGCTTAGCACGATAGTGTTGATCGCGTAGGTGATAGAGTTGATAGAGTTGAACCCGAGAGCTCATCGAGGCCGAGTGAGAGTAGACATTGAAGAGTTGATTTTGGGACTTAAAGATCAGAGAAGATTTGCCAATCATGTATAACTTCTTTATATGTTATAAAGTATTGTTTATAATGTGAATATATGTACATTTGTAAATATAAATATTTAAATGTTTTCCTATATGTAAATAGTTGATAAATTCCGCTGCGAAATAAGTATATATATATATCTACTTTATTTTATATTACGAATTAATCACTTATTTTCTATAATGTATAATGAGAAAGATTATAGTATCATTAGAAATGTTTTTGAATGTTAAGGAAAATTCGTAGCATTCCTATATTCGATGCATGTATACTACATTGTGGTGTATGTAGTGTGTATGTATTGGATGTGGGGGTGTTACATTTGAACTGTCGTAATCACGGGCTGTGAGCCAGAAGGGATTAATGATATGTCATGTAATGCATGTATGTATGCATGTATGCACAAATAATAAACAAACAAGGATAAATAGGGTGTTCCTTCCATCATTATAACATCCACACACGAATGGCGAGACTCTTTTCCTAGGTAATATGGTTAAAAAAATACCAACATGGGGTATCTTGTTTTCGAATAATTCCCTCAAACGTTTCAACCAATAATTATACTTTCAAAAATGAAAATCAGTTCATGATAATTCCCATTAATTAGGCTTTAATCCATTCGACCAATTAAAGTAGCTTTTATGCTATATTGGATTAAAACTAAATTAAGAGGTTTATTATAAATATATTTCTCACTTAAAAAAGTAACTAATGATTCATGCCAATAACAAGTCCATGATTAATAATTCTTAGTATTAACTAGGCTCATAATTGATTTTTGGTATTTCATATTTGACCTAAATATTCATATGCTCTTTTGAAGGTTGGATGAAATGCAAACATGGTTTTGTAAAAATATTTTAGATAAAAAAAAAGGATTTTTGATTATGTTTTTGAGTAATGAGAAAAGAATTTTTGATTCATTTTTAGAAAAGTTTTATATCTAAAAACCATCTTGAAAGGTTTTGAAAATAGCTTTGTTCTTTTGGATTTAGAGGAAAAAATTTATTTGAGCTCACAATGTAATTAGGCCATATTAGAAAAAAAAAAACAAACCAAATAAGCCATGATTTAAACTAAGATAAATTAACCATAGTCAAACAATAAGCATTTGGGGTAACAACATAAGGAAAGTAACTAACCCAATTACATGAGCTTTAGTCTTTGGGTTAAAAGGCTTAGGTTCCCACAGCAAGTATATACCAAATGGTATAAGGCTATGAGTGGTTATGCCATGCTTGATCTCCATACCTTGAGTGAAAGTATGGTATCCCTTACATAACACAATACGGATAACACGGGCATCCTAACTCACACACACGATGCAATCTAAATGATGCAATGGATAACATCATGATAAGAAAGAATATAATACTATAAAGACTAACATAATCAACTTCTCTTATCCCTAGTGGAGTTGCCACTGTGAGCGGGGATTTTTGCTCCCACTCCTGGTGGAATGGTTCTTGCGACTTCGGCACTGTTTAGGTTGTGACCTTAGAGAATACAGGCCTAAGCCCGGAGAAAATGGAGTCGCAACCCTGACAGGCCGGGAAAAAGAAAGGGGTGGATGACTCGATTCCTAAGGAACTCCCAATCCTTTAATGGATTTAGAAAGTTGGGTATGTGAGGGGAAGGTGAGAAATGGCCCAGTACTCCCACAATGCCCGGTTCATTGGAACCAGCCTCCTTTGCAGGTCTTAATATTATAAAATTCTTAAATATAACAATATTATCCATACTACATGCAACAATTAGAATAAAGCATCATTATATTAAAATCAAAGCAATGTCCAAACAAAGCAAATAAATGGACACCCATCCGAGAATGAAAACATGTCCTTACATCGTCCATATCTAAAACTAAATAGGACACCCGTCGAAAGGTGGAAACATGTCCTTTACATTGGTCCAAAATATAAAAGCAATTTAAATAGCATGATGCTTAATACACGAGGTACCCAAAATATATAAACATACCTCTTACAATGTTTTGAAACCAAAGAAAATTAATAAAAATAACCAACCAACCATTCATCATAAATAAATAATTCATTGAAGACATAAATTGAATATATAAATAAATCATTAATGAAACTATATAATAAATACTCACTTAATAACGAAACAAATAAAGATGCAAATTTAAGTGTATCAACTTAGGGTTTCTTAGATAACATTTGGGGTTTTGGAATTTATATATAAAAGCTAGGGTTTTGGAATTTTAAAGAACTAGTATTATTGTTAGGTTTATCATTTTAGAAATATTATGCTACTATGTGATTAAAATTATAATTTAGAATTTTAGTGAATAAGGTACAAACCTATGAAAATAAGATTAAAACTTAAATATTTAAAAAGAAATAGCTACTGTGAAAATAAAATATTCAAATTTGATTAAGGTTTTAACAAAATAAGTTAGGGTTTAATTTAAATTAGGGTTTGGAATTCTTATGGAAAAGGATTAGGGTTTTAAACATGCAATATGGTTTTTTAGGGTTTTAAATAGGAAATTAGGGTTTCTAGGGTTTTAAACATGAAATATGGTTTTTTTAGGGTTTTAGATGGGAAATTAGGGTTTCTAGGGTTCTTCATCTTTAGAAACACATATTAGGGTTTTATAAAAATATGATCATTATAAAAACTCTAAGACCACTTTAACATGGAAATTTGATAAATACTTATATGTAATATGGCTACTGGATGTTTAAAACATTATTTGAATAATCTAATGTTATGGTAATTTAATGGAACAAGCTACTGGCCATGCAAACAATAAAAAGAAACTACTATGCTCACTGTATATTTGTATACAAATCAAAAGTTAAAAGAATGAACTTTAAACGAAGAAAGTTTGATAGATGAAATAATAATAAGCTTTTCTGTTTCTTTTTGTTCCTCTCCAAAAGTTTGTTCAAGTTAGAATTCTGTGAAGACTACCCCTTTGCTAATTTCTTTTTAGTGTTGTTGGTTTAGGATTTCTTCATGCTTGCTAGGGTTTGTTGAAAACTCAAGAGTCTCCCAACTCTCCTCTGAAAAAATAAAGGTCCAAAGTTTCTTCCAATAATTGCCACCAATCTGTGTGTTTAGTGCTAGTATTTATAGGAAAACAAAAAGACCTAATCCTATTTTAATAAAAAAATACCAACTGTTTAGGAGAAATTACAAAACCGAGTAAAATAAGGTTTGGTCAAAAAATCGGCAGCACGGGCAGGCTGCTGGATCTGCTAGCTGTGTTGGCAAAAATTACTGCAAGGATCGGGCTAGCTAAACTGAGTGCCCAGTTGATTATTTGTGATGAATTGGGCAGTACCCAATTCGCCGCAGACAATTACTGCGGCGAAATTGCCATGTCGCGCTGCCGCGCGTTGCTCGCTGATCCGTTCAATTTTTTATTTTTCATAATTTTTTATTTTTTTATTTTTATTATTAAAAATAACTACGAAATATCAATTAAATATCATAAAGATAAATATTATACCACAAAATTATTTTAAACTATCGGATTGGACTGGGTCAAAAATTAAGGGTCTACACTTGCGCCGAGCGACATCACGCCATGCCTAAATGACCACATGACACTAAGGTATGTGTAACACCCCTATACCTCGTATACGTACACAACATGCTATTACAATCGTAATATACGTATACTGAATATAGGAATGCCACGGTTTACTTAACAAACGACTCACTTCTTTTACAATAAGAGAAGCAAACTCAAAACATTTAAGTTATATTTTTAAACACAGTAGACAAAACATTTATTCAATACACAGCGGAAAATATAACAATATTTACAAATACATATACATCAAAACTCAAGTTTTACAAAACGTAAAATTTATACATGTTTGGCAGTTAGTCTTTGATCTTTAAGTCCTCTATCAACTCTTCAGAATCTAGACTCGACTCGGTCTAGCTGAACTCTCTAGTTCTACTCTGTCACCTGCGCGATGAACCACAATCGCGCTAAGCCATAGGCTTAGTGGTACAAACTACAATAATATTATACTATAATGAAATGTAAATGTCATACCTTCAAACATATAAACAATTCTCAAGAATCTTATTACTTATTTATTTCATCATTCATAAATCACAATGAAAACAAAGATAAGCATGGGCCCAAAAGACACTAATATGTTATTCAAAGTTTAGAGTTACTGCTTTGGTCCATAATCACAATCATCAAGCCCGTAGGCGATACATATATATATCTCTATCCATGGATAGTGTAACAAACCCAGTCTCTTGGACCTCAACCCAGATAGACTTGAGGAGATCCTCAACCCGGCAAGACTGTTACTGTTTTTGAGGCCTACGACCCAGTCTTTTCACCCCAAAAACATCATATTTCACATATTTCACATTTCTCAACTAGAATCGGCTTACGACCCGATCTTTTCACCTATCCAGTGATTCATAGGCATGCCGCCAAACCCAGAACTCTGAAAATTGAATAACACATTAGACACACAATTCATTTATAAATTTCATTCTCATTTCCTCATCATCATTTAGGCAATTATGCCTCAATCATCTCATTTGCTTCATTATCATTATAGCCAACATCCATGGCTTCATGTCTCATCAATAGAGTATACATAATTAATTGCATTGAATATCATCATCTAGGCAAACATGCCCCATTTATTTCATTTGAATCATCATAACCAATCACATTGGCTTCACAACTCGTTATATCTCAATTCACATTAAAATAATTTATCTTATCATCATATCTTTCACATTTTATATTTCATTATACCATTCATAACATTTGTCAAATAAATTAACAATGTAATCAATTACTTAACATATGTACAATCAAATATGTTAAGTATCAACATCAAGTAAATGCATGCAATCATGTAGTTTGTACTTACCTTAAGCACCACTCACACAAATCTATACACTTCCCTTCTCCAAGAATTCTCCACCACTTGAATTAGGACAATTCAACTTCTTCACAACCTAATCCAAAAGAATAACACACTTACGCAAAGATACACAAGAGATATATAAGACTACAATCTAATTAGGGCAAACTCTAACCATGACACGCTCAACAACACGGGTGTGTCCCTGACCGTGCCCTAAACTCACAACACAGAAGTTTTGACATGCTCAGAACCACGGGCGTGTCACTGAACGTGTAATACATTCTGCCTCACAGAAACATTGACACGTCCAACAACATGAGCATGCTCATGGCCGTGTCAATTCTCCAACATCACAGTAGCTATGACACGTCCAATAACACGGGCGTGTTAATGATCGTGTCACTCATCCAAAACACAGAACCATCGACACGTCCAAAGATCTGGCCGTGCTCAAGGGCGTGTCAGGCCAAAAATACAGATTCCGGCCACAACAACACTTTATCCAACAAATCACTTCCTTTCACCAAAATCCACTTCAAACAAACTTAGCTCAACATACCCAAGAACCATAACAAACTTGCAAAAACACCAAAACAACTCAAAATATACATCCAACACAAATCAAAATCATCACTACAATCCCAAAACACACCCACAACACTTTCTCTTCCAACAAACTTACTCTTTCCTTCAAACCAACCCCAAAATCCAAAATCAATAGAATCCAAACACTCATAAACACACCACAATCAAACACACTCCTACTATCAACAATAATCCATCAAACTCAAACATAACTCCAAATAAAACAAAGGAAATCAAGAGAGAACTTACCAACAATGATGAAACTTCTTGAATTTCCAACTTGGTTACTTGAATCACCTTTCAACTTTGAACTTGGAACACAAAACTCTCTCTTGCTCTCTTGTCCTGATGATGCCCGGCCACAGAAGAAAAGAAAAGGAAATGGAGAAGAAATGAAGACAACAAGTCAAACACTTATCTCTTTAAACCTCCACCAAGTCATTTTAATATTAAAATAATCCAAATTAATCTCATCCATTCATAATTTCCTTATTAATTAATTCCATAAATCATAACATAAATATCTCCTTCCATTAACTTTCTTTGACTTTGACTTGGGTACATGTTGTATATATTTTCATATACACAACATATACACTCTCTCTATAATTCTTTTCTCTTTCCAAAGAAACATATACATTAAATCTAATTATAACAATAAATATTCCAAAACTTCTAGGGCACATTTTGGGATATTACAATTCTCCCCCTCTAAAAGAAATTTCGTCCTCGAAATTACCTGATATCAAGTCTGAAACAGTTGAGGATATTGATCTCGCATTACTTGCTCATTCTCCCAAGTTGATTCTTTTCTACTATGATTCTTCCAAAGAACCTTCACAATTGGCACTTCCTTATGTCTCTGCTCTTTCATACCATATGCTAAAATAGCAACTGGATCTTCTTCAAAAGTCAGATCCGGACTCACCTCAATAGATTCTACTGGCAAGACATGAGATGGATCTGATCTATACCTCCTCAACATAGAAACATGGAAGACATTATGGATTCTATCCAATTCTGGCGGTAAAGCGAGACGATAAGCAACTGGTCCCACTCTTTCCAATACTTCATAAGGTCCAATAAAATGAGGACTCAGCTTCCCTCTTCGACCAAATCTCAAAATCTTTTTCCAAGGAGACACTTTCAAAAATACTTTATTTCCAACATCAAACTCTATGTCTCTCCTCTTCAAATCTGAATAAGATTTTTGCCGATCTGAAGCTGCTTTTAACCGATCCTGAATTATTTTTACTTTTTCTTCTGTTTCTTTAATCAAATCAGGACCAACCAACTTGCCCTCTACAATTTCATTCCAACATAAAGGTGTTCTACATCTTCTACCATACAATGCCTCAAATGGTGCCATTCCAATACTGGTTTGATGACTGTTGTTGTAGGCAAATTCCACAAGTGGAAAAAATCTGTCCCAACTTCCAGAAAAATCAATAACACAGCTTCTCAACATATTTTCTATAATCTGTATCACTCTCTCTGACTGGCCATCTGTCTGCGGATGAAAAGCAGTGCTAAAGTGCAATCGAGAACCCAAAGCACCATGTAAACTCTTCCAAAACCTCAAAGTAAATCGGGGATCTCGATCAGACACTAAAGAAATTGGGACTCCATGCAACTTCACTATCTCACTGATATACAGCTCAGCTAACTTCTCCAGAGAATAGTCCATCCGAACTGGAAGAAAATGAGCTGTCTTTGTCAATCTATCAACAATCACCCAAATAGCATCATGTTTCCTTTGTGTCAATGGCAAACCAGACACAAAATCCATTGTCACTCTCTCCCATTTCCATTCAGGCACTGATAAAGGTTGAAGCAACCCTGTTGGAACTTGATGCTCATCTTTCATCCTCTGACAAGTGAGACATTTGGATACAAACTCCGCTATGTCTCTCTTCATGCCTGACCACCAGTAATGCTGCTTCAAATCATGATACATCTTTGTACTTCCTAGATGTATAGCAAAAACTGATTGGTGTGCTTCCTCTAAAATAATCTTTCTCAAACTAACATCATCAGGAATACACAGTCTATCTTTAAACCAAAGGCTACCATCATTTCTCACATGAAAATCTCGGCTCTCTCCATTTTGGCACTTTGAAACAATCTTATGAATTTTCTCATCAGCCAATTGGGCCTCTCTTATCTGGTCCAACAAGATTGGTCTCAACTGCAATTGAGCCAACAAAGCCCCATCATCACATGATTCAAAACTGGCATGCAGCGCTCTCAACTCAACAAGCAACAAGAGCGAATAAGCAGTCAAACCTGCTAAAGACTTCCGACTCAAGGCATCAACAACCACATTCGCCTTACCAGGATGATAATCAATCAATCATAGTCTTTGATCAGCTCTAACCATCATCTCTGCTGAAGATTAAGCTCTCTTTGCATCCCCAAATATTTCAAACTCTTATGATCTGTATAAATAAAACATTTCTCACCATACAAATAGTGTCGCCAAATCTTCAAAGAAAAAACTATGGCTACCAATTCCAAATCATGCGTCGGATCGTTAAGCTCATGTGGCTTCAACTGTTGAGAAGCATAAGCTATAACTTTACCTTCTTCCATTAAAACACAACCCAAACCATTATGTGAAGCATCACTGTAAATCACATATGGTTTATCTTCCACAGGTAAAGTAAGAACAGGTGCTTGAGTCAATATTTCTTTCAACTGCTCAAAACTAGCTTGACACTAGTCCGTCCACACAAATCTAACTCCCTTTCGAAACAATCTGGTGAGTGGAGTAGCTATCAAAGAAAAACTTTTTACAAACCTTCGATAATAGCCTGCCAAGCCCAGAAAACTTCTAATTTCAGTTACAGACTTTGGTGGACTCCAATTCAAAATAGCTTCAACTTTACTTGAATCGACTCTTATACCATCTGCTGAAACTATATGACCGAGAAAAGTTACTTGGTCAAGCCAAAACTCACATTTTGACAGCTTAGCATACAACTGCTTCTCTTTCAAGATCTGTAATACAATTCGTAAATGCTTGTCATGCTCCTCTTCATTACGCGAATATACCAAAATATCATCGATGAAGACCACCACAAACTGATCCAGATAGGGCCTAAACACCCGATTAATCAAACCCATAAAAGCTGCAGGTGCATTTGTCAATCCAAAAGGCATTACTAAAAACTCATAATGCCCATACCTTGTGTGGAAAGCTGTCTTAGGAACATCTTCAGCTCTAACCCTCAACTGATGGTACTCTGATCTCAAATCAATTTTGGAAAACACTGCTGCTCCCTTCAACTGATCGAAGAGATCATCAATTCTAGGCAAAAGATACTTATTCTTAATAGTCACTTTGTTCAGTTGCCTATAATCAATGCATAACCTCAAAGTACCATCCTTCTTCTTCACAAACAAAACAGGAGCTCCCCACGGTGAAACACTAGGGCGAATAAACCCTTTATCCATCAACTCCTGCAACTGCACCTTCAACTCTCTCAACTCAGCAGGTGCCATTCGATAAAGAGTAATAGAGATAGGAGTGGTATCAGGCAAAAATCGATACCAAACTCAACCTCTCTCTCAGGGAGTAACCCTGGCAACTCTTCTGGAAAAACATATGGAAACTCCGCAACTGTACGTATACTATCCAGCTGAGAACCCACTACTCTGGTATCCACCACATGAGCAAGATAAGCATCACACCCTTTTCTAATCAACTTCCTAGCTGTAACAACTGAAACCAACAAGGATGCAAGTTGTCTCTGCTCACTAGATATCATCACACTCCTACCATCACTGGTTCTCAAAGTGACACACTTCTTTTGAAAATCTAACACAGTCCCATGCTTAGACAACCAATCCAAGCCTAAGATCAAATCATATTCTTTAAAAGGCATTTCAATTAAATCACCACGAAACTCTTTACCTTGCACTGCCACTGCACTGTCATGATGTACCTTACTCACCACAATACTATGTCCTAAAGGATTTGTCACCAAGACATCAAATCCTAAGGACTCTGAAAGCAATTCAGACACAGGCAATATGGATGCACTTATGTATGAATGTGTAGATCCTGGATCAATCAAAGCAAGAACTGGAATATCAGATAAAGAAAATGTACTCGCTATAACTGCTGAAACATTCGGCTACCTTTGCATCACATATACACTCTGAGAAGATCCAGCCTCATCTGGCCTACTGCCTCCGGATGCAGATCCTCCTCTCTGACTAAACCCAGGTCTACCACCTCTACTGAAACCTCTGCCCCCTCGACTACCTCTGCTGACACTAGGTCGAGAAGCGGCAGTATCAGTTTGTCTATCATCCTGCATCTCAGGGCACTCTCTAATGAAATGAGATGGTGACCCACATCTAAAACACCCAGCTGATATACCAACCTTCCAACAAACACCCCCATGGTTCCTACCACAAAGATCACATGCAGGTAGAGTAGACCTTTGAACCACTGGAGTCAGAGCACTAGCTACAGAAGCTATAGGTCTCAACCTCTGTCTCTGATATTGAACTGACCTACCAGACTGCCTCTGGCTCCTACTGATCCTTGGAATAAAACTTCCTCAGCCCCTCTTTAAAGATGAAGACCCTGCCTCAAACTGGGATCTCCTAACTTTGGTCTCTTCCTCGGTAGCAGCTGTTGCATTACCTTATGCTCTTTCAACACTTCTAGCTGCTGCAACTAGCTGAGAGAAATCCTGGTACCGAGAACCAGCAATGATGCACATAATAGAGGGCCTCAACCCCTCCTCAAATCTTCTGCATCGGTCTATTTCATCAGAAATAATTCCCCCAGCATAGTGACTCAACCGGATGAACTCTATCTCATACTCTGTCACTGTCCGATTATCTTGCCTCAAATTCAAGAATTCCATCTTCTTAACATCTTTATACTCCCTCGGAGTATATTTCTGCTCGAACTCCCTCAGAAAATCCCCATAAGATAATGTAGGTGGATCATCCATGGCATGAGGAACCGTCTTCCACCAGTCATAAGCATCTTTCTACAATAAGGATCTAGCATAATCAAATTTCTCATCTGGAGTAGCTTGCAATTGGATAAATATTCTTTGCACTTTATCCAACCACTGCTCCGCTACTGCAGGATCTGTAGTGCCCAAGAAATCCTCAGCCCCATACTTTCTCAACTTATCATAATGTCTCACTGGCACTTGAGGCTGAGGCTGTGGTGGTGGTGGCTGCTGCACTGGATCTTGTCTAAATAGTTCTACCATATGTCTTAACCAACCCGGCGGAGCCTCATCTGTAGCTGATCTCCCTGGCACAGAAGCAGGGGCCTCACTAACTCTCTCCACTCTAGCTCCATCTCTACTCTCTTCAGGAGCTACGCTCTCAGCACTACCTTCTACAGACTGACATGAATGAGATGCCATCACTACCTATATCTGCGAACACAGCAGAATATACCTCATTAAAGATCAAAGACTGCCATTACCAAAACATGTATCTTAATTGAAAACCAACTTTTAAAATCAAAATATTCTTTTTCTTACAATTGACCTAGGTTGAGAATCTCAAACCTAGGCTCTGATACCAAAACAATTGTAACACCCCTATACCCCGTATACGTACACAGCATGCTATTATGATCGTAATATACGTATACTGAATATAGGAATGCCACGGTTTACTAAACAAACGACTCACTTCTTTTACAATAAGAGAAGCAAACTCAAAACATTTAAGTTATCTTTTGAAACACAGTAGATAAAACATTTATTCAATACATAGCGGAAAATATAACAATATTTACAAATACATATACATCAAAACTCAAGTTTTACAAAACGTAAAATTTATACATGTTTGGCAGTTAGTCTTTGATCTTTAAGTCCTCTATCAACTCTTCAGAATCTAGACTCGACTCGGTCTAGCTGAACTCTTTGGTCCTACTTTGTCACCTGCGCGATGAACCACAATCGCGCTAAGCCATATACAATAATATTATACTATAATGAAATGCAAATGTCATACCTTCAAACATATAAACAATTCTCAAGAATCTCATTATTTATTTATTTCATCATTCATAAATCACATTGAAAACAAAAACAAGCATGGGCCCAAAAGACACTAATATGTTATTCAAAGTTCAGAGTTACTGCTTTGGTCCATAATCACAATCATCAAGCCCGTAGGTGATACATATATATATATCTCTATCCATGGATAGTGTAACAGACCCAGTCTCTTGGACCTCAACCCAGATAGACCTGAGGAGATCCTCAACCCGGCAAGACTATTACTGTTTTTTAGGCTTACGACCCAGTCTTTTCACCCCAAAAACATCATATTTCACATATTTCACATTTCTCAACTGGAATCGGCTTATGACCCGGTCTTTTCACCTATCCAGTGATTCATAGGCATGACGCCAAACCCAGAACTCTGAAAATTGAATAACACATTAGACACACAATTCATTTATAAATTTCATTCTCATTTCCTCATCATCATTTAGGCAATTATGCCTCAATCATCTCATTTGCTTCATTATCATTATAGCCAACATCCATGGCTTCATGTCTCATCAATAGAGTATACATAATTAATTGCATTGAATATCATCATCTAGGCAAACATGCCCCATTTATTTCATTTGAATCATCATAACCAATTACATTGGCTTCACAACTCATTATATCTCAATTCACATTAAAATAATTTATCATATCATCATATCTTTCACATTTCATATTTCATTATACCATTCATAACATTTGTCACATAAATTAACAATGTAATCAATTACTTAACATATGTACAATCAAATATGTTAAGTATCAACATCAAGTAAATGCATGCAATCATGTAGTTTGTACTTACCTTAAGCACCACTCACACAAATCTATACACTTCCCTTCTCCAAGAATTCTCCACCACTTGAATTAGGACAATTCAACTTCTTCACAACCTAATCCAAAAGAATAACACACTTACGCAAAGATACACAAGAGATAATAAGACTACAATCTAATTAGGGCAAACTCTAACCATGACACGCTCAACAACACGGGCGTGTCCCTGACCGTGCCCTAAACTCACAACACAGAAGTTTTGACACACTCAGAACCACGGGCGTGTCACTGAACGTGTAATACATTCTGCCTCACAGAAACATTGACACCTCCAACAACATGAGCGTGCTCATGGCCGTGTCAATTCTTCAACATCACAGTAGCTATGACACGTCCAATAACACGGGCGTGTTAATGATCGTGTCACTCATCCAAAACACAGAACCATTGACACGTCCAAAGATATGGCCGTGCTCAAGGGCGTGTTAGGTAAAAAATAAAGATTCCGGCCACAACAACACTTTATCCAACAAATCACTTCCTTTCACCAAAATCCACTTCAAACAAACTTAGCTCAACATACCCAAGAACCATAACAAACTTGCAAAAACACCAAAACAACTCAAAACATACATCCAACACAAATCAAAATCATCACCACAAACCCAAAAACACACCCACAACACTTTCTCTTCCAACAAACTTACTCTTTCCTTCAAACCAACCCCAAAATCCAAAATCAATAGAATCCAAACACTCATAAACACACCACAATCAAACACACTCCTACTATCAACAATAATCCATCAAACTCAAACACAACTCCAAATAAAACAAAGAAAATCAAGAGAGAACTTACCAACAATGATGAAACTTCTTGAATTTCCAACTTGGTTACTTGAATCACCTTTCAACTTTGAGCTTGGAACACAAAACTCTCTCTTGCTCTCTTGTCTTGATGATGCCCGGCCACAAAGGAAAAGAAAAGGAAGTGGAGAAGAAAGGAAGACAACAAGTCAAACACTTATCTCTTTAAACCTCCACCAAGTCATTTTAATATTATAATAATCCAAATTAATCTCATCCATTCATAATTTCCTTATTAATTAATTCCATAAATCATAACATAAATATCTCCTTCCATTAACTTTCTTTGACTTTGACTTGGGTATATGTTGTATATATTTTCATATAAACAACATATACACTCTCTCTATAATTCTTTTCTCTTTCCAAAGAAACATATACATTAAATCCAATTATAACAATAAATATTCCAAAACTTCTAGGGCACATTTTGGGATATTACAGTATGGGTAGCTAGATTCTGTCAGACACCAAGATCTGACTGTTGGAACTAGCTATTACACAGAGCTTTTAAACCATGCGATTGCCCACCCAGCCGAGCGACCACACACCGAGCTCTGGACACAGAATTAATGAAAATAAGCACTAAACATGTGGAAACTACTTCAAATGGCTACATTAAGAAAAATGGCTATAAATACCACATTAAACTACATTTTTGTTATTAAAGAATACTTTGATTACTATTGTAATTTCATTGAGCAACATTTTTCATTATCGTATCTAAACATCAAAAGATCAAACATAACAAATCTTAGAGTGTTGTATGTGAGCATTAAACACCATAAAAGTTTGAGTGTGAGCTTAGAAACACTTAAGTTATGAGAGTGAGCCTGGGAAAACTCTTGTAAGGTTTGTGAGGATTGATCTCAACCATTGTTATAGTTTGGTGTGAGCTAGGAAAAACACCAAGTTAGAGTTAATCTTGTAAAAACTCAAGACTAGTGGAACCTTAACAAGTTGTTAAGGAAGTGGATATATGATTGGGCTAATTCTGAACCACTATAATTCTTTGTGTTCTTTCTTCCCAAACTCTACTCCACCTCCATATACATCTTCTTCATCTCTTGCTTTTTAAGCTTTAAATTTACCATCATTCTTCAAATAGCCAATTCACCCCCCTCTTAGTTGCTAGTTTGGGTCAACAAACCCTAAATCACATGTTTAACCCTTGTTTTTAGGATTTAAACCCTAACTTTGCATGTTTAACCCTAGCCTAGGACTTAAACCCTAAATTAGTACTAAATCCTAACTTTATCAAAGTTTAAATTTATGTTCATTTTATGATTGTTTTGGGGATTATTTGTGTGTTTAAATCAATTGCTCTTTATGAATAATTCAATTGTGTTTACTTATACTTGACCACCAATAATATTGTTTCAAATCTTGATACATCTTGGTACTACTAGGATGCATAGCATAAACTAACTGATGTGCTTCCTCGAATACCATCCTCTTCAATCACGCATCATCAGGAATGCACAACCTATATTTGTACCATAAACTATTATCATCTCTCACATAAAAGTCTCAACTCTCCACCTTTTGTCAATCTAACACAATCTTCTGGATCTTCTCATCTACCAACTGGGCTTCCCTAACCTGATCCAACAACACTGGCCTCAATTGTAACTGATCCATCAATGAACCATCATCACAAGACTTAAATCTAGCATGCAATGCTCTTAACTCAACAAGCAACGAGAGCAAAAAAGTAGTCAAACCTACCAAAGACTTCTAACTCTGTGAGCGGTGATTTTTGCCCCCCACTACCATGTGGAATGGTTGTTGCGACTTTTGCACTGTTAAGCTCAGGGTATTAGAGAACACGGGCCTAAACCTGGAGAAAATGGAGTTGCCACCCGGATGAGCTGGGAAAAAGAAAGGGGTGGATGACTCGATTCCTAAGGAACCCCTAACCCCCTAATGGGATCAAAAAGTTGGGTACGAGTGGGGATGTTGAGAATGACCCAACACCCCTACAACACCCAGTTTATTAGAACCGACCTCCTTTTTAGGTTTATATATTATTAAATTCTTAAATATTATAAAATCATACATGCTAAATGTAATTATGAAAAATAAATAATCACTTTATTAAAATCACAACAAGTTCAAACAAAATAAATGAATAGGCACCCATCAATGGATGGAAACATTCCTTTACAAACATTCACTGTCCAAAAGAAAACAAATAAAATAGGATACCGTTGATTGATGGAAACATATCCTTTACATTGATCCAAAATTTAAAATAAATTAAACTACATAAAGCATAACAAATGAGGTACCTACAATGTGAAAACATACCTCTTACAATTTCTTGAGTAATTAATCAAGTAAATCAAATCATTCAAGTAAAATAATTAACATAAAACATCCATCGTAAAATATCATAAAACATTCATCAAGACATATCATAAGCATACATCCAAACTTAAGTAACACAAGAAATATATAAATGTAGGGTTTATACTTTAATTCATTTCTTG
Source organism: Garcia nutans (assembly GCA_947685225.1). NCBI lineage: Eukaryota > Viridiplantae > Streptophyta > Magnoliopsida > Malpighiales > Euphorbiaceae > Garcia > Garcia nutans. Next base: position 23,348,643 of record CANTUV010000007.1, on the reverse strand, counting down.
AATAAAATTAGAGTTTTGAGGGTTTAGATTAAAAAAAGGATTTTAGGGTTCGAAAATTAACATTTTAGATATATTTTATAAAAGATTTTAGCTATTGGAGATTTAAAAATAGAATTTTAGGATTTAGGGGTGTAGGCCCTTTATTTTGGCCCTAACTAGTCCGTTGCCTGAGTCATAAACTTTTTTATTAGATGGTATAATGGTTGAACCTTTAAAACCCAAAAAAGGTTTATTTTGAAGCTTTGGTCAGGTTTGATTCGATGTTATGGCATTTAGGGGTGTGTCCAAGTCAAACCGGGCATCCCAATTCAAGATGCCCCAATTCGATATGGGATCCCCAATTCGATATGGGATACTCCCGTATTGAATTGGGAAGGAATTGGGACCTTCCCAATTCAATTTTTGATTTTTTTTTCAAGATGAATAGCAATTCAACATCAACAGATTGGATTGATGAGAATAAGTGTAATATCCTAAAATATACCCTAAAAGTGTTGGGATTATTGTTGTATTTGGATTCAATGTGTGTATTGAAGGGTAAGAGAAAAGAAGTGAAGAGAAGATATGGGAATTATAAAATGTAACATATATATGAGGTATAAAATGGTATAGGAAAAGTGAGTTGTATATATATATATATATTTGTATGATTAGTTAATAATAATAATAATGATAATAAGGACAAAAAGGAAAATAAAGAGGAAAGCAAAAAGAAGTTTGTGTGGAGGAGATTTAATTGCATTATTATTATTATTATTATTATTATTATTATTATATATATATATATGATAAGGATGAAGGAAAGAACGAGAACGTTCTTTCTTCTTCTCCTTCGTCTCCTTCTTCTTAGTAAACGAGAGAGAGAGAGAGAGAGAGAAGCTAGAGAGAGAAAGGGGATTTTACTTCTAATTACACCAAAGACTAAGGTTATCAAGAGGCTTGCAAATGGATATTGAAGATTTGGCAAGCTATTCAAGTAAGTACTTCTCTCTTGAGTTGATTTTATTGATTATGTATATATATGTTTTTATCTTCTTGTTTTGGGTTTCTTTGGATTGAGGTATGGTTGGTGTTTAAGATGATGGAAATGAAAGATTGAAGTATGTAATTGTGTTGAATTGGTATTTAAGTGTTGATAATTTGGGGTATTTGTGATGATGATGATGAATTGTTGAGTTAGGATTTGATATGAATGAAATGGTATTTTGAGTAATTGATTATAGTGATGTATATATATTGATTGTTATGGTGATATAATGAAGTTATATAAATGTTAAAGTGATATGGAATTGATAAATATGAACAAAGATGATGATTAAAAGGGTTGTGGTATGAATTTTGGAAATGGTTTGGTCTTTGAGTTCTTGAAGGACACGGCCAAATTATTAGAGACACGGCCAAGTTAGGGCAACTTGGCCATGTTGGATGGATTTTGGAGAGACACGGCCACAAGCTTGGCCGTGTCCCTTGAATGTGTTTGCTACTGCCTGACTTTTGTTGAGAGACACGGCCATGTCCTCTGCCCGTGTCTGAGTCTGTTTGAAATTGTGATGAGAGACACGGCCACAAGCTTGGCCGTGTCCCATGCCCGTGTTCGCTACTGCCAAAATTGTGTTGAGAGACACGGCCACAAGCTTGGCCGTGTCCCTCAAGTGTGCTGCCCGTGTCCCTCAAATGTGTTAAGTAATGTTTTATTCTTTGTCCTTCTTACATTGTTATATATTCTTCTTATATTGTTGGATCTTTAAAAGGGTCTTTTGGTACCTAAACACACTTAAAACAATAATGATCCAACCAAAAGTATATAGAAGATTATAAATCCATGAATAATGTAAAGTGTGATGTATCTAACAATGATGGTATAGGAAATGTGGAAGATATAATGATCATGTATACTTGAGTGATGAATTGATCAATATGATTTGATGATACTATATGAATAATGTTATGTTCTATGCTTTGTAAATTGTAATGTGTTATATGAATGATGTGATGTTGTGATGAAGCATGAAATATAAAATATGTGATATTGTGATGACAGATGAAATGTGAGTTGAAATCAAATGAAATATGAAGCCATTGTTATTGGCTATGATGATTCAAATGAGATGTGAGCCATTGTTATTGGCTATGGTGATTTTAATGTGATGTGATGAAGCCATTGTGATTGGCTATGATGATTCAAATAAAATGTGAACCATTGTTATTGGTTATGATAATTCAATTGAGAATAAAATTGATAAATGAGTTGTGTGACTAATGTGTTATTCCATTTTCAGAGTTTGTTGTTGGTGGCATGCCTAAGAAGTGTAACAATCTCTTGAAGTTAGGTTGGATTAAATCCTTGAAGCCTAATTGAGATGTTACCACCCTTGAAGCTAGGTTGGATTGGTTCTTGAAGCCAAGTTGGGTTGAAGCTTAGCATGCTTTGCTCCCCTTGAAGCTTGGTTGAACCTAATCCTTGAAGCCTAGTTGGGTCTATGATAATGATAAATGTGATAATTAAACCAAAGCATTACTCTGAAAATTGAATGGCATATTAGTATGTTGTTTGGGCCCAAGTCTGTCTTTGTTGTCAATGTGATTCATGCTTGATGAATTGTGAATAAAATGATGTTATGAAGTATGATTTTGTAATATGTGCATTGATGTATTGAAGAGGAATGTGTTTTGAGGGACTTTGTTGAGATATGGGCTTATGAACATGTTGTATGATGTGTAAAATGTATATGAAGGTGGAATTTGTGAGAATTGCTATTATGAAAATTTGGATAGATCATTGAATGGTGTTTTGTTAAAATGATGTATGTTATATATATATATATGAAATAGAAAGGGCAAGAATTGTGTTATGAATGTTCTATGTAATTATATATCAAATTTGCAAAGATAGTGAGAACTTCTGAAGAATGCATTGAGAAAGGAATACATGGTAAGAAAACAATAAAACTAAATGCTAAAAATTTAAGGTATGATTCTTTTGGCAAAGTTTATTTTATTATTGTTTTATTTAGTACTACTAAGCTCTCGGGCTTAGCGCGGATGTTTAATCGCGCAGGTATTTATGAGGTTAATTTGGAAGTTTAGCTGTGGTGCCACGAGAAGAGTAAGGGTGTCTCGAGACCAACTAGAAGGTGATGCATACATATATGATTTTAATTATGTTGCATTTTTAATAAGAGCAATGATTTTATAAATGTGTTTCAAAGTAATGTAAAATTTTATGAATTCGGTTAAAGGTAAATAAACTGAAAATTTACGTGACATTCTGATACTACATATATGTATTGTATGTATACTAGGTATATGTATGGTACTTATATGGAGTATCAGGGTGTTACAATTATTTTGGTATCAGAGCTTAGGTTTGAAATTCTCGGCCTAAGTGAAATTAAAAAGAAAATTTTTGAAAAATTTAAATGAGAATGAATTTGGGTAATATGGGGCTATGAAATTGTTATGATAATAACTAAATCAGGTTATCATAAGATGTTTTGGGAACTTAAAGTATTTGTGTGTGGAAATATTTTATGTATAAGTGTAATAGGAAATTGTAAGGAAAGAATAATGTATTTTAAAAAAAAAAATTTTTTAAAGGAGATGGATTGAAAATGGAGTAATGAATGATATATGTGCAAGATTTGTATTTGATTGAAGGTTGAGTGTAGAAAATGTTAAAGATTATATTATGGAACATGAGTTAGGTTATGATGATCAAATAATTAAAAGTAAACTGGTTGAGATGAAACTAAAAAGGTGTTAACTCTTGGTGTAATAAAAGTTTAAAGTATATATATAAATTGTTGTGATACAATCTAGCTTTATAATTGTGATGGCTGGAAATCGAATAATAGAAGAACAATATTGATTTACAAATCCTAGGTGTGATTGTTAATATATCATGGTCATATGAGTTGGTTAGTGTGATTAATTGGTTGGTTTTATTATCTTCAGAGTTAGAGCTGAGATAATATAATTGTAGTACAGTTTTGGTGAGATGGATAAATATGTTCCTATAAACATGGTTAAAAGATATGATTTAAGCTTGTCTAGATAATATGATTGAATAATGAGATGTTCAATATAGTTAATGATATATGTGTATACTACTTTGATATGATGAAAAACTATGATTATTGACAAGGATGTTGGAAATGAATTATAAATGAGGTAAAATGCTTAATTGATTATGAGAAATAAATGGTGAAAAGATAAGGAACGGATTTGTCTACCTCCTGTGGAACCAAGCGGACCCATTGTGTTGGGCAACCGAACTTGGACTACCGACCTGGTCGAAGGAAAGTTTGTTTATGAAGCTATAGTTGTTGATTATATTGATATACTTTGCATGAGTATGAGAGATGATGATATACTTATAGTAATAATGAAAAGTATATTTATAAGTATGATTTCTATTGATTGAGTATATGAATCTGAAAAGACAAGAATTTGAATATAAGTTTGATCTAATGAGATTAGGTTATATATATGTATATATTGTAAAATCCAATGATAAATGTGGATAAGATAATTGTTGGATTGAATCAAATAAGGTTGAGATATTAGTATATTGTGTGTAATAGATCGATTGATCTAGATTTCGCTAAAGTTGCAAGTCAATATTGAGATTTAATACGTACAGTTGTATTGGGAGTGTAGAATCTAAATGGTAATGTGTATGATATAATATTCTGGCATATGAATGAATATAAATAAATTGAATTATATCAATTGTGTTTGATGAGGAAAAGAGAAATGTTGTTTATCTGTTAAGTAAGTTTAAAAGTTTGGTATTAATATTTATATTAAGTGAAAAGTAAGTTAAAGGAATTAAAAATATTGTTATCCATTGAGATTTGGTAAATGTTATTTTGAAAGTGATAGTAAGAATGGAATAATCAATGTTAAGATATTGATATTTGAAGTTAAAGTTAAGAATATCTATAAAGAGATAATGTGATAATTTGACTTTAATACAAAGATAAAATTCATTGGTAATGTAATGAGTTATCTTAATTGCTTTGTTGAGAAAGTAATAAGATATAAAGGTATATATATCTATACATTGATGAATTGTGAAAATTCAGAGAAGATGATTATTTCTAAGGGGGAGAGTAGAAGTTATGTGAGTTGATAAAATTATAATGTACGATACGATTATCTTCATATGGAAGTTAAGATGGTGATTTGTTCTAAATGGGTTGTTAGTATGCTGGATAATTTCGAGGACGAAATTATTTAAGGGGGAGAGAATTGTAATATCCTAAAATATACCCTAAAAGTGTTGGGATTATTGTTGTATTTGGATTCAATGTGTGTATTGAAGGGTAAGAGAAAAGAAGTGAAGAGAAGATATGGGAATTATAAAATGTAACATATATATGAGGTATAAAATGGTGTAGGAAAAGTGAGTTGTATATATATATATTTGTATGATTAGTTAATAATAATAATAATGATAATAAGGACAAAAAGGAAAATAAAGAGGAAAGCAAAAAGAAGTTTGTGTGGAGGAGATTTAATTGCATTATTATTATTATTATTATTATTATTATTATTATTATTATTATATATATATATGATAAGGATGAAGGAAAGAACGAGAACGTTCTTTCTTCTTCTCCTTCGTCTCCTTCTTCTTAGTAAACGAGAGAGAGAGAGAGAGAGAAGCTAGAGAGAGAAAGGGGATTTTACTTCTAATTACACCAAAGACTAAGGTTATCAAGAGGCTTGCAAATGGATATTGAAGATTTGGCAAGCTATTCAAGTAAGTACTTCTCTCTTGAGTTGATTTTATTGATTATGTATATATATGTTTTTATCTTCTTGTTTTGGGTTTCTTTGGATTGAGGTATGGTTGGTGTTTAAGATGATGGAAATGAAAGATTGAAGTATGTAATTGTGTTGAATTGGTATTTAAGTGTTGATAATTTGGGGTATTTGTGATGATGATGATGAATTGTTGAGTTAGGATTTGATATGAATGAAATGGTATTTTGAGTAATTGATTATAGTGATGTATATATATTGATTGTTATGGTGATATAATGAAGTTATATAAATGTTAAAGTGATATGGAATTGATAAATATGAACAAAGATGATGATTAAAAGGGTTGTGGTATGAATTTTGGAAATGGTTTGGTCTTTGAGTTCTTGAAGGACACGGCCAAATTATTAGAGACACGGCCAAGTTAGGGCAACTTGGCCGTGTTGGATGGATTTTGGAGAGACACGGCCACAAGCTTGGCCGTGTCCCTTGAATGTGTTTGCTACTGCCTGACTTTTGTTGAGAGACACGGCCGTGTCCTCTGCCCGTGTCTGAGTCTGTTTGAAATTGTGATGAGAGACACGGCCACAAGCTTGGCCGTGTCCCATGCCCGTGTTCGCTACTGCCAAAATTGTGTTGAGAGACACGGCCACAAGCTTGGCCGTGTCCCTCAAGTGTGCTGCCCGTGTCCCTCAAATGTGTTAAGTAATGTTTTATTCTTTGTCCTTCTTACATTGTTATATATTCTTCTTATATTGTTGGATCTTTAAAAGGGTCTTTTGGTACCTAAACACACTTAAAACAATAATGATCCAACCAAAAGTATATAGAAGATTATAAATCCATGAATAATGTAAAGTGTGATGTATCTAACAATGATGGTATAGGAAATGTGGAAGATATAATGATCATGTATACTTGAGTGATGAATTGATCAATATGATTTGATGATACTATATGAATAATGTTATGTTCTATGCTTTGTAAATTGTAATGTGTTATATGAATGATGTGATGTTGTGATGAAGCATGAAATATAAAATATGTGATATTGTGATGACAGATGAAATGTGAGTTGAAATCAAATGAAATATGAAGCCATTGTTATTGGCTATGATGATTCAAATGAGATGTGAGCCATTGTTATTGGCTATGGTGATTTTAATGTGATGTGATGAAGCCATTGTGATTGACTATGATGATTCAAATAAAATGTGAACCATAGTTATTGGTTATGATAATTCAATTGAGAATAAAATTGATAAATGAGTTGTGTGACTAATGTGTTATTCCATTTTCAGAGTTTGTTGTTGGTGGCATGCCTAAGAAGTGTAACAATCTCTTGAAGTTAGGTTGGATTAAATCCTTGAAGCCTAATTGAGATGTTACCACCCTTGAAGCTAGGTTGGATTGGTTCTTGAAGCCAAGTTGGGTTGAAGCTTAGCATGCTTTGCTCCCCTTGAAGCTTGGTTGAACCTAATCCTTGAAGCCTAGTTGGGTCTATGATAATGATAAATGTGATAATTAAACCAAAGCATTACTCTGAAAATTGAATGGCATATTAGTATGTTGTTTGGGCCCAAGTCTGTCTTTGTTGTCAATGTGATTCATGCTTGATGAATTGTGAATAAAATGATGTTATGAAGTATGATTTTGTAATATGTGCATTGATGTATTGAAGAGGAATGTGTTTTGAGGGACTTTGTTGAGATATGGGCTTATGAACATGTTGTATGATGTGTAAAATGTATATGAAGGTGGAATTTGTGAGAATTGCTATTATGAAAATTTGGATAGATCATTGAATGGTGTTTTGTTAAAATGATGTATGTTATATATATATATATGAAATAGAAAGGGCAAGAATTGTGTTATGAATGTTCTATGTAATTATATATCAAATTTGCAAAGATAGTGAGAACTTCTGAAGAATGCATTGAGAAAGGAATACGTGGTAAGAAAACAATAAAACTAAATGCTAAAAATTTAAGGTATGATTCTTTTGGCAAAGTTTATTTTATTATTGTTTTATTTAGTACTACTAAGCTCTCGGGCTTAGCGCAGATGTTTAATCGCGCAGGTATTTATGAGGTTAATTTGGAAGTTTAGCTGTGGTGCCACGAGAAGAGTAAGGGTGTCTCGAGACCAACTAGAAGGTGATGCATACATATATGATTTTAATTATGTTGCATTTTTAATAAGAGCAATGATTTTATAAATGTGTTTCAAAGTAATGTAAAATTTTATGAATTCGGTTAAAGGTAAATAAACTGAAAATTTACGTGACATTCTGATACTACATATATGTATTGTATGTATACTAGGTATATGTATGGTACTTATATGGAGTATCAGGGTGTTACAATAAGAATATCAGGAAGTTGGTTTGGACCTTAAATAGGCTTTTTCCGACATTCACCGCAAGTATTTGCCTTGGATCTCCACGATTCCCCTTGAGAAAGGGATGACATGGATGCCTACAATGAAGAGTACTCCCGTATTTCGACTGGAGAATCTAAGAGAGACATTACTGTAGAGATTCTAACTGAAAAATTAGACATTCTATAGACCCTTAATTTTTGACCCAGTCCGGTCCAATATATTTTAATTAGTCCAAAATAATTTTTGTGTTGTCCAAGATATTTTAATTAGCCCAAAATAATTTTTTTTATCTTAATTAAATAATATTTGCTTTAGTTAATAAATAATAATAATAATAATAAACAAATAAAAAATAAGACAATTTTTTTTGCCAGCTCATTTTTTCTGCAGCAGTTTTTTTTTCGCCAGCACAATTTTTCCGCAGCAGTTTTTTTTCGCCAGCAAAATTTTTCGACACAAATTTTCCGAAACCTAATACAATTAGGTTTCAATTTCCTTTTCTTAATGAATGATATATTCCGTGAATAACTAGGAATGAACCATAAAATTCTTCTATAAATAAGACCAAAAACAACACAAAAATCAATTAGAAATTGGGACAGATATTTGGAGAAAAATTGAGACCAAAACTGAGTAGGAAAGGCTTTGAATCAATTTGATTTTTTTGAGAGAGCAAACAACAATTCAATCCATCAAAGGCAGCAAAGCTTGTCTTTGTTTTTGTTCATCCAAGAAGCAATTTTTGGTGTAACCTATGAACGAAGGTTTGAATTCTTAATTTCTTTATGTTTCTTACAATAGCTTCGTCCTTTTTTTAATTCAAAAGATTACACACTCAAAACTTCCATCTTTGAGGATGTAATAACTTGATCTTTGTTTCCAGAAACCTTAAAAGAATTTCTCTATTTCTAGATACCTTTAAAAACTTTAATCCATTTCTTTGTTTTTCCAAAAAACCTTAAATCATTCTAAAACACTAGAAATCATCCTTTTGTTTTCCTAAAACCTCAAAAAACCTAATTTATTCCTTCTGTCCCCAAAAACCCTAAATTGTCTCTTTTGTTTTTATAAACTTTAAATTGTTTTCTCTATTTTCAAAAAACCTAAATTACTTTTTCTGTGTCTTCAAAATATCAAAACCTTAATCTGTTTTCCAATGTTTCAAAACCTTAAAACCCTAAAATTCACTTTACAGCTTCTAAAAATCACATAAAGTTTTATAAAACAATAAATTGTTTTCTCAAACTCTAAAATAAAATACATTCTCCGAAACCCTAATTCTAAAACTCTAAAACCCTAATTCAACTCCAAAACTCAAAACAATGAACCCTAACTCCCTTAAAACCTAAACCTTAAAGTTTTCTAATCCCTAATCCTTTAAACCTTAAAAATCCTATAAACATATTCAAACACAGTAAGCTTTCAAACACAATCCAGTGATCGTAAATCATAAATCTAAATGTTTTAAAGTGTCCAAAACCTGATTTCATGATTATACATCTCAAAACCTAATTTGGTGAATCAAAGAGCTTTACCAACTTTTTAAATCATAAAACTTTAAATCATTTTAATTCCCTTAAAATCACAGTAGCTTCCAAAACTCTAAACACATGGAATAAAGAATCTTAAATAGAAACAGTAGCCCTAATTTGAATCTTTACTTGCTTTATTCAATTTTATATTTGATTATGCTTTGATTTATTTTATATGCTTTAAATCATTTAAGTTCAATGCTTGGTTTATTTAATTTTATCATGGATGGATGTTTACTTTCTATTGATGTTTAATACATTTGATGAATGATTTATTTATGATGAATGGTTATTTACTTTTATCAATTTATTTAGATTTCCAAATGTTGTAAGAGGTATGTTTCCACTCAGTGGGTACCTCAGTAGTCAAATATCATGTAATTTAAATTGCTTTTATATTTTAGAACCAATGTAAAGGACATGTTTCTACCTTTCGGTGGGTGTCCTATTTAGGCATGGATGTAAGGGCATGTTTCCATCTTCGGATGGGTGTCCATTTATTTGTTTTGCTTAGACATTGTTTTGATTTTCAATATATCGATGCTTTATTTTAATTATTGTGTGTAATATGGATAATGTTGTTATATTTAAGAATTTTATAATATTAAGACCTGTAATGGAGGCCGGTTCCAATGAACCGGGCGTTGTGGGGGTGCTAGGCAATTTCTCACCTTCCCCACATGTACCCAACTTTTCGAACCCATTAGGGAGTTGGGAATTCCTTACGAATTGAGTCATCCACCCCTTTCTTTTTTCCTGGACCATCCGAGTGGCGACTCCATTTTCTCCAGACTTAGGTCTGTATTCTCTACGGCCTCGAGCCTAAATAGTGCCGAAGTCGCAAGAACTATTCCACCGGGAGTGGGGACAAAAATCCCCGCTCACAGTGGCCACTCCACTGGGGATAAGAGAAGTTGATTCCATTGGTCTTTATATTATTCTATTCTTCCTTATAATGATATTATCCATTGCATCATATTAGATTGCATCATGTGCGTGAGTTAGGATGCCCATGTTACCCGTGTTGTATTATGTAAGGCATGGAGATCGAGCATAGCATAACCACTCATAGCCTCGTACCTTTTGGTATATACTTGCTATGGGAACCTAATAAGCCTTTTAATCCAAAGACTAAAGCTCATGTAATTGGCCTAGTTACTTTCCTTAGGTTTTACCCCAAATGCATGTTGTATGACTATGATTAATTTGTCTTGGCTTAAATCATGGCTTATTTGGTTTGCCCTTTTTCTAATTTGACCCAAATACATTGTAAGATCAAAATAAATTTTTCTTTAAAATCCAAAAGACCAAAGCTATTTTCAAAATTTTTCAAGATGTTCTTTGGACATAAAACCTTTCTAAAAACAAAGCAAAATTCTTTTGCTCATTGCCTAAATAATAAGTCCAAAATCCATTTGTAGACCCTTAATTTTTGACCCAATCCGATCCAATATGTTTTATTTAGTCCTAAATATTTTTGTTGTCTAATTGGTCCAAAATAAATTTTGTTAAATAATATTTGCTTTAGTATCTAATTTTTATTAATAAAAAATAAAAATAAACAAATAAAAGTCAAAAAATAAAAATAAAAATCGGAGTCGAAAAAATCAGCGACGAAAAAATTGTCACTCGGGCCAGTGGGCATTTCGCCCACAGGAATTTCCTGCGGCCGAAATAGCTTTTCTAATTCACTCGCAGGATTTTACTGCGAGCGAAATAGATTTTCTATTTGGCCCGCAGGATTTCCCAGCCCGCCCACTGCAGCAATTTTCTGCAGCAGTTTTTTTTTGCCAGCGTATTTTTCTTGCCGCAATTTTTTTCGGCAGCGCAATTTTCCAATGCAAATATTTTAAAACCTAATTCAATTAGGTTTCGGTTTCTTTTTTTATTAATATTACTTACCTTAACTAATTAGGAATAAACCACATCAAACCACTATAAATAAGGATCAAAGGCAATTAAATTTTGGGTGGCCGTAAATCAAAGAAAATTTGACAGTGGCTTGGAAAATTGGAAACCAAATCAGTGAAGGAAAAGTAATAATTCAATTCAATTGATTTTTAAAGGAGTAGAAACATGATTTAAATAATTCAAAGGCAAAAAAGGCTTGTCTTTGGAGCTAGTTCATCCAAGAAGAATTATTTTTGGAGGAATCAACAAAAGGAGTTATGAGATTCTAATTTTTGTTTTATTTTTTCACAGTAGCATAATCTAAGAAATTTTATTTTTCAAATCAAAAACCTTAGAACTTTAATTTAGTTTTTCCCAAAGTTAAAAACACTAAAACGTTACTTTCTTTTCCAAAAAGACTTAAAATTGTTATTTTTACCTCTTCAAAATCTGAAAATCTTAATTAAAAATATTTTTCAACAAAAGCAAAATTTGATTCTTTTTTCTTTAAAAGTTTAAACTAGGTTCGGTTTCTTCCAAAAAGCCATAAAAAACATCTTTTCTATTTATAAAATCTTCAATCCATTTGTTTAAATTCATAAAACCTCATGAAATCATCAAATTATCTTTCTAAATCCTAATTCAAATTCATCACCCAAGACCCTAATTCTAAAACACTAAAACCCTAATTCAACTTCTAAACCTAAAATATTAAACTCTAACTCCTTTAAAACCTTAAACCTTAATTTTTTCTAAGCCCTAATCCTTTAAAACATTAAAAACCATAAAAACATGAATAATTTAAATTTTACACCGTAGCTTGAAATCATCATTTAAAACCATGAATCAAAAGTATTTTAAAGTGTCTAAAACCCTAGTTTCATGATTTCACCATTCAAATATTAATTTAGTTAATCAAAGAGTCTTACCAACCTTTTAAAACATAAACCCTAATCTATTTTAATTCCATAAAAAGTCACGACAGCTATAATTGGACTTTTATTTGCTTTATTCAATTCCATATTTGATTATGTTTTGATTTATTTTATACGCTTAAATTATTTTAAATTCAATGCTTGGATTGTTTTATTTATCATGGATGGATGTTTACTTTATATTGATATTTAATACCTTTGATGAATGATTGTTTATGATGAATGATTATTTACTTTTATTAATTAATTTAGATTTCCAAAAGTTGTAAGAGGTATGTTTCCACTCGGTGGGTACCTCATTAGTTAAACATCAAGTAATTTAATTTGCTTTTCTATCTTAGAATCAATGTAAAGGGCATGTTTCTACCTTTTGGTGGTGTCCTATTTAGGCATGTGATGTAAGGACATGTTTCCATCCTTGGATGGGTGTCCATTTATTTGCTTTGTTTGGACATTGCTTTGATTTTAATATAATGATGGTTTCTTTTGATTATTGTGTTTAATATGGATAATGTTGTTATACTTAAGAATTTTATAATATTAATACCTATAAAGGAGGCCGGTTCCAATGAACTAGGCATTGTGGGGGTGCTGGTTCATTTCTCACCTTCCCCACATGTACCCAACTTTCCGAACCCATTAGGGGGTTGGGGATTCCTTAGGAATCGAGTCATCCACCCCTTTTTTTCCTGGCCCGTCCGGGTGGCGACTCCATTTTCTCCAGACTTAGGTTTGTGTTCTCTAAGGCCCCGAGCTTAAACAGTGCCGAAGTCGCAAGAACCATTCCACCGGGAGTGGAGGCAAAAATCCCTGCTCACACCATTTTTCCTAAAATCTTTTTACAATGGGCTTAGAAAAAAAATTATTTTCATCCAACCTTTTCTTACAAAGAGCTTGCAAATTATTTAGGTTAATTAAGAAATACCAAAAATCAATTGTGAGCCTAGTTTATACTAAGAATAATTAATCATGGGCTTGTTTTTGGCATGAACCATTAGTTACTCTTTTCAAAGTGAGAAATCTATCTACAATAAACCTCTTAATTTAGTTTTAATCCAATATAGCATAGAAGCTACTATAGTTGCTTGAATGGATTAAAACCTAATTAATGGGAATTATCATGGATTGATTTCCATTTTAAAAAATATGACTAATTTTTGAAACGTCTGAGGGAATTATTCGAAAACAAGATACCCCATGTTTGTATTTTGTTAACCATATACCTAGGAAAAGACACTCGCCATTCGTGTGTGGATGTTATAAAAGTTGGTGAAGTGGTTTTTGATGATGAAAAAGTGATCATTGATGATGATGATGATTGGGCTCAATACTACCAAGATATTCAAGAGAACAAGAAAAAACCAAAGGTTGTTGAGAAAGCAACTATTGAAAAGACCGAGAAATCCGATGTTGAAAAGATGATTGCTGATTTAGAAAAGAAATTTGAGAAGAAGTTGAAAACCGAAGAGATGTCCAAGATTGATAAACTATTTGAACAAGATGAAGAAGTCCCGTATAAGTTCAAGATGCCATCCTTTGCAAAGTACAATGGCACTGGAAATCCTCATCTCCATGTGAAACAGTATATCACTGACATGCAGTTTGCCCTAGCTACTAAGGCTCAAACCCTAAGGTACTTTATGCTCTCATTGGACCCTGTTGTCCAAAACTGGTTCAATACCTTATATGATGGAACACAAAAGAGTTGGGATCTGCTTTACAAAGCCTTCATATAGTAATATGGGTATAATGTCGAGTTAGAAGTTACCTTAATGGAAGTGGAGTCTGTTAGTGTATGTGCCCTAGGCCATTTGTTTGGATCTTTATGTTATACATTCATTATTAATAAATGAGGTTTTATTATCATTATTGTTGTTTGCATGTTACACAATTTTGATATTTGTCCCTGGTTTATTATTGTTATAGAGATAAAAAAAATAAATAATTCTTAACCAGTATGAACATTGATTTGATGATCATCAGATGGTTATGTGTATAGTGATACAAATCAATTTCATAAATACTTGTTAGAGAACAATGTATTGGATAGACCCATCATGAGATTACTACATGGGTTAGTGTCATAAGTAAATCTCATGATAGTTATGTAATAATTCTTTGACTTGAGATTGTCATAGTTTCCAATATAAGGACTATTATATTTTGACATGATCAAACATTATCCGTAACTGGATAGTAATAAAGGTTATGTTCATAAATGATAGAAATTATGTAGAGGATAATGAACAATCAAGATAGAATTTGTCCCTCTCTTTGAGAGAGATATCTTTTGGGCCCCTCGATAAGTGAGACTGTGAAATGCATGGCCGTGCTCAAATGAATTGATAATGTGATCAATTTCATTTGTTTTTATCAGTCTACTTGGAGATCGAGTAATCATAAGTTTGGACAATATAAGTATGACGTTGACCATGACTTATGTTCAAGCTAGATATCGTGTGACAAAGGGATTAATGCATATACTATTATTAGGCAAATTGGACATTCCTTATATTAATTGGGTAGTTGTAACGCCTTGCTAGAGGCCAATTATGACTTGTTGATTTAATAGAGATTAAATTGACTGCCAATTAATATGGGCCTATCGGGTCACACACAAGAATGCGTTTTGGGCTGGATATAATATTAATAATATTAATATTAGATATTAATATTTATTATTATTATTATTTTCGTTTATATATATATATATTATTAGATAATATATTCAGAATCCTAATTAGACTTGGATTCTGAATTTGACTTTCCGTATCCAATTTTGAATTGGATTCTGGAGTGATTATATTCACTCCAGACGTTAAGTCTTCTCAGAGGTAACAATAAAAACAAAGAGGAACGAAAAAGGTAACCCTAATACGTTTTTAGAGAAAACGTTTTTCCAGCCTTCGCTGTTGCAGAGAGCTAGCACTCCAAACGGTAGCATTCGTGTGGATACGCGATAGAGGGTGTTTCGCGATCGAGGCATCTCTTCAAAACTGTGATTTCGAATCATCAACAGGTTAGTTCTTTGAACACTTTTGTCGAATTAAACGAACAGCATGGATCCTGGTGGGAAATCAGAGATCAAATATTTTTCCGCTGCGTGTTTTTGTTTGCAGTGATCTCCTTAATTTCCTATCAGAGTCCATTAGGCAAAGACCGAATGAGAATTTTGTAGATTATGTCAAGAGATGGAGAAACAAGGCCGCTTTACTCAAGAAGAGGCCCGATGAATCCGATCAAATAAGGATGATTGTGAGAGGGGTGTTGCCTAATCTTCGTGAGAGGATGTCTCATACACTCATCCATGATTTCAAAGACCTTCTCCAAGCTGGTTTGCAAATTGAAGAATGGGAAAGGGAGAAGAGTCGTGTTGCAACAAAAAGGAACTAGAAAGGGAGCTATCAATCTGGTAGCCAAAGCATGCAAAAGGTCATCGGTGTTAATGCTACTAAACAAAGAACGAGGAGATAATTTTCAGAATTGGGAAAACCGATGTCTTGGGTTCTCAATATGCTTCAAAGAAAGGGATTGCTGCAACCCTTAAATCCTCATCCTTTGCCTAACCCTCTCCCACCTAATTTTGACACCAAAGCATTTTGTCAATTTCACCAAATGCAAGGGCATGACATGGATAGATGTGTAAGGTTGAGACATGAGATCTAAAATCTAATTGATAATGGGAAGCTACCCGAGCCCAATAAGCCAAACAACAAAGACAACCCATTACTAAAATTCAATAGGGTACCACCACCAGCAACCTTCATGATTGGAGGAGGTTTGCATGAGGACTTTGTCATGTCTTCTTTTCAAGATGTGGGTGGAGAAGAAACCAAAGAGGAAGAGGTATTTGGTGAAACTAAAGAAGCTATGACGAGTGTAGAAGTAACAATTTATGTTGTCAACGAGTTTGGGATTCAAGTGATAGTGATGATGATATTGTACCTAAGAAGGAGGAGTGGACTTGGTCTGAGTGCAAAGAAGATGAGGTGATGAACACTAGATCCGGTATGCCTTGTGCAAGGCCATCACCTAAAGAGGTAGAAACTAATAAGGCAAAGGAAGTTGAAGTAGAAGAAGATGATGCTGTGCTCAAGCAATTGAAGCGAGTGTTAGCATTTGGGACTTATTAGCTACTTCTAAAAAGCACCGAGAAACTATGGCCAAAGCCTTGGCTAGCATGCCAATCTCTACCTCTACGACACCAAAGGAGCTGATCAACTTCATAAAAGTTAGAGGGGTAATGAAATATGAAGAGGTTCAAGAGAAGAGTGAAGATAATATGGGAGCAGTTTCTTTTTCAGATGCGGATTTACCAGAGGAGGGGAGAGACCACACCCGCCCTCTCTTTATCAAAATAGAAGTCAAGGGGAAGAGGACTCCATGTGTAATGGTTGATGATGGGTCCGCCATAAATGTTTGTCCACTTAAGATATTGCCAAAGCTAGCCATGTCAACAAGAGATCTAAGCCCGACCGAGGTAACAATTTGTGCTTATGACAACACTGAGAGGCATGCCAAAGGGACTTTCAAAGCCGCTGTCAAGGTTGGTCCAATTGAATCTATTGTTGAGTTTGTTGTTTTAGACATACCAGTTACCTTCGCCTTACTCTTGGGGCAACCATGGTTTCATCCTCTTGGTGGAGTTCCTTCCACCCTTCATCAAAAGATCAAGTTCCCCAACGGAGACGAGACAGTGGTCATTGAAGCTAAAGATAATGAGATTGTTAATGCTCTAATGGTTGAGAGGCCTCTCAATGGTTTTCAAGCAGCTGCAATTTCTGATGATGAAGTGGTGGACTCCAAAGTCTTGAATACGATGAAGAACATGAACTACCTTCCCGGAGCTGGTCATGGAAAGGGTAAAGTTGGTTTGACAAAGTTGCCAGATTTTAGAACTCAAGCTTCCAAGAAAGGGTTGGGATATGATGAAGACAATGATATCCAGCCAAACAAAAGTGAGAAGATGAGCTTCCCACCACTTGAAGAGATTTTTGTCAAAGCTCCAGATATGGGACCACTCCAAGGAAAGCTCGAGCCAATCATGTTCATGGGTAAGTTAATCCCAGGTTTTGAAATTTTTGCAGATGTTGCCGAGCTAGTGGAGCAAGTGAAGGAAGAGCTCACCCTGTCAGCCAACAAAGAATCCAATCCAAAAGAGAAGAATGAAGCTATCCTAAAAGCCGAGAAGACTCCAAAAGAGATTGCTGCCCTGGTCGAAGAAAAGTTTGAAGACATCCTGCTTTATGATTCTGAGAATAATGATTTTGATTTTAATTTTAATTTGTCTGCTTTGTATGAGGATAATGATGTTTTCTTTTCCAAAATGAATGCAATAAAGTCTGATTTTGCTTACTTGTGTGATGTTTCTCCTGATGGTTGCATGCATTCAAATAGCAGTTACACGAGCATCTTTAATATTAATTATGTTAACACACAATCATTAAATTTGGGAACAACTAAAAATCCTAAAAACATTAGCATAGCATCCGACCTTACTCCTAATGAGAGAGACAGATTTGAAAAAATATTCAAAAAATATGAAGAAGTATTTGCCTGGTCTTATGAAGATATGCCGAGGATAGATCGAGACATAGCTGAGCATTATATCCCTACTTACACTCACATAAAATCTATCAAACAAAAGCTTAGGCGATTAAGACCTGAGTGGGCTGAATTGGTTAAAGAAGAGGTCACCAAGCAAATACAAGTGAAGTTCCTTGAAGTGATATAATATCCAGATTGGTTCGCCAACATAGTACCCGTGCCAAAGAAAGATGGAAGAATAAGGGTTTGTGTGGACTATAGAGATTTAAATAAGGCTTCCCCTAAAGATGATTTTCCTTTACCTCATATAGATGTTCTCATTGATAGTGCAGCCTCTAGCGTGCTACACTCGTTTGTAGATGGATTTTCCGGATACAATCAAGTGTTAATGGCCCAAGAATATAAAGCCAAAACCACTTTCATTACTACATGGGGTATATTTTGTTAAAGGGAAATGCCGTTCGACTTAAAGAATGCTGGAGCAACCTACCAAAGGATGGCCACCACACTATTTCATGACATGATGAGCAAAGAAGTTGAAGTATATGTTGATGATATGATGGTCAAATCGGATACAAGGTAACAACACTTCTAAAACTTAGAATTATTCTTCGATAGAGCTTTGAAATATAAGCTGAGACTAAACCCGAAGAAGTGTGTATTCGGTGTTACCTCAGGCAAATTATTGAGACATGTAATTAGTCCGAATGGCATTGAGATAGATCCTGATAAAGTCAAAGCAATCAGAGATATGCTAGCCCCAAAGACGGAGAGAGAAGTTTGGGGATTCATTGGTAAACTGCAGTACATCAGCAGATTTATAGCAAAGCTCACAACAATTTGTGAGTCTATCTTCAAATTGCTTAGAAAGAATCAGCCGGTCGTATGGAATGAAGAATGTCAAAAAAGCCTTTGATCAAATAAAAGAGTATTTGTTGAATCCACCTATTTTAAAACCACCTAAACCCGGTAAACCTCCATTACTATACTTAGTAGTAGAAGAAGAGTCGATAGGAGCCATGCTAGCCCAAGCAGATGAATCAGGGATTGAGCATACAGTTTACTATTTGAGTAGAAAGCTCCTACCTTATGAAATTAAGTATAGTATCATTGAAAAGACATGTATAGCCGTGGTTTGGTCTTCTAAGAAGTTGTGGCATTACTATCAATCGTATAGTGTGCAAGCAATTTCCAGGTTGGATCCAATGAAGTACTTAAGGGAGACACCCTCTTTAATTGGGAAATATGGTCGATGGTTGATAATATTAAAAGAATTTGATATTGAGTATGTAACTAGGAAAACGATCAAAGGTAGAGCAGTGGCAGAATTCCTGGCCCAACAACCATTACCAGAAAGCGAAGAGGTAATCTTGGAATTTCCAGATGAACATTTAGAATCAATTGAAGTACAAGGGTAGAAAGTGTATTTTGATGGAGCAGTAAATAGGAAAGGAGCAGGTTTGGGAGTTATATTAGAATCGCCCGAAGGGGAACTCATCCCTTTAGCCAAAAAATTAAAATTTAGGGCAACCAATAATATGGTGGAGTACGAAGCTTGTATTTTTGGTTTGGAAACCCTAATGATTATGAAGGTGGATAAGATGGAAGTTTATGGCGATTCATTTTTAGTTGCATCCCAAGTAAATGGAGAATGGGAGTTAAAAGAAGAAAAATTGAAACCATACCACCATTACTTAACCATGATGAAGAAGAACTTTAAGGAATGTAGGTTTATACACCTATCAAGGGAAGAAAATCAGATGGCTGATGCCCTAGCCACATTGGCTTCGGTATGGAAAAATCCTGTTAGCCTATTCCTTAAGCCTCTAATCTTGACCAGTTCATCAACTCCTTGCTATGAATATGAGACAATCATGGAAGTTGATACAGACCATGATGCGTGGTATGATACTATAAGATGATTTTTGGAGGAAAGAGAAGACCCACCGGGGGCAACGAAGAAAAAGAGAAGAGCCATAAGGAGATGGTCATTACAATACATCACATTCCATGGGGAGTTATATCGAAGATGGCCTGATGGGGTGCATTTGAGATGTTTAAGAAAACTTGAAGTGGAGCGCATCATGTCAGAAATACATGCGGGAAGTTGCGGTCTGCACATGAGTGTTTTGGCCCTAGTTAAGAAGATTATTCGACAAGGTTACTACTGGTTGACCATGGAGAAATATTGTATTGAGTTTTTCAAAAAGTGCCAACAATGTCAGATGTATGGTAACTTGAATCACATGCCTCCTAAAGAATTGCATTCTATGTCTTCACCCTGGCCATTTTCCACTTGGGGTATTGACATTATAAGAGAGATACATCCGACAGCTTCAAATGGTCACCATTTCATTATGGTAGAAGTAGATTATTTTTCAAAATGGATCGAAGCCGAATCCTTCAATAGACTGGGTGCAAGCCAAATGGCTAGGTTTATTGAAAAGAATCTCATCTGCAGATACGGGGTCCCACACAGTGTGATATCAGACAATGGGGTACAGTTTCAAGGAGCAGTTAAGGATTTATTCTTGAAGTACCAAATTCATCATCATAGATCCTCTCCTTATAGACCAAAGGCTAATGGTGCGGTTGAAGCAACAAATAAAACAATTAAGCAAATTCTTTCCAAGATGACCAAGACTTATAGGGATTAGTTAGAGATACTTTCCTTTGCTTTGTGGGGATATAGGACAAGTGTGCGAACACCTACTAGAATGACATCGTTCTCTTTGGTTTATGGGATGGAAGCAGTATTACCAATTGAAATTGAGATCAAGTCGTTAAGAGTAGTCTTGGAAGCTGAACTGCCTGAAACAGAATGGGTAGCAAGCAGATACACACAGTTAGCTCTACTAGAAGAGAGAAGGTTAAAGGCACTGTATCATCATCAACTGTATCAAAAGAAAATAGCTCGGGCCTACAATAGAAGGGTTAAAATCAGAAAATTCAGAGTCGGGGATTTGGTGTTGAAGCACTGTAAGCCTAATATATCTGATCCAAGAGGGAAGTTTAGACCTAGCTGGGAAGGGCCATATGTCATTAAACAAGTGATGATCAAAGGTGCGGTGAAGTTGTCAGACATGGACGGGAACGAATTTAGTGAGCCCGTAAACATTAACAGGTTGAAGAAGTTTTATTTATGAAAAATAAAAAAAAAAGAGGAAAAGAGCTCGCTAGGTTGAAAACCCAAGAAGGGCGGCCTAGGCAAAAGTTAGAGCAGTCCGCTAGTTCCAAAAACCAAAAAGGGCGGGCTATGCAACAATTAGGGCTAAATGAGAGAAAATCATCAATTAGAAAACCCGAAAGGGCTAGTTGGCAACAGGAGTGATCTTGTGTATGCTGGCTTTATGTTTGGTTGTTCCCCAATTTAATAAAACAGAATTAATGTTAAATTTGTTCTATGTGCACTGTTATAAGTATTTGACCAGATATGGATGAAATAAATAAACACAATAGCAAAAGGTGATGACAAATTATAAATGGAAAAGAAGCATCTTTTATTACTTCAATTATTTTTTCGTCCTGACAATACACCTTCTGAATTGACAAATGTAAAATCTATGGTAGTCGATAAGTGTAACGTGCAGGCCAGCTTTGCCTCAGCCGATCCAAGTAGGCTTCAGTCAAGCAAGGCATGTCTAAGTTGGGAGCAAAGTCAAAATCACGAGGCTCAATTCCATACTGACAGCCAAGTCGGCGAGGATCATAGCATGTACCTTGACGAAGAGCAGCAAGGGGAATGTACATCAAGTATGTCCTCATGGTGATACTAGAAATCTTCC
Organism: Garcia nutans; assembly: GCA_947685225.1. Classification (NCBI taxonomy): domain Eukaryota; kingdom Viridiplantae; phylum Streptophyta; class Magnoliopsida; order Malpighiales; family Euphorbiaceae; genus Garcia; species Garcia nutans. Next base: position 23,326,803 of record CANTUV010000007.1, on the reverse strand, counting down.
ACCAAGGTACCAACCAACAGATCTTGACGTCGGAGCGTGAGTGGATCCAGTCAACCCAGTCAGCATATGAAGAAGCAGGATGGAGTAGCTTCCTAGCAGAATGATGACGTGGCAGGTTTCTGGCAAAATCCATGGATGGAGTATCAAGCAAACAAAGATGCTCCTGAAGCCAAATCTGTGAAGAAAGAATTAAATTAAAAAAGAAAAAAAAAGTCCGCTAAGTTGAAAACCCGCAAGGGCAGCTTAGGCAAAGATTAGGACAGCTCGCTAGTTTCGAAAACCCGCATGGGTAGACTAGGCAAAAGATAGAGCAATAAAAAGAAAAAAGAAAACCTAAATTGAAAATCCAAAAGGGTAGTTTAGGTAATTACCTGAAGCAGCAACGGACTCCCAGTCAGTCTCTTTGACAATCTTGATTTAAATCGATCTAATCCAACTAAGGTCTCTGCTAAGATCACAAGCACCCGTGACAAGCCTCCTTCCATTTGGTCCATAATATCCAATACTTGTGGATCAATATCACCATCAGAAGAAATAAACAAGAATTGGCCAAGTAAGCAAAGACAGAGCATGCGTCCCCATGCCTTAGTAGGGGCTAAATGAGAGAAACAAAAGTCAATCAAAGGGGCAAGTAGAATTTTTTCACCTCTCATTCCCTGAAGAACTTCGGGTTTTGGAATTTGAAATAACATCTGCATATTCTGTTGAGTCTTGGAAATCAATGTGGGTAACGCCATTTGTTCATTATTTGGATATCCAAGGATGGCCTCAAATTCTTCAATCAAGGGACATATTTCAAAGCCAATAATTCTAAATACCCTAGAATCCGTATTCCAAAAGGAAGCCACGGCATGTAAGAAGGATTGGTCCAATTTGACATTTTGAAAACATTTTAAAACATCAAGTTTTGACCATGAAATTTACTTCCAATGAATGGCATCCATATACTTAAATAGAATTTTTATTCTCTTTAAATGATGTTTGGTCATGGTGAATGAATGAAGAAAAAGTTAAAATTATTAAAGGGAGTCTTCACATTGAAAGACAAAGAATTTTGGTTTATGTATTAAAATATGGCATGAAGGGTGATTTATATAGAAGAAATAAACCTTTTCCTAAAGTGAAAAGGAAAAGGTGATGGGAAAGGGTAAGACCATATGGCATAAGGAAAGGAATTAGCAAATGAAATTCCTTTACCACATTGGATTTGGTTTAGCAAATAAAGTGGATGTGAATTATGAAACTATGGTGTACTATAACAAAAAAAAAGGAGTTACGTTAAAGATACAAATTGTATATTTTTCATTATTGTACAATATTTTACAATTGCTACAATATTTACATATCACTAAGAGGGTGGTGGTAGGTCACCAAATAAAGACTTGAAGAAATCGTCACTTGTTGGAGGAGGAGGCAAATTACTTGTCTCGAGTCCGCTGGAAGCGGGAGCACCAAAACCCAGCAAATTACTCATCCCAGGATCACTCGAAGCGGGAACACCAAAATCCCTATTACCGTGAGGTTCTGATCCGTCATGGTCCTCATCAGAAGCAGACAAAAGGATCTCATGGTCATTAGTCTGGGGGCCTCTTGATGAAGAAGCACCGGGATCCCTCATCCCCTAAAATCAAAAGTCTCAGAAATGTTGTTCAGATTGATGATATAAATTTTCAAAACGAAAAGCCTGCTGATGACTTGCAGCCAGCTCTTCTTGAAGTTTCCTATTTTGTTCTTCAAGCATCTGCTGTGAACCAAAGAAGAAAAGGTAAGAACATACATAATCATGCATACATATAGCATAAGTTACCATGAAATAAGGAACGTACCAGGTAATTCAAATCAATACCGTGCGGTTGAGATGGCATATCTGGTGGGCTAGAGCGAGCAAATGTAGTGGCAGTAAAGGAAGGTCCAGCCTCATGATCAAATGAGCCAACAGCCTGCGACAATCATTGAAGAATCAAAGAAAGAAAAAAATAGTTGCAAGGGAAAAGTGGTTAAAGTGTAAAAATACCCTTGGAAGATCAAAAAAGGAAAGAAGAGCATGAATCAAGCAAGACATGGCCAAGCCAAATCAAGCTTTGTCGTGTCTCCTCAAATGAAATCTTGGCAGAACATGACACGGGAAGGAGACACGGCCAAGCCACTGGCCGTGTCTCACCTAAAGGGTAAAGTCAAGAAGGACCAAGCAAAGAAAGAAAAGAAACAATAGGTGACATTGGCAGGCAACACGGCCAAGTCACTGGCCGTGTCACATGACACGGCCACAAGCTTGGCCGTGTCCCGTCTTAAGCCAAGAACAAAGAAGAACAAAAAAAAAAACACAGAAGCTGACACACCCAGGAGACACGGCCAAGCCACTGGCCGTATCACTCTCATCTTCAAAAAACAAAGAAGACCAGAGGAGAAACAGAAGACGACACACTCAAGTGACATGGCCATTTACCTGAGAAGTATTGACCTCGAGATGTGGAACAGACTCTCCTGCAGCGCCGTGATGTTCTTCTTCATCTCTACCCTCATTTTCATCAGAAATCTCCCGCACACCAACAGGAGATACATTAAAGTTCAAGAGTCTTCTTTGAATAAAATAGGCGTAGAATGGACCCGGTAAATGGAGAAATGACTTGGCATCATAACCATACCGGATTGACCACTATGCATCCTTCGGCATTGACATAATATTTAAAGTATATTTCGGGATTTGCATTGGAAACCTCCGCTGCTCTAGACCGAGAAACCATTCATAAACTCTCTCCCTGAGAAACCAGCCACTAGACACTGGGCCAGCAATAATTCGACGTGAATGTTGGAAAGACAGTGCAGCCCTCATCAAAGGAGACCAGTTTGCTAGCTCTTCTGGGCTCCACCAGGCCAAATTCACCTGCAAAATAACATAAGGTAAGTAAAACATTCACATAAAATTCAAAGCATACTAATGTTATTTTACCTGGTCCCAGGTTCAGCGGCTCAATACATAGCGGTGAGTATGCACATGATGAGAGCAGGGAACGTCTAGACGATCGGACAACCAGAAATTTAATCTCGGATACCTGACTCTCTCTTGGGAAATATCGGGTACCCTCACGATGTTATGTTCATATGCCCATACCTACAACAATGATAGCAAAGATCAAATTCATGCAATAAAAGAGTGAAAATAATATTGGTGAAGGAAAAGAATACCTCGACAACCGCCATCAAGCCGACAAAAGACTTCTTGTTTTGGCAAAGCTTATTAAGACTATGGTAAAGACATGCGAGACCAGCCTCAACCCAACCAGAAGATGGTACCATTATGAGATAAGAAAGGGCACTCAACACTGACAACTGAATGGAGGATTCAGTGTTGCCTATGATGGTCGACCCGAGCAGATATAACAAAAATCCTCGAGCATACTATTCGGTTGTGTCTCTGCCAACCCGTCCTTCATAGTTCATCCAAAAACTATGAATTGGTTCGATTTTTATCTTAAAAGGCCCTTTATATGACGGTTCCATACCAATTAATTTCTGAATTTCTTCAAATGTTAAAATATCGTTGGTTAGAGGAACCGGAGCACCATCATATCGAAGGCCAGTTATGGCAGTAAAATCGACTGGACCAATTGTCATCTCTCCTATGGGCAAGTGAAAAGTGTGGGTTGTATCCAACCATCGCTCTGCAAGCGCCTGGACTACACTCCTGTCTATCTGATATTCCACAGATGGCAATTGTAAGATGAACTGCTCAAAGCCGCAATCTCGGATAATCCGCCTTACCCAAGAAGGCACTACATCGTACCATTGTCGGGCTTTGTAAATACACCCTCCAGCCCGAACAACGCAACGATCATTCTAACACAGACCCAGGTAAGTTAATACCAGGTAAGTACATATTATTCTATCTACTTAAATTAATTTATTTTTCATAATAACAAATAATAACAAAAAATATAAAAAATATATAACAAAAAAATAAAACAGAAAGACAAAAAAATCAAGAAAAAAAAGGAAAAAATAATTACCTCGCTCTTTTGATTGGAACTGCGATGGAGCGGCATCCCGGCTAGTATATCTAAATTTCCATCTTCATGATGCCGAATAAACTTTAATAACTCGGCATTAGAATGAGTCCCTAACCTCGAAGCATGCATTGTTTTTGAAAAATATGTGCTAAAATTGAAAGAAATTTGAGAGAATTATGAAATTGAAATTGTGCTGTGAAATGAAATGAAGGAATGGTGGCTTTTTATAGAGAAATGGCAAGCAAAAAACAAAATTCAAAACTGTTCATGAATAGTAATTTACTATTCATGAATAGTAAACTTTACTATTGATAAATAGTAAAATTTACTATTTATAAATAGTATTACTATTGATGAACATTAAAATTTACTATTAATGAATAGTATTACTATTGATGAATAGTAAAAATACTATTTCCAATAGTAAATACTATTTGATACTATTTGTAAATAGTAAATTTACTATTTATAAATAAATAGTGCATGAACAGTGATTACACAGTATATAAACAATAAATTTATTTATTCATTTTAATCATTCAAATAATTGCAGATCTATAAATATTTTTACACCAAGGGGGCAATAAGAAGACATATGCATAAAAATTAGCCAAACTTTTTGAAATAAAGAATTATTATTAGCTCGGGTCCAGAACCCAAACATTCATTAGGTCCAGAACCTAGAATTATTTCTAAGTCCAAAACTTAGCTCGGGTCCAGAACCCAAGTTTTCCTTAGGTCCAGAACCTAGAATTTATTTCTAAGTCCAAGAACTTAGCTCGGATCCATAACCCAACTTTTCCTTAGGTCCAGAACCTATAATTTGTTTCTAAGTCCAGAACTTAGCTCGGGTCCAAAACCCAAATTTTTCTTAGGTCCAGAACCTAGAATTTATTTTTAAGTCCAAGAACTTAGCTCGGGTAGAACTCGAACCGGGTCCAGAACCCAAATTTTCCTTAGGTCCAGAACTTAGAATCTTTCTTGAGTCCAAAACTCGAACCGGGTCTAGAACCCAAATTTTCCTTAGGTCTAGAACCTAGAATCTTCCTTGAGTCCAAAACTCAAACAGAGTCCAGAACCCAAATTTTCCTTAGGTCCAGAACCTAGAATCTTCCTTGAGTCCAGAACTCGAACCGGGTCCAGAACCTAAATTTTCCTTAGATCTAGAGCCTAGAATCTTCCTTGAGTCCAGAACTCGAACCGGGTCCAGAACCCAAATTTTTCTTAGGTCTAGAACCTAGAATTTATTTCTAAGTCCAAGAACTTAGCTCGGATCCAGAACCCAAATTTTACCATAAGGTCCAAAACCTAAAATTATTTCTAAGTCCAGAACTTAGCTCGGGTCCATAACCCAAATTTCCCTTAGGTCCAGAACCTATAATTATCCTTGAGTCCAGAACTCGAACCGGGTCCAGAATCCAAAAACTCCACCATCTCAAAAATCAAGTCTTATTGCTTTTCACTCTCTTTCACTAAAGTTTCAGATCATTCAAGGAGGGGGCAAACTGTAGACCCTTAATTTTTGACCCAGTTCGGTCCAATATATTTTGTTTAGTCCAAAATAATTTTGTGTTGTCTAATATATTTTAATTGGTCCAAAATGATTTTTGTTATCTTAATTAAATAATTTTTTTGCTTTATTATCTAATTTTTATTAATAAAAAATAAAAATAAACAAATAAAAATAAAAAAATAAAAATAAAAATCGACGACAAAAAAATCATTGCCGAAAATTCCAGCGCGGGCTTGGCCGTGGGCCATTTCGCCCGCAGGATTTTCCTGCGGGCGAAATGGCCTGCAAGCCAATTCCCCACCCCCCCTGCCGCAGCCAACTGCGTCAAATTATTTTGCCAGCATAATTTTTCCTGCGGTAAATTTTTTCGCCAGTTCAATTTTTCCGCAGCAGTTTTTTTTGCCAGCGAAATTTTCTGATGCAAATTTTTCGAAACCTCATACAATTAGGTTTCGGTTTCCTTTTCTTATTCTATAATGTATGTCGTGAGCAACTAGGAAAAAAATTAAAAAAACTTCTATAAATATGGATTAAACAACATGGAAAAGAGGAGGAAAATTGAAAGAGTTTGAAACCGAATCTGTGAAGGAAACTTTAATCAAGCTAATTTTTCTTTCGAGGGAGAAGAAAAGCATTAATAAAAATCAAAGGCAGCAATTGTCTTTGTTTTAACTCATCCAAGAAGAATTATTTTTGGTGGAACCATCAAAAGGAGGTATGTATTAAATTCTTGTTTTGTTATATTTTTCACAGTAGCATAAACTATCTAATTGTGGCTTTCAAAATCAAAATCCCAGAACTTTAATTTAGCTTTTCAAAAGTTAAAAACACTAATTCATTGCATTATTTTCCAAAGAATTTAAAGTTATTAATTTAGTTTCTTCAAAACTCCAAAATCCTAATTTACTTTCCAAATAATCAAAACCCTTAAATTATTTTTAGTTTCTTTCCAAAAGCCTTAAAAACTACTTTTTTGCTTTTAAAAACTTTAAATCGTTTGTTTATTTTCATAAAACTTCATAAAACCATCAAATTGATTTTCAAACCTTAAAAGCTTCATGCATCCACCGAAACCCTGATTTTAAAACACTAAACCCTAACACAACTCCAAACCTAAAATAGTAAAACCCTAACCACTTCAAAGCCTTAAACCCTAATTTTTTATAAACCCTAATCCTTTAAAACGTTAAAAATCATATAAACACAAATATTTTTATTTTACACAGTAAGCTTGAAATCATCATTTAAAACCACAAATCAAAAGTATTTTAAAGTGTCCAAAACCCTAGTTTCATGATTTCACCATTCAAACCTTAATTTGGTTAATCAAAGTGTCTTACCAACCTTTTGAAACATAAAAATCCTTAATCTATTTTAATTCTTTAAAAAGTCACAGTAGCTTAAACCCATGAAAATCCAAAACCCTAAACACATGAAATAAAGGATCCTAAATGGAAACAGTAGCTATAACTTAGAATTTTAATTTGCCTTATTCAATTCTATATTTGATTATGCATTGATTTATTTTATATGCTTTAATTTATTTTAAGCTCAATACTTGGTTTCTTTAATTTATCATGGATGGATATTTATTTTCCATTGATATTTAATACTTTTAATGAATGATTTATTTATGATGAATGATTATTTACTTTTATCAATTTATTTAGGTTTCTAAACGTTGTAAGAGGTATGTTTCCACTTGATGGGTACCTCATTAGTTAAATATCATGTAATTTAATTTGCTTTTCTATTTTAGAACCTATGTAAAGGGTATGTTTCTACCTTTCGGTGGGTGTCCTATTTAGGCATGTGATGTAAGAACATATTTCCATCTTTGGATGGGTGTCTATTTATTTGTTTTGCTTGGACCTTGCTTTGATTTTAATTATTGATGCTTTCTTTTAATTATTGTGTGTAATATGGATAATGTTGTTATATTTAAGAATTTTATAATATTAAGACCTGTAAAGGAGGCTGGTTCCAATGAACCGGGCGTTGTGGGGGGTGCTGGGCCATTTCTCACCTTCCCCACACGTACCCAACTTTTCGAACCCATTAGGGGGTTGGGGATTCCTTAGGAATCGAGTCATCCACCCCTTTCTTTTTCCCGGTCCGTCCGGGTGGCGATTCCATTTTCTCTGTACTTAGGTCCGTGTTCTCTAAGGCCCCGATCCTAAATAGTGCCGAAGTAGGAAGAACCATTCCACCGGGAGTGGGGGGCCAAAATCCCGCTCACACTCTCTAAGTAAGCATTCACAATTCCATTCTATAGAATAATTCCCTCACCTAGTAAAGTCATTCGGATCATGATGCATAAATACCCTAATTTATGAATATCAAGGAGACTCAACATTGGTTGAACACTATAATGCCAAAAGCTAATAAAATTATAAATTTAATAAAATTAATTTCTTCAAATAATTTTAATTTGAAAAAACATAATTTTTCTAATAAAATACTAAAGAAAATAAAATAAAATGAGAAAAATTTTCAAGCTAATGGAGGTGTGTTGAATGAAATTTCTCCTTACTTCACATCTTCAATATTCCCATCTTGAAAGAAGGATAAGACAAAATCTTCTTCCAATCCTCCTCCTACCAAGAAGGTTGATGGTGGTGGCACCTTGTTGAACCTTGGCAAAGCATTGTCTTTTGTGCCGGGGTTATCAAGTTCAAGTAAGTTTGCACTATTAATTAAATTCTAGATTTCATGCCTCAGCCTTAAACATTTGTCCATCTTGTGCCCTTGCAATTGATGGAATTGACAAAATACCTTGGCATCAAAGTTAGGTGGAAGAGGATTAGACAAAGGGTGAGGAGTCAAGGGTTGTAATAGTCCCTTCTTTTGTAGTTTATTGAGAACCCAAGATAGTGACTTCCCTAATTTTTAAAACTACCTCCTTCCTCTTTGACCAGTTGCATTAACAACAATTGCCTTTTGCATGCTTTGATTACCAGATTGATAGTTCACTTTCTCATTCCTCCTTGCTAAAAAGCAGTTCTTCTCCCTTTCCCACTCTTCAATTTGCGGACCAGCTTGCAGAAGATCTTTGAAATCCCAGATGAGTGTTTGTGACATCCTTTCATGAAGACTAGACAACACCCCTCGTACAATCATCCTAATTTGATCTTATTCATCTGGTCTCTTTTTGAGTAACGTGGCCTTGTTTCTCCACCTCTTCACATAGTTAATGAAGTTCTAATTTGGTCTTTGCCTAATGGACTCAACTTCCATCAAAGTGACTTCCAACTTTGTATTGTACCCGTATTATTGGATGAAGGCCTTGTATAACAGATCCCAGCTCTTTTGAGTATCATCCTCTAAGGTGTTGAACTAATTCTTGAATAAAAGCATGAAGAACCTTAGAGTTTGAGCCTTAGTAGCTCGAGTAGACTCATAGCAGTGATGTATTATTTCACATGGAGATGAAGATTTCTAGTTCCATTGAACTTGCCAAAGGAAGGCATCTTGAATTTGTATGGGACCTCTTCATCTTGTTCAAATGACTTATCAACCTTTGACATTTCTTTAGTTTTCAATTTCTTCTCAAAATTCTTTTCTAGATTAGCAATCATCTTCTTAATAACGATGGATTTAGCTTTCTTTTCTATAGTCTTCTTTTCTTTCTTGTCCTCTTATTGATCTTGGTAGTACTATTCCAAGTCATCATCATCCATATTTTCTTTGTCTTCATCAAAGGCCACTTCAACTCTCTTAGCCTTTCCCTTATCCTTTGGTTTCTTTATGCTAGCAGATGCCTTAGCGGTGTTTTGAAAAAGTTTAGCCAACTAGCGCCGCATAGTCTCAGCCAGGGCCTCCTTCAATTCTTCCATCTTGGCATTGAGGGCGTCATCCACCATAGTTTGAATTTGCTCGGGATCCATTTCTCTTGGTGAGAAGCTAATTGAGTCACTATTGGATTCTATGTCACTAGTATAGGTTGGGTTGTAGTACGCTCTTGAATTGTTGTACTTTAGGTTTGTGAGCCAAAAAGGATCAATGACATGTTATGCAATGCATGTATAAATGTATGAATGTATATACAAATAACAAGCAATCAAGGATAATTAGGATGTTCTTTCCAATCTTATAACTTCTGCACACGAATGGTGAGTCTCATTTCCTAGGTATATAGTCAACAAAATATCAACATGGGATATTCTATTTTTGAGAAATTCCCTCAGACAATTTAACCAATAGTTATATTTTCACACATGGAAGTCAGTCTATGATAATTCCCATTAATTAGGCTTTAATCCATCCAAACAATTAAAATAACTTTTATGCTATATTAGATTAAAACTAAATTAAGAGGTTTATCATTAATAGATTTCTCATTTGAAAAATTAACTAATGATTCATGCTAAAAACAAGCCCATGATTAATAGTTCTTAGTATAAGCTAGACTCACAATTGATTTTTTGTATTCCATAATTGACCTAAATATTTGTAAGCTCTTTTTGTAATTTTTAGATGAAGCAAAAAATAATTTTATTTCAAAGCCTTTAGGCTTTTAAGTTTGGGCCATAGGGTTGAAAAATATTTTTGACCCATCTTGGAAAGACTATCTTGAAGATTTTGAAAATTTGGAATTTGGTCTCTTGGATTTAAAGGAAAAAAATTATTTTGAGCTTACATTATAGGTAGGTCATATTAGAAAAAGGGCAAACCAAATAAGCCATGGCTTAAGCCAAGATAAATTAACCATATTCAAACAACAAGCATTAGGGGTAAAAACCTAAGGAAAATAACTAGGCCAATTACATGAGCTTTAGTCTTTGGGTTGACAAGTTCAGGTTCCCATAGAAAGTATATACCAAAAGGTACAAGGCTATGAGTGGTTATTCCATGTTCGATCTCCATACATTGAGAGAAAGTATGGTATCCCTTACATAACATAAGATGGGCAGCACAGGCGTCCTAAATCACGCAAACAATGCAATCTGAATGATGTAATAGATAATATCATAATAAGAAAGAATAGAAAAAAAAATAAAGGCTAATAAAATCAACTTCTCTTATCCCCAGTGGACTCACCACTGTGAGCGGGGTTTTTGCCCCCACTTTCATGTGGAATGGTTTTTGTGACTTTGGCACTGTTAGGCTCAGGGCCTTAGAGAACACGGGCCTAAACTCGGAGAAAATGGGGTTGCCACCTGGATGGGCAGGAAAAAAGAAAGGGGTGGATGACTCGATTCCTATGGAATCCTTAGCCCTTAATGGGTTCAAAAAGTTGGGTAAGCGTGGGGAATGTGTGAATGACCCAACACCCCCACAGCACCCGGTTCATTGGAACCGGCCTCCTTTTCAAGTCTATATATTATTAAATTCTTAAATATTGCAAAATCATCCATACTACATGCAATTATCAAAAATAAATAATCACTTTATTAAAATCACAACAAGTTCAAACAAAATAAATGAATAGACACCCATCTATGGATGGAAACATGCCTTTACAATCGTTCAATGACCAAAAGAAAACAAATAAAATAGGATACCCACTGATTGATGGAAACATATCCTTTACATTGATCCAAAACTTAAAATAAATTAAATTACATGAAGCTTAACAAATGAGGTACCCACAATGTGGAAACATACCTCTTGCAATTTCTTGAGTAATTAATAAAGTAAATCAAATCATTCAAGTAAGATAATTAACATAAAATATCCATCATAAAATATCATAAAACATCCATCAAGACATATCATAAGCATGCATCCAAACTTAAGTAAAGTAAGAGATATATAAATATAGGGTTTATACTTTAATTAGGGTTTCTTGAGTAAAATTAGAGTTTTGAGGATTTAGATTTAGAAAATTAACATTTTAGATATATTTTTTAAAAGGGTTTAGCTATTGGAGAATTAAAATAGCATTTTAGGATTTAGGGGTTTGTGAGAATTAGGGTTTAGGAAGATATAATTAGGATTTTGAAATTTATGAAAACCTTTTTTTAGGGTTTTAGAAAAATTGAGAAAACATATTAGGGTATGGATATTAAGGTTTTGGATACTAGGGTTTTATAGTTTTTTAAATAAATTAGGGTGTAGGTGAATTAAGGATACTAAAAGTTGAGATAAGTAAATATGGAGTAAGCTACCAGGTAAAAAAAAATAGATTATGTTTTCATTTTATAAAATATATAACTAAGGCTTTGGTAATTAAGCTACTGGATAAAACAAAATTTTGACAAATAAACTACTGTCATGATATCTTAAAAGATGACTTGCAAATACTGAATTAATAATTTGGATTGAAAATCTAACTTGCATTTGAAGGCTCCTCCAATACTAAATTTTGAACCAAACTTCGTGTCTACTTGGATCAATTATAGTGTTGGTAGGATGGAACAATTGCCTTGGCAATTGTTGGAAGTTGATTTCTGCTTGTTCTTGCTTGATCGTTCTTCCTTTCTTTGATTCTGTGTTTATTTTTTTTATCCTTGATAATTGTTTCTAGGGTTGCTGAAAAAAAAAGAAGAAAAGTCTTTCATTTTGTATTAAAAGCTATTATTTATATACAATTAATTAAAAACCAAGTCCCTCTTAATTAAGGAGACAATTAAAACCATCTAGAATAATTAAATCAAATTATATTAGATTTTGGTAAAATTGGCAAGGCCAATTGCCTGCGGGCCTGGGCTATGGCAAATTGGCCAAGCCAATTTGTCGGGTGAATTGGCCCAATACAATTCACCTCAGGAGTGGCTGTGGGTGAATTGGCCCGAGCCAATTCGCTGCAGGGACTTCCTGCAGTGAAATTGGCTTGCCCGTCAGTTTTATTATTTATTATTATTTTATTTTTATATAAATATTATATATTTATAAAATAAATATTTTTTTCTTTCATTATTTTTTATTTATTATATTATTAAAATAAAAAATAAATATTATATTATTATTTGTTGAGATTTTAATATTTTTTCCATACCACATATAAGTTTATAAAATTATTCTTGACTATTTTAAATCTTTAGACCTAACTTAATTTCCTTTTAATTAGTGTCAGGTTGGACTTGAGCAAAAAATAAGGGTCTACAGACTCAAGGCAACAACAACAACATTTGCTTTGCCAGGATGATAATCAATCAAATAGTCATAGTCTTTAATCAACTCTAACCATTGTCTTTGCCAAAGATTCAACTCTCTCTGAATACCCAGATACTTCAAACTCTTATGATTAGAATAAATAAAACACTTCTCCCCATACAAGTGATGCCACCAAATCTTCAATGCAAAAACTATGGCTACTAACTCCAAATCAACAGTCGGGTAATTTAGCTCTTATGGCTTCAACTATCGAGATGCATAAGTAATGACTCAGCCCTCCTACATCAGAAGACAACTTAAACCACTATGTGAAGCATCACTATATATCACATATGGTTTACTTTCTATAGGCAGGGTAAGGATAGGAGCCTGAGTCAACATCTCCCTCAGCTGCTCAAAACTCACCTGACATCGATTTGTCCATAAAAATCTAACTCCCTTCCAAAGTAATTTGGTGAGTGGTGTAGCTATCATAGAAAAACCCTTCACAAACCGATGATAATAGCCTGCCAAACCCAAAAAACTTCTAACTTTTGTCACAGTTTTTGGTGGACTCCAATTCAAGAAAGCCTCAACTTTACTCGGATCAACTCTAATACCCTCTGTTGATACCACCTGATCAAGCCAAAACTCACACTTAGATAGCTTAGCATACAACTTCTTCTCTCTCAATGTCTGCAATACAATCCGCAGATGCCTATCATGATCCTCTTCATTATGCGAATACACTAGAATATCATCGATGAATACCACCACACACTAATCGAAGTATGGTCTAAACACTCTATTTATCAAATCCATAAATGTTGCTGGTGCATTCTGTAACACTCTTATACCCAATGTACATACACTACATATACCCGCTATATGTAATATAAATATAAAGGATACAAGATGTCACAACCATTTTAAAATAAAATAAAACTTCAAATTAAAATACCTGTATAAACTTAAAACATTCAATTGATATCATATAAATAGTAAATGAAACAATACTTGTTAAAACACACACACACACACACACACATATATATATACTTTATTACCAAAGGTTTATCCAAAACATTTTTGATAGATTGCGGAAGCAAAATATACATATTTATATACATCAAAGTTAATATGTATAAAAATATAAAATATTTACATGCTGGCAGTTTATCTCTGATCTTAATGTCCAAACCAACTTTGCTCATAAGATCTCAAACCTAGACTCGACTCGGTCTAGACCAACTCTCCGGCTCAACCGGATCTACCCTGTCACCTGCGCGATGAACCACAATCGAGCTAAGCCAGAAGCTTAGTGGTACAAACTTTAATAACAATATAGTTCAAATGTAATGCCAATGTCAAACTTTTAAGAACTACAAACAATACACAAGGATATCATAGTACATAACATTATATCTCAATTAATTGTTCAATTATTCCACAATTCATAATTCACATTAAAGCAAAGACAAGCATGGGCCCAAAAGGATCTAATATGCTATTCAAATTCCAGAGTTACTACTTTGGTCCAATATAACAACATTTGTCTAGCCCGAAGGTGAATCATAATCATAATGAGGATTACCTCATATGTAACATCCCAACTAGGCTTTAAGGACTAGGCCCAACCTAGCTTCAAGGGTCTGCTACATTTTGTAACTCCCAACTAGGCTTCAAGGACTAAGTTGGACCAAGCTTCAAGGGATTGTTACTTTTTAGGCATGCCACCAAACACAAAACTCTGAAATTGAATAACATACTAGGCACACAATTCTTTCATGATTCCATTTACAAATCCTTTCTCATTTTCTCATGATCAACTAGGCACAATGCCTCAACTATCTCATCTATATCAATATAGTCATTATCAATGACTTTACATACCATCTTCAATGTATACATAACAAATTGCATTATCCATACATTTTGAATCATCATCATATATTTCACAAAGTTCACATTATGCAAATTATAGCATATTAGTCATACTTCAACAATGTAGTAAGTAACTTAACACATTTTTCCAACCAAATGTGTTAAGTCCCAATGTCATGTAAATATAATAATTATTCAAAGTTTGTACTTACCTCTAAAGCAACAAACACCATTTCAACCTCCTCTTCCAAGATATCCTCAACACTTGGATTGGGGTAACTCAAGTCTCTTCCAAGCCTAAACCAAATGTGATTATAATTAATCACTAAGTGATACATAAAGGAAAATAAGGAAAAGAACCATCTAGGGAAAACTCTACACATGACACGCTCAACAACGCGGGCGTGTCCATGACCATGCCCTAATCCCATAACACAGAAGCTTTGACACGCTCAATAACATGGGCGTGTCACTACACATGTAAATACTCCAACAACACAGCAGCTATGACACACTCAGTGACATGGGCGTATCACTGCTCGTGTCAATTCTACTCCAACACAGTAGCTATGACACGCTCAGTGACATAGGCGTGTCACTTCATGTGTCAAAACTCCAACAACACAGTAGCTATTAGACGCTTAGTGACATGGGAGTATTACTGGTCATGTCAATTCTACAACAACACAGTAGCTATGACATGGTCAGTGACATGGGCATGTCATTGCTCATGTCACCAATACTAAAAATAGAACCATCGACATGTCGAAAAACATGGGCGTGCCACCAGACGTGTTAGGCCAAAAACCTGATATCGACACAAAAATGCCACATCCAAATATCATCTTTCATTAACCTTTTCAACTCTATACAAACTCAACCAAAACATCATTATACCACATAATACTTGTATAAACATCAACACAACTCAAACACAATCAACAATACACAATCATAACCATATTTCACAACTCAAAACTTATACAACCCAACACTCTTATCCTCTTCGCAAACCCTTATTCTTCAATCTAACCCTAAACTTCATAGTTAACCAGAAAAAAGAGCTACAAACATACCGAAATCAACCATATACCTATACCACACCAAACATTCAATTCACATATACAATCTTCCAAAGGAAATTAAAGAAACAAGTTGGAACTTACCAAATATGAAGAAAATCCTTAAAACTCAAACTTGATCACTTGTAATCCTTCAATTGCATGTGTTAGCAAGAAGCAAAATCTCTTTCCCTTAGATGGTGATGGTGGCCGGCCACAAAGGAGAAGGAAGAAGAAGAAGAAGATAGTCAATAACCACTCCACTAACAACTAACACTTTTAACCACATTAATTTTCCCTTCTTTTAATCTCCACTAAACAATATATATTATTATAATATAACTAAAATCAAATATCCTCTTCCACTAGCCATAATTAATATCTATTTTAAATAATTAAATATCATTTGGCCTTATTAACATATTGACTTGCATATATTGTATATATCTTTATATATACAACATATACACACTTCCCTTTTTCCTTTCTTTTCACTTAGTTATATATATATACTTTTAATTCATTTAATTAATTTTTAAAATTTTGGGATATTACAATTCTCCCCCTCTACAAATAAATTTTGTCCTCGAAAGTACCTGCTCTCAAGTCTGGAACAACTAGGGATACTGATTCCCCATTAACTGTTCACTCTTCCATGTTGCCTCTTTTATGGCATGATTCCTCTAAAGAACTTTCACAAGTGGCACTTTCTTATTTCTCATGTAATATCCCAAAATGTACCCTAGAAGTTTTGGTATTATTGTTATAATTGGATTTTATGTATATGTTTCTTTGGTAAGAGAAAAGAATTATATAGAGAATGTATATGTTGTGTATATGAAAATATATACAACATATAAACAAGTCAAAGTCAAAGAAGGTTAGTGGAAGAAGATATTTAGTTATTTTAATTAATTAAGTTAATTAGTGGAAATGGGAAATTAAATGAATGGAAGAGATTAATTTGGATTATTTTAATATTATAATTGCTTGGATGAGAGGGTTTTAAGAAAAGTTTGACTTTGATTTCTTTGGTTTCTTTCTTTCTCTCTTTCTTCATCGTGGTTCTCTTTCCTTTTCTTTCTTTTTCCTTTTGTTGTCCGACCATCAAAGAAGCAAGAGAGCAAGAAGAGTTTTGATCTTCCAAGTTAGGAGACCCCAGTTTGAGGCAGGGTCTTCATCTGTGAAGAGAGGTAGAGGAAATTTTGTTCCCAGGATCAGTAGGAGTCAGAGGCAGGCTGGTAGGTCAGTTCAGTTTCAGAGACAGAGATCGAGACCTGCAGTTTCAGTAGCGAGTGCTCCAACTCCAATAGTTCAGAGATCTACTCTACCTATATGTGCTCAGTGTGGGGGTTCTCATAGAGGTGTTTGTTGGAAGAATAGTGGACCAGCTGTATGCTTCAGATGTGGATCTCCTGATCATTTTATTAGAGAGTGTCCTGAGATGTAGGAGCAGAGGTCGGCAGATTCTGCAGTTTCTCGACCTAGTGTCAGAGGTGGTCGAGGGGTCAGAGGTTTCAGCAGAGGGGGTAGACCTGGAGTTAGTCAGAGAGGAGGATCTTCATCCAGGGTTAGTAGGCCAGATGAGGCTGGGCCTTCTCAACGAGTATATGTGATGCAAAGACAAACAGATGCTTCAGCAGTCATCGCGGGTACTTTCTCTTTATTTGGCATTCCAGTTCTTACTTTGATTGATCCAGGATCTACTCATTCATATATAAGTGCATCCATATTGCTTGTGTCTGAATTGCATTTTGAGTCCCTAGGATTTGATGTGTTGGTGACAAATCCTTTAGGGCATAGTGTGATTGTTAGCAAGGTGCACCGAGATAGTGCAGTTGTGGTGCAAGGTGAGGAGTTTCGTGGAGATTTGATTGAAATGCCTTTTGAAGAATATGATTTGATTTTGGGCATGGACTGGTTGTCTAGACATGGAGCTGTGGTAGATTGTCAACAAAAGTGTGTTACTTTGAGAACTAATGATGGTAGAATTGTGTTGGTATCTAGTGAGCAGAAACAGCTTGCATCCTTGTTTGTATCAGCTGTAACCGCTAGAAGGTTGATTAGAAAAGGGTGTGACTCTTATTTTGCTCATGTTGTGGATACTAGAGTAGTGGGTTCTCAACTTGATATTATAACCTTAGTTACAAATTTTCCAGATGTGTTTCCAGAGAAGTTGCCAAGGTTGCCCCCTGAGAGAGAGGTTGAGTTTGGTATCGATTTGTTGCCTGGTACCACTCCCATCTCTATCACTCCTTATCGCATGGAACCTGCTGAATTGAGAGAGTTGAAAGTGCAGTTACAGGAGTTGTTGGATAAAGGGTTTATTCGCCCCAGTGTTTCTCCTTGGGGAGCTCCTGTGTTGTTTGTGAAGAAAAAAGATGGTACCATGAGGTTATGTATTGATTATAGGCAATTGAACAAAGTGACTATTAAGAATAAAGACCCTTTGCCTAGGATTGATGATCTCTTTGATCAATTAAAGGGAGCAGCAATGTTTTCTAAGATTGATTTGAGATCTGGGTACCATCAATTGAAGGTTAGAGCTGAAGATGTTTCTAAGATAGCTTTCCGCACCAGGTATGGGCATTATGAGTTTTTAGTAATGCCTTTTGGGTTGACGAATGCACCTGCAGTTTTTATGGATTTGATGAATAGGGTATTTAGGCCCTATCTGGATCAGTTTGTGGTAGTTTTTATCGATGATATTTTGGTGTATTCGCGTAATGAAGAGGAGCATGACAAGCATTTGTGGATTGTGTTGCAGATCTTGAGAGAGAAGCAATTGTATGCTAAGCTGTCGAAGTGTGAGTTTTGGCTTGATCAAGTGACTTTTCTCGGTCATATAATTTCAGCAGATGGTATTAGAGTTGATCCGAGTAAAATTGAGGCTATTATGAATTGGAGTTCACCCAAATCTGTGACCGAAGTTAGAAGTTTTCTGGGTTTGGCAGGCTATTATCGACTCTTTGTGAAAGGATTTTCTTTGATAGCTACTCCACTTACTAGATTACTTCGAAAGGGAGTTAGATTTGTGTGGATAGATCAGTGTCAGGCTAGCTTTGAACAGTTAAAAGAGATGTTAACTCAAGTACATGATCTTACTTTACCCGTAGAAGATAAACCATATGTAATTTACAGTGATGCTTCACATAATGGTTTAGGATGTGTATTGATGCAAGAGGGTAAAGTCATAGCTTATGCTTCTCGACAGTTGAAGCCGCATGAGCTCAATTATCCAACCCATGATTTAGAGTTAGCAGCCATAGTGTTTGCTTTGAAGATTTGGTGACATTATTTATATGGGGAGAAATGCTTTATTTATACGGATCATAAAAGTTTGAAATATTTGGGGTTCGGAGAGAGCTCAATCTTCTGCAGAGACGATGGTTGGAGTTGATCAAAGACTATGACTATTTGATTGATTATCATCCTGGTAAGGCAAATGTTGTTGCTGATGCCTTGAGTCGGAAGTCTTTGGCAGGTTTGGCTGTTTACTCGCTCTCATTGCTTGTTGAGTTGAGAGCGTTACATGCTAGTTTTGAAGCATGTGATGATGGTGCATTATTGGTTCAGCTGCAGTTGAGACCAGTATTGTTAGATCAGATAAAGGAGGCCCAATTGGTGGATGAGAAAATTCAGAAGATTGTATCAGATTGCCGAAATGGAGAGAGCCAAAATTTTCATGTGAAAAATGATGGTAGTCTTTGGTTCAAGGATAGATTGTGTGTTTCTGATGATGATAGTTTGAAAAGGATCATTTTGGAAGAAGCACATCAATCAGTGTTTACTATGCATCCGGGAAGTACAAAGATGTACTATGATTTAAGACAACATTATTGGTGGTCTGGTATGAAGAGAGACATAGCGGAATTTGTGTCCAAATGTCTCACTTTTCAGAGGGTAAAAGCGGAGCATCAAGTTCCAACAGGGTTGCTTCAACCTTTAACAGTGCCTGAGTGGAAATGGAAGAGGGTGACAATGGATTTTGTTTCTAGTTTGCCATTAACTCAGAGGAAACATGATGCTATTTGGGTGATTATTGATAGATTGACAAAGACAACTCATTTTCTTCCGGTTCGGATGGATTATTCTCTTGAGAAGTTGGCTGAGCTGTATATCCATGAGATTGTAAAGTTGCATTGTGTCCCAATTTCTTTAGTGTCGGATCGAGATCCCCGGTTCACTTCGAGGTTCTGGAAGAGTTTACATGGGGCTTTGGGTTCTCGATTGCATTTTAGCACTGCTTTTCATCCGCAGACAGATGGGCAGTCAGAGAGAGTGATACAGATTATTGAGGATATGTTAAGAAGCTGTGTCATTGATTTTTCTGGAAGTTGGGACAGATTCTTACCACTTGTGGAATTTGCTTACAACAACAGTCATAAATCCAGTATTGGAATGGCACCATTTGAGGCAATGTATGGTAGAAGATGTAGAACACCTTTATGTTGGAATGAAATCGGAGAGGGCAAGTTAATTGGTCCTGATTTGGTTAAAGAAACAGAAGAGAAAGTAAAGATGATTCGGGATAGGTTGAAAGCAGCTTCAGATCGGCAGAAATCTTATTCAGATTTGAAGAGGAGAGACATTGAGTATAATGTGGGAGATAAAGTATTTTTGAAAGTGTCTCCTTGGAAAAAGATATTGAGATTTGGTCGAAAAGGGAAACTGAGTCCTCGTTTTATTGGACCTTACGAGGTATTGGAAAGAATTGGGCCAGTTGCTTATCGGCTTGCTTTGCCGCCTGAGTTGGATAGAATTCATAACGTCTTCCATGTTTCTATGTTGCAGAGGTACAGATCAGATCCATCTCATGTCTTGTCTGTTGAATCTATTGAGGTGAGTTTGGATCTGACTTTTGAAGAAGAACCAGTGGCTATTTTAGCATATGGGATGAAAGAGTTGAGACATAAGAAAGTACCAATTGTAAAAGTTCTTTGGAAGAATCATGGTAGAGAAGAATCAACTTGGGAGAATGAGCAAGCGATGCTAGACCAATATCCTCAACTTTTTCAGACTTGATATCAGGTAATTTCGAGGACGAAATTTCTTTTAGAGGGGGAGAATTGTAATATCCCAAAATGTACCCTAGAAGTTTTGGTATTATTGTTATAATTGGATTTTATGTATATGTTTCTTTGGTAAGAGAAAAGAATTATATAGAGAATGTATATGTTGTGTATATGAAAATATATACAGCATATACACAAGTCAAAGTCAAAGAAGGTTAGTGGAAGAAGATATTTAGTTATTTTAATTAATTAAGTTAATTAGTGGAAATGGGAAATTAAATGAATGGAAGAGATTAATTTGGATTATTTTAATATTATAATTTCTTGGATGAGAGGGTTTTAAGAAAAGTTTGACTTTGATTTCTTTGGTTTCTTTCTTTCTCTCTTTCTTCATCGTGGTTCTCTTTCCTTTTCTTTCTTTTTCCTTTTGTTGTCCGACTATCAAAGAAGCAAGAGAGCAAGAAGAGTTTTGATCTTCCAAGTTTGAGATTGAAGGAAGTTTTCAAGAGATCAAGTTGGAGATTTAAGAGTTTCCTCATTCTTGGTAAGTCTTTCACTTGATTCTTTGATTTGTTTGGGTTTGTGAGTTGAAGTTGTGTTTGAGAATGTGTTTGTTTGATTTTGGGTGTGTTTAAGAGTGTTTGGTTCTATTGATTTTTGGATTTTGGGGTTGGATGGAAGGAAAGAGTAAGTTTGTTGGTCTAGAAGTGTTGTGGTTGTGTTTAGGGTGGTGATGATATTTTGGATTGTGTTTGATGTATATTTTGGGTTGTTTTATTGTTTTTGCTAGTTTGATATGGGTTTGGGTATGTTTGGCTAAGTTGGTTTGAAGTGGATGATGGTGGTAAGAAGAAAAATGTTGGTTGTGAGGTTGTTGTGGCCGGAATCTGGGTTTTTGGTCTGACATGCCCACGAGTACGTCCAGGTCTTTAGGCGTGTCAATTGTTCTGTGTGGCAGTAGGTTTGACATGGCCAGTAACACGCCCATGTTATTGAACGTGTCATAGCCACTGTGTCAATATTTCTGAGAGACAGAATGTATTACACGCCCAGTGACAAGCCCGTGGTTCTGAGCGTGTCAATGCTTATGTGTTGTAGAGTTAGGGCACGGTCAGGGACACGCCCGTGTGGTTGAGCGTGTCATGTTTAGAGTTTGCCCTAGTTGGTTCTTAGCCTTATGATCTCATATGGGTTTTTTGGAATAGGTTGTGAAGAAGGTGATTTGCCATAATTTAAGAAGTGAAGGATTTTGGAAGAGGAAGTCAATAGAGTTGTGTGAGTTGTTTTGAGGTAAGTACAAACCTTGCATTATTGCATACATTCATGTGATTTTGGAACTTATACATTTGAGTATGAATGTACTAAGGAATCTTATTGCATTGTTGATATTTATAAATAATGTTATGTTTTATACAATGTGAACTTTGTGAAATGCAATATGATATATGTATATTGATTATGAGTATTTGAGTATGAATTGAAATAGAATGAAATGTGAAGCCATTGTGGTTGGCTATGATATTGTAAATGATGTTGGAGGCATGATTGCCTAATTGTTTATAAGACATGAATTGAGAAAGAGAATAGTAAAGAGGTAAATGAATTGATTGTATGCCTAATATGTTATTCAATTTTCAGAGTGCTGGGTTTGGTGGCATGCCTATGAAAGGTAACAGTCTTGCCGGGTTGAGGATCTCTTCACTTTGAGTTGAATTGAGGTCCAAGAGACTGGGTCTGTTACACTATATGAATTATGAATATGAAATATATGAAAAGTAACAGTCTTGCCGGGTTGAGGATCTCCTCGATTTCAATCGGGTTGATGGTCCAAGAGACTGGGTCTGTTACTAGTAACAGTCTTGCCGGGTTGAGGATCTCCTCAAGTTTATTGGGTTGATGGTCCAAGAGACTGGGTCTGTTACACTATCCATGGATAGAGATATGAGATATATTGCCTACGGGCTTGATCATTGTGATTATAGACCAAAGCAGTAACTCTGAACTTTGAATATCATATTAAATACTTGTTGGGCCCATGTGTGTCTATGTTATTATTATTGAATGTATGACATTGATATTGACATTGCATAATATCATTATGGTTTGTACCACTAAGCCGTTGGCTTAGCGCGATTGTGATTTATCGCGCAGGTGATAGGGTTGAGACGGAAGATTCCTCTAGACCTAGTTGAGTTTATGCTTGAAGAGTTGGCCTAGAGCTTAAAGATCAGAGAGTCAAGCTGCCAATCATGTATATATTTCATGTTTTGTAAATTTTGATTTTTAATGTATGTGTACTTATAAATATTTGTTATAATTCATGCTGCATATTAATAAACGTTTTTATCTATTATGTTTTATGAATTTCTTCTAAACCTTTGATATTTGTTTTATTTCTTTTCGAGTTATGACTTGTGTATTTTATAAACTGTGGCATTTTCTATATTCAGTATATGTATATTACGATCGTATAAGCATGCTGTGTATGTATACGGGGTATAGGGGTGTTACATTTCAACTCCTTCACTTCACGTGCCAAAATAGCCACTGGTTCTTTGTCATAAGTCATATCTGGATTCACCTCAATAGACTCCACTGACAAAATGTGAGATGGGTCTGATATGTACCTCCAAAGCATAGAAACATAAAAGACATTGTGAATTTGACTAGTTCAGGCGGTAAAGCTAATCTATAGGCCACTGGTCCAACTCTATCCAATACCTTATAAGGTTCTATGAAATGAGGACTCAACTTCCCTTTGCGGCCAAATCTCAAAATTTTCTTCCAAGGAGACAGTTTTAAAAATACTTTATCTCCAACACTGAACTCTAGGTCTCTTCTTTTTAAATCTGAATATGATTTCTGTCGGTCTGAAGCTGCTTTCAAATAATTCCTAATCACCTTTACTTTCTCTTTTGTTTCCTTAATCAAATCAGGATCAATCAACTTACCTTCTCCAACCTCATCCCAACATAGAGGTGTCCTACATCTTCTACCAAACAATGCCTCATAAGGTACCATTGTAATACTAGACTGATGACTATTGTTATAAGCAAACTCAATCAGTGGTAAAAATATGTCCCAACTCCTAGAGAAATTGATGATACAACTTCTCAACATGTCCTCTAAAATTTATATCACTCTCTCTAACTGCCCATCTGTTTGAAGATGGAAAGCAGTGCTAAAATGCAATCGAGAATCCAAAGCATCATGCAAACTCTTCTAAAACCTTGAAGTAAACCGAGATCTCGATCTGACACCAAAGAAACTGGAACCCCATGCAACCTCACTATCTCACTGATATACAGCTCAGCCAACCTCTTAAGAGAATAATCCATCCGAACTGGAAGAAAATGAGCTGTCTTCATAATCCGATCAACTATCAGCCAGATTGCATCATTCTTCTTCTAGGTCAAAGGCAACCCAGTCACAAAATCTATCGTCACTTGCTCCTATTTCCACTCAGGCACTAATAAAGGTTGTAGCAACCATGAAGGAACTTAGTGTTCAGCCTTCACTCTCTGACAAGTGAGACATCTGGATACAAACTCTACTATATCCCTCTTCATACTTGACCACCAATAATATTGTTTCAAATCTTGATACATCTTGGTACTCCCAGAGTAGCATAAGCTGACTGATGTGCTTCCTCCAAAATTACCTTTTTCAGTCTTACATCATCAGAAACACACAACCTATCTCTATACCACAAACTACCATCACTTCTTACATGAAAGTCTTGACTCTCTCCCTTTTGGCAATCCAATACAACTTTCTGGATTTTCTCATCTGCCAACCGAGACTCCCTAATCTGATCCAATAACATCGGCCTTAATTACAACTAAGCCATCAATGCACCATCACCACAAGACTCAAATCTGGCATGCAATGCTCTCAATTCAACAAGCAACAAGAGCGAATAAGTAGTCAAACCTGCCAAAGATTTCTGACTCAATGCATCAGCAACAACATTTGCCTTAGCAGGATGATAATTAATTAGACAATCATAGTCTTTTATCAATTCTAACCACCGTCTCTGTAGAAAATTTAGCTCTCTCTGAACACCCAGATATTTTAAACTCTTGTGATCCGTATAGATGAAACACTTCTCCCTATACAAGTAATGTCGCCAAATCTTCAAAGCAAAAACTATGGCTACTAATTCCAAATCATGCGTCGGGTAACTAAGCTCATGCAGCTTCAACTTTCGAGAGGCATAAGCAATGACTCTACCCTCCGGCATCAAAACACAACTTAAACCACTATGTGAAGCATCACTATAAATCACATAAGGTTTACTTTCCACAGGCAAAGTAAGGACAGAAGCCTGAGTCAACATCTCCTTCTTCTGCTTAAAGCTCATATGACACTGATCTGTCCACACGAATCTAGCTCCCTTCTGAAGTAATCTAGTGAGTGGATTAGCTATCATAGAAAAACCTTTCACAAACCGTCGATAATAGCCTGCCAAACCCAGAAAACTTTTAACCTCTGTCACAGTCTTCGATGGACTCCAATTCAAAATAGCCTCTGAAACCACATGACCAAGAAAAGTCACTTGATCAAGCCAAAACTCACATTTAGACAACTTGGCATACAACTGCTTCTCTTTCAGAGTCTGTAATACAATCCATAAATACTTGTCATGATCCTCCTTATTATGTGAATACACCAAAATATCATCAATAAAAATTACCAAAAATTGATCTAGATAAGATTTGAACACCCTGTTCATGAAATCCATAAAAGCTGCTGGAGCATTTGTCAACCAAAAAAGGCATCACCAAGAACTCATAATTCCCATACCTCTTACGGAAAGCTGTCTTAGGTACATCTTCATCTCTGACTCTCAATTGATGTCACCCTGATCTCAAATCAATCTTAAAGAATACTGCTGCTTCTTTCAACTGATCACAGAGATCATCTATCCTAGGCAATGGATACTTGTTCTTGATGGTCACTTTCTTCAACTACCGGTAATCAATGCACAATATTAAGGTACCATCCTTCTTCACAAACAACATGGGCGTTCCCCACAGAGACACACTAGGGCGAATGAACCCTTTATCCATCAACTCCTGCAACTGCACCTTCAACTCTCTCAACTCAGTAGGTGCCATACGATAAGGAGTGACAGAGATAGTAGTGGTACCAGGCAACAAATAGATACCAAACGCAACCTCTCTCTTAGGGGGTAACCCTGACAACTCCTCAGGAAAAACATTTGGAAACTCAACAACTATGGGTATACTGTCAAGCTGGGAACCCACTACTCTGGTATCTACAACATGAGCAAGATAAGCTTCACATCCTTTCCGAATCATCCTCCTAGCTGAAACAGCTAAAACAAACATGGATGAAAGATGTCTTTGCTCACTAGATACCATCACATTCCTACCATCATAGGTTCTCAGGTTAACACACTTTTTCTGATAGTCTACCATAGCCCCGTGTTTAGATAACCAATCCATGCCTAAAATTAAATCGTACTCCTTGAAAGGCATCTTAATCAAGTCACCAAGGAACTCCTTATCTTGAACCACAACTGGACTATTACGATGCACCATGCTAACTACAAAACTATTTCCTAAGGGATTTGTCACCAAAATATCAAATCCTAGGGACTCCAAATGCAAATTAGTAACAGGCAAGATAGATGCACTAATGTATGAATGCATCGATCCAGGGTCTATCAAAGCAAGAACTGAAGTACCAAATAAATAAAATGTACCCGCAATAATGGCTGAAGCATCCGGCTGCTTGTGCATCACATATACTCGCTGAGATGGTCCTGCCTCATCTAGTCTACTACCTACGGTAGACCATCTTCTCTGACCAGACAATGTCCGACCTTCTCTGCTAGAACCTCTGCCACTATGACCCCCTCTAACACTGGGTCGAGAAGCTGCAGTATCAGTCTGTCTATCCTCTGGTGGCTCAGGGCAATCTTTGATGAAATGATTTGGTGACCAACATCTATAACACACTACTGGTCCACCAGTCTTCCAGCATGTACCTTCATGTGCCATGCCACAATTGACACAAGTATATGAAACTGGCCTCTGAACTACTGAAGTCAGAGCACTAGCCACAGAAATTGTAGGTCTCGATCTCTGCCTCTGCTACTGTACTGACCTACCAAACTGCCTCTGGCTCCTATTGAACCTCAAAAAATATCCTCCTTAGCCTCTCTTTACATATGAGGACCCTGCTTTACTCTGAGGTCTCTTAGCACTGGTCTTCTCATCTCTAGCAGCAGCTGCAAGACCCTGTGCTTTCCCAACACTCCTAGCAGCTATGACCAACTGAGAAAAATCCTTATACCAAGAGCCTGCTATAATGCACATAATAGAGGGTCTCAACCCCTCCTCAAACCTCCTACAATGGTCAATCTCATCAGAAATAATCCCTCTAGCATAATGACTCAACTGGGCACACTTGATCTCATACTCTGACACAGTCCTGGTATCATGCTTCAAACTCAAAAACTCTATCTTCTTCGCATCCTTATACTCCCTCGGAGTATTTTTCTGCTCAAACTCTCATAGAAAATCATCATAGGTCAAGGTTGGTGATCATCTAGAGCACGTGGAACCGTCTTCCACTAGTCATATGCATCCTCTGCAGAAGTGATATTGAATAATCAAACTTTTCTTCTGGAGTAGCCTGCAACTGGACGAACACTCTCTGGACTCTATCTAGCCACTACCCAGCTACAGCAGGATTTGTAGTACCCACAAAGTTCTCAGCTTCAAACTTCCTTAGCTTATAATATTGCCTCAATGGTACTTGCGGCTGCAGCTGTAATGGTGGCTGCTGAACTAGAGCCTGCCTCAACATTTCCACCATATGCCATACCCAAACTGGAGGAATCTCATCAACTGCTGGTCTCTCTAGCACAGGAGCAGGTGCTCTCTAGCTATCTCTACCCTCAACAGGAGTCACACTCTCAACACTACCCTCAGCAGACTGATGTGTTTGAGATGCCATAACTACCTATATCTGCAAACACAACATAAATTGCTACATTAAAAATCAGAAACTGCCAGTGCCAAAGCATGTATCATATTTAAAACCATATTTTAAAATCTCAATTTTCTTTTTCTTACAACCCACCTAGGTTGAGAATTTCAAACCTAGGCTTTGATACCTAAATAAATATAACACCCTTATACCCAATATATGTACACTACATATACCCGCTATATGTAACATACATATAGAGGATACAAGAATGTCACAACCATTTTAAAATAAAACAAAACTTCACTTTTAAAAACCTGTATAAACTTAAAACATTCAATTGATATCATATAAATAGTAAATGAAACAATACTTTATAAAACACATGTATATATACTTCATTACCAAAGGTTTATCCAAAACATTTTTGATAGATTGCGAAAGCAAAATATACATATTTATATACATCAAAGTTAATATGTACAAAAATATAAAATATATACATGCTGGCAGTTTATCTCTGATCTTGATGTCCAAACCAACTCTGCTCACAAGATCTCAAACCTAGACTCGACTTAGTTTAGACAAACTCTCTGGCTCAACTGGATCTACCTTGTCACCTACACAAGGAACCACAATCGCGCTAAGCCAGAAGCTTAGTGGTACAAACTTTAATAATAATATAGTTCAAATGTAATGCCAATGTCAAACTTTCAAGGACTAGAAACAATACATAAGGATATCATATTTCATAACATTATATCTCAATTAATTGTTCAATTATTCCACAATTCATAATTCACATTAAAGCAAAGACAAGCATGGGCCCAAAAGGATCTAATATGCTATTCAAATTCCAGAGTTACTACTTTGGTCCAATATAATAGCATTTGTCTAGCCCGAAGGTGAATCATAATCACAATGAGGATTACCTCATATGCAACATCCCAACTAGGCTTCAAGGACTAGGCCCAACCCAGCTTCAAGGGTCTGCTACATCATTTAACTCCCAACTAGGCTTCAAGGACTAAGCCGGACCAAGCTTCAAGGGATTGTTACTTTTTAGGCATGCCACCAAACACAAAACTCTGAAAATTGAATAGCATACTAGGCACACAATTCTTTCATGATTCCATTTACAAATCCTTTCTCATTTTGTCATGATCAACTAGGCACAAGGCCTCAAATATCTCATCTATATCAATATAGTCATTATCAATGACTTTACATACCATCTTTAGTGTTTTCATAACAAATTGCATTATCCATACATTTTGAATTATCATCATATATTTCACTTAGTTCACATTATGCAAATTATAACATATTACTCATACTTAAACAATGAAGGAAGTAACTTAACACATTTTCCCAACAAAATGTGTTAAGTTCCAATGTCATGTAAATATAAACAATTATTCAAAGTTTGTACTCATCTCTAAAGCAACAAACACCACTTCAGCCTCCTCTTCCAAGATATCCTCAATACTTGGATTGGGTTAACTCAAGTCTCTTCCAAGCCTAAACCAAATGTGATTATAATTAATCACTAAGTGATACACAAAGGAAAATAAGGAAAAGAACCATCTAGGGAAAACTCTACATATGACACTCTCAACAACACGAGCGTATCCATGACAGTGCCCTAAACCCATAACACAAAAGCTTTGACACGTTCAGTAACATGGGCATTCCACTGCATGTGAAAATACTCCAACAACACAGAAGGTATGACACGCTCAATGACATGGACGTGTCACTACTCGTGTGAATTCTACTCCAACACAATAGCTATGACACGCTCAGTGACATGGGCGTGTCACTTCATGTGTCAAAACTCCAACAACACAGTAGCTATGAATCTCAATGACATAAGTGTGTCACTGGTCGTGTCAATTCAACAATAATACAGTATCTATGACACGCTCAGTGACATGGGCATGTCACTAGTATTGTCACCAACACTGAAAATAGAACCATCGACACGCCCAAAAGCATGGTCGTGCCACCGGGCGTGTCAGGCCAAAAACCTAATATGGACACAAAAATGCCACATCCAAATATCATCTTTCATTAACCTTTTCAACTCCATACAAACTCAACCCCATCATTATACCACATAATACTTATACAACACAACTCAAACATCAACACAACTCAAAAACCATCCACACTCAGTAACATCAACACAACTCAAACACAATCAACAATACACATTCATAACCATATTTCACAACTCAAAACTTATACAACCCAACACTCTTATCCTCTTCACAAAATTAACCCTTATTCTTCAATCCAACCCCAAACTTCATAGTTAACCAGACAAAAGAGCTTCAAACATACCAAAATCAACATATACACATACCACACCAAACATTCAATTCTCACATACAATCTTCCAAAGGAAATCAAAGAAACAAGTTGGAACTAACCAAATATGAAGAAAATCCTTAAAACTCCAACTTTATCACTTGTAATCCTTCAATTGCATGAGTTAGCAAGAAGCAAAATCTCTTTCCCTTAGATAGTGATGGTGGTTGGCCTCAAAGGAGAAGGAAGAAGAAGAAGAAGATAGTCAATAACCACTCTACTAACAACTAACACTTTTAACCACATGAATTTTCCCTTCTTTTAATCTCCACCAAGCAATATATATTATTATAATATAATTAAAATTAAATATCCTCTTCCACTATCCATAATTAATATCTATTTTAAATAATTAAATATCATTTGACCTTATTAACATATTGACTTGTATATATTGTATATATTTTCATATATACAATATATACACACTTCCCTTTTTCCTTTCTTTTCATTTAGTTAAATATATATCTTTTAATTCTTTTAATTAATTTTCAAAATTTTGGGATATTAGACATTCATCAATAAAAAGCATCACCAGAAACTCAAAATGCTCATACCTTGTGCGGAAGGCTATCTGGGGTAAATCTACATCTCTAACTCTCAATTGATGCTACCCTGATCTCATATCAATCTTAGAGAGTACTACTACTCCCTTCAACTGATTAAAGAGATCATCTATCCGAGTTAATGGATACTTATTCTTAATGGTCACCTTATTCAACTGCCTGTAGTCAATACATAATCTCAAAGTGCCATCATTATTCTTCACAAACAAAATAGGTGCTCCCTACGGAGACACACTAGGGCGAATAAACCGTTTATCAAGCCACTCTTACAATTGTACCTTCAACTCCTTCAACTCTGCAGGTGCAATCCGATAAGGGGTAATAGAGATGAGAGTGGTGCCATTCAACAAATCAATACCAAACTCCACCTCTCTCCCAGGAGGTACCCTTGGCAACTCATCAGGAAAAACATATGAAAACTCGGCAATTGTAGGTATACTCTTGAGCTGGAGCCCCACTACTTTGGTATCTACAACATGAGCAAGATATGCCTCACATCCCTTCTGAATCATCCTCCTAGCTGAAACAGCTGAAATAAACACATATAAAGTATTTTTTGCTCACTAGATACCACCACATCTCTACCATCATATGTTCTCAGGGTAACACATTTTCACTGATAGTCTACCGCAGCCCCATGCTTGGATAACCAATCCATGCCCAGAATCAGGTCATACTCCCTGAAAGGCATATCAATCAGGTCACCGAGAAACTCCTCATCCTGAATAACAACTGGACTATCTCGGTGCACCTAGCTAACCATAACACTATGCCCTAGAGGATTTGTAACCAAAACATCAAATCCTAGGGACTCATTATACCAATCACTCACAGGCAGTATGGATGCACTAATGTATGATTGAGTCGGGGTCTATCAATGAAAGAACTGAAGTACTAAATAAAGTAAAAGTACCGAGTATAGTAGCTGAAGCATCTGGCTGCCTCTGCATCACATAAACCCAATGTGATGGCCCTGCATCCTCCAGTCTACTTCCTGCTGTAGAACCTCCTCTTTGACCAAACCCTGATTGCCTCTGCCAAAACTTCTACTACCGTGACCCCCTCTTACACTGGGTCTAAAAACTACTGTATTTGTCTATCTATCTTTTGGTGGCTCTGGATAATCTCTAAGAAAATGGTTTGGTGATCCATATATATAACACTGCTAGTTCACCTATCCTCCAATAGACATCTCCATGTGCCCTATCACAATGAACATATGTAGGTGGAGCAGGCCTCTCAATCACTGGGTAGAGGCACTAGCCACTGACCCTGCAGGTCTCTGTCTCTATTTCTACTGCTCTGCTAACCTGCTAGGCTGCCCCTGGCTCCTACTAAACCTCTAAGGATATCCCCCTTTGCCTCTCTTCGATGACGAAGACCTTGCCTTACCCTGGAGTCTTCTAGCTCTGCTGTCCTCTGCTTTGGTTGCTGTTGCAAGTCCCGATGCCCTCTCTACACTCCAGGTAGCTACAACAAACTGAGATAAATTCTAATACCAGGATCTTGCCACTAAACACATGATCCCCTCCTCAGACCTTCGGCATTTGTCAAACTCATCAGAAATAATCCCTCCAGCATACTGGCTCAGCCTAATGAACTCAATCTAAAATTTTGTCACTGTGAGAGGGGATTTTTGCCCCCACTCCCGGTGGAATGGTTCTTACGAATTTGGCACTGTTTAGGCTCGGGGCCTTAGAGAACACGGACCTAAGTCCAGAGAAAATGGAGTCACCACTCGGGCGGGCTAGGAAAAAGAAAGGGGTGGATGATTCAATTCCTAAGGAATCCCCTAATGGGTTCGGAAAGTTGGGTACGTGTGGGGAAGGTGAGAAATGGTCCAACATCCTCACAACGCCAGGTTCATTGGAACCGGCCTCCTTTACAGGTCTTAATATTATAAAATTCTTAAATATAACAATATTATCCACAACAATTAAAATAAAGCATCGATATGTTAATAATCAAAGCAATGTCCAAGCAAAACAAATAAATGGACACCCATCCGAAGATGGAAACATGCCCTTACATCATCCATGTCTAAAATAAATAGGACACCCACCAAAAGGTAGAAACATGCCCTTTACATAGGTCCAAAATATAAAAGCAATTTAGGTTACATGATATTTAACTAATGAGGTACCCAAAAAGTGGAAACATACCTCTTACAACATTTGGAAATCAAAATAAATCGATAGAAGTAAATAACCACTCATCATAAATAAATCATATTAAACATCAATCAAAATATAAAGTAAGCATTCATCCATGATAAATTAAATCATGCGTTGCAAATAAATCAAAGCATATAATGAACTACATAATTAAATATAAAAATAAACAAGTAAAGATACAAATTAGGGTTACTGTTTCTATTTAAAATTCTTTAATTAATATTTTTAGTATTACATTTGTTATTTGTTTAGCCTACTATAAAGGTTTTGGAAAATTGGAATGGATTAGGGTTTCATGAATCAAATTATGGTTCAGGGGTAACATTATGAAATTAGGGTTTTAGGATATTAAAAAATTAGGTTAATAGTTCTTGGTTACTGGATTGTTGTTTTTAGGCTTACTGTGTTGAGTTTTAATATTTAGGTTTATAAGATTCTAATGTTTTAAGGATTAGAATTTAGAAAAATTAGGGTTTACGATTTTAGGGGAATTAGGGTTTAAGAAAACTTAGGGTTTAGGTTTACTAGTTTGGGGTTTACTATTTTTTGTTTTGAAGTTGAATTAGGGTTTTTTAGTGTTTCAAAAAATATATTTGGTTTTAGAATTTGAGAAAATAGTTTATAGTTTTATAAAGTTTTATGTGATTTTTAGAAACTATAAGGTAAATTTAGAGATTGGATATTTAACAAAACATTTGGGAATTTTAAAAAGTGAGAGGAAAATAGTTTAGGGCTTTTTAAAAGCTTTTGGAAATAGGAAAAATGTTTTAAGGTTTTTGGAAACAAAAGAGTATTTTTTTTTAGGGTTCTTAAGTTTTAGAAATGACAGAACTAGGGTTCTTAAATTTTAGAAGAAATAGAATTAGGGTTCTTAAGTTTTTAAAAGAAACAGAAGGAATGTTTTAAGATTTTTGGAAAACAAAGAAACGAATTAAGGTTTTTAAGGTATTTAGAAACAAAGGAATTCATTTATGTTTTTTGGAAATGAAGATCAAGTTATTACATCTTCAAAGATCGAAGTTTTGTGTGTATAATCTTATGAATCAAATAAAGAACGAAGCTACTGTAAGAAATAAAAAGAAATTAAAGATTCTAACCTTCGTTCGTTGGTTCCACCAAAAATTGCTTCTTGGATGAACAAGGACAAAGGCAATGTTGTTGCCTTTGATAGCTTGAATGCTTGCTTGCTTCTTCTCTTCTAAAAAGTCCGATCAATTTGTAAAGTTCAATAAAAAATCCAAGTCCCAGTCCAAAGTCCGATCCCTTCCCTTTTTCTGTGTTTTTTTAGTCTTATTTATAGGAAATTTAGATGATTAATTTTAATTGTTTAAGGAAACTGTATTTAATTAGGAAAAGAAAACTGAAACCAAATAGAATTTGGTTTCGGAAAAAATTAAGTCGGAAAAATTTCGCTGGCGAAAACTGCGTCGGGCTGCAAGGGGCTACGAGCTCTGGCAGGCTGCGGGCCATTTCGTCCACTGTTTCGTCACCGATTTTCCCGTCGCCGATTTTTATTTTTATTTATTTATTTATTTTTATTTTTATTTTATTAAAACTTATAAAAAAATAAATACTAAAATAAATATTATTTAATTAAAATACCACAAAAATTATTTTAGACTAAATAAAATATATTGGACCGAACTGGGTCAAAAATTAAGGGTCTACAGTTTTCCCCTGCTTGAACGATCTGAGACTTTAGTAAAAGAAAGTGAAAAGCAATAAGACTTAATTTTAACGAGATGGTTACTTAAATTTATTTTGGGTACTTGGACCCGAGACTGAACTTGATTTTAGTTCTTGGACCAGAGACTAGATTGAATTTGGGTACTTGGACCCAAGATTGGTTACTTGAACCCGAGATTGAATTTTATTTGGGTACATGGACCCGAGATTGAATTTTATTTGATTTTATTACTTGGACCTGAGATTGGGCACTTGGACTAGAGACTGAATTTGATTTGGGTACTTGGACCTGAGATTGAACTTGATTTTGGGTACTTGGACCCATGAATGGGTATTTGGACTTAATTTTGGGTACTTGGACCTGGGATTGGGTACTTGGACTTGGACCCGAGATTGAATTTTATTTGTTTTGGGTACTTGGACCTGAGACTGAATTTTATTTGGGTACTTGGACCTGAGATTGGGTTCTTGGACCCAAGTATGGTTTGATTTGGGCACTTGGACCTGAGAATTGGTACTTGGACTCGAGATTGAATTGAATTTGGGTGCTTGGACTCGAGACTGAGTTTGACTAACCTTTTATCAGTTGAGAAGTCTGACTGATCTGGCTATTCTATGCATTGTGGTTCTTCACCCTCAAAATGAATCTTCATCCTTTGAGATCGGGTCTTCACCCTTGAAAATGGATCTTCATCCTTTGAGATCGGGTCTTCACCCTTGAAAATGGATCTTCATCCTTTGAGATCGGGTCTTCACCCTTGAAAATTGATCTTCATCCTTTGAGATCGGGTCTTCACCCTTGAAAATGGATCTTTATCCTTTGAGATCGGATCTTCAACCTTGAAAATGTATCCTCATCCTTTGAGATCGGGTCTTCACCCTTGAAAATGGATCTTCATCCTTTGAGATCGAGTCTTCACCCTTGAAAATGGATCTTCATCCTTTGAGATCGGGTCACCCTTGAAAATGGATCTTCATCCTTTGAGATTGGGTCTCCACCCTTGAAAACGAATCTTCATCCTTTGAGATCGGGTCTTCACCCTTTAAAAGTGGATCTTCAGGAATCAGGTCTTCTCCTTCAAAAATAGATCTTCATCCTTGAAAAGTGGGTCTTCACCCTTGAAACATGGATCTTTATCCATTGAAAATCAGGTCTTTACCCTTAAAACACTGGGTCTTTACCCTTGAAACATGGATCTTTATCCATTGGAGGTCGGGTCATTACCCTTGCTTCAGCTCTTTTAGCTGGATTGATCTTTTGTCTTTTGCATCTTCATTCTTTTGAGAGTTCTAATGTTCCATTCTTTTGTTCTTCCTTTTTGCAAAAATTCAGCTATTTTTAATTGGACCTTATATCCTCTCCTTGCCCCCTGTGTGGTAACATATTAGAAGTGAGTTTGAAAATGTTTTGTATATAAACTCAAAAAATTGAAATGGAGAAACTTTGCCCCTGTGTAGGCTCAAACCCATTATTTTTTTATGCGGGCTCTAATTGATGTTTTTGTTGTCTAGTTCTTCGCACAAACATTCATTTCTTCTCTTTACAAAATTACTAGAACTTTCTCAAGCAATGGGCCTTCTATGCCCCCGTGATTTGATATCTTCTTTTGATTGTTTACTTCACAGGGTGTTTTCCGTTCACTTTGATAAAGAATAGACAATACAAGACAAGAAAGTGCGATGTGATATGCTCATGGATGCATGATATGCATGAATAATACTTACAGTCGTTCCATCGACTCACAGACCGAGTGATCAGCAGAAGTGTTCTCATTGGTTCCTTTCAGATGCTCATTCAGGCCTTGCATTGGAATGACACAATGCTCTACATTTATAGCTTTTATCTTTAAGATGTTGAAAATATGAATAATGGAGTCTCCAAACAGTAGAGATACATCCATTTAAAATTATGATTCAGCATGTCAATTGGTAGCTTCTTCATGACCTTGCCAGTAATCATTTCCTTTGCCCAATGTGTTCTTCAAGGTTTGACAGTTCAACATACTCCCCTTAACTTGAAGGCTTTGTGTGACAAAAACATTTTTTATTTTTTGAATTTTGATTTTGAAATCAAATGTTGGCTTTGCCAAATCAATGTCAATGTACCTCAGGACTTGATTTTTCCAAATCAACATATCTATAACATGACAACCCTAGTTACCGTACTAAACTCAGGAATCATTTCTATATAAGCAAGAATTGTTGCACTTCAGACAGGCACATACACATTACTTGGCAAAAGGTCTCATTGAGTTTAAATATTGTCTATCTCATATGCATGCTTATCCAAACTATCTCCACTAATAGACTCTACCCATCAAGAGAGATCAACAGGTCTTTGATAGGCTTGAAATGGGGTCTATAAGGGACACGGGTTTAAGTGAAGGCCATTTTGAGATAGGAGCTGATGTGACACAAAGGACAAAGCTTCACACTATAAATTTTTTGTTGGAACTTTAGACAGTTGGGAGCAATCTTTCTAGACTCCAAGTTCCTTCTATCTTCTTGACATTAATCTAGATCTTGATTGGAACAGTCTTTGCCCTTGCATAAAGTTTGGTACCTAAATTTGTTTCTTTTATTCTTCTCCCTTTTCTTTCTTTTTATTTTTCTTACTCTTCCCTTTTCTTTCTCTTTATTTTTCTTACTCTTCTCTTTCTTTGAGCATTCCTCCTGTCAAGTATAGAACTTTCAAGAACTAAATGGTCTTTTTCCTTTTTCTTTGATTTTGAGTGAATCTTTGGTTGGGTTCGACTAATTTAAGTCAAATTGTCCTTATTAATCAAATGGAAGCCTTTTGCTGCTTTAGGTAAAAGAGAACTCAGTTGGCTTTCTGAACCACCTTTTTAAGTTTTATCTTTCTTCTTTCTTCTTCTTTGTTTTTTTTTCTTTTTTTTTCTTTTTTTCTTTTTTTGTGTTCCTTTTTCTTTTCTTTTCTCTTTTTTTTTGTTCTAGCTCTAAAAGAGTTGTCATGTTTGTACCAACTTGGGTTTCCAATAATGGATGAGTGGAGTGACATAAATCTTCTTTAACAAGGATAAATCGTTTGTTACTCTGATGTTGTCTTGATATATTGGAGATACTAGGTGAACTTCAACTATCCTTATGGTCTTGAGAACATCAACTACCCTTATGGTCATGAAAATATCAACTACCCTTATGATCTTGACTAATCATTGCTTTCTTTGATCTTCTTGCCTCTTCATCTTAGTGATCATAAGACTTGTCAAAAGTATCACAACAGCTCAGGGTAGGTTGTTAGGGTTTGTATGCCAATGAAAAGAAAGCTAAAATTTTATGAAGGCTCAAAGGGACAACTAGGGATTGATATTTAATAGGGTGGATACTAGTTGTTATCTAACCAAACAATCCCTAGATCATTTCTCCCTTAAATAAGTAGAGTTCAATTTCGCCTTGAAAGTTTGTCAAAGCATGTTCTAAGACTGACTTGGACCTAGACAAAGGTAATTATGTAGGAGCTCTCTCTAAGTAAGCATACACAACTCAATGCTATAGAGCGATTCCCTCATATAGTAAAGCCATTCAAGTCATGATGCCGAGACATGTTAATTTATGAACATCAAGCTAGATTCTTCATTGGTTGAGCACCAAAATGAACAAAGACCAACAAAAATTTTGATGAAAATAATTTATTCAAACAAATTTAAACTTGAAAAACAATTGTTCCAATTAAATATTAAAGAAAGCAAAATTGAAAAGCAACATTCAAGCTAAGGAAAGTTTGTTGAGTTGGAGTTGAAGATACTTCATTTATCAAGGGTGTTGCGCTCGAATTAACTCTACCACAAAGCGTCACTCACAAGTATACGAGGTAGCTGTAGCAAAGGTGATCGCCCCAAGGTCGTCTCACAAGGAAGCTAAAGTAGCTAATTGATTATCAGATTATAAATAGAAAGTAATGAATAAATTTAGATTGCTATCTATTAAAGAAAACAGATTGATCGAAGTTTAAAACAAATAAAAGTAAATTGAGCTGATGTTTTGATTCACTTAATAGAAGGGTCTAGGGTTTGCACTTCTCTGCTACTTATATGTATGAATGGTTATTTCTCTTAATCAATTTAATTTCAAAGATTAAATCTCAAGCAACTTAATTAATTGAATAAAGGAAATAAGCTCTCGCATTCAAACCTCTCTCAAATAATCTTGTTCCAATTGAAATAATCTTTTCCTAGGTTATATCTCTAATTCACCTAAGTCCTTAATTGAATTGTTCTAGCATTATACTTCATCCCTCAATCCATCATCTAATACCTAAAACACATAATTGGTGGCCAATCAATTATATATTAGCAATAATTCATTCAATAAAGGCTTAAAGAAATAATTGAGTTAAGAGTAATAACCAATTCATATAATCATAGCAGATCCATACAAACCCTAGACTAGATCAATTTAGTTCATAATGCTATCAAACATACTCATCTCATTAATATCCAAAGAAATCAATTTAGACATGATAATATCCATAAATACAATTCCAATGAAAATAAAGAGATAAAGTTCAAGAACAAAACTAAATTACAAACTCCTTGAAGCTTCTGAAGAATCTCTTGTTCAAATCTTGCAAGAAGGATGTATCAATGGCTAGAACAATCTAATCTAAGCTAGATTAATCCAAAGTGTAATCAAAAATCAAAGAAAACAAGTTATCAAACCCTAAAATTCCCTTTGACGGCTGATTCCCTCTCAAAACTCTCAAAACCCACCATTTTAAAACCCTAAATTTCCTATTTATACGAATCCTCCGCTTTAAAAGTCCGCTTGTCTTTGGTCCATGAGAGACACGTCCAAGTTGGATGAGACTTGGCCGTGTTGGAGGTCTTTGGAGGGACACGGCCACAAGCTTGGCCTTGTCCCTTGCTTGTGTTCACTACTTCTTATTTTTCTTCTTTTCTTCTTTGGTTGAGTGACACGGCCTTGTTGGAGGTTAACTTGGCCGTGTTGAACCATTTTAGAGGGACACGGCCAGTGACTTGGTCGTGTCCCTTGCCTGTGTCTTCTACTGATTGATTTTCTTCCTTTTGCTTTGGAACTGAGTGAGACACGGCCAAGCTTAAGCAACTTGGCCGCGTTTGAACTTCTTTGGAGGGACACGGCCAGTGACTTGGCCGTGTCCCTTGAGTGTGTTCCTCTCTGTGTCTTGATCTTCTCTTTAACTTGGTATGGGACACGACCACAAGCTTGGCCGTGTCCTCTGCCTGTGTCAGCTACTGTCCCTTTTTTCCTTCAATTTGGTTCCTTGGCTTTTTAACCTAAAACAAAACTTGAAACAAACTTTAAACAAGAATTAAATGAACATTAACCAACAAAATGTAAACACACACTAAAAATTAGGACAAAAATGACATAAACACTGAAATAAACTAAAACTACTAAAATTAATTAAAACATTAAATAAACCGATTAAAACTAACAAAATACCTAAAGAAAACAATAATTATCATAATAAACAGGGCACAAATCTATAACAAAAACTAATAAAACAACTACCCACACTTAAAACTTTGCTTGTCCTCAAGCAAATTCACATGGCATAAATTAAAAACTCAAACAACCTTAACTGTAATTCCAGTATATAAGATGAAATCCTTCAAGACTCAGACATTAATAATTGCAATTTCCTTCAATCAAGATTTTCTTAACTCATTCATTAATTCAGACATACAAATCTTATCTCTCTTCTAAGTGTTTCACTCAATTTCAAAGGTTAATTCACTCAAACCATTCATGATTGCATACTACCATAAACTTGCTTAATTATCCAATCTCCCTCATTGATTTTCTTAAGAAATAATTCGAAGGTCTTCCATTTGGATGTAATGGGGCTAAGGTGAAGGTGTGAGAAAAGACATTTAAGCTGGAGCATCAAGAAATGGACTATCTAATTTAGACAATACTCTTGCTAAGAAACTCATAACTCCCTCAAATAGCATACTCACCAATCCATTAACACTTTCACATACTTGCATACTCAAAGAAAAATACATGAGTCGACATTCCTCTTTTGATAACCAATGCTAGAACATATATGAATTTTGTATACATATATATACTCTTTTATTTTTTCTTCTTCTCTTTTTTTATCATATATATATATATATATATTTTCTTTTTTTTAAAATACATATATATACAAAATATAACATTGCATAGAACATCTAGCTTAAAATGTAGAGGAAAAGAATAATCAACTCTTAATCAAATACAATGTGCAATACTATATTTTATTTTATTTTTGTTTACTTGCTTACCCCACACTTTGAAATAAACCACCCTATTGTCATATCATAAGAACTCCATTCCTTAATGCAGGTATGATGATAATAAGAGAAAGTTGAGCTGTGAATTGTGTTGATCAAACAAGAAAAAGGTCAAAGGCTCAACTTGGCTCACTAAGGAATTCAATATTAAGGGAGGTCTTTTTAAGCTAAAGGGCTAACCTAATTTTCCTTCATCATTTTAAAACTTGAGATTAAATTGTAATGTGAGTTCAATTAGCATGCAAAAGCAAACTCTAGAGATGCAAAATCATGAAGGTGTACTCTTAAGAAAAGAAAATCAATCATTTAATCTATAAGGCTCAAAACTCACAAAGGTGGGTTCATAAAGATTTATATGTCATGAATTGCAGAATGCGAAAATTGATCATGAATGAATTCAAATGCTAATCTCTATGCTGATATTAAAGTCTCAACTATAATGCTAGAATCACAGAAAAGATCAATAAATTTTCAACAATTATGCCATGCACAACACACAATAAAACACACTAAGACAAACCAAACAAGAATTAAGGAAAAGCTAAAAGATTACCCCACACTTTAGAATTTACATTGTCCTCAATGGAAAACAAGAATAATAAAGAGAAAGAGTTAAGTACAATTTGTCTTCCATCATACCCTGGTGAGGCAAAATCCTAACTTTTCATCACAAACACAAATGTTCAAAAACAAACTACAAGAGAGCTTTAGGGTTTCCATTTATTTAAACTAAACATAAAATCAAAATTGCTAAATATAAAATTATAACTATGAAAAAGAAATGCAAACCAATGGGTTGCCTCCCATTTAGCGCTTCTTTAATGTCATAAAGCTGGACATCACTGCAAGACTAGGGATCGTGGATCAAAGTGCTGTCAATGATCCTCACTTTATGAAATCCTTCTTTATATGGTTAAACTCTCTGTCCATTTACTTTAAAAGTCTTATTGGTTCGAGAGTTAAGCAATTCAATGGCACCAGAAGGACATACCTTAGTTACCTCGAAAGGACCACTCCATCGATACTTGAGTTTACCTGGAAATAGACGGAGTCGAGAATTAAAAAGTAAAACTTTCATACCTTGACTCAGTGTCTGTCGCACAATAAATCTGTCATGAAGTGCTTTAGTGCGATCCTTATAGTTCCTCGAGCTCTCGTATGCCTTTGGGTTAAGGCACCTTTGGGTCTCCCCCACTGGTTTAGTCCCCTCTTCTAAAGTCAATGTCAGCTCCAATTTATCTGAGGAACCTATCTGCAAGAAAACATCTGAAACAATGACTTCAACACAATTAATTAAAGAACATTCCTCATATAAAGCAGTTGTAGGAATGGGAGAAGTGTTACAAATAGAAAATTCAACCTTTTGTCCTAAGACAGTCATTAACAACTTACCATTTTTAACATCTATTAAGGTGTTGGTAGTAGCCATGAAAGGCCTACCTAGCAAAATAGTGTGTGCTGATGGTGCAGGGTTACTTCCTTCTATGTCAAGAACTATAAAATCCACAGGTACTATCAACCCTCCAACCTTAACTAACACATCTTCTATAACCCCTTTCGGGAATCTAAAAGATCTATCAGCTAATTGCAACACCATTTTGGTCAGTTTCAGTTCCCCTAGTTCTAATTCTTTATAAATAGAATAAGGCATCAAATTCACACTAGCTCCTAGATCACACATGCCCTCAGTCCCCTTTCCATTCCCTATAGTAAGTTGAATTATAAAGCTACCAGGATCCTTTAGCTTGGGAGGTAGTTTATGCTACATAACAGCACTAGCTACCTCTGAAACTATCACCTTTTCATTCGGCTCATACCTCTTTTTCTTGGTGATCAGGTCTTTGAAGAACTTGGCATAAGCCGGCATTTTCTTTATTACATCCAGTAAGGGTAAGTTAATACTTACCTTAGACAGCATGTTGAAGATGTTAGAAAATTGCTTATCTTGTTTTTCATCCTTCAACCTGCTGGGGAATGGTATAGGTGGCCGGTATGGATTGCTTGCCTTATGCAAATATGCTGAAGGGGATTTCTTCATTGATCTTTCTCCAGCACCTTTGTCCTCTGGTTCTCCTTCCTCCTTGTTCTCTTTGTCACCTGCATTCACAGAATCATTTTCAACATTATTGTTAATTACCTTACCACTTCTAAGAACAGTCACTGATTGTGCCTACTCAGGTTGACTTGGAAATTTCCCCTTTTGTTGAATCTGCATCTGTTGTGCAAGTTGTCCCACTTGCGTCTCCACTTTCTTAAAAGATGCTTCTAAGGAATCCAATCTCTTGTTTGTCACCTCTTGATTTTTAGCACTGACTTGGATGAAGGCTTGTAAACTTTCCTCCAAGCTCTCTATCTTAGACTGCCCTTGATTTGAGGATTGGCCCTGCTGTTGGTTCTGTCTCTGGAGCAAATGGAAAGGCTGCTGAGAATTATTTGTTGCCCAAGAAAAATTTGGGTGATTCCTCCAACCAGGGTTGTATTTATTTGAATAAGGATCATTTCGGGTCCTTGGTTGAAATCCCCCCATGGCATTGACTTGCTCAGCTTCATTCCCACATGATTCATATGGCAAATGTTTGCTCCATGTCCTAAAGTTCCACAAATTCCACAAATTTCTTGAGTGGATGAAGAAGTGTTGTTTTTCATATTCAGCATCTGCACCTGCCTTGTCAATTCAGCTATTTGATTGACCATCTCACTATTGGCTTCCAGTTGATTCACCCCTTTACTTCTTCCCCTTACACTTTTCTGTTGAGAATTAGCTCCCAACATCTCAAAGATCTCATAAGTTTCATCAGCTGTCTTTTCTCCCATAGCTCCCCCAGCTGCATTATCAACAGTGTTCTGAAATTGCTGGGTTAAACCATCATAGAAAAACTGATTAAGAAGTTGAAGTGGGTAGTGATGATGTGGACACTAGATCAATAACATTTTAAATCTGTCCCAAGCCTCATGAAATGGCTCTCCTTCAAATTGAGAGAATGTAGCAATCTTCCCTCTCAATTCAGCTATCTTTT
Organism: Garcia nutans; assembly: GCA_947685225.1. NCBI lineage: Eukaryota > Viridiplantae > Streptophyta > Magnoliopsida > Malpighiales > Euphorbiaceae > Garcia > Garcia nutans. Next base: position 23,283,222 of record CANTUV010000007.1, on the reverse strand, counting down.
GATGTGAGTAAAACTTGCCCATAAATTTATTATAAACTTGCTCCCAAGTTGTCAAAGAATTTTCGGGCAACATCATAAGCCAGCTCTTTGCCCTATCATTCAATGTATACGGGAAACATCTCATCCTCAACTGGTCCTCTGTTAGTCCTCCCAATGGAAAAGTGTTGAGGGTAGAATAAAAATCCCGAATAAAGTTCAAAGAATCTTCATTTGGAACTCCATAGAATGATGGCAGCATGTTGTAATGAATGTTCTTTAACTCATAGTTTCTTGCTGCATCTGTCAGCCTTATACAAGATGTGGAAGTCCCAATGACAGGTCTAGCAAAATCTCTCATGGTTCTTTGCCTTTCTTCTCCCATATTGACTGATTGTACAGTATCTGACTCAAATTCAAAAGTGTCCTCCTCTGTATCAAATCTAGTGTAGAGCTCAAACTCTTCTCTGCTCCTTTTCACTCTCTGAATTTCTTGAATAAATGGATGTAGCTCTCATTCGAGTGATCTCCTGCCTTGCATAAACAAAAATTTCTAGGAAAAAGGAATTATTAAAAGCAAAGATCTAAATCAAATAAAAAGTAAATAATGAAAAATAATCTAAAGTATCTATGACTAATAAACAATTACGCCAATTAGCCTCCCCGGCAGCGGCGCCAAAAACTTGTTGCGCTCGAATTAACTCTACCACAAAGCGTCACTCGTAAGTATACGAGGTAGCTGTAGCAAAGGTGATCGCCCCAAGGTCATCTCACAAGGAAGCTAAAGTAGCTAATTGATTATCAGATTATAAATAACATGTAATGAATAAATTTAGATTGCTATCTATTAAAGAAAACAGATTGATCGAAGTTTAAAACAAATAAAAGTAAATTGAGCTGATGTTTTAATTCACTTAATAGAAGGGCCTAGGGTTTGCACTTCTATGCTACTTATATGTATGAACGGTTATTCCTTTTAATCAATTTAATTTCAAAGATTAAATCTCAAGCAACTTAATTAATTGAATAAAGGAAATAAGCTCTCGCATTCAAACCTCTCTCAAATAATCTAGTTCTAATTGAAATAATCTTTTCCTAGGTTATATCTCTAATTCACCTAAGTCCTTAATTGAATTGTTCCTGCATTAGACTTCATCTCTCAATCCATCATCTAATACCTAAAACACATAATTGGTGGCCAATCAATTATATATTAGCAATAATTCATTCAATAAAGGCTTAAAGAAATAATTGAGTTAAGAGTAATAACCAATTCATATAATCATAGCAGATCCATACAAACCCTAGACTAGATCAAATTAGTTCATAATGCTATCAAACATACTCATCTCATTAATATCCAAAGAAATCAATTTAGACATGATAATATCCATAAATACAATTCCAATGAAAATAAAGAGATAAAGTTCAAGAATAAAACCAAATTACAAACTCCTTGAAGCTTCTGAAGAATCTCTTGTTCAAATCTTGCAAGAAGGATGTATCAATGGCTAGAACAATCTAATCTAAGCTAGATTAATCCAAAGTGTAATAAAAAATCAAAGAAAATAAGTTATCAAACCCTAAAATTCTCTTTGACGGCTGATTCCCTCTCAAAACTCTCAAAACCCCCCTTTTTAAAACCCTAAATTTCCTATTTATACGAATCCTCCGCTTTAAAAGTCCGCTTGTCTTTGGTCCATGAGAGACACGTCCAAGTTGGATGAGACTTGGCTGTGTTGGAGGTCTTTGGAGGGACACGGCCACAAGCCTGGCCGTGTTCACTACTGCTTGCTTTTCTTCTTTTCTTCTTTGGTTGAGTGACACGGCCGTGTTGGACCATTTTAGAGGGACACGGCCAGTGACTTGGCCGTGTCCCTTGCCTGTGTCTTCTACTGATTGATTTTCTTCCTTTTGCTTTGGAACTGAGTGAGACACGGCCAAGCTTAAGCAACTTGGCCATGTTTGAACTTCTTTGGAGGGACACGGCCAGTGACTTGGGCGTGTCCCTTGAGTGTGTTCCTCTCTGTGTCTTGATCTTCTCTTTAACTTGGTATGGGACACGACCACAAGCTTGGCCGTGTCCTCTGCCTGTGTCAGCTACTGTCCCTTTTTTCCTTCAATTTGGTTCCTTGGCTTTTTAACCTAAAACAAAACTTGAAACAAACTTTAAACAAGAATTAAATGAACATTAACCAACAAAATGTAAACACACACTAAAAATTAGGACAAAAATGACATAAACACTGAAATAAACTAAAACTACTAAAATTAATGAAAACACTAAATAAACCGATTAAAACTAACAAAATAACTAAAGAAAACAATAATTATCATAATAAACAGGACACAAATCTATAACAAAAATTAATAAAACAAAGGGCAAGGATTTTTTCCCTCATCAAAAGTCATTGCTTCATCATCCACAGTTAGTCCAAGCTTGCTTAATAGCACATCATCTTTAGCAGCTTCTCTATCCATATCATCACAGGATGACAAGGTAAAACTCTTCATGAAGGTTTTAAGCAGTGGTGCCCTTCCAAATTTAGGTAGAGAATTAGGCTCAGGCAGTTTACCATTATCGATTAGATTTTGGATCTCATGCCTCAATCGAGTACATCTATCAATCTCATATCCTTGAGTATAATGAAATTGACAAAAAAGCCTTAGCATCAAATTTTGGGGGTAAAGGATTTGGAAAAGGTCGAGGAGTCAAGGGTTGTAACAATCCCCTCTTTTGTAGTTTATTGAGAACCCAAGATAGTGGCTTCCCCAATTCCGAAAACTGCCTCATTCCTCCTTGACCGGTGGCATTAACATTAGCTTCCTTTTTTGTATTTTGATTATTAGGCTGATAATTTCATTTTGCAGACAAATTGTTCTTTTCTCTTTCCCCTTTACGTTTTCCACTTGGGTGATAGCCGCCCTTATTGCCCCACTTAGACAGCACATGGTACAGTTGGTCTCGTAGAATAGGGATTGGTCCCTCATTTTTCATTTGATCTCTATTAGTGAACATGTTCTCCACAGATGCTGCCTTAGCATTATTGATGATCTCCAGAATTTCAATCAACTTGGTCTTCATAATTTCAACCAATTGATCTTGTAGTTCGACCATCCTAGCTTTGACAACTTCATCAATTATATCCCTTAGCTGTTTTGCATCCATCCTTCCAATGAAGCACTTAAATTAAAGTCAATGTTGTAGATGGCAATGTTGTATGCTCTTGAATTGTCGTACTTCAGGTCTATGAGCCAGAAAGGATTAATAATATGTTATGCGATGCAAATGTATGTATGTATGCATGTATGCATAAACAATAAACAAAAAAAGGATAAGTAGGACATTCCTTTCAACCTTATAACATCCACAAACGAATGGCGAGTCTCTTTTTCTGGGTATATGGTTAACAAAATACCAACATGGGGTATCTTGTTTTCGAATATTTCCCTCGGATGTTTCAACCAATAGTTATATTTTCAAAAATTGAGATCAATTTATGATAATTCCCATTAATTAGGCTTTAATCCATTTATCCAACTAATGTAGCTTTTATGCTATATTGGATTAAAACTAAATTAAGAGGTTTATTATAAATAGATTTCTCACTCGAAAAAGTAACTAATGATTCATGCCAAAAACAAGCCTATGATTAATTATTTCTTAGTATAAACTTGGCTCACAATTGATTTTTGGTATTTCATAATTGACCTAAATAATTTGCAAGCTCTTTGTAAGAAAAGGTTGAAAATAATTTTGTTTCTAAGCCCATTGTAAAAAGATTTTAGAAAAAATAGATTTTGGGCTTAGTATTTGGGTCATGAGCAAAAGAATTTTTGATTTCTTTTTTTAGAAAAGTTTTATGTCCAAAGACCATTTTGAAAAGTTTTGAAAAAAAAAATTTGGTCTTTTGGACTTTAAAGAAAAAATTTATTTTGAGCTTACAATGTAGTTTGGTCATATTAGAAAAAGAACAAACCAAATAAGCCATGATTTAAGCTAAGATAAATTAACCATAGTCAAACAATATGCATTTGGGGTAAAAACCAAAGGAAAGTAACTAGGCCAATTACACGAGCTTTAGTCTTTAGGTAAAAAGGCTTAGGTTCCCATAGCAAGTATATACCAAATGGTACGAGGCTATGAGTGGTTATGCCATGCTCGATCTCCATACCTTGAGTGAAAGTATGGTATCCCTTACATAATATAACACGGGTAACCTGGGCGTCCTAACTCACGCACATGATGCAATCTAATATGATGCAATGGATAATATCATTATAAGAAAGAACAGAATAATATAAAGACCAATGGAATCAACTTCTCTTATCCCCAGTGGAGTCACCACTGTGAGAGGGGATTTTCATCCCCACTCCTGGTGGAATGGTTCTTACGACTTCGGCACTGTTTAGGCTCGGGGCCTTAAAGAACACAGACCTAAGTCCAGAGAAAATGGAATCGCCACCCTGACGAGCTAGGAAAAATAAAGGGGTGGATGACTAGATTCCTAAGGAATCCCCAATCCCGTAATGGGTTTGGAAAGTTGGGTAAGTGTGGGGAATGTGAGAAATGGCCCAGCACCCCCCACAGCGCCCGGTTCATTGGAACTGGCCTCCTTTACAAGTCTTAATATTATAAAATTCTTAAATATAAAAATATTATCCATATTACATGCAACAATTAAAATAAAGCATTGATATATTAAAAATCAAAGCAATGTCCAAGCAAAACAAAAAAATGGACACCCATCCGAAGATGGAACCATGCCCTTACATCATCCATGTCTAAACAAAATAGGACACCCACCAAAAGGTAGAAACATGTTCTTTGCATAGGTCCAAAATATAAAAGCAATTTAGATTACATGATATTTAACTAATGACGTACCCACAAAGTGGAAACATACCTCTTACAACATTTGGAAATCAAAATAAATCGATAGAAGTAAATAACCACTCATCATAAATAAATCATTATCAAAGATATTAAACATCAATCAAAATATAAAGTAAGCATTCATCCATGATAAATTAAATCAAGCATTGCAAATAAATCAAAGCATATAATGAACTACATAATTAAATATAAAAATAAAGCAAGTAAAGATATAAATTAGGGTTACTGTTTCTATTTAAAATTATTTAATTTATATTTTGGGTTTTGGGATTTTAGTATTACATTTGTTATTTGTTTAGCCTACTGTAAAGGTTTCGAAAAACTGGAATGGATTAGGGTTTCATGAATCATATTAGGGTTTAGGGGTAACATTATGAAATTAGGGTTTTAGGATATTAAAACATTAGTTTCATAGTTCTTGGTTGCTGGATTGTTGTTTTTAGACTTATTGTGTTGAGTTTTAATATTTAGGTTTATAAGATTTTAAGGTTTTAAGGATTAGAGTTTAGAAAAATTAGGGTTTACGGTTTTAGGGGAATTAGGGTTTAAGAAAACTTAGGGTTTAGGTTTACTAGTTTGGGGTTTATTATTTTTGGTTTTGAAGTTGAATTAGGGTTTTTTAGTGTTTTGAAAAATATATTTGGTTTTAGAATTTGAGAAAATAGTTTATAGTTTTATGAACCTTTATGTGATTTTTAAAAACTGTAAGGTAAATTTAGAGATTGGATATTTAAAAAAACATTTGGGTATTTTAAAAAAGAGAGAGGAAAACAGTTTAGGTTTTTTTAAAAGCTTTTGGAAATAGGAAAAACGTTTTAAGGTTTTTGGAAACAAAAGAGTATTTTTTTAGGGTTCTTAAGGTTTAGAAAAGACAGAACTAGTGTTCTTAAATTTTAGAAGAAATAGAATTAGGGTTCTTGAGTTTTTAAAAGAAACAGAAGGAATGTTTTAAGATTTTTGGAAAACAAAAAAAAATGAAATAAGGTTTTTAAGGTATTTAGAAACAGAGGAAATCATTTATGGTTTTTAGAAACGAAGATCAAGTTATTACATCTTCAAAGATCTAAGTTTTGTGTGTATAATCTTATGAATTAAATAAAGAACGAAGCTATTGTAAGAAATAAAAAGAAATTAAAGATTCAAACCTTCGTTCGTTGGTTCCGCCAAAAATTGCTTCTTGGATGAACAAGGACAAAGGCAATGTTGCTGCCTTTTATAGCTTGATTGCCTGCTTGCTTCTTCTCTTCTAAAATGTCCGATCAATTTGTAAAGTTCCAGTTCAAAATCCAAGACCCAGTCCAAAGTCCGATCCCTTCCTTTTTCTGTGTTTTTTTAGTCTTATTTATAATAAATTTAGATGATTAATTTTAATTGTTTAAGGAAACTGTATTTAATTAGGAAAAGAAAATCGAAACCAAATAGATTTTGGTTTCAAAAAAATTTGAGTCGGAAAAATTTCGCTGGCAAAAACTGCGTTGGGCTGCGAGGGGCTACGAGCGCTGGCAGGCTGTGGGCATTTCGTCCACTGTTTCGTCGTCGATTTTTATTTTTATTTATTTATTTATTATTTATTATTTTTATTTATTTTTATTTTATTAAAACTTATAAAAAATAAAATATAAAAATAAATATTATTTAATTAAAATACCACAAAAATTATTTTGGACTAAATAAAATATATTGGACCGGACTGGGTCAAAAATTAAGGGTCTACAGTCACTGTCCTGGTGTCCTGCCTCAAACTCAGGAACTCCATCTTCTTTGCATCCTTATACTCCCTTGGAGTATACTTCTACTTGAATTCAAACAAGAAATCAGCATAGGTCAAAACTGGTGGATCGTTTATACCATGGGGAACCTTCTTCCACCACTTTTAGGCATCCTCCTGCATAAGGGATCTAGCATATTCAAACTTCTCCTCTAGACTAGCTTACAGCTGAATGAATACCCTCTGGACCCTGTTCATCCACTGCTCTGCTACATTAGGGTTTGTAGTGCTAAAAAAATTTGTGGCTCTAAATTTCCTCAGTTTGTCATACTTCAGCATCGACAACTGCTGCTGCGGCTGTTGAACTGGAGCTTGCCTCAACAGCTCCACTATATGTCGTACCCAGCCCAGAGAAATCTCCTCTGGTCTAACAGGAACAAAAGCATACGCCTTACCACCAGACTCAACACCAACTCCAACTCTACCCTTATTAGGAGCTACACTCTCTGCACTACCCTCTGCAGACTAGTGCGTCCGAGATGCCATAACTACCTATATCTACAAATATAACAGAAATTGCCACATCAAAAATCAAAAAATACTAGTGCCAATATATGTATCACAATTTAAAATCATATTTAAAATCTTCATTTTTTCTCGTCAAGAACCTCAAACCGGGCTATGATACAAAAATATATGTATCACCCTTATATCCTATATACGTATAATACACACACCCGATATATGTAAAATATGCATATACAGTATAAAAATATCACAACTTAGTTTAATAAAAATTTTCATATTCCCAATTTAGAATTCCAAACACCATAAAATGTATAGCTAAATAGTAAATAAAATATTCTTTATTAATTATAGATACCCAAAATAAATATTTTGTATAAAAATTTTTGGGATAAATTTATCAGAGTTTTATCTGCAAATTGGACATCCCAAAAATTCAATAATTACACAACCTGCATAAAAACAATCCACAAAAATACCAATCATACTTATTCACCCCAACTTCTCAATTTTTTTCTACAAATCCTCAAAACATTTATACATATACATATATATATATATCAAAACACATAAAAACCTCACATCACTCAATTATCCAAAATATTCTTTATAATTTATAATATATATATACTCCAAAAACATAATATCAAAATGTACAATAATATAAAAAATATAGATGGTGGCGACTAGCTCGATCTTGTAGTAGCAAAACACTTCAAGATACACAAACACAAGCCTAGACTTGACCATGTCTAGTAGAACTCTCTGGCTCTACTGGATCACCCCTGTCACCTGTGTGATGACTTATTATCACGCTAAGCTAAAAGCCGAGCGGTACAAACTTTGATAATAATAAAATTTAAAACAATGCCAATGCAAAATGCTTATATACTATGTCACAATGTGGCATCCGAGCTCACTTTTAAATATATTCTTTCATCATTTAATAATTCACACAAACACAAACACAAGAATGGGCCCAAACAAACTAATGCATTGTTCAAATCCTAGAGTTATTGTTTTAGTCCATAATGACAACAAGTGTCTAGCCCCAAAGGCTAATCAAGTAATGCTCAAAATCTAGCATCGAAGGTAAATCATATCACAGTGACGCCAAGCGTCTAGCCCCGAAGGCAAATAATGAGGACAACCTCATAGGCATGCCGCTAAACATAAAACCCTAGAAATTGAATGACATACTAGGCACACAATTGTTTCCTATTTTCCATCATCATTTTTTTATCATTTTCCCATTTTTCTCATTCATATCAATGTCATTTCATTTCAATTTATCATATTTCATCAGAATGTAAGAGATTCCATAACAAAATCACATTACCCAAACACTTTGGATCATTTCACATTTTGCACATAATTCACATTTTATTTAATCTAGCCATTAATAATGGCTTTCCATAGTGCATATAATGCATACATAACAATTTACATGTCATAGCACAATGTTCAATAGATCAAGTAGCTTAACACATTTTTTCATCCAAAATGTGTTAAGCTCATTTTAATGCCAACATATCTAATTTATCAAAAGTTTATACTTACCTTAGAAAGCACTCCAAAACAAGCTTCAAAACTCCCTCCAACCTTCTCTTCCAAGTTGCCCTTCAACACTAAGGTTGGGCAAACTACTCTCCTCAATGCCTATACCAAATGTGATCATAAATAATCATTTAATATCACATTCTAAGACATTCTCATCATCAAACCATTTAAATTAGTATTTTAAATTTATTAATATCATTAAAAATATATTTTAATATGTTTAAATCAACTACATTACTTGTTAGGGTTGATTTCAAAAATCCATTAGACTTTGAGGCCTTATAGTCATTTAGATCAGAATTACAAATGAAAGTCAAAGAAAAGAGTTATTTTGGGCAATTTCCTCAAGTGACACGCCTAATGACATGGGCGTGTCAATGACTGTGTCATTTGCTTACTCTTACAGAAGCTTCAACATGCCCAACGACATGGGCGTGCCACTACCCATGTCATTTATCTTGCATTACAGTAGCTATGACATGGCTGTGTCACTGGCCATGTCATTAAAATTGAAACACAACATTGTTGACATGCCCAACGACATGGCCGTGTTAGGCAAAATTTTTGTATTTCATACACTCAACCACTTAAACACAACCATTCCAAACTCAACTTAAATTCAACCATTTCTTCAATCTAACCTTAAAATAATTATTAACTACTCAAAAAAACTTCATGTATACCCAATTAAGCAATTAAAACATATCACTCCAAAAATCCAAAATCAGTATAATCTTATTTTCATGGAAATTCAAAGAAAAAGTTGGAAAATTTACTTGTTTCTTGAATTAAAACTCAAGATTCCTTCACCCCTTGTGAAAAACTAACTAAACTTTCTTGTTATTTTGAAGGATGGAAATCTTCCTCTCTCAAGCACCATAAAAATTAGCCAAGACAAGAAGAAAGGAGAAGGAAGAAGTGTTTTCTAGAAAATTAACTTTCTCGCACTTTTCCACTAACTATATATATATTAATTATTTTTTATTTTTATATAAAACATTATTATTTTTTATTTTAACTTTTATACTTTTAACTTTCATACCATTTTACTTTTACTCCTTTTATATGTGGTATATATGTTATTTATATTCCTATCTCTTCTATCTAAACCATCATCAATCTTTTACTAATTAATGTATAAATAGATTAAATAAAAATCAGGGCATTACATGTAAAGGCATGTTTCCATCTTGCATGGGTTCCCATTTTGTTTGGTTGTTTAATTTATAATATGATGAATGCTTATTTATTTTAATTACATGTACCATGAATAATATTGAAATAATGTAAGAATCTAATAATATTTAGACTGGAAAAAGAGGCCGGTTCTAATGAACTGGGGGCAAGGGGGTGCTAGGTCATTCTCACCTTCCCCATATATACCCAACTTTTTGAGCCCAGTAGGGGGTTGAGGATTGCTTAGGAATTGAGTCATCCAGCCCTTTCTATCTTCCCAGACCATCTGAGTGGTGACTCTAATTCTACTAGTTTAGGCCCATGTTCTCTAAGACCTAAAGCCTAACAATGCTGAAGTGGCAAGAACCATTCCACCGGGAGTCAGTGACAAAAATTCCCGCTCACAGTGGCGACTCAACTGGAATAAGAGAAGTTGATTCCATTTGTCTTTATATTATTCTATTATTTTATTATGGTATTATTCATTATATGATTTAGATTTGCATTGTGCGCGTGAATTAGGATGCCTGTGGAACCTGTGTTATGTGTATGCGATGATACCACAATTTCATTCACTGTATGAAGATCGAACATTGCATAAGCACTCATAGCCTTGCACCTTCTGATATATACTTGTGTGAGCAGGGAGTTTTGCCCCCACTACCATGTGGAATGGTTCAAGGCCTTAGAGAACATGGGCCTAAACCCGGAGAAAATGGAGTCGTCACCCGGACAGGCCGGGAAAAAGAAAGGGGTGGATTACTCGACTCCTAAGGAATCCCCAACTCCTATTGGGTTCGGAAAGTTGGGTAAATGTGGGAAAGGTGAGAATAACCGAGCACCCCCACGGCGCTCGGTTCATTGGAATCAACCTCCTTTTTCAGGTTTTAATGTTATGAAATTCTTAGTTAATATGATATGAAATTCTTATTTTCAGGTTTTAATGTTATGAAATTCTTAGTTAATATGATATAGTCCATAACATGTGATCACAAGAATAAATAAATCCTTTATTAAAATCACAACAAATTCAAACAAAATAAATGAATAGGCACCCATTGATGGATGAAAACATGCCTTTACAATTGTCCAATGTCCAAAAGAAAATAAGTAAAACAATATAGTAATGGTCAATATTTTAAGCAAGGAACTTTTTAACTAATATTGATAATTGATAATGCATAGTGATAAAAGTAATATGGATAAATGCAACAAGCAAATAATAGTGAATAGTATATCTCAAAATTTTCTGAAGAAATTATTTTTACGATTTTACGGGACTAAAAATCGAATTAGAATCAAAGGTTATGAGTGAGGGTGCACCATAGTTAAGATGAGAGTGGCCACACTAGATTAAACTATACATATATAAGTGGATATGTGTAAACCCTTAATTTTTTACTCAGTCTAGTCCAATATTTTTTATATAGTCCAAAATAATTTTATGGTATTTTAATTAAATAATATTTATTTTAGTATTTATCATTTATAATTTTTAATAAAAATAAAAAAGGTAATATTAATAAAGTTTAAAAGTAAATAAATAAATAAAAATCAGCAACGAAAAAATCGGCGACTAAAAATTTAATCGCCGAAAGTGAATTGGCTCGGGCCAAATCACCGCAGGAAATTCCTGCGGCGAATTGGCTAGTCTGCCCCAGCTTTCACTCACAATTTTTGTAGCTCGCAGCAGTTTTTTTTGCCAGCACAGTTTTTCCAAAACCTAATTCTATTTGGTTTTGATTTCTTTTCCTAAATGGTTTTAATTTCCTTAGACAATTAGAAGTATGTCTTTTATTTTTCCTATAAATACAACATTAAAAAATAGAATAGGGATTAGGGGAGCTAGACTTTGGACTTCTGACTTGGGATGAAAAAAGGAGGCAAAAAACCCTAGGAGAAGAGACGGCAAAAAGGAATTAGCAACAAGTATCATTCATCAATCAACAATCCATCAAAGACAACAACATTGCCTTTGTTATTGTTCATCTAGAAATCAATTTTTTGGTGGAACTGACTATGCAGGTTTGATCTTTAATCATAAATTATATGTTCACAGTAGCTTTGTTTTCTTTTATTAATAAGAATATGCAGTAACTTGATCTTTATTTTAATAACCTTAATTATTTACTTTAGTTCATACATTAATCAGTTAGTTTTCAAATCTCCACTTGCATGCTTTATAAAAACTAAAAACTTAAAATTGTCCATTTGCCTAAATCATTGATTTAAATTATCGAAAATCATAAATTATTCTTCTATTTCCAAAGCTTCAAAAAGCCTAAATTATTCTTCAGTTTACAAAAATTCAAAAACCCTAAATTATTCTTCTGTTTCCAAAACTGTAAAACCCTAAATTATTCTTCTGTTTCTAAAACTTTAAAACCCTAAATTATTTTTCCCTGAACTATTTTCTTAATCATCTAAACAGTAACTTTTTTGCCCGAAACTTCAAAATATCTTCTTAATTCTACAAACCCTAATCTTCTTTACAGTTTCTAAAAACTTTAATCATAATTGTTTCTATAAAATTCTAAACTGTTTTCTTAAATCCTAAGATCGAATATGTTTTCTAAAATATCAAAAACCCTAAACTATCTTATTAATTCTCAAAACCCAATCTAGTAAACCCTAGTTTTCCTAAACTCTAATTCTTAAAATATCAAAACTTTATGACAGGTTCATCAATGTCCTAAAGCCCTAATCCAGCGAACTTAAAACCCAATCTAGTAAATCTAAATCCTAATTATTAACTTAGTAACCATAATCCAGTGAACCTAAAACATAATCTTTTAAAATTATAAACCTTATTGTCTTAAGATTCCAAAACCCTAATTTCATGATGTTACCCCTAAACCCTAACTTGATTAACCAAAAACCTTACTACTTTCTTGAATTTATAAAACCCTAATCCACTCAATTTTTTCAAAAATCATCACAGTAGTCTAAATAATAAATAATAATAATTCTAAAATCCCAAAACCCTAAATGTTAATTAAAGAACCCTAAATTGAGACATAAACTTAAATTTGTATCTTTATTTTCTTTATTTAATTTTAGATTTGATTATGCAGTTTATTATATATTTTGATGGTTGATTTATTTAATTTCAATGCTTGATTTATTTAATTTATCATGGATGGATATTTTCTTTATTATTATGATTATTATTTGTTTGTTTTGGTATTAAAATTGTAAGAGGTATGTTTCCAATTTGTGGGTACCTCATTAGTTAAATTTTATGTAATTTAAATTGCTTTTATATTTTGAACCAATGTAAAGGACATGTTTATACCTTTTGGTGGGTGTCCTATTTAGTTTTAGTTATGGACGATGTAAGGACATGTTTCCATCCTTGGATGGGTGTCCATTTATTTGCTTTGTTTGGACATTACTTTGATTTTAATATAATGATCCTTTATTTTAATTGTTGCATGTAATATGGATAATATTGTTATAATTAAGAATTTTATAATATTAAGACCTGCAAAGGAGGTCGGTTCCAATGAATCGGGCATTGTGGGGGTGCTGGGCCATTTCTCACCTTCCCCACACGTATCCAATTTTTCGAATCTATTAGGGGGTTGGGGATTCCTTAGGAATCGAGTCATCCATCCCTTTCTTTTCCTGGCCCGTCCAGGTGCAACTCCATTTTCACCGGGCTTAGGCCCGTGTTCTCTAAGGCCCTGAGCTTAAACAGTGCCGAAGTCGTAAGAAGCATTCCACTGGAAATGGGGGCGAAAATCCCCTGTCACAATATGTGTGTGAATGTGTAGAACCTTCTCCTTTCTTATTGCTTCATCATCCATGCCTATCATCACCTTTACCACCAAAATTCCTCCTTTCTTCCTTCTTTTCAAAACATTAGCCAAAACTTAAGAGAAAATCACATCTAGCTATAAGTTTTTAAAAGAATAAGTTATAAAAGGTGAGATTATCAGCAAGTGATAAAAGAAAAAGAGGGAAAAGAGAGAAGAAGATAGATTTTGAAAGAGGTATGTGCTTATGTAATTTAATTTTCAAATATTTGAATTTTTATGAATTTTAATGTTTGAATTGATTGATTGAGTCATTTATAATGAATTGTTTCTTGAAAATATTGATTAAATGGATTGTTGAGTGAAAAATGAATTATAAGAATTTATGGGTGGTGAGTATGATTCTCAATTCAATTTTTATAAGAATCTGAAAGTTAATGTTGTTTTTGCTATAAGTGATGATTGAAGACTTGATTAATTGAAGTGAGATTAAAGTATTTGATATAGACTCTATCTATGTCAAAGAAACTAGTTTTCATTCAATTTTTATCATAGATTTGAATATTTTGTGTTTAAGTGGTTGAGTGTATGAAATATAGACTTTTGCCTGACACAGCCAGTGGCATGGACATGTCACTGGGCATGTCAACGATGCTGTGTTTCATCATTGATGACATGAGCAGTAACACTCCCGTGTCATTGGACGTGTCATAGCTACTGTGATGAAAATTAAATAACACGGCCAGTGACACTTTCATTTCATTTTCATTTCATTGGGCGTGTCATAGCCACTGTAATGCAAGTTAAATGACAAGACCAATGACATGACCATGTAGTTGGGCATGTCAAAGCTTCTATAAAATGGGCAAGTGACACGATCATTGATTCGCCCATGTCGTTGGGAGTGTCACTTGAAGAATTTTCCTAAAGTAGTTCTTTTCCTTGTCATTCTTTTGTTATTTCGGCCTAAATGACTATAAGGCCTCAACGTGTAAAAGATTTTTGAAATCAACCATAACAAATGGTGCAATAAGTTTTAATATATGATAAATATATGTAATACCAAGTGTTGATTAAAGAAATGTTCCATTGAAGTGATATACATAATTTAATGCTAATCAAAACTAATGAATTGCCCAAATCATACTGATTCTAGATCTAGTTTTGGATTGAATGGTTAACCAGAGGAAGGATAGCCATAGTGATAGTGGGCACTTCTTGTCATTAATGGATGCATTGTGCCATCAGTGACAGTGAGCATAATTGCCATTATATATTCTTGAGATTTGGCATTAAAATTGCTACACTATCATGTTATCCAAACCTATGATTTGAGTTCAGTATGTATGAACAAATTTTTTAAAGTTATCTAAATTGAAAATATATGTGAATATGATGTAATGAATAATGGAAGAAATGCAAAATAATAATATAAGTCAATTACTTAAAATCGACTTACTGTGTTACAATGTGAAAGTGATTGGCAATGTATATATTAATGTTTCCAAGTGAAAGTTCTAATGCACAGAATAGAAATGTTATGCTCAAGTTATTGAATTAAAAAAAATAACTATCTAAGTGTTATAATGATTGAAAGTGCATATAATGATTTAAGATACAAAGTGCCCCAAAGTATAACACTAAATTTAAGTGCAAAAAAATTATAGATTGAATGAAATTATCCTGTATGTGAAACAAAAAACTAAGACGTACTGAAAAATAAAATAAGCGTACTATGAGCAATGTTAACAAATGAGAAAGTAAGTCAAACAAAATAAAATGATTCATAAAGAGAAAAGTTGCAATACCGAAAGTATATTATAGCATGATGACTTTCATAAAGTTAAGGTTATTATTTTGTGTAATCAAAATATTATATTGGTTTGTTATTGAAAATAGTTAATATATTGAAATATTTCTTAAAACAGAGTGTTATTACTATATTTCCATAAGTATTTTTCTTTAATATTAAGTGAAAAAATATGTTTATATAAGCACCACTAAGCTTTGCTTAGCATGTTAGAATTATTTTCTGACACATAGGTATTATGTTATCAGAGCAAGTTAAGCAGTGGAATTAAGGATCTCAAAAATTGTCTGCAGTACATATAGAGATCTTTTGTATATTATACTCATAAGTTATGAAATGTATATATACAATTTAATTTGGCTATTTGAGAGATTGTACAAACTTGTAAACATGAAAGGAATATATGTATTTAGAGGATGAAGTTTGAGATTCTAGTGAATGATTATCAAATAAAGCAATGTATTATATATTTATTTGATTTAACAAACTTATGATGGTTATCTGATTTATAATTAATATTTGGTATATTGGAGATATTGGAGATCGGTTTAAATGTTGGATTTATAAGTGTTATATTATACAGATCTTATTATTATTTGAAAATTTTTATTAGTAACACTTTGAAAGGAAACTTTGCCGATGAAATGATTAGATTACTAACAGTATATTGAGTAGCATTCTCTGATAGTGTGAGCGGGGATTTTTGCCCCCACTCCCGGTGGAATGGTTCTTGCGACTTCGCCATTGTTAGGCTCAGGGCCTTAGAGAACATGGGCCTAAACCCAGAGAAAATGGAGTCCCCACCCGGGTGGGCCGGGAAAAAGAAAGGGGTGGATGACTCAATTCCTAAAGAATCCCCAACCCCCTAATGGGTTCAGAAAGTTGGGTATATGTGGGGAAGGTAAGAAATGGCCCAGTACCCCCACAACGCCAGGTTCATTGGAACTGGCCTCCTTTTCAGGTCTTAATATTATAAAATTCTTAAATATAACGATATTGTCCATACGACAAGCAATAATTAAAATAAAGCAACATTATATTAAAATCAAAGCAATGTTCAAACAAAACAAATAAATAAACATCCATCCACAGATGAAAACATGTCCTTATATCATCCAATGTCTAAAAATAAATAGGATACCCACCAAAAGGTAGAAATGTGTCCTTTACATTAATCCCAAAATATAAAAATAACTTAAATTACATGAAAATTAATTAATAAGGTATCCAATCATGGAAACATACCTCTTACAATTTTAATAAATAAATAATAATTAAAACAATATTCATCCAATATAAATTAAATAAACCAAACATCAAAATTAAATAAATCAATCATCAAAACATATAATAAACTAAATAATCAAATATAAAATTAAATATATCGGGTTTACATCTTAAATTAAGGATTTTAGAATAACTAAATTAGGATTTAAAATAAAGGATGTTAAACACAAAGACTTATAATATACAAATAAATATTGACCCTTCGACGATTAATCAAAACATATGGTACTCGCTAAGTAAAAAGACTCTCTTATGGGGAGGTCTTGGGATCAAAAAGGGGGAGGCGACCCTTAATTGGGCCAAATAAACAAATTCCTACCGTGAAATCGTGAGGGGAAGCGGACTGTGACATACTCTATGCCTGAGGGTGACATGCTCAGTGCTTTGTGTAGGTCCCATGGATCTTCGAGGTGTTGGGTCCCATGGATCTCCAGGGTGTTATAGATATGCATGATCATTTTTATAGTCATGCGTATGCTTGTGCAAATTTCTATCCTTCAAACTTTGAGAAGAAATCCCAACACTGAGGTGCATGATCATTCATATGGACATGCATATATTTGTGCCCTTAAAACTTTGAAAGGAGATTTTAGTAGAGACATGTATGACCATTCGCATGGTCATGCATCTGGCTATGCATACTTCTGTTCTTCAAAACTTTAAAATAATTCAAGCAGTGATGTGCATGATCACTTGTACGTTCATGCATTTGCCCATGCATATTTCTACCTTCTTATACCTTCACAAAGTAGAGTTTATGAGTAGAATTAGTAGTGAATTATCGAATACATCTTGGAAATAGTTATAATTGATGAAAGATTGCTTATAAGATTGAAATGAAATTAATCCATTAAATGATGAAACTTAGATGTGAAGAAAACTTGAGGAAAGTATGGATAAATGTAATTGGATATTTGAAATAAGTGTAAGGTTGGAGAAAAGATAAAATATGATTACAAGTGATTGGTGGATTTCACATTATTCATGAAGAAATAAGATAATTTATGAAGCAATGTGAGAAGAATGATTTATTGATGAATCATTGATGATTTTAAATAGTTTGAAGAGCAAGATAAAGAAAATAAAGAGGTGTATATATGAATTAATTGAGTAATGAAAGTAAGAATGTGAGATTTACATATTGTGTACTTATGGAATACTTAATAGTAATATTATTTGGTGATTGAAGACAAGTTATAGATTATATATTTGGGATCTCCTGTAAACCCCCATGATGTGGTAAAGCGAGGATATTAGGGGAAGTAGTGAGTGGATATTCCCATGTAGAGAGTCGAATGGGGGGAGACCTTCACGCCCGATTTGGAGAAGTGTTAAAGAGTTAACTTATACTAATTGATTACAATAGAAAGAAAGGAATTGATAATGTGAAAAGGAAAGAATGTAGTGAGATTTGTAGGTAGTTTAACCCTTTTAGTGAAATGATGCACTGTGGATCAAGTTAGAAATATATATATGTGTGTGAGTATGTGTATTAAACATAGTGAATACATTATATATGTACATATAATCTTAAAGTGAAATAATAGTTGTGAATTCTTAATATGTTAAGAAAAGAATTAAACAAATAAGAGTGGAAATCTATTTAGATTTCATTATTATAGTGGAAACATGGAAGTGATTTGATAGATAAATATTGATGAATAAATAAAATTAGTCAAACTAATCATAAACAAATATAATATGAATATAAGTTCATATGATAAATGTATTTGAAATAATTGCTTATATCTTATAAATTCACAGTAATGAGCAAACAATTTAAAGACAAAATTTTTTATACCAGAAGATATTATGATTGAAAATAATTTGAAACAATAAAATAAATGTATGACCCGATTATACTGATATTAAATCTAGTTTCCGAATTAGCTAAGGGGTGAATATCCAAATTGACAGTGGGCATTTTATACCATAGTGATAGTGGGCACTTTGTGCCATAGAGGACACATTTTATGTCCAGTAATATTGGCTTTTATGCCAACAGTGGATGCTTTACATCATAGAGGATCTTTGATCCCATTATTTTTACAGTGGGCATTCGTTCCATAGTGGGCTTTTGGCCATATCATTACAGTGGGAATTTACTTGCCATCAGTGACCCGCTATTTGGAACTAGGATTTAAACAGTGGAATGTAATGATACAAATTATTGAATTGAGCTTGAACAGTGTAAGTGTGTAGAGCTGAATCTTCTGCAGTTCTATAATAAGATTATTCTGAAAGTGTCACATTGAGTAATATCAGACATAAAGAAAAAAATAATGAATAAAAGTTATGTTAATTAATAAAATAATTGATTTTATGTGAGACTTAAGATTAGTTATGAATTAAATGGCTTATTGCCATAATAGGTAAATTTTGAGGATGAAATTTCTTTAGTAGGGGAGAATTGTAATGGTCAAGATTTTAACAGGAAACTTTTTAACTAATATTAATAATTGATAATGTATAGTGATAAAAGTAATGTGGATAAATGCTATAAGCAGAGAATAGTGAATAGTATATCTTAAAATTTACTAAAGAAATTATTTTTATGGTATTACTAGACTAAAAATTGAATTAGAATCAAAGATAAAGAGTGAGGGTGCACCATAGTTAAGATGAGAGTGGCCATATCAATGTTATGAATAATGGAAGAAATGCAAAATAATAATATAAGTCAATTACTTAAAATTAACTTACTGTGTTACAATGTGAAAGTGATTGGTAATGCATATATTAGTGTTTACAAGTGAAAGTTCTAATGCATGGAATATAAATGTTATGCTTAAGTTATTGAATTGATCAATAACTTTCTAAATGTTATAATGATTGAAAGTGTATATAATGATATAAGATACAAAGTGCCCCAAAGTATAGTACTAAACTTAAGTGCCAAAAATTATAGATTGAATGAAATTATCCTATATATGAAAATGAAAAGTAAGACTTACTGAAAAACAAAATAAGTGTATTATGAGCAATGTTAACAAATGAGAAAGTAAGTCTTAAATAAAATAATTCATAAAGAGAAAAGTTGCAATGCCGAAAGTATAGTATAACATAATAACTTTTATAAAGTTAAAGTTATTATTTTATGTAATCAAAATATTATGCTGGTTTGTTATTGAAAATAGTTAATATATTGAAATATTTCTTAAAATTGAGTGTTATTACTATATTTCCATAAGTATTTTTCTTTAATATTAAGTAAAAAAATATGTTTATACAAGTACCACTAAGCTTTGCTTGGCATGTTAGAATTATTCTCTGACACGCAGATATCATGTCATCGGAGCAAGTTAAGCAATGGAATTAAGGATCTCAAAAATTATCTATAGTACCTATAGAGATCTTTTGTATATTGTACTCATAAGTTATGAAATCTGCATATACAATTTAATTTATCTATTTGAGAGATTGTACAAATTTGTAAACGTGAAAGGAATATATATATTTAGAGGACAAAGTTTGAGATTCTAGTGAAGGATTATCAAATAAAGTAATGTATTATATATTTATTTGATTTGACAAACATATGATGGTTATCTGATTTATAATTAGTATTTGGATTATTGGAGATATTGGAGATTGGTTTAAATGTTGGATTTATAAGTGTTATATTATTCAAATTGTATGATTATTTGAAACTTTTTGTTAGTAACACTTTGAAAGTAAACTTTGCCGATGAAATGATTAAAGTATTTATAATATATTGAGTAATATTCTCTGATAGTTCTAAGGAGAATTGTCATGGGATGTTACAAATATACCCACCAATTGGTGGAAACATATCCTTTAAATTAATCCAAAATTTAAAATAAATCAAATTACATGAAACTTAACAATTGAGGCACCCAATCATGGAAAGATACCTCTCACATTTTTTTTGAAACTAAAAATAAATCAAAGCATTCAAGCATTCATCATAAAATCAAATAAAAATGAATCATCCATTAAGACATATAATAATTCATGCATTTAAACTTAAGTAAAGCAATAGATATAAAAAATTAGGTTTTACATTTCAATTAGGGCTTCTTGAATGAAATTAGGATTTAGATGGTTTAGGTTTAAAAATTAAGATTTTAGGGTTTTAGATTTAGAAAATAAGGTTTTTAAGGTTTAGATTTAAAAAACTAACATTCAAGAAACCCTAAATCTAAAACCCTATTCATTTAAACCTTAAGAAAAAAATTTGAGTTACTGAAAAAAATAAACAAAGGATGAATTATGATTTAAAGTTTGAGTAAATTATGTTTTGGAGTTTTTATGAGAATGATATTAGGGTTTAGGGTTTAATTAAATAGGATTGAAGTTTATGAAAGTAATGTCAAAGTTATTGAGGTTGGAAAAATATAGTTACTGTTATATTTGTAAAGTGAATAATCATGCACTAGAAAATAATAGTTAAGCACATTTAGATTACTAGAACAATAACAGTAAAGTAAATGTTTCCAGGATCACTCTTCTAATAAAGGTTACTGGGATTACTTTGCATGAAAGATATGAACAATCACCGAAGCTTAATATGCTTATTTAAATAGATTCAACTTTAGAGGCATACCTTCATTTGTTAATTCCACCAATAATCAAACTTTGATCCAAACTTTTGTTCGCACCAGCCTTATACTTGTTGGTTGAATTGAGAACAAGACAGTAAGTTACCGCTTTGTTAATACGTTCTCTCTATTTGGTATTTGAGTTCCCTTGTTATTTTCTTTTCTATGTTGCTTATTTACAGTTTTTTCTTGTTGATACTTGGTTGCTCAAGTTCCAATAGTCTGCCAAAAGCCCTCTCCATGATCTTTAAAACCTGTATTTATAAGCGTCTATTAGGTTAAATGGTGGAAGCTTTCCATTTTTAAAATAGATCCTCATATTCATATCAAATTAATGGGTTTCATTTGACACAAACAGAGACAATATTGAATTAGAAACACTTTTAATTCGAAGAAAACCGAGACCATCTCAAATTCAAGTGACCTTAATCTAAATAAATCCAAGTCCATATCGAATCACAATCCAAATTCGATATGGACTCAAAAGAACTTCCCCATATCAAAGTCCCATTTCAATATGGGGCTGCCCCATATCGAATTGGGAGCCCTGATTCGGTATGGGGACCCTCCATATCGAATTAGAGGCTCCAATTTGATATGGAGGGCTAACCTATGCCAAATTAGTTGTCCTGATTAGACATGAGATGCCCATACCACTAAAAGTCTACCCACATCGAGTGAAAAATCAACCAAACGTTCAAATTGGACCCATTTAAGGTTTAGTGTGCCTGTATCAAATAAAAATCAACCAAACCTTTTAAATTAGACCCAATTAGGGTTTTAAATATCTAAATAACTTATTTTAGGTCCTATTAAAATATATCAATCCAATTAAAGATTTGGAATTAACATCGGACTAGCTAGGGCCTACAGTTTGCCCCCTGCTTGAACGATCTTGAATTTATTCGGAGACTGAAAAGCAATATGACTTTGAATTGATTTTGGATAAGGATGATTCTGGACTCAGGATTGGAGTTGGTTTGGGTTCTAGACCCGGATAGATTTGTGTTCTAGACCCAAAAATAATTTGGGCTCTGGACCCGGGGTGAGTTATGGACTCAAAAATTACTTGGATTTTGGACCCTGGGTGAGTTCTGGACTAAAAAATAATTTGGGTTATAGACCCAGAGTGAGTTTTGGACTCAAAAACAATTTAGGTTCTGGACTCGGGGTGAGTTCTAGACTCAAAAATAATTTGGGTTCCGGACCCGGGTGAGTTATGGACTAAAAAATGGTTTGGATTTTGGACCCGGGTGAGTTTCAGACTAAAAAATGATTTGGGTTCTAGACCTAGGTGAGTTTTGGACTTGAAAATTATTTAGGTTCTGGACCCGGGTGAGTTCTGAATTCAAAAATTTTTTGGGTTCTTAACCTGGGTGAGTTTTAAACTCAGAAATGGTTTAGGTTCTGGACCCGGGTGAGTTCTGTACTTGAAAATGGTTTAGGTTCTTGACCCGAAATACCTGCAAAAAATTAATTGTAGTTAGTAAAATATTTTACAAAAACATTAGCTATTTTTTACTATATTGTATGGGTACCTATATACTCTTGCCCCCAGCGTGGAAAAAATATTTATTGAGCACAAAAAATATTTTTTGGACACGCAAAAAAATTAAATGCCCATAATAAATATATGATTACTATGTGAGTTGTGTGCAGTTAAAATGAATTATTGTTATGAGACATGAAATATGAACACTAATTGAATGATGCATCTTTTCCATTTTTTTTTTGTTTTATGCTTTTTTTTCAAATTTGCAGGTGTTCTATGACTTTAGCAAAGTGAATGAATTTTTGAAACTTAACCTTTACTCATTATGAATACAGAACAATCCATCCTCAAAATATGCATTTCATATTACAAGCAAATTTACTCAAACATTGAAGCTTTAAGCAGATTATCATCTCCAACAAATCAACTTCTTAGTAGTTGAAGAATTTTTAGTTATAAACATATAGAAATTATGGCAAAAAATCAAAATGCATCGAGGACTAAACCTCATATGGATCCATAATTGTGAGCTTACCTCAGAAATAGCGGGTTGATCGAGTACCTATTTTAGCAGGAATGGACCTCCACCGAAGCTCTCTAGAAAAAACACAGGTATATTTATTTTTTTTATTATGTTTACGTATTTTATTTTACTATTTTTTTGTAGTAAATTCATTATATATTATGCTTATAATTTTAGTATATAGTAAAAATAAGTAAATTAAAATAAATTTATTACCAACGGGAATATAAAAGTATGAAAAAAATAAAAAAAAATATTTATCTGCACAAAAAAAAACATATTATATGCATATTTAACGAAATTTAGAAAAAAAGAAATGAAAAGAGTTAATTTATGAATATAAAATAAAATAAGGTTGATAAAATATTATTTATGGTATATAAAATGAAATTTGTAAAGTGTATACAAAAATTAGCTTGGCGTGAAAAAATAATTAATTATTAGTGGTGCATATATACTTACCTATCTTGACTTACCTTTATTGTTATAGTATGACAGCTTTGTGATCCATGGTGGTGGAAACATCCATAAGGCACGCCAATGGTATGAGCAAGTGCCACCAGCTGTTCGGAGAATGATCCATGAACTTGGCTTCGAAGAATTTAATTTGCAATTGCCAACCAAAGGGTTCCAAAATGACAGAAGCGTGATCCAGGTGCTTGCCAAACGGTGGATGGACACTACCCATACCTTTCATTTTGCCCATTGGAGAGATGACCATCAGTCCAGTGGACTTTACCATGATAACGGGTTTAAAATGTGACAGAATCCTTGTTCCATTGACCAATGACATATTGACTACGGATGAGATTCGACAGTTGATCGGTTTAAGGCCTAGGTATAAGTGAGCATGCAAGATCAAATATCAATATATCCGACAATACTAGTTGAGGCAGACCCGGCCCATGCAAGGTGAATGAGCAAAAAGGTACACCCATGGATTCTTGTTGTATCTGTTAGCCATCATAATTTTATGTAGTACTGATGCATTGATCCACCTATCAGTCCTGCGTATGTTGTCTGATTTTGAGCTCTTACCATATTACGCTTGGAGAGAGCCGAGCCTTGCCTGTCTCTATCATGGCTTGGAAAAATTACTAGGAATAAAAGATTGTTTACAGGTTTTATGGTCATCAACGAGGTATGAATCTTTATCTTAATTTATTCAAATGATGCAAATGAGCCAGCTTGATCACTTTTTATGATAGGTGTGGGTGTATGAACATAATCTGGTGAAGGTGCCTAGTCTTTTGGGAAGATGGATGGGGTACCCAAGATTATGTCGTTGGTTGTCTGGTTGTAAAGAGGTGCCCGGTAGTCATCATGTGCACTCTCAGCATTATCAGCTGAGCCGCCTAACCTGGGATCAGGTAAAAGATAAAATTAGTATTATTATTGAATTTTATAAGGAAAAATTACTTACCAGTGGCATCGTCTTGTAGGTAAACATAGATTGGTGGAGATTTGAGGAGAGGGCAATCTGGACTGTTGGCATGAAGAATGCATTACCCCTACAGAACTTTTATTAAATTATTATCGGGTTTAGGTCCAGTGGCTGGTTCCTTGGTGAGACGGTACATAATTGGTTCATTGGCCCTGATCAGAGGCTAGTACCATCCAACATCCCAACATCTGTACTAACTTGCATATTCATGCCGGAGAATGCATAGAGACACTCCGGAAATGCTTATGATATTGATGCACTCTTGGTCCAACAAGATTTATCATATAATGAGTTCATACGGGACCAAATGTTGTACTTTGAAGTTGCTCCGAATGGGTTTGAAGATTTTGAGGAAGAAGAGGTGAAGAAGAAGAAGAAGAAGAAGAAGAAGATGGTGATATCATGGAGGAAGGAGGTAATGAGGAAAATAAGGGGGATGGGATGATGGCAAGGAGGGTAGCAGGGATGAAGAGGAATAAGAGGATGAGGATAAGCCTTCTTCTCATTCTCACGGTGATTCTGGGTCTGGCACTTCTTAGGTAAAGATTTATTATTTTATCATTGCAATTTTTCCTTCTTAATTTAGTCTGACTATGTTCATGATTGTCACAAAATTTTGGCTCATTTGGTCATGAGGTTAGACCTTCCTCCATCATTCTAGCTCAACGACCATTCTCACCAGTGTAATGGCAATTTTCTCCATTTGCTCCTTCCTTTTAGCCAAATGTGCCATCTTACCCGTAGGGCTTCAATCTGAGTTATCTAGTCTGTAATCCCTGTTTCATATTCATATATGCTGAATGTATGTGTGAAAATGCATGAACCTAATTTTTCCTTTCTAGCTCACAGCAGATGATTAAGGAGCAGAACCGAAAGTGGTGAGAGGAATTAGCCACTAGTTGCTGGCGTGCAGATCATCTTGAGAGGAACTTTTGGGACTTTAGATTTCAAGGCTATAAAGGTCCTGGTGCATCTTCATCAAGGAGGCCCATGATGGATGACCATGACATGCCACCTCCCTTCTCAGGCTTTGATTATGATAGGAGTGATTCTCAAGATAATTGTGACCCGGGTGCTTCTTTCTCAGGAGGAAACTGGAGATGATGTGCCCCGACTTCCAACTGGCGATGACTTTATGAGTGCTTTGTTTAATTACAGACCGCCTCCTCCTCCACAGTGATATATCGTGTATGATATACTGAGAAACTTATTGTAAAAAAATAATATAATATTAAATAAAATAATATAATTTGACTTTTCAAATGATTTTTTAATGTTTGGACGTTAGTTTTTAGTTTACTTTGCTTTATCACACACACACACACACACATATATATATATAACATGTACTAAATTTGACAAGGACTAATTAACGAAGCCAATTCCCACGCGGATTAGGTTTTAACTATTTCCAATTCGTACTGAACTCAGGATGCCCAAACCTATTTCAACGTGGATTAAAATTTACACCGCGTGGAGGTAGAGTCTGAGCCTGAAGAAGATGAGGTGATGAACACTATATCTGGTAAGCCTTATGCAAGGCCACCATCTAAGGGGGTAAAAACTAATAAGGGGAAGGATGTTGAAGTAGAAGAAGATGATGCTGTGCTCAAGCAATTGAAAAGAACCCAAGCAAGTGTTAGCATTTGGGACTTATTAGCTACTTCTAAAAAGCACCGAGAAACTATGGCCAAGGCCTTAGCGAGCATGCCAATTTTTGCCTCCACAACACCAGAGGAGTTGATCAACTTCATAAAAAGTGGGGAAGTAATGAAATGTGAAGAGGTTCAAGAAAAGAGTGAAGATAATATGGGAGTAGTTTCTTTTTCAAATGCAGACTTACCGGAGGAGGGGAGAGACCACATCCGCCCTCTCTTAATCAAAATAGAAGTCAAGGGGAAGAGGACTCCATGTGTCATAGTTGATGATGGGCCCGCCATAAATGTTTGTCCACTGAAGATATTGCCAAAGCTAGCCATGTCAACAAGAGATCTAAACCCGACTGAGGTAACAATTCGTGCTTATGACAACACTAAGAGGCATGCCGAAGGGACTTTCAAAGCGGTTGTCAAGGTTGGTCCAATTGAATCTATTGTTGAGGTGGTTGTTTTAGACATACCAGTCACCTTCGCCTTGCTCTTGGGACAACCATGGTTTCATCCTCTTGGTGGAGTTCCTTCCACCCTTCATCAAAAGATCAAGTTCCCCAACGGAGACGAGACAGTGGTCATTGAAGCTGAAGATAATGAGATTGTTAATGCTCTAATGATTGAGAGGCCTCTCAATGGTTTTCAAGTAGCTGCAATTTCCGATGATGAAGTAGTGGACTCCAAAGTCTTGAATATGATGAAGAACATGAACTACCTTCCCGGAGCTGGTCTTGGAAAGGGAAAGGCCGGTTTGACAAAGTTGCAAGATTTTAGAACTCAAAGTTCCAAGAAGGGGTTGGGATATGATGAAGACAATGATGTCCAGCCAAACAAAAGTGAGAAGATGAGCTTCCCACCACTTGAAGAGATTTTTGTTAAAGCTCCAGATATGGGACCACTCCAAGGAAAGCCCGAGCCAATCATGTTCATGGGTAAGTTAATCCCAGGTTTTGAAATTTTTGCAGATGTTGTCGAGCTAGTGGAGCAAGTGAAGAAAGAACTCACCCTGCCAACCAGCAAAGAATCCAATCCAAAAGAAAAGAATGAAGTTGTCATGAAAGCCGATAAGACTCCGGAAGAGATTGCTGCCCTGGTCGAAGAAAAGTTTAAAGACATCCTGCTTTATGATTCTGAGAATAATGATTTTGATTTTGATTTTAATTTGTCTGCTTTTATGAGGATGATGATGTTTTCTTTTCCAAAATGAATGCAATAAAGTCTGATTTTTCTTACTTGTGCGATGTTTCTCCTGATGGTTGCATACATTCAAATAGCAGTTACATGAGCATCTTTAATATTAATTCTGTTAACACACAATCATTACTACATGGGGTATATTTTGTTATAGGGTGATGCCGTTCGACTTAAAGAATGCTGGAGCAACCTACCAAAGGATGGCCACCACACTATTTCATGACATGATGCACAAAAAAGTTAAAGTATATGTTGATGATATGATGGTTAGATCAGATACAAGGGAACAACACTTCCAAAAATTAGAATTATTCTTCGATAAAGCTTTGAAATATAAGCTAAGACTAAACCCGAAGAAGTGTGTATTCGGTGTTACTTCAGGCAAATTATTAGGACATGTGATTGGTCCAAATGGTATTGAGATTGATCCTGACAAAGTTAAAGCAATCAGGGATATGCCAGCCCCTAAGAGGGAGAGAGAAGTTTGGGGATTTATCGGTAAATTACAATATATTAGCAGATTTATAGCAAAGCTCACAATAATCTATGAACCTATCTTCAAGTTGCTTAGAAAGAATCAGCCGGTTGTATGGAATGAAGAGTGTCAAAAGGCCTTCAAGCGAATAAAAGAGTATTTGCTGAATCCACCTATTTTAAAACCACCTAAACCTGGCAAACCTCTATTACTATACTTAGCAGTAGAAGAAGAATCGATAGGAGCCATGCTAGCCCAAGCAAATGAGTCGGGGATTGAGCATGCCATTTACTATTTGAGTAGAAAGCTCCTACCTTATGAAATTAAGTATAGTATCATTGAAAAGACCTATATAGCCGTGGTTTGGTCTTCTAAGAAGTTGTTGCATTACTTTCAATCGTATAGTATGCAAGCAATTTCTAGGTTAGACCCAATAAAGTACTTAAGGGAGACACCTTCTTTGATTGAAAAATATGGTCGATGGTTGATAATAGTAGAAGAATTTGAGATTGAGTATGTAACCAGGAAAATGATCAAAGGTAGAGCAGTAGCAGAATTCCTGGCCCAACAACCATTATCAGATAGTGAAGAGGTAATCTTGGAATTTCCAGATGAACATTTAGAAGCAACTGAAGTAAAAGGGGTGGAAATTTTATTTTGATGGAGCAGTAAACAGGAAAGGAGCAGGTTTGGGAGTTATACTAGAATCGCCCGAAGGGAACTCATCCCTTTAGCCAAAAAATTTAAATTTAGGGCAAACCCTAATGATTATGAAGGTGGATAAGGTGGAAGTTTATGGTGATTCATTACTAGTTGTATCCCAAGTAAATGGAGAATGGGAGTTGAAAGAAGAAAAATTGAAACCATATCACCATTACTTGACCATGATGAAGAAGAACTTTAAGGAGTGTAGGTTTATACACCTATCAAGGGAAGAAAATCAGATGGCTGATGCCCCAGCCACATTGGCTTCGGTATGGGAAAACCCTGTTAGCTTATTCCTTGAGCCTCTGATCTTGACCAGTTCATCAACTCCTTACTATGAATATGAAACAATATTGGAAATTGATACGGACCATGATGCGTGGTATGATACTATAAGGCAATTTTTGGAAGAAAGAGAATACCAGCCGGGGGTAACAAACAAAGAGAGAAGAGCCAAAAGGTGGTGGTCATTGCAATACATCACCTTCCATGGAGAGTTATATCGAAGATGGCCTGATGGGGGGTACATTTGAGATGTTTAAGAAACCTGAAGTGGAGCATATCATGTCAAAATTACATGCGGGAAGTTGCGGTCCGTACATGAGTGGTTTGGCCCTAGTTAAGAAGATTATTCGACAAGGTTACTATTGGTTGACCATGGAGTATTGAGTTTGTAAAGAAGTGCCAGCAATGTCAAATGTATGGTAACTTGAATCACATGCCTCCTAAAGAATTACATTCTATGTCTTCACCCTGGCCATTTGCCACCTGGGGTATCGACATTATAAGAGAAATACATCTGACAGCTTCAAACGGTCACCAATTCATTGTGGTACAGTAGATTATTTTTCAAAATGGGTCGAAGCTGAATCCTTCAATAGACTAGGTGCAAGCCAAATGGCTAGGTTTATTGAAAAGAACCTCATCTATAGATACGGGGTTCCGCATAGTGTGATATCAGACAATGGGGTACATTTTCAAGGAGAAGTTAAGGATTTATTCTCGAAGTACCAAATCCATCATCATCGATCCTCTCCTTATAGACCAAAGGCTAATGGTACGGTTGAAGCAACAAACAAAATAATTAAGCAAATTCTGTCCAAGATGTCAAAGACTTACAGGGATTGGTCATAGATGCTTCCCTTTGCTTTGTGGGGATATAGGACAAGTGTGCAAACACCTACTGGAATGACACCGTTCTCTTTGGTTTATGGGATGGAAGCAGTATTGCCAATTGAAATTGAGATCAAGTCGTTAAGAGTAGTCTTGGAAGCTGAACTGCCTGAAACAGAATGGGTAGCAAGCAGATACACACAGTTAGCTCTACTAGAAGAGAGAAGGTTAAAGGCACTATATCATCATCAACTGTATCAAAAGAAGATATCTCGGGCCTACAATAGAAGGGTTAAAATCAGAAAATTCAGAGTTGGGGATTTGGTGTTGAAGCAATGTAAGCCTAACGTATCTGATCCAAGAGGGAAGTTTATGCCTAGCTGGGAAGGGCTATATGTCGTAAAACAAGTCATGAACAAAGGTGCGGTGAAGTTGTCAGACATGGACGGGAACAAATTTAGTGAGCCAGTAAACATTGACAGGTTGAAGAAGTTTTATGTATGATAAAAAAAAAAAGAAAAAAGAGCTCGCTAGGTTGAAAACCTAAAAAGGGCGGCCTAGGCAAAAGTTAGAGCAGTCCGCTAGTTCTGAAAACCCAAAAGGGCGGGCTAGGCAACAATTAGGGATAAATGAGAGAAAATCATCAATTAGAAAACCTGAAAGGGCTAGTTGGCAACAAGAGTGATCTTGTGTATGCTGGCTTTATGTTTAGTTGTTCCCCAATTTAATAAAACATAATTAATGTTAAAATTGTTCTATGTGCACTGTTATAAGTATTCGACCAGATATGGATGCAATAAATAAACACAATAGAAAAAGTTGATGACAAATTATAAATGTAAAGGAAGAATCTTTTATTACTTTAATTATTTTTTCATCTTAACAATACATTTTCTGAATTGACAAATGAAAAATCTATGGCAGTCGATAAGTGTAATGTGCAGGCCAGCTTTGCCTCAGCCGATCCAAGTAGGCTTCAGTCAAGCAAGGTATGCCTAAGTCGGGAGCAAAGTTAAAATCACGAGGCTCAGCTCCATACTGACGCCCAAGTCGGCAAGGATCATAGCATGTACCTTGATGAAAAGCAGCAAGGGGAACGTACATCAAGTATGTCCGCATGTTGATACTAGAAATCTTCCATGAAGGTACCAACCAACGGATATTGACTTCAGAGCGTGAGTGGATCCAGTCAACCCAGTCAGCATACGAAGAAGCAGGATGGAGTAGTTTCCTAGCAGAATGATGACGTTGCAGGTATCTGGCAAAATTCATGGATGGAGTATCAAGCAAACAAAGACGCTCCTGAAGCCAAATCTATGAAGAAAGAGTTAAATAAAAAAAAGAGAAAAAAAAGAAGAATCCGCTAAGTTGAAAACCTGCAAGGGCAGCTTAGGCAAAAATTAGGACAGCTCGCCAATTCCGAAAATCCGCATGGGCAGACTATGCAAAAGTTAGAGCAATAAAAAGAAAAAGAAAACCTAAATTGAAAACCCGAAAGGGCAGTTTAGGTAATTACCTGAAGTAGCAACAGACTCCCAGTCAGTCTCTTTGACAATCCTGATTTAAATCAATCTAATCCAACTAAGGTCTCGGCTAAGATCACAGGTACCGGAGACAAGCCTACTTCCATTTAGTCCATAATATCCAATACTCGTGGATCAATATCGCCATCGGAAGAAACAAGCAAGAATTGGCTGAGCAAGCAAAGACAGAGATGCGTCCCCATGCCTTAGTAGGGGCCAAATGAGAGAGACAAAAGTAAAAAAAAGGAGCAAGTATAATTTTTTCACCTCTCATCAACCGAAGAACTTCGGGTTTTGGAATTTGAAATAACATCTGCATCTTCTGTTGAGTCTTGGAAATCAATGTGGGCAACACCATTTGTTGATTACTTGGATATCCAAGGATGGCCTCAAATTCTTCAATCAAGGGACATATTTCATAGCCATTAATTCTAAATACCCTAGAATCCGTATTCCAAAAGGAAGCCACGGCATGTAAGAAGGATTGGTCCAATTTGACATTTTGAAAACATTTTAAAACATCAAGTTTTGACCATGAAATTTGCTTCCAGTGAATGGCATCCATATTCTTAAATAGAATTTTTATTCTCTTTAAATGATGCTCGGTCATGGTGAATGAATAAAGAAAAATTTAAAATTGTTAAAGGGGGTCTTCATGTTAAAAGAGAAAGAATTTTGGTTTATGTATTAAAAAATGGCATGAACGGTGATTTATATAGAAGAAACAAACCTTTTCCAAAAGTGAAAAGGAAAAGATGATGGGAAAGAATAAGACCATATGGCATAAGGAAAGGAATTGGCAATGAATTTCCTTTACCACATTGGGTTTAGTTTAGCAAATGAAGTGGATGTAAATTATGGTGTACTATAACAAAAAAAAAAAAGTGGTGCAGTAATATAAAAAAAAAAAGGAGTTACAGTTAAGAGAAAATTGTATTTTTTCATTATTGTACAAGATTTTACAATTGCTACAATATTTACATATCACTAAGAGGGTGGTGGTAGGTCATCAAATAAAGCCTTGAAAAAGTCATCGCCTATTGTACGAGGGGGCAAATCACTCGTCCTGAATCTATCCAAAGCGGGAGCACCAAAACTCGGCAAATTACTCATCCTGTGATCACCCGAAGAAGGAGCACTGAAATCTTTATTACCTTGAAGTTCCGATTCGTCATGGTCCTCATCAGAAGTAAATGAAAGGATCTCATGGTCATCAGTCTGGAGGCCTCTTGATGAAGAAGCACCGGGATCCCTCATCCCCTTAAATCGAAAGTCACTGAAATGTTGTTCAGATTGATGATATAAACTTTCAAAATGAGAAGCCTGCTGACGACTTATAGCCAACTCTTCTTGAAGTTTCTTATTTTGTTCTTCGAGCATCCGTTGTGAGCCAAGAAGGAAAACGGTAAGAGCATACATAATCATGCATACATATAGCATAAACTACTATGAAATAAGAAACGTACCAGGTAGTTCATATCAATGCCTTGCAGATGAGATGGCATATCTGGCGGTCTAGAATGAGCAAATGAAGGGGCAGTAAAAGAAGGTCCAGCCTCATGATCAAATGAGCCAATAACCTGCAACAATCATTAAAGAATAAAAAAGAAAAAAGAAAGAAGCAGTTGCAAGGGAAAAGTGGTAAAAGTTTTACCTGAGAATTACTGGCCCCGAGATGTGGAACAGACTCTCTTGTATTTTTGTGATGTTCCTCTTCATCTCTACCCTTATTTTCATCAAAAATCTCCCGCACACCAACAGGAGATACATCAAAGTTCAAGAGTCTTATTAGAATAAATTGGGCATAAAATGGACCCGGTAAATGGAGAAACGACTCGGCATCATAACCATACCGGGCCAACCACCATGCATCCTCTGGCAGTGACATAATATTTAAAGTATATTTTGGGATTTGCATCGGAAACCTTCGCTGCTTTGGACCGAGAAACCATTCATAAACTCTCTCCCCAAGAAACCAGCTACTAGACACTGGGCCAGCAATAATTCGGCGAGAATGTTGGAAAGACAGTGCAGCCCTCATCAAAGGAGACCAGTTTGCTCGCTCTTCTGGGCTCCACCAGGCCAAATTCACCTGCAAAATAACATAAGGTAAGTAAACTTTTACATAAAAATTAAAGCATACTAATGTTATTTTACCTGGTCCCAGGTTAAGCGGCTCAACACATAGCAGTGAGTATGCACATGATGAGAGTCGGGAACATCCACACAATCGGACAACCAGTAATTTAGTCTCGGATACCCGACTCTCTCTCGGGAAATACCGGGTACCCTCATGAGATTATGTTCATACGCCCATACCTACAACAATAATAGTAAAGATCAAATTCATGCAAGAAAAAGTGGAAATAACATTGGTGAAGGAAAAGAATACCTCGACAACCGCCATCAAGCCGACAAAAGACTTATTGTTTCGGCAAAGCTTATCAAGACCATGGTAAAGAAATGCGAGACCAGCTTCACCCCAACCAAAAGATGGTACCATTCTAAGATAAGAAAGGGCACTCAACACTGACAAGTGAATGGAGGATTCAGTGCTGCCTAAGATGGTCAACCCGAGAAGATATAACAAAAATCCTCGAGCATACTGTTCGGCCGTGTCTCTGCCAACCTGTCCTTCGTAGTTCATCCAATAACTATGAATTGGCTTGATTTTTATCTTAAAAGGCTAACTTTATATGATGGTTCCATACTAATTAATTCCTGAATTTCTTCAAATGTTAAAATATCATTGGTTAGAGGAACCGGAGCACCATCATATCGAAGGCTAGTTATGGCAGTAAAATAAACCGAACCAATTGTCATTTCCCCAATGGGCAAGTGAAAAGTGTGGGTTGTATCCAACCAATGCTCTGCAAGTGCCTAGACTACGCTCCGGTCTATCTGATATTCCTCGAATGGCAATTGTAAGATGAATTCCTCAAAGCCGCAATCTCGGATAATCTGCCTTACCCGAGAAGGCACTACATCGTACCATTGTCGGGCTTTGTAAATACACCCTCCAGCCCGAATAACGCAATGATCATGCTAACACAGACCCAGGTAAGTTAATAACAGGTAAGTACATATTATTCTATCTGCTTAATTTAATTTATTTTTCTAAAATAATAATACAAAATAAACATACAAAATAATAATAAAGGCAAACGCAATAATAATAAAAGAACATAATATAAAATATAAATATCAAAAATAATAGATAAATAAAAATAAAAAATAAAAATAAAAAAAATAAGAGAAATAAAAAAGGAAAAAATAATTACCTCGCTCTTTTGACTGGAACTGCGATGGATTGGCATCCCGGCCAGTATATCTAAATTTCCATCTTCATGATGCCGGATAAACTCCAGTAACTCAGCATTAGAATGAGTCCATAATCTCGAAGAATGCATTGTTTTTGAAAAATATGTGCTAAAATTGAAAAGAAATTTGAGAGAATTACAAAATTGAAATCGTGTTGTGAATTGAAATGAAGGAATGGTGGCTTTTTATAGAGAAACGGCAAGTAAAAAATAAAATTCAAAACTGTTCATGAATAGTAAATTTCACTATTCATAAATAGTAAACTTTACTATTGATAAATAGTAAATTTTACTATTTATGAATAGTATTACTATTGATGAATAGTGAAAGTACTATTTTTAATAGTAAATACTATTTGATACTATTTGCGAATAGTAAATTTACTATTTATAAATAGTAAATAGTGCATGAACTGTGATTACACAGTAAATAAGCAGTAAATTCATTTATTCACTTTAATCTTTCAAATAATCGCATGTCTATAAATATTTTTACACCCAGGGGTCAATAAGAAGACATATGCATAAAAATTAGCCAAACTTTTTAAAATAAAAAATTATTAGCTCGGGTCCAGAACCTAAATTTCTCTTAGGTCCAGAACCTAGAATTATCCTTGAGTCCAGAACTCGAACCGGGTCTAGAATCCAAATTTTTCTTAGGTCCAAAACCTAGAATTATCCTTGAGTCCAGAACTCGAACTAGGTCCAGAACCTAAATTTCCCTTAGGTCCAGAACCTAGAATTATCCTTGAGTCCAGAACTCGAACCGGGTCCAGAACTTAAATTTTTTTTAAGTCCAAAACCTAGAATTATCCTTGAGTCCAGAACTCGAATTGGGTCCAGAACCTAAATTTTTCTTAGGTCCAGAACCTAGAATCTTCCTTGAGTCCAGAACTCGAACCGGGTCCAGAACCCAAATTTTCCTTAGGTCCAGAACCTAGAATCTTCCTTGAGTCCAGAACTCAAACCGGGTCCAGAACCCAAATTTTTCTTAGGTCTAGAACCTAGAATTTATTTCTAAGTCCAAGAACTTAGCTCAGGTCCAGAACCCAATTTCACCATTAGGTCCAGAACCTAGAATTATTTTTATGTCCAGAACTTAGCTCGGGTCCAAAACCCAAATTTTTCTTAGGTCCAGAACCTAGAATTATCCTTGAGTCCAGAACTCGAACCGAGTCCAGAACCCAAAACCTCCACCACCTCAAAAATTAAGTCTTGCTGCTTTTCACTCTCTTTCACTAAAGTTTCAGATCATTCAAGCAGGGGGCAAACTGTATACCCTTAATTTTTGACCCAATCCGGTCCAAAATAATTTTTGAGTTGTTTACTATATTTTAATTGGTCCAAAATAATTTTTTATCTTAATTAAATAATTTTTGCTTTAGTATCTAATTTTTATTAATAAAAAATAAAAATAAACAAACAAAAATCAAAAATAAAAATAAAAAAGTAATAAATAAATAATAAATAATAAATAATAAATAATAAAAATGAAAATAAAAAAAGTCAGATTGGCTGAAGGCCATTTCGCCTGCAAGAAAAACCTGCGAGCGAAATGGTCCGCAGGCCCATTTTGCCGCTGTAGCAACTTTTTTGCTAGCGCAATTTTTCCTGCGGCAATTTTTTCGCAGCAGTTTTTTTTCACTAGCGAAATTTTGCGCTGAAATTTTTTGAAACCTAATGCAATTAGATTTTGGTTTCCTTTTCTTAATAAATAATCTACGCCGTGAGCAACTAGGAGGAAACCACAAAAAAAACTTTTATAAATAAGTATAATTACAACACAAAAAAGGAGGCAGAAAGAGGGAAAGAAATCCGAGAGGAAAGAGGAATAAATTTTGATTCAAAACTGAGTAGGAAAGGCAGTAATTCAATTCAATTTTTGAGGGAGCCTGTGAGCGGGGATTTTCGCCCCCACTCCCGGTGGAATGGTTCTTGCGACTTCGGCACTGTTTAGGCTCGGGGCCTTAGAGATCGGACCTAAGTCCGGAGAAAATGGAGTCGCCACCCGGACGAGCCAGGAAAAAGAAAGGGGTGGATGACTCGATTCTTAAGGAATCCCCAACCCCCTAATAGGTTCAGAAAGTTGGGTACGTGTGGGGAAGGTGAGAAATGGCCCAGCACCCCCACAACGCCCGATTCATTAGAACCGGCCTCCTTTACATGTCTTAATATTATAAAATTCTTAAGTATAATAACATTATCCATACTACACACAATAATTAAAAGAAAGCATCAATATATTAAAATCAAAGCAATGTCCAAACAAAGCAAATAAATGGACACCCATCCAAGGATGGAAACATGTCCTTACATCACATGCCTAAATAGGACACCCACCAAAAGGTAGAAACATGCCCTTTACATAGGTTCTAAAATAGAAAATCAAATTAAATTACATGATGTTTAACCAATGAGGTACCCACCAAGTGGAAACATACCTCTTACAACTTTTGAAAATCTAAATTAATTGATAAAAGTAAATAATCATTCACCATAAATAAATCATTCATCAAAGCTATTAAAAAAATTGAAAATAAACATCCATCCATGATAAATTAAATAAATCAAGTATTGAAATTAAATAAATTAAAGCATAAGAAATAAATCAAAGCATAATCAAGTATGGAATTGAATAAAGCAAATAAATGTCGAATTATGGCTACTGTGACTTTTTATGGAATTAAAATAAATTAGGGTTTTATGTTTTAAAGGGTTGGTAAGACTCTTTGATTAATAAAATTAAGGTTTGAATGATGATATCATGAAACTAGGGTTTTAAACACTTTAAAATACTTTAATTTGTGATTTTTGGTTATTGGGTTCCTAAGCTACTGTGTAAAATTTAAGTTTTTATGTTTTTATGTTTTTTAATGTTTTAAAAGGATTAGGGTTCATAAAAATTAGGGCTTAAGGTTTAAAAAGGGTTAGTGTTCATTATTTTGAATTTTGGAAGTTGAATTTGGATTTGATATTTTGGAATTTAGGGTCTCGGGTGGTGAATAATTTTTAAGAGTTTGGAAATCAATTTGATAATTTCATGAAGTTTTAGGAATTTAAACAAATAAATTAAAGTTTTTATAAGTAGAAAAGATGTTTTTTAAGGCTTTTTTAATGTAATAGAACCTACTTTAAAATTTTAAAAGAAGCAGAATTTACATCATAGTTTTGTTGAAAAATATGTTCAATTAGAGTTTTAAGGTTTTTAAGAAGAAAAAATAACAATTTTAACCCTTTTGGAAGATAAACCAACGAAATAAGTTTTTTTTTTTTTTCTTTAGAAAAACTAAATTAAAGTTTAAAGGTTTTTAATTTTGATTTCATAGATTTGCTACTGTGTAAAAAAAACAATTAAAGAAAATTAATTAACACATACCTTCTTTTGATGATTTCTCCAAAAACAATTCTTCTTGGATAAACTAGCTCCAAAGACAAGCTTTTTTTGCCTTTGAATCCTCTAAATCGTGCTACTATTGTTCCAGAAAAAAGTTGAATTGAATTTCTTCTTTTCCTTCCTTGATTTGGTTTCAAATTTTCCATACTCCTCTTGGATTTTTGCCTCCCCTTTTTTAATTGTCTTTGGTCCTTTTTTATAGTGGTTTGAGGTTGTTTATTACTAATTAGTTAAGGTAAGTAATATTAATAATAATAAAAAGAAACCAAAACCTAATTGGATTAGGTTTCAAAAAATTTGCGTCGAAAAATTTGCGCTGCCTAAAAAAAATTCTGTAGCAGAAATCTTCGGCAACATGCGCTGAGCGAGCCCGTAAGCTATTTCGCAGGCAGAAAATTTCTACGTGTGAAATAGCTGGGTGAAAATTTCTGCGTGCGAAATGCCCACAGGCCCGTGCCCACGGGCCCACGCGATGATTTTTTCGTTGCCGATTTTTTCGACTCCGATTTTTATTTTTATTTGTTTATTTCTATTTTTTATTAATCAAAATTAGATACTAAAGCAAAAATTATTTAATAAAAATTATTTTGGACCAATTAGACAACAAAAATCATTTTAGACTAAATAAAACATATTGGATCAGATTTGGTCAAAAATTAAGGGTCTACAGTTTGCCCCCTGCTTGAATGATCTGAAACCTTAGTGAAAGAGAGTGAAAAGCAATAAGACTTAATTTTTTATTAAACGGTTGAGGTTTTGGGTTCTGGACCCGATTCGAGTTCTGGACTCAAGGATAATTCTAGGTTCTGGACCTAAGAAAAATTTGGGTTCTGGACCCGGTTCGAGTTCTGGACTCAAGGATAATTCTAGGTTCTGGACCTAAGGAAAATTTGGGTTCTGGACTCAAGGATAATTCTAGGTTCTCGACCTAAAGAAAATTTGGATTCTGGACCCGGTTCAAGTTTTGGACTCAAGGATAATTCTAGGTTCTAGACCTAAGGAAAATTTGGGTTCTGGACCCGTTCGAGTTCTGGACTCAAGGATAATTCTAGGTTCTGGACCTAAGAAAATTTTGGGTTCTGGACCCGGTTCGAGTTCTGGACTCAAGGATAATTCTAGGTTCTGGACCTAAGGAAAATTTGGGTTCTGGACCCGGTTCGAGTTCTGGACTCAAGGGAGATTCTAGGTTCTGGACCTAAGAAAAATTTGGGTTCTGGACCCGGTTTGAGTTCTAGACTCAAGGATAATTCTAGGTTCTGGACCTAAGGAAAATTTGAGTTTTGGACCCGGTATTGGGTACTTGGACCCGAGATTAATTTGATTTGGGTACTTGGACCCGAGATTGATTTGATTTGGGTACTTGGACCTGAGATTGATTTAATTTGGGTATTTGGACCCGGGATTGGGTACTTGGACCCGAGATTGATGTGATTTGGGTACTTGAACCCGAGATTGATTTGATTTGGGTACTTGGACCCGAGATTGATTTAATTTGAGTACTTGGACCAGAGATTGATTTGATTTAGGTACTTAGACCCGAGAATGGGTACTTGGACCCGAGAATGGGTGCTTGGACCCGAGATTGAGTTTGACTGACCTTTTATCATTTGAGAAGTCTGACTGCTCCGGCTATTTTATGCATTGTGATTCTTCACCATCAAAATGGATCTTCATCCTTTGAGATCGGGTTTTCACCCTTAAAAATGGATCTTCATCCTTTGAGATCGGGTCTTCACCCTTAAAAATGGATCTTCATCCTTTGAGATCGGGTCTTCACCCTTGAAAATGGATCTTCATCCTTTGAGATCGAGTCTTTACCCTTGAAAATGGATCTTCATCCTTTGAGATCGGGTCTTCTTTGTTCTTTGAAGATGGGAGTGACACGGCCAGTGGCTTGGCCGTGTCCCCTGGGTGTGTCAGCTTCTGTGTTTTTTCTTTGGTTCTTCTTTATTCTTGGCTTAGAATGGGACACGGCTAAGCTTGTGGCCGTGTCATGTGACACGGCCAGTGGCTTGGCCGTGTCGCCTGCCAGTGTCACCTACTGCTTCCCTTCTCTCTTTGCTTGGTCTTTCTTGGCTTTGCCCTTTAGGTGAGACACGGCCAGTGGCTTGGCCATGTCTTGCTTGATCCATGTTTTCCTTGTTTTGATCTTCCAAGGGAGTTTTTACACTTTAACCACTTTTCCCTTGCAACTGCTTTTCCTTTTTTCTCCAATTTTGATTGGATCTTATATCCTCTCCTTGCCCCCCCAAGGATTTTTTTTCTTTCATGCAAGCTTTGATTGATGTTTTTCTTGTCTAGTTCTTTGCATAAGCATGCATTTCTTCTCTTTGCAAAGTGACTGGGGCTTCCACAAGCGAATAGGCTTTCCATGCCCCCTTGATTCAATATCTTCTTTTGATTCTTTAATTCGCAGGGTGTTTGCTGTTTATTAAGACAAGAAAGTGCAATGTAATATGCTCATGTATGCATGATATGCATGAATAATACTTATAGTCGTTCCATCAACTCACAAATCAAGGTGATTAGCAGAAGTGTTCTCATTGGTTCCTTTTTGGCGCTCGTTCAAGTCTCACATTGAAATAATCAAAAGCTTTGCATTTGGCTTTTATCTTCAAGATGTTGAAAACATGAGTAGTGGAGACCCTAAGCAGCAGATTCAGGGATGTATCCATTTCAAACTATGTTTCAGCTTGTCAGTTGGTAGTTTCATCATGACCTTACCAATAATCAATTCAACATACTTCCCTTAACTTGAAGGCTTTGTATGACAAAACACTTTTTTTTTTAATTTTGATTTTGAAATCAAATGTTGGCTTTGCCAAATCGATTTCAATGTACCTCAGGACTTGATTTTTCCAAATTAATATATCTATAACATGACAACCCTAGTTACCATACTAAACTCAGGAATCATTTCTATTTAAGCAAGAACTGTTGCACTTCAGATAGGCACATACACATTGCTTGGCCAAAGGTCTCATTTGAGTTTAAATATTGTCTATCTCATATGCATGCTTATCCAAACTATCTCCACTAATAGACTCTACCTACCAAGAGAGATCAACAGGTCTTTGATAGGCTTGAAACGGGGTCTACAAGGGACATGGGTTAAAGTCGAGCCCATTTTGAGATTGGAGCTGGTGTGACACAATGGACAAACCCTCACACTACAAATTTCTTGTTGGAACTTTAGACAATTGGGAGCAATCTTTCTAGACTCCAAATTCCTTCTATCTTCTTGACATTAATCTGGATCTTGATTAGGACAGTTTTTTCCCTTGCAAAAAGTTTAAGACCCAAATCTGTTTCTTTTCTTCTTTTCCTTTTTTTCCTCTTTATTTTTCTTACTCTTCCCTTTTCTTTCTCTTTCCTTACTCTTCCCTTTCTTTTATCATTTTGTCCTTCTTTCTTGTAGGACTATCAAGTACAGAACTTTCAAGAACTGGATGGTCTTCCTCCTTTTTCTTTGATTTTGATTCAATCTTTGGTTGTGTTGGGACCAATTCAAGTCAATCCATAAAATGGAAGCCTTTTGTTGTCTTAGGTAAAAGAGAACTCAGTTGGCTTTTTGAACCACCTTTTTAAATTTTATCTTTCTTCCTTTTTTTTTTTCTTTTTTTTTCTTTTTTTTCCCTCTTATTTTTGTTTTTTTTTTAGCTCTAAAAAGAGTTTTCTTGGTTTGTACTAACTTGGGCTTCCAATAATGGATAAGTGGAGTAACATAAATCTTCTTTAATAGGGATAAATCATTTGTTACTCTGATGTTGATGTTGATATATTAGAGATATTAGGAAAACTTCAACTACCCTTATGGCTTTGAGAACATCAACTATCCTTATGATCTTGAGAACTTCAACTATCTTCATGGTCTTGAGAACTTCAATTATCTTCATGGTCTTGAAACTTCAACTATCCTCATGATCTTGACTAATCATTGCTTTCTTTGATCTTCTTGCCTATTCATTTAGTAATCATAAGACTTGTCAAAAGTATTACAACAGCTCAGGGTAGGTTATTGGGGTTTGTAAGCCAATAAAAAAAAAGCTAAAATTTTATGAAGGCTCAAAAGGACAACTAGGGATTGATATTTAATTGGGTGGATACTAGTTGTTGGCTAACCATACAATGCCTAGATCATTTCTCTCTTAAATAAGTAGAGTTCAATTTCGCCTCAAAAGTTTGTCAAAGCATGTTCTAAGACTGACTAGGACCTAGACAAAGGTAATTATGCAGGAGCCCTCTCTAAGTAAGCATACACAACTCAATGCTATAGAGCCATTCCCTCACCTAGTAAAGTCATTCAAGTCATGATGCATAAATATATTAATTCATGAATTATCAAGCTAGAATCCTCATTGGTCGAGCACCAAAATGAACAAAGTCTAATAAAAATTTTGATGAAAGTAATTTATTCAAACAACTTTAAATTTGAAAAACACAATAGTTCCAAAATATTAAATAAAGTAAGGTTGAAAAGCAACATTCAAGCTAAGGAAAGTTCATTTAGTTAGGCTTCTTTTCCTTTCACATATTCAACATTCTCATCTTAAAAAGAGGATAAAACAAAATCTTCTTCCAATTCTTTTTCCACCATAAAGGTTGCTGGAGGTGGCACTCTTCCAAATTTAGGCAAAGGGTTGTCTTTGGTATTGGGCTTATCCGGCTCGGGTAGCTTGCCACTATCAATCAAATCTT
This sequence comes from Garcia nutans, assembly GCA_947685225.1. Taxonomy (NCBI): domain Eukaryota; kingdom Viridiplantae; phylum Streptophyta; class Magnoliopsida; order Malpighiales; family Euphorbiaceae; genus Garcia; species Garcia nutans. The sequence continues at coordinate 23,240,433 of CANTUV010000007.1, read as the reverse complement.
AGATCTCATGCCTTAATCGGGTACACCTATCAGTCTCATGTCCTTGAGTCTGATGAAATTGACAAAAAGCCTCAGTATCAAATTTTGGGGGTAATGGACTAGGTAAAGGTCGAGGAGCCAATGGTTGTAACAACCCTTTCTTTTGTAGCTTATCGAAGACCCAAGACAAAGGCTTCCCCATATCTGAAAACTGCCTTCTATTTGCTTGACCGGTTACATTAACATCAACTTCTTTTTGTGTGCTTTGATTGTTAGGCTGGTTGTTCCCTTTCTCATTCCTTCTTATTGAAAAGTGATTCTTCTCCCTTTCCCACTCTTCAATTTGTAGACCAGCTTGGAGAAGATCTTTGAAATCATGGATGAGTGTATGAGACATCCTCTCATGAAGATTAAGTAACACCCCTCTCACAATCATCCTTATTTGATCGGATTCATCGGGCCTCTTCTTGAGTAAAGCGGCCTTGTTTCTCCATCGCTTCACATAGTCCACAAAATTCTCATTTGGCCTTTGTCTAATGGACTCCACTTCCATTAAAGTAACTCTAACTCAACATTATATCCGTATTGTTGGATGAAGGCTTTGTAAAGTAGATCCCAACTCTTTTGTGTTCCATCATCTAAGGTATTGAACCAATTTTGGACAACAGGGTCCAATGAGAGCATGAAATACCTTAGGGTTTGAGCCTTAGTAGCTCGAGCAAACTACATGGCAGTGATATACTGCTTCACATGGAGATGAGGATTTCTGGTGCCATTGTACTTAGCAAAGGAAGGCATCTTGAATTTATAAGGGACCTCTTCATCTTGTTCAAATAGTTTGTCGATCTCAGACTTCTCTTCAGTTTTCATCTTCTTCTCAAATTTCTTTTCTAAATCTGTAATCATCTTTTCAACATCAGATGTCTTGGTCTTTTTAATAGTTGCCTTGTCAACAGCCTTTGGTTCTTTCTTCTTTTCTTGAACCTCTTGGTAGTATTGAGCCCAATCATCATCATCATCAATGATCACCTTTTCATCATCAAAAACCACTTCACTAACTTTAGTCTTCCCTTTTTCCTTTGATTTTTTAGTGCTAGCAGATGCCTCGACATGATTCTCTAAGATTGCAGTCAATTGGTTCTTCATGGTCTCAGCTAGGGCCTCTTTGATTTCTTCCATTTTGGCATTAAGGGCTTCATCCACCATCCTTTGAATTTGTTCAGGGTCCATTGTTTTAGGTGAGCAAGTGATTGAGTCGTTGCTAGATACTTCGTCTCCAGCGTAGGTCGGATTGTCGTAAGCTTTTGAACTTTCGTAATCCTAGGCTGTGAGCCAGAGAGGATCAATGATATGAGATGCAAACGTATGCATGTATGCACAATCAACCAATAAACAAGTGTAATTAGGATCATCCTTCCAACCTTATAACATCCACACATGAATGGCGAGTCTCTTTTTCCTAGGTATATGGTTAACAAAATACCAACATGGGGTATCTTGCTTTCGAATAATTCCCTCGCACGTTTCAACCAATAGTTATATTTTCGAAAATGGAAATCAATCCATGATAATTCCCATTAATTAGGTTTTAATCCATTCAACCAACTAAAGTAGCTTTTTGGATTAAAACGAAATTAAAAGGTTTGTTATAAAGGGATTTCTCACTTAAAAAGAGTAACTAATGGTTCATGCCAAAAACAAGCCCATGTTAATTTATTTTTAGTATAAACTAGGCCCACAATTGATTTTTGGTATTTCATAATTGACCTAAATATTTTTACAAGCTCTTTGTAAAAAATGGTTGGGTGAAAATAATTTTGTTTCTAAGCCCATTGTAAAAGATTTTAGAAAAATGGATTTTGGGCTTAGTATTAAAGCAATGTCCAAACAAAGCAAATAAATGGACACCCATCCAAGGATGGAAACATGTCCTTACATCACATGCCTAAATAGGACACCCACCAAAAGGTAGAAACATGCCCTTTACATAGGTTCTAAAATAGAAAAGCAAATTAAATTACATGATGTTTAACCAATGATGTACCCACCAAGTGGAAACATACCTCTTACAACTTTTGGAAATCTAAATTAATTGATAAAAGTAAATAATCATTCATCATAAATAAATCATTCATCAAAGCTATTAATCAAAATAGAAAATAAACATCCATCCATGATAAATTAAATAAATCAAGTATTGAAATTAAATAAATTAAAGCATAAGAAATAAATCAAAGCATAATCAAGTATGGAAACGAATAAAGCAAATAAAAGTCCAATTATGGCTACTGTGACTTTTTATGGAATTAAAATAAATTAGGGTTTTATGTTTTAAAGGTTTGGTAAGACTCTTTGATTAACAAAATTAAGGTTTGAATGATGATATCATGAAACTAGGGTTTTAAACACTTTAAAATACTTTAATTTTGATTTTTGGTTATTGGGTTCCTAAGCTACTGTGTAAAATTTAGGTTTTTATGTTTTTATGTTTTTTAATGTTTTAAAAGGATTAGGGTTCATAAAAATTAGGGTTTAAGGTTTTAAAAGGTTAGTGTTCATTATTTTGAATTTTGGATGTTGAATTTGGATTTGATATTTTGGAATTTAAGGTCTCGGGTGGTGAATAATTTTTAAGAGTTTGGAAATCAATTTGATAATTTCATGAAGTTTTATGAATTTAAACAAATAAATTAAAGTTTTTATAAGTAGAAAATATGTTTTTTAAGGCTTTTTGAATGAAATCGAACCAACTTTAAAATTTTAAAAGAAGCAGAATTTACATCATAGTTTTGTTGAAAAATATGTTCAATTAGAGTTTTAAGGTTTTTAAGCAAAAAAAATAACAATTTTAAGCCTTTTGGAAGATAGACCAACGAAATAAGGTTTTTTTTTTTTTTTTTTGCTTTAGAAAAACTAAATTAAAGTTCAAAGGTTTTAAATTTTGATTTCATAGATTTGCTACTATGTAAAAAAAACAATTAAAGAAAATTAATTAATACATACATTCTTTTGATGATTTCTCCAAAAACAATTCTTCTTGGATAAACTAGCTCCAAAGACAAGCTTCTTTTGCCTTTGAATCCTCTAAATCGTGCTACTGCTGTTCTAGAAAAAAGTTGAATTGAATTTCTTCTTTTCCTTCCTTGATTTGGTTTCAATTTTTCTAAACTCCTCTTGGATTTTTGCCTCCCCTTTTTTAATTGTCTTTGATCCTTATTTATAGTGGTTTGAGGTTGTTTATTCCTAATTAGTTAAGGTAAGTAATATTAATAAAAAAAAAGAAACCAAAACCTAATTGGATTAGGTTTTGAAAAATTTGCGTCGAAAAATTTGTGCTGCCGACAAAAAATTCTGCCACAGAAATCTGCGGCAGCGCGCACGGAGCGGGCCCGTAAGCTATTTCATAGGCAAAAAAATTTTTGCGTGCAAAATAGCACAGTGATTTCGCCCGCAGGAATTTCCTGCTGGCGAAATGCCCTCAGGCCCGCGCGATGATTTTTTCGTCGTCTATTTTTTCGACTCCGATTTTTATTTTTATTTTTATTTATTGATTTTTATTTGTTTATTTCTATTTTTTTATTAATAAAAATTAGATACTAAAGCAAAAATTATTTAATAAAAATTATTTTGGACCAATTAGATAACAAAAATTATTTTAGACTAAATAAAACATATTGGACCGGATTGGGTCAAAAATTAAGGGTTTACAGAGTCGAAAAACAATTCAAGGCAATTCAAAGGAAGCAAAGCTAGCCTTTGTTTTTGTTCATTCAAGAAAAATGATTTTTGGAGGAACCATCAAAAGGAGGTATGTATTAAATTCGTTTTTGCTTTTCACAGTAGCTTAGATTATACAATTGGGTCTTTCAAAATCAAAAATTCCAGAACCTTAATTCCCTTTGTTCAATGTTTAAAAATCTTATTTCGTTGCTTTGTTTTCCAAAAAACTTACAATTATTATTTTTGTTTCATCAATATCTTAAAACCCTAATTGAACATGTTTTTCAACAAAACCAAAATTTGATTCTGTTTCTTACAACAAACCCTAAAAACACTTTTTCCATTTACATAAACCTTAAATCGTTGGTCTACTTTCATAAAATTATCAATTGCTTTTTCCAAATTCTAAAAACCTAAGTATCCACCGAAACCCTAATTCTAAAATACTAAACCCAAATGCAACTTCCAAACCTAAAATAGTGAACCCTAACCCCATTAAAACCTTAAACCCTAATTTTTTCTAAACCCTAATCCTTTAAAACTTTAAAAACCATAAACACACAAATATTTTAATTTCACACAGTAAACTTGAAAACATAAATCAAAAGTATTCTAAAAGAGTCCAAATTCTAGTTTCATGATTTTACATAACAAACCTTAATTTAGTTAATCAAAGTGTCTTACCAACCTTTTAAAACATAAAATCCTTAATCTATTTTAATTCTTTAAAAAGTCACAGTAGCTTAAACCCATGAAAATCCAAAACCCAAAACACATGAAATAAAGGATCCTAAATGGAAACAGTAGATATAATTTGGATTTTTATTTGCCTTATTCAATTCCATATTTGATTATGCTTTGATTTATTTTACATGCTCTAATTTATTTAAGTTCAATGCTTGGTTTATTTAGCTTATCATGGATGGATGTTTATTTTCCATTGATATTTAATACTTTTAATGAATGATTTATTTATGATGAATGATTATTTACCTTTATCAATTTATTTAGGTTTCTAAATGTTGTAAGTGGTATGTTTCCACTTGGTGGGTACCTCATGAGTTAAATATCATGTAATTTAATTTGCTTTTCTATTTTAGAACCTATGTAAAGGGCATGTTTCTACCTTTCGGTGGGTGTCCTATTTAGGCATGTGATGTAAGGACATGTTTCCATCTTCTGATGGGTGTCCATTTATTTGTTTCGCTTAGACATTGTTTTGATTTTTAATATATCGATGCTTTATTTTAATTATTGTGTGTAATATGGATAATGTTGTTATATTTAAGAAATTTATAATATTAAGACCTGTAAAGGAGGCTGGTTCCAATGAACCGGGCATTGCGAGAGTGCTGGGCCATTTCTCACCTTCCCCACACGTACCCAACTTTCCGAGCCCATTAGGGGGTTGGGCATTCCTTAGGAATCAAGTCATCCACCCCTTTCTTTTTGCTGGCCCGTCCGGGTGGCAACTCCATTTTCTCCGGACTTAGGTCCGTGTTCTCTAAGGCCCCGAGCCTAAACAGTGCCGAAGTCGTAAGAACCATTCCACCGGGAGTGGGGGCAAAAATCCCCACTCACACCAAGACAACGGCTTTCCCAATTTTAAAAACCACCTCCTTCCTCCTTCACCCTTTGCATTAACATCAGCTACCTTTTGTGTGCTCTAATTACCAGACTAATAGTTCCCTTTCTCATTTCTTCTTATCGAAAAGCAGTTCTTCTCCCTTTCCCACTCTTTAATTAGCAAACCAGCTTGCAGAAGGTTTTGAAATCCTAGATGAGTGTATGAGACATTCTTTCACAAAGACTAGGCAACACCCCTCTCACAATCATCCTAATATGATCCAATTCGTCAATCCTCCTCTTAAGCAATGCAGACTTATTTCTCCACGTCTTCATATAGTCCATAAAGTAACCTCTTGGCCTTTGTCTAATGGACTCAACTTCAATTAAAGTAACCTCCAATTCAGCATTATACCCACATTGTTGGATGAAGGCCTTGTATAGTAAATCCCAGCTCTTTTGAATATCATCCTCTAAGGTGTTGAACCAATTTTGGACAATAGGATCCAAATGAGTGGATGAAGTACCTTAGAGTTTAAGCCTTAGTAGCTTGGGCAAACTACATAGTAGTGATATACTGCTTCACATGGAGATGAGAATTTCCCGTTCCATCGAACTTGGCAAAAGAGGGCATCTTGAATATGTATGAGACCTCTTCATCTAGCTCAAACAACTTGTCGACCTTCGCCATTTCTTCAATTTTTAGCTTCTTTTCAGATTTCATTTCTAGATCAGCAATCATCTTCTCAACATCAGTGGATTCAACTTTCTTTTTTGTAGTCTTCTTTTCTTTCTTGTCTTCTTATTGATCTTGATAGTACTATTCCCAGTCATCATCATCCATAGCTTCTTTATCCTCATCAAAGGCCACTTCGACTATCTTAGCCTTTCCCTTATCTTTTGGTTTCTTTGTACTGGCAGATGCCTCAATGGCATTCCCCAAAAGTGCAGTCAGCTGGTTCCTCATAGTCTCAGCCAGGGCCTCCTTCAACTCTTCCATCTTGGCATTCAGGGCACTGTCCACCATCCTTTGAATTTGCTCAGGATCAATTGATTTTGGTGAGAAGCTAATTGAGTCATTGTTGATTCTACGTCACTAGCATAGGTTGGGTTATCATACGCTTTTGAACTATTATACTCTAGATCTGTGAGCCAGAAAGGATCAATGATATGTTATGCAATGCGTGTATGTGTATGCATGTATGCACAAACAACAGACAAACAAAGATAATTAGGACGTCCCTTCCAACCTTATAACTTCCACACATGAATGACAAGTCTCTTTTCCTAGGTATATGGTTAACAAAATGCCAACATGGGATATTTTATTCTCAAAAAATTCCCTGGATGGATTTAACCAATAGTTATATTTTCAAACATGGAAATCAGTTCATAATAATTTTCGTTAATTAGGCTTTAATCCATCCAATCAATTAAAATAGCTTTTATGCTATATTGGATTAAAACTAAATTAAGAGGTTTATTATAAATAGATATCTCACTTGAAAAAGTAACTAATGATTCATGCCAAAAACAAGCCCATGATTAATAGTTCTTAGAATAAGCTAGGCTCATAATTGATTTTTACTATTTCCATAATTGACCTAAATATTTGTAAGCTCTTTTTTAATTGAAAAATAATTTTGTTTCAAAGCCTTTGGACCATAAGGTTAGAAAAAGATTTTTAACCCATCTTGAAAGATTTAAAATTTTGAGATTTTGGTCTTTTAAAGGAAAATTATTTTTGAGCTTACAATATAGGTAGGCAATATTAGAAAAAGGACAAACCAAATAAGTCATGATTAAAACCAAGATAAATTAACCATAGTCAAACAACAAGCATTTAGGGTAAAAACCTTAGGAAAGTAACTAGGCCAATTACATGAGCTTTAGTCTTTGGGTTGAAAGGTTTTAGGCTCCTATAGCGAGTATATACCAAAAGGTAAAAGGCTATGAGTGGTCATGCCATGCTCGATCTTCATACATTGAGTGAAAGTATGGTATCCCTTGCATAACACAGCACGGCTAACACGGACGTCCTAATTCACACACATAATGCAATCTAAATAATGTAATGGATTATATCATAATAAGAAATAATAAAATAATATAAAGACCAATGGAATCAACTTCTCTTATCCCCAGTGGAGTCGCCACCATGAGCGGGAATTTTCGCCCCCACTCCCATATGGAATGGTTCATACGACTTCGGCACTGTTAGGCTCATGGACTTAGAGAACACTAGCCTAAACCCAAGGAAAATGGAGTCGCCACCCAAACTAGCCGAAAAAGAAAAAGAAAAGGGTGGATGACTTGATTCCTAAGAAATCCCCAACCCCCTATTGGGTTCAAAAAGTTGGGTATGCGTGGGAAAGGTGAGAATGACCCAGCACCCCCACAATGCCCGGTTCATTGGAACCGGCTCCTTTTTAGGTCTTAATATTATGAAATTCTTAGTTAATATGATATAATCCATACTACATGTGATTAAAAGAATAAATAAATACTTTATTAAAATCATAACAAATTCAAACAAAATAAATGAATAAGCACCCATCGATGGATGGAAACGTGCATTTACAATCTTCCAATGTCCAAAAGAAAATAAGTAAAATAGGATACCCACCAATTGGTGGAAATGTATCTTTTACATTGATCCAAAATTTAAAATAAATCAAATAACATGAAACTTAACAATTGATGTACTGTAGACCCTTAATTTTTGACCCAGTCCGGCCCAATATATTTTATATAGTCCAAAAATAATTTTTATGTTGTTTTAATTAAATAATATTTATTTTAGTGTTTATTTTTTATAATTTTTAAAAAATAATAAATAAATAAAAATAAAAATCGACGAAGGAAAAATCGGCGACGAAAAAATTCGTTGCCGAAAGTAATTGGTCGAAATGGCCTTGGGCCATTTCGCGCCTGGTAGCCCACTAGTGCACCTAGCTCTCGCAATTTCCTCCCAGTTTCGGTCAGTGCTCGCAATTTCGCCAGCAAAATTTTTCCAACGCAATTTTTTTTGAAACCAAATTATATTTGGTTTTGGTTTTCTTTTCCTGATTAATTATAGTTTCCTTAAACAATTGGAATTAATCTTCAAAATATTTCTATAAATAACACTAAAAAATCATAGAAGAAAGGGGGGAGGAAACTTTTGAAAAAAAAAACCTAGAATTGAGATCGGATAGTGGAACTTCAGATTTGAAAGAAGCAATAAGCAAGCAATTCATAATTCATCAAAGGTAGCAACCTTGCCTTTGTCCTTGTTCATCCAAGAAGCAATTTTTAGTGGAACCAGCTATGCAGGTTTGATCCTTAGTCATAAACTACTCATAGCTTTGTTTCTTTGATTCATAATATTATACACACAAAACCTTGATCTATAAATATGTAGTAACATTGATCTTCATTTCAAAAACCCTAAAAAGTATTCTTATGTTTCCAAAAACCTTAAGAACCCTACTTTTCTGTTTCTTCTAAACCTTAAAAACCCTAAATTTATTTCTTCTATGTCCAAAAAACCTTAATTCGTTTCTTTTGTTTCCAAAAACCTTAAATCATTTTTCTTATTTCCAAAAGATTTTAAAAACTTTAAATTGCTTTCTTCTAATTCTTTTCCAAAATTCCCAAATATTTTCTTAAATCACCAAACCCTAACTCACCTTGTAGTTTCTAAAATCATAATTGCTTTATAAAGCTCTAAACTATTTTCTTCAACCCAAAACCAAAACAGTAAACCCCCAAACCAGTTAATCTAAACCCTAAGATTTCCTAAACCCTAATTCCCTCAAAACTAATACATAAACCCCAAGTTTTCCTAAGCCCTAATCCTTAAAACCTTAAAACCTTATAAACCTAAACATTCAAACTCAATACAATAAATCCAAAACAACAATCCAGTAACCAAGAATTATAAACCTAATGTTTTAATATCCTAAAACCCTAATTTCATAATGTTACCCCTAAACCCTAATTTGATTCATGAAACCCTAATCTATTCCAATTTTCCAAAACCTTTACTGTAGGTTAAACAAATAACAATAATAGTATCTTAAGATTCCAAAACCCTAAAATATTAATTAAAGAACTTTAAATAGAAACAGTAACCCTAATTTGTACCTTTACTTGCTTTATTTATAGATTTGATTATGTATTCTATTATATGCTTTGGTGGTTGATTTATTTAATGTTAATGCCTGATTTGTTTAATTTATCATGGATGGATGTTTACTTTCTATTTTGATTGATATTTAATATCTTTGATGAATGATTTATTTATGATGAATGGTTATTTACTTTTATTGATTTATCTAGATTTCCAAATGTTTTAAGAGGTATGTTTCCACTTTGTGGGTACCTCATTAGTTACATATCATGTAATTTAAATTGCTTTTATGTTTTAGACCAATGTAAAGGACATGTTTCTACCTTTTGGTGGGTGTCTTATTAGTTTAGACATGGATGATGTAAGGACATGTTTCCATCCTCGGAAGGGTGTTCATTTATTTGTTTTGCTTGGACATTGCTTTGATTTTAATATAATGATGCTTTATTTCAATTGTTGCATGTAATATGGATAATATTGTTATATTCAAGGATTTTATAATGTTAAGACTTGTAAAGGAGGCCGGTTCCAATGAATCGGGCGTTGTGGGGGTGCCGGGCCCTTTCTCACCTTCCCCACATGTACCCAACTTTTTGAACCTATCAGGGAGTTGGGGATTCCTTAGGAATCAAGTCATCCACCCCTTTCTTTTTCCCGGTCCGTCCGGGTGGTGACTCTATTTTCTCCAAACTTAGGTTCGTGTTCTCTAAGGCCCAGAGCCTAAACAGTGCCGAAGTCGCAAGAACCATTCCACCGGGAGTAGGGGAAAAAATTCCCGCTCACAGTGGTGACTCCATTGGGGATAAGAGAAGTTGATTCCATTGGTCTTTTTATTATTCTATTCTTTCTTATAATGATATTATCCATTGCATCATATTAGATTGCATCGTGTGCGAGAGTTAGGACGCCCGTGTTACCCGTGTTGTGTTATATAAGGGATACCATACTTTCACTCAAGGTATGGAGATTGAGCATAGCATAACCACTCATAGCCTCATACCATTTGGTATATACTTGCTATGGGAACCTAAGCCTTTTAACCTAAAGACTAAAGCTCATGTAATTGGCCTAGTTACTTTCCTTAAGTTTTACCCCAAATGCATGTTGTTTGACTATGGCTGATTTATCTTGGTTAAAATCATGGCTTATTTGGTTTGTTCTTTCTCTAATATGACCTAAGTACATTGTAAGCTCAAAATAAATTTTTCTTTAAAATCTAAAAGACCAAAGCTATTTTCAAAACTTTTCAAGATGTTCTTTGGATATAAAACTTTTCTAAAAAAAAAACAAATCAAAAATACTCTTCTCATGACCTAAATACTAAGCCCAAAATCCATTTTCTCTAAAATCTTTTTACAATGGGCTTAGAAACAAAATTACTTTCATCCAAACTTTTCTTACGAAGAGCTTGTGTAGACCCTTAATTTTTTACCCAGTCCGGTCCGTTATTTTTTTATAGTCCAAAATAATTTTTGTGGTATTTTAATCTTTATTTTAGTTAAAAATGGTGAAGTGAATAAAAATAAAAATAATAAAAAATGAAAAATGAAAAAAAATAAAAATAAAAATAAAAATTGGCGACTGAAAAATCAACGATGAAAAATTCATCGCCGAAAAGTTTGGGCGAAATGGCCTTGCAGGAAACTCCTATGGGCGAAATGGCCTTGCAGGAAACTCCTATGGGCGAAGTTTGCTCGCCAGTCCTCGTAGCAGCCCGTAGCAATTTTTTTGCCAGCAAAATTTTTTCGACGCAATTTTTTTCAAAACCAAATTCTATTTGGTTTCAATTTCCTTTTCCTAATTAATGATAGTTTCCGTAAACAAATTGAATTAATCATATAAATTCCCTATAAATAAGACTAAAAAAGAAGACAGAAGGGGGATGAATTTTAGGAGAAACTTTTGGAGAAAAATTTTAAAGAGAAAACTTTGGACGATCGGACTGGATTTTAAACTTTGGATTTAGACTTGAACTGTGGAAATTTAGATTTAAGAGGGATAAGCAAGCAAGCAATCAATCCATCAAAGGCAGCCATCTTACCTTTATCCTTGTTCATCCAAGAAGTAATTTTTGGTGGAATGATGAGAACATTTTATACCTATTTTTAGTATGGATTTCTATGTGTTTTTAGTTAATGTTTCGTTTGATTTTGGTTTAAAGTTTGTTTTAAGTGTTTATTTTAGGTTAAAGTGGAAAAACTCCCTTGGATGGTCAAAACAATGAAGAAAGAGCATGAATCAAGCAAGACATGGCCAAGCCAAATCAAGCTTGGCCGTGTCCCTCAAGAGAATTGCATGGCAGTAGCTGACATGACCAGGAGACACGGCCAAGCCACTGGCCGTGTCTCACCCAAGGAGGAAAACCAAAGACCAAGCAAAGAACGAAAGAAAAGAAGCAGAAGCTGACACCATCACATGACATGGCCAGGAGCTTGGCCGTGTCACCCTTGGAAACAAAGAAAAGAATTGAACAAATTAAGAATAGAAGGTGACACACCCAAGTGACACGGCCAAGCCATTTGCCATGTCACATGACATGGCCAGGAGCTTGGCCGTGTCACCTCATGAGACCAAAGAGAAAAGAAAGAAAGGAAGGAAGGCAGTGATGGACACGGCCAACTATCTTGGCCATGTCCCAAGGAGAAATGAGAGACACGACTAAGCCACTCATGGCTTGGCCGTGTCACCTATAAAAAGATGGATTCTTTGGCATGGATTGAGGAACAAAGTGGGGAACAAAATATTGTGCTTGCCAAAAGAAATACTAAATAAAGAGGATGTGGGGAACAAGGGAGAGTGGTTTGAGCTGGAAGTGAGTTGGAAAGCATAGGTTTGAGCTTGGAATGATTTAAAAATAGAAGAAGAGGAAGAAGGAAGGAGTTTAGTTTTTGGGAGTGCTGGGAGGTTTTTGCAGGAGACAGAGACTAGAGACAGAGAAGAGAGGTTTGAGAGGAGGAGGCTTGGGCATACACGGTTTGGGCAAGGAGGGAGTGACACTCTCCTTGACTCTTCATCTTCATCCTCTATTTCCATCCTCTCCACCATCTCCATATTCCATTGGCAAGCTCCTGAAGATTGAAGAAACTACATTGAAAGGGGTTTTTCTATTTTCTCCTTTTAATTACTTTAATGTTGTTGTTGTTGTTGTTGTTGTTGTTGTTGTATTAAGTGTATTGAACATGAACTAAATCATTCTCTATCTAGATATTGATGAACCCTAGCTTACTTGTATAACTAGATAATTTTAATTAATGGAGTTGTTTTATTCTTATGATGCTTAATGATTTATTTCCAATTGATAATAGCATGCTTATTGATTGGTTGCCATTTTCATATTATTGACTTGAGAAAGCTTGATATGAATTGATTACTCATAAGGGTTGAGGATTGATTGGGGTGCTAGAGATAGACTTACAAGATCCTTTGGTTTATAGTTCCTTGTTCTTAATGCAAGATCTACTTAATTGTGTTTGAGAAGAGATTTTGGCACTCTACTTAGTGATTAGAGATTAATTCACTCGAGAGAGGTTTTAGTCTAAGTTAGAGGAATGCCAATTCAACTCTATTATGTGATGTAATTGTGGCTAGGGGGATTCAATATCTGGATAATATTTTTATCATCAAACCTTTTTACACAACACACAATTTATCTTTACTTTCATTTATTTAAGTTAATTGTCTTTAATTACAAAATGACACAAAAATATTAATTTGTTAAACAATAGTTAAGGTTTTCACTAGTACTTGGCCTTGTCCTCAGTGGAAAGATAACTCACTCACTACTCTATTACTTGGGCGACCCGTGCACTTGCGGTATTGCTATAGCACTAGGCGCGACGCACCAATTTTTTGGCGCCGCTGCCGGAGACAATGGTTTCAATACTAGTAATATAATTAAGACTGTTGATTTAGTTTTATTTTTTTTATAAAGAATGTCTGTTTGTTTTCTTTGAATTGTTTGAGTGTTTTTCTTTGAATCGTTTGTTTGTTTTCTATAAATTTGTTTGTTTGTTGTATTTGAATTTGTTTATTTGTTTGTTTTTCTTTAAATTGCTGAGTTTCTTTTGTAAAGATGTAGTTTTCAAGGCACGGGGGAGTTTATGATATGGACTTTAATTCTGACATGGCATGGCAATTTGCGGAGTTAACGAACCAATCTATGCCGCGCCAAGAGATATGTGCAGCATGCGGCAATGTAGGACATATTGCCAATACATGTTTATTTGGTTTTGAACGATACCAAGATTGGTATGAGGAAGAATATGACTACCAAAATTTCTAGTAATACCAAAATTTCCAGCAGATGGGTGGTAATGACCCATATTCCAATTCTTACAATCCAAGTTGGAAAAGCCACCCAAATTTTTATTGGGAAAATCAGTAGTACATTCCACCTCAACAAAATTTTCAGCCTTGCCAAAGAAGTTCTTACTTTCAAGAATAATTTTCAAACCAAGACCACCTTAAGGAATCCACATTGGAGGAAAGATTGAATGCATTCATTCAAAATAGCCCACAAAATGTAGATCAACCTAAGAAACTCACTTTGGAGGAGAGAATGAATGCCTTAATTCAAGATACCAAGAAATTTCAATGCGAGCAATACATAGTGAAAGAATCTTTGCAAGAAATACAGAGGAGGTTGGATGGTCTAGTTGAGCAGCTGGCACATCAACTCCAAGCACACCAAAAGGAGGAGTCTCCTAGCCAATTGGAGAAAACCCAGGTAATCACAAATTTGAGGAATGAACAGGTAATATATAATAATTTTTGTGATTTCTTTGATGCAGGGACCAATCAAGAAGAAAATGGCGAGGATATCCAACCCAACATGAAGGAAATGAGTCAATCAAAGGAGGAGGAGAATTTAGAAGCATTAACTTGGACAGAATTGTATGAACCTCCAAATCCTTTTATGCCACCGATTTCATTCCCATGTAGGCTGGAGGAAGAGAACCAAGGTATGCATATTCCTAAACTCTATGGTATGTCCTATAATGAAGATAGTATAGATAAGCTTGAGTTAGCCATGACCTTAGAAGTAGAGCCTCATATTTCCAATTTAGAAATCAAGGAGAGCAAATTAATATTAAATTATGAGATTGTCGAGAGGAAACTTCCAAGTGCTAAAGAGGATGAGAAAGAGATTCATCCAAACTTGGTTGAACTTCAAAAGACCCCAAAAATTTTGAAATTTGTTTTAGTTGGGGAGAACAATATGTGACCAATGGTCATAACTCCCACTTTTGGGAATGAGAAAGAATAAAAAATGAATATAATAATGTTGCATACTGAAGAATATTTTTACCAAGTTCCTATAGCATTGGAAAATCACCCCAAAACAGTCTTCATGAGTTCTCATTAGCCATTTGCTCACCCAAGGATACTACCTAAGCTTTGCAATGCATTGGGCACATTTCGAAGTTGCATGCTGTCCATCCCCTCAATCATGGGCTCCAATTGTATTATGGGTGGAAGGAGCCCTACACATCGTATATGGGAGCGATGGAAATCAGGTTTCATCTGAACTCTCTTTTAGTTTATGCATGCTCACATTGAGGACAATGTGAAATTTTAAGTGTGGAGTGCATTTTGTGTTTTTTGTTTTCATTTTTAATTACATTTTGTGTTTTGTGTTTTTAATTTTAATTTATTTTTGTGTTAGTTTAGTTAATTTTTTTTCATGTTTTTCTTTGAATAAATGAATTTTGGAAAGTTCAATTGTTATAAATTGTTGATTGATGACCTTTAATTTTTTTTCATGTTTTTCTTTGAATAAATGAATTTGAGAATTGAGTAGAATTGGTGCTTATTGTCAATTTTGTTGGTTTTTCCTTGCACTACCTTTAACCTAGTGAGAAATTGAGCCATCAACTGATTATTCTTATTATGGGTGAACATCTTTGATTGATGACTTGCTAGAACTTGCTTTGACATACATTTTAAGATTACATAAAAATTTCAATTAGGCATCAGGATGATTAAGGCAATTAGGTGAACCCACTTTGGCTTAAAAAGACCAACCCTAATTTTAACCTTAGTTAGCCAATTTTGAGCCTATTTCATTTCTCCTTTTCTTTATTTTTCGCAACACTACCAACCTTGAACCATATTGTTTTAACTCTTACCCTTTTATTAGGTCAAGAGCATTTTAAGAGCATTTATGACCAATTGTTGTGTTGAATTAAGTGTGGGGTTAAATTTAGTAGGTTTAAGATTGCTTAAATATATATATATATATATATCAAATAAAAAAATTAAATAATTGTTGTTATTGTTGAAAGGGTTGGAATATGTTTTGGAATAATCATTACAAGATGTAATAAGTGAGTTCCCTTGAAAAGTTCTCTAAATGTCAAGGGTAGATAAGAGGAAGGTGTTTTGGGATAGTTGGGTTATACATATGATCGATTACTTCATTCTTGAAGTGCTCTTGAACTTAATGTTTAAGCTCACATTTCCTAAATGTCATGCCTCTACCTTAGCCCTATTACAACCCAATAAAAGACCTTTTGATTGATGCTTGATTGTAATTAAGTGTTAGAGATTTGATAGATAAGCAAGCCTATGGCGATAATCTTTCATTGATTGTTATGAGTGTAAACACCACCTTGATCAAACACTTTTCAGAGTTGGTGAGGGAGTGATAACATAGGTTATGCATGGAAAGCCACATAATTGCATTGGTATCGATTTTGTTTGATTTGATATTGATTGCGGATTTAGGGATAGGGAAGTCTTGATGCATTTTTATAACTCTTGAACTTGACAATTTTTGTGTTTAGCTTATTTTAATTTTAGCCTTGCTTGGGGACAAGCAAGGAATTAAGTGTGGGGTATTTGATGAGATCATTTTATACCTATTTTTAGTATGGATTTCGATGTGTTTTTAGTTAATGTTTCATTTGATTTTGGTTTAAAGTTTGTTTTAAGTGTTTGTTTTAGGTTAAAGAGGAAAAACTCCCTTGGATGGTCAAAACAATGAAGAAAGAGCATGAATCAAGCAGGACATAGCCAAGCCAAATCAAGCTTGGCCGTGTCCCTCAAGAGAATTGCATGGAAGTAGCTGACACGGCCAAGCCACTGGCCCTGTCTCACCCAAGGAGGAAAACCAAAGGAACCAAGAAAAGAATGAAAGAAAAGAAGTAGAAGCTGACACCACCACATGACACGGCCAAGCCCCGTGTCACCCTTAGAAACAAAGAAAAGAATTGAACAAATGAAGAACAGAAGGTGACACACCCAAGTGACACGGCCAAGCCACTGGCCGTGTCACATGACACAGCCAGGAGCTTGGCCGTGTCACCTCATGAGACCAAAGAGAAAAGAAAGAAAGAAAGGAAGGCAGCGATGGACACGGCCAACTAGCTTCTCTGTGTCCCAAGGAGAAATGAGAGACACGGCCAAGCCACTCATGGCTTGGCCGTGTCACCTATAAAAAGATGGATTCTTTGGCACGGGTTGAGGAACAAAGTGGGGAACAAAACATTGTGCTTGCCAAAAGAAATACTAAACAAAGAGGATGTGGGGAACAAGGGAGAGTGGTGTGAGCTGGAAGTGAGTTGGAAAGAATGGGTTTGAGCTTGGAATGATTTAAAAAGAGAAGAAGAGGAAGAAGGAGGGAGTTTAGTTTTTGGGAGTGCTGGGAGGTTTTTGCAGGAGACAGAGACCAGAGACAGAACTTTAAATGAGAAACAGTAAACTTCAATTTGTATCTTTACTTACCTTATTTAATTATGTAGTTTATTATATGCTTTGATTTATTTAAGTTCAATGCTTGGTTTATTTAAATTATCATGGATGAATGTTTTTATTTTGATTGATGTTTAATATCTTTGATGAATGATTTATTTATGATGAATGGTTGTTTATCTTTATCGATTTATTTTGATTTCCAAATATTGTAAGAGGTATGTTTCCACTTTGTGGGCACCTCATTAATTAAGTTCTATGTAATTTAAATTGCTTTTATATTTTAGACCAATGTAAAGGACATGTTCTACCTCATGGTGGGTGTCCTATTTAGCTTAGACATGGGTGATGTAAGGGCATGTTTCCATCTTCGGATGGGTGTCCATTTATTTTGTTTTGCTTGGACATTGCTTTGATTTTAATATAACGATGCTTTATTTCAATTATTGTGTGTAATATGGATAATATTGTTATACTTAAGAATTCTATAATATTAAGACCTGTAAAGGAGGCCGATTCCAATGAACCGGGCGTTGTGGAGGTGCTGGGCCATTTCTCACCTTCCCCACACGTACCCAACTTTCCAAACCCATTAGGGCATTGAGGATTCCTTAGGAATCAAGTCATCCACCCCTTCCTTTTTCCCGGCCCGTCCAGGTGGTGACTCCATTTTCTCCGGACTTAGGTCTGTGTTCTCTAAGGCCCATTCCACCGGGAGTGGGGGCAAAAATCCCCTCTCACTGTGGCTACTCCACTGGGGAAAAGAGAAGTTGATTCCATTGGTCTTTATATTATTCTATTCTTTTTTATAATAATATTATCCATTGCATCATATTAGATTGCATCATGTGCGTGAGTTAGGATGCTCGTGTTACCCATGTTGTGTTATGTAAGGGATACCATACTTTCACTCAAGGTATGGAGATCGAGCATGGCATAACCACTCATAGCCTCGTACCATTTGGTATATACTTGCTATGGGAACCTAAGCCTTAAATCATGGCTTATTTGGTTTGTTCTTTTTCTAATATGACCAAAGTATGTTTTAAGCTCAAAATATTTTTTTCTCTAAATCCAAAAGACCAAAGCTATTTTTAAAACTTTTCAAGATGATCTTTGGACATAAAACTTTTCTAAAAACAAATCAAAAAACTCTTTTTACCATGGCCCAAATACTAAGCCCAAAATCCATTTTTTCTAAAATCTTTTTACAATGGGCTTAGAAATAAAATTATCCAACCTTTTCTTATAAAGAGCTTGCAAATTATTTAGGTCAATTATGAAATACCAAAAATCAATTGTGAGCCTAGTTTATACTAAGAAATAATTAATCATGGGCTTGTTCTTGGCATGAATCATTAGTTACTTTTTTAAGTGAGAAATCTATTTATAATAAACCTCTTAATTTAGTTTTAATCCAATATAGCATAAAATCTACTTTAGTTGGTTGAATGGATTAAAACCTAATTAATGGGAATTATAATGGATTGATTTCCATTTTTGAAAATATAACTATTGGTTGAAACGTCCGAGGAAAATATTCGAAAACAAGATAACCCATGTTGGTATTTTGTTAACCATTTATCTAGAAAAAGAGACTCGCCATTTGTGTGTGGATGTTATAAGGTTGGAAGGAACGTCCTAAGTATCTTTCTTTGTTGATTGTTTGTGCATACATGCATACATTTGCATCTCATATCATTGATCATCTCTGGTTCACATCCCTGGATTACGACAGTTCAAAAGCTTACAACAATCCGACTTACACCGGAGATGAAGTATCTAGCAACGAATCAATCACTTGCTCACCAAAAGCAATGGAGCCCGAACAAATTCAAAGAATGGTGGATGATGCCCTTAATACCAAGATTGAAGAAATAAAAGAGGCCATGGCCCAGACCATAAAGAATCAACTAGCTACAATTTTAGCAAACAATGCCGAAGCATCTGCTAGCACCAAGAAAGACAAGGGGAAGGCTAAAGTTGGTGAAGTAGCTTTTGATGATGATAAGGTGATCATTGATGATGATGATTGGGCTCAATGCAACCAAGACCCTCAAGATAAGAAGAAAGAAACAAAGATTGTTGAAAGATCAGCTATGGAGAAAACTGAAACTTCTGATGTTGAAAAGATGATTGCTGATTTAGAAAAGAAATTTGAGAAGAAATTGAAAACTGAAGAAATGTCCGAAGTTGACAAATTATTTGAGCTAGATGAAGAAGTTTCGTACAAGTTCAATATGCCATCTTTTGCAAAGTTTGATGGAACTGAAAATCCTCACATCCATGTAAAGTAGTATATCACTACTATGCAGTCTGCCCGAGCTACTAAGGCTCAAACTCTAAGGTACTTTATGCTCTCATTGGATCCTATTGTCCAAAATTGGTTCAACACCTTGGAGGAAAGTACTCAAAAAGATTAGAAAATGTTGTACAAGGCTTTCATTCAACAATATGGGTATAATGTCGAGCTCGAAGTTACCTTAATGAAAGTTGAGTCCATTAGGCAACTGCCAAATGAGAATTTTGTGTACTATGTGAAAAGATGGAGAAATAAGGCTGCTTTACTCAAGAAAAGGCCCGATAAGGATGATCGTCAGAGGCATCTTGCCCACCTCCGTGAAAGGAACATCACACCCTTATAAGGGATTTCAAAGATCTTCTCCAAGCCAGTTTCCAAATTGAAGAATGTGGAAGGGAGAAGAATCGCTTTTCAGCAAGAAGGAATGAGAAAGGGAATTATCAGCCTAGCAATCAAAGTACGCAAAAAGAAGTTGATGTTAATGCGAATGGTCAAGGAAATAAAAGATAATTCTCAGAATTGGGGAAACATCTATCTTGGGTTTTTAGCAAGCTACAAAAGAAAGGGTTGTTACAACCATTAGCCCCTCGACCTTTGCCAAATCCTTTACCCCCAAAATTTGATACTAAGGCTTTTTGTCAATTTCATCAGACTCAAGGACATGAAATTGATAGGTGTACCCGATTGAAGCATGAGATCCAAGATCTAATCAATAGTGGTAAGCTAATGGAGCCAGACAATCCCAATACCAAGAACAATCTTTTGCCTAAGTTTGGAAGAGTACCTCCACCGGCAACCTTCATGGTGGGAAAATGATTGGAAGAAGATTTTGTTTTATCCTCTTTTCAAGATGGAAATATTGAAGATGTGAAAGGAAAAGAAGCTTAAACTCTACGAACTTTCCTTAGCTTGAATGTTGCTTTTCAATTTTACTTTCTTTATATTTAATTGGAACAATCTTATTTTTCAAATTTAAATTTGTTTGAATAAATTACTTTCATTAAAATTTTTGTTGGTCTTTGTTCATTTTGGTGCTCAACCAATGAGGAATCAAGCTTGATAATTCATGAATTAATGTATCTAGGCATCATGACTTGAATGACTTTACTAGGTAAGGGAATTGCTCTATAGCATTGAGTTGTGTATTCTTACTTAGAGAGGGCTCCTGCATAATGACCTTTGTCTAGGTCCTAGTCAATCTTAGAACATGCTTTGACAAACTTTCAAGGCAAAATTGAACTATGCTTATTTAAGAGAGAGATGATCTAGGCATTGTTTAACGAGCCAACAACTTGTATCCACCCTATTAAATATCAATCCCTAGTTGTCCCTTTGAGCCTTCATAGAATTTTAGCATTCTTTTCATTTGCTTACAAACCCTAACAACCTACCCTAAGCTATTGTGACACTTTTGACAAGTCTTATGATCACTAAGATGAAGAGGCAAGAAGATCAAAGAAAGAAATGAATAGTCAAGACCATGAAGATAGTTTAAGTTCTCAAGACCATAAAGGTAGTTGAAGTTTTTCTAATATCTCCAATATATCAAGACAACATCAGAGTAACAAATGATTTATCCCTGTTAAAGAAGATTTATGTTACTCCACTCATCCATTATTGGAAGCCCAAATTAGTACAAATAAGACAACTCTTTTAGAGCTAGAACCAAACAAAAAAAAACAAAAAAATAAAAGAAAGAAAAAAGAAAAAGAAGAAAAGGAAAAAAAGGAAAAAGAAAAGAAGAAAAAAAGAAGAAAAGAAGAAAAAAGAAAAGAAAAAAAATATAAAACCTAAAAAGATGGTTTAGAAAGCCAACTGAGTTCTCTTTTACCTAAAATAGCAAAAGGCTTTCATTTGGTTTATAAGACAATTTTGACTTGAATTGGTCCAACCCAAATAAAGATTCGATCAAAATCAGAGGAAAAGGAGAAAGACCATCAAGTTCTTGAAAGTTCTATACTTAACAGTCCGACAAGGAAGAAGGACAAAATAATAAAATGCTCAAAGAAAGGGAAGAGCAAGAAAAAGAAAAAGAAAGAAAAGGGAGAAGAAGAAAAGAAATGAATTTGGATAACAAACTTTTTGTAAAGGCAAAGAATGTCTCAATCAAGATCCATACTAATGCCAAGAAGATAGAAGGAATTTGGAGTCTAGCAAGATTTCTCCCAACTGTCTAAAGTTCTAAAAAGAAATTTATAGTGTGAAGGTTTGTCCTTTGTGTCACATCAGCTCCTATCTTAAAATGGCCTTCACTTAAACCCGTGTCCCTTATAGATCCCATTTTAAGCCTATCAAAGACCTGTTGATCTCTCTTGGTAGGTAGAGTCTATTAGTGGAGATAGTTTGAATAAGCATGCATATGAGATAGACAATATTTAAACTCAATGAGACCATTGGCCAAGTAATGTGTATGTGCCTATCTGAAGTGCAACAGTTCTTGCTTAAATAGAAATGATTCCCGAGTTTAGTCTGGTAACTAGGGTTGTCATGTTATAGATATGCATGGGGAATGTGAGAATGACCCATTGGGTCTATCTCGAGTATCACTTTTCTAAAAGCCAAATTCCATACCATGGTGAGGCCAGTCAGGACTGCCTAAAGCTCTGCAAATCGGCCTCCTTTTTAGGTCTAAATATTATATAATTCTTAAATATTATGACATGATTCATACTACATGCAATTTAAAGAAATAAATCATTCATTATATCATTAAAATAGAATAAACAAAATAGGCACCCATCTAAGAATGGAAACATGCACTTACAATGTTCAAAATCCAAAAATACAAACAAATAAATAGGACACCCAAAGATTGGTGGAAATGTGTCCCTTACATTGTTCCAAATCTTTAAAATATAAATTAAATTACGCAAAAACAGCAAAGGCACCCTCAAAGTGGAAACATGCCTTTTAAATTGTCTTTCAAATTCAAATAATTAAATATAATCAAACAATTCAATAAAATCATAAACTCATCACCCATCATAAGCATATAATAATAAATCAAATAATAACATAATTCAATCATTCATATTAAAATATATAATCCAAACATATAGTTTATCATAAAAATTTCAATCCATAATCGTATCTTAATATTAACCCCTAATGAATTATAGTGTGTAACACACCAGCGGAAATTAGGGCTTTATTATGGAATTAGGGTTTGGTTGTGGAAATCAGGGTTTTAGTTTAGAAATCAAGGTTTCAGAGTTTTTTTTTTTAAATGTAAATTAGGGTTTTGGAAAAAAAATTAGGGTTTTAGATTTGTAATTTAGGATTTTGTAATTAGGGTTTTGGAAATCAAATTAGGGTTTTAGATTTTTATCAATTTCAAATATAAACCTATAGCCTACTATAAAGAGAAACCATAAATTTCGTTTGTTGGTGCTTCAAAGATCCAATGATTTTTTATTGTTGCTACTCTTTAATGCTTTCTCCTTTTCGTTTGTTCGAAGTCACTCTTGATCACTCAAGCTCTCCCTTCTGTATTGCTAATTCCCCCCTTCTCTTTGATATCTCTTTGTCTCTCTTTATCTTTTTTAATTGTGGTTTTATTTCTTAGTCACGGCTCCTCCTAATTATTGGCCGCCTCTTTTGTATTTATAAACATCAATTAGGGCAACCTGGCTAAGCGATCCTTATCTTATTCAAACATGTTATGCTACTTATCCGAGTCTTATTAGAATTTAAACCTAACTAAAACTGAACCTAGCCCGTATTAAGGACTCATTGCAAATTGGCATGGCCAATTCACCACGAGATTGGCCCATGCCAAATTCGCCAAGTCCAAGGCTCATGGTGAATTTGCATGACAAATTCGAGCTCATAGCGAATTGGCTATGACAAATTTGCCATGACCAAGGCTCATGGAGAATTTGCATGCCAAATTCTCCATGATCCAATCTCATTGCTAATTTGGCAAGCCAAATTGCTTATGAGCTTGGCTCATATAAGTTTTAGCTCATATTTGGCTCATTTTGAGCCTGGCTGATGCAACTAAACAGAATTGGCCTATATTACAATTGGCTCAAATTCAACTAGACCTAATTCAATCAGATTAAATTTAATTTGGGTCTTTCATTAAAAATAAACTTAATTCAGCCTCTTTTAATTAAAACTAAATATGAATTGGAGCAAAATTTAGGGTCAAAAGATCTCACTCATATTTTAAAACCACACTCCTGTCAGTGTTGTTGCAGTTTTTATTTTTTTCTCATCTTCCCCTATTTTAGAACTTTGTGTTCATTACGTTTTTTTCGGAAAATAATTTATTCTTAAAAGGATACTAATTTATTGGAATAATTTTGGCAGTACAATTTCTTTAATTGAGATTAAAGTTTTGGATGTATTAACAATGGATCTAAATGTCATCCAAATATAGCGACGAATTTTTCTTAGTTTATAAAACATCATTTGATATTCGCTTCTTCATATTAGAATAGTGACTGTTTAGTTGCAGATTGGCAATGGGCCATATTTAGATGAGTATAAATTTGGCGACGGATGAGCGTCAAATGTTTACAAGCTCGGACAAAAATAGCAATGAATTTCAATTCAGCGACGGTTTATCGACTGGTTAGCAATAAATTTGCTTATATTGATGGAAATAGCGACGTATTTCGGCATAATCAGTCAATAGTAGCGTCATTTCAAAATTTCCATACTTGTAAAAAAATATTTTAAACTTTATCACGTACTTTAATAAAATAAATAAAAATATTTATTAGTAGATTAAATATCAAAAATACATATTTTAATGAAAAATATCTAGAAAAAATTCACCAGGGTTTTGTCTATAATTTTGATATCCCAAAAATTAATTTGCACAACCTGCATGAGAAAAACCACACTCCCAAAATAATTTACATTCACTACAACACCAACCCATCATTTGTCTTAAACAATTCACCCACACTCAAAATCTTATAATTT
The DNA here is from genome assembly GCA_947685225.1 of Garcia nutans. NCBI lineage: Eukaryota > Viridiplantae > Streptophyta > Magnoliopsida > Malpighiales > Euphorbiaceae > Garcia > Garcia nutans. Next base: position 23,216,125 of record CANTUV010000007.1, on the reverse strand, counting down.
ACATTTAAAAATAATCATTATTCACATTCACAAAACCTTTCCAAACATCACTTATACAAACTTTACATAATGTGCACAATACATACAAAAACCCAAAATCTCATAATAAAAAATATAAGCATACATGAATGCAGTCGAAAATATTGGTCCTATGGCACCCTTGATCTCCAAATATCATACACACCAAAGATTTCTTTGATCAACAACTCTTTAACCTGTGTGATTCACACAACCGCACTAAGCCATATAGCTTAGTGGTATACAATCTCAAATACAATATTTATCACATTTAAATATAGTTTCTCATAATGTAACTTACACTACTCATACAAAATCTTTACTTTTAAATTTTATAATTCATATAAACATAACAATTCCACACATCTACACGTTGGCTTCAACCACTCCTATACAATTATCAAGTCAAGTTATCACAATATCAATTTCACGGCTCAACTCTGCTCGAGTCCATTCTAAATCTCAATCTCATCGCATGAACTATCTCTGCTCAAGTCTGCTGATGCATGCATAATATTTCTCAACATTAATTCACAAGTAAATGTAAAGGGCTACAAACACACAATAACACTTTTTGTACTTTTCAAATGATCAACTTAATCCTTGATCACTTACACACTATATCACACAAGCATGGGTTACAGTCACAATGTGACCCATTTTCTCATATCATTTCCATGTTCTTATTTTATTTGTTAATTTCTCATTATTTAGTCTTTTTTTTACAATTTAATAACATTTTATTATTTTCCATATTTTTATTTCATCAAATTGCATATCCACAAGTCACATGTACAGTGTGAATCACTTTCCACATCTTTCTCATTGGTCACAAATGTGTCCATATTGGACTTCATACCACATATATCATATATATTTATACAAATCTACATTGAACTTTTGCCAATGAGATACCCATCACATAGTTATGCCACAATGCATAGATTATGTGCATATCCATATTTTGAATTTAATATTATACATACATAATGTCCACTTATATTTAATGAAAATACAAGTTTTAGATAAATGTACTAAGCTCTTTTCTCTTTCCCAAGCCAAACTCTAAACTCCACCTCTTTTATCACTTTAACCTACACATACATAGCCCAACAATAAACAACATTATCTATTTAAAAACACTTACATGCTTATTGATAATCAAATTACCATTATTTATACAATTCTCATCAAAATCTCATTTAAACTCTAAATTCACCACTTACTACTTTATTTAAACTTTATTCTACCAACCTCATTTTCAACATTTAACCTTAAAAACATTACTTATACACCAAAACAACAACAAAACAACTCATTTCCATAATTATCAAACCTCTCCCAAAACCCTAATTACATGGTAGGTCTATAACCCTAACTTCATCCAAACTTACCTTTAATCAATTCTAACCGTAAAATCACAGCATATACACTTAAACAACATTAAATTACTCCATAAAAACAATTTTATGCATTTATATAAAACCATAGTTTATACATATCCAAACCCTAAATCTCAATTTTATCCAAACTTGCTCATAACCAATTTCTAACCATAGAAACATTACATGCATATTAAGATAACATTAAATTCATCCATTTCAATAATTACAATCATCCACACCAAAATCCTAATTTAAACATAACCTTTTCTATAACCTTAAATTTACCAACTTTGTTCATTTCAACTAACCAACCATCATTTCATTACATACTCACCTTATCCACTTTAATTCTATCAATTTAATAATTTTTAATCAACTTTCTCTCTCTAGATTTTCAAAATAGGATCTTAAAATAGAGAAAAACCAAGCTTAGAAAAGTTTTACTTGTTTTCTTGATTTTCCTTCAAAATTCAAATTGATTCTTTAAAAATTTTAGTGAAATTTGATGTGCTTGGAAGAAACTATCTCTCCTTCTCTTTCTCTTCAATCGTTTTTTAGACATGAAAGAAGAAGAAGATAATCTTCTTCTTATAAAAACTTATTTCCCACTCTACCCTCCCTCAAACTATATAATTACGTAATATTTAATTAATTTATTATTATTTATTTCACATTTAATTCCCACCACATAATTTCTTTCTTCGTTTAACTTTTCTTTTTCTTTATTTATTTATTATTATTATTTTATTAAATAATTAATTAATTAGTTAATATTTAATAAATATCCATAGGTCCATCATCTTCCACTCTCTAAAATTAAATTAAATTTTTATTTATTTTATTCATTACGATTTATTATTTTATTATTATCATAATTACTATCTTCCAACACAAATATATACTTTACTCATATTTTACATATACCTTTATGTACATGTTTATATAATGTATATAATATATATATGTAATGTATATTTTTACTCATATGTATATATAATGTTAACCTATGTATACATCAAATACACCTTATATGTATATTATATATATTAAATATATATAATACATATCCAACATATATAATAAATATATGATATGCATATACTATATATACACTAAATATACATTAGGTATATTCATCACCTATTCCTCCAAATACTTATTTAATTTATCTAAGATTACAAATATTACAATATTTATTTAAAATTGAATTTGTCTGCGCATACAATGGAGAATAATTTTTTCCAAATCAAATAATTTTTTTAACGGATTTAATTTGATTTATTCGAATTATTGAAGGCTTGTTAGTGACATATTTTATTTTATCTGAATTACATTTATTTTGGATATTAGCTTCTGCTTTTGGTTAAGTTCACTAAGTAATATTTTAGGATTAAATCTTACTCAAATTTTAAAATCACACTCCATCCAGTGTTATTACAATCTTTATTTTTTCATATCTTCCCTATTTTAGAACATTGCATTCATTTTGTTTTTTCTTTAAAATAATTTATTCTTAAAAAGATACTATTTTATTGGAATAATTTTGGCGGTACAATTTCTTTCATTGAGATTAAATTTTGAGATGTATTAATAATTGATCTAAATGTCATCCAAATATAATGAAAGTTTTTTTTTAGTTTATAAAAACAGTGACATAAATTCGCTTCTTCATATTAGAAAAGTGACTGTGATCAGCGGCGGATTGGCAACAAACCGTATTTAGATGAGTATGAATTTGGCAACGGATGAGCGATGAATTTTTACAAGCTGAGAAAGAAATAGGGAAGGAATTTGGTTCAACAACGGTTTACGAACCAATTAGCCATGACTTTTGCTTATATTTATAGAAATAGCAATGTATTTCGGCTTAGTTAGACAATAGTAGTGGTGGGCTTCGGCCAGGTGATGGACTTTAGTGTTCGCGATAGATTTATTTATTAGTTATTGAATTTATGGAGAAATTTTCTTTAATTACAATTAAATTTTTTGGTCGATTGCCAAAATGTTCCATTTAACTCTATTTATATTTTCAATATATTTTTGATTAATTTGATTTAATTAAAATTAACTCGTATGTGCATTGAAGATAATTTTTTTTATTTCAGACTAAATTATGCAACAGATTTTATTCAAAATTTTCATTGCATCAGTGGCATATTTTAATCCCATACTCCATTCAGCTCTATTACAGTTCTTTATTTTTTCATGTCTTCTCTTCTCTTAGAACATTGCGTGTATCACATTTTTTCTTCAAAATAATTTACTCCTAGAAAGATAATATTTTATTGCAAAAATTTTGGCCATTGAATTTATTTAATTAAGATTGAATGTAGGGATGTATTAGCTATAGAGCTAAATATCAACTTAAGACAGCAACAGATGTTCATGGATTCATATAAAAATAGCGATCTTTTGGCAATGAAATAACAATGGAGTTTATTTAAATAAGTATGAATTTGGCGATGGATTAGCGATTGATTTTGGATAGTTCATATAGAAATAGTATCAAATTTTAGTTTAGTGATGGTTTTTGCTTATTGAGGAAGAAATAGCCGCAGATTCAGATTTAACAACGGTTTGCAGACCAAATTGCAACAAATTTTTGAAATTTATACAGAAATAGCAATAGATATTAGCTATCGATTTTGATTTAGCAAAGGATTAGGGATGGATTTTTAATCCCAGTCTATTGTAGCGACTGACATGTGGTTAGGGATGAATTTTAGTTTTCGCGACAAATTTATTTATCTGTGACTCAACTTATGGAGAAATTTTCTTTGATTCCAATGAATTTTTTTTTATCAATTATCAAAATATCCCATTTGATTCTGTTTAAATTCTCCAACGTATTTTCAATTGATTTTATTTAATTAATTAATTTTTGCATTGAAGATATATATTTTTAATTCAGATTAAATTCTATAACGGATTTTATTTAATTTTGCATTGCAATAGTGGAATATTTATTTAAAATTAAAATTTTCTATGCATGCAATGGAGAAAGATTTTTTTTTCCAAATCAAATAAAATTTTTGACAGATTTTATTTGTTTTATTCAAATTGATATTGAAGGCCTGTTAGTAACAAATTTTATTTTATCCCAATTAAATTTATATTGGATAATAGCTTTCACTTTTGGTTAAGTTCACTCAGTAATATTTTACCATTAGATCTGACAGATTTTAAATCCACACTCAGATATTTGCTTATTCATATTAAAATAGCGATTGTTCAGTGGCGGAATAACAACGAACCTTACTTAGATGAGTATGAATTCAGCGACGGTTTAGCAATAAATTTTTACAAGCTCAGACAAAAATAGTGATGGATTAGCGATGGAATAGCAAATTTATCAGAATGGATTAGCAGTAGAGAGTACTTCCAAAATCTCACTGTAACACATCAAGTTCGATCATACCACAAATCATACCGACCAAACATTTGAATGAGAAAAGAGCTAAAATACACAAAAGGATTCATAGTTAGAAGTACTCTCACTTTCTCAGAGTACCATGAATGTCCAACAGGAATTCAAGAAATTCCAACTGGACTAATGAAGCAAATTTTGTAACTTTCGTGATTTTGGAGAAATTAAATAAGTATTTAGAGATATAAAATTGTATACACTCAATATATATATCTAGAGTATATATAACATATACATATGGTATATTAATTGTATATGTTAGATTAATATATTACATACTTAATATTTAATACACATATAAGGTACATTTGATGTGTATATAAGACACACATTACTTGTGCATATGTGTAATATTCCAAATTTTTTAAAAGTTATAATTTTTAGAAATTTAATAAAAATAAATTATAATTTAAATGGATAAATTAAATTAATGGTTTTAAATGAAAAATGAAGGGGTTTTAAATAAAAAAGTGGCAATATATGTGATATATATGTAAAATATACATAACATATAAAAGTCAACACTTTTTAAAAGAAAAGTCAAAGTAAAAGGGTATTTTGGTAATTAAATCTTAGAAATTCAAAATTTATAAAATAATTAAAATTAAATTATTTTTGAATGGAAGAGGGAATTTATGACTTTTAATTTATTAAATAAATAAATAAATAAATAATTATTAAATTATTTTAATATATATATATATGGTTTAAAATAAAAGATGAAAAGAAAAAGAAAAAAAGAAAATCTTCATCTCTTCTTCTTCTTCTCCATGGCCGCAACCTCCATGGTTGTCTAGCCCAAGATTTTTCTTTTTTCATACTCTGAAATTTGAAGGATTTCAAGTATTCAAGGTGGATTTTTGGTGATTTCCACCAAAATTAGTAAGTTTTCAACTCTTTTCTTTGAATTCTATAGAAATTTGGATTATGTTGAGTTTGGGGTTTTGATGTAGCATGTTATAATTATTGGAATGGGTGTGAATGATGTTATTTTGGGTAGTTAACAATGATTTTAAGGTTGGATTAAAGAAATGGTTGAATTCAAGTTGAGTTTGGTGAAGAGAGAATTTAGGGTTATGGAACATTTGAGTTTTTGAAATCATGAGTTTTAATTATGCATATTGGTTCCAAATGTGTTGTTTTGATGCATAAAAAGGATTTTAAAATCAAATGATGGATTTAGTTAAGTTTGGATAGAGTTTGAAGATGATAGTATTGATTTAGGGTTTTGGAAAAGTGAATTTTCAAAGAATGATTAATTGTTTGATTTTAATGCTTAAATCATGTTATTTAATGATATAAGTGGTGGAAATAAGATTGAAATGATAATTGTATTGAGTTGGAATGGAGATCCTTCAATGGTGAAGGTTATGCCATTTTAGGATTTTGAGCATAAGCATGTGGTTAATTAATGTAATTGGTTTAAACATGCTAAAACATGTTTCTAATGATATTAATAAACTTAAAACACTAATTTTAATGGCTTGATATGGTTTTTCAAAGTTCAAGTGAGGTGAAGCTTAATTTTGGGATTTGGTTTAGAGTGATTTTTAGTTATGGTTTGATGTTGAGAATATCGTAGAATGTGATATTAAATGATTATGTATGATCACATTTGGTATAGGCATTGAGGGAGGTTGATTTGCTTCATCCAAGTGGTGAAGGGCAAGTTGGAAGGATAGGATTGGAGGTAATGTTAAGCTTTCTTTGGGTTGCTAGTGGAGGCATGCACAAACTTTGAATATATTGTTTATATTTGCATGACATTTGGGCTTAACACATATTGGTTGGAAAAATGTGTTAAGTTACTTGGTTCATTGATTGAGTATGAATAATGTGCTATGACATTTGAAATGTCATATATGTTTTAAATGCATTATGACAAGCCATTGACAATGGCTAAATTGTGTAGAATGTGAAATATGTATATTATGTGAAAATGCCCAAAGTAATTGGGTGATGTGTTGTGAATGCAAAAATGAGATATGTGGAATAATGAAATGAATTGATATTGATAAAAATGAGAAAAATGAGAAAAGTGAGAAAAATGAGAAAGATGTGAAAAATGAGAAAAATGAGAAAAAAAATGTGAAAATAAGGCAATGTGCCTAGTTTGATCATGAGAAAATGAGAAAAGTTTTGATAAAGGAATTATAAAAGATTTTGATAATGAGAAATATGAATAAATTGTGTGCCAAACATGGTCAATTCAATTTTCAGAGTTCTGAGTTTGGCGGCATGCCTACGATTGCCTACGGGCTAAACATTGGAATGGTGAAAAGACTAGGTCGTAAGCCAAGCCAACTGATAAATATGATGTTTTTGGGGTGAAAAGACTAGGTCGTAAGCCTCAAAAACTATAGCAGTCTAGCCGGGTTGAGGACTAAGATACTGGGGCCTAAGGGTCTAGCCGGGTTGAGGTCCAAGAGACTAGGGCTATTACATTATCCATGGATATATTGCGTATGGGGCTAGACACATGGTGTCATTATGGACCAAAGCAGTAACTCTAAAATTTGAATAGCATATTAGATCCTTTTTGGGCCCATGCTTGTCTTTGCTTTAATGTGAATTATGAATTTTGATACAATTGAGCAATATAATGCTATGAGTTGTGATTATGAAATATTTGAAAAAATATAAGAAAGTAGAATGATGTGACATCTATATGCATTGTGCATTGGCATTGCATTAACTTTTATTATTATTATCAAAGTTTGTACCACTAGGCTTCGGCTTAGTGCTATTATAATTCGTCGCGCAGGTGTCATGGATGATTTGGTAGAGCCGGAGAGTTCTACTAGACCTGGTCGGGTCTAGGTTTGTATTTATTGAGCTTGAAGAGTTATTTTTGGGTACATAAAGATCAGAGCCAGTTGCCAGCATGTAGATATTTGATATGACAATGTATTTTGATATTATATATGTTATGATATGTTTTTGGAAGTATATAATGTAAATTGTAAAGAACGTTTTGAATAATTTGTTCAGATGGGATTTTATATGTGTTGTTAATTTATATATCTATAAATAAGTATTTTGAGAAAATATAGAGAAATTAAGAAGTATTGGTGAAATGGTGAATTAAATTTTATTGGGAGTGTTTACTTTATGCAGGTTGTGTTTTGCTGAATTTTAGGAACGTTCAAATTACAAACAAAACTCTGGCGAATTTTTTCCAGAGATTTTCATATAAAATATTTATTTTGGATTCATACAACAAGAAAAGAATATTTATATACTATTTATTTTATATATTAGTATTTGAATTCTTAAAACAAAAATGTAAAATTTTGTGACATTTTTATACCGTATATGTGTATTTTACATATGTTGAAAATATGTATTGTACGTATATAGAGTATAAGGGTGTTACATTTATTTTGGTATCAGAGCCTAGGTTTGAGGTTCTCGACTTAGGTGGGTTGTTAGAGAGAGAAAATTGGAATTTTAAAAAAATAATTTTTAATTGTGATGCATGCATTGGCACTGGCAATTTATCTGATTCCTGATGTGGCAATGTCCATTTGATAAAATGGATATGAGTTGAGATGTCGTCTGGGTTGCATAGATTAGAGTGGCGCAGTGGAAGCGTCATTCTAGAGATCATGGATTAAGAATTTTTGGAACTTTTATTTGAAATTTATAATTCATAGCTGATTCAATTGATAAATAAGTGAAATTAGAAAAACAATCTAGGAAATAATTTAAGATATAAAAATAAAAAGTTTGAGAAATGAGCATGATAGTTAGAGAAAATTTTATAGGTGTACTGCAAAGTGATATTGTCTGAATTTTTGGACAAATCTAGAAATGTTGGATGAGTTTGAACATTTAATAGAAAGTTTTTCTATATGTTAGAATCCAATGTATAAAATTTTACAAATTTTAAAGATGGATCTCTAATTAAGAAAAATAAAAGAACACAGATTGTTGAAGTAATTTCAGTAACTCATAATCTGTAGAAATTGAGAAAAAATAAATTTAGAAACTATGGTAAACCAATCCAGAAAAATTTAAAAATTTACACACAATATCATATGTATTCTTGTAACATATGATTAAAATTTCATGAATGTTTATTAAGGTTTGATACATGAAAAAAATTGACAACCGGGTGCTGCCAGAGAAATTATTAAAGAGACAGATTCTCTGATTTTGGAAGATTTAATTTTTAAATATATTAAATCAGCTTGGAAAAATCTAAAACTTTAAATATAAGTCCATATATGTGTCAAGTGAACATGGATAAAATTTTACATGCTTTTATAAAGAATTGGCAAGGAGTATAAAAATTGAAAGTGAGATTGACATGAAACTGAGGAAGTTATGCAGTTTTGTGTGAGTAATAAATTAATTTTATGAGACAAATGAATGAAGAAAATTATAAAAATTTATATGCATATGGGTATAAGTATAGAGGGAATATGGAGTTTTTAATAATTTGCAACAAAGAGTTCATAATTAAAATCAAAAAGTGAAATCATATATGATAGTGAATTATTTATTATGGAATAATGATGCATGATTTAGGGTTGAGTGTGTAAAATTAAAGTATCTAAATGGATGATGTTAATTAGTGTAATGAAATGAATTAGTGTTGTTTAAATGTAAATGTTATGATTTTAAGATTGGAAATGTGACATGGATGAAATTTGGTGAGGTTCATGTTGTTGGTTGCAATATATGAAATTTAAATTTTTGAAATGGGTTTCCATAATTGTGAAAGTGATGTGTTTTGATGTCATATTAATATAAAAATAAAGTTTATAAAGTTAGCTCTTGAAAATGAGATTAATAGAATGAAGTTTAAGTAAAGCAGTAAGTTGAAAATTTTGAGTTGTAAGAGAATTTTGATGAAGATTGTTTAGATGTTGATAGTTTAATGTTTAATAAGCATGGGAGTAATTTTGAATGAGTAATATTATTCATGAAAATATCATGTAACGTGTAATGTGGTTGATAATATAGAAATTTGTTGTGAAATAAAAGGGATATGATTAAGTAAGTAAAAATAAGTTACTTTAGGTAATTGAATTGGAAATGATGAAAAGCGATATGAAGGGTATATGATAAATGCATAAAAAAATGTGAGAGAGATGTCACATTGAAAATGTGACTAAGATTTATGTGAGGTGTTAATATATATATATATATATAATAAGAAACTTTTTTAAGAGATGGGAGATTAAATAATGAAGATGTTAATTATGTTGTGGTCAGAGTATATATATATGTTGAATTGATGAATAACCTAAGTAATGTCGAAAGAATGAGAAATGATAAAGTTCTCTGAAATGTGATAAATGTTAACGTTGTATAGGTTGTATGTAAAAGAGGAATTGAGTATAATTGTATGATTTGTGAAATGAGCTTTTTTTTTCAATATGAACACAAATATGATATATAAGAAAATGTGGAAAGTAAGTCACATTGTGATTATGACTTACGAAGGTGTATGTGGATGATTAAAAAAAATATTATCGAGTGTTTACTACCTTATACAAATATGTGTCTGGTGATATTGAGAATGATATTACATGTATTAATAGACCTAAGAGAGATTAGGTCTTGACCTGTGTAGAGTTAGGTCATGTGATGAATTGAGATTGAGAATGGACCTGAACAGAGCTGGATGGTGAAATTGTAATTTTAAAAAGTGAACTTGATGATTGTATAGTGTTTTGGGCCTAAAGTATAGGCGTATAAATAAGATATTGTAAGAAAAAGGAAAGTATAATGAAGAAAGTATGGAAATGGAAATATATATATATATATATGAATGAAAATTTTTATAAGAGATAGATTAGAAATGGAGTAATAAATGGAAATTGTGTAAATTAGCATATGAACGAATGTGTATATGTAAGAGATGTTAATGATAAAATTGTTGAAACATGAGTTAAGCTAATAATGATCAAGTGATCAAGAGTAAATTGCTTTGAAACTAAGTTGAAACGTGTTAACTTTTTGTGTAGCAAAAGATTAGAAAATGAATATGTGATTTTTGCGATATGAACTAATTAACATTGTGATTGAAAATGTTTGAAGAAGAATGATAGAGGAGCAGTATTTATTTATAAGCCATAGGTGTGACCATTATTATGGCATGACCGTTGGATAGTTTTGGTGAGATTGATAGTTATGCTTCAAGAAACATGGTCAAGACTTATGGTTTGCATAGTTGTATCTTATAATTTTATACTAGAAATTTGTTTATAATTATAGAAAGTGTGGAAACAGAAGAGAATTGTGAAAATATGATGAGCTTTAAATGATGTGTAAGAAAAGTGATTTGTGTAAATAGGGTAACTATAAGAAATGTGAGAAAATGGTAAATGAAAGGAATTATGAAATGTTAAGAGTTATAATGAAGGTGTTTGAAAGTGGTATAAAATAAATAAGTTGATGAAAATGATGTGTAAAGTAAACGAGACTAGGGAAAGTGAATATTATATATAATGATGAATTCGAAGAGAATTAAAATTTAAGAATAAATTTTACCTAATAGAATTAGGTCATGAATTGAAAACAGATTGATGAATTTAAAATAGACTAAAGGTTGGTCAGAATAGAATAAGGTTGTGATGGTCATATTGTGATAGTTAGATCAATTGATCCGAATTGTAATAAGTTTATAAGTATTTATTGAAATTCAATGTGTGTAGTTGTATTAAGAATATTCAAACTATATGATAATGTGCTTAATGCAGTATTCTGATATATATATGCTTATGAAAGGAGCTAAGTTATATTAGTTTCAAATAATTATAAGAGAAAAATGTTAGTTATAGTATAATGGGAATGAATCTTATTAAGGAAATAAGATATTGCTATTATATAATGGTGATGTCAAATTAATATGTGGTAATTGTATAAAGAGTAGGATCAAAGTGAAGATGTGTAAAATTATTGTGTTAAGATAAAAGTTATCAACATTTGAATTTAAGGTGATGACATTATATTTTTTAAGATAATGAAGTGATCAAATATCTTGAGTGCAATAGGTGTGTGGGTATATATATTAAAGAGATGAACTAATTTTTGTTTAATGACAATTCGATTGATGATATGATAATTTGTTGTGACTGTTTGAGTAAATAGATAGTATAATGATGTGTTAGGGAATGGTAAAAAGGAAATTAAAAATGAACCTAAGGGGGAGAATAGAAATTATGTAATTCGGTAAAATAATATTTGGATAATTTATTACCATACTGATAATTTTGAGGACGGAATTATTTAAGGGGGAGAAAATTTTAACAACCATAATTTTGGAGAAATTAAATAAGTATTTAGAGGTATAAAATTGCATATACTCAATATATATATCTAGAGTATATATAACATATACATATGGTATATTAATTGTATATGTTGGATTAATACATTATATACTCAATATTTAATACACATATAAGGTATATTTGATGTGTATATAAGATACACATTACTTGTGCATATGTGTAATATCCCAAATTTTTGAAAAGTTCTAATTTTTGAAAATTTGATAAAATAAATTATAATTTAAATGGATAAATTAAATTAATGGTTTTAAATGAAAAATGAAGGGGTTTTAAATGAAAAAGTGGAACATATATGTGATATATATGTAAAATATACATAACATATAAAAGTCAACACTTTTTAAAAGAAAGGTCAAAGTAAAAGGGTATTTTGGTAATTAAATCTTAGAAATTCAAAATTTATAAAATAATTCAAAAATAAATTATTTTTGAATGGAAGAGTGAATTTATGACTTTTAATTTATTAAATAAATAATTAATAATTAATAATTAATTTAATTTAATATATATATATATATATGGTTTAAAATAAAAGATGAAAAGAAAAAGAAAAAAAGAAAGTCTTCATCTCTTCTTCTTATTCTCCATGGCCGAAACCTCCATGGTTGTCTAGCCCAAGATTTTGCTTTTTCCATACTCCAAAAATTGAAGGATTTCAAGTATTCAAGGTGGATTTTTGGTGATTTCCACCAAAATTAGTAAGTTTTCAACTCTTTTCTTTGAATTCTATAGAAAATTGGATTATGTTGAGTTTGGGGTTTTGATGTAGCATGTTATAATTATTGGAATGGGTGTGTATGATGTTATTTTGGGTAGTTAACAATGATTTTAAGGTTGGATTAAAGAAATGGCTGAATTCAAGTTGAGTTTGGTGAAGAGAGAGAATTTAGGGTTATGGAACATTTGAGTTTTTGAAATCATGAGTTTTAATTATGCAAATTGGTTCCAAATGTGTTGTTTTGATGCATAAACAAGGATTTTAAAATCAAATGATGGATTTAGTTAAGTTTGGATAGAGTTTGAAAATGGTAGTATTGATTTAGGGTTTTGGAAAAGTGAATTTTCAAAGAATGATTAATTGTTTGATTTTAATGCTTAAATCATGTTATTTAATGATATAAGTGGTGGAAATAAGATTGAAATGATAATTGGATTGAGTTGGAATGGAGATCCTTCAATGGTGAAGGTTATGCCATTTTAGGGTTTTGAGCATAAGCATGTGGTTAATTAATATAATTGGTTTAAACATGCTAAAACATGTTTCTAATGATATTAATAAACTTAAAACACTAATTTAAATGGCTTGATATGATTTTTCAAAGTTAAAGTGAGGTGAAGCTTAATTTTCGGATTTGGTTTAGAGTGATGTTTAATTATGGTTTGATGTTGAGAATACCTTAGAATGTGATATTAAATGATTATGCATGATCACATTTGGTATCGGCTTTGAGGGAGGTTGATTTGCTTCATCCAAGTGGTGAAGGGCAAGTTGGAAGGATAAGATTGGAGGTTGTGTTAAGCTTGCTTTGGCTTGCTAGTGGAGGTATGTACAAACATTGAATATATTGTTTATATTTTTGCATGACATTTGGGCTTAACACATTTTGGTTGGAAAATGTGTTAAGTTACTTGGTTCGTTGATTGAGTATGAATAATGTGCTATGACATTTGTAATGTCATATATGTGTTAAATGCATTGTAAAGCCATTGGTAATGGCTAAATTGTGTAGAATGTGAAATATATATATATTATGTGAAAATACCCAAAGTAATTGGGTAATGTGTTGTGAATGCAAAAATAAGATATGTGGAATAATGAAATGAATTGATATTGATAAAAATGAGAAAAATGAGAAAAGTGAGAAAAATGAGAAAGATGTGAAAAATGAGAAAAATGAGAAAAAAATGTGAAAATAAGGCAATGTGCCTAGTTTGATCATGAGAAAATGAGAAAAGTTTTGATAAAGGAATTATGAAAGAATTTGATAATGAGAAATATGAATAAATTGTGTGCCTAGTATGTTATTCAATTTTCACAGTTCTGGTTTTGTTGGCATGCCTACAATTGCCTACGAGCTAAACACTGAAATGGTGAAAATACTGGGTCGTAAGCCAGGCCAGCTGATAAATATGATGTTTTTAGTGTGAAAAAACTGTAGCAGTTTAGCCGGGTTGAGGACCAGGATACTGGGGCCTAAGGGTCTAGCCGGGTTGATGTCCAAGAGACTAGGGCTGTTACATTATCCATTGATATAACTTCTACGTGGCTAGACACATGGTGTCATTATGGACCAAAGCTGTAACTCTGAAATTTGAATAGCATATTAGATCCTTTTTTGGCCCATGCTTGTCTTTGCTTAAACGTGAATTATGAATTATGATACAATTGAGCAATATAATGCTATGAGTTTTGATTATGAAATATTTGAAAAAATATAAGAAAGTAGAATGATGTGACGTCTATATGCATAGTGCATTGGCATTGCATTGAGCTTTTTTGTTATTATCAAAGTTTGTACTACTAGGCTTTGGCTTAGAGCGATTGTAATTCGTCGCGCAGGTGTCATGGATGATTTGGTAGAGCTGGAGAGTTCTACTTGACCTGGTCGGGTCTAGATTTGTATTTATTGAGCTTGAAGAGTTGTTTTTGGGTACATCAAGATCAGAGCCAGTTGTCAGCATGCAGATATTTGATATTACAATGTATTTTGATATTATATATGTTATGATATGTTTTTGGAAGTATATAATGTAAATTGTAAAGAATGTTTTGAATAATTTGTTCAGATGGGATTTTATATGTGTTGTTAATTTATATATCTATATATAAGTATTTTGAGAAAATATGGAGAAATTAAGAAGTATTGGTGAAATGGTGAATTAATTTTTTTTAGCAGTGTTTGCTTTATGCAGGTTGTGTTTTACTGAATTTTGGGAACGTTCAAATTACAAACAAAACTCTGGCGAATTTTTCCCAGAGATTTTCATATAAAATATTTATTTTGGATTCCTATAACAAGCAAAGAATATTTATATAATATTTATTTTATATATTAGTATTTGAATTCTTAAAACAAAAATGTGAAAATTTTTATTAAATCGGTTTGTGACATTTTTATACCGTATATGCGTATTTTATATATGCTGAAAACATATATTATACATATATAGAGTATAAGGGTGTTACAAATTTTCTCCAAGTTATCCAGTAGGGTTCCCGACCAAGAGTAATCCCAAAAATTGGATGGACCAAGGATAGTCTGATTGGACCTGATGCAAGTCCAACCAAACTATTTAAAAATTACATAAGTCAGAAGTCGTCGCATCTCCACTCAATAAGTTGAAGCCACGTGGGCCAGCCATTGGAAGATCATTAAGCAGAATTTCAATTACTCTGACCAGACCATGCAAAAGCTAAGACAGATGAGTCCAACCATGAAATTGCTTTGGCAGAGAAATTAATGGAAGACAAGAATCAAACATGTTAGTCCCAACATCAAACGACTAATTCTTGGCTTGAAGGCTATAAAAACCATAAGTAACTTCATTTTTAAGTAAGATTGTGATTGTAGTAGCCTACTTTAACATCTTTCTTTCCTTTTCATCAAATCATTTTTTTTTGTATTAATTGAGTATTGGGTGTGAGCATTAAATACCATTTTAAGTTTGAGTGTGAGCTTGGAAACACTTAGGTTTTGAGAGTGAGCCTGGGAAAACTCTTGTAAGGGTTCTGAGGAGTGATCTCAAACCATTGTATTAGTTTGGTGTGAGGTAGTGAAAATACAAAGTTAGAGCTAAGCTAGTAAAAACTCAAAGTTAGTGAAACCTTAACAAGTTGTTAAGAAAGTCGATGTAGGATCAAGGTAAATCCGAACCACTATAAATCTTATTGTACAACTACATTTCTTGTTCTTTTTTATTTTCAATTTGTTATCATCTTTTAAACCAAACCAATTCACCTCCCCTCTTAGTTGCTATCTTAGGATAACTATTGGTATCAGAGCTTATTAATTTCTTAAACTTAATTGTGAAATTTGGTAAAAAATGGCAACCTCTTCTTCATCTGTCTCTCATGGAAATCTTAACTCTTTTCTTAGACCATACTTTAATGGAACCGATTATTCCTATTGGAAACACAAAATGTTTTTGTTTCTAGATAGCGAGGGAATAGAGCTTTGGGATTATGTTGAAAGTGAGTGGAAACCTCCTACTCATGAAGTTGAGGGTGTCCAAGGTCCTCTTCCCAATCCACAATGGTCAAATGCCAACATAAAATATATATTCAAAAACTATAGGGCAACCTCCATCTTGATGAATTCTATTTCAAGAGAAGAAGGTGGGAGAGTCCAACATCTCACTTGTGCACATTGCATTTGGAAAAATCTTGAGAACTATCATGAGGGTACTACCCAAGTGAGGCCGACCAAGAAGCAAATGTATATACATGAGTATGAGCTATTCAAGATGAAGCCCAATGAAAATGTTACCGACATGATGAATCTTTTGCTTGCCATCGTCAATGAATTAAATAAATATGGTAAGATATATGATCAAGATGAAGTCAATTGAAAAATCTTTAGAGCACTTAGAGCCAAGAAGAACTTTGAGTCTGAGGTTTCTTTAATTGAAGAAGCTCATGATCTTAGCTCCTTGAGAACCGATGAACTTGTCAAAAAACTACTCACCTTTGAATTGTATACTGAAAGAGATGAAGAACATGGCGAGAAGGATAAGAGGAAAGTAATAGCTCTTAAATAAATCAAAGAAGTTGAGAGCTCAAGCAATGAAGATAGTGATGATGAAGAAGAAATGGCAATGTTTTCAAAAAGAGTGAATGATTGGAAGAGAAAGAGAAGATTGCAAGCTAACGAAGGTACACTTTCTAAAGCTTCCTTCAAAGATAAAAAGAATGAAGTAAAATGCTATCAAGTCAGATTGATTTAAATTGAAGAACAAAAAGAAATGGGATAAAGAAAAGAAGAAATCACTCAAAGCTACATGGGATGACTCTTCCTCAACTGAAGAAGAATAAGAAGAAGAGGAAGAAATTGCCAATCTATGTCTCATGGCTATTAAGAATGAAAAGGACTCCAATGAGGTATGCCTAAAATCTACTATCAATGAGAGTTCTTGGTTTGTGGATTTTGGATGTTCAAGGCACATGATAGGAATGCAAAGCTTTTTACAACTCTCACTTATAAGCATAGAGGTAATGTTACTTTTGGAAATAATGCTAAATGTAAAATAATTGGCATTGGCTCCATTGGCATGGTAAAAATTTGATTGAAAATGTTTGGCTTGTTGATGGGTTGAAACACAATTTGCTTATTGTAAGTCAATTGTGTGATAAAGGATATGATGTAAGTTTTGAATCCAAAGGATGCAAAGTTACCAATTCAAATGGTGAAATTGCATTCAAAGGAGCTAGAGTTAGCAACACATATAAAATTGACATATTCCAACAATGCATTTGAATGTTTGATCTCTATTAGCAATAATGCTTGGTTATGGCATAGAAGACCAGGACATGCTGGTATGGATCATTTGCAATGCATTAGTAAAGAAGAACTAGTTGATGGACTTCCTAAAGTTAAATTTGACAAAGCTAGAACATGTGAACCATGTCAATTTGGTAAGCAACATAAAAGTTCATTTAAATCCAAAAATGTTGTGAGTACATCTAGACCTTTGGAACTTATTCACTTGGATTTGTTTGAACCAAATAGAGTTGCTAGCATAAGTGGCAAACTATTTATTTGTACTTGTTGATGACTACCCAAGGTTTATATGGGTAAATTTCTTAACTCAAAAGAATGAAGCTTTTAATCATTTTAAGACATTTAAAAAAAGAGTTGAAAATGAAAAAGGCAATGTGGTCACATCTATTAGAAGTGATCATGACAAAGAATTTGAAAATGAGAATTTTGAAAATTTTTGCAATGAACTTGGTATTTCGCATAACTTTTTAGCTCCGAGAACACCATAACAAAATGGTATGGTTGAAAGAAAAAATAGAACCTTGATTGAAATGGCTAGAACAATGCTCAATGAGTATGACTTACCATCTTACTTTCGGACAAAAGCCGTTAATACCGCCTGTTACATTTCAAATTGTGTTTATAAAAGGCCATTGATAAACAAAACTTTATATTAGCTATGGAATGGAAGAATACCTAATATTTCATACCTTAGAGTATTTGGATGCAAATGCTTTATATTAAACACCAAGGATAATCTTGAAAAATTATCATCCAAATCAGATGAAGGCATATTCTTAGGATATTCATCATCTAGCAAAGCATATAGAGTATTTAACAAAAGAACTCTAGCAGTTGATGAATCAATGCATGTTGTTTTTGATGAATCTTCTAAACTTGATCAAAGAAAAGGTAGTGTTTTTGATGATTTTGTAGGTACACTTGAATAACAATAAATAATTGATGCTCCAAAGAACAATCATGATGAACAAGAAGTGGAGACTCAAGAGCTACCTAAGGATTGGGAATACAATAAGGATCATCCAAAAGAACTCATCATTCGTGAAACATCAAAGGGAGTAACTACTAGATCCAAATTTAAACACTTATATAGTAATTTTGCATTTGTTTCTCAAATTGAGCTAAGGACCATTGATGATGCTCTTAGTGATGAATGTTGGCTGATTGCTATGCAAGATAAACTCAACCAACTAAACCTAAAGACCATCCAATTATAGGATTTAATGGATATATAGAAATAAGCTTGATGAAAATGGTCTAATTACTAGAAATAAAGCTAGATTGGTAGCCAAAGGGTATAACCAAGAGGAAGGCATAGGCTATGATGAGACATTTGCCTCCGTTGCTAGATTAGAAGCTATTAGGATACTACTTGCATTTGCATGTCACGTGAATTTTAAACTTTTTCAAATGGATATTAAAAGTGCATTTCTAAATGGATTTATCAATGAAAAAGTTTATGTTAAACAACGTCCTAGTTTTAAAGATTATAAACTTCCTAATCATGTCTTTAAACTTACCAAAGCACTATTGGATTGAAACAATCCCCAAGAGCTTGGTATGATAGACTTAGTGCATATTTGATTAAAAATGGTTTTTCAAAAGGCAAAGTTGACACAACCCTCTTTGTTTAAAAGAATAGGCATAACCTATTGATTGTATAAATTTATGTTGATGACATTATATTTGGTGCTACTAATGAATCCTTGTGTAAAGAATTTGCTTCTTGTATGACTAGGGAATTTGAAATAAGCATGATGGGTGAACTCAAATTCTTCCTTAGACTACAAATCAAGCAATGCAAAGATGAGATTTTCATCAACCAATCCAAGTACATAAAGGAACTCTGCAAGAAATTTGAAATGAATGGTTGCAAGTCCAGCAAGATTCCCATAAACACATCCAAGCTTGACAAGGATGAAAATGGTAATGTAGTACATGAGAAGAAATATTGAGGTATCATCGAATCTCTATTTTACTTAACCGCATCTAGACCCGATATAATATATAGTATATGTTTATGTGCTAGATTTCAATCATACCCTAGGGAATCACATTTGAATGCTACTAAAAGAATTTTGAAATACTTAAATGGTACATTGAGTTTAGGACTTTGGTATCCTAGGATTACATCATTTGACATACTAGGCTTTTCAGATGTCGATTATGCCGATAGTCTTTTGGATAGAAAGAGCACAATCGGGGTATGTCATTTTCTTGATGAATGCCTAGTTTCTTGGTTTTGCAAGAAACAAGTGTCGGTTGCCCTATCTACCACGAAAGCCGAATATGTTGTTGTATGTTTTTGTTGTACTCAAGTTCTTTGGATGAAACAACAATTACTTGATTATAGAAAAACTTTTGAACACATTCCCATTACGTGTGATAACACTACTACCATAAATCTATCTAAAAATCCAATTCAACATTCTAGGTCAAAACATATAGATATTAGGCACCATTTCTTAAGAGACAATGTCAAAAACCAAAATATTATCTTAGAGTCCATTGATACACAAAACCAACTTGCTAACATATTCACTAAACCCTTAAATGAAGAAAGAATGAACTTCATAAAATAACACTTAGGAATGATAGATGGTAGTCCAATTTTATAAGCTTTAAATTGCTTGAAAACCTACTTTACTTAATCCAAATTTAATGTTAATATCTATTTTTGATCAAACACTTGTATCTTCAAACATCCTTTTCTTCAAAAAAAATTTGATTTTTAAAAGTTTTCCGATTGGACCAACCATAAGTCCGACCATACTTATTTGAAAATTCTTAATTTCAATTTTTCTGTAAAAGTATGACCATACTCTCTATGGTACGATTGGAATTTTTCAAAAATTTATGACCGTTATGCTTAAAAACTAAATTTCATTCAGTCTTTACATAGTCCAACAGTACTTTTCAAAATTTTCAAATTTCACCACTGGATTTGTAAAGTTCGACTGCACTTTCCCTTTGAATTTAAAATTTTCTAGCTGTTGAAACTCAATCAAAATATGGATATTTTGTCTCTAACAGCTATAAACAGCTATTGTTTCATCCTAAACACTATAAATACCCTCTAATATCAGTTTTTATAATCCTTTATCAAAATATAAACACTTAAACACTAAAAGCACTCAAACCCTCTTAAAATCAAACTTTGTTCTTCATCTATTTCTCTTAAATTAAATAATGGCTCCTAAAGAACACAAGAATAAGGCTTTAAGAGCTGAGAAAGGTAAGGGTGTTGCTACTCCTTCTCTAGAAGAACCTCTTAGAAGAAGCCACAAGATAAGATTTAGAGATGAGGAAGAAAGGCAAAGGTATGCAATTCTCAAAGATAAACCTATAGAACTAAACCGTCTCTTCTCTACCCTCACCCTAGAATCATCAACATTGAAAATGACATTAGGGGTTGTCTTAGAACCTTAGGATGGGAAATTTTATGTTCTTGGAGAGTGATGACCTTGGTTGGGAGACCTTAGCAAAGGAATTTCTCACAACCTTGGTTGTTAGCAAGAAGAGCACAAATCCTTTAGTCTATTAGTGTGTCTCCTTTATGTTATTCAACCAAAAATATGGCCTTACCTTAGAGGATTTCTCATCCATTTGGGGATTTTAACTAGAAGGTACCTCTCACATATCAACCTCTCCTCTAACTCATGAAGTTCAATTGGATTTTTGGAAAGAAATTTCCATGGAAACTTCTCTTCATAAACAAACCAATGCCAAGAATCTTAGGACCCTCACTTATTGGATGTTACATAGGATCATCACTTATACTATAAGTGCTAGGGGGAAGGGCACTGAGAAAGTCACCAAATAAACTTACTCTTTCTATTTTTTCTTGATTAGAGGTCAACCAATCCAAATGGGAAAATTCCTAATTGACACCTTCCTACACATTAGGAAAATAAAATCAGGGCTTATCCTTCTCTCTTCACAAATCACATAAATAGCCAAATATGTTGATGCACTTACACCAACAAACAAAGCGACACTCTCCAATCCTCTAAATCCTACAAAAAAAATCCATAAACATAGGCTATCTCCAACATACTAAATGTATTAGGGATGATGATGGGAACTATGTTTACATCTTAGGAGCACTAGGTGTTAGGGCTCAATGAAGGAAAAGACCAAGGATTATAGAGGAAGGTGAAGAGGCTTTCCAAATGAAATGCCTAAGAACCCCAACTCTAAGACCTCAATCTTCCATCCTCCAACTTCTTCAAGACATTCAAGGACAAATGAACTCATAAAGCTTAAAAATAGAGAAAATTACCAATGATATCTCTCATCTTCACCTTGACATTCAAACCATCCAAGAAGCTTTGAGGTTATCAAAATGTTTTGAAGATGAACCATGTTTTTTCCCCTCCATTCATGGCTATCCTCAAGAAGAAGAAGGAGAAGTTGCTACCTCTCAACCAAGGGAACATAGGAAGGGGAGCATGGAGAAGAGGAATATGAAGAAGAAGAAAAGGGAGATGAAGAAGAAGAGGATGAAGAAAGCAAAAATGGTGATTAGACTTTAGGATTCTTGTTTGCTATCACATTGTACTTGTGTTTGTTTAATCAATGAAATTGTTATTGATTTCTTTTTAATGAAATTGCTTTTGCTTTCTCATTAATGATATTGCATTCAAATTGCATATTTTCTTTTTTTGCCTTTCTTAAAGGGGGAGAAAAACTTGAAAATTGAATAACTATTACATTTGAATTGGAAAATTAAACAAAGACATTGTAAATAATCAATTCAAATGAAGCATTCATTAAGGGGGAGCATATTAAACAGTTTTGACACTTTTAAATTCAATTTAATTGCCAAAGTCAAAAAGAGAGAGATTGTTAACCAAATCCTCCTATTTTTTATCTTAGGCAATCAAATTGAATTTAACTAACACTTGCACCAAGTTACATTTTGCAGGAAGTTATTTCTTTTGAAGAAACCATGATAAGTCTGATTAGACCACCTAGAAGTCCGACCGAACTATTGATGACCAAACAAGCCAAAAGACATATAAGGTTTCACAGTGTAGAGTACTCTTAAAATCTCATTGTACCACATTAAGTTCGATCAACCACATGTCATACCGTTTGGACCTTTGAATGAGAAAATAGCCAAAACCCACAAAAGGATTCATGGTCAGAAGTACTCCCGCTCTCTTAAAATACCATAGAAGTTTGACCGGACTTCAAGAAATTTAGACTTAAATAGTGAAGCCAATTTTCTCCAAGTTATCCAGTAGGGTTCTTGACTAAGGGTATACCCAAAAATTGGATGGACCAAGGATAGTCTGACCAAACCTGATGCACATCCGACTGAACTATTTAAAAATTACATAAGTCAGAAGCTGTTGCATCTCCACTCAATAAGTGGAAGCCATGTGGACCAACCGTTGGAAGAGCATTAAGCAAAATTTCAATTACTCTGACCGGGCCATACAAAATCCAACTGGCATCACTGATTTTAGACCAGACCCTGATGAGTTCAACCATGAAATTGCTCTGGAAGAGAAATTAATGAAAGACAAGTATCAAACATGTTGGCCTCAATATCAAATGACTATTTCTTGGCTTGAAGGCTATAAAAACCATAAGTAACTTCATTTTTAAGTAAGTTTGTATTTGTAAGAGCCTACTTTAACATCTTTCTTTCCTTTGTATCAAAATCACTTTTTGTATTAATTGAGTATTGGGCATGAGCATTAAACATCATCATAAGTTTGAGTGTGAGCTTGAAAATACTTAGATTGTGAGAGTGAGCCTGGAAAAACTCTTCTAAGGGTTATGAGGAGTGATCTCAAACCATTGTATTTAGTTTGGTGTGAGCTAGAGAAAACACCAAGTTAGAGTTAAGCTTGTAAAAAACGCAAAGCTAGTGGAACCTTAACAAGTTGTTGAGGAAGTGGATGTAGGATCAAGGTAAATCTAAACCACTAAAAATCTTTGTGTTCATTGTTCCATTTTCTACTTAATCTTCTTGTACATCTTCTACATTTCTTGTCCTTTTTTATTTTGAATTTTCCAACAACTTTTAAACCAAACCATTTCACCCCCCTCTTGGTTACTATCTTGGGACAACAAGTTTCATTACAGTTCATTATTTTTTTCATGTCTTCTCTTCTTTTAGAATGTTGCGTATATCACATTTTTTTCAAAATAATTTACTCTTGGAAAGATATTATTTTACTAAAATTATTTTAGCAGTTGAATTTATTTAATTGAGATTAAATTTAGGGACATATTAGCTACGGATCTAAATATCAACTTAAGATAGCGACGGATGTTCGCTGATTCAGATAAAATAGCGATCTTTTGACGATAGAATAACAAAGAAGCTTATTTAAATAAATATGAATTTTGTGATGGATTAGCAATGGATTTTGGATAGTTCATACAAAAATAGTGACAAAATTCAGTTTAGCAATTGATTAGCGACATTTTTTTTATTAGTGAGGTAGAAATAACAACAGATTTAGATTTAGCGAAGGTTTGCTACCCAATTAGCGGTGGTTTTTGGTAATTCATACAGAAACCGTGGCGAATATTGGCTATAGATTAGTGACCAATTTTGATTTGGCAACAAATTAGCAATGGATTTTTTACCTTAGCCTACTGTAGCGACGAACTTGTGTTTAGTGACGATTAGCGAGAAATTAGCGATGACTTTTAGTTTTCACGATGAATTTAATTATTTGTGATTGAATTTATAGAGAAATTTTCTTTGATTTGAATGAAATTTTTCGATCCATTATCAAAATTTTACATTTGATTTTGTTTAAATTTTGCAATGTATATTCATTTATTTTATTTTAATTTAATTAATTTGTTTATGCATTGAAGATATATATATTTTTTTAATTCAAATTAAATTCAACAATGAATTTTATTTAATTTTTCATTGCATTAGTAGAGTATTTATTTAAAATTGAATTTGTTTGGGCATGCGATGGAGAAAGATTTTTTCCTAATCAAATAAAATTTTTTGATTGATTTAATTTTTTTTATTCAAATTGATATTGAAGGCTTGTTAGTGACATTTTTTATTTTATCCCAATTAAATTTAAATTGGATATTAGCATTTGCTTTATGTCATGTTCACTCAGTAATATTTTACTATTAGATCTCACTCAGATTTTAGAACTACACTCCAGCCGGTGTTATTACGATTTTTATTTTTTCACATCTTCCCTTCTTTAGAACTTTGCATTTATTATGTTTTTTCTTTAAAATAATTTATTCTTAAAAAGATACTATTTTATTGAAATAATTTCATGGGTCCAATTTCTGTAATTGAGATTAATTTTTGGGACATATTAGCAACAGTTTACCAACCAATTAGAGATGGCTTTTTTCTTATACAGACGGAAATAGCAACAAATTTTGACTTAGTCAGCCAATACCACTAACGGACTTCAATCTAGCGATGACCTTCAGTGTTCGCGATAGATTTATTTATTCGTGATTGAATTTGTGGAGAAATTTTCTTCAATTGCAATTAAATTTTTTGGTCGATTGTCAAAATGTTCCATTTAACTTTGTTTAAATTTTGCAACACATTTTCAATTAATTTTATTTAATTAAAATTAACTCATTTGTACATTGAAGATATTTTTTTACTCAAAAGAAATTCAATTTTTCATTGCATTAGCGCCATATTTCAGTCCCACGTTCCATTCAATTTTATTATAGTTATTTATTTTTTCATATCTTCTCTTCTCTTAGAACTTTGTGTATATCATGTTTTTTCTTCAAAATAATTTACTCCTGAAAAGATAATATTTTATTGGAATAATTTTGGTAGTCAAATTTATTTAGTTGAGATTAAATTTAAGGACATATTAGCTACGAACTAAGTATCAACTTAGGATAGAGATGGATGTTTACTGATTCATATAAAAATAGCAATTTTTTAGCGGCGAAATAACAATGGAACTTATTTAAATGAATATGAATTTGACGACGGATTAGCGATTAATTTTGGATAGTTAATATACAATAGTGACAGATTTTGGTTTAACGAACAATTAGTGACATTTTTTGCTTATTGAGGCAGAAATAACGACGGATTAGCAACGAATTTAGATTTAGCTATAGTTTGCCTACCCATTGGCGACAATTTTTGTCTTTCATACAAAAATAGTGATAAATATTAGCGACATTTTATCGACCAATTTCAATTTAGCAATGGAATAGCAACATATTTTTTCCCTTAGCCTATTTTAGCGATGGATTAGCAATGGACTTGTTTTTAGCGACGAATTAGCAATCAATTAGCGACAACTTTTAGTTTTCATGACAAATTTATTTATCTGTGATTGAATTTATAGAGAAATTATTAGCGACCGATTAGTGATGGCTTTTACTTATTGAGGAAGAAATAACATCGAATTAGCGACATATTTAGATTTAGTGATGGTTTGCCAACCAATTAGCCACGTTTTTTGTCATTCATGCAAAAATAGGGGCAGATATTAGCGATGATTTAGCGACATATTTTTTTTCCTCAGCCTACTACAGTGACAGATTTTGTTTAGCGACGAACTTTTGTTTAATGACAGATTAGAGACCAATTAGTAATGTTTTTGAGTTTTTGTGACAAATTTATTTATCTCTAACTGAATTTATGGATAAATTTTCTTTGATTCCAATGAATTTTTTTTATCAATTATCTAAATAATTCATCTCATTATGTTAGATTTTGTAATGTATTTTTGATTAATTTAATTTAATTTAATTAATTAATTTGTGTATTGAGGGTATATTTTGTTTATTTCATTTTTAATTCTACGACGATTTTATTTAATTTTGCATCGCATTTATGGAATATTTATTTAAAATTGATTTTTCTGTGCATGCAACGGAGAAAGATTTTTTTCCAAATCAAAAAAAATTTTTCGACGGATTTAATTTGTTTTTTCAAAATGATATTAAAGGCTTGTTAGTGACATTTTATTTTATCCGAAATAAATATATATTGGATATTAACTTTTACTTTTGATTAAGTTCACTCAATAGTGTTTTCCCATTAGATATTACTTAGATTTTAAAATCGCACTCCAGCCGGTGTTGTTGCAGTTTTTATTTTTTTCACATCTTCCCTTCTTATAGAACTTTGTGTTTATTACGTTTTTTCTTTAAAATAATTTTTTCTTAAAAAGATTCTATTTTATTGGAATAATTTTGGTGGTGTAATTTCTTTAACTGATATTAAATTATGGGATGTATTTGCAAAGGATCTAAACTTCATCCAAATATAGCGATGAATTTTTCTTAGTTCATAAATACAGCAGTGGATATTCGCCTACCAATATTAAAATAGTGACTGTTTAGTGGCTGTTTAGATCATATTTGTACCAGTTTTTAGTGTGATTTTTATATGTTTTTAGTTAATGTTTTGATTGATTTTTGTTTTAAGTTTGTTTAAAGTGTTGTTTTTAAGTTTAGGTGCAAAAACACCCTTGGAAGATCAAAACAGTGCAAGAAAAGCATGAACCAAGTAAAACATGGCCAAGCCAATTCAAGCTTGGCCGTGTCCCTCAAAGAATGGTGATGGCAGAGCTTGACACGGCCAAGAGACACGGCCAAGGCACTGGCCGTGTCTCATTCAAAGAGCAAAATAAAGAACAAAGCAAAGAAAGAGCAAAAATGAAGAAGCAGGAAGAGACACACCCAAGAGACACGGCCAAGCCACTGGCCGTGTCACATGACATGGCCAGCAAGCTTGGCTATGTCCCATCTTGAGCCAAAGAAGAGAAGGAAAAGAAGCAAATAGAGGTGGACACACTTAGTGACATGGCCAAGCCACTGGCCGTGTCACATGACACGACCAGCAAGCTTGGTCGTGTCCCATTTCATGCCAAAGAACAAGAGAGCAAGCAAAGAAGGAAAGAAAAGAGACAGTAGTGGACACACCCACTTGACACGGCCAAGCTAGTGGCCGTGTCATGTGCTTGGCCATGTCACCCCTTGAGACCAAAAGAAAAGAAAGAAAAAGAAAGAAAGAAAGATGGCAGTGAAGGACATGGCCAGATGGCTTGGCCGTGTCCCAAAGAAAAAACAAGAGACACGGCCAAGCCACTCTTGGCTTGGCCATGTCACACAAAAAATATTTGAATTTTTCTACACGAAGTGGGGGACAAAGTGGGGAACAAGGCCTTGTGCTTGCCAAAAGAAATACTAAACAAAGAAATAGTGGGGAACAAAGTAAAATGGTGTGAGTTGGAAGGCATGAATGTGTATTTTTTATTGAATTAAAAGGAGAGGAAGAGGAAATTGAAAAGAGTTCTTCTTGGTTCTTGAACAATTTCTGCAAAAACGTGGGAGAGGGAGAGAGTGACACTCTCCCTTGTCCCTTCATCTTCATCTCCATTTCCATTCTCTCCACCTTCTCCATCTTCCATTGATAAGATCTTTGAGGTTCTTTGGGATAAATTGGGTTAACAAGCTCTTAAAGGTTGAAGAAGCTTCATTGAAGGGATTGGTGACTTGAGAAAGCTCCATTCCATCTTCCAAAGGCAAAATCAATTGAAGGGTTGGTGACTTGAGAAAGCTCCATCCAAAGGTTTGGTGACTTAAGAAAGCTCCATCCAAAGATTTGGTGACTTGAGAAAGCTCCATTCCATATTGCAAGGGGAATCAACCATTGAAGAGGGCTTGAGTTCTTCATCAAATACATCAAATGGAGCTAGGAGGAAGACTAGCAATCCTACTCTTGGCATCTTCACAAGGGGTTTTTCTATTCTCTCTTTTAATTCAATTCTTATTATTGTTGTTGTATTAAGAGATTGATATTGCAATGGACAATTTGTATTTGTTTTATATTGAGTTGAATGAATATTTTAAATTGATGATGTTGAGCTAAATACCCATGCCTAGGGTTTGTAGTATATTTGGTTGAATGTTTTGATTTGATATTTCCATTGATATTCCTTGTTGTTGGTTGATTGTATTGTATTAAATGCTAGGTTGATAGATTAGCTACCTATTGATCTTTGAATATTGGATGACGGACTGAGAGGTGAAATCCGATATCGGAACTATATAATCGACCACCCTATGAATGAATTAGAAATATAAGTTCTAGGGTTTATTAATTTGGTAATGTAAAAGAATTGGTCATTGTTAATTCATGAATGTGAGAACTAATGGATTGGTAATTGACTAATTAACCTTAAGGAACAAATTAATTACAAGGTTATGTTAATGGATAATTGAGAATTGAGCTTTGATTGAATGGACCTATGACCCTAGGCACCTTCCCAAGAATCGATTTGATCTTGTACAACCTTCACACATCAACCCTACGCACGTTAATTTTAGGTTTAAATTGTCCTTCCACAATTCCGAACAACAAATACTTCCATATTAAAATAACTTGTCAATCAAGCTATTACGAACCACACCTTCTTGGGGAAACGACCTTGGGGCGTTCACTTTTGCTACAGCTACCTCGTATACTTGCGAGTAACGCTTTGTAGTAGAACTTAATTCGAGCGCAACAGTGGCACAATGGAAATGGACCTTATTTAAATGAGTATGAATTTGACGATGGATTAGCGGTGAATTTTTACAAGCTCAGATAGAAATAACGATTGATAAGCTACATAATTTAGTTCAGCAATGGTTTACAGACCGATTAGCAACGACTTTTGCTTATGTAGATGAAAAATAGCATTGAATTTTGGCTTAGTTAGCCAATAGGAGCAGCTGACTTCGGTCTAACACTGGATTAGTGATAACCTTCAATGTTTGCAATAGATTTGTTTATTCGTGATTGAATTTTTGGAGATATTTTCTTTAATTACAATTAAATTTTTAGATCGATTATTGAAATGTTCCATTTAACTCTGTTTAAATTTTGCAATGTATTTTCAATTAATTTAATTTAGTTAAAATTAACTCATATGTGCATTGAAGATATTTTTTTAACTCATACTAAATTATGAACCATATTTTTTTCAATTTTTCATCGCATCATATTTTAATCCCGCACTCCATTCAGTTTTATTACAGTTCTTTATTTTTTATGCCTTCTCTTCTCTTAGAACTTTGTGTGTATCATATTTTTTCTTCAAAATAGTTTACTCCTAAAAAGAAAATATTTTATTAGATTTATTTCAGCGGTTAAATTTATTTAATTGAGATTAAATTTAGGGACATATTAGCTACGGAGCTAAATATCAACTTAAGATAGCGACGAGTGTTCCCTGAATCATACAAAAATAGTGATCATTTAGCGGTGGAATAACAAAGGAGCTTATTTAAATGACCATGAATTTTACAACGGATTAGCAAAATTTTGGATAATTTATATAAATATAGAGATGGAATTCGGATTAGCGACCGATTAGCAACAATTTTTTCTTATTGAGGCAGAATTAGTGATGGATTAGCAACAAATTTAGATTTAACAACGATTTCCCGATAGATTAGCGATGATTTTTATTAATTCAAATAAAAATAGTGACAGATATTAGCGATGGATTAGTGACCAATTTTGATTTAGCAATGGATTAACGATGAATTTTTTACCTCAGCCTATTGTAGAGATGAACTTGTACTAGTGATGCATTAGAAACCCATCAGCGACGACTTTCAGTTTTCGCAACGAATATTTTTATCTGTGATTGAATTTATGAAGAAATTTTCTTTGATTCTTATGAAATTTTTCAGTTGATTATCGAAATATTACTTTAAATTCTTTTTAAATTCTGTAACATATTTTTGATTGATTAAATTAAATTTAATTAATTTGTCTATGCATTGAAGATATATTTTTTTAATTCAGATTAAATTCTATGATGAATTTTATTTAATTTCATCGTATTGGTGGAATACTTTTTTAAAAATTAATTTGTCTGTGCATGCAATGGATAACAAATTTTCCAAATCAAATAAAATATTTCGACAAATTACTATTTTATTGGAATAATTTCAGCTGTGCAATTTCTTTAATTGACATTAAATTTAGAGATGTATTAGTAATAGATCTAATCATCATCCAAATATAGCGATGAATTTTTGTTAGTTTATAAAAACGCAATAGATATTCGCTGATTCATATAAAAATAGCAATTCTTTAGTGGCAAAATGGCAACGAAACTTATTTAGATGTGTATGAATTTAGCGATGGATTATCATCGTATTTTTACAAGCTGAGATAGAAATAGCGATAGTTTACCGACCGATTAGCCACGGCTTTTGCTTATGTAGATGGAAATAGTGACAGATTTTGGATTAGTCAGCCAATAGTAGCAGACTTCAGTCTAGTGGCAGATTAGCGATGACCTTTTACTATTCAAGAAAGATGTATTTATTCATAATTGAATTTATGGAGAAATTTTCTTTAATTATAATTAAATGTTTTGATCGATTGTCGAAATGTTACATTTAACTCTGTTTAAATTTTGTAGCATATTTTTTATTAATTTAATTTAGTTAAAATTAACTTGCATGTGCATTGACAATATTTGTTTTAACTCAGACTAACATATGTGATGGATTTTATTCAATTTTTCATCGCATTAACGACAAATTTTAATCCCACGTTCCATTCAGTTTTATTATAGTTCTTTAATTTTTCATGTCTTCTCACCTCACAGAACTTTGTGGATTAGTGGAGGATTTAGATTTAGCAATGATTTGATGATCGATCAGTGATGAATTTTGGTCATTCATATAGAAATAACGATAGATATAAGCGATGGATTAGCGACTGATTTTGATTTAGCAACGAATTAACGATGAATTTTTACCTTAGACTATTATAGCAATGAATTATCATTGGATTAGCAACCAATTAGTGTCGACTTTTAGTTTTCACGATGAATTTATTTATCTGTGATTCAATTTATGGAGAAATTTTCATTGATTCCAATGAACTTTTTGATCGGTTATTGAAATATTACATTTAATTATGTTTAAATTCTGTAACGTATTTTCGATTGATTTAATTTGATTTAATTAATTCTTTTGTTTATTGAAGATATATTATTTTAATTCAGATTAAATTCCGCGATGGATTTTATTTAATTTTCCATTGCACTAGTGGAATATTTATTTAAAATTGAATTTGTCCGTGCATGCAATGGAGAACAATTTTTTCCAAATCAAATAAATTTTTTTGTCTGATTTAATGTGTTTTATTCAAAATTTTTTTCCAAATCAAATATAATTTTTTGACTGATTTAATTTGTTTTATTCAAATTGATATTAAAGGCTTGTTAGTGACATATTTTATTTTATTTGAATTAAATTTATAATGGATATTAGCTTTTTCTTTTGGTTAAGTTCAGTCAGTAATATTTTTCCATTAGATCTGACTTAGATTTTAAAACCACACTCCAGCCGGTGTTATAACAATTTTTATTTTTTCACATCTCCCCTTCTTTTAGAAATGTATGTTTCTACATTTTTTCTTTAAAATAATTTATTCTTAAAAAGATATAATTTTATTGGAAAAATTTCGTTTGTGTAATTTCTTTAATTGAGATGAAATTTAGCGATATATTACCAATGGATCTAAACATCATCCAAATTTTGTTAGTATGTAAAAACAACGATGGATATTCACTGATTCATATAAAAATAGCGACTATTTAGCGTTGGAATGGCAACGGACCTTATTTAGATGAGTACGAATTTGGCGATGGATTAGCGACAAATTTTTAAAAGTCCGGACAGAAATAGGGATGGATTAGTGATGGAATTCGGTTCAGCGACAATTTACCGATTGAGTAACGATGGCTTTTGCCTATATTGATGTAAATAATGATAGATTTTAGCTTAGTCAATCACTAATAGCAGCAAACCTCAGTATAGCAATGGATTAGCGACGACCTTCAGTGTTTGCAAAAGATAGTGATGGATTTTTCTTAGTTCATAAATATAGCGGCGGATATTCGCCTAGTCATATTAAAATAGTGACCATTCAATGGCGAAATGGCAATAGACCTTAATTAAATGAGTATGAATTTGGTGGCGGATTAGCGATGAATTTTTACAAGCTTAGATAGAAATAGTGACAGATAAGCTACAATGTAACACCCCTATACCCAATATACGTACACCACATACATCCACATATGTAATATACATACACCGGATACAAGAATATCACAGTCTATTTTAAACAAACCAATCTTTAAAACTTTAACAACAAATCATCATTTATAAAATTTTTATAATCTTAAAACATACAATTGACATCATAAAATAATAGATGATATATTACTTGTTAAAACATATTTAATTTCATTACCAAAAAGTTTATCCAAAACATCTGTTTAATAAGCAGTGAAAAATGTAGCGGAATATACATATGTATACATCAAAATCAATATTTACAAAAATATAAAGTTTATACATGATGGCAGTTCGTCTCTGATCTTGAAGTCCAAAAATCAACACTTCACAAGGGATAACAAGTCTAGACTTGACTTGGTCTAGCTGAACTCTCCGGCTCTACCGGATCTACCTTGTCACCTACGCAATAAATCACAATCACGCTAAGCCAAAGGCTTAGTGGTACAAACCTTGATAACAAAATGATTCAAATGTAATGCAAATGTCAACTTTCAAGAATTAGAAGTAATATAAAAGGATATAATATTTCATAACATTAAATCTCATTATATTGTCCAATTTTTCGATCATTCATAAATTACATTAAAGCAAAGACAAGCATGGGACCAAAAGAAACTGATATTTCATTCAAATTCCAGAGTTACTGCTTTGGTCCAATATTCACATTTATCTAGCCCGAAGGAGAAATCACAATGAGGATTTCCTCATATGTAACATCCCAACTAGGCTTCAAGGACTAGGCCCTACCAAGCTTCAAGGGGAGCTCAGCATCAACCCAACCTGGCTTCAAGGACCAAACCCAACCTAGATTCAAGGGATTGTTACTTTTAGGCATGCCACCAACAATAAAACTCTGAAAATTGAATAACATACTAGGCACACAATTCTTTCATAATTTCATTATCAAATCCCTTTTCATTTTCTCATGATCATCATAAGCACAATGCTTCAAATATCCCATTTATACCACAATAGCCATCACCATTGGCTTTACATATCATCATTAGGGTATTCATAACAAATTACATTATTCATATATTTTGAATCCTCAACATATATTTCATATAGTTCACATAATGCAAATCATAACACCATTCTCAAACATCAACAATATAATAGGTAACTTAACATATTTTTCTACCAAATGTGTTAAGTCCCAAAGTCATGTAAATGTATGCAATCATATAAGGTTTGTACTTACCTCTAAGAGCAACAAACACTAATCTAACAACGTCCTCTTCCAAGATATTTTCAACACTTAGATTGGATAACTCAATTCTCTTTCAAACCTAATCCAAAGGTGATTATACAAACTCACTTAGTGATACACAAAAGAAAATAAGAATAAGAACTATCTAGGGCAAACTCTACACATGACACACTTAACAACACGGGCGTGTCCCTGATCGTGCCCTAAACCCACAACACAGAATCTTTGACACGCTTAGTGACATGGGCGTGTCATTGCACGTGTCAGTCCTACTCCAATACAACAACTATGACACGCTCAGTGACATGGGTGTGTCACTGGACGTGTCAATCCACCACAACACAGTAGCTATGACACGCTCAGTGACATGGGCATGTCATTGGACGTGTCAATACTACTCCAACACAGAAGCTGTGACACGTTCAGTGACATGGGTGTGTCACTGCTCGTGTCACCCATATAGAAAATAGAACCAATGACATGACCAAAGAAATGGCCGTGTTACTAGGCATGTCAGGCCAAAACCTTGAAATCAACACCAAAAACACCACATCCAACAAAAATCCTTCTTTTACCCTTTTCCAATCCAAACAAACTTAACCAAATTCATCAATATACCATCATAAACTTGCATAACATCAAAACAACTCAATTATATGCATCAACACAGAATCACAACCATATTTTACAACTCAACACATACACAATCCACAACTCTTGTTTTCTTCACCAAACTTACCCCCTTTTCCCTCTTCAATCCAACCCCAAAATCAAAGTCAATTAAACAAAACAACTTTAAGCACACCAAAATCAACCATCCACTAAACTCAAATACACAAACTCCAAAAGAAATCAAAGAAACAAGTTGGAAACTTACCAAAAGTAAAGAAAATCCTTAAAACTCCAACTTCATCTCTTGAAATCCTTCAATTGCTTGAGTTAGGAATCAACAAAACCTCTCTTTCCCTTTGGCAATGGTGATGGCCAGCTCTTAGAGAAGGAAGAAGAAGATGACGAAAATGATTATCACAGGTCAAAACAAGCCACCTCTCTTAACCACAAAATTAGCCTCTTTTAATTTCCACCAAGCAATTAATATATTAAAATAATACAAAATCATCTTCCACCATCACTTAATTTCTATTTTATATAATTAAATATATCTTTTAACCTTAAATAAATGTTGACTTGTATATGTTGTATATATCTTCATATATACAACATATACACACTTCCCTTTTCTTTTCTTTCCACTTAATGATATATACACTTTAATATCATTTAATTCAATTTCAACAATTAACATATCAAAAATTTTAGGGTATCATTTGGGATATTACAATTCTGCCCCTCTATAAATAAATTTCATCCTCGAAATTACCTATTCTCAAGTCTTATATAACTGGGGATACTGGTCTCGCATCACTTGCTCACTCTCCCAAGTTGCCTCTTCCTTAGCATGATTCTTCCAAAGAACTTTCACAAGTGGCACTTTATTATTTCTTAACTCTCTCAATTCATATGCCAAAATAGCCACTGGTTCTTCTTGAAAAGTTAGATCTGGACTCACCTCAATGGATTCCACTGACAAAATATGAGATGGGCCTGACCAGTACCTTCGTAGCATAGAAACATGGAAGACATTGTGAATTCTATCCAATTCAAGCAGCAAAGCAAGTCTATAGGCCACTGGTCCAACTCTGTCTAGTACCTCATAAGGTCCAATGAAACGAGGACTCAATTTTCCTTTGCGATCAAATCTTAAAATTTTCTTCCAAGGAGACACTTTCAAAAATACTTTATCTCCAACATTGAATTCTATGTCTTTCCTCTTTAAATCTGAATAAGATTTCTATCGGTCTGAAGCTGCTTTCAACCAATCCTGAATTATTTTCACTTTCTCTTCCTTTTCTTTAATCAAATCAGGACCAACCAACTTACCTTCTCCAACTTCATCCCAACATTGAGGCATCTTGCATCTTCTAATATACAATGCCTCATAAAGTGCCATTCTAATACTGGATTGATGACTGTTGTTATAAGCAAATTCCATCAGTGGCAAAGACCTATCCCAACTTCCAGAGAAATAAATGACACAACTTCTCAACATGTCCTCCAAAATTTATATAACTCTCTCTGACTGCCCATCTGTCTGAGGATGAAAAGCAGTACTAAACTATAACCGAGATCCCAAAGTATTATGCAATCTCTTCCAAAACCTTGAAGTAAACCGAGGATCTCGATTAGACACCAAAGAAATTGGGACTTCATGCAATCTCACTAAAATACAGCTCAGCTAATTTCTCAAGAGAATAATCCATCCAAACTAGAAGAAAATGAGCTGTCTTCATCAACCGATCAATAATCACCCAGATGGCATCATGCTTCTTTTGAGTCAAAGGCAAACCAGTCACAAAATCCATCGTTACTTGCTCCCATTTCCACTCAGGCACTGATAAAGGTTGGAGCAACCCCGAAGGAACTTGGTGCTCGGCCTTCTCTCTTTGACAAGTGAGACATTGAGATGCAAACTCTGCTATGTCCCTCTTCATACCTGACCACCAATAACATTGCTTCAAATCATGATACATCTTAGTATTCCCAGGGTGCATAGCAAAAGCCGACTGATGTGCTTCCTCCAAAATTATCTTTTTTAGTATTGCATCATTAGGAACACACAATCTATCTTTGTACCAAAGACTGCCATCACTTCTCATAAGAAAATCTTGGCTCTCACCCTTTTGGCAATCCAAAATAACTTTCTGAATTCTCTCATCTGCCAACTGAGCCTCCCTAATCTGATCCAACAGCACCAGTCTCAATTGCAACTGAGCTAACAAAGCACCATCACTACAAAGCTCAAAACTAGCATGCAACGCTCTCAACTCAACAAGCAACAAGAGCGAATAAATAGTCAAATGTGCTAAAGTCTTCCAACTCAAGGCATCAGCAACAACATTTGCCTTGCCAGGATGATAATCAATCAAATAGTTATAGTCTTTAATAAACTCCAACCACCGTCTCTGCCGAAGATTCAGCTCTCTCTGAACACCCAAGTATTTCAAACTCTTATGATCTGTATAAATGAAACACTTCTCCCCATAAAGGTAATGTCGCCAAATCTTCATAGCAAAAACTACAGATGCCAACTCTAAATCATGTGTCAGGTAATTAAACTCATATGACTTCAACTGCCGTGAAGCATAAGCAATGACTTTACCATCCTGCATTAAAACACAACCTAAACCACTATGTGAAGCATCACTGTAAATCACATATGGTTTATCTTCCACAAATAAGGTAAGAATAGGAGCTTGAGTCAACATCTCCTTCAACTGCTCAAAGCTAGCTTGACACTAATCTGTCCACACGAATCTAACTCCCTTTCGAAGTAATCTGGTGAGTGGAGTAGCTATCATAGAAAAACCGTTCATAAATTGTCGATAATAGCCTACCAAACCCAAAAAACTTCTAACTTCAGTCACTGTCTTCGGTGGACTCCAATTCAAAATAGCTTTAACTTTACTCGGATCAACTCTAATACCATATGCTGAAACCACATGACCGAGAAAAGTCACTTGATCAAGCCAAAACTCACATTTAGACAGCTTAGCATACAATTGCTTCTCTTTCAAGGTCTACAATACAATATGCAAGTGCTTAACATGATCCTCCTTATTATGTGAATACACCAAAATATCATCAATAAAGACCACCACAAACTGATCTAGATAGGGTCCAAATACCCTATTTATCAAATCCATAAAATCTATTGGTGCATTCATCAATCTAGAAGGCATTACCAAGAATTCATAATGCCCATACCTCGTGCGGAAAGCTATCTTAGATACATCTTTACCTCTGACTCTCAACTGATGGTACCCTGATCTCAAATCAATCTTGGAGAAAACTACTGCTTCCTTCAACTGATCAAAGAGATCATCTATTCTAGGCAAAGGATACTTATTCTTGATAGTCACCTTATTCAACTGCCTATAATCAATGCACAGTCTCAAGGTACCATCCTTCTTCTTTACAAACAAAACAGGAGCTCCCCACAGAGACACACTAGGGCGAATAAACCCTTTATCCAACAACTCCTGCAACTGTACCTTCAATTCTCTCAACTCAGCAGGTGCCATTCGATAGGGAGTAATAGAGATGGGAGTGGTACCAGGCAACAAATTGATACCAAACTCAACCTCTCTCTCAGGGGGTATCCCTGGAAACTCCTCAGGAAAAACATCTAGGAATTCAGCAACTGTGGGTATACTATCAAGCTGAGAAGCCACTACTCTGGTATCTGCAGCATGAGCAAGGTAAGGATCACATCCTTTTCGAATCATCCTCCTAGCTGCAACAACTGAAACAAACATGGATGCAAGTTGTCTCTGCTAACTAGATACCATCACAATCCTACCATCACCGGTTCTAAGGGTAACACACTTTTTCTAACAGTCTACCACAACTCCATGCTTTGATAACCAATCCATGCCTAAAATCAGATCATACTCCTTTGTTAGACAAATGATCTTAATTTTGATCCTTGACAACTCAAATGGATGATCTATTTTAACTTGTGTTTGAGAAAGCTTGTTGCAGGATTAGGTTGCTTCAATTAAAGGTGAACAGAACAAGTATAGCGGTCGCACCTCACCTGAATACGACCGCTCCATGCAATTACAAAATGAAACCTTGTCACAGTAGGTTTCGCGGTCAAAAGTTCGACCATAGTCGCGACCGCTCCTACATAATAGCGACCGTCCTAATATTTTGCCCGACCGCTATGCAAGGAACTTAAATCATTACAATCACAGTAAGGTTCGCGGTAACAAGAACGGTGAATAACTCGACCTCGCTTATCACTTTAGCGACCACCCCATTCAGAGTCGCGACCGACCCACAATTCAAGAAGAAATTGCTCAAAGAGACAGTAGTGTTCGCGTCCTCAGATGCGTCCAGAAGTTTGACGCGAGAATGTGAGTTCGACCACAAAAAGCTACGAAGGGCGACCGCGAGATTCAAATTGTGGCGGACATCTCTTTTGCTCTGTCAGAAAGTGACACGTGACATGACCATTGTAAACCCACTTCAATATTCAAAAAGGGCGACCACACCTTTGCTTGGCGCGACCGTCCCGACAAAGACAGTATGGGCAAAAAACGGTCGGACAAACACATCATGGGCAAGATTCCAGCTGTAGAGCACTAAAATTCGATTGTTGAAGCTTTTTCAAAAGTAGCGACCGTCCCTGGTTAAAAGGACGACCGCGTGAAGCATGAGCGCGACCATCCTTGTATGAAGGGCGACCGCTAAGTGCTTCGGACAGTTTAAGTAAAGAAGGTCTAATCTGCCAAGACTTTATTCTAAACAGCAATAACGGCTAGTAAGACCACAGTGGCTATAAATACAATGTTTCCATGAGAAAACAAATAGAGACAACATTATTAAGAAAAGATTTTCATAGCCAAGCAACAAATTTCCTTTTACTTAAACTTGTATTTGAATTGTTATGAATGTTGGGTGTTAGCATTGAAAACACCATTGTAAAAGTTTGAGTGTAAGCTTGGGAAACACTTGGGTTGTGAGAGTAAGCCTTGTAAAACTCTTGTTAGGTTGAGAGAGTGAGCCTTGTAAAACTCTTGTTTGGGTTGTAAGTGTGAGCCTAAGAAAAACACTTGTAAAGTTGGAAGTGAGCTTGTGAAAACTTCAAAGACTAGTGGAACCTTAACAAGTTGTTAAGGAAGTGGATGTAGGATTGAAGTAAATCCGAACCACTATAAATGTGTGTTCTTTTCTTCTTCCATTACTCAACCAATTCTCTATTCCGCATTTCTCATTTGTTGAGTTTTTTAAATTGTCATAACTTCTTGAGGAAACCAATTCACCCCCCCTCTTGGTTGCCATCTTGGGACAACAATTGGTATCAGAGCCCTGAGATTTCTTAAACTTAATTGTGAAATCTGATCCACAATGGCAACTTCTTCTTCATCAAGCTCTCATGGAAATCTTAACTCTATTCTTAGACCCTACTTTGATGGAACAGATTACTCATACTGGAAACACAAAATGTATTTGTTTCTAGACAGTGAAGGGATTGAACTATGGGATTTCGTGGAAAATGAGTGGAAATCTCCTACTCATGAAGTTGACGGTATTCAAGTTCCATTTCCCAAAGCTCAATGGTCAACTAGCAATGTCAGAGATCGATTCAAGAACAATAGAGCTGCTTCCATCTTGATGAACTCCATTTCAAGAGAAGAAGGTGGAAGAGTTCAACATTTAACCTGTGCACATTGTATTTGGAAAACACTTGAAAACTACCATGAAGGTACAACTCAAGTAAGATTTACCAAGAAACAAATGCATGTTCATGAGTATGAGCTATTCAAGATGAAACCAAATGAAAATGTCACCGACATGACAAATCGCTTGCTTGCTATTGTCAATGAACTGAAGAAGTATGGCAAGGTATATGATCAAGGTGATGTAAACAGTAAAATCTTGAGAGCCCTAAGAGCTAGAAAGAACTTTGAATCCAAAGTATCATCCATAGAAGAAGCTCATGATCTCAGCACATTAAGAACCGACGAGCTAGTTGGTAAATTACTCACTTTTGAGCTGCACAGTGAAAAAGAAGAAGATCAAGGTGAGAAAGAAAAGAGAAAACCAATTGCACTCAAAGCAATCAAAGAAGTTGAGAGCTCAAGCAATGAAGGTACTGATGATGAAGATGAAATGGCAATGTTCTCAAAAAGAATGAATGAATGGAAAAGGAAGAAAAAATTACAAGCAAACAAAGGTACACCTCCTAAATTCTCCTTCAAAGATAAAGAAAAGAAAAATGAGGTAAAATGCTATGAATGTGGAAAAACCGGTCACATCAAGTCGGATTGCTACAAATTAAAGAACAAAAGGAAATGGGATAAAGAAAAGAAAAAGTCTCTCAAAGCCACATGGGATGACTCTTTGTAATATCCCTAATTATGCCCTAGTAGTCTTGGTGTTATTGTTGTTGCACTTGAATTATGTATATATGATAAGTTGATAAGAAATTGGAAGAGAATGTTTTTGTTTGGTGGTTGGGAAAGAAAAGAGGGTTTAGAGATAATTGTATATGTTTCTTATATGGTGATATATATAACATATAAAGTGGTCAAAATGGAAAGTCAAGGAAAGAGGATATTTTTGTGTTGGTTGTGAAATTACTTAAATGGGTATAGATATGACAAAAGCTTAGTTAAATGGATGAGGGTATTATAGTAATTTTCTTTTGGATGGGTATTTAATGCCTATTGACTTTGTGTTTCTTCATCATTTCTTCTTCTTCTTGTTGTTGTGTGCCCGGCTCACCAAAGAGACAAGAGAGCAAGAGAACAAGTGATGGTTTTGATGATTTCAAGCTCAAAGTGAAGGAAGTTTTCAAAGTTACAAGTTGGAGTTTCAAGGAATTTCATTATTTGGTAAGTTTTCTCTTGTTTACCCTTGTTATTTTTGAAGTTATGCTTGAGTTGAGTTGTGATTTGATGATGGTATGATTAAGTTGCTTAGGGTGTGATTTTAAGTATTGATTTTGCTTGATAGATGAGAAGTTGAGTTGGTGAAGGTGTTGGAAGTGATTGTGTTGAGTAAGAGTTGTGTTTAGTGAAATTTCTTTCTGTTTTACAATTAGTAAAGGCTGTGACTTGTATGATTTTTAATTAATTATAGAAAAATATTCTTGAAGTTAATTTTTGATATGTTGTGCCTCTATGAGTCTAGAATGACTGAAAAATATGTTGATTCGATTTTGGAATGGTTATGAGTTTAGAAAGATTATTTTTATTAGACCTGTTCCAGCAGGTACCTTAACTGAGACAGCTATATTTCGGGATTTTTAATAAAATGTAGAAAAATCATATCCAATTGAATTTTGGATATGTTGTTGCTTAGTGAGTCTAGTATTTGAGAAAAATAATTTGGAACCACGTTTATTGAATTTGATTTATGGAATTCACAAAGTTCAGAACTGCTGCCAGGATGCAGGGCAATTGGGGCAGTCTGGTTAGGTGAACTATTTGACCAAGATTTTGTGTTCAGTTTGATCTAAAATTTTAAAGGAATGATTTTAAGATACAAAACTAAATTCTGTAAAAATTTTATAATTTTTAGTCAAGTAGATTATTTTATACAATTTTTCAAAATAAGGATAAAATGGAGTCTAAAACCAGAATGTACTATTCATATGGTCATTTTGCTAATATTCCTTTTGGATTAGGTTGTGAATGATATAATCAAATGCATGTGTAAGGTCCTAAAACTATGAATCATATCAATTGTTCTTTGCCCTAATTGCATTGTTGAGATTGAACAATGTTATGTTATGCATTGTGAATGGTAATGTGTTTCATGAGTAATATACCTTGAAATTGAAATGTATATCAAAGATGCAATGATAATTCAAATAAGATATGATATGAGACAATGCCATTGTGATTGGCTATGATGATGAGAATTTGAGAATGGAAATGGTAACTATATAATAAATGTATTGTTTGTTTAATATGTTATTCAGTTTCAGAGTTCTGGATTTGGGTGGCATGCCTAAGAAATGATGAAAGGTAACAGTCTTGCCGGGTTGAGGACCTCCTCATATGTGTTGAGTTGATGGTCCAAGAGACTGGGTCTGTTACACTATGAGAATTGTGAATATAAGATATATGATTTGTAACAGTCTTGCCGGGTTGAGGATCTCCTCATATGTGTTGAGTGATGGTCCAAGAGACTGGGTCTATTACACTATCCATGGATAGAGATACATGTATATACATTGCCTACGGGCGTGATTATTGTGACTATGAACCAAATCAGTAACTCTGAACTCTGAATATCGTATTAAATACTTGTTGGGCCCATAGGTGTCAAGGTTATATGAATGTCCTAAATAATGTCATGAGCTAATGAAATGGGATGTTGTTTATTGAGTATGATTGATTAATGTTGAATGTGGAAAGATGTTGAAATGTGGTATGCTCATATGACTATGATTTGTGAAATGCATAATTATGTGGTTAACTTTATATGTATGATGTTGATCTTATCATTAACATATGTGAAATTGCATTACATTAAAGCATACCATTAGCATGTTTTATCTTACTAAGCCGTTGGCTTAGCGCGATAGTGTTTAATCGCGCAGGTAATAGAGTTGATAGAGTTGAACCCGAGAGTTCATCAAGACCAAGTGAGAGTAGACCTTGAAGAGTTGATTTTGGGAACTTAAAGATCAGAAGAGAATTGCCAATCATGTATACTTCTGTATATTTTGTAAAGAAATGTTTAATGTGTAAATATGTACATATTTTATAACTTCCGCTGTGTAATATTTAAATGTATATATATATAACTAATATGTTTTGTTTTATCAGTAAATGATTTACTTTTCTATAATGTATAATAATAAAGGTATTGTATCAAGTTTAAAGTGTTTTGAATATTAAGAAAACCGTAGCATCCCTATGTTTGGTGCACTTATGCTACATTGTTGTGGTTGTAGTGTGTGTGCATTGGATATGGGGGTGTTACAATTGTTTTGGTATCAGAGCCTAGGTTTGAGATTTTCAGCCTAGGTAAAATGTAATAAAAAGAATATTTTACTTAAAAAATTGGTTTTGAAATAATACACATGTTTGGGATTGGCAACCTCTGATCTTTAATAAGATGTAGTATGTTGTGTTTGCAGACTTAGGTTGTGATGGATTCTCACTCACGTCAG
Organism: Garcia nutans; assembly: GCA_947685225.1. NCBI lineage: Eukaryota > Viridiplantae > Streptophyta > Magnoliopsida > Malpighiales > Euphorbiaceae > Garcia > Garcia nutans. The sequence continues at coordinate 23,172,436 of CANTUV010000007.1, read as the reverse complement.
TCGATTGAGGGTAGTGCCGAGATTATTGCTCCTGCTGAGGGAGCTAGAGTTGATAGTGTTGAGGAGGCACCTGCCTCTGTGTCAGGGAGACCAGTTGGTGATGAGGTTCCATCAGCTTGGTTCAGGCATATGATGGAAGTAATGAGACAAGCACCAGTGCAGCCACCTCCACCACCACCTCAGCCTCAGGTACAGATGAGGCATTATGACAAATTAAGGAAGAATGGAGCGGAGGATTTCATTGGTACTACTGACCCAGCTGTAGCAGAGCAGTGGCTTGACAAAGTTCAGAGGATCTTTATTCAGTTACAAGCTACCCCTGAGGAAAAATTTGACTATGCAAGATCTTTGCTGCAGAAAGATGCCTACGATTGGTGGAAGACGGTGCCCCATTCTATGGATGATCCTCCAACACTGTCTTACACTGATTTTCTGAGGGAATTTGAGTTGAAGTATACTCCTAGGGAGTATAAAGACATGAAGAAGATGGAGTTCTTAAGCTTGAAGCAAGATAGCAAGACTATAACTGAGTATGAAGTTGAGTTTATTCGGCTGAGTCAGTATGCTGGGGGTATCATTGCTGATGTGATTGATAGATGTCGGCGTTTTGAGGAGGGATTGAGGCCCTCGATCATGTGCTTAGTGGATGGATCCAGATATCAGGATTTCCCACAGCTGGTGGCAGCAGCTCGAAGTGTAGAGCGAGCTCAAGTTATTGCAGCTGCTTCAGAGGAAGAGGTTAGGGTTAGGAGGCCCCAGTTTGAGGCAGGGTCTTCTTCTGCAAAGAGGGGTAGAGGAAGTTTTGTTCCTCGGAGTAGTAGGAGCCAGAGACCAGCGGGTAGGTCAGTGCAGTTCCAGAGGCAGAGATTTAGACCTGCAGCTTCAGTAGCGAGTGCTCCTACTCCTGGAGTTCAGAGATCCATCTTACCTGTGTGTAACCAGTGTGGTGGAAGACATGGGGGCATTTGTTGGAGGCATAGTAGATCAGGGGTATGCTTCAGGTGTGGATCACCTGACCACTTTGTGAGAGACTGTCCTGAGAGGCAGGAGCAGATGCCAGTTGATTCTGCTGCTTCTCGAGCTAGTGTGAGGGGAGGCAGAGGAGGCAGAGGTGCCAGCCGGGGAGGTAGACCAGGATTCAGTTCTAGAGGAGGTGCTACATCCAGGGAGGGTAGACCAGAGGAGGTTGGATCTTCCCAGAGGATGTATGTTATGCAGAGGCAGCCAGATACATCGGCAGTCATAGCTGGTACTTTTTCTTTATTTAATACTCCAGTACTTGCTTTGATTGATCCGGGTTCCACGCATTCATATATTAGTGCATCTGTTTTGCCTGTATTTGATGTGCATGCTGAGTCCCTAGGATTTGATGTGTTGGTGACAAATCCGTTAGGGCATAGTGTGGTTGTGAGTAAGGTGCACCGAGATAGTGTTGTGAGGGTGCAAGGTGAGGAGTTTCTTGGAGATTTGATTGAGATGCCATTTAAAGAATATGATGTGATCTTAGGCATGGACTGGCTATCTCGACATGGAGCTGTGGTAGATTGTAAAAAGAAAATTGTTTCTTTGAGAACGGGTGATGGTAGAGAGGTGATAGTATCTAATGAGCAGGAACAACTAGCCTCCTTATTTGTTTCAGCTGTTGCAGCCAGGAGGTTGATTAGAAAGGGGTGTGAAGCCTATCTTGCTCATGTGGTGGATACTAGAGTGAAGGGTTCCCCTATTGATAGCATTGCCACAGTTGCTGAGTTCCCGGATGTATTTCCAGAGGAGTTGCCAGGGTTACCTCCTGAGAGAGAGGTGGAGTTCGGTATTGAATTGTTGCCTAATACCACTCCTATCTCCATTACTCCTTATAGAATGACACCAGCAGAATTGAGGGAGTTGAAAGTGCAATTACAGGAGTTGTTGGACAAAGGATTTATTCGCCCCAGTGTTTCTCCTTGGGGAGCTCCTGTGCTATTTGTGAAAAAGAAAGATGGTACTATGAGGTTGTGTATCGATTATAGGCAATTGAACAAGGTGACCATTAAAAATAAATATCCTTTGCCTATAATCGATGATCTCTTTGATCAATTGAAGGGTGCAGCTGTGTTTTCTAAAATTGATTTGAGATCTGGGTACCATTAGTTGAGAGTCAAAGCTGAAGATGTTCCTAAGACCGCTTTTCGGACCAGGTATGGGCATTATGAATTTTTAGTTATGCCTTTTGGTCTGACGAATGCACCTGCAGCTTTTATGGATTTGATGAATAGGGTGTTTAGGCCCTATCTGGATCAGTTTGTAGTGGTCTGCATCGATGATATATTGGTGTATTCGCGGAATGAGGAGGAGCATGACATGCATCTGCGGATTGTGTTGCAGATTTTGAGAGAGAATCAGTTATTTGCCAAATTGTCGAAGTGTGAGTTCTGGTTGGATCAAGTAGCTTTTCTCGGACATATTGTTTCTGCAGAAGGCATCAGAGTTGATCCGAGCAAAGTTGAAGCCATTTTAAATTGGAGTCCACCCAAGTCTGTGACAGAGATTAGAAGTTTTCTGGGTTTGGCAGGCTATTACCGGCGGTTTGTGAAAGGGCTTTCTTTGATAGCTACTCCACTCACCAGATTGCTTCGTAAGGGAGTGAGGTTTTTGTGGACAGATCAGTGTCAGGTGAGCTTTGAACAGTTGAGAGATATGTTGACTCAAGCGCCTGTTCTTACTTTACCTGTTGAAGGCAAACCATATGTGATCTACAGTGATGCTTCACATAGAGGTTTAGGGTGTGTATTGATGCAGGAAGGGAAAGTTATAGCTTATGCATCTTGGCAGTTGAAACCGCATGAGCTTAACTATCCGACCCATGATTTGGAATTGGCTGCCATTGTGTTTGCATTAAAGATTTGGCGCCACTATCTGTTTGGGGAGAAATGTTTCATCTACACTGATCACAAGAGTTTGAAGTATTTGGGTGTCCAGAAAGAACTCAATCTTCGTCAGAGGAGATGGTTAGAATTGATTAAAGACTACGACTGCTTGATTGACTATCATCCAGGTAAAGCAAATGTTGTTGCTGATGCCTTGAGTCGGAAGTCTTTAGCTGGTTTAACAGTCTACTCGCTCTCGTTGCTTGTTGAGTTGAGAGCATTGCATGCCAGTTTTGTAGTTTGTGACGATGGTGCATTGTTGGCACAGTTGCTTTTGAAACCAGTTTTGTTAGATCAGATCAAAGAGGCTCAGTTGATTGATATGAAGATTCAGAAGATTATTTCAGATTGCAAGAATGGGAAGACTAGAGATTTTGTTGTGAAAGATGATGGGAGTCTCTGGTTTAAGAACCGATTGTGTGTACTCGATGATGCTGATTTGAAAAGAGTCATTTTAGAAGAAGCTCATTAGTCAATGTTTGCTATGCATCCGGGTAATACGAAGATGTATCATGATTTGAGACAGCATTATTGGTGGATGGGGTTGAAGAGAGACATTGCTGAGTTTGTATCGAAATGTCTCACTTGTCAGAAGGTTAAAGCAGAGCATCAAGTTCCAACCGGGTTGCTTCAACCATTGTCAGTGCCAGAATGGAAGTGGGAAAGAGTGGCAATGGATTTTGTGTCTGGTTTGCCATTGACACAAAAGAAGCATGATGCTATATGGGTGATTGTGGATAGATTGACTAAGACAGCTCATTTCCTTCCGGTTTGAATGGATTATTCTTTGGAAAGGTTGGATGAGCTGTATATCCATGAGATTGTGAAACTGCATGGTGTTCCAACTTCTTTAGTGTCTGATCGAGATCCTAGGTTTACTTCCAGATTTTGGAAGAGTTTGCATAGTGCTTTAGGTTCTCGACTGCATTTCAGCACTGCTTTTCATCCACAGACGGATGGACAGTCAGAGAGGGTGATACAGATTATTGAGGACATGTTGAGAAGCTGTCATCGATTTCTCTGGAAGTTGGGATAGGTTTTTACCTCTTGTGGAGTTTGCTTACAACAACAGTCACCAATCCAGCATTGGTATGGCACCGTTTGAAGCATTGTATGGCAGACGGTGTAGGACACCTCTTTGTTGGAATGAGCTTGGAGATAATAAGTTGGTTGGTCCTGATTTGATTCAAGAAACTGAAGAAAAAGTAAAGTTGATTCGAGGCAGGTTAAAAGCAGCTTCAGACCGACAGAAGTCTTATGCAGATATGAAAAGGAGAGATATAGAGTTTGATGTTGGAGATAAGGTATTTCTGAAAGTGTCTCCTTGGAAGAAGATTTTGAGGTTCGGTCGGAAAGGAAAATTGAGTCCTCGTTTCATTGGGCCGTATGAAGTGTTAGAAAGAGTTGGGCCAGTGGCGTATCGACTTGCTTTGCCACCTGAGTTGGATCGTATTCATAATGTATTCCATGTTTCTATGTTGAGGAGATATAGGTCGGATCCATCTCATGTGTTGCCATTTGAATCTATTGAAGTGAGCCCAGACTTGACATTTGAAGAGGAGCCAGTTGCTATCTTGGCACGTGATGTAATAGAGTTAAGAAATAAGAATGTGCCTTTGGTAAAAGTTCTGTGGAAGAATCATGCAAGAGAGGAAGCAACTTGGGAAAGTGAGCATACCATGCGAGACCAGTATCCTCAGTTATTTCAGAGTTAATTTCAGGTAATTTCGAGGACGAAATTTCTTTCTAGAGGGGGAGAATTGTAATATCCCTAATTATGCCCTAGTAGTCTTGGTGTTATTGTTGTTGCACTTGAATTATGTATATATGATAAGTTGATAAGAAATTGGAAGAGAATGTTTTTGTTTGGTGGTTGGGAAAGAAAAGAGGGTTTAGAGATAATTGTATATGTTGCTTATATGGTGATATATATAACATATAAAGTGGTCAAAATGGAAAGTCAAGGAAAGAGGATATTTTTGTGTTGGTTGTGAAATTACTTAAATGGGTATAGATATGACAAAAGCTTAGTTAAATGGATGAGGGTATTATAGTAATTTTCTTTTGGATGGGTATTTAATGCCTATTGACTTTGTGTTTCTTCATCATTTCTTCTTCTTCTTGTTGTTGTGTGCCCGGCTCACCAAAGAGACAAGAGAGCAAGAGAACAAGTGATGGTTTTGATGATTTCAAGCTCAAAGTGAAGGAAGTTTTCAAAGTTACAAGTTGGAGTTTCAAGGAATTTCATTATTTGGTAAGTTTTCTCTTGTTTACCCTTGTTATTTTTGAAGTTATGCTTGAGTTGAGTTGTGATTTGATGATGGTATGATTAAGTTGCTTAGGGTGTGATTTTAAGTATTGATTTTGCTTGATAGATGAGAAGTTGAGTTGGTGAAGGTGTTGGAAGTGATTGTGTTGAGTAAGAGTTGTGTTTAGTGAAATTTCTTTCTGTTTTACAATTAGTAAAGGCTGTGACTTGTATGATTTTTAATTAATTATAGAAAAATATTCTTGAAGTTAATTTTTGATATGTTGTGCCTCTATGAGTCTAGAATGACTGAAAAATATGTTGATTCGATTTTGGAATGGTTATGAGTTTAGAAAGATTATTTTTATTAGACCTGTTCCAGCAGGTACCTTAACTGAGACAGCTATATTTCGGGATTTTTAATAAAATGTAGAAAAATCATATCCAATTGAATTTTGGATATGTTGTTGCTTAGTGAGTCTAGTATTTGAGAAAAATAATTTGGAACCACGTTGATTGAATTTGATTTATGGAATTCACAAAGTTCAGAACTGCTGCCAGGATGCAGGGCAATTGGGGCAGTCTGGTTAGGTGAACTATTTGACCAAGATTTTGTGTTCAGTTTGATCTGAAATTTTAAAGGAATGATTTTAAGATACAAAACTAAATTCTGTAAAAATTTTAGAATTTTTAGTCAAGTAGATTATTTTATACAATTTTTCAAAATAAGGATAAAATGGAGTCTAAAACCAGAATGTATTATTCATATGGTCATTTTGCTAATATTCCTTTTGGATTAGGTTGTGAATGATATAATCAAATGCATGTGTAAGGTCCTAAAACTATGAATCATATCAATTGTTCTTTGCCCTAATTGCATTGTTGAGATTGAACAATGTTATGTTATGCATTGTGAATGGTAATGTGTTTCATGAGTAATATACCTTGAAATTGAAATGTATATCAAAGATGCAATGATAATTCAAATAAGATATGATATGAGACAATGCCATTGTGATTGGCTATGATGATGAGAATTTGAGAATGGAAATGGTAACTATATAATAAATGTATTGTTTGTTTAATATGTTATTCAGTTTCAGAGTTCTGGATTTGGGTGGCATGCCTAAGAAATGATGAAAGGTAACAGTCTTGCCGAGTTGAGGACCTCCTCATATGTGTTGAGTTGATGGTCCAAGAGACTGGGTCTGTTACACTATGAGAATTGTGAATATAAGATATATGATTTGTAACAGTCTTGCCGGGTTGAGGATCTCCTCATATGTGTTGAGTGATGGTCCAAGAGACTGGGTCTATTACAATATCCATGGATAGAGATACATGTATATACATTGCCTACGGGCGTGATTATTGTGACTATGAACCAAATCAGTAACTCTGAACTCTGAATATGGTATTAAATACTTGTTGGGCCCATAGGTGTCAAGGTTATATGAATGTCCTAAATAATGTCATGAGCTAATGAAATGGGATGTTGTTTATTGAGTATGATTGATTAATGTTGAATGTGGAAAGATGTTGAAATGTGGTATGCTCATATGACTATGATTTGTGAAATGCATAATTATGTGGTTAACTTTATATGTATGATGTTGATCTTATCATTAACATATGTGAAATTGCATTACATTAAAGCATACCATTAGCATGTTTTATCTTACTAAGCCGTTGGCTTAGCGCGATAGTGTTTAATCGCGCAGGTAATAGAGTTGATAGAGTTGAACCCGAGAGTTCATCAAGACCAAGTGAGAGTAGACCTTGAAGAGTTGATTTTGGGAACTTAAAGATCAGAAGAGAATTGCCAATCATGTATACTTCTGTATATTTTGTAAAGAAATGTTTAATGTGTAAATATGTACATATTTTATAACTTCCGCTGTGTAATATTTAAATGTATATATATATAACTAATATGTTTTGTTTTATCAGTAAATGATTTACTTTTCTATAATGTATAATGATAAAGGTATTGTATCAAGTTTAAAGTGTTTTGAATATTAAGAAAACCGTAACATCCCTATGTTTGGTGCACTTATGCTACATTGTTGTGGTTGTAGTGTGTGTGCATTGGATATGGGGGTGTTACACTCTTCCTCAAGTGAAGATGAAGAAGAGGAAGGAATTGCAAATCTTTGTCTCATGGCTATTGAAGATGACTCCAATGAGGTAAGTACTCAATCCTTTGATCTTGTAGCACATGATGATATAAGTGATATAGATGATAGTGATTTGATTGAGCACATGATTCTAAAATAGAAAAATATTTCTCTAAAATGATGCTCTATAAAGAGAAAAACTCTAAGTTAGAAAAGGATTTTATATGCTTAAAGAACTCTACCTTAGAATTGAAAACCTCAAATGAACACTTAATGAATACAATAGGAAAATTAAATAAAAGCTCACATGACTTAGAAAAGGTGATTAAAGAGAATGAGACATTGAAGCATGAACTAAAAGAACTAAAAGAATCAATTTCCAGATTTCATAAAGGAAAGGAAGCATTGAACACATTAATTAATAATCAAAGATCACCTTCCTTGAAATATGGATTAGGATTCAATGGCTCAACCAACATTGCACCTAGTAAACCAACTTTTGTGAAAGCATCTACAACTAAAATTTCTGATGTTCATATCAAAGATGCTTGCACCAAGTCTAAAAGAACTTCTTACGGTTCACTAGGAGATAAAGCCAAAAACAATTATGCATTGTTGTTTACTAAACTTGTACAAAAGAAATCACATACTTGTAGTTGTATGTATAATGCAAAAAGAAAAATGCAGAAGCATAGGATACCATGGCAATGCACATATTGCATGAAATTTGGTCACAAAAATTTCTATTGTTATATAAGAAAAGCTCATCTCAATTTAGAAGGCACTCCTTCTACTAACCATCAAGGACCCAACTATATGTGGGTACCTAAAAAAGGATGATCACAATTGGCTTGCAGGTATGCCTAAAATCTACTACCAATGAAAGCACATGGCTTGTGGATAGTGGATGCTCAAGGCATATGACTGGAAATGCAAAGCTCTTTACAAGTATTACCTATAAACATGGAGGTAATGTAACTTTTGGAAACAATGCTAAAGGTAAAATTCTTGGTGTTGGCTCCATTGGTTCTATTGGTAAGGATTTAATTGAAGATGTATGGCTTGTTGATGGTTTGAAACATAACTTGCTAAGTGTTAGTCAACTTTGTGATAAAGCATACTTTGTTAAGTTTGATTCCAAGGAATGCAAAATCACAAATTCAAATGATGTTATCATATTTAAGGGTACTAGAACAAACAACACTTACAATGTAAGCATACATTCTAATCATACATGTTTAATGTCCACTAATAATGATGCATGGTTATGGCATAGAAGACTAGGACATGCTGGTATGGATCAATTGAAATATATTTGTAATGAGAATTTAGTTGATGGCTTACCTAAGATAAAATATGATAAAGACAGAATTTGTGAACCTTGTCAACATGGTAAGCAACATAAAAGCTCATTTAAATCAAAATGTGTTATAAGCACCTCTAGACCTTTAGAGCTCATTCATTTAGACTTGTTTGGACCAAATAGAGTTACAAGCTTACGAGGCAAATCATATGCATTTGTTCTTGTTGATGACTACTCTAGATTCACATGGGTTAATTTCTTAGCTCAAAAGAATGAAGCCTTTAATTACTTCAAAACCTTTGCAAAAAGAGTTCAAAATGAAAAAGGATATGTGATCACATCTATTAGAAGTGATCATGGCAAAGAATTTGAAAATGAAAACTTTGAAAACTTTTACAATGAACTTGGCATTTCACACAATTTTTCTGCTCCTAGAACTCCACAGCAAAATGGTGTAGTTGAAAGGAAAAATAGAACTTTAATCGAAATGGCTAGGACAATGCTCAATGAATATGATTTACCATCTTATTTTTGGGCGGAAGCCGTTAATACAGCTTGTTACATTGTAAATCGTGTTTATAAAAGGCATTTAACTAATAAAACTTCTTATGAGCTATGGAATGGAAGAATACCCAAAATTGGATATTTTAGAGTATTTGGATGCAAATGCTTCATATTGAATACCAAGGATAATCTTGGAAAATTCTCATCCAAATCAGATGAAGGCATATTCTTAGGATATTCATCATATAGCAAAGCATATAGAGTATTTAATATGAAAACTCTAGTTATAGAAGAATCAATGCATGTTATATTTGATGAATCATCTAAACTTGATCAAAAGAAAGGTATTACTTTCAATGACCCTGCAGGCACTCTTGAACCTCTTGAATCTATTGATGCTCCAAAGATCAATCAACTTGAAGAAAAGGCTCAAGATCTACCTAAGGATTGGCAATACAAGAAAGATCATCCAAAGGAACTCATCATTGGAGAAACATCAAAGGGAGTAACTACTAGATCTAAAATTAATCATATTGATGTTAATGTTGCTTTTGTTTCTCAAATTGAACCAAAAACTATTGAGGAAGCTTTAAATGATGAAAATTGGATAACTGCAATGCAAGATGAACTTAATCAATTTGAAAGAAATAATGTTTGGCAACTTACTCCTAGACCTATAGATCATTCTATAATAGGATGCAAATGGGTTTATAGGAATAAGCTTGATGAAAATGGTCACATCATTAGAAATAAAGCAAGATTGGTAGCCAAAGGTTATAATCAAGAAGAAGGTATTGACTATGATGAAACCTTTGCCCCCGTAGCTAGATTAGAAGCTATTAGAATATTACTTGCCTTTGCATGTCATATGAATTTTAAGCTTTATCAAATGGATGTTAAAAGTGCATTTCTAAACGGACTCATAAATGAAGAAGTTTATGTTGAACAACCTCCTGGTTTTGAAAACTACAAATTTCCTGATCATGTTTTCAAACTTACCAAAGCTTTATATGGATTAAAGCAAGCACCTAGAGCTTGGTATGATAAACTTAGTGCATATTTGCTTGAAAATGGTTTTTCAAAAGGAAAAGTAGACACAACTCTTTTTGTTAAAAAGGATAAGCACAACATTTTGATTGTACAAATTTATGTGGATGACATAATATTTGGAGCTACTAATGAAGCCTTGTGCAAAGAATTTGCTTCTTGTATGACTAGGGAATTTGAAATGAGCATGATGGGTGAACTCAAGTTTTTCCTTGGACTGCAAGTCAAGCAATGTAAAGATGGGATCTTCATCAACCAATCCAAATATACAAAAGAACTCATCAAGAAATTTGGAATGGATGGCTGCAAAACTAGCAAAACTCCTATGAGCACATCATTGAAATTAGGTAAAGATGATAATGGTAAAGCAGTAGATGAGAAGAAATATCGAGGTATCATCGGATCACTACTTTACTTAACTGCTTCTAGGCCTGATATAATGTATAGTGTATGTCTTTGTGCTAGATTTCAAACTAGTCCTAAAGAATCACACTTGAATGCCACTAAGAGAATCTTGAAATATTTGAGTGGTACAATACATTTAGGACTTTGGTATCCTAAAAACACATCATTTCATATTATAGGATTTTCAGATGCAGATTATGCTGGTAGTATATTAGATAGGAAAAGCACAACAGGAGCATGTCACTTTCTTGGTAATTGTCTAGTTTCTTGGCATAGTAAGAAACAAGCATCAATTGCTTTATCCACAACGGAAGCTGAATATGTTGCAGCATGTTTTTGTTGCACACAAGTATTATGGATGAAACAACAATTGCTTGACTATGGTAAAATGTTTAACAATATCTCCATTAAATGTGACAACACTAGTGCTATCAATTTGTCTAAGAATCCTATCCAACATTCTAGATCCAAACACATAGATATTAGACATCATTTCTTAAGAGAAAATGTACAAAATCAGAATATAACCTTAGAATTCATAGATACAGAAAATCAACTTGCTGATGTCTTTACAAAACCCTTGAATGAAGAAAGACTTAACTTCATCAAACTCAATTTAGGAATGATTGATAGAATCACTTTGAGTTAATTAGAATTTTTGCCTTAAAATAAAGTTTCTATGTGCATGAAATTAATTTTTCTTAACACACTTAGAATATCTTCCATTTTTCCTTGAATCTTTCATTTTTAAGAATGTCGCTTTCGCTCCAGTGTTCTTTCGCGCTCGCTACTTCGTCTGCTAGTTTCATTCAATAAAAATCTCTGAGCGCGGTCGAGAAAATTTGTGCGCGATCGCACCAATTTGAATAGTTTCGACCGTTACAGTTGTTTTCTTCACTCACGAGCGTACTGATCATAATAATGGTCGCTGTACACCATTTCGCGATTGCACCTTGTTAAATCTGCGACCGCACCCAGTACACTCTGCTTGAAAATTTATAACCGTTGGCTGTGTGACAGGTCGCAACTCTTAACTCTCAACAGTCATAAACGGCTATTTTATTTACTTCATCTATTTAAGAGTGTTTTGCATCAGTTTATCTGATATTTTGCCTATCAAAGCACACAAACTTCCTTCTGAAACCCTAAAAACTTCTACTTCTAAATCACCCTCTGTTTTCCAATTTACTTCTACTCTCTTTTCTAATGGCTCCCAAAAGAAAAACCACTTCCAAAATTAAGGGTCAAGCTAAGAGAGTTCCAGGAATCACCATTAGAGAACCTGTTGTTGAACCTCCATCTCCTCCACAGTCAAAAAGGGGTGAGAAAATTCACAAACCTCATCACCAAACCACTGAGGAAGACATTAGGTATGCCATGCTAAAGAAGAAGAAGGTTGAAGGCACCAAATCACCTTTTGGTGGGATGCTGTCTGCCTTGAACATCAAGGACGAAATTGAAGAATTGTTGGATGTCCTTGGATGGAGAAATTTTGTCTTTCCAGAAGAGGTAGGCTACTCTAGTCTAAGTAAGGAGTTTCTCATGTCTTTCCAAATTGAGAAAAATGCAAACTCTGCACTAGGGTGGTATGGGGTTAGGTTCAAACTCTTTGATCAGTATCAATTCTTAACCCTAGAAGGATTTGGCAACATTTGGAACTTCCCTTCTGAAGGTATAACCTCCTACAATGACCAAATCTTCTCAAACCCAACCCTTTCTGATTTCTGGCGAGAAATTTCCATTGAAACTTCCTTTGAAAAGGAATCTAAAGCCAGGCACATCAAATCTCTCACCCACTGGATGCTCCATAGGATTATCACCTATACCATTCATCAAAGAGCAGATGGGAATGAGAAAGTAACCAAGAGAGACCTTATCTTTCTCTATGCTTTCACCCACAACATCAAAATGAACACAACCAAGTTCTTGATTGACACCCTTTACCATCATGCTGTTACAAGAACTGGTACCTTCTTCCTATCCTCTCAAGTTACTCAAATAGCTAGGCACCTAAACCTTCTGAATGATTTGAACTTAGCTACTTTGAGGAACCCTTTCACTCTAGCCTCCAATGCTATCACAATGGATTACTTAGAGCATGCTGGTTGTGTAAGGAAGATAAAAGGATCATATGTATACTGCTATGGCAAGAAAGGAGTTATGGATAAACAAAAGAAAAGGCCAAGGTATACAATTGAGGAAGAGGGAGATTCTGTAGAAGTTGCAGTAGAACTACCTTCAAAAGCTGCTTCATCAAAAGCTGCTCATGAAACTGCTTCATCCTCCACACAACTCATCCTCCAAGCTATCAAAACTCTCTCCAGGAAACTCACTAAGTTCAAGAAAAGTGTTTCCAAGAGATTCCAGCACTTAAACAAGAGGATAGACCTTATATCCCACATGCACCATGATCTTTATGACATGCAAGGCAAATTGGACTTGCCTCAATGCAATCTTGAAGATTGGGATATAAGTGATCACACCCAAAGCGTTGCTGAAGGAGAAGAATCCCTTAGCACTAGCTCTACCTCTGTTGCACCTCAAGATAAAGGGAAAGCTCCTTTAGTTGAAGAAGAGTTAGATGTAGACTCAGAATAGCTTAGCTTTAATTTGTTTTTGTTTGCATTTTCATATGTTTGCTGCTTATGTTTCATGTCTTGTACTTTCCTTCACTTTAATATATATAATGTTTATATTCCCTTTCATTGTTTCATTTGTTTTTAACATTTGTTTCATTTTGCCTATGACAATGGGGGAGAAAATATCAAAATGGAATGAAAATACAATAATGGGAAAACAAGAACAATTTGTTACAATTTGTTGAACATTTGAACAACTATGAAAATTTGTTGAACATTTGCAAATAAGTGAAAAATGTTTATGGGGGAGAAATGTTTGCATCAAACAATAACATATGTTGAAAGATACATCTCATAATACATTCACAATGCTCTTAACCATGATTGTTGCATATGTTAAGGGGGAGCATTTTAGATTTATTATTTCTCTCATCATTCCATTTGAATTGTCAAAGTCAAAATGGGGGAGATTGTTAGACAAATGATCTTAATTTTGATCCTTGACAACTCAAATGGATGATCTATTTTAACTTGTGTTTGAGAAAGCTTGTTGCAGGATTAGGTTGCTTCAATTAAAGGTGAACAGAACAAGTATAGCGGTCGCACCTCACCTGAATACGACCGCTCCATGCAATTACAAAATGAAACCTTGTCACAGTAGGTTTCGCGGTCAAAAGTTCGACCATAGTCGCGACCGCTCCTACATAATAGCGACCGTCCTAATATTTGCCCGACCGCTACGCAAGGAACTTAAATAATTACAATCACAGTAAGGTTCGTGGTAACAAGAACGGTGAATAACTCGACCTCGCTTATCACTTTAGCGACCGCCCCATTCAGAGTCACGACCGCCCACAATTCAAGAAGAAATTGCTCAAAGAGACAGTAGTGTTCGCGTCCTCAGATGCGTCCAGAAGTTCGATGCGAGAATGTGAGTTCGACCGCGAAAAGCTACGAAGGGCGACCGCGAGATTCAAATTGTGGCGGACATCTCTTTTGCTCTGTCAGAAAGTGACACGTGACATGACCGTTGTAAACCCACTTCAATATTCAAAAAGGGCGACCGCACCTTTGCTTGGCGCGACAGTCCCGACAAAGACAGTATGGGCAAAAAACGGTCGGACAAACACATCATGGGCAAGATTCCAGCTGTAGAGCACTAAAATTCGACCGTTGAAGCTTTTTCAAAAGTAGCGACTGTCCCTGGTTAAAAGGATGACCGCGTGAAGCATGAGCGCGACCATCCTTGTATGAAGGGCGACCGCTAAGTGCTTCGGACAGTTTAAGTAAAGAAGGTCTAATATGCCAATACTTTATTCTAAACAGCAATAACGGCTAGTAAGACCACAGTGGCTATAAATACAATGTTTCCATGAGAAAACAAATAAAGACAACATTATTAAGAAAGGATTTTCATAGCCAAGCAACAAATTTCCTTTTACTTAAACTTGTATTTGAATTGTTATGAATGTTGGGTGTTAGCATTGAAAACACCATTGTAAAAGTTTGAGTGTATGCTTGGGAAACACTTGGGTTGTGAGAGTAAGCCTTGTAAAACTCTTGTTAGGTTGAGAGAGTGAGCCTTGTAAAACTCTTGTTTGGGTTGTAAGTGTGAGCCTAAGAAAAACACTTGTAAAGTTGGAAGTGAGCTTGTGAAAACTTCAAAGACTAGTGGAACCTTAACAAGTTGTTAAGGAAGTGGATGTAGGATTGAAGTAAATCCGAACCACTATAAATCTTGTGTGTTCTTTTCTTCTTCCATTACTCAACCAATTCTCTATTCCGCATTTCTCATTTGTTGAGTTTTTTAAATTGTCATAACTTCTTGAGGAAACCAATTCACCCCCCCTCTTGGTTGCCATCTTGGGACAACATCCTTAAAAGGCATTTCAATCAAATCACTAAGAAATTCCTCATCTTGCACCACAACTGAACTATTACGATGCACCTTACTAACTACCACACTATGTCCTAAAAGATTTGTCACCAAAACACCAAATCCTAGGGACTCTGAATGCAATTCATTCACAGGTAAGATAGATGCACTTATATATGAATGCGTAGATCTAGGATCTATTAGAGCAAGAACTAAAATGCCAAATAAAGAAAATGTACCCGCAATGATGACTGAAGTATCTAGCTACCTTTGTATCACCTACACTTGCTGAGATGGCCCAGCCTCATCTGGCCTACTACCTTCGGATGTAGAGCCTCCTCTCTGACTAATCCTAGGTTGACCACCTCTACTAAAACCTTTGCCCCCTCGACCTCCTCTAACACTGGGTCGAGAAGCTGCAATATCAGTCTGTCTATCCTTCGGTAGCTCAGGACAATCTCTGGGGAAATGATCTGGTGACCCACATCTATAATAAACTCCTGGTCCACCAGTTTTCCAGCAAGCACCCCCATTTGCCCTACCACAATGGACACATATGGGTGGAATATACCTTTGAACCACTGGGTTCGGTACACTCGCCACAAAAATTGTAGGTCTCGATCTCTGCCTCTGATACTGCACTGACCTACCAGACTACCTTTAGCTCCTACTGAGCCTTAGAAAATAGCTTCCTCTACCTCTCTTTATAGATGAAGACCCTACCTCAAACTGGGGTCTCCTAACTCTAGTCTCCCCCTCAGTAGCAGCTGCAATACCCTGTGCTCTCTCAACACTTCCGGCAGCTGCAACCAACTGAGAAAAATCTTGATACCAAGAGCCTGCAACAATACACATAATAGAGGGCCTCAACCCTTCCTCAAATCTCCTACACCGGTCTATCTCATATGAAATAATCCTACTGGCATAATGACTCAACCGGATGAACTCTACCTTATACTCTATCACCGTCCTGGTATCCTGTCTCAGATTCAAAAACTCCATCTTCTTTGCATCTTTATACTCCCTAGGAGTATACTTCTAGTCAAATTCCGTAGAAAATCACCATAAGTCAAGGTCGGTGGATCATCCATCGCATGTGGAACCATCTTCCACCAATCATAAGCATCTCTCTGCAGAAGTGATCTAGCACAATTAAATTTTTCTTCAGCAGTAGCCTGTAGCTGGATGAATACCCTCTAAACTCTATCTAACCACTGCTCAGCTACCACAGGATCTGTAGTACCAAAGAAGTCCTCGGCTCTGAACTTCCTCAATTTATCATAATGCATCATCGGTACTTGTGGCTGCAGTTGTGGTGGCGGCTGCTGTGCTGGAGCCTGCCTCAACAATTCTACCATATATCGTAACAAAACCAATGGAATCTCCTCAACTACTGGTCTCTCTAGCATAGGAGCAGGTGCCTCTCCAGCTATCTCAACCCTAGCTCCATCTCTACCCTCATCAGGAGCTACACTCTCAGCACTACCCTCTATGGACTAACGTGACTGAGATGCCATCACTATCTATATTTGCAAACACAGCAGAAATAACCTCATCAAAGATCAAAAACTGCCATTGCCAATGCATGTATCTTATTTAAAAACCATATTTTAAAATCAAAATTTTCTTTTTCTTACGATTCACCTACGTTGAGAACCTCAAACCTAGGCTCCGATGCCAAAACAATTGTAACACCCCTATATCCAATATACGTACACCACATACATCCACATATGTAATATACATACATCGGATACAAGAATGTCACAGTCTATTTTAACCAAACCAATATTTAAAACTTGAACAACAAATCGTCATTTATAAAATTTGTATAACCTTAAAACATACAATTAACATCTTAAAATAATAGATGATATATTACTTGTTAAAACATATTTAATTTCATTACCAAAAAGTTTATCCAAAACATTTGTTTAATAAGCAGCGGCAAATGTAGCGGAATATACATATGTATACATCAAAATCAATATTTACAAAAATACAAAGTTTATACATGCTGGCAGTTCGTCTCTGATCTTGAAGTCCAAAGATCAACACTTCACAAGGGATAACAAGTCTAGACTCGATTTGGTCTATATGAACTCTTCGGCTCTTTTGGATCTACCCTGTCACCTGCGCGATAAATCACAATCGAGCTAAGCCAAAGACTTAGTGGTACAAACCTTGATAACAAAATGATTCAAATGTAATGCCAATGTCAACATTCAATAATTAGAAGCAATATACAAGGATATCACATTTCATAACATTAAATCTCATTATATTGTTCAATTGTTCCATCATTCATAAATCACATTAAAGCAAAGACAAGCATGGGCCTAAAAGAAACTAATATGTCATTCAAATTCCAGAGTTATTGCTTTGGTCCAATATTCACATTTATCTTGCCCGAAGGTGAATCATTATCATAATGAGGATTTCCTCATATGTAACATCCCAACTAGACTTCAAGGACCAAGCCCAACCTAGCTTCAAGGGATTGTTACTTTTAGGCATGCCACCAACAATAAAACTCTGAAAATTGAATAACATACTAGGAACACAATTCGTTCATAATTTCATTATCAAATCCTTTTTCATTTTCTCACGATCTTCATAAGCACAATGCTTCAAATATCCCATTTATACCACAATAGCCATCATCAATGGCTTTACATATCATTATTAGGGTATTCATAACAAATTACATTATTCATATATTTTGAATCCTTAACATATATTTCACATAGTTCACATAATGCAAATCATAACACCATTCTCAAACATCAACAATATAATAGGTAACTTAACACATTTTCCAACCAAATGTGTTAAGTACCAGAGTCATGTAAATGTATGCAATCATATAAGGTTTATACTTACCTCTAAGAGCAACAAACACCAATCTAACAACTTCCTCTTCCAAGATATTGGGATAACTCAATTCTCTTCCAAACCTAATCCAAAGGTGATTATACAAACTCACTTAGTGATACACATAAGAAAATAAGAATAAGAACTATCTAGGGCAAACTCTACACATGACATGCTCAACAACACAGGCGTGTCCCTGATCGTGCCCTAAACCTACAACACAGAAGCTTTGACACGCTCAGTGACATGGGAGTGTCACTGCACATGTCAATCCTCCTCCAACACAGTAGCTATGACACACTCAGTGACATGGGCGTGTCACTGGACGTGTCAATCCACCAACAACACAGTAGCTATGACACGCTCAATCACATGGGGGTGTCATTGGACGTGTCAATACTGCTCCAACACAGAAGCTGTGACATGCTCAGTGACATGGGTGTGTCACTGCTCATGTCATCCATACTGAAAATAGAACCAATGACACACCCAAAGACATGGCCGTGTTATTGGGTGTGTCATGCCAAAACCCTGAAATCGACACCAAAAAAACATCACATCAAATAAACATCTTTCTTTTACCCTTTTCCACTCCAAACAAACTTAACCAAATTCATCAATATACCATAATAAACTTGCATAACATCAAAACAACTCAATTATATGCATCAACACACAATCACAACCATATTTTACAACACAACACATACACAATCCACAACTCTTGTTTTCTTCACCAAATTTACCCCTTTTTCTCTTCAATCCAACCCCAAAATCAAAGTCAATTAAACAAAACAACTTCATACACATCAAAATCAACCATCCACCAAACTCAAATGCACAAACTCCAAAAGAAATCAAAGAAACAAGTTGGAAACTTACCAAAAGTGAAGAAAATACTTAAAACTCCAACTTCATCTCTTGAAATCCTTCAATTGCTTGAGTTAGGAATCAACAAAACCACTCTTTCCCTTTGAAAATGGTGATGGCTGGCTCTTAGGGAAGGAAGAAGAAGATGATGAAAATGATTATCACAAGTCAAAACAAGCCACCTCTCTTAACCACAAAATTAACCTCTTTTAATTTCCACCAAGAAATTAATATATTAAAATAAAACAAATATCATCTTCCACCATCACTTAATTTCTATTTTATATAATTAAATATATCTTTTAACCTTAAATAAATGTTGACTTGTATATGTTGTATATATCTTCATATATACAACATATACACACTTCCCTTTTCCTTTCTTTCCACTTGATCATATATGCACTTTAATATCATTTAATTCAATTTCAACAATTAACATATCCAAAATTTTAGGGTATCATTTGGGATATTATATACAGAATTTAATTCAATGATGGATACCGACCGATTAGCAATGGCTTTCACTTATGTAGATAGAAATAGCATTGAATTTCTACTCAGTCAGCTAATAGCAGAGTCAAACTTTGGTCTAGCACTAGATTAGCAATGACCTTTGGTGTTCGCAATAGATTTATTTATTCGTGATTTAATTTATGGAGAAATTTTCTTTAATTACGATTAATTTTTTTTACAGATTCTCTAAATGTTCCAATTAACTATGTTTAAAATTTTTAGTATTTTTTTTTATTAATTTATTTTTATTGAAATTAACTTTTATGTGCATTGAAGATATTTTTTAACACATACTAAATTATATGACGGATTTTATTCAATTTTTCATCGCATTAGCAGCATATTTTAATCCCACACTCCATTCTATTTTATTATAGTCTTTATCTTTTCATGACTTCTCTTCTCTTAAAATTGCATGTATCACATTTTTTCTTCAAAATAATTTTCTCCTGCAAAGATAATATTTTATTGGAATACTTTTGGAGTTGAATTTATTTAATTAAGATTAAATTTATGGACATATTAGCTATGGAGCTAAATATCAACTTAAGATAGTAAGGAATGTTTGCTGATTCATATAAAAATTGCGATCTTTTGGATAGTTCATGTAAAAATTGTGACAAAATTCGGTTTGGCTACGATTTTTTCTTATTAAGGCAGAAATAGCGACAAATTAGCGAAGGATTTAGATTTAGTGATGGTTTGCCGAACAATTAGTGAAGGTTTTTGGTCATTCATATAGAAATAGCGATGGATATTAGTGACGTATTAATGACCGATTTTGATTTAGAAACTGATTAGTGAAGACTTTTTTTATCTTGGCCTTTTGTAGCGACGAACTTGTGTTTAGCAATGGATTAGCGACCAATTAGCTACGAATTTTAGTTTTTAATAAGAATTTATTTATTTATGATTCAATTTATGAAGAAATTTTCTTTAATTCAAATTAAAATTTTTTATTGATTATCGACATATTACCTTTGATTATGTTTAAATTATGCAACGTTTTTTGATTCATTTAATTTAATTTAATTAATTCATTCGTGCAATGAAGATATAATTTTTATAATTCAGATTAAATTCTGCGATGAATTTTATTTAATTTTCCATCGCATTAGTGGAACGATTTTTTCCAAGTCAATTTAATTTTTTTGACAAAATTAATTTATTTTATTCAAATTGATAATGAAGGCTTGTTAGTTACATATTTTATTTTATCTGAATTAAATTTATATTGGATATTTTATTTTGCTTTTGGTTAAGTTTAATCAGTAATAGTTTACCATTCGATCCCACTCAAATTTTTAAATCACACTATGAGCGCGTATTTTTGCCCCCACCCCTGGTTAAATGGTTCTTGCGACTTCAACACTATTAGGCTCAAGGCCTTAGAGAATATGAGCCTAATATCGGAGAAAATGGAGTCGCCACTCAGACAGGCTGAAAAAATAGAAAGGGGTGGATGACTTGATTCCTAAGGAATCTCCAACCCCTTATTGGGTTTGAAAAGTTGGGTATGCATGGGGAAGGTGAGAAATGTGTGAGCGGAGATTTTCTCCCCCACTCCTAGTGGAATGGTTCTTGCGTCTTCAGCACTGTTAGGCTCAGGGCCTTAGAGAACACGGGCCAAAATTCAGAGAAAATGGAGTCGCCACCCGGACGGGCCAAGAAAAAGAAAGGGTGGATGACTCGATTTCTAAGAAATCTCCAACCCCCTAATGGGTTCAGAAAGTTGGGTACATGTGGGGAAAGTGAGAAATGGCCCAGCATCCCCACAACGCCTGATTCATTGGATTCAGCCTCCTTTTCAGGTCTTAATATTATAAAATTCTTAAATATAATGATATTATCCATACTACATGCAACAATTAAAATAAAGCATCATTATATTAAAATCAAAATAATGTCCAAACAAAGAAAATAAATGGATACCCATCCGAGGATGGAAACATGCCCTTACATTTTTAAATGTCTAAAATTAAATAGGACACCCACCAAAAGGTGGAAATGTGCCTTTTACTTTAATCCCAAAAATATGAAATAAATTAAATTACATAAGGTTTAAATAATGATGTACACCAAAAAGTGGAAACATACCTCTTACATTAGTACCAAAATAAATCAATAATAATAAGGAAAATGTCTATTCATTCATTCATTCATTACAAATTAAATAAACCAACCATTAAAACATATAATAAACTACATAATCAAATTCAAAAATAAATAAAATAAAAAGTATAAGTTTAGGGTTCACATCTTAAATTAAGGTTTTAAGGAATTAGGGTTTTGGAATTTAGAATTTGGAACTTAGGGTTTTGGAAACTAGAGTTTTGTAATTAGGGTTTTGGGATTAAGGTGTTCGAAACTAGGATTTTGGTATTAGGGTTTTGGAATTAGGGTTTTGGAGTTAGGGTTTGGAATTAGGGTTTTAGGGTTTAAGGAATTTAGGGTTTAAGAGAGAAAGATTTATGGGATTAGGGTTTTGATATTCTTGGATTATTTGAAAAAAGGGTTTAGGATTTTAACTTGCTGCCTTTGAAAATCAATTTTAGATTTGGAGAAATAAATGAAAGTTTTGGAAGAATAATCATGATTTTGGAGTTTAATAATGAAATGGTTTAAGCTTTTGGATAAAAATAGTTTAGGGTTTTGCATTTCAATAAAATAATTGTAGACCCTTAATTTTTGACCCAGTCCGGTCCAAAATATTTTATTGAGTCCAAAATAATTTTTGTGTTATCTTAATTAAATAATATTTCTTTTACTATTTAGTTTTTATAATTATAGTAATAATAAATAATAATAAATAAATAAATAAAAATAAAAATTGGTGACGAAAAAATTCGTTGCAGAAAGTGTTGGAAGAATGGCCTTGGGCCATTTTGCCCGCAGGAGTTTCATGCGGGCAAAATGGCCCGCAGCCTGCCCCTCGCAATTTCGCTCGCAATCCCTTGCAGCAGCCCACAACAGTTTTTTCGCCAGCGAAATTTTTTTGACTCAATTTTTTTCGAAATCAAATTCTATTTGGTCTCCCGAAGCCCGCCCACTGCCGCAATTTCCTGCGGCAGATTTTTTTCGCCAGCGCATTTTTCCTGCGGCAATTTTTTCGGCAGCGCAATTTTTCAACGCAAATTTTTTGAAACCTAATTCAATTAGGTTTTGGTTTCTTTTTTTATTAATATTACTTGCCGTGACTAATTAGGAATAAACTATATCAAACCATTATAAATAAGGACCAAAGGCAATGAAATTTGGGGGGATCGAAAGCAACAAAAGCTGGAAAATTTGAAACCAAATTAGTGAAGGAAAAGGAGCAATTCAATTTCTTTTTTTTTTCTGGAATAGCAGGGACATGATTTAAGCAATTCAAACGCAGCAATTGTCTTTGTTCTTGTTCATCCAAGAAGAATTATTTTTGGAGAATCAACAAAAGGAGGTATGTTAAATTCTTTTTGTTTTATTTTTTCACAGTAGCATAATCTATGAAATTTTATTTTTTAAATCAAAAACCTTAGAACTTTAATTTAGTTTTTCCAAATTTAAAAGCACTAATATGTTACTTTATTTTCCAAAAAGACTTAAAATTGTTATTTTTACCTCTTCAAAATCTTAAAACCTTAATTAAACATATTTTCAACAAAAATAAAATTTGATTTTGTTTCTTTCAAAATTTTAAACTAGGTTCTATTTCATTCAAAAAACCTTAAAAAACATCTTTTTTACTTATCAAAACTTTAATCCGTTTGTTTAAATTCATAAAACTTCATAAAATTATCAAATTGATTTCCAAATTCCAAAAGCCAATTCATCACCCGAAACTCCAATTCAAAGCTCCTAAAACCCTAATTCAACTTCCAAACTTAAAATAATAAGCTCTAATTCCTTTAAAACCTTAAACCCTAACTTTTTCTAAACTTTAATTCTTTAAAACATTAAAAACCATAAAAACACAAATATTTTAAATTTACACAGTAGATTGAAATCACCATTTAAAACCACAAATCAAAAGTATTTTAAAATGTCTAAAACCCTAGTTTCATGATTTCACCATTCAAATATTAATTTAGTTAATCAAAGAGCCTTGCCAACCTTTTAAAATATAAAATCCTCAATCTATTTTAATTCCATAAAAAGTCACAGTAGCTATAATTGGACTTTTATTTGCTTTATTTAATTCTATACTTGAATATGCTTTGATTTATCTCTTATGCTGTAATTTATTTAATTTCAATACTTGATTTATTTAATTTATCATGGATGGATGTTTATTTTATATTTTGATTAATAGCTTTGGTGAATGATTTATTTATGATGAATGATTATTTACTTTTATCAATTAATTTAGATTTCCAAAAGTTGTAAGAGGTATGTTTCCACTTGGTGGGTACCTCATTAGTTAAACATCATGTAATTTAATTTGTTTTTCTATTTTAGAACCTATGTAAAGGGCATATTTCTACCTTTTGGTGGGTGTCCTATTTAGGCATGTGATGTAAGGACATGTTTCCATCTTCGGATGGGTGTCCATTTATTTGTTTTGTTTTATTTGGACATTGCTTTGATTTTAATATAATGATGCTTTCTTTTTATTGTGTGTAGTATGGATAATATTATTATATTTAAGAATTTTATAATGTTAAGACCTGTAAAGGAGGCCGGTTCCAATAAACCGGGAGTTGTGGGGGTGCTGGGCCATTTCTCACCTTCCCCACACGTACCCAACTTTCCGAATCCATTAGGGGGTTGGGGATTTCTTAGGAATTGAGTCATCCACCCCTTTCTTTTTTCCGGCCCGTCCGGGTGGCGACTCCATTTTCTCCGAACTTAGGTCCGTGTTCTCTAAGGCCCTGAGCCTAAACAGTGCCGAAGTTACAAGAACAATTCCACCAGGAGTGGGGGCTAAAATCTCCGCTCACAGTGGCGACTCCACTGGGGATAAGAGAAGTTATTTTTGTTGGTCTTTATATTATTCTATTCTTTCTTATAATGATATTATCCATTGCATCATCTTAGATTGCATCATGTGCATGAGTTAGGACGCCCGTGTTACCCATGTTATGTTATGTAAGGGATACCATACTTTCACTCAAGGTATGGATATTGAGCATGGCATAACCATTCATAGCCTCGTACCGTTTGTTATATACTTGCTATGGGAACCTAAGCCTTTTAACCCAAAAACTAAAGCTCATGCAATTGGCCTAGTTACTTTCCTTCGGTTTTACCCCAAATGCATGTTGTTTGACTATGGTTAGTTTATCTTAGTCTAAATCATGGCTTATTTGGTTTGTTCTTTTTCTAATACGACCTAAGCATATTGTAAGGTCAAAATAAATTTTTCTTTAAAGTCCAAAAGACCAAAGCTATTTTTAAAATTTTTTCAAGTTGGTCTTTGGACATAAGACTTTTCTAAAAACAAATCAAAAATTCTTTGGCCCATGGCCCAAATACTAAGCCCAAAATCCATTTTTCTAAAATCTTTTACAATGGGCTTAGAAAAAAACTATTTTCACCCAACCTTTTCTTACAAAGAGCTTGCAAAAATATTTAAGTCAATTATGAGATACCAAAAATCAATTGTGGGCCTAGTTTACACTAAGAATAAATTAACCATGGGTTTGTTTTTGGCATGAACCATTAGTTACCTTTTTTCAAGTGAGAAATCTATCTATGATAAACCTCTTAATTTAGTTTTAATCTAATATAGCATAAAAGCTACTTTAGTTGGTTGGATGAATTAAAACCTAATTAATGGGAATTATCATGAATGGATTTCCATTTTTGAAAATATAACTATTGGTTGAAACGTTCGAGGAAATTATTCGAAAACAAGATGCCCCATGATGGTATTTTGTTAACCATATACCTAGCAAAAGAGACTCGCCATTCGTGTGTGGATGTTATAAGGTTGGAAGGAACATCCTATTTATCCCTATTTGTTGATTGTTTGTGCATACATGCATAAATGCATACATTTGCATCTTATATCATTGATCCTCTCTGGCTCACAGCCCTGGATTACGATAGTTCAAAAGCTTACAACAATCTGACCTACGCTGGAGATGAAGTATCTAGCAATGACTCAATCACTTGCTCACTTAAAACAATGGAACCCGAACAAATTCAAAGGATGGTGGATGAGGCTCTCAATGCCAAGATGGAAGAAATTAAAGAGGCCCCAGCTGAGACCATGAAGAACAAGTTGACTGCAATCTTAGAGAACCATGCCGAGGCGTCTGCTAGCACTAAGAAACCAAACGACAAAGGGAAGACCAAAGTTAGTGAAGTGGTTTTTAATGATGAAAAGGTGATCATTGATGATGATGATGATTGGGCTCAATACTACCAAGATGTTCAAGAGAATAAGAACCGAGGGTTGCTGAGAAAGCAACTATTGAAAAGACTGAGACCTCCGATGTTGAAAAGATGATTGCTAATTTAGAAAAGAAATTTGAGAAGAAGCTGAAAACCGAAAAGATGTCTGAGATCGACAAACTATTTGAACAAGATGAAGAGGTCCCTTATAAATTCAAGATGCCTTCCTTTGCTAAGTACAATGGCACCGGGAATTCTCATCTTCATATGAAGCAGTACATCACTACCATGCAGTCTGCCCGAGCTACTAAGGCTCAAACCTTAAGGTACTTTATGCTCTCATTGGACCTTGTTGTCCAAATTTGGTTCAATACCTTAGATGATGGAACGCAAAAGAGTTGGGATCTACTTTACAAAGCCTTCATCTAACAATATGGATATAATGTTGAGTTGCAAGTTACCTTGATGGAAGTGGAGTCCATTAGGCAAAGGTCAAATGAGAATTTTGTAGATTATGCCAAGAGATGGAGAAACAAGGCCGCTTTACTCAAGAAGAGGCCCGATGAATCCGATTAAATAAGGATGATTGTGGGAGGAGTGTTGCCTAGTCTTCGTGAGAGGATGTCTCATACACTCATCTGTGATTTCAAAGACCTTCTCTAAGCTGGTTTGCAAATTGAAGAATGGGAAAGGGAGAAGAGCCGCTTTGCAACAAAAAGGAACGAGAAGGGAGCTATCAACCTGGTAGCCAAAGCATGCAAAAGGCCGTCAGTGTTAATGCTACTAACCAAGGAACAAGAAGAAAATTTTCAGAATTGGGAAAACCGATGTCTTGGGTTCTCAACAAGCTTCAAAGAAAAGGATTGCTACAACCCCTAAATCCTCATCATTTGCCAAATCCTCTCCCACCTAACTTTGACACCAAAGCATTTTGTCAATTTCACCAAATGCAAGGACATGACACGGATAGATGTGCAAGGTTGAGACATGAGATTCAAAATCTAATTGATAATGGGAAGCTACCCGAGCCCAACAAGCCAAACACTAAAGACAACCCATTGCCAAAATTCAATAGGGTACCACCTCCGGCAACCTTCATGATTGGAGGAGGTTTGCATGAGGCCTTTGTCATGTCTTCTTTCCAAGATGTGGGTGGAGAAGCAACCAAAGAAGAAGAAGAGGCATTTGTCAAAATTGAATAAGCTGTGATGGGTGGAGAAGTAGCAATTTGTGTTGTCAACGGGTTTTGGGATTCAAGTGATAGTGAGGATGATATTATACCCAAGAAGGAGGAGTGGACTTGGTCCAAACCCGAAGAAGATGAGGTGATGAATACTAGATCCGGTAAGCCTTATGCAAGGCCACCACCTGAGGAGATAGAAACTAATAAGGGGAAGGAAGTCAAAATAGAAGAAGATGATGCTAAGCTCAAGCAATTAAAAAGAACCCAAGCAAGTGTTAGCATTTGGGACTTATTAGCTACTTCTAAAAAGCACCAAGAAACTATGGTCAAAGCCTTAGCTAGCATGCCAATTTCTACCTCCACAACACCGGAGGAGTTGGTCAACTTCATAAAAATTGGGGAAGTAATGAAATGTGAAGAGGTCCAAGAAAAGAGTGAAGTTAATATGGAAGCAGTTTCTTTTTCAGATGCAGACTTACCGGAGGAGGGGAGAGACCACATCCGCCCTCTCTTTATCAAAATAGAAGTCAAGGGGAAGAGGACTCCATGTGTCATGGTCGATGATGGGTCTGCCATAAATGTTTGTCCACTTAAGATATTGCCAAAGCTAGCCATGTCAACAAGAGATCTAAACCCAACCAAGGTTACAATTCGTGCTTATGACAACACTAAGAGGCATGCCGAAGGGACTTTCAAGGCGGCCGTCAAGGTTGGGCCAATTGAATCTATTGTTGAATTTGTTCTTTTAGACATACCAGTTACCTTCGCCTTGCTCTTGGGGCGACCATGGTTTCACCCTCTTGGAGGAGTTCCTTCCACCCTTCATCAAAATATCAAATTCCCCAACAGAAATGAGACAGTGGTCATTGAAGCTGAAGATAATGAGATTGTTAACGCTCTAATGGTTGAGAGGCCTCTCAATGGTTTTCAAGTGGCTACAATTTTTGATGATGAAGTAGTAGACTCCAAAGTTTTGAATATGATGAAGAACATGAACTACTTTCCAGGAGCTGGTCTTGGAAAGGGTAAGGCCAGTTTAACAAAGTTACCAAATTTTAGAACTCAAACTTCCAAGAAGGGGTTAGGATATGATGAAGACAATGATGTCCAGCCAAAGAAGAGTGAGTAGATGAGCTTCCCACCACTTGAAGAGATCTTTTTCAAAGCTCCAGATATGGGACTACTCCAAGGAAAGCCCGAGCCAATCATGTTCATGGGTAAGTTAATCCTAGGTTTTGAAATTTTTGCAGATGTTGCCGAGCTAGTGGAGCAAGTGAAGAAAGAGCTCACCCTATCAACCAACAAAGAATCCAATCCAAAAGAGAAGAATGAAGCTTCCCTAAAAGCCGAGAAGACTCCGGAAGAGATTGCTGCCTTGGTTGACGAAAAGTTTAAAG
Source organism: Garcia nutans (assembly GCA_947685225.1). Lineage (NCBI taxonomy): Eukaryota > Viridiplantae > Streptophyta > Magnoliopsida > Malpighiales > Euphorbiaceae > Garcia > Garcia nutans. The sequence goes on along the minus strand of CANTUV010000007.1, from coordinate 23,144,293 downwards.
ACATCCTGCTTTATGATTCTGAGAATAATGATTTTGATTTTGATTTTAAATTGTCTGCTTTGTATGAGGATGATGATGTTTTCTTTTCCAAAATGAATGCAATAAAGTCTGATTTTGCTTACTTGTGTGATGTTTCTCCTGATGGTTACATACATAAATAGTAGTTACATGAGCATCTTTAATATTAATTCTGTTAACACACAATCATTAAATTTGGGAACAACTGAAAATCCTAAAAACATTAGCATAGCATCCGACCTTACTCTTGATGAGAGAGAGAGATTTGAAAAAAAATTCAAAAAATATGAAGAAGTTTTTGCTTGGTCTTATGAAGATATGCCGGGGATAGATCGAGACATAGCCGAGCATCATATTCCTACTTATACTCACATTAAACCTGTCAAACAAAAGCTTAGGTGACTAAGACCTGAGTGGGCTGAATTGGTTAAAGAAAAGGTCACTAAGCAAATACAAGTGAAGTTCCTTGAAGTGATAGAATACCCAGATTGGCTAGCCAACATAGTACATGTGCCAAAGAAAGATGGGAGGATAAGGGTCTGCGTGGACTATAGAGATTTAAGCAAGGCTTCCCCTAAGGATGATTTTCCTTTACCTCATATTGATGTTCTCATTGATAGTGCAGCCTCTAGCGTGCTACACTCATTTGTAGATGGATTTTTCGGATACAATCAAGTGTTAATGGCCCAAAAGGATAAAGCCAAAACTTCTTTCATTACTACATGGGGTATATTGTGTTATAGGGTGATGCCTTTCAGCTTAAAGAATGCTGGAGCAACCTACCAAAGATGGCCACCACACTATTTCATGACATCATGCACAAAGAAGTTGAAGTATATGTTGATGATATGATGGTTAAGTCGGATACAAGGGAGCAACACTTCCAGAACTTAGAGTTATTCTTCGATAGAGCTTTGAAATATAAGCTAAGATTAAACCCGAAAAAGTGTGTATTCAGTGTTACCTCAGTTAAATTGTTGGGACATGTAATTGGTCCGAATGACATTGAGATAGACCCTGACAAAGTCAAAGCAATCAGGGATATGCCAGCCCCAAAGACGGAGAGAGAAGTTCGGAGATTCATTGGTAAACTGCAGTACATTAGCAGATTTATAGCAAAGCTCACATCAATCTGTGAGCCTATCTTCAGATTGCTTAGAAAGAATCAGCCGGTCATATGGATCGAAGAATTTCAAAAGGCCTTTGACCGAATAAAAGAGTTGGTGCATCGCGCCTAGTGCTATAGCAATACAGCAAGTGCACGGGTCGACCAAGTAATAAAGTAGTGAGTGAGTTATCATTCCACTAAGGACAAGGCCAGGTACTAGTGCAAATCTTAACTGTTGTTTAGCAAATCAATATTTTTGTGAAGTTTTATAATTAAAGACAACTAACTTAAATAAATGAATGCAAAGATAAATTGATTGTTGTGTAAATAGGTTTGATGATAATGATATTATCCAGATATTGAATTCCCCTAGCCATAATTACATCACATAATAGAGTTGAATTGGCATTCCTCTAACTTAGACTAAAACCTCTCTCAAGTGAATTAATCCCTAATCACTGAGTAGAGTGCCAGAATCTCTTCTCAAACACAATTAAATAGATCTTGCATTAAGAACAAGGAACTATAAACCAAAGGATCTTGTAAGTCTATCTCTAGTACTCCAATCAATCCTCAATCCTTATGAGTATTCAATTCATATCAAGCTTTCTCAAGTCAATAATATGAAAATGGCAACCAATCAATAAGCATGCTATTATCAATTGGAAATAAATCATTAAGCATCATAAGAATAAAACAACTCCATCAATTAAAATTATTCAATCCATACAAATAAGCTAGGGTTCATCAACATCTAGATAGAGAATGAATTAGCTCATGTTCAATACTCTTAATACAATAATAACAACAAAATGAAATAAAAGAGACATTAGAAAAACCCCTTTCAATGTAGCTTCTTCAATCTCCAGGAGCTGCCAATGGAAGATGGAGATGGTGGAGAGGATAGATGTAACACCCCATCTTAGCCTATGTTTATAGACCAAGATGGACTGTTAACTCATGGTGGTTGTGTCTTAATATTTTACTTAGCCAATTTTAAGTGCAGATTTAAAAAAAAAATTTGCCATAACCTCCCCTAAAAATGGAGGTCCCAAGTGTCGCCAAAACTGATTTTTTTTTAAAACAATTTTGATCTCAATCAACAATCGCAAAACTCCTCAAACACTTCTATATTCATCACCCTTATATCCTCCACCAAATCCTGCACTAAAACTTTACACTTCTATACTTGCATACATAAGTGCTAAATCCAAATCAGATTTATTAGATTACTAGCAGTGTACGTGTTCTAGCTTTTCAGTATAATACATTTATTTGCTAGATCATACAAGCTTATGTACATGCCATATTGCTACAATCAATCATATCCAAAATCCTACCCACAGTAGTAGTCAAGGCCAGCTGTGCAGGACATGCTGCAATCTCATCTCCTCGTTTAACCTACGAGTTTAGAAGGAAACTAAACTCGCTAAGCAATTGCTTAGTGGGTACTTAAATCATTGCAATAAATAAATAAAATGAAAGAATGATTTGAACATACATTTACATACTTTAAATAGTTGAAAGGAATAAATACAAAACACAGAAGGTAAAAAGGCTTGACTGAATAATTTGAATTTAAATCATTTTTCTTGCTTTTATCATTTTGGTTGCTCTACTGGTTTAACAGAACATCAACGGATAAGGCACGGGTCATGATAAATATATCTCATCATGGTGAGATATTACAGGATGATATGCGTCATGGTGCATATTTCATCATCCTTCATCATAATTCTTGCACATGTGCTAATATCCAGTGTTCATTGAATCATTGATCATGTCATTGTAATCATCGGCCTTCAGCCGGAATATCATGTCATGTCATGAGCAGTACTGCAATAATAGTATGATGCATCATACCCTTATCTCAAGGGTTCTGTCATAACCAAGTAGAGCATAAATAATTTATTAATTAATTTGATCGTGATATTCAATAAGCCATGATTTTTCCATAATGTATGTATTGTCGGAATAGCTTGTCATGATGCCTTTCTGATCATTTCCAATTCTCCTTCATGTCATTTTATATGATTTAACATCAATCCATATCATAATATTCAAGTTTTAACACATTTAGAAAAATGACCAAATGAATAGTGGCGCGGCGCGTAACTCAGCAACGCAATGGCGCGCGACAACTAAATGGTAAAATCTGTTTTTACTGCTGAAAATCAGTCAACTTTGGCAACAGTTGTGACCAAGTAAACAAACTTATTTTTGGATGAATTTTTGCAGAAAAACACTTTCATAATTTAACTAAATTCATGTAAAATTTCGTCAAAAAATTCCTTCGTTTGCCCCTTCAACGAACTACCCAAAATGAAAGCTGCAGAATGGTGCCCAAAAGGGACCATTCGGCCCAATTTTCAAAACATGAGGGGATTCATTTTTTTCTTGCAAAATTGATTTTTAGACTCCTTTTGTGATACCATTGAAGGACTAAGGGTCCCTCTTTCAAAAATCAAACCAAAGGGGTGATTAAAAGTTCATCAAAGTTTATGAATAATTGAGCAAATTTAGCTAGTTTGTTTTGTTTCTTTTCACAATCAATTGATTACAAATGGTTCAAGAGTACTTTCCCACATATTTACTACACATAATTGTGTCATTTCAAAGCAATTTCAAAAGTTCCATAATGCAAAACATATGAATTAATTGAAAAGGCAATGATTTAAGTACCAAACCTTGTTTATTTGCATTATCCCTTGCTTGTCCTATTCTTTCTTCCCTTCTTCTTCTTTATCCCTTTGATTTCTTATAATTTTCATAACTTCCATAATAAGAACATTATAAAAACCATATATTTAAGCCTTGATTCTTGCTATCTAAAGCTACTAATTACCATTTATTCATCACTTCTACATGTATGGATCATTTAATCTAATTTCTCTTCACTTTCTTAACTTTTCCATATTCTTCCCAATCTTTCTTTTGATGATAACTTAAGAAACATCAACTAAATGAATAAATTGATACTAGAATTGAATTCCTTACCCTAAAATTAGGCTTTTCCCTTTGAAAATCCAAGTTGAAAGTGTGAAAAATCTTCCTCTTCTCTTTCTTTGGTGGTTCGGCCTAGCTCTTCTAAAATGGAGGAGTTCTTCTTCTTCTTTTTTTTTATTTTATAAATGTTCATTCTCTCCCTTTTATACTTATGATTTTTTATTTATTTAATTAATTTCATTTTGGAGGGTTAATATTTAACCACCACAAAAGTGTCTTTAACTAGGATGGTGCCATGTGTTTTTGGAGGGTTAAGATTTAACCACCACAAAAGTGTCTTTAACTAGGATGGTGCCATGTTCCCCTCCTTGGAAAATTACCAAAAATGGTCCTTAAATTATCATACATGTCCCACTTGGTGCTTGGGTGAAAGTGAAAAGACCAAAATACCCTTTAATTGAAGGTTTTGCCTTTTCTTCCTAATCGGGTGGTTTTACGACGCGTAAAATGTACCGTTCTCATCCTTTCAACCTCTAGTTTCCATTTTTGACATTCATTCTTGATTTTGAACTAATTTATAAAAATTACGCTCATGCCATTGACTTTTGTAAAAATTCCCTTTAGGTCCTTACGTGATTCGGGTCTCCACTTAGGTTCATTCTTTAACATCGATCACTGCGGTGTCCCTTCATTTACTTTGGATACCTTTACGTGTCTTGTTTTCCAGTGTATAAATTATTATCACAAGAATGACGAAAATACCCTTGGTCGAGAATCCACTGCATCTCTCAAACTGTGCGTTTTCGGGAAAAATCGTGGCGTTCCGCTTCGACCTGATTTTTCTCTACTTTTCATCCTTAGAGTCTATTATGGGCACTATTAAGGACCTTTAGAACAACTTTTGTTAATTACGGCCACCTCCACAAAACTTTACAATCTTTTCAGTTAGGTCCTTTTTGTCCTATAGAGCTTCCTTTTACTTCGTGTTCGTTGGTGATTTCTCGGGATGTGTAATATCCCAAAATATGCCCTAGAAGTTTGGTATAATAATTGTTGTAATTGGATTACTTGTTTATGTGTTTAATTGGAAAAAGAAAGGAAGTGAAGAAAGAGTGTATATGTTGTATACATAGTGATATATACAACATATACAAGTCAAATGTAAAGTCAAAAGATGATTAGTTAATGATTTTAAATTAATTAAGTTAATTAAGTGGGATTTGAGTGAGTGGAAGTGGATGGAGATATTTAGAGTATTTTACTATTAAATGCTTGGAGGAGAGGGTTTTGAGGAAAGTGAAGGTTGAGTGTTTGACTTTATTTTCTTTCTTTTCTTCTTCTTCGTGTGCCTTCATTTCCTTTCCTTTTCTTTACTTTGTTTTGGCCGGCACTCCCTAGCAAGAGAGCAAGAGAGATTTGATCTTTCATACTCAAGATTGAAGGAAGTATTCAAGTATTCAAGTTGGAAATTTAAGAGTTTCTTCATCCTTGGTAAGTTTTCCACTTGATTCTTTGATTTTTTTTGAGTTTGTGAGTTAAGATTGGGGTTGTTATGTGTTTGTTTGATTGTGTGTGTGTTTAAGAGTGTTTGGTTCAAGTGATTTTGGATTTTGGGGTTGGATTGAAGGAAAGAGTAAGTTTGTTGGAAGTGAAGGTGTTGTGGTTGTGTTTTGGAGTTTGTGGTGATGATTATGATTTGTGTTTGATGTATGTGTTGAGTTGATTTGGTATTTTTGTAAGTTTGTTTTGGTTTTTGGGAGTGTTAATTTAAGTTTGGTTGAAGTGGAAAATGGTGGAAGGAAGTGATTTATTGGGTGCAGTGTTGTTGTGGCCGGAATCTGCATTTTTGGCCTGACACACCCATGAACACGTCTAAGTTTTTAGGCATGTCAATAGGTCTGTGTTCTTGGATGGGTGACACGAGCAGTGACACGCCCATATCACTGGGCGTGTCATAGCTACTGTGATGTTGGAGAATTGACACGGCCATGAACACACTCGTGTTGTTGGACGTGTCAATGTTTCTGTGAGACAGAAGGTATTACACGTCCAGTGACACGCCCGTGGTTCTGAGTGTGTCAAAGCTTCTGTGTTGTGGAATTAGGGCACGGTCAGGGATACGCCCATGTTGTTGAGCGTGTCATGTGTAGAGTTTACCTTAGTTGGTTCTTAGTCTTATTATCTTATGTGTATCATTCCTTTGGTTTAGATTTTGAAGAGGGTTGAGTTGCCTTAACCCAAGTGTTGTGGATTCTTGGAAGAGGAGTTTGGTGTGAGTTGTCCTTGAGGTAAGTACAAACCCCATTTATTTCATACATGTATATGATTATGGAACTTAACACATTTGGTTGTAAATGTGTTAAGTAATCTATTGCATTGTTGATGCATATTAATAATGTCATGTTTTGCATAATATGAACTTTGTGAAATGTATGTTGAAAATTCTAAAGATATGATGATATGATGAATTGCCTTGATGTGATTTGAGATATGATGAGATGAGGAGCCATGGTTGTTGGCTATATTGATAATGATGTAAATGAGATAATTGAGGCATGGTTGCCTAGTTGATTGTGGAATATGAAATGAGAAATGAATTGAGAAAGAAATTGATAAAGAGGTAAATGATATGATTGTGTGCCTAATATGTTAATTCAATTTTCAGAGTTCTGAGTTTGGCGGCATGCCTATGAATCGCTGGATAGGTGAAATGACCGGGTCGTAAGCCGATTCCAGTTGAAAAATGTGAACTGATAAATGTGAAATGTGATGTTTTTGGGGTGAAATGACTGGGTCGTAAGCCTCAAAAACAGTAACAGTCTAGCCGGGTTGAGGATTTCCTCGGTTCTAACCTGGTTGAGATCCTAGAGACTGGGTCTGTTACACTATCCATGGATAGAGATATATATATATCGCCTACGGGCTTGATGATTGTGATTATGGACCAAAGCAGTAACTCTGAACTTTGAATAACATATTAGATTTCTTTTTGGGCCCATGCTTGTCTTTGTTTATATATAATTCAAAAAGGGGAAAATAAATGAATGATGAGATATATATATTTGTCTTTGCTGTAAATGTTTATGGATGTGGAAATATGAATAGTACTTCATGAATTGCTTATGAAATTTGATTGAGTGACATTGGCATTGCATCAAAGCATAATATTATTGTAGTTTGTACCACTAAGCCGTTGGCTTAGCGCGAGTGTGATTCATCGCGCAGGTGACAGGGAAGAACCGGAGAGTTCCTCTAGGCCGAGTAGAGTCTAGATTTTTGAGGTGTTGATAGTGGAGCTTAAAGATCAAAGACATACTGCTAATCATGTATACTTATTTTATATTTTGTAAAACTTGAGTTTTGAAGTATATGTATTTGAAAATATTTGTTATGTTTTCCGCTGCGTTTTGAATAAACATTTTGTCTATTGTGCTTTATTTTTTCTTTTAAAATATTGTTTTTAAAATTGTTTATGTTATATTAAAGGGATGGTTTGTGTGTTTAGTAAATCGTGTCATTTCTATATTCAGTATATGTATATTACGATCGTATAAGCATGCTATGTACGTATACAGAGTATAGGGGTGTTACAATTATTATGGTATCAGAGCCTAGGTTTGAGATTCTCAACCTAGGTCAATTGTAAGAAAAAGGAGATTTTGAGTTTTAAAATATTGTTTTTAAATAAGATACATGTTTTGGTATGGTAGTCTTTGATCTTTAATGGGGTATATTCTACTGTATTTGCCGATATAGGTAGAGATGGCATCTCATTCACGACAGTCTGTAGAGGGTAGTGCGAAGAGTGTAGCTCCTGATGAGAATAGAGATGGAGCTAGAGTTGAGAGAGTCGGTGAGGCACCTGTTTCTGTGCCGGAGAGATCAACTGCAGATGAGGGTCTGCCGGGTTGGATAAGACATATGATAGAACTATTGAGACCAGCTCCATTGCAGCCACCACCACCACCCCAGCCTCAGGTGCCGATAAGACATTATGATAAGTTGAGAAAATATGGGGCTGAAGATTTCTTGGGCACTACTGATCCTGCAGTGGCTGAGCAGTGGTTGGATAAAGTACAGAGGATATTCATCCAGTTGCAAGCTACTCCAGATGAGAAATTTGACTATGCCAGATCCCTCTTACAGAAAGATGCCTATGACTGGTGGAAGACAGTTCCTCATGCCATGGATGATCCACCTACATTATCTTATGGTGATTTTCAGAGGGAGTTCGAGCAGAAATATACTCCGAGGGAGTATAAAGATATTAAGAAGATGGAATTCATGAATTTGAGGCAAGAAGACCGGACGGTGACAGAATATGAAATCGAGTATATCCGGTTGAGTCGTTATGCCGGGGGAATTATCTATGATAAAATAGACCGGTGCAGAAGATTTGAGGAGGGATTGAGGCCCTCTATTATGTGCATTGTGGCTGGTTCTCGGTACCAGGATTTCTCTCAGCTAGTTGCAGCAGCTAGAAGCGTTGAGAGAGCACAAAACATTGCAGTAGCTGCTACTGAGCAGGAGACTAGAGTAAGGAGGGTCTTCATCTATGAAGAGGGTTAGAGAAATCTTTATTCCGAGGATTAGTAGGAGTCTGAGGCAATCAGGCAGATCAGTGCAGTATCAGAGGCAGAGGCCGAGACCTACAGTTTCTGTTGCCAGTGCCCCAACTCCAGTGATTTAGAGGTCTACTCCACCTGTGTGTGAGCATTGTTGTAAGACTCATGGGGGTATTGTTGGAAAATTGGTGGACCAGCTTGCTGTTTTAGATGTGGGTCACCAGCTCATTTCATTAAAGATTGTCCTGAGATGCAGGAGCGTAGACAGGCAGATTCTGTAGCTTCTCGACCTAGTTTCAGCAGAGGTGGTTGAGGTGGCAGAGGTTTTAGTAGAGGTGGTAAACCCGGGTTTAGTCAGAGAGGAGGATCTTCATCCAGAGACAGTAGGCCAGATGAGGCCGGATCTTCTCAGAGAGTATATGTGATGCAGAGGCAGCCAGATGCTTCAGCAGTTGTAGAGGGTACATTTTCTTTACTTGGCATTTCAGTACTTGCTTTGATTGATCCAGGATCTACACATTCATACATAAGTGCATCTATCTTGCCTGTGTCTGAATTGCATTCAGAGTCCTTAGAATTTGATGTCTTAGTAACAAATCCTTTAGGACATAGTGTTGTGGTGAGTAAGGTGCATCGTGATAGTGCTATTGTGGTGCAAGGTGAGGAGTTTTTTGGTGATTTAATTGAAATGCCTTTCAAAGAATATGATTTGATCTTAGGCATGGATTGGTTGTCTAAGCATAGAGCTGTGGTAGATTGTCAAAAGAAGTGTGTCACTTTGAGAACCAGTAATGGTATAAGTGTGATAGTATCTAGTGAGCAGAGACAACTTGCATCCTTATTTGTATCAGCTGCAACAGCTAAGAAGTTGATTAGGAAAGGGTGTGATGCTTATCTTGCTCATGTTGTGGATACTAGAGTAGTGGGTTCTCAACTTGATAATATACCCATAGTTGCAGATTTTCCAGATGTGTTTCCTGAGGAGTTGCCGGGGTTACCCCCTGAGAGAGAGGTTGAGTTTGGTATCAAATTGTTGCCTGGTACCACTCCCATCTCTATCACTCCTTATCGAATAGCACCTGCTGAATTGAGAGAGTTGAAGGTGCAGTTGCAGGATTTGTTGGATAAAAGGTTTATTCGCCCTAGTGTTTCTCCTTGGGGAGCTCCTGTGTTGTTTGTGAAGAAGAAGGATGGTACCTTGAGGTTATGCATTGATTATAGGCAATTGAACAAGGTGACTATTAAGAATAAATATCCTTTGCCTAGGATTGATGATCTTTTTGATCAATTGAAGGGAGCAACAGTGTTTTCCAAGATTGATTTGAGATCAGGGTACCATCAGTTGAGGGTTAGAGCTGAAGATGTTCCTAAGATAGCTTTCCGCACAAGGTATGGGCATTATGAGTTTTTAGTAATGCCTTTTGGATTAACGAATGCACCTGCAGCTTTCATGGATTTGATGAATAGGGTGTTTAGGCCCTATTTGGATCAGTTTGTGGTGGTCTTCATTGATGATATTTTGGTGTATTCGCGTAATGAAGAGGAGCATGACAAGCATTTGCGGATGGTATTACAGATCTTGAGAGAGAAGCAATTGTATGCTAAGCAGTCGAAGTGTGAGTTTTGGCTTAATCAAGTGACTTTTCTGGGTCATATAGTTTCAGCAGATGGTATAAGAGTTGATCCAAGTAAAGTTGAAGCTATTTTGAATTGGAGTCCACCAAAGTTAGTGACTGAAGTTAGAAGTTTTCTGGGTTTGGCAGGCTATTATCGGCGGTTTGTGAAATGTTTTTCTTTGATAGCTACTCCACTCACCAGATTGCTTCGAAAGGGAGTTAGATTTGCGTGGACGGACCAGTGTCAAGCTAGTTTTGAGCAGTTGAAAGAGATGTTGACTCAAGCACCTGTTCTTACTTTACCTGTAGAATATAAACCTTATGTGATTTATAGTGATGCTTCACATAATGGTTTAGGATGTGTCTTGATGCAAGAAAGTAAAGTTGTAGCCTATGCTTCTCGGCAGCTGAAGCCGCATGAACTCAATTATCCAACTCATGATTTAGAATTGGCAGTTATAGTGTTTGCTTTGAAGATTTGGCGACACTACTTATATGGGGAGAAATGTTTTATTTATACGGATCACAAAAGTTTGAAATATTTGGGTGTTCAGAAGGAGCTAAATCTTCGGCAAAGGCGATGGTTAGAGCTGATCAAAGACTACGACTGTTTGATTGATTATCATCCTGGTAAGGCGAATGTTGTTGTTGATACCTTGAGTCGGAAGTCTTTGGTAGGTTTGGCTGTTTATTCGCTCTCATTGCTTGTTGAGTTGAGAGCGTTGTATGCTAGTTTTGAAGTATGTGATGATGGTGCTCAGTTACAATTAAGACCAGTATTGTTAGATCATATTAAAGAGGCTCAATTGACTGATAAGAAAATTCAAAAGATTGTATCATATTGTTATAATGGGGAGAGCTGAGATTTCTATGTGAAAAATGATGGTAGCCTTTGGTTTAAAGATAGGTTGTGTGTTCCTGATGATGATAGTTTGAGAAAAATTATTTTAGAGGAAGCACATCATCAGTTTTTGCTATACATCCGGGAAGTACAAAGATGTACCATGATTTAAAACAGCATTACTGGTGGTCAGGAATGAAGAGAGATATAGCGGAGTTTGTATCCAAATGTCTCACTTGTCAGAGGGTGAAAGCTGAACATCAAGTTCCCACAGGGTTACTTCAACCTTTATCAGTGCCTGAATGGAAATGAGAAAGAGTGACAATGGATTTTGTGTCTAGTTTGCCATTTACTCAGAAGAAGCATGATGCTATCTAGGTGATTATAGATCGATTGACTAAGACAGCTCATTTTCTTCCAGTTCGGATGGACTTTTCTCTTGAAAGATTGGCTAAGCTGTATATAAGAGAGATAGTGAAGTTGCATGGAGTCCCAATTTCTTTAGTGTCCGATCGAGATCCCCGGTTTACTTCAAGGTTTTGGAAGAGTTTGCATGGTGCTTTGGGTTCTCGATTGCACTTTAGCACTGCTTTTCATCCGCAGACAGATGGGCAGTCAGAGAGAGTGATACAGATTATTGAGGATATGTTGAGGAGCTGTGTCATTGATTTCTCTGGAAGTTGGGATAGATTTTTGCCACTTGTGGAATTTACTTACAACAATAGTCATCAATCCAGTATTGGTATGGCACCATTTGAGGCATTGTATGGTAGAAGATGCAAAACGCCTTTATGTTGGAATGAAATTGGAGAGGGCAAGTTAATTGGTCCTGATTTGGTTAAAGAGATGGAAGAGAAAGTGAAGATAATTCGGGATCGGTTGAAAACAGCTTCAGATCGGCAGAAATCTTATTCAGATTTAAAGAGGAGAGACATAGAGTTTGATGTTGGGGATAAAGTATTTTTGAAAGTGTCACCTTGGAAAAAGATATTGACATTTGGCCGCAGAGAAAAGCTAAGTCCTCGTTTTATTGGACCTTATGAAATATTGGAAAAAGTTGAACCAGTTGCTTATCGACTTGCTTTGCCGCCTGAACTAGATAGAATTCATAATGTTTTCCATGTTTCTATGTTGAGGAGATACAGATCAGATCCATCTCATGTCTTACCAGTTGAATCTATTGAGGTGAGTCCGGATCTGACTTTTGAAGAAGAACCAGTTGCTATTTTAGCATATGGTATGAAGGAGTTGAGACATAAGAAAGTACCAATTGTGAAGGTTCTTTGGAAGAATCATGGTAGAGAAGAATCAACTTGGGAGAATGAGCAAGCGATGCTAGATTAGCATCCTCAACTGTTTCAGACTTGAGATCAGGTAATTTCAAGTATGAAATTTCTTTTTAGAGGGGGAGAATTGTAATATGCCAAAATATGCCCTACAAGTTTGGTATAATAATTGTTGTAATTGGATTAATTGTTTATGTGTTTAATTGGAAAAAGAAAGGAAGTGAAGAGAGAGTGTATATGTTGTATATATAGTGATATATACAACATATACAAGTCAAATGTAAAGTCAAAAGATGATTAGTTAATGATTTTAAATTAATTAAGTTAATTAAGTGGGATTTGAGTGAGTGGAAGTGGATGGAGATATTTAGAGTATTTTAATATTAAATGCTTGGAGGAGAGGGTTTTGAGGAAAGTGAAGGTTGAGTGTTTGACTTTATTTTCTTTCTTTTCTTCTTCTTCATGTGCCTTCATTTCCTTTCCTTTTCTTTTCTTTGTTTTGGCCGGCACTCCCTAGCAAGAGAGCAAGAGAGAGATTTGATCTTTCATACTCAAGATTGAAGGAAGTATTCAAGTATTCAAGTTGGAAATTTAACAGTTTCTTCATCCTTGGTAAGTTTTACACTTGATTCTTTGATTTTTTTTGAGTTTGTGAGTTAAGATTGGGGTTGTTATGTGTTTGTTTGATTGTGTGTGTGTTTAAGAGTGTTTGGTTCAAGTGATTTTGGATTTTGGGGTTGGGTTGAAGGAAAGAGTAAGTTTGTTGGAAGTGAAGGTGTTGTGGTTGTGTTTTGGAGTTTGTGGTGATGATTATGATTTGTGTTTGATGTATGTGTTGAGTTGATTTAGTATTTTTGTAAGTTTGTTTTAGTTTTTGGGAGTGTTAATTTAAGTTTGGTTGAAGTGGAAAATGGTGGAAGGAAGTGATTTGTTGGGTGCAGTGTTGTTGTGGCCGGAATCTACATTTTTGGCCTGACACGCCTATGAACACGTCCAAGTTTTTAGGCCTGTCAATAGGTCTGTGTTTTTGGATGGGTGACACGAGCAGTGACACGCCCATGTCACTGGGCGTGTCATAGCTACTGTGATGTTGGAGAATTGACACGGCCATGAACACGCTCGTGTTGTTGGACGTGTCAATGTTTCTGTGAGACAGAAGGTATTACACGTCCAGTGACACGCCCGTGGTTCTGAGCATGTCAAAGCTTCTGTGTTGTGGAATTAGGGCACGGTCAGGGACACGCCCGTGTTGTTGAGCGTGTCATGTGTAGAGTTTGCCTTAGCTGGTTCTTAGTCTTATTATCTTATGTGTATCATTCCTTTGGTTTAGATTTTGAAGAGGGTTGAGTTGCCTTAACCCAAGTGTTGTGGATTCTTGGAAGAGGAGTTTGGTGTGAGTTGTCCTTGAGGTAAGTACAAACCCCCTTTATTTCATACATGTATATGATTATGGAACTTAACACATTTGGTTGTAAATGTGTTAAGTAATCTATTGCATTGTTGATGCATATTAATAATGTCATGTTTTGCATAATATGAACTTTGTGAAATGTATGTTGAAAATTCTAAAGATATGATGATATGATGAATTGCCTTGATGTGATTTGAGATATGATGAGATGAGGAGACATGGTTGTTGGCTATATTGATAATGATGTAAATGAGATAATTGAGGCATGGTTGCCTAGTTGATTGTGGAATATGAAATGAGAAATGAATTAAGAAAGAAATTGATAAAGAGGTAAATGATATGATTGTGTGCCTAATATGTTAATTCAATTTTCAGAGTTCTGAGTTTGGCGGCATGCCTATGAATCACTGGATAGGTGAAATGACCGGGTAGTAAGCCGATTCCAGTTGAAAAATGTGAACTGATAAATGTGAAATGTGATGTTTTTGGGGTGAAATGACTGGGTCGTAAGCCTCAAAAACAGTAACAGTCTAGCCGGGTTGAGGATTTCCTCGGTTCTAACCAGGTTGAGATCCTAGAGACTGGGTCTGTTACACTATCCATGGATAGAGATATATATATATATATATCACCTACGGGCTTGATGATTGTGATTATGGACCAAAGCAGTAACTCTGAACTTTGAATAACATATTGGATTTCTTTTTGGGCCCATGCTTGTCTTTGTTTATATATAATTCAAAAAGGGGAAAATAAATGAATGATGAGATATATATATTTGTCTTTGCTTTAAATGTTTATGGATGTGGAAATATGAATAGTACTTCATGAATTGCTTATGAAATTTGATTGAGTGACATTGGCATTGCATCAAAGCATAATATTATTGTAGTTTGTACCACTAAGCCGTTGGCTTAGCGCGAGTGTGATTCATCACGCAGGTGACAAGGAAGAACCGGAGAGTTCCTCTAGGCCGAGTAGAGTCTAGATTTTTGAGGTGTTGATAGTGGAGCTTAAAGATCAAAGACATACTGCTAATCATGTATACTTATTTTATATTTTGTAAAACTTGAGTTTTGAAGTATATGTATTTGAAAATATTTGTTATGTTTTCCGCTGTGTTTTGAATAAACATTTTGTCTATGTGCTTTATTTTTTCTTTTAAAATATTGTTTTTAAAATTGTTTATGTTATATTAAAGGGATGGTTTGTGTGTTTTTTAAATCGTGTCATTTCTATATTCAGTATACGTATATTACGATCGTATAAGCATGCTGTGTACGTATACGGAGTATAGGGGTGTTACAGGATGGCTCCTCTTACTGTACGCGGATGTACTATACATGGCTGTACTGTACATATGTACAAATTGGGTCGTGACAATAGAAATGGAGGATGAAGATGAAGAGTCAAGGAGAGTGTCACTCCCTCCTTGCCTAAACTGTGTATGCCCAGCCTCCTCCTCTCAAACCTCTCTTCTCTGTCTCTATTCTCTGTCTCCTGCAAAATCCTTCCAGCACTCCCAAAAACTCCAACTCCCTCTTCTTCCTCCTCTTCTCTTTATTTCTCTCAAAAGCTCAAGCCCATGCTTCCAAATCACACCACTCTCCCTTGTTCCCCACATTCTCTTTGTTTAATATTACTTTTGGCAAAAACAACACCCTTGTCCCCCACTTTGTCCACACCTTGTGCAAGAGAATTCAACATTTAATAGGTGACACGGCCAAGCCATGAGTGGCTTGGCCGTGTCTCTCATCTTTTTTTTTGGGACACGGCCAAGCTAGTTGGTCGTGTCTCTTGCTGCTCCTTTTCTTTCATTTTCTTTTCTTTGGTCCCAAGGAGTGACACACAGCCAAGCTTGTGGCCATGTCATGTGACACAACCACTAGCTTGGCCATGTCACTTGGGTGTGTCCACCTTCTGCTTCTTCATTTTGATCTTCACTTGTTCTTTGCCTCAGGTTGGGACAACGGCCAAGCTTGTGGCCATGTCATGTGACATGGCCACTGGCTTGGGCGTGTCACCTGCCAGTGTCAGCTTCTGCCTTCATTTTTCATTTCTTTCTTTGGTTTCTTTGGTTTTGCTCCTTAGGTGAGACACGGCCAGTGGCTTGGCCGTGTCTCCTGCCGTGTCAGCTACTGTCTTGCACTTCTTTTGAGTGACACTGTCAAGCTTGCTTTGGCTTGGCCATGTCTTGCTTGATTCATGCTCTTTTCTTCATGTTTTGACCATCCAAGGGAGTTTTTCCACTTTAACCTAAAACAAACACTTAAAACAAACTTTAAACAAAAATCAAAATGAAACATTAACTAAAAACACATAGAAATCATACTAAAAACAAGTATAAAAATGCTCTTATCAAGAGTATTTGTTGAATCCACCTATTTTGAAACCACCTAAACCTGACAAACCTCTATTACTATACTTAATAGTAGAAGAAGAGTCGATAGGAGCCATGTTAGCCCAAGCAGATGAGTCGGGGATTGAGCATGTTGTTTACTATTTGAGTAGAAAGCTCCTACCTTATGAAATTAAGTATAGTATCATTGAAAAGACATGTATAGTCGTGGTTTGGTCTTCTAAGAAGTTGTGGCATTACTTTCAATCATATAGTGTGCAAGCAATTTCCAGGTTGGATCCAATGAAGTACTTAAGGAAGACACCCTTTTTAATTGGGAAATATGGTCGATGGTTGATAATATTAGAGGAATTTAAGATCGAGTATGTAACCAGGAAAACAATCCAAGGTAGAGCGGTGGCAGAATTCCTGGCTCAACAACCATTACCAGAAAGTGAAGAGGTAATCTTTGAATTTCCAGATGAACATTTAGAAGCAATTGAAGTACAAGGGTGGAAAATGTATTTTGATGGAGCAGCAAACATGAAAGGAGCAGTTTTGGGAGTTATACTAGAATCGCCAGAAGGGGAACTTATCCCCTTAGCAAAGAAGTTGAAATTTAGGGCAACCAATAATATGGTGGAGTACGAAGCTTGTATTTTCGGTTTGGAAACCCTAATGATTATGAAGCTGGATAAGGTGGAAGTTTATGGTGATTCATTGCTAGTAGTATCCCAAGTAAATGGAGAGTGGGAGTTAAAAGAGGAAAAATTAAACCATACCACCATTATTTGACCATGATGAAGAAGAATTTTAAGGAGTGTAGGTTTATACACCTGTCAAGAGAAGAAAATCAGATGGCTGATGCCCTGGCCATATTGGCTTCGGTATGGGAAAATCCTGCCAGCCTATTCCTTAAGCCTTTAATCTTGACCACTTCATCAACTCCTTGCTATGAATATGAGACAATCATGGAAGTTGATACAGACCATGATGCGTGGTATGATACTATAAGGCAATTTTTGGAGGAAAGAGAATACCCGCCGGGGGTAACAAAGAAAGAGAGAAGAGCAATAAGGCGGTGGTCATTGCAATACATCACCTTCCATGGGGAGTTATATCAAAGATGGCCTGATGGAGTGCATTTGAGATGTTTAAGAAAGCCTGAAGTGGAGCGCATCATGTCAGAAATACATGCGGTAAGTTACGGTCCGCACATGAATGGTTTGGCCCTAGTTAAGAAGATTATTTGACAAGGTAACTATTGGTTGACCATGGAGAGAGATTGTATTGAGTTTGTCAAGAAGTGCCAACAATGTCAGATGTATGGTAACTTGAATCATATGCCTCCTGAAGAACTGCATTCAATGTCTTCACCTTGGCCATTTGCCACCTGGGGTATCGACATTATAGGAGAAATACATCCGACAGCCTCAAACGGTCACCGTTTCATTATAGTAGCAGTTGATTATTTTTCAAAATGGGTCGAAGCCGAATCCTTCAACAAGCTGGGTGCAAGTTAAATGGCTAGGTTTATCAAAAAGAACCTCATCTACAAATATGGGGTCCCGCACAGTGTGATATCAGACAATGGGGTATAGTTTCAAGGAGCAGTTAAGGATTTATTCTCGAAGTACCAAATCCATCATCATCGATCCTCTCCTTATAGACCAAAGGCTAATGGTGTAGTAGAAGCAACGAACAAGACAATTAAGCAAATTCTGTCCAAGATGACTAAGACTTATAGGGACTGGTCAGAAATACTTCCCTTTGCTTTATGGGGATATAGGACAAGTGTGTGAACACCTACTGGGATGACACCGTTTTCTTTGGTTTATGGGATGGAAGCGGTATTGCCAATTGAAATTGAGATCAAGTCACTGAGAGTAGCCTTGGAAGCTGAACTACTTGAAACGGAATGGGTAGCAAGCAGATACACACACTTAGCTCTATTAGAAGAGAGAAGATTAAAGGCATTGTATCATCACCAACTGTATCAAAAGAAGATGGGTCGGGCCTACAATAGAAGGGTTAAGGTCAGAAAATTCAGAGTTGGGGATTTGTTGTTGAAGCAATGTAAGCCTAGGCAAAAGGGAAAAAAAGGGAAAAAAAAAAGGAGCTTGTTGTGGTGAAGTTATCAGACATGGATGGGAACGAATTTAGTGAGCCAGTAAACATTAACAAGTTGAAGAGGTTTTATGTATGACAGGAAAAAGGGAAAAAAAAGGACCTCGCTAGGTTGAAAACCCAAAAAGGGCAGCCTAGGCAAAAGTTAGAGCAGTCCGCTAGTCCCGAAAATCCAAAAGGGCGGGCTAGGCAACAATTAGGGCCAAATGAGAGAAAATCGTCAATTAGAAAATCCAAAAGGGCTAATTGGCAACAGGAGTGTTCTTGTGTATGCTGGCTTTATTTTTGGTTGTTCCCCAATTTAATAAAATAGAATTAATGTTAAAATTGTTCTATGTGCACTATTATAAGTATTCGACCAGATATGAATGAAATAAATAAACACAATAGCTAAAGGTGATGACAAATTATAAATGGAAAAGAAGCATCTTTTATTACTTTAATTATTTTTTCATCCTAACAATACACTTTTTGAATTGACAAATGTAAAATCTATGGAGTCGATAAGTGTAACGTGCAGGCCAGCTTTGCCTTAATCGATCCAAGTAGGCTTCAGTCAAGCAAGGCATGTCTAAGTCAGAAGCAAAGTCAGAATCACAAGGCTCAGCTCCATATTAACGCCCAAGTCGGCGAGGATCATAGCATGTACCTTGACAAAGAGCAGGAAGGGGAACGTACATCAAGTATGTCCGCATGGTGATATGAGAAATCTTCCACTAAGACTTCAGAGCGTGAGTGGATCCAATCAACCTAGTCAACATATGAAGAAGCAGGATGGAGTAGTTTCCTAGCAGAATGATGACATGGCAGGTATATGGCAAAATCCATGGAGGGAGTATCAAGCAAACAAAGATGCTCCTGAAGCCAAATCTGTGAAGAAAGAATTCAATTAAAAAAAAGGAGTTCGCTAAGTTGAAAACCCGCAAGGGCAGCTTAGGCAAAAATTAGGACAGCTCACTAGTTCTGAAAACCCGCATGAGCGGACTAGGCAAAAGTTAGAGTAACAAAATAAATAAATAAAAATAATAAAAACCTAAATTGAAAACCCGAAAGGCCAGTTTAGGTAATTACCTGGAGCAGCAACAGACTCCCAATCAGTCTCTTTGACGATCCTGATTTAAATCGGTCTAATCCAACTAAGGTCTCGGCTAAGATCACAGGTATCGGCGACAAGCCTCCTTCCATTTGGTCTACAATATCCAATAATCATGGATCAATATCGTCGTCAGAAGAAACAAGCAAGAATTGGTTGAGCAAGCAAAGACAAAGCATGCATCCCCACGCCTTAGTAGGAGCCAAATGAGAGAAACAAAAGTCAATCAAAGGAGCAAGTAGAATTTTTTCACCTCTCATCAGCTGAAGAACTTCGGGTTTTGAAATTTGAAATAACATCTACATCTTCTGTTGAGTTTTGGAAATCAGTGTGGGTAACACCATTTGTTGATTATTTGGGTATCCAAGGATGGCCTCAAATTCTTCAATCAAGGGACACATTTCAAAGCCATTAATTCTAAATACCCTAGAATCCGTATCCCACAAGGAAGCAACGACATGTAAGAAGGAGTGGTCCAATTTGACATTTTGAAAACATTTTAAAACATCAAGCTTTGACCATGAAATTTGCTTCCAATGGATGGCATCCGTATTCTTGAATAGAATTTTTATTTTCTTTAAATGGTGCTTGGTCATGGTTGATGAATAAAGGAGAACCAAAATTGCTAAAGAGAGTCTTCACGTTGAAAGGGAAAAGAATTTTGGTTTATGTATTAAAATATGGCATGAAGGGTGATTTATATAGAAGAAACAAACCTTTTCCAAAAGTGAAAAAGAAAAGGTAATGGGAAAGGTAAGGCCATATGGCATAAGGAAAGGAATTGGTCACAATTTCCTTTTCCACTTTGGATTTGGTTTAACAAAAGAAGTGGATATTAATTATGATGTACTATATATAAAAATTTCTTTTTGCAGTAACGTAAAAAATAATAAATAAAAAAAGAAAAAAAAAGAAAAGAGTTACAGTAAAGAGGAAAATTGTATATTTTTCATTATTGTATAATGTTTTACAATTGCTATAATATTTACATATCACTAAGAGGGTGGTGGTAGGTCACCAAATAAAGACTTGAAAAAATCATCGCCTATTGGAGGAGGGGACAAATTACTAATCCCGGGATCATCCGAAGCAGAAGCACTAAAATCCCTATTGCCTTGGAGTTCCGATTTATCATGGTCTTCATCAGAAGCAGACAAAAGGATCTCATGTTCATCAGTGTAGGGGCCTCTTGATGAAGAAGCGCCGGGATCCCTCATCCCCCGAAATAAGAAGTTACGGAAATTTTGTTTGGATTGATGATATAAACTTTCAAAATGAGAAGCCTACTGACGACTTGCAGCCAACTCTTCTTGAAGTTTCCTTTTCTGTTCTTCGAGCATCTGCTGTGAGCCAAGAAGGAAAAAGGTAAGAGCATACATAATCATGCATACATATAGCATACATTATTATGAAATTAGGAACTTACCAGGTAATTCAAATCAATACCCTGTGAAGTAAAGAATCAAAAAGAAGATATCAAATCAAGGGGGCATGGAGAGCCTATTTGCTTGTGGAAGCCCCAGTCATTTTGTAAAAGAAGAAATGCATGCTTATGCAAAGAACTAGACAAGAAAAAAATCAATCAAAGCTGGAATGAATGAAAAAATCCTTGGGCGGGGCAAGGAGAGGATACGAGGTCCAATTAAAGATAGATGAATTTTTGCAAAAAGGAAGAACAAAAGAATGAAACATTAGAACTCTCAAAAGAATGAAGATGCAAAAGACAAAAGATCAGTTCAGCTAAAAGAGCTGAAGCTAGGGTGAAGACCCAATCTCCAAGGATGAAGATCCATTTGCAAGGGTGAAGAATCACAATGCATAGAACAGCTAGAGCAGTTAGACTTCTCAACTGAAAAAAGGTTAGTCAAATTCATTCTCGACTCCAATTACCCAATCTCGAGTCTAAGTACTCAAATTAAATCAAAATCAATTCAATCTCGGGTCCAAGTACCCAATCTTGAGTATCCAAATCAAGTTAGGATCGAGTATCCCAATCTAATATAGGGTCGAGTATCTAAATCAAGTTAGGATCGAGTATCTGGATCCATTTTAGGATAGAGTATCCAAATCCAGATAGGATTGAGTATCCGAGTCTAGTTTAGGATCGAGTATCCAAATCTCTCAGGTCCAGAACCCAAATTTACCATTAGGTCCAGAACATAGAATTATTTCTAAGTCCAAAACTTAGCTCGGGTCCAGAACCCAAATTTACCATTAGGTCCAGAACCTAGAATTATTTCTAAGTCCAGAACTTAGCTCGGGTCCAGAACCCAAGTTTACCATTAGGTCCAGAACCTAGAATTATTTCTAAGTCCAGAAATTAGCTCGGGTCCAGAACCCAAATTTTCCTTACGTCCAGAACCTAGAATTATCCTTGAGTCCAGAACTCAAACCGGGTCTAGAACCCAAATTTGCCATTAGGTCCAAAACCTAGAATTATTTCTAAGTCTATAACTTAGCTCGGGTCCAGAACCCAAATTTTCCTTAGATCCAGAACCTAGAATTATTCTTGAGTCCAGAACTCGAACCGGGTCCATAACCTAAATTTTAGGTCCAGAACCTAGAATTATTTCTAAGTCCAAAACTTAGCTCGGGTCCAGAACCCAAATTTTCTTTAGGTCCAGAACCTAGAATCTCCCTTGAGTCCAGAACTCGAACCGGGTCTAGAACCCAAATTTTTTTTAGATCCAGAACCTAGAATCATCCTTGAGTCCAGAACTCGAACCGGGTCCAGAACCCAAATTTTTCATTAGGTCCAGAACCTAGAATTATTTCTAAGTCCAGAACTTAGCTCGGGCCCAGAACCCAAATTTTCCTTATGTCTAGAACCTAGAATTTATCCTTGAGTCCAGAACTCAAACAGGGTCCAAAATCCAAAACTTCAACCATCTCAAAAATTAAGTCTTATTGCTTTTCACTCTCTTTCACTAAAGTTTCAGATTTTTCAAGCAGGGGGCAAATTGTAGATCCTTAATTTTTTATCCAATCCGGTCCAATATGTTTTATTTAGTCCAAAATAATTTTTGTTGTCAAATTGCTCCAAAATAATTTATGTTAAATAATTTTTTGCTTTAGTATCTAATTTTTATTAATAAAAAATAAAAATAAACAAATCAAAATCAAAAAATAAAAATCAGAGTCGAAAAAGTCTGCGACAAAAAAATCGTTGCGCAGGCCCGTGGCATTTCAGCGACGAAACAATCTGGGAGCGAAATAGCTTTTCCTGCCACAATTTCCTGTGGCAGATTTTTTTCACCAGCGCATTTTTTCCTGCAGCAATTTTTCCGACGCAAATTTTTTAAAACCTAATTCAATTAGGTTTTGGTTTCATTTTTTTTATTAATACTACTTGCCGTGACTAATTAGGAATAAACTATATCAAATCACTATAAATAAGGACCAAAGGCAATAAAATTTGGGGGGCCCGAAAGCAATAGAAGCTGGAAAATTTGAAACCAAATCAGTGAAGGAAAAAGAGCAATTCAATTTCTTTTTTTTTCTGGACTAGTAGGGACACGATTTAAGCAATTCAAAGGCAGCAATTGTCTTTTTTCTTATTCATCCAAGAAGAATTATTTTTGAAGAATCAACAAAATGAGGTATGTTAAATTTTTTTTTCACAGTAGCATAATCTATGAAATTTTTTTTTAAATCAAAAACCTTAGAACTTTAATTTAGTTTTTCCAAAGTTAAAAGCACTAATACGTTACTTTATTTTCCAAAAAGACTTAAAATTGTTATTTTTACCTCTTCAAAATCTTAAAACCTTAATTAAACATATTTTCAACAAAAACAAAATTTGATTATGTTTCTTTCAAAATTTTAAACTAGGTTCTAGTTCATTAAAAAAACCTTAAAAAACATCTTTTCTACTTATCAAAACTTTAATTCATTTGTTTAAATTCATAAAACTTCATAAAATTATCAAATTAATTTCCAAATTCCAAAATCCAATTCATCACCCGAAACTCCAATTCAAAGCTACTAAAACCCTAATTCAACTTCCAAACTTAAAATAATAAGCTCTAATTCCTTTAAAACCTTAAATCCTAACTTTTTCTAAACTTTAATCCTTTAAAACATTAAAAACCATAAAAACATAAATATTTTAAAATTACACAGTAGCTTGAAATCACCATTTAAAACCACAAATCAAAAGTATTTTAAAATGTCTAAAACCCTAGTTTCATGATTTCACCATTCAAATATTAATTTAGTTAATCAAAAGAGCCTTACCAACCTTTTAAAACATAAAATCCTCAATATATTTTAATTCCATAAAAAGTCACAGTAGCTATAATTGGACTTTTATTTGCTTTATTTAATTCTATACTTGATTATGCTTTGATTTATCTCTTATGCTTTAATTTATTTAATTTCAATACTTGATTTATTTAATTATCATGGATGGATGTTTATTTTATATTTTGATTAATAGCTTTGGTGAATGATTTATTTATGATGAATGATTATTTACTTTTATCAATTAATTTAGATTTCCAAAAGTTGTAAGAGGTATGTTTCCACTTGGTGGGTACCTCATTAGTTAAACATCATGTAATTTAATTTGTTTTTCTATTTTAGAACCTATGTAAAGGAAATGTTTCTGCCTTTTGGTGGGTGTCCTATCTAGGCATGTGATGTAAGGACATGTTTCCATCTTCGGATGGGTGTCCATTTATTTGTTTTGTTTTGTTTGGACATTGCTTTGATTTTAATATAATGATGATTTCTTTTTATTGTGTGTAGTATGGATAATATTGTTATATTTAAGAATTTTATAATGTTAAGACCTATAAAGGAGGCTTGTTCCAATGAACCGGGCGTTGTGGGGGTGCTGGGCCATTTCTTACCTTCCCCACACGTACCCAACTTTCCGAATCCATTAGGGGGTTGGGGATTCCTTAGGAATCGAGTCATCCACCCCTTTCTTTTTTTCGGCCCGTCCGAGTGGCAACTCCATTTTCTTCAGACTTAGGTCCGTGTTCTCTAAGGCCCTGAGCCTAAATAGTGCTGAAGTAGCAAGAACCATTCCATCGGGAGTAGGGGCGAAAATCCCCGCTCATAGTAACTCCAAACTAGCTAATCTAAACCCTAAGTTTTCTTAAACCTTAAAACCTTAAGACCTTAAACCCTAGTTTTCATGAAACACTAATCCTTAAAACCTTATAAACCTAAACATTCAAACCCAATATAGTAAATCCAAAATAATAATCCTGTAATCGTGAGTCCTAAATTCAAATGTTTTAAAGTATCCAAACCCTAATTTCATGATTTTACCCCTCAAACCCTAGTTTTGCTAACCAAAGAACCTTATAAATCTCTTAAATTATAAAACCTTAATCCATTTCAATTCCCTTAAAACTTACAGCAGCTTAAACCAATAAATTCCAAAGCTGTAAATATTAATTAAAGAACTTTAAATGAGAAACAGTAGCCCTAATTTGTATCTTTACTTTATTTTTAATTATGTAGTTTATTATATGCTTTGATTTATTTAAGTTCAATGCTTGGTTTATTTAAATTATCATGGATGAATGTTTATATTTTGATTGATGTTTAATATTTTTGATGAATGATTTATTTATGATGAATAGTTGTTTACTTTTATCAATTTATTTTGATTTCCAAATGTTGTAAGAGGTATGTTTCCACTTTGTGGGTACCTCATTAATTAAGTTCTATGTAATTTAAATTGCTTTTATATTTTAGACCAATGTAAAGGACATTTCTCTACCTCATGGTGGGTGTCCTATTTAGCTTAGACATGGATGATGTAAGGGCATGTTTCCATCTTCGGATGGGTGTCCATTTATTTGCTTTATTTGGACATTGCTTTGCTTTTTAATATATCGATGCTTTATTTTAATTGTTGCATGTAATATGGTTAATATTGTTATATTTAAGAATTTTTGTAACACCCCATACTCTATATAAGCACTATACATATACTTGGTATACATACAATGCGTATATAAAGTATAAGAATGTCACTTTTAGTTTCTATTTAAAAATCTTTATCCAAGGTCAAGCAATATTATATTAATTTAAGAAACATTTATAAGAATCATTATTGTTATCAAAAATAAAACATAATTAAAATCATACATGTATGCATCACCTTCTAGTTGGTCTCGAGACACTCATACTTTTCTCGTGGCATAGCAGCTAAGCATCCAGATCATCCGCATAAATACCTGCGCGATTACACAACCGCGCTAAGCCCGAGAGCTTAGTAGTACAAATAAATAATAAAATATACATTACAAAATAATCATACCTTATAATTTTAGCATCATGTTTTATTGTTTTCTTACCACTTTTTCCTTTCTCAATGGATTCTTCATATATTGCCACTAATCTCATAAATTAAATACATCATTACATAGCATATTCACAACACAATACCTACCCTTTCTATTTCATATACACATATATATGTATATATAATCACAACAAAACACCATT
The DNA here is from genome assembly GCA_947685225.1 of Garcia nutans. NCBI lineage: Eukaryota > Viridiplantae > Streptophyta > Magnoliopsida > Malpighiales > Euphorbiaceae > Garcia > Garcia nutans. The sequence goes on along the minus strand of CANTUV010000007.1, from coordinate 23,118,476 downwards.
CAAACCTTTAAAAGAACAATTCTCACAAATTCCACATTCACAAACATGTTACACATGATACAACAATTCCATAACCTCATATCTCAACAAAATCAATACATATATTACAAACTCATACTTCATAACATCACTTTATTCACAATTCATTAATCATGAAACACATTTCCATCAAAAGCATTCATACATCTCATTATTCATTTGTTTCAACATTGTTTCCATATATCTTATTTATCAATCATGTTACCATTCATGACTCACATTACACAAAGACAAGCATGGGCCCAAGACACACTAATATGCCATTCAATTTTCAGAGTAATGCTTTGGTTTATTCATCACATTTATCATTATCATAGACCCAACTAGGCTTCAAGGATTAGGCTCAACCAAGCTTCAAGGTGAATAAAGCATGCTAAGTATCAACCCAACTTGGCTTCAAGAACCAAACCCAACCTAGCTTCAAGGGTTGTAACATCTCAATTAGGCTTCAAGGATTAGACCCAACCAAGCTTCAAGGGGAGTAAAACATGTTAAACTTCAACCCAACTTGGCTTCAAGGATCAAATCCAACCTAACTTCAAGAGATTATTACTAATAGGCATGCCACCAACAACAAACTCTGAAAATGGAATAACACATTAGTCACACAATTCATTTATTATTTCATTATCATTTCTATTCTCAATTCTCATCATCATTTAGGCAAACATGCCTTATTTCTTTCAATTGCATCACCATAGCCAATCACAATGGCTTTATATTACATTTGAGTCATCATTGCCAAGAACAATGGCTTTATATCACATTATATCTCAAATCACATTTCAAGTTTCATCATTGATATATGCAACATCAATTACATTACTACACAAACATATCATGAATCAATCATACCATATAGGCATGCTTCAATCATAACATTAAAGTAATTCATCATCAATGATCTCATGATATTCCACATTATACACAACATGCCATTATTCATATGCATCCTCAATCTACATATAGTACAATACAATTTATGAGATTGACAATGCATAAAACCTAACATGGTTCATATAATATCAACGTTATCATCAAATCATATTGATCAATTCAATTCGTCACTCAAGTATACATAATCAATGACATTGCACATACTTTTTCATTGATCATTATATCTTCCACATTTCCTATATTATCATTGATATATTCATACATAACAATTTACCTTATTCAAGAACTTAGAATCCTCCATATACATTTGGTTGGATTATTATTGTTTTAAGTGTGTTTAGGTACAAAAGACATTTGAAGATCCAACAATGTTGAAGACCAAATAACAAACACATTTGCAAACACCCTCAAGGGACACGGCCAAGCTTGTGGCCGTGTCTCCCAATATAAACATCCAGTAGCCAACACGCCCAAGGGACACGGCCAAGCTTGTGGCCGTGTCACTCAACACCAATACAAGCAGTAGCAAACACGGGCAATGGACACGGCCAAGCCAGTGGCCGTGTCTCTCAACACAACAATCCAGTACCAGACACGGGCAAGGGACACGGCCGTGTCTCTCAACATAAATCAGACAGTAACAAACACAGGCAAGGGACACGGCCAAGCCAGTGGCCGTGTCTCTCCAAAACTCATCCAACACGGCCAAATTTGCCCTAACTTGGCCGTGTCTCCCATAACTTGGCCGTGTCCTTCAATAATTCATAGACCAAACACTTCGAAATTCATCTAAACCAAACTCTAATTCAACATTTCATCATTTTCCTCACAATTTTCTCAACTCATCATCACTTAGATATCAATTCCACACATTTACATACTTAAATCTCTTGTTATCATCATTTTACACACCAATCATACCCAACATAACCTCAATCCAAAAGAAAACCACACAAGAAGGTATATACTTATATATATGTATAATCAATAAAATTCATTCAAGAAATGTGTACTTACCTATATAGCTTGCCAAATCTTCATCTCCATCTTCAATACTCTTAAAATCCTTAAGAAATTTGATGAAGATCAATCTCTCTCTCTCTCTCTCGTGCTCTCTCTCTCTCTCGTGCTCTCTTGTCCACGAAGAAGAAACAGAAGAAGAGGAAGAAGGAAGGTTCTCCATCCTTCCTTCATTCTTATCTTATATAATAATAATAATAATAATAATAATAATAATAATAATAATAATAATAATAATAACAATAATAACAATTATACCATTTAAATCTCCACCACACACAATTTCTTTTTGACTTTCTTCTTCTTTTCTCTTCAACACACACATTGAATCCAAATACAACAGTAATCCCAACACTTTTAGGGTATACTTTAGGATATTACAATTCTCTCCCCCTTAAATAATTTCGTCCTCGAAATTATCCAGTATAATAACAACCCATTTAGAACAATTTACCATCTTAATTTCCATATGAAGATAATCGTATCTTACAATATAGTTTTATCAAATCACATATCTTCTACTCTCCCCCTTAGAGATAATCATCTTCTCTGAAATTCATAATTCATCATTGTATAGGTATATATATATATATCTTTACCTCTTATTACTTTCTCAACAAAGCAATCAAGATATCTCATAACATCTCCAATACATTTTATCTTTGTACTAAAGTCAGATTATCACTTTAACTCTTTATAGATATTCTCTTAACTTTAACCTCAAAAATCATTAATCAATATCTTAGCATTGTTTATTCCATTCTTACCATCACTTTCAAAATAAACAACTTCAATGGATAACTAAATTCTTACTCTCTTAAGCTTGTTTCTCACCATGTACAATTAATATACCTCAATTTATTTATGTTCATTCATAAATCAGAATATTATATCATACACATTACCATTAAATCTTACACTCCCAATACAATTGCACATATTAAATCTCAATGTTGCCTTGCAACTTTAACGAAACCTAGATCAATCGATTTATCCATCACAATATACTAACATTTCAACTTTATTTAATTCAAACCAACAATTAACTTATTGGAATTTATCATTGGATTTTACCATATATGCTTATATATAACCTAAGTTCATTAGGTCAAACTTATATTCAAATTCTAATCTTTCCAAATTCATATATTCAATCAATATGAATCATGCTTATACATATACATTTCCTTATTTCAATAATTATTTCATCATTTCTTATACTCATTCAAAATTTATCAATATAGCCAACAACTATATCTTCATAAACGTACTTTTCCTCCAACCAAAATTAGTAATCCAAGTTCAATTGCCCAACACATTGAGTCTGCATGGTTCCACAGGAAGCAGATAAGTCCGTTCATTTATCTTTTCACAATTCATTTTTCATAATCATTTAGGCATTATACCTCAATATAATTTATTTCTAACATCATTGCCAACAATTATGATTTCCCATCATATCAAAATAGTATACTTATATATCATCGACTATTTTGAACACCTCATTATTCAATCATATCATTTCCAACATTATTGATATACACATATTAATTTACATTATTCATACTCCCATAAATTTTAAGTTTAATCACTTAATCACTTTATACTATAAATATATTCAGTATAACTTTCAATCATGATTACAATTTCTTTCATGTTATTATTTCTTCACTCAATATTACTATATTTATATAATTATTGTTCTATTACACAATTCATAACTTAAAACATTATCACAATTCTCTTCCCTTGCTTTACTTCTCATAAGTATAATTAACTTTTTAACATCGAAATTATAAAATATAACTTCCCCAATCATATCTTTTAACCATGTTTCTAGAAACATAGTTATCAATCTCAGTTCTAAATATGAAGATAATAAAACTAACCACTAATCACACTAACCAAGTCATATGACCATAATATATAAGCAATCACATTTGGGGTTTGTAAATCAATCTCGTTCTTCTATTATTCGATTTCCAACCTTTACAATTATAATATTAGATTATATCACAAAAATTATATATATGTATTCTCCAAACTTGTATTACACCAAGAATTAACACATTTTAATTCTATTTCAAAACAGTTTGCTTTTGATTATTTAATCATCATTAACCCAACTCATGTTCAATAATATTATCTTTAACATTTCCAATACCCAACCTTCAACTAGATACAAATCTTACACAAGTATCTTTCATTACTCCATTTCCAATCCATCTCTTCTAGAAATTTTCAAATACATAATTCCTTCCTTACAATTCTTATTATACATTTATACATAAAACATTTTCACACTCAAATACTTTGAGTTCCACAACATCTTATAATAACCTCATTTAATTATTGCCATAACAATTTCACTGTTCAATATTACCCAGGTCCATTCTTACTTCTAATACCATTAAACATTTAATGATATAAAATAATAAACATATTATATACACCTTCATAGGTCACATTCATATCGAAAAGTTCATTTCACAATCCTCTTTATACAAACACATAATTATGCAATTTACTGAATTTCCCTTCTGCATATAATTTATACGAATTTAATATTTATCACTTTCCTTTAACTATTATCATTCTCATTTGTTTACCATAACTTAAGTTATTCATTAACTTCAATAAATATACATACTGTACTTATAATATTATTTCACAAGGAACTTAATCACATTTCCAATGTGATATCTCTCTTACATTTGTTTATAAATATCTTTAACACATCTTTCATAGTCATTTTTCATCCTTCCCAATCAAATTACTTAAAGTAACTCATTTTCTTTTGCTCAATTCCTTTTCTTTCATTTCACACCAAATTTTCCTACTATCAATCACATCTCCCAATTCATAATACTTTCATGAGCACTAATATTCATTTCATATATCTCATGTATTAAATACATTAAACTATCAATACTTCATTGATCTTCATCCACATTCCATGAAAACTATAAATTTCCAACTTACTAATTTACTCAAACTTCAATTTATTCATCTCCTACTATTCATATTAACTTTAAAACTGTAACACCCCTTCCCGACCTACGTGTGTAAGCTGAGTAGAGGCGCCACCCTATCCTAATGTTGCTACCACTTTTACTTAGTCAAATTTTTGTTCCGATTTTTATAGAAATTTTGCCATAGTTTTGCCTAAAAATTCAATCCCAAGTGTCGACAAAACTGGTTTTTTTCTAATTTTTGAAAACATTTTTACACAAACCAATGCAAACAAAATCATTCTCAGTACACTTCCAATAAATCCCCCTTATAACCTCAACTACAACCTGCAAAAAGGATTTACACTTCTAGTACAAAATAAAGTAAAGGTTTATTATGAAATACAGCAGATAAAATCTTTGTTCACTATGCAACGGAAAGTAACAATATTTACAAATTCATATACATCAAAACTCAAGTTTTACAACACATAAAATTTATACATGTTTGGCAGTCAGTCTTCGATCTTAAAGCCCACTATTCACTCTTCAAAATCTAGGCTCGACTCGGCCTAGAGGAACTCTCTGGTTCTTCCTTGTCACCTGCGCGAAGAATCACATTCGCGCTAAGCCAACGGCTTAGTAAGATAAAACATGCTAATGGTATGCTTTAATGTAATGCAATGCCACATATGTTATTGATAAGATCAATATCATAAATATAAAGTTAACCACATAATTATGCATTTCACAAATCATAGTCATATGAGCATACCACATTTCAACATCTTTCCACATTCAACATTAATCAATCATACTCAATAACCAACATCTCATTTCATTAACTCATAACATTATTTAGGACATTCATATAACCCTGACACCTATGGGCCCAACAAGTATTTAATATGATATTCAGAGTTCAGAGTTACTGCTTTGGTTCATAGTCACAATAATCACGCCCGTAGGCAATGTATATACATGTATCTCTATCCATGGATAGTGTAACAGACCCAGTCTCTTGGATCATCAACTCAACACATATGAGGAGATCCTCAACCCGGCAAGACTGTTACAAATCATATATCTCATAGTGTAACAGACCCAGTCTCTTGGATCATCAACTCAACACATATGAGGAGATCCTCAACCCGGCAAGACTGTTACCTTTTATCATTTCTTAGGCATGCCACCCAAATCCAGAACTCTGAAACTGAATAACATATTAAACAAACAATTCATTTATTATATAGTTACCATTTCCATTCTCAAATTCTCATCACATTTAGGCAAACATGCCTTCTTTCTTTCAATATCATCATCATAGCCAATCACAATGGCATTGCCTCATATCATGTCTTATTTGAATTATCATTTCAATTTCAATGTATATTATTCATGAAACACATAACCATTCACAATGCATAACATAACATTGTTCAATCTCAACAATGCAATTAGGGCAAAGAACAATTGATATGATTCATATGAATAGTACATTCTGGTTTTAAACTCCATTTTATCCTTATTTTGAAAAATGGTATAAAATAATCTACTTGACTAAAAATTCTAAAATTTTTACAGAATTTAGTTTTGTATCTAAAAATCATTCCTTTAAAATTTCAGATCAAACTGAACACAAAATCTTGGTCAAATAGTTCACCTAACCAGACTGCCCCAATTGCCCTGCATCCTGGCAGCAGTTCTGAACTTTGTGAATTCCATAAATCAAATTCAATCAACGTGGTTCCAAATTATTTTTCTCAAATACTAGACTCACTAAGCAACAACATATCCAAAATTCGACTGGATATGATTTTTCTACATTTTATTAAAAATCCCGAAGTATAGCTGTCTCAGTTAAGGTACCTGCTGGAACAGGTCTAATAAAAATAATCTTTCTAAACTCATAACCATTCCAAAATCGAATCAACATATTTTTCAGTCATTCTACACTCATAGAGGCACAACATATCAAAAATTCACTTCAAGAACATTTTTCTATAATTAATTAAAAATCATACAAATCACAGCCTTTACTAATTGTAAAACAGAAACAATTTCACTAAACACAACTCTTACTCAACACAATCACTTCCAACACCTTCACCAACTCAACTTCTCATCATCAAACCAACAAACCCTAATTCCTTTCTCACACCACTTCAAAAGAATTGAAGAAATTAAAGAAAAGATCTTACCTCAAATGAAGAAATCCACAAATCTTTAACCAAAACCCTTGCTTCCTTCTTCAAAATGCTTCAAACCTCAAGATCACCTCTCTTTCTCTCTTTGTCTATGGAGAATCCGGCCACTTCAAGAAAGAAAGAAGAAAATGCACAAGTCAAACACCTTTTCTTCTTTTAATCTCCACCATGCATCTTACAAGGAAAATTACCAAAACACCCTTAACCATATAACTAACTCTTTGTCTCATATAAGCCCTTTATAGTAATTTCATTAACAACCAAAAATATCTTCTTCCACTTAACCATCACCTTGACTCTTCATTTGACCAATGTATATGTTAATTATATCATCATATAAACAACATATACATTTGTCTCTAAACCCTAAATTTCTTCTCCAAAACACATATACATATACATTCTCTTCCCATTTCTTTTCTCTTACAATTTAACACATATATGCACAAACATTCACTTCCCAATATATATATCAACAACCACAATAACAACAACATACTCAAAACTTCTAGGGCATAAATGAGGATATTACAATTCTCCCCCTCTAAAAAGAAAATTTCGTCCTCGAAATTACCTGATATCAAAGCTGAAACAATTGCGGATACTGCTCTCGCATGGTATGCTCACTTTCCCAAGTCGCTTCTTCTTTTGCATGATTCTTCCAAAGAATCTTCACCAATGGCACTCTCTTGTTCCTTAACTCTTTCACTTCTCGTGCCAAGATAGCAACTGGTTCCTCTTCAAATGTCAAATCTGGGCTCACTTCAATAGACTCAAATGGCAACACATGAGATGGATCCGACCTATATCTCCTCAACATAGAAACATGGAATACATTATGAATACGATCCAACTCAGGTGGCAAAGCAAGTCGATACGCCACTGGCCCAACTCTTTCTAACACTTCATACGGCCCAATGAAACGAGGACTCAATTTTCCTTTCCGACCGAACCTCAAAATTTTCTTCCAAGGAGACACTTTCAGAAATACCTTATCTCCAACATCAAACTCTATATCTCTCCTTTTTAGATCTGCATAAGACTTCTGTCGGTCTGAAGCTGCTTTTAACCTGCCTCGAATCAACTTTACTTTATCTTCAGTTTCTTGAATCAAATCAGGACCAACCAACTTATTATCTCCAAGCTCATTCCAACAAAGAGGTGTCCTACACCGTCTGCCATACAATGCTTCAAACGGTGCCATACCAATGCTGGATTGGTGACTATTGTTGTAAGCAAACTCCACAAGAGGTAAAAACCTATCCCAACTTCCAGAGAAATCGATGACACAGCTTCTCAACATGTCCTCAATAATCTGTATCACCCTCTCTGACTGTCCATCCGTCTGTGGATGAAAAGCAGTGCTGAAGTGCAGTCGAGAACCTAAAGCACTATGCAAACTCTTCCAAAATCTGGAAGTAAACCTGGGATCTCGATCAGACACTAAAGAAGTTGGAACACCATGCAGTTTCACAATCTCATGGATATACAGCTCAGCCAATCTCTCCAAAGAGTAATCCATTCGAACCGGAAGGAAATGAGCTGTCTTAGTCAATCTATCCACAATCACCCATATAGCATCATGCTTCTTTTGTGTCAATGGCAAACCAGACACAAAATCCATTGTCACTCTTTCCCACTTCCATTCTGGCACTGACAATGGTTGAAGCAACCCGGTTGGAACTTGATGCTCTGCTTTAACCTTCTGACAAGTGAGACATTTCGATACAAACTCAGCAATGTCTCTCTTCAAACCAATCCACCAATAATGCTGTCTCAAATCATGATACATCTTCGTATTACCCGGATGCATAGCAAACATTGACTGATGAGCTTCTTCTAAAATGACGCTTTTCAAATCAGCATCATCGGGTACACACAATCGGTTCTTAAACCAGAGACTCCCATCATCTTTCACAACAAAATCTCTAGTCTTCCCATTCTTGCAATCTGAAAAAATCTTCTGAATCTTCTTATCGGCCAACTGAGCTTCTTTGATCTGATCTAACAAAATCGGCTTTAATTGCAACTGTGCCAATAATGCACCATCAACACAAGGTACAAAACTGGCATGCAATGCTCTCAACTCAACAAGCAACGAGAGCGAGTAAACAGTTAAACCAGCTAAAGACTTCCGACTCAAGGCATCAGCAACAACATTTGCTTTACCTGGATGATAGTCAATCAAGCAGTCGTAGTCTTTAATCAATTCTAACCATCTCCTCTGACGAAGATTGAGTTCTTTCTGGACACCCAAATACTTCAAACTCTTGTGATCAGTGTAGATGAAACATTTCTCCCCAAACAGATAGTGGCGCCAAATCTTTAATGCAAACACAATGGCAGCCAATTCTAAATCATGGGTCGGATAGTTAAGCTCATGCGGTTTCAACTGTCGAGATGCATAAGCTATAACTTTCCCTTCCTGCATCAATACACACCCCAAACCTCTATGTGAAGCATCACTGTAGATCACATATGGTTTGCCTTCAACAGGTAAAGTAAGAACAGGCGCTTGAGTCAACAACTCTCTCAACTGCTCAAAACTAGCCTGACACTGATCTGTCCACACAAATCTCACTCCCTTTCGAAGTAATCTGGTGAGTGGAGTAGCTATCAAAGAAAACCCTTTCACAAACCGTCGGTAATAGCCTGCCAAACCCAGAAAACTTCTAATCTCTGTCACAGACTTGGGTGGACTCCAATTTAAAATGGCTTCAACTTTGCTCGGATCAACTCTGATGCCTTCTGCAGAAACAATATGTCCGAGAAAAGCAACTTGATCCAACCAGAACTCACACTTCGACAATTTGGCAAATAACTGATTCTCTCTCAAAATCTGCAACACAATCCGCAGATGCATATCATGCTCCTCTTCATTCCGTGAATACACCAGTATATCATCAATGAAGACCACTACAAACTGATCCAAATAGGGCCTAAACACCCTATTCATCAAATCCATAAAAGCTGCAGGTGCATTCGTTAGACCAAAAGGCATAACTAAAAACTCATAATGCCCATACCTGGTCCGAAAAGCAGTCTTAGGAACATCTTCACTTCTTACCCTCAGCTGATGGTACCCAGATCTCAAATCAATTTTGGAGAACACTGACGCTCCCTTCAACTGATCAAAGAGATCATCGATTCTAGGCAAAGGATATTTATTTTTAATAGTCACCTTGTTCAATTGCCTATAATCGATACACAACCTCATAGTACCATCTTTCTTCTTCACAAATAGCACAGGAGCTCCCCAAGGAGAAACACTGGGGCGAATGAATCCTTTGTCCAACAACTCCTGTAATTGCACTTTCAACTCCCTCAATTCTGCTGGTGCCATTCTATAAGGAGTAATAGAGATAGGAGTGGTACCAGGCAACAATTCAATACCGAACTCCACCTCTCTCTCAGGAGGCAACCCTGGCAACTCCTCTGGAAACACATCCGGGAACTCAGCAACTGTGGCAATGCTATCAATAGGGGAACCCTTCACTCTAGTATCCACCACATGAGCAAGATAGGCTTCACACCCCTTTCTAATCAACCTCCTGGCTGCAACAGCTGAAACAAATAAGGAGGCTAGCTGTTCCTGCTCATTAGATACTATCACCTCTCTACCATCACCCGTTCTCAAAGAAACAATTTTCTTTTTACAATCCACCACAGCTTCATGTCGAGATAGCCAATCCATACCTAAGATCACGTCATATTCCTTAAATGGCATCTCAATCAAATCCCCAAGGAACTCCTCACCCTGCACCACTACTGCACTATCTCTATGCACCTTACTCACAACCACACTATGCCCTAACGGATTTGTTACCAACACATCAAATCCTAGGGACTCAGCATGCAAATCAGATACAGGCAAAACAGATGCACTAATATATGAATGTGTGGAACCCGGATCAATCAAAGCAAGTACTGGAGTATTAAATAAAGAAAAAGTACCAGCTATGACTGCCGATGTATCTGGCTGTCTCTGCATAACATACATCCTCTGGGAAGATCCAACCTCCTCTGGTCTACCCTCCCTGGATGTAGCACCTCCTCTAGAACTGAATCCTGGTCTACCTCCCCGGCTGGCACCTCTGCCTCCTCTGCCTCCCCTCACACTAGCTCGAGAAGCAGCAGAATCAACTGGCATCTGCTCCTGCCTCTCAGGACAGTCTCTCACAAAGTGGTCAGGTGATCCACACCTGAAGCATACCCCTGATCTACTATGCCTCCAACAAACGCCCCCATGTCTTCCACCACACTGGTTACACACAGGTAAGGTGGATCTCTGAACTCCAGGAGTAGGAGCACTCGCTACTGAAGCTGCAGGTCTAAATCTCTGCCTCTGGAACTGCACTGACCTACCCACTGGTCTCTGGCTCCTACTACTCCGAGGAACAAAACTTCCTCTACCCCTCTTCGCAGAAGAAGACCGTGCCTCGAACTGGGGCCTTCTAACCCTAACCTCTTCCTCTGAAGCAGCTGCAATAACTTGAGCTCGCTCTACACTTCGAGCTGCTGCCACAAGCTGTGAGAAATCCTGATATCTGGATCCAGCCACTAAGCACATGATCGAGGGCCTCAATCCCTCCTCAAATCGCCGACATCTATCAATCTCATCAGTAATGATACCCCCAGCATACTGACTCAGTCGAATAAACTCAACTTCATACTCAGTTACGGTCCGATGATCTTGCTTCAAATCTAGAAACTCTCTTTTCTTCCCATCTTTATACTCCCTAGGAGTATACTTCAACTCAAATTCTCTCAGAAAATCCGCATAAGACAAGGTTGGTGGATCATCCATAGAATGGGGCACTGTCTTCCACCAGTCGTAGGCATCCTTCTGTAGCAAAGATCTTGCATAGTCAAACTTCTCCTCTGAAGTGGCTTGCAACTGCACAAATACCCTCTGAACTCTATCAAGCCACTGTTCTGCTACAGCCGGATCAACTGTACCAAAGAAATCCTCTGCTCCATATTTCCTTAGCTTATCATAGTGCCTTACTGGTACTGAAGGCTGAGGGGGTGGTGGCGGTGGCTGTGGTTGCACAGGTGCTTGTCTCATAGCTTCCAACATAGGCCTAAACCAGGCTGGCGGAACCTCCTCCCCAGCTGGTCTACCCGACACCGAAGCAGGTGCCTCCTCAACACTATCAACCCTAGCTCCCTCAGCAGGAGCAATACTCTCGGCACTACCTTCAACAGATTGTCGCGAATGAGATGCCATCTCTACCTATATCTGCAAACACAGCAGAATATTCCTCATTAAAGATCAAAGACTGCCATACCAAAACATGTATTTTACTCAAAAACCCACTTTAAAAATCAAAATATTCTTTTTCTTACAATTGATCTAGGTTGAGAATCTCAAACCTAGGCTCTGATACCAAAAATTGTAACACCCCTTCCCGACCTACGTGTGTAAGCTGAGTAGAGGCGCCACCCTATCCTAATGTTGCTACCACTTTTACTTAGTCAAATTTTTGTTCCGATTTTTATAGAAATTTTGCCATAGTTTTGCCTAAAAATTCAATCCCAAGTGTCGACAAAACTGGTTTTTTTCTAATTTTTGAAAACATTTTTACACAAACCAATGCAAACAAAATCATTCTCAGTACACTTCCAATAAATCCCCCTTATAACCTCAACTACAACCTGCAAAAAGGATTTACACTTCTAGTACAAAATAAAGTAAAGGTTTATTATGAAATACAGCAGATAAAATCTTTGTTCACTATGCAACGGAAAGTAACAATATTTACAAATTCATATACATCAAAACTCAAGTTTTACAACACATAAAATTTATACATGTTTGGCAGTCAGTCTTCGATCTTAAAGCCCACTATTCACTCTTCAAAATCTAGGCTCGACTCGGCCTAGAGGAACTCTCTGGTTCTTCCTTGTCACCTGCGCGAAGAATCACATTCGCGCTAAGCCAACGGCTTAGTAAGATAAAACATGCTAATGGTATGCTTTAATGTAATGCAATGCCACATATGTTATTGATAAGATCAATATCATAAATATAAAGTTAACCACATAATTATGCATTTCACAAATCATAGTCATATGAGCATACCACATTTCAACATCTTTCCACATTCAACATTAATCAATCATACTCAATAACCAACATCTCATTTCATTAACTCATAACATTATTTAGGACATTCATATAACCCTGACACCTATGGGCCCAACAAGTATTTAATATGATATTCAGAGTTCAGAGTTACTGCTTTGGTTCATAGTCACAATAATCACGCCCGTAGGCAATGTATATACATGTATCTCTATCCATGGATAGTGTAACAGACCCAGTCTCTTGGATCATCAACTCAACACATATGAGGAGATCCTCAACCCGGCAAGACTGTTACAAATCATATATCTCATAGTGTAACAGACCCAGTCTCTTGGATCATCAACTCAACACATATGAGGAGATCCTCAACCCGGCAAGACTGTTACCTTTTATCATTTCTTAGGCATGCCACCCAAATCCAGAACTCTGAAACTGAATAACATATTAAACAAACAATTCATTTATTATATAGTTACCATTTCCATTCTCAAATTCTCATCACATTTAGGCAAACATGCCTTCTTTCTTTCAATATCATCATCATAGCCAATCACAATGGCATTGCCTCATATCATGTCTTATTTGAATTATCATTTCAATTTCAATGTATATTATTCATGAAACACATAACCATTCACAATGCATAACATAACATTGTTCAATCTCAACAATGCAATTAGGGCAAAGAACAATTGATATGATTCATATGAATAGTACATTCTGGTTTTAAACTCCATTTTATCCTTATTTTGAAAAATGGTATAAAATAATCTACTTGACTAAAAATTCTAAAATTTTTACAGAATTTAGTTTTGTATCTAAAAATCATTCCTTTAAAATTTCAGATCAAACTGAACACAAAATCTTGGTCAAATAGTTCACCTAACCAGACTGCCCCAATTGCCCTGCATCCTGGCAGCAGTTCTGAACTTTGTGAATTCCATAAATCAAATTCAATCAACGTGGTTCCAAATTATTTTTCTCAAATACTAGACTCACTAAGCAACAACATATCCAAAATTCGACTGGATATGATTTTTCTACATTTTATTAAAAATCCCGAAGTATAGCTGTCTCAGTTAAGGTACCTGCTGGAACAGGTCTAATAAAAATAATCTTTCTAAACTCATAACCATTCCAAAATCGAATCAACATATTTTTCAGTCATTCTACACTCATAGAGGCACAACATATCAAAAATTCACTTCAAGAACATTTTTCTATAATTAATTAAAAATCATACAAATCACAGCCTTTACTAATTGTAAAACAGAAACAATTTCACTAAACACAACTCTTACTCAACACAATCACTTCCAACACCTTCACCAACTCAACTTCTCATCATCAAACCAACAAACCCTAATTCCTTTCTCACACCACTTCAAAAGAATTGAAGAAATTAAAGAAAAGATCTTACCTCAAATGAAGAAATCCACAAATCTTTAACCAAAACCCTTGCTTCCTTCTTCAAAATGCTTCAAACCTCAAGATCACCTCTCTTTCTCTCTTTGTCTATGGAGAATCCGGCCACTTCAAGAAAGAAAGAAGAAAATGCACAAGTCAAACACCTTTTCTTCTTTTAATCTCCACCATGCATCTTACAAGGAAAATTACCAAAACACCCTTAACCATATAACTAACTCTTTGTCTCATATAAGCCCTTTATAGTAATTTCATTAACAACCAAAAATATCTTCTTCCACTTAACCATCACCTTGACTCTTCATTTGACCAATGTATATGTTAATTATATCATCATATAAACAACATATACATTTGTCTCTAAACCCTAAATTTCTTCTCCAAAACACATATACATATACATTCTCTTCCCATTTCTTTTCTCTTACAATTTAACACATATATGCACAAACATTCACTTCCCAATATATATATCAACAACCACAATAACAACAACATACTCAAAACTTCTAGGGCATAAATGAGGATATTACAAAAACATCTTATATGTATATACCACAAAGTAACATCAAAACATATACGTTTCACAATTATTAAACTTATTCCAAAGAAAATCTAAATATCTCATATCTCCACCATTAACATGAGCTTTCACAAAATTCAAGCATATCACATTTCTAATAGTGAAATCACCATGTTTGCATTAAAATAGCAATACAAATAACACCAATGTATATTTGTACTTAACCAACGTCATCTCTTTTTCTTTTGAACATAACCTTAACTTTACATATCGACACCTTACATTATCACAATTAATCTATACCAATCAACTCATTCAATAGTTCACTGTACTCTTTGCATTTACATAATATATCTTTTCATATTACCCATCCAACAATATTTCCTCTTTCTATAAATCCAACCATAAAGTTTATTAGAAAGAGATTCAAACAATAGAGGATAGATCACATACTTTAATCTTAATTTGTTTCTAACTCATTTCCCACTTAATTCTTCTAGCCATTTCTTTAAATATCATACACATGTCAATAATCAAACTTTTTACTTATACCTTCCATATCATTTCTTTGTATCACACTCATCTCTTAATTATCAACATTTCAAAATTTGCTTTTATATGAAACCTCATTTATACACTATCATTTATTTCATGTAATTCAAATACATCACAATTCACATAATGCCACGTTCGAGACCAACCTAGATGTGAATGCATATGCATGTCTTACCAATTGCATTTCAAAAATCTTCTTTTCACTTCTTATTTAAACTCTTCAAAAAATTTTCTTTTAAATTTCACTTAGGCCGAGAATCTCGAACCTAAGCTCTGATACCAAAATAACTGTAACACCCCATACTCTATATAAGCACTATACATATACTTGGTATACATACAATGCGTATATAAAGTATAAGAATGTCACTTTTAGTTTCTATTTAAAAATCTTTATCCAAGGTCAAGCAATATTATATTAATTTAAGAAACATTTATAAGAATCATTATTGTTATCAAAAATAAAACATAATTAAAATCATACATGTATGCATCACCTTCTAGTTGGTCTCGAGACACTCATACTTTTCTCGTGGCATAGCAGCTAAGCATCCAGATCATCCGCATAAATACCTGCGCGATTACACAACCGCGCTAAGCCCGAGAGCTTAGTAGTACAAATAAATAATAAAATATACATTACAAAATAATCATACCTTATAATTTTAGCATCATGTTTTATTGTTTTCTTACCACTTTTTCCTTTCTCAATGGATTCTTCATATATTGCCACTAATCTCATAAATTAAATACATCATTACATAGCATATTCACAACACAATACCTACCCTTTCTATTTCATATACACATATATATGTATATATAATCACAACAAAACACCATTCAAACCTTTAAAAGAACAATTCTCACAAATTCCACATTCACAAACATGTTACACATGATACAACAATTCCATAACCTCATATCTCAACAAAATCAATACATATATTACAAACTCATACTTCATAACATCACTTTATTCACAATTCATTAATCATGAAACACATTTCCATCAAAAGCATTCATACATCTCATTATTCATTTGTTTCAACATTGTTTCCATATATCTTATTTATCAATCATGTTACCATTCATGACTCACATTACACAAAGACAAGCATGGGCCCAAGACACACTAATATGCCATTCAATTTTCAGAGTAATGCTTTGGTTTATTCATCACATTTATCATTATCATAGAACCAACTAGGCTTCAAGGATTAGGCTCAACCAAGCTTCAAGGGGAACAAAGCATGCTAAGTATCAACCCAACTTGGCTTCAAGAACCAAACCCAACCTAGCTTCAAGGGTTGTAACATCTCAATTAGGCTTCAAGGATTAGACCCAACCAAGCTTCAAGGGGAGTAAAACATGTTAAACTTCAACCCAACTTGGCTTCAAGGATCAAATCCAACCTAACTTCAAGAGATTATTACTAATAGGCATGCCACCAACAACAAACTCTGAAAATGGAATAACACATTAGTCACACAATTCATTTATTATTTCATTATCATTTCTATTCTCAATTCTCATCATCATTTAGGCAAACATGCCTTATTTCTTTCAATTGCATCACCATAGCCAATCACAATGGCTTTATATTACATTTGAGTCATCATTGCCAAGAACAATGGCTTTATATCACATTATATCTCAAATCACATTTCAAGTTTCATCATTGATATATGCAACATCAATTACATTACTACACAAACATATCATGAATCAATCATACCATATAGGCATGCTTCAATCATAACATTAAAGTAATTCATCATCAATGATCTCATGATATTCCACATTATACACAACATGCCATTATTCATATGCATCCTCAATCTACATATAGTACAATACAATTTATGAGATTGACAATGCATAAAACCTAACATGGTTCATATAATATCAACGTTATCATCAAATCATATTGATCAATTCAATTCATCACTCAAGTATACATAATCAATGACATTGCACATACTTTTTCATTGATCATTATATCTTCCACATTTCCTATATTATCATTGATATATTCATACATAACAATTTACCTTATTCAAGAACTTAGAATCCTCCATATACATTTGGTTGGATTATTATTATTTTAAGTGTGTTTAGGTACAAAAGACATTTGAAGATCCAACAATGTTGAAGACCAAATAACAAACACATTTGCAAACACCCTCAAGGGACACGGCCAAGCTTGTGGCCGTGTCTCCCAATATAAACATCCAGTAGCCAACACGCCCAAGGGACACGGCCAAGCTTGTGGTCGTGTCACTCAACACCAATACAAGCAGTAGCAAACACGGGCAATGGACACGGCCAAGCCAGTGGCCGTGTCTCTCAACACAACAATCCAGTACCAGACACGGGCAAGGGACACGGCCGTGTCTCTCAACATAAATCAGACAGTAACAAACACAGGCAAGGGACACGACCAAGCCAGTGGCCGTGTCTCTCCAAAACTCATCCAACACAGCCAAATTTGCCCTAACTTGGCCGTGTCTCCCATAACTTGGCCGTGTCCTTCAATAATTCATAGACCAAACACTTCGAAATTCATCTAAACCAAACTCTAATTCAACATTTCATCATTTTCCTCACAATTTTCTCAACTCATCATCACTTAGATATCAATTCCACACATTTACATACTTAAATCTCTTGTTATCATCATTTTACACACCAATCATACCCAACATAACCTCAATCCAAAAGAAAACCACACAAGAAGGTATATACTTATATATATGTATAATCAATAAAATTCATTCAAGAAATGTGTACTTACCTATATAGCTTGCCAAATCTTCATCTCCATCTTCAATACTCTTAAAATCCTTAAGAAATTTGATGAAGATCAATCTCTCTCTCTCTCTCTCGTGCTCTCTCTCTCTCTCGTGCTCTCTTGTCCACGAAGAAGAAACAGAAGAAGAGGAAGAAGGAAGGTTCTCCATCCTTCCTTCGTTCTTATCTTATATAATAATAATAATAATAATAATAATAATAATAATAATAATAACAATAATAACAATTATACCATTTAAATCTCCACCACACACAATTTCTTTTTGACTTTCTTCTTCTTTTCTCTTCAACACACACATTGAATCCAAATACAACAGTAATCCCAACACTTTTAGGGTATACTTTAGGATATTACAATTTTATAATATTAAGACCTGTAAAGGAGGCCGGTTCCAATGAACCGGGCGTTGTGTGGGTGCTGGGCCATTTCTTACCTTCCCCACACGTACTCAACTTTCCGAACCCATTAGGGGGTTGGGGATTCCTTAGGAATTGAGTCATCCACCCCTTCCTTGTTCCCGGCCCATCCGGGCAGCGACTCCATTTTCTCCGAACTTAGGTCCGTGTTCTCTAAGGCCCTGAGCCTAAACAGTGCCGAAGTCGCAAGAACCATTCCACCAGGAGTGGGGGCGAAAATCCTCGCTCACAGTGGTGACTCCACTAGGGATAATTGAAGTTGATTCCATTGGTCTTTATATTATTCTATTCTTTCTTATAATGATATTATCCATTGCATCATATTAGATTACATCATGTGCATGAGTTAGGACGCCCGTGTTACCCGTGTTGTGTTATGTAAGGGATACCATACTTTCACTCAAGGCATGGAGATCGAGCATGGCATAACCACTCATAGCCTTGTACCATTTTGTATATACTTGATATGTGAACCTAAGCCTTTTAACTCAAAGACAGCAACTCATTTAATTGGCCTAGTTACTTTCCTTAGGTTTTACCCCAAATGCATGTTGTTTGACTATGGTTAATTTATCTCGATTTAAATCATGGCTTATTTGGTTTGCTCTTTTTCTAATTTGACCCAAGTACATTTGTAAGCTCAAATAAAACTTTCTTTAGATTTCCAAAAGACCAAAGCTATTTTCAAAACTTTTCAAGATGGTCTTTGGACATAAGACTTTTCAAAAAACAAATCAAAATTTCTTTTGCTTATGGCCCAAATACTAAGCCCAAAATCCATTTTTTTAAAAAAAAATTTTTTACAATGGGCTTAGAAATAAAATTATCCAGAGCTTGCAAATTATTTAGGTCAATTACGAAATACCAAAAATCAATTGTGAGCCTAGTTTATACTAAGAGTAATTAATCATGGGCTTGTTTTTGGCATGAATCATTAGTTGCTTTTTCAAGTGAGAAATCGATTTATAATAAACGTCTTAATTTAGTTTTAATCCAATATAGCATAAAAGCTACTTTAGTTGGTTGAATGGAGTAAAACCTAATTAATGGGAATTATCATGGATTGATTTTCATTTTTGAAAATATAACTATTGGTTAAAACGTCTGAGGGAATTATTCAAAAATAAGATGCCCTATGTTGGTATTTTGTTAACCATATTACCTAGGAAAAGAGACTCGCCATTCGTGTGTGGATGTTATAAGGTTGGAAGGAACGTACTAATTATCTTTCTTTGTTGATTGTTTGTGCATACATGCATACATTTGCATCTCATATCATTGATCCTTTCTGGCTCAGCCCTGAATTATGATAGTTCAAAAGCTTACGACAATCCGACCTACGCCGGAGATGAAGAATCTAGCAACGACTCAATCTCTTTTTTACCAAAAGCAATGGAGCCTGAAAAAATTCAAAGAATGGTGGATGAAGCCCTCAATGCCAAAATGAAAGAAATAAAAGAGGCCCTAGCTGATACCATGAAGAACCAATTGACTGCAATCTTAGAAAATCATGCCGAAGCATCTGCTAGCACTAAGAAGCCAAAGGACAAAGGGAAGACTAAAGTTGGTGAAGTAGCTTTTGATGATGATAAGGTGATCATTGATGATGATGATAGGGCCCAATACTACCAAGATCCTCAAGACAAAAAGGAGCCAAAGGTTGTTGAGAAGGCAACTATTGAAAAGACCGAAACATCTGATGTTGAGAAGATGATTGCTGATTTAGAAAAGAAATTTGAGAAGAAGCTGAAAAATGAGGAAATGTCCGAGATCGACAAACTATTTGAACAAGATGAGGTGGTCCCTTATAAGTTCAAGATGCCATCCTTTGCAAAGTTCATTGGAACTGGAAACCCCCATCTCCATGTGAAGCAGTATATCACTGCCATGCAGTCTGCCCGATCTACTAAAGCTCAAACCCTGAGATATTTCATGCTCTCATTGGACCCTATTGTCCAAAATTGGTTCAACACTTTAGAAGAAATACTCAAAAAGATTGGGACATGTTATACAAGGCCTTCATTCAGCAATATGGATACAATGTGGAGATGGAAGTTACATTAATAGAAGTTGAGTCCATTAGACAAAGGCCAAATGAGAATTTTGTGGACTAAGTGAAAAGGTGGAGAAATAAGGCCACTTTGTTCAAGAAAAGGCCCGATGAATATGATCAAATAAGGATGATTTTGAGAGGGGTGTTGCCTAGTCTTCATGAAAAGATGTCTCATACACTCATCCTTGATTTCAAAGATCTTCTCCAAGCTGGTCTGCAAATTGAAGAATGGGAAAGGGAGAAGAATCGCTTTTCAATAAGAAGGAATGAGAAAGGGAATTATCAGCCTAGTAATCAAAGCATGCAAAAAGAAGTTGATGTCAATACAACTGGGCAAGCAAATAGAAGGTAGTTTTTAGATCTGGGGAAGCCTTTGTCTTGGGTCTTCAACAAATTACAAAAGAAGGAACTATTACAGCCATTGGCCCCTCGACATTTCTCGAATCCTTTACCCCCAAAATTTAATACTAAAGCCTTTTGTGAGTTTCATCAAACACAAGGACATGAGACAAACAAATGCTTGTGATTAAAACATGAGTTCCAAAATTTAATTGACAGTGGTAAGGCCAGCACAAAAGACAATCCTTTGCCTAAGTTTGGAAGAGTACCTCCATCGGCAACCTTCATGGTGGGAAAAGGATTAGAAGAAGATTTTATTTTATCATCCTTTCAAGATGGAAATATTGAAGATGTGAAAGGAAAAGAAGCTTAAACTCAATGAACTTTCCTTAACTTGAATGTTGCTTTTCAATTTTACTATCTTTAATATTTTGGAACTATTGTATTTTTCAAATTTAAAGTTGCTTGAAATAAATTACTTTCATCAAAATTTTTGTTGGTATTTGTTCATTTTGGTGCTCAACCAATGAGGAATCTAGCTTGATATTTATAAATTAATGTATCTAGGCATCATGACTTGAATGACTTTACAAGGTAAGGAAATTGTGCTATAGCATTGAGTTGTGTATGCTTACTTAGAGAGGGCTCCTGCTTAATTACCTTTGTCTAGGTCCTAGTCAGTTTTAGAACATGCTTAGACAAACTTTCGAGGTGAAATTGAACTCTGCTTATTTAAGAGAGAAATGATCTAGGCATTGTTTGGTTAACCAACAACTAGAATCCACCCTATTAAATATCAATCCCTAGTTGTCCCTTTGAGCCTTCATAAAATTTTTAGCTTTCTTTTCATTGACTTATAAGACCAACAACTTACCCTGAGCTGTTGTGATACTTTTGACAATTCTTATGATCACTGAGATGAAGAGGCAAGAAGATCAAAGAAAGAAATGAATAGTCAAGAACATGAAGACAGTTGAAGTTCTCAAGAACATAAGGGTAGTTAAAGTTCTCAAGACCATAAGGATAGTTGAAGTTCACCAAGTATTTCCAATATATCAAGACAACATCAGAGTAACAAACGGTTTATCCTTGTTAAAGGAGATTTATGTCACTCCACTTATCCATTATAAGAAACCCAAGTTGGTACAAACAAGACAACTCTTTTAGAGCTAGAACAAAAAAAAAAGAAAAGAAAAGAAGAAGAGGAAAGAAAAAAGAAGAAAAATAGAAAAGAGAAAAAACCCAAAATGGTTTAGAAAGCCAATGGAGTTCTCTTTTACCTAAAGCAGCAAAAGGCTTCCATTTGCTTTATAAGGAAAGTTTGACTTGAATTGGTCCAACCCAACCAAAATTTTGATTAAAATCAGAGAAAAAGGAGAAAGACCATCTAGTTCTTGGAAGTTCTGTACTTGACAATCCTACAAGGAAGAAGGACAAAGTGATAAAATGCTCAAAAGAAAGGGAAGAGTAAGAAAAATAAAAAGAAAGAAAAGGGAGAAGAAGAAAAGAAGCAAATTTGGGTAACAAACTCTTTGTGGGGGCAAAGACTGTCCTAATCAAGATCTAGATTAATGCCAAGAAGATAGAAGGAATTTCAAGTCTAGCGAGATTGCTCCCAGCAGCCTAAAGTTCAAACAAGAAATTTGAAGTGTGAAGGTTTGTCCATTGTGTCACATCACCTCCTATCTCAAAATGGCCTTCATTTAAACCCGTGTCCCTTATAGACCCCATTTCAAGCCTATTAAAGACCAGTTTATCTCTCTTGGTAGGTAGAGCCTATTAGTGGAGATAGTTTGAATAAGAATGCATATGACATAGATAATATTTAAATTCAATGAGACCTTTGGCCAAGTAATGTGTATGTGCCTATCTGAAGTGCAACAATTCTTGCTTAAATAGAAATGATTCTTGAGTTTAGTATGGTAACTAGGGTTGTCATGTTATAGATATGTTAATTTGGAAAAATCAAGTCCTGAGGTACATTGACATCGATTCTGGCAAAGCCAACATTTAATTTCAAAATCAAAATTCAAAATCAAAAATAAAAAATATTTTTGTCATACAAAGCCTTCAAGTTAAGGGAAGTATATTGAATCATTGAACCTCCAAAGGATACATTAGGCAAAGGAAATGATTACTGCCAAGGTTATGAAGAAGCTACCGACTGACATACTAAATCATAATTTAAAATGGTTGTATATCTACTATTTGGGGCTTCCATTATTCATGTTTTCAACATCTTGAAGATAAAAGCCATAAATGTGAAGCATTGTGTCACTCTAATGCCAGACCTGAACAAGCATCTGAAAGGAACCAATGAGAACACTTATGCTGAACACCTTGGTCTGTGGGTCAATGGAACGACTGTAAGTATTATTCATGCATATCATGCATACATGAGCATATCACATTGCACTTTCTTATCTTGTATTGTCTATTCTTTATTAAGGTGAACAGCAAACACCCTGTGAAGAAAAGAAGATATCAAATTAGGGGGGGCATGGAAAGCCCATTGCTTGAGAAAGCTCCAGTAATTTTGCAAAGAGAAGAAATGCGTGCTTGTGTGAAGAACTAGATGGCAAAAACATCAATCAGAACCTGCATTGAAAAATCATGGTACATAGGGGGCAAAGTTTCTCCTTTTCAATTTTTGAGTTTATACATAAACAAAATATTTTGAATATCTTGCTACGCAGGGCGCAAGGAGAAGATACGAAGGCTAGCTAAAAGGGCTGAATTTTTTGTTCATGTATAATTAATGAATAAGAAAAAGAATTTTCAAAAGAAAAAATTAAACAAAAAAATCAATCAAAAGAGAAAATTAGAATTCTCAAATGCAAAAGACAAAAGGTTAGTCCAGCTAAAAGAGTTGAAGCCAGGGTAAAGACCCGATTTTCAATAGATAAAGATCCATATTTCAAAGGGTAAAGACCCAAATTCCAATGGACAAAGAACCATGTTTCAAGGGCAAAGACCCGATCACTAATGGATAAAGATCCTTGTTTCAAGGGTAAAGACCCGATCCCCAACGGATAAAGATCTATGTTTCAAGAGTAAAGACCCGATATCTAATGGATAACGATCCATGTTTCAAGGGTAAAGACCTGATTTCCAATGGATAAAGATCCATATTTCAAAGGGTAAAGAGCCAAAGTCCAATGGATAAAGATCCATGTTTCAAGGGTAAAGACCCAATTTCCAGTGGATAAAGATCCATATTTCAAGGGTAAAGACCCGATTTTCAATCGATAAAGATCCATATTTCAAGGGTAAAGACCCGATCTCTAATGGATAAAGATCCATGTTTCAAGGCTAAAGACCCAATCTCCAATGGATAAAGATCCATGTTCCAAGGTTATAGACTCAATTTCCAATAGATAAAGATCTATTTTTGGTGGGTAAAGACCCACAATCCATAAAAATGGAATAACCAGTTATGTTAGAATTCTCAATTGATAAAAGGTCAATCAAATCAAATTCAATCTCGGGTCTAAGTACCCAAATCAAATCCAAGAACTCAAAACCTCAACCATCTCAAAAATTAAGTCTTATTGCTTTTTACTCTCTTTTACTAAATTCTAAGATCGTTCAAGCAGGGGGCAAACTGTAGACCCTTAATTTTTGACCCAGTCCGATCCAAAATATTTTATTGAGTCTAAAATAATTTTTGTTATCTTAATTAAATAATATTTATTTTAGTATTTATTTTTTATAATTATAGTAATAAATAATAATAAAAATAAATAGATAAAAATAAAAATCAGCGATGAAAAAATTCATCGCCGAAAGTGTTGGACGAAATGGCCTTGGTCCATTTCGCCCGCAGGAACTTCCTGCGGTTGAAATGGCCGGCAGCCCACCCCTTGCAATTTCGCTCGCAATTTCGCTTGCAATCCCTCCCAGCAGCCCGCATCAGTTTTTTCGCCAGCAAAGTTTTTTCGATGCAATTGTTTTCAAAACAAAATTCTATTTGGTTTCAGATTTCTTTTCCTAATTAAATACAATTTCCTTAAACAATTAAAAGGAATCATCTAAATTTCCTATAAATAAGACTAAAAAAACACATAATGGGGGAGTTTTTTTTAGGAGAAATTGGACTTTGGACTGGGACTTGGATTTTGATTTGGAACTTTACAAATTGATCAGACTTTTTAGAAGAGAAGAAGCAAGCAATCAATCAGGCTATCAAAGGCAGCAACCTTGCCTTTGTCCTTGTTCTTCCAAGAAGTAATTTTTGGTGGAACCAACGAACAAAGGTTTGAATCTTTAATTTCTTTTTATTTCTTACAGAAGCTTCGTTCTTTATTTGATTCATAAGATTATAAACTCAAAACTTCAATCTTTGAAGATGTAGTAATTTGATCTTCGTTTCCAAAAACCTTAAATGATTTCCTCTATTTCTAGATACCTTATAAAACCTTAATCCGTTTCTTTATTTTTCAAAAATCTTAAAACATTCCTTTTATTTCTTTTAAAGCTCAAGAACCCTAATTTTGTTTCTTCTAAAATTTACGACGCTAAATTGATCCTTTTATTTCCAAAAAACCCTAAAAAAAAATACTTTCTGTTTCCAAAAACCTTAAATCATCTTGCTTATTTCCAAAAGCATTATAAACTCTAAACTATTTTCTTCAATTCCAAAACCAAGGCAGTAACCCCAAACTAGCTAAACTAAACCCTAAGTTTTCTTAAACCTTAAAACCTTAAGACCTTAAACCCTAGTTTTCATGAAACCCTAATCCTTAAAATGTTAAAACCATATAAACCTAAACATTCAAACCCAATATAGTAAATCCAAAATAATAATCCAGTAACCATGAGTCCTAAATTCAAATGTTTTAAAGTATCCAAACCCTAATTTCATGATTTTACCCCTCAAACCTTAATTTTGTTAACCAAAGAACCTTATCAATCTCTTAAATTATAAAACCTTAATCCATTTCAATTCCCTTAAAACATACAGTAGCTTAAACCAATAAATTCCAAAACCCTAAATATTAATTAAAGAACTTTAAATGAGAAATAGTATCCCTAATTTGTATCTTTACTTTATTTTTAATTATGTAGATTATTATATGCTTTGATTTATTTAAGTTCAATACTTGGTTTATTTAAATTATCATGGATGAATGTTTATATTTTGATTGATGTTTAATATCTTTGATGAATGATTTATTTATGATGAATGGATATTTACTTTTATCAATTTATTTTGATTTCCAAATGTTGTAAGTGGTATGTTTTCACTTTGTGGGTACCTCATTAATTAAGTTCTATGTAATTTAAATTGCTTTTATATTTTAGACCAATGTAAAAGACATGTTTCTACCTCATGGTGGGTGTCCTATTTAGCTTAGACATGGATGATGTAAGGGCATGTTTCCATCTTCGGATGGGTGTCCATTTATTTTCTTTGATTGGACATTGCTTTGATTTTTATATATCGATGCTTTATTTTAATTATTGCGTGTAATATGGATAATATTGTTATATTTAAGAATTTTATAATATTAAGACCTGTAAAGGAGGCCGGTTCCAATGAGCCGGGCATTATGGGTGTGCTGGGCCATTTCTCACCTTCCCACACGTACCCAACTTACCGAACCCATTAGAGGGTTGGGGATTCCTTAGGAATCGAGCCATCCACCTCTTTATTTTTCCCGGCCCGTCCGGGTGGCGATTCCATTTTCTCCAAACTTAGGTCTGTGTTCTCTAAGGCCCCGAGCCTAAACAGTGCCGAAGTCGAGAACTATTCCACCGGGAGTGGGGGCGAAAATCCCCGCTCACAATAACTTATGGTTCTTGAGGTTTTAGTAAACAAACTAGATTCTGAAAATTGAATCAAACCCTCAACTACTGGATGGTTTTAAGTTTTAATAAAACATGCAAGTGGAGTTACGAACACCAATTGATTAACATATTAACTAAAGTAAATAATTAATGTTATTAAAATAAAAATCAAGTTACTGTATGTTTTTATTAATCAAAGAAAATGAAGCTATAGTAAACATGAATAATTTATGATTAAAGATCAAACCTCCATCGTCGGTTCCACCAAAAAATTGATTTCTGGGTGAACAATATGAAGACAGTTGTAGACCCTTAATTTTTGACCTAGTCCGGTCCAATATATTTTAATTAGTCTAAAATATTTTTTGTTATCTTAATTAAATAATATTTGCTTTAGTATCTAATTTTTATTAATAAAAAATAATAATAATAATAAACAAAAAATAAAAAAATAAAAATAAAAATCGGCGACGAAAAAAATTCATCGCGGAAGAGTTGGGGCGAAATGGCCTTGGGCCATTTCGTCCGCAAGAATTTCCTGTGGGTAAAATGACCCTGTGAGCGGGGATTTTTGCCCTCACTCCCGGTGGAATGGTTCTTGTGACTTCGGCACTGTTTAGGCCCGATGCCTTACAGAACACGGACCTAAGTCTGGAGAAAATGGAGTCGCCACCCGGACGGGTCGAGAAAAAGAAAGGGGTGGATGACTCGATTCCTAAGGAATCCCCAACCCCCTAATGGGTTCAGAAAGTTGGGTACGTGTGGGGAAGGTGAGAAATGGCCCAGCACCTCCACAACGCCCGGTTCATTAGAACTGGCCTCCTTTACAGGTCTTAATATTATAAAATTCTTAAATATAACAATATTATCCGTATTACACACAATAATTAAAATAAAGCATCGATATATTAAAAATAAAAACAATGTCCAAGCAAAACAAATAAATGGACACCCATTCGAAAAAGAAAACATGCCCTTAAATAATCCATGCCTAAATAGGACACCCACCGAAAGGTAGAAACATGTCATTTACATTGGTTCTAAAATAGAAAAGCAATTTAAATTACATGATATTTAGCTAATGAGGCACCCACCAAGTGGAAACATACCTCTTACAACATTTGGAAATCTAAATAAATTGATAAAAGTAAATGACCATTCATCATAAATAAATCACTCATCAAAGTTATTAATCAAAATATAAAATAAACATTCATCCATGATAAACTAAATAAATCAAGCATTGAACTTAAATGGACCAACAAAGCATTGAAAATAAATTAAAGCACAATCAAATATAAAATTGAATAAAACAAGTAAAGATTCAAATTAGGGCTACTATTTCTATTTAAGATTCTTTATTTAATGTGTTTAAGGTTTTGGAATTTATGAGTTTAAGCTACTGTAAGTTTTAAGAGAATTGAAATTGATTAAAGTTTTATAATTTAAGAGGTTGATAAAATTATTTGATTAACCAAATTAGTGTTTGAGAAGTGAAATCATGAAACTAGGGTTTGGACACTTTAAAACATTTAGTTTATGATTTACGGTTACTTACTATGTAGAATTATAACATTTAAATTTATATGGTTTTAAGGTTTTAAAGATTAGGATATAGAAAAATTAGGGTTTAAGGTTTTATGGGAGTTAGGGTTTACTGTTTTAGGTTTTGGAGTTGAATTAGGGTTTTAGAATTTGAAAAAATAATTGATAATTTTATGAAGCTTTATGATAATAAACAAAATGATTTAAGGTTTATAGAAACAGAAAAGATGTTTTTTAGGTTTTTGGAAAGAAAAGGATTTGAGATTTTGAAGAAACAAAAATAACAATTTTAAGATTTTTGGAAAACAAAGAAATGAATTAAGGTTTTTAAACTTTAGAAAGGGTGAATTGAGGTTCTAGGGTTTTCTTGATTTTGAAGAAATTGAAACAATAATTTTTAGATTTTTGAATGATGAAGCTACTGTGAATTAATGAAACAAATAAAGAAATTCATACCTTTGTTTGTTGGTTCCACCAAAAATCACTTCTTGGATGAACAAGAACAAAGACAAGCTTTGCTGCCTTTGATGGATTGAATTGCTTGTTTGCTCTCTCCAAAAAGTCCGATTGATTCAAAGTTTTCCTCCTCAATTTCGGTCTCAAACTTTTCCTCCAAAATTCGATCCCTTTTTGTGTTGTTTTTGGTCTTATTTATAGAAGAATTTTTTTTTATTAATTGTAGTTATTCACGGAATATAACATTAATTAAGAAAAGGAAACCGAAACCTAATTGTATTTGGTTTCGAAAAAATTTGCGTCGGAAAAATTGTGCTGGCGAAAAAAAAAAACTACTGCGAAAAAATTGAGCTGGCAAAAAAAAACTGCTGCAGAAAAATTGCGCTGGCGAAAATGCTGCCGCAGCGGGCAAAAAGTTGCCTGCGGGCCATTTCGTTGCACGCTGATTTTCGACGATGATTTTTCAGTAGCCGATCTTTCCATCGCCGATTTTTATTTTTTTTATTTTTTTATTATTTATTTATTATTATTAAAAATTAGATAATAAAGCAAATATTATTTAATTAAGATTACAAAAATTGTTTTGGACTAATTAAAATATATTGGACAACACAAAAATTATTTTAGATTAATTAAAACATATTGGACCGGACTGGGTCAAAAATTAAGGATCTACAGTTTGCCTCCTGCTTCAACGATTTGAGACTTTAGTGAAAGAGAGTGGAAAGAAATAAGACTTAATTTTTGAGATGGTTGAGATTTTGGGTTCTGGACCCGGTTTGAGTTCTGTACTCAAGGATAATTTAGGTTCTGGACCCGAGCTAAGTTCTGGACTTAGAAAAGATTCTAGGTTCTGGACCTAAGGAAAATTTGGGTTTTGGACCCGAGCTAAGTTCTGGACTTAAAAGAGATTCTAGGTTCTGGACCTAAGAAAAATTTTGATTATGGACCCGAGCAAAGTTCTGGACTTAAAAGAGATTCTAGGTTCTGGACCTAAGGAAAATTTTGGTTCTGGACGCGAGCTAAGTTCTGGACTTAAAAGAGATTCTAGGTTCTAGACCTAAGGAAAATTTGGGTTCTGGACCCGATCTAAGTTCTGGACTTAAAAGAGATTCTAGGTTCTGGACCTAAGGAAATTTTGGATTCTGGACCTGAGCTAAGTTCTGGACTTAAAAGAGATTCTAGGTTTTGGACCTAAGAAAAATTTGGGTTCTTGACCCGAGCAAAGTTCTGGACTTCAAAGAGATTCTAGGTTCTGGACCTAAGAAAAATTTGGGTTCTAGACCTGAGAGATTTGGATACTCGATCCTAAATTGGGTTTGGATACTCGATCCTAAACTGGATTTGGATACTTGATCCTAAACTGGATTTGGATGCTCAATCCTAACTGGGCTTGGATACTCGATCCTAAACTGGATTTGGATACTTGATCCTAAACTGGGTACTTTGACTCAAGATTTGAATTCGATTTGATTGACCTTTTATTAGTTGAGGATTCTGGCATAACTTGTTGTTCCATTCTTTTATTCTTCCTTTCACAAAAAATCAGCTATTTTTAGTTGGCCCTCATAACTCCTCCTTGCCCCCAGCGTGGCAAAATACAAGTGAGTTTGAAAATATTCAATATATAAACTTCAAAAAATTGAAAAAGGAGAAACTTTTTCCCCTGTGTAGGCTCAAACCAAAGATTTTTTCCTTGCAAGCTTTGATTGATGTTTTGCCGTCTAGTTCTTCGCACAAGCACGTATTTCTTCTCTTTGCAAAACGACTAGAGCTTCCACAAGCAAATAGGCTTTCCATGCCCCCTTGATTCAATATCTTCTTTTGATTCTTTACTTCGCATGGTATTCGCTATTCACTTTGAAAAGGAATAGACAACACAAGACAAGAAAGTATGATGTGATATGCTCATGTATGCATGATATGTATGAATAATACTTACAGTCATTCCATCGACTCACAGACTGAGGTGATCAGCAGAAGTGTTCTCATTGGTTCTGTTTTGACGCTTGTTCAAGTCTTGCATTGGAATGATCGAAAGCTTTTGCATTTGTGGCTTTTATCTTCATGATGTTGAAAACATGAGTGGTGGAGACCCTAAGTAGTAGAGTTACGGATTCATCTATTTCGAAATATATTTCAGCATGTCAGTTGGTAATTTCTTCATGACCTTTCCAATAATCATTTCCTTTGCCCAATGTGTCCTTTCCATTTCGACAGTTCAACATACTCTCCTTAACTTGAAGGCTTTGTGTGACAAATTTTTTTTTTGTTTTTTGAATTTTGATTTTGAAATCAAATGTTGGCTTTGCCAAATCAATGTCAATATACCTTAGGACTTGATTTTTCCAAATTAACATATCTATAACATGACAACCCTAGTTACCATACTAAACTCGGGAATCATTTCTATTTAGGCAAGAACTGTTGCACTTCAGATAGGCACATACACATTACTTGGCCAAAGGTCTCATTAAGTTTAAATACTGTCTATCTCATATGCATGCTTATCCAAACTATCTCCACTAATAGACTCTACCTACCAAGAGAGATCAACAGGTCTTTGATAGGCTTGAAATGGGGTCTATGAGGGACTTGGGTTAAATGAAGGCCATTTTGAGATAGGAGCTGATGTGACACAATGGACAAACCCTCACACTATAAATTTCTTGTTTGAATTTTAGGCAGCTTGGAGGCAATCTTGCTAGACTCCAAATTCCTTCTATCTTCTTGGCATTAATCTGGATCTTGATTAGGACAGTTTTTGCCCTTGCAAAATGTTTGGTACCCAAATTTGTTTCTTTTCTTCTTCTCCCTTTTCTTTTTATTTTTCTTACTCTTTCCTTTCTTTGAGCATTTTATAATTTTGTCCTTCTTCCTTGTAGGACTGTCAAGTATAGAACTTTTAAGAACTGAATGGTCTTTCTCCTTTTTCTTTGATTTTGATTGAATCTTTGGTTGGGTTGGGACCAATTCAAGTCAAAATGTCCTTATGAACCCAAATGGAAGCCTTTTGCTGCTTTAGGTAAAAGAGAACTCAGTTGGCTTTCTGAACCACCTTTTTAGGCTTTATCTTTTTCTTTTCTTTTTTTTTCCTTTTTTCCTTTTGTCCTTTTTTCTCTTTTCTTTTTCTTTCTTTTTTTCTTTTCTTTTCTTCTCTTTTTTTTGTTTAGTTCTAGCTCTAAAATAGTTAACTTGTTTGTACTAACTTGGGCTTCCAATAATGGATGAGTGGAGTAACATAAATCTTCTTTAACAGGGATAAATCATTGGTTGCTCTGATGTTGATGTTGTCTTGATATATTGGAGATATTAAGTGAACTTCAACTACCCTTATGGTTTTGAGAACATCAATTATCCTTATGGTCTCGAAAACATCAACTATTTTTACAGTCTTGGCTATGCATTCCATTCCTTGATCTTCTTGCCTCTTCACCTTAGTGATCATAAGACTTGTCAAAAATATCACAACTCAAGGTAGGTTATTGGGGTTTATAAGCCAATGAAAAGAAAGCTAAAATTTTATGAAGGCTCAAAGGGACGACTAGGGATTTATATTTAATTGAGTGGATACTAGTTGTTGGCTAACCAAACAATGCCTAGATCATCTCTCCCTTAAATAAGCAGAGTTGCAATTTTGCCTCGAAAGTTTGTCAAAGCATGTTCTAAGACTGACTAGGACCTAGACAAAGGTAATTATGCAGAAGCCCTCTCTAAGTAAGCATACACAACTCAATGCTATAGAGCAATTCCCTCACCTAGTAAAGTCATTCAAGTCATGCTGCATAAATATATTAATTCATATATTATCAAGCTAGATTCCTCATCGGTTGAGCACCAAAATGAACAAAGACCAACAAAATTTTTGATCAAAGTAGTTTATTTAAGCAATTTTAAATTTGAAAAATAAGATTGTTCCAATTTAAATATTAAAGAAAGTAAAATTGAAAAGCAACATTCAAGCTAAGGAAAGTTCGTTGAGTTTAAGCTTCTTTTCCTTTCACATCTTCAATATTTCCATCTTGAAAAGAGGATAAGACAAAATCTTCTTCCAATCCTTTTCCCACCATAAAGGTTGCTGGTGGTGGCACTCTTCCAAATTTAGGCAAAGGGTTGTTCTTGGTATTAGGATTATCTGGCTCGGGTAGCTTGCCACTATTGATTATGTCTTGGATCTCATGCCTTAGATGAGCACATTTATTTGTTTCATGCCCTTGCATTTGATGAAATTAACAAAATGCATTGGCATTGAAGTTTGGTAGCAGTGGATTATGTAACGGTCGAGGAGCTAACGGTTGTAACAACCCTTTCTTTTGCAGCTTGCTAAAAACCCAAGATAGAGGTTTCCCCAATTTTGAAAATTGTCTTTTATTTCTTTGACCAGCTACATTAACATCAACTTCTTTTTACATGCTTTGATTGCCCGACTGATAGTTCCCTTTCTCATTCTTTTTTATTGAAAAGTGATTCTTCTCCCTTTACCATTCTTCAATTTGCAAACCAGCTTGGAGAAGGTCTTTGAAATCCCTTATAAGGGTGTGAGACATCCTTTCACGAAGATTGGGCAGGACACCTCTCACGATTATCCTTATTTGATTAGATTCATCGGGCCTCTTCTTGAGCAAAGCAGCCTTATTCCTCCACCTTTTCACATAGTCCACAAAATTCTCATTTGGCCTTTGTCTAATGGACTCGACTTCCATTAAGGTAACTTCAAGCTCGACATTATACCCATATTGCTGAATGAAAGCCTTGTATAACATGTCCCAATCTTTTTGAGTACTTTCCTCCAAGGTGTTGAACCAATTTTGGACAACAGGGTCCAATGAGAGCATGAAGTACCTTAAAGTTTGAGCCTTAGTAGCTCGGGCAGACTGCATAGCGGTGATATACTGCTTTACATGTAGGTGAGGATTTCTGGTTCCATCAAACTTCGCAAAAGATGGCATCTTGAACTTGTACAGAACTTCTTCATCTAGCTCAAATAATTTGTCAACTTTAGACATCTCTTCGGTTTTCAGCTTCTTCTCAAATTTCTTTTCTAAATCCGCGATCATCTTTTCAACATCAAAATTTTTAGTTTTTTTTTAAAGTTGCCTTCTCAATAACCTTCGGCTCCTTTTTGTCTTGAGGATCTTAGTAGTATTGAGCCCAATCATCATCATCAATGATCACCTTATCATCATCAAAAGCTACTTCACCAACTTTAGTCTTCCCCTTGTCCTTTGGCTTCTTAGAGGTAGCAGATGCTTTGGCATTGTTTCCTAAAATTGCAGCTAGTTGATTCTTTATGGTCTTGGCCATGGCCTCTTTTATTTCTTCCATCTTGGCATTGAGGGCATCACCACCATTCTTTGAATTTGTTTGGGATCCATTGTTTTTGGTGAGCAAGTGATTGAGTCGTTGCTAGATTCTTCATCTTCGGCATAGGTTGGATTGTTGTAAGCTTTTGAACTATTGCAATCTAGGGCTATGAGCCAGAGAGGATCAATGATATGAGATGCAAAATGTATGCATGTATGCACAAACAATCAACGAAGATATATAATTAG
Source organism: Garcia nutans (assembly GCA_947685225.1). Lineage (NCBI taxonomy): Eukaryota > Viridiplantae > Streptophyta > Magnoliopsida > Malpighiales > Euphorbiaceae > Garcia > Garcia nutans. The sequence continues at coordinate 23,083,802 of CANTUV010000007.1, read as the reverse complement.
GATGTTCCTTCCAACCTTATAACATCCACACACGAATGGCGCGTCTTTTTTCCTAGGTATATGGTTAACAAAATACCAACATGGGGTATCTTGTTTTTGAATATTTCCCTCGGACGTTTCAATCAATAGTTATATTTTCAAAAATGGAAATCCATTCATAGTAATTCCCATTAATTAGGTTTTAATCCATTCAACCAACTATAGTAGCTTTTATGCTATATTGGATTAAAACTAAATTAAGAGGTTTATTATATATAGATTTCTCACTTGAAAAGAGTAACTAATGGTTCATGCCAAAAACAAGCCCATGATTAATTATTCTTAGTATAAACTAGGCTCACAATTGACTTTTGGTATTTCTTAATTGACCAAAATAATTTGCAAGCTCTTTGTAAGAAAAGGTTAGATAAAAACGATTTTGTTTCTAAGCCCATTGTAAAAAGATCTTAGAAAAAATGGATTTTGGGCTTACTATTTGGGCCATGAGCCAAAGAATTTTTTATTTGTTTTAGAAAAGTCTTATGTCCAAAGACCATCTTGACAAGTTTTGAAAATAGCTTTGGCCTTTTGGACTTCAAAGAAAAATTTATTTGAGCTTACAATGTACTTAGGTCATATTAGAAAAGGAGCAAACCAAATAAGCCATGATTTAAGCCAAGATAAATTAACCATAGTCAAACAACATGCATTTGGGGTAAAAACCTAAGCAAAGTAACTAGGCCAATTACATGAGCTTTAGTCTTTGGGTTAAAAGGCTTAGGTTCCTATAGCAAGTATATACCAAATGGTACGAGGCTATGAGTGGTTATGCAATGCTCGATCTCCTTCCCTTGAGTGAAAGTTTGGTATCCCTTACATAACACAACACAGGTAACACGGGCGTCCTAACTCACGCACACGATGCAATCTAATATGATGCAATGGATAATATCATTATAAGAAAGAATAGAATAATATAAAGACCAATGGAATCAACTTCTCTTATCCCCGATGGAGTCATCACTATGAGCGCGGATTTTTGCCTCACTCTTGGTGGAATGGTTCTTGTGACTTCGACACTGTTTAGGCCTAGTGCCTTAGAGAACACGGACCTAAGTCCAGAGAAAATGGAGTCACCACCCGGACGTTCCGGGAAAAAGAAAGGGGTGGATGACTCAATTCCTAAGGAATCCCCAACCTCCGAATGGGTTCGAAAAGTTGGGTACGTGTGGGGAAGGAGAGAAATGGCCCAGCACCTCCACAACGCCTGGTTCATTGGAACCAGCCTCCTTTACAGGTCTTAATATTATAAATTTCTTAAATATAATAATATTATCCATATTACACACAATAATTAAAATAAAGCATCGATATACTCAAAATCAAAATAATGTCCATGCAAAAAAAATAAATGGGCACCCATCTGAAGATGGAAACATTGTTTTATTAGTTTTTGTTATAGATTTGTGTCTTGTTTATTATGATAATTATTGTTTTCTTTAGGTATTTTGTTAGTTTTAATCGGTTTATTTAGTGTTTTCATTAATTTTAGTAGTTTTAGTTTATTTCAGTGTTTATGTCGTTTTTGTCCTAATTTTTAGTGTGTGTTTACATTTTGTTGGTTAATGTTCATTTAATTCTTGTTTAAAGTTTGTTTCAGGTTTTGTTTTAGGTTAAAAAGCCAAGGAACCAAATTGAAGGAAAAAAGGGACAGTAGCTGACACAGGCAGAGGACACAGCCAATCTTGTGGCCGTTTCCCATACCAAGTTAAAGAGAAGATCAAGACACAGAGAGGAACACACTCAAGGGACACGGCCAAGTCACTGGCCGTGTCCCTCCAAAGAAGTTCAAGCACGGCCAAGTTGCTTAAGCTTGGCCGTGTCTCACTCAGTTCCAAAGCAAAAGGAAGAAAATCAATCAGTAGAAGACACAGGCAAGGGACACGACCAAGTCACTGGCCGTGTCCCTCTAAAATGTTCCAACACGGCCAAGTCAACCTCCAACACGGCCGTGTCACTCAACCAAAGAAGAAAAGAAGAAAAGCAAGTAGTAGTGAACACAAACAAGGGACACGGCCAGGCTTGTGGCCGTGTCCCTCCAAAGACCTCCAACATGGCCAAGTCTCATCCAACTTGGCCGTGTCTCTCATGGACCAAAGACAAGCGGACTTTTAAAGCGGAGGATTCGTATAAATAGGAAATTTAGGGTTTTAAAAAGGGGGGTTTTGAGAGTTTTGAGAGGGAATCAGTCGTCAAAGAGAATTTTAGGGTTTGATAACTTGTTTTCTTTGATTTTTTATTACACTTTGGATTAATCTAGCTTAGATTAGATTGTTCTAGCCATTGATACATCCTTCTTGCAAGATTTGAACAAGAGATTCTTCAGAAGCTTCAAGGAGTTTGTAATTTGGTTTTGTTCTTGAACTTTATCTCTTTATTTTCATTGGAATTGTATTTATGGATATTATCATGTCTAAATTGATTTCTTTGAATATTAATGAGATGAGTATGTTTGATAGCATTATGAACTAATTTGATCTAGTCTAGGGTTTGTATGGATCTGCTATGATTATATGAATTGGTTATTACTCTTAACTCAATTATTTCTTTAAGCCTTTATTGAATGAATTATTGCTAATATATAATTGATTGGCCACCAATTATGTGTTTTAGGTATTAGATGATGGATTGAGAGATGAAGTCTAATGCTGGAACAATTCAATTAAGGACTTAGGTGAATTAGAGATATAACCTAGGAAAAGATTATTTCAATTGGAACAAGATTATTTGAGAGAGGTTTGAATGCGAGAGCTTATTTCCTTTATTCAATTAATTAAGTTGCTTGAGATTTAATCTTTGAAATTAAATTGATTAAGAGGAATAACCGTTCATACATATAAGTAGCAGAGAAGTGTAAACCCTAGACCCTTCTATTAAGTGAATCAAAACATCAGCTCAATTTACTTTTATTTGTTTTAAACTTCGATCAATCTGTTTTCTTTAATAGATAGCAATCTAAATTTATTCATTACTTGTTATTTATAATCTGATAATTAATTAGCTACTTTAGCTTCCTTGTGAGACGACCTTGGGGTGATCACCTTTGCTACAGCTACCTCGTATACTTGCGAGTAACGCTTTGTGGTAGAGTTAATCCGAGCGCAACAAACATGCCCTTACATAATCCATGCCTAAATAGGACACCCACCGAAAGGTAGAAACATGTCCTTTACATTGGTTCTAAAATAGAAAAGCAATTTAAATTACATGATATTTAGCTAATGAGGTACCCACCAAGTGGAAACATACCTCTTACAACATTTGGGAATCTAAATAAATTGATAAAAGTAAATGACCATTCATCAAAGGTATTAATTAAAATATAAAATAAACATTCATCCATGATAAACTAAATAAATCAAGCATTGAACTTAAATGAACCAACAAAGCATTGAAAATAAATTAAAGCACAATCAAATATAAAAATGAATAAAGCAAGTAAAGATTCAAATTATGGCTACTATTTCTATTTAAGAATCTTTTTTTAATGTGTTTAGGGTTTTGAAATTTATGAGTTTAAGCTATTGTAAGTTTTAAGAGAATTGAAATGGATTAAAGTTTTATAATTTAGTAGGTTGATAAAATTATTTGATTAACCAACTTAGTGTTTGAGAAGTGAAATCATGAAACTAGGGTTTGGACACTTTAAAACATTTAGTTTATGATTTACGATTACTTACTATGTAGAATTATAACATTTAAATTTATATGGTTTTAAGGTTTTAAAGATTAGGATATAGAAAAATTAGGGTTTAAGGTTTTAAGGGAGTTAGGGTTTACTGTTTTGGGTTTTGGAGTTGAATTAGGGTTTTAGAATTTGAAGAAACAATTGATAATTTTATGAAACATTATGAAAATAAACAAAATGATTTAAGGTTTATAGAAACAGAAAAGATGTTTTTTAGGGTTTTTGGAAAGAAAAGGATTTGAGATTTTGAAGAAACAAAAATAACAATTTAAAGATTTTTGGAAAACAAAGAAAAGAATTAAGGTTTTTAAACTTTAGAAGGGGTGAATTGAGGTTCTACGATTTTCTTGATTTTGAAGAAACAGAAACCATAATTTTAGATTTTTGAATGATGAAGCTACTGTGAATTAATGAAACAAATAAAGAAATTCATACCTTCGTTTATTTGTTCCACCAAAAATCACTTCTTGGATGAACAAGAACAAAGACAAGCTTTGTTGCCTTTGATGGATTGAATTGCTTGTTTGCTCTCTCCAAAATGTCCGATTGATTCAAATTTTTACTCCTCAATTTCGGTCTCAAAATTTTCCTCCAAAATCTGATCCCTTTTTGTGTTATTTTTTGTCTTATTTATAGAAGATTTTTTTTAATTAATTCTAGTTATTCACGGAATATAACATTATTTAAGAAAAGGAAATCGAAAACTCATTGTATTTGGTTTCAAAAAAATTTGCATCGAAAAAATTGCGCTGGCGAAAAAAAAACTGCTACGGAAAAATTTGCATCGAAAAAATTGTGCTGGCAAAAAAGCTGCCGCAGCTAGCGAAAATTGGCCTGCGGGCCATTTCGTTGCACGCTGATTTTCTGCGACGATTTTTTAGTCGCCTATTTTTTTTATTATTTATTAATAAAAATTAGATAATAAATCAAATATTATTTAATTAAGATAACAAAAATTATTTTGGACTAATTAAAATATATTTGACAACATAAAAATTATTTTGGATTAATTAAAATATATTGGACCAGACTTGGTCAAAAATTAAGGGTCTACAGGCTCGCAGGCCAATTTTCGCCCCGCAGCTAGTTGCGGCATCTTTTTCGCCAGCATAATTTTTCAGCAGCAGTTTTTTTTTTTTTTGCCAGCGCAGTTTTTCCGCAGTAGTTTTTTTTCGCCAGGGAAATTTTTTCGACGCAAATTTTTCCGAAACCAAATACAATTAGGTTTCAGTTTCCTTTTCTTAATTAATGTTAGATTCCGTGAATAACTAGAATTAATCATAAAAATCTTTTGTAAATAAGGACTAAAACAACACAGAAAGGGAGGGGAACTTAGATAGAAAATTGGAAAAAAAAAATTGGAGATTTAGGAGAAACCTTTGGCAGTGAAATCGACCGGACTTTTGAGAGAGCAAACAATTAAATTCAATCCATCAAAGGTAACAAAGCTTGTCTTTGTTCTTGTTCATCCAAGAAGTAATTTTTGGTGGAACCAACAAACGAAGGTATGAATTTCTTTATTTGTTTCATTAATTTACAGTAGCTTCATCACTCAAGATAAAAAAAGTGTTGTTTCTGTTTCTTCAAAATCTTAAAACCCTAATCTACTTTCTAGCTTTTCAAAACCTTAAATCGCTTCAAAATTTACCAGAACCCCAATTTGAATTTGTTTCTTTTCAAAGCCCTAAATTGAATCTGTTTCTTCCCACAAACCCTAAAAAATATCTTTTTTCTGCTTCTATAAACCTTAAATCATTTTGTTTATTTTCATAAAACTTCATAAAATTATAAATTGTTTTTCCAAATTCTAAAATCAAATCCATTCTCCAAAACACTAAAAACCCTAATTCAACTTCAAAACCCAAAACAGTAAACCCTAAACTAGCTAACCTAAACCCTAGTTTTATTAAACCCTAATTCCCTTAAAACCATAAACCCTAATTATTCTAACCCTAATCCTTTTCAATTCTCTTAAAACTTACAGTAGCCTAAACAAATAACAATAATAATATCTTAAGATTCCAAAACCCTAAATGTTAATTAAAGAAATTTAAATAGAAACAGTAACCCTAATTTGTACCTTTACTTGCTTTATTTATAGATTTAATTATGTAGTTTATTATATACTTTGGATGGTTGATTTATTTAAGGTCAATACTTGATTTATTTAATTTATCATGGATGGATGTTTACATTCTGTTGATGTTTAATATCTTTGATCAATGATTTATTTATGATGAATGGTTATTTACCTTTATCGATTTATTTAGATTTCCAAATGTTGTAAGAGGTATGTTTCCACTTGGTGGGTACCTCATTAGTCAAATATCATGTAATTTAAATTGCTTTTGATTATAGAACCAATGTAAAGGACATGTTTCTACCTTTCGGCGGGTGTTCTATTTAGGCATGAATTATGTAAGGGCATGTTTCCATCTTCGGATGGGTGTCCATTTATTTATTTTGCTTGGACATTGTTTTGTTTTTCAATATATCGATGCTTTATTTTAATTATTGTGTGTATTATGGATAATATTGTTATATTTAAGAATTTTATAATATTAAGACTTGTAAAGGAGGCCGATTTCAATGAACTGGGCGTTGTGGGGGTGCTGGGCCATTTCTCACCTTCCCTACACGTACCCAACTTTCTGAACCCATTAGGGGATTGGGGATTCCTTAGGAATTGAGTCATCCACTCCTTTCTTTTTCCCGGCCCATCTGGGTGGTGACTCCATTTTCTTTGGACTTAGCTCCGTGTTCTCTAAGGCCCCGAGCCTAAACAGTGCCGAAGTCGCAAGAACCATTCCACCGAGAGTGGGGGCGAAAATCCCGACTCACAGTGGCGACTCCACTGGGGATAAGAGAAGTTGATTCCGTTGGTCTTTATATTATTCTATTCTTTCTTATAATGATATTATCCTTTGCATTATATTAGATTGCATCGTGTGCGTGAGTTAGGACGCCCGTGTTACCCGTGTTGTGTTATGTAAGGGATACCATACTTTCACTCAAGGTATGGAGATCGAGCATGGCATAACCACTCATAGGCTCATACCATTTGGTATATACTTGCTATGGAAACCTAAGCCTTTTTACCCAAAGACTAAAGCTCATGTAATTGGCCTAGTTACTTTCCTTAGGTTTTACTCCAAATGCATGTTGTTTGACTATGGTTAATTTATCTTGGCTTAAATCATGGCTTATTTTGTTTGTTCTTTTTCTAAAGACCAAAGCTATTTTCAAAACTTTTCAAGATGCTCTTTGGACATAAGACTTTTCTAAAAACAAATCAAAAATTCTTTTGCTCATGGCCCAAATACTAAGCCCAAAATCCATTTTTTATAAAATCTTTTTACAATGGGCTTAGAAACAAAATTGTTTTTATCCAACCTTTTCTTACAAAGAGCTTGCAAATTATTTAGATCAATTAATAAATATCAAAAATCAATTGTGAGCCTAGTTTATACTAAGAATAATTAATCATGGGCTTGCTTTTGACATGAACCATTAGTTAATCTTTTAAAGTGAGAAATCTATCTATAATAAACCTCTTAATTTTGTTTTAATCCAATATAGCATAAAAGCTACTTTAGTTGGTTGAATGGATTAAAACCTAATTAATGGGAATTATTATGAAATGATATCCATTTTCAAAAATATAACTATTGGTTGAAACGTCCGAGGGAATTATTCAAAATAAGATGCCCCATGTTGGTTAACTATATACCTAGGAAAAGAGACTCGCCATTCATGTGTGGATGTTATAAGATTGGAAGGAACGTCCTATTCATCCATGTTTGTCTATTGTTTGTGCATACATGTATACATTTGCATCTCATATCATTAATCCTTTCTGGCTCACAGCCCTGGATTACGATAGTTCAAAAGCTTACGATAATTCGACCTACGCCGGAGATGAAGTATCTAGCAACAACTCAATCACTTGCTCGCCAAAAATAATGGAGCCCGAAAAAATTCAAAGAATGGTAGATGATGCCCTCAATGCCAAAATGGAAGAAATAAAAATAGGCTCTAGCTTAGACCATGAAGAACCAATTGACTGCAATTTTAGAAAATCATGCCGAAGCATCTGCTAGCACTAAGAAGCCAAGGGACAAAGGGAAGACTAAAGTTGATGAAGTGGTTTTTGATGATGAAAAGGTGATTATTGATGATGATGATGATGATTGGGCTCAATACTACCAAGATGCTCAAGAGAAGAAAAAAGAACCGAAGATTGTTGAAAGATCAACTATGGAGAAGACCGAAACTTCTGATGTTGAAAGGATGATTGCGGACTTAGAAAAGAAATTTGAGAAGAAACTGAAAATCGAGGAAATGTCCGAAGTTGACAAATTATTTGAGCTAGATGAAGAAGTCTCGTACAAGTTCAAGATGCCATCTTTCACGAAGTTTGATGGAACCAAAAATCCTCATCTCCATGTGAAGCAGTATATCACTACTATGCAATCTGCCCGAGCTACTAAGGCTCAAACCCTAAGGTACTTCATGCTCTCATTGGACCCTGTTGTCCAAAATTGGTTCAATACCTTATATGATGGAACACAAAAGAGTTGGGATCTGCTTTACAAAGCCTTCATCCAACAATATGGATAATGTCGAGATGGAAGTTACCTTAATGAAGTGGAGTCCATTAGGCAAAGGTCGAATGAAAATTTTGTGGAGTATGTGAGGAGATGGAGAAACAAGGCCGCCCAGCTCAAGAAGAGGCCCGACGAATCCGATTAAATAAGGATGATTGTGAGAGGGGTGTTGCCTAGTCTTCGTGAGAGGATGTCTCATACACTCATCCGTGATTTCAAAGACCTTCTCCAAGCTAGGTTGCAAATTAAAGAGTGGGAAAGAGAGAATAATCGCTTTTCGGCAAGAAGGAATGAGAAAGGGAATTATCAGTCTAGCAATCAAAGCACACAAAAAGAAGTTGATGTTAATGCGACTAGTCAAGGAAATAAAAGACAATTCTTAGAATTGGGGAAACCTCTATCTTGGGTTTTTAGCAAGCTACAAAAGAAAGGGTTGTTACAACCGTTAGCTCCTCGACCTTTGCCTAGTCCATTACCCCCAAAATTTGATACTAAGGCTTTTTGTCAATTTCATCAAACTCAAGGACATGAGACTAATAGATGTACTCGATTGAAGCATGAGATCAAAGATCTAATCGATAGTGGTAAGCTACCAGAGCCAGACAAGCCCAATATCAAGAACAATCCTTTGCCTAAGTTTGGAAGAGTACCTTCACCGGCATCCTTCATGGTGGGAAAAGGATTGGAAGAAGATTTTGCTTTATCCTCTTTTCAAGATGGAAATATTGAAGATATGAAAGGAAAAGAAGCTTAAACTCAATGAACTTTCCTTAGCTTGAATGTTGCTTTTCAATCTTAATTTCTTTAATATTTTGGAACTATTATGCTTTTCAAACTTAAAGTTGCTTTAAATAAATTATTTTCATCAAAATTTTGTTGGTCTTTGTTTATTTTGGTGCTCAACCAATGAGGAATCTAGCTTGATAATTCATGACTTAATATATTTATGCATCATGACTTGAATTACTTTACTAGGTGAGGAAATCGCTCTATAGCATTGAGTTGTGCATGCTTACTTAAAGAGGGCTCCTGCATAATTACCTTTGTCTAGGTCCTAGTCAGTATTAGAACATGCTTTGACAAACTTTTGAGGTAAAATTGAACTCTGCTTATTTAAGGGAGAGATGATCTAGGCATTATTTGACGAGCCAACAGCTAGTATCTACCCTATTAAATATCAATCCCTAGTTGTCCCTTGGAGCCTTCATAAAATTTTAGCTTTCTTTTCATTGGCTTAAAACCCCAATAACCTACCCTGAGCTGTTGTGATACATTTGACAAGTCTTATGATCACTAAGATGAAGAGGCAAGAATATCAAAGAAAGAAACGAATACCATGAAGATAGTTGAAGTTCTCAAGACCATAAGAGTGGTTAAAGTTCTCAATACCATAAGGGTAGTTGAAGTTTTCTTAGTATTTCCAATATATCAAGACAACATCAGAGTAACAAATGATTTATCCCTGTTAAAGAAGATTTATGTTACTCCACTCATCTATTATTGGAAGCCCAAGTTGGTACAAACAAGACAACTCTTTTAGAGCTAGAACCAAACAAAAAAAAACAAACAAACAAACAAACAAAAGAAGAAAAAGAAAAGGAAAAAAAAGAAGAAAAAAGGAAAAGAAAAAAGAAAAAAAAATAAAACCTAAAAAGGCTGTTCAGAAAGCCAACTGAGTACTCTTTTGCCTAAAGCAGCAAAAGGCTTCCATTTGGTTCATAAAGACATTTTTACTTGAATTGGTCCAACCCAACAAGAAATTCAATCAAAATTGGACTCCAAAATCTGATCCCTTTTTGTGTTGTTTTTGGTCTTATTTATAGAAGATTTTTTTTATTAATTCTAGTTATTCACGGAATATAACATTAATTAAGAAAAGGAAACCGAAACCTAATTGTATTTGGTTTTAGAAAAATTTGCATCGAAAAAATTATGCTAGCAAAAAAAAATTGCTGCAGAAAAATTGCGCTGGCAAAAAAAAATTGCTGCGGAAAAATTGTGCTGGCAAAAAAGCTGCCGCAGGCTTGCTGGCCATTTCGTCGCATGCTGATTTTCTGCGATGATTTTTTAGTCGCCGATTTTTATTTTTATTTTTTTTATTTTTTATTTTTTATTAATAAAAATTAGATAATAAAGCAAATATTATTTAATTAAGATAACAAAAATTATTTTGGACTAATTAAAATATATTGGACCGGACTGGGTCAAAAATTAAGGGTCTACAGGCTCGCAGGCCAATTTTTGCCCCGCAGCCAGCTGCAGCAGCTTTTTTACCAGCGTAATTTTTCCGCAGTAGTTTTTTTTCGCCAGCGAAATTTTTTCGACGTAATTTTTTCCGAAACCAAATACAATTAGGTTTCGGTTTCCTTTTCTTAATTAATGTTAGATTCCATGAATAACTAAAATTAATCATAAAAAGCTTCTTTAAATAAGGACTAAAACAACACAAAAAGGGAGGGGAACTTAGATCGAAAATTGGAAAAAAAAAATAGAGATTTAGGAGAAACCTTCAGCAGTGAAATCGATCGGACTTTTGAGAGAGCAAACAAGCAAATTCAATCCATCAAAGGCAGCAAATCTTGTCTTTGTTCTTGTTCATCCAAGAAGTAATTTTTGGTGGAACCACCAAACGAAGGTATGAATTTCTTTATTTGTTTCATTAATTTACAATAGCTTCATCACTCAAGATAAAAAAAATTGTTGTTTCTGTTTCTTCAAAATCTTAAAATCCTAATCTACTTTCTAGCTTTTCAAAACCTTAAATCGTTTCAAAATTTACCAAAACCCTAATTTGAATATGTTTCTTTTCAAAGCCCTAAATTGAATCTCTTTCTTTCCACAAACCCTAAAAAATATCTTTTTTATGTATCTATAAACCTTAAATCGTTTTGTTTATTTTCATAAATTTTCATAAAATTATAAATTATTTTTCCAAATGCTAAAATCAAATCCATTCTCCGAAACACTAAAAACCCTAATTCAACTTCAAAACCCAAAATAGTAAACCCTAAACTAGCTAACCTAAACCCTAGTTTTCTTAAACCCTAATTCCCTTAAAACCATAAACACAAATTTTTCTAAACCCTAATCCTTTTCAATTCTCTTAAAACTTACAGTAGCCTAAACAAATAACAATAATAATATCTTAAGATTCCAAAACCCTAAATGTTAATTAAAGAAATTTAAATAGAAAACAGTAGTCCTAATTTGTACCTCTACTTGCTTTATTTATAGATTTAAATATGTAGTCTATTATATGCTTTGGATGGTTGATTTATTTAAGGTCAATACTTGATTTATTTAATTATCATGGATGGATGTTGTTTACATTCTATTGATGTTTAATATCTTTGATGAATGATTTATTTATGATGAATGGGTATTTACCTTTATCGATTTATTTAGATTTCCAAATGTTGTAAGAGGTATGTTTCCACTTGGTGGGTACCTCATTAGTCAAATATCATATAATTTAAATTGCTTTTATATTATAGAACCAATGTAAAGGACATGTTTCTACCTTTCGATGGGTGTCCTATTTAGGCATGGATTATGTAAGGGCATGTTTCCATCTTCGGATGGGTGTCCATTTATTTGTTTTGCTTGGACATTATTTTGATTTTCAATATATCGATGCTTTATTTTAATTATTGTGTGTAATATGGATAATATTGATAAATTTAAGAATTTTATAATATTAAGACCTATGAAGGAGGCCGGTTCCAATGAACCGGGCGTTGTGGGGGATTCCTTAGGAATCAAGTCATCCACCCCTTTCTTTTTCCCGGCCTGTCCGGGTGGTGACTCCATTTTCTTTGGACTTAGGTCCGTGTTCTCTAAGGCCCCGAGCCTAAACAGTGTTGAAGTCACAAGAACCATTCCACCGGGAGTGGGGGCAAAAATCCCCGCTCACAACAGTATGGACTCTGCCTTCTTCTTTGTTTCTCTTGATATTTCTGCTTGTTGTTTCCTTCGTTTTCAAAAGCTGCCGTTGTTCTTCTCTGTTTGTTATTGTCCCAATGTTGCTAAAGATTACTGCCACTTTTAAAGTATTAAGACTTCTTATTTATAGGCAAAACCAATAAAAAAACCCTAAACCTAACTCTGGTAATTTGTCGTTCAGACAAATTCTAAGCTCCTTAGGAAAACCCGGTCAAAAATCTAAAAAACCAATTGAAACCATGTCGATCTCATTGTCTAAGTCGACATGAGTCTCACTCATGTTGACCTGGTAGCCCAGGTCGACATGAGTCCAACCCCATGTGGATTTGGGTTGCTAGATCGACATGAGGCATGCTCATGTCAACCTGGGCCCTCCAAGTTTACATGAGCAATTGCTCATGTCGCCCCGGCCTGCCTGACTCGAATTATTCTTGTATTTTTTAACTTATGGACCGAAAAGTTTTAATTTCTGTTGATTCAACTTGATTTTAGGGTTTTACAATTGAATTTATGCCTCTTTAATCCGAATCGACTTATTAGAAGATGTAAATCGGATCGAATTTATTTTGGCATTCTTTAATTAAGATCGTACCAACTTTGGGCCAAAATTAAGGGTCTATAGTTTGCCCCTTGCTTGAATGATCTGATACTTTCAGTAGAAGAGAGTGAAAAGCAACATGACTTTGAGCAGATTTTGGATGAGGATGGATACTTGGATTTGATTTGGGTACTTGGACCTGAGATTGAATTTGATTTGACTAACCTTTTATCAGTTGAGAATTCTGGCTTAATTGGTTGTTCTATTTTTTATGGATTGTGTGTCTTCACCCTCAAAATGGATATTCATCCTTGGACCTTGGATCTTCATCCTTGGCATCAGGTCTTCACCCTTGAAAATGGATCCTCATCCTTTGGACTTCGGGTCTTCACCCTTTGAAATCGGAACTTTATCCTTGGAATCAGGTCTTCACCTTTACAAATGGATCTTCGTCCTCAGAAATCGGATCTTCACCCTTAAAAGTGGATCTTCATCCTTTAAGCTGCATCTTCATCCTTGGCATCGGGTTTTCACCCTTGAAAATGGATCTTCATCCTTTGGACTTTGGGTCTTCATCCTTTGAAATTGGATCTTCATCCTTGGAATCAGGTCTTCACCTTTGAAAATGGATCTTCATCCTTGGAAATAGGGCCTTCACCCTTAAAAGTGGATCTTCATCCTTTAAGCTGGATCTTCATCCTTGGCATCGGGTCTTCACTCTTGAAAATGGATCTTCATCCTTTGGACTTCAGGTCTTCACCCTTTGAAATTGGATCTTCATTCTTGGAAATCGGGTCTTCACCCTTTAAACTGGATCTTCATCCTTTGAAAATTGGGTCTTCACCCTTGAAATTGGATCTTCATCCTTAGAAAATGGATCTTCATCCTTGATTCATTTCAATATTGTTGTTGTATTAAGAGAATTGATATTACAATGAACAATTTGTATTTGATTTATATTGAGTTGAATGTTTGTTCTAAATTGATGATGTTGAGCTAAATTACCCATGTCTAGGGTTTGTAGTATATTTGATTGAATGCCTTGATTTGATATTTCCATTGATGTACTTTGTTGTTGGTTGATTGTATTGTATTGAATGTTAGAGTGATAGATTAGCTACCTATTGATCTTTGAATATTGGATGACGGACCGAGAGGTAAAATCCGATATCGGAACTATATGATCAACCACCCTATGAATGAATTAGAAATATAAGTCTAGGGTTTTATTAATTTGGTAATGTAAAAGAATTGGTTATTTTTAATTCATGAGTGTAAAAACTAATGAATTGGTAATTGACTAATTAACCTTAAGGAACAAATTAATTTACAAGGATATGTTAATGGATAATTTGAGAATTGAGCTTTGATTGAATTGACCTACAACCCTAGGCACCTTTCCAAGAATTGAATTGATCTTGTACAACCATCACATACATTAACCATCACACTCATTACTCTTAGGTTTAAATTAATCTTGCACCATTCCAAACAACAAAATCTTTCTTTTAAATTACTTGCTAATTAAGCTATTACGAACTACACCTTCCTTGTGAGACGACCTTGGGGCGATCACCTTTGCTACAATTACCTCGTATACTTGCGAGTGACGCTTTGTAGTAGTACTTAATTTGAGCGCAACAAGTTTTTGGTGTCGTTGTCGAGGAAGGTTGTTTAAGTAGTGATAGTTTGATTTTTTTTATTATTTAATTGTTTGTTTGTTTTCTTTGAATTGTTTGTTTGTGTTGTTTGATTTTCTTTCAATTTAATTTTTTGTTTGTTTTCTTTAAGTTGCTGAGTGCCTTTTGTAAAGATGCAGTTTTCAAGGCATGGGAGAGTTTATGTTAGGAACGATGAGTCTGAAATGGCATGGCAATTAGCAGAATTGACGAATCAACTTAATGTGCTAAATGCAAGAGGAAGAGCACCTATGCCACGCCAAGAGATATGTGCAGCATGTGGCAATGCAGGACACAGTGCAAATATATGCTCATTCAGTTTCGTACAATACCAAGCATGGCAAGAGGAAGAAGATAGCTTTGACCATTTCCAGCAAATGGGTAGAAATGAACAATATTCCAATCCTTACAACCCAAGCTGGGGAAGCCAACCAAATTTTTCATGGGAAAATCAGCAGCACATTCCACCTCAGAATTTTTTTCAACCTTACCAAGGAGGTCCATACTTTCAAGGACAATTTTCAAACCAATATTACCTTAAGACACCTATACTTGAAGCTAGTTTGAATGCCTTCATTCAAACTAGCGCACAAAATTAAAATAAACTTAAGGAACCCACTTTGGAAGATAGTTTGAATGCCTTCATTCAAATTAGCGCACAAAATTAAGCTCAATGCAAGAAACCCACAGCGGAGGATAATTTGAATGCTTACCTTCAAATTAGCACAGAAAATCAAGAAGGGAATAATAAGAGGTTTGATTTTTTGGAGGAATCATTGAAGAGGGTGGAAACTCAAGTTGGGCAGCTGGCACATCAACTCCAAGCACACCAAGAAGAGGAATTTCCTCGCCAATTAGAGCAAACCGAGGCAATCACAAATTTAAGGAGTGAACAGGTAATATATAACAAATTTTGTGATTCTTTGGATGCAGGCACTAATCAAGAAGATAATGGCGAGGAGATACAACCCAACATAAAGAAGTCAAGCCAATCAACGGAGTAGGAGAATTTGGAGGCATCAACCTCTCCAAAGTTGCATGAATCTTCCAATCCTGATAGGCCACCAAATCCATTTCCATGTAGCTTGAAGGATGAGGAGCAAGGTAAGCAACTTCCTGACATCTATAATATGCACTCCCAAGGAGATAGTGAAAATAAGATTGGGATGACTATGACCTTAGAAGAAGAGCATGAAATGCCCAATTTAGAAATTGAGGAGTGTAAGCTAATTTTAGATGCTGAGGTTGTTGAGATGGGACTTGACATTGTTAAAGTGGATGAAGAAGTGATTCAACCAAACTTGGTTGAACTTAAAGAGTCCCCAAAAATCATCTCTTCTACTCTTGGTGGTGAAGAAGAGCATAGAACGGATAGAACCATGTTGCACAAAGTTCCTATTGCACTGGAGGATTACCCTAAAATGAACTTCACATGATTTTAAATAACGCTACTTAGGCTTAGCAATGAACTTCATATGATTTTAAATAACGCTACTTAGGCTTAGCAATACATCGGGTATACTTCGGAGTTGTATGCTATCCATCCCTATAGACCTAAGTGACAATTGCATTATGGGTGGAAGGAGCATTGTACATCACATATGGGAACGATGGAAATCAGGTTTCATCTAAACCCTCTCTGTAGTTTATGCATGCTCACATTGAGGACAATGTGAATTATTAAGTGTGGAGTGCATTTTGTGTTTTGTGTTTTTACTTTTAATTGCATTATGTGTTTTTGTGTTTTTACTTTTAACTTGTTTTTGTTTAAGTTTTAGTTATGTTTTTCATGTTTTTCTTTGAATAAATGAATTTTGGAAGGTTCAATTGTTATAAACATTGTTGATTGATGACCTTTGAATTTTTGAAAAATGAATTGGAGAATTGAGTAGAATTGGTGCTTATTGTCAATTTTGTTGGTTTTTCCCTTGCATTGCCATTAACCTAGTGAGGAATGGAGCCATCAACTGATTATTCTTTTTATGGGTGAACATCCTTGATTGATGAATTGCTAGAACTTGCTTTGACATGCATTTTAAGATTACATAAAAATTTCAATTTGGCATCAAGATGATTAAGGCAATTAGGTGAACCCACTTTGGCTTAAAAAGACCAACCCTATATTCAACCTTAGTTAGCCAATTTTAAGCTTATTTTAATTTTCCTTTTCTTTCTTTTTCACAACACCATTAGCTTGAACCTTGTTGTTTAACTCTTACCCTTTCATTAGGTCAAGAGCATTTTAAGAGCGTTTATGATCGAGTGTTGTGTTCAATTAAGTGTGGGGTTAAATTTAGTAGGTTTAAGATTGCAAAGCAAAATAATAAAAATAAAAAAATAAAAAAAAGAAGAAAAAGAGAAAAATAAATATATATATATATAATAAGAATAATTGTTGTTCTTGTTGAAAGGGTTGGAATAAGTTGGAGATATCATTGCAATATTTAATAAGTGAGTTTCCTTGAAAAGCTCTTTAATGTCAAGGGGTAGATGAGAGGAAGGTGTTTTGGGATTGTTAGTATATACATATGATCAGTTACTTCATTCTTGAAGTGCTCTTGAACTTAATGATTAAGCTCACATTTCCTAAATTTCATGCCTTTACCTTAGCCCCATGACAACCCAATAAAAGACCTTTTGATTGATGCTTGATTGTTATTTTATGGTGGAGATTTGATTGATAAGCAACCCTATGGTAATAATCTTTCATTGATTGTTATGAGTGTAAACACCACCATGATCAAACACTTGTAAGAGTCGGTGAGGGAGAGACAACATTGGTTATGCATGGAAAACCACTTAATTGCATGGGTGTTGATTTTGTTTGATTCGATATTGATTGCAGATTTAGGGATAGGGAAGTCTTGATGCATACTTATAACTCTTGAACTTAACAAAATTATCTTGTTTAGTGTGTTTGATTTTAGCCTTGCTTGGGGACAAGCAAGGAATTAAGTGTGGGGTAGTTGTTTAGATCATTTTTGTACTTGTTTTTAGTATGATTTTTATGTGTTTTTAGTTAATGTTTTCATTGATTTTTGTTTTAAGTTTGTTTGAAGTGTTTGTTTTAGGTTAAAGTGAAAAAACTCCCTTGGAAGATCAAAACAGTGCAGGAAAAGCATGAATCAAGCAAGACATGGCCAAGCCAAATCAAGCTTGGTCATGTCACCTCAAAGGAAATGAAGGCAGAGCTTGACACACCCATGAGACATGGCCAAGCCACTGGCCGTGTCTCACTTAAAGACTAAAATAAAGAAACTAAGAAAGAAAAGAAAATAGGCAGTACTTGACACACTCACATGACATGGCCATGTCTCTTGAAGCTTGGCCATGTCTGCTCGTCTTGGCCATGTCTTTGCCCATGTCTGATCGTCTTGGCCATGTCTCTTAAAGCTTGGCCATGTCTCATTGTCTTGGCCATGTCACCACTTTAGAACAAAGAAAAGAAAGAAGGCAGAAGGTGACACTGGCAAGAGACATGGCCAAGCCACTGGCCATGTCACATGACATGGCCAGGAGCTTGGCCGCGTCACCCCATGAAACCAAAGAAAAGAAAGAAAGAAAGAAGGCAGTGATGGACACGGCCAGCAAGCTTGGTCGTGTCACAAAGAAAAATGACAGACATGGCCAAGACACTCATGGCTTGGCCGTGTCACACTTAATATATTTGAATTCTTTTGCATGAGTTGGGAGACAAAGTGGGGAACAAGACATTGTGTTTGCCAAAAGAAATACTAAACAAAGAAAAAGTGGGGAACATTGTGTTTGGATATACACGTTTTTGAGGGAGAGAGGGACACTCTCCCTTGGCTCTTCATCTTAAACCTCCATTTCTATCCTCTCCATCTTCTCCATCTTCCATACACAAGATCTTTGATATTCTTTGGGGTAAATTGGGTTAAACAATATACAAGGATATGTTAATGGATAATTTGTGAATTGAGCTTTGATTGAATTGACCTACAACCCTAGGCACCTTCCCAAGAATTGAATTGATCTTGTACAACCATCACATACATTAACCATCACACTCATTACTCTTAGGTTTAAATTAATCTTGCACCATTCCAAACAACAAACTCTTTCTTTTAAATTACTTGCTAATTAAGCTATTACGAACTACACCTTCCTTGTGAGATGACCTTAGGGTGATCACCTTTGCTACAATTACCTCGTATACTTGTGAGTGAAGCTTTATAGTAGTACTTAATTTGAGCGCAACACTTTGCCAAATTAATGTCAATTTACCTTAGGACTTGATTTTCCAAATTAACATATCTATAACATGACAACCCTAGTTACCGTACTAAACTCAGGAATCATTTCTATTTAGGCAAGAATTGTTGTACTTCAGATAGGCACATACACATTACTTGGTCAAAGGTCTCATTTGAGTTTGAATATTGTATATCTCATATGTATGCTTATCCAAACTATCTCCACTAATAGACTCTACCTACCAAGAGAGATCAATAGGCCTTTGATAGGCTTGAAATGGGGTCTATTAAGGGACACGAGTTTAAGTGAAAGCCATTTTGAGATTAGAGTTGATGTGACACAATGGACAAACCTTCACACTACAAACTGCTTTTTTGAACTTTAGGCAATTGGGAGAAGGAATAAGATAAAGCTTTGAACATTCTTCTTTCTTTTTTTATTTTAATCTGGATCTTGATTGGGACATTTTTGCTTTTGCAAAATGTTTGGTACCCATATTCATTTCTTTTCTTCTTTTCCCTTTTCTTTCTCTTTCTTTTTCTTACTCCTTTTCTTTCTCTTTCTTTCTTTTTCTTTTCCCTTTTCTTTCTCTTTCTTTTTCTTACTCCTTTTCTTTGAGCATTTTATCATTTTGTCCTTCTTCCTTGTAGGGCTGTCAAGTACAGGACTTTCAAGAACTGGATGAATTTTCTCCTTTTTCTCCAATTTTGATTGAATCTTTAGTTGGGTTGGACCAATTCAAGTCAAACTATCCTTATAAATCAAATGGAAACCTTTTGCTGCTTTAGGTAAAAGAGAACTCAGTTGGCTTTTTAAACCATTTTGGATTTTATTTTTTTTCTCTCTCTTTTGTTTCTTTTGTCTCTTTTTTTTCTTTTCTTTTCTTTTCTTTTTTTTTCTTTTTTTTTTTGGTTCTAGCTTTAAAAGAGTTGTCTTGTTTGTATCAACTTGTATTTTTTGGTAATGGATGAGTGGAGTAGTATTAATCTGCTTCAGTCCTAACTTTATTTGTGATATTTGGTCTAATTTAGGTGAACTTCAACTACTCTTATGATCTTGAGAACTTCAACTACCCTTATGGTCTTGAGAACTTCAACTATCTTCATGGTCTTGACTATTCATTTCTTTCTTTGATCTTCTTGCCTCTTCATCTTAGTGATCATAAGACTTATCAAAAGTATCACAACAGCTCAGGGTAGGTTGTTGGGGTTTGTAAGCCAATGAAAAGAAAGCTAAAATTTTATGAAGGCTCAAAAGGGACAACTAGGAATTGATATTTAATAGGGTGGATACTAGTTGTTGGCTAACCAAACAATGTCTATAATTTGATGAAAAATAATTTATTCAAACAATCTTAATTTAAAAAACATAATTGTTCCAAATAAGTACTAAACAAAGCAAAATAAAATAAAAAGAGCAACACTTCAAGCTAAGGGAGGTTCGTTGAGTTGGAGTAAAAAATATTTCATTTACTTAGCCATATCAGGGTCAAGGATTTTTCCATCATCAAGGATCATTGCTTCATCATCCACAGTTAGTCCAAGCTTGCTTAGTAGCATATTATCTTTAGTAGCTTCTTTATCCATATCATCACAAGATGACAATATAAAACTCTTCATGAAGATTGTAAGCGGTGGCGCCCTTCCAAATTTAGACAGAGGATTATTCTTAGTGTTGGGCTTATTAGGCTCAGGCAGCTTTCCACTATCAATTAAATTCTAGATCTCATACTTCAATCGGGTACATCTATCGGTCTCATGTCCTTGAGCTTGATGAAATTGACAAAAAGCCTTAGTATCAAATTTTGGGGGTAAAGGATTTGGCGAAGGTTGAGGAGTCAACGGTTGTAACAATCCCTTCTTTTGCTGCTTATTGAGAACCCAAGATAGCGGCTTCTCCAATTTCAAAAACTATCACATTCCTCCTTGACCAGTGGCATTAACATCAGCTACCTTTTGAGTATTTTGATTGCTAGGCTGATAATTTCATTTTACAGAAAAATGGTTCTTCTCTCTTTCCCTTTAACTTTGCCCACTAGGGTGGTAGCCACCCTTATTGCTCCACTTAGACAGCACATTTTTCGGCTGGTCTCGTAGAAAAGGGATTGATCCCTCATTTTTTATTTGATCTCTATTAGTAAACATATTCCCCGTTGATGCTGCCTTTCCTTTCTTTCTTATGGTGATGGGAGATGCCTCGTTAGCATTATTGATGAGCTCCAGAATTTCAATTAACTGGGTCTTCATAAATTCAACCAATTGATCTCGTAGCTCGACCATCCTAGCTTTGACAAGTTCATTGAGTACGTACCTTAGTTGGTTTGCATCCATCCTTCCAATGAAGCACTTGAATCAAAAATTAATGTTGTAGGTGGTGTCGTTATATGCTCTTGAATTGCCATAATCCAGGGCTGTGAGCCAGAGAGGATCAATGATATGAGATGCAAATGTATGTATTTATGTATGCACAAACAATAGTCAAAGATAAGTAGAATGTTCTTTCCAACCTTATAACATCCACACACGAATGGCGAGTATCTTTTTCTAGGTATATGGTTGACAAAATACCAACATCGGGTATATTGTTTTGAATAATTTTCACAGATGATTTTAACCAATAGTTATATTTTCGAAAATGAAAATCAATTCATGATAATTCCCATTAATTAGGTTTAAATCCATTCAACCCACTAAAGTATCTTTTATGCTATATTGGATTAAAACTAAATTAAGAGGTTTATTATAAATAGATTTCTCACTTGAAAAAGTAACTAATGATTAATGCCAAAAACAAGCCCATGATTAATAATTCTTAGTATAAACTAGGCTCACAATTGATTTTTGGTATTTCATAATTGACCTAAATATTGTGTAAGCTCTTTCAAAGAAAAGGTTGGATGAAATACAAAAAAGAGTTTTGATTGAAAAACCCATTATAAAAAGATTTTAGAAAAAATGGATTTTTGACTTTGTATTTGAGTCATGAGAAAAGCATTTTTGATTTGTTTTTAGAAAAGTTTTATGTCCAAAGATCATTTTGAAAAGTTTTAAAAATAGCTTTAGTCTTTTGGAAGAAAAATTTATTTTGAGCTTACAACGTACTTAGGTCATATTAGAAAAACAACAAATCAAATAAGCCATGAATTAAGCCAAGATAAATTAACCATAGTCAAACAACAAGCATTTAGGGTAAAAACCTAAGGAAAGTAACTAGGCCAATTACATGAGCTTTAGTATTTGGGTTGAAAGGTTTAGGTTTCCATAGCAAGTATATACCAAATGGTATAAGGCTATGAGTGGTTATGCCATGCTCGATCTCCATACCTTGAGTGAAAGTATGGTATCCCTTACATAACACAACATGGGTAACACATGCATCCTAACTCATGCACACGATGCAATCTAATATGATGCAATGGATAATATCATGATAAGAAAGAATAGAATAATATAAAGACCAACGGAATCAACTTCTCTTATCCCCAGTGGAGTCGCCATTGTGAGCGGGGATTTTCTCCCCCACTCCCGATGGAATGGTTCTTGCGACTTCGGCACTGTTAGGCTCAGGGCCTTAAAGAGCACGGGCCTAAATCTGGAGAAAATAGAGTCCCCACCCGGATGGGCCGAAAAAAAGAAAGGGGTGGATGGCTCGATTCCTAAGGAATCCCTAACCCCCTAATGGGTTCAAAAAGCTGGGTACCTGTGGGGAAGGTGAGAAATGGCCCAGCACCCCCACAACACCCGGTTCATTCGAACCAGCCTCCTTTTCAGGTCTTAATATTATAAAATTCTTAAATATAATGATATTATCCATACTACATGCAACAATTAAAATAAAGCATCATTATATTAAAATCAAAACAATGTCCAAACAAAGTAAATAAATGGACACCTATCCAAGGATGAAAACATGTCCTTACATTGTTAAACGTCTAAAATTAAATAGGACACCCACCAAAAGGTGAAAACGTGCCCTTTACATTAATCCCAAAAATATGAAATAAACTAAATTGCATAAGGTTTAAATAATGAGGTACCCCAAAAAGTGGAAACATACCTCTTACATTAGTACCAAAATAAATCAAAAATAATAAAGAAAATGTCCATTCATTCATTCATTCATTCATTACAAATTAAATAAACCAACCATTAAAATATATAATAAACTACATAATCAAATCCAAAAATAAATAAAATAAAAGTATAAGTTTAGGGTTCACATCTTAAATTATGGTTTTAAGGAATTAGGGTTTTGGAATTTTGGATTTGGAACTTAGGGTTTTGGAAACTAGAGTTTTGTAATTAGGGTTTTTGAAACTAGGGTTTTGGAATTAGGGTTTGGAGTTAGGGTTTGTAATTAGGGTTTTAGGGTTTAAGGAATTTAGGGTTTAAGAGAGAAAGATTTACGGGATTAGGGTTTTGATATTCTTGGATTATTGGAAAAAAGGGTTTAGGATTTTAACTTACTGCCTTTGAAAAATAATTTTAGATTTGGAGAAATAAATGAAATTTTTGGAAGAATAATCACGATTTTGGAGTTTAATAATGAAATGGTTTAAGCTTTTGGATAAAAATAGTTTAGGGTTTTGAGTTTCAATAAAATAACTTATGGTTCTTGAGGTTTTAGTAAACAAACTAGATTCTAACAATTGATTCAAACCCTCAACAGCTACTGGATGGTTTTAAGTTTTTATAAAACATGCAAGTGGAGTTACGAACACTAATTGATTAACGTATTGACTAAAGCAAATAATTAAAATTATTAAAACAAAGATCAAGTTATTGCATGTTCTTATTAATCAAAGAAAATGAAGCTACATTAAACATGAATAATTTATGATTAAAGATCAAACCTCCATCGTCGGTTCCACCAAAAAATTGATTTCTGGGTGAACAATGTGAAGACGATATGGACTCTACCTTCTTCTTTGGTTCTCTTGATATTTATACTTGTTGTTTCCTTCATTCTCAAAAAACTGCTGTTATTCTTCTCTATTGTTGTTTTTCCAATGTTGCTAAAGATTACCGCCACTTTTAAAGTTTTAAGACTTCTTATTTATAGGCGAAACCAATAAAAAAAAACCCTAAACCTAACTCTGCTAATTTATCTTTCAGACAAATTCTAAGCTCCTTAGAAAAACCAGGTCAAAAAATCTAAAAAACCAATTGAAACCATGTCGATCTAGTTGTGGTAGCCAGGTCAACTTGAGTCTAACCCCATATCGATCCGGGCCGCTAGATCAACATGAGGCATGCTTATGTCGACCTGGGCCCTCCAGGCCCCGGCTGTCCTGACTTGAATTATTCTTATATTTTTTAACTTATGGACTGAAAAGTTTTAATTGGGCCGATTCAACTTGATTTTAGGGTTTTACAATTGAATTTATGCCTCTTTAACCTGAACTGACTTATTAGAAGTTGTAAACCGAATCTAATTTATTTTGACATTCTTTAATTAAGACCGTACCAACTTAGGGCCAAAATTAAGGGTCTACAAAATGGCCTAGCTCCCCCTTAATGGCTAGTTCATTGAAACTGACTTCCTTTTTAGGTCTTTGTTTTACTAGTTTTTATTATATATTTGTGTCTTGTTTATTTTGATAATTATTGTTTTGTTTAGTTATTTTGTGAGTTTTAATATCTTTATTTAGTTTTTTTGTTAATTTTGGTAGTTTTAGTTTATTTCAGTGTTTATGTTGTTTTTTATCTAGTTTTTAGTATGGTGTTTATGTTTTTGTTGGTTATTGTTTATTTACTTTTTGTTTAAAGTTTGTTTGAAGTTTTGTTTTAGGTTAAAAAGCCAAGAACCAAGACTGAAGGAAAAATGGACATTAGCTGACACATGCAGAGGACACGGCCAAGTCATTGGCCGTGTCCCATATCAAGCTGAAAAGAAGCCATAAGACACAGTGATGGATGCAGGCAAGGGACACGGCCAAGTCACTGGCTGTGTCCCTCCAAAGAAGCTCAAACATGGCCAAGTCACTCCAACTTGGCCGTGTCTCACCTAAATCCAAAGCAAAGAAGAGCAATTCTCACAGTAGGTGACACATGCAAGGGACACGGCCAAGTCACTGGCCGTGTCCCTCCAAAATGGTCCAACTTGGCCGTGTCACCATCAACTTGGCCGTGTCTCTCCCTCCAATTCACCTCCAACACGGCCAAGTTCACTCTAACTTGGCCGTGTCACTCATGGATCAATGAAGACGCGCGGAGGTTTCGTATAAATAAAAAAGTTACGGTTTTTCTTAAGGGTTGTTGATGATTTGGAGATTAAATTGAGCCGTCAGAGAGTGAAGTTGGGGTTTTAACTTTGTTTTCTTGATTTTGATTATACTTTTGGATTAATCTAGCTTAGATTAGATTGTTCTAGCCATTGATACATCCTTCTTGCAAGATTTGAACAAGAGATTCTTCAGAAGCTTCATGGAGTTTGTAACTTGGTTTTGTTCTCGAACTTATTCTCTTTATTTTCATTGAAATTGTATTAATGGATATTATCATGTCTAATTTGATTTCTTTGAAAATTAATGAGATGAGTATGTTTGATAGCATGATGAACTAATTTGATCTAGTCTAGGGTTTGTATGGATCTGCTATGATTGTATGAATTGGTTATTCTCTTAGCTAATAATTTCCTTAGCCTTGATTGTATGAAATATTGTTAATTTATAATTGATTAGCCACCAATTATGTGTTTTAGGTATTAGATGATGGATTGATAGATGAAGTCTAACGCTGGAATAATTCAATTAAGGACTTAGGTGAATTAGAGATATAACCTATTAAAAAGATTATTTCAATTATAATAAGATTAGTTGAAAGAGGTGTGAATGCGAGAGCTTATTTCCTTGACTCGATTAATTGAGTTGTTTGAGATTTAATCTTTGAAATTAAATTAGTTAAGAGGAATAATCATTCATACATATAAGTAGTAGAGAAGTGCAAACCCTAGACCTTTCTATCAAGTGAATCAAAACATCAGCTTAATTTACTCTTATTCGTTTTAAACTTTAATTAATCTTCTTCATTAGTTAACAATTTAAATTTTCTTCATTACTTGTTATTCATAATCTGATAATCAGTTAGCCACTTTAGCTTCCTTGTGAGACGACCTTGGGGCGATCACCTTTGCTACAGCTACCTCGTATACTTGCGAGTGACGCTCTGTGGTAGAGTTAATTCGAGCGCAACAGTCTTAAAAGTATTAAATTCTTAACTTTTTAAAATATCATCCATAAGAAAGAATAGAATAATATAAAGACCAACATAATCAACTTCTCTTATCCCCAGTGGAGTTGCCACTGTGAGCGGAGATTTTTGCCCCCACTCCCGGTGGAATGGTTCTTGCGACTTCGACACTATTTAGGCTCGGGGCCTTAGAGAACACGGACCTAAGTCCGGAGAAAATAGAGTCGCCACCCGGACAGACCGGGAAAAAGAAAGGGGTGGATGACTCGATTCCTAAGGAATCCCCAACCCCTTAATGGGTTTGGAAAGTTGGGTACGTGTGGGGAAGGTGAGAAATGGCCCAGCACCCCCACAAGGCCCGGTTCATTGGAACCGGCCTCCTTTACAGGTCTTAATATTATAAAATTCTTAAGTATAATAACATTATCCATATTACACACAATAAAAAGAAAGCATCATTATATTAAAATCAAAGCAATGTCCAAACAAAACAAAACAAATAAATGGACACCCATCCAAGGATGGAGACATGTCCTTACATCACATGCCTAGATAGGACACCCACCAAAAGGTAGAAATATGCCCTTTACATAAGTTCTAAAATAGAAAAGCAAATTAAATTACATGATGTTTAAATAATGAGGTACCCACTAAGTGGAAACATATCTCTTACAACTTTTGGAAATCTAAATTGATTGATAAAAGTAAATAATCATTCATCATAAATAAATCATTCATCAAAAGTATTTAAATAAAATAAACATCCATCCATGATAAATTAAATAAATCAAGTATTGAAATTAAATAGATTAAAGCATAAGAGATAAATCAAGGTATAAATAAATATGGAATTGAATAAAGCAAATAAAAGTTCAATTATAGCTACTGTGACTTTTTATGGAATTAAAATATATTAGGGTTTTATGTTTTAAAAGGTTGATAAGACTCTTTGATTAACCAAATTAAGGTTTGAATGGTGAAATCATGAAACTAGGGTTTTAGACACTTTAAAGTACTTTGATTTGTGATTTTAAATTGTATTTTTAAGCTACTGTGTAAAATTAGCATATTTGTGTTTTATGTTTTTTTATGTTTTAAAGGATTAAAGTTTAGAAAAAGTTAGGGTTTAATGTTTTAAAAGGTTTAGGGTTTACTATTTTAGGTTTAAAACTTGAATTAGGGTTTTATGCTTTAAAATTAAGGTTCTCGGGTGATTTGTTGAATTAAGGCTATTTCCTGCGGGCGAAATAAAAAAGTTATTTCACCCACAGGAATTTTCTGCAGGCGAAATAACTCGCCCGCGGGAAATCCCTGCTGGCGAAATGCCCACAGGCCTGCGGGTGAGTTGCTGGGCCGACGGTCCCGCGCGACCACTTTTCGCTGCCGATTTTTTTTTCGACTTCGATTTTATTTTTATTTTTATTTTTAATTTTTCTTTGTTTATTTTCATTTTTTTATCAATAAAAATTAAATACTAAGGTAAAAATTATTTAATTAAAATTATTTTGGACCAATTAGACAACAAAAATCATTTTGGGCTAAATAAAACATATTAGATCGGATTGGGTCAAAAATTAAGGGTCTACACCAATGTTCAAAAATAAGATAAATAAGATAGGGCACCCACCATTTGGTGGAAACATGCCTTTTACATTAATCTAAAACTTAAAGTAAATAAAATTACATTAAATTTTAACAAATGAGGAACCCTTAAAGTGGAAACATACCTGTTACATCTTTAAAACTTAAATATTTAATCAAACTAAATCATTCAATCATTCACTATGAGCAAAATAAAAATAAATCATTAATAAATATTCCATTCAAGACACAGAATAATCACATCTAAACTCTAAAATTAAATAAAGCAATAAATATACAAATTTAGGGTTTACATCTTAGATTAGGGTTTTAGAATGTTTATAACTAAATTAGGGTTTTGGTTTTTAGAAAATAAGATTTCTGTAACTAAATTTATAAATTTTGGATCATTAGATTTTGTTTTAATTCTAATTAATATTGCATGAAATCAATAGTTATTGCTATTGCTATTGTGATATTTGAATTAAGGTTATTGTAATATTGAATCAAAATTTAATAGGCTACCATGGATAAAGTAGGTTACTGGACATTCAAAATAAGTTTTATAGGCATAGGTTTTCAAAACAATTTACTGGATATTTTATAAATAAAAAAAAAAAGAACAGAAGGACGAAGTGAAATAATTCAATAAAATAACAATAGATGAACTATAGGAATTTTAAGAAAGATTAGATGAAGAATTTCAAACCTTCGTTTGTTGGTTCCATCGATATTTCACGTTGATCCAACCTTTGTGTTTGCACCAGTTGTAGAATCTCGATTGAACAAAGTCAAGACAATAGCTATTGCCTTTTTTTGATGATGCTTTCCTGGTATTAGATTGCTTTTTGTTTTCTGTTTGATAATTGTTTAGTTGTTGTATGATACTTCAATGGTGCTGGAGGTTGTTAATCTTTTGGTTCTTTTGTTACTCTGTCTAAATTCCACTATTGTTAATATGTGTTTTTGGTTGCTAGCCTTACTCTATGTCAAATTACCCCATGTTGTTTAATGGTTGCTAATTCTTCTTTCTTATTCTCTTTAATATTGTATATATAGAAGGATATATTAGGTTAAAACCTCGTTAAACTTCATGTTTTGAAAAGGTTTACTGAGGCATATCGAATTAGATTATTTTTAATTCAAGACAAACCAAAAGCATGTCGTATTAAAAGCAATTTAATTCAAGGCCAACCAAGACCATGACGGATTAAAAACAATTTAATTCCAGGCAAACCAAGACCATGTCAAATTAGGATTATCCTAATTCGACATGAGTCCTAAAATTGGTCCCCACATCGAATTGGGGCCATCCCAATTCGATATGGGGTTTCCTATATAGAATTGGGGTGTAATGCCCTGATTTTTATTGAATTTATTTGTACATTAATTAGTAAGAGTTTGATGATGGTTTAGATAGGAGAGATAGAGATATATACAACATATAAATAACATATAAAAAAGATAAGAGTAAAGTGGTTAAAGAGTTAAAAGTAGAAAATTTAAAGTATAAAATAATACTTTTTTTTATGAAAATCTTAATTAAATAATACATATATATTTAATGGAAAAATATGAAAAATCAACATTTTTCAGAATTTTCATTTCTTCTTCTTCCTTTTGCTCCTCTTGTGGCCAACCTCCATGGTTAGCAAAAAGGTGATTTTAATTCTTCAAATTATCAAGAGTTTAGTTAGTTTTTCATAAGGAGTGAAGGAAGCTTGGGTTTTAAATCAATTAACAAGTAAGTTTCTTCAACCTTAATGATTTAGAATGATATTGGCTATAATTAGAGTTAGTAATTAAATATTTGATTTTATAAGGGGTTTAGCTAATTTTGATTTAGAAGAGGTTAAAATGGATTTATGGTTGTTCATATAGGTTGCTAATACCATTTCTAAAACTATAAATTGATTAGATATTGATTGAGCTAATTGATGAAAATAAGAGAAGATAGTAGAAAGAAGTGAAGTTGTGATGGAAGGATGTTGTTCCTTCAATTAAAGCTCTAAAAAGGTAAGAATATACTTAGATAATGCTCTTGTCTTTTGTTTGTATCATCCTAAGTCGATATGTGTGTGTTATGTTGATGAAAATGGTATGAAAGAGTGATTATGGAATTCCTCGAGTTAAAATGGTGATGAAATAGAAGCAAAATGAATGCCACAACCATGGCCCTTGAATGCCACCACTGTGGGGGTGTTCAAAGGTGTTTTATAGCTTTATTTCACATCCCACGGGTGTGGCTATTGCATGCCACGACTGTGGGGTTGGTTTGTTGAGGTTTATTGTCGAATTTTGCACTATATAGGTGTAATAAATGGCTTGCATAGCTAAGTAGTTATATATATTGTATTAAAAATGTATTTGTGATTATAAAGTGGAGAATTATGATAAAATTTGTTGATTATATTAATTGTTGATGAATTGATGAGTTACATGGTGAAAAACTCATATATGCATCGTGTGGAATGTTGTTTATTATCTTATACTTTATCTAGTTGCTAGAAGATTGTGTTTGGTGATTGGCATGCCATACGCAATGGGGTGAGACATTGGGTGCCACAGAGATGTTACCATACCCCTGAGCGAGACACATGAGGTGTCGTATAGATGATTACATTGTGGATGAGACACTGGGTGTCACAAATGTATTTACATACACTAGCGAGACACATATGTGTCATTATTAATGAGATAAGCCAAAGCAATGGTTTTGGAACTAGGTTATTGTATAAGACTGTTGGGCCCAATGCATGATGATTGTTTATGTATATAATAAAGATGAGAATGCATGTTACATTAAATCCTTATGCATGTACATATACATTTGTCATAGTAATTTTACATTATCAAGTATATACCACTGAGCTCTAGGCTTAGCGCAATTTATTTATCGCGCAGGTGACAGGATATAAGCTGAAACTCCTTCTAGACCAAGATAGGTCTAGTTAGAGGTTGGATACTTGAAGCCTCTAGTTGCCACAGATGAAGCCTAAGCATAGTATGCAAATATACTTTTGAGTTGATGTAGATGTAATATCCTTTTTGTAAAATATAATGAATTAAAACATGATTTAAAGATGTTTTGTGAATAATTAATATCATGTTCTCATATTTATGAATGTATGTATGAAAATATGGGATGTTGGGATGTTAGTGTATGGAAATATTTTGAGAATTATTGGATATTCATAGGTTGAATTGATTGGATTTGGTAATACTCATATTTTTAAATGAAACTCTAGCAAAATTTCTATAAACTTATTTATTTTTCTTATACCGATGTATTTATCTATATAATACTATAAACTAGCAACTAAATGATGAAGGGTGATAAGGTACTATAGTAACATTTTAGTAATGCTCTTATACCCTATCTATGCATACTGCATATATTAAGATATGTGTACTATATATGAGTAGGTTATGAGGATGTTACATTTATTTTGGTGTCAAAGAATAGGTTTGAGATTATCAACCTATGTGAGTTTTAAGTAAGAGAAAAAGGGGATTTTAAAGTTGATTTTTAAAGTGTTGTACATGCATATGCATATGTGGCAACATTTGATCTTGTATCAGATATAGCTAGTAGAGATCTCTTAATCTCAGAGATCAGATGAAGGTAGTGTAGAGAGTTTTGCTTCAGGTTAAGGTATGGTTGGAGATAGTACATGAGCTGCTGGGGAGGCATCAGTGTCAAATAGACCAGCAATGCTAGAAATTCAACCAGTTCGGGCACAATAGATGATGGAATTGTTGCATCATCCCCCAGCTCAACAGCTGCATCAGCCGATTAGGAAATATGATAAGTTAAGGAAGTTTGGGGCTATTGACTTTATAGGCACTGCGGATCCAGCAAAAGTTGAGCCATGGTTGGATCGAATTGAGAGAGTGTTTGTCCAATTGCAGGCTACTGCAAAAGAGAAGTTGGATTATGCCTTGTCTCTTTTGCAAGGAGATGCTTATGATTGGTGGAAGACTATTCTTGATGGATTGAAGCAACCCCTAGTTTTGACGTATGATGATTTTTTAAGGGAGTTTGCGAAGAAATATACCCCTCAGGAGTATAAAGATAAGAATAAGGAGTTTCTTAACTTGAAACAAGGAGATAAGATAATTGATGAGTATGAAAAAGAATTTCTCCACTTGAGTAAGTATACAGGTGGTATTTTAACAGATGAGGTGAACTGATGTAGAAGATTTAAAGAAGGGTTGAAACCATCTATTATGTGTCCAGTGGCAGCGGTTCACTATGATGATTTTCTAAGATGGTAGCAGCTGTATAAAATGTTGAAAAAGCTCAAGGGCTTGTAGCTACACTAGGACAGAAGAAAGTAGAGTGAGAAAAGCTCTATTAGAGACGAGTTCCTCATCTTAAGGGAGAGGCAGAGGTGGTTATCCTCAAAGACTTAGTAGAGGTTAGGGACAGTTTGGCAGATCACAATAGCAGAGACAAAGACCTTACGCCTCAGTATCTAGCATGCCAACTTTATGTTCTTGTAGGTCTTCACGACCTACCTGTGTATAGTGTGGTCAAATGCATAGAGGACCTTGTTGGGGAGTTGATTTCAGAGGTTGTTATAGGTGTGTGTAGACCATTCATTTTTTACCGAATCCGGTCCAATATGTTTTATTTAGTCTAAAAAGATTTTTGTTGTCTAATTGGTCCAAAATAATTTTTGTTAAATAATTTTTTTGCTTTAGTATCTAATTTTTATTAATAAAAAATAAAAATAAACAAATAAAAGTAAAAAAAAATCGGAGTAGGAAAAATCGGCGATGAAAAAATCATTGCGCGAGCCCGTGGGCATTTTGCCAGCAGGAATTTCCTGCGGGCGACGCCCGCAGCCCGCCCCTGCTGCAATTTCCTGCTGCAGAATTTTTTTCCCAGCGCATTTTTTCCTGCGGTAATTTTTTTCGTCAGCGCAATTTTTACGACGTAAATTTTTCGAAACCTAATTCAATTAGGTTTCAGTATCTTTTTTTTATTAATATTATTTGCCTTGACTAATTAGGAATAAACCACATCAAACCACTATAAATAAGGACCAAAGGCAATTAATTTGGGGGAGCCGAAAATCAACAGAGACTTGGAAAATTTGAAACCAAATCAAGGAAGGAAAAGGAGCAATTCAATTTTTTTTTCTGGAATAGCAGGGACACAATTTAAGCAATTCAAAGGCAGCAATTGTCTTTGTTCTTGTTCATCCAAGAAGAATTATTTTTGGAGAATCAACAAAAGGAGGTATGAGATTCTAATTTCTTTTTTTTTTCACAGTAGCTAAAACTAGGATTTTGTGTTTTTCAAAAGTTAAAATCTTAGAACTTTAATTTAGTTTTCCAAAGTTAAAAATACTAATACGTTACTTTGTTTTCCAAAAAGACTTAAAATTGTTATTTTTACCTCTTCAAAATCTTAAAACCTTAAATAAACATATTTTTCAACAAAAACAAAATTTGATTCTTTTTTCTTCAAAAGTTTAAACTAGGTTCTGTTTCTTCCAAAAAGCCATAAAAAAAACATCTTTTCTATTTATAAAAACTTCAATCTGTTTGTTTAAATTCATAAAACCTCATGAAATCATCAAAATTGTCTTTCTAAATCCTAATTCAAATTCATCACCCGAGACCCTAATTAAAAGCTCCTAAAACCCTAATTCAACTTCCAAACTTAAAATAATAAGCTCTAACTCCTTTAAAACCTTAAACCCTAATTTTTTCTAAGCCCTAATCCTTTAAAACATTAAAAATCATAAAAATAAAAATACTTTAAATTTTACATAGTAGCTTGAAATCACCATCTAAAATCACAAATCAAAAGTATTTTAAAATGTCTAAAACCCTAGTTTCATGAATTCACCATTCAAATATTAATTTAGTTAATCAAAGAGTCTTACAAACCTTTTAAAACATAAAACCCTAATCTATTTTAATTCCATAAAAAAGTCACAGTAGCTATAATTGGACTTTTATTTGCTTTATTCAATTCCATATTTGATTATGTTTTGATTGATTTTATATGTTTTAATTTATGTGAGTTCAATGCTTGGTTTATTTTATTTATCATGGATGGATGTTTACTTTCTATTGATATTTAATACCTTTGATGAATGATTTATTTATGATGAATGATTATTTACTTTTATCAATTAATTTAGATTTCCAAAAGTTGTAAGAGGTATGTTTCCACTTGGTGGGTACCTCATTAGTTAAACATCATGTAATTTAATTTGCTTTTCTATTTTAGAACCTATGTAAAGGGCATGTTTCTACCTTTCGGTGGGTGTCCTATTTAGGCATGTGATGTAAGGACATGTTTCCATCTTTGGATGGGTGTCCATTTATTTGTTTTGCTTGGACCTTGCTTTGATTTTAATATATGGATGCTTTCTTTTAATTTTTGTGTGCAATATGGATAATGTTGTTATATTTAAGAATTTTATAATATTAAGACTTGTAAAGGAGGTCGGTTCCAATGAACCGGGCATTGTGGGGGTGCTGGGCCATTTCTCACCTTCCCCACACGTACCCAACTTTTCGACCCCATTAGGGGGTTGGGGATTCCTTAGGAATCGAGTCATCCACCCCTTTCTTTTTCCCAGCCTGTCCGGGTGGCGACTCCATTTTCTCCGGACTTAGGTCCGTGTTCTCTAAGGCCCGAGCCTAAACAGTACTGAAGTCGCAAGAACCATTCCACCGGGAGTGGGGGGCGAAAATCCCCACTCACAGTGGCGACTCCACTAGGGATAAGAAAGTTGATTCCGTTGGTCTTTTTATTATTCTATTCTTTCTTATAATGACATTATCCATTGCATCATCTTAGATTGCATTGTGTGAGTGAGTTAGGACGCCCGTGTTACCCGTGTTATGTTATGTAAGGGATACCATACTTTCACTCAAGGTATGGAGATCGAGCATGGCATAACCACTCATAGCCTCGTACCATTTGGTATATACTTGCTATGGGAACCTAAGCCTTTTAACCCAAAGACAAAAGCTCATGTAATTGGCCTAGTTACTTTCCTTAGGTTTTACCCCCAAATACATGTTGTTTGACTATGGTTAATTTATCTTGGCTTAAATCATGGCTTATTTGGTTTGATCTTTTTCTAATATGACCTAAGTATATTGTAAGCTCAAAATAAATTTTTCTTTAAAATCCAAAAGACCAAAGCTATTTTCAAAACATTTCAAGATGGTCTTTGGACATAAAATTTTCTAAAAATAAATCTTTTGCTCATGACCCAAATACTAAGCCCAAAATATGTTTTTTCTAAAATCTTTTTACAATGGGCTTAGAAATAAAATAATTATTTTCATCCAACCTTTTCTTACAAAGAGCTTGCAAAATATTTAGGTTAATTAAGAAATACCAAAAATCAATTGTGGGCCTAGTTTACACTAAGAATAAATTAACCATGGGCTTGTTTTTGGCACGAATCATTAGTTACTTTTTTCAAGTGAGAAATCTATTTATAATAAACCTCTTAATTTAGTTTTAATCCAATATAGCATAAAAGCTATTATAATTGGTTGAATGGATTAAAATCCAATTGATGGGAATTATTATGAATGGATTTCCATTTTCGAAAATATAACTATTGGTTGAAACGTCCGAGAAAAATATTCGAAAGCAAGATACCCCATGTTGGTATTTTGTTAACCATATACCTAGGAAAAGGGAGTCGCCATTCATGTGTGGATGTTATAAGGTTGGAAGGAACTTCCTATTTATCCTTATTTATTGATTGTTTATGCATACATGCATATATTTGCATCTCATATCATTGATCCTCTCTGGCTCACAGCCCTGGATTACAAGAGTTCAAAAGCTTACAACAATCCGACCTACGCCGGAGATGAAATATCTAGCAACGACTCAATCACTTGCTCACCTAAAATAATGGAGCCCGAACAAATTCAAAGAATGGTGGATGAAGCACTCAATGCCAAGATGGAAGAAATCAAAGAGGCCCTAGCTGAGACCATGAAGAACCAGTTGACTGCAATCTTAGAGAACTATGCCGAGGAGACTGCTAGCACTAAGAAACCAAAGGACAAAGGGAAGACCAAAGTTAGTGAAGTGATTTTTGATGATGAAAAGGTGATCATTGATTATGATGATGATTGGGCTCAATACTACCAAGATGTTTAAGAAAAGAAGAAAGAACCAAAGGTTGGTGAGAAAGCAACTATTGAAAAGACCGAGACATCCGATGTTGAAAAGATGATTGCTGATTTAGAAAAGAAATTTGAGAAGAAGTTGAAAACCGAAGAGATGTCTGAGATCGCCAAACTATTTGAATAAGATGAAGAGGTCCCTTATAAATTCAAGATGCCTTCCTTCACTAGATACGATGGAGAAAATCCTCATCTCCATGTGAAGCAGTATATCACTGCCATGCAGTCTGTTCGAGCTACTAAGGCTCAAACTCTAAGGTACTTTATGCTCTCATTGGACCCTGTTGTCCAAAATTGGTTCAATACCTTATATGATGGAACACAAAAGAGTTGGGATCTACTTTACAAAGCCTTCATCCAACAATATGGATATAATGTTGAGTTGGAAGTTACCTTGATGGAAGTGGAGTCTATTAGGCAAAGGCCGAATGAGAATTTTATAGATTATGTCAAGAGATGGAGAAACAAGGTTGCTTTACTCAAGAAGAGGCCCGATGAATCCGATCAAATAAGGATGATTGTGAGAGGGGTATTGCCTAATCTTCATGAGAGGATGTCTCATACACTCATCCATGATTTCAAAGACCTTCTCCAAGCTGGTTTGCAAATTGAAGAATGGGAAAGGGAGAAGAGCCGCTTTGCAACAAAAAGGAACGAGAAAGGGAGCTATCAACTTGGTAGCCAAAGCATGCAAAAGGCCGTCGGTGTTAATGCTACTAACAAAGGAACAAGAAGAAAATTTTCGAAATTGGGAAAACTGATGTCTTGGGTTCTCAACAAGCTTCAAAGAAAAGGATTGCTACAACCCTTAAATCCCCATCCTTTGCCTAACCCTCTCCCATCTAATTTTGACACCAAAGCATTTTGTCAATTCCACCAAATGCAAGGACATGACACGGATAGATGTGTGAGGTTGAGACATGAGATTTAAAATCTAATTGATAATGGGAAGCTACCCAAGCCCAATAAGCCAAACACTAAAGACAACCCATTACCAAAATTCAATAGGGTACCACCACCAGCAACCTTCATGATTGGAGGAGGTTTGCATGAGGACTTTGTCATGTCTTCTTTTCAAGATGTGGGTGGAGAAGCAACCAAAGAAGAAGAGGCATTTGAACAAGCTATGATGGGTGGAGAAGTAGCAATTTGTGTTGTCAACGGGTTTTGGGATTCAAGTGACAGTGATGATGATATTATACCCAAGAAGGAGGAGTGGACTTGGTCCGAGCCGAAGAAGATGAGGTGATGAATACTAGATTCGGTAAGCCTTACGCAAGGCCACCACCTAAGGAGATAGAAACTAATAAGGGGAAGGAAGTCGAAATATAAGAAGATGATGTTGTGCTCAAGCAATTGAAAAGAACCCAAGCAAGTGTTAGCATTTGGGACTTGTTAGCTACTTCTAAAAAGCACCAAGAAACTATGGCCAAAGCCTTAGCTAGCATGCTAATTTCTACCTCCATAACACCAGAGGAGTTGATCAACTTCATAAAAATGGGGGAAGTAATGAAGTGTGAGGAGGTCTAAGAAAAGAGTGAAGTTAGTATGGGAGCAGTTTGTTTTTCAGATGCGGACTTACCGGAGGAGGGGAGAGACCACATCTGCCCTCTCTTTATCAAAATAGAAGTCAAGGGGAAGAGGACTCCATGTGTAATGGTCGATGATGGGTCTGCCATAGATATTTGTCCACTTAAGATATTGCCAAAGCTAGCCATGTCAACAAGAGATCTAAACCCAACCGAGGTGACGATTTGTGCTTATGACAACACTAAGAGGCATGTTGAAGAGACTTTCAAAGCGGCCGTCAAGGTTGGGCCAATTGAATCTATTGTTGAATTTGTTATTTTAGACATACCAGTTACCTTTGCCTTACTCTTGGGGTGACCATGGTTTTATCCTCATGGTGGTTTTCCTTCCACCCTTCATCAAAGATCAAATTCCCCAACGGAAATGAGACAGTGGTCATTGAAGATGAAGATAATGAGATTGTTAATGCTTTAATGGTTGAGAGGCCTCTCAATGGTTTTCAAGTAGCTGCAATTTTTGATGATGAAGTAGTGGACTCTAAAGTTTTGAATATGATGAAGAACATGAACTACCTTCCCGAAGCTGGTCTTGGAAAGGGTAAGGCCGGTTTAACAAAGTTACCAGATTTTAGAACTCAAACTTCCAAGAAAGGGTTAGGATATGGTGAAGACAATGATGTCCAGCCAAAGAAGAGTGAGAAGATGAGCTTCCCACCACTTGAAGAGATCATTGTCAAAGCTCCAGTTATTGGACCACTCCAAGGAAGGCTTGCGCCAATCATGTTCATGGGTAAGTTAATTCCAGGTTTTGAAATTTTTGCAGATGATGCTGAGCTAGTGGAGCAAGTGAAGAAAGAGCTCACCTTGTCAACCAACAAAGAATCCAATCCAAAAGAGAAGAATGAAGCTGCCCTGAAAGCCAAGAAGACTATAATATCCCAAAGTGTGCCCTAGGAGTTTTGATATAATTGTTGTTTTATTTGAATTAAAATGTATATGTGTAATTGGAAAGAGAAAAGAATTTAAAAGAGAGTGTATATGTTGTATATATGGAAATATATATAACATATATACAAGTCAAATGGATGGTCAAAGGAAGAAGATATTTATTTTGTTAATTATGAAATTACTAAAAAGGGCATGTAAGTGAAAGGAAGTTAAAATAAATAGATGAGGGTATTTAAGTAATTTTCTTTTTGAAATGCTTGGTGGAGGTTTAAAGAGATGATAAGTTTGACTTTGTCTCTTTCACTTGTTCATTTTCTTCTCTTTCCCTTTTGTTGGCTGGCCATCCAAAGCAAGAGAGCAAGAGTGAGTTTTGTTTGTTCCAAACTCAAAATTGAAGGAGTTTTCAAGAGATTAAGTTGGAAATTCAAGAAGTTCATCATTTTTGGTAAGTTTTCTCTTGATTTCTCTTGTTCTATTTGGAATTTTGTTTGAGTTTAATGGAGTGTTGTTGATGGTTGGAGTGTGTTTGTGTATGGTGTGTGTAAAAGAGTTGAAATGGAATTAAAGATAAGAAGTTAGGTTGGTGTTGGTGATGGTGATGGAAGAGTAAGAGTTGTGTTTAGTGAAGTTGGAATTTTTTCTGTTTTACAATTAGTAAATGCTGTGACTTGTATGATTTTTAATTAAACATAGAAAAATGTTCTTGAAGTGAATTTTGGATATGTTGTTTCTTAGTGAGTCTAGTATTTGAGAAAAATAATTTGGAACCATGTTGATTGAATTTAATTTATGGAATTCACAAAGTTCAGAACTGCTGCCAGGATGCAGGGCAATTGGGGCAGTCTGGTTGGGTGAACTATTTGACCAAGATTTTGTGTTCATTTTGATCTGAAATTTTAAAGGAATGATTTTAAGATGTAAAATTAAGTTCTGTAAAAAAATTTAGAGTTTTTAGTCAAGTAGATTATTTTATACAATTTTTCAAAATAAGGATAAAGTTGAGTCTAAAACCAGAATTTACTATTCATATGGTCATTTTGCTAATATTCCTTTTGGATTAGGTTGTGAAGAGGTTGAGTTGCCCTAACCTAAGTGTTGAGGATTCTTGGAAGAGTAAGTGTATAGATTGGTGTGAGTTGGTTTTAAGGTAAGTACAAACTACACTATTGCATACATTCATATGATGTTGAGACTTGACACACATTTGATTGTAAATGTGATAAGGAACCTAATGCATTGTTGATGGATATTAAAAATCACATTATGTTTGGTAATATGTGAATGTTGTGATGAGCATGTAAAATATGTGTTAATGTCATTGATTATATCCATTTGAATAATGAACTGGTTAATGTGATTTGAAATATAATATGAGATGGTTGAAACATATTTGCTTATATGATGATGAAATGAAATATGGAAATGAAATGTGAAAGATATGATGTTATGAAGAATTGTTTTATTATGATTTGAGATCATATGAGATATGATGCCATGGTTGTTGGCTATGATGATGCAAATGAGATATATAATGGAGGCATGGTTGCCTAATTAATTATGAGAAATGAAATGAAAAGAGATTGAAAAAAAAGATAAATAAAATGATTGTGTGCCTAATATGTTTATTCAATTTTTAGAGTTCTGGTTTTGGCGGCATGCCTATGAATCACTGGATAGGTGAAATGACAGGGTCGTAAGCCGATTCCAGTTAGAAAATGTGAAATGTGATGTTTTTGGGGTGAAATGACCGGGTCGTAAACCTCAAAAACAAATTATTGAAACTAGATTGAGTGAAATGACTGGGTCGTAAGCTCAAATCTAGTTGATTATCCATGGATAAATGTATTGATGATTGTGATTATGAACCAAAGCAGTAACTCTGAACTTTGAATAACATATTAGTGTATTTTGGGCCCATGCTTGTCTTTGTTTTCAATGTGAATCATGAATGTTTTGATTAATTATTAAATAATGTAAGATTGTGAAATATAATATTCTTTTGAATTGTTTATGAAACTTGATTGTGTGACATTGGCATTACATTAAGGCATAATATTATGGTTGTTTGTATCACTAAGCCGTGGGCTTAGCGCGATTGTGGTTCATCGCGCAGGTGACAGGGAAGAACCAGAGAGTTCCTCTAGGCCAAGTCGAGTCTAGATTTTAAAGTGTGAATAGTGGGCTTAAAGATCGAAGACTGACTGCCAAACATGTATAAATTTTATGTTTTGTAAAACTGAAGTTTTGATGCATATGAATTTGTAAATATTGTTACTTTCCGCTGCATAGTGAACAAATATTTTATCTACTGTGTTTCATAATAAACCTTTACTTTATTTTGTACTAGAAGTGTAAATCCTTTTTGCAGGTTGTAGTTGAGGTTATAAGGGGGATTTATTGGGAGTGTACTGAGAATGATTTTGTTTGCATTGGTTTGTGTAAAAAAAATTTTCAAAATCAGAAAAAAAAAAAACCAGTTTTATCGACACTTGGGATTCAATTTCTAGGCGAAACTATGGCAAAATTTCTGTAAAAATCGGAACTAAAATTTGACTAAGTAAAATTGGTAGCAACAATAGGATAGTGTGG
Source organism: Garcia nutans (assembly GCA_947685225.1). Classification (NCBI taxonomy): domain Eukaryota; kingdom Viridiplantae; phylum Streptophyta; class Magnoliopsida; order Malpighiales; family Euphorbiaceae; genus Garcia; species Garcia nutans. Next base: position 23,043,070 of record CANTUV010000007.1, on the reverse strand, counting down.
CACCTCTACTCAGCTTACACACGTAGGTCGGGAAGGGGTGTTACAAAGACTCTGAAAGAGATTGCTGCCCTGGTTGAAGAAAAGTTTGAAGACATCCTGCTTTATGATTCTGAGAACAATGATTTTGATTTTGATTTTAATTTGTCTCCTTTGTATGAGGATGATGATGTTTTCTTTTCCAAAATGAATGCAATAAAGTCTAATTTTGCTTACTTGTGTGATGTTTCTCTTGATGGTTGCATATATTCAAATAGCAATTACATGAGCATCTTTAATATTAATTCAGTTAACACACAATCATTAAATTTGGGAACAACTAAAAATCCTAAAAACATTAGCATAGCATCCGACCTTACTCCTGATGAGAGAGAGAGATTTGAAAAAATATTCAAAAAATATGAAGAAGTGTTTGCTTGGTCTTATGAAGATATGCTGGGGATAGATCGAGACATAGTCGAGCATCACATTCCTACTCACACTAACATTAAGCTTGTCAAACAAAAGCTTAGGCGACTAAGACCTGAGTGGGCTGAATTGGTTAAAGAAGAGGTCACTAAGAAAATACAAGTGAAGTTCCTTGAAGTAATAGATTATCCAGATTGGTTAGCCAACATAGTACCCATGCCAAAGAAAGATGGAAGGATAAGGGTCTGCGTGGACTATAGAGATTTAAACAAGGCTTCCCCTAAGGATGATTTTCCTTTACCTCATATAGATGTTCTCATTGATAGTGCAACCTCTAGCGTGCTACACTCATTTGTAGATGGATTTTTCGAATACAATTAAGTGTTAATGGCCCAAGAGGATAAAGCCAAAACTACCTTCATTACTACATGGGGTATATGTTAGCAAATCGTGAAGAATCTGCAACCCTTGCCGCAGCGGAAAACAAAAAAAATTCTTTCGATTTACTCACAGGATCCATGTGATCCATTCAGTTCGATAAAACAGATTCGAAACTAACCTTTTTGTGTAGCTTCAAAACGATTAACAGATGCTGCCTTCTGAAGACGAACACCCTCTAACGAAATCCACACAAACGTACGCCGGTCTGAGTGCTAGCTCACCAACGGCAGTGGCTGAACCTTTTTAAAACAAAACTAGGGTTTTTTAGGTTTTTTCTCTTCTTACGTTTTCCTTTTCAAAACGAATAATGAGATCATTAAACCTCCAGTCCTTTTAAAACCGTTTTAAAAGACTTCTTTTTTTTATCAAAGCCCTAACTGTCCATATCCCATATGGACCCACGTTTTAATAATTATTATCTAATAATAATTATTATAACAATATTATTATTAATATCTAATAATAATAATAATACTAACAACAATAATTAAATATAATTATTATTATTTAAGTACAGCCTACGTTCTATGTGTGTGACCCGATAGGCTCATATTAATTGGTAGTGTATTTCAATCTCTATTGAAATGCACAAATCATAATTGGCCTCTAGCAAGACATTACGACTACCCAATTAATCATGAGAATCATTATAAATGAAAAACCTGAAATAGTACATGCATTAATCCCTTTGTCACACGATATCTAGTTTGAACATAAGTCATAGTAAATGTCATACTTATATTGTCCAAACTTATGATTACTCGATCTCCAAGTTAATTGATAAACAAATAAGATTGATCTTATATCAACTTATTTGAGCATGGCCATGCATTTCTCAGTTACACTTATCGAGGGGCCCAGAAGATATCTCTCTCATAGAGAGGGACAAATTCCATCTTGATTGTTCATTTTCCTCTACATAATTTATATCATGTTCAAGCATAACCTTTATAATTATCTAGTTACAGATAACGTTTGATCATGTCAAAACATAATATTCCTTATGTTGGAAACTATGACAATCTCAAGTCAAAGGATTAAATGAAAACTATTATGAGATACACTTATGACATTAAACCATGAAGTGATATCTGTGTGGGTCTATCCAATACACTGTTCTCTAACATGTATCCATAATATTGATTTGTATCTTCATACCTATAATCATCTTATGATTATCAAATCAATATTACACTAGTTATATTTATTATTATCTCCATAACAATAATAAACCAGGGATATAATCATTATTATATATAACATGCAAACATAACAATGATAATAAAAACTTCTTTATTAATAACAAAATGAATAACATTAAGGTCCAAATCAATGGCCTAGGGCATATACACTAACAGTATATTTTGTTATAAGGTGATGCCTTTCGGCTTAAAGAATGCTGGAGAAACCTACCAAAGGATGGCCACCACACTATTTCATGACATGATGCACAAAGAAGTTGAAGTATATGTTGATGACATGATGGTGAAGTCGGATACAAGGGAGCAACACTTCCAGAATTTAGAATTATTCTTCGATAGAGCTTTGAAGTATAAGCTAAGATTAAACCCGAAGAAGTGTGTATTCGGTGTTACTTCAGGCTAATTATTGGGACATGTAATTGGTCCGAATGGTATTGAGATAGATCCTGACAAAATCAAAGCAATCAGGGATATGCCAGCCCCAAAGATGGAGAGAGAAGTTCGAGGATTCATTGGTAAACTGCAGTACATTAGCAGATTTATAGCAAAGCTCACAACAATCTGTGAGCCTATCTTCAAGTTGCTTAGAAAGAATCAGCCAGTCGTATGGAATGAAGAATGTCAAAAGGCCTTTGATTGAATAAAAGAGTATTTGTTGAATCCACCTGTTTTGAAACCACCTAAACCCGGCAAACCTCTATTATTATACTTAGCAGTAGAAGAAGAGTCAATAGGAGCCATGCTAGTCCAAGCAGATGAGTCGAGGATTGAGCATGTTATTTACTATTTGAGTAGAAAGCTCCTACCTTATGAAATTAAGTATAGTATCATTGAAAAGACCTGTATAGCCGTAGTTTGATCTTCTAAGAAGTTGCGGCATTACTTTCAATCATATAGTGTGCAAGCAATTTCCATGTTGGATCCAATGAAGCACTTAAGGGAGACACCCTCTTTAATTGGGAAATATGGTCGATGGTTGATAATATTAGAGGAATTCGAGAATGAGTATGTAACCAGGAAAACAATCAAAGGTAGAGCGGTGGCAGAATTCCTGGCTCAACAACCATTACCAGAAAGTGAAGAGGTAATCTTGGAATTTCCAGATGAACATTTAGAAGCAATTGAAGTACAAGGGTGGAAAATGTATTTTGATGGAGCAGTAAACAGGAAAGGAGTAGGTTTGGGAGTTATACTAGAATCACCCAAAGGGGAACTCATCCCTTTAGCCAAAAAAATGAAATTTAGGGTAACCAATAATATGGTGGAGTACGAAGCTTGTATTTTCAGTTTGGAAACCCTAATGATTATGAAGGTGGATAAGGTGGAAGTTTATGGCGATTCATTACTAGTAGTATCCCAAGTAAATGGAGAGTGGGAGTTGAAAGAAGAAAAATTGAAACCATACCACCATTACCTGACCATGATGAAGAAGAATTTTAAGGAGTGTAGGTTTATACACCTGTCAAGAGAAGAAAATCAAATGGCTGATGCCTTAGCCACATTGGCTTTGGTATGGGAAAATCCTGCCAGCCTATTCCTTGAGCCTCTAATCTTGACCAGTTCATGAACTCCTTGCTATGAATATGAGACAATCATGAAATTGATACAGACCATGATGCGAGGTATGATACTATAAGATGATTTTTGGAGGAAAGAGAATACCTGTCGGGGGCAACAAAGAAAGAGAGAAGAGCCATAAGGCAGTGGTCATTGCAATACATCACCTTCCATGGGGAGTTATATCGAAGATGGCCTGATGGGGTGCATTTGAGTTGTTTAAGAAAGCCTGAAGTGGAGCGCATCATGTCAAAAATACATGCGGGAAGTTGCGGTCCGCACATGAGTGGTTTGGCCCTAGTTAAGAAGATTATTTGACAAGGTTACTATTGGTTGACCATGGAGAAAGACTGTATTGAGTTTGTAAAGAAATGCCAACAATGTCAGATGTATGGTAACTTGAATCACATGCCTCCTGAAGAACTGCATTCAATGTCTTCACCCTGGCCATTTGCCACCTGGGGTATCGACATTATAGGAGAGATACATTCGACAGCCGCAAACGGTCACCGTTTCATTGTAGTAGCAGTTGATTATTTTTCAAAATGGGTCGAAGCTGAATCCTACAACAAGCTAGGTGCAAGTCAAATGGCTAGGTTTATCGAAAAGAACCTCATCTGCAGATATGGGTCCCACACAGTGTGATATCAAACAATGGGGTACAGTTTCAAGGAGCAGTTAAGGATTTATTCTCGAAGTACCAAATCCATCATCATCAGTCCTCTCCTTATAGACCAAAGGCTAATGGTGCTGTGGAAGCAACAAACAAGACAATTAAGCAAATTCTGTCCAAGATGACCAAGACTTACAGGGACTGGTTGGAAATGCTTCCCTTTGCTTTATGGGGATATAGGACAAGTGTGTGAACACCTACTGGAATGACACCGTTCTCTTTGGTTTATGGGATGGAAGCAGTATTGCCAATTGAAATTGAGATCAAATCACTAAGAGTAGTCTTGGAAGCTGAACTGCCTAAAATAGAATGGGTAGCGAGCAGATACACACAATTAGCTCTATTAGAAGAGAGAAGATTAAAGGTGTTGTATCATCACCAACTGTATCAAAAGAAGATAGCTCGGGCCTACAATAGAAGGGTCAAGGTCAGAAAATTCAAAGTTGGGGATTTGGTGTTGAAGCAATGTAAGCCTAATGTGTCTGACCCAAGAGGGAAGTTCAGACCTAGAGCAAAGGTGCAGTGAAGTTATCAGACATGGATGGAATCGAATTTAGTGAGCCAGTAAACATTGACAGGTTGAAAAGGTTTTATGTATGATAGAAAAAAGGGAAAAAAAAAAGAAGCTCGCTAGGTTGAAAACACAAAAAGGGCAGCCTAGGTAAAAGTTAGAGCAGTCCACTAGTTTTGAAAACCCGAAAGGGCGAGCTAGGCAACAATTAGGGCTAAATGAGAGAAAATCATCAATTAGAAAACCTGAAAGGGCTAATTGGCAACAGGAGTGATCTTGTGTATGATGGCTTTATGTTTGGTTGTTCCCCAATTTAAAAAAAATACAATTAATGTTAAAATTGTTCTCTGTGCACTGTTATAAGTATTTGACCAGATATGGATGAAATAAATAATCATAATTGCAAAAGGTGATGACAAATTATAAATGGAAAAAAAGCATCTTTTATTACTTAGTTATTTTTCATCCTAACAAAACACTTTCTAAATTGACAAATGTAAAATATATGGCAGTCGATAAGTGTAACGTGCATGCCAACTTTGCCTTAACCGATCCAAGTAGGCTTCAGTCAAGCAAGGCATGTCTAAGCCAGGAACAAAGTCAGAATCACGAGGCTCAGCTCCATACTGACGCCCAAGTCGGCGGGGATCATAGCATGTACCTTGACGAAGAGCAGCAAGGGGAACGTACATCAAGTATGTTCGCATGGTGATATGAGAAATCTTCCACCAAGGTACCAACCAATGAATATTGACTTCAGAGCGTGAGTGGATCCAGTCAACCCAGTCAGCATATGAAGAAGCAGGATGGAGTAGCTTCCTAGCAGAATGATGGCATGGCAGGTATCTGGCAAAATCCATGGAGGGAGTATCAAGCAAACAAAGATGCTCCTGAAGCCAAATCTGTGAAGAAAGAATAAAAAAGAATAATAATAATAATAATAATAATAATAATAATAAAGTCCGCTAAGTTGAAAACCCGTAAGGGCAGCTTAGGCAAAAATTAGGACAGCTCGCTAGTTCCAAAAACCCGCATAGGCAGACTAGGCAAAAGTTAGAGCGATAAAAAGAAAAAAGAAAACCTAAATTGAAAACCCGAAAGGGCAGTTTGGGTAATTACCTGGAGCAACAACGGACTCCCAGTTAGTCTCTTTGACGATCCTGATTTAAATCGGTCTAATCCAACTAAGGTCTAGGCTAAGATCACAGGTACCAACGACAAGCCTCCTTCCATTTGGTCCATAATATCCAATATTCGTGGATCCATATCGCCGTCAGAAGAAACAAGCAAGAATTGGCCGAGCAAGCAAAGACAAAGCATGCATCCCCATGCCTTAGTAGGAGCCAAATGAGAAAAACAAAAGTCAATCAAAGGAGCAAGTAGAATTTTTTCACCTCTCATCAACTGAAGAACTTCAGGTTTTGGAATTTGAAATAACATCTGCATCTTCTGTTGAGTCTTGGAAATCAACGTGGGTAATGCCATTTGTTGATTATTTGGATGTCCAAGGATGGCCTCAAATTCTTCAATCAAGGGACACATTTCAAAGCCATTAATTCTAAATACCCTAGAATCCGTATCCCAAAAGGAAGCCACGGCATGTAAGAAGGAGTGGTCCAATTTGACATTTTGAAAACATTTTAAAACATTAAGCTTTGACCATGAAATTTGCTTCCAATGGATGGTATCCATATTCTTAAATAGAATTTTTATTTTCTTTAAATAGTGCTCGGTCATGGTTGATGAATAAAGGAGAACCAAAATTGCTAAAGGGAGTCTTCACGTTGAAAGAGAGAGATTTTTGGTTTATGAATTAAAATATGGCATGAAGGGTGATTTATATAGAGGAAACAAACCTTTTCCAAAAGTGAAATGGAAAAGATGATGGGAAAGGATAAGACCATATGGCATAAGGAAAGGAAGCGGCAATGAATTTCCTTTACCAAGTTGGATTTGGTTTAGCAAATAAGGTGGATATTAATTATGATGAACTATAAAAAAAAATTGGCAGTAATGAAAAAATATGAAAAAAAAAGGAGAGGATTACAGTAAATAGGAAAATTGTATATTTTTCATTATTGTACAATGTTTTACAATTGCCACAATATTTACATATCACTAAGAGGGTGGTGGTAGGTCACCAAATAAAGACTTAAAAAAAATATCGCCTGTTGGAGGAGGGGGCAATTACTCATCCCGAGATCACCCGAAGCAGAAGCACTAAAATCCCTATTGCCTTGGAGTTTCTATCTGTCATGGTCTTCATCAGAAGCAGACAAAAAAATCTCATGTTCATCAGTTTAGGGGCCTCTTGATGAAGAAGCGCCGGGATCCCTCATTCCCTGAAATCGAAAGTCTCGGAAATTTTGTTTGGATTGATGATATAAACTTTCAAAATGAGAAGCCTGCTGACGACTTGCAGCCAACTCTTCTTGAAGTTTCTTATTTTGTTCTTCAAGCATCCGCTGTGAGCCAAGAAGGAAAAAAGGTAAGAGCATACATACAGCATAAACTATTATGAAATAAGGAATGTGCTAGGTAGTTCATATCAATACGCTGCGGATGAGATAGCATATCTGGCGGGCTAGAATGAGCAAACGAAGGGGCAGTCAGAACATGACACGGGCAGGCGACACGGCTAAGCCACTGGCCATGTCACTCCCATCCTAACCCAAGAACAAAGAAGAACCAAAGAAAAGACACAGAAGCTGACACACCCAGGAGACATAGCCAAGCCACTGGCCGTGTCACTCCCATCTTCAAAGAATAAAGAAGACCCCGATCTCCAAGGATGAAGATCCATTTTCAAGGGTGAAGACCCAATCTACAAGGATGAAGATCCATTCTGAGGGTGAAGAATCACAATGCATAGAACATCCGGAGCAATCAGACTTCTTAACTGATAAAAGGTTAGTCAAATTCATTCTCGGGTTCAAGTACCAAATCTTGGGTCCATAACCCAAATTTTTTGCTTAGGTCCAGAACCTAGAATCATCCTTAAGTCCAGAACTTAGCTCGGGTCCAGAACCCAAATTTTCCTTAGGTCCAGAACCTAGAATTATTTCTAAGTCCAGAACTTAGCTCGGGTCCATAACCCAAATTTTCCTTGCATCCGGAACCTAGAACATCCTTGAGTCCAGAACTCGAACCGAGTCCAAAACCCAAATTTTCCTTAGGTCCAGAACCTGGAACATCCTTGAGTCCATAACTCGAACCGGGTCCAGAACCCAAATTTTCCTTAGGTCCAGAACCTAGAATCATCCTTGAGTCCAGAACCCAAATTTTACTTAGGTTCAGAACCTAGAATCATCCATTGAGTCCAGAATTCGAACCAGGTCCAGAACCCAAATTTTCCTTAGGTCGAGAACCTAGAATTTATCCTTGAGTCCAGAACTCAAACCGGGTCCAGAACCCAAAACCTCAACCATCTCAAAAATTAAGTCTTATTGCTTTTCACTCTCTTTCACTAAAGTTTCAGATTTTTCAAGCAGGGGGCAAACTGTAGACCCTTAATTTTTGACCCAATCCAGTCCAATATGTTTTATTTAGTCTAAAATGATTTTTGTTGTCTAATTGGTCCAAAATAATGTTTGTTAAATAATTTTTTTGCTTTAGTATCTAATTTTTATTAATAAAAAATAAAAATAAATAAATAAAAGTCAAAAAATAAAAATAAAAATAAGAATCAGAAAAATCGGCGATAAAAAATCGTCGCGCGGGCCCGTGGGCATTTTGCCCGCAGGAATTTCCTGCCGGCAAAAAAGCTTGCAGAAAAAATCTGTGGGCCAAATAGGCTTTCTATTTCGCTCGTAGGATTTTCCTGTGGGTGACCCCCGCAGCCAACCCCTGTCCCAATTTCCTACAGCAGAATTTTTTCGCCAGCGTATTTTTTCCTGTGGCAATTTTTTTCGGCAGCACAATTTTCCCGACGCAAATTTTTTGAAACCTAATTCAATTAGGTTTTGATTTCTTTTTTTATTAATATTACTTGCCTTGACTAATTAGGAATAAACCAAATCAAACCACTATAAATAAGGACCAAAGACAATTAATTTGGGGGAGTCGAAAATCAACAGAGACTTGGAAAATTTGAAACCAAATCAAGGAAGGAAAAGGAGCAATTCAATTTCTTTTTTTCTGGAATAGCAGGGACACAATTTAAGCAATTCAAAGGCAGCTATTGTCTTTGTTCTTGTTCATCCAAGAAGAATTATTTTTGGAGAATCAACAAAAGGAGGTATGAGATTTTAATTTCTTTTTTTTTCACAGTAGCTAAAACTAGGATTTTGTGTTTTTCAAAAGTTAAAATCTTAGAAATTTAATTTAGTTTTTCAAAGTTAAAAATACTAATACGTTACTTTATTTTCCAAAAAGACTTAAAATTGTTATTTTTACCTCTTCAAAATCTTAAAACCTTAAATAAACATATTTTTCAACAAAAACAAAATTTGATTCTTTTTTCTTCAAAAGTTTAAATTAGGTTCTATTTCTTCCAAAAAGCCATAAAAAACATCTTTCTATTTATAAAAACTTCAATCCATTTGTTTAAATTCATAAAACCTCATGAAATCATCAAATTGTCTTTCTAAATCCTAATTCAAATTCATCACCCGAGACCCTAATTCAAAGCTCCTAAAACCCTAATTCAACTTCCAAACTTAAAATAATAAGCTCTAACTCCTTTAAAACCTTAAACCCTAATTTTTTCTAAGCCCTAATCCTTTAAAATATTAAAAACCATAAAAATATAAATACTTTAAATTTTACACAGTAGCTTGAAATCACCATCTAAAATTACAAATCAAAAGTATTTTAAAATGTCTAAAACCCTAGTTTCATGATTTCACCATTCAAATATTAATTTAGTTAATCAAAGAGTCTTACCAACCTTTTAAAACATAAAATCCTAATCTATTTTAATTCCATAAAAAAGTCACAGTAGCTATAATTGGACTTTTATTTGCTTTATTCAATTCTATATTTGATTATGTTTTGATTGATTTTATATGTTTTAATTTATGTAAGTTCAATGCTTGGTTTATTTTATTTATCATGGATGGATGTTTACTTTCTATTGATATTTAATACATTTGATGAATGATTTATTTATGATGAATGATTATTTACTTTTATCAATTAATTTAGATTTCCAAAAGTTGTAAGAGGTATATTTCCACTTGGTGGGTACCTTATTAGTTAAACATCATGTAATTTAATTTGCTTTTCTATTTTAGAACCTATGTAAAGGGCATGTTTCTACCTTTCGGTGGGTGTCCTATTTAGGCATGTGATGTAAGGACATATTTCCATCTTTGGATGGGTGTCCATTTATTTGTTTTGCTTGGACCTTGCTTTGATTTTAATATATGGATGCTTTCTTTTAATTTTTATGTGTAATATGGATAATGTTGTTATATTTAAGAATTTTATAATATTAAGACCTGTAAAGGAGGCCGGTTCCAATGAACCGGGCGTTGTGGGGGTGTTGGACCATTTCTCACCTTCCCCACACGTACCCAACTTTTCGAACCCATTAGGGAGTTGGGGATTCCTTAGGAATCGAGTCATCCACCCCTTTCTTTTTTCCAGCCCGTCCGGGTGGCGACTCCATTTTCTCCGGACTTAGGTCCGTGTTCTCTAAGGCCCCGAGCCTAAACAGTGCCGAAGTCGCAAGAACCATTCCACCGGGAGTGGGGGCGAAAATCCCCGCTCACAGTGTGGTTCTTCAAATCATTTTGTTAGAGATTGTCCAGAGACATCAAATGAGAGATCAGGTGATACAGTAGGATCCAGACAAAGTAGTAGAAGAGGTAGAGGAAACCGAGGAGGTAGTAGAGGTGGTAGACTTGGGGCTATCCAGAGAGGAGATTCCACATCTGTGAGTAGGCCAAAGGGGACTAGAACTATTCAAAGAGTTTATGAGATGTATAAGGAACTAGAGGCTTCAAATGTCATAGCTAGTACATTTTCCTTATTTTGTACCCTTATGCATGCATTGAAAGATCTTGGATCTGACCATTCATATATTAGTGCATCAGCTTTGCCTATGAGTGGTGTGCATTATGAATCTTTGGGATTTGATGTGTTGGTGACTAATCCCTTAGGACATAGTGTGGTAGTTAGTAGAGTTTATCGAGATAGCCCGATCTTGGTGCAAGAAGAGGAATTTCTTGGTAATTTTATTGAGATGCCCTTTAGGGAGTATGATCTTATTTTTGGTATGGACTAGTTGTCTAGACATAAAGTTGTAGTTGACTGTCAATAGAAGAATGTTACTCTAAGAACATTTAAAGGAAAAGATGTGGCACTGAGAGGTAAGTCTACTTGTATTTCTGCAGTGGCTGCTAGAAGAATGATGAGGAAGGGGTGTAAGGCTTATTTGGCACATGTGGTGGATACTAGAATAGAGAAGTCTAAGCTTGACAGTTTTCTCACAGTGGCTTATTTTTTAGATGTTTTTCCCAAATGAGTTACCAGGGTTACCTCCGGTGAGAGAGGTGGAGTTTGGTATCGACGTGATGCCGAGTACCACTCCTATTTCTATAACCCCTTATCGATTGTCACCGACAGAGTTGAAGGAGTTGAATGTTCTGTAACACCCCCTATACCCAATATACGTACACCATATATACTCACATTATGTAATATACGTATACTGGAGACAAGAATGTTACAATCCATTTTAAACAAACCAACCTTTAGACTTTAACACAAAATCATTATTTGTAAAATTTGTATAATCTTAAAACATATAATCAACATCATAAAAATAATAGATGATATATTACTTGTTAAAACATATTTAATTTCATTACCAAAAAGTTTATCCAAAACAATTGTTTGATAAGCAGTGGAAAATGTAGCAGAATATACATATGTATACATCAAAATCAATATTTATAAAAATATAGAGTTTATACATGCTGGCAGTTCATCTCTGATCTTGAAGTCCAAAATCAACACTTCACAAGGGATCACAAGCCTAGACTCGACTCGGTCTAGCTAATCTCTCCAACTCAACCGGATCAACCCTGACACCTATGCGATAAATCACAATCCCACTATGCCAAAGGCTTAGTGGTACAAACCTTGATAACAATATGATTCATATGTCATGCCAATGTCACACTTTCAAGAATTACAAGTAATATACAAGGATATCATATTTTATAACATTAAATCTCATTACATCATTCAATTGTTCCATTATTCATAATTCACATTAAAGCAAAGACAAGCATGGGCCCAAAAGAAACTAATATGCCATTCAAATTCCAGAGTTGTTGTTTTGGTCCAATCATCACATTTATCAAGCCCAAAGGTGAATCATTATCACAATGAGGATTACCTCATATGTAACATCCCAACTAGGCTTCAAGGACTAGGCCCAACCAAGCTTTAAGGGGAGCTCAGCATCAACCCAACCTGGCTTCAAGGACCAAGCCCAACCCAGCTTCAAGGGATTGTTGCTTTTAGGCATGCCACCAATAACAAAACTCCAAAAATTGAATAACATACTAGGCACACAATCCTTTCATTATTTCATTATCAAATCCTTTCATATTTTCACATGATCATCATAAGCACAATGCCTCAAATATCCCATTTATATCAATATAGCCATCAACAATGGCTTTACATATCATCATTAGAGTATTCATAACAAATTACATTGTTCATATATTTTGAATCCTCAACATATATTTCATATAGTTCACATAATGCAATTCATAGCACCATTCTCATATATCAACAATATAATAGGTAACCTAAAACATTTTCTAACCAAATGTGTTAAGTCCCAAAGTCATGTAAATGTATGCAATCATATAAGGTTTGTACTTATCTCTGAGAGCAACAAACACTACTCTAACAACCTCCTCTTCCAAGAATCCTTCAACACTTGGATTGTGATAACTCAAATCTCTTCAAAACCTAATCTAAATGTGATTATACATTCTCACTTAGTGATACACATAAGAAAATAAAAATAAGAACTATCTAGGGCAAACTCTACACATGATACACTCAACAACACGGGCGTATCCCTGGCCGTGCCCTAAACCCACAACACAGAAGCTTTAACACACTCAGTGTCATGGGCGTGCCACTGCACGTGTCAATCCTCCTCCAACACAGAAGCTATGACATGCTCAGTGACATGGGCGCATTACTGGACGTGTCAATCCTCCTCCAACACAGAAGCTATGACACGCTCAGTGACATGGGCGTGTTACTGGACGTGTCAATCCTCCTCCAACACAAAAGCTATGACACGCTCAATGACATGGGTGTGTCACTGGACGTGTCAATACTACTACAACACAGAAGCTGTGACACACTCAATGACATGGGTGTGTCACTACTCATGTCACCCATACTGAAAATAGAACCAACGACATGCCCAAAGACATGGCCGTGTTGCTAGGCATGTCAGGCCAAAAACCTAAAATCGACACCAAAACATCACATCCAACAAACATCTTTCTTTTACCCTTATCCACTCCAAACAAACTTAGCCAAAACCATCAATATACCATCATAAACTTGCATAACATCAAAATAACTCAATTACATGCATCAAAACACAAACACAACCATATTTTACAACTCAACACATACACAATCCACAACTCTAGTTTTCTTCACCAAACATAACATTTTCTTCAATCCAACCCCAAAATCAAAGTTAATTGGACCAAACAACCTCAAACACACCAAAATCAACCATACACACAACTACACCAACCATCCACTAAACTCAAATACACAAACTCAAAAGAAATCAAAGAAACAAGTTGGAAACTTGCCAAAAGTGAAGAAAATCCTTAAAACTCCAATTTGTTCTCTTGAAATCCTTTAATTGCTTGAGTTAGGAATCAACAAAACCTCTCTTTCCCTTTGGCAATGGTAATGGCCGGCTATCCAAGAGAAGAAAGAAGAAGATAATGATAGTTATCAACAAGTCAAACAAAACCACTTCTCTTAACCACAAGATTACCCTCTTTAATCTCAACCAAGTATTAATATATTATAATATTATAAATATCATCTTCCACTCACATCTAACTCTATTTTAAAATAATTAACTCTATTATTGACCAACTCAACTTGTTGACTTGTATATGTTATATATATCTCTATATATACAACATATACATACTTCCCTTTTTTCCTTTCTTTCCATTTTATCATATAAATACTCTAATCATTTAATTCAATTTCAACAATTAGCATTTTAAAAATTTTAGGGTATCATATGAGATATTACAATTCTCCCCCTCTACAAATAAATTTCATCCTCAAAATTACTTATTCTCAAGTCTGAAATAGCTAGGGATACTGATCTCGCATTACTTGCTCACTTTCCCAAGTTGCTTTTTCTAAAGAACCTTCAGAAGTGGTACTTTCTTATTTCTCAACTCTTTCACTTTTGTGTGCCAAAATAGCCACTTGTTCTTCTTCAAAAGTTAGATCTAGACTCACCTCAATAGATTCCATTGACAAAATATGAGATGGGTCTGACCTATACCTCCATAGCATAGAAACATGGAAGACATTGTGAATTCTATCAAACTCGGGCGGCAAAGCGAGTCTATAGGCAACTGGTCCAACTCTATCCAGTACTTAATAAGGTCCAATGAAACAAGGACTCAATTTCCCCTTGCGGCCAAATCTCAGAATTTTCTTCCAAGGAGACACTTTCAAAAATACTTTATCTCTTACATTGTACTCTATGTCTCTCCTCTTTAAATTTGAATAAGATTTCTGTCAGTCTGAGGCTGCTTTCAAATGATCTCGAATCACCTTCACTTTCTCTTCTGTTTCTTTAATCAAATCAGGACCGACCAACTTACCTTCTCCAACCTCATCCCAACATAGAGGAGTCCTACATCTTCTACCATACAATGCCTCATAAGATGCCATTTCAATACTGGACTGGAGACTGTTTTTATAAGAAAATCCAATCAATGGCAAGAATCTATCCCAACTTCCAGAGAAATCAATGACATAGCTCCTCAACATATCCTCTAAAATCTGTATCACCCGCCTCTACTGCCCATCTATCTAAGGATGGAAAGCAGTGCTAAAATGCAACCGAGAACCCAAAGCATTTTGAAAACTCTTCCAAAACCATGAAGTGAACTAGGGATCTCGATCAAATACCTAAGAAATTGGGACTCCATGCAATCTCACAATCTCACTAATATATAGCTCAACCAACTTCTCAAGAGAATAGTCCATCCGAACTGGAAGAAAATGAGTTGTCTTAGTCAACCGATCCACAATCACCCAGATGGCATCATGCTTCTTCTAAGTCAACGGCAAACCAATCACAAAATCCATCGTTACACGCTCCCATTTCTATTCTGGCACTGATAAAGGTTGGAGCAACCCCAAAGGAACTTGGTGCTTAGCCTTCACTCTTTGACAAGTGAGACATTTGGATATAAACTCTGCTATGTCCCTCTTCATAACTGACCACCAATAATGTTGCTTCAAATCATGATACATCTTAGTATTCCCAGGGTGCATAGCAAAAGCCGACTGATGTGCTTCCTCCAAAATAATCTTTTTCAATCTTGCATTTTTAGGAACACACAATCTAACTTTGTACCATAGACTACCATCATCATTCCTCACCTAAAAGTCTCGACTCTTGCCCTTTTGACAATCCAAAACAACTTTTTGAATTCTTTCATCTGCCAACTGAGCCTCTCTAATCTGATCCAACAAGATTAGCCTCAACTACAAATGAGCCAATAAAGCACCATTATCACATTATTCAAATCTAGCATGCAACACTCTCAACTCAACAAGCAACGAGAGCGAATAAGCAGTCAATCCTGCTAAAGACTTCCGACTCAAGGTATCTGCAACAACATTTGCCTTACCAAGTGAGAATACTCGAATTTTGAGGCTCGAAAAGCCGATTTTCTCAGACTGTAGACGATCGAGCCGGACTGGAGATCCACAGTAAAGTTCACCGAAAGTATGTCTTCATGGTACTTTAAATGTCCGGAGCGACGCAAGGATCACGGATATGGTCCCGAAATAATTTTTGGAGGTCCGTAGCTCCCGAAAAATCAGTTTGAACGAAAATCGTGCATGCTTTTTTGGGGGGGCTCGACAACTGAGGGCAGCGGTCCTCCCGCCACCGACCGCGGCAGTTCGACCACCGACCATTTTGCTTTTTCCGTTTTCCTGGGCTGTCACTTCCACGGCGGTTCGACCGCCGGGACCGGAGGTCCGACCGCCGTCCAGTCCGAATTTTGTCTATAAAAGGCCTTCGAATTTTCAGAAAAAAGGGTGGGGTCTTTTCGGGTGAGCTTCAGGCAGACAAACTCTCTATTTTCATACGCTTAAGAACTTTTCTTGGACTTTTCTTTGCATAAACCTAATCTTGTGCTGCAGGAATTAATCTAAAACAAGAATCATAATCCAAGGTCCGAGAAAACAAGATCTGAAACTACGAAGTGGGAGAACCCTAAAAAAGGTAATATCCTAATTTATCCTTAGTCAATTTAAGCATATCATGAGCACTACACCCCCTTCTTAATTTCTTTTTTGGGTCAAAGACCTAATCTCTTTTGGCATGAAATCTATTCAAATTAAAATCAATCTTTAGCATGAAGCCGATTTCAACTAAAATCAACCTTTTGGCATGAAACCTAAATTGCATCTTCTTTTGGTACCAAGTACCCAAATTTCATCAAATTTAGCACCAAGTGCTCAAAATCTCACAATTTTGGCAAAAAGCCCGACAATGCATGAAGCATACACACAAACATGCATAAATGCATAATTGCCTTTAAATAGGCTTTTCCGAACTACATGGGCTTTGATCTCTCATAAAAAACGAGAGTATGTAGGCATATTTGGGATTCACCCCAAATAGCAAGTCCACAATTTACTAACAATCTGTTTGTCTTTTTTTCTTCGTCCCTTTTAGGTTTGTTTCTTTTTGGCAAATTAATCAAATACATGACATAGTCCCCGAATCCTCCTTGGGTTCGTAGATTAGAAACCTTTACATTGGATGCATTATTGGAGTCAAACAAGGGTTTTCTTAGTTTTTCCCTTTGAACAGAAAAAACTGAGCGGCGACTCCTAACAGCAAGTGAACGTTCATCCGAATCCTTTTCGGGTGGAAACCGAGGTTCACAATCTGGCGACTCCACTAGGGACCATAAAAATGATTTATGGGATCCTAGTAGACTACTATTGTTTATTTGACTAATTTTCCCTTCTTTAGGGTACTTTTATTTATTTTGCAGGGTACCTTAGCAATATATATCCTTTCCTTAAGGATATTGGAATAAAATTGACAAAAGGAATCTTTTTCCTTTGATGGACCCCTTGTTTGATTAATTGTGCATTTGTTTTGTCATCTAGAGAATCTTTTTCTTTTGCTTAAGACTCAAGGGTCCCTATTATAAGCCTATTCTCTATTTTTCATGTAACAATAGAACCCTCCCTTAGGTTGTATGTGCCCAATAATAGTGCCACATTCCATTAAAATGAATTATGATGTGATGAGGTGCATTCATGCAACATAACAACATTGTTTTGGGGAAAACCTTGTGATATATACAAGTGGACCAAGAGTCTTCCTACCCTACACACTACCCTGATCCTTTACCCTTAACCTTTGCAGGTACCCACTATCCGTGTGCCTTCACCTACACAAGCTACACCAACTCCAACTGTGCAATCACCCACAAGTCCTACTACCCCAACTTCACCAACTACTCCAATTACTGAAATGGCTACTATTGAACAGATTAAGGCCTTGCTAGATGGACAGGTTAAGGAGATTGAAGCTAAGATGCAAGAAAGAATTGATGAAGCTTTGGCTGCCCAAAGGGTAGCCATCTTGGCCGAATTGGGAGGAGCACCAAAGATGGCCACTACTTCTGAAAATTTAGGGAAATAACCTATTGTGGGGCAAACTAGTACCCCTATGACTGCTCAGAATAATACTCCTGCCATCAATTTGGAGGATCCACCCTCTAAGAATGCTACTAAAACTGATGAACTAAAAAAGAAACTTGAATTGCTTGAAAGGTCAATCACTGCCATGAAAACTCATAAAGAGGTGGTAGACATGGATTCCTTATCCTTGTTTCCCCAAGCTAGGTTGCCTCCAAAATTCAAGATGCCTAGGATGGACAGATTTGATGGGACTACTTGCCCTAAAACCCACCTGAAGATGTATGTGGGGGCCTTAAGCCCTTGGGGTTTAAATGATGAACTCTTTGCTCAACTATTCCAACAATCCTTGACTGGTGCTGCCCTTAAGTGGTTTGTAAGCCTGGATCGTGCCAAGATTAAGACCTGGGAAGACATCTGCAATGCATTTAACAATCAATACCACTACAATATTGAGGTAGATGTCACTAGAAGGGAACTTGAGACTACCAAGCAAAACAATAATGAACCCTTCTCTCGTTCCTTATGAGGTGGAGGGCGAAGGCTGCCCAAATGATCAATCACCCTTCGAAACAGGAGCAGATTGATATCATAATCAAGAATTTAAGGCCTACATATCAAGCTCAACTGCAAACCCAATACCTACCTACTTTCAAATCGCTCATTGCGACTGCAATTAAGGTAGAAGATTTGATACAATTGGGAAAGATAGTAGATGAGGGAGCTACTTCAAAGTATAAGAAACAGGGCCAAGCTGCTTCCTCAAGCAAGGTCAATGAAGTGGCCAATATTGCGCCTGTGAATCCTTTACGTGTGGGCAATCTTGGGCAGAGAAATCAGTCAAGAAGGAAATATACCGACCTTGGGATGCCCCTTCATCTGGTGTTTAAAAAGGCCGTGGAAGGAAAGTACTTGAAGCCTTTGGACCCAAGGCCTCCTCCAAACCCATTACCCTCCAATTATAGGGCCAATGAGTACTGTGAATACCACCAAGGAAATGGGCATAGAACAGATGCTTGTTGGACTCTAAAAAATCGCATCCAAGATCTGGTGGATAGTGGTGACATCATTCCTCTCAAGAGTCAACCAAACATTAATACTAACCCTTTGCCCAATCATTCCATCCACGCCATCACTGTGGAAGAAGAGTTGTTTGATCCTTTCAAACTTCTCTTAGAGATGAATGAAGTATGTGTGTTGGATTTGAATGACCTCGCTGAAGAGGTCGACGCCTTGACAAGAAGCGGAAGGCAATATCAGCCACTCGACTTGGGAAAAGCCTCTAAAACCCCAAATCACCCATATAGGAAGATGTCAGAACCAAAGGAAGACCCTGTCCTCTCTCAACTTAAACAAACTCAAGCTAAGGTGTCAATTTGGGAGCTCCTTGCTTCCTCATTCCCACACCGTCAGGCTCTCAGTAAAGCTTTGAGTCAACTTGATACATCAGTGGACACAAGCCCAGAAGCTTTGGTGGCCACTCTGACCCAATCAACCAAGGCATTGAGTATCAGGTTTTCTGATGTAGATTTACCAAAAGATGGTAAGGAACACAATGATGCTCTATACATCACCATACAAACTGGGGGAAAGACTATGCCCATGGTTCTCATTGATAATGGGTCAGCCTTAAATGTATGTCCCTTGAAAGTAGCAAGCTGTCTGGGATTGGAGGCTACAGATCTTACACCTTCTGATCAAATTGTTAGAGCATATGATAACACTCGAAGAGAAATTTTAGGTGTTGCTACTCTGGAAGTTGCTATTGGACCGGTGAAAATGGGAGTGACGTTCCAGGTCATTGATGTACCCACGAGCTTTAATCTCCTCCTTGGAAGGCCGTGGATTCATTAGAATAATGTTGTACCTTCTTCATTACATCAAAAACTTAAGTTCCCTTTTGAAGGAAAAATCATCACTATTAAAGGAGACACATGTGAAATCAACAAGAAAACCACGGATCAGTCTCTCTTTGAGGTTGTTCCTGGTGAAACTGCTATGGCCTTGACTGGGTTCCATTATGACACTGTTCAATGCATTGAAGGAGAAAGGCACAAAGGGCCATTTATCCTATATGACTTTGGGGAGGTCCAAGTCAATTGCCTGGTGGGAATGATGCTAAGGGTAGGTCTCCTACCCGGGATGGAAATGATAAAGTCTGGGAGAAAATCATCCATAGTGCGGCCATGGGAAGAACCTAAGAATAAGGGAACTTTTGGCTTGGGGTACAAACCCACAGACGAGGAGATAGAAGAGTTTGAGCATGGGAAGAAGAAAAAGAAGACTTAGGGGGCAAAAAGC
The DNA here is from genome assembly GCA_947685225.1 of Garcia nutans. Taxonomy (NCBI): domain Eukaryota; kingdom Viridiplantae; phylum Streptophyta; class Magnoliopsida; order Malpighiales; family Euphorbiaceae; genus Garcia; species Garcia nutans. The sequence continues at coordinate 23,023,047 of CANTUV010000007.1, read as the reverse complement.
CTCAAAATGCGCCCTTACTTTAGAACTCTGAACGATCACTTTTGCAAACCTGGAAAAGCAGTTCCTTACTGTGGTTTTCAGGAGCTATTCTATTCTCCTATGACTGGAAAAAAGCTACCGGGTTTTGAGATGTTCGCTGATGTTTTAGTCATAAAGGATGAAGAGCCAGAACCTATAACTGACCCCCAAGTGGAAGATTTCATGCGGCCTAGTCTCTTTGATGAGGTTGCTATGATAACCAATTTTGAAGACAAAAGGGACTTCACGAAGCTGATCAAGACCACAGATGGACCACTGATGAACTGGTATGCCGAGGAGGGACAAGTGGCTATAGTCAAACCTAGTCCTGTGTCACACCCCGAACCTGAATCGTGTACTGAGTCAAATCTTGAGTCAAACACCGAGTCAGAGTTTAGTTCTGAGTCTTCCTTAGCTTCAAGAATAGAAAACCCTGATGTCGAATATAATGTAACTCTTGAGCATGACTCCGCCATTATTAATGAAACTGTTTAAGTTCTTGGTTACCCTGTGTCTTTTACTTTCCAAGAATTATCTAGCAAAAATGAAATAAATGAAATAAAAGAAATGAATGAAAAGATAATAATTGGCAAAGAAAATGAATATACATACATTGCATATGATTGTGTGAATAAGGAATAGGTTGTTGAGTGCATCAGAAGATATGTCGACTACTTCATGTGGAAGACAAGTGATGTCAAGGGAATAGACCCAGCAATAGCAGTTCATAAGATTCCGCTATACCCCGATGCAAAGCCGGTTAAGCAGAAGTTGAGAAGAATGAAGCCAGAATGGTCTTTGAAAATTAAAGATGAGATTGCCAAGCAACTGGATAATAAGTTCATAGAACCAATTGTCTACCCTTCTTGGTTAGCAAACATTATGCCAGTCCCGAAGAAAGACGGAAAGGTCAGGATGTGTGTTGACTACAGAGATTTGAATAAGGCTTGTCCCAAGGATGATTTCCCGCTACCACACATCGATTTGCTAATAGACAGGATGGCTAGGCATATGATGGTTTCCATGACTGACCTTGCGGTTGGGTACAATCAGATCATTGTGCATCCACCGGACAAAGAAAAGACAGCTTTCATTACAGAATGGGGCACTTTATGCTACAGGGTTATGCCTTTTGGATTGATAAATGCAGGGGCTACCTACCAAAGGATGGCGACAACAGTCTTTCATGACATGATTCATAAAGAAGTAGAAGTGTATGTTGACGATATGATTGTCAAGTCAAAATCTCCAGAAGAGCACGTTGAGGCACTTGAGAAGTTCTTCCTTAGACTTCGCAAGTACAATTTGAAGCTTAATCCTGCAAAGTGCCTATTTGGAGCAACATCAGGCTTATTTTTGGGATATTTGGTCAGCAAGAAAGGAATAGAAGTTGATCCAGCAAAGTCAAAGGCTATTCTGAAAATGCCTCCACCAAGAACAGAAAAGGAGATTCGAGGCTTGCTAGGTAGATTACAGTATATCAGTCGATTCATATCGCAGTTGGCAGAGACTTGTCGTCCTATCTTTAAGCTACTAAGGAAAGGTGCTTCACAAGAATGGAATGAAGACTGCCATAAGGCCTTCGACAAGATCAAAGAATACTTGTTAAGTCCGCCAATTCTGCAACCTCCCAGAATGGGAAAACCTCTGCTCTTGTATTTGTCTGTAACAGATGAAGCCATAGGTGCAATGTTAGCTCAAGAGACCGAAGGTATAAAGGTAGAAAATGCAATTTACTACCTCAGCAAAAGGATGCTGGACTATGAGTTAAAGTATAACAAGATTGAGAAGTTGTGTTTAGCATTGTATTGGACCTGCACGAAGTTACAACACTACTTGTCTTCTTACACTACTTGTGTCATCGCAGAACAGAGTCCCTTGAAATTCCTTATGGAGAGGCCTGTTTTGGACAGCAAAATGGCAAAGTGGGTGTCAACATTGGCAGCTTTTGACTTAAAATTCATTCAGAGGAAAGCTGTGAAAGGTGGGGCAATAGCTGATCAGTTAGCAGAATTACCCGTAAAAGATGAGATGCGAGAAATGAATTTCCCTGACGAAGACCTCTTGAATGTGGAAAGAAGTGTTTGGGAGATGTATTTTGATGGGGCATCCAATTATCATGGAAATGGAATTGGGATTGTGTTCAAAACTCCTTGTGGAGAATACATTCCCTTTGCAGTTAAACTTGACTTTAGCTGCACTAACAATGAAGCGGAATATGAAGCTTGCATCAATGGGCTCGAAGCCGCTCTGGAATTGGGGATTAAGAACCTAAAGGTCTACGGTGATTCTATTTTAATAGTATCACAAGCTTTAAGGAAATGGAAAATAAGAGAAGAGCGTTTGGTTCCTTACCTACAACGCCTTGATCATTTGGCACAACAATTAGATGATTTGTCCTTCGAATATCTCCCAAGAGCAAAGAATCAGTTTGCTGATGCCCTGGCTACTTTAGCTTCCATGGTCGATATCAAGGGGGGGAAAGCCATTCATCCATTGAAAGTTCAGCTTCAGAAACAGCCCGCCCATATAATGCACTTGGCCGATGGTAAGCCATGGTTCTGGGATATCAAGAGTTATCTCAAGGATAGAAGTTATCCGGAGGGATCATCAAAGGTTGATCAGAGGGCAATAAGGCAGCTAGCCACGAGTTACATTCTTAATGGAGATATCCTCTACAAAAGAAGTTGGAATGGGATACACCTAAGGTGTGTGAATGAAGCAGAGGGTAAGCAGATAATGGAAATGGTACATGGTGGCGAATCAGGACCACATATGTACGGGATCGCCTTGGCTCGAAAAATAGCCAATCTAGGATATTATTGGTCCACCATGAATACAGACTGTGTGGCATTTGTGCAAGAATGCCATCAGTGTTAGATATTTGCTAAGCTGCAGAAGCAACCTCCCGTTGCCCTGAATCCAATCACTTCTCCATGGCCCTTCGCTACTTGGGGAATAGATATAATTGGCAAAATACATCCAAAAGCCTCGAATGGACATCAGTTTATCTTGGTAGCGGTGGATTACTTCACGAAGTGGGTTGAAACAGCTTCCTATGCAGAATTAGATGCCAAAAAGGCAGCACAGTTTGTCCAAACCAACATCCTTTGTCGGTACAGAACACCATTCGAGATTATCACTAATAATGGAACTCATTTCCAAGCAGAATTTGCTAAACTCTTGAAGGATAAGAAGGTCCAGCATCATAAGTCCTCTCCTTATAGACCTCAAACAAATGGAGTTGTAGAAGCAGCAAATAAGTCTATAAAGGTGATCATACAAAAATGATCAAGGAACATAGGGGTTGGCATGAGAAGTTACCACTAGCCTTGTGGGGATATAGAACATCAATTAGAACTCCTACTGGGGCAACCCCGTATTCACTGGTGTATGAAATGGAAGCAGTACTCCCCATTGAACTGGAAGTTCAATCGGCGAGGATAATTCAAGAAAGTCAGATAAATGAAGCTGAATGGATTAGCAATTATCACCATCAGTTGTTGGGTTTGGATGAAAAAAGACTTCAAGCTCTACATTAGATTCAAGGGTATCAGAGGCGAATGGCCAGACATTTCAACAAAAAGGTCAAAGATCGAAAGTTGGAAGAAGGTTGTTTGGTTCTGAAAGAGATCAGAACACCTGTTACAGATCCTCGTGGGAAGTTTCGTCCTCTTTGGGTTGGACCCTACATTGTAAAGAAAATACTTTCCGGCGAAGCCGTCATCTTGTCTGATTTGGATGGTCTGGAGTTCACAAACCCATGCAATCAGTTAAAGAAATATTATGTATAATCATGCATTGTAAGGAACTACATTAGACCTGATTCTCGCAAACTAATTCGAGATATGTAGGCAGCTCTCCTTGAGCACGGTCTAAATTTTAATAAAAACCATTGATTCATTTTTATTTTGCCAACATAAAAAAAAAATTCCACTAAGTTGAAAACCCGCAAAGGGTGGCTTAGACAAGAATGCGTAAGAGCTCGCTAAGTTGAAAATCCGAAAGGACGGCTTAGGCAAAAATTAGAGCAAGTAAATAAAGTAGATAATGCTTGGAAAGCAAATAAAAGAGTCATTCCAAAAAGAGTCATTCATTCCAAAAAAAAGAAGAATCATTCATTCCAAAAAGAGTCATTCATTCCATAAGTCCTAAACATCCAATGAACCAAAAGGTAAAAGCAATCCAAAAAAAGCAGACAATAGAGTCAACCCTAGGATCTAAATCCTACGTCTCCTACGTGGGGCAGAGTCTTCGGTATCTTCCTTAGTTCCGGAACTCTCTGCAACATCTATCTTCCCCTCGTTAAGAGGAACCACATCCTCTCCCTCCAACTCCTGCAGCAATGCATGCCTCCTTGGCTTTTCAATTGGCCAAACTTCAGCTATAAACCAAGCTCTGTACTCTGGAGTAGGCTGAACAAGGGAAGGCTCTGCAAAAGGCTTGATCATCTGATGGTTCTTAACCCAGGTTTGTAGAACAGCTCGAGTAACTCCGGGAGTAATAGGGGAAGCAATGGTAAGCCCAACAGGAAGAGGAACCCTCTGATCAATTCCCATCTGTTTGAGGACGCGAGAAGCACTATACCATGTACTATGAGTGAAACCAAGAAGGTAGACATGGTTATGCATTGCATTTGCCTCCATGAATCGAGAAATTCTATACCAAGGGATGAACCACAACAATTCTTCTGGCCCAAGCTCATACAACCAGATGATCCACTTAGCCATAGAGGGAAAAGAAATCTGGATTCTTCTGGTGCGGTACTGAGAAGGGTTATAAGTCAAGGCATGGGGAACGGCAACCACTCGGAGATGGTCTCTCAGCCAAACCTGAAAAAAAAATAGATCCTTTCTATTTTACAAAAGAAAAGAGAGATGATGAAATGAAAAAAAGCAAAAAGTATAACAGAATTACCTGAAGAATGATCGGGGTAACAGTCCAATTTTCAAATCCGAGTGCAGTTCTGTCAAGACTCTGAATAGTCTCAGCCAGAATCATACCACCAATGTAGTTAAGTTCTTCCATTTGCCTAATCATGGGGCAAAGCTTTAAATCTCCGAAGCCAGGGTCACGGTTGAAAAGAAATCCAGCTAACAGGCAGAAAACAAAAGCTCGCATCCTATGTTTCAGTTGAATCTCATCTTCAAAATTAGCGGTCAGGAATTCATCAATCAAAGGAAGCAGCATCGCCTTATTCCTATCCATGATCATAGCTTGAGCTTGAGGCCTTGTAAAGTTGAAAAGCCTCTAAAAAGACCCCACATAGCCAACTCGAACCTCATGCCTTACAAGAGGGGCATTTGGGTCACATCCAATAATTGAGCAGAATTCCTCAAAAAGAGGACACATCTCCTCCATCCGGGCACCAAATCTGAAGACGTGAGATTGGGGATCCCAAAATCTGATACAAGCATGCAAGAAATCCCAATCTACAGCTACGCCTCTAAGAGTAGCAATAGCTTTCAATCCATATCTTCCCATATTGATCCTTTCAACATTATGGAGGCTTTTGGTCCATTCATGCATCACATGTTTAAAAAGAGGGTTCATTGTTGAGGGTCCATATTGCACCTTGCTCAAAATTCTCGTTTCTGATGACCACTGAGCTCCATAAATCATTTTTATGGACCCCAGTGGGGGGCAATTGTGAATACTCGAATTTTGAGGCTCGCAAAGCTGATTTTCTCAGACTGCAGATGACCGAACTAGAATAGAGGTCCATGGTAAAGTTCACCGAAAGTATGTCTTCATGGTACTTGAAATGTCCGGAGCGATGCAAGGATAACGGATATGGTCCCGAAATAATTTTTGGAGGTCCGTAGCTCCCGGATATGGTCCCTGATAATTTTTGGGGGGCTCGACCACCGAGGGCGGCGATCCGCCCGCCATTGACCGCGGCGGTCCGACCGCCGACCGTTTTGCTTTTTCCATTTTCCCGGGCTGTCACTTCCACGGCGGTCCGACTGCTGTGTACGGGGTTCCGACCGCCGTCCAGTCCGAATTTTGTCTATAAAAGGCCTCTGAATTTTCAGAAAAAAGGGTGGGGTCTTTTCGGGTGAGCTTTGGGCAGACGAACTCTCTATTTTCACACGCTTAAAAACTTTTCTTAGACTTTTCTTTGCATAAACCTAACCTTGTGCTGCAGGAATTAATCTAAAACAAGAATCATAATCCAAGGTCCGAGAAAACAAGATCTGGAACTACGAAGTGGGAGAACCCTAAACAAGGTAATATCCTAATTTATCCTTAGTCAATTTAAGCATATCATGAGCACTACACCCCCTTCTTAATTTCTTTTTTGGGTCAAAGACCTAATCTCTTTTGGCATGAAATCTATTCAAATTAAAATCAATCTTTGGCATGAAGCTGATTTCAACTAAAATCAACCTTTTGGTATGAAGCCTAAATTGCATCTTCTTTTGGTACCAAGTACCCAAATTTCATCAAATTTAGCACTAAGTGCTCAAAATCTCACAATTTTGGCAAAAAGCCCTACAATGCACGAAGCATACACACAAACATGCATAAATGCATAATTGCCTTTAAATAGGCTTTTCCGAACTACATGGGCTTTAATCTCTCATAAAAAATGAGAGTATGTAGGCATATTTGGGATTCACCCCAAATAGCAAGTCCACAATTTACTAACAATCTGTTTGTCTTCTTTTCTTCGTCCCTTTTAGGTTTGTTTCTTTTTGGCAAATTAATCAAATACATGACATAGTCCCCGAATCCTCCTTGGGTTCATAGATTAGAAACCTTTACATTGGATGCATTATTGGAGTCAAACAAGGGTTTTCTTAGTTTTTCCCTTTGAACAGAAAAAACTGAGCGGCGACTCCTAATAGCAAGTGAACGTTCATCTGAATCCTTTTCGGGTGGAAACCGAGGTTCACACCAAGGTGATAATCAATCAAATAGTAGTAGTCTTTAATCAACTCCAACCATCATCTCTGTCGAAGATTCAACTCTCTCTGAACACCCAAGTATTTCAAACTCTTGTGATCTATATAAATGAAACATTTCTCCCCATAAAGGTAATGTCACCAAATCTTGATAGGAAAAACTATGGCTGCCAATTCCAAATCATGCGTCGGATAATTAAGATCATGTGGCTTCAACTACCGAGAAGCATAAGCTATGACTCTACCCTCCTGCATCAAAACACAACCTAAACCACTATGTGAATTATCACTGTAAATCACATATGGTTTATCTTCCACATGCAAAGTAAGAACAGGAGCTTGAGTCAACATCTCCTTCAACTGCTCAAAGCTTGCTTGACACCGATTTGTCCACTCAAATCTAACTCTCTTCCGAAGTAATCTGGTGAGTGGAGTAGCTATCAAAGAAAAACCCTTCACAAATCATCGATAATAGCCTGCCAAACCCATAAAACTTCTAATTTTTGTCACTGTCTTCGGTGGACTCCAATTCAAAATAGCTTCAACTTTACTCGGATCAACTCTAATACCATCTGCTGAAACCACATGACCAAGAAAAGTCACTTGATCAAGCCAAAACTCACACTTAGACAGCTTAGCATATAACTGCTTCTCTCTCAAAGTCTATAATATAATTCGCAGATGCTTGTAATGCTCCTCCTCATTGCATGAATACACCAAAATATCATTTATCCTAGGCAAAGGATACTTATTCTTGATGGTCACTTTATTCAACTGCCTATATTCAATGCACAATCTCAAAGTACCATCCTTTTTCTTCACAAACAAAATAGGTGCTCCCCATGGAGACAGACTAGGGTGAACAAACCCTTTATCCAACAACTCCTACAACTGCACCTTCACCTCTCTCTCAACTCAGAAAGTGCCATTCGATAGGGAGTAATAGAGATGAGAGTGGTACCAGGCAACAAATCGATACCAAACTCAACCTCTCTCTCAAGGGGTATCCCTGGCAACTCCTCAGGAAAAACATCTAGGAATTCCGTAACTGTGGGTATACTATCAAGTTGAGAACCCACTAACCTGGTATCTACAACATGAGCAAGATAAGCATCACACCCTTTCTGAATCATCCTTTTAGTTGCAACAGCCAAAACAAACATGGATGCAAGTTGTCTCTGCTCACTAAATACCATAACACTTCTACCATCACCGATTCTCAGAGTAACACACTTATTCTGATAGTTTACCACAGCCCCATGCTTGGATAATCAATCCATGCCTAAAATTAGATCATACTCCTTAAAAGGCATTTCAATCAAATCCCCAAGGAATTCCTCATCTTGCACCACAACTAAATTATTACGATGCACCTTGCTAACTACCACACTATGCCCTAAAGGATTTGTCACCAAAACATCAAATCCTAAGGATTCTGAATGCAATTCATTCACAGGCAAGATAGATTCAATTATATATGAATGCATAGATACAGGATCTATTAGAGCAAGAACTGAAATACCAAATAAAAAAAATGTACCTGCAATGACGGTTGAAGCATCTGGCTGCCTCTGCATCACATACACTCGCTGTGATGGCCCAGCCTCATCTGGTCTACTGCCTCCGGATGTACAGCCTCCTTTCTAACTAATCCGAGGTTGACTACCTCTACTAAAACCTCTGCCTCCTTGACCTCCTCTTGCACTGGGTCGAGAAACTGCAAATCAATCTTTCTATCTTCCGGTAGTTCAGGGCAACCTCTGAGGAAATGATCCAATGGCCCACATCTATAACAAACTCCTGGTCCACCTGTCTTCCAACAACCGCCACCATGTGCCCTACCACAATGGACACATGTATAAGAAACTAGCCTCTGGACCACAAGGGTCGGTGCACTCACCACATAAACTATAGGTTTCGATCTTTGCCTCTGATACTGAACTGACCTACCAGACTGCCTCTGGCTCCTAGTGACCCTTGAAAAATAACCTCCTCTACCTCTCTTCATAGATGAATACCTTGCCTCAAACCGGGGTCCCCTAACTCTAGTCTCCCCCTCAGTAGCGGCTGCTGCAAAACCCTGTGCTCTCTCAACACTCCTGGCAGCTGCAACCAACTGAGAAAAATCTTGATACTGGGAGCATACAATAATACACATGATAGAGGTTCTTAACCCCTCCTCAAATCTCCTGTACCGGTCTATGTCATCAAAAATAATCCCACTGGCATAATGACTCAACTGGATAAACTCAGTCTCACACTCTGTCACTATCCGGTTATCCTATCTCAAATTCAGAAACTCCATCTTCTTCGCATCCTTATACTCCCTCAGAGTATACTTCTGCTCAAACTCCCATAGAAAATCACCATAAGTCAAGGTCGGTGGATCATCCATAGCATGTGGATTTGTCTTCCACCAATCATATGCATCTCTCTGCAGAAGGGATCTAGCATAATCAAACTTTTCTTTAGGAGTAGCTTGCAATTGGATGAATACCCTCTGAACTTTATCTAACCACTGCTCAGCTACTGCAGGATCTATAGTACCAAAGAAGTCCTTAGCTCTGAACTTCCTCAATTTATCATACTACCTCATCGGTACTTGCGACTATGGTTACGGTGGCGGCTACTGCACTGGAGCCTGACTCAATAACTCTACCATATGTAGTAACCAAATCGGTGAAATCTCATTAGCTGCTGATCTCTCTAGCACAGGAGCAGGTGCCTCACCAACAATCTCAACCCTAGCTCTATCTCTACCCTCAATAAGAGCTACACTCTCAGCACTACCTTCTATGGACTGACGTGACTAAGACTCCATCACTACCTATATCTACAAACAAAGCAGACGATTACCTCATCAAATATCAAAAACTGCTAGTGCCAATGCATGTATCTTATGTAAAAACTATATTTTAAAATCTAAATTTTCTTTTTCTTACAATTCACCTAGGTTGAGAAACTCAAACCTAGGCTCTGATACCAAAACAATTTGTAACACCCCTATACCCAATATACGTACACTACATATACTCACATTATGTAATATACGTATACCGGATACAAGAATGTTACAATCCATTTTAAATAAACCAACCTTTAGACTTTAACACAAAATCATTATTTGTAAAATTTGTATAATCTTAAAACATACAATCAACATCATAAAAATAATAGGTGATATATTACATGTTAAAACATATTTAATTTCATTACCAAAAAGTTTATCCAAAACAATTGTTTGATAAGCAGCGGAAAATGTAGCGGAATATACATATGTATACATCAAAATCAATATTTACAAATATATAGAGTTTATACATGCTGGCAGTTCGTCTCTGATCTTGAAGTCCAAAATCAACACTTCACAAGGGATCACAAGCCTAGACTCGACTCGGTCTAGCTGAACTCTCCGGCTCAATCGGATCAACCCTGACACCTACGCGATAAATCACAATCGCGCTAAGCCAAAGGCTTAGTGGTACAAACCTTGATAACAATATGATTCATATGTAATGCCAATGTCACAATTTCAAGAATTAGAAGTAATATACAAGGATATCATATTTCATAACATTAAATCTCATTACATTGTTCAATTGTTCCATTATTCATAATTCACATTAAAGCAAAGACAAGCATGGGCCCAAAAGAAACTAATATGCCATTCAAATTCCAGAGTTACTGTTTTGGTCCAATAATCACATTTATCAAGCCCGAAGGTGAATCATTATCACAATGAGGATTACCTCATATGTAACATCCCAACTAGGCTTCAAGGACTAGGCCCAACCAAGCTTCAAGGGGAGCTCAACATCAACCTAACCTGGCTTCAAGGACCATCCCCAACCCAGCTTCAAGGGATTGTTCCTTTTAGGCATGCCACCAACAACAAAACTCTGAAAATTGAATAACATACTAGGCACACAATCCTTTCATTATTTCATTATCAAATCCTTTCATATTTTCTCATGATCATCATAAGCACAATGCCTCAAATATCCCATTTATATCAATATAGCCATCACCAATGGCTTTACATATCATCATTAGAGTATACATAACAAATTACATTGTTCATATATTTTGAATCCTCAACATATATTTCATATAGTTCACATAATGCAATTCATAGCACCATTCTCATATATCAACAATATAATAGGTAACCTAACACATTTTCCAACCAAATGTGTTAAGTCCCAAAGTCATGTAAATGTATGTGTGAGCAAGGATTTTCACCCCCACTCCCGGTGGAATGGTTCTTGCGATTTTGACACTGTTTAGGCTCGGAGCCTTAGAGAACACTGACCTAAGCCCGGAGAAAATGGAGTCTCCACCCGAACAGGCCGGGAAAAAAAAGGGGCAGATGACCTGATTCCTAAGGAATCCCCAACCCCCTAATGGGTTCGGAAAGTTGGGTATGTGTGGAGAAGGTGAGAAATGGCCTAGTACCCCCACAACTCCCGGTTTATTGGAACTGGCCTCCTTTCCAGGTCTTAATATTATAAAATTCTTAAATATAACAATATTATCCATACTACATGCAATAATTAAAATAAAGCATCATTATATTAAAATGAAAGCAATATCCAAACAAAGTAAATAAATGGACACCCATCCGAGGATGGAAACATGTCCTTACATCATTCATGTCTAAACTAAAAAGGACACCCACCGAAAGGTGGAAACATGTCCTTTACATTGGTCCAAAATATAAAAGCAATTTAAATTACATAATACTTAGCTAATGAGATACCCACAAAGTGAAAACATACCTCTTACAATTTTAATACTAAAATAAATAGATAATAATCATAATAATAAAGAAAATATCCATCCATGATAAATTAAATAAATCAAGCATTGAAATTAAATAAAGCAATAAATATATAAGTTTAGGGTCTTAAAGAATTTAGGATTTTTTGGAACTTAGGGTTTTGGAATTAGGGTTTTGTAATTAGGGTTTTGAATTAGAGTTTATAGTTAGGGTTTTGAGGGTTTTTGAAACTAGGATTATGGAATTCAAAGTTTGGAATTTGGAATTAGGGTTTTAAAATTAGGGTTTTTGAAACTAGGGATTTGGAATTCAGAGTTTGGAATTAGGGTTTTTGGGTTTAACTTACTGCCTTAAAAACATAATTTTGGGTTTGGAAAGATAAATTACGATTTTGGAAAAATTATCAATATTTTGGAGTTTAATAATGAAATGGTTTAAGCTTTTGGATAAAAATAGTTTAAGGTTTTGAGTTTTAATAAAATAATTTATGGTTCTTAATGTAATGTAAACAAAATAGATTCTAATAATTAATTTAAATCCTCGATGGATACTAGATAGTTTTATATTTTTTATGAAATGTGCATGTGGGGTTATGAATACCAACTGATCAATGAGTTAAATAAAGCAAATGATTAAAGTTATTGAAACAAAGATAAATTTACTGCATGTTCAAAGATCGAGTTACTGCACATTCAAGGATCATGTTATTGCATGCATGCTCTTATTAATCAAAGAAACAAAGCTACTATGAGCATGAATAATTTATGATTAAAGATCAAACCTCCATCGTTGGTTCCACCAAAAAAATTGATTTCTGGATGAACAATGTGAAGATAGTATGGATTCTGCCTTCTTCTTTGGTTGTTTTGATTTTTCTGTCTGTGGTTTCCTTCACTCTCCAAAAAGTTGATGTTGTTCTTCTCTCTTTATTGATGTCTCTTCTGTTTTACGGTTTTAATCTCTCTTAATATTCATTGCCGACCCTCTTTAATGTTCTTCCTCCCTCTGAATTCTGAAACGTTAATATTTATAGGCCCTAACTTCACTCAGAATCCTTAACCTAATACTAATCAGTCCTTAAAACAAATTCTAGTAGAGGAAAGTTATTGAACCCATGTCGACTTGGTTGCCCTAGGTCAACATGGGACCATGCTCATGTCGACCTAGCCTTCCAAGGTCAACATGAAGCATGCTCATGTCAACCTAGCTTGCCCAGGTTGACATGAGTCCAACCTCATGTCGATCTGGGCTACCAGATTGACATGAAGCATGCTCATGTCTCCCCGGCCAGCCTCACTCAAATTATTCTGGCCTTTTTTTAACTTATGGACCAAAAAGTTTTAATTTGGGCCAATTCCACTTGATTTTAGGGTTTTACAATTGAATTTATGCCTCTTTAATCTGAACTGACTCCTTTAAAAATTATAAACTAGGTTTAAATATTTAAAGCTGGATCAAGCTTATTTTGGCATCCTTTAATTAGAACTATATCAAATTGGGGTCAAAAATTAAGGGTCTACAGTATGCAATCATGTAAGGTTTGTACTTACCTCTAAGAGCAACAAACACCAATCTAACAACCTCCTCTTCCAAGAATCCTTCAACACTTGGATTAGGGTAACTCAAATCTCTTCAAAACCTAATCCAAATGTGATTATACATTCTCACTTAGTGATACACATAAGAAAATAAGAATAAGAACTATCTAGGGCAAACTCTACACATGGCACACTCAACAACACGGGCGTATCCCTAGTTGTGCCCTAAACCCATAACACAAGCTTTAACACGCTCAGTGACTTGGGCGTGTCACTCCATGTGTCAATCCTCCTCCAACACAGAAGCTATGACACTCTCAGTGACATGGGCGTGTCACTGGACGTGTCAATCCTCCTCCAACACAGAAGCTATGACACGCTCAGTGACATGGGCATGTCACTGGACGTGTACTACTACAACACAGAAGCTGTGACACACTCAGTGACATGGGCATGTCACTGCTCATGTCACCCATACTGAAAACATAACCAATGAAACGCCCAAAGACATGGCCGTGTTACTAGGCGTGTCAAGCCAAAAACCTGAAATTGACACCAAAAACACCACATCCATCAAACATCTTTCTTTCACCCTTATCCACTCCAAACAAACTTAACCACTCCAAACAAACTTAACCACAACCATCAATATACCATAATAAACTTGCATAACATCAAAACAACTCAATTGCATGCATTAAAACACAAATGCAACCATATTTTACAACTCAACACATACATAATCCACAACTCTAGTTTTCTTCACCAAACTTAACATTTTCTTCAATCCAACCCCAAAATCAAAGTTAATTAGACCAAACAACCTCAAACACACCAAAATCAACCATACACACAACTACACCAACCATCCACCAAACTCAAATACACAAACTCAAAAGAAATCAAAGAAACAAGTTGGAAACTTACCAAAAGCGAAGAAAATCCTTAAAACTTCAACTTGATCTCTTGAAATCCTTTAATTGCTTGAGTTAGGAATCAACAAAACCTCTCTTTCCCTTTGGCAATGGTGATGGCCGGCTATCCAAGAGAAGAAAGAAGAAAATAATGATAGTTATCAACAAGTCAAACAAGACCACTTCTCTTAACTACAAGATTACCCTCTTTAATCTCAACCAAGTATTGATATATTATAATATTATAAATATCATCTTCCACTCACATCTAATTCTATTTTAAAATAATTAAATATATTATTGACCAACTCAACTTGTTGACTTGTATATGTTATATATATCTCTATATATACAACATATACACACTTCCCTTTTCTCCTTTCTTTCCATTTGATCATATAAATACTCTAATCATTTAATTCAATTTCAACAATTAGCATTTCCAAAATTTTAAGGTATCATTTGGGATATTACATGTGCAATTACAGGAATTGCTGGATAAGAAATTTATACGTTCTAGTGTTTCATCTTGGGGAGCACCAGTATTATTTGTCAAAAATAAGGATGGTATCTTGAGATTATATATTGATTATCGACAGTTGAATAAGGTAACCATCAAGAATAAATATCCATTACCTCGTATTGACGATCTCTTTGATCAATTGAAAGGAACAGATGTGTTTTCTAAAATTAATTTGACATCAGGTTATCACCAGTTGAAAGTGAAAGAGGAATATGTACCCAAGACCGCTTTTTTATGAGGTATGGACACTATGAATTTCATATGATGCCTTTCTGGTTGATGAATGCACCAGTGGCTTTCATAGATCTAATGATCCGGATCTTTCGACCTTATTTGGATCAATTTATAGTAGTGTTCATTGATGATATTTTGGTGTAATCACATTGTAAGGAGGATCATGATAGACACTTACAAATTATATTTCAGACATTAAGGGAGAAGCAATTGTTTGTAAAATTATCCAAGTGTGAGTTTTGGTTAGATAAAGTAACTTTCCTTGGGTAAGTTATTTCAGTAGAAGGGATTAGAGAAGACCTAAGTAAAGTTAAGGCAATCTTGAATTAGAGTCCACCTAAAAATGTTACAGAAGTGAGGAGTTTTCTAGGATTGGCTAGTTATTACCGTCAATTTGTAAAGGGATTCTCTATGATAGCCATGCCGCTCACTAAATTACTTCGAAAAGGGGTGAAATTTGTATGGACAGACAAATGTCAAATGAGTTTTAAACAGTTATGTGATATTTTGATTCAAGCTCCTATTCTTACTTTACCTGTAGAAAGCAAACCATATGTGATATATAGTGATGCATCGTATAATGGTTTGGTCTATATATTGATGCAAAAGGGTAGAGTTATTGTCAATGCCTCTAGATAGCTGAAACCACATGAGTTAAACTACCTGACCCATGATTTATAGTTGGCAGCTATAGTGTTTATATTAAAGATTTGGCGACATTATCTATATGGAAAAAATGTTTTATCTATACAGATCATAAAACTTTGAAGTATTTGGGTGTACAAAAAGAGTTGAATCTTAGACAAAGGTGATGGTTGGAGTTGATTAAAGATTATGATTGTTTGATTGATTACCACCTGGGCAAGGCAAATGTAGTTGCAGATGCTTTGAGTCAAAAGCCTATGGCAGGGTTGACTGCCTATTCCCTCATGTTGTTAGTTGAATTGAGAACCTTACATGCTACATTTGAAGCTGGGAATGATGGTGTACTTTTGGCACAATTTCAAGTTAAGCCAATACTCTTAGAGAAAATCAAAGAAACACAAAGAAAATATGTGAAGATCCAGAAAATTGTGCAAGATTGCCTTAAGGGGGAGAGTGGAGACTTTCAAATTGGAGATGATGATAATGTGAGATATAGAACATGATTTTGTGTACTAAAAGATGTAGAATTAAGGAAGAAAATTTTAGAAGAGGCACATCAATCGACTTATGCTATGCACCGTGGGAGTACTAAAATGTATCAAGATTTAAAATAACATTACTAGTGGAAGGGTATGAAAAGAGATATAGCAGAATTTATACCTAAGTGCCTCACTTGTCATATGATAAAATTTGAACACCAAGTTCCTTCAGGATTGTTGCAGCCATTACCAGTGCCTGAATGGAAATGGGATAGAGCAACTATGGATTTTATTACTAGATTACCTCTGACCCAGAGAAAACATGATGCAATTTGGGTAATTGTGGATAGAATGATGAAGTAGACTCACTTCTTACCTGTGAGAATGGATTACTCCTTTGATCAATTAGCAAAAATTTATATAAGTGAAATTGTAAAACAGCATGGAATTCCAATTTCATTGGTGTCAGATCGAGATCCCAGATTCACCTCAAGATATTGGAAGAGTTTGTAAGGTGCATTGGGTACTCGATTACAATTCAGTACTACTTTTTATCCCCAGACTGATGGCCAATATGAAAGGGTGATATTAATATTGGAGGATATGCTAAGAAGTTGTGTTATTGATTTTGTTGGCAGTTGGGATAAACACTTTCCATTAGTTGAATTTGCATATAATAATAGCTACCAATCTAGTATTGGTATGGCACCGTATGAAGCTCTACATGGAAAGAAATGTAGAACACCTTTATATTAGGATGATGTTGGAGAAAGGAAGACAGTAGGTCCTAAATTAATTAAAGAAACAGAAGAGCAAGTGAAAATTATTCGAGATCGGCTGAAAGCAACATCAGACCACAAAAATCTTAGTCTGATTTAAAAAGAAACATATAGAGTTCAAGGTAGGTGATAAAGTGTTTTTAAAAGTGTCTCCATGGAAGAAAGTGTTAAGATTTGGAAGGAAAGGAAAACTAAGTCCACATTTTATTGGCCCTTATGAAGTGTTAGAAAGAGTTGGACTAGTTACCCATAGATTAGCATTGCCACCAGAGTTGGATAGAATTCATAATGTATTTCATGTTTCTATGCTATGAAGATATAAGTCGTATCCATCTCATGTATTGTCAGTTGAATCTATTGAGGTGAATCCAGACCTAAGTTATGAAGAAGAAATTGTAGCAATCTTGGCATAAGAAGTGAAGAAGCTAAGAAATAAGAAAATGCCTTTAGTGAAGGTTTTATGGAGGAATCACACAATGGAAGAGGCTACTTGGGAGAGTGAACAAGTCTTACGGAGCCAATACCCACAATTGTTCGAGAGCTAACTACAGGTAATTTTGAGGATGAAATTATTTAAGGGGGAGAGAATTGTAATGCCATGATTTTTATTGAATTTATTTGTACATTAATTAGTAAGAAATTGATGATGGGTTAGATAGGAGAGATAGAGATATATACAATATATAAATAACATATAAAAAAGGTAAGAGTAAAGTGGTAAAAGAGTTAAAAGTAGAAAAATTAAAGTATAAAATAATAATATTTTATATAAAAATCTTAATTAAATAATACATATATATTTAATTGAAAAATATGAGACAACAAAATATTTTCCATAATTTTCATTTCTTCTTCTTAGCTTTGCTCCTCTTGCGGCCAACCTCCATGGTTAGAAAGAGGTGATTTTAATTCTTCAAATTATCAAGAGTTTATTTAGTTTTCCACAAGGAGTGTGTGATTGTAGATTTTTGCCCCCACTCCCATATGGAATGGTTCTTGTGACTTCGGCACTGTTAGGTTCAGGGCCTTAGAGAACACAAGCCAAAACCCGGAGAAAATGGAGTCGCCACTCGGACAGGCCTAGAAAAAGAAAGGGGTGGATGACTTGATTCCTAATGAATCCCCAACCCCCTATTGGGTTTGGAAAGTTGGTAAGACGTGGGGAAGGTGAGAATGACCCAGCACCCCCACAGTGTCTGGTTCATTAGAACCGGCCTCCTTTTCAAGTCTTAGTATTTATCCCTGACCCATGATCGCCAAAAGTCCATCCTCTCTTGCTCTCTGCAGATTTCTTATTCCAAGTTCCTAATAGTTGCTACCTCATTGCTTTCCCTTCTAAAGGTTGTATTTATAAAATGTGCATTCATTAGGTTAAACATCATGGGCATTTCCATTTTAAAAATGGATCCTCTCTTATGCAAATTGAATTCATGGGTTTATTCGACACAAACGAAACCCATATCAAATTAGAAACACTTTTATTCGAGCAAAACTGACACCAACTCGAATTCAAGTAACCTTAATTTGACAGAATCCAAGTCCATATTGAATTGGCAATCCAAATTCGATATGGACTGCCAACAAACTTCCCCAAATCAAAATGGGGCACCAATTCGATATGGGGATATCCCTATATCAAATTGGACTAGCCCTAATTTGATATGGGGCATCCCCATATCGAATTTGAGGTACCAATTCAGTATAGGCTGCTCCCCATGTCAAATTAGGTGTCCTAATTTGATATGGGATGCCCATACCACTTAAAAACAACCTAAATCACATGAAAAATCAACCAAACCTTCAAATCGGACCCATTTAGGGTTTAGTGTACCTGTATCAAATAAAAATCAACCAAACCTTTTAAATCAAACCAAATTAGGGTTTTAAAAGTTTAAATAGCTGTAGACCCTTAATTTTTGACCCAGTCCAGTTTGATATTTTTAAACAGTCCAAAATAATTTGTGGTATTTTAATATTTATTATTTATTTTAATAAAGTAATATTTATTTTAATAATATTTATTACTTATAATATTTATTTTTAATAATAAAAATAAAAAATAAAAAATATATAAAAAAAAATCGGCAGCGAATTGGCCATGGGCCAATTTGCCATTGTGACAAAATTGTGCCCCGCAATCAATTTTTGCCCGCGCCTAACCCCTATCTCGCCCCCAGCTCGCCCGCGCACAGTTTTTGCCGAAACCTTATTTTACTTGGTTTTTGATTTAATTTTCAAAATATTTTTTTAATTTTCTTAATATACTAAGTTTTTTATTTAAATTGCCTATAAATACCATATTAAAATACACAGAAAAAGACTTTCATCTTTTAGGAGGACTGGATTCGGCCAGAAGGGATCTTTGGACTTTTTTTGGAGATGGAACTTGGAGAGGCAGTGACTATTAGGGGAAGCAGTTTACCATCTAAAAATCAATCAACAACAAGAGAGGATCCATAATCAAGGCAACAAATCAGTGTTGTCTTGGTGATTGTTCTGCCAAAATTTTACTAAATAAATTGTGGAGGAACCAACAACGAAGGTATGTTACGAACTAAATAAATATAATATGTTTTGATTTTTTTAAGTATTAAATATGTTATTTATTCACCTAAATTAATTCATAAAAGGTTATGTATTTAAAGTTTTAATACATCACCGTAGCTTCAGTGGTTTCGTTTAAGTTTTTGAAAAATTATCACAGTAGCCTAAGTACTTAAAAATAATAATGATGTTAATATTCTTAATCCAAACCCTAAATCCCAAAACCATGACCTAAACCCTAATTTCTAAACTAAAAACCCTAGCCTTGTTTTCCAAAACCTTTGTCTAATATAATGACCTTTGTCCATGTCCTAGTCAATCTTAGTACATGCTTTGACAAACTTTCGAGGCAAAATTGAACTCTGCTTATTTAAGGGAGAGATGATATAGACATTGTTTGACGAGCCAACAACTAGCATCCACCCTATTAAATATCAATCCCTAGTTGTCCCTTTGAGCCTACAAACCCCAATAACCTATCCTAAGTTGTTGTGATACTTTTGATAAGTCTTATGATCACTAAGGTGAAGAGGTAAGAAGATCAAAGAAAGGAATGAATAGTCAAGACTATGAGGATAGTTGAAGTTCTCAAGACCATAAGGGTAGTTGAAGTCCACTTGAATTAGAACAAATATCACAGATAAAGTCAGGACTAAACCATATTAATACCACTCCACTCATCCATTACTAGAAATACAAGTTGGTACAAACAAGACGACTCTTTTAGAGCTAGGACCAAAAAATCAACAACAAAAAAATAAAAAAATAAAATAAAATTGAAAAAATAAAATAAAACCCAAAATGGTTCAGAAAGCCAACCAAGTTCTCTTTTACATAAAGTAGCAAAAGGCTTCCATTTGGTTTATAAGGACAGTTTGACAGTTTGTTAATTTGGATTAGAGAAAAAGAGAAAGACCATCTAGTTTTTCAAAGTCCTATACTTGACAATCCTATTGAGGAAAAAGATGAAATGATGAAATGTGGGTACCAAACTTTTTGCAAAGGCAAAAATTGTCCCAATTAAGATCCAGATTAACGTCAAAAAGAAAGAAGAATGTTCAAAGCTCTATCTTTCCATGTTTCTAACTGTTTGTGGCTCTAATAGAAAATCATAGTGTGAAGGTTTTTCAATAGTATCGCATCAGCTCCGATCTCAAAATGGCTTTCATTTAACCCATGTCCCTTATAGACCCCATTTCAAGCCTATCAAAGACCTGTTGATCTCTCTTGGTAGGTAGAGTCTATTAGTGGAGATAGTTTGAATAAGCATGCATATGAGATAGACAAATCAATGAGACCTTTGACCAAGTAATGTGTATGTGCCTATCTGAAGTGCAACAGTTCTTGCTCAAATAGAAATGATTCCCGAGATTAGTACTGTAACTAGAGTTGTCATGTTATAAATATATTAATTCTAAAAATTGAGTCCTGAGGTATAATGACATTAATTTGACAAAGTCAACATTTGATTTTTAAAAAAAAATTGTTTTCTTGTTACAATGACATTAATATGAAAAAGTCAACATTTGATATTTTTTATAAAAAAAAAACTATTTTCTTATTATAACAACCTTTAAGGAAAATATGTTGAACAGTCGAACCTCGAAGGACATATTGGGCAAAGTAAAGAATTATTTGCAAGGTTATGAAGAAGCTACCAATTGACATGTTGAATCATAGTTTGAAATGGATGTATCCCTGACTATGTTGCTTGGTCCTCATCATTCATATTTTCGATATCTCAAAGATAAAAAAACATAAATGCAAAACCTTCTATCATTCTAATGTAAGACCTAAACAAGCATTTGGAAGGAACCAATGAGAACACTTCAGTTGATCATCTCGGTCTGTGAGTTGATAGAACCACTGTAAGTGTTATTCATACATATCAAGCATACATGAGCATATCACATTGCATTTTCTTGTATTGTATTGTCTATTCTTTGTCAAAGTGAACAACAAACACCTTGTAAAGTAAAGAATCAAAAGAAGATATGAAATCAAGGGGCATGGAAGGCCCATTGCTTAAGGAAGCTCTAGTCATTTTGTAAAAGAAAGAAGAGATGCATGCTTGTGCTAAGAACTAGAAAACAAAAACATCAATCAGAGCCTGCATGAGAAAAAACAATGGGGGCAAGGAGAAGATATAAGGGGCCAGCTAAAAAATAGCTGAATTTTTTTGCAAAAGTGCAAAAGAATGGAACACTAAAACTATCAAAAGAATGAAGATGCAAATGAAAAAAATCAGTCCAGCTAGAAGAGCTGAAGCCAATATAGGACAAATGTTCAAAGGATGAAGATCCAGTTTAAAGGGTGAAGACTCAATTCCAAGGATGAAAATCCAGCTTAAAGGATAAAGATCCAGTTTAAAGGGTGAAGACCCAATTCCAAGGATGAAGATTCCAACATGTAGAATTTGTGTAGAATTTGTGTTTAGAACATTGATTCCATTCATTTGAACCATGCTATTTTGTGTATGATGAGTTTGAGTGCAATTAGAGGAGACTTGTGTATGTTAGGGTTTCAATCCATGAGTGACACGGCCAAAAGCAAGGAGAGACACGGCCAATTCATGAGAGACACGGCCAAGTCAAGGGAATTTTGGCCGTGTTGGGTGGATTTTGAGGAGACACGGCCGTGTTCTATGCCAGTGTTGGTCACTGCCAATTTGTTTTGAGAGACACGGCCACAAGCTTGGCCGTGTCCTGTGCCCGTGTTTGCTACTGAAGTGTTGGATTGAGAGACATGGCCACAAGCTTGGCCGTGTCCCTTGGGTGTGTTGGTTACTGTGTTTGGTTTTTGTTCTTCTTAAATGATTGGAATTGAACTTACATTTGATAATGCATATGATATTATATGAACAAGGTTATGTACTATGCATTGTAAGTCTTGTGAATGGTGATGTGTTATATGAATAATGTATTTGAAATGTGATACTAATGATGCGATATGTATAATGTGAGTGATATGATGGAGTAATTGATTATGTATACTCGAATAATGAAAGGTTATAACATAAATTGAGATATGAGGCCATTGTGATTGGCAATGATAATTCAAATGACATGTGAAGCCATTGTTATTGGCTATGATGATTCAAATGACATGTGAAGCCATTGTTATTAGTTATGATAATTCAATTGAGAATGAAATTGATAAATGAATTGTATAGCTAATGTGTTATTCCATTTTCAGAGTTTGTTATTGGTGGCATGCCTAATATGAGTAACAATCTCTTGAAGTTAGGTTGGACTTGATCCTTGAAGCCAAGTTGGGTTGAAGTTTAACATGTTTTACTCCCCTTGAAGCTTGGTTGGGTCAAATCCTTGAAGCCTAATTGAGATGTTACAACCCTTGAAGCTAGGTTGGATTGGTTCTTGAAGCCAAGTTGGGTTGATACTTAGCATGCTTTGTTCCCCTTGAAGCTTGGTTGAACCTAAATCCTTGAAGCCTAGTTGGGATAATGATAAATGTGATGATTAAACCAAAGCATTAACTCTGATAATGGAATGGCATGTTAGTGTTTTGTTTGGGCCCGAGTCTGTCTTTGTTGTTAATGTGATATCCAAATGTTGAACTAAATGAGTAATGAGATCTATGGTTGCTTTTGTTGGAAGTGTGTTTCATGATTGATAAACTTGTGAATAAAATAATGTTATGAAGTATGATTTGGTAATGTGTGTAATGATATATTGAAAATGAATATGGCTTGAGGAGTTTTGTTGAGATATGAGTTTATGAGAATATAGTATGATGTGTAAAATGTTTATGAATGTGGAATTTGCGAGAATTGTTCTCATGAAGGTTTGGATAGATCATTGAATAGTGATTTGTTAAAATGATGTATATGTATCTGTATATGAGATAGAAATGGTAAGTATAGTTTTGCGAATGTTCTATGTAAATATGTGTATGATTTATGAGATCAGTGGGAATATATGAAGAATGCTTTGAGAAAGGAAAACAGGGTAAGAAAACAATAAAACATGATGCTAAAAGTATAAGGTATGATCTTTATGTAAAGTATATATATTTTATATTTATTTGTATTACTAAGCTCTCGGGCTTAGCGCGGTGGTGTAATCGCGCAGGTGGTTATGTGGTTGATCTGGAAGTCCAGCTGTTATGCCACGAGAAGGGTAAGAGTGTCTCGAGACCAACTAGAAGGTGATGCATACATGTGTGACTTTAATTATGTTGTATTTTTTATAAGAATAATGATTTTTGTAAATGCTCTTTAAATTAATGCAATATTGCTTAAACTTGGATAAAGGTTTTTAATTGGAAACGAAAAGTGACATTCTTATACTTTATATACGTATTGTATGTATACTTGGTATATGTATAGTACTTATATAGAGTATGGGGGTGTTACAATTATTTTGGTATCAGAGCTTAGGTTCGAGATTCCCGGCCTAAGTGAAATTAAAAAAAAAATTTTTGAAGAGTTTAAATAGAATTAAAAAGGAAGAGTTTTGAAATGCAATTGGTGATACATGCATATGCATTCACATCTAGGTTGGTCTCGAACGTGGCATTATGTGATTTGTGATGTATCTGAATTACATAAGATAGATGATAGTCCGTAAATGAGGTTTTATATGAAAGCAAATTTTGAAATGTTGATAATTGAAAGGTGATTGCAATATAAAAGAATGATATGGAATTTATAAGTAAAAAGTTTGATTATTGACATGTGTTTGACATATAAAGAAATGGCTAGAAGAATAAAGTTGGAAATGAGTTAAAAACAAAATTAAGATTAAAGTATGTAATCTTTCCTCTACTATTTGAACCTCTTTCTAATAAACTTTATGTTTGGATTTCTAGAAAGAGGAAATATTGTTGGATGGGTAATATGGAAAGATATATTATTTAAATGAAAATAGTACGGTGAATTATTGAATGAGTTGATTGGTATAGATTAAGTGTGATAATTTAAGGTGTGGATATGAAAAGTTAAGGTTTTGTTTAAAAGGAAAAAGAGATGATGTTGGTTAAGTATAAAGAGATATTGGTGTTGTTGTATTGTTATTTTAATGCAAACATGGTGATTTCAATGTTAGCAATGTGATATGTTTGAATATTGTAAAAGCTCATGTAAATGATGGTAATATGTGATATTTAGAGTTTTGGAATGAGCTTAGTAATGGTGAAACATATATGTTTTGATGTTGCTTTGTGGTATATACATATAATATGTTTTAAAGTTGATATTAAGAGAATGAGATGAATAAATTGAAGTTTAAGGAAACTAGTAAGTTGAAAATCTATAGTTTTAATGGAATGTGGATAAAGATCATTTAGATATTGATAGTTTAATGTATTTAATACATGAGATATACGAAATGAATAGTAGTGCACATGAAAGTATTAAGAATTGGGGGATGAGATTGATAGTAGGAAAATTTGGTTTGAAATAAAAGAAAAGAAAAGGAATTGAGCAAATGAAAATGAGTTACTTTAAGTAATTTGATTGGAAAGGATGAAAATGAATATGAAAGATATGTTAAAGGTATTTAAAGATAAATGTGAGAGAGATATCACATTGGAAATGTGATTAAGATCTTTGTGAAATAATATTATAAGTAGAGTGTATATATTTATTGAAGTTAATGAATAACTTAAGTTATGTTAAAAGAATGAGAATGATAATAGTCAAAGCAAAGTGATAAATATTAAATTTGTATAAACTATATGCAAAAGAGAAATTTAATAAATTGCATAATTATGTGTATATAAATAAAGGATATGTAAAAGGAATTTTCGACATGAATGTAATGAATATATGTAAGAAAGGTGGGAAGAGAGTCACATTATGAATATGTGTATATAATATGTTTATTATTTTATACCATTGTATGTTTAATGGTATTAGAAATGAGATTGCATATAGTAGTGGATCTAATAGAGATTAAATTTTCGTAGAATAGATTATGTGATGAAATAGAAAATGAGAATGGATTTGGGTGATATTGAACAGTGGAATTGTTATGGCAATAACTAAATGAGGCGATCATAAGATGTTTTGGAACTCAAAGTATTTGTGTGTAGAAAAATTTTATGTATAAGTGTATAATAAGAAATTGTAAGAAAAGACTAATGTATTGAAAAATTTTTAGAAAAGATGGATTGGAAATGGAGTAATGAATAAAACTTGTGTAAGATTTGTATATGATTGAAAGTTGGCGTAGAAAATGTTAAAGATAATATTATTGAACATGAGTTAGGTTAATGATGATCAAATAATCAAAAGCAAACTGTTTTGAGATGAAATTTAAAATGTGTTAACTCTTGGTGTAATAAAAGTTTGGAGAATATATATATATATATAATTTTTGTGATACAATCTAGCCTTATAATCGTAAAGGCTGGAAATCAAATAATAGAAGAACAATATTGATTTACAAACCCCAGGCGTGATTGTTAATATATTATGGTAATATGATTTGGTTAGTGTGACTAGTTGATTAGTTTTATTATCTTCAGATTTAGAACTGAGATGATATAACTGTAGTACAGTTTTGGTGAGATTGATAACTATATTTCCAGAAACATGGTTAAAAGATATGATTGGTGAAGTTATATCTTATAATTTCTATGTTTAAAAAAAATTTAATTATAATTATGAGAGGTAACGCAAGGGAAGAGAATTGTGATAAGGTTTTCAGCTATGAATTATGTGATAGAAAAATAATTATATAAATATAGTAATAATATGTGAAGTGAAGAAATAATAAAAGGAAATGATATGATTGAAACATGTCTAGATGATATGATTGAATAATGAGATGTTCAATATAATTGATGATATATGTGTATACTATCTTGATGTGATGAGAAACCATGATTGTTGGCAATGATGTTGGAAATGAATTATAATTGAGGTAGAATGCTTAATTGATTATGAGAAATGAATTGTGAAAAGATAAATGAACGGACTTGTCTGCCTCCTGCAGAACCATGCGGACCCATTGTGTTGGGCAACCGAACTTGGACTACCGATCTAGTTGGGGAAAAGTTCGTTTATGAAGCCATAGTGGTTGGCTATACTGATAAACTTTGAATGAGTATGAGAAATGATAATATAATTATTGAAATAATGAAATGTATATTTATAAGCATGATTCTTATTGATTGAATTTATGAATATTAAAAGATTAGAATGTGAATATAAATTTGACCTAATGAAATTAGGTTATATATATATATATATATTGTGTGAAATCCAATGATAAATTTCGATAAGTTAACTGTTAGATTGAATCGAATAAGGTTTAAATGTTAGTATATTGTGATAGATAGATCGATTGATCTAGATTTCGCTAAAGTTGCGAGTCAATATTGAGATTTGATACGTACAGTTGTACTGGGAGTGTAAAATTTAAATAGTAATATGTATGATGTAATATTCTGGCCTATGAATAAACATAAATAAATTGAATTATATCATTTGTTCATGATGAGAAAAAGGGAAATGTTGTTTATCTGTTAAGTAAGTTTAAAGGTATTGTACTAATAATTATATTACGTGAGAAGCAAGCTAAAGAAAGTAAGGATATTGTTATCCATTGAGGTTTGGTAAATGTTTATTTTGAAAGTGATTGTAAGAATGGAATAAACAATGCTAAGATATTAATTAATGATTTTTGAGGTTAAAGTTAAGGAAATATCTCTAAAGAGATAAAGTGATAATCTGACTCTAGTACAAAGATAAAGGTCATTAGAGATGTTATGAGTTATCTTGATTGCTTTGTTGAGAAAGTAATAAGATGCAAAGATATATATATATATAATACCTATACAATGATGAATTATGAATTTCAGAGAAGATGAGTATCTCTAAGGGGGAGAGTAGAAGTTATGAGATTTGATGAAATTATAGTGTAAGAATACGATTGTTTTCATATGAAAATTAAAATGGTGATTTGTTTTAAATGGGTTGTTGTGGTGCTGGATAATTTCGAGGACGAAATTATTTAAGGGGGAGAGAATTGTAATATCCCCATATATGCCCTAGAAGTTTTGAATGTTGTTGTTGTTGTTGATGTTGTTGTTGTTGTTGTTTTAAATGGGATTGAATGTATATGTTGATTTGAAAGAAAAAAAGGAATTGGAAAGTGAATGCTTATGTATATGTGTTTTGGGAGAAAAGAGGGTTTAGAGAGAAATGTATATGTTGTTTATATGATAATATATATAACATATAAGTTGGTCAAGGGAGAGTCAATGCAAGAAGATATTTTCATTTGTGATAGGTGAAATTACTTATATGGGCATATAAGAGACAAGAGGTTAGTTAAATGGATAAGGGTATATAGGTAATTGTTTGGTTAAAAACTCTTGGTGGAGATTTAAAGAAGAATTGACTTTGTTTTCTTCATGATTTCTTCTTCTCCATTGTTGGCTGGCTCCTCCATAGACAAAGGAAAGCAAGAGACAAAGAGAAGATCTTGAAGAGTTAAGCTCAAATTGAAGGAAGATTAAGTGATTAAGTGATGATTCAAGAAGTTTATAACTAAGGTAAGTTCTTTTCTTTGATTTCTTTTATTCTTTTGAAGTGGTATTTGAAGTTAATGAGGGTTTGTTGATTTGATGATGAGATGTGTTTGTAATGTGTTTTCAAGTTTTAAATTTGGTTTTAAGTTAAGAGTTTAAATAGGTGGTGTTGTTGAAAGTGGTGGATGTTGATTTTGGAAGATGGAGAAGGATGTTGGTTTTAGGGTTTTGAGATAGTATGTGTTTAAATGTTTTGTGGATGTGTTTTAATAAGGTGAATATTGTGATAAACATGTAGAATTTGTGTTTAGAACATTGATTCCATTCATTTGAACCATGCTATTTTGTGTATGATGAGTTTGAGTGCAATTAGAGGAGACTTGTGTATGTTAGGGTTTCAATCCATGAGTGACACGGCCAAAAGCAAGGAGAGACACGGCCAATTCATGAGAGACACGGCCAAGTCAAGGGAATTTTGGCCGTGTTGGGTGGATTTTGAGGAGACACGGCCGTGTTCTATGCCAGTGTTGGTCACTGCCAATTTGTTTTGAGAGACACGGCCACAAGCTTGGCCGTGTCCTGTGCCCGTGTTTGCTACTGAAGTGTTGGATTGAGAGACATGGCCACAAGCTTGGCCGTGTCCCTTGGGTGTGTTGGTTACTGTGTTTGGTTTTTGTTCTTCTTAAATGATTGGAATTGAACTTACATTTGATAATGCATATGATATTATATGAACAAGGTTATGTACTATGCATTGTAAGTCTTGTGAATGGTGATATGTTATATGAATAATGTATTTGAAATGTGATACTAATGATGCGATATGTATAATGTGAGTGATATGATGGGGTAATTGATTATGTATACTCGAATAATGAAAGGTTATAACATAAATTGAGATATGAGGCCATTGTGATTGGCAATGATAATTCAAATGACATGTGAAGCCATTGTTATTGGCTATGATGATTCAAATGACATGTGAAGCCATTGTTATTAGTTATGATAATTCAATTGAGAATGAAATTGATAAATGAATTGTATAGCTAATGTGTTATTCCATTTTCAGAGTTTGTTATTGGTGGCATGCCTAATATGAGTAACAATCTCTTGAAGTTAGGTTGGACTTGATCCTTGAAGCCAAGTTGGGTTGAAGTTTAACATGTTTTACTCCCCTTGAAGCTTGGTTGGGTCAAATCCTTGAAGCCTAATTGAGATGTTACAACCCTTGAAGCTAGGTTGGATTGGTTCTTGAAGCCAAGTTGGGTTGATACTTAGCATGCTTTATTCCCCTTGAAGCTTGGTTGAACCTAAATCCTTGAAGCCTAGTTGGGATAATGATAAATGTGATGATTAAACCAAAGCATTAACTCTGATAATGGAATGGCATGTTAGTGTTTTGTTTGGGCCCGAGTCTGTCTTTGTTGTTAATGTGATATCCAAATGTTGAACTAAATGAGTAATGAGATCTATGGTTGCTTTTGTTGGAAGTGTGTTTCATGATTGATAAACTTGTGAATAAAATAATGTTATGAAGTATGATTTGGTAATGTGTGTAATGATATATTGAAAATGAATATGGCTTGAGGAGTTTTGTTGAGATATGAGTTTATGAGAATATAGTATGATGTGTAAAATGTTTATGAATGTGGAATTTGCGAGAATTGTTCTCATGAAGGTTTGGATAGATCATTGAATAGTGATTTGTTAAAATGATGTATATGTATCTGTATATGAGATAGAAATGGTAAGTATAGTTTTGCGAATGTTCTATGTAAATATGTGTATGATTTATGAGATCAGTGGGAATATATGAAGAATGCTTTGAGAAAGGAAAACAGGGTAAGAAAACAATAAAACATGATGCTAAAAGTATAAGGTATGATCTTTATGTAAAGTATATATATTTTATATTTATTTGTATTACTAAGCTCTCGGGCTTAGCGCGGTGGTGTAATCGCGCAGGTGGTTATGTGGTTGATCTGGAAGTCCAGCTGTTATGCCACGAGAAGGGTAAGAGTGTCTCGAGACCAACTAGAAGGTGATGCATACATGTGTGACTTTAATTATGTTGTATTTTTTATAAGAATAATGATTTTTGTAAATGCTCTTTAAATTAATGCAATATTGCTTAAACTTGGATAAAGGTTTTTAATTGGAAACGAAAAGTGACATTCTTATACTTTATATACGTATTGTATGTATACTTGGTATATGTATAGTACTTATATAGAGTATGGGGGTGTTACAGGGACTACCGTATGGGCTCGTCGAAGGAGTCAATATTTATTTGTGTATTATAAGTCTTTGTGTTTAACTTCCTTTGTTTTAAATCCTAATTTAGTTATTAAGATTCTAAAAATCTTAATTTAAGATGTGAACCCTAAATTTATAGATTCATTGCTTTATTTAATTTTAGATTTGATTATGTAGTTTATTATATGTTTTGATGATTGATTTATTTAATTTTAATGCTTGATTTATTTAATTTATCATGGATTGTAACACTCCTTCCCGACCTACGTGTGTAAGCTGAGTAGAGGTGCCACACTATCCTAATGTTGCTAACAATTTTACTTAGTCAAATTTTAGTTTCAATTTTTACAGAAATTTTGCCATAGTTTCACCTAGAAATTGAGTCCCAAGTATCGACAAAACTGGTTTTTTTTCTGATTTTTGAAAACATTTTTACACAAACCAATGCAAACAAAATCATTCTCAGTACACTCCCAATAAATCCCCCTTATAACCTCAACTACAACCTACAAAAAGGATTTATACTTCTAGTACAAAATAAAGTAAAGGTTTATTATGAAACACAGTAGATAAAATATTTGTTCACTATGCAACGGAAAATAACAGTATTTACAAATTCATATACATCAAAACTCAAGTTTTACAAAACATAAAGTTTATACATGTTTGGCAGTCAGTCTTTGATCTTTAAGCCCACTATTCACTCTTCAGAATCTAAACTCTACTCGGCCTAGAGGAACTTTCCGGTTCCACCCTGTCACCTGCGCGATAAACCACATTCGCGCTAAGCCAACAGCTTAGTGGTACAAACAACCATAATATTATGCCTCAATGCAATGCCATTGTCACACAATCAAGTTTCATAAACAATTCAAAAGAATATTATATTACAAATCATGTTTCTCAATATTCATGTGTTTCACCTTTCAAAAATCACAATTAAACAAACACAAGCATGGGCCCAAAAAGAAATCTAATATGTTATTCAAAGTTCAGAGTTACTGCTTTGGTCCATAATCATAATCATCAAGCCCGTAGGCAATATATATATATATATATATATATCTATCTATCTATCCATGGATAGCGTAACAGACCCAGTCTCTTGGACCTCAACCCGGTTAGAACCGAGGAAATCCTCAACCCGGCTAGACTGTTACTATTTTTGAGGCTTACGACCCAGTCTTTTCACCCCAAAAACATCATATTTCACATTTATTATTTCACATTTTTCAACTGGAATCGGCTTACGACCCGGTCTTTTCACCTATCCAGTGATTCATAGGCATGACACCAAACCTAGAACTCTAAAAATTGAATTAACATATTAGGCACACAATCATTTCATTTATCTCTTTTCATTTCATTTCTCATAATTAATTAGGCAACCATGCCCCAATTATATTTCATTTGCATTATCATAGCCAACAACCATGGCCTCATATCTCATATCATCTCAACTCACATTAAAGCAATTCATCATATCATCATATCTTTCACATTTCATATTCCATATTTCATTTCATCATCATATAAGCAAATATGCTTCAATCATCTTATTTATATCATTATCACCAATCACATTGATTTTACATCTCATCATATCTCAAATCACATTAATCAATTCATCATTCAAGTGTATATAACCAATGGCATTAACACACATTTTACATGCTCATCACAACATTCACATTATACCAAACATAACATTATTAATATGCATCAACAATGCATTAGAGTTCTTAACACATTTACAATCAAATGTGTGTTAAGTCTCAACATCATATGAATGTATGCAATAATGTAATTTGTACTTACCTTAAAACCAACTCACACCAATCTATACACTTACTCTTCCAAGAATCCTCAACACTTAGGTTAGGGCAATTCAACCTCTTCACAACCTAATCCAAAAGGAATATTAGCAAAATGACCATATGAATAGTAAATTCTGGTTTTGGACTCAACTTAATCCTTATTTTGAAAATTTGTATAAAATAATCTACTTGACTAAAAACTCTAAAATTTTTATAGAATTTAGTTCTACATCTTAAAATCATTCCTTTAAAATTTCAGATGAAACTGAACACAAAATCTTGGTCAAATAGTTCACCCAACCAGACTGCTCCAGTTGCCCTGCATCCTGGCAGCAGTTCTGAACTTTGTGAATTCCGTAAATTAAATTCAATCAACGTGGTTCCAAATTATTTTTCTCAAATACTAGACTCACTAATCAACAACATATCCAAAATTCAATTGGATATTATTTTTCTACATTTTATTAAAAATCCCAAAAGATAGCTGTCTCAGTCAAGCTACCTGCTGGAACAGGTCTAATAAAAATAATCTTTCCAAAATCATAACCATTCCAACTTCAACTCAAAATATTTTTCAGTCATTCTAGACTCATTGAGGTACAAAATATCAAAAATTCACTTCAATAACGTTTTTCAATATTTAATTAAAAATCATACAATTCACAGCATTTACTAATTGAAAAACAGAAAACCAAACTCATGTATTCTATGCTTTCAACTTCACTAAATACAACTCTTACTCTCCCATCACCAACACCAACCTAACTTCTTATCTTCAATTCAATTTCAACACTTAAAAACACACCACAACAAACCTAATCATACTATCAACAACAATTCATCAACCTCAACCACAACTTCAAAAAGAACAAAGGAAATCAAGAGAGAACTTACCAAAGTTGATGAAATTTCACAAATTTCCAACTTAATCACTTGAATCTTCCTTCAATTTGATCTTATAAAATCAAAACTCTTCCTTGCTCTTTTGTCTTTGGAGTACCCGACCAAGAAAAGAAAAAGAAGAAAATGAAAAGGAAATTAGAGACAAAGTCAAATATATGGTCTTCAAACATTCTCCATCAAGTCTTTTAATAATAAAATAATCAATTTTTTCCTCTTCCACTCATTTATTTCTTCTAATTAATTCATTAATTCAATAATAAACAAATATCTTCTTTAGTTGACCATCCATTTTGACTTGTATAAATGTTGTATATATTTCCATATATACAACATATAAACTTTCTCTTCAATTCTTTTTCTTTCCAATTACACATATACATTTAATTCAAATAAAACAACAATTATATCAAAACTTATAGGGCACACTTTGGGATATTACATGGATGAATATTTTTTTTAATTATTATTTGTTTATTAGGTATGTTTCCATGATTGGGTACCTCATTAATTAATTTTCATGTAATTTAAGTTGTTTTTATATTTTGGGATTAATATAAAGGACATGTTTCCACCTTTTGGTGGGTGTTCTATTTAGTTTTAGACATCGGACGATGTAAGGACACGTTTCCATCCTCGGATAGTGTGAGCGAGGATTTTTGTCCCCACTCCCGGTAGAATGGTTCTTGCGACTTCGGCACTGTTTAGGCTCGGGGCCTCAGCGAACACGGACCTAAGTCTGAAGAAAATGGAGTCGCCACTTGGACGGGCCAGGAAAAAAGAAAGGGGTGGATGACTCGATTCCCAAGAAATCCCCAACCCCCTAATGGGTTCGAAAAGTTGGGTTCGGAAAGTTGGGTACGTGTGGGGAAGGTGAGAAATGGCCCAGCACCCCCACAACGCCCGATTCATTGGAACCGGCCTCCTTTATAGATCTTAATATTATAAAATTCTTAAATATAACAATATTATCCATATTACATACAACAATTAAAATAAAGCATCGATATATTAAAAATCAAAACAATGTCCAAACAAAGCAAATAAATGGACACCCATCCGCAGATGGAAACATGTCCTTACATCCCGTGCCTAAATAGGACACCCACCGAAAGGTAGAAACATGTCCTTTACATTGGTTCTAAAATAGAAAAGCAATTTAAATTACATGATATTTAACTAATGTGGTACCAGCAAGTGGAAACATACCTCTTACAACATTTGAAAATCTAAATAAATCGATAAAACTAAATAACCATTCATCATAAATAAATCATTCATTAAAGATATCAATCAAAATATAAAATAAACATCCATCCATGATAAACCAAATAAATCAAGCATTGAATTTAAATAAATCAACAAAGCATTGAAAATAAATTAAAGCATATAATAGACTACATAATCAAATATAAAATTGAATAAAGCAAATAAAGATTCAAATAAGGGCTACTGTTTCTATTTAAGATTCTTTATTTAATGTGTTTAGGGTTTTGGAATTTATGTATTTAAGCTACTATGAGTTTTAATGGAATTGAAATGTATTAAAGTTTTACAATTTAAGAGGTTGATATAATTCTTCGATTAACCAAATGAGTGTTTGAGAAGTGAAATCATGAAATTAGGGTTTGGACACTTTAAAACATTAGGTTTATGATTTACGGTTACTTACTGCGTTGAATTTTAATATTTAGGTTTATAAGGTTTTAAGGTTTAAAAGATTAGGGTTTAGAAAAATTAGGGTTTAATGGTTTTAAGGGAGTTAGGGTTTACTTTTATGGGTTTTGGAGTTGAATTAGGGTTTTAGAATTTTAGAATTAGGGTTTCGGAGAATGCATTAGATTTTAGGATTTGAAAATCAATTTATAATTTTATGAAACTTTATGAAAATAAACAAGATGATTTAAGGTTTATAGAAACAAAAAAGATATTTTTTAGGGTTTGTGGAAAGAAACAGATTCAATTTAGGGCTTTGAAAAGAAAAAGATTCAAATTAGGGTTTTAGTAAATTTTGAAGCAACAAAAACAACAATTTTAAGATTTTTGGAAAACAAAGAAATAATTTAAGGTTTTTAAGCTTTAGAAAAGGTAAATTAAAGTTCTAGGGTTTTTTGAATCAAAAGAGAATATTAGATTATTTAAGCTACTGTGAAGAAATTAGACATTCATACCTCCGTTTCTTGGTTCCACCAAAAATTTCATCTTGGATGAACAAGAATAAAGACAAGCTTTGCGGCCTTTGATGAATTAAATTGCTTGTTTGCTTCTCTAAATAAGTCTGATTGATTTCACTGCCAGAAGGAATTCTTCAAATCCGATTCCCTTTCAAAGTTTTCCTCCTCAATTTCGATCTCCAATTTCACCTCCCTTTTGTGTTGTTTTAGTCTTTATTTATAGAAGATTTTTATGATTAATTTTGGTTATTCAAGGAATATAACATTAATTAAGAAAAGGAAACCGAAACCTAATTGTATTTGGTTTCGAAAAAATTTCACTGGAGAAAAAAAAACTGGTGCGGAAAAATTGAGCTGGCAAAAAAGCTGCCCAGCTGGCTACGGCAGCGGGGCAAAAATTCGCCTGCGGGCCATTTCGCCCGCAGGAAATTCCTGTATGCAAAATGACCCTGGCCATTTTGCTCGCAAGATTTTCCTACGAGCGAAATGGCCAAGCCATTTCGTCCTGCTAGCGAAATGGCTTTGGCCATTTCGCCTCAACTCTTGGGCGACGAATTTTTTCATCGCCGATTTTTTAGTCGCCTATTTTTATTTTTATTTTTATTTTTATTTTTATTTTTATTTTTATTTTTATTTTTATTTTTATTTTTATTTTTATTTTTATTTTTATTTTTATTTTTATTTTTATTTTTATTTTTATTTTTATTTTTATTTTTATTTTTATTTTTATTTTTATTTTTATTTTTATTTTTATTTTTTTTATTTTTTATTTTTTATTAATAAAAATTAGATACTAAAGCAAATATTATTTAATTAAGATAACAAAAAATATTTTGGACTAATTAAAATATATTAGACAACACAAAAATTATTTTGGACTAATTAAAATATATTAGACCGGAGTGGCTCAAAAATTAAGGGTCTACAGTTTGCCTCCTGCTTGAACGATCTGAGACTTTAGAGAGTGAAAAGCAATAAGACTTAATTTTTGATGAGATGGTTACTTGAATTTGTTTTGGGTACCCGAGATTGAATTTGATTTGACTGACCTTTTATCAGTTTCGAATTCTGGCATAACTAGTTGTTTAATTTTATGAATTGTAGGTCTTTACCCACCAAAAATATATCATTATCTATTAGAAATTGGGTCTTTAACCTAGGAACATGGATCTTTATCCATTGGAGATTGGGTCTTTACCCATGAAACAAGGATCTTTATCCATTGGAAATCGGGTCTTTACCCTTGAAATATGGATCTTTATCCATTTGAAATCAGGTCTTTACCCCTGAAACAAGGATCTTTATTCTTCGAACTTTGGGTCTTCACCCTTTGAAATATGGATCTTTATCCATTGGACATTGGGTCTTTACCCTTGAAATATGGATCTTTATCCATTGAAAATTGGGTCTTTACCCTAGGAACATGGATCTTTATCCATTGGAAATCGAGTCTTTACCCTTGAAACATGGATCTTTATCCATTGGAAATTGGGCCTTTACCCTTGAAATATGGATCTTTATCCATTGGAAATCGTGTCTTTACCCTTGAAACATAGATCATTATACATTAGAAATTAGGTTTTTACCCTTGAATCATGGATCTTTATCCATTGGAAATCGGGTCCTTACCCTTGAAAC
Organism: Garcia nutans; assembly: GCA_947685225.1. NCBI lineage: Eukaryota > Viridiplantae > Streptophyta > Magnoliopsida > Malpighiales > Euphorbiaceae > Garcia > Garcia nutans. Next base: position 22,986,401 of record CANTUV010000007.1, on the reverse strand, counting down.
ATGGATCTTTATCCATTGGAGATCGGGTCTTTACCCTTGAAACATGGATCATTATCCATTAAAGATCGGGTCTTTACCCTTGAAACATGGATCTTTATCCATTGGAAATCGGGTCTTTGCCCTGGCTTCAGCTCTTTTAGCTGGACTGACCTTTTGTCTTTTGCATTTTCATTCTAATTTTTTCTTTTGATTGATGATGATTTTTTATTCTTTTGGGAATTCTTTTTCTTGTTCATTAATTAAACATGAACAAAAAATTCAGCCTTTTTAGCTAGCCTTCATATCTTCTCCTTGCCCCCTGCGTGGCAAGATATTCAAAATATTTTGTTTATGCATAAACTCAAAAAATGAAAAGGAGAAGCGTTGCCCCCTGTGTAGGCTCAAACCCATGATTTTCCTATGCGGGCTCTGATTGATGTTTTTGCAGTCTAGTTCTTCGCATAAGCACGTATTTCTTCTTTTACAAAATGACTGGAGCTTCCACAAGCAAATAGGCTTTCCATGCCCCCCTTGATTCAATATCTTCTTTTGATTCTTTAGTTCACAAGGTATTTGCTGTTCACTTTGAAAAGGAATAGACAATAGAAGACAAGAAAGTGTGATGTGATATGCTCATGTATGCATGATGTGTATGAATAATACTTATAGTCATTCCATCAACTCACAGACCGAGGTGATCAACAGAAGTGTTCCCATTAGTTCCTTTTTGACGCTCGTTCAAGTCTTGCATTGGAATGATCAAAAGCTTTGCATTTGTGGCTTTTATCTTCAAGATGTTGAAAACACGAGTGGTGGAGATCCCAAGTTGCAGAGTCAGGGATACATCCTTTTTAAACTATGTTTCAGCATGTCAGTTGATAGCTTCTTCATGACCTTGCCAATAATCATTTCCTTGCCCAATGTGTCCATTGGAGGTTCAACATACTTCCCTTAACTTAAAGGCTTTGTATGACAAAACTTTTTTTTATTTTGATTTTTTTTTTTGAATTTTGATTTTGAAATCAAATGTTGGCTTTGCCAAATTAATGTCAATGCACCTCAGGACTTGATTTTCCAAATTAACATATCTATAACATGACAACCCTAGTTACCGTACTAAACTCAGGAATCATTTCTATTTAAACAAGAATTGTTGCACTTCAGATAGGCACATACACATTACTTGGCCAAAGGTCTCACTGAGTTTAAATATTATCTATCTCATATGCATGCTTATTCAAACTACCTCTACTAATAGACTCTACCTACCAAGAGAGATCAACAGGTCTTTGATAGGCTTGAAATGAGGTCTATAAGGGACACAGGTTTAAGTGAAAGCCATTTTGAGATTGGAGCTGGTGTGACACAATGGACAAACCCTCACACTATAAATTTTTTGTTTGAATTTTAGGCAGCTTGGAGGCAATCTTGCTAGACTCCAACTTCCTTCTATCTTCTTGGCATTAATCTGGATCTTGATTAGGACAGTCTTTGCCCTTGCAAAAAGTTTGGTGCCCAAATTTTTTTTTCTTTTTCTCCCTTTTCTTTCTTTTTACTTTTTTTTCTTACTCTTCCCTTTCTTTGAGTATTTTATCATTTTTGTCCTTCTTCCTTATAGGACTATCAAGTACAGAACTTTCAAGAACTGAATGGTCTTTCTCCTTTTTCTTTGATTTTGATCGAATCTTTGGTTGGGTTTTGACCAATTCAAGTCAAACCGTCCTTATAAACCAAATGGAAGCCTTTTGTTGTCTTAGGTAAAAGAGAACTCAGTTGGCTTTTTGAACCATTTTGGGTTTTCTTTTCTTTTTTTCTTTTCTTTTTTTCTCTTTTTTTTCTTTTCTTTTTCTTTTCTCTTGTCTTCTTTTTTTTTTCATTTTCTTTTCTTCTCTTTTTTTTTCGTTCTAGCTCTAAAAGAGTTGTCTTGTTTGTACCAACTTGGGTTTCCAATAATGGATGATTGGAGTGACATAAATCTTCTTTAATAGGGACAAATCATTTGCTATTTTGATGTTGTCTTGATATATTGGAGATATTAGGTGAACTTCAACTACCCTTATGGTCTTGAGAACATCAACTACCCTTATGGTGTTGATAACACCAACTATTTTTACAGTCTTGGCTATGCATTCCATTCCTTGATCTTCTTGCCTCTTCACCTTAGTGATCATAAGACTTGTCAAAAGTATCACAACAGCTCAGGGTAGGTTATTAGGGTTTGTAAGCCAATGAAAAGAAAGCTAAAATTTTATGAAGGCTCAAGGGAACGACTAGGGATTGATATTTAATAAGGTGGATACTAGTCGTTGGTTAACCAAACAATGCCCAGATCATTTCTCTCTTAAATGAGTAGAGTTCAATTTTTCCTCAAAAGTTTGTCAAAGCATGTTCTAAGACTGACTAGGACCTAGACAAAGATAATTATGCAGGAGCCCTCTCTAAGTAAGCATACACAACTCAATGCTATAGAACAATTCCCTCATCTAGTAAAGTCATTCAAGTCATGATGCCTAGACACAGTAATTTATAAACATCAAGCTAGATTCCTCATCGATTGAGCACCAAAATGAATAAAGACCAACAAGATTTTTGATGAAAGTAATTTATTCAAATAAATTTAAATTTGAAAAACAAGATGGTTCCAATTAAATATTAAAGAAAGCAAAATTGAAAAGCAACATTCAGGATTAGGAAAGTTTATTGAGTTAAGCTTCTTTTCCTTTCATATCTTCAATATCCCCATCTTGAAAGGATGATAAGACAAAATCTTCTTCCAATCCTTTTCCTACCATGAAGATTGCTGGTGGTGGCACTCTATTGAATTTTGGCAAAGGATTGTCTTTTGTGCTGGTCTTATCAGGCTCAAGCAGCTTACTGCTGTCAATTTAATTTTGGATCTCATGTTTTCATCACAAGCATTTGTCTGTCTCATGTCCTTGTGTTTGATGAAACTCACAAAAGGCTTTAGTATTAAATTTTTGGGGTAAAGGATTCGGCAAAGGTCGAGGGGCCAATGGCTGTAATAGTCCCTTCTTTTGTAGCTTGTTGAATGCCCAAGACAAAGGCTTTCCCAAATCTAAAAACTGCCTTCTATTTGCTTGACCAGTCGTATTGACATCAACTTCTTTTTGTGTGCTTTGATTGCTAGGATGATAATTCCCTTTCTCATTCCTTCTTATTGAAAAGTGATTTTTCTCCCTTTCCCACTCTTCAATTTGTAAACCAGCTTGGAGAAGATCTTTGAAATCCCTTATAAGGGTGTGAGACATCCTTTCATGGAGATTGGGCAGGATGCCTCTCACCGTCATCCTTATTTGATCATATTCATCAGGCTTTTTCTTTAGCAAAGCAGCCTTATTTCTCCACCTTTTCACATAGTCCACAAAATTTTCATTTGGTCGTTGCCTAATGGACTCAACTTCCATTAAGGTAACTTCCATTTCAACATTATATCCATATTGTTGGATGAAGGCCTTGTATAGCAGATCCCAACTCTTTTGTGTTCCATCATCTAAGGTATTGAACCAATTTTGGACAACATGGTCCAATGAGAGCATAAAGTACCTTAGAGTTTGAGCCTTAGTAGCTCGGGCATACTGCATGGCAGTGATATACTTAAAAGTAAAAACACAAAACAAAAGTAAAAACACAAAACACATAATGCAACCCACACTTAAAGATTCACATTGTCCTCAATGTGAGCATGCATACTACAGGGAGGGTTTAGATGAAACCTGATTTCCATCGTTCCCATATACGATGTGTAGGGCTCGTTCCACCCATAATGCAATTGGAGCCCATGACTGAGAGGATGAACAACATGTAACTTTGAAATGTACCCAATGTATGGCAACCCTTAAATAGCATTCCTTGAAGAAAACATGTCTCAAAGGGACATGTGAAGGTCGCCTTGGGGTGATCCTCCCGTGCTATAGGAACGTGATAATAATCTTTGTCTTTGTGCAACATGGGCATATCAGCTTTCTGCTCTTCTTCACCACCAAGAGTAGAGGAGATGATTTTTGGGAACTCTTTAAGTTCAACCAAGTTTGGTTGAATCACTTCTTCATCCACTTTAACAATGTCAAGTCCCCTCTCAACAACCTCAGCATCTAAAACTAGCTTACACTCCACAAGTTCTAAATTGGGCATTTCATATTCTCCTTCTAAAGGCATACCCATCTCAAGCTTATTTCCACTTTCTCCTTGGGACTGCATATCATAGATGTTAGAAAGTTGCTTACCTTGCTCCTCTTCTTTCAGCCTACTTGGGAATGGAATTGGTTATAAAGGATTCAGAGGTTCATACAAATGTTATGAAGTTGATGAGTCCAAATTCTCCTCCTCCTTTGATTGACTTGGTTTCTCCATGCTGGGCAGTATCTCCTCGCCATTGTCTTCTTGATTAGTCCCTGCATCAAAGGAATCACAGAAATTGTTATATATCACCTGTTCACTCATCAAATTTGTGATTACCTTGACTTGCTCCAATTGGCTAGGAAATTCCTCCTTTTGGTGTGCTTGGAGTTGATGTGCCAGTTGCCCAACTTGCATTTCCACCCTCTTCAATGATTCCTCCAAAGAATCAAATCTCTCATTGCTCCCTTCCTGATTTTGTGTGCTAATTTGAAGGTAAGCATTCAAATCATCTTCCACTGTGGATTTCTCAAATTGATCATGGTTTTGTGAGCTAATTTGAATGAAGGCATTCAAACTATCTTCCAAAGTGGGTTCCTTAAGCTTATCTTGATTTTGTGCGCTAGTTTGAATGAAGGCATTCAAACTATCTTCAAATGTGGTGTCTTAAGGTAATTTTGATTTGAATATTGCTCTTGAGAGTAAGAGTCTCTTTGGTAAGGTTGAAAAAAATTTGGAGGTGGAATGTGCTGCTGATTTTCCCAAGAAAATTTTGGTTGGCTTCCCCACCTGGGAGTATAAGGATTGGAATATGTGTTATTTCTACCCATTTGCTGGAAACCTTGGTAGTCATATTCTTCATCTTGCCATTCTTGGTATCGTCCAAAACCCATTGAACACGTGTTTGCACTACGGCCTACATTGCCACATGCTGCACATATCTCTTGGCGTGGCATAGGTGCTCTTCCTCTTGCATTTAGCACCTTAAGTTGATTCATCAATTCTGCTAATTGCCATGCCATTTCAGAGTCATCGTTCCTATCATAAACTCCTTCGTGCCTTGAAAACTGCATCTTTACACAAGGCACTTAGAAACTCAAAGAAAACAAACAACAAAAAATTCAAACAAAACAAACAAACAATTTAAAAGAAAACAAAAAAATAATTAAATAAATAAAAAAATATCAAACTATTACTACAACGACAACCCTACCCGGCAACGGCGCCAAAAACTTGTTGCGCTCGAATTAAGTACTACTACAAAGCATCACTCACAAGTATACGAGGTAGTTGTAGCTAAGGTGATCGCCCCAAGGTCGTTTCCCCAAGAAGGTATGGTTCGTAATAGCTTGATTGACAAATTATTTAAATGCGAGAGTTTGTTGTTTGGGATGGTGCGAGAATAATTTAAACCTAAAATTAACGTGCATAGGGATTAGTGTGTGTGATGGGTGTACAAGATCAAATCGATTCTTGGGAAGGTGCCTCAAAGCCTAATTCTCAATTGTCCATTAACATAACCTTGTAATTAATTTGTTCCTTAAGGTTAATTAGTCAATTACCAATCCATTAGTTCTCACATTCATGAATTAACAATGATCAATTCTTTTACATTACGAAATTAACAAAACCCTAGAACTCATATTTCTAATTCATTCATAGGGTGGTCGATTGTATAGTTTCGATATCGGATTTCACCTCTCGGTCCATCATCCAATATACAAAGATTAATAGGTAGCTAATCTATCAACCTAGCATTTAATATAATACAATCAACCAACAACAAGGTACATCAATGTAAATATCAAATCAAAGCATTCAACCAAATATGCTACAAGCCCTAGGCGTGGGTATTTAGCTCAACATCATCAATTTATAATATTCATTCAACTCAATATAAAGCAAATACAAATTGTCCATTGCAATATCAATTCTATTAATACAACAACAACAATAAGAAATGAATTAAAAGAGAGAATAGAAAAACCCCTTGTGAAGATGCCAAGAGTAGGATTGCTAGTCTTCCTCCTAGCTCCACTTGATGTATGATGAAGAACTCAAGCCCTCTTCAATGGTTGATTCCCCTTTGCAATATGGAATGGAGCTTTCTCAAGTCACCAAACCTTTGGATGGAGCTTTCTCAAGTCACCAACCCTTCAATGGATTATGCCTTTGGAAGATGGAATGGAGCTTTCTCAAGTCACCAAACCTTTCATTGAAGCTTCTTCAACCTTCAAGAGCTTGTTAACCCCATTTTATCCCAAAGAACCTCAAAGATCTTATCAATGGAAGATGGAGAAGGTGGAGAGGATGGAAATGGAGATGAAGATGAAGGGACAAGGGAGAGTGTCACTCTCTCCCTCTCCCAAACGTGTAGCAGAAATTTGGCTCCAAGAAGAACCAAAAAGCTCCCTCCAATTTCCCTCTTCTTCTCTTTTTAATTCATTCAAAAACACAACCCATGCCTTCCAACTCACACCATTGTACTTTGTTCCCCACTATTTCTTTGTTTAGTATTTCTTTTGGCAAGCACAAGGTCTTGTTCCCCACTTTGTCCCCCACTTCATGTAGAAGAATTCAAACATATTCAGTGTGACACGGCCAAGCCAAGAGTGGCTTGGCTGTGTCTCTTATTTTTCTTTGGGACACGGCCAAGCCATCTGGTTGTGTCCTTCACTGAGCTTTTTCTTTCTTTCTTTTTCTTTCTTTTCTTTTGGTCTCAATGGTTGACACGGTCAAGCCAGTGGCCGTGTCACACGGCCACTGGCTTGGCCGTGTCATGTGGGTGTGTTTGCTTCTGCTTCTTTTCTTTCCTTCTTTGCTTGCTCCAAGTCTTATTGGCAAGAAATGGGACATGGCCAAGATTGTTGGCTGATAGAGTGAAAATATAGTTATTGTTTTATGCAATTTTAACTCTATTTTTAAATATTCTCCAATTAAATTTGATGAGTTTGATTATTTGAGTTAGAATTACACTTTGTGAGCATGGAAGACAAGGCTAAAGGTTTTTGATGATTAGTAAGGCAAAATTCAAGAAAAATAAGCAAAAAATGAAGGAAAAACATAGGCCACGACCGTGGCCTCCCAAAGGCCACGACCGTGGGATCAATTTCGCCACTGTCTGAGCTAAGAACAAGAAGAAAATAAGTTTGGCAGCTTCATTTCAAAGGCCACGACCGTGGCCCACCAAGCCGACCTAGGCAGCTAAAAAGTTTGACGAAACAGGCAGAATTCACACAGGCCACGACCGTGGCACTCCAAAAGCCACGATCGTGGCCCTTATTTTATGATTTGTGAGCTGCAAATGTTGAAGATGAACTCACCAACCAAGTCTTATTTAAACCTTTTTCAGTTTTTCTCCACTAAAGAAGTTTCCAAGCACTCTATATAAACACATTTCCTCCAAGGATACAAGAGAGCATGAATTAAGAGGATATGTAATAGATTAGATTAGATTCATCCAAATAAATTTAGTTTAGAGCTGTGAAATTCTGCTTCAAGGAGGAGCTCAAGATCCAAGTCAAGATCTTCTTCAAAGAAATAGAGTTTGATCTTTCTTGTTCCTTTTAAATTATGTTTTCATTTACCATTTTGAATATTTGTAATGTTTTTATTTCAATAATGAAGAACTAATCCTTTTTAGGGTTGGTCCCTTTAATTGAATTTATCATGGAGCTATAAATGTCTATTTGGTTAATTTAGTTATCCTTTGATTATTTTGTTGTCTTTAATCTTAATGCTTTGATTATTTGGCCAATGATTAATTGATTTGAGATGTTGTGTGATGGAGCGAGAGTGGAAGCATGACATTAGTCCAAGGAGATAACAATCTTAAGTAAGTTTCTCACTTAGAGATAAGGTTAAACCCTTAAGAGGTTGATTCAAGATTCTCATAAAACTTAATGAATTGATTTAATTACTTATGATCATGAGAGTAGACGTAAGGATTAAAGTTAATATTAGTTCTAGTACTTGAGAGAGACTTGAACTTAATTTAGGAGAATCCAACCATTAATCAAAAGGATGACTGAATAAAATTGATACCTTAGAAAATCCATGATAAATCAATAAAGGTGACCAAACTCTAAGTTTTAAATTATTATAAATTTATTCTTGATTTATTGTCATCATAAAATTAAATTTGATTATCCAAATATTAATCGGTTTAATTGTTTGGTACTTAGAATTAACCTCCTCGTGGGAACGATACTCTACTCATCATTATATTACTTGTTAACGATCTGTGCACTTGCAGATAGTGAGGCTAAGGTCGCAACACTGGCCGTGTCACTGAGTGTGTCCACCTCTGTTTCTTCTTTTCCTTCTGTTCTTTGGCTCAAGATGGGACACGGCCAAGCTTGCTGGCCGTGTCATGTGACACGGCCAGTGGCTTGACCGTGTCACTGAGTGTGTCTCTTCCTGCTTCTTCATTTTTGCTCTTCTTTTCTTGGTTTCTTTGGTTTTGCTCCTTGGATGGGACACAGCCAGAGGCTTGGCCGTGTCTCATGGCCGTGTCATGCTCTGCCCACTTCATTCTTTAAGGGACACGGCCAAGCTAGTTTTGGCTTGGCCATGTCTTGCTTGCTTCATGCTTTTCTTGCACTGTTTTGATCTTCCAAGTGTGTTTTTGCACCTAAACCTAAAAACAACACTTTAAACACACTTAAAACAAAAATCAATCAAAACATTAACTAAAAACACATAAAAATCATACTAAAAACAAGTACAAAAATGATCTAAACACCAGTACCGTTATACCTAGTGAAGGAAGGCATCTTGAACTTATAAGGGACCTCCTCATCTTGTTCAAATAGTTTGTCGATCTCAGACATCTCTTCGATTTTCAGCTTCTTCTCAAATTTCTTTTCTGAATCAGCAATCATCTTTTCAACATCAGAAGCTTCGATTTTCTCCACAGTTGTCTTCTCAACAACCTTTGACTCCTTTTTGTCTTGAGGATCTTAGTAGTATTGAGCCCAATCATCATCATCAATGATCACCTTATCATCATCAAAAGCTACTTCACCAACTTTAGCCTTCCCTTTGTCCTTTGGCTTCTTGGAGCTAGCAGACACTTTGGCATTATTTCCTAAAATTATAGCCAGTTGATTCTTTATGGTCTCGGCCATTGCCTCTTTTATTTCTTCTATCTTGGCATTAAGGGAATCATCCACCATTCTTTGAATTTGTTCAGGCTCCATTGCTTTTAGTGAAAAAGAGATTGAGTTGTTAGTAGATTCATCGTCTCCGGCGTAGGACGGATGGTCGTAAGCTTTTGACCTATCGTAATCCAGGGCTGTGAGCCAGAGAGGATCAATGATATGAGATGCAAATGTATGCATGTATGCATGTATGCACAAACAATCAAAGAAGAAAGATAATTAGGATGTTCCTTCCAACCTTATAACATGCGAACACGAATGGCGAGTCTCTTTTCCTAGGTAAATGGTTAACAAAATACCAGCATGGGGTATCTTGTTTTTGAATATTTCCCTCTAAAGTTTCAACCAATAGTTATATTTTCAAAAATGGAAATCAGTTCATAATAATTCTCATTAATTAGGTTTTAATCCATTCAATCAACTATAGTAGCTTTTATGCTACATTAGATTAAAACTAAATTAAGAGGTTTATTATAGATAGATTACTCACTTGAAAAAAGTAACTAATGATTCATGCCAAAAACAAGCCCATGATTAATTATTTCTTAGTATAAATTAGGCTCACAATTGATTTTTGGTATTTTGTAATTGATCTAAATAATTTGCAAGCTCTTTGTAGAAAAGGTTGGATGAAAATAATTTTGTTTCTAAGCCCATTGTAAAAAGATTTTAGAAAAAATGGATTTTGGGCTTAGTATTTGGGTTATGAGCAAAAGAATTTTTTATTTGTTTTTAGAAAATTCTTATGTCCAAAGGCCATCTTGAAAAGTTTTGAAAATAGCTTTGGTCTTTTAGACTTTAAAGAAAATTTTATTTTGAGCTTGCAATGTACTTAGGTCATATTAGAAAAATAGCAAACCAAATAAGCCATGATTTAAGCCAAGTCAAATTAACCATAGTCAAACAACATGCATTTGTGGTAAAACACAAGGAAAGTAACTAGGCCAATTACATGAGCTTTAGTCTTTGGGTTGAAAGGCTTAGGTTCCCATAGCAAGTATATACCAAATGGTACGAGTCTATGAGTGGTTATTCCATGCTCGATCTCCATACCATGAGTGAAAGTATGGTATCCCTTATATAATACAACACGGGTAACACGGGCGTCCTAACTCATGCACACAATGCAATCTAATATGATGCAATGGATAATATCATTATAAGAAAGAATAGTATAATATAAAGACCAATAGAATCAACTTCTCTTATCCCCAGTGGAGTTGCCACTGTGAGTGGGGATTTTCGCCCCCACTCCCGGTGGAATGGTTCTTGCGACTTCGGCACTGTTTATGCTCGGGGCCTTAGAGAACACGGACCTAAGTCTAAAGAAAATGGAGTCGCCACCCGGACGGGCAAGAAAAAAAGAAAGGGGTGGATGACTCAATTCCTAAGGAATCCCCAACCCCCTAATGGGTTCGGAAAGTTGGGTACGTGTGGGCAAGGTGAGAAATGGCCCAGCACCCCTCACAACGCCCGGTTCATTGAAACCGGCCTCCTTTATAGGTCTTAATATTATAAAATTCTTAAATATAACAATATTATCCATATTACATACAACAATTAAAATAAAGTATCGATATATTAAAAATCAAAACAATGTCCAAACAAAGCAAATAAATGGACCCATCCGCAGATGGAAACATGTCCTTACATCTCGTGCCTAAATAGGACACCCACCAAAAGGTAGAAACATGTCCTTTACATTGGTTCTAAAATAGAAAAGCAATTTAAATTACATGATATTTAACTAATGTGGTACCCACCAAGTGGAAACATACCTCTTACAACATTTGGAAATCTAAATAAATCGATAAAAGTAAATAACCATTCATCATAAATAAATTATTCATTAAAGATATCAATCAAAATATAAAATAAACATCCATCCATGATAAACCAAATAAATCAAGCATTGAAAATAAATTAAAGCATATAGTAGGCTACATAATCAAATATAAAATTGAATAAAGCAAATAAAGATTCAAATAAGGGCTACTGTTTCTATTTAAGATTCTTTATTTAATGTGTTTAGGGTTTTGGAATTTATGTGTTTAAGCTACTGTGAGTTTTAATGGAATTGAAATGTATTAAAGTTTTACAATTTAAGAGGTTGATAAAATTCTTTGATTAACCAAATTAGTGTTTGAGAAGTGAAATCATGAAATTAGGGTTTGGACACTTTAAAACATTAGGTTTATGATTTACGGTTACTTACTGTGTTGAACTTTAATACTTAGGTTTATAAGGTTTTAAGGTTTAAAAGATTAGGGTTTAGAAAAATTAGGGTTTAATGGTTTTAAGGGAGTTAGGGTTTACTGTTTTGGGTTTTGGAGTTGAATTAGGGTTTTAGAATTTTATAATTAGGGTTTCGGAGAATGCATTAGATTTTAGGATTTAAAAATCAATTGATAATTTTATGAAACTTTATGAAAATAAACAAAATGATTTAAGGTTTATAGAAACAAAAAGATATTTTTTAGGGTTTGTGGAAAGAAACAGATTCAATTTAGGGCTTTGAAAAGAAACAGATTCAAATTAGGGTTTTGGTAAATTTTGAAGCAACAAAAACAACAATTTTAAGATTTTTGGAAAACAAAGAAATAATTTAAGGTTTTTAAGCTTTAGAAAAGGTAAATTAAAGTTCTAGGGTTTTTTGAATCAAAAGAGACAATTAGATTATTTAAGCTACTGTGAAGAAATTAGACATTCATACCTCCGTTTGTTGGTTCCACCAAAAATTTCTTCTTGGATGAACAAGAACAAAGACAAGCTTTGTGGCCTTTGTTGAATTAAATTGCTTGTTTGCTTCTCTCAATAAGTCTGATCGATTTCACTGCCAGAAGGAATTCTTCAAATCCGATTCCCTTTCAAAGTTTTCCTCCTCAATTTCGGTGTCCAATTTCACCTCCCTTTTGTGTTGTTTTAGTCCTTATTTATAGAAGATTTTTATGATTAATTTTGGTTATTCACGGAATCTAACATTAATTAAGAAAGAAAACCGAAACCTAATTGTATTTGGTTTCGAAAAAATTTCGCTGGCGAAAAAAAAACTGCTACGGAAAAATTGCGCTGGGCGAAAAAAAAAACTGCTGCGCAAAAATTGCGCTGGAGAAAAAGCTGCCTAGCTGGCTGCGGCAGCAGGGTGAAAATTGGCCTACATGCCATTTCGCCCGCATTTCGCCGCAACTCTTCGGCGACGAATTTTTTCGTCGTCGATTTTTCCGTCGCCGATTTTTATTTTTATTTTTATTTTTATTTTTATTTTTATTTTTATTTTTATTTTTATTTTTATTTTTATTTTTATTTTTATTTTTATTTTTATTTTTATTTTTATTTTTATTTTTATTTTTATTTTTATTTTTATTTTTATTTTTATTTTTATTTTTAATTTTATTTTTTTTATTTTTTATTAATAAAAATTAGATACTAAAGAAAATATTTTTTTTAATTAAGACAACAAAAATTATTTTGGACTAATTAAAATATATTGGACAACATAAAAATTATTTTGGACTAATTAAAATATATTGGACTGGAGTGGGTAAAAAATTAAGGGTTTACAGATGGGTGTCCATTTATTTATTTTGTTTAAATATTGCTTCGATTTTAATATAATGATGCTTTATTTTTAATTATTGCATGTAGTATGGATAATATCATTATATTTAAGAATTTTATAATATTAAGACCTCAAAAGGAGACCGGTTCCAATGAACCAGGCGTTGTGGTGGTGCTAGGCCATTTCTCACCTTCTCCACACGTACCTAACTTTTCGAACCCATTAGGGGGTTGGGGATTTCTTAGGAATCGAGTCATCCACCCCTTTCTATTTTTTCAGCCCGTCTGGGTGGCTACTCCATTTTCTCCAGGCTTAGGCCCGTGTTCTCTAAGGCCCCGAGCCTAATAATGCCGAAGTCGCAAGAACCATTCCACTGGGAGTGAGGGCAAAAATTCCTCTCACAATAGCTTATTTTAGGCCCTATTAAAATATATCAATCCAATTAAGGATTTGGAATTAACACCGATCTAACTAGGGCCAAAGTCAAGGGTCTACAGAGTGAAGGAAGCTTGGGTTTTCATTCAAGTAACAAGTCAGTTTCTTCAACCTTTGGTGATTTTGAATGATATTGGCTATAATTAGAGTTAGTAATTAAATATTGGGTTTTATAAGGGGTGTAGCTAATTTTGAATTAGAGGAGGTTAAAAGGGATTTATGGTTGCTAATATAGGTTTCTAATACCATTTTTGAAACTTAAAATTGATTAGGTATTGATTGAGCTAATTGGTGAAAATAGGAGAAGATAGTAGAAAGAAATGAAGTTGTGATGGATGGAATTTGTTCCTTCAATTAGAGCTCTAAAAAGGTAAGTATATACTTAGATAATGCTCTTTTCTTTGGTTTGTATTATCCTATGTTGATATGTCCATGTTATGTTGATGAAAATGGTGTGAAAGAGTGATTCTGGGATGCCATGGTCATGGCCAACAGCCGTAGGATCTGAATTGGAGCTATCTCGGATGAAAATGGTGGTGAAACAGAAGCAAAATGAATGCCATAGGCATGACCCTTGATTCCATGATCATGGTGGTTTTCAAAGGTGTTTTACAGCTTCATTTCACATCCCACGGGCGTAGCTATTGATTGCCACGATCGTGAGGCTGGTTTCTTGAGGTTTATCATCGTATTTCGCACTATATGGGTGTAGTAAATGGCTTGCATAGCTAAGTCTTTATATATATTATATTAAAAATGTATTTGTGATTATAAAGTGGAGAATTATGATAAAAATATGTTGATTATGTTAATTATTGATGAATTGATGAGTTACATGGTGAAAAACTCATATAGGAATAGTGTGGAATGTTGTTTATTGTCTTATACTTTATCTAGTTGCCAGAAGATTGCGTTTAGTGATTGGCATGCCATACATGATGGGGTGAGACACTAGGTATCATAGAGATGTTACCACGCCCCTGAGCGAGACACATGAGGTGTCATATTGATGATTACACTGTGGATGAGACATTGGGTGTCACAGATGTATTTACGTCCACTAGTGAGACAAAGAGGTGTCATTATTGATGAGATAGGCAAAAGCAATGGTTCTAGAAGTAGGTTATTATATAAGATTATTGGGCCCAATGCATGATGATTGTTTATGTATATACTAAAGATGAGAATGTATGTAACATTAAAACCTTATGCATGTACATATACATTTGTTATAGTAATGTTGCATTATCAAGTATATACCACTGAGCTATGGGCTTAGCATGATTTATTTATAGCGCAGGTGACAAGATAGAAGCTGAAAGTCCTTCTAGACTATGATAGGTCTAGTTACAGGTTGGATAATAGAAGCCTCTTGTTGCCATAGATCAAGCCTATGCATAACATGTTAATATACTTTTTAGTTGGTGTAGATGTAATATCTATTTTGTAAAATATAATGAATTGAAACATGATTTAAAGATGTTTTGTAAATAAGTAATATCATGTTCCCATATTTATGAATGTATGTATGAAAATATGGGATTTTGGGATGTGAGTGTATGGAAATATTTGGAGAAGTATTAGATATTCACAGGTTTAATTGATTGGATTTTGTAATACTCGAATTTTAAATGAAACTCTAGCAAAATTTCTATAAACTTATTTATTTTTCTTATACCTATGTATTTATCTATATAATACTATAAACTAGTAACTAAATAACGAAGGTTGATAAGGTACTATAGTAACATTTTGGTAATGCTCTTGTACCCTGTCTATTCATACTACATATATGAAGATATGTGTACTATGTGTGTGTAGGTTACGAGGGTGTTACATGGGGCATCCCAATTCGACATGGTACACTCATGAAGTGCAATTAATGTCCCACATCAAATTAAACCCAACTAAACCTTCAAAATAAACCTATTTAGGGTTTTAAAGGTTGAACTAGCTTATTTTAGGCCTTAATAAATTGTACCAATCTAATCAAAAGCTTAAAATAGGATTAAGCTTGCAAAGAATGGATTGATTATAAATTAGGCCTTTCTTTAATTAGCATCAGACTAACTAGGGTCAAATTCAAGGGTCTACAGTTTGCCTCTGCTTAAATGATCTTGAATTTATTCAAAGAGTGAAAAGCAACATGACTTGGAGCTAAATTTTTATAAGGATCATATTCTAGACCCGAGAATCTAGTTTGGGTTTTGGACCCGAGATTGGTTTGGATTGTAGACCTGACACTGAATCTAGGTTCTCGACTTGAGCTAGGACTTGTTCTCTTTCCTAGAATGATTTTGGGTTCTCGACCCAAGACTGGATTTGGGTTCTCAATTAGAGACTGGATTTTGATTTGGGTACTCGACCTAAAACTAGATTTGGGTTCTCGACCTGAGACTATATTTGGATTCTTGACCCGAGACTAGATTTGAATTCTCAACCCAAAACTGAATTTGATTTGGGTACTTGACCCGAGATTGAATTTAATTCAGGTACTCGACTCGAGACTAAATTTGGGTTCTCAACCTGAAATTGGATTTGATTTGGATACTCGACATGAGATTGGATTTTGGGTTCTCGACCCAAGACTAGATTTTAGGTTCTCGACCCGAATCTGAATTGGTTGGGTTTTAGACTCGAGGTTGGTTGAGTTCTAACACTAGGTTGGTTGGGTTATGGACCAAAAACTGGGTTGGTTGGGTTCTGGATCCGAGACTTAATTTGAGTGACTTTCTGTCAGTTGAGAGTTCTAACTGTCTTCTAGCCAATTATTCCATTTTTCAATGGATTGTGGGTCTTCACCCTCAAAATGGATCTTCATCCTTGGGCATCAGATCTTCACCCTTCAAAATCAATCTTCATCCTTAGACATCATGTCTTCACCCTTCTAAATGGATCTTCATCCTTGGACATTTGGTCTTCACCCTTCAAAATGGATCTCCATCCTTAGACATTTTTCCTGCATTGACTTCAGCTCTTTTAGCTAGACTGATCTTTATCTTTTGCACCTCCATTCATTTGAGATTTCTAATTTTCTTCTTGTTCCATTCTTTTTATTCTTCCTTTTACAAAAAAAAAAAAGTTAGCTATTTTTTAGCTAGTCCTCATATCCTCTCTTTTCTCCCTACGTGGAAAAATATTGAAAGTGAGTCTAAAAATATTTTGTAAATGTATAAACTCAAAAATTGAAAAGAGGAAGTTTTGGCCTCTGTGTAGGCTCTTACCAATGGTTTTTTTCCCATGCAAGCTCTAATTGATGTTTTTGTATTGTCTAGTTCCTTATACGAGAATGCATGTCAATTTTTGTAAAGTGGTTGGATCTTTCTCAAGCAATGGGCCTTCCATGTTGTAGACCCTTAATTTTTGACTCAGTCCAATACGATATTTTTAAACAGTCTAAAATAATTTTTGTGATATTTTAATATTTATTATTTATTTTAATAATATTTATTACTTTTAATATTTATTTTTAATATTTAAAATATAAAATATAAAAAATATAAAAAAAGATTAAATAAATAAATAAATAAAAATCGATGACGACGAATTGGCCTGTGGCCAGCGCCCAGCCCGCATCTCGCCCGGGCCCACGCGCAGTTTTTTTCAAAACCCTATTTTACTTGGTTTTTAATTTTATTTCCTAAACAGTTTTTATTTCATTAACCAATTAGTACCATCAAAGGCATCATACTCTGTCTTTGTTATTGTTCAACCATAATTCAAATTGTGGTGGAACCAACAATGGAGGTTTGAGTTTCTATTGACTTATTTATGTTTACATTAGCTTCATCATTCAAATTGATCAATTGTTTAAACATACAATAGATGATGTTTTTGTTATTTGATCAATACCATATAGACTTTATTTAAAACCCTAAAAATTATTTTTCAAGACCCTAATACCTTAATACCCGTAAAACTAATTTTTGAAATCTAAAACCCTAATTACACTTTTCTAAAACTACAAAATAATAATCTGTTTTCTCAAAACTATAATCAATTCTATTTTTCTAAGATTTACAGTAGCATGTTTCTTCCAATTTTGAAACCCTATTTTAAAAATATTAAATCCTAAAATCTTAATTTTCAACACCAAAACCTACAACTCTAAAAGCCAGTTTCTTCCAATTTCAAAACCCTATTTGCTGCCCCTGACCCCGCAAGGGGTGCTGCCCCTTGACCCTGCCTGCTAACCAACTAGTGGGACCGTCGTATGGGTTCACCGAAGGGGTCAATATTTATTTGTGTATTATAAGCCTTTGTGTTTAACTCCCTTTATTTAAAAATCCTAATTTGGTTATTAAAATTCTAAAACCCTAAATTTATACATTTATTACTTTATTTAATTTTAAATTTGATTATGTAGTTTATTATATGTTTTGGTGATTGATTTATTTAATTTTGATATTTGATTTGTTTATCATGGATGGATGATTTCTTTATTATTTTTATTTTGGTATTAAAAATTGTAAGAGGTATGTTTCCATGATTGGGTACCTAATTATTTAATCTTTATGTAATTTAGATTATTTTCATATTTTGGAATTAATGTAAAGGATACGTTTTCACCTTTCAGTGGGTGTACTATTTAGTTTTAGATATAGATGATGTAAGGACATGTTTCCATCCTTGGATGGGTGTCCATTTATTTGTTTTGTTTGGACATTGTTGTGATTTTAATAAAGTATTTATTTATTCTTATGATCGCATGTAGTATGGATAATATCGTTATATTTAAGAATTTTATAATATTAAGACCTGAAAAGGAGGCCGGTTCTAATGAACCGGGTGTTGTGGGGGTGCTGGGCCATTTCTCATCTTCCCCACACATACCCAACTTTTCAAACCAGTTAGGGGGTTGGGGATTCCTTAGGAATCGAGTCATCCACCCCTTTCTTTTTTCTGACCCGTCTGGGTGGTGCTTTCATTTTCTCTGGGCTTAGGCCTGTGTTCTCTAAGGCCCCGAGCCTAAACAGTGCCAAAGTCACAAAAACCATTCCACTGAGAGTAGGGGCCAAAATCCCTGCTCATAGTGGCGAATCCACTTGGGATAAGAGAAGTTGTTTCTGTTGGTTTTTATATTATTCTATTCTTTCTTATCATGATATTATCCATTTCATCATATTAGATTGCATCGTATGCGTGAGTTAGGACGCCCATGTAATATCCTCATATATGCCCTAGAAGTTGTGATTATGTTGTTGTTGTTGTTATATAATTGGATTGAATATATGTGTTAAATTACAAGAGAAAAGAAATAGAGAAAAGAATGTTTATGTATTTGTGATTTGGGAAAGAATTTAGGGTTTAGAGAGAATGGTATATGTTGTGTATATGATGATATATATAACATATAAGTTGGTCAAAATGAAGAGTCAAGGAAAGAAGATATTTATTTTTTTGTTAAGTGTGAAGTTACTATAAAGGGCATGTAATGAATGGTAATCAAGACAAATGGTATAAGGGTGTTTAGGTAATTACTCTTGTTGAATCACTTGGTAGAGATTTAAAGAGGTGATATTTTGTCTTTTCTTCATTTCCTTCTTCTTCTTCTCTTCTCCACGTTGGTTGGCTCCTCCTTAGACAAGAGAGAGCAAAGTGAGATTTGTTTAATTCTAACATCAAATTGAAGGGAGAATCAAAGGATTTAATTGAAGATTTGTGGAATTCAACAACTTAGGTAAGTTCTTTCTCTTGATTTTCCTTTGTTCTTTTGAAATTGTGTTTGGGATTGGTGAGTTGATATGGATGGTTGATTAAGTGTGTTTGTGATGTGTTTTTAAGCATTAAGTTTTGAAGGAAGTGAATTGTCATTGATTTGGGAAGTGAAGAAGTCTTGGAAAGGAAGTGTTTAGAAGTGGTGCTTAAGGTAAGTACACACTTGTTTCTCTTGCTAATTGAAGTTGTTTGAAAGTTTGATTGTTATATGTTGGTGATGAAAATGTTGTGATGAGTATGTAAAATAATTGCTAATGATGTTGATTATGTCCATTTAAATGAGGTTATGTTGTGTACAATGTGTTTTAAGTTAACCAAAAGAAGTTTGGCTACATTTAGGGTTTATGTATGAGAAACGTAATTTGGGACGGTCGCTATTAGTCTTGGGCGGTCGCTATTTAGTCATGTGCGGTGGCGACTTAGGTCGGACTTCTGACCGCGAAACCTACTGTGATAGGGTTTCATCTTTTGATTGTGAAGTGCGGTCGCAACTTAGGTCGGGCTTCTGACCGCGAAATCTACTGTGATAAGGTTTCATCGTGTAACTGTATGGCGCGGTCGTATTCAGGTGAGGCGCGACCGCTAGAAGTGTTCTGTTCTGCTTTATTTGAAGCAATTTAATTTTTGTAACAAGATTCTCAAATACATGTTAAATAGATCATCCATATGAGTTGTCAAGGATCAAAATAGAGATCATTTGTCTAACATCATTATTGAGATTGAACAATGTTATATTATGTATTGTGAATGGTAATGTATTATATTGTTTGCATAACGTGACTAGAGTTATGACTTAAATAGCGCGAAAGAGGCGATGATCATTCAAAAAGGTACGTACAATGTAATTTGTTATGATAAACGTTTTAATAATGAATGATGTTAATGTGTCTTGAGAAATGATTGAAATGAAATAAATAGACATATTGTTTATATGACGATGAATTTAAGATACATATGCAATGAAATTAATGATGTATGTTCGAATAATGACATGTTCGTGTAGTTAATGTAATTGGTGTTGTATATATATATATCAATAATGATGTGTATGATGTGAAGCCATTGTGATTGGCTATGATGATTCAAATGTGATATAATGAATGAAATGTGATATGATGATTCAAATGTGCAATGATGATTTAAATGTGATATAAAGCCATTGTGATTGGCAATGATGATTCAAATGAGATGTGAAGCCATTGTGATTGGCTATGATGATTCAATTGAAAGAGATAAGGCATGTTTGCCTAATTGATGATGAGATTGATAATGAAATAATAAATGAATTGTGTAACTAATGTGTTATTCGATTTCAGAGTTCTGGGTTTGGAGGCATGCCTATAAAATGAAAAAGGTAACAGTCTTGCCGGGTTGAGGATCTCTTCATTTTGAGTTGAATTGAGATCCAAGAGACTGGGTCTGTTACACTATGAGAAATTGTAATTATGAGATATATGATTGGTAACAGTCTTGCCGGGTTGAGGATCACCTCGAGTTTAGCTGAGTTGATGATCCAAGAGACTGGGTCTGTTACGCTATCCATGGATAGAGATATTGATATATGATGCCTACGGGCTTGATAATTATGATTATAGACCAAAGCAGTAACTCTGAACTTTGAATAACATATTAGTGTTTTGGGCCCGAGTCTGTCTTTATTGTCAATGTGAAATGCAAGTATTGAAATATTGATTGTGAGTATTAATACTGAATTATGCTTGGTGAATTGTGAATAATATAATGTTATTAAGTGTAATATGTAAATGAATTGTGATTTATGATTTGTATGATATGTAATTTGTGTATTGCAATAATGAGTGATATGATGTGTAATGTGTGTATTGCAATAATGAGTGATATGATGTGTAATGTGTGTATTGCAATAATGAGTGGTATGATAGGTAAAGTATGTATTGCAATAATGATTGGTATGGTATATATAATGTAGGGGTATTAATATATTGGTTTTGAGTATTGGTGATGCATTGGGGTTGGTGATAATATTATGTATATATGTACATCATATATGAAATTAGCTATGATATATTAAAGATGAAATTAAAAAGAAAAGAAGATATGATAAGAACTAATTATATATTGAATTGATGTATCATTATATGTCAATACTTCTATACTATATGTGTATATCTTTATAGTTGGACTACTAAGCTCTCGGGCTTAGCGCGGGTGTTTATTCGCGCAGGTATATAGATGGAAGATATGAAGTCTTTTATTATGCCACAAGAAGAGTAAAGTTTGTCGAGACCAACTAGAGGGTAATGCATACATGTATAAATTTTTAATTATCATGTATTTCTGACGAGAGAGTATTTATATGTATAAATGAAGTTTTGATAAAGATAATGATATTGTAAATGTTATTTAAATTAATGTATTATGGTTTGAACTCTGTTACAGGTTTTTAAAAGGTAACGAAAAGTGACATCCTTATACTTTATATATTTACTGTATGTATACTAGGTATACGTATAGTACTTATATAGGGTATCGGGGTGTTACAGCCCATGTAAACTGTGTTGTGTTATGTAAGGGATACCATACTTTCACTCAAGTTATGGAGATCGAGCATGGCATAACCACTCAAAGCCTTGTACCTTTTGGTATATACTTGCTATGGGAACATAAGCCTTTCAACCCGAAGACTAAAGCTCATATAATTGGCCTAGTTACTTTCCTTAGGTTTTTACCCCAAATGCTTGTTGTTTGACTATGGTTAATTTATCTTGGTTTAAATCATAGCTTATTTGTTTTGTTCATATTCTAATATGACCTAAGTACATTGTAAGCTCAAAATAAATTTTTCATTCAAGTCTAAAAGACCAAAGCTATTTTCAAAACTTTTAAAGATGGTCTTTGGACATAAAGCGTTTATAAAAATAAATCAAAAAATTATTTTCTCATGACTTAAATACAAAGTCAAAAATTCATTTTTTCTAAAAATCTTTTTTACAATGGGTTGGTAAAAGTAGGGGATTTCATTTTCCCCAATGATTTTGTTGTCATTGATGTAGATGAAAATGTGGATGTTTCGCTTATCCTTGGTACGCCATTTTTTAATACAGCCCATGCCCTTATCGATGTCCATGATGGCACATTGACCTTAAGAGTGGAAAATGAGAAAGTTATTTTTAATATACATTATGCTATGAAGCACCCACTTACACTCAATGAGGTGGATTCATACAATGATATCATTGAGAATGAAACATTAAATTGTGTTACTAACATTGTTTCCATGGATCCCCTTGAGTTGTGTTTATTGCAGGATAATATTGAGGATCAGGAAGCACTGGAGCAACTTGCTTATCTTAAAGCAAGCAAGTCATTTCAGAGTCAGGAATATGAAACCAATGAAATGCCAAAAGAATAAAAGTTGCGACCATCTGTGATTGATCCACCTAATTTAGAACTCAAGATCCTTCCGGATCATCTTGAGTATGGATTTCTGGGAGAGGAGAATAAATTGCTAATTATTTTAAGTTCCCACCTATCTTCTGAGCAAAAGGTAAAACTCATTGAGCTATTACAAAAACATAAGCAGGTTATAGCTTGGAAGATAGCAGACATCAAGGGTATTAGTCCGTCCTATTGCACTCACAAAATACTAATGGAGGATGAGTTCAAGCCAGTGGTGCAACCACAACGGAGATTAAACCCTAAGATAAAAGTAGTTAAAGCTGAAGTGATCAAGCTACTTTATGCTGGAATTATATATCCAATTTCAGATAACTCTTGGGTGAGTCTGGTTCAAGTAATACCAAAGAAAGGAGGGACAACGATGGTTCCTATTGAGAATAATGAGCTAATTCCAACAAGAACAGTTACAGGTTGGAGGGTTTGCATTGACTACCGAAAGTTGAATGATGCAACTAGGAAGGACCATTTTCCTTTGCCCTTCATTGATCAGATATTGGAGAGATTGTCCGGGCACGAGTATTACTGATTTTTGGATGGCCTTTTAGGCTACTTCCAAATTCCTATTGCCCCAGAAGACCAAGAGAAAACTACATTCACCTGCCCATATGGGACATTTGCATATCAAAGGATGCCATTTGGATTATGCAATGCACTTGCAACTTTTCAACGGTGCATGGTGACAATCTTCGATGAGCTCATTGAGGATATTATGGAAGTGTTCATGGATGATTTCTTGGTTTATGGCAGCTCATTTGAAGGTTGTTTGGAAAACCTTGAGAGAGTCTTGATAACATGTGAGGAAATAAACCTAGTACTTAATTGGGAAAAATGTCATTTCATGGTTCAAGAAGGAATCGTGTTGGGACACAAGATTTCAAGCAAGGGTATTAAGGTGGACCGGGCTAAGGTGGAAACCATTGAAAAACTGCCACCCCCCACATTAGTCAAGGCTATTAGAAGCTTTTTAGGACATGAAAGCTTCTATCAGAGGTTTATACATGATCGTCCTCTAACAAGACTCCATGAGAAGGATGTTCATTTTGTGTTTGATGAAGAATGTTTAAGAGCTTTCACAACTCTTAAGGAGAAATTGACCCATGCCCCAATCATGGTAGCTCCTAATTGGAATTTACCATTTGAACTAATGTGTGATGCAAGTGATATAGCAGTGGGGGCAATTTTGGGTCAATGCAAAGAGAAGTATTTTCAGCCCATTTATTATGCAAGCAAGACGTTGAACGCAGCCCAGGCCAATTACACAACTACAGAGAAAAAACTTCTAACTGTGGTTTTTGCTTTTGACAAGTTTAGATCATATTTGATCTTGTCCGAAGTGATTGTGTAAACGGATCACTCGTCTTTGAGGTATTTATTTGCCAAAATAGATGCAAAGCCTAGGCTAATTCATTGGGTTTTGTTATTGCAGGAGTTTGATTTGAAGATTCAAGACAAAAAGGGAGCTGAAAATCTGGCAACAAATCACCTTTCACGCTTAGAGAACCCAACGTTGGACAAGTTAGAAGAAGGAAACATTGATGATTATTTCAATGATGAGCAGCTTTACGCCATGGTAAGTGTTTCAACTTTTGATGTACCGTGGTTTGCAAATTTTGCTAATTACTTGGCTGCTAGGGAACTCCCTAAAGATATGATATATCAAGAGAAGAAGAAATTCTTTTCTGACTTGAAATATTACTTCTAGGAGGATCCTTTCTTGTTTAGGTTATGTAAGAACCACATGATATGGTGTTGCGTGGCATGGCCTGAAATGTTGAATATTCTTTATCATTATCATGCTGGACCAGCTGGGGGTCATATGGGAGCCTATAAGACTGCATAAAAAGTGCTAGAATCAGGATTTTATTGGCCCACACTATTTAGGGATAGCTATGATTTTGTGAAATGTTGTGATCATTGTCAGAGAACTGGAAACATCTCCTCTTGTGATGAGATGCCCCAAAATGGAATTCTAGTGTGTGAAGTCTTTGATGTATGGGGAGTCAATTTTATAGGACTATTTCCTAGTTCTTTGGGTAACAAATATATTCTTGTAGCTATAGACTATGTTTCCAAATGGCCTGAAGCCCAAGCTTTAGCAACAAATGATGCCAGGGTAGTGATGAGGTTTTTGAAAAAGTTATTTTCAAGATTTGGTAGACCAAAAGTGATCATAAGTGATAGGGGTACTCACTTTTGTAACACTCAGCTTGAGAAGGTTTTCAAAAGTCTAGGTGTTACACATAGGTTCTCTACTCCTTACCATCCCCAAACTAGTGGCCAAGTTGAGAACACGAATAGAGAAATAAAAAGGATCCTTAAAAAAAACTGTAGAGCAATCCCGAAAGGATTGGTCTGAGAAATTAGACAATGCTCTATGGGCCTTTAGGACAGCATTCAAAACTCCATTAGGTACTTCACCATTTAGGCTAGTATATGGAAAGGCTTGTCGCTTACTTGCAGAGATTGAACATAATGCTTATTAGGCTGTAAAACAGATTAACCTTGATCTAGCTAGTGCAAGTGACAGGAGAAAATTGCAAATGAATGAGCTAGATGAATGGAGATTACAAGCTTATGACAATGCAAGGATGTATAAGGAGTGGACTAAGAGATGGCATGATGCTCACATTAAGAAACGGAATGAGTTTCAAGTTGGCAATTAGGTATTATTGTACAATTCTATGCTTCGAGTTTTTCCAGGTAAGTTAAAATCAAGATGGTCTAGTCCATTTACAATCAAAGAGATTTTTCCCTATGGGACAATTGAAATTACTCACCCAGAGAACGGGACTTTTAAGGTTAATGGGCAAAGGCTTAAACTGTATTTAGGGGGAGACTTGAGTGAGTTGAAAGAGGTTTTATACCTCCAAGATTAAAGATGAACCAATCCCAAATGTCCAACTAATATGACGTTAAAGAAGTGCTGTGTGGGAGGAAACCCACTATTTTATTTGTTTTGATATTTGTTTCTTTATTTTTCAAGTTTTTAGTTTGTTTTGTTATTTTTTTTATTTATTTTTATTCTTCTATCATTGGTTGGTGGTGTGTTTTCCTTGAATTCATTTGAATTTGTAGAGGAAATTTTCTTTGAGGGGTAACTTAAGCTTATTTGGGACATGCCCATGTGAGTGGGCGTGTCATTAATTTTAAGAGACAGTAGCTAGGACACGACCAGTGACACGCCATTATCACTAGACCTGTCATTTAGATGGCACCACAGTAGCTACAACACATCCACTGACACACCTGTGTCATTGGTCATGTCAATTTGGTTAAATTTGAGATTCACAGTAGCTACAACACGCCCAGTGACACGCTCGTATCACTGGCTGTGTTGATTTAAATGAGTCACAGTAGCTACAACATGTCCACTGACATGCCCATGTCAGTGAGCATGTCATTTTGTTCAGAAACAGTAGCTATGACATGCCCACAGACACAGCCGTGTCAATGGGCGTGTCCATGAGCTTTTAAGTCGTGCCGATTTTGAATCGAACATAATTTCCTCTCTCCTCTTCCCCTTTTTTTCAATTTTCTCTCAATTTTTTCACACTCTCACACTTGAAATCACATACCCATTCATCCTAGATGAGATTTTGACTCCCATTTCATGATTTGGAGAGGATTTCATCCATTTTCCCTCGCTTTTATCGCATTTTTTTCATGCTATTAAGATACACACTCTTCACTTTTGAAATGTTATTTTGTTGTTTGTGATTTCTTGCGATTTATTTGGAGATTTTTGCAAGTTGTTTGGAGAGTCTTTGAGATCTATTGATTGTTGGCTTTGTTTTTGTTTAGTTGGATTCTAAAAACTTGAAAACTTTATTATTGATTTGTTTATTTGCCATAGCTAGTTTCTAGGGATTTTGAAATTTTTTTTTCTATGGGCTTTTGAGTTTTATTTGAGTTTTGTGGATGTTTGGTGATTTACTCATTATGTTTTTAACTCTATGGTTAGATTTGAGCTATGTATATAGACACATTATTTTTTATTGTTTATGCATAATGAGTCGACATCCTATGTTTTGTTGCGTTGGGCTATGGCAATATTGAATTGGGGTGATGCTTGGTAATTGATTATTGCATGAATAGGGGGTTGCCCTTATTCTGAAAAATTTCATTATTCTCTCATTGGTTTAGTGCCATTGCTGTTATTGTTTGATAATGCCTTACTATTGTTGGTTTCGTTGGGTTGGTATATTATGTCGCTCTTTTTGGATTGTTTGGTGCACTTTATATTGAGGCTATTCTTGTTTGTTTTGTAGATCATGGGTCCTCGCAAACAAATATCATCTAAATTACTAACTAAAAAGGCTAGAGGTGAAGGTAGCTCAAGCCGACCTGCTACCAGTCCCATCTCAAAATTCATGGTCGGCCACAAATGCCTTCGATTCTCAACTGCGAAGGAGCAAAGATGATTTGAACTGTTAGGGAACAAGGACTGGTCACCACCTAGGGTTTTGGATTGGGGTGCCATGGAGCGAGCCAACATAATGACTGAGGTCTGGGAATTAATCAACCAGCCGGGATGGGAACAACTCTTCTCTATCAGTGAGCCTTCCTACAGAGAGTTAACCCTGGAGTTCTTCTGCACTTTTCAATTTGATAAAAACAAGATCTCCATCATCGAGCTGACAATGAAATTCTGGTTGGGCGGTCAGTGATTTCACATGAGCATCAACGAACTTGGCATACATTTGGGTTTATTTACTGCGGAGGAGGTGCAGACCGTAGAGTATCTTAACTCTGAGGTGGACTTTGAGGAGTATGATGTCATTCCTCCCAGGGTTTGTAGCACTTGCACCAAATGCCACTAAGTATTAGCCAAAGGTATCCAAGGCATCAAATTTTGAGTCCTTCCCCTGTCGAGTAGTGCATAATTTATTGATTCACACCATTGTGGCTTGGCTTAGCAGTACAGGAGTTGTTGGCCTGAGGGAGTTGTTCTTCTTGAACTGCATGGTCCATAAGATCTGATGCAACATAGCTCATTCTATCACACATTTTTTCTATGAACAGTCCAAGAAAGGGGCACCGGGTTACTTGCACGGCGGCATGTATGTTACGAGACTTGCTCGCAGCTTGGGGGAGTTGGATGGATGCCTTCCGATGACTTTAGATGGGCTCCCCAAACTATTGGGCATGGATACTTTGAAACGATTGAACTGGGAGAAGGTGGTGGAACTGCAGGTGCCACCCACGGATTCCGAGCTAGTTCCATCCATGGATTTTGGGCCAGTTCCTCCTACTCCCACTTTTGACATACCTCCACCTCCACTGACAGACATCCCTGGCCCTTCCACCACTGCCGGACCTTCTTCCTCAATTGGCCTATCTTTTACTCTAGCCCTTATTTTCAGAGACTGACATCATTCTGTGGATATTGAGTGGGATGATAACCGAAAACCAACAGAGTTTGAGCGCCAGATATGCAGGATAGAAAGAAAGATTGAAAACATCGAGCTGAACTAGAATAAGTTACTGACTTAGCAGGATTAGATCCAACGTTCCATAGGGCAGCACTACTCATCCTTCCAAGCACAACTAGATCATGAGATACTTAGGAGGCAATGGCTTGAGCAATCTATACTCGAGTTTTAAAGGCATCAGGGATTTAGCCCTTCGTAGCCATCGCCACCACCGTACCAGCCTTCAGTGCCCCATGTTGACATCTCTGATGATGATGATAGCAATGATGCTAGTGCCAGCGGTGATAATACCGGCGCTAGTAACGATTCCATTGCCTAGCCCATGATCGACTAGTTCATTTTGTTCATTTATTTTATTTTCTTTTATTTTCATTTTTATTTTCTTATGAATTCCTGTACGTTTCATTTTTAATATTTTTCATTTTTTGTTTTTTTTTAATTATTCTTATTTTTATATATGTCTTTAAAACTTCACCATTCTCTCTGTCAATTTTTTTTGTCCTATAGCTCCTTCGACATTGCAACACTTTTGGAACCCTATTCATATATGTCGATTCAGGACATGTCAGGGTAGTTTTCTCTCTTTTGTTCTTTTTATTATTTTACACACACTGGGGACAATGTGTGTCTTAAGTGTGAGGGAGGGGAATATTTTATAAATTGAGCTTTTATTTTCATTTTTTGCTATTGGTTGCATTTGTCTCAATTAGTTTCTTTGATTTTATTTTTTTGGATTCAAGTAAACTAGATTGCTATTATAATATGAAGTGAAATGGTTCCTCTTTTCATTAAAATAATGATTGATTTAACGAACGACAATCTCTTATTGAGGTTGGCTCGGTTTTCTTAATTGATTGCTAAAGACTAAATGTGATAGTTTGAATTAGGTAGTTGATTGATGAGAGTTGCACATCTGAAGTTTAAAAACCTTAGTTACATTTTGTAGCATAGCCCAATCCTTTAGATACTTGAGTCGAACTTAGTATGACATCTTTATTATCTTAAGTTCTTGACCATTTGCTATAAAAAAAAGAAATAAATTAAACCAATCTTTCAGGAGCTTTGAAAATTTATCGTTGTTCTGCTAATTTTAACTCTTGAATTAAAACAAATGAGTTGGAATCATAAATAGTGCTAGTATCCATTTGAATTATGATTCTAACTGAGTAACCAAGGGTCGGTATTCACAAATGTTTACTTTCGCGTCAAAAAGTTAGTATCAGTTCAAACAAGTCGGGCTCCTTTTGAAAAAAAAATTAATGTTTCACGCAATGCATTTTACGAAGGGGTCAAAGAACTTAAGAGAAAACTTACTTCCTTACTTCGTTCATGACTTTTAAGTTCTTGGAATTTTATGCTCAATCTTTTAACTTTGAACTTTTAAATTTTAGATTTGTTAGATTTTTGTTTTGAAACTTTTTAATGCAGCTACCATGTTTGAGATTTAGTTTGCACTAATGTTTGACCTTTTCCCCAGTGGATTGATATCTTACTCACTTGTTTATTACTTGAGCGACCCGTGCACTTGCGGTAACACTGTGATAGGATAGATCCATCATCAACTATTTTTGCATTTCATCCAACCTTTTCTTACAAAGAGCTTGCAAATTATTTAGGTTAATTATGAAATACCAAAAATCAATTGTGAGCCTAGTTTATATTAAGAATTATTAACCATGGGCTTATTTTTGGCATGAATCATTAGTTACTTTTTCAAGTGAGAAATCTATTTATAATAAACCTCTTAATTTAGTCTTGGTTGTGGTTGTATATTTTTTTTGTAATTGAGTTTTTTGATGTTTACACAAGTATTATATGGTATAATGATGGATTTGGTTGAGTTTGTATGGATTTGAAAAGGTTAACGAAAGATAATAGTCGGATGTTGCAATTATGTGTGGATATCAGGATTTTAGCCTAACACGCCTGGTGACACGGCCATGCCTTTGGGAGTGTCGATGGTTCTATTTTTAGTATTGGTGACACAAGCAGTGACATGCCCATGTCACTGAGCATGTCACAGCTTCTGTGTTGTTGTAGAATTGACACGTGCAGTGACACACCCATGTCACTGAGAGTGTCATAGCTACTGTGTTGTTGTAGTTTTTACACATGCAGTGACACGCCCATGTCACTGAGCGTGTCATATCTACTGTGTTGTTGTAGTTTTTACATGTACAGTAACACGCCCATGCCTCTGAGCGTGTCAAAGCTTCTATGATGTGGGTTTAGGGCACAATCATGGACAAGCCCTTGTTGTTGAGAGTGTCATGTGTAGAGTTTGCCCTAGATAGTTCTTTTCCTCAATTTTCTTTTTGTATCTTTTCCTTGTGTTAGAGGTTTTTGTTTATACCTAAGGGTATCACTGAGTGATTATTTATAATCACATTTGGTTTAGGCTTTAAACAGACTTGAGTTACCCAATCCAAGTGTTGAGGGATATCTTGAAAGAGGAGGTTAAAAGTGGTATTTGTTGCTTTTAGAGGTAAGTACAAACTTTGAATAATTGTTTATATTTACATGACATTGGGACTTAACACATTTGGTTGGAAAATGTGTTAAGATACCTACTACATTATTGGTGCATGAGAAATATGCTATGATTTGTATAATGTTACAAATGCATTATATGTAATGTGAACTTCGTGCAAAAATATGATAATGGCCCAAAACATATGGGTATTGCAATTTGTTATGTATAAATTAAAGATGGTATGTAAAGCCATTAGTGATGGCTATATTGATATAAATGAGATATTTGAAGCATTGTGCTTAGTTTGATCATGAGAAAATGAGAAAGGATTTGATAATGGAATTATGAAAGAATTGTGTGCCTAGTATGTTATTCAATTTTCAGAGTTTTGCATTTGGCAGCATGTCTAAGAAGTAACAATCCCTTGAAGCTGGGTTGGGCTTGGTCCTTGAAGCCTAGTTGGATGTTGCATGATGTAGCAGACTCTTGAAGCTGGGTTGGGCCTAGTCCTTGAAGCCTAGTTGGGATATTACATATGAGGTAATCCTCATTGTGATTATGATTTACCTTCGGGCTAGACAAATGTTGTTATCTTGGACCAAAGCAATAACTCTGAAATTTGAATGGCATATTAGATCCTTTTGGGCCCATGCATGTCTTTGCTTTTATGTGAATTATGAATTGTGAAACAATTGAACAATGTATTAAGATATATGGTTAGGAGATATGATATTCTTATGTGTTATGCATTGGCATTACATTTGAATTATATTATTATCAAAGTTTGTACCACTAAGCTTTTGGCTTAGCGCGATTGTGGTTCATAGCGCAGGTGACAGGATAGATCCGGTTGAGCCGAAGAGTTCGTCTAGACCTAGTTGAGTCTAGGATTGAGATTTTGAGGGCAGAGTTGATTGTTGGACATCAAGATCAGAGATGAACTGCCATCATGTATATATTTTATATTTTTGTACATATTGATTTTGATGTATATAAATATGTATATTCCACAAAACTATCAAAAATATTTTGGATAAACCTTTGGTAATGAAGTATACATATGTGTTTTAGCAACTAATATTTCATCTATTATTTATATGATATGAGTTGAATGTTTTAAGATTATACAGATTTTATAAATGATGATTTGATTGTTTAAAATAGTTGTGACATTCTTGTATCCTTTATACATATATTACATATGTTGGGTATATATAGTGTACATATATTGGGTATAAGGGTGTTACAGAAACAATGGGCACAATAGGGCTAATGAAAGAATCACATGCAAGGTCATGTCATGAAGCAGTTATCAACCAAACAGATATCTTCAATGTCTTTGGCTACCATGCTTGGGGCCTCCACTACTCATGTTTTCAACATGTTGAAGATAAAGTCCATAAATGCAAAGCCTTCTGTCATTCCAATGTAAGACCTAAACGAGCATCTGGAAGAAACCAATGAGAACACTTTAGCTGAGCACATCGATTTGTGAGTCGATGGAACTACTATAATTATTATCCATGCATATCACGCATACATGAGCGTATCACATTACATTTTGTTATCTTGTGTTACCTATTATTTGTCAAAGTGAATGGCAAACACCCTATGAAGTAAAGAATCAAAAGCTGATATTGAATCAGGGAGCATGAAAAGACTATTACAAAAGAAAGAAGAGATGCATGCTCGTGCAAATATCAAGACAATACACAAACATCAATCAGAGCCTGCATGAAAAAAAAATCATTGGTTTGAGCCTACACAGGGGGCAAAACTTCCTCTTTTCAATTTTTGAGTTTATTCATGTACAAAATATTTTCATACTCACTTTCAATATTTTGCTACATAGGAGGCAAAGAGAGGATATGAGGACTAGCTAAAAAATAGCAAAATTTTTTGCAAAAGCAAGAACAAAAAGAATGGAACAAGAAGAAAATTAGAACTCTCGAACAATTGAAGGTGCAAAAGATAAAAGATCAGTCCAGCTAGAAGAGCAGAAGACAATATAGAACAAATGACCAAGGATGAAGATCCAAAGTCCAAGGATGAAGATCTATTTTGAATGGTAAAGACCCGAAGTCCAAGGATGATGATCCAATTTGAAGGGTGAAGACCCACAATGCATTGAAGAATGGAACAACTGAATAGAAGAAAGCCAGAACTCTCAACTGATAAAAGGTCAGTCTGCTAGAAGAGCTAAAATTGATTAGCTAGAGGAAAGCCAGAACTCTCAACTAACAGAAGGTCAGTTAGTTAAAAGAGGTGAAAATGATTGGCTAAAAGAAAGCCAGAACTCTCAACTGACAGAAGGTCAGTCAGCTAGAAGAGCTGAAACTAATTGACTAGAAGAAAGCCAAATTCTCAAACAACAAAGGGATGATCAAGCTAGAAGAGCTTAAGTCATGGTTCCATGTACCGAAATCAAATTCAGTCCTGGGTCTAAGTACCCAATCTCAGGTCGAAGTAGCTAAATTAAATTTAGTATTGAGTCCAAGTACCCAAATCAAATTCAGTCTTTAGTCGAGTATCCAAATCAAATCCAATATCGGGTTGAGAACCCAAATCCAATTTCTAGTCGAGAACCCAAATCATGTCTCGAATCCAGAACCCAAATCAAATAACATCTCAAGTTCAGAACCCAATTTAGTCTTGGGTCTAGAATCCAAAATCCACTCTCTAGTCGAGAACTTGAGAACCCAAATCCAGTTTCAGGTCGAGAACCCAAATCACATCTCCGGCCGAGAACCCAAATCACATCTTGGGTCCAGAGCCCAATATAGTCTTGGATAGAAAATTCAAAATCCAATCTTGGGTTGAGAATCCAAATCCATTCTCGGGTCCAAAACCCAATCTAGTCTCGGGTCCAAAACTCAATCCTGTCTTGGGTCTAAAATCCAATTAAAACTCAGGTCTAGAAGCCATTCTTACTCAAGATTAGCTCAAAATCATGTTGCTTTTCACTCTCTGATTAAATTCTATATCATTCAAAGCAGGGGGCAAACTGTAGACCCTTAACTTTGGCACAGATTAAAATTAAGAAGCTTGAACCTCATCCGTTATAATTTTGAAGAACTTAAACCTAGTTTAATCAAGTTGGTCCAATTTATAAAGGCCCAAACTAAATTTATAAAACATGTTCGGTTCGAAAATTATAAAAGTTGATTTTGTTTGAGTTAGACTGGACCCAAATCGACATGAGCTAGAGCATCCAAATCAACATGAGTGAAGCTCATGTCGATTTGGGGTGTCCAAATCGATATGAGCCTAGCTCATGTCGATTTGGCCACTCTAAATCAACATGAGCTTCACTCATGTTGATTTGGATGCTCCAAATCGACATGAATCTTAATTCAGCCTTTAATCTGACTCTGATTGGGTTTAAAATTCAAATAAACTTTGGATAAGCAAGGGAGAGTTCGAGTGGGATATGGATTACCGAGCTAAGGTTACCCTAGTTTTGCCTTATAAATACAGGGTTACATTCAGTTATTATGGGGGGCCGAAATCATCAATTAAGAATTAAGAGTACAAAAGACCGAAAGCAGTTATTAGCAATTAACTGGCAGAGAGCAATCATTAACATTAATAAATCAGCAAGCATCAACAATCAGCAAGAGTCAATCAACAACAGGCAACGTTCATCAACAATAAACACACCAAAGGCAGTAACTACTGCCTTTAATCTATGCTCAACCAGAATTTACCAAAGGCAGGCAGCAGCAATCTTGTTCCAGTGTATCAATATTTGGTGGAGCCTCCAACATAGGTTTTATTTTGTAAATTTCATTCACTTAAAGCATTATTTAGTCCAATAGTTATATTTCTCCTTAAGCATTAAAGCATTATTTAGTCCAGTAGCTAAGTAACCTAGGTTGTAAGCTTGTATAAACCCTAAACACATAAGTTTTTCATAAATTGCGTGTTATAAACATTAAACCTCATATATCAATGGGTAGTAGTAAATTTTAATGTATAATTGGTGTTAATTCTTGAGCCATTATTATAAACCCTAGTTTTCAATATTTTAAAACCCTAATATTATTTTCCTAAATTCTAATTTTCTAAAACCCTAAAAAACTCTAATTTCTATAAATATAAAACCCTAGCTTACATAGAAACCCTAATTTCCCAACAAAACCATATCCTATAAATTGTTTACCTTTTGGGGGGTGTTGCCCCCTTGATCTTCTCCCATTAACCGGCTAGCAGAACCGCCGTAGGCCCTACTTATGTCGTCGCACACTATATTTTCTTAATGGGGGAAATATTAAGATGTGTTTGGATTATGTTTCGAAATGGGTATAAGCTAGGCTACCCAGACTGACAATGCTAATGAGGTTATAGATTTTATTAGGTCCAATATCTTTGTCAAGTTTGGTGTTCCAAGGGACATTATAAGTGATAGGGGGCTCATTTTTGCAACAAGGTAGTTGATACACTTTTCAAGAAATATGGTGTTTTACATCGCACATCTATAACATATCACTCATAGACAAATGGGCAAGCTAAGATACCCAACAATGAAGTGAAGTCCATCCTTAAAAAGACAGTTAATCTAAACAGGAAGGATTAGAGCTTATGTTTGGATGACGCCTTATGGGTGTATCACACAACTTATAAAACTCCTATTGGAAGGAATGTCTTTGTATCATTTGGTGTTTGGGAAGCCTTATTATTTACCTGTTGTGTTAGAGCATAGAGTATATTGGGTTGTAAAGCAATGTAATATGAAGCTTGAAGAAGCTGATGAGCAAAGAAGATTGCAGCTCCAGGAGTTAGAGGAAATCAGAAATGAGGCCTATGAGAATTCAAGAATTTATAAGGAAAAAACTAAGGCATTCCATGATTGAATGATTTCTTGAAAATAATTTTCCATTAGGCAAAACATTTTATTATACTATTCCAAACTTAAATTGTTTCCGGGAAAGTTACAAACCAAATGGATTGGTCCTTTTATTGTTACTAATTTGTTTTCTCATGGTGCAGTGAAAATTCAAATCTTGGAGACTAATTCAATTTTTAAAGTCAATGGACACAAGTTGAAGCCATTCTATAAAGGATTCAAGGCTCATGAAATGGATAAATTTTTTTTAGAGTGCCCACCAAATGCTTAATTGGTGACCATGTCTTGCCAAAGACATTAGATGGAGGCATTATTGGGAGACAGCCCAAATTTCTTTTAATATCTTCTTTTGAATTTTTCTTACTTTATTTGATTTTATCCATGTTAATTTTTTTTATTTTCTTTTATTTGCCTTTCTTTCCTTTTAATATCTTCCTTTATCTATTTTAATTAATTCTCTTTTATTTTTACTTTCTTTTCTTTGGTTCAATTGGTTTTAGTTTTATGTTTTTTTACTCTTTCTTATTTTATTTTAACTCTCTTTCACATATTTTAGTATTAACCTATTTCCTTTTCATATATAAAAAATAAAATAAAATAATAATATTAATGGGGTTAGTGTTTATCGTATTTTCCATATGATTTTTCATCTTTTTCCTTTTACTTTTCAAATGGGCCACAATAAGGGAGATGAGCTTTAATGGTTAATCAGAAGATGGTTTTTTTTTTTGGGAAGCTATGGAGAGTGAGATCCTTATTTCGGCCAAGATAAGGGCTTTCTTAATAAGTTTTAATGGGCCACATTTTTGTCCTTTCCCAAAATACTCCTATCTAAAACCTAAAACCTTTCTTTTCTTTTTCTCTTTATTTTTCTTTCTTTTCTTCTATCTCCAGCCAGTACTACCATCAACCACCACCAAACTATTGAGCCCGTATTTGGATTGCCACAACCAGTAACCACGATCCCAACCACCCAGCCTCATACCCAAATTGCTCGGCCTCTCCACTAACTCAAACCCCCCCAACCACTCGAATCACTCAACTCTAACCCCTACAAATCTTTACACCAAACCAGCACCTAGCCACGACCTCACCAAATAGCCACATCGAGCCACCATCGAATGACCCACCTCAAAATTGCTCATCCATTTACCTAGCCCAACCACCTTCATTTCTCCCTAAACCAGAACCACAAAGTGACCACCTCACCTCCTCTCACCATCAACCAACACAAAACACCAAACCGAACATCGATTGACTCCCACTCAAAATCGTTCGACCTCTTATATTAACCGACCATCGAGCCACCTTCTCTCACCATCGATCCATTATAAGGACCAAAATGACAGCGCAACGTGGAGGCTCCTCCAATCGCTCTAACAAGGGACATCATTCAACCCAAAAATCATCTTCAACAGCCCCTTTGGGATGCCCACCGAGACTGATCGATGAGAGCTCCAACAAAGAAACTGACTACCGACAACCAGCAGAGCAAACTCCACCTCTTACATCTTCTCAGCGTAACAATAACCCCTCAACCATTGGATACTCCAAACCACTGGAACAACGTCACGTGTTCGAGAATGGCGATCTGTTGAAGTAGA
Source organism: Garcia nutans (assembly GCA_947685225.1). Classification (NCBI taxonomy): domain Eukaryota; kingdom Viridiplantae; phylum Streptophyta; class Magnoliopsida; order Malpighiales; family Euphorbiaceae; genus Garcia; species Garcia nutans. The sequence continues at coordinate 22,949,618 of CANTUV010000007.1, read as the reverse complement.
TACCGAGCCCAATCATAACTAGCCTTTGGAGTTTGATTCACCAGAAGAGCAACTCAGATACAAGCAGGTTTGTGGTTTAGCTATCCCACTAGGTAATTATTCTCACTTCCCTTCTATTTGCTTTTTGAATTTGTAGGATGAGGTACCTGTATTTGTTATAAGTATCGGATGGGAGGAATTTTTTGTTTTGGACTGCTTGATTTTTGAGGAGCTTGTTAGGGAGTTTTACTCCACTTTGTCTTTCACTAAAACTGATGTGTTTGATTTGGACCTAATTTGGTAAAATCTAGATTGATGGGGTCTAGGTTTAGTGTGTCTCTAAATGTGTTTAATCAATCTTTTGCTTTTAAAAATAATAGAGGCTATTATGATTTTCCTAAGGAATTTAAACCTCCCACTATATATGCTGACATTTGTGATAATGCTCCAGCCCTATATGACCCTAGCAAGTCTAAGGAATTGTATTTTAAGGACCTTAGCCTCAAATATATCCATCATTTTATGACCTATTCTTTTTCGAGTTGGAAAGATGCTCCAAGTTTAGTTTCAAAGACTGAATTATTCTTTTTACGATGTGTGAACAAAAATAAAAAAAAGTTCAGCTAGGTTTTTAGTTGGCTACATAATTTGCTAATATTCTCACTTTTAAAAGACGGCTTATCCTAGTTTGTGTTATCACTCAACTGGCTGCTCATATACATTTGATTGATATTGACCATAATGGCTTGTATTTTATTTGTCAACCTGCCCCTTTGCATTTTAAGGCTTTAGATGACATGGGTTTGTTATGTGAGAATAATAGGGTGTATTCTTTAGCTCCCACTGGACCAGTAATACCTCGCGAAAGGCGAGTCTTTCAAAAAGGTGCTCAAATCCCAGCCTCCGCTTCCCTAACTACCGCCACTTCTACCACTTAACCATTGTTGCAACAAATATTAGATACGGTTGGATACCTTAGAAGCTCGTTTTGATGATAGTTGACATTTGCTGGATTTTTGATGCATTTTGACATAAAAAATACATTTTTGGATAGATTTTGATGAATTTTTTAAATCTTTTAGAATTTTGATTGATATTTTGGAAACCAGCTGTCAAATGATATATTGTTTGAAATTTTGATAAAACTTTGGCAATCTTGTTACTCCTGTGTTGCTGGACATTTTTTAAAAAAATTTGCAAATCTGAAATCTTGTTGCTACCTTGTTTGTGTTTTGCAATTTTTTATTCAAATCCCCTTTATGTCTTTCAAACAATTTAAATGTGATATTTTGAGCCACAAATTGTTATGGCAATCCATAACCAAATAATCTAGATTAATTTGTTATCGTTTCACTTATTTTAGAGATCACAATTGATATATTTATTATTTATATAAAATGTTTAAAGATTTTTACCCTGGGATATTTTAAACTTAATCAATTTAACTAACTGGAAGCACATAAATAGAACTTGTTAAGGTTATCTTGGTTTATTTCTTGAAATTAATTGTGAAATATATTGTGAACCAAATAAGTTAAATGAGCCCAAACAAAGTTCAAAGGTAAATGTAACATCCACATTTTTTGTGTATATTAGAATAATTAATGTGGAGGATTAATTAGGTATGTTGAAAGAGAGAGATACAAGATATACACATAATATATACAAGATATACACATAATATATACTTGATGTATACATAAAATATACATAACATATACATATATAAAAATATACATAACATATAAATAAAGTATAAAGGAAATATATATATATATATTTGGATGGGAAGGTGGTAATTATAATAAATAAATACAAAAAAAAAAAGTCAAAGGAAGAAGAAAATATGTGGTTAGGAAAAATAAGAAAATAAGTAATTAATTAATTAATTAGTAAATTGATATATATATGGATGGGAATTTAAGAAAGAAACCAAAAGAGTCTTCTTCTTCCTTCTTCCCTTGCCATGGCCTAAATTCATGCCGAGAGAGAGTGTGTGTATTTAGCTTCTTAAAATACTTCAAATTACACAAGAAATTCAAAAGGTTCAAGAAGATTTTGAAAAAAAATCAAGGAATCAAGTGAGTATTTCTTCTTTAAAGTTATTGTTTTAAGTTTTTATGATTATGTAAGATTAGTCTAGAGAGAGAAAGTATGTCAAAATGATTAAAATTAATAGTAATTGAGTTTTTTTATCTGTGGTAGTAATTGAGTTAATATAATAGATATGTGATGATTTATTGATCAATTTGTTAAGATAAGTATAAATGATGGAATTAGGGTTATGGAATGGATATGTAAATAATTGTTGTAATGGGATAATTTAATGTTGTTTTAATATATATATTGTGATTTTATGATTAGAAAGTGAATATGAGTAGATTTGGATAAAATTATGTTTTTGTAGTAAGTTATGTGAAATTAGGGCCTTTTTGCATGAAGGTTGATATGAAATGAGTTATTTTCATATGTAAGTAATGAATTTATGGTTAATTGTTGTAAATAAGTTGGATAGTTGAAGTTTGGATAAAGTAGTAAGAGAATAAATTAGGGTTTTATTGGAATTTTTTATGGAAATGGTGTACTTAATGGTTGTTTGATATAAACTAAGCATAGAAGTGATATTAATTCAATAATTGTGTTTACTGTATGGTTTATATGTGCTTAGGCCAAGTTGGTGCAAGTGGTGAAGTGTAGGATTTATTGGAAGTAAAACTTGGAAAGAGATTTTGGAATAAAACGAGGTAGTACGTATTTTGACAATAACTGTTACATGTTATATGCATTATTTTGTGTAAAATGTGTGATATGTGATTGAATTGGAAAGGCTAGAGTGTGTTCATGAAAGGGCACGAGCATGGCTTTGAGAACGAGACTGCCTAAGGGAACGAAATTCTAAGGGCAGTAGCAAGTTAGATTGCACGGGCGTGGCCCCAAATTGCCATAGCCGTGGGCTTGATTTTTAGAAATGTTGGCAGTGTTCAATTAAAATGCACTAGCGTGGCTTCTAAATCTGCATGGCTGTGTCATTTAATTTTGGTTTGGAAATTTGTATGTGATTATAGAAATATATGGAAATTGAGAATAGATATGGAAATGTGTTTAAATGTGTAAATAGTTATGGAAAATTAGGGTTGATTCTATCGGGTCTAATTGCCAATAGTATGTCATGTTGATTGTTATATGGTCAAGCGAGACACACTAGTGTCGAGTACATCTGTGCTGAATAGACGACCTTCGGGTAATAATAGACATTTTGTCTCCGGTGTTGATAGAGGGCGACTTTCGAGTGATAATAGATACTGTCTCTGGTATCGATAGAGGACAGCCTTCGAATGATATATTTGACACTTTATCCTCGGTGTCGAGAGGAGGCGGCCTTCAGGTGATATCTGACACTTGCCTCTGGTGTCGATAAGGAATGGCTTACGGGTGATATGTGACACTGTATCTCCGGTGTCAGACTTTTGAGTCACTTTAATTAGAATGTTGGGCCCAGTGTGCATGCATATATGTGTGATTATGGCTTGGTGAATAGTATAAGTTAATCAAGGTTTGTTTAAAATAATGCTTATTATATTAAGTAACTAAATATTGATTATAAATGTTTATTGTTATTAAAAATGTACCACCAAGCCATATGCTTAGCGTGGTTAGTTGTATCATGCAGGTGAGAGGACTGCAGAACAAAGAGATCTAGAGTGAGGTGGAGATTGGAGTTCTTGTTTTGCCACAAGACCAATAGTGTCAGGATTGCATTCATGTATAGTTTTTACTATAATTTACTTTGGTTTTTGTATATCCTACTTGAGATTTAAGTACATTAAATGAGTTTTGAGAAAATTATGTATATACATAAATGAGACAGTAATGTTTTAAATGTATGTAAATTTCATAAGTAATGTTTTGGGTATGAGATTTTTGAATAAGTAGTAAGGATGTGGAAGTGTTGATCAGTATTTCTTTTATAAATTTATAAATTATTTTTAATATTAATGTAAGGATTATTATATGTATTTATTATAGTACCTTTTATATCTTAGATATGTATTTTATGTATATTGGTTTATGTATTATATGTATTTAGGGTATAAGGGTGTTACAATAAATATCTTACTCAGCTAGTCAAAAGGCCGTGAGTAGAGTTAGTAGCCATTTAAAAGTTAACCAATTGAGTAATTGAGTGCCAGCATAATAAATGTTTGCACTCACATCAAAAGATTGGTGACATTTCAGATAATAAATTAAAAGATGCTCAAAAAATAAATAAATAATATCCTTCTTAATTTTAAAATCTTTTTTCTAATTGAACCTCAATAAATTAAGTAAAGTCTTCTATTTGTAATTGGTTTTTCACATGGTAATCAATTTGTCATCAAAGTTGAGTAAGGATCTTAGCATTTTGTATTTATAATGTATGTCACTTTGATCGCTGAAACGTTGAAAAGCTTATCCCATGAGTTTTTAGTTACTTATTGCCATCATATTTGAGTACTTTAAATATTAAAAGTTGAGTTGTTGATTGATAGATGTGGAGATAGAGATTTTAAATTATAGAATGCTTGAGGGGAAGCATAATTTAAGTATGGAGAGATTTGAAAACAAGCAAATATCATTTATATTTTTGTGTAATTTAGGCTCGCTATTAAGACTTTTTAATATTTTTATATAGGAAAATGATTTATGGAAGAGTTGAAGAAAAAGGAGGAAAGTTGAGCTAAAAGCTGAAAATTTGCTATATATATATATATATATGTTGATTGGAGCCTTGGGCAAGGCTAGTGGTGGGTCTGATATGATAGTTTAAAGATAAACTTGATAGCTGACATTTATCTTATTTTAATCTTTGGGGATACAATTTTGACAAATTTTAAAGGATAAATTTGATCTTGCAATTCCCTATTAGTTAAGAATTTAATTTGAAAAATTAATGTTATTTTATTATTTTTATTATTAATTGTATTTTAAAATTTTTCTAGTTAGACTTAATTTAGAAAATCTTTTTAAGACAAAGTATTAAGCTGAATTTTTCAACAACCCTAGGAGATTTTTGGATATACATTTAGTTGCTACTATTTTATAGAATGCCAAGATTTTTCTTTTCTTAAAAGTGTGAACAATTAATTATCTTAGTTGAAGGGTAATTACAGTTTATATTTGCAAATTGTGAAATCTAAACAACTCTATCTTTTATCTTCTTTAGTATTCAGTATTTATAGAATTCTCTGTGACTTAATATAATTATTGTTTTGCTAATTAATTGATATGGCTCATTGCTCAATTGGTTAAATAATATGACGCTATTCAAAGTCCTTGAATCCATAATTATTGTTAACGTTTTGATTTAAATAGCAATTAGGAGTATCCTAAGAGATTATGTAATCTAATTAAATAAATCTCGCAGTTAGATTTATTGGTTAGAATCATGTCATTCTAATTTGTAAGGCTGTCAATAATTAGATTTTAAGGACATTCCTGCAATATAAGTTATTGGTAAAAAGATAATTAGAAAATATTTTCTAATTGATTTGAAACCTAAGGAATAATTGGTATTGAGAATTTATCCAATACTATAATTGATTTATTAAAGAATTAAAAAGAGCGATCTTTAAATCCATGATCAATTCAAGAATTGAACTAAAATTATTCCTTCAACTTAGTATTTTCCTATTGAATTTCTCAATTATTATTTTTTTATTAATTTAGTTAGTTAAAATTAATTTCTGAATTTAATTTTAATTTTTTCTTCACTCAAAATCTCCATTTTTTTAATTTCTTGTTTTAATTGTTTTCTTGGTTATAAAATAATTTTATTAAGTAGCAATTTCTTGAGATTCGACCCTATTCACTACTATCACAATTTAATTTATTTAGAAATAGGAGTTTTTTTTTTTTTAGCTTTAACAACCATCAATTTTTAATTTACATATTTTTTTAAATAATTAATATTTTAATTTTTGAAAAGTAGTGTCACTTATAAGTAGTTTAAGAACAAGCATGATAAAAAATAAATTACATTCTTATATCATGCAGGCCCATGACTAATTATATTAAATTTAGATAATTATCATATAAATATAAATATAATAAAAGTCATATTCAAATTTGGATCAAATGAAAATATTTATTAAGAATTTACGAAGAAAAAGACTTAATTCTATTAGGTCGAATATATCAATTGCCCCATAAATTTGACAACTTAGTCACTTTGCCTCTCGTACTTATCTATTTCATACTTAACAAATATATAGATAAAAATAGACAAAAATAAAAAGTAATCTAATAAATACATAAATGTAGAGAGCAAGATGACCAAAAATACTAAGTTTATAGGATAATTGATGTATTAGATCATTCTATTATTTAGCTCATTTAACAGAAATAAAATATTTTTTTATTTATTTAGAAAATTTTTCTCTAAATTATCTCCTACAATTGTCTAAAATAAAAATATTAGATGATTTCAATTAATGTTAAAATTAAATTTAAGTTAAATTGAATGAAAAAATTATTAGAAAATCTCTCCTAAATTGTGGTAAATCAGGCATGAGAAGTACTTAAATAGAGCTTGAGTTGATGCTAACATGTCATGTCGAGCATGAGCATTGACACCTTACTTGAATGATGGTTTCCATGGTTTCATACAATATGATATAATTCAATTTTATATCTGTTTTGACTTCCAATTCCATAGTTTTTTCATATTTTAAAAGTTATGACTTTTGCTAAATTTTTTTTAAATCACCAAATTGATCATTTCCCATGGTTTAAACATTTTTTTTTCAAAAGTATCCTCACCAAGTGTTTAAAATTTCAAAATTTAACCTTCCAACCCAATAATATTTCTTTCTTCTCATCCCATTCAAGCTTTAAAAAATAATAAATAAAATTAATTATAAACTATAAAAAATAAGTATAGTTAATAACTGAAATTAATTATTTATAAAAAAAATAAATTATTAACTTAAAAAAATAAATTTAATATTATTTTATTGGCTTTTATGCATTTAATTGAAAATAATTATTAACTATAAAAAATAAATTTTATATTATTTTATATATATTTTAATTGAAATTAATATCAATTTTAATTTGAAGACCGATCATTTTATTATTCTAGCAACCATACCATATCATCAAAATAAGCAAAAACAGTTTAATTAACTATATTATATCAACTATATTATATCATATCATCTTTTTAAATATAAAAAATATTATTTATCATATTATATCGTATAATATCATATTATATCATACATTAATAAATTATATTGTCAACCATCTAAATAAAGTGTGAAAAGTCCAAGAGGAGGAAGGCGATAGCTAGAGTTATTCTACCAATTGAGTGTTTTCAGAAGTCTAATTTAATTGCTGAATAGTTAGGTGCCATTTTAAACACCAATTTGTTATTCTAATTGATGGGGGAAAAAGTACCCTTAATTAGACCATATCAACGAAGTCTAATTAGCCACTCAAGTGGGTATGCACAAGCAGAAAATTGTAATAATGGTCGAGAGTTAAAGCTTCATTAATCATGTACAAAAAGAATTTACTCATCATAACTACACAAAATACATAAAAATAAGAGATCCGTTAAAAAAATAATTACTTCTTCCAGTGTTTAAAATTCACAAGCTATTATATTTCTAACATTTAATTTAGGAAGGTGCAATAAAACAAAAAAGGAAAAGGAAAAATAAGGAGAATAGTAATGATATTAAATAAAATTAATTATTCTACCAAACATCCATTTCATTTTTATTAAGAATTAATAGAATAAAAGACATTTATTCTAAAAAAATAAAAAATAAATAAAAGATGTTTATGACTTACTACTAAAAATAATATTATTATCTTTTATTATCTATATTTTTCCTATCCTCCCTCTAGATATTCAAACATAAAATAATTAATAACTCTTCCTTTTTCTTCTATTTTCCTATAACATGGATTAAAAATTAACCACTCCTTTTCATAAGTAAAAAAGAATCCTAAAAAAATATTTTTTAAAAAATCATCTTTCTTTTTTCTCCCAAAAATACTCACTTTTGAAGTTATATTTTTAATATACATCTAATATATCAAAATATATATATATCAAAAATATGTAAAAAATGTAAATATATTTGAAAAATCAAATGTAAAAAATTAACATATGATATAATTTTCACAATGAAAAAAAAATCAAATTAAGGTGAAGGGAAATATATGCAATGTGTTAATGCTCTTAAAACCTAATTATTGGGTAAGAAAGTTACTGGCCTCAACTTCCACACTGTTCATTGTCACTCTCAATCTCAACTAATATCTAAATTTCAATGAAAATAATATATAAATATATAATATATGGCAACATTTACAATCACAAACTTAACCAAATTTACTTGCCCTTCTTATTTTCTCCCAATGTTATCAAAACCGTACCGGATATCATACCGAACTAGCTACTGGTACGCGGTTTTACCGATTTTTTACGGTATTCACTGGTTGAATCGGGTATTTTGATTTTTCATATTATATTTTATAATTATATTACATAATAAATATAAGATTAATAATCACTAAACTAGCATCAATTTATAACAAAATAAACAGCATATAAACATCAATTATCAAGTTTAACACAAAATAACATAATAATTCACTAAAATTCAACTCTCATAAAAGTCTAAGACATAATATAATATTTTATTCATCTTCATCTTCATCTCCATGTTCATTATTTTCACCTCTATCTTCATTATCTTCACCTCCTAGTTGATCCATTCCAATGACAATATCATTTTCAAGAACTAGAAAATACATAACAAAAATATATTATTACACATTTTCAATATTATATAATATAAATTATCTAAAAATGAAAACAAACCTGGAGAACTTGAGTCACCCATATTTTTTGGATGTTCTTCCATTAAATTTTCTAACTCATCATAATCAAGCTCTTATTCTCCTTCTCCTTTTTCAATGATCCAAAACTCCGTTTTATCAATTGATTCATAATCGATTGGATCATAAAATCTATTGTTCTTTGTCATCCTTAAAAAGTATAAACTCATAATATTACTTTGATTCAAGAAACACAATATAAAATAAATTAACTTAAGTTATAAACATCTCACCTATCTTTCAACCTTAAGTTGTAATGCACATAAACAAGATCATTAAGTCTTTCATGCTCCAACCTATTTCTTTTCTTTGTGTGAATACGCTCAAATACACTCCAATTGCGCTCACATCCAGAAGAAGAAGATGTCTGGCTAAGGATTCTTACAGCTATGTTTTTCAATTTTGGAGTATCAAAGCCAAAAATTCACCACCATGCATCTTTCATAAACATAAAAATATATATAATTAATGATATAAACTTGATTAACATAAATAAAGGACATAGCTAAGTGACATAAAATAATTCTTACCTGGTTCCATATTTTTACTACAAAGAAGCGCCTTTGGACGAGAAAAAGCCATCTTTCGATCTCGAAAAAGTCCCAATTCATTCATAAGTGATGTATCATAATCAACTCCACATAACTTGTCAATTACATTCAATGTATCCACATGAAATAAATTAGAATAGAAATAATATAATTAATATAATTAATATGATTCAAAATTTATTTAATGAGATAAACTACCTTGTCAATCATATTCAAAGTGCCGCGCATGATCTCAGATTCTTGGCAAAATGAAGCTTGGTCATATTGAAATGCAGGATTTAAATAATAAGTTGTTGCATGAAGGTCTTGAAGCAACATACGATCCCATCTACTGTCAATTATTTTAATGTAGGGCATGTTCAATTTTTTCTTGTTGTTGAACACATTCATAATCCCTTTACGTGCTCTATACATGCCCTCATAAACATTCCCTAAAAATGGTTTGTCATCCGTATCACAAAGACGCAACAGCCGTATCAATGAAATCATAATTCTAACAATCATCAAGCTGTTATTCCAAAAATTTTCATCCAAGACAATTTTTTTTAACATCTTTAACTTTTTCTAATTTTAAAAATTGCTTGAATTCTGCACTAATTACCATAGCTTGCAAATCATCTTTGTGCTCATGCAAGCTTTATAATGCAATAAAAGTAGTGGCAAAACGAGTAGCTCCAGGACGAATAATCTCTTTCCAACCAGGTCTCTTTCTTAACCAATTTAGAGTTTCCTTGTGATTATAAACAAATACAGTTACTTTAGAAGCAAGAAGTGTCAAATCTTGCACCATAGGCATCTCTCCAACATCTTTGAATATCAAATTAATACAATGAGCTGCACATGGAGACCAATAAATAGAAGGATATCTCTCCATAAGTTTAGCACCTGCAGCTTTGTAATTAGCTCCATTATCTGTTACCATGTGCACCACATTGCTCAGACCAACCCATTCAACAATTTCAACAAAAAGATTACACAAACTATCCGCACTGGCATAAATATCAGAAGCATCAACAGATTTAATAAATGAAATTCCCTTTGGACAATAGACTAAGAAATTAATCAACGATCTTTGTCTAGTGTCCGTCCATCCATCTCCCATAATAGTGCATCCAGTTTCACTCTAAGTACTTCTCAACGAATCAACTATCAACTTCACATGCAACTTAGAATCATTCAATAAATTTACACGCAAAGCATGAAAAGTAGGATGTCTATACCCATGACCCATACTAGCTATTTTATCGATTGCTTGTTGAAAATAAGGAGAGTTACAAGCATTAAAAGGAATACAAGCATCATAAAACCATAATGCAATAGCTAAGTCAGTATCATGCCATTTTTCTTTACTTTGCAAACATGCCTTGATGCTAGGTTGAGAAGAATTACTCACACCTGTTTTGAAGAATGATTCAATGCTTGAGCTTGAAGCCTTCCTTTTTCTCGTTGCATTTGATTTCTGAGATCCAATAGCTTGAGTATCATTCTCTTCATCCACTGTAAGGTCAAATGTTTCCTCTCCTCTCTTCTCCTTAGCTTTTTTTGCATAAGCATCCATTGCGATTTTGATTTCAAAACGAGCCTCTGCTGAGACTTTCTTGCATGGATCAATGTTTCCTTTAATGCCCGCAAGATGTTCCTTCATCCTTGTAATTCCTCCACTAGCAATTTGCTTTTGACAAAAGGTGCATATATATATCTTCCTTCCTTCTGCATTTGTTCCCTCAATGACATATTTCTATGCTAAATCCTTTTTTTGCCGAATTGATGTGACCGAGTTTATTTTATTAATTTGATTTTCAAATTGTTCTTGATTTTGATCTTCCATAATTTCCTAATAAATAATAAAATACAATAATTAAATCCAAACAATTTCAATGCAACATTAATCTACTATTATCAAATACAAATACATATTCAATCAAACAAAATCAAAGTCGTCAAAATTCAATCAAATACAAATACATATATAGTCAAAATAAATGCTCTAATTTTTGCATTCACAAATATATAAACTGCAATGATGTTGCGTCCACCATATCAATCTCATACATGTACTCTACATAGACAAAAAGCACAAACAAAAACCACACTATACTACTCATAAAGTTGTAGATACATTATATATATATATATACACACACACGTTGCAGAGAAGACAAAAAAGAGAGAAGCACTTTCTCATAATAACAATTATATATATAATATATGTTGGAAAGCACTTTCTTATTCTTGAATTTCACATTGACTATGACAAAAAATTTCACATTGACAACAATCATAAAGGACAAAAAAAGAAAGTTTTTGTCCTTATCTATTTTAAAGCTTCCCACAGTTGTTAAACAATAAAAAATTAAGAAAAGGTGAAGTGAATGATAATAGAAAATGAATGGCTAACAATTCATAATCATAACTTTAAAAGTACAACAGAAGATTAAAGAAAAAATACCAGGAAACGGAGCAATTGAAGGTGGGAGATTGTATGACTCTCGTGCGTGAATATGAAATCAAATGAGGTTTAGGAAACCGAACGGCACAATAAGAGTTACCTAGTGAAAAATGGTGTAGTTTAAATTTTTGGGGAAAAATCCAGTTTTAACCGGTTTAATGTAAAATCCAGTTTTTTAAATTTTATCCGGTTTTTCATATAAACTGGTTTTTATAGTTGAACCAAACCGGAAGGGCTGCCGGTTCCCGAAAAATCGGGTTGAACCGGCCGGTCCGGTTTGGTTTTTATAACCATGTTTTCTCCTTATCTACTTGTTAAATATTTATGTATCTATCTCAAGGACCACCTCACATGCGCATATCTCTTACCATATATATAACATGACAAACATGTATTGTTTTTGACACAACCAAACAAAAGTGTACCAGCCAGCCATGGACTGGTTCTCATGGTTGTCAAAAAGTAGCCTTGAGCCTTCACTTATCTATGAATATGGTCTTGCATTTGCAAGAAATGAGCTTCAAGAACAGGATTTAACCTACTTCAACCATGAATTTCTTCGGAGCATGGGCATTTCAGTAGCTAAACACAGGCTTGAGATACTCAAACTTGCTAAGAAAGAAGCTGGAGCAAGCAAAATTGGGCTTTCCAAGCTCCTTTTGGCAATAAATAAAACTAAAAAGAGCCTTAAGAAGCGTATTACCTAGTTGGTTTTCCAAGAGGAGACAGTGTTTAAGGCCTTGCCGGAGCCAGCCCGATGTAGGGAGCAATGGAGAGGAGCATTTACAAGAAACTATAAAAGTGGCAAGGAGATTCAGGTAGAGAAGCCTCCAGTGACCAAGCCCAGGGGAATACCAAAATCAGGTCCTTTGGATGGAAGAGTTCCTGAAAATTTGATGCCTACTAATGGAAACTTGAAACTATCTGGACCATTGGATGGGAAAGTGAAGGATAGATTGGTGTTTTCTTATATAAGCCCAAATCCTAAGTTATATGGAAGTTCAGAGGGAAGAGTTCATAAGAGGTACATGGCTGCTGGTGGTGTGAGCCCAATAATACCCAAGCCATTGGATGGTGGAAAAGACAGAGTTGTTAATGATGATTTTGATGATAATTCACTATGGGCTGCACTTTTTCAGGACATGAAACCCACTTGATAAGGTTCATTTCTGCCATCCAAAGCAGGAGATCAAAGGTTCTTTACTTCATCATATTTTTGGTAAGAGATGATCTTGGTTTTATTGGCTCTTCTTTCAGAAAAAGAAAACCCTGTATTTTTTACTTTTATCTAATGTTAATATGATTTTGAGTGTTTCTATATTGTTCACAAGATTCTGAATTGCAAACAAGATTCAATACAATAATAATTTCAAAGAAGCACAACCAAAATTGACAGGGCAATTACAACTTTTTACATAATACAGCAGTTCAAACATAAGTGAGAACAGCAGATATATCAATATATAGTAACTATTCACACTCGCTGCAACTGCCACCTAAATCCGGTAATAAAACTACTATTGAACAAATATTTATAACTGTTATGAACACTAATTTTCGTCTGTGAATTGGAGGAGGTTTGATCTGCCAAAAAAGACACCAAATACTGCTCCAACAACTGGGGTTCTGAATCATTTCCCTGCAATCAGCAGCAATACTCAGTATAAATTAAAGCAACTACCCTCATTCAATGTAACTAAATATAGGAACCAGAACAATTAGTTTCATTGTTGTTTATTCTTTTTTTTCCTTTGTTTTTGCCCTGTAGAATCCAACTTCTCATCTTGAAATAAAAAACTAATAATTTTTGTATGTCTATGCGTGCTTCAAACAAGGCCAAACCAACTCCTGACCAAATATTATTACTCAACAACTTTTAACTAACAGGAGGAAAAGGAAAAACTAATGCAACTCAGTTTCAATTTTAACAGGCATTATATGCGTGTAAGTCTACATTATTTAAAGAGTTATTAGGGGTTATTGTACTGTTGGCTTGCTAAATCTACCATGTACCTACTTTCATTTAAACTTATCAACATCATAAGCAATGTAAATGAAAGGTGATTGGTTGTGTATTGACCAAAAAGTCATCAAGTTATGCAAATTTATACTGTTAATAAATTTAGTTTTCCAACTTAGTTGATTCAAAATTTCATAGTCACTACCTCTTTTCCCAGAAGAACTCTTGTTATTCAAATATTTTTTAAATTTCCTTAGCAGAATAAATATGCAGCTAATAATTATGATGGAATTTGAACATTTTAAGCAGTGTTGATTTGAATTTAGTTATAAAAAAGAACAACTTTAGCATCATAATAAACATAATATGTATTAACAGGGCTGCATTGAATTGCTGATGAAAAAAATTCCGCATAAACATAAACTTACTAGAGCTGAAGTGGCTATACTAACATATGCTTCAGTAGAACAATGTCTTGTAATCACCACAATCTTCCCTTATCCATTGCAATAATTTTAATGAGTTGAAGTTTGAGGTAGCCTGAAGGAACCCCCAGCATAAAGCATCTCATAAACAGGCCATATTCTCATAGTTAGGATAAGGCTCAAGATGAAGCCCACACCACAGACACCAGCCAGAACCAGGAAGGTGAGCCTGAAGCAATTTGGACCAATGCAGGACATGCTTGCACTAAGCAACAGATTCAGTCCGTGCTGCTTTGCTGCCTCAGTATCATATACATATCCAGCAAGGAGACCCGAGAAAAGGAATGCACCAAGAGGATTTCCTAGCGACATGAAGTTGTACAATATACCAAAATGTTTCAAGCCAAAAAGCTCAGAGACTCTGGGAATCATGATCGAGAACTGAACGCCATAGCAGATTCCAAGCAATGCAGTTGCAGCGTAAAGAGTACCATCAATTGCAGAAGCAAACAGAAGGTATGTTATGATCATTATTACTTAAGTGCATGTCATCCATATTGTACGAGGGATTGTTTTTGACCTGCAAAGAATAAATTTCCCATATACAAGAGGCCAAAGTAACACGAGGGAAAAAAAATGAAGCAATCAATAGCATGTGGGCACAGATATAATCAAACCACAACTACATACGAACGCAAATTTTTAGGATATGGCTCAGAAGAAAGTTCAGGACAGATAACTGATCCCACATTAGACGACACATCCCGAACATGAACAGATTATTATAAAGTCTGTTATCTTCCTCTATTAGTATCAACACTTGAACCTCAAGTCTAAACCCCAAAAACTATCAAGCTGTAAGATTAATGCTTGGATACACAATTGGCATATAATAATGAGATTAAAATCGGTACATTAATTTTCAACGGAAGTTCACAATGTTCAATTAAATAGACAGAGGGGTAGTTCACCCCTAACCTTCACTCCCATCATAAGATAAGGTGACAATTAAAGATCATTCTGCCATCTACTGCAAGTTAACAAGTGTGTAGACCACTCATCTTCAACATCAAAAACATTTGGGTGCTAATAATGATCATACAATCACTGCATCTTAAGTGCAGTTTGTATTTTGTTTAGGAACAGTTCAATGGCTGGAATGTAACACTTATTTGAATAATTTTCATGTTAACCGTTAAAACCAGTTAGGTACTGAAACGTTTAATTCAGTTACTTGAGAGATTCGCTCAAATAGAGTCTGTACTGACCTCACAAAATGTTCAGAAACGGTACCACCACCAAGTCGTCCCACGAAATTGCAAAAGCTGAAGAGAGATAACAAGAGTGTGGTATCATGCAGACCTCGTGCAATCCCTATCTGGGCCAGATTATTGAGCATAGTTACCCCGGAACCAACCCCAACAAAGTAAACAAAGAAAAGATGCCAGAAATCAGCTTTTATTACAGCTTCACTAAATTTGAAATCCTCCCCTCTTTTGGGCCTCCTTTTCTTCTTCACTGCCCCCTCACCCTCAGATAGAAGCATAGCCACCTCATATGTCTCTTCACTTTCATGGAAGCTTCCAAGATTCAGTGCTGATGAAGAAGAGTCCAGCAATGGCTCAGTTTTGTCTGCATTGCCTTCTCCCTGTATTAGACAGACTGAAGACCCATCTGATTGGCCACGAATCCCTGATTTGTTGATCCTAGTACAACAAAGTGTCATCTTTATGGGTATTGCAAGTGGAGCCATGAGAAGGGCAATCATAATAACAAGAAAAGTATAAGATATCGAGGCACTCAAATTAAGCAAGTGGTCCAATATTGTGGTTATCAGAATATATAAACCAAGTATAACAAGAGCTGCTTGGGTGAAAAGAAAATGGGCATGTTCTGAAGAGTCCTCACCGGAAGCTGGAGTACAAGGCCTTACAAAATACATCACCAAAAAACACAGAACAGGAATTCCAAGTGCAAGAAACATCAGAAGCTTAGAGGAGGAATTATTAAGCATCATACAGTAAATTGCAGTAAACACTGCAGCACTTATTCCTCCATAACCTTTAAGAATACCAGCAACTGTGCCACGACTGAGTGGAAAGTTCCTCATGTTAGTCACAAGTACAGCAGTGCTCAACCAAGCACTACTATTGGTGGCAACACAAAGTGCAAGCCAGAGCTGCAGCGCCATACAATGAAAGAATTAGTTCAGTTTGGTAGTACAAAAAGAAGCACAATCACAGTACATGCCACTCAGCAAAATAAAGACATGGAAGAGGAGAAATAATTGATTAGGACATGAGCATACTCTCTAGTCCCCTAACTCACCCAAAAATGGACCCCCCATCATGTGGGACCCACAGTGGGGCTCCCATCATTTGGGAGTAGGAGGGGTTGAGGGAACATGCTCTTATCCTGCCCAATAATTTCTTGTTGGAGAGTTGGCCTTAAAAGAACGTAAGTACCTAGAGCACATACTATATCATATGGATTATAAAGCAAATCATATGAACCAGGAAAGAAACCTACACATCAGCAAAGGTACTAGCAGGCAGACAACTAAAGAGAACTCTAAGCTTAACAGATTAATTCCATGCCAGAAATTCATTAGCAGCAATTTGGACACTAATTTCATTTGACAAAAAGTTTCGTGCATAATGCATTCATCTCCTATTTTTCACCTTCCATAATTTCTGAAAGCCTCTATGTATTTTTATCGACCGTCAAACTCAGAAATCAGAATGTGCATAGTTTCCTCATAAGATGTGGCAACAATGTACTTACAGATGTTTGACAAACTCATAAACGTTAAGTTCCATTTGATTACAGTGCATTCAGGAGTAAAGGTGCTTCTAGCATTTGCAGACAAGTCTGACAAAATTTATTTTTTCTGATTTGTCCTGCTTTTATATTTGCTTCCTTTTTTCAAGTTTAGTTGCTTTTCATGCCCTCTGAATTTCCCAAGCTACGTTTCAAAGTACCCTTAGATAGTGTATTGATAATTTTTAATAGCCTTTTCTTGAGAGTATCAATTCAGGATTTTTTACAAGCATCCTCAACATATTCTAATACTTTCAAGCAGCCGGCAAGTGCAGGTAAATCAATTAGAAAATTACCAATTTATATAAACTGAATTCATCAAAAATTTAAAATGAACCTTATTTTTCTCAAACTACAAATATCTTTTGAATTATAAAATACTTCAAAATAAATGAATAAGAAGAACACATTACTATTTGATCTCAGAATCAATACAGTTCTAACGAATTAAAATTACATAAACTCAAATACCACTCTACCCCTTCTTCAAAACAATCAACTCAAGAAAATCAAAAGTTCACCAATCCCCATTTCATTAAAATGTCCATTCATGCAATCAAAATGGGCATCAAATATTTCCATTAAAAAGTGAAAAGAAAAAAAAGAAAAAAGAAAGGTTATTTAGACATTATAAATACAAACTCACCAACCAGTAAGGCATAGACTGAACAGAACGGCTAAGAGCGAGCCAGAGAACACCATAACCAAAGAAACAAGCAAAATCACCAATCAAGAGAATGGCCCAAGGAGGGAATTTATTGCAGGCAATACCAGGAAGGAGGCCAACATTCTCTCCTATATCATTAGCAACACCAAGCATAGTAAGCTGGTGTTGATTAAAACCAAGAACAGATTTCAAAGTATGAGAATAGAGAGGAAAATTGTAGGCATTCCCAGATGCAATTTGGACCCAAACTGCTGCTCCAAGTCCAATCCATGGTGGTTTGGTTCCTGCTTTGAGGTTCACCATTGAGAAGCCGTTTGAGGGTAATTAATGGGTTGTTAATCCTCTGCTTCTTTCAATGCAAAGAAATGATGTTTTTAATAAATGAACTTCATGAGACAGAGTGTATAATTAGAAAGAAGAGAGAGAGTAAAGTGAGCAGGAAAGTGAGCACTTGTCTGAAAGTGATGACTTGGATTTTGGACATCTTTGCATTCTGTTTTCCTTCATGTCTATGACTAAACTGGATTTTCTCTCTCATCTCATGTATTTTAATAATCAAATTTTAAAATAATAATAATAATTAAATTACCGTAAAACCTTTCAATTTATCATTATTTATTACAATATTCTTTAATTTTTATTATTTTAAAATTATTTTAAAAGTTTGATGTTCGCCAAATTAGATCGTCAATTTATATGTTATTTTTGCATCTTAGATATTCAATAAATTAAAAACAATATTGAGATGTTCAACCTATATATAATATTAAAATAATTATCACTGATATAAGATATCATTATTTTTTAATATTTTAATTTATTTTATAATGAAATAAATTATAGAATTATTCTATAGAATTATAGAATGATTTTGCTAAATTATTTTACAATGAATTATTTAGCTAAATTAGTCGATGGAATTACAGAATTATTATATAATTAGGACTTATTATAGGATTATGACTATAATTAAATTATCTTTTGTTTGAATTTTATTTAATTTAAAATAATACACTTGGATAGAATTATGAAATTGTTATAAGATTAGATTTCCAATAAAATTGTCTTTTGCTTGAATTTTAAATTTTATTTTTGCACCAATAATCAACAAATAATTATGAATGAAATATTTAAAATATAAAATGAATAACAATGTTTTACGTTAAAAGTTTTACTTTGTATAACTATTATAGTATTATAGTATATATATAATTATTATCAATTGACAAATCTCTTGCTATTATAAAAATTTAAATAAAATTATGACATCCTACATAATAATTATTTTTATATATATAATATAAAAAAATAACTACTTTTTGAAGAAAAAAAGTAACTACTATAAAATACTATTAACTACTATACTGTTATCATCTTCTTATAAAAATACTATTAACTTCAAAATCAATTATAATGAAAATAATCATATTTCTTTTTCTCATTGTCCTTTTTTTATGTATGATTTGAAATGGGCTTTATATTTCAACACCCTATCTATTGTTATACATGGATATATAGTCCAAAGTTTAAGGTTTATAATTTCTATGCATTAATTCACTCTCATAAATTCGTGAATCGTACCCTTATGAATCTTTTATCCAATTTTTTTAATGCATATAATTTTTCATATATTTATTAAAATTTATCCAATAAAAAATATCATATTAAATATACTATTACTATTTTATCTCGTATTGCTAAATAAACATTTAATTATTTATGTCAAAATTTTAAAAAATATATTTTATCGTATTTAAATTTGCTAATTAAATTAAAGTAAATATTGTATGTTTGAAGTAACAATGAATAAAATTTAATTATCATCAAATCAAATATTTAAGGATTATCATTTCTGTAATAATAAGTTGAAAGTCAAATATAAACAAATTAAAAAAAATAGAAAACAACTAAGATAATATTTTCACAACAATCGCAAATATCAAATTTAATAATTTTTTATTATTGGATTTTTTTATTTTCTTCTTACTTTTTTTTGTTATTTATTTGTTATGTAATTTTTGAGTTAATTTAATGTTGTTTAGTTGCTGTGTGATTTTTTTTCTATATTATTTATAATGTTTTTGGTTAATTTTTTATGTTATTTATTTTTTTTGGTACTTTAGCCTTTTTTGGAATTTTTTTTAATTAATTATTTTTATTTTATTTTAGATAAACTTTAATTTTATTTTAATTATGTTAGGTTTTTTAATTTCTATAATTTAATTTTGTATTAAGGTTTTGTTTTAATTTCACTTTATGTTAATTTTTTTATTTAAGTTTTTATTTAGATTTATTAGTTTAATTAAATTTTACTTTTTTATGCTAGGTTTATTTAATTTTTTGTTAAACTTATTTTGTAATTGCTATTTTTTAAATTTTATTTATATTTAATTTTTAAATTTTTTTTATTTGCTTAAAAGTATTATAAGTTTTGAAATTAGTATATATATAATATTTGTAACATCACACGAGATCTATTCTATTTAAATAAAATATTTTAGACCAAATTAAGTAATTTATAAAATAATTTTAATTTCATAATTTTATTAAATTATAGTTAGATATAATTACTATAATAATCCAGACTAATAAATAAACAAATAAAATGTTATAAATATAAAGAAGAAAAATAAGTCGAGAATGAGAAATATGAAAGATCTCTTATATATGATCAATTATATGTTATGAATTATCAATAATGGGCTATTTATAGTAGCGTAAGTAGAACTTAGATGAGAAGAAAAGATTACAATTAAATTCTAATTTGAATAGGATAAAACTAATCACAATCTTGATGGGATAAACTTAATCTAATAAGTAGTTATCCACATATTATTTAACCCTTGGATGACTACCTCTATCAATATGTCTCGTTAAAATCTTGCTAAGAAAACCCAGTGGGATAAAAAATTAGCAAAAGAAAAAGAGTATAATATTTATAGATAACTTCCCCTTAAAAATACAACTGACTAAGACATATTTCTAACTGAACGCATTCCAATATTGTGTATATATTTTTTGAAAATTAATATCGATAATGCTTTTGTGAACAAATCTGTTGGATTGTCACTTGAACAAACTTTACAAATATCTACTTTTCCTTCCTTCATGAGTTCATAAGTATAAAAGAACTTTGATGATATATGTTTAGTTTTATCACATTTTATATAGCATTCATTGATTTATGCAATACATGTTGCATTATCTTCATGTAATATTATTGGTTGGTTGCTTTCTATAAGTAATCTGCATGTTCTTCTAATATGTTCAATTAATATTCTTAATCATACACATTCACGACCAGCTTCATGAATAGCCAATAACTCTGAATGATTTGATGAAGTAGTAGTGATTATTTGCTTCACAAATCGCCATGAAATAACAGTATTATTATATATAAATTTATAACTTATTTGGGACCGAGCTTTATGAGGATCAAAAAGATATCCAGCATCAGTATATCCTGCCAATTCAGGCTTTATTCCTTTCGGAAAAAATAAACTAGTGTAGAATACATTTCACTCTATTCTAGTATCTTCTAGTAGGTGTTGAACTAAACCTTGTAAGTAAATTAACTGTAAAAGCAATATCTGGTCTTGTATTGTTAACAAGATATAAAAGCTCCCCTATTTCACTAAGTTAAGGTACTTCATGATCAAGAATCTCTTTATTATCTTCTCGGGGGCTAAAATAATCTCTTTTTACATCAAGAGAATGAGCAACTATTGGAGTGCTTAATGGATAAGATTTATCCATATAAAATTGTTTCAAGATTTTTTCAATATATGATGATTTATGGAGAAGAATTCTATTTGATAGATACTCAACTTGGAATCTAAGATAAAATTTTATTTTTCCAAGATCCTCATTTCAAATTTCTTTCTCAAATAGTCTGCAGTAATTGAGATCTCTTCTGAAGTTTTCACTATATTTAAATCATCAACATAAACTGCAACTATAGCAAATTCTAAATTTATCCTTTTGATAAAAATACATAGGCAAAGAGGATTATTTTCATATCCATTATTTATTAAGTATTCACTGAGGTGATTGTACCACATTCATCCATATTGTTTTAGCCCATACAAGGATCTTTGGGGTTTAATAGAGTACATTTATCTATATTTTAAATTATATGCTTCAGACATCTTAAATTCTTCTGAAATTTTCATGCATATGTCATTATTCAATGAACTATATAAGTAAATTGTCATTACATCCATCAAATATATGTCAAGTCCTTCAGAGGCTGCCAAATTAATAAAAAATCTAAAAGAAATAGCATTCATAACAAGAAAATATGTCTCATCATAATCTACCCTATGTCTTTGTGAGAATTCTTATGCCACAAGTCGTGTCTTGTATCTCACAATTTCATTTAATTCATTTCTCTTATGGACAAATATCCATTTGTATCTAATAGACCTGACATCTTCTGGTGTCAAAACTATTTGCCCAAATACTTTACTCTTAGATAATGAATCTAACTCAGCCTAAATAACCTCTTTCCATTTTGACCAATCATTTATACATTGATATTCTTCAATATTTTTAGACTCAGGTTCATCATCATTAATTATTTCATAAGCAACAACATATACAAATACATAATCAACATCAATGTTATCTCTTTTCCACATATTTTTATATTTCAATGAGATCTCACAATTTTTCGGTACCAAAATCACTTCTGGGATTACTTCTTTAGAAATATGAAGTTGTTGATCTATGTTAGTTTTAACCTCTTCAGGAGTGTCATTTTGTAAAATTTTTATTCCCTTTTTTTCTAGGGAGCAACATCTTTTGAATCAATTGGTCTACCACACTTCAGACGTGTGTTAGATTCATTAGCTATCATACTAATAGGATATCCTGCAGGGACAATTAATCGAGCAGAAGTATTAGCAGTCGGAACATGTGATTTACACATCTTTTAGGTGTCTGTAAAGATATTTTGTAATTGATTCGTAACATTCTGCAAATGAATTATTCTTTAAATTTTTAGTTCAAATTGATTTGTGCATGTATCAAAATTGGATAAAGTTGATTTATTCCAACTAATCTCTTGTGCTTTCAGCCATTTACTTTTATCTTTCCCTAATGGTGGGAAAACTAACTCATCAAATTGACAATCTAAAAATCTTGCTCTAAAAAGATCACCTGTTAAAGGTTCAAGATATCTAATGATAGATGGAGAATCAAAACTCACATAGATACCAAAATGATGTTGGGGGTCCATTTTTATTCTTTGAGGAGGTGCTATGAAGACATGTACTGCACAAATAAAAATTCTAAGATGAGATATATTTTATTGTTAGTCAAACAGAAGTTGTAAAGGTAAAAATTTATGATATGCAGATGGTCGAATAGGAACTAAAGATGCAGCATGAACTATAGCATGTCCTCAAGCAGATGCTAAAAGTTTTAATTTCATAAGCATAGGCCTAGCAATTAATTGCAAATATTTTATAAAAGGTTCAGTTAAACCATTTTGAGTGTAAAACATGTGCAACAAAATATTCAACAGTAATTTTTATTGACATGTAATAATTGTAAAATACTTTTGAAGTGAACTCATATGCATTATCTAGACGAATTATCTTAATAGGATGATCAGAAAATATTGACTTTAATTTTATAATTTGAGCAAAAAATTTAGCAAAAGTAATATTACGTATTGACAATAGACAAACATGTGACTATCGAGTTGAACCATCAATTAAACCATAAAGTATCTAAATAATTCATAAGATGAATAGAGTCATAAATATCTCAATGTATTCTTTGCAGAAATTCAGGAGACTCCAAATGTAATTTAGATGGTGAAGGTCTCACAATTAATTTACCTTGAGCATAAGAAGTATAAAAGTAATCATTAGACAAAAGAATTTTTTTATTTTTCAATGGACGTCTATTTGTATTCTCAACAATATGTCGCATCATGTTTGAACCAAGATGACCAAGATAATCATGTCAAAGTATAAAAATTTTAAAATCTGTTCACTTCTTATGTATATAGTACATCTCAACTATCTTTCTTTTTGTATAGTATAATCCAATTGATAAATTTAAAAATTTTTCTAATATAAACTTCTTGTCCAAATTAGTAGTAGTGACATATAAAAATTCAATATCACCATTATTCTTTGTTTCAATATGATATCTATTGCAACATATGTCTTTAAAACTTAGTAGATTTCTTCGGGATCTACTAGAATACAACGCATCATCAAAATATAACTTTGCTCCATTTGGAAACATAAGATGAACTCTTCTAGAGCCTTTAACTACATTTGCAGTACCAGATATTATATTAATATTAATTTCAGCTAATTTTAATTGTAAAAAATATTTCTTATCTCGAAGAATTGTATGAGTTGTACTACTGTCAACCAAGCATATGTCATCCTCCATAATATCAAGTTTATTATGTTTTATCTAGTAAACAAAATAATTATATTAAAAAAAATAAAGTCTAGTCTTATTATAATTTTTTAGAAAGAAAAACAACATGACTTATGAAAGAAAAATAGAAAAATAATATAACTATGAAAAAAAATTCTAATAATTAATATTTTCATCTGCTATCAAATGATCAATCTTGTCATTATTGTCTTCAAAAAAAATTATAAACATCAAAATCAATATTTAAAGGATGCACATCATTATTAGCAGAGTCTATAGCTTCAGAAAAATTTATTTTAACATTTTTTTCCTTCTTTTTTAGTGATGATTTGCAAAGGTCGACTAAATATTTTGAAGTACGACAGTTTTGACCAATGACCCTTTGTTCCACATGTATAACAAGTAGTATCATTATTTTGCATCTTTCTTTTAGAAAGTTCTTCATTCTTGACTCATTTCATTTTATTCTTTTTAGCACCTTTGCTTTCATAATTGATCGAGAAATTTATTCTATCACGACCTCTTTTACTACGACCCCGCTCACAGTTTTGAGAAAATATCGCATTCACTTCAGGGAATGGTGTTGAGCCAGTAAGACGAGTTTGATAATTTTTCATCAAAAGCTTATTGTTTTGTTCAGCCACAAGTAAACAATAGATTAGCTCGGAATATTTTTTAAATCAGCACTCTCGATATTGCTGCTATATGAGCACATTCGAGGCATAAAAAGTTGAATATATATTTTTTTTCTAACATATTCTCATCAGTAAATTTTTCTCCACATAATTTTGATTAAAAGCTAATCTTAAATAAAGCTGAATTATATTCATTTATGGTTTTAAAATTTTACAATCTTAAGTGAATACATTCATATCGAGCTTTTAAAAGAATTGTCGTATTTTTAGTGTTCATATCTTTCTTTTAAAGAATTTCAAAGGGCCAATGTGTATTTAATAGTAAAGTATTCAATTTTTAATTATTCATGTAAATGATGTTGAAGAAAAATTATTACTTTTGTGTAATTCTGCAGGGATGCCTTGTTTCCTTCCTTAATAGTATCTCTAAGATTCATAGGATTAAGATGAATCTCAACATCAAATACCCATGATAGATAATTTCTTTCGAAAATATCGAGGGCAATGAATTTAAACTTTGTAAGGTTCGACATTGTAAAGACTCTATATTTAAAAAGAAGAGCCTAAAATTAGATAGGTATAAAATTATTTAAAACAACATATAAATAAATTGGGATACCTAAAATAAATTCATATAAAAAAAATATTTTTATATGTGTTATATATTCATCAGGACTTTAAATATGGATGGTGAATATATAACAATAAATGAAATTCTCCGTAGTGGCACATATACTAAATAGATTATATAAAATATATTTAGTATGTTTACACTAAAATATTCTCCATCATAAGGACACGAAAATCACATTAGGATTCTATTTGATTTCTTAAGTATAAGCCAACAGTTGTATTAATTTAATTAGCATAGTAACTAATACATTTAGTAATGAGTGTTTAATTAAAATGGACATCAAAATCTCAAAACAATGATTTTTAATTGTAATAACCAAACACAGTACGTGAAGTACCATTTAAATCTGAACAGCAGTATACGAAGAACAATATGAAATTGTTGATAGTAATATCATAATCGAATCAATTTATAATATTACGTGAATCAGAACAATTATTCTAAATTGTTGATTAAATTAACGACATATTCAATATAACATGATACTATAATACATATATATATATATATATATAAACATGTATATAAAAAAATAAATAAAAGTTAGAATGATTACCTTGAAGTTGAATATTTAAAATAAATTAATTAAATTTTTATATTGATAACCTGTTATAAATATATAAAAAATAGATAAAGAATAAAAAATATAAAAGACTTTTCTATTATCAATTATATATTATGAATCCTCTGTAATGAGTTATTTACAGTATTATAAATAAAATTTAAATTAAAAAAAATTATAATTAAATTTTAATTTAAATAGAATAAAACTAATTAAAATTTTAATAGAATAAAATTAATCTAATAAATAATTATCTATATATTATTTAACTGAAAAAACATTTTCTATTATCCAACTAATTTTTATATTAATTTGTCTCACTTATTTTGTCTAAATTATCTCATGGGCCCTCATTAAAAGAAATTTTCTATTCTGTTTTATTTTATATCTTTATTTTTAACAGATAGTGTATTTAATTTTTGTTAAAATATCAAAAGCAAAAGAATATTATACATTTTGTAGGTACCCACAGTATTTTTTTTTAATGAAACTATGGCCACTGTACATTGGCGGAGGGAGAGGGGGGGCTGGGGGGGCAATGGACCCCCCCTCCCCTCCCCCACATTTGTATATATATATACATATAAACTATATAAATTATATAATAAATTAAAATGTTGAATATAAAATAAAAATTTAATATAAATTGTGATTAGCTTAATAAAATTTAAACTATAAATTGTGATTAGGTTAATAACATTGAAACTATAAATTTATAATTACTCGTCGGTAATTTTTTCTGTGTAAATTTTGCCCACCTTCGATGAATTTCTGATCGGTAATTTTTTTTACGTAAATTTTGCCCCGCGTCTGATGAATTTCTGGTTCCGCCACTGCCACTGTATTGGTTGATTAATGAGTAATTTGAGTACACATGAGCAATCTTCTAGATTCATATATTCTCTCGTGCGGAAAAAGTAAAAAAATATATATATGTCACTTCATGTTTCATCAGTTCATTTTTTTTCTTGTTTTAACAGTGTCAAAATACACATGTATCTATCATGTTACGACATATTTCATTAATTAATAGATTTCACATTCCAATTAAGTCTACCATCTTCATCTGATTGAAAATAAATCAATCATGTCAAGATTAAATAATTAATATATGCAAAATTTAATATCCTAAGAATTGAATATTTTCATCTTTACTATAAATTCAATTTTATTCATTATCCTATTTTTTAAAAATTAATATTTTAATAATTTCTTTTCATCAACGAATTTCTTAATTAATTAATTTTTTATTATTGTTATCTCTTTCCCCTTATTTTAGGTTGTTATTAATAATTGATTTTTTTAACATATATTTTTACTATATAATATTTTTTGGTTAGATTTTATATTTAAACGTAATGATAATTTGAGCCTATTTGAAAATAAATATTATGATTCAAATTATTTCAACATTAAAGTTTTTATTCTTAATACTTGAAAAAATAAATAATTGTGTTCTATCGTATAAAATTTTAAAAAATTATAATTTAATTAATAAATAGCATGAATTTAAAATTTAAACCTTTTAATTGGGATTGATACATATCAATATTAAGATATATCTAATTTAAAAGTTTTAATTTATTACATATCTGTAATTAATAATACATTGGTTTAATAATAAACACAAAATTGAGATTTTAAAGAAATTATAGATTTAATTATTTATTTTTTTATATTGGATAATATTTTTGTTAATTGTTTATACACAATATTGAATATATATTATCTGATGAAATGCAAAACATGATTCAATTTTAATTAAAATTACTTTTTTTACTCTTTAATTATTTTTTTTTTACTTTTGCACTTTATTTCATTGATGAATTTTAAATATATTTTCACATATATTGTTATACTATTTTATATATTTTATATATTTTACATATATTTTATAATTATGCTTGATATATATTATTATTGATATATAATATTATTTTTTATTTAATAATTTTAATTCTGCAACAATTTGCCGTATAGCTTGTAAATACTAAAAGTGTTTCTCAATTTACTATTCCTTATAATAGTAAATGTCCTTTTAAACCAAGCTTTGTTTTTTTATTTTTCATTTTGACATTATCTTTTCTTTGCTTGGCAATTTCTGTGTGGCTTTTTTATACATTACATAAGCAGATGATGGACCAATAAAAGATAGTATGATATTTGGTGCTTTTTATTTCTTTTTTTTTTTTTTTACTTTCTTCTTACGTTCTTTTCATTCTTTATTTTCTTTTTTTCATTTGTTGTTTTTTTATATTTTTTTTATGTTTTTACTCTTTTTTTTTATATTTCATTTTTTATCTTTATTTTTGTTAATTAAAAAAATGAAACAACTTAAAATAGTCTCTCTTTTATTTCTTTTTATTTTATTTTAATTTCAAGAAGATATTATGACTCATAATTATTAAAATTATGGCTTTTCAAATTTTTGATTTTTTATTAATACTTTATTTTAACTTTTAAATTGATAATATAAATTTAATTATCTTTAAATTAATTTAAAATAATATATTATTAATTATAATTAGATATAAAATTTTATATTATTTTATTTTATTTTTAATAGACTTTTTATACAATTAATGATCGCTTATTGTATTAATTTAATTTAAATTTCAATATATTTCTTTTTATATAACTTTATATTTCTTTTATAGAATATATATTATTTTAATTTGTAAAGGGGCCTTAACTTTTAATATAAAATAAAATATACAAAAATATTAAAATAATAAATATAAATAACTTATTAATATATATTTATTTCTATTTTTATATATAATTGACAGTATATTTAATATTTATTTTTTGCTTTATTTTTAAAATTTTATTAAAGTTTTACATCAAAATATTTATTATTTATAATTTTTAATAATAATTGATTGATTTTATATTTATATTTTCATAATTATATGTTAAAGAATGATAAATATATAGAAATATAAATTAAATAGAAAAAATTCTACATCCAAATTAATAATTAAATATTTAATTAAATAACCAAATGATGGATTAATTTTTATATTATTAAAAAATGATCTTTTTTTAAAAAAAAATAAAAATACCATGTTATATGTTTATTTGATTTATATTAATACAAAAAGTAGTGATATTTTAATAGAATGTTTGAAAAATGAAAAAGATCCACAAAATATATGATGTGTTAATTCATGATAAAAATAATAATTAGAATTGATTATGGATAAAATTTTATTTTATTTATTATCTTTTAAATTTATATTGTATATTTTTTTGTTAATATTCTAATTTACAGTACAAATTAAAAAAAATAAAGAATTTATATATGAGATTTAATGTCTTAAACATGCAGAATATTTTATATGTGCGCTAAACTTTTTATCGGCTAAAAGTCGAATATTATTATAAGATAATGTATAGTGTAAACAGAATCATTATTATTTATAGTAACTTTGTATTTGCCTATCATATCCCGTAATTATGGGATCTCAGCTAAAGGCTGAATGTATATATATATATTGTCATCTTCCTCTGTTAATATATGTTAAAACCTAATTCTCATATCAATCCTATATGGTATCAGAGCTGTAAACCTAACGGTCTCTCTAATTTTTTTTTCTTTCTTCTTTCTCTCGGTCATAGATCTGTACTTGCTTTTATCTCTTTCGATGGCCACCGATGATGATACCTCATCTGGCACTCGAACCCCGACTGTTATTCAGCCATCACCTACCTCTAATGTCCACCTAAATGACACCAATCAGCTAATCTCCATTAACGCCGCGGTACAAGCTCCACTCAAATTGACTGCCATGAACTACATGTCATGGTACACACAATGGTATTCACTCCTTATTGGCTATGACTTTCTTAAGATTGTTGAAAAGCCACTTACAGCAGATCTGAGTGCTAATCCCTACTGGATCCGACAGGATCAGCTTATTCGAAGTGCCCTTATCGCGTCACTCTCCCCTGAAATCGTTTCATTTGTTGTTGGCGAGAATACGTCTCATGAGGTATGGCAGACTCTACACAACATGTACTCGAAACCTTCTCAAGGACGCATCATGAGCTTGAGGGAATCTTTACTCACCATCAAGAAAGGAACGATGTCTGTGACCAGTTATTTGCAAAAGGTAAAATCAATCACTTCTACCCTTGCTATAGCTGGAGTTAAAATTCTTATGCCAGAAACAGTACTGTATGTATTACATGGCTTACCACCTGAATATAAGGAGGTAGCTGCTGCACTACGAGCAAGAGAAACTCCGGTTACATTCGAGGAGCTTCATGAAAAATTGACAGACTTCGAAACACAGCTGGAGCGTGACACTACCTCTGCCATTCCGCCAACAACAGTCCACTACACCAACAATCGGTCACAGACCAATCGAAACAACTCTGGAGGTAACTCGATGCAAAATTCTGGACAAAATTATCAAAGCTCAAATCGGCAGAATTCCGGAGTGCGAGTAGTTTGCTAGTACTGTGACATTCCTGGTCATGTTATGAAGCAGTGCAGAAAGTTAAAGAAAAAGTGCCCATGGCTGGTTAACTCAATAAATTCCAATGCGCCTAAACCTCAAGCAAACTGTGCTACTACAGGCTCGACAACGGACTCCTCATGGCTGCTTGACTCTGGTGCAAACCAACATGTCACTCATGATTTGCAGAATCTGTCACTCCACTCTGAATATGACGGGTCTGATGATGTTCTGCTTGGTGATGGCACTGCACATCCAATAACACACACTGGTTCTACCTCTCTCAAAACCTCTTCTCGACCTTTACTTTTGACAAATGTGTTGTGTGTTCATGGGCTTCATAAGAACTTAATTTCTGTTTATCAATTATGTGTCCAAAATAATGTTGAGATTGCTTTTAACCCATCTTTGTTTAATGTGAAGGATTTATGCACGGGCAAAATTCTGGTGGAAGGAAAGCCGAGTGATGGTGTGTATATGTGGCCCTCAAGTGCATCTTTCATGTGTAAACCTGAAGTTTCGAATACTATGGCTATTACACATTCAGTTTGGCACAAGAGGCTTGGACATCCTGCCACTCCAATTTTACGGTTGCTTAATTCATCCATTAAGTTGTCTTTTGCTATTGATAATAAGTATTTTTGTGACTCTTGTAAGTGCAATAAAATGCACAAACAACCTTTTGCTGAGTTTACAATGCACAGTAATGATGCTCTTGAACTGATTTATTCGGATATTTGGGGACCAGCCCCAGTTTCTTCTATTGATGGGTTTCAGTACTATTTGCTATTTGTTGATCATTATACGAAGTATGTTTGGTTATATCCCATGAAAAGAAAATCCGATGTGTCTCACATATTCCCTGTTTTTAAGCAATTAGTTGAAAACCATTTTAAGAAGAAGATTCGGTCCTTCTACTCTGATAATGGAGGGGAATTTTTACACTTAACATCTTTTTTCCAAGCTCATGGTATCTCCCACTATCTTACTCCACCATATACACCTGAACATAATGCCACTGCGGAACGGCGTCACCGCCACATTGTTGAAACTGGGATTACAATGTTACATGTTGCCAATCTACCATTATATTTTTGGTCTTATGCATTCCAAACGGCTGCATACCTCATAAACAGGCTTCCAACATCTGTGTTAAACAATCAATCTCCATTTCAATGTCTACATGGTCATGCTCCTAATTATGAGAAACTAAGGGTATTCGGGTGTTGTTGCTATCCTTGGACACGTCCTTACAACTCTAACAAGTTGCAACCAAGATCTCTTCCATGTGTATTTGTGGGGTATTCCACTAATCAGAGTGCCTTCAAGTGTCTTGATCCGGCAACTCAAAAATTGTATATCTCTCGGCATGTGGACTTTGTTGAAACAAGTTTTCCATTTGCAACTTTGGACAGCAATAATGAAAGGCCTACTGACTCTACGGTTGACAATTGGGCACCACATGTTATTCTTCCGCATCACCGGTTCGAGACACCGTCAAGATCTACACATACACCATCACTAGGCGGTCCTTCACCATTGCTGTCCTCTGTGCCTAATCCTTTGAGCAACTCCATGACACAGCAACCTGCAAACTCAGGTACTTCTCCTGCCTCTACTGAATCTAATACTTACTCCACTAATTCTGCTAGTGATTTGACAAGGGATCCGGTTGTTGTTCCTCTCAACACTCACCCGATGGTCACCCGCAGTAAAAACAATATTCATAAACCCATACAAAAATTATGTCTTGCGACTGCTGGACCTTCATTATCAAAGATATCTGTTCCCCGAACTGTTGTGCAGGCTCTCAAAGTTCCTGAGTGGCGTAAGGCCATGGAAGACGAGTATGCTGCTTTAATAACTCAGCATACATGGACACTTGTTCCGTCCACCTCAGCTGAGAATTTGGTGAGTTGTAAATGGCTCTTTCGAGTGAAAACTGATTCTGCAGGCACTCCTATCCGTTACAAAGCTAGGTTGGTTGCTCGTGGTTTCACTCAAAGGCCCGGCTTGGATTTTGATCAAACATTCTCTCCAGTTGCCAAGCACACAACAATTCGAATTGTTCTCACCATTGCTGTCACTCGTGGTTGGAAATTACGGCAAGTCGATGTGAATAATGCCTTTTTACATGGCAATCTCACAGAAACAGTCTTCATGCATCAACCACCGAGATTTATTGATAGTACGAACCCCTCTCATGTTTGTCGTCTCAATAAATCTCTCTACGGTCTCAAGCAAGCTCCACGTGTTTGGTATTATGAATTACAACAGTACCTAAAGGACTTCGGATTTGTTAACTCTCACTCGGACACTTGTTTGTTCATATACTCAAAGGGTCAAGTGCTCATTTATGTTGTTGTCTACGTTGATGACATAATTATTACAGGTAATCAACCTAAGGATGTGGAAGCTTTCATTTTCAAACTTGGCTCTAAGTTTTCACTCAAGGACTTGGGTGACTTACAGTATTTTCTAGGGGTTGAGGTCACCCACTTACCCACTGGGGTGTTTCTTTCTCAACAAAACTACATGAGGGAAATTTTGGAAAAGGCAAAGATGGAAGGAGCAAATCCAGTTAACACACCCATGTCTCCGACAACATCTATTTTTCTTGATGATTTTGCTCACATTTCCAATGCTTCCGAGTATCGAGCTATACTTGGCAGTCTGCAATACTTGCTTTTGACTCGACCAGACATTTCTTATGTCGTCAATAAATTGTCCCAGTTTAGCTCCGGTCCAACAGTCAACCATTGGGCAGCATTACAAAGGCTTCTTCGGTATATTGTTGGCACCTTTGATTTTGGCATTTTTCTTACATAGACAGTCATCTCTTGACTTGCATGCTTTCTCCGACTCTGATTGGGCGGGTAATCGAGATGACCGCACCTCTACTAGTGCTCATATCTTATACTTGGGACGTAATCCGATTGCTTGGAGCTCGAAGAAACAAAAGACAGTGGCAAGATCGTCCACTGAAGCGGAATATAGATCGGTAGCAAACACATCTGCTGAGCTTTCATGGGTTATGAATACACTCGCTGAATTAAAGATTTCTACTTTGCTTCCACCAGTCGTTTACTGTGACAATCTTAGTGCTACGTATGTAGCCGCCAACCCAGTCTTTCACTCCAAAATGAAACATATAGCTATCGACTATCATTTTGTTCGGACTCAAGTTCAAGAAGGGAAACTTCGAGTTGCACATGTCAAGTCTGAGGATCAACTTGCGGATCTGCTAACCAAGGCACTCTCAACGCCACAATTTCTCAAGAACAGAAACAAGATTGGCATTACTCCAAGACCCGCCATCTTGCGGGGGTGTATAAGATAATGTATAGTGTAAACAGAATCATTATTATTTATAGTAACTTTGTATTTGCCTATCATATCCCGTAATTATGGGATCTCAGCTAAAGGCTGAATGTATATATATATATATATTGTCATCTTCCTCTGTTAATATATGTTAAAACCTAATTCTCATATCAATCCTATAATTATAACATCAAAGCCATTATTTTTCACCCACATAAAATATTTGATATGCCTTCCAATTAATTTTTAATGTTATAAAAAATACTAATCATTTTGATTAAATTTATTTGGAAGTTTTTAACATTCAATTGTTAATATTTTTCAAAAATAAAAATATATATTTTTATTATAAGTATATTTTTTTTTGTTTTTCATTTATTTGTTTTTATTTATAAAATTTTTATAAAATTAAAATTTTCATGTAATATTTTATTTATTTTAATATTATATATTAATATATGTATATATATAATGTTTATAAATTATTCATAATTTTCTTCTCTCTTGCCAACTCCTTATTTACTTTTATTTTTTAATAGTTCTTTAGGATATTAAAATAATTTTATATTTTCATACTATGAATAACTATTAATGAGGAAAGAAACATTTTAGCTAAATTGAAAAATTAAATCTTTTGCCTAAAATCAATCAATAAATGACCTTATAGTACTTTTATTTTTAATTTTTGTTATTATTAAATAATATTAAACATATAGCTACTAATAATTTTTTTTTTGTCAAAATTCACGCATTTTTAGTTAATATATAATATGTATGGCATTACTATACATGTTATTAACATATTGTATCTTATCAAATTAGATATTTTATATATAAATATTATGTTGCTATTATATTGTGTATATGAATATTAAAAAAATTATAAGATATAAAATAAATACTAAATTATATGTTAATATGTCATTCATATAATAAAATCAATTCTCCCAACAACGTGCCGGAAATTCCGCTTGCAAAATACTAAAGCACCCATATAAATAATAAAATTCCAAAAAAAAATCAACCATTTTTTTTTTAATTTTCAGTTTTATCATTTTTCTTTTTCTTTTTTTACTTTTATTTATTTATTTTTTATCTTTCTTCTTTTTTTTTATTTTTCATCTAATAAATAGTGAATTCAAAAAAACCAACAATATTTTTTGAATTTTCAGTTTTATCATTCTTCTTTTTTTTATTTTATTTTATTTTTTTAACTTTCTTCCTTCTTAATTTTTTTTTATTTTTTAGCCTTTTGATAACTTAAGAAATATTTCAATAAAAAGTATTTAATATTCAAATTTATTTTTATAAGATAGCATTTGCCCTTACTTTGGTTACATATTTTTTTTTATCTTCTTCTCTCTATATTTAATCATTTAAATACAAAATTAATTAAAAATATTAATTTTAGATATTTTATTAATATTTTTACTCTTATTTGATTTTATTTTCTTTTTTAATTTATGAGTATTATATTTTGTTATTAATTGATTTTATTTTCCTTCTTTAACTCATAAGCTATATTATTATTATTATTATTATTATTATTATTATTATTATTATTATTATTATTATTATTATTATTATTATGCTTTAGAAATTATTAATTCTTAGAACAATGGATTTTTAAAATTTTAAACTTGTTATTATTATTTTATTTTAACTTTTTAAGGGTAATATAAATTTATTTATTTTAAAAATAATTTAAAATGGAAATGTTATTATTATAACTGGATTTATAATAAAAATTTCAAAAATTTAAAACTGTTAATTAAATTTTAATTAAAGAAATAATATTAAAAATTATTATTTTGACTATTTTTTAAACAAATTTAATTAAAAAAATATCTTAATAAATTATATATATATTATTATAAATATTTTATAATATATAAATTAAAAAGTTTAACATTATGTGCATTTATATATATAATATTATTTTTATGTATTAATAATTTATTAATATATGAATTATAATTATATATTAATGCATAAAATATTTCTTCATTTAGATATAATGTAAAATATATAATCTACAGTATATCGTAGGCTTATTATATGGTTGTATATACTAAAAGAGCCTCCATGATAAATAGTAAATTTCTAAATAAACGAGAGTCTTTTTTTTTTTTTTGGTTTTCTAGTTTATCCATTTTTTTATATGCCTATTATTTGGTTTTATGTTTTTATTTTCTCATTTGTTTTTACTTTTTCTTTTATCTTCTTTTTTATTTTTTTTATTTTGTTAATTTTATTTTCCTTTTAAATATGTGATTTTGCCACTCTTTTTTAATCTTCCTATATAATAATATATTATTTCAATATAATCAACTAATTAAGTAATTTCATTTTAATTTTTCTTTTTAATTGATAGGATATTATATTTTACCCTTAATTAATTTTTTTAATGCATCATCATCATCATTATCATCATGCTCTAAAAGTCACTATTTCCATAAGAATAACTTTTTAATTTTTTTTACTTTTTTAATTTTTATTTTAACTTTTAGTGAATTTTATAAATTATTTTTAAAATAGTAAAATTTTTAGGTTTTTTTAGTTTTCATTATTTCACTTTAAATTTCAAATTGGAAA
Organism: Garcia nutans; assembly: GCA_947685225.1. Classification (NCBI taxonomy): domain Eukaryota; kingdom Viridiplantae; phylum Streptophyta; class Magnoliopsida; order Malpighiales; family Euphorbiaceae; genus Garcia; species Garcia nutans. The sequence goes on along the minus strand of CANTUV010000007.1, from coordinate 22,913,257 downwards.
TATAAATTTAATTATTTTAAAAATAATTTAAATAATTATGTTTTTAATTATCTTCGGATATAGAGTTTGTATTATTTGGCTTTTATTCTTAAAAGTTTTTTACCCACTTTTAAGTGAAAAATTAAAAGATAAAAAATAGACAATTCATTACTTAAATAAATCATCATACCAACTTAATTTAAACTTTTTTTTTATCACTTTTATATTTTCTTTACACATCATTTTAAGCTAAATTTATAATTTTTGTTTTTATTTAATTTTAATTTTTTGTATAGATTGAAGAATTCATGACAAAAAAATAATAATCAAAATATCATTATTTGATTCTATTACTTTAATTAAAAAAGAAAAATCCTTCAAATAAATTAAAAAAGAAAAATTATAAAAATAATCAAAAGTAGTAATTGAATAAAAAAATAAGTGAAAATTTATTAATTTAAAATTTTTTTGAAGAGAAAAATTATAAAAATTAATTTTTTTTCAATGGTTTTAGCTTTTCTTTCTTAGTTTTATAACTTGCTGTCCATGGGCATTGAAGATGACGCCATGATTATTAAATTAGTAGTTTTATCCCCCTTTTTTTTTTGTAACTTTTCTGCCTTTTTTTTTTTGAAATTTTCTTATATTTTGTCCCTTTAATTTGTTTTTATTTTTATTAATTAAAATAAATAAACTAATGATTTAAATGATTTTTTTAAAAAAAAATTTCTTTAACTTGATACATTATTTTAGGATGTGTTCATTTTCATTGTAGTTTTTTTTATTTTTATTTTTTAAAAAATTAAATATTATTTTTAATTTTTAGTTTATATTTTTTAAAAATCTATTTTATATTTTTAAAAATCTATATATCATAATTATTAAAATTTTAATTATTAAAAATAAAGAAATAAAAAATTTTAAAAAAGAAAACGTCAAAAACTATATTTTACTATAAAAATTAATATATAATATCTTCTTAAAAGTAAAAGTCTTAAAACTATATTTTATGAATTGTGTATTTAGCTTGAAATAATTTTTATTTAATAAAAAAATTTTAAAATTTAATAATATTGCCAAACACATTTTTTTTCAAAAAAAAAACTAAACAAAATCATCATAAATACACCCTTAAAGTTATTAATTATTGTTTTCCATTCATTTTAAGTTTTATCCTAAATATGGCTATTATAGTGGTCATAGTCTTGCCATCTGTCTAGCATCCTTTGGCTTCCCAATAAAAACAATTAATGAATTCTTTTATTTTCAAAATTAATGAATATTACCTATTATAAATTTTACCCGTAAAGTATAAATTAGATTTGAAGTTTCAATCAGAAGTTACATTTTTAAAAAATAAATTATTAATTGGGAATTACATTTATTATCAATTATAAATTTTGTATTCAAATTATTATTTTCAATTATTCTTTTAAATTTTAATTAAAAATAATATTTTAATTGTTTCTTTGATTTAATCTCAAATCAATTTTAAAAAAATCTTAATATATTAAGCATATCTTATTACAAATATATAAATATAAAAATTTGTAATATTATATGCATATATAATATTATTTTTACGTACTAATTATATATTAATATATAAATTATTTTTTATAATATAATATAAAACATATAAACTGCAACGCAAGTGAAAATAAAATTATATGCTTGTCATTAGCTAATATATATTTAAGTTTCATTTATTGCATACTGAGACATAGATATAACGTAGCGGTAAAGTACACATTTTATGAGTAATAGGCCCAAGATCAATTTCCTTTCCCAAATGTAATATTCAAAAAAAATTCCTTTATTTATTTATTTATTATTATTATTATTATTATTATTATTATTGAAGAAAGGAGGTATTATATATAAGGTTGGTTTGAAATGTTGCAAAAGCTGGGTTGGAAACATGAGATTTCTTATTCTTAAGACTTTAATTTTAGCCATTTGAGCTAGTTTCATCGGGTAATATATACTCTTAATCGGCAATCTCCTTTCTCTCTCCTTTTTAGAGTTTCTTCCTCGTTATTTTACCCTAAATCTAGAGTTGCCGCTAGCCGTAAATCCTCCACCATCTTTGGCTCCCATGTTTATATTTTAAGTTCATTTGTTATGCTTTGGTCTGGTTATATTTAGATCCTTCCTCTAGGGCTGAGCAAAAAATCACAACCCTACTAAGCTCGCCTGACCAGAAATTCAATGTGCGGATTTGGTCAATTCGGTAATAAACCTCAAGCAACAATGGATGTAGGATATAATACATGGGTTCGGGTTGGTCTATCGGTTTAGTAATATTTTCTTCGCCTAAAATCGAACATGACCGACATTTCTAATATATTTTAATATGTATATATATGCATATATAAGCATCCTTAACAACCCTACTTTCAACCCAAGCCGCATACCTCATTTCATTTTTCTCTCTCAAAATCATGGTTTTCGTATTCTCTCTCTTTTCTCTGGAGACTTCTTCTCTCAAGAGAACTCTCAAGGCTTTGAATCTACACTTCAACCCTTCTGCCTCCTCTCTCAAATCACCTCTGGCCTTTCCTTCACCTTCTCTATCTATCTTTTAGCCTATTTCTCCAATTATTCCTCTCCATTTAGCAAAAAAACAAACTCAGTGTGTTGATTTTAAACCTAAATCGGACTGTGTCTCATCTTTCGCCACTAGGTGATGATTTTGAGCCACTTTTAGTTATTTTTATTGTTATATGATTTTTATTTTGATAGTTTTAAAATAGAGTTTTTTTAAACTAAGTTTTTTGGGTTTGTGCTTAATAATGTTGATTTCTTGTGTATATTTGAGTTTTTTTGAGCCGTATATGATTTTTTTGTTTTAATAATATTTAGATTTTAAGAAACAAATAATTTTTTTTTACAAATCAATGTATATTTGGGTATTTTATCGATTGATTTGTTATGGTCTGTATGTTAGATGTGTTTATTGTTACTGTGTTATGGTTAATGTATATATGTGTATATTTTTTTTTTATCATTTGCATGTGTTTTTGGGTATTTTGGTGATTGATTTGTTAGGGTTAATATATATATATATACACACACACACACACATATATGTATATTTTTTTATCATTTGCTTGTGTATTTAGGCATTTTAGTGACTGATTTGTTAGGGTTTATATATATATTTGTATATTTTCGAGTATTTCTGCATGTGTTTTTACTATTTGAATTTATTGTTAACTGATTCATTAGTGTTTTGTTTGTTAGATGTGTAGATCTGTCTATTTTGAGCATTTATGCATGTTTATTTATTATTTAAATTTTTTGTTAACTGATTTGTTAGTGTTTTGTTTGTTAGATGTGTAAATCTATATATTTTCGTCCATCTGCTCATATATTTGGGTTTGTTTTAACTATTTTGTAATTGTTTAGTCCATTACTGATTATTGGAGATTTGCCATTCCATGCTTGTTTTCATTGATTTGATTATTTTTTTTTTACTATCAGTTTTTGTATGATTTTGTTTAATATTTGTTTTTTAATTTACCTATGCTTTTTCAAATTTTATTTATTTTATTAAAATTATAATTTATAAATATTTTATTTTATTTAAAAAATAATTTAGTTATATATTTAATTAATTATTTTGTTAATTATAAGTTATTAAATTTTACAATTGAATATGTGATTTTATAAACTATTATTAATTGTAATTTGATTTAATTTAATAAAAATAATATTTTACTTATTTGCTTTTAGTTATAATATTTAACTTATATCTTGTATTTATAAATGTTTTTAATTAATTACACTTATAAGTACATTATACCTATCTAATATTTATAATAAATTTATAATAAATACTTATTAACTATTTTAATAATTATATATTGTTTAAATGTTTCTTTAATTATTAAGTCTGTATTAGTATGTATGAATATTTTTAAATTATATAGATTATAGATATACTAACTTGTAATTTTTTTCTTTCATAATGTCATACATTGCAATTGGAAGTTGGAATAAATAAGCACTCCTATTTAGCAATTGAGTCACTATGAGCGTTAACAGATGAGGTGAAGCCAACTCGTTGGTATATGTTGTTTAATCTTTATCTTAATATTAATTTGTAGTTTTGAGTTATGTGATTGATTGATTGCTTAGCCTGTTGTTCATAATTATTGTGAATAAATTGTTATTTAAATGTTCAGCTGTTATTAGTTTCTTAAATGAATGTTTTATTTTAACAAAATGAATTTATGATATTTATTTAATCATATGGAATTTAATAAGTAATAATAATTTGTGTAAGTTTTCAATAGGTAAATTATTTTATTTAAGTTATTTTCTTTATGCTTCCACTGATCAAAGTTTCAATTGCAGCTTCGAACTTTAAAGAATTTGCAGCTTTTGTTGAAGTTATTGTTCTATAAATGGATGCACATATATATTATGTTAATTCCACGTAAATTAAGTGGATGACCCACTAACCTAGTATTTTATTTTTATGCAAACTTATCCACTTATAAAGTTGTAGCCTACTAAACTACCTATTAAGATAGAGATAACTATTATTAAGATAGGATAATTTCTTGATGGAGTGGGAAATCTTTTTTTAAATTAAATACTAATAGATAATGGTTTTCACGTTCAGCTTTTGCTGAACAAATTCTAGCCCTCTTCTCTCATCTATAAAAGGAGCACAGAAAACCCTTTGTGATATATGTTTTCTGAATTCCATCAATTATAGTTCTTAAAATTTATATGCATAATAGTTAGATAGAGAGAAGAAGAGTGTTTAGAATTAAAGGTTCAAATCAAAGGGGCTCTTCAATTCTTCAATGGCTGCTTCATCAATAAACGGTATTTCAATTAATTTATTACTCCCTCCGTATCATTTACATAGAAAAAGTAAAATGGACACGAAAATTAAGGAAATTTCACTTTTTTCATCTCTATTTACTTAAATACCCCTAAAAAAAATATTCCTCAAAACCTACTTTTAAGGCAAGGGTATAAATGGTATTTTATCTCATTTCACTCTCCAAAATTTACCTAAAATGACATATTTTCTATATAAAAGATACACCAAAAAAGAAAATTTTCCCTATGTAAATGATACGGAGGGAGTATTTCTTAAGATATTTTGAGTTCAATTAAATAGTGAATCAGATTTATTTCCGTATTAAAAATTCTTATAAATTTTATAGGCTCCTCAGCTGCTGAATTATTGTTTCTATTTCAGATGTTTGAATTCTCTTTTTCATTTGCCTATGGTTGTTTTTTGAATGATAGGTTTGTTGAATAAAAAACCTAGGGTGCTCTTTACTTTTTGTTTGTTGCAAATTGCTATTGTTAATTTTTGCGAGTATGGCTAATTGATGTTGAGTTTTTTGCCATATCTTAAGGTTATTTTTTATGTTTTGTTGCTGCGTTGCTAGTTGCTACTTGCTAAATCTAGATTCAGAGTGGATGACTTGTGATTTTGATCATTATCAGACTTAAGTTAATTGAAATTGTAAGTTTATAGTTTTTGTCAACTTGTACAAGTTTTTGGTTGAATTGCATTGCAGGTCTGGTTAAGTTGTACAGAAGTCACTATGTTGTTTGGTGTGCTGAAATAAATAACTGATGATGTGAGTGTTTTGTAAGATATTTGGTGTTTTTTGTGTTTAAGCAGCTTGAGTTTTCTATTCTGTTTAGTGTTTAATATTGAGTTGATTTGCACTGAAATAATATTTTTTAGTGCAAGTCCATTTCTAATTTCTAATGGCTTCAATGATTATTATTTAATTTAATTTTTTAGTGCAAGTCCATTTCTAATTTCTAATGGCTTCAATGATTATTATTTAATTTTTAGCTTATTTATTTTATTTCAATAATGTAGACCCTTGATTTTGACCCTAGCTAGTTCAATCCTAATTAAAGAAGAGGCCTAGTCAAGTTCGGTCCATTCTTAATGACTTAAATATGTTTTAAAGCCTTTAATTAGATTGGTTCAATTTTATAAGGCATAAAATAAGCTGGTTCAACTTTGAATGCCTTAAAATGGTTCGATTCAAAGTTAGAGGGGGTTCACTTTTGATTTAAATAGATATGGGATATGTCCATATCAAATTGGGGGTGTCCAATTCGATATGGAAATGATCCATATCGAATTGGGGGTATCCAATTTGATATGAACATGGTTGGCTACCAATTCAATATGGATCATTCCATATCGAATTGGTCTTCCAATACCAATTCGATATGGAATTGGATCCATATCGAATTAATCCAATTTTAATTCAATATGGACCATTCCATATCAAATTAGGAATCCTAAATTCTTGTCCATATCAAATTAATTTAATTTTAATTCAATATGGACATAGTTTTATGAATTAGGAAATCCAGATTAAGTTCGGTTGAATTGATTTTGACCTAGCTTATTTTTTTTTATAAATAGAAAGGCTTAAACGAATAAAAAGAGAGGAGCTAGTAGCCACAAAGAATTAACACTTAGAAGAGATAGCAACTGATAACTAAGAAGAGACACAACAACCGAGAGCAACAATTAAATAGAAACAACAGTTCAAATTATTTTGACCTAAAACCCTAGTTTATTAGGTTTAACCCTAGCTTGTATGTCTCTAGTTTCAATATTTTAAAACGTTAATACCAAACCCCAATCTATAAAAATCCTAAACCTTGATTTCATAATCCCAAAGTTGTAAAAATCATAATCTAAAACCCTAAAACCTCAATATTCAGAAACTCAACTTCTAAACCCTAATTGCCTAAACCCTAAATCCAAAACTTTAATTCTTTAGGTTTAAACCCTAGTTTATATATTTGGCATCTAATTGCAATTTTAACTCAACCTTATATATTTTAATCTTAGTGTGTATCTTTATATATTGATCTTAATTATTTTATTTTATGATGGATGAATAATTTATTTAGCCTATTTGTTCATGATTAATCATGTGATTTCAATTAATTGTTTATTATGAATGATTGAGTTATATTGAATTGAGTATTTTAATATTCAAGAGTGTAAGAGGTATGTTTTCACTTTGTGGGTACCTCATTAATTAAGTTCAATGTAATTTATGTTGAGTTTTGGATTAATGTAAAGGGCATATTTTCACCAAGAGGTGAGTGTCTTATTTTATTTAATTTTGAATATTGGACATTATAAGGGCATGTTTTCTTATTGTATGGGTGTCCATTTATTGTTTTGTTTGGACCTTCTTTGATTTTAATATAATGAGTATTTATTAACTTTAATATGTATGTAATATAAATAATATTTTAATAAGTTAAGAATTTAATAATATTAAGACTTGAAAAAAAGGCTGGTTCCAATGAACCGGACGTTATGGAAGTGCTGGGTCATTCTCACATTCTCCATATGTATCCAACTTTCTAAACCCAATAGGGGGTTGAAAATTCCTTAGGAATCGAGTTATCCACCCCTTTCTATTTTTTCAGCCTGTCTGGGTGGCAACTATATTTTCTCTGGATTTAGACTCGTGTTCTCTAAGGCCGTGAGCCTAACAGTGCCGAAGTCGCAAGAACCATTCCACATGGGGTGAGGGCAAACATTTCCATTCATAGTGTCGACTCCATTGGGGATAAGAGAAGTTGATTCCGATGGTCTTTATATTATTTTATTCTTTCTTATTATGATATTATCCATTGCATCATTTAGATTGTATTGTGTGCATGAGTTAGGATGCTCGTGTAACTCATATTGTGTTATGTAAGGGATACCATTACTTTCACTCAAGGTATAAAGATCGAGCATGGTGCCTTGTACCTTTTAGTATATACTTGCTATGAGAGCCTAAACTTTTCAATCCAAAGACTAAAGCTCATGTAGTTGGCCTAATAACTTTTTTTACGCTTTTTTCCAAATGCTTGTTGTTTGACTATGATTAATTTATCTTAGTTTGAACCATGATATATTTGGTTTATTCTTTTTCTAATATGACCTAATTATATTGTAAGCTCAAAATAATTTTTTTCTCTAAATCAAAAGACCAAAACTATTTTCAAAATTTTCAAGATTGTCTTTGGATATAGAATTTTTTTAAAATGGGTCAAAAATTTTTTTCTACCTCATGGCTTAAATACAAAAGCCCAAAATTCATTTTTAAACAAACTTTTTTTACAATGGGCTTTGAAACAAAATTATTTTTTCTAATCATTTTTTTGAATGAGTTTACAAACTATTTAGAATAATTATGAAATACCAAAAATCAATTGTGGTCCTAGTTTATATTAAGAAATATTAATCATAGGTTTGTTTATGGTATGAACCATTAGTTGCTTTTACAAATGGGAAATCTATTTATGATAAACCTTTAATTTAGTTTAATCCAATATAGCATACAACTATCCTTTTATTGGCCCAATAGATTAAAGACTTAATTAATGAAAATTATCATGGACTGACTTCTATATTTGAAAATACAACTATTAGTTAAAACCTTTTGAGGGAATTTTTCAAAAATAAAATGTACCATTTTGAAATTTTATTGACCATATACCTAGACAAAGAGACTCGCCATACGTGTGCGTGTGATATAAGGTTGGGAGGAACATCCTAATTATTTTTGTGAGTCTGTTACTTGTGCATACATGCATACACATATTTCATTACATGTTCTTAATCCTTTCTAGCTCACAATGTAACACCTTAATACCTTATATATATTTAATACATATACCCAGTATATGTAAAATATGCATATACAGTACTAGTATGTCACAACTTAATCTTACTAAAATTTCTGTAACTTAAAATGTATCTTAATAATTAAATAAAAATATTTAGTAATTATATTCTAAATATACAAAATTTAATGAAAAATCTCTAAAAAAAATTCGCCAGAGTTTTATCTGTAATTTTGATATCCCAAAAATTTCAACATTTCACAACCTGCAGAAAATACACTCCTAAAATAATTTCAACATCCCATACTTCCAGAACTTCATTAATTTTCCCAAAACACTTAAACATACATATATACATATGCATAACCAATATTTACAAAAATACAACCTTAAGTTTTATAAATGACATCATTTACATATTTATAATATAACATATATATTTAAAAGTTAAGTTGTCAAAATGAACATATTACATGTCTACACAGCCTTGGTCTGTGGTGGCCAACTCAAAACTCCAGAAAGCAGGAATGCCCTATACCTGCTCTAGTCCAGCAGGGCTCTCTACAGTAACCCTATCACCTGTGCGATACACAAATCGCGCTAAGCAAAATTACCTAGTGGTACATAATTTTAAATAAAGAAAATTACATTAATAATAAAAAATGCATTTCTTCCAAAATGTAAACTTCATATGCATTTCCATAATGCAAGTCACTCAATTAACACTTTCAAACTAACACATTTCTCATATATATGAATTGGGCCCAAATGACCCAATATAATATTCAAATTCCAGAGATATTGTTTTGGACTCACATTTGACACCCAAAGTCTGGCCCGAAGGCAAATATATTGAAACCTAGGGGCTAGCCCGTAGGCGATAATAATGATACCCAACATCTAGCCCGAAGGCAATAATAATGATGCTCAGCATCTGGCCCGAAGGCAAATGTTCGGTATACCATATCACACCAAACCCAATACTCTGAAATTTGACATTACATAAGATTACACACATTACTTAAACCATTTTACATTCTTCTCAATCTTTGGAAAATATGCCAATTTTAATTTTTTTCCCATTATTTCTCATTTATTTCACATATTTTCATGCATTTTTCACAAACATTCATCACAATGCTTTTAGCCAACTCAAAGTGGCTCATAAACACATACATTATACATTTCAATTTTAAGCAAATATCTATGCATTTTTTAATGTGAATTCACACATCAAAGTGGCATAGTCACCAAATTATTCAATCACAAAATATGTTAAACAAATGCAATTTAATGCATAACAATCAAAGTATGTACGTACCTTTATAAAAAGGCACTTCCAAGCCAAAAACACTAATTTTACAACTTAACCAAAATTTCTTCACTTACTAAGTTGTTGGAATAACAACTTACTCAACACCTAACCAAAATATGAATAACAACACATTAGCATCACATTTTAAGGTGTTAAGCTACCAAACATCAATTAAAATTCAATCCTTCAATTTCCCCTTTCTTAAGCCATAAGGCACTACAACTTTGGAATTCTAATCCATCCAATACCAAATTGAGTTTTAAGCTTAATTATGTCTTAAACAACACATTTAAACACATATTAAACTATAAAACTCAATTTAAAAGCATTCCTTTCAAAAATACTAAAACGTGCCTAAATAGACTTTAATATTAAAACTTCATTCTCAACATTTCTAAATTGATTTTAAAGCTTAAATATATTACAAACATTATATTTTAACACATACAAAACATTAAAATACAATGTATCTTTCTTCCATCAAAATTTCAAAATTCAAACCCTAAGCCACTTTGATTTTGATGCAATATTCTAACCAGTTTCAATTGTTAATTTAAGTTCATTTTTATCATTTAAATCATTAAACAGCATAATTTAAATGATAAAATCAAATAAACTACAATCTTGAACAAACTCCTTTTTCATAACCCTAACCTTACTACTTTTCTCAAATTCCACCAAAATTTAAACCTATCAACCATTCAACCATAATATCATTGCCTACTCATTAAAATAACATGTTTAACATCCAATAGAACAAAAAACAACCAGCCCATCTGATAAGAGTATTTTTATACTTGTTTTTAGTATGATTTCTATGTGTTTTTAGTTAATGTTTCATTTGATTTTGGTTTAAAGTTTGTTTTAGGTTAAAGTGCATAAACTCCCTTGGATGATCAAAACAATGAAGAAAGAGCATGAATCAAGCAAGACATGGCCAAGCCAAAGCAAGCTTGGCCGTGTCCCTCAAAATTTCTTCAAGGCAGTAGATGACACGGTCAGGTGACACGCCCAAGTCACTGGCTGTGTCTCACCCAAAGAGCAGAAACCAAAGAACCAAGCAAAGACGGAAAAATGAAGAACAGAAGCTGACACTGGTAGGTGATACGCCCAAGCCAGTGGCCGTGTCCCATGCTTAGCTAAAGAACAAAAGAAGAAAGATAACAAGCAGTAGCTGACACACCCAGGTGACATGCCCAAGCCAGTGGCCGTGTCACCCATTGGAAGCAAAGAGAAGAGGTGGCAAAATGAAGATACAGAAAGGGACACACCCACATGACACGGCCAAGCCACTGGCCGTGTCACATGACACGGCCAGGAGCTTGGCCGTGTCACCTAGAAGAAAACAAGGAAAGAAAGGGCAGAAGGTGACACGGCCAGCAAGCTTGGCCGTGTCACCTAGGGCAACTTTGAAATGTTTAAATTTTTCTGCAGACAAGTGGGGAACAAAGACTAGTTTTAGTCAAAAGTAATATTAGAAAAAAAAAGCTTGCCTAATTTGAGGAAAAGAAAGATTGAACAAAGGGAATGTGGGAGACAAAGTGAGTTGGAAGCATGACTTGAGCTTTGGAGGGAAATAAAAAGAGAAGAAGAGGGAGTTTTTACGGGATTCTGGAGCTTGAAATGTGAAGGCTGGAACAAGGGAGAAGGAACCAGCAACTGAAGCAAAGAGGAGGGTTTTGAGCTGAGTTTGAAGAAGGAGATACATCTTGTACAAGCCCTAAACCAAGAATCAAGGATTGAAGTGAAGAAATACAAATTATTCGCCATGGATTGTTTGGTTTCTTTTACTCATTTATCTTGCTCTATTTTTCTGGTTTTGAACATGAACTAATTCTTTCTCTATCTAGATATTGATGAACCCTAGCTTATTTGTATGGATTGAATAATTATATTTAGTTGAATCATTTGATTGAGTTGTTTTATTCTTATGATGCTTAATGATTTATTTCCAATTGATAATAGCATGCTTATTGATTGGTTGCCATTTTCATATTATTGAATTGTGAAAGCTTGATATGAATTGATTACTCATAAGGGTTGAGGATTGATTGGGGTGCTAGAGATAGACTTACAAGATCCTTTGGTTTATAGTTCCTTGTTCTTAATGCATGACCTATTTAATTGTGTTTGAGAAGAGATTCCGGCACTCTACTTAGTGATTAGGGATTAATTCACTCGAGAGAGGTTTTAGTCTAATTTAGAGGAATTCCAACTCAACTCTATTGAATGATTTAACTGAATTGATTGTTCATAAATATCATTGAGGCTAGGGGGATTCAATATCTGGATAGTTTTGTTATTATCAATCATTTTTGCATAACCTTTAATTTCCCCTTACTTCCAGTTATTAAATTAGTTGTTTTTAATTACAAATCATCACACAACTATTAATTTGCTAAACAACGGTTAAGGTTTGAACTAGTACTTGGCCTTGTCCCCAGTGGAATGATAACTCACTCACTACTATATTACTTGGGCGACCCGTGCACTTGCGGTATTGCTATAGCACACAGCTCGGCGGCACCAAGTTTTTGGCGCCGCTGCCGGGGACAACGGTTTCAATATTAATAATATAATCAAAACTGTAGATTTAATTTTTATTTTCATTTGTTTTTGACATTGGTTCTTGCTTGTCGATTATCATTTTAGGTATTCCTCCCTATTTATGACCAGAGGTAACTCATCCCAATTGTTTGAGTTAGACCCAGAGCTAGAAAGAACATTAAGGAGAAAGCGAAAGGAAGAAGGGGAGGCAGTTTTAGAAGACGCAGAAACAGAAATAAATATAGAAATAGACGAAGAAGAAGAGTTTGAAGTGATGGAAGGAGCTGGACCAAGAACAATGCAGGAGTTTGCTAAGCCTAATCTCAATGGAGCTGAATCTAGTATCTGGAGACCAACAGTTACTGCAAAAAACTTCGAAATAAAAGCAAATGTAATTCAAATGGTGCAGTAGACTTGTCAGTTCGATGGGTTTCCTGATGAAGACCCTAATGCACATATTGAGAATTTTCTGGAGATATGTGACGCATTCAAGATAAATAATGTCTCAGATGATGCAATTAGGCTGAGGTTGTTCCCATTTTCCCTTAGAGATAGACCAAAGAAGTGGCTGAAATCTTTTCCTCCAGGAACCTTCACCACATGGGTTCAGTTGGCAGAGAAATTCCTAGAGAAATACTTCCCACCATCCAAAACTGCTAAGTTGAGGAATGATATCTCATCCTTCCTACAGCAAGATGGTGAGACCCTTTATGATGCCTGGGAAAGATTTAAAGATTTGCTGAGAAGGTGTCCTCATCATGGACTTCCACTATGGCTTCAAATTCAAACATTTTACAATGGGTTGAATTATGTAAGTAAGCAATCCATTAATGCAGCAGCTGGTAGTACCATAAACAACAAGACACATGAACAAGCAAGGGATTTAATTGAAGACATGGCTATCACTAATTATCAGTGGCAAGCCCTAAGGGAGCAAGGAAAGCTGAAGGTCATGGGTTCACACCAATTAGATCCTGTGGTGGTTTTAACAGCCCAATTGGAAGCATTGAATAAAAAAATTTGATTCCTTGGCTTCTTCTTCTGGGAAAGTAATGCAAGTGATGTCTTCTGAATGGTGTGGGGGTGGACATTAAAGTCAAGATTGCCAAAGTGGCAACATGTTTGCTAGGCAAAAGCAAGTAGATTATATTGGAAATATGCCAAGGAACAGCTGAATAACCCCTACAGCAACACATACAATCCGGGGTGGAGAAATCATCCAAATTTCTCATGGAATAATCAAAATAATCCAAGACCTCCCCCTGGATTCCAGCAGCCCCAACATCCAGAAGCAGCCCCTCCAAGAAAGAGTAGTTTGGAGGATATGATGGAGAAATTTATAGCAGCTTCTGAAACTAGGCTCCAATCAACTGAAACCACCCTAAGAAATCAGCAAGCCTCTATTCATAATTTGGAGAATCAGGTGAGAAAAATTGCCAAGATGCTCAGTGAGAGACCATAAGGGAGTTTACCTAGCAACACTAAGGCAAATCCTAAAGAGCAACTTAAGGCAATTACACTAAGGAGTGGAAAAGAGATCAAGGGTAATGTGGAAGAGAAAAGGGTAGAAGTACAAGAAAAAGAAAAAGAAGACGATCCTCCTGTCACTTCGGGAGAGAAAGCTGCACTAGAAAGTGTGAGAGAGAAGCAGCCACAAGAAATCAGCCCCAATTTGAAGGAATACCGACCTAGAGTACCCTATTCGGCAAGGTTGAACAAGGACAAGATTGATGCTCAATTCGGTAAGTTTCTTGAACTTTTTAAACAATTGCACATTAATATTCCATTTGCTGAAGCTTTGTCACAAATGCCTAAGTATGCTAAATTTTTGAAAGATATCCTTTCTAACAAAAGGAAACTTGAGGAAGTCTCTTTAGTGCATTTATCTGAAAAGAGTTCGGCAATTTTGCAAAGAAGATTACCTAAGAAGTTAAAAGATCCAGGTAGTTTTACCATTCCATGTTTGATAGGTAATCTTGAGGTTAAAAGTGCATTAGCTGATTTGGGGGCTAGCATAAGTGTTATGCCTTATAAAATGTTTAAAGAGTTAGACATTGGTAAACCTAAACCAACACTCATGACCATCCAGCTTGCTGATAAGTCAGTAATCCACCCTAGTGGCATTATAGAAGATGTGTTGGTAAAAGTCGGGAATTTCATTTTCCCCAATGATTTTGATATCATTGATATTGATGAGGATGTGGATGTTTCACTTATTCTTGGTAGGCCATTTTTAAATACAGCCTGTGCCCTTATCGATGTTCATGATGGCACATTAACTTTAAGAGTGGGTGATGAGAAAGTTATTTTTAGGATACATGATGCCATGAAACATTCACTTTCACTTGATGAGGCGGAATCATGCAATGATGTTATTGAGCATGAGACCGTAAATTGTGTTACTAACATTGTTTCCAAGGATCCCCTTGAGTTGTGTTTATTGCAGGAAAATGTTGAGGGTCAAGAAGCAATGGAGCAGCTTGCTTTTCTTGAAGCAAACAAATCGTTCAAATGCAGGGCATATGAGCCTATTGAGATGCCAAAGGAAGAAAAGCCAAAACCATCAGTGATTGATCCACCCAACTTGGAATTGAAGCCCCTTCCAGATCACCTTAAGTATGGATTTCTGGCGGAGAAAAAGAAACTGCCAATAATTCTGAGTTCCCACCTATCTTTTGAGGAAAAGGAGAAGCTTATTCAGTTGTTGCAGAAATATAAGCAAGTGATAGCTTGGAAGATAGCAGACATAAAGGGTATCAGTCCATCCTATTGCACTCAAAAGATACTGATGGAAGATGAATTCAAACCAATAGTGCAACTGCAACGGAGACTAAACCCAAAGATGAAAGATGTAGTGAAGACTGAAGTGATAAAACTACTTGATGCAGGGATTATCTATCCGATCTTAGATAGCTCTTGGGTGAGCCCAGTTCAGGTAGTACCAAAGAAAGGAGGGATGACAGTGGTCTTTAATGAAAATGATGAGCTGATTTCAATAAGAACAGTTACCAGTTGGAGGGTTTGCATTGACTACAGAAAATTGAATGATGCAACTAGAAAGGATCACTTTCCTTTACCCTTCATTGATCAGATGTTGGAGAGGTTATCCGGCTATGAGTACTACTGCTTTTTGGATGGCCTTTCAGGCTATTTCCAAATCCCTATTGCACCGGAAGACCAAGAGAAAACTACATTCACTTGTCCATATGGGACATTCGCATATCGAAGAATGCCATTCGGGTTGTGCAATGCACCTGCAACTTTCCAAAGGTGCATGGTAGCAATCTTTGATGAGTTTATAGAGGATATTATGGAGGTGTTTATGGATGATTTCTCGGTCTATGGCAGCTCATTTGAAAGATGTTTGGAAAACCTTGAAAGAGTCTTGATGAGATGTGAGGAAACCAATCTAGTGCTTAATTGGGAAAAGGGTCATTTCATGGCTCAAGAGGGAATCGTGTTGGGACACAAAATTTCAAGCAAGGGCATTGAGGTGGATCAGGCAAAGGTAGATATAATTGAGAAGTTACCACCACCCACATCTGTGAAGGCCATCAGAAGTTTTCTAGGACATGCGGGTTTTTATCGGAGGTTCATTAGAGATTTTTCTAAGATAGCCCGTCCATTAACAAGACTCCTTGAGAAAGATGTGAGCTTTGTTTTTGATGAGGAATGTTTGAGAGCATTCACAACTCTTAAGGAGAAATTGACCCATGCTCCAATCATGGTAGCTCCCAATTGGAGTCTACCATTTGAACTAATGTGCGATGCAAGTGACTTTGCAGTGGGAGCAATCTTGGGTCAACGCAAGGAAAAATACTTTCAGCCTATCTACTATGCAAGCAAGACCTTGAACACAGCTCAAGCTAATTACAAAACTACAGAGAAAGAGCTGCTGGCTGTGGTTTTTGCTTTTGACAAGTTTAGATCATATCTAATCTTGTCAAAAGTGATTGTTTATACAGATCATTCGGCTTTGAGGTATTTATTTGCGAAAATTGATGCAAAGCCGAGGCTAATCCGTTGGGTTTTGTTGTTGCAGAAATTTGACTTGACGATTCAAGATAAGAAGGGAGCTGAAAATCTGGCAGTAGATCATCTTTCTCGCTTGGAGAATCCAACCTTGGAGAGGTTTGAAGAAGGAGACATTGATGATCATTTCCTCGATGAGTAGCTGTATGCCATGGTAAGTGAGGTAAGTAACTTAAATTTTGAAACACCTTGGTTTGCAGATTTTGCTAACTATTTAGCTGTTAGGGAACTTCCTAAGGACTTAACCTATCAAGCAAAGAAGAAATTCTTTTCTGATTTAAAATATTATTTTTGGGAGGATCCCTTTTTTGTTTAGATTATGTAAGGATCACATGATCCGACGATGTGTGGCATGGCCCGAAACAATGAACATTCTTAGTCAATGCCATGCTGGACCAACTGGTGGTCATATGGGAGCCAATAGAACTGCTCAAAAGGTACTAGAATCAGGATTTTATTGGCCCACTCTGTTTAGAGATAGCTACGAATTTGTAAATCATTGTGATCATTGCCAAAGAACTGGAAATATTTCATCTCGTGATGAAATGCCCCAAAATGGGATTTTAGTTTGTGAAATCTTTGATGTATGGGGGATTGACTTTATGGGACCCTTTCCCAATTCCTTTGGTAATAAATACATTCTTGTAGCTATAGACTATGTATCTAAATGGCCTGAAGCCCAAGCCTTGGCAACCAATGATGCTAGGGTTGTGATGAAATTTTTGAAGAAATTATTTTCTCGATTTGGTACACCAAAAGCAATTATAAGTGATAGGGGTACTCACTTTTGTAACTTTCAGCTTGCGAAAGTTTTCAAAAGATTAGGAGTTACACATAGGTTTGCTACTCCCTATCATCTCCAAACTAGTGGCCAAGTTGAGAACACGAATTGGGAGATTAAAAGAATTTTGGAAAAAACTGTAGAGCAATCCCGAAAGGATTGGTCCGAGAAATTAGACAATGCTTTATGGGCTTTTATGACTGCATTCAAAACTCCCTTGGGCACTACACTATTTTGGTTGGTATATGGAAAAGCTTGCCATTTACCTGTTGAAATACAGCATAATGCATATTGGGCCATAAAACAGATTAACCTTGATCTAGCTTGTGCAGGTAAAAGGCGAAACTTACAGGTAAACGAGTTAGACGAGTGGAGATTGCAAGCTTATGACAATGCGAAAATGTATAAGGAACGTACCAAGAGATGACATGATGCTCACATTAAGGAACGGAAAGAGTTTCAAGCGGGAGATTAGGTATTACTGTACAATTCAAGGCTTCGACTCTTTCCAGGTAAGTTGAAATCTCGATGGTCTGGTCCTTTTACTGTCAAGAAAGTTTTCCCCTACGGAGTGGTTGAAATAAACCACCCGGAAAAAGGTGATTTTAAAGTCAATGGACACAGGCTCAAATTTTATTTTGGAGGGGAAATACATGACCTAAAGGAGGTTTTACACCTCTAAGACTAGGAACAATTGCCCTGAGCGTCCAACTAATACGACGTTAAAGAAGTGCTGGGTGGGAGGCAACCCAACATTTTATTCGTTCTTTAATTATTATGTCTTTAATTTCTGCATTTTTGGTAAATAATAATAATAATAATAATAATAATAATAATAATAATAATAATAATAATATATTTCATCTAAATTCTCTTTTCGTGTATGCATGCTCACATTGAGGACAATGTGAATTTTTAAGTGTGGGGTGCATTTCGTGTTTTAAGTTATTTTTGTTTAGGTTTAGTTAATGTTTTCTTTGAATAAATGAATTTTGAAAAGTTTAATTGTTATAAATTGTTGATTGATGACCTTTGAATTTTAGAAGCATGAATTTGAGAATTGAGTAGAATTGGTGCTTAACGTCAATTTTGTTGATTTTTCTTTGCATTACCATCAACCTAGTGAGGAATTGAGACATCAACTTATTATTCTTTTTTGTGGAAAACATCTTTGATTGATGAATTTCTAGAACTTGCTTTGACATACATTTTAAGACTATATAAAAATTTCAATTTGGCATCAAGATGATTAAGGCAATTAGGTGAACCCACTTTGTCTTAAAAAGACCAACTCTATTTTTAACATTAGTTAGCCAATTTTGAGCCAATTTCGTTTCTCCTTTTCTTTATTTTTCACAACACTACCAACCTTGAACCTTGTTGTTTTAACTCTTACCCTTTCATTAGGTCAAGATCATTTTAAGAGCGTTTATGACCAAGTGTTGTGTTGAATTAAGTGTGGGGTTAAATTTAGTAGGTTTAAGATTGCAAAGCATTAAAAAAATAAATAAATAAAAATTCAAGTAAAAAGAAGAAAAATAATAAGAATAATTGTTGTTCTTGTTGAAAGGGTTGGAATATGTTTGAAATATGTACAAGATGTAATAAGTGAGTTCCCTTTAAAAGTTCTTTAAATGTCAAGGGGTAGATAAGAGGAAGATGTTTGAGGATCGTTGGGTTATACATATGATCGGTTACTTCATTCTTGAAGTGCTCTTGAACTTAATGTCTAAGCTCACACTTCTTAAATGTCATGCCTCTACCTTAACCCCATTACAACCCAATAAAAGACCTTTTGATTGATGCTTGATTGTAATTAAGTGGTGGAGATTTGATAGATAAGCAAGCCTATGGCAATAATCTTTCATTGATTGTTATGAGTGTAAACACCACCTTGATCAAATACTTTCCAAGAGTTGGTGAGGGAGTGACAATGTAGGTTATGCATGAAAAGCCACTTAATTGCATTGGTATCGATTTTGTTCGATTTGATATTGATTGCGAATTTAAGGACAGGGAAGTCTTGATGCATTTTTATAACTCTTGAACTTGAAAAATTTTTTGTGTTTAGTTTGTTTTGATTTTAGCCTTGCTTGGGGACAAGCAAGGATTTAAGTGTGGGGTATTTGATAAGAGTATTTTTATACTTGTTTTTAGTATGATTTCTATGTGTTTTTAGTTAATGTTTCATTTGATTTTGGTTTAAAGTTTGTTTTAGGTCAAAGTGCAAAAACTCCCTTGGATGATCAAAACAATGAAGAAAGAGCATGAATCAAGCAAGACATGGCCAAGCCAAAGCAAGCTTGGCCGTGTCCCTCAAAATTTCTTCAAGGCAGTAGATGACACGGCCAGGTGACACGCCCAAGTCACTGGCCGTGTCTCACCTAAAGAGCAGAAACCAAAGAAGCAACCAAAGAAGGAAAAATGAAGAACAGAAGCTGACACTGGCATGTGACACGCCCAAGCCACTGGCCGTGTCACATGACACGGCAACAAGCTTGGCTGTGTCCCATGCCTAGCTAAAAAACAAAAGAAGAAAGGAAACAAGCAGTAGCTGACACACCCAGGTGACACGCCCATGCCAGTGGCCGTGTCACATGACACGACCACAAGCTTGGCCGTGTCACCCATTGGAAGCAAAGAGAAGAGGTGGCAAAATGAAGATACAGAAAGGGACACACCCACATGACACGGCCAAGCCACTGACAGTGTCACCTAGAAGAAAACAAGGAAAGAAAGGGCAGAAGGTGACACGGCCAGCAAGCTTGGCCGTGTCACCTAGGGCAACTTTGAAATGTTCAAATTTTTCTGCAGACAAGTGGGGAACAAAGACTAGTTTAAGTCAAAAGTAATATTAGACAAAAGAAAAGCTTGCCTAATTTGAGGAAACAAAAGATTGAACAAAGGGAATGTGGGAGACAAAGTGAGTTGTAAGTGCGTTGGAAGCATGACTTGAGCTTTGGAGGGAAATAAAAAGAGAAGAAGAGGGAGTTTTTATGGGATTCTGGAGCTTGAAACGTGAAGGCTGGAACAAGGGAGAAGGAACCAACAACTGAAGCAAAGAGGAGGGTTTTGAGCTGAGTTTGAAGAAGGAGATACATCTTGTACAAGTCCTAAACCAAGAATCAAGGATTGAAGTGAAGAAATACAAATTATTCGCCATGGATTGTTTGGTTTCTTTTACTCATTTATCTTGCTCTGTTTTTCTGGTTTTGAACATGAACTAATTCCTTCTCTATCTAGATATTGATGAACCCTAGCTTATTTGTATGGATTGAATAATTATATTTAGATGAATCATTTGATTAAGTTGTTTTATTCTTATGATGCTTAATGATTTATTTCCAATTGATAATAGCATGCTTATTGATTGGTTGCCATTTTCATATTATTGACTTGTGAAAGCTTGATATGAATTGATTACTCATAAGGGTTGAAGATTGATTGGGGTGCTAGAGATAGACTTACAAGATCCTTTGGTTTATAGTTCCTTGTTCTTAATGCATGACCTATTTAATTGTGTTTGAGAAGAGATTCCGGCACTCTACTTAGTGATTAGGGATTAATTCACTTGAGAGAGGTTTTAGTCTAATTTAGAGGAATGCCAACTCAACTCTATTGAATGATTTAACTGAATTGATTGTTCATAAATATCATTGAGGCTAGGGGGATTCAATATCTGGATAGTTTTGTTATTATCAATCCTTTTTGCATAACCTTTAATTTTCCCTTATTTCAAGTTATTAAATTAGTTGTTTTTAATTACAAATCATCACACAACTATTAATTTGCTAAACAACGGTTAAGGTTTGAACTAGTACTTGGCCTTGTCCCCAGTGGAACGATGACTCACTCACTACTATATTACTTGGGAGATCCGTGCACTTGCTGTATTGCTATAGCACACAGCTCGGCGGCACCACCATCAAAACTCCAAATTACACAAAATCTAAAATTTCCATAAAACTTAGAAAATAATAAAGAAAGCATACTAATTGTTGGAAAAATCACCAAAAAGCACTTTGATCCTTTGAAATCCTTCAAAATTTGGTGTTTGGAGCAAAAATCATCCTTGGATATTGTGGAATTTCATGGTGGAGAGAGAAAAGAAGAAGAAGATGATAAATAGTTAATTTTTTTTAATTTTTCTTTCTTAAAATTTTTTTTCCACCATATATAAATATTTAATTAATTTTTATTTATTTTATTTATTTTTAATTCTTTAATTTCCAATATCCATTTAAAAATAAAATTATTTTTGAATTATTTAATTAATTTATTTTTAAGGTAAAATTACCATTTTACCATTCTTTTACTATTCCACTGTTGACTTTTTCTAACTCATGCTTGACTTTATATGTAATATATATTTTTATTATATTTCACACACACACATATATATATATATATATATATGATATTTTCTTACTTCTAATACCTCATTTAACTCCCCCAACTTATTAATTTAATTTAAATTTTATAAAATAACGGATGTCACAACTCTCTCCCCCTTAAGTAATTTCGTCTTCGAAATTACCTGAAATCAGCTCTGAAATAGCTGAGGATACTGGCTCCGCATCATCTGCTCACTCTCCCATGTCGCCTCCTCAGTGGAGTGGTTCCTCCAAAGAACTTTCACCGATGACACCTCTTTGTTTCTCAACTCTTTCACCTCACGTGCCAAAATCGCCACTGGTTCTTCTTCGTAAGTCAGATTCAGATTCACTTCAATAGATTCAATTGATAATACATGGGATGGATACCTCCAAAGCATGGAGACATGGAAGACATTGTGGATCGGCTCTAACTCAAGCGACAGGGCCAATCTGTAAGGCACTGGTCCCACTCTCTCCAAAATCTCATAAGGACCAATGAAGCGAGGACTCAACTTTCCTTTTCGACCAAATCTCAGAATCCTCTTCCATGGAGACACCTTTAGGAACACCTTGTCTCCCACATTGAATTCAATGTCTTTCCTCTTCAGGTCTGAATAGGACTTCTGTCGGTCTGAAGCTGCTTTTAAACGATCTCGAATCAAATCAGGACCTACTAATTCCCCTTCTCCAACCTCATCCTAACATAAAGGTGTCCTACACTTCCTTCCATATGAAGCCTCAAATGGTTCCATTCCAATGTTGGACTGAAAACTATTGTTATATGAAAACTCTATTAGTGGCAAATGTCTATCCCAGCTCCCTGTGAACTCAATAATACAACTCCTCAACATATCCTCTAATGTCCGTATCACTCTCTCAGACTGTCCATCTATCTACAGATGGAAAGTAATATTGAAATACAATCGAGAACCCAAAGCATTTTGTAAAGTCTTCCAAAATCTAGCTGTGAACCTAAGATCTCGATCTGACACCAATGAAACTGGGACTCCATGTAGTCTCACTATCTCACTGATATAAAGCTCAGCCAGCCTATCAAGAGAGTAGTCCACCCTCACTAGAAGAAAATGTGCTGATTTGGTCATCCTATCAACAATCACTTAGATCGTATCATGTTTCTTCTGGGTCAAAGGGAGCCCTGACACAAAATCCATGGTCACAGACTCCCACTTCCATTTAGGTACTGATAAAGGCTGCAATAACCCTGAAGAAACTTGGTGATTAGCCTTTAGTCTCTGACATGTAAGACATCTTGACATAAACTCTACTATGTCTCTCTTCATTCTAGACCACCAATAATGCTGCCTCAAATTCTGATACATCTAGGTACTTTCAGGATGCATAGCATATAAAGACTGATGTGTTTCTTCTAAAATCTTCTTTTTCAAATCTATATCATCAGGAACACACAATATGTTTTTATACCATAAGTTGTCATCATCTCTCACATGAAAATCTTTACTCTCCTTTTTTTTGTAGTCCTCTATAATCTTCTGGAATTTCACATCTATCCTCTGTGCTCCTTTGATATGATCAAGTAGCAATGGCCTCACCTGCAACTGGGACATAAGAGCATTATCATCACAAAGCTCAAATCTAGCATGCAGAGTTCTCAACTCAACAAGAAACATGAGAGCATAGCCAGTTAATCCTGCCAAAGACTTTCGACTCAAGGCATCCGTAACAACATTAGCCTTGCTGGGGTGATAATCTATCAGACAATCATAATCCTTAATCAACTCCACCCATTGTATTTGTCTCAAATTCAACTCTTTCTGGACACCCAAATATTTTAAACTCGTATGATCAATGTAGATGAAATATTTCTCCCCATACAAATGATGTCATCATATCTTCAATGCAAAAACAATGGCTACCAACTCCAAATCGTAAGTCGGATAATTCAACTCATGAGGTTTAAACTGTCTAGAAGCATATGCAATCATTCTACCCTTATGCATTAAAACACAGCCTAAACCATTATGTGACACATCACTATATATCACATATGGTTTGTCTTCTATAGGTAGAGTAAGAACTGGAGCTTGAGTCAACATATCTCTCAACTACTCAAAGCTAGCCTGACATTGATTCGTCTACACAAATTTCACGTCTTTTTGGAGTAATTTGGTGAGTGGCGAAGCTATCATTGAAAATCCCTTCACAAACCGACGATAATAACCAGCCAATCCTAGAAAACTTTTAATCTCGTCACATTATTCTGTGGACTCCAATTCAAAATTGCCTAAACTTTACTCAGATAAACTCTAATACCCTTTGTTGAAACAACATGTCCGAGAAAAGTCACTTGATCTAACTAAAACTCACATTTAGATAACTTGGCATATAGTTGTTTCTCCCTCAATGTCAGCAATACAATTCGTAGATGCCTATCATGATCTTCTTTACTGCGAGAGTACACCAAAATATCATCAATGAATACTACCACAAACTTATCCAAGTATGCCCGGAACACCCAATTCATCAAATCCATGAATGCGGCTAGTGCATTAGTCAATCCAAAAGGCATCATTAAAAACTCATAGTGCTCATACCTCCTGCAAAAAACCATCTTGGGTACATCTGCATCTCTAACCCTCAATTGATGATACCCTAATCGCAAGTCAATCTTAGAAAATATGGCTGCCCACTTTAACTGATCAATCAAATAATCGAAACGAGGAAATAGGCATTTGTTTTTGATGGTCACTTTATTTAACTGCCTATAGTCAATGCATAACCTCAAAGTTCCATCCTTCTTCTTTATAAATAGAACAGGTGCTCCCCACAATGATACACTAGGACGGATGAACCCTTTATTAAGCAACTCCTGCAACTGTACCTTCAACTCTTTTAATTCTACAGGTGCCATCTGATAAGGGGTGATAGAGATGGGAGTGGTGCCAGGCATCAAATTGATACTAAACTCCACCTCTCTCTCTGGTGGTATCCTCGGCAACTCATCTAGGAACACATATAGAAATTCTGCAACTGTAGGTATACTGTCAAGCTAAGATCCCACCTATCTACCACATGAGCCAAATAAGCCTCGCATCCCTTCCGAATCATCCTCCTAGCTGATATAGTTGAGACAAACATGGATTCAAGGTGTCTCCACTCATTAGATACCACTACATCTATACCATCATGTGTTCTTAAGGTAACACGTTTATGTTGACAATCTACTATAGCCCCATGTCTGGATAACCAATCCATACCCAGAATGAGATCATAATCCCTAAAGGGCATCTCAATTAGGTCACCAAGAAACTCCTCATCCTACACTACCACCGGACTGTCTCGGTATACTCTACTAACCACCATACTATGCCTTAAAGGGTTGGTAACTAGCACATCAAACCCTAAGGACTCTGAATGCACATCACTCACAGGAAAGATGGATGCACTAATGTATGAATGTGTCAATCTAGGATCAATCAATGCATGAATAGAAGTGTTAAATAAAAGAAATATACCGACCACAACATCCGAAGTATCTGCTTGCCTCTGTAACACATATACTCTGTGATGATCTTGGCTGGTCTAGTCTACTGGTCCCTGCCGTGGATGCCTGATGCATCGCGCCTAGAGCTATATCAATACTGCAAGTGCACGGGTCACCCAAGTAATATAGTAGTGAGTGAGTTATCGTTCCACTGGGGACAAGGCCAAGTACTAGTGCAAACCTTAACCGTTATTTAGCAAATTAATAGTTGTGTGATGCTTTGTAATTGAAAACAACTAATTTAATAATTAAAAGTAAAGGGAAATTAAATGTTGTGCAAAAAGGATTGATAATAATAATATTATCCAGATATTGAATCCCCCTAGCCTCAATGATATTTATGAACAATCAATTCAGTTAAATCATTCAATAGAGTTGAGTTGGCATTCCTCTAAATTAGAATAAAACCTCTCTTGAGTGAATTAATCCCTAATCACTAAGTAGAATGCCAGAATCTCTTCTCAAATACAATTAAATAGATCATGCATTAAGAACAAGGAACTATAAACCAAAGGATCTTGTAAGTCTATCTCTAGCACCCCAATCAATCCTCAACCCTTATGAGTAATCAATTCATATCAAGCTTTCTCAAGTCAATAATATGAAAATTGCAACCAATCAATAAGCATGCTATTATCAATTGGAAATAAATTATTAAGCATCATAAGAATAAAACAACTCAATTAAATGATTCAACTAAATATAATTATTCAATCCATACAAATAAGCTAGGGTTCATCAATATCTAGATAGAGAAGGAATTAGTTCATGTTCAAAATCAGAAAAACAGAACAAGAGAAATGAGTAAAAGAAACCAAACAATCCATGGTGAATAATTTGTATTTCTTCACTTTAATCTTTGATTCTTGGTTGAGGGCTTGTGCAAGATGTATCTCCTTCTTCAAACTCAGCTCAAGACTCTCCTCTTTGGTCCAGTAGTTGGTTCCTTCTCCCTTGTTCCAGTCTCTCCGTTCAAGCTTAGCAATAACATCCCCCTTAAAACTCCCTCTTCTTTTCTTTTTATTTCCCTCTAAAACTCAAGCCATGCTTCCAACTCATTTCCAACTCACACCACATTTCCTTGTTTCCCACTTTCTCTTTGTTTAATCTTTCTTTTGGCAAAAGTAATTGGTTTGTCTCCTACTTGTCCCTCAATTCGTGCAAAAGAAACAAAGTTTTTATAGGTGACACGGCCAAGCTTTGAGTGGCTTGGCCGTGTCTCTCATTTTCCTTTGGGACACGGCCAAGCCACTTGGCCGTGTCCATTATTGCCTCTTCTTTCTTTCTTTTCTTTTGTTCTCAAGGAGTGACACGGCCAAGCTTGTGGCCGTGTCAGGTGACACGGCCACTGGCTTGGCCGTGTCACTTGGGTGTGTCACATTCTACTTGTTTCTTTTCTTCTTTTGTTCTTTCGCTAGGCATGGGACACAGCCAAGCTTGTGGCTATGTCATGTGACAAGACCACTGGCTTGGCCGTGTCACCTGGCAGTGTCAGCTTCTGCCTTCATTTTCTTCCTTCTTTGCTTGGTTCTTTGGTTTCTGTTCTTTGGGTGAGACACGGCCAGTGGCTTGGGCGTGTCACCTGGCCGTGTCAGCTACTGCCTTGAAGTTTCTTTGAGGGACACGGCCAAGCTTGCTTTGGCTTGGCTATATCTTGCTTGATTCATGCTTTTTCTTCATTATTTTGATCATCCAAGGGAGTTTTTCCACTTTGACCTAAAACAAACACTTAAAACAAACTTTAAACAGAAATCAAATGAAACATTAACTAAAAACACATAGAAATCATACTAAAAACAATTATAAAAATGCTCTTATCAAATACCCCATACTTAATTCCTTGCTTGTCCCCAACCAAGGCTAAAATCAAAACAAACTAAATACGAAAAATTTGTCAAGTTCAAGAGTTATTAAAATTGCATCAAGACTTCCCTATCCCTAAATCCATAATCAATATCAAATCGAACAAAATCAATACCAATGCAATTAAGTGGCTTTCCATACATAACCTATGTTGTCACTCCCTCACCAACTCTTAAAATGTGTTTGATCAAGGTGGTGTTTACACTCATAACAATCAATGAAAGATTATCGCCATAGGCTTGCTTATCTATCAAATCTCCACCACTTAATTACAATCAAGCATCAATTAAAAGGTCTTTTATTGGGTTGTAATGGGGTTAAGGTAGAGGCATGGCATTTAGAAAATGTGAGCTTAATCATTAAGTTCAAGAGCACTTCAAGAATGAAGTAACCGATCATATAAATGTAACCCAACGATCCCAAAACACCTTCCTCTTATCTACCCCTTGACATTTAAAGAACTTTTCAAGGGAACTCACTTATTACATCTTGTAACATATTTCAAACATATTCCCACCCTTTCAACAAGAATAACAATTATTCTTATTCTTCTTCTTTTTATTTGATTTTTTTTATATTTTGCTTTGCAATCTTAAACCTACTAAATTTAACCCCATACTTAATTCAACACAACACTTGGTCATAAACGCTCTTAAAATGCTCTTGACCTAATGAAAAGGTAAGAGTTAAAACAACAAGGTTCAAGCTACTGATGTTGTGAAAAAGAAAGAAAAGGAAAAATGAAATAGGCTCAAAATTGGCTAACTAAGGTTAAAAATAGGGTTGGTCTTTTTAAGCCAAAGTGGGTTCACCTAATTGCCTTAATCATCTTGATGCCTAATTGAAATTTTTATGTAATCTTAAAATGTATGTCAAAGCAAGTTCTAGCAAGTTATCAATCAAAGATGTCTACATACAAAAAGAATAATAAGTTGATGCCTCAATTTCTCACTAGGTTAAAGGTAGTGCAAGGAAAAACCAACAAAATTGACAATAAGCACCAATTCTACTCAATTCTTAAGTTCATGCTTCAAAAATTCAAAGGTCATCAGTCAACAATTTATAACAATTGAACTTTCCAAAATTTATTTATTCAAAGAAAACATGAAAAACATTAACTAAACTAACAAAAAAAAATGAATTAAAATTAAAAACATAAAACACAAAATGCAATTAAAAATGAAAACACAAAACACAAAATGCACCCCACACTTAAAATTTCACATTGTCCTTAATGTGAGTATGCATAAACTAAAGGAGAGTTTAGATGAAACCCCACTTTTTTTTTTTTCACAAACCAAAAATACAAGAATTAAAGACATAAAATTTAAAGAACGAATAAAATGGTGGGTTGCCTCCCACCCAGCACTTCTTTAATGTCATATTAGTTGGATGTTCAGGTTAGATGTTCGTAGTCTTGGAGGTGTAAAACCTCCTTTCGGTCCTATATTTCCCCTCCAAAATAAAATTTGAGCCTGTGCCCATTGACTTTAAAATCTCCTTTTTTCGGGTGTTTTATTTCAACCACTCCATAGGGGAAAACTTCCTTGACAGTAAAAGGACCAGACCATCGAGATTTCAACTTACCTGGAAAGAGTCGAAGCCTTGAATTGTACAGTAATACCTGATCTCCCGCTTGAAACTCTTTCTGTTCCTTAATGTGAGCATCATGCCATCTCTTGGTACGTTCCTTATACATTTTCGCATTGTCATAAGCTTGCAATCTCCACTCGTCTAACTCGTTTACCTGTAATTTTTGCCTTTCACCTGCATAAGCTAGATCAAGGTTAATCTGTTTTATTGCCCAATATGCATTATGCTCTATTTCAACAGGTAAATGACAAGCTTTTCCATATACCAATCTAAATGGTGTAGTGCCCAAGGGAGTTTTGAATGCTGTCCTAAAAGCCCATAGAGCATTGTCCAATTTCTCGGACCAATCCTTTCGGGATCGCTCTACAGTTTTTTCCAAAGTTCTTTTAATCTCCCTATTCGTGTTCTCAACTTGGCCACTAGTTTGGGGATGATAGGGAGTAGCAAACTTATGTGTAACTCCTAATCTTTTAAAAACTTTTGCAAGCTGAAAGTTACAAAAGTGAGTACCCCTATCACTTATAATTGCTTTTGGTGTACCAAATCGAGAAAACAACTTCTTGAAAAATTTCACCACAACCCTAGCATCATTGGTTGCCAAGGCTTGGGCTTCAGGCCATTTAGATACATAGTCTATTGCTACAAGAATATAATTGTTACCAAATGAATTTGGAAAGGGTCCCATAAAATCAATCCCCCATAATCAAAGATTTCACAAACTAAAATCCCATTTTGGGGCATTCATCACGAGATGAAATATTTCCAGTTCTTTGGCAATGATCACAACGATTTACAAATTCATAGCTATCTCTAAACACAGTGGGCCAATAAAATCCTGATTCTAGTACCTTTTGAGCAGTCTTATTGGCTCCCATATGACCACCAGCCGGTCCAGCATGGCATTGACTAAGGATGTTCATTGTTTCGGGCCATGCCACACATCATCGGATCATGTGATCCTTACATAATTTAAATAAAAAGGGATCCTCCCAAAAATAATACTTTAAATCAAAAAAGAATTTCTTCTTTGCTTGGTAGGTTAAGTCCTTAGGAAGTTCCCTAACAGCTACATAGTTAGCAAAATCTGCAAACCAAGGTGTTTCAAAATTTAAGTTATTTACCTCACTTGCCATGGCATATAGCTGCTCATCGGGGAAGTGATCATCAATATCCCCTTCTTCAAACCTCTCCAAGGTTGGATTCTCCAAGCGAGAAAGATGATCTGCTGCAAGATTTTCAGCTCCCTTCTTGTCTTGAATCGTCAAGTCAAATTCCTGCAACAACAAAACCCAACGGATTAGCCTAGGCTTTGCATCAATTTTTGCAAATAAATACCTTAAAGCTGAATGGTCTGTATAAACAATCACTTTTGACAAGATTAGGTATGATCTAAACTTGTCAAAAGCAAAAACCATAGCTAGCAGCTCTTTCTCTGTAGTTGTATAATTTGTTTGAGCTGTGTTCAAGGTCTTGCTTGCATAGTAGATAGGCTGAAAGTATTTCTCCTTGCGTTGACCCAAGACTGCTCCCACTGCAAAGTCACTTGCATCGCACATTAGTTCAAATGGTAGATTCCAATTAGGAGCTACCATGATTAGAGCATGGGTCAATTTCTCCATGAGGGTTGTGAATGCTCTCAGACATTCCTCATCAAAAACAAAATCCACATCTTTCTCAAGGAGTCTTGTCAATGGACGGGCTATCTTAGAAAAATCTCTAATGAACCTCCGATAAAAACCCGCATGTCCTAGAAAACTTCTGATGGCCTTCACAGATGTGGGTGGTGGTAACTTTTCAATAATGTCTACTTTTGCCCGATCTACCTCAATGCCCTTGCTTGAAATTTTGTGTCCCAACACGATTCCCTCTTGAACCATGAAATGACACTTTTCCCAATTAAGCACTAAGTTGGTCTCCTCACATCTCATCAAGACTCTTTCAAGGTTTTCCAAACATCTTTCAAATGAGCTGCCATAGACCGAGAAATCATCCATAAACACCTCCATAATATCCTCTATCAGCTCATTAAAGATTGCTACCATGCACCTTTGAAAAGTTGCAGGTGCATTGCACAACCCGAATGGCATTCTTCGATATACGAATGTCCCATATGGGCTGGTGAATGTAGTTTTCTCTTGGTCTTCCGGTGCAATAGGAATTTTGAAATAGCCTGAAAGGCCATCCAAAAAGCAGTAGTACTCATGGCCGGATAACCTCTCCAACATCTGATCAATGAAGGGTAAAGGAAAGTAATCCTTTCTAATTGCATCATTCAATTTTCTGTAGTTAATGCAAACCCTCCAACAGTAACTGTTCTTGTTGGGATCAGCTCATCATTTTCATTAGGGACCATTGTCGTCCCTCCTTTCTTTGGTACTACCTGAACTAGGCTCACCCAAGAGCTGTCCGAGATCAGATAGATAATCCCTGCATCGAGTAGTTTTATCACTTCAGTCTTCACTACATCTTTCATCTTTGGGTTTAGTCTCCATTGTGGTTACACTACTGGTTTGAATTCATCTTCCATCAGTATCTTGTGAGTGCAATAGGATGGACTGATACCCTTGATGTCTGCTATCTTCCAAGCTATCACTTGCTTATGTTTCTGTAACAACTGGATAAGCTTCTCTTTTTGCTCAAAAGATAGGTGGGAACTCAGAATTATTGGCAGTTTCTTTTTCTCTTCCAGAAATCCATACTCAAGGTGATCTGGAAGAGGTTTCAGTTCCAAGTTGGGTGGATCAATTACCGATGGTTTTGGCTTCTCTTCCTTTGGCATCTCAATAGTCTCATATGCCCTACATTTGAACGAATTGCTTGCTTCAAGAAAAGCAAGCTGCTCCATTGCTTCTTGACCCTCAACATTTTCCTGCAATAAACACAACTCAAGGGGGTCCTTGGAAATAATGTTAGTAACACAATTTATGGTCTCATGCTCAACAACATCATTGCATGATTCCGCTTCATCAAGTGAAAGTGAATGTTTCATGGCATCATGTATCCTAAAAATAACTTTCTCATCACTCACTCTCAAAGTTAAAGTGCCATCATGAACATCGATAAAGGCACGGGCTGTATTTAAAAATGGCCTACTAAGAATAAGTGAAACATCCGCATCCTCATCAATATCAATGACAACAAAATCATTGGGGAAAATGAAATCCCCGACTTTTACCAACACATCTTCTATAATGCCACGAGGGTGGACTACTGACTTATCAGAAAGTTGGATAGTCATGAGTGTTGGTTTAGGTTTACCAATGCCTAACTCTTTGAAAATTTTATAGGGCATAACACTTATGCTAGCCCCCAAATCAGCTAATGCACTCTTGACCTCAAGGTTACCTAGTAAACATGGAATGGTAAAACTACCTGGATCTTTTAACTTCTTAGGTAACCTTGTAATATCCTCATGTATACCTTAAAAGTTTTGATTATGTTATTGTTATATATTGGATTGAATATATGTGTTAAATTACAAGAGAAAAGAAGTTGGGAAAAGAATGTATAGGTATTTGTGTTTTGAGAAGAAAAGAGGGTGTAGAGAGAAGTGTATATGTTGTTTATATGGTTGTATAACTAACATATACATTGGTCAAAAGGGTTGGTCAATACAAGATGATATTTATTTGTGGCATGTGAAATTATATATATGGGTATATATGAGACAAAAGATTAATTAAATGGATGAAGGGCATGGAGGTAATTTTCTTTGGTTAAGTTGCATGGTGGAGATTAAAAGAAGAAAAGTGGTTGACTTGTTGGTATTTTCTTCTTTCTTTCTTGAAGAGGCCGGCCATTGAAGAAGAGAAAGAGCTAGGGAGGTGTTTGAAGTTCTATAATCAAATTGAAGAAGGAATCAAGGGTTTTGGTTAGAGATTTGTGGAATTTCTTCATTTAAGGTAAGTTTTCTCTTGATTTCTCTTGTTCTATTTGGAATTTTGTTTGAGTTTGATGGAGTGTGTTTGTGTATGGTGTGTGTAAAAGTGTTGAAATGGAATTAAAGATAAGAAGATAGGTTGGTGTTGGTGATGGAAGAGTAAGAGTTGTGTTTAGTGAATTTTTTTCTGTTTTACAATTAGTAAAGGCTGTGACTTGTATGATTTTTAATTAATTATAGAAAAATGTTCTTGAAATGAATTTTTGATATGTTGTGCCTCTATGAGTCTAGAATGACTGAAAAATATGTTGATTCGATTTTGGAATGGTTATGAGTTTAGAAAGATTATTTTTATTAGACCTGTTCCAGCAGGTACCTTAACTGAGACAGCTATATTTCGGGATTTTTAATAAAATGTAGAAAAATCATATCCAATTGAATTTTGGATATGTTGTTGCTTAGTGAGTCTAGTATTTGAGAAAAATAATATGGAACCACGTTGATTGAATTTGATTTATGGAATTCACAAAGTTCAGAACTGCTTCCAGGATGCAGGGCAATTGGGGCAGTCTGGTTAGGTGAACTATTTGACCAAGATTTTGTGTTCAGTTTGATCTGAAATTTTAAAAGAATGATTTTAAGATACAAAACTAAATTCTGTAAAAATTTTAGAATTTTTAGTCAAGTAGATTATTTTATACAATTTTTCAAAATAAGGATAAAATGGAGTCTTAAACCAGAATGTACTATTCATATGGTCATTTTGCTAATATTCCTTTGGATTAGGTTTTGAAGAGATTGGGTTGCATTAACCTAAATGTGGAGAATTCTTGGAAAGAAAAGAAATGTATAGATTGATGGGACTAGTTCTTGAGGTAAGTACCAATACATATGATTGTATTTAATTACATAATTTGAGGCTTAACACATTTGTTTGCAAATGTGTTAAGTGATCTATTATATTGTTAACATAATTGGACTAAGGTGATGATTGAATGATGTGAAGGATGTGAAGATCATTAACAAGGTAAGCATAAACCCTATTTGATTGTATATCCTTATATGTCTTTGAACATTAACACATTGGGATGAAAGTGTTAAATAAGCTATTATATTGTGAATGTAAATGAAGAATATATATAAAGGATGAAATATGAAATGGGAAAGGTAGGAAGAAATGAGGATCATTCTTAAGGTATGTGCAATTTGTTATGATAAATGCTCTAGTAATGAATGATGTTAATGTGTTTTGAGAAGTGAGAAAATGTTATGTTATATGCATTGTGAATCTTGTGTATGGCAATGTATTATATGAATAATATACTTTGAAATGTGATATCAATGATGCTATATGTATCATATGGATTGAGATATGATATGATATGAAGCCATTGTGATTGGCTATGATAATTCAATTGAAAGAGATAAGGCATGTTGGCCTAATTGATGATGAGATTGATAATGAAATAATAAATGAATTGTTTGTTTAATATGTTATTCAGTTTCAGAGTTCTGGATTTGGGTGGCATGCCTAAGAAATGATGAAAGGTAACAGTCTTGCCGGGTTGAGGATCTCCTCATATGTGTTGAGTTGATGGTCCAAGAGACTGGGTCTGTTACACTATGAGAATTGTGAATATGAGATATATGATTTGTAACAGTCTTGCCGGGTTGAGGATCTCCTCATATGTGTTGAGTTGATGGTCCAAGAGACTGGGTCTGTTACACTATCCATGGATAGAGATACATGTATATACATTGCCTACGGGCGTGACGATTGTGACTATGAACCAAAGCAGTAACTCTGAACTTTGAATAACATATTAGTGTTTTGGGCCCGAGTCTGTCTTTATTGTCAATGTGAAATGCAAGTATTGAAATATTGATTGTGAGTATTAATAATGAATTATGCTTGGTGAATTGTGAATAATATAATGTTATTAAGTGTAATATGTAAATGAATTGTGGTTGATGATAAAGGTTGTCTTTATTGGAAATATGATTTATGATTTGTATGATATGTAAATTGTGTATTGCAATAATGAGTGTATGATATGTAATGTGTGTATTGCAATAATAATTGGTATGATATGTAAAGTGTGTATTGCAATAATGGTTGGTGTGGTATATATATAATGTAGGGGTATTAATATATTGGTTTTGAGTATTGGTGATGCATTGGGGTTGGTGATAATATTATGTATATATATACATCATATATGAAATTAGCTAGGATATATTAAAGATAAAATTAAAAAGAAAAGAAGATATGATAAGAACTAATTATATATTGAATCGATGTATCATTATATATCAATACTTCTATACTATATGTTTATATTTTATATTTGGACTACTAAGCTCTCGGGCTTAGCGCGGGTGTTTATTCGCGCAGGTATATAGATGGAAGATATGAAGTCTTTTGTTATGCCACAAGAAGAGTAAAGTTTGTCGAGACCAACTAGAGGGTAATGCATACATGTATAAATTTTAATTATGATGTATTTCTGACGAGAGAGTATTTATATGTATAAATGAAGTTTTAATAAAGATAATGATTTTGTAAATGTTATTTAAATTAAGGTATTATGGTTTGAACTCTGTTACAGGTTTTTAAAAGGTAACGAAAAGTGACATCTTATACTTTATATATTTACTGTATGTATACTAGGTATATGCATAGTACTTATATAGGGTATCGGGGTGTTACAAACCTCCTTTGCAAAATTGCTGAACTCTTTTTAGATAACTGCACTAAAGACACTTCCTCAAGTTTTCTTTTGTTAGAAAGGATATCTTTAAAAAATTTAGCATATTTAGGCATCTGTGACAAAGCTTCAGGAAATGGAATATTAATGTGCAATTGTTTAAAAAGTTCAAGAAACTTACCGAATTGAGCATCAATCTTGTCCTTGTTCAACCTTGTCGGATAAAGTACTCTAGGTCGGTATTCCTTCAATATGGGGCTGCTTCTCTCTCTCACTTTCTAGTGCAACTTTCACTCCCGAAGTGACAGTAGGATCATCTTCTTTTTCTTTTTCTTGTTCTTCAACCCCTCTCTCCGCCACTTCTTCTCTTTTCTCAACCACACTGCCCTTGATCTCTTTTCCACTCCTTAGTGTAATTGCCTTAAGTTTCTCTTTAGGATTTGCCTCAGTGTTGCTAGGTAAACTCCCTTGTGGTCTTTCACTGAGCATCTTGGCAATTTGCCCCAACTGTTTCTCCAGATTATGGATAGAAGCTTACTGATTTCTAAGAGTGATTTCAGTTGATTGATGCTTGGCTTCAGACTCTGCTATGAATTTCTCCATCATGTCCTCTAAATTGCTCTTTCTTGGAGGAGTGGTTTGTTGATGTTGGGGCTGCTGAAATCCAGGGGGAGGTCTTGGATTGTCCTGATTATTCCATGAGAAATTAGGATGATTTCTCCACCCCAGATTGTATGTGTTGCTGTAGGGTTATTCTGTTGTTGTCTTGGCATATTTCCCACATAATCTACTTGTTCTTGCCTAGCAAACATGTTGCCACTTTGACAATCTTGACTTTGATGTCCACCCCCACACCATTCATAAGACATCACTTGCATTACTTTCCCAGAAGAAGAGGCCAAAGAATCAAATTTTTTATTCAATGCTTCCAATTGGGCTGTCAAAGCCACCACATGATCTAATTGGTGTGAACCCATGACTTCAGCTTTCCTTACTCTCTTAGGGCTTGCCACTGATAATTGGTGATAGCCATGTCTTCAATTAAATCCCTTGCTTGTTCAGGTGTCTTGTTGTTTATGGTACCACCAGCTGCTGCATTAATGGATTGCTTACTTACATAATTCAACCCATTGTAAAATGTTTGAATTTGAAGCCATAGTGGAAGTCCATGATGAGGACACCTTCTCAGCAAATCTTTAAATCTTTCCAAGGCATCATAAAGGGTCTCACCATCTTGCTGCAGAAAGGATGAGATATCATTTCTCAACTTAGCAGGTTTGGATGGTAGGAAGTATTTCTCTAGGAATTTCTCTGCCAACTGACCCCATGTGGTGAAGGTTCCTTGAGGAAAAGATTTCAGCCACTTCTTTGGTCTATCTCTAAGGGAAAACGGGAACAACCTCAGCCTATTTGTATCATCTGAGACATTATTTATCTTGAATGTGTCACATATTTCCAGAAAATTCTCAATATGTGCATTAGGATCTTCATCAGGAAACCCATCGAACTGACAAGTCTGCTGCACCATTTTAATTACATTTGCCTTTTATTTCGAAGTTGTTTGCAACAACTGTCGACCTCTGGATACTAGATTCAGCCCCATTTAGATTGTGCTTAGCAAACTCCTGCATTGTTCTTGGTCCAGCTCCTTCCATCACTTCAAATACTTCTTCTTGTTCTATTTTCAGATTTATTTCTATTTCTGCGTCTTCCAGAACTGCCTCCTCTTCTTCCTTTCGCTTCCTCCTCAACGTTCTCTCTAGCTCTGGGTCTAACTCAAGCAGTTGGGATGAGCTATCTCTGGTCATAAACGGTAAGAAACACCTAAAATGATAGTAAATAAGCAAGAACCAATATTATAAACAAATGAAAATAAAACTAAATCAACAGTCTTAATTATATTACTAATATTGAAACCATTGTCCCCGGCAGCGGCGCCAAAAACTTGGTGCGTCGAACCTAGATCTATAGCAATACCGCAAGTGCACGGGTCGCCCAAGTAATATAGTAGTGAGTGAGTTATCGTTCCACTAGGGACAAGGCCAAGTACTAGTGCAAACCTTAACCGTTGTTTAGTAAATTAATAGTTGTGTGATGCTTTGTAATTGAAAACAACTAATTTAATAATTGAAAGTAAAGGGAAATTAAATGTTGTGCAAAAAGGATTGATAATAATAATTCTATCCAGATATTGAATCCCCATAGCCTCAATGATATTTATAAACAATCAATTCAGTTAAATCATTCAATAGAGTTGAGTTAGCATTCCTCTAAATTAGACTAAAACCTCTCTCGAGTGAATTAATCCCTAATCACTAAGTAGAATGCCGAAATCTCTTCTCAAACACAATTAAATAGATCATGCATTAAGAACAAGGAACTATAAACCAAAGGATCTTGTAAGTCTATCTCTAGCACCCCAATCAATCCTCAACCCTTATGAGTAATCAATTCATATAAAGCTTTCTCAAGTCAATAATATGAAAATTACAACCAATCAATAAGCATGCTATTATCAATTGGAAATAAATCATTAAGCATCATAAGAATAAAACAACTTAATCAAATGATTCAACTAAATATAATTATTCAATCTATACAAATAAGCTAGTGTTCATCAATATCTAGATAGAGAAGGAATTAGTTCATGTTCAAAATCAGAAAAATAGAACAAGTGAAATGAGTAAAAGAAACCAAACAATCCATGGCGAATAATTTGTATTTCTTCACTTTAATCTTTGATTCTTGGTTTAGGGGTTGTACAAGATGTATCTCCTTCTTCAAACTCAGCTCAAGACTCTCCTCTTTGGTCCAGCAGTTGGTTCCTTCTCCCTTGTTCCAGTCTCTCCGTTCAAGCTCAACAATAACATCCCCCTTAAAACTCCCTCTTCTTCTCTTTTTATTTCCCTCCAAAACTCAAGCCATGCTTCCAACTCATTTCCAACTCACACCACATTTCCTTGTTTCCCACTTTCTCTTTGTTTAATCTTTCTTTTGGAAAAAGTAATTGGTTTGTCTCCTACTTGTCCCTCAATTCGTGCAAAAGAAATAAAGTTTTCATAAGTGACACGGCTAAGCTTTGAGTGGCTTGGCCGTGTCTCTAATTTTCCTTTGGGACATGGCCAAGCCACTTGGCCGTGTCCATCACTGCCTCTTCTTTCTTTCTTTCTTTTCTTTTGTTGTCAAGGAGTGACATGGCCATACGGCCACTGGCTTGGTCGTGTCACTTGGGTGTGTCACCTTCTGCTTGTTTCTTTTCTTCTTTTGTTCTTTGGCTAGGCATGGGACACGGCCAAGCTTGTGGCCGTGTCACCTGGCAGTGTCAGCTTCTGCCTTCATTTTCTTCCTTCTTTGCTTGGTTCTTTGGTTTCTATTCTTTGGGTGAGACACGGCTATTGGCTTGGGTGTGTCACCTGGCCGTGTCAGCTACTGCCTTGAAGTTTCTAGGAGGGACACGGCCAAGCTTACTTTGGCTTGGCCATGTCTTGCTTGATTCATGCTTTTTCTTCATTGTTTTGATCATCCAAGGGAGTTTTTCCACTTTGACCTAAAACAAACACTTAAAACAAACTTTAAACAGAAATCAAATGAAACATTAACTAAAAACACATAGAAATCATACTAAAAACAAGTATAAAAATGCTCTTATCAATGCCCCTCTTTGACTAGATTCAAATCTGCCACCTCGACCCCCTCTGATACTAGGCCTGAACACTGCTGTCTCTATCTATCCAACCTCTAGTGGCTCTAGACAATCTTTGATAAAATGATCTGGTGACCACATCTAAAATAAACTGCTGACGCACTAGTTCTCCAACAGACTCCACCGTGTTCCCTACCACACTGAGCACACATTGGATGAGTAGATCCCTAAGTAACTGGAGTAGGAGCACTAGCTACAGAGGCTGTAGGACCCTGTCTTTGCCTCTACTACTGAAACCCCCTACTAGGCTGTCCTGGCCTCTACCAGACCTCTATGAAGGACCTCCTCTACCTCTCTTTGATGATGAAGACCCTGCCTCAGTTTGTGGTCTGCTCTCTCTACCCTCTGCTCTGGTAGTTGCTGCAAGTTTCTGTGCCTTTTCTACACTTCTGGTAGCTGCAACCAATTTGGAAAAATCTTCATATCGTGATGCTGCCACTAAGCACATGATGGATGGCCTCAAACTCTCCTCAAATCTCTGGCACCTATCAAACTCATCTGTCATAATTCCTCCTACATACTTACTCAGCCGGATGAAATCTATCTCATAATCTATCACTGCCTTTGATTCTTACTTCAAACTCAAAAATTCCTTCTTCTTGGCATCTTTATATTTCCAAGGGCTATACTTCTTCTCGAATTCCCACAGGAAATTGTCATATGTCAGCACTGGAGGATCAACCATTCCATGGGGAATTGTCTTCCACTACTCATAAGCATCCCCCTGCAAAAGAGACTTAGCGTAATCAAACTTCTCTTCCGCACCAGCTTGCAACTGAATAAATACTCTCTGTACTCTATCCAGCCACTGCTCTACTACAGCTGGATCATTAGTACTGAAAAAATCTGTAGCTCCGTACTTCCTTAACTTATCACATTTTTGAGTCGGTAGCTGCTGCGGTGACTGCGGCTGCTGTACCAGAGCCTGTCGTAATAGTTCCACCATATGTCGCACCTATACTGGCAGAACCTCCTCAACTGCTGGTCTAACTGGCACAAATGCCTCCCCAACAATCTCATCACTAGCTCCTACAACATCCTCACCAGGAGCAACACTTTCTGCACTTTCCTCTCTAGACTGATGCATCCGAGATGCTATGTCAGTACATGTCTGTAAATACAGAAAGAATTGCCACATCAAAGATCAGTTCAAATATCAATGTAAAAGCATATATTACATTTTAAAATCACATTTAAAATCTCATTTTCTTTCTCCAAAAAGCCTACTTAGGTTGAGAAACTCAAACCTAAGCTCTGATACCAAAATAAATGTAATACCTTAATACCTTATATACGTTTAATACATATATTCGGTATATGTAAAATATGCATATACAGTATTAGTATGTCACAACTTAATCTTACTAAAATTTTTATAACTTAAAATGTACCTTAATAATTGAAAAAAATATTTAGTAATTATATTCTAAAAATACAAAATTTAATAAAAAAATCTTTGAAAAAAATTCGCCAGAGCTTTGTCTGTAATTTAGATATCTCAAAAATTTCAACATTTCGCAACCTACTGAAAATACACTCCCAAAATAATTTTAACATCCCATATTTCTAGAACTCCATCAATTTTTCCAAAACACTTAAACATACATATATGCATATACATAACCATTATTTACAAAAATACAACCCTAAGTTTTCAAAATTACATCATTTACATATTTATATTATAACATACATATTTAAAAGTTAAGTTGTCAAAATGAACATATTACATGTTTGCAGGGTCCTGGTTTGTGGTGGCCAACTCAAAACTCTAGATAGCAGGAATGCTCTATACCTGCTCTGGTCCAGCAGACTCTCTGCAGTAACCCTGTCACCTGCATGATATAGAAATTGCGCTAAGCAAAATTACCTAGTGGTACATAATTTTAAATAAAGAAAATCACATGAATAATGAAAAATGCATTTCTTCCAAAATGTAAACTTCATATGCATTTTCATAATGCAAGTCACTCAATTAACACTTTCAAACTAATACATTTCTCATATACACGCATTGGGCTAAAATGACCCTATATAATATTCAAATTTCAGAGATATGTTTTTGGACTCACATTTGACACCCAGTGCCTTGCCCGAAGGCAAATATATTGACACCCAGCATCTGGCCCATAGGCGATAATAATGAAGCCCAACATTTAGCCCGAAGGTAATAATAATGACACCCAGCGTCTGGCCCGAAAGGCAAATGTCTGGTATACCGTATCACACCAAACCCAATACTTTGGAATTTGACATTACAGAAGGTTATACACATTACTTAAACCATTTCACATTCTTCTCAATCTTTGGCAAATATGCTAATTTTAATTTTTTCCCATTATTTCTCATTTATTTCACATATTTTCATGCATTTTTCACAAACATTCATCACAATGCTTTTAGCCAACTCAAAGTGGCTCATAAACACATACAATATACATTTCAATTTTAAGCAAATATCTATACACTTTTTTTATGTGAATTCACACATCAAAGTGGCATGGTCACCAAATCATTCAATCACAAGATATGTTAAACAAATACAATTTAATGCATAACAAACAAAGTATGTACGTACCTTTATGCAAAGGCACTTCCAAGCCAAAAATACTAATTTTACAACTTCACCAAAATTCCTTCACTTACTAAGTTGTTGGAATAATAACTTACTCAACACCTAACCAAAATATGAATAACAAACACATATTAACATCACATTTTAAGGTGTTTAAGCTACCAAACATCAATTAAAACATAATCCTTCAATTTTCCCTTTCTTAAGCCATAAGGCACTACAACTTTGGAATTCTAATCCATTCAATATCAAATTGAGTTTTAAGCTTAATTATGTCTTAAACAACACATTTAAACACATATTAAACTATAAAACTCAATTTAAAGGTATTCCTTTCATAAATACTAAAATGTGCCTAAACACACTTTAATATTAAAACTTCATTCTCAACATTTCTAAATTGATTTTAAAGCTTAAATATATTACAAATATTATTTTTAACACATTGGAAAGCATTAAAATACAATGTATCTTTCTTCCATCAAAATTCCAAAATTCAAACCCTAAGCCACTTTGATTTGGTTCAACATTCTAACCATTTATAATTGTTAATTTAAGTTCATTTCTATCATTTAAATCATTAAACAACATGATTTAAATGATAAAACCAAATAAACTACAATCTTAATCAAACCCCTTTTCCATAACCCTAACCTTATTACCTTTCTCAAATTCCACCAAAACTTAAACCTATCAACCATTCAACCATAATATCATTGTCTACTCATTAAAATAACATGTTTAACATGCATTAGAACAAAAAACAACCAGCCCATCAAAACCCCAAATTACACAATCTAAAAATTCCATAAAACTTAGAAAATAATAAAGAAAGCTTGCTAATTGTTGGAAAAATCACCAAAAATCACTTTGATCCTTTGAAATCCTTCAAAATTTGGTGTTTGGAGCAAAAATCATCCTTGGCT
Source organism: Garcia nutans (assembly GCA_947685225.1). NCBI lineage: Eukaryota > Viridiplantae > Streptophyta > Magnoliopsida > Malpighiales > Euphorbiaceae > Garcia > Garcia nutans. The sequence continues at coordinate 22,870,813 of CANTUV010000007.1, read as the reverse complement.
ATGGTGAAATTTCGTGGTGGAGAGAGAAAAGAAGAAGAAGATGATAAATAGTTAATTTTTTTAATTTTTCTTTCTTAAAAACTTTTTTCCACCATATATAAATATTTAATTAATTTTTATTAATTTTATTATTTTTAATTCTTTAATTTCTAACATCCATTCAAAAATAAAATTATTTTTGAATTATTTAATTAATTTATTTTTAAGGTAAAATTACCATTTTACCCTTCTTTTACTATTCTACTTTTGACTTTTTCTAACTCATGTTTGACTTTATATGTAATATATATTTTTATTATATTTCACATATATATATATGTGATATTTTCTCACTTCTAACAACTCATTTAACTCCCCAACTTATTAATTTAATTTAAATTTTTGTAAAATAATGGATGTTACACACAGACATGGAGTACAACAGTTCAAGAGCGTACGACAATCCGACCTATACCAGTGACATAGAATCCAGTAACGATTCTGTTAGTTTCTCACCAAGAGCAATGGGACCTAAACAAATTCAAAGAATGGTGGACGATGCCCTCAAAGCCAAGATGGAAGAACTGAAGGTGACCTTGGTTGAGACTATGAAGAGCTAACAAGCTGTACTTTTAGGGAACACTGCTGAGGCATCTACTAGTACTAAGAAGTAGAAGGACAAAAGAAAGGCTAAGGTTGGCAAGGTAGGCTTTGATGATGACAAAGTGGTTGTTGATGACAATGATGACTGGGCTTAATACTCCCAAGATCCTCAAGATAAGAAGAAAGAGCCGAAGGTTGTGGAAAGATCAACCATAGAAAGATTGAAACTTCAGATGTTGAGAAGCTGATTACTGATTTGGAAAAGAAGTTTGAAAAGAAAATAAAAACTGAAGAGATGTCAGAAGTGGACAAGTTATTTAAACAAGATGAAAAAGTCCCATACAAATTCAAGATGCCTTCCTTTGCCAAATTTGACGAAACTGAAAATCCTCATCTCCATGTGAAGCAATACATCACTGTTATGCAGTCTGCTCCAGCTACTAAAGCTCAAACTCTGAGGTATTTTATGCTTTTTTTGGACCCTGTTGTGCAACATTGATTAAAAACTTTGGAAGAAAGTACTCAAAAAGATTGGTATATGGTGTACAAGGTCGTCATTCAATAATATAGTACAATGTCAAACTGGAAGTGACTCTGATGGAGGTGGAAACTATTAGACAAAAGCAAAATGAGAATTTTGTTAACTATGTGACGAGGTAGAGGAACAAGCTGCACTGCTTAAGAAAATGCCAGTTGAGTCAGACTAGATTAGAATGATTGTGAGAGGGGTACTATCTAATCTTCGTGAACAGATGTCTCACACTCTTATCAGAGATTTCAAAGATCTTCTTCAAGCTGGCTTGCAAATAGAAGAGTGGAAAAGATAGAAAAATAAATTTTCTATAGAATGATATTATTAGTCTGGCAATCAAAGTACACATAAGGAAGTCGATGTTAATGCAACTAGTCAAGGAAATAGAAGAAAGTTTTTAAAATTAGGAAAACCTCCGTCTTGGGTTTTTAATAAGCTACAAAAGAAAGGGTTGTTACAACCATTGGCTCCTCGACTCTTAGCCTATTAATGACCTGTTGATCTCTCTTGGTAGGTAGAGTCTATTAGTGGAGATAGTTTGAATATGTATGCATATGAGATAGACAATATTTAAGCTCAATAAGACCTTTGGCCAAGTAATGTATATGTGCCTATCTGAAGTGCAATAATTTTTCTTGCTTAAATGAAAATGATTCTCAAGTTTAGTACGATAACTAGAGTTGTTATGTTATAGATATGTTAATTTGGAAAATCGAGTTTTGAGGTACAATGCCACTGATTTGACAAAGTCAATATTTGGTTTTAAAAAATAAATAAATAAAATAAATAAAAATTTAAAAATTAAAAATTAAAAAAACCTATTTTCTTATTGTATAAACCTTCAAGTTAAAGGAAGTATGTTACAATGCCAAACCACGAAGGACACATTGGGCAAAATAAATGATTATTGGCAAGGTTATGAAGAAGTTACCAACTGGCATGTTGAATCATAATTTGAAATGGTTGTATCTCTGCTGTTTAGGCCCCCACCACTCATGTTTTCAACATCTTGAAGACAAAAGCCATAAATGCGAATCCTTCTACCATTCCAATACAAGGCCTAAATGGGCATCTAGAAGGAACCAATGAGAACACTTCAATTGATCACCTCAATATGTGAGTCAATGGAATCACTGTAAGTATTATTCATGCATATCATGCATACATGAACATATCACACTGCATTATTTATCTTGCATTTTTTATTCTTTGTCAAAGTGACCAACATATACTTTATATAGCAAACATGAAGCATATATGGAATCAGGGGGTATGGAAGGTCCATTGCTTGAGGAAGATCTAGTCACTTTACAAAATGAAGATGCATGCTTGTACAAGGAACCAAATAATACACAAATATCAATTAGAGAACCTGCATGGATAAAAAAAAACCATTAGTTTGAGCCTACACAGAGGGCAAAGTTTCTCCTTTTAATTTTTGAGTTTATACGTATACAAAACATTTTCAGACTCACCATTAATATTTTGTCACGTAGAGGGCAAAGAGAGGATATAAGGACTAGCTAAAAAAATAGCTGAATTTTTTGCGAAAGTGCAAAGTAAAGAATCCGTTTAAGAATGGAACAAGAAGAAAATTAGAACTCTCAAATGAATGAAGATGCAAAAGACAAAAGATTAGTCCATCTAGAATAGCTGAAGTCAATACAGGACAGATGTCTAATGATGAAAATCCATTTTGAAGAGTGAAGACCCAATTTCCAAAGGATAAAGATTTATTTTAAAGGGTAAAGGCCCAATTTCTAATGGATGAAGATCCATTTTGAAGGGTGAAGACCTAATGTTCAAGGATGAAGATCCATTTTGAAGGGTGAAGACCCAATGTCCAAGGATCCATTTTGAAGGGTTAAGACCTGATATCCAAGGATAAAGATCCATTTTGAAGGTTTTGAAGGGTGAAGACCCAATGTCCAAAGGATGAAGACCCGATGCCTAAGGATGAAGATTCATTTTGAGGGTGAAAACCCACAATCCATTGAAGAATGGAATAATTGGCTAGAAGACAATTAGAACTCTCAATTGACAGAAAGTTACCCAAATTCAATCTCGGGTTTAGAACCTAACCAATCCAGTTTCAGGTCTAGAACCCAACCAAACTCGGGTCCATAATCCAATCAATCCAACCTCTGGTTCGAAACCCAACCAATATTGGGTCCAGAATCCAATCAATTCAGTTTTAGATCCAGAACACCAATCCAGTTTTGGGTCTAGAACCAATCCAGTATCAGGTTGAGTACCCAAATCAAATCTAATCTCTGGTCAAGAACCCAAGTCCTAGCTTAGGTCAAGAACCTAGATCCAGTCTCGAGTCAAGAACCCCAAATTCATTTCACGGGTCCTGAACTCGATTCTTATCCAAAATCAGCTCAAAGTCATGTTGCTTTTCACTCTCTAAATAAATTCAAGATCGTTCAAGCAAGGGGTAAACTGTAGACCTTTGATTTTGGCCCTAGCTAGTTCAATCCTAATTAAAGAAGGCCTAGTTCCATTCTTAATGGCATAAACATGTTTTAAATCCTTTAATTAGATTGGTTCAATTTTATAAGGCATAAAATAAGCCGGTTCAACTTTGAATGCCCTAAAATGGTTCAATTCAAAGTTAGAGGGATTTGGTTTTTGTTTAAATCGATATGGGACATGTCCATATTGAATTGGGGGTGTCCAATTCGATATGGACATGGTCTTGGCTACCAATTCTATATGGACCATTCCATATCGAATTGGACTTCCAATTCCCAATCTGATATGGAATTGGGTCCATATTGAATTAAACCAATTTTAATTTGATATGGACCTTTCCATATCAAATTAGGAATCCTAAATTCTTGTCCATATCGAATTAATTTGATTTTAATTCAATATGGACAAGATTTTATGAATTCGCAAATCTAGATTAAGTTCAGTTGAACTGATTTTGACTTAGCTTATTTTCTTATAAATAGGAAGGCTTAAATGAATAAAAAGAGAGGAGCTAGTAGCCAAAAAGAATAAACACACAGAGGAAGTAGCAACTGATAACTAAGAAGAGACACAACAACCGAGAGCAACAATTAAATAGAAACAACAATAGAGACAATTCAGACAGAAGCAAAAATAAGGAATCGGTAGCTTGATCTTTTGGTCATCGAGAGACCAAGAATTACTTTGATCCAGACTTATCAGTCAAATAGTAAGCTTGGCTCAACAAACTAGATTTGATCACGTCAACAATGCAGGCTTGATAATTTAATTTACTTAGATTTATAGTATTGCTTCCATTCTTTAAAATTAAGCAAATGATTGTTTAAATTTGTTATTTTAGTTGATTAGAAACTCCATCCAATGAAGAACAATATTGATTTTAATTTGGTACAAAACTTTAACATGATTCAATTCAAATTATTTTGATCCAAAATTCTAGTTTATTAGGTTTAACCCTAGCATGTATGTCTTAATCTAGTTTCAATATTTTAAAACCTTAATACCAAACTCCAATCTATAAAAATCCTAAACCTTGATTTCATAATCCCAAAGTTGTAAAAATCATAATCCAAAACCCTAAAACCTCAATATCCAGAAACTCAACTTCTAAACCCTAAATCCAAAACTTTCATTCTTTTGGTTTAAACCCTAGTTTATATATTTGGCATCTAATTGCAATTTTAACTTAACTTTATATATTTCAATCTTAATGTGTATCTTTATATGTTGATCTTAATTATTATATTTTATGATGGATGAATGATTTATTTAGATTATTTTTTTAATGATTAATCATGTGATTTTAATTAATTATTTATTATGAATGATTGAGTTATATTGAATTGACTATTTTAATATTCAAGAATGTAAGAGGTATGTTTCCACTTTGTGGGTACCTCATTAATTAAGTTTGATATAATTTATGTTGAGTTTTGGATTAATGTAAAGGGCATATTTCCACCAAGAGGTGGGTGCCCTATTTTATTTAATTTTGGATATTAGACATTGTAAGAGCATATTTTCATATTGTATGGGTGCCCATTTATTGTTTTGTTTGGACCTTCTTTGATTTTAATATAATGAGTATTTATTTACTTTAATATGTATGCAATATGAATAATATTTTAATAAGTTAAGAATTTAATAATATACCTGAAAAGGAAGCCAGTTCTAATGAACCGAGTGTTATAGGGGTGCTGGGTTATTCTCACCTTCCCCATACGCACCCAACTTTTCAAATCCAATAGGAGTTTGATGATTCCTTAGGAATCAAGTCATCCACCCTTTCTATTTTCCCAGCCTATCTGGATGGCGACTCCATTTTCTCCTAGTTTAGGCTCGTGTTCTTTAAGACCCTGAGCCTAATAGTGCTGAAGTCACAAGAACCATTCCACATGGGAGTGGGAGCGAAAATCCCCGCTCATAAATAGTTTTATCACAATGAAACATAGTAGTTTTAGTGTTTTTTTTTTTGTAAAATCAGCAAGTACTACAACTATTTTTTTTTATGAATTATGTATATATTATTTGGTGCATGGCTTCAATTTTAATTTATAATAGTTTAGGGTTAGCAGATCTTATGGCAATCAAATGCAATTTTTTTTTCAGTTGTAGATATTATTAATTATTTTATGGACTGTAATTAGGGACTTGTAATATGTAATAAGTAACTAATATTATGTAATTCAGGAGTATTTTATAGCAGGTTCAAATTATCTTTAATTTTTATTTTTATATATAACACTTACAGTTGCCATGAGTTTCTATACATGTAATTTTATTGATTTCTATTATACATGAATTATTTTTTATCTTACTTTTGATAAAAAAAAATATAAAAAGTAAAGTTAAATTGAGTTTTTTAGAGTTATAACATTTTAAAAATTCATTATTCCTAATCTAAGTGAAAACTTTGCAATATGGTAACTGAATTTTAAATTAAAAAATAAGGCCCATTTATCAGGTCCAAAATTGAGCTCACTCATTAGAATCCGACCAAAATCAAAATTGATGTGGGCCGGTTGGATTTAAACTAGTATCGGTCAACTTTGGGTGAGATTTTCACACTATACTCCGGTTCGATCGATTTGATAAATTGTCCAAACTCAACTAAATCCGACAAGTACACACCCCTTCCATCCTCAATAAGATATTTTTTTGTTCTCCATTCAGATGGAAGATCTTGCCTTTGTTCTCCACCTTTTGCTCTCCACCTTCATGGTAGTTTGGTTTATTTCTAAGATTTTAATCTTAAAGAGAGGCATTTTTTGGCTATCACATATCTTTCTCATGGAGCAAAAACCTCAAGATATTTCTTCAATGGATAAACTAATATGTTCAAATATGCCCTTTCAATATGAAGTTATTAGGCTTTCTCTTCAAATCTATGCCTATCTGGGATACTTCACCTTAGAAGACGATTGGATTTGCTATGTATTTGTAAAGGCATCTCTATTAGATCTGAGGCTTTGTTCCTTAGAGTCATAATCCCATATTTTTGTTTTATGTTTTATTTTATTTTGGGTGTTATGCTCCTATAATGGTGATATTTATAATGATGGCTTTCTGTTACTAGTGTTGTTGGAGTTCTTTAAACCTACAACCTAGGTGCTTTGTATGTTGTTGATCTATCTAATGGGTCTTTTCTTTCCTTTGCTAAAAAAATGGCTAATATATATTTATATTATTAAAAAATATATATTTATCATTTAATTAAGTTCTCAATGATTAAATCCAATCTTAAATACTTATTAAATTAATTAAAAATTAACCATTAAAAAATTATAATAAGAATCATGATTATGAATATAAGTTGATAATCATTTTTGAAATTTTAAATTTAAACTTTTAATAATGATGCATTTTTTAACAAAGATGATTAGTCAAAGACATAAAGCAAAAAAATAGTTCAAAACTTAGAGAGCACTAAAAAAAACTAAGAGTAAATGATAACATGTAATTTGGACTTATGTTCCATGAACCACGATAGTTGAATAAAAAATTTTCTTGAATCTTAAGTCAATAACTTTATTAGGAGATAAAAAGTGTTAGAAGTATGTGATAATAGATTGCATCTTTAGTTTAAGTTAAATAGGCATTGATAGTGATTTACCTAACCAAATTTTAGTCAAATTATCTTTTTCAAGGAAGAGTTAGACTAATATTTGGTTATTGGAATGAGTCGTAGCAAGTTTTGTGAAAATAAGATGTCAGCTGGATTGTCTCTAAGTAGGTTTTATCATTTTATGTATTTTCCTTTTTATGCGCTCACCTCACCTATAAGTATATGTTTACATAAAAGATTAGTAAGCTTGCTCAACTAATCACCTGTTACTAGATGTCCTCCCAAGAAAGATAAATGAGTGACTATTGTCATTCCATGTTGGTTTGCCTATTAACGGAACAAATTTTTAGTCATATTCTCTATTCATTGGACAAGAGTATGCTATTCAAGTTACAATCATCTGTGGGGATAGTGGTGAGGCAGGAAATCCCCGCCTCTCGGGGAGATTTGCCTCGAATAGGATAGGGATTCTCCAAATTTTTTCCCGCGGGGATGGGGACAGATATGAATTGGGCAGGGCAGGTATGGGGAGAATAATCCCCATCCCAGTCCATGCGAGGATCCAAAAAAATATACATAATATATACATATAATATACACACTATATACACACTATATACCTATAATATACATATATTATACTATACATATTACATATATAAATTATATTATATTTTTTATATATATTATATCATGTATGTTGTATTTTAATTATTTGCACATATGAAATAAATTGATTTTGATGTATTTTATCTTATTCTTATAGTACTTTTTAAATTTTATTGCATATATTTATGATATTATTATTTTATTAAGTGTACAATAACAATGAATAATTATTTTTTCATGTATTAAAATTAATTTCAAAAATAAAAAATAAATTTCTCAATGGTACCACGGGTGCGGGTAGAGGGAAAAATATTCCCCCGTTTATATGGCGGGGAATCCCTACCCAAGACAGGGACTGGGATAGGGAGTGCTCCACCGCCCGCACCCCGCCCCTTTGTCAAGCCTAATCATCCAAATTATTTTTCTATGTAGAGTACTGAATTATCTTCTTTTAGACTTGTATATTTATTTTTTGCTCAACGCTTCCCACTATTGTATACTTAAATTCCTTGTAATACCCTTATATTCTATATACTTATAATACATACACCTAGTATATATAAAATTAAAAATGTTAACATCCCCATCATTTGAAAATTTTCATAATTATAAGAAAAAAATATTTTAATCCTTATAATGGACTTTAATATATGAGTAAAATTATCCACCAGTACTTTAATTATCAAAAATACAAATATTGAAGAGGAATCTTTGGGAAAAATTTGCTAGAGTTTTATCTGTATTTCAGACATTTCCAAAACCAAACACATTCAACCTGCATAATAATAGAAACTTCCAAAATAATAAATGTAGACTCTTAATTTTGGCCTTAAGCTAGTCCGATCCCAATTAAAGAAGGCCTAGTTGAGTTTAGTCCATTCTTAATGGCTTAAACATAGTTTAAAGCTTTTTAATTAGATTGATCCAATTTTATAAAGCCTAAAGTAAGTCAATTTAATTTTTAAAGCCCTAAACTTAGTTCGATTTATTATTTAAAGACCAAAATAGGTTTGATTTAATTTTAAAATGCAAAACCAAGCTGGATCGTACCAAAAATGTCAAACCGTGATGAATTGGCTTAGCCAACTCTAAGCCAATTCCCCATGGACACCCATCCATAGAGAATTGGCAATTCCTAATTCACCATGGATGGCATACCATGGTGAATTGGCATTAGCCAATTCACCATGGTCCCTTAATCCAGCCTTAATTCAGTTTGTTAAATTTTCTAATCAATATCAGACTTTGTTTTGACCGTCGAATTAGTGTATTAGGGTTTTGTTTTAAAACTTCTTTGTCTATAAATAACAACAATTAATACATAAGAGGGGATTAACACAGAAGCAGCCAGGACTATCAAAAACATAGAGAGCAACCATAAGCAATACAACATATAAAGGCAGTAGCTACTGTCTTTGCTTTGTTCAACCAGAATTCCACATTGGTGCAGGAAAAAGTTTGGATCAACGTATAATTTTGGTGGAATCAACAAACGAAGGTATGTTCTCTAAGTTTAATTCATTTAAATTCAACATAAGAAGCTTTGGTGATGGTTTTAAACATTGATCATATTTATTCTTTGTACAAATAGCTCCAGTAGTCCAGTAGTTTATATTCATTAGTTTCAATTCATATTTATTTTATTAACACATATCTAGTAGCTTGTATTCATGGTTTCAAATTCACAGTAGATTATTCATGTAACTTTGTTTCTTCCAGTAGCTCAGTTAGCCAACTTTTATTTGTTTTAGGTTCATAATAACTTAAGACTTGATTTAAATCCTTTATTTAATTACTCAAAATACTAGTTTGCTTATTTTGAAAAACCAAAATCTTAAATCACAAATTTAAAACCCTAGTTTCATAAAAACCTTGATTTCCAATTCAAAACCCTAATTGTCATCCTAGAACCTTAATCATGTTTTTCAAAACCCTAAAGTCATATTTTAATCTTAAAACCCTATCTTTATTTCCAAAACCCTAATTTTCATTTATAAACCCTAATTTTAGTTTTAAAAACTTCAAAATCCTAATTAAAAAATAAAATCCTATTTCTCACCTGAAAAACCCTAATCTTATTTTCAAAACCCTAAAATTCCAATTTTCATCCATAAACCCTAAAATCCTAATTCTTATGCTAAAACCCTATTTTTCATTTCAAAATCCCTAGTTTTATTTTCAAAAACCCTAAAATGCTAATTTAATCATAAAAATCCTAAAAGCCATCTATAAGCACTAATTTAGTATGTAAACCTTAAATTTTTATATTTGATGCTTTATTTAAAATTAAATTTAGATTTGATTTTTTTATGTCTGTGATGAATGATTTGTGAATGTTTTATTTATTATGGATAATTTATTCTATTTTTTTGGTGAATGTTTGAATGACTTGATTTTATTTGGTTAATTATTTAAACTTCAAGAATGTAAGAGGTATGTTTCCATTTCGTAGGTATCTCATTTATTAAGTTCGACGTAATCTTATTTATTTCAAGTTTTGGGATTAATATAAAGGGCTTGATTCTACCAAATGGTGGGTGTCCTATTTTGGTTAGTTTTGGACATTGGATATTATTGTAAGGGCATGTTTCAATCATGTATGGATGCCCATTTTTATTTATTTTTTTGTTTGGATCTTCTGTGATTTTAATATATGAATCTTTATTTATTTTAAATTACATGTAGTATGGATGATATTTTAATAAGTTAAAAAATTTAATAATGTTCAGACCTGAAAAGAAGGCTAGTTCCAATGAACTGAAAGTTGTGGGGGTGCTGGGTCATTCTCACATTCCCTATACGTACCCAACTTTTCGAACTCAATATTGGGTTGGGAATTCCTTAGGAATCTAGTCATCCACCCCTTTCTATTTTCGCGGCCCGTCCGAGTGTTGACTTCATTTTGTCTGGGTTTAGGCCCGTATTAGAGAATAAATACTCAGGTTTAGTCTTTGGGTTCTTGCGACTTCATTTTCTGGCTCACAGACCTGGCATAGTTCAAGAGCTTATGACAATTTGATCTATGCCATTGATGTGGAATCCAATAATGACCTAGTCAACTTCTCACCAAAAGTAATGAAACCTAAACAAATTCAGAAGATGGTGTATGATGCAGTTAGCTCCAAGATAGAAGAATTGAAGAAGGCCCTTGCTGAGACCATGAAAGCTAGCTGGCTGCACTATTGAAAAAAACTATTGAAGCATCTGCTAGTACTAAGAAGCAAAAAGACAATGGAACGACCAATGTTGGTGAAGTGGCTATTGATGATGACAAAGTGATGATGGATGATGATGATTGGGCTCAGTATTTCCAAGATTCTCAAGATAAGAAGAAAGAAGTGAAGACTATGGAAAAGGTAACCGTGGAAAAGATTGAAAACTTAGATGTGGAAAAGATGATTGTTGATTTAGAAAAGAAGTTCAAAAAGAAGTTGAAGGTTGATGTGATGTCAGAGGTGGACAAGCTATTTGAACAAGATGAGGAAGTCTCTTACAAGTTTAAGATGCCTTCTTTTTCTAAGTTTGATAAAACTGTCAATCCTCATCTACATGTCAAGCAATACATCATAGCCATACAATTTGCTCGAACTACTAAGAATCAAACCCGAAGGTACTTTATGCTTTCATCAGAACCTGTTGTGCAAAATTGATTCAACACCTTAAAGGATTGGGATTCGTTATAAGGCCTTCATCCAATAGTATGGGTACAATTCCGAGTTGGAAGTTACTTTTATGGAGGTAGAATCAATCAGGCAGAAAAAAAAATGAGAAATTTGTTGACTATGTGAAGAGGTGGAGAAACAAGGCTATAGTGCTCAAGAAAAGGCCAGATGAGTCAAACCAGATTAGGATGATTATGAGAAGGGTACTACCTAATCTTCATAAAAGGATGTCCCACACCCTTATCAGAGATTTTAAAGATCTCCTTCAAGCTGGCTTTCAAATAGAAGAATGGGAAAAAAGAGAAGAACCATTTTTCTGTAAGGAGGAACGAAAAAGGAAATTATCAGTCTAGCAATCAAAGCACACAAAAGGTAGTCGATGTTAATACAACTGGTCAAGGAGGTAGAAGACAATTTTTAGAGTTGGGAAAGCCACTGTCTTGGGTTTTCAATAAGCTACAAAAGAAGGGACTGTTATAACCCTTGACTCCTCGACCATTGCCAAATCCTTTACTACCAAATTTTGGTGCCAAAGCATTTTGTCAATTCCACCAAATGCAAGGGCATGAGACAGACAAATATGTGAGGTTGAGGCATGAGATTCAGAATTTGATTGACAGTGAAAAGTTGCCTAAACCTAACAAGTCTAACATGAAGGACAATCCATTGCCAAGGTTCAATAGAGTGTCACCACCGACAATGTTTATGATAGGAGGAGGTTTGAATTAGAAGTTTATTCTATCTTTTTTCCAAGACATAAGTGGTGAAGCAACTAAAGAAGAAGAGGTGTTTAGCAAGGTAGAACCAACTGTGGTTAAGAAGAAAGTAGCCATCTATGTTATGAATGAGTTATGGGATTCAACTGATAGTGATTATGAGTCAGAACCAAGGAAAGAAGAGTGGACCTGGTCCGAGCCTGAAGAGGATGAAGTGCTGAATACTCACTCTGGAAAGCCTTATTCAAGGCCTCCACCAAAGGAAGTAAAAGCAAATAAGGGGAAGGATGCTGAAAAAGAAGTGAAGGAAGATGAAGATGATACAGTCCTTAAGTAATTGAAAAGGACTCAAGCAAGCATTAGCATTTGGGATTTATTGGCTACATCCAAGAAACACCATGAAACTATGGACAAAGCTTTGGCTAGCATGCCAATTTCCACTTCCATAACACCAGAGGAGCTAGTTAATTTAATGAAAGTTGAAGGAGTGATGAAGTGCGAGGATGATTAGAAGAAGAACAAGGTTGATGTGGGAATGGTGCTATTTTCAGATGCAAATTTACCAGAAGCGGGAATAAATCACATATGCCCACTTTTCATCAAAGTAGAAGTCAAATGAAAAAGGACTCTATGTGTCATGGTTGATGATGGATCTACAATAAATGTGTGCCCACTCAAGATCCTACCAAAGCTAGCTATGTAAATGAGAGTTTGAGCCCGATTGAGGTAACCATAAGGGCTTATGACAATACTAAAAGACATGCTGAGGGAACCTTTAAAGCTATTGTGAAGGTTGGCCTGATTGAATCCTTGGTGGAATTTGTAGTCCTAAATATACCTGTCACTTTTGCATTATTATTGGGTCGACCTTGGTTCCATCCTCTTGGTGGAGTTCCTTCTTTGCTCCATCAGAAGATCAAGTTCCCAAATGGAGAAGAGACAGTGGTTATCGATGCTGAAGATAATGAAGTGGTAAATGCTTTGATGATTGAGAGGCCTCTCAAAGGATTTCAAGTGGTTGTTGTTTCTGATAACGAGATGATGGGCTCTAGAATTTTGACTATGATGAAGAAAATGAACTATCTACACAGTACTAGCCTTAGGAAGGGGAAGGCAGGAGTAACAAAGCACCTAGATTTCAAGATTCAAACTTCCAAGAAAGGGTTAGGATATGATGAAGCAAATGGAGGTGTTTTGCTGAAAAAAGAATGAGAAGATGAGTTTTCCTCCACTTGAACAAGTGTTCATCAAAGCTCCAGATATGAGACCACTCCAAGGGAAGCCGAAGCTAATCATGTTCATGGGGAAGCTAATTGCAGGTTTTGAGATCTTTGCTGATGTTGCTGAATTGGTGAAGCAGAGGGAGAGAAAGATTGTCTTGCCAGCTGACAAGAAATCTAGCCCAAAAGTATAGAAAGGAGCTGCCCCGAAGATCCAAAAGACTCAAGAGAAAATCACTGCTTTCATCGAAGAATAGTTTAAGAACCTTGTAGTTTATGATGATGAGAACATTGATGTTAATTCTAATTTTGATTTTTAATTTGTCTGCTCTATATGAGGATGATGATATTTTCTTTTTCAAAATGAATGTAATAAAGTCTAATTTTGCTTACTTGTGTGATGTTTTTCCTAATGGTTACATACATTTAAGTAGTGATTACATGAGCATTTTTAATATTAACTCTATTGATACACAATCATTAAATTTGGAAACAACCGATAATCCTAAAAATATTAGCATAGCGTTCGACCTTACTCCTGAAGAGAGAGAGAGAGATTAGAAAAAATATTTAAAAAATATTAAGTCTTTGCTTGGTCTTATGAGGATATGCCTAGAATTAATTGAGATATAACCGAGCACATGATTCCCACTTACACTCACATGAAACCTGTCAAACAAAAGCTTAGAGATTTAAGGCCGGAATAGGCAGAGTTGATCAAAGAAGAAGTCACTAAGCAAATACAAGTGAAGTTGAAGTGATAGATTATCTAGACTAGTTTGTCAACATAGTTCCCATGCCAAAGAAAGATGGAAGAATTAGGATTTGTGTGGACTATAGAGACTTGATTAAGGCTTCCCCTAGGGATGACTTTCCTTTACCCCATATAGATGTCCTTATTGATGGTGCAGCCTCTAGTGTACTACACTCATTCGTAGATGGATTTTTCGAATACAATCAAGTGTTAATGGCCCAAAAGGATAAAGCTAAAACTGCCTTTATTACTACATGGGGTATATTTTATTATAGAGTGATGCCGTTTGGGTTAAAAAATGTTGGAGCAACCTACCAGAGGATGGCCAGCACCTTGTTTCATGACATGATGCATAAGGAAGTTGAGGTCTATGTTGATGATATGATGGTGAAGTCGGATACAAGAGAGCAACATTTCCAAAACCTAGAGATATTCTTTGAGAGAGCAGTGAAGTATAACCTAAGGTTGAATCCAAAAAAGTGTGTGTTTGGAGTTACTTCAGAGAAAATGCTAGGACATGTGATCGGCCTAAATGTCATTGAGATTGACCCTGACAAGTTTAAGGCAATCAGGGATATGCCAGCTTGTAAGATGGAGAAGGAAGTTTGGGGGTTCATAGGAAGGATACAGTACATTAGTAGGTTCATAGCAAAGCTTACCCTAATATATGAACCTAACTTTAAACTAGTTAAAAAGAACCAACCAGTCAAGTGGAATGAAGAATATCAAAAGGCCTTTGAGCGTATAAAAGAGTATAAGCTCAATCTACCTATTTTGAAACTTCCTAGACTGGTAGACCTTTGTTACTATACTTAGCAGTAGAAGAAGAGTCAATAGGAGCAATGCTAGTCCAAGAAGATGAATCGAGGGTTGAGTACGTCATCTACTATTTGAGTAGAAAGCTCCTACCTTATGAGGTCAAGTATAATATCATTGAAAAGACTTGTATAGCTATGGTTTGGTCATCTAAGAAGTTGCGACATTACTTTCAGTCTTATAGTGTGCAAGCAATTTTCAGGATGGATCCAGTGAAATATTTAAGGGAGACCCCTCGTTGATTGGGAAGTATGGTAGATGGTTCATAATTTTAGAAGAATTTGAGATTGAGTAAATAACCAGAAAAACCATTAAAGATAGAGTAGTAGCAAAATTTCTGGATCAGTAACCATTGTCGGACAGTGAGGAAGTATTTTTAGAATTCCCAAATAAACATTTAGAGGCCATAAAAGTACAAGGATAGAAGATGTATTTGAACTGAGTAGTAAATATAAAGGGAGCAGGTTTGGGAGTGATATGGGAATCACTTGAAGGAGAGCTCATTCCTCTAGCTAAGAAGTTGAAGTTCAGGGAAACCAACAACATGGTGGAATATGAAGCATGCATCTTTGGTTTGGAAACCTTGATTATTATGAAGGTTGATAAAGTGCAAGTTTTTAGTGATTCATTGTTAATAGTATCCAAAGTAAGGAGAATGGGAGTTGAAAGAAGAAAATTTAAAGCCATACTATGATTATTTGACCATAATGAAGAAGAATTTCAAGGAGTGCAGATTTATACACTTATCGAGAGAATAAAACCAGATGGCCGTTGCCTTAGTCACATTGGCTTTGGTGTGGGAGAATCCTGTCAACTTATTTCTTAAGCCTATAGTTTTGACCAGTTCATCAACTCCTTAATATAAGTATGAAACAGTCATGAAAACTGATAAGAACCATGATGCATGGTATGACACCATAAGATGGTTCTTGGGAAGTAGGAAATACCCATTGGGGGCAACAAGGGAAGAGAGAAGGGCTATAAGGCGATGGTCCTTGCAATACATCACCTTTCATGAAGAGTTGTATCAAAGATGGCCCAATGAGGTACACTTGAGATGCTTAAAGAAGTCTAAAGTTGAGCAGATCATGTTAGAAATACATGCGGAAAGTTATGGATCCCACATGAACGGATTGGCCCTGGTTAAGAAGATAATTCGACAAGCTTACTACTGGTTGACCATGGAGAGCGATTGCATTGATTTTGTGAAGAAGTTCCAATAGTGCCAGATGTGCGAAAGCCCAAATCACCTACCTCCTGAAGAATTACATTCAATTTCTTCACCATGGCCTTTTGTAACATTGGGGATTGACATTATTGGAGAGATACATCTGAAGGCTTCAAACGGTCACCGATTCATTGTTGTGGTAGTAGATTATGTTTTAAAATGGGTTGAAGCCAAATCTTTCAATAAGTTAGGGGTAAAGCAAATGTCTCGATTTATTGAAAAAAAATCTCATCTGTAGGTATGGGGTCCTATATAGTGTAGTATCGGACAATGGGGTGTAGTTTTAAGGAGCCGTTCAGGACTTATTCTCTAAGTACCAGATTTGTCATCACCGATCCTTTCCTTATAGACCAAAAGCTAATGGTGCAGTGGAAGCAACGAATAAGATAATCAAGTAGATTCTGTCCAAGATGCCCAAAACATATAGGAATTGGTCAGAAATGCTTTCTTTTGCTTTATGGGGATATAGGACCAGTGTGCGAACCCCGACTGGAATGCCGCCATTTTCCTTAGTTTATGGAATGGAAGCAGAGTTGCCAATTGAGATTAAGATCAAATCACCGAGGGTGGTCCTGAAAGCTGAATTGCCTGAGACGGAATGGGTAGTGAGTAGATATACGCAGCTGCCCTTATTAGAAGAAAGAAGGTTGAAGGCACTGTATCTTCATCAACTATACCAAAGAAAGATAGTGCGGGCTTACAATAGGAGGGTTAAGATCAGAAAGCTTAAAGTCAGTGACTTTGTGTTAAAATAGTGTAAGCCCAATGTTCCTGATCCAAGAGAAGTTTAGACTTAGTTGGGAAGGGCTATATATCATGAAGCAAGTCATGAATAAGGGTTCAGTTATGTTATTAGATATGGATGGGAATGAATTTAGTGAGCCAGTGAATATTGACAGGTTGAAGAAATTCTATGTTAAAAAAATAGCTCGCTAGGTTGAAAACCCCAAAAGGGCGGCCTAGGCAAAAGTTAGAGCAGTCTGCTAGTTTCAAAAATCCAAAAGGGCGGCTAGGCAACAATTAGGACTAAAATGAGAGAAAATTATTAATTAGAAAACCCGAAAGGGCTAGTTGGTGACATGAGTGATCTTGTGTATGCTAGCTTTATGTTTTTTGGTTGTTCCCCAATTTAATAAAATAGAGTTAATAATAAAATTTGTTGAGATTGATGGACAATCAAACTCTATTTTGATTATTGACAATCAAATTGATAAAAAACTAATGATTTCAAATAAGTCTGTCAAGTTTATTCTGCAGAAACAGAGCTCCTGTTCGACCGCCCGAACCGACTCTTGCATAATCATTCCTTATTTATCTCAAAATGTATTTTGATCATATGCACTTAGAATTTTCTCAAAACACAAAATCGGCTCCCTTTGTGCGATCGCTCTGTATACTGGGGTGATCACACATCATTTGCTCTTCCTGAGCCTAATCCATACAAGTGATCTTCTCTCGAGCCTTAACATAAATCTTCAAATCTATGATTTGCATTTCTACCGAGCTCGAGCTTCAAAGCGTCTCTCTTCAGTGAGCATATAACAACTCGTGCGGTCGGTCAAACTAAAAAATTTCAAATTTTTTTGACCATCACATTCCTCTCAACTGCCAAGAGAGATAGCCAGACCGAGCTGGCAGTCGCCCAACAGCTCGAGCGACCACACAAAGTGTGTAACTGAAATTTTTTTTTGGAACTTCCAAAAATTCAGATTTTTGTCCCCCCCCCCCCCCCCCCCCCAAAGGTAAAAAATGGCTAGTTTTCTAATTTTTGCCTATAAATACCCATATTTTGCGTAAAAATACATTTTTACAAACTCAAAAACATATTCAAACAATCTTCCAAGAATTTACTCATCAAGAAGAAGATTTTGAAGCTTTTTCATCAATTTGAAGTAGTTTGTTCAAAGCATCACCAACAATCTATTTCTTTCAATCTTCTACATTTCTATTTTCTATTTTTTGATTGAGGATATGACACCCAAAATAAAAATCACCAAAAATAAAACCACAAGAAAGGGAAAAGGGATTGTCATAAGCGAACCTCCAACTCAACCTCAAACCAAACCTAAGCACTTTACTAGAAAGAGTGTTCAACCTCACAAACCCAAATATAAAAATGAGGATGAGAAAATCAAGTACTATATGCTCAAGAAAAAGATCCTTGAACCAATCAAAATGCTTGCGAAAGGGATGCTCCTAACCTTAAAGATCCAAGGTGAAATATATAGCTACCTAGATAGGTTGAGTGGAGACAATTTGCATTTTCTAATGAGATAGGTTACTCTAGCCTCTCTAGGGAATTCTTAATCTCTCTAAGGGTAGATAAAAATCATAATGCGCCTATAGGATTTTATGAAGTTTATTTTAGGCTTTTTAACTAAGATTTTGCTCTTGCCTTAGAAAATTTTAGAGAGGTTTGGGGATTTCAAACTCATAGAGCTTTCTGTAACATCCTCTGATAATTCTCACATAAAACTATCAGAGAATGTTACTCAATATACTGTCAGAAATTTAATCAACACAATGACAAAGTTTCCTTTCAAATTGTTACTAACAAACATTTTCAAATAATAATACAATATGTATAATAAAACACTTATAAATCCAATATTTAAACTAATCTCCAACATATCCAATAAGCTAAATACTAATTATAAATCAGATAACCATCATAAGTTTGTCAATCCAAAATAAATATATAATACATTACTAGATTTGATAATCAATCACTAAAATCTAAAACTTCATTCTCTAAATACATATATTCCTTTCACATTTAAAAATTTGTACAATCTCTCAAATAGCCAAAATAAATTGCATGTATATATTTCATAAATTACAAGAACAATATACAAAAGATCTCTATATGCACTGTAGATAATTTCTGAGAACTTTATTTTAAGTTCTTAACTTACTCCGATGACATGATAACTGCGTGTCAGAAAATAATTCTAACATGCTAAACAAAGCTTAGTGGTGCTTGTATAAACATATTTTGCCATTTAATATTAAAGAAAATACTTATGAAATTACAGTAATAACACTCAGTTTTAATAAACATTTCAATATATTAAATATTCTCAATAATAACCAACACAATATTTTGATTACGCAAAATAATAATTTTAACTTTATAAAAATCATTATGCTATACTATACTTTCGGTATTGCAACTTTTCTCTTTTTGAATCATTTCATTTAATACTTATTTTCTCATTTGTTAACATTTCTCATATTACACTTATTTTGTTTTTCAGTAAGTCTTAAGTTTAAGTTTCACATATAGGATAATTTCATTCAATTTATAATTTTGGCACTTTGATTTAGTACTATACTTTAGAGCACTTTGTATCTTATATCATTATATACACTTTCAATCATTATAAAACTTAGAAAGTTATTGATCAATTCAATATTTTGAACATAACATTTCTATTTCGTGCATTAGAACTTTCACTTAAATCAACTACCATATAACATATTATTTTCAATATAGATAACTTCATTAAATATGCCCATACATACTGAACTCAGATCCTAGGTTTGGATAATGGGTCACTGTATTAATTTTAATGCCAAATCTAAAGAATGTATAACGACAAATATGTCCACTGTCACTGATGGCACAATGTGTCCATTAATGGCATGATGTGCCCATTATCACTATGGATATCCTCCCTCTAGCTAGCCATTCAATCCAAAGCTAGATCTAAAATCAGTATGCTTTGGGCAATTCATTAGTTTTAATTAACATTGAAGTATGTGTATCACTTCAGTGGAACAATTCTTTGATCAACACTTGGTATTACACATATTTATCATATATTCAAAATTTATTACACTACTTGTTAGGGTTGATTTCAAAAATCTTTTACACTTTGAGGCCTTATAGTCTTTTAGGCCGAAATCACAGATGAAAGACAAGGAAAAGAGCTATTTTGGGCAAATTCTTCAAGCAACACGTCCAACGACATGGGCATGTCAATGATCGTATCATTTGTCCATCTTACAGAAGCTTTGACATGCCCAACGACATGGGCGTATTATGGGCGTGTCACTACCCGTGTCATTAATGCTGCATTACAGTAGATGCGACAAGCCCAAAGACATAGCCGTGTTACTGGCTGTGTCATCAATGTTGAAAAACAGCATCGTCGACATGCCCAGTGACATGGCCTTGTCAGGCAAAAATTATGTATTTCGCACACTCAACCACTTAAACACAATATATTCAAGATCTATGATAAAAATGAATCAAAAACTAATTTTTTTTTTACATAAAAAGAGTCTATATTAAATCTTTACTCAAACATCAATTAATCAATCTTTAAACATCATTCATGGCTAAAAACAACATCAAACCACTCATTTTTTATAATGATTGAATTAAGAATCATCCTCATCACTCATAAGTTCCTTTAACTCATTTTCACTCATCAATCCATTTAACCAATACTTTTCAGTAATAATTCATTATAGATAACCGAATCAACCAATTCAAATATTAAAATTCATAGAAATTCAAATATTTGCAAATTAAAATACATAAGCACATACCTCTTTCAAAATCCCTCTTCTTCTCTCTTTTTTCTCTTTTTCTTTAATCACTTGTTGATAATCTCACCTACTCTAACTAATTCTCTTAAAAAAATTATTCTAGAAGATGGATTTCCCTTGATTCTTTGATGAAAGTAAGAAGAAAGTAGAGAAGATGGTGATGGTAGATGGCATGGATGATGGAGAAAGAAAAGAAATTTCTATACACACACATGTATATATATAATAAGTTCAATCTTGTATGGCCAATCTCATTTTAACTATAGTGCACCCTCTTTCTTATCCTTTAATTCTAATTCGATTTTTAATCCTGTAAAACTATAAAAAAATAATTTCTTCAGTAAATTTAAAGATTCACTATTTACATCATTTATCAATGTCACTTTTATCACTATTCACTATTCATTATTCACTTTCAATTATCCATATTAATTAAAAAGTTCACAATTTAAGATTTTGAACATTACAATGTTTTTTCACTAAAGAAATTTTGTCCTTGAAATTTATTTGTTACGGCAATAAGCCATTTAATTCATAACTATCTTAAATGTCACATAAAATTAATTATTTTATTAATTTACATAACTTTTATTTATTTATTTTTTTCTTTATATCTAATATCACTCAATGTAACACTTTCATAATAATCTTATTATAGAACTGCAGAAGATGTAGCTCTACACACTTACACTATTCAAGTTTAATTCGGTGATTGCCTTTAATTCTCTTTAGAATTTTTTTAAGGAATTTTAATTTATCATTTTGATGCCTTAATTCGATATAATATTCTTAATTAATCCTACATTAAAGTACTGAAAACCCTAATTTTAATTTATTACCAATTACTTTATTTAATAGTCTTTCAATATTTGTATAATCAATTAAAGTAACACTTTAATGATTTTTTTAAAATATAATTTGTATCATTACATTCCACTGTTATATATATATATATATCTATATATATATATATATATATCTCTTTCTTTCCCTCATATACTGAACTTTAAATCCTAGTTCCAATAGCGGATCACTAATGGCATGTAAATGCCCACTGTAACGATATGGCCAAAGGCCCGCTATGGCATAAATGCCCACTGTAAAAATAATGGGATCAAAGATCCTCTATGACATAAAGCGTCCACTGTTGGCATAAAACTCAATATCACTAGGACATAAAATGTGTCCACTATGGCACAGAGTGCCCACTGTCACTATGGATATTCACCCTTTAGCTAATCCAGAAACTAGATTTAACATCAGTATTAGCAGACAATATATTTATTTCACTGTTTTAAATTATTTTTAATCATAATATCTTCTGATATAGAAAATTTTCTTTTTAAATTATTTGTTTATTACTGTGAATTTATAAGATATGAGCAATTATTTCAAATACATTTATCATATGAACATATATACACATTCTATTTGTTTCCGATTAGTTCGACAAATTTTATTTATTCATCAATCTTGATCTTTCAAATCACTTCCATGTTTCCACTGTAATAATGAAATCTAAATAGATTTTCACTCTTACTTATTTAATTCTTTTCTTAACATATTAAAAATTCACAACTATTCTTTCATTTTAAGAGTATATGTACGCATATATAATGTATTCACTATGTTTAACTGTAATATCCCAAAGTGTGCTCTAGAAGTTTTGATATAATTGTTGTTGTATTTGGTTTATGTGTATATGTTAATTTGTAAAGAAAAGAGAAAAGAAGTGAAGAGAGTGTATATGTTGTGTATATGAAAATATATATACAACATATACATAAGTCAATGAGAAAGTCAAAGGAAGAGATTAATTATTATTGATTGTGTTTAAAGAATTAATTAATATTAAGTGGGATTAGAGTTAGTGGAAGTGGAAGATGATATTTTGATTATTTTATATTAAATGCTTGGATGAGAGGGTTTTAAGGAAAAAGAGTTGACTTTGCTTTCTTTGGTTTTCTTTCTTTTCTTCTTCCTTCGTGGCTTTCTTTCATTTCTTTTCCTTCTCTTTTCCTTTCCTTTTGTTGTCCGGCCATCAAAGAAACAAGAGAGCAAGAGAGAGATTTGATCTTCCAAGTTCAAGATTGAAGGAAGTTTTCAAGAGATCAAGTTGGAGATTTAAGAGTTTCTTCATCCTTGGTAAGTCCTTCCACTTGATTCTTTGATTTCTTTGGGTTTGTGAGTTGAAGTTGTGATGGATAGGTGTTTGGTTTGATTGTGTTGTGTTTAAGAGTATTTGGTTTAATTGATTTTGGATTTTTGAGGTTGGATTAAAGGAAAGAGTAAGTTTGTTGGTGAAGATAGTGTTGTGGTGGTGTTTAGGGTTTGTGATGATATTGATGATTTATGGTTAATGTATATTTTGTCTTGTTTTGGTGTTTTTGCAAGTTTGAGATGGTTTTTGGATGTGTGTAGTTAATTGTTTGAAGTGGATGTTGGTGGAAGAAGTGATTTGTTGGGTGTTCTGTTGTTTTGGCCGGAATCTGGGTTTTTGGCCTGACACGCCCACGAACACGTCCAGGTCTTTAGGTGTGTCAATGGTTCTGTGTGGCAGTAGATTTGACACGGCCAGTAACACGCCCGTGTTATTGAACGTGTCATAGCCACTGTGTTATTGGGGAATTGACACGGTCATGAGCACGCTCATGTTGTTGGACGTGTCAATGTTTCAGAGTGGCAGAATGTATTACACGCCCAGTGACACGCCCGTGGTTCTGAGTGTGTAAAAGCTTCTGTATTGTGGAGTTAGGGCACGGTCAGGGACACGCCCGTGTTGTTGAGCGTGTCATGTTTAGAGGTTGCCCTAGTTGGTTTTTAGCCTTATGATCTCATGTGGGTTTCTTCATTCTTTTGGAATAGGTTGTGAAGAAGGTGAATTGCCCTAATTCAAGTGGTGATAGATTCTTGGAGGAGGAAGTGTTTAGAGTTGTGTGGGTTGCTTTTGATGTAAGTACAAACCTTGCATTTTTGCATACATTCATGTGATTTTGGAAATTACACATTTGGATATGAATGTACTAAGAAATCTTATTGCATTGTTGATATATATATATATGAATAATGTTAACCTTGTGAAATGTAATGTGTTATATGTATAGTGATGATGATATATGAAATGAGAGTTGAGATATAATGAAGCCATTGTTGTTGGCTATGGTTATGCAAAATGAAATTATTAAGGCATGATTGCCTATGTGTTCATGAGATGTGAATTGAGAAAGAGAATGGTAAAGAAGTGAATGAATTGATTATATGTTTAATATGTTATTCAATTTCAGAGTTCTGGATTTGGCGGCATGCCTATAAAATGTAAAAAGGTAACAGTCTTGCCGGGTTGAGGATCTCCTCGATTTCAGTCGGGTTGATGGTCCAAGAGACTGGGTCTGTTACAGGTAACAGTCTTGCGGGTTGAGGATTTCTTCAATTTGAGTTGAATTGAGGTCCAAGAGACTGGGTCTGTTACACTATATGAATTATGAATATGAAATATATGATAAGTAACAGTCTTGTCGGGTTGAGGATCTTCTCGATTTCAGTCGGGTTGATGGTCCAAGAGACTGGGTCTGTTACCTTATCCATGGATAGAGATGTATATATATATTGCCTACGGGCTTGATCATTGTGATTATGGACCAAAGCAGTAACTCTGAACTTTGAATATCATATTAAATATCTGTTGGGCCCATGTGTGTCTATGTTGAATGTGTGTGATGGATGATGATACAATTGTTGAAATAATGAAATGTAACATTTATGAATATGATCTCTATTGTTTGAATGCATGACATTAACAAGGCATCGAAGCATATCATTGTTATGGTTTGTACCACTAAGCCGTGGGCTTAGCGCGATTGTGTTTCATCACGCAGGTGATAGGTTTGAGCCGGAGAATTCTGCTAGACCTAGTTGAGTTGAGGTTTTGAAGAGTTGGTTTAGAGCTTAAAGATCAGAGAGTCAAGTTGCCAATCATGTATATATTTCATGTTTTGTAAATTTTGATCTTAATGTATATGTACTTGAAAATATTTGTTATATTTTCCGCCGCGTTTTGAATAAACATGTTTATTTATTGTGTTTTATAAATTCCCTTAAACGTTTTAAATTTATTCATAATTCATCCGAGGGATGATTTGTGTGTTTTGTTAACCGTGACATTTCTATATTCAATATACGTATATTACGATCGTATAAGCATGCTGTGTACGTATACGGGGTATAGGGGTGTTACATTAACACACCCACATATATATATTTTTCTAACTTGATCCACAGTACATGATTTCACTAGAAGGGTTAAACTGCCTTCAAATCTTACTATATTCTTTCATTTTCACATTATCAATTCTTTTCTTTCTATTGTCATCAATTAGTATCAGTTAACTTTTTAACACTTCTATATATAATCTATAACTTATCTTCAATCACAAAATAATGTTACTATCAAGTATTCCATAAGTACACAATATGTAAATCTCACATTGTTACTTTCATTACTCAATCAATTTGTATATACACCTCTGTTTTCTTTATCTCACTCTTCAAACTATTTAAAATCATCAATGATTCATCAATATATCATTCTTCTTACCTTGCTTTGTAAATTATCTTATTTCTTCATTAATAATGTGAAATCCACTAATCACTTGTAATCATCTTTTATCTTTTCTCTAACCTTACACTTATTTCAAATATCCAATTACATTTATCCATACTTTCCTCAAGTTTTCTCCACATCCAAATTTCATCATTTAATGGATTGTTTTCATTTCAATCTTATAATCAATCTTTCATCAATTATAATTGTTTCCAAGATGTATTCAATAATTCACTACTAATTCCACCCATAAACCCTACTTTGTGAAGTTATAAGAAGGTAGAAATATGCATAGGCAAATGTATGACCGTTCAAGTGATCATGCATATCATTGCTTGA
Organism: Garcia nutans; assembly: GCA_947685225.1. Classification (NCBI taxonomy): domain Eukaryota; kingdom Viridiplantae; phylum Streptophyta; class Magnoliopsida; order Malpighiales; family Euphorbiaceae; genus Garcia; species Garcia nutans. The sequence continues at coordinate 22,845,155 of CANTUV010000007.1, read as the reverse complement.
ATTATTTTTAAAGTTTTGAAGAACATAAGTATGCATAGCCAGATGCATGACCATGCAAATGGTCATACACGTCTCTACTGGAATTTAATTTTAAAGTTTTAAGGGCACAAGTATATGCATGACCATATGACTGATCATGCGACTCACTGTTGGGATTTCTTCTCAAAGTTTGAAGAATAGAAATATGCACAAGCATATGCATGACCATTCAAATGATCATGTGCATCTCTGCTAAAATTTCTTTTCAGAATTTTAAGGAACAAAAATATAAATAGGCATATACATGATCATGCGAATGATCATGCATACTATTGCAGGAATTTCTTTTCATAATTTAATTAATGAGTTATCAATAATTCAACTCAAACAAATTAAGAAAATAGGATCCAAACTTTTAAAGCACAATCCAATTCAAATCTAAACTTCCATAACCCTAAAATCTTTCAAAACCTTATTTTCTTCCATAACCTTTAATCAACTTATAAATGATTCAATGATGGATTTAAACATTTATTCAGTTAATAATCAATAAATACACATTTACATATTGCAAGAATAACTTTACTATAGTAGAAATAAAGTTTTATACTCATATTTTTCACAATTATTCAATACAAAATATCTTTCACAAGTAATGGTCTTTTATTAATTCACAAATTTCTTTACATAAAAAAATGAAGATCAATTCAATAAATAGCAAAATAAGTATTATACAAGAACTAACCTCTTTAAAAATACACTTTCATCACTTTTCCCTTCAATCTTTTTGTTTTGATGATGTTTTTCTTGATAGATCAAGCTTAAATTAACTAAAATACATCAAAACTTGGTTTCTCTACCAATTCTCCATGATTTCTATGGTAAGAAATGGAAGAATAAGAAAAAAAGATGAAGATGATGAGTATGGTATTTTAGAAGGCAATAGAAAACACTAGAAATCTTTAAATAGGCTTTAGGATTTTTATCCAATACACTCACTCATTTAATAGTTTCAGTGTACTCACTTTCTTTAATTAACTATTACTCCAATTTTTAACCCTGAAATATTGTAAAAATAATTACTTTAGCTACTTTAAAATCCCATTATCCATATTTCACATCTAAATTATAGTTCGAGTTCATTTCGGGGCTATAAAGGTAATTTCATAATTTTTTACCTCTTTGAAATCTTTTTTCAGAAATACCGATATTATCCATACTCGGATTTAATGTTACTATTATTAGGGCTTAGTCAACCTTATTACTATAAGTTCCAAATACTCAAGCTACACATAATATCATAATCAATCCAATTTACACTCATATATTCAATTAATGCAGAAAATTAGTACTTAAAATTTTTAGGGCATGACAATTCTCACCCTCGTAAGAAATTTCATCCTCAAAATTTATCTATATGTTCTAATTCATTCCTCAAATTCTAATAAATTATTACACTTCCACTGTGTTACTTTGATATATCTCTTTAACTACTCATATTTTGTTTTCTTTTCATATCCTTTTTTTTTTCACAAATAGGTCTAGTGCACTCTAAACAATACACTATGAATTCTCAATCAATTCTTAGAAAATATTCTACTACCATAAACATATGAAATATCAATTGTATCAAAACACATATCCACTTATTCAATTCACATAACTTAGAAAAAGCATTTCACTTCTCCCATAACTCCACGTGCTAGAAATGCCTAAACCAGGCTTTGATACCACTGAAGGTAACAACCCCTGATAATTATCACATAAAACTATTAGAGAATGTTACTCAATATATTGTCAATAATTTACTCAATAAATCGACAAAGTTTCCTTTCAAATTGTTACTAACAAAAATTTTCAATAATAATTCAATTTGTATAATACAACACTTATAAATCCAACATTTAAACCAAACTTCAATAACTCCAATAAACCAAATACTAATTATAAATCAGATAACCATCATAAGTTTGTCAATCCAAAATAAATATATAATACATTACTAGATTTGATAATCATTCACTAAAATCTAAAACTTCATTCTCTAAATACATATATTCCTTTCATGCTTATAAATTTGTACAATCTCTCAAATAGCAAAAATAAATTGCATATATATAGTTCATAACTTACAAGTATAATATACAAAAGATCTCTATATACATTGTAGATAATTTCTGAGATCTTTATTTTTACTTCTTAACTTACTCCAATGACATTATACTGTGTGTCAGAAAATAATTCTAACAGACTAAGAAAAGCTTAGTGTTGTTTGTATAAACATATTTTTTCACTTAATATTAAAGAAAATAATTATGAAAATATAGTAATAACACTCAGTTTTAATAAACATTTCAATATATTAAATATTCTCAATAACAACCAACACAATATTTTAATTACACAACATAATAATTTTAACTTTATAAAAATCATCATGCTATACTACACTTTCGGTATTAACTTTTCTCTTTTTGAATCATTTTATTTAAAACTTACTTTCTCATTTGTTAACATTGCTCATATTACACTTATTTTTTTTTTTCAGTAAGTCTTACTTTTAAGTTTCACATATAGGATAATTTCATTCAATTTATAATTTTGGCACTTTGATTTAGTACTATACTTTGAAGCGCTTTGTATCTTATATCATTATATGCACTTTCAATCATTATAACACTTAGAAAGTTATTGATCAATTCAATATTTTGAGCATAACATTTCTATTTTGTGTATTAGAGCTTTCACTTAAATAAAAAACCATATAACACATTATTTTTAATATAGATAACTTCATTAAATATGCCCATACATACTGAACTCAGATCATAGATTTGGATAATGGGTCACCGTAGTAATTTTAATGCCAAATCTCAACAATGTATAATGGCAAATATGTCCACTATCACTGATGGCATAATGTGTCCATTAATGGCATGATGTGCCCATTATGACTATGGATAACCTCCCTCTGGCTAGCCATTCAATCCCAAGCTAGATCTAAAATCAGTATGCTTTAGGCAATTCATTAGTTTTAATTAACATTGAAGTATGTGTATCACTTCAGTGGAATAATTCTTTGATCAATACTTGGTATTACACATATTTATCATATATTTAAAATTTATTACACTACTTGTTAGGGTTGATTTCAAAAATCTTTTACACTTTGAGGCCTTATAGTCATTTAGGCCGGAATCACAGATGAAAGACAAGAAAAAGAGCTATTTTGAACAAATTCTTCAAGCGACACCTCCAACGACATGGGCATGTCAATGACCATGTCATTGTCCATCTTATAGAAGCTTTGACAAGCCCAACGACATGGGCGTGTTACTACCCGTGTCATTAATGCTGCATTATAGTAGCTACGACATGCCCAGAGACCTGGCGTGTTATTGGCCATGTCATCAACGTTGAAAAACAGCATCGTCGACATGGCCGTGTCATGTAAAAATTATGTATTTCACACACTCAACCACTTGAACACAATATATTCAAGATCAATGATAAAAATGAATCAAAAACTAATTTTTTTTGACATAAAAGAGTCTATATTAAATACTTTACTCAAATATCAATTAATCAATCTTTAAACATCACTCATGGCTAAAAACAACATCAAACAACTCATTTCTTATAATGATTGAATTAAGAATCATCCTCATCACTCATAAGTTCCTTTAACTCATTTTCACTCATCAATCCATTTAACCAATATTTTTCAGTAATAATTCATTATAGATAACTCAATCAACCAATTCAAATATTAAAATTCATAGAAATTCAAATATTTGCAAATTAAAATACATAAGCACATACCTTTTTTAAAATCCCTCTTCTTCTCTCTTTTTCCTCTTTTCTTTGATCACTTGTTGATAATCTCACTTACTCTAACTAATTCTCTTAAAAAAATTATTCTAAAAGATGGATTTTCCTTGATTCGTTGATGAAAGGAAGAAGAAAGTAGAGAAGATGGTGATGGTAAATGGCGTGGATGATAGAGAAAGAAAAGAAATTTCTATGCACACATGTATATATATAATAAGTTCAATCTAGCGTGCCCAATCTCATTTTATCTATGGTGCACCTTCTTTCTTATCTTTTGATTCTAATTCGATTTTTAATCCTATAAAATCATAAAAAAATAATTTCTTCAGTAAATTTTAAGATTCACTATTTACATCATTTATTCATGTCACTTTTATCACTATTCACTATCAATTATCAATATTAATTAAAAAGTTCACTATTTAAAATTTTGAACATTACAATTCTTCTCCACTAAAGAAATTTCATTTTGGAGTGAGCTATCCATTGAAACCCAATACAATAATAAGTCGTCCAAAGCTATCCATTTTAGGACCCTTCTCTTTTAGCTCTTATATAGAATTATCACTTACACCATTCACCACATAAGTGATGGAAATGAGAAAGTTACTCAACGTGACTTATTTTTCTTATATTCTATTGTGCATAATGAGTCAATCCAAAGTGATAGGTTTTTCATTGACACCTTAATACATCATGGGAAATTTAAGGTGGGAACCTTCTTTCTATCTTCCTAAATTACTCAACTTGCTAGACACTTAGGACTCTTCACCCCTAAAAATCTTGCAACCCTAAGTGACCCCTTGATCCATCTACAAACTCCATCAACCTACACTACCTTGAACATGCTAGATGTATCTAAATGGTTGATAATAACTATGAGTACACATTTGGCAGTAAGGAAGTTATTCAAAGAGAAAAGAAGAGACCGAGGTATCATATTATGGAAGAAGAAGGTGGACCTATCCATGTTCAAGTTGAGCACCCCCCTAAACATTCCACCAAAGAAAAAGGTGAATCATCCAAAACTCTAAAACTTATCCTCAAGGCCATATCTTCTCTCAAAAAATAATTTAAACATTTTAAGAAGGATGTCACAAAGAGAATCAGAACACTCAACAAAAAAGTTGATCTTCTTTCCCATATTCATCATGACATATTGACTTCCAAGGAAAATTTGATATTCCTCAATGTGATCTAAGTGAATGAGATATGAGTGAGCATATTGAAAGTCCTTGTGAAGGATCCTCACCATCCTCACATAACTCATCTCCAACTCTTTCTCTTAGTGATAATGATCAAAGAACTCCAACTCCTCCTCCACCATCTAGAATAGGAAAAGAAAAAGTTTTAGTTTAATCATTTTCTAGTATTTTCTTTCAATTGGTATCAAATTTAGTTTCCTCATGTACTTTTATTTATTGGTATCAATAAATTTCTTTTTCTTTACTTTTATTTTTCTTTTTACCTTTGTCAAAGGGGGAGAAATATATATGTCATTGAATTTAAATGCCTTTGTCAATCTCTCTGTAAGTGCTTGGACTATACTCCTGTCAATTTGAAAACCTCTTATTTGTAATTGTAAGACAAAATCCTCAAAGCCATATTTCCTAATCATCATCTTCAAAGGAAATGGTGCCCCATTTATACCACTGGCGGGCCTTATAAACATACCCTTCACCACGGATGACACAAGCATCATGTTACTATCAGACAGGTAAGTTAGATAAGGTAAATAAATTCTATCAATTTTTCATTTCTAAGACCTTATTCATAAATTTATTTGCCTTTTTATGTATTTTTGTTGCACACCTCCCGTTAATTTATTTTCATGAATATAATTGCTACATAAATTCTTTAATTTTCATATATTAGCCAAAAATAATAAATAAATAAGTACAAAAAAACAAAATTAAAAATATTTTTCTATGAATTAATTTTTATATATAAAAATGATGAATTTATATTTATGTACATTTATTTGCATATAAAAAATAAAAAAAAATTATAAATCTATTTCCATCCATGTATTTGCCTAAAGAATTCTTTAAATTTATATATTTGCTAAATATATTCTGTTAATTTCTTTTCATGCATATTTTCTTATTTCTCTTATATATATTTGCTAAGTAAATCATGTAATTCTATTTTCATGCATATTTACTTACTATAAATGGTCAATAAAATATATTAATCAGTTTTGTGCAAATAAGTAGTTAAATTACAGTAAAATAATGTCTACCTCAAACCTTTCTATTGTGCTACGATGGAGATCCATCCCAGCTAAGAGGCTCACTGTCCCATTTTCCTACATTCGGATATGATCTAGCAGTTTAGCATCATACTGAGGCCCTATCCTTGAAGCGTGCTGAACATCCTCCATTTGTAAGCTAAAATTGTTTAAAGAATACTGGAAGCTTAAGATGAAGAAGAAAGACGTTTAAGGATGGAAAATAACAAAGTTATATGAATTGCAAAGGCTCTAAATGTTTAAATAAATAGTCAAATAAACAATAATAATAATAATAATAAAAGAGGAGGGCGTGAGGTGAAGTAAAAGGAAAGCAAAGTATCATGCTTATGTTTTTAACAATAATTGATAGAAATGCTTGGACATTGTTAAAAGGTACGATGCACTATCTCAATAATTTAAAAGGTAAGATACTTATCTGTCTTTTATATTTATTTATATCTACATCTATATTTCATTTCACGTGTTAATAGTTTCAATTCTTTTATGAAAAGATAAAATAGTAAATAGTAAATTGATATTTTTCTATGCATGTCCTAAAATATATTGTTAGCAATAAAAAATTTTTTTCCACGCAAGGAGCAAGGATATATAAAGAGTATCCAGTATAAATAATAGTTAAAAAATAGCCATTTTTTTCTCACTGTTGAAATTATTTTTGCTATAGATATTTTAGGTCCAGAACCCAAAATCCAGTCTCGGGTCCAGAATCCAACTCTAGTCTCTAGTTCAAAACCCAAATTCAGTCTTGGGTCCAGAACCCAATCAATCTAGTCTTGGGTCCAGAACCCAATCTAGTCTCGGGTCTAGAATCCAGCCAACCTTAAGTCTAGAACCCAACCGATCCAGTCTCGGTGCAGAATCCAAATCCAGTCTCGAGTGCAGAACCCAAATCCAGACTCGGGTGTAGAACCCAATCAATCCAGTCTCGGGTCCAGAACCCAACTAATCTCAAGTTAAAAACCAAACCAACCTCGGGTCCAGAACCCAACTGATCCAGTCTCGGGTCTAGAATCTAAATTCTATCTCAGGTCTAGAATCCAAATTCAGTCTCGGGTCCAGAACCCAATCAATCCAGTCTCGAGTCTAGAACCCAACCAATCTCGGGTCTATAACCCAATCTACCTCTGATTCAGAACCTAACCAATCTAGTCTCAGATCTAGAACCCAACTAATCCAGTCTCGGACCCAGAACCCAACCAACCTCGAGTCCAGAACCAATCCCAGCTCAAAGTCATGTTGCTTTTTACTCTCTGAATAAAATCAAGATCGTTCAAGCATGGGGAAAACTGTAAACCCTTAATTTTGGCCCTAAGCTAGCCGAGATTGGTCCATTCTTAATGGCTTAAACCTAGTTTAAAGCTTTTAATTAGATTGGTCTGGTTTTATAAGTCCTAAAGTAAGTCAGTTTAATTTTGAAAGCTCTAAACCTAGTCTGATTAATTATTTAAAGATCAAAATAGGTTAGATTCATTTTTAAAATGCAAAACCAAACTGGATCGTACAAAAAAATGTTAAACCATGACAAATTGGCTTAGCCAATTTGCCATGGTGTGGTGTCCATGGCAAATTGGCAAGCCAATTCGCCATGGACACCCATCCATGGTGAATTGGCAATGCCTAATTCGCCATGGATGGCATACCATGGCGAATTGGCATTAGCTAATTCACCATGGTCCCTTAATCCAGCCTTAATTCGGTTTGTTAAGTTTCCCAATCAATATCAGACTTTGTTTTGATCTTCGGATCAGTGTATTAGTGTTTTGTTTTAAACTTTCTTTGTTTATAAATAGCAATAATTAATACAAAATAGGGGATTAACACAGAAGCAACCAGGATTATCAAAAACATAGAGAGCAACTATTAACACACAAAATATGATCAACTCATAAAACAATACACCATATAAAGGCAGTAGGCACTGTCTTTGTTTTGTTCAACTAGAATTCCAGATTGGTGCAAGCATAAGTTTGGATCAATGTATAATTTTGGTGGAATCAACAAACGAAGGTACATTCTCTAATTTTAATTCAACAGAAGAAGCTTTGGTGATGGTTTCTAACATTGATCATATTTATTCTTCATCCAAATAGCTCCAGTAGTCCAGTAGTTTATATTCATCATTTTCAATTCATATTTATTTTATTAACACATATCTAGTAGATTGTATTCATGGTTTCAAATTCACATTAGATTATTCACTTAACTTTGTTTCATCCAGTAGCTTAGTTAGCCAACTTTTATTTGTTTTAGGTTCATAATAACTTAATACTTGATTTAAATCCTTTATTTAATTACTCAAAATACTAGTTTGCTTATTTTGAAAAACCAAAATCTTAAATCACAATTTTAAAGCCCTAGTCTAAAAAAAACCTTGATTTTCAATATTTAAAACCCTAATTGTCATCTTAGAACCTTAATCATGTTTTTCAAAAACCTAAAATCATGTTTTAATCCTAAAACCCTAGCTTTATTTCCAAAACCCTAATTTTCATTTATAAACCCTAATTTTATTTTCAAAAACCCCAAAACCCTAATTCTCACCTAAAAAACCTAATCTTATTTTTAAAACCCTAAAATCCCAATTTTCATTCATAAACCATAAAATCCTAATTCTTATACTAAAACCCTAATTTTCATCTCAAAAATCGTAGTTTTATTTTCAAAAACCCTAAAACCCTAATTTAATCATAAAAATCCTAAAACCATCTATAAGCCCTAATTTAGTATGTAAACCCTAAATTTATATATTTGATTCTTTATTTAAGATTAAAATTTAGATTTGATTATTTTATTTCGGTGATGAATGATTTATTGATATTTTATTTATTATGGATAATTTGTTCTATTTTTACTTATGGTGAATGTTTGAATGACTTGATTTTATTTGGTTAATTATTTAAACTTCAAGGATGTAAGAGGTATGTTTCCACTTTGTGGATACCTCATTTATTAAGTTCAATGTAATCTTATTTATTTCAAGTTTTGGGATTAATGTAAAGTCCATGTTTCTACCAAATAGTGGGTGTCCTATTTTGGTTAGTTTTGGACATTGGACATTATTGTAAGGACATATTTTCATCATGTATGGATGCCCATTTTTATTTGTTTATTTGTTTGGATCTTCTTTGATTTTAATATAATGAATCTTTATTTATTTTAAATTGCATATAGTATTGATGATATTTTAATAAGTTAATGAATATAATAATGTTTAGACTTGAAAAGAAAGTTGGTTCCAATGAATCGGGCGTTATGGTGGTGCTGGGTTATTCTCACCTTCTCCATACGTACCCAACTTTTCGAACCCAATAAGGGATTGGGGATTCTTTAGAAATCGAGTAATCCACCCCTTTCTATTTTTTTGGCATGTCCGGTTGGCGACTCCATTTTTTCTAAGTTTAGGCCCGTGTACTCTAAGGCCCTGAGCCAAATAGTACCGAAGTCACAAGAACCATTTCATATGAAAGTGGGGCGAAAATCCCCACTCACAATAAAATTCTTAACCATTCTTCAACACACCACTTCAAAATTTCACATTCATGTCTCAATATCTAAAACATTATTTTTCGTAATTAAATTCTTCCATAAGTATGTATATATATATCCAACTATTTCAATTTTTTCAAGACAAATTCAAGTGTTATAATTTAATATACATATACTAAAATACTCAAAATAATGACTTTATATGAATGCAAGTGGCACAGTTGATCTTGTAGCACCCTAGGTCACCTAGTATCAACCACAGTCTAGGTTTCTCTGCTCAACAATTTTCATACTTGCACAATTCACACAACTGTGCTAAACCATACAGCTTAGTGGTACACACACACACACACACACACACACATATATAACAACACATACATTTATACATTGAAATATTTTAACTTCTTAATGAATTTTATAATATTAATATAGCCACACTTTCTTGACCATTCATTTATTATATATATACATTTATATCCAAGTCTAAAATTACACAGTCACACATACATTGGGCCCAATAATCCCTATACAATTATCTTGTCCTGGTATCACATTACTTCATGTCCCAGATCTGCTCGGGTCCATTTTTAATTTCAATCACATGACCGAGCTCTGCTCAGGTTTGTCAACATATGTATTATCATTCTCAACTATTTGGACAAGCAGTTGTATAGGTCATAAACACACAACAACACTTTATTCTTTCACATTCTCAACTTTTATCACATTTCCTCATTTTCACTTATAACGCCACATTTCTTCATAAGTCACAAATATTCCATATTGGACATCAAACTACACAACATAATTATACCTTATATAAACATCAATTTACATTGAATTGTTGCCAATATGACACCCATTACATAGTTATGCCTCATTGCATAGATTATGTGCATATTCATATCTTAAAGTAATATTATGTATACATAATGCCCACTCTTATTTAATGTAAACTCAAGTTACTAATATGTACTGACCTTGTTTCACTTTCCAAGCCTTAACTTTGATGACACTTTACACTCCTTCACTTTTATTAATATGGCCTACACACACATACCCTAACAATAAGCAACATTATCCATTTAAAATCACTTACATACTCAATATACATCAAATTATCATTATTCTAGCAATTCCTACTAAAATCTCAACAAAACCTTATTTTCATCCTTTTCTACTTTGTTGAAACTTCATCCAAATCAACTCATATCCAACATTTAACCATAAAATCATTACTTATATATCAAACTAACATAAAAAATACTTTAATTTAATAATTATCTCAACCTTCATCTAAAACCCTAATTTTCACATATTATGGCCATAACCCTAACTTTATCCAAACTCACCTCATTTTCAATTTTCAACCATAAAATCACCATATATATACTATAACAACATTAAATTGTTCCATTCCAACAATTATAGGAATTCATACCAAAACTCTAATTTTTATATAATCCTAAATTTATCAACTTTGTGCAAACTTGCCTATAATTAATTTCTAACCATAAATATATTATATATATATTAAAACAATATTAAATCAATCTATTATAAGAATTATATTTATCTATATCAAAACCCTTATTCACACATAATCACTACATAAACCTACTTCCATCATTTATACTCATTTCAAACAATCAACAATTCATCATATTTTCATCATTTAACACATTTAACATCAATTTAAACCATTAAACATACTTTCTCTCTCTAACAATTTCAAACGTAATCTTAAAATCAATTAAAAATAAGTTAAAGAAGAGTACTTACTTGATTCTTTGATAATCCTAGAAAATCTCCTTAAAACCTCTTTAAATCCCTTATAAAAGTTAATGTATAAAATAAACTAACACTTTTCTCACCCTCTCTCCAATGGTACATGTTCAAGAAGAAGAAGAAGAAGAAGAAACCTCTTTTGTTCTTCCCTTCTTCCTAGCCACATATATATAATTAATAACTATAATAATTAATTAAAATATAATTAAATACTTTGATATTTATCTCTTCTTTTGACTTTTCTTTCTTTCTTTTCTTCTTCTTCTTATTATTACTATCTTCCAACAAAATTATATACCTTGCATATATGTATTGTATATTTTATGTATATATATGTCATGTATATGTGATGTATATCTAATATAAATTTTTAGTTATATGCATATGTATTCTATATTTTATGTATATATATGTGATGTATATGTGATGTATAGTAATATAAATTTTTATGTATATGTAATGTATATCCTATGTATACATCAAATATACATTACGGGTATATGATGTATATATTAAATATATAATATGAATTCAACATATATAATAAGTATATGTGAGGTATATACTATGTATGCACTAGGTTTACACTGCACATATACCCCTCCCAATACTTTAACTATTCACCACATACTCATTTAATTTATCTAAAACTACATATATTATATTCCTTTTAATTCTTAACTAATGAATGGGCCAGTTAATATTTTTATTATAAGAAATGAGGATGAACAACCTTTTAAAATTATAATTTGTGCAAGATTTTCTAGGAAATAGTTGAAGGTTCCTTTTGTAGGTGGTATCAGCAGGGATTTTCGCGCCCACTCCTGGTGGAATGGTTCTTGTGACTTCGACACTATTTAGGCTCGGGGCCTTAGAGAACACAAACCTAAGTCCGGAGAAAATGGAGCCGCCACCTGGACGGGCCGGGAAAAAAAAAGGGGTGGATGACTCGATTCCTAAGGAATCCCTAACCCCCTAATGGGTTCGAAAAGTTAGGTACATGTGGGGAAGGTGAGAAATGGCCTAGCACCCCCAAACCGCCCGGTTTATTGGAACCGACCTCCTTTACAGGTCTTAATATTATAAAATTCTTAAGTATAATAACATTATCCATACTACACACAATAATTAAAAGAAAGCATCAATATATTAAAATCAAAGCAATGTCCAAACAAAGCAAATAAATGGACACCCATCCAAGGATAGAAACATGTCCTTACATCACATGCCTAAATAGGACACCCAACAAAAGGTAGAAATATGCCCTATACATAGGTTCTAAAATAGAAAAGCAAATTAAATTACATGATGTTTAACCAATGAGGTACCCACCAAGTGAAAACATACCTCTTACAACTTTTGGAAATCTAAATTAATTGATAAAAGTAAATAATCATTCATCATAAATAAATCATTCATTAAAGCTATTAATCAAAATATAAAATAAACATCCATCCATGATAAATTAAATAAATCAAGTATTGAAATTAAATAAATTAAAGCATAAGAAATAAATCAAAGCATAATCAAGTATGAAATTGAATAAAGCAAATAAAAGTCCAATTATGGCTACTGTGACTTTTTATGGAATTAAAATAAATTAGGGTTTTATGTTTTAAAGGCTTGGTAAGACTCTTTGATTAAAAAAATTAAGGTTTGAATGATGATATCATGAAACTAGGGTTTTAAACACTTTAAATACTTTAATTTGTGATTTTTGGTTATTGGGTTCCTAAGCTACTGTGTAAAATTTAGGTTTTTATGTTTTTATATTTTTTAATGTTTTAAAAGGATTAGGGTTCATAAAAATTAGGGTTTAAGGTTTTAAAAGGGTTAGTGTTCATTATTTTGAATTTTGGAAGTTGAATTTGGATTTGATATTTTGGAAGTAGGGTCACGAGTGGTGAATAATTTTTAAGAATTTGGAAATCAATTTGATATTTTATGGAATTTTATGAATTTAAACAAGTGAATTAAAGTTTTTATAACTAGAAAAGATGTTTTAGAAGACTTTTTGAAGGAAAAAGTACCAAGTTTAAAGTTTTGAAAGAAACAGAATTTGATTTTGGTTTTGTTGAAGAATATGTTCAATTAGAGTTTTAAGGTTTTTAAGAAGAAAAAAATAACAATTTTAAGCCTTTTGGAAGATAAACCAACGAAATAAGAGTTTTTTTTTAGCTTTAGAAAAACTAAATTAAAGTTCAAAGGTTTTTAATTTTGATTTCATAAATTTGCTACTGTGTAAAAAAAAAAATTAAAGAAAATTAATTAACACATACCTTCTTTTGATGATTTCTCCAAAAACAATTCTTCTTGGATGAACTAGCTCCAAAGACAAGCCTTTTTTGCCTTTGAATCCTCTAAATCGTGCTGCTGCTGTTCCAGAAAAGAGTTGAATTGAATTTCTTCTTTTCCTTCCTTGATTTGGTTTCAAAATTTTCAAACTACTCTTGGATTTTTTCCTCCCTTAAATTAGTTGCCTTTGGTCCTTATTTATAGTGGTTTAAGGTTGCTTATTCCTAATTAGCTAAGGTAAGTAATATTAATAAAAAAAAGAAACCAAAACCTAATTGGATTAGGTTTCAAAAAATTTGCGCTGCCGAAAAAAATTCTACAGCATAAATCTGCTGCAGCGCGCGTGGAATGGACCCATAAGCTATTTCGCAGGTAGAAAATTTCTGCGTGCGAAATAGCATAGTGATTTCACCCGCAGGAATTTCCTGCAGGCGAAATGCGCATGGGCCCGCGCGATGATTTTTTCGACGCTGATTTTTTCGACTCCGATTTTTATTTTTATTTTTATTTTTATTTTTATTTGTTTATTTCTATTTTTTATTAAAAAAAATTAGATGCTAAAGCAAAAATTATTTAATAAAAATTATTTTGGACCAATTAGACAACAAAAATCATTTTAGACTAAATAAAACATATTGGACCGAATTGGGTAAAAAATTAAGGGTTTACAGTTTACCCCCTGCTTGAATGATCTGAAACCTTAGTGAAAGAGAGTGAAAAGCAATAAGACTTAATTTTTGATGAAACGGTTGAGGTTTTGGGTTCTGGATCCGGTTTGAGTTCTGGACTCAAGGATAATTCTAGGTTCTGGACCTAAGGAAAATTTGGGTTCTTGACCCGATTTGAGTTCTGGACTCAAGGATAATTCTAGGTTCTGGACCTAAGGAAAATTTGGGTTCTGGACCCGGTTCGAGTTCTGGACTCAAGGATAATTCTTGGTTCTCGACCTAAAGAAAATTTGGATTCTGGACCCGGTTCGAGTTTTGAACTCAAGGATAATTTTAGGTTCTGGACCTAAGAAAAATTTGGGTTCTGCACCCGGTTCAAGTTCTGGACTCAAGGGAGATTCTAGGTTCTGGACCTAAGAAAAATTTAGGTTCTGGACCCGATTCGAGCTCTGGACTCAAGGATAATTCTAGGTTCTGGACCTAAGAAAAATTTGGGTTCTGGACCCGGTTCAAGTTCTGGACTCGAGGATAATTCTAGGTTCTCAACCTAAAGAAAATTTGGGTTCTGGACCCGGTTCAAGTTCTGGACTCAAGGATAATTCTAGGTTTTGGACCTGAGGAAAATTTGGGTTCTGGAAAAGGTTCGAGTTCTGGACTCAAGGGAGATTCTAGGTTCTGGACCTAAGGAAAATTTGAGTTCTGGACCCGGTTCGAGTTCTGGACTCAAGGATAATTCTAGGTTCTGGACCTAAGGAAAATTTGGGTTCTGGACCCGGTTCGAGTTCTAGACTCAAGGATAATTCTAGGTTCTGGACCTAAGGAAAATTTGAGTTTTAGACCCGGTATTGGGTACTTGGACCCAAGATTGATTTGATTTGGGTACTTGTGTAACGACACTCCCCAACCAGGTCGGTATCCCAAGGTCGTTACAGTTAAAAAGGCGCCTTTTTAACTGTAACGACCTTGGGATACCGACCTGGTTGGGGAGGGTCGTTACAGTTAAAAGTAGCAGAAATGGTACTGGATGGTTCTCGCTGGCTCTCTTAAGTGGGAGGTCAGGGGTTCGATCCAGGGAGGCGACTTAATTCTAAGGAATTAAGCCAAATAAACAAATCTTGCTGGGTGGGCCGCGAGGGCTATCCAGTACTGTAGCGATCGCTTGCCTCCTGTGGACCATGCGGACCCAGTGGGCTGGGCAACCGACCTTGGGATACCGACCTGGTTGGGGAGGGTCGTTACAGTTAAAAAGGCGCCTTTTTAACTGTAACGACCTTGGGATACCGACCTGGTTGGGGAGGGTCGTTACAGTTAAAAAGGCACCTTTTTAACTGTAACGACCTTGGGATACCGACCTGGTTGGGGAGGGTCGTTACAGTTAAAAGTAGCAGAAATGGTACTGGATGGTTCTCGCTGGCTCTCTTAAGTGGGAGGTCAGGGGTTCGATCCAGGGAGGCGACTCCTTTGGGAGCCAAATAAACAAATTCCTGCTGGGTGGGCCG
This sequence comes from Garcia nutans, assembly GCA_947685225.1. NCBI lineage: Eukaryota > Viridiplantae > Streptophyta > Magnoliopsida > Malpighiales > Euphorbiaceae > Garcia > Garcia nutans. The sequence continues at coordinate 22,829,352 of CANTUV010000007.1, read as the reverse complement.
CGAGGGCTGTCCAGTACTGTAGCGATCGCTTGCCTCCTGCGGACCATGCGGACCCAGTGGGCTGGGCAACCGACCTTGGGATACCGACCTGGTTGGGGAGGGTCGTTACAACTTGGACTTGAGATTGATTTAATTTGGGTACTTGGACCCGAGATTGATTTAATTTGGGTACTTGGACCCAGGATTGGGTACTTGGACCCGAGATTGATTTGATTTGGGTACTTGGACCCGAGAATGGGTACTTGGACCCGAGCTTGAGTACTTGGACCCGAGAATGGGTGCTTGGACCCGAGATTGAGTTTGACTGACCTTTTATCATTTGAGAAGTTTGACTGCTCCGGCTATTTTATGCATTGTGATTCTTCACCATCAAAATGGATCTTCACCCTTTGAGATCGGGTCTTCACCCTTAAAAATGGATCTTCATTCTTTGAGATTGGGTCTTCACCCTTAAAAATAGATCTTCATCCTTTGAGATCGGCTCTTCACCCTTAAAAAAGGATCTTCATCCTTTGAGATCGGGTCTTCACCCTTGAAAATGGATCTTCATCCTTTAAGATCGGGTCTTCACCCTTGAAAATGGATCTTCATCCTTTGAGATCAGGTCTTCACCCTTGAAAATGGATCTTCATCCTTTGAGATTGGGTCTTCTTTGTTCTTTGAAGATGGGAGTGACACGGCTAGTGGCTTGGCCGTGTCCCCTGGGTGTGTCAACTTCTGTGTTTTTTCTTTGGTTCTTCTTTATTCTTGGCTTAGGATGGGACACGGCCAAGCTTGTGGCCATGTCATGTGACATGGCCAGTGGCTTGGCCGTGTCGCCTGCCAGTGTCACCTACTGCTTCCCTTCTCTCTTTGCTTGGTCTTTCTTGGCTTTGCCCTTTAGGTGAGACACGGCCAGTGGCTTGGCCGTGTCTCCCGCCCCTGTCATGTTCTGCCAAGATTTCCTTTGAGGTGACACGGCCAAGCTTGATTTGGCTTGGCCATGTCTTTCTTGATTCATGTTCTTCTTTCCTTGTTTTGATCTTCAAAGGGAGTTTTTGCACTTTAACCACTTTTCCCTTGCAACTGCTTTTCCTTTTTTCTCCAATTTTGATTGGATCTTATATCCTCTCCTTGCCCCCCAAAGGATTTTTTTTCTTTCATGCAAGCTTTGATTGATGTTTTTCTTGTCTAGTTCTTTGCATAAGCACGCATTTCTTCTCTTTGCAAAGTGACTGGGGCTTCCACAAGCGAATAGGCTTTCCATGCCCCCCCTTGATTCAATATCTTCTTTTGATTCTTTAATTTGCAGGGTGTTTGCTGTTCATTAAGACAAGAAAGTGCGATGTAATATGCTCATGTATGCATGATATGCATGAATAATACTTACAGTCATTCCATCAACTCACAGACCGAGGTGATTAGCAGAAGTGTTCTCATTGGTTCCTTTTTGACGCTCATTCAAGTCTCGCATTGAAATGATCAAAAGCTTTGCATTTGGCTTTTTATCTTCAAGATGTTGAAAACATGAGTGGTGGAGACCCTAAGAAGCAGAGTCAGGGATGTATCCATTTCCAACTATGCTTCAGCTTGTCAGTTGGTAGTTTCTTCATGACCTCGCCAATAATCAATTCAACATACTTCCCTTAACTTGAAGGCTTTGTATGACAAAACACTTTTTTTTTTTAATTTTGATTTTGAAATCAAATGTTGGCTTTGCCAAATTGATGTCAATGTACCTCAGGACTTGATTTTTCCAAATTAATATATCTATAACATGACAACCCTAGTTACCGTACTAAACTCGGGAATCATTTCTATTTAAGCAAGAACTGTTGCACTTCAGATAGGCACATACACATTGCTTAGCCAAAGTGTTAGGAAATTAAGGAGATCACTGCAAACAAAAACACGCAGCGGAAAAATATTTGATCTCTGATTTCCCACCAGGATCCATGCTGTTCGTTTAATTCGACAAAAGTGTTCAAAGAACTAACCTGTTGATGATTCGAAATCACAGTTTTGAAGAGATGCCTCGATCGAGAAACACCCTCTATCGCGTATCCACACGAATGCTACCGTTTGGAGTGCTAGCTCTCTGCAACAGCGAAGGCTGGAAAAACGTTTTCTCTAAAAACGTATTAGGGTTACCTTTTTCGTTCCTCTTTGTTTTTATTGTTACCTCTGAGAAGACTTAACGTCTGGAGTGAATATAATCACTCCAGAATCCAATTCAAAATTGGATACGGAAAGTCAAATTCAGAATCCAAGTCTAATTAGGATTCTGAATACATTATCTAATAATAAATATAATTGGATAAGGTAAGTCAAATTCAGAATCCAAATCTAATTAGGATTCTGAATATATTATCTAATAATATATATATATAAAAACGAAAATAATAATAATAATAAATATTAATATCTAATATTAATATTATTAATATTATATCCAGCCCAAAACGCATTCTTGTGTGTGACCCGATAGGCCCATATTAATTGGCAGTCAATTTAATCTCTATTAAATCAACAAGTCATAATTGGCCTCTAGCAAGGCGTTACAACTACCCAATTAATATAAGGAATGTCCAATTTGCCTAATAATAGTATATGCATTAATCCCTTTGTCACACGATATCTAGCTTGAACATAAGTCATGGTCAACGTCATACTTATATTGTCCAAACTTATGATTACTCGATCTCCAAGTAGACTGATAAAAACAAATGAAATTGATCACATTATCAATTCATTTGAGCACGGCCATGCATTTCACAGTCTCACTTATCGAGGGGCCCAAAAGATATCTCTCTCAAAGAGAGGGACAAATTCTATCTTGATTGTTCATTATCCTCTACATAATTTCTATCATATATGAACATAACCTTTATTACTATCCAGTTACGGATAATGTTTGATCATGTCAAAATATAATAGTCCTTATATTGGAAACTATGACAATCTCAAGTCAAAGAATTATTACATAACTATCATGAGATTTACTTATGACACTAACCCATGTAGTAATCTCATGATGGGTCTATCCAATACATTGTTCTCTAACAAGTATTTATGAAATTGATTTGTATCACTATACACATAACCATCTGATGATCATCAAATCAATGTTCATACTGGTTAAGAATTATTTATATTTTTTTTTTATCTCTATAACAATAATAAACCAGGGACAAATATCAAAATTGTGTAACATGCAACAACAATAATGATAATAAAACCTCATTTATTAATAATGAATGTATAACATAAAGATCCAAACAAATGGCCTAGGGCACATACACTAACACAAAGGTCTCATTTGAGTTTAAATATTGTCTATCTCATATGCATGCTTATCCAAACTATCTCCACTAATAGACTCTACCTACCAAGAGAGATCAACAGGTCTTTGATAGGCTTGAAACGGGGTCTATAAGGGACATGGGTTAAAGTGGAGGCCATTTTAAAAGTGGAGCTGGTGTGACACAATGGACAAACCCTCACACTACAAATTTCTTGTTGGAACTTTGGACAGTTGGGAGCAATCTTTCTAGACTCCAAATTCCTTCTATCTTCTTGGCATTAATCTGGATCTTGATTAGGACAGTTTTTGCCCTTGCAAAAAGTTTAAGACCCAAATCTGTTTCTTTTCTTCTTTTCCTTTTTTTCCTCTTTATTTTTCTTACTCTTCCCTTTTCTTTCTCTTTCCTTACTCTTCCCTTTCTTTTATCATTTTGTCCTTCTTTCTCGTAAGACTATCAAGTACAGAACTTTCAAGAACTGGATGGTCTTCCTCCTTTTTCTTTGATTTTGATTGAATCTTTGGTTGTGTTGGGACTAATTCAAGTCAATCCATAAATGGAAGCCTTTTGTTGTCTTAGGTAAAAGAGAACTCAGTTGGCTTTTTGAACCACCTTTTTAGATTTTATCTTTCTTCCTTTTCTCTTTTTTTTTTCTTTTTGTTTTTCTTTTGTTTTCTTCTTTTTTTTTCTCTTTTTTTTTTTGTTTTTTTTAGCTCTAAAAAGAGTTGTCTTGGTTTGTACTAACTTGGGCTTCCAATAATGGATAAGTGGAGTAACATAAATCTTCTTTAATAGGGATAAATCATTTGTTACTCTGATGTTGATATATTAGAGATATTAGGAAAACTTCAATTACCCTTATGGTTTTGAGAACATCAACTATCCTTATGATCTTGAGAACTTCAACTATCTTCATGGTCTTGAGAACTTCAACTATCTTCATGGTCTTGAAACTTCAACTATCCTCATGATCTTGACTAATCATTGCTTTCTTTGATCTTCTTGCCTATTCATCTTAGTAATTATAAGACTTGTCAAAAGTATTACAACAGCTCAGGGTAGGTTATTGGGGTTTGTAAGCCAATAAAAAGAAAGCTAAAATTTTATGAAGGCTCAAAGGGACAACTAGGGATTGATATTTAATTGGGTGGATACTAGTTGTTGGCTAACCAAACAATGCCTAGATCATTTCTCTCTTAAATAAGCAGAGTTCAATTTCGCCTCAAAAGTTTGTCAAAGCATGTTCTAAGACAGACTAGGACCTAGACAAAGGTAATTATGTAGGAGCCCTCTCTAAGTAAGCATACACAACTCAATGCTATAGAACAATTCCCTCACCTAGTAAAATTATTCAAGTCATGATGCATAAATATATTAATTCATGAATTATCAAGCTAGAATCCTCATTGGTTGAGCACCAAAATGAACAAAGACTAACAAAAATTTTGATGAAAGTAATTTATTCAAACAACTTTAAATTTGAAAAACACAATAGTTCCAAAATATTAAATAAAGATTGAAAAGCAACATTCAAGCTAAGGAAAGTTCATTGAGTTAGGCTTCTTTTCCTTTCACATCTTCAACATTCCCATATTGAAAAGAGGATAAAACAAAATCTTCTTCCAATCCTTTTCCCACCATAAAGGTTGCTGGTGATGGCACTCTTCCAAATTTAGGCAAAGGGTTGTCCTTGATATTGGGCTTATTCGGCTCGAGTAGCTTGCCACTATCAATCAAATCTTGGATCTCATGCCTTAATCGGGTACGCCTATCAGTCTCATGTCTTTGAGTCTGATGAAATTGACAAAAAGCCTTAGTATCAAATTTTGGGGGTAATGGACTAGGTAAAGGTCGAGGAGCCAATGGTTGTAACAACCCTTTCTTTTGTAGCTTATCGAAGACCCAAGACAAAGGCTTCCCCAGATCTGAAAACTGCGTTCTATTTGCTTGACCGGCTACATTAACATCAACTTCTTTTTGTGTGCTTTGATTGTTAGGCTGGTTGTTCCCTTTCTCATTCCTTCTTATTGAATAGCGATTCTTCTCCCTTTCCCACTCTTCAATTTGTAGACCAGCTTGGAGAAGATCTTTGAAATCATGGATGAGTGTATGAGACATCCTCTCACGAAGATTAGGTAACACCCTCTCACAATCATCCTTATTTGATTGGATTCATCGGGCCTCTTCTTGAGTAAAGCGGCCTTGTTTCTCCATCGCTTCACATAGTCCACAAAATTCTCATTTGGCCTTTGTCTAATGGACTCCACTTCCATTAAAGTAACTTCTAACTCAACATTATATCCGTATTGTTGGATGAAGGCTTTGTAAAGTAGATCCCAACTCTTTTGTGTTCCATCATCTAAGGTATTGAACCAATTTTGGACAATAGGGTCCAATGAGAGCATGAAGTATCTTAGGGTTTGAGCCTTAGTAGCTCAGGCAGATTGCATGGCAGTGATATACTGCTTCACATGAAGATGAGGATTTCCAGTGCCATTATACTTAGCAAAGGAAGGCATCTTGAACTTATAAGGGACCTCATCATCTTGTTCAAAAAGTTTGTCGATCTCAGACTTCTCTTCGATTTTCAGCTTCTTCTCAAATTTCTTTTCTAAATCAGCAATCATCTTTTCAACATCGGATGTCTCGGTCTTTTCAATAGTTGCCTTCTCAACAGCCTTTGGTTATTTCTTCTTTTCTTGAACCTCTTGGTAGTATTGAGCCCAATTATCATCATCATCAATGGTCACCTTTTCATCATTAAAAGCTACTTCATCAATTTTAGCCTTTCCCTTGACTTTCTTGGTGCTAGCAGATGCTTCGGCATTGTTTCCTAAAATTGCGGCTAGTTGATTCTTTATGGTCTCAGCCATGGCCTCTTTTATTTCTTCCATCTTGGCGTTGAGGGCCTCATCCACCATTCTTTGGATTTATTCGGGTTCCATTATTTTTGGTGAGCAATTGATTGAGTCGTTACTAGACACTTCATCTCCAGCGTAGGTCAGATTGTTGTAAGCTTTTGAACTATCGTAATCCAGGGCTGTGAGCTAGAGAGGATCAATGATATGAGATGCAAATGTATGTATGTATGCATGTATGCACAAACAATCAACAAATAAGGATAAATAGGACGTTCCTTCCAACCTTATAACATCCACACACGAATGGCAAGTCTCTTTTTCCTAGGTATATGGTTAACAAAATACCAACATGGGGTATCTTGCTTTCGAATAATTCCCTCGGACTTTTCAACTAATAGTTGTATTGTCGAAAATGAAAATCAATCCATGATAATTCCCATTACTTAGGTTTTAATCCATTTATCCAACTAAAGTAGCTTTTATGCTATGCTGGATTAAAATGAAATTAAGAGGTTTATTATAAATAAATTTCTCACTTGAAAAAGGTAACTAATGATTCATGCCAAAAACAAGCCCATGGTTAATTTATTCTTAGTGTAAACTAGGCCCACAATTGATTTTTGGTATTTCATAATTGACCTAAATATTTTTGCAAGCTCTTTGTAAGAAAATGTTGGGTGAAAATAGTTTTGTTTCTAAGCCCATTGTAAAAGATTTGAGAAAAATGGATTTTGGGCTTAGTATTTGGGCCATGGGCCAAAGAATTTTTGATTTGTCTTTAGAAAAGTCTTATGTCCAAAGACCATTTTGAAAAGTTTTGAAAAATAGCTTTGGACTTTTGGATTTTAAAGAAAAATTTATTTTGAGCTTACAATATACTTAGGTCATATTAGAAAAAGAACAAACCAAATGAGCCATGATTTAAGCCAAGATAAATCAACCATAGTCAAACAACATGCATTTGGGGTAAAACCTAAGGAAAGTAACTAGGCCAATTACATGACCTTTAGTCTTTGGGTTAAAAGGCTTAGGTTCCCATAGCAAGTATATACCAAATGGTACGAGGCTATGAGTGGTTATGCCATGCTCGATCTCCATACCTTGAGTGAAAGTATGGTATCCCTTACATAACACAACACGGGTAACACGGACGTCCTAACTCACGCACACAATGCAAACTAATATGATGCAATGGATAATATCATTATAAGAAAGAATAGAATAATATAAAGACCAATGGAATCAACTTCTCTTATCCCCAGTGGAGTAGCCACTGTGAGCGGAGATTTTCGCCCCCACTCCCGGTGGAATGGTTCTTGCGACTTCGGCACTGTTTAGGCTCAGGGCCTTAGAGAACACAGACCTAAGTCCAGAGAAAATTGAGTACATGTGGGGAAGGTGAGAAATGGCCCAGCACCCCCGCAACGCCCGGTTCATTGGAACCGGCCTCCTTTACAGGTCTTAATATTATAAAATTCTTAAGTATAATAACATTATCCATACTACACACAATAATTAAAAGAAAGCATCAATATATTAAAATCAAAGCAATGTCCAAATAAAATAAATAAATGGACACCCATCCAAGGATGGAAACATGTCCTTACATCACATGCCTAAATAGGACACCCACCAAAAGGTAGAAACATGCCCTTTACATAGGTTCTAAAATAGAAAAGCAAATTAAATTACATGATGTTTAACCAATGAGGTACCCACCAAGTGGAAACATACCTCTTACAACTTTTGGAAATCTAAATTAATTGATAAAAGTAAGTAATCATTCATCATAAATAAATCATTCATCAAAGCTATTAATCAAAATATAAAATAAACATCCATCCATGATAAATTAAATAAATCAAGTATTGAAATTAAATAAATTAAAGCATAAGAAATAAATCAAAGCATAATCAAGTATGGAATTGAATAAAGCAAATAAAAGTCCAATTATGGCTACTGTGACTTTTTATTGAATTAAAATAAATTAGGGTTTTATGTTTTAAAGGGTTGGTAAGACTCTTTGATTAACAAAATTAAGGTTTGAATGATGATATCATGAAACTAGGGTTTTAAACACTTTAAAATACTTTAATTTGTGATTTTTGGTTATTGGGTTCCTAAGCTACTGTGTAAAATTTAGGTTTTTATGTTTTTATATTTATTTAATTTTTTAAAAGGATTAGGGTTCATAAAAATTAGGGTTTAAGGTTTTAAAAGGGTTAGTGTTCATTATTTTGAATTTTGGAAGTTGAATTTGGATTTGATATTTTGGAAGTAGGGTCACGAGTGGTGAATAATTTTTAAGAATTTGGAAATCAATTTGATATTTTATGGAATTTTATGAATTTAAACAAGTGAATTAAAGTTTTTATAACTAGAAAAGATGTTTTAGAAGACTTTTTGAAGGAAAAAGTACCAAGTTTACAGTTTTGAAAGAAACAGAATTTGATTTTGGTTTTGTTGAAGAATATGTTCAATTAGAGTTTTAAGGTTTTTAAGAAGAAAATAATAACAATTTTAAGCCTTTTGGAAGATAAACCAACGAAATAAGGGTTTTTTTTTCTTTAGAAAAACTAAATTAAAGTTCAAAGGTTTTTAATTTTGATTTCATAAATTTGCTACTGTGTAAAAAAATAATTAAAGAAAATTAATTAACACATACCTTCTTTTGATGATTTCTCCAAAAACAATTCTTCTTGGATGAACTAGCTCCAAAGACAAGCCTTTTTTGCCTTTGAAACCTCTAAATCGTGCTACTGCTATTCCAGAAAAGAGTTGAATTGAATTTCTTCTTTTCCTTCATTGATTTGGTTTCAAATTTTTCAAACTACTCTTGGATTTTTTTCTCCTTTAAATTAATTGCTTTTGGTCCTTATTTATAGTGGTTTGAGGTTATTTATTCCTAATTAGCTAAGGTAAGTAATATTAATAAAAAAAAATAAGAAACCAAAACCTAATTGGATTAGGTTTCGAAAAATTTGCGTCGAAAAATTTGCGCTGCCGAAAAAAATTCTGCCGCAGAAATTTGCGGCAGCGCGTGCGGAGCGGGCCCGTAAGCTATTTCGCAGGCAGAAAATTTCTGCGTGCGAAATAGCACAGTGATTTCGCCGTCAGGAATTTCCTGCGGGAGATGCCCACGGGCCCGCGCGATGATTTTTTTGTCCCCGATTTTTCCGACTTCGATTTTTATTTTTATTTTTATTTTTTGTTTTTTATTTTTTTATTTCTATTTTTTATTAAAAAAATTAGATACTAAAGCAAAAATTATTTAATAAAAATTATTTTGGACCAATTAGACAATAAAAATAATTTTAGACTAAATAAAACATATTGGACCGGATTGGGTCAAAAATTAAGGGTCTACAGGTGGCTTAAGTTTTTTTTTTCTTCTACCTTTAGCCTTTTTCTCTTCTTTTTTTGGTTATTATTCAACACGTTCATAGTTCATACATGTTCAATTCTTGAGTGAATAAATCATACTTAATAAGTTTATTTTAGATTAATTGGTGCATCGAGTTTTCCCATTCTTAATCAAAGCAGTAGGTGTAAGCATTACTTTATAATATATTATTGTCCATATTCTCTAACCATAGTTTGTTTTAGTTGAAGACCTTCTTTTTGGGTGTTCAATCACTTCCTCTGATCAATCTTGTCACATCCTTCCCAAGATACGATGGTCCTAGGGTTTGTCGAGTACCTCGTAGGACCCTTACATATTCTTCCTAGGTCATAATTGCCCATACTAATATATCACATTGGTACAAAGATTAAATATCTATTTAATTGTCACACACTATTTAAGCTCAGGTTTGATTAACTTATACATCTTTAGGGTTTTACAACAATTATCTTTTACTTACTTAGTGAGCCCTTTTTTCCTATCTTATAGCAAATTCTTTTATCCTCTTTTATCTTTTATCAATATTTTTATTATTCAATGGACATCATTATGCTCCTAATTGCTTATGTATCTAGACTTCATTATCATGCACACAAAGTCCAATTATGTTATGCAGACGCATCAGGGTTAGTTATCACATACATTCATGCTACCCTTTTAATTCTCTTTATTATATATACATAATTCTTTAACAAAGCTAGCCTCTACCAATTTCTATGCCATTTCACTGCTATATATTGCCAACATAGCTTCTACCAACTCAGAGGATTATAACGTGCAAACAGAAATGTAATATCCCAAACTATACCCTAAAATGTTTGAAATGAGTATTGTTGAAATTGGATTAAATAATTTGAAAGTGTGTGTAGAGGATTAAGAGAAAAGAGAAGTGTATATGTTATATATATTGAGATATATATAACATATACAAGTCAATTATTTAGTTGGTCAAATGAGATTTATGGAATATTAGATAAATGGAAATTAAGTGGAAGTGGATGATGATATTTATGAATATTATATTATTAAAATTACTTGGTTGAGATTTAAAGTAAGCTTTAGTGGTTAAGAGAAGAGTTGAGTGGGTTGACTTTCATTTTCTTCTTCTTTTCTCTTCTTTTTGGCCAGCCATCTCCATAGCAAGAAGGAAAGAGAGATTTTACTCTTCCTAACTCAAGATTGAAGGGTGTTTCAAGTGATCAAGTTGGAATTCTAAAGGTTTTCATCACTTTTGGTAAGCTTTCGTCTTGATTCTTTGGTTTTTCTTTTGAGTTTGTGAATTGAGGTTGTTGATTGGTTGTTGTTGATATGTGTATGTTTGATTGGGGTGTGTTTGAGAGTGTTTGGTCTTATTGGCTTTGATTTTGGGGTTGGTTTGAAGGAAATGTTAAGTTTGGTGATGGAAAGCAAGTGTTGTGTATTGTGTATGTGTTGAGTTGTGATGATGGTTGTGATTAGTGTTTGATGCTTGTTTTGGTATTTATACAAGTTTAGTATGGTTTATTGATGGTTTTGGGTAAGATTGTTTGGTGTGGGAAAGGGTAAAGTATGTTATTTGTTGGATGTGGTGTTGTTGGTGTCGGAATCAGGATTTTTGGCCAGACACGCCCATAAACACAGCCAAGTCTTTGGGCGTGTCAATGGTTCTATTTTCTGGATGGGTGACATGACTAGTGACACTCCCATGTCACTGAGCGTGTCATAGCTTCTGTGTTGGAGTAGCAGTGACATGCCCACGTCCAGTCACATGCCCATGTCACTGAGCGTGTCATAGCCACTGTGTTGAGGGAGGATTGACACGTCTAGTGACACGCCCATGTCACTGAGCATGTCAAAGCTTCTGTGTTGTGAGTTTAGGGCACGGTCAGGGACACGCCCGTGTTATTGAGCGTGTCATGTGTAGAGTTTTCCCTAGTTGGTTCTTATCTATATTATCTTATGTGTATATCTAAGTGAGTGTGTATCATCACCTTTGGATTAGGTTTTGAAGAGATTGAGTTGCCCTAATCCAAGTGTTGGAGGATTCTTGGAAGAGGAAGTGTTTAGATTGGTATGAGTTGCTTTTGAGGTAAGTACAAAACATGAATGATTGCATACATTTACATGACATTGAGACTTAACACATTTAATTGAGAAATGTGTTAAGTTACTTGATATATTATTGATGAATGAGTTATATGTTATGATATACATAATGTTGATTGATGTGATGAGATATGTGAAAATATAATGGAATAAATTTATATGGATATGTGAATATTCGAATTTTGAGGCTCGGAAAGTCGATTGCAAAAGACTAAGCCAGACCGGTTGACCGCGGCAGAGTTCACCAAAAATATACCTTCATGGTACTTGAAATGTCCAGAGCGACGCAAGGATCACAGGTATGGTCTCGGAATAATTTTTGGAGGTCCACAGCTCCCAGAAAATCAGTTTGAACGAAAAATGCGGATTTCGGTGTGGTTTTGGGGTGAACCGCTGGGACCGGCGGTCCGACCGCCGTCCGTGTCCTTTCCCGTTTTTCCGGCGACCACCGGCAGTCCGACCGCCGTCCAGCCCGAATTTCGCCTATAAAATGCTTCTAAACTTTCAAAAAAGAGGTTGGACTTTTTCGGGTGGGCCTCATGCTGTCGAATTCTTTTCACGCTTAAAAACTCTTATTGGACTTTTATTTGCAAGAATCTAACCTTGTGTATAATATCCCAATGCATGCCCTAAAAGTTTTGATTATGTTGTTGTTGTATATTGGATTGAATGTATATGTTTTATTTAAAGAGAAAAGGTTCTTTAAAGAGAGTGTATATGTGATGTATATTAGAATATATATAACATATACCTAGGTCAATGGAAAGTCAAAGAATGGAGATAGTGGAAGAAGATATTTGTTTGTGTTTGAATTTATAATTAATTAATAGGGAATTAATGAATGGAGGAGGTTTATTTGAATTGTTTAATATTTTAATTACTTGGATGAGAGAGTTTTAAGGAAAAAGGGAATTTGACTTTGGGCTTCTCATTCTTCTTTCCTTCTCTTTGCCATGGATCATCTTCTTCTTCTTCTTTTCTTTGCATTGTTTGGTCGGCTAACAAAGGGAAAGAGAGAGCAAGAGAGGATTTGATGTGCTAAGCTCAAATTGAAGGAAATCCAAGTGATCCAGTTGTTGATTCAAGAAGTTTTATAACTTTGGAAAGTTCTCTTTTGATATCTTTGTTTATTTGAAATGATATTTGGATTTGATAGATGATTTTAAGAGTGTGTTGTTTGTTTGTGAGATGTTTAGAAGTGTTTGGTTGATTTGATGATGGATTTTGAGGATGGATTGAAGAAAAGAGTAAGTGGTTGGAAGAGATGATGTTGTATATGTGATTTGTGTTTGATGTGTGTTTTGGTTTGATTTGGTGTTTTTGTAAGTTTAAGGTGGGTTTTGAGTATGTGTTGCTAAAATTGTTTGAAGAGGATGTTGGTGTATAGAAGTGTGTTGTTGAGTTTTTGGTTGTTTTGGCCGGATTCTGAGGTTGTGGTCGGACACGCCCATGAGCATGTTCAGGGTTTTTAGGCGTGTCAATTGTGTTGGAGGCAGTAGGTTTGACACGACTAGTAACACGCCCGTGTTATTGAGCGTGTCATAGCTAGTGTAAGATTTGAGAATTTACACGCCCAAGAACACGCCCATGTTGTTGAGCGTGTAAATGCTTCTGTGTTGTGGAGTTAGGGCACGGTCATGGACACGCCCGTGTGGGTGAGCGTGTCAGGGTTAGGGTTTGCCCTAATTAATTCCTAATTGGATTATCTCTTGTGTATCTCTAAGCAAGTATATACTGTAATATCCCGATGCATGCCCCAGAAGTTTTGTATGTTGTTGTTGTTGTTGTTGTTGTTGTTGTTGTTGGTTTAAATTGAGAAAAGAAAATATATGTATATGTGTTTTGGGGAAATTTAGGGTTTAGAGACAAGTTTATATGTTGTGTATATGGTGATATATATAACATATAAAGTGGTCAAAGAGAAAGAGTCAATGCAAGAGGAGATATTTTTATATGGCATGTGAAATTACTTAATTGGGTTTATAAGAGACAAAAGCTAAGTTAAGTGATGAGGGGTATATGAGTAATTGCTTGAAATGAAATGCTTGGTGGAGGATTTTTGGAAATAAGTAATTATTATTATTATTATTATTATTATTATATATGTATATATGTGGCTATCGTGGAAGAGGAAAAAAAAATGAAGATATGGTCTTCTTCTTCTTCTTCTTCTTCTCCTTTTTGGTTCTTGCACGAGAGAGAGAGAGAGAGAGAGAGAGGTAGAGAGATGAGTTGATCTTCACCAAAACCTTAGGGTTTTAAGAGAATTGAAGGAAGAATCAAAGGATTAAGTTGAAGATTTGGTGGAATTCATCAATTGAGGTAAGTACTTACTTGTTTTCTCTTGTTAATGGTTGAAGTGGTGTTTGAGATAGGTTGTGATGGATTGATTTTATGATTTGGTGTATTATATATGTGTTTACAAGTATTAAAATTGATTATAAGCTAAAGGATGGAATTGGTGTTGATTTTGTTGTGAAGATGGTAAGTTAAGTGGATTTGGATAGTGAACTATCAAGAGTGATGATGATTTTAGAATTTTGAAATGGTAGATGATTTAATGTGTTGTTAATGTGCAATATTGTGGGTTATATGCATTTGAATGAGGTTGTGTTGTGTATAATGTGTTTAAATGCAATTGAAAGAGGTTTGGTCACATTTAGGGTTTATGTATGAGAGATACGTAATTTGGAGCGGTCGCTATTATTCATGTGCGGTCGCTATTATTAATGTGCGGTCGCGACTTAGGTCGGGCTTCTGGCCGCGAAACCTACTGTAATAATGTTTCATCTTTCGATTAAGAGGTGCGGTCGCGACTTAGGTCGGGCTTCTGGCCGCGAAACCTACTGTAATAAGGTTTCATTGTGTAATTGTATGGGGCGGTCGTACTCAGGTGAGGCGCGACCGCTAGAAAGGTTCTGTTCACCTTATTGGAAGCAATTTAATTCTACAACAAGATTCTCAAATACATGTTAAATAGATATCATTTGTCTAACATCATTGTTGAATCATGAAATGTGAGATGATATGGATTTGATAATACATATTATACTAAATGAACCAAGCTATGTATTATGCATTGTGAATCTTGTGAATGGCAATTTGTTATATGAATAATGTACTTTGTAATGTTACATCAATGATGATATATGTAAAATGTGAAGAAGAGGATGAAGTAATTGATTATAGATAGCTTGGTGGAAGTAACTCTTGAGGGTGAAAGAGATGAGGATCATCCAAAAAGGTATGTACAATACAATTTATAATTATGTGAATAATATGATTGAAGCATGTCTAAATGATATGGTTGAATAATGACATGTTTGCCTAGTTAATGCAATTAATGTTGTATATGTCAATAATGGAATATGACATGTAAAGGATATGAAGAGGTAAATGATTATGTATGTAAAAGATGAATTGCTACAATGTGGATTGTAATGTGATGTGAAGCCATTGTGATTGGCTATGTTAACTCAAATGTGATGTGAAGCCATTGTGTTTGGCTATGATGATGTAATTGAAAGAAAGAAGGCATGTTTGCCTAAATATGATGAGAAATGAGAATGGAAATGAATTGTTTGTTTAATATGTTATTCAGTTTCAGAGTTCTGGATTTGGGTGGCATGCCTAAGAAATGATGAAAGGTAACAGTCTTGCCGGGTTGAGGACCTCCTCATAGGTGTTGAGTTGATGGTCCAAGAGACTGGGTCTGTTACACTATGAGATATATGATTTGTAACAGTCTTGCCGGGTTGAGGATCTCCTCATATGTGTTGAGTTGATGATCCAAGAGACTGGGTCTGTTACACTATCCATGGATAGAGATACATGTATATACATTGCCTACGGGCGTGATTATTGTGACTATGAACCAAAGCAGTAACTCTGAACTCTGAATATCATATTAAATACTTGTTGGGCCCATAGGTGTCAAGGTTATATGAATGTCCTAAATAATGTTATGAGTTAATGAAATGAGATGTTGGTTATTGAGTATGATTGAGTAATGTTGAATGTGGAAAGGTGTTGAAATAAATGAGAAATGAGATCTATGGTTGCCTTTATTGCAAATGTGATTCATGATTAATATGATATGTAATGTGTATGTATTGATATGTTGATTATGAGTATTGGTGATGGATTGTGGTTGGTGTTAATGATTGCCTTGTTGGAAATGTTATTCATGATTGGTAAATGGTGATAAATGGTGAATAATATAATGTTACGAAGTATGTTGTGGAATGTGTGTATTAAAATATTGTTTGTGAGTATTATTGATGAAAGGTGATGGGTGATAATGATATATATATGAAATATGATTTAATGGAGATATATGAACGGTACAATTCAAAAGAAAGACATGATAGAAGCTAAATTTACATGGAATGAATATATCATTATATGCTAGTATTTCTATAACGTATGTGTATATTTTATATTTGTACTACTAAGCTCTCGGGCTTAGCGCGGTTATGTGATCGCGTAGGTGACCAGGTGGAAGATGTGAAGTCTTTTGTTATGCCACGAGAAGAGTAAGAGTTTGTCGAGACCAACTAGAGGGTGATGCATACATGTATAAATTAATTATGATGTATTTTATCAAGAATGTATTCATATGTATAAATGATGTTTTGAGAAAGATAAGATTATTGTATGTATATAAGATCATTAAAAGTATATCGATTTTGTAAATGTTCTTTACATAATTGTATTGTGGTTTGGAACTTTGTTAAAGGTTTTTAAATTGTAACGAAAAGTGACATCCTTATACTTTATATACTTATTGTACGTATACCAGGTATATGTATAGTACTTATATGGAGTATTGGGGTGTTACATATACTATTACTTTTGATTTAGGTTTTGAAGATAGTGATTGATCTTTGATTTAAGAAGTAGAAGGATCTTGAACAAGGAATTATTAAGAGTGGTGTGATTTGCTTTTGAGGTAAGTACAAAACCTATATGATTGTATGTAAGTACAAATGTGGCATTATTACATTGTTAATTTATATGAGTAATGTGTGTTGTTATGTTTATATCAATGATGATATATATATATATGAATAATGTGAATGACATGATAATTCAAATAAAATGTAGAGCCATTGTGATTGGCTATGTTGATTCATTTGAGAATGAAATTGATAACAAATTAATAAATGAGTTGTGTGGCTAATGTGTTATTCCATTTTCAGAGTTTGTTGTTGGTGGCATGCCTAATGATAGTAACAATCTCTTGAAGTTAGGTTGGGCTTGATCCTTGAAGCCAAGTTGGGTTGAAGTTTAACATGTTTTACTCCCCTTGAAGCTTGGTTGGGTCTAGTCCTTGAAGCCTAATTGAGATGTTACAACCCTTGAAGCTAGGTTGGGTTTGGTTCTTGAAGCCAAGTTGGGTTGAGACTTAGCATGCTTTGTTCCCCTTGAAGCTTGGTTGAACCTAATCCTTGAAGCCTAGTTGGGTATATGTGATAATGATAAATGTGATAAAACCAAAGCATTAACTCTGAAAATTGAATGGCATATTAGTGTGTTTTGGGCCCATGCTTGTCTTTGTTTATATGTGATTCATTGATGGCAAAATAATTAAATAATGAAATTCATGAAAGAACTTTGAGATGTGATATGCTTATATGATTATGATTTGTGAAAGGCAAAGGTTTGATGTTAGCTTTTCACTTATGATATTGATATTAATGGAATGTGTGACATTGCATAGCATACAAGCATAATGTTAGCATGTTTTGTACTACTAAGCCCTTGGCTTAGCGCGATAGTGTTGATCGCGCAGGTGATAGAGTTGATCGAGTTGAACCCGAGAGCTCATCGAGGCCGAGTGAGAGTAGACATTGAAGAGTTGATTTTGGGACTTAAAGATCAGAGAAGATTTGCCAATCATGTATAACTCTTTTAATATTTTGTAAAGTATTATTTATAATGTGAATATATGTACATTTGTAAATATAAATATTTAAATGTTTTCCTATATGTAAATAGTTCTAAATTCCGCTGCGTGTTAAGTAAATATATATATATATATCTATTTTGTTTTTATATTATAAGTTAATTACTTATTTTCTATAATGTATAATGAGAAAGATTATAGTATCATTGGAAATGTTTTTGAATGTTAAGAAAAATTCGTAGCATTCCTATATTCGATGCATGTATACTACATTGTGGTGTATGTAGTGTGTATGTATTGGATGTGGGGGTGTTACATTGTGTGGCAGGGATTAAGAATCATATTTCAAGATCTAAGAAAACAAGACCTGGAACTTCGAAGTGGAAGGACCCTAAACAAGGTAGTATGATAATTCATCATTTGTCAATTCAAGCATATCATAAAGCATTCTATCTTTTTTTTAATTTCCTTTCGGTCAAAGACCTAATCCTTTTAGGTCTAAGGCCTAATTAACTAATCAATCAACACTTCGGCATGAAGCCGTGAATCAATCAACTTTTTGGCACGGAGCCTAAATTGTATCTTTTTGGTACAAAGTACCTAAATTTCACAATTAAAATCAATCTTTTGGCCAAAGGCCTAAATTGCACTATTTTGGTACAAAGTACTTAAATTTCACAAATTTGCACTAAGTGCTAAAATTAACAACTTTGGCAAAAAGCCCGACAAATGCACGAAGCATACACACACACATGCATGAAGCATAATTTTCATCGTCTTTAAATAGGCTTTTTCGAACTACATGGGCTTTGATCTCTCATAAAAAAAACGAGAGTATGTAGGCATATTTGAGATTCACCTCAAATAACAAGTCCGCAATTTACTAACAATCTATTCTTCTTCCTTTCTGTGTTCCTTTTGGATTCATTTCTAAATTGGCAAATTAATCAAATACATGACATAGTCCCCGAATCCTCCTTGGGTTCGTAGATTAGAAACCTTTACATTGGATGCATTAATTGGAGTCAAACAAGGGTTTTCTTAGTTTTTCCCTTTGAACAAAATAAACTGAGTGGCGACTCCCGACAACGAGTGAACTTTCATCTGAATCCTTTTCGGGTGGAAAATCGAGGTTCACAATCTGGCGACTCCACTGGGGACCATAAAAATGATTTATGGGATTCTAGTGGACTACTATTGCTTATTTGATTAATTTGTCACTAGGGACCATGAAAATGATTTATGGGATCCTAGTAGACTACTATTGTTTTTTTTTTACTAACTTGCCCTTCTTTATTGTACTTTTATTCATTTTGCATGGTACCCTAGCAATATATATCCCCTCCTTGGGGATATTGGATTGAAAATTGACAAAAGGAATCTTTTTTCTTTAATGGACCCTTTGTTTGACTAATTGTGCATTTATTTTGACATTCAGAGAATCTTTTTCTCTTGCATTATATGGGGGAATCATTTTCCTTCATTGCATAAAAAAAATTTTTGTTTTCAAATGAATTTATTCTCTTTCTGTTCAAAATGCTGAGTCTGGATAGCAAGTAGCGCTGACCGGCAGGTCTCCTTGATTATGTCGGCAGACAGCCAAAGCGTCCTCCCTGTTGTCGCAAACCATTCCAATCCTTTTGGAGTGGCCCATGAGTAATCGTACTGTTGGACCCATGCGAGACTCCTTGTTTCACATGTGGTTAGGTATATCTTACTCAAGACTCAAGGGTCCCTATTATAAGCCAATTCTCTATTTTCATGAACAATAGAACCTTCCCTTAGGTTGTATGTACCCAATGATAGTGCCACATTCCATTAAAATGAATTATGATGTGATGAGGTGCATTCATGCAACATGACAACATTATTTTGGGGGAAAATCTTTTGGGGAAAACTTTTGATATATGCAAGTGGACCAAGAGTCTTCCTACCCTACACACTACCCTGATCCTTTACCCTTAACCTTTGCAGGTATCCACTATCCGTGTGCCTTCACCCACTCAAGCTACACCAACTCCAACTGTGCAATCACCCATAAGTCCTGCTACCCAAATTTCACCAACTGCTCCAATTACTGAAATGGCTACTATTGAACAGATTAAGGCCTTGCTAGATGGACAGGTTAAGGAAATTGAAGCTAGGATGCAAGAGAGAATTGATGAAGCTTTGGCTGCCCAAAGGGTAACCATCTTGGCTGAATTAGGAGGGGCATCAAAGACAGCCACTACTTCTGAAAATTTGGGGAAAGAACCTATTGTGGGGCAAACTAGTACCCCCATGACTGCTCAGAACAATACCCCTGTCATCAATTTGGAGGATCCACCCTCTAAAAATGAAACTAATGAACTGAAAAAGAAACTTGAATTGCTTGAAAGGTCAATCACTGCCATGAAAACTCATAAAGAGGTGGTAGGCATGGATTCCTTATCCTTGTTTCCCCAAGCTAGATTGCCTCCAAAATTCAAGATGCCTGGGATGGACAGATTTGATGGGACCACTTGCCCTAAAACCCATTTGAAGATGTATGTGGGGGCCTTGAGCCCTTGGGGTTTAAATGATGAGCTCTTTGCTCAACTCTTTCAACAATCCTTGACTGGGGCTGCCCTTAAGTGGTTTGTGAGCCTGGATCGTGCTAAAATTAAGACCTGGGAAGACATCTGCAATGCATTTAACACTCAATACCACTACAATATTGAGGTGGATGTCACTAGAAGAGAACTTGAGACTACCAAACAAAACAACAATGAACCCTTCTCCTCGTTCCTTACGAGGTGGAGGGCAAAAGCCGCCCAAATGATCAATCGCCCTTCAGAACAGGAGCAGATTGATATTATAATCAGGAATTTAAGGCCTACATCTCAAGCTCAACTGCAAACCCAATACCTACCTACTTTCAAATCGCTCATTGCGACTGCAACTAAGGTAGAAGACTTAATACAATTGGGAAAAATAGTAGATGAGGGAGCTACCTCGAAGTATAAGAAACAAGGCCAAGCTACTTCCTCGAGCAAGGTCAATGAAGTGGCCAATATTGCCCCTACGAATCCTTTACGTGTGGGCAATCTTGGGCAGAGCAATCAGCCAAGAAGGCAATATACCGACCTTGGGGTGCCCCTTCATCTAGTGTTTAAAAAGGCCGTGGAAGGGAAGTATTTGAAGCCTTTGGACCCAAGGCCACCTCCAAACCCATTACCCGCCAGTTATAAGGCCAATGAATTTTGTGAATACCACCAAGGAAAAGGGCATAGAACAGATGCTTGCTGGACTCTGAAAAACCACATCCAGGATTTGGTGGATAGGGGTGACATCATTCCTCTCAGGAGTCAACCGAACATTAATACTAACCCTTTGCCTAATCATTCCATCCACGCCATCACTGTGGAAGAAGAGCTGTTTGATCCTTTCAAACTCCTCTTAGAAATGAATGAAGTGTGTGTGTTGGATTTGAATGACCTCGCTGAAGAGGTCGACGCTTTGACGAGAAGCGGAAGGCAATATTAGCCACTCGACTTGGGAAAAGCCCCTGCAACCTCAAATCACCCCCATAAGAAGACACCCGAACCAAAGGAAGACCCTGTCCTCACTCAGCTTAAACAAACTCAAGCTAAGGTGTCAATTTGGGAGCTCCTTGCTTCCTCATTACCACACCGTCAAGCTCTCAGCGAAGCTTTGAGTCAGCTTGATACATCAGTAGACACAAGCCCAGAAGCTTTGGTAGCCACTTTGACCCAATCAACCAAGGCATTGAGTATCCGATTTTCTGATACAGACCTACCAGAAGATGGCAGTAAACACAATGATGCTCTATACATCACCATACAAACTGGGGGAAAGACTGTGCCCATGGTTCTCATTGATAATGGGTCAGCCTTAAATGTATGTCCCTTAAAAGTAGCAATCTGTCTGGGGTTGGAGGCTACAGATCTTACACCTTCTGATCAGATTGTTAGAGCATATGATAACACTCAAAGAGAAATTTTGGGTGTTGCCACTCTGGAAATTGTCATTGGGCCGGTGAAAATGAGAGTGCCCTTCCAAGTCATTGATGTACCCGCGAGCTTTAATCTCCTCCTTGGAAGGCCGTGGATTCATCAGAGTAATGCTGTCCCTTCTTCATTACATCAAAAACTTAAGTTCCCTTTTGAAGGAAAAATCATCACTATCAAAGGTGACACCTGTGAAATCAACAAGAGAACCATGGATCAGTCTCTCTTTGAGGTTGTTCCTGGCGAAACCGCCATGACCTTGACTGGTTTCCATTATGATACAGTCCAATGCATTGAAGGAGAAAAACCCAAAGGGCCATTTATCTTATATGATTTTGGAGAGGTCCAAATCAATTGTCTGGTGGGAATGATGCTAAGGGTAGGTCTGCTGCCCGAAATGGAAATGATAAAGTCTGGGAGGAAAACACCCATAGTGCGGCCATGGGAAGAACCTGAGAATAAGGGAACTTTTGGCCTGGGGTACAAACCCACAGATGAGGAGATAGAAGAGTTTGAGCATGGAAGGAAGAAAAGGAAGAATTGGGGGGCAAGAAGCCTCAAAATGCGCCCTTATTTTAGAACTCTGAATGGTCACTTCTGCAAACCTGGAAAAGCAGTTCCTTACTGTGGTTTTCAGGAGCCATTCTATGCTCCTATGACTGGGAAGCAGTTACCGGGTTTTGAGATGTTCATTGATGTTTTAGTGTTGAAGGAAGAAGAGCCAGAACCTATAACTGAACCACAAGTGGAAGATTTCATGCAGCCTAGTCTCTTTGATGAGGTTGCTATGATAACCAATTTTGAAGACAAAAGGGACTTCACAAAGCTGATCAAGACAACCGATGGACCACTGATGAACTGGTATGTCGAGGAGGGACGAGCTGCTATGGTCAAACCTAGTCCTGTGTCACACCCTGAACACGAGTCTTGTACAAAGTCAAATTCTGAGTCAAACACCAAGTCAGAGTCTAATTCTGAGTCTTCTGTATTTTCAGATTTAGAGAACCCCAATGTCAAATCTAATGTAATCTTGGAGAATGACTCCACCATTATCAATGAAACTCTTCAAATTCTTGGTTACCCTGTGTCTTTTGCTTTCCAAGTATTATCTAGCAAAAATGAAATAAATGAAATAAAAGAAATAAATGAAAAAATAATGATTGGCAAAGAAAATGAACATACATATATTGCATATGATTGTGTGAATAAGGAACACGTTGTTGAGCGCATCAGAAGATATGTCGACTGCTTCATGTGGAAGGCAAGTGATGTCACGAGAATAGACCCAGCCATAGCAGTTCATAAGATTCCACTATACCCAGATGCGAAGCCGGTTAAGCAGAAATTGAGAAGAATGAAGCCTGAATGGTCTTTGAAAATTAAAGAGGAGGTTGCCAAGCAACTGGATAATAGGTTCATAGAACCAATTGCCTACCATTCCTGGTTAGCAAACATTGTGCCGATCCCGAAGAAAGACGGAAAGGTCAGAATGTGTGTTGACTACAGAGATTTGAATAAGGCCTGTCCCAAGGACGATTTTCCACTACCACACATCGATTTGCTGATAGACAGGATGGCTGGGCATGTGATGGTTTCCATGACTGACCTCGCGGTTGGGTACAATCAGATCCTAGTTCACCCACCAGACAAAGAGAAGACAGCTTTCATTACAGAATGGGGCACTTTCTGCTACAGGGTTATGCCTTTTGGGTTGATAAATGCAGGGGCTACCTACCAAAGGATGGTGACAACAGTCTTTCATGACATGATTCACAAAGAAGTAGAAGTGTATGTTGATGATATGATTGTTAAGTCAAAATCTCCAGAAGAACACGTTGAAGCACTTGAGAAGTTCTTCCTTAGACTTCGCAAGTACAATTTGAAGCTTAATCCTGCAAAGTGCCTCTTTGGTGCAACATCAGGCTTATTTTTGGGATATTTGGTCAGCAAGAAAGGAATAGAAGTTGATCCAGCAAAGTCGAAGGCTATTCTGAAAATGCCTCCGCCAAGAACAGAAAAAGAGATTCGAGGCTTGCTAGGTAGATTACAGTATATCAGTCGATTCATATCGTAGTTGGCAGAGACTTGTGGTCCAATCTTTAAGCTACTAAGGAAAGGTGCTTCACAAGAATGGAATGAAGACTGCCAAAAGGCCTTCGACAAGATCAAAGAATACTTGTTAAGTCCGCCAATTCTACAACCTCCCAGAATGGGAAAGCCTCTGCTCTTGTATTTGTCTGTAACAGATGAAGCCATGGGTGCAATGTTAGCTCAAGAAGCCGAAAGTACAAAGGTGGAAAATGCAATTTACTACCTCAGCAAAAGGATGCTGGACTATGAGTTAAAGTATAACAAGATTGAGAAGTTATGTTTAGCATTGTATTGGGCTTGCACAAAGTTACAACACTACTTATCTTCTTACACTACTTGTGTCATCGCAGAACAGAGTCCCTTGAAATTTCTTATGGAGAGGCCTGTTTTGGACAGTAAAATGGCAAAGTGGGTGTCAACATTGGTAGCCTTTGACTTAAAATTTATTCAAAGGAAAGCTGTGAAAGGTGGCACGATAGCTGACCAATTAGCAGAATTGCCCGTAAAAGACGAGATGCGAGGAATGGGTTTCCCTGACGAAGACCTCCTGAATGTGGAAAGAAGTGTTTGGGAGATGTATTTTGATGGGGCATCCAATTATCATGGAAATGGAATTGGGATTGTGTTCAAAACTCCTTGTGGAGAATACATTCCATTTTCAGTTAAACTTGACTTTAGCTGCACAAACAATGAAGCAAAATATGAAGCTTGTATCAATGGGCTTGAAACCGCCCTGGAATTAGGGATTAAGAACCTAAAGGTCTACGGTGATTCTATTTTAATAGTATCACAAGCCTTAAGGAAATGGAAGATAAGAGAAGAGCGTTTGGTTCCTTACCTACAACGCCTTGATCATCTGGCACAACAATTTGATGATTTGTCCTTCGAATATCTCCCAAGAGCAAAGAATCAGTTTGCTGATGCCCTGGCTATTTTAGCTTCCATGATCAATATCAAGGAAGGGAAAGTCATTCGTCCATTGAAAGTTCAACTTCAGATGCAACCTGCCCACATAATGCATTTGGCCGATGGTAAACCATGGTTTTGGGATATCAAAGGTTATCTCAAGGATGGAAGTTATCTGGAGGGATCATCAAAGGTTGATCAGAGGGCCATAAGGCAGCTAGCCACAGGTTACATTCTTAATGGGGATATCCTCTACAAGAGGAGTTGGAATGGAATGCACCTAAGGTGTGTGAATGAAGCAGAGGCTAAGCAGATAATGGAAATGGTACATGGTGGCGAATCAGGACCACACATGTATGGGATCGCCTTGGCTCGAAAAATTGCCAATCTAGGATATTATTGGTCCACCATGAATGCTGACTGCGTGGCATTTGTGCAAGAATGCCATCAGTGTCAGATATTTGCCAAGATGCAGAAGCAACCTCCCGTTGCCCTGAATCCGATCACTTCTCCATGGCCCTTCGCTACTTAGGGAATAGATATAATTGGCAAAATACATCCAAAAGCCTTCAATGGACATCATTTTATTTTGGTAGCAGTGGATTACTTCACAAAGTGGGTTGAAGCAGCTTCCTATGTAGAATTAAACGCTAAAAAGGCAGCACAGTTTGTCCGAACCAACATCCTTTGTCGGTACGGAATGCCATTTGAAATTATCACTGATAATGGAACTCATTTCCAAGCAGAATTTGCTAAGCTCTTGAAGGATAACAATGTCCAGCATCATAAGTCCTCTCCTTATAGACCTCAAACAAATGGAGCTGTAGAAGTAGCGAACAAGTCTATAAAGGTGATCATACAAAAAATGATTAAGGAACATAGGCGTTGGCATGAGAAGTTACCGCTGGCTTTGTGGGGATATAGAACATCAATTAGAACTCCTACTGGGGCAACCCCATATTCCCTGGTGTACGGAATGGAAGCGGTACTCCCCATTGAACTGGAAGTTCAATCGGCAAGGATAATTCAAGAAAGTCAGATAAATGAAGCTGAATGGATCAGCAATTATCATCATCAGTTGTTGGGTTTGGATGAAAAAAGACTTCAAACTCTACATTGGATTCAAGGGTATCAGAGGCGAATGGCCAGACATTTCAACAAAAAGGTCAAAGATCGAAAGTTGGAAGAAGGTTGTTTGGTTCTGAAAGAGATTAGAACACCTGTTACAGATCCTCGTGGGAAGTTTCGTCCTCATTGGGCGGGACCCTACATTTTAAAGAAAATACTTTCCGGCGAAGCCGTCATCTTATCTGATTTGGATGGTCTGGAGTTCACAAACCCATGCAATCTGGATCAATTAAAGAAATATTATGTATAATCATGCATTGTAAGGAACTACATTAGACCTGATTCTCGCAAACTAATTCGAGATATGTAGGTAGCTCTCCTTGAGCACGATCTAAATTTTAATAAAAATCATTGGTTCATTTTTCTTCTGCCAACATAAAAAAAAAGAAAGAAAAATCCCGCTAAGTCGAAAACCCACAAAGGGCGGCTTAGGCAATAGTGGGGCTCGCTAAGTCAAAAACCCGCAAAGGGCGGCTTAGGCAAGAATGGGTAAGAGCTCGCTAAGTTGAAAATCCGAAAGGACGGCTTAGGCAAAAAAATTAGAGCAAGTAAATAAAAGTAGATAATGCTTGGAAAGCAAACAAAAAGAGTCATTCATCCCAAGAAGGGTCATTCATTCCAAAAAGAGCCATTTATTCCAAAAAGAGTCATTCATTCCATGAAATATCAAACCAATCAAAAGAGTCAAGCCATAAGTCCAAAAACGTCAAATGAACCAAAAAAAAAAAGAGAGTAGACAATAGAGTCAACCCTAGGGTCTAAATCCTACGCCTCCTACGTGGGGCAGAGTCTTCGGTATCTTCCTTAGCTCCAGAACTCTCTGTAGCATCTGTCTTCTCCTCGTTAAGAGGAATCACCTCCTCTCTCTCCAACTCCTACAGCAAGGCATACATCCTGGGTTTTTCAACGGGCCAAACTTCAGCTATAAACCAGGTCCTATACTCCGGAGTAGGCTGAACAAGGGAAGGCTCAGCAAAAGGCTTGATCATCTGATGGTCTCTGACCCAAGTCTGTAGAACAACTCGGGTAACTCCAGGGGTAATAGGGGAAGCAATGGTAAGCCCAACTGGAAGGGGAACCCTCTGATTAATCCCCATCTGTCTGAGGACCCGGGAAGCACTATACCATGTGCTGTGGGTGAAACCAAGGAGATAGACATGGTTGTGCATGGCATTTGCCTCCATGAAGCGAGGAATTCTATACCAAGGGACGAACCATAACAATTCTTCTGGTCCAAGCTCAAACAACCAGATAGCCCACTTAGCCATGGAGGGAAAAGAAATCTGGATTCTCCTGGTACGGTACTGCAAAGGGTTATATGTCAAGGCATTAGGAGCAGCAACCACTCGGAGATGGTCTCTTAGCCAAACCTGAAAAAATAGATCCTTTCTATTTACAAAAAAAAAAAGAGAGAATGAAATTAGAAGAAGCAAAAAGGTATAACAAGATTACCTGAAGAATGATCGGGGTGACGGTCCAGTTCTCAAACCCGAGGGCAGCTCTGTCAAGACTCTGGATAGTCTCAGCCAGAATCATACCACCGATGCAATTAAGCTCTTCCATCTGCCTAACCATGGGGCAAAGCCTCAAATCGCCGAAGCCAGGATCACGATTGAAAAGAAACCCGGCTAATAGGCAGAAAACAAAAGCTCGCATTCTGTGTTTCAGTTGAACCTCATCTTCAAAGTTGGCGGTCAGAAATTCATCAATCAGGGGAAGCAGCATCGCTCTACTCCCATCCATGATCATAGCTTGAGCTTGAGGCCTGGTAAAATTGAAAAGCCTCTGAAAGGATCCCACATAACCAACTTGGACCTCATGCCTTACAAGAGGGGCATTGGGGTCACATCCAATGATTGAACAAAATTCCTCAAAAAGAGGACACATTTCCTCCATTCGAGCACCGAATCTGAAAACATGGGCTTGAGGATCCCAAAATCTAATGCAAGCATGCAAAAAATCCCAATCCACAGCCACGCCCCTAAGGGTAGTAACGGCTTTCAGTCCATACCTTCCCATGTTGATCCTTTCGACGTTATGAAGGCTCTTGGTCCAGTTATGCATCACGTGGTTAAAAAGAGGATTCATTGTTGAGGGAAATAAAAAAATCCTGCAATGAGAAATCTGTTTCTGGCCCGAAAATGCACTCAAAATTCTGTTTTTTTCCAATACATATACTGCCCCTGGGGCCTCCCCGGCGGTCCGACCGCCACCCCACACAGCCTCGATTCCCGTTATATATATATATATATATTTTTATTTTACTTTATTTTATTTTTATCTTTATTTTATTTTATTTTATGAAATTCTTGTGTTTTGGCCCTGTTTAGATTATTTTAGGTACTATTTTTGGGGTTATCTCAGGGATTTATTTTTGAAAATAGATTTCTAAAACAAACATCATACATACATATCTGCTGTTACTAATAAATTAGTGCAGGTTTGTACTTAAGTTCAAATGACAGGTGGAAAATACGAAAAGTACAAAGTACAGAGCAAGAATAATTCAAATACTACAAATATAGTCCAAGACAAATATCAGAATTCAGCGCCGGGCTCTTCGTCTTTGCGGCCTGTTCTGCCTCTCATAAGCAGCATCAATCCAAGCACCAACCAGCTCATCCGACAAAGCAGTGATCAGTGCTGTCATATCAGCAACTAGGCCCTCAGGTACCTGTGAAAAAGACACAATCACAATCAATTTCAAGAGAATTTTATGAATCCTTTTCATGAAAAGTTCTAAAAGAATATACCTGAGTGATGTGAACAAGCCTCCGATAAGGTGCACTCTCCGCACTAATTGGTCGGGAAACCCAACCATCAGGTGCATGATAATGAACAGCATATGGCAACCTCAAGTCGGCTAAAGCAGGGTCCAATTGACCGGTAGCCACAAGGATGGATGGGGGAGGCCTCAAATGTGATGAACTGCTGCTTGCTTCAGTATGTGATGGTCCAGCCCTGAAAGCAGAAGCCCTAGTCCTAGAGGAAGAAGGTCTGTTAGCTCGCCAGCTGGAAGAGGGATGGTCTCCCGGGGTGCTGGAAGTAGGGACTGAAGAGTGGGAGGACCGATAGGGTGGTGCAGAATCAAACCGGGCCCCAATGTGTGGCATCAGTCGCTCAAGACAGTAGATATCATAATCTTCTTCATCCGGGGCAAAGGCCGATTCGAAGGGATCACCCGCATACTGGGACGCTGTAACAGGCAGAAGCGTCAGAGACAGCATGTCATCAGGGGGGTCCAAGGGAGCTATACGGAAGCCGGCAATCTGGAAAGTCACTCTCTCAGCGAGATAGTATCGTCGATACTCTGGATGGGGAAGTATGAATCGACGGTGAGTCAGGGTCTGTGATCGCTGAAAGCTGTGATCTTGAGCAATCCACTCTGTCAGCTGGTTAGACATTGTTGTAAATGCTACCTGTAAAAATTTATTATGTTAGTGAATCATTTTCTCTAATATAATAAATAACGATGAAGATAAAGTATTTACCGAGTTCATGGAGCAACTGTCAAAGAACGATCTCAGCTCTCTGATAGGAAGCTTCCTCTTTGGTGCTACTATCCTCTCTTTATACCACCTCCAAGCAATGGGAGAAAGAGGATCCACAGGGGCAAGTGGCTCACGAAGAAAAGGGGCGACATCAGGAAAGTACTCATGAGCCCAAGTCTGAAAAAATGAAGAAGAGATCAGAGTCGGTGTATGCAAGGTGAAGGAAATGTTCTTTACATTACCTCCCAGAAGTAATACAGGCCACATGGAGCAATGCGGGTATAGCAAAGGTCTGACATGTCGTCATACAATTTACACAACATCATGCTAGCCCAATCATATGTCTGAAGTCGTGTCAGGTCGGTTAGACTCTTCAGTACATTGAGATTCACTGCATCCTTTCTGTTTGCTAAGAAGGAGCTAGCAAACAGGAGGATCATGGTAAACCTGGCCGCCTGATCAGCAGTAAGATCGCCTACCTCATAGCCAGTATAGATGGCTGGCGCCTGCTCTACAAGCCACCTCCTCTGAATGCAGCGAGGTGCCTGATGTCGAGGGTAGTCAACCCCGATTAAAGTGACCATATCGGCTGAAGAGATGTCATGCCGCCAGTCATTGTAGTACTCCACCATCTCAACGCCAAATGGAATCCCAGAGATGACGGAAAAGTCGGTGGGCGTCATCGTCATCTCCCCCCAAGCAAAATGAAAGGTATTAGTGGTGGGCCACCATCGCTCAGCCAGCGCACAGATCAAATCTCTATGGATATCTCTACCCGCATCTATAGTCCTCAAATGGTGGAGGAAAGCAGGTCTGATTAGATCCCCCATCGGATGCTCGGCATCAAAGACATAAGCCGGAATAGTGCTCATGGGTCTTTCCGCGAGAGATATCCTAATCGAAGTGTCCTAAAAAAAATCATCATTATTGTGGATAATTTCGGGGGCAACTTCAGAAAAATTTAAATTCTATCCCCAGTCGGGTGTGACTTCCTAAAGGATTATTTCTAAGTTCTTTACTAGAAATAATTACTGATGGCAGAAAATGGTGAAACCTGGTATTACCCTTGATTCATTACTAGTACATGTAAAGGAAGAATTCTTAAAAATTTGTTTCTAAGTTCCTTACTAGAAATAAATAAATTTCCTAAACATGCATACTAGGTAAGTAAAAGATAAGGTACTTACCTCGTAACAGCCGGTCCTGGAGCTGTGCTTCTCCTCCTCAAGTAAAAGATTGCAGGGAGGGAGTGGGATCTCGAAGTCTTCAAAGCCAGTGAAATCTATTGTTGAAAGAAAGTTTGAAGAAAATTGAAGAAAAAGAAAGAATGAAAGCAAATGAAAATGGAATTGAATCATCCAATTTATAAGGAAAATGTGAAATCGCGGGTCTTTTTGCACCTCGCTCAAAATTCTCGTTTCAGATGACCACTGAGCCCCATAAATCATTTTTATGGGCCCCAGTGGGGGGCAATTGTGAATATTCGAATTTTGAGGCTCGGAAAGCCGATTGCAAAAGACTAAGCCAGACCGGTCGACCGCGGCAGAGTTCACCAAAAATATACCTTCATGGTACTTGAAATGTCCAGAGCGACGCAAGGATCACAGGTATGGTCTCAGAATAATTTTTGGAGGTCCGCAGCTCCCAGAAAATCAGTTTGAACGAAAAAATGCAGATTTCGGTGTGGTTTTGGGGTGAACCACTGGGACCGGCGGTCCGACCGCCGACCGATCGGCGGTCAGACCGCCGTCTGTGTCCTTTCCCATTTTTTCGGCGACCACCGGCGGTCTGACCGCCGTCCAGCCCGAATTTCGCCTATAAAATGCTTCTAAACTTTCAAAAAAGAGGTTGGACTTTTTCGGGTGGGCCTCATGATGTCGAATTCTTTTCACGCTTAAAAACTCTTATTGGACTTTTATTTGCAAGAATCTAACCTTGTGTGGCAGGGATTAAGAATCATATTTCAAGATCTAAGAAAACAAGACCTGGAACTTCGAAGTGGAAGGACCCTAAACAAGGTAGTATGATAATTCATCATTTGTCAATTCAAGCATATCATAAAGCATCCTATCTTCTTTTTAATTTCTTTTCGGTCAAAGACCTAATCCTTTTAGGTCTAAGGCCTAATTAACTAATCAATCAACACTTCGGCATGAAGCCGCGAATCAATCAACTTTTTGGCACGGAGCCTAAATTGTATCTTTTTGGTACAAAGTACCTAAATTTCACAATTAAAATCAATCTTTTGGCCAAAGGCCTAAATTGCACTATTTTGGTACAAAGTACTTAAATTTCACAAATTTGCACTAAGTGCTAAAATTAACTTTGGCAAAAAGCCCGACAAATGCATGAAGCATACACACGCACATGCATGAAGCATAATTTTCATCGCCTTTAAATAGGCTTTTCCGAACTACATGGGCTTTGATCTCTCATAAAAAAATGAGAGTATGTAGGCATATTTGAGATTCACCTCAAATAACAAGTCCGCAATTTACTAACAATCTATTCTTCTTCCTTTCTGTGTTCCTTTTGGATTCATTTCTAAATTGGATAATTAATCAAATACATGACATAGTCCCCGAATCCTCCTTGGGTTCGTAGATTAGAAACCTTTACATTGGATGCATTAATTGGAGTAAAACAAGGGTTTTCTTAGTTTTTCCCTTTGAACAAAATAAACTGAGTGGCGACTCCCGACAACGAGTGAACTTTCATCCGAATCCTTTTCGGGTGGAAAATCGAGGTTCACAGGATATAAAAGAGAAGAATGAGAAAAGATGAGAAAAATGTTGATATAATAAGGCAATGAGCCTAGTTTGATTATGAGAAATGCAATGAGAAATGAATTGCGAAAGAGATTGATAATGAGATAAATGAATTAATTGTGTGCCTAGTATGTTATTCACTTTTCAGAGTTCTGGGTTTGGAGGAATGCCTATGAATCGCTCGGCAGGTGAAAAGACCGGATCGTATGCCGAGCCCAGCTGAAAAATGTGAAATACAATGTTTTTAAGGTGAAAAGACCGGGTCGTAACCTCAAAAACTGTAACAGTCTAGCCGGGTTGAGGTCTAAGATACTGGGGCCCTAGGGTCTAGCCGGGTTGAGGTCCAAGAGACTGGGTCAGTTACATTATCCATGGATATATATATATATCACTTACGGGCTTGATGAATGTGATTATGGACCAAAGCAGTAACTCTGAACTTTGAATAGCATATTAGATCCTTTTTGGGCCCATGCTTGTCTTTGCTTAAATGTGAATCATGAATGATGAAACAATTGATTAAGATAATGAAATGTAATGTTATAAAATATGATATTCTTGTGTATTGTTTATAATGTTTGAAAATATGACATTGGCTTTACATTGAAGCATATTGTCATCATAGTTTGTACCACTAAGCATATTGTCATCATTGGCACTAAAGAATGTTATTTGTTGGATGTGGTGTTGTTGGTGTCGGAATTAGGATTTTTGGCCTAACACGCCCATAAACACGGCCAAGTCTTTGGGCGTATCAATGGTTCTATTTTCTGGATGGGTGACACGACCAGTGACAAGCCCATGTCACTGAGCATGTCATAGCTTCTGTGTTGGAGTAGTATTGACACGTCCAGTGACATGCCCATGTCACTGAGCGTGTCATAGCCACTGTGTTGAGGGAGGATTGACACGTCTAGTGACAGGCCCATGTCACTGAGCATGTCAAAGCTTCTCTGTTGTGAGTTTAGGGCACAGTCAGGGACACGCCCGTGTTGTTGAAAGTGTCATGTGCAAAGTTTGCCCTAGTTGGTTATTATCTATATTATCTTATGTGTATATCTAAGTGAGTGTGTATCATCACCTTTGGATTAGGTTTTGAAGAGATTGAGTTGCCCTAATCCAAGTGTTGGAGGATTCTTGGAAGAGGAAGTGTTTAGATTGGTGTGAGTTGCTTTTGACGTAAATACAAAACTTGAATGATTGCATACATTTACATGACATTGAGACTTAACACATTTAATTGAGAAATGTGTTAAGTTACTTGATATATTATTGATGAATGAGTTATATGTTATGATATACATAATGTTGATTGATGTGATGAGATATGTGAAATATAATGGAATAAATTTATATGGATATAAAAGAGAAGAATGAGAAAAGATGAGAAAAATGTTGATATAATAAGGCAATGAGCCTAGTTTGATTATGAGAAATGAAATGAGAAATGAATTGCGAAAGAGATTGATAATGAGATAAATGAATTAATTGTGTGCCTAGTATGTTATTCAATTTTCAGAGTTCTGAGTTTGGCGGCATGCCTATGAATTGCTGGGCAGGTGAAAAGATCGGGTCATAAGCCGAGCCCAGCTGAAAAATGTGAAATATGATGTTTTGGAGGTGAAAAGACCGGGTCGTAACCTCCAAAACTGTAACAGTCTAGCCGGGTAGAGGACCAAGATACTGGGGCCCTAGGGTCTAGCCGAGTTGAGGTCCAAGAGACTGGGCCTGTTACATCATCCATGGATATATATATATATCGCCTACGGGCTTGATGAATTTGATTATGGACCAAAGCAGTAACTCTGAACTTTGAATAGCATATTAGATCCTTTTTGGGCCCATGCTTGTCTTTGCTTAAATGTAAATCATGAATGATGAAACAATTGATTAATATAATGAAATGTAATGTTATAAAATATGATATTCTTGTGTATTATTTATAATGTTTGAAAATATGACATTGGCATTACATTGAAGCATATTGTCATCATAGTTTGTACCACTAAGTCTATGGCTTAGCTCGATTATGGTTCATCGCGCAGGTGACAAGGTAGATCCGGTTGAACCGGAGAGTTCATCTAGACCGAGTCGAGTCTAGGCTTGTGAAGTGTTGATTTTGGACTTCAAGATCAAAGACGAACTGCCAAACATATATAAACTTTATATTTTGTACATATTGATATGTATGTATATATATGTATATACCGCTACATTTTTTGCTGCATAATAAATAAATGTTTTACCTATTACGTTTTATAATACAACTTAAATGTTTTAAGTTTCTTATATTGTTAAATTGAAAGATTTGTTTGGTTTAAAATAGACCGTAACATTTCCGTATCCTGTATACGTATATTACAGATATGGTTATATGTAGTGTGCATATATGGGGTATAGGGGTGTTACAACTGTTTTGCTATCAGAGCCTAGGTTTGAGATTCTCAACTTATGTGAATTGTAAGAAAAAGAAAATTTTGATTTTAAAATATGGTTTTTGGATAATATACATGCTTTAGCACTGGTAGTTTCTGATTTTTGATGAGGCATATTCTGCTGTGTTTGCAGATATAAGTAGTGATGGCGTCTCAGTCACGTCAGTCTATAGAGGGTAGTGCTGAGAGTGTAGCTCCTGAAGAGGGTAGAGATGGAGCTAGGGTTGAGAGAGCTGGAGAGGCACCTGCTCCTGTGCCAGAGAGACCAGCAGCTGATGAGATTCTGCCGGTTTGGTTACGGCATATGGTAGAATTATTTAGGCAAGCTCTAGTGCAGCAGCCACCACCTCAACCATAGCCACAAGTACCGGTGAGACAGTATGATAAATTGAGGAAATTTGGGGTTGAAGATTTCTTTGGTACTACAGATCCTGCAGTAGCTGAGCAGTGGTTGGATAGAGTTCAGAGGATATTTATCCAATTGCAAGCCACTCCTGAAGAGAAATTTGATTATGCTAGATCACTTCTGCAAAGAGATGCTTATGATTGGTGGAAGACGGTTCCACATGCCATGGATGATCCACCAACCTTGTCTTATGGTGATTTCCTGCGGGAGTTTGAGCAGAAGTATACTCTAAGGGAGTATAAGGATGCTAAGAAGATGGAATTTTTAAATTTGAGACAGGATAATCAGACAGTGACAGAGTATGAGATTGAGTTCATCCGGTTGAGTCATTATGTCGGTGGGATTATTTCAGATGAGATTGACCGGTGTAGGAGATTTGAGGAAGGATTGAGGCCCTCTATTATGTGTATTGTTGCTGGTTCTCGATAATAAGACTTTTCTCAGTTGGTTGCAGCAGCCAAAAGTATTGAGAGAGCACAGGGTATTGCAGCAGCTGCTACTGAGGAGGAGACTAGAGTTAGGAGACCCCAGTTTGAGGCAGGGTCTTCATCTGCAAAGAGAGGCCGAGGAGGTCATTTTCAAAGGTTCAGTAGGGGCCAGAGGCAGCCTGTTAGGTCAGTCCCACATCAGAGGCAAAGATCAAGGCCTACAGTTTCTGTGGCTTGCGCACCAACCCCAGTGGCTCAGAGGTCTACTCCACCTACATGTGTCTATTGTGGTAGAATACATGGGGGTGTTTGTTGGAAGATTGGTGGATCAGCTTTATGTTTCAGATGCGGATCGCCTGATCATTTCATCAGAGATTGTCCTGATTACAGGAGGATAGGCAGGTAGATTCTGTAGCTTCTCGACCTAGTGTGAGAGGAGGTCGAGGGGGCAGAGGTTTCAGTAGAGGTGGTCTACCCGGGATCAGTCAGAGAGGAGGCTCTACATTTAGAGGTAGCAGGCCAGAGGAGGCTGGGCCTTCTCAGCGAGTGTATGTGATGCAAAGGCAACCGGATGCTTCAGCTGTCATTGCGAGTACATTTTCTTTATTTGACATTTCAATTCTTGGTCTAATTGATCCAAGATCTACTCATTCATACATAAGTGCATCTATTTTGCCTGTGTCTGAATTGCATACAGAGTCCCTAGGATTTGATGTCTTGGTGACAAATCCTTTAGGGCATAGTGTGGCAGTTAGCAAGGTGCACCGAGATAGTTTAGTTGTGGTGCAAAGTGAGGAGTTTCTTGGTGATTTGATTGAAATGCCTTTTAAGGAATATGATTTGATCTTAGGCATGGATTGGTTGTCTAAGCATGGACTATGGTAAACTGTCAAAAGAAGTGTGTTATCCTGAGAACCGGTGATGGTAGAAGTGTGATGGTATCTAGTGAGCAGAGACAACTTGCATCCATGTTTGTTTCAGCTGTTGCAGCTAGGAAGTTGGTTCAAAAAGGGTGTGATGCTTATCTTGCTCATGTTGTAGATACCAGAGTAGTAGATTTCCAGCTTGATAGTATACCCACAGTTGCTGAATTCCCAGATGTGTTTCCCGAGGAGTTGCCAGGGATGCCCCCTGAGAGAAAGGTTGAGTTTGGTATTGATTTGTTGCCTGGTACCACTCCTATCTCCATTACTCCCTATCGAATGGCACCTGCTGAGTTGAGAGAATTGAAGGTGCAATTGCAAGAGTTGTTGGATAAAGGGTTTGTTTGCCCTAGTGTTTCTCCGTGGGGAGCTCCTGTTTTGTTTGTAAAGAAGAAGGATGGTACTTTGAGACTGTGCATCGATTATAGGCAATTGAATAAGGTAGCTATCAAGAATAAGTATCCTTTGCCTCGGATAGATGATCTCTTTGATCAATTGAAGGGAACAGCAGTATTTTCCAAGATTGATCTGAGATCAGGGTACCATCAGTTAAGAGTCAGAGCTGAAGATGTATCTAAGACAACTTTCCGCACAAGGTATGGGCATTATGAGTTTTTAGTGATGCCTTTTGGATTGACGAATGCACCAGCAGTTTTCATGGACTTGATGAACAGGGTGTTTAGACCCTATTTAGATCATTTTGTGGTGATCTTTATTGATGATATTTTGGTGTATTTGCATAATAAGTAGGATCATGATAAGCACTTACGAATTGTATTGCAGACTTTGAGAGAGAAGTAGTTATATGCTAAGCTGTCCAAGTGTGAGTTTTGGCTTGATCAAGTGACTTTTCTGGGTCATGTAGTTTCAGCAGATGGTATAAGAGTTGATCCGAGTAAAGTTGAGGCCATTTTTAATTGGAGTCCACTGAAGTTAGAAGTTTTTTGGGTTGGGCAGGCTATCATCGATGGTTTGTGAATGGTTTTTCTTTGATAGCTACTCCACTCATCAGATTACTTCGGAAGGGAGTTAGATTTGTGTGGACAGATCAGTATAAAGCAAGCTTTGAGCAGTTGAAGGAGATGTTGACTCAAGCTCCTGTTCTTACCTTGCCTGTGGAAGATAAACCATATGTGATTTATAGTGATGCTTCACATAGTAGTTTAGGATGTGTTTTGATGTAAGAAGGTAGAGTCATAGCTTATGCTTCCCGGTAGTTGAAGCTGCATGAGTTGAATTACCCGATGCATGATTTGGAATTGGCAGCCATAGTTTTTTCTTTGAAGATTTGGCGACACTATTTGTATGTGGAGAAGTGTTTCATTTATACGGATCACAAGAGTTTGAAATATTTGGGGGTTCAGAGAGAGCTGAATCTTCGGTAGAGATGGTGGTTGGAGTTGATCAAAGACTATGACTGTTTGATTGATTATCATCCTGGTAAGGCAAATGTTGTTGCTGATGCCTTGAGTCGGAAGTCTTTGGTAGGTTTGACTGCTTATTCGCTCTCGTTGCTTGTTGAGTTGAGAGTGCTGCATGCTAGTTTCGAGCCTTGTAGTGATGGTGCTTTGTTAGCTCATTTGCAATTGAGACCGGTGTTGCTGGATCAGATTAAAGAGCTCAGTTGGCTGATGAGAAAATGCAAAAGTTGTATCAGATTGCCAAAAAGGAGAGAGCTGAGATTTTCTTGTGAGAGGTGATGATTGTTTATGGTTCAAAGATAGATTATGTGTTCCTGATGATGCAAGACTGAGAAAGATTATTTTGGAGGAAGCACATCAATCAGTTTTTACCATGCGTCCTGGGAATACCAAGATGTATCATGATTTAAAGCAACATTATTGGTGGTCAGGTATGAAGAGGGACATAGCGTAATTTGTATCTAAATGTCTCACTTGTCAGAGAGTGAAGGTAGAGCATCAAGTTCCAACAGGGTTGCTCCAACCTTTATCAGTGCCTGAATGGAAATGGGAACGTGTGACAATAGGTTTTGTGATTGGTTTGCCGTTGACTCAGAGGAAGCATGAGCCATTTGGGTGATTGTTGATCGGTTAACAAAGACAGCTCATTTCCTTCCAATTCAAATGGATTATTATCTGGAGAAGTTGGGTGAGATAGTGAGATTGCATGGAGTCCCAATTTCTTTGGTGTCTGATTGAGATTGTCGATTTACTTCAAGGTTTTGGAAGAGTTTACATGGTGTTTTGGGTTCTCGATTGCACTTTAGCACTGCTTTTCATCCGCAGACAGATGGGCAGTCAGAGAGAGTGATACAAATTTTAGAGGACATGTTGAGAAGCTGTGTCATTGATTTCTCTGGGAGTTAGGACAGATTCTTGCCATTTATGGAATTTGCTTACAACAACAGTCATCAATCTAGTGTTAGAATGGCACCTTATGAGGCATTGTATGGTAGAAGATGTAGGACGCCTCTATGTTGGAATGAAGTTGGAGAAGGCAAATTGGTTGGTTCTGAATTAATTAAAGAAACGAAAGAGAAAGTGAAGATAATTCGGGATCGGTTGAAAGCAGCTTCAGATCGGCAAAAATCTTATTCAAATTTGAAGAGGAGAGACATAAAATTCAATGTAGGAGATAAAGTATTTCTGAAAGTCTCTCCTTGGAAGAAGATTTTGAGATTTGGCCGTAAAGGGAAGCTGAGTCCTCATTTTATTGGACCTTATGAGGTATTGGAGAGAATTGGACCAGTTGCTTATCGACTTGCTTTGCCGCCTGAATTGGATAGAATCCATAATGTCTTCCATATTTCTATGTTGTGGAGGTACAGATCAGACCCATCTTATGTTTTGTCAGTTGAATCTATTGAGGTGAGTCCAGATTTGACTTTTGAAGAAGAACCTGTGGCTATTTTGGCACATGAAGTGAAAGAGTTGGGAAATAAGAAAGTGCCACTTGTGAAGGTTCTTTGGAAGAATCATGCTAAGGAAGAGGCGACTTGGGAGAGTGAGCAAGTGATGCGAGACTAGTATCCCTAGATGTTTCAGATTTAAGATCAGGTAATTTCGAGGATGAAATTTATTTTTAGAGGGGGAGAATTGTAATATCCCAAACTATACCCTAAAATTTTTGGAATGAGTATTGTTGAAATTGGATTAAATAATTTTAAAGTGTGTGTAGAGGATTAAGAGAAAAGAGAAGTGTATATGTTATATATATTGAGATATATATAACATATACAAGTCAATTATTTAGTTGGTCAAATAAGATTTATGGAATATTTGATAAATGGAAATTAAGTGGAAGTGGATGATGATATTTATGAATATTATATTATTAAAATTGCTTGGTTGAGATTTAAAGTAAGCTTTAGTGGTTAAGAGAAGAGTTGAGTGGGTTGACTTTCATTTTCTTCTTCTTTTCTCTTCTCTTTGGCCGGCCATCTCCGTAGCAAGAAGGAAAGAGAGATTTTGCTCTTCCTAACTCAAGATTGAAGGGTGTTTCAAGTGATCAAGTAGGAATTCTAAAGGTTTTCATCACTTTTGGTAAGTTTTCATCTTGATTCTTTGGTTTTTCTTTTAAGTTTGTGAATTGAGGTTGTTGATTGGTTGTTGTTGATATGTGTATGTTTGATTGTGGTGTGTTTGAGAGTGTTTGGTCTTATTGGCTTTGATTTTGGGGTTGGTTTGAAGGAAAGGTTAAGTTTGGTGATGGAAAGCAAGTGTTGTGTATTGTGTATGTGTTGAGTTGTGATGATGGTTGTGATTGGTGTTTGATGCTTGTTTTGGGTTGTTTTGGTATTTATGCAAGTTTAGTATGGTTTATTGATGGTTTTGGGTAAGATTGTTTGGTGTGTTAAAGGGTAAAGTATGTTATTTGTTGGATGTGGTATTGTTGGTGTCGGAATCAGGATTTTTGGCCTGACACGTCCATAAACACGGCCAACTCTTTGGGCATGTCAATGGTTCTGTTTCTGGATGGGTAACACGACCAGTGACACACCCATGTCACTGAGCGTGTCACAGCTTCTGTGTTGGAGTAGTATTGACATGTCCAGTGACACGCCCATGTCACTGAGCGTGTCATAGCCACTGTGTTGAGGGAGGATTGACACGTCCAGTGACATGCCCATGTCACTGAGCGTGTCAAAGCTTCTGTGTTGTGAGTTTAGGGCACGGTCAGGGACACGCCTGTATTGTTGAGCGTGTCATGTGCAGAGTTTTCCCTAGTTGGTTCTTATCTATATTATATTATGTGTATATCTAAGTGAGTGTGTATCATCACCTTTGGATTAGGTTTTAAAGAGATTGAGTTGCCCTAATCCAAGTGTTGGAGGATTCTTGGAAGAGGAAGTGTTTAGATTGGTGTGAGTTGCTTTTAAGGTATG
The DNA here is from genome assembly GCA_947685225.1 of Garcia nutans. Classification (NCBI taxonomy): domain Eukaryota; kingdom Viridiplantae; phylum Streptophyta; class Magnoliopsida; order Malpighiales; family Euphorbiaceae; genus Garcia; species Garcia nutans. The sequence continues at coordinate 22,788,904 of CANTUV010000007.1, read as the reverse complement.
TACAAAACTTGAATGATTGCATACATTTACATGACATTGAGACTTAACACATTTAATTGAGAAATGTGTCAAGTTACTTGATATATTATTGATGAATGAGTTATATGTTATGATATACATAATGTTGATTGGTGTGATGAGATATGTGAAAATATAATGGAACAAATTGATATGGATATAAAAGAGAAGAATGAGAAAAGATGAGAAAAATGTTGATATAATAAGGCAATGAGCCTAGTTTGATTATGAGAAATGAAATGAGAAATTAATTGCGAAAGAGATTGATAATGAGATAAATGAATTAATTGTGTGCCTAGTATGTTATTCAATTTTCAGAGTTCTGGGTTTAGAGGCATGCCTATGAATCATTGTGTAGATGAAAAGACCGGGTTGTAAGCCGAGCCCAACTGAAAAATGTGAAATATGATGTTTTTGAGGTGAAAAGACCGGGTCGTAAGTCTCAAAAACTGTAATAGTCTTGCCGGGTTGAGGACCAAGATACGGGGGCCCTAGGGTCTAACCGGGTTGAGGTCCAAGAGACTGGGTCTGTTACATTATCCATGGATATATATATATCACCTATGAGCTTGATGAATGTGATTATGGACAAAAGCAGTAACTTTGAACTTTGAATAGCATATTAGATCCTTTTTGGGCCCATGCTTGTCTTTGCTTAAATGTGAATCATGAATGATGAAACAATTGATTAAGATAATGAAATGTAATGTTATAAAATATGATATTCTTGTGTATTGTTTATAATGTTTGAAAATATGACATTGGCATTACATTGAAGCATATTGCCATCATAGTTTGTACCACTAAGCCTATGGCTTAGCGCGATTGTGGTTCATCGCGCAGGTGACAGGGTAGATCAGGTTGAACCGGAGAGTTCAACTAGACCGAGTCGAGTCTAGGCTTGCGAAGTGTTGATTTTGGACTTCAAGATCAGAGACGAACTGCCAAACATGTATAAACTTTATATTTTATACATATTGATATGTATGTATATATATGTATATACCGCTACATTTTCCGCTGCATAATAAATAAATGTTTTACCTATTATGTTTTATAATACAACTTAAATGTTTTAAGTTTCTTATATTGTTAAATTGAAATATTGGTTTGGTTTAAAATAGACCGTAACATTCATGTATCCGGTATACGTATATTACATATATGGTTGTATGTAGTGTGCGTATATGGGGTATAGGGGTGTTACAAGAAAACTATAACAGACGATGTTTTGAGTCATTCAACTTTGTGAGTATTTAAGATGTACATGTGATTATAAATCCTATATTTGTTTAGGTATTTTAAATAATTTATCTTACCTCAATGAATCTATTTATTCTTTGGATTTCATATTCAGAGCCAGGTGGAACTCTTAACGCATACTTTACTTTTAAGACTTTCTTTCATACTTTATTTTAATATTCTCAATATCTATATTATATAATCTAAAAGAGAATATGAAATCATTGTAGATGAACATTTATTTCATATTCTTCCTTTTTATTAGTGTTATTCCTTTTTAGTCTTTGCTTTTGCCATTAATTACTATTTTATTTTAATTAGTTTTATTTTTTTAGCCATTGCTTTTATCATTAATTACTATTTTATTTTAATTTTTGTTATTTCTTTTTAGCTTTTACTCTTATCATTAATTACTATTTTATTTTATTTTAATTAATATTATTTCCTTTTAGCCCTTGCTCTTATCATTAATTACTATTTTATTTTAATTAATGTTATCTCTTTTTAGTCCTTGCTCTTGCCATTAATTACATTTTTTAATTTATTTTTTTATGTATTTATAGTTTGTTATTATGTGTTTTTTTAGAATTTATGTACCCAATTGCCCTTTAAATAATGCTAGAAATACATATGACCTTGGCACTCATTTTTTGCATATCAAACTAAGACTTGGTTAGTGCTTTAATGATCCGAGGGTCAATGAATGTTTTTGGACTACAATCTCTCTTTGCTCTTTTTACTTTCTATCTTTTGTTTTTGTTTTGGTATTGTTTAATTCATGATCAGGACTCCCTTTTAATTGCTTGTGGCTGCGGATCACCCCTCCCTGTTTATCTTTTGTAACATTGGCAGTTTAATTGATAGTCACCGCTCTTCCTCGGTTGCTCTTGCCAATTGCCTTTTTATAGGCAACATTATGGTAATAGTTAAGAAAAATGTGAGTTTGTTAAAAGCGTTCTGCCATTATTATGAATTCCTAAACCAATATGCTAGAAAACTTTTTTTTAAAAAAAAAAGGGAATTAGTGGTTGACTAATTTAGAAATTTTGAACTTGTTGAGCCAAAATGAACTGAATTAGGAACTTTCATAATATACAAAAGAAGACACATAAAGTAAGCGTGATTCAAAATTCTGCCAAATTCTTAAGTTATAAATTCAATCTAGAATGATATCCTCATGTTGCTTAAATGATATACATATTTTATTTTTTTTTATAAATAATTTTAGTCATTTGGTAATGCAAAAGAAAATTTAAAATATATTGCAACAGTTAAGAGTGAAATTGGGAGAAATTAACTAACCAACTTCGAGCACACCAAAAAGGGAACTTTTCAAGCCAACCAAAGCAAGCACAATTTTGAAAAGCGCAAAGATAATAGATAACAAAATTGGAGATTCTTTAAATGCATGTACTAATCAAGAAGAAAATGGAGTGGAGATGCAAGCCAACTAAGACCAATCAAGTCGATCAAAGGTGGATGAGAATGTGGAGACATCAACTTTATCAAAATTGCATAAGTCTTCAAGTCCGTATAAGCCACCAATTCCTTTCCCAAGTAGATTGAAAGGTGAGAAGCAAGATAAATAATTTTCTGAAATCTATAACATGCTCTCCAAGGTAAGTATTAATCTTACCTTACTTGAGGTGATTAAGAATATGTCAACTTATGCCAAATTCTTCAAGAAATTGAACACTAAAAAGAATAGGTATGAGCTGAATGAAAGGGTGATAGTTTCAGGAGTAACAAGTGCTGTTCTATAACACAAGTTACCTTCTAAGCTAATGGATCCTGAAAATTTTATAGTTAATATAAACATAAACTCACTGAATCACACTGAGTCATACTGAGTCATGATTTTTAACTTATAAACACAATTTTCTTATAAACAATTATTTTATTAATTTGTTAATATTTGCTGACTGAAAAATATTATGATATAATTCATAATATTTGTTACTCATCTAATCTTTCTTAAAAATTATTTCAATGAATTTATAAATTTTTTTATACAATTTAGTTTATATTAGCTTATAATTTTTTAATATAATTTTATATTTTCACATAGATTATTTTATTTTTAATGAGCACTCTAAAAGTTCAATTTAAATCACTGCATGGTTTAAAATTTAGCTATTAATATCTCAAAAATAATGATAAAATAAGACTACTAGTTGATTTTAGAGACTAGATTTTAGATATTTGATTTTAAATGGGAAGAGATTTAAAAAAAAGTAAAAAAAAATACTTATAAATTAAGAAAAATGTGACTCAATATGTCTCGATGAGTTTGTATTTATGATTTTAAAAAAATATAAATTAAATGAGTTGTATAATTAAATTGAATATTTAAGGAGTAAACTAACTAAACGAAAAAAGTTTATGAAATTATATATATATATATATATTATTGTCCCTTAGTCAACTAAGAGAGGAAAGGGGGTAATTGCATTTTTAGTTAAATTATTTTTAAAACAATTAAATTAAGGTTCGTGTACTGAAATAAATTGGTTTTTTAATAATAAAGTTTACAAACATAAAATATCAATTGATCAATTTATCTTTTCAAATATTTGCCTTTTTTTTTATTCTATTTTTATGTGCTCATCAAAATAGTTGTTGACGTAGATGATCAATAAATATGCTCAACGATTCACACCTTGTAATTAATTTTCTTTACTAATTTCCAACACAAATAATATCCAAAGCATTTACCCTATGTGATAAAGAAACAAAAGATTAAACTCACGTGCTTGCACGTGAAAATCTTATGGAATGAGAATCCTTGTGACAACGAAGCCGGTTAAGAGGGACCCGACCTGTTGCAAACTTCTACGATGTCCGAGAGAATGTCTCGACCTGTTGACCTGGCCCACCACTTGATTTGTAGGTCCACTTCCACAAATACTAGTATTAGTCTGATGCGTCCCACATACAGCTAAACTTGGGGCCACTTGCACTTGAAAAATAATTTTGTTAAAAAATTATTTAATTTAATAAAAAAAATATTAATTCAAAATTTTCGAATACAATAGCGGAATATAAGCATAAATTTCAAATGTAAGTCTAAATTAAAATTTACGGAGATGAGCAAAAATTTTTAAATTTCACAAACTTGATTAAAAATTGATTAATTTAATTTTTTATATTAATTTAAATTAATTAAATTAATTAGTTGTAAATTATATATTTATTAATAAATTTGATAAAATTTAATAAAATATAATAAATTTAAATGAACCGTCTCATAATAATTAATTTATAAATATAAATTTTTTAATTAATTATTAGTTATCGAATTAGTCGACCATTGAAATTTACTCCATACATCTAAAAATTTGTTTTGAGCTTTAATTTTATATTAAATAATGATAATAATTTTATGAATTAAAGCTTTACGGTCAACTTCCCTTTAACAATATTTGAAAAGAGTCAAAACAAAAAAAAAAGATATTTTATTTTTTACTATAATGAATTGTATTTTATTTTTTGCTTTTATATATATATATACATTGGTTGGATTGGACCGTCCAACCAAATCTACAAAACATGAAATGATGAATCGTGGAAAGTAATTTTAATTTTTGTCACTTGTGAATAGTTATGATTAAGCATCATTCAGTTTTAGCCTTGCTCGGAATTGCCAATTGCAATTGCTTATGTTATGCCATTAGCTATTTAGCTGCATAATGTTCACACTAATATTTTAAGCGGACGTTTATGTGAAAACTTCAATGCAGGTGTCATTTTTCACTTTGACCTCTAAAACAATCAACGGTCAATGAATTATCATTACTTAATCTTTTATCTCAAAATATTAAAAATAACTTCTTCCATATTTCGTTTATTTTTGCTTCATTATGTATAAAAAATTGAAAGTAATTAAATTCTTAGTATTTTAATTTTTAATTTTTTTTATAGAAACGAGTTCAACCGTTAACATAGTAATTTTTTTATTGTATTAAAAGATGCTAGTGATGATTTTTTTTAATTTTTTTTAATTTTAACTTACATTTGGATCGTGAACGTGATAAACAAGATTGAGTAAATGGAAATCAAAAACTATATATATTTTTTGTTCATGCTCCCACCTTGTACATGAAAGGACAATAATTATTTTAGAAGCCGATAACAGGCAGCATTATTTTTTATTGGCTCTTGTTGTTAGACCAATGTACAATGAGCTACACAAGGAACTTACTTGACCTTATAATTTCCATAAGTTGCTACAAATTAATACTTGATTATTTGTATTGTTATATTCTTCTTTTTCTTTTTATATTGAGATGGGATAATTGAAAATTAAAATTTTATCCAATTAAAATATATATGCAATTAACATCAAAATATTATTTTCTATAAATTAAATGTTAATGGAAAGATATAAATGTATTTTTCACTTACACCTAATCATTTAAAAAAACTTAAAATTGTATGTATTTTCTAATTTTATCCTAATTTAAGATTGTGATTATAATTGTATAAGAGTCAAATAAATTAACTAAAATTAAAATTAAAAAATGAAATATATTTATAACTAAAACAAAGTAATTATATTAGTAGTATTGATGAGAATTTCAAAGCAAGCATTCTTGAGAAAAAAAAAATTGCAAAATTTCAGTCAACAAAAAATTCAAATCCAGCAGAAAAACTTAGTTCGACAAGAACTCGTGAAGATATGATGGAAGCTATGATGACAAATCCTATTTCAACAAAGAATCATAGCGACGGAATAAATTCTAATGTCACAAGGAATCCTAATACACATGAATTATTAAAATTAAAATCCAAGTCTTTGTCAAGAGTGAAGAATTAATGTATACAAGAGGTTATTGATATAAAGTAAGAAATTCATATGGAACAAGAATTATTGATGGGCTTGCAAAGGAAATTATTTAGATAAATTTACATTTTATACGTGCTTTTCCGCGCTCACTGATAAGATTGTGAAGAAGAATCTGGAAATTGTATTATTAAGTAAAACAGAATGACAGCAGTGTTTATATATAGTAGCTACAAGTTGCAAACTTACTAACTAATTCAGTTAGAAAAGTCAACAAAGCTTGGAAAAAAAATTAGAATGAGCAGAAGAATGCTCAAATATGCACTACCGCGATCATCTTCTTTTCTTGCACCGTGTACCTCTTCTCGGTATCGTTGAGCTTTCTACTTTTAAAGGCAATAGGATATCCATCCTGCATCAATATTCGCCTATTGCAAAATCAGAAGTATCGATGTGTACTTCAAATGGTTGGAGATAATTGGGGAGCGCTAACCGAGTCCTCCATAATTGCCTTCTTCAGCCCTTCGAAGGCATGTCGGCATCGTGAAGTTCACTCCCAACTTTGCCCTTTTTTTAGTAGATCTAACAATGGAGCAGCTATAGAAGAGTATCCATTGATGAATCTTCTATAATAATTCACCAATCTAAAGAATGATCTTAACTCGGTAACTTTGGTAGGTGGCTCCCAATCTTGGATGGCTTGCACCTTAGATTTGTCCATCCTTAGCTTATCTCTACTGATGACATGACCTAAGAAATTCACCTCTTCTTGGGCGAAGGAAAACTTTTCCTTCTTTATATAGAGCTCATTATCCTTTAAAGTGTCGGACACTTGCCTCAGATGCTCCATGTGCTCCTCCAATATCTTGCTATAAATAACTATATCATCAAGGTACACAACTACAAACTGATCAAGGAAAGGAGCAAGCAACTTGTTCATAAGTGTGAAAAATGTGTTCAGCGCATTAGTGAGGCCAAAAGGCATCACAAGGAATTCATATGACCTATATCTTGTGATACAAGCCGTATTTAGCTCATCTCTTTCGGCTATGCGAACTTGATAGTACCACAATCATAAGTTCAACATGGTGAAGTACCTAGCATCGCCAAGTTGATCAAATAAATCTACAGTGAGTGGATGGGATACTTCTTTTTAAGGGTGATTTTATTGAGTGCTCGGTAGTTAATGCAAAGCCGAATTAACCCATCATGCTTCTTTTGAAATAGAACCGACACACTATAGGGAGCTTTGGAGAGACGGATATAACCGACATTAATAAATTCCTTCAATTACCTCCTTAGCTCTTCTAACTCGGGTCCTTCCATGTGATATGGAGTAAGAGCGGGTGGTTTTCTCTAACCTCTAACTTTATGGCATAATCCACCTGTGAGCAAGGAGTTTCACCCCCACTTCCATGTGGAATGATTCTTACGACTTCGACACTGTTAAGCTCAGGGCCTTAGAGAACACCGGCCTAAATTTAAAGAAAATAGAGTCATCACCCGGACCGGGCTGAAAAATAGAAAGGAGTGGATGACTCGATTTCTAAAGAATCTCTAACCCACTATTGGGTTCAAAAAGTTGGATACATATGAGGAAGGTGAGAAATGACCCAGCACTCCCATAATTCCCGATTCATTGGAACTAGCCTCATTTTCAGGTCTAAATATTATTAAATTCTTAAGCATTATAATATCATCTATAATACATGCAATCATAATAAATAAATATTCATTGCATTAAAATCAAAACAACCAAATAAAATAGACACCCGTACAAAAAAAATATACCCTTACAATAATATCCAATGTCCACAAAGAAAGTAAAATAAATAAAATAGGACACCCACCATAGGTAGAAACGTGTCCCTTATAATAGTCCCAAAAATCTTAAAATAAATTAAATTACATAAACTAAAAATAAGGCACACGCACTAAATGAAAATATGTCTTTTATAATTCCCTTTAAAAATATATATATATTTAAAGAAAAGAATAAAGTAAGGAAAAAATAATACAATACATATGAAAATAAGTGAATAATAATAATTAAAAATAAAAAAAATAAACACATTTTAATATTATCCCATTAAGAAAATATAGGGCGTGACGATGAGGGTCGCGCCTATGGTTTACATGATATGGTTTTTTTGCGGAATTAGGGTTTTATATTTATAGAAATTAGAATTTTAGAATTAAAGCTAGGGTTTTTATGAGATTAGGATTTTAAAGCTGTGATTTAAAATTTTGGTTTTTCAAAATAAGCAAGCTAGTATTTTAAGTAATTAAATGAAGGATTTAAATCAAGTCTTAAGTTATTATGAACCTAAAATAATTAAAAGTTGGCTAACAAGCTATTGGAGGAAACAAAATTGAATGAATAACCTACTTTGAATTTGAAACTAATGAATTCAAGCTATTGAACATGTGTTAATAAAATAAATATGAATTGGAATTGATTAATATAAACTACTAGACTACTGGATATATTTGGAAGAAGAATAAATATGATCAATGTTAAAAAACCAACACTGAAGTTTTATGTGTTGAATTTAAATGAATTAAACTTAGAATGTACCTTCATTTTTTTATTCCACCAAAATTATACTTTGATACAAACTCTTTCTTGCACCAATATGGAACTCTGGATGAACAAAATAAAGACAGTAGATACTGCCTTTATATGGTGTATTGTTTTATGAATTTGATAGTATTCTATGTGTTTAATGGTTGCTCTCTATATTTTGATAATTCTTGCTTGCTCTCTGTTAATTCTTCCCTCATTGTGGCCGTCCAAGATTTTGTATTTATAAACATCAACTAGGGCAACCTAGCTAAGCCCTCTTAACCCGAATCAAATATGTTTTGCCACTTATCCTAGTCTTCTTAGGATCTTACCACAAATTGACTCATTCTCGGTTAAAACCTGCCCATATCAAATTGACCTTGGCCAATTCGATATGGGAAGAGGACCATATCGAATAGGCTTGGCCAATTTGATATGGAGGCAATCCATATCGAATTGGCTTAGACCAAACCATAATGTCCTGATTATATTGTCCCAATTTTAAATGAATCGAACCTAATTCAAAATTATACATGGTTTAACTTGGATTTTATAATTAGAACAAAACTTGGTCCGATTTTTTAAATTAAAATTAAATTGGGCCAACTACACCACCTCTCTTCTTGAAGGAAGTTTCTTTGGTAAATCGGTAGGCATGACGTCCTGGAATTCTTCAGGCACGTCTTGAACTATCTTAGGTGCATTTACCCTTCCATTTATAGGGCCTTCATCTATCTTAATGGTGCAAAGATAAGTTGGCTCCTTCCTCTTCACACCTTTGAAGAGCTGGATTGTGGACACCATCTCCTTGCTAATCTCCCTCTTGACGGGAACAACACATGGTTTTCCCTTCTCTATAATGCACATGGTGTCGGCATAGGAAACCAAGAAAGCCTTCACCATGTTTAAGAAGTCTATGCCTAAATAGAACTTGTTATATTCAATGGGAGCAATAGTGATATCGGCCTTACCTCTCAATTGGCCAATTTTGATATCAGTGCCTCTTGTTATACCATCAATTGGGAGACTCTTGGCATTGACTCCCTTGACGAAGCCTTTCTCCTTGGTGTAGGATAAGCCAATCTTATTTGCTAGCTCCTTTGCCATGTAGACAACATCAACACCAGTATCCACCAAGGCTTGGATGGTCTTACCACCAATCTCGGTCTCCACGTACATATGGCCTCGTGCTTACTCTTCCACTTTGGCTTGAATGGAACAAAGTAGGCATATTAAAGCAAGTCTTCATTCTTGTTACTTTTCCTCCTCCATGAATAAGACATTAATCTTTCCACGCTTGGGGCACTCAAAGGCTCGATGAGGCCTGTTGCATAAGAAGCAAGCAATCTTGGACTTGGAAGCATCATCCTTGTTCTCCTTCTTTCCCTTGCCTTTGTCCCTACAGGGTTAGCCCATCTTAGGAGATTTATCCCTATCTCCCACACCTTTTCCACTATTGGTTGACTTCTTGCCTTGTTCCTTCTTCAAATATTTCCTCTTGAATTCCATTAAGGACACGACAGTGGCCATTTATGGTTGCTAAATCTTGCACTCCTCTCCTTTGGAGTTCTAGCTTAGCCCATCCACTTAGGCCATCCATAAAGCACAAGAGATATCTTTTTGCCCCATGTTCGGAATCTCCAGCAGCAACTTGTAGAATTCCTTCATGTACTCCCTTATGTAGCCTTCTTCATGTTGAAGGCGATGAAGGTTGGCGCTAGCTTCATTTTATGCATCCTCAGGGTAGAACTACTTCTTGAGTCCCCCCTTGAAGTCTTCCCAAGTAATCACACCTTCTTCGTCACCTCACTATGGCGATATTCCTTAGGTAGGGAGTGACGCTCTTCACCCGTTGAGCATCATTGAAGATTCCTACCGCATTAAAGTAGTTCTTGACTCCTTAAAGGAAGTTGTTTATTTCCCTTGCATTCCTTGCCCATTATAGGCTTGAGGCCTTGGAATATCCACTTTGTGGATAGAAGCGGCTTGCATAGCTCCACCTCCATTGGTTATGACAGCCATGCACACACTAAGTTGAGTTTAAAGTTTCTCCACAACTTCTTTAATGTTCATAATCCTTACCTTATAGGCATTCACCTCGTCACCCCTATAGACTCTTGCCCCTCGATGCGTTGTCTATGTCCTTAACTTTGTCCCTCATCTCAGACACAGTGGCATTAAACCTAGCCAACCTTTTTTCCATGGTAGTGATGATGTCCCTTGACTTATCCTTGCGAACCTTCCCACCTTGGGCAGTGCTAGTAGCAACAAAAGGATTGGTAGCTTCTGCCATTCTATTGTGTTGAAGTTTACCCAACCGAGGCTCTGATACCGACTGTCATGGGATTTCTTTCACACAAGTTCAAACCCGTATAACACTAGCAAATTTTGCCCAATACTTGAAAGAATGGTAGTCAACCTTACACCAACAAGAAAAATGTGGAAGCTAAGTAATAAAGAAAGCAATACAATCATAAGAGAAGAAGAAAGGCTTGGAGAATTCTTGAAAGCTCTTATTACTTAAGAACTTGTGAAAGAATTGGATGGTTACAACAAATGAACCCTACACCTATTTATACTACTCCACCTCCTCAATGGACGGTGGTGATCAATTTGATTTGTCCTATAATAAGCTTCTACACAATTCCAATGATATTTTTTGAATATTCTATGGCATATTCCTAAGATATTCTCTAGCATATTCTAGAGAAATCTACACATTTCCATACTATACAACTATAGAACTCTATGGAATACTATAAAATATTCAATAGAACATTTACATATAAGATTCTAGAGAATTCCTAGCGTAATCTCCACTTTGGCTAGGTCACATGCATGTCTTGTGACAATATACACTTCTTCATGCAAATCTCTATAGAGAAATGCATTATTAATGATATCTAATTGTTGTAAACACTAGCTCTTCACAGCTGCAAATGCCAAGAGAGTCCTAATAATGGTGACTTTAGCCATTGGTGAAAAAGTTTCAGTATAATCCACCCCTCCTTGTCGAGTGAACCCTTTTCCCACCAAATGTGCCTTATACCTTTCAATAGTCCCATCAGATTTATGTTTAATTTTGAAGACCCATTTGCACCCAATGAACCTTCCCTCCAGGTAATTCAGTATGATTGTCTTCTAAGGATTTAATTTCAGCATTCATGGCTTCTTACCATTTTGGGTATCTAGCAGCCTAAGAATAAGCCTTAGTTTCTGTAACAGTCATGATCATAAGAGGAAAAACTTTATGAGCAGCAAATAAAAGATTATGACCCAAAACTGATGATAAATGATGAGGTGAACCCTGCAACTTAAAAGTGTTAGGGAAGGTGAAAGACGAATCAATAGCAACCAAACCACAATGATAGTCTTGTAAATAAGATGGAGGATAGCTTGGTTTGATTGATTTTCGAATAATGGGTGGAGAAGCTGAATCAGATTGTGAAGCTGAATCAGTAGAGTGTGAAGAAGTGGCTTTGTGATTGTGAAGGTAAGGACTGTGGAACATAATGAGAAATAGAAAGGTTTGGTGATAATTCAGGAATAATTGTAAGGTCAGGGAGAGAATTGTGATTGGTGGTGGGAAGAGCAAAATCTGTGAGATCATGTCTTTTGCCATTATAAGGAAAAAATGTTCATGAAAGACAACATTTCTAGAGACAAATTTTATTAGATTGCAAATCAAACAATTTATATCCCTTCACCCCTGGTTTGAATCTTAAGAAAATGCATTTGATAACTCTAGGTGTGAACTTATGTTTGTGACTATCTAAGGTAGAAGCAAAAGCAAGACAACCAAAAGCTTTAAGGTTTGAGTAATCTGGAGGTTGAGAGTAAAGGACTTCAAAAGGTGTTTGGTTTTGAAGAACATGTATAGGTAATTTGTTCATAATATGAAAATCATGAGTAATAGTCTCTGGTCAAAAGGTGAGAGGTAATTTGTTTTGAAACAATAACGCTCTAGCTATGTTTAAAATGTGTTGATGTTTATATTCTACTATGCTATTGTGTTGAGGAGTTTCTACACAAGAAGTTTGAAGTTGTATGACATGTTATGAATAGAAGGAGGGCATTTGAAATTCAACACCTCTATCAACTTGATTCTTTTATTGAATTGAACAGAAACAAAAGTACAAAACTGTTGTACAAGGGGTCTGGCCTCAGACTTACGCTTCATGAGATGCACCCAACAAAACCTAGAATGACCATCTACAACAGTTAGGAAAAATCTATACCCATTTATTGATTGTACAAAGGGCCCCTAAATATCAACATGAACAAGTTCAAAGGTAATTAAAGAAGAAGACTAACTGAGAGAAAATTTAAATTTCTTCTATTTTGCCAAAGGACAAATCTTACAGACATAATGAGGTTGAGTATTGAACAGTAAAGTTCCTTGATACAGCTAAGCCTTTTATTTGAATGATGTCCAAGTCTGAAATGCCAAAGATTCTTATCTTCAATAGTTGAGGAATTGGTTTGATTAGAGTATATAGACCACCATTGTGTTTAGCTATACCAATAGTCTTTCAACTCTTCAAGTTCTGTATAACACAATCAGAAGCAGAAAAGGTCAGTTGACAATCATAATGTTGAGTAAGTTTGTTGACTGCAACGAGGTTATAGGTGAATTTTGGAATAAAGAGAATATTATGTAAAATCAAATTACTGTCAAAAACAACATCTCCAATATATGTCACATATGACGTTTGATTATTGGGCATATTTACTGTGAAATTCTCAACCATTCTCCAATTTGAAATATACTAGAATTCACAAGTTATGTGATCTGTAGTTCCTGTATCAATAATACATTGTTGTGAATTAAGATGAATGGAAGCAACTACAGGTTGAACAATAATACCAGTAGGAGAGTCATGTTGTGGCTGCAAAGTAGAAGTCAATCTGCTAGGATTCACTAGAAGTTCATTAGAAGAATACTCTGGCATAGGCTGAATAAGACTTATTAACTGATTGTACTGCACTCTTGTGAATGAATAGATAGCCTCATTGGTTATTGGCATGATAGTGCCTGGTGATTCAGATCCATCAGCAACATGAACACAGGAAATCTGATTAACAGAAGTAACATTGGACTTAAAACGTGACTGTGACTACTGTTTTTGATAAAGAGGATAACTAGGAGGATAACCATGCTTTTTATAACATTTGTCCTCTATGTGACCATAGTTACCATAGCAGGTATACAAGGAACATCTGAAACCAAATTGATTCATTGCATAATTTCTCTGTCCAACAGAACCTTGTTGTTGAAATGAACCATGCTACCTTGGAGTAGGAAAATTCAAAGAACCTTTCGCTGCGAAAGCTACATTAGAGGTCTCACCAATTTGCATCTCAATCTAGCTAGATTGTATATGGCTTTTATGTTGCAGTATCAAAGAGAAAATTCGATTTATGTTAGGTATTAGATCCATCAATATAATCTGTGATCTCACCATAGTAAAATTATCATTTAATCCTCTCATAAACCTAACAACATAATCAGTCTCTAGATAGCTTCTGACAACCTTCAAAGCTTCACAATTACACGCTGGATTACACACACAATTGTGAATAGGCCTCAAAACTACAAATCCATCCCACAAAGTTTGTAATTGTGTGAAATAATCACTTACTGACAAATCTCCTTAATGAATATTATAGATCTCCTGTTGTATATCAGCAATAAGAATTGAATCCTTTTGCGAAAACCTAATTTTCAGATCTTGCCAAAGTTCTCTTGCTGATTCTATCCAATTGACATTTTGAGCAATTGATGGTGAAAGAGAATAGATTATCCATGAAGAAACAATTGTATTATATCTGTTTCATGCACCTAAGAGTTGATCATTAGATTCTAGTGTAAGATTTGTGCCGTTGATAAAATCGACTTTATTCTTTGAAGACAGCTTCTTTCATAGATCGAGCCTATGAGTGATAATGTTTTCCATTAAAAATAGGAGAAACAAGCACAAGCAATGGATTTTCACTTGGATGAACGAAATAGGGACTTGATGGTGAATCTTTAGTTCTTGCAGTTCTTACTGCTGAACTGGTAGTTTGATCAGTTTGTTCAGACATGAAATTGAAAAGGAAAAAAATCAAGAGAAAAATTTTTGTTTTTCAAGAAAATTAGGGTAAATTTTGAAGGAAAAATGAATTAATAAAGGGAAAAGGAAGGAAAAGGAAGGAAAAAGAATGATTGTTGCTCTGGTACTATGATAAGATTGTGAAGAAGAATCCGGAAATTGTATTATTGAGTAAGTAAAATAGAATGACAGCAGAGTTTATATACGGTAGCTAAAACTTGCAGATTTACTAACTAATTCAATTAGAAAAGTCAAATAACCTAAAGACTAATTAACTCAATTCATTAATAAATCCAACTAGGTTATAGCCTTATCACTCACTTTGTACATATACGGGCTCGGTATTTTTTTTTCACAAATACGGATTTTCTTTCTTTTTTAATTATCTTTTAACCATTAAATTTTATTATTTTTATATTTTTTGTGATTTAATTTTATTTAAAAATTTTTATTGTCATATTTTCAATATACACACATAAAAAATAAATATATATAATATATATATATATATAACATATATACTTTTTTTAGTGCAAAATATATTTATATCATCTACAATATATTTACAGTATATCTATAAATCTACAATACTTTTACATAATATTTTTAATATTTATTTAATTTAATTTTTTTAAATTTTTATTTTCAAAACATCCACACAACATTCATACAATATTCACACAATATTCAATAATTTTTATAAAAAATACACACAACTTAACAAATAAAAACATAACATACACACAATATTTACAATATCTATAATACACCTACAAAAACATAACATACACACAATATTTACAATATCTATAATACACCTACAAAAACATAACATACACACAATATTTACAATATCTATAATACACCTACAATACATCTATGTAATATATGCATAATAAAGTTATGTATTTTTTATTATTTTTTCATGTATATAATATTTAAATTTATTTAAAAATAAATTTAATAATATATTTTAATATATTTTATTTTATTTTTATTTTTGAGTGTTATTTATTTTTTATAATTAAAATAAAATTTTTTCTTTTTATAAAAAATATAATTTTTATATGATGAAAAATAATTTAAAATATTAATTTTTATTATTTTATTATAATTTTTTATTTAATAGTGAAGTTTGAAAAAAAAAAAAGAAAAATTTGAAGTAAAATATTAATTATATTGAGGGAAGAAGTATTTTTGAAAAAAAAAAGCTTTTATTTTATTGAAGAATAATGTATTTTTAAAATTTTGCATTAACTTTTTATAAAAATATAAATATTTTTAGTTTTTCTAGTATTTTTATAATAAAAATTATTTTTAGGTAATTATATAAAAATTATAATTATTTATTATTCAAGGTCCAATAATAAATTCAAAAATTAAGAGACCCAAAGAAGTCTTTAAAATGGACAAGAAGTCTTGAAATGGATCTATTCAAGAAATTGGACTTTTGGTAATAATATAGGAGTTTGATAAAATTGTCAGAAAACTCTTTGATATAATAAAAATATCAAACTCAAAAAATTTTTCCAAAATACCAATTGTTTTTTTTTTTATCAAAAAATAGAAAATAGTAAAAAAGCTACAATAAGTTTATATTTAATATATATAGGATTTATACTTAGTATAAATTAGGTTTATACTTAGTAGATATTGGGTTTATTATGCATAAAGTACAAAATTAATAACTTTTTTCATGTATTATATATATACTAATAATAACACATCACAAAAAATAAAACACATGCTGATATACTATACAAATATATAGAATTTACATTTACTATATAAAGAGTTTGTTGAACAAAAATTTTTATATAAATAATTTGTATCAATATTACAAAATGTATAAAATAATTGTGTATCACAATTCCTTAATATAATAGCATTGTTATCATAAAAAAATAAAAACACATATTGGTATATTATACAAATATATAGAGTTTATATTTAATATATATAGAATTTACACTTAGTGTATAGAAATGTTTATACTTAGTATATAAAAAATTTATTAAACAAAAATCCTTATTTAAACTATTTATATCAACATTAAAAAGATATAAACAATTTATATATCACAATTCAAATAACATCAAATACTAAAAAGTTACAATGAATTTATGCTTATTATATATTAAGTTTATTGCACATAAACTGCAGAATATACTATAAAATATATTAAGTAATGGTCATTTTTATTGAAATAATTGTATTTGATGTATATTATTATTATCTAGCCAATAAAAATTAAGAGAAATTTAATTTCAATAAATTGTTTATATTTATCAAAAATTAATTAATCAAATTATAGTATTTTCATAAATTAGAAGTTTTCAATCATAATATTTTACTTAAAATAAAAATACTTTTTCATTATACAATATTAGTTTTTTTTTTCATCATACATTGCAAAAGGTAAATTCATGCGACACGTAACAAGCACAAAACTGTAGAACCTCCTCTTTCTCATTAATTTATTTTTTTAAAATAAATAAATAAAACTTCTCTTAAAAATCTCAAAGAAATTAAATAGTGTAGCCATATAAGGGTTCACAATTAGATATTTCTACGGCTCTTTGGGTGAGAATAGAAATAGAAAAACCCCATTGCAGTAGAAGCAACAAATACAAATAGAGAGAGAGAGAATAAAGAAGAGAGAAGAGAAGGAGAGAGAAAGTAGAATAAGAGTCAATAAACTGCGGAATCTTAAAGAATTACTCGTAAAGTTTTGGGTTATCTTTCTTTTACAAACCCCACCTTTAACTATTACGTGTTTTGCATTTGTATTTTGTTAAAAAAAAAATAAAAATACATTCTAATCTGGTAAAAAAAATTAATACTCATGAAAATAACAAAAAACAATTCTGGTAAAAAAGAAAAAAATTTTAAAAAATAGCTAGTCGTGTAAATTTCCCAATAATTTAGGTCCAAATAAGCTTATAATTCTAATTTAAGTTGCTATTCCATGTAATTAATTAATTAGACTTAATTGGGTTAGAAAAGTTATGCTTCTGCTTAATTATTTCCTACTTAGGTTTTAATTCTTTTCCTTATATAATGGTTTTCATTTAATTAGAAACTCTTTTCTCTTTATGGATTCTTTTACTACTTAAGATTAATATTATAAAAGGACTTGCTGCTTGTAGACCCTTAATTTTAGCCATAAATGAGTTCAATCATAATTAAAAGGGCTAGGTTAAATTCAAAAAGCTTAAATCTAGTCCGGTCAAATTTTAAAAGCTCATATTAAATATAATCTAATTTTAAAAGCTAGAATTAAGTTAAGTCCAATGTTAAATTTAAATATAATCTGATTTTTAAAAATTCAAACCTTCTGTGGTCCGATTTAGAAATGCACTATGCCAATTAGACATTAGTACTATACCCATTAGACATGAGCACTATGCCAATTAGACATGAGCACAAACTCATGTCGAATTGGCATGTGCTCATGTCGACATGAGATCTCATGGCCAACCAATTTGACATGAGCTCTTATGACTAGCCAATTTGACATGAGCATTGATGGCCGGCCTAATTCAGTTTTACTCCACTTTTAAGTGTCCTAATTGTGATAAAAGTACAAAAGACTCGGATAAGCAAGGAGCTCTTCTAGTAGGATTAGGATTGATAAGATTAACCGTAATGCTACTTATAAATAGGGAATTAACAAAAAGAAAGGGAGGGAATTGTTAGCAATTATTAGAATGATCCTTAGCAGCCACGAAAAATAAACAAAGAGACAAGGGCAGTAGCAATCGACATCAATAAACCCTAAAAGTCAGAGAAACACAGAGAGTAATTAACAGCCGAGAGCAAGCAATAGCCAAATATTACAAGAGTTAACAAACAATCTTTGGATTGTATATACAATAGCCATGACTATTAATTAAACACTTAACTGAAAGTGAGGCAAAAAGCTAAACAAGGAGAGACAAAGAGCTTGGTTTAACAAATACTTTGGTGGAACCAACAATGCAGGTTTGATTTAATTTTTATTTTGAATTAATCATCCTCATTGTTATTCGTTAATTGTTTGGCTTTTAATTCCTCCAAAATTACCCAAGACCAATTCGTGTAAATTAATTATTTTCTAGCTTTGTGAACTTTTTGCATCGTGAGACATTAATTCAAAACCCTAACTCATATGATTACAACTTAGTTTCTAAGATCAAACCCTAAATTACATGTGTTGATTTTAGCTTAGTCTTAAAACTCTAATTATATATGTTAAAATTCTAGTTTTAGAATTTAATTCAAAAAACCCTAATTTTTAGGATTAACCCTAATTTTACATAAAAACTATAATATCCCAAAAATTTAAAAATAAATATTAATTGTTGTAAATTAATTAAGGATTTATAAGTCTATATATTTAATTAAGTGAAAAGAAAGGAAAAAGGAAAAAGGGAAGTGTGTATATGTTGTATATATGAAGATATATAAATTATATACAAGTCAACTTGTTTAGTTGGTCAAATGATATTTTAAATTATTAAGATATTAATATGTTATGATAGTGGAAGATGATATTATAATATAATATTATAAATACTTGGTGGAGTTTAAAATAGGGGATTGTGTGGTTTTTAAGAGGTTTGTGAGATTAGTGGAGTTGTTGACTATCTTCATCTTCTTCTTTCTTCTCCAAGAGGGCCGGCCACCATCTTCATCCAAAGGAAAGGAATTTTGCTTCTTGCTAACTCAAGAAATTGAAGGATTTCAAGTGTTCAAGTTAGATATTTGAGGATTTTCTTCATTTTTGGTAAGTTTCCAACTTGTTTCTTTGATCTTCTTTAAAAGTTGGTATGTGTTAATTGGATGGTTGATGTAGTTTGTGTCTATGGTTGATTTTAGTATGTTTGAAGTTGTTTTGTCTTGTTAACTTTGAAATTTGGGGTTGGATTGAAGAAAAATGGTTAAGTTTGGTGAAGAGAATAAAAGTTGTGAGTTGTGTAACTTTGAGTTGAGAAGTTTTGGTTGTGATTGTGTATATTTGTGCTTCTAATTGAGTTGTGTTGATGTTCATACAAGTTTATTGTGGTATTATGATGGTTTTTGTTGTGTTGGTTTGGAGTTGAAAAGGGTATTGAAAGATGATAGTTGGATGTAGCTATTGTTGTGTCGATATCATATTTTTGGCCTGACACACCCAGTGACACGACCATGTCTTTGGGCATGTCGATGGTTCTATTTTCGGTGTTGGTGACACGAGCAGTGACACGCCCATGTTACTAAGTGTGTCATAGCTTCTGTGTTGTAGTAGTATTGACACATGCAGTGACATGCCCGTGTCACTGAGCGTGTCATAGCTACTGTGTTGTTGGAGTATTGACACGTGCAGTGACACGCCCATGTCACTTAGCGTGTCAAAGCTTCTGTGTTGTTGGTTTAGGACACGGTTATGGACACGTTCGTGCTGTTGAGCTTGTCAAGTGTAGAGTTTGCCTTAGATAGTGCTTTTCCTTATTTCCTATGTGTATCACTAAGTGAGTTTTTATAATCACCTTTGGTTTAGGCTTTGAAGAGAATTGAGTTATCAATCCAAGTGTTGAGGAATATCTTGGAAGAGGAAGTTGAAGATGTGTTGTTGCTTTTAGAGGTAAGTACAAATTTTGAATTATTGCATACATTTACATGACATTGGGACTGAACACATTTGGTTGAAAAAATGTGTTAAGTTACTTAATATATTGTTGATGAATGAGAAATGTGTTATGATATGCATAATGTGAATTATGTTGATGTATCAAAGTAAAGTGTTGTAATTTGAAAAGAAATGTGGAATAATGTGATGAGATATGTGAAAACATAATGTAATAAATTGATATTGATATAAAAGAGAAAAATGAAAAAAGTGAGAAAAAGATTATATAATAAGGCAATGTGCCTAGTTTGATCATGAGAAAATGAGAAAGGATTTGAGAATGGAATTATGAAAGGATTTGATAATGAGAAATATGAATAAATTGTGTTCCTAGTATGTCATTCAATTTTCAAAGTTCTAGATTTGGCGGTATGCCTATGAATTGCCTACGGGCTAAACGCTGGGCTAGTGAAAAGACCAGGTCGTAAGCCAGGTCCAGCCGGTAAATATGATATTTTTGGGGTGAAAAGACCGGGTCGTAAGCCTCAAAAATAAATTTTTGAAGCTCGACTGAGTGAAAAGACCAGGTCGTAAGCTCATATCTAGTTGGATTATCCATGAATATATTGCCTACGGAGCTAGACACAAGATGTCATTATGGACCAAAGCAGTAACTCTAAAATTTGAATAGCATATTAGATCCTTTTTGGGCCCATGCTTGTCTTTGCTTTAATATGAATTATGAATTGAGATACAATTGAGTATTATAATGAGATATAATGTTATTAGTTGTGATATTCATATGTGTTGTGCATTGACATTGCATTTGAACTATTGTTATCAAAGTTTGTACCACTAAGCTTTTGGCTTAGCGCGATTGTCGTTCATAGCACACGTGACAGGGTAGATCCGATTGTACCGGAGAGCTCGCTTAGACTGTGTCGAGTCTAGGCTTGAGACTTTGAGATCAGAGTTGTTAGTGGAACATTAAGATCAGAGACAAACTGCCAGCATGTATAAATTTTATATTTTATACATATTGATTTTGATGTATATAAATATGTATATTCCGCTGCTTATTAAAAATGTTTTGGATAAACTTTTGGGTAATGAAGATACATATGTGTTTTAACAAGAAATGTTTCCTCTATTATTTATATAACATAAGTTAAATGTTTTAAGTTCATACAGATTTTTATTATGAAGAATTGTTTTGTTTTTAAATGGTTGTGATATTCTTTTATCCTCTATACGTATATTACATATATGAGTGTATGTAGTGTATGTTTATTGGGTATAAGGGTGTTACAAAAATCCTAATTTTATGTGTTTTAGTCCTAATTTGCACATCAAACCCTAATATTGCGTGTGAAACCCTAATTTTTATTATAAAACCCTAATTTACATGTCAAACCCTAGATTTAGGTTCAAATCCTAGTTTTGTTGAAAACCCTGATTTGACCAACAAAACCCTAAAACCCTAAATTTGCAATTGGAACCTTAATTTTATCCTAATTATATTATGTGTAATTTTATTATAATGTGTTTGATGATGGATGAATGAGTTTTAATTTTTTTTATTGCTTATAATGGATGATTAAATTATGTTTATGGACTTATTATTTGAGATTTCAAGTACTTGTTATTTTAATTATTTATCTTAATTTTAAGAATTTTGAAATTATTATAGAGGACATGTTTCCACCAATTGGTGGATGTCCTATTTTATTTATTTGTATAAATATTTAGACATTTGTAAGGAAATGTTTTCATCTTGTATGGGTGCTTTTTTTTGTTTGATGTGTTTTAATTAATAATATGGCATCCTTTGTTTAAATAATGCTTGTTATATGGATGATGTCATGATAATTAAGGATTTAATAATATTTCCTGGCCCGACTGGGTGGCGACTCTAAATTCTCTTGGTTTAGGCATGTGTTCTTTAAGGCCCAGAGCTTAACAGTGCCGAAGTCGCAAGAACTATTCCATCGGGAGTGGGGGCAAAAATCTTCATTTACAATGGTGACTCCACTGGGGATAAGAGAAGATGATTATGTTGGTCTTTATATTTTTTTATTTTTATTATTATGGTATTATTCATTGTATCATTTAAATTTACATTGCGTGCATGAGTTATGATACCTTGTGCAACCCGTGCTATGTGTATGCAAGTAATACCATACTTTCACTCAAGGTATGGAGATCAAGCATTGCATAACCACTCATAGTCTGTTATCTTTTGATATATACTTGCTATGATAAACTGAGCCTTTTTACCCCAAAGACTAAAGCCTATGTAGTTGGCCTAATAACTTTTCTTAGGTTTACCCTGATTGCTTGTTGAATGACTATGATTGACATATATTGGCTTGAGTTATGGCCCGTTTGGTTTGTCTTTATTCTAATATGACTTAGTTATGGTGTAAGCCCAAATTTATTTTCTTTTAAGCCCAAATCCAAAAATCATTTTTAAAGCTTTTTCAAAATGGGCATAAAACCCTTTTCCAACAAAGACGGGTCAAAAAATTATTTTCTACCTCATGGCCCAAACACAAACCCAAAATTGATTTTTGAAACAAACTTACAATGGGCTTCAAAATATTTTCAAAAGTAGGCTCAAAATCATTTTCACTTTATGGCCCATTTCTCATGATCAAGCTTCCATTAGGCTTTGAAATTAAAATCTTTCTATAAAGGGTCAAAATTTTTTAAATAGGCTTTCAATGAATTAGGTTAATTATGTAATATTATGGCAGAAATGTTGCTTGAATGTTTCATGATGTCAAAAACCAAATGAATTATTGTATTTATATCTATGCATCATGATCTGAATGACTTTACTAGGTAAAAGAATTATTCTATAACATTGAGCTATATATGCTTACTTAGAGAGGGCTCTTGTATAATTACCCATGTCTAGTCGATCTTAGAACATGCTTTGATGAAATTTTGAGGTGAAATTGAACTCTACTTATTTAAGGGAGAGATGATCTAGGCATTGTTTGATGAGCGAACAACTAGTATCAACCATATTAATATCAATCCTTAGTTTGTCTATTTAAGACTTCATGAGATTTTAGCTTGCTTTTTATTGGCTTGTAAACCTTGATAGCCTACCCTGAGCTAGTGTGACACTTATGGCAAGTCCGATGATCTCTGGGCTACCAAGAAGTAAGAAGATTGAAGAAAGGGATGATTCGTTAAGACTATAAGGATAGTTGAAGTTTACCTAAACTAGACCTAATATCTCAGATCTATTTTATCATTGAAATTGCATCAGGGCAACAAAGGATTCATCCTCATTAAAGTGGACTCATGCTACTCTATAGTCAGAAGCATAAGACAGTATGAACAAGTAGACTCTTTTAGAACTAGGACCTAAAAAAAAAGAGAAAAAATGAAAATGAAAATAAAAAAGCTCGATAGGTTGAAAATTCGAAAGGGAGTCCTAGGCAAAAATTAGAGTAGTTCATTAGTTTCTAAAACCTGAAAGGGTGACTTAGAAAAAAATCAGAGCAGCTAGCTTGAATTGAAAACAGAAAAGGGTAGCTAGCCAAGATTGGAAGGAAATTATAAGAGCTAGAATTGAAGATATGAAAGGACGGTTCATAAAGCCAACAAAATTCTTTTTAGCCTACGAGAAGAGTTTGATTTGAATTAGTCTAGCCCAACTAGAGACTCAATTAAAATCAGAAAAATAGTAGAAAGACCATCTTTCATTTGGTTCATGATATCCAATATAGCTGCAAGTTGACAATCTTCAAAGCCCTAGATTTGATATTCCAAAAGAGGGAAAGAGCGGAATGATGAAATCCCATGTCCAAAAAAGAGAGCCCAAATAGCAAAAAAAAAAAAAAAAAAAGGAAGAAGAAAAAGGAAGAAAAATGGTCCTGAGTTTTTGGAAAAAGAAAAACATTAAGATCCTCCTCACTATATCCAGATTTTTGCCAAGAAAATGAAAGAATATTCAAGATTTATCTTTTCATGAAGTAAGATCATAAGATACCTAGAATATGAAAATGATGCCTAGAGTTTAAGAATGTTCTTAGCTACTTATGGCTCCAACAGAAAGTTTACAGTCAACTCCAATTTAAAAATGGCCTTAGCTTAACCAATATCCCTTATAGACCATATTTCAAGCCTGTTAAAGACCTGTTGATCTCTCTTGGCAGTTAAAGTCTATTAGTAGGGATTGTTTGAATAAGCATGCATATGAGACGGACATTATTTAAACTCAATAATACTTTTAGCCAAGTAATGTGTATGTACCTATCTGAAGTGCAATAATTCTTGCTAAAAAAATAATTTCCAAGTTTAGTATGGTAACTAGGGTTGTGATGTTATAGGTTTGTTAATTTGAAAGACAAGTCCTTAGGTATGTTGACACTGCTTTGACAAAGCCAACATTTTATTTAAAAATTAAAATTAAATTTCAAAAAAAATATTTTCTTGTCAAATGAGCCTTCAAGCTTGAGGAAGTATGTTGCACTATTGAACCTTAAAGGACATATTGGGCAAAGGTAGGAATTGTTCGCAAGGTTATGAAGAAGCTTCCAACTAATGCGCTAAATTATGGTTTGAAATGAGTATATCATATATCGTTGACTATTCTGCTTGGGCCCCCCACTACTCATGTTCGCTATATCTTGAAGATGAAGCTATGGATGCGACATCTCCTGATGATCCAAAGCAAAGCCTAAATGAAAATCTTGAAGGTTTCAACGGGAGTCCTATGGCCTATCACCTCAGTCTGTGAGTCACTATAATCATTGTAAGTATTACTCATGCATTCATGCATACACGCATATATGAGCATGTCACATTGCATTTTTGTTGTGTATTCTTTAAGCAACCAATAATGAGAAATAGACATGGCTCCAAAAGGCATGAGAGGCCCATTGCTTGAGAGAGATCTAATCCCATTACAAAAGAAAGAAGAGTTGCATGCTAGCAGAAATGTTGATAAAGTATCCAATAGATTAAGTATCCAATAGAAAGAATTGCCAAATTCTTGAAAGTAGAATCCATTGAAGAATGGAACAAGTGGATAGAAGAAAGCCATAACTCTTAAGTAATAGAAGGTCAGTCAGCTAGAAGAGCTAGAGTAGATGCGTGAAAGAGGTCTATTCCCAATAATAAAGATGAAGATCCATTTCTACCAAGGCATATGGTTTTTCAAGATTTGTTGAAGTATCTAGGTTTGTCCCTAGTGAGATATTAGAGTCGCTCACTATCTAATAGAGATATTCGAGTCGCTCGACGATTGTTTTTATTTACCAAGATATTAGAGTCACTTGGTGGTTTTTATCAAGATATTAGAGTTACTTGATGGTTTTTAATCGGGATATTAGAATTGCCTGATGATTGTTTTTCTTTACCAAGATATTAGAGTTTTTTGGTGGTTTCATTGAGATATTAGAGTCGTTCAATGGTTGTTGTTTCATTAAGATATTAGAGTCACTTAATGGTTTTCACTAGGATATTAGAATCTCCCGATGATTAATTTATTTTTCTAAGATATTAGAGTTGCTTGGTGGTTTTCATTGAGATATTAGAGTCGCTTGATGGTTATTGTTTCATCAAGATATTAGAGTCGCTTGATGGTTTTTACCGAGATATTAGAATTACTCGATGATTATTTTATTTTACCAAGATATTAGAATTGCTTGGTGAACTCACAAAGATATTAGAGTTGCTTGGTAGTTTTCTGTAGGATATTAGACTTGCCCGATAGCCCGTTGAGATATTAGAGTCGTTCAATGGTTGGATACTAATACTCAGTGGTTCCTCACCATAGGGTATCCATCCTTTGGATTTTTATTTGTTTCTCTCTATGTTTTGTTTTGCAGATAATTGGTGCAAAATTCAGAAGCTATATTGTTGCTTTTTATTCTCTTCTATTGAAGTCTCAAATCATTCAAGCAAGGGGGCAAAACTATCGACCCTTAATTTTGGCCGAAATGAGTTCAATCCTAATTAAAAGGGCTAGGTTAAATCCAAGAAGCTTAAATCTAGTCTTGTCCAATTTTAAAAGGTCAAATTAAATACAATCCAATTTTGAAAGTTGGAATTAAGTTCGGTCCAATGTTAAATTTAAACCTGATCTAATTTTTAAAATCCCAAACCGACTCTGATCTGATTTAGAAAGAAACTATGTTAATTAGACATGGGCACTATGCTAATTAGACATAAGTACTATGCTAATTAGACATGAGCACTGTGCTAATTAGACATGAATACTATGCCAATTAGACAAGAGCACTATGCTAATTAGACATGAGCAATATACCAATTAGACATGAGCACAAGCTCATGTATATTTAGACATGCCAAATTCGACATGAGCTCTCATGGCAGACCTAATTCAGTTTTACTCCACTTTTAAATGTCCTAATTGTGATAAAAATAAAAAAGACACGGATAAGCAAGGATGTCTTTTAGTAGGATTAGAATAGATAAATTTGATTACAACCTATAAATAGGGAATTAACAAATAGAAAGGGGGGGGGGGAATGGTTAACAATTATTAGAACGATCTTTAACAACTATGAAATTTAAGCAAAGAGACAGGGGTAGTAGCAATCGAGAGCAATAAACCCCAAAAGTCAGAGAAACACAAAGAGAAATTAATAGCCGAGAGCAAGCAATAGCCAAATATTGCGAGAGTTAACAAATAATGTAATATCCCAAAGTATACCCTAAAAGTTTTGGAATTATTGTTGTATTTGGATTTAGTGTATATGTTTAATGGAAAGAGAAAAGAAGTAAAGAGAGAGTGTATATGTTGTATATATAGTGATATATACAACATATACAAGTCAAAGTGTGGAAGTCAAAAGAAGAGTAATTAATGATTTTAAGTTAATTAAATTAATTAAAAGGAAATTAAGTTAGTGGAAGAGGATATTTTATAATATTATTTTAATTTAAAATTGCTTGGTGGAGGTTTAAAGAGAAAGAGTTGACTTGGTTTTTGCCATTCATTTTGTTCTTTGTTTTCTTTCTCTTTGGGTTGGCCGGCCATCAAAGAAGCAAGAGAGAAAGAGAGTTTTTGTTTTCCAAGATCAAAATTAAAGGATATTTCAAGTGATCAAGTTGGAAATCTACGAAGTTTCATCAACTTTGGTAAGTTTTCCACTTGATTTCCTTGTTTTATTTTAAGTTGTATTTGAGTTTGATGATTGATTGTGGATAGTATGAGTATGTTTGATTGTGGTGTGTTTGAGAGTGTTGGATTTAATTGATTGTGATTTTGGAGTTTAATGGAAGAGTAAGAGTTGTGTTTATGTTATGGTTTTGAATTGGTAATTGATGTATGTTGTGAGTTTGAGCAATTATTATCTTAGATCTTTAAGATGTTTATGTTTAATAAAGTTTAAAGCATAGAATGCATGAGTTTAATTGGAAACAGAAGCATTTTGGATGCCACGACCGTGGCCCTTGTATGCCACGACCGTGGGGGTGTTGGGCAAATTGGACAGGTTCGTTTGCTAACCCACGACCGTGGGGGTGTTGAGGCCACGACCGTGGGGTTGTGAGGCCATGACCGTGGGGTCCTAGATAGTTTTGTTGGCTTATAATTTGTTATCTATGGGTCTAGTATGAGGCTAGTAGGTGAATAATTGTATTAGAATTCATGTGTATGTTTATATAAGTGTGTATTATTCCTTTTAAATTAGGTTGTGAAGAGGTTGAGTTGCCCTAACCTAAGTTTTGAGAATTCTTGGAAGAGGAAGTGTATAGATTGGTGTGAGTTGTTCTTGAGGTAAGTACAAACTTACATGGATGCATTCTTTTACATGATTTTGAGACTTAACATATTTGGTTATAAATGTGTTAAGTAATTTACTATATTGTTAATACAATTTGATTAATGTTATGATGTGTATAATGTGAAAGATATGATGATCATTCAAAATGTATGTGCAATGCAATTGGTTATGATGAATACTTTAATGATGAATTGTTTTAATGTGAATTGAGATATGATGAGATGTGATGCCATTTGTGGTTGGCTATAATGATTCTAATGAAATAAGTGGGGCATGTTTGCCTAGATGATGATGAATTTAAAATATATGTCCAATGCAATTGGTTATGTATACTCTATTGATAAGATGTGAAGCCATTGTTGTTGGCTATAATGATGCAAATGAGATAATTGAGGCATGGTTGCCTAAATGATTATGAGAAAATGAGAATGGAATTGATAATGAAATAATGAATGAATTGTGTGTCTAATGTGTTATTCCATTTTCAGAGTTTTGTTGTTGGTGGCACGCCTAATAGTAACAATCTCTTGAAGCTAGGTTGGATTTGATCCTTGAAGCCAAGTTGGGTTGAAGTTTAGCATGCTTAACTCCCCTTGAAGCCTGGTTGGGTCTAGTCCTTGAAGCCTAGTTGAGATGTTACAACCCTTGAAGCTAGGTTGGGTTTGGTTCTTGAAGCCAAGTTGGGCTGATACTTAGCATGCTTTGTTCCCCTTGAAGCTTGGTTGAGCCTAATCCTTGAAGTCTAGTTCGGATAATGATAAATGTGATAATTGAACCAAAACATTAACTCTGAAAGTTGAATGGCATATTAGTGTCTTTTGGGCCCATGCTTGTCTTTGTTTCAATGTAAATCATAAATGATGAAATAATTGATTAAAATAATGAAATGTAGTGTTATGAAAAATATAAAGATATTATTTGTGAATATTGTCTTATTTGTTGAAATGTGTGACATTGGCATTTCATTGAAGCATATTGTTATTGTGGTTTGTACCACTAAGACGTTGGCTTAGCGCGATTGTGGTTCATCGCGCAGGTGACAGGGTAGAGCCAGAGAGTTCATCTAGACCGTGTCAAGTCTAGACTTTGAGGTGTTGATTGTGGGCTTAAAGATCAGAGACAAACTTCCAAACATGTATAAACTTTATGTTTTGAAAAAATTGATATTTGATGTTTATGTATTTGTAAATACCGCTACATTTTCCGCAGCGTATTGAATGAACGTTTTTATCTATTGTGTTTATAATATAACTTAAATGTTTTAAGTTTGCTCATATTATTGTATAGAGGAATGATTTGTTTGTTAGTAAACTGTGGCATTCCTATATTCAGTATATGTATATTATGATTGTGGTAGCATGTAGTGTGTGTATACGGGGTATAGGGGTGTTACAATTGTTTTGGTATCAGAGCCTAGGTTTGAGATTCTCAACCTAGGTAAATTGTAAGAAAAAGAAAAATTTTGATTTTTAAAATGTGATTTTGAAATAAGATACACGTTTTGGTATTGGCAGTCTCTGATCTTTGATGAGGTATATTCTGCTGTGTTTGCAGATATAGGTAGTGATGGCGTCTCCGTCACGTCAGTTCATAGAAGGTAGTGCTGAGAGTGTAGCTCCTGAAGAGGGTAGAGATGGAGCTAGGATTGAGAGAGTTGGAGAGGCACCTGCTCCTGTGCCAGAGAGATCAGCTGTTGATGAGGTTCCGCTAGTTTGGTTGCGGCATGTGGTAGAATTGTTGAGGCAAGCTCCAGTGCAGCCGCCACCGCCACCACAGCCACAAGTACCGGTGAGACATTATGATAAATTGAGAAAGTTTGGGGCTTAGAATTTTCTTGGTACTACAGATCCTGCAGTAGCTGAGCAGTGGTTGGATAGAGTGCAGAGGGTATTTATCCAGTTGCAAGCCACTCCTGAAGAAAAATTTGATTATGCTAGATCCTTATTGCAGAAAGATGCTTATGATTGGTGGAAGACGGTTCCTCATGCCATGGATGATCCACCAACGTTGTCTTATAGTGATTTTCTGAGGGAGTTTGAGCAAAAATATACTCCGAGTGAGTATAAGGATGTTAAGAAGATGGAATTTCTTAATTTGAGACAAGATAACCGGACTGTGACAGAGTATGAGGTAGAATTCATCCGGTTGAGTCATTATGCCGGGGGGGATTATTGCAGATGAGATTGACCGGTGTAGGAGATTTGAGGAGGGGTTGAGGCCCTTTATTATGTGTATTGGTGCTGGTTCCCGGTACCAAGACTTTTCTCAATTGGTTGTAGCAGCTAGAAGTGTTGAGAGAGCACAAGCTATTGCAACAGCTGCTACTGAGGAGGAGACCAAAGTTAGGAGATCCCAGTTTGAGGCAGAGTCTTCATCTATTAAGAGAGGCTGAGGGAGTTTTATTCCAAGAGTTAGTAGGAGCCAGAGGTAGTCAGGTAGGTCAGTTCAGTATCAGAGGCAGAGATCGAGACCTACAGTTTTTGTAGCGAGTGCTCCGACTCCAGTGGTTCAGAGATCCATTCCACCTATATGTATTCATTGTGGTAGGACACATGGGGGTGCTTGTTGGAAGATGGGTGGATCAGGAGTATGCTTTAGATGTGGGTCACTAGCTCATTTTATTAAAGATTACCCTGAATTACAGGAGGATAGACAGACTGATACATCAGCTTCTCGACCTAGTGTCAGCAAAGGTGGTCAAGGGGGGCAGAGGTTTCAGTAGAGGTGGTCGACCCGGGATCAGTCAGAGAGGAGGCTCTACATCCAGAGGTAGTAGGCTAGATGAGGCTAGATCTTCTCAGAGAGTGTATGTGATGCAGAGGCAGCCAGATGCTTCAGCAGTCATTGCGGGTACATT
Organism: Garcia nutans; assembly: GCA_947685225.1. Lineage (NCBI taxonomy): Eukaryota > Viridiplantae > Streptophyta > Magnoliopsida > Malpighiales > Euphorbiaceae > Garcia > Garcia nutans. The sequence goes on along the minus strand of CANTUV010000007.1, from coordinate 22,757,981 downwards.
TTCTTTATTTGGCATTTCAGTTCTTGCTTTGATTGATTCAGGATCCACTCATTCATACATAAGTGCATCTATTTTGCCTGTGTCTGAATTGCATTTAGAGTCCTTAGGATTTGATGTTTTGGTGACAAATCCTTTAGGGCATAGTGTTGTGGTGAGTAAGGTGCATCGTGATAGTTCAGTGGTGGTACAAGGTGAAGAGTTTTTGGGTGATTTGATTGAAATGCCTTTTAAGGAGTATGATTTGATTTTAGGCATGGATTGGTTGTCTAAGCATGGAGCTGTGGTAGACTGTCAAAAGAAGTGTGTTACTCTGAGAACCGGTGATGGTAGAAGTTTGATGGTATCTAGTGAGCAGAGACAACTTGCATCCTTATTTGTGTCAGCTTTTGCATCTAGAATGTTGATTAGAAAAGGGTGGGATGCTTATCTTGCTCATGTTGTGGGTACCAGAGTAGTGGGTTCTCAACTTGATAGTATACCCACAGTTGCGGAATTTCCAGATGTGTTTCCTGAGGAGTTGCCAGGGTTACCCCCTGAGAGAGAGGTTGAGTTTGATATTGATTTGTTGCCTGGTACCACTCCCATCTCTATTACTCCTTATCGAATGGCACCTGCTAAGTTGAGAGAGTTAAAGGTACAGTTGCAGGAGTTGTTGGATAAAGGGTTTATTCGCCCTAGTGTTTCTCCCTGGGGAGCTCCTATTTTGTTTGTGAAGAAGAATGATGGTACTTTGAGGTTGTGCATTGATTATAGGCAATTGAATAAGGTGACTATCAAGAATAAGTATCCTTTGCCTTGGATTGATGATCTCTTTGATCAGTTGAAGGGAGCAGCAGTGTTTTCCAAGATTGATTTGAGATCAGCGTATCATCAATTGAGAGTTAGAGAGGAAGATGTTCCTAAGACAGCTTTCCGCACATGGTATGGGTATTATGAGTTTTTGGTGATGCCTTTTGGGTTGACGAATGCACCTGCAGCATTTATGGATTTGATGAATAGGGTATTTAGGCCCTATCTAGATCAGTTTGTAGTGGTCTTCATTGATGATATTTTGGTGTATTCGCGTAATGAAGAGGAACATGACAAGCATCTGCGGATTGTATTGCAGACCTTGAGAGAGAAGCAATTGTATGCTAAGCTGTCGAAGTGTGAGTTTTGGCTGGATCAAGTGACTTTTCTGGGTCATATAGTGTCAGTAGATGGTATAAGAGTTGATCTGAATAAAGTTGACGCCATTTTGAATTGGAGTCCAACGAAGTCTGTGACTGAAGTTAGAAGTTTTCTGGGTTGGCAGGCTATTATCAACGCTTTGTGAAAGTTTTTTCTTTAATAGCTACTCCACTCACCAGATTACTTCGAAAGGGAGTTAGATTTGTATGGACAGATCAGTGTCAAGCTAGTTTTGAGCAGTTGAAGGAGATATTGACTCAAGCTCCTGTTCTTACTTTGCCTGTGGAAGATAAATCATATGTGATTTACAGTGATGCTTCATATAATGGTTTAGGTTGTGTTTTGATGCAAGAGGGTAAAGTCATAGCTTATGCTTCTTGGCATTTGAAACTGCATGAGCTTAATTATCCGACGCATGATTTGGAATTGGCAGCTATAGTGTTTGCTTTGAAAATTTGGTGACACTACTTGTATGGGGAGAAGTGTTTTATTTATACATATCATAAGAGTTTGAAATATTTGGGTGTTCAGAGGGAGCTGAATCTTCGACAGAGATGGTGGGTGGAGGTGATCAAAGATTATGACTGTTTGATTGATTATCATCCTGGTAAGGCAAATGTTGTTGCTGATGCCTTGAGTAGGAAGTCTTTAGCAGGTTTGACTATTTATTCGCTCTCGTTGCTTGTTGATTTGAGAGAGTTGCATGCTAATTTTAAGCTTTGTGATGATGATGTGTTGTTGGCTCAATTGCAGTTAAGACAGGTGTTGTTGGATCAGATTAAAGAGGCTCAATTGGCAGATGAGAAATTTCAAAAAGTTTTGTTAGATTGTCAAAATGGGGAGAACCGAGATTTTCTTGTGAAAAGTGATGGTAGCCTTTGGTTTAAAGATAGGTTATGTGTTCCTGATGATGCTAGTTTAAGAAAGATTATTTTGGAAGAAGCACATCAGTCGGTTTTTGTTATGCACCCTGGGAATACCAAGATGTATCAGGATTTGAAGCAACATTACTGGTGGTCAGGTATGAAAAGAGACATAGCGGAGTTTGTATCTAAATGTCTCACTTGTCAGAGGGTGAAAGCTGAGCATCAAGTTCCAACAGGGTTGCTTCAACCTTTAGCAGTGCCTGAATGGAAATGGGAGCGTGTGACAATGGATTTTATGTCTGGTTTGTCGTTGACTCAGAAGAAGCGTGATGCTATTTGGGTGATTGTTAATCGGTTGACAAAGACAGCTCATTTTCTTCCAGTTAGAATGGACTATTCTCTTGAGAAGTTGGCTGAGCTGTATATCAGTGAGATAGTAAGGTTGCATGGAATCCCAATTTCTTTAGTATCTGATCGAGATCCTCGGTTTACTTCAAGGTTTTGGAAAAGTTTACATGGTGCTTTGGATTCTCGATTGCACTTTAGCACTGCTTTTCATCCGCAGACAGATGGGCAGTCAGAGAGAGTGATACAGATTTTGGAGGACATGTTGAGAAGCTATGTCATTGAATTCTCTGGACGTTGGGATAGATTTTTGCCATTAATGGAATTTGCTTATAATAATAGTCATCAATCCAGTATTGGAATGACACCATTTGAGGCTTTGTATGGAAGAAGATGCAAAACACCTCTGTGTTGGAATGAAGTTGGAGAAGGCAAATTGATTGGTCCCAATTTGATAAAAGAAACGGAAGAGAAAGTGAAGATAATTCGGGATCGGTTGAAAGTAGCTTTAGATCGGCAGAAGTCATATTCAGATTTGAAGAGGAGAGACATAGAGTTTGATGATGGAGATAAAGTATTTTTGAAAGTATCTCCTTGGAAAAAGATTTTGAGATTTGGTCGAAGAGGAAAGCTAAGTCCTCGTTTTATTGGACCTTATGAAGTATTAGAAAGAGTTGGACCAGTTGCTTATCGACTTGCTTTGCCGCCTGAGTTGGATAGAATCCATAATGTCTTCCATGTTTTTATGCTGCGGAGGTACAGATCAGACCCATCTCATGTTTTACCAGTTGAATCTATTGAGGTAAGTTCGGATATGACATTTGAAGAAGAACCAATTGCTATTTTGGCACATGAAGTGAAAGAGCTGAGACATAAGAAAGTGCCACTTGTAAAAATTCTTTGGAAGAATCATGCAAAGGAAGAGGCAACTTGGGAGAGTGAGCAAGCGATGCAAGGTCAGTATCCTCAGTTGTTTCAGACTTGATATCAGGTAATTTTGAGGATGAAATTTCTTTTTAGAGGGGGAGAATTGCAATATCCCAAAGTATACCCTAAAAGTTTTGGAATTATTGTTGTATTTGGATTTAGTGTATATGTTTAATGGAAAGAGAAAAGAAGTAAAGAGAGAGTGTATATGTTATATATATAGTGATATATACAACATATACAAGTCAAAGTGTGGAAGTCAAAAGAAGAGTAATTAATGATTTTAAGTTAATTAAATTAATTAAAAGGAAATTAAGTTAGTGGAAGAGGATATTTTATAATATTATTTTAATTTAAAATTGCTTGGTGGAGGTTTAAAGAGAAAGAGTTGACTTGGTTTTTGCCATTCATTTTGTTCTTTGTTTTCTTTTCTCTTTGGGTTGGCCGGCCATCAAAGAAGCAAGAGAGAAAGAGATTTTTTGTTTTCCAAGATCAAAATTAAAGGATATTTCAAGTGATCAAGTTGGAAATCTAAGAAGTTTCATCAACTTTGGTAAGTTTTCCACTTGATTTTCTTATTTTATTTTAAGTTGTATTTGAGTTTGATGATTGATTGTGGATAGTATGAGTATGTTTGATTGTGGTGTGTTTGAGAGTGTTGGATTTAATTGATTGTGATTTTGGAGTTGAATGGAAGAGTAAGAGTTGTGTTTATGTTATGGTTTTGAATTGGTAATTGATGTATGTTGTGAGTTTGAGCAATTATTATCTTAGATCTTCAAGATGTTTGTGCTTAATAAAGTTTAAAGCATAGAATGCATGAGTTTAATTGGAAACAGAAGCATTTTGGATGCCACGACCGTGGCCCTTAGATGCCACGACCGCGGGGGTGTTGGGCAAATTGGACAGGTTCGTTTGCTAACCCACTGTCTTTCTTATTTTTCATTTTTCTTTCTTATTTCTTTCTTCTTTCTCATTCTTCTTTCTTTCTTCTTTTCATTTTTCTATCTTTCTTTTTCCTCCTTATTTCTTCATTCTCCTTCTTTTTTTTTTTTCATTTTTCATTCTTTCTTCTTTCTTCTTTCTACTTTCTTTTTTCTTCTTTCTCTTTCTTATTTTTAAAATGAATAAATTATTTGTTAGAATAATAATTTTTAAAATAAATAAATTATTTATTAAATAATTATTTTGTTGAATATATAATTTTTAGAAATTATTATGTAAAATAATTTATTTTAAGAAAATTGTTAGAGAAAGAATTTTCTAAAATTATTTGATAAATATTTTAATTTTTTAGTATATAGATTATTTAATAGAATAAATAATTTTTTAGAATAAATAATTTTAGAAATTATTTGATAAAATTAATTATTTTTAAAAAAATTATTTTTAGAAAATAAAATAAATTATTTTTAAAAATAATGTATTTTATTTCTCTAAAATTATTTATTTTATTTTCTAAAAATAATTTTTTTTAAAATAATTATAAATTTTGTGAAGGATTTTATGTCGCAAAATATGTCTCTAAATAAATAGACGACTGAAAAATCAGCAACAAATATTTGTAATTAGCGATGAAAATTATTATCGTTGTTAATTAGCGTCAAAAGTAATGATCCATCGCGAAATTTTTAGTGATAGAGCATCCATTGTTAATTACAATTAATGATAGATTTCAGTATATTACTAATTCTCCTTTTTCTTATAGTATTAATAAAACTCCGCGATCATCACTCATAGCTAAAAACAATATCAATACACTCAATTTTTATAAAATTGAAATAAAGACCAAACTCCTTATATAAAAGGTCTTCAATAACTTCTTGCTCAAAATTTCATTTATACAATTCTTTAGCAAATAACTCAATTAACGTCTTCAAGCATTGAAATTTAAAAAAAACCAAATATTTGCAAGTTATAGTACATAAGCACATACATCTTCCAAAGAATTCCTCTCTTTCTCTTTTCTCTTTTTCGCTTTGATTTTTTGTTGATACTCTTGTCTACTATAGTGGATTCTCCTAAAACTTGCAACTAGATGTGAAATTCTCCTTAATTCTTGCTCAATTTGGTGAAAAGAAGATGAAGAAGAATGAAGTTTTGTGGTGGTGAGAAGAATGGCGTGAGATGAAGATGTTTTAAGAAGGTAGAAGTTTCTAGCCTCCTCTTAAATAAAATTTAAGTTTGGTTAGGTGAGGGCATGCCCACCATAGCTATGGTGCACCTGAACTCTTAATTCTTGGTTCTAATAATATTTTCAGATCCGTAAAACTCTAAAAATAATTTCTTTAATTTATTTTAAGTCATACTATCCCTATTTCATATTCTAACCTCACTAAAATTCAATTTCTATGATCATAGGACATTTTCATAAATTCCTATCACTTTTTAGGATTTTGTGTTAGAAACATCAATTTCATCCATACCCGACTCAAATTTACAACTTTTTAAACTTAACTCATCCTATTTTCCCACTTATTTCAACTTCCAACTCACTCTTATCAATTTACATAATCCATTATCGATATTTAATGGAAAATCATTATTTTAAATTTCAAACAGTTCTAAGAGGATAAGTGTATGTAAGTGAGGTTCTATGTAGTGTTCAGTGGCCTTAAGCCAACCTAGACCTTAGGATTATCACATATCAAAAATTAGTCTATGACATGATTTAAAAGGTAAATTGTAAAGCAATGTTTTAGGTTTCAATTAAAGATTTTTTCATGAGATGAAAAGTTTTAGAGGAACATGAAAAGGTTTAAAAAGCAAGAGACTTGAAGCATTGTTGCTTAGGCTTATTGGAACCCTTTTATCTTTGGAGTGGACACTTCGTAGGCTAGGTTTGCAAGAAGTTTTTGATTTTTAGGAGTTAAAAATTGATATGAAAATCAAATATTAGAAAAAGAATAGAAAGAAATGAAAAAAAAAAAGAAAAAGAAATGAACAAAAAAAACTATGTGAAAAGGTACGAAAATCAAAGGCTTAAAGCACGATTGCCTAATCCTATTTGAAACCTATTCACTTTATGAATGAGCGATTTAAATGGAATTTTTTGAAGAATTTTTTGGATTTTTATGAGTTAAGAATAGACATAATAATGGAAAGATTAGAACAAGAACAAATAGAAATGAAAAAATAATATGCAAAAAGGTAATAAAGATAAAGAAAACAAATTCTATTGAGATATAGTAATAGGATCGCATCATTGTTACTCATGATAAACAAACAAAAATAAGTAAAAGAATAAAGGGATATTAGATGACCTAAACTCTAATACCAAAATGATGCAAACTTCAAACAACAACATAAAGAATGCAAGTGCATATCTTATATTTTTCTTAAGAGTTTTTCCTAAGACTTCTCTGATCATATTTATATGGAGGATTCAAATTGGAATTATAATCTATTTAGAAGTTGAAACCTAAGTGTGAGCTGGCCAGCCTAATAAGGAGTCACCACTTGGTGCAAACTGAGAATAGTATTTTGATAGGTAGTCTAACTTAACAAATGATCCTCGAAAAAGAAAGTCAATCTGATTCTCTATACTGGATTTAGTGATGACAATCTACTAATTACTAAGTCAAGTAGATCTAAATGGACTAGTGTGAATCCTTAATTTTGCACACAATTTAGAAATTAGTAATTTAATTTGAAAATTAATTTATTCCAGTTTCAGAAAATGGATTATTCATTTATTTAAAAAAATTAAAAAATAAATAATTTTTTTAGTCACGCGCATCGCATTGCGCGCAGCTCAAAATTCAGTCTAGCCTATTTTTTCCACCCCTTATGTATATGAGTCTTCTTTTTCGTCAAATAGTCCAATTTTTAGAAAATAAAACTCTACCAAATATTTCCTGACACATAAACATTCAAACAAATTTATAATTCGCTCTACTTCTTCAAATTAATCATCACCATCACACTTGTTTCATTTAATTAATTGCATAATTAATTTTTTAAGTTGGTCAAGTGGAGTTAAAAAGTGACAAAGCTCTTCAGCCATTCATCAAGAGGAAATAATCACCAAAGGTATTTATTTACTCAGTTCAACTTTTTCAATTTGGTAAGAAATTAACTAAAATTGGTTAATCAAGCCCTTTGCCAATCAAATGCACGAACTACTCAAGGCTATGATTCTCATTTAAATGAGATAAGTAGGCACACTTGGAATATCACTCCAAGTAGTGAGTCATCACCTAAAAACATAAAAATTGTCCAATTAATTTATTCAGTCTATTTTCTTTCTTTATATTTTTTTCAATTCATTACTAAAAGTTTATTTTATTTATCGTTATTCTTATCTTGAATGGATGTAATATTTGTTCTTAACCTAGTACTTACAAGGACTAAAGTCAAAGTTTACATGTATATGCAGTTTGAACTATAATTTATTTATTTATTTATTTTTCCATTCGTGGATGCCATAAAATTAATTGCTCATGCATAATTATCATTTATTGTTTATTATCTATCATCAACATAAAAAAAATGCTTTTAATCATAAAGGTTAGAACCAATAAAAAAAGAATCTTTTTTTATTAAATATTATTTGAAAACTCAGCCTGGAACCTATCATGATTAATTTCGAACTAGTGCCTTTTATGTAAAATTAATTAATTTTATGGAGTCAATTACATGGATTTTTCCTTTATTTTTTTTTCTAAACCAAAGATAATTTAAGGTAGTGACTCTCTAATTTACACTTTTGAAAATAATAGTCATCTCCTCTATTTCATAATAAAAGGAGAGTAAAAATATTTTCTCAAAACAAAAAATCAAATTCATTTTAAACTGTGCTTATCGAATTGACTGAAAACCATATGCGGCGGTATTGTGTGGACCAAGCCAAAATGGTATAAATATATGTTTTTTTTTTCTTATGAATAACATTGACCGTAATAAGCAAGGTTCAAAACTATAGTATAATAATTTAACATACCCTTACTAACACAAATATGTTAAACTAAAATTCTGAAAGATTCAACTAAGGAGACAAATACACAACAACTTTTAACATGGATTTTCAACTAATTTATTGATAGCCTAAAAAACATACATAAGGAAATATATTATTTGGATTATTAACATATCATGCCATAACTAGAATATTTCCTCATTCCAAGTGAAAATCATGTTCAAAAGTTAAATAATGGCAGCGGTAAAATCAACACCAAAAGCTTTAAAGATATATTTTGATTACGCGAAAAGCTTTATGGAGGTTTAACACTCAAGTTTACCAAATCAAATTTGATATCTTTCAATATTCACTCTTATTATCTTAATTAAACCAATAAAATTGAGAAATCAGATTATAGAATGAATTTTACTAGCCTAAACATGATGAACACAGTAAGTATTTTGAGGTAAAGTTCTCGATGGTATCAATCCTTTGTCAAATCCAAGTTGGATCTATTAAATTAATTGAGAATTGAATTGAAAAGCTTCCTTGGATCACCACCTTGAGTTTGTTCTATTCCCTGGGCAAATTTTGTGTTGAATTAGAATGGTTTTATGGTTTGGAGTTCGTGTTTAAGCTACTAGAGTTGATGGTGAGTTATTCAAGAGGATGGATGTTTAGATGTTATAGGTAGTTTTTTGGTACTAAGAGAATCCTCTCCTGAAAGGTTAGTTTATGAGATTCAAATAGGCTAGGGTTTGACAAGATCAATTTTAGAAGAGATAAGGGTCAGTTTAGGGTGAGATTTATCAGATAGAATCAATTTTGAAGGAGTAGAACCCTTCAATACCTCAAAGACAAAAGTTTTTTCCTTATTTGAACTGGTACATCAGCACGGATGTTCAATATGTCTGTGCAAATATTCAGTCCAGATTGGGTTAGGCAAGCTCGTGGGTTAGTTCAGTGGTTTTGGGCCATTGTGAGGTACATTTGTGTGGATGTTCTATATATCCATGCGGCTGGTTCAAAAAAGGATGGCTAATGCTTCTTTAATTAGGCTTTTTTTGGCGCTTGGTTTGATTTTTCGTGCGCTTCGAGTCGTGTTCATCATAATTAAGTTTGTTTTCATTCTAATAAGAAAAAAATATTTTTCACCCCAGAACTTTATCTATTTTTCTCATTAAACCCCTAAACTGTTATTTGATAACATTAAGGCCCTCAATTATACTAGTTAGTGACATTGAACCCTTTTTTACAAGAGTTAAACATGTGGCTTTTACTTGCCATCAAAATCGCATGGCTAACGTACGTCTCTATAAAATTTCTTCTTCTCCATGGTGTGAACCCCTAATTTAGCACCTAAATTATGGTAAATATGAGTGTGGTTCCAACAAAATTGGAATCGCATGAGTCAAAATTCGGATGAGCACGAATGAGCCCAGATCGGCTCGAACGATCCTCAAAAACCCTCAATTTTGGATATAAGAAAAAAATCCTCAATTTTGACCTTAAATGAAATTCCATATGATAATGAATCTAACACAATTTGAATCGCGCGAATCGAAGGTCAAGGATTGTCTGCGCGGCCCGTGGTTGTCCATGCTTGGTCTTGAGTGGTCCACAGCAGATGTGGCCAATCTTTCATGCATCTGGCCTGGGGTCATTTTGGTCTAATTTATTTGGACTTTTTTTATATATAAATTGAGGCTTTCTTTTCCAAAACAGGGATCTAGAATTTTTCATGTCGAAACTCTGTCAAAATTAATTTCAACACCAAAGCCCAACAATATTCATCCTGGATCAATTTAATCTCTTATAATTTTTGGGACTAAAATTCATTTTGGCATCTATTTCAACTATAAATTCAAAGGAAATGCGCACTCAAGGTACAGATTTCCTCACTTTACTCTTGTCAATTCGGTAATTTAAATTAACTAAAAATTAGTTATTTTAAGTCCTTTGCAATCAAAAGCACGAACTACTTATGACTCTGATTCCCATTCAAATGGGATAAGTAGGAACACTCAGAATATTACTTATAGTGGTGAGTGCTCACATAAATAATTACAAATGGTGTTTTCTTTTTTATTTTATTTTAATTTTTTCTATTATTTTTCTGTTGTTGCCTTTTTATTGGATTTTGGACAACTATTACAAATATGATGAGTTTTAAAATAGTTATTATTATTGTTGCTATTTGTTTATTTCATCATTATTGTTATTATCTGTTTGCTTTCTCTATTAATTAATTGGAAATTTGTGCTCGACCGAGAATCCATAAGAGCTAAAGTCGAAGCTCCTCTAAAAATCATTATTTTGACAGATTTGTGATCTTTATTTTTTAGCACTACATTTATAGATGTCATTATTATTAAATGTTCATGCATTATAATATATTGCCATTCATAATCATTATGGAATAACCCATAAAATTTGCATTTTTTTTTCTAAAAAATCAATTAAAAGAAGGACAAAATCAATCAAAGAGAAATAAAAAATTTTTTGGTATGAAAACTTAGCTTGGGACCCATCATGAATGGTTTCAACCTACTGTCCTTTTTGGATAAAGAATTAATTTAATTTAATGGAGTCAAATAAAAGGGTTTTTCCTTAAATTCTACTAAAATAAATAAATTAGGGTGGCGACTCTCCAAATCCTGCTTTTTAAAATAAAAGACATTTTCTCTTTTTTCATAACGAAAGGAAATCAAAATTATTTTTCTCAAAATAGAAATCCATTTTTTAAAAATGTGCTTACCGAGCCGACTGGAGACCGTAAACTGCGGTATCGTGTGAGACTAAGCCCAAATGAGCATTTAGCTCCTTAGCAGGTGGGATCGGTGCTCGGGCGAGGCCTCACACATGGAAACATTGGATTTTTCTAATCTCAAACCTTGCAAAACCATTATTATCTTCTCATATACCTTCTCAATCAGTCCCTTTTACCCTAACCCTATGTCTACCAGCAACATCAACAATTATCATGAAAATTGTTTAGATGTAATTTCTTCATTAGTTTTGTTGTTAAATTTAAGAAAAATAATAAAATAAATATGTTGTGTTTGGATTCATGAATTTAAACAAAAATTACAATTATTTGAATTCATGAATTAAATTCCCAAAAGAGAAAGAAACCTATGAAACCCATAAATTTTCTTTGCTTTTTCTCTTTCTTTCAGCAACTACAACATACAACCAACTCTTTTTTTTTTTTTTTTCTAAAAATGGCATGTGATAAGTTACAGAGCAATTTGAAGGCAAAGTCTTTTTTAGGGTACAAAAGGAATTTGAGATTAGAGCAAGAAGCAAATGCTAAATCCATCATATCATTAAACAATAGAAAAATGAAAGAGAAGAGGAAGAGAATAAGATAAATAGCAGACAAATGAGAGAGAAAATGAAGATAAATAATAGACTAATGGCAAATTTGTCATTTTAAATCTATTTCCAGTTATAGACCTCTATCACCTAATATTTTTCCCCAAACATATGACTTTTAATAGTAGGTGTTGAGCATGCATTTAATCCCTATCAAAAAAGGACTCACTGGCACCAATCCATGTAGTTAAGGGGCTCAATGTCACTAAATAAAAGTTTAGGGGCCTAATGTATAAAACAGATAAAGTTTAAAGGCGAAAAAATGTATTTTTCCTTCTAATAAGCTTATTTCATGAATTTTTTAGGCTTACTCAAAAAAATTAATCCAAACCTAGTAGCACAACTTAGTCTCATCATCGAGTTATGAGTTGTGAAAATCCTTCAATCAAAACCAAGGGCTAACACTAAGCTATATGGTGAAAATGCTATAATCATTAATGGAATATGATTGAAAATTCAATGTGTTAAACATCCCAAATAAACTTTGATAAATTTAAAGTAGTTCTTTAAAAAACTAAAAAGAGAATTATCTCACAAAATTAAAATTTAATTATTATCCATTACATATACAAATTGGCCATAATTGTGGTGTTTATATAGGGGTGGTGTGAGCGGGGATTTTTATCCCCCTTTCGATGGAATAGTTTTTGTGACTTCGATATTGTTAGGCTCTGGGCCTTAGAGAACAAGGCCAAAACCTAGAGAACTTGGAGTCGCCACCCGAATGGGCCGGGAATGAAACAGAAAGGGGTGGATGAATTGATTTCAAAGGAATCCTCAATCCCCTACATGGGTTTGGAAAGTTGGGTACATATGAGGGATGTGAGAATGACCCAGCACTCTCACAATGCTTGGTTCATTAGAACCAATCTCCTTTTCCAGTCTAAATATTATTAAATTCTTAATTATAATGACATCATCCATATTACAAGCATTATTAAAATAAAGGATACTATATTATTAATTAAAACACATCAAACAAAAAGGGGCACCCATACGAAATGGAAACATGCCCTTACAAATGTCCAAATGTTCATAAAAATAAATAAAATAGGACACCTACCAATTGGTTGAACCATGTCCTTTATAATAGTCCCAAAATCCTTAAAAATAAGATAAATAATTAAAATAACTAGTACATGAAATCCCAAATAATAAGTCCATAAACATAATTTAATCATCCATTATAAGCAATAAAAAAATTAAAGCGCATCCATCCATCATCAAACACATGACAATAAAATTACACATAATAATAAATAGGATAAAATTAAGATTCCAATTGCAAATTTAGGATTTTAGGGTTTTTGTTAGTGAAATTAGGGTTTTATTATAAAACTAGGGTTTGATTCTAAATCTAGGGTTTCACATAAAAGATTAGGACTTGATGTGCAAATTAAGACTAAACACATAAAATTAGGATTAATCCTAAAAATTATGGTTCTGGAATTAAATTCTAAAACTAGGATTTTAACAAATAAAATTAGAGTTTTAAGACTAAGCTAAAATCAAGGCATGTAATTTAGGGTTTGATCTTAGAAACTAAGGTGTAATCATATGAGTTAGGGTTTTGAATTAATGTCTCACAATGCAATAAGTTCTCAAAGCTAGAAAATAATTAATTTACACAAATTGGTTTCTGGTAATTTTGGAGTAATTAAAAGCCGAACAATTAATGAATAACAATGAGGATGATTAATTCAAAGTAACTAATGAAACAAATCTGTGTTGTCCACCAAAGTGTCCGTTGAAGCAAGCTCTCTGTCTCTCCTTTTTTAGCTTTCTACCTCACTTTCGGTTAAGTGTTTAATTGATAGCCATGGCTACTATACAAACAATCCAAAGATTATTTGTAACACCCCTATACCCCGTATACGCACACTACATGCTACCACAATCGTAATATACGTATACTGAATATAGGAATGCCACAGTTTACTAATAAACAAATCATTCCTCTAAACAATAATATGAGCAAACTTAAAACATTTAAGTTATATTATAAACACAATAGATAAAAACGTTCATTCAATACGCAGCGGAAAATGTAGCGGTATTTACAAATACATAAACATCAAAAATCAATTTTTTCAAAACATAAAGTTTATACATGTTTGGCAGTTTGTCTCTGATCTTTAAGCCCACAATCAACACCTCAAAGTCTAGACTTGACTCGGTCTAGATGAACTCCCTGGCTCTACCCTGTCACCTACGCGATGAACCACAATCGCACTAAGCCAACGGCTTAGTGGTACAAACCACAATAACAATATGCTTCAATGCAATGCCAATGTCACACATTTCAACAAATAAGACAATATTCACAAATAATATCTTTATATTTTTCATAACACTACATTTCATTATTTTAATCAATTGTTTCATCATTTATGATTTACATTGAAACAAAGACAAGCATGGGCCCAAAAGACACTAATATGCCATTCAACTTTCAGAGTTAATGTTTTGGTTCAATTATCACATTTATCATTATCCCAACTAGGCTTCAAGGATTAGGCTCAACCAAGCTTCAAGGGGAACAAAGCATGCTAAGTATCAACCCAACTTGGCTTCAAGAACCAAACCCAACCTAGCTTCAAGGGTTGTAACATCTCAACTAGGCTTCAAGGACTAGACCCAACCAAGCTTCAAGGGGAGTTAAGCATGCTAAACTTCAACCCAACTTGGCTTCAAGGATCAAATTCAACCTAGCTTCAAGAGATTGTTACTATTAGGCATGCCACCAACAACAAAACTCTGTAAATGGAATAACACATTAGACACACAATTCATTCATTATTTCATTATCAATTCCATTCTCATTTTCTCATAATCATTTAGGCAACCATGCCTCAATTATCTCATTTGCATCATTATAGCCAACAACAATGGCTTCACATCTCATCAATAGAGTATACATAACCAATTGCATTGGACATATATTTTAAATTCGTCATTATCTAGGCAAACATGCCCCACTTATTTCAGTAGAATCATTATAGCCAACCACAATGGCATCACATCTCATCATATCTCAATTCACATTAAAACAATTCATCATTAAAGTATTCATCATAACCAATTGCATTGCACATACATTTTGAATGATCATCATATCTTTCACATTATACACATCATAACATTAATCAAATTGTATTAACAATATAGTAAATTACTTAGCACATTTATAACCAAATATGTTAAGTCTCAAAATCATGTAAAAGAATGCATCCATGTAAGTTTGTACTTACCTCAAGAACAACTCACACCAATCTATACACTTCCTCTTCCAAGAATTCTCAACACTTAGGTTAGGGCAACTCAACCTCTTCACAACCTAATTCAAAAGGAATAATACACACTTATATAAACATACACATGAATTCCAATACAATTATTCACCTACTAGCCTCATACTAGACCCATAGATCACAAATTATAAGCCAACACAACTATCTAGGACCTCATGCACAACCCCAAGTCTTTTGGTTATGAGTACATTTTAGTTGCTGTTGATTATGTTTCAAAATGGGTGGAGGCAATCCCCACCCAAACTAATGATGCTAATATGGTTGTTAAATTTGTGAAGGAATACATTCTTAGCAGATTTGGCACGCCAAGAGTGATAGTCAGTGATGGGGGAAGTCATTTCTGCAACAAAATTTTTGAGAAATTAATGCACAAGTCTGGTGTGAAACACAAGGTGGCTACCCCATACCATCCATAGACTTCAGGACAAGTTGAGACATCCAACAAGCAAATCAAAGGAATTCTGGAAAAAACAGTCAACTCATCATGGAAGGATTGGGCAAGTAGACTGAATGATGCATTGTGGGCATATCGAACTGCTTTCAAGACTCCCTTGGGTATGAGTCCATACCGATTGGTTTTCGGTAAGGCTTGTCATTTACCAGTGGAGTTAGAGCACAAGGCGTATTGGGCAATTAAGACTCTGAATTTAGATTTGGACAAGGCAAAGAAAGAACGTTTTCTGCAAATTTTGGAGTTAGATAAACTAAGGTACGAGGCATATGAGAGTTTGAGGATTTATAAGGACCACACTAAAGCACTTCATGACAGAAGTTTAGTACGAAAGACATTGAGCCCAGGTATGAAGGTTTTGCTTTTTAATTCTCATCTCCGACTGTTTCTAGAAAAACTCAAGTGTCGATGGAGTGGTCCTTTCGAGATAACTCAGGTATATCCTTCCGGTGCTATAGAATTGCTTAACTCTCGAACGAATGAAACTTTTAAAGTAAATGGACAGAGAGTTAAACCATATAATGAAGGGTTCCAAGAAGTAAGGATCGTCGATAGTACTTTGATCTACGAACACGACATTAAAGAAGTGCTAAATGGGAGGCAACCCATTGGTTTGCAATTCTTTTCATAGTTACAATTTCATATTTAGCAATTTTAATTTCATGTTTGGTTCAAATAAAATGGAATGGGTGCTTTGATCGAATTTTATTTTATTTTTTTCAATGTGTTTCAGGGTTAAGCAAGGAAGAAGATTGCATTTCTTTTAGATTTGGTGACAAAAAAAAAGCCAAAATGGTAGTGAAGGACACTGCCACTTGACACGGCCAAGCCACTGGCCGTGTCAAGCAAGCCCAAAACACACAGACTCAGACACGGCCAAGCTTATGCCGTGTTCCTTTCTTTGTCTTGCAATTTCTTCTTTCACAGTAGCAAACACGTTCAAGGGATATGGCCAAGCCGCTGGCCGTGTCCCTCCAAAAGTTTCAGACACGGCCAAGCTAAATCAAGCTTGGCCGTGTCACCTTTATTTCCAAGCTTAAAAACACGATTTCAGCCCTTTTCTTTCATTTTAAATCCCTAGTTTCCCTTTTTCCTTTCTCTCTCTCTCGGCTCCTTCTCTCCAAATCCTCCATGATCATTTTCTAAAAGCTCCAAAATCCCACTATATTCTCCATTTTTCTTCACCAAAACCAAATTAAACCCATTCAATCTTCTTCTTTTCTCATCAAAAACCAATTAAATCTGTTAAAGCTTCAATTTTCTCCAAAACTATCAATATGCCTAGAACAAAGATGGTGTCCCACCACAAGAGGAGGCAACCTCCAACTGCAGCTCCATCTTCATCTTCTTCATCTTCAAGGAGAGCGACTCTTTTAGCTAGGGGTTTCTTTCCAACAAGGTATGTAAACGATGAATCCCTTAATGCTCTTCATATTAAGGATAATTTTTATAGCTATGTTCAAAACCTTGGGTGGGAGAAATTAGTCTCTCTTCGACCTTTGCAATTTTAAGAGCTTACTATGGAATTTTTAACCTCTCTTAAGGTTGAAAGAGATGAACAGAGAATTTGCATTAGGTTAAATTTTAAATTGCTTGGGAAACCATGTGTTATTAGTATTGAGCAATTGAATGCTATCTTTGGTTTCTATCAACAAGGGGAAAAATCTGTACCTAATTGTTTTAAACAGCAATTTGCATGGGGAGCACTAGGCTCGGGAGCATATGTGGCCAAATCGGCCAAGGCAACAAAATTGAGTAATCCCGCTCTAAGATATTTACATCGCTTTATGTCTTGTGGGTTCTTTGCATGGAAGGAAAGCACAGGTGTAGTGGAAATTAGCGAACTCTTTTTCTTAGACTGTGCTTGTAATGCCATATCCGTAGTGCCGGCTATTGGTTGGCTGATGTTTTTAATAATGTGGCGAATAAAAAGAAGGGTGCTATTTGTATTAGAGGATTGGTTACCACTTTAGCGATAGCCCTTCTTGATGATTTTGACCCGAGTAACTGCTGTATGACTATAATTTTGGGTAATGATTCGTTAGACCTGGCCACACTTGAGAAGATGCATATGGTTGTAAATAGAGGAGGGGCCTATATGATGGCTTCAGTTGAGCCAGATGCACTGGGGGGCCGACAAAAAAGAACACGAGTCCATGAGGAGTCTGACTCAAATTCTCTTAATTTGGATGAAGATGCTCCAGTCCCGGACAATTAGGAGATCATTAATAGGATAGAGGCACTGGAAAGCAAGGTTGATCGTAACCATGCTGCGGTCTTGCAACAATTGGACCAAATCAATAGCAACCTTGCTAAGATTCTGAGCGTCCATCCTTCAGTTGTATCATCATCACATCCTCCATTACCATAGATCAAATCGGCTCTAATCGTTTGAGAAAATTCCTTACTTTCTTGTGTTTAGTTATCGCATATTTTCATTGTTATTTTTTGTTTTTGTTTTTAATGTTAACACTTTATATTTTGGTCATTTTATATATATTGCATTTTGTTTCTGAACAATTGATGTTTGTGGGTGAAAAGTTAGCGTTTGCCTCACAAGGGAACAATGGAAAACAGGTTGTACCTTAACTCTTTTTCTTTATTATCCTTGTTTCCATTGAGGACAATTGTGCGTTGTTCATGGCATAATTGCTGGAAACTTATTGACTTTTCTGTAATTCTAGCATTACGTTTGAGCCTTTAGTATCGGCATAGAGATTAGCATTTGAATTCATTCAGGATCAATTTTCACATTCTGTTATTCATGATATATAAATCTCTGAGAACCCACCCTTTGTGAGTTTTGAGCCTCATATATTGAATATTATTGTTAATCAATTTTCTTTGTTAAGTGTGCACCTTCATGATTTTGCATCTCTAGAGCTTGCTTTTGCATACTAATTGAACTCACATTATGATTTCATCTCAAGTTTTAAAATGATGAAGGCAAATTAGGATTACCCCCTTTAGCTTAAAAAGACCTCCCTTAATTATGAATTCCTTAGTGAGCCAAGTTGAGCCTTTGACTTTTTCTTGGTTGATCAACACAATTCACAACTCAACATTTTCCTATTATCATCATACCTTCATTAAGGAATGGGTTTCTTATGATATGACAATAGGGTGGTTTAATTCATAAGTATGGGGTAAGCAATTAAAAAAAATAGTATTACTTTAGTAAGATTTGGGGCTGAAATGCATACTTTGCATATTATAATTGACTAAGAGTTGATTATTCTTTTCCTCTACATTTGAGCTAGATGTTCAATGCAATTTTATATTTTGTATATATATATATAAATAATAAATAAAAATAAAAAGAGAAGATATATATACAAAATTCATATATTTTCTAGCATTAGTCATCAAAGAGGAATTTTGACTCATTTTCTTTTCTTTAAGTATGCAAGTATGTGAGACTATCAAGGGTTGGTGAATATGCTATTTGAGGGAGTTACGAGTTTCTACGCAAGATTATTGTCTAATTTAGATACTCCATTTCTTAATGATCAAACTTAAATGTCTATTCTCACACCTGCACCTTAGCCCCATTACATCCAAACAGAAAGACCTTCAGATTATTTCTTGAGAAAAGTCAGTGAGGGAGATTGGATAATTAAGCAAGTTTATGGCAGTATGCAGTCATGATTGGTTTGAGTGAATTAACCTTTGAAATTGAGAGAAACACTTAGATGAGAGATGAGATTTGTTATGTCTGGATTAATGAATGAGTTAAGAAAATCTTGATTGAAGTAAATTGCATTTATTTATGGCTGAGTCTTAAAGGATTTCATCTTATATACTTGAATTATAGTTAAGGTTATTTGAGTTTTTAATTTATGCCATGTGAATTTGCTTGAGGATAAGCAAAGTTTTAAGTGTGGGGTAGTTGTTTTATTAGTTTTTGTCATAGAATTGTAACTTATTTATTATGATGATTATTGTTTTCTTCATGCATTTTGGTAGTTTTAATCTGTTTATTTAGTGATTTCATCAATTTTGGTAGTTTTAATTTATCCCAGTGTTTATGTCATTTTTGTACTAGTTTTTAGTGTGATGTTTATGTGTTTTTGATTAATGTTTCATTTGATTATTGTTTAAAGTTTGTTTCAAGTGTTTGTTTTAGGTTAATGTGCAAAAAACTCCCTTGGAAGATCAAAACAAAGAAAGAAGAGCATGAAACAGCAAGACATGGCCAAGCCAAATCAAGCTTGGCCGTGTCACCTCAAGGAAATTTTTGGCAGATCATGACACGGGCAGGAAACACGGCCAAGCCACTGGCCATGTCTCACCTAAAGGGCAAAACCAAGGGAACCAAGAAAGAAAGAAAAATTTGGCAGAAGCTGACATTGGCAGGTGACATGGCCAAGCCACTGGCCGTGTCACATGACACTGGCCGTGTCCCATATTAAGCCAAGAAAGAAGAGCAAAGAAAGAAGAGAATTAGTAAGTGACACTGGCAGGTGACACGGCCAAGCCACTGGCCGTGTCACATGACACGGCTGTGTCATTCCATGGGGCTAACGAAAGAATAGAAACGCGGATTTTGAGCGAGAGTTTTGTATAAATAAGAAGATTAGGGCAAGAGAAAGGGGTTACACACTTCCAGCCATCCAACATAAACTTTTCAGCTATCCTTCACTTTTGCTTTGAAATTTTGATTTCACTTTCATGCAAACACTCTAGATTAAATTAGTTTTAGCCATTGCATTATTCTTTTAGCAAAAAATCTAAGCAAGAGATTCTTCAGAAGCCAAAGGAAGTTTGTAATTTGGTTTTGTTCTCAAACTCTATCTCTTAAGTTTCATTGGAATTGTATATATGAATTCTTTAATGTCTAAATTAATTTATTTGAATTTTAATGAGATGAATTTATTTGATAGCATCATTATGAACTAATTTTGATCTAGTCTAGGGTTTGTATGGATCTACTATGATTGTATGAAATGGTTATTGCTCTTAACTGAATTTTTTCTTTTATCCTTAATTGAATGGATTAATGTTAATATATAATTGATTGGCCACCAATTATGTGTTTGAGGTATTTAGATGAAGGATTGAGAAATGAAGTCTAATGCTGGAACAATTCAATTAGGGACTTAGGTGAATTAGAAATATAAACCCAAGAAAAAGATCATTTCAATTGTAACAAGATTATTTGAAAGAGGTTTGAATGCGAGAGCTTATTTCCTTGATTCAATTAATTAAGTTGCTTGAAATCTGATCTTTGAAATTAAATTGGTTGAGAGGAATAGCCGTTCATACATATAAGTTAGTAGAGAAGTGCAAACCTAGACCTTTCTATTAAGTGAATCAATATATCTTTTTAGTTTACTTTCATTGTTTTAAATTCAACTCGTTCTGTTTTCATTAGTTGTTTAGCAATTTAATTTTATTGATAATTTGTTATTTACAATTTGATAAATAATTAACTTATCTAGCTTCCTTGTGAGACGACCTTGAGGTGTTCACCAAAATACTACAGCAGCCTCGTATACTTGCAAGTGTAGTTCTAGTAGTGTTTATTAGACCGCAACACTATCCAGTACCTAATATGGTCCGATGAAACGAGGACTCAACTTTTCTTTCTGACTAAATCTTAAAATCTTCTTCCATGGAGACACCTTTAGGAACACTCTATCCCCCACACTAAATTCTTATCTTTCCTCTTCAAATTTAAATATGATTTCTGTCGGTTTGAAGTTGCTTTCAAACGATCTAGAATAACTTTCAATTTCTCTTCTATTTCTTTGATCAAATTGGGATCTACAAGCTTTCCTTCTCTAACCTCATCCTAACACAATGGTGTCCTGAATTTCCTGCCATACAAGGCCGTATAAGGAGCCATCCCCATGTTAGACTAAAAGTTGTTATTGTATGCAAACTCAACTAAAGGTAAGTATCTATCCCAGCGTCCAGTAAACTAGATAATACAGCTCCTCAACATGTCCTCTAGGACCTAAATTACTCTCTCTAATTGTCCATCCGTCTAAGAATGGAAGACAGTACTAAAGTGTAATTGAAAACCCAAAGCACCCTGCAAACTCTTTCAAAATTTGGATGTAAATCTGGGATCTCAGTTTGATACCAAAGAAACTGGCTCTCAATGTAGTCTTACAACCTCATTCACATAAATTTTAGCTAGCCTATCAAGGGAGTAATCCATTCTGACTGGAAGAAAATGAGATGACTTCATCAATCTATCAACTATCACCCATATTGCATCATGCTTCCTCTGGGTTATAGGTAGTCCAGCCACAAAATCCATGGTCACTCGGTCTCACTTCCACTCAAGCACGGATAATGCTTGTAGCAACCCTAAAGGAACCCGGTACTTAGCCTTTACCCTTTGACAAGTGAGACATCTAGATATAAATTCTGCTATGTCTCTCTTTATACTTGACCATTAGTAATGTTGCTTTAAGTCTTGATACACCTTGGTACTTTCAGGGTGCATAGCATAGGATGATTGATGTGCCTCCTCTAAAATCCTCTTCCTCAATTCCACATCATCAGGAATACATAATCTATCTTTGTACCACACACTATCATTAACTTTTAAGTGAAAATCAGTGCTCTCCTCCTTTTTGCAATCTTCTATAATCTTCTAAATTTTCTAGTCTGTCTGTTGTGCTTCCCTAATCTAATCAAGCAATAATGGCTTCAACTGCAACTAAGCCATAGGTGCACCATCATCACAAACCTTAAATCTGGCATGTAATGCTCTTAACTCAACAAGTAATGAGAGTGAATGGGTAGTTAAACCTGCCATAAATTTCTGACTCAAGGCATCTGCAACTATATTTGCCTTGCTGGAATGATAATCAATCAAGTAAGTCATAATCCTTTATCAATTCCAACCACCATCTCTGCTGAAGATTCAACTCTTTTTTGACAACCAAATACTTTAAACTCTTATTATCAGTATATATGTAGCACTTCTCTGCATATAAATGATGTCGCCGGATCTTCAGTGCAAAAATAATAGCTGCCGACTCCAAATTATGAGTCGAATAATTCAGCTCATGAGGCTTCAACTATCTGGAAGCATATACAATAACTCTACCTTCTTGCATCAACACACAACCCAAACCACTATGTGAGGCATCACTGTATATTACATATGGTTTGCATTCCATAGGTATAGTAAGAACTGGAGCTTGAGTCAACAAGTCCCTCAACTACTTAAAGCTTGCCTAACATTGATCAGTCCATACAAATTTCACATCATTCCAAAGTAATATAGTAAGTGGCGTAGCTATCCTTCACAAATTGAAAGTAATAACCTACCAATCCTAGAAAACTCCTAACCTTTGTCACATTCTTTGGTGGACCCCAATTCAAAATTGCCTCCACCTTGCTTGGATATACTCTAATACCCTCTGCAGAAATAATATGTCCAAGGAAGGTCCCTTGATCCAACTAGAATTCACATTTAGATTGCTTGACGTATAGTTATTTCTCCTTTAAGGTCTGTATCACAATTTTCATGCTCCTCCTTACTGTAGGAGTATACCAAAATATCATCAATGAACACTATAACAAACTGATTCAAGTATGGCTTGACGACCCGATTCATCAAATCCATGAATGCTACTGGTGCATTCGTCAGCCCAAAAGGCATAACCAAAAACTCATAATGGCCATACCTTGTACAAAAAGCAGTCTTAGGCACATCTACATCTCTAACCATTAACTAATGATACCCGGATCTCAGATCAATCTTAGAGAATATTGTTGCTCCCTTCAACTAATCAAAGAGATCATCAATACGAAGCAATGGGTACTTATTCTTAATGGTCACCTTATTCAACTACTGATAATCAATGTACAATCTCAAGGTACCACCCTTCTTCTTCACAAATAGCACTGGTGCTCGCCATGGTGAGACACTAGGGTGGATGAACCCTTTATCAAGAAACTCTGTAACTGCACCTTCAATTCTTTCAACTCTGTAGGTGCCATCCAATAAGGGATAATAGAAATAGGAGTGGTACCTGGCAACAAATCGATACCAAACTTCACCTCTCTCTTAGGAGGAAACCCTGGCAACTCATCAGGGAACACATCGAGGAACTGTGCTACTATAGATATTGATGGAGGTCCATCTAGCTTAGCCTTTGAAGATGTCCTTAACATGGGCCTTCGTCTTGATTCTATTAGTGAAGATGATGAAGACACCCCAAGTGAAGTTGGGCTTAGTAGGGGTGGCATGTTCAATCTGAAATTACAGCTTCTTTTGAGGCCATATGGGTTTTTTCAAGCCATCATCTTTGAAGAAAATAATCAAAACCCACTTGGTTGCTTATAGACTATAAATTTCAGTCCATTTGAGCCCATAATTTGTTGGAACACCTTTCAGATTGGGCAATAGCTGTTT
Source organism: Garcia nutans (assembly GCA_947685225.1). Classification (NCBI taxonomy): domain Eukaryota; kingdom Viridiplantae; phylum Streptophyta; class Magnoliopsida; order Malpighiales; family Euphorbiaceae; genus Garcia; species Garcia nutans. The sequence goes on along the minus strand of CANTUV010000007.1, from coordinate 22,734,253 downwards.
CAAACCTTAATTGTGTCTTTAAATGTTATTTTATTGGTTTTAAATAGAGTTTATGGCTGTTTGTAACCGACATGAGGTTCTATGGCCATTAATTGTGTCTTTAAATGTTACTTTATTGGTTTTAAATAGAGTTTATGGCTATTTGTAATCGACATGAGGTTTTATGGCCATTATGTCTCTTGTTTCCCTATTTAAAGGGTGTCTTTGTGTACTTTGGGGAATCAGATTTTGAATAAGAAAAGAAGGTGTTAATCACATTTGGGTTTTATTAGTTTCCAAAATCTATTAGTTTTTGTTTATTTGCAAAAACAGTCATCTATCTTTCACCCAAACCTTTCATCCTAGCCTTTGTCAATTTAATCTTCACCACCAGCCATCTTAGCCATTCACCACGCCATCAGTTGGTATCAGAGCCAATATCCTTATTTTCTTTCCCTTTCATTTATGTTTTTTTGTTATGCCTAATAACCAGCAAGCATCTTATGACAAGGACAAACAGATCATGTCAGAAGATCAAGATCTAGCCTCAGTAGTCAAGAAAATGAGGATGGAAATGGAAGTTCTTAAGGCCAAGAATGAGGCCCTGGAAATGCTTATCCAAAATACCCCTCCAAATTCCCGAAATCCTCTTGAAGAGGAACTGACTAATGATGATTTCAATGAGGAGGACCAGCACCTTGTGTTGGGACGTGGAGGTTTTAGAGGAAGAGGGCAAGGACTATTTCATGGAGGTTATGGCCGAGGGGGAAGGCATTTTCCACCACCCATCCATGTTGAAAGGGAAGAAGAGATTTTCAACTATAAAATCGAATTACCAGAATTTCATGGTAAGATTGATGTTGATGCCTATCTTGAATTGGTATACTCAATGGAGAGATCCTTTGAACTGAGGGAGCTGACCGAAGACAAAAGGATGAAGCTTGCTGCTATGAGATTGAAGGGATATTTTGCCCTTTGGTGGGATAATTTACAAAAGCGAAGAATGAGGGAAGGGAGGCCTTAAATTACTCAATGGGATAGGATGAAAGTGGAGATAAATGCGGTGTTCTTACAACCCCATTACAGACAAAAAATGATTGAGCAAATGTTGAGCCTCAAACAAGACACTAAAACCTTGGAACAATACACCATGGAATTTAAGGAATTTTTGTTAAAGTGTGAGGTAGAGGAGACCGAGGAGCTGATCATGGGCCTCGTTTGATCATGAGAAAATGAGAAAGGATTTGATAATGGAATTATGAAAGAATTGTGTGCCTAGTATGTTATTCAATTTTCAGAGTTTTGTGTTTGGCGGTATGCCTAAGACGTAACAGTCCCTTGAAGCTGGGTTGGGCTTGGTTCTTGAAGCCTAGTTGGGTGTTACATGATGTAGCAGACCCTTGAAGCTGGGTTGGTGTGAGTGGGGATTTTCGCCCCCACTTCTAGTGGAATGGTTCTTGCGACTTCGGCACTGTTTAGGCTCGGGGCTTTAGAGAACACGGGCCTAAGCCTAGAAAAAATGGAGTCGCTACCCGGACGGGCAGGAAAAAAGAAAGGGGTGGATGACTCGATTCCTAAGGAATCCCCAACCCCCTAATAGGTTCGAAAAGTTGGGTACATGTGGGGAAGGTGAGAAATGGCCCAGCACCCCCACAATGTCCGGTTCATTGGAGCCAGCCTCCTTTACAGGTCTTAATATTATAAAATCATTAAATATAAAAATATTATCCATATTGCACACAACAATTGAAATAAAGCATCGTTATATTAAAATCAAAGCAATGTCCAAGCAAAACAAATAAATGGACACTTATCCGAGAATGGAAACATGTCCTTACATCATCCATGTCTAAACTAATAATACACCCACTAAAATGCAGAAACATGTCCTTTACATTGGTCTAAAATATAAAAGTAATTTAAATTACATGATATTTAACTAATGAGGTACCCACAAAGTGGAAACATACCTCTTACAACATTTGGAAATCAAAATAAATCGATAAAAGTAAATAACCATTCATCATAAATAAATCATTCATCAAAGATATTAAACATCAATCAAAATATATAATAAACATTCATCCATGATAAATTAAATAAATCAAGCATTGAAATTAAATAAATCAACCACCAAAGCATATAATAGACTACATAATCAAATCTAAAACATAAAGCAAGTAAAGGTACAAATTAGGGTTACTGTTTCCATTTAAAATTCTTTAATTAATATTTTAGGGTTTTGGAATTTTAGTATTTTAGTATCATTATTGTTATTTGTTTAACCTACTAGAAAGGTTTTGGAAAATTGGAATAAATTAGGGTTTCATGAATTAAATTAGGGTTTAGGGGTAACATTATGAAATTAGGGTTTTAGGATATTAAAACATTAGGTTTATAGCTGTTAGTTACTAGATTGTTTTTTAGATTTACTGTATTGAGTTTAAATGTTTAAGTTTAAAAGGTTTTAAGGTTTTAAGGATTAGGGTTTAGGAAAACTAGGGTTTATGTATTAGTTTTGAGGGAATTAGGGTTTTTAGTGTTTCAGAAAATATATTTGGTTTCTAGACTTGAAGAAAATAGTTTAGACTTTTATAAAGTAATTGTGATTTTCAGAAACTGTAAAGTAAGTTAGAGTTTGGTGATTTAACAAAACATTTGGGAATTTTGGAAAAAAGTGAGAGGAAAACAGTTTAGGGTTTTTAAAAGCTTTTGGAAATAAGAAAAATGACTTAAGGTTTTTGGAAACAAAAGAGTATTTTTTAGGGTTTTTGGAAATAGAAGGAACAATTTAGGGTTCTACGGTTTTGAGGAAATAAATTAGGATTCTAAGTTTTTAGAAGAAACAAAAACAATTTATTAATTTTCAGCGATTGAAGCTACTGTAAGAAAATAAAAAGGAAATTAGAGATTCAAACCTTCATTCGTTGGTTCCACCAAAAATTGCTTCTTGGATGAACAGAGACAAAGGCAGTATGGCTACCTTTGATAAATTGTTGATGGCTTGCTTGTTGCTTCTCTCCAATCTGAAGTCCTAAATTCCAGTCCCTCATCCAAAGTCCTCTTGTTAATCCTTTTATCCCTCCCTTTTTCTATCTTTCAGTGTTATTTATAGGAATTTAGAAGATTAATTCAAATTGTTTACGAAAACTATAATTAATTAGGAAAAGAAAACCGAAACGAAATAGAATTTGGTTTTGAAAAAAATTGCGTTAGAAAAATATCGCTGGCGAAAACTGTGACGGGCTACAAGAGCTGGGTGCGCTGAGTGGAAAATTGCGGGTGAAGCCATTTCACCCGCAGAAACCTACGGGCGAAATTGGCCTTGGCCAATTTTTTGTCGCCGATTTTTAGTCGTCGATTTTCATTTTCATTTTCATTTATTATTATTTATTTATTTTTGTTTATTTATTATTTTTAATTTTATTCACTTCACCATTTTTAATTTTTAAAAACTAAAATAAATATTAAAATATCACAAAAATTATTTTGGACTATAAAAAATAACGGACCGGACTGGGTCAAAAATTAAGGGTCTACAGTTTGCCCCTTGATTGAATGATTTAAGACTTTCAGTAAAAGAGTGAAAAGCAATGTGATTTTTTACTAGGTTTAGAGCCATATAGGACTCCTTACCCAAGGTTGGTTTGAGTTCTGAATTAAAAAATTATTTAGGTTTTGGACCCAAGGTGAATTTAGGGTTTGGGTTTTGGACCTGAGACCGAGTTTGACTGACCTTTTATCAGTTGAGAATTTTGACTGCTCCAGCTGTTCTATTCTTTAACGCATTGTGGGTCTTCACCCTTAAAATAAATCTTCATCGTTGGACCTTGGATCTACATCCTTAGCATCGGATCTTCACCTTTGAAAACGGATCTTCATCCTTTGAGATCGGGTCTTCACCTTTAAAAATGGATCTTCATCCTTTGAGATCGGGTCTTCACCTTTAAAAATGGATCTTCATCGGGTCTTCACCCTTGTAAATGGATCTTCATCCTTTGAGATATGGTCTTCACCCTTGAAAATGTATCTTCATCCTTTGAGATCGGTTCTTCACCCTTGAAAATGGATCTTCATCCTTTGAGATCAAGTCTTCACCCTTGACATCGGGTCTTTACCCTTTGAAAATGAATCTTCATCCTTTGGACTTCGGGCCTTCACCCTTTGAAATTGGATCTTCAGCCTTTGAGATCGGGTCTTCACCCATTGAAAATGGATCTTCATCCTTTGGACTTCGGGTCTTCACCCTTAAACTATGGATCTTTATCCATTGGAGATCGGGTCTTTACCCTTGAAACATGGATCTTTATCTACTGGAGGTCGGGTCTTTACCCTTGAAACATGGATCTTTATCCATTGGAGTTTGGGTCTTTACCCTTAAAACATGGATCTCTATCCACTGGAGGTCGGGTCTTTACCCTTGAAACATGGATTTTTATCCATTGGAAATCGGGTCTTTACCCTTGAAACACGAATCTTTATCCATTGGAAATCGGGTCTTTACCCTTGCTTCAGCTCTTTTAGCTGGACTGATCTTTTGTCTTTTGCATCTTCATTCTTTTGAGAGTTCTAATGTTCCATTCTTTTGTTCTTCCTTTTCACAAAAATTCAGCAATTTTTAATTAGACCTTATATCCTCTCCTACCCCCTGCGTGGAGAAATATTTGCAAGTGAGTTTGAAAATGTTGTATATATAAACTCAAAAAATTGAAAAGGAGAAACTTTGCCCCCTGTGTAGGCCCAAACCCATGATTTTTCTATGCAGGCTCTGATTGATGTTTTTGTTGTCTAGTTCTTAATGCAAGCGAGTATTTCTTCTCTTTGCAAAATTACTGGAACTTTCTCAAGCAATGGACTTTCCATGCCCTCCTGATTTGATATCTTCTTTTGATTGTTTACTTCACAGGGTGTTTGCTGTTTACTTTGACAAAGAATAGACAATACAAGATAAGAAAGTGCAATGTGATATGCTCATGTATGCATGATATGCATGAATGATACTTACAGTGGTTCCATTGACTGACAGACCGAGAGTATCAACTGAAATACTCTCATAGATTTCTTTCAGATGCTCGTTTAGTTCTTGTATTGGAATTACAGGATGCTTCACATTTGTGGCTTTTATCTTTGAGATGTTGAAAATATGAGTGGTGGAGACCCCAAGTTGCAGAGTCAGGGATACATCCATTTTAAACTATGTTTCAGCATGTCAGTTGGTAGCTTCTTCATAACCTTGCCAATAACTATTTACTTTGCCCAATGTGTCCTTTGAGGTTCGATAGTTCAACAAACTCCCCTTAACTTGAAGGCTTCATATTACAAAAACAATTTTTTTGTTTTTTTTTTTTGAAATCAAATGTTGGCTTTGCCAAATCAATGTCAATGTACCTCAGGACTTGATTTTTCCAAAGTAACATATCTATAACATGACAACCCTAGTTACCATACTAAACTCGGGAATCATTTCTACTTAAGCAAGAATTGTTGCACTTCAGATAGGCAAATACACATTACTTGGCCAAAGGTCTCATTGAGTTTAAATATTGCCTATCTCATATACATGCTTATTCAAACTATCTCCACTAATAGACTCTACCTATCAAGAGAGATCAACAGGTCTTTGATAGGCTTGAAATGGGGTCTATAAGGGACATGGGTTAAATGAAGGCCATTTGTAAGTTGGAGCCGATGTGACACAATGGACAAACCTTCAGACTACAAATTTCTTGTTTGAACTTTAAGAAGTTGGGAGCAATCTTGCTAGACTTTAAATTCTTTCTATCTTCTAGGCATTAATCTGGATCTTGATTAGGACAGTCTTTGCCCTTGCAAAAAGTTTGGTATCCAAATTCGTTTCTTTTCTTCTTCTCCCTTTTTTTTTTAATTTTTCTTGGTCTTCCCTTTCTTTGAGCATTTTATCATTTTGTCCTTCTTCCTTGTAGGACTATCAAGTACAGAACTTTCAAAAATTAGATGAATTTTTCTCCTTCAAACGTTGGTTGGGTTAGACCAATTCAAGTTAAATTGTCCTTATAGACTAAATGGAAGCCTTTGGTTGTCTTAGGTAAAAGAGAACTTGGTTGGTTTTCTGAACCGTTTTAGGTTTTATATTTTTTCCTTTTTCTCTTTTTTCTTTTCTTCTCTTTTTTTTATTTTGTCCTTCTTCCTTGGAGGACTGTCAAGCACAGAACTTTCAAAAACTGGATGGTCTTTCTCCTTTTTCTCTGATTTTGATCGAATCTTTGGTTGGGTTGGACCAATTCAAGTCAAACTGTCCTTATAAACCAAATGGAAGCCTTTTGCTGCCTTAGGTAAAAGAGAACTCAGTTGGCTTTCTGAACCGTTTTGGGTTTTATATTTTTTCTTTTTTTTTCTTTTGTCCTTTCTTCTTTTTTTTCTTTTCTTTTTACTCTTCTTCCTTTTTTTTCTTCTTCTTTTTCTTTTATTCTTTCTTTTTTTTTTAGTTTTAGCTCTAAAAGAGTTGTCTTGTTTGTACCAACTATGGTTTCCAATAATGGATGAGTGGAGTGACATAAATCTTCTTTAATAGGGATAAATCATTTGTTACTCTGATGTTGTCTTGATAGATTGGAGATATTAGGTGAACTTCAACTACCCTTATGGTCTTGAAAACATCAATTATCCTTACAGTCTTGGCTATGCATTCCATTCTTTGATCTTCTTGCCTCTTCACCTTAGTGATCAAAAGACTTGCCAAAAGTATCACAACAGCTCATATTAGGTTATTGGGATTTGTAAGCCAATGAAAAGAAAGCTAAAATTTTATGAAGGCTCAAAGGGATGACTAGGGATTGATATTTAATAGGGTGGATACAAGTTGTTGGCTAATCAAATAATGCCTAGATCATCTCTCCCTTAAATAAGTAGAGTTCAATTTCAACTCAAAAATTTATCAAAGCTTGTTCTAAGACTGACTAGGACCTAGACAAAGGTAAGCCCTCTCTAAGTAAGCATACACAACTCAATACTATAGAGCAATTCTCTCACCTAGTAAAGTTATTCGAGTCATGATGCATAAATATATTAATTCATGAATTATCAAGCTAGATTCCTCATTGGTTGAACACCAAAATGAACAAAGACCAACAAAAATTTTGATGAAAGTAATTTATTTCAAGCAACTTTAAATTTGAAAAACATAATAGTTCCAAAATATTAAAGAAAGTAAAATTGAAAAGCAACATTCAAGATAAGAAAAGTTCATTGAGTTTAAGCTTCTTTTCCTTTCACATCTTCAATATTTCCATCTTGAAAGGATGATAAAACAAAATCTCCTTCCAATCCTTTTCCCACCATGAAGGTTGCCGGAGAAGGTACTCATCCAAACTTAGGCAAAGGATTGTTCTTAGTATTGGGCTTGTCCGGTTCCAGTAGCTTACTACTATCGATTAGATCTTGGATCTCATGCTTCAATCGGGTACATCTATCAGTCTCATGTCCTTGAGTCTGATGAAATTGACAAAAAGCCTTAGTATCAAATTTTAGGGGTAAATGATTTGGCAAAGGTCGAGGGACTAATGGCTGTAATAGTCCTTTCTTTTGTTGCTTGTTGAAGACCCAAGATAAAGGCTTCCCTATATCTAAAAATTGTCTTCTATTTGCTTGACCAATTGTATTAATATCAACTTTTTTTGTGTGTTTTGATTTTCAGACTGGTAGTTCCCTTTCTCATTCCTTCTTGCCGAAAAGCGATTCTTCTCCCTTTCCCATTCTTCAATTTGCAGACCGGCTTGGAGAAGATCTTTGAAATCACGGATTAGTGTATGAGACATTCTTTCACGAAGACTAGGCAACACCCCTCTCACAATCATCCTTATTTGATCATATTCATCGGGCCTCTTCTTAAGCAAAGCAGCCTTATTTCTCCATCTTTTCACATAGTCCACAAAATTTTCATCTGGTCGTTGCCTATTGGACTCAACTTCCATTAAGGTAACTTCCATTTCAACATTATATCCATATTGTTGGATGAAGGCCTTGTATAGTAGATCCTAACTCTTTTGTGTTCCATCATCTAAGGTATTGAACCAATTTTGGATAATATGATCCAATGAGAGCATAAAGTACCTTAGAGTTTGAGCCTTAGTAGCTCGAGCAGACTGCATAGCAGTGATATACTACTTCACATGGAGGTGAGGATTTTTTGTTCCATCAAACTTCGCAAAAGATGGCATCTTGAATTTGTATGGAACTTCAAATTTGTCAACTTCGGACATTTCTTCGGTTTTCAGTTTCTTCTCAAATTTCTTTTCTAAATTTGCGATCATCTTTTCAACATCAGAATTTTCAGTCTTTTCAAAAGTTGTCTTCTCAACAACCTTCGGCTCCTTTTTGTCTTGAGGATCTTAAAAATATTGAGCCCAGTCATCATCACCATTAATGATCACCTTATCATCATCAAAAGCTACTTCGCCAACTTTAGCCTTCTTGTGAGTGGGGATTTTCGTCCCCACTCCAGGTGGAATGGTTCTTGCGACTTCGATACTGTTTAGGGTCGGAGCCTTAAAGAACACGGACCTAAGTCTGAAGAAAATGGAGTCGCCACCCAGACGGGCCGGGAAAAAAGAAAGGGGTGGATGACTCGATTCTTAAGGAATCCCTAACCCCCTAATGGGTTCGGAAAGTTGGGTACATGTGGGGAAGGTGAGAAATGGCCGGTTCTTGGAACTGGCCTCCTTTACAGGTCTTAATATTATAAAATTCTTAAATATAACAACATTATCCATATTACACACAATAATTGAAATAAAGCATCGATATATTAAAAATCAAAACAATGTCCAAACAAAGCAAATAAATGGACACCCATCCGAGGATGGAAACATGTCCTTACATCCCATGCCTAAATAGGACACCCACCGAAAGGTAGAAACATTCCCTTTACATTGGTTCTAAAATAGAAAAGCAATTTAAATTACATGATATTTAACTAATGAGGTACCCACCAAGTGGAAACATACCTCTTACAACATTTGAAAATCTAAATAAATTGATAAAAGTAAATAACCATTCATAATAAATAAATCATTCATCAAAGACATCAATCAAAATATAAAATAAACATCCATCCATGATAAACTAAATAAATCAAGCATTAAACTTAAATAAATCAGCAAAGCATTGAAAATAAATTAAAGCATATAATAGACTACATAATCAAATATAAAATTGAATAAGGCAAATAAAGATTCAAATTAGGGCTACTATTTCTATTTAAGTTTCTTTATTTAATATGTTTAGGGTTTTGGGAATTCATGGGTTTAAGCTACTGTGAATTTTAAAAGAATTGAGATGGAGCCAAGTTTTAGAATTTAATAGGTTGATAAAGTTCTTTGATTAACCAAATTAGTATTTGAGAAGTGAAATCATGAAACTAGGGTTTGGATACTTTAAAACATTTAGATTTATGATTTACGGTTACTGAATTAGGGCCTTTAAGCTTACAGTGTTTGAATATTAACATTTAGATTATAGGGTTTTAAGGTTTAAAGGATTAGGGTTTAAGGTTTTAAAGGAGTTAGGGTTTACTGTTTTGGGTTTTGGAGTTGAATTAGGGTTTTAGAATTTTAGAATTAGGGTTTTAGAGAATGCTTTAAGTTTTAGAATTTGAAGAAACAATTGATAATTTTATGAAACTTTATGAAAATCAATAAAATGATTTAAGGTTTATATAAATAGAAAAGATGTTTTTAGGGTTTGTGTAAAGAAACAGACTCAAATTTAGGATTTTGAAAAGAAACAGGTTCAATTAGGGTTTTAAGATTTTGAAGAAGCAAAAATAACAATTTGAAGATTTTTGGAAAACAAATAAACGAATTAAGATTTTTAAACTTTAGAAAAGGTGAATTGAGGTTCTAGGGTTTTTGATTTTGAAGAAACAGAAACAATTATTTTTGGTCTATAGTGATGAAGCTACTGTGAATTCATGAAACAAATAAAGAAATTCATACCTTTATTTGTTGTTTCCACCAAAAATCACTTCTTGGATGAACAAGAACAAAGACAAGCTTTGCTACCTTTGATGGGTTGAATTGCTTTTTTGCTCTCTCAAAAAAGTCCAATTGATTCAAGGTTTTCCTCCTCAATTTTGGTCTCAATTTGTCCTCCAAATTTTCGTCAAAATCCCATACTTTTGTGTTGTTATTGTCCTTATTTATAGAAGAATTTTATGTTAATTCTAGTTATTCAGGAAATCTAATATTAATTAAGAAAAGGAAACCGAAACCTAATTGTATTAGGTTTCGGAAAAATTTGCTTCGAAAAAGTTTCGCTGGGGAAAAAAATTGCTGCAGAAAAATTGTGCTGGCGAAAAAAACTGCTGCGGAAAAAAGGCGTTGGCGAAAAAAAAACTGCAGCAGCTGGCTGCGGCAGCGGGCGAAAATTGGCCTGCGGGCCATTTCGCCAGAGCTCTTTTCGGCGATGAAATTTTTCGTCCCCGATTTTCTGTCGCCGATTTTTTTTATTAATAAAAATTAGATACTAAAGCAAAAATTATTTAATTAAGATAATAAAAATTGTTTTGGACTAATTAAAATATATTGGACAACAAATAAATTATTTTGGACTAATTAAAATATATTGGACCAGATTGGGTCAAAAATTAAGAGTCTACACTTCCCTTTGTCCTTTGGCTTCTTGGAACTAGCAAACACTTCGACATTATTTCCTAAAATTGTAGCCAATTGGTTCTTCATGGTCTTAGCCAGGGCCTTTTTTATTTCTTTCATCTTGGCATTAAGGGCATCATCCACCATTCTTTTAATTTGTTCGGGCTCCATTGCTTTTAGCGAGCAAGTGATTGAGTTGCTACTAGATTCTCCGTCTTCGGCGTAGGTCAGATTGTCGTAAGCTTTTGAACTTTCGTAATCCAGGGCTATGAGCCAAAAAGGATTAATGATATGAGATGCAAATGTATGCTTGTATGTATGTATGCATAAACAATCAACAAAGAAAGATAATTAGGACGTTCCTTTCAACCTTATAACATCCACACACAATTGACGAGTCTCTTTTCTTAGGTAATATGGCTAACAAAATGGGGCATCTTGTTTTCGAATAATTCCCTCGGACTTTTTAACCAATAGTTATATTTTCAAAAATGGAAATCAATCCATGATAATTCCCATTAATTAGGTTTTAATTCATTCAACCAACTAAAGTAGCTTTTATGCTATATTGGATTAAAATGAAATTAAGAGATTTATTATAAATAGATTTCTCACTTGAAAAAGCAACTAATGATTCATGCCAAAAACAAGCCCATGATTAATTATTCTTAGTATAAACTAGGCTCACAATTGATTTTTGGTATTTCGTAATTGATCTAAATAATTTGCAAGCTCTTTGTAAGAAAAGGTTGGATAAACATAATTTTATTTCTAAGCCCATTGTAAAAAGATTTTAGAAAAAATGGATTTTGGGCTTAGTATTTGGGCCATGAGCAAAAGAATTTTTGATTTGTTTTTAGAAAAGTTTTATATCTAAAGACCATCTTGAAATGTTTTGAAGATAGCTTTAGTCTTTTGGATTTTAAAGAAAAATTTATTTGAGCTTGCAAATGTACTTGGGTCATATTAGAAAAAGAACAAACCAAATAAGCCATGATTTAAGCCAAGATAAATTAACCATAGTCAAACAACATGCATTTGGGGTAAAACCTAAGGAAAGTAACTAGGCCAATTACATGAGCTTTAGTCTTTGGGTTAAAAGGCTTAGGTTCCCATAGCAAGTATATACCAAATGGTATGAGGCTATGAGTGGTTATGCCATGCTCGATCTCCATATCTTAAGTGAAAGTATGGTATCCCTTACATAACACAACACGGGTAACACGGGCATCCTAACTCACGTACATGATGCAATATAATATGATGCAATGGATAATATCATTATAAGAAAGAATAGAATAATATAAATACCAATGGAATCAACTTCTTTTATCCCCAGTAGAGTCGCCACTGTGAGCAGGGATTTTCGCCCCCACTCCCGGTGGAATGGTTCTTGCGACTTTGGCACTGTTTAGGCTCGGGGCCTTAGAGAATATGAGCCTAAGCCTGGAGAAAATGGAGTCACCACTCGGACGAGCCGGGAAAAAGAAAGGGGTGGATGACTCGATTCCTAAGGAATCCCCAACCCCCTAATGGGTTTGGAAAGTTGGGTATGTGTGGGGAAGGTTAGAAATGGCCTAGCACCCCCACAACGCCCGGTTAATTGGAACCGGCCTCCTTTACAGTTCTTAATTTTATAAAATCCTTAAATATAACAAAATTATCCATATTATACACAACAATTGAAATAAAGCATCGTTATATTAAAATCAGAGCAATGTCCAAGCAAAACAAATAAATGAACACCCATCCGAGGATGGAAACATGTCCTTACATCATCTATGTTTAAACTAATAGGACACCCACCAAAAGGCAGAAACATGTCCTTTACATTGGCCTAAAATATAAAAGAAATTTAAATTACATGATATTTAACTAATGAGGTACCCACAAAGTGGAAACATACCTCTTATAATATTTGGAAATCAAAATAAATTGATAAAAGTAAATAACCATTCATCATAAATAAATCAAGCATTGAAATTAAATAAATCAACCACCAAAGCATACAATAGACTACATAATCAAATCTAAAACATAAAGCAAGTAAAGGTACAAATTAGGGTTACTGTTTCTATTTAAAATTCTTTAATTAATATTTTATGGTTTTGGAATTTTAGTATTTTAGTATTATTATTGTTATTTGTTTAACCTACTGTAAAGGTTTTGGAAAATTGGAATGAATTAGGGTTTCATGAATCAAATTAGGGTTTAGGGGCAACATTATGAAATTAGGGTTTTAGGATATTAAAACATTAGGTTTATAACTCTTGGTTACTAGATTGTTGTTTTAGATTTACTGTATTGAGTTTGAATGTTTAAGTTTAAAATGTTTTAAGGATTAGGGTTTATGTATTAGTTTTGAGAGAATTAGGGTTTTTAGTGTTTCAAAAAATATATTTGGTTTCTAGAGTTGAAGAAAATAGTTAAGACTTTTATAAAGTAATTGCGATTTTCAGAAACTGCAAAGTAAGTTAGAGTTTGGTGATTTAACAAAACATTTGGGAATTTTGGAAAAAAGTGAGAGGAAAATAGTTTAGGATTTTTAAAAGCTTTTGGAAATAGGAAAAACAATTTAAGGTTTTTGGAAACAAAAGAGTATTTTTTAGGATTTTTGGAAATAAAAGGAACAATTTAGGGTTCTAAGGTTTTGAGGAAATAAATTAGGATTCTAAGGTTTTAGAAGAAATAGAAACAATTTATTAATTTTTAGTGATTGAAGCTACTGTAAGAAAATAAAAAGGAAATTAGAGATTCAAACCTTCATTCGTTGGTTCCACTAAAAATTGCTTCTTGGATGAACGGAGACAAAGGCAGTGTGGCTACCTTTGATAAATTGTTGATGGCTTGCTTGTTGCTCCTCTCTAATCTGAAGTCCCAAATTCTAGTCCCTCATCCAAAGTCCTCTTGTTAATCCTTTTCTCCCTCCCTTTTTCTATCTTTCAGTGTTATTTATAGGAAATTTAGAAGATTAATTCAAATTGTTTACAGAAACTATAATTAATTAGGAAAAGAAAACCGAAACCAAATAGAATTTGGTTTAAAAAAAAATTGCATTGGAAAAATCTTGCTGGCGAAAACTGCGACGGGCTGCGAGAGCTGGGTGCACCGAGTGGAAAATTGCGAGCGAAGCCATTTCGCCCGCAGGAAGTTCCTGCGGGTGAAATTGGCCTTGGCCAATTTCTTTTCGGCGATGAATTTTTTGTCGTTGATTTTTCCGTCGCTGATTTTCATTTTTATTTATTTATTTATTATTATTATTATTTTTATTTATTTATTTTTATTTATTTATTATTTTTATTTTTATTCACTTCACCATTTTTAATTTTTAAAAACTAAAATAAATATTAAAATATCACAAAAATTATTTTGGACTATAAAGAATAACGGACCGGACTGGGTAAAAAATTAAGGGTCTACAGTTGGGCCTAGTCCTTGAAGCCTAGTTGGGATGTTACATATGAGGTAATCCTCATTGTGATTATAATTTGCCTTTGGGCTAGACAAATGGTGTCATCTTGGACTAAAGCAGTAACTCTGGGATTTGAATAGCATACTAGATTCTTTTGGGCCCATGCTTGTGTTTGCTTTTATGTGAGTTATGAATTGTGGAATAATTGAAAATTTTATCAAGATATAATGATATAATGTTATGAGATATAATATCCTTATGTGCTGTGCATTAGCATTGCATTTGAACTATATTGTTATCAAAGTTTGTACCACTAAGCTTTTGGGTTAGTGTGATTGTGTTTCATCGCGCAGGTGACAGGATAGATCCGATTGAGCCGGAGAGCTCGTCTAGACCAAGTCGAGTCTAGGCTTGAGATCTTGAGTTCAGAGTTGATTGTTGGACATCAAGATTAGAGACAAACTGCCAGCATGTATAAATTTTATATTTTTGTACATATTGATTTCATGTATTTATGTATATTCCGCAAACTATCGAAAATGTTTTGGATAAACCTTTGGTAATGAAGTATACATATGTGTTTTAACAAGTAATATTTCATCTATTATTTATATCAACAAAAGTGTGTTACCTTGAGATCTCAAAAAATATCAACAAAAGTGTGTTACCTTAAGAACCTGTGATGGTAGAAGTGTGATGGTATCTAGTGAGCAGAGATATCTTTCACCCATATTTGTTTCAGCTAGTAGGATGATTCAGAAAGGATCTAAGGCTTATCTTGCTCATGTTGTAGATACCAGAGTAGTGGGTTCCCAGCTTGACAGTATACCCACAGTTGCTGAGTTTTCAGATGTTTTCCCTGATGATTTGCCAGGGATACCTCCTGAGAGAGAAGTGGAGTTTGGTATTAATTTGTTGCCTGGTACCACTCCTATCTCTATTGCCCCTTATCGTATGGCACCTGCTGAGTTGAGAGAGTTGAAGGTGCAGTTGCAGGAATTATTGGATAAACGATTTGTTTGCCCTAGTGTGTCTCCGTGGAGAGTGCCCATTTTGTTTGTGAAGAAGAAGGATGGTACCTTAAGATTATGCATTAATTATCGGCAGTTGAATAAAGTGACCATTAAGAACAAGTATCCATTGCCTAGGATAGATGATCTCTTTGATCAGCTGAAAGGAGCAGCAGTATTCTCTAAGATTGATTTGAGATCAGGGTACCATCAGTTGAGAGTCAGAGATGAAAATGTACCTAAGACAACTTTTCGTACGAGGTATAGGCATTATGAGTTCATGGTGATGCCTTTTGGGTTGACGATTGCACCAGTAGCATTTATGGATTTGATGAACTGGGTATTCAGAGCCTATCTAGATCAATTTGTGGTGGTTTTCATTGATGATATTTTGGTGTATTCACGTAATAAGGAGGATCATGACAAGTATTTACGGATTGTATTGCAGACTTTGAGAGAGAAGCAGTTGTATGCTAAGCTGTCTAAATGTGAGTTTTTGCTTGATCAAGTGACTTTTCTCGGTCATATGGTTTCAGCACAGGGTATTAGAGTTGATCCAAGTAAAGTTGAGGCTAGTTTGAATTGGAGTCCACCAAAGAATATGATAGATGTTAGAAGATTTTTGGGTTTGGTAGGCTATTATCGATGGTTTGTGAAAGGTTTTTCTATGATAGCTACTCCACTCACTAGATTAATTCAAAAAAGAGTTAGATTCGTGTGGACAGATCAGTGTCAGGCAAGCTTTGAGCAGCTGAGGGAGATGTTGACTCAGGCTCTTGTCCTTACTTTGCCTGTGGAAGGTAAACCTTATGTGATTTATAGTGATGCTTCACATAGTGGTTTAGGTTGTGTTTTGATGCAGGAGAATAGAGTCATTACTTACGCCTCTCGAAAGTTGAAACTGAATGAGCTAAATTACCCGACGCATGATTTGGAGTTAGCAGCTATAGTTTTTGCTTTGAAGATTTGGCGACATTACTTGAATGGGGAGAAGTATTTCATTTATATGGATCACAAGAGTTTGAAATATCTGGGTGTTCAGAGAGAGTTGAATCTTCGGCAGAGATGGTGGTTAGAGTTGATTAAAGACTATGATTGTTTAATTGATTATCATCCTGGTAAGGCAAACGTTGTTGCTGATGCCTTGAGTCAGAAGTCTTTGGCAGGTTTGACTGCTTATTCGCTCTTATTGCTTGTTGAGTTGAGAGCGTTGCATGCCAGATTTGAGTCTTGTGATGATGTTGCATTGATGGCTCAGCTGCAATTGAGGCTGGTGCTATTGGATCAAATTAGGGAGACTCAGTTAGTAGATGAGAAAATCTAGAAAGTTGTATTGGATTGCCAAAAGGGGGAGAGTCGAGATTTTCATGTGATAAATGATGGCAATTTGTGGTGCAGAGATAGGTTGTGTGTCCCTGATGATGCAAGACTGAAAAAAGTAATTTTGGAGGAAGCACATCAGTCAGCTTATGCTATGCACCTTAGGAGTACCAAGATGTATCAGGATTTGAAATAATATTCTTGGTGGTCAGGTATGAAAAGGGACATAGCAGAGTTTGTATCCAGATGTCTCACTTGTCAGAGAGTGAAGGCTAAACACCAAGTTCCTTCAGGATTACTTTAACCATTATCAGTGCCAAAGTGGAAATGGGAGCGAGTGACTATGGATTTTATGACTGGGTTACCTTTGACTCAGAAGAAGCATGATGCAATCTGGGTGATTGTTGATCGGATGATGAAGACAACTCATTTTCTTCCAGTTCGGATGGATTATTCTCTTAAGAGGTTGGCTGAGCTATATTTCAATGAAATAGTGAGGTTACATGGAGTTCCAATTTCTATGGTATCTGATCGAGATTCCCGATTTACATCGAGATTGTGGAGAAGGTTACAGGATGCTTTAGGCTCTCTGTTACATTTTAGCACTTCTTTCCATCTTCAGACAGATGGGCAGTCAGATAGAGTGTTACTAATTTTAGAGGACATGTTGAGAAGTTGTATCATTGATTTCTCTGGAACC
This sequence comes from Garcia nutans, assembly GCA_947685225.1. Lineage (NCBI taxonomy): Eukaryota > Viridiplantae > Streptophyta > Magnoliopsida > Malpighiales > Euphorbiaceae > Garcia > Garcia nutans. The sequence continues at coordinate 22,717,204 of CANTUV010000007.1, read as the reverse complement.
TAGGATAGATTTTTACCACTGATTGAGTTTGCTTATAACAACAGTCATCAGTCCAGTATTAGAATTGCACCTTATGAGGCATTGTATGGTAGAAGATGCAGGACACCTGTATGTTGGGATGAGATTGGAGAAGGTAAGTTGATTGGTCCTGAGTTGTAACATCCTCTGACAATTCTTATATAAAAACTATCAGAGAATGTTATTCAATATACTGTTCATGCTCCAATCAATTCCGAGAAACTCTCTTCATAATTAAAATTTTTTAAATAATAATACAATCTGCATATCACAACACTTATAGGTCCAATGTTTAAACCAATTTTCAATAATCCATTACAAATCAGATAACTATCATACATTTGTCAAATCAAATGATTAAATAATACATTCCTTTCTTTTATAATCATTCATTAGAATTCTCAAACCTCATTCTCTAAATACATGTATTCCTTTCATGTTTACACATTTATACAATCTCTCAAATCGCCAAACTGAAGTATCTATATACATTTATCACTTATGAATACAATATACACAAGATCTTCATCTATTCTTAACTTGCTCCGATGTCTTGATACCTGCATGTCAGAAAACAATTCTAACATGCTAAGCAAAGCTTAGTGGTGTTTGTATACACATATTTTATGACTTAATATTAAAGAAATATATTTATGAAAATATAGTAATAACACTTAGTTTTACGATTAATTCAATATATAAACTAATTTCAGTATCAAATCAACATACCATGTTGATTACACAATATAATAGCTATTCTTGTATAAAAGGTATCATATAATACAATACTTTCGGTATTGCAACTTGTCTCATTAAGAATCATTTTATTCAAGACTTGTTTTCTCATTTGATATCATTGTTCACAATACACTTATTTTGTTTTCACTAAATCTTTCTTTTCAAGTTCAGGTTCACATATAGGATCATTTTAGTCAAGCTATACTTTTCATCACTTAATTTCAGTATTATCCTTTAGAGAACTTTGTATCTCACATAGACACTTTCATTCATTTGAAATACTTTGGAGTACTTTGTATCTCACCACATTATATACATTTTCAATCATTTGACTAATTCAATACATTGGGCATAACATTTCCATTACGTTCATTAGAACTTTCACGTATAAGCAGTAATATATATATTACAATCCCTTTTTTACTGGAACACAATACTTCAATTTAACTTAATTGACTTATATTAGTATTTTACATTTCTTTCATTAGTCACAACTATTATGTTCACATATATTTTCATTAATTATGCCCAAACATACTAAACTTAGATCATAGATTTGGATAACGTGTTAGTGTAGAAATCTTAAGAATTTATAATGGCAATTATGCCCACTATCACTGATAACACAATGTGTCCATTAATAGCATGAGGTGCCCACTATCACTATGGCTATCCTTCCTCTGATTAGCCATTCAATCCAAAGCTAGATATAAAATTAGTATGATTTGGGCTATTCATTAGTTTGTAGTTAACACTGAATTGTATACATCATTTCAATGAAACAATACTTTCATTAACATTTAGTATGATATATATATTTATCACATATTCAAAGTTTATCACCCTTGTCGATGACACAGCCAAGTTATGTTCAATGACTTGGCCATATCTCTCATCAATGGAAAATGGAAAATTTTGACAGCATGTGACACACCCACTGACTTGGCCGTGTCACTGCACGTGTCACTAGACACACCCACTAACTTGGCCATGTCACTGGCCATGTCTCTCATCAAAGAAAATAGAAATTTTTGACAGCATGTGACACACCCACTGACTTGGCCGTGTCACTGCCCGTGTCACTAGACACATCCACTGACTTGGCCATGTCACTAGCCAAGAATTACATATTTTTTCACACTCAACCATATAAACATACACATATTCAAGATCTATGATAAAATCAAGTACTCTACTCAAACATCAATTAATCAATCTTTAACCATCACTTATAGCTAAACACAACATCAAACCACTTATTTCTTATAAAGATTGAATTAAGAATCAAATTCATCACATAAAAGTTCCTTTTCACTCATCAATCTATTTAATCAATACTTTCAAGAAATATTTCATTATCAATAACTCAATCAATCAATTCATACATTAAAACTCTTAAAAATTCATATATTTGTAAATTATTATACAAAAGCACATACCTCTTCAAACTCTTCTTTCTCTTTCTTTTTCTCTCTTTCCCTTTGATTTCTTATTGATAATCTTGCCTTTTCTAGCTTATTCTTCTAACAATCTATACATATATTTGATTTACTCTTAATCCTTGATGGATTTGATGAAAGGAAGAAGAAAGAAGTGAAGATGATGATGATGGCGTGGAAGATGAAGAGGAAATCAGAAATTTCCACACACATACACCTATACACACACACACACATATATATATATATATAATATTTTTAATCTAGTGAGGAAAAGCTCATAATAACTATGGTGCACCCTCATTCTTAACCGTTGATTTTAAATCGAGTTTTAATCTCGTAAAACAGTAAAAATACTCTTTTCAGTAAAGTTTTAAGATACACAATGTACTCTTCTCTACATATAGTATTTATCCACAATACTTTAGTCACTGTACACTATCAAGTTTTCATTATTAGTCAAAACGTCCCTGTTTAACATCTTGACCATTACAATTCTCCCCACTAAAGAAATTTCGTCCTCGAAATTTACATACTATGGCACTAAGCTATTTACTTTTTTTAATAATTTCAAATTTCACATACAATCAATGATTTTATTAACTTATCAATCCACGTAACACTTTCAAAATAATCGTCACATAGAACTGTAGAAGATTCAGCTCACACACGTACACTTTTCAAGTTCAATTTAGGATTTGCCTTTATTCCTTTTTAGATATTTTTTTTATAATTTGTATCATTACATCCCACTGTTACATATATCTCTTGTTCTTTCTTTTATATATTGAACATTAAATCCTAGTTCCGGATAGCGGGTCACTGATGGCAAGTAAATGCCCACTGTATAAATATGGCCAAAGGCCCACAATGGCATGAATGCCCACTGTATATGATGTCACGGAGTGACCACTAAGAGAAAGGAATCAAAGATCTGCTATGACGCAAAGTGTCCACTGATGGCATAGATGCCAATATCACTGGGACATATATAAAAAAATGTCCTCTATGGCACAAAGTGCCCACTTTCAATATGGAACATAAATGTTCTCTATGGCACAGAGTGCCTACTGTCAATATGGCATAAAATGCCCACTATCACTTTGAATATTTACCCTTTAGCTAATCCGGAAACTAGTTTTAACATCAGTATCATTTCTTTCAATGGTACAAAGTATTGTCAATTATACTATACTGTGAAATATAACACTTTCTCTTTGAATGGAATATAACACTTTCTCTTTGAAATGTTTGTTTCTTACTGTAAATGTATAAGATATAAACAATCATTTCAAACATATTTATCATATGAACACATTATACTTGTTTTTAATTAGTTTGAATGATTTTATTTCTTCATCAATCTTTATCTTTTCAAATCATTTTCATGTTTTCACTGTAATAATAAAATCTACAAAGATTTCTACTCTTTACTTGTTTCATTCTTTTCTTAACATATTAAGAATTTATCACTATTCTTTCACTTTAAGAGTACATGTACATTTATACTTTATTCTCTATATCTCATACACACATTCACATACACACACATATATGTATATATTACTAAATTGTTCTACTATACATCATTTCACTAGAAGGGTTCACTACCTTCACATCTCACTACATTCTTTTCGTTTTACATTATCAATTCCTTTCTTTCCATTTGCCATCAATTAGTATTAAGTAACTCTTTAACACTTCTATATATAATATATAACTTGTCTTTTATCTTTTCTCTACCTTTATGCTTCTTTCACATATCCAATTACATTTATTCATACTTTCCTCACGTTCTTTTCACATGTCAGTTTTATCATTTAATGGATTAATTTCATTTCAATCTTATAAGCAACTTTTGTCACTTATAACTATTTCTAAGATGTAGTCATTAATTCACTACTAATTCCACCGATAAACTCTACTCTGTGGAAGTATGCACATTACTAAAATTTTGTAGAACAGAAGTATGCATAAGCAAATGCATGACCATGCAAGTGATCATGCACATCATTGTTTCAATTATTTTTAAAGTTTTGAAGAATAGAAATATGCATAGCCAAATGCATATCCATATGAATGGTCTTACATGTCTCTACTGAAATTACCTTTCAAAATTTTAAGGGCACAAATATATGTATGTCCATATGAATGAGCATGCACCTCAATATTGGAATTTCTTCTCAAAATATTTACACAAGCATATGCATGACTATACAATTAATCATGCGTATCACTACTAGAATTTCTTTTCATGATTTAATCAATAAGTTATGAAGAATGCAACTTATACACTTTAAGGGAACAAGATCCAACTCTTTAAAGCACAATTAAATTCAAATCTCAATTTCCATAACCCTAAAATCTTTCAACCTTATTTTCTTTCATAACTTTCTATTAACTCATAAATGATTCAATGATAGCTTTAATCATTGTTCCAGTTACATACACATTTACATATTGCACGAAGAACTTTACTATCATAGAAGTAAAGTTTTATACTCATATTTTTCACAATTATTTAATACACCATATTTTTCACAAATAATGGTGTTTTATCAATTCACAAATCTCTTGTCATAATAAAACTCAAGATCATTTCAATAAATAGCACACTAAGTAGTATTCAAGCTCTAGCCTCTTTACCAATACTCTTCCATTACTTTCCTTTTCAATCTTTTGTTTTGATGATGTTTTAGAAGACAATGAAGACACTAGAAATTGTTACATAAGTTTTAGGACTTTTATCTAATATACTCACTTATACAATAGCTTCGATGTATTCACGTGCTTTCATTTAAATATCACTTCAATCCTTAACTTTGAAACATTATAAAAACAATTACTTTTGACACTTTAACACTCCATTATCCATATTTCACATTCAAAGTACAGCTCGAATTCATTTCGAGCTATAAGGGTATTTTCCAAAATTTCTTACCTCTTCGAAATCTTTTTCCACTATACGAATATTATCCATACTCGGATTTAATGTTACTCTTATTAAGGCTTATTTAACCTTATCACTATCAGTTCCAAATGCTCTCATATCATAATCAATCCAATTTGACACTCAGATATTCACTTAATGTAGAACATCAATACTTAATATTGTACAACATGACCATTCTCATTCTCGTACGAAATTTTCACGCTTGAAAATTATTACACTTTCACTGTATTACTTTGATATATCTCTTTCACTTCTCATATCTTGTTTTCTTTTCACATCACATAGATCTAGTACACTCCAAACAATACACTACGAATTCTCAATCAATTCTTAGAAAACATTTGATTACCATAGACATATGGAATATCAATTGTATCACAACACATATCCACTTATTCACTTCACATAACTTAGAAAATTACATTTCACTTTTCCCATAACTCCACGTGCCAGAAATGCCTAAACCTGTCTCTGATACCACTAAATGTAACATCCTCTGACAATTCTTATATAAAAAATATCAAAGAATATTATTCAATATAATGTTCATGCTTCAATCAATTCCAAGAAACTCTCTTCATAATTAAAATTTTTTAAATAATAATACAATCTGCATATCACACACTTATAGGTCCAATGTTTAAACCAATTTTCAATAATCCATTACAAATCAGATAACTATCATACATTTGTCAAATCAAATGATTAAATAGTACATTCCTTTCTTTTATAATCATTCACTAGAATTCTCAAACCTCATTCTCTAAATACATGTATTCCTTTCATGTTTACACATTTATACAATCTCTCAAATCGCCAAACTGAAGTATCTATATACATTTATCACTTATGAATACAATATACACAAGATCTTCATCTGTTCTGAACTTGCTCCGATGTCTTGATACCTGCGTGTCAGAAAACAATTCTAACAAGCTAAGCAAAGCTTAGTGGTGCTTGTATACACATATTTTATGACTTAATATTAAAGAAATATATTTATGAAAATATAGTAATAACACTTAGTTTTACGATTAATTCAATATATAAACTAATTTCAGTATCAAATCAACATACCATGTTGATTACACAATATAATAGCTATTCTTGTATAAAAGGTATCATATAATACAATACTTTCTGTATTGCAACTTGTCTCATTAAGAATCATTTTATTCAAGACTTGTTTTCTCATTTGATATCATTGTTCACAATACACTTATTTTGTTTTTCACTAAAACTTTCTTTTCAAGTTCAGGTTCACATATAGGATCATTTTAGTCAAGCTATACTTTTCATCACTTAATTTCAGTATTATCCTTTAGAGAACTTTGTATCTCACATAGACACTTTCATTCATTTGAAATACTTTGGAGTACTTTGTATCTCACCACATTATATACATTTTCAATCATTTGACTAATTCAATACATTGAGCATAACATTTCTATTACGTTCATTAGAACTTTCACGTATAAGCAGTAATATATATATTACAATCCCTTTTTCACTGGAACACAATACTTCAATTTCACGTAATTGACTTATATTAGTATTTTACATTTCTTTCATTAGTCACAACTATTATGTTCATATATATTTTCATTAATTATGCCCAAACATACTAAACTTAGATCATAGATTTGGATAACGTGTTAGTGTAGAAATTTTAAGAATTTATAATGGCAATTATGCCCACTATCACTGATAACACAATGTGTCCATTAATAGCACGAGGTGCCCACTATCACTATGGCTATCCTTCCTCTGATTAGCCATTCAATCCAAAGCTAGATATAAAATTAGTATGATTTGGGCTATTCATTAGTTTGTAGTTAACACTGAATTGTATACATCATTTCAATGAAACAATACTTTCATTAACATTTAGTATGATATATATATATATATATATTTGTCACATATTCAAAGTTTATCATCCTGGTCGATGACACAGCCAAGTTATGTTCAATGACTTGGCCATATCTCTCATCAATGAAAAATGAAAAATTTTGACAGCATGTGACACACCCACTGACTTGGTTGTGTTACTGTCCATGTCACTAGACACACCCACTGACTTGGCCATGTCACTGGCCGTGTCTCTCATCAAAGAAAATAGAAATTCTTGACAGCATGTGACACACCCACTGACTTGGCCGTGTCACTGCCCGTGTCACTAGACACACCCACTGACTTGGCCATGTCACTGGCCAAGAATTACATATTTTTACACACTCAACCATATAAACATACACATATTCAAGATCTATGATAAAATCAAGTACTCTACTCAAACATCAATTAATCAATCTTTAACCATCACTTATAGCTAAACACAACATCAAACCACTCATTTCTTATAAAGATTGAATTAAGAATCAAATTCATCACATAAAAGTTCCTTTTCACTCATCAATCTATTTAATTAATACTTTCAAGAAATATTTCATTATCAATAACTCAATCAATCAATTCATACATTAAAACTCTTAAAAATTCATATATTTGTAAATTATAATACAAAAGCACATACCTCTTCAAACTCTTCTTTCTCTTTCTTTTTCTCTCTTTCCCTTTGATTTCTTATTGATAATCTTGCCTTTTCTAGCTTATTCTTCTAACAATCTATACATATATTTGATTTACTCTTAATCCTTGATGGATTTGATTAAAGGAAGAAGAAAGAAGTGAAGATGATGATGATGGCATGGAAGATGAAGAGGAAATCAGAAATTTCCACACACATACACCTATACACATATATATTTATAATATTTTTAATCCAGTGAGGGAATGCTCATAATAACTATGGTGCACCCTCATTCTTAACCGTTGATTTTAAATCGAGTTTTAATCTCGTAAAACAGTAAAAATACTCTTTTCAGTAAAGTTTTAAGATACACAATGTACTCTTCTCTACATATAGTATTTATCCACAATACTTTAGTCACTGTACACTATCAAGTTTTCATTATTAGTCAAAACGTCCCTATTTAACATCTTGACCATTACATGAGTTGATTAGGGAAACAGAAGAGAAACTAAAGGTGATTAGGAATTATCTGAAAGCAGCCTCAGACCGACAAAAATTATATTCATATTTAAAAAGAAGAGACATAGAGTTCAGTATAGGAGATAAAGTATTTTTTAAAGTGTCTCCTTGGAAGAAAATTTTGAGATTTGGCCGCAAAGGAAAGTTGAGTCCTCGTTTCATAGGATCTTATGAGGTACTGGAGAGAGTTGGACCAGTGGCCTATAAACTAGCTTTACTGCCTGAGTTGGATTGAATTCACAATGTCTTCTATGTCTCTATGCTTCGGAGGTATAGGTCAAGCCCATCTCATATTTTGTCAGTGAAGTCTATTGAGGTGAGTCCAGATTTGACTTATGAGGAAGAACCAGTGGCTATTTTAGCACGTGAAGTGAAGGAGTTGAGAAATAAGAAGGTGCCACTTGTGAAAGTTCTTTGGAAGAATCACGCTACTAAAGAGGCAACATTGGAGAGTGAATGGATGATGCGGAATCAGTATCTCCAGTTGTTCCAGACTTGAGAGTAGGTAATTTTGAGGACTAAATTTATTTGTAGAGGGGAAGAATTGTAATATCCCAAAATTTTAAAAATATTAATTTTTGAAAATTAATTAAATGATTTAAAAGTATATATATAATTAAGTGAAAAAGAAAAAATGTGTATATGATATATATTTGTAGATATACATAATATATATAAGTCAACATTTTAACTTGGTCAAATGATATTTTAATTATTAAAATAGTAATTAAATGGTTAGTGAAAGATGACATATTATATATTAATTAAGTATTATATTTTACTTGGTGGAGAGTGAACGAGGGATAAGTGTATGGTTTAAAGGGTATTAGTTGGTAGTGGAGTTGGTGATCATTATCTTCTTCTTCTTCTTTCTCCATTGAAGCCAGCCACCTTCATCAAAGAAAGAGAGGAATTTGTTTCTTTCAAACTCAAGTAATTGAAGGATTTCAAGTGTTCAAGTTGGAGTTTTAAGGATTTTCTTCATATTTGGTAAGTTTCCAACTTGTTTCTTTGATTTCCTTTGGAAGTTGTATTTGTGTGAATTGCATGTTTCGTGTAGTATGTGTTAAAGGTTGATATTGGTATGTTTGAAGCTCTTTTGACTAGTTAACTATGAAATTAGAGCTGGATTGAAGAAAAGGTTAAGTTTGGTGAAGAGAATAAGAGTTTTGGATTGTGTAACTTTTGAGTTGTGAAGTCATGGTTGTAATTGTCTATTTTTTCTTTTAATTGAGTTGTTTTGATGTTTACACAAGTATTATGTGGTATAATGATGGATTTGGTTGAGTTTATATGGAGTTGAAAAGGTTAAAGAAAGATAATAGTTGGTTGTGGCAATTATGTGTGGATATCTGGATTTTGACTTGACATGCCCGGTGACACAGCCATGCCTTTGGACATGTCGATGGTTCTGTTTTCAGTGTTGATGACACGAGCAGTGACATGCCCATGTCATTGAGCATGTCACAACTTCTATGATGTTGTAGTATTGACACGTGCAGTGACACGCTTATGTCACTGAGAGTGTGATAGCTACTGTGATGCAGTAGTATTGACACGTGCAGTGACATGCCCATGTCACTGAGTGTGTCATAGCTACTGTGTTGTAGTAGTATTGACACGTGCAGTGACACGCCCATTTTACTGAGCGTGTAATAACTACTATGTTCTAAGATTTTTGGCATAGTCATTGACACACCCATGTCACTGAGTGTGTCAAAGCTTCTATGTGGTGGGTTTAGGGCACAGTCATTGACACGCCCGTGTTGTTGAGCGTGTCATGTGTAGAGTTTGCCCTAGATAGTTCTTTTACTCATTTTCCTTTGTGTATCTTATCCTTATGTTGAGAGGTTTTGTTTATACCTATAAGTGTATCACTAGTGCTTATTTATAATCACATTTGGTTTAGGCTTTGAAGAGACTTGAGTTACCCAATCCAAGTGTTGAGGGATATCTTCGAAGAGGAGGTTGAAAGTGGTGTTTGTTGCTTTTAGAGGTAAGTAAACCTGTGAATAACTATTTATATCTACATGACATTGGGACTTAACACATTTGGTTAGAAAATGTGTTAAGTTACCTACTACATTATTGGTGTATGAGAAATATGCTATGATTTGTATAATGTTACAAATGCATTATATGTAATGTGAACTTTGTGAAAAATATGATAATGGCCCAAAATGTATGGGTATTGCAATTTGTTATGTATAAATTAAAGATGGTATGCAAAGCCATTGGTGATGGCTATATCGAGATAAATGAGATATTTGAAGCATTGTGCCAAGTTTGATCATGAGAAAATGAGAAAAGATTTGATAATAGAATTATGAAAGAATTGTGTGCCTAGTATGTTATTCAATTTTCAGAGTTTTGTGTTTGGCGGCATGCCTAAGACGTAATAGTCCCTTGAAGCTGGGTTGGGCCTAGTCCTTGAAGCCTAGTTGGGATGTTACATATGAGGTAATCCTCATTGTGATTATGATTTGCCTTCGGGCTAGACACATGGTGTCATCTTGGACCAAAGCAGTAACTTTGGGATTTGAATAGCATATTAGATTCTTTTGGGCCCATGCTTGTGTTTGCTTTTATGTGAGTTATGAATTGTGGAACAATTGAGCAATTTATCAAGATATAATGATATAATGTTATGAGATATAATATCCTTATGCATTAGCATTGCATTTGAACTATATTGTTATCAAAGTTTGTACCACTAAGCTTTTGGCTTAGCGCTATTGTGATTCATCACGCAAGTGACAGGGTAAATCCAATTGAGCCAGAGAGTTCATCTAGACCGAGTCGAGTCTAGGCTTGAGATCTTGAGTGTAGAGTTGATTGTTGGACATTAAGATCAGAGACAAACTGCCAGTATGTATAAATTTTATATTTTTATACATATTGATTTCATGTATTTATGTATATTCTACAAACTATCGAAAATATTTTGGATAAACCTTTGGTAATGAAGTATACATGTGTTTTAACAAGTAATATTTCATCTATTATTTATATGATATCAGTTGAATGTTTTAAGTTTATACAGATTTTATAAGTGAAGATTTGTTTTATTAAAATGGGCTGTGATATTCTTGTATCCTATATTCGTTTATTACATATGTTGGGTGTATGTAGTGTACGTATATTGGGTATAAGGGTATTACACCAGCCACCTTAGCCATTCACCACACCATTAGATATACTATCAAGTTTTAACCCCACTGCTCTGGTATCAATAACATGAGCTAGATAAGCCTCACACCCTTTCCAGATCATCCTCCTAGCCGAAATGCCTGAAATAAGCATGGATGACAGGTGCCTCTAATCACTGGATACCACTACATCCTGAAAACAAATTTCTACTGATAGTCCACCAAAGCTCCATGTCTAGATAACCAATCCATACCCAAAATCAAATCATACTCCCTAAAGGGCATCTCAATCAAATCACCGAGAAACTCCTTATCATGCACAACTACTAGACTATCTCAGTGTACTTTGCTAACTACCTCACTATGCCCTAAAGGGTTAGTCACTAGCACATCAAACTTAATGATTTGACTTGCATATCATTTATAGGCAGAATGGATGCACTGATGTATGAATGTGTCAACCCAAGGGTCTATCAATGCATGATCTGAAGTGCCAAATAAAGAGAAAATACCAGCTATCACGGGTGAGGCTTCTGGCTGTCTCTGCATTAAATATACCCACTGTGAGGACCTTATACCCCTTGATCTACCAGCATATGCGGATCCTCCTCTCTGACTAGGCCCAACTCTACCACTTCTCCTATTGCCCCTATAGCCTTGACCTCCTCTGCCACTGGGTCTAGACACAATAGTCTCAGCCTAACCTATCTCTGGCAGCTCAGAAAAATCTCTAATGAAGTGATCTGGTGACCCACATCTAAAATAAACTGCTAATGCACCAACTATCTAACAAACGCTCCCATGTGCCCTACCACAAGTAGCACAGGTGGGTGGAATAGATCTTTGTGATGCTGGAGTCAAGGTATTAGCCACTGAAGTAGCAAGTCCCTGTCTTTATCTCTGCTCCTGAGAGCCCTTGCTAGGCTACCCTTGTCCTCCACCAAACCTCTATGAGAAACCCCCATGTCCTCTCTTTGATGATGAAGACCCTGTCTCTAATTGTGGTCTCCTATCTCTACTCTCTGCTCTGGTTGTAGCCATAATCCCCTGAGCCTTCTTAACATTTTTGGCAGTGGAAACCAATCACAAAAAATTTTCATACTTCACAACCACCACCTGGTACAAAATGGATGGCCTTACCCTGTCCTCAAACCTTCGGTATCTATCAACCTCATCTGACACAATCACTCCTACATACTTGCTCAACCGAATGAAATCATTCTCATATTTTGTCACCGTCTTTGATTCTTGCTTCAAATCTAAAACTCTTTTTTCTTAGAATCTTTATATTCTCGTGGGATGTATTTCTTCTCAAATTTCCATAGAAAGTCATCATATGTCAACATCGAAGGATCAGCTGTTCTATGGAGAACTGTCTTCCACCAATCGTAATCATCCCCCTATAGAAGAGACTTGGTATAATCAAACTTCTCTTCTGCAGTAGCCTATAGCTAGATAAACACCCTCTGAACTCTGTCCAACCACTGCTCTAGTACAACTGGATCAATGGTGTTGAAGAAATCTATAGCTCCAATTTTTCTTAGCTTGTCATACTTTCTGGTCAGTAGCTGCTGTTGCTGTGGTACTAGAGCTTGTCGTAACACCTCCTCAACTGTAGGTCTAACTGGCATTGATGCCTCCCCAGCACTTTCTACACCGGCCCCAACAACATCCTCCTTGGGAGCAGCACTCTCTGCACTACCCTCTCCAAACTGATGCGTCCTAGATGCCATATCTACATATATATGAAATCACAATAAATTTTGCCACATCAAGGACTAGTTCAAATGCTAGTGCAATATATATATATATATATAACATATTAAAATTATATTTAAAAATCCCTTTCTTTCTCTTAAAACCCCACCTAGGTTGAGAACCTCAAAATTAGGCTTTGATACCAAAATAAATGTAACACCCTTAGACCCCATATACGTATAATATATACACTCCGTATATGTAAAATATACATATAGAATATAAGACTGTCACCATTCTTGACACTGACAAAATTTTCCATCATTATAAGAAAATATTTGTTGCCTTAAAATATGCCTTAACAAGTAATTAAATATAAATATAGATAGTTTAAGTAATGAAAATACTAATAGTAAAGGAAAATCTCTGGGAAAATTTTGTTAGAATTTTGTCTGTATTGCGGACGTTTCCAAAATTTCAGACAACACAACCTATCAAAAGCAACACACTCCTAAATATTCAAATAACCATTACTCCATTGTTCTCCAAATTTTTCTCAAATTCAGCCAAACACATATATATACATATGTATGAATATATGTTTAATATGTTTACAAAACTCAACATTTATATCAAAAACCTTATAATTTACAAAAATTTTCAATAAGCATAGACAATGCATATAATTAAAACAAGTTTTACAAAGCAAATATTTACATGCTTGCAGCTAGCTCTGATCCCGTGATAACCTATCAAAACTTCAAGTATATGTAGGAATCACTAAAGCTGCTCCGGTCCAGCAGGGCTCTCAGTATCAACCTTGATTAGTGGTACATACATTCATAATAATAAATATTAAAGAAAATAATGCACAATGCTTTTCTCTTGAACTTTACAATGTGGTAACAATCTTACAATATATCTTAAGCATTTTCTTAAAAAAAATCATCACATTTAACAACCACATGTATTGGGCCCAAATGACCTTAAGTAATATTCATGTTCCATAGATAATGCTTTGGACTACTATTGACACTCAATTCTAGCCTGAAGGCAAATCAAATATCAATGATGCCCAACATCTAGCCCGAAAGCAAATTAAATATTAGTGATACCCAACGCCTAGCCCGAAACAATCATAGACATGCCGCCAAACACAAAACTCTAGAACCGAATATTACACAAGGTTACACACATTTTATATACCCTTTTACAATTTTCTCAAACATTGGAAATTTTGCAACATTTCACTGATTTTACTTTTTTTTTGCATTCAATTTACCATATTTTCATCATAAACATTAACTTCTTTGCCACTTTCCCAATGTGGCCAATTTATGCCCTAAAATTTGGCATAAGCATTTTCTTTTCACATACACAATTAATAATGCAATTAGCCATCTTAAAATAGCTTAACTATCTATACTTTATGCAATCACTACCTTTAAATACATAACTATGCACTTTATATGTGACTTCACACACTAAAGTAACATAGTGTGAGCGGGGATTTTCGCCCTCACTCCCGGTGGAATGGTTCTTGCGATTTCAGCACTGTTTAGGCTTGGGGCCTTAGAGAACACGGACCTAAGTTCGGAGAAAATGGAGTCGCCACCCGGACAGGCCGGGAAAAAGAAAGGGGTAGATGACTCGATTCCTAAGGAATCTCTAACCCCCTAATGGGTTCGGAAAGTTGGGTACGTGTGGGAAGGTGAGAAATGGCCCAGCACCCCCACAACAGGTCTTAATATTATAAAATTCTTAAATATGACAATATTATCCATATTACATGCAACAATTGAAATAAAGCATCGTTATATTAAAAATTAAAATAAAGTCCAAGCAAAAAAAATAAATGGACACCCATTCAAAGATGGAAACATGCCCTTACATCATCCATGTCTAAGCTAAATAGGACACCCACCATGAGGTAGAAACATGTCCTTTACATTTTTCTAAAATATAAAAGCAATTTAAATTACATAGAACTTAATTAATGAGGTACCCACAAAGTGGAAACATACCTCTCACAACATTTGGAAATCAAAATAAATCAATAAAAGTAAATAACCATTCATCATAAATAAATCATTCATCAAAGATATTAAACATCAATAGAAATTAAACATCCATCAATGATAAACTAAATAAATTAAGCATTGAAATTAAATAAATCAACAAAGCATTGAAAATAAATTAAAGCATATAATAGACTACATAATCAAATCTAAAATTAAATAAAGTAATAAATATATAATTTAAGATTCACATCTTAAAATAGAATTTTAGTTACTAAATTAGGGCTTGGAAAAAGGAAAGTTAAATACGCGGACTCATAATACATAAATGAATATTGACCCCGTCGACGAGCCCATACGGCGGTACCACTGTGATTTTGGGGTTTAGAATTTAGAAAATAGGGTTTTGGAATTTTGAGTAACTAATATTATTTTTTAAGTGAATAATGCTACTAGATATTTTAAAGATTTAGAGTTTTGGATGTTTTATGAAAATAATGCTACTGTGATTTAAAATAAATAGGTTTGATAACAGATTGTTATTTTGGTTTTACTATATTGGATTTGAATGTTTAGGTTTATAAAGTTTTAAGGATTAGGGTTAGGGTTTAGGAAAACTAGGGTTTATGGTTTTGGTTTTGAGGGAATTAGGGGTTTTAGTGTTTCGAAAAATATGTTTGGTTTCAGGATTGAAAAAAATAGATTAGAGTTTTATAAAACTTTTTGTAATTTTTAGAAATTGTAAGGTAAGTTTAGAGTTTGTTAATAGAGTTTGGATATTTAATAAATCATTTGGAAACTTTGGAAAAGAATTAAAATAAAACAGTTTAGGGATTTTAAGAGCTTTCGGAAATAGGAAAAATGATTTAAGGTTTTTGGAAATAAAAGAGTATTTTTTTTAGGGATTTTGGAAATAGCAGTAACAATTTAGGGTTTTAAGGTTTTGAAGAAATAGGTTAGGGTTCTTAAGTTCTAGAAGAAACAGAATGAACGATTTAAGATTTTTTGGAGAACAAAGGAAACAAATTAGGGTTTTGAAGGTATTTAGAAATAGAAAAGTGTTTATGTTATTGAAACGAAGATCAATGTTACTATGTGTTTATAAATCAAGGTTTTGTGTGTATAATCTTAAGAATCAAAGAAACAAAGCTACTGTAAGAAAATAAAAAGAAATTAGAGATTCAAACCTCCGTTCGTTGGTTCCACCAAAAATTATTTCTTGGATGAACAAGAACAAAGGCAAGATGGCTTCCTTTAATGGATTGATTGATTGTTTGCTTATTCTTATCTAAAAAGTTCGATTGTTTTCACTGCCAAAAATTTTTAAAGTCCGATCTCTTTTTCTAAGTTTTTCCTTCACTCAATTGTCCTCCCTTTTTGTGTTGTTTTTAGTCTTATTTATAGGAAATTTCAATGATTAATCTTAATTGTTTACGAAATCTAACATTAATTAAGAAAAGGAAACCGAAACCAAATAGAATTTAGTTTCGAAAAAATTGCGTCGAAAAAATTTCGTTGGCGAAAAAAAACTGCTGCGGAAAAATTTTGCTGGCGAAAAAACTGCTGCCACTTTGCTCGCAGGGAAATCCTGCGGGCGAAATAGCCCACGACTATTTCGTCCAACGAATTTTTTCATCGCCGATTTTTCCATTATCGATTTTTATTTTTGTTTATTTATTTTTTTATTATTTTTTTATTTATTATTAATTATAAAAACTAAATACTAAAACAAACATTATTTAATTAAGATAACACAAAAATTATTTTGGACTAATTAAAATATATTAGATAACACAAAAATTATTTTAGACTAATTAAAATATATTGGATCGGACTGGGTCAAAAATTAAGGGTCTACACATAGTGCCAATGCAAATATGCATTGTAACATACCATTTTTAATGCATTAGAAAACAATTCTATCATAGTATGTACTGACCTTAACTTAAGTTATTTCCAAGGTAAAAAATCACCACTTTCTCCTTCACTTTCAAAACTAAATTTGGGCATTAACTAACTACTCAAAACCTATAAAAATTTTAAGTATATAAAATGTATTAGTGTTACATTTCTACACATTCTAACTAATAAAAACCAATTTAGCACATTTCCCTCCAACTTTCAAATATTTGCTCTAACTCTCTTTAATTCTAGACATCCATTCTAATCAATTGCAAATGGCATTCTAAGCTTATTTATATCATTAAAATTATTTAATAACATCATTTAAATCATAAAATCAAATAAACATCACTTCTTTATCAACACTTTTCCAAAACCCTAAATTTACTAATAACCTTTTCAAACTTCAACTAAACTCCATTTTTTCCTAATCTAACCTTAAAATCATCACTTGTATAACAAACTAACATCATCCATATCTAATTAAATAATTATAAAATACTCCATCACAAACTCAATTTGTACAAATTCAAAAATCTATATGAAACTATTAACCGAGAAAGCTTACAATCTTGTTGAAAAACCAATAAAACTCCTTTTGATTCTTGAAAATCCTCTCAAAAATTGGTGTTTGGAAGGGCAAAATCACCCTTGGCTATGGAGGAAAAATCATTTTTGTTGAGAAGAGATGAAGAAGAAGTAAAATTTAACCTTTCTTTTCTTTCTCTTCATTTTCTAACCATATATATATATATATAATATTTTATTTATTTATTTATTTTTAAAAATCAAATACCTATCTTCCATCCAAAATTATTTTAATTTATAAAATTTTAATTTTTAATTTTTTGCTCTTTTACTTTTTACCATTTTTACCATTTTGCCCTTTACTTTTATATGTTATATATATCCTCTATATACCTCACATATACATTTCATCTTTCTCCCTTCCAATACTTTATTTAACATTCCAACTTATTA
This sequence comes from Garcia nutans, assembly GCA_947685225.1. Classification (NCBI taxonomy): domain Eukaryota; kingdom Viridiplantae; phylum Streptophyta; class Magnoliopsida; order Malpighiales; family Euphorbiaceae; genus Garcia; species Garcia nutans. The sequence continues at coordinate 22,699,253 of CANTUV010000007.1, read as the reverse complement.
ATTTTAGTTTAATTTTATTTAACTTAATTTAATTTTAGTAAATTCGAGGATGTTATGCTAATGTTATTGGAGATATTGTAATTTGGACAGGTGTTGGAGGTTAGACATGCTTCTCTATAAATTGCATTAATGAATGATATGTTGAATAGAAAAGAGTGTGAAAAAAAAATCAGACATAATTGTAAACGAAATGGTATTAACAATTTGTGGTATGTGAATACTAATTGAGATATATTAGTCATTGTATTTTAAGTAAAATTTTTTGATAGTTTAATTGAGAGAATTGTCTGAGGATGTTACAAATTTGCTAATTGTCACACATAATTACATTAATCCCTTGGTGATCATAGTTATTATTGTATTGTTATTGCATTTTGTAGTTATCGTTCTCATTATTTAGTGAAACCTTATTCTTCTTATTGTAAAACAACTTCCTCTATCCTTATTTTTTTTATCCTTGCTTATATATGTGGACCATCAATGTCCAGCTTCTCATACTTATGCAACATATTACAGCACACACATTGGTAACCATAGATCATATACATCTAGCTACACTCTTAATTACAAGTTACATATTCAACAACCAGTTATAACTATCGTGATCCCAAACAACTTATAGACCCTTAGATTTCATATTCGTATTAATTTTAGTAGAAAATTGGGTTGTGGATATTTTCTAAAAATATTAAAAATATTTAAAAATATATTTAAAATAATTAAAGTATGATTAAAACTTTTTTTATAACATGTTTAAACCATTTTTTGACTTTCGAGGAAACTGGTGGATTACCAATTGGTAACTGGAATATTGTTAGTTTTAGTTGTCACCTGTCAGTTATAATTGACATTTTGCTAGTTTTTCTTTCGGACCCATTTTTTGGTGTTCTTTCTTAAAAATAAGTAAAAAACTATTTTTGGAACGTGTTTAAACACCTTTTTAGGCTTTTTGAGGAAACTAGTGGATTGCCATTTGGTAATTGGAAAATTGTTAGTTCCAGTTGCGAGTTGTTAGTTATAATTGACAATTTCCCATTTTCCCTTTGAACCCTCATTTGGACTTTTTTCTTAAAAATATTTAAAAACACATTTAAAAAAATTTTAAAAGGAAAATGCATTTTTTTTAACCTCAAACTTTATGTGTTTTGCGCATTAGGCCTATCAACTTTTATTTGGTGATATTAAACCTCTCAACTATACAAATAGTGGTTTGAAGTCCATTTTTAATAGGGGTTAAATGTGTGTTTACCATACATCATCAAAATAAAGTGAAGAAAAAATTACTACCAAGTGCCTATCTAAAAAAAATAAAGTTTCATTGAAAAATTGAACATTTTTTGAAAAGTTGTTACTTTTTTATTTAAAAATAAATAATAAAATAAAATAAAATTTATTTACTTTATCTTGAGAACTGAGTTTTGATGATGAAAAAGAGTGGGTCCTTAATCATGTAGTCCAAATTCTTTGTGAGCATTTTTTTTTCATTTATCACAACAACCTTTTTATAAGTCATTATTTGAAAGTTTTTAATTTGTTTTTGGCAAAAAGCATTATTTGTCACTTGTACTTTAGTGCTTTTTTCTATTTAGCCCCTATACTTTAATTTTGACTAAGGCCCTATCTTTGTTGTCCTATGGTATTTTGACCCTTGCTTAACAAACCATTTGCGCATACATTAGACATGCCATGAATATTGCTTGACAAAATTTTTACTTGTTAAAAAATGATATTGTTGTTAACTGCAGCATATTGCACTCCATTCAAACGTTGTGTTTAACATCTATTATGTCCTTTGCCCCTTCTCTTCGAAGTTAGAGAAGGAAATCCCTAAGTGTAGCAAATTACAATTTTTTTGGTGGATAATTTGGAGGAGTGAAATTCAAGTGAAGAAGAGGGTTAGGTATTCTTAGTTTTGTATTCTTTCTTACTTTATGGATTGGGTTTTCTTGGTTTATCAGATTTTGTTATTTCAAATTGGTAAAATAAATTTTCAAGTTTGTGCTATTTTGACTTTAGGGATTTACAAGTGTGGTTGCTGTGAGCGGAGATTTTCGCTCCCATTTCCATGTGGAATGGTTCTTGAGACTTCGACACTATTAGGCTCAAGGCCTTAGAGAACACGGGCCTAAACCCAGAGAAAATGGAGTCACCACCTGGACGGGCTGGGAAAAAGAAAGAGGTAGATGACTCGATTCCTAAGGAATCTCCAACCCCCTAATGGGTTCAAAAAGTTGGGTACGCATGGGAAAGGTGAGAAATGGCCCAGCACTCCCATAGTGCCCGGTTCATTGGAACCAACCTCTTTTTCATGTCTTAATATTATTAAATTCTAAACTTTTTAAAATATCATTCATAATACTTGCAAAGTAAAGAAATATTTATTGAAATCAAGAAAGTCCAAACCAATAAAAATGGGCACCCGTACAAAATGAAAACACGCACTTACAATAATGTTCAATATCCAAAGTACAAGTAAATAAAAATAGGACACCCCCAATTGTTGGAAACATGTCTCTTACAGTTATCCTAAAGTCTTTAAATAAATAAAACTATAAAAATAAATTAATTAAACAAACAAGGCACCCACGAGTGGAAACATGCCTTTTACAAGTCTATTTAAAAATACATATAAATCTAAGAAAAGAATAAAGCAAGGGAAAAAAAAATACAACATATATAAAATAATTAAATAATTAAAAAGAAAATAAAAAAACAAATATTAATATTACCCTATTAAGAAAATATAGTGTGCAATGATACAAGTCGCGCCTACAGTCTATAGGATATAATTTTTTTGAGGAATTAGGGTTTCTATGTAAGCTAGGGTTTTTATTTATAAAAATTGGTTTTTCCTAAACTAGGATTTTAGAAAACTTGGGTTTAGGAAAATAATATTAGAGTTTATAATATTGAAAAGTAGGGTTTATAGTAATGGTTCAAAGAATTAACATGAATTATGCATTAAAATTTACTACTGCCCGACGATATACGAGTTTTAAGGTTTATAACATGCAATTTATGACAAGCTTACTATGTTTAGGGTTTATGCAAGTTTAAAACCTAGGTTACTCAGCTATTGGACTAAATAATACTTTATGTGAACGAAATTTAGAAAATAATCCTGTCTTGGAGGCTCCACCAAATATTGATACACTGGAACAAGCTTGTTGCTGCCTGCCTTTGGTGAATTTTGGTTGGAGGTTTTAATGCAATTCAAGGACAGTTATTTAGCCTCTAACCTTTTGGTTGTTGTTTGTTCCTTGTGTTTTCCTTTTAATTCTGTGTTCATTGTCTTTTGTTTTTTATAATTGTTGCTAGGGTTGATTGCTGCTGCACTCTGTATTGCTTAATCAGAAATTGTTGGTCCTTTAATTCTATTTTTAACTTTGTTATTTATAGGAAAATAAGACCAAACCCTAACACTAATCTGAATCCACACTGAATTAGGAGATTAATAAGCACACAGGTCAAATTAATGGTCGGTGGAGAATTGGCTATGCCAATTTGCCCTAATCAGGGCCTGCGGCGATTTGGCATAGCCAAATTCGCCATAAGCAAGCCCTGTAACAATTTGGCCATGTCAATTCACCACAAGCCCATGCATGTGGTGAATTGACAAGGCCAATTCGCTACAGGTATGACCTATGGCGAATCGGGCCTGCCGATTCGTCGGTTCGTCAGGTTTTTGGTCAAATTATTATTTTTTAATTATTATATTTTATTATTTTTATATATTTTTATATATTTTCTTTTTATATTCTATTTTATATTTTATTATTATAATTAATAAAATAAATATTATAAATTTTCTTTTTATTATTATTATATTATTTTGGCTTGAGATTTTAATATTGTACCCGACCATTTTAGGCTCATAAAATTATTCCAGACTAGTTTAAACCTTTAGACTTGATCTAACTCCCTTTAATTAGGGTCAGACTAGATTTGGTCCAAAATTAAGTGTCTATAGTTTGCCCCCTACTTTAGCGATCTGGGACTTTGGCAAAAGAGAGAGAAAAGCAACATGATTTTTGAATGGATTCTAGGCCTAAGTTGGTTTGGGTTCTAGACCCGATTCGTATTATGGACTCAAAAATGGTTTTGGGTTTTGGACCCGAGTTGGTTTGGGTTTTGGACCCTAATTGAGTTCTAGACTAGAAAAAATAATTTGGGTTCCAAACCTGAGTTTATTTAGATTCTGGACCCAAATAGAGTTCTAGACTCGAAAAAATGATTTAGGTTCTAGACCCAAGTTGGTTTGGATTCTGGACCGAAGATGGGTTTTGGACTCAAAAAATAATTTAGGTTTTGGACCTGAGATTGGTTTGGATTTTAAACCCGGGATGAGTTCTGGACTCAAAAATAATTTGGGTTATGGACCTGCGATTGGTTTGGATTCTAGACCCAGGATGAGTTATAGACTCAAAAATAATTTGGGTTCTGGACCCGAGATTGGATTTGATTTGGGTACTTAGACCCGAGATGGTTTGGGTTCTAGACTCGGATTGATTTTGATTTGGGTACTCAACCTGAGGTTGGTTAGGTTCTAGACTTGAAACTAAATTAATTGGGTTCTAGACCCTAAATTAGTTTTAATTTGGGTACTCAACCCAAGGTTGATTGGGTTTTGGATACAAAACTAGATTGGTTGGGTTCTGGACCCTATATTGGTTTTGATTTGGGTACTCAACCCGATATTAGATTTTGGATTCTTGTCCCAAGGCTGCATTTGGGTTCTAGATCCAAAATTGAATTTTGAGTTCTTGACCCAAAACCAGATTATGGTTTTAGACCTAAAATTGGATTTTGGGTTCTTGACTCGAAACTAGATTTGGGTTCTCATCCTGAAAGTGGATTTTGGGTTCTCAACTAGAAACTGGATTTGAGTTCTCGACCGAAAACTAAATTTGGGTTCTCAACCCAAAACTGGATTTTAGGTTCTCGACCTGAAACTGGATTTGGGTTCTCGACCTAAGGCTGGATTTGACTGACCTTTTATCAGTTGAGAATTCTAGCTTTCTTCTAATCGGTTGTTCCATTTTTTAATGGATTGTGGGTTTTTACCCTCCAAAAATAGATCTTTATCCTTTGGAGATCGGGTCTTTACCTTTCAAAAATGGATCTTTGTCCTTTGGAGATCGGGTCTTTACCCTTCATTAATGGATCTTTATTATTTGGAGATCGGGTCTTTACACTTCAAAAATAGATGTTCATTCTTTAGAGATTGGGTCTTTACCCTTCAAAAATAGATCTTTATCCCTTAGAGATAGGGTGTTTACCCTTCAAAAATGGATCTTTATCCTTTGAAGATTGGGTATTTACCCTTCAAAAATGGATCTTTATCCTTTGGAGATTAGGTCTTTACCCTTCAAAAACGGATCTTCATGTAACATCCTTAATATTTTTGGAATTAAATAAAATAAATTTAAATTTAAATTTAAATAAGTTAAAGAAATTATTTAAATGGAAAATGAAAGGATTTTAAGTGCAAAAGTAGAATGTATATGTGAAATATACCTAACATATACATTAGTCAAATCTTTTAAAAGAAAAGTTAAAAGACTAAAGGCAAAATGGTAATTATACCTTATAAACTTAAAATTATTTAAATAAATTAAAAATAAATTATTTTTAGTTGGAAGAGGTAATTTGGGGTTTTAAAATAATTAAATAATTATTTATTTATTAAAAATAAAATAATATATGCGTGGTGATATTTTTTTAAGTAGAAGAAATGGCACTCATTTAGTGATAAAGACACTCTTAAGGAGGCCTTGGGATCGAAACGAGGAAGGCGACCCTAGGTTAGGGCCAAATAAATAAATCCTGCCGTGGAACCGTGAGAGGAAGCAGTACTGTAGCAATCCCTTGAAGCAAGCTGGGTGAAAAGACCAAGCCTTAAGCCCAGGGCCGTTGGGATGTTACACTTCATTCTTGGATATTTGTCCTATATTGGCTTCAGTTCTTCTAGCTAGACTGATCTTTTATCTTTTGCATCTTCATTCTTTTGGGGTTCTTACTTTCTTCTTACTTTATTCTTTTTGTTCTTCCTTTTGCTAAAAATTTAGCTATTTTTTAGCTTGCCCTTATATCCTCTCTTTGCCCCCTGCGGGGCAAAATATTGAAAGTGAGTCTGAAAAATATTTTGTACACGCATAAACTCAAAAAATTGAAAGGAGAAACTTTGCCTTTTGTGTAGAATCAAATCAATGATTTCTTTTTCCATGTAGTCTCTGATTGATGTTTGCATTTTGGCTAGATGCTTTCACAAGTACGCATCTCTATTTTTATAAAGTGACTGGATCTTCCTCAAGCAATGAGCCTTCCATGCCCCCTGATTCCATATCTGCTTCATGTTTGCTTCATAGAGTATATGTTGTTCACTTTGACAATGGACAGGTAATACAAGATAACAAAATACATTATGATATGCTCATGTATGCATGATATGTATGAATAATACTTACAGTGGTTCTGTTATCTCACAGACTAAGGTGATCAACTGAAGTGCTCCCATTGATTCATTCCAGATGCTCGTTCAGATCTTGCATTAAAACATCAGAAGACTTTACATCTATGGCTCTTATCTTCCAAGATGAAATCATGAGTAATTGAGGCCCCAGCAGGGTGGAGACACAAGAGACATCCATTTGGGTGGTAACTTCTCCATGACATGACCTTGCAAGTGATCCTTTCATTAGCCCTCTTTTGCTCATTATGTCTTTTGATGTTTGTCAATGCTGTTTACTTCCCTTAACTTGAAGGCTTTGTATGACAAAAATATTTTTTATTTTAAAAATCATATTTTACTTTGTCCAATTAGTGTCATTATACCTCAGGACTCAATTTTCTAAATTGACATATCTATAACATGACAACCATAGTTACCATACTAAACTCAGGAATCATTTCCATTTAATCAAGAACTGTTGCACTTCAAATAGGCACATACACATTACTTGGCCAAAGGTCTCACTAATTTTAAATATTGTCTATCTCAAATGCATGCTTATTCAAATAATCTCCACTAATAGACTCTACCTATTAAGAAAAATCAACATGTCTTTGATAGGCTTGAAATGGGGTCTATAAGGGATACAGGTTAAATGAAGTCCATTTTTAGATTGGGGCTGATGTGACATTGCTGACAAACCATCACACTACAAATTTCTTGTTGAAACCTTAGATAGTTGGAAACATAAAAATATAGAGCTATGAATGTTCTTCTGTCTTCTTGACAAGAATCTATATCTTAATTAGGATAGTCTTAGCCTTTGCAAGAAGCTTGAGACCCTCATTCTTTTCTTTTTCTCTCTCTCATTTTTCTTTTAGCATTTCATCATTTTGTCCTTTTCCTCTGTTGGGCTGTCAAGTGCAAGACTTTTAAGAACTAGATGGCCTTTCTCCTATCTCTCTGATTTTGGTTGAATCTCATATTAGGTTGCATCAATTCAAGTCAAACTATCCTCGCAAACTAAGTGGAAGTCTTCTGCTACTTAGGTAAAAGGGAACTCGGTTGCCTTTCTGAACCACCCTTTTCGATTTTATTTTATTTTCCTTTTTTCTTTTTTTTTCTTCTTCTTCTTCTTTTTTTCTTTTTTTCTCTTTCCTTTTTTTTCTCTAACTCTAAGAAAGTTATTTTGTCTGCACCATTCTATGCTTCTGACTATGGATAAGTGGATTAGAGTGAGTTTGCTTCATCAAAGATAAATTATTCGTTACCCTGATGTCATCTTAATAGATCAGAGATATTAGGTCTAGTATTAGGTGAACTTCAACTATCTTTATGATCTTGAGAACTTCAACTATCCTTATGAACTTGACTATGTTTTTCTTTCTTCGATCTTCTTGCCTGTTTGCCTTAGTGATCGTTAGATTTGTCATAAGAGTCATAACAACATAGGGTAGATTATCGGGCTTACAAGCTAATAAAGAGCAAGCTAAAATCTCATAAAGGCTTAAAGGGACAACTAGGGATTGATATTTAATTGGGTGAATTCTAGTTGATGGCTTACCAAACAATGCCTAGATCATCTCTCTCCTAAACAAGCAAAGTTCAATTTCGCCTCGAAAGTTCATCAAAGCATGTTCTAAGATGGACTAGGACCTAGACAAAGGTCATTATGCAGAAGCCCTCTCTAAGTAAGCATATACAGCTTAATGTTATAGAATAATTCACTCACCTAGTGAAGTCATTTAAACCATGATGCATATATACACTAATTTCTAAATATCAAGCTAGACTCGTCATTGGTTGAGCATTAAAATGAACAAATACCAACATAAACAAAAATTTGATGAAAGTAATTTATTCAAATAATCTTAATTTGAAAAATATATTTGTTCCAGAAAATACCAAAGATAGAAAATAAAATAAATAACCAAATAAGCTAAGAGAAGTTTGTTGAGTTGTAGTAAAAAAATGCTTCATTTACTTGGACATGTCATGGGTGAAAGCCAAAACTAGCAACCCCTTCCTCAATAGTTTCTCCATCTATATCTTGAAAAGACGACAAGATAAAACTTTTCATCAATCCTCCCTCTATCATGAAAGTGGCCGACGATGGCACTATTCTAAATTCAGGCAAAGGATTGCTTTTGGTGTTTGGCTTGTTAGGTTTGCGCAACTTTCCACTATCAATTAAATTTATATCTCATGTTTTAGCCACAATCATTTGTCTGTCTCATATCCTTATGTCTGATAAAATTGGCAAAAGGCTTTAGTATCAAATTTTGGTGGTAAAGGATTTGGCAAAGGTCGAGGGGCCAACGACTATAAAAGCGCAATTTTTTGCAACTTGTTGAAAACCCAAGACAAAGGTTTTCCTAGATCTAAAAATTTTCTTCTATTTGCTTGACCAGCTGTATTGACATCAACTGCATTTTGTGCACTCTGGTCACTAGACTGATAATTTTCCCTCTCATTCTTTCTTCCAGAAAAATGGCTCTTCTCTCTTTCCCATTCTTCTATTTGTAAACCAGCTTGGAGAAGATCTTTGAAATCCCTTATAAGGGTGTGAGACAGCCTTTCAAGGAGGTTGGGCAGGATGCCTCTGACTATCATCCTAATCTCGTCAGACTCATCAGGCCTTCTTTTGAGAAGTGCAACCTTATTTCTCTATCTCTTCACATTATCGACAAAACTTTCATTTTGTTTTTGCCTAATAGTCTCCACCTCTATCAAAGTCACTTCCAATTCAACATTATACCTATACTGCTGGATGAAGGCTTTATACAGCATATTCCAATCTTTTTGGATACTTTCCTCTAAGGTGTTGAACCAGTTTTGCACAACAAGATCCAATGAGAGCATGAAATACCTTAGAATTTGAGTCTTGATAGCTTTAGCAGACTACATAGCAGTGATGTACTGCTTAACATGTAAGTGAGGATTCCCAGTTCCATCAAATATGGCAAAGGAGGGCATCTTAAATTTGGATGGGCCTTCTTCATCTTGTTTAAACAACTTGTCCATCTCTGATATCTCTTCAGTTTTCAGCTTCTTTTCAAACTTCTTCTCCAAATTGGCAATTAGCTTCTCAACGTCTTAAGTTTTAGTTTTTTCCACGGTTGATCTTTCCACAACCTTCAGCTCTTTCTTCTCATCTTAAGGATCTTGAAAGTATTAAGCCCAGTAATCATCATCATCAATAACCACTTTGTCATCATCAAAGGCTATTTTACCAACCTTAGCCTTTCCTTTGTCATTCTACTTCTTAGTGCTGGCAGATGCCTCAGCAGTGTTTCCCAAAAGTGCAGCCAGTTGGTTCTTCATAGTCTCAGTTAGGGCCTCCTTCAGTTCTTCCATCTTGGCATTGAGCGCATCATCTACCAACCTTTGAATCAGTTCAGGCTCCATTGCTTTCAGTGAGAAGCTAATTGAGTTGCTACTAGATTCTACGTCGCTGGTACAGGTAGGGTTGTCGTATGTCCTTGAACTACTATACTCCAGGTTTGTGAGCCAGAAAAGATTAATGCGAATTTAATGCAATGTATGTCTGCATGTATGCATGGATACACAGATAAACAAAGATAATTGGGACATCCCTTCCAACCTTATAACTTCCACACATGAATGGCGAGTCTCTTTTTCTTAGGTATATGGTTAATAAAATATCAATATAAGACATCTTATTTTCGAAAAAAATACTCGGACGGTTTTAACCACTAGTTGTATTTTCAAATATATAAGTCAGTCCATGATAATTTTCATTAATTAGGCTTTAATCCATTGAATTAACTAAAAAATAGCTTTTATGCTATATTGGATTAAAATAAAATTAAGAGGTCTATCATAAATAGATTTTCCATTTAGAAAAAAACTAATGATTCATGCCAAAAATAAGCCCATGATTAATGATTCTTGGTATAAATTAGGCCCACAATTGATTTCTGATATAATTGACCTAAATAGTTGTAAGCTTGTTAAAGAAAAAGGTTTTAATTTGGATGAAGTGCAAAATTAGTTTTGTTTGAAAGCCAGTTGTAAAAATATTTTAGAAAAAATAGATTTTAGGCTTTGTATTTGGGTCATAAGCTAGAAAATAATTTTTGACTCGTTTTAGAAAAATTTTATGTCCAAAGACTATCTTGAAAATTTTGAAACTAGTTTTGGTCTTTTAGATTTAGAGAAAAAAATTATTTTGAGCTCACAATAAAATTAGGTCATATTAGAAAAAGAATAAACCAAATAAGCCATGGTTCAAACCAAGATAAATTAATCATAATCAAACAATAAGCATTTGGGTAAAAATTTAAGGAAAGCAGCTAAGACAATTACATAAGCTTTAGTCTTTGGGTTGAGAAGTTTAGGCTCTCATATTAAGTATATACCAAAAGGTATAAGGCTATCAGTGGTTATGTCATGCTCGATCTTTATACCTTGAGTGAAAGTATGGTACCCTCACATAACACAACACGGGTTACACGGGCATCCTAACTCACGTACACAATACAATCTAAATAATGCAATGGACAATATTACAATAAGAAAGAATAAAATAATATAAAGGCCAACGGAATCAACTTCTCTTATCCCCAGTAGAGTCACCACTGTGAGCGGGAATTTTTGCCCCCACTTCCATGTGGAATGGTTCTTGCAACTTCGGCACTGTTAGGCTCAAGGACTTAGATAACACAGGCCTAAATTCGAAGAAAATAGAGTCGCCGCCCGGACGGACCGGAAAAAAGAAAAGGTGAATGACTTAATTCCTAAGGAATCTCCAACCCCCTAATGGGTTTGGAAAGTTAGGTACGTATGGGAAACGTAAAAAATGGCCCAGCACCCCCATAGGGCCTGGTTCATCGGAACCAGCCTCCTTTTTAGGTTCAAAATTATTAAATTCTTAACTTATTAAAATATCATTCATAATGCATGCAAAATAAAGAAATATTTATTAAAATAAAAAAAGTCCAAACTAATAAAAATAGGCACCCGTATAAAATAAAAATATGTCCTTACAATAATGTCTAATATCCAAAGAACATGTAAATAAAAATAGAATACCTACCAATTGGTGGAAACATGTCCCTTACAATTATCCTAAAGTCTTTAAATAAATTAAACTACAAAAAATAAATAAAATAAACAAATAAGGCGCCCACGAGTGGAAACATGCCTTTTACAAGTGATAAGAGCATTTTTTATACTTGTTTTTAGTATGATTTCTATGTGTTTTTAGTTAATGTTTCATTTGATTTTTGTTTTTATACTTGTTTTTGCATTAAGTATTTGTTTTAGGTTAAAGTGGAAAAACTCCCTTGGAGGATCAAAACAATGAAGAAAGAGCTTGAATCAAGCAAGACATGGCCAAGCCAAAGCAAGCTTGGTCGTGTCCCTTAAAATAATCTCAAGACAGTAGCTGACACGGGCAGGAGACACGGCCAAGCCACTGGCCGTGTCTCACCTAAGGAGCAAAACCAAAGACACCAAGCAAGAAAGGAAAGAAATGAAGGCAGTAACTGACACACCCAGGTGACACGCCCAAGCCAGTGGCCGTGTCACATGACACGACCACAAGCTTGGTCGTGCCCCATCCCATACAAAGAATAAAGGACAAGCAAGGAAGAAGCAAAATGAAGAAGCAGAAGGTGACACATCCAAGTGTCACGACCAAGCCAAGCTTGGCCGTGTCACTCATTGAGAACAAAGAAAAGAAAAGAAAAGCAAGAAGGAAAGAATTGGCAGTGATGGACACGGCCAACTAGCTTGGCCATGTCATAAAGAAAGATGAGAGACACGGCCAAGCCACTCATGGCTTGGCCGTGTCACCCATTAAAAGTTGAATTCTCTTGCACGGTTTAAGGAACAAGTGGGGAACAACCAATTTGCTTTTGCCAAAAGAAAGATTAAAGAAAGAAAAAGCTTGTCTAAGTGATGGAAAGAAAGATTAAACAAAGAGAATGTGGGAGACAAGGATGAATGGGGTGAGTTGGAAGTGAGTTGGAAGCATGGCTTGAGCTTTGGAGGGAAAATAAAAAGAGAAGAAGAGGGAGTTTTGAGGGAGCTTCTGCAGAGGGTTCTGCTGGGAGGTTTCTACAGAGAAACAGAGAACAAAGGCAAAGAAGAGAGGTTTGAGAGGAGGAGGCTGGGCATACACATTTTGGGCAAGGAGGGAGTGACACTTTCCTTGACTCTTCATCTTCATCCTCCATTTTCATCCTCTCCACCATCTCCATCTTCCATTGGCAGCTCCTGTAGATTGAAGAAGCTACATTGAAAGGGGTTTTTCTATTTTCTCCTTTTATGTATTTTAATGTTATTGTTGTTGTTGTTGTATTAAGTGTATTGAACATGAACTAAATCATTCCCTATCTAGATATTGAAGAATCCTAGCTTTTTTATATGATTAAATGATTTTAATTGATGAAGTTGTTTTATTCTTATGATGCTTAATGATTATTGCCAATTGATGATAGCATGCTTATTGATTGGTTGCCATTTTCATATTATTGACTTGAGAAAGCTTGATATGAATTGATTACTCATAAGGGTTGAGGATTGATTGGGGTGCTAGAGATAGACCTACAAGATCCTTTGGCTTATAGTTCCTTGTTCTTAATGCAAGATCTATTTAATTGTGTTTGAGAAGAGATTCCGGCACTCTACTTAATGATTAGGGATTAATTCACTCGAGAGAGGTTTTAGTCTAAGTTAGAGGAATGCCAATTCAACTTTATCATGTGATGTAATTGAGGCTAGGGGAATTCAATATCTGGACAGTATCATTATCATCAATCCTTTTTACACAACACACAATTTATCTTTATTTTCATTTATTTAAGTTAATTGTCTTTAATTACAAAACATCACACAAAAATACTAATTTGCTAAACAACAGTTAAGGTTTGCACTAGTGCTTGGCCTTGTCCTCAGTGGAACGATAACTTACTCACTACTTTATTACTTGGGCGACCCGTGCACTTGCGGTATTGCTATAGCGCAGCTCGCGCGCACCAACAAGTCTATTTAAAAATACATATAAATCTAAGAAAAAGAAAAAAGCAAGGAAAAAATAATACAACATATATGAAAATAATTAAATAATTAAAAAGAAAATAAACAAACACATATTAATATTTTTCCCATTAAGGAAATATAGTGCGCGATGTTACAAGTTGTGTCTACGGCTGTCCCACTTGCAGGTTAGCTGGCAGAAGTCAAAGGGGCAGCGCCCCTAAAAGGTAAACAGACTATAGAATATTGTTTTTCTTGGGAAAACCAGCAGTACATTCCACCTCAACAATTTTTTCAGCCTTACCAAAGAGGTCCTTACTTTCAAGAAAAATTTTCAAACCAAGACCACCTTAAGGAATCCACATTGGAGGATAAGTTAAATGCCTATATTCAGAAACTCCCGATGAATCAAGATTACCTTGAGGAACCCACTTCGAAGGAAAAATTGAATGCATTCATTCAAAATAGCCCACAAAATGTAGATCAACCTAAGAAACTCACTTTGGAGGAGAAAGTGAATGCCTTCATTCAAGATACCGATAAATTTCAAGCTCAATGCAAGCAATACATAGTGGAAGATAAGTTGAGGTCTGAATCTTTGCAAGAAACACAGAAGAGGCTAGATGCTCTAGTTGGGCAGCTGGCACATCAACCCCAAGCACACCAAAAGTAGGAGTCTCCTAGCCAATTGGAGCAAACCCAGGTAATCACAAATTTGAGGAGTGAACAGGTAATATATAACAATTTTTGTGATTTCTTTGATGCAGGGACCAATCAAGAAGAAAATGGCGAGGAGATCCAACCCAACATGGAGGTGATGAGTCAATCAAAGGAGGAGGAGAATTTAGAAGCATCAACTTGGATAGAATTGCATGAACCTCCAAATCTTTTTATGCCCACAATTTCATTCCCATTTAGGCTGGAGGAAGAGAAACAAGGTATGCATATTCCTGAACTCTATGACATGCCCTATAGTGAAGATAGTGTAGATAAGCTTGAGGTAGCCATGACCTTAGAAGTAGAGCCTAATATTTCCAATTTTGAAATTGAGGAGAGCAAATTAATATTAAATGATAAGGTTGTTGAGAGGAAACTTCAAATTGCTGAAGAGGATGAGAAAGAGATTCTACAAAACTTGGTTGAACTTCAAAAGGCCCCAAAAATTTTGAAAAACGTTTTGGTTAGGGAGAACAATATGCAACCACTGATCATCCCTCCCACTTTTGGGAGCGAGAAAGAACAAAAAATGAATATAACCATGTTGCATATTGAAGAATATTTTTACCAAGTTCCTATAGCATTGGAAGATCACCCCAAAACAGCCTTCATGAGTTCTCATTGGCCATTTTCTCATCCAAGGATACTACCTAGGCTTTGTAATACATTGAGCACATTTCAAAGTTGCATGTTGTCCATCCTCTCAATCATGGGCTGCAATTGCATTATGGGATGAAGGAGCCATACACATCGTATATAGGAATGATGGAAATCAGGTTTTATCTAAACTCTCTTTTAGTTTATGCATGCTCACATTGAGGACAATGTGAAACTTTAAGTGTGGGGTGCATTTTGTGTTTTGTGTTTTTACTTAAAGTTATTTTTGTGTTAGTTTAGTTAATGTTTTTCTTGTTTTTCTTTGAATAAATGAATTTTGAAAAGTTCAATTGTTATAAATATTGTTGATAGATGACTTTTGAATTTTTGAAGCATGAATTTGAGAATTGGGTAGAATTGGTGCTTATTGTCAATTTTCTTGGTTTTTCTTTGCACTACTTTTAACCTAGAGACAAATTGAGCCATCAACTTATTATTCTTTTTGTGTGTGGACATCTTTGATTGATAATTTGCTAGAACTTGCTTTGACATACATTTTAAGACTACATAAAAATTTTAATTAGGCATCAAGATGATTAAGGCAATTAGGTAAACCCACTTTGGCTTAAAAAGACCAACCCTACATTTAACCTTAGTTAGCCAATTTTGAGCTTATTTTATTTTCCCTTTATTTCTTTTTCACAACACCATTAGCTTGAACCTTGTTGTTTTAACTCTTACCCTTTCATTAGGTCAAGAGCATGTTAAGAGCATTTACGATCGAGTGTTGTGTTGAATTAAGTCTGGGGTTAAATTTAGTAGGTTTAAGATTGCAAAGCAAAAAAAAAGAAATATATAAAAATAATAATAAGAATAAGAATAATTGTTGTTCTTGTTGAAAGGGTTGGAATATGTTTGGAAATAATCATTGCAAGATGTAATAAATGAGTACCCTTGAAAAGTTCTTTCAATGTCAAGGGTAGATAAGAGAAAGGAGTTTTGGGATCGTTGGGTTATATATATGATCGGTTACTTCATTCTTGAAGTGCTCTTGAACTTAATGATAAAGCTCACATTTCCTAAATGTCATGCCTCTACCTTAACCCCATTACAACCCAATAAAAGACATTTTGATTGATGCTTGATTGTAATTAAGTGGTGGAGATTTTATAGATAAGCAAGCCTATAGCAATAATCTTTCATTGATTGTTATGAGTGTAAACACCACCTTGATCAAACACTTTTAAGAGTTGGTGAGGGAGTGACAACATAGCAATACATCTCGGGTGGTGGTGGAAAAACTCCCTTGGAGGATCAAAACAATGAAGAAAGAGCTTGAATCAAGCAAGACATGGCCAAGCTAAAGCAAGCTTGGCCGTGTCCCTCAAAATAATCTCAAGACAGTAGCTGACACGAGAAGGAGACACGGCCAAGCCACTGGCCGTGTCTCACCTAAGGAACAAAACCAAAGAGACCAAGCAAGAAAGGAAAGAAATGAAGGCAGTAACTGACACACCCAGGTGACACGCCCAAGCCAGTGGCCGTGTCATGTAAGCTTGGTCATGTCCCATCCCATGCAAAGAATAAAGGACAAGCAAGGAAGAAGCAAAATGAAGAAGCAGAAGGTGACACACCCAAGTAACACGGCCACAAGCTTGGCCGTGTCACTCATTGAGAACAAAGAAAAGAAAAGCAAAAAGGAAAGAATTGGCAGTGATGGACACGGCCAACTAGCTTGGCCGTGTCCCAAAGAAAGATGAGAGACATGGCCAAGCCACTCATGGCTTGGCCGTGTCACCCATTAAAAGTTGAATTCTCGTGCACGGTTTGAGGAACCAGTGGGGAACAACCAATTTGCTTTTGCCAAAAGAAAGATTAAAGAAAGAAAAAGCTTGTCTAAATGATGGAAAGAAAGATTAAACAAAGAGAATGTGGGAGACAAGGATGAATGGGGTGAGTTGGAAGTGAGTTGGAAGCATGGCTTGAGTTTTGGAGGGAAAATAAAAAGAGAAGAAGAGGGAGTTTTGAGGGAGCTTCTGCAGAGGGTTCTGCTGGGAGGTTTCTGCAGAGAAACAGAGAACAAAGGCAAAGAAGAGAGGTTTGAGAGGAGGAGGCTGGGCATACACATTTTGGGCAAGGAGGGAGTGACACTTTCCTTGACTCTTCATCTTCATCCTCCATTTCCATCCTCTCCACCATCTCCATCTTCCATTGGCAGTTCCTATAGATTGAAGAAGCTATATTGAAAGGGATTTTTCTATTTTCTCCTTTTATGTATTTTAATGTTATTGTTGTTGTTGTTGTATTAAGTGTAATGAACATGAACTAAATCATTCCCTATCTAGATATTGAAGAACCCTAGCTTATTTATATGATTGAATGATTTTAATTGATGAAGTTGTTTTATTCTTATGATGCTTAATGATTATTGCCAATTGATGATAGCATGCTTATTGATTGGTTGCCATTTTCATATTATTGACTTGAGAAAGCTTGATATGAATTGATTACTCATAAGGGATGAGGATTGATTGGGGTGCTAGAGATAGACCTACAAGATCCTTTGGCTTATAGTTCCTTGTTCTTAATGCAAGATCTATTTAATTGTATTTGAGAAGAGATTCTGGCACTCTACTTAATGATTAGGGATTAATTAACCCGAGAGAGGTTTTAGTCTAAGTTAAAGGAATGCCAATTCAACTCTATCATGTGATGTAATTGAGGCTAGGGGGATTCAATATCTGGATAGTATCATTATCATCAATCCTTTTTACACAACACACAATTTATCTTTATTTTCATTTATTTAAGTTAATTGTTTTTAATTACAAAACATCACACAAAAATACTAATTTGTTAAACAACAGTTAAGGTTTGCACTAGTGCTTGGCCTTGTCCTCAGTGGAACGATAACTCACTCACTACTTTATTACTTGGGCGACCCGTGCACTTGCGGTATTGCTATAGCGCAGCTCGCGCACACCAACAAGTCTATTTAAAAATACATATAAATCTAAGAAAAAGAAAAAAGCAAGGAAAAAATAATACAACATATATGAAAATAATTAAATAATTAAAAAGAAAATAAACAAACACATATTAATATTTTTCCCATTAAGAAAATATAGTGCGCGATGTTAAAAGTTGTGTCTACGGCTGTCCCACTTGCAGGTTAGCTGGCAGAAGTCAAGGGGGCAGCACCCCTAAAAGGTAAATGAACTATAGAATATGGTTTTTTTAGGAAATTAGAGTTACTATGTCAACTAGAGTTTTTATTTATAGAAATTAGGATTTTTTCCTAAACTAGGGTTTTAGAAAACTTGGGTTTAGGAAAATAATATTAGAGTTTATAATATTAAAAACTAGGGTTTATAATAATGGGTCAAAGAATTAACATGAACTATACATTAAAATTTACTGATGCCCAATGATATATGAGGTTTAAGGTTTAGAACATGCAATTTATGGCACGCTTACTATGTTTAGGGATTATGCAAGTTTACAACCTAGGTTACTCAACTCCTAGACTAAATAATACTTTAAGTGAAAGAAATTTAGAAAATAAACCTGCCTTGGATGTTCCACCAAATATTGATACACTGGAATAAGCTTGTTGTTGCCTACCTTTGGTAAATTCTAGTTGGAGGTTTTAATGCATATCAAGGACAGTTATTTAGCCTCTGTCCTTTTGATTGTTGTTAGTTCCTTGTGTTTTCCTTTTAATTCTTTGTTTATTGCTTTTTTTTATAATTGTTACTAGGGTTGATTGTTGCTGCACTCTGTATTGCTTAATAAAAAATTATCGGTCCTTTAATTCTATTTTAAATTTTGTTATTTATAGCCAAACAAGATAAAACCTTAACACTAATCCGAATCCATACTGAATTAGGAGATTAATAGGCACATAGGTCAAATTAATGGTCGGTGGTGAATTGGCTATGCTAATTCGCCCCAGGCAGGGCTTGCAGCGAATTGGCAAAGCCAATTCCCCATAGGCCTTGCCTGAGGCGAATCGGGCATGTTGATTCGTCGGTTCATCGGGTCTTTAGTCAAATTTTTAATTTTTAATTTTTAATTATTATATTTTATTATATTTATATTTTTATTATATTTTCTTTTTTATATTTTATTTTATATTTTATTATTATAATTAATAAAATAAATATTATAAATTTTCTTTTTTTATTATTATTATATTATTTTATCTTGGGATTTTAATATTGCACCCGACCATTTTAGGCTTATAAAATTATTCCAGACTAGTTTAAACCTTTAGTCTTGATCTAACTCTTTTTAATTAGGTCCGGACCAAATTTGGTCTGAAATCAAGGGTTTAGAGTTGCTGAAATTGTGAAAAAGAGCACAATGACTATGGATTCAAACAATTCCTCGTCAAGTGGGGTATATGGATTTGAGGATTGTGAGAAGCACATGTCTTTTTCATGCATACACAAGTGTTTCTATGGAAAAAATGCCAAGCTATTCATTTCTGGGATTGAGAAAAATCCAAGTCATCAATTTTGGTCCTGCACTAGAAAGGTAATTTTAACCTATTCATAAAATTTGAGTAATTGCAGTATATAACATGATTGATGTTAGTTCTTAATTGATGCCAATTGATACTTAGTGTGGATTTTCCATCATTGTGTGTAGAGAAGCTACTGCAAATAATTTAAATGGCATGATGATTGGCTTTGTGAACAATTATTGATTCTACTCAATGAAATTCGTACCATTAACAGTAGGTTCAGAATACTATGAATTGAAGTTAGAACATGCATACCTAAAGGCAGAGATGAAGGAATGAAATAAATGCAAAAAGCTTGAAGTTGTACAAGGTTGTAGTAATTTCATTCTTGGTGGTTGTGATATGTGTTTTGTTAAAGTGAATTTGTTGTAATTTATTAACATGGATGAACAAGTTATTAGGATTGAATTTGTGTTAGTAGGAGTTGACATAGTAGGTAATGAATTTGTATGAACTTCAGTTATGGTGATACCAATTTTTAATGTTTCTAAAGTGTAATTTTGCATTATTGGAATGAAATATCAGTTTAACATTACTATTATTATTAAAGTGTTAAAGTATTAAGCTACTATCAAGAAAAAATCATTACCAGTATTATGCACTACTAGAATGAATTTGTGCAACAACTTAAACTTAAAATTAGTAGAAATTTGGCTAAATTGGACATGTAATCATCTAGACTTGGAAAAGGTAAAAGAATCATTATTCAATTTTTGCATAATTCCTATTGCTTTAGGGTATTTAGTCAAGTAGTACTACTGGATTTTGAGGTTATTTTGGCAAATTGATAAAGGCTAAAACACATAAGTTAATTATGTTAGTAATCAAAGTACATAGACTTATAGTACAAAAATCTTAGTAGCACATGCTGATATATAGAAGCAGAAGCAACAGCAGTTGTACAGAAGCAGAAGTAGCGGCAGCTGCACAAAATTAAAAGTAGCAGCTGCTGAACAGAAGCACCACTAGAAGAAGCTGCACAAAAGTAGCAGCAGCAACTGCACAACAATAGCAGCACAAAAGTAGTAGCTATATGGTAACATCAGTAATAGCTGCATAGTAACATAAGTAGCAGTTATGACACGAGCAAATAAATAAACCTTAAATATTAGATAAATATCAAGAAGATGAGTTACACCATAAGTGTTCCAAACCTAGTTAAGCAATAAAAGTATTTCTACAAGTTGAGTTACACCATAAGCGTTCCAAACCTAATTAAGCAAAAAAAAAAAATGCTAAACCCATCTGAGTTACACCATAACTATGCAAAATAATTTAGATAAAAAAAGGAGCTTTACAAAAAATACAAAAGTTGTCGCCATCTTCATTTTGATCTTGGTTATCCTTTCTCTTTCTCCCGAGATAAATATACTTATTCCTAGCCTCTAGCAATTGTCTTCTTGTTATTGCTGCCTTTCCTTTTTACTGTAAGCTTGTTTGTTCAAATCCCATTTCATGAAGTTAGCAACATGTTTCTTCCATGCATCCCTATCATGTTTCTTTTGGTGTCCAGCTAGTTGACTTGAACTTTGCTATTGGATTTTGGTCGCTGCTAGTTGTGAGATCTGTTGAGATGCAAATGAAGATGTTCCAATATTTTTTTCTCTTCTTTCAACCTAAATAGTAAAGACACATATTAGCATTTGGCCAATGCATGTGTAATCACTCTATAAGTGTATTACCTTGAGTAAAATGTTTTAGTGATTCTCTTATTAAAGATGCAAATGTTTCTGCCTTTTACTGGGACTGAGATGATGGGCATGATTGTGCAGTTGCATTTCTCTTTTTCCTTTTTGATAATGAAGGCTTCAAAAAAGATATAGTAAATTAGTCAACAAAATTAAAGATATGATACTAAGCTAAAACAATCAATACTTGTGCATCTTTAGGAGCTTTTGGACATCCTCTAGCATTATGTCCAGGGACCTAACAAATCTTACATGTCATGATTCTACCTCTTCTTGACAGTCTCCCAACTTTCTTTAGTTCATCTTTATCCTTTCTTCTATCCTTTCTTGGCCTTCCAGGCATCTTCCGATAAGTAGGTGGAAGAATTGCTTCTCTGCCCAAATTCTCTCATAGGTTGAAGAGAATATGCATAAGCCTTCATGTATTTGGTTTTTCTATACCAATGAGCAATGTAGTCTTCTGGATTTTTATTGATGCTATAAATGGAAGATATGGTGTATGGGCGGGGAATCCTAGTTAGGTCTCATTCTCTGCAAGTGCATGTTTCATTATCCAAATGCACTATATGTCTATTTACGGAATTAAAAATGCTTGTGATCTCAAATCCTTCATCACCATTAAATTCTAAGAACTAATTAAAACTTTGCTCTTTGTTCTTCTCAAGCTTCTCCATTGCCTTAAGGCTTATGTCACAAATCCATGTGTTTGCTTCCATTCTCTTCTTCCACATTCGAGTCATGACTTGTTGCCTTATTTCATCGAGCATGGTAATAATGGGTTTGCATGCATCTAAGAACCATCCATTAAATGTCTCTGATAGATTGTTATCCACAACATCACATTTAGATTCACCAGTGCAAAAAGCCTTGCACCATGTTTGTAGTGGATAAGTAAGTACATCATCAATAATTCCTTCTCCTAAATCCTGCAACTTTTGCAAATTGCTCTTGAACAATGGTTCATATGTAGACTTAGCACAAGTTCAAAAAGCTTTCTTCCTCTCTTCCCCTTTCCATTATTTTACCCAATTAGAATAAACATGCCTAATGCATATTCTATGGCATGCATTAGGGAACAATTCTTTAATGGTTGTATCTAACCCCTACATGAACGAAAACACATTATTATATCATCACATTGATAATAAAAGAATATTTATGAATTTTTTAAAATTTGTGTGCCTTTTGCATATTCAAGATCAACACATATCCATCCCTATATTATAAAGGCAAGTCATGCTTAAAACACCTCCAAAACCACCCAAAATTGAACTCATTCTCTATCTCAGCAATCCCCCAAGCAAGTGTAAACATTTGGTTATTTCCATTTCTACCAATAGCACATAATAATTGTCCCTTACATAATACTTTAAGAAAGCACCCATCAAGCCCAATTACTAGCCTACATCTTTCAAGCAACCCTTTCTACACCCATCGAACATAGCGTAGAAACTACTAAAAATATGTGGACCATCTTAGACTCTTTATAACTCTTCATCATACATGTTGATCCAGGATTAGATGTCTTTATCTCCTTCACATAATCTTCAAGGTCGGCATATTGATCTTTGAAATCTCCAATCACAAAAATTTATCACCTTTAGCTTAGCTCTCCTACATACATATATGGAAGTATTCAACTTATACTCATTCTTGCACAATGATTTCATTGTCTTCAATTTAATGCCTGGTTGTGTCATCACTTTCTCCCTGAATAGAGTTACCAAAAAGTTATTGTTTGCCATCTTGTTTTTATTAACCCTATAACACTTGTGGTGGGGTAAATATGTCTTAACATTCAAAGTTTCATTATCCTTGCTTTGGCTGCTAGTAAACAAGACCCATGGACACCCATCTAAATAATGTATTATTACCCTTTTTGGCTCATCCTTGACAAATTTTACTCACAATCCCTTCATCACTACATATTTTGACACTGCATATCTAAATTGTTGAACATTCTTAAAAATCACACCTATACAGAAGACCGGTATCTTAGCAGCTAGATTAAAAATAATTTTGGTACTTTGTCTCCTTAATGTATCATCACGACATTCTTTATCAGAATCAAAATAATAGCTTCCTAGATCATCTGAATTAAAGTAAACTAAACAATCTTCTAATTCAGATCCAGAATGAACCCATATGTCATCATCTCCAACCTCTTTGCTCTCTTCAGCATTTTTATCTCCTTCATCATCAACCCTCCCTAAACCTCTTGTTCTCTTATTGAAATCATTTACCTTTTTTTGGGCAGCTTCAAACTCTTCATCTTCATCATATGTTACCATACGAATAACCACATCAAACTCATCACCATTCCCTTCATCATCTGCACCAACATTGTAGCCCTCACCATCTGCTACAAGATCATTCTTTTGGTCTTCCTGACTAATGTTTCAACATTACCATAAACCTTGACAAATGGTTGTATATGTTGTCCTTGATGTTCTTCTTGTCGAACATGATGGTCAATATATAACTCAATAACATCTCCATTCATCAATCCTTTTGCAATTTCACACACACTTTCATCATCATAAAGCAATGTAAAATTATCTTCTCTCTTATAATACAAATCCCCTATACTTGTATAACCTACCTCCTTCACATAGCTCAACAAGTTAGGATAAGATAGTATGTCAACATCTAGGCTTTGGTCATAAGGGACCACAAACATGTAATATTACATTGGGTTTTAATATCCCAAATGCTGAAACATAGGGTATATATGTACGGAGTTTTCACAAAAATGTCAATATTTTTTAAAATATGATCAAATATATAAAAATTTATAATTAGTTTACTAAAATACCATATTTATATAGTTTATTATGAGTTTATGGATTTAAATAATTTATCATAAATTTATTATAAAATAATTAAAATATCCTGAAAAAAAAATAAATGGTACAGGGTGCAATTTTCCTTATATTTGTATGCATGTATATGACATTATATATATACATAGTTGGATTATGGTTTGGGTTGGCAAATAATATTTGGATAAATATATAAAACTATCTACAAGAATAAATTTTATTTCAAAAATAATGAAAGAAAATATTTACATTCTAAAAAAAATTAAAGTAAATTTTTAAAAATACCTCACTACTCACTAAAATAAGAATTTATTTTTTAAAAAAATATCTCTACTCTTATTACAATCAATATTTTATGGCAATTTTTTTTCAAATTTAACTATTAAATGAAAATATTTTAATAAAATAATAAAAATTAATATTTTAAATTATATTTTTAGTATATAAAATTTATTAATTATTATAAATAAAAAATATTAATTTTTATTAAAAATAACATTCACAAAAATTAATAAAAAGAAGCAAAATATATTAAAATATATTAATAAAAGTTATTAAATTTATTTTAAAATAAAATTTATATTTTATATACATAAAAAATTTTTAAAAAAATAATTTTTTTGTATAGATATTTGGTAGATATTCTATATGTTTGATAGATGTGTATATGTTATGTATTTATTTGTATATGTTGTATTTATTTTATGCAGATATTGTGTTTATGTTGTCCATATAAAATTAAAAAAGTAAAGTTAAAAAATATTAAAAACTTTCTATAAATGTTTGATAGATATTTAATAAATATGATATATTTCGGTAGATATCTTATATATGTTGTATATATATTATTATTTATTATATGTGTAATTTATATATGTTATATATATATTGTATATATATTTAGTTTTTTTATATGTATATTGAGAAAATGACCTCAAAAAATTATTTATGAAAAAATAAACATAAATTAAAATAAAAAATACCTAAATAAATTAAAATTAAAAAAAAATACAAGCGGCATGAAATTGATAAAACAAAGCTATCACCCTAATTTTGAAAAAGGGCCATAGAAATAACGTAAATAGTATAATTTTATCTAATATAAGTATATTTATAAAATTATCTAAAAAGCAAACATTTTAAAAAATCACTGCATAAAAAAATTTGCCCTTTTAAAAAAGTTTAGTCAAATTTTTAAAAATACCTCACTTCTCACTTAAATAATTTTTTTTTAAAAAAAATACATTCTCTCTCACTACAAAAAATATTTTACTTTAATTTTTATTTTTTTTAAACTTTACTATTAAATATATATATTCTAATAAAATAATAAAAATTAATATGTTACTTTATATTTTCAATATGTAAAATGTATTAATTTTTTATACAAGAAAAATTTTAATTTTGAAGACAAATAACACTTACAAAAATAATATAACAAAATAAAATATATTAATATATTAATAAAAATTATCAAATTTATTTTCAAGCAAATTTTACATATTATATGTATAAAAATTAAAGTTTTAAAAAATTAATTTTATTGTGTATATATTGCATATATGTGATATGTATGTTTTGTAATTATTATATAGATATTGTCTGTATATTATGTATTTGTTATGCATATTGTGTGTAGGTTATATGGATATTGTATATATGTAAAATTTAAAAAAGTTAAAAAATATTAAATAAATTGTGTAGATATTGTGTGTATATTTTGATTATATTCTGTATATATATGTTTGTTGTGTATGTTATATTTATATTTTTTTATATGTATGTTGAGAATATTAAAATTAAAAAAATATTTATAAATAAAAATACATAAATAGAAATAAAAAATAAAAACAAAAGAATAGGAATCACTATGGAAAAACGTAGAAATGAAAAAAAAATAGCATATAAATTAAATGAAAAAAATTTCAAGCCGTATTTTTGAAATTGGGAAAACTAAATGCTGTAAACAATGTAATTTTTCGAATAATATATGATAATAGTATATAATTTATAACTTTTACTTGGATGGGCTTTCGGGTCTTTACAAATTTAAGTGAAAATGATACTCTTCATTATGTAAAATTTTTACTTTTTTATTAAAAATATTTTAGTCATTTTATTATAAATTCATAATAAACTTATTATAAAATATATAAATTCATAATAAACGTATAATAAAAATATTATAAATTTATTATAAACTAATAAAAATTTAATATTTTAATAAAATATTTTATAAATTATGGTATTTTGATAAATAATTTATACTGAAAAATTTTGATGACTTTAACTTAGTCTAATTAGCACATTTAATTTTATTTAACTAGCTAATTATATTGTGTAGCTATTTATTTTAACTTATCAATATATTATTGTATTTTAGGCTAACTAACTAATAAGTATTTACTAATGTATCTAAGGAAAAATGTATAAAAATGACCCAAAACTACATGTGGTATCTCACATTAGACTTTAATATTTTTTTTTATAAATTTATAGTTTATTGTTTTTTCAAAAATAGATCAATATGTACTTTTAACTTAACGAAGGTTAAAATTGGTGTTTAATTTTAATCAAGTGGATTCGTGGATCCCAATAAGCAAATGGGATGATTGGAAAAAGAAGACAGTTGAGGGGCTTTACTACTTTTGGTGTTAATTGCCATGGCCGACTCTAACCAACAAGGAAGTTTTTACAAAGACGTGGGAGTAAATTTCATATTTTATCGAAATGTGAAATTTATTTTCATTATTATAATTTTATAAGAGTTAAGAATCAAATTAAAAATTTCACTTTCCGTTTGATACTTGAATATTTTTTTATTTTATTCCTCTTAAACTAAGATTAGTAAAATAAATTTTTTAATGAAGTAAAATCGAAAGATTTCGATTTCACTGCAAGCAGATTCCCATGCCACTGGCATAGGAATCTCCGCATTGATTGATGTCTCTCCGCATAGAGACATCAATTCATGCATAGATTTAAATTTAATTTTTTTTTTCAAATTCTATTCCAAAATTTTTTTAAAAATTTAAAATTTTTTCAATTTTTTTGTTACATTAAAACCATTTCACCTTATCATAAAAACCACTTCAACACTCATTCTTTCTCAAACTCTCTAAATTATTTTAACTCTCTCAGTCTTCTATCTAAACTTTCTAAATTTTCATACTCAATTTATTTTAAACTCTCTCAAATTTTTATACATCTTAAATTATATGGCAAGAAAATCATTTTATTCTTAATTGTTTTTGCTAATTATTGTGTTTATGTAATTAATCATATATATTCTATTTTTTGCAGAAAATTTTTATAGTGGAAGCAAGCAAGATATTTATCATATTTTAAATATTTTTATCAATTTATTTATTGTAGTATATATTTTATTTTGCATGAAATGTTTTATTTTTTATTAGATTAATGTTTTAATGTAGAGAATTAGAAGTATGATAAAATTAAATAAATTATAACCATGAGTGTAAATTTTAAAAATTTGTTACTGTGATTTTTAAATTTTAGAAATTAAAACATGAATTTTAAATTTTTTATACTATACATATTATTTTTCATATTTTTTATTTTAGTTAAATTAATTTTTTCGTTCAGAAAGATAGAATTATGAATTAATTTTTTTTATCAAATTATACTTAATAAAAATCTATTAAACATTTACTATTATTATTTTTCTTATTTTTTTAAAAATAAATTCCTTATTAAAAAAATACTCCCATTTTTTTTTTAATTATTGAGAATGAAATTGCTTATCTCCTACAATGTGTGTCAATAAAAAAAAATTATTATGAGTTTAAATTATAGAAACGAAAGATGTGAATTTTTTAATTTCTTTAGTTAGTATACATATTATTTTCATTTTCATTTTATTTAGATTAAATTAATTTTTTAGTTTAGAAAATTGGAAATATGAATTAAATTTTTCAACAAATTATACTTAAATTTGTAAAAAAAGAAAAAAATGAGGTTAAAACTTATAAAAAAAATTTTATTCTACTAATAAATCTTCTTTACAATATTTATTAATCAACTAACGTCTTTTTATATTAAATATCAAATTAAATATATTTAACCTTTATTAATGTACTTATTTTATTTGTTATTTTAAAAATAACAAAATATTTATGTAACACTTCGATACCCTATATAAGCACACCACATACACACACTATATGTAATATACGTATATCGGATACAAGAATGTTACGATCCATTTTCTTCAAACGAATCTTTAAACTTTAAATCAAATCATTATAAATCATTGTAAGTAAATTTAAAATATTTAAGTTATTATATAGAAAGTAATAGATGAAACATCCCTTGTTAAAATACATATTCATATATCTTCATTATCCCAAAAGTTTATCCAAAACATTAGTTTAATAAGCAGCGGAAAATACATATGTTTACATCAAAATCAATAAGTACAAAAATATGAAATTTATACATGATGGCAGTTCGTCTCTGATCTTGATGTCCACAACTTAACACTGCTCTAACAATCTCAAGCCTAGACTCGACTCGGTCTAGACTAGTTCTCCGGTACAACCGGATCTACCCTGTCACCTACGCGATGAACTACAATCGCGCTAAGCAGAAAGCTTAGTGGTACAAACTTTGATTTAATTTAGATCCATGCGATGCTAATGCACAATACATATGAATATATCAACTCATTACATTATAACTCAACATATTAATCATTTGCATCATATTTCATAATTCACATTTAAGCAAAGACAAACATAGTCCCAAAATGAATCTAATATATTATTCAAAGTACAACCTAACACTAATCCAAAATCCATACTGAATTAGGACTAATAAGCACACATAGTGGTTGGTTGCGAATTAGCAGGCAGGCCTGGCCAATTCGCCACGGCCACGGCCTGCGAAGAATTGGCATGCCCAATTCGCCTATGGTGAATCAGGCTTGCCAATTTGTCAGGTCGGGTCTCGGTCAAATTATTATTCTTATTTATTTTTTATTATTTTTTATATTATTATTATTATATTATTATAAAATAAAATAAAAATTATATTTTTTCCTTTTTTATTATTATTTTATTAATTTTATAAAATTAAATAAATATTAAATTTTTTCTTTTTTATTATTTACTATTATATTATTATGTGTTGAGATTTTAATATCATACCAGACTAATTTTAAGTTTGTAAAATTGTTCTGGACTGTTTTAAACATTTAGACTTGACCTAACCTTCTTTTAATCAGGGTCGGACTGAATTTTGGTCCAAAATTAAAGGTTTACAGTTTACCTCATGCTTGAGCGATTTGGGACTACAACAAAAGAGAGCAAAGAGCAACATGATTTTTTGACTGGATTTAGAACAAAAATAGATTATGGACCTGAGGTTGGATTGAGTTATGAACTCAAAAATGATTTGGGTTCTGGACTCAAGCAAGTTTTGGGTTCTGGACCCAAAATGAGTTCTAGACTCGAAAAAAATTTGGGTTCTGGACCCGAGATGAGTTCTGAACTCAAAAAATAACTTGGGTTCTGAATCCGAGATGAGTTTTGGTCTAAAAAATAACTTTGGTTCTGGACCCGAGATGAGTTCTAGACTGAAAAAATAATTTGGGTTCTGGACCAGAGATGAGTTCTAGACTCGAAAAAATAATTTGAGTTATGGGTCCAAGATGAGTTCTGGACTCAAAAAATAATTTGGGTTCTGAACCTGAGTTATCTGCAAAAAATAATTGTAGTATGTAAGATATTTATAAAATCTACAAAAAATTTAGCTAATTTTACCATACCTATATCTACTTGCCTCCTGTGTGAAAAAATATTTTAAAAATATAAAAAATATTTTTAGACACGTAAATATTTACTGTAGGCATGTGATAAACCAATAATATTTAAATTTTACTATTTATCTCCGTTGCTTTTGAAAAGTGATAATAATTGAAATTTACTATTTACTCATTCTACTTTGTTTTGAAATGCTTTTTTTTGTCTTTGTCTTTGTCTTTGTCTTTTCTTTTTTGCCTATTTAAACAATCAGTTGCACTTATTCGTTTCATTTAAACTTTGATACATATATTTGCAAATGGAGAGGATACATCATGCTTCAAGATCGAGGCCTCGATCCAATGCTGAATTGCTAAAATTCATTCGAGAGCGTGAACATGGAAATGTTGATCTTTTAGCTGGGATGCAGCTTCATCGCAGTTCGAGTTAAAAAATTGATATAAGGATTGACTATACCACAATTTAATATTTTAGCAGTACAAATTTTTCTATATGCATGAGCAAAAGTTATAAAGAAAAGAAAGAAATAAATATCATTTAGAAGACTAATTTTTAAGCTATTTTTAAGTTATGATTTAGTTATTAAAAGTAGATAAGTATTGCAGTAAAATTTAAGAAGTAACTTAGTATTAAAAGTAGATAAATGAATGGATTGAGGCAAAGGTTTAGTAAGTAAAGTAGTATTAATAAATCGTATTATACACTAACTTATGACAATAGTAGATTTTAAGTAAAAAAAAGAAAAAATTATAACCATTTATAAGACAATTTATTTTCCTGGTATGGACTTATCTGATTTTATGTTAGCGAGATCATTGCATTGTTTGGGGTGGAGGATGTATCTACAAAGCCCTATAATGGTACAATGTAGTTCCTTCTTGGGTAAAACGGATCATCCGAGAGTGATTTTGAAAACTTTATTCTGTAACTACCATTCAAAGAATGCCCAATCGATAGGAGTGTGGTGCAAGCGCTATCGGAATGGTGGATGGACATGACCCATACTTTCCACCTCCCTGTGGGAGAGATGACCATTGGCCCAGTTAATTTTGCAGCATAACTGGTCTTCAGTACTATGGCATTCCGATCCCTCTTACTAATGATATCCTAACACATGACAAGATTCAAAAGTTAATAGGTATGGATCCTTCATTAAAAGAGCCGTTCAAGACAAAAACTGAACCGATTTGAAATTATTGGATGAATTATGTTAAACGGGTTCATGTAGAAATGGCCGAGCAATACGCTCGAGGATTTTTTCTATACTTTCTTGGATCAACCATTTTATGCAGTACTAAATTTGCCATTCATTTATCAGTGTTGAGGGCCTTGCTGATATGGATCTCTTACAACTTTACAACTGGGGTGAAGCTAGTGTTGTCTTTATCATGGTCTTGACAAGATTTACAGGAACAAAAAGTCTTTCGTTTACTTTATGGTTATTATAGACCTTTAATTTTTGACCCAGTCAGGTCCAAAGATTTTAAAAAAGTCCAAAATAATTTTTGTGGTATATATTATTAATTTAATATTTAATATTTATTTTACTTATTATTTATTATTTATTTATATTTATTTTATTTTAATATAAAAATTTATTTTATTTTTCATTTATTTATTTATCATTTTTTAAAAAATAATAATAATATATAAATAAAAATAATAAAAAATAAAAATTGGCCACGGGCAAAATTGGCGCCGTAGGTTTTACTTACGGCGAATCGGTTGCAGGCCAATTTTGCCGCAGGTAGAAACGTGCGCAGCCCGTGCACCTAGCCAGTAGCGCCCCGCAGCAATTTTTGCCAGCGTAGTTTTTAAGAAACCCTATTCTACTTGGTTTTTAATTTGATTTCCTAAATGATTTTTATTTTCTCAACCAATTAGTATTAGGTTTTTATTTTTTCTTATATATACCACATTAATGACACAGAAAGGGGGATTGGGATTTTTTTGGCTAGAGAGAGGATCGGACTTTTGGGATTGAGACTTTTGGAATTTTATTCAATAACTATTCCTTTTGGAAGTTGATTGACAATCTCAAGCTTGAAGGATCAAGAGGCAGCAAACAACATACAACCCATCAAAGGCAGCCCACACTATCTTTGTTATTATTCAACCAGAATTTAAAATTGGGGTGGAACCAACAACAAAGGATTGAATCTCTATTTACTTATTTATGTTTACAGTAGCCTCATCACTCAATTGGATTAATTTTTTAAACAAATAATAGATGATCAATTGTTCTTCTTACTATCCACATTCTATTTAAAACCCTAAAAATTATTTTTCAAAACCCTAATCCCTTAATACCCATAAAACATATTTTTGAAATCTAAAATCCTAATTATACTTTTCTAAAACAACAAAACAATAGACTATTTTCTTAAAACCCTAACCAAATCTATTTTTCTGAAAGATTCACAGTAACCTATTTTTTCCAAATACCTAACTTAAAATCCAATTTTCATGATCTTCAATCTTATTTATTTAAACCCTAAACTTTAATATTATTTTCATAAAACTTTCGAAATCCTAAATCTTTAAAACATCCAGTAGCTATATTACTTCTTTTATATTAAATATTTCTCAAATTGATTAATCCAATAAAATAAATTACAAGACCCTAATTGTTAAACATAAAACCAAAGAAACCTAAATTGATGCATGAACCCTAAATTTATATACTTACTGTTTTATTTAAATTAGATGAATGTTTATTATATATTTTGATTGATGTTTGATGTCTTTGATGAATGTTTTATTTATAATGAATGGTTGGCTATTTTTATTGATTTGTTTTTATTTCAAAACATTGTAAGAGGTATGTTTCCATGTTTTGGGTACCTCATGTCATGAGCATCATGTAATTTATTTTATTTTAAAGTTTTTTGGACCAATGCAAATGACACGTTTCCACCTTTCGGTGGGTGTCCTATTTAATTTTAGACATGGACGATGTAAGGACATATTTCCATCCTTGGATGGGTGTCCATTTATTTGTTTTGTTTGGACATTGTTGTGATTTTAATAAAGTATTTCTTTATTCTTATGATCGCATGTAGTATGGATAATATCATTATATTTAAGAATTTTATAATATTAAGACCTGAAAAGGAGGCCGGTTCTAATGAACCAGGCGTTGTGGGTGTGTTGGGTCATTTCTCACCTTTCCCACACATACCCAACTTTCTGAACCCATTAGGGGGCTGGGGATTCCTTAGGAATCTAGTCATCCACCCCTTTCTATTTTCCCAGCCCGTTCGGGTGGCGACTCCATTTTCTCCGGGCTTAGGCCCGTGTTCTCTAAGGCCTTGAGCCTAAACAGTGCCGAAGTTGCAAGAACCATTCCACCGGGACCGGGGGTGAAAATCCCCTCTCACAGTGGTGACTCCACTGTGGATAAGAGAAATTGATTCCGTTGGTCTTTATATTATTCTATTCTTTCTTATCATGATGTTTTCCATTGCATCATTTAGATTGCATTGTGTGCGTGAGTTAAGACGCCCGTGTTACCCGTGTTGTGTTATATAAGGGATACCATACTTTCACTCAAGGTATGGAGATCGAGCATGGCATAACCACTCATAGCCTTATACCTTTTGGTATATACTTGCATTGGGAACCTAAGCCTTTCAACCCAAAGACTAAAGCTCTTATAATTGGCCTAGTTACTTTCCTTAGGTTTTTACCCCAAATGCTTGTTTAACTATGGTTAATTTATTTTAGCTTAAATCATGACTTATTTGATTTGTTCTTTTTCTAATATGACCTAAGTACATTGTAAGCTCAAAATAAATTTTTCTTTAAAGACCAAAGCTATTTTCAAAACTTTTCAAGATGGCTTTTGGACATAAAACTTTTCTAAAAAATAAATCAAAAATTCTTTTCTCATGACCCAAATACAAAGCCCAAAATCCGTTTTTTCTAAAATCTTTTTACAATGAGCTCAGAAACAAAATTATTTTCATAACCTTTTGAAAGAGCTTAGAATATTTAGGTCAATTATGGAAATATAAAAAACCAATTGTGAGCCTAGTTTATACTAAGAATTATTAATCATGGGCCTATTTTTGGCATGAATCATTAGTTACTTTTTCAAGTGAGAAATCTATTTGTAATAAATCTCTTAATTTAGTTTTAATCCAATATAGCATAAAAGCTAATTTAGTTAAGATTCAATGGATTAAAACATAATTAATGGGAATTATCATGAACTAATTTCCATTTTTTAAAATGTAACTATGGGTTGAAACATTTGAGAGAATTTTTTGAAAACAATATACCCCATGTTGGTGTTTTGTTAACCATATACCTAGGAAAAGAGACTCGTCGTCCGTGTGTGGAAGTTATAAGGTGTGAAGGAACATCCTATTTATCCTTGTTTATTTATTGTTTGTGCATACATGCATACATACATTTGCATCACATATCATTAATCCTTTTTGGGTTACAGCCTTCGATTTCAATAGTTCAAAAGCTTACGACAATCTGACCTACGTCGGAGACAAAGAATATACCAGCAACTCAATTACTTTCTCACCAAAAGCAATGGAGCCCGAACAAATTTAAAGAATGGTGAATGACACCCTCAATGCTAAAATGGAAGAACTAAAGGAGACCCTGGCTGAGACCATGAAGAACCAATTGGTTGCAATTTTAGGAAACAATGCCGAAACATCTGCTAGCACCAAGAAGCCAAAGGACAAAGGGAAGGCTAAAGTTGGTGAAGTGGTTTTTGATGATGACAAGGTAGTCGTCGATGATGATGATGATTGGGCTTAATACTTCCAAGATCCTCAAGACAAGAAGAAGGAACCAAAGGTTGTTGAAAGATTAGTTGTGGAGAAAACTGAAACTTCAGATGTTGAAAAGATGATTGCTGACCTGGAAAAGAAGTTTGAAAAGAAGCTGAGAACTAAAGAAGTGTCCGAGGTTGATAAATTGTTTGAGCTAGATGAAGAAGTTCCATATAAGTTCAAGATGCCATCCTTTGCAAAGTTTGATGGAATCGAAAATCCTCACCTCTATGTGAAGCAGTATATTACTGCTATGCAATCTGGCCGAGCTACTAAGGCTCAAACTCTAAGGTACTTCATGCTTTTATTGGATCCCATTATCCAAAATTGGTTCAATACCTTGGATGATGACACACAAAAGAGTTGGGATCTGCTATACAAGGCCTTTATCCAACAATATGGATACAATGTTGAATTGGAAGTTACTATAATGGAGTTGGAGTCCGTTAGACAAAGGCCGAATGAAAACTTCATAGACTATATGAAGAGGTGAAGGAATAAGGCTGCATTGCTCAAGAGAAGGCCTGATGAATCTGATTAAATTAGAATGATTGCGAGAGGATGTCGCATACAGTCATTCGGGATTTCAAGGACCTTTTGCAAGCTGGTCTACAAATTGAAGAGTGGGAAAGAGAGAAGAACCGCTTTTCAGCAAGAAGGAACGAGAAAGGAAACTACCAGTCTAGTAATCAAAGCATGCAAAAGATAGTTGATGTTAATGCTACTGGCCAAGGAAGAAGAAGGCAATTTTTAGAATTGGGAAAGCCGCTGTCTTGGGTTCTCAATAAGCTTCAAAAGAAGGGATTGTTACAAACCTTAAATTCTCTTCCTTTGCCTAACAATTTTGGCACTAAGACATTTTGTCAATTTCATGAAATGCAAGGGCACGACATGGATAGATGTATGAGGTTGAGGCATAAGATCCAAAATTTGATTGATAGTGGAAAGCTACCGAGCCCAACAAACCAAACACTAAAGACAATCCATTGCCAAGGTTCAATAGAGTGCCACCACCGACAACCTTTATGATTGGAGGAGGTTTATGAAAGTTTTATCATGTCTTCTTTCCAAGATGTGGGTAGAGAAGCAACCAAAGAAAAAGTGGTGTTTAGCAAAATTGAACAAATTGTGGTTGGAAAAGAAGTAGCAATTTGTGTTGTGAATGAGTTTTGGGATTCAAGCGATAGTGATGATGATCTTGTATCCAAGAAGGAGGAATGGACCTGGTCTGAGCCCAAAGAAGATGAAGTAATGAACACTAGATCTGGTAAGCCTTAAGCAAGGCCACCACCTAAGGAGGTAGAAGCTAATAAATAAAAGGAAGTCAAAGTGGGAAACAAAGAAGAGGAAGATGATATTGTGCTTAAGCAGTTAAAAAGAACACAAGCAAGTGTTAGCATTTGGGACTTATTGGCCACTTCTAAAAAGCACCGTGAAACTATGGCCAAGGCCTTGGCTAGCATGCCAATTTCCACCTCTATAACACCGGAGGAACTGATTAACTTCATAAAAGTTGAAGGAGTAATGAAGTGTGAAGAGGTTCAAAAGAAGAGCGAAGTTGACATGGGAATGGTATCTTTCTCAGATGCAGATTTGCCAGAAGAGGGGAGAGAACACATCCGCCCTCTCTTTATCAAAGTAGAAGTCAAAGGAAAAAGGACTCCATGCATAATGGTTGATGATGGGTCCACCATAAATATTTGCCCACTTAAGATTTTACCAAAGCTAGCTATGTCAACAAGAGATCTAAGCCCAACTAAGGTAACCATTAGGGCTTATGACAATACCAAGAGGCACGCCGAGGGGACATTCAAAGCTATTGTAAAGGTTGGTCACATTGAATCTATAGTAGAATTTATGGTTTTGGACATACCTGCTACTTTTGCTCTACTTTTGGGATGACCATGGTTCCATCCTCTAGGTGGAGTTCCTTCCACCCTTCATCCTGCTGAGTTGAGAGAGTTAAAGGTGCAGTTGCAGGAGTTGTTGGATAAAGGGTTTGTTCGCCCTAGTATTTCTCTGTGGGGAGCTCTTGTTTTGTTTGTAAAGAAGAAGGATGGTACTTTGAGGTTGTGCATCGATTATAGGCAATTGAATAAGGTGACCATCAAGAATAAGTATCATTTGCCTAGGATAGATGATCTTTTTTATCAGTTGAAGGGAGCAGCAGTGTTTTCCATGATTGATTTGAGATCAGGGTACCATCAATTGAGAGTCAGAGTTGAAGATGTTCCTAAGACAGCTTTTCGCACAAGGTATGGGCATTATGAGTTCTTAGTGATGCCTTTTGGGTTGATGAATGCACCTGCAACATTTATCGATTTGATGAATAGGGTGTTTAGGCCCTATCTAGATCAGTTTGTAGTGGTCTTCATTGATGATATTTTGGTGTATTCGCGTAATAAAGAGGAGCATGACAAGCATTTGCGAATTATGTTGCAGACTTTGAGAGAGAAGCAATTATATGCTAAGCTTTCAAAGTATGAGTTTTGGCTTGATCAAGTGACTTTTCTCGATCATATAGTGTCAGCAGATGGTATAAGAGTTGATCCAAATAAAGTTGAGGCCATTTTGAATTGGAGTCCACCGAAGTCTGTGACTGAAGTTAGAAGTTTTATGGGTTTGGCAGGCTATTATCGACGCTTTGTAAAGGGTTTTTCTTTGATAGCTACTCCACTCACCAGATTACTTCGGAAAGGAGTTAGATTTGTGTGGACAGATCAGTGTCAAGCTAGTTTTGAGCAGTTGAAGGAGATGTTGACTCAAGCTCCTATTCTTACTTTGCCTGTGGAAGATAAACCATATGTGATTTACAGTGATGCTTCACATAATAGTTTAGGTTGTGTTTTGATGCAAAAGGGTAAAGTCATAGCTTATGCTTCTCGGCAGTTGAAGCCGCATGAGCTTAATTATCCGACGCATGATTTGGAGTTTGCAGCTATAGTGTTTGCTTTGAAGATTTGGCGACACTACTTGTATGGGGAGAAGTGCTTCATTTATACAGATCATAAGAGTTTGAAATATTTGGGTGTTCAGAGAGAGCTGAATCTTCGGCAAAGACGATGGTTGGAGCTAATCAAAGATTATGACTGTTTGATTGATTATCATTCTGGTAAGGCAAATGTTGTTGTTGATGCCTTGAGTCAGAAGTCTTTAGCAGGTTTGACTGTTTATTCGCTCTCGTTGCTTGTTGAGTTGAGAGCATTGTATGCTAGTTTTGAATCATGTGATGATGGAGCCTTGTTAGCTCAGTTGCATTTGAGACCGATGTTGTTGTATCAGATTAAAGAGGCTCAATTGGCTAATGAGAAAATTCAGAAAGTTATGTCAGATTGTCAAAATAGGGAGAGCCGAGATTTCCATTTGAGAGACGATGGTAGCCTTTGGTTCAGGGATAGATTGTGTGTTCCTGATGATACAAGATTGAGAAAGATTATTTTAGAGGAAGCACATCAATCGGTTTTTGCTATGCACCCTGGGAGTACTAAGATGTATCATGATTTGAAGCAGCATTTTTGGTGGGTAGGTATGAAGAGGGACATAGCAGAGTTTGTATCTAAGTGTCTCACTTGTCAGAGGGTGAAAGCTAAGCATCAAGTTCCAACAGGGTTGCTTCAACCTTTATCAGTACCTGAATGGAAATGGGAACGTGTGATAATGGATTTTGTATCTGGTTTGCCGCTGACTCAGAAGAAGCATGATGCAATTTGGGTGATTGTTGATCGGTTGATGAAGGCAGCTCATTTCCTTCCAGTTTGGATGGACTATTCTCATGAGAAATTGGTTGAGTTGTATATCAGTGAGATAGTGAAGTTGCATGGAGTTCCAATTTCTTTAGTGTCTGATCGAGATCCCCAGTTTACTTTGAGATTTTGGAAAAGTTTACATGGTGCTTTGGGTTCTCGATTGCACTTTAGCACTGCTTTTCATCCTCAGACAGATGGGCAGTCAGAGTGATACAGATTTTGGAGGACATGTTGAGAAGCTGTGTCATTGATTTCTCTGGAAGTTGGGACAGATTCTTGCCATTAATGGAATTTTCTTATAATAACAGTCATCAATCTAGTATTAAAATGGCACCGTTTGAGTCTTTGTATGGTAGAAGATGCAGAACGCCTCTGTGTTGGAATGAAGTTGGAGAAGGCAAATTAGTTGGTCCTGATTTGATTAAAGAAACGGAAGAAAAAGTGAAGATAATTCAGGATCGGTTGAAAGCAGCTTCAGATCGGCAGAAATCTTATTCAGATTTAAAGAGGAGAGACATAGAGTTTGATGTTGGAGATAAAGTTTTTCTGAATGTGTCTCCTTGGAAAAAGATTTTGAGATTTGGCAGAAAAGGAAAGCTCAGTCCTCGTTTCATTGGACCTTACGAGGTACTGGAGAGAGTTGGACCAGTGGCTTATCGATTAGCTTTGCCTCCTGAGTTGGATAAAATTCACAATGTCTTCCATGTATCTATGCTGCGGGGGTACAGATCAGATCCATCTCATGTTCTGTCCGTTGAATCTATTGAGGTGAGTCCAGATCTGACTTTTGAAGAAGAACCAGTTGCTATTTTGGCACATGGAGTGAAAGAGTTGAGACATAAGAAAGTGCCAATTGTGAAGGTTCTTTGGAAGAATCATGGTAGAGAAGAGTCAACTTGGGAGAGTGAGCAAGCGATGCGAGATCAGTATCCTCAATTGTTTCAGACTTAAGATCAGGTAATTTTGAGGACGAAATTTCTTTTTAGAGGGGGAGAATTGTAATATCCCAAAGTATACCCTAAAAGTTTTGGAATTATTGTTGTATTTGAATTTAATGTATATGTTTAATGGAAAGAGAAAAGAAGTTAAGAGAGAGTGTATATGTTGTATATATAGATATATATAACATATACAAGTCAAAGTAATGAAAGTCAAAAGAAGATTATTGAATTAATTAAAAGAAAAATAAAGTTAGTGGGAGAGGATATTATGAATATTAAATTATATAAATTGCTTGGTGGAGATTTAAAGAGATTAAGTGTTTGACTTTGCTTCTTATTCTTCTTCTTTTCTTCTTCTTTCTTTGGTTGGCCGACACTCTCCATAGCAAGAGAGCAAGAGAGAGATTTGATCTTCCAACTCAAGATTGAAGGAAGTTTTCAAGTGATCAAGTTGGAAATTTAAGAGTTTCTTCATCTTTGGTAAGTTTTCCACTTGATTCTTTGATTTTCTTTGAGTTTGCGAGTTGAGGTTGTGGTTGATATGTGTTTGTTTGATTGTGGTGTGTTTAAGAGTGTTTGGTTCAATTGATTTTGGATTTTTGGAGTTGGATTGAAGGAAAGAGTAAGTTTGTTGGAAGAGAAAGTGTTGTGGTTGTGTTTTGGGTTTGTGGTGATGATTATGATTTGTGTTTGATGTATGTTTTGAGTTGTTTTGGTGTTTTTGCAAGTTTGTTATGGTTTTTGGGTGTGTTTAGTTAAGTTTGTTTAAAGTGGATAATGGTGGAAATAAGAGGTTTGTTGGATGTGTTGTTGTTATTGCCGGAATCAGGATTTTTTTGGCCTGACACGCCCATGAGCACTGCCAGGTCTTTAGGCGTGTCAATGGTTCTGTGTTCTTGGATGGGTGACACGAGCAGTGACACGCCCATGTCACTGAGCGTGTCATAGCTACTGTGTGGGTGAAGGATTGACACGGCCATGAGCACGCCCATGTTGTTGGACGTGTCAATGTTTCTGTGAGACAGAATGTAGTACACGTCCAGTGACATGCTCGTGGTTCTGAGCGTGTCAAAGCTTCTATGTTGTGAGTTTAGGGCATGGCTAGGGACACGCCCGTGTGGTTGAGCGTGTCATGTGTAGAGTTTGCCCTAGTTGGTTCTTAACCTTATTATCTCATGTGTATCTCTAAGTGAGTGTGTATGATTACTTTTGGATTAGGTTTTGAAGAGAGTTAAGTTGCTCTAATCCTAGTGTTGAAGGATTCTTGGAAGAGGAGTTTGGTGTGGAGTGAGTTACTCTTGAGGTAAGTACAAACCTACATTATTGCATACATTTACATGACATTGAAACTTAACATATTTGGTTGTAAATGTGTTACGTAATTTATTATATTGTTGATATATTTGATTAATGCTATGAATTGTATAATGTGAAAGATATGATGATCATTCAAATTGTATATCCAATGTAATTGGTTGTGTATACCCTAATGATGAGATGTGAAGCCATTGTTGTTGGCTATAATGATGCAAATGAAATAATTGGGGCATGTTTGCCTAGATGATTATGAGGAAATGAGAATGGAATTGATAATGTAATAATGAAAGAATTGTGTGCCTAATGTGTTATTCACTTGCCAGAGTTTTGTTGTTGGTGGCATGCCTAATAGTAACAATCTCTTGAAGCTGGGTTGGGCTTGATCCTTGAAGCCAAGTTGGGTTGAAGTTTAGCATGCTTAACTCCCCTTGAAGCTTGGTTGGGTCTAGTCCTTGAAGCCTAGTTGAGATGTTACAACCCTTGAAGCTAGGTTGGGTTTGGTTCTTGAAGCCAAGTTGGGTTGATACTTAGCATGCTTTGTTCCCCTTGAAGCTTGGTTGAGCCTAATCCTTGAAGCCTAGTTGGGATAATGATAAATGTGAAAATTGAACCAAAACATTGACTCTGAAAGTTGAATGACATATTAGTGTCTTTTGGGCCCATGCTTGTCTTTGTTTCAATGTAAACCATAAACGATGAAACAATTGAATAAAATAATGAAATGTAGTGTTATGAAAAGTATAAAGATATCATTTGTGAATATTGTCTTATTTGTTGAAATGTGTGACATTGGCATTGCATTGAAGCATATTGTTATTGTGGTTTGTACCACTAAGCCGTTGGCTTAGCGCGATTGTGGTTCATCGCACAGGTGATAGGGTAGAGCCAGAGAGTTCATCTAGACCGAGTCGAGTCTAGACTCTGAAGTGTTGATTGTGGGCTTAAAGATCAGAGACGAACTACCAAACATGTATAAACTTTATGTTTTGTAAACATTGATTTTGATGTATTTATATATGTAAATACCACTACATTTTCCGTTGTGTAATAAATAAACGTTTTATCTATTGTCCTTTATAATATATTTGACATGTTTTAAGTTTTCTTATAATGTTGTTAAATTGAAAGATTGGTTTGTTTATTATAAACCATGGCACTCCTGTATTCAGTATACGTATATTACATGTGTAGTAGTATGTAGTGTGCGTATATGGGATATAGGGGTGTTACAAGATACACATAGTTAGCTTTACTAGAGGAGAGAAGTTTAAAAGCATTGTAAGGAAGATAGCTCGAGCCTACAATAGAAGTCGGTGATTTAGTATTGAAACAATGTAAGCCTAATGTATCTGATCTAAGAGGAAAATTTAGGCCTAGCTGGGAAGGGCCATATGTTGTGAAACAAGTCATGAACAAGGGTGTAGTTAAGTTATCAGACATGGATGGGAACGAGTTTAGTGAGCTAGTGAGCATTGACAGGTTGAAGAGGTTTTATGTATATACAAAAAGAGCTCGCTAGGTTAAAAATCCAAAAAGGGTTGCCTAGGCAAAAGTTAGAGCAGTCTGCTAGTTCCAAAAATCCAAAAGGGCGGGCTAGGCAACAATTAGGGCTAAGCGAGAGAAAATCGTCAATTAGAAAACCCGAAAGGGCTAGTTGGCAACAGGAGTGATCTTGTGTATGCTGGCTTTATTTTTGTTTGTTCCCTAATTTAATAAAATAGAATTAATATTAAAATTGTTCTATGTGTACTATTTTAAGTATTTGACCAAATATGGATAAAATGAATAAACACAATAGCAAAAGGTGATGACAAATTATGAAAGGAAAAGAAACATCTCGTACTACTACTTTCATTATTTTTACATCCTAACAATATTTTTTCTAGGAAAATGGACAAATATAAAATCCATGGCAGACGATAAGTGTAGCGTGCAGGCCAGCTTTGCTTCAGCGTATCCAAGTAGGCTTCAGTTAGACAAGGGATGTCCAAATCAGGAGTAAAATTAGAATCTTGAGGCTCAGCTCCATACTGACTGTCAAGCTGGTGAGGATCATAGCAAGTACCTCGACGAAGAGCAGCAAGAGGATTATACATCAAGTATGTCCGAATGGTGATATGAGAAATCTTCCACCAAGGTACTAACCAACGGATGTTGACTTCAACGCGTGAGTGGATCCAGTCAATCCAGTCAGCATATGAAGAAGCAGGATGGAGTAGTTTCCTAGCAGAATGATGTTGTGGCAGATATCTAGCAAAATCCATAGATGGAGTGTCAAGCAAGCAGAGGCGCTCCTGAAGCCAAATCTATAAGCATAAGAAAAAAAAGGGTCCGTTAGGTCAAAAATTAGCAAGGACGGCCTAAGCAAAAAACTAGGACAACTCACCAGTTTCAAAAACCTGCAAAGGCGGACTATGTAAAAATTAGAGCAATATAAAAAAAGAAAAAAAGAGACCTAAATTGAAAACCTGAAAGGGCAGTTTAGGTAATTACCTGAAGCAGTAATGGACTCCTGGCCAATCTCTTTTACAATCTCGATTTAAGTTGGTCTAGTCCAACTAAAGTCTTAGCTAAGACCATGGGTATCGGCGACAAGCCTCCTTCCATTTGGTCCATGATATCCAATACTCATGGGTCAATATCGCCATCAGAAGAAACAAGCAAAAATTGGCCAAGCAAGCATAAACAAAACATACATCTCCATGCCTTGGTAGGAGCCAAGTGAGAAATGCAAAAGTCAATTACGGGACCAAGCAGAATCTTCTCACCTCTCATCAACTGTAGAACTTCGGGCTTTGAAAGTTGAAATAACATTTGCATCTTTTGTTGAGTCTTGGAAATCAATATAGGTAATGCCATTGGTTGATTCCTTGGATATCCAAGGATGGCCTCAAACTCTTCAATCATGGGACATATCTCAAAGCCATTAATCTTAAATGTCCTAGAACTCACATTCTAAAAAGAAGCCATGGCATGTAAAAAGAATGGTCCAATTTAATATTTTGAAAATACTTCAAATTTTTTATTTTAGACCAAGATATTTTTTTCTAATGAATGGCATTCATATTTTTAAATAGACCTTTTATTTTCTTCAAATTGAGTTCAGTCATTATTGACAATTGAAGGAAAATTGAAATTGTTAAAAGGAATTTTGATGCTGAAGTTGAAAATTCATGGAAAATTTCCTGGCTTTTGTATGAGGTCATGGCATGGAAAGAAACTTATATAGGATGATTGGCTATTCCAAAGTTGACAAGGACTAGCTTGGGACCGAGACTCACAAGGATAGGAAATTAGCAACAAAACGGTTTTGAGTTGCCGCATTGACTTCAGTTTTGTGAATCAGTGCTACTGTGAAAATTTTGAATGTGAAGAGGAAAGACTAATAATTGTAGCGTAGAAATAATAATAATGATAACAAAAAAAAGATAATAAAAAAATTTAAAAGTCAAAAGTTGCAGTAAAAGTGCAAATTATATATCATCATTATTATTTTTATCATTATTTTTATTATTAATGATAATACAATATTTTCTCAATTAATACAATAATGATAGATCACTGAGAAGGAGGTGGTGGATCATGATCAAATAAAGCCCTGAAAAAGTCATCACCTGTTGGAGGAGGAGGCATATCATCTACCTTGAGTTCGCCCGAAGTAGGAGCACCTGAACCTCTATTACTTTGGAATTCAGATCTGTAACGGTCCTCATTCGAAGTAGACGAAAGAATCTCATGGTCATCAGTTTGGGGTCCCCTAGATGACGAAGCACTAGGATCTCTCATCCCCTGAAATCGAAAGTCTCAAAAATCTTGCTCTAACTGGTGATACAATTTTTCAAAATGGGCAACCTGTTGACGACTAGCAG
The DNA here is from genome assembly GCA_947685225.1 of Garcia nutans. Classification (NCBI taxonomy): domain Eukaryota; kingdom Viridiplantae; phylum Streptophyta; class Magnoliopsida; order Malpighiales; family Euphorbiaceae; genus Garcia; species Garcia nutans. The sequence goes on along the minus strand of CANTUV010000007.1, from coordinate 22,654,993 downwards.
CTAACTCTTCTTGAAGTTTCTTGTTTTGTTCCTCAAGCATCCGTTGTAAGTTAGAAGGGAAACAGTAAGAGCATACATAATCATGCATAAATGTAGCATAAATTATCATGGAACAAGAAAACCTACCAGGTAATTCATATCAATGCCCTGTGAATGAGATGGCATTTCCGGTTGATTAGAATGAGCAAATGGAGGAGCAGTAAAGGAAGGTCCTGTAACACCCTTATACCCTATATACGTACAATACATATTTTCAGTGTATGTAAAATACGCATATACGGTATAAAAATATCACAGACCGATTTAATAAAAAAATTTACATTTTTAATTTAAGATTTCAAATACTAATATATAAAATAAATAGTATATAGATATTATTTGCTTATTATAGGAATCCAAAATAAATATTTTATATGAAAATCTCTGGAAAAAATTTGCCAGAGTTTTGTTTGTAATTTGGACGTTCCTAAAATTCAGCAAAACACAACCTGCATAAAGCAAACACTCCCAATGAAAAATCAATTCACCATTTCACCAATACTTCTCAATTTCTCCATATTTTCTCAAAATACGTATATATAGATACATAAATTAACAACACTTATAAAATCACATCTGAACAAATTATTCAAAACATTTTTTACAATTTACATTATATACTTCCAAAAATATATCATAACATATATAATATCAAAATACATTGCAATACGAAATATCTACATGCTGGCAACTGGCTCTGATCTTGATGTACCTAAAAACAACTCTTCAAGCTCAATAAATACAAACCTAAATCCGACCAGTTCTAGTAGAACTCTCCGACTCTACCAAATAATCCATGACACCTGCGCGACGAATTACAATCGAGCTAAGCCGAAGCCTAGTCGTACAAACTTTGATAATAACAATAAAACTCAATGCAATGCCAATGCACAATGCATATAGATGTCACATTATTTTACTTTCTTATATTTTTCAAATATTTCATAATCACAACTCATAGCATTATATTGCTCAATTGTATCACAATTCATAATTCACATTAAAGCAAAGACAAGCATGGGCCAAAAAAGGATCTAATATGCTATTCAAATTATAGAGTTACTGCTTTGGTCCATAATGACACCATGTGTCTAGCCCCGTAGGCAATATATCCATGGATAATGTAACAACCCCAGTCTCTTGGAACTCAATCTGGCTAGACCCTTAGGCCCCAGTATCTTGGTCCTTAACCCGGCTAGACTGCTACAGTTTTTGAGGCTTACGACCCAGTCTTTTCACCCCAAAAACATCATATTTATTAGCTGGCCTGGCTTACGACCTAGTCTTTTCACCATTTTAGCGTTTAGCCCATAGGCAATCAAAGGCATGCCGCTAAACCCAAAACTCTAAAAATTGAATAACATACTAGGCACACAATTTATTCATATTTCTCATTATCAAATTCTTTCATAATTCCTTTATCAAAACTTTTCTCATTTTCTCATGATCAAACTAGGCACATTGCCTTATTATATCATCTTTTTCTCACTTTTTTTCATTTATTCATTTTTCTCATTATTAATCTCTTTCTCATTGTCACATATTCAATTTAGGCACATTGCCTTATTTTCACATTTTTTTTCTCATTTTTCACATCTTTCTCATTTTTCTCATTTTTCTCACTTTTCTTATTTTTATCAATATTAATTCATTTCATTATTCCACATATCACATTTTGCATTCACAACACATTACCCAATTACTTTGGGGATTTTCACATAATATACATATTTCACATTTTACATAATTTAGTCTTTATCAATGGCTTTTCACAATGCATTTAACACATATATGACATTACAAATGTCATAGCACATTATTCATACTCAATAAATGAACCAAGTAACTTAACACATTTTTCAACCAAAATGTGTTAAGCCCAAATGTTATGCAAATATAAACAATATATTCAAAATTTGTACATACCTCCACTAGCAACCCAAAGCAACCTTAACACAACCTCCAATCCTATACTTCCAACTTGCCCTTCACCACTTGGATGAAGCAAATCAACCTCCCTCAATGCCTATACCAAATGTGATCATACATAATCATTTAATATCACATTCTAAGGTATTCTCAACATCAAACCATAATTAAATATCACTCTAAACCAAATTCCAAAATTAAGCTTCACCTCACTTTAACTTTGAAAAACCATATCAAGCCATTTAAATTAGTGCTTTAAGTTTATTAATATCATTAGAAACATGTTTTAGCATGTTTAAACCCACATGCTTATGCTTAAAACCCTAAAATGGCATAACCTTCGCCATTGAAGGATCTTCATTCCAACTCAATCCAACTATCATTTCAAGCTTATATTCATCACTTTTAACACTAAACAACATGCTTAAACAAATAAAATCACACAATTCAGCCACTTTGAAAAATCACTTTTTTAAAACCCTAAATCTCCACTTTCATTCTCAAACTCCAACCCAACACCACCAAATCCAATATTTGACTTTAAAATACTTATTTATGAATCAAAACAACTCATTTAGAACCAATTTGCACAATTAAAACTCATGATTTCAAAAACTCAAATGTTCCATAACCCTAAATTCTCTCTCTTCACCAAACTCAACTTAAATTCAACTATTTCTTTAATCCAACCTTAAAATCATTGTTAACTATCCAAAATAACATCATACACACCTATTCTAATAATTACAACATGCTTCATCAAAACCCCAAACTCAACATAATCCAATTTTCTATAGAATTCAAAGAAAAGAGTTGAAAACTTACTAATTTTTGTGGAAATCACCAAAAATCCACTTTGAATACTTGAAATCCTTCAATTTTTGGAGTGTGGAAGAAGCAAAATCTTGTGCTAGACAACCATGGAGGTTTCGGCCATGGAGAAGAAGAAGAAGAGATGAAGACTTTCTTTTTTTCTTTTTCTTTTCATCTTTTATTTTAAACCATATATATATTAAAATAATTTAATAATTAATAATTTAATTATTTATTTAATAAATTAAAAGTCCTAATTTTCCTCTTCAATTCAAAAATAATTTATTTTTGAATTATTTTATTAATTTTGAATCTATAAGATTTAATTACGAAAATAACCTTTTCTTTTAAAAAGTGTTGACTTTTATATGTTATGTATATTTTTTATATATATCACATATATGTTCCACTTTTTCTTTTAAAACCCCTTCATTTTTTTTTATTTAAAACTATTAATTTAATTTATCCATTTAAATTATAATTTATTTTATGAAATTTTCAAAACTTAGAACTTTTCAAAAATTTGGGATATTACACTTATGCACAAGTAATGTGTATCTTATATACACATCAAAAGTACCTTATATGTGTATTAAATATTAAGTATGTAATGTATTAATCCAATATATACAATTAATATACCATATGTATATATACTCGAGATATATATTGAGTATATACAATTTATATCTCCAAATACTTATTTAATTTCTCCAAAATCACGGATGTTACAATTTTCTCCCCCTTAAATAATTTCGTCCTCGAAATTATCTAGTATGGTAATAAATCATCCAAATCATCATTTTACCAAATTACATAATTTCTATTCTCCCCCTTAGGTTCATTCTTAATTTTCTTTTTACCATTCCCTAACACATCATTATACTGTCTATTTACTCAAACAGTCACAACAAGTTATCATATCATCAATCAAATTGTCATTAGATAAAAATTAGTTCATCTCTTTAATATATATACCCACACACCTATTGCACTCAAGATATTTGATCACTTCGTTATTTTAAAAATATACTCTCATCACCTTAAATTCATATGTTGATAACTTTTATCTTAACACAATAATTTTACACATCTTCACTTTGATCCTACTCTTTATATAATTACCACATATTAATTTGACATCACCATTATACAACAGCAAAATCTTATTTCCTTAATAAGATTCATTCCCATTATACTATAACTAACATTTTTCTCTTATAATTATTTGAAACTAATATAACTTAGCTCCTTTCATATGCATATGCATATCAGAATGCTGTATTGAGCACATTATCATATAGCTTGCATATTCTTAATACAACTACACACATTGAATTTCAATAAATACTTGTAAACTTATTACATTTCGGATCAATTGATCTAACTATCACAATATGACCATCACAACCTTATTCTATTTTGACCAACCTTTAGTCTATTTTAAATTCATTAATCTGTTTTCAATTCATGACCTACTTCTATTAGGTCAAATTTATTCTCAAATGTTATATAAACTCTAGATATATATATATTGAGTATATACAATTTATATCTCAAAATACTTATTTAATTTCTCCAAAATCACGGATGTTACAGGTCCAGCCTCATGACCAAATGAGCCAGTGGCCTAAAAATAATCATTAAAACAGTCAAAACAAGTCAAGAAACTAGTAATTACAATGGCAAAAATGATAAAAGTTTACCTTAGAGGTGCTAACCCCGGGATGCGGGATGGACCCTCCTCTCTCTCCGTGATGCTCCTCTTCATTATTATCCTCCTTTTCCTTAGGAATTTCCCTGATGCCAACAGGAGATACATCAAAGTTCAAGAGTCCTACTTGAAAAAACCGGGCATATGATACACCCGATGGATAGAGAAAGGTTTCAACATCATAAACCACCACGCATTCTCTGGCATTGATGCGATATTTAAAGTATACTCTGGGCAATTCATCGGGATCCTCCATCGCTCGGGACCAAGAACAACTCATACACCCTCTCCCCGAGAAACTAGCCACTGGACACAGGGCCAGCAATGACTCGGCGGGTATGCTGAAAAGGCAATGCAGCATTCATGGAAGAAGTCCAGTTCATCCTCTCTTTTGTGTTGCACCAAGCCAAATTGACCTACAAAATGACATAAGGTAAGTGAACTTTTATATAAATTTTAAAGTATACTAATACTATTTTACCTGGACTTAGGTTAAGCAACTCAAGAGATAGCATGTTGGGTATGCACATGGTGAGAGCCAGGAATTGCTACAAGATTTGACAACCAAAAATTCAATCTCGGATACCCAACTCTCTCTCGGGAAATGCCAGGCAACCTCACAAGATTATGCTCATATGCCCATACCTACAACAACAATAAAAATCAAATTCATGCAAGTATAAGAATGGAATTGACATTGGTAGAAGACGAGTACCTCAACAACCACCATGAAACCAACGAAAGACTTCTTATTCCTGCAAATCTTATCTAGTCCAAGATAGAGACAAGCAAGGCCAGCTTCACCCCAACCGTAAAGTGGTACCATACTCATGTCAGCAAGGGCCCTCAACACCGATAGATGGATGGCAGATTTGGTGCTGCATAAAATAGTCGACCCAAGCAAATACAGTAAAAATCCTCGAGCATATTGTTTGGTTGTTTCCCTATGAATTCGTCCATTGTAGTTCATCCAATAACTCCGAATTGGCTCAATTTTTATCTTAAAGGGCTCTTTTAATGATGGTCCCATACCGATTAACTATTGGACTTCTTCGTATGTCAGAATATTATTGGTAAGGGACCGAAAGGCCATAGTACCGAATACCAGTTATGGCTGTATAATCGACTGGGCCAATGGTCATCTCTCCTACAAGCAGATGAAAAGTATGGGTCGTGTCCATCCACCGCTCTGACAATGCTTGAACTACACTCCTGTCTATCGAACACTCCTCAGATGGTAATTGCAAGATAAAGCTTTCAAAACAGCAATCTCGGACAATCCATTTTACTCGAGAGGGTGCTACATCATACCATTGTTGGGCTTTATAGACACACCCTCCGCCCCGGATAACACAGTGATCGCGCTAACACGGAGTCAGGTAAGTTAACATGAGGTAAGTGTATCATCATATCAATACTGCTGATTCATAGACTACATTTATTCGTTATGTCCTATTCTAATTTACCTATTTATTTATTTATTAAATAGTCCACTAACTAATTTATTTTTTCTAATCTTTAGCATTATTAAAAAATAAAAAATTTCAATAAAATCAAATAATGAATATATATTCGTGCTATTAAAATATCAAATTGCATTGTTACCTTAGCTTTTTGAACTTAACTGCGATGAAGCTGCATCTCAGCTAGTAGACTTACAGTTCCATTTTCATGCCGTCGAATAAAATCCAATAACTTAGCATTGGATCGAGGTCCTGATCTCAAAGCATGTATTTTCTCCTTAACTCTTTAATAAACTCTCTGCTTTAATTATGAGAATATGTAAGTGTGGATGAGCATTGAAGAAATAAGCGGTTTATATAGACAAATTGTAAAGGAAAAGAAAAAGGAAATGAAGATGACACTTTCGTAATTTTGAATGAAAAATAAAAAGGAAAAGGAAATGGTGTGAGAATGCAAAGATAAAAGAGGGTTTATAAAACTAAGGCAAGAAGACAAAAAACAAAAAGGAAAAAACAGTGTTCTCATGCAAAAGTAAAAAAGAAAAAAAAATCAAAATCAGTCACTGTTGATAAATAGTAAATGAATAGTTAGTGAATAGTAAATAAATAGTTATAAACAGTGTCTAAATAGTAAATTCAATTATTTAGATCAATTATTCAGATATTTGCGTGTCTAAAAATATTATTTTATACTTTTAAAAATATTTTACCCACATAGGGGGTAAGAAGATATAGGCATGGTAAAAAATAGCTAATTTTTTTTTTTTGCAAATTTGCAAATTTCTTTGATATCTTACTAGCTACAATCATTTTTTACAGATAATTTAAATTATTTTTTGAGTCCAGAACTCAAATTATTTTTTGAGTCCAAAACTCACTTCGGGTCCAGAATTTAAATTATTTTTGAGTCTAGAACTCACCTCGAGTCCAGAACCCAAATTATTTTTTGAGTCCAGAACTCACCTCGGGTCCAGAACCCAAATTATTTTTGAGTGCAAAACTCACATCGGGTCCGGAATTTAAAATTATTTTTTGAGTCCAGAACTCACCTTGGGTCCAGAATTTAAATTATTTTTTGAGTCCAGAACTCACCTCGGGTCCAGAACCCAAATTATTTTTTTGAGTTCAGAACTCACCTCTGGTCCAGAACGCAAATTATATTTTGAGTCCAGAACTCACCTCGGGTCCAGAACTCAAATTATTTTTTGTCCAGAACTCACCACGGGTCCAGAACTCAAATTATTTTTTAGTCCAGAACTCAAACCAAGCTTGGTTACGAAATCCAGCATGACTCTAAACCCAATAAAAAATTACATTGCTTTTCTCTTTTGTTGTAGTCCCAGATCACTCAAGCAGGGGGCAAACTGTAGATCTTTAATTTTTGACCCAGTCCGGTCCAAAGATTTTAAAATAGTCCAAAATAATTTTTGTGGTATATATCATTAATTTTAATATTTAATATTTATTTATATTTATTTTATTTAATATAATATAATATTTATTTTATTTATTTATTTATTTATTTATCATTTTTATGATAATAATAATATATAAATAAAAATAATAAAAAATAAAAATTGGCGACGGGCAAAATCGGCTATGAAATTTTTTATTGTTGGCGAAGAATTGGCTTGGGCCAATTCGCCACAGGAAATACCAGCGACGAATTGTCCACAGGTTTTACCTGCGGCGAAGTGGCCTCAAGCCAATTCGCCACAAGTTTTGCTTGCGGTGAATTGGCTGCGGGCCAAATTTTTTGCAGGCGAAATTGCGGCAGAAATGCTCGCAGCTCGCGCGCCCAGCTAGCAGTGCCCCGCAGCAATTTTTGCCAGCGTAATTTTTGTCAGCACAGTTTTTTCAAAACCCTATTCTACTTGGTTTTTAATTTTATTTCCTAAACGATTTTTATTTTCTTAACCAATTAGTATTGGGTTTTTATTTTTTCTTATGAATACCACATTAAAGACACAGAAAGGGGGATTGGGATTTTTCAGCTAGAGAAAGGATTGGACTTTTAGGATTGAGACTTTTGGAATTTTATTCTAGAACTATCCTAATTCCTTTTGGGAGTTGATTAACAATCTCAAGCTTGAAGGATCAAGAGGCAGCAAACAACATAAAACCCATCAAAGGCAGCCCACACTGTCTTTGTTATTGTTCAACCTGAATTCAAAATTATGGTGGAATCAACAACGAAGGTTTGAATCTCTATTTACTTGTTTATGTTTACAGTAGTCTCATCACTCAATTGGATTAATTATTTAAACGTACAATAGATGATCAATTGTTCTACTTACCATCCAAACTCTATTTAAAACCCTAAAAATTATTTTTCAAAACCCTAATGCCTTAATACTCGTAAAATATATTTTTGAAATGTAAAACCCTAATTATGCTTTTCTAAAACCATAAAATAATAGAGTGTTTTTTTTTAAATCCTAACCAAATCCATTTTTCTGAAAGATTCACAGTAGCCTATTCTTTCCAAATACCTAACTTAAAATTCAATTTTCATGATCTTCAATCTTATTTATTTAAACCCTAAACTTTAAATTATTTTCATAAAACTTTCGAAACCCTAAATCTTTAAAACATCCAGTAGCTATATTACTTCTTTTATATTAAATATTTCTCAAATTGATTAATCCAGTAAACTAAATTACAAGACCCTAATTGTTAAACATGAAACCAAAGAAACCTAAATTGATGCATGAACCCTAAATTTATATACTTACTGTTATATTTAAATTAGATGAATGTTTATCATATATTTTGATTGATGTTTGATGTCTTTGATGAAAGAGTTATTTATAATGAATGGTTGGCTATTTTTTATTGATTTGTTTTTATTTCAAAACATTGTAAGAGGTATGTTTCCATGTTTTGGGTACCACATGTCGTGAGCATCATTTAATTTATTTTATTTTAAAGTTTTTGGTCTAATGTAAAGGATACGTCTCCACCTTTCGGTGGGTGTCCTATTTAGTTTTAGACATGGACGATGTAAGGACATGTTTCCATCCTCGGATGGGTGTCCATTTATTTATTTTGTTTGGACATTGTTGTGATTTTAATAAAGTATTTCTTTATTCTTATGATCGCATATAGTATGGATAATATCATTATATTTAAGAATTTTATAATTTTAAGACTAGAAAAGGAGGCCGGTTCCAATGAATCGGGCATTGTGGGGGTGCTAGGCCATTTCTCACCTTCCGCATACATATCTAACTTTTTGAACCCATTAGGGGGTTAGGGATTCCTTAGGAATCAAGTCATCTACCCCTTTCTATTTTCCTAGCCCGTCTGGGTGGTGACTCTATTTTCTCTGAGCTTAGGCCCGTGTTCTCTAAGGCCCTGAGCCTAAGTAGTGTTGAAGTCTCAAGAACCATTCTACCGGGAGTGGGGACAAAAATCCCTGCTCACAATTATTATTGAGGTACTGTCTTCCATAATTGTCAATTTAATTCGTGTACTTGTATGAATTTGATTGCCATTGTTATTGTAGGTATGTGCTTATGAGCACAATCTCATAAGGATGCCTGGTATTTTTTGAGAGAGAGTCGGGTATCTAAGGTTAAATTTTTGGTTGTTTGATCATATAGTGGTTCCTGGCTCTTATCATGTGCACTTCCAGTGCTATCATTTGAGTCGCGTAACCTGGGACCAGGTAAAATAATGTTAGTATGCTTTGAAATTTATGTAAAAGTCCACTTACTTTTTGTAATCTTATAGGTCAACTTGGCTTGGTGAAAAGTTAAGGAGCAGGCGAATTGGACTCCTCTCATGAATGCTGCACTACCTTACTAGCACTCTCGCTGAGTCATTGCTAGTCCTGTGTCTAGTGGTTGGTTTCTCGAGGAGAGGGAGTATGACTAGTTCCTTGGTCCTGAGCAATGGATGGTTCCGATGAATAGTCCGGCGTATACTTTGAATATTACATAAATTCCAGGGAACTCATGGTAGCTAGCTCAGAATGGCTAGGATGTTGAAACTTACCTTTGTCCACCGGGTGTGTCATATGTCCAATTTATTCGAGCGCAACTCTTGAATTTTGATTTGTCTTCTGTTAGCATATGGGGAGTTTTCAAGGAGGAAGAAAGAAGGGATGAAGAAAATAATAATGAAGAAGAATATGAAGGAGAGGGAAGAGAGTCTATCTCTCATCTCGGGGCTGGTACCTCTCAGGTGGATATTTACCATCTTGTCATTGAAACTGTTTCTTCTTAAATTATTCTAACTATTTTCATGATTATCGTAAGCTACTAGTTCATTTAGTCATGAGGCTGGACCATCCTCCGTTGTTCTAGTTCAGCGACAATTTCACCAGTTCAACGATAATTTTCTCCATTTGCACCTTCTTCGTGCCCAGGTATGCCATCGTATCCTCAATGCCTTGACCTAAACTATCTGGTTTGTCATTTTGTTTCATGTATATTTATGTTATATGTATGTATGATTATGTATGTTCTTACTCTTTTCTTTTTTGAATCATAGCGAATGATTGAGGAGCAAAATAAGAAACTGCAAGAAGAATTAGCTACCAGTTGCAAACTGGTCACCCATTTTGAAGGATTGTATCATCAGTCAAAACAAAACTTTTGAGACTTCCTGTTCTGGGGAATCAAGGATCCTTGTGCTTTATCTTCTAGGAGTCCCCAAACTAATGACCATGAGGTGCCTCCTCCTTTTTTAGACAGCAAATATTACAGACCTAACTTTCAGGGTAATAGGGACTCAAGTGCTTCCTCCTCGGGTGGACTTTGGGCGAGTGATATTCCTCCTCCTCCATCAAGTGATGACTTTTTTAGGGCTTTATTTGATTATGGTCTACCTCTTTCTCCGCAGTAATCCACCATTGTGTTAAAAAAAAACTTGTATTAACACCAACAACAACAACAAAAATAATAATGGTGTTTACTCTACTGCAACTTTGACTTTTCAAATTTTTTTTATATATACACACAAATCGTCCATGTTGAATTCACAAGTCATAAGTCCAAATTCGTTATGGATTTAGATTTATAAAACTAAGATAAATGCGGCACTCCAACAACTACTTCAAAGTAAACCCCTTTTTCTTGCGTGTCTCTATTTCAAGTTACTACCAACTCCTTGTGCACTTTGGTATATAAGCCAACCTCTTATATAAATCTTGCTTCAATTTGCCATTCATGCCACAATTCCTAATTTCAACAGAAGCAACGAAATATTCTATGAATTTTATTACGGCAATAAAAACCATTCCAACAATTCTGAGCTTTTCTTTAACTTCAAGAATGACTGAGCTTAATTTGAAGAAAATCAAAGGTTTGTTTAAGAACATGAAAGCCATACATTGGGAGTAAATATCTTGGTCTCAAATTAATACTTTGAAGTACTTTCAAAATGTCAAATTGGACCATTCCTTTTTACATGCCATGGCTTTCTTTTGGGATGCGAAAACTAGGACTTTCAAGATAAGCAACTTTGAAACTTGTCCTATGATTGAAGAATTTGAAGCTATCCTCGGACATCCAAGCAATCAACCAATGGCATTGCCCATACTAACTTCCAAAACTCATCAAAAGATGCAAATATTTTTTCAACTTTCACAGCCCGAAGTTCTGCAGTTGACGAGAGGTGAGAAAATTTTACTTGGTCCCTTGATTGATTTTTTCACTTCCTATTTGGCTCCCACCAAAACTTAGGGCGCATGTTTTGTCTTTGCTTGCTTGGTCAATTCTTGCTTGTTTCTCCTGACGCCGACATCAATCCATGAGTACTGGATATCGTGGACCAAATGGAAGGAGGATTATCACCAGTACCCATAGTTTTGGCTAAAACCGTAGTTGAATTGGATCAATTCAAGATAGAATCTTCAAGGAGATTGCTTGGAAGTCCTTGGTTACCACAGGTAATTACCTAAATTGCCCTTTCGAGTTTTCAATTTAGGCCTTTTATTTTTATTGCTCTAATTTTTGTGTAGTCCGCCCTTGCAAGTTTTTAGAACTAGTGAACTGTCATAATTTTTGCCTAAGCCATCCTTGCAGGGTTTCAACCTAACGGGCTTTCTTCTTTTTTTTTTTTTTAATTTATTGCTTGTGTTTACAAATCTGGCTTTAGGAGCACCTTTGCTTACTCGACACTCCATATATGCATTTTACTAGATATCTGCCATGACATCATTCTGTCAGGAAACTACTCCATCCTGCTTTTTCATATGTCAACTAGATTGACTAGATCTACTCACGAGCTGCGATTAATATTCGTTGATTGGTACCTTAGTGGAAGATTACCCATGCCACCATTCGGACTTATATGATGTATGTTCCTCATGTTGCTCTTCATCGAGGTACTTGCTATGATCGTCATCGACTTGACCGTCAGTATAGAGTCGAGCCTCGAGGTTTTGAGTTACTCCTGATTTGGACATGCCCTGTGTGAGTAGGGATTTTTGCCTCCACTCCCATGTGGAATGGTTCTTACAACTTCGGCACTGTTAGGCTCATGGTCTTAGAGAACACGGGTCTAAACCCGAAGAAAATGGAGTTACCACCTGGACAAGCCAAAAAAAGAAAGGGGTGGATGACTCAATTCCTAAGGAATCTCTAACCCCCTATTAGTTTTGGAAAGTTGGGTACACATGGGGAAGGTGAGAATGACCCAACACTCCCACAGTGCCCGGTTCATTAGAACTAGCCTCCTTTTTCAGGTCTAAATATTATTAAATTCTTAACTTATTATAACATCATCCATATTACATGCAAATTAAAAGAAATAAACATCCATCACCTTTATTTAAAATAAACAATCAAAATAGGCACCCATCCAAAGATGAAAACATGCCTTTACAACAATTGTTTAATGTCCAAAACTAAATAAAATAGGACACCCACTATTTAATGAAAACATGCCCTTTACATTAATCCTAAAATCAAAAATAAATTAAATTACATTGAACCTAACCAATGAGGTACCCACAAAGTGAAAACATTCCTCTACATCTTGGAAACTAAAACAATCAACATTAAAATAATAAATCAAATAAATTAAATCATTCAATCATTCACCATGACCAAATATAAAAACAAATCATTCATAAAAAATAAAACATTAATGAATCATCCATTCAAGACATAAAACAATCACATCTAAGTTTTAATCTTAAATAAAACAATAAATATATAAATTTAGGGTTTGTATCTTAAATTAGAGTTTTAATAAAGTAATAAATATGTAAATTTAGGGTTTGTAACTTAGATTAGAGTTTTAGAATTTTTATGACTAAATTAGGGTTTTTAAGATAAAAACTAGGATTTTAGGGTTTAGATTTTTTTAAAACTAGGGTTTTGATTTAGAAAACTAACATTCAAGATATTTTTGAAAAGGGATTTGGGGTTTTAAGTTAAGAAACTTGCTTTTATAGATTTAGGGTTTTGGGAATTTTTAATCTAGTGTAAAAAAACTTTCAAAATTATTTTAACAATTGATTTTTGGTAAATATTTATATGAAATATTGTTTACTGAACGTATTAAAACTAATGGATGCATATTGATGAAATTTGAATTGACTATATCTAAGTTGCTGGGATTGCTGGGATTATAAGGTTAGTGAAATAAATATGATCAACGTGAATAAAAATCGTTTAAATTTATGCTGAGTTTAATTAGTTTAGAAGAGGTTCCTTTGTTTGTGGACTCTACCAAATTGATTAGTCTAGAAGATGTACGTATAGGGTAGGTCATCAGGGTTATAAGCCAATAAAAAGCAAGCTAAAATGTCATGAAGTCTCAAGATGACAAACTAGGGATTGATATTAATAGGGTGGATAATAGTTGTTAGGCAACCAAACTATGTCTTGATCATCTCTTCCTTAAATAAGCAAAGTTCAATTTTGCCTCGAAAGTTCATCAAAGGATGCTCTAAGATCAACTAGGACCTAGACAAAGGTCATTATGCTGAAGCCCTCTCTAAGTAAGCATACAAAGCTCAATGCCACAGAACTACACCAGTAAAGTCATTCAAATTATAATGCATAGATATACTAATTCATGAATATCAAGCTAGACTCGTCATTGGTTAAACACTATAATATCAAAAAGTTGATAAAATTATAGATTCAATAAAAGTAATTTATTCAAACAATTCTAATTTGAAAAACATAATTGTTATAATAAAATACCAAAGAAAGCAAAATAAAATGAGCAGCACTCAAGCCAAGGAAAGTTTGTTAAGTCAAGCCTCTTCTCTCTTCATGTCTTCTACACTCTTATATTGAAAGGAGGATAAGACAAGGTCTTCCTCCAATCCTCCTCCTACCATGAAGGTTGTTGGTGGGCCTTAAGTGAACACATCTATTTATCTCATGCCCTTGCACTTGATGGAATTGACAAAAGGTCTTGCCATCAAAACTTGATGGCAGAGGATTCGACAAAGATCATGGAGCCAATGGCTATAATAGCCCATTCTTTTGCAACTTATTGAAAACCCAAGACAGAGGTTTCTCCAACTCTGAAAACTATCTTCTGCTTGCTTGACTAGTTGTTGCATTGACATCCATTTCTTTTTGTGCACTCTAACTACCATATTGGTAGTTTCCTCTTTCATTCCTCCTTCATGAAAAGTGATTCTTCTCCCATTCCCACTCTTCTATTTGCAAGTCAGCTTGGAGAAGATCTTTGAAATCCTTTATAAGAGTGTGAGACATTCGTTCACATAGACTGGGTAGGACACCCTGACTATCATCCTAATTTGGTCAGACTCATTAGATCTCCTTTTGAGAATTGCAGCCTTATTTCTCCATCTCTTCACATAATAAATAAAACTTTCATTTTGTTTTTGTCTGATAGTCTCTACCTCCATCAGGGTCACTTCCAACTAAACATTGTACCCATACTATTGGATGAAGGATTTGTACAACAAATCCCAGTTCTTTTGAGTACTTTCCTCTAAGGTATTGAACCAATTCTGAACAACAGGATCTAGTGAAAGTATGAAATACCTTAGAGTTTGAGCCTTAGTAGCTCTAGCAGACTGCATAGCAGTGATGTACTGCTTAACATGCAAGTGAGGATTTCTTGTACCGTTATACCTATCGAAAGAGGGCATCTTGAACTTGTAAGGAACTTCTTCATCTTACTCAAATAGCTTGTCCACTTTTGACACCTCTTCAACTTTCAACTTCTTTTCAAACTTCTTTTCCAAATCTACAATCAGCTTCTCAACATCTGAAGTTTCAGTCTTTTCCATGGCTAATCTTTCCACAACCTTTGGCTCTTTCTTCTTATCTTGAGGATTTTGGAAGTATTGAGGCCAGTCATGATCGTCACAACAACTACCTTGTCATCATCGAAGGATACTTTGCCAATCTTAGCCTTTCCTTTGTCCTTTGGCTTTTTAGATGCCTCAACAGTGTTCCCTAAAAGTGCAACCAATTGGCTCTTCATAGTCTCAACTAGGGCCTTCTTCAATTCTTCCATTTTGGCATTGAGGGTGTCGTCCACCATCCTTTGAATCTATTCGGACTCCATTGCTCTTAGTGAGATGCTAATTGAATTGCTACTAGAGTCTAAGTAATTGGCATAGGTTGGGTGTCGTACGCTCTCAAACTACAGTACTCTAGGTTTGTGAGCCAGAAAGGATCAACGATATGTAATGCAATGCGCGTATGTATGTATGCATGTATGCACAAGTAATCAAACAGTCAAAGATAATTAGGACATTCCTTCCAACCTTATAACTTCCACACATGAATGGCGTGTTTCTTTTCCTAGGTATATGGTTAACAAAATATCAACATGGGATATTCTCTTTTCGAAAAATTCCCTCGGATGATTTTAACCAATAGTTATATTTTCAAACATAGAAGTCAGTCCATGATAATTTCCATTAATTAGGCTTTAATCCATTGAATCTCAACTAAAATAGCTTTTATGCTATATTGGATTAAAACAAAATTAATATGTTTATCATAAATATATTTCCCATTTGGAAAAATAACTAATGATCCATGCCAAAAATGAGCCTATGATTAATGATTCTTGGTATAAACTAAGCCCACAATTGATTTTGGTATTTCATAATTGACCTAAATAATTTATAAGCTCATTTAAGAAAAGGTTTCAACAGATTTTTAAAAACCCATTCAAAAGGTTTGTTAAAAGTGATTTTTGGGCTTTGAACTTGGGTCATAAGGAAAAAGAGTTTTTGACCCATCTTAAAAGGTTTTCATGTCCAAAGACCTTCTTGAAAATTTTAAAAATTGAAATTTGGTCTTTTGGATTTAAAGGAAAAATTATTTGGAGCTTACAATATAATTAGGTCATATTAGTAAAGGATCAAAGCAAATAAGCCACGGTTTAAACCAAGATGAATTAATCATGGTTAAACAACAAGCATTTGGGCTAAAAACCTAAGGAAAGTAACTAGGACAATGACATGAGCTTTAGTCTTTAGGTTGAAAAGTTTAGGTTCTCATAGCAAGTATATACCAAAAGATACAAGGCTATGAGTGGTTATACCATGCTCGATCTCCACACCTTGAGTAAAAGTATGGTATCCCTTACATAACACAACACCGGTAATTTTGGCATCCTAACTCACGAATACAATGCAATCTAAATCATGCAATGGATAATATTATAAAAGAAAAAAATAATATAATATAAAGACTAATGGAATCAACTTCTATTATCCCCAGTGGAGTCATCACAATGAGCGGAGATTTTTGCCCCCACTCCCATGTGAAATGGTTCTTGTGACGTTGGCACTGTTAAGCGCAGGGCCTTAGAGAACACGGGCCTAAATTTAGAGAAAATAGAGTCTCCACCCAAACAGGCTGGGAAAAAGAAAGGGGTGGATGACTCGATTCCTAAGAAATTTCCAACCCCCTATTGGGTTCAAAAAGTTAGGTACGTGTGGAGAAGGTGAGAATGATCCAGCACCCTCACAGCTCCCTGTTCATTGGAACCGACCTCCTTTTCATGTCTAAATATTATTAAATTCTTAACTTATTATAGCATCATCCATATTACATGCAAATTAAAAGAAATAAACATCCATCACCTTTATTTAAAATAAACAATCAAAATAGGCACCAATCCAAGGATAGAAACATGCCTTTACAACAATTGTTTAATGTCCAAAACTAAATAAAATAGGACACCCACCATTTAGTGGAAACATGCCCTTTACATTAATCCTAAAATTCAAAATAAATTAATTACATTGAACCTAACTAATGAGGTACCCACAAAGTGAAAACATACCTTTTACATCTTGGAAACTAAAATAATCAACATTAAAATAATAAATCAAATAAATTAAATCATTCAATAATTCATCATGAGCAAATATAAAAATAAATCATTCATAAAAATAAAACATTAATGAATCATCCATTCAAGACATAAAACAATCACATCTAAGTTTTATTCTTAAATAAAGCAATAAGTATATAAATTTGGGGTTTGTATCTTAATTAGAGTTTTAATAAAGCAATAAATAAGTAAATTTAGGGTTTGTATTTTAAATTAGACTTTTGGAATTTTTGACTAAATTAGGGTTTTTAAGATAGAAATTAGGATTTTAGGGTTTAGATTTAAAAAAAAAAACTAGGGTTTTGATTTAGAAAACTAACATTCTGAATATTTTTTGAAAAGGGATTTGGGGTTTTGAATTAAGTAACTTGCTTTTACAGATTTAGGATTTGGGAATTTTTTAGCTACTGTAAAAAAACTTCAAAATTATTTTAACAATTTATTTTTGGTAAATATTTATATGAAATATGGTTTATTGTACGTATTGAAACTAATGGATGTATATTGATGAAATTTGAATTGACTATATCTAAGTTGCTGGGATTATAAGGTTACTGGAATAAATATGATCAACGTGAATAAACATCATCAGAATTTATGCTGAGTTTAATTACTTTAGAAGACGTACCTTCGTTTGTAGACTCCACCAAATTGAATAGTTTGATCCAAGCTGATGCCTGCACCAAGTTGAATTTCTAGCTGAGTAATAACCAAGACAATATTCACTGCCTTGCTTTGTAAATTGAATAGTCTTTTTTGTGTTTAATGGTTGCTTGCTAGGGTTTTCAATTTTTTGCTTGCTATTCTCTGTGTTGCTAATCCGTGCTAATTTCTCTCTTGATTGTTGTTAGTTGCTAATAGTTGTTAATCCTTCTTCGATTGCTTTCCTCGTGTATTTTTAGAAGGATCCATTAGGCTAAAACCTTAAAATTTTCGGTTTCAAAACTGTTTCCTGAGACATATCGAATTAGACTATTTTTTATTCGACAAAAACCGTGAGCATGTCAAATTAAAACCACTTTAATTCGAGGCAAACGAAGACCTTCTCGATCTAAAATAATTCTAATCCGACATGGAATCAAAGTCCATATTGAATTGGCAATCCTAATTCAATATGGAGTCCTCCAGATTGTCCCCATATTGAAATAGGAGAGCTCCAAATCGATATGGGGCAGCCCCAATTTGATATGGGGGTGCCCCAGGTCGAATTGGGTGTCCCAATTCGACATCGAGACACCCATACTCAAATTGAAGTGCACCCATATCAAATAAAAAGAACCAAACCTTCAAATCAGACCTATTTAGGGTTTTAAAGGTTTAACTAGCTTATTTTAGGCGTCATAAAAATATATCTGTAACACCCTTATATCCCGTATACGTACCAAGCATGCTTATACGATCGTAAAATACGTATACTCAATATGGAAAATGCCACAGTTTAAAAATACACAAATCATATCTTTGAAAATAAGTAAAGCAAATCTCAAACATTTAAAAGAAATTCAAAAGACACCATATATAAAAACGTTTATAAATCCGCAACGGAAGTTATTACAAACTTTTACAAGTTCAAATACATAAAAATCAAAATATACAAAAAACATAGAATATATACATGATTGGCAGCTTGACTCTCTGATCTTTAAGCTCTAATCCAGCTCTTCAAACAAAAACTCAACTAGGTCTAGAGGAATCCTCCGCCACAACCCTATCAACTCTATCACCTGTGCGATGAACCACAATCGCGCTGAGCCAACAACTCAGTAGTACAAACCATAATGGAGTTATGCAATGTATATATCAATGATATGCATTCAACCAATAAAGATCATACTTATAAATGTTGCATCTCATTAATTCAATAATCATATCATCATCCATTATACTCATTCAAAATAGACACCTATGGGCCCAAACTAGTATTTAATATGATATTCAAAGTTCAGAGTTGCTGCTTTGGTCCGTAATCACAATAATCAAGCCCGTAAGCAATATACATATCTCTCTATCCATGGATAGGGTAACAGACCCAGTCTCTTGGACCATCAACTCAAGAAGTTTGAGGAGATCCTCATCCCAGCTAGATTGTTACCTGTAACAGACCCAGTCTCTTGGACCATCAACCCGACTAAATCGAGGAGATCCTCAACCCGGCTAGACTGTTACTATTCATATATTTCATATTCACAATTTTCATAGTGTAACAGACCCAGTCTCTTGGACCTCAATTCAACTCAAATTGAAGAGATCCTCAACCCGGCTAGACTGTTACCTTTTTCACATTTATTAGGCATGCCGCCAAATCCAGAACTCTGAAATTGAATCAACATATTAAAATACAATTATTTCATTTGCCTCTTTATCAATCTCTTTCTCAAATCATATCTCATACTCAAATAGGCAATCATGCCTTATCAATTACATTTGTATAACCATAGCCAACAACAATGGTTTTATTACATCTCCATTCATATCAAAACAATTCATCAACATACATATAGTACACTACATTCCACAAGATTCACAATGTGCAAAATATCACATTATTCAAAAATATCAAGAATGCGATATCAAATGGATGGATGCAACAATACAAAGTTTATACTTACCTTAAATGCAACCCACACAATAATAAACACTTCTTCTTCCAATAATCTTTCACTACTCGAATTAGGGTAATTCACCTTCTTCACAACCTATTCCAAACGGAAGATGAAACTCACATAAGATCATAAGGCTAAGAACCAACTAGGGCAAACTCTAAACTTGACACGCTCAACAACACAGGCGTGTCCCTGACCGTGCCCTAACTTCACAACACAGAAGCTTTTACACGCTCAACAACACAGGTGTGTCACTGGGCGTGTAATACATTCTGCCTCTCAACAACATTGACACGTCCAACATCATGAGCGTGCTCATGGCCGTGTCAATTTCCCAAAAACACAGTGGCTATGACACGCTCAATAACACGGGCGTGTTACTGGATGTGTCAATCCTACTGCCACACGGAAGCTATGACATGCTCAGTGTCATGGGCGTGTCACTGCTCGTGACACCCATCCAAAACACATAACCATCGACACGCCCAAAATCCTGGACGTGCCCATGGGCGTGTCAGGCCAAAAATCCAGATTCCGGCCAAAACAACTGTTGACCTAGATTTAGGTCAATCTTGTTTTTGATCTTGGCAAACAAATTGAAGTGATCTAATGGCTTCAATGAGTGTCTATATGGCAGGAAAGCAACTTAGAATGAGCTGAAATGCAGAGAAATTTGAAGATTTCCTAAGTGCTGAAAATCTGTCTTTGAAGGGATGCGCGACCGCCCCAAGGGTGTGCGCGACCATCCAAGAATGCGCTACCGCCCCAAGGGGTTGCGCGACCATCCAAACTGTCTTGGTTTGACAGAGAGGTTCGCGGTGGCGTGGAGCGGTGAATGACTCGACGCAAGACAATGCGCGACTGCCCAATGTGGATGCCCGACCGCTAAATTTATATAGCCGTTGGTGGGCTTCAACGGCTAGTTAAAGAAACAATAAGAAGATGCCACGTGTCAAGTAGCCGTTAGAGATTTGAATTGCGCGACCGCACCAGACTGCTGGGATGCCCGCACAAACAGGTGCGCGACCATCCCAGGATGCGCGACCATCCTAAGGTGGTGCGCGACCATCCCAACAGTCTGACAGAAAAATCCAAGAAGATTCTGTGGCTGTTGGAGTTCCACTTTTCTACCCACTTCACCAACGGGCAGAACTGGTTTGAGGCCTATAAATACCACCTCAAACAAGTCTTCTAGCAAGAGAATAAATATTAATATTGTCCAAACTCTTGCAATTTATTTACTCAAGCTTTCATCTATTTATCTCTTCATGTAAGGTTGAGTGTTAGCCACTAAAACACCAATTGTAAAGGTTGTGAGAGTGAGCCTGAGAAAAACTCTTGTAAAGGTTGTGAGAGTGAGCCTAGTAAAACTCTTGTAAGTGGTTTGAGTGTTAGCCTTTGTAAAACACTTGTCAAGTTAGGTGTGAGCTTGTAAAAACACCAAAGTTGGAAGTGAGCTTGTAAAACTTCAAGTATAGTGGAATACCCAATTGAGGTTGGGGAGTGGATGTAGGATTGTTGAATCCGAACCACTATAAATCTCTTGTGTTGATTTTTCTACTCTCTACTCAATCTTCTACATCTTCTACATTTCTTATCTGTTGAGATTTTTAATTTGCTATCATTTCTTGAAGAAACCAATTCACCCCCCTCTTGGTTGCCATCTTGGGACAACAACAACAACACAACCAACAAAACACTTCCTTTCACCAAAATCCACTTCAACCAAACTCATCTCAACATACTCAAAAACCATAACAACTAAAAACATACTTCCAACACAAATCAAAGTCATCAACACAAACCTAAAACACAACCTCAATACATTCACTTCCAACTACTTACTCTTTCTTTCAAACCATCCCCAAAACCAGAAATAAGTTTACCCAAACACTCTTAAACCCATCTTAATCAAACATAATCACATACCATCCACAAACTCAACTCAAAAACTTAAAGAAATCAAAGAGTCAAGTGAAGAACTTACCAAGGATGAAGAAACTATTAACTTATCAACTTGATCTCTTGAAATCTTCCTTAGATCTTGAGTTTAGAGGTTCAAATCTCTCCTTTGTTCTCTTGTCTCTTTGTTAGCCGGCCAAAACAAAGCAAAGGAAGGGAAAGAAAGGGAGCCACGGCAAGAAAGAAAAGAAAGAAGAAAGAGAAAACACAAAGTCAACTTTCCTTAAAACCCTCTCATCCAAGCAATTATAATATTAAACTAATCCAATTAATCTCTTCCACTCAAATAATTTCTTTATTAATAAATCATTAAATCAAACACATAAATATCTTCTTCCACTATCTTCCTTGACTTTGACTTGGGTATATGTTGTATATATTCTAATATACACAACATATAAACTCTCTTTAAAAACCTTTTCTCTTTCCAAAGAAATATATACATTAAATCCAATTTAAACAACAATAAAGCAAAAAAATCTAGGGTATACTTATGGATATTACAATTCTCCCCCTCTAAAAAGAAATTTCGTCCTCGAAATTACTTGGTGTTATCTCTGAAACAATTGAGGATATTGATCTTGCATTGCTTGCTCACTTTCCCAGGTTGCCTCTTCTCTCCCATGATTCTTCCATAGAACCTTCACCAATGGCACTTTCTTATTTCTTAATTCTTTCACTTCATGTGCCAAAATAGCAACTGGTTCTTCTTCAAATGTTAGATCCGAACTCACTTCAATGGATTCAACTGGCAAGATATGAGATGGATCCGATCTATATCTCCTCAACATAGAAACATGAAAGACATTATGGATTCTATCCAATTATGGCGGCAAAGCAAGACGATAAGCAACTGGTCCAATTTTCTCCAAAACTTCATATGGTCCAATAAAATGAGGACTCAGCTTCCCTATCCGACCAAATCTCAAAATTTTCTTCCAAGGAGACACTTTAAAAAATACCTTATCTCCCACATTATACTCAATGTCTCTCCTCTTCAAATCTGAATAGGATTTCTGTCGATCTGAAGCTGCTTTCAATCTACTCTCATCTTCACTTTTTCTTCAGTTTCTATAACCAAGTCAGGACCAATTAGTTTGCCTTCTCCAAGTTCATTCCAACATAAAGGCATTCTGCATCTTCTACCATACAATGCCTCAAATGGTGCCATACCAATGCTGGATTGATGACTATTGTTGTAAGCAAATTCCACAAGTGGTAAAAATCTATCCCAACTTCCAGAAAAATCAATGACACAGCTTCTCAACATATCCTCAATAATCTGTATCACTCTCTTTGACTGCCCATCTGTCTGTGGATGAAATGCAGTACTAAAGTGCAATCGAGAACCCATAGCCCCATGTAAACTCTTCCAGAACCTTGAAGTGAACCGGGAATCTCTATCAGACACTAAAGAAATCGGGACTCCATGCAACTTCACAATCTCATGGATACACAGTTCAGCTAACTTCTCAAGAGAATAATCCATCCGAACCGGAAGAAAATGAGCTGTCTTTATTAACCGATCCACTATCACCCAAATAGCATCATGCTTTTTCTGAGTCAAAGGCAACCCTGATACAAAATCCATTGTCACCCTTTCCCATTTCCATTCAGGCACTGCTAAAGGTTGAAGCAACCCTGTTGGAACTTGATGCTCAGCTTTCACCCTCTGACAAGTGAGACATTTGGACATAAATTCCGCTATGTCTCTCTTCATACCAGACCACCAATAGTGCTTTCTTAAATCATGGTACATCTTTGTACTACCCGGGTGCATAGCAAAAACCGATTGATGTGCTTCTTCCAAAATGACCCTTTTCAGACTATCATCATCAGAAACACACAACCTATCCTTGAACCAAAGACTACCTTCACTCTTCACATGAAAACCTCGGCTCTCTCCATTTTGACAATTTGATACAATCTTTTGAATTTTCTCATCCGCCAATTGAGCCTCCTTTATCTGATCCAACAATACTGGTCTCAACTGCAGCTGAGCCAACAATGTACCATCATTACATACTTCAAAACTAGCATGTAACGCTCTCAACTCAACAAGCAAAGAGAGCGAATACACAACCAAACCTGCTAAAGATTTCCGACTTAAGGCATCAGCAACAACATTTGCCTTACCTGGATGATAATCAATCAAACAGTCGTAGTCTTTAATTAGTTCTAACCATCGTCTTTGCCTAAGATTCAGCTCCTTCTGAACACCCAAATATTTCAAACTTTTGTGATCTGTGTAGATAAAGCATTTCTCCCCATACAAATAGTGGCGCCAAATCTTCAAAGCAAACACTATAGCTGCCAACTCCAAATCATGAGTCAGATAGTTAAGCTCATGCGGCTTCAACTGCCGAGAAGCATAAGCTATAACTTTACCCTCTTGCATCAAAACACACCCTAAACCACTATATGAAGCATCACTGTAAATCACATATGGTTTATCTTCCACAGGTAATGTAAGGACAGGTGCTTGTGTCAGCATTTCTTTCAACTGCTCAAAACTAGATTGACACTGATCTGTCCACACAAATCTAAATCCTTTCTGAAGCAATCGGGTGAGTGGAATGGCTATCAAAGAAAAACCTTTCACAAAGCGTCGATAATAGCCTGCCAAACCCAGAAAACTTCTAACTTCAGTCACAGACTTTGGTGGACTCCAATTCAAAATAGCTTCAATTTCACTTGGATCAACTCTAATACCATCTGCTGAAATTATATGACCCAGAAAAGTCACTTGGTCAAGCCAAAACTCACACTTTGATAACTTAGCATACAACTGCTTCTCTCTCAAAATCTGCAATACTATCCGCAAATGCTTGTCATGCTCCTCCTCATTACGTGAATACACCAAGATATCATCAATAAAAATCACCACAAATTGATCCAGATAGGGTCTAAACACCCTATTCATCAAATCCATGAAAGTTGCAGGTGCATTCGTCAGCCCAAAAGGCATTACTAAAAACTCATAATGCCCGTACCTGGTGCGGAAGGCTGTCTTAGGAACATCTTCAGCTCTCACTTTCAACTGATGGTACCCTGATCTCAAATCAATCTTGGAAAACACTGATGCTCCCTTCAATTGATCAAAGAGATCATCAATTCTAGGCAAAGGATATTTATTCTTAATAGTCACTTTGTTTAATTGCCTATAATCAATGCATAACCTCATGGTACCATCCTTCTTCTTCACAAACAATACAGGAGCTCCCCAAGGAGAAGCACTAGGGCGAATAAACCCTTTATCCAACAACTCATGTAACTGCACCTTCAACTCTCTCAATTCAGCAGGTGCCATACGATAAGGAGTGATAGAGATGGGAGTGGTACCAGGCAACAATTCAATACCAAACTCAACCTCTCTCTCAGGTGGCAACCCTGGCAACTCCTCTGGAAACACGTCTGGAAAATCTGCAACTGTGGTTATACTATTAAGTTGAGAACCTCCTACTCTAGTATCCACAACATGAGCAAGATAAGCATCACACCCTTTTCTAATCAACCTTCTAGCTATTACGGCTGATACAAACAAAGATGCAAGCTGTCTCTGCTCACTAATCACCATCACACTCCTACCATCACTAGTTCTCAAAGTGACACATTTCTTTTGACAATCTACCACAGCTCCATGCCTAGACAACCAGTCCATGCCCAAAATCAAATCATACTCTTTAAAAGGCATTTCAATCAAGTCTCCATGAAACTCCTCACCTTGTACCTCAACTGCACTATCTCGGTGCACCCTGCTAACAATCACACTATGCTCTAACGGATTTGTCACCAACACATCAAATCCTAGGGACTCAGCATGCAATTCAGACACAGGCAACACCGATGCACTAATATATGAATGAGTTGAGCCTGGATCAATTAAAGCAAGTACTGAAATGCCAAATAAAGAGAAAGTACCCGCAATGACTGCAGAAGCATCTGGTTGTCTTTGCATCACATATACTCGTTAAGAAGGCCCAGCCTCATTTGGCCTAGTATCCCTGGATGAAGATCCTCTTCTATGACTATACCCAGGTCTACCCCCTCTGGTGAAACCTCTGCCTCGACCTCCTCTAACACTAGGTCAAGAAACTGCAAAATCTGCTGGCCTCTGCTCTTGCATCTCTGGACACTCTCTAATAAAATGATCAGGAGAACCACATCTGAAGCACACAGCTGGTCCACTACTCTGCCAACAAGCACCTCTATGTGACCCTCCACACCGAGCACACACAGGTAGAAGGGATCTCTGGACTACTGGAGTCGGAGCACTCGCTACTGAAACTGTAGGTCTCGATCTCGGTCTCTGTAACTGAACTGACCTACCGGCCTTCCTCTAACTCCGACTGATCCTGGGAACAAAACTTCCCCTACCTCTCTTCACAGATGAAGACCCTGCCTCAAATTGGGGCCTCCTAACCCTGGTCTCCTCCTCAGTAGCAGCTGCTGCAATACTCTGGGCTCTCTCCACACTCCTAGCTGCTGAAACAAGCTGGGAAAAATCCTGGTATCTCGAACCTGCCACAAGACACATAATTGAGGGTCTCAACCCCTCCTCAAACCTTCTACACCGGTCGATCTCATCAAAAATAATTCCCCCAGCGTAGTGGCTCAACCGGATGAACTCTAGCTCATACTCTGTCACAGTCCGGTGATCTTGCCTCAAAGTCAAAAACTCCATCTTCTTCACATCTTTATACTCCCTCGGAGTATATTTTAGCTCAAACTCCCGTAGAAAATCACTGTAGGATAATGTTGGTGGATCATCCATAGCATGCGGAACTGTCTTCCACCAATCATAAGCATCCTTCTGCAATAGTGATCTAGCATAATCAAATTTTTTTACTGGAGTGGCTTGCAACTGAATGAAAATCCTTTGAACCTTATCCAGCCACTGCTCAGCTACCGCTGGGTTAATAGTACCCAGAAAATCTTCTGCTCCATACTTTCTTAATTTAGCATACTGTCTCACTGGTACCATTGGCTGGGGTGTGGGTGGCGGTGGTTGCACTGGTGCCTGCCTCAATAAATCAACCATATGCCTAAGCCAAACTGGTGGAACCTCCTCACCAGCTAGTCTCCCTGACACAGAAACAGGGGCCTCTTTAGTTCTATCCACTCTAGCTCCATCATCAGGAGCTACACTCTCCGCACTACCCTCAACATATTGACGTGAATGAGGATCCATTATAACCTTTATCTTCAAACACAGCAGAACACACCTCATAAAGATCAGAGACTGCCAATACCAAACATGTATTTTATTCAAAAACCCACTTTTTAAAATCAAAATATTCCTTTTTCTTACACTTGTCCTAGGTTGAGAATCTCAAACCTAGGCTCTGATACCAAAATAATTGTAACACCCCTATATCCCGTATACATACCAAGCATGCTCATACGATCGTAAAATATGTATACTGAATATGGAAAATGCCACAGTTTAAAAATACACAAATCATATCTTTGAAAATAAGTAAAGCAAATCTCAAACATTTAAAAGAAATTCAAAAGACACCATATATAAAAACGTTTATAAATTCGCAACGGAAGTTATTACAAATTTTACAAGTTCAAATACATAAAAATCAAAATATACAAAAAACATAGAATATATACATGATTGGCAGCTTGACTCTCTGATCTTTAAGCTCTAATCCAACTCTTCAAACAAAAACTCAACTAGGTCTAGAGGAATCCTCCGCCACAACCCTATCAACTCTATCACCTGCACGATGAACCACAATCACGCTGAGCCAACAACTCAGTAGTACAAACCATAATGGAGTTATGCAATGTATATATCAATGATATGCATTCAACCAATAAAGATCATACTTATAAATGTTGCATCTCATTAATTCAATAATCATATCATCATCCATTATACTCATTCAAAATATACACCTATGGGCCCAAACTAGTATTTAATATGATATTCAAAGTTCAGAGTTGCTGCTTTGGTCCGTAATCACAATAATCAAGCCCGTAGGCAATATACATATCTCTCTATCCATGGATATGGTAACAGACCCGGTCTCTTGGACCATCAACTCAACAAGTTTGAGGAGATCCTCAACCCGGCTAGACTGTTATCTGTAACAGACCCAGTCTCTTGGACCATCAACCCGACTAAATCGAGGAGATCCTCAACCCAGCTAGACTGTTACTATTCATATATTTCATATTCACAATTTTCATAGTATAACAGACCCAGTCTCTTGGACCTCAATTCAACTCAAATTGAAGAGATCCTCAACCCGGCTAGACTGTTACCTTTTTCACATTTATTAGGCATGCCGCCAAATCCAGAACTCTGAAATTGAATCAACATATTAAACATACAATTATTTCATTTGCCTCTTTATCAATCTCTTTCTCAAATCATATCTCATACTCAAATAGGCAATCATGCCTTATCAATTACATTTGCATAACCATAGCCAACAACAATGGTTTTATTACATTTCCATTCATATCAAAACAATTCATCAACATACATATAGTACACTACATTCCACAAGATTCACAATGTGCAAAATATCACATTATTCAAAAATATCAAGAATGCAATATCAAATGGATGGATGCAACAATATAAAGTTTATACTTACCTTAAATGCAACCCACACAATAATAAACACTTCTTCTTCCAATAATCTTTCACTACTCGAATTAGGGTAATTCACCTTCTTCACAACCTATTCCAAAAGGAAGATGAAACTCACATAAGATCATAAGGCTAAGAACCAACTAGGGCAAACTCTAAACTTGACACGCTCAACAACACGGGCGTGTCCTTGACCGTGCCCTAACTCCACAACACAGAAGCTTTTACACGCTCAACAACATGGGCGTGTCACTGGGCGTGTAATACATTCTGCCTCTCAACAACATTGACACGTCCAACATCATAAGCGTGCTCATGGCCGTGTCAATTCCTCAAAAACACAGTGGCTATGACACGCTCAATAACACGGGCGTGTTACTGGACGTGTCAATCCTACTGCCACACGGAAGCTATGACACGCTCAGTGTCATGGGCGTGTCACTGCTCGTGACACCCATCCAAAACACATAACCATCGACACGCCCAAAATCCTGGACGTGCCCGTGTCAGGCCAAAAATCCAAATTCCGGCCAAAACAACAATACAACCAACAAAACACTTCCTTTCACCAAAATCCACTTCAACCAAACTCATCTCAACATACTCAAAAACCATAACAACTAAAAACATACTTCCAACACAAATCAAAGTCATCAACACAAACCTAAAACACAACCTCAATACATTCACTTCCAACTACTTACTCTTTCTTTCAAACCATCCCCAAAACCAGAAATAAGTTTACCCAAACACTCTTAAACCCATCTTAATCAAACATAATCACATACCATCCATAAAATCAACTCAAAAACTCAAAGAAATCAAAGAGTCAAGTGAAGAACTTACCAAGGATGAAGAAACTATTAACTTATCAACTTGATCTCTTGAAATCTTCCTTAGATCTTGAGTTTAGAGGTTCAAATCTCTCCTTTGTTCTCTTGTCTCTTTGTTAGCCGGCCAAAACAAAGCAAAGGAAGGAAAAGAAAGGGAGCCACGGCAAGGAAGAAAAGAAAGAAGAAAGAGAAAACACAAAGTCAACTTTCCTTAAAACCCTCTCATCCAAGCAATTATAATATTAAACTAATCCAATTAATCTCTTCCACTCAAATAATTTCTTTATTAATAAATCATTAAATCAAACACATAAATATCTTCTTCCACTATCTTCCTTGACTTTGACTTGGGTATATGTTGTATATATTCTAATATACACAACATATACACTCTCTTTAAAAACCTTTTCTCTTTCCAAAGAAATATATACATTAAATCCAATTTAAACAACAATAAAGCCAAAACATCTAGGGTATACTTATGGATATTACAATATCAATCCAATTGAAGGCATTAAAACCGGTTTAAGCCAGTAAAAGTGGATCAAACTTGACTAGGCCTTCTTTAATTAGGATCGGATTAGCTAGGGCCAAAATCAAAGGTCTACACCCCGTCTGACTGAAGCTTTCTTGGATTGACTGAAGTAAAGGTGGCCTGCACATTATACTTATCGTCTGCCATAGATTTTACACTTGTCAATTCCTTAGAAAAAATGATGCTAGGATGAACAATAATAATAATAACAAAAGAAGTTTTCTTTTCTTTTATAATTTTTCATCACCTTTTGCTATTGTGTTATTTATTTTATCCTAATGGTTAGATTATTTCAAAATAGTGCACAAAAAATAATTTTAATATTAGCTTTATTTTATTAAATTGAGGAAAACCAAACATAAATCCAGCATATACAAGATTACGGTTTTCTTAGTTGACAATTTTCTCTCATTTAGCTCTAATTGTTGCCTAGCCCACTCTTTTGGGTTTTCAAAACTAGCGGACTTCTCTAACTTTTGCACAGGCTGCCCTTTTTGGGTTTTCACCTAGCAAGCTCCTTTTTTATACATAAAAGCACTTCAACCTATCAATGTTTACTGGCTCACTAAACTCGCTCCCATCCATGTCTGACAGCTTGACTGCACCCTTGTTCATGACTTGCTTTACGACATACAGCCCTTCCCAACTAGGTTTAAACTTTCCTCTTGGATTAGGGACATTAGGCTTATACTACTTTAACACTAAGTTTCCAACTTTAAACTTCCTAATATTAACTCTTCTATTGTAGGCCCGAGCTATCTTTCTTTGATACAGCTGATGATGATACAGAGCTTTTAACCTTCTCTCTTTTAACAAAGCCAACTATGTGTATCTACTCACTACCCATTTTGTCTCAAGTAATTCAGCTTTCAAAACCACCCTCAGCGACTTGATCTCAATCTCAATTGGCAACACTACTTCCATCTCATAAACCAAAGAAAATGACATCATTCCGGTCAGGGTTCGCACACTTATTCTGTATCCCTTTAAAGTAAAAGGAAGCATCTCCAACCAATCTCTGTACGTCTTGGTCATCTTTGATAGAATTTGCTTAATTGTGTTGTTTGTTGCTTCCACTACTGGTGTGGACTTTGTGTTATTACAATGCTACTGTAAGTGCACGGGTCACACAAGTAATAAAGTAGTGAATAAGATATCATTCTACTAGGGACAAAGTCAATTACTAGTGCAAACTTCAACTATTGTTTAGCAAACCAATGATTCTTATAATGATTAAAATAAAACAACAAATTACCTAATAAATTAAATTAAGGAAAGATTGAGTATTGTGCAAAAAAAATTGATGATAAAGACACTATCCAGATATTGAATCCCCCTAGCTATAAAGAGCATTTATGAGTATTAATTCAATTAAATTTAATAATAGAGCTGAATTGGAATTCCTCTAAATTAGATCGAAATCTCTCTCGAGTGAATTAATCCTTAATAACTAAGTAGAATGCTAGGAATAAGCATAATTAAATAGATCATGCAATAGGAACCAGGAATTATAAACCAAAAGATCTTGTAAGTCTATCTCTAGCACTCCAATCAACCCTCAATTCAAATGAGAATTCTATTTCATATCAAGTTTTCTCAAGTCAATAATATGAAAATTGCAACCAATTAATAAGCATACTATTATCAATTGAAAATAAATAATTAAGAATCATAAGAATAAGACAACTCAAATATTTAATAAAAACTCTCCCCCATTTTGACTTTGACAATCAAATGGAATGATGATATAAATTAACAAAGATATAACTCAGATTGGCTCATAATATTTCCTTATTCAAATTGCTCATGTGTTGAATGTTAATAAGTTTGTTATAATGCTCCCCCTAAACATATGCATGAGTCATGTTTTAGTTTGGAGTATAACTTGGTTTCTCCCCCATTCTTTGAGTTAATAACATTTATATCATTTGGCTATCTTTCATTAGTAAAAACAATCATTCCAATCTTTTGGCTATCTTTCTCCCCCATTGTCATAGGCAAAATGCATAATATGTAAAGATAATGAACAACTTGGTGTATAACAAACAAAATGTTTAATAATAGAGGGCAGTACACGGTTAAAGAAAGATAGGAACAAGATAAAACAAAAACAACATATCATAACTAGAGAGAAAAAAAAAACTAAACTAATCAAAATCTTCATCCTCATCTATCTCTTCTTCTTCTAAAGGGGCTTTTCCCTTATCAAGAGGAACATTAGAGAGAGAGCTAGTGCTAATAGATTCTTCTTCTTCAGGGAGACTTTCTATATGATCACTTATATCCCAATCCTCAAGATTGCATTGAGGCAAGTCCAGTTTGCCTTGCATGTCATAGAGATCATGATGCATGTGAGATATAAGGTCAATTCTCTTGTTCAAGTGATGGAATCTCTTGGAGACACTTTTCTTGAATCGAGAGAGTTTCCTGGAGAGAGATTTGATAGCTTTGAGAATGAGTTTTGTAGGGGATGAAGTAGTTTCCTGAGTAGGTTTAGATGAAGTAGCTTTTGGAGGTAGTTCAACAACAACTTCCAAGGAGTCTCCTTCTTTCTCAATTGTGTATCTTGGTCTTTTCTTTTGTCTATCCACAATACCTCGTTTGCCAAAGAAATACACATATGTACCCTCAATCTTCCTTACACATCCAGCTTGTTCTATATAGTCAATGGTGATGGCACTAGAGGCAAGATTGAAAGGGTTTCTCAAGGTAGCTAAGTTGAGATCATTTAGTAAGTTCAGAGCCTAGCTATTTGAGTTATTTGTGAGGATAAGAAGAAAGTTCCAGTTCTTGTAACAGCATGATGATACAAAGTGTCAATCAAGAACTTGGTTGTGTTCATTTGGATGTTGTGGGTGAAAGCATATAAGAATATGAGGTCTCTTTTTGTTACCTTTTCATTTCCATCAGCCCTTTGATGAATGGTGTAGGTGATGATTCTGTGAAGCATCCAATGGGTGAGGGATTTGATGTGTCTAGCTTTTGACTCTTTTTCAAAGGAGGTTTCCACAGAGATTTCTTGCCAAAAGGTAGAGAGTGTTTGATTGGAGAAGGTTAAATCATTGTAGGAGGTTATTCCATCAATAGGAAAGTCCCAGATTTTGCCAAAGTCTTCTAAAGTTAAGGCTTGGTATTGGTCAAATAACTTAAATATAACCCCATACCACCCTAGTGAAGAATTTGCACTCTTTTCAATCTGAAAAGACATGAGAAATTCCTTGCTTAAACTAGAATAGCCTACCTCTTCAGGAAATACAAATTTTCTCCAGCCAAGAACATCAAGTAAACTTTCAATCTCATCTTTGATGTTGAGGGCAAAGAGCATCCCACCAAATAGAGATTTGGTTCCCTCAACTTTCTTTCTCTTCAACATGGCATATCTCACATCTTCCTCAGAGGTTTGGTGGTGAGGTTTGTAAATTTTCTCACCTCTTCTAGATTGTGGAGGAGATGGAGGAACATTTGTTGGTTCTCTTATGATAATTCCTGAAGGTTTCTTTCCCTTCCCTTTCCCTTTGGAGGTTATTTTCTTTTTGGGAGCCATTAGGGTTGAAGAACAGGAAGAAAATTGGAAATCAGAGAGTGTTTTGAGAATGAGATGATCTTGAGAGGATTTTAGATATTTAGAGGGAAGTTTGTATATTATAAGAAGTAAAATATCCAAGAAACTGATGTATAATGCTCTTAAATAGAAGAAATTAAGAAAGTAGCCATTTATGACTGTTGAGAGCTAAGAAACGCGACCTGTCATACAGCCAACGGTTACAAAATTTTGAGCAGAGTGTACAGAGTGCGGTCTCTTATTTGTATAGGTGCGATCGCGAATTGTACTCTAGCAACCATTAGCAAGATTAGTGCGCTCGCGGGTGCATAGAGTGTCTGTAACGGTCAAAACTGTTCAAATTATTGCGACCGCGCACAAGGTTTCTCGACCGCACAGAGAGATATTAATTTAGATGAATTTGGCAGGCAAGATAGCGATCGTTAAAGGTATTGGAGCGAACACGAGTGACTCAGAAATGAAAGAGTCAAAGAAAGATGAAGGATTTTTATATTTTTAGGCAAAAAGTTTATATATTGTGATGAAAAAAGTTTATTGATAGGCAATCTTTTATTAATTCAGAGTAGTTTCATCAATCATTCCTAAATTAAGTTTAATGAAGTTAAGCCTATCTTCATTCAAAGGTTTTGTAAAGATATCAGGAAGTTGATTATGTGTATCTATAAACTCTAGGACTATATTCTAATTTTGTACATTTTCTCTCAAAAAATGATGTCTAATATCTATATGTTTGGATCTAGAGTGTTGGATAGGATTTTTAGACAAGTTGATTGCACTAGTGTTGTCACATTTAATGGAGATATTGTTAAATACTTTGCCATAGTCAAGCAATTATTGTTTCATCCATAATACTTGTGTGCAACAAAAACATGCTGCAACATATTCGACTTCCGTTGTGGATAAAGCAACCGATGCTTGTTTCTTACTATGCCAAGAAACTAGACAATTACCAAGAAAGTGACATGCACCTATTGTGCTCTTCCTATTTAAGATACTACCAGCATAATCTGCATCTGAAAAACCTTTATGAAATGATGTGTTTTTAGAATACCAAAGTCCTAAATGCATTGTACCACTTAAATATTTCAAAATTCTCTTAGTAGCATTCAAGTGTGATTCTTTAGGACAAGTTTGAAATCTAGCACAAAGACAAACACCATACATTATATCAGGTATATAAGCGGTTAAGTAAAGTAGTGATCTGATAATACCTCGATATTTCTTTTCATCTACTGCTTTACCATTTTCATCTTTACCCAATTTCAAGGATGTGCTCATAGGAGTTTTGCTAGTTTTGCAGCCATCCATTCCAAATTTCTTGATGAGTTCTTTTGTATATTTGGATTGATTGATGAAGATCCCATCTTCACATTGCTTGATTTGTAGTCCAAGGAAGAACTTGAGTTCACCCATCATGCTCATTTCAAATTCCCTAGTCATACAACAAGCAAATTCTTTGCACAAGGCTTCATTAGTAGCTCCAAATATTATGTTATCCACATAAATTTGTACAATCAAAATGTTATGCTTGTCCTTTTTAACAAAGAGAGTTGTATCTACTTTTCCTTTTGAAAAACCATTTTCAAGCAAATATGCACTTAGTTTATCATACCATGCTCTTGGTGCTTGTTTCAATCCATATAAAGCTTTGGTAAGTTTGAAAACATGATCAGGAAATTTGTAGTTTTCAAAACCAGGTGGTTGTTCTACATAAACTTCTTCGCTTATAAGACCGTTTAGAAATGCACTTTTAACATCCATTTGAAAGAGTTTAAAGTTCATGTGACATGCAAAAGCAAGTAATATTCTAATAGCTTCTAATCTGGCTACAGGGGCAAAAGTTTCATCATAGTCAATACCTTCTTCTTGATTATATCCTTTGGCTACCAACCTTGCTTTATTCCTAACGATGTGACCATTTTCATCAAGCTTATTCATATAGACCCATTTGCATCCTATGATAGAGTGATCTGTAGGTCTAGGAGTGAGTTGCCAAACATTATTTCTTTCAAAATGATTAAGTTCATCTTGCATTGCAGTTATCCAACTTTCGTCATTTAAAGCCTCCTTAATGGTCTTTAGCTCTATTTGAGAAACAAAAGCAAAATTAACATCTATATGATTAATTTTAGATCTAGTAATTACTCCCTTAGATGTTTCACCAATGATGAGTTCCTTAGGATGATCTTTCTTGTATTGCCAATCCTTAGGTAGATCTTGAGTCTTTTCTTCAAGTTCATGCTGATTGATCTTTGGAGCATCAATAGTTTCATGAGGTTCAAGAGTACCTGCAGGGTCATTGAAAGTACTACCTTTCTTTTGATCAAGTTTAGATGATTCATCAAATATAACATGCATTGTTTCTTCAACAACTAGAGTTTTCATGTTAAATACTCTATATGCTTTGCTATAAGATGAGTATCCTAGGAATATACCTTCATCTGATTTGGATGAAAATTTT
Source organism: Garcia nutans (assembly GCA_947685225.1). Taxonomy (NCBI): domain Eukaryota; kingdom Viridiplantae; phylum Streptophyta; class Magnoliopsida; order Malpighiales; family Euphorbiaceae; genus Garcia; species Garcia nutans. The sequence continues at coordinate 22,619,165 of CANTUV010000007.1, read as the reverse complement.
TCAAGATTTTCCTTGGTGTTCAATATGAAGCATTTGCATCCAAATACTCTAAAATATCTAATTCTGGGAATTCTTCCATTCCATAGCTCATAAGAAGTTTTATTAGTTAAATGCCTTTTGTAAACATGATTTGTAATGTAACAAGCTATATTAATGGCTTCCGCCCAAAAATAAGATGGTAAATCATATTCATTGAGCATTGTTCTAGCCATTTCAATTAAGGTTTTATTTTTCCTTTCAACTACACCATTTTGTTGTGGAGTTCTAGGAGCAGAAAAATTATGTGAAATGCCAAGTTCATTACAAAAACTTTTAAAATTTTCATTCTCAAATTCTTTGCCATGATCACTTCTAATAGATGTGATCACATATCCTTTTTCATTTTGAACTCTTCTTACAAATGTTTTGAAGTAATTAAAAGCTTCATTCTTTTGAGCTAAGAAATTAACCCATGTGAATCTAGAGTAATCATCAACAAGAACAAATGCATATAATTTGCCTCCTAAGCTAGTAACTCTATTTGGTCCAAACAAGTCCAAATGAATGAGCTCTAAAAGTGTAGAGGTACTTATAACATTCTTTGATTTAAATGAACTCTTATGTTGCTTACCATGTTGACAAGGTTAACAAATTCTATCTTTATCATATTTTATCTTAGGGAGACCATCAACTAGGTTTTCATTACAAATATATTTTAATTGATCCATACCAGCATGTCCTAGTCTTCTATGCCATAACCATGCATCATTATTAGTAGACATTAGACATTTGAATGCATGATTTGAATGTATATTGATATTATAAGTGTTGTTTGTCCTAATACCCTTAAATATGATAACACCATTTGAATTTGTGATTTTGCATTCTTTGGAATCAAAATTAACAAGGTATGATTTATCACATAGTTGACTAACACTTAGCAAATTATGTTTCAACCCATCAACAAGCCATACATCTTCTATTAAATCTTTACCAATTGAACCAATGGAGCCAACACCAATAATTTTACCTTTAGCATTATTTCCAAAAGTTACATTACCTCCATCTTTGTAGGTAATACTTGCAAAGAGCTTTGCATTCCCGGTCATATGCCTTGAGCACCCACTATCCACTAGCCATGTGCTTTCGTTGATAGTAGATTTTAGGCATACCTACAATACAATTGTGGTCATCTTCTCTTAGGTACCCACATGAAGTTGGGTCCTTGATGGTTAGTAACAAAGGTGTCTTCTAACTTGAGATGAGCCTTTCTTATATGACAGAAAAAACTTTTATGTCCAAACTTCATGCAATATGTGCATTTCCATGGTATTTTATATTTCTGCATTTTTCTTTTTGTATTCCAAGTATTATGCATACAACTACAAATATGTGATTGCTTTTGTGCAAGTTTAGTGTACAAAAATGCATGATTACTTTTAGCTTTAATTCCTAGTGAACCATAAGAAGTTCTTTTGGTACTTTTAGACTTGGTGCGAGCATCTTTGTTCTTTACAATATCAACATTAGAAATTTTAGTTGTAGATGCTTTTACAAATATTGGTTTGCTTGGTGTAATGTTGGTTGAGCCATTGAATCCTAATCCATATTTTAAGGAGGGTGATCTTTGGCTACCAATTAATGTGTCTAAAGCTTCCTTTCCTTTATGAAATCTTGAAATTGATTCTTTTAGTTCTTTTAGTTCATGCTTCAAAATTTCATTTTCTTTAATAATTTTTTCTAAGTCATGTGAGTTTTTATTTAACTCTTCTATTGAATTCATCAAGTGTTCATTTGAGGTTTTCAATTCTAAGGTAGAGTTCTTTAAGCATATAAAATTTTTTTCTAACTTAGAGTTTTTTTTCTTTATAGAGCATCATTTTAGAAAAATATTTTTCTATTTTAAGGTTCATGTGCTCAATCAAATCACTATCATCTAGATCATCAATATCATCATATGCTACTAGATCAAAGGATTGAGTACTTACCTCATTGGAGTCATCTTCAATAGCCATGAGACATAGGTTTGCAATTCCTTCTTCTTCTTCTTCTTCACTTGAAGAGGAATCATCCCATGTGGCTTTGAGTGACTTTTTCTTTTCTTTGTCCCATTTCCTTTTATTCTTTACTTTGAAGCAATCCAATTTAATGTGACCAGTTTTTCCACATTCATAGCACTTTACCTCATTTTTCTTTTTTTTTATCTTTGAGGGAGAATTTAGGAAGTGTACCTTTATTTGCTTGTAATTTTTTCTTCCTTTTCCATTCATTTATTCTTTTTGAGAACATTACCATTTCATCTTCATCATCAGTACCTTCGTTGCTTGAGCTCTCAACTTCTTTGATTGCTTTGAGCGCAATTGGTTTTCTCTTTTCTTTTTCACCTTGATCTTCTTCTTTTTACTGCGTAGCTCAAATGTGAGTAGTTTTCCAACAAGCTCGTCAGTTCTTAATGTGCTAAGATCATGAGCTTCTTCGATGGATGATACTTTTGATTCAAAGTTCTTTCTAGCTCTTAGGGCTCTCAAGATTTTACTTTTTACATCACCTTGATCATATACCTTGCCATACTTCTTTAGTTCATTGACAATAGCAAGCAAGCGATTGGTCATGTCGGTGACGTTTTCATTTGATTTCATCTTGAATAGCTCATACTCATGAACATGCATTTGTTTCTTGGTGAATCTCACTTGAGTCGTACCTTCATGGTAGTTTTCAAGTGTCTTCCAAATGCAATGTGCACAAGTTAAATGTTGAACTCTTCCACCTTCTTCTCTTGAAATGGAATTCATCAAGATGGAAGGGGCTCTATTGTTCTTGAATCGATCTTTGACATTGATAGTTGACCATTGTGCTTTGGGAAGAGGAACTTGGATACCATCAACTTCATAAGTGGGAGGTTTCCACTCACTTTCCACAAAATCCCATAGTTCAATCCCTTCACTGTCTAGAAAAAAATACATTTTGTGTTTCTAGTAGGAATAATCAGTTCCATCAAAGTAAGGTCTAAGACTAGTGTTAAGATTTCCATGAGAGATAGAGTTTGATGAAGAAGAAGTTGCCATAGTGGATCAAATTTCACAATTAAGTTTAAGAAATTTCAAGCTCTGATACCAATTGTTGTCCCAAGATGGCAACCAAGAGGGGGGGGGGGGGGTGAATTGGTTTCCTCAAGAAATAATGGCAAATTAAAAACTCAACAAACAAGAAATGCGGAATAGAGAAATGGTTGAGTAGTGAATGAAAGAAAGAACACATAATATTTATAGTGGTTCGAATTTTCTTCAATCCTACATCAACTTCCTTAACAACTTGTTAAGGTATCATTAATCTTTGAAGTTTTACAAGCTCACTTCCAACTTTGGTGCTTTCACAAGTTCACACCTAACTTGACAAGTGTTTTGCTAAGGCTTACACTCAAAAACCTTTACAAGAGTTTTTCAAGGCTCACTCTTACAACCTTTACAAGAGTTTTACAAGGCTTACTCTCACAACCTAAGTGTTTTGCAAGATCACACTCAAACTTATACAATGGTGTTTTCAATGCTTACACCTAACATTCATTACAATTCAAATGCAAGTAAAATATGTTGCTTGGCAATGAATTCTTTGATTCTCTCTTTTCATCATATTATTTTTCTTAGAGTAGCAATGTATTTATAGCTAATGTGGTCTAACTAGCCATTATAGATAGTGAGAATAAAATCTTGGCAGTTTAGACCTTCTTCAGTAAACTGTTCGAAGCATTTCACGGTCGTCCTTCATATAAGGATGGTCGCGTTCATGCCTCACGCAGTCATCCTTGGTCAAGGTACGGTCCCTGCATTTAAATTTGCTTCAACGGTCGAATTTGAGTGCTTTGTAGCAGGAATTGTAATATCCCAAAGTGTGCCCTAGAAGTTTGGATATAATTGTTGTTTGTTTGAATTATGTGTATATGTTATGTTGATAAGAAAAGAAATTGAAAAGAGAATGTTTATGTATTGTTTAAAAAGGAAAGTAATGTGTAGAGAGAAAGTGTATATGTTGGGTATATGGTTATATATATAACATATACATTAGTCAAAATGGATAGTCAAGGGAAGAAGATATTTAATTGTTGTATGTGAAATTACTATAAAGGGCACTTGATGAAGAAGAAAGCTAGAACAAGTGAGAAGAGGGTATGTTGGTAATTGTCTTGTTGGAACACTTGGTGGAGATTTAAAGAGAAGTTGACTTTGTTTTTTTTTCATCATCTTTTCTTCTTTTCCATGTGTGTGGCCGGCTCCTCCAAAGACAAGAGAAAGCAAGAGAGCAAGAGAGGATCTTGAAGTTATAAGCTCAAATTGAAGGAAGAATCAAAGGATTAAGTTGGAGATTTGTGAAATTTCTTCAATTTTGGTAAGTACTCTCTTGTTTTCCTTTGTTATTTTTGAAGTTGTGTTTGAGGTGAGTTATGATTTGTTGATATTATGATTAGGTGTGTTTGAGATGTGTTTATAAGTGTTGAAATTGATTGTAAGTTAAAGTTAAATTGGTGTTGGTTTTGGTTTGAAGATGGTAAGTTAAGTGGATGTTGATATTGAAAGAATAGAAGCGATGTTGGTTTTAGGGTTTTGAAGTGGTAAGTGATTAAATGTATTATTGATGTATTGTTAATGTGAATATTATGATGAACATGTAAAATAAGTGTTAATGACAGTGATTATATCCATTTGAATAAGGTTATGTTGTGCACAATGTGTTTTAATTCAATCAAAAGAGACTTGGCCATGTTTAGGGTTTTTATTCATGAGAGACACGGCCAAACTAAAGCTTTTTGGGAGACACGGCCAAGTTTAAGGAAATTTGGCCGTGTTGGATCAATTTTGGAGAGACACGGCCACTGACTTGGCCGTGTCCCTTGCCCGTGTTTGCTACTGCTGATTTTGTGTTGAGAGACACGGCCACAAGCTTGGCCGTGTCCCTTGAGTGTGTTAGCTACTGTGATTGTTCTTTGCTCTTCTTGCATTGTTTTGATTCTTCAAAGGTCTTTTTGCACCTAAACATAAAAATAAACATTTTAAACACACTTAAAACAAAAATGATCCAAACAAATGTATGTGGAAGATTCTAAATCTATGATTAATGTAAATTGTTATGTATATATCAATGATGAAATATGAAATGTGATTTGAGATATAATGAGAGGTGAAGCCATTGTAATTGGCTATGATGATTCAAATGTGATGTGAAGCCATTGTGATTGGCTATGATGATTCAATTGAAATAAATGGGGCATGTTTGCCTAGATAATGATGAGAATTGAGAATGAAATTGATAATGAAATAATAAATGAATTGTGTGGCTAATGTGTTATTCCATTTTCAGAGTTTGTTGTTGGTGGCATGCCTATAGTAACAATCTCTTGAAGTTAGGTTGGGCTTGATCCTTGAAGCCAAGTTGGGTTGAAGTTTAATATGTTTTACTCCCCTTGAAGGTTGGTTGGATCTAGTCCTTGAAGCCTAATTAAGATGTTACAACCCTTGAAGCTAGGTTGGATTGGTTCTTGAAGCCAAGTTGGGTTGATACTTAGCATGCTTTGTTCCCCTAGAAGCTTGGTTGAACCTAAATCCTTGAAGCCTAGTTGGGATAATGATAATGATAAATGTGATAATTTAACCAAAACATTAACTCTGAAAGTTGAATGGCATATTAGTGTTCTTGGGCCCATGCTTGTCTTTGTATTTAATGTGATTCTTGAATGGTGAAATTAATGGAATTATGAAGATATAATATGAATGTTGTTATGACATTGATCAAAGTATGATGTGGAATTGTGATATTCTTTTAAATGATGTATGAGATTAATTGTGACATTATATCATATTAAAGCATAATGTTAGTATACTTTGTACTACTAAGCCGTTGGCTTAGCGCGATAGTGTTTGATCGCGCAGGTGACAGAGTTGAACCTGAGAGCTCCTCGAGACCAAGTGAGACTAGGCATTGAAGGATTTATTTTTGGAACTTAAAGATCAGAGAAGAGCTGCCAATCATGTATATATTCTATGTTTTGTAAACTTTACTTTATAACATATTTGTATTTGCAAATATTTGTAATAACTTCCGCTGCTAGTTAATAAACGTTTTTATATATGGTGTCTTTTGGATTTCTTTTAAATGTTTAAGATTGGGTTCACTTATTTATAAAGATATATGTTGTGTAATTTTTAAACGATGTCATTTTCTATATTCAGCATACGTATATTACGATCGTATAAGCATGCTTGGTACGTATACGGGATATAGGGGTGTTACAGGAATCTTGCCCATGCTATGGTTGTCGGGACGATCGCGCATATGATAGGTGCGGTCGCCCTTTTTGAATGCTGAAGTGGGTTTATAATGGTCATCACACGTGGCATTCTTTGACTGGGCAAAATGAAAGTCCGCCTAAATATGAATTTCGCGGTCGCTCTAGGTGCAATCTCGCGGTCGAGTTGAGACACTCGCGTCAAACTTCTGGACGCACCTTAGAACGTGAACACTACTGTCAGTTTAAGTAGATTTCTCCTGAATCATCAGAGCGGTCATGAATATCAAAGGACGGTCGCGAAAGTGATAAGCAAGACCGTATCCTTCGCCGTTCTTGTTATTGCGAACCTTACTGTAATTAGGATGATTTGGGTTTCTTGTGTTGCGGTCGTCCATGAATGTAGGACGGTCGCTCTTCTGTAAGTACGGTCGTGACTGAGGTTGGGCTACTGACCGCGAAACCTACTGTGATATAGTTTCATCCTTCAATTGAATGGGGAGGTCGTTTCCATGTCTTGTGCGACCGCTAAACATGCTCTGTTCAGCTTTATTTGAAACAACCTAATCCTGCAACAAGGTTCTTCAAACACATGTTAAATTAGTCATTCAATTTGAGTTGTCAAGGATCAAAATTGAGATCATTTGTCTAACAAAAACTATTCAATCCATACAATAAAACTAGGATTCATAAATATCTAGATAGAAATAATTTAACTCATGTTCATAACCAGAAAACCAGAACAAAAGAAATAAGTAAAAGAATTCAAACAATCCATGATGAATGATTTGTGTTTCTTCACTTCAATCCTTGATTCTTGATTTAAATCTTATCTAAATTGGATCTTCACCTCCAACCTCAATTGCCAAACTCTCTCTTTTTAAAGATGCTACCTCTAAGTGATAAAAAATGGATCCCTAATTTGCACTTCAGTTCAAATTTTATAACCCAGAGATTTAGCCTGACAAGCTCAGTGACATGGCCGTGTCTCTGGTCTTGTCGATGATATTTCTTCAGTGTTGATGACATGGGCAATGACATGGCCAAGCTGCTGGATGGTCATAGCTACTATGATGCATGATTAAGGACACAGGCAGTGACATGTGCGTGTCACCGGGCATGTCAAAGCTTTTGTAAGTTGGGCGAACGACACGGTCATTGATATGCCCATGTCGTTGGGTATGTCACTTGAAAATTTTGCCCTTTCCTCATTTTTCATCCATGATTCTGGCCTAAATGACCATAAGGCCTCAAAGTGTAAAAGATTCCTAAAATCAACCCTAACAAGCACTTGAACAAACAAATTAAACTCAATTTGACAATAAATATACCAAGGAATAAAGGCAAAAATATCATCAATTATAAACTTATCAAATTCCCCCACACTTGAGTTTTTGCTTGTCCTCAAGCAAACTAAATCACTATAATAAGCAGGAATGAAGGAACCCTCTATATCCAAAATGAAAAGAAAAGTTTCACAATACTCAAATCAGAAAACCCGGCATTCCCAACCAAAAACTAATTCTCTAACATGACAGCTGAATTAAGAAGTTTCAAAACAAAAATATTACAGATCTAAAATTTAAAAATCCAGAGTTAAAAGATTGAGCATAAAATTCCAAGAACTTAAAAGTCATGAACAAAGTAATAAAGTGTAAATTTTCTCATAAGTTCTTTGACTTGCTTGAACCATTCTTTCTAAGGAGCCCGACTTGTTTGAACTGATACTAACTTTTTAACACTAAGGTAAATATTTGTGATGCCGACTCTCGGTTACTCAGTTAGAATTACCATTCAAATGGCTACTAGCACTATTTATGATTCTAACTCTGTTTCAATTAAAGAGTTAAATTCAGCAAAATATGGACAAATTTTCAAAGCTCCTTATACAAAAAATTTTTTATTTTTATTTTTTATTATTTTTTTATTATTAAGAATATTCAAGTGGTCAGGAACTTAAGATACTAAATATGTCCTACTAAGTTTGACGCAAGTATCTAAAGAATTTTAGCATGATAAAAAATATAACTAAGGTTTCAAACTTTAGGTGTGCAATTCTCATCTATCAACTTCCTAATTATGCCTATTACATTCGGTCCTTAGCAATTGATTAAGAAAGCTGAGTCAACCTCAATAAGATATTATCATTTAGTAAGTCAATAATTAATTTAATATAAAGAGGAACCACTTCAGTTCATACTATTATAGCAATCTAGTTTACTTAAATCCAGAAACAAGTTAAAGAAACTGGATGAGACTAATGAATTAAAAGATATTAATGAAATAAATACCAATAAAACTCAATCTAGGAAGTGTACCTCTTCTCTCCCCCACACTTAAAATCCACATTGTTCCCAATGTGTGTAAAATAAGACAAACAAGAAAAGAGAGAGAAAACTGCCATGTCATGTCCATCAATCAACATATATGAATTTGGTCCCAAAAGTGTTGCGAAGTTGAATTAGCTACATAACAGAGACTAACATGCAAAATTGTGAAGATTCATGTATATATAAAAAAAATTAGAAAGAAATAAATATAGAAATAAAATAAAATAAAATAAAATAAAAATAGTGGGCTAGTCATCTATGGACATAGCATCCTTACTGGTATCATCACCGGTATCATCATTCGAAACATCTACGCGTGGCACCGAGGGTTAATATGGTGGAGGAGGTGGCTGCGAAGGGCTAAATCCCTAAGACATCTAAAACTCAAGCATAGACTGCTCCAGCCATTACCTTCGCAGTATCTCGTGATCCAACTGCGCTTGAAAGGAAGAGTAGTCTTGCTCCATGGAACATTGGATATGGCCCTGTTGAGACAATAATTTTTTCTGATTCAACTCAATGTTTCCTATTTTACCCTCTATCCTGCATATCTGCCAATCAAAATTAGTGGATTTCCTCTCATCATCCCACTCGACATCAACAGAATGACACTAGTCTCTAAAGGTAGGGGCTGGAGTAAAGGGCAGGTCAGTTGAGGAAGAAGGTCCAACAGTGGTGGACGGGCCAGGTAAGTCTATCGGTGGAGGTGGAGGTATGTCAAAAGTGGGAGCAGGAGGAAATGGCTCAAAATCCATAGGTGGTGCCTGCAGCTCCACCACCTTCTCCCTGTTTAATCGCTTTAGGGTGTCCATACCCAAAAGTTTGGGGAGCTCATCTAGAGTCATCGGGAGGCATCCATCCAACACACCCAAACTATAAGCTAGTCTCATGGCATACATGCCACCATGCAAGTTACTCGGTGCCCCTTTCTTGAACTGCTCATAGAAGAAATGAATGATAGCATGAGTGACATTGCATCGGATTTTCTAAACCATGCAATTCAAGAAGAATAACTCCCTCAAGCCAACAACCCCCGTACTACTAAGTCAAGCCATAATAGTGCAAACCAACAAATTATGTACCACTCAGTAGGGAAAGGATTCAAAATTTGATGCTTTGGATACCTTAGGCTGATACTTGGTTGCATTCGGTGCAAATGTGCTCTAAACCTCAGGAGGAATAACATCGTACTCCGCAAAGTCTACTTTGGAGTTAAGATACTCAATAGTCTGCACCTCCTCTATAGTAAATAAACCTAAATGCATGCCAAGTTCATTGATACATATATGGAATCACTGCCCTCCCAATCGAAACTTCATCGTCAACTCGATAGTTGAGATCTTATTTTTATTGAATTGGAAAATGCAGTAGAATTCTAGTGTTAATTCTCTATATGAAGGCTCATTGATGGAAAAGAGTTGTTCCCATCTCGGTTGGTATATCAAATCCCGGATCTCAACTACAATATTCGCTTGTTCCATAGCACCCCAATCCAAAACTCTAGGAGGAGACCAATCCTCGTTTCCTAATACTTCAAACCACTTCCTTTCTTCTGAATTTGAGAACTGAATGCACCTATGGCTGGCCATGAACTTAGAGATCGGATGTACAGGGGGTTGGCTTGAGCTGTCTTCCCCTCTAGCAGTTTTGGTGGTTAAATTGGAAGCTAGTTTACAAGGACCCATGATCTGTATAATAAACAAGACCATTCTAAAAAACAGCAGAAATACGAAAAACATGGGATAGTGTTACTAAAAAACTAGTATTATAACAGCATAACATAGAACATACTCCAGCGAAAAGAATGCCAATTATGCCAAAACATGTAAACCAACAACAACAATAAAGTCCACAAGAAGAAACTAAATCAATGCATCCAGTGACCATGAAATACAAAATGCAGCACTCCAGTTCTATTTGTCTACAAAGCCCAACAAGGTAAAACAAAGCAATTGTTAAATGGGTGCATGAATATCCAATGAATAGTGTATAAACATGCTTAACACAAACCCAGCCTACAAATTCTCAAAAATATAATGAGTAAAACACAACAAATCTTTAAGAATTGGGGTTAAACCCAAGAATCCCTAAAAAAAATTAGAAGAAATCGCAAAAGAAATTTGGAGGGAAACAAAACAAAATTGAAATAGTTAGGGTGTGTACCTAATATGAGTGGAGACTGAGACAAAACAAAGGAAAAGCACATAAATCCTCTCCAAACCTTAGAATGGGAGTTGAAATCAACTCTAGAATGAGTGGGTGTGTGATTTTGAGTGTGAGAGTATGAAAATTTTGAGAGAAAATTAACAAAAAAAGAGAGAGAAGAGGGGAAGTTATGTTAAATTCAAAACCGAGTATTTCTTAAAAATACACTAATATGCCCATAGACACGGCAGTGTCATGGGTGTGTTGTAGCTACTGGGATTTAAATAACATGACATGTCCAGTGATACGGGCGTGTCACTAAGCGTGTTGATGCTATTGGGACTCCTTAAATTTTAGCCAAAATGACACGACTAGGGACACGGGTGTGTCCATGGGTGTGTTGTAGCTACTATATTCAATTTAAATGACATGTCCAGTGACAAGGGTGTGTCACTAGCCGTGTTGTAGCTACTATGGTGCAATCTACTGTCTTAAAAAATGAATGACATGCCCAGTTTGACATGGGCATGTCCAAAAGCAAGCTCAAGTTGCCCCTCACAAGACTCAGTCAAATTTTCCAACAAAAGACAAATTTCCTATATATATTTAAATGATCTTAGAATAACACACCTCTAATCAATGAGAGATGAAATACCAATCAAACAAACAAACTAAAAACATGAAAATTAAAGAAACATATATTAAAAACAAATAATGATGGGTTGTCTCCCATCCAGCATTTCTTTAAGGTCGTATTAGTTAGACATTCAGGAGTAGTTTATCCATAGTCTTGGAGGGTTAAAACCTCCTTCAACTCATTTAATTCTCCCCCTAAGTATAATTTGAGCCTTTTCCCATTCACCTTAAAGTCCCCTTTTTCCAGATGAGTAAGTTCAATCGTACCATAAGAAAAGACTTCCTTGATCGTGAAAGGGCCAGACCATCGAGATTTTAACTTATCTGGAAAATGTCGAAGCCTCGAATTGTACAATAATACCTTATCTCTAGCTTGAAACACTTTTCGTTCCTTAATACGAGCATCATGCCATCTCTTAGTCCTCTTCTTATATATACTTGCATTATCGTAAGCTTGCAATCTCCATTCATCTAGCTCATTGACCTGTAATTTCCTCTTTTCACCAGCATTAGCCAGATCATGTTTAATCTATTTTATAGCCCAATAAGCATTATGTTCAATTTCTACAGGTAAATGGCAAGCCTTTTCGTATACTAGCCTAAATGGCATAGTACCCAAAGGAGTTTTGAATATTGTCCTAAAGGCCCATAGAGCATTGTCCAATTTCTTAAACCAATCCTTTAGGGATCGCTTTACAATGTTCTTAAGAATTCTCTTTATCTCCTTATTTGTATTCTCAACCTAGCCACTAGTTTGGGGGTGGTAAGGAGTAGAAAATCTATGTGTAACACCTAGCCTTTTGAAAACTTTCTCAAGCTGAGCGTTACAAAAGTGAGTACCCCTATCACTTATGATCGCTTTCGGCATACCAAATCAAGAAAATAATTTTTCAAAAACCTCATCACTACCCTAACATCATTTGTTGCTAAGGCTTAGGCTTCAGGCCAATTAGAAACATAATCTATAACTATGAGAATATATTTGTTACCAAAGGAACTAGGAAACGGTCCCATAAAGTCGATGACCCATACATTAAAGACTTCACAAACTAGAATCCCATTCTGGGGCATCTCATCATGAAATGAGATGTTCCTAGTTCTTCGGCAACAATCACAACATTTCATAAAGTCATAGCTATCCGTGAACAAAGTCGACGAATAAAATCCTGATTTTAATACCTTTTGAGCAATTCTATTAGCTCCCATATGACCACCAGCTGGTCCGGCGTAGCAATGATAGAGAATATTTATTATTTTGGGCCATGCCATGCAATGCCGAATAATGTGGTCCTTATATAACTTAAACAAAAAGGGATCCTCCCAAAAGTAATATTTTAAGTCAGAAAAGAATTTCTTCTTTTCTTGAAAAGTTAGATCCTTGGGGAATTCCTTAACAGCCAAATAATTAACAAAATCTGCAAACCAAGGCATTTCAAAGTTTGAACTATTTACCTCACTTACCATGACATACAACTGCTCATCAAGGAAATGGTCATTAATGCCTCCTTCTTCAAACCTCTCCAAGGTTGGGTTCTCCAAGCAAGAAAGGTGATTTGCTGCCAGATTTTCAGCTCCTTTTTTATCTTCAATCTTTAAGTCAAATTCCTACAATAACAAAACCCATTGAATTAGCCCAGGCTTTACATCAATTTTTGCAAATAAATACCTTATAGATGAATGGTCCATATTAATAATCACTTTTTACAAGATCAGGTATGATCTGAACTTGTCAAAAGTAAAAACCACAACTAGTAGTTATTTCTTTGTAGTTGTGTAATTGGCTTGAGCTGCATTTAGATTCTTGCTTGCATAAAAGATGGGTTGAAAATAGTTCTCCTTGTGTTGACCTAAGACTGCCCCCACTGTGAAATCACTCGTATCACACATCAATTCAAAAGGTAAATTCTAATTGGGAGCCACCATGATTGGATTATGGGTCAATTTTTTCTTAAGAGTTGTAAAAGCTCTTAGACATTCCTCATCAAATACAAAATTGACATCCTTCTCAAGGAGTCTTGTTAGAGGGCGAGCTATCTTAGAAAAATCTTGTATGAACCTCCGATAGAAGCCCGCATTCTTAAAAACTTCTAATGGCATTGACTGATGTGGATGGTGGTAATTTCTCAATGGTTTCCACCTTAGCATGATCTACCTCAATACCCTTGCTTGAAATCTTATGTCCTAAAATAATTCCCTCTTGAACCATGAAATGACATTTTTTCCAAATTAAGCTCGAGGTTCATTTCCTCACACTTTATCAACACCCTCTCATGTTTTTTCAAACATCCTTCGAATGAGCTACCATAAACTAAGAAATTATCCATGAACACCTCCATAATATCCTCAATCAGCTCATCGAAGATTGCCACCATGCATCATTGAAAAGTTACAGGTGAATTGCACAGTCAGAATGGCATTCTTCGATATGCAAATGTCCCATATTTACAGGTGAATGTAGTTTTCTCTTAGCCTTCTAGGGCAATAGGAATTTGGAAGTAGCCTGAAAGACCATCCAAAAAAAATAGTAGTATTCATGCCCAAATAATCTCTTCAACATCTGATCAATGAAGCGTAATGAAAAATGGTCCTTCCTGTAATATCCTCAGGTATGCCTTAGAAGTTTTGATTATGTTGTTATTGTAAGTTGGATTGAATGTATATGTCATGTGAAGAGAAAAGAAATGGGAAGAGAAGGTTTATGTATATGTGTTTTGGGAAAGAAAAGAGGGTTTAGAGAGAAATGTATATGTTGTTTATATGATGATATATATAACATATAAATTGGTCAAAGGGAGAGTCAATGCAAGAGGATATTTTTATATGGCATGTGAAATTACATGAATGGGCATATAAGAGACAAAAGGTTAGTTAAATGGATAAGGGTGTTTTGGTAATTGTTTGGTTAAAATCTCTTGGTGGATATAAGAAGGGAAATTTGACTTTGCTTCTTCATAATTTCTTCTTCTTTCTCCATGGTGGCCGGCTCCTTCATAGATGAAGGAAAGCAAGAGACAAAGTGAAGGTTTTGATGAGTTGAGCTCAAAGTGAAGAAGGAATCAAAGGATTTGGTTAAAGATTTGTGTAATTTCTTCATCTAAGGTAAGATCTTTTCTTTGATTCCTTTCATTCTTTTGAAGATAATTAGGGTTTGTTGGTTGATGATGAGATGTGTTTGTGTTGTGTTTTTAAGTGTTAAATTTGGTTTTAAGTTAAGAGTTTAAAGAGATTTTGTTGTTGGAAGTGGTGGATGTTGATTTTGAAAAATGGAGAAGGATGTTGGTTTTAGGGTTTTGAGATGGTATATGTTTAATTGTATTGTTAATGTGTGGTTTAATTGATTATAGTGATGATTATGTAAGATATGTGTTTATGTTATTGATTGTATCCATTTGAATGAGGTTTTTGTTGTGATAAGGGTGTGTAAATGCAATTGGAAGAGTGTTGGCTTTTGGTTAGGGTTTTGTTTTGAGTAACACGGCCAAAAGCATGGAGAGACACGGCCAAGACATGGAAATTTTGGGCGTGTTGGGTTGATTTTTGAGAGACACGGCCGTGTCCCATGCCAGTGTCTGCCACTGCCAATTTGTTTTGGGAGACACGGCCACAAGCTTGGCCGTGTCCCTTGCCCGTGTTGCTTACTGCCAATTGTGGTTGAGAGACACGGCCACAAGCTTGGCCGTGTCCCTCAAGTAGGCTGCCGTGTCCCTCAAATGTAATGGTTATTGTTTTTATTCTTTGTTCTTTTAGCATGGCTTTGATTCTTCAAAGGTATTATGGTACCTAAACCTAAACATAAACACTTTAAACATGTTTAAAGCAAAGAATGCCCTAATCAAATGTATGTGGATGATTCTAAACCTTTGAATAATGATCTTTGGATTAGGCTTTGAAGAGATTGTGTTGCATTAACCTAAATGTGGAGAATTCTTGGAAAAAGGAAATGTATAGATTGATGGGAGTAGTTCTTGAGGTAAGTACCAATACATATGATTGTATTTATTTACATGATTTGAGGCTTAACACATTTGTTTGCAAATGTGTTAAATGGTTTACTATATTGTTAATATAATTGGATTAAGGTGATGATTGAATGATGTGAAGGATGTGAAGATCATTAAAAAGGTAAGCATGAACCCTATTTGATTGTATATCCTTATATGTCTTTGAACCTTAATACATTTGGATGAATGTGTTAAATACTCTATTATATTGTGGATGTAAATGAATAATGTAAATTGTTATATATATATATAAAGGATGAAATATGAAATGGGAAAGATAGGAAGAAATGAGGATCATTCTTAAGGTATGTGCAATTGATTATGATAAATGCTCTAATAATGAATGGTGGTAATGTGTTTTGAGAAATGATGAAATGTGAAGTTATCATGGTTGTTAGCAATGATGAAACTAAAATAAATAGGTATGTTGTTATAGGAACAATATTATGTTATATGCATTGTGAATCTTGTGAATGGCAATGTATTATATGAATAAAATACTTGGAAATGTTATATCAATGATGCTATATGTATCATATGGATTGAGATATAATATGTTATAAAGCCATTGTAATTGGCCATGATGATTCAAATGTGATATGAAGCCATTGTGATTGGCTATGACAATTCAATTGAGATATGTGAGGCATGTTTGCCTAAATGATGATGAGAATTGTGAATGATATTGATGATAGAATGATCAATGAATTGTGTGTCTAATATGGTATTCATTTTCAGAGTTTTGTTGTTGGTGGCATGCCTAATAGTAACAATCTCTTGAAGTTAGGTTGGACTTGATCCTTGAAGCCTAATTGAGATGTTACAACCCTTGAAGCTAGGTTGGATTGGTTCTTGAAGCCAAGTTGGGTTGAAGCTTAGCATGCTTTGCTCCCCTTGAAGCTTGGTTGAGCCTAATCCTTGAAGCCTAGTTGGGATAATGATAATGATAAATGTGATGATTAAACCAAAGCATTAACTCTGAAAGTCGAATGGCATATTAGAGTTTTGGGCCCGAGTCTGTCTTTGTTGCCAATGTGAAATACAAGTGTTAAAATAAATGAAATCTATGGTGGATTCCATTGGAAATGTGATTCATGATTGGTATGATATGTAATGTGTTTATTGTAATAATGATTGATATGATATGTAATGTGTGTATTGTAATAATGATTGATATGATATGTAATGTGTGTATTGCAATAATGATTGGTATGATATGTTATGTGTGTATTGTAATAATGATTGATATGATATATAATGTGTGTATTGCAATAAGGATTGGTATGATATATATAATGTGGGTGTATTAATATATTGATTTGGAGTATTTGTGATGAAGTGGGGTTGGTGATAATATTATGTATATATATGTACATCATATATGAGATTAGCTAGGATCTATGAAAGATACAAGTAAAAAGAGAAGAAAATAGGATAAGAACTAATTATACATTGAATTGATATATCATTATATGTTAATACTTCTATACTATATGTTTATAATTTTATATTTGGACAACTAAGCTCTCGGGCTTAGCGCGGGTGTGTATTCGCGCAGGTAAAAAGGTGGAAGATATGAAGTCTTTCATTATGCCACGAGAAGAGTAAAAGTTTATCGAAACCAACTAGAGGGTAATGCATACATGTATAACTTGTAATTTTGATGAATTTCTGATGAGAGAGTATTTATATGTATAAATTAAGTTTTGATAAAGACTATAATTTTGTAAATGTTATTTAAATTAACGTATTATGGTTTGAAATTCTTTTACAGGTTTTAAAAGGGTAACGAAAAGTAGCATCCTTATACTTTATATACTTACTGTATGTATACTAAGTATATGTATAGTATTTATATGGAGTATCGGGGTGTTACACTTCCTAGTTGCATCATTCAACTTCTGGTAGTCAATGTAAACCCTCCAGCCGATAACTATTCTTGCTAGAATTAGCTCATTATTTTCATCGGGAACCACCATCATCCCTCCTTTCTTTGGTGCTACTTGAACCGGGCTGACCCAAGAGCTATCCAATAGCGGATATATAATTCCCATATCAAGTAGTTTGATCACTTCGACTTTCACTACATATTTCATCTTATAGTTTAGTCTTCGCTGTGGTTGCACCATCGGCTTGATTTGATCATCCATTAATAACTTGTGAGTACAGTAGGATGAACTGATACCCTTGATGTCTGCTATCTTCCAAGCTATGACATTCTTATGCTTTTGTAACAACTTGATGAGCTTTACCTTCTGCTCAGAATTATGGGCAATTTATTTTCCTTTGCCAGGAATCCATACTCAAAGTGATTCGAAAGGGTTTTGAGTTCCAAGTTGGGTGGATCGATCACAGATGGTGTCGACTTCTTTTCTTTAGGCATCTCAATGGTTTCATATGCCCGACACTTAAATAACTTGCATGCTTCAAGATAAGCAAGCTACTCCATTGCTTCTTAATCCTCAACATCATCTTGCATTAAACACAACTCAAGGGGATCCTTGGAAATAATGTTAGTAAAAAAAGTTATGGTTTTATGCTCAATAATATCATTGCATGAATCTGCCTCATCGAGTGTAAGTGTGTGCTTCATAGCATAATGTATATGAAAAATAACTTTCTCACTTCGTACTTTCAAAGTTAACGGGCCATCATGGACATTGATAAGGGCACAATATGTATTTAAAAATGGCCTACCAAGGATAAGCGAAACATCTACGTCCTTATCTATATCAATGACAACAAAATCATTGGAAAAGATGAAATTCTCGACTTTTACCAACACATTCTCTATAATACCATGAGGGTGGATTACTGACTTATCAGCAAGTTGAATGGAAGAGTGTTGGTTTAGGTTCTTTGATACCTAACTCTTCAAACATCTTGTAGGACATAACACTTACGCTAGCCCCCAAATCAGCCAATGAACTTTTAACTTCAAGATAACCTAACAAACATGGAATAGTAAAACTACTAGGATCTTTTAATTTCTTAGGTAACCTCTTTTGCAAAATTGCCAAAAAAAAATTTTGACAAATGCACCAATGATAATTCCTCAAGTTTCCTTTTGTTAGAAAGGAGATCTTTCAAAAATTTAGCATATTTGGGCATTTGTGATAAAGCTTCGGTAAATAGAATATTAATGTGCAGTTGTTTAAAAAATTCAGGAAACTTACCGAACTTAGCATCCATCTTATCCTTATTCAACCATGCTAGATATGGCACTCGAGGACGGTATTCCTTCACTATTGGCCTGGGCTCTTGTGGTTGGTTCCCTTTCTCATTTTCTACTGCAGCCTTCTCTCTCGAAGTAATAGTAGGATCATCTTCTTTTCCTTTTTCTTGTGCCTCAGCCTTTTCCTCAATCACTTCTTCTCTTTTCTCAACCACACCACCCTTAATTTCCTTTCCACTCCTCAGAGTGATTGCCTTTAGCTGGTCCTTTGGATTTGCCTCAGTATTGCTAGGTAAACTCTGTCACATCCGCGATTTTGGAAATATAAAAGTTGTATATACCCAATATATATATCTAGTGTATATATAACATATACATATGGTATATTAATTGTATATGTTGGATTAATACATTACATACTTAATATATTTAATACACACATAAGGTACATTTGATGTGTACATAAGATACACATTACTCGTGCATATGTGTAATATCCCAAATTTTTGAATAATTCTAATTTTTAAAAATTTAATAAAATAAATTATGATTTAAATGGATGAATTAAATTAATGGTTTTAATTAAACAATGAAGGAATTTTAAATGAAAAAGTGGAATATATATGTGATATATATGTAAAATATATACAACATATAAAAGTCAACACTTTTTAAAAGAAAAGTCAAAGTAAAAGGGTATTTTTGTAATTAAATTTTAGAATTTTAAAATTAATAAAATAATTTAAAAATAAATTATTTTTTAATGGAAGAGGGATTTTGGACTTTTAATTTATTAAATAAATAAATAATTAATTAATTATTAAATTATTTTAATATATATATGGTTATAAATAAAGATGAAAAGAAAAAGAAAAATTAAAATTTGTCTTCATCTTCCTCTTCTTCTCACAAGGGCCGGCCACCATGGATGCAATACCAAATAATTTGATTCTTCCATACTCAATTTATTGAAGGATTTAACAAGTTTAAAGTGGATTTTTGGTGATTTCCACCAAAATTAGTAAGTTTTCAACTTCTTTATTTGGATTTCATGAAAGTATGAATATGTGTGTTTTGGGTTTTTGAAGTTCTAAGATTTAATTGTCTATTTGGGTATGGATGAAGTTATTTTAAGTGATTAACAATGATTTTAAGGTTGGATTGAAGAAATGGTTGAGTTTGGGTAAGATTGGTGAAGAGAGAAAATTTAGGGTTATGGAACATTTGAGTTTCTAAAATTATGAGTTTTAATTGTGCAACATGGTTCCAAATGTGTTTTTTGATGCATAAACAAGGATTTTAAAATCAAATAATTGATTTAGTTAAGTTTAGATAGAGTTTGAAGATGGTAGTATTGATTTAGGGTTTTGGAAAAGTGAATTTTCATAGAATGATTAATTGTTTGATTTTAATGCTTAAATCATGTTATTTAATGATATAAGTGGTGGAAATAAGATTGAAATGATAATTAGATTCAGTTGAAATAGAGATCCTTCAATGGTGAAGGTTATGCCATTTTAGGATTTTGAACATAAACATGTGGTTAATTAATGTAATTGGTTTAAACATGTTAAAATATGTTTCTAATGATATTAATAAACTTAAAACAATAATTTAATGGGTTAATATGGATTTGCTAAGTTAAAGTAAGGAAAGACTTAATTTTTGAAATTTTGTGGGAGTGTTGTTAAATTAAGGTTTGATGTTGAGAATGCCTTAGAATATGATATTAAATGATTATTTATGATCACATTTGATATAGGCATTGAGAGGAGGTAGTTTGGCCGATCCAAGTATTGAAGGATAACTTAAAAGAGAAGGTTGGTGAGAGTTTTAAGATTATTTTGGTTGCTATTTGAGGTAAGTACAAACTTTGAATATATATTGTTTATATTTGCATAAAATTTGGGCTTAACACATTTTGGTTGGAAAATGTGTTAAGCTACTTGGTACATTGATTGTTTATGAATAATGTGCTATGACATTTGTAATGTCATATATGTGTTAAATGCATTGAGAAAAGCTATTGATAATGCTAAATTGTGTAAAATGTGAAATATGTATATTATGTGGAAATACCCAAAGTAATTGGGTAATGTGTTGTGAATGCAAAAATGAGATATATGGTATAATGAAATAAGTTGATATTGATAAAAATGAGAAAAGTGTGAAAAGTGTGAAAAATGAGAAAGGTGTGAAAAATGAGAAAAGTGAGAAAAAAAATGTGAAAATAAGGCAATGAGCCTAGGTTGAATATGTGAAAATGAGAAAGAGATTAATAATGAGAAATATGAATAAATTGTGTGTCTAGTATGTTATTCAATTTTCAGAGTTATGTGTTTGGCGGCATGCCTATAATTGCCTACATGCTAGACGCTGGGCATCATTGTGAAAATATTTTTGAGGTGAAAAGACCGGGTCGTAAGCCTCAAAAATAAATATTTAAAGATAGGATGAGTGAAAAGACTGGATCGTATCATGCCTAGTTGGAATATTCCATCGATATATTGCCTATGGGGCTAGACACATGGTGTTATTATAGACCAAAACAGTAACTCTGGAATTTGAATAGCATATTAGTTGTCTTTGGGCCCATGTTTGTGTTTGTTTATATGTGAATTGTGGATTGTGAAATAATTGAAGAGTATGAGAAAATGTAATGATGTGATGTTCATAAGCATTTTGCATTGGCATTACTTTACATTTTTATTATTATCAAAATTTATACCACTAGGCTTCGGCTTAGCTCAATTGTAATTCATCGCGCATGTGACATGGATGTTTTGGTAGAGCTGGAGAGTTCTGCTAGACTTGGTCGGGTCTATGTTTGTAGTTTTTGGGCTTGAAGAGTTTTTCAGTAAATTAAGATGAGAGCCAGTTGCTAGCATATATATATATTCGATGTTGTAGTATATTTTGATATTATATATGTTATGATATGTTTTTGAAGTATATAATGTAAATTGTAAAGAATGTTTTGAATAATTTAGTTAGGATGGAATCTTATATGTGTTGTTAATATATATAACTATATATAAGTATTTTGAGAAAATATGGAGAAATTGAGAAGTATTGGTGAAATGGTGAATTGATTTTATTGGGAGTATTTATTTTATGCAGGTTGTGTTTTGCTGAATTTTAGGAACGTCTAAATTACAGATAAAACTCTAGCAAAATTTTTTCCAGAGATTTTCATATAAAACATTTATTTTGGGTTCCTATAACGAGCAAAGAATATTTATATGCTATTTCATTTTATATATTTAGTATTTGAAATTCTAAATTTGAAATGTGGAAAAAAAATTTATTAAACCGGTTGGTGACATTTTTGTACCATATATGCATATTTTACATATGCTAGAAATATGTATTGTATGTATATAGGGTATAATAGTGTTATATTTATTTTGGTATCAGAGCCTAGGTTTGAGGTTCTCGACCTAGGTGGGTTGTTAGAGAGAGAAAATTAGAATTTTAAAAAAATAATTTTCAATTGTGATGCATATATTGGCACTGAAAATTTATCTAATCCCTGATGTGGTAATGTCTATTTGATATAATGGATATGAGTTGAGATGGCATCTGGGTTATATAGATCAGAGTGGCACAATAGAAATGTCATTCTGGAGCATATGGATTAAGAATTTTTGGAACTTTTATTTGAAATTAAAATTCATAGCTCATTCAATTGATGAATAAGTGAAATTAAGAAAAATAATTTATGAAATGATTTAAGATATGAAAATAAAAGTTTGAGAAATGGGCATAATAGTTACAGAAAATTTTATAAGTGTGCTGTAAAATGATATTGTCAAATTTTTAAATAAATATAGGAATGTTGGATAAGTTTGAAAATTTAATGAAAAGTTTTTCTATATTTTAGAATCTAATGTATAAAATTTCATAATTTTTAAAGATGAATTACTAATTAAGAAAGGTAGACGAACACAGATTATTGGAGGAGTTCTAGAAACTTAGAATCCGTAGAAATTGAGAAACATATTTAAAAACTATGGCAAACCAACCCAGAAAAATATGAATATTTACACCCAATATCATATGTATTCCTATAACATATGGTTAAAATTTTATGAACTTTTATTAAGGTATGATACCTAAAAAAATGAACAATCGGGTACTGCCAGATAAATTATTAATGAGACAGATTCTCTGATTTTGAAAGATTTAATTTTTAAATATATTAAATCAACTTGGAAAAATCTAAAACTTTAAATATAAGTCCATATATGTGTCAAGTGCACAGGGATTAAAGTTTACAAGCTTTTATAAAGAATTGGTAGGAATATAAAAATTAAAAGTGAGAGTGACATGAAACTAAGGAAGTCATACAATTTTGTGTACATAAGTAATAAATTAATTTCATGAGACAAATGAATAAGAACAATTATGAAAATTTATATGCATACGGGTAAAAGTATGAAGAAGGAATATGGAGTTTTAATAATTTAGAACAAAGAGTTCATTAAAAAAAAAGAAAAATAGTATATGATAGTGAATTGGTTAAAAAATGATACATGATTTAGGGTTTGAGTATGTAAAAGTAGGATATCTAATTGATGATGTTAATTAGTGTAAGGAAATGAATTAGTGTTGTTTAAAAGTAAATGTTATGATCTTAAGATTGAGAATGTGATATGGATGAGATTTGGTGAGGTTCATGTTGTTGGTTGCATTATATGAAATTTGAATTTTTGAAATGGGTTTCCATAAATGTGAATGTGATATGTTTTGATGTTATATTAATATAAAAATAATGTTTATAAAGTTAGCTTTTGAAAGTGAGATTAATAAAATGAAGTTTAAGTAAAGTAGTAAGTTGGAAATTTAGAGTTGTAAGGGAATTTCGATGAAAATTATTTAGATATTGATAGTTTAATGTTTAATAAGCATGGGAGTAATTTTGAATGAGTAATATTATTTATGAAAGTACTAACTAAGGTGTAATGTGGTTGATAATATAGAAATTTGTTATGAAATAAAGGGAAATGATTAAGCAAGTGAAAATGAGTTACTTTAGTTAATTGAATTAGAAATGATGAAAATGGATATGAAAGCTATGATAAATGCATAAAAAACAAATGTGAGAGAGATGTCACATTGGAAATGTGACTAAGATTTATGTGAAGTGTTAAACAATATATAATAAGAAACTTATTTAAAAGATGGGTGATTAAATAAGAAAGATGTTAATTATATTGTGGTCAGAGTGTATATATATGTTGAATTGATGAATAGCCTAAATAATGCCAAAAGAATGAGAAATGATAATGTTCTCTGGAAGGTGATAAATGTTAACTTTGTATAGGTTATATGCAAAAGAGAAATTGTGTATAATTGTATGATATGTGTGATGAGATTTTTCAATATGAACACAATTGTGATATATAAGAAAATGTGGAAAGTAAGTCACATTGTGAATATAAAAATATTATCGAGTGTTTGTTACCTTATACAATTACTTGTCTAGTTATATTGAGAATGATATTGCATGTATTAATAGACCTAAGAGAGATTAGGTCTTGACTTGCGTAGAGTTAGGTTATGTGATGAAATTGAGATTGAGAATGGACCCGAGAAGCGTTGGACGGTGAAATTGTTATTATAACGACTGAACTTGATGATTGTATAGGGTTGGGCCCAAAGTATATGCGTGTAAAAAGGAGATTTTAAGGAAAAGCAAAGTATAATGAAGGAAGTATGGAAGTGAAAACAAAAATGAAAGTGAATGAAAATTTTGATAAAAGATAGATTAGAAATGGAGTAATAAATGGAAATTGTGTAAAATTAGCATATGAACGAATGTGTATATGTAAGAAATGTTAATGATAATATTGTTGAAACTTGAGTTAGGCTAATGATGATCAAGTGATTAAGAGTAAATTATTTTGAAACAGAAGTGATCAAAAGTAAATTGCTTTGAAACAGAGCTGAAATGTGTTAACTCTTTGTGTACCAAAAGATTAAAAAAAATGAATATATGATTTTCGCGATATGAACTTAATGTTGTGATTGGAAATGTTTAAAGAAGAATGATAGAAGGGCAGTATTTATTTATAAGCCACAGGCATGACCATTATTATGCCATGGTTGTATGATTTGTTTAGTATAGTGACCAATTAGTTTTGTTATCCACGGGCATGGGCCAGAGATGACATGACCGTTGGATAGATTTGGTGAGATTGATAGTTTTGCTTCGAGAAACATGGTCAAGACTTATGGTTTGCATAGTTTTATCTTATAATTTTATGTTAGAAATTTGTTTATATTATAAAAAGTGTGGAACAGAAGAGAATTGTGAAAATATGATGAGATTTAAATGATATGTAAGAAAAGTGATTTTTGTAAATATGGTAACTACAAGAAATGTGAGAAATGATAAATGAAAAGAATTATGAACTGTGAGTAAGAGTTATTTTGAATGTGTTTGAAAGTAGTATAAAATGAATAAGTTGATGAAAATAATGTTTAAAGTGAATGAGACTAGGGAAAATGAATATTATCTGTAATGATGAATTCGAATAGAATTAAGATTTGAGAATAAATTTGACCTAATAGAATTAGGTCATGAATTGAGAACAGATTGATGAATTTAAAATAGACTAAAGGTTAGTCAGAATGGAATAAGGCTGTGATGGTCATATTGTGATAGTTAGATCAATTGAACTGAAATGTAATAAGTTTACAAGTATTTATTGAAATTCAATGTATGTAGTTGTATTAAGAATGTGCAAGCTATGTGATAATGTGCATAATACAGCGTTCTCATATGTATATGCATAAAAAAAAGGAGCTAAGTTATGTTAGTTATAGTATAATTGGAATGAATATTAATAAGGAAATAAGATTTTATTGTTGTATAATGATGATATTAAACTAATATGTGGTAATTGTATAAAGAGTATGATCAAAGTGAAGATGTGTAAAATTATTGTGTTAAGATAAAAGTTATTAACATTTGAATTTAAGGTGGTAGGAGTATATTTTCAGATAATGAAGTGATCAACTATCTTGAGTGCAATAGGTGTGTGGTGTATATATATTAAAGAGATGAACTAATTTTTTCTAATGGCAATTCGGTTGATGATATGAAAATCCATTGTGATTATTTGAGTAAATAGACAGTATAATGATGAGTTATGGAGTGGTAAAAAGGTAATTGAGAATGAACCTAAGGGGAAGAATAGAAATTATGTAATTTGATGAAATAATAATTTTAATGAGATTTTAAGATTATGTTTTATTTGGATGATTTATTACCGTACTGGATAATTTCGAGGACGAAATTATTTAAGGGGGAGAAAATTGTCACATCTGTAATTTTGAAAATATAAAAGTTGTATATGCCTAATATATATATCTAGTGTATATATAATATATACATATGGTATATTAATTGTATATGTTGGATTAATACATTACATACTTAATATATTTAATACACATATAAGGTATATTTGATGTGTAAATAAGATACACATTACTTGTGCATATGTGTAATATCTCAAATTTTTGAAAAGTTCTAATTTTAGAAATTTAATAAAATAAATTATAATTTAAATGGTTAAATTAAATTAATAATTTTAAATAAAAAATGAAAGGATTTTAAATGAAAAAATGGAATATATATATGTGATATATATATATATATAATATACAACATATAAAAGTCAACACTTTTTAAAAGAAAAGTCAAAGTAAAAAGGTATTTTGGTAATTAAATCTTAGAAATTTAAAATTAATAAAATAATTTAAAAATAAATTATTTTTGAATGGAAGAGGGATTTGGACTTTTAATTTATTAATTAAATAATTAATTATTAAATTATTTTAATATATATATATATGGTTATAAATAAAGATGAAAAGAAAAAGAAAAATTAAAAGTTGTCTTCATCTTCCTCTTCTTCTCACAAGGGTCAGCCACCATGGATGCAAGACCAAGGAATTTGATTCTTCTATACTCAATTTATTGAAGGATTTAACAAGTTTAAAGTGGATTTTTGGTGATTTCCACCAAAATTAGTAAATTTTCAACTTCTTTATTTGGATTTCATGAAAGTATGAATATGTGTGTTTTGGGTTTTTGAAGTTCTAAGATTTAATTGTCTATTTGGGTATGGATGAAGTTATTTTAAGTGATTAACAATGATTTTAAGGTTGGATTAAAGAAATTGTTAAGTTTGGTTAAGATTGGTGAAGAGAGAGAATTTAGGGTTATGGAACATTTGAGTTTTTGAAATCATGAGTTTTAATTGTGCAAATTGGTTCCAAATGTGTTGTTTTGATGCATAAACAAGGATTTTAAAATCAAATGATGGATTTAGTTAAGTTTGGATAGAGTTTGAAGATGGTAGTATTGATTTAGGGTTTTGAAAAAGTGACTTTTCATAGAATGATTAATTGTTTGATTTTAATGCTTAAATCATGTTATTTAATGATATAAGTGGTGGAAATAAGATTAAAATGATAATTGGATTGAGTTGGAATGGAGATCTTTCAATGGTGAAGGTTATGCCATTGTAGGGTTTTGAACATAAGCATGTAGTTAATTAATGTAATTGGTTTAAACATGTTAAAATATATTTCTAATGATATTAATAAACTTAAAACAATAATTTAATGGGTTAATATGGATTTGCTAAGTTAAAGTAAGAAAAGACATAATTTTTGAAATTTTGTAAGAGTGTTGTTAAATTAAGGTTTGATGTTAAGAATGCCTTAGAATGTGATATTAAATGATTATTTATGATCACATTTGATATAGGCGTTGAGATGAAGTAGTTTGGTTGATCCAAGTGTTGAAGGACAACTTGGAAGAGAAGGTTGGTGAGAGTTTTAAGATTATTTTTGTTGCTATTTGAGGTAAGTATAAACTTTGAATATATATTGTTTATATTTGCATGACATTTGGGCTTAACAAATTTTAGTTGGAAAATGTATTAAGCTACTTGGTACATTGATTGTGTATGAATAATGTGCCATGACATTTGTAATGTCATATATGTGTTAAATGCAAAGTGAAAAGCCATTGCTAATTGCTAAATTGTGTAAAATGTGAAATATGTATATTATGTGGAAATACCCAAAGTAATTAGGTAATGTGTTGTGAATGCAAAAATGAGATATGTGGTATAATGAAATGAATTGATATTGATAAAAATGAGAAAAGTGAGAAAAGTGAGAAAAATGAGAAAGATGTGAAAAGTGAGAAAAAAAAATGTAAAAATAAGGCAATGTGCATAGATTGAATATGTGAAAATGAGAAAGAGATTAATAATGAGAAATATGAATAAATTGTGTGTTTAGTATGTTATTCAATTTTCAGAGTTATGCGTTTGGCGGCATGCATATGATTGCCTACGAGCTAGACGCTGGGCGTCATTGTGAAACTATTTTTGAGGTGAAAAGACCGAGTCATAAGCCTTAAAAATAAATATTTAAAGCTAGGATGAGTGAAAAGACTGGGTCATAAGCTCATACCTAGTTGAAATATTCCATTGATATATTGCCTACGATGCTAGACACATGGTGTCATTATAGATAAAAACAGTAACTTTGAAATTTGAATAGCATATTAGTTATCTTTGGGCCCATGTTTGTGTTTGTTTATAGGTGAATTGTGGATTGTGAAATAATTGAAGAGTATGAGAAAATGGAATGATGTGATGTTCATAAGCATTTTGCATTGGCA
The DNA here is from genome assembly GCA_947685225.1 of Garcia nutans. Taxonomy (NCBI): domain Eukaryota; kingdom Viridiplantae; phylum Streptophyta; class Magnoliopsida; order Malpighiales; family Euphorbiaceae; genus Garcia; species Garcia nutans. The sequence goes on along the minus strand of CANTUV010000007.1, from coordinate 22,590,910 downwards.
TTACTTTACATTTTTATTATTATCAAAGTTTGTACCACTAGGCTTCGGCTTAGCGTGATTGTAATTTATCGCGCAGGTAACATGGACATTTTGCTAGAGCCAGAGAGTTCTACTAGACTTGGTCGGGTCTAGGTTTGTAGTTTTTTTCAGTGCATCAAGATCAGAGCCAGTTGCCAGCATATAGATATTTGATATTATAGAATATTTTGATATTATATATGTTATGATATGTTTTTGAAGTATATAATGTAAATTGTAAAGAATGTTTTAAATAATTTAGTTAGGATGGGATCTTTTATGTGTTGTTAATATATATAACTATACATAAGTATTTTGAGAAAATATGGAGAAATTGAGAAGTATTAGTGAAATGGTGAATTGATTTTATTGGGAGTGTTTGTTTTATGTAGGTTGTGTTTTGCTAAATTTTGGGAACGTCCAAATTACAGACAAAACTTTGGCGAAATTTTTCCCAGAGATTTTTATATAAAACGTTTATTTTGGGTTCCTATAATGAGCAAAGAATATTTATATACTATTTCATTTTATATATTTAGTATTTGAAATTCTAAATTTGAAATGTGGAAAAAATGTTATTAAATCGGTCGATGACATTTTTGTACCGTATATGCGTATTTTACATAAGCTAGAAATATATATTGTACGTATATAGGGTATAAGGGTGTTACAAACTCCCTTACAGTCTTTCACTAAGTAACTTGGCAATTTGCCCCACCTGGTTTCCTAAATTGTAAATAAAGGCTAGCTAATCTCTAAGGGTGACTTCAGTCGATTGAAATCTGTTTTCTAAAGCTTCTATGAATTTCTCCATCATGTCTTCCAAATTGCTCTTTCTTAGAGGAGCAGCTTGTTGGGGTTGAGGCTGCTGAAATTCAGGGGGAGGTCTTGAATTGTTCTGATTATTCTAGGAGAAATTAGGATGATTTCTCCACCCCAAATTATATGTATTGCTGTAGGGGTTATTATGTTGTTGCCTTGACATATTCCCAACAAAATCTATCCACTCCTGTCTAGCAAACATATTATCATTTTGGTAATCTTGACTTTGATGTCCATCCCCACACCATTCACAAGACATCACCTGCATTGATTTCCTTGAACACGAGGCTAAAGAATCAATCTTTTTATTCATTACTTCTAATTGTGTTGTCAAAGCCACCACAGGATCCAATTGATGTGAACCAGTGACTCTCAGTTTTCCTTGTTCCTTTAGAGCTTGCCATTGATAAATGGTAAGGGTCATATCTTCAATCAAATCCCTTGCTTGTCCAGGTGTCTTGTTATTTATGGTACCCCCAGCTGCCGCATTAATGGATTTCTTTCTTGCATAGTTCAATCCATTATAAAAAGTTTGAATCTAAAGCCATAGTGGAAGCCCATGATGAGGACACCTTCTCAATACATCTTTAAACCTCTCCCAAGCATCATAAAGGGTCTCACCATCTTGTTGAAGGAAGGATGAGATAACATTCCTCAATTTGGCAGTCTTGGAAGGTGGAAAGTATTTTTTTTTTAAAATTTCTCTGCTAACTAACCCCATATGGTGAAAGTGCCTGGGGGAAAAGATTTAAGCCATTTCTTTGGTCAGTCTCTAAATGAAAATGGGAACAACCTCAGCCTAATAAAAATATCATCAATTATATATGTATCAACTACGCCATTAGCCTCCATTTTATACGGAAAGGATCGATGATGATGGATTTGGTACTTCGAGAATAAGTCCTTAACTACTCCTTGAAATTGTACCCATTGTCCGATATCGTACTGTGTGGGATCCCGTATCTGCAGATGAGATTCTTTTAAATAAACCTACCATTTGCCTTGCCCTCAGCTTGTTGAAAGATTCAGCCTCAACCCATTTTGAAAAATAATCCAATGCTACTACAATAAAATGGTGACCATTTGAAGTCGTTGGATGTATCTCTCCTATAATGTCAATCCCTCAAGTTACAAAAGGCCAGGGTAAAGACATAAAATGCAATTCTTTGGGAGGTAAGTGATTCAAGCTTTCGTACATCTAGCACTACTGGCACCTCTTCAAAAACTCAATACAATCTCTCTCTAAGGTTAACCAATAGTAATCTTGTCGAATTATCTTCTTAACCAAAGCTAACCCATTCATGTGTGGACCATAACTTTTCGCATCTATTTCTGACATGATTTGCTCAACTCCAGACTTCCTCAAATATCTCAAGTGCACCCTATCAGGCCATCTTCGATACAACTCTCCATGAAAGGTGATGTATTATAAGGACCATCACCTTATGGCTCTTCTCTCTTCCCTTATTGCCCCCAACGACTATTCCTTATTCTCCAAGAACCATCTTATGGTGTCATACCATGCATCATGGTCTATATTAGTTTCCATGATTGTTTCATATTCATAACAAGGAGTTGATGAACTTGTCACAACTAGAGGCTTATGAAATAAGTTGACATGATTTTCCCACACCGAAGCCAATATGGCTAGGGCATCGGCCATCTGGTTTTCTTCTCTTGGTAAGTGTATAAATTTGCACTCCTTAAAATTCTTCTTCATCATGGTTAAATAATCATGGTATGGTTTTAACTTCTCTTCTTTTAACTCACACTCTCTGTTCACTTAGGATACCACTAACAATGAATCACCAAAGACTTGCACCTAATCCATTTTCATAATCATCAGGGTTTCCAAACCAAAGATACACGCTTCATACTCCACCATGTTATTGGTTGCCCTGAACTTCAACTTCTTAGCTAAAAGAATGAGCTCCCCTTTAGGTGATTCTAGTATTACTCCCAAACCTGCTCCCTTTCTATTTACTGTTCCATCAAAGTACATCTTCCATCCTTGTACTTCTATTGCCTCTAAATGTTCATCAGGAAATTCTAGAACCACTTCCTCACTATCCGTCAATGGTTGTTGAGCCAGGAATTCTGCTACTACTTTACCTTTGATGTTTTTCCTGGTTACATATTCAATCTCAAACTCTTCTAAAATTATTAACCATCAACCATATTTCCCAATCAATGAGGGTGTCTCCCTTAAATACTTCATTGGATCCAACCTGAAAATTGATTGCACACTATATGAATGAAAGTAATACCCCCAGCTGGCCTTTTGACACTCTTCATTCCACTTGACTAGCTAGTTCATTTTAAGTAATTTCAAGATAGGTTCATTAATTGTGGTAAGCTTTGCTATGAACCTGCTAATGTACTGTAATCGTCCAATGAACCCCAAAACTCTTTCTCTGTCTTAGGGGCTAGTATATCCCTAATTGCCTTAACCTTGTCAGGGTCAATCTCAATACCATTTGGGCAAATCACATGCCCTAGCATTTTAGCTAAAGTAACTCCAAACACACAATTCTTTGGATTCAACTTGAGATTATACTTTACTGTTCTCTCAAAGACTATCTCTAGGTTATGAAAATGTTGTTATCTTGTATTAGACTTTACCACCAGATCATCAACATAGGCCTCAACTTCTTTATGCATCATGTCATGAAACAAGGTGGTGGCAATCCTTTGGTAGGTTGCTCCAGCATTCTTTAATCCGAAAGACATCACCCTATAACAAAATATACCCCATGTAGTAATAAAGGCATTTTTAGCTTTATCTTATTGGGCCATTAACACTTGATTGTACCAGGAAAATCCATCTACGAAGGAGTGTAGCATGCTAAAGGCTGCACTATCAATAAGGTCATCTATATGGGAAAAAGGAAAGCCATCCTTAGGGGAAGCCTTGTTCAAGTCTCTATAGTCCACATAGACCCTAATTCTTCCGTCTTTCTTTGGCACGGGAACTATATTAGCTAGCTAATATGGATAATCTATCACTTCAAAAAAACTTTACTTGTATTTGTTTAGTGAATTCTTCTTTGATCAATTTTGGCCATTCCGGTCTTAACTGTCTAAGCTTTTATTTGACAGGTTTCATGTGAGCGTAAGTGGGAATCAAGTGCTCAGCTATATCTCGATCAATTCCAAGCATATCCTCATAAGACCAAGCAAAGACTTCTTCATATTTTTTAAATATTTTTCTAATCTCTCTCTCTCATCAGGAGTAAGGTTAGATGCTATGCTAATATTTTTAGGATTATCAGTTGTTCCCAAATTTAATGATTGTGTATCGACAAAGTTAATATTAAAGATACTCATAACCACCAATTGAATGTATGCAACCATCAGGAAAAACATCATACAAGTAAGCAAAATCAGACTTTATTGCATTTAGATAAAGAAAACATCATCATCCTCATACAAAGTAGACAAATTAAAATCAAAATCAAAATTAACATCAATGTTATCATCATGAGCCAGAAGATCCTCAAACTATTCTTCGATGAGGATAGCAATTTCCTCTGGAGTCTTTTGGATCTTCAAGACAACTTCTTTCTTCTCTTCCAGGCTAGGCTCTTTTTCAGTTGGTAGGTCAAGCTTTTTCTCTTCATGTTCCACCAATTCAGCAACATCAGCAAAGATCTCAAACCCGGGGATCATCTTTACCATAAACATGATTGGTTCTGGCTTTCCTTGGAGTGGTCCCAATTCTGGTGCTTTGACAAATATTTCTTCAAGTGGAGAAAAAATCATCTTCTCATTCTTTTTCAGCAGAACACCTCCATTTGATTCATCACAGCCCAATCCTTTCTTGAAAGTTTGAGTCTTCAAATCTGGGAGCTCAGTTACACTTGCCTTCCCCTTCCTAAGGCCAATGCTGGGTAGATAATTCTAGAACCCATTATCTCATTATCAGAAAAAACAACTACTTGAAAACCATTAAGAGGCCTCTCAATCATCAACGCATTTATTACTTCATTATTCTCAGCCTCGATAACCAATGTTTCATCTCCATTTGGGAACTTGATCTTCTGATGAAGTGTAGAAGGAACTCCACTAAGAGGATGAAACTAGGGTTGTCTCGATAGCAATGCAAACCATAAACTCAACCATGGATTCAATTGGATCATCCTTCATAATAGCTTTAAAAGTTCCCTTGGCATGCCTCTTAGTATTGTCATAAGCCCTAATAGTCACCTTGGTCGGGCCTAGATCCCTTGTTGACGTAGCAAGCTTTGGCAAGATCTTAAGTGGGTAGATATTTATGGCAGGCCCATCATCACCCATCACACATGGAGTCCTTTTCCCTTTGACCTCTATCTTGATAAAGAGAGGGCGGATGTGATCTCTTCCCTCTTTTGGCAAATCAACATCCGAAAATGATACCATTCCCATATCAATCTTGCTCTTCTTTTGAATATCTTTGCACTTCATCACTCCTTCAACTTTCACAAAATTAACCAGCTCATCTGGTGTTATAGAAGTGGAAATTGGCATGCTAGCCAAAGTCTTGGCCATAATTTCATGGTGCTTCTTGGATGTAGCCAATAGATCTCAAATGCTAACACTCGCTTGGGTCCTTTTCAATTGCTTAAGGACCATATCATCTTCATCTTCCTTCACTTCTTTTTTAGCATCCTTCCCCTCGTCAGCCTCTACTTCTTTTGGTGGTGGCCTTGCATAAGGTTTACCAGAGTATGTGTTCATTACCTCATCCTCTTCAGGCTCAGACCAGGTCCATTCCTCCTTCTTTGACTCAGAATCATCATCACTATCGGTTGAGTCCCAAAATTCGCTCACAACACAAATGGCTACTTCCCTTTTCACTTCAACTTGCTCCATTTTTCTTAGCACCACTTCTTCTTCAGTTGCCTCTCCATCTACATCTTAGAAAGAAGACATGACAAAACTTTCATGCAAACCTCCTCCAATCAAGAAAGTTGCAGCCAGTAGTACTTTGTTGAACCTTGGCAATGGATTGTCTTTTGTGCAGGCTTATTTGGTTCGGCAGCTTCCCACTATCAATCAGATTCTAGATTTCATGCCTCAATCTCAAACATTTTTCCATCCCATGCCCTTGTAATTGATGGAATTGGCAGAATGCCTTAGCATCAAAGTTAGGTGGAAGAGGATTTGGCAAAGGACGAGGAGTCAAGGGTTGTAACAATCCCTTCTTTTGTAGCTTATTGAGAACCCAAGACAGTGGCTTCTCCAATTCTGAAAACTGCCTCCTTCTTCTTTGACAAGTTTAATTAACATCAACTGCTTTTTGTGTGCTTTGATTTCCAGACTGGCAATTCCCTTTCTCATTTATTCTTCCAGAAAATGGTTCTTCTCTCTTTCTCATTCTTCAATTTGCAAGCCAGCTTGAAGGAGATCTTTAAAATCTCTAATAAGAGTATATGATATCATTTCACAAAGATTAGGTAGCACCCCTCTCATAATCATCCTAATCTAATTTGATTCATTGGGCCTTTGCTTGAGCAATGCAACTTTGTTTCTCCACCTTTTCACATAATCAACAAAGTTCTCATTTTTTCTTTACCTAATTGATTCAACTTCCATCAAAGTAACCTCTAACTCAGCATTATACCCATACTATTAGATGAAGGCTTTGTATAGTTGATCCCAGCTCTTTTGAGTACTGTACTTTAAGGTGTTGAACGAATTCTGAACAATAGGGTCCAATGAAAGCATGAAGTACCTTAGAGTTTGAGCCTTAGTAGCTGGGGCAGACTGCATAGCAGTGATGTATTGTTTCACATAGAGATGAGGATTCCTGGTTCCATCGAATTTGGCAAAGGAAGACATCTTGAATTTATACGAGACTTCTTCATCTTGTTCAAACAACTTGTCCACCTCTGACATCTCTTCAATTTTTAGCTTCTTTTCAAACTTCTTTTCCAAATCGATAATCAACTTCTCAACATCTGAAGTTTTAGTCTTTTCCATGGCTAATTGTTCCATAACCTTTAGCTCTTTCTTTTTATCTTGAGCATCTTGGAAGTATTGAGCCCAGTCATCATCATCATCAGCAACTACTTTATCATCATTGAAGGCTACTTTGCCAACCTTAGCCTTTCCTTTGTCCTTTGGCTTCTCAGTGCTGGCAGATGCCTCAATAGTGTTCCTCAAAAGTACAGTGAGTTGGCTTTTCATAGTCTCAGCCAGGGCCTCCTTCAATTCTTCCATCTTGTCATCGAGGGCATCATCCACCATCCTTTGAATTTGTTTTGGCTCCATTGCTTTTGGTGAGAAGCTAACTGAGTTGCTACTGGATTCTATGTCACTGGCTTAGGTTGGGTTGTCATACGCTCTTGAATTGTTGTACTCCAAGTCTGTGAGCCAAAAAGGATCATTGCCATGTAATGCAATGCATGTATGCATGTATGCACAAAACAACAAATAAGCAAAGACAATGAGGGCATTCCTTCTAACCTTATAACTTTCACACACGAATGGCGAGTCTCTTTTTCTAGGTATATGGCCAAACAAAATATTAACATGGGATATTTTATTTTCAAAAAAATTTCCTTGGACGATTTTGACCAATAGTTATATTTTCAAACATAGAAATCAGTCCATGATAATTCTTATTAATTAGGCTTTAATCCATTGAATTAACTAAAAAATAGATTTTATGCTATATTAGATTAAAACAAAATTGACAAGTTTATCATAAATAGATTTTTCATTTGGAAAAATAACTAATGATCCATGCCAAAAACAAGCCCATGATTAATGATTCTTAGTATAAACTAAGCCCACAATTAATTTTAATATTCCATAATTGACCTAATTAATTTGTAAGCTCATTTAAAAAAAGATTTTAACAGATTTTTAAAAGCCCACTCAAAAGGTTTGTTAAAAATGATTTTTGGGCTTTGAACTTGGGTCATAAGGAAAAAGATTTTTGACCCATCTTAAAAGGTTTTCATGTCCAAAGACCTTAAAAAATTTGAAAATTGAAATTTGATCTTTTGGATTTAAAGGAAAAAATTGTTTGAGCTTATAATATAATTAGGTCATATTAAAAAAACAAACCAAATAGGCCACGGTTCAAACCAAGATGAATTAATCATAGTCAAACAACAAGTATTTGGGGTAAAAATCTAAGAAAAATAACTAGGCCAATTACATAAGTTTTAGTCTTTGGGTTAAAAAGTTTAGGTTCTCATAGCAAGTATATGCCAAAAAGTACAAGGCTATGAGTGGTTATGTCATGCTCAATCTCCATACCTTGAGTGAAAGTATGGTATCCCTTACATAACACAACACGGGTTACTCGAACATCCTAACTCATATACAGAATGCAATCTAAATGATGCAATGGATAATATTATAATAAAAAAGAATAAAATAATATAAAGACCAATGGAATCAATGGTGCGCGCAACCCTAATGCTATAGCAATACCGCAAATGCACGGGTCGCCCAAGTAATAAAGTAGTGAGTGAGTTATCGTTCCACTAAGGACAAGGTAAAGTACTAGTGCAAATCTTAACCGTTGTTTAGCAAATCAATAGTTTTGTGATGTTTTGTAATTAAAAACAACAAATTTAATAACTGAAAGTAAAGGAAAATTAAATGTTGTGCAAAAAGGATTGATGATAATAATACTATCCAGATATTGATCACCCTAGCCACAATTATATTTATGAAAATCAATTCAATTAAATCACATAATAGAGTTGAATTGGCATTCCTCTAACTTAGACTAAAACCTCTCTCGAGTGAATTAATCCCTAATCACTAAGCAGAGTGCCGGAATCTCTTCTCAAACACAATTAAATAGATCTTACATTAAGAACAAGGAACTATAAACCAAAGGATCTTGTAAGTCTATCTCTAGCACTCTAATCAATCCTCAACCCTTATGAGTATTCAATTCATATCAAGCTTTCTCAAGTCAATAATATGAAAATTGCAACCAATCAATAAGCATGCTATCATCAATTGGAAATAAATAATTAAGCATCATAAGAATAAAACAACTCCATCAATTAAAATTATTTAATCCATACAAATAAGCTAGGGTTCATCAATATCTAGATAGAGAATGAGTTAGCTCATGTTCAATACTCTTAATATAACAACAACAACAACAACAACAAAATTAAAATAAATTAAAAGAGACATTAGAAAAACCCCTTGTGAAGATGCCAAGAGTAGGATGACTAGTCTTCCTCTTAGCTCACTTGGGTGTATGATGAAGAGCTCAAGCCCTCTTCAATGGTTGATTCCCCATTGCAAAATGGAATGGAGCTTTCTCAAGTCACAAACCCTTTCAATGAAGCTTCTTCAACCTTTAAGAGCTTGCCAATGGAAGATGGAGATGGTGGAGAGGATAGAAATGGAGGATGAAGATGAAGAGTCAAGGAGAGTGTCACTCTCTCCTTGCCCAAAACGTGTATGCCCAAGCCTCCTCCTCTCCAAGTCTCCTCTTTCTTTCCTCTTCTTCTCTTTTTAAATCATTCCAAGCTCAAACCCATACCTTCCAACTCACACCACTCTCCCTTGTCTCCCACATCATCTTTGTTTAATACTTCTTTCCATCAATTAGGCAAGCTTTTCTTTTCTTTAATATTTCTTTTGGCAAAAGCAAAGTGTTTGTCCCCCACTTGTTCCTTAATCCATGCAAAAGAATTTAAGGTTTTTATAGGTGACACGGCCAAGCCATGAGTGGCTTGGTTGTGTCTCTCATTTCTCTTTGGGACACGACCAAGTTGGTTGGCTGTGTCCATCACTGCCCCTTCTTTCTTTGTTTGTTTTCTTTGTTCTCAAGGAGTGACATGCCCAAGTTTGTGGCCGTGTCATGTGACACGGCCAGTGGCTTGGCCGTGTCTGCTTCTTTTCTTTTCTTTCTTGGTTTTGTTCCTTAAGTGAGACACGGCCAGTGGCTTGGCCGTGTCTCTTGGGTGTGTCAGCTACTGTCTTGAAGTTCTTTTGAGGGACACGGCCAAGCTTGCTTTGGCTTGGCCATGTCTTGCTTGAGTCATGCCCTTTCTTCATTGTTTTGATCATCCAAGGGAGTTTTTGCACTTTAACCTAAAACAAACACTTTAAACAAACTTTAAACAAAAATCAAATGAAACATTAACTAAAAGCACATCAAAATCATATTAAAAACAAGTATAAAATTGATCTCATCAAATATCCCACACTTAATTCCTTGCTTGTCCCCAAGCAAGGTTAAAATCAAAACAAACTAAACAAGAAAAATTTTATTAAGTTCAAGAGTTATAACAATGTTTCAAGACTTCCCTATCCCTAAATCCGTAATCAATATCAAATCGAACAAAATCGATACCCAAGCAATTAAGTGGCTTTCCATGCATAACCTATGTTGTCACTCCCTCACCAACTCTTAAAAGTGTTTGATCATGGTGGTGTTTACACTCATAACAATCAATGAAAGATTATCGCCATAAGCTTTCTTATCTATCAAATCTCCACTACATAATTACAATCAAGCATCAATCAAAAGGTCTTTCTTTCGGTTGTAATGGGGCTAAGGTAAAGGCGTGGCATTTAGGAAATATGAGCTTAATCATTAAGTTCAAGAGCATTTCAAGAATGAAGTAACCGATCATATATATATAACCCAACAATCCCAAAACACCTTCCTATCACCTATCCCTTGACATTAAAAATCTTTTCAAGGGAACTCACTTATTACATCTTGCAATGATTATTCCAAACATATTCCAACCCTTTCAACAAGAACAACAATTATTCTTATTATTTTTTTATAAATATTTCTTTTTTATAAATATTTCTTTTTTTATATATATATTTTTTATTTTGCTTTGTAATCTTAAACCTACTAAATTTAACCCCACACTTAATTCGACACAACACTCGGTCGTAAACGCTCTTAAAATGCTCTTGACCTAATGAAAGGGTAAGAGATAAAATAGCATGATTCAAAGTTAGTAGTGTTGCGAAAAAGAAAGAAAAGGATAAACGGAATAGGCTCAAAATTGGCTAACTAAGGTTAAAAATATGGTTGGTCTTTTTAAGCCAAAGTGGGTTCACCTAATTGCCTTAATCATCTTGATGCCAAATTGAAATTTTTATGTAATCTTAAAATGCATGTCAAAGCAAGTTCTAGCAAGTCATCAATCAAAGATGTTTTCCCACAAAAGAATAATAAGTTGATGACTCAATTTCTCACTAGGTTAATGGTAATACAAGGAAAAACCAACAAAATTGACAATAAGCACCAATTCTACTCAATTCTTAAATTCATGTTTCAAAAATTCAAAGGTCATCAATCAACAATTTATAACAATTGAACTTTCCAAAATTCATTTATTCAAAGAAAACATGAAAAACATTAACTAAACTAACACAAAAACAAATTAAAAGTAGAAACACAAAATACAAAATGCACCCCACACTTAAAGATTCACATTGTCCTCAATGTGAGCATGCACAAACTAAAAGAGAGTTTAGATGAAACCTGATTTCCATCATTCCCATATGCGATATGTTGGGTTCCTTCCTCCCATAATGCAATTGTAGCCCAGGATTGAGAGGATGGACAGCATGCAACTTTGAAATGTGCCCAATGTATTACAAAGCCCAGGTAGTATCCTTTGATGAGCAAATGGCCAATGAAAACTCATGAAGGCTATCTTGGGGTGATCTTCCAATGCTATAGGAACTTGGTAAAAATATTCTTCAGTATGCAACATGGTTATATTCATTTTTTATTCTTTCTCGCTCCCGAAAGTGGGAGGGATGATTATTGGTTGCATATTGTTCTCCCCAACCAAAACATATTTCAAAATTTTTGGGGTCTTTTGAAGTTCAACCAAGTTTGGTTGAATCTCATTTTCATCCTCTTTAGCAATTTGCAGTTTCCTCTCAACGACCTCATCATTTAATATTAATTTGCTCTCCTCAATTTCTAAGTTGGAAATATTAGGCTCTACTTCTAAGGTCATGGCTACCTCAAGCTTATCTACACTATCTTCACTATAGGGCATGTCATAGAGTTCAGGAATATGCATACCTTGTTTCTCTTCCTCCAGCCTACATGGGAATGAAATTGGTGGCCTAAAAGGATTTGGAGGTTCATGCAATTTTATCCAAGTTGATGCTTCCAAATTCTCCTCCTCCTTTGTTTGACTCAGCTCCTCTATGTTGGATTGGATCTCCTCGCCATTTTCTTCTTGATTAGTACCTACATCAAAGGAATCATAAAAATTGTTATATATTTCCTGTTCACTCCTCAAATTTGTGATTACCTGGATTTGCTTCAATTGGCTAGGAGACTCCTCCTTTTGGTGTGCTTGGAGTTGATGTGCCAGCTGCCCAACCTGAGTTTCCACCCTCTTCACTGATTCTTCCAAAGACTCAAACCTCTTATTATCTTCCACTATGTATTGCTTACATTGAGCTTGGTGTTTCTCGGTATTTTGAATGAAGACATTCAATCTCTCCTCCAAAGTGAGCTTCTTAGGTTGATCTACATTTTGTGGGCTATTTTGAATGAAGATATTCAATCTTTCCTCCAATGTGGGTTCCTTAAGGTGGTCTTGGTTTGAAAATTGTTCTTGAAAGTAAGAATTTCCTTGTTAAGGCTGAAAAAATTGTTGAGGTGGAATGCATTGCTGATTTTCCCAAGAAAAATTTGGGTGGCTTTCCCAGCTTGGATTATAGGAATTGGAATATGGGTCATTACCACTCATTTGCTGGAAACTTTGGTAGTCATATTCTTCCTCTTTCCATTCTTGGTATCGTTCGAAACCAAATGGACATGTATTGGCACTATGTCCTGCATTGCCACATGCTGCATATACTATGTCAGAATTATAGTCCCTATCATAAACTCCCCCGTACTGTGAAAATTGCATCTTTACAACAAAAAGAACACTTAACAATTTAAAGAAAAAAAAACAAACAATTAAAAAGAAACAAATTCAAACACAACAAATAAACAATTCAAAGAAAACAAACAAACAAATAAACTATCACAACAAGCAAGAACCAATGTTAAAAACAAATGAAAATAAAACTAAATCAACAGTCTTAATTATATTACTAGTATTGAAATTGTTGTCCCCGGCAACGGCGCCAAAAACTTAGTGCGCGAGCCTAATGCTATAGCAATACTTCAAGTGCACGGGTCACCCAAGTAATAAAGTAGTGAGTGAGTTATCGTTCCACTGAGGACAAGGTCAAGTACTAGTGTAAATCTTAACCGTTGTTTAGCAAATCAATAGTTTTGTGATGTTTTGTAATTAAAAACAACTAATTTAATAACTAAAAGTAAAGGTAAATTAAATGTTGTGCAAAAAGGATTGAAGATAATAATACTATCCAGATATTGAATCCCCCTAGCCACAATTATATTTATAAAAATCAATTCAATTAAATCACATAATAGAGTTGAATTGGCATTCCTCTAACTTAGACTAAAACCTCTCTCGAGTGAATTAATCCCTAATCACTAAGGAGAGTGCCGAAATCTCTTCTCAAACACAATTAAATAGATCTTTCATTAAGAATAAGGAACTATAAAAAAAAGATCTTGTAAGTCTATCTCTAGCACTCCAATCAAACCTCAACCCTTATGAGTATTCAATTCATATCAAGCTTTCTCAAGTCAATAATATGAAAATTGCAACTAATCAATAAGCATGCAGTCATCAATTGGAAATAAATCATTAAGCATCATAAGAATAAAACAACTCCATCAATTAAAATTATTCAATCCATACAAATAAGCTAGGTTTCATCAATATCAAGATAGAGAATGAGTTAGCTCATGTTCATTACTCTTAATACAACAACAACAACAACATTAAAATAAATTAAAAGAGACAATAGAAAAACCCATTGTGAAGATGCCAAGAGTAGGATGACTAGTCTTCCTCCTAGCTCACTTGGGTGTATGATGAAGAGCTCAAGCCCTCTTCAATGGTTGATTCCCCTTTGCAAAATGGAATGGAGCTTTCTCAAGTCACCAACCCTTTCAATGAAGCTTCTTCAACCTTCAAGAGCTTGCCAATGGAAGATGGAGATGGTGGAGAGGATAGAAATGGAGGATGAAGATGAAGAGTCAAGGAGAGTGTCACTCTCTCCTTGCCCAAAACGCGTATGCCCAAGCCCCCTCCTCTCCAAGTCTCCTCTTTCTTTCCTCTTCTTCTCTTTTTAAATCATTCCAAGCTTAAACCCATACCTTCCAACTCACACCACTCTCCCTTGTCTCCCACATCCTCTTTGTTTAATACTTCTTTCCATCAATTAGGCAAGCTTTTCTTTTCTTTAATATTTCTTTTGTAAAAAGCAAAGTTTTTGCCCCCACTTGTTCCTCAATCAGTGCAAAAGAATTCAAGATTTTTATAGGTGACACGGCCAAGCCATGAGTGGCTTGGCTGTGTCTCTCATTTCTCTTTGGGACACGACCAAGTTGGTTGGCTGTGTCCATCACTGCCCCTTCTTTCTTTCTTTTTTTTCTTTGTTCTCAAGGAGTGACATGGCCAAACTTGTGGCCGTGTCATGTGGGTGTGTCACCTTTTGCTTCTTTTCTTTTCTTTCTTGGTTTTGTTCCTTGAGTGAGACCTGACCAGTGGCTTGGCCATGTCTCTTGGGTGTGTCAGCTACTGTCTTGAAGTTTTTTTGAGGGACACGGCCAAGCTTGCTTTGGCTTGGCCATGTCTTGCTTGATTCATGCCCTTTCTTCACTGTTTTGATCATCCAAAGGAGTTTTTGCACTTTAACCTAAAACAAACACTTAAAACAAACTTTAAACAAAAATCAAATGAAACATTAACTAAAAACACATCAAAATCATATTAAAAACAAGTATAAAATTGATCTCATCAATCAACTTCTCTTATTCCCAGTGGAGTCGCCACTGTGAGCAGAGATTTTAGCCCCCACTTCTATGTGGAATGATTCTTGTGACTTCGGCATTGTTAGGCTTAAGGCCTTAGAGAACACAGTCCTAAGCCTAGAGAAAATAGAGTAACCACCCGAATGGACCTGGAAAAGAAAGGGGTGGATAACTTGATTCTTAAGAAATTCTCAACCCCCTAATGGGTTCGGAAAGTTAGATACGTATGGGGAAGGTGAGAATGACCCAGCACCCCCATAATGCCCGGTTCATTGGAACCAGCCTTCTTTTCAGGTCTAAATATTATTGAATTCTTAAATATTATAATATCATCCATAATACATGCAATTATCAAAAGAAATAAACATTCATCACTTTATTAAAATAAAGCAAACAAAACAGGAACCTATTCAAGGATGGAAACATGCCTTTACAATAATTGTCTAATGTACTAAAACTAAATAAAATAGGACACCCACCATTTAGTGGAAACATGCCATTTACATTAATTCAAAATTCAAAATAAGTTAAATTATATTGGAACTTAATTAATGAGGTACCCACAAAGTGGAAACATACCTCTTACATAATGAAACTTAAATAATCAACATTAAAATAATTAATTAAATGAATTACTCCATTCAAACATTTATGATAATAAAAAAAATCATCCATCATAAAATATCAATAAATCACTCATTATAAAAATGTATTAATTAGTTAAATAATTAAATCTACACTTAAATATTATATTAAACAATGGATATACAAACTAGAGTTTTAGTGACATGAATTAAGATTTTTAGGGTTTTAGAAAACAAAGTTAGAGTTTTAAGATTTTTAGAAAACAAAGTTACGATTTTGAGAAAAATAGAATTAAGGTTTATAAAATAATAAATTAGGTTTTGGATATTGAATTAGGGTTTTGGAACTTTGGAAAACAATTTAGTACTAAGCTACTATGTATTGAATTAGGGTTTCTGAGATTAGAAAAATAATTTAGGGTTTTGGATAATGAATTAGGGCTTTGTAACTTTGGAAAATAATTTAGTACTGAGCTACTGGGTATTTAGGTTTCTGGGAATAGGATTTTAGGTGATTAATGTTAAAGTTGTTAATTAAATTAAGGACTATGGTTAATAATAAACATGAGATAAGTTTGTTGGATGAAATAAATAGTTTATGCTTTGATTTGTAAACATGCAACTAGTTTTCAATAAATTCAAGTTATGAAACTAAGCCATATTTTAGATAAGCAAAATACCATGATGATGTTTTGAAAAAACAATTATAACTATTAATTAAATGAATTGAGTTAGAAAATTATACCTGTGTTTGAAGGCTCCACCACAATTAAACAACTTGAATTTTGGTTGGGCAGAAACAAAGACAGTATGCTACTACTGCCTTTGAAGTATTTTTGTTCCTTGCTTTTGTTCTTGCTAAGAAAATCCTCTAGATCTGTTTAATAAAAAATAAACAGCCGTCCATAATTCTGTGTCAAACTCTCTTTTTTATAGGCAAACAAGCAAAACCTAACACTAATATGAAATTTATACTGAATTAGGACTAATAAGCACACATAGTGGTAGGTGGCTAATTGGTAGGCAGGCCTGGCGAATTGGCAAGGCCAATTCACCTCAGGTCGGGCCTACCGATTCGTCGGATCGGGTCTCAGTCAAATTATTATTCTTTTTTATTTTTTATTATTATATGTATATTATATTTATATTATTATATTATTATATTATTATAAAATAAAATAAATATTATATTATTATAAAATAAAATAAATTAAAAATTATATTTTCTTTTTTTATTATTATTTATTAATATAATATAATAAAATAAAAATTATATTTTTTTCTTTTTTTTATTATTTACTACTATATTATTATGTGTTGAGATTTTAATATCAGACCAAACTCATTTTAAGTTTGTAAAATTATTCCGGACTATTTTAAACTTTCAGACTTGACCTAACCTTCTTTTAATTTGGGCTGGACTGGATTTGGTTCAAAATTAATGGTCTACAGCAGTTATGTCTAATGGAGTGCTCATTAGCAGTTGTCTTTACTTCATTCTTTGAATAAAAAATCATGCTTTTACAAAACTCTTTCAAAATATCCCATAACATGTTAGGATCACTATAACCATCAAAATTCACCTGTAACGAAGCAATATCAAATTTAATATATTTAGATGTTTGAGGAAACAAACTAGGAACAAAATTTTGATTTGATGATGTGGGTGACATCAAGTTAACGGTTAATAATTCACCTATATTTACATCCTCCTTATCATTCGAATTAAAACAAACTTCATAATCATCATCATCATCATCAATACCTTTGTAATCTTTAGATAGGGACATCATCATCAATATCATCATCAATATCATTGTAATCATCATCATCATCATCATCAATATCATCCCTAATTCTGGATCATCTCCTTGGACATCATCATCGTACATCTCTTCCACCCCATCACGGTCATGTAGTCTATCCAGTATTGCATCATCATCTCCACACAAATCATCATTACCTAGTTCAGAACCCAAATGATTTGGAGGACTTACATTATCAAGGTTATCGTTGGGGGTAAAGTCCTTACTATACTCAACATACAATTCAATGCTTTGCAATCCTTGAACTTTTCTAGCTTGGTTAAGCAAGCATCATTCTTAATTTCTACACACCCGAATCTTAATCCTCCATACTCTGAAAATGGATTTCGAAATTGTATTTTCCTAATTATTTGATTTTCATTCAACCCTATGACAAGTCTCATATTAAACATCAGTGAGTTGAAATCCAAATAAATGTTGTTAGGTATCTGCATCCAATTGTTGTATCCAAATTCATAATCAACCCCAATTGTAGTTTCAACTACTCACCCGCCCTAGTAAATAATTATTCTATCAAGTATCGTCATGTTTACTAAAAAAAAAAAATTGGATCGTATCGTTAATATCAACATTCAAAACTATATATATTTAATTGTGCCTAATATAGTCATATTAAATTAAATATAATCATGTAACATATATATCATATGATTCAATTGTGATATTTGAGTAAAAGTCTAATATATGGAACAATATAACTAAACCAATGCAACTAGATCATAAAAATGTCAAAAAGGAATTTCATATAATAAAAAATTTTAAATTTATAATTTGAAAATTTATGTAACATTGAAATTGTTGGTATCCAATGTTAGTTTAGCAGTTAATTTTTTTTTTCAAACCAATGCAAACTTCATGATTAATTAAATTTAAATATATTAAAAACGGCTAATGATTTTGATGTATCATTTCTATCATCAAATAATTCATTGTAAAATAATCAATAAAAAAAATCTCTTGCCCAATTAATTTAGGATTTAAGGATGACACAATAATCAAGATAATTAATTAAATACACATATAAATATAGCTACAATTATTTATACTCCTAATAAATATTATTGTTATTTCAATGTATATATTTAAAATTCATACTTCTTATTGTTAGGAAATCATAGAGATCACTGCAAACAAAAACACGCAGCGGAAAAATATTTGATCTCTGATTTCCCACCAGGATCCATGCTGTTCGTTTAATTCGACAAAAGTGTTCAAAGAACTAACCTGTTGATGATTCGAAATCACAGTTTGGAAGAGATGCCTCGATCGCGAAACACCCTCTATCGCGTATCCACACGAATGCTACCGTTTGGAGTGCTAGCTCTCTGCAACAGCGAAGGCTGGAAAAACGTTTTCTCTAAAAACGTATTAGGGTTACCTTTTTCGTTCCTCTTTGTTTTATTGTTACCTCTGAGAAGACTTAACGTCTGGAGTGAATATAATCACTCCAGAATCCAATTCAAAATTGGATACGGAAAGTCAAATTCAGAATCCAAGTCTAATTTGGATTCTGAATACATTATCTAATAATATATATAATTGGATAAGGTAAGTCAAATTCAGAATCCAAATCTAATTAGGATTCTGAATATATTATCTAATAATATATATATATATATAAACGAAAATAATAATAATAATAAATATTAATATCTAATATTAATATTATTAATATTATATCCAGCCCAAAACTCATTCTTGTGTGTGACCCGATAGGCCCATATTAATTGGCAGTCAATTTAATCTCTATTAAATCAACAAGTCATAATTGGCCTCTAGCAAGGTGTTACAACTACCCAATTAATATAAGGAATGTCCAATTTGCCTAATAATAGTATATGCATTAATCCCTTTGTCACACGATATCTAGCTTGAACATAAGTCATGGTCAACGTCATACTTATATTGTCCAAACTTATGATTACTCGATCTCCAAGTAGACTGATAAAAACAAATGAAATTGATCACACTATCAATTCATTTGAGCACGGCCATGCATTTCACAGTCTCACTTATCGAGGGGCCCAAAAGATATCTCTCTCAAAGAGAGGGACAAATTCTATCTTGATTGTTCATTATCCTCTACATAATTTCTATCATATATGAACATAACCTTTATTACTATCCAGTTACGGATAATGTTTGATCATGTCAAAATATAATAGTCCTTATATTGGAAACTATGACAATCTCAAGTCAAAGAATTAATACATAACTATCATGAGATTTACTTATGACACTAACCCATGTAGTAATCTCATGATGGGTCTATTCAATACATTGTTCTCTAACAAGTATCTATGAAATTGATTTGTATCACTATACACATAACCATCTAATGATTATCAAATCAATGTTCATACTGGTTAAGAATTATTTTTTTTATCTCTATAACAATAATAAACCAGGGACAAATATTAAAATTGTGTAACATGCAAACAAACAATAATGATAATAAAACCTCATTTATTAATAATGAATGTATAACATAAAGATCCAAATAAATGGCCTAGGGCACATACACTAACACTTATTTATTCATATAACTATTGAATATGACTAAGAAAAATTTACACTTGTATAACAACACCTAGTTGTTTATTTTTTTCAATCCTCATGAATATCATAACCATTTCAATATATACATATCAAAATTTTACTTTAAGCTTATTCATGTAATTAATTCCGAAATATATATTTAAAATTATAATACTTTAAATACTATGTACATTTTAGCTAATAAAATAAAACTTTACTATATATAGTTAAATGAAATTTTAAAAATTAATATTAATTATGGTATATTTTTTCATTCAAATTATTTTAATGTTATTCCTAAACCATAAAAAAAGGTATATAAGTTTATGAAAAACTTAAGTCATCAAAATTTAAATTTTTTTTGTTAATGTTATCCCTAAAACCTAAAAGATAAATTAAAAGTTTATGAAAAAACTAAAAATCAAAAAATTAATTTTAAAATTTTTAACATTCATCTCATAACCCTAAAAAAATTATTTAATAGTTTATGAAAAAATTGAAAAAATAATTTTAATGTTATCCCTAAACCGTCAAAATATTAATTATATATTCATGAAGAATTAATCAATAAAAATAAATTTTAATGTTATTCCTGGACCCTAAAAATTAATTATAAGTTTATATTTTAATTTAAGAAATTAAAACAAAAAATTATTGTTGTCCCAATAAATTAATTATAAGTTTATGAAAAAATTTAAAAAAATTAATGTTATCCCTAAACCCTACAAAAATATTTGATTTTCTAGAAAAATTAATAATTAATTTTGATGTTATTCCTAAACCCTAAAAATTAATTATAACTTTTATGTTTTAATTTCAGAAATAAAAAAAAATATTGTTGTCCCTAAACCCTCAATAAATTATTTATAAGTTTATGAAAATTAAAATAAATTAATTAATAGTTTTCCCTAAACCTTAAAAAAAATTAATTATAACTTCAAGAAAAATTAATAATTAATTTTAATGTTCTCCCCAAACCCTAAAAAATAATTATAACTCCAAGAAAAATTAAAAATTAAAAATAATTATAATATTATCTCTAAACCCTACAAAAATTAATTATAACTTGAATAAAATTAAAAATTAATTTTAATATTTTCCCTAAACTCCAAAAAAATTAACTAAGGGTTTATGAAAAAAATAAAAAATAATTACAAGTTTATCAAAAATTTAAAATTTAAAATTTAAAAACTTATTTTTAATGTTATCCATTAAAACTAAATAAATTAATTATAAGTTTATGAACATTTAAAAAAAATTAATTTTAATGTTATTCATTTTAAAAATTGAAAAATTAATTTCAACATTTATCTCTAGCCTCTAAACAAATTAACTATAAATTTATGAAAAAATACACAAAATAATACAATAATTGCAAATAAAAAAGATATATGAATGTAAAAATAATAAATTATATGTAGCAAATAAAAAAATAAATAATTATAAGTTATAAATATCTTTTTGTGCTTCCAAAATTAATTAAAAATAACAGCAAAAAATATTATAAATATGCAACAGATTAATTATAAATTTATGAAACATATAAAAAATTATCAAAAAACATTAATAATAATTAAACAATTTCAAATTTAATGCAACATTTACCTTAAGAGTGATTTATGAAAAAAATTATTTAACATATTTTACCAAATTGATATTTAATAAAAAATATTAAAAATAAAATAGATAAAATATAAAAGGAAGAATTGAAAATTTTAGGATACGTGATAATATATTATTTAGGTTTATAAAATTTAAAGACAAAGGGTTTATACAAAAATATTTTGATTACATAAAAATTAAAAATTTTGCTCATTATAAAATTTTAGGGCACATAAAAAATATGCAAAGTAGAGCTAAAAAATTTGAGTCTACAAAACATTTAAACATAAAAATGTTTAAAATAAAAGAATTTGAGATATATATATTAAAAATATAGGGTATATAAAATTTTAAATATAAAAAATTTGGCCAAAACTGAAAATGTGGCTCAAACCAAAACTGTAGATTTCGATTTGAGTCAAATCTAAAGTTTCAGTTTGACTCAAATCGAAACCTATAATTTTGTTTTTTTATCATATAGTTTTGTTTTTTTTGTCAAACCAAAATACATAATTTCAATTTGCTATTAAACAGAAAGTTTAGATTTTAGTTTAACTCAAACTGAAATTAAAATTTCGATTTAAGATAAACTAAAATCTACACTTTCGGTTTGACTCACCTTCCACTCAAACCAGACAAATTTGATGTAAATCAAAATAATAAATATGCTAAAAATTAAAATAATATGTAAAAAAATGCAATTACATTTATTAATTTAAAAAAACAATATGTATACTACAAATTAAAAAATTCACATTTTTTAAAAATGAACTTATTAGTATCATTATTTAATAAATTAATTAATTATGTAAAAAATAGATCATGGTTTTTTTTTTTATTGATTTCAGTTCATGTATTTTTTTAAAAAACTAAAATTCGGATAAAGCAAATTTGAATAAATTTGATGCAATTAAAAGAGGCAAACAATTTTATTCTCAAAAATTTTAAAAAAAGTTATTATTTTTTATATGGAATTTAGTTTTTAAAATAGAAGAAAAATAATAATAGTAAATGTTTGATAAATTTTTATTAACTATAATTTGTTAAAAAATTTAATTCATAATTCTAATTTTCTAAACTAAAAAAATTTAAAATTTTTAGGATAGGATTTGAAAAAAAAAAAAAACATTTGAATTTGAATATGCTGCATGGATTAACATTTTTTCTGCAGTGAGACGTCAATTAATGCAGAGATTCCCACGCTAGTGGTGTGGGAATATGCTTGCAGTGAAACAAAAATCTCATATTTCAGTTTCACTTGATTTAAAAAAAAATTTATTTTACCTCAAACTGAATCTCATATAATTTCGATTAGAGGTGAGGAAAAATTAAAAAAAAAATTTCAGGCTTTAAACCGAAAATGAGATTTTCGGTTTAATATTTAACTTTTATAACTAGTAATAATGGAAGCAAGTCTCACATTTTGATAAGATGGGGAATTTGTTCCCACATTTTAGTGAAAACCTCGACCAACAAGTTTTTGATAAGTGTGTAGTGTGCAAAAGAAACGAGATATTAATAAAGAAGTTAAATCAAATTTATCCAGAAGCATCCGTCAGTAGCGTTGAGAGTTGAGACGACTAGCATAATTTTGATTCTCTAAACTGAAACTTCAAAGGTGAATCAAGATTTTTTTTTTTTTCTAAATCTCTTCATTTTTATTCTACAATATGTAGTGATTGTAAAGATTGTTGAAGGATTATTTTCATTTCCTCTGCGATTGGGTTCTGGCAAGGGAAGCGGCATCAACATCCGATGATGAATAGGCTTCCTTGAAGAACACATAAGAATTTGCTTTCATACTTGAAAAATGCAGCTTTTAAGAATAAGAATGCATCGATTCACTTTGTGCTTCAAATTCAAACGAGCCATTTTTGTTTCCTAGACAAAACTCGACTCATGAAATAATAAATAAACTGATGTATGTCTGTATGATCAAAATTGTTTTTATGGATGTTATTTTCTTTGGAATGATTTGAGAATTGTTTAATCAATGGTGATATTTGATATGTTGAAGGGAATACTGTTTTGGATGACGAAGATGAAGATGAGTATGAAGATAAAATGAAGATGAAGAGTAACATTTACTGCTAAAATTCTAAAGGGTGAAGAAGTTGGGCCCACAAAGTCATACTCATAACAAATAAACGGCAATCTTAACCCCATTAGATTAAAGATCAAATTTGATCTATTTTTAACAAAAAAAAATGTTATAAATGGATAAAAAAATATTAGAGTTCAATGTGAGAAATTACATATAGTTCAGGGTTATTTGTATATATTTTCCCATATATTAAATTTTATTAACACATATTGATATTTCATTTGCATCAAATTTTCTAAATTTCCTTTTTTCTACCCGATACATGTATATGTATACATGAATGATTTATCCTTCTCATTAATCAATATTCTATACCAATCCTACATGTAATTTTGTGAATTTCGAATTTTTTTTAAGTTTTTAATTAATAGTGTGCCTGATTCTTAGCAATCTAACTATTTCTGGGTGGGGGGTATTAAATTTAGGAATCGAGTTATTGTCTCTTCTTTTTCTCAATCTATCCGAGTAGTGACTTCATGGCTTAGACCTACATTCTTTAAGACTGGGGCCTAACAATATTGAAGACATAATCATCGGGTGTTAGGGTTGAAATTCCTGGCTCACATAACTTCACATCTAGCTGCTTCAAGCTATTTCCATAGAGTTTTTATTGATTTGCATAGCATAGCCTAAAGAACAAAGAACTACCATGGATAATGTGATGAGTTACCAATTCAGTGAGTATTTAAAGCAATTAGTATGAAATTAAAGTTCAAGATGTATTCATAGAATATTTTTTGTGGTTTATGACAAGCATCGATATTTTATTCAATCTCTAGATTTCAGATTCAAAGTCAAGTGAAACTCTGAACGCAATTAATATTTTAACCTTTTATGTTTTGAATCAGACAGAATTTTTAAGCACGCTTACTTTTGAGTGGTTTTTTACCTACATTATGAAAATTTTCAATTCAATTCATTGATATTATAGATCAAATATTTTAATTCTATCTTTAAATTTTCTTTACCACACTGATTCCAAAATTAAAAATAAAGCCGAAAAGCTATTTATAAATGCTCAAGAATATATATATATATATATATATATATATTCTGGTAACAATAAAAAATAACAATTATCATTGGCAATTAAATAATATAAATTGATTAATGGATCAAACAGTGGCTTTCAATTACATTCACTTTCAAAATGACAGATCAAAAAAATATTTTGGTATTGATATGTATATGACTATCACGTATTCATATTAGAACCCACAAATTCACATTCAAATTCATATTCACACAATCAGATATAGGGTATTAATTTCTTTCTTTGTTCATACTCTATGTGTACATAGCCTAATTATTTGACCTTAGTAGGGATGGGCTTCTGTCATATTAAGTTAGGGTTCGCATATTGGAGGTGTGTTTCAAAAGGCTTTTTCTCATAATAGTTTCAAAGATCCGAGGTAAGTCTCAAAAGACTCTTCCTTTTAACAAATTTAGTAAACATATTAGGGCTTTTATAATAGCATTCAATATGATAGCAACAATTTGCTCAAAGTTCAGATGTTCATTATCAGAAATGTTTACTGGGTCATAAAGTGATAGGAATAGGTTTCCAATGTGCTTTATTTATTCATAGGAATAATTATTTATTTAGATAATTAGTAGTCAATCATCACTATCAATACAATTCTTCGTAGCCTTTTATTTGCACTTAAGCCTTATTAGGGTTGTGATTGTCCCTATGATTAATTAATGATATACCAATATATTTTATGTTATACTTCAAGTCCAGTAGGAATTAACTTCCTTGACTTTAATGAGAACCTAAATTCCATAGTCTAAATCACTACAAGATAAATGTCAATTAGTGACTTAAATTAGGGATGATCCATTATTAAACTATGATAGATTTGCGAATATTTGCAATAGATTAGCAACAGATTTAGTGACAAAAAAATCTATAGTTAAATTCAAAGCTAAATCTGTACATAATTAGATCCCTAGTTAAATCTAGAGCCAATTGTTGGCACCAAAAATTTAGCAACAAAATTAAGGTATTTGTCCCTAAAAGTCAATTTTAAAAAATTTAGCCTATTTTCTTATCGTCGCTAAATAGCAATAATCACTATATGTCTCTAATGAATTAAATTATTGAATTTAAAAAAAAAAAAGAATAAGTGACGACAAAAATTCATTGCCAAAGAATATATTTATTTATTTTTTATAAGAAAAAGAATTAGCAACAAGCATTGACCACTAATGTTGAATAGCACTGGCTTTTAGTGACGGACATAGTTCGTTTGCTAATGTTGAGTTTTTGGCTTTTAGCGATGAACAAATTCCATCGCTAAAATCCTAAAATTAACTATTAAAATCTCCATTGCTAGCCTTTTTTTTTTAAATTTCTTTTTTCTTCTTTGTTTCTTTATTTCTCTCTCTCT
This sequence comes from Garcia nutans, assembly GCA_947685225.1. Taxonomy (NCBI): domain Eukaryota; kingdom Viridiplantae; phylum Streptophyta; class Magnoliopsida; order Malpighiales; family Euphorbiaceae; genus Garcia; species Garcia nutans. Next base: position 22,565,165 of record CANTUV010000007.1, on the reverse strand, counting down.
CTCTCTCTCTCTCTCTCTCTCTCTCTCCTTCTTCTTTCTTTCTCCTTTTTCTTCTTTTTTTTCTTTCTCCTTTCTCTTTCTTTCTTCTCTCTCCTTTCTCTCTCTCTCTCTCTCTCTCTCTCTCTCTCTTTTATAGCCGCTAGTCAAAATTCTCAATGGTCATCCATCCATCGATTGAAGGTATATATATATATTTTCAAAATATTTATTTATTTTTTAAATTAGTCATTATATTATGTTTTAGTAGAATAGTTTATTCGCCAGATAATTTTTAGAATAAATAAAATACTATATTAAATAAAGAATATTTAGAATAAATAATTTTTAAAAATTATTGGTGGAATATTTTATTAATGAAGTCATATTTTACATATAATTTATTAATTATTCTAGTTATATTTTTATTATTATCAATTATTTTGGTTATACTTTTATTATTATCAATTGAATTTAATGAATCCTGTTAGCCAAACCATTGGCCTCTATTTTGATCTTAGGCAATCAAATTGAATAGGACTAATATTTATACTAAGTTACTTTTTGCATAACATAAATTGTTAAAGAATTCTCCAAAGCCTGATTGGATCAGTCAGGCCGACCAAACTCAGAAAATCAGTCGGCCATACATAGCTAAGGAATGATGATACCGAACTGAGTGCACCTATACCGAACTGACGAACAACGAAGTAACGAGCATAAAAATTCCAAAATCAAGTTGACCAGACTGGAGATTTCATCGAGGACGAGCTTATCAGACAAAGCACTAGCTGATTAGATGGCATGTGCTAACCAGATAGAGCACGAGCTGAGCAACGAACTTAGCATACCAAGCCTTAACTAATAGAATCAAGGACAAGCATATCAGACCAAACTCAAGTCAAGGTATCCAGAAGAGTTCAACCTTAATGTCACTCCCATTTTATGAATGGACTTCATGCCTTGATTGGACCATCAGGCGGTCCGTCCATACCATAGCCTAAGCTAAAATCTCAAAGAATCTAGTAGAGCTCACAATCACTGATAACTCCAAAAACTTTAGCATTTCACGCCTGGTACGAGCGGACCTGATACAGTCTGAGTGCTTCTAGCTAGAGCTAAAAATCCAACAAGTTCCAATAGAGCTCACAATCGTCAAATACTTTTAAAATCTCAGCATACCATATGAAGACCAACTGGACCAAACTATTCCTGAGCATACCACTGGTAGGGGGTTTAAAAATTATAACTGTTATCCACTCAATTAGTGGATGCAATGTGTACTAGCCAATGGAGAACTTTTGTCAAAAAAAATTAGAGAGCACGACCAGACCGAGCTCAATCTGACAATGCCGAGCCCAAGCAGACGTAACCAAGCCCAGTCCAACCATGCCTAGCCTAAGCCAATCGAACTAAAGGCATTCTGACCATGAACCTACTAAAAAAAGTGAAAAAAGTGGGAGACAAGAATTAAACATGTTAGCTCCCACTCTAAATGGCTAATTGAATACTTGAAAGCTATAAATACCATAAGAAACCATATTTTTTCATAAGATTGTGATTGTAATAGCCAAGTTTAACATCTTTCATTTCTTTGCATCAAAATTTATACTTGTACTCTTTGAGTGTTGGGTGTGAGCATTGAAACACCATTGTAAGTTTGAGTGTGAACTTTGAAACACTTAATTTTAGAGTGAGCCTGGGAAAACTCTTATTTGGGTTGTGAGAAAAATTCTCAAACTTTGTAAAAGTTTGGTGTGAGTCTATGGAAATACCAAGTTAGAGTTGAGCTTGTAAAAACTCAAGATTAGTGGAACCTTAAAAAGTTGTTAAGGAAGTGGATGTAGGATTTGAAGTAATATGAACCACTATAAACTCTATGTGTTCATTCTTCTCTACTCTCCTTTCTTGCTTTGTTCCATCTTAAATTTTTAATTTACCATCACTTCTTCAAATCAACCAAAACACCCCCTCTTGGTTTCTGTCTTGGGACAACAATTGGTATCAGAGCCTCAAAATTTCAAGAAGCTTAATTGTGAAATTTGATCCATAATGGCAACCACCTTTTCTTCTACCTCAACTTCTCATTATCATGGAAATCTCAACTCATATCGCAGACCCTACGTCAATGGAACAGATTACTCTTATTGGAAATACAAGATGAATTTGTTTCTCGATTGTGAATGATTTGAGCTTTGGAAATTTATGCAAAATGATGGAAACCTCCTACTCATAAGGTTGAAGGTATTCAAGTGCCTCTTCCTAGAGAAAAATAGATGGATGCTCAAGAAAGAGCTTACTACAAGAACAATTGAGCATCCTCCATCTTGGTGAAATCCATATCTAGAGAAGAAGTTGGAAAAGTCCAACATCTTACTTATATTGATAGCATTTGAAAAACTCTTGAAAATTATTATGAAGGTACTACCTGTGAGTGGAGATTTTTGCCTCCACTCTCGGTGGAATGGTTCTTGCGACTTTGGCACTGTTAGGCTCAGGGCCTTAGAGAACACGGGCCTAAGCCCGGAGAAAATGGAGTCACCACCCGGATGGGCTGGAAAAAAGAAAGGGGTGGATGACTCGATTTCTAAGGAATCCCCAACCCTCTAATGGGTTCGAAAAGTTGAGTATGTGTGGGAAAGGTGAGAAATGACCCAGCTCCCTCACAACACCCGGATAATTGGAACCGGCCTCCGTTTTAGTTCTTAATATTATAAAATTCATAAATACAATGATATTATCCATACTACATGCAACAATTAAAATAAAGCATCATTATATTAAAATCAAAGCAATGTTCAAACAAAATAAATAAATGAACACCCATCCGAGGATGGAAAAATGTCGTTAAATCGTCTAATGTCTAAAACTAATAGGACACCCACCGAAAGGTGGAAACATGTCCTTTACATTAATCCCAAAATATAAAAATAATTTAAATTACATGAAAATTAATATTAATGAGGTACCCAATCATGGAAACATACCTCTTACAATTTTAATAAACAAATAATAATTAAAAAAATATTTATCCATGATAAATTAAATAAATCAAGTATTGAAATTAAATAAATCAATCATCAAAATATATAATAAACTACATAATCAAATCTAAAATTAAATAAAATAATAAATATATAAATTTAGGTTTACATCTTGAATTAGGATTTTAATCAAAATTAGGGTTTAGAATTCTTATGGAAAAATATTAGGGTTTATGAAAATAGGATTGAATGGAATTAGGGTTTAACTAAATTTTAGGTTATGATCTACATATTAGATTTTTGAAAAATAATTTTAGGATTTTAAATAAAGGCTAGGGTTTTGGTTTTCAAACTAGGGTTATATGGTTTTAGAAAGCAACATTAGAGTTATAGGTTTTTTTTTTGTTAGGAAAATTAAATTATGCTTTTGGATTTTCGGATTAGGGTTTTACAAAGTATAAAATGCTTAAATTAAGACTTTAACATTTTGAAAATTTTGATTGAGGTTTATAAGTGAAAATCAGGAACTTGAATTATTTAATTAAGATTAGATTCTATGATTTAAAATTTGGAACAAATTGAATACTGAAGGTAAGACTTATTGAATGAAATTCCCAAAGTTATGTTTAATGTAATAATAACAATATGCTCAATTAACAAAATAAGAGGAATGAAAATTTAAGCTAAATGAATTAATGAAGATGTACCTATGCCGTAGTCTCATCCAATTTTCAATGTGTTGAATCAAATATGATGTTTATTACAGCCTGAATCAACTCTTGTTATTGGTGGAGGAAAACAACTGCTTGAGACAATTGTTATATTGTTACTGTTTACTCAATTGCTTTTTGATGATTAGGGTTTCATAAGACTCTTATCCTTGCTTTCCTTTACTGCCAGTTTATTAATCCTAGTTGCTCCCTTGATTTTCGATATTGCTCTCTCTCTTTTACTGCCAATATGTTAATTCCTCCCGATTTGTTCATCCCCCCTTTGCCTATCTGTGTTAATCACATATTTATAGGGAAACCAACACTTTAACAAAAACTTAATATGACTCTCATGAGTTAATTAGGAAGTCTAATGGCCAGTATAATTATGTTTAGGACTCAGATTAAAGGCCGAAATCGACATGGAGTGCACTCATATCAATTTGGGCTAGCCAAATCGATATGAAATTGCCTCATATCAATTTGGCTTGCCAAAATCGATATGAGGCACTTGCCCATATTGATTTGCCAAGCTCAAATCAATATGGGTACCCATATCGATTTGGCCCTACCAAATCGATATGGGCAGTATGGGAAAACCAACTCGACCAAAACCATTAATTTTGACTCAAACCGATCCAAAATAATTAAATTTTCAGCCAATATTTTTGCAATTTTGATATAACTTCAAATTTAATTCTAAAATTAGGTTTAAGAAATATGTATTTATAATGGACCAACATAAACCTTTTAAATTTAAACCGGTCCAAATTTAAGGGTCTACAGTTTGCCCCCTGCTTGAACGATATGAGACTTGGTTAAAGAGAGTGAAAAGCAACACGATTTTGAGCAGATTTTGGATGAGAATGGATTCTCGACCACTGTCCATGATCATGCCAAATTAGCATTTTACATTTAACATAACTCTTAGTTACATTCCACTTTCTATAGTTATAGATAAATTTCTACACAAGATTATGAGTTCCAACTATACAACCCATAAATCTTGCATGTATCTCATGAAACAAAACTATCAATCTCACCAAAACTATCTGACGACTATGTTATCTCAGGCCCATTCCCGTGGATAACAAAACTAATCTGCCAATACACTAAACAAGTCACATGGCCATGTTAATTTAATTAACATATCCATGTATAATAAATCTCTTTTACTTTGAATAAATTATCTCGCCACTTTGCAACACAACTACATGTCCTCTATAATCATACTGAATAAATTTCCTTCTATCTGTCAACACAATTGATAAATTTACATTTTTAACAGGTATTCAATTAGTTCCACATAAATTTTTCCTTATTGCTCAAATTATTCACTTAACTCAAACTTACTCTTTAATATCATATAACTACTCATGCACTCTTTATAATTGAATAAATATTTTCAATATTTCAATTCTTTAATTTCTATATCCAAATAACCATTTCTTTCCAACAACACATTTCATCTCAAATTAAATAATTAACATACCAAGTATTCCTTAAATCATGTATATATATACCATATTAAAATCTTACTTCTTTATTTACTATTCCATTTCCAATATATCTCTTATAAAAATTCTCATTTATTCCTTTTTCATAATAATTTTACCAAATAAAACTCAATGCGCTTGCATAAAATTCCATTAAATCAAATTCCATTCCTCTTTAGTCAAACTAATTTTTTCCATTTGCACACTCTTTTCATTATAATTCTATTTTCCTTATAATCTCTTACTTATACACATTTTTGTCACAATATACTATAACCAACATAATTCGTTTAAATAAACATCATGTCATATATAATTTTTACTCAATAGTAAATATTTCATTTTCTTTTATAATCTTATAACTCAATTATAGCATTATTCTCAAATTCATTCTCTTATAACTTATTTCACAAACACATTTCAATAATCAATAATTTCAAAATTAGTTTTACTTAAGTAAAACTCCACTTCTTTAATTCATCAATTAAACTTAACAACTTTTTCCACATTATTTCTTTCTCTTGCTTTACTCTCATGTGGAACCTCATTTTTCACACTATCATCTAACTCATATCATTCAAATACATGACATCATAAACCACATAATGCCACATCCAAGACCAACCTAGGTGTCAATGCATATGCATGTATCACAACTCGCTTCACTTTTCTAAAATTTCCATTTCTTTTTCAAAACTCACTTAGGCTGAGAATCTCAAACCTAAACTCTGATACAAAAATAATTGTAACACCCCTATACCCTATATACATACCATACATATAACCCGTATATGTATAATATGCATATAAAATATAAGGATGTTACTTTACATTACTGTTTAAACCCTTACTTTAGTCCACATCAATTATATTTTTAATAAAAGAACATTTCCCATTATCAAATCTCATTCTTTCAAAAGTAACATTTACAAAACCATTATACTTTTCATTAGATCACATATATATAAATTTAAATTGTCTTTTCCAAAATTCACTTATGTACATATACATTTTTGTCAAAAAATACAACATAATAAAATTGTACATGCATGCACCACCTTCTAGTTGGTCTCAAAACACCTTACTCTTCTCATGGCACAACTGTTTGACTCCCATAACAATAATCTACTCACATGTGCGATTTACATAACCGTACTAATCTTGAAAGCTTGTTGGTACATATAAATAGCATATATATACATTATAGAAAATCACACTCACATCGCTAACATCATTTATCATCATATTCTTATCATGTTTCTCATTTCAATGCACTTTTCATAGCTTTTTACTATTTTCATAATTTATACAAATCTCTAACATAAACCATAATTCAATGAATTATCATAACATTCATGAAACAATACACTCAATTTCCACAAACATATACATATTACACATCACATTATATTTCCATAATCTCATTTTCAATAACAAGACTTAGCTCTGCTAAAGTCTTTCAACAACTCATTTCTCATCATTTAGCATATTTTCTCATTTCACATTCCTTTTCAGTAATTTGCATATGTATTGTGATCAGTAATTTGATCTTGTGTAAGATGTTTCTTCACCTTCAATCTCAGCTTCAGAACTCTCTTTTTCACTCTAAAAGTCGGCTCTAGGTTGTAAAGAATGAAAATTAGATCCCTAATTCACACTTCAGCTTAGCTTTTATAGTGCATATATTTTCACCTGACACGCTTAGTGACACGCCCATGTCACTGGGCGTGTCACAGCTTCTGTGAATCGTTGTAATAGGCATGCTCTGTGATACACCCATATCACTGAGTGTGTCAATGCTTCTGTATGGCATTATCAAGGGCACGTCCATTGACACGCCCATGTCCATGGGTGTGTCACTTGAAGAATTTTTCTCTTTTCCTGTACTTTCATCCGTAATTCCTCAGAAATGACCATAACCTCAAAATACCGAGAATTCCTAAAATTAACCCTAAAAAGCACTTGAACAAACAAATTAAACTCAATTGGATAATAATCATATTAAGAAATAGGGGCAAAATATCATCAATTGTACACTTATCAAATTCCCCCATATTTAAGCTTTTGCTTGTCCTCAAGCAAACTAAATCACTATAATAAGTAGAAATGACGAACCCCTCTATATTCAAAAAGAAAAGAAAAGTTTGACGATTCTCAAATCAGAAAACCCGAGGTTCTCAACCAAAAACTAATTCACAATCATGACAGCTGAATCAAGAAGTTTCAAAACAAAAATTTCACAGACCTAATGTAACATCAGAGAATTATAAAAACTATTCTTAGAAAATTTTAGACCAATTTCACAGACCTAATGTAACATCCTCTGACAATTCTTATATAAAAACTATCAGAGAATGTTATACGATACACTGTTCGCGCTCCAATCAATTCTTAGAAAACTCTCATCATAAATAAAAATTTTCAAATAATAATAAAATCTGTATATCATAACACTTATAGATCCAACTTTTAGATCAATTTCCAATATCTCCAATAATTCGAATAGAAATTATAAATCAGATAAACTTTATAAGTTCATCAAATTAAATAAATAAACAATACATTTTTTTCATGATACTCATTCACTAGAATCTCAAACTTCATTCTCTAAATACATATATCCTCTTATGTTTACAATTTTATACAATCTCTCAAATAGCCAAACTGAAGTATCTATATACATACACTTTATAACTTATGAATACAATAAACACAAGATCTTCATCTGTTCTTATCTTGCTCCGATGTCCTGATACCTGCGTGTCAGAAAATAATTCTAACACGCTAAGCAAAGCTTAGTGGTGCTTTTATATACATATTTTATCACTTAATATTAAAGAAATATGCTTATGAAAAATATAGTAATAACACTTAGTTTTAAGAAGTATTTCAATATATGAACTAATTTCATTAACAAATCAACATACCATGCTAATTACACAAAATAATAGCTATCCATGCATAAAAGTTATCATGTAATACAATACTTTCGGTACTGCAACTTGTCTCGTTAAGAATTATTTTATTCAAGACTTGCTTTCTCATTTGATAACATTGTTCACAATACGCTTATTTTGTTTTTCAATCAGTCTTCCTTTTCAAGTTCACATATAGGATTATTTCATTCAATCTATATTTTTCAGCACTTACATCCAGTACTATACTTTAGAGCACTTTGTATCTCACATCATGATATACACTTTCAATCATTTGATATACTTTAGAGCACTTTGTATCTCACAGCATTATATACACTTTCAATCATTTGATATACTTTAGAGCACTTTGTATCTCACAATATTATATACACTTTCAGTCATTTGATTAATTCAATACATTGAGCATAACATTTTCATTACGTGCATCACTTCTACACTGTAACACAATACTTCAATTTTAAGTCATTGACTTATATTATTATTTTACATTTCTTTCATTAGTCACAACTATCATGTCCACATATATTTTCATTACTTATGCCCATACATACTAAACTTAGATCATAGGTTTAGATAACATGTTAGTGTAGCAATCTCAAGAATTTATAATGGCAATTATGCCCACTATCATTGATAACACAATGTGTCCATTCAAGGCACGAGGTGCCCACTATCACTGTGGCTATCCATCCTCTGGTTAGCCATTCAATCCAAAGCTAGATATAAATTTAGTATGATTTGGGCAATTCATTAATTTTGATGAATACTACATTGTTTATTTCATTTCATTAGTACTATACTCTTATCAACATTTGGTAGGATATATATGTGTGTCACTTGTCTAAAGTTTATCACTTGTTTTCATACGTTTAACACATTAACACAAAAGTATGGACTATACACATATGAGTCTCATGTCATTGATTAACACCCACTTGTTTATATAAACACTCACTTGTTTATATAAACACTTGTTTATATCATTTCACTTGTTTATATCCTTTCACTTGTTAATATCATTTCACTTGTTTATATCATGTCACTTGTTTATATCATGTCACTTGTTTATATCATGTCATTGGTACATTACTCTTAGCAACATTTAGTATGCTATACATATATGTCACTTATCTAAAGTTTTTCACTCTTTTTCATACATTTAACACATACACATGAATTCTCAATACAAAAGTATGAATTATTCACATATTAGTCTCATACAAGGCCCGTAGATCACAAAATATAAGCCAAAAACAGTATTTAAGTCCCTACGGTCGTGACCTCACAACCCCACGACCGTGGGATAGCAAACGAGTCTGTCCACTTTATTTTAAAACCCCCACGGTCATGGCCTTCAAGGGCCACGGTCGTGGCATTGTAACTTGCTCTGTTTTATCGAATTTTTTTTGAAGAAACAGTATCACTTTCAATCCCACGGTCATGGCACTCATTTGCCACGGCCGTGGCATTGATTTTGAGACCGTTTTCGGAGTAAAATCATGTATTCTGCACTTTTAACTTCATTAAACACAAACATGTTTAAGATCTAAGATAAAAAATGTATCAAACTCAAAGTTTTGATAGAAAAAGAATTCATATCAAATATTTTATCACAACTTCACTCAATTAAACTTTCAATCATTTCCTATGAATAAAACCAATATCAAACCATTCAATTCTCATAAAGGTTGAGTTAAGGATCAAAACCCATCATATAAAAGTTATTTTTCACTCATCAATCTATTTAATCAATACTTTCAAGAAATATATCATTATACATAACTCAATCATTCAATTAAATCAATAAAACTCATAAGAATTCATATTTTTGCAAAGTATAAATCAAAAGCACATACCTTGTTGATAATCACCACTTTTCCAACTTAATCTTCTCAACACTTATATTTAGATGTGATCTTATCTTAGTTTTGATTCACATCATAGAAAGAAAGAAGAAAGAAGAAACTTTGGTGGTGTTGGTGATGGTGGCGTGGAGAGAAGAAGGAAATCAGAAATTTCCACACGCATACACCTATACACACACACACACACACACACACATATATATATATATTTAATATTTTTAATCCAGTGAGGGAATGCTCATAATAACTATGGTGTACCCTCATTCTTAACCGTTGATTTTAAATCGAGTTTTAATCTCGTAAAACAGTAAAAATACTCTTTTCAGTAAAGGTTTAAGCTATACACTATACTATTCTTTACGTATAACATTTATCCACAACACTTTTGTCACTATACACTATGCATTTTTCAATGTTTGTTAACACGTTCCTGCTTAACATCTTGACCATTACACCTAAACCCTAAAAATCCAGGGTTAAAAGATTGAGCATAAAATTCCAGAAAATCCAAAAGTCATGAACAAAGTACGAAAAATGTAAATTTTCTCTTAAGTTCTTTAACCCCTTTTTTTTATTTGTATATACACATATATATATATACATTTTTATTATTTAAGGAGCCCGACTTGTTTGAACTGATACTAACCTTTTGACACGAAGGTAAACATTTGTGATGCTGACCCCCGGTTACTCAGCCAGAATCACCATTCAAATGGCTACTAGCACTATTCATGATTCCAACTCATTTGTTTTAATTCAAGAGTAAAAATCAGCGGAACAGGGATAAATTTTCAAAGCTCCTTTTATTAGATTTATTTATTTATTTTAACTGTTCAAGGGTCAGTAACTTAAGATATTAAAGTTGTCATTCTAAGTCCGACTCAAGAATTTAAGGAATTACAACATGCTCAAAAATGTAACTAAGGTTTTAAACTTCAGATGTGTCCAATTCCCATCAATCCACTACCTAATTATAGCTATTACAGTAGATCCTTAGCAATTGATCAAGATAGCCAAGTTAACCTCAATAAGAAATTGTCATTTAGAAAATCACAAATTAATTTAATACTTAAAGAGGAACCGTTTCAATTCACACTATTATAGCAATCTATCTTACTTGAATCCAAAAACAATTTGTAGAACTTAATTGAGACAAATGAATTAAATGGAAAGAATGAAATAATAGTAACTCAATCAAGAAAGTATAACTCTGCCCCACACTTAAGACCCACATTGTCCTCAATGTGTGTAACATCCAAAATTTTTTGAAAATTTCTAATTTTTGAAAAATTTGATAAAATAAATTATAATTTGAAAGGATAAATTAAATTAATAGTTTTAAATAAAAAATGAAGGGATTTTAAATGAAAAAGTGGAATATATATGATATATATGCAAAATATACATAACATATATAAAAGTCAACACTTTTTAAAAGAAAAAGGTATTTTGGTAATTAAATATTATAAATTCAAAATTAATAAAATAATTCAAAAATAAAATTTTTTTGAATGGAAGAGGGAAATTAGGACTTTTAATTTATTAAAAAAATAATTAAATAATTAAATATTAAATTATTTTAATATATATATATGTGTGTGGTTAAAAAAAAAGATGAAAGAAAAAAAAATATTAAAAGTCTTCTTCTTCTTCTTCTTCTCCTTCCTTTGGCCGAATTTTTCATGGGAGTTAGACCAAGAATTTGATTCTTCCATACTCCATAAATTGAAGGAATTAACAAGTTTCAAGTGGATTTTTGGTGATCTTCACCAAAATTAGTAAGTTTCCATCTCTTTTCTTTGAATTCCTTGGAAATTTGGATTATGTGAGTTTGGAGATTTTGATGTAGTATGTTATAATTGTTGGAATTGGTGTGTATGATGTTATTTTGGATAGTTAACAATGATTCTAAGGTTAGATTGAAGAGATGATGGAGTTTGGTTAAAGAATGATGAAGAGAGAGAATTTAGGGTTATGGATTTTTAGGGTTTTGAAAACATGAATTTTAATTGTGCAAATTGGTTCTAAATGAGTTGTTTTGATTCATAAACAAGTATTTTAAAGTCAAATATTGGATTTGGTGGTGTTGGGTTGGAGTTTGAGAATGGAAGTGAAAATTTAGGGTTTTGGAAAAGTGATTTTCCAATGTGGTTGAATTGTGTGATTTTATTTGTTTAAGCATGTTGTTTAGTGTTAAAAGTGATGAATATAAGCTTGGAATGAGTAATGGATTGTGTTGGAATGGAAAACCTTCAATGGGGGGAAGGTTATGCCATTTTTGAGATTTTGTATATAAGAGTGTATTTTTATAATATAAATGATTTAAATGTATTAAAATATGTTTTTAATAATATAAATAAACTTAAAACACTAATTTAATTGTAGTAGAATAGAATTCTAATGTTGAACTAAGGAAAGGCCAAATTTTTGGAAATTTGTAGGAGTGATGTGTAATTATGGTTTAATGTTGGAAATGCCATTAAATGTGATACTAAATGATTATTTGTTATCACAATTGGTTTAGGCATTGAGGGAGGTTGATTTGCTTCATCCAAGTGGTGAAGGGCAAGTTGGAAAGATTGGATTGAAGGTTGTTTTTAGCTTGCATTGGGTTGCTAGTGGAGGTATGTACAAACTTTGAATATAATGTCTATGTTTGCTAGTGAGGCGTCTGTTCCTATGCCTGTGAGACCAGTAGCTGATGAGGTTCCGCTTGGCTAGGTATGGCATATGGTAGAGTTGTTGAGGCAGGCTCCAGTTCCGCAGCCACCACAGCCGCAGCAGCAGCCGCAGTTGCCGGTGAGGTAGTATGATAAACTGAGAAAGTATGGGGCTGAGGACTTTGTTGGTACTACAGACCCTGCTATAGCAAAGCAGTGGCTAGACCGGGTTCAAAGGATATTTATTCAGTTACAGGCTAGTCCAGAAGAAGAGTTTGATTATGTCTGATCTCTTCTGCAGAGAGATGCATATAATTGGTGGAAGATGGTTCCACATGCTCTGGATGATCCACCAGTCCTGACCTATGATGATTTCTTGCGGGAATTTGAGCAGAAGTATACTTCGAGAGAGTATAAAGATGCAAAGAAGATGGAATTCCTGAGTCTGAGACAGGATACTAGGACAGTGACTGAGTATGAGATCGAGTTTATCCGGTTGAGTCACTATGCTGGTGGGATCATTTCTGACGAGTTTGATAGGTGTAGGAGATTTGAGGAGGGACTGAGACCCTCTATCATGTGCATCATTGCAGGCTCTCGGTATCAGGATTTCTCTCAGTTAGTTGCAGCTGCCAGGAGTATTGAGAGGGCGCAGAGTCATGCAGCAGCTGCCAGGGTTGAGGAGACTAGAGTTAGGAGACCCCAGAGTGAGGCATGGTCTTCATCAGTGAAGAGAGGCCGAGGGGGACATTTTCAGAGGTTTAGTAGGAGTCAGGGGCAGTTTGGCATGTCATAACAGTAGCAGAGATAGAGTCCTGCAATTTCAGTGGCTAGTGCTTCGACTCCAGTGGCTCAGAGACCTACTCCACCTACTTACGTTCATTGTGGTAGAGTACACGGAGTTGTCTGCTGGTGGAGAGGTTCGAGAGTGTGTTTTAGATGTGGGTTGTCAGACTATTTTATCAGAGATTGTCCCAAGCCACCAGAGGTTAGGCAGGTAGATACTGTAGCTTCTCGACCCAGTGTTAGAGGGGGTCGTGGTGGCAGAGGTTTTAGTAGAGGTGGTCGACCTGGGTTTAGTCAAAGAGGAGGCTCTACATTCTGAGGCAGTAGGCCAAATGAGGCTGGGCCATCTCAGCTGGTTTATGTGATGCAGAGGTAGCCGGATGCTTCAGCCGTCATTGCGGGTACATTTTCTTTATTTGGTATTTTAGTCCTTGCTCTATTAGATCCTAGATCTACGCATTCATACATAAGTGCATCCATCTTGCCTATGTCTGAATTGCAAATGAGTCCCTAAGATTTGATGTCTTGTTGACAAATCCTTTAGGGCATAGTGTTGTGGTGAGCAGGGTGCACCGATATAGTCCAGTTGTTGTTCAAGATGAGGAGTTTCTCGGTGACTTGATTGAGATGCCTTTTAGGGAATATGATCTAATTTTGGGCATGGATTGGTTATCTAAGCATGGGGATGTGGTAGACTGTCAGAAGAAATGTGTTACTTTGAGAACACGGGATGGTAGGGATGTTATAGTATCTAATGAGCAGAGGTATCTTTCATCTATGTTTATTTCAGCTGTTTCAGCTGGGAGAATGATTCGAAAGGGATGTGAGGCTTATCTTGCTCATGTTGTAGATACTAGAGTAGTGGGATCCCTGCTTGAAAGTATACCCACAGTTGCTGAGTTTCCAGATGTTTCCCTGATGAGTTGCCAGGGGTACCTCTTGAGAGAGAAGTGGAGTTTGGTATCGATTTGTTGCCTGGTACCACTCCTATCTCTATTACCCCTTATTTGATGGCACTTGCTGAGTATTTTAGCCGTCATTGCTGGTACATTTTCTTAATTTGGTATTTTAGTCCTTGCTCTATTAGATCCTGGATCTACGCATTCATACATAAGTGTATCCATCTTGCCTATGTCTGAATTGCATTCTGAGTCCCTAAGATTTGATGTCTTGGTGACAAATCCTTTAGGGCATAGTGTTGTGGTGAGCAGGGTGAACCGATATAGTCCAGTTGTTGTTCAAGATGAGGAGTTTCTCGGTGACCTGATTGAGATGCCTTTTAGGGAATATGATCTAATTTTGGGCATGGATTGGTTATCTAAGCATGGGGATGTGGTAGACTGTCAGAAGAAATGTGTTACTTTGAGAACACGGGATGGTAGGGATGTTATAGTATCTAATGAGCAGAGGTATCTTTCATCTATGTTTATTTCAGCTGTTTCAGCTGGGAGAATGATTCGAAAGGGATGTGAGGCTTATCTTGCTCATGTTGTAGATACTAGAGTAGTGGGATCCCTGCTTGAAAGTATACCCACAATTGCCGAGTTTCCAAATGTTTCCCTGATGAGTTGCCAGGGGTACCTCTTGAGAGAGAAGTGGAGTTTGGTATCGATTTGTTGCCTGGTACCACTCCTATCTCTATTACCCCTTATTTGATGGCACTTGCTGAGTTGAGAGAGCTGAAGGTGCAGTTGCAGGAGTTATTGAATAAAGGGTTTATCCACCCTAGTTTGTCCCCATGGGGAGCGCCTATGTTGTTTGTGAAGAAGAAGGATGGCACCATGAGATTGTGTATTGATTATAGGCAGTTGAATAAGGTGACCATCAAGAACAAGTATCCTTTGCCTTGGATAGATGATCTCTTTAATCAGTTGAAGGGAGCAACAGTATTCTCTAAGATTGATCTGAGATCAGGATACCATCAGTTGAGAGTAAGAGATGTGGATGTACCCAAGACAGCTTTTCGTACGAGGTATGGGCATTATAAGTTTCTGGTGATGCCTTTTGGATTGACGAATGCACCAGCAGCTTTTATGGATTTGATGAATAGGGTATTCAGACCATTTTTGGATCAGTTTGTGGTAGTCTTCATTGATGACATTTTGGTGTATTCGCGTAATGAGGAGGATCATGATAGACATTTGCGGATCATATTACAGACTCTAAGAGAGAAGCAGTTGTATGCTAAGCTGTCTAAGTGTGATTTCTGGCTTGATCAGGTAGCTTTTCTTGGTCATATGGTTTCAGCAGAGGGTATTAGAGTTGATCCGAGTAAAGTTGAGGCTATCTTGAATTGGAGTCCACCGAAGACTGTGACAGAGGTTAGAAGTTTTCTGGGATTGGTAGGCTATTATTGTTGATTTGTGAAGGGTTTTTCTATAATAGCTACACCACTCACCAGATTACTTCGGAAAGGAGTTAAATTTGTGTGGACTGATCGGTGTCAGGCGAGTTTTGAGTAGCTGAGGGAGATGTTGACTCAGGCTCCTGTCCTTACCCTGCTTGTGAAAGGTAAACCATATGTGATATACAGTGATGCTTCACACAGTGGTTTAGGTTGTGTTCTGATGCAAGAGGGTACAGATATTGCTTATGCCTCTCGACAGTTGAAACTGCATGAGCTGAATTATCCGATGCATGATTTGGAGTTGGCAGCCATAGTTTTTACTTTGAAGATTTGGCGACATTATCTTTATAGGGAGAAATGTTTCATTTATACAGATCACAAGAGTTTGAAATACCTGGGTGTTTAGAGAGAGCTGAATCTTTGGCAGAGACGGAGGTTAGAGTTGATTAAAGACTACGACTGTTTGATTGATTATCATCCTGGTAAGGTAAATGTTGTTGCTGACGCCTTGAGTAAAAAATCTTTGGCAGGTTTGACTGCTTATTCGCTCTAGTTGCTTGTTGAGTTGAGAACGTTACATGCTAGATTTGAATCTTCTAATGATGGTGCTCTGATGGCTCAGTTGCAGTTGAGGCCAGTCTTGTTGGATCATATTAGGGAGGCTCAATTAGCAGATAAGAGAATTCAGAAAATTATGTTGGTTTGTCAGAAAGGGGAAAGTCAAGACTTTTATGTGAGGGATGATGACAGTCTATGGTACAGAGATGGATTGTATATTCCTGATGATGCATAATTGAAAAGAATGATAGTAGAGGAAGCACATCAGTCACTTTTTGCTATGCACCCTGGGAGTACTAAGATGTATCAGGACTTGAAGCGACATTATTGGTGGTCAGGTATGAAGAGGGACATAGTAGAGTTTGTATCCAGATGTCTCACTTACCAGAAAGTGAAGGTTGAGCACCAAGTTCCTTCAGGATTGCTCTAATCTTTATCAGTGCCAGAGTGGAAATGGGAGCGAGTGACAATGGATTTTGTGACTGGACTGCCTTTGACCCAGAAGAAGCATGATGCAATCTAGGTGATAGTTGATCGGATGACGAAGATAGCTCATTTTCTTCCTGTTCGGATGGATTATTCTCTTGAGAGATTGGCTGAGCTGTATATCAATGAGATAGTCAGGTTACATGGAGTCCCAATTTCTTTGGTGTCAGATCGAGATCCCCGGTTTACTTTGAGGTTTTGGAATAGTTTGCATAATGCTCTGGGTTCTCGATTGCATTTTAGTACTGCTTTCCATCCTTAGACAGATGGATAGCCAGAGACAGTGATACAAATTTTGGAGGATATGTTGATGAGCTATATCATTGATTTTACCGGGAATTGGGACAGATTTTTGCCATTAATTGAGTTTGCTTATAACAATAGTCATCAGTCGAGTATTGGGATGACTCCTTATGAGGCTTTATATGGCAGGAGATGGAGGACACCTTTGTGTTGGGATGAAGTTGGAGAAGGTAAACTGGTTGGTCCCGATTTGATTAAGGAAACAGAGGAAAAAGTGAAGGTGATTTGGGGTCGTTTGAAAGCAGCTTCAGACCGACAGAAATCCTATTCAGATTTAAAGAGAAGAGACATAGAGTTTAGTGTGGGAGATAAAGTATTTCTGAAGGTGTCTCCATGGAAGAAGATTTTGAGATTTGGCTGCAAAGGGAAGTTGAGATCTCATTTCATAGGACCATATGAGGTGTTGGAGAGAGTTGGTCCAGTGGCTTATAGACTAGCTTTGCCGCCTGAGTTGGATTGAATACATAATGTTTTCCATGTCTCGATGCTTCGGAGATATAGGTCTAACCCATCTCATATCTTGTCAGTGGAGTCCATTGAGGTGAGTCCAGATCTGACTTACGAGGAAGAACCAGTGGCGATTTTGGCACGAGAGGTTAAAGAATTGAGGAATAAGAGGGTGCAACTTGTGAAAGTCCTTTGAAGGAATCATGCCACTGAGGAGGCGACATGGGAAAGTGAGCAGGCGACGCAGAGTCAGTTTCCCCATTTGTTCCAGACTTGAGGACAGGTAATTTCGGGGACGAAATTTGTTTTAGGGGGAGAGAATTGTAACATCCAAATTTTTTTGAAAATTTTGATAAAATAAATTATAATTTAAAAGGATAAATTAAATTAATAATTTTAAATGAAAAATGGAGGGATTTTAAATGAAAAGTAGAATATATATATATATATGATATATATGCAAAATATACATAACATATATAAAAGTCAACACTTTTTAAAAGAAAAAGGTATTTTGGTAATTAAATATTATAAATTCAAAATTAATAAAATAATTCAAAAATAAAATTTTTTTGAATGGAAGAGGGAAATTAGGACTTTTAATTTATTAAAAAAATAATTAAATAATTAAATATTAAATTATTTTAATATATATATATGTGTGTGGTTAAAAAAAAAGATGAAAGAAAAAAAAATATTAAAAGTCTTCTTCTTCTTCTTCTTCTCCTTCCTTTGGCCGAATTTTTCATGGGAGTTAGACCAAGAATTTGATTCTTCCATACTCCATAAATTGAAGGAATTAACAAGTTTCAAGTGGATTTTTGGTGATCTTCACCAAAATTAGTAAGTTTCCATCTCTTTTCTTTGAATTCCTTGGAAATTTGGATTATGTGAGTTTGGAGATTTTGATGTAGTATGTTATAATTGTTGGAATTGGTGTGTATGATGTTATTTTGGATAGTTAACAATGATTCTAAGGTTAGATTGAAGAGATGATGGAGTTTGGTTAAAGAATGATGAAGAGAGAGAATTTAGGGTTATGGATTTTTAGGGTTTTGAAAACATGAATTTTAATTGTGCAAATTGGTTCTAAATGAGTTGTTTTGATTCATAAACAAGTATTTTAAAGTCAAATATTGGATTTGGTGGTGTTGGGTTGGAGTTTGAGAATGGAAGTGGAAATTTAGGGTTTTGGAAAAGTGATTTTCCAATGTGGTTGAATTGTGTGATTTTATTTGTTTAAGCATGTTGTTTAGTGTTAAAAGTGATGAATATAAGCTTGGAATGAGTAATGGATTGTGTTGGAATGGAAAACCTTCAATGGGGGGAAGGTTATGCCATTTTTGAGATTTTGTATATAAGAGTGTATTTTTATAATATAAATGATTTAAATGTATTAAAATATGTTTTTAATAATATAAATAAACTTAAAACACTAATTTAATTGTAGTAGAATAGAATTCTAATGTGAAATATGCATATTATGTGAAAATACCCAAAGTAATTGGGTAATGTGTTGTGAATACAAAAATGAGATATTTGTAATAATGAAATGAATTGATATTGATAAAAATGAGAAAAGTGAGAAAAGTAAAAAAAAAAAGTGAAAATAAGGCAATGTGCCTAGATTGAATATGTAAAAATGAGAAAGAGATTAATAATGAGAAATATGAATAAATTGTGTGCCTAGTATGTTATTCAATTTTCAGAGTTCTGGGTTCGGCGGCATGCCTATGATTGCCTATGGGCTATACGCTGGAATGGTGAAAAGACTGGGTCGTAAGCTAGGCCAGCTGATAAATATGATATTTTTGGGGTGAAAAGACTGGGTCGTAAGCCTCAAAAACTGTAGCAGTCTAGCCGGGCTGAGGACCAAGATATTGGGGGCCTAAGGGTCTAGCTGGGTTGAGGTCTAAGAGACTGGGGCTGTTACATTATCCATGAATATATATTGCCTATGGGCTAGACATGGTGTCATTATGGACCAAAGCAGTAACTCTGAAATTTGAATAGCATATTGGATCCTTTTTGGGCCCATGCTTGTCTTTGTTTTACTGTGAATTATGAATTATGATACAATTGAGTAATATAATGTTATGAGTTGTGCTTATGAATTATTTGAAAAATATAAGAAAGTGTATTGATGTGACATCTATATGCATTGTGCATTTGGTATTGCATTGAGTTATATTGTTATTATCAAAGTTCGTACCACTAGGCTTCGACTTAGCGCGATTGTTTCCATCACGCAGGTGATAGGGTAGACCCAGTTGAGCCAGAGAGTTTTTCTAGACCAGGTCGGGTCTAGACTTGTAGTTAAGCTTGTAGAGTTGCTATCGAGATCAGAAACACTAGCAGCAACATATATATATATATATATATGTTATTATACATTTTGAGTTTTATGCATAATATATTATGTTTTGAATTTTACGTATTGTATATTATAAAGAATGTTTGGGTCAATGTATTTGAAATGGGAGAGTAAGTGTGTTTTAAATTATATATATATATATCTATATGTATAAATGTTTGAGAAAATTGGTGAAATTGAGAAGTATGGTTGAGAGGGTGATTGGAAATTATTGGGAGTTTTCTTTTTGCAGGTTGAGTAATTGCTAAATTTTGGGATATCCAAAATACAGACAAAACTCTAGCGAATTTTTCCCAAAGATTTATATATATATTATTTATTTTGGGTTCTTATAACAAGTAAATAATATTTATATTCAATTTAATTTTTATATATTTATAATTTTAAATTTTAATTTGGAAATGTAAAAAAAAAATTAGTAAATCCGTCTGTGATATTTTTGTACCGTATATGCATATTTTACATATGCTAGAAATATGTTTTGTACATATATAGGATATAAGGGTGTTACAATGTGTGTGCAAAACAAAAAATAACGAAGAGAGAGAAAAATTGCCCTTCCATGTCCATGATTGGACAAATATGAGTACGATTCCAAAAGTATGGATAAGGCGAATTTACTTCAAAACAAAAACTAAAATGCATAAACAAAGTTAAGACATAAGTAAATGAAATAAACAAATAGATAAAACAGTTCTTAAAGAAAAATGCAATTGTCCAACAGGAATAAAAATAAAAGAAAAAGAACAGTAAATAAATCATGAAAATGAAATGAAATGTGGGCTAGTCAAAGATAGGCGCATCGCTGGAATGGTCACCGCTGGTCTCATCATCGGACACATCAACTGGAGGTGCAGGTGCAGGTGGCTGGTATGGTGGAGGTGGTGGTTGCGAAGGGTTAAACCCTTGATACCTCCAGAACTCTAACATGGATTATTGCCTTCTCAAGATCTCGTGATCTAGCTGGGCTTGGAAGGAAGTAGTCTGTTGCAGTATGAACTGCTGCATATGGACCTGCTAAGTTAAGATCTTATTCCCTATCTTACCTTCGATCCTACAAATTTGACGCTCAAAATCTGTGGGCTTCCTGTCATCATCCCACTCAACATTAACTGACTGGCGCCGGTCTCGGAATGTAGGGTCTAGACAAAAGATGGTCTAGTAGAAGAAGAAGGTGCAGTAGAGGAAGAAGGACCAGTGGCAGTGGTTGAAGGCCCAGCAGCAGTGGATGAGCCCGAAAAATCTATCGGTGGTGGTGGTGGTATATTCGAAGGAGGAGCAGAAGGGGCTACCTTAGAATCCATAGGAGGTGCCTGCAGCCCAGCTACCTTCTCCCGGTTTAGTCTCTTCAATGTGTCCATACCTAATAGTTTGGGCAAACCATCCACCGTCATAGGTAGGCATCCATCTAACACACCCAAGCGACGTGCTAGTCGTGTGACATACATGCCACCATGCAAAGTATCTAATGCTCCCTTTTTGGACTACTTGTAAAAGAAGTGTGTGATGGCATGTGCGACATTACACCGGGTCTTCTGTACCATGCAGTGTAGGAAAAATAGATCTCTTAGGCTCACCACCCCTGTGTTGCTTAGTCGAGCTGTAAGAGTGTGGACTAACAGATTGTGCACCACTCGGCAGAGGAAGGACTCAAAGTTGGATGCCTTAGATACCTTGGGCTGATATTTATCTGTAGTGGGTGTAAAGGTCCTCCAAACCCGAGGGGGAACAACTTCATACTAGACGAAATCCACCTCGGAATTCAGGTAGTCAAAATCTGTACCTCCTCTGCAGTGTATAACCCTAGATGTACCCCAAGGTCATTAATGCTTATACAAAATCTCTACCCCCCAATATGAATTTCATGGTTGGCTCAGTGATTGAAAACTTAGTCTTTTGGAACTAAAAGGTACAGTAGAATTCCAATGTCAGCTCTCTGTAAGCAGGCTCATTGATGGAGAACAGCTGTTCCCATCCTGGTTGGTTGATTAGTTCCCGAATATCTGCTGCAATGTTGGCTAGTTCCATAGCGTCCCAATCCAAAACACAAGGTGGGGACCAATCCTTGCTGTCAAAAAGTTCAAATCGCTTTCTTTCCTCGGCATTTGAGAACCTAAGGCATTTGTGGTTTTCCATGAACTTAGAAGTTGGTCGTGTAGCGGGTTGGCTTGAACTGCCTTCCCCTCGTGCACGTTTGGCGGGTAGCTGGGAGGATGATTGTTTGCGAGGGCCCATTGTCTTCAAAACAAACAAGATTTCCTCAATAACAACAAAAATATAACACGATACGAAACACCGACAAAAGACCGGCATAAGATTACCGAAATATCGGCATTATAACGATGAAGCATAATGCAAATCCCAATAAAATTAATGCTAACAGCAAATTTAAAACAAGTTTAATCAACCTATATCAATAAACATTTAACCAACAAAACCAACAAAATTATTATCTAGGCCAATCCAACGAACACTTAACCAATAATAGCGATGAACCAATTCGAACGACGGTAATTAATTAGAATCGCAAATGAAACCTTATAGCCATAACCCAACAAACAAATCAAGCAATTGATAATTCATAAGCAAACTAAATCAAAATAAATCAAATGCCGAATCAAAAATGGAATCGAAATCAAAACAAAAGCAAAATAAATCAATCGCCGCTGAAATCTCGATAAATCAAAATGAGTCAAAATAAAGTAAACACAGCATAAATCTTGCAATTCTAAGGAAAATAAAAGATAATACAAGGAATCCATAAGAAAAATGAAAGAAAAACGAAAGAAATCCAACAAAAATCGTAAAAGTGAGAGTTCTTACCTGAAAAGTGCGAAAAACGTGTGGAATCAAACGGAAAGCGAGCGAATCCGCGCAAAAAAAAAATGAAAAGCAGGAGTTAAAATTTCTTCTAGATTGAATGGGTGTGTGAGTGCAGCAGTGGGAGTGCAAGAAATTTGAGAGAAAATGGGAGATGAGGGAGGAAGAAAACTATTTTTTTTTTTTGCATTTAAAATGGCTTCGGGTCTTATATAAAGACATTGGCACGCCCAGTGACACGACCGTGTTACTGGGCATGCCCTTTGTAATGTGAGATAGTGTATACAACATGCCCATGGACATGACCGTGTCCATGGGCATGTCACAGGTACTGGATAAGCAGTTAAATGACACGCCCATTGACACAGGCGTGTCAATGGACGTGTCACATGTACTGTAGCAACAAAAGAAACGACACACCCACTGGCCTGCGCATGTCCTTCTGGCATACTGGCTTTTTTTATATTTATTTTTGAGGTACGACCAGTGACACGGGGGTGTCCTTGGGAGTGCCATAGCTACTATTTCTCATTCAAAATGACACGCTCAGTGACACGGGCGTGTCACTGGGCGTGTTGTAGCTACTGCCTCTTAAAAATAATGACACACCCAATGACACGGGCGTGTCCTAAAATATGCTCAATTTACCCCTCAAAATCAAATTTCCTCTATAAATTCAAATGAATGCAAGGCAAACAAACCACCAACCAATGATAGAAGGATAAAAATAAAAAAAAATTGACGACACAAACCAAAAATACAGAAATTAAAGACATAGAAATTAAAGAACGAATAAAATGGTGGGTTGTCTCCCACCCAGCACTTCTTTAACGTCGTATTAGTTGGATGTTCAGGGCAAATTTCCCTAGTCTTGGAGGTGTAAAACCCCCCTTCAAGTCATGTATTTCCCCCCTCCATGTATAATTTGAGCCTGTACCCATTTACATTAAAATCACCTTTTTTCGGATGAGTTATTTCAACCAGTCCATAGGGGAAAACTTCCTTAACTGTAAAAGGACCAAACCATCGAGATTTTAACTTACCTGGAAAGAGTCGAAGCCTCAAATTGTACAATAATACCTGATCTCCCGCTTGAAACTCTTTTCACTCTTTAATGCGAGCATCATGCCATCTCTTAGTACGCTCCTTATACATTCTTGCATTGTCATAAACTTGCAATCTCCACTCATCCAACTTGTTTACCTGCAATATTCTCCTTTCACCTGCACTAGCTAGATCAAGGTTAATTTGTTTTATAGCCCAATATGTATTATGTTCAATTTCTATAGATAAATGATAAGCTTTTCTATATACCAGCCTAAATGGCGTAGTGCCTAAAGGAGTTTTGAATGCCGTCCTAAAAGCCCATAGAGCATTGTCCAATTTCTCAGACCAATCCTTTTGGGATCGATCTACAATTTTTTCTAGAATTCTTTTTATCTCCCTGTTCATGTTCTCAACTTGGCCATTAGTTTGGGGATGGTAAGGAGTAGCAAACCTATGTGTAACGCCTAATCTTTTGAAAACTTTCTCGAGCTGAATGTTACAAAAGTGAGTACCCCTATCACTTGTGATTGCTTTCGGTGTACCAAATCGAGAGAACAACTTTTTCAAAAACTTCATCACTACCTTGGCATCATTGGTTGCCAAGGCTTGGGCTTCAGGCCATTTAGAGACATAGTCTATAGCTACAAGAATATATTTGTTACCAAAGGAATGTGGAAATGGTCCCATAAAATCGATCCCACATACATCAAAGACTTCACACACTATAATTCCATTTTGGGGCTTCTCATCATGAGATGAAATGTTTCTAGTCCTTTGGCAATGATCATAACGGTTCACAAATTAGTAGCTATCCCTAAACAAAGTGGGCCAATAAAATCTTGATTCTAGTACCTTTTGAGTAGTCCTATTGGTTCCCATATGACCACCAGCTGGTCTAGCATGGCATTGACTAAGAATGTTCACCGTTTCAGGCCATGCCATACACCGTCGAATCATGTGGTCCTTACATAATCTAAACAAAAAGGGATCCTCCCAAAAATAATATCTTAAATCAAAAAAGAATTTCTTCTTTTCTTGATAAGTTAAGTCCTTAGGAAGTTCCCTAACAGCTAAATAATTAGCAAAATCTGCAAATCAAGGTGTTTCAAAATTCAAACTACTTACCTCACTTACCATGCCGTACAGCTGCTCATCGGGGAAATGATCATCAATGTCCCCTTCTTCAAACCTCTCCAAGGTCGGATTCTCCAAGTGAGAAAGGTGATCTGCTGCCAGATTTTTAGCGCCCTTCTTATCTTGAATCGTCAAGTCAAATTCCTGCAATAACAAGACCCAATGGATAAGCCTAGGTTTTGCATCAAATTTTGCAAATAAATACCTTAAAGCCAAATGGTCTGTATAAATAATCACTTTTGACAAGATCAGATATGATCTAAACTTGTCAAAAGCAAAAACTTCAGCTAGTAGCTCTTTCTCTGTAGTTGTGTAATTAGCTTGAGCTGTGTTCAAAGTCTTGCTTGCATAGTAGATAGGCTAGAAGTATTTCCCCTTGCGTTGACCCAAGACTACTCCCACTGCAAAATCACTCGCATCGCACATTAGTTCAAATGGTAGATTCCAATTGGGAGCTACCATGATTGGAGCATGGGTCAATTTCTCCTTAAGAGTTGTGAATGCTCTAAAACATTCCTCATCAAAGACAAAATCCACATCCTTCTCAAGGAGTCTTGTTAGTGGGTGGGCTATCTTAGAAAAATCTCGTATAAACATCCAATAAAAGCCCGCATGTCCTAAAAAACTTCTGATGGCCTTTACAAATGTCGGTGGTGGTAGCTTCTCGATGGTGTCTACCTTAGCCCGATCTACCTCAATACCTTTGCTTGAAATTTTGTGTCCCAACATGATTCCCTCTTGAACCATGAAATGACACTTTTCCCAATTAAGCACTAGGTTTGTTTCCTCACATCTAATCAAGACTCTTTTAAGATTTTCCAAACATCTTTCAAATGAGCTACAATAGACCAAGAAATCATCCATAAATACCTCCATAATATCCTCAATAAGTTCATCAAAGATTGACAACATGCACCTCTGAAAAAGTCACAAGTGCATATAATAACTCGAAGGGCATTCTTCGATATGCGAATGTCTCATATGGGTAGGTGAATGTAGTTTTCTCTTGGTCTTTCGGGGCAATAGGAATTTAGAAATAGCCTGAAAGATCATCCAAAAAGCAGTAATACTCATGCCCGGATAACCTCTCCAACATCTGATCAATGAAGGGCAAAGGAAAATGGTCCTTCCTAGTTGCATCATTCAATTTTCTGTAGTCGATGCAAACCCTCCAACCGCTAAATGTTCTTATTGGAATCAGCTCATCATTTTCATTAGGGACCATCATCATCCCTCCTTTCTTTGGTACTACCTGAACTGGGCTCACCCAAGAGCTATCCAAGATCGGATATATAATCCCTGCATCTAGTAGTTTTATCACTTTAGCCTTCACTACATCTTTCATCTTTGGGTTTAGTCTCTGTTGTGGTTGCACGACTAGCTTGAATTCATCCTCCATCAGTACCTTGTGAGTGCAATAGGATGGACTGATACCCTTGATGTCTGCTGTCTTCCAAGCTATCACTTTCTTATGCTTCTACAACAACTGGATGAGCTTTACCTTCTGCTCAGAAGATAGGTGGGAACTCAGAATTATTGACAATTTCTTTTTCTCCGCCAGAAATCCATACTCAATATGATTTGGAAGGGGCTTAAGTTCCAAGTTGGGTGGATCAATCACCAATGGTTTTGGTTTTTCTTCCTTTGGCATCTCAATAGTTTCATATGCCTGACATTTGAATGATTTGCTTGCTTCAAGAAAAGCAAGCTGCTCCATTGCTTCTCGATCCTCAACATTTTCCTACAATAAACACAACTCAGGGGGATCCTTGGAAACAATGTTAGTAACACAATTGACGGTTTCATGCTCAATAATATCATTGCATGATTCCTCCTCATCAAGTGAAAGTGAGTGTTTCATAGCATCATGTATTCTAAAAATAACTTTTACACTACCCACTCTCAAATTTAATGTGCCATCATGAACATCAATAAGGGCACGGGCTGTATTTAAAAATGGCCTACCAAGAATAAGTGAAACATCCGTATCCTCATCGATATCGATGACAACAAAATCATTGGGGAAAATGAAATCCCCGACTTTTACCAACACGTCTTCTAAAATCCCACGAGGTTGGACTACTGACTTATTAGCAAGTTGGATAGTCATAAGTATTGGTTTAGGTGTAGACCCTTAATTTTTGATCCAGTCCAGTCCAATATATTTTGTTTAGTCCAAAATAATTTTTATGTTGTCTAATATATTTTAATTGGTCCAAAATGATTTTTGTTATCTTAATTAAATAATTTTTGCTTTGTTATCTAATTTTTATTAATAAAAAATAAAAATAAAAATAAAAATAAAAATAAAAATAAAATAAAAATAAAAATAAAAATAAAAATAAAAATCGGCGACGAATAAATCGTCGTCGAAAATTCCAGCGCGAGCTTGGCTGTGGGCCATTTCACCCGCAGGATTTTCCTGCTGGTGAAATGGCCCGCAGGCCGATTCCCCACCCCCTGCCGCAGCCAACTATGGCAAATTATTTCACCAGCATAATTTTTCCTGCGGCAAGTTTTTTGCCAGCGCAATTTTTCCGCAGAAGTTTTTTTTTGCCAGCGAAATTTTTCGACGCAAATTTTTCGAAACCTAATACAATTAGGTTTCGGTTTCCTTTTCTTATTCTATAATGTATGCCGTGAGCAACTAAGAAAAAAAACCAAAAAAACTTCTATAAATACAGATTAAACAACACGGAAAAATGGAGGAGAAATTGATGGCCGAGAGTGAGTAGGAAAACTTGGAAACTTTAAAAATTCTTTCTGCAGTAAACTGAATCAAATTTTGGAGGAAGTAAATAAGCAATTCAAGCAATTCAAAAGCAAGAAAAGCTTGTCTTTGACTAGGTTCATCCAAGAAGCAAGTTTGGTGCAACCCCATGAAAGAAGGTTTGAATTCTTGATTCCTTTTATTTTTTCATAGTAGCTAAACATCTCATTATTTCTTTTAATTCAAAATCCTAGAACTTTAATTTAGCTTTTCTTAAAAACACTATTTCTTTACTTTATTTTCCAAAGAATTTAAAGTTATTAATTTAGTTTCTTCAAAACCCTAATTTACATTCCAAATTTTCAAAACCCTTAAATTATATTCTGTTTCTTTCCAAAAGCTTTAAAAACTTCTTTTTGCTTTTAAAAACTTTAAATCGTTTATTTATTTTTATAAAACCTCATAAAAGTATCAAATTGATTTTCAAATCCTAAAAGCTTCATGCATCACCGAAAACCCTATTTTTAAATCACTAAACCCTAACTCAACTCCAAACCTAAAATAGTGAACACTAACCCCTTTAAAACCTTAAACCCTAATTTTTTATGAACCCTAATCCTTTAAAACCTTAAAAATCATATAAACACAAATATTTTAATTTTACACAGTAAGCTTGAAACCATCATTTAAAACCACAAATCAAAAGTATTTCAAAGTGTCCAAAACCCCAGTTTCAAGATTTCACCATTCAAACCTTAATTTGTTTAATCAAAGTGTCTTACCAACCTTTTAAAACATAAAATCCTTAATTTATTTTAATTCTTTAAAAAGTCACAGTAGCTTAAACTCATGAAAATCCAAAACCCTAAACATATGAAATAAAGGATCCTAAATGGAAACAGTAGCTATAACTTAGATTTTTTTATTTGTCTTATTCAATTCCATATTTAATTATGCTTTGATTTATTTCATATGCTTTAATTTATTTAAGTTCAATACTTGATTTATTTAATTTATCATGAATGGATGTTTACTTTCTATTGATGTTTAATATCTTTGATGAATGATTTATTTATGATGAATGATTATTTACTTTTATCAATTTATTTAGATTTCTAAATGTTGTAAGAGGTATGTTTCCACTTGGTGGGTACCTCATTGGTTAAATATCATGTAATTTAATTTGCTTTTCTATTTTAGAACCTTTGTAAAGGACATGTTTCTACCTTTCGGTGGGTGTCCTATTTAGGCATGTGACGCAAGGGCATGTTTCCATCTTCGGATGGGTGTCCATTTATTTGTTTTGTTTTGTTTGGACATTGCTTTGATTTTAATATAATGATGCTTTCTTTTATTGTGTGTAATATGGATAATGTTGTTATATTTAAGAATCTTATAATATTAAGACCTGTAAAGGAGGCCGGTTCCAATGAACCGGGCATTGTGTGGGTGCTGGGCCATTTATCACCTTCCCCACACGTACCCAACTTTCCAAACCCATTAGGGGGTTGGGGATTCCTTAGGAATAGAGTCATCCACCCCTTTCTTTTTCCCGGCCCGTCCGGGTGATGACTCCATTTTCTCCGGACTTAGGTCCATGTTCTCTAAGGCCCCGAGCCTAAACAGTGCCGAAGTCGCAAGAACCATTCCACCGAGAGTGGGGGCAAAAATCCCCGCTCACAGTGGCGACTCCACTGGGGACAAGAGAAGTTGATTCCGTTGGTCTTTATATTATTCTATTCTTTCTTATAATGATACTATCCATTGCATCATATTAGTTTGCATCGTGTGTGTGAGTTAGGATGCCTGTGTTACCCGTGTTGTGTTATGTAAGGGATACCATACTTTCACTCAAGGTATGGAGATTGAGCATGGCATAACCACTCATAGCCTCGTACCATTTGGTATATACTTGCTATGGGAACCTAAGCCTTTTAACCCAAAGACTAAAGCTCATGTAATTGGCCTAGTTACTTTCCTTAGGTTTTACCCCAAATGCATGTTGTTTGACTATGGTTAGTTTATCTTAGTCTAAATCATGGCTTATTTGGTTTGTTCTTTTTCTAATATGACCTAAGTATATTGTAAGCTCAAAGTCCAAAAGACCAAGCCATTTTCAAAATTTTTCAAGATGGTCTTTGGACATAAGACTTTTCTAAAAATAAATCAAGTACTCTTTTGCTCATGGCCCAAAATATGTTTTTTCTAAAATCCTTTTTTACAATGGGCTTAGAAATGAAGTTATTTTCATCGAACCTTTTCTTACAAAGAGCTTACAAATATTCAAGTCAATTATGAAATACCAAAAATCAATTGTGAGCCTAGTTTATACTAAGAATAATTAATCATGGGCTTGTTTTTGGCATGAATCATTAGTTACCTTTTTCAAGTGAGAAATCTATCTATAATAAACCTCTTAATTTAGTTTTAATCCAATGTAGCATAAAAGCTACTATAGTTGGTTGAATGGATTAAAAACTAATTAATGAGAATTATTATAAACTGATTTCCACTTTTGAAAATATAACTATTGGTTAAAACGTCCAAGGGAATTATTCGAAAACAAGATACCCCATGTTGGTATTTTGTTAACCATATTACCTAGGAAAAGAGACTCGCCATTCATGTGTGGATGTTATAAGGTTGGAAGGAACGTCCTAATTATCTTTCTTTGTTGATTGTTTGTGCATACATGCATACATTTGCATCACGTATCATTAATCCCTTCTGGTTCACAACCCTGAAATACGACAATTCAAGAGCATACGACACCACCTGCAACATTCTAAGTATGGATGCAAACCAGCTAAGGGGCATAGTCGATAGGATGGCCGAACTACAAGACCAATTGGTTGAAATTATGAAGGCCCAGTTAATTGAAATTCTAGAGATCATCAACAATAAAGGCATCTCCCATTGACATAAGAAAAAGGAGAAAGGCAGCATCAATGGAGAAATAAGTTCACTAATAGAGATCAAATGAAAAATGAAGGATCAATCCCTATTTTACAAGATCAGCCGAACCATATGCTGTCTAAATGGAGTAATAGGAGCGACTACCACCTCAATGAGCAAAATCAAAAGAAAAGAAGAGGTGTTGAGAAAAATGTGGCAACTGAACCAGCAAAGAGGCATAAATTTTTAGACTTGGGGGAACCTCTGTCAAAAATGTTGGAGAATCTAATGGAGGAGGGATTGTTATAACCTTTGACTCCTCATCCTTTGCCTAATCCTTTTCCGCCTAACTTTGATATTAAAGCATTTTGCCAATTCCATCAAAGGCTTGGACATGAAACGGACAACTGTATGAAGTTAAGGCATGAGATCCAGAATTTAATTGACAGTGGAAAGCTACTTGAGCCTAATAAGCCCAACACTAAGAATAAGCCTCTGCCTAAAATTGGAAGGGCGCCACCGCTTGCAACCCTCATGAAGAGTTTTATCTTGTCATCTCATCATGAGATGGATAGAGAAACTGCTAAAGATGATGTACTGCTAAACAAGTTTAGATTAACTATGAATGGTGAAGCCATGATCCTTAATGATGAAAAAATCCTTGCCCTTGATATGTCTAAATGAATGGAGTATCTTTGACTCCAATTCAACAAACTTTCCTTAGCTTGAATGTTGCTTTTCAATTTTTCTTTCTTTAATATCTAAATTGGAACAATCTTGCTTTTCAAACTTAAAGTTGCTTTAAATAAATTATTTTCATCAAAATTTTGTTGGTCTTTGTTCATTTTGGTGTTCAACAGATGAGGAATCTAGCTTGATAATTCATGCATTAATATATTTATGCATCATGACCTGAATGACTTTACTAGGTGAGGGAATTGCTCTATTGCATTGAGCTGTGTATGCTTACTTAGAGAGGGCTCCTGCATAATTGCCTTTGTCTAGGTCCTAGTCAGTCTTAGAACATGCTTTGACAAACTTTCGAGGTGAAATTAAAACTCTGCTTATTTAAGGGAGAGATGATCTAGGCATTGTTTGGTTAGCCAACAACCAGTATCCACCCATTAAATATCAATCTCTAGTTGTCCCTTTGAGCCTTCATAAAATTTTAGCTTTCTTTTCATTGGCATATGACCTCAACAACCTACCCTGAGCTGTTGTGATACTTTTGACAAATCTTATGATCACAATATGAAAAGGCAAGAAGATCAAAGAAAGCAATGAATAGTCAAGATCATTGAAGTTCTCAAGACCATAAGGATAGTTGATAATTTTAAGACCATAAGGATAGTTGAAGTTTTCAAGACCATAAGGGTAGTTGAAGTTCACTTAATATCTTTAATATATCAAGACAACATTAGAGTAACAAATGATTTATCCTTGTTAAAGAAGATCTATGTTACCCCACTCATCCATTATTGGAAGCCCAAGTTAGTACAAGCAAGACAACTCTTTTAGAGCTAGAACCAAAAAAATAATAATAAAACAAAACAAAAGAAGAAAAAAAGAAGAAGAAAAAGAAGAAAAAAAAAAGGAAAAAAAAGATAAAAGAAAAGAAAAAGATGAGAAAAAAAGAGAAAAAAAAGAAAAGAAAAAAGAAAAGAAAACCCAAAATGGTTCAAAAAGCCAATTGAGTTCTCTTTTACCTAAGACAACAAAAGGCTTCCATTTGGTTTATAAGGACGGTTTGACTTGAATTGGTCCAACCCAACCACGGATTAAATCAAAATTGGAGAAAAAGGAGGAAGACCATCCAGTTCTTGAAAGTTCTGTACTTGATAGCCCTACAAGAAAGAAGGACAAAATGATAAAAAGAAAGGGGAGAAGAAGAAAAGAAACAAATTTGGGAACCAAACATTTTTCAAGGGCAAAAACTGTCCTAATCAAGATCCAGATTAATGCCAAGAAGATAGAAGGAATTTGGAGTCTAGCAAGATTGTCTCCAAGCTGCCTAAAATTCAAACAAGAAATTTATAGTGTGAGGGTTTGCCCATTGTGTCACATCAGCTCCTATCTCAAAATGGCCTTCATTTAACCCATGTCCCTCATAGACCCCATTTCAAGCCTATCAAAGACCTTTTGATCTCTCTTGGTAGGTAGAGTCTATTAGTGGAGATAGTTTGAATAAGCATGCATATGAGATAGACAATATTCAAACTCAAATGAGACCTTTGGCTAAGTAATGTGTATGTGCCTATCTGAAGTGTAACAGTTCTTGCTTAAATAGAATAATTCCTGAGTTTAGTATGGTAACTAGGGCTGTGATGTTATAGATATGTTTATTTTGAAAAGTCGAGTCCTGAGGTACTATGGCACTGATTTAACAAAGCCACTGCATCTAATTAAAAAAAAATGGTGCAGTAACAAAAAAAAAGTTACAGTAAAGAAGAAAATTGTATTTTTTTTTCATTATTGTACAAGATTTTACAATTACTGCAATATTTACATATCACTAAAAGTCATCGCCTGTTGGAGGAGGGGGCAAATCACTCATCCCGAGTCCACCCGAAGCGGGAGCACCAAAACCCGGCAAATTACTCATCCTGGGATCACCCGAAGCGGGAACACCAAAATCCCTATTACCTTGAGGTTCCGATCCGTCATGGTCCTCATCAGAAGTAGACGAAAGGATCTCATGGTCATCAGTCTAGAGGCCTCTTGATGAAGAAGCACCGGGATCCCTCATCCCCTGAAATCGAAAGTCTCTGAAATGTTGTTCGAATTGATGATATAAACTTTCAAAATGAGAAGCCTGTTGACGACTTGCAGCCAACTCTTCTTGAAGTTTCTTATTTTGTTCTTTGAGCATCCGCTGTGGGCCAAGAAGGAAAAAGGTAAGAGCATACATAATCATGCATACATATAGCATAAACTACTATGAAATAAGAAACGTACCAGGTAGTTCATATCAATGCCTTGCGGATGAGATAGCATATCTGGTGAGTTAGAATGAGCAAATGAAGGGGGAGTAAAAGAGGGTCCAGCCTCATGATCAAACGAGCCAACAACCTGCAACAATCATTAAAGAGTCAAAAAAAGAAAGAAGCAGTTGCAAGGGAAAAGTGGTAAAAGTTTTACCTGAGAAGTACTGGCCCCGAGATGTGGAACAGGCTCTCCTGCAGCTCCGTGATGTTCCTCTTCATCTCTACCCTCATTTTTGTCAAAAATCTCCCGCACATCGACAAGAGATACATCAAAGTTCAAGAGTCTTATTTGAATAAAACGGGCATAAAATGGACCCGGTGAATGGAGAAATGACTCAGCATCATAACCATATCGGGCTGACCACCATGCATCCTCTGGCATCGACATAATATTTAAAGTATATTCCGGGATTTGCATTGAAAACCTCCGCTGCTCTGGACTGAGAAACCATTCATAAGCTCTCTCCCTGAGAAACCAGCCACTAGACACTAGGCCAGCAATAATTTGGCGAGAATGTTGGAAAGACAGTGCAACCCTCATCAAAGGAGACCAGTTTGCTCCCTCTTCTGGGCTCCACCAGACCAAATTCACCTGCAAAATAACATAAGATAAGTAAAACTTTCACATAAAATTTAAAGCATACTAATGTTATTTTACCTGGTCCCAGGTTAAGTGGCTCAACACATAGCGGTGAGTATGCACATGATGAGAGCCGGGAATGTCCACACGATCAGACAACCAGAAATTTAATCTCAGATACCCGACTCTCTCTCGGGAAATACCGGGTACCCTTACGAGGTTATGTTCATATGCCCATACCTACAACAATGATAGTAAAGATCAAATTCATGCAAGAAAAGAGTGGAAATAATATTGGCGATGGAAAAGAATACCTCGACAACCGCCATCAAGCCGACAAAAGACTTCTTATTTCGGCAAAGCTTATCAAGATTATGGTAAAGACACGCGAGACAAGCTTCACCCCAGCCAGAAGATGGTACCATTCTAAGATAAGAAAGGGCACTCAACACTGACAAGTGAATGGAGGATTCAGTGCTGCCTAAGATGGTCGACCCGAGCAGATATAACAAAAATCCTCGAGCATTCTGTTCGGTTGTGTCTCTGCTAACCCGTCCTTCGTAGTTCATCCAATAACTACGATTGGCTCGATTTTTATCTTAAAAGGCCCTTTATATGATGGTTTCATACTAATTAATTCCTGAATTTCTTCAAATGTTAAAATGTCATTGGTCAGAGGGACCAGAGCACCATCATATCGAAGGCCGGTTATGGCAGTAAAATTGATCGGACCGATTGTCATCTCTCCAATGGGCAAGTAAAAAGTGTGAGCTGTATCCAACCATCGCTTTGCAGGCGCCTGGACTATGCTCCGGTCTATCTGATATTCCTCGGATGGCAATTGTTAGATGAACTGCTCAAAGCCGCAATCTCGGATAATTCGCCTTACCTGAGAAGGCACTACATCGTACCATTGTCGGGCTTTGTAAATACACCCTCCAGCCCAAACAACGCAACGATCATGCTAACACAGACCCAGGTAAGTTAATACCAGGTAAGTACATATTATTCTATCTACTTAAATTAATTTATTTTTCACAATAATTAATAATAACAAAAAATATAAAATATATAACAAAAAAAGCGCAAAACAAAAAGAAAAACAAATCAAGAAAAAAAAAGAAAAAATTATTACCTCGCTCTTTTGATTGGAACTGCGATGGAGCGACTTCCCGGCCAGTATATCTAAATTTCCATCTTCATGATGCCGAATAAACTCCAATAACTCGGCATTAGAATGAGTCCCTGACCTCGAAGCATGCATTGTTTTTGAAAAATATGTGCTAAAATTGAAAGAAATTTAAGAGAATTATGAAATTGAAATCGTGCTGTGAAATGAAATGAAGGAATGGTGGCTTTTTATAGAGAAACGGCAAGATAAACAAAATTCAAAATTGTTCATAAATAGTAAATTTACTATTTATGAATAGTAAACTTACTATTGATAAATAGTATATTTTACTATTCATGAATATTATTACTATTGATGAACAGTATGATGAATAGTGAAAGTACTATTTTCAATAGTAAATACTATTTGATACTATTTGAGAATAGTAAATTTACTATTTATGAATATTAAATAGTGCATGAATAGTGATTACACAGTAAATAAACAGTAAATTCATTTTCATTTTAATCATTCAAATAATTGCAGTTATGTAAATATTTTTACACCCGGGGACAATAAGAAGATATATGCATAAAAATTAGCCAAAATTTTTGAAATAAAAAATTATTAGCTCGGGTCCAGAACCCAAATTTTCCTTAGGTCCAGAACCTAAAATTATCCTTGAGTCCAGAACTTGAACCGGGTCCAGAACCCAAATCTTTCTTAGGTCCAGAACTTAGAATTATTCTTGAGTCTAGAACTCGAACCGGGTCCAGAACCCAAATCTTCCTTAGGTCCAGAACTTAGAATTATCCTTGAGTCTAGAACTCGAACCGGGTCAAGAACCCAAATCTTCCTTAGGTCCAGAACCTAGAATTATCCTTGAGTCCAGAACTCGAACTGGGTCCAGAACTCAAATCTTTCTTAGGTTCAGAACCAAGAATTATCCTTGAGTCTAGAACTCAAACCGGGTCCAGAACTCAAATCTTCCTTAGGTCCAGACCCTAGAATTATCCTTGAGTCCATAACTCGAACCGGGTCCAGAACCCAAATCTTCCTTAGGTCTAAAACCTAGAATTATCCTTGAGTCCAGAACTCGAACCGGGTCCAGAACCCAAATTTTTCTTAGGTCCAGAACCTAGAATCTTCCTTGAGTCCAGAAGTCAAACTTGGTCCAAAACCCAAATTTTCCTTAGGTCCAGAACCTAGAATCTTCCTTGAGTCCAGAACTTGAACCGGGTCCAAAATCCAAATTTTCCTTAGGTCCAAAATCTAGAATCTTCCTTGAGTCTAGAACTCGAACCGGGTCCAGAACCCAAATTTTTCTTAGGTCTAGAACCTAGAATCTTCCTTGAGTCCAGAACTCGAACCTGGTCCAGAACAATTTTCCTTAGGTCCAAAACCTAGAATTTATTTCTAAGTCAAAGAACTTAGCTCAAGTCCAGAACCCAAATTTTACCATTAGGTCCAGAACCTAGAATCATTTCTAAGTTCAGAACTTAGCTCGGGTCCAGAACCCAAATTTCCCTTAGGTCCAAAACCTAGAATTATCCTTGAGTCTAGAGCTCGAACCGGGTCCAGTACCCAAAAACTCCACCATCTCAAAAATCAAGTCTTATTGCTTTTCACTCTCTTTCACTAAAGTTTCAGATCATTCAAGCAGGGGGCAAACTGTAGACCCTTAATTTTTGACTCAGTCCGGTCTAATATATTTTGTTTAGTCCAAAATAATTTTTGTGTTGTCTAATATATTTTAATTGGTCCAAAATGATTTTTGTTATCTTAATTAAATAATTTTTGCTTTATTATCTAATTTTTATTAATAAAAAAATAAAAATAAAAATAAAAATAAAAAACGGCTATAGAAAAATGGCAAAGAAAAAATCGTTGCCGAAAATTCCAGCGCGGGCTTGGCCATGGGCCATTTCGCCAGCAGGAGTTTCCTGAGGGAAAAATGGCCCGCAGGCCGATTCCCCACCCCCCTGCAGCAGCCAACTGTGGCAAATTATTTCGCCAGCGCAATTTTTCCTGCAGCAAATTTTTTTGCCAGCACAATTTTTCCGCAGAAGTTTTTTTTCGCCAGCGAAATTTTTAGATGCAAATTTTTTGAAACCTAATACAAGTAGGTTTTGGTTTCCTTTTCTTATTCTATAATGTATGCCATGAGCAACTAGGAAAAAAAACCAAAAAACTTCTATAAATATGGATTAAACAACACGGAAAAATGGAGGAGAAATTGATGACCGAGAGCGAGTAGGAAAACTTGGAAACTTTAAAAATTCTTTCTCGCAGTAAACTAAATCAGATTTTGGAGGGAGCAAATAAGCAATTCAAGCAATTCAAAGGCAAGAAAATCTTGTCTTTAACTTGGTTCATCCAAGAAGTAATTTTGGTGCAACCCCACGAAAGAAGATTTGAATTCTTGATTTCTTTTATTTTTTCACAGTAGCTAAACATCTCATTATTTCTTTTAATTCAAAATCCCAGAACTTTAATTTAGCTTTTCTTAAAAACACTAATTCGTTACTTTATTTTCCAAAGAACTTAAAGTTATTAATTTAGTTTCTTCAAAACCCTAATTTACATTCCAAATTTTCAAAACCCTTAAATTATATTCTGTTTCTTTCCAAAAGCTTTAAAAACTTCTTTTTTGCTTTTAAAAACTTTAAATCATTTATTTATTTTCATAAAACCTCATAAAAGTATCAAATTGATTTTCAAATCCTAAAAGCTTCATGCATTACTGAAAACCCTAATTTTAAATCACTAAATCCTAACTCAACTCCAAACCTAAAATAGTGAACACTAACCCATTTAAAACCTTAAACCCTAATTTTTTATGAACCCTAATCCTTTAAAACCTTAAAAATCATATGACCACAAATATTTTAATTTTACACAGTAAGCTTGAAACCATCATTTAAAACCACAAATCAAAAGTATTTCAAAGTGTCCAAAACCCTAATTTCATGATTTCACCATTCAAACCTTAATTTGTTTAATCAAAGTGTCTTACCAACCTTTTTAAAACATAAAATCCTTAATTTATTTTAATTCTTTAAAAAGTTACAGTAGCTTAAACTCATGAAAATCCAAAACCCTAAACATATGAAATAAAGGATCCTAAATGGAAACAGTATCTATAACAGTTTTTTATTTGCCTTATTCATTTTCATATTTAACTATGCTTTGATTTATTTCATATGCTTTAATTT
The DNA here is from genome assembly GCA_947685225.1 of Garcia nutans. Classification (NCBI taxonomy): domain Eukaryota; kingdom Viridiplantae; phylum Streptophyta; class Magnoliopsida; order Malpighiales; family Euphorbiaceae; genus Garcia; species Garcia nutans. The sequence continues at coordinate 22,526,738 of CANTUV010000007.1, read as the reverse complement.
ATTTATGTTCAATACTTGATTTATTTAATTTATCATGAATGGATGTTTACTTTCTATTGATGTTTAATATCTTTGATGAATGATTATTTACTTTTATCAATTTATTTAGATTTCTAAATGTTGTAAGAGGTATGTTTCCACTTGGTGGGTACCTCATTGGTTAAATATCATGTAATTTAATTTGCTTTTCTATTTTATAACCTTTGTAAAGGACATGTTTCTACCTTTCGGTGGGTGTCCTATTTAGGCATGTGATGCAAGGGCATCTTTCCATCTTCGAATGGGTGTCCATTTATTTGTTTTGTTTTGTTTGGACATTGCTTTGATTTTATTATAATGATCCTTTCTTTTATTGTTTGTAATATGGATAATGTTGTTATATTTAAGAATCTCATAATATTAAGACATGTAAAGGAGGCCGGTTCCAATGAACCGGGCGTTATGGGAGTGTTGGGCCATTTCTCACCTTCCCCACACGTACCCAACTTTTTGAACCGATTAGGGGGTTGGGGATTCCTTAGGAATCGAGTCATCCACCCCTTTCTTTTTCCCGGCCTGTCCGGGTGGCAACTCCATTTTCTCCGGACTTAGGTCCGTGTTCTCTAAGGCCCCGAGCCTAAACAGTGCCGAAGTCGCAAGAACCATTCCACCGGGAGTAGGGGCAAAAATCCCCGCTCACATTAGGTTTACCAATGGCTAACTCTTTAAACATTTTGTAGGGCATAACACTTATGCTAGCCCCCAAATCAGCCAATGCACTTTTAACCTCAAGGTTACCTATCAAACATGGAATGGTAAAACTACCTAGATCTTTTAACTTCTTAGGCAACCTCTTTTGCAAAATTGCCGAACTCTTTTTCAAAAAATGCACTAAAGACACTTCCTCAGGTTTCCTTTTGCTAGAAAGGATATCTTTCAAAAATTTAGCATATTTAGGCATCTGTGACAAAGCTTCAGCAAATGGAATATTAATGTGCAATTGTTTAAAAAGTTCAAGGAACTTATCGAATTGAGCATCAATCTTGTCTTTATTCAACCTTGCCGGATATGGTACTCTAGGTTGGTATTCCTTCATTATAGGGCTGCTTTCTTGTGGCTAATTCTCTTTCTCACTTTCTATTGCAACTTTCTCTCTCGAAGTGATAGTAGGATCATCTTCTTTTTCTTTTTCTTATACTTCAGCCCCTTTCTCTGCCACTTCTTCTCTTTTCTCAACCACATTGCCCTTGATCTCTTTTCCACTCCTTAGTGTAATTGCCTTAAGCTGCTTTTTAGGATTTGCCTCAGTGTTGCTAGGTAAACTCCCTTGTGGTCTCTCACTGAGCAGCTTGGCAATTTGCCCCACTTGATTCTCCAAATTATGAATAGAGGCTTGCTGATTTCTAAGGGTGGTTTCAGTTGATTGAAACCTAGTTTCAGAAGCTGCTATATATTTCTCCATCATGTCCTCCAAATTACTCTTTCTTAGAGGGGCAGCTTGTTGATGTTGAGGCTGTTGGAATCCAGGTGGAAGTCTTGGATTATTCTGGTTATTCCATGAGAAATTAGGATGATTTCTCCACCTCATATTGTACGTGTTGCTGTAGGGGTTATTATGCTATTGCCTTGGCATATTTCCAACATAATCTACTTGTCTTGACTAGCAAACTTATTGCCACTTTAGCAATCTTGACTTTGGTGTCCACCCCCACACCATTCACAAGACATCACCTGTATTACTTTCCCTAAAGAAGAAGAAGCTAAAGAATCAATCTTTTTGTTCATTGCTTCCAGCTGTGCTGTCAAAGCAACTATGGGATCCAATTGATGTGTACCAGTAACCCTTAATTTACCTTGTTCCCTTGGGGTTTGCCACTGATAGTTTGTAAGGGCAATGTCTTCGATAAAATCCCTTGCTTCTTTAGGTGTTTTATTATTTATGGTACCTCCACCGGCTACATTGATGGACTGCTTACTTGCATAATTCAATCCATTGTAGAAAGTTTGGATCTAAAGCCATAGTGGAAGCCCATGGTGACGAAATCTTCTCAATAAATCCTTCAATCATTCCCAAGCATCATAAAGAGTTTCACCGTCTAGCTAGAGAAATGATGAAATATCATTCCTCAACTTGGCAGTCTTGGACAGTGGAAAATATTTCTCTAGGAATTTTTCTGCTAGTTGGCCCCATGTAGTGAAAGTGTTTGGAGGGAAAGACTTCAGCCACTTCATTGGTCGATCTCTGAGCGTGAATAGGAACAACCTCAGCCTAATTGCATCTTCAGAGACATTCTGTATCTTAAATGTGTCACATATTTCTAGAAAAGTCTAAATGTGTGCATTAGGATCTTCATCCGGGAACCCATCAAACTGACAAGTCTGCTGCACCATTTGAATGACATTTGTCTTTATCTCAAATTTATTTGCAGCAACCACCAGTCTCTGTATGCTTGATTCAGCCCCATTAAGAGGAGGCCTGGCAAACTCTTGCATTGTCCTTAGCTCATTTTCTGCCATTATTTCCAATTCTTCTTCTAAGATGAGATTTACAAAGTTTGGTTCTGTCTCTGCCAGAACTGTTTCCTCTTCTTCCTTTCGCTTTCTCCTCAGTGTTCTCTCTAACTCTTGAACTCTTGATCTAATTCAAGGAGTTGGGAAGAGCTAGCTCAGGTCATAAATGGGAAGAAGTACCTAGAATGACAGTCAAAAAGCAAGAACTTATGTTAAAACAAAAAAAAACTAAATCAACAGTCTTGATTATATTACTAATATTGAAAATCGTTGTCCCCGGCAACGGCGCCAAAAACTTGATGGTGCGAACTTATGCTATTGCAATACCGCAAGTGCACGGGTCGCTCAAGTAATAAAGTAGTGAGTGAGTTATCGTTCCACTGGGGACAAGGCAAAGTACTAGTGTAAATTTTAACTGTTGTTTAGTAAATCAATGGTTTTGTGAAGTTTTGTAATTAAAGACAATTAACGTAATAACTTAAAGTAAAGAGAGATTAAGTGTTGTGCAAAAAGGATTGATGATGAAAATACTATCCAGATACTGAATCCCCCTAGCCACAATTACATTTATGAAAATCAATTCAGTTAAATCAAATGATAGAGTTGAATTGGTATTCCTCTAAATTAGACTAAAACCTTTCTCAAGTGAATTAATACCTAATCACTAAGTAGAATGCTGGAATTTCTTCTCAAATATAATTAAATAGATCTTGCATTAAGAACAAGGAATCATAACCCAAAGGATCTTGTAAGTCTATCTCTAGCACTCCAATCAATCCTCAATCCTCATGAGTATTCTATTCATATAAAGCTTTCTCAAGTCAATAATATGAAAATTGCAACCAATCAATAACATGCTATTATCAATTGGAAATAAATTATTAAGCATCATAAGAATAAAACAATCAATCAAATGATTCAATTAAATAAAATTATTCAATCCATACAATAAAGCTAGGGTTCATCAATATCTAGATAGAGAATGAATTAGTTCATGTTCAAAACCAGAAAACCAGAACAAGAGAAATAACTAAAAGAATCCAAACAATCCATGGTGAATGATTTTTATTTCTTCACTTGAATCCTTGAATCTTGGTTTAGATCATGTGTAAGATGTTTCTTCACCTTCAATCTCAGCTTCAAAACTCTCTTTTTTGCTCTAAAAGTCGGCTCTAGGTTGTAAAGAATGAAAATCAAATCCCTAATTTGCGCTTCAGCTCAGCTTTTATAGTGCAAATATTTTCACCTGACACCCCCAGTGACACACCCATGTTACTAGGCGTGTCACTGCCACTGGAATTTTGAATATAAGGCACATCCAGTGACAAGTCCATGTCACTGGGCTTGTCAATGCTTCTGTATGGCAGTATCAAGGGTACATCCATTGACACGCCCATGTCCATGGGCATGGCACTTGAAGAATTTCGCTCTTTTCCTCTACTATCATCCGTAATTCCTTCAAAATGACCATAAGGCTCAAAATACAGAGAATTCCTGAAATTAACCCTAAAAAGCACTTGAACAAACAAATTAAACTCAATTGGATAATAATCATATTAAGAAACAGGGGCAAAATATCATCAATTGTGCACTTTTCAAACCAAACATAGGAAACATATCAATGGATGAAATAATAAAAATGGATTATTGGATGAAATATTAAAGGTAGCTACTGGATATTTTTCATATAAATCAAAGATAGAACAACCACTTCGATAGATGAAATAATAATAAGTTAACTTAGTGTAAAATTTAAATGAATTAAGTTACAAAGACAAACCTCCATTGGTAGATTCCACCAAAATCGAGAGTATAATGATTAAGCCTTCTCCCTTCACCAATTTGTAGCTTTGGTTGGATGAAGCAAACTTAAGACAATGGTCAATACTCACTGTCACCTCAATTGCTGTGTGTTAATTATGTTTTGGCATGCTTTTCTCTCCTATTTGTTGATTCGTGACTGCCTCTTTATTGCTAATCCCCTTAATTCTTTTTAAATTCTATATTTATAGAAAACACATTAGGTGAAAATCTTGTAACCGAGTCTTAATTTCCTATTTAAGCAAGGTTACTCTGAATCATATTGAATTAAATTTTTTTAAAATATAAATAAACTATGACCATATCGGATTAAAACAAGTTTAATCTAAAATGGACCAAAGTCCATATCAAATTAGTAAGTCTAATTTGATATGGACAAGCTCCGTATCAAATTAGAGTTGATCTAATTTGATGTAGGCTTCCATATCAAATTAGAATTACTCTAATTTGATATGGACATGTCCATATCAAATTAGAGTAAGTCTAATTTGATATGGACATGGTCTAATTCAATATGGACCATCCATGTCGAATTAGACCATGCCTAATTTGATTTGCCATAATCCATATCAAATCAGACCATTTCAAGGCTTTAAAAATTGAAAAAGACTTGTTTTAGGCCTTATAAAACTGGACCAATCTAATTAAAAGCTTAGAGTAGGTTTAAGCTTATTAAAAATAGACCAATCATGATTTAGGCCTTCTTTGATTAGGATCAGACTAGTAGGGCTAAAATCGAGGATCTACAATTTGCCTGCTGCTTAAACGATCTTAAATTTATTTAGAGAGTGAAAAGCAACATGACTTTTGAGATAATTTTGGATAAGAATTGGGTTTTCTACTCGAGAGTGGTTTGGATTGGGTTTTGGATCAGAGATTGGTTTAGGTTTGGACTCAAGACTGGATTTAAATTCTAGACCCAAGATTGGATTTGGGTTCTAGACCTAAGACTGGATTTAGGTTCTAGACCTGAGATTGGATTTGGGTTCTGAATCCAAGATTGGATTTGTGTTCTGGACCCAAGACTAGATTTGGATTTTGGACTCGAGATTGAATTTGGGTTCTGGATCCTAGGCTGGTTTAGGTTATGGACCCAAGACAGGATTTGAATTCTGGACCCAAGATTGGAATGGTTGGGTTCTGGACCCAAGACATCTATAAAAAAAATTAATTTCAGCAGTAGAGGACTTGCAAAAGATTGGAGTATTTTTTTACTATATATGGATACTTATATACTCGTTCCCTTGTGTAGAAAAATATTTATGAGTATAAAAAAAATTTTTTAGACACGCAAAAAATTATATATCCACAATAAATATCAAGTTACTGTGTGCCCATGTGTTGTGTCTAAAAAAATAAATTACAATAAATTACTTGATCTCTTGCCATTTTGATAAGAGCATTTTTGTACTTGTTTTTAGTATGATTTTTATGTGTTTTTAGTTAATGTTTCATTTGATTTTGTTTAAAGTTTGTTTTATGTATTTATTTTAGGTTAAAGTGCGAAAACTCCCTTGGATGATCAAAACATTGAAGGAAGAGCATGAATCAAGCAAGACATGGCCAAGCCAAAGCAAGCTTGGTTGTATCCCTCAAAAGAATTCCAAGACAGTAGCTGACACACCCAAGAGACACGGCCAAGTGTAACACCTCTATACCCTGTATATGTACCAAGCATGCTTAAACGATCGTAATATACGTATACTGATTATAGAAAATGCCACGGTTTAAAAAGACACAACAAATATCTTTGTAAATAAGTGAAACAAATCTCAAACAAATAAAAGAAATCCAAAAGACACTATATATAAAATGTTTAATAATTCACAGCGGAAGTTATTACAAATATGTTATAAATCAAGGTTTACAAAACATAGAATATATATACATGATTGACAGCTCTTCTCCGATCTTTAAGTCCAAAAAATAACTCTTCAATGTCTACTCTCACTCGATCTCGAGGAGCTCTCAGGTTCAACTCTGTTACCTGCGCGATCAAACACTATCGCGCTAAGCCATCGGCTTAGTAGTACAAAATATACCAACATTATACTTTAAGGCAAAATAATGTTACACATCTAAATCATAAAGTTAACATCACACCTTTATATTTCATAAACCATACACATAGAAGCACATCACATTACCACATCATACTACATTCAATGTCATAACAATATTCATATTACATCTTCATAGTTCCATTGATTTTACCATTCAAGAATCACATTATATACAAAGACAAGCATGGGCCCAAAACACACTAATATGCCATTCAATTTTCAGAGTTAATGCTTTGGTTTTGTTATCACATTTATCATTATTATAAACCCAACTAGGCTTCAAGGATTTAGGTTCAACCAAGCTTCAAGGGGAACAAAGCATGCTAAGTATCAACCCAACTTGGCTTCAAGAACCAATCCAACCTAGCTTCAAGGGTTGTAACATCTCAATTAGGCTTCAAGGATCCAATCCAACCTAACTTCAAGAGAATGTTACCAATAAACATGCCACCAATAACAAAACTCTGAAAATGAATAACACATTAGACACACAATTCATTTATTATTTCATTCTCACATCTCATCATCAATTAGGCAAACATGCCTTATGTTCTTCCAATAGAATCATCATAGCCAATCACAATGGCTTCATATCACATTTGAGTTATCATAGCCAATTATAATGGCCTCATATCATATTATATCTCAAATCATATTATTCATATAGCATCATTGATACAACATTTCAAAATACATTATTATTGAAATGTACATAATCAAACACATTAAGCATCCATTAAAAATGATCATCATTGATATATATACACATATATAATTCACCTTATTCTTAAATTTAGAATCCTCAATGCACATTTGTTTAGGTCATCTTTGTTTTAAGTATATTCAAAGTGTAAATACAAAAAGACCTTGGAAGGATTCAACGATGTGAGAAAAACAAGAAACAAATCACAGTAAGGGACACCCTCAAGGGACACGGCCAAGCTTGTGGCCGTGTCTCTCAACTAAAAGCAACAGAAGCAGACATGGGCAAGGGACACGGCCGTGTCCTCTCCAAAAATCACCAAACACGGCTAAATTTCCATGGACTTGGCCATGTCTCTCAAAAATATTTTAGGTTGGCCGTGTCTCTTCCTTGGTTTGGCCGTGTCTCTCATGTGTACAAACCCTAACTATTGCCAACTCTCTTTTGATTGAATAAAAACATAATATACACAACATAAACTCATTCAAATGGATGTAATCAAAGTCATTAACACTTATTTTGCATGTTAAACACAATATTCACATTAACCATACATCAACAATCCATTTAATCATCTACCATTTCAAAACCCTAAAACCAAACATCACTCTTAACTTATCATCTTCCAACCAAAACCAACATCATTCCAACCTTTTTAACTTATAATCAATCTCAACACTTATAAACTCATCTCAAACACACCTATTCATAATCTTAACACATCACAACCCACCTCAAACATAACTTCAAAAATAACAAAGATAGACAAGAGAGTACTTACCTTAAATGAAGAAATTTCACAAATCTCCAACCAAAACCTTTGATTCTTCCTTCAATTTGATTCTAGCATCAAGAACACCTCTCTTGCTCTCTCCTCTCTTGAATAGCCGGCACACAAAGGAGAAGAAAAGAAAATAATCACAAGTCAAACTTCTCTTCTTCTTTAAATATCCACCAAGCAATTCTAACAAAGCAATTACCTAAATGCCCTCATCCAATTAACTTAACCTTTGTCACTTATATGCCCATTTAAGTAATTTCACATGTCACAAATAAATATCCTCTTCCATTGACCATCCCTTTTGACTAATGTATATGTTATGTATATAACCATATACCCAACATATACACTTTCTCTCTACACATTTCTTTTCTCTTACACATCAACATATACATTCAATCTAATTAAAACAACAATAATATTCAAAACTTCTAGGGCATATATTGGGATATTACAATTCTCCCCCTCTAAAAAGAAATTTCGTCCTCGAAATTACCTGATATCAAGTCTGGAATAGTTGAGGATATTGATCTCGCATGGTTTGCTCACTCTCCCAAGTTGCTTCTTCTCTTGCATGATTCTTCCACAAAATCTTTACCAAAGGCACTTTCTTATTTCTCAACTCTTTCACATCACGTGCCAAGATAGCAACTGGTTCTTCTTCGAATGTCACATCTGGACTCACTTCGATAGATTCAATTGGCAACACATGAGATGGATCCGACCTGTATCTCCTCAACATAGAAACATGGAATACATTATGGATCCTTTCTAACTCAGGTGGCAAAGTAAGTCGATAAGCAACTGGTCCAACTCTTTCCAAAACTTCATACGGTCCAATGAAACGAGGACTCAATTTCCCTTTCCGACCAAACCTCAAAATCTTTTTCCAAAGAGACACCTTCAAAAATACTTTATCTCCCACATTATACTCAATGTCTCTCCTCTTCAAATTTGAATAAGATTTCTGTCGGTCCGAAGCTGTTTTCAACCTATCTCGAATCATTTTCACTTTCTCTTCAGTTTCCTTAACCAAATTAGGACCAATTAACTTACCTTCACCAAGTTCATTCCAACATAGAGGTGTCCTGCACCGTCTACCATACAATGCTTCGAATGGGGCCATACCAATGCTGGATTGATGACTGTTATTGTAAGCAAATTCAACAAGTGGTAAGAATCCATCCCAACTTCTAGAGAAATCAATGACACAACTTCTCAACATATCCTCAATAATCTGTATCACCCTCTCAGACTGCCCATATGTCTGAGGATGGAAAACAGTGCTGAAATGTAATCGAGAACCAAAAGCACCATGTAAACTCTTCCAAAACCTTAAAGTAAATCGGGGATCTCGATCAGACACTATAGAAGTTGGAACACCATGTAGCTTCACAATCTTATGGATATACAGCTCAGCTAACCTCTCCAAAGAGTAATCCATCAGAACCGGAAGAAAATGAGCTATCTTAGTCAACCTGTCAACAATCACCCAAATAGCATCATGCTTTCTTTGTGTCAATGGCAGACCAGATACGAAATCCATGGTTACTCTATCCCATTTCCATCCAGGCACTGACAAAGGCTGAAGTAACCCTGTTGGAACTTGATGCTCAGCTTTTACCCTCTGACATGTGAGACATTTAGACACAAAATCTGCAATGTCTTTCTTCATACCGGACCACCAATAATGCTGTCTCAAATCATGATACATCTTTGTACTGCCCGGATGCATAGCAAATACTGACTGATGTGCTTCTTCTAAAATGATCCTTCTCAAATTAGTATCATCAGGTACACATATTCTGCTCTTAAACCAAAGACTCCCATCACCTCTCACAATAAAATCTCGACTCTTTCCATTCTGACAATCTGAAACAATCTTTTGAATCTTCTCATCAGCCAATTGAGCCTCTTTAATCTGATCCAACAATATTGGTTTCAATTGCAACTGTGCCAACAATGCACCATCATCACAAGGTATAAAACTAGCATGCAACGCTCTCAACTCAACAAGCAACGAGAGCGAATAAACAGTCAACCCTGCTAAAGACTTCCGACTCAAGGCATCAGCAACAACATTTGCTTTACCCGGATGATAATCAATCAAACAGTCGTAGTCTTTAATCAATTCCAACCATCTTCTCTGTCGAAGATTGAGTTCTCTTTGGACACCCAAGTATTTTAAACTTTTATGATCAGTATAGATAAAACACTTCTCCCCATATAGATAATGTCGCCAAATCTTCAATGCAAACACAATGGCTGCTAATTCCAAATCATGGGTCGGATAATTGAGCTCATGAGGTTTCAACTATCGAGAAGCATAAGCTATAACTTTACCTTCTTGCATCAGAACACAACCCAAACCACTATGTGAAGCATCACTGTAAATCACATATGGTTTATCTTCCACAGGTAAAGTAAGAACAGGCGCTTGAGTCAACATTTCTCTCAACTGTTCGAAGCTAGCCTGACACTGATCTGTCCACACAAATCTAACTCCCTTTCGAAGCAATCTGGTAAGTGGAGTAGCTATCAAAGAAAATCCTTTCACAAACCGTCGGTAATAGCCTGCCAAACCCAGAAAACTTCTAACTTCAGTCACAGATTTTGGTGGACTCCAATTCAAAATAGCTTCAACTTTACTCGGATCAACTCTAATACCCTCTGCTGAAACTATATGTCTGAGAAAAGTAACTTGGTCAAGCCAAAACTCACACTTCGATAGTTTAGCAAACAATTGCTTCTCTCTCAAAATCTGCAGCACAATCCGCAGATGCTTATCATGCTCCTCCTCATTACGTGAATACACCAATATATCATCAATAAAGACCACTACAAACTGATCAAGATAGGGCCTAAACACCCTATTCATCAAATCCATAAAAACAGCAGGTGCATTCGTCGAACCAAAAAGCATAACTAGAAACTCATAATGCCCATATCTCGTACGAAAGGCTGTCTTAGGAATATCCTCAGCTCTGACTCTCAACTGATGGTACCCTGATCTCAAATCAATTTTGGAAAACACTGCTGCACCTTTCAATTGATCAAAGAGATAATCAATTCTAGGCAAAGGATATTTATTTTTAATAGTCACCTTGTTCAATTGCCTATAATCGATACACAATCTCATAGTACCATCTTTCTTCTTCACAAACAAAACAGGAGCTCCCCACGGTGAAACACTAGGGCGAACAAACCCTTTATCTAGCAACTCCTGTAACTGCACCTTCAGCTCTCTCAATTCAGCAGGTGCCATTCTGTAAGGAGTAATAGAGATAGGAGTGGTACCAGGCAATAATTCAATACCGAACTCCACCTCTCTCTCAGGAGGCAACCCTGGCAACTCCTCTGGAAACACATCTGGAAATTCTGCAACTGTGGGTATAGCATCAAGTTGAGAACTTTTTACTCTAGTATCCACAACATAAGCAAGGTAAGCATCACACCCTTTTCTAATCAATCTCCTAGCTGCAATAGCTGAAACAAACAAGGATGCTAGCTGTCCCTGCTCACTAGATACTAACACCTCTCTACCCTCGCTGGTTCTCAAGGTAACAACTTTCTTTTGGCAGTCAACCATAGCTCTATGTCTAGATAACCAGTCCATGCCTAGGATCACATCATATTCCTTAAAAGGCATCTCAATTAAATCTCCAAGGAACTCCTCACCTTGCACCATTACTGCACTATCCGGTGCACCTTACTAACAATCACACTATGCCCTAAAGGATTTGTCACCAATACATCAAATCCTAGGGATTCAGCATGCACATCAGACACAGGCAAAATAGATGCACTAATATATGAATGTGTGGAACCCGGATCAATCAAAGCAAGTACTAAAATACCAAATAAAGAAAAAGTACCAGCTATGACTGCCGAAGCATCTGGTTGCCTCTGCATCACATAAATCCTCTGAGAAGATCCAGCCTCCTCTGGTCTACTCTCCCTGGATGTAGAACCTCCTCTAGAATTGAACCCAGATCTACCTCCTCTGCTGAAACCTCTGCCTCCACGACCTCCCCTCACACTAGGTCGGGAAGCTGCAGTATCCACTGACATCCACTCCTGTCTCTCAGGACAATCTCTAACAAAGTGATCAGGCGACCCACATCTGAAACATACCCCTGTCACACCAGTCCTCCAACAAGGACTACCATGTGGTCTACCACAATGAATGCATATGGGTAAGGTGGATCTCTGCATCACTGGGGTCGAAGCACTCGCCACTGAAACTGTAGGTCTAGATCTATGCCTTTGAAACTGTACTGACCTACCCGCTGGCCTCTGACTCCTACTAACCCGAGGAACAAACTGCCTCAAACTGGGGCCTTCTAACCCTGATCTCTTCCTCTGAAGCAGCTGCAATAACCTAAGCTCTCTCCACACTTCGAGCTGCTGCAACAAGCTGGGAAAAATCACGATATCTAGATCCAGCCACATGACACATGATAGAGGGCCTCAATCCCTCCTCAAATCTCCTACATCTATCTATCTCATTAGATATAATACCCCCAGCATACTGGCTCAATCGGATAAACTCTAACTCATATTCCGTCACAGTCTGGTGATCTTGCTTCAAGCTCAAAAACTCCATCTTCTTCACATCTTTGTACTCCCTAGGAGTATACTTCAATTCAAACTCTCTTAGAAAATCAGCATAGGACAATGTTGGTGGATCATCCATAGCATGGGGCACTGTCTTCCACCAGTCATATGCGTCCTTTTGCAACAATGATCTTGCATAATCAAACTTTTCCTCTGGAGTGGCTTGCAACTGAACAAATATTCTCTGTACTTTATCTAGCCACCGCTCAGCTACAGCTGGATCAATAGTACCCAAGAAATCTTCTGCTCCATATTTCCTTAATTTATCATACTGTCTCACTGATACCAAAGGCTGTGGGGGTGGTGGTGGTGGTTGCACTGGTGCTTGCCTCAACAAATCAATTACATGCCTAAACCAACCTGGCGGAACCTCCTCACCAGCTGGTCTCCCCGACACAGAAGCAGGTACCTCTCCAGCACTATCCACTCTAGCTCCCTCTCTAATCTCATCAGGAGCTATACTCTCAGCACTACCCTCGACTGACTGACGTGAGTGAGAATCCATCACAACCTATATCTGTAAACACAGCAGAATACCTCTCATTAAAGATCAGAGACTGCCAATGCCAAACATGTATGTTATTCAAAAATCCACGTTTTAAAATCAAAACACTCTTTTTCTTACACTTGACCTAGGTTGAGAATCTCAAACCTAGGCTCTGATACCAAAATAATTGTAACACCTCCATACCCTGTATACGTACCAAGCATGCTTAAACGATCGTAATATACGTATACTGAATATAGAAAATGCCACGGTTTAAAAAGACACAACAAATATCTTTGTAAATAAGTGAAACCAATCTCAAACAAATAAAATAAATCCAAAAGACACTATATATAAAATGTTTAATAATTCACAGCGGAAGTTATTACAAATATGTTATAAATCAAGGTTTACAAAACATAGAATATATATACATGATTGGCAGCTCTTCTCTGATCTTTAAGTCCAAAAAATAACTCTTCAATGTCTACTCTCACTCGATCTCGAGGAGCTCTCAGGTTCAACTCTGTTACCTGCGCGATCAAACACTATCGCGCTAAGCCATCGGCTTAGTAGTACAAAATATACCAACATTATACTTTAAGGCAAAATAATGTTACACATCTAAATCATAAAGTTAACATCACACCTTTATATTTCATAAACCATACACATAGAAGCACATCACATTACCACATCATACTACATTCAATGTCATAACAATATTCATATTACATCTTCATAGTTCCATTGATTTTACCATTCAAGAATCACATTATATACAAAGACAAGCATGGGCCCAAAACACACTAATATGCCATTCAATTTTCAGAGTTAATGCTTTGGTTTTGTTATCACATTTATCATTATTATAAACCCAACTAGGCTTCAAGGATTTAGGTTCAACCAAGCTTCAAGGGGAACAAAGCATGCTAAGTATCAACCCAACTTGGCTTCAAGAACCAATCCAACCTAGCTTCAAGGGTTGTAACATCTCAATTAGGCTTCAAGGATCCAATCCAACCTAACTTCAAGAGAATGTTACCAATAAACATGCCACCAATAACAAAACTTTGAAAATGAATAACACATTAGACACACAATTCATTTATTATTTCATTCTCACATCTCATCATCAATTAGGCAAACATGCCTTATGTTCTTCCAATAGAATCATCATAGCCAATCACAATGGCTTCATATCACATTTGAGTTATCATAGCCAATTACAATGGCCTCATATCATATTATATCTCAAATCATATTATTCATATAGCATCATTGATACAACATTTCAAAATACATTATTATTGAAATGTACATAATCAAACACATTAAGCATCCATTAAAAATGATCATCATTGATATATATACACATATATAATTCACCTTATTCTTAAATTTAGAATCCTCAATGCACATTTGTTTAGGTCATCTTTGTTTTAAGTATATTCAAAGTGTAAATACAAAAAGACCTTGGAAGGATTCAACGATGTGAGAAAAACAAGAAACAAACCACAGTAAGGGACACCCTCAAGGGACACGGCCAAGCTTGTGGCCGTGTCTCTCAACTAAAAGCAACAGAAGCAGACATGGGCAAGGGACACGGCCGTGTCCTCTCCAAAAATCACCAAACACGGCTAAATTTCCATGGACTTGGCCATGTCTCTCAAAAATATTTTAGGTTGGCCGTGTCTCTTCCTTGGTTTGGCCGTGTCTCTCATGTGTACAAACCCTAACTATGGCCAACTCTCTTTTGATTGAATAAAAACATAATATACACAACATAAACTCATTCAAATGGATGTAATCAAAGTCATTAACACTTATTTTGCATGTTAAACACAATATTCACATTAACCATACATCAACAATCCATTTAATCATCTACCATTTCAACACCCTAAAACCAAACATCACTCTTAACTTATCATCTTCCAACCAAAACCAACATCATTCCAACCTTTTTAACTTATAATCAATCTCAACACTTATAAACTCATCTCAAACACACCTATTCATAATCTTAACACATCACAACCCACCTCAAACATAACTTCAAAAATAACAAAGATAGACAAGAGAGTACTTACCTTAAATGAAGAAATTTCACAAATCTCCAACCAAAACCTTTGATTCTTCCTTCAATTTGATTCTAGCATCAAGAACACCTCTCTTGCTCTCTCCTCTCTTGAATAGCCGGCACACAAAGGAGAAGAAAAGAAAATAATCACAAGTCAAACTTCTCTTCTTCTTTAAATATCCACCAAGCAATTCTAACAAAGCAATTACCTAAATGCCCTCATCCAATTAACTTAACCTTTGTCACTTATATGCCCATTTAAGTAATTTCACATGTCACAAATAAATATCCTCTTCCATTGACCATCCCTTTTGACTAATGTATATGTTATGTATATAACCATATACCCAACATATACACTTTCTCCCTACACATTTCTTTTCTCTTACACATCAACATATACATTCAATCTAATTAAAACAACAATAATATTCAAAACTTCTAGGGCATATATTGGGATATTACACCAAGCCACTGGTCGTGTCGTGTCACATGACACGGCCAGGAGCTTGACCGTGTCACCCTTGGAAACAATGAAAACAAATTGACAAATCTAGAAGCAGAAGGTGACACACCCACATGACACGACCAAGCCACTGGCCATGTCACATGACACGGCCAGGAGCTTGGCCATGTCACCTAGAAGAAAAGAAGGAAAGAAATGGCAGAAGGAGACATGGCCAGCAAGCTTGGCCATGTCCCAAGCAAAGTGAGAGACACGGCCAGTAAACTTGGCCGTGTCACCTAGGGCAACCTTGAATAATTAAATTCTTTTGCAGACAAGTGGGGAACAAAGACTAGCTTTTGCTAAAAGTAATATTAAACAAAAGAAAAGATTGCCTAATTTGAGGAAAAGAAAGATAAAACAAAGGGAATGTGGGAAACAAGGGAGAGTGGTGTGAGTTGGAAGGTATGGGTTGTGAGCTGGAAGGTATGGGTTGTGAGCTTTGAAGGGAGTTAAAAGGAGAAGAAAATGAAGAAGAAAGAGAGACATGGAACAAGGGAGAAGGAGCCAATTGCTGAAGCAAAGAGGAGAGTCTTGAGCTGAGTTTGAAGAAGGAGATACATCCTATACAAGACCTAAACCAAGAATCAAGGATTGAAGTGAAGAAATACAAATCATTCGCCATGGATTGTTTAGTTTCTTTTACTCATTTCTCTTGTTCTATTTTTCTAGTTTTGAAGATGAACTAATTCATTTTCTATCTAGATATTGATGAACCCTAACTTATTTGTATGGATTGAATAATCTCATTTAATTGAATCATTTGATTGAGTTATTTTATTCTTATGATGCTTAATGATTTATTTCCAATTGATAATAGCATGCTTATTGATTGGTTACAATTTTCATATTATTGACTTGAGAAAGCTTGATATGAATTGAATACTCATAAGGGTTGAGGATTGATTGGAGTGCTAGAGATAGACTTACAAGATCCTTTGGTTTATAGTTCCTTATTCCTAATGCAAGATCTATTTAATTGTGTTTGAAAAGAGATTCCGGCACTCTACTTAGTGATTAGGGATTAATTCACTCGAGAGAGGTTTTAGTCTAAGTTAGAGGAATGCCAATTCAACTCTATTATGTGATTTAATTGAATTGATTTTCATAAATATAATTGTGGCTAGGGGGATTCAATATCTGGATAGTATTATTATCATCAATCCTTTTTGCACAACATTTAATTTCCTTTTACTTTCAGTTATTAAATTAGTTATTTTTAATTACAAAACATCACAAAACTATTGACTTGCTAAACAATGGTTAAGATTTACACTAGTACTTGACCTTGTCCTAAGTGGAACAATAACTCACTCACTACTTTAATACTTGGGCGACCCGTGCACTTACTGTATTGCTATAGTATTAGGCTCTCGCGCACCACATTTTATGCTTGGGGAGATGCGAACCTTGCCTATCTCTATCATGGCCTTGATAAAATTAGCAGGAATAAGTGATCATTTATAGGTTTTATGGTCGTTGCCAATGTATGAGTTCTTCGCTTTATTTTTTGAAATGATGAATATGAGGTAGCTTGATCCTTTTCTGACAATGACAAGTATAGCCATACGAACATAACCTGGTGAGAGTGCCTGGTATTCCTGAAAGATAGGTGGGATACCTAAGATTAAGCCTTTGGTTGTCGGGTCATAGAGAGGTGCCCGGTAGTCATCATGTGCACTCCCAGTGTTACCAGTTGAGCCGCCTAACCCGGGATTAGGTAAAAGAAAAAATTAGTATTATAATTGAATTTTATAAGAAAAGTGACTTGCCTATATTGTTGTCTTTCAAGCGAATATTGCTTGGTGGAGAGTGAGCAAGAGGGCAAGTTGAACCACAGGCATGAACAATGCATTACCCCTACAAAACTCTCATTGAATCATTGTCGAGAATGTTTTAAGTGGCTAGTTCCTTGGTGAGAGGGTACATAACTAGTTCCTTGGCCCTGAGCAGAGGTGGGTGCCAGCTAATATCCCAACTCTATAGTGACCTGCATATCTATACTGGAGAATTCTTAGACACATGCCCAAAATTGATCTGATGATAATGCATTCTTGCTTTAACTAGACTTGTCATATAGTGAGTTTATACGGGACCAGTTGTTGCACTTTGAGGTCTCTCTTGATGGCGTTAGAGATCTGGAGGAAGAAGGGGATGGAGAAGAAGAAGAAGAAGAAGAAGAAGAAGAAGAAGAAGAAGAAGAAGAAGAAGAAGAAGAAGATGATGATGATGATGATGATGATGATAACATGGGGGAAGGAGATGATGGGGAAAAGGAGAAGCATGAGGAAGGGGATAGCGATGGTGAGGAAGGTAATAAGGATGAGGAGGAAGAAGAGGAGGATGAGGAGGAAGACGGTATAGGGAATGCTGCTACCCATAATGATGCTATGGTGATTTCCTCTCATGTTGATTAGACATGCTATTTTATTGATTGTGGACTTGCATTTTCATTATACTCATTTAGCTTACATTTATATAGGCAATGGAACAATCAGGGGGTCCTAGTGATGATGGAGCCGGTCCATCTCATGTAGCTGCACTGTAGCCAGATGTATCACCCGTTGCGCCCTATATTGATCCATCTTCCAAGTTTCAAGGCATTAATATGTACTATCTAGTTTGTAATTCCTGTTTCAAATTGATATATGCAGAATGTATGCATGAAAATGTATGAACCTAACTTTTCCTTTTTTGGCTCACAGCGAATGCTTGAAGAACAGAACCGAAAGCTGCAGGAGGAATTGGCCACTAGTCGTTGGCATGCAGATTATCTTGAATGGAACTTTCGGATCTTCATATTTCAAGGCTATAGGGGTCTTCATCAAGGAGGCCCTGGACGAATGACCATGATGTGCCACCTCCCTTCTCAGGCATTGACTATGATAGGACTGATTTTCAGGATAACCTTAATCTAGGTGCTTCTGTCTCGGGAGGAAACTAGGCTGATGTGCCTCTACCTCCGATAGGTGATGAATTTATGAGGAATTTATTTAATTATAGTCCACCTCCTTCACAGTAATCATCTTTAGAAAATTTGTATTATACTTATTGTAAATAAAGTAAGAACTTGTACATAATAAAGTATAATATTTTGACTTTTCAAGCTCTTTTTTTTAATCTGGACATTTTTTTAATCACTTTGACTTTTTTTCTTTTACATATATATATACACATAGATTTGCTACCATGCCAAATTCATTTAAAATGAATTCGACTTGGATTAAAATCTTAATTAAATCTAGAGAACCAATACCTACTCGAATTAGGTTTAAAATTTTCCAATTTCATAACAAATTCAGTGTTCCAAATTCAAACCTAATTCTTCATGGACACATTCATCCAAACCCAATTCAATATGGAAAAACATTATGGGCTTCAACCTCCTGCTATGTAAATAAACAAATTATCCTATTCTTCTTCGTTCATTAAAATACCAATTCTTTTCGGGCCATTCTTAAATCAAAGTAGAAAATTGAACTTCAATATTTCCTTTTACAAAATCAAAGCAGTTTCAATTTTCAAGTTCTCCATAGACCATCAAGCCTACACATTGGGAACAAATATCATGGTCTTAACTTAATATTTTAAAGTGCTTTCAAAATGTCAAGTTGGACCAACCATTTTTACATGCCATGGCTCCCTTTTGGGATGTAAAAACTAGGACTTTTAAGATAAACAACTTTGAAATTTTTCCTATGATTGAAGAATTTGAAGTTATTCTCGGATATCCAAGCAATCATCTAATGGCATTACCCATACTGACTTCCAAGACTGATCAAAAGATGTAGATGTTGTTTCAACTCTCGAAACCCAAAGTTTTGCAACTGACCATAAGTGAGAAAATCTTACTTGGTCCATTAATTGATTTTTGCACTTTTCATTTGGGTCCTACCAAAACGTGGGGCGTATGTTTAGCTTGTGCTTGCTTGGCCAATTCCTACTTGTTTCTTCTGATGGCGACATCAATTCGCGAGTACTAGATATCGTGGACCAAATGGAGGGAGGATTCTCACCAGTCCCCATGATCTTGGCTGAAACCCTAGTTGGATTAGATCAATTCAAGATAGATTCTTTGAGGAGGTTAGCTGGAAGTCCCTTGCTTTTCAATTAATTACCTAAATTGCCCTTTCAGGTTTTCAATTTAGGTTTTTATTTTTCATTACTCTAATTTTTGCCTACTTGCCCTTGCGAGTTTTTGAAACTAATGAGATGTCCTAATTTTTGCCTAAGCCACCCTTGCAGGTTTTCAACTTAGCAGACTTTTTTTTAATTAGTTCTAATTTTTGTCTAGACCGCCCTTATAGATTTTTGGAGCTAGCGAATCTCCCTAATTTTTGCTTAGGCTGCTCTTGCGATTTTTCAACCTAACGGGCCTCTTTTTTTTTCAATTAATTATTTTTCATCTTTACAGATCTGGCTATAGGAGAGTCTCTGCTTGCTCGACACCCTATCTAGATATTTGCTACGACATCATTCTGCAAGGAAATTTCTTCATCGTGCTGCCTCATATGCTGAATGGGTTGATTGGATTTGCTTATGAGCTGCAATTAACATCCATTGGTTGGTACCTTGGTAGAAAATTATCCATGTCACCATTTGAATGTATATGATATATGTTCCTCTTACTGCTCTTCGTTGAGGCACTTGTTATGATCCTCATCGACTTGATCGCCAGTATGGGGCCGAGCCTCGAGGTTCTGAGTTTATTCCTAATTTGGACATGCCACTTTTGATAGAAGCCTTCTTAGATCGACTGAAGCAAGGCTGGCCTGCAGGCTACACTTATCGTCTGCCATAGATTTTACACTTGTCAATTCCTTAGAAAAAAGGATGTTAGGATAAATAATAATGATAATAAAAGATATTTTTCTTTTCTTTTATAATTTATCATCACTTTTTGCTATTATGTTATTTATTCTACCATAATGGTCAGATTATTCAAAATAGTATACATAGAATAACTTTAATATTAACTCTATTTTATTAATTGGGGAACAACCAAAAACATAAAGCTAGCATATACAAGATTACTCCTATCACCAACCAACCCTTTCAGATTTTCTTATTGACAATTTTCTCTCATTTAGCCCTAATTAGTGCCTAGCCCACCCTCTCAGATTTTTGGAACTAGCGAACTTCTCTAACTTTTGCCTAGGCCACCCTTTCGGGTTTTAAACCTGGCGAGCTTTTTTTTTCAAACATAAAATCTCTTCAACATGTCATTATTTACTGGCTCACTAAACTTGTTCCTATCCATGTCAGACAATTTGACTACGCCCATGTTCATGACTTATTTAACAACGTACGACCCTTCCCAACTAGGTCTAAACTTTTCTCTTGGATCAGTGATATTAGGCTTGCACTGCTTCAACACTAAGTCACAAACTTTAAGCTTCCTGATCTTAACTCTCCTGTTGTACATCCGTGTTATCTCTCTTTGATACAACTGATGATGATACAGTGCTTTTAATATTCTTTCTTATAATATGGCTAGCTGTGTGTATCTACTTACTACCCATTCTATCTCAGGCAACTCAGCTTCCAGGATCACCCTCAGTGACTTGATTTCAATATCAATCGGCAACACTGCTTCCATTCCATAAACCAAAGAAAATATTGTCATTTCGATCGGGGTCCGCACACTTGGTCTATATTCCCATAAAGCAAAAGAAAGCATTTCTGACCAAGCCCTATACGTCTTGGTCATCTTGGATAGAATCTACTTAATTGTCTTGTTTGTTGCTTCCATTGAACCATTAGCCTTTGGTCTATAAGGGGAGGATCAGTGATGACGAATCTGATACTTCGAGAATAAGTCCTTAATAGCTCTTTGAAAATGCACCCCATTGTCTGATACCACACTATGTGGGACCCCATATCTATAGATGAGACTCTTCTCAATAAATCTAGCCATTTTTCTTGCCCCTAGCTTGTTCAAAGATTTGGCTTCAACCCATTTTGAAAAATAATCCACTGCCACAATAATGAATCGGTGATCGTTTGAAGATGCCGGGTGGTTCTCTCCAATAATGTCAATTCCTCAAGTTGCAAAAGGCAAGGTGAAGGGTGAATCTCTCCAATAATCCTTAAGCGGGCATATGTGATCTCTTCCCTCTTCCATTAAATCTACATCTGAAAATGACACCATTCCCACTTTAACCTTGTCCTTTTTCTGAACACCTTCGCACTTCATCTCTCCTTCAACTTTCACAAAATTAACCAGCTCATCTGGTGTGGTGTAAATTAGCATTCTAACCAAAGCTTTAGCCATGGTTTCATGGTGTTTCTTGGATGTGGCCAATAGATCCCAGATGTTGACGCTTGCTTGAGTCCTTTTCAATTGCTTAAGGATTGTGTCATCTTCATCTTCCTTCACGTCTTTTTCAACATCCTTCCCCTTGTCAACCTCCATTTCTTTTGGTGAAGGCCTTGAATAAGGCTTATTAGAGCGGGTGTTCATTACCTCATCCTCTTCGGGCTCGGACCAGGTCTACTCCTCCTTCTTTGGTTCAGAATAATCATCACAATCGGTTGAATCCCATAACTTGCTCACAACACATATGAGCACTTCCGTTTTAACCACAACTTGCTCCATCTTGCTAAATACCTATTATTGTTTAATTGTTTCATCATCTACATCTTTGAAAGAAGATAGAACAAGCTTCTCATTCAAGCCTCCTCCAATCATGAAAGTTGTTGTCGGTGGTACTTTGTTGAACTTTGGTAGTGGATTGTCCTTCATACTAGGATTGTTAGGTTTGGGCAACTTTCCGCTATCAATCAAATTCTGGATCTCATGCCTCAATCTTAAACATTTGTTCATCTCGTGCCCTTGCATTTGATGGAATTGGCAAAATGCCTTAGCATCAAATTTAGGTGGTAGAGGATTTGACAAAGGGTGAGGAGTCAAGGGTTGTGAGAGAGGGAATTTTTGCCCCCACTCCTGATGGAAAGGTTCTTGTGACTTTGGCATTGTTTAGGCTCAGAGCCTTAGAGAACACGGGCCTAAGCCTGGAGAAAATAGAGTCACCACTCGGACAAGCAGAAAAAAAGAAAGGGGTGGATGACTCGATTCCTATGGAATCCTCAACCCCCTAATGGGTTTGGAAAGTTGGGTACATGTGAGGAAGGAGAGAAATGACCCAGCACCCCCACAATGTAATACCCTTATACCCAATATACGTATATTACATACACCCAACATATGTAATATAAGAATATAGGATACAAGAATGTCACAACCCATTTTAAAATATCAAATCTTCACTTATAAAATCTATATAAACTTAAAACATTCAACTGATGTCATATAAATAATAGATGAAATATTACTTTCTAAAACACATATGTATACTTCATTACCAAAGGTTTATCCAAAATATTTTTGATAGTTTATGGAATATACATATATATACATCAAAATATAACATAATATACATGAAATTAATATGTATAAAAATATAAAATATATACATGCTGGCAGTTTGTCACTGATCTTGATGTCCAACAATCAACTCTGCACTCATGGTCTCAAGCCTAGATTTGACTCAGTCTATACGAACTCTCCATCTCAGTCGGATCTATCATGTCACCTATGTGATGAATCACAATCGCGCTAAGCCAAAAGCTTAGTGATACAAACTTTGATAATAATATAGTTCAAATGCAATGCCAATGCACAATACATAAGGATATTATATCTCATAACATTATATCATTATATCTTAATATATTGCTCAATTATTCCACAATTCATAATTCACATAAAAGCAAACACAAGCATGGGCCCAAAAGAATCCAATATGCTATTCAAATCCCAGAGTTACCGCTTTGGTCCAAGATGACACCATGTGTCTAGCCCCGAAGGCAAATCATAATCACAATGAGGATTACCTCATATGTAACATCCCAACTAGGCTTCAAGGACTAGGCCCAATCCAGCTTCAAGGGACTGCTACATCATGTAACATCCCAACTAGGCTTCAAGGACCAAGCCCAACCCAGCTTCAAGGGACTGTTACGTCCTAGGCATGCCGCCAAACACAAAACTCTGAAAATTGAATAACATACTAGGCACACAATTCTTTCATAATTCCATTATCAAATCCTTTCTCATTTTCTCATGATCAAACTAGGCACAATGCCTCAAATATCTCACTCATATCAATATAGCCATTACCAATGACTTTACACACCATCTTTAATGTATACACATAAGTTGCATTACCCATACATTTTGGGTCATTACCATGTTTTGCACATAATTCACATTATACAAATCATAGCATATTACTTATGCACCAACAATGTAGTAAGTAATTTAACACATTTTCTAACCAAATGTATTAAGTCCCAATGTCATGTAAATATAAGCAATTATTCAAAGTTTGTACTTACCTCTAAAAGCAACAAACACCAATTTCAACCTACTCTTCCAAGATATCCCTCAACACTTAGACTGGGGTAACTCAAATCTCTTCAAAGCCTAAACCAAATGTGATTATAAATAACTTAGTGATACACTTATAGGTATAAACAAAACCTCTCAACACAAGGATAAGATACACAAAGGAAAATAAGGAAAATAACTATCTAGGACAAACTCTACACATGACACGCTCAACAACACGGGCGTGTTAATGACCGTGCCCTAAACCCATAACACAAAAGCTTTGATACGCTTAGTGACATGGGCATATCAATGACCATGTCCTAAGCTCTGTATTACAACATATAAGACATGTCTAGAGACATGGGCGTGTCCCTACTCGTGCCAAAACTCCTACAACATAGTAGATATGACATGCTCAATGACATGGGCATGTCACTGCACGTGTCAATAATATAATATTACAGAAGCTGTGACATGCTCAGTGACATGGACATGTCACTGCACGTGTCACCAATACTGAAAATAGAACCATCGACACCCCCAAAGACATGGCCGTTTCACCAGGCGTGTCAAGCCAAAAATCCTGATATCAACACATAATTATCACATCCAAAATTATCTTTTATCACCCTTTTCAACTTTATAAAAACTCAACCAAATCCCCAAAATACACAATTACAACAAAATACACAATTCAACTTTTTACCACAAAATACTTGTGTAAACATCAAAGCAATTCAATTAAAAGCAAAAATACACAATTACAACCATGACTTCATAACTCAAAAGTTACACAACCCAAAACTCTTATTCTCTTCACCAAACCTAACCTTTTCTTTAATTCAACCCCAAATTCATAGTTAACTACCCAAAAGAACTTCAAACATACCAATAACAACCATTAACACATGCTACACCAAACATCCAATTAACACATATACAAACTTCCATAGAAAATCAAGGAAACAAGTTGGAATCTTACAAAATCTGGAGAAAAATCCTCAAAACTACAACTTGAATAATTGAAATCCTTTAATTACATGAGTTAGCAAGAAGCAAATTTCTCTTTTCCTTTGATGGAAGTAGCCGGCTTTAATGGAGAAAGAAGAAGAAGAAGATAATCAACAACTCCTCTTTATCCAACTAAACTCTTTTTAACCACACAATTATCCAACTTTTACTCTCCACCAAGTAAAAACATAATACTTAATTAATACATAAAAAAATATCATCTTCCACTAACCACTTAATTAATATTTTAATAATTAAAATATCATTTGACCTATATTAAAATATTGACTTGTATATATTATGTATATCTACTTATATATATATCATAAACACATTTTTCCTTTTTCTCTTATATATATACATATATATATATATACTTTTGAATCATTTAATTACTTTTCAAAAATTAGTATATATTTTTTTTCAAAATTTTGGGATATTAAACACAATGCCGGTTCATTTGAACCAGCCTTCTTTTTAGGTCTCAAAATTATAAAATTCTTAAATATAACGATATTATCTATACTACATACGATCATAAGAATAAATAAATAATTTATTAAAATCATAACAATGTCCAAACAAAATAAATAAATAGACACCCATCTAAGGATGGAAACATGTCCTTACATCATCCATATCTAAAACTAAATAGGACACCGCCGAAAGATAAAAACGTGTCCTTTACATTAATTCCAAAATATGAAAATAAATTAATTACATAAAGATTAATTAATGAGGTACCCAATCATGGAAACATTCCTCTTATAATAATAATAATAATAATAATAATAATAATAATAATAATAATAATAATAATAATAATAATAATAATAAAGAAACCATCCATCCATGATAAATTAAAAAAAAAATAAACATTGAAATTAACTAAATCAATCATCAAAATATATAATAAACTGCATAATTGAATAAAAAACTTAAATAAAGCAAATAAAGATATAATTTTATGTTTATATCTCAATTTAGGGTTCTTTAGTTAACATTTAGGGTTTTAGAATTTTGGAATTAATACAATTATTATTACTATTTAGGCTACTATGGAGGTTTTTGGAAAAATAGAATTGATTGTTTATAATTTTAAGAAATTAGTAGGGTTTTTGGTTAATCAAATTAGGGTTTAGAGCTAACATCATAGAATTAGGGTTTTTAAAAGAATAATTTAGAGTTTGGTATTTATAAAAAAAATAATGTTTAGACGTTAAGGATTTAAATGAATTAAGGTTTAATGTTTTTGAAAAACTAATCAAAGTTTATAGATTATGTGAACTGTGAATATTTTTAAAAGATTTAAAGACTACTGTGAGTTTTTATATAAAAAACCCTAAGCCAAACAAGTTTACTGATTCTAAAGGTTATGATTTAGTAAAACAATAATATGCACTCCATGCAAATTAACATATACTAATTCAATAAGAAATTGCATACCGTGACTCTAGTTAGATGAAGAGCAAACTCATTTAATGTTTAAAATAATTAAAACATGTAGTATTTATTTAATTTAAACCATATCGTCGTTTTTTGGCTCCACCAAAATTGTTTAAATGAGATTCTGGATGAGCTTTGGCAAAGACAATGAGTGCACTACCTTTGTAGAATTTTATGATGTTGATCTTCTTTGTCTACTCTTGCTGTCTCTTTTGTTTCTCAAGCTTACTAGGGTTTGTTCGTTGATTGATTTTTGAATTTTTCAGAGTTCCAGCCGCCAACCAAAAGCCAAAGGACCAAAAGAAAAATCCCAAAAAAGATCTATTTTAGGTTTTTAAAACCCGTATTTATAATCACTCTCTTAGATTAAACCTAAAAATTTTCTTGTTTAAGAATGGTTTATTTTGATGCATGTCGAATTCATGGGTTCGACATAAACCCATTCCATATCAAATTATAATTACTTGAATTTGATATATACCGAGTCCATCTCAAATTAAAATGACTTTGTTTCCATATCGAAGTAAGTATCCTGATTCGACATGGAATTGAAAAACAATTGCCCATATAAGACTGGGAGAGCCCCATTTTGATATGGGGCTGCCACATATCAAATTAGGAGGCCCTCAATTCGATATGGGGCTTCCCATGTCAGATTGGATGCCCTAATTCAACATGCGACACCCTTACTACCCAAAAACCATCCTAATTAAGTGAAAAAACAACCAAAACCTTCGAATCGAACCCATTTTAGGGTTTAATGCACTGGTATCATGTAAAAACCAACCAAATCTTATAAAACAGACCCAATTAGGGTTTTAAAAGTTTAATTAGCTTATTTTAGGTCCTATTGCAATATATTAGTCCAATCAAAGGTTTGGAATTAGCACCAGACTATCCAAGGCCAAAATCAAGGGTCTACAGTTTGCCCCCTGCTTGAATGATTTTTAATTTATTCAAAGAGTGAAAAGCAACATGGTTTTGAATTGATTTTGGGCAAGGATCATTTTAGACTTGGAATGATATAGATTTTGGATCCAAGATGAGTTTTATTCTCAAAAATGATTTGGGTTCTGGACCCAAAATGAGTTTTGGACTCAAAAATGCTTTAGGTTCTGGACCTGGAATGAGTTCTAAACTCAAAAATAATTTAGTTTCTAGACCTGGATTGATTTTTGGACTCTAGAATGGATCTTCATCCTTGGAAATCGGGGTCTTCACCCTTGAAATTGGATCTTCATCCTTTAAGCTGGATCTTCATCCTTGGCAGAGTCTTCACCCTTCAAAATGGATCTCCATCATTTAGACTTTGGGTCTTCACCCTTCAAAATGGATCTTCATCCTTTGGACTTTGGGTCTTCACCCTTTAAATTGGATCTTCATCCTTTTGAACTTTTATCCTATATTGGCTTCAGCTCTTCTAGTTGGACTGATCTTTTGTCTTTTGCATCTTCATTCTTTTGATAGTTTTAATGTTCCATTCTTTTGCACTTTTGCAAAAAATTCAGCCATTTTTTAGCTGGCCCCTTATATCTTCTCCTTGACCCTAATGATTTTATTCCCATGCAGGCTTTAATTAATATTTGTATATTTTCTAGTTTCTTCATACAAGCATGCATTTCTTCTTTTGCAAGGGCCTTCTATGCCTCCTAATTCCATATCTTCTTCATGTTTGCTTCATAGAGTATTGTTGTTTACTTTTAACAAAGAAAAATGCAGTGTGATATGCTCATGTATGCATGATATGCATGAGCAATATTTACAGTGGTTCCGTCGACTCACAAACCAAGGTGATCAGCTGAAGTGTTCTCATTGACTCTTTCCAGATGCCTGTTCATATCTTGCATTGGAATGATAGAAGGCTCTGCATTTATGGCTTTTATCTTCAAGATATCGAGGACATGACTGGTGGAGACCCCAAGTAGCAGAGTCAGAGATACATCCATTTTAAATTATGATTCATCATGTCAATTGATAGCTTCTTTATAACCTTACCAATAATCATTTCCTTTGCCTAATGTGTCCTTTGAGGTTCGATGGTTTGACATACTTCCCTTAACTTGAAGGCTTTGTATGAAAATTTTTTTCTTTTTCTTTTTGAATTTTGATTTTGAAATCAAATGTTGGCTTTGCCAAATCAATGTCAATTTACCTCAGGACTTGATTTTCTAAATTAACATATCTATAACATGAAAACCCTAGTTACCATACTAAACTCGGGAATTATTTCTATTTAAGCAATAATTGTTGCACTTCAGATAGGCACATACACATTACTTGGTCAAAGATCTCATTTTAGTTTGAATATTGTCTATCTCATATGGATGCTTATTCAAACTATCTCCACTAATAGACTCTACCTACCAAGAGAGATCAACAGGTCTTTGAAAAAGGGACATGGTTTAAATGAAGGTCATTTTAAAATTGGAGATGATGTGATACTATGGGCAAGCCTTCATACTACAAACTTTTTATTGGAACTTTAGACAGTTGGGAGCATGAAAAGATAGAGCTTTGAACATTCTTCTTTCTTCTTAACGTTAATTTGGATCTTGATTGGGATAGTCTTTTCCCTTATAAAAAGGTTGATACCCATATTCCTTTCTTTTTTTTCCCTTTTCTTTCTCTTTCTTTTTCTTACTCCTTTTCTTTGAGCATTTTAACATTTTGTCCTTCTTTCCTGTAGGATTGTCAAGAACAATATTTTGAAGAACTGGGTGACCTTTCTCTTTTTTTCTTCGATTTTGATTGAATCTTTGGTTGGGTTGGACCAATTCAAGTCAAACTGTCCTTATAAACTAAATGGAAGTCTTTTGCTGCTTTAGATAAAAGAGAACTCGATTGGCTTTCTGAATCGTTTTGGATTTTATTTTCTTTTCTTTTTCCTTTTTTTTTGTCTTTTTTTGTCTTTTTTGTCTTTTTGTCTTTTTTTTGTTCTAGCTCTAAAAGAGTTGTCTTGTTTGTACCAACTTGGTTTTCTAATAATGGATGAGTGGAGTGACATAAATCTTCTTTAATAGGAATAAATCATTTGTTACTCTGATATTATCTTGATAGATTGTAGATATTAGGTGAACTTCAACTACTCTTATGGTCTTGAGAACATCAACTACCCTTATGGTTTTGGCTATGCATTCCATTCTTTGATCTCCTTGCCACTTCACCTTAGTGATCATAAGACTTGTCAAAATAGTAACAGCAGCTCAGGGTAGGTCATTGGACTTATAAGTCAATGAAAAGAAAGCTACAACTCTATGAAGGCTTAAAGGTACAACTAGAGATTGATATTTAATTGAGCGGATACTAGTTGTTGGCTAACCAAACAATGCCTAGATCATCTCTCTCTTAAATAAGCAGAGTTTAATTTCACCTCAAAAGTCTGTCAAAGCATATTCTAAGATTGACTAGGACCTAGACAAAGGTCATTATGTAGGAGCCCTCTCTATATAAGCATACACAACTCAATGCTATAGAGTAATTCCCTCACCTAGTAAAGTCATTCGAATCATGATGAATAGATATGCTAATTTATAAATATCAAGTTAAATTCGTCATCGGTTGAGCACCATAATGAACAAAGACCATGAAAAATTTGATGAAAATAATTTATTCAAACAAATATAATTTGAAAAACATAATTGTTCCAATTAAATATTAAAGAAAGCAAAATAAATAGAGCAACACTCTAAGCTAAGGGAAGTTTGTTGAATAAAATTTCTCCTTATTCCACATCTTCAATACTTGTTGCGCTCGAATTAAGTACTACTACAAGCGTCACTCGCAAGTATACAAGGTAGCTGTAGCAAAGGTGATCGCCCCAAGGTCGTTTCCCCAAGAAGGTGTGGTTCGTAATAGCTTGATTGACAAGTATTTAAATGCGAAAGTTTGTTGTGTTGGAATGGTGCGAGAATGATTTAAACCTAAGATGAAGGAGTGTAAGATTGATGTGTGTGATGGGTGTACAAGATCAAATCAATTCTTGGGAATATGCCTAGGGTTATAGGTCCATTCAATCAAAGCTCAATTCTCAATTATCCATTAACATAACCTTGTAAATTAATTTGTTCCTTATGGTTAATTAGTCAATTACCAATTCATTAGTTCTCACATTCATGAAATAGCAATAACCAATTATTTTACATTTGCAAATTAATGAGACCCTAGAACTTATATTTCTAATTCATTCATAGGGTAGTCGATTGCATAATTTCGATATCAAATTTCACCTCTCGGTCCTTCATTCAATATTCAAAGATCAATAGGTAGCTAATCTATCAACCTAGCATACAATCCAATGCAATCAACCAACACAAGGTACATCAATGGAAATATTAAATCAAAGCATTCAATCAAAAATACTACAAACCCTAGGCATGGGTATTTAGCTCAACATCATCAATTTAAAACATTCATTCAACTCAATATAAAACAAATACAAATTGTCCATTGCAATATCAATTCTCTTAATAAAACAATAACAATAAGAAATGAATTAAAAGAGAGAATAGAAAAACCCCTTGTGAAGATGCCAAGAGTAGGATTACTAGTCTTCCTCCTAGCTCCACTTGATGTATGATGAAGAACTCAAGCCCTCTTCAATGGTTGATTCCCCTTTGCAATATGGAATGGAGCTTTCTCAAGTCACCAAACCTTTCAATGAAGCTTCTTCAACCTTCAAGAGCTTGTTAGCCCACTTGATCCCAAAGAACCTCAAAGATCTTGTCAATGGAAGGTGGAGAAGATGAAGATGGAGGATGAAGATGAAGGGACAAGGAGAGTGTCACTCTCTCCTCATCCCAAATCATGTTTGCCCCCTCTTCTCTTTTCTTTTCTCTCTCTCTCAAACCCTATCTGTCTCCTCCTTCTTTCTTTCAAGCAGAAGAATTTATATAAATTAAGGGTGACACGGCTAAGCTTAATTTGGCTTGGCCGTGTCCCTCACTACCTTCTTCTTTCTTTCTTTCTTTTTTTTGTTCTTCAAGGAGTGACACGGCCAAGCTTGTGGCCGTGTCACATGGGTGTGTCACCTTCTGCTTCTTTTCTTTCCTTCTTTGCTTGGTCCAAGTGCCTTTGGCATGAAATGGGACACGGCCAGTGGCTTGGCCGTGTCATTGAGTGTGTCTTCTTCTATTTTTCTCCTTGCTCTTCTTTGTTCTTTGGAGATGAGAGTGACACGGCCAAGCTTGTTGGAATTGTCACTTGCTGCCATTTCTTTCCTTTGAGGTGACACGGCCAATCTTCATTTGGCTTGGCCATGTCATGCTTGATTCATACTCTTCTTTCTTTGTTTTGATCTTCCAAGGGTGTTTTTGCACTTAAACCTTAAACAAACACTTTAAACAAACTTAAAACAAAAATCAATCGAAATATTAACTAAAAACACATAAAAATCATACTAAAAACAAGTACAAAAATGATCTAAACAACTACCCCTCACTTAATTCCTTACTTGTCCCCAAGCAAGGCTAAAATCAAAACACACTAACAAGATAAATTTTGTTAAGTTCAAGAGTTATAAAGATGCATCAAGACTTCCTGTAGACCCTTATTTTTTGACCCAATCTGATCTAATATGTTTTATTTAGCCCAAAATGATTTTTGTTGTCTAATTGGTCCAAAATAATTTTAATTAAGTAATTTTTACCTTAGTATCTAATTTTTATTAATAAAAAATGAAAATAAACAAATAAAAATAAAAATAAAAATAAAAATAAAATCAGAGTTGAAAAAAAATCGGCAGCGAAAAGCAGTCGTGCGGGCCCGTGGGCATTTTGCCCGCAGGAATTTCCTGCGGGCGGCACGCCCGTAGGCCCAGCACTTCACCCGCACGCCTGCGGGCATTTCGCCCACAGGAATTTCCAGCGGGCGAAAATAACTTCCCACAGGATTTTCTTACGGGCGACACGCCCACCAGCCCAAAATTGGCCCGCTGCCACAGTTTTTGCCAACGCAAAATTTTTCGACGTAAATTTTTTGAAACCTAATCCAATTAGGTTTTAATTTCTTTTTTTTTTATTAATATCACTTGCCGTGTATAATTAGGAAAAAATAACCTAAAACTAATATAAAAAAGGACCAAAGGCAATTAAAATTAGGGAGGTGGCCGAGAGAGAGCAAATCCAAGGGGAGTTTGGAAAGTTTGAAACCAAATCAAGGAAGGAAAAGAAGAAACTGAATTTAAATCTTTTTTGGAACAGCAGCATCACGTTGAGAGGGGATTTCAAAGAGTTGTCTTTGGAGCTAGTTCATCCAAGAAAAATTGTTTTTGGAGCAACTTACAAAAGAAGGTATGAAATTCTAAATTCTAATTTTTTACACAGTAGCTAAACTAGGGTTTTTTGTGTTTTTCAAACGTTAAAATCTTAGAACTTTAATTTAGCTTTCCAAAGTTAAAACACTAAAACGTGACCTTCTTTAATAAAAAGACTTAAAATTGTTATTTTTTCTTCTTAAAAATCTTAAAACTCTAATTGAACATATTTTTCAACAAAACCAAAATCAAATTCTATTTCTTTTAAGATTTTAAAGTAGGTTCTATTTCATTCAAAAAACCTTAAAAAACATCTTTTCTACTTATAAAAAAATTTCAATCCATTTGTTTAAATTCATAAAACTTCATAAATTATCAAATTGATTTCTAAAACCTTAATTCAAATCTTTTACCCGTGACCTAAATTCTAAAACCCTAAAATCCAAAATTCAACTTTTAAACCTAAAATAATGAACACTAACCCTTTTAAAACCTTAAACCCTAATTTTTATGAACCCTAATCCTTTTAAAACATTAAAAAAACATAATAACATAAAAACTCAAAAATTACACAGTAGCTTAAAATTCAATAACCAAAAATCACAAATTGAAGTATTTTAAGGTATTTAAAACCCTAGTTTCATGATTTCATCATTCAAACCTTAATTTGGTTAATCAAATAGTCTTACCAATCTTTTAAAACATAAAACCCTAATTTATTTTAATTCCATAAAAAGTCACAGTAGCCATAATTGGACTTTTATTTGCTTTATTCAATTCCATACTTGATATGCTTTGATTTATTTCTTATGCTTTAATTTATTTAATTTCAATACTTGATTTATTTAATTTGTCATGGATGGATGTTTGTTTTATATTTTGGTTAATAACTTTGATTAATGATTTATTTATGATGAATGATCATTTACTTTTATCAATTAATTTAGATTTCCAAAAGTTGTAAGAGGTATGTTTCCACTTGGTGGGTACCTCATTAGTTAAACATCATGTAATTTAATTTGCTTTTCTATTTTAGAACCTATGTAAAGGGCATGTTTCTACCTTTTGGTGGGTGTCCTATCTAGGCATGTGATGTAAGGACATGTTTCCATCCTTAGATGGGTGTCCATTTATTTGCTTTGTTTGAACATTGCTTTGACTTTAAATATATTGATGCTTTCTTTTAATTATTGTGTGTAATATGGATAATGTTATTATACTTAAGAATTTTATAATATTAAGACCTGTAAAGGAGGCCAATTCCAATGAACCGGGCGTTGTGGGGGTGCTGGGCCATTTCTCACCTTCCCCACACGTACTCAACTTTCCGAACCCATTAGGGGGTTGGGGATTCCTTAGGAATCGAGTCATCCACCCTTTTCTTTTTTCCCGGCCCGTCCGGGGTGGCGACTCCATTTTCTCCGGACTTAGGTCCGTATTCTCTAAGGCCCCGAGCCTAAACAGTGCCGAAGTCGCAAGAACCATTCCATCGGGAGTGGGGGCGGCAACTCCACTGGGGATAAGAGAAGTTGATTCAGTTGATCTCTATATTATTCTATTCTTTCTTATAATGATTTTATCCATTGCATCATATTAGTTTGCATCGTGTGCGTGAGTTAGGATGCCCGTGTTGTGTTATGTAAGGGATACCATACTTTCACTCAAGGTATGGAGATCGAGCATGGCATAACCACTCATAGCCTCGTACCATTTGGTATATACCTGCTATGAGAACCTAAGCCTTTCTACCCAAATACTAAAGCTCATGTAATTGGCCTAGTTACTTTCCTTAGGTTTTACCCTAAATGCATGTTGTTTGACTATGGTTAGTTTATCTTAGTCTAAATCATGGCTTATTTGGTTTGTTCTTTTTCTAATATGATCTAAGTATATTTTAAGCACAAAATAATTTTTTCCTTAAAATCCAAAAGACCAAAACTATTTTCAAAATTTTTCAAGATGGTCTTTGGACATGAGACTTTTCTAAATAAATAAATAAATTATTTGGCCCATGGCCCAAATACTAAGCCCGAAATCCACTTCTCTAAAAATCTTTTTATAATGGGCTTAAAAACAAAATTCTTACAAAGAGCTTGCAAAATATTTAGGTCAATTATGAAATACCAAAAATCTATTGTAGGCCTAGTTTACACTAAGAATAAATTAACTATGGGCTTGTTTTTGGCATGAATCATTAGTTACCTTTTTCAAGTGAGAAATCTATCTATGATAAATCTCTTAATTATGTTTTAATCCAATATAGCATAAAAGCTACTTTGGTTGGTTGAATGGATTAAAACCTAATTAATGGGAATTATCATGGATTGATTTCCATTTTCAAGGATATAACTATTGGTTGAAACGTCCGAGGGAATTATTCGAAAGCAAGGTACCCCATGTTGGTATTTTGGTTAACCATATACCTAGGAAAAGAGACTCGCCATTCGTGTGTGGATGTTATAAGGTTGGAAGGACGTCCTAATTTGTCCTTGTTTGTCTATTGTTTGTGCATACATGCATACATTTGCATCTCATATCATTAATCCTCTCTGGCTCACAGCCCTGGATTATGATAGTTCAAAAGCTTACAATCCGACCTACGCCGGAGATGAGATATCTAGCAACGACTCAATCACTTGCTCACCAAGAACAATGGAGCCCGAACAAATTCAAAGAATGGTGGATGAAGCCCTCAATGCCAAGATGGAAGAAATAAAAGAGGCCCTAGCAGAGACCATGAGGAACCAATTGACTGCAATCTTAGAGAATCATGTGAGGCTTCTGCTAGCACTAAGAAGCCAAAGGACAAAGGGAAGACGAAAGTTAATGAAGTGGCTTGTGATGATGAGAAGGTGATCATTGATGATGATGATTGGGCTCAATACTACCAAGATCTTCAAGATAAAAAGGAGCCAAAGGTTGTTGATAAGGCAACTATTGAAAAGACCAAGACATCTGATATTGAAAAGATGATTGCTGATTTAGAAAAGAAATTTGAGAAAAAACTGAAAACTGAAGAAATGTCCGAAGTTGACAAATTATTTGAGCTAGATGAAGAGGTCCCATACAAGTTCAAGATGCCATCTTTTGCAAAGTATAATGGCACTGGAAATCCTCATCTCCATGTGAAACAATATATCACTGCCATGCAGTCTGCCCGAGCTACTAAGGCTCAAACTCTAAGGTACTTCATGCTCTCATTGGATCCTGCTGTCCAAAATTGGTTCAATACCTTAGATGATGGAACAAAAAAGAGTTGGGATCTACTTTACAAAGCCTTCATCCAACAATATGGATACAATGTTGAAATGGAAGTTACCTTAATGGAAGTTGAGTCCATTAGGCAACGACCAAATGAAAATTTTGTAGATTATGTCAAGAGATGGAGAAACAAGGCTGCTTTGCTCAAGAAGAGGCCCTATGAATCCGATTAAATAAGGATGATTGTGAGAGGGGTGTTGCCTAATCTTCATGAGAGGATGTCTCATACACTCATACGTGATTTCAAATATCTTCTCCAAGCTGGTCTACAAATTGAAGAATGGGAAAGGGAGAAGAATTGCTTTTCAATAAAAAGGAATGAGAAAGGGAACTACCAGTCGGGCAATCAAAGCACATAAAAATAAGTTGATGTTAATGCCGCTAGTGAAAGAGGAATAAGGCAGTTTTCAGATCTGGGGAAGCCACTGTCTTGGGTTCTCAATAAGCTACAAAAGAAGGGATTTGACTCCTTATCCTTTGCCTAATCCTCTTCCACCTAACTTTGATACTAATGCATTTTTCCAATTCCATCAAAGGCCTGGACACGAAATGGACAATTGCATGAAGTTGAGGCATGAGATCCAGAATTTAATTGATAATGGCAAGTTGCCCGAGCCGGACAAGCCCAACACCAAAGAAAATCCATTTCCAAGGTTCAACAGAGTGCCACCACCAGCAACCTTCATGGTGGGAAAAGGATTGGAAGAAGATTTTGTTTTATCATCCTTTCAAGATGGAAATATTGAAGATGTGAAAGGAAAAGAAGCCTAACTCAATGAACTTTCCTTAGCTTGAATATTGCTTTTCAATCTTACTTTCTTTAATATTTTAGAACTATTGTGTTTTTCAAATTTAAATTATTTTTATCATAAATTGTTGTTAGTCTTTGTTCATTTTGATGCTCAACCAATGAGGAATTTAGCTTGATGTTTATAAATTAATGTGTCTAGGCATCATGACTCGAATGACTTTACTAGATGAGGGAATTACTCTATAGCATTGAGTTGTGTATGCTTACTTAGAGAGGGCTCCTGCATAATTATCTTTGTCTAGGTCTTAGTCAGTCTTAGAACATGCTTTGACAAACTTGCGAGGCGAAATTGAACTCTGCTTATTTAAGGGAGAGATGATATAGGCATTGTTTGATTAGCCAATAACTAGATCCACCCAATTAAATATTAATCCCTAGTTGTCCCTTTGAGCCTTCATAAAATTTTAGCTTTCTTTTCATTGGCATATAACCTCAACAACCTACCTTGAGCTATTGTGATACTTTTGACAAGTCTTTTGATCACAAAGGTGAAAAGGCAAGAAGATCAAAGAAAGAAATGAATAGTCAAGACTATGAAGATAGTTTAAGTTCTCAAGACCATAAGGATAGTTGATGCTCTCAAAACCTTAAGGGTAGTTGAAGTTCCCTTAATGTCTCCAATATATCAAGACAACATCAACATTAGAGTAACAAATGATTTATCCCTGTTAAAGAAGATTTATGTTACTCCACTCATCCATTATTGGAAGCCCAAGTTTGAACAAACAAGACAACTCTGTTTGAGCTAGAACCAAAACAAAACAAAAAAAAAAAGAAAAAAAAGAAAAAAGAAGAACAAAAGAAATTCAGAAAGCCAACTAAGTTCTCTTTTACCTAAAGCAGCAAAAGGCTTCCATAAGGACGGTTTGACTTGAATTGGTCCAATCTAACCAAAGATTCAATCAAAATTGGAGAAAAGGAGGGAGACCATCTAGTTCTTGAAAGTTTTGTACTTGATAGTCCAACAAGAAAGAAGGACAAAATTATAAAATGCTCAAAGAAAGGGAAGAGTAAGGAAAATAAAGAGAAAGGAAAGGGAAGAGTAAGAGAAATAAAGAAAAGGGAGAAGAAGAAAAGGAAACAAATTTGGGTACCAAACTTTTTGCAAGGGCAAAGACTGTCCCTATCAAGATCCAGATTAATGCCAAGAAGATATAGAAGGAATTTGGAGTCTAGCAAGATTGCCTCCAAACCGCTTAAAATTCAAACAAGAAATTTATAGTGTGAAGGCTTGTCCACTGTATCACATCAGCCCCAACTTACAAATGGCCTTCACTTTAACCCATGTCCCTTATAGACCCCATTTCAAGCCTATCAAAGACTTGTTGATCTCTCTTGGTAGGTAGAATCTATTAGTGGAGATAGTTGGAATAAGCATGCATATGAGATAGACAATATCTAAACTCAAATGAGACCTTTGGCCAAGTAATGTGTATGTGCCTATCTGAAGTGCAACAGTTCTTGCTTAAATAGAAATGATTCCCGAGTTTAGTACTGTAACTAGGGTTGTCATTTTATAGATATGTTAATTTGGAAAAATCAAGTCCTGAGGTACATTGACATTAATTTGGAAAAGAAAAACATTTGATTTCAAAATCAAAATTCAAAAAAAAAAATGTTTTGTCATACAAAGCCTTCAAGTTAAGGGAAGTATGTTGAACCTCCAAAGGACATATTGGGCAAAGGAAATGATTATTGGCAAAGTCATGAAGAAGCTACCAACTAACATGCTGAATTGTAGTTTGAAATAAATGAATCCCTAACTATGCTCCTTGGAGTCTTCATTATTCATGTTTTCAACATCTTGAAGATAAAAGCCACAAATACAAAGCTTTCGATCATTCCAATGCAAGACTTGAACGAGCGTCAAAACGGAACCAATGAGAACACTTCTGCTGATCACCTCGGTCTGTGAGTCGATGGAACAACTGTAAGTATTATTCATGCATATCATGCATACATGAGCATATCACATCGTACTTTCTTGTCTTGTATTGTCTATTCTTTATCGAAGTGAACAACAAACACTCTGTTAAGTGAAGAATCAAAAGAAGATGTCAAATTAGGAGGGCATGGAAAGCCCATTGCTTGAGAAAGCTCCAGTAATTTTGTAAAGAGAAGAAATGTGTAACACCCCTATAACCCTTATACGTACATAGCATGCTAATACGATCGTAATATACGTATACTGATTATAGGTTGTCATTGCTTATAAAACATTTCAATAATCCATTCAAATATTATCAATAAATTTAAAATATTGAAGGAAGTTGATAAAACAAAATATACAAAATAGTTTATTAAAAACACAGCGGAAATGATACAAGTTTTTACAAATATTTATACATCAAAGTCATAATATACAAAATACAAAACTTATACATGATTGGCAGCTTGACTCTTGATCTTTAAGCTTTAATCAAAATCCTCAATCAAACTCTTCAACGTCTAGACTCACTCGGCCTAGCGGAACTCTCGGGTTCTTCTCTTTCACCTGCGCGATGAATTACAATCGCGCTGAGCAAATAGCTCAGCAGTACAACATATACTAACTTTATGCATTAATGCGATGCAATGCCACATATATCAATCATGCATACAATATCAAAGAGAACACTTGGTATCACATCTCAAAGTTTCTACATAGATCTCACCATGCAACTATTTTATCAATAATACATCATATATCAACCAACAAAAGCTTTGATCTCATTATTCATATGTAACCTCTAAACAAACACAAGCATGGGCCCAAATATACTAACATGCCATTCAATTTTCAGAGTTAATGCTTTGGTTTAATTATCACATTTATCAATATCATATCCCAACTAGGCTTCAAGGATTATGTTCAACCAAGCTTCAAGGGGAACAAAGCATGCTAAGTATCAACCCAACTTGGCTTCAAGAAGAAAACCCAACCTAGCTTCAAGGGTTGTAACTTCTCAATTAGGCTTCAAGGACAAGACCCAACCAAGCTTCAAGGGGAGTAAAACATGTTAAACTTCAACCCAACTTGGCTTCAAGGATCAAATCCAACCTAACTTCAAGAGATAGTTACCATTAGGCATGCCACCAATAACAAACTCTGAAAATGGAATAACATATTAGACACACACATATAACACATTGATTATTTCATCATCAATATCATTCTCACTTTCTTTCATCAACTAGGCAAAACATGCCTCATCTCATTCCAATCATCATAGCCAATAGCAATGGCATTTCAATCCATCATATCTCAATTCACATTATATATATCATCATTGATATATATATATATACACATAACAATTCATTATTCAATTATACTCAATCAATCGTATTCTCATACATTAATATTCATCAAATCATTCACATCTTTCATTTTCCCATAACACGATTATATATATATACATATCATCAATGATATAAATACATCAAAACACATTAGTGATATGCATTAACAATGCAATCATGCAACATTGGTACTTACCTTAATAACACTTCACACCACTCTAAACTCTTCTCCACTCAATAGTTCTTCACTTCACAAATTAGGGCAATTTACTTCCTTCCAAAACCTAAACCAAGAATTGATACAATACATGAGATTCAATGCAATTTATCACTTATTAACTTCATCTTAGACCTTTAGATTAGAAAATATTCATCAACATCACATTCTATATCCCACGGCCGTGGCCACCTCAACCCCCACGGGCGTGGGATCAAGAATGATTCTGCCACACAAGTCTCCATCCCCCACGGCCATGGCTTCAATTGGCTTTGAATGGCCACGGCCATGGCACCCCAAGGCCACGGGCGTGGCATCCAGAAGGCTACTGCCTTCACCCAAATTCACCTATTTTCAACTTACTTCTCCAACAACCACAACCAACATGAAAATCTATGAAAACAATTACTCAAACTTAAATTAAACCTCACTTACTACTACAAAACCCTAATTCAAGTTCAACTTCACCACTTCCAATACCAACATCAATTTAACTTCTTATTTTAAAATCAATTTCAACTCTAACCAACAAATCATCAACACACTTAATCATACTATCAATAACCCTAACTCAACTCACACACATCTTCAAAAATAACAAAGGCAAATAAGAGAAAACTTACCAAAATCATGAAATTCTTGAAATTCCAACTTGTATACTTGAGATCTTCCTTCACTTTTGAGCTTAAAATTCCAAAATCATCATTTGCTCTCTTGCTTTCCTTTGTCTTAGAGTGGGCCGGCCATCAACAAGAAGAAGAAGAAATGATGAAGAAAACACAAAGTCAAAATGCATTAAATAGCCATCCAAAAGCAAATTACTATATTACCCTCAACCACTTAACTAGACTTTTGTCCTATATATATCCATTTTGGTAATTTCACATGCCACAAGAAAATATCATCTTCCCTTGACCAAGCCCTTTGACCAATTTATATATTATATATATCACCATATAAGCAACATATACAATTTTCTCTAAACCCTCTTTTCTTTCCCAAACACCATACATAAACATTATCTTCCAATTTCTTTGCTTATCACATAACATATACATTCCATTTAAGCAAACCAAAACCATATGTAAAACTTCTAGGGCATACATTAGGATATTACAATTCTCCCCCTCTAAAAAGAAATTTCGTCCTCGAAATTACTTGATATCAAGTCTGAAACAACTGAGGATATTGGTCTTGCATTGATTGCTCACTTTCCCAAGTTGCTTCCTCTCTTCCATGGTTCTTCCACAACACCTTCACAAGTGGCACTTTCTTATTTCTCAACTCTTTCACTTCTCTTGCCAAGATAGCAACTGGTTCTTCTTCAATAGTCAGATCTGGATTCACTTGAATAGATTCAATTGATAACACATGGGATGGATCTGATCTATACCTTCTTAGCATTGATACATGGAAGACACTATGAATCCTGTCCAATTCTGGTGGCAAAGCAAGCAGATAAGCAACTGGTCCAATTCTTTCCAACACTTCATAGGGTCCAATGAAACGAGGACTCAGCTTCCCTTTTCGACCAAATCTAAAAATCTTTTTCCACGGAGATACTTTCAAAAATACTTTATCTCCCACATTATACTCAATGTCTCTCCTCTTCAAATCTGCATAGGATTTCTGTCGATCGGAAGCTGCTTTCAACCTATCTCGAATCGTCTTCACTTTATCTTCAGTTTCTTTAACCAAATCTGGACCAATTAACTTACCCTCACCAGTCTCATTCCAACACAAAGGTGTCCTACACCTTCTCCCATATAATGCTTCAAATGGTGCCATGCCAATAGAAGATTGATGTCCATTGTTGTAGGCAAATTCCACAAGCGGTAACAATCTGTCCCAACTTCCAGAGAAATCAATGATACAGCTTCTCAGCATATCTTCAATAATCTGTATCACTCTCTCTGATTGCCCATCTGTCTGAGGATGGAAAGCAGTACTGAAGTGCAATCGAGAACCTAAAGCTCCATGCAAACTCTTCCAAAACCTTGAGGTGAACCTAGGATCTCGATCAGACACTAAAGAAATTGGGACACCATGCAATCTCACAATCTCGTGGATATACAGCTCAGCCAATCTCTCGAGAGAATAATCCATCCGAACCGGAAGGAAATGAGCTATCTTGGTCAATCTATCAACAATGACCCATATGGCATCATGATTCCTTTGTGTCATAGGCAATCCAGACA
Source organism: Garcia nutans (assembly GCA_947685225.1). Taxonomy (NCBI): domain Eukaryota; kingdom Viridiplantae; phylum Streptophyta; class Magnoliopsida; order Malpighiales; family Euphorbiaceae; genus Garcia; species Garcia nutans. The sequence continues at coordinate 22,484,317 of CANTUV010000007.1, read as the reverse complement.
CAAAATCCATAGTAACTTTCTCCCACTTCCATTCAGGCACGGACAACGGTTGAAGCAACCCTGTTGGAACTTGATGCTCAGCTTTAACCCTCTGACAGGTGAGACATTTAGATACAAATTCTGCAATGTCTCTCTTCATACCAGACCACCAGTAATACTGCTTCAGATCATGATACATTTTTGTACTGCCCGGGTGCATAGCAAATACAGACTGATGTGCTTCTTCTAAAATCATTCTTCTCAAGTGAGCATCATCAGGTAAACACAATCTATTCTTGAACCAAAGGCTCCCATCATCTCTCACAAGAAAATCTCGACTCTTTCCATTCTGACAATCTGAAACAATCTTTTGCATCTTATCATCAATTAACTGAGCTTCTTTGATCTGCTTCAACAATAATGTTTTTAATTGCAACTGTGCCAACAATGCACCATCATCACAAGATGTAAAGCTGGCATGCAAGGCTCTCAACTCAACAAGCAACAAGAGCGAATAAACTGTTAAACCTGCTAAAGACTTCCGACTCAAGGCATCAGCAACAACATTTGCCTTTCCCGGATGATAATCAATCAAGCTGTCGTAGTCTTTAATCAACTCCAACCATCTCCTCTGCCGAAGATTTAGCTCTCTTTGAACCCCCAAATACTTCAAACTTTTATGATCTGTATAGATAAAACACTTTTCCCCAAACAAATAATGTCGCCAAATCTTCAATGCAAATACAATGGCTGCTAACTCCAAATCATGGGTTGGATAATTGAGCTCATGCGGTTTCAACTGTCGAGAAGCATAAGCTATAACTTTACCTTCCTGCATCAACACACAACCCAAACCACTATGTGAAGCATCACTATAAATCACATATGGTTTATCTTCTACAGGTAAAGTAAGAATAGGTGCTTGAGTAAGCATTGCTTTCAACTGCTCAAAGCTGGCTTGACACTGATCAGTCCACACAAATCTAACTCCTTTACGAAGCAATCTGGTGAGTGGAGTAGCTATTAAAGAAAATCCTTTCACAAAACGTCGGTAATAGCCTGCCAAACCCAGAAAACTTCTAACTTCAGTCACAGACTTTGGTGGACTCCAGTTCATAATAGCTTCAACTTTACTCGGATCAACTTTAATACCATCTGCTGAAACTATATGACCGAGAAAAGTCACTTGATCAAGCCAAAACTCACATTTCGACAATTTAGCAAACAACTGCTTTTCTCTCAAAATCTGCAGCACAATCCGCAGATGCTTGACATGTTCCTCCTTATTCCGCGAATACACCAAAATATCATCAATGAAGACCACTACAAACTGATCCAGATAGGGCCTAAACACCCTATTCATCAAATCCATAAAAACCGCAGGTGCATTCGTCAAACCAAAAGGCATAACTAGAAATTCGTAATGCCCATACCTGGTTCGAAAGGCTGTTTTCGGAACATCTTCAGCTCTGACCTTCAACTGATGGTACCCTGATCTCAAATCAATCTTGGAGAACACAGTTGCTCCCTTCAATTGATCAAAAAGATCATCAATTCTAGGCAAAGGATATTTATTCTTTATAGTCACCTTGTTCAATTGCCTATAATCGATGCATAGTCTCATAGTACCATCTTTCTTCTTCACAAACAAAACAGGAGCTCCCCATGGTGACACACTAGGGCGAATGAATCCCTTATCCAACAACTCCTGCAATTGCACCTTCAACTCTCTCAATTCAGCCGGTGCCATTCTATAAGGAGTAATGGAGATAGGAGTGGTACCTGGCAACAAATCAATACCAAACTCTACCTCTTTCTCAAGAGGCAATCCTGGTAATTCCTCTGGAAAAACATCTGGAAATTCTGCAACTGTGGAAATACTATCAAGTTGAGAACCAACCATTCTAGTATCCAACACATGAGCCAGATAAGCTTCACACCCTTTTCTAATCAGTCTCCTAGCTGCAACAGCTGAAACAAACAAAGAGGCAAGCTGTCTCTGCTCACTAAATATTATCACATCTCTACCATCACTGGTTCTCAAAGTGACACACTTCTTTTGACAATTAACTACAGCTCCATGCCTTGCCAACCAATCCATACCTAAGATCACATCATATTCTTTAAATGGCATCTCAATTAAATCACCCAAGAACTCCTCACCTTGAACCACTACTGCACTATCACGGTGCACTTTACTAACAATCACACTATGCCCTAGAGGATTTGTTACCAAGACATCAAATCCTAGGGACTCAGCATGCAAATCAGACACAGGCAACACAGATGCACTAATATATGAATGAGTAGACCCAGGGTCAATCAAAGCAAGTACTGAAATACCAAATAAAGAAAAAGTACCAGCTATGACTGCCGAATCATCAGGCTGTCTTTGCATCACATAAACCCTCTGAGAAGATCCAGCCTCCTCTGGTCTACTCTCCCTGAATGTAGAACCTCCTCTCTGGCTGAACCCAGATCTACCTCCTCTGATGAACCCTCTGCCTCCTCGACCTCCCCTCACACTAGGTCGAGAAGCTGCAGTATCAGCTGACATCTGCTCTTGCCTCTCAGGACAATCTCTAACAAAATGATCCGGCGATCCACACCTGAAACATTCCCCTGCTGCACCTGCCTTCCAACAAGGACCACCATGTGGCCTACCACAATGAATACATATCGGCAGAGAAGATCTCTGCATCACCGGGGTGGGAGCACTCGCCACTGATGCTGTAGGTCTAAATCTCTGTCTCTGAAACTGTGCCGACCTACCAGCTGGCCTCTGACTCCTACTGGTCCGAGGAACAAAACTGCCCCTTCCTCTCTTTACTGATGAAGACCCCACCTCATACTGAGGTCTTCTCACCCTAGTCTCTTCCTCTGAAGCAGCTGCCATACTTTGAGCTCTTTCTACACTCCTAGCTGCAGCAACAAGCTGGGAGAAGTCGTGGTATCTAAAACCAGCCACATGACACATAAGAGAAGGCCTCAACCCCTCTTCAAATCTTCTACATCTATCAATCTCATCAGATATAATACCCCCAGCATATTGGCTCAACCGGATAAACTCTAGCTCATATTCCGTCACAGTCCGGTGAGCTTGTTTCAAATCTAAAAACTCTCTTTTCTTCCCATCTTTATACTCCCTTGGAGTATACTTCGATTCAAACTCTCTCAGAAAATCAGCATAGGACAATGTTGGTTGATCATCCATAGCATGGGGCACTGTCTTCCACCAGTCATATGCATCCTTCTGCAATAAGGATCTAGCATAATCAAATTTTTCCTCTGAAGTGGCTTGCAACTGAACAAATATTCTCTGCACCTTGTCTAGCCACTGTTCTGCCACTGCTGGATCTATGGTACCCAGAAAATCTTCCGCCCCAAACTTCCTCAATTTATCATATTGCCTCATCGGTACCTGAGGCTGGGGTGGTGGTGGTGGTGGTTGCACTGGTGCTTGTCTCATCATTTCCATCATATTCCTGAACCAAGCTGGTGGAACCTCATCACTAACTGGTCTCTCTGAAACAGAAGCAGGAGCCTCACTGACTCCATCCACCCTAGCTCCCTCTCTACTCTCAATAGGAGCTACACTCTCTGCACTTCCCTCAACTGACTGATGCGAATAAGGATCCATCACAACCTATGTCTGCAAACATAGCAGAATACACCTTATTAAAGATCAGAGTCCGCCAATACCAAACATGTATCTTATTCAAAATCCGACTTTGAAATCAAAAATATATTTTTTTTTTCTTGCATCATACCTAGGTTGAGAATCTCAAACCTAGGCTCTGATACCAAAACAAATGTAACACCCCTATAACCCTTATACGTACATAGCATGCTAATACGATCGTAATATACGTATACTGATTATAGGTTGTCATTGCTTATAAAACATTTCAATAATCCATTCAAATATTATCAATAAATTTAAAATATTGAAGGAAGTTGATAAAACAAAATATACAAAATAGTTTATTAAAAACACAGCGGAAATGATACAAGTTTTTACAAATATTTATACATCAAAGTCATAATATACAAAATACAAAACTTATACATGATTGGCAGCTTGACTCTTGATCTTTAAGCTTTAATCAAAATCCTCAATCAAACTCTTCAACGTCTAGACTCACTCGGCCTAGCGGAACTCTCGGGTTCTTCTCTTTCACCTGCGCGATGAATTACAATCGCGCTGAGCAAATAGCTCAGCAGTACAACATATACTAACTTTATGCATTAATGCGATGCAATGCCACATATATCAATCATGCATACAATATCAAAGAGAACACTTGGTATCACATCTCAAAGTTTCTACATAGATCTCACCATGCAACTATTTTATCAATAATACATCATATATCAACCAACAAAAGCTTTGATCTCATTATTCATATGTAACCTCTAAACAAACACAAGCATGGGCCCAAATATACTAACATGCCATTCAATTTTCAGAGTTAATGCTTTGGTTTAATTATCACATTTATCAATATCATATCCCAACTAGGCTTCAAGGATTATGTTCAACCAAGCTTCAAGGGGAACAAAGCATGCTAAGTATCAACCCAACTTGGCTTCAAGAAGAAAACCCAACCTAGCTTCAAGGGTTGTAACTTCTCAATTAGGCTTCAAGGACAAGACCCAACCAAGCTTCAAGGGGAGTAAAACATGTTAAACTTCAACCCAACTTGGCTTCAAGGATCAAATCCAACCTAACTTCAAGAGATAGTTACCATTAGGCATGCCACCAATAACAAACTCTGAAAATGGAATAACATATTAGACACACACATATAACACATTGATTATTTCATCATCAATATCATTCTCACTTTCTTTCATCAACTAGGCAAAACATGCCTCATCTCATTCCAATCATCATAGCCAATAGCAATGGCATTTCAATCCATCATATCTCAATTCACATTATATATATCATCATTGATATATATATATATACACATAACAATTCATTATTCAATTATACTCAATCAATCGTATTCTCATACATTAATATTCATCAAATCATTCACATCTTTCATTTTCCCATAACACGATTATATATATATACATATCATCAATGATATAAATACATCAAAACACATTAGTGATATGCATTAACAATGCAATCATGCAACATTGGTACTTACCTTAATAACACTTCACACCACTCTAAACTCTTCTCCACTCAATAGTTCTTCACTTCACAAATTAGGGCAATTTACTTCCTTCCAAAACCTAAACCAAGAATTGATACAATACATGAGATTCAATGCAATTTATCACTTATTAACTTCATCTTAGACCTTTAGATTAGAAAATATTCATCAACATCACATTCTATATCCCACGGCCGTGGCCACCTCAACCCCCACGGGCGTGGGATCAAGAATGATTCTGCCACACAAGTCTCCATCCCCCACGGCCATGGCTTCAATTGGCTTTGAATGGCCACGGCCATGGCACCCCAAGGCCACGGGCGTGGCATCCAGAAGGCTACTGCCTTCACCCAAATTCACCTATTTTCAACTTACTTCTCCAACAACCACAACCAACATGAAAATCTATGAAAACAATTACTCAAACTTAAATTAAACCTCACTTACTACTACAAAACCCTAATTCAAGTTCAACTTCACCACTTCCAATACCAACATCAATTTAACTTCTTATTTTAAAATCAATTTCAACTCTAACCAACAAATCATCAACACACTTAATCATACTATCAATAACTCTAACTCAACTCACACACATCTTCAAAAATAACAAAGGCAAATAAGAGAAAACTTACCAAAATCATGAAATTCTTGAAATTCCAACTTGTATACTTGAGATCTTCCTTCACTTTTGAGCTTAAAATTCCAAAATCATCATTTGCTCTCTTGCTTTCCTTTGTCTTAGAGTGGGCCGGCCATCAACAAGAAGAAGAAGAAATGATGAAGAAAACACAAAGTCAAAATGCATTAAATAGCCATCCAAAAGCAAATTACTATATTACCCTCAACCACTTAACTAGACTTTTGTCCTATATATATCCATTTTGGTAATTTCACATGCCACAAGAAAATATCCTCTTCCCTTGACCAAGCCCTTTGACCAATTTATATATTATATATATCACCATATAAGCAACATATACAATTTTCTCTAAACCCTCTTTTCTTTCCCAAACACCATACATAAACATTATCTTCCAATTTCTTTGCTTATCACATAACATATACATTCCATTTAAGCAAACCAAAACCATATGTAAAACTTCTAGGGCATACATTAGGATATTACAAAATGCATGTTTGTGTGAAGAACTAGACAAGAAAAATATCAATCAAAGCTTGCATGGAAAAAATCTTTGGTTTGAGCCTACACAGGGGGCAAAGTTTCTCTTTTTCAATTTTTTGGGTTTATATACCAAATATTTTTAAACTCACTTACAAATATTTTGCCACACAGGGCGGCAAGGAGAAGATATAAGGTCCAATTAAAAATAGCTAAATCTTTGCAAAAAGGAAGAACAAAAGAATGAAGCAATTAGAACTCTCAAAAGAATGAAGATGCAAAAGACGAAAGATCAATCGAGCTAAAAGAGTTGAAGCCAGGGTAAAGACCCGACCTCCAATAGATAAAGATCAATGTTTCAAGGGTAAAGACCCGATGTCAAAAGATGAAGATTCATTTTCAAGGATAAAGACCCGGTCTCAAAGGATGAAGATCCAATTTGATGGTGAAGAATCACAATGCATAAAACAGCTAGAGCAGTCAGACTTCCCAACAAAAAGGTTAGTCAAATTCAATTCAAGCTCGGGTCCAAGTACCCAAGCTGGGGTCCAAGTACCCAATCTCGGGTCCAAGTACCCAAATCAAATCAATCTCGGGTCCAAGTACCTAAGCTCGGGTCCAAGTACCCAATCTCGGGTCCAAGTACCCAAATCAAATCAATCTCGGGTCCAAGTACCCAAAATCAATTCAAGCTCGGGTCCAAGTACCCAATCTCAGGTCCAAGTACCCAAAATCAACTCAAGCTCGGGTCCAAGTACCCAAGCTCGGGTCCAAGTACCCAATCTTGGGTCCAAGTTCTCAAATCAAATCAATCTCGGGTCCAAGTACCCAATCTCGGGTCTGAGTACCCAAAATCAATTCAAGCTAGGGTCTAAGTACCCAATCTCGGGTCCAAGTACCCAATCCCGGGTCCAAGTACCCAATCTTAGGTCCAAGTACCTAAATCAAGTACCCAAATTAGCTCAAAATTAATTCGAACTGGGTCCAGAACCCAAAATTTCCTTAGACCCCGAACCTAGAATTTTTCTCGGGTCCAGAATCCAAATTTTCCTTAAGTCTAGAACCTAGAATTGTCCTTGAGTCCAGAACTCGAACCGGGTCCAGAACCCAAATTTTCCTTAGGTCCAGAACCTAGAATTATCCTCGAGTCCAGAACTCGAATTCGGGTCCAGAACCCGAATTTTTCTTAGGTCCCGAACCTAGAAATATCCTCGAGTCCAGAACTCGAATCCGGGTCTGGAACCCAAATTTGCCTTGGGTCTAGAACCTATAACCATCCATGAGTCTAGAACTCAAATTGGGTCCAAGTACCCAAAACAAGTCGCCATTTCAAAAATTAAGTCTTTTTACTTTTCACTCTCTTTCACTAAGGTTTCAGATCATTCAAGCAGGGGGCAAACTGTAGACCCTTAATTTTTGACCCAATCCGATCTAATATGTTTTATTTAGCCCAAAATGATTTTTGTTGTCTAATTGGTCCAAAATAATTTTAATTAAGTAATTTTTATCTTAGTATCTAATTTTTATTAATAAAAAATGAAAATAAACAAATAAAAAATAAAAAATAAAAATAAAATCAGAGTCGAAAAAAAATCGGCAGCGAAAAGCAGTCGTGCGGGCCAGTGGGCACTTTGCCCGCAGGAATTTCCTGCGGGCGGCACGCCCATAGGCCCAGTACTTCACCCGCAGGCCTGCGGGCGAAATAACTTCTCACAGGATTTTCCTGCTGGCAACACGCCCACTGGCCCAAAATTGGCCTGCTGCCACAGTTTTTGCCAGCGCAAAATTTTTCGACGTAAATTTTTCGAAACCTAATCTAATTAGGTTTTAATTTCTTTTTTTTATTAATATCACTTGCCATGTATAATTAGGAAAAAAACAACCTAAAACTAATATAAAAAAGGACCAAAGCAATTAAAATTAGGGAGGTGGCCGAGAGAGAGCAAATCCAAGGGGAGTTTGGAAAGTTTGAAACCAAATCAAGGAAGGAAAAGAAGAAATTGAATTTAAATCTTTTCTGGAACAGCAGCATCACATTGAGAGGGGATTTCAAAGAGTTGTCTTTGGAGCTAGTTCATCCAAGAAAAATTGTTTTTGGAGCAACTTACAAAAGAAGGTATGAAATTCTAAATTCTAATTTTTTACACAGTAGCTAAACTAGGGTTTTTTGTGTTTTTCAAACGTTAAAATCTTAGAACTTTAATTTAGCTTTCCAAAGTTAAAACACTAAAACGTGACCTTCTTTAATAAAAAGACTTAAAATTGTTATTTTTTCTTCTTAAAAATCTTAAAACTCTAATTGAACATATTTTTCAACAAAACCAAAATCAAATTCTATTTCTTTTAAGATTTTAAAGTAGGTTCTATTTCATTCAAAAAACCTTAAAAAACATCTTTTCTACTTATAAAAAAATTTCAATCCATTTGTTTAAATTCATAAAACTTCATAAATTATCAAATTGATTTCTAAAACCTTAATTCAAATCTTTTACCCGTGACCTAAATTCTAAAATCCTAAAATCCAAAATTCAACTTTTAAACCTAAAATAATGAACACTAACCCTTTTAAAACCTTAAACCCTAATTTTTATGAACCCTAATCCTTTTAAAACATTAAAAAAACATAAAAACATAAAAACTCAAAAATTACACAGTAGTTTAAAATTCAATAACCAAAAATCACAAATTGAAGTATTTTAAGGTATTTAAAACCCTAGTTTCATGATTTCATCATTCAAACCTTAATTTGGTTAATCATATAGTCTTACTAATCTTTTAAAACATAAAACCCTAATTTATTTTAATTCCATAAAAAGTCACAGTAGCCATAATTGGACTTTTATTTGCTTTATTCAATTCCATACTTGATATGCTTTGATTTATTTCTTATGCTTTAATTTATTTAATTTCAATACTTAATTTATTTAATTTGTCATGGATGGATGTTTGTTTTATATTTTGGTTAATAGCTTTGATGAATGATTTATTTATGATGAATGATCATTTACTTTTATCAATTAATTTAGATTTCCAAAAGTTGTAAGAGGTATGTTTCCACTTGGTGGGTACCTCATTAGTTAAATATCATGTAATTTAATTTGCTTTTCTATTTTAGAACCTATGTAAAGGGCATGTTTCTACCTTTTGGTGGGTGTCCTATCTAGGCATGTGATGCAAGGACATGTTTCCATCCTTGGATGGGTGTCCATTTATTTGCTTTGTTTGAACATTGCTTTGACTTTAAATATATTGATGCTTTCTTTTAATTATTGTGTGTAATATGGATAATGTTATTATACTTAAGAATTTTATAATATTAAGACCTGTAAAGGAGGCCGGTTTCAATGAACCGAGCGTTGTGGGGGGTGCTGGGCAATTTCTCACCTTCCCCACACGTACCCAACTTTTCGAACCAATTAGGGGGTTGGGGATTCCTTAGGAATCGAGTCATCCACCCCTTTCTTTTTTCTCGGCCCATCCGAGTGGTGACTCCATTTTCTCCGGACTTAGGTCCGTGTTCTCTAAGGCCCCGAGCCTAAACAGTGCCGAAGTCACAAGAACCATTCCACCGGGAGTGGGGGCGAAAATCCCCGCTCACACTTCCCTATCCCTAAATCCGCAATCAATATCGAATCAAACAAAATCGACACCAATGTAATTAAGTGGCTTTCCATGCATAACCAATATTGTCGCTCCCTCACCAACTCTTGCAAGTGTTTGATCATGGTGGTGTTTACACTCATAACAATCAATGAAAGATTATTACCATAGGCTTGCTTATCAATCAAATCTCCACCACAAAATAACAATCATACATCAATCAAATGGTCTTTATTGGGTTGTAATGGGGCTAAGGTAAAGGTATGATATTTAGGAAATGTGAGCTTGATCATTAAGTTCAAGAGCACTTTAAAAATGAATTACCCGATCATATACATAACCCAACAATCCCAAAACACATTCCTCTCATCTACCCCTTGACATTAAAGAGATTTTCAAGGGAAATCACTTATTAAATCTTGTAATGATACATTCCAACCCTTTTAATGAGAATAACAATTATTCTTATTATTATATATTTATATTTTTTATTATTTATTATTTTTTTTCTCTTTTTCTCTTTTTTTTTTGCTTTGCAATCTTAAAACTACTAAATTTAACCCCACACTTAATTCAACACAACACTCGGTCATAAACACTCTTAAAATACTCTTGACCTAATGAAAGGGTAAGAGTTAAACAACAAGGTCCAAGCTAATGGTGTTGTGAAAAAAAAAAAGAAAAGGAAAAATAAAATAAGCTCAAAATTGGCTAACTATGGTTAAAAATAGGGTTGGTCTTTTTAAGCCAAAATGGGTTCACCTAATTTCCTTAATCATCTTGATGCCTAATTAAAATTTTTATGTAATCTTAAAATGCATGTCAAAGCAAGTTCTAGCAATTCATCAATCAAAGATGTTCACCCACAACAATAATGATAAGTTGATGGCTCAATTCCTCACTAGGTTAATGGCAATGCAAGGAAAAACCAACAAAATTGACAATAAGCACCAATTCTACTCAATTTTCAAATTCATGCTTTAAAAATTCAAAGGTCATCTATCAACAATTTTTATAACAATTGAACTTTCTAAAACTCATTTATTCAAGGTAAAACATTATTAAACTTAAAAAGTAAAAACACAAAATGCACTACCCCACACTTAAAGATTCACATTGTCCTCAATGTGAGCATGCATAAACTAAAAGAGAGTTTAGATGATACCTGATTTCCATCGTTCCCATATACGATGTGTAGGGCTCCTTCCACCCATAATGCAATTGGAGCCCATGTGTGAGAGGATGAACAACATGCAACTTTGAAATGTGCCAAATGTATTGAAAAGCCTAGGTAGCATCCTTGGAAGAGCAATTGTCCAAAAAGAACATGTGAGGGTTGTCTTAACTTGATCCTCTAATGCTATAGGGATGCGGTAAGAACCTTTTTCAGTTTGCAACATGGTTATATATGGTTTTTGCTCGTTCTCACCACCAAGGGTGGGAGAGATGATAATTTGTTGCATACTGTACTCCCCAACCAAAACTTCTTTCAAAATTCTTGGGGTCTTTTTAAGTTCAACCAAGTTTGGTTAAACCACTTCTTCATCCTCTTTAGCAATTTGAAGCTCCCCTTCAACAATCTCATTATTTAATAGTAAATTGCTCTCCTCAATTTCTAAATTGGAAAAATTAGGCTCTACTCCTGAGGTCATGGCAACCTCAAGCTTATCTTCACTATAGGGCATGTCATAAAGTTTAGAAAGTTGCATACCTTGTTTCTCTTCATTCAGCCTGCTTGGGAATGGGATTGGTGGCATACAAGGATTTGGAGGTTCATTCAATTTTGTGGAAGTTGATGCTTCCAAATTCTCCTCCTCCTTTGATTGAATTAACTCCTCTATGTATGGTTGTATTTCCTCACCATCCTTTTCTTGATTAGTTCCTGCATCAAAGGAATCACAAAAATTGTTATATATCACCTGTTCACTCCTCAAATTTGTGATTACCTTAACTTGCTCCAGTTGGCTAGGAAATTCCTCTTTTTGGTGTGCTTGGAGTTGATGTGCCAATTGCCCAACTTGAGCTTCCACCCTCTTCAATGATTCCTCCAAAGAATCAAACCTCTCATTGCTCCCTTCCTGATTTTGTGTGCTAATTTGAAGGTAAACATTCAAATCATCTTCCACTGTGGATTTCTTGCATTGATCCTGATTTTGTGCACTAATTTGAATGACGGCATTCAAACTATCTTCCAAAGTGGGTTCCTTAAGTCGATCTTGATTTTGTGCGCTAGTTTGAATGAAGGCATTCAAACTATCCTCCAATGTGGGTTTCTTAAGGTGATCTTGATTTTGTGCGCTAGTTTGAATGAAGACATTCAAACTATCCTCCAATGTGGGTTTCTTAAGGTGATCTTGATTTGAATATTGTTCTTGAGAGTAAGGATTTCTTTGGTAAGGTTGAAAAAAATTTTGAGGTGGAATTTGCTATTGATTTTCCCAAGAAAATTTTGGGTGGCTTCCCCAGCTTGAATTGTAAGGTCTGGGATATGGGTCATTTCCACCCATTTGCTGGAAACTTTCATAGGCATATTCTTCCTCTTGCCTCTCTTGGTATTGTCCATAACCAAATGAACACATGTTTGCGCTATGTCCTGCAATGCCACATGCTGAACATACTTCACGAGTAGGCATAGGTGTTCTTCCTTTTGCATTTAGAATCTTAAGTTGGTTAATTAATTCTGCTAATTGCCATGCCATGTCAGAGTTAGGGTTATCATCATAAACCCCTACGTACCTTGAAAACTGCATATTTACAAAAGGCACTTAGCAACTTAAAGAAAACAAACAAATAATTAAATTGAAGGAAAATCAAACAAAACAAACAAAAAATTCAAAGAAAACAAACAATCAATTAAATTGTAAAGAAAAATCAAACTATCACTACTTAAACAGCCTTCCCCGGCAATGGTCGTATACTTGCGAGTGACGCTTGTAGTACTTAATTCGAGCGCAACAAGTTTTTAAATGCGGAAGTTTGTTGTGTTGGAATGGTGCGAGAATGATTTAAACCTAAGATTAAGGAGTGTAAGGTTGATGTGTGTGATGGGTGTACAAGATCAAATCAATTCTTGGGAATATGCCTAGGGTTATAGGTCCATTCAATCAAAGCTCAATTCTCAATTATCCATTAACATAACATTGTAAATTAATTTGTTCCTTAAGGTTAATTAGTCAATTACCAATTCATTAGTTCTCACATTCATGAAATAGCAATAACCAATTATTTTACATTTGCAAATTAATGAGACCCTAGAACTTATATTTCTAATTCATTCATAGGGTAGTCGATTGCATAATTCCGATATCAAATTTCACCTCTCGGTCCTTCATTCAATATTCAAAGATCAATAGGTAGCTAATCTATCAACCTAGCATACAATCCAATGCAATCAACCAACACAAGGTACATCAATGGAAATATAAAATCAAAGCATTCAATCAAATATACTACAAACCCTAGGCATGGGTATTTAGCTCAACATCATCAATTTAAAACATTCATTCAACTCAATATAAAACAAATACAAATTGTCCATTGCAATATCAATTCCCTTAATAAAACAATAACAATAAGAAATGAATTAAAAGAGAGAATAGAAAACCCCTTGTGAAGATGCCAAGAGTAGGATTACTAGTCTTCCTCCTAACTCCACTTGATGTATGATGAAGAACTCAAGCCCTCTTCAATGGTTGATTCCCCTTTGCAATATGGAATGGAGCTTTCTCAAGTCGCCAAACCTTTCAATGAAGCTTCTTCAACCTTCAAGAGCTTGTTAACCCACTTGATCCCAAAGAACCTCAAAGATCTTGTCAATGGAAGGTGGAGAAGATGAAGATGGAGGATGAAGATGAAGGGACAAGGAGAGTGTCACTCTCTCCTCATCCCAAATAATGTTTTCCCCCTCTTCTCTTTTCTTTTCTCTCTCTCTCTCAAACCCTAGCCGTCTCCTCCTTCTTTCTTTCGAGCAGAAGAATTTATATAAATTAAGGGTGACACGGCCAAGCTTAATTTGGCTTGGCCGTGTCCCTCATTTTTCTTTGGGACACGGCCAAGCTTGCTGGCCGTGTCCCTCACTGCCTTCTTCTTTCTTTCTTTCTTTTCTTTGTTCTTCAAGGTGTGACACGGCCAAGCCTGTGGCCGTGTCATGTGACATGGCCACTGGCTTGGCTGTGTCACTTGGGTGTGTCACCTTTTGCTTCTTTACTTTCCTTCTTTGCTTGGTCCAAGTGCCTTTGGCATGAAATGGGACACGACCATGCTTGCTGGCCGTGTCATGTGACATGGCTAGTGGCTTGGCTGTGTCATTGAGTGTGTCTTCTTCTGTTTTGCTCCTTGCTCTTCTTTGTTCTTTGGAGATGAGAGTGACATGGCCAAGCTTGTTGGCCATGTCACTTGCTGCCATTTCTTTCCTTTGAGGTGACACGGCCAAGCTTCATTTGGCTTGGCCATGTCATGCTTGATTCATGCTCTTATTTCTTTGTTTTGATCTTCCAAGGTTGTTTTTGCACTTAAACCTAAAACAAACACTTAAAACAAACTTAAAACAAAAATCAATCGAAACATTAACTAAAAACACATAAAAATCATACTAAAAACAAGTACAAAAATGATCTAAACAATACTCCCATCTTGAAAAGAGGATAAGACAAAATCTTCCTCCAATCCTCTTCCCACCATGAAGATTATCGGTGGAGGTACTCTTCCAAATTTAGGCAAAGGATTATTCTTGGTATTGGGCTTGTCTGGCTTAGGTAGCTTACCACTATCAATTAGATCATGAATCTCATGCTTCAATCGGGTACATCTATTGGTCTCATGTCCTTGAGTCTGATGAAATTGAAAAAAAGCATTAGTATCAAATTTTGGGGGTAAAGGATTTGGCAAAGGTCGAGGGGCCAATGGTTGTAATAGTCCCTCCTTTTGTAGCTTGTTGAAAACCCAAGATAGAGATTTCCCCAACTCTGAGAACTATCTTTTATTTCCTTGAACAGTCGCATTAACATCAACTTCTTTTTTATGAGCTTTAATTGCCCGACTAGTAGTTCCCTTTCTCATTCATTCTTACTGAAAAGCAGTTCTTCTCCCTTTCCCATTCTTCAATTTGCAGACCAGCTTGGAGAAGATCTTTGAAATCCCATATGAGTGTATGAGACATTCTTTCATGGAGACTAGGCAACACCCCTCTCACAATCATCCTTATTTGATCAGATTCATCGGGTCTCTTCCTGAGCAATGTAGTCTTATTCCTCCACCTTTTTACATAGTCCATAAAATTCTCATTTGGCCTTTGTCTAATGGACTCAACTTCTATTAAGGTAACTTCCAACTTGACATTATACCCATATTATTGAATGAAAGCCTTGTATAATAAATTCCAACTCTTTTGTGTACTATCCTCTAAGGTGCTAAACCAATTCTGGACAACAGGGTCCAATGAAAGCATGAAATACCTTAGAGTTTGAGCCTTAGTAGCTCTAGCAGACTACATAGCAGTGACATATTGCTTCATGTGGAGGTGAGGATTTTTAGTTCCATCAAACTTGGCAAAGGATGGCATCTTGAATTTGTACAGAACCTCTTCATCTAGCTCAAACAATTTGTCGACCTCAGACATTTCTTCAATTATCAGCTTCTTTCCGAACTTCTTTTCCAGGTCAGCAATCAACTTCTCAACATCTGAAGTTTCAGTTTTCTCTTCAGCTGATCTTTCAACAACCTTTGGCTCCTTCTTCTTGTCTTGAGGATCCTAGAAGTATTGAGCTCAGTCGTCGTCGTCATCAACGACTACCTTGTCATCATCAAAAGCCACTTCACCAACCTTAGCCTTCCCTTTGTCTTTCTTGGTGCTTGCAGATTCTTTCGCAGTGTTCCCAAACATTGTAGCCATTTGATTCTTCATGATCTCAGCTAGGGCCCCCTTTAATTCTTCCATTTTAGCATTGAGGATGTCATCCACCAATCTTTGAATTTGTTCAAGCTCCGTTGCTTTGGCAAAAAAGTGATTGAGTCGCTGCTGGATTCTTCATCACCGGCGTAAGTGGGGTTGTTGTAGGCTTTTGAACTGTTGTAATCCAGGACTGTGAGCCAGAGAGGATCAATGATATGAGATGCAAATGTATGTATTCAAATATGCATGTATGCACAAACAATAGACAAAGATAAGTAGAACATCCCTTCCAACCTTATAACTTTCACACACGGATGGCGAGTCTCTTTTCCTAGGTATATGGTTAACAAAATACCAACATGAGTATCTTATTTTGAAAAATTCTATTAGATGTTTCAACCAATAGTTATATTTTAAAAATAGAAATCAGTTCATGATAATTCCCATTAATTAGGTTTTAATCCATTCAACCAACTAAAGTAGCTTTTATGCTATATTGGATTAAAACTAAATTAAGAGGTTTATTATAAATAGATTTCTCACTTGAAAAAGTAACTAATGATTCATGCCAAAAACAAGCCCATGGTTAATAATTCTTAGTATAAACTAGGCTCACAATTGATTTTTGTTATTTTCATAATTGACCTAAATAATTTGTAAGCTCTTTTAAAGGTTGGATGAAATGCAAACATGGTTTTGTAAAAAGATTTTAGATAAAAAAAATGGATTATTAACTTTTTTTTGAGTCATGAGAAAAAAAATTTTGATTTGTTTTTAGAAAAGTTTCATGTCCAAATACCATCTTAAAAAATTTTGAAAATAGTTGGTATTTTGGAATTTAAAGAAAAATTTATTTTGAGCTTACAATATACTTAGGTCATATTAGAAAAGGAACAAACCAAATAAGCCATGATTTATACCAAGATAAATTAACCATAATCAAACAACAAGCATTTGGGGTAAAAACCTAAGGAAAGTAACTAGGCCAATTACTTGAGCTTTAGTCTTTAGGTTGAAAGGCTTAGGTTCCCATAGCAAGTATATACCAAAATGTACAACGTAATGAGTGGTTATTCCATGCTCGATCTCCATATCTTGAGTGAAAGTATGGTTCCCTCACATAACACAACACGGGTAACACGAGCATCCTAACTCACGCAGACAATGTAATCTAATATAATGCAATGGATAATATCATGATAAGAAAGAATAGAATAGTATAAAGACCAACGGAATTAACTTCTCTTATCCCCAGTGGAGTCGCCACTGTGAGTGGGGATTTTCACCCCCACTCCCGGTGGAATGGTTCTTGCTACTTCGACACTGTTTAGGCTCAAGATGGAGTCATCACCCGGATGGGCTGAGAAAAAGAAAGAGGTGGATGACTCGATTCTTAAGGAATCCTCAACCCCTAATGGGTTCAAAATTTTGGGTATGTGTGGGAAAGGTGAGAAATAGCCCAGCACCCCCCACAATGCCCAGTTCATTAGAATCGGCCTCCTTTTCAAGTCTCAACATTATAAAATTCTAAAATATAACAATATTATCCATACTACATGTGATCATAAGAATAAATAAATTATTTATTAAAATCACAACAATGTCCAAATAAAACAAATAAATGGACACCCATCCAAGGATGAAAACATGTCCTTACATCATCCATATCAAAAACTAAATAGGATACCCACCAAAAGGTGAAAACGTGTCCTTTACATTGATTCCAAAATATGAAAATAAATTAAATTACATAAAGATTAATTAATGAGGTACCCAATCATGGAAACATACATCTTATAATTTTAATAAACAAATAATAATAATAATAATAATAATTATAATAATAATAATAATAAAGAAACCATCCATCCACGATAAATTAAACAAATTAAACATTGAATTAACTAAATCAATCATCAAAACATATAATAAACTACATAATCGAATCTAAAACTAAAATAAAGCAAATAAAGATACAAATTTAGGTTTATATCTCAATTTAGGGTTCTTTAATTAACATTTAAGGTTTGGGGATTTTGGAATTAATACAGTTATTATTACTATTTAGGCTACTGTGGAGGTTTTTGGAAAAATTGAATTTATTAGGGTTTTATAATTTTAAGAAAGTAGTAGGGTTTTTGGTTAATCAAATTAGGGTTTAGGGCTAACATCATGGAATTAGGGTTTTTTTGAAAGAATAATTTAGAGTTTGGTATTTATAAAAAAATTAAGTTTAGACGTTAAGGTTTTAAATGAATTAGGGTTTAATGTTTTTGAAAAATCAATCAAAGTGTATAGATTATGTGAACTGTGAATATTTTTAAAAAGATTTAAAGACTACTGTGAGTTTTTATATAAAAAACCCTAATGCAATTTCCAAGTAACACATTGATTAAATAGCTACAAGATAAAAACAACAAATAAACATCCTAAGCCAAACAAGTTTACTAGTTCTAAAGGTTATGAGTTAGTAAAACAATAATATGCACTCCATGCAAATTAACATATACTGATTCAATAAGAAATTGCATACTATGACTCTAGTTAGATGAAGAGAAAATTCATTCAATGTTTAAAACAATTAAAACATATAGTATTTATTTAATTTAAACCATACCATCATTTGTTGGCTCCACCAAAATTGTTTGAACGAGATTCTGGATGAGCTTTGGCAAAGACAATGACTACACTGTCTTTGTAGAGTTTTGTGTTGTTGATCTTCCTCGTTTATTCTTGCTATCACTTTTGCTTCTCAAGCTTGCTAGGGTTTGTTTGTTGATTAATTACTGAATTTTTTAGAGTTTCATCTGCCAACCAAAAGCCAAAGGTCTAAAAGAAAAATCCCAAAAAAGATCTATCTCAGGTTTTTAAAACCTGTATTTATAATCACTCTCTTAGGTTAAACCTAAAAATTTTTCTTGTTTAAGAATAATTTATTTTGATGCATGTCGAATTCATGGGTTTGACACAAACCCATTCCATATCAAATTACAATTACTTGAATTTGATATAGATCGAGTTCGTCTAGAATTAAAATGACTTTGTTTCGATAGAAACTGAATCCATATCGAAGTAGGTATCCGAATTTGACATGAAATTGAAAAATAATTGTCCATATCAAACGAGGAGAGCCCCATTTTGATATAGGGCTGCCCCATATCAAAATAGGGCTTCCCCATTTCGATATGGGACTCCAATTCAATATGGGACAACCCCCATATTGAATTGGGGCAGTCCCAATTCGATATGGGGCTGCCTCATATTGAATTGGGGCTTCAAATTCGATATGAGGAGCCTCATATCGAATTGGGAGGCCCCCAATTCAATATGGGGCCTCCCATATGGGATTGGATGCCCTAATTAGACGTGAGACACCCCTACTACCCAAAACCATCTAGATTAAGCAAAAAAGAAACCAAACCTTCGAATCAAACCCATTTTAGGATTTAATGCACTGGTATCATGTAAAAACCAACCAAATCTTCTAAAACATACCCAATTACGATTTTAAAAGTTTAATTTGCTATTTTAGGTCCTATTGCAATATATTAGTCCAATCAAAGGTTTGGAATTAGCACCGGACTAGCCAGGGCCAAAATCAAGGGTCTACAGATTGTAACAATCCCTTCTTTTGTAACTTATTGAGAACCCAGGACAGTGGCTTTCACAACTCTAAAAATTGTCTCCTTCCTCCTTAACCAGTTACATTAACATCAACTACCTTTTACATACTTTAATTGTCAGTTTGATAATTCCCTTTTTCATTCCTTCTAACAGAAAAATGGTTATTCTCTCTTTCACATTCTTCTATTTACAAGGCAGCTTAAAGGAGATCCTTCAAATCTCTAATAAGGGTGTGGGACATCTTTTCATGAAGATTAGGTAGCACCCCTTTCATAATCATCCTAATATGGTCTGACTCATCTGGCCTTTTCTTGAGAAATGCAGCTTTGTATCTCCATCTTTTCACATAGTCAACAAAGTTCTTATTTTATTTTTGCCTGATCAACTCAACTTCCATCAACGTAACTTCTAATTCAGCATTGTACCCATATTGTTGGATGAAAGCCTTGTACAATGAATCCCAATTCTTTTGAGTGTTGTCCTCTAAGTTATTAAACCAATTATGTATAATAGGATCCAATGAAAGCATGAAGTACCTTAGAGTTTGAGCCTTAGTTGCTTAGGCATATTGCATTGTAGTGATTTATTGCTTAACATGAAGATGAGGGTTGCCAGTTCCATCAAACTTAGCAAAAGAAGGCATCTTGAATTTGTACGGGACTTTCTCATCTTGTTTAAACCACTTGTCCACCTCTGACATCTCTTCAGTTTTCAGCTTCTTTTCAAACTTTTCCTCCAAATCAGTAATCATATTCTCCACATCTGAAGTTTCAATCTTTTCTATGGTTACCTTCTCCACAGTCTTTGCTTCTTTCTTCTTATCTTGAGGATCTTGGAAGTGTTGAGTCCAGTCATCATTATCATCAACTACTTTTTCATCATCAAAGGCTACTTCGCTAATCTTAGCCTTTCCTTTATCCTTCTACTTCTTAGTACTAGCATATGCCTCAGTAGTGTTCCTCTAATAGTGTAGCCAGTTGGCTCTTCACATTCTCACCTAGTGCCTCCTTTAACTCTTCCATATTGTCATTGAGAGCATCATCCACCATCTTTTGAATTTGTTCAGATTCCATTACTTTTGGTGAGAAGCTGACTGAGTCGTTACTGGATTCTATGTCACTTACGTAGGTTGGATTGTCATACACTCTTGAACTGCTATGCTCCAGGTTTGTAAGCTAGAAAGGATCAATGATATGTAATGCAATGCATGTATGCATGTAGGCACAAATAACAAACAATTAAAGATAATTAAGACGTTCCTTTCAACCTTATATCTTCCACACACGAATGACGAGTCTTTTTCCTAGGTACATGGTCAACAAAATATCAACATGGGATATCTTGCTTTCAAAACAATTCACTCGGATGGTTTAACAAATAATTGTATTTTCAAACTTAGAAGTCAGTCAATGATAATTCCCTTTAATTAAGTATTAATCCATTGGTCCAAAAAAATAGCTTTTATGCTATATCGGATTAAAACTAAATTAAAAGGCTTATCATAAATAGATTTCCCATTTGGAAAAGCAACTAATGATTCATGTCACAAATAAGCCCATGATTAACAACTCCTGGTATAAATTAGGCCGACAATTGATTTTTGGTATTCCATAATTGACCTAAATAGTTGTAAGCTCTTTTAAGAAGAAGATTTTAGTAACAAAAATTCAAACTTGGGTTATGAAGTCAAAAGCAGTTTTGAGCCCATTTAAGAAAAGTTGTAATTTGAAAACAATTTTGTTTTCAAAGCCCGTTGTAAAATGACATGTTTTAAAAATGAATTTTGGGCTTTGTATTTGGGCCCTAAGGTAGAAAAGAATCTTTGACCCATTTTAGAAAAATTTTATGACCATCTTGAAAATTTAAAAATTGTTTTGGTCTTTTGGGTTTAAAAGGAATAAAACTATTTTGAGCTTATAATATAATTAGGTCATATTAGAAAAAGAACAAACCAAATAGGCCATGGTTCAAACCAAGATATATCAATCACAGTCAAACAATAAGCATTTGAGTAAAAACCTAAAGAAAGTTACTAGGCCAACTACATGAGCTTTAGTCTTTGGGTTGATAAGTTTAGATTCCCATAGCAAATATATACCAAAAGGTACAAGGCTATGAGTGGTTAAGCCATGCTCAATCTCCATACCTTGAGTGAAAGTATGACATACCTTATAGAATACAACACGGGTTACACGACCATCCTAACTCACGCACACAATGTAATTTAAATGATGCAATGGATAATATCATAATAAGAAAGAATAAAATAATATAAAGACCAATGAAATTAACTTCTCTTATCCCCAGTGGAGTCGTCACTGTGAGCAGGAATTTATACCCCCACTTCCATATGGAATAGTTCTTGCAACTTGAGAACTGTTAGGCTCAGGGCCTTAGAGAAAATAGGCGGACCTGGAAAAGAACGGGGAAGATGACTCAATTCCTAAGAAATCTCCAACCACCTAATGGGTTCGGAAAGTTGTGTACGTATGGGGAATGTGAGAATGACCCAGCACCCCCACAATGCCCGATTCATTGGAATCGGTCTCCTTTTCAGGTCTAAATATTATTAAATTCTTAACTTATTGAAATATCATCCATATTACATGTAATTATCAAAATAAATAATCATTGTATTAAAATTAAACAAGTTCAAACAAACACAATAAATAGGCACCCATGCAAGATGAAAACATGCCCTTACAATGTCCAATGTCCAAAATAAAATAAAATAGGACACCCACCAATTTTTGAAAACGTATCCTTTACGTTAATCCTAAAACTGAAAAGAAATTAAATTACATTTAATTTAACCAATGAGGTACCCAAAAAGTGGAAACATACCCCTTACTTCATTAAAATCAAAATAATCAACCATTAAAATAATTAACTAAATGAATTAAATCATTCAAACATAGCAATTAAAGACAAATCATCCAAAAAAACAAACTAAATAAAATAAATCATCCATCATGAGCACATATTAACAAATTAAATAATCAAATCTAGGTTTTAATATTTAAATTAAGCATAAGATATATAAAATTATGATTTAGTATATGAATTAGGGTTTATAAATGAAAATTAGAGTTTTGGTGATCAAAATAGTTTTAGGGTTTTAGAAAAAAACATTAGGGTTTAGAAAATAATATTAGGTTTTAGAGTTTTAGAAAACAATATTAGAGTTTTATACTTGAATTAGGGTTTTGGTATTTTTGAGAATAAATTTAAGGTTTTAGAAAATAACATAGGGTTTTTAGAGTTTTTAGGGTTTTAGGGTTTAAGATTTTATTACAGTCCATCAAACTCATTGCAAGATTTAATATTTGATACTGACTATTGTGATTATAGACTTAATGCTACTGGAATATCTTAGATGAACCAAAAATAGGAAACATATCAATGGATAAAATAATAAAAATGAATTAATAATAATAAGTTATTAATTCACTTTTTCATATAAATCAAAGACAAAATAACCACTTTGATAGATGAAATAATAATAAGTTAAATTAATGTAAAATTTAAATGAATTAAGTTACAAAGACAAACCTCCGTTTGTAGATTCCACCAAAATTAAGATTATGTTGATTAAGTCTTCTGCCTTCACCAATTTGTAGCTTTCGTTGGATGAAGCAAACTTGAGACAATGGTCAATACTCACTGCCTCCTCAATTGTTGTGTGTTAGTTATGTTTTGGTATGCTTTTCTCTCCTGTTTGTTGATTCTTGAATACCTCTGTGTTGCTAATCCCCTTAATTCTTTTTAAATCATGTATTTATAGAACACATTAGGTTAAAATCTTGTAACCGAGTCTTAATTTCCTATTTAAGCACAGTTACTATGAAGCATATCAAATTAAATTCTTTTAAATTTGAGGGAAACCGTGACCATATCGAATTAAAACAAGTTTAATCTAACATGGACCAAAGTCCATATCGAATTAGTAAGTCTAATTCGATATGGACAAGCTCCATATCGAATTAGAATTAACCTATTCAATATGGACAAGATCCATATCAAATTAGAGTTGATCTAATTCGATATGGGCTTCCAAATTGAATTAGAATTACTCTAATTTGATATGGACATGTCCATATTGATTTAGAGTAAGTCTAATTCAATATGGACCATCCATATTGAATTGGACAGGCCTAATTTGATATTGCATGATCCATATCGAACCAAACTTGCTTTAATCTCAAATCATACAGTTTCATGGCTTTAAAAATTGAACCAGACTTATTTTAGGCCTTATAAAACTGGACCAATCTAGTTAAAAGCTTAGAGTAGGTTTGAGCTTATTAAAAATGGACCAATCATGATTTAGGCCTTCTTTAATTATGATTGAACTAACTAGGGCCAAAATTAATGGTTTACATTTTGATAGAAAAAATTAGAGAGCACTACCGAACTGAGCTCAGTCCTGCCATACCGAGCCCAAGCTGACATGACCAAGCCCAGTTGACCATGCCGAGCCCAAGCCGACTAGACCAAAGGTAGTCTGACGATGAACCTGATCGAAAAAGTGAAAAAAGCGGGAGACAAGAATCAAACATGTCGGCACCCCCTCCAAATGGCTAGTTGAAGACTTAAAAGCTATAAATACCAGAAGAAACGGCATTTTTTCTTAAGTTTGTGATTATAATAGCCAAATTTAACATCTTTCATTTCTTTGCATCAAAATTTATACTTGTACTATTTGAGTGTTGGATGTGAGCATTAAAACACCATTGTATGTTTGAGTGTGAGCTTTGAAACAATTAGGTTTTAAAGTGAGCCTGGGAAAATTCTTATTTTGGTTGTGAGGAAAATTTTTAAACCTTGTAAAAGTTCCATGTGAGCTTGTGAAAACACCAAGTTAGAGTTGAGCTTGTAAAAACTCAAGATTAGTAGAACCTTAACAAGTTATTAAGGAAGTGGATGTAGTATTGAAGTAATTTGAATCACTATAAAATCTTTGTATTCATTCTTCTCTACTCTCCTTTCTTGCTTTGTTCCACCTTAAATTTTCAATTTACCATCACTTCTTCAAATAAACCAATTCACCACTCTCTTGGTTGCCATCTTGGGACAACAAATCCTTATTGGTAAAACTAAATTATTTCTATCTTGAAGGTAGGCTTTAAAAACATGAGTTTGGAATGAAAATGTACCATAATATGGTGGAATTATGAAGAAAAAAGAAGTGAAAAACAAAAAGGAGGCAAGAGAGCTCATAATTAGAAGAAATAACAAGTACACGACCATGCAAACATATTTTAATGGCCATAAAAACCAAACTGTGTTTGCCCAAAAGAAAATAAGAAATTGAAAGTCCAAAATCTAGATGAATTACATGGCCATAAAAATAAAAATTACATAGTCGTGCAAACTAAATCCCCACTGCCTAAAGGGGGGATTTTGCGAGATAGATTCAGTACAATTATTCAGTGCAATTCTTCCTCTTCTTCCTCTTCTTCTTCTTCTTCTTCTTCTACTTCATATTCTTATTCTTCCTCCTCAAATTAATATTAATATTATTAGTATTATTATTGTAATACCCTTATACCCTATATACGTACAGTATATACACCTTGTATACTTAGAGTACGCATGTAGAATATAAAAGTGCCATAATAAATAACTATAGAAACTATCATAATTAATACCAAAATAGTGTATTTAATAGAGAATTTCTGGGAAAAATTTACTAAAGTTTTGTCTATAATTTCATAAAGTCCCAAATCATCAAACACTCAACCTGAATAAAACAACACTCCCAAAATTATATTTACAAACAATCCTCCAAATCACCACTTTAATTTACATCCAAATTTTCATAGTTAAAAACATAATTTATCTTTACTGCATATATGCAAATAACATTCCCATAATATGATTTATATACATAAGTTATACATTATATTTTAATATGCCAAAATTTTACAGAAAATATAGATATACATGAATGCAGCTCAACTTGAGTTGGCCTTGTGGTACCAAAACTTCTACCTTATAATAAGTTTCAAAACCTAGCCTTGCCATGGTCTCTCAGAACCTTCCTGTATTGAACTTCTTATAAGTTCAAGATGCCTTCCTTCTTTAGGTACAACGGTAAAGGAAATCCTCACTTGCATGTTAAGCAGTACATCACTGCCATGCAGTCTGCCAGAGCTACTAAAGCTCAAACTCTATGGTATTTCATTCTCTCATTGGATCCTGTTGTGCAAAATTGGTTCAATATCTTGGAAGAAAGTACCCAAGGAGATTGGGATGCGCTGCATAAGGCCTTCATCTAGCAGTATGGGTATAATGTCGAGTTGGAATTTACATTGATGGAGGTGGAGACTATCAGGCTAAAATAAAATGAAAGTTTTGTTGATTGCATAAAGAGATGGAGAAATAAGGTTGCACTTCTCAAAAGGAGGCCTGATGAGTCAAACCAAATCAGAATGATAGTCAGTGGAGTCCTGCCCAATCTTCATGAAAGGCTGTCTCACACCCTTATAAGGGATTTCAAAGATCTTCTTCAAGCTGGATTGCAAATAGAAGAGTGGGAAAGAGAGAAGAACCATTTTTCTGCAAAAAAAATAGAATTATTAGTCTAGCAATTAAAGTACACATAAGGAAGTCGATGTTAATGCAACTGGTCAAGGAAATAGAAGATAGTTTTTAGAATTGGGAAAACCTTTGTCTTGGGTTTTCAACAAGTTATAGAAAAAGGGGTTGTTACAACCATTGGCTCCTCGACCCTTACCGAATCTTTTACCTCCAAACTTTGATACCAAGGCTTTTTGTCAATTTCATCAGACTCAAGGATATGAGACAAATAGATGCACCCGATTGAAGCATGAGATCCAAGATATGATCGATAGTGGAAAGCTACCTAAACCTGATAAGCCCAGCACAAAGGATAATCCTTTGCCTAGGTTCAACAAAATGCCACCACCAGCAACCTTCATGATAGGAGGAGAATTCGAGGAAAATTCTACCTTATCCTCCTTTTCAGATGGGAATATTGAAGATATGAAGTAAGGAGAAATTTCATTCAACGCACCTCCCTTAGCTTGAAAGTGTTGCTCATTTTATTTTGCTTTCTTTAGTACTTATTTGGAATAATTATGTCTTTCAAATTAAGATTGTTTGAATAAATTTCTTTCATCAAAATTTTTATTTATGTTAGTATTTGTTCATTTTGGTACTCAACCAATGATGAATCTAGCTTGATATTGATAAATTAGCGTATCTATGTATCATGATTTGAATGACTTTACTAGGAGAGGGAATTGTTCTATAGAATTGAGTTGTGTATGCTTATTTAAAGAGGACTCCTGCATAATTACGAGTGTTTAGGTCCTAGTCAGTCTTAGAACATACTTTGACGGACTTTCGAGGCAAAATTGAACTTTTCTTATTTAAGAGAGGGATGATCAAGCATTATTTTGTAAGCCAACAACTAGTATCCACTCAATTAAATATCAATCCCTAGTTGTCCCTGTGAGCCTTCGTAAATTTTAGCTTACTATTCATTGGCTAGTAAACCCAATAACCTACCCTGAGCTATTGTAAATTCTATGCAAATCTAATGATCACTAAAGTGAAGAGAAAAGAAGATCAAAGAAAGGAATACATAGTCAAGACCATAAGGATAGTTGATGTTCTCAAGACCATAAGGGTAGTTAAAATTCACCTGATGCTAGACCTAATATCTACAATTTATTAAGATGACATTAGGGCAATAAATGATTTATCCTTATTGAAGCAAACTCACTGTATTCCACTCATCCATAGTCAGAAGCATAGAATGGTGAAGACAGAACAATCTACTTAGAGTTATACCCAAAAAGAAAAAAAAAAAGCAAACAATAAAAAACAAAAACAAAATAACAAAAAAAAAGAAAAAAAAAACAAAATAACAAAAAAATGGGTCATGAGTCTGTGCAAAAGCAAAAGGAAAAGATTAAGATCGTCTTAATCAGTTCTATATTTTTTCTAAGGAGATAGAAGAAAATTGGAGTCTAGCAAGATTGCTCCCAGTTGCCTATGGCTCCAACAGAAGATTATAGTGTAAAGATTTGTCAGTAGTGTCATATCAGCTCAGCTCAAAGATGGCTTTCTTTTAACCCATGTCCCTATTGACACCGTTTCAAGCCCATGAATGGCTTGTTGATCTCTCTTGGTAGGTAGAGTCTATTAGTAGAGATAGTTTGAATAAGCATGCATATGAGATAGACAATATTCAAACTCAATGAGATCTTTGGCCAAGTAATGTGTATGGGTCTATCTTAAGTACAATAGTTCTTGCTCAAATAGAAATGATTCCCAAGTTTAGTATGGTAACTAGGGTTGTCATATTATAGATATGTTAATTTGAAAAATAGAGTCCTAAAGTATAATGACACTAATTTGACAAAGCCAAAATATAATTTTAAGATTTTTTTTAAAAAGTGTTTTTGTCATACAAAGCCTTCAGGTTAAGGGAAATATGTTGAACCGTTGAACCTCGAAGGACACATTGGGCAAAGTAAATGATTATTGGCAAGGTTATGAAGAAGCTACCAATTGATGTGTTGAATAATCATTTGAAATGGATGTATCTCTGATTATTCTGCTTGGGCTGCACCACTCATGTTTTCAATATCTTGAAGATAAAAGCCATAAATGTGGAGCCTTCTGTCATTCCAATGCAAGACCTGAATAAGCATCTAAAAGGAACCAATGAGAACACTTCAGCTGATCACCTCGGTCTATGAGTTGATGGAACCACTATAAGTATCATCCATGCATATCATGCATACATGAGCATATCATATTGCATATTGTTATCTTGTGTTACATATTATTTGTCAAAGTGAATAGCAAACACCATGTGAAGTAAAGAATCAAAAGAAGATATAAAATCAGGGGGGCATGGAAGGCCCATTACTTGAGGAAGCCCCATTCACTTTATAAAAATAGAGATGCATGCTTATGTAAGGAATCATATAATACACAAACATCAATCAGAGCTTGCATGGGAAAATCATTTGTTTGAGCCTACACAGGGGGCAAAACTTTCTCTTTTCAATTTTTTAGTTTATACGTGTATAAAATATTTCAGACTCACTTTCAATATTTTGCCACCCAAAGGGCAAAGAGAGGATATAAGGACTACCTAAAAATAGCTAAATTTTTTGCAAAAGTTCAAAGGAAGAATAAAAAGAATGAAAAAAGAAGAAAATTAGAACTCTCAAAAGAATAAAGATACAAAAGACAAAATGATTAGTCTAGCTAGAAGAGTTGAATCCAATATAGGATAAATGTCTAAAGGATAAAGATCCATTTTGAAGGGTGAAGACTCGAAGTCCAAAGGATGAAGATCCATTTTGAGATGAAGATCCATTTTGAAGGGTTAAGATCTAATGCTAAGGATGAAGATCCATTTTGAAGGGTGAAGACCCAAAATTCAAATAATGAAGATCCATTTTGAATGGTGAAGACACGATGCCAAGGATAAAGATCCATTTTGAAGGGTGAAAAATTAATGCCAAGGATAATGATCCATTTTGAAGGGTGAAGACACAAAGTCCAAAGGATGAAGATCCATTTTGAAGGATGAAGACCCGAAGCCTAAAGGATGAAGATCCATTTTGAAGGGTGAAGACCCACAATCCATTAAAGAATGGAACAACTAGCTAGAAGAAAGCTATAATTCCCAGATGACATAAGGTAAGTTCAGTTAGAAGAGCTGGAGTCGATCCATTGAAGAATGGAGCTAGTGGCTAGAAGAAAGCCATGATAGAAGATCAATAAGCTAGAAGAGCTAAAATTACTTGGCTAGATGAAAGATAGAATTCTCGAACTGACAGAAGGTCATTCAAATCTAGTCTCAGGTCCAAGTACCCAGTCTCAAGTCCAAGTACTTAAATAAATTCAATCTCAGGTCCAAGTACCTAGTCTCGGGTCTAAGTACCCAAATCCAATTCAGTCTTAGATCCAAGTACCCAATCTTGGATCCAAATACCCAAATCCAATTCAGTCTCGGGTCAAAGTGCCCAAATCAAATTTAGTCTCAAATCCAAGTAACCAAACCAACTCAAGTCAAGGACCCAAATCAAATCACATATTGAGTCCAGAACTTAATCCAGTCTTAGGTCTAGAACCCAATCAACCTCAGGTCGAGAACCCATCCTCATCCAAGATCAGCTCAAAGTCATGTTGCTTTTCACTTTGTTCTACTGAAGTCTCAAATTGTTCAAGCAGGGGACAAATTGTAGATGCTTAATTTTGGACCTAATCCAGTTTAGCCCTAATTAAAAAGGAAGTCAGATCAAGCCTAAAGATTTAAAACCAGTCCGATATAATTTTAAGAGCCAAAAATAGTCTGGATCTCTAAAAAAGTCAGCCTAGCCCAAGTTTCATGGAGTCGGCATGCCCGATTCTTCACAAGTGATGCCTATGGCTAATTGGACATGCCAATTCATCACAGGCCCATGTCACTGGCCAATTCACCACAAGCCTGCAGCTAGGGAAAATTGGCCATGCCAATTTTGTCTTCCCCGTAATCCAGCCTATATTTGATTTATTAGCCTTCTTTAATTTAGATGGACTCGATTTTAAACATGGAGGAGGTTTAGGGTTAAGTGTTTTTATTTCCCTATAAATATATTATTAGCACATAGTGAAAGGGGCAAGTTTGATTAACAAATGGACAGTGAAAAGAAATTAAGACAAAAATCCTAGCAGAATCAAACTAAAAAGGAAAGAAAGATACAAAAATATTAAAAAGAAGACACGGAGAGAGGCAGCAACCCAGAAGTAATAGATATACAATAAGAACACAGAGAGGAAAGGACAAGGATTAAACTTTATCATCTTATTAAGCAAGAAGATAGAACATCAAACCATCAAACCAAGAAGGCAGTAAATAACTATTTTCATTCCATTCAATTGAGAATTTACAATTGGTGCAAACACAAAGCTTGGATCAATGTGAAATATCGGTGGAACCAACAAACGGAGGTTTAGAACTCTTTATCTAATCTGTTTTAAAGTTCCAGTAGCTCATTCATTATTATTTCATTAAAATGTTTTTCTTCGTTATTCTATTCTTTTTATAAAATATCCAACAAGTTGTTTTGAGAGTCTATGTCTATAAAACTTTTTTTGAAAGTCCAATTAACGCATTTAACCATCCAAGCATTAGTTTATGTCCAATAGCTACTTTATCATCATAAGTAATTTGTTTAATCAAATTATATTAAATATATAATATCACAGTAACTGTGTTTCTCTAAACCCTAATATTTACCCTTAAAACCTAATTTTATTCAATAAACCCTAACTAAAGTGTAAACCCTACATTTATATATCTACAGCTTTACTTAAGTTTGGATTCATGCTTTTTATATGTTTTGATGGATGATTTATTTTTATTTGATTTTATAATGAATGTTTGAATGTTTGTTCGTTGATTTATTTTTTTGTTTCAAGTAATTGTAAGAGGTATGTTTTCATGTTATGGGTACCTCATTTGTTAGGTCTCATATAATTTAATTTATTTAAGTCTTGGATTAATGTAAAGGATATGTTTCCATCAATTGGTGGGTATCCTATTTTATTTATTTTCTTTTAGACATTCGACGATTGTAAAGGCATGTTTCCATCCATGGATGGGTGCCTATTCATTTATTTTGTTTGAACTTGTGATTTTAATAAAGTAATTTTTTATTTTTATGATTGCGTGTAGTATGGATGATATCTTCAATAAGTTAAGAATTCAATAATATTTAGACCTAAAAAGGAGGTAGGTTCCAATGAACCGGGTGTTATGGGGTGCTGGGACATTTCTCACCTTCCTCATACATACCAAACTTTTTAAATCCAATAGGGGTTGAGGATTTCTTAGGAATGGAGTCATCTACCCCTTTCTATTTTCCCGACCCATCCGGATAGAGACTCCATTTTCTCTGGGTTTAGGCCTATATTCTGTAAGGCTCTGAGCCTAACAGTGTTAAAGTCGCAAGAACAATTCCACATATGATTGGGGGCAAAAATTTCTGCTCACAAGAATCACACGAAAATAATTGGTATAAGAGTATCCAATTTCACTTGTATGGAATTACGTAAATGATTGGCTCTTAATGAATTGATTATAGGTTGTTAAGACTATTGAGAAATAGGTTAATGATGTATAATTAGTATGATATTATGTCTCAAGACAGAATAGTAATTATTTAAGAATCATTTGTCCATAACATGAATAATTAAAATTGGATTAATAGACAAGTAATTATCATTCGATTATTGCTTAGATTCAATATTCTGAGTTGTTTGTTTGATTGCTAGTTTTCATAAATTAAATTGCTATTAATTAATTTAGATTTAGAATTATTTTTTCTTCTTAATTATGTTCATTATTCGATTTCTTAAATACTAATTATGTTGATGTTGTTGGCAATTAGTAAACACTCTCTGCGGGAATGATATCTTATTTCATAACTATATTGCTTGAATATGATTCTGTGCACTTTTAGTTTTTGCATATCAAGTTTTTAGCGCCATTGTCAGGGAGTAAATTTATTAATATCAATATCAATTAACTTGAATATTAATTTAAGCATTTTTACTTTCACATTTTGTAGCTACTTTTGAGATTTTCACAAGTTTATGCGAAGATCAAAAGATCAAGAGTTATTGCCATTTAATCCAGAGATTGAGAGAACTTGTACAAATCTAAACAAGCAGCATAAGGAAAGAATTGTAGAAGAGAGACCACAAAGGCGATTGTAGTTGGAAGAAGAACAAGAAAATTTTCATCTAGAGTTTGAAGCTTTGATTGAGGAAGATAACATGGGTGATGAAAATAAACCATTACAAGAATATGCTATGTCCACTCTTGATGGAGCAACTTCAGGGATTCCTAGACCTACTATTGAAGCTAATAACTTTGAAATTAAGCTAGTTTTCATCCAAATGATCCAGAATACACTTCAGTTTGGTGGATTTCTAAGTGATGATCCTCATTCTCATATCACTAGTTTCTTAGAGATTTGGGACACTTACAAGATGAATGGGGTGTCAAGGGATGCAATCTACTTGAGATTGTTTCCATGTTTTTGAAAGATAAAGCTAAAAGCTAGTTGAAATCCATACAAGGGGAACTATCACAATGTGGGATGACTTGGCACAAAATTTTTTGACAAAATTCTTTCCACCTTCTAAAACTGCCAAGTTAAGTAATGACATTACAACCTTTTCTCAACATGATATGGAGAATCTTTCTGAAGCTTGGGAGAGGTACAAGGATTTGCTTAGGAAGTGCCCACATTATGGTGTACCTGAATGGTTAATTATTCAAACTTTTTATAATGGTTTGAATGGTTCCACAAGATTAATGCTTGATGCAGTAGCTAGAGGATGTTTTAATGCAAAGAATCTTAAAAAAGCTTATGATTTGATAAAGGAGATGCAACCAACAACTATCAGTGGAATACAGACAGAAGCAGCCATAGAAGACCTATTGGTATGCATGAAATTGATGCTTTGACAACCATTGATGCTAAAATTGATACTTTGGTAAAAAGAATGGTTTAAATGAGTGACAATTCACTTTGAAGCCAAGTTGTTTGTGAGATTTGTGTTGGAAAACATGCTACAAATGAGTGTGGAATAAATAATGCTAATTTGAGCCAAGGATTGGAACAAGTGAATTATGTTGCTAACCAAGGAAGACAACAAAATAATCCTTACTCTAATACTTACAATCCAAGTTGGAGGAATCATCCAAATTTCTCATGGAACAATCAGAATGCTATGAGACAACCACTAGGATTTCAACATCAAGAGAAGAAATCATCCATAGAGGAGATGTTTATTTCTTATATGGCTAAAACTGATTCATGTCTTCAAAATCAACAAGCTTCTATCAAGAATTTGGAGACTCAAATTGGTCAATTGGCAGACATGGTGAATAATAAAGCCCAAGGTACATTGCCTTGCAAGATTATTGTTAATCCTAAGGAACAAGTAAAGGTAGTCACCTTGAGGAGTGGAAAGCAATTAGAGGAACCATTACCCAAGAAGCCAACCAAGAAGGAGTCCATTAAAGAAGATATTGAAGAGAAGCAGCCTAAAATTCCTTTTCTTCAATGTCTTTATAAGGCTAATGATGAGAAAAATTTTCTTAAATTTCTTGATATGTTTAAGAAACTTCATATTAACATTCCTTTTGTAGAGCTATAGCTCAAATGTCCAAATATACCAAGTACTTAAAGGAAATTATTTCTAACAAGAGGAAGATGGAGGATAATGGAACGGTGATACTAATTGAAGAATGTAGTGCAATTATCCAAAAGAAGATACCTCAAAAAATAAAAGATCCTAGAAAATTTACTATACCATGCAAGATTAGAGACTTCGAGTTTGGTAAGGTTCTTTGTGATGTTGGTGCTAGCATTAATTTCATTCATTTGTTTACTTACAAGAAGCTTGGCATCAAAGGATTGAAGCTCAAAATAATGTTATTACAATTGGCTGACAAATTTGTTACCTATCCACAAGGAGTCATTGAAGATGTATTAGTAAAAGCAGGTAAATTCATATTTTCAATATATTTTATTGTGCTTAATATGGAAGAAAATGAAGAAGCACCTCTAATATTTGGAAGACCATTCCTTGCTACAAGCAAAGTAATTATTGATGTAGAAGGAGGTAAATTGACCTTATGTGTAGGTCAAGAAGAGGTAACTTTTGATGTCTTAAGTTCTATGAAGTATTCTATGGAATATGAATCTTGTTATAAAATTGATGTGATTGACCATTAAGTTGATGAAATTGTTGAACATGAGCTTGAACCTTTAAATGAATTGAATGAAGTGGATGATTGCATTACATGTGTAGAAAGTAATTGCATTAGGGAGACAACCTTTGAAATTTTAGAAAAAAGTTCTAAACAAGCTTTACCTTCCATTGAAACCCCCCCTACATCTTAAACTAAAACAATTACCTGCACATCTAAGGTATGAATTTTTAGGGAAAAAACTCAACCTTATCAGTTATTGTTTCTGCATAGTAGAACAAGGAAGAGGAAGATAAGCTTTTATATGTTTTAAGGAAGCATATTAGAGCCATAGGTTAGACCATAGCGCACATTAAAGGCCTTAGTCCTTCTTTATGCATGCATAAATTTTTAATGGAAGAGACTCACACTCATACTATAGAGCATCAACGTAGATTAAATCCTAATATGAAAGAGGTAGTGAAAGGTGAAATCATTAAATTACTTGATGCTAGAATCACATATCCAATATCTAATAGCAAATGGGTGAGTCCTATGCAAGTTGTGCCTAAGAAAGGGAGAATAACTGTAATTGAAAATAAAAAAATGAATTAATCCCTACTAGGAAGGTAACGGGTTGGTGTATGTGCATGCATAAAGAAGGACTAATGCCCATTCACTTTAAACATAAAGAAGCTTTCTAAGTCATGTTGGTTTTTATAGAAGATTTATTAAAAAGATTACTAAACCTCTTTGTAATCTTTTGACAAATGGTGTACCTTTTTAGTTTGATTAAGAATGTTTAAAGGCTTTTAATTGACTTAAAATGAAACTAACATCTGCCCCAACAAATAGCATCCTCAGATTGGAATCTACCTTTTGAGCTTATGTGCAATGCAAGTGACTATGCAAAAGGAGCAGTTCTTAGATAAAGAAAGGATAAGAAGTTGCATGTCATTGCTTATGCGAGTAGAACTCTTAATAAAACACAACTCAAGAATTTGATCTAGAGATTAAGGATAAGAAGGGAGCTGAAAATTCAGTTATTGATCACCTATCAAGAATGAAACAATTGGAGGATGATGACACTCAACCAACTATCAATGAATACTTCCCCAACGAATAACTAATTCTCTTACCTCTAAATCTCCTTGGTTTGCTGATTATGGTAATTATTTGGTATGAAAAATACTTCCTAGCAATATAACTTATCAACAAAAAAAGAAGTTTTTGGATGAAGTGCGATACTATATTTGGGATGATCCATACTGATATAAAATTTGCTCTGACCAAATGATTCATAGATGTATGAATAAGGATGAAATTCAAAGTATATTGAATCATTGTCATGCTCTAAAATGTGGGGGTCATGTTGGATCTTCTAGAATAGCTACCAAAGTGCTTCAATGTGGATTCTATGGGCCTACATTGTTTAAGAATGCCCATAAATTTGTGTCTAGCTGTGATAAATATCAAAGAATGGGTAATATTTCCAAAAAGAATGATATGCCTTTAACAAACATTTTAGAGGTGGAACTTTTTGATGTGTGGGCAATATATTTCATGAGACCATTTT
Source organism: Garcia nutans (assembly GCA_947685225.1). Taxonomy (NCBI): domain Eukaryota; kingdom Viridiplantae; phylum Streptophyta; class Magnoliopsida; order Malpighiales; family Euphorbiaceae; genus Garcia; species Garcia nutans. The sequence goes on along the minus strand of CANTUV010000007.1, from coordinate 22,448,611 downwards.
CATCTTCTTATGGGAATCAATATATATTAGCTACAGTGGATTATATGTCTAAATGAGTGGAAGCGATTGCCTTACCATCGAATGAGTCAAACATGATGTTATCTTTTAGAAAAAGAATATTTTTACTCGTTTTGGTGTCCATAAGACAATTATTAGTGATGGAGGCAATCATTTTTGTAATTGTTATTTTGATGCATTAGTAGCTTAATATAGTGTTTCTCAACATGTAGGTACCCCATGTCATCCTCAAGCTAGTGAACAAGTGGAAATCTCGAATCGTGAATTAAAGCATACATTATAAGCCATAGTTAATTCTTCAAGAAAAGACTGGTCAAGTAAGCTTGATGATGCTCTATGGGCATACATAATAGCTTTCAAAACACCTTTAGGTATGTCTCCTTACTGAATCATATTTGGAAAAGCTTGTCATTTACCAGTGGAGATAGAGCATAAAGCTTATTGGACAACTAAATTCTTGAATTTTCAAAGAGATGATATTAGTAAGAAAAGATTATTGCAATTGAATGAGTTAGATGAATTATGCCTACATGCTTATGAAAATGCTAGAATTTATAAAGAAAGAACTAAAATATTGCATGATAAGCATATAAAAAGGCAAAATTTTCATGAGGGTCAAAAAATTTTATTATTTAATTCAAGACTTAAATTATTTTCTAGCAAGTTAAAATCTGGATGGTTAGGCCCTTACACAATTTCTTAGATTTTTTCCTTATGGTGCAGTGGAGCTTCAAAGTCATCAAAGTAAATTTAAATTGAATGGGCATCACCTTAAACCATACAAAGAAAATGGATTTGAGTCATTCAAATCCATTACTTTACTTTCTTGATGCAATTAACTGAAATAGTCAAGCTAATGACTATAAGTAAGCACTTCTTGGGAGGAAACCCAAGTAATTTTCTTTGAATTTTATTCTTAGTTAGATTATATTTTAAAAAGTTTTTAACATTTTAATGTTTTAGTTTTTTTATTGTTAAGAAAATAGCAAAAATGGGAGAAGAAAGGGGTAAGAAGGGTGAGGCTAAAAAAAATTCTAAAAAAAGCACTATCTAGAATCAACAGGGCTGCCTCTATCACGATCCTGCCAGTCCATGCCAACACGATGAGAGGAGGACGGCCTCTTTCGTGATTATGCTAGTCCACACAATCATGATGAAGGAGGACCTAGGCGCTGGTCCGCATTTCTCTATAACTTTAACAGAATATAATCAATTCATTAAGAGCCAATCATTTAAGTAATTCCGTACAAGCCAAATTGAATACTCACATAACAATTATTTTCTTGTGATTCTATTATCTAATTCTAATCAATAAATATTGCTTTCAAACTTATTCACTAATATGGAATCATGCAATTGGTGGCCAAGCAATTATAAGCATTAGGCTCAATAATATAATTAACATGAATAAAGAAAAATAGATCATAAACATATATCAAACAATCGATCACACTTCATCAATATTCTATATAACAAATTTACCTACTCATACTAATAATAAAATTCATCATATTAATTAAATTAAATATTGTAAATACAAATTAAAACTAAAAATAGAAATTGATTTAGAGAAGTGAATAAAAACTCTTTTAACTAGATTGTAGATAAACTCCAATCTCTTGGTCTAACTCTCTACGATCTCCTTTCTTGAATTATTTTCAATAATAATAAAACCCTAAAAATATTGTTTCCCAACTTCCTTTCTCTTTTTTAGCTTGATCCCTTTTATTAACACTATCAAACTACCTAAAAATAGACTCCAAATTGTACTCTACTTCTGCAGAATTTGAGTTATATATTTCAAGCCAACTTTTTGTCAGATATCGACCTTATCTCAATCTAACTCCTTCCTTAAAATTATATTCTTGAACCGTAGATAACTTTATGCTTTTGAATCACTTCAATGGGACTTTGGAAGCTCAAGATATGGCCCAATTATTCTCAATGGTTTGGACATGAATTCTACTTTAGCATCTCAAACCTAATTTTGACTTAATATTCTGAGGCACAAATGATCTTGGATTTTAATGAACCAGACCTCTCTGGAAATATTGAGATGTCCTCTTCAAGCTTCATGAAGATAACTTTTTCAATCTCGAATTCTATCACCACCGAAATCTGTATTGAAGCTTTAAAGGTCTAATTTGCCTAAAATCTTTATTTGCAAAGGTCCTACAAGAAATTAATTCAAGCTAAGCTCTACTAAAAAAAATGAAATTAGAACAAATAAATAAGCTTAGAATAAATTAATTCAACTCAATTTCATGCTAAAACTTATAGAAAAATATATGTTCGATATGTACTTATCAAATTCTCCCACACTTGAACCTTTGTCCTCAAGCCAATTAATCATCATTAAATCAAATTCCAACAATTAATCAAACATAACTAACCAAAGAAAAATAGCAATCACTTAATATTAACTTAAAATACTAAACTTCAAAAAATCATAACCTTAAACAGCTCCAAAAATTAAGCACACTTATTAATTAGGATAATATAAAAAAGTTTTTACCTCAAACCATAACCATAAGCAATTTATCATAACTTCATTAATCCAAGAATATAGCAAGCATCACTAAGTAGCTGACTTTACACAACAATTGAGGATTAATAAGAACTCTGTATTTAAAATTATTATTATATATATTTTTTCTTAATGGGTGCATTTTATGCTCCATTCCATTATTATTATTATTATTATTATTATTATTATTATTATTATTATTATTATTATTATTATTATTGTGGATGCATTTTATGCTCCATTCCACCTTTTGAGTGCATTTTACACTCCATCTCGCAAAATTTTTATTAATTAATTATGCATAATTCTCATATCATATCTCCACATAATTAAACAATTAACTACCTTAGTGAGACATATGAACTCAAGAATCTATGACATTACAATGAACTCCAAAGACTATGATAAAAATAACTATAACTTTTTTTCAAACAATAAGCATTCTTAATTTGTAAAATTTATCAAGATCATAACCTCATATACTCCATGTATTAAATTAAGAATAAGCAAAAATTATTTCATTCTAGCTAAAAGAGTTTAATTATCATGTTAAAATCCAAAATAACAATAATTAACACACTAAATAACAAGTAAAGACAAACTAAGGATAAAAAAATAACAAATAGATTGCAAATAAGAGTAAAACAAATCCTAATATTTATTAAAAACTGTAATTTAAATCTAGTACAAATAGAAAAAGGAAACTAAATAAAAATTAAAGCTAAAAACTACCTAACCAAATCTAATGCAAAATAAACTAATAATAAGAGTTAAATATAATCTTCTAAGCTTCTCTCTCTTCATTCTTAATGTTTACTACACTATACTGCTCTTTCTTTGGGATCTTAAGAGGCCATCCTCTCTTCTTCTTTTCCAATTTTGATGCCCTACCTCTCCTCCTCTTGATTGGTGAGGGCTTAGGTTTATTATCATCACTTGAAATATCATCTAAAACCACTAAGTCAAGTTGTGATATAGCCTTTTCACTAGCTTTCTCCAAATTTTCCCTCTCCATTATTTCATCAAGATTCATAATGCATTCATTAGGATAAGGATATGCACGACTAAAAGAATAGAAGACAGTGAGTTGTTCAAGTGTTTCTGTAGGTGGATTCACATAAGGTAAAGCTGGATCCCAAATACCGTTTCCATATTTCCAACCTGAAGTATATAAACTTTCTTTATGATTCATCTTTCTCTATTCTAAGGTTTTGCTAATTATGAATTAAATTTGCTAGGAACTCAACCTTATATAGAGAAGAAATAAAGATTAATCCTAATACCATTCAACTAAGGAAATTCTACTTAAACTCTTAATATAATTACAGCTAATTAACTAAAAATAAAATCCTAGTTCACTATGATTAGGAATTCAATTAAAAACAAAAAACTAATAGTATAACTCCAATCCTAGAAAAACTAAAACATCTAACTAAAACCTAATTAAGACCTAATTACATAATAACATATTTTTTATTTCAGATTTAATTTCAAGCACAAAATACAGTTCTTCATTGTTGATGTTGTTCTTCCCTTTCTTCTCTTCTCTTCTCGATCTCCAAAAACCCTAATCATGTTTCAAAAAATGATTATGAATCAGTAATTTAATTTTATGCCTATACAAATTTCAAATCTTTATCAAACAAAAAAGAGAAGATGAAAGGGTTATTCAAATCAAAGCCACAAATTCCGATGGAGCTTGTTCAACAAACATGAGAGCTTCTTATCTTTGTTGATTACAATACAGAAACTCATGAACTCAAACGCAAAAAAAAAAAAAGATGGCAGAGTTGAGTAAATCTTAATCATCATTATTTTGAATTTGATTTATTTCCTTAATTGTGGTATTTGATTCACTTCTTAACACTCCCCTACGGGTCAAATGATGCAATTTTTTTAATGGTTATAGGGATGAAGGCATGGCATAATTTTATTTTGTTGGAAACATAGGCATGGCATATTTTTATGGTCATAGGCATAGCATATTTTTGTTGGCCGTAGGCATAGTTATATGTTTGAAAGATTTAGAATAAATCTTCCTTCTATTATTTTTCAATCACAATTGTTTTGGCTTCTTCTTGTTGTTTATTTTTTCATATCTTGTCTATATGACCCATTTGACCACATTTGAAGCATTTGATATCTTGTCTCCACCGACATTTGTATTGTGCATCATTTGTCTTCTTGTAATAAGGACATGGTGGATAGTTTCCTTCCAAAGTATTTATTTTCTTCATTGATTTTGCTAGAAGAGCTCCTTCCACAATACCTTCTTCCCTCATAGACTTCCTTTGTTCTTGAGCCTGCAATGCATTTAACAATTCAACTAAGGTAATACTTGACATATCTCTTGAGGTTTCTAAAGCGATTATTATAGTTTCAAATTTTTCAGTAGTTGTAACAAGAATTTTTTGGACAATTCTAGAATCAAAAAAATCAATACCATGGAGTCTTACTTTATTAGCAATACCAAGAAACTTGTTTGCATAATCTTTGATAGAATCTGATTCTTTCATCCTTTGCATCTCAAATTCTCGAAATAAATTCAGCACTTGCATTCCTTTGATTCTTTCACTTCCTTCATAATCTTATTCTACGAAATCCCAAATCTCTTTTGTTGTTTTCTTTGTCACTATTCTTTTAAAAATGATAGAAGAGACAACTGTAAATAAAACTGACCTTGCTTTTGATTTTTGTTGCTTCCTTTTTTTGTGAGTTTTTATTTGTGCAACAGTTGGATTGTTTGGTAATTCTAGAACTTTGTAATCTTGCTCCACCACTTCTCCTAGGTCATTAGCATCAAGATAGGCTTCCATTTTAACAACCCATATTTGATAATTTGTTCCATCAAAAATTGGGGGTGGAATTGAAGAGAATGAAGCTCCAATTTCCATCTTGAGTTGTTTATGGTTGAGTTTTGTAAAGATAAATGAAAGATTGTTTTGTGAGTTTGTAGGACTTTATTTTGTGTTTGTGTTTGTTGCTTTAGAAACTCACATGCCCCTCAAGATGAATAGCTCTGATACCAAGACATACCTAGCAATAGAATTTAATTTAGTGTTTGTTGTCCCAAACTAGCAACCAAGAGTAGAAGGTGAATTGGTTGATATGAAGAATGATGGTAAATTTAAATTAAAAGAGCAAGAGATGAAGAAGATGTAGATGGAGATGGAATAGAGCTGAGAAGAAAGAATACAAAGAGTTATAGTGGTTTGAATTTACCTCAATCCTACATCAACTTCCTTAACAACTTGTTAAGGTTCCACTAGTCTTGAGTTTTTACATGCTTAACTCTAACTTGGTGTTTTCCTTAGCTCACACCAAACTATTACAATGGTTTGAGATCAATCCTCACAACCCTTACAAGAGTTTTTACAGGCTCACTATCACAACCTAAGTGTGTCTAAGCTCACACTCAAACTTTTATGATGTTTAATGCTCATAACCAACACTCCAAGATATTAGATGTTGATCTTTAGATAAGATAATGAAAAATTATGTTCAAAGAAATTACAATAATAATTAAAGTATTCTCTAACCACAAAAGTTAAGTGTAATGTGGTATTTATAGCCATTTGGCTTAATGTAACCAGTTGAAGTGGCTCCCACATGTTTAGTGCTTGTCTGCCACTAATTTTGTGTTTGGAGCTCAGCGTGTGGTGACTTGACTCAGTGGGCGATCACATGGTTTGAAAGATCTGCATAATGGCTAGATCCAATGGTCAGATCTCGGTGTCTGACAGAATTTAGTTATCCATACTTTTGTGTCTGTGAGCGGAGATTTTTGCCCCTACTCCCGGTGGAATGGTTCTTGCGACTTCGGCACTATTTAGGCTTAGGACCTTAGAGAACACGGGCCTAAGCCTGGAGAAAATGGAGTCGCCATCCGGACAGGCCGAGAAAAAGAAAGGGGTGGTTGACTCGATTCCTAAGGAATTCCCAACCCCCTAATGAATTCAGAAAGTTGGGTACGTGTGGGAAAGGTGAGAAATGGCCCAGCACCCCCACAACGCCCTGTTCATTGGGACCGGCCTCCTTTGCAGGTCTTAATATGATAAAATTCTTAAGCATAACAATATTATCCATATTACATGCAACAATTAAAATAAAACATCATTATATTAAAATCAAAGCAATGTCCAAACAAAGCAAATAAATGGACACCAATTCGAAGATGGAAACATGTCCTTACATCATCCATATCTAAACTAAATAGGACACCAATTGAAAGGTGGAAACATGTCCTTTACATTGATCCAAAATATAAAGCAAATTTAAATTACATAATACTTAACTAATGAGGTACCCACAAAATGGAAACATACCTCTTACAATTTGAATACTAAAACAAACAAATAATAGTCATAACAACAAAGAAAATATTCATCCATGATAAATTAAATAAATCAAGCATTGAAATTAAATAAATCAACCATCAAAACATATAATAAACTACATAATCACATCTAAAATTAAATAAAGCAAGTAAAGATATAAATTAGGGTTTACTATTTTGGTTATTGAGAAGGGTTTTTGGTATTTTGGAAAATATATTTGGTTTTAGGATTTAAGAAAATAGTTTAGTGTTTTATAAATAATTATGAATTTTAGAAAAAAAAATAAAGAAGATTAGGGTTTGGAGATTTAAGAAAACATTTGGAAATTTTGAAAAAAAAAGTTAGAGTTTAGATGAAAATAGTTCGGGGAAATAATTTAGGGTTTTTAAAGTTTTTGGAAATAGAAGAAACGATTTAAGGTTTTTAAGGTTTTTGGAAACAAAAGAAATAATTTAGGATTTTTAAGGTTTTTGGAAACAGAATAAACAATTTAGGGTTTTCAGGTTTTTGGAAATAGAAGAAACAATTTAGGGTTTTTAAGGTGTTTGGAAACAGAAGAGTAGTTTAGGGTTTTTGAAGTTTTGGAAATGGGAGAGAAATACTTTAGGGTTTTAAGGTTTTTGAAAAGAGAAGAATAGTTTTAGGGTTTTGAAGTTTTGATCACTGATTAAGGCTACTAGATTAACATATTACCAAGTTTAATGATTTAGGTTACTGAAACAAAAATCATTGATAGATGTATTTAAAAGAAAATATGGTAATAACATTGTAAATATAATTGAAGAAAATATTTATAATCAAACCTCCGTTCATTGGTTCCAAAAAAACTGATTTCTGGATGAACAATAACAAAGGCAGTGTTGCTGCCTTTGATGGATTGTTGATTGCTTCTTGTTGCTAATGTCTCTTGCTTGATAGGGTTTTTTTTTGTCTCTTTTTTCCTCAGTCAGAAGTCCAAAGTTTTCCTCCAATAAAAAATAATTTTTGATCCCTTAATTTTGAGTTTTAATGTGTTATTTTTAGGAAAAATCATAAACCTACTTCTAATTGTTTAAGGAATTTAAAACCGATAAGGGAAAGAAACCAAAACAAAAAAGAATTTGGTTTCGGAAAAAACTGCATTGGAAAATTGCGCTAGCGAAAAACTTGCTGGCAAAAATTGCGAGGATTATGAGTTGCGAGGACCAGCACTGGGCTTGGGGCCAATTCACCACAAGAAATTCCTGCGGTGAATTGTCCCAAGGCCATTTAGCCTTCGGCGACGAATAATTTTCGTCGCCAAATTTTTCGTCGCTGATTTTTATTTTTATTTTTATTTATTTTTATTTATTTAACTTTACCATTTTTATTTTTATTAAAAATTATAAATATTAAATATTAAAATAAATATTATTTAATTAAAATACCATAAAAATTATTTTGGACTATATAAAAAATATCGGACCAGACTGGGTAAAAAATTAAGGGTCTATAGTTTGCCTCCTGCTTGAACGATCTGAGACTACAGCAAAAGAGAGTGAAAAGCAATAAGACTTAATTTTTCTAACATGGTTGAGGTTTTGGGTTCTGGACCCTGTTAGAATTCTGGTCTCAAGGGTAATTTTAGGTTATGGACCTACGGGTAATTAGGGTTCTGGACCCGAGCTAAGTTCTAGACTTAAAAGAGATTTTAGGTTCTGGACCTAAGGATAATTTGGGTTCTGGACCCGAGCTAAGTTCTGGACTTAAGAGAAATTTTAGGTTTTGGACCTAAGGGTAATTTGGGTTCTGGACCCGAGCTAAGTTCTGGACTTAAGAGAGATTTTAGGTTCTGGACCTAAGGATAATTATAGTCAGTAGTATACTAAAGGAATTTGCAAAAAAATTAGCTAATTTTTACCATGCACACGCATATATCTTCTCCTTGCCTCCTACGTGTATTTGAATTATTAAATTGAATAATTGAGTTTTCTATTTATTTACTGTGTAGTCATTGTTCATGCACTATTCACTACTATATATTTACTATTTGTAAATAGTAATTTACTATTTCTAAATAGTAACTTACTATTCATCAATAGTGAAATTTACTTTTTGAATTTTGTTTTTTTCTTTGTCATTCCTCTATATAAACATAGCACTTAGCTCTTCATTTCATTCGCAGCAAAATTCTTTATTTCATAACTATAAATCTTTCATTAGAGAGTTCAGCATAGAGTTTTGGCGAAAATGGATGCTTCAAGATTAGGAACTCGATCTAATGCTGAGTTATTAGAGTTTATTCGATGGCATGAAGATGGAAATATAAGTCTACTAGCCGGGATGCTGCTTCATTGTAGTTCAAATCAAAAGAGCAAGGTAATTATTTAATTATTTATTTTAACAGCAAATTATTTTTTTTATTTTTTTGTGTTTTTATTATTTATTTTTGTTTTTTTTCCTTTTTGTTTGTTTTTTGTTTTTTGTTTTTTTTGTTTTTTTTTTGTTTTGTATTTTTTGTATTTTTTCTTTTCTATTTCTTTTTGTATTTTTTCCTTTCTATTTCTTTTTATATTTTGGTTTCCTTTTTTTTTGTTTGTTTTTTTAAAGAAAATTTAGGAAAAATAAATTAATTAGATGAATATATTTAAGAAATTAAGTAAATAGATAGACTAAAAATAGAATATAACTTAATTTAGCCTAAAAACTGGTGGTATTGATATAATGATATACTTACCTCATGTTAACTTACCTGACTCCGTGTTAGCGGGATCGTTGCGTTATTCGGGGCAGAGGGTGTGTCTATAAAGCCCGACAATGGTATGATATAGCGCCTTCTCGGGTAAGGTAGATTATCCGAGATTGCGGTTTTGAGAGCTTCATCTTGCAATTACCATCCAAGGAGTATCCGATAGACCGGAGTGTGGTTCAAGCATTATCAGAATGGTGGATGGACACGACTCATACTTTTTATTTGCCCATTGGAGAGATGACAATTGGTCCGTTTGACTTTGCTGCTATAACCGGCATTCGGTATTATGGCCTTCTGGTCCCTCTTACCAATGATATTCTGACATTTGAAGAAATCCAACAATTAATTGGTATGGAACCATCATTTAAAGGGCCTTTCAAGATAAAAATTGAGCCAATTCGTAGTTATTGGATGAACTACGAAGGACGGGTTCATAAAACACAACCAAACAGTATGCTCGAGGATTTTTGTTGTATTTGCTCGGGTTGACCATTTTAGATAGCACCGAATCCGCCATCCATTTGTCGGTGTTGAGGGCCCTTACTGATATGAGGATGGTATCTCTTTACGACTGGGATGAAGCTGGTCTTGCATGTCTTTACCATGGTCTTGACAAAATTTACAAAAATAAGAAGTCTTTTGTCGGCTTTATGGTGGTTGTTGAGGTACTCTTCTTCCACCAATGTCAATTCCATTCTTTTCTTGTATGAATTTGATTTTTATTATTGTTGTAGGCATGGGAATACGAGCGCAATCTTGTGAGGGTGCCTGGTATTTCCCGAGAGAGAGTCAGGTATCCGACATTAAATTTCTGGTTGTCAGATCGCGTAGAAGTTTCCGGCTCTCACCATGTGCATACTCAATGCTTTATCTTGAGCTGCTTAACCTGGGACCAGGTAAAATAGCATTAGCATACTTTAAAATTTATATGAAAGTTTACTTACCTTATGTCATTTTGTAAGTGAATTTGGCTTGGTGGAACACAGAAGAGCAGACAAACTGGACTTCCTCCATGAATGTCGCACTGCCTTTTCAACATACCCGCCGAGTCATTGTTGGCCCTGTGTCTAGTGGCTGGTTTCTCAGAGAGAGAGTGTACGAGTGGTTTCTTGGTCCCGAGCAGAGGAGGATCCCTATGTGTTGACCGAAGTATACCTTAAATATCACATAAATGCCGGAGCATGCATGGTGGTTGGCTCGGCACAGTTATGATGTTGAAACCTTTCTCTATCCACAGGGTGCATCTTATACCCAGTTTATTCAAATTGGGCATTTGAACTTTGACGTATCTCCTGTTGGTGTACAAAATATTTCTGAAGAAAATGAGGATAGAGATGAAGAGGAACATCATGGACAGGGAGGAGAGTTTGTTCCACATCTCGGGGCTAGCACTTCTCAGGTAAACTTTTACCATTTTTTCATTGTAATCGCTTCTTTCTTAACTTGTTTTGACTTTTTTTAATGATTCTTGCAGGCTGCTGGCCCATTTGATCATGAGGCTGGACCTTCTTTTACTGCTCCTTCATTTGCTCATTCTAGTCCACCAGATATGCCATCTCATCCATAGGGTATTGATATCAATTACCTTGTAAGTTTTCTTGTTTCATGGTAATTTATGTTATATGTATGCATGATTATGTATGCTCTTACTCTTTTCCTTTCTGGCTTACAATAGATGCTTGAAGAATAAAATAAGAAACTTCAAGAAGAGATGGCCGCTAGTCTTCAACAGGTTTCCCATTTTGAAAATTTGTACCATTAATCAGAGCAAAATTTTCAAGACTTTCGGTTTCAGGGGATGAGAGATCCTGGTGCTTCTTCATCTAGAGGCCCCCAAACTTATGACCATGAGATCCTTTCATCTACTTCTGATGAGGAACGTTACAGATCAAAACTCCAAGGTAATAGAGATTCTGGTGCTCCTACTTCGGGGGGACTTGGGACGGGTACTATGCCTCCTCCTCCAACAAACGATGATTTTTTCATAGCTTTATTTAATGATATACCACCTCCTTCTTAGTGATGTATAAATATTGTATCAATATATAAGAAGTATAAGAATAATAATTACAATATATAATTTTTACCTTTACTGCGACTCTTTTTTTTTATCATGATTATTACTACGATATAATTATTATACTTTCCTCTTCATATTTAATATTTACACAGCATCACTACAAAACCAAATGCAACGCGGTAATTTAAGATCCTTTTGTCGCCAATTCCTTATCCTCATGCATCTCGGCCTCACTCTTTCCTTATCAATTTTGGAATAGCACAATCTTCCTATATAAATCACTTTTCATGCCATAATTTCATACAGAAACCAAGAGATTTTCCACTTCAACATAAAAACTCCTTTTAACAATTCTGATTTTCCTTCATTCATCAACAATGACTGAACTCCATTTCAAGAAAATAAAAGTTCTATTTAAAAATATGAATGCCATTCATTGGAAACAAATATCTTGGTCAAAGATTGATACTTTGAAGTGTTTTCAAAATGTTAAATTGGACCATTCTTTTTTACATGCCATGGCTTCTTTTCGGAACTTGAATTCTAGGACATTTAAAATTAATGGCTTTGAAATATGTCCCTTGATTATAGAATTTAAGGCCATCCTTGGATATCCAAATAATCAACAAATGGCGTTACCTATATTGATTTCCAAGACTCAACAAAGATGCAACTGTTATTTCAAATCTCAAAACCCGAAGTTCTACAGTTGATGAGAGGTGAGAAAATTCTATTTGGTCCCTTAATTGACTTTTGCCTTTCTCATTTGGCTCCTACAAAGGCATAGGGATGTATGCTTTGTCTATGCTTGCTTGGCCAATTCTTGCTTGTTTCGTCTGATGGCGATATTGATCCACGAGTATTGGATATCATGGACCAAATGGAAGGAGGCTTGTCATCGATACCCGTGATCATAGCCGAGACTTTAGTTGGATTAGACCAACTTAAATCAGGATCGTCAAAGAGATTTACCGAGAGTCCATTGTTGCTTCAGGTAATTACCTAAACTGCCCTTTTGGGTTTTCAATTTAGGTTTTCTCTTTCTTCTTCTTCTTTTTTTTTATATTGCTCTAATTTTTGCCTAGTCCGCCCATGTGATTTTTCGGAACTAGCGAGCTATCCTAATTTTTGCCTAAGCCGCCCTTGCGGGTTTTCAACTTAGCAGACCTCTCTTTTTTATTATATTTTATTTTTCTCTAATTTTTGCCTAGTCTGCCCATGTGGGTTTTCGAAACTAGCGAGCTGTCCTAATTTTTGCCTAAGCTGCCCTTGCGGGTTTTCAACTTAGCGGACTCTTTTTTCTTCTTCTTTTTTTTTTCCATTATTATATATTTTTATATTTTTTTAATTTAATTTTCCATCACAGATTTGGCTTTAAAAGCGTCTCTGCTTGCTTGATACTCCATCCATGGATTTTACTAGATATTTGCCACGGCATCATTCCGCTAGGAAACTACTCCATCCTGCTTCTTCATATGATGACTGGGTTGACTGGATCCATTCACGCACTAAAGTCAACATCCGTTGGTTGGTACCTTGGTGGAAGATTTCTCGTATCACCATGCGAACATACTTGATGTATGTTCCTCTTGCTGCTCTTCTTCGAGGTACTTGCTATGATCCTCGTCAAATTATCCGTCAGTATGGAGTTGAGCCTCGCGATTCTGAATTCACTCCCGATTTAGACATGCCTTGCTTGACTGAGGCCTACTTGGATCGGTTGAAGCAAAGCTGGCCTGCACGTTACACTTATCATCTACCATAGATTTTACATTTGTCAATTTAGAAAGTGTATTACTAGGATGAAAAAATAGAAGTAATAAAAGATGCTTCTTTTCCTTTTATAATTTGTCATCACCTTTTGCTATTGTGTTTTTTTATTTCATCCATATCTAGTCAAATACTTATAACAGTGCACATAGAACAATTTTAACATTAATTCTGTTTTATTAAATTGGGGAACAACCAACCATAAAGCCAGCATACACAAGATCACTCATGTTGCCAACTAGCCCTTTCGGTTTTTCTAATTGACAATTTTCTCTCATTTAGCCCTAATTGTTACCTAGCCCGCCCTTTCGGGTTTTCGAAACTAGCAGACTGCTCTAACTTTTGCCTAGGCTGCCCTTTTTGGGTTTTCAACCTAGCGAGCTCTTTTTCTTTTTCTCTCTTTTTTCTCTTCTTTTTTTTTTACATAAAACCTCTTCAACCTGTCAATGTTCACTGGCTCACTAAACTCGTTCCTGTCCATGTCTGATAACTTCACTGCACCCTTATTCATGACTTGTTTCATAACATATGGCCCTTCCCAGCTAGGCCTAAACTTCCCTCTTGGATCAGATACATTAGGCTTACATTGTTTCAACACTAAATCCCTAACTTTGAGTTTTCTGATCTCAACTCTTCTATTATAAGCCTGAGCTATCTTCCTTTGATACAGTTGATGATGATACAATGCTTTTAACCTTCTCTCCTCTAGTAAAGCTAACTGTGTGTATCTGCTCCCTACCCATTCCGTTTCAGGTAGTTCAGCTTCCAAGACCACTCTTAACGACTTGATCTCAATTTCATTTGGCAATACTGCTTCCATCCCGTAAACCAAGAAGAACGATATCATTCCAGTCGGTGTTCGTACACTTGTTCTATATCCCCATAAAGCAAAAGGAAGCATCTCTGACCAATTCCTATATGTCTTAGTCATCTTGGATAGGATCTGCTTAATTGTCTTGTTTGTTGCTTCTACCACACCATTATCCTTTGGTCTATAAGGAGAAGATCGGTGATGATGGATTTGGTACTTTGAGAATAAGTCCTTAACTGCTCCTTGAAACTGTACCCCATTGTCTGATATCACACTGTGCGGGACCCCATACCTACAGATGAGATTCTTTTTAATAAATCTAGCCATTTGGCTTGCGCCCAGTTTGTTGAAGGATTCGGCTTCGACCATTTCAAAAAATAATCTACTGCTACTATAATGAAACGGTGACCATTTGAGGTTGTCGGATGTATCTCTCCTATAATGTCGATACCCCAAGTGGCCAAGGGCCAGGGTGAAGACATAGAACGTAATTCTTCAGGAGGCATTTGATTCAAATTACCATATATCTGACATTTTTGGCACTTCTTTACAAACTCTATACAATCTCTCTCCATAGTTAACCAATAGTAACCTTGTCGAATTATCTTCTTAACTAGGGCCAAACCACTCATGTGCGGACCACAACTTCCTGCATGTATTTCTGACATGATATGCTCCACTTCAGGCTTCCTCAAGCATCTCAAATGCACCCCATCGGGCCATCTTTGATATAACTCGCCATGAAAGGTGATGTATTGCAAAGATCACTGCCTTATGGCTCTTCTTTCTTTCTTTGTTGCCCCCAACAGGTATTCCCTTTCCTCTAAAAATCGTCTTATAGTATCATGCCATGCATCATGGTCTGTATCAGTTTCCATGATTGTCTCATATTCATAGCAAGGAGTTGATGAACTGGTCAAAATCAGAGGCTTAAGGAATAAGTTGACAGGATTTTCCCATACCAAGCCAATGTAGCTAGGGCATCAACCATCTGGTTTTCTTCTCTTGATAGGTGTATAAACCTGCACTCCTTAAAGTTCTTCTTCATCATGGTCAAGTAATGGTGGTATGGTTTTAATTTTTCTTTTTCCAACTCCCACTCTCTGTTTACTTGGGATACTACTAGCAATGAATTGCCAAAAACTTCCACCTTATCCACCTTCATAATCATTAGGGTTTCCAAACCAAAGATACATGCTTCGTACTCCACCATATTATTGATTGCCTTGAATTTCAAGATCTAGTGTATTGTAATTTACCAATGAATTCCAAAACTTCTCTCTCTGTCTTAACTTTGTTGCTAGCTAAGGCCTTGGCCATAGTTTCTCGGTGCTTTTTAGAAGTAGCCAATAAATCCCAAATGCTAACACTTGCTTGGGTTCTTTTCAGTTGCTTGAGCATGGTATCATCTTCCTCTTCTTTATTCCCTACTTCAACTTC
This sequence comes from Garcia nutans, assembly GCA_947685225.1. NCBI lineage: Eukaryota > Viridiplantae > Streptophyta > Magnoliopsida > Malpighiales > Euphorbiaceae > Garcia > Garcia nutans. Next base: position 22,432,978 of record CANTUV010000007.1, on the reverse strand, counting down.
CTTTCCCTTATTAATTTCTACCTCCTTAGGTGGTGACCTTGCATAAGGCTTACAAGATCTAGTGTTCATTACTTCATCTTCTTCGAGCTTGGACCAGGTCCATTCCTCCTTCTTGGATACAAGATCGTCATCACTATCGCTTGAATCCCAAAACCCATTGACAACACAAATTGCTACTTCTTTACCCACCATAGCTTGTTTAATTTCGCCAAATATCTCTTCTTCTTTGGTTGCTTCTCCACCCACATCTTAGAAAGAGGACATAACGAAACTTTCATGCAAACCTCCTCTAATCATGAAGGTTGCCGGTGGTGGTACTCTATTGAACCTTGGTAATGGATTGTCTTTGGTGTTCAGCTTGTTGGGCTCGGGCAGCTTTCCACTATCAATTAAATTTTGGATCTCATGCCTCAACCTCACACATCTATCCATGTCATGCCCTTGCATTTGATGAAACTGATAAAATGCTTTAGTGTCAAAATTAGGTGGGAGAGGGTTAGGCTAAGGACGAGGATTTAAGGGTTATAACAATCCCTTTCTTTGAAGCTTATTGAGAAACCAAGACATCGGTTTTCCCAATTTTGAAAAACTGTCTCCTCATTCCTTGGCTAGTAGCATTAACATCGACTGCCTTTTGCATGCTTTGGTTACCAGACTGATAGTTTCCTTTCTAGTTCCTTCTTGTTGAAAAATAGATCTCTCTTTCCCATTCTTCAATTTGCAGACCAACTTGGAGGAGATCTTTGAAATCACGGATGAGCGTATGAGACATCCTTTCACGAAGACTAGGCAACACCCCTCTCACAATCATCCTTATTTGATCAAATTCATCGGCCTTTTCTTGAGCAAAGCGGCCTTATTTCTCCATCTTTTCACATAGTCCACAAAATTCTCATTTGGCCTTTATCTAATGGACTCCACTTCCATTAAGGTAACTTCAATTTCAACATTGTATCCATATTGTTGGATGAAGGCCTTGTATAGCAGATCCCAACTCTTTTGTGTTCCTTCTTCTAAGGTATTGAACCAATTTTGGATGACAGGATCGAATGAGAGTATGAAGTACCTTAGAGTTTAAGCCTTAGTAGCTCGGGCAGACTGCATAGCAGTGATGTACTGCTTCACATGGAGATGAGGATTTCCAGTTCCATCAAACTTTGCAAAGGATGGCATCTTGAACTTATAAGGGACCTCCTCATCTTGTTCAAATAGTTTATCGATCTCGGACATCTCTTCGGTTTTCAGTTTCTTTTCAAATTTCTTTTCTAAATCAGCAACCATCTTCTCAACATCAGACGTCTCGGTCTTTTCAATAGTTGCCTTCTCAACAATCTTCTGCTCCTTTTTGTCTTGAGGATCTTGGAAGTATTTAGCCCAATCATCATCGTCAATGATCACCTTATCATCATCAAAAGCCACTCCTCCAACTTTAGCCTTCCCATTGTTCTTTGGCTTCTTAGTGCTAGCAGATGCTTCGGCATGATTTCCTAAAATTGTAGCCAATTGGTTCTTCATGGTCTCAGCTAGGGCATCTTTTATTTCTTCCATCTTGGCATTGAGGGCATCATCCACCATTCTTTGAATTTGTTCGGGCTCCATTGCTTTTGGTGAGCAAGTGATTGAGTTGCTACTAGATTCTTTATCTCCGGCGTAGGTCGGATTGTCGTAAGCTTTTGAACTATCATAATCTAGGGCTGTGAGCCAAAGAGGATCAATGATATGACATGTGATGCATGTATGCATGTATGCACAAATAATAAATAAACAAGGATAAATAGGACATTCCTTCCAACCTTATAACATCCACACACGAATAGCGAGTCTCTTTTCCTAGGTATATAGTTAACAAAATACCAACATGGGGTATCTTGTTTTTGAATAATTCCCTCGGACGTTTCAACCAATAGTTATATGTTCAAAATGGAAATCAGTCCATGATAATTCCCATTAATTAGGTTTTAATCCATTCAACGAACTATTAGTAGCTTTTATGCTATATTGGATTAAAACTAAATTAAGAGGTTTATTATAAATAGATTTCTCACTTGAAAAAGTAACTAATGATTCATGCCAAAAACAAGCCCATGGTTAATTATTCTTAGTATAAACTAGGCTCAAAATTGATTTTTGGTATTTCATAATTAGCCTAACTTATTTGCAAGCTCTTTGTAAGAAAGGTTGGATGAAAATAATTTTGTTTCTAAGCCCATTGTAAAAAGATTTTAGAAAAAAAAAAGAATTTTTTGATTTAATTTTAGAAAAAGTTTTATGTCCAAAGACCAACTTGAAAAGTTTTGAAAATAGCTTTGGTCTTTTGGACTTTAAAGAAAAAAATTTATTTTGAGCTTACAATGTACTTAGGTCATATTAGAAAAAGAACAAACCAAAAGCCATGATTTAAGCCAAGATAAATTAACCATAGTCAAATAACAAGCATTTGGGGCAAAATCCTAAGGAAAGTAACTAGGCCAATTACATGAGCTTTAGTATTTGGGTAAAAAGGCTTAGGTTCCCATAGCAAGTATGTACTAAATGGTACGAGGCTATGAGTGGTTATGCCATGCTCGATCTCCATACCTTAAGTGAAAGCATGGTATCCCTTACATAACACAACACGGGTAACATGGGCATCCTAACTCACACACACGATGCAATCTAATATGATGCAATGGATAATATCATTATAAGAAAGAATATAATAATATAAAGACCAATGGAATCAACTTCTCTTATCCCCAGTGGAGTCGCCACTGTGAGCAGGGATTTTTGCCCCCACTCCTGGTGGAATGGTTCTTGCGACTTCGGCACTGTTTAGGCTCGGGGCCTTAGAGAACACGGGCCTAAGCCTGGAGAAAATGGAGTCGCCACCCGGACAGGCGGAAAAAAAAGGGGTGGAAGACTTGATTCCTAAGGAATTCCCAACCCCCTAATGGATTCGGAAAGTTGGGTACGTGTGGGGAAGGTGAGAAATAGCCCAGCACCCCCACAATGCCCGGTTCATTGGAACCGGCCTCCTTTACAGGTCTTAATATTATAAAATTCTAAAGAATAAAAATATTGTCCATATTACATGCAACAATTAAAATAAAACATCATTATATTAAAATCAAAGCAATGTCCAAACAAAGCAAATAAATGGACACCCATCCGAAGATGGAAACATGTCCTTACATCATCCATATCTAAACTAAATAGGATACCCATCGAAAGGTGGAAACATGTCCTTTACATAGATCCAAAATATAAAAGCATTTTAAAATACATAATACTTAACTAATGAGGTACCCACAGAGTGGAAACATACCTCTTATAATTTAAATACTAAAACAAACAAATAATAATCAATACAATAAAGAAAATATTCATCCATGATAAATTAAATAAATCAAGCATTGAAATTAAATAAATCAACCATCAAAACATATAATAAACTATATAATCAAATCTAAAATTAAATAAAGCAAGTAAAGATATAAATTAGGGTTTACTATTTTGGTTTTTGAGAAAGTTAGGGTTTTTGGTATTTTGGAAAATATATTTGGTTTTAGGATTTAAGAAAATAGTTTAGCGTTTTATAAAAATAATTATGATTTTTAGAAAATGTAAAGAAGATTAGGCTGTGGAGATTTAAGAAAACATTTAGAAATTTTGGAAAAGAAAAAGTTAGAGTTTAGATGAAAATAGTTCGGGGAAAATAATTTAGGGTTTTTAAAGTTTTTGGAAATAGAAGAAATGATTTAAAGTTTTTAAGGTTTTTGGAAACAGAAGAAACAATTTAGGGTTTTTAAGGTTTTTGGAAACAGAAGAGTAGTTTAGGGTTTTTGATGTTTTGGAAACAGGAGAGAAATACTTTAGGGTTTTAAGGTTTCTGAAAAGAGGAATAGTTTTAGGGTTTCAAAGTTTTGATCACTAATTAAGGCTACTGGATGAACATATTACCAAGTTTAATGATTTAGTGAAACAAAAATCAATGATAGATGTATTTAAAAGAAAATATGGCAATAACATTGTAAATATAATCAAAGCAAAGATTTATAATCAAGCCTTCACTCGTTGGTTCCACCAAAACTGATTTCTGGATGAACAATGACAAAGGCAGTGTTGCTGCCTTTGATGGATTGTTGATTGCTTCTTGTTACTAATGTCTCTTGCTTGCTAGGGTTTTTCTGTCTCTTTTTTTCTCAGTCAGAAGTCCAAAGTTTTCCTCCAGTAAAAGCTAATTTTCGATCCCTTAATTCTGAGTTTTAATGTGTTATTTATAGGAAAAATCATAAACGTACTTCTAATTGTTTAAGAAAATTAAAAACAATTAGGAAAAGAAACCAAAACCAAATAGAATTTAGTTTCGGAAAAAACTGTGTTGGAAAATTGCACTGGCGAAAAACTTGCTGGCGAAAACTGCGAGGATTGCAAGCTGCGAGGGCCAGCGCTGGGTAGCCAGCCAATTCGCCACAGGAATTTCCTGTGACCAATTGGCCCAAGGCCATTTCGCCTTCAGCGACGAATTTTTTTCTTCGCCAATTTTTTTGTCGCCAAATTTATTTTTTATTTATTTATTTAACTTTACCATTTTACTTTTATTAAAAATTATAAATAATAAATATTTTAATTAAAATACCATAAAAATTATTTTAGACTATATAAAAAATATCGCACCAAACTAGGTAAAAAATTAAGGGTCTATAGTGTCTTGTGATCGTCCTAGCATGGAGTACGGTCGCTATGCACAAATTTACCATTAAGTTAAAATTTCTTCATCCACATGTCCGATTATCATTGTTCCTAGGTATTTGGCACTAAGATTCAAATCTGCTGGTCTTTGTGTGGTCGCTCGGTCCTTCAGTGCGGCAGCATAAGGTAATAAGCATCGGGGAAGCACCGCGAGAGCTTACCGCAATCTCTTATGTTCTTTTAGTACTTTAGCTCCTTGTTCTGTGCGGTCGCTAGGGCTTCTTGGGTGATCGCCCGAAGTTCTGGCATCCTGACTTCATCACTCACTGAGATTGCTAAAATTTCTGTAAGTTTATGAATTTTTACCTTGACCTAGTGCAGTCGCTCGGTTCGTGTGTACAATCACATGCCTACCGGGCATCCATACTTCACCGCTCACTGGCAATGGGAACTCTTCTATGGAAATATTGGACTCATCTCAATTGTCATAGTTGGCTTTTCCAGATCGGTGTAGAGCTCCACTACTTTGCTTAGCTTGGTTGTTCTACCGAATTGCTTTTAGCTCATCAGTTCAGTTCTCTTAGATTGGTAGTTCTATATCCAGCTTGGTACTCTATCTGTTCATTCGGTTCTCTGCTCAGCAAATGAGTATGCCTATTTGGGTCTTCTTGGCTCGGTAGATTTGTGTGATAGTTTGGTTCTGTGCTCATATTGCATTTGTACGGTCGCTAGATCAACAGTTTGGGCAGTCACACACAGCCACTCGAATCCTAAATTTGAAAAGAAGAATTATTTGAAATTATTAGTCCTTTATCAATTTGATTGTCAATAATCAAAATAGAGTTTGATTGCCCATCAATGTCAACAATCTCTCCCTATTTGACTTTTGGCAATCAAACTAAATTTAAGTAAAACATAATCAAGTACATGAAGCAATTAATGCAACGACAATGAATTTTATCCCCCTATGTTAGAGAATTTAACAATTGATCAATGCAAATCTTGATACTAATTTGTTTTCTTTTCTTATTTATCTTTTCGCCTTTAAAAATTAAATCATTTAAAGTCAATAACATATATGTTTCTCCCCCTTTGACAAAGGTAAAAGGAAAATTAAAGCAAAAGAGAGATGAAATTCATTGATACCAATTGATGAGAATACAAGAGAAATTAAAATTTTGATACCAATTGAAAGAAAATACAAGAAAAATGATTAATCTAGAACTTTTTCTTTTCCTTTTCTTGATAGTGGAGGACGAGTTAGAGTTCTTTTGTCATCATCACCAATAGAAGCAGTTGGAGAGGAGTTACGTGAGGATGGTTAGGATCCTTCACAAGGACTTTCAACAAGCTCACTCACATCCCATTCATTTAACTCACATTGAGGAAGATTAAATTTCCCTTGGAAGTCATTTATGACATGATGGATATGGGAAAGGAGATCAGCCTTTTTGTTGAGTTTTGCAATTCTCTTTGTGACATCCTTCTTAAAATGTTTAAATTATTTTTGAAGAGAAGATATGACCTTGAGGATAAGTTTAAGAGTTTTGAATGATTCACCTTTTTCTTTGGTGGAAGGTTTGGTGGGGTGCTTAACTTGAACATAGATAGGTTCACCTTCTTCTTCCATAATGTGGTACCTAGGCCTCTTCATTTCCCTTTGGATAACTCCCTTGCTACCAAATGTGTACTTATAGTGATTATGAACCTTTTGGATACATCTAGCATATTCAAGGTAGTCTAGGTTGATGGGGTTTATAGTTGGATCAAGGGGGTCACTTAGGGTTGCAAGATTTTCAGGTGTTAGAAGTCCTAAGTGTCTAGTAAGTTGAGTAATTTGGGAGGATATAAAGAAGGTTCTGCCTTAAATTTCCTATGATGAATAAATGTATCAATGAGAAACCTAGCACTTTGAATTGGCTCATTATGCACAATGGCATACAAAAAAATAAGTCACGTTGAGTAACTTTTTCATTTCCATCACTTCTTTAGTGAATAGTGTAAGTGATAATTCTATGAAAAAACCAAAAGAGAAGGGTCCTAAAATAGATGGATTTGGAGGACCTATTGTTGTATTGGGTTTCAATGTATAGTTCACACCAAAAAGATGAATAATTCTTTAAAGAAAAATCCACATCATTATAGGAGAAAGCTCCATGAGTTTGGAATCCCTAAACTTCACCAAATTCTTCTAAGGAAAGAGCAAAATCTTGGTCAAAAATCCTAAAGTAAACTCCATAGAATCCTAAAGGTGCATTATGGTTTTTCTCTATGCTTAGAGACATTAAGAATTCTCTTGAGAGGCTAGAGTAACCTAACTCATTAGGAAATGCAAATTGTCTCCACCAAATCCTCTCTAGGTAGCTATAGATTTCACCTTAGATGTTTAAGGTTAGGAGCATCCCTTCCGCAAGCATTTTGGCTGGTTCAAGGTCTTTTTCTTGAGCAAATAGTACTTAGTTTTCTCATCCTCATTTTTGTACTTGGGTTTGTGAGATTGGACACTTTTTCTAGTGAAGTGTTTAGGTTCGGGTTGAGGTTGTGGTTGTGGTTCACTAATGACATCCCTTTTCCCTTGGTTGTGGTTTTCTTTTTGGTGATTTTGGTTTTAGGTGCCATATCCTCAATCAAAAACAAAGTAAAAGAAAATATAAATGTAGAAGATTGAGTGTAGAAAGAAATAGATCGTTGGTGATGCTTTGAACAAACTACTTCAAATTGAAAAAGCTTTAAAATCTTCCTCTTGATGAGTAAATTCTTGGAAGATTGTTTGAATATGTATTTTTAAGTTTGTAAAGATGTATTTTTATGCAAAAAAATATTTATATACACAAATTAAAAACTAGCCATTTTTGACCTTTTGGAGGGCAAAAATCTAAATTTTTTAAAAGTTTCAACGTTTAAAAAAATTTTAATTACACATTTTATGCGGTCACCCAAGCTGTTGGGCTATCGCCAGCTCGGTCTGGTGAGCTCTCTTGGCAGTGCATGCTGCCATAGCTTTGAGAGGAGTGTAACAGTCGAAAAAATTTGAAATTCTTTAATTTGACTGACTGCTCAAGCTGTTATGTGCTCACTGAAGAGAGACGCTTTAAGGCTCAGGCTCGGTAGAAATACAAGTTAAAGCTTGGGAGAAATGTATTAAGGCTAGGGAGAAGATGACTTATATGGCTCGAGCTTGGGAAGAGCAGATGATGTGCAATCGCTCTAGCATACCGAGCAATCACACAAAGGAAGCCATTTTTGGGTTTTAAAAATTTTAAGTGCATATGATCAAAATACATTTTTAGATAAATAAAGAATGATTATGCAAAAGACTTTCCATCAATCATGCCAATATTTTGTTTTATAAAATTCATTCTTTTTCATTTAATGGTTTTGTAAAAATATCTGTAAGTTGATTTTGAGTTTCAACAAATTCTAAAACTATGTTATGATTTTGATCATTATCCCTTAAGAAATGATGATTGATGTCTATATGCTTAGACCAAGAATGTTGAATGGGGTTCTTGGATAAATTGATTACACTAGTGTTTTTCCATAGTCAAGTAATTGTTGTTTCATCCAAAGAACTTGTGTGCAACAAAAACATGCAGCAACATATTCGGCTTCCGCAGTAGGTAAAGCAATCGACACTTGTTTCTTGCTAAACTAATAAACTAAGAATTCACCAAGAAAATGACATGCTCTGGTGATGCTTTTCCTATCTAGTAGGCTACCGGCAAAATTCGCATCAAAAAAGCCTAATATGTCAAATGATATGTTTCTAGGATACTATTGACCTAAATGTAATGTACCACTCCAGTATTTTAAAATTATTTTAGTTGCATTCAAATGTGATTCCCTAGGATAAGATTGAAATCTAGCATACAAATATAAACTATACATTATATCCGATCTAGATGCGGTTAAGTAAAGTAGTAATCCGATAATACCTCGATATTTCTTCTCATCTACAGCCTTACCACTTTCATCTTTGTCAAGTTTCAAGGATGTGCTCATCGGTGTCTTACTTGATTTGCAACCATCCATTCCAAACTTCTTTAAGAGTTCCTTTGTGTACTTGGATTGGTTGATAAAGATCCCATCCTTGTATTGCTTAATTTGAAGTCTCCCATCATGCTCAATACAAATTCCCTAGTCATACAAGAAGCAAATTCCTTGCACAAAGATTTATTAGTAGCACCAAATATAATATCATCAACATAAATTTGAACAATCAAAATGTTATGCATTTTCTTTTTAACAAAAAGAGTTGCATCAACCTTGCCTTTTAAAAATCCATTTTCAAGCAAATATGCACTAAGTTTATCATGCCAAGCTCTTAGAGCTTGTTTCAATCCATATAGGGCTTTGGTAAGTTTAAAAACACAATTTGGAAATTTATAATCTTAAAAACCGGGAGGTTGTTAAACATAAACATCCTCATATATAAACCCATTTAGAAATGCACTTTTAACATCCATTTGAAAAAGTTTAAAATTCATGTGACATGCAAATGTATGTAATATTCTAATGGCTTCTAGACTAGCAACGAAGGCAAATGTCTCATCATAGTCAATGCCTTCTTCTTGGTTAGCTTTGTTCGTAGTAATGAGACCATTTTCATCAAGCTTATTCCTATTTACCCATTTACATCTGATAATTGGATGATTTTTATGTTTAGGAACAAGTTCTCATACTTTGTTCCTCTCAAATTGGTTGAGTTCATCTTGCATAGCAATTACCCAACACTTATCACTAAGAGCCTCCTCAATGGTCCTTGGCTCAATTGGAGGAACAAAAGCAATATTAGAATCTAAGTATTTAAATTGAGATCTAGTAGTTACTCCCTTTAAGGTGTCACCAATGATTAGTTCCTTTGGATGATCCTTCTTGTAATGCCAATCTTTGGGTAGCTCTTAAGATTCTTCTTTTTGTCCATCAAGATTGTTCTTTGGAGCACTGATTGCTTCTTGTTAAATTTTCCTACAAAATCATCAAGAACACTACCTTTCCTTTGATCAAGTTTAGAGGATTCATCAAAAACAACATGCATTGATTCTTCAACTACTAGTGTTCTTTTATTAAATACTCTATAGATTTGCTAGATGATGAATATCCTAAAAATATACCTTTATCCAATTTGGATGAGAAATTTCCAAGATTATCCTTGGTATTCAATATAAAGCATTAACTTCCAAACACTCTAAGGTATGAGATTTTGGGCACTCTTCCGTTATATAGCTCATAAGAAGTTTTGTTAATCAAAGGCCTTTTGTAAACACGATTTGAAATATAACATGCGGTATTAATGGCTTACGCCTGAAACTAAGATGGTAACTCATACTCATTGAGCATTGTTCTAGCCATTTCAATCAAAATTCTATTTTTCTTTTTAACCACTCCATTTTGTTGTGGTGTTCTAGGAGCAAAAAAGTTGTGTGAAATACCAAACTCATTACAGAAATTTTCAAAGTACTCATTTTTAAACTCTTTTCCATGATCACTTCTAATAGATGTGATTACATAGCCTTTTTCATTTTGAACCCTTTTTGCAAATATTTTAAAATAATTGAAAGCTTTATTCTTTTGAGCTAAGAAATTAACCTATGTGTACCTTGAGTAATCATCAACAAGAACAAATGCATACAACTTGCCACCTAAGCTAGCAACTCTATTTAATCCAAACAAATCTAAGTGAATGAGGTCTAGAAGTACTTATAACCTTTTTAGATTTGAATGAACTTTTATGTTGCTTACCAAATTGACAAGGTTCACAATCCTATCTTTATCAAAGGATACTTTAGGGAGACCATCAACTAGTTCTTCTTTACTAATGCATTGTAGGTGATCCATACTAGCATATCCTAGTTTTCTATGCCATAACCAAGCATCATTACTAATGGTAATCAAACATTCAAATGCATTATTTGAATGCAAGTAAATTTTATATGTATTGCAAATTCTAACTCCTTTGAATACAAGTTCACCATTTGAATTGGAAATTTTCTATCCTTCAGAGTCAAAACTTACATCATATCCTTTGTCACATAATTGACTTACACTAAGTAAATTATGCTTCAATCCATTAACAAACCAAACATTATCAATCATATTCTTACCAAGCATGCCAATGGAACCAATACCAATAATTTTACCTTTAGCATTATTACCAAAAGTTACATTACCTCCATTCTTGTGAGTGTTGTAAAGAGCTTTGCATTACTCGTCATATGCCTTAAGCATCCACTATCTACAACCCAAACATTTTCATTGATAGTGGATTTTAGGCATACCTACAAAATGACAATGTTCATCTTTTTTTAGGTACCCAAATGAAGTTGGGTGCTTAGGGGTTTTCAATAGAAGGGCCCTCTAACTTGAGATGAGCCATCGTAATATAGCAAAATGTGCTCTTATGTCCAAATTTCATATAATAAGTGCATTGATATAAGGATCTATACTTATGCACTTTCTTATTTAAATTCAATGAATCATGCGCATAATTGCAAGTGTACGTTGAATGATATTGTTTTTGTGCATTTTTGCGTTTATGTACATGCCTTGTATACATGAATGCATGATTTGCTCTTGGAACTTTAGTTCTAAAGGCTTGTGAACCTAAAGTAATCCTTTTATGCTTGGTTTATACATTAGTGTTCTTCATAACATCAACATTAGATGTTTCTGTTGTGGAAGCTCTAACAAATGTTGGTGCATTAGGTGAAGTGTTGGATGAACCAGTGAACCCTAAACCATGTTTCAAGGAGGGTGGTCTTTGAATATTGATCAATGTATCTAAGGCCTCTTTTCCTATGTGAAATTTTAAAATTGACTCTTTTAACTCATTTATTTCATCCTTCAATATTTTATTTTCTTTAATCACATTTTCTAAGCCATGTGAGTTTTTAGTCATTTCATCAATTAATTTTAACAAGTTTTCATTTGAGGTCTTCAATTCTAATGTAGAGTTTTTCGAAGACACAAAATCCTTTTCTAACTTGGAACATTTATCTTTATAGAATTTCATCTTAGGGAAATACTTTTCTATCCTAAGGTTCATATGTTCAATCAAACCATTTTCATCTAAAGCATTATCAACATCATCATCATCATATGTAATTGAGTTTAAAGATGAAGTACTTACATCTTTGGAGTTATTATCATCTTTAATATCCATGAGACATAGATTTGCAATTTCTTCCTCCTCTTCTTTTTCTTCTTCACTTGAAGAATCATCATCCCATGTAGCTTTGAGTGATATTTTCTTTTCCTTATCCCATTTCTTTTTGCTTTTCAATTTGAAGTAATTTAACTTGATGTGACCGAATTTGCCACATTCATAGCATTTCACTTCATTCTTTTTATCTTTATCTTTAATGGAAGATTTAGGAAATGTACCTTTGTTAGCTTGTAGTCTTCTCTTTCTATTCCAATCACTTATTCTTTTGGATAGCATAGCCAATTCTTCTTCTTCATCACTATCTTCATCATTTCTCAAAAAGCTAAGGTCATGAGCTTCTTTAATTGAAGAAACTTTAGACTCAAAGTTCTTCTTTGCTCTAAGTGCTCTCAAGATTTTGCTATTGACATATCTTGATCATATTTTTCCATATTTCTTTAATTCGTTGACAATGGCAAGCAACCGGTTTGTCATGTCGATGACATTTTCATTGGGTTTCATCTTGAATAGCTCATACTCATACATATACATTTATTTCATAGCAAGCCTCACTTGGGTAGTACCCTTGATCAAGATGGAGGCTGCCCTATGGTTCTTGAACCGATCTTTCACATTGGCACTTGACCATTGTGATTTAGGAAGAGGAACTTTGACACCATCAACTTCATGAGTAGGAGGTTTCCACTCATTTTAAACAAAATTTCAAAGCTCAATTCCTTCACTATCTAGGAGCAAGAACATCTTATGTTTCCAATAGGAGTAATCCGTTCCATTGAAATAGGGTCTAAGGGATGAATTTAGGTTTTCATGTGTGAAGTTGTTTGTTGGTGGAATGGTTACCATTTTGGATCAAAATTTCACAATGAAGTTTAAAGAAATTTACTAGCTCTGATACCAATTGTTATTCCAAACTAGCAACCAAGAGGAGGGGTGAATTGGTTGATATGAAGAATGATGGTAAATTTAAAATTAAAAAAGCAAGAGATGAAGAAGATGTAGATGGAGGTGGAATATAGTTGAGGAGAAAGAACACAAAGAGTTATAGTGGTTCGGATTTACCTCAATCTTACATCTACTTCCTTAACAACTTGTTAAGGTTCCACTAGTCTTGAGTTTTTACAAGCTTAACTCTAACTTGGTGTTTTTTCTAGCTCACACCAAACTATTACAATGGTTTGAGATCAACCCTCACAACCTTATAAGAGTTTTCCCAAGCTCACTCTCACAACCTAAGTGTTTCTAAGCTCATGCTCAAGCTTTTATTATGTTTAATGCTCACACCCAACACTCCAAGATATTAGATGTTGATCTTCAGACAAGAAAATGAAAAATGTTGTTTAATGAAATTACAATAACAATTAAAGCATTCTTTAACAATAAAAATAAAGTTTAATGTGGTATTTATAGCCATCTGGCTTAATGTAGCCATTTGAAATGGTTCCCACATGTTTAGTGCTTGTCTTCCACTAATTCTGTGTTTGGAACTCGGTGTACGATCGCTTGGCTCAATGGTCAGTCGCACAGTTTGAAAGCTCTATGTAACAGCTAGTTCCAATAGTCGGATCTCGGTGTCTAACAGAATCTAGCTACCTATACTTTTATGTCGTTTGGTCGTTCAGATATGGAGTGCGGTCGCTCGGCACAAATTTACCGTTGAGTTTAAATTTATTCATCCGCGTGTCTAGTTATCATTGGTCTGAGGTATTTGGTGCTAAGATTCAAATATACTGGTCTTTGTGCGTTCGCTCGGTCCTTCAGTATGGTAGCACAAAGTTTTGAGCATCGAGGAAGCACCGCGAGAGCAGACAACTATCTCTTTTGTTCTTTTTAGTATTTTAGCTCCTTGTTCCATGTAATCGCTCGGGCTACTTGGGTGGTCGCCCGAAGTTCTAGCATCCTGACTTCACTGCTCACTAAGATTGTATCCTTTATGTAAGTTTATGAATTTTTTCCTTGACCTTGTATGGTCGCTCAGTTCATGTGTACAATCGCATGCCTAGTGGTTGTCCTTACTTCACCGCCCACTTACAATGCAAACTTTTCCATGGAAATAATGGACTCAGCTCAGTTGCCATAGTTGGCTTGTCCAGATCCATGTAGATCTACAGTGCTTTGCTTAGCTTGATTGTTCCATCGGACTGCTTTTAGCTCGTCAGTTCAGTTCTCTTAGCTCGATAGTTCTATATCTAGCTCGATACTCTATGTGTTCATTCTGTTCTCTACTCAGCACATGAGTATGTCCGTTAGATTCTTCTTGGCTTGGTAGATTTGTATGATAGTTTGGTTCTGTGCTCATGCCACATTTGTGCCATCAATCAGTCAACAGTTTGGGTGATCGTACACAACCGCTCGAATCCTAACTCTACAAAGTAGACTTGTTCGAAAAGATTAGTGTTTTATCAATTTAATTATCAATGATCAAAATAAAGTTTGATTGCCTATCAATCTCAGCAGTGTTTGTGTTTATTTTGCGATGTTGTTATATTCTTGGATTAATGAAGTTATGATTAATTGCATATGGTTATGGTTTGAGGTAAAAGCTTTTATATATTATCCTAATTAATAAGTGTGCTTGGTTTTTGGAGCCATTTAAGGTTATGATTCTTTGAAGTTTAGTGTTTTAAGTTAAGAATAAGTGATTGTTATCTTTTCTTTGGTTAGTTGCACTTTATTGATTATTGGGATTTGATTTAATGATGGTTAATTGGCTTGAGGACAAGCAAAGGTTCAAGTGAGGGAGAATTTGATAAGTGCATATTGAACATATATTTTTATGTCAGTTTTAACATGAAATTGAGTTAAATTAATTTATTCTAAGCTTATTTATGTATTCTAATTTCATTATTTTTTAGTAGAGCTTAGCTTGAATTAATTTCTTGTATGACCTTTGCAAATAGAGATTTTAGACAGATTAAACTTTTAAAGATTCAATACAACTTTCGATTATGGCAGAGTTCAAGATTGGAAAAGTTGTCTTCATAAAGTTTGAAGAGGACATCTAAAGAATTAGAGACAGGATACTATCTTAACAAGCACAGAGAGGAAGGAAATCCCTCGCTTGGATGGATAAATTCACAGAGGAGTTGGTCTCATCCTGCAATTACTAATAAATCACACTTTACAATCTGCCTTTTGAGAGATTAAGGCACTTTCTAGAGAGTTCTGGTTCATTAAAATCCAAGATCGTCTGGGTCTCAAAATATTAAGTCAAAATTAGGCCTGAGATGCTGAAGTAGAATTCTTGCCCTAACTATTTCCTAAAACCCAACACTAAATAATTAGGTAAAAAAAAATTTTGGGAGCTATTGTAAGCTCTAATCGATGGAGTTGGATTAAAATAGAAAAGATATGTATTGTTACTAGTTTGTTTAATTAATTTCAAGTATAAGAATTAAGGAAATGAAATTATATAAACAATTTCTTTTGCTTAGAAACTCAAGTAAAAAATGTCAAATATGATGCAATCTAAATTTAATTATAATTGATACCAAAATTTGCAAATTAAAGTAGAAAATAGAAGAAATTTATTGCAAAATTACTGCACATATTTAAATTAAATAAATCAGTTTTTTATCTTGGAAATATGCAATTAATATGCCTAAATCGGCTATATAAGAATCTTATATACAGATTTTTTTTAAAATATATATATTAATTAATTATTGAATTAAAATTTAAAAACTTTGTTTTATATATATGTATAGGTAGTATAATTAACTATATCGGAGCTTAGTTATAGACTCAAGTTGACTACTAGGGTAGTGGAAAAAAAATATGTAAATTAAATTAGCCCATAAGAAATAAGTTGGGCCACTTAAATTAATATACAAGCTTAAATGAAATATCACACTTGTAGTATACTTGGTAAATAGGATTAAGTGAGGTTGTTAATTGAGCTTAACTAAATAACATTTGAAGCATAATAGTAAACTAATTAATTGAGAAAATATGTATAAGCAACTAAATACGTAGTGAGATTACTAGAGTAGAAATATAAATAAAAGAATATGATTGATATTCGAAATAGTTAATTGAACCTTATGTCTAAGACGAAATTGTAGGCTAAATGAGACATCGACACTCGAATCAAGGATTGCTAAATGTTAAGCGGAACATGTGAGAATTATAGTATATGCATGTGAATGTGGTTACCCTAACTATTTATTGTTATTACTTATTTTTCATTCTGAATGTAGTCGATGCCTTTTGATGGAATTGCTTTATGTTGTCCATTGGTATTGTTTTACTATATTGTTCTTGAATTGCAATTGTTGATATAGTCAATTGATTGAGAAGGACCAATGGGTCCATTTATTGTAAATGTTCTACTAAGATTATACCTAGCCATAGACCTCATGTGGTAGAAAAGCCCTGTGTGCACATAGATAATTATAATATCAAAGGGAAGAAGTTATCATCCCTAGATGTGAATAAGTTGGAAAAAAAAATGATAATATTATTGTATTGTTTTCTATCACTATGAGTTTGTTATTCCAAGTATAAATGAATTATATGGTAATGTTGAACCAATTGTTGTTTTATTGTTGATTAACTCCCATGTTTATATGTATATACTATATTTCTTACTAAGATGAAAGCTTATTCCACATCAGTAGTCAGCGTAGGTGTCACATGGCTAGCAAAAGCTTCTTCATTTTTCCTCCAAAAGCTAGCTATATGTAAGCGTATATTGTTTAGTATGGTATAAGTACTCTATAGAGCTTCATAGTATAAGCATAGTATATGTATAGCATGGAGTATAAAATATAACACCCTTATACCCTATGTACATACAATACATATTCCCTGTATATGTAGAATGTGTATATGGAGTACAAGAATATCACAATTTCACCCATACAAAAAAAACTTACATATTTATAAAAAAAATATTTTAATTTTCATAAAACCTTATTGAATATAAATACAATCATACATATTAATAATTTAACCACTAAAAGGTATAAAGTTTAAAGAAAAATCTCTGAAAAAAAATTCGTCAGAGTTTTGTTTGTAAATCTGACATTTCCCAAAAATACAATCAACCTGCAATAAGAATTTTGCACTCCAAAATAATACATTCAACTGATTCTCCTCAATTCTCCAGAACATTTAATTATATATCAATATATATAAAACATTCCCATTTCACATCATTAAACCAAAACCTTTAAAATTTACAACATTTTCCAAATATATATATATATATATAATGTACATAGTTATAACAAGTTTCACAAAATAAACATTCACATGTCTATACTGGCATTGGCCCCATTGTAGCCTACTTAAAACTTTCAGTATGATCAAGTAACCCTAGACCTAGTTGGGTCTAGCAAGGCTCTTTACCTCAACTTTGTAATCGTTGCACTCTAATTAACACTACTAGAACTACACTCGCAAGTATACGAGGCTGCTGTAGTATCTTGGTGAACACCTCAAGGTCGTCTCACAAGGAAGCTAGATAAGCTAATTGATTATCAAATTGCAAATAACAAATTATCAATAAATTTAAATTGCTAAAAACTAATGAAGACAGATCGAGTGGAATTTAAAACAATGAAAGTAAACTAAGCTGATATATTGATTCACTTAATAGAAAGGTCTAGGGTTTGCACTTCTCTACTAACTTATATGTATGAACGGCTATTCCTCTCAATTCATTTAATTTCAAAGATCAGATTTTAAGCAACTTAATTAATCGAATCAAGGAAATAAGCTCTCGCATTTAAACCTCTTTCAAATAATCTTGTTACAATTGAAATGATCCTTTTCTTAGGTTATATTTCTAATTCACCTAAGTCCCTAATTGAATTGTTCTAGCATTAGATTTCATTTCTCAATCCTTCATCTAATACCTCAAACACATAATTGGTGGTCAATCAATTATATATTAACAGTAATCCATTCAATAAAGGCTAAAGAAATAATTCAGTTAAGAGCAATAATCATTTCATACAATCACAGTAGATCCATACAAACCCTAGACAAGATCAAATTAGTTCATAATAATGCTATCAAACAGATTCATCTCATTAAAATTCAAAGAAATTAATTTAGACATAATAGAATTCATGAATACAATTCCAATGAACCTTAAGAGATAGAGTTTGAGAACAAAACCAAATTACAAACTTTCTTTAGCTTCTGAAGAATCTCTTGTTCAGATCTTTGCTAGCAGAATATTGCAGTGGCTAAAACTAATTTAATCTAGACTGTTTGCATGAAAGTGTAATCAAAATTCCAAAAGAAAATGAATGATAGCTCAAAAGTTTATGTTTGAAGGCTGATAAACTGTGTAACCCCTTTTCAAAAACCCTAATCCTCTTATTTATACAAAACCCTCGCTCAAAATCCGCATTTTCTTTCTTCCCTTAGTCCCATGGAGTGACACGGCCAAGCTGGTGGCTGTGTCATGTGACACGGCCAGTGGCTTGGTCGTGTCACCTAGATGTGTCAGCTTCTGTGTAATCCTTCATGTTTGCTTCTGTGGAATTGAGTGTGACACGGCCAAGCTCCTGGTCGTGTCATGTGACACGGCCAGTGGCTTGGCCATGTCACCTGGGTGTGTCACCTACTGATTCTCTTCGTTCTTTGCTCTTCTTTCTTTGGTCTTCTTCCTTGGCTAAATATGGGACACGGCCAAGCTTGTGGCCGTGTCATGTGAAACAGCCAGTGGGTTGGCCGTGTCACCTGCCAGTGTCAGCTTCTGCCAAATTTTCCTTCCTCTCTTAGTTCCTTGGTTTTGCCCTTAAGGTGAGACACAGCCAGTGACTTGGCCGTGTCTTGCTGCTTCATGCTATTCTTTCTTCAAGGAAGTTTTTTGCATATTAACCTAAAATAAACACTTGAAACAAACTTTAAACAAGAATCAAATGAAACATTAACCAAAAACACATAAACACCACACTAAAAATTAGGACAAAAATGACATAAACACTGGAATAAATTAAAACTACCAAAATTGATGAAATCACTAAATAAATAGATTAAAACTACCAAAATACCTGAAGAAAACAATAATTATCATAATAAACAAGATACAATTCTATGACAAAAACTAATAAAACAACTACCCCACACTTAAAACTTTGCTTGTCCTCAAGCAAATTCACATGACATAAATTAACAACTCAAATAACCTTAACTATAATTCAAGTATATAAGATGAAATCCTTTAAGACTCAGCCATAAATAATTGCAATTTACTTCAATCAAGATTTTCTTAACCCATTCATTGATCCAGACATAACAAATCTCATCTCTCATCTAAGTGTTTCACTCAATTTCAAAGGTTAATTCACTCAAACCACTCATGACTGCATACTGCCATAAACTTGCTTAATTATCTAATCTCTCTCACTGATTTTCTTAAGAAATAATCCGAAGGCCTTTTATTTGGATGTAATGGGGCTAAGGTGAGGGTGTGAGAAAAGACATTTAAGTTGGAACATCAAGAAATGGAGTATCTAAATTAGACAATACTCTTGCTAAGAAACTCGTAACTCCCTCAAATGGCATATTCACCAACCCTTGATAATCTCACATACTTGCATACTTAAAGAAAAGTACATGAGTCGACATTCCTCTTTGATGACTAATGCTAGAAAATATATGAATTATATATATATATATCTTCTCTTTTATTTTTTATATTTTTTTTATATATATACAAAATATAAAATTGTATGGAACATCTAGCTTAAAATGTAGAGGAAAAGAATAATCGACTCTTAGTCAAATACAATGTGCAAAGTATGCATTTCAGCCCCAAATCTTACTAAAACAATACTATTTTATTTAATTGCTTACCTCACACTTATGAATTAAACCACCCTATTGTCATATCATAAGAAACTCCATTCCTTAATGTAGGTATGACGATAATAGGAAAATGTTGAGTTGTAAATTGTGTTGATCAATCAAGAAACAGTCAAAGGCTCAACTTGGCTCACTAAGGAATTCATCATTAAGGGAGGTCTTTTTAAGCTAAAGGGATAATCCTAATTTGCCTTCATCATTTTAAAACTTGAGATGAAATCATAATGTGAGTTCAATTAGTATGCAAAAGCAAGCTCTAGAGATGCAAAATCATGAAGGTGCACACTTAAGAAAAGAAAATCAATTGACAATAATATTCAATCTATGAGGCTCAAAACTCACAAAGGGTGGGTTCTCAAAGATTTATATGTCATAAATTGCAGAATGTGAAAATTGATCCTGAATGAATTCAAATGCTAATCTCTATGCTGATACTAAAGGCTCAAATATAATGCTAGAATTACAGAAAAGTCAATAAGTTTCCAATAATTATGCCATGCACAACGCACAACGCACAATATAACACACAAAACAAGAATTAAAGGAAAGCGTAAAGATTACCCCACACTTATAAATTACATTGTCATCAATGGAAACAAGGATAATAAAGAAAAAGAGTGAAGGTACAACCTGTCTTCCATCGTTCCCTTGTGAGGCAAACTCTACCTTTTCATCACAAACATCAATTGTTCAAAAATAAAATACAATATATAAAATAAAATAACTAAAATATAAAATGTTATCATTAAAAACAAAAACAAAAAATAACAATGAAAATATGCTATAACTAAAGACAAGAAATTAAGGAATTCTCTCAAAAGATTAGAGCCAATTTCATCTTTGGTGAAGGAGGATGTGATGATGATGCAGCCGAAGGATGGAGACTCAGAATCTTAGCAAGGTTGCTATTGATTTGGTCCAACTGTTGCAAGACCGCAGCATGGTTACGATCGACCTTGCTTTCCAGTGCCTCATCCTATTAAGTATCTCCTGATTATCCGGGACCGGAGCATCTTCATCCAAATCAAGAGAATTCGAGTCAGACTCCTCATGGACTCGTGTTCTCTTTTGTCTGCCCCCTGGTGCTTCTGGCTCAGCTGAAGCCATCACATAGGCCCCTCCCCTATTCACCACCATATGCATCTTCTCAAGTGTGGCCAAATCCAATGAATCATTACCCGAAATTTTAGTCATACGATAGTTACTCGGGTTAAAATCATCAAGAAGGGTTGTCGCCAATGTGGTAACCAATCCTCCAATACAAATAGCCCCCTTCTTTTTGTTTGCCACATTATCAAAAACATCGGCCAACCAATAGCCGGTACTAATGGGTATTGCATTACAAGCACAATCTAAGAAAAAGAGCTCACTAAGTTCCACTACACCTGGGCTTTCCTTCCGTGCAAAGAACCCACAGGACATAAAGCGATGCAAATACCTTAGAGCGAGATTACTCAATTTAGTTGCCTTGGCCGATTTGGCCACATAAGTTCCCGAGCCCAATGCTCCCCAAGCAAATTGCTGTTTAAAATCCTTAGGTACAGACTTTTCACCGTGTTGATGGAAACCAAATATAACATTAAATTGCTCAATACTAACTACAAATGATTTCCCAAGCAATTTAAAATTCAACCTAGAGCAAATCTTCCGTTCATCTCTTTCAACCTTAAGAGATGTTAAAAATTCCAAAGTAAGCTCTTGAAATTGCAAAGGCCGAAAGGAGACTAGTTTCTCCCACCCAAGGTTTTGAACATAAATATAAAAATTATCCCTAATATGAAGATCATTAAGGGATTCATCGCTTACATACCTCGTCGGAAAGAAACCCCTAGCCAAAAGAGTCGCTCTCTTTAAAGATGAAGAAGATGAAGATGCAGCTGCAGTTGGAGGTTGCTTCCTCTTGTGGTGGGACACCATCTTTGTTCTTGGCATATTGAAAGATCTCGAAAAATTTGAAACTTAAACAGATTAAATTGATTTTTTATGAGAGAAGAAGAAGATTGAACAGATTAATTTTAGTTTTGGTGAAGAAAATTGAGAATTAATGGGATTTTGGAAGCTTTGAAAGAACAACAATGGAGGTTTTTGAGAGAAAAAGTCGAGAGAGAGAAAGGAAACAAAAAGAAAACTAGGGATTTAAATGAACTAAAAGTGCTAAAACCGTGTTTTTAAACTTTAAAATTGAAGTGACACGGCCAAGCTTGGTAGCTTAGCCGTGGTTGATGAGTTTGGAGGGACACGGCCAGTGACTTGGCCGTGTCCCATGGGTGTGTTTGACACTATAAGCACAAGGTTGCAAGACAAAGAAAAGGGAAATGGGGAGAAGCTTGGTCGTGTCTATGTGACACGGCCAAGGACACGGCCAAGCTTGTTGGCCGTGTCAGGGACTGTGTGAATTTAGGTGAATTTGGGTCAGCTTGACACGGCCAGTGGCTTGGCCGTGTCAAGTGGCAGTGTCCTTTACTGCCATTTTGGCTCTTTATTATTATTATTTTTTTATATTTTATTTTTGTGTCACCAAATCTTAAAGAAATGCAATCCTCTTCCTTGATTAACCCTGAAACATATTAAAAAAAATAAAAACCGATCAAAGCACCCATTCCATTTATTTAAACCAAACATGAAATCAAAATTGCTAAATATAAAATTTTAACTATGAAAAGAAATGCAAACCGATGGGTTGCCTCCCATTTAGTGTTTCTTTAATGTCGTGTAGCTGGACATTACTGCAAGACTTAAGGATCGTAGATCAAAGTGCTATCGATGATCCTTACTTCTTGGAACCCTTCATTATATGGTTTAACTCTCTGTCCATTTACTTTAAAAGTTTCATTTGTTCGAGAGTTAAGCAATTCTATAGCACCGGAAAGATATACCTGAGTTATCTCGAAAGGACCACTCCATCGAGACTTGAGTTTTCCTGGAAACAGATGAAGACGAGAATTAAAAAGCAAAACTTTCATACCTGGGCTCAATGTCTTTCGCACTATAATTTTGTCATGAAGTGCTTTAGTACGATCCTTATAAATCCTTGAACTCTCATATGCCTCATTCCTCAGTTCATCTAACTCTGAAATTTGCAAAAAACGTTCTCTCTTTGCCTTGTCCAAGTCTAAATTCAGAGTCTTAATTGCCCAATACGCCTTGTGTTCCAACTCAACTGGAAAATGACAAGCCTTACCGAAAACCACTCGGCATGGACTCATTCCCAAAGGATTCTTGAAAGCAGTTCGATATGCCCACAATGCATCATACAATCTACTCACCCAATCCTTCCTTGATAAGTTGACTGTTTTCTCCACAATTCCTTTGATTTGCTTGTTGGATGTCTCAACTTGTCCTGAAGTTTGTGGATGGTATGGGGTCGCCACCATGTATTTCACATCCGATTTGTGCATTAATTTCTCAAAACGTTTGTTGCAGAAATGACTTCCCCCATCACTGACTATCACTCTTGTCGTGCCAAATCTGCTAAGAATATATTCCTTCACAAATTTAACAACCACATTAGCATCATTAGTACGGGTGGGGATTGCCTCCACCAATTTTGAAACATAATCAACAGCGACTAAAATGTACTCATAACCAAAAGACTTGGGAAAAAGACCCATGAAGTCTATTCCCCACACATCAAACAGTTCAACAACATTATAAGATTGAAGGGGTATTTCATTCCTCCTCCCAATGTTACCCACTCTTTGACAGTGGTCACAATGCTTACAATATTTGTGAGCATCTTTAAATAGAGTAGGCCAGTAAAAACCACTTTGAAGCACCTTTTCTGCAGTCTTTCTCCCTCCAAAATGACCACCACAGTGAAGGTCATGTCAAAATTGAAGAACACTCAGTTGTTCTTCCTCAGATACACACCTACGAACTATCTCATCTTTGCATATCCGGAATAGGTAAGGTTCATTCCAAAAATAAAATTTACTCACGTGCAAAAACCTTTTCTTTTCTTGAAATGAGATGTCAGAACGCAAAATACCACAAGCAAGATAGTTAGCAATATCTGCAAACCAAGGTGCATTCATTACCACAAACAACTGCTCATCAGGAAATGCTTCTAGATTTTTATGAATGCTATCAGATGCAAGATTTTCACCAAAGAAAGGTAATCTAGATAAATGATCAGCTACAACATTTTCACTTCCCTTAGTATCTTTGATTTGAAAATCAAATTCTTGCAATAATAACACCCATCTAATTAAGCGAGGTTTAGCATGTTGTTTTGTCAAAAGATATTTTAAAGCTGCATGATCTGAATGCACAATAATTTTCGACCCAATTAAATATGCTCTAAACTTATCTAAGGCAAAAACAACAGCTAACATTTCCTTTTCAGTTGTTGTGTAATTCATTTACGCACTATTTAGGGTCAAGCTAGCATAATAGATCACTCTCAAAAATTTCTTAACCCTTTGCCCAAGGACAGCTCCTACTGCATGATTAGAGGCATCACACATAATTTCAAAAGGTAAAGACCAAACAGGAGCTACAATTACCGGTGCACAAGTCAATTTTTCCTTAAGGGAATTAAAGGCTTGCATGCATTGTGCAGTAAACTCAAATGGAACATCTTTCCCAAGCAAATGACACAATGGTTGGCTTATTTTAGAAAAATATTTAAAAAACCTCCGGTAAAAACCTGCATGCCCTAGAAAACTTCTTATTCCCTTAACAAAGGTAGGTGGGGGTAACTTAGCAATCAACTCTACCTTAGCCTTATCCACCTCAATCCCTTTACTCGACACAACATGGCCTAATACAATGCCCTGAGTAACCATGAAATGACTCTTTTCCCAACTCAAAGTGAGGTTACATTCAATGCATCTCTCAAGCACAAGAACAAGTTTATTGAGGCAATTATCAAAAGAATCACCGAAAACAGAAAAGTCATCCATAAATACCTCAATAAAATCATCTATCATGTCTGTGAAGACAGATATCATGCATCTCTAAAAAGTTGCAGGCGCATTGCACAAGCCAAAGGGCATATGCCGAAATGCATAAGTCCCAAAAGGGCAAGTAAAAGTAGTCTTGGATTGATCATCTGGTAATATCGGCACCAAACTTTACTAACACATCTTCTATAACCCCTTTCGGGAATCTAAGAGATCTGTCAGCTAATTGCAACACCATTTTGGTAGGTTTAAGTTCCCCAAGTTCCAATTCGAGATACACAGAATAAGGCATCAAATTTACACTGGCTCCTAAATCACACATGCCATCAGTCGCCTTTCCATTACCCATAGTAATTTGAATTATAAAACTACC
This sequence comes from Garcia nutans, assembly GCA_947685225.1. Lineage (NCBI taxonomy): Eukaryota > Viridiplantae > Streptophyta > Magnoliopsida > Malpighiales > Euphorbiaceae > Garcia > Garcia nutans. The sequence continues at coordinate 22,408,044 of CANTUV010000007.1, read as the reverse complement.
AGGATCCTTTAGCTTCAGAGGTAGTTTATGCTGCAAAACAGCACTAGCTACCTCTGACACTATCACCTTTTCATTTGGCTCATACCTCTTTTTCTTGGTGTTTAGTTCCTTGAAGAATTTGGCATAAGCCGGCATGTTCTTTATTGCTTCAAGTAAAGGTAAGTTAATACTTACCTTAGACATCATGTTGAAGATGTCTGAAAATTGCTTATCTTGTTCATTACTTGCCTTGTGTAAATCTGCTGAAGGGGATTTCTCCATTGATTTTTCTACAGCACCTTTGTTCTCTGGTTCTCCTTCCTTTTTGTTCTCTTGATCACCTGCATTCACAGAATTATTTTCAACATTATTGTTTATTACCTTGCCACTTCTAAGCACAGTCACTGGTTGTGCCTACTCAGGTTGACTTGAAAATTTCCCTTTTTGTTGAATCTGCATCTTTTGTGCAAGTTATCCCACTTGGGTCTCCACTTTCTTAAAAGATGCTTCTAATGAATCCAGCCTTTTGTTATTCATCTCTTGACACTGACTTGGATAAAGGCCTGTAAACTATCCTCCAAACTCTCTCTCTTAGGCTGCCCTTGATTTGAAGATTGACCGTGCGGTTGTTTTGTCTTTGGAGCAAATGGAAAGGTTGTTGAGAATTATTTGTTGCCCAAGAAAAATTTGGATGATTCCGCCAACCAGGATTGTAAGTATTTCAGTAAGGATTATTTCGGGCCCTTGGTTGATATCCCCCCATAGCATTAACTTGCTCAACCTCATTTCCATAAGATTCATATGTAGAGGGGCATATATTTGCTCCATGCCCGAAAGTTCCACAAATTCCACACACTTCTTGAGTGGATGAAGAAGTATTGTTCTTCATGTTCAGCATCTGCACTTGCCTTGTCAATTCAGTTATCTGATTGACCATCTCACTATTGGCTTCCAATTGGTTCACCCCTTTACTTCTTCCTCTTACACTTTTCTGTTGAGAATTAGCTCCCAACATTTCAAAGATTTCATAAGTTTCATCTGCTGTCTTTTCTCCCATAGCTCCTCCAGCTGCGTTATCAACAGTATTCTAAAATTACTGGGTTAAACCATCGTAGAAAAACTGATTCAGAAGTTGAAGTGGGTAGTGATGGTGTGGACACTGGATCAATAACATCTTAAACCTGTCCCAAGCCTCATGAAATGGCTCTCCTTCAAATTGAGAGAATGTAGCTATTTTCCCTCTCAATTCAGCTATCTTATGATGTGAGTAAAATTTGCCCATAAACTTGTTATAGACTTGCTCCCAAGTTGTCAAAGAATTTTCAGGCAACATCATAAGCCAGCTTTTTGCCCTATCCTTCAATGTGTACGGAAAACACCTCATCCTCAACTGGTCTTCTGTTAGTCCTCCCAATGGAAATGTGTTGAGGGTGGAGTAGAAATCCCGGATAAAATTCAAAGGATCTTCATTTGGGACTCCATAGAATGATGGCAGCATGTTGTAATGGATATTCTTCAACTCATAATTTCTTGCTGCGTCTGTCAATCTTATACAAGATGTGGAAGTTCCAATGACAAGTCTGGCAAAATCCCTCATAGTTCTTTGCCTTTCATCTCCCATATTGGTAGATTGTGCAGTATCCGACACAAAATCAGAAGTGTCCTCCTCTGTATCAAATCCGGTATATAGTTCAAACTCTTCTCTGCTCCTTTTCACTCTCTGAATTACTGGAATAACTGGGTATAGCTCTCCTCCGAGTGATCTCCTGTCTTGCATAAATAAAATTCCTAGAAAAAAGGAATTATTAAAAGCAAAAGAAAAATAAAATCAAATGTAAACAATGAAAAATAATTTAAAAATTTATGCCTAATAAACAATTACGCCAATTAGCTTCCCCGGCAACGGCGCCAAAAACTTGTTGCGCTCTAATTAACACTACTAGAACTACACTGACAAGTATACCAGGCTGCTGTAGTATCTTGGTGAACACCTCAAGGTCGTCTCATAAGGAAGCTAGATAAGCTAATTGATTATCAAATTGCAAATAACAAATTATCAATAAATTTAAATTGCTAACAACTAATGAAGACAGATCGAGTGGAATTTAAAACAATGAAAGTAAACTAAGCTGATATATTGATTCACTTAATAGAAAGGTCTAGGGTTTGCACTTCTCTGCTAACTTATATGTATGAACGACTATTCCTCTCAATTCATTTAATTTCAAAGATCAGATTTCAAGCAACTTAATTAATCGAATCAAGGAAATAAGCTCTCACATTCAAACCTCTTTCAAATAATCTTGTTACAATTGAAATGATCCTTTTCTTAGGTTATATTTCTAATTCACCTAAGTCCCTAATTGAATTGTTCCAGCATTAGACTTCATTTCTCAATCCTTCATCTAATACCTCAAACACATAATTGGTGGCCAATCAGTTATATATTAACAGTAATCCATTCAATTAAGGCTAAAGAAATAATTCAGTTAAGAGCAATAACCATTTCATACAATCATAGTAGATCCATACAAACCCTAGACTAGATCAAATTAGTTCATAATAATTCTATCAAACATATTCATCTCATTAAAATTCAAAGAAATTAATTTAGACATAATAGAATTCATGAACACAATTCCAATGAAACTTAAGAGATAGAATTTGAGAACAAAACCAAATTACAAACTTTCTTTAGCTTCTGAAGAATCTCTTGTTCAGATCTTTGCTAGCAGAATATTGCAGTGGCTAAAACTAATTTAATCTAGACTGTTTGCATGAAAGTGTGATCAAAATTCCAAAAGAAAATGAATGATAGCTCAAAAGTTTATGTTTGACTGCTGATAAACTGTGTAACCCCTTTTCAAAAACCCTAATCCTCTTATTTATACGAAACCCTCGCTCAAAATCCCCATTTTCTTTCTTCACTTAGTCCCATGGAGTGACACGGCCAAGCTGGTGGCCGTGTCATGTGACACTGCCAGTGGCTTGGCCGTGTCACCTGGATGTGTCAGCTTCTGTGTAATCCTTCATCTTTGCTTCTGTGGAATTGAGTGTGACACGACCAAGCTCCTGGTCGTGTCATGTGACACGGCCAGTGGCTTGGCCGTGTCACCTGGGTGTGTCACCTACTGATTCTCTTCGTTCTTTGCTCTTCTTTCTTTGGTCTTCTTCCTTGGCTAAATATGGGACACGGCCAAGCTTGTGGCCGTGTCACAGTGGCTTGGCCGTGTCTTGATGCTTCATGCTATTCTTTCTTCAAGGAAGTTTTTTGCATATTAACCTGCAACAAACACTTGAAACAAACTTTAAACAAGAATCAAATGAAACATTAACCAAAAACACATAAACACCACACTAAAAATTAGGACAAAAATGACACAAACACTGGAATAAATTAAAACTACCAAAATTGATGAATCGCTAAATAAACAGATTAAAACTACCAAAATACCTGAAGAAAACAATAATCATCATAATAAACAAGATACAATTTCTATGACAAAAACTAATAAAACAGTCACCTGCTTGATAAACAAATCACACTAAGCTTTCTGCCTAGTGGTACATACTTTAATAAGAATAAAATTTAAATAAGACATTGCATAATATTTTTCCCATGAAACTACAATATGACATGCAAACTAGTATTAAATTACTAGATATTATTTTAGCCTATTGACACCTAGTGTCTAGCCCGAAGGTAATATAGGTGATGTCCAGCGTCTGACCCAAAGGCAAATCATAGGCATGCTATATCCATGTCACCAAAACAAAACTCTACAAAATAATATTATATAAGGTAGCACGCAATAACTCGCATCATACCAATATTGCCAATTATGCCTTTTTATTTTTTTTTGTCTTTTTAGCACTTTATCCATCATGTAACCATATATTCATACTTTCTTCTTTACCAACCTCAATTATTTTGCCACATAATCAATGTGGCCAAATTATGCCTTACATTTGGTATAAATGCATTCTTTTCACATATATATAACAATGCTATTGGCCCTATTAAAATGGCTTCATTATTCCTACATTATGCATCTCATGACTTTAAGCATATTTCTATATACTTTTCATGTGACTTCACATATTAAAGTAGCCTAATGCCAATGCCAATGTGCAATGTAACATGTCATACTCATACATTTCAATATATTTCTATCAAAGTATGTACTAACCTTGGTTTAAGCTATTTCCAAACTAAAAATCACCACTTTCCCTCCACTTCCTTCAAGTGTCCTTCACCACTTATTATAGATAACTTGCTTCTATTCAATAACTATCCAAAATATGAAGGCTTACAATTATTTAGAATCACATTCTAAGACATTTAAGCTATTAAGTATCAATTAAATATCATTCCCTCCAATTTTTAAATTTAACCCTAACTCTCTCTAATTCTAAACATCCATTCTACTCAATTACAAATGGCATTTTAAGTTAATTTCTATTATTAAAATCATTTAATAACATTATTTAAACCATAAAATCAAATGAACATCCTTTCTTTAACAAGTTGGTTAAAGAAACTTAACCAAATCAATTATCCAACTATAAAATCCTTCTTTCCTCATCAAAACAACATCTTCCATACCCATTTAACAAATTATTTCACCACCCATTAAAAACCCAATTCTCACATAATCATATTTTCCAACAAAACTTAAAAATTAAAGAAGAAAGTTTACTAACTTGGAAAACCACCTAAACTCACTTCAATCCTTTAAAATCTTTCAAAAATTTGGTGTTTATGATAATGAAAGTCCTTTCCCTTTCCCACCCATGGAGGTCGAATTTGAAGGAAGAAGAAGAAGTGAATACTTTTTTTTTTAAATTTTGCTTCTTATTTTTCCTAACCATATATTTATACATTTAATTATTTTAATAATTTAATAATTTATTTATTTTTAAAATTCAAATTTCTATCTTTCACCCAAAATTATTTTTTTTTATTTTTTTGATTTTTTTTTATTTTTTACAATTCTACCTTTGACTTTGACTTTGACTATTTTGATTTTTATAAGTTATTTATGTATAACATATATTTCCTATATACATTTCATATTTTTCACGGTCAATACCCTATTTAACCCTCTAAATTTATTTTATTTTATTTTATTTTGGTAAAAATACGGAAGCTACATAAACAAATATAGAGATAAATTGTATCAAAGTTGTATGGATGGTAATAAGAATGTGAACTGCACATTTATAACATATAAGAGTTAAACATGTTGGTGATTGAGGGATATCTAAGAGTATTGTGACTAAAAAAATATGTGTATAATCAATTGAAGTTATGAAAAAAGAATAAGAATGGGCTCATTAATTTTTTTTTAAAACACATAAAATAGAATAGTACTGGGTTCTATGAGGTGCATGCCCAGCAACCTTAAGTCGACCTGGACCTTAGGGCTATCGTGCCTTTGAAATTGGAGTGTGATAGATTACTTACTTGATTCTTTGATTTCTCTTCAAAACCAACTCGATTTGAAATTGGAGTGTGATAGATTACTTACTTGATTCTTTGATTTCTCTTCAAAACCAACTCGATTTGTTATGATTTTTAGTGAAATTTTGAGTATTTAAAAGAAAGTCTATCTCTCTCTCTCTCTCTCATAAAATTCGGCCACCATTGGAATGGGAAGAAGAAGATAAGTTTTTTTTTTTAGTTTTCTTCTTCCTTTCTAACCAGATATATTAATTAATTACTTAATTAAATATTTAATTATTTAAGTATTTCCCTGTTTAATTCCTAACTATATATTTATTTTCTTTCTTTGATGTTTATTTTTTTATTTTCTTTTATTTATTTATATATTTATCTATTTATTATTATTATTATTATTATTATTATTATTATTATTTTCACCCATAAATATATATGTATATATCATGTATACTTTTTTTATATATATTATATATATCTTTATGTATAAGTATATATCTTGTATATTTTAGCTATATAATATGTAACCAATATTTATAGTATGTATATATTAGGTATATACCATATATATATTATGTACATTTAATGTATATCTTATATATATATATATATATCTTGTATATACATTAGGTATATACTATACATATACCTTTTCCAACACTTTAATTGATCATGCATATAAATATTTAATTGTGTCTAAATTTCTGGATGTTACAATTATTATTCTCTTCCTTAATTTTCCACTATTTTGTAATACTCTAGATTATGGAACGATCTTATTATCATTTGTGACGTGTCACAATTCTAGTTTAATATTAATCCATATATATATATGCCCAGAGAAGAATTGTCTAAGCTCATTCCTTTGGAATGGGTTACAAATTATGAAAAGATGCAGCAGAAGCAGGAACCTGTACAATCTACAGATTCTAGATTCATTAAATAAGTTGATGGAACTATCAAAATAATTTTCTCTACTCCTTCAAGTACTGGCTCTTCTCCAGCAATTTTTCACATCTATATGATTACTCCAGTTTCTTTTCCTAGAGAAAAAGGTGTTGCCAATCATAGCTTTGATGCTACAGGCAGACAAATTTATGCAGCAAAAATGAAGGGACATTTTATTTGGGATTCTCCTGGATCAGGAAATTGTGACCCAAGATGTATGTGTTTTGAAAATGGTGAAACTTACATTCCTTCCAATAGACTTACAGGGCCTAAGAGATTTTTTTCTTCCTATAAAACATAGTGTTCTCACCAACAACAACCTCCACCTCCACCAAATAATCAACCTTGGATAGCCATTAAACCAGAAATCCAAAAGAAAGAATACCCTCTTCCTTTATCCTTTTATGATGAAGCCTTAAAGGTTTTAGAGAAAGAAGGATTATTGGAAGATCCCACACCTCTAACTATTCAACCTAAAAAGTGTATCCCAAAAACTCTAGCTCCCTTAGCATCTACACTACCTCAGTGTATGATGTTTAAACCACCTTCACCAGAAGATTTTTCTCCACTTCAGAAACAAACCAATCCACAGACCAAAATAAATTCTCACCCTTATATCCAACACACCACAATTTTCCCCAGTGAACAAAATGAACAAACCACTCAAGTTGAAGAAGTGCTTAATTGGCATTCTTTTAATGTCCAAACTCAGAATCATATCTCCAGATGATTGATACAAAGATAGATCACTTGTCTTCTAAATCAGATCAACACTGAGCAGCTCTCAATACTATGTCAATTGAGATTCAGCAGCTGTATCACAGCCTTTCTATTAGAATTTCTCAAATGGACACTGATTTAAGACTTATGATTCAAAGAAGAGAATTTGGACCTCTATTTTATGAAAAAGACAGAGATATACAAAGATTAAAAGCACAAATCCAACAGATTGAAAGAGATCTTGAACTTAAACACCAGCAACCTTCTTTACCATATTACTTTAACCCTTTTCCCAGTATTCCATACTTACCACCTCCAACATCTCACACACCATTTGGCTCTTTTGCTGAATTGTTTCCACCAGCAAAACTACAACGTTCATATGTCCCATCTTCCTCTGTTCCTCCAACTACAAAAAAGAATTTTGCTGAAGTAACCACTACTGCTGTACCTACTATCTCCACTTCCACATCTAGACAAGATGAAGTTCCAAAAACTTCATTCTAGCATATGGCTTTTAATGCTACTTCAGATAATTCCTCAACCGATTCTAATTCTTCAGAATTAGAACCAGATTCTGACACAGAAGTTAATGTCACCCAGTTACTTATGGCTGATCCTCCTAGAGCTTCAGACCCCAACAGTCCACCTCCTCCTCATGTTGATGAACAAGAAGAACAATCAAGAGTAGAAGGAATGGATCAACAGCTAGAACACATCAATCTCAGTACTAGAAGTTCCAATTCAACCAATGGACCCTGGTTTACATTTGATGATCTTCCTCCTTCTAAATGGAGAAGCAGAATCTTAGAGTTTAATGTCTGGATTGAAGTTCAGATGGTAAACATGGTCTCACTCTCCAACAAGCATTACATGAGTTTGTTGTCAGAACAACAGGATCAATCAGAGAATGGTTTCTTAATCTCAGTGAATATGAAAGACTTCAATTTATCAATAGCCAGTCAGTTGGTGCTGCAATTTCTATCCTTCATAATATTTTCCTTGGAGAATATAATCTGATCGTTAAAGCTGAGAAGCAAGATTTTTACTCCATGAAATGTTGCTCATTAAAAGAAAAAGATCTTGAGAAGCAATATGAAAGGATGACCAAGAAGTTTTATCAGTTGAAAGGAGCTTCAGATCCTAACATGAAGTTCACTTATGTTGCCTCTTTGCCAGATGAATTACAACCAGAGATCCAAAGAATTGTACAACAATCTGGAAAAGAGATTCCACAATTGTCTCTTGGAGAAATTCATCAGATCACCATCACAGCTGTCAGGCGACTTTTTAAATAACAAGAATTCTTCTAGAAATGGAATGATGATAGAACTATTTTGAAGAAAGTTTGCAAGAGACCAGAATTAAAGATTAAGTACAAAGATAGAGACAAAAGATGTGTATATGGTCCAAAGAAGAAATCTCATGTTTAGAGATATGTTTCCTCAAAACCTTTTCCTAGATGATTTAGGAAAAGAAGGAGATTTAAATTTTTCAAGAAGAGATCCCCTTTTTCAAAGAATAGCAGATCTTCAGATAAATGTTTTATCTATGGAAAGAAAGGACATTTTGCTAAGAATTGTCCTAAACAGACCTCTAAGTCTGTAAATTTGCTCCAGCAAATTCAACACTCTTCTTTAGTATCTCTTCCAGATGATGCAGAAATTGAATCAATACTTTCTGAACAAGATGAACCAACAAATGAAACTTTATTTGTCTTAGAAGTTTCTGATACTGATTCAAACTCCGTTGAAGATGAAGATGATCCTTACAGTCCAATTCTTCATGTTGACCATTCAGGTCTTCCTTCAGTTTTCCCAGTTGCTAAAGATTTACCAACTTCTTTGGTAAATATTTCATTACTTCCTTCTAAATATGATAAACCAATTCCTTTGATAGCCTTCATGGATATAGGTGCTCATAAATCCATGATGAATCCATTCATTTTACCATAATCATATTGGAAGCCTCATATTGAACACTTTAGAGCAGCTAATGGACAAGTGTTCTCCACACACTTGATTACCTGCCAAAAAATTGGAATTCAATTTTTCTCTCCTTATATAATTTGGACTCATATTATTAGCTCAAATCTTCCAGACAAAGATCTTATTGGTTTTGATATTTATTGTCAAGTCAAAAACCTTAGATCCTACCCACTGGCCTTAAACACAAAAATTTGTTTAAAATCTATACCAACATTGCTAAACTCTATTCATTTGCAGAACTTCCTTCTGTTTATGAACATGAAAAAGCATTGCTTCTTCCTTCTTGTACAAACTCTCACCTAGATTTTAAACACTCTCACCCTTTGTGGAAAAATCCTGATTTTTTCATTTCCCCTCCTTTTAAGAAAAATGAAGACGTAAATCCTACTAAAGCCTCACACCCTGGAATGTCTTCCACAGACCTTGCCCTTGCTCATCAAGAATGTCAACAGTTACTGCAACAAGGACTCATTGAGCCCACTATGTCTAATTGGGCTTGTCAGGCTTTTTATGTTGAAAAAGGAGCTGAACAGATCAGAGGACAGAAAAGGCTTGTAATTAATTATAGGCCTCTTAATTTGTTCTTGGCAGATGATAAATTTCCTTTACTTAAGATTTCAACTCTCATGGTACATTTGAAGAATGCTAAAATCTTCTCTAAGTTTGATCTTAAAGCAGAATTTTGCAGTTGGGTATCTCTCCAGAAGATAGACCTAAAACAGCTTTTTGCATTCCTGATGCTTAGTACCAATGGACAGTCATGCCATTTGGTCTCAAGGTTACTCCCTCTTTATTTCAAAAGACATTGATCAGAATTTTCCAGCCCATTTTGCATTCAACTTTGATCTACATTGATGATATCTTACTCTTTTCAACTACAGAAGAAGCTCATCATCAGTTGTTACAACAGTTTGCTTTAATTGTCTAACAATATGGAATCATGTTGTCTGAAAAGAAAAGCTCATTGGGCCAAACTACTTTTGATTTTCTAGGCCTTCATTTTGAAGATGGATCCTATTCACCTAGCCCACATATAGTACAAGAACTTCTTAAATTCCCATACTTCAACCTTACTCAAAAATAGATCCAACAGTTTCTTGGTATAATCAATTATATCAGAGACTTCTTTCTAGCCATAGCCCAACCCATTAGCCAGCTTTCTAAACTTCTCAAAAAGAAACCACCACCTTGGACAGACATTTTGACCCAAGCAGTCCAAAACCTTAAACAGTTAGCCCAAACACCTATCCCTCTCCACATACCTTCTACTGGACTTTATATTTTACAAATTGATGCCAGTGATGAATTTTGGGGTGCCATTTTCATTGAAGAAATTAATGGAAAAAGATATTATTGTGGACATGCAAGTGGACAATTTAAAGATAGTGAAAAACACTATCACTCCACTTACAAAGAAATCTTAGCTGTTAAGTATGGAATAAAGAAGTTTGAATTCCATCTTATTGGCTATCACTTTCTCATCCTTCTTGATAATACCTCTTTTCCCAAAGCCCTTGAATTTAAACAAAATACCTTACCTGCTCATCAATTGTTAAAGTTATAGGAATAGTTTTCCAGATATGACTTCTCAGTCCAGCATATAAAAAGTAAGACAAACCTCATCCCTAATCTTCTATCCAGACCAGCTAAACATATCCTCCTCCTTACCCAGAAACACACTCTTCCCTTAATCATGATGAATAGACCTTCTAGTTTCAGACCCCTCAGTTCAACCAATAATACAGATAGACACCTTGATTACCAGTTTTTACAGTTTCCTCCTGGTCTTCATCCTTCTAGCCCAGCCTCTATTTAGTTTTTTGCTAGAACTCACCTTTTAATTTATCTTTCTGAGGTTCATGATTACTTTCATATTAATCGTGAGCTTAATTTATTTTATCCTAAGTTCCCCTGGTATCTTGTTTACTATTTGTCTCCTTCAAATCCAAAAATAATTTCTGAATTATGGTTATTATGGTGTTACTCTACACTATATCACCATGCCATTGAAATTCCTCTCATGAGTATGACTAGTTTTCTCCAAAACAATAATAATTCTGGATCTTTACCTTGGAAATTTTTAAAATGGTTTGATTCAATTCCCAATTGGATCAAAAAGCTCAAGAAAATTACTTGATACTATAAAGTATGGGATAAACCAGAAGATGAGATAAAGAATTTTCATTCTATCTTTATCTTCCACCATCCATATTTTCAGTATCCCAGAACAGGTGTTCTTTGGTCTCAAAACCTTGCTTTTGAATGGAAATCTTATGTTGGTCAGATTTTTCAAAAAGAAAGTATGCAGACATATCTCAAGATGCTATTATGTCAGTTCAACAATGTTTGTTTAAATGTCAGGACTCCATTAATCTGTACTTCCCTTGTTCCTGATTTAAACTGGACTATAATAGTTGAAGATATTTCTGATGAAGCAAAAAGAAGATTTGAATCAGCACTTCAGGCTCAGATCAGATTCATAGAAGAAACCACTGAACTTCCTTTTCAGCTCACTGGTGAATATTTTGTTAATTATGATCTTGACTTTGGTGGACCTCTCAGTCAATCAGACTCTCCACCTGCTCCTCTCCATCATCCATCAGAAGTGCCATCGAGCTCATCTCAGCCAGCTGTTCAAAGGAATCTTGATGAATTACAAACCACTCAGCAAGATATAGATGAAGCCATTATCAGTGCCAGCTCACCTCCCAACATATAAGATATGGATATCATGACACAGGAATATCTTGATGCTTGCAGAACACGAGATGATAATCCAATGGTCCCAGCCTCATATGACTCAGATTCTTCTGACTATCAGAATATGAATATGTCCCCATCACACTTTATATAGTGGCCTTACTATGTTTGTTTTCTTGTAATAATTTTTGAGTAGTGGCCTTACTGTGTTTGTCGTGTTTTAATAATTTTTGTGAGTGGATACACTGTTCCCTCACATGACTTTTATCTTCTCTGATTAAGTGCATTGTGATGTCAGTATGATGTAACATGTTTGTCTGTTTCTTAGCTCCTCTTTCTATATAAGGAGCTCTTATTGTAAGTCTAAGGGATATAGAGAGAGTTTCCCACTTTTCTTATCCTTCTAGCATGTTTAATAAAATCATGAGTTTCTAAACTAAATCTCCTCTTTCCTTTATACTTTCCTACATATTATTTGATGAGTACGATCCATTGATATGAAGAAACACTTATGAGAGTTGTTAAAACCATCATAGAGAATCAAAAGGGCGCTATCCTGTTGAATACCCAAGGAGAGGCTGTGTGTGGAATGCATGAGATTCGTCTGTGTTTGTATTTATGAGTTTATGTAGACCTTTCATCTGTGTTCATAGAGTCAGTATGCTCTGGTCTTGACTTTGATCCTGTTTATGGTATACTTCATACCTTATACTTGCAGAGATTTGATCATCAGAACCCTCTGTGAGCATGGACACCCCCAGGTGCTAATCATGAATTTTTTATTAATTATTAATTATTATTATTATTATTTTTTAAATAAAGATGGGCGGCACCACCGGGTAATTTTTATTAATATAAAAAAGATTAAAACAAACCCTGCATAGAACAGGGCAAGTCATAAAAACCTAACTAAGAAAAACGAAAGTAGGGCATAGCCAAACTTTCAGACACAATCAAACCTTTAATATAGTTAGGCAAAGAAATAAATGAATCAAAATTGAAGGAATTAACATAGAGTCTACTATGAAGAGCTAAATTGTGAGCGACTTGATTAGACTCCCTGTATGAATGGCCAATGGAGCAGTTGTTATCCCTAATGACACGTTGAATCTGCAAAATTGGAGCTGAATTGGAGCTTTGAATACCTGCAACTTGATTGACAATTGCTTGATTATCCATATCAACATTGAAGTTCTTGTATCCATTATGAACGCACCAATCAAGGCTGTAGTGGAGAGCTTTCAATTCGGCATCTGCAGGGTTAGAGGCATCAAAGATAAAGGAAATTGCAGCTTTAAAATAACCCTTACTGTCTCTTATAATAGCTCCGCCTGAAGAGATCTGCTTCGTGAAGGAAGAGTCCACATTCATCTTGAAACAAGTAGGAGGTGGTTTCATCCAATACACCATGTTCCTGCTAAGAAGTTGACTGCCGAAATTGGAGGGGAGGAAATCAGCAAATTCGGCTATATGAACAGCAAATTTACGCCTTGAATTAAGCACCCCCCAATTGTATATCATCTTTCTAATCCGAGAAAGGATAGTTTGAGTAAAGAATCCTTGTGTGCCCCAGTTACAATTGCAATAGGCATGCCAAAGCTCAAACATGATAACCTGAGGGACTAACATCCCCAATTTGCCATGGATGGCCTTGAATCTCGATAATCTCCACCAAGAATGCAACATATGATTAAGAGATAACCTGCTAGAATTGAAAGGCAGCAAATATGCAGCAAACAAATCCCAAATACATCTAACAGATTTGCATTCATAAAGAATATGAGAGGCAGTAGCATTTACACTTAAATATTCTCTTCCCTAATTTTTTACTTTTTTGTAATACTCTAGATTATGGAACAATATTATTATTATTATTATTATTATTATTATTATTATTATTATTATTATTATTACTATTATTATTATTATGTAGACCCTTAATTTTTGACCCAGTCCGGTCCGTTATTTTTTATATAGTTCAAAATAATTTTTGTGGTATTTTAATTAAATAATATTTATTTTAGTATTTATTATTTTTAATAAAAATAAAAATAAAAATGGTGAAGTTAATAAATAATAATAAATAAAAATAAAAAACGGATATGGAAAAATCGGCGACGAAAAAATTTCATCACCGAAGGTCCAATTGGCTAGGCCAATTTGCCCGCAAGAAATTCCTGCAGCGAATTGGCTGGCCGCCCAGCTAGCGCCCACAGTCACTCTCAATTTTTGCCAGCTCTAGCAGTAACGCCCAGCCAGTCCTCGCAAATCCTCGTAGTCTTGGCCAACGCTCACAGTTTTTGCCAGCAAAATTTTCCAGCGCAGTTTTTTCCGAAACCAAATTCTATTTGGTTTTGGTTTCTTTTCCTAATTAATTTTAGTTTCCTTAAACAATTAGAAGTAGGCTTATGATTTTTCTTATAAATAAGACTTTAAAACTCAGAATATGGGAGGGGAAAATTTATGTGATCGAAAATTAGACTTTTTGAACTTGGATTGGATCGGACTAAAAAACAAAAAACCCTAGCCAGAGAAGATTAGCAATAAGCAAGCAATCAAGAATTCATCAAAGGTAGCCACACTGCCTTTGTCTTTGTTCATCCAGAAATCAATTTTTGGTGGAACCAACTACGCAAGTTTGATCTTTAATCATAGATTATATATTTACGGTTGCTTTGTTTCTTTGATTAATAAGAACATGCACAAAGTACTTTGATCCTTAAATATGTAGTAATTTGATCTTTGTTTCGGTAACTTAAATTGTTCCTTTTATTTCCAAAAACCCTAAAAAGTACTCTTCTGTTTCCAAAAACCTTAAGAACCCTAATTTATTTCTTCTATTTCCAAAAACCTTAAGAACCCTAAATTATTTCTTCTGATTCCAAAAACCTTAAAAACCATAAATTATTTCTTCTGTTTCCCAAAAACCTCAAAAACCCTAATTTGTTTCTTCTGTTTCCAAAAACCTTAAAAACCTTAAATCGTTTCTTCTATTTCCAAAAACTTTAAAAACCCTAAACTGTTTCCTCTAACTTTTTTCCAAAATTTCCAAATGTTTTCTTAAATCTTCAAACCCTAGTTCTCTTTACATTTTTTAAAAATCATAATTATTTTATAAAGCTCTAAACTATTTTCTTAAATCCTAAAACCAAATATGTTTTCTAAAATATCAAAAAACTCTAATTCTCTCAAAACTAATACGATAAACCCTAGTTTCCCTAAACCCTAATCCTTAAAACCTTAAAATCTTATGATAAATAAATCTAAACCCTAAAACTCAATACAGTAAACCTAAAATCACAATTCAGTAACCATGAATTACAAACTCTAAATGTCTTAGGATTCCAAAACCCTAATTTTATGATGTCATGCTTAAACCCTAATTTGATTAACCAAAAAACCTTACTATCTTCTTAAATTCACAAAACCCTAATCCATTCCAATTTTCTTAAACCTTTACAGTAGCCTAAACAAATAACAATAATAATGTTAAAATTCCAAAACCCTAAATATTAATTAAAGAACTTTAAATAGAAACAGTAAACCCTAATTTGTATCTTTACTTTCTTTATTTTTAGATTTGATTATATAGTCTATTAAAACTACCAAAATACCTGAAGAAAACAATAATCATCATAATAAACAAGATACAATTCTATGACAAAAACTAATAAAACAACTCCCCCACACTTAAAACTTTGCTTGTCCTCAAGCAAATTCACATGGCATAAATTAAAAACTCAAACAACCTTAACTATAATTCCAGTATATAAGATGAAATCCTTTAAGACTCAGCCATAAATAATTGCAATTTACTTCAATCAAGATTTTCTTAACTCATTCATTAATCCAGACATAACAAATCTCATCTCTCATCTAAGTGTTTCACTTGATTTCAAAGTTTAATTCACTCAAACCACTCATGACTGCATACTGCCATAAACTTGCTTAATTATCCAATCTCTCTCACTGATTTTCTTAAGAAATAATCTGATGGTCTTTTATTTGGATGTAATGGGGCTAAGGTGAAGGTGTGAGAAAAGACATTTAAGTTGGAACATCAAGAAATGGAGTATCTAAATTAGACAATACTCTTGCTAAGAAACTCGTAACTCCCTAAAATGGCATATTCACCAACCCTTGATAATCGCACATACTTGCATACTTAAAGAAAAGTACATGAGTCGACATTCCTCTTTGATGACTAATGCTAGAAAATAAATGAATTTTGTATATATATATATATCTTCTCTTTTATTTTCTTTTATATCATTTTTTTGTATATATATATATATATACAAAATATAAAATTGCATGGAACATCTAGCTTAAAATGTAGAGGAAAAAAATAATCGACTTTTAGTCAAATACAATGTGCAAAGTATGCATTTCAGCCCCAAATCTTACAAAAGCAATACTATTTTTTTTAATTGCTTACCCCACACTTATGAATTAAACCACCCTATTGTCATATCATAAGAAACTCCATTCCTTAATGCAGGTATGATGATAATAGGAAAATGTTGAGTTGTGAATTGTGTTGATCAATCAAGAAAAAGTCAAAGGCTCAACTTGGCTCACTAAGGAATTCATAGTTAAGGGAGGTCTTTTTAAGCTAAAGGGATAATCCTAATTTTCCTTCATCATTTTAAAACTTGAGATGAAATCATAATGTGAGTTCAATTAGTATGCAAAAGCAAGCTCTAGAGATGCAAAATAATGAAGGTGCACTCTTAAGAAAAGAAAATCAATTGACAATAATATTCAATCTATGAGGCTCAAAACTCACAAAGGGTGGGTTCTCAAAGATTTATATGTCATGAATTGCAGAATGTGAAAATTGATCCTGAATGAATTCAAATGCTAATCTCTATGTTGATACTAAAGTCTCAAATATAATGCTAGAATCACAGAAAAGTCAATAAGTTTCCAACAATTATACCATGCACAACGCACAATATAACACACAAAGACAAACAAAACAAGAATTAAAGGAAAGCTTAAAGATTACCCCACACTTATAAATTACATTGTCCTCAATGGAAACAAGGATAATAAAGAAAAAGAGTTAAGGTACAACCTGTTTTCTATAGTTCCCTTGTGAGGCAAACTCTACCTTTTCATCACAAACAGCAATTATTCAAAAACAAAATACAATATATAAAATAAAATATCCAAAATGTTAACATTAGAAATAAAAATGAAAAAATAACAACGAAAATATGCTATAACTAAAGACATGAAATTAAGGAACTCTCTCAAAAGATTAGAGCCAGTGTGATCTACGGTGAAGGAGGATGTGATGATGATGCAGCCGAAGAGTGAAGACTCAGAATCTTAGCAAGGTTGCTATTGATTTGGTCCAACTATTGTAAGACCGCTGCATGGTTACGATCGACCTTGCTCTCCAGGGCCTCTATCCTATTAAGTATCTCCTGATTATCCGAGACCGGAGCATCTTCATCCAAATCAAGAGAATCTGAGTTAGACTCCTCATGGACTCATGTTCTCTTTTGTCTGCCCCCCGGTACGTCTGGCTCAGCTGAAGCCATCACATAGGCCCCTCCCCTGTTCACCACCATGTGCATCTTCTCAAGTATGGCCAAATCCAATGAATCATTACCCGTAATTTTAGTCATACGACAGGTACTCGGGTCAAAATCATCAAGAAGGGTTGTTGCCAATGTGGTAACCAATCCTCCAATACAAATAGCCCCCTTCTTTTTGTTTGCCACATTATCAAAAACATCGGCCAACCAATAGCCGGTACTAATGGGTATTGCATTACACGCACAATCTAAGAAAAAGAGCTCACTAAGTTCCACTACACCTGGGCTTTCCTTCCGAGCAAAGAACCCACAGGACATAAAGCGATGCAAATACCTTAAAGCAGGATTACTCAATTTAGTTGCTTTGGCCGATTTGGCCACATAAGTTTCGAAGCCCAATGCTCCCCAAGAAAATTTTTGTTTAAAATCCTTAGGTATATACCTTTCACCATGTTGATGGAAACCAAATATAACATTCAATTGCTCAATACTAACCACAAATGATTTCCCGAGCAATTTAAAATTCAACCTAGAGCAAATTTTGTGTTCATCTCTTTCAACCTTAAGAGATGTTAAAAATTCCAAAGTAAGCTCTTGAAATTACAAAGGTCGAAAGGAGACTAGGTACTGCCACCCAAGGTTTTGAACATAACTATAAAAATTATCCCTAATATGAAGAGCATTAAGGGATTCATCGCTGACATACCTCGTCGGAAAGAAACCCCTAGCCGAAAGAGTCGCTCTCTTTAAAGATGAAGATGATGAAGATGAAGATGCAGCTGCAGTTGGAGGTCGCTTCCTCTTGTGGTGGGACACCATCTTCGTTCTTGGCATATTGAAAGATCTGAAAAAATTTGAAACTTAAACAGATTAAAAATTATTTTTTATGAGAGAAGAAGAAGATTGAATGGATTAATTTCAGTTTTGGTGAAGGAAATTGAGAGTTAATGGGATTTTGGAAGCTTTGAAAGAACAACAATGGAGGTTTTTGAGAGAAAAAATTGAGAGAGAGAAAGGAAACAAAAACAAAACTAGGGATTTAAATGAACAAAAAGTTCTAAAACCATGTTTTTAAACTTTAAAATTGAAGGGACACGGCCAAGCTTAGGTTAGCTTGGCCGTGTTTGATGAGTTTGGAGGGACACGGCCAGTGACTTGGCCGTGTCCCATGGGTGTGTTTGACACTGTAAGCACAAAGTTGCAAAAACAAAGAAAATGAACTTGGGGAGAGGCTTGGCCGTGTCTATGTGACACGGGCAAGGACACGGCCAAGCTTGTTGGCCTTGTCAGGGGAATTGGTGAATTTTAGGGTTGGCTTGACAAGGCCAGTGGCTTGGCCGTGTCAAGTGGCAGTGTCCTTTTCTTCTATTTTGGCTTTTTTTATTTTTTGTGTCACCAAATATTAAAGAAATGCAATCCTCTTCTATGATTAACCCTGAAACACATTAAAAATAAAAAATAAAAACCGATTAAAGCACTCATTCCATTTATTTAAACCAAACATAAAATCAAAATTGTTGAATATAAAATTATAACTATGAAAAGAAATGCAAACCGATGGGTAGCCTCCCATTTAGCGCTTCTTTAATGTCATGTAGCTGAACATTACTGCAAGACTTAAGGATCGTAGATCAAAGTGCTATCGATGATCCTTACTTCTTGGAACCCTTCATTATATGGTTTAACTCTCTGTCCATTTACTTTAAAAGTTTTATTTGTTCAAGAGTTAAGCAATTCTATAGTACCGGAAGGATATACCTGAGTTATCTCGAAAGGACCACTCCATCGAGACTTGAGTTTTCCTGGAAACAGACGGAGACGAGAATTAAAAAGCAAAACTTTCATACCTGGGCTCAATGTCTTTCGCACTATAATTCTATCATGAAGTGCTTTAGTGCGATCCTTATAAATCCTCTAACTCTCATATGCCTCATTCCTCAGTTCATCTAACTCTTAAATTTGCAGAAAACATTCTCTCTTTGCCTTGTCCAAATCTAAATTCAGAGTCTTGATTGCCCAATACGCTTTGTGCTCCAACTCCACTGGTAAATGACAAGCCTTACCAAAAACCAATCGGTATGGACTCATACCCAAAGGAGTCTTGAAAGCAGTCTGATATGCCCACAATGCATCATGCAATCTACTCGCCCAATCCTTCCTTGATAAGTTGACTGTTTTCTCCAGAATTCCTTTTATTTGCTTGTTGGATGTTTCAACTTGTCCAGAAGTCTGTGGATGGTATGGGGTCGCCACCTTGTGTTTCACACCAGATTTGTGCATTAATTTCTCAAAAATTTTGTTGCAAAAATGACTTCCCCCATCACTGACTATCACTCTTGGCGTGCCAAATTTGCTAAGAATATTTTCCTTCACAAATTTAACAACCACATTAGCATCATTAGTACGGGTGGGGATTGCCTCCACCCATTTTGAAACATAATCAACAGCAACTAAAATATATTCATAACCAAAAGACTTGGGAAAAGGACCCATAAAGTCTATTCCCCACACATCAAACAGTTCAACAACAATATACAATTGAAGGGGCATTTCATTCCTCCTCCCAATGTTACCCACTCTTTGACAGCGGTCACAATGCTTAAAATATTCGTGAGCATCTTTGAATAGAGTAGGCCAGTAAAAACCACTTTGAAGCACCTTTTCTGCAGTCTTTCTTCCTCCAAAATGACCACCACAGTGAAGGTCATGACAAAATTGAAGAACACTCAATTGTTCTTCCTCAGATACACACCTGCGAACTATCTCATCTTTGCATATCCGGAATAGGTAAGGTTCATCCCAAAAATAAAATTTACTCAAGTGTAAAAACCTTTTCTTTTCCTGAAATGGCATGTCAGAACACAAAATACCACAAGCAAGATAGTTAGAAATATCTGCAAACCAAGGTGCATTCATTACCACAAACAGCTGCTCATCAGGAAATGCTTCTAAATTTTTATGAATGCTATCAGATGCAAGATTTTCACCAAAGAAGGGTAATCTAGATAAATGATCAGCTACAATATTTTCACTTCTTTTAGTATCTTTGATTTGGAAATCAAATTCTTGCAATAATAACACCCATCTAATTAAGCGAGGTTTAGCATGTTGTTTTGTCAAAAGATATTTTAAAGCTGCATGATCAGAATGCACAATAATTTTCGACCCAATTAAATATGCTCTAAACTTATCTAAGGCAAAAACAATAGCTAACATTCCTTTTCAGTTGTTGTGTAATTCATTTGCGCATTATTCAGGGTCAAGCTAACATAACATATCACTCTCAAAAATTTATCAACCCTTTGACCAAGAACAGCTCCTACTGCATAATTAGAGGCATCACACATAATTTTCAAAGGTAAAGACCAAACAGGAGCTACAATTACCGGTTCACTAGTTAGTTTTTCCTTAAGGAAATTAAAGGCTTGCATCCATTGTGCAATAAACTCAAATGGAACATCTTTCCCAAGCAAATGACACAATGGTTGGCTTATTTTAGAAAAATCTTTAATAAACCTCCGATAAAAACCTGCATGCCCTAGAAAACTTCTTATTCCCTTAACAGAGGTAGGTGGGAGTAACTTAGCAATCAACTCTACTTTAGCCTTATCCACCTCAATCCCTTTACTCGACACAACATGACCTAATACAATTCCCTGAGTAACCATGAAATGACTCTTTTCCCAGCTCAAAGTAAGGTTACATTCAATGCATCTCTCAAGCACAAGAACAAGTTTATTGAGGCAATTATCAAAAGAATCACCAAAAACAGAAAAGTCATCCATAAATACCTCAATAAAATCATCTATCATGTCTATGAAGACAGACATCATGCATCTCTGAAAAGTTGCAGGCGCATTGCACAAGCCAAAGGGCATACGCTGAAATGCATAAGTCCCAAAAGGGCAAGTAAAAGTAGTCTTGGATTGATCCTCTGGTGATATCGGCACTTGATAATAACCTGAAAGTCCATCCAAAAAGCAATAATGTGAGTGTCCAGAAAGTTTATCCAACATCTAATCAATAAAAAGGAAGAGGGAAATGGTCTTTCTTCGTGGCATTGTTCAACTTCCTATAATCGATACACATTCTCCATCCAGTAGTAGTCCTAGTAGGAACCAATTCATTCTTTTCATTTTTCACCACAGTGATTCCTGATTTCTTAGGCACTACATGTACTGGGCTCACCCACTCACTATTAGCTATTGGATATATCACTCCTTCATCAAGCAATTTGAGCACTTCCTTCTTAACCACTTCACTCATGTTTGGGTTAAGGTGCCTTGGTGTCTCCCTCACAGGTTTAGCTCCCTCTTCTATTGTGATTCTATGCATGCACATTGAAGGGCTAATACCTTTGATGTCACTCAACCCCCATCCTATTGCTCTTTTCAATCTTTTTAGCTCACTCCCCAACCTCATCTCGTCCCCTTCACTAAGTTCGCTAGATATTATCACAGGTAAGGTGTTGTGATCTCCTAAAAACACATATTTCAGATTTTTAGGTAACTCTTTCAGCTCTAACTCAAGTGAAGGATTCTTCTCTTCCTTTTGGATGGAGGGAAGTTCAAATACTGGATTCTCCTTAAGTTTCTCTATTTCAGCACTCTCTAATGTCTCAAGGCAACTGGCTATTTCTGAATCAAAAATATCCAAACCTCGATCTAAGGTCAGTGCCAGCTCCAATTTATCCGAGGAACCTGTCTGTAAGAAAACATCTGAAACAACTGTGTCAATACAATCAATTAAAGAGAAATCCTCATATAATGCAGTTGTAGGAATGGGAGAAGTGTTAAAAATAAAAAATTCAACCTTTTGTCCCAAGACAGTCATTGACAATTTACCATTTTTAACATCTATCAAGGTGTTGGTAGTAGCCATAAAAGGCCTACCCAGTAAAATAGTGTGTGCGGATGGTGTAGGGTTACTTCCTTCCATGTCAAGAACTATAAAATCTACAGGCACTATCAACCCACCAAACTTTACTAACACATCTTCTATAACCCCTTTCGGGAATCTAAGAGATCTGTCAGCTAATTGCAACACCATTTTGGTCGGTTTAAGTTCCCCAAGTTCTAATTCAAGATACACAGAATAAGGCATCAAATTTACACTAGCTCCTAAATCACACATGCCATCAGTCCCCTTTCCATTTCCCATAGTAATTTGAATTATGAAACTACCAGGATCCTTTAGTTTCGGAGGTAGTTTATGCTGCAAAACAGCACTAGTTACCTCTGACACTATCACCTTTTCATTTGGCTCATACCTCTTTTTCTTGGTGTTCAGTTCCTTGAAGAATTTGGCATAAGCCGGCATGTTCTTTATTGCTTCAAGTAAGGGTAAGTTAATACTTACCTTGGACAGCATGTTGAAGATGTCTGAAAATTGCTTATCTTGTTTATCATTCTTTAACCTGCTGGGGAATGGTATAGGTGGCCGGTAAGGGTTACTTGCCTTGTGTAAATCTGCTGAAGGGGATTTCTCCATTGATCTTTCTCCAGCACCTTTGTTCTCTGGTTCTCCTTCCTTTTTGTTCTTTTGATCACCTACATTCACAGAATTATTTTCAACATCATTATTTATTACCTTGCCACTTCTAAGAACAGTCACTGATTGTGCCTGCTCAGGTTGACTCAGAAATTTCCCTTTTTGTTGAATCTGCATCTGTTGTGCAAGTTGTCCCACTTGAGTCTCCACTTTCTTAAAAGATGCTTCTAATGAATCCAGCCTCTTGTTATTCATCTCTTGATTCTTAGCACTGACTTGGATAAAGGCCTGTAAACTATCCTCCAAACTCTCTCTCTTAGGCAGCCCTTGATTTGAAGATTGACCATGCGGTTGGTTTTGTCTCTGGAGCAAATGGAAAGGTTGTTGAGAATTATTTGTTGCCCAGGAAAAATTTGGATGATTCCGCCAACTAGGATTGTAAGTATTTGAGTAAGGATCGTTCCGGGCCCTTGGTTGATATCCCCCCATAGCATTGACTTGCTCAGCCTCATTTTCATAAGACTCATATGCAGAGGGGCATATATTTTCTCCATGCCTGAAAGTTCCACAAATTCCACACACTTCTTGAGTGGATGAAGAGGTATTGTTCTTCATATTCAACATCTGCACTTGCCTTGTCAATTCAGCTATCTGATTTACCATCTCACTGTTGGCTTCCAATTGATTCACCCCTTCACTTCTTCCTCTTACACTTTTCTATTGAGAATTAGTTCCCAACATTTCAAAGATTTCATAAGTTTCATCTGTTGTCTTTTCTCCCATAGCTCCCCCAGCTGCGTTATCAACAGTGTTTTGAAATTGCTGGGATAGACCATCGTAGAAAAACTGATTCAGAAGTTGAAGTGGGTAGTGATGGTGTGGACACTGGATCAATAACATCTTAAACCTGTCCCAAGCCTCATGAAATGGCTCTCCTTCAAATTGACAGAATGTAGCTATTTTCCCTCTCAATTCAGCTGTCTTCTGATGTGAGTAAAATTTGCCCATAAACTTGTTATAAACTTGCTCCCAAGTTGTCAAAGAATTTTCAGGCAACATCATAAGCCATCTTTTTGCCCTATCCTTCAATGTGTACGGAAAACGCCTCATCCTCAACTGATCTTCTGTTAATCCTCCCAATGGAAATGTGTTGAGGGTGGAGTAGAAATCCCGAATAAAGTTCAAAGGATCTTCATTTGGAACTCCATAGAATGATGGCAGCATGTTGTAATGGATGTTCTTCGACTCATAATTTCTTGCTGCATCTGTCAATCTTATATAAGATGTGGAAGTTCCAATGACAGGTCTGGCAACATCCCTCATAGTTCTTTACCTTTCTTCCCCCATATTGGTAGATTGTGCAGTATCCGACTCAAAATCAGAAGTGTCCTCCTCTGTATCAAATCCGGTATATAGTTCAAACTCTTCTCTGCTCCTTTTCACTCTCTGAATTTCTGGAATAACTGGGTATAGCTCTCCTCCGAGTGATCTCCTGCCCATAAACAAAATTTCTGGAAAAAGGAATTATTAAAAGCAAAAGACAAATAAAATCAAATGTAAACAATGAAAAATAATCTAAAATATTTATGTCTAATAAACAATTACGTCAATTAGCTTCCTCGGCAGCGGCGCCAAAACACTTGTTGCACTCTAATTAACACTACTAGAACTACACTCGCAAGTATATGAGGCTGCTGTAGTATCTTGGTGAACACCTCAAGGTCGTCTCACAAGGAAGCTAAATAAGCTAATTGATTATCAGATTGCAAATAACAAATTATCAATAAATTTAAATTGCTAACAACAAATGAAGACAGATCGAGTGGAGTTTAAAACAATAAAAGTAAACTGAGCTGATATATTGATTCACTTAATAGAAAGGTCTAGGGCTTGCACTTCTCTACTAACTTATATATATGAACGTTTATTCCTCTCAACCAATTTAATTTCAAAGATTAGATCCCAAGCAACTTAATTAATCGAATCAAGAAAATAAGCTCTCGCATTCAAACCTTTTTCAAATAATCTTGTTACAAGTGAAATGATCTTGTTCTTAGGTTTATATTTCTAATTCACCTAAGTCCCTAATTGAATTGTTCCAGCATTAGACTTCATTTCTCAATCCTTCATCTAATACCTCAAACACATAATTGGTGGCCAATCAATTATATATTAACAGTAATCCAATCAATTAAGGCTAGAGAAATAATTCAGTTAAGAGCAATAACCAATTCATACAATCATAGTAGATCCATACAAACCCTAGACTAGATCAAATTAGTTCATAATGATGCTGCCAAACATATTCATCTCATTAAAATTCAAAGAAATCAATTTAGACATAATAGAATTCATGAATACAATTCCAATGAAACTTAAGAGATAAAGTTTGAGAACAAAACCAAATTACAACTTTCTTTAGCTTCTGAAGAATCTCTTGTTCGGATCTTTGCTAGAAGAATATTGCAGTGGCTAAAACATATTTAATCTAGACTGTTTGCATCAAAGTGTAATCAAAATTCTCCAAGAAAACAAATGATAGCTCCAAGGTTCTTGTTCGACAGCTGATAAATTCTCCCCCTATTCAAAAACCCTAATCCTCTTATTTATACGAAACCTCGCTCAAAATCTGCATTTTCTTTCTTCCTTTAGTCCATGGAGTGACACGGCCAGTGGCTTGGCCATGTCACCTAGATGTGTTAGCTTCTGTGTAATCCTTCATCTTTTCTTCTTTGGAATGGAGTGTGACACGGCCAAGCTCAAGGCCAGGAGCTTGGCCGTGTCACCTGAGTGTGTCACCTACTGATCTCTTCGTTCTTTACTCTTCTTTCTTTGGTCTTCTTCCTTGGCTAAGTATGGGACACGGCCAAGCTTGTGGCTGTGTCACCTGAGTGTGTCACTTACTGCCAAATTTTCCTTCCTCTCTTGGTTCCTTGGTTTTGCCCTTAAGGTGAGACACTGCTTCATGCTATTCTTTCTTCCAAGGAAATATTTTGCATATTAACCTAAAACAAACTTTAAACAAGAATCAAATAAACATTAACCAACAACACATAAACACCACACTAAAAACTATAACAAAAATGACATAAACACTGAAATAAATTAAAACTACCAAAATTGATGAAATCACTAAATAAACAGATTAAAACTACCAAAATACCTGAAGAAAAAAATAATCATCATAATAAATAAGATACAATTCTATGACAAAAACTAATAAAACACATCTCCATGTGAAGCAGTATACCACCGCTATGCAGTCTGCCCAAGCTACTAAGGGTCAAACTCTAAGGTACTTCATACTCTCATTGGATCCTGTTATCCAAAATTGGTTCAATACCTTAGAAGAAGGAACACAAAAGTGTTGGGATCTGCTATACAAAGCCTTCATCCAACAATATGGATACAATTTTGAAATGGAAGTTACCTTAATGGAAGTTGAGTCCATTAGGCAATGACCAAATGAAAATTTTATAGACTATGTGAAAAGATGGAGAAATAAGGCCACTTTGCTCAAGAAAAGGCCCGATGAATCTGATCAAATAAGGATGATTGTGAGAAGGGTGTTGCCTAGTCTTCGTGAAAGAATGTCTCATACACTCATCCGTGATTTAAAAGATCTTCTCTATGCTTGTCTGCAAATTGAAGAATGGGAAAGAGAGAAGAGCCATTTTTCGACAAGAAGGAACGAGAAAGGAAACTATCAGTCTAGTAGCCAAAGCATGCAAATGGCAGTCGGTGTTAATGCTACTAGCCAAGGAACAAGGAGGCAATTTTCAAAATTGGGGAAACCGTTGTCTTGGGTTCTCAATAAGCTTCAAAGAAAGGGATTTTTACAACCCTTAAATCCTTGTCTTTTGCCTAACCCTCTCCCACCTAATTTCGACACTAAAGCATTTTGTCAATTTCATCGAATGCAAGGGCACGGCATGGATAGATGTGTGAGGTTGAGGCATGAAATCCAAAATTTGATTGATAGTGGGAAGCTGCCTGAGCCCAACAAGCCGAACACCAAAGACAATCCATTACCAACGTTTAATAGAGTACCACCACCGGCAACCTTCACGATTCAAGGAGGTTTGCATGAAGATTTTGTCATGTCTTCTTTTCAAGATGTGGGTGGAGAAGCAACCAAAGAAGAAGAGGTATTTGGTGAAATTAAACAAGCTATGGTGGGTAAAGAAGTAGCAATTTGTGTTGTCAATGGGTTTTGGGATTCAAGCGATAGTGAGGATGATCTTGTATTCAAGAAGGAGGAATGGACCTGGTCTGAGCTCGAAGAAGATGAAGTAATGAACACTAGATTCGGTAAGCCTTATGCAAGGCCACCACCTAAGGAGGTAGAAATTAATAAGGGAAAGGAAGTTAAAGTAGGGAATAAAGAAGAGGAAGATGATACTATGCTCAAGCAATTGAAAAGAACCCAAGCAAGTGTTAGCATTTGGGACTTATTGGCTACTTCTAAAAAGTACCGAGAAACTATGGCCAAGGCCTTAGCTAGCATGCCAATTTCTACCTCCACAACACTGGAGGAGCTGATCAACTTCATAAAAATTGGAGGAGTAATGAAATGTGAAGATATTCAAGAGAAGAGTGAAGTTAATATGGGAGCGGTTTCTTTCTCAGATGCTGATTTACCGGAGGAGGGGAGAGATCACATCCGCCCTCTCTTTATTAAAATAGAAATCAAAGGGAAAAGGACTCCA
This sequence comes from Garcia nutans, assembly GCA_947685225.1. Taxonomy (NCBI): domain Eukaryota; kingdom Viridiplantae; phylum Streptophyta; class Magnoliopsida; order Malpighiales; family Euphorbiaceae; genus Garcia; species Garcia nutans. The sequence continues at coordinate 22,380,500 of CANTUV010000007.1, read as the reverse complement.
AGTGTAATGGTTGATGATGGGTTCGCCATAAATGTTTGTCCACTTAAAATATTACCAAAGCTAGCCATGTCAACAAGGGATCTAAACCCGACCGAGGTAACCATTCGGGCTTATGACAACACTAAGAGACATGCCAAAGGAACTTTCAAAGCTACTATCAAGGTCGGTCCAATTGAATCTATTGTTGAATTTGTTGTTTTGGACATACCTGTTACCTTCGCCTTACTCTTGGGACGACCATGGTTTCATCCTCTTGGTAGAGTTGCTTCCACCCTTAATCAAAAGATCAAGTTCCCTAACGGAGATGAGACAGTGGTCATTGAGGCCGAAGATAATGAGATTGTTAATGCTCTAATGATTGAGAGGCCTCTCGATGGTTTCCAAGTAGCTGCAATTTCTGATAATGAAGTAGTGGACTCCAAAGTCTTGAATATGATGAAGAGCATGAACTACCTTCCCGGAGCTGATCTTGGAAAGGGAAAGGCCGGTCTGACAAAGCTGCCAGATTTTAAAACTCAAACTTCCAAGAAGGGGTTGGGATATGATGAAGCCAACAATGCCCAGCCAAAGAAGAATGAGAAGATGAGCTTCCCACCACTTGAAGAGATCTTTGTCAAAGCTCCAGACATGGGACCACTCCAAGGAAAGCCCGAGCCAATCATGTTAATGGGAAAGTTTATCCCAGGTTTTGAAATTTTTTCAGATGTTGCCGAGCTAGTGGAGCAAGCAAAGAAAGAGCACACCCTGCCAGCCAATAAGGAGTCCAATCCGGAAGAAAAGAAGGAAGCTGTCCTGAAAGGTGAGAAGACTCCAGAGGAGATTGCTGCCCTGGTTGAAGAAAAGTTTGAAGACATTCTTCCTTATGATTTTGAGAACAATGATTTTGATTTTGATTTTAATTTGTCTACTTTATATGAGGATGATGATGTTTTCTTTTCCAAAATTAATGCAATAAAGTCTGATTTTTCTTACTTGTGAGATGTTTCTCCTGATGGTTGCATATATTCAAATAGCAGTTACATGAGCATCTTTAATATTAATTCTGTTGACATGTAATCATTAAATTTGGAAACAATCAAAAATCCAAAAAACATTAGCATAGCATCCGACCTTACTCCTGATGGGAGAGAGAGATTTGAAAAAATATTCAAAAAATATAAAGAAGTATTTGCTTGGTCTTATGAGGATATGCCTGGAATAGATCGAGACATAGCCGAACATCTTATTCCTACTTACACTCACATGAAACCTGTCAAATAAAAGCTTAGGCGATTAAGACCTAAGTGGGCTGAATTGGTAAAAGAAAAGGTCACTAAATAAATACAAGTGAAGTTCCTTGAAGTGATAGAATATTCAGATTGGCTAGCCAACATTGTACCCATGCCAAAGAAAGATGGAAGAATAAGGGTCTATGTGGACTATAGAGATTTAAACAAGGCTTCCCCTAAAGATGATTTTCCTTTACCTCATATAGATGTTCTCATTGATTGTGCAACCTTTAGCGTGCTACACTCGATTGTAGATGGATTTTCCGTATACAACCAAGTGTTAGTAGCCCAAGAGGATAAAGCCAAAACTACTTTCACTGCTACATTGGGTATATTTTGTTATAGGGTGATGTCGTTCGGCTTAAAGAATGCTGGAGCAACCTACCAAAGGATGGCCACCACACTTTTTGATGACATGATCACAAAGAAGTTGAAGAATATGTTGATGATATGATGGTGAAATCGGATACAAGGGAATAACACTTCCAAAACTTAGAATTATTCTTCGATAGAGCATTGAAATATAAGCTAAGATTAAACTCGAAGAAGTGTGTGTTTGGTGTTACCTCAGGTAAATTGTTGGGACATGTGATTGGTCCAAACAGCATTGAGAATGATCCTGACAAAGTTAAAGCAATCAAGGATATGCCAGCCCCTAAGACAGAGAGAGAAGTTCGGGGATTTATTGGTAAATTACAATACATTAGAAGATTCATAGCAAAGCTCACAATAATCTGTGAGCCTATCTTCAAATTGCTTAAAAAGAATCAGCCAGTCCTATGGAATGAAGAGTGTCAAAAGGCCTTTGAGCGAATAAAGGAATATCTACTAAATCCACCTGTTTTGAAGCCACCCAAACCTGGCAAACCTCTATTACTATATTTAGCAATAGAAGAAGAGTCAATAGGAGCCATGCTAGCCCAAGCAAATAAGTCAGGGATTGAGCATGCAGTTTACTATTTGAGTAGAAAGCTCCTACCTTATGAAATTAAGTATAGTATCATTGAAAAGACCTGTATAGCCGTGGTTTGGTCTTCTAAGAAGTTGTGGCATTACTTTCAATCGTATAGTGTGCAAGTAATTTTCAGGTTGGATCCAATGAAGTACTTAAGGGAGACACCCTCTTTGATTGGGAAATATGGTCGATGGTTAATAATATTAGAAGAATTTGAGATTGAGTATGTAACCAAGAAAACAATCAAAGGTAGAGCAGTGGCAGAATTCCTGGCCCAACAATCATTACTAGAGAGAGAGAAGAGGTGATCTTGGAATTTTTGGATGAACATTTAAAGGCAATTGAAGTACATGGGTGGAAAATGTATTTTAATGGAGCAGTAAACAGGAAAGGAGCAGGTTTGGGAGTCATACTAGAATCGCCTGAAGGGGAACTTATCACTTTAGCCAAAAAATTGAAATTCAGGGAAACCAATAATATGGTGGAACACGAAGCATGTATCTTTGGTTTGGAAACCCTAATGATTATGAAGGTGGATAAGGTGGAAGTTTTCAGCGATTCATTTCTAGTAGTATCCCAAGTAAATGGAGAGTGGGAGTTGAAAGAAGAAAAATTAAAACCATACTACCATTACTTGACCATGATGAAGAAGAACTTTAAGGAGTGTAGGTTTATACACCTATCAAGAGAAGAAAATCATATGGTTGATGCCCTAGCCACATTGGCTCCGGTATGGGAAAATCCTGTCAGTTTATTCCTCAAGCCTCTGATTTTGACTAGTTCGTCAACTCCTTGCTATGAATATGAAACAATCATGGAAACTTATACAGACCATGATGCGTGGTATGCTACTATAAGACAATTTTTGGAGGAAAGGAAATACCCGTCTGTAGACCCTTAATTTTTGACCTGATCTGGTCCAATATATTTTAATTAGTCCAAATAATTTTTGTGTTGTCCGATATATTTTAGTTAGTCCAAAATAATTTTTATGGTATCTTAATTAATTTTAATATTTATTTTAGTAAAAAATAATGAAATGAATAAAAATTCAAAAATAATAAAAAATAACAAAAAAATAGGCGACGAAAAAATCGGCGACGAAAAAATCGTCGCCGAAAGTCAGTGCGGGCCCATGGGCATTTTGCCCCGCTGGAAACTCCTGCTGGCGAAATGGCATTTCGTTCCTCATGCGCTGCCACATTTTTGCCAGCGCAGTTTTTCCGCAGCAGTTTTTTTTCTCCAGAGAAATTTTTCCGACGCAAATTTTCTGAAACCAAATGCAATTAGGTTTCGGTTTTCTTTTCTTATTGAATATTGTATGTCATGAATAATTAGAATTACCCATAGAATTCTTCTATAAATATGGACTAAACAACACAAAAAAAAAAAAGAAAGAGGAAAAAGGAGGAAATTTGGACAGAAGCTTGAATAAAAGTGGAAACCGAAATTGTGAAGGAAAACCTTGAATCAAGTTGATTTTTTGAGGGAGCAGAAAAACGATTCAAGCAATTCAAAGGCAAAACGGCTTTTCTTTGACCTTGTTCATTCAACAAGTAATTTTTGGTGAAACTTACAAAATAAGGTTTGAATTCTTAATTTCTTTTATTTTGTCATAGTGACTTAAATTATCAAATTGTGTCTTTTAATTCAAGAACCTAATAACCTCAATTCACTTTTTCTAAAGTATGAAAATCTTAAATCGTGGCTTTATTTTCTAAAAGTTTAAAGATATTAGTTTTATTTCTTCAAAACCCCAAAACCAAAATTTGTTTTACAAATTTTCAAAACTCTAAATTGTATTCTGTTTCCTTCCAAAAGACTTAAAAACATCTTTTTTGCTTTTATAAATTTTAAATCGTGTTGTTTATCTTCATAAAACTTCATAAAATTATCAATTGATTTTCCAAATCTTAAAAATAACTCATTACCCAAAACCCTAAATTCAAAAATCCTAAAACCCTAATTCAACTCCAAAACCTAAAATAGTGAACCCTAACCTCCATAAAACCTTAAACCTTAATTTTTTCTAAACCTTAATCCTTTAAAACTTTAAAAAACCATATAAACACAGATATTTAATTTTACACAGCAAGCTTGAAACCATAATTCAATGAATAGCCACAAACCACAAATCAAAAATGTTTTAAAGTGTCCAAACCCTAGTTTCATGATTTCACCATTCAAATATTAATTTAGTTAATCAAAGAGCTTTATCAACCTTTTAAAACTTAAAACCTTAATCTATTTTAATTTCTTAAAAAACTCACAGTAGCCATAATTTAGACTTTTATTTGCTTTATTCAATTCTATATTTGATTATGCTTTGATTTATTTTATATGCCTTAATTTATTTAAGTTCAATGCTTGGTTTATTTAATTTATCATGGGTGGATGTTTACTTTCTATTGATATTTAATATCTTTGATGAATGATTTATTTATTATGAATGGTTATTTACTTTTATCAATTTATTTAGATTTCCAAATGTTGTAAGAGGTATGTTTCCACTTGGTGGGTACCTCATTAGTTGAATATCATGTAATTTAAATTGCTTTTCTATTTTAGAACCAATGTAAAGGGCATGTTTCTACCTTTCGGTGGGTGTCCTATTTAGGCATGTGATGTAAGGACATGTTTCCATCTTCGGATGGGTGTCCATTTATTTGTTTTACTTGGACCTTGCTTTGATTTTAATATATTCATTCTTTCTTTTAATTATTGTGTGTAATATGGATAATGTTGTTATATTTAAGAATTTTATAATATTAAGACCTGTAAAGGAGGTCTGTTCCAATTAACCGGGCGTTGTGGGGGTGCTGGGCCATTTCTCACCTTCCCCACATGTACCTAACTTTTCGAACCCATTAGGGGGTTGGGGATTCCTTAGGAATCGAGTCATCCACCCCTTTCTTTTTACCGGCCCGTCCGGGTGGCGACTCCATTTTCTTGGACTTAGGTCCGTGTTCTCTAAGGCCCCGAGCCTAAACAATGCCGAAGTCGCAAGAACCATTCCATTGGGAGTGGGGGCAAAAATCCCAGCTAACACCATCTGGGGCAACAAAGAAAGAAAGAAGAGCCATAAGGCGGTGGTCTTTGCAATACATCACGTTCTATGGAGAGCTATATCGAAGATGGCCTGATGGTGTGCATTGGAGATGCTTGAGGAAGCCTGAAGTGGAGCATATCATGTCAAAAATACATGCGGGAAGTTACGATCCTCACATGAGTGATTTAGCCCTAGTTAAGAAGATAATTCGACAAGGTTACTACTGGTTGACCATGGAGAGGGATTGTATTGAGTTTGTAAAGAAGTGCCAATAATGTCATATGTATGGTAACTTGAATCACATGCCTCCTGAAGAATTACATTCTATGTCTTCACCCTAGCCTTTTTCCATCTGGGGTATCGACATTATAGGAGAGATACATCTGACAGCCTCAAACGGTCACCATTTTATTGTAGTAGCAGTAGATTATTTTTCGAAATGGGTCGAAGCCGAATCCTTTAACAAACTGGGCGCAAGTCAAAGGGCTAGATTTATTGAAAAGAACCTCATCTGCAGGTATGGGGTCCTGCACAGTGTGATATCAGACAATGGGGTACAGTTTCAAGGAGCAGTTAAGGATTTATTCTCAAAGTACTAAATCCATCATCACCGATCCTCTCCTTATAGACCAAAGGCTAGTGGTGCAGTAGAAGCAACAAATAAGACAATTAAGCAAATTCTGCCCAAGATGACCAAGACGTACAGGGATTGGTCAGAGATGCTTCCTTTTGCTTTGTGGAGATATAGAACAAATGTGTGAACACCGACTGGAATGACATTGTTCTCCTTGGTTTACAGAATGGAAGCAATATTGCCAATTGAAATTGAGATCAAGTCATTAAGAGTGGTCTTGGAAGCTGAACTGCCTGAAATAGAATGGGTAGTGAGCAGATACACATAGTTAGCTTTACTAGAAGAGAGAAGGTTAAAAGCACTATATCATCATCAATTGTATCAAAGGAAGATAGCTCGGGCTTATAATAGAAGAGTTATGATCAGAAAACTCAAAGTCGGGGTTTTAGTGTTGAAACAATGTAAGCCTAATGTATCTGATCCAAGAGGGAAGTTTAGGCCTAGCTGGGAAGGGCCATATATTGTGAAACAAGTCATGAATAAGGGTGCAGTGAAGTTATCAGACATGGATGGGAACAAGTTTAGTGAACCAGTGAACATTGACAGGTTGAAGAGGTTTTATGTATAAAAAAAAGACAAAAAAAAAGAAAAAAGGAAAAGAGCTCGCTAGGTTGAAAACCCAAAAAGGGCGGCCTAGGCAAAAGTTAGAGCAGTCCGCTAGTTCTGAAAACCCGAAAGGGCAGGCTAGGCAACAATTAGGGCTAAATGAGAGAAAATTGTCAATTAGAAAACCCGAAAGGGTTAGTTGGCAACATGAGTGATCTTGAGTATGCTGGCTTTATGTTTGGTTGTTCCCCAATTTAATAAAATGGAATTAATATTAAAAGTATTCTATGTGCACTGTTATAAGTATTTGACCAAATATGGATGAAATAAATGAACACAATAGCAAACGGTGATGACAAACTATAAAAGGAAAAGAAGCATCTTTTATTACTTTAATTATTTTTTCATCCTAACAATACACTCTCTGAATTGACAAATGTAAAATCTATGGCAGACAATAAGTGTAACGTGCAAGCCAGCTTTGCCTCAACCGATTCAAGTAGGCTTCAGTCAAGCAAGGCATGTCTAAATCAGGAGTGAATTCAGAATCACGAGGCTCAGCTCTGCACTGATGGCTAAGCCGGCGAGGATCATAGCAAGTACCTCGACGAAGAGCAACAAGAGGAACATACATCAAGTATGTCCGCATGGTAATACGAGAAATCTTCCACCAAGGTTCCAACCAATGGATGTTGACTTCAGCGCATGAGTGGATCCAGTCAGCATATGAAGAAGTAGGATGGAGTAGTTTCCTAGCGGAATGATTCTATGGCAGATATCTGGCAAAATCCATGGATGGAGTATCAAGCAAGCAGAGATGCTCCTGAAGCCAAATCTATGAGGAAAAATTAAATTAAAAAAAAGAGTCTGCTAAGTTGAAAACCCGCAAGGGCAGCTTAGGCAAAAATTAGGACAGCTCGCTTGTTCTGAAAACCCATATGGGCGGACTAGGCAAAATTAGAGCAATATAAAAAATATAATAAAAGACGTCCGCTAAGTTGAAAACCCACAAGGGCAGCTTAGGCAAAAATTAGGACAGCTCGCTAATTCCGAAAACCCGCATGGGCAGACTAGGCAAAAATTAGAGCAATAAAATTAAAAAAAGAGAGAGAGAAGAAAGAGAAAACCTGAATTGAAAACCCAAAAGGGCAGTTTGGGTAATTACCTAAAGCAACAACGGACTCCCGTTCAGTCTCTTTGACAATCCTGATTTAAGTTGGTCTAATCCAACTAAAGTCTTGGCTAAGATCACAGGTATCGGTGACAAGCCTCCTTCATTTGGTCCATTATATCCAATACTCATGGATCAATATCGCCGTCAGAAGAAACAAGCAAGAATTGGCCAAGCAAGCAAAGACAAAGTATATGTCCCCATACCTTAGTAGGAGCCAAATGAGAGAGACAAAAATCAATCAAGGGAGCAAGTAGAATTTTCTCACCTCTCATCAACTGTAGAACTTCGGCCTTTGAAATTTGAAATAACATCTGCATCTTCTGTTGAGTCTTGGAAATCAATATGGGTAACGCCATTTGTTGATTATTTGGATATCCAAGGATGGCCTCAAATTCTTCAATCAAGGGACATATTTCAAAGCCATTAATTTTAAATGTCCTAGAATCTACATTCCAAAAAGAAGCCATGGCATGTAAAAAGGAATGGTCCAATTTAACATTTTAAAAACACTTTAAAATATCAATCTTTGACCAAGACATTTGCTTCCAGTGAATGGTATCCATATTCTTAAATAGAATTTTTATTTTCTTCAAATGGAGTTCGGTCATCGTGGAAGGATGAAGGAAAATTAGAATTGATAAAAGGAGTTTTTATGTTGAAGTGGAAAATCTCTTGGTTTCTGTATGAAATTATAGCGTGAAAAGTAATTTATATAGAAGAACCCATGCTATTCCAAAATTGATAAGGAAAAAGAGTGAGACCGTGATGCATGAGGAAAAAGAATTAGCGAAGAAATTTCTTTAATTGTCGTGTTGCATTTGGTTTTAGCTAATTGGTGCGGCTGTGAATGTGAAAAGGGAAATTGCGGCGCAATAATTATGATATAAAAAAAAAAGTTGCAGTAAAATGAACATTATATCATTATTATTTCTATACATATTATACAATGTTTACTCAATTGATACAATATTCATACATTACTAAGAAGGACGTGGCAGGTCATCAAATAAAGCTCTGAAAAAATTATCGCCTGTTGGAGGAGGAGGCAAATCACTCGCCCCGAGTCCGCCCGAAGCAGGAGCACCAGAATCCCTATTACCTTGGAGTTTCGATCTATCATGGTCCTCATCAAAAGTAGACGAAAGGATCTCATGGTCATCAATTTGGGGGCCTCTAGATGAAGAAGCACCAGGATCCCTCATCCCCTGAAATCGGAAGTCTTAGAAATTTTATTCTGATTGATGATACAAATTTTCAAAATGGGAAACCTGCTGACGACTAGCGGCCAACTCTTCTTGAAGTTTTTTGTTTTGTTCTTCAAGCATCCACTGTGAGCCAGAAAAGGAAAGAGTAAGAGCATACATAATCATGCATACATATAGCATAAACTACTATGAAATAAGAAAACTTACCAGGTAATTCATGTCAATACCCTATGGTTGAGATGGCATATCTGGTGCACTAGAATGAGCAAATGAAGGAGCAATAAAAGAAGATCCAGCCTCATGTTCAAATGGGCCAGTAGCCTGCAACAATCATTAAAAAAATTAAAACAAGTTAAGAAAGAAGCGATTACAATGAAAAAATGATAAAAGTTTACCTAAGAAGTGCTAGCCCCAAGATGTGGAACAAACTCTCCTCCCTCTCCATGATGTTCCTCTTCATCTATATCCTCATTTTCTTTAGAAATCTCCCATACACCAACAGGAGATACGTCAAAGTTTAAAAGCTCAATTTAAATAAACTGGGTATAAGATGCACCCGGTGGATAGAGAAATGTTTCAACATCATAACCGTGCCGAGCCAACCACCATGCATTTTCTGGCATTGATGTAATATTTAAAGTATATTCTAGGCAATGCATTGGGATCCTCCACTGCTCGGGACTAAGAAACCACTCATATACTCTCTCTCCAAGAAACCAGCCACTAGACACAGGGTCGGCGATGACTCGGCGAGTATGTTGAAAAGGCAGTGCAGCATTCATGGAGGAAGTCTAGTTTATCCACTCTTCTGGGCTCCACCAAGACAAATTCACCTACAAAAAGACATAAGGTAAGTAAAATTTTATATAAATTTTAAAGTATACTAATGTTATCTTACCCGGGTCCCAGGTTAGGCAGCTCAAGACAAAGCGTTGGGTATGCACATGGTGAGAGCCGGGAACTTTTATACGCTCTGACAACCAAAAATTTAATCTTGGATACCCGACTCTCTCTCGGGAAATACCAGGCACCCTCACAAGATTATGCTTGTATGCCCATGCCTACAACAATAATAAAGATCAAATTCATGCAAGAATAAGAATGGAATTGACATTGGTGGAAGAAGAGTACCTCGACAACCGCCATAAAGCCAACAAAAGACTTCTTATTTCGGCAAATTTTGTCAAGGCCATGGTAAAGATAGCCAAGACCAGCCTCACCCCAGCAGTAAAGTGGTACCATCCTCATATAAGTAAGGGCCCTCAACACTGACAAATGGATGGCGGATTCGGTGCTGCCTAAAATGGTCAACCCGAGCAAATATAACAAAAATCCTCGAGCATACTGTTGGGCTGTGTCTCTGTGAACCCGTCCTTCGTAGTTCATCCAATAACTATGAATTGGCTCAATTTTTATCTTGAAAGACCCTTTATATAATGGTTCCATACAAATTAATTGTTGAATTTCTTTAAATGTTAGAATATCGTTGGTAAGAGGAACCGGAAGACCATCATACCGAATGACGGTTATAGCAGCAAAGTCGACCTGACCAATTGTCATCTCCCAATGGGCAAGTAAAAAGTATGAGTTGTGTCCAACCATCATTCTGCAAGCGCCTGGACTACGCTCAAGTCTATCGGATACTCCTCAGATGGTAATTGTAAGATGAAGCTCTCAAAGTCGCAATCTCGGATAATTTGCCTTACCCGAGAAGATGCTACATCATACCATTGTCAGGCTTTGTAGATACACCCTCCGTCCCGAATTACGCAATGATCACGCTAACACGGAGCCAAGTAAGTTAACAACAGGTAAGTATATCATTATTCTATCTACTTAAATTCTTAAATTAATATATTTTTTCTAAATTTTCTAAAAAATAGAAAATATAAAGAAAAAAAACAAATAAAAAATGAAAAAGAAAAAATGAAAAAATAAAAACAGAAAAAAAGAAAAAAATAATAAATAAATATATTAAAAAGAAAATAAGAACAAAAGAAAAGAAAAAATAAAAAAAATAAAAACGAAAAAGAAAGAAAAAAAACGAAAAAGAAAGAAAAAGAAAAAGAAAAAACACACAAAAATAAAAAATAATTACCTTGCTCTTTTGATTTGAACTACGATGAAGCGGCATCTCGGCTACTAGACCTATATTTTCATCTTCATGATGCCGAATAAACTCCAATAACTCAGCTTTAGAATGAGTTCCCGATCTTGAAGCATGTATTTTTTCAAAACTGTATGCTAAATTTGAAAGAATTATAGCTATGAACGAATGAAATTAACAAGTTTGTTGTGAATGAAACAAAGAAATCAGTTGTTTATATAGAGGAACGGCAAAGAAAAAATAAAATTCAAAAGTAAATTTCACTATTGATGAATAGTAAATTACTATTTATGAATAGTAAATAGTGCATGAACAGTGACTACACAGTAAATAAATAGAAAACTCAATTATTCAATTTAATCATTCAAATACTAGCGTGTATATAAATATTTTTGCACTTTTAAAATATTTTTATAAGAGGGGGGGGGGCAAGGAGAAGATATGTGCATAAAAAATTAGCTAAATTTTTTGCAAATAAAATTTATATATTACGGACTATAATTATTTTTTGCAGATAATTAAATCTCTGAGCTCGGGTCCAGAACACAAATTACCCTTAGGTCCCGAACCTAAAATCTCTTTTAAGTCCAGAACTTAGCTCGGGTCCAGAACCCAAATTACCCATAGATCCAGAACCTAAAATCTCTTTTAAGCCCAGAACTTAGCTCGGGTCCAGAACCCAAATTACCCTTAAGTCCTGAACCTAAAATCTCTTTTAAGTCCAGAACTTAGCTCGGGTCCAGAACCCAAAATATCCTTAGGTCCAGAATCTAAAATCTCTTTTAAGTCCAGAACTTAGCTCGGGTCCAGAACCCAAATTATCCTTAGGTCCCGAACCTAAAATCTCTTTTAAGTCCAGAACTTAGCTCAGGTCCAAAACCTAAAATCTCTTTTAAGTCCAGAACTTAGCTCGAGTCCAGAATCTAAATTACCCTTTAGGTCCAGAACCTTAAATTTCTTTTAAGTCTAGAACTTGGTTCGGTCCAGAACCCAAATTACCCTTAGGTCCAGAACCTAAAATTATCCTTGAGTCCAGAACTCAAACCGGGTCCAGAACCCAAAACCTCAACCATCTCAAAAATTAAGTCTTATTGCTTTTCACTCTCTTTTGCTGTAGTCTCGGATCGTTCAAGCAGGGGGCAAACTGTAGACCCTTAATTTTTGACCTTATCCGGTCCGTTATTTTTTATATAGTCCAAAATAATTTGTGGTATTTTAATTAAATAATATTTATTTTAGTATTTATTATTTATAATTTTTAATAAAAATAAAAAATGGTGAAGTTAATAAAAATATAATAATAAAAAATTAAAAAATTAAAATTAAAATCGGCGACGAAAAAATTGACAACTAAAAAATTTCGTCATCAAAGGTCCAATTGGCCAAGCCAATTCACCCACAGGAATTTCCTGAGGGCAAAATGGCCTTGGGCCAATTCGCCCACAGGAATTTCCTAAGGCGAATTGGCTAGCCGCCCAGCCAGCGCCCGCAGTCGCTCGCAATTTTTGCCAGCTCTCGCAATAATGCCCAGCCAGTCCTCGCAAATCCTCGTAGTCTTAGCCAACGCTCGCAGTTTTCGCTAGCAAAATTTTTCAATGCAGTTTTTTTCAAAACCAAATTCTATTTGGTTTTGGTTTCTTTTCCTAATTAATTTTAGTTTCCTTAAACGATTAGAAGTAGGCTTATGATTTTTCTTTAAAACTCAGAATATGGGAGGGGAAAATTTGTGTGATCAAAAATTGGACTTTTTGAACTTGGATTGGATCGGAGTAAAAAACAGAAAACCCTAGCCAGAGAAGATTAGCAACAAGCAAGAAATCAAGAATTCATCAAAGGTAGCCACACTGCCTTTGTCTTTGTTCATCCAGAAAGCAATTTTTGGTGGAACCAATTACGCAGGTTTGATCTTTAATCATAGATTATATATTTACGGTAGCTTTGTTTCTTTGATTAATAAGAACATGCACACAGTACTTTGATCCTTAAATGTGTAGTAATTTGATCTTTGTTTCAATAACTTAAATTGTTCCTTATTTTTCCAAAAACCCTAAAAAGTACTCTTCTGTTTCCAAAAACCTTAAGAACCCTAATTTATTTCTTCTGTTTCCAAAAACCTTAAGAACCCTAAATTATTTCTTCTGATTCCAAAAACCTTAAAAATCCTAAATTATTTCTTTTGTTTCCCAAAAACCTCAAAAACCCTAATTTGTTTCTTTTGTTTCCAAAAACCTTAAAACATCAAAAATCCTAATTTGTTTCTTCTGTTTTTAAAAACTTTAAAAACCTTAAATCGTTTCTTCTATTTCCAAAAACTTTAAAAACCCTAAACTGTTTTCCTCTAACTTTTTTCCAAAATTTTCAAATGTTTTCTTAAATCTTAAAACCCTAGTTCTCTTTACATTTTTTAAAAATCATAATTATTTTATAAAGTTCTAAATTGTTTTCTTAAATCCTAAAATCAAATATGTTTTCTAAAATATCAAAAAACCCTAATTCTCTCAAAACTAATACGGTAAACCCTAGTTTCCCTAAACCCTAATCTTTAAAACCTTAAAATCTTATGACAAATAAATCTAAACCCTAAAACTCAATACAGTAAACCTAAAATCACAATTCAGTAACCATGAATTACAAACTCTAAATGTCTTAAGATTCTAAAACCCTAATTTTATGTTGTCACCCTTAAACCCTAATTTGATTAACTAAAAAACCTTACTACCTTCTTAAATTCACAAAACCCTAATCCATTCCAATTTTCTTAAACCTTTACAGTAGCCTAAAAAAATAACAATAATAATGTTAAAATTCCAAAACCCTAAATATTAATTAAAGAACTTTAAATAGAAACAGTAAACCCTAATTTGTATCTTTACTTGCTTTATTTTTATATTTGATTATGTAGTCTATTATATGTTTTGGTGGTTGATTTATTTAATTTCAATGCTTGATTTATTTAACTTATCATGGATGGATGTTTTCTTTATTGTTATTATTTGTTTGTTTTAGTATTAAAAGTGTAAGAGGTATGTTTCCACATTGTGGGTACCTCATTAGTTAAATATCATGTAATTTAAATAGTTTTTATATTTTAGACCAATGTAAAGGACATGTTTCTACCTTTTGGGGAGTGTCCTATTAGTTTAGACATGGATGATGTAAGGACATGTTTCCATCTTCGGATGAGTGTCCATTTATTTGCTTTGTTTGGACATTGCTTTGATTTTAGTATAACGATGCTTTATTTCAATTGTTGCATGTAATATGGATAATATTGTTATACTTAAGAATTTTATAATATTGAGACCTGCAAAGGAGGCCGGTTCTAATGAACCGGGCATTGTGGGGGTGCTGGGCCATTTCTCACCTTCCCCACATGTACCCAACTTTCTGAACCCATTAAGGGGTTAGGGATTCCTTAGGAATCAAGTCATCCACCCCTTCCTTTTACCTGGCCCGTCCGGGTGGCGACTCCATTTTTTCCGGGCTTAGGTTCTTGTTCTCTAAGGCTCCAAGCCTAAAAAGTGCCAAAGTAGCAAGAACCATTCCACAGGGAGTGGGGGCGAAAATCCCCGCTCACATATTATTATTATTATTATTATTATTATTATTATTGAGGATGGAACAATATTATTATTATTTGTTCATGTCACTATTATATTTTAATATTAATCCATACTTTAACTATTCTACTAGTTTTGACTTCTAGATTTAAATCAAATTTGTAATCATGAAATTTCTTTATTAATTATTTAGTCTATACTTAAATTAGTTATATTTTATATGTATATGTATATGTATATCTCTATTATATATATAAATACAGACATACACACACATAGTCCCAATTAGAATATCAATTAATTGTTAATAAGTTATGTATGATACCATTATTAATTTAGGACGACCTAATCCATAATCTTGTTCTTAACTAAATTTTGTTAATAATTTATATAAATCACATTTTATTCTCTAATCAATACCTTTGAGCTCAAATTTCACATTTTTTTATTCCATTTCGTTATTTTAATTCTCTCTCTTCATCAATTTCCTATTAATTAGTCTATATACTAATTTTATATAACTTAAAAAAAATTTCCTTTCTTTTACGTTCTATCCTTTTGAATGTATCCTTCTTTTCTATTGAGTTTGATTCATTTGATCATTAGTTATTTTATGCAACGTATTAAGAATAAGTGCAAAGTAAGATCATAACACGAAAGTAAAATCAAAATAGGAACTTGGAATATTGGATCTCTTACAAGTAAATTGTGGGAACTTGTTGACACTATGGAAAGAAGGAAAATCAGTATTGCATGCATTCGAAAGACTAAATGGGTTGGTGGAAAGAGTAAAGAAGCTGAGAACACATGATATAAGGTGTGGTATACTAGAGTAGACAAAAAAAAGAATGGAGTTGGTATAATTTAAGATCGGAACCTAAAGGGGATGGTTGTAGCAGTGAAAAGAGTAGGTAATATGATCATTTCAGTAAAACTTGTGCTATAAAATGAGACTATCAACAAAGTTAGTATTTATGCTCCTCAAGTTGGATTAGAAGGGGAATGCAAGCAAAAATTCTAGGAGGATATGGATGAGCTTATGCGAGAGATTATGAATAATGAGAATATCTGTATAGGAGGAGACTTTAAATGAACATGTAGGAAAAGATAGAGTACGTTTGGAGGATATACAAGGAGGTTGTGGTTTTGGAATTAGAAATGAAGAAGGCCAGAGTATACTTGATTTTTCTATAGCTTACTGTTTAATTTTAGCAAACACATATTTTATAAAAAGGAAATCACATCTAGTAACCTTTAAAAGTGGGCAAAATGGAAGCCATATTGACTTCATACTTACAAGAAAAAGCTAATCAAACTTGATGTAAGGTTTGCAAGGTTATTTCAAGTGAGGCATTGACTACTCAACATAGGTTAATGGTGTTGGATGTCAAGATTAAGAGTTGGACTAGTAGGCCAAGAAGAAACAAAATTCCCAAGATTAGGTGGTGGACTTTAAAAGGTGAAAAACAATTAATGTTTAAGGATGAGTTGGTTAAAGCTGGAGGTTATGATGTGGATATGAATATGTCAGCAAATTTTTTGTGGATGGGCATGTCTACAATGATTAAAGGAGTAGCTAAAAAAGTACTTAGAGATTCTAAAGGATATGGGCAACCCTCGAGGGAGTCTTGGTGGTGGAGGAAGTGTAAAAAGTAGTGAAAATTAAAAGGGAATGGTATAAGAGTTTTCCAAAGTGTAGTGATAATGATGCTTTTGAGCATTATATACAAACAAAAAAGGATGTTAAAAAGGCAATTAGACAAGCAAGAGCATAGTCTTTAAAGAGTTTGTACGAAAAACATAGATTGAAGGAAGGAGAAAAGAATATTATAAATTGGCTAAAATAAGGGAAAGGAAATGTCAAGAATTAAACTAAGTTAAGTGCATCAAAGATGAAAAGAATAGAGTCTTAGTTCAAGAACAAGATATTAAGGAAAGATGGAGAAGTTATTTTGAGGAGCTTTTTAATGGAAACCATAGTGAAAACATTGAGGGTTTGAATGACGTAGTCGAGAAAAATGTAAAGTATACTTGACGAATTAGATTCTCTAAAGTAAATGAAGCTTTGAAAAGAATAAAAATTGGTAAAGCATGTGAACTGGAAGGAATACCCATTGAGGTATGGAAATGTTTAAGAGATGAAGGAATTGTGTGGCTGGCGACTTTGTTTAATAAGATCCTAAGTATGAAGAAAATGCCTGATGAATTGAGACAAAGCAGTTTGATACCTATTTTTTAAGAATAAAGGAGATATTCAAAATTGCTTCAATTACAGAGGTATTAAGCTTATGAGCCACCCCATGAAACTATGGGAGAGACTCGTGAAACACTGTTTGCATTTGGATACTTGTATCTATCCAAACCAGATTGATTTTATTCCTGATTGATCCACTATGGAAGCTATCTTTCTTATTAGAGATGAGATGGAAAAATATAAAGAGATGAAGAAGGATGTACATATAGTTTTCATTGACTTGGAGAAGGCTTATGATAGAATTCTTAGAGCATAGGGGGATTTCTATAAGATATATCCAATTCTTAAAGGATATGTATGATGGAATTATCACTAGTGTCTGCACTATTGGAGGGGATACTAAGGATTTTCCTGTTTCTGTTGAGTTACATTAAGGTTCATCTTTAAGCCCTTATCTCTTTCCCTTAGTCATGGATGAGCTAACAAGGCATATACAAGATGATATCCTTTAGTGTATGATGTTTACAGATGATATTGTGTAATAGATGGGACTCAAGTAGGAGTAAGTTAAAAGTTAGAGTTATGAAGAAGTACTTTGGAATCAAAGGATTTTAAGCTAAGTAGAATAAGACTGAGTATATGCATTGTAGATTTAATAACACGAATTGAGAAGGAGACGATGTTATTTTAGATAGAGTTGCAGTACCTCAAAGCACTCATTTTAAATACCTTGGCTCTATTATTCAGGAGGATGAAAGTTGTGACAAAGATGTAAGTCATAGGATTAAAGTTGGTTTGATGAAGTGGAGGAGTGCTACAGGAGTGTTATGTGACCGAAAGATGCCAGTTAAATTGAAAGAAAAATTCTATCGCAATGCAATACGACCCATGTTGATATATGGTAGTGAATGTTAGGCTGTAAAAGGACAAAACATGAATAATATGCATGTTGCTGAGATGAGAATGGTAAGATGGATGTGTGGACATACTAGAATTGATAGAATATGAAATGAGTGCATTAGAGAAAAATCATCGGTAGTGCCTATCGAGGATAAGATAAGAGAGCATAGATTGAGATAGTTTGGCCATGTAAAATATAGACCTAGTGATTCGTCAGTTA
The DNA here is from genome assembly GCA_947685225.1 of Garcia nutans. Classification (NCBI taxonomy): domain Eukaryota; kingdom Viridiplantae; phylum Streptophyta; class Magnoliopsida; order Malpighiales; family Euphorbiaceae; genus Garcia; species Garcia nutans. The sequence continues at coordinate 22,362,688 of CANTUV010000007.1, read as the reverse complement.
GAAAAACTAAACTAGTTAAAGTAGAAATAGCTAAGAGAGACAGGAGTAGACCTAAATTAATTTTGACAAAAGTGGTATAAAATGATCTTACTGTTTTACATTTATCAGAAGAGGTAGCTCTAAATCTACTTGAGTGGAAAAGAAAAATCCATATAGCCGATCTCAATTGACTTAGGATTAAAGCTTTATTGTTATTTTTATTTTAAAGCTTTATTGTTATTTTTATTGTATTAATATAATTGCAATTATGTCAATTTTTAAACCACAATCATATTACCATTATATTAATCTCTTTTCTCCTTTTTTGGGCTCGGTCACTGCCAATTCTTAATTCTTTGGAATGGCAATGGGGTGGAATGAGGGTAAGGGAAAAATCTCCATCCTTGTCTCTGTCTTTGGCAGAGAATCCCTCCCCCATTCCCTACCACACAAATGGTGATAGATTTGCCCTCATCCTTGCCTCTGTGGGGATCCTCGTAAAGAATCTATATTTTTTATTTTTAAAATCAAAATTTAAAAATATAAAAAGTTAAAAATATATACTAATTGCACATAATAAAATAATAATCTAATAATCATATATAATAAAATTCAAAAAATACAATAAAATAAAAATACAACAATTAAATTTATTCTACATAATAAAAACACATATATAATATATAAAGAAGGTGCAAATATACCCTTCAACTTATCACATAGGTCAAATTTTGCCCTATTTATTTTTCTTGGCTCAAATAAATCTAGATTTTTGGAAAACCAGCTTTTTAAGCCCCTCAATTAATAATAATTTTAACGTTATTATATCATAGGGAAAATATGTAAATATACCCCAAAACTTATTACGCGGGTATATTTTGACTTTTTTTTGCTCAATTATGCCTAAATTTTGGCAAAAACAACTATTTTAACCCTCGAGCAAACAAAAAATTTAACACCGCTAAATTAGAAGAATATATGGACCAACTTGAAATAAAAAAATATTTTTTCACATAAAATAATTAAATATTATTAAAAAAGGGAAAATATGTATTTTTTCCTCTGATGTTATAGGAAGGGTATAAATTTGTCCTTAAACAAAATTTGGATACAAAAATATCACAATTTTGGTAAAACCTATTATTTTTTCCCCTCCCTTAATAGTTGATTTTTTTTCGTTAATAATATCTAATGTGGACTATTAAAACTGACAAAATTAAACTAAATTAAATATAATAGTGGGCCCTATAAAAAAATTAATATGAAATGTAAAAAGAATTTTTTTCTCCAGATTTCACATAACTATTCCATGAAGCAATTTCTAAGAGGCATTTCATCAAACAACTTGTGTGCATTACTCATACTGCCCATAAAACTTCTTTTGCTAAATTTTTCTTCACTTTCTCTCTTTCCAAACAATGTACAATGATAGAGGCCAAATCAATTAAATAAAAATTGAAGACTAATCTATGCAGTTTCATTTGTAAAAGCATATGAAATAAAAATAAGCTATGCAGCAAAAAGATAAAATCAATGGCAGCAAAAGAAAGTATATGAATCAAAGACTAAACTATGTAGAGAAAATATCAAATCAATGGTAGTAAAAGAAAGTATATGAAGACTAAGCTATGCAGTTTCATCAGTGTAATTTCATCATCATCATTATCATTGCCACCAACATCATAGGAACTCTGTTTAGGCGACCAAGGTTTTTCATGAACAAAATAGAGAGTTGATATTGTAATTGTTTGTCTGTTTGGTTACTCAAAAAGTGCTATTAATTTTCCAATGTCGACTCCAATCACATAGCAAACTTGGCCAATCACTCCTTTTATAGTGAACTCGTCGACAAAGCAGTTTTTCAATATGGATGCCCCAAAGTTGTTTAATAGATAACTCCTCCAAAGTCGCATAGTGATCCGACACTACTTAATAAACAACTCTTCTCCACCGCCTTCGGCTTTATTATTATACTGGAAATATGCAGGTGGAAGAGCAAACAAGTAAATGGTGGAAAATGAAAAGTGATTGAAGTAATGGGTGATTATGCAAATGGATAAATATGGTGACTTTAATTGATAAAAAATTTGAAAATTCAAAATTTAATTTAATTGTTAAATGCCTATTATCGGAATTGGTGATTTTACAAAATTGGAAAAATTGGTAAATAAATAAGAACATGAATTCTAAGAAGACCCAATAGATTTTCCATGAAGATTTGTAGAAAAAATAAGAACAAGAAGACAAAGAAAAGAAACAAAAACTAAGAAAAAAAAAAAGAAAGCAAAATTGATGAAAAGTATATAAAGCTTGATTTTTTGCATGATGAAAGATCAAGATAGGGAAGGATATGAAGAGAAGGAAAGATTCTGGTGGTAAATGTGTTGTTAAATTTCTTTATTTTAATTTTTTTCAAGTTATTTAATTATTTTAAAATAAGAAAAGGTCCAAAGATAAAAAAAAATATAGGGTCCACTAGAATTATATATTAATTTATTTATATTTTACTATGCCATGTCAGATGTAACTAACAAAGTCAACATTAGTTAGAAACGTCAGTTAACAGAAGGGCAAAAATAATAGGTTTTGCAAAAATCTTTATATTTTTGTCCCTAAATTTTGTTTTATATTTTTGTTCCTAAATTTTGTTTTATATTTTTGTTCCTAAATGTTGTTTAAGGGAAAATTTATATCTTCACTATAACATCATGGGTAAAAATGCACATTCTCCCTAAAAAAAAAAGAAATCATGGTGTCTTATTACAAAAAAAAAAGTCATATATCTCTTCATAATTATGAAATTTTATTTTAACTTTCTACAATTATAAAATTGTTTAAGAGGTTTGAGAAAAACAAAGAAGAGAAACAAGGGATATTTTCATTCATTTTCCTTTTGCTGAAGAAATCTCAAAATCTTCACTATAGTTGACTTCCAAAGAACTCAAACCAGCTCCTCCGGGAGTGGGGATGAAAATCCCCTCTCACATATGGTATTTTGAGTGCTACAAATTATCGAGATATGATATATTCTCTTGGTAAATGTATAATTGATGGCATATTAAAAGCCTCATTTACTTATAAAATATAATATCTCTTAATAAAATTTAAGAATATAAAATTTATGCAACATTTTGAGCTCTACAAATTACCAAGAGATGATATATTCTCTCGATAAATGTACAATCGGTGGCATATCAGAAATCTCATCTACTGAAAGAATATAGCATCTCTTGGTAAAATTTAAGAATATTAAATTTTGAGCACCTAAAATTATCAAGAGATGATATATTCTCTCGGTAAAAATTACAATTGTGACATATCAAAAATCAAATTTACCTAGAGAATATAGCATTTCTTAGTAAAATTTAAGAATATCAAATTTACGCAGTATTTTGAGAGGCATGTATAGTTACCAAAAGAACATTTTATTTATCTATAATTTAATTAATATTTTAGTTTAGACTACATATTAGAAGTTATAGATGCTGAGAGATGTAAGTTTTTCTTGGTAAACTAAAAACCCTAATAAAAAAAATAATGATTTACTAAGAGACTTAAATGTCTCTCAGTAAATTTAACCCTAGATATAAAAGCACTCTTTCTTGTTCTCTATCACTCATCTTTATTCTTTCCCTCAAACATATTTTCTTCTTCTCCCTTGATAATTGCATATTAAACATCTATTTTTCTATTAGTTTTTGTATGAAATTGAGTTGAATTAATTTATTCTAAACTTATTTTTGTGTTCTAATTTTATTATTTTTAGCAGAACTCAGTTTGAATTAATTTTTGTATGATTTTTGCAAGTAGAAATTTTAGATATATTGGACCTTTAAAGCTTCAATGATGATTTTGGTGATGATAGAATTTGAGATTGGAAAAGTTGTCTTCGTAAAGTTTGTAGAGGATATCTCAAGCAGTCTAGAGAGGTCTTGATCATTAAAATCAAAGATCATATGTACCTCTAAATAATAAGATGAAATTAGGCCTGAGATGCTGAAGTAGAATTTCTGTCAGAACCATTAAAAGTAATTAGGCCATATCTTGTGTTTCCAAAGATCGATTTAAGTTAATAAGAAACCTAAATTTATCTATACTTCAAGAGCTACAACTTTGATGAAGGAGTCAGGCTAAGATAATGTTATTATTTGAAAGTAAATTGCCTTACAAAATACAACTCAAATTCTGTAGAAGTAGAATGCAATTAGGAGTCTTTTTTAGGTAGTTTGATATTGTTAAAACATTTGGTAATTTGTTATTTAAGAAGACCAGACTTAGAACGTAGGGGGAGGTTTGAAAAAGTATTTTTAGGTTTTTATTGATACAAAAAAAAATTTCAGAGAGGAGATTGTAGAGAGATAAACCAAGAGATTGGAGTTTATCTATAGTTCAATTAAAAGATTTTTTTTTCACTTCCCTTAATTAATTCTATTTCAGTTTTAATTTGTGTTTACTATGTTTAATTTAGTTAATATAATGTGTTTTCCTATTAGTATGAGTGGCTAAATTCATTATCTAGAATATTGATGAAATGTGATTGATTGTTTGATATATGTTTGTGGTCTATTTTTTTATTCATGTAATTCTATTATTGAGCCTAATGCTTGTAATTGCTTGGCCACCATTTGCATGATTCTAGATTAGTACATAAGTATAAGAGGAATATTCATTGATGGGAATTAGGTAATAGAATCATAAGAAAATAATTATTATAAGAGTATTCAATTTAACTTGTATGGAATTATATGAATGATTGACTCTTAATAAATTGATTATAGGTTGTTAAGGCTATTGAGAAATAGGTTAATGATTTCTAATTAATATATTATTATGTCTTAAGAAAGAATAATAATAATTTAAGAATCATTTGTCCATAACATGAATAATTAAAATGGGATTAATAGACCCAAGAAATTATCATTCAATTATCACATGAATTCAATATTCTAAGGTTTTTATTTGATTGTTATCTTTCTTGAATTAAATTGTTGTTAATTAATTTAGATTTAGAATTATTTTTCTTCTTAATTACTTCATTATTCGATTGCATAAATAGTGATTAAGTTAATTCTGATTGGTAATTACTAAACACTATCTGTGGAAACAATATCTTATTTCATAACTATATTACTTGAATACGATTCTGTGCACTCGCAGATTTTACATATCATCCCTTAAAAATCTTCTTCTCCATTATCCTTGCACTGTTAGGATCTCAGTGAATGATTTCCATCTTTCTTCTCAATGGGTGGAATTATTATATAGTTATTTTTGCTTCTCAATCAATTAGTTTTTTCTCACTTTATTATTTTTTTTTAATCTTTGTTAATTTTTTTCCTTGCTCTTTATTCGTAATTTTTATTTTTTTTAATTTTTCTTATTTTATTTCTCAAGTTTCAATGATCTTAGGGGGTTAATTTTTGTTAAATGTAAATTTATGTGTTAAATGTTGATTTTCTATGATTTTAGGCCTAATTTTGAATTTTTAGTTTAAATAAATTAATTTTTAGAAATTATTAACAAATTAAAAATTATTTGTTGATTACAATTATTTAGTGTTGATTAAAAAACGGTTATGCTAATTTATATTTTTTCTGTTCTTGAATAATTGGGGCTAAATTTTTGTTTCTATCTAAATTAATTAACTTTTAGAATTTTTTTGAAAATCCAAAATTCTATTTATGTGTTAAATGTTAATGTTAATTTTCTTTGATTTTTTAAAAATAATTAGTAATTCATTATTTTAATTTTAAATAATTCATTAGGGTTAATTTTTGTTTTTATTAATTTATACAATTTCTAAAAATTAATTAATATAAACATAAATAGAAAATAATATTATTTATGTTTGAATTTTTCTGCTTAAATTTTTCTATTTGGATTAATTAATTTTTGGAAAATAATATTTTATATGAAATTAAAACAATTTATTAATTTTTTTATTTTTTAATAAATTTGATAATTTATATTCTATTAATTATTGAGTTAATTAATTTGTGAATTATGAATTTTTGTTAATTTTATATGAATTAGTTAATTGTGTTTTAGGGCTAATCATATAGAAATGATATTAGCTTTTTAAAAAATAATTTGAGTAAAATCTCTTCATGCTAATTTATATTAAATTAATTAGAAATTATGGTTAAATTTTTTCATATTTAGATAAGTATTATTTGTGCTGTAATTTTTGTATAATTTTTATAATTGATTATTAGGATAAAAAATTAATTTTTGTCAATTTGGTTTAAAATTTTAATTTTTTATATATAATATAGTCATTTTTTGGTGAAAAATAATTATTAAATATTATATTGATTTTTCAATTATTAGGTAATAGAATTTAGTTGAATACCGTATTATTTTTTGTTATATTTTGAATAATTAGGTAACTTTTTGATTGTTGTATATGAATGTTGATATTTATTTTTAATTTTGTTCATAATATCATTTGCTACCTTATGATTTTGTTATTGAAGTGTATTTCAATTTGAATATAAGAAGTGCTTGTAAAAATTGTGTGATTGTTAATGAAGTCGAATGATGTAAGGGTAAAATATTAGATGTATATTTTTTTTTTCTTTGCAGGAACATTAAATATTACGTTGAGTTATGTAAATTTAATTTCATAAACTTTAAAATGCATAAATAAAAAAAATTAACTGGCAATATAGGTGTAATTCCACCTGTTGTCCCAAACTGGCAACCAAGAGGGGAGGGGGTGAATTGGTTATTTGAATAATGATGGTAAATTTAAAACTTAAAAAGCAAGAGATGAAGAAGATGCAGATGGAGATGGAATAGAGTTTAGAAGAAAGAACACAAAGAATTATAGTGTTTCAGCTTTACCTCAATCCTACATCCACTTCATTAACAACTTGTTAAGGTTCCACGAGTACTGAGTTTTTACAAGCTTAACTCTAACTTGGTATTTTCTCTAGCTCACACCAGACTATAACAATGGTTTGAGATCAATTCTCAAGACCCTTACAAGAGTTTTCTCAGGCTTACTCTCACAACCTAAGTGTTTCTATGCTCATACTCAAACTTATATGGTGTTTAATGCTCACACCTAACACTTTAAGATTTTTGATGTTTAATCTTTTGATCTTTAGACCAAATAATAAAAAATATTGTTCTATGAAATTATAATAGTAATCAAAATATTCTCTAACCGCAAAAATAAAGTTTAATATGGTATTTATAGCCATTTGTCTTAATATAGCAATTTGAAGTGGTTCCCACATATTTAGTGCTTGTCTTCCACTAATTCTATGTTCAGAGCTCAGCACGATGGGCGGCCACAATGTTTGAATGCTCTATGTAACGATTAGTTCTAATGGTCAAATCTCGGTGTTCAACAAAATCTAGTTGCCCATACCTTAGTGTGTACAGTAATTTAGGCACGGAGTGTGATCACTCGATATAATATTATCGTTGAGTTCAAATTCTTTATCCATGTGCATTAGTTCGAGGTATTTGGTGCTAAGATTTGAATTTTCCAGACTTGTGCTATCGCTCGGTCCTTTAGTATGGTAGCACAAGGTTTTGAGCATTGAGAAAGCACCGCAAGAGCTGTCCGCTATCTCTTCTGTTCTTTTTATTATTTTAGCTCTTTGTTACATGCAGTCGCTCGGGCTTCTTGGGCTGTCATTAGAAGTTCTGGCATCCCGACTTCACTGCTTATCGAGACTGTTGTCCATTCTGTGAGTTTATGAATTTTCACCTTGACCTGGTGCGGTCGCTCAGTTTGCGTGTTCGGTCGCACGACTTCTGGGAGTCCTTACTTCACCGCTCACTGAGAACGCAATCCTTTCTGTAATTTGTGAACTTAGTTTAGTTGCCATAGTAGCTCTGTATTGAGCTACACTGCATGGTTAGCTCTGTTGTTTCGGCAAACTATTTTTAGCTTATTTAGGTTGGTTCTCTTAGCTCGACAATTCTAAATCTAGCTTGGCACTCTATGTTTCAATTCGGTTCTCTACTCGGCATATGTGTATATCTATTCAATTTTTCTTAGCTCGATAGATCTGTATGATAGTTTGGTTTTGTGCTTGTGCTGCATTTATATGGTCTCGTCACACAGGAGCTCAATTTCTGCATAACAAACTTAACAGACTTGTTTGAAATTATTAGTTCTTTATCAATTTGATTGTCAATGATCAAACTAGAGTTTGATTGTCCATCAATCTCAACAATCTGCCCCTTTTTTACTTTGGCAATCAAGTTGAATTTAGGTTAAACATAATTAAATACATAAAGCAATTAATGCATTCAATTCTTAATACCATTGATGTATAATTTTCTTGATACCAATTTGTTTTCTTTTCTGGTTTATCTCTCCCCCTTTGACAATTAAGTCATTTAAATTCAATGACATATATATTTCTCTCCCTTTGACAAAAGTAAAAAGAAAATGAAAGCAAAGAAAATGAAATTTATTGATACCAATAAATGAAAGTACAAGAGGAAACTAAATTTGATTCCAATTGAAAGAAAATACAAGAAAATGATTAATCTAAAACTTTTTCTTTCCTTTTCTTGATAGTGGAGGAGGAGTTGGAGTTCTTTCATCATTATCACCAAGAGAAGGAGTTGGAGATGAGTTATGTGAGGATGGTGAGGATCCTTCATAAGGACTTTCAATATGCTCACTCAGATCCCATTCACTTGTATCACTTGAGAAAGATCAAATTTCCCTTGGAAGTCATATATGTCATGATGAATATGGGAAAGGAGATTAACCTTTTTGTTGAGTTTTGTGATTCTCTTCATGACATCCTTCTTAAAATATTTAAATTGTTTTTGGAGAGAAGATATGGACTTTAGGATAAGTTTTAGAGTTTTGTATGATTCATCTTTTTCTTTGGTGAAAGGTTTAGGAGGGTGCTTGTAACACACCCATACTCTATATAAGTACTATACATATACCAAGTATACATACAATACGTATATAAAGTATAAGAATGTCACTTTTCGTTTCCAATTAAAAACCTTTATCCAAGTTTAAGCAATATTGCATTAATTTAAAGAGCATTTACAAAAATCATTATTCTTATCAAAAATACAACATAATTAAAGTCACACATGTATGCATCACCTTCTAGTTGGTCTCGAGACACTCTTACCCTTCTCGTGGCATAACAGCTGGACTTCCAGATCAACCACATAACCACCTGCGCGATTACACCACCGCGCTAAGCCCGAGAGCTTAGTAATACAAATAAATATAAAATATATATACTTTACATAAAGATCATACCTTATACTTTTAGCATCATGTTTTATTGTTTTCTTACCCTGTTTTCCTTTCTCAAAGCATTCTTCATATATTCCCACTGATCTCATAAATCATACACATATTTACATAGAACATTCGCAAAACTATACTTACCATTTCTATCTCATATACAGATACATATACATCATTTTAACAAATCACTATTCAATGATCTATCCAAACCTTCATGAGAACAATTCTCGCAAATTCCACATTCATAAACATTTTACACATCATACTATATTCTCATAAACTCATATCTCAACAAAACTCCTCAAGCCATATTCATTTTCAATATATCATTACACACATTACCAAATCATACTTCATAACATTATTTTATTCACAAATTTATCAATCATGAAACACACTTCCAACAAAAGCAACCATAGATCTCATTACTCATTTAGTTCAACATTTGGATATCACATTAACAACAAAGACAGACTCGGGCCCAAACAAAACACTAACATGCCATTCCATTATCAGAGTTAATGCTTTGGTTTAATCATCACATTTATCATTATCCCAACTAGGCTTCAAGGATTTAGGTTCAACCAAGCTTCAAGGGGAACAAAGCATGCTAAGTATCAACCCAACTTGGCTTCAAGAACCAATCCAACCTAGCTTCAAGGGTTGTAACATCTCAATTAGGCTTCAAGGATTTGACCCAACCAAGCTTCAAGGGGAGTAAAACATGTTAAACTTCAACCCAACTTGGCTTCAAGGATCAAGTCCAACCTAACTTCAAGAGATTGTTACTCATATTAGGCATGCCACCAATAACAAACTCTGAAAATGGAATAACACATTAGCTATACAATTCATTTATCAATTTCATTCTCAATTGAATTATCATAACTAATAACAATGGCTTCACATGTCATTTGAATCATCATAGCCAATAACAATGTCTTCACATGTCATTTGAATTATCATTGCCAATCACAATGGCCTCATATCTCAATTTATGTTATAACCATTCATTATTCGAGTATACATAATCAATTACCCCATCATATCACTCACATTATACATATCGCATCATTAGTATCACATTTCAAATACATTATTCATATAACACATCACCATTCACAAGACTTACAATGCATAGTACATAACCTTGTTCATATAATATCATATGCATTATCAAATGTAAGTTCAATTCCAATCATTTAAGAAGAACAAAAACCAAACACAGTAACCAACACACCCAAGGGACACGGCCAAGCTTGTGGCCGTGTCTCTCAATCCAACACTTCAGTAGCAAACACGGGCACAGGACACGGCCAAGCTTGTGGCCGTGTCTCTCAAAACAAATTGGCAGTGACCAACACTGGCATAGAACACGGCCGTGTCTCCTCAAAATCCACCCAACACGGCCAAAATTCCCTTGACTTGGCCGTGTCTCTCATGAATTGGCCGTGTCTCTCCTTGCTTTTGGCCGTGTCACTCATGGATTGAAACCCTAACATACACAAGTCTCCTCTAATTGCACTCAAACTCATCATACACAAAATAGCATGGTTCAAATGAATGGAATCAATGTTCTAAACACAAATTCTACATGTTTATCACAATATTCACCTTATTAAAACACATCCACAAAACATTTAAACACATACTATCTCAAAACCCTAAAACCAACATCCTTCTCCATCTTCCAAAATCAACATCCACCACTTTCAACAACACCACCTATTTAAACTCTTAACTTAAAACCAAATTTAAAACTTGAAAACACATTACAAACACATCTCATCATCAAATCAACAAACCCTCATTAACTTCAAATACCACTTCAAAAGAATAAAAGAAATCAAAGAAAAGAACTTACCTTAGTTATAAACTTCTTGAATCATCACTTGATCACTTAATCTTCCTTCAATTTAAGCTTAACTCTTCAAGATCTTCTCTTTGTCTCTTGCTTTCCTTTGTCTATAGAGGAGCTAGCCAATAATGGAGAAGAAGAAATCATGAAGAAAACAAAGTCAATTCTTCTTTAAATCTCCACCAAGAGTTTTTAACCAAACAATTACCTATATACCCTTATCCATTTAACTAACCTCTTGTCTCTTATATGCCCATATAAGTAATTTCACCTATCACAAATGAAAATATCTTCTTGCATTGACTCTCCCTTGACCAACTTATATGTTATATATATTATCATATAAACAACATATACATTTCTCTCTAAACCCTCTTTTCTCCCAAAACACATATACATAAGCATTCACTTTCCAATTCCTTTTTTTTCTTTCAAATCAACATATACATTCAATCCCATTTAAAACAACAACAACAACAACATCAACAACAACAACATTCAAAACTTCTAGGGCATATATGGGGATATTACAGTGCTCAACTTGAACATTGATTGGTTCACCTTCTTCTTCCATAAAATGATACCTAGGTCTCTTCTTTTCCCTTTGGATAACTCCCTTGCTACCAAATGTATACTCGTAGTGATTATCAACCTTTTGAATACATCTAGCCTGTTCAAGATAGTCTAGGTTGATGGAGTTTGTAGATGGATAAAAGGAATCACTTAGGATTGCAAGATTTTCAACGGTTAAGAGTCCTAAGTGTCTAGCGAATTGAATAATTTAGTTAGATAAAAAGAAGGTTTCCACCTTAAAATTTCCCATGATGTATAAAGGTGTCAATGAGAAATCTAGCACTTTGGATTGGCTCATTATGCACAATAGCATATAAGAAAAATGGGTCACATTGAGTAACTCTCATTTCCATCAATTATTTGGTGAAAGGTTTAAGTGATTATTCTATGCAAGAACCAAAAAAGAAGGGTCCTAAAGTGGATGGCTTTTGATGACCTATTGTTGTATTGGGTTTCAATGGATAGTTCACTCCAAAATGATAAATAATCTTTTAAAAGAAAATCCACATCATTATAGGAGAAAGCTCCATGAGTTTGAAATCCCTAAACCTCTCCAAATTCTTCTAAGGAAAGAGCAAAATCTTGGTCAAAAAGCCTAAAATAAACTCTATAAAATCCTATTGGTGCATTATCGTTTTTCTCTGCCCGTAGAGACATTAAGAATTCCCTTGAGATACTACAGTAACCTAACTCATTAGGAAATGCAAATTGTCTCTACCCAATCCTATCTAAGAAGCTATAGATTTCCCTTAGATGTTTGAGGTTAGGAGCATCCCTTCTGCAAGCAATTTGGTTGGTTCAAAGGCCTTTTTCTTGAGCATATAGTACTTGGTTTTCTCATCCATATTTTTGTATTTGGGTTTGTGAGGTTGAACACTCTTTCTGGTAAAGTGCTTAGAATTGGTTTGAGGTTAAGGTGGAGGTTCACTTATGACAATATATTTTCCTTTAGTTGTAGTTTTCTTTTTGGTGATTTTAGTTTTGGGTGCCATATCCTCAAGCAAAAAAACAAAGTAAAAGAAAATAGAAATGTAGAAGACTAAAAGAAATGTAGAAAGAAATAGATTGTTAGTGATGCTTTGAAGAAACTACTTCAAATTGATGAAAAAGCTTTAAAATCTTCTTCTTGATGAGTAAATTCTTAGAAGATTATTTGAATTTGTGTTTTTCAGTATGTAAAGATGTATTTTTATGCAAAATAGGGGTATTTATAGATAAAAAAAAATAGAAAACTAGCTGTTTTTTACCATTTAGGGGGCAAAATTTTGAATTTTTGAAAGTTCCAAAAAAAATTAGTTACACACTCTACGCAGTAGCCCGAACTGTTGGGAGACTGCCAGCTCTGCCTGGCGAGCTCTCTTGGCAGTGCATGTTTGCACAGCTTTAAAATTTTAGAGTTTGACCAACCACATGAGCTATTGTGTGCTCACTGAAGAGAGATGCTTTGAAGCTCAGGCTCAGTAGAAATGAAAGTCAAAGATCTAGAGATTCATGTTAAGGCTCGGAAGAAGATCATTTGTATGATTCAGGCTCGGGAAGAGAAAACCATGTGCGGTCACCCTAATATAACGAGCGATCACACCAAGGGAGCCAATTTTGAGTTTTGAAAAAAAAAATTTAAGTGCATATGATCAAAATACATTTTGAGATAAATAAAGATTGATTATGCAAGAGATTTGCCATCAATCATGCCAATATTTTGTTTTATAAAATTCTTCTTTCTTCATTTAATGGTTTTGTAAAAATATCTGCAACTTGATTTTGAGTTTCAACATATTCTAAAACTATGTTGTGATTTTGAACATTATCCCTTAAGAAATGATATTTGATGTCTATATGCTTAGACTTAGAATGTTAAATGGGGTTCTTGGATAAGTTGATTGCACTAACGTTATCACATTTAATAGGAATGTGATCAAATATTTTTCCTTAGTCAAGCAATTATTGTTTCATCCAAAGAACTTGTGTGCAATAAAAACATGTAGTAACATATTCGACTTTCGAGGTAGATAAAGCAACCGACACTTATTTCTTGCTAAACTAAGAAACTAAGCATTCACAAAGAAAGTGACATGCTCCGGTGGTACTTTTCCTATCTAGTAGGCTATTGGCAAAATCCGCATCGAAAAAGCCTAATATGTCAAATGATGTATTTCTAAGATACCATAGACCTAAATGTAAAGTACCACTCAAGTATATTAAAATTCTTTTAGTTGCATTCAAATGTGATTCCTTAGGACAAGATTGAAATCTAGCACACAAACATACACTATACATTATATCCGATCTAGATGCGATTAAGTAGTGATCCGATAATACCTCGATATTTCTTCTCATCTATCACCTTACCACTTTCATCTTTGTCAAGTTTCAAGGATCTGTTTGTTGGAGTCTTACTTGTTTTGCAACCATCCATTCCAAACTTCTTTAGGAGTTTCTTTGTGTACTTGGATTGGTTGATGAAGATCCCATCCTTGCATTACTTGATTTGTAGTCCAAGGAAGAATTTGAGTTCACCCATCATGCTCATCTCAAATTCTCTAGTCATACAAGAAGCAAATTCCTTGCACAAAAATTCATTATTAGAACCAAATATAATGTTATCAACATAAATTTGAACAATCAAAATGTTATGCATTTTCTTCTTAACAAAAAGAGTTGTGTCAACCTTGCCTTTTGAAAAACCTTTTTTCAAGCAAATATGCACTAAGTCTATCATACCAAGCTCTTAGAAATTTAATCCATATAGTGTTTTGGTAAGGTTAAAAACATGATTTGAAAATTTATAATCTTCAAAATCGGGAGGTTGTTTAACATAAACTTCCTCATTTATAAACCCATTTAGAAATGCACTTTTGACATCCATTTGAAAAAGTTTAAAATTCATGTGAAATGCAAATGCAAGCAATATTCTAATGGCTTATAATCTAGCAACAAGGGCAAATGTCTCATCATAGTTAATGCCTTCCTCTTAGTTATAGCCTTTGGCTACCAATCTAGCTTTGTTTCTAGTAATGAGACCTTTTTTTCAAGCTTATTCCTATATACCCATTTACATCCTATAATTGGATGATCTTTAGGTTTAGGAACAAGTTCCCATACTTTGTTCTTCTCAAATTGGTTGAGTTCATCTTGTATAACAATCACATAACACTCATCACTAAGAGCCTCCTCAATGGTCATTGACTCAATTTGAGAAACAAAAGCAATATTAGAATTTAAGTGTTTAAGTTGAGATCTAGTAATTACTCCTTTTAAGGTGTCACCAATGATTTGTTCTTTTAGATGATCCTTCTTATAATGCCAATCTTTGGGTAGCTTTTGAGATTCTTCATCTTGTCCATCAAGATTGTTCTTTGGAGCATTGATTATTTCTTCTTGTTCAAATGTTCCTACAAAATAATCAAGAACACTACATTTCCTTTGATCAAGTTTAGTGGATTCATAAAAAAACATGTTTTGATTCTTCAAATGCTATTGTTCTTTTAATAAATACTCTATATACTTTTCTAGATGATGAATATCCTAAAAATATGCCTTCATCCGATTTGGATGAGAATTTTCAAAGATTATCCTTAGTATTCAATATAAAGTATTTGCATCCAAACACTCTAAGGTATGGAATTTTAGGTATTCTTCCATTCCATAGCTCATAAGAAGTTTTATTTATCAAGAGTCTTTTGTAAACACGATTTGAAATATAACAAGCGGTATTAACGGCTTCTGCCCAAAAGTATGATGGTAATTCATACTCATTGAGCATTATCCTATCCATTTCAATTAATGTTCTATTTTTCCTCTCAACCACACCATTTTGTTGTGGCGTTCTAGAAGCCGAAATGCTATGTGAGATACTAAACTCATTGCAAAAAATTTTAAAGTACTCATTTTCAAATTCTTTGCCATGATCACTTCTAATAGATGTCATTACATAGCCTTTTTCATTTTGAACTCTTTTTGCAAATATTTTAAAATAATTGAAAGCTTTATTCTTTTGAGCCAAGAAATTAACTCATGTAAATCTTGAGTAATCATCCACAAGTACAAATGCATATAATTTTCTACCTAAGCTAGTAATTCTATTTGGTCCAAATAAATATAAGTGAATGGGTTCTAATGGTCTAGAAGTGCTTATAATGTTCTTAGATTTGAATGAACTTTTATGTTATTTACCAAATTGACAAGGTTCACACGTCCTTTCTTTATCAAATTTTACTTTAGGGAGACCATCAACTATTTCTTCTTTACTAATGTTTTGTAAGTGATCCATACTAGTATGCCCTAGTCTTCTATGCCATAACCAAGCATCATTATTAATGGTAATCAAACATTCAAATGCATTATTTGAACATAAGTTAATTTTATATGTATTGCCAATTCTAACTTCTTTGGATACAATCTCACCATTTGCATTGGTAACTTTGCATCCTTTAGAGTTAAAACTTACATCATAACCTTTATCACATAATTAACTTACACTAAGTCAATTATGCTTCAATCAATCAACAAGCTAAACATTATCAGTCATATTATTACCAAGCATGCCAATTGAACTAATACCAATGTTTTTACCTTTAACATTATTACCAAAAGTTACATTACCTCCATACTTGTCATTGAGTGTTCCAAAGAGCTTTGCATTACCCGTCATATGCCTTTAGCATCCACTATCCACAACCCAAACATTTTCATTGATAGTGGATTTTAGGCATACCTACAAAATGACAATGTTCATCTTCTTTTAGGTACCCAAATGAAGTTGGGTCCTTGGGGGTTAGTAATAGAAGGATCTTCTAACTTGAGATGAGACTTCCTAATATAGCAAAATATGCTCTTATGTCCAAATTTCATACAATAAGTGCATTAATACAATATTCTATACTTATGCACTTTCCTATTAGAATTCAATGAACCATGCACATAATTGCAAGTGTGTTGAATGAGATTGTTTTTGTGCATTTTTTTTTTGTTTATGTACATCCTTTGATACATGAATGCATGATTTGCTCTTGGAACTTTAGTTCTACAGCCTTGTGACCCCATAGTAATCCTTTTATGCTTGGTTTGTGCATTAGTGTTCTTCACAACATCAACACTAGATGTTTGTGTTGTGGAAGCTCTAACAAATGTTGGTGTATTATGTGAAGTGTTAGATGAACCAATGAACCCTAAACCATGTTTCAATGAGGGTGGTCTTTGAATATTGATCAATGTCTTTTTCCTTGTGAAAATTTGAAGTTGACTCTTCTAACTCATTTATTTCATCCTTCAATGTTTTATTTTTCAATCGTATTTTTTAAGCCATGTGAGTTTTTAGTCATTTCATCAATTAATTTCAACAAGTTTTCATTTGAGGGCTTCAATTCTAATATAGAGTTTTTCAAAGACACAAAATCCTTTTCTAATTTGAAACATTTATCTTTATAAAATTTCATCTTAAAGAAATACTTTTCTATTTTAAGGTTCATATGCTTAATCAAGCCATTCTCATCTAAGCATCATCAACATCATTATCATATGCAATTAAGTTTAAAGATGATGTACTTACCTCTTTGGTGTTATTGTCATCTTTAATAACCATGAGACATAGATTTGCAATTTCCTCTTCTTCTTCACTTGAGGAGTCATCATCCCATGCGGCTTTGAGTGATCTCTTCTTTTCCTTATCCCACTTCTTCTTACTTTTCAATTTGAAGCAATCCGACTTCATGTGATCGAATTTGCTACATTCATAGCATTTCACTTCATTCTTTTTATCTTTATCTTTGAAAGAGGATTTAAGAAATGTATCTTTGTTAGCTTGTAATCTTCTCTTTCTCTTCCAATCACTTATCCTTTTAGATAGCATAGCCAATTCTTCTTCATTATCACTCTCTTCATCATTTGAGCTCTCAACTTCTTTGATGGCTTTGAGAGCTATTGCTTTCCTCTTATCCTTTTCACCTTGCTCTTCTTCTCTTTCAGTGTGCAATTCAAAGGTCAGTAGCTTTCTGACAAGTTTATCGGTTCTCAAAGAGCTAAGGTCATGAGCTTCTTCAATTAAAAAAACTTTAGACTCAAAATTCTTCTTTACTCTAAGTACTCTCAAGATTTTGCTATTAACGTCATCTTGATCATATATCTTGCCATATTTCTTTAATTCATTGACAATGGCAAGCAACTGGTTTATAATGTCGGTGACATTTTCATTAGGCTTCATTTTGAATAACTAATACTCATGCACATACATTTGTTTCGTAGTGAGCCTCACTTGGGTAGTACCCTCATGATAGTTCTTAAGAGTTTTCCAAATGCAATGTGCATAAGTGAGATGTTGAACTCTTCCACCTTTATCTCTTGATATTGAATTCATCAAAATGGAGGCTGCCACCTTTATCTCTTGATATTGAATTCATCAAGATGGAGGCTTCCCTATGATTCTTCAATCGATCTCTCACACTGGAACTTGACCATTGTGATTTAGGAAAAGGAACTTCGACACCATCAACTTCTTGAGTAGGAGGTTTCCACTCATTTTCAACAAAATTCCAAAGCTCAATTCCTTCACTATCTAGAAACAAGAATATCTTGTGTTTCCAATAAGAACAATCCATTCCATCGAAGTAAGGTCTAAGGGATGAATTTAGGTTTCCATGTGTGAAGTTGTTTGTTGATGAAATGGCTGCATTTTAGATCAAAATTTCACAATGAAGTTTGAAGAAATTCACTAGCTCTGATACCAATTGTTGTCCCAAACTAGCAACCAAGAGGGGTGAATTGGTTGTTTGAAGAATGATGGTAAATAACTTAAAAAGCAAGAGATGAAGAATATGTAGATGGAGATGGAGTGGAGTTTAAGGAGAAAGAATACAAAGAATTATAGTGGTTTGGATTTACCTCAATCCTACATCTACTTCCTTAACAACTTGTTAAGGTTCCACTAGTCTTGAGTTTTTACAAACTTAACTCTAACTTGGTGTTTTCCCTAGCTCACACCAAACTATAATAATGGTTTGAGATCAATCCTCGCAACCCTTACAAGAGTTTTCCTAGGCTCAGTCTCACAACCTAAGTGTTTCTAAGCTCTCACTCAAACTTGTATGGTGTTTAATGCTCACACCCAAAACTCCAAGATTTTTTTATGTTTGATCTTCTGATCTTTAGAAAAGATAATGAAAAATATTGTTCAATAAAATTACAATAGCAGTCAAAGTATTCTTTAACCACAAAAATGAAGTTTAATGTGGTATTTATAGCCATTTAGCTTAATGTAGCTATTTGAAGTGGTTCCCACATGTTTAGTACTTGTCTTCCACTAATTCTGTGTCTGGACCTCAGTGTGCAGTCGCTAGGCTCAGGGGGCAGTCGCACAATTTGAAAGCTTTGTGTAACAGCTAGTCTTGATGTTTTACAGAATCTATTTGCTCATACATTTGTGTTGTGTGGTCGTCTAGGCACAGAGTGTTGTCACTCGGCATAAAAGTATCGTTGAGTTCAAATTTCTTTATCCATGTGTCCAGTTATCATTGGTCTGAGATATTTGGCACTAAGATTTAAATCATCTAAACTTGTGAGGTCACTTGTTCCTTAAGTGCTGTAGCACAAGGTTTTGATCATCGAGGAAGCACCGTAAGAGCTAACCACTATCTCTTCTATTTTTTTTAGTATTTTAGCTCTTTGTTATGTACAGTCGCTTGGGCTTCTTATGTGGTTGTCCAAAGTTCTGGTGTCCTGGCTTCACCGCTCACCAAGCCTGTTATCCATTTTGTGAGTTTATAAATTTTTACCTTAACCTGGTGCGGTAGCTCAGTTCACGTGTTCGGTCGCTCGACTTTCGGGCATCCTTACTGCACCGCTCACTAAGAATGCGATCCTTTTTGTAATTTATAGACTTAGTTCAGTTATCGTAGATGGCTAGTCTTAGCTCTGTATCGAGCTACACTGCATGCTTAGCTCGGTTATTTTGGCAAACTGCTTTTAGCTCATTTAGGTTGGTTCTCTCAGCTCAGCAGTTCTAAATCCAACTCTGCACTCTATGTTTCAGTTTGGTTCTCTACTCGGCACATGCGTATGTCTATTCTGTTTTTCTTAGCTTGGTAGATCTGTGTGACAGTTTGATTTTGTGCTCGTGATGCATTTGTGCGGTCTCTCGGTCTTTGGTTCGGGCGATCGCATAAGAGCTCAGTTTCTGTAGAACAAACTTGACAGACTTATTTGAAATCATTAGTTTTTTTTTATCAATTTGATTGTCAATGATCAAAATAGAGTTTGATTGTCCATTAATCTCAACACCACCAAATTTCCTAAAAAAATAAGTTTAATCGAATTGGGATTAATAAAATTTTAATTGCATAAGTTTTAAAAAAAATTAAATAAACAAATTTGACTGCCAATATAAGAGTAATTCCGTCGAATTACCCAAAAAAATAAATTTAGTCAAACTATGATTAATAAAAAAATTTAATTGCTTAAGATTTGAAAAAAACCTGAATAAACAAATGTAACTGCCAATATTGTATTAATTCTGCAGAGTTACCCACAAAAAAATTTAGTTAAACTAAGAGAAATTTTAAAATTTTAATTGCTTTAATTTTAAAACATTTAATTAAAAAAATTAAATAATTAATTAAAAATTAATATCAAATACAAATTTTTTTTAAAAAAATTTGTTTAGTGAGAATAATCATTTTCATATATGTATGAGAATCCTATCATATATAATGAAAATGATTATTCTCTAAATTATTAGAATCATCATCTTATATCAAGAAATTTCCTTTAAAATAATTTATTGACTTAATAAAAAAAGATTAAATTGAAAATAATTGAAATCTTATATTAATATAAATTAATCATATATTAAAATTAGGTTAAGAAAATTTTTTAAAATCTTAATTCTAAAGGTATGTCTTTTTTACATTGATAAATATTTGGATAGGTGAAGTTTTATGGAAAATTCTATCAAATTTTCTTTAAAAATATGTTGATTAAAATTTTATCAAATATAATAATTTTATTAAATTAAGCATAATACTTAATTCTTTTCCTTTTAGAAAAGCAGAAAATCATAAAACTTTAAATCTAATGTGATAAGGAAATATGAAACTTTTGAAATTGTTATTTTAAAAAAAATTTCACGGATTTCATCTTTCCTTGTCATATTTATATGAAATGAAAAAAATAAAAAATTAGTATGAAAGAGCCTAACTTTTTTTTTAAAAAAAGGTAAATTTTAATATGTCTGATTAAAAAAAATTATCTTGTAAATAATATGCAAAATTGAATATTTTTTTTTTACATAACAAGCAAAACTTAATTAGCTTCTTCTAGAAAAGCGAAAAATCATTTTCATATAAGAAAATTATATTATATATATGAATCTTTTCATATATAATGAAAATGACTATTTTCTTAGGTATTAAAACGATAATTCTCTTAAAGATTAAGTTATATGTTAACTCAATATTCATAGCTTATATACTGCAATTATAATTAAATAGAGAGCAATAATAAGGCAGTAACTTGTTCTCTATCTACTTGTAATTGTTGTACAAAGTTATAGTTACAGAGTTAACCTATAAATTTTAAAACAATTGATTAAATAAATTAATATAAAATAAAATTTTTAAAATTTTTAAAATTTTAATATAGGTTTAGAAGATATTAAGAATATTAGTAAAATTGTACATCTTATCAACATTAAAAACTATTTTACATAGATGAAGTTAAATAGAAAATTCTACTGAATTTTTTCAAAATATTATATTAATATAAATTAATCAGAAATTAACAAAAATTGAATTTCTGTTATTAAAACTTTAAATATGATTGTACTTATTATCAATATTTATAACTATATTTTATAAATGAAGTTATAGGAGAAATTTTGAGGAACTTTCCTTAAAAATATTATTTTTGTTGGAAAAAATATATATCCAAATAAATAGAGGTTCGGATCTTACCTCTGACAATGCCCACGGAAGATTAACTTTGTATTTGTACTACCAGTCTTGAAGAACAATCACCAAATAGGGAAAACTTTTACTTTGCACAGTCTAAAAATCAAGCCTAACCCTCTCAATCTCATACTTTTGGAGTAAGGAAATATATACTTTTGCAAAAGGAAATATATACTTTTGCAAATAATCACGTACTTATAGTAGCAGTGTCCTTCTCCTAGAAGGATTTATGTTTGATTTTAGAGATAAAATCAAACTCTTTTGGATTATCCCAATCACGATAGGATACTATCTTCTCTCATATATCTTAATATTATATGATAATATCAATTAAACAAATATTATAATTAAATAATATTTATCTACATATTGGTCCATGGGTCTATCCACGTGTCATGGGCCGACCTGACCCAAAACCAACACCTCCCACTCACACATGACATGACACATGCTCAAAAGAGGTCATGGTTAAAGGCAGCTCATACTAGATTAATAGACCATGCGACAGGCATACTACGAGAGCTCTGAGTTATACACTTGTTTGGGATATATAGCGTCTTGTTTGTTGAAATGACTTCGGGGTAGATATAGTATGTTTTACCCCAGATTACTTATCACTTTTCACTGTCTCATATGATCTCAGGAAAAATTTGTACCCATAATTATGTAAGCTTACAACCATAATTGGTCGACATGTGAATATAAAAAGAAAGTGACAATCTAGTAATCTTCCTTTTAGTTTAGATCCCTTGATCATGATTAAACTCGCTTTTCTAGAAATTTTCCATTAGGTCGAATCATTCATAACCCTCTAATAACACCCTAAGATAGCAAACATCTAACTATATCTCAAGAACCAACCAAAAGTCATAAGGGTAACCTTTTTGAGAATCAGAATTCTCAAGGTTTTCACATTAATAAAAGTTGAGATCATATACTTTTGTCCATCTTGTGGTCGAAATTTTGCACATGTGGTACAAAACACATGCCACAGTGTTCTTCCTATTACAATGGGGCACATGTCTATCAAAAAACATATTTTTCATTTAAAACACTATGTAGATGACAGTTTAGACACACTCAATGCCTAACTAGAGTTCACATATCTTCTCAATTTGATTCAGAACTAACAACTGGCAAGTTAGAATTGGGCATGATCACATATAATCAGCCTAAAAAAAAGTAAATACCAAATCTCATTATGTAAATGAGACGATCATCTTGTTTTAAGCATGAGCTCATTATCACCCAGATAAAATGCTTGAAAGCGGTCTCATCTTTACTTACCATATAGACAAATAGAAGGAAATTGACCATATGAGAAGGTTAATTTATATTTTGTCCGACATGCTCTTAATAACATTAAATGTACCAAATATTTAAACTCATGTAAACACAAAACAAACATCATGTTCAGTATTAATAAAAGAAATAGTCAAGTGAACATAGTCTTGGAGAGATAAATAGTATAAATATATCTATATCTACACAATCTAAGAGAACTTGTATGCCTAATGAATACATCTCTAATAATTGGTTTGGTAAAGAAACCTATAACCATATGATGCATAGAAAATGTATTTCGTGTTAACTTCTTTATGTGTAACCATGTCTCAAAAAGAAAATAATTTTGTATAATGCTTCTAGCTGCTTTTTCAAAGTGCTGAACCTATTCGTATTTGCTTGTCACCCAATAGGAAAGCAAACACAAAGTCTTGTATACACTATTGCATACAAATGAAATTTCAACAGTACTTGTATAAGGGATATTTTTTATATGCTCTATATTCTCTTAAAGATTTGGAGCATAGTTTATGACTCAAGCCTTTGTCTTTTACAACTGGGGTATCAATGAGTTTGAATCATTCAAGTACTTTCTAAATGTGTGTCTTTTTTAAAAAAGAGACAACAATTTCCTTAAACGATCTTGAAGTCTTTACTCTAAATAGTATGTGTGACTTCACTCATGTCTTTTATCTTAAAATTATGTGTGACTTCACTCATGTCTTTCATCAGGTTATATTGATATGTGTATTAAATCAAGATCCACAGTGCTCCCATAAGAGTTGGGATAAGTACTCCCACTCAAACTAGGATCACTCTTTATTTTGGAATAGTTGGTGAATACTAACCCACCAAATTGGTACTCCCACTTGAAATAAGAGCAATTTCATTCGGACTAGTTGATGGTGGAGTTAAGTCCACCAAATTCCTCCCAGGCGGATGAAGTGGTCCTTATGAATTTTAATCCAAGGTCTCATATAAGGAGAGCTCTTGATTTAATTTGCCTTGCTCAGAATATTCATTGTATAAGAATGTGACATCTGTGATTCAACCTAAGTTGTTCTCCAACTATTTTACTTTTCCATGAAAACATATCTATTGTATAGTTTAGAATATCTCATAAAGATACTCTTTTTTCATCTTAGGTCTAATTTTCCATGTGTTTGAGAGGTATCATGTTCACAAGTATTGTGTCCCTAGGATTTTGGGACACTCAGATAAGCATGCCAACTTATCCATAACTTATATGGAGTGGAAGTAAATGACTTAGAAGGCACTAGATTAAGAATAAATATAACTCTCAGTAATGCATCACCTCAATGGGCGATGGATAGTTTGAGCTATAAACAACCTAATCATTCAAAGGAGAGTTCTATTTCTCATTACAAACAACACATTTTTTTGTGAAGTTCATGGAATAGTCAACTATTGCTCTATTCATTTTGCATCATACATTTGCTTAAACTAATCAAATAAATATTTACTTCCTCTATCGGCTCAAAGTGATTCACTTCCTTGTCTAATTGATTTTTCAACTTGAAGCAACTTAAGGCTTCTGGTTAATGTGTTATCAAATAGACATGACCATATCAAGTACAGTAATTAATAAAGATGATGAAATAATAAGCATTATGCCCTCACATTCATTGTATTATGGATGGTTGAATGAATAAATTACAATGGGATATGGGCTCTTGTGCCCTTTTTCGAAAGGTTTTCTTATAGTTTTCCAACTAGACATAATTCACAAGTAAAAAATTCCATTTGATCAATATTTAATAGGAGACCAGTCTTTACTAATTGATCCAATCATTATTGGCCTTCTACATGACCAAGTCTAGCACATCCATAGCTTTCTTATAATGTTGTGAAGTTGAAAATAAAGGAAAAACTAATATTGGAAACCACAGTACTTATAATAGCTATAACAAGAAAAAACAACTTCACAAAAATATATCCAGAGCCATAAAGAAAAAATATTTACTCAAAATACAAATGTACTTAATTATCATGGAACTTCAAGAAAATAAGTCAAAGTCAAACCAAACATAAAAGGCAAATTCTATCAAATTTGTAAAACGTAAAGGACATAATGGAGCAAAAAGGTTTTGACTGCCATGTAAAACTCATTTGCATGTTGCATATCTTTCAACACGTGTGTTGATCCTTACAAAGGTCCGTCATACCTCAGTTGGGTATATCGACGGAATTGTATGAAGGCTTTGGAATCCTTTATTACATAGTTAGTTACTCCCAGGTTTTTAATCCACATAGGATATTCTTTAGTTAATAAAACTGAATTAAAAATAAGGATTCACTCACATGTGAGTTGCCTTGTTATACCTTGTTCGTTGTGGTATAGTATCTCGTATTGGTTGTCTTAGACTTTTATTTTCCTAAACATAATCATCTTCATCCTCGCCTTTAACTTACTATACTCACATTTTTTGTCCAAAACTATATTTGAGCTGGACTTGTTCATATATATTGGATCTCAATTGCATTAGGCTAACTGATTAGCTACTATCTCTAGATAAAGTATATGTAAAGCCATTTGTTAACAAGAGTGTGTTAGGTGCACTCTCATATGCTACCAACTTTTAGGCACATAATGAATAATTGCTAGGATATTTTGCTCTTAGGTCAACATTTGGCCATCATTATATAACTCACTAATCTTGTTTGACTTCACTATTAGATGTCTCTTTATTATGTGTTCTTGACACTTCTTGTAAGCATCAAACTCAGTAGCAAGAGATGGAAGTTTTGTCAAAAAATTTCATTAAATTTCTTAGAGAAGATATTTACATGCCCATAGCATGTCCATGGTTACAAAACTCCTTCATAATGTCATCATTAGTTGCACCAAGCAATATGATATGAGCTTAAGGCTTCTATACTTCCAAATGACATGGGTCTTATGGTCCCACCTATGCTAGACCAAATTACCCTTGAGCAGACTTTCCATGATAATATATAAGGGTTCAAAAAGTTTTAGCATGCCTAACACATAGTTGTACCATGCAATATAACACGTTGGTAAATTTAATAACAAAATTCAAAACATAGTAAAAGCAATATTAAGTAAATACATAATTTACATGAGATAATATATACACATATTATTAATACACTAGTTTACATGCCAATATTTTTTACAACCAATTATACATTGATAATAACATACATACAATCGCGAATCAAAAGATCACTATGTTTTCAATCATTGTCTTGATCATATACATAACTAATATCAACGTAAAATATATATGCAAAAATATTCAAGTAAAATTATTCAAACCAAGTGTTAAAACTATATTTTGAATAATTTAGAATTTTTATAATGCCATGTATTATATTGATTATACTAAATAATTAATGATATAATTAATGTCATGTAATATATTAATTATACAAAATAATTTAAAAAATGCATATTTCATTGATTAAGACAAAGTAAATAGCTCATAAACTATATACTTATAATAATTATGGCAAGAAAATATCCACTAATTATTTTATATATACAAAAATAAACTAAGGATAAATCCATAATTATTAATTTTATACATGTTCCATATATTCACATCTTTCAAGAAATGACTTTCTCGAGTTCTACAAACAAGTCTTATGGCATGTTATTGTATTTTAAGTTATGGTCGTATTTGGTATTCATACTCTCCAGTGCTTAGTGTCATACTTAGATTTCTTTTAAGTTTAAGTTTATTTAATCCTCTAACACGTATTGTTTTTTAGAAAAGATCTAATAAATATCTATATGCTTGAAGCTAATATCCCATTTAGCAACTAAAAGATTTATCAATAAATATGTTGTCCTAAGATGACAACCAAAAGGGGGGGTGAATTGGTTGCTTTGAAGAAGTGATAGTAAATTGAAAATTTAAAATCAAATAAAGGTAAGTGAGGGGAAGAGTAGAGAAGAATGAACACAATGAGTTTATAGTGGTTCAGATTACCTCAATCCTACATCACTTCCTTAAAAACTTATTAAAGTTTCATAAATCTTGAGCTTTTACAAGCTCAACTCTAACTTGGTGTTTTCATAAGCTCACACCAAACTCTTACAAGGTTTGAAAACTTCCCTCACAACCCAACAAAAGTTTTCCCAGGCTCACTCTATAACCTAAGTGTTTCAATGTTCACACTCAAACTTACAATGGTGTTTCAATGCTCACACCCAACACTCAAAGAATACAAGTATAAATTTTGATGTAAGGAAATGAAAGATGTTAAACTTGAATATTACAATCACAATTTTACACATAAATGTGATTTCTTGTGGTATTTATAGCCTTCAAGTCTTCAACTAGCCATTTGGAGTGAGAGCCAATATGTTTAATTCTTGTTTGTTACTTTTTTTACTTTTCCTAGTAGGTTTTGGCCGGACTGGCTTCGGTCCGATCTGTTTAGGCTTGGCATGCTTAGACTGCCTTTAGTTCAGTTAGCTCAGGCTCTACATGGTTGGACTGAGCTTGGTTCGGTCGTGCTCTTCATATTTTCTAACAAAAGTTCTTCAATGGCTAGTACACATGGCATCCACTAATTGAGTGGATAAACAACTTCTAAATTTTTTAAACTCCGTACCAGTGGTATGCTCGGGACTATTTCGGTCTGGTCAATATTCGTCTGGTATTCTAAAAGTTTGAGTGTATTGATGACCATGAGCACTACTGGAACTTCTTAGAATTTTAGCTCCGGCTCGATGCAGTTGAACTACATCAGGTCTGTTCTTACCCACTGTGGCATGCTGAAGTTTTTAGAGTATTCAGTGATCATGAGCTCTACTGGATCTTCTGAGGATTTATCATTAGCTTGGTATATCAGGACATATAGTCTGTTCATGAAATGGGAGTGACATTGAGCGTGAGCTCTTCTGGATACTTTATCTTGAGTTTAGTCTGATATGCTCATCCTTGGTTTTATAAGCTTAAGGATTGGCTGATCAGTTCATTGCTCAGCTTGTGCTCTATCTGATCAACTCATACTTTGTCTAATCAGCTAGTGTTTTATGAGATCAGCTCATCCTTGGTGCATTCTCCAGTTCAGTGAGCTCGGTTATGGAAAATTCATGCTCGTTACTTTGATGCTCGTCAGTTCAGTCTTGGTGCACTGACTTTTAATTGGTTCAATCAAGAACGATAAACTATGCTCAGTATTATCATTCCTTCACTCAGTATGGGAAACTGTTTCTCTGAGTCCGGTCAGCCTGGTCGATGGTTCGGTCTGGCTCTAGAGAAATCTTCAATAAATTTTAATCTTACAAAATATAGCTTGGTATAAATATTAGTTCTATTCAATTTGATTTCCTAAGATCAAAATAGAGGCCAATGGTTTGGCTAACAATCTCCCTCTTTTTTACTTTGGCAATTAAATTAAATTATTTTTTAAAAAAGGCATTAAATGTTGTCATGTCTAATGAGTGTTCTTACTTCCCCTTAGTATGTGCTTCTACTCCCCCTTAACATATGCAATTCTAACAATTGAAATAATCTCTTTCCCTTTGACAAAGACAAAAAGATTGCAAACATTTATTAAAAGTTTTACTAAAATTAAACAAATGTCAAGAAAACATTTATGTATGATCATTTTCATTTAAGGGCTAACAAAGTAACTAGAGATCATACAAGACATAGTTAATAAATGAAAAGACATAGTTAAGGTAGTGGTGTATAAAGAGGATAATCAACAAAATCATCATCACTATTTCCATGTCCCTCTTCCTCTTCTTTATCCCCTTCATCAAAGAATCTGGTTGGCTCTCCTTCTTCTCCTTCTTCATCCGATGGGGGACATTTAGGAATGCCCATGAACTCTTGTATTTCCCTAAAGTCCATATGAAGGTGAGATACTCTGTTGGTAAGATCATCAATGTGAGAGGTTGGAGAGGAAATTTGATCTTGAATTTGATGGAGGATGTTAAGAATTGAACCTTGAGCTGTAGAAGTTTGAGGCCTTGGAAATTCCACTTGAAAAGACTCTTGACTCTCATCAACAATTCTTGGTCTTTTTCTTTGTTGAGTTCTAATGCCTTGAGCGCCAAAAGCATAATGGTATGTTCCATCAACTTTCATTATGCATTTGGAGTATTTCAAGTATTTAATGTTTATGGGAGTTTTGGCCGAATCAAGGGGGCTAGAAAGAGTGGCTAAATTGGTAGGGGTAAGTGCATTCATATATTTTTCCTATTTGAGTAATGAAGGATGTGATCATAAGTGTCCCGGTGGATTTGTTTCAAAGAATGAGAAATTGATCAATTGGAAACTTACTGGTTTGAATTTTCACCTTGTTCTCCAAGCAATAAAGAAATAAAAGATCTTTGTGGGTTACTTTCTCATTGCTTTGACCTCTAACATTGATGGTGTAGGTGATGATTCTATGGAGAATCCAAAGAGGTAAGATTCTAAGGTGTTTGGCATTGGATAGCTTGTGGAAATCAGTTTCTAGGGAAATTTCTTTTCAAAAATCAAACAAGATAGCACCAAAGACGGAGGGATCGGATAGTTCCTTGTTGAATTCCCAAATGGGGGAAAATTCTTGGAAAAAAAGTTTATAGGACACGTTGAAAAGTTTAAATGTTATAGAATAAGGTCCTATATGTTCCAAATCTCTCTTCTCAACCAGTTAAGTAGTGAGAAATTCTTTGGTTAAAGATTCCCATCCAAGATCATCTTTTTCTAAGAAAATAAAATTTTTCCACCCAAGATATGACAAGGCTTCATGAACATAGGAATCAATGCCTAGGGATTTTAGAATGAAAGAAGAAGGAATTTTTTTTGGTTCACTTTACTTGTTTTGGATGATAGTATACCTTTGCTTCTCTTCTTCACTTAATAGTCTAGGTTTATGAGTTCTTGGCATAGACTCTTCCATAGGGATGGAAGAAGTGGCAATTCCCTTGTCCTTCTCAACTCTTAAAGCTTTCTTCTTGGAAGTTTAGGAGCTATGAAGATGTTGATGATGAAATTGAATGAGAGATAAATATTTTAAGTGTTTATAAGTGAAATCAAGTATAAAATATCATAAACTTTGAGTGTAAGAGGGGTTTATATAGAGTTTGGAGGTCAAACTAGACGTTTATAGCTGTTGGAGAAGAGTTATGCACATTTTGAAAGGTTCCCAAAGGCTTGAAATTTTAAAAATTTAAGGCTACCTGGGCAGACTACATGTAGTACGATCGGACCGAGACAAATATTTGGTAGTCCGAGCATGCACAATGAAGTCTGGATGGATCGACCTAACTGCAATATAACTATCAAAAAGAATTTTGAGAGTGCTAGATCATGCATAATATAGTCCAGGTGGACTGAGCAAACTATATTAAAAAGGTCATAAAATTTTGAAGGAGCTCAATCAGATCAGGTCTTAGTATGCACAGTTGAGCGGGACAAGCTGTGGTATGGTCGGCCCAGTGCTAGTCTGGTCATACTGAGACATATTCTGGTTAGGCTTAGGAAATTTTTCAAAGAAAAAGAAGATTTGTAGATCTCAATTTGTGGCCTTTAAATGCATGATCAAAATAAAAGTAAATGAGGAATTAGGACATGACAAAATATGCTTTTGCAAGCAATTCTAATTCCATCATTGATATGCACATTAAAAGAAATTAATTAAAAGTACTGCCATCTATCATACCTATGTGTTGTTTTAT
Source organism: Garcia nutans (assembly GCA_947685225.1). Taxonomy (NCBI): domain Eukaryota; kingdom Viridiplantae; phylum Streptophyta; class Magnoliopsida; order Malpighiales; family Euphorbiaceae; genus Garcia; species Garcia nutans. The sequence goes on along the minus strand of CANTUV010000007.1, from coordinate 22,332,137 downwards.
AAAATTTAATCTTTCTTCATTCAAGGGTTTTGTAAAAATATCAGTAAGTTGATTTTGAGTGTTTATAAATTCTAGAACAATATTTTGATTTTGAACATTGTCTCTCAAAAAATGATGCCTAATATCTATATGTTTTGACCTAAAATGTTGGATTGGATTTTTTGATAAATTAATGGCACTTGTATTGTCACATTTAATGGGAATGTGATAAAAGTTTTTTCCATAATCTAATAATTGTTGCTTCATCCATAAAATTTGTGTACAACAAAAATATGCAGCAACATATTCTGCTTTCATGGTAGAAAGAGCAACCGACACTTGTTTCTTGCTAAACTAAGAAACTAGGTAATCTCCAAGAAAATGGCATCACCGGTCGTGCTTTTTCTATCCAATATATTACTGTGAGAGGAAATTTTTACCCCCACTTTCGGTGGAATGGTTCTTGTGACTTCGACACTGTTTAGGCTCAGGACCTTAGAGAAACGGGCCTAAACCTAGAGAAAATGGTGTCACCACCTGGATGGGCCGAAAAAAAGAAAGGGGTGGATGACTCGATTCCTAAGGAATCCCCAACCCTCTAATGGGTTCGAAAAGTTGGGTACGTGCGGGGAAGGTGAAAAATGGCCCAGTACCCCCACAACGCCTAGTTCATTAGAACCGGCCTCCTTTGCAGGTCTTAATATTATAAAATTCTTAAATATAATGATATTATCCATACTACATGCAACAATTAAAATAAAAGCATCATTGTATTAAAATCAAAGCAATGTTCAAACAAAACAAATAAATGGACACCCATCCGAGGATGAAAACGTATCCTTACATCGTCCAATGTCTAAAACTAAATAGGACACCCACCAAAAAGTGGAAACGTGTCCTTTACATTAATCCCAACATATAAAAACAATTTAAATTATATAAAAATTAATTAATGATGTACTCAATAATGGAAACATACCTCTCACAATGTTTTAAAACTAAAGCAAATCAATAAAAGTAACCAACCATTCATCATAAATAAATCATTCATCAAAGACATGAAACATCAATCAAAATATATAATAAACATTCATCTAATTTAGATAAAACAGTAAGTATATAAATTTAGGGTTTATGCATCAATTAGAGTTTTTTGGGTTTTATGTTTAACAATTAGGATTTTGTATTTTAATTACTAGATTAGTCAACTAAGAAATATTTAATATAAAGAAAATAATATGGCTACTAAATGTTTGAATTAAAGATTAGGTTTGAAATAAATTAGGGTTTGAATCTAAAGAATGGAGGTTTTGGATTTAGGGTTTTGGAAGTTGTATAAAACTAATATTAAAGTTTTTGTTTTAAATAAATAAAATTGAAGATCATGAAAATAGGATTTTAAGTTAGGTATTTGGAAAGAATAAGCTACTGTGAATCTTAGAAAAATAGAATTGATTATGGTTTTAAGAAAATAAATTATTATTTTATGGTTTTAGAAAAGTGCAATTAGGGGTTTTAGACTTCAAAAATTAATTTAACGAGTATTAAGATATTAGGGCTTTGGTTCATAAAACATATAATTCGTATTCAACAATTTCATGTTACTGAAAAATTAATATCAAAATACTTTAACAAAACATTAAAAAGGAAACATGTTATGGCTGCTATGAATACAAAAATTTATTGGTTAAGCTCAAACCTCTGTTGTTGGTTCCACCATAATTTGAATTCTGGTTGAACAATAGCAAAGACAGTGTGTGCTGGCTTTTGATGGATTGTATGTTGTTTGCTGCTTCTTAATCCTTCAATTCTGAGGTTATGAATAAATTGCCAAAAAGAATTTCAATAGTTCCGATCCCAAAAGTCCTCAAAAATCCCGATCAATTTACATTATGTTTTAATGTGGTGTTTATTGGCAAATAAAATCAAATATCTAGTATATTAAGAAAATTAAAAATTGTTTTGAAAATAAAATCAAAACCAAGTAAAATAAGGGGCGGGCCCGAGTTGGGTATAGGCTGCCCGCAATTTTATCTCAAGTATTGCTTGCGGTAAATTGGTCCGTGGCCAATTCGTCGTCGATTATGCCGTCGTCGATTTTGTCATCGTCGATATATATTTTTTATTTTTTATTTTCATTATTAAAAATAAATATTAAAATAAATAATAAATATTAAAATATCACAAAATTTATTTTGGACTGTTTAAAAATATCAGACTGGACTGGGTAAAAAATTAAGAGTCTACAGTTTGCCCCTGCTTGAGCGATCTGAGACTATAGCAAAAGAGAGCGAAAAACAATGTGATTTTTGACTGGGTTTAGAGTCAAACTGAACTTCATACCCAAGGTTGGTTTGAGTTCTGGACTCAAAAATAATTTGAATTCTAGACATGGGGTAAGTTCTGGACTTAAAAAATAATTTGGGTTCTGGACCCAAGATAAGTTCTGAACTTAAAAATAATTTAAATTCTGGACCCGAAGTAAGTTCTGAACTTAAAAATAATTTGGGTTCTGGACCAAGGATAAGTTCTGAATTTAAAAATAATTTGAGTTCTGGACCCGAGATAAGTTCTGAATTTAAAAATAATTTAGTTTTGGACCCGAGGTAAGTTTTGGACTCAAAAATAGTTTCGGTTCTGGACCCGGAATAAGTTCTGAATTTGAAAATAATTTAGATTCTGAACCCGAGGCAAGTTTTGGACTCAAAAATAATTTGGGTTCTGGATCCGAAGTAAATACTATACTTAAAAATAATTTGGATTATCTATAAAAATGATTCTAGTCAGTAGGATATCAAAGAAATTTGCAAAAAAAATTAGCTATTTTTTACCTATTTTTTACCATACTTATATTCTCTTGCCACCTGCGTGTAAAAATATTTTAAAAGTATGAAAGTATTTTTATATGTGTAAATATCTAAATAATTGAATTTACTATTTATTCACTGTGCATTCACTATTTACTATTTATCAACAGTAATATTGATTTTTTTTTCTTTTTTTTCACGAGAATTATTATTTTTCCTTGTTCCTTTTTGTCTTTTTCCGTTGCAATTTGCCTATATAAACGACTTATTTCTTCAATACTCATCCACACATATATTTTCATAGTTGAAGTAGAGAGTTGAGCAGAGAGTTGAGGAGAAGATGCATGCTTCGAGATCAGGGCCTCGATCTAATACTAAGTAGTTTGGAATTTATTCGACGGTATGAAAATGGAACTGTAAGTCTACTAGCTGGAATGCAACTTCATCGTAGTTCAAATAAAAAAACTAAGGTAATAATGCAACTTAATATTTTAATAGTACAAATATGTACTTATTATTTTATTTCATTTTATTATCTTAATAATAATATTTTTTTTAAATAGTACTAAAGATTAGGAAATATAAATTAATTAGTGAACTATTTTTAAGAATTTAATAAATAAATAAATATATAAATTAAAATAGAACATAACTAGTAAGTTTAGTTTATGAATCAATGGTATTGGTATGGTGATATACTTACCTCGTGTTAACTTACATAGCTTTATATTAGCACGATCTCAGTGTTATCCGGGGTAGAGGGTGTGTCTATAAAGCCCGATAATGGTATGATGTAGCACCTTCTCAGGTAAAACGGAATGTCCAAGAGTGTGATTTTGAAAGCTTTATCTTGCAATTACCATTTGAGGAGTGTTCGATATACAGGAGTGTAGTTCAAGCATTATCAGAGCGGTGGATGGACACGAACCATACTTTTCACTTACTTGTAGGAGAGATGACTATTGGCCCAGTCGATTATACAACCATAACTGGTATTCGATACTATGGCCTTCTGGTCCCTCTTACCAATAATATTTCGACACATGAAGAGATTCAGCAGTTAATCGATATGGAACCGTCATTAAAAGAGCTTGTATTTGCTTGGGTCGACCATTTTATGTAGCACCGAATTTGCCATCCATCTGTCGGTATTAAGGGCCCTCACTAATATGAGCATGGTACCACCTTATGGCTGGGGTGAAGCTGGCTTTGCTTGTCTTTATCATGGACTAGACAAGATTTGCAGGAATAAGAAATCTTTCGTTGGTTTCATGGTGGTTGTTAAGGTACTCTTTTTCCACCATCATAAATTCCATGCTTGTACTAGTATGAATTTGATTTTCATTATTATTGCAGGTATGGACATATGAGCATAATCTTGTGAGGGTTCCAAGCATTTTTCGAGAGAGAATTGGGTATCCAAGGTTGAATTTTTGGTTGTCAGATCGTGTAGCAGTTCCTGGCTCTCACCATGTGCACACTCAATGCTATCTTTTGAGTTGCTTAACCTGGAGCCAGGTAAAATAACATTAGTATGATTTAAAATTTATATAAAAAGTGCACTTACCTTCTATAATCCTATAGATCAATTTGGTTTGGTGGAACACAGAAGAGCGGACGAACTTGACTTCTTCCATGAACGCCACACTGCCTTTTCAGCATACCCGCCGAGTCATTGTTGGCCCTGTGTCTAGTGGCTGATTTCTCAGGGAGAGGGTGTATGAGTGGTTCCTTGGTCCCGAGGGATGGAGGATCCTGATAAATTACCCGAAGTATACTTTAAATACTGCATCAATGCTGGAGAATACATAGTGGTTAGCTTGGCATGGTTATGATGTTGAAACATTTCTCTATCCATCGGGTGCATCATATACCCAATTTATTCAACTAGGGCCCTTGGAATTTGACGTATCTCCTATTGGCATCCTAGAAATTCCTGAGGAAGATGAGGATGAAGAGGAGTATCACGAGGAGGGAGAAGTTATCCTGGGGCTAGCACCTCTCAAGTAAACTTTTACCATCTTGTCATTACAATTACTTTTTTCTTAACTTATTTTGACCGTTTTAATGATTATTTGCAGGCTACTGGCTCATTTGGTCATGAGGCTAGACCTTCCTCTGCCGCTCCTCCATTTGCTTATTCTAATCAACTGGAGATGTCATCTCAACCACAGGGTGTTGATATGAATTACTTGGTAGGTTATCCTATTCCATGATGATTTATGCTACATGTATATGTAGACCCTTAATTTTGACCCCAATTTGATACGGTCTTAATTAAAGAATGTCAAAATAAATTCGATTTGATCTACAATTTCTAATAAGTCTGTCCGATTTTAAAAGGCACAAACTCAACTACAAAACCCTAAACCAAGTTTTTTAGATGGTCCAGTCCAAAAAAAATTAAAACTACGAAACTAGTTCAAGTTAGGAGGGCCCAGGTGATGTGAGCCAAAGGCCATGTCGACCTGGTAGCCCCAGGTTGACATGGCTTTGGTCCATGTCAATCTGGTTGCCCAGATCGACATGGTTTCATTTGTTTTTTTTAAATTAGTTTCCGAATTGAATTAAAATTTATTTTAAGGACGGATTAATATTAGGGTTAAGGATTCTGAGTGAGGTTTTGGCCTATAAATAATAACGTTTTAGACTTTAACAGGAGTCGGTAATTAACATTAAGAGAGATTAAACAACAAACAAAGAAGAACAACAATAGTTTTTTTGAGAACGAAGGAAACAGTAAGCAGAAATATCAAGACAACCAAAGAAGAAGGCAGATTACATACTGACTTCACATTGTTCATCCAGAAATCAATTTTTTTGGTGGAATCGACTACGCGGGTTTGATCTTTAATCATAAATTATTCATGCTCACAGTAGCTTCGTTTTCTTTAATAAGAACATGCAGTAACTTGATCTTTGAACATGCAGTAAATTGATCTTTGTTTTAATAACTTTAATTGTTTGCTTTAATTAATATATTGATCAATTGGTGTTCATAACTCCACTTGCATGTTTTATAAAAAACTTAAAGCCATCCAATAGTTATTGAGGATTTAAATTAATTATTAGAATCTATTTTTTTACTAAAACTTCAAAGAATCGAAAATTATTTTATTGAAACTCAAAACCTTAAACTATTTTTATTCAAAAGCTTGAACCATTTCATTATTAAACACTAAAATATTGATTATTTTTCCAAAACCTTAATTTATCTCTCCAAATCTAAAATTATTTTTTTAAGGCAGTAAGTTAAACCCTAAAACCCTAATTCCAAACCCTGAATTTCAAAACCCTAGTTTCAAAAATCCTAATTTCAAAACCCTGAATTCCAAAACTCTGAATTTCAAAAACCCTAATTTCAAAACCCTAATTACAAAACTCTAGTTTCTAAAACCATAAGTTCCAAAACCCTAAGTTCCAAACCCTAAATTCTTTAAAACCCTAAACTTATATATTTATTGCTTTATTTAATTTTAGATTTGATTATGTAGTTTATTATATGTTTTGATGGTTGATTTATTTAATTTCAATACTTGATTTATTTAATTTATCATGGATGAATATTTTCTTTATTATTATGATTATTATTTGTTTGTTTTGGTATTAAAATTATAAGAGGTATGTTTCTACTTTATGGGTACCTCATTAGTTAAATTTTATGTAATTTAAATTGCTTTTATATTTTGGACCAATGTAAAGGACATGTTTTCACCATTCGGTGGGTGTCCTATTTAATTTTAGACATGGACAATGTAAGGACATGTTTCCATCTTCGGATGGGTGTCCATTTATTTGCTCTGTTTGGACATTGCTTTGATTTTAATATGATGATGCTTTATTTTAATTATTGCATGTAGTATGGATAATATTGTTATATTTAAGAATTTTATAATATTAAGACCTGCAAAGGAGGCCGGTTCCAATGAACCGGGCGTTGTAGGGGTGCTGGGCCATTTCTCACATTCCCCACACGTACCCAACTTTTTGAACCCATTAGGCGGTTGGGGATTTCTTAGGAATCGAGTCATCCACCTCTTTCTTTTTTTCAGCCCGTCAAGGTGGCAACTCCATTTTATCCGGACTTAAGTCTGTGTTCTCTAAGGCCCCGAGCCTAAACAGTGCCGAAGTCGTAAGAACCATTCCACCGGGAGAAGTTAATAAAATTCCCGCTTATAGTGGCGACTCCACTGGGGATAAGAGAAGTTAATTTCGTTGGTCTTTTTATTATTATATTCTTTCTTATCATGATATTATTCATTGTATCATATTAGATTGCATTGTGTGCGTGAGTTAGGATACCCGTGTTACCCATATTGTGTTATGTATGGGATACCATACTTTCACTCAAGGTATGGAGATTGAGCATGGCATAACTGCTCATAGCCTTGTACCATTTGGTATATAGTTGCTATGGGAGCCTAAGCCTTTCAACCCAAAGACTAAAGCTCATGTAATTGGCCTAGTTACTTTCCTTAGGATTTTACCCCAAATGCTTGTTGTTTGACTATGGTTAATTTGTCTTGGCTTGAATCATGGCTTATTTGGTTTGTTCTTTTTCTAATATGACCTAAGTATATTGTAAGCTCAAAATAAAATTTTTCTTTAAAGTCCAAAGACCAAAGCTATTTTCAAATTTTTTTTCAAAATGGCCTTTAGACTTAAAACTTTCCTAAAAAATAAATCAAAAATTCTTTTCTCATGACTCAAATACAAACCCCAAAATCCATTTTTTTTTAAAAAAAAAAAACCTTTTTGCAATGGGTTTTTCAAACAAAACTATTTTTGCATTTCATCCAACCTTTTCTTACAAAGAGCTTACAAATCATTTAGGTCAATTATGGAAATACCAAAAATCAATTATGAGCCTAGTTTATACTAAAAAAAATTAATCATGAGCTTGTTTTTGGCATAAATCATTAGTTACTTTTTCAAGTGAGAAATCTATTTATAATAAACCTCTTAATGTAGTTTTAATCCAATATAGCATAAAAGCTATTTTAGTTGATTCAATGGATTAAAACCTAATTAATGGGAATTATCATAAACTGATTTCCATTTTTAAAATATAGCTATTGATTGAAACGTCCGAGGGAACTTTTCAAAAATAAAATACTCCATATTGGTATTTTTGTTAACCATATTACCTAGGAAAAGATACTCGTCATCCATGTGTGGAAGTTATAATGTTGGAAGGAACGTCCTATTTGCCCTTCTTTGTTTATTGTTTGTGCATACATGCATACATACATTCGCATCTCATATCATTGATCCTCTCTGGCTCACAGCCATGGATTATGATAGTTCAAAAGCTTAAGACAATCCGACCTACGTCGGAGATGAAGAATCTAGCAACGATTCAATCTCTTTTTCACCAAAAGCAATGGAGCCCGAACAAATTCAAAGAATGGTGGATAATGCCCTCAATGCCAAGATGAAAGAAATAAAAGAGGCCCTGGCCGAGACCATAAAAAATCAACTAGCTACAATTTTAGGGAACAATGCCGAAGCATCTGCTAGCACCAAGAACCCAAAGGACAAAGGGAAGGCTAAGGTTGGTGAAGTGGCTTTTGATGATGATAAGGTAGTCATTATGATGATGACGACTAGGCTCAATACTTGCCAGATCCTCAAGATAAAAAGAAGGAGCCAAAGGTTGTTGACAATACAACTTTTGAAAAGACTAAAAATTCTGATGTTGAGAAGATGATTACTGATTTAGAAAAGAAATTTGAAAAGAAACTGAAAACCGAAGAGATGTCCGAGATCGACAAACTATTTGAACAAGATGAGGAGGTCCCTTATAAGTTCAAGATGTCATCCTTTGCAAAGTTTGATGGAACCGAAAATCCTCGCCTCCATGTGAAGTAGTATATCACTGCTATGCAATCTGCCCGAGCTACTAAGGTTCAAACTTTAAGGTACTTTATGCTCTCATTGGACCCTGTTGTCCAAAATTAGTTCAACACCTTAGAGGAAAGTACTCAAAAAGATTGAGACATGTTATACAAGGCTTTCATTTAGTAATATGGGTATAATGTCGAGCTGGAAGTTACCTTAATGGAAGTTGAGTCCATTAGACAAAGGCCAAATGAGAATTTTGTGGACTATGTGAAAAGGTGGAGAAATAAGGTTGCTTTTCTCAAGAAGAGGCCCGATGAATCTGATCAAATAAGGATGATTGTGAGAGGGGTGTTGCCTAGTCTTTGTGAAAGGATGTCTCATATACTCATCCATGATTCAAAGATCTTTTGCAAGCTGGCTTGCAAATCGAAGAGTGGGAAAGGGAGAAGAGCCGCTTTTCATCAAGAAAGAATGAGAAAGGAAATTATCAGCCTAGCAATCAAAGTACACAAAAGGAAGTTGATGTTAATGCCACTAGTCAAGGAGGAATGAGGCAGTTTTCAAAAATAAGGAAGCCGCTGTCTTGGGTTCTCAATAAGCTACAAAAGAAGGGATTGTTATAACCCTTGACTCCTCGTCCTTTGCCTAATCCTCTTCCACCTAACTTTGATACTAATGCATTTTGCCAATTCCATCAAAGGCCTGGAGACAAAACGGACAATTGTATGAAGTTAAGGCATGAGATCCAGAATCTAATGGACAGTGGTAAGCTACCTGAGCCAGACAAGCCCAATACCAAGAACAATCCTTTGCCTAAATTTGGAAGAGTGCCACCACCAGCAACCTTCATGGTAGGAAAAGGATTGGAAGAAGATTTTGTTTTGTCATCCTTTCAAGATAGAAATATTGAAGATGTGAAAGGAAAACAAGCTTAACTCAACAAACTTTCCTTAGCTTGAATGTTGCTTTTCAATTTTGCTTTCTTTAATATCTAATTGGAATAATTGTGTTTTTCAAATTTAAAGTTGCTTGAAATAAATTATTTTTGTCAAAATTTTTGTTGGTATTTGTTCATTTTGATGCTCAACCAATTATGAATCTAGGTTGATGTTCATAAATTAATGTATCTAGGCATCATGATTTGAATGATTTTACTAGGTGAGGGAATTGCTCTATAATATTGAGTTGTGTATGCTTACTTAGAGAGGACTCCTGTATAATTACCGTTGTCTAGGTCCTAATCAGTCTTAAAACATGCTTTGACAAACTTTTGAGGCGAAATTGAACTCTAATTATTTAAGGAAGAGATGATCTAGGCATTGTTTGACGATCCAACAACTAGTATCCACCCTATTAAATATCAATCCCTAGTTGTCCCTTTGAGCCTTCATAAAATTTTAGCTTTCTTTTCATTGGCTTACAAACCCCAACAACCTACCCTGAGCTATTGTAATACTTTTGACTAGTCTTATGATCACTAAGGTGAAAAGGCAAGAAGATCAAAGAAAGGAATGAATAGTCAAGATCATAAGGTTAATTGATGCTCTCAAGACCATAAGGGTAGTTGAAGTTCACTTAATCTATCAAGACAACATTAGAGTAACAAATGATTTATTCCTATTAAAGAAGATTTATGTCACTCCACTCATCCATTATTGGAAACCCAAGTTGGTACAAACAAGACAACTCTTTTAGACCTAGAACAAAAAAAAAGAAGAAAAAAAGAAAAAAAAGACAAAAGAAAAAAAAAGGAAAAAGAAAAATAAAACCTAAAAAGGCGGTTCAGAAAGCAAACCGAGTTCTCTTTTACCTAAAGCAACAAAAGGCTTCCATTTGGTTTATAAGGACAATTTGACTTGAATTGGTCCAACTCAACCAAAGATTCAATCAAAATCAGAGAAAAAGAAGAAAGATCATCCAGTTCTTAAAAGTTTTATACTTGACAGTCCTACAAGGAAGAAGGACAAAATGATAAAATGCTTAAAGAAAGGGAAGAATAAGAAAAATAATTAGAGAAAGATAAGAGAGAAGAAGAAAAGAAATGAATTTGGGTACCAAGATTTTTTGCAAGGGCAAAGATTGTCCTAATCAAGATCCAGATTAATGCCAAGAAGATAGAAGGAATTTCGAGTCTAGCAAGATTACTCCCAACTGCCTAAAGTTCAAACAAGAAATTTGTAGTGTGAGGGTTTGTCCATTGTGTCACAATAGCTCCAACTTACAAATGGCCTTTATTTAAACCCATGTCCCTTATAGACCCCATTTCAAGCCTATCAAAGACCTATTGATCTCTCTTATTAGGTAGAGTCTATTAGTGGAGATAGTTTGGATAAGCATGCATATGAGATAGACCATATTCAAACTCAATGAGACCTTTGGCCAAGTAATGTGTATGTGCCTATCTGAAGTGCAACAAATCTTGCTTAAATAGAAATGATTCCTGAGTTTAGTATGGCAACTAGGGTTGTCATGTTATAGATATGTTAATTTGGAAAATCAAGTCCTAAGGTACATTGACATTAATTTGGCAAAGCCAACATTTGATTTCAAAATCAAAATTCAAAATTGAAAATTCAGAAAAAAAAATTTTAAATTACAAAACCTTCAAGTTAAGGGAAGTATGTCAAATCATTGAACCTCCAAAGGACACATTGGGCAAAGTAAATGATTATTGGCAAGATCATGAAGAAACTACCAATCGATATGCTGAATCATAATTTAAAATGGATGTATCTCTACTGTTTGGGCCTCCATTATTCATATTTTCAACATCTTGAAGATAAAAGCCATAAATGTGAAGCATTGTGTCATTCCAATGCAAGACTTGAATGAGCATCTGAAAGTAAACAATGAAAAAACTTCTGCTGATCACCTCGGTCTGTGAGTCGATGGAACCACTATAAGTATTACTCATGCATATCATGCATACATGAGCATATCACACGGCATTTTTTTCTTGTATTATTTGTTCTTTGTCAAAGTGAACAGCAAACACTCTGTGAAGTAAAGAATCAAAAAAAGATATCAAATCAGGGGGGCATGGAAAGCCCATTGCTTGAGAAAGCTCCAGTAATTTTGCAAAGAGAAGAAATGTGTGCTTGTGTGAAGAACTAGACAACAAAAACATCAATCAAAGCTTGCATGGAAAAAATCTTTGGTTTGAGCCTACACAAGGGGGGCAAAGTTTATCCTTTTCAATTTTTTGAGTTTATATACCAAATATTTTCAAACTCACTTGCAAATATTTTGCCACACAGGGGCAAGAAGAAGATATGAGGACCAACTAAAAATAGCTGAATTTTTGCAAAAGAAAGAATAAAAGAATGGAACAACCAGTTAAGCCAGAATCCTCAACTGATAAAAGGTCAGTAAAATCCAATTCAGTCTCAGGTCCAAGTACCCAAATAAAATTTAATCTCAGGTCCAAGTACCCAAATCAAATTCAATCTTAGGTCCAAGCACCCAAATTCAATTCAATCTCAGGTCCAAGCACCTAATCTCGGGTCCAAGTACTCAAATTCAATTCAGCCTCGGGTCCAAATACCCAATTTTGGGTCCAAGTACCCTAATCAAATTCAGTCTTGGGTCCAAGTACCCAATCTTGGATCCAAGTACCCAATCTCGGGTCCAAGTAGCCAAATCAAATTCAATCTCAGGTCCAAGTATCCAAATCAAATTTAGTCTTAGGTCCAAGTATCCAATCTCGGGTTCAAGTACCCAAATCAAATTCAATCTCGGGTCCAAGTATCCAATCTCGGGTCCAAGTACCCAAATCAAACCCAATCTCGGGTCTAAGTACCTAAATCAAATTTAATCTCGGGTCCAAGTACCCAAATCAGAAGTAAAAGAAATTAAAAATATGAAACTAGTTCAAGTTGGGAGGGCTCAGGTGATGTGAGCCTTGGCTCATGTCGACCTGGATGCCCAGGTCGACATGAGTCAAAGGCCATGTCGACCTGGTTGCCCCAGGTCAACATGGCTTTGGTCCATGTCAATCTGGTTGCCCAGATCGACATGGTTTCATTTGTTTTTTTTTTTTGAAATTAGTTTCCGAATTGAATTAAAATTTGTTTTAAGGACGGATTAATATTATGGTTAAGGATTATGAGTGATGTTTTAGCCTACAAATAATAACGTTTTACACTTTAAGAGGAGTCGATAATTAACATTAAGAGAGATTAAACGACAAACAGAGAAGAATAACAATAGTTTTTTTGAGAACGAAGGAAACAGCAAGCAGAAATATCAAGACAACCAAAGAAGAAGGTAGAGTACATATTGTCTTCACATTATTCATCAAGAAATCAATTTTTTTGGTGGAATCGACAATGCAGGTTTGATCTTTAATCATAAATTATTCATACTCACAGTAGCTTCATTTTCTTTAATAAGAACATGCAGTAACTTGATCTTTGAATATGCAGTAAATTTATCTTTGTTTTAATAACTTTAATTGTTTGCTTTAATTAATATATTGATCAGTTGGTGTTCATAACTCCACTTGCATGTTTTATAAAAAATTTAAAACTATCCAGTAGCTGTTGAGGATTTAAATTAATTATCAGAATCTATTTTTTTTACTAAAACTTCAAAGAACCGTAAATTATTTTATTGAAACTCAAAACCTTAAACTATTTTTATCCAAAAGCTTGAACCATTTCATTATTAAACTCCAAATATTGATTATTTTTTCAAAACCTTAATTTATCTCTCCAAATTCAAAATTATTTTTTTAAGGCAGTAAGTTAAACCCTAAAACCCTAATTCCAAACCCTGAATTTCAAAACCCTAGTTTCAAAAATCCTAATTTCAAAACCCTGAATTCCAAAACTCTGAATTTCAAAAACCCTAATTTCAAAACCCTAATTACAAAACTCTAGTTTCTAAAACCCTAAGTTCCAAACCCTAAATTCTTTAAAACCCTAAACTTATATATTTATTGCTTTATTTAATTTTAGATTTGATTATGTAGTTTATTATATGTTTTGATGGTTGATTTATTTAATTTCAATGCTTGATTTATTCAATTTATCATGGATGAATATTTTCTTTATTATTATAATTATTATTTGTTTGTTTTGGCATTAAAATTGTAAGAGGTATGTTTCCACTTTGTGGGTACCTCATTAGTTAAATTTTATGTAATTTAAATTGCTTTTATATTTTGGACCAATGTAAAGAACATGTTTCCACCTTTCAGTAGGTATCCTATTTAGTTTTAGACATGGACAATGTAATATTTCCATCCTCTGATAGGTGTCCATTTATCTGCTTTATTTGGATATTGCTTTGATTTTAATATGATGATGCTTTTATTTTAATTATTGCATGTAGTATGGATAATATTGTTATATTTAAGAATTTTATAATATTAAGACCTGCAAAGGAGGCTGGTTCCAATGAACCGAGCATTGTGGGGGTGCTAGGCCATTTCTCACCTTCCCCATACGTATCCAACTTTTCAAACCTATTAGGGGGTTAGAGATTCCTTAAGAATTGAGTCATCCACCCCTTTTTTTTTCCGGACCGTCCGGGTGGCGACTCCATTTTCTCCAGGCTTAGGCCCGTGTTCTCTAAGGTCCCGAGCCTAAACAGTATCAAAGTCGCAAGAACCATTCCACCGAGAGTGGGGGTGAAAATCCCGCTCACAGTATGTATGATTATATATGCTCTTAACCTTTTCTTTCTGACTCACAGCGGATGCTTGAGGAATAAAACAAGAAACTACAAGAAGAGTTAGCTACTAGTCACCAATAGGTTGTCCATTTTGAAAAATTGCACAATCAGTCAGAGTAAGATTTTTGATTATAGGGAATGAGGGATCCTGGTGCTTTGTCTTCTAGGGAGCCCCAAACTGATGACCATGAGATCCTTTCGTCTACTTCGGATGAGGATCGCTATAAATCTGAATTCCAAGGCAATAGAAGTTCAGGTGTTCCTTCTTTGGGTGGACTCGGGATAGATGATATGCCTCCTCCTCCAATAGGCAATGACTTTTTTAAAAGCTTTATTTGATCATGATCCACCACCTCCTTCTCAGTGATCCATCATTATTGTATTAATTGAGAAAATATTATATTAATAATAATAATAATAACAATAACAATGATTATAATTTGCACTTTTACTGTAACTTTTGACTTTTAAATTATTATTATTATTATTATTTCTACAGTACAATCATTGTTCCTTCCTCTCACAATTCAGAATTCCACAGTAGCACTGATTCACAAAGCCAAAGGCAATGCAGCAACTCAAAACCTTTTCATCATTGATTTTCTATCCCTGTGCATCTCAGTCTCAAGCCATTCCTTGTCAATTTTGGGATAGCCAATCACCCTATATAAATCTCTTTCCATGCCATGACCCTATACAGAAGCCAAAAATTTTTTCACAAATTTCCATAATTCTTTTTAACAATTCTAATTTCCCTTCAATTGTCCATAATGCAGAACTCAATTTGAAGAAAATAAAAGGTTTATTTAAAAATATGAAAGCCATTCATTGGGAACAAATATCTTGGTCTAAAATTAATACTTTGAAGTACTTTTAAAATATTAAATTGGACCATTCTTTTTTACATGCCATGGTTTTCTTTTGGAATGTGAATTCTAGGACATTTAAGATATTGAGATATGTCCCATGATTGAAAAGTTTGAGGTCATCCTTAGATATCCAAGCAATCAACAAATGGCATTACCTATATTGATTTTCAAAACTCAACAAAAGATGCAAATGTTGTTTCAACTTTCAAAGTCCGAAGTTTTATAGTTGACGAAAGGTGAGAAAATTCTGCTTGGTCCCTTGATTGACTTTTGCATTTCTCATTTGGCTCCTACTAAGGCATGGGGACATATACTTTGTTGATGCTTGCTTAGCCAATTCTTGCTTGTTTCTTCCGATGGCGATTGGATCCACTCACATGCTGAAGTCAACATTCGTTGGTTAGTACCTTGGTGGAAGATTTCTTGTATTACCATTCGGACATATTTGATGTATGTTCCTTTCACTACTCTTCGTCAAGGTACTTGCTATGATCCTCGTCGGCTTGATTGTCAGTATGGAGCTGAGCCTCGAGGTTCTGATTTTACTCCTGATTTGGACATGCCTCACCTGACTGAAGCTTACTTGGATCGGTTGAAGCAAAGCTGGCCTGCACACTACACTTATCGTCTGCCATAGATCTTGCATTTGTCACTTTCTTTAGAAAAAAATATTGTTAGGATATAAAAATAATAAGAGATGTTTCTTTTTCTTTCATAATTTGTCATCACCTTTTGCTATTGTGTTTATTTGTTTTATCCATATCTGGCCAAACACTTAAAATAGTGAGCATAGAACAATTTTAATATTAATTCTGCTTTATTAAATTGGAAAATAACCAAACATAAAGCCAGCATACACAAGATCATTCATGTTGCCAACTAGCCCTTTCGAGTTTTCTAATTGACGATTTTCTCTCGCTTAACCCTAATTGTTGCCTAGCCTGCCCTTTTGGGTTTTCAGAACTAGCGGATTGCTCTAACTTTTACCTAGGCTGCCCTTTTTGATTTCCAGCCTAGTGAGCTCTTTTTTATATATATATATAAAACCTCTTCAACCTGTCAATGTTCACCGGCTCACTAAACTCATTCCCGTCCATGTCTGATAACTTGACTGCACCCTTTTTCATGACTTGTTTCACAATATATGGTCCTTCCCAACTAGGCCTAATTTTTCCTCTTAGATTAGATACATTAGGTTTACATTGCTTCAACACTAAGTCGCTGACTCTGAGCTTTCTGATCTTAACCCTTCTATTGTAGGCCCGGGCTATCTTTCTTTGATATACAGTTGATGATGATATAGTGCTTTTAACCTCCTCTCTTTTAGTAAAGCTAACTGTGTGTACCTTCTCACTACCCACTCCATCTTAGGCAGTTCAGCTTCTAAGATCACTCTTAATGACTTGGTCTCAATTTCAATTGGCAACACTGCCTCCATCCCATAAACTAAAGAGAACGGTGTCATTCCAGTTGATGTTTGCACACTTGTTTTGTATCCCCACAAAGCAAAAGGAAGCATCTCCGACCAATCCCTGTATGTCTTCATCATCTTGGACAAAATCTATTTAATTATCTTGTTTGTTGCTTCTACCGCACCATTAGCCTTCTGTCTATAAGGGGAGGGCTGATGATGATGGATTTGGTATTTCAAGAATAAGTCCTTAACTGTACCTTGAAACTGTATCCCATTGTCCGATATCACACTGTACGGGACCCCATACCTGTAGATGAGATTCTTTTCAATAAATTTAGCCATCTGCCTTACCTCCAGTTTGTTGAAAGATTCGGCTTCAACCCACTTTAAAAAATAATCCACTGCTACTACAGTAAAACAGTGACCATTCGAAGCTGTCGGATGTATCTCTCTTATAATGTCAATCCCCCAAGTTGCGAATGGCCAGGGTGAAGACATAGAATGCAATTTTTCAGGAGGCATGTGATTCAAATTATCATACATCTGACATTGCTGGCATTTCTTTACAAACTCAATACAATCTCTCCATGGTCAACCAATAGTAACCTTGTCGAATTATCTTCTTAACTAGGGCTAAACCACTCATGTGTGGACCATAACTTCCTGTGCAAGCAAAAGAAAATGCAATCTAATCCTCCAATTTGCATTTGTTATAATCATTTAAGCATACTTAAAAGAAATGAGACATAATGTAAAAATTTAAGCCACTACAAATGTACCATAACCATATATGAGCAACATTCACATACAAAATTTGCTCCAATAATGGATAATCATACTTAAAAGTTTGTATATATTTTAACAATTTCAATTTCAAATTCACACATTTAGATCATATACAATAGAATCAAGTTATTACAGAGGATATCATGCATCATCATAATCAAATAAAAAAAAATGAGAAATGAGAGGGTTGAACAAATGCTAGACATTCAACATATTTTTTTTAGAAGACATGATAACAATGAACAAAAAAAAAAAGAACAATGACATATAATTTGACACAAACTATCAATAATTATTTAGTATTTTTATAATTTTCTCCAATCATTATAGCCCAAAGTCATTATATCTAATTTATTTTATATTTGAGTCTCTTTTTGTGTTGCTAATACCTATTTTTCTTAAGTTTATTTTAAGAATTAGGATAGACAAAGACTTATGACCAAACATGCTGTATAGAGTTAGCTCTCCTTGTACCTTATATATATTCATTCTAATATGCCCTTAATAAAATTAAGAAATTAAGAGAATTTTCTCTTGTATTTGATTTTTACCTGAATCAAGAAAAATACATCAAAACTAATTACTTGAGTGTATTTTAATTCTAAGATTCTTTTCTATAAGTTGAACTTGGGTTAAGGACTTGCAAAAGGATATAATTTAACATTATAAGGAACTCTTTTCAAATGTAAAAGTGTAAAGTCTTAAATCCTTAAACTTGGGGTTCCCATCATGCTTCCTCCTAAAATCTTTTTTTCCTTGAATATGATAATATTGAACTTGATTACTTTGCAACTTTAGAAGTAAATAAGCAAAGCCATTTGCAAGCTAGTTGAAGCTCAACTCAATAATGATACAATTTGAGCTTGGTTTGTTTATAATTGAGTCAAGCTTGAGCCTAATTTTTGAGATCATTTAATAAATGAGCTAAACTTAAATTATAAATGTCTGCCCATTTTGATCCGAAGCTCGGCTCCTTTTGTATTGAACTTAATAAATTAGCTTACATGCCTAAACAATTACGTAGATTTTGATGGAATGACGGTAGTTTTTTAATTTCCAGGTTTTTAGAGTACCTTGATTTTTTTTTTTTCTAATTATCGTACTTTTGAAAAAAGTTTTGCTTTTGAGAGTAGATTTATAAAATTCCATTTAAAGACTAATTTCATTTAAAGATTGTGAATTTTTCAAGACGGGCGGTGTAATTAATTTAATTACTTTATCAAATATGTTTATAAGTTATTATTCTTATTTAGGGAAAATATACATTTTTGCCCTTAATGTTATAATGAAGGTACATTTTTGCCCTTAAAGAAAAATTTAGGATAAATTTATCAAGATTTTCATAAATCCCAACAGATTTACCCCTCCCCTGTTATCTCTTAGACGACAAAAATTTCTGCCTTTATCCTTTGCTGTAGTGGGCCCTACTATATTAAAATAGTTAAAATAATGGGCCTACTATATAATAATTATATATTTTTTTAAATAAATATAATAATAGTATATTATTTTTTAATAAATAATATATAATAGTTATTTTTAATAAAAAATATATAATAATTATTTTTAATAAAAAAATAAAAAAGTATAATAATATAACAAATTAATTATCAAACTAATTAATTATGATAATAAACTAATTAGTTTAAAATACTAACTAATTAATTATAATAATAAAAACTAAAATAATAATTTTTTCATTTATAGTTATATTAATTATTTGTTTTAAAATGCATATAAGTTAAAAATAAATAATTAAAAAAATATTTATTTAAATATTTATTTTACTTTTAAAAATAGAAAAATTTTCTATATATTTTAAATAATAAAAAATATTTTTTTTATTATAAATAACAAAAAGATTCTCCACCAAAACTAATTTTAAATTTAGTTAGATAAAAAAAATTATGGATTACTATTAAATATTTCAATATTATTTAATTTTTTGTAATGTATAATAAAAAATGGTGATAATCAAATTTTACCATGAAAAAAAAATTGGATTCATGCTAAAATTTGAAATTTTAATATATTATAAGTTAAATATTTAATTATTTCATTTTAAATTTTTCATGCTATTACTAAACAACTATTCATTTTAATTATTTCATTTAAGAAAAATTAAATTCATGATAAAATTTGAAATTGTAATATGTTATAAGTTAAATATTTAAATTTAAAATTTTAATATATTATAAGTTAGATATTTAATTAATTATTTAAATTATTTAAATATTTTAAAACAAATAATTAATATAAACATAAATAAAAATTATTATTTTAGTTTTTATTATAATTAGTTATTTTAGCATTTTTAAATTAATTAATTTATTATTATAATTAATTGGTTTGATAATTTATTTATTATATTCATATAGAATTTTTTATTATTATTTATTAAAAATAACTATTATATTATTATATTTATTTAAAAAATATAATATATAATGGGCCATATTACTTTAATTATTTTAATATAGTGAGGCCCACGGATAACAATATAAATTTTTACCATTTGAGAAATAATGGGGAGGGTAAATCTTTTGGGATTTACAAAAATCTTGATAAATTTATCTTAAAATTTTTTTTAAGGGCAAATATAAATCTTTGCTATAACATCGAGGGCAAAAATATACTTTTTTTCTCTTATTTATAATGATTATATATAATACTAAAAGAGCCCCAAATATAAATAGTGAAATTTCAAAAAAAAAAAAAACCATGCTCATTTTTTAGTTAAAAATGTAATTTTGAAGGTTATGATTTCAATTATTTAAAAATATAGTTTTAAAATTTTATTTTTTTATTATTTAAAAATATGAGATAGATTTAAAGTGTAACATAGAAAATGTTGTTTAACAAATTATATTAATTATATTAATTAAAATAAATAAACTAATGATTTAAATGTAGTCTTTTTTCTTATTTTTTTTTGGGTAGATACATTATTTTAAATTTATTAATTATTATTTTTCTTTTATTCTTATGAGTTATTATATTTATCCTTAATTAATTTTTTTTCTTTTTAACTATTATTATTATTATTATTATTATTATTATTATTATTATTATTATTATTATTATTATGGTCTAAAAGTTACTAAGAGTAATTTTTCATACTTTTATTTTATATTTTATTTTAATTTTTAACTGATTTTGTGAGTCAGTTCTAAGAATAATAACTTTTAATTTTTTATTATTTTTTAACTTTCAAATTGTTAATATAAATTTAATTTTCTTAATAAATATATTATTAGTTATAATTTTTTGATAGAATGCTATTAGTTGTAATTAAATTTAAAATTTTATAATATTTGACTTTATTTTTAATAAACTTTTTATCTACTTGAAAATATTTTTATTATACCAACTTAATGTAAATTTTAATATATTTTTTTGTTATTTTATTACTTTTATATTTCTCTTTATTCGTATTATTTTTAGATAAATTTATAATTACTTTCTTTATTTAAAAAAAATTAGCAAGTAATAAATTCACTTATTCTTTTATATCCAAATTACTAATTCTAATTATTTTTTCTGATTTTTAAGTAATATAATTTAAAATTACAAATTTAATTTTTATCTATAAATTTAAAAAATATTTTAATACATTATATATGTCTTATTAGGAATACCTTTAAAATATAAAAATATGAAATTTTTAATGTTATATATATTTATATCTATAATATTATTTTTTATATATTAATTATATTAATATAAAATATCATTATATCAAATAATGGCTGACATAAATTATGTATGTAAATCCAAGGATGGAAAAAAGAAAAAAGTGAAACAGGAAATTGATTCGAACGAATGATCAAAAAGGGCTTGTAGCCATTAGGTCAACGGATTCCATTTTTCACTTTTATTAAACATAAATTAAGAAATAAATCCCCAAAATATCTACGCTTTCGAGCCCCTCATAAATTTTCCCATCACTGTCAGTATCTGTTACAATCTGCTCTTTATCAAATTATATATCGACAAGTACAAACAAATGGGCATTAGATTTTGACTGAGTGGTTTTGATTTTATGTGAGTTCCTAGGTGTAAAAAGTTGAATTTGGGGTATTCAACGTTCAGTGTTTCCTTGTTTGAATTTGGGTTGAATTCCTGATTAGGTTTTGATATATATTGTTCAAATTGGAATGTACAGTGTTTGTTAGAAAATGGAGCAAAAGGAGGGAGAGAGCTGGAAGCAATTGGTTAAGAAGATGCTTCCTCCGGGAGCTTCTCTCCCTGAAGAAGATGATGATGCTAAACTTGATTACTCCATAGCTTTAGAATATCAAGGCCCACCAGTTCTGTACCAAGTTCCAAAAGTTGAACCTCTTGATTTGAATTCCAACTCAATCCCAACTGCAGAACCACTTTCAGAATCTCAAAGATCAGCATCGGCGGCGGTCGCAAATCTAGCAGTGATTGAACCAATTCCTTTGCCTGTGTCTTGTATCACTGGTTTCACAAGTTCACCTACTCAGGCTCCCAGAGTATCTGCTAGTTCAGAGTCTGTTGTCTCTGTCTTGCAAAACCCTGATTCTTCTTCACCTTCAGCTTCTCCTTCTCCAGGATCAGCCCATATTCCTCCTTCAAATCAAGTGGTTCATGAAGTCAAAAGGTTACCTGTTGTTACCTTTAATACAGTTGATAGATCTGAGACGAAAGATGTTGATTCGGAGAAGCCTTATTATCCTGAGTATGTTGGAGTTTCGAAAGGAAAGAAGAAAAAGTCCAGAGTCTGCTACAGGTGTGGAAAAGGCAAGTGGGAAACCAAAGAGTCATGCCTGGTTTGTGATGCTAAGTATTGTAGCAATTGTGTGCTTAGGGCTATGGGATCAATGCCTGAAGGGCGTAAATGTGTAACTTGCATTGGTCAACCAATTGATGAATCTAAGCGGTCCAAGTTAGGTAAACATTCTAGGTTATTATCTCGATTGCTCAGTCCTTTGGAAGTTAAGCAGATAATGAAAGCAGAGAAAGAATGCTCTGCTAATCTACTTCGTCCAGAGCAGCTGATTGTCAATGGATTCCCTCTCAACTCAGAAGCGATGGCAGAATTACTTGGATGTCCATTACCTCCAAGAAAACTCAAGCCTGGAAGATATTGGTACGATAAGGAATCTGGTCTCTGGGGAAAGGTGATTATATAGTTTCTTTCTACTTAGCATTATCTTTCACCGGTTAGATTTTTAGAAAGTTTCTTTAGTTTGTATTTAGTGGAAACTGTGCTTTAACATCTTAAGTTGCTGGTTTTACAGGAGGGGGAAAAACCAGATAGGATCATTAGTTCAAACTTAAATTTCACGGGAAAACTCAGTTCAGATGCAAGCAATGGCAATACTGAGGTTTATTTTAATGGCCGGGAAATTACCAAACGTGAACTGAGGGTACTAAAAGTAAGCCTTCTTGTTTTATTGCGCTAGTTATATTCTAGTTCTTTCTTATGTTGAAAATGGCAACATTTAGTTTGTTGTTACACAAATGGAGTGACAAGTACCAAATTGTTTCATTTATTTCTTATCCCTTGTATTTATATTTTTGGGTTCAACATGCAAGATGTTCTTATCATGATTTATATTGTTTAGTCATTATGGTGATATAGGCTTTATTTCACCCTTCCATTTCAATCCACCAACGGTTGGAGAAAATCTTTCCCAATTTACTTTGACATCAAGTTCCTGATTTGTGATCGAGTAAATTGGATTGTTTCCTCATGTGTTTCTCTGTTAGTGATGTTATCAACTGCTCTCAGCTTTAGCTTAACTAGCAAAAAGACACCTCTGAGATGTGTAGGTAATATTTTGAACTCCTAGTACTGAAACAAACAAAAACATGATGTTATCTGAAAAATATGTGCTCATTTGTTTGTTGTAGGAAAGTGGATCGTGCTAGAACTTTTGTTTCCCATTATCAGTCTACCATTCTATTACTACCAGATTGCAAAGAATTTTTAAAGTTAGTCCTTGAAAGTGAATACTACAGTGCTTATATAGGCTATTTGACATGCATAAAGTTGTGACACATCGACAACATATTTCTGGAAACAAACTCTGGGTGCAGATAAAGTTGTTATCTGTGCAAAATCTAGGAAGGCAGTTACCATCTAAAGGCGCAATGAGACAAAACTGTGAAAAACTCGAGGAAGTTCTGACAAACATTGAAGAAAGGGTAGCTTTCCTCCAAAGTATTGTGAAAAAAGAATAACTACACTTAAACATCAAAGACCTTAAAGTCTAGGCGTTTATTGTGAAGATGTGTGCCTATGCAAGGTTGTATGCATTCTTTTGAAAGAAAAAAAATGTTGGATAGTTTGTAAGAGAATGATTTGTAATTCATAATAGGTAACAGGCTAAACATATCACATATTATCATATTTGTTCTAGTACCTGTTACACAAATTTATCCTGCATAGTCTATTTCTATATTGAAATTTCTTTAAACTTCTATATAATAATGAAATTGTATGTAAACTAGTATACAAATTCAGCTCAAGTAAAAGTTGAAAAACATAATTATTCTTATTACCTTCACAATATGTCTAATTATGTAGTAATGATGAGAACAAAGTTTTCTCAAACTTACACTACAAGCATGGCCTTTAGTATCAGAATAGTTGTCTTTGTTGCAAAAATAACATATATAAAGGTTGAAGCACTATTACAATTGAAGGATGATCACTTTATTGTTTAAATTAGTCATTTTTTCTCTAAATAACATTTGTATATATTTTCCCTTCCTTGTAGTGACATTTGGAGGTTGCCCTTTGATCTTTCAGGATTTTATCCTTCTAACAATGCAAGGAAACAACTAGGTGCATCATTGCAACTAGCTTAAAAATTTTGACAAATATAAAAAATCTAATGGATTGCATAAAGTTTGCACTTCTTTTCACCTAATGGTAGGTGCATACCTAGAATGTTTGAAGTACACCTAGTGTTACTGCCAAACCCACTGTAGCATGAGCACATGAAGATTTGAAAACAAAGCAAAAACAATCTCTCTCAATTTTGGACATGGTTTGGTGGGTTGCTGTCTACGGATAGTTGATAACTGCTTATATTTTCTACTATTTAGGGGAGAACATTACGTGTCTATTAGATGTAGGACAGCTTGGGAAAACTATGTTTTTTGGAGAGTAGGTCTAGGGCTTGTAGAGAAAATTAAGAATTAGGTTGAAATTTACATCCAGATCTTATTAATTTGAAATTAAATAAACAAAATAAACTACTATCATAGTACCAGGATCTTAAATAATGATTTTGTAAACAGTTTTCAAACTGTGTAAAGGAATCAAATTGAATTCGCAGCTACCATAGTGGATAATTTTTCAAGTATTAGAAAATTACTCGAATAAATATTTTTACCAATTATCATTATAATCTTTGGAGAGTTTGTATGAAAAACTTGGAACAAAGGAAGAAGAAAAGACTATTTATAAATTGACTAAAATAAGGGAAAGAAAATGTCGAGATTTGAATCAAGTTAAATGCATTAAGGAGGATGAAAAGAATAGAGTATTGGTTCAAGAATAAGATATCAAGGAAAGATGGAGAAGTTATTTTGAGGAGCTTCTTAATGGTAACCGTAATGAAATTATTGAGGGTTTGAATGACATAGCCAAGAAAAATGTGAAGTATACTAGACGGATTAGGTTCTCCGAAGTATATGAAGTTTTGAAGAGAATGAAAATCGATAAAACATATGGACCGGATGGAATACCCATTGAGGTATAGAAAAGTTTGAAAGATACAAGATTTGTATGGTCAACGACTTTGTTTAATAAGATCCTAAGTACAAAGAAAATGCCTAATGAATGGAGACAAAGCAGTCCGATACCTATTTTTAAGAATATAGGAGATATTCAAAATTGCTCAAATAACAGAGATATTAAGCTTATGAGTCACACCATGAAATTATGGGAGAGTTGTGGAACATCATTTGGATACTTGTATCTTCCTAAACCAGTTTGGTTTTATGCTTTGTCAATCCACTATGGAAGTTATCTTTCTTATTAGAGATGTGATTGAAAAGTATAAAGAGATGAAGAAGGATTTACATATGATTTTTATTGACTTGGAGAAAGCTTATGATAGTTTCTAGAGAACTTTTATGGTGGATCATAGAGTGTGGGGGGATTTATATATGATATATCTAAGTCTTAAAGGATATGTATGGTGGAGCTATTACTAGTGTCTGCATTGTTGGAGGGAATACTAAGGATTTTTCTGTTTCTATTGAGTTATATCAAGGTTCAATTTTGAGCCCTTACCTATTTGCCTTGGTCATGGATGAGCTAACAAGGTTTATATAAGATGATATCCGTTAGTGTATGATGTTTGCAGATGATATTATGTTGATAGATGAGATTCAAGCATGTATAAGTCAAAAGTTTGAGTTATGGAAAAGTATTTTGGAGTCAAAGGGTTTTAAGGTAAGTAGAACTAAGACTAAGTACATGCATTGTAGATTTAATAATACGAATGGAGAAGGAGGCGATGTTATTTTAGATAGAGTTGTAGTACCTCAAAGCACTCATTTTAAATACCTTAGCTCTATTATTTAAGAGGATGAAGGTTGTGACAAAGATGTAAGTTATAGGATTAAAGCGGGTTGGATGAAGTGAAGGAGTGCTATAGGAATGTTATTTGACCGAAAGATGCTAGTTAATTTATCAAAAGAGAAATGCATCGGTCAGAAAACTGAACTAGTTAAAGTAGAAATACCTAAAAGAGGTAGGGGTAGACCTAAATTAACTTGGACAAAAGTGATACAAAATGATCTTACTGTTTTAAATTTATCAGAAGTGGTAGCTTTAAATTGAATTGAGTGGAAAAGAAGAATCGATGGAGCCGACCTCAATTAACTTGGGATTAAGGCTTTATTGTTGTTGTATTATTATAATCTTGCATGTGTAATGATTTACAATGACAAATGTATGGTAAAACAAAATAATTTATTACAAAATTTGTTTAAAAAGTTGTTTTTTCCAATTGCCCATATTCCTCATTATCGTATCTATTGGCTAAAAGGGATAAGGTTCAATTACGCCCCTAAAGTATAGCGTAAATCACACTTAAACACTTAAATTTTTTTTTTGTCCAATTAGATTTTTTTTTATCAAAAATAGTTCATTTTAACCCTTATCGTGACGGAAATTAAATTTTCATTAACTTTCATCTATATAATATTATGAGTCACATTTCTTTTACACGTCTCAATTTGATTGGTTTGTAAAAAAATAAAAATTATTAATTTAAATAATAATAAAATTTAAATACAAAAAAACATTTTCTTCTTCTTCTTCGTTGCTGCTCCTTTAAAAGGTATGTTTCTTATTAATTAATATCTGTTTTTTGACCTTTGGCTTTGATTTTCATTTCCAGTTCAATAAAATTATCAAGAATTTTAAGCAACCAGAAACCTAGAGAAATTGAAACCTTTGTCCCAATCTCTCTCAATTTTGGTCTCAAAAATTCAAATCCCTAAATTCAATATTTTTTTTTCTTTTAATATCAAATGAATGCATTGCAGTTTATGGACAAGCAGATAATGGATTTCACCTCCTCCTTCTCAATGACACACTAATAACAAGTTTCACTGTTGTCGTCGACAAGCAGTAGAGATTTCATTGATCCAATGAATCCTCCACAGAATGACGACGACGACGACAACCATCATCGCCACCAGTGTCTTTACAATATTGAAAGCATCATTAGCGATAGTAGCAGCGGCAACGACAATGGGATTAGAAAGAGGAGATCCTTTTCAGTTATAATTTCCAGCCGATCCGTCCCATTTGTTGTAGCCTTTTGATTCTTCTACTATTGTGGGTCTTAGTGGAGCTGCTACTGCTACCACTAATTTTAAATCTAATTCTAATTGCACTGCTAATTCTACGGCCATACCTATCATAGTAAGGGGTTTTTTGGGTTTTGATTAATAATCTATTGTCTGCTCTTTTGATTAGTGTAATTGCTGCTTTTTTTGGTTGATTTTTTTATTTTTGTTATTTGGAAACAATGAGTTTAATTTGTACTTAGGTGATAATGATGATTAGGATTTTTATTTTTCAATCAATAATTGGTTGTTTCTTAAAAATTTTGCTTTCACTGGTAACGAAGAAGAAGAAATATTTTTATTTTTATTTAACTTTTATTATTTTATTATTATTTAATTTAATTATTTTTAATTTTTTACAAACCAATCAGATTGAGACATGTGTAAAAAAAATATGACTCAATACTGCATAGATGAAAGTTAATGGAAATTGATTTCCGTCAAGATAAGAGTTAAAATGAACTATTTTTGATAAAAAAGAATCTAATTGGATAAAAAAAAACTTAAGTGTTTCAGTGAGATTTACGTTATACTTTAGGGGTGTAATTTGACCTTATCTCTTGGCTAAAAATCCGATACATTAGAGCCATTACATGATATTTAAAACCATGTCTAAGCCTGACACTCGCTCCTCACACATTGCAAAGAAACAAGCAATAATCCATCTTAATGTTAATATTTGAATGTGCCTTGCTTGTTGTATCATCATCTTAGATTCAATGTGGTCATGCTTTGCAACAATCCATTTTAATGTTAATATTTGTGATACATAAATGGTTGTTATGTATAGGATTATCATAATCCTTCAAGGGGTTCTCTAGATTATGTGATCATGTTCTCACAATAATAAATAATAGGTCCTTTGCTTATTGTCTTTTAGTCCCTCTAGTTTATAGCTAATGAAACTGCTAACCTTGTTTCTTAATCTTTTGTAGCTAGCAAATGTGCAGTGCCCGCGTGACACTCATTTCTGGGTCTATGATGATGGGCGTTATGAAGAAGAAGGCCAAAATAATATCAGGGGAAACATTTGGGAGAAGGTATATATTATAAAACTCATAGCAATTAAGAAATGCTGTTATTATATCATCTCTCTTCATGAAACATTGTGGATTTTGCTTTTTGCTAGACAGGCATCAACACGGTTTTTTAGTGCACTTCTCTCTTTGCCTGTGCCCCATGCTCAACCACATGGACAGAGAGATGAGGCTAGTAATTATACTACTGTTCCAAATTATTTAGAGCCCAAAAAAGTGCAGAAACTTCTTTTGCTTGGCATTCAAGGCTCTGGAACTAGCACTATCTTCAAGCAGGTTGGCCTTTCTATCTTTCTTGTTTGTTTTTCTTTTTTGGATTTGATTTGAACATATCGTCCAAATCATATTTAAATGATTCATCAAATCAACTAATGGTTATCCCATGGCTATCTTGCTTTGCTTCCAAAACATTGACTATGTTTTCATTATAGGTCAACTTAAATTAATTGTTTTCTGAGCTTATGTTATTTTGCAATTGCATAGAACTTCTCGAATCTACCCAACTTGAGGTGATCTAAAACCCAGTTGAACCCATAATAAAGTTGAAAGACCCGGCCCTGAACAACCTTCGAACTTTGAAGATTAGGTTGCAACTCAATTTGAATTTTTTTTTCAAAAGGTTAATTTTAAATTTTAAAATATTAAACAAATATATGTAATAACCATTCATGCTTTTCAATGATTATTTTTGAATTGTTTTACCTTTTTTCTGTATTGTTGATAGTTACCAGATATATTTTAAATTACAATTCTTATTCTTCCTTATGATAATTATAAATATGTATTTTAATCACAAATACTTACTTTTTGTACATTAGATATTCTTTTTTAGGGTTTGAACCCTTAATTTTCTGCACCACGAGGAAGGCACTTGATTATTGTGCTACTCGTCCAATGGCTTTAAACAATTTAAATATGACATTGATGTAAATAACAATAAGTTGAAGATAGTACGAGGTATTAGATTTTAGAGATAAAATAGTAAAATATTTTTAAATATATTGGCATGGAATTGGACTTAAACATGAATGTTTTACTTGAGTTGTTATCACTGCATCAATTTAGTTCTAAACTCAATATTTGCTAAAAAACAATCTTATAAGTGACCTGACTCTAACCAAACTGGAAATATGATAATTGGCCCTCCTGTTGAGTAACCTAAAACTTAAAGTGATCTGCAGTAACAATGTATGAAAACGGCAAAACCAGAAGTGAACCCATCTAACTTGTTCCAGTCGCCACCTCTATTTGTTGCACTCTGCCTTTTCATCCTCTTACTTTGATCCTTTGTGTAACATCCTCTCTACATCTTTAATCTCTTTGTGATGAATCTGAGGTATTCGAAGTGTGTGTTCTGTGGAAGCTCTACTCCCAAACCAAGGTCTTAAATGATGGTTTGGAAACACTGTTGATATCTGTCTTGTTGTTATGGTCTCAAACTATATAGGATCATATATAGAATCCTATAGATGAATTATTTAAAAAGTTCTATTAAATAACTGATATTAATATAAAAACACAAATTAATACACAACATATTAACTCTATTGATAGCTAAAGGAAACATTAATTGAGTATTAGTAAAAATTTTCTCGAAATTAATTTAAAGAATTTTTAGTTAAGCATATTTATTCATTTTATATTGAAAATCAAAAATAAAATTTACTCTTGCTTCACAACACCATATATTTATTATATATTCCCAGACATTTGACTTGTTTTTGTTTATCATTTATCTCTACTTTATTATTTGTTTAAATAAATTAAATAATAAATCTGAAATTATAAGACACATTTAGAGCTCATTTGGATGAGTGGTAAGGAGCCATGTTTGGGCATTTGAGTTCTCAATCATTGGATTGGAATCTTTGGTAAAAATTTTGATTAAAGAAGCATTTCAAAATCCAATGGTCTATGGTTCAAAATTATTATTGAAATGTTGAAAGATGATGTATATAATTGTTAGTTTTTGATTCTTCAATCACAAGCTGCTAATCATCATCATTGGGCTACTAACAGTTAACAATTGACCATAATCGTTATTAATCAATGAAACAAACAACCTCTTAGTGCATGTTTATAAGTGGTTGGTGTTTGGGCTTCCAATTGCTGGTTAAGGGTATTTGGCGAACTTAGTAGTTGGAGCAATTTTTCAAGCTCAACCATAAAAAATTATCACTGAATGTTGAAAGTAGATTTTATTAGCTTTAGGCACTTCAATCATTGATTGCAAGCTTCTAGCATTTACTGTTGACTGTTAGGTTGTTATACCTATTGTTCAACCAAACAATTAACAACTTGTTTATGTCTACCATTGAACTAAACAAGCAATTAACAACCACTCGAACCAAACAAGCTTTTAATGCATGTTTATATAAGTGGTTGGTGTTTGGGTTTCCAACCACTAGTTATGGGGGTTTGGTGAACATAGTGGTTGGAGTAAATTTTTTCAGAATTCAATGGTAAAATATTTATGACTAAAATATTGAAAGTTAATGTTTTTTCTAGCTTTAGGTACTTCAACAATTGATTGCAAGATTCTAGCCCTTATCATTGACTGTCGGTTTATCACCATTGTTGAACCAAACATGCCGTGTTATATCTAATATATATTGCTTTGAATAATATCAGAACATCTAATATTGCATAGTAGCATTAAAAAACCATTAACCACTAACATGAAAATAGAAAAAGAAAGAAGTCAATGAGTTCTAGTAAAATGCATTTGGATGCACTAAGACCAAAAAAAAATTGTAATCTTAAGTCCCAATCAAGGGCCAAAATGGAACCAAAGTGGAGAATGAGTATTGGGTAGCATTAAAGATGGTTGGGTTTCTCTCCACTTTAATATTGACAACCAGGTTGTTGCTTTTGCCATCAACTACTCGAACTTCTTATCATCACTTTTCGCAACTTAATATTCGAACTTAGGTTGTTTTGCCTCTCTTTCTTTTTGTCCTCTTCATTATCGTACTCAAAATTGGAAGCAAATTTTTTTATCCTTGTTCTTGCTTTTCCTGAATAGGATTTCATTCGTGTAATGAGCTAGACATTATCGAAGACACCTTCACTTAGTCGGGTGTCTATGATTTTGAAATTGCGACTTTGATTTTGATGAATCTTGTATGGCCATAACCAAATTACTTATAGTTTGGATTGGGATGACTGTTTCTAAAACCTTGTCTATATTCTCTTACCTATGTTCTCTTTCCCTTTCATTACCATTGTTGCTTTGCATGTATTCTCTACTATTTTGACTTGACTTGAAATCCTTAGCCTCTATCATAGCTCTAACTCTTATTAACTCTGCACCATGTGCTATATCATTTGTGAATATCATGCACCATGTGAAAATTGATGTGAATCCGCAAGTAGCAACTTGAGACCCAATGCCTTTACGCTTGGAAGTAACTCTTTGGAAAGCTAAATCATATTCTAAGACATTGACCCAAACCTAGCAGTGGAGGAAATAACCTTGATATTAACAATACTCAAGTAGTTAACTCTATGTGTGGAAGTTGATTCAAATAAGAATAAAGTATCAGAGATAATGAATCTCTCATAAGAATAAATTTTTTAAATTTTATTAATCAAATTTGAATTACAATGTAGAATGGGTGCCTTTATATTGGCTGCAAAAAGAATCCTTATGCTACAAGGAAAAGGGAATAAATCTATGTGATTGGAACAAAATCTTCCTTTCCTTTATCTACTAGGATAACTAAATCTTTGGAATCGTATATATCTAATCCTTTATTATAACTAATAAAATCTTAAATAAGATTATCCTAACCCTAATAAAAAAAGAAAACAAATGATAGCAAAATAAGGGCACAAGAATAATATAAAATTATTTCAGAAACTTTGAAGCCATGTTTCTATCTGATAAAGTTCGAGTCTGGGCTTAGGCTCTTCATAAGAATTGTAGCTTTATAAGTGTAGATGAATTTAGGCTTTTGAATCACTCAATTTGGACTTCAAAAACTTGAGTTATGGCTTTTTTTTGAAGTAAATTAGTCTGGACAGAAATCCTACTCCAATTTGGATTCGGATTTACTTTCCAAGTCCGACTTTAAATAGTTGTTTGGCGCCTAAATGAACTCGGATTTGTGCAAAAAGACCATTCTGAAAAGCTTGAGACGTCCTTAAAAAACTTTACGATGATTAGTTTCTCATTATGGAACTTTTAAGATCATTAAAATCTCAATCAAAGCTTTAAAGGTCAAATCGGCCCAAATATGAAAATTACATAATATGCCCAATTACGCTCTTTTACCTCTAATGCTTCCATAATTAACATTCAAGCCTTTGAATTCAGCTTTATATTTAGTTTTGAATCTCCAAAATTTTTATTCTTGTAAAAATTACTTGATCTTCTTTGGTTATCTACCAATGATCATATCATACTCCCCTTCTTCAAGATGATTCATCCTCAAATCATGCTCTAAGGTAATGAAGAAGCACAAGCCATTCAATGTTAGAACCATTGCTTCCTTGTTGATGTGATCTCGTGTGGGGATGTTCACATTATATGCTTTCCCTCTTCAAGATGATTCGTCCTCGAATCTGCGTTGGGGTACCATGGAAGTATGTAGCTTCTCGACATTCTCCTCTTATTAGTGTAAACTCGACCTCGTACTTTGTAATGTTGGACAAAGAAAATTGATTTTGTACAAGTCTGATGTCTTTCGTCTTTGTTGACACTAAAAATGTGAGCTACATGGGGAATCTGAAATCTTGCTGAAACATCATCAAAGAATTTATGTGGTAACACAAAATTCATTAGAGAAGACATCAATAAAGCATGGGTATTGTTGCGAACAACAATAGCAATCTCTTGTTCATCTTCAACTTCGTACATATTCCTTCCACCGGAATTACATCTTTTTCTTCTTGAGGATTATCACCTCCTTCGTCTTCCAAAGATAGCATAGAATCTTCATTAGGAGCCTCCAATAAATAAAAGTCATTATCTTTGGTTATTTCCTTAGCATAAACAAACGCTTCTTCATCCTCTTCAACTTTTGGTTCCTTCAATGAAAGCGTGGATGCTATTTCCTTTTCAAGTAGAGCCTTAGCTTGTAGGTATTCCATAGAAGTTTTCTCCTTTTAACGATCTTTGGAAATCTTATGGGGCTTGCTCCATTTTTGTGAATAAGTAAATTGATCATCATAGTCACCATCTACTTGAACTCTCTTTGGAAATTTCTTAGTATGCTGAATAGGAATATTAGTTGATTGCTTCCTCGCGAATGAATACTCGATACCAGCCAAGCTTTTAACCATTTTATCATGTGTCCTTTTCATGGATTGTAACGACTCCATTATAATCTAAAAATGATCTATTTCACCTTGCTGGCTATGTCCTCGTCATTTTTTTTATCGAAACAACCCAACTTTCAATAAAGTTTGCTGTTAGAGGTTTGACCGCATGGACCTAGGTGCAACCGAGATGTGGAGGGCATGGCCGCTAGACTTCTTCGGCTAAATTGGTATTTTGGTAGGAGGTGATTGATGTGGTTAGATGCGTGACCGCTAGGAGCCTTGAGGGAAAGTCCAAAAGTAGCAGTAGGGTTCGCGGTGAAAGGGGTGACCGCGAGATTGGAACGTTAAAGAGCTATAGCGACCGTGAGATAGGGATTGAGACAGCTAGATTTTGCAAATTAGGTTACGAAAAACACTATGTGAAGATAATGAAACAATGTAGCAACTTTTTTTTTTTTTGAAGAACTAGGATCAAAACACTTTTTTTTTTTCATTTTTAAATTGAAAGGAACAAAAGCACAATAATCACAACGAACTAATTGAACATACCAAAGCGAAGAACAAGATTTTTTTTATAGCAAGAGTTTGAACAAGAAGATCAAAGAAAAAATAAGGCACGAACAAAAGAAAAAAATTAAATAGGGTCGATATATTTAGATTTAAATTCAGAAATTTTTTTTAATTGATTTGCACAATGAACAAAAAGAATTTTTTATTTTTTTTTTAAAATAGGAATGAAACAAGAATAAGAATTAATTAAATAAGATAGGTTAGATCGGGGAACCTGATTTAGAGTCTAGCTTTGATCCCAAACTGATGTGAACCCACAAGTAGCGATTTGAGATCCAACACCTTTATGCCCATAAGCAACTCCTTGGAAAGCTAAATCAGATTCTTTCTTTGAGACTTTGATCCAAACATAACAATGTAGGAGAGGACTTTGGTATTAACAACGCTCGAGTAGTTAGCTCTATGTGTGAAAGTTGATTTAAACAAGAATCAAATACAAGACATAATGAACCTCTCATAGGAACAAAGTTCTTAAATTTTATTAAACAAACTTGAATTACAATATAGAAGGGGTGCTTTTATATATGTTACAAAAAGAATCCATATGCTACAAGGAAAAGGAAATAAATCAATGCGATTGGAACAAAATCTTCCTTTCCTTGATCTGCTAGGATAACTAAATCTTTTGAATCATACATATCTAATCTATTATTACAACTGATAATAATCCTAAATAAGATTATCCTAATCCTAATAAAAAAAGAAAAACAAATCATAACAAAATAAAGTCACAAGAATAATGTAAAATTCGTTCAAAAATTTTGAAGCTATGTTTCTATCTGATAAAGTTCTAATTTGGGCTTAGGCTCTTCATAAGAATTGTAGCTCTAGAAGTGTAGATGAATTTAGGCTTTTGAATCACTGAATTTGGGCTTTGAAAACTTGAGTTATGGCTGTTTTGAAGTAAATTGGTCTGGACAGAAGTCCTACTCCAATCTGGATTCGGATGTACTTTTCAAATCCGACTTTGAACAGCTGTTTGGAGGCTCAAATAAACTCGGATTTGTATAAATAAGACCATTCTGAAAAGCTTGAGACGTCCTCTAAAAATTTCACGAAGATTAGTTTCTTATTCTAGAACTCCATCAAAATTTCAATCAAAACTTCAAAAGATCAAATCTGCCCAAGTCTGGAAATTACATAATATGTCTCAATCAAAATCTTTCACCTCTAATGCTTCCATAATTAACATTCAAGCCTTTGAATTCAGCTTCTTATTTAGTTTTGAATCTCCAAAATGATTATTCTTGTAAAACACACTTACTTGATCTTCTTTGGTTATCTATCCATGTTCACATCACCATGTGCTCTTTTATTTGCTATGTAACTTATCACATTGGGAAGATATATGTAATTAAAGTCAATCCTTGGTGGAGTCCATTTGTTATAAAAAAATGTATAGTGTGAAGAAGGAAACAAATGTGAACCAAGACGGGTGCTGGCTCTGGTGGGTCGTGGCTAATTGTTGGGCGACGATGAGATGGAGATGGGTGGTGGCTAGGGTTTGTTATCAAAGAAAATTTCTTTTCATTAGTATATTTTTATAAATTATTTTAAAAAACTTAAGAATAAAATAATATTGCAGTTCTGTACCCAATTGATCAAAATAAATCATGGTCACAATTGTTTTGACTATCGTACATGGGTCTCTTGATGTATCTAGAAAATAAATCATTTCTAGTACATCAGTGAACTGCAGAAGATAGTGTAGATGAACATATAGAAAATGTTCAAAGATATACTTTGGTTGTAGGCCAATATTGGACAAGTCCGATAGCCTAAGATTGAAAGAATTGGAAAAAAAAATCTTTAGAAGAATGATTAAAGAAAAAAGAAGAAGAGACAAATGGTTGTGGGCAACTGTATTCTATGGTGTGGTGTGCATAATATTTAAGCAACTTGAACTGTAATGATATAAATTAGAGTTTAGACTCAATTTTTTTTAAGCTGCCACTGCAATTATCTATTATTATATTTAATGGTTGGACTTCTACCTGCTTCACATGTGGAGTCCGACTTTAAATCATTTATTTTTTCTAACAACTAAAATAATTTTGAGTGATAAAATAATATTATAAATTTGATGTCATATTTTTATAAAATGATATTATTTTATGGAATTTAATTTTTCAGCTACAAATAAATAATAAATGCAATTATTTAAATTAAATGACACAATTTTAGAAACACTTGAATCTTCAAACAATTGCAATTATATCAAAATCTTTAAAATAGACTGTTTTATTTTAAATTCTAAAATTCATTGCAATTGCACCCATTTAGTCAAAATTGAAATGAAAATTAATTTATTATACCTATCATATTTTTCTGCCATTTGTTATTGAACTCAACTCTATTTTAACTTTTCATCTATCTCTTCCCTATTGAAAACAAAAGAGGTTAATTACCAACAAAACATGAATTTTATCTTCTTTTTTTTTTCAATTTTATCATAAACTTTTCAAAATATTAAAAGAGTGCATGAGTTATGAATTTTTTTTTTCAATTTTGTCATATTTACTAGAAAAACTAATTTGACTTATAAAATTGTTGATGTGTTAGTTTTTGTTATTTGCGATAAAAATGAAATTGTATTATATTTCTTTAAAAATAATCCCAAATTGAGAAAACAAATCAATAACTCATTTTCTATCTAATGTGATGTGTGTTGTCTCTTGAACCCAAATGAATTCTCTTTAAAATTAAATTTTGATAATAGATTTTTGGTAATGTATCTTTTTTTTGCATCATTGAAATTGAATTTGTGTGTGTTTTTCTTTATATAAATGATATTTTATTTTTAGATTTTTTTAATGTGACTTTAATAGTGGGTTATTAAGAAGTTAATCTTGAATTAATTTTGTATTGTTAGAGTTGATTTTGTGACTTTGTTTAATGGTGTTCACATTTTTACTTAGCACTTTTAATTGAAAAATTAGGAGTCTTGATTATTTTTAATTTTAGAATTTGGGGATTATTTTTGAAGAAATGCAATATAACACTTTGACAATGTTTACCAACTCAGATAATTCACAAAATTAAGATATCAACATTTTACCAGGTGAAATAATCTCTCAATAAAAATGAAAGATTTGAAGTTAAATACATAGTTCATGCTTTATTTTGATTTTTTTGACAAGTTTGTGACAAAAATGAAAAATATGTTAATGCATTTTTTTGTAATTAAACTATTTTTTTTCCGCCTAAGCAGTCCATGTCAGTAACAAAAACTGACAAGTCAGCAATTTTATAGTTCAATTTTTTTTTTTCGGTAAATATGACAAAATTGAATTAAAATTCATAATTCACTCATTCTTTTGATATTTTGGAAAGTTTATGATAAAATTAAAAGAACTGCTAAAGTTCATGTTTTTTATTTTTTATTTTGATAATTAACCCAAACAAAAATGAAGGTTTCATTTTGATAAGATGGTCACAGTTGTAACTGAATTTTGAAATTAAGGTAAAATGATTTACTATGAGAGGTTTTGGATATGATTATAGTTTTCCACAAAATGTTTTTGTGATTGAACCAATTGAGATTACAAAAAACCTTGAAAATTAAAATTTTAAAAATCAGTTAATGCAATTATATTTTTGGGTATTTTCTATTATGCTTATATTTTTTTTTTATTGCGGTGTAACAATGAGTAATTCAATATTGCAATCAATCATATAGAAATTTATAATATTCCCCTTGTAATAGATATGTGCTTTATACTATTTTGATTTAGTTAATCAATTCTTGAAAACCATGATATGATAAAAAATATTATAAAAAATATAAGTAAATGCAATCTTGAAATCAGCTAATAATATATTTGCTATAAATATTATCGAACAACTGTTGTAAATTCAGGGTTTAGTTTTGAACAATATCGAGAAGTGTACTATTTATATAGTTTGTATTAAGTAATAACAATTAATTATCAAAATTTAACTTATAAAATTAAGTTATTTAATTTATTTGATAAAGTATAAGCATAAGGGAAAGAATTATTATATGTTAAATGATTTAAATTCAACACACCACTTGATCAAGACGCTTGTAATCATAAATTTTTAAAATAATAAATACTGTTGAAGTTGATCCATAACCTTTTTCGATTTTGGTGTTGTATTGTTTGAACTTTAGTGTTGTTCTTTTACAATTAAGTGTTTAAATATACAACATAATTCCAATTAACTTTATTTGATCATATTTACTTATTGGAATATAGGAAGGAATTATTTGTCAAAATTAACATTTAGGAGTCTAGAAAATAAACTACTATTTTTAATTGATCTATTGTAGAATAATAATTAAAAAAATGCATACTTTTATTGAACTCAATGCAAATTGTAATATTCTTTGGCGAAAATATTCTAAATCAAAATCAAAATCAAATGGTAATGTTGTAATTTAAAAAAAAAATGTGTGTGTGTGTGCATATATAAGGATATCCCTAAATAAAAGGGAAAATTAACATTTGAAAATTGATGGCAAAATTGTAATACCATTAATTTTGTAAATTATAAAGGCTTATTGACATAAAATACTCTAAATTTTTCGACTTTTTATACTCTCATCCTTTGAAACTAACCTATTTTTATTCCAAACTTTAGTCAAAATCGGTTCTTTTTATCTCTACTATTGGCATATGACATGGATTAGAAATATAAAGGATATATTACTATTTAGTCCTTCATATTTAATTTAATTAACAAGTGCATCCCTTCTTTTTAAAAACAAATTAAATGATCTCTGACATTTGTTTTTGTCAACAAAATAGTGTTTTTGTTGTTATTAAGAATAATTTTAAGTTAAGGGCAATTTAATAGTAAAATACTAAAATGGCGATGATTACAAGTTAAAAAAAAAAATTAATCAGTGGTATTTTTTAACTAATTTTGGTGCATGATTAAGATAATATATTTTTTTTAGTTTTCAGTTTATGAATCATAATTTTTTCTTATAAAAGTTTTAGAAAAATATATTTGCATATTCTAATACTCAAGTCAAATAAGTTTTATTCTCAAGTTAATTGGATCGATTGTATGAATTCTCTTTTTTCACTCTTTAGTCATTATAGGATATATTTCCAAAGAGATGTAGGATCATATTATTATGAATAACTTTTTCCTATGTCAGTTTAGGCCTTTCCCTGCATCCTCTTAATTGCACTACCAAAATATTCAGTTTTTTTAATCGGTACGTTATTTGGTTTTTGTTTTATACGGCCAATTCACTTCAATCTATATTCCCTTGTTTTATCCTCAATATGAGCCACCATCTCCTTTTCTTTTAATGTACTCATTGTGAATTTTATCTATCCTAATATGTTTATGCTGTATCTTAGTATTCTCATTTCAACATCACTCATCCTATGAATACTCAACTCAAGTCATTCTAGTTTTAATACTAAATTAATTGGGGTGGGCTATATAGATTTTTTTCTCACTCGGAGCGGTTATGGACTACATTTTTAGAGAGATATAGAGCCGTAAGATTATTCTGAATCACTTTTGTGTTTAAAAAACAATATTTAACTAATAATAAGTGATTTTAGAAAATAAATCAAGAATTAGTTGATTTGGAGAATAACCCCTGAAATTGTAAATTTTTTGTTTTGTTATTCAATTTTAATATTACTAACCCACAATTAGATCTTGGTAATTACATTTAAATCATAATTAACTGCTATGTTCCTCAAATAATTAAAAGTTAATGCAAAAACTCGTATTAACGTACAATGAAAAATTTATTATATTGTAAATATAGTAAATAAAATGTCAATATACAAAATGGTCATTGCAAAGAGTAAAGGCTTCTCTCCTTTCATATAAACTCAAACTCAAATTCAACTTAACCTTAATTCCAAAGAGTATGCTATTTGAATTTTTATTTCTACTCTAATTTATTTTGGACTAAAACCTCAAATAGGTTTAAATTCTCTATATCATTGATTATAGTTTATAGTAAGTTAGTTTAGACCTGCCTTTATTTCTTTTCCTTCTCTATCACAATATTCTCTTTCTTTCTCGCTAGGACCTCTTTAGGTCTAGTCTCAGATGTCCAAAACATCTCATCCAATTGGGTTAAACCTGCTTGTCCCTCCATTCGTTTATCTTTTCTATCCTATCAAACTCTTCAAAGTGCCAAGTAGCATTTATTACATAGTTCTTTAATTTTAGAATTTTATTATTTATAGTTAGAATTTTAATACAAAACTTTATGTAAGATGATAACATGTAATGCATAGATATAATTTTTAGACTAAATAATTATGTAGTCCCTGGAATTTTATATATTACACTAGTTAGTCTTTGTGTTTTCATCATTTATTTTTTTTCATTTCTATATTTTCAAAAACTAAACTATCTGTATTTTTAAAAACTAAACTATTTAGTCCTTGTATTTTCAAAAACTAAACTATTTAGTTCTCTTTCCGTCTCAAAATTGTTAATCAATGATTTTGTCATTATAAAATTGCTTTTTTTGTCCTTCATTTATATATGTATATCTTTGTTATTTAATAAATCATGCTCGTTTTTAATTTTAATTTTATTTTTTACACATCATTTATTTTAATTTTATAAATATTACTAAAAATTAATTTCAAATAATATGAATAATAAATTTTATTGTTTTAAAGATGATTTATACAAATCATTTATTTTAATTTTATAAATATTATTAAAAAATAATTTCAAATAATAAGAATAATATCTTCTATTATTTTGCAAGCAATTTATATATAAAGTAAAATAAAAAACGAAATGAACTGACAAGTAATAAAGACATATATAAAGGAATGACAAAAAGTCATGTTATAGTACCAAATTTATTGACTAAAGATTTTGGTACAAAAATATTAATAGAATGACCAAATAGTTTATTTTTTGAAAACACAGTGACTCAAAAAATAGACGTTAAAAATACAGGGACTGACTAATGTCATATGTAAAAACTCATAAACTTCATAATTATTTAGCTTAATTTTATGACTTCTTGTTATCTTAATATTACATATTTATTCGTCTTTGCTTTCTCTATTTATCATTTGGAGTTTTTTTTTTCCTAAGAAAGTCAATAGTAGTTTTCATATTTGAGAAAAAGAGTTTCCACCATGTATTATTTATTTAGTATCACTCCACAAGCTTTAACTATGCTGAAAACTTTATATCACTCCACAGGCCAAATTTATGTATGGAAATAAGTTTACTGGAGAAGAACTGCTGGACATCAAGTTGATGATCCAGAGCAATATGTATAGATATCTTAGCATTTTGCTTGATGGACGGGAACGCTTTGAAGAGGAGGCAATGTCTAGGGTAAAGGAATTAGGTCACCAAGATCAGAGCTTGGAGGCAGGTAACATTTTTATTTTTATTTGTTTTTTCTTGCATTAAAATCTTAGTTAACTTTCATTTTTTGAGTGACCATGTTGCCTTAATATTATTGTTGGTATAAAGTCATATGGGTATATGATTCTCCACTTGCTCATTAAAGGGTTTGATGCTGTAACATGGGTGTAGGGACTAGCTAGGAGTCCGTTGTGTTTGTTGCTCCTTTTGGCCTTTGCATTAGCGGTTTGTCATTCTTTTATGATAACTTTGTATTTTTCTGGTCTGTTGGTTCAGTATTAGATCTATGCTGGTTGTTCTTAGTGTGCAACACTTCTGAGCTACTGGTTTATATTTAGCTTGGATTTTCCAACATCACCAAACATTATTTTGGAACTGCAAGTGATCTACATGATTATTATTCCAATGTTGCATCCTCTTGGTGAAAGTTTTATATGATATTTTATATAAAGAATTACTGAACTCATAGCAAAACATTTCTAAGCAATTCTTAAATTCATTTTTTATTATGTAAATAGTTTTGGTTAAATGAGTTTAATTTCTTGAATTTGTTATAAATGTTAAACATTAACTTTGTTAAGTAGAGTTAATATCTTGTGACTCTTATGTGTTAATTTGGATAAACAGATTTGGTATGTTGAATTTGTCTTGAATTTTTTATGTATTAATTTGGAATTTTCTTTTAAGTTTACATTTTGTAACTCACCCCTCAGACACACGACTATATCTTGGCTTTATCAAGAGTTCATAGGCCAGGCTCCAGGGCCTCAGTGTCTTTAATAAGTGCGGATAGAAGTTTTTCTCTTTCTCTGTGTGTGTTTTATCACTTGGTATTTTGAAGATGACATAGGCAGAAACTACAAATTTGTATGCAACGAAGGGTATAGAAGTGCTATTTTTCACAGGAAAAACTTAGTTACTGAATTATAAAAGAAAAACCACAGGGTCCAATCTTGGGAAGACATTGCTTAGGCCTGTTTATATATGGTTACCAATTATTATATAAAAGATCACCACGAATCTCAGATATTTGTATCATTAACCGGTATGCACTTATATATACTTGTTGCCATTACATATCAAAGAGAATGTGATGGGATTTATGCCTACGGAATTTACTTTAGTGGAAAATATCATTCAAGATTGGCAACATGATAAGATTTGGAAGTGACCTCATCTCTAATGAAAGGAAAGAAAATGATCTTGATGATAAGGGGGATTACTATTAATTTTTTCTAGGAATGGCTTGGAGACTAGACTTTAGGTTTGCCACAATCTTTTGTTTGCTTTGTGAACCATGTTAAATTGTTATTGCATGTGATTCTGGCCTTTTATTCAACTACTTTCTACTAGCTATCTTTTTTGTTGTAGTGTTGCTTGATTGTAGTATTTTGCAGTTTGCTATTAATGATCTCGTGTGCTTGTGATCTGTTTGCACTCTAATGTGCAGACGCCTTTTGCAGAAATAGACTAGGTAATAACGTTCTTTGTAGTATTAATGTGCTTATTTTGATGCTTACTGAAAAATTGAACACATTTTAGAAGTCTGCTGATTTTAATAAATATGCAAATGTGTGCTACACCTTTCTCTGGCTACTTGCTTTGAGTGTCTCTTTGATGGTTGTGGATTACACGAGTTAAATTCACATTAGAATTCCCTGTTGTAAATGAGGAAGAGGAGAGGGGGTGGTGGGGGTTTGGAAAGGTTGGGTTGTGTGGCGAGGAAGGAGGGTAATCATAATGATAGTGGCAAGCCTGTGCAATGTAGAGGAAAGGTAATTAAACTGCTTGATACTATCATAGTGGTTTCCACATGTAATGATCATTTCAATTTTGCTTCAGATGGCGAGGTTGACTCTAGTGAAACTAATCAGAATATCTATTCCATCAACCCTAGATTGAAGCATTTCTCTGACTGGCTGTTGGACATTATAGCCACAGGAGATTTGGATGCATTTTTCCCTGCAGCAACCCGTGAATATGCTCCACTGGTTGAAGAAGTGTGGAGGGATCCTGCTATACAGGAAACATATAGGAGAAAAGATGAGCTTCACTTTCTTCCAGATGTTGCGGAGTACTTCTTAAGTCGGGTATTTCATTTGAATTCCTTCTTTTGTTATTCTGAACAATTTAGGTTCTTAGATTGTATTGTGCCAGTTGGTTATCTTAACCAAGTTATTCTTACCAACCAAATTTTCTAGTTTGTTATGTGATACAGTGCCTTCCCTGTGATAGCTTTTCTAATTGGTCGGAACCTGCACTGGCTAGATATATGATGTCTTTTTTCTTCCAGGCTGTTGAGGTCTCAAGCAATGAATATGAACCTTCTGAGCGTGATATTCTGTATGCGGAAGGGGTTACGCAAGGGAATGGATTGGCTTTCATAGAATTTTCTCTTGATGATCGCAGTCCAATGTCTGAAACATACACAGAAAATATGGAAGCTCCACCGCCTCTGACAAAGTAATTTTTCAAAAGCATTCTGTCTAATCACATATACTAACTGTTTTAACTTGTTAAATAAAAGTTCCTATTCGGATATGACACTGTACACTGCCCTAGGATAACCTTTAGTGGAAAGATTGGAAAATTACTGCAGTTTTCTTTATTTATTTTTATTTTTATTTTTCACTTTCTGGCATCATGTTGCCTGCATCTATGTCTCGTACCTCCCCATATCTTTTCTTTCATCTAATATTGGTTGTCTTGTTTTGTTTTCAAGTAGTTCTATTCCATCTGCTGTCTGATCTTGTTCAGTAATGCCTATTTTTTTTCCTACTACTTATATTTGATTTTCTGTGCACTATTTTCAGATACCAACTTATTAGGGTAAATGCAAAGGGCATGAATGAGGGGTGCAAATGGGTGGAAATGTTTGAAGATGTGCGTGTAGTAGTTTTCTGTGTCGCCCTTTCCGACTATGATCAAATGTGGGTTGCACCTGAGAGTGGTGGCAGTGGAACACTGCTTCAGAACAAGATGATGCAAAGCAAAGAGCTATTTGAGACTATGATAAAGCACTCTTGTTTTAAGGATACTCCTTTTGTCTTGATACTCAATAAATACGATCTTTTTGAAGAGAAGGTTAATCGGGTGCATCTAAGTGCTTGTGAGTGGTTCAATGACTTCAGTCCAGTGCAGCCTCACCACAACAGTCAAACGCTGGCTCACCAGGCATACTACTATGTCGCAATGAAGTTCAAAGATCTGTATGCTTCCTTC
The DNA here is from genome assembly GCA_947685225.1 of Garcia nutans. Lineage (NCBI taxonomy): Eukaryota > Viridiplantae > Streptophyta > Magnoliopsida > Malpighiales > Euphorbiaceae > Garcia > Garcia nutans. The sequence continues at coordinate 22,287,475 of CANTUV010000007.1, read as the reverse complement.
ACAGGTCGTAAGCTTTTTGTGTGGCAAGCTAAGGCTAGAGACCGTGTGACCATTTACGAGGCCTTTAAGTATACAAGGGAGGTTCTCAAGTGGGATGAAGAGAAAGATGATAATTTCTATGGTGGAGCTGAGGACTCATTTTACAGTACTGATTTGAGCTCATCACCATTTGTCAGGGCAGGGTGATGCGGTTTTGAATGATTGTTTGCATTTACTTAATAGATGAAAAATGTATAAAGAAAAAAGGTATGATCATCTATGCTTTGGCTCTTCCGAATAAGGTAATTTGTTTATTTGTATTTGCTCATGTAACATCAATTCTATGATAATCTTGCTAGGAATTATTTGCTTGTCCTTTGAAGGATGCTGCGGTAACAATTGTCTTATGTACAAGTTTATTTTAGCACCGATGCATTCAAAGTGAAAGACAGCTGCTCTTTTTATAAAAAAAAATTTGATTCAGTGAGTATTCTGCAAATATGAAAAAGGAAGCAAACAATGTTCGCACTACTGCCAAAAACTTGTACTGTACTGTGCTGCCTAATGATCCAGTGGTGAACCATGCGCACATACAATTTTAAAAAGCATTCGCCTAAAAGCACCGAGTAAATACAATAAATATATACACACCCACCCACACACACACAAATAGGTAATAAGGTGGAGGGTAGTGTTACAAGTGAAAAGACTTTAATTGCTCACAAGTATTAACTCGGAGGATTATAAACGTACTTTGGCCAAATTAATTATATGTGATGAATTCCCTTTTTCTTTAGGATTATTGAAGGATTTGCTTTTCGTAAATTTTGTAACTAAATCGAGCCTAGATTTTCAGTTCCGCATCGGACAATGGTTTGCTAAACATTGTTATAAACTTTACCTTTTTGAATTAAAGAAGTTGAAAAATTTTATCAAATTATGTGTTTTGACTGCTTATTTCATTGTTGATAATTGTCCAATTGAAAGTTACAAATGTGACCTGGGAAAATAATTAAGAATTGTTTGTCTAATTGGAGTATTAAAAAGATGTACAGCATAGCTGTCAAGAGTACTAGCTCAAATGGCAGCCATTTTACACATGAAAAGGAGATTGTTGGTAAACTTTATGCATATGAGATGTGCTCATTTATTGAATTTAGCTGGGAATGATGCATTTAAAGGATATATAGCTATATAGTTTCCATTCACAATTATGTTAAATATGTTAGATCTTATATTGAGTAGAAAAGGTTCAAAATAAGAGTTTTTATGTGTAGATGTTTTTACTAGGTAGAATTCCAGCTATACGATGTTGGATCATGCTTTGAAGTTTCAGAAAGTGTTTGATAGGATGTTGGAGGAAGATGAAAGGGATTTTTCTGATGATATTGATAAGGTTCCCCCTTAAATCTAATGATTGTTAGAACACAAGTAATATTTATTCAATTTTAGGCCATGTCCTATGTGGTGACCTTGAAAATTTCTAGTTCTTTATATGTGACGTCCAATGCATGTTTTAATAAAATTGCGTCTATACAAAATCTATTGATTGAAAGTCGTCTATGCATGGATATTTATATAGAAGTCATGACAAAAAAAAATGCAAGAGAAGTATGACAAATTATGATAGGTGTAAAAATTTTATTGGATCAGAGATATAAACTTGAATATGCTGAGTTTAATTATGAGGAGATCTATGAGAAGCCGTTAAGCATTGTTATGATGGAGAAAGTGAAATCTGATTCGAGTCAATTGTATAATTTTTATTATAGTGGTATTAGTAACATCATGGTTGTGAAGGATACTGAGGACTCTTCAAATAATGAAGAAGAAGACGCAAATCTCAATTCAGGGACTAGCAATTTAAAGATGAAATGGCAGCAAAAGAAGAAGGTCAAAAAGTTACTTCAAAAACTAAGACTAAGATTAATAAGTATTTGAAATTGCAGCAAAAGAAGAAGGTCAAAAAGTTACTTCAAAAACTAAGACTAAGATTAATAAGTATTTGACTGAAGATACTAAAAATAATGTTTCTTCTTTTAATATCTTGAATTAGTGGAAGGGAAATAACTCTAAAGAATAGAATCTTTTCCTTCATAACATATGTGTTTTTGCTACTCCAATCTTCGATTATAGCATCTAAGTCTGCATTTAGAATTGCTAAGTGTGTTGTTGATGAATTTAGTAGTTATTTATCTTCTAAAATGACAAAAAAAAAAAAAAAACTAATTTATATGAAAATTTGGATATGACATTTAGAGTTTAGATTCAATGACTGAGACATTGAGCAATTTGAGGAAACCAATGATATTGCTAATGGTATTTTTAACATGTTTCTTTCATTTGTTTTCCCAATTTTTCAATAGTTTCACTAGCTTTATTAATATTTTTTTTTCTCATTTTCTTTATTTTTAAAGATGTTACGGGAGATTCTCACACTCTGACCCAAGAGTTAGCAAGCATAAGGAATATAGAGTAATGGATTATTGACTGATCAATCAGTGGATGCTCAATGTTATGTTTGTATTTAAAATTTTTATGTTGACCAATTAGAATTATAATTAATTATTGTGGATGTATGTTTCAACTTATAATTATTTTGTTTTGCATCAATATGGTTGTAATGATGGATTGAACTTGTACCGTACTATCCTTTTGCTTTCCATTCCCCGTTTTGGCTGGTCGTGAACTTGTAATCAATTAATGTATTATTGCATGTAATGTATTTTTTTCCTGCACCCGTTCTTTTTTGAAGGGGAAAAAAAAGTATGTTGAATTATGTATTTCAAGTTTGTAATCATGTATATTTGTACCAGCTTTGATGCAAAATTTGCATATATAAGTTAAATTACAGATGCACAAGTTATAAATAAATGACAGGACAAAAAAAAAATTTCAAACGCAGCAACCCAGCCCATCAACTTGAATTGCCCAAGTGAACTTAGGTTATCCAGCTATAGGCATCATGGTTTGATTTTGGATTGCGAGTTGCGACTGAACTGATTAAAATTAACCAAAATCGTTCTGAATTGAAACCATGGAAAATTATTATCTAAGACTTAGGGGTATGGTACAGTTCTAGTTCATAATTATTATGAATCATGAACAGTCGATTCTGAATTAGAACCAGAGCTAGCAGTTTGAACCGTGTCAATAGAAATATTTATTGTTCTTTCTTTATTTGGCATATTTGTATGGTTGTATAGTATCTCTTGATTTTTTGCCTAGGATCCTCATTCTTATATATTTGATTGTATATATTCATGTTGTGATTCAGCTATGATTCTTACAATATTAGGCCCTAAGGTTAAGAGATCTGAATTGCTCTCAATATCCACATATTGTAAATTTATTTTAGAAAAATGATACACAAATCTTTTCAGCAAATCTCTTTAATTTTATTATGGTATCATATCCAAAAATCTAAAATCGCAAATATTTTCCTCTTGCTTCTTAGTTGTTCTAGTTCTTAGTTTTTTTTTTTTATTGTGCCATGTTCTTAGTGATCTGAATTATTTTCTTGTTGGTTTAATGGCAAGAACTATTTTGTATGGAAATTTCAATTCTAGATATATATCAAGGGAAAGGGATTAGGAGGGCACATTGATGGGACAGATCTTGTATTTGACAAAGAGAAGGACAAAGAAAAATATGTGAAACAGGAGATGAAGGATGCTCAAATTATGTCTTGGATTCTTGGATTTGTCAAACCCCCCGTACTTCTCAATCTCAAGCCTATAGAACCTCTAAAGAAATGTGGGATTACTTGAACAACGTTTATTATCAAAACAACACAACATTAAGATTCTATTGTCCCTTGATGACAACCAAAATGAGGGGTGAATTGGTTGTCTAGTGAAAATGAGGGAAATTAAAAATACGAGCAATCAAGAAAGAGTAAAGGAAAATAAATTGAACACAAGGAGTTTATAACAGTTCGGGTTCCTCAATTCTACGTCTACTTTTTCAACTTGTTGAGATTCCACTAGCTTTGAGTTTTTACAAGCTTAACTATAATTATTGGTATTTTAACACGATCACACAAAACTTTTACAATGGTTTGAGATACCTCATAACCTAACAAGAGTTTTACCCAGGCTCACTAAAAAACCTAGTATTTCAAAGCTTACTCCAAACTCCTGCAATGGTGTTCAATGCTCATACCCAATACTCAAATACAATAAATATAAAATTGCAACACAAAGTGATTGAATTTGATTATCTTGAATGAATGGCTCTAGGTTGTGTTAAAACATGAAGTTTCAAAGAGTATTTATAGCCATTTAAAGTCCAACTAGTCGTTGTAAAAGGAAACTAGTGGATTCCAACATAATTGTTAAAAGTCTTTTTCTTCAATTACTGTCCAAAGGTGTATAGTGGTCGCTCGACACACTATGTGGTTGCTCTAAACTTTAGGCGGGCACTATATTTGAATTTCGTTCAATGGATCTCTTCAATGGCAAGTGCAAGTTGCGTTGATAGAACTATGGTGCCATTCCTCACCATACTATACCTGTATGGCAGTCCCTCAACTGATTGTTCGGTTGCACAACAAGTGAATTGACTGTTATATAATAATTTTCCTTCCATGCGTCTATCCCTTATTGGCTGACAAAGTTGGCATTGATTTTCAAATCTTTTGAATTCTCCTAGTTGCACAAGCTGTGGCCTTCATCGCTTAGCCTCACTGTGAACCATACTGTGAAAGTTTGGGATTTTTCCTCTAGGATTTATATGGTCACTCCATGAGTGTTGTGGCCGCACAATAGATTTGGCATCCAACTCTTCCACCTCTATTCTGATCGCTAACTCTACTGTGAGTCAAGAAATTTTCTTCAGGGTTTGTGCAGTAACTCTATGTCTTGTGCAGTCGCACAATTGTTTGGTGATCAGATCTCCTATAGCGCCAGAGACCGCAATTCATTTTGTTCTTGAACTCCACTTTTCTCCCATTATTATTTGGTCGCACAATGCACTTTTGTAGAGTCTTTAGAAATCCTAAACAAAAACACTTGCTTGAACAATTAGTAATCATTGATTTGATTGTCAATGATCAAAATAGAGTCTATTGTCCAACTAATTTGGCCAATAGATTCTAATTGGAAATTGAGTTGGGGGTTCTTTTTCAAGGCAACATATCTATCCAAGAATTCTATTCTTTCTTTGAGAATATGTGGGTGTAGACCCTTAATTTTGGTCCTAAGCTAGTCCGATCCCAATTAAAGAAGGCCTAGTCGAGATCAGTCTATTCTTAATGGCTTATACCTAGTTTAAAGCTTTTAATTAGATTGGTCCAATTTTATAAGGCCTAAACTAAGCTGGTTCAATTTTTTAAAGCCCTAAACCTAGTCCAATTTATTATTTAAAGATCAAAACATGATTAATTAAATTTTAAAATCCAAAATTAAGCCGGACCGAACCCTAAATGTAAAACCATGATGAATTGGCTTTGCCAATTCTCCATGGTATGGTGTTTATGGAAAATTAGCAATGCCTAATGTTTAGATCAATTTTGTATATATTTTCTATAATGTTTTTGTTGATTTTAAGTTAAATTTCATGTTAATTTGTACTTATGTTTGTTTGAAGTTGTTGATTTAGGTTGAAGTACATTTGATGGAGCTTTTAACTAAAATTTGGTGGACTTGTTGGAGAAAAGCATGTGACACGGCCAAGCTAGACATGGCTTGGCCGTGTCTCTCATCAAAAGAAGAAGAGATCAAGGACAAGGCAGGACATGGCCAGGATTAACCAAGCTTGGCCGTGTCCCTCAAGCAAAGTTGGACAGAAGCAGACACGGCCAAGAGACACGGCCAAGCCACTGGCCGTGTCTCACCAAAGGAACAAAAGGCAAAGAAAGAAAAGAAAGAAGCAGAGAGTGACACCATCAAGAGACACGGCCAAGCCACTGGTCGTGTCACATGACACGGCCAGGAGCTTGGCCGTGTCATCCCTTGGAACAAAGAAAAAAAAACAAGGCAGCAAGGGACATGGCCAGAAGCTTGGCCGTGTCCCAAGAAAGAAATTGGTATGCTTACACGAGGTATGAATTAGTGTGGATTAGTGGGGAACAAAAAGGATAAAAAGGAGTGAAAGGTGGAAGGATTCATGGAAGAAATATAAAACAAATTGGAAAGTGAGAGACAAAGAGTGATGGGGTGTCTTAAAAATTTAAAAAAGAGAGAGAGGGAAAATGGAAGAGCATGGAGGGAACATATTGAATATATTGAGTGGACATTCTCTACACACCACATCTTCTTCTTCCTTGGTTCTTGCTTGAGAGAGCAAGACACCATTCTCACCATATTCATTCACCATTTTTCTTTCACACACCAAGAGCAAAGACAATCGTTGGAAGTGAAGTGAGTAGCTTGTTCTTGAGGATTAGGGTTTTAAGAGGCTTGATTGGAGAGTTGCGAACTTGAGAGAGCTATCATTCATCCTTCAAGAAGAGAGCCATTTGTTCAAGAGAGCTTGGAAGTTCATCATCACACATCAAAGAGGGAGCTACGAAAGAGACAAGGAGTCCGATTTTTAGCATCTCCAAAAGGGGTTTTTCAAACTCTTTCTTTTAATCCATTTCTTATGTGTTGTTGTTGTATTAAGAATATTGATATTGCAATGAATAACTTTGATTTGGTTTATATTGAAATAAGCATTTGTTTAAAGAATATGATGAGCTAATTTACTCATGCTTGGGGTTGTAGTATATTTGATTAAATGATTTGATTTGATGATTCCATTGATATACCTTGTTATTGGTTGATTATATTGAAATTAAAGGTAAATTGATAGATTGGCCACCTATTGATTACTTAATATTGAATGACGGACCGAGAGGAGAAGTTTAATATCAGAACTATGCAATTGACTACCCTAAGAATGAATTAGAAATATAAGTTCTAGGGTTTATTAATTTGCTAATGTAAAATAATTGGTTGTTGTTAATTCATAAATGTGAAAACTAGTGAATTGATAATTGACTAATTAACCTTAAGGAACAAATTAAGGTACAAGGTTATATTAATGGATAATTTGATAATTAAACATTTGATTAAATGGACCTACAACCCTAGGCATCATTTCCATAATTGAATTTATCTTGCACAAAATCATTCATTTTCATTTCTAAGATTAATTACAATTCACCAATCCAATCACACACTTGAGTTTATTATTTCATGTTAATCGAACTATTACATGCAATTCCTTCCTTGTGAGATGACCTTGGGGCGATCACCGTTACTGCAATAGCCTCGCATACTTGCGAGTGCCGCTTTGTAGTAGTGTTAATTAGAGCGCAACACCTAATTCGCCATGGATGGCTTACCTTGGAGAATTGGCATTGGTTCCTTAATCCGACTATAATTCGGTTTGCTAAGTGAGTTTAAAGTTCCTAATTAAGATTGGATTTAGTTTGATCGTCGGATTAACGTATTAGTGCTTGGCTTTAATCTTTTTTGCCTATAAATATAGAAGGTTGAGCAACAAAAGAGGGGATTTGGTTTTTAAGATTCTGTAGCAACTAAAATTAAAAGAAAACATAGAGAGAGCAAAATAAAAGACAATAGCCTAGAATATCTATTTATCCATTGATTATCAAAGGGACCGAAAAATATTTCACTCGATCCAGGCAATCCAGCAGGCAAAACGTGCAACCAAGCTTGGTTCAGAAAACATATATTGGTGGAACCTACATGCAGGTTTAGTTTTCTAAACCTAATTTATTTAAATGTCCAGTAAATATATCCTTTATTACTTCATTAAATGGTTTAAATGTTGTGAACTATCTTAATCCAGTAGCTAATTTAATTTCAACAGTATTAAATGTTTGAACATGGTTTAGTCCAGTAGCTAAATGATATTGATTGTGATTATGCATAAACCCTAATAACATAAATTTATCCAACTTATTTTGTTCCAAAACCCTAATTCATTGGATTTAGTCTTAAATTTCATGTTCTAATCCCAAACTTGCATGTTTTGATCCAAAATTCTAGTTTATTTTATAAAACCCTAATTCTTACTTTAAACCCTAATTTTACATTAGAAACCCTAATTTTATAATCTAAACTTAATTTATGGAAGCAAACCCTAGATTTGTATAATGGAACCAAAATTTTGTTAAAGTTTGTATCTTATTGTTTGATGGTTGATTGTATATTTAAAAATATTGTTTTTTATTGATGTTTGGATGGTTTAATCATGTTTGATAAATTGTTTTGATTCCAAGGATGTAAGAGATATATCTCCACTTAGTGGGTACCACATTTGTTAATTTCGATGTAATTTAATTTATTTTAAGTTTTAGGATTAATGTAAAGGACATATTTCCACCAAATGGTGATGTTCTATTTTGTTTAGTTTTGGATATTATATATTATTGTAAGGGTATATTTCCATCTTGTATGGGTGCCCATTTTTATTCATTTGTTTGGACTCTCTTTGATTTTAATACAATGAATGTTTATTTATTTTTAATTGCATGTAGTATGGATGATGTTTCAATAAGTTAAGAATTTAATAATATTTAGACCTGAAAAGGAGGCCGGTTCTAATGAACTAGGTGTTATGGGGGTGTTGGGTCATTCTCACCTTCCCCATACATACCAACTTTCAGAACCCAATAGGGGGTTGGGGATTTCTTAGGAATCGAGTCATCCACCCTTTTCTATTTTCTTGGCCCATTCAGGTGGTGACTCCATTTTTTCTAGGTTTAGACCCGTGTTCTCTAATACCCTGAGCCTAACAGTGTCGAAGTCGCAAGAACCATTCCATATGGGAGTGAGGGCAAAAATTTTGCTCACAGCGGCGACTCCACTAGGGATAAGAGAAGTTAATTCCATTGGTCTTTATATTATTTTATTCTTTCTTATTATGATATATCTATTGCATCATTTAGATTGTATTGTGTGTGTGAGTTAGGATGCCTCGTGTGACCCGTGTTGTGTTATGTAAGGGATACCATACTTTCACTCAAGGTATGGAGATCGAGCATGACATAACCACTTATAGCCTCGTGCCTTTTGGTATATACTTGCTATAAGAACTTAAGCTTTTTCAACCCAAAGACTTTAGCTCATGTAGTTGGCCTAGTTACTTTCCTTATGTTTTTACCCAAATGCTTGTTCTTTGACTATGATTGATATATCTTGGTTTGAACCATGGTATATTTGGTTTGTTCTTTTTCTAATATAAACTAATTATATTGTAAGCTCAAAATAGTTTTATTCCTTTAAAGCCAAAAGACCAAAAATATTTTTAAACTCTTTCTCAAGATGGTCTTTGGACATGAAAACCTTTTAAGATGGGTCAAAATTTTTTTTCCACCTTATGGCCCAAAATTAAAGCCCAAACTAAACAAACCTTTTTACAATGGGATTTGTAAAAATATTTTTCACTTCATTCAAATTACAACTTTTCTTAACCTTTTTCTTAAATAGGCTTACAACTATTTAGGTCAATGATGGAATACTAAAAATCAATTGTGGGCCTAATTTATACCAAGAATTGTTAATCATGGGCTTGTTTGTGGCATGAATCATTAGTTATCTTTCCAAATGGGAAATCTATTTATGATAAACCCTTTAATTCAGTTTTAATCCATAATATAGCATATAATCTATCTTTTATTGACAAAATGGATTAAGGCTTAATTAGTGGGAGTTATCATGGACTAGTTTTCCTATTTAAAAATACAATTATTGATTAATTTGTCTGAGTGACTAAAAAATGAAGTATCCTCCATTGATATTTTGTTGACTATATACTTAGGAAAATAGACTTGCTACACGCGTGTGGAAGATATAAAGTTGGAAGGAACATCTTGACTTAATTTATTTGTTTGTTACACATGCATACATGCTTTACATTTCATAAGCATTGATCCTTTCTGGCTCACAGACTTAGAGTTCAACAGTTCAAGGGCTTACGATAACCTAACCTATGACAGTGACTCAAAATCTACTAAAGGTTCAATTAACTTCATACCAAGACTAATGAAACCTGAGCAAGTTCAGAAAATGGTGAATGATACCCTCAACTCTAAGATGGAAGAACTAAAGGGGGCCCTAGCTAAGACTGTGAGAAGCCAGCTACTTTCACTGTTAGAGGACAACAATGTTGAAGCATCTGCTAGTAACAAGAAGCAAAAGGACAAGGGAAAGGCCAAGATAACAGAGGCAACTCCTGATGAAGACAAGGTAGTAGTGGATGATGTTGATTGGGATATGTACTTCTAAGACTAATAAGAAAAGTTGAAAGAGAAGAAGGTTAGAGAGAAGACTGAATCTGCTAGTTTTGAAAAAAATGATTGTTGATTTAAAAAAGAAGTTCGAAAAGAAGTTGAAAGCTGAGGAAGTGTCAGACGTGGACAAGTTATTTGAGCAAGATGAAGAAGTTCCTTACAAGTTAAAAATGCCTTCTTTTGCCAAATCTGATGGAATTGGAAATCCTCATCTGCATATCAAGTAATACATCACTGTCATGCAGTCTGCTAGGGCTATTAAAGCTCAAACCCTAAGGTACTTCATGCTCTCATTGGGCCCTATTGTGCAAAACTGGTTCAATACCTTAGAGGAGAACACTAAAAAAGATTGGGATCTGCTGTATAAAGCCTTTATTCAGCAGTATGGGTACAATGTTGAGTTGGAAGTGACCCTGATGGAGGTCGAGACTATCAGACAGAAGTATAATAGGAATTTATTGATTATGTGAAAAGGTGAAGAAATAAAGATGCTCTTCTAAAAAAGAGATCCGATGAGTCTGACCAGATTAGAATGATATTGAGAGGTGTCATGCCCAACCTTCATGAGAGACTATCTTATACCCTTATCAGAGATTTCAAAGTTCTTCTCCAAGCTGGCTTACAAATAGAAGAATGGAAAAGGGAGAAGAACCATTTTACTTGGAGAAGGAATGAGAAAGGGGAGTTACTAGTCTGGCAATCAAGATACACAGAAGGCACTGGATGTCAATGCAACTAGTTAAGTAAATAGAAGATAATTTTTAGAGTTAAAAAACCTCTATCTTGGGTTTTTAACAAGTTACAAAAAAAGAGGTTATTGCAGTTGTTGGCTCCTCAACCGCTACACAATCCTCTGCCACTAAACTTTGATGCCAAGGCATTCCATCAATTTTATCAAATGCAAGAGCATGAGATGGATAAATGTGCTCGTTTAAGGCACAAGATCCAAGATTTGATTAATAGTGAAAAGTTGTCTAAGCCTAATAAGCCCAGTACCAAGAATAATCATTTGCCTAAATTTGGCAGAGTACCTCCACCAGTAACCTTCATGGCAGAGGGAGGCTCAATTTAACAAACCTCCCTTGGCTTGAGTGTTGCTCATTTTTTTTTTCTTTCTTTGATATTTAATTAGAACAATTATATTTTTTAAATTTAGATTGTTTGAATAAATTACTTTTGTTGCATTTATAATTTGTTGGTTTTTGACATTCTGGTGCTCAACCGATGACGAATCTAGCTTGATATTTATAAATTAGTGTATCTATGCATCATGATTTGAATGACTTTACTAGGTGAGGAAATTATTTTATAACATTGAGCTATGTATGCTTACTTAGAGAGGGTTCCTATATAATTACCTGTGTCTAAATTCTAGTTAATCTTAGAATATGCTTTGATAAACTTTTGAGGCAAAATTGAACTTTGCTTATTTAAGAGAGAAATGATCTAGGCATTGTTTTAGAGCCAACAAACTAGTATCTACCCTATTAATATCAAACCCTAGTTTGTCCCTTTGAGGCTTCATAAGGTTTTAGCTTTCTTTTCATTGGTGTATAAACTCCGATAACCTACGTTGAGCTATTATGATACTTATGGCAAGTCTAATGATCATTAGGTTACCAAGAAGGCAAGAAGATCGGAAAAAGGGATGCTCAATCAAGACTATGATGAAAAGTTAAAGTTTACCTGAATTTAGGTTCGATGACATCAAGATTACAAAGAATTCATCCTCATTGAAGTAGACTCATGCAGCTCCATAGTTAAAAGCATAGGGCGGTATGAACAAGAAGACTCTCTCAAAGCTTAAAAAAAGAAAAAAGAAGAAGAAGAATAATAAGAAGAAAAAGAATAAGAAGAAGAAGAAGAAGGAAGAAAGAGGAAAAGAGAAAAAGAAAAAGAAAACAACAAAAGTTCAAAAGAGTAGTTCAGAAAGCCAACAAAGTTCCTTCTACTTGAAACAATGGAAAACTTCCACTCAGCCTACGAGAAAAAATTTGACTTAAATTGGTCTAACCCAATCAGAGATTCAACCAAAATCAAAGAGATAGGAGAAAGGCAATCTAGTTCATGATACCCATCGTAGCTCCAAGTCAGTAATCTTGAAAGTCCTACGTTTGACAGTCCTACAGAGGAAAAGGACAAAAAGATGAAATGCAAAAAAAAAAAAAGAAAAGGAAAAGAATGAGGGTCTCAAACTTTTTGCAAAGATAAAGACTGTCCTAATCAAGATCCAGATTCATGCCAAGAAGATGGAAGAACGTTCAAAGCTCTATCTTTTCTATCTAAGAAGCGGTTTATAGTGTAAAGATGTGTCATTTGAGTCACATAAGCTCCAATCTAAAAATGACCTTCGCTTAAACCATGTCCCTTATAGACCCCATTTCAAGCCTATTAAAGACGTATTGATCTCTCTTGATAGGTAGAGTCTATTATTGGAGATTGTTTGAAAAAACATGCTTATAAGATAAGACAATATTTAAACTTAATGAGACTTTTGGCCAAGTAATGTGTATGTGTCTAACTAAAGTACAACAGTTCTTGCTTAAATGAAAATGTTTCTGAAGTTTAAGTTTTCATGTTATAGATATGTTAATTTAGAAAATCAAGCCCTGAGGTATATCGACACTGATTTGACAAAGCCAAAATGTGATTTGAAAATTGAAAAAAAAGAAAGAAAAAAGAGTGTTATTGTTATACGGGCCTTCAAGTTTAGGGAAATATGTTGTATTGTCAAACCTCATAGGATATATTGAGCAAAAGTGGGATCACTTGCAAGGTCATGTCATGAAGAAGTTGGCAACCAAATGTGTTGAAATGGATGTCTCTCGTGTCTCTAACAATGTTGTTTCATCTTGAAAATAAATCCATAGATATGCAGTCTTTTGCTGATATAATGCAAAACATGAATGAGCATCTGGAATGAATCAATGGGAGCACTTTAGCTGATCGTCTCGGTCTGTGAGTCAATAGAACCACTGTAAATATTATTCATGCATATCATGCATACATCAGTATATCATAATGCATTTTGTTGTCTTGTATTTCCCATTCTTTGTTAAAATGAACAACAAAACACTACGAAGCAAACATTGAGAGGTTGATATGGAATCAGGGGGCATGGAAGGCCCATTGCAAAAGAAAGAACAGATGCAGGCTTGTGAAAGCATCCAAATAATATATAAACATTAATACGAACCTCCATGGGAACAAAAATTCTTGGTTTGAGCCTACACAGGGGGCTAAGCTTCTCTTTTCAATTTTTGATTTTATACATGTACAAAATATTTTCAAACTTTCAATATTTTGCCACGCAGAGGGGAAAAAAGAGGATATGAGGACTAGATAAAAAATAACTAATTTTTTTTTCAAAATGAAGAACAAAAAGAACAAAACAAGAAGAAAGTAAGAACCTCAAAAGAACGAAGATGCAAAAGATAAAAATCAGTCCTACTAGAAGAGCTGAAGTCAATGTGAGACAAATGCCTAGAGGATAAAGATCCATTATGAAGGGTGAAGGCCCGATATTTGAAGATTCATTGTGAAAGAAGAAGACGTGAAGTTGATGGCTAGAAGAAAGCCAAAATTCCTAGATGACAAAAGGTCAGCATAATCCATTGCAGAATAGAATAATTGGCTAGAAGAAAGCCAAAACCCTCAACTGATAGAAGGTAAGCCGAACCATTTCTAGGTCTAGAACCCAAACTAATTTTTTTTATCCAGAACTCAAACCAACTTTCAGGTCCAGAACCTGAACAAATTCCTGGGTCAAGAACCCAAATCTAGTCTCAGGTTGAGAACTCAAATTTAGCCTCAGGTCGAGAATCTAAAATCTAGTCTTGAGTCGAGAACCCAAATCTAATCTAGGATCGCTAACCCAAATCCAGTCTTGAGTCAAGAACCCAAATCCAGCTTCAGGTCGAGAACCCAAATCAAATCTAGACTCAGGTTGAGAATCCAAATCCAGTATAGGATCGAGAATTCAAATCCAGTCTAGGGTTGAGAACTCAAATCTAGTCTCCGGCAAATCCAGTCTCGGATTAAGAACCCAAATCTAGTCTTAGGTTCAGAACTTAAAATTCAGTCTTGGGTCAAGAACCCAAGTCTTGGCTCATGTCGATTACCTAGATATAGTCCCGGGTTGAGAACCCAAATTCAATTTCGGCTCTAGAAACCACTCTCATCCAAAATTAGCCCAAAGCCATGTTGCTTTTCACTCTCTGAATGAATTCAAGATCATTCAAGTAGGGAAAAAATTGTAAACCCTTAATTTTGGTCCTAAGCTAGTCCGATCCTAATTAAAGAAGGCCTAGTCAAGGTCGATATATTCTTAATGGCTTAAACCTAGTTTAAAGCTTTGAATTAGATTGTTTTAGTTTTATAAGTGTGAATACTCGAATTTTGAGGCTCGGAAAGCCGATTTTCTCAGACTGCAAAAGACCGAACTGGACCGGAGGTCCACGGTAGAGTTCACCGAAAGTATATCATCATGGTACTTGAAATGTCCGGAGTGACGCAAGGATCACAGATATGGTCTCAGAATAATTTTTGGAAGTCCGTAGCTCCCAGAAAATCAGTTTGAACGAAAAAGTGCAAATTTTGGTGCCGTTTTGGGGATGAACCGCCGGTCCAACCGCCGACCGTACGGCGGTCCGACCACCGACCGTACGGCGGTCCGACCGCCAGCGGACCGGCGGTTCGACCGCCAACCACGGCGGTCCGACCGCCGCCCGTTTCCTTTCCCGTTTTTTCGGCAAGCCACGCGGTCCGATAGCTGACCACGGTGGTCCAACTGCCGGACCGGCGGTCCGACCGCCGTCCAGTCTGTTTTTTGCCTCTAAAATGCCTTTGAATTCTCAGAAAAAGGGGTTGGCTTTTGGCATCCCGAGACCTCGTGCTCTTCATTTTCACATGCTTAAAAACTTCTAACCTGGTGTTACAGGGAGCAAGGATCATATTCTAAGAAATCAAGATCTGGAACTTCGAAGTGGGAAAACCCTAAGCAAGGTAATATCCCAATTCATCTTTTCTCAATTCAAGCATATCTTAAGCATTCCACCTTCTTTTTAATTTCTTTTTGGTCAAAGACCTAATCCTGTTAGGTCTAAGGCCTAATTAACTAATTAATCAACATTTCGTCATGAAGCCATGAATCAATCAACTTTTTGGCACAGAGCCTAAATTGCATTCTTTTTGGTACCAAGTACCCAAATTTAATCAGATTTAGCACCAAGTGCTTAAAATCACACAATTTTGGCAAAAAGCCCGACAATGCACGAAGCATACACACATACATGCATAAATGCATAATTGCCTTTAAATAGGCTTTTCCGAACTACATGGGCTTTGATCTCTCATAAAAACGAGAGTATGTAGGCATATTTGGAATTCACCCCACATAGCAAGTCCGCAATTTACTAACAATCTGCTTGTTTTCTTCTCTTCTTCTCTTTTGAATTTGTTCTTTTAGCAAATTAATCAAAAACATGACATAGTCCCCGAATCCTCCTTGGGTTCGTAGATTAGAAACCTTTACATTGGATGCGTTATTGGAGTCAAACAAGGGTTTTCTTAGTTTTTCCCTTCGAACAAAATAAATTGAGTGGCGACTCCCGACAACAAGTGAATGTTCATCCGAATCCTTTTCGGGTGGAAACCAAGGTTCACAGATTGGCGACTCCACTGGGGACATAAAAATGATTTATGGAATTCTAGTGGACTACTATTGCTTATTTGATTAATTTGACACTAGGGACCATGAAAATGATTCATGGGATCCTAGTAGAATACTATTGTTTATTTGATTAACTTGCCCTTCTTTAGGGTATTTTTATTTATTTTGCAAGGTACCTTAGCAATATATATCCTTTCCCTAAGGATATTGGATTGAAAATTGACAAAAAAAAAATCTTTTTCCTTTAATGGACCCTTATTTGATTAATTGCGCATTTATTTTGTCATTCAGAGAATCTTTTTCTCTTGCATTATATGGGGGAATCCTTTTCTTCCATTGCATAAAAATTATTTTCAAATGAATTTCTTCTCTTTCTGTTCAAAATTCTGAGTCTGGATAGCAAGTAGCGCTGACCGGAAGGTCTCCTTGATTATGCCGACGGACAGCCAAAGCGTCCTCCCTGTTGTCGCAAACCATTCCAATCCTTTTGGAGTGGCCCATGAGTAATCGTACTGTTGGACCCACGCGAAACTCCTTGTTTCACATGTGGTTAGGTATATCTTACTCAAGACTCAAGGGTCCCTATTATGAGCCAATTCTCTATTTTTCATGAACAATAGAACCTTCCCTTAGGTTGTATATACCCAATGATAGTGCCACATTCCATTAAAATGAATTATGATGTGATGAGGTGCATTCATGCAACATGACAACATTATTTTGAGGGAAAATCTTTTGGGGAAAACTTTTGATGTATATAACTGGACCAAGAGTTTTTCCTATCCTACACACTACCCTGATCTCTTGCCCTTAACCTTTTCAGGTATCCACTATCCGTGTGCCTTCACCCACACAAGCTACACCAACTCCAACTGTGCAATCACCCACAAGTCCTACTACCCCAACTTCGCCAACTACTCCAATTATTGAAATGGCTACTATTGAACATATTAAGGCCCTGCTAGATGGACAAGTTAAGGAAATTGAAGCTAGGATGCAAGAAAGAATTGATGAAGCTTTGGCTGCCCAAAGGATAGCCATCTTGGCTGAATTGGGAGGGGCATCAAAGACAGCCACTACTTCTGAAAATTTAGGGAAAGAACCTATTGTGGGGCAAACTAGTACCCCCGTGACTGCTCAGAACAATACCCCTGTCATCAATTTGGAGGATCCACCCTCTAAGAATGAAACTGATGAACTGAAAAAGAAACTTGAATTGCTTGAAAGGTCAATCACTGCCATGAAAACTCATAAAGAGGTGGTAGACATGGATTCCTTATCCTTGTTTCCCCAAGCTAGATTGCCTCCAAAATTCAAGATGCCTGGGATGGACAGATTTGATGGGACCACTTGCCCTAAAACCCATTTGAAGATGTATGTGGGGGCCTTGAGCCCTTGGGGTTTAAATGACGAGCTCTTTGCTCAACTCTTTCAACAATCCTTGACTGGGGCTGCCCTTAAGTGGTTTGTGAGCCTGGATCGTGCCAAGATTAAGACCTGGGAAGACATCTGCAATGCATTTAACACTCAATACCACTACAATATTGAGGTAGATGTCACTAGAAGGGAGCTTGAGACCACTAAACAAAATAACAATGAACCCTTCTCCTCGTTCCTTACGAGGTGGAGGGCGAAGGCTGCCCAAATGATCAATCGCCCTTCAGAACAGGAATAGATTGATATTATAATCAGAAATTTAAGGCCTACATATCAAGCTCAACTGCAAACCCAATACCTACCTACTTTCAAATCGCTCATTGCGACTGCAACTAAGGTAGAAGACTTGATACAGTTGGGTAAAATAGTAGATGAGGGAACTACTTCAAAGTATAAAAAACAGGGCCAAACTGCTTCCTCAAGCAAGGTCAATGAAGTGGCCAATATTGCCCCTGCGAATCCTTTACGCGTGGGCAATCTTGGGCAGAGAAATCAGCCAAGAAGGCAATATACCGACCTTGGGGTGCCCCTTCATCTGGTGTTTAAAAAGGCCATGGAAGGGAAGTATTTGAAGCCTTTGGACCCAAGGCCTCCTCCAAACCCATTACCCTCCAATTATAAGGCCAATGAGTATTGTAAATACCACCAAGGAAAAGGGCATAGAACAGATGCTTGCTGGACTCTGAAAAATCGCATCCAGGATTTGGTGGATAGGGGTGACATCATTCCTCTCAGGAGTCAACCGAACATTAATACTAACCCTTTGCCTAATCATTCCATCCATGCATCACTGTGGAAGAAGAGCTGTTTGATCCTTTCAAACTTCTTTTAGAAATGAATGACCTTGCTGAAGAGGTCGACACTTTGACAAGAAGCGGAAGGCAATATCAGCCACTCGACTTGGGAAAAGCCCCTTCAAATCACCCCCATAAGAAGACACCAGAGCCAAAAGAAGACCCTGTCCTCTCTCAGCTTAAGCAAACTCAAGCTAGGGTGTCAATTTGGGAGCTCCTTGCTTCCTCATTCCCACACCGTCAGGCTCTCAGTGAAGCTTTAAGTCAACTTGATACATCAGTGGACACAAGCCCAGAAGCTTTGGTGGCCACTTTGACTCAATCAACCAAGGCATTGAGTATCCGATTTTCTGATACAGATCTACCAGAAGATGGCAGTAAACACAATGATGCTCTATACATCACCATACAAACTGGGGGAAAGACTGTTCCCATGGTTCTCATTGATAATGGGTCAGCCTTAAATGTATGTCCCTTGAAGGTAGCAAGCTGTCTGGGGTTGGAGGCTACAGATCTTATACCTTCTGATCAGATTGTTAGAGCATATGATAACACTCGAAGAGAAATTTTGGGTGTTGCCACTCTGGAAAATGCTATTGGGCCGGTGGAAATGAGAGTGCCCTTCCAAGTCATTGATGTACCCGCGAGCTTTAATCTCCTCCTTGGAAGGCCGTGGATCCATCAGAATAATGTTGTCCCTTCTTCATTACATCAAAAACTTAAGTTCCCTTTTGAAGGAAAAATCATCACTATCAAAGGTGACACCTGTGAAATCAACAAGAGAATCATGGATCAGTCTCTCTTTGAGGTTGTTCCTGGCGAAACCGCCATGACCTTGACTGGTTTCCATTATGATACAGTCCAATGCATTGAAGGAGAAAAACCCAAAGGGCCATTTATCTTATATGATTTTGGGGAGGTCCAAATCAATTGCCTGGTGGGAATGATGTTAAGGGTAGGTCTGCTACCCGGAATGGAAATGATAAAGTCTGGAAGGAAAACACCCGTAGTGCGGCCATGGGAAGAACCTGAGAATAAGGGAACTTTTGGCCTGGGGTACAAACCCACAGATGAGGAGATAGAAGAGTTTGAGCATGGAAGGAAGAAAAAGAAGAATTGGGGGGCAAGAAGCCTCAAAATGCGCCCTTATTTTAGAACTCTGAATGGTCACTTCTGCAAACCTGGAAAAACAGTTCCTTACTGTGGTTTTCAGGAACCATTCCATTCTCCCATGACTGGAAAGAAGCTACCAGGTTTTGAGATGTTCGATGATGTGTTAGCCATAAAAGAAGAAGAGCCAGAACCTATAGCTGACCCACAAATGGAAGATTTTATGCGGCCTAATCTCTTTGATGAGGTTGCTATGATAACCAATTTTGAAGACAAAAGGGACTTCATAAAGCTGATCAAGACCACAGATGGACCACTGATGAACTGGTATGCCGAGGGGGGACAAGTTGCTATAGTCAAATCTAGTCCTGTGTCACACCCTGAACCTGAGTCTTGTACTGAGTCAAATCTTAAGTCAAACACCGAGTCAGAGTCCAGTTCTGAGTCTTCCTTAGCTTCAGGAATAGAAAACCCTGATGTCAAATGTAATGTAACTCTGGGGGATGACTCCGCCATTATTAATGAAACGGTTCAAGTTCTTGGTTACCCTGTGTCTTTTGCTTTCCAAGTATTATCTAGCAAAAATGAAATAGATGAAATAAAAAAAATAAATGAAAAGATAATAATTGGCAAAGAAAATGAACGTATATACATTGCATATGATTGTGTGAATAAGGAACAGGTTGTTGAGTGCATCAGAAGATATGTCAACTGCTTCATGTGGAAGGCAAGTGATGTCATGGGAATAGACCCAGCCATAGCAGTTCATAAGATTCCACTATACCCAGATGCGAAGCCGGTTAAACAGAAATTGAGAAGAATGAAACCCGAATGGTCTTTGAAAATTAAAGAGGAGGTTGCCAAGCAACTGGACAATAAGTTCATATAACCAATTGCCTACCCTTCCTGGTTAGCAAACATCGTGCCAGTCCCGAAGAAAGATGGAAAGGTCAGGATGTGTGTTGACTATAGAGATTTGAATAAGGCCTGTCCCAAGGACGATTTTCCACTGCCACACATCGATTTGCTGATAGACAGGATGGCTGGGCATATGATGGTTTCCATGACTAACCTCGCGGTTGGGTACAATCAGATCCTAGTGCACCCACCAGACAAAGAGAAACAGCTTTCATTACAGAATGGGGCACTTTCTGCTACAGGGTTATGCCTTTTGGGTTGATAAATGCAGGGGCTACCTACCAAAGGATGGCGACAACAATCTTTCATGACATGATTCACAAAGAAGTAGAAGTGTATGTTGATGATATGATTGTTAAGTCAAAATCTCCAGAAGAACACGTTGAAGCACTTGAGAAGTTCTTCCTTAGACTTCGCAAGTACAATTTGAAGCTTAATCCTGCAAAGTGCCTATTTGGAGCAACATCAGGCTTATTTTTAGGGTATTTGGTCAGCAAGAGAGGAATAGAAGTTGATCCAGCAAAGTCAAAGGCTATTCTGAAAATGCCTCCGCCAAGAACAGAAAAAGAGATTCGAGGCTTGCTAGGTAGATTACAGTATATCAGTCGATTCATATAGCAATTGGCAGAGACCTGTGGTCCAATCTTTAAGCTACTAAGGAAAGGTGCTTCACAAGAATGGAATGAAGACTGCCAAAAGGCCTTCGACAAGATCAAAGAATACTTGCTAAGTCCGCCAATTCTACAACCTCCCAGAATGGGAAAGCCTCTGCTCTTGTATTTGTCTGTAACAGATGAAGCCATGGGTGCAATGCTAGCTCAAGAAGCCGAAAGTACAAAGGTCGAAAATGCAATTTACTACCTCAGCAAAAGGATGCTGGACTATGAGTTAAAGTATAACAAGATTGAGAAGTTGTGTTTAGCTTTGTATTGGACTTGTACGAAGTTACAACACTACTTGTCTTCTTACACTACTTATGTCATCGCAGAACAGAGTCCTCTGAAATTCCTTATGGAGAGGCCTGTTTTGGACAGCAAAATGGCTAAGTGGGTGTCAACATTGGCAGCCTTTGACTTAAAATTCATTCAAAGGAAAGCTGTGAAAGGTGGCGCAATAGCTGACCAATTAGCAGAATTACCCGTAAAAGACGAGATGCGAGAAATGGGTTTCCCCGATGAAGACCTCTTGAATGTGGAAAGAAGTGTTTGGGAGATGTATTTTGATGGGGCATCCAATTATCATGGAAATGGAATTGGGATTGTGTTCAAAACTCCTTGTGGAGAATACATTCCACTTTCAGTTAAACTTGACTTTAGCTGCACAAACAATGAAGCAGAATATGAAGCTTGCATCAATGGGCTTGAAACCGCCCTGAAATTAGGGATTAAGAACCTAAAGGTCTATGGTGATTCTATTTTGATAGTATCACAAGCTTTAAGGAAATGGAAGATAAGAGAAGAGCGTTTGGTTCCTTACCTACAAAGCCTTGATCATTTGGCACAACAATTCGATGATCTGTCCTTCGAATAACTCCCAAGAGCAAAGAATCAGTTTGCCGATGCCCTGGCTACTTTAGCTTCCATGATCAATATTAAGGAGGGGAAAGCCATTTGTCCATTGAAAGTTCAGCTTCAGAAACAACCCGCCCATGTAATGCATTTGACCGATGGAAAACCATGGTTTTGGGATATCAAAAGTTATCTCAAGGATGGAAGTTATCCAGAGGGATCATCAAAGGTTGATCAGAAGGCCATAAGGCAGCTAGCCACAGGTTACATTATTAATGGAGATATCCTCTACAAGAGGAGTTGGAATGGAATGCACCTAAGGTGTGTGAATGAAGCAGAGGCTAAGTAGATAATGGAAATGGTACATGGTGGCGAATCAGGACCACACATGTATGGGATCACCTTGGCTTGAAAAATTGCCAATCTAGGATATTATTGGTCCACCATGAATGCAGACTGCGTGGCATTTGTGCAAGAATTCCATCAGTGTCAGATATTTGCTAAGATGCAGAAGCAACCTCCCGTTGCCCTGAATCCGATTACTTCTCCATGGCCCTTCGCTACTTGGGGAATAGATATAATTGGCAAAATACATCCAAAAGCCTCAAATGGACATCAGTTTATTTTGGTAGCTGTGGATTACTTCACGAAGTGGGTTGAAGCAGCTTCCTATGCAGAGCTAGACGCCAAAAAGGCAGCACAGTTTGTCCGAACCAACATCCTTTGTCGGTACGGAACGCCATTTGAGATTATCACTGATAATGGAACTCATTTCCAAGCAGAATTTGCTAAACTCTTGAAGGATAAGAATGTCCAGCACCATAAGTCCTCTCCTTATAGACCTCAAACAAATGGAGCTGTAGAAGCAGCGAACAAGTCTATAAAGGTGATCATAAAAAAAATGATCAAGGAACATAGGCGTTGGCATGAGAAGTTACCGCTGGCTTTGTGGGGATATAGAACATCAATTAGAACTCCTACTGGGGCAACCCCGTATTCCCTAGTATATGGAATGGAAGCAGTACTCCCCATTGAACTGGAAGTTCAATCGGCGAGGATAATTCAAGAAAGTCAGATAAATGAAGCTGAATGGATTAGCAATTATCATTATCAATTGTTGGGTTTAGATGAAAAAAGACTTCAAGCTCTCCATCAGATTCAAGGGTATCAGAGGCAAATGGCCAGACATTTCAACAAAAAGTCAAAGATCGAAAGTTGGAAGAAGGTTGTTTGGTTCTGAAAGAGATCAGAACACCCGTTACAGATCCTCGTGGGAAGTTTCATCCTCATTAGGCTGGACCCTACATTATAAAGAAAATACTTTCCGGCGGAGCCGTCATCTTGTCTGATTTGGATGGTCTGGAGTTCATAAACCCATGCAATCTGGATCAATTAAAGAAATATTATGTATAATCATGCATTGTAAGGAACTACATTAGACCTGATTCTCGCAAACTAATTCGAGATATATAGGCAGCTCTCCTTGAGCACGGTCTAAATTTTAATAAAAATCATTGGTTCATTTTTCTTTTGCCAAAAGAAAAAAAAAGAAAGAAAAAAAAGAAAAATCCCGCTAAGTCGAAAATCCACAAAGGGCGGCTTAGGCAATAGTGGGGCCCGCTAAGTCGAAAACCCGCAAAGGGTGGCTTAGGCAAGAATGGGTAAGAGCTCGCTAAGTTGAAAATCCGAAAGGACGGCTTAGGCAAAAATTAGATCAAATAAATAAAGTAGATAATGCTTGGAAAGCAAACAAAAAAAATCATTCATTAAGAATCATTCATTACAAAGAGGGATCATTTGTTACAAAAAGAGTCATTCAGTAAGAGTCATGTCATAACCCCAAAATGTCAAAAGAACCAAAAAGGTAAAAAGACAACAAAAAAAAAGAGAGTAGACAATAGAGTCAACCCTAGGGCCTAGGTCCTACGCCTCCTACGTGGAGCAGAGTCTTCGGTATCTTCCTTAGTTCCGGAACTCTCTACGACATCTATCTTCTCCTCGCTAAGAGGAACCACCTCCTCTCCCTCCAGCTCTTGCAGCAAGGCATACCTCCTGGGTTTTTCAACAGGCCAAGCTTCAGCTATAAACCAGGTCCTATACTCTGGAGTAGGCTGAACAAGGGAAGGCTCAGCAAAAGGTCTGATCATCTGATGGTCTCTGACCCAAGTCTGTAGAACAACTCGAGTAACTCCGGGGGTAATAGGGGAAGCAATGGTAAGCCCAACAGGAAGGGGAACCCTCTGATCAATCCCCATCTGTCTGAGAACCCGAGAAGCACTATACCATGTGCTATGAGTGAAACCAAGAAGATAGACATGGTTGTGCATTGCATTTGCCTCCATGAAGCGAGGAATTCTATACCAAGGGACGAACCATAGCAATTCTTCTGGTCCAAGCTCAAACAACCAGATAGCCCACTTAGCCATGGAGGGGAAAGAAATCTGGATTCTCCTGGTGCGGTACTGAGAAGGGTTATAAGTCAAGGCGTTGGGAGCAGCAACCACTCGGAGATGGTCTCTCAGCCAAACTTGAGAAAATAGATCCTTTCTATTTACAAACAAAAAAGAGAGATAATGAAATTAGAAGAAACAAAAGGTATAACAAAATTACCTGAAGAATGATCGGGGTGACAGTCCAGTTCTCAAACCCGAGCGCAGTTCTGTCCAGGCTCTGAATGGTCTCAGCCAGAATCATTCTGCTAATGCAATTAAGCTCTTCCATCTGCCTCACCATGGGGCAAAGCCTCAAATCCCCAAAGCTAGGATCACGGTTGAAAAGAAACCCGGCTAACAGGCAGAAAACAAAGGCTCGCATTCTGTGTTTCAGTTGAACCTCATCTTCAAAGTTGGCGGTCAGGAATTCATCAATCAAAGGAAGTAGCATCGCCTTACTCCCCTCCATGATCATAGCTTGAGCTTGAGGCCTTGTAAAGTTGAAAAGCCTCTGGAAAGACCCCACATAGCCGATTTGAACCTCATGCCTTACAAGAGGGGCATTTGGATCACATCCGATAATTGAGCAGAATTCCTCAAAAAGAGGACATATTTCCTCCATTCGAGCACCAAATCTGAAAACGTGGGCTTGAGGATCCCAAAATTTGATGCAAGCATGCAAAAAACCCCAATCCACAGCTACACCCCTAAGGGTAGCAACAACCTTCAGCCCGTACCTTCCCATGTTGATCCTTTCAATGTTATGGAGGCTCTTGGTCCAGTTATGCATCACGTGGTTAAAAAGAGGATTCATCGTTGAGGGAAATAAAAAAATCCTGCAGTTCTGTTTCTAGCCCGAAAATGTACTCAAAATTATATTTTTTTTTTCGTATACATATACTGCCCCGGGACCTCCACGGCGGTTGACCCGCCGCCCACGGCGGCCTGAGAAGTTATTCTTTTATTTTATGAAATTCTTGTGTTTTGACCCTGTTTAGATTATTTTAGGTACTATTTTTGGGGTTATTTCAGGGATTTGTTCTTGAAAATAGATTTCTAAAACAAAAAAAATCATACATACATATCTGTTGTTAATAACAAATTAGTGCAGGTTTGTACTTAAGTTCAAATGACAGCTAAAAAAAACATGGAAAGTACAAAGTACAGAAGGAGAATAATTCAAATACATCGAACATAGTTCAAGACAAGTATGAAAAATCAGCGCCGGGCTCTCCGTCTTTGCGGCCTGTTCTGCCTCTCATAAGCGGTATCAGTCCAAGCACCTGTCAGCTCATCCGGGAAAGCAGTAATCAGTGCCGCCATTTCAGCAACTAGGCCCTCAGGTACCTGTAAAAAAGACAATCACAATTAATTTCAAGAGAATTTTATGAATCCTTTTCATGAAAAATTCTAAAGGAATATACCTGAGTGATGTGAACAAGGCTCCGATAGGGTGCAATCTCTGCACTAATTGGACGGGTCGCCCAACCATCAGGTGCATGATAACGAACAGCATATGGCAGCCTCAAGTTGGCTAAAGTAGGGTCCAATTGACTGGTAGCCGCAAGGACGGATGAGGGAGGCCTCAAATATGATGAACTGCTGCTTGCTCCAGTACGTGATGGTCCAGCCCTGAAAGTGGAAGCCCCAGCCCTAGAGGAAGAAGGTCTGTCAGCTCGCCAGCTCGAAGAGGGATGGTCTCCCGGGGTGCTGGAAGTGGGGGCCGAAGAGTGGGAGGACCGATAAGGTGGCACAGAATCGAACCGTGCCCCAATGTGTGGCATTAGTCGCTGAAGACAGTAGAAATCATAATCTTCCTCTTCCGGGGCAAGGGCCGATTCGAAGGGATAGCCCTCATACTGAGACGCTGAAATAGGCAGAAGCGTCAGAGATAGCATGTCTTCAGGGGGGTCCGAGGGAGATGTACGGAAGCCAGCAATCTGGAAAGTCACTCTCTCAGCGAGATAGTACCGTCGATACTCTGGATGGGGAAGTATGAATCGACGGTGAGTCAGGAACTGGGATCGCTGAAAGCTGTGATCTTGAGCAATCCACTCTGCCAGCTGGCTAGACATCGCTGTAAATGCTACCTGTAAAAATTTATTATGTTAGTGAATCATTTTCTCTAATACAATAAATAAGGATGAGAAAAAAATTTACCGAATTCATGGAGCAGCTGTCGAAGAACGATCTCAGCTCTATGATAGGAAGCTTCCTCTTTGGTACTACTATCCTCTCTTTATACCACCTCCAAGCAATGGGAGAAAGAGGATCTACAGGGGTAGGTGGCTCACGAAGAAAGGGGGCGACATCAGGAAAGTACTCGTAAGCCTAAGTCTGAAAAAAAAATGAAGAAGATATCAGAGTCGGTATATGCAAGGTGAAGGAAATGTTCTTTACATTACCTCCCAGAAGTAGTACAGGCCACATGGAGTAATGCGGGTATAGCAGAGGTCTGACATGTCGTCATACAATTTACACAGCATCATGCTAGCCCAATCATATGTCCGAAGTCGTGTCAGGTCGGTTAGACTCTTCAGCACATTGAGATTCACTGCGTCCTTCCTGTTTGCTAAGAAGGAGCTAGCAAACAGGAGTATCAGGGTGAACTTGGCCACCTGATCAGCAGTAAGATCGCCTACCTCATAGCCAGTATAGATGGCTGGCGCCTGCTCTACTAGCCACCTTCGCTGAATGCAGCGGGGCGCTTGATGTCGAGGATAGTCAACCCCGATCAAAGTGATCATGTCGGCTGAAGAAATGTCATGCCGCCAGTCACTATAATACTCTACCATCTCAACGCCGAAGGGAATCCCAGAAATGACGGAAAAGTCGGTAGGTGTCATCGTCATCTCCCCCCAAGCAAAATGGAAGGTATCAGTAGTGGGCCACCATCGCTCAGCCAGCGCGCAGATCAACTCCCTGTGGATATCTCTGCCCGCATCTATAGTCCTCAAATGGTGGAGGAAAGCAGGTTTGATGAGATCCCCCACCGGATGCCCGGCCTCAAAAATATAAGCCGGAATAGTGCTCATGGGTCTCTCGGCGGTGGATATCCTAATCGCAGTGTCCTAAAAAAAAATTCATTATTGTGGATAATTTGGGGGGCAACTTCAGGAAAATTTAAGTTCTATCCCCAGCCGGGTGTGACTTCCTAGAAGATTATTTCTAAGTTCTTTACTAGAAATAATTACTGATGGCAGAACATGGTGAAACCTGGTATTACTCTTAATTCATCACTAGTACGTGTAAAGGAAGTATTCTTAAAATTTGTTTCTAAGTTCTTTACTATAAAATAAATAAATTTCCTATGCATGCATACTAAATGAATGAAGAGGAGGGTACTTACCTCATAGCAGCCGGTCCGGGAGCTATGCTTTTCCTCCTCAAGTAGAAGATTGCAGGGAGGGAGTGGGATCTCGAAGTCTTCAAAGCCAGTGAAATCCATCGTTAAAAGAAAATGTTTGAAGGAAGGAGAAGAAATGAATGCAAATGAAAATTGAATGAAAATGAGCCTATTTATAAAGAAAAGGTGAAAACGCGGGTCTTTCTGCACCTCGCTCAAAATTCTCATTTCTGACGACCACTGAGCCCCATAAATCATTTTTATGGACCCTAGTGGGGGGCAAATGTGAATACTCGAATTTTGAGGCTCGGAAAGCCGATTTTCTCAGACTGCAAAAGACCGAGCTGGACCGGAGGTCCACGGTAGAGTTCACCGAAAGTATATCATCATGGTACTTGAAATGTCCGGAGTGACGCAAGGATCACAGATATGGTCTCAGAATAATTTTTGGAAGTCTGTAGCTCCCAGAAAATCAGTTTGAACGAAAAAGTGCGAATTTTGGTGCCGTTTTGGGGATGAACCGCCGGGACCGGCGGTCCAACCGCCGACCGTTTCCTTTCCCATTTTTCCGGCAAGCCACGCGGTCCGATCGCTGACCACAGCGGTCCGACAACCAACCGCGGCGGTCCGACCGCCGTCCAGTCTATTTTTTGCCTATAAAATGCCTTTGAATTCTCAGAAAAAGGGGTTGGCTTTTGGCATCCCGAGACCTCGTGCTCTTCATTTTCACATGCTTAAAAACTTCTAACCTGGTGTTACAGGGAGCAAGGATCATATTCTAAGAAATCAAGATCTGGAACTTCGAAGTGGGAAAACCCTAAGCAAGGTAATATCCCAATTCATCTTTTCTCAATTCAAGCATATCTTAAGCATTCCACCTTCTTTTTAATTTCTTTTTGGTCAAAGACCTAATCCTTTTAGGTCTAAGGCCTAATTAACTAATTAATCAACATTTTGTCATGAAGCCATGAATCAATCAACTTTTTGGCACAGAGCCTAAATTGCATTCTTTTTGGTACCAAGTACCCAAATTTAATCAGATTTAGCACCAAGTGCTTAAAATACACAATTTTGGCAAAAAGACCGACAATGCATGAAGCATACACACATACATGCATAAATGCATAATTGCCTTTAAATAGGCTTTTCCGAACTACATGTGCTTTGATCTCTCATAAAAACGAGAGTATGTAGGCATATTTGGAATTCACCCCAAATAGCAAGTCCGCAATTTACTAACAATCTGATTGTTTTCTTCTCTTCTTCTCTTTTGAATTTGTTCTTTTAGCAAATTAATCAAAAACATGACATAGTCCCCGAATCCTCCTTGGGTTCGTAGATTAGAAACCTTTACATTGGACGCGTTATTGGAGTCAAACAAGGGTTTTCTTAGTTTTTCCCTTCGAACAAAATAAATTGAGTGGCGACTCCCGACAACAAGTGAACGTTCATCCGAATCCTTTTCGGGTGGAAACCGAGGTTCACAATAAGGCTTAAAATAAGCTGGTTCAATTTTTTAAAGCCTTATTATTTAAAGACAAAACATGTTTGCTTCAATTTTAAAATACCAAATTAAGCCGGATCGGACCCTAAATGTAAAACCATGATGAATTGGCTTTGCCAATTCACCATGGACATGGACTCACATCCATGGCAAATTGGTAATGCCTAAATCGCCATGGATGGCTTACCTTGGCGAATTGGCTAATGCCAATTCACCATGGTCCTTTAATATGGCTATAATTGGGTTTGCTAAGTAAGTTTAGAGTTCCTAATTAAGATTGGATTTCATTTGACCGTCAGATTAGCGTATTAGGGCTTGGTTTTAAACTTTCTTTGCCTATATAAATAGAAGGTTAAGCAACAAAAGAGGGGATTTTGGTTTTTAAGATTCTGGAGCAACTAGAATTAAAAGAAATCATAGAGAGAGCAAAATAAAATACAATAGCCTAGAATATCTCTTCATCCATTCATTATCAAAGGCACTAGCCAATATTTCACTTTATCCAGGCAATCCAACAGGCAAATTGTGCAACCAAGCTTGGTCCAATAAACATATATTAGTGGAACCTACACGCAGGTTTAGTTTTCTAAACCTAATTTATTTAAACGTTCAGTAAAAATATCCTTTATTACTTCATTAAATGGTTTAAAGGTTGTGAGCTATCTTAATCCAGTATCTAATTTAATTTTGGCAGTATTAAATGTTTGAACATGGTTTAGTCTAGTAGCTAAATAATATTGATTGTGATTATGCATAAATCCTAATAACATAATTTTATCCAACTTATTTTGATAAGTTGGATTTAGTCTTGAATTGCATGTTCGAATCCCAAACTTGCATGTTTTGACCTAAAATTCTAGTTTATTTTATAAAACCCTAATTCTTACTTTAAACCCTAATTTTATATTAAAAACCCTAATTTTATAATCTAAACTTAATTTGTGGAAGATAACCCTAGATTTGTATAATGGAACCAAAATTTGGTTAAAATTTATATCTTATTGTTTGATGGTTAACTATATATTTAAATTGATTATTTTCTATGGATATTTGGATGGTTTAATCATGTTTGATTCCAAGGATGTAAGAGGTATATCTCCACTTAGTGGGTACTACATTTGTTAAATTCAATGTAATTAAATTTATTTTAAGTTTTGGGATTAATGTAAAGGACATGTTTCTACCAAATGGTGGGTGTTCTATTTTGTTTAGTTTTGGACATTAGACATTATTGTAAGGGCATGTTTTTATCTTGCATGGGTGCCCATTTTTATTCATTTGTTTGGACTCTCTTTGATTTTAATATAATGAATGTTTGTTTATTTTGAATTGCATGTAGTATGGATGATATTTCAATAAGCTAAGAATTTAATAATATTTAGACCTGAAAGTGAGACCGGTTCTAATGAACCAAGCGTTATGGGGGGTACTGGGTCATTCTAACCTTCCCCATACGTATCTAACTTTCTGAATCTGATAGGGGGTTAGGGATTCCTTAGAAATCGAGTCATCCACCTCTTTTATTTTCCTGGCCCATCTAGGTGGTGACTCCATTTTTTCTGGATTTAGGCACGTGTTCTCTAAGGCCCTAAGCCTAACAATACGGAAGTCACAAGAACTATTCCATATGGGAGTAGGGTAGGGGAAAAAATCCCCACTCACAGTGGGCTGAGCACATTGATATTGTGTATGTAAGTGGATCTCCTAAAGGACTATTTATTATCCGAAGTGTGAATTAGAACAACAAGAAAAACAAATTTTTGATGAAATTAAAGAGCGAGTTTAATATAATTAGGTCTAACTTAATGATTAGAAATCTAGTTCCCTTCTTGGATATTTGTTTAGCCGAGCTTTTTAGAGAAGAATAATGGCTTCTTACTTAGGTTGTCATGGAGCATGATGCTTAAAATTCTGCTTTAATTCCCATTGTTTAGGCTGTTCAAAGGATATCTAAAGGAGGCAGAGATATAATTAATATCTAGTGATATAGTCACAAAGGATTTGAGCACGTTGTCACAAATTGCATAAAGAAATT
Source organism: Garcia nutans (assembly GCA_947685225.1). Classification (NCBI taxonomy): domain Eukaryota; kingdom Viridiplantae; phylum Streptophyta; class Magnoliopsida; order Malpighiales; family Euphorbiaceae; genus Garcia; species Garcia nutans. The sequence continues at coordinate 22,256,495 of CANTUV010000007.1, read as the reverse complement.
CTAAAAGTATTGTAAGAAAATTATGGCATATCATCAATATTTGCTTTGTTTGGCCTCCAAAGAAATTTAAAATTGCCTACAATGTCTCGATTGGTTCCGTGGGTGCAATTCTGCTGCCACCTTTACTCCTTCTTATGATCCTAGTCCTAGCCAGTCTTCCATTACTCTTGAAATGAGTGTTTCTACTTGTTTCACTTTAGGGATTTAAAGTAACAAATTGTGAGACCTTGCCCGAGCACGAGTCCTGTAACACCCTTATACCCTATATACGTACAATACATATTTTCAGCATATGTAAAATATGCATATACGGTATAAAAATATCACAGACCGATTTAATAAAAATTTTCATATTTCTATTTTAAGATTTCAAATACTAATATATAAAATAAATAGTATATAAATATTCTTTGCTTGTTATAGGAATCCAAAATAAATATTTTATATGAAAATCTCTGGAAAAAATTTGCCAGAGTTTTATTTGTAATTTGAACGTTTCCAAAATTTAACAAAACACAACCTGCATAAAACAAACACTCCAAATAAAATCAATTCACCAATTCACCAATACTTCTCAATTTCTCCATATTTTCTCAAAATACTTATATATAAGTATATATATATATATATCAACATTACATATAAAATCCCATCTTAAACAAAATTATTCAAATAATTCTTTACAATTTACATATATATGCTTCAAAAACATATCATAACATACATAATATAAAAAATGTACATGCTGGCAACTGGCTCTGATCTTGATGTACCCAAAACAACTCTTCAAGCTCAATAAATACAAACCTAGACCTGACAAGGTCTAGTAAAACTCTCCGGCTCTACCAAAACGTCCATAACACCTATGCGACGAATTACAATCGCGTTAAGCCAAAGCCTAGTGGTACAAACTTTGATAACAATATAGTCAAAATGAAATGTCAATGCACAACACATATATATATATATCACAACTCATAACATTATATCTCATTATATTGCTCAATCTTATCACAATTCATAATTCACATTAAAACAAAGACAAGCATGGGCCTAAAAAGGATCTAATATGCTATTCAAATTTCAGAGTTACTGCTTTGGTCCATAATGACACCATGTGTCTAGCCCCGTAGGCAATATATCCATGGATAATGTAACAGCCCCAGTCTCTTGGACCTCAACCCGACTAGACCCTTAGGCCCCAGTATCTTGGTCCTCAACCCGGCTAGACTGCTATAGTTTTTGAGGCTTACGACCCAGTCTTTTCACCCCAAAAACATCATATTTATCAGCTGGCCTGGCTTGCGACCTAGTCTTTTTACCATTCCAGCGTTTAGTCCGTAGGCAATCATAGGCATGCCGCCAAACCCAGAAATATGAAAATTGAATAACATACTAGGCACACAATTTATTCATATTTCTCATTATCAAATTCTTTCATAATTCCTTTATCAAACCTATTCTCATTATTGCCTTATTATATCATCTTTTTCTCACTTTTTTTTTTCATTTATTCATTTTTCTCATTATCAATTTCTTTCTCATTGTCACATATTCAATCTAAGCACATTTCCTTATTTTCATATTTTTTTTCTCATTTTTCTCATTTTTCACATCTTTCTCATTTTTCTCACTTTTCTCACTTTTCTCATTTTTATCAATATTAATTCATTTCATTATTCCACATATCTCATTTTTGCATTCACAATACATTACCCAATTACTTTGGGTATTTTTACATAATATACATATTTCACATTCTACACAATTTAGCCATTATCAATGGCTTTTCACAATGCATTTAACACATATATGACATTAAAAATGTCATAGCACATTATTCATACTCAATCAATGAACCAAGTAACTTAACACATTTTTCAACCAATATGTGTTAAGCCCAAATGTCATGCAAATATAAACAATATATTCAAAGTTTGTACATACCTCTACTAGCAACCCAAAGCAAGCTTAACACAACCTCCAATCCTATCCTTTCAACTTGCCCTTCACCACTTGGATGAAGCAAATCAAACTCCCTCAATGCCTATACCAAATGTGGTCATACATAATCATTTAATATCACATTCTAAGATATTCTCAACATCAAACCATAATTAAACATCACTCTAAACCAAATCCCAAAATTAAGCTTCACCTCACTTTAACTTTGAAAAACCATATCAAGCCATTTAAATTAGTGTTTTAAGTTTATTAATATCATTAGAAACATGTTTTAGCATGTTTAAACCAATTACATTAATTAACCACATGCTTATGCTCAAAACCCTAAAATGGCATAACCTTCACCATTGAAGGATCTCCATTCCAACTCAATCCAATTATCATTTCAATCTTATTTCCACCACTTATATCCTTAAATAACATGATTTAAGCATTAAAATCAAACAATTAATCATTCTTTGAAAATTCACTTTTCCAAAACTCTAAATCAATACTACCCTCTTCAAACTCTAACCAAACACAACCAAATCCAATATTTGACTTTAAAATACTTGTTTATGCATCAAAACAACTCAATTGGAATCAATTTGCAAAATTAAAAATCATGATTTCAAAAACTCAAATGTTCCATAACCCTAAATTCTCTCTCTTCACCAATCTTACCCAAACTCAACCATTTCTTTAATCCAACCTTAAAATCATTATTTACTCACCAAAAGAACATCTTCCATACCCATTCCAACTATTATAACATGCTCTTTCAAAAACTCAATTCATACATATTCATAAGCTTTAAAGAATTTCATAATTTTGGAAATAAAGCTTACTTACTTGTTGGAAAATCACCAAAACTACTCTTATTCCCTTGAAAGCTTGAAGAATTTGGTGATGGAAGAAGCTAAAAATCTCCCTCTTTGGCCATGAAAGTCGTCCTTGAAAGAAAGAAGAAGAAGAAGACTTTATTTTTTTATTTCTCTTTCCTTTCACCCTTTAATTTTAAACCACACATATATATATTTATATATATATATATTAAAATAATTTAATAATTAATTAATTATTTATTTATTTAATAAATTAAAAGTCCTAAATTCCCTCTTCCATTAAAAAAAATTTATTTTTAAATTATTTTATTAATTTTAAATTTCTAAGATTTAATTACCAAAATACCCTTTTACTTTGACTTTTCTTTTAAAAAGTGTTGATTTTTATATGTTATGTATATTTTACATATATATCACATATATGTTACACTTTTTCATTTAAAACCCCTTCATTTTTCATTTAAAACTATTAATTTAATTTATCCATTTAAATTATAATTTATTTTATCAAATTTCTAAAAATTAGAACTTTTCAAAAATTTGGGATATTACACATATGCACAAGTAATGTGTATATTATATACACATCAAATGTACCTTATATGCGTATTAAATAGTAAGTATGTTGTAATGTATTAATCCAACATATACAATTAATATGCCATATGTATATGTTATATATACTCTAGATATATATATATTGAGTATATACAATTTATATCTCCAAATACTTATTTAATTTCTCCAAAATCACGGATGTTACAAGTCCAACCCACTAAGAAAGCTGAAATGCTCATTGTTAGTATATCGAGAAGAATTGCCGCAGCGGAAAACAAAAATTATCTTTCGATTTATTCCCAGGATCCATGTGATCCATTCAGTTCGATAAAAGAGATTCGAAACTAACCTTTTGTGTAGCTTCAAATCGATTAACAGATGCTGCCTTCTGAAGACGAACACCCTCTAGCGAAGTCCACACGAACGTACGCCGGTCTGAGTGCTAGCTCACCAATGGTAGTGGCTGAACCTTTTCAAAAACGAAACTAGGGTTTTTAGGTTTTTCTCTTCTTCCGTTTTCTTTCAAAACGAATAATGATCAGATCATTATCCCTCTAGCCCTTTTAAAACCGTTTAAAAGACTTTCCTTGTCAAAACCCTAACTGTCCATATCCTATATGGACCCACATTTTTAATAATTATTATCTAATAATAATTATTATAACAATATTATTATTAATATCTAATAATAATAATAATACTAACAACAATAATAAAAATATAATTATTATTATTTAAGTACAGCCTACGTTCTATGTGTGTAACCCGATAGGCTCATATTAACTGGTAGTGTATTTCAATCTCTATTGAAATGCACCAATCATAATTGGCCTCTAGCAAGACATTACGACTACCCAATTAATCATGAGAATCATTATAAATGAAAACCTGAAATAGTACATGCATTAATCCCTTTGTCACACGATATCTAGTTTGAACATAAGTCATAGTAAATGTCATACTTATATTGTCCTAACTTATGATTACTCGATCTCCAAGTTAACTGATAAACAAATAAGATTGATCTTATATCAACTTATTTGAGCACGGCCATGCATTTCTCAGTTACACTTATCGAGGGGCCTAGAAGATATCTCTCTCATAGAGAGGGACAAATTCCATCTTGATTGTTCATTTTCCTCTACATAATTTATACCATGTTCAAGCATAACCTTTATAATTATCTAGTTACAGATAACGTTTGATCATGTCAAAACATAATATTCCTTATGTTGGAAACTATGACAATCTCAAGTCAAAGGATTAAATGAAAACTATTATGAGATACACTTATGACATTAAACCATGAAGTGATATCTATGTGGGTCTATCCAATACACTGTTCTCTAACATGTATCCATAATATTGATTTGTATCTTCATACCTATAATCATCTTATGATTATCAAATCAATATTACACTAGTTATATTTATTATTATCTCCATAACAATAATAAACCAGGGATATAATCATTATTATATATAACATGCAAACATAACAATGATAATAAAAACTTCTTTATTAATAACAAAATGAATAACATTAAGGTCCAAATCAATGGCCTAGGGCATATACACTAACACTCATTTGGGTTCAACTTTAGTCAAAACCACTGCATTTGGTCTCAACTCAGTTTGATAAGTACAAGTTTAAAATTGGCCTTTTATTTTTGAAAAGGTTTGTCTTCTTTTTTTTTTTTTTTGAAATAAAGATGGCTGTGAGCGGGAATTTTAGCCCCCACTCCTGGTGGAATGGTTTTTGAGACTTCAGCACTGTTAGGCTCAGGGCCTAGGAGAACACGGACCTAAACCCGGAGAAAATAGAGTTGCCGCCCGAACGGGCCAAAAAAAAAGAAAGGGGTGGATGACTTGATTCCTAAGAAATCTTCAATCCTCTAATGGGTTTGGAAATTTGGATACACATAGGGAAGATGAGAATGACCCAGCACCCCCACAATACTCGGTTCATTGGAATCGGCCTCTTTTTGAGCTCTAAATATTATTAAATTCTCAAATATTATAGAATCATCCATATTACACACAAATTAAAAGAAATAAACATCCATCATTTTATTAAAATGAAATAAACAAAACAGGCACCCATCCATGGATGAAAATATGCCTTTACAATGTCCAATGTCCAAAAAGAAACAAAATAAATAAGATGGGACACCCACCATAGGTGAAAACATGTCCCTTACATTGATCCAAAACTTAAACTAAATTAAATTATATTAATCTTAATTAATGAGGTACCCACAAATACCTCTTACTTCTTGAAATCAAAACAAACTAATAAAAGCATTTAGCCAAAGAAATCAAACCATTCAAACATTCACGGTAATTAAAAGCCAATCATAAAAAATAAATCATCCATTTAAAAATAAAATAATTAATATTAATATATAATGATACAGAATATGTAAAATTTGATTAAAATTGCAATTAGTGGCTAAATATACAAACTAAAGTTTTAGAAAATAATATTAGGGTTATAGGATAAAACCTAGGGTTTTTTGGATGAAGGTTATGATTTATGGATGAAGGTTAGGGTTTTATTTTCTTAATTAGGGTTTAAGAAAACAATAATCAAGGTTTAAAGGTTTTATAAATAAAACATGATTCGAGTTTTTGGATATTTAAAAGACAAGACTAAGGTTTTGGTTTTTAGGAAAATAGGACTAGATATTTGATTTTAGAGAAACATGATTATGGTTTTGAATATTTAAAAAACAAGGGGTTATGGATATTTAGATTTGAAAATTAGGTTACTGGTATTTAGGTTTTGAGGTTTTACAAATTGGGGTTTGGATATTAAGATTCTGGATGCTAGGGTTTCACAGTTTTACAAATTAGGGCTTTTATGCTTTTGGAAAATAATGATCAAGACTATGGATTTATGATTAGGGTTTTGATTTCACGGATTATGATTTTGGTAAATTAGGGTTATGGATTATATGGATTAGGGTTAAGTGTTTGGGATTAGGTAAATTAGGGTTATTGGATGAAGTTTAGGGCTTAGGTAAATTAAGGTTTGGATGATTAAGTTAAAGTGTTTAAATTAAATTAAAGACTACTGTGAATAATAAATAAATATGAGGTGAGTTGTTGGATGAAACAAATGGATTAAGCTTCGGTTTATAAATATGCAACTAGGGTTTTAATAATTTAAGCTACGAGACCAAAAAAGATTTTGGATAAGGAAGCTACTGTGATGATATTTTGAAAGAAAATTATGACTATTAATTGAATGAATTGAATTAGAAAAATGTACCTACGTTTGAAGACTCCACCAAAATTGAATGTTAAACTAATATGTCTGGATCAATCATAGTTTTTGGTTGAGTTAAATAATTGCCTGAACAATTGTTAAGTTTTGATTTTCTTCTATTCTTGCTTCTGAGTTAATTATTCTTGATGCCTTTCTTCAAAATTTTGACCCTTTAATTTGACAGTTAATTGCCTTTTTATATCTGACAATAGGGAATCCTCCCAGTCCCTTTAAACTTTAGATAAACAAAACCTAAACGGCCTCGAAAAATACAAGTGTGAAAACCGCGCATAATTAGGTTAATTCCAAGCCTGTTGAATTGGCTCCTACCAATTTGGCAAGAGCAATTGCTCATGTCGAATTGGCATGGGCCAATTCAACACGATCCTAATATTAAATAATTATAATTGGTTTGTTTTGGGCCTTCAAATGAAAATTATATTTGGACAGGTACCAAAATGAAGTTTCTAAAATGGATTTATTTTAAAAATCATTTTTGAGAGAATAATCTCCTTAATTTATTTAGTTTGAGCTAAGGAAAAACCCATTAGTTGAATCAAATATATATATATATATATAATTTAAAATGTATTAGTATAAAACCAATCGCGATGGGTTATGGACTAGGTTTTCAAGTTATAAGTAAAATATGATTTCCCTTTATAAAATTTAACTTTTGAGAAAAAGATTTATTTCATGTAATGATAAATAAAATGAATGACATTTTACAATATGCAATATCAATTATATGACATCCATTCAAAGTACAATAAAGCAAGTAGAATAGGAATTTAGAACTTCAAAAATCATATAAAAGGGATCTCTAACTCTAGCTTTTATGAATGCTAAGTACAAATCTCCAAAAGAAATAAATAGTGTAAACTAAAATAAAATAAATATAAAGGAGAATAAGAGAAGGAGAACCAATCTTGTTGCTTTTAGGTGGGCCTACCACTTGGATTGAAATTACAAGATGTGCCTACATATCTCTTTGAATGAAAATCATGGCCCTTTGTAGTTCATGCCTAGTTACCTTTGGATAATTCCCCTTTTCTTGCTTGACTTTGGGCTTAATGGAAGGCTTGGGCATTAACTTGGGCTTGGTAGAAGGATTGAACTTTAACTTGGACTTGAAAAGAGGCTTGGGCCTTGATTTGGGCTTGAAAAGAGGCTTAGGCCTGGACTTGACTTGGCTTGAGCTTCGCCCAAAACTTTGGGAGAATTAAAAAATAGTAGAATACTGTGTTTAATAATTTTCTAGTATATTTTTGAAATGGGGAGTGACTTACTATTTATAGAGAAACCGATGAGAGTGAAAAATAAAATAAATTTTCCAATGTGGGATTCGGAGGTCCTAGGCAGTATCCATCCAAGCCAAAGTGTTGAGTTGCGCAAGTGCAAATGCGGCTATGACATGCATGAAGACTATTGTATGCACTGCAGCAATTGTGACCATTGTAGTTGGCCACTGTGAAATCCTAATTTTGTACCTAAATTAAGGTGAATATAAGTGCAGCTCCAACAAAATTGGAATCACACAAGTCAAAATTTGGATGAGCCCAAACGGGCTTAGATAGGCCCAAATGGTCCCTGAAAACCCTCAATTTTAGACATGAGAAAATTCTCAATTTTGACCCTAAATGCAAGCCCACATGATAATGAATCCAACACAACTTGAATTATGCGAATCAGAGGTCAAATGAGCCCGAAACGACAAAAATGGTTTGCAGTGCGCTCGACAGGCCATGTTTTGTTCGGACCATCCGCGGCTGCCATGGTTATCCGTGCTGGCCACAGTGCGCAGTCCGTCTAAGCCGCGTGCTGCCTGAGGTCATTTTGGTCTGAGTTTTTTTTTTTTTACTTTTTCACTATAAATTAAGGTTTTCTTCTACAAAATAAGGATACAAAAATTTTACATACCAAAACTCTGTCAAAATTCTTTATGATGCAAAAATATAACAAATTCATATTGGATTGATTTAATCAAATTAAATTTGATTCTCTTATAATTTTTGGACTCAAAGTCATTTTAGCATCTTCCTTTTAGAGGCTTCTCAAGTGGAGCTATTTCAACCATACATTCAAAGAAAATGAAAACCCAAAGTAAAATTTTCTCACCTTGCTCCTGTCAATTCAGTAATTTAAATTAACTAAAAATTAGTTAATTTAAGTTATTTGCAATCAAAGGCACGAACTACTTATGACTCTGTTTTCCATTCAAATGGGGATTAGTATGCACACTCGAAATATCACTCCGAGTTGTGAGCCCTCACTTCAATAATTTCAAATGGTGTTTTCCTTTATATTTTAATTTTTTTATTATTCTTTTGCTACTATTGCCTTTTTTTTTATTGGATTTTGGATAACTATTGCAAATTTGATGAGTTTTACAATAGTTGTTATTATTGTTGTTATTTGTTTACGTTGTTGTTACTGTTATTATTTTTTTGCTTCCTCTATTAATTAATTGAGGATTTGTACTCGACCTAGAACCCATAAAGACTAAAGTCAAAGCTCCCCTAAAAATTATTATTTTAAAGGAGTTGTAATCTTTATTTCTCTTGTACTGCACTTGTGAATATCATCATTATTAAATGTAAATGCATTGTAATATATTATCATTCACAGTATTTGAGGCATAATCTATAAAAATTACATTTTTAAATCTAGAAGGAGACAAATATCATTTTTTTTTTATGAAATCTTAGTCCATGACCCTTCGTGATTGGTTTCTGACTAGTGTCCTTTTAGGTAAAAAAATAATTTAATTTAATGGAGTCAACTAAATGAGTTTTTTCTTATTTTTTTCAAAATAAAATAAACTAAGGCCGCAATTCTCCAACCTATTTCTTTTTAAAATAAAAGCCTCCATCCCTTTTCAAAATAAAGGAGAGTTTCGTTCAAATAAAAGAAACAAGATCTTTTCAAAATAAAAGATAACCCTAAACTCGTGCTTACAAAATCGACTAGAGACCGTATGCAATGGTATTGCATGAGACTTAGCCTAAATGAGCATTTCAGCTCCCGATTCCTAAAGAAAGCCGGATCAGTGCCCGAGCAAGGTCTCACAGCTTGGCAACTCCACTGGAGACTCTAAAATTTTCAAAGAAAAATTTTAATGAGCTCTTTTTGAAATCATTTTTATCTCTCTTTGGTTGATTTTCTCATATATCACACATAATGGTTCCTTATCCTTAGTTTTAGGAATCCCTAGGCAGCAAGTAGCATTCATTTGACAACCTTCATTAGGTATATTGGGGGATAGCAAAAGTGTCCAACCCACGATGAATCCTCAATCCTTTTAAGGAGTAACGGACAAGCACATACTATTGGACCCACGATAAATTTATTATTTGTCATGTGGTTAGGTATATCATTGTCCTAGTGTGATGGAACCCTTTGGATCAAACCACCTTTTGCATGTAAAGGCCATATACCCTATCCTTAAATGGTATGAACCCTAATCTTATGCCATGCTCATAAAATTATTTTCATTCATGCATACATACATGCATTCCATCCACACTACCCCTATAATTTTAAGATAACATTCCCTTAAAATGCAATCCAAGCTATACACTTAAAACAACATTAAGCCTAAACAAAATCAGCATAAACCTAATATTGACTTATCCTTAAACATAAACCTTAACCACATCAGTTTACCTCATAAACATAAACCACATTAGCTTAACCATCAAATATGAAACCAAGCCCTATAGGCTTAACACCTCAAAACCAAGGCCACAATTGGCTTCACCCTTAATCATTACAACTAAGCCACACCATCTAAACCACATTGGCTCAATACACATCATAGGTTTAACCCACAAAATCAAGCCATATTAGCTTGACCATCACATTTAAACTAAGCCCACATCGGCTTAACCCATCCAACGAAATAGATGCTACTTTGGCTTGATCATCATTAGCTCAATCGCTAAGACTAGGCCGCATTGGCTGAACCACTTTGACCTAGCACAAGCTTGAGCCACATTGGCTCAACCTTTTAGAAATCAAATCTAAGCCACATTGGCTTATCTCATTAATACAAGTCTAACCATCATGCATGAACTTAACCACAATGGCTTGACCTTTGGACATAAACCATAGTCATAATGGCTTAACCCTTTAGATACGAACCCTTAGGCCTAAACCAAGATCACAGAGGCTAAAACAAATAAAAAGGAACCACTCAAGCAAAGCTAGACACATAGCTCAACCACATGACTCAAACCTTAAGGGCCACACCCTATCTAGCCACATGGCTCAACTCTTAGGGGCCACACCCTATCTGGCCACATGTCTAAACTTTTAAGGACTATACCCTATCTGGCCGCACAACTTAGACCATTAGGGACTATACCTTACTTTACCCGAGCCACATGGTTTAAACCATTAGGGACCATACCCTATTTCACCAAGCTTTAATGACTTGCAACATTAGGGACCATACCCTACCCCATCGAGCCACATGACTAAAACCATTAAGGACCTTATCTATTTTTCTCTTAGTCATATGCTTTGAACAAATAGATATCATAACCAGCCTCCTCGAGCCAAAATGGCTCAAACTATGACAGACCATACTGGACCTCACAAAACTGTATAGCTTCTACCATTTGCCACATGGTTCACCTTTTTGGAACACATCCATCCCCCATTCAACTAAGCCATAAGACTCACCTTTTGGGAATATACCCATCCACCATTCAACTTAGCCATATGACTTACCTTTTGAGAACACACCCATCCACCATACCCAGCCACATGGCTCACCTTTTCAGAGAACACCCATCTAGCATACCAAGCCACATGGCTTTCCTTTTAGGAACATAACCATCCGACTCAGCCACTATAGCCCACCATCCAACTACATGGCACACCTCTTAAAACCATAACCATCCAATCTAGCCATAATGACTCCCTATACATCAGGCCACCTGACCACATGAATCGTACCCATGCAAACCATCCCAAGTTGAACCAATATCCATAATCACTTATCACATGAACCATACCCATATGAACCATTTCAAGCCATGGACCATAGCCAATCCTCATAGCCACTTGGCCATATTGACCAAGCCCAAAATTGAAGCCCCTAGCTATTTGGCCTTAAAAGGTAGACTTCATAGCCATAACATGTGAGTCATTCCCATGCACCAAATCATTTGATCACATGAACTATACCTATGTGAGCCATTTCAAGCCATGGACCATAGTCCAACTTTATAACCTCTTTACCACATGGAACAAGCCCCAAACACCTAAACATTCAATCATGGGAAAAATTCATGCCTTTTAGCCTCAAAAGCTAGACTTTATATTTGGGTATGAACCATGCCCCATATGCGCAACCATTTTGACACATGGACCATGACCCATTGACTAGCACTTCGACCATACCAGAATTAAAAAATATCATCTACCCTGTCCTATATATAGGCCATTAACCATGAGCCACTCAACATCAATTTCTTACCTGTTGGAACTATTTGTGCAAGTTTTGAAGCATTTATACCCTTTCACATCTATTGAGTAATCTAGCTCTCCTCAAAACCCTTACTGGACTAGCCCTTTCATGTGAAGGCACCTATGGCCTAATAAGGAGACAATGATGAGATGCCCTCTTATCTTAAAACTTTTCAAGTATGAAGATGACTTTCAGATGGCTCTTAGTGCCCAGCAAGATCACTTTACCAACCTCCTTAAGAAGTAAGAGGAGAATTTTCAATCGGTCCTTGCAGCCCATCAAGCTTATTCCACTAGTCTCTTTAAAGAGCAATGAAAGAATTTTCAAATAGTGCTCATTGCACAACAAGCTTATATTACTGAGCTCATCAAGAAGTTGATAGAACATGTTAAAACTACCACTATCTTGAACATCCAACAGGCCAATTTCAGGAACATCCTACTTAATTATCTGGAGTCTTAACACTAGTCCTCAAATAAGTTAGATCAAACCAACATAGCAACTAATCCAACCGCTACCCAAAAGGATCCCCAAACAAACATTATCCTTTCTCCTTCCTCGAATTATTTTCAAGGCAGAGAAGGTAACTCCAACCACTAAGAACTCATAGAGCATGACATAAAAATAATAGATCCCCCTAAGATGGGCAAGCATTTCAAGAAGAGTAATGCCAAAAGGGAAGGGGATGCCACTAGGCTCAGTCTATGTGAAAACTTTGGAAGCTCATCTGGTGACAACTCTAAAACTAAGGAAGTCTCCTTTCCCATTGCCTAATAGCTACAAGGTCAATAAATATTGTGCATACCTCCTAGAGGGTGGACACAAAACTAATGCAAAAGCTAGAGGCACAAAATTTAGGACCTTTTTAATAATGGGATGATCATTCCACCCATGAAACCAGTACTGGTATCCTTTTCCCAAACCCTATTAAGGCTAGATTGAACATGCTTTGATCAAACATACCTTCCCTTATCCACTTAAATGCCAATTACATTTTCTAACCAAACCAGAAAAATATCCCCTTTTCATGCCAACCAATTAGAGTTTCTACAATAATTGGTACTATGATAAGGTTGAGTCCTAGTTAAATCCAATGTCAGATACCGAGCTAAGGTCAAAACTGAGTCCAAGTCTCAAAGCATTGAGTCAAAACTCGAAATCAAATAAAATTAAAATTGGACACTTGCCAGTTGGAGTCTCAAAAGTTTGAGTCTACCAATATCAAGTCAGAGTCAAAATCATAGTTCAGTCAGAGTCTTAAAAGTTTGAGTCTACCAACACTGAGTTAAAGTAAAAATCATAGTCCAGTCGGAGTCTCAAAAGTTTGGGTCTACTAACATCAAGTCAAAACTCATGTCAATCAAAATCAATATTTAAGTATAAGCCCACCAACATCAAGTTAAAACTCGTGTCAATCCAAGTCAAAGTAAGAGTCTATTCCGAGTCAAAGCTTATGTTAAACATTGAGGCTACATAGCCAATATCTTTTGTAATCCATTTATTAATAAAATACAAAAATTTCATTATCTCTTATGCATTGTTCAAAAAAATAGAGAAAAGAAAATAAAAGAAAAAGAAAAAAGAAAAAAAAGGAAAAAAAGCCAAAAAAAGACCTTGGCATTACATCATCATCCAAAAAAAATGAGGTTCAGTCCTATGGAAGGACTTACAAGATTAAGATCATAAAGCCTGTCAAATAGAAGCCCCACATGAGATTCTAAAAAAAACATCATCCAATAAATGAGGACTGACCCTCTAAAAGAATGAGATCAAAGATCAGGAAGCTTGAAGTAGCACAAAGTCAACATCTTTAGAGGCTCATCATACCTCAGCACAAAAGTTGTAAGATCATCATAGTTCCTCTAAATCATCATCATCATCTAAATCTATACCTCTTGGAGGAGGAAGTCACCTTGCTATAAAAGCGAAAGATCCAACACCATAAAATTAGTGAGACATTCAAAAGCTTCCTCAATGCTATCAAGTCATACTAGTAGAAAATGGTTGACTGTGACACAAGTCAGCTTAAGTACTCGACCTCCACATCACAGAGCTATAAAACTCCAACATCCATTCCCAGAAGAACACAAGAGTAGCATCTTCTTCTATGGATGTAGCCATCCTACCAATCCGGACAGAAATATAAGAAAGTGATGCATTATAGGCTATGAACAAAAATTAGCCTAACACTTCAGCAAAAGAAGTCATCTAAGATCCCATGAAGAAAGTACACTACCTATAGAGCTCCCATCTTTGCAGGCTTATATGGGATCAAGATAAGAGCTACACCGACCTAATTCTCTTGCAAATGCAATCAATACATAGGTAACCCCCATTGGGCTCGGTCCTACTTGTTCCAACCCACTCCAAGTAATATCAAATCTTTTCATGCCAAGGCCATGTAAAAAAAGGGGAAAAGATCTCTAAGCTGAAAACTTGAAAGGGCAGCTTAGGAAAAAATTAGACTAAGCTCATCAAGTTGAAAACTGGCAAGGGTGGCTCGGGTAAAAATTAGAACTAAAAAAATGTTCTACTTAAATCAAGGCTTGCCAAAGTTAAGTCTCCAATGAACGAGTCAAAATCTTAAAGTCATATCTCTCTGGGTGCATCCCCCAAAGTTTTCTTTTAAATCTTAGGTGTAGGTGCAACCTTCTCCTTAATGTCTTCTTCTAATCCAATCACCAAGGTTCAGTAGTTATGCCTTCTCATAGGACCTTGAACCAAACACGTATATCTAAGTTATTACACCTTTAAACATCATCGATGAAATCATTAATCATTTCCACTTGAGCTATAGTCTTAGAAAACTCATCTCATGAATGGCTAAGATCATATAATCACTCTCCAATAGGAGAGGCATTCAATAAAAGATGCATGGGCACATCAACTTCATTTTCCTATACAAAGGGCAAGACATAATGGTTAAACTAACAAAGAGCTCATTGCTTTGATAACCCCTCATTAAAGGGAGAAATCATCAAGAAGAAGCTAGCTTGATATTATGAGCATGGATTTTTGACCCACTCCCTGTAGAATGATTTTTGCGACTTTAGCATTGTTACACTCTAGGCCCTAGGGAATACGGGCCTAAATCTGAAGAATTGTAGTCGCCACTCAGATGGGCGGGAAGATAGAAAGGGGTAGATAATTAGATTCCTAAGAAATCTCCAACCCCAATTGGGTTTTAAAAATTAGGTATGTATGAGGAAGGGGAGAAGTAACCTAGCATCCCTATAACACCCAGTTCATTAGAACCGATCTCCTTTTCAATTCTAAATATTATTAAATTCTTAGATTATTATGATAATATCCATGTTACATGCAAATATTGAAATAAAGAATAGCCATATCATTAGTAAAAAAAAACCAAATGGGCATCCATACAAGATGGAAACATGCCCTTACAAATGTCCAAGATCCATAAAACAAATAAGACACCCACTAAAAGGTAGAAATATGTCTCTTATAATTTTCCCCAAAGTCTATAAAATAAGTTAGATTACATAAACTTAATAAGGCACCCAACAGTAGAAACATGCCTTTTACATTTTCTTTAAAATCTAAATAATAATAAATAAATGCAAGTTAACCATTCATAAACAATTGATATAAACATGCAATTAACCACTAAATAATTATAAAATTGAAACTTCAATTAATAAAACTAAGGTTTAGCATCTAATTAGGGCTTGTTTATGTAACTAGGGTTAAAACACACCACTAGGGTTAAAACTTTTAAAATTAGGGTTTCATAATATAATTGGGCTTTTATTGTGAAATTGGGGTTTTATCATTCAATTTAGGCCACAATAATACAAATTAGGGTTTTTAACCTAAAACTAGGGTTTTGAAATGAACTTGGGTTTTATTATTAATTAGGGTTTCTCATGCAAACTAGGATTTTTAGATTTACATAGCTAAGGTAAAACCATGCAATTAGGGTTTCAATTAGACACAATAATAAGGTTAGTGTTTACCAGACGACATTGTAAAATCAAACCCATAATTTGAAAATACATTAAACTAAACAATGAAGATCACCAATAATATTAAATGGAATTGGTTAACAAAAGTCATACCTACATTATTGGCTCCACCAAAATAACTTCGTTGAACCAAACCTTGCCCCCAAGCATTGGAACTACTTCACAGAATGCTTGTATGTTGGTGCTACGGCTTGCTGGATCAAATAGGTCTTGGCTGACATTTAAATAATTCAAAGATTATTGCTATCTTAGCTACTACCTCTCCTTACTTAATTGCTCTCTATCTCTCCTTTTGTTTAATTGCTTTATATTTATTGTAATTGTTTCATTTCTATTTTTTTCTTTTATAAATCTGGTCTCCCCTTTAAACTCCTTATCGTCCCATTTTTATAATGCTAAATAGGGTTTAATCAGGTTCCCTCTCAGTTAAAAAGTCTCGATTACATCATAAAACCTTATGTTTATCTTAATTAATCGAGTTTTGGTAAAATCAGGATTGTTAAGGCCGACCTTAAGGTCATAGCAAATTGGCCTGGCTAATTCTTCTTAAATTATAGGTTGGTCCATTTTTAGCTTTTTTAAATAGGACCAGAGTCGATTTGGGCTTTTTAATTTATCAGAATTTTAATTGGGGCCTTTTAATTGAAACCAAATTTGATTTGAGCCTTTTAATTAGAACTGAATTTAATATGGGCAAGAATTAATACAGTCATTCCCCCTATTTGAACTATCATGAATTTCTTCTGAGAGTGAAAAGGAATTTGCCTTGATAGATTTAGCTAATCTCGGATACTTTAATAAATCTAGGCTTATTCTGGTGCTTCAAATAAACTTGAGCTGATTTGGATGCTTTAACAAAACCAAATTGGTTTAGGTGCTTTAAATAAACTCGAGCTGGTTTGGATGCCTTAACAAATATAAATTAGTTTATGTGCTTTAAATAAACTCAAACTAGTTTGGATGCTTTAACAAATCTGAATTAGTTTGGGTACTTTAAATAAACCCGGGCTAATCTAGAAAATCTAGATGCTGACGGTTTGGATGATGTTTTATCAAATTTGCAAAACAAACTTGTCAGGATACTTTAACAAATCCAATATAGGCTGAAGATTTGGATACTTCATCAAAATCTATAAAATTGCACCATTAGGATACTTTAACAAATCCAATATATGCTGAAGGTTTCAATACTTCATCAAATCCATTGAGGTTTCACATGGATAGAAACTTGATTACGAATACTTTAACAAATCCAGAAAAATGTCTGCCTTTGTAAAAATGGATCTTCATCTTGATTCTTTATTCTTAGGAATGGACATTTGTCATGCATTGACTTTAGCTCTTCTAGCTTGGCTAACCTTCTATCATTTGTATCTTGATTCATTTGAGAGTTCTAAATTTCTACTAGCCACTTGTTTCATTCTTTAATGGATTTTGCTTTCGCTTTTTAATGAATTTTAGTGCAAAAAAATTCAGCTATTTTTTAGCCCTCATATGCTCCCTTGCCCCCTGCATGGAAAAATATTGAAAGAAAGTATGAAATTGTTTTATACATGTAAAAACTTAAAAATTAAAAAGGAGATATTTTGCCCCGTGTATAGGCTTAAACCAATGATTTTGTTCCCATGAAGGCTCCAACTTATGTTTTTGATTTATCTTGTTCTTTTGCAAGCATGCGTCTCTATTTTTGCAAAGTGATTGGATCTTTCTCAAGCAACGGGCCTTTCATGCCCCTTGATGCTATGTTTGCTTCTCATTGTTTGCTTCATAAAGTATCAACTGTGATAAGAAGTAGGCAACATAAGATAACAAGAATGCACTGTGATATGCTCATGATATGCATGAATGATACTTATAATGGTTACACTAACTCACGGACTAAGGTGAAAGGCTATAGGACTTCCATTGGCACCTTTGATATGTTCATTTAGGCCTTGCATGGGATCATTAGGAGATGTCACATCCATAGCTTTATCTCTAAGATATAGAAAAGATGAGTAGTGAGGGCCCAAGCAGGATTGTCAGAGATACATGAGACATCCATTTCAAACCATGACTCAGCACATTAGTTGATAGTTTCTTCATAACATTGTGAACAATTCTTTCATTACCCTACCTTGCCTAATATGTCCTTTAATGTTCGATAGTGTAACATACTTCCCCAAGATTGAAGGCTCATGTGAAAGGACAACACCTTTTTTTTTATATATATATTGAAAATTAATTTTATTTTTGAAATCAAATGTTGGCTTTATCAAATCAGTGTCAATATACCTCAGGACTTGTCTTTCAAATTAACACATATATTACATCATAACCCTAGTTGTTGTACTAAATTTGGGAATCATTTGCATTTGAGCAAGAGCTATTTCACTTTAGATAGGAACATACGCATTACTTAGCCAAAGGTCTCATTAAGTTTAAATGTTGTTTATCTCATATGTATGCTTATTTAAACAATCTTCACTGATAGACTCCACCTACCAAAAGAGATCAATAGGTCTTTAAAAATCTTGAAATAGGGTCTATAAGGGATATGGGTTAAGCGAAGGCTATTTTTAAATTGGAGCTAATGCAAAACGAATGATGAACCTTCACACTATAAACTTTCTATTGGAGTTATATGTTGTTGGAATCGTTCTTAAACTCTAGGCATCATTTTCACCTTCTAGGCGTCTTGTTATCTTGATTCATGAAAAGATAAAGCTTGAATGTTCTTCCATCTTCTTGGCAGAAATCTGGATCTGATCTAACTATGGAAAACCTATTCTTTTTCTTTTTCTTTAGCAAAAACTCAAGATCCTTTTTCTTCTTTTTTCTTTCCTTCTTCTTTTTTTTCCTTTCTTCTTATTTTTTTGTTTGTTTTATTTTTTTGGGTCTTAGCTCTAAGAAAGTCATCTTGTTTATACTGTCCTATGCGTCTGACTATAGAGGAGAAAAAATTTATTTCAATGAGGATGGATTCTTTTGTTGCTCAGTTGCCATCTTAGTGATGAAGTAGATATGAGATATTAGGTCTAGTTCAAGTAAACATCAACTAATCCTTATAGTCTTGACTAAGTATCCCTTTTTCCAATCTTCTTGCTTCTTGGTAGCTCAGTGATCATCATACTTGTCATAAGTTCCACACCAACTTAGGGTAGGTTATCAGAGTTTACAAGCCAATAAAAAGCAAGCTAAAATATGATGAAGGCTCAAAAGGATAAACTAGAGATTGATAATATCATGGTGGATATTAATCGTTGGCTTACCAAATAATACCTAGATCATCTCTCTCTCTTAAATAGGCAGAGTTGAATTTTGCCTCAAAAGTTCATCAAAGCATGTTCTAAGATTGACTAAACATAGGTAATTATGCAGGAGCCCTATCTAAGAAAGCATACACGGCTCAATACTATAGAACAATTCTCTCACCCAATAAAGTCATTTGGATCATGATGTGTAGATACACTAATTTATGAATATCAAGCTAGATTCATCATTAGATGAGCATTAAAATGACAAAATCCAATAAAATTATAAATTCAATAAAATTAATTTATTCAAATAATTTTAATTTGAAAAACATAAATACTCCAATGAAATACCAAAGAAAGAAAATAATATGAGCAACACTTAAGCCAAGGGAAGTTTGTTGAATAGATTTTCTTCTCTCTTCTATCTTCTACACTCACATCTTGAAAAGAGGATAAAATAAAATCTTCCTTTAGTCTTCCCCCTATCATAAAGGTTACCAGTGGAGGTACTTTTTCAAACTTAGGCAAAAGGTTATTTTTTATACTAGGTTTGTTGGGCTCGGATAGCTTACCACTGCTAATAAAATCTTGAATATCATTTTTTTTCTAACACACTTGTCTATTCCGTGCCCCTGCATTTAATGGAATTGACAGAATGCCTTAGTGTCAATGTTTGGTGGAAGTGGATTCGGCAGAGGTCGAGGGGCCAATGGTTTTAATAGTCCTTTCTTCTGTAACTTATTAAAAACCTAGGATAGAGGTTTCCCCAACTTTGAAAATTGCCTCCTATTCCCATGACTGGTAGTTTCATAGACATCGACCACTTTCTATGTACTTTAATCACCAGATTGGTAATTTCACTTCTCATTCCTTCTTCTAGAAAAATTGTTCTTCTCTCGTTCCCACTCTTCTATCTATAAGCCAGCTTGGAGAAGGTCTTTGAAGTCTCTGATAAGAGTATGAGATAGTTGTTCATGGAGGTTAGGCAAGACACCTCTCACTATCATTTTAATCTTATCATATTCATTGGACTTCTTTTTAAGAAGAGTAGCCTTGTTTCTCTATCTTTTCACATAATCAACAAAGTTCTCATTCTATTTTTATCTAATAGTTTCTACTTCTATCAAGGCCACTTCCAGCTTAGTATTATGCCCATATTGTTGGATGAAGGCTTTGTATAGCAAATCCTAGTCTTTTGGGGTGTTTTTGTCCAAGGTATTGAATCAGTTTTATATAACAAGATTTAGAGAAAATATGAAATACCTTAGGGTTTGAGCCTTAGTAGCTCTAGCAAACAACATGGCAGTGATGTACTGCTTGATATGTAAGTCAAGATTTCCTATTCCATCAAACTTAGCAAAAGAGGCATCTTGAATTTGTAGGGAATCCCTTCATCATCCTCTAATAACTTATCCACCTCTGACACTTCTTTAGTATTCAACTTTTTTTCAAACTTCTTTTTTAAATCAACAATCATCTTTTCAATGACAACATTTTTAGTCTTCTCTATAGCCTTTTTCTCTTTCTATTTTTCTTATTGATCTTGAAGCTTTACATCCCAGTCTTCATCATCATTAGTCACCACCTTTTCTACATCAAAAGCTACCTCGCCAACCTTAGCCTTTTCTTTGTCCTTCAACTTCTTGGTACTAGCAGATGCCCAGTAGTAGTCTCCAATAATGTAGCTAACTGACTTCTTACAGCCCTAGCCAGGGTTCCCTTTAACTCTTCCATTTTTGAGGCTAGGGCCTTATTCACCAGTTTTGAATTTGCTAATGATCCATTGATTTTAATGTGAAGTTAACTGAACCTTCACTGAATTCTGAGTCACTATCATAGGCCGTGTTGTCGTAAGCCCTTGAACTGCTGAACTCCAGGTCTATAAGCCGAAAAGGATCAATGAAATGTAATGTAATGTATGTATGCATGCGTAGCAAACAAATAAAGCCAAGATGCTCCTTCCAACCTTATATCTTCTACAAACGAGTAGTGAGTCTCTTTCCCTTGGTGTTATGGTCAATAAAGATATCAATGGGAGATATTTTATTTTCAAAAGAATCAATTAGACGGTATAACCAATAGTTATATTTTCAAATGCAGAAGTCAATTTATGATAATCCCTACTAATTAAGCCTTAATCCTTTTGGATCTACAAAAAATTTAGAAGCATTTCTATTGTACTTTGGATTAATGGGTTTATTATGATTAGACTTTTCACTTAGAAAGGAAACTAATGATTCATGTCACAAACAAGCCTATAACTGACAAGTCATGGTATAAATTAGGTCCATAATTGATTTTTGTATTCCATAATTGACTCAATTATTGAACGCTTGGTTTGTCTATTAAAAACTTTGGGCCATAAAGTGAAAAATATTTTTGGACCCTTCCTAAAAATGATTGGAAGACCTATTGTAGAAATTATTTGTTTCAAAAATCAATCATGGGCTTTCATACTTGGGCCACAAGGTAAAAAGTAATTGTTGATCCAATTTCATTGAAAAACTTTTGAAAATGATTTGGGTTTTGGGCTTAAATGAATTTTTGACTATAAAGTAATTTTGGGCTTATACCATAATAGGCCATATTAGGAAATGGTCCATAACTCAAACTAAGACATATCAATCATAGTTAATCAATAAGCAACTATGATAAATTTAAGAAAAGTTACTAAGCCAACTACATGGGCTTTAGTCTTTAGGGTAAAAGGCTTAGGTTCTCATAGCAAGTATATACCAAAGAGTACAAGGCTATGAGTGGTTATGCAGTGCTCAGTCTCTATACCTTGAGTAAAAGTATGGTATCACTTATACACACATAACATGGGTTCCATAGGGCATCCTAACTCACACACACCATGCAATTCTAAATGATGTAATAAATAGTACCATAATAATAATAAATAAAATAATATAAAGACCAATGGAATCAATTTCTTTTATCCTTAGTGGAGTCGCCATTGTGAGTTGGAATTTTTATCCCCACTCCCAGTGAAATAGTTCTTGCGACTTCAGCACTATTAGACTCTAGGCCTTAGGGAACACAGGCTTAAACTCAAAGAACATCTCCTAGGATGAGCCAGGAAGATAGAAAAGTTTGGATGACTTGATTTTTAAGGAATCCATAACCCCTACTAAGTTCGGAAAATTGGGTATGTATATGGAAGGTAAGAAGTAACCTACCATCCCTCTAACACCCAGTTCATTAGAACTGGTCTCCTTTTCAGGTCTAAGCATTATTAAAAATTTAGATTATTGTGATATTATCCATGTTACATGCAAATATTGAAATAAAGAATAACAATATCATAAGTTAAAATAAACAAACCAAATAAGCACCCATACAAGATGGAAACGTACCCTTACAAATGTTCAAGATCCATAAAACAAATAGTACACACACTAAAAAGTGAAAACATGTCCCTTGTAATTATGCCCAAAGTCCATAAAATAAGTTAGATTACATAAACTTAATAAGGCACCTATAAGTGGAAACATTCCTTTTACATTTTTCTCAAAATTTAAACAATAATAAATAAATGCAATTTAACCATTCATAAACAATTGATTTAAACATATAATTAACTACCAAATAATCATAAAATTGAAACTTTAATTAATAAAACTAAGGTTTAGCATCTAATTAGGGTTTGTTTATGTAATTAGGGTTAAAACACACAAGATTAGAGTTTGATCCTAAAATTAGGGTTAAAACATGGAAAATTAGGATTTCATAATATAATTGAGGTTTTATTGTGAAATTGGGCTTTTATCATTCAATTTAGGACTCGATCATACAAACTAGGGTTTTTAACCTAAAATTAGGGTTATGGAATGAACGTGGGGTTTTAAATCTAAAAATGAGGTTTTGATTATCAAATTAGGGTTTCCCATGCAAACAAGGGTTTTTAGATTTACACTAAGGTAAAATATGCAATTAGGGTTTCAATTAGACTTAACACTAAGGTTAGGGTTTACTAGACGACATTGTAAAATCAAACCTACAATTTGAAAATATAATAAACTAAATAATGAAAATCATTAGTAGTATAAAATGGAATTGATTAATAAAAGTCATACCTACGTTGTTGGATCCACCAAAACAACTTCGTTGAACCAAACCTTGCCCTCAAGCACTGCAACTACTTCACAAAATGCTTATATGTTCGTGCTATTTTTTGCTGGATTAAATAGGTCTTGGATAAAGTTTAAATAATCCAAAGATTATTGCAATCTTAGTAACTACCTTTCCTTGCTTAATTTCTCTCTATCTGTCCTTTTGTTTAATTGCTTTCTATTGATTGTAATTGTTTTGTTTCAGTGCTTTTTCTTTTCTAAATTTGCCTCCCTTTTTAATTCCTGATTGTCCCCTTTTTATAATACTAATTATGGTTTAATGAGGTACCCACTCAGTTAAAAAGTCCCGATTACATCATAAAACCTTATGTTTATCCGAATTAATCAAGTTTTGGTAGAATTAGGATTGCTAAGGCCGGCCTGAAGCTCATAGCGAATTGGCCTAGCCAATTCATCATGAATCTTGGGCCAATCCAGTTTTAGCTTTTTTAAATTGGACCAGAGTCAATTTGGACTTTTTAATTGTATTCAAATTTTAATTCAAGCCTTTTAATTAAAAAAAATTGATTTGGGCCTTTTAATTAGAATCAAGTTTAATCTAGGCTAGAAATAAGGGCATACATATATAAGGCAAATTTCACAAAATTGGGGCTTCCTTTGGACGAACCAAACAACCAACACGTCTTTATAAACCAAAAACAAAACCAATTTGCTAAACCATTAGCCTTAAGCCATGCTTAGACAAGGCAAAGAAACCTCCTCACCTTGTTACTATAATTCTTTAGGGAAAAGCTCATGACTAAGGAAAACACACAAGACCATACTTGAGCTACCCTTGAAAAGCCCAAGGTCACAAAAATTTCAATCTCCCAAACTGCCCTTCCTAGCACCAACTTCCAATCCAAGAATCCATTATGGCATGAATAAACCTTCACTCAAAACCCAAAAATCCATTTTTTCATAGCCTTTCAAATCAAACCAAGACCAAAGCCTTGAAACCAAAACCAAACCCAGACTAAAGCCTTGGAAACCAAACCAATCGATTTAAGCCAATAAACCTTCACTCAAAACCTAAAAATCCATTTTTGCATAGCCTTTCAAATCAAACCAAGACCAAAGCCTTAAAACCAAAACCAAACCAAGACTAAAGCCTTGGAAACCAAACCAATCGATTTAAGCCAAAGTAAAAAGTTTAAGCCAAATAGAATATTTTCTTTAACCACTTCACCCAAAGGTTAGAGCCAAATCCTATCCTTCATGTCCTAAACAATGGTGCATGACCAAAAGAACCAAATGCCAAATCTAACCTAAGCCTTCAAAACCAAGCATCCCTCAACCAAAGTTTTATGGAAACCCATATATGGAAATTGCATTTTTAAATCAGCTGACCACAGTTTGTCCAAGCAAAACAAACCATAACTTCCAGGCCAAAGTTTGTAGCCTAATGAACTAACTCGTCCCAAAATCAAGCCAAGGCTAAACCACCAAACTAAGCCAATTCTAGGATAAGCCCTCCCAAAAGTAATTCAGTCCCAAAATCAAATCTTCAATATAGGCCAAGCCTTCCAAGATAAGCCAAATTGTGGAAAAACCATCCAAAAGAAATTCAAACCTAAAATGAGGCTAAGTCTCCCGAAACCGAGCTAAGCTTGAGGCCAAGCCATCCAAGACAAGTCAAAAGACGTACCCAAGGCCAAGCCCTTCTATCAAAGTCAAAATCTGAGTCATGAGCAAAGCACCCCAAGAGAAATTAAGATCAAGGCAACATAACAAAATACATTTGAAGCCAAGCCCCTCCAAAGTAAACCTGAGGCCAGAGGACAAGCCCTCTAGAGTAATTCAAACCTAGATTGACCTAACCATGGTCTAATCGCTCATTAAAAGATTAAAGCTTCACTAAAAGGACCTCTAGTCCTACCAAATTAACCATCAATCATGTAGATAAGCCAAATGGCCATCCTTTTAATTCATAGGGCATCCCTTAGATCCTATATAATATCAACCAAGAGCTTAGGTTTCAAGGTACCTAAAATCCTTATTTTTATTCCTAAACCAAACTTAGGATTGTCCCTTACAATAATTCTAGGTAAGAGCCCTAAAATCCAATTATCAAACCAATTCTAGGTCAAAACCCTAGAGCCCATCCTTCAAATGTATTCAAGGTCAGCACTATAAAATTCAACTTTCAAAACAATCCTAGACAAGAGCCCTATAGTTATCATTCTAGGCAAGATTCCTAGAATCCAATTTTTAAACCAATTCCAGGTTAATACCCTAGAACAAAATCTTCAAGTATATTCAAGTTTAGCACCTTATAAATCCATCATTCACGATCCATTCAAGGTAGTGAAATCCTAGAATCCAACTTTCAACCTATTCTAGGTCAACACTTTAGAATGAAGTTTATGAAACCATCTTGGGTAAGAGCCATAAAATTTTCATCCTTGGTTAAAAGCCTTAGAATCCATTTTAAAATTCATTTTAGGTAAATACCCTAGAATTCAAACCTTGGTTCAATAACCAAGGTGGCGATATCATCATAGGAAACTAACATAAGACTAGAAACCAACTGGCAGTTTAAGCTTTTAAGGTAGGTTTACATAGATATTTTAGGTCAAACCTAGAATGAGCCTTCCCATATCCCTTTAGGGTTGGTTTATATAGATATTTTAGGTCAATCTAGAATGGACTTTCCCTTACCCTTTTAGGGTAGGTTTACATAGACATTTTAGGTCAAACCTAGAATGGGCCTTCCTTTACCCATTTAGGGTAGGTTTAAATAGACATTTTAGGTCAAAAAATATAATGGGCCTTCCCTTAGCCCCTTTAGGGTTTACATAGATATTTTTGGTCAAAACATAGAATGGCTCTTCGCTTACCCCTTTAGGGCAGGTTTAAATAGACATTTTAGGTTAAAACTTAGAATGGGCCTTCTCTTACCCCTTTAGGGTAGGTTTACATAGATATTTTAGGTCAAACTTAGAATGAGTCTTCCCTTACCTCTTTAGGGTAAGTTTAAATAGACATTTTAGTTCAAAATCTAGAATGGACCTTGTCTTACCCTCTTTAGGGTAGGTTTACATAGACATTTTAGGCCAAACTAGAATGGTCCTTCCCTTATCCCTTTAGGGTAGGTTTGCATTGACATCTTAGGTCAAACTTATATGGGCCTTCCCTTACCCCCATTAGGAAGGTTTACATAGACATTCTAAGACAACCTTAGAATGGACCAGCCTAAACATCCTAGAGTGATCAATCATCTCATTATATGACATGACATGGCATCTTGCATCGAAGTCATAGTGTTCACAACATCATTGTTTCTTTTCAGACAAAGAAACCATAATAGGGGGTAGTTGTGAATCCCTAAATTTATACCTAAATTAAGATAAATATGAGTGTAGTTCTAACAAAATTAGAATCGTATGAGTCAAAATCCTAACGGGCACAAATAGGCCTCAAAAACCCTCAATTTTGGATGTAAAGAAAATCCTTGTTTTTGACCCCAAATGAAGCCCACATGATAATGAATACTACACAACTTGAATCGCATAAATTAGAGATCAAATGGGCTCAAAACAACAAAGATAGTCCGTAGTGCATGCGGATTGTCAACGCCACCTGCTGCAGCCTTGCGACCCACAGCTGTCCACGGGGGTGACGCATGTGTGGCCCAAGGTTATTTTCGTCTAATTTTTTTT
The DNA here is from genome assembly GCA_947685225.1 of Garcia nutans. Classification (NCBI taxonomy): domain Eukaryota; kingdom Viridiplantae; phylum Streptophyta; class Magnoliopsida; order Malpighiales; family Euphorbiaceae; genus Garcia; species Garcia nutans. The sequence continues at coordinate 22,229,402 of CANTUV010000007.1, read as the reverse complement.
TTACTTTTTCACTACAAATTGAGGTTGTTTTTCTCCAAAATAAGGATCCAAAAATTTTACATACCAAAACTCTGTCAAAATTCTTTCTGGAGTAAAAATATAACAAATCATCTTGGATCAATTTAATGAAATTAAATTTAATTCTCTTATAATTTTTAGACTCAAAGTCATTTTGGCATCTTCTTTTTTGAGGCTCCTCAAGTGAAGCAATTTCAACCGTACATTCAAGGGAAACGGCTACCCAAGGTAAAAAATTTCTTACCTTACTCTTGTCAATTCAGTAATTTAAATTAACTGAAAATTAGTTTATTTAAGTTATTTGCAATCAAAGGCACGAACTACTTACACCACTTATTCCTATTCAAACAAGAATAAGTAGGCACACTCGAAATATCACTCCAAGTGGCTAGCCCTCACTTAAATAATTTCAAATGGTGTTTTCCTTTTATTTTAATTTTTTTATTATTCTTCCGCTATTGCCTATTTTTCATTGGATTTTGAATAACTATTGTAAATTTGATAAGTTTTACAATAGTTGTTATTATTGTTGTTATTTGTTTATTTCGTTGTTATTGTTATTGTTTGTTTAATCAATTTATTAATTAATTGAGGATTTATGCTTGACCTAGAACTGGAGGTGGTAACGGGTCAGGTATTTTTCAGGTAGTCTTGATTATTTATATATGGTATGAATAGTTTATAAATGGATTTTGGCGGGTATGGATAGTATTTTTACTACCCTGACGGGTTTGGGTTGGGTTCAGTTATAGATCCTTAGGTACCCATTATCCAAATCCGATTATATATTAATTATATTTTATTAAAATTTTAATTATATAATTATTATATTATATTTTAATTATAAAATTATGTGGTATCAAATTATTTTTAACAAAATTATATTAATATTAAATATTTATTTATAATTATTTTATTGAAAAAATTATAATTTATAATTTAAATTTTATAACATTTTTATATTTAAATGGGTTCGGGTAGTAAACGAGTAATATTAAATGTGTTTGGGATGGGTACGAGTATAACTATAATTTGGTTCAAACGGGTTTGGGTATTTGAAAAATTAAACTGATTCTAGTTCGGGTAGGATAATTTTCATGGGTACCCTATCGGTTGCCACCCCTACCTAGAACCCATAAGGGCTAGAGTCGAAGCTCCCCTAAATAATTATTTTAATGGAGTTGTAATATTTATTTCTTTTGTACTGCACTTGTGGATATCATCATTATTAATTGTATATGGATTTTAATATATTGTCATTCATGGTTATTTGAGGCATAATCCATAAAAATTATGTTTTTAATCAAGAAGGACTAAACTAATCAAAGAGAGACAAAAATCATTTTTTTGTGAAAACTTAGCTCGAGGCCCATCATAATTGGTTTCGAACTAGTGTCTTTTTAGGTAAAAATTAATTTAATTTAATGGAGTCAACTAAATAGGTTTTCTTAATTTTTCCAAAATAAAATAAACTAAGGTGGTGACTCTCTGATCTAATGCTTTTCAAAATAAAAGCCTTCATCCCTTTTCAAAATAAAAGGAAAGTTTCTTTCAAATAAAAGAAATAAGATCTTTTCAAAATAAAAGATAATCATAAACCCGTGCTTACTAAACTGACTAGAGACCGTACGCAGCAAATCGTATAAGACTTAGCCCAAATGAGCATTTCGTCTCCTGATTCCTAAAGCAAGTCGAATCGGTGCTCATAAAAGGTCTCACAGTAGCATATAGCATGAACAACAGAGCAATTGCCACATGAGACCAACTTATTTTCTTTTTTTCAACCAGTTTAACATATAATTTATGTGATTTTAGTTCCGTTGGATTCGTTATCACATGGGCTTTCATTTACAAGCAAAATTTAAGATTTTCCTTTAGGCTCAAAATACAAAGTGGGCCTATTCAAACTATAATTCATGTGATTCATGTTGTGTTGGAATCATCATCGCATGTACTGTAATATCCCATATAATACTCCAAAATTTTAGAAATATTAGTTGTTGAAAATTAAAGAAAAGAAAAAGGAAAGGAAGATGTGTATATGTTACTTATATGAAGATATATACAATATATACAAGTGAACCTTTTATTATGGTCAAATGATATTTAATTAGATATTAATTATTGTTAGTGGAAGAGGATATTTGGTTTTAAGAATATTATATTAATATATTAGCTTGGTGGAGATTAAAAGAATGGATTTGTGTGGTTTTAAGGAAAGTGTTGAACGAGTGGTTGACTAATGCTATTTCCATCTTCATCATCTTCTTTCTTCTCCAAGAGAGCCGGCCACCATATTCATCCGAAGGAAAAGAAATTTTGCCTCTTGTTAACTCAAGCAATTGAAGGATTTCAAGTGATCAAGTTGGAGTTTTAAGGATTTTTCTTCATATTGATAAGTTTCCAACTTGTTTCTTTGACATCCTTTGAGTTTGTGTATTTAAGTTTGTTGGATTGTTTATTGTAGTTGTGTTTATGGATGATTTTGGTATGTTTGATGTTGCTTTGTCATGTTAACTTTGAATTTGGGGTTGGATTGAAGAAAAAGAGTTAAATTTGGTGAAGAGAATAAGAGTTGTGGGTGGTGTGACTTTGAGTTGAGAAGCCTTGGTTGTGATTGTGTATATTTGTGCTTCAAATTGAGTTGTGTTGATGTTCATACAAGTTTATTGTGGTATTATAATGGTTTTGGCTGTGTTGGTTTGGAGTTAAAAGGGTATTGAAAGATGATAATTGGATGTGGCTATTTTTGTGGCGATATCTGGTTTTTTGGCCTAACATGCCCAGCACCACGGCCATGCCTTTGGGTGTGTTGATGGTTTTATTTCCAGTGTGGGTGACACGATCAGTGACACGCCCATGTCACTGAGCGTGTCATAGATACTGTATTGGACGAGTTTTGATACATGATGTGACATGCCCATGTCACTGAGCGTGTCATAGCTTCTGTAATGTTGGAGGATTGACACGATCAGTGACACACCCATGTCACTAAGCATGTCATAGCTACTGTGTTGTTGGAGTATTGACACGTGCAGTGATACGCCTATGTCTTAGAGCGTGTCATATCTTCTGTGTTGTGGGTTTAGGGCATGGTCATGGACACGCTCGTGTTGTTGAGCGTGTCAAGTGTAGAGTTTGCCCTAGATAGTGCTTTTCCTTATTTTCCTATATGTATCACTAAGTGAGTATGTATAATCACCTTTGGTTTAGGCTTTGAAGAGATTTGAGCTATCCTAATCCAAGTGCTGAGGGATATTTTGGAAGAGGAGATTGGAATTGGTGTTTGTTGCTCTTTGAGGTAAGTACAAACTTTGAATAATTATTTATATTTACATGACATTGGGACTTAACACATTTGGTTGGAAAATGTGTTAAGTTATCTACTACATTATTGGTGCATGAGAAAAATGTTATGATTTGTAATGTTACAAATGCATAATGTGAACTATGTGAAATATATGATGATGATTCAAAATGTATGGATAATGCAATTTGTTATGTATACACCTATGATGGTATGTAAAGCCATTGGTGATGGCTAAACTAATGTAAATGAGATATTTGAGGCATTGTGCCCAATTGATCATGAGAAAATGAGAAAGGATTTGATAATGGAATTATGAAAGAATTGTGTGCCTAGTATGTTATTCAATTTTCAGAGTTTTGTTGTTGGTGGCATGCTTAAAAAGTAACAATCCCTTGACGCTGGGTTGGGCTTGGTCCTTGAAGCCTAGTTGGGTGTTACATGATGTAGCAGACCCTTGAAGCTGGGTTAGGCCTAGTCCTTGAAGCCTAGTTGGGATGCTACATATGAGGTAATCCTCATTGTGATTATGATTCACCTTCGGGCTAGACAAATGTTATTATATTGGACCAAAGCAGTAACTCTAGAATTTGAATAGCATATTAGATCCTTTTGGGCCCATGCTTGTCTTTGCTTTAATGTGAATTATGAATGGTGGAACAATTGAACAATATAATGAGATTTAATGTTATGAAATATGATATCCATGTGTATTGTTTCTAGTTCTTAAAAGTTTGACATTGGCATTACATTTGAACCATATTGTTATCAAAGTTTGTACCACTGAGTTTTTGGCATAGTGCGATTGTGATTCATCGCTTAGGTGACAGGGTAGATCCGGTTGAGCCAGAGAGTTCAGCTAGACCGAGTCGAGTCTAAGCTTGTGATCTCTTTTGAAGAGTTGATTGTTGGACATCAAGATTAGAGACAAATTGCTAGCATGTATAAATCTTATATTTTTTTGCATATTGATTATATATATATGTGTGTATATTAAGCTGCATATTCCACTGCTTATTAAAAATGTTTTAACTAAACTTTTGAGTAATGAAGATACATATATGTTTTAACAAGTAATGTTTTATTTACTAATTATAAGATATCAATGAATTGTTTTAAGTTTACACAGGCTTTTAAAAGTGAAGTTTTGTTTTTGTTTAAATGGTTATGACATTCTTGTATCCTCTATATGTATATTACATATATGAGTGTATGTAGTGTACGTATATTATGTATAAGGGTGTTACATTTGTTTTGGTATCAGAGCCTAGGTTTGAGGTTCTCAACCTAGGTGAATTGTAAGAAAAAGAAAATTTAGATTTTTAAAATGTGATTTTTAAATAAGATACATGCATTGGCACTAGCAGTTCTAATCTTTGATGTAGTAAATTCTGCTGTGTTTGCAGATATAGGTAGTGATGGCATCTTGGACACGTCAGTCTATTGAAGGTGGTGCTGAGAGTGTAGCTCCTATTGAGGGTAGAGATGGAGCTAGAGTTGAGATAGCTGGAGAGGCACCTGCTCCTATGCCAGAGAGACTAGCAGTTGATGAGATTCCATTAGTTTGGGTACGACATATGGTGGAGTTGTTGAGGTAGGCTCCAGTTCAGCAGCCACTGCAGCCGCAGCCTCAAGTATTGTCGAGGAAATATGATAAGTTGAGAAAGTATGGAGCAAAGGACTTTATGGATATTACAGATCCTGCTGTAGCTGAGCAGTGGCTAGATAGAGTCCAGAGAGTGTTCATCCAGCTGCAGGCTACTCCAGAAGAAAATTTTGATTATGCCAGGTCTCTGTTGCAGAGGGATGCATATGATTGGTGGAAGACTATTCCACATGCCTTGGATGATCCACTAGCCTTGACCTATGATAATTTTCTAAGAGATTTGAGCGAAAATATACTCCGAGGGAGTATAAAGATGCAAAGAAGATGGAGTTTCTAAATCTGAGACAGGATAACCGGACAGTGACAGAGTATGAGATCGAGTTGGTCCGGTTGAGTCATTATGCTGGTAGGATTATTTCAGATGAGATAGACCGGTGTCAGAGATTTGAGGAGGAATTGAGACCCTCTATCATGTGTATTATAGCAGGCTCCCGGTATCAAGATTTTTCCCAGTTAGTTACAGCTGCCAGAAGTGTTGAGAGAGCATAAGGTCTTACAATAGCTGCTAAGGATGAGGAGACTAGAGTTAGGAGACCCCAGTTTGAAGCAAGGTCTTCATCTCTGAAGAGAGGCCGAGGTGGTCATTTTCAAAGGTTTAGTAGGAGTTAAGGGCAGTTTGGTAGGTCAGTTCAGCAGCAGAGGCAAAGATCGAGACCTACAATTTTTGTGGCTAGTGCTCTAACTCCAATAGTTTAGAGGCCAATTTCTTAAACATGTGTCCATTGTGGTAGGCCACATGGGGGTACTTGTTGGAAGACTGGTGGACCAGGAGTGTGTTATAGATGTGGGTCACCAGATCACTTCATCAAAGATTGCCCTGAGCCACCGAAAGGTAGACAAATTGATACTACAGCTTCTCGATCCAGTGTTAGAGGGGTCGTGGTGGCAGAGGAGGTCAGCCATGGTCTAATCAAAGAGGAGGCACTACATCCAGAGCCAGTAGGCTAGATGAGGCAGGGCCATCACAGTGGGTTTATGTTATGCAGAGGCAACCGAATGCTTTAGCCATCATTGCTGGTACATTTTCTTTATTTGGTACTTCAGTTCTTGCTTTGATGGATCCAGGATCGATGCATTCATACATTAGTGCATCCATCTTGCCTGTGACTTAATTGCATTCTGAGTCCCTAGGATTTGATGTTTTGGTGGCAAATCCTTTAGGGCATAATGTTGTAGTTAGCCAGGTGCACCGTGATAGTCCGGTTGTGGTTCAAAATGAGGAGTTCCTTGGTGACTTGATTGAGATGCCTTTTAAGGAGTATGATCTAATTTTGAGCATGGATTGGTTATCCAAGCATGGGGCTATGGTAGACTTTCAAAATAAGTGTGTTACCTTGAGAACTTGTGTTGGTAAAAGTGTTATGGTATCTAGTGAGCAAAGACATCTTACATCCATGTTTGTTTCAGCTATTACAGCTAGAAGGATGATTCAGAAAGGGTGTGATGCTTATCTTACTCATGTGGTATATACCAGGGTAGTGGGTTCTCAGCTTAACAGTATACCCATAGTTGCGGAATTTCCAGATGTTTTTCCTGAGCAGTTGCCAGGGATACCCCCTGTGAGAGAGAGGTGGAGTTTGGTATCGATTTGTTGCCTAGTACCACCCCTATCTCTATTACTCCTTATCGAATGGCACCTGCAGAGTAGAGAGAGCTTAAGGTGCAGTTGTAGGAGTTGTTGGATAAAGGGCTCGTTCGCCCTAGTGTGTCACTATAGGGAGCACCCATTTTATTTGTGAAGAAGAAGGATGGTACCTTAAGATTGTGTATTGATTATAGGCAATTGAATAAAGTGACCATCAAGAACAAGTATCCTTTGCCTAGGATAGATCTTTTTTATCAGTTGAAAGGAGCAGCAGTTTTCTCTAAGATTGATTTGAGATCAGGATACCATCAGTTGAGAGTTAGAGATGAAGATGTATCTAAGATAGCTTTTCGTACAAGGTATGGGCATTATGAGTTCTTGGTGATGCCTTTTGGGTTGATGAATGCACCAGCAACTTTTATGAATTTGATGAACAGGGTTTTCAGACCCTATCTAGATCAATTTGTGGTGGTTTTTATTGATGATATTTTGGTATATTCACATAATGAAGAAGATCATGATAAGCATTTGCAGATTGTATTGCAGACTTTGAGAGAGAAGTAGTTGTATGCTAAGTTGTCTAAGTGTGAGTTTGGCTTGATCAAGTGACTTTTCTCGGTCATGTGGTTTCAGTAGATGGTACTAGAGTTGATCTGAGTAAAGTTGAGGCCATTTTGAATTGGAGTCCATCGAAGACTGTGACAGAAATTAGAAGTTTTTTGGGTTTGGCTGGCTATTATCGACGATTTGTGAAAGGTTTTTCTATGATAGCTACTCCACTCACCAGATTACTTCAGAAGGGAGTAAGATTTGTGTGGACAGATCAGTGTCAGGCGAGCTTTGAGTAGCTGAAGGAGATGTTGACTCAAGCTCTTGTCCTTACCCTGCCTGTGGAAGGTAAACCATATGTGATTTACAGTGATGCTTCACATAGTGGTTTAGGTTGTGTTTTGATGCAGGAGGGTAGAGTCATTGCTTATGCCTCTCTATAGTTGAAGCCGCATGAGCTGAATTATCCGACGGATGATTTGGAGTTAGCAGCCATAGTTTTTGCTTTGAAGATTTGGCTACATTACTTATCTGGGGAAAAGTGTTTCATTTATATGGATCACAAGAGTTTGAAATACTTGGGTGTTCAGAAAGAACTGAATCTTCAGCAGAGACAATGGTTAGAGTTGATTAAAGACTATGACTGTTTAATTGATTATCATCCTAGTAAGGCAAATGTAGTTGCTGATGCCTTATGTCGGAAGTCTTTAGCAGGTTTGACTGCTTAATCACTTTTGTTGCTTGTTGAATTGAGAGTGTTGCATGCTAGATTCGAGTCTTGTGATGGTGGTGCATTGATGGCTCAGTTGCAATTGAGGCCTGTATTATTGGATCGGATAAGGGAGGCTCAATTGGTAGATAAGAGAATTTAGAAAGTTGTATCGGATTGCCAAAAGGGGGAGAGTTGAGACTTTCATGTGAGAAGCGATGGCAGTCTATGTTATAGAAATAGGATGTGTATTCCTGATGATGTAGAATTGAAAAGAGTGATTTTGAAGGAAGCACATCAGTCAGCTTTTGCTATGCACCCTGGAAGTACCAAGATGTGTTGGGATTTGAAACAATATTATTGGTGGTCAGGTATGAAAAGAGAAATAGCAGAGTTTGTATCCAGATGTCTCACTTGCCAGAGAGTGAAGGCTGAGCACCAAGTTCCTTCAGAATTACTTCAGCCATTAACAGTGTCAGAATGGAAATGGGAGCAAGTAATGATGGATTTTGTGACTGGGTTGTCGTTAACTCAAAAGAAGCATGATGCAATTTGGGTGATTGTTGATTGGATGACAAAGACAACTCATTTCCTACCAGTTCGGATGGATTATTCTCTTGAGAGGTTGGCTGAGCTGTATATCAGTGAAATAGTAAAGTTACATGGAGTCCCAATTTCTTTGGTATCTGATAGAGTTCCCCGGTTTACTTTGAGGTTTTGGAAGAGTTTGCAGGATGCTTTGGGTTCTCAATTGCATTTTAGCACTGCTTTTCATCCTCAAACAGATGGACAGTCAGAGAGAGTGATTCAGATTTTGGAGGACATGTTGAGAAGTTGTGTCATTGATTTCTTTGGAAGTTGGGACAGGTTCTTACCACTGATGGAATTTGCTTATGATAACAGTCATCAGTCCAGTATTAGGATGGCACCTTATGAGACATTGTATGGTAGGAGGTGCAAGACACCTTTGTGTTGGGATGAGGTTGGAGAAGGTAAACTGGTTGGTCCCGACTTGATTGTTTGAAAGCAGCCTCAGACCGACAGAAATCATATTCAGATTTAAAGAGAAGAGACATTCAGTTCGGTGTTGGAGATAAAGTATTTTTTGAGAGTGCCTCCTTGGAAGAGAATTTTGAGATTTGGCCGCAGAAGGAAGTTGAGTCCTCGTTTCATTGGACCTTATGAGGTATTGGAAAGAGTTGGACCAATTGCCTATCATCTAGTTTTACCTCCTGAGTTGGATCGAATTCACAATGTCTTCCATGTCTCTATGCTTCGGAGGTACAAATCAAACCCATCTCATATTTTGTCAGTGGAATCCATTGAATTGAGTCCAGATCTGACTTATGAGGAAGAACCAGTGGCTTTTTGGCACATGAAGTGAAAGAGTTGAGAAATAAGAAAGTGCCACTTGTGAAGGTTCTTTGGAAGAATCATGCTAAGGAAGAAGCAACATGGGAGAGTGAGCAGATGATTCTGGATCAGTATCCTCAATTGCTCTAGACTTGAGAACAGGTAATTTCGAGGATGAAATTTATTTGTAGAGGGGGAGAATTGTAATATCCCATATAATACCCCCAAAATTTTGGAAATATTAATTGTTGAAAATTAAAGAAAAGAAAAAGAAAAGGAAGATGTGTATATGTTATGTATATGAAAATATATAAAATATATACAAGTCAACCTTTTATTATGGTCAAATGATATTTAATTATTTAATTAAATATTAATTATTGTTAGTGGAAGAGGATATTTGGTTTTAAGAATATTAGATTGATATATTTGCTTGGTGGAGATTAAAAGAAGGCATTTGTGTGGTTTTAAGGAAAGTGTTGAATGAGTGGTTGACTAATGCTATTTCCATCTTCATCTTCTTCTTTCTTCTCCAAGAGAGTCGGCCACCATCTTCATCCAAAGGAAAAGAAATTTTTCCTCTTTTTAACTCAAGCAATTGAAGGATTTCAAGTGATCAAGTTGGAGTTTTAAGAATTTTTCTTCATATTTGGTAAGTTTCCAACTTGTTTCTTTGACTTCCTTTGAGTTTGTGTATTTGAGTTTGTTGGATTGTTTGTTGTAGTTGTGTTTATGGATGATTTTGGTATGTTTGAAGTTGTTTTGTCTTGTTAACTTTGAATTTGGGGTTGGATTGAAGAAAAAAAGTTAAGTTTGGTGAAGAGAATAAGAGTTATGGGTGGTGTGACTTTGAGTTGAGAAGTCTTGGTTGTGATTGTGTATATTTGTGCTCTAATTGAGTTGTGTTGATGTTCATACAAGGTTATTGTGGTATTATAATGGTTTTGGCTGTGTTGGTTTGGAGTTAAAAGGGTATTGAAAGATAATAATTGGAAGTGGCTATTTTTGTGGCGATATCAGGTTTTTTGGCCTGACACGCCCAATAGCATGGCCATGCCTTTGGGCGTGTTGATGGTTCTGTTTCCAGTGTGGGTGACACGCCCATGTCACTGAGTGTGTCATAGCTACTGTATTGGAGGAGTTTTGACACGTGAAGTGACACGCCCATGTCACTGAGCGTGTCACAGCTTCTGTGATGTTGGAGGATTGACACAATCAGTGACACGCCCATGTCACTGAGCGTGTCATAGCTACTGTGTTGTTGGAGTATTGACAAGTGCAGTGACATGCCCATGTCTTAGAGCGTGTCATATCTTCTGTGTTATCGATTTAGGGCACGGTCATGGACACACCCGTATTTTTTAGCGTGTCAAGTGTAGAATTTACCCTAGATAGTGTTTTTTCTTATTTCCCTATGTGTATCACTAAGTGAGTATGTATAATCACCTTTGGCTTAGGCTTTGAAGATATTTGAGCTATCCTAATCCAAGTGTTGAGTGATATTTTGGAAGAGGAGATTGGAATTGGTGTTTGTTGCTCTTTGAGGTAAGTACAAACTTTGAATAATTGTTTATATTTATATGACATTAGGACTTAACACATTTGGTTAGAAAATGTGTTAAGTTATCTACTACATTATTGGTGCATGAGAAAAATGCTATGATTTGTAATGTTACAAATGCATAATGTGAACTATGTGAAATATATAATGATGATTCAAAATGTATGGAAAATGCAATTTGTTATGTATACACCTATGATGGTATGTAAACCCATTGGTGATGTCTAAACTAATGTAAATGAGATATTTGAGGCATTGTGCCTAATTGATAATGAGAAAATGAGAAAGGATTTGATAATGGAATTATGAAAGAATTGTGTGCCTAGTATGTTATTCAATTTTTAGAGTTTTGTTGTTGGTGGCATGCCTAAAAAGTAACAATCCCTTGAAGCTGGGTTGAGCTTGGTCCTTGAAGCCTGGTTGGGTGTTACATGATGTAGCAGACCCTTAAAGCTGGGTTGGGCCTAGTCCTTGAAGCCTAGTTGGGATGTTACGTATGAGGTAATCCTCATTGTGATTATGATTCACCTTCGGGCTAGACAAATGTTGTTATATTGTACCAAAGCAGTAACTCTGGAATTTGAATAGCATATTAGATCATTTTGGGCTCATGCTTGTCTTTGCTTTAATGTGAATTATGAATGGTGGAATAATTGAACAATATAATGAGATTTAATGTTATGAAATATGATATCCTTGTGTATTGTTTATAGTTCTTGAAAGTTTGACATTGGCATTACATTTGAACCATATTATTATCAAAGTTTGTACCACAAAGCTTTTGGCTTAGCGCGATTGTGATTCATCGCGCAAGTGACAGGGTAGATCCGGTTGAGCTGGAGAGTTCAGCTAGGCCGAGTCGAGTCTAGGCTTGTGATCTCTTTTAAAGAGTTGATTATTGGACATCAAGATCAGAGACAAACTACCAGCATGTATAAATCTTAGATTTTTGTACATATTGATTTTGATGTATATATATGTATATTTCGCTGCATATTATGTTACTTATTAAAAATGTTTTAAATAAACTTTTGAGTAATGAAGATACATATGTGTTTTAATAAGTAATATTTTATTTACTAATTATAAGGTATCAATGAATTGTTTCACGTTTACACAGGTTTTTAAAAGTGAAGTTTTGTTTTTGTTTAAATGGTTGTGACATTCTTGTATCCTCTATACGTATATTACATATATGAGTGTATGTAGTATACATATATTTGGTATAAGGGTATTACATGTACTTCAATTTAAGTATAAAATTAGGAATTCACAACTACCTCCCATGGTGTGGGCTGCAATGGGTGCAACATACACGATGGTGTGAACTAAGTGCAAGCATCAACCAATGCAAATGATATGCAATGAAATGAACACCTATGCTATGAAGGCCCATTATTAGAGTTGTCCAAAAATTTTTACAGAAGCCTAACTTACAAGTGTAAATGAGGTCCATCTTAGGTTTTTTACCAAATTTGTCTTTGTAAACCTAACCTAATAGGGTAGGGAATGTCATCTTAGGTTTTGACTTAAGATTTCTATGTAAACCTACCATAATTGGGTAAAGGAAGGCCATGCGATAAGGGAAGGCACATCCTAGGTTTGGCCTAAGGTGTTTTGCCAAAGCTTACTTAAGCTATGGATCGAATGAAACTATTTCACCAATCTGTGTGTTATTGCAATACTCTTCCCTCACCCCCCCCCCCCCCCCGACTAATTGTCTGGTTTGGTGTTTGTAATTTTTTTTTATACCGCCAGATGGTCTCTAAACTTATGTTGACTGTTCTATGACTATGTTGTTGTTGTGGGCTATTTGGTTATTGAACCAAGGATAAAATCAAGTTTGAGAGTTCTTACCTGTAGACCCTTAATTTTTTACCCAGTCCGGTCCGTTATTTTTTATATAGTCTAAAATAATTTTTTTGGTATTTTAATTAAACAATATTTATTTTAGTATTTATTATTTATAATTTTTAATAAAAATAAAAATGGTGAAATTAATAAAAAAATAAAAAAAATAAAAATCGGCGATGGAAAAATTGGCGACAAAAAATTCATCATCGAAAAGTAGAATTGGCCAAGGCCAATTCGCCCGTTTCCTGCGGCGAATTAGCTGGCCGCCCAACCAATTTCTCCAGCTCTCGCAGTTTCCAACGCTCGCAGTTTTCGCCAGTAAAATTTTCCAGTGCAATTTTTTCCGAAACCAAATTCTATTTGGTTTTGGTTTCTTTTCCTAATTAATTTTAGTTTCCTTAAAGAATTAGAATTAGGTTTATGATTTTTCCTATAAATAACACTTTAAAACTCAGAATTAAGGGATTTTGATTGATCGAAAAAATTAGAGTGATCGAAAATTTGTTTTACTAGAGTTAAACTTGGGACTTCATATTTGAGAGGAGCAAGAAGAAGCAATCAATCCATCAAAGGCAGCAACCTTGCCTTTGTTATTGTTCATCCAGAAATCAATTTTTGATGGAACCAACGAAAGGAGGCTTGAATCTCTATTTTCTTTATTTATTTCTTTACAATAGCTTCATCATTCAAATTGAATTAATTTTTTCATCATACAATTTGATCAAAAACTTCAAAAACCCTAAATCATCCTTCTGTTTCTAAAACATCAAAAACCCTAAATCATTTCTTCTATTTCCAAAAACTTTAAAACCCTAACCTAATCTCTATTCCAAAAATTTAGTAGCCTTATTTTTTTTAAGCATCAAAAGCTTTAACCCTAATTAATCTTTCTTTCCAAAATCACATAGTAAGCATTATTCTTTTAAAAATAACACTAGTTTCTTCTAATTTCAAAACCCTATTTTCTAAATCTTAAACCCTAAAATCTTAATTTTCATCACCAAAACCTACAACCCTAAAAGCCAATTTTCAAAATCTTCCAGGTGCATCCCCGGACCTCGCAAGGGGCATTGCCCCCTTGACCCCTGCCCACTAACCGGCTAGCGGGACCACTGTATGGGCTAAGGTCAATATTTATTTGTGTATTATAAATCTTTATGTTTAGCTTCCTTTGTTATGATTATTCAAAATACAGTAGCTTTATTCAAAATACAAACTTAAACCCTAATTTATTCAAACCATAAATCTTAATTCTATTTTCAAATCTTCACAGTAGCTTTTCATAATTTTATTCACTGGAATATTTTAATCTTTCAAATAACTCCATTAAAGACTTTATATATTTGTTTCATCTAAAAATATCTAAGTGGTTATTATAGTCAATATTAAAACCATACTTAACTTTGATCATGGTAAAACATCAAATCCTAAATCATAATCTGCAAAATCAAGGTTTCAAACTATAAAATCCTAATTCATGAAGTTTGCTTAAAACCCTAACTAAACTTGCCTTTATTTTAAGTCACAGTAACATTATTTCCATAAAAAAATCCAAAACCTTAAATCTTTTAAACATCCAGTAGCTATGCTATTAGTTTAAAATATTTCTCAAAACCCTAGTTATTGAGCATAAAACTCTAGAAACCCTAATTAATGTATGGATCCCTAAAGTTTATATATTTACTGTTTTATTTGCATTAGATGAATGTTTATTATATATTTTGATTGATGTTTAAAATCTTTGATGAATGATTTAATTATTATGAATGGTTATTTACTTTTATCGATTTATTTTGATTTGTAAATGTTGTAAGAGGTATGTTTCTACTTTGTGGGTACCTTATTAATTAATTTCTATGTAATTTAAATTGCTTTTATATTTTGGAATAATGTAAAGGATATGTTTCTACCTTTTGGTGGGTGTCCTATTTATTTTAGACATGAACGATGTAAGGACATGTTTCCATCCTCGGATGGGTGTCTATTTATTTGCTTTTTTTAAACATTACTTTGATTTTTAATATAACGATGATTTATTTCAATTGTTGTGTGCAATATGGATAATATAGTTATACTTAAAAATTTTATAATATTAAGACCTGCAAAGGAGGTCGGGTCCAATGAACCGGGCGTTGTAGGGGCGCTGGGCCATTTCTCACCTTCCCCACACGTACCCAACTTTTCAAACCCATTAGGGAGTTTGGGATTCCTTAAGAATCGAGTCATCCACCCTTTTCTTTTTCCCGGCCCTTCTGGGTGGCGACTCCATTTTCTCCAGACTTAGTTCCGTTTTCTCTAAGGCCCCGAGCCTAAATAGTGTTGAAGTCACAAGAACCATTCCACCGGGAGTGGGGGCGAAAATCCCCGATCACATTACCTAAAACACATCTTAATGCTAGATTGTAGGGCTCCTACCTGGAATGGATCTCAAAGGTCGATTCTAAGGCTCTTATCTGAAAGTTGGGTTCTAGGGTATAGAACTAGAATTGGTTTTCAATGCTTAGTTCTAGGGCTCTTACCTAGAATGGATTTAAAGGTTGGATTCTAAGGATTTGACCTTGAATTGGTTTAAAAAGCTTAATTGTAGATCCTTAATTTTTGACCCCAATTTGATACGGTCCTAATGAAAGGATGCCAAAATAAATTTGATCTGACTTTAAATATTCAAACCTAGTTTATAATTTTTAAAGGAGTTGGCTCGGATTAAAGAGGCATAAATTCAATTGTAAAACCCTAAAATCAAGTGAAATTGGCCCAAATTAAAACTTTTCAGTCCAAAAGTTAAAAAAGGCCAGAATAATTTGAGTGAGGCTAGCCGGGGAGATATGAACATGCCTCATGTCGATCTGGGAGCCCAGATTGACATGAGGTTGGACTCATGTCTACCTAGGCAGGCTAGGTCAACATGAGCATGCTTCATGTCGACCTTGGCAGCCCAAGGTCAACATGAGCATGCCTCATGTCGACCTGGGCAACCCAAGGTTGACATGAGGTTGGTCTCATGTCTACCTAGGGCAACCAGGTCGACATGAGGTTTGATAAGTTTCCTAATTCAACTAGAATTAATTTTAGGGACTAATTTATATTAGGTTAAGGATTCTGAGTGAGGTTTGGCTATAAATATTAACATTTCAGAATTCAGAAAAGGGGGAGGGGACATTAACAAGGGAGAATTAACAGGAACAAGGGTCGGCAATTGAGATTAACAGAGGATTAAACCACAAAGCAGAAGAGACGGCAACAAAGATAGAAGAACAACAGCAGCTTTTTGGAGAACGAAGGAAACCACAAACAGAATTATCAAGACAACCAAAGAAGAAGGCAGATTACATACTGTCTTCACATTGTTCATCTAGAAATCAATTTGGAGGAACTAACGAACAGAGGTTTGATCTTTAATCATAAATTACTCATGATCGCAGTAGTTTCATTTCTTTGATTAATAAAAAACTTGCATGCAGTAACTTTATCTTTGAAACATGCAGTACCTTGATCTTTAAACATGCAGTAAATTGATTTTTATTTCAATAACTTTAATCTTTTGCTTTAATTAACACATGGATTAGTTGATATTTGTAGCCCCACTTGCATGTTTCATAAAAAACATATAACTATCCAGTAGCCTTGAGGATTTAAATTAATTGTTAGAATTTATTTTGTTTACTTTAACTTCAAGAACTGTAGGTTATTTTATTAAAACTCAAAACCTCAAACTATTTTTATCGAAAAGCCTAAACCATTTCATTATTAAACTTCAAAATATTGATTATTTTTCCAAAACCTTAATTTATTTCTCCAAATCCAAAATTATGTTTTTTTAGGCAGTAAGTTAAATCCAAAAACCTTAATTCTAAAACCCTAGTTTCAAAAACCCTAACTATCCAAAATTCCAAAACCCTAATTTTAAAAATCCTAATTCCAAAACCCTAGTTTCCAAAACCCTAGTTTCAAAAACCCTAAAAATCCTAATTTCAAAACCCTAATTATAAAACTTTAGTTTCTAAAACCCTAAGTTCCGAAACCCTAAATTCAATTGATAATTCTTTAAAATCCTAAATTTATATATTTATTGCTTTATTTAATTTTAGATTTGATTATATAGTTTATTATATGTTTTGATGGTTGATTTATTTAATTTCAATACTTTATTTATTTAATTTATCATGGATGGATATTTTCTTTATTATTATGATTATTATTTATTTGTTTTGGTATTAAAATTGTAAGAGGTATGTTTCCACTTTATGGGTACCTCGTTTGTTAAATTTTATGTAATTTAAATCGCTTTTATATTTTGGACCAATGAAAAGGATATGCTTCCACCTTTTGGTGGTTGTCCTATTTAGTTTAGACATGAACGATGTAAGGACATGTTTCCATCCTCAGATGGGTGTCCATTTATTTTCTTTTGTTTGGACATTGCTCTGATTTTAATATAATGATGCTTTATTTTAATTGTTGCATGTAATATGGATAATATTGTTATATTTAAGAATTTTATAATATTAAGACCTGCAAAGGAGGCCAGTTCTAATGAACCGGGCGTTGTGGGGGTGCTGGGCCATTTCTCACCTTCCCCACACGTACCCAACTTTTTGAACCCATTAGGGGGTTCAAAATTCCTTAGGAATCGAGTTATCCACCCCTTTCTTTTTTTTGGCCCGTCTGGGTGGCGACTCCATTTTCCCCGAGCCTAAACAGTGCCGAAGTCGCAAGAACCATTCCACTGGGAGTGGGGGCAAAAATCCCCACTCACAGTGGTGACTCCACTGGGGATAAGAGAAGTTGATTCTGTTGGTCTATATATTATTCTATTCTTTCTTATAATGATATTATCCATTGCATCATATTAGATTGCATCGTGTGCGTGAGTTAGGACGCTCGTGTTACCCATGTTGTGTTATGTAAGGGATACCATACTTTCACTCAAGGTATGGAGATTGTAATATCCCAAAGTATACCCTAAAAGTTTTGAAATTATTGTTGTATTTGGATTTAATGTATATGTTTAATGGAAAGAGAAAAGAAGTAAAGAGAGAGTGTATATGTTGTATATATAGATATATATATATATAACATATATATACAAGTCAAAGAAATGGAAGTCAAAAGAAGATAAATTAATTAAAAGGAAATATTATAAGAGATAGATGTATATGAAGGATGATATGTATATATGGTATTTGAAAAATATGGGAAATATAAATACAATATATAAGAGATATACATATAGCAACATATACATCACATATACATGATGTATATATTGGTGTAGGAAAAGTAAGTAAGTAAGTAAGTAAGTAAGTAAGTAAGTAAGTAAGTAATAATAATAATAATAATAATAATAATAATAATAATAATAATAATAATAATAATAATGACAAGAGAAAAAGAAGAAAAGAAAGTCAAAGGGAAGAATAAATCTTGTGGTGGAGAATTTTTAGGGATATTTAATTATATTATTATTATTATTATTATATATATATAAGATAAGTTTGAAAGGGAAAAGAGAGGATTTTCTTTATTTTCTTTCTTTCTTTCTTCTTCTTCTTGAACGAGAGAGAGAGAGAGAGAGATGTGATTTTGTTGGCATACACATCAAATTCTTAAGGGCTTTAAGAGAATTGAAGGTGGATATTGAAGATTTGGCAAAGAATTCAAGTAAGTGTTCATCTCTTTGTGTTGATTTTCTATTGATTGTGTTTATATTTGATATGGTTAGTGTGTGAAGATGATGATAATGAAAGATTAAAGTATATAGATATGTTGAATTGGTATTTAGATGATGATAATATGGTTATTTATGAGGATGATGATGGATTGTTGAAATTGTTTAGTAAGGGTTTAATATAAATGAGTTGGGGAAATTGAGTAATTGATATATGGATGATGTATATAATGATTAGTATTATGATATGTTGAAGTTGTATAAGTGTTAAATTAATTGGTAATTGATGTATGTTGTTAGTTTGATAAATTATTATCTTGGATTTTCTATATGTTTGTGTTTATTGAATTTAAAAATATAGAATACATGAGTTTGGTCCGAAACAGAATAAAAATGGATGCCACGACCGTGGGCATTGAAGGCCACGACCGTGGGGGTTTTAGAACAGAATGGGCAGACTCGTTTGCTAGGCCACGACCGTGGGGTCCTAGATAGTTGTGTTGGCTTATAATTTGTGATCTATGGGTCTAGTATGAGACTAATAGGTGAATAATTGTATTGGAATTCATGTGTATTTGTAAATAAGTGTGTATTATTCCTTTTTGGATTAGGTTGTGAAGAGGTTGAGTTGCCCTAATCCATATAGTGAAGAATTCTTGGAAAAGGAAGTGTATAGATTGGTGTGAGTTGTCTTGAGGTAAGTACAAACTTACATGGTTGCATTTATTTACATGATTTTGAGACTTAACACATTTGGGTATAAATGTGTTAAGTAATTTACTATATTGTTAATACAATTTGATTAATGTTATGATTTGTATAATGTGAAAGATATGATGATCATTCAAAATGTATGTGCAATGCAATTGGTTATGATGAATACTTTAATGATGAATTGCTTTAATGTGAATTGAGAAATGATGAGATGTGATGCCATTGTGATTGGCTATAATGATTCAAATGAAATAAGTGAGGCATATTTGCCTAGATGATAATGAATTTAAAATATATATACCCAATGCAATTGGTTATGTATACTCTATTGATGAGATGTGAAGCCATTGTTGTTGGCTATAATGATGCAAATGAGATGATTGAGGCATGGTTGCCTAAATGATGATGAGAAAATGAGAATGAAATTGATAATGAATTAATGAACGAATTGTGTGTCTAATGTGTTATTCTATTTTCAGAGTTTTGTTGTTGGTGGCATGCCTAATGGTAACAATCTCTTGAAGCTAGGTTGGATTTGATCCTTGAAGCCAAGTTGGGTTGAAGTTTAGCATGTTTAACTCCCCTTGAAGCTTGGTTGGGTCTAGTCCTTGAAGCCTAGTTGAGATGTTACAACCCTTGAAGCTAGGTTGGGTTTGGTTCTTGAAGCCAAGTTGGGTTGATACTTAGCATGCTTTGTTCCCCTTGAAGCTTGGTTGAGCCTAATCCTTGAAGCCTAGTTGGGATAATGATAAATGTGATAATTAAACCAAAACATTAACTCCGAAAGTTGAATGGCATATTAGTGTTTTTTAGGCCCATGCTTGTCTTTGCTTAAAGGTGAACTATGAATAATGAATTGATTGAATAATATAATGACATGTAATGTTATAAAGTATGATATGATTACAATACATAAGTAAATTATTGAAAAGAAATATGGCCTGAGAAGCTATGTTAAACGATGAGATTCTGAAAGTACAATATGACATGTAATATGTATATGAATGTTCTAATAAGTTATGGAATTGTGGTTTGTGTTAATGATATATGTGTATATGTATATAATTATGAGATTAGTAGAAATATATGAAAAGTGTAATTGAAATGGGAAAACATGATAAGAAAATAATGATACATGAAGTTAATATATGAGTATGATTTTCTGTAATGTATGTTTATAATATTTATTTGTACTACTAAGCTTTCGAGCTTAGTGCGGTTGTGTAAATCGCGCAGGTGAGTAGGTGGTTGATCTGAAGTCAAATCGTTATGCCACGAGAAGGGTAAGAGTATTTCAAGACCAACTAGAAGGTGGTGCATACATGTACAATTTAATTATGTTGTATTTTGATAAAAATGTATTCATATGTATAAATGAATTTTGGTAAAGACAAGATCATTATATATATGTAAGATCATCGAAAGTATAATGATTTTGTAAATGTTCTTTAAATAAAATGTATTATTGTTTGGAACTAGAGTAAAGGTTTTTGATCTGAAATGAAAAGTGACATTCTTATACTTTATATACGTACTGCATGTATACAAGGTATATGTATAGTACTTATATAGAGTATGGAGGTGTTACAGAGATCGAGCATGGCATAACCACTCATAGCCTCGTACCATTTGGTATATACTTGCTATGGGAATCTAAGCTTTTTAACCCAAAGACTAAAGCTCATGTAATTGGCCTAGTTACTTTCCTTTGGTTTTTACCCCAAATATATGTTGTTTGACTATGGTTAATTTGTCTTGGCTTAAATCATGGCTTATTTGGTTTGTTCTTTTTCTAATATGACCTAAGTACATTGTAAGCTCAAAATAAAATTTTCTTTAAAGTCCAAAAGACCAAAACTATTTTCAAAACTTTTCAAGATGGTCTTTGGACATAAGACTTTTCTAAAAACAAATCAAAAATTCTTTTGCTCAAAACCCAAATACTAAGCCCAAAATCCATTTTTTCTAAAATCTTTTTATAATGGGCTTAGAAATAAAATTATTTTCATCCAACCCTTTCTTACAAAGAGCTTGCAAATTATTTAGGTCATTCATGAAATACTAAAAATCAATTGTGGGCCTAGTTTATACTAAGAATAATTAACCATGGGCTTGTTTTTGGCATGAATCATTAGTTACTTTTTCAAGTGAGAAATCTATTTATAGTAAACCTCTTAATTTAGTTTTAATCCAATATAGTATGAAAGCTACTTTAGTTGGTTAAATGGATTAAAACCTAATTAATGGGAATTATCATGAACTGATTTCCATTTTTAAAAATATAACTACTGGTTGAAATGTCCAAGGGAATTATTCGAAAACAAGATACCCCATGTTGGTATTTTGTTAACCATATACCTAGAAAAAGAAATTCGTCATTCGTGTGTGGATGTTATAAGGTTGGAAGGAACGTCCTATTTATCCTTGTTTGTTTATTGTTTGTGCATACATGCATACATATATTTGCATCTCATATCATTAATCCTTTCTGGCTCACAGCCCTGGATTACGACAGTTCAAAAGCTTACAACAATCCGGCCTATACCGGAGAAGAAGAATCTAGCAATGACTCAATCTCTTTTTCACCAAAAGCAATGGAGTCCGAACAAATTCAAAGAATGGTGGACGATGCCCTTAATGCCAAGATGGAAGAAATAAAAGAGGCCCTGGCTGAGACCATGAAGAACCAATTGGCTGCAATTTTAGGAAATCATGCCGAAGCATCTACTAGCACCAAGAAAGACAATGGGAAGACTAAAGTTGGTGAAGTGGCTTTTGATGATGATAAGGTGATCATTGATTATGATGATTGGGCTCAATACTTCCAAGATCCTCAAGACAAAAAGGAGCCGAAGATTATTGAGAAGGCAACTATTGAAAAGACCGAGACATCTGATGTTGAGAAGATGATTGTTGATTTAGAAAAGAAATTTAAAAAGAAACTAAAAACCGAAGAGATGTCCTAGATCGATAAACTATTTGAGCAAGATGAGGAGGTCCCTTATAAGTTCAAGATGCCATCTTTTGCAAAGTTCAATGGTACAGGAAACCCCCATCTCCATGTGAAGTAGTACATCACTGCCATGCAGTCTGCCCGAGCTACTAAAGCTCAAACTCTGAGATATTTCATACTCTCATTGGACCCTGTTGTCCAAAATTGGTTCAACACCTTTGAGAAAAGTACTCAAAAAGATTGGGACATGTTAGACAAGGCTTTCATTAAGCAATATGGATATTTCATCTATTGTTTATATGATATTAGTTAAATGATTTAAGGTTATACAGATTTTATAATTAAAGATTTGTTTTATTAAAATTGGTTGTGGCATTCTTGTATCATATATTTATATATTACATATGTTGGGTGTATGTAGTGTACGTATATAGGGTATAAGGGTGTTACATTTGTTTTAGTATCAGAGCCTAGGTTTGAGGTTCTCAACCTAGGTGGGTTGTCAGGGAAAGAAAATTGAGATTTTTAAATATGGTTTTTAAATATGATACATGCATTGGTACTGGCAATTTTTGATATTTGATGTGGCAATTTCTGCTGTGTTTGCAGATATAGGTAGTTATGGTATCTCAGACACGTCAGTCTGCAGAAGGTAGTGCGGAGAGTGTGGCTCCTGTTAAGGGTAGAGATGGAGCTACAGTTGAGATAGCTGGAGGGGCACTTACTCCTGTGCCAGAGAGACCAGCAGTTGATGAGATTCCACCGGGCTGGATACGGCATATGGTGGAGCTGTTGAGGCAGGCTCCAGTTCAGCAGCTGCCGTAGTCGCAGTTATCGATGAGGAAATATGATAAGTTGAGGAAGTTTAGAGCTGAGGACTTTATTGGTACTACAAACCATGCTGTAGCAGAGCAGTGGCTAGATATAGTCCAGAGAGTGTTCATCCAGCTGCAAGCTACTCCAGAAAAAAAAAAAGTTTGATTATGCCAGATCTCTTTTGTAGAGGGATGCATATGATTGGTGGAAGACGATTCCACATACTTTGGATGATCCACTAGTCCTGACCTATGATGATTTTCTACGGGAGTTAGAGCAGAAGTATACTCCGAGGGAGTATAAGGATGCAAAGAAGATAGAGTTCTTAAGTTTAAGGCAGGATACTAGGACAGTGATAGAGTATGTGATCGAGTTTACCCGGTTGAGTCACTATGCTGATGGGATCATTTCTGATGAGATTGACCAGTGTCAGAGGTTTGAGGAGGGTTTGAGACCCTCCATCATGTGCATTATTGCAGGCTCCCAGTATCAGGATTTTTCCCAGTAGGTTGCAGCTGCCAGGAGTGTTGAGAGAGCACAGGGTCTTGCAACAACTGCTAGGGATGAGGAGACCCGAGCTAGGAGACCCCAGAGTGAGGCAGGGTCTTCATCTATGAAAAGAGGTCGAGGAAGATATTTTTTGAGGTTCAATAGGAGCCAGAGGCAGTCTGGTAGGTCAGTACAGCAGCAGAGGCAGAGATCGAGACCTACAATTTTTGTGGCTAGTGCTCCGACTCCAATAGTTCAGAGGCTAATTCCATATACCTGTGTCCATTATGGTAGGGCACACGGGGGTGCTTGCGGAAAGACAGGTGGACCAACAGTGTGTTATAAATGTGGGTCACCATATCACTTCTTCAGAGATTGTCCAGAGCCACCGGAGGATAGACAGACTGATACTGCAGCTTCTAGACCCAGTGTTAGAGGGGTTCGTGGTGGCAGAGGTTTTAGCAGAGGGGGTAGGACATGGTCTGGTCAGAGAGGATGCTTTACCGCAGGACGTAGACCAGATGAGATAGGGCCATCACAGCAGGTATATGTGATGCAGAGGCAGCCAGATGCTTCAACTATTATTGCTGATACTTTTCTTTATTTGGTACTTCAGTTCTTACTTTGATAGACCTTGGATCAACTCATTCATACATTAGTGTATCCATCTTGTCTGTGACTGATTTGCATTCAGAGTCCCTAGAATTTGATGTTTTGGTGACAAATCCTTTAGGGCATAGTGTTATAGTTAGCAGGGTACACCGAGATAGTCCAGTTGTGGTTCAGGATGAGGAATTCCTCGGTGACCTGATTGAGATGCCTTTCAGGGAGTATGATTTGATTTTAGGCATGGATTGATTATCCAAGCATGGGGCTGTGGTAGATTGTCAGTAAAAGTGTGTTACCCTGAGAACTTGTGATGGTAGAAATGTGATGGTATCTAGTGAGCAGAGACATCTTTCATCCATGTCTGTTTCAGCTGTTTTAGCTAGAAGGATGATTCGGAAGGGATGTGAGACTTATCTTGTTCATGTTGCAGATACCAGAGTAGTTCCCAGCTTCATAGTATATCCACAGTTGTTGAATATCTAGGTGTTTTTCCTAAGGAGTTTTCAGGGATATCCCCTGAGAGAGAGGTTGAGTTTGGTATCTATTTGTTGCCTAGTACCACTCCCATCTCTGTTACTCCTTATCATATGGCACCTGCTGAGTTGAGAGAGTTGAAGGTGCAGTTGCAGGAGTTATTGGATAAAGGGTTCATTTGCCCTAGTGTGTCTCCGTGGGGAGTACCTTAAGATTGTGCATTGATTACCAACAGTTGAATAAAGTGACCATTAAGAACAAGTATCCACTGCCTCGGATAGATGATCTCTTTGATCAGTTGAAAGGAGCAACAGTATTCTCTAAGATTGACTTGAGATCAGGGTACCATAAGTTGAGAGTCAGAGATGAAGATGTACCTAAGACAACTTTCTACACGAGGTATGGGCATTATAAGTTCTTGGTGATGCCCTTTGGATTGACGAATGCACCAGAAACATTTATGGATTTGATGAACAGAGTATTCAGACCCTATCTAGATCAGTTTTTGGTGGTTTTCATTGATGATATTTTGGTGTATTCACATAATGAGGAGGATCATGACAAGCATTTGCGGATTGTATTATAGATTCTAAGAGAGAAGCAGTTGTATGCTTAGCTCTCTCAATGTGAGTTTTGGCTTGATCAAGTGACTTTTCTCTATCATGTGGTTTTAGCACAGGGTATTAGAGTTGATCCAAGTAAAGTTAAGCCTATTTTGAATTGGAGTCCACCGAAGACTATGGCAGTGGTTAGAAGTTTTCTGAGTTTGGCAGGTTATTATCGATGGTTTGTGAAAGGTTTTTCTATGATAGCTACTCCACTCACCAGATTACTTCGGAAGGGAGTTAGATTCATGTGGATAGATTGGTGTCAAGCGAGTTTTGAGCAGCTGAGGGAGATGTTGACTCAGGCTCCTGTCATTACTCTGCCTGTGGAAGATAAACCTTATTTAAGTTGTGTTCTGATGCAGGAGGGTAGAGTCATTGCTTATGCCTCTCGACAGTTGAAGCCACATGAGCTGAATTACACGACGCATGATTTGGAGTTAGCAGCTATAGTTTTTGCTTTGAAGATTTGGTGACATTACTTGTATGGGGAGAATTGTTTCATTTATATATATCACAAGAGTTTGAAATACATGGGTGTTCAGAGAGAGTTGAATCTTCGGCAGAGACGATGGTTAGAGTTGATTAAAGACTATGATTGTTTAATTGATTATCATCCTGGTAAGGCAAATGTTGTTGCTGATGCTTTGACTTGGAAGTCTTTGGCAGGTTTGACTGCTTATTCGCTCTTGTTGCTTGTTGAGTTGAGAGCGTTGCGTGCCAGATTTGAGTCTTGTGATGATGGTGCATTGATGGCTCAGTTACAATTGAGGCCAGTGTTATTGGATCAGATTAAGGAGACTCAGTTGGCAGATGATAGGATTCATAAAACTGTATTGGATTGCCAAAAGGGGGAGAGTTGAGACTTTCATGTGAGAAGTGAAGGCAGTTTATGGTATAGAGATAGGTTGTGTATTTCTAATGATGCAGGACTAAAAAGAGTAATTTTGGAGGAAGCACATCAGTCAGCTTATATATTGCACCCTGGAAGTACCAAGATGTATCAGGATTTGAAATAAAATTATTGGTGGTCAGGTATGAAGAGGGACATAGCAGAGTTTGTATCCAGATGTCTCACTTATCAGAGAGTGAAGGCTGAGCACCAAGTTCCTTTAGGATTACTTTGGCCATTATTAATGCCAGAGTGGAAATGGGAGCGAGTAACAATGGATTTTGTGACTGGATTGCCTTTGATCCAGAAGAAGCATGATGCAATCTGGGTAATTTTTGATCAGATGATGAAGACATCTCATTTTCTTCTAGTTCGGATGGATTATTCTCTTGAGAGATTGGCTGAGTTATATATCAGTGAGATAGTGAGGTTACATAGAGTCCTAATTTCTTTGGTATCTAATCGAGATCCCCGATTTACATCGAGATTGTGGAGAAGTTTGCAAATGCTTTAGGCTCTCGGTTACATTTTAGCACTGCTTTCCATCCTCAGACAGATGGACAGTCAGAGAGAGTGATACAGATTTTAGAGGACATGTTGAGAAGTTGTATCATCGATTTCTCTGGGAGTTGGGACAGATTCTTACCACTGATTGAGTTTGCTTATAACAACAGTCATCAGTCCAGTATTAGAATGGCACCATATGAGGCATTATATGGTAGGAGATGCAGGACACCTCTATGTTGGGATGAGGTTGGAGAAGGTAAGTTGATTGGTCCCGGTTTGATTAGGAAAATAGAAGAGAAGGTAAAGGTGATTAGGAATTGTTTGAAAGCAGCCTCAGACCGACAGAAATCATATTCAGATTTAAAAAGAAGAGACATAGAGTTCAATGTAGGAGATAAAGTATTTTTGAAGGTGTCTCCTTGGAAGAAAATTTTGAGATTTGGCCGCAAAGGAAAGTTGAGTCTTCATTTCATAGGACCTCATGAGGTACTGGAGAGAGTTGGACCAGTGGCCTATAGACTAGCTTTATCCCCTGAGTTGGATCGAATTCACAATGTCTTCCATGTCTCTATGCTTCGAAAGTACAAGCCAGACCCATCTCACATTTTGTCAGTAGATTCAATTGAGGTGAGTCCAGATCTGACTTATGAGGAAGACCAATGGCTATTTTGGCACATGAAGTGAAGGATTTGAGAAATAAGAAAGTGCCACTTGTGAAAGTTCTTTGGAAGAATCATGGTATTGAAGAGGCAACATGGCAAAGTGAACAAATGATGCGGAATCAGTATCTCCAGTTGTTCCAAACTTGAGAGCAGGTAATTTTGAGGACGAAATTTATTTGTAGAGGAGGAGAATTTTAATATCCCAAAAATTTAAAATATATATATTAATTTTTAAAAATTAAATAAATGATTTAAAAGTATATATATATAATTAAGTGAAAAAGAAAAATGTGTATATGATATATATATATGTAGATATACATAATATATATAAGTCAATATTTTAATATGGGTCAAATGTTATATTAATTATTAAAATATTAATTAAGTGGTTAGTGGAAGATGATATTTTTATTTATTAATTAAGTAATATGTTTTTACTTGGTGGAGAGTGAAAGTTGGATAATTTTGTGGTTATTAAGGAGATTAGTTGGATAAAGAGGAGTTGGTGATTATCTTCATCTTCTTCTTTTTCCATTGAAGCCAGCTACCTCCATCAAAGGAAAAGAGAATTTTGCTTCTTGCTAACTCAAGTAATTGAAGGATTTCAAGTATTCAAGTTGGAGTTTTGAGGATTTTCTCCATATTTGGTAAGTTTCTAACTTGTTTCCTTAATTTTCTACGGAAGTTTGTATATGTGTTAATGGTTGTTATTGGTATGTTTGAAGTTCTTTTGGGTAGTTAAATATGAATTTGGGGTTGGATTGAAGAAAAGGTTAAGTTTGGTGAAGAGAATAAGAGTTTTGGGTTGTGTAACTTTTGAGTTGTGAAGTCATGGTTGTAATTGTGTATTTTTGTTTTTAATTGAGTTGTTTTGATGTATATACAAGTATTTTGTGGTATATTGATGGATTTGGTTGAGTTTGAATAGAGTTGAAAAGAGTAATGAAAGATAATTTTGGATGTGACAATTATGTGTTGATATCAGCATTTTTGGCCTGACATGCCTAGTGACACGGCCATGTCTTTAGGCTTGTCGATGGTTCTGTTTTCAGTGTTAGTGACTCATGCAGTGACATGTCCATGTCACTGAGCGTGTCACAGCTTCTATAATGTTGTAGTATTGACATGTACAGTGACATGCCCATGTCCCATGTCACTGAGCGTGTCACAGCTTCTGTAACGTCGTAGTATTGACAGATACAGTGACACGCCCATGTCACTGAGCGTGTCATAGCTACTGTGTTGCAGGAGTTTTGGCACAGGCAGGGATACGCCCATATCTCTAGACATGTCTTATCAGCTGTAATACAGAGCTCTGGATATGGTCATTGACACGACCATGTCACTGAGCGTGTCAAAACTTCTGTGTTATGAGTTTAGGACATGGTCATTGACACGCCCGTGTTGTTGAGCGTGTCATGTGTAGAGTTTGCCCTAGATAGTTCTTTTCCTTATTTTCCTTTGTGTATCTTATCCTTGTGTTGAGAGGTTTTGTTTATACCTGTAAGTGTATCACTAAGTGATTATTTATAATCACATTTGGTTTAGGCTTTGAAGAGACTTGAGTTACCCCAGTACAAGTGTTGAGGAATATCTTGAAAGAGGAGGTTGAAAGTGGTGTTTGTTGCTTTTAGAGGTAAGTACAAACTTTGAATAATTGCTTATATTTACATGACATTGGGACTTAGCACATTTGGTTGGAAAAATGTGTTAAGTTACTTACTACATTGTTGGTGCATGAGTAATATGCTATGATTTGTATAATGTGAACTAAGTAAAAATATGATAATGACCCAAAACGTATGGGTAATGGCTATATTGATATAAGTGAGATATTTGAGGCAATGTGCCTAGTTTGATCATGAGAAAATGAGAAAGAATTAGATAATGAAATTATGAAAGAATTGTGTGCCTAGAATGCTATTCAATTTTAGAGTTTTGTGTTTGGCGGCATGCCTAAGACGTAACAGTCCCTTGAAGCTGGGTTGGGCTTGGTACTTGAGGCCTAGTTAGGATGTTACGTGATGTAGCAATCCCTTGAAGCTGGGTTAGGCCTAGTCCTTGAAGCCTAGTTGGGATGTTACATATGAGGTAATCCTCATTATAATTATAATTTGCCTTCGGGGCTAGACACATGTTGTCATCTTGGACCAAAGCAGTAACTCTGGAATTTGAATAGCATATTAGATCCTTTCGGGCCCATGCTTGTGTTCGCTTTTATATGAATTGTGGAACAATTGAGCAATATATAAAGATATAATGATATAATATTATGAGATATAATATCCTTATGTGTTGTGCATTGGTATTGCATTTGACTATATTGTTATCAAAGTTTGTATCACTAGACTTTTGGCTTAGTGCGATTGTGATTCATCGCGCAGGTGACAGGGTAGATCTGGTTGAGCCGGAGAGTTTGTCTAGACCGAGTCGAGGCTAGACTTGAGATCTTGAGTGTAGAGTTGATTGTTGGACATCAAGATCAGAGATAAACTGCCAGCATGTATATATACTTTATTTTTGTACATATTGACTTCATGTATATTATGTTATATTTTGATGTATATATATGTATATTCCGCAAACTATCAAAAAGTTTTAGATAAACCTTTGGTAATGAAGTTATATATGTGTTTTAGCAAGTAATATTTCATCTATTATTTATATGATATCAGTTAAATAATTTAAGTTTATATAGATTTTATAAGTAAAGATTTGTTTTATTAAAATGGGTTTTGGCATTCTTATATCATATATTCGTATATTACATATGTTGAGTGCATGTAGTGTACGTATATAGGATATAAGGGTGTTATATTAAAACTACCCTTTTATTTTTGAAAAGGTTTGTCTTCTTTTATTTTGAAAAGAAAGATAGTTTTATCTTGAAAACCATTTTTGAGAGAGTCGACACATTAATTTATTTAATTTGATAAAAAATTAAGGAAAAATCCGTTTAGCTGGCTCCAAAAAAAACATATTATTTACACAAAAGGCACTAGTCTGAAATCAATCATGATAGTTCCTAGACTAGGTTTTCAAGTTATAAGTAAAATATGACTTCCCTTTAATAAAACTTTAACTATTAAGAAAAAAATTTATTTCATGTAGTGATAAATAAAATGAATAACATTTTTGAATATGCATGAGCAATTATATGCCATCTATTCAAAGTATAGATAAAGCAAGTAAAATAGAAATTAAATTACAACTCCAAAAATACACAAAGGAAAGCTTTAACTCTAGCCCATACGGATGCTAGGTTAAGTATAAATCCCCAAAAGAGATAAATAGAGTAAAATAAAATAAAAGTAAAGGAAAAGAAGAGAAGAGAAGGAGAACTAATTTTTTGGCTTTTAGGTGGGCTTGCCAATTGGAATGAAATTCCAAGATGTGCCTATATATCCCTTTGAATGGGAATTAGGGCCCTTAGCAGCTTATGCTTTTGATTGCAAAGGGCTTAGTTTAATTTATTATGTTTTGATGATGTTTGGTTTTATTAACTAATTGAAAAAAAAATGAGTTTAAGAGTTACCTTTGGGGATTTCCTCTTGCTTTGCTTGACTTTGGACTTGATGGAAGGTTTGAGCCTTAACTTGGGCTTGATGGAAGGCTTGATCCTTAACTTGGGCTTGAAAGGAGGTTTGAGCCTAAAATTGGCTTGATGGAAGGCTTGGGCCTTGACTTCGGCTTGGCTCAAAACTTTATAAGAAATAAAGAATAGAAGAAGAGAAAATAGAAGAAAAAAGCAGCCATGGAAGCCAAAGTGCAGTCGTCACAAAAAGTAAATTTGGCTGCCACATGTGCCATGAGCTTGGATGGTGCTACGCACACTTTGGCTACCCCTTTGTTGTATGGCAATCGCACAAACAATAGCGCTGCAATTGCCAGGCCAACAAAGCTACCACCATCGTGGCTCAAATTGTTTTCCCTATTCCGGGCATGTTTGACTTTTCCAATTTGCGTGATTCTAGTTGTATTGGATTCATTATCGCATGGGCTTTCATTTAGAAGTAATTTCAAGATTTTCCTTTAGGTTTAAAAATGAGGGTGGGCCTTTTTGGACTCCAATTCATGTTATTCTAGTTGTATTTGAACTGTCATCACTTGCACTTCAATCTAGGTACAAAATTAAGGGTTCATGCAAATGGACAACTTGTAAACCTAGGTATCTTAATTATGGAATCTCAAACCATAAGACCAATATTGTGTTAACTCTTGCTAACGTCTAAAAATATAAAGGAAATCTTCAAATGCACACATCTTATGGTGATGCTTTACCTATCATGGTTGTTGGTGGTATTTTAGCATCTTTAAATTCAATTTTTTTATGTCATAGCTTGTCTACCAATCTTATATCCCATTGATCTATTGGTTGATGATAATTGTAATCTTATTTTTAGATATGTTGTCCATTATCAAATGCCCGAGATGAAGATCGCGAAGAGGCTGAAAGTTGAATGTCTCTTTTCTTTATTTCTCTCTTCCCCATCACCATTGTTAATTGTGTTGCTTATAATGTTGTTTAATGTGATAATCAAGTGTGGCATAGGCGTTTAGGCCATCTTAATTCTCATGTACTCTGCATGTTGCTCAAATCTTATTCACTTGGCAATAAAAACTTCATTTCTATTAGTGCTATTAATTTTGATTGTGCGTCTTGCAAACTTGGTAAAAGAAAAACCCTACCCTTTCCATTACATACAACACGCACAACTAAACCATTTGAACTAATATATACTGATGTCTGGGGTATTGCACAAATAATTGCTAATGAATATTACAAATACTTTGTTACATTCATTAATGATTTCGCTTGATTTACTTGGATTTACATTATTTGGTCTAAAAGTGAGGTCTTCTCTGTGTTTAAAGTTGTTCTTGCTTTACTTGAGAATTCCCCACCAAAATTAAAATCTTGCAATATGATTTCGATGGAGAATATCAGTCAAATGAATTCCAGTCTTTTCTTCAAAATCATGGGATAATATTACAGCATTTTTTCCTTTCACTCCACAACAAATGGTGTGGTTAAAAAGAATAATCATCACCTTCTTGATGCCATTTCAACTCTTTTAATTATCTTTTATTCCACCTCAGTTTTGGCGTGAAGTCTTGCCTACTACTATTTATTTAATAAAAAAGTTACCTTCTCTGATCTTGGACAATATTTTAGGTTATCTTTGCTTGTTTGAGCATGCATTGGATTACTCAAATCTTTATAATTTTTTATGTGTATATTTTATCCATCTTCTTGATCATGAGAGAACCAAATTCATTACACAATTTGTCAATGTGCTTTCTTATATTATATTGGAACTTAAAAAGGATTCTTTGCTATGATCCTCATGCTTTGTACTCGTATCTCTAAGAATGCAATTTCTTTGAGCATCAAACGTTTTTTGCATGCATCATATTTTAGAACCTCCTTTTATGTTTTTTTTTTTGCCATACTAATCCAAGTCTTTGACTTTAGCGCAAAGATTTTAGCCTGATCGTGTTTGTTAACATAGTGACAAATTTGTGACATTGTACAATATAAAATATTTGGCAACGAATTTGCAACTGAGAAGCCATGGAGAATGAAAGACCAACACAAATTCCATTGCTTATTTTAGTGCCATCTTTGTGTGCCAAATAGGTGTTGAATATAGCAATGGGTGATTTTATTGTCGCCATAGTCATTAATAAATGTTGGCGCCAACATTAAGCACCAAAAGTGAATGGGTGTAGCAGCAGTCCAACCCGTCGCAAAATCAGTGATGCTTGCTTGTCGTCATAGTGTTTATTCTACTATTTAAGAAATTAGAATGTTGCAATGATTCCTTAAGGCTGTCATTATGCTATGAAAGTTATCATTAGACCGTCACTATATTAATAGTTTGCATGGGACTAGCAACGGTCTTTGCATCCGTCACTAATCATTAAACATAAAATATAAACCCCAGCCTTCAATCTCACCTTTCTGCATCTCTCTCTCTCTCTGCCACTATCATTGCTAATTAATTACTAAATAGGTGTTGGGGAGTTTATTGAGTAGATGTTGCTACCATATGAGGAGCAGCAACTGGAGTATTTGGAGAGGAAATTTTGTGTGGATGGCCTGATTTTTGAGTTGCCAGTTGTGTGTAGGTGATATTCTTTAAAAGGGTCGAGTCTTGCATTATTGTTCAATTGCTGCATATCAAAATGCAGAGATGTAGCTTGTTTTGCTACTTATTTGTTGTGATGCAGAAGTCCTAAGTTTTTGTTATCATATGAAGGTCCGAGACTTATGTGTTGTTGTTTAGTTGTTATCATACGGGAGCCTTTTTCTAGGTGTAAAGTGTGTAAAGTTGTTTGCTTGTTTTTGGGGAAATCAGTTTCCCAATTATTTGGGCTCATGCGTTTTACTTGTTTGGTTCATCTAGGTAAACAAGAGTGAATTTTTCCCATTGATTGCTATTCTTTATACATATTCCTTTTAGCCATAAAATGATTTTATTAACAAATAAATAATGGAGGAATAATTTTATAAAATAATTATTACATAATTCGACAATTAATTTTATTCACTTATTTTTAACTCCACACTCAAAACTCATTAATTATTATTTGCTACACTTACTATTAATTATTTTTCCTCTGAAAATTTTTAGTGAGATAAAACTAAAATAATGGTATTTTTTAAACTTCAACAATATTATTTACTTCAATAAAAGTAATTGAAAAAATTAATAAAGGGAATTATTACAGTTAATCAATTATGTGAATAATTGATTATCAATAAATATTCCTATATATTCTATTTGCGCTTGTAATGGCACTAGAAGAGGAATTGAATTAGTGAAATGGTTAGGCAATGGAAAACAAAAAATTTAAGAGAGATAGGGAAGAGAAGAGACAGCACAAGAGATTTATAGTAGTTCAAGTTTAATAAATTAATCATACATCCACTTCCCAACGTCAATTAAGGATTTTTATTATACTTGGAGTTTTACAAACTTACGCCCAACTTAATATTTTTTTAACCCACACTAAACTATTATAAGAGTTTTTCTAATGCTCGCTCTAAACATAATGTTTCTACTATACTTAGGAATTTCTATTATACTTGGAGTTTTACAAGTTTACTCTCAACTTGAAATTTTCTAGCTCACAATAAACTATCACAAAAGTTTTCTCAAGGCTCACTTTAAACTTAGCATGAATTTATACTATACTTGAAGTTTTACAAGTTTACTGTCAGCCTCAATTAGGAATTTCTATTATACTTGAAGTTTTACAAGCTTACTCCGAACTTAGCATTTCCTAGATCACATTGAACTATTACAAGAGTTTTTTCTCAAGGCTTACTTTAAACCTAATGTTTAGACTCATACCAAACCAAGTGTTTTCCCAAGGCTAATACTCAAATTTCTTACAAAAGTTTTTTTCCTAGAATAACTCTCAATCCAAATATTTATGGCTCACACTAAACATCTATAATATTATTTTAA
Organism: Garcia nutans; assembly: GCA_947685225.1. Lineage (NCBI taxonomy): Eukaryota > Viridiplantae > Streptophyta > Magnoliopsida > Malpighiales > Euphorbiaceae > Garcia > Garcia nutans. The sequence goes on along the minus strand of CANTUV010000007.1, from coordinate 22,194,930 downwards.
TGGCGAACACTCAACCTTATATAGAATAAAAAAGATCAAAGGTTTAAGAAATAAAATGATAACAATTTAGACACTTTAGCACATTTCTCATTACTTGGAGACTTGTTTGAGGATGTATTTATAGGCCTCAAACTAAATTTGTCCATTGGTGAAGTGGGTAGAAAAGTTTAACTCCAACAACCACAAGATCTCCTTGGATTTCTGTGCTAGACAAACATCGCGATAGTGGAGCCTTTGTCGCAGTTACGATCTTCATTTTTCTAACAGCTACTTCTCACATGGTAGAATCTCATTGCCTCTCCAACTATCCAGTAAAGTCCTCCAATGGCTATATAAATATCATGGTCATCATCTTCGGTCGTGGTTACACTATTCTATTATAGTCATAATCTTCACTGTGATTGCATTTGTCTTCTTGCTTCTAGCCTTTAACTGAGTATCACTATAACATTGTCATAGTTGCGATATTATTATTGCATCCAATTCTCCAGCATGAGCATCATCGCGATCTCCATTGTGTGTTTTTTACTTCATGCTTCAGCATGGTTGTGGGGGCAAAAATAGAGTACAATCACAATGTTATCATCATGTCCAATATCCTGCTCGTAACTCCTGTTAGAATTAATTTTATATTGTTAAAATTAATCATCTAATTAATCATAAGTGTGGGCTAAATATATTTAAATATTAAATGTGTATTGCAGTCAAATTAAGATAGTCAAATTAAAGTTTTGATAAAATTAGGATTGTTGACTATTGAGGTGTCCTACTCGTAATAGGATTATAAGTGTAAAGACCGTTAAGTAATTTCTATTTTGTTGAAGGACCAAAATAGAAATTAATCAATTTATTCAGTTATAAATAAGGGGTCGCGGTCTCTGGGGGAACATAACAATTTTAGAAAACATTACATTCCTTCAGCAGTGCTTCCGCATAACCTAAAGTGTGTATCCCCTGAAAGGCGACAAACCCCAGAATCATCTTCAGCATCAACATACGATGATGTCAGGTACGCAATTCTGCCCTTTGTAATTTAATTTGAATAATCTAGTGATCTATGCATATTTTAGGTTTTAGGGGAATTAGATTTTCTCTCCCTAACAATTGGTATCAGAGCCATATGCTAGGTTGCTAGGTTTTCGGATTAAATTGCCGTGTTTGTTTGATGATTCTAGAATTTAATTGGAATTCGGTTTTTCTGATTATTGTGTTTCTCTAGAATCAATTCGGAATTGTCTTTGGTTTGATTTGGTTTGGATTAATTAATTATGTAATTAATTAATTAATTAAAAAAATTTGAAATTGTTCTTTGAAGAACAGTTTCTTGAATGGTGAATTTCTTCAATTGGGGCATTTGATTTGGGTGATGTTTGATCGGAGTTGGGTCCATCAGTGGCATTAGGAGGGTTAATACCCTCTTTTTGGTGGTCACCGACGAGAGATTAAGGGACTGAGGGTGGCGGTTGAGGGCTATCGACATTTCATTTTCGATTTTCCAGTTCGCGGTTCATCATGCGTTTTTCCGGCCGATTCATTTCGTTCATCGTCGATTGAGGTGGCCAGAGGTGGGGCGAAGGTCAGGCACCTATTCTGAGGTCACCGTTAGGCGTTGACGACGGCGGCGTTTAGGGCGTTCTGGAGAATCAGGTGAGGAAGAGGATGGCAAATTTCCATTTGGTCCTCGTGCTTTTTTGGTCTTAGTCCCTGAAGGATTTTTGTGGTTCGTTTTGGTCCTTCCCAAAATGCCGTAGTTTTGGCAAAACTGCAGTGTTTTGTTTTTTTTTCAGTGGATTTCTAGGCTTCTATGTTGGGCTTGGGCTTCTAGCCTTGGGCTTGGGCTTAAGCTTGGGCTTCTGGTTGTTCAATTTTCTTTTAATCGTCCAATTTCCTGAACAATCCGATATTGAACCTCAAAATTTCTAATAATACTCTTTTAACCCCAAAACTTTAAATTTATTTTAATTTAGCCCGAAATTTCTTTGTAAATTCAATTTAGCCCCAAAATTTCTAGTTTTATTATTTTTTATTCAGAATTTAATTTATTGATTATTTTGGCCCAATTTTATAATTTAGTTATTAAATTAGGTTTGTTAGTGACTAAATTATTTTTCCGGGGGGGTAAATTTATTTGGTGTTTAAAAAAATTACAATTTTTTATTGTATTTTAAAATTTAATTTTATTAAATTGAGTTCGAATTTTGGAATTCTAGTCCTGATTGTGTCTAATATTTTTAGAATAAATTGGTTGAAGCAATATGTCACCAAAGTGACCTCTATTGTGTAAATTAATTTATTTTGCGTATTAGACAGGTGTGATAAAATTCGTTGCGGGTAGTATATCGGCCCAAAGGAATGTTGCTATCTGGCTGAATTGAGAATGCATTGCAGTGATAAATATGTGATAATTATTATGTTTTCATCCATGTAGATAATAAATCGGCCCAAAGGAAGGTTTATTATTTGACAGGATTGAATTGTCAATATTTGATTGTTGCGTTGAGATACCAATTACAGTTAATATTTTATGTCCAAAGATGAGAATATTAATGTTGTGCCCGGTATCTTGTTTCCAATATTTGAACTCTACTTCTGTGTTTTGTTTCATTTTGTGGATAGTGAGCTTATGTCATTTATTTATTATTTTATTTGTTTTCTCTGAATACAGCTAGCATGCCATATAATCCTAACACTGTCTCTATGCTTGAGGGGTCAAATTTTGGTTCATTGAAATCAAGCATGATGATATATCTGGGTTGTATGGACTTAGACCTTGCGTTCAGGATGGACGAACCTGTTCCTCCTACTGAAGTGAGCACGGATGCTCAGTGTAATATCCTCATATATGCCCTAGAAGTTTTGAATGTTGTTGTTGTTGATGTTGTTGTTGTTGTTGTTTTAAATGGGATTGAATGTATATGTTGATTTGAAAGAAAAAAAAAGAAATTGGAAAGTGAATGCTTATGTATATGTGTTTTGGGAGAAAAGAGGGTTTAGAGAGAAATGTATATGTTGTTTATATGATAATATATATAACATATAAGTTGGTCAAGGGAGAGTCAATGCAAGAAGATATTTTCATTTGTGATAGGTGAAATTACTTATATGGGCATATAACAGACAAGAGGTTAGTTAAATGGATAAGGGTATATAGGTAATTGTTTGGTTAAAAACTCTTGGTGGAGATTTAAAGAAGAATTGACTTTGTTTTCTTCATGATTTCTTCTTCTTCTCCATTGTTGGCCGGCTCCTCCAGAGACAAAGAGAAGATCTTGAAGAGTTAAGCTCAAATTGAAGGAAGATTAAGTGATCAAGTGATGATTCAAGAAGTTTATAACTAAGGTAAGTTCTTTTCTTTGATTTCTTTTATTCTTTTGAAGTGGTATTTGAAGTTAATTAGGGTTTGTTGATTTGATGATGAGATGTGTTTATAATGTGTTTTCAAGTTTTAAATTTGGTTTTAAGTTAAGAGTTTAAATAGGTGTTGTTGTTGAAAGTGGTAGATGTTGATTTTGGAAGATGGAGAAGGATGTTGGTTTTAGGGTTTTGAGATAGTATGTGTTTAAATGTTTTGTGGATGTGTTTTAATAAGGTGAATATTGTGATAAACATGTAGAATTTGTGTTTAGAACATTGATTCCATTCATTTAAACCATGCTATTTTGTGTATGATGAGTTTGAGTGCAATTAGAGGAGACTTGTGTATGTTAGGGTTTCAATCCATGAGTGACACGGCCAAAAGCAAGGAGAGACACGGCCAATTCATGAGAGACACGGCCAAGTCAAGGGAATTTTGGCTGTGTTGGGTAGATTTTGAGGAGACACGGCCGTGTTCTATGCCAGTGTGGTCACTGCCAATTTGTTTTGAGAGACACGGCCACAAGCTTGGCCGTGTCCTGTGCCCGTGTTTGCTACTGAAGTGTTGGATTGAGAGACACGGCCACAAGCTTGGCCGTGTCCCTTGGGTGTGTTGGTTACTGTGTTTGGTTTTTGTTCTTCTTAAATGATTGGAATTGAACTTACATTTGATAATGCATATGATATTATATGAACAAGGTTATGTACTATGCATTGTAAGTCTTGTGAATGGTGGTGTTATATGAATAATGTATTTGAAATGTGATACTAATGATGCTATATGTATAATGTGAGTGATATGATGGGGTAATTGATTATGTATACTCGAATAATGAAAGGTTATAACATAAATTGAGATATGAGGCCATTGTGATTGGCAATGATAATTCAAATGACATGTGAAGCCATTGTTATTGGCTATGATGATTCAAATGACATGTGAAGCCATTGTTATTGGCTATGATGATTCAAATGACATGTGAAGCCATTGTTATTAGTTATGATAATTCAATTGAGAATGAAATTGATAAATGAATTGTATAGCTAATGTGTTATTCCATTTTCAGAGTTTGTTATTGGTGGCATGCCTAATATGAGTAACAATCTCTTGAAGTTAGGTTGGACTTGATCCTTGAAGCCAAGTTGGGTTGAAGTTTAACATGTTTTACTCCCCTTGAAGCTTGGTTGGGTCAAATCCTTGAAGCCTAATTGAGATGTTACAACCCTTGAAGCTAGGTTGGATTGGTTCTTGAAGCCAAGTTGGGTTGATACTTAGCATGCTTTGTTCCCCTTGAAGCTTGGTTGAACCTAAATCCTTGAAGCCTAGTTGGGATAATGATAAATGTGATGATTAAACCAAAGTATTAACTCTTATAATGGAATGGCATGTTAGTGTTTTGTTTGGGCCCGAGTCTGTCTTTGTTGTTAATGCGATATCCAAATGTTGAACTAAATGAGTAATGAGATCTATGGTTGCTTTTGTTGGAAGTGTGTTTCATGATTGATAAATTTGTGAATAAAATAATGTTATGAAGTATGATTTGGTAATGTGTGTAATGATATATTGAAAATGAATATGGCTTGAGGAGTTTTGTTGAGATATGAGTTTATGAGAATATAGTATGATGTGTAAAATGTTTATGAATGTGGAATTTGTGAGAATTGTTCTCATGAAGGTTTGGATAGATCATTGAATAGTGATTTGTTAAAATGATGTATATGTATCTGTATATGAGATAGAAATGGTAAGTATAGTTTTGTGAATGTTCTATGTAAATATGTGTAAGATTTATGAGATCAGTAGGAATATATGAAGAATGCTTTGAGAAAGGAAAACAGGGTAAGAAAACAATAAAACATGATGCTAAAAGTATAAGGTATGATCTTTATGTAAAGTATATATATTTTATATTTATTTGTATTACTAAGCTCTCGGGCTTAGCGCGGTGGTGTAATCGCGCAGGTGGTTATGCGGTTGATCTGAAAGTCCAGCTGTTATGCCACGAGAAGGGTAAGAGTGTCTCGAGACCAACTAGAAGGTGATGCATACATGTGTGATTTTAATTATGTTGTATTTTTTATAAGAATAATGATTTTTTTTTTGTAAATGCTCTTTAAATTAATGCAATATTACTTAAACTTGGATAAAGGTTTTTAATTGGAAACGAAAAGTGACATTCTTATACTTTATATACGTATTGTATGTATACTTGGTATATGTATAGTACTTATATAGAGTATGGGGTGTTACAATTATTTTGGTATCAGAGCTTAGGTTCGAGATTCCCGGCCTAAGTGAAATTAAAAAAAAATTTTGAAGAGTTTAAATAGAATTAAAAAGGAAGAGTTTTGAAATGCAATTGGTGATACATGCATATGCATTCACATCTAGGTTGGTCTCGAACGTGGCATTATGTGATTTGTGATGTATCTGAATTACATGAGATAGATGATAGTGCGTAAATGAGGTTTTATATGAAAGCAAATTTTGAAATGTTGATAATTGAAAGGTGATTGCAATATAAAAGAATGATATGGAATTTATAAGTAAAAAGTTTGATTACTGACATGTGTTTGACATATAAAGAAATGGCTAGAAGAATAAAGTTGGAAATGAGTTAAAAACAAAATTAAGATTAAAGTATGTAATCTTTCCTCTACTATTTGAACCTCTTTCTAATAAACTTTATGTTTGGATTTCTAGAAAGAGGAAATATTGTTGGATGGGTAATATGGAAAGATATATTATTTAAATGAAAATAGTACGGTGAATTATTGAATGAGTTGATTGGTATAGATTAAGTGTGATAATTTAAGGTGTGGATATGAAAAGTTAAGGTTTTGTTTAAAAGGAAAAAGAGATGATGTTGGTTAAGTATAAAGAGATATTGGTGTTGTTGTATTGTTATTTTAATGCAAACATGGTGATTTCAATGTTAGCAATGTGATATGTTTGAATATTGTAAAAGCTCATGTAAATGATGGTAATATGTGATATTTAGAGTTTTGGAATGAGCTTAGTAATGGTGAAACATATATGTTTTGATGTTGCTTTGTGGTATATACATATAAGATGTTTTAAAGTTGATATTAAGAGAATGAGATGAATAAATTGAAGTTTAAGGAAACTAGTAAGTTGAAAATCTATAGTTTTAATGGAATGTGGATAAAGATCATTTAGATATTGATAGTTTAATGTATTTAATACATGAGATATACGAAATGAATAGTAGTGCACATGAAAGTATTAAGAATTGGGGGATGAGATTGATAGTAGGAAAATTTGGTTTGAAATAAAAGAAAAGAAAAGGAATTGAGCAAATGAAAATGAGTTACTTTAAGTAATTTGATTGGAAAGGATGAAAATGAATATGAAAGATATGTTAAAGGTATTTAAAGATAAATGTGAGAGAGATATCACATTGGAAATGTGATTAAGATCTTTGTGAAATAATATTATAAGTAGAGTGTATATATTTATTGAATTTAATGAATAACTTAAGTTATGTTAAAAGAATGAGAATGATAATAGTCAAAGGAAAGTGATAAATATTAAATTTGTATAAACTATATGCAAAAGAGAAATTTAATAAATTGCATAATTATGTGTATATATATAAAGGATATGTGAAAGGAATTTTCGACATGAATGTAATGAATATATGTAAGAAAGGTGGGAAGAGAGTCACATTATGAATATGTGTATATAATATGTTTATTATTTTATACCATTGTATGTTTAATGGTATTAGAAATGAGATTGCATATAGTAGTGGATCTAATAGAGATTAAATTTTCGTAGAAGAGATTATGTGATGAAATAGAAAATGAGAATGGATTTGGGTGATATTGAACAGTGGAATTGTTATGGCAATAACTAAATGAGGCGATCATAAGATGTTTTGGAACTCAAAGTATTTGTGTGTAGAAAAATTTTATGTATAAGTGTATAATAAGAAATTGAAAGGAAAGAGTAATGTATTGAAAAAAAAATTTTAGAAAAGATGGATTGGAAATGGAGTAATGAATAAAACTTGTGTAAGATTTGTATATGATTGAAAGTTGGCGTAGAAAATGTTAAAGATAATATTATTGAACATGAGTTAGGTTAATGATGATCAAATAATCAAAAGCAAACTGTTTTGAGATGAAATTTAAAATGTGTTAACTCTTGGTGTAATAAAAGTTTGGAGAATATATATATATAATTTTTGTGATACAATCTAGCCTTATAATCGTAAAGGCTGGAAATCAAATAATAGAAGAACAATATTGATTTACAAACCCCAGGCATGATTGTTAATATATTATGGTAATATGATTTGGTTAGTGTGACTAGTTGATTAGTTTTATTATCTTCAGATTTAGAACTGAGATGATATAACTGTAGTACAGTTTTGGTGAGATTGATAACTATATTTCCAGAAACATGGTTAAAAGATATGATTGGTGAAGTTATATCTTATAATTTCTATGTTTAAAAAAAAATTTAATTATAATTATGAGAGGTAACGCAAGGGAAGAGAATTGTGATAAGGTTTTCAGCTATGAATTATGTGATAGAAAAATAATTATATAAATATAGTAATAATATGTGAAGTGAAGAAATAATAAAAGGAAATGATATGATTGAAACATGTCTAGATGATATGATTGAATAATGAGATGTTCAATATAATTGATGATATATGTGTATACTATCTTGATGTGGTGAGAAACCATGATTGTTGGCAATGATGTTGGAAATGAATTATAATTGAGGTAGAATGCTTAATTGATTATGAGAAATGAATTGTGAAAAGATAAATGAACGGACTTGTCTGCCTCCTGCAGAACCATGCGGACCCATTGTGTTGGGCAACCGAACTTGGACTACCGATCTGGTTGGGGAAAAGTTCGTTTATGAAGCCATAGTGGTTGGCTATACTAATAAACTTTGAATGAGTATGAGAAATGATAATATAATTATTGAAATAATGAAATGTATATTTATAAGCATGATTTTATTGATTGAATTTATGAATATAAAAAGATTAGAATGTGAATATAAATTTGACCTAATGAAATTAGGTTATATATATGTATATATTGTGTGAAATCCAATGATAAATTTCGATAAGTTAACTGTTAGTTTGAATTGAATAAGGTTTAAATGTTAGTATATTGTGATAGATAGATCGATTGATCTGGATTTCGCTAAAGTTGCGAGTCAATATTGAGATATGATACGTACAGTTGTACTAGGAGTGTAAAATTTAAATAGTAATATGTAGGATGTAATATTTTGGCTTATGAATAAACATAAATAAATTGAATTATATCATTTGTTCATGATGAGAAAAAGGGAAATGTTGTTTATCTGTTAAATAAGTTTAAAGGTATTGTACTAATAATTATATTACGTGAGAAGCAAGCTAAAGAAAGTAAGGATATTGTTATCCATTGAGGTTTGGTAAATGTTTATTTTGAAAGTGATTGTAAGAATGGAATAAACAATGCTAAGATATTAATTAATGATTTTTGAGGTTAAAGTTAAGGAAATATCTCTAAAAAGATAAAGTAATAATCTGACTCTAGTACAAAGATAAAGGTTATTAGAGATGTTATGAGTTATCTTGATTGCTTTGTTGAGAAAGTAATAAGATGCAAAGATATATATATATATACCTATACAATGATGAATTATGAATTTCAGAGAAGATGAGTATCTCTAAGGGGGAGAGTAGAAGTTATGAGATTTGATGAAATTATAGTGTAAGAATACGATTGTTTTCATATGAAAATTAAAATGGTGATTTGTTTTAAATGGGTTGTTGTGGTGCTGGATAATTTCGAGGACGAAATTATTTAAGGGGAAGAGAATTGTAATATCCCCATATATGCCCTAGAAGTTTTGAATGTTGTTGTTGTTGATGTTGTTGTTGTTGTTGTTTTAAATGGGATTGAATGTATATGTTGATTTGAAAGGAAAAAAAAAAGAAATTGGAAAGTGAATGCTTATGTATATGTGTTTTGGGAGAAAAGAGGGTTTAGAGAGAAATGTATATGTTGTTTATATGATAATATATATAACATATAAGTTGGTCAAGGGAGAGTTAATGCAAGAAGATATTTTCATTTGTGATAGGTGAAATTACTTATATGGGCATAGAAGAGACAAGAGGTTAGTTAAATGGATAAGGGTATATAGGTAATTGTTTGGTTAAAAACTCTTGGTGGAGATTTAAAGAAGAATTGACTTTGTTTTCTTCATGATTTCTTCTTCTTCTCCATTGTTGGCCGGCTCCTCCAGAGACAAAGAGAAGATCTTGAAGAGTTAAGCTCAAATTGAAGGAAGATTAAGTGATCAAGTGATGATTCAAGAAGTTTATAACTAAGGTAAGTTCTTTTCTTTGATTTCTTTTATTCTTTTGAAGTGGTATTTGAAGTTAATTAGGGTTTGTTGATTTGATGATGAGATGTGTTTGTAATGTGTTTTTAAGTTTTAAATTTGGTTTTAAGTTAAGAGTTTAAATAGGTGTTGTTGTTGAAAGTGGTAGATGTTGATTTTGGAAGATGGAGAAGGATGTTGGTTTTAGGGTTTTGAGATAGTATGTGTTTAAATGTTTTGTGGATGTGTTTTAATAAGGTGAATATTGTGATAAACATGTAGAATTTGTGTTTAGAACATTGATTCCATTCATTTGAACCATGCTATTTTGTGTATGATGAGTTTGAGTGCAATTAGAGGAGACTTGTGTATGTTAGGGTTTCAATCCATGAGTGACACGGCCAAAAGCAAGGAGAGACACGGCCAATTCATGAGAGACACGCCAAGTCAAGGGAATTTTGGCTGTGTTGGGTGGATTTTGAGGAGATACGGCCGTGTTCTATGCCAGTGTTGGTCACTGCCAATTTGTTTTGAGAGACACGGCCACAAGCTTGGCCGTGTCCTGTGCCCGTATTTGCTACTGAAGTGTTGGATTGAGAGACACGGCCACAAGCTTGGCCGTGTCCCTTGGGTGTGTTGGTTACTGTGTTTGGTTTTTGTTCTTCTTAAATGATTGGAATTGAACTTACATTTGATAATGCATATGATATTATATGAACAAGGTTATGTACTATGCATTGTAAGTCTTGTGAATGGTGATGTGTTATATGAATAATGTATTTGAAATGTGATACTAATGATGCTATATGTATAATGTGAGTGATATGATGGGGTAATTGATTATGTATACTCGAATAATGAAAGGTTATAACATAAATTGAGATATGAGGCCATTGTGATTGGCAATGATAATTCAAACGACATGTGAAGCCATTGTTATTGGCTATGATGATTCAAATGACATGTGAAGCTATTGTTATTGGCTATGATGATTCAAATGACATGTGAAGCCATTGTTATTAGTTATGATAATTCAATTGAGAATGAAATTGATAAATGAATTGTATAGCTAATGTGTTATTCTATTTTCAGAGTTTGTTATTGGTGGCATGCCTAATATGAGTAACAATCTCTTGAAGTTAGGTTGGACTTGATCCTTGAAGCCAAGTTGGGTTGAAGTTTAACATGTTTTACTCCCCTTGAAGCTTGGTTGGGTCAAATCCTTGAAGCCTAATTGAGATGTTACAACCCTTGAAGCTAGGTTGGATTGGTTCTTGAAGCCAAGTTGGGTTGATACTTAGCATGCTTTATTCCCCTTGAAGCTTGGTTGAACCTAAATCCTTGAAGCCTAGTTGGGATAATGATAAATGTGATGATTAAACCAAAGCATTAACTCTGATAATGGAATGGCATGTTAGTGTTTTGTTTGGGCCCGAGTCTATCTTTGTTGTTAATGTGATATCCAAATGTTGAACTAAATGAGTAATGAGATCTATGGTTGCTTTTGTTGGAAGTGTGTTTCATGATTGATAAATTTGTGAATAAAATAATGTTATGAAGTATGATTTGGTAATGTGTGTAATGATATATTGAAAATGAATATGGCTTGAGGAGTTTTGTTGAGATATGAGTTTATGAGAATATAGTATGATGTGTAAAATGTTTATGAATGTGGAATTTGTGAGAATTGTTCTCATGAAGGTTTGGATAGATCATTGAATAGTGATTTGTTAAAATGATGTATATGTATCTGTATATGAGATAGAAATGGTAAGTATAGTTTTGTGAATGTTCTATGTAAATATGTGTAAGATTTATGAGATCAGTGGGAATATATGAAGAATGCTTTGAGAAAGGAAAACAGGGTAAGAAAACAATAAAACATGATGCTAAAAGTATAAGGTATGATCTTTATGTAAAGTATATATATATTATATTTATTTGTATTACTAAGCTCTCGGGCTTAGCGCGGTGGTGTAATCGCGCAGGTGGTTATGCGGTTGATCTGGAAGTCCAGCTGTTATGCCACGAGAAGGGTAAGAGTGTCTCGAGACCAACTAGAAGGTGATGCATACATGTGTGACTTTAATTATGTTGTATTTTTTTATAAGAATAATGATTTTTTTTTTGTAAATGCTCTTTAAATTAATGCAATATTGCTTAAACTTGGATAAAGGTTTTTAATTGGAAACGAAAAGTGACATTCTTATACTTTATATACGTATTGTATGTATACTTGGTATATGTATAGTACTTATATAGAGTATGGGGGTGTTACACTCAGAGGGTTCAATATGAGAAGTGGGAGTGTTCTAACCGCTTAGGTCTTATGATCATGTAGTAGAGAATCCCAGAGCATGTTCGAGGAGCCATTTCTGCTGAGGAAAGTAATGCTAAAAACTATGTTGCTGAGCTGGAGAAGGTCTATGTCAAAAATGACAAGGTCGAAGTGGGGACGCTTTTAGCAAAACTCACCTCCATAAGGTATGCTGGCAACGGTAGTGTTCGGGAGCATATACTGAGCATGTCCCAAATAGCCAAGAGGCTAAAGGTCTTGGATTTGGTTTTACCAGATGATCTATTAGTCCATCTAGCTTTGAATTCTCTTCCACCGCAGTATGGGCAGATCAGGACTTCATATAACTGCCAGCCGAGCAATGAGCTGCAAATGGACTCTTAACGAGCTCATTGCTCATTGTGTGGATGAGGAGGAAAAGTTGTTGGCTACTAAGAGGGAAAGTGCTCATCTGGTCTCTTCAGCAGATAAGGGCAAGAACAAGAAAAGAAAGAAGACTGCTGAGAATAAGACTGCTGAAAAAGGTCCTGTGCAAAAGAAGCCTAAGGAATTAAAATGCTTATTTTGCAGCAAGTCTGGACACTTAAAGAAGGACTGTCCTAAATACGCCACATGGCGTGTCAAGAAGGGTAAGTACCTTGTTTTAGTCTTTTCTGAGGTTAATTTAACTTCATCTCCTAGAAACATTTATTGGATGGATTCTGGTGCTACCGCTCACATAAGTGTTTCATTGCAGGGTTGCCTGAGCTACCGAAAGCCAACTGACGGTGAAAGATACGTCTATGTGGGAAATGGCGAGCCGGTGAAAGTGGAGGCAATTGGGCATATTAGATTGTGTTTAAGAACTGGATGTTTTTTGGATCTTGTAGATACTTTTGTTATTCCGATATTTAGACGAAATTTAATTTCTATTTCTTATTTGGACAAATCTGGTTTTACTTGTTCATTTGGAGATAGTTTATTTACTTTATCTATGGATTCAAAAATTTTTGGTACTAGCTTCTTGAATGCATGTGATAATCTATATATGTTGGATATTAATGATTCTTATAATGAAACCCTGCAGGTTAGTACTATAGGTACCAAAAGGAAGCGAAATATAGATAATTCAGCTGAACTTTGGCACAGACGTTTGGGTCACATATCCAAATCTAGAATAGAACTTCTTGTGTCAGATGGTATCCTAAACACACTTGATTACATAGATTTGGACTCCTGTGTTGAGTGTAGGTAAATAGACTAAACAAAAGAGATTAGGTGCCAACAGATCATCGAACGTCTTAGAATTGATACATACGAATATCTGTGGTCCATTCCCTACAGCAACAAGGAATGGCCAAAGATACTTTATATCATTTATAGACGATTACTCATGTTACGGGTACCTATATCTCATTCATGAGAAATCTGAGTCTCTAGACGTTTTCAAATCTTATAAGGCCGAAGTTGAAAACCAACTCGGAAAGAAGATTAAATCTGTTAGATCTGACCGTGGAGGTGAGTACTATGGTAGATATGACGGTTCAGATGAACAACGTCCAGGACTATTTGCTATTTTCCTACAGGACTGTGGTATAGTCCCTTAATACACCATGCCTGGTACACCCAGCATGAATGGTGTATCTGAGAGACGTAACAGGACTCTTATGGATATGGTAAGGAATATGATTAGTCATTCTTCCTTGCCTAAGTCTCTGTGGGGAGAAGTATTGAAAACAACAGCTTGTCTTCTTAACAAAGTACCAACTAAAGCAGCTACAAAAACACCTTATGAGCTTTGGACTAGACGCAAGCCCAGTATAAAGCACCTTCATGTTTGGGGATGTCCTGCTGAGGCTAGGCCTTATAGGCCTAATGAGACAAAATTGGACTCCAAAACTGTTAGTAGCTACTTTGTTGGTTATTCTGAGCGATCTCGGGGTTTTAAGTTTTATAATCCTACTTCTAGATCTATTTTTGAGACAGGAATTGCAAAATTCTTTGAGGATGTTGATTTTGGGGGGAGAAATAAGGTTAGAAACATTGTCTTTGAGGAGGGATCAAGTCAGGAACACTTAGTGTCGATTCCCATCATTGCTCCTAGCAGTGTTTTGGTTCCTACGCCTGTCACTATTCCAGAAGCACATCAAGTTCCAATACAAGACAATGTTGAACAACTTCCTCATCAGGATGAAGAAGTCATTCTTCCTCAAGAACAAACTCAACAACCTCAAGAATTTGAGCCAGAACCTGTGCCTTTAAGGAGGTCCACTAGAGAGAGAAGAAATGCTATTTCAGATGATTATGTAGTATGTCTTCAGGAACATAAGGACACTATAGACATAGTGGAAGATGATCCAATCAGCTTTCATCATGTCATGCAGGATCCCAACTCTCACAAGTGGATTTAGGCAGTGGGTGAAGAATATAAATCTATGCAAGACAATCAAGTTTGGGATCTTATCCCGTTACCTGAAGGAAAGAAACCTATTGGTTGCAAATGGATATTTAAGACCAAGAGGGATTCTAATGGTAATGTGGAAAGATATAAGGCTCATCTTGTAGCTAAAGTCTTCACTCAGAAAGAAGGGATTGACTATAAAGAGACCTTCTCTCCAGTATCATCGAAGGACTCTTTTAGGACAATCATGGCTCTAGTTGCACATTTTGATCTTGAGTTACATCAAATGGATGTGAAGACTGCGTTTCTCAATGGAGACATTGATGAAACCATCTATATGGTGCAGCCAGAAAACTTTGTGTCTGGAGACCCAAAGCGACTGGTATGTAGATTAAAGAAATCCATTTATGGACTCAAGCAAGTTTCTCGTCTGTGGTACTTCAAGTTCCATGAAGTAGTTGTCTCTTTCGGTTTTGAGACAAATGCTGTGGAAGATTGTGTGTATCACAAGTTCAGTGGGAGTAGGTTTATCTTTTTGGTCTTATATGTGGATGACATATTACTTGCTACTAACTGTAAGGACTTGCTGTACGAGACCAAAGTCTTTCTCTCAAAACACTTTGAGATGAAAGATTTAAGTAAAGCTTCTTTTGTATTAGGGATTCAAATACATCGAGACCGTACTCGTGGTATTCTTGGATTATCACAAAAGGGCTATATTGAGAAAGTGCTCAAGAGATTTAGTATACACAACAGCAGACCAGTTGATACCCCAGTTGCTAAAGGAGATAAATTCAGTCTTGATCAGTGTCCAAAGGGTGAACTTGAGATTTAGGAGATGTAGAAGATTCCTTATGCGTCAGTAGTTGGGAGTCTGATGTATGCTCAAGTTTGCACTCATCCAGATATTTCATTCATAATTGGCATGTTAGGGCGATATCTCAATAATCCAGGAATGGATCATTGGAAAGCAACCAAAAGAGTCTTGAGATATCTTCAGAGAACGAAGGGACATATGCTCACATACAGGAGATCAGATCAGCTTGAGATCATTGGGTATACTGATTCTGATTTCGCGGGATGCCAAGACAGTCGAAAATCCACTTCAGGCTACATATATCTCTTGGCTGGTGGTGTTATTTTTTGGAAGAGTGTGAAACAAACTCTAGTAGCTACCTCCACCATGGAAGCAGAATTTGTAGCAACCTATGAGGCATCCAATCAGGCAATCTGGCTGAGGAACTTTGTCACAGGGCTGCGCATTGTGAATGACATTGAAAGGCCATTAAAGTTATACTGTGATAATAACTTGTCAAAGAAGTAGGCACCAACCATTTTTTGTCAAAAATGGAGGTGCCTAATTAAGGGGATTGTCAAAAATGGAGGTGCCTAATTTAGGACATTGTCAAAAGTGGAGGTGCCTAAATTTGGGGAATTGTTAAAGTCAAAAATGGAGGTGCCTAATTTATTG
This sequence comes from Garcia nutans, assembly GCA_947685225.1. Classification (NCBI taxonomy): domain Eukaryota; kingdom Viridiplantae; phylum Streptophyta; class Magnoliopsida; order Malpighiales; family Euphorbiaceae; genus Garcia; species Garcia nutans. The sequence goes on along the minus strand of CANTUV010000007.1, from coordinate 22,179,059 downwards.
ACTAATTTCACCAACCCATGTTTTTGAAGCCTATATAAACCCATCCACTTCATTTGGAAGATACACCTTAAAAATTGAAGAAGTAAAGAGAAGAGAGTGTCTTTGAGAGAATTTTGTGAGGAAAAATTCTTGTTCATAATTGAGTGAGGGTTGTGAGTGTTTGTAAACACATTGTATTTTTCTCCTTAATATAAGTCTGCAGCAGCTCAGGAGACGTAGGCATAATTGGCCGAACTCCGTTATCAAATTCTGTGTTAATATTCCGCATTCATTTTTTGCTCTCCTACTAATCTGGTTTAAGGGAATAGAGTGGTAATCACCTCAATTTCCCAACAACTGGTATCAGAGCTTTGGGTGATAAATTCTGTCAATTTTTGCAAAGTTACTATTCACGTGAATAGTGAATTTCGTGAATAGTAAAATTTTATCGGCAGTTTCGATTTGTCGACAAAGGTGTCCTAGTACACGGTGGTTCGCAGAAATAGTCAGAAACGATCCAAAGGAGTCCAGATTCGAGTGGGAGCGATGGCTGCAGATGAAGGAAAAGTGAGAATTGAAAAGTTCGACGGTGCGGACTTTGGCTTCTGGAAGATGCAGATTGAAGATTATCTGTACCAGAAAAAGTTATATCAACCTCTCTCAGGAATAAAGCCAGAAGGCATGAAGGATGAAGAATGGAATCTTCTCGACAGACAAGCCCTTGGAGTTATTCGATTGACATTATCACGAAATGTTGCTTTCAACATCGCCAATGAAAAGACCACAGCAGGTCTAATGGCGGCTCTCTCCAACATGTATGAAAAGCCATCAGCTTCAAACAAAGTTCATTTGATGAAGCGGTTATTCAATTTGCAAATGGCAGAAGGGGCATCAGTGGCCCAACACCTGAATGAATTCAACACAATCACAACCCAGTTGAGTTCCGTAGAAATTGAATTCGATGCTGAAATTCGGGCTTTGATTCTCTTATCATCTCTACCAGATAGTTGGAATGCTACCGTTACAGCGGTTAGCAGTTCATCGGGAAAAACCAAATTGAAATTCGATGATGTTCGGGATCTGGTGTTGAGTGAAGATATTCGACGAAGAGAATTGGGTGAAGCATCTACCTCTTCAGCTTTACACACAGAATCTAGAGGGAGAACTTTAGAAAAAAGTTCATATCGTGGCAGATCAAAATCTAGAAGAGACAAATCTAGATCGGGGAAGAAAGATTTCAAGTGTTATAACTGCGGCAAGAAGGGTCATTTTAAGAAAGATTGCCGAGCACCAAAGAAAGATAGCGGTGCACAGGGATCTGCAAATGTGACCGAGGAAGCAGGTGATGCCATGATTCTAAGTGTCAACAGTCCAATTGAATCATGGATTTTAGATTCTGGGGCATCTTTTCACGCTACCCCATGCCAAGAAATCATGGAGAACTACGTCAATGGTGATTTCGGGAAGGTTCATCTAGCTGATGATGAAACCTTAAAGATCGTAGGAAAAGGGGACGTCCGATTAAAGTTGTCAAATGGGAATACCTGGAAGCTGCAAGGAGTGAGACATATTCCTAGTCTTAAAAGGAATTTGCTCTCTGTAGGACAACTTGATGAAGATGGTTATGGTACAACCTTCAAAAGCGGTGAATGGAAGATTACCAAAGGAGCACTCGTCATTGCCCGTGGTAAGAAGACTGGCACTCTCTATGTAACCTCAAACTTAGAGAATGTTATTTCAGTAGCAGATGCAGATGAAAAATCAAACCTATGGCACCAAAGGCTTGGCCATATGAGCGAGAAAGGGATGAAGACGCTTTTGTCAAAAGGAAAGTTGCCGGAACTGAAAAGTATCAATGTCGGCCTATGTGAAGATTGTATTTTTGGAAAACAAAAGAAGGTCAGTTTTTCAAAGATTGGCAAGACACCCAAGGCAGAAAAATTAGAGTTGGTCCATACCGATGTATGGGGACCGTCTCCAATTCCATCTCTTGCAGGCTCATTGTATTACGTCACATTCATTGACGATTCAACAAGAAAGGTATGGGTGTATTTTCTGAAGAAGAAATCAGAAGTCTTTGATACATTCAGAAAATGGAAGGCCATGGTAGAAAATGAAACTGGTTTGAAAGTCAAGCGATTGAGGTCTGACAATGGAGGAGAGTACAGAGATAGAAGATTCAGAGAATTTTGCGCAAACAGCGGAATCAAGATGGAGAAAACAGTTCCCATGACACCGCAGCAGAATGGTGTAGCTGAGCGCATGAACAGAACTCTGAATGAACGTGCCAGAAGCATGAGGATACATGCTGACTTGCCCAAGAATTTATGGGCTGAAGCTGTCAACACCGCTGCCTACCTAATCAACCGTGGGCCTTCAGTACCTTTAGATGGTGAAATACCAGAGGAAGCATGGAGCAAAAAAGAGGTAAACCTTTCACACTTAAGAGTGTTTGGTTGTATCTCTTACATACATATAGATTCTGCTGGAAGAAGTAAATTAGATGCCAAGTCAAACAAATGTGTCTTTGTTGGATATGGTGGTGATGAGTTCGGTTACCGATTTTGGGATTATGAAAATCACAAGATCATTAGAAGCCGGAATGTCATATTCAATGAGAATGTAATGTACAAAGACAGATTAAATGCAGAATCAAATAGCTCCAAGATAGATGTTGAAAATAAGGAATTTGTTGAGTTCGAGGATATTTCTGGAAATGATGTTCAGAATAGTCCTGAAGTAGAGGAGCCAAGCATGCCGGAATTGAGGCGCTCCTCCAGAATTACAAGACCAATCCAACGTTACTCGCCTTCTTTGCATTACTTGTTGCTGACAGACAATGGTGAACCAGAGTGCTACAATGAAGCAATACAAGTGGAGGATTCAATCAAGTGGGAGTCTGCCATGAAAGATGAGATGGACTCACTCATGTCAAATCATACATGGGAATTAGTTGAACTACCACAAGGCAAGAAAGCACTCCACAACAAGTGGATTTATAGGATCAAAGAAGAGCATGATGGAAGTAAACGCTACAAAGCAAGATTGGTTGTAAAAGGTTTTCAACAAAAGGAAGGTATTGACTATACTGAAATTTTCTCTCCAGTCGTGAAGCTTACGACAATCAGACTGGTATTGAAAATTGTAGCCGCAGAAAATTTACATCTTGAACAATTAGATGTAAAGACAGCATTCCTTCATGGAGATTTGGAGGAAGAGATCTACATGAAGCAACCAGAAGGCTTCATTAAGGCAGACAAGAAAAATCTAGTGTGCAAGTTGAAGAAGAGTTTATATGGTCTAAAACAAGCTCCTAGACAGTGGTACAGAAAGTTTGATAGTTTTATGAGCAGCAGCGGTTTCACAAGATGCCAAGCAGATCATTGTTGCTACATCAAGAAGTTTGACAATAGCTTTATTATTTTATTGTTATACGTCGATGATATGCTCGTTGCAGGTTCAGACATGCAAGAGATTAAAAATTTAAAGCAGAAATTGTCAAAACAGTTTGCAATGAAAGATCTGGGTGCTGCAAAGCAGATTCTTGGAATGAGGATCAAGAGAGACATGAAGTCGGGGACTTTGATGTTATCACAGGCTGAGTACATAACCAAAGTACTAGCCAGATTCAACATGCAAGATGCTAAATCAGTGAGCACACCTTTAGGTGTTCATTTCAGACTCTCCAAAGAACAGTCACCGAAGACTGAGGAGGAACGTGCACACATGACGAAGGTGCCATATGCCTCAGCAATTGGGAGTTTGATGTATGCCATGGTTTGTACCAGACCAGATATTGCTCAAGCAGTGGGAGCTGTTAGCAGGTACATGAATAATCCAGGCAAGGCACACTGGGAAGCAGTCAAATGGATTCTCAGATATCTTCGAGGTACCACAGATAAGGCGCTTTGTTTTAAAAGTGGAGATACGACACTAGCAGGTTATGTGGATGCTGACTTAGCTGGAAATGTTGACGTTAGAAAGAGCACTACAGGGTATGTCTATACTCTAGGAGGTACCGCAGTGAGCTGGGTCTCTCAATTACAGAAGATAGTTGCTCTCTCCACAACTGAAGCAGAATATGTCGCTGTCACGGAAGCCAGCAACGAAATGGTTTGGCTCCAAGGTTTCTTGGAGGAGTTGGGCAAGAAGCAAGAAAACAATATCTTGCATTGTGACAGTCAGAGTGCCATACATCTAGCGAAGAATCCGTCTTTTCATGCCAGAACGAAGCACATACAGTTGCGGTATCACTTTATCAGGTCACTTCTGGAAGATGGGATTTTGAAACTTGAGAAGATTAGTGGAACTCAAAATCCGGCAGACATGTTGACGAAGACGGTGACTATTGATAAACTGAAGCTGTGCTCAGCTTCAGTTGGCCTATACTAGTATCAAGGTCGTAGAAGAGCTGTTGCATTGATCAAGGTGTGAAGACAGATTGAAATCAGTCTTCAAGTGGGAGATTGTCAAAGAAGTAGGCACCAACCATTTTTTGTCAAAAATGGAGGTGCCTAATTAAGGGGATTGTCAAAAATGGAGGTGCCTAATTTAGGACATTGTCAAAAGTGGAGGTGCCTAAATTTGGGGAATTGTTAAAGTAAAAAATGGAGGTGCCTAATTTATTGACTAATTTCACCAACCCATGTTTTTGAAGCCTATATAAACCCATCCACTTCATTTGGAAGATACACCTTAAAAATTGAAGAAGTAAAGAGAAGAGAGTGTCTTTGAGAGAATTTTGTGAGGAAAAATTCTTGTTCATAATTGAGTGAGGGTTGTGAGTGTTTGTAAACACATTGTATTTTTCTCCTTAATATAAGTCTGCAGCAGCTCAGGAGACGTAGGCATAATTGGCCGAACTCCGTTATCAAATTCTGTGTTAATATTCCGCATTCATTTTTTGCTCTCCTACTAATCTGGTTTAAGGGAATAGAGTGGTAATCACCTCAATTTCCCAACATAACTCAGCAGTTTTATTCTCCAACAATAACAGAAGCTCTTCTCAATCGAGACACATTGGGATAAAGTTTCTAGCTGTGAGGGAGAGAGTACAGAGTGGATAGATATTCATAGAGCATATTGGAATGAACTCCATAATTATGGATCCGTTCACTAAGGCTGTGATACCGAAAGTTTTTCATGAGCACACTGCTCATATGGGTGTCACATTATTTGAGACTATTTAGTTTCAGTGAGAGTTTGTTCATTAAGTTTGCATTAAGTTTTATGCATGCTCTCTTTGACATTGGATATATTTTATAAAGTACATTCAGTTTCTGCAGAAAAATGAGTTTTTCTTTCATTTTATTATTTGTTTTACACTCTGTATTATATTTATGTTTGATCTCACTTAAGATTGACCAGTTGGAAACATGCATGATTAGATCACATTACATGTAGTTTTCATGCTACACTCCTATTATTGATCTATGTCATTTGAGAGTATTGGTAATGTGATTGATGATGGTTTGAGTCACGATGAATGTAGCGACTGGCCCTTCAGTCCTTTATCGATATAATCAATGGACAAGATTGTTTGAGACACCTTCAGTATGTCTGCTTTTATGAGCTCATTAAAGTATATACATTTACATTTAATATATGTTAGCCCAAGTGGGAGATTGTTAGAATTAATTTTATATTGTTAAAATTAATCCTCTAATTAATCATAAGTGTGGGCTAAATATATTTAAATATTAAATGTGTATTGCAGTCAAATTAAGATAGTCAAATTAAAGTTTTGATCAAATTAGGATTGTTGACTATTGAGGTGTCCTACTCGTAATAGGATTATAAGTGTAGAGACCGTTAAGTAATTTTTATTTTGTTGAAGGACCAAAATAGAAATTAATCAATTTATTCAGTTATAAATAAGGGGTCGTGGTCTCCGGGGAACATAACAATTTTAGAGAACATTACGTTCCTTCAGTAGTGCTTCCGCATAACCTAAAGTGTGTATCCCCTGGAAGGCGACAAACCCCAGAATCGTCTTCAGCATCAACACAATTCTGCCCTTTGCAATTTAATTTGAATAATCTAGTGATCTATGCATATTTTAGGTTTTAGGGGAATTAGGTTTTCTCTCCCTAACAACTCCCACTTTGAATTATGTCGTATTGTAATTTTCTTTGAACCATGCAAAAGCCCATGTCACGGTCGCCACTACCCTTTTGCGATCGAGACTTATGCATCTTCTAAGAAATTTAGTGATTCTACAATTCTTTTTTAACTTCAGTTTGTTTTAATTTATTTGCCTATCACATAAACACTCAATGAAGCATTAGAATACTTCAATTTTTTTGCTAAGATCAAAATCAAGATTGTCCTAAGCCTAAGTTAATAATTTCTAATGTATATATGTAATATATAAATTGCCATTAACTTAATGGTAAGAAAAGGATTAAATATTTATTTTGGTGCTACAAAAGGAGCCTTTGACCAATTATGTTTCTTAATACTTTGAATCTATATTGTAGATCAAAGAAGGAGGATGGGCTTAAAAGGTTTCATGCTTTCAAATGTATTTTGTATTGATTGCATGTTATGGAGTATGAGGGTATGCATTAATTTTTATAAATGTATATGAATGTTTATTGTGAATATATATATATATATGTTAACTAAATACTTAATAAAAAATTGATATGAATCAATGAGTACACCTTAGTGTCCATTTAATGCAATTCTCATAATGTAATGAGAATTTTATTGAATTGTCTCATTTAGGCAATTTGAGAATGTATAATTTATGTGATTGTTATATGACCCATTTTCTTTTTATGTATACGTCTTTAGCAATATCTTGTAATGTTCTTTAAGTGTGTGTTAGGTATAATGCTATTGTCCATCTCATGTACTTGAAGAACTAAGGGGAGATATTATCGAAATTTCTACATGATTATGGATGGTCATATAAATGTAAGCATTCCTAAATGGGATAGTTCCTTACCTGTGGTAATATAAGGAGGTTACTAATTAGTAATAATATAAATGTATATTAAATATGTTATAAAATTTTAGTTTTGTGAGCTTAGGAAAAATTCCTAAAATGGATAATGGAAATATGTAGATGCATCAAATACTTGATCAACATGGACTTATTAGCGCAAATTATGTTGCTAGTGTTGCAAACTTCAATTTGTTAGTAGTCAAGTTGCATTTATGGATAGGAATAAAATTAGATGCGCTTGTAGTAAGTGTCATAATAGAAAGTGCCTTTCTGTAAATGATGTGCACTTGCACCTATTAAATTTTAGATTTGTGTTGAATTACTAGAAATGGAACCAAAATGGTGAGCGATATATTTGTAGAAGTAACGATAAAGAATCATATTTTGGAACATCACTGGTTATGGTTAAAATTGATAATACATATTGTGAAATGGTTATGGATACTGGTGGAAAGGCTTTTGAATAAGGGGAATAGGAAGAAAATCCAAATTCTGAAGCACAAAATAATTATGACATGTTAGCTGAAGCGTGGCCAAGTTGTGAACAGTATTCTCAATTTTCGGTTGTTGCTCGTATGTTATATGTGAAAGCAGAATATCATTTTTTTTTAAACAAGTTATGATGACTTTGTCCAATTTGTGGAAGAGATTATTTCCAAAGATAACAAGATAGTTAATGATTTTTATACTATGAAGAAATAGTTAAGGAACAAATAGTTACAGGAAAACACAAGAAAAAAATCTCATACAAGAAGATGCACTATTTTCATCTAATAATTTCAAGGTTACCACGGTTGTATGCTTTTAAGGCTTCCGCCTCATGTACGAGATGGCACGATGAGCATCTTTAAGAAAGTGATATAATGTTTTATACTTCTAATTCAGAAATATGGGCGCATTTTGATCACTCTCAATCATTATTTGCATCTAAGAGCCAGAATGTTAGGTTGACTTTATGTACTGATGAATTTCAACCATTTGGTCACTCTCAACCATTTGGTCACTCATTAAGAATATTGTTAGAAATATATTAACATTGTAATGAATATAGAAGGAAAAACCAAGGATAAAGCAAATAGAAGGGAGGATTTGAAATTGTTTTGTTGAATGAAGGAATTAGAGAAGAATGTGGACATAGGAAAATATCCAAAAGCTTATTATACTTTGGATAAGTCTTAAGAAAAAAATTATTTGTGAATGGTTAAAGAATATCAAATTTCCAAATACACGACAGTTAAAAAAAATTCAATTATACGCTGACAAAGGTTTCTGCTTGCAAAACTACGGAAGCTGGGTCGAAGGTTTTTACGAATCAATGGGACTAAAATACTATTCTTTTACATAGACTCGTATATGTGTGTGTATTCATTAATTAAATGTAACAGTAGAACAAGTATTAAATTAAAATTAAGTATTTTAATTTTAATTTTTTTATTGATTATGATCTAGAAATAAAAAGTCATATAAATTATGTTAAAAAATAAATTTTATTTATATTTATTTTTCGTGAAATATAAATTATAATGGATTGTATTTTATCTAAATCGTGAGTATATTCATTTATATATCATATATATTTCATATAACATGATTAACATGACAAATTACATATAAAAAAACATATAACATATAACATGAGTAAACCTTTAGTACACTTATATATAACATATATCCACATATAACTAGATACATATCCACATATATTATTAGTTATATATATCTTGTTATATATATAATATATACCTATATATACTATTATTTTATAATATATACTCACCTATATTGTTATTCTTTTTAAATTCAACACATATATCGAATTATATGTAATATATATCTATATATTATTATTTTATTTTTCAAACACAATATATATATCTAATTATATATAACATATATCTACATATACTATTATTTTTTTTCAAATTCAATACATATATGTGATTGTATCTAACATATAATCACATAACAACTAAAGATATAACAGTTATATATTTTTTATTTTCTTACAGTTCAATATATATATCTAGTTATATGTAATATATATCAACATATAACTAAATATATAATTTTTATATAATATTTTTATATATAAATTAAAATTGATTAAATAATTAAAATCATTTGTCACTCAAATTAGATTGATTAGAATTTTTTAAAAAAATATATTTTATTAATAATCAAAATGCTGGCACCAGGAACAAAAAAAACAATATACTATTTACATAATACAAAACTGAAAATTTACAAAAACTATTTTTTTATGTATTTTATCAAACATTTGATATACATTTAGGTTGAAAAATAAAAAAAATAAAAAAAAAACCCCAATTACTACCGTTCAAACTCAAAACACAATTCAAACAACAAAAAATAAAAATATTTACAAACAAAAAAAACCAAAAAATAGGAAATAGGAATATGTTGAAGGTATGTGCTATCAAAGCACCAGGTTTCATATATTTCACAGTAGAATCTCAGAGAGAGTTGAATCAGTATTAGAGAGATAGATGAGTACAAGTTGCCAAAAGAATTTCATGTGGAGAAAAGGGCATAGCACAAGCATCCATATCGGGCTCAAAAAAACAAGTAAACAACCAAGTACTTTTTCTTCTTGATTTTAACTTTGTTTCTCATCTAAAACAAGAAATTCAGGCAATACGACATCCCATAATTAACAAATAGAAATCAGAATCAAACTAATACTAGAAAGAAGAAGAAGTAAATATATTTGAATGCAATATAAGTCATAGGAAAATGAAAAGAATCAAATCGCAAATAGGGGTTCTGACTAATGTGAAGCAAAATACAGTAACAATAATAACTTATTGATTGTATTTCTCGGAGAAGTTTCAGGAGGTAGATTGCAACTCATCCAATCATGTTTATTCAGAAATCCTATACAAGATAAGTGTCAAGAATACACTTGAGATACATTAGTGAAACTAAAAAGAAAAAAGCGTAAAATTTTCGAAAAGAGAGGAAGAGGAAGAAAGAAAAGAAGAAAATTAAACTGTAAAAAAAAACAGTATCCTAAAAATATATAAAGCTGAAAAATAAAAAGTTATAAATAAATATATATATATATATATATATATATGACAGTAAAAATAAAAATAAAAGTTGACGAGAAGTAAATGGTAGCATTTACTCTATCATTTACTGAGGTGGTCATAACTAGGACTGTAAATGAGCTGAGCTACTCGAGCTCGGCTTGGGTCTTAGCTCGGTAAAAGCTAGTTCAGGTTCGAGCTTGAACTGCTCATTTGTTAAACGAGTCAAGCTCAAGCTATGAAATACTCGGCTCGTTAGCTCGCGAGCTAGCTCATTTAAAAAGCTCGTGAGTTAAGCTCGTAAGCTAGCTCATTTAGTGTATTAGATTAAAAAATATATATAATTTAATTTATATATATTAAACTATATATGTGAATATATTAATTTTTTTACTATCTTAATTTATATAATTTATTAATATATGGTATATGTGATAAATAAATTAAATAATATACAATATAAAATAGCTTAGTAATTTATAGTAAAATATAAAATTATAGTAATATAATATTTTATTTTTGTTAATATATAATTATATTATTCATCTTTCATAAAAACATAAATTTTAGTATATCTTTTATGATAATTTAGAAAAAGTGAATGAAAAACAAAAATAAAAATAAATTTATTGAGTTTGTTAAATTTATTTAAATCAAGCTCGAGTTCAAGCTCGAGATACATGATATATGAGCTGGCTCGATACAAGCTCGGGCTCGGCTCTGGCTCGATTCGAGTTCGAGTTCGAACTCGACTATTTTATAATGAGCCGAGCTTTAGCTATCCAAAGCTCGGCTCGGCTCGGCTCGATTACAGCCCTAGTCATAACAATAATAACTAAAATTATCAACTTAACTCGGTTAGACATGAGATTTTACCAGTGATACGTTTGTCAAAATTTGAAAAATCACATATATATATATATATATATATTCAGCTCATCAAAATTAAAAGTTAATGCAGAAATTATAAAATTGGGAAAGTTTACAATTTTTTTTTCTAAATGACCCTTCAAAAAATTGATTATCCAAAAATATAGATGATGGTAACATTACAAGAAAAAATTATTAACAAGCAACAAATTAAAATTTTTTTGAATCTTAAATAAATGAACTTAATTTAAGTGCAAAATATTTTAATAGCAAAACAAAATCATAGCTATAAATTACAAAAATCAGCTAAAAACTTTCAGATTTCTTAGTTTTAAGATTAATTAGAGAAAAAAAAGAGAGAGTAAATTAAATAGATGATTCTTTAAAAAAGAAACATGGGAAAGGCGAAAGATAATAATTGAGAACCTAAATCAAACTTGCGTAGTCGTCACGTAGAGCAATGGAGATGTCAAGGGTTTCAACACCAAAGGAGTCATCAGTGGGAGATTATCATTAATTGCCTTTTTTTTCTCAAAATTATGATTTCTAAAATAATAAGCAAATAGCAATCAAATTGAGATAGGAATAGCAATGAAGCCTATTTTCCATTTCTTATCTCTTTTTTTATTATAAATTATACTATAAAAAATTATATATTGTATTATGAACTCATTTATAAGTATTCGTTGCATATATAACTATACAAAGAATATATATATCTATGTACCTAATAAAAAATTTAGTGTCTATATATATAGTGTTTTTTAATCCTATAAATACTAAGTGAAATTTATAAGATCACCTTCTCATTAAGCTAAAAATTTAAAAAATAATAATAATAATAACTTTAACCTCAATTTTTTTACTTATTTTTCTATTCTTGACCTCAACATTTGTTTTTTTAACATAAAAGAAAATACGTTTATAAGCATAAAACTGATTATTATTTTATTAATTAATATATGCCTCTAAAAACATGTATAAATTATTTATCTTAATATTCGAGATTTTTTTTAAAAAAAGTACAATAGCATGTAACTAACAGTTATTATATATTTTAAATTAATTAAAAATAATTAAACAAATTGTTTATATATTAATAAAGGTTAATTATTTAAACAAATTTAACAGTGCATCTTATACTTGATTTATACATTTAAAAATTATAAATTATAAATTAACTGGAAACCAAGTTGGAGATAGAAATAACAAATTACTCGAGTAACTTATAGAACTTATGTAGTAGTGTGTGGTGAGTCCCGCTGAAAATCCTAACCAAAAACCTAAACAGTTCACTTTGAAAAAGTTATACAAAAACCTTAAAAAAAAAACCCCCACTTGTTGTTTACTATGTGCAAAGGCCAAAACACACCAACTTTATTTTTAACTTAGAGTTTGCTCAGTGCCAACTCATGAGATGATAAGTCTGCAAACAGCAAATACCTTAATGCTCTTCAGCTCTCTATATCTGTTTATCCTTGTCCTCTTCGTGAATAGAGAACAAAACAACAAATACAAAACTAACAGACACAACATCCCACGCGGCCCTTTGGATAGCTGACTCCTCACTTGGGCCCACATGCACTCCACCAAATCCAATTATTACTTGAAAGATTTTTCCTTTCCTTTCCTATCCTTTTTGTTCCATTTTCTCTTCAACCAAACACACTATATCAAGGACTTGACTCAGCTTCCCTTGTTCCTGACTCACCTCTTGTTTGTTTTCTTCTGTTTCTTTTGTTTTGTTTTAACCCCCCAATTTGTTTGCTTCTTTATATTGGTAAATAAATAAAGGAAATAAAGGTCTTATTATTATTATTATTATTATTATTATTATATAGAAGGGATTATTATTTTGATAAGTAAAAGATTTTAAATTTGAGTTATAATAATATAAATAAATAAAAGATGAAACTAAAGTAGACTTATTAGCTGGTAGCTCCCAACAAAAAAAAAGATAAAATTCAACAGAAAAATTGTCGCTTTAAATATAGTTTGCAAAAGGAGGTGGGAGCCATCTAATCTCTTCACCGCTTTCATGTTATCAGATCTCTTTCCTTTGTTCTATTATGCGAAAAATTATAGGCTATTTGCAGTTTGTAAAATTGTTTATATAAGGCCATGTAGGTACCAAAAACAATATTACATTTAATTTAAATGCACAGATAAGCCTTAAAACTTTATATATTCTAACAGTTATTTTCTAAGCTAATTAAAGTGGGTGTTATTTGAACCTCAAAGCACATATGATATTGATATGATAATCAAAAGTTTAAGCATGTGGGCTCCGTTATAGTTCCCAAATGTCAAAAATGTGTCTTAAATATGGATGCTTTTTTATACAAACTATTAAACTATTAAAGAGAAAAAGAAACTCTTTAAATTTTAAATTTCTGAAATATTGAAACAATGTCGTAAATTATATCATATTTGAAATATTTAAATTTAAAAAGAAAATTCACTTTGAGAAAAACTATGTACCAATTCTAACCCTTGACTTGGGTTACCCAATGCATATCTTCATGTCTAGATATTTTTTTTTTGTTATTTCATATTTCAATTTTATCATACATATAAATTTCTACATTTGTCAAACCATACATATCTTTAGCTTTATTTGGATAATTTATAGCATAATTTAATAATATATAATATAATATAATATATTAAAAATAATATTTATTATATTTAAAAAATGGTAAAATTTTTTATTTAATATGATAGTATTTTAAAATTTTTAATATGTTATGCAAATAAAAAATTATTTATTAGTATATATTTAATATTTAAAAATTTTATTTTGAATATTTTTAAAAAATAAAAATATAAAATCATGAAAAACCATTAAATTGATAGTTCAAAATTTTATATTTTTTTAAACCAGAAAATTACCAAATAAAATCATACCATAAAAAATAAAAGTAAAAATAAATAAGAATTAAACTATATCATAATAAATCATGAAATAAACACGAACAATTTTCACTATTTTTTCAGTTAATAATTATATATCTTACTATAATTTAAAAAATAATTTTCAATATTGTGAAATTAAAATTGATTGATTTTATTTAATTTTACGTTATGATCAAGACAAAACCTAAATATCATCTTATTCTTTACTCCAAAATAAGAACGATAAGGGTGCATGTATATTCTATTATTTGACATCATTTTCATACAGCCCAAGTTGATAATTTTAAAATTCATGTACCGAATTGTATTAATTTTTAATTTTTAAGCCAAAACTCAGTACCTAAGAAGTCCACAGTCTTTCATTTTCTTCCAATTAATATCACTACACTAACATAATTATTTTTTTACTCTCCAGATTATCTAGAAAGATATTTTATTACTATTTTATGATTCTTGTTGCTTTAAAAAAAGCATATATATAATATAATATGTAATAATAGTAAATGAAACCTGAATATTTTTATAGCCAATGAGAAAAGCTAAAGGGCTACTATTTTCTTGGCTTTGACTTGGATCAAAGAAAGAGAGTCCTAATGACAAGTGACCACCCACCTTCTTCTTCTTCTTATTTTGCCCAGCCCCACACAGCCAAATCATTTTCGATAACCTTATCTTCTTTACAGAGAGTTGTTATCAGGGCTGCGTTACAGTTGATCCATGATAATGGTGTGTGATGTAGGGTCTCTTTTTTAATATAGTGACTTTTTTTAATCTTTTTTTATCTTGATTTGAGAAATGTTATGTTAGTTGGTGGAGAATGGAGATATCAATTCAAGAATATCTTAGATAATTCATGTCCCAAAACGTTAAAGAGAGCTATTACTGCATCATCCACTACACCCTTTTTGGGTTCCAGTGCTTTTTTTTAAAAAAAAAAATTATAATTCTGAATATATAATTTTAATACTATTTAACTATGTATTATGTTTAAATAGTCAGAAAATTTATATTATAACAATAATTAGAGAACTTCATGGAATTCTCTCTCTCTCTCTCTATATATATAAGAGGTTAAGGACAGAGATGTTATGTTTAGAAATTTAAGATTAATATAATAAATAAACAAATAAATAACTTCTCCAACGCTTCATGATTAATGGAACATGCGAACATGTTTACATGTTTATTTATTTATTGAAAGTTTGATTATGCATAATGTCTAAAGAAAAACCTAAATTATGATAATGGTATACCAAATTTAATTATAAGCCTTTTTTCAAGTAGGGGTTTGATATAATTATATATAAGCTAAATAATTATGAAATACCTCAAATTTTACATATTACATTAATCAATTCTTACATTTTTAACATATAATTTTTACCTCCTGTATTTTTAAAAATTAAACTGTTTAATCATTTTATCAATATTTTCGTCTTAAAATTATTAATCAACTACTTTAATATTATAAAATAACTTATTTATTATTCCTTTATATATATTTATCTTTATTATTTATTAAATTTATTTTATTTTTAAATTTATTTTATATATAAATCATCTCTAAAATAATAAAAGATATTATTAGTATTATTTAAAATTATTTTTTAGTAATATCTATAAAATTAAAATAAATAATATATATGAATTATCTGTAAAATAATAAAAGATATTCATATTACTTAAAATTATTTTTAAATAATATTTATAAAATTAAAATAAATTATTTGTAAAAAATATAAATAAAATAAAAAATAAACATGACTTAATAAATAATAAAGAAAAATATATAAAAAAATAATAAATAAATTATTTTATGATATCAAAATAATTGACTAATATTTTTAGGATAAAAATAATAATAAAAGAATTAAACAGATTAATATTTAAAAATAAAAAAATAAAAAAATTAAATATTAAAAATATATAAATTAATTAATATAATATGTAAAATTTTAAAGATTTTATAATTATTTAACAAAATATATATATATATAATATGCAAAAAATGATTCCTCGTGGTCTAAGAAATAATTCTGAAATAATAGATAAAATTTAAGTCCGTATTTACTTATGCTTGTAGACAAGCTGTCTTTGTATGGCACATGGCGTGATTTTAATTGGTATAAATAATTGCCAAAATAATTTTTATCGTAATTTTACAATTAACCCATGTCTTGTTTAGCAATATTACTTGTAATTGTCCAATCACCAACTACAACCTAATTTACTACTAACATTTGATTACCAGAAAAGTCAATAATTAATCTTTAATTTTTTATTTCAAAATTTTAATTTCATAATTTTAAAAATAATTAATTTCAACCATATTTGGTTGAAAGCAATATAGCAGCACAGTTTCAAAGTTATTAAAAGATAAAAATTATGAAACTTTGCAAAGCATATAAATTATATGTGTTAATTATCATTAGTTCTTTTAGAATCGGATTAAAATATAGCACAGTTTCAACGTTATTAAAAGAGAAAAATTTATTAAATTTTGTAAAAATATAAAGTAATAATCTCTTCAAAATTCATAGTAAAAAGTTTATTAATTAAACTTTCGCTTAATTATTGTTATGTACGACCTTTTCTCCTTTTCTATCATTAGTATAAGTATCCGTCTCCCGCGTCAAGGCATCAACGCAGTCCACACACTGTTTAATTACGGAGCTTCCTCATCTATAATTGTTTCTTCATAGTTAAGAATGATAATTATCATAAATCATAATTATTTAATTTGAATTTCTAATTTTTATGTTACCAAATCAGCAATTCAATACAAGTATTACTTCTTTTTTTTTTGAAACAATCCAAGTATTACTTATTCACCAAATTTAATGTCTTGCGAATTTTAATAATTTTCATAATTAGTCCAGAGTCGAAAGTATTCTCAATTCTCCCATGATCCAAGAAGTCTAGGTCACGGTAATTGTTTACCTACACATACAAATAACAAAAAGCATAATATTACAAATAAATAAACAATAATTTTAAAAAAAAATACTGACCTCAACGGAACAGAACGGAGCAGCGTATACGGATATGAAGAACGGGCATACGTATACACGATGCAGTAAACCCTGTATGAAGTGAACGGGA
Source organism: Garcia nutans (assembly GCA_947685225.1). NCBI lineage: Eukaryota > Viridiplantae > Streptophyta > Magnoliopsida > Malpighiales > Euphorbiaceae > Garcia > Garcia nutans. The sequence continues at coordinate 22,162,190 of CANTUV010000007.1, read as the reverse complement.
ACGTCAAATCAAACGGCAAAGATGACGGAGATAACATAAACACGACTTGGTCAACAAGACGAGTCATGACTCGTGAAAGAACTTATTGATGATGATCACAATTATCAGTTATGATAAATGTTCAGTTGAAATTTTCTGCTTTTCAAAATTTGAATTAATTTTTCTGTTTAAGGTGGTGAGAAATTGAAGCCCTGAGAGGCCTTGAAATTCGCCATTGCTGGCTACTGTTGTTTCATATATCGTTATAGGTTTATGTACACTCAAAAATCTATATCTACACATAATATATCATGACTTAGATATCGGATCCAATAAACCATGTCCGTCGTGACTCCCGACGCAACCACACGCACCTCAGCCATTTGCGCCCGAATCTGAGCTTGAGCCTCTCCATTGTCACCAGAAAATTACGACAATTAATCAAACAAGAAGCTTTGTTAACTAAACATACCCCTAATTCTCTTCACAAATCCTCAGCTTGGCGCATCACGGAGAGCCGACTCGGACGTGGCTGGAAGGCAGCTCGCCGCCTTTGCTGATGTGAAGAAGGCCGGATCAAAGCTGATAAAGCTCTCTTGACTAAATCACCTTCCACTCCACATATCCTCACCACGGAGTTTGTCATCGCCGATCTGCGCGCATTTAAGCGAGTATTTGGAGAGTAATTGACACACTGTGAAATGTTGTTGAAATTCTTATGAAGGCTGCAACGGAAGGAGCCAGGGTGCGTTGTCGGCGAGCACATACAAGTCTTCTTCGGAGCGCTAGATTTCCGTACCACTTGGTGGCCTCCGGAAGGATTAATAGTGGAGATGGAACGATTTGGAGAGATCGGACGGTCAAGGGAAAACCGTACGGAAGTAGCGGAGGGAGTGTTTCCGTACAAGTTAACACGAGTGGGAGATGTAGATCTATGGTGAGGATAGTGGTGACCGCCGCTAAATAGAGTGGAGGAGCGGAAGGCAAAGCTAGAGCTGGAAGAAGCAAAAGCGGTTGAAGAAGAAGGCGAGTGAGGGAGGTCAAATCTCCGGGAGGGAGAAAGGGAACGGATGACCGGTCCGCTTGAGGTTCTTCTAGAAGATCCGCCGCCGGTTGCTGTTGCCGCCATTTGTTTCTGGTTTTTGAGGTTGCAGTAGAGAGAGAAAGTGACAGTACACAGATTTTAGATAGAGAGGGAGGAGAATTTTTCTTTTTTCCTTAAAAACCAATTTTGGCTAGTTAATTTGGCAAACCTATCTTCACTCGATCTATGTATTTATAGGATTTTGGCTTCGATTTTTCGCGTAGTTAATATTAGAGTTTTGCTTTGCCCTCCCTAGGATTTTATTTATTTGTGTTTCTTTTAGCGTTTTTTCAAATTCCTTGGTTTTTCTATCAAAAAAAATTCCTTGATTTTGAATTTAAAGAAATAATAATAATAATAATAATAATAATAATAATTCATAATTTTTTATATTTTAAGCACAGTTTGATAAGATTGTTAATAATCTAAGCAGAAAATATTTTTTATTTCACAAATAATTGATTCATTAATTTAATTGATTGGTTAATAAAAAACTTTTCTTATAACACTTCAAAATATATATTTAAATTGTAATATTTCTATAAAAAATTCAATATAAAAAAATACCAATCTGATCCTGAAATTTACTTTCAAGAAAGAAGAAAATTATATATTATTTATTTAAATATAAAGAATCATTTTATATAATAATATACATTAATAAAATTTATAAGACATCTCTAATAATAATAATAATTTCTAATGTTGCAAACATTAAAATGTATACGTGGATTGATACATTGAATTTTATCATTCTCTTTAATTATTAACATTTTCTTGAAATAATTTACATATTATTTATTTTGTTTTAGCACGTAAAATAGAAAAAGAAATAAATTAATATGTTCCATCCTTCAGATTTGTTCACATCCAATAAAGTGAAGAAATATTCCCTAAAATGGAATGCGTAAATTTATATTCATTGAAAAGCTAGCAAGTAAAAATACAGAGAATCTAAAACAAAATGCAAAGACATGAATAAATAAAATAAAATTTCAAAAAGCGAAAATAGCAAAAATACAGGGGCATAGATGCAAAAATAAAATTTTAATTTTCAGTGTATTAGCAGTGTTGGACACGTATATATAAAAGTAACCCAACAAACCAAACCATATGGTTGGGTTAGTTATAAACAGGGTTAAGACTTAAGACATCCAATTGGCTCCAACGGTTTCGAAGCTATGGGCTCTTTCTTTCCTCTCTTTTTTTTTTTCTCTCTCTCTCATTATATTTAGATGATAAAATAAATTTTGAAAATTTCACTGACAGCCTTTAGGAATTCTCAAAAGGCTATTCTACTAATAGAAATAGTGGACACTTACACGCTCTTTATATTCCACGTATCAATCATTACCAATGGATTTATGTAATCCCTAAATAAATATTTACTCTTGTACCATAAAAATATTTTTTTATTTTATAAAAATTAAAAAATATTAATTATTTTTATTAAAATATAAATTTATATTTTTTTATTATATTTTTATTTTTATATAAAATATATTTAATAAATAATATTGAATAAAATTTATATAATAATTAATTTATTAAAATAATAAATAAATTATAATTTAAGATAATTAAAAAAATAAATTTTTTTAGACGGAGGAGATATTTACTATTTAGGCTATTATTTTTTTTAAATTGTACGGACATATATCCATTACCTATTGTAAAGTGAGGAGTAAAATTGTCAAATTGGTTATTATGTGTCATCACAAGAAAGCATGACAAGGAGAACCATTATCCTGAAATTAATCTGTCTTTTAAAATAAAACAAAACCATAATATTCGATGCCAATTTGGCTTAGCTACTCCATAACTATACAAACCGAACTTAGGGTTGGGTCAAGTTTGGTTTCAAGGGTGTCATAAACTGTTGGAAGTCCTATTTTGTTAATAAAATTAAATTTTATTTTTCATTTGAAAATTTAAATAAAACAATTTTTAAATAAATAATTTTATTTATTTATTTGAAAGAAATAATGTATTTATTCTAAATATATTAATTTTAGTATTAATAAATTATATATTTATTTATTTTAGCAATAATTTATTTGATGAATGTGTCAAATAATAATAGTTATTGATTTTAATTTTTATTATAAATTAAAGTTAAAAAATAATAGCTAGTATAATTTATCTCATTTTAATATAATAATATTAAAAAAGCTAAATGTATAGTACTATTATAATACAATGTCAGTCTTTATAAGATATCATATTAGATTACATGAACTGACGTGATGTATAAAAATAAAAATAAATAAGAAATAAGGTATAAATAAAAATTATTATATTTAAATCCGCTTAAGTTTAAATGATTCAAACACATTTTAAACACAATTATAAATATATTTTTATTATTTATATTTTTTAAAACTTATTTAACACTATTTATTTATTATTTAAACCCGTATAATTATTTATTTAAATATAAAAATTTAAAAATATTATAAAATTTAAATTATAATTCTCACAATTAAATAATTACAAATAAATATTTAATACTAATATAATTTTATCAAAATAATTTCATATCACACAATCCCATAAATAAAATAAAATTTAATAATTCATAATTAAAATTTAATAAAATATAACTAATATATAATTTGGTTCAGGTAGTAGATATCCTGAAATATATATTCAAATCTAATCTTAATCCATTATAAATAGTAAAAATATTATTTATATTTATCTAAATTCATTTATAAATTACTCATATGATATATAAACTAATCGAAATATATTAGATACTCAAAAATAACTAATTCGGTTAACCATTAAAGAAAATGATGAAAAATAATAAGTTTTTTATTATAAAATTGAGAATTTAAGGAACAACGAGGGTAAAAATAAAACTATAAAACTTATGGAATAGTTGAAAATTGGATTTTAAGGGGTGAGCATGAGGTCGTCGCTCTTCATTAATTGTATTGCAAAAATGTATATAAATGCATAGACGTGTGGGTACCAATTATCACAAATATTTGTCAAGAAATACTGCTTAAATTGTAGTAGTAATTTCAAATGGGCTTGAGCAGACTTGTCTTGTTTGTTTGAATTTTGAACAATTCAAGGCATCATAAGTGGCAATAAATAAGTGGACCTTTATATGTAAATATAGTCATATTTTATTTGTTGGAGTATTTTCTAAACAGTCTTAATTATCTCACGCTTGTTGACATGTATATTTAAAAAAAAAAAAACGTAAGTTAAGAATTCATGGAAATAGCAGCTATTAGAATTTTTTTTTAAAAAAAAAAAATTTCTAGTTACGATTCTAAAATGTAAAAAAAGGGTCAATCGTAAATTTTCATGATTCAACAACTTTTAATTTTAATTTTTAATTTTTAACAAAACTTACCCATCTTGATTTCAGTTTAAATTTTGACTGTTTGAGTTAAAGTGGCAATTAGTTATTAATATTTTTCCACATCAACTTTGACTATAAAAATAGAAAAAAAAAAGAAAAATTTTAAAAAAGGATTTCAAAATAAACTAAACACCACTTAGCCATAAAATTCATAAATTAAAAATTAAAAATACCATTAAACTTTAAATAATATTGAGAACTCTAACTATTCTCTTGCTTTAAATTCATTACTCTTAATTTTTTCCGATGCTTAATACATCTCTAGTCCTTCTAACTTAGCAGCTTTTACCACTTAAACCCTTATAGTTTTTGAGGAATCACTCTGCCTCTTCAATTCATTGGTTTCAATAATAACCCGCCCCTTTAGAAAACAGAAACAAGAATACTCTTGAGCGTGTTCAACACTCACTCAAATTTACAAAAATTGACTGTAATATTTTAGTATCCATTACAAATCTAGTGAACCTTGAAGTCGATTCTCATATTCCAATTCCAATAAGCAAAATCAAAGAGTACCAGTTGCATAGTTTGTGTTTGAAGAATTTTGGACCTTCGACCTAAAGCGCAGGTGAAACATATGAATTTATTATTTATGTCATTTAGAATTAGAACCTAGTGTTCGTATGAAATGGGAGACAAAGTAATTACTGTTAAATGGAATTATGGTGGCGAGTTCAAAACTAATATAGGAGATAGAAAGAGTTATGTGGGTGGTTTTGTGAAATTTGCAGATTATGATATTAATCTTTTATCAATCCTTAAATTGATATACGATATTAAGCAACTTAGGTTTAAAGGGGCTAAAATGATTTATTACAAACCATTTAAAGGTAGTTCTTTAAAGGCTATTGTAATTGATAGTGAGCTATATAAACACGCCTTAAGTCTAAAAAATGATGAGCTATTGGATTTATACGTGTACGGCGGTATTAATAGAGCTGAAGTGGTAAAGACAAGTGTGTTATATTTATAGGATAGGAATCTCAATTCTAATAAGAGTTTAGATGAAAGTAGTAATGTGGTCCCATCTTGTGCTAGTCAATGGTATGGGAATGTAAATCTTGGGACAATTGAGGGTGAAAATGTAGTTAACATACCTAAAGTAAATGAGTTTAAAACTGGTGGGTATGAAGTTGTTAATATATATGCCTTTGTGAATGTTGAATCTGGTCAACATGGTGAAGAAGGAGTGTAGGCTTTTCTAATAAAGTTGTAGATTTTGAGCTAGATGAATATGAAAAAGCTAAAGGTTATGATGTAGATGAGTCTGATAAAGTTGAAGGTGTTGATCTAGAGGGGTCTAATAAAGTTGAAGATGTTGAGCTTGAAGAGGGTGATGAATCTGAGTTAGATGCAGATTTTTCAAGTGGTGAAAATAGTGATACAGATCTTGAGTTTCAGCCCCATGTTTAAATTGATAGTGAATGTAGTGAAGATAATGATGAATTAAGAGCTGCAAGGGCACAAGCTAGGGTATATAGACAAAGAAAGAGAAAGGAAAACAATCCACAAGTAGAAGAACCAATAATTGATTTAGGGAAAAATGGTGTTGATGTGGGTTATCATGATGGTGGTCGAAGATCTAAAAGATTCCAATGGAAGGTAGGTGGGAACAAAAAGTATTTTGACAGTAGTGGTGACGGTAGTGTAGAAAGTAGTGATGACCAAGCTAATGAAGAAGATGATCTGCCTAAGAGAAAAACAAGCAGTATAGTTCAATATGATCCCAGTTGTATGGTTCCTTTATGGGAGGTTGGCATGGTGTTTGAGAATGCAGAACAATTTAGGGAGTCTTTAATCAACTATGCAATTGATAAAGGGGTCCAATTAAAGATCAGACCTAGTGAAAGAATTAGGGTTCGTAGATCAGATGTAATGAAAGAACCAGGGCTTGTGCTAAGTCCAAGGAGAAAGGGTGTAACTGGCTACTGTTTGGCAGTATTAAAGGAGATGGTGGTGATTTTAGGGCAAAAACTTATAATCCTATACACAAATGTCATAAGAAGAATAAAAACAAGCTTTGTACTTCCAAGTTCACTGCAAGGGTATTCAAAGATAAAATTATATCCCAACTAGGGGTTAAGCTATAGGAGTTGCAAGAATTATGTAAGAATGAACTGAAGGTGAATGTTAGGAAGACAATATGTAGAAGAGATAAAATGCAGATCTTGAGTGAGCACATGCATGATTATAAGGAACAGTATGGGAAGTTGCAGTGGTATGTGGATAAAAACCTAGAGTAAAATCCAAGAAGCACTTGTATAGTAAGGACTAAAAATGAAAATGAAACAAGAAGAGTGATGTTTGATAAGTTCTATATGTGCTTCCAAGCAATGAAGGGGTTTCTGCAAGGTTGTAGGAGGGTTATAAGGCTAGATGACTGCTTTCTCAAGGGGATATGCAAAGGACATATTTTGTGCGCAGTTTCAAAGATGGAAAAAGATAGATGTATCCAATTGCTTAGGCTATTGTCAAATTTGAATGCAAGGAGACTGTTATAATCAATTTTTATATATGTTTTTGAGGTTAATTTTGTTTACTTTTAGTTATTTTCTAAATGTTTATTTAAGATTGTTGTTTCAAGTTGAAGTAAGAAATTCATGAGAAAAGAGGGAAAGTCCACTGTTGAAAGCAAAAATTTAAGAAAAGAATACAACACAACCAAGGTTTGTTAAAGCTTGGCCGTGTCCCTCATGAGAAAGAATGAAAATTTTGGTAGAATAGGACACACTCAAACATCCTGGCCGTATCACAGGAGACATGGACATGATTGGTTCCATCTTAACCATGTTACCTAGCATGGCCAGGACTAAATTAAGCTCGGCCGTGTCCCTTACATGAAGAGTTGAAGTCCATACAGAATCAGACACCTTTAAAGGACTTGGTCGTGTCATTGGTTGTGTCCAGAATGAAATCAAGATGACACGACCAAGACAGCTCCATCTTGGCCGTGTTCCATTCCAGAGAACAAGAAGAGAAATCAGGCAGTCTTGAACACGGTCACATTATCTTGGCTGTGTCTCGCAAAAGAGAAACAAGTGCAAACTAGCAGAACTGAACACAGGGAGGAATCTTGGCCGTGTCATTGACCGTGGCACATCCACACGGCCAAGATGAACCAAAAACATGTTGTGCCTGAGAAAGATTCTATTATTTTTCTTATATGATTTGTGGGACAAGACTAAGGAGATAATAAGAATGTTTTCTTAAAAAATAAAAAGGTGAGTTGTTTTTGATGGAATGAAAAGTTTAAAATTGGAAAAGAGGGAACAAATAGAAGTGAAGAATTGTGTGCAAGATGGATAGGAGGTTTTTAATTGGAAATAATTTGAATTGGGGGGGGGGACTTTTCGGAATGGACCATCTTCTTCACCTTCTTCTTCCTTCTTCTCCCCATTCTTCTTCTTTCGACAGTTCTGAAGAGTTCTTGGAGTTTGGGGTAGTTTTTGGGTAATTCTTGAAGGAGCTCTTGAAAGGGATAGATTTCTAATGTAGAAATTGAGGAGTGCACGTTGTTGTTAGATGGTGAGATTAATGAGAGAGGACTTGCTAGTGTTGAAGTAGATGAAGAGGAGGTTCAACCAAAATTAGTTGAACTTAAAGAACTCCCAAAACATTTAAAGTATATTTTTCTTGGGGAGAGCAATAGGCAACCAGTAGTCATTTTTGCAACTCTCAATAGTGATGAAGAGGAGAAACTTATGAGAGTACTAACAAGACTTAAGAAAGCCATTGGTTAAGGATTGAGTGATATTAAAGGAAATTAGTTCTTCCATGTGTATGCATAGAATAGTTTTAGAGGAAGGAGCTAAACCAGTAAGAGAGGCCCAAAGGAGACTCAATCCAAACATTGAGTGAGGTAGTCAAGAAGGAGGTTCTTAAACTCCTTAATGAGGAGGTGATTTACCCTATAGCTGATAGAGAATGGATTAATCCCATTCATGTTGTACCAAAAAAAGTGGGCCTAAATGTGGTTCAAAATGATAAGGGAGAGTTGGTAGCAACATACACACAAACTGGGATGAGAATGTGCATAGACTATAGGAAGCTAAATCGGGTTACAAAGAAAGATCATTTTCCATTGCCATTCATTGACCATTCATTGATCAAATGCTCGATAGATTATCTAGGCATGCTTTTTACTATTTTCTTGATGGTCTTTTAGGTTATTATCAAGTTCCTATAGCACTAGAGGATTAACACAAGACAACCTTCACCTGTCCCTTCGGGACATTTGCTTTTCAAAGGATGCCATTTGGACTTTGCAACGCACCAGGAACTTTTCAAAGATGCATGTTTTCTATCTTTTCTAAAATGGTGGATAAATTCATTGAGGTATTTATAAATGATTTTTCTATTTTTGGCACTTCCTTTGATGATTGTTTGGAAAAATTGACTCTTGTACTTGAAAGGTGTATTGAATACAATTTAACCTTGAGATGGGATAAAAGTCATTTTATGGTAGATCATGGTATAGTTTTGGGGCATGTTGTATCTAGCAAGGGCATTGAGGTGGATAAAGCCCAAATTGACTTGATTGCTAATTTGCCACCTCCCACATCTATTAAAGGGATTAGAAGTTTTTTGAGACATGCTAGATTCTATAGACAGTTAATAAAGTTTAAAAATTTCACGTCCTTCGTATCATTTGCTTGAAAAAGATGTTCCAATTGTCTTTAATAATAAGTGGTTAGAAGCTTTTAACATTCTGAAAGAAAAATTAACCATTCTGAAAGAAAAATTAACTTCTACCTCTGTGATTGTTGCTCCTAATTAGGATTTGCCATTTGAGATTATGTATGATGCTTTAAACTATGCTATAGGCGTTGTGTTAGGGCAAAGGGTAAATGAACTCTTGTGTGTGATTTATTATGCAAGTTTACCTTTGCATGATGCATAAGTAAATTACACAACTACTAAGCAAGAGATGTTAGCTATGGTATTTACACTTGTTAAATTTAGATCTTATTTGATAGGTTCTAAATTCATTGTATTTTCCGATCATATGGCCTTGAAATACCTGTTGACTAAATCATAGGCTAAAGCTAGACTCATTAGATGGTTTTAATGTTGCAAGAGTTTGATGTAGAGATTAGGGATAGAAAAGGAAGTGAAAATGCAGTTGCTGACCACCTTTCTAGGCTGCAATGTGATGATGATGATGCAAAAATTGCACTAGAAAATGCTTTTGAAAAATTTCTTGATGAACTTATTTTCTGTAACTCGAGTACCATGGTATGCAGATATTGCTAATAATTTTCTTGTGGTATTTTGAGAAAGGACTTAAATTTTCAGGCAAAGAATAGGTTTCTACATTCTTGTAAATATTAATTTTGGGATGAACCATATTTGTTTAGAATTTGCAGGGATGAGATCATTAGAAGATGTGCCAGAAGAAGAACAACTGCAAGTGCTGCAATTTTACCACAACATGTATTGTGGAGGTCATTCCAAAGGTAAGAAAACTGCAGAGAAGATTCTTCAAAGTGATTTGTATTGGCCTACTATGTTTAAGGATGCTTACAATTTTTGTATGAGATGTGATAGGTGCCAAAAAGTAGGAAACATAAGTAAAAGAAATGAAATGCCTCTCTCTACTTTCATTGTGGTATAATTTTTTGATGCGTGGGGAATAGATTTCATGGGGTCATTTCCTAAATCTTTCAGGTTTGAGTATATCGTTCTTGTAGTGGATTATGTGTCCAAGTGAGTAGAGGCTATTCCCACTTGGAACAATGATGCTAATGTTATTTTAAAATTTTTGAAGGAATACTTTTTAAGTAGGTTTGGAACACTTAAAGTGATAGTCGGTGATGGAGGAAGCCACTTTTGCGACAAGTGATTTGAAAAGTTGATGACCAAGATAGGTATTCGGCATAAAGTGGCTACTCCATATCATCCCCAAACATCTAGTCAAGCTGAAATTTCCAAGAAGTAGATCAAAGGAATTCTAGAGAAGTTAATGAGTACAACAAGAAAGGATTGGGCAGTGCATCTTCCAAAAGAACTTTAGGCATACCGGACAGCTTTTAAAACTCCCTTGGGAATGAGTCCATATAGGCTAATTTTTGGCAAGGCATGCCACTTACCAGTTGAATTGGAGCACAAGGCCTATTGGGCAATTAAAGCTACTAATATGGACTTAGATGGGGGCAAAGGAATAAAATATATTGCAAATTTCTGAGCTGGATGAGCTTAGAAATGAGGCTTATGAGAGCTCAAAGATCTACAAGGAAAAGACTAAGGTAATACATGACAAAATAATCTTACGAAGAACCTTTGAGCCTAGGATGAAGGTCCTCGTGTTTAATTCAAGAATGAGACTGCTCCCTGGGAAATTGAAGTCCCGTTGGAGTGGACCATTTCAGGTTGTTCAAGTGTTTCCATATGGAGTTTTGGGGTGAGCTGCTGGCCATTGCTGCGAGGATTGTTGTGCGAGCTACGAGCAATGTGGGCGAGCTGGCAAGTGAGGCTACGCGCTGGGCCCAATTCACCGCATGCAAAACCTGCGATGAAATGGCCTGCGGCCAATTCGCTGGAGGCCGAATTGACGTGCCATGCAACTGCTGCGGGTCGTTCGCCAATTGGTCTGATTTTATTTTTTATTTTTTTAAAAAATAAACATTATATTTTAAATAATAAAAAATAAACATTATATTTAAAATAATAAATAATAAATATTATATTGGTAAAATAAATATTATATTATTAAAATAAATAATAAATACCATAAAAATTATTTCAGACTTGTTTTAAAATATTGGACTGGACTTGGTAAAAAAATAAGGGTCTATAGTTTGCCCTCTGCTTAAATGATTTGAGACTACAGTAAAAGAGAGAGAAAAATAATATGATTTTTGATTGGGTTTAGAGTCAGACTGACCCCGTACCCAAAATCTGATTGAGTTTTGGACTAAAAAATGATTTGGGTTTTGGACCCGAAATGAGTTCTGGACTCGAAAATGATTTGGGATCTGGATTTGGGATGAGTTCTGGACTCAAAAATAATTTTGGTTCTAGACCCGGGATGTAATATCCCAAAAATTTGGCAAATATTAATTTTTGAAAATTAATTAAAGGATTTAAAAGTGTATATATTTGATTAAGTGAAAAGAAAGGAAAAAGAGAAGTGTGTATATGTTGTATATATGAAGATATACATGTTATATATAAGTCAACATTTCATCTTGGTCAAATGATATTTTAATTATTTAAAATAGATATTAATTAATGGATAGTGGAAGAGGATATTTGAGAGTAATTATATAATAATAATATATTGCTTGGTGGAGATTAAAAGAGGAAAATTGTGTGGTTTTAAAGAGAATTGTGAGATAAGTGGGGTTGTTGACCATTATTATCTTCTTCTTCTTCCTCCATGGTAGCCAACCATCATCATCAAAAAGGGAAAGAAATTTTGCTTCTTGCTAACTCAAATAATTGAAGGATTTCAAGTGTTCAAGTTGGAGTTTTAAGGATTTTCTCTATATTTGGTAAGTTTTCAACTTGTTTCCTTGAATTTCCATGAAAGTTTGTATGTGTGAATTGGGTGTTTGATGTATTATGTTTTAATAGTTGATTTTGGTGTGTTTGAAGTTCTTTTGTCCAGTTAACTATGAATTTGGGTTTGGATTGAAGAAGAGAGTTAAGTTTGGTAAAGAGAATAAGAGTTTTGGATTGTGTACATTTTGAGTTGAGAAGTATTGGTTTTGATTGTGTATTTGTGCTTTTAATTGAGTTGTTTTGATGTTTATACAAGTATTATGTGGTATAATGATGGATTTGGTTGAGTTTTTATGGAGTTGAAAAGGGTAATGAAAGATAATAGTTGGATGTGGTAATATGGTGTGGATATCAGGATTTTTGGCTTGACATGCCCGGTGGCACAACCATTCCTTTGGGCATGTTGATGATTCTATTTTCAGTGTTGGTGACACATGCAGTAACACGCCCATGTCACTGAGTGTGTCATAACTACTGTGATGTTGTAGAATTGACACGTGCAGTGACACACCCATGTCACTGAGCGTGTCATAGCTACTGTGTTGTTGTAGAATTGACACAATTAGTGACACGCCCATGTCACTGAGCGTGTCATAGCTACTGTGTTGTTGTAGTATTTACACGTGTAGTGACACGCCCATGTCACTGAGTGTGTCATAACTACTGTGTTGTTGGAGAATTTACACATGCAGTGACACGCCCATGTCATTGAGCGTGTCATATCTTCTGTGTTGTGGGTTTAGGGCACGGTCATAGACAAACCCGTGTTGTTGAGCATGTCATGTGTAGAGTTTGCCCTAGATAGTTCTTTTCCTTATTTTTCTTTATGTATCACTTAGTGATAATTTATAATCACATTTGGTTTAGGATTTGAAGAGACTTGAGTTACCCAATCCAAGTGTTGAGGGATATCTTGGAAGAGGAGATTCAAAGTGGTGTTTGTTGCTTTTAGAGGTAAGTACAAACTTTGAATAATTGCTTTTTTTACATGACATTGGGACTTAACACATTAGTTTGGAAAATGTGTTAAGTTACTACATGATTGGTACATGAATAATATGCTATGATTTGTGTAATGTCACAAATGCATTATGTATAATGTGGGCTTGGTGCAAAACATGATAATGATCCAAAATGTATGGATAAAGCAAATTATTTTGTGTACATTAAAGATGATATGTAAAGTCATTGGTAATGACTATATTGATATAAGTGAGATATTTCAGGCGTTGTGCCTAATGTGATCATGAGAAAATAAGAAAGGATTCGATAATGAAATGAGATATATGGAAACATAATACAATGAATTGCTATCGATATAAATGAGAAATAAGAATAAATTGTGTGCCTAGTATATTATTCAATTTTTAGAGTTCTGGGTTTAGTGACATGCCTATGAATTGCCTACGGGCTAGATGCTGGGCATCACTATCAAAATGTTTTTGTGGTGAAATGACCGGGTCGTAAGCCTTTAAAACAAATCCTTGAAGCTAGGCTGGATGAAATGATAGGGTCGTAAACTCTGACCTAGTTGGATTAATCCATGGATATATTGCCTACGGGGCTAGACACAAGTTGTTATTATAGATCAAAGCAGTAACTCTAGAATTTAAATAGCATATTATATCCTTTTTGGGCCCATGCTTGTCTTTGCTTTAATGTAAATTATGATTTGTGGAACAATTGAGCAATATAATGAAATATAATGTTTTGAAATATGATATCTTTATGTATTGTGCATTGGCATTGCATTTGAATTATATTGTTATCAAAGTTTGTACCACTAAGCTTTTGGCTTAGCGCGATTGTGGCTCATCGCGCAGGTGACAGGTTAGATCCGGTTGAGCCGGAGAGTTCAGTTAGACCAAGTCGAGTCTAGGTTTGAGATCTTGAGTGCAGAGTTGATTGTGGAACATCAAGATCAGAGACAAACTGCCAGCATGTATATATTTTGTATTTTTGTACATATTTATTTTGATGTATATAAATATGTATATTCCGCAAACTATTGAAAATGTTTTGGATAAACCTTTGGTAATGAAGTATACATATACGTTTTAGCAACTAATATTTCATCAATTATTTATATTATATGAGTTGAATATTTTAAGATTATATAGATTTTATAAATGAAGATTTGATTGTTTTAAGATGGCTGTGACATTCTTGTATCCTCTATACATATATTACATATGTTGGGTATATGTAGTGTATGTATATAAGTGTGTTACATTTGTTTTGGTATCAGAGCCTAGGTTTGAGGTTCTCAACCTAGGTGGGATCTAAGAGAAAGAAAATGAAAAATTTTAAATATGGTTTTTAATTATGATACATGCATTGGCACTGGTAGTTTCTGATCTTTGATGTAGTAATTTCTGCTGTGTTTGCAGATATAGGTAGTTATGGCATCTCAGATACGTCAGTCTATTGAGGGTAATGTTGAGAGTGTGGCTCCTGTTGAGGGTAGAGATGGAGCTAGAGTTGAGATAGCTGGAGGGGCACCTGCTCCTATGCCCCAGAGACCAGCAGTTGTTGAGATTCTGTCGGGCTGGGTACGACATATGGTGGAGTTATTGAGGCAGGCTCCAGTTCAGCAGTCGTCCCCACCACAGCCGCAACTATAGCTACCGACGAGGAAATATGAAAAGTTGAGGAAGTATGGAATTGAGGACTTTATGGACACTACAGACCCTGCTGTAGCTGAGTAGTGGCTAGATAGAGTCCAGAGAGTGTTCATCTAGCTGCAGGCTACTCCAGAAGAAAAGTTTGATTATGCTAGATCTCTTTTGCAGAGGGATGCATATGATTGGTGGAAGACTGTTCCACATGCCCTGGATGATCCATCAACCTTGACCTATGATGATTTTCTGTGATAGTTTGAGCAGAAGTATACTCTAAGGGAGTATAAAGATGCAAAGAAGATAAAGTTTTTGAGTTTGAAGCAGGATACCAAGACTGTATTAGAGTATGAGATAGAGTTTACCCAGTTGAGTCAGTATGCTGCGGGATTATTTCTAATGAGATTGATCGGTGTCGGAGATTTGAGGAGGAGTTGAGACCCTCTATCATGTGCATTATTGTAGGCTCTCGGTATCAAAATTTTTTTCCAGTTGGTTGTAGTGGCCAGGAGTGTTGAGAGAGCATAGGGTCTTACAGCAGCTGCTAGGGATGAGGAGACCAGAGCTAGGAGACCTTAGAGTGAGGCAGGATCTTCATCTGTTAAGAGAGGCCGAGTAGGATATTTTTTTAGGTTTAGTAGGAGCCAAAAGCAGTCTGGTAGGTCAGTACAGCAGTAGAGGCAGAGATCAAGACCTACAGTTTCAGTGGCTAGTGCTCTGACCCTAGTGGCTCAGAGGCCTGCTCCACCTACTTGTTTTCATTGTGGTAAGGCACACGAGGTGTCTGCTAGTGGAGAGATGCTTCAGGAGTGTGTTTTAGATGTGGGTCACCAGATCATTTTATCAGAAATTGTTCGGAGCCACCAGAGCATAGACATACAGATACTTCATGTAATATCCCTATGCTTGCCCTAGAAGTTTTGTATGTGGGTGTTGTTGTTGTTGTTGTTGGTTTAAATTGAGAAAAGAAAAGTATATGTATATGTGTTTTGGGAGAAATTTAGGGTTTAGAGACAAGTTTATATGTTGTGTATATGGTGATATATATAACATATAAGTTGGTCAAAGGGCTTGGACAAGGGAAGAAGATATTTATATTGTTAAGTGTGAAATTACCAAAGTGGGCAAGAGATAATTAAGGGAATTAAAATGTATATGAGGGTGTTATTGTAATTTTCTTTTGGATGGGTATTTAATGAAGGTTGACTTTGTGTTTTCTTCATCATCATTTCTTCTTCTTCTTCTTGTGTTGGCCGGCTCACCATAGACAAAGGAAGACAAGAGAACCAAGCAAGGTTTTGATGTTTGTAGCTCAAAAGTTGAAGGAGATTTCAAGAAATCAAGTTGAGGAATTGAGGAATTTCTTCATTTAAGGTAAGAAATCTCTTGTTTTCTTTGGTTGATTTTGTGATTTGGTGTGTTTGATATGTGTTTGCAAGTGTTAGAATTGATTTTAAGTTAAAAGATGGAATTGGTGTTGGTTTGGTTGTGAATATGGTAAGATTTGTGGAGGATGTTAGTGGAGAGTCAAGAGTGAAGTTGGAGTTAGGGTTTTGGAATGGTTTGTGTTTAAATGTATTATGAATGTTTTGTGAAGTGATTCTTGTGTTGAATTTGTGTTTAGAACATTGATTTCATTCATTTGAACCATGCTATATTGTGTATGATGAGTTGAAGTGCAATTAGAGGAGAGTTGTGCATTTTAGGGTTTTGATGTTGGGTGACACGGCCAAGTCATGAAAATTTGGGAGTGTTGGATTGGTTTTTGAGAGACACGGCCGTGTCCATTAGCCGTGTTCACTACTGGATGTTGGTGTTGGGAGACACGGCCACAAGCTTGGCCGTGTCCTATGCCCGTGTTTGCTACTGTCAAGTGAGGTTGAGAGACACGGCCACAAGCTTGGCCGTGTCCCTCAAAGGTGCTGCCCGTGTCCCTCCAATGTGTTGGTTAGGGTTTTATTTCTTTGTTCTAATTGCATTGTTTTGGTTTTCCAAGGGTAGGTTGGTCCTTAAACCTAACCCTAAACACTTTAAAAACACTTGAATCAATGAAAGATATAATCAAATGCATGTGTAAGGTCCTAAAACTATGAATCATATCAATTGTTCTTTGCCCTAATTGCATTGTTGAGATTGAACAATGTTATGTTATGCATTGTGAATAGTAATGTGTTTCATAAGTAATATACATTGAAATGTATATCAAAGATGCAATGATAATTCAAATAAGACATGATATGAGACAATGCCATTGTGTTTGGTTATGATGATGCATTTGAAAGAAATAAGGCATGTTTGCCTAAATGTTGTTGAGAATTGAGAATGAAAATGATAATTGAATAATAAATGAATTGTGTGGCTAATGTGTTATTCCATTTTCAGAATTGGTTGTTGGTGGCATGCCTAATAAGTGTAACAATCTCTTGAAGTTAGGTTGGATTGAATCCTTGAAGCCTAATTGAGATGTTACCACCCTTGAAGCTAGGTTGGGTTAGTTCTTGAAGCCAAGTTGGGTAGAAGCTTAGCATGCTTTGCTCCCCTTGAAGCTTGGTTGAACTTAATCCTTGAAGCCTAGTTGGGTATATGATATTGATAAATGTGATAACAAAACCAAAGCATTAACTCTGAAAATTGAATGGCATATTAGTGTGTCTTGGGCCCATGCTTGTCTTTGTTTAGTGTTGATTATGAATGGTTAAATGAATATTAATGAGAGTAGACCTTGAAGAATCCATTTTGGGAGCTTAAAGATCAGAGCAGACTTGCCAATCATGTATACTTCTTTATATTTTGTAAAGAAATGTTTAATATGTAAATATGTACATATTTTATAACTTCCGCTGTGTAATATTTAGATGTATATATATATAACTAATATGTTTTGTTTTATAAGTAAATGATCTACTTTTCTATAATGTATAATGATAAGGGTATTGAATCAAGTTTAAAGTGTTTTGAATGTTAAGAAAACCGTAGCATCCCTATGTTTGGTGCACTTATGCTACATTGTTGTGGTTGTAGTGTGTGTGCATTGGATATGGGGGTGTTACACTTCAGCTTCTCAACCTAGTGTCAGAGGGGGTCGTGGTGGCAGAGGTTTTAGCAGAGGAAGTTGGATATGGTCTAGTTAGAGAGGAGGTTCTACCACAGATAGTAGACCAGATGAGGCAGGGCCATCACAGCGAGTATATGTGATGCAGAGGCAGCTAGATGCTTCAGTCGTTATTGTTGGTACATTTGTTTTATTTGGTACTTCAGTTCTTGCTTTGATTCGACTCATTCATACATTAGTGCATCCATCTTGCTTGTGACTAATTTACATTCAGAGTCCCTAGGACTTGATGTTTTGGTGACAAATCCTTTAGGACATAGTGTGGTAGTTAGCAAGGTGCATCGAAATAGTTCGATTATGGTTCAGGTTGAAGAGTTCCTTGGTGACGATTGAAATGCCTTTCAAGGAGTATGATTTAATTTTGGGCATGGATTGGTTATCTAAGTATGGGGCTGTGGTAGATTGTCAGCAAAAGTGTGTTACCCTGAGAACCTATGATGGTAGAAGTGTGATGGTATCTAGTGAGCAGAGGTATCTTTCATCCATATTTATTTTAGCTGTTTCTGCTAGGAGGATAATTCGAAAAGGATGTGAGGCTTATCTTACTCATGTTGTAGATACTAGAGTAGTGGGTTCCCAGCTTGATAGTATATCCACAGTTGTTGAGTTTCTAGATGTTTTTCCTGAGGAGTTGCTAGGGATACCCCCTGAGAGAGAAGTGGAATTTGGTATCGATTTGTTGCCTGGTACCAATCCCATCTCTATTACTCTTTATCGAATGACACCTATTGAGTTGAGAGAGTTGAAAGTGCAGTTGCAGGAGTTGTTGGATAAAGGGTTTGTTCACCCTAGTGTGTCTCAGTGGGGAGCACCAGTTTTGTTTGTGAAGAAGAAGGATGGTACTTTAAGATTGTGCATTGATTACCGGTAGTTGAACAAAGTGACTATCAAGAACAAGTATCCATTGCCTCAAAATAAATGATCTCTTTGATAAGTTGAAGAGAGCAACAATATTCTCTAAGATTGATTTGAGATCAGGGTACCATCAGTTGAGAATTAGAGAGGAAGATATACCCAAGACAGCTTTTCGCACAAGGTATGTGTAGACCCTTAATTTTTGACCCGGTCCGGTTCAATATATTTTAATTAGTCTAAAATAATTTTTATGTTATCTTAATTAAATAATATTTATTTTAGTATTTATTTTTTATAATTTTTAAAAATTATTATAATAAATAAATAAATAAAAATAAATTGGCGACAAAAAATTTCGTCGCCGAAAACAGTGGACGAAATTGCCCGCAGCCCGCCAGCGCTCGTAACCCCTCGTAGCCTGATGCAGTTTTCACCAGTAAAATTTTTTCAACGCAATTTTTTTACGAAACCAAATTCTATTTAGTTTCAGTTTTCTTTTCCTAATTAAATATAGTTTCCTTAAACAATTAAAATTAATCATCTAAATTTCCTATAAATAAGGCTAAAAAAACACAGAAAAGGGGGGGGGGGGGAGGAATTGGACTTTGGACTGGGACTTGGATTTTGAACTGGAACTTTACAAATTGATTGGACTTTTTAGAAGAGAATAAGTAAGCAAGCAATCAATCTATCAAAGGCAGCAATCTTACCTTTGTCCTTGTTAATCCAAGAAGCAATTTTTGGTGGAACTAACGAACGAAGGTTTGAATCTTTAATTTCTTTTTATTTCTTATAGTAGCTTCGTTCTTTATTTGATTCATAAGATTATACATGCAAAACTTCAATCTTTGAAGATGTAATAACTTGATCTTCGTTTCCAAAAACCTTAAAAAATACTTTTCTGTTTTTTTTCTAAATACCTTAAAAACCCTAATTCGTTTTTTTTTTGTTTCCAAAAACCTTAAATCGTTCCTTTTATTTCAAAAAACCCTAAAAAGTACTTTTCTGTTTCCAAAAACCTTAAATTATTTTGATTATTTCTAAAAACTTTACAAAAACTCTGAACTGTTTTCTCAAATCCTAAAATCAAACATAATTTCCGAAACACCAAAAACCCTAATTCTCTCAAAATCAAAATAGTAAACCCTAAATTTTCCTAAACCCTAATTCATTGAATTTAAAACCCCAAACTAGTTAATTTAAACCCTAAAATCTTAATTTTCAACACCAAACTTACAACCCTAAATTTTACAGCCGTATGGGCTCGTCGAAGGGGTCAATATTCATTTGTGTATTATGAGTCCGCGTATTTAACTTTTCTTTTTCCAAAGCCCTAATTTAGTAACTAAAATTCTAAAATCTTATTTTAAGATGTGAACTCTAAATTATATATTTATGGCTTTATTTAATTTTTAGATTTGATTATGTAGTTTATTATATGCTTTGATTTATTTAATTTCAATGCTTGATTTATTTAATTTATCATGGATGAAAGCTTATTATATATTTTGATTGATGTTTAATATCTTTGATAATGATTTATTTATGATGAATGGTTATTTACTTCTATAGATTTATTTTGATTTTCAAATGTTGTAAGAGGTATGTTTCCACTTTGTGGGTGCCTCATTAATTAATTTCTATGTAATTTAAGTTGCTTTTATATTTTGGACCAATGTAAAGGACATGTTTCTACCTTTTGGTGGGTGTTCTATTAGTTTAGACATGAACGATTTAATGACATGTTTCCATCCTCGGATGGGTGTCCATTTATTTGCTTTGCTTGGACATTGATTTGATTTTAGTATAACGATGCTTTATTTCAATTATTGCATGTACTATGGATAATATTGTTATACTTAAGAATTATATAATATTAAGACCTGTAAAGGAGGACGGTTCCAATGAACCGGGCGTTGTGGGTGTGCTAGGCCATTTCTGACCTTCCCCACATGTACCCAACTTTTCGAACCCATTAGGAGGTTGGGGATTACTTAGGAATCGAGTCATCCACCCCTTTCTTTTTTTCGGCCGGTTCGGGTGGTGACTCCATTTTCTCCGGACTTAGGTCCGTGTTCTCTAAGGCCCCGAGCCTAAACAGTGCCGAACTCATAAGAGCCATTCCACCGGAAGTGGGGGCGAAAATCCCCGCTCACAGCGGTGACTCCACTGGGGACAAGAGAAGTTGATTCCGTTGGTCTTTATATTATTATATTCTTTCTTATAATGATATTATCCACTGCATCATATTAGATTACATCGTGTGCGTGAGTTAGGATGCCCGTGTTACTCGTGTTGTGTTATGTAAGGGATACCATAATTTCACTCAAGGTATGGAGATCGAGCATGGCATAACCACTCATAGCCTCATACCATTTGGTATATACTTGCTATGGGAACCTAAGCCTTTTAACCCAAAGACTAAAGCTCATGTAATTGGCTTACTTACTTTCCTTAGGTTTTTTACCCCAAATGCTTGTTGTTTGACTATGGTTAGTTTATCTTAGTCTAAATCATGGCTTATTTGGTTTGTTCTTTTTCTAATATCACCCAAGTACATTTGTAAGCTCAAAAATAAATTTTTCTCTTAAAAGTCCAAAATACCAAAGCTATTTTGAAAACTTTTCAAGATGTTCTTTGAACATAAGACTTTTCTAAAAATAAATCAAAAAATTCTTTTTCTCATGACCCAAAATGCTAAGCCCAAAATCCATTTGTTCTAAAATTCTTTTTACAATGGGCTTAGAAATAAAATTATTTTCAACCAACCTTTTCTTACAAAGAGCTTGCAAATTATTTAGGTCAATTACGAAATACCAAAAATTAATTGTGAGCCTAGTTTATACTAAGAGTAATTAATCATGGGCTTATTTTTTGGCATGAATCATTAGTTACTTTTTCAAGTGAGAAATCTATTTATAATAAACTTCTTAATTTTGTTTTAATTCAATATAGCATAAAAGCTACTATAGTTGGTTAAATGGATTAAAACCTAATTAATGAGAATTATTATGAACTGATTTCCATTTTTGAAAATATAACTATTGGTTGAAACGTCCAAAGAAAATATTCAAAAACAAGGTACCCCATGTTGGTATTTTGTTAACCATATACCTAGGAAAAGAGACTCGCCATTCGTGTGTGGATGTTATAAGGTTGGAAGGAATGTCCTATTTGTCCATGTTTGTTAATTGTTTGTGCATATATGCATACATGCATACATTTGCATCTCATATCATTGATCCTTTCTGGCTCATAGCCCTGGATTATGACAGTTCAAAAGCTTACGACAATCCGACCTACGCCGGAAGCGAAGAAGCTAGCAATGACTCAATTACTTGCTCACCAAAAGCAATGGAGCCCGAACAAATTCAAAGAATGGGGGATGATGCCCTCAATGCCAAGATGGAAGAAATAAAAAAGGCCCTAGCTAAGACCATGAAGAACCAATTGACTGCAATTTAGAAAATCACACCGAAGCATCTGCTAGCACTAAGAAGCCAAGGGATAAAGGGAAGGCTAAAGTTGGTGAAGTTGTTTTTGATGATTGAAAGGTGATCATTGATGATGATAATGATTGGGCTCAATACTACCAAGATCCTCAAGATAAGAAGAAAGAACCAAAGATTGTTGAAAGATCAGCTATGGAGAAAATTGAAACTTCTGATGTTAAAAAGATGATTGCGGACTTAGAAAAGAAATTTGAGAAGAAACTGAAAACCGAAGAAATGTCTGAAGTTGACAAATTATTTGAGCTAGATGAAGAAGTTTTGTACAAGTTTAAGATGCCATCTTTCTCGAAGTTTGATGGAACAAAAAATCTTCATCTTCATGTGAAGCAGTATATCACTGCCATGCAGTCTACCAGAGCTACTAAAGCTCAAACTCTAAGATATTTCATGCTCTCATTACACCCTGTTGTCCAAAATTGGTTCAACACCTTAGAGGAAAGTACACAAAAGAGTTGGGATTTGCTATACAAGGCCTTCATCCAGAAATATGGATATAATGTCGAGATGGAAGTTATCTTAATGGAAGTGGAGTCCATTAGGCAAAGGTCGAATGAGAATTTTGTGGATTATGTGAAGAGATGGAGAAACAAGGCTGCTTTGCTCAAGAAGAGGCAGGATGAATCCGATCAAATAAGGATGATCATGAGAGGTGTCTTGCCCAATCTCCGTGAAAGGATGTCTCACACCCTTATAAGAGATTTCAAAGATCTTCTCCAAGCTGGTCTACAAATTAAAGGTGGGAAAGGGAGAAGAATCGCTTTTCAATAAAAAGGAATGAGAAGCTGGTGTTAATGTCACTAGTCAAGGAGGAATGAGGCCGTTTTCAGAATTAGGGAAGCCACTGTCTTGGGTTCTCAATAAGCTGCAAAAGAAGAGATTATTACAACCCTTGACTCCTCGTCCTTTGCCTAATCCTCTTCCACCTAACTTTGATACTAATGCATTTTGCCAATTCCATCAAAGGTCTGGACACGAAACAGACAATTGTATGAAGTTGAGGCATGAGATCCAGAATTTGATTGATAATGGCAAGTTGCCTGAGCTGGATAAGCCCAATACCAAAGGTAATCCATTTCCAAGGTTCAACAGGGTGCCACCACCAGCAATCTTCATGGTAGGAAAAGGATTAGAAGAAGATTTTGTTTTATCATCCTTTCAAGATGGAAATATTGATGATATGAAAGGAAAAGAAGCTTAAACTCAACAAACTTTCCTTAGCTTGAATGTTGCTTTTCAAATTTTGCTAGAATAATCATGTTTTTCAAATTTAAATTTATTTGAATAAATTACTTTCATCAAAATTTTGTTGGTCTTTGTTCATTTTGGTGCTCAACCGATAAGGAATCTAGCTTGATGTTCATAAATTAATGTGTCTAGGCATCATGACTTGAATGACTTTACTAGATGAGGGAATTACTCTATAGTATTGAATTGTGTATGCTTACTTAGAGAGGGCTCCTGCATAATTACATTTGTCTAGGTCCTAGTCAGTCTTAGAACATGCTTTGACAAACTTTCAAGGCGAAATTGAACTCTACTTATTTAAGGGAGAAATGATCTAGGCGTTGTTTGGTTAGCCAACAACTAGTATCCACCCAATTAAATATCAATTCCTAGTTGTCCCTTTGGGCCTTCATAAAATTTTAGCTTTCTTTTCATTGACATATAAGCCCAAAAACCTACCTTGAGCTGTTGTGATACTTTTGACAAGTCTTTTGATCACTAAGGTGAAGAGGCAAGAAGATCAACGAATGGAATGAGTAGTTAAGATCATAAGGATAGTTGATGTTCTCAAGACCATAAGGATAGTTGAAGTTCACCTAATATCTCCAATATATCAAGACAACATCAGAGTAACAAATAATTTATCCCTGTTAAAGAAGATTTATGTCACTCCACTCATCCATTATTGGAAGCCCAAGTTAGTACAAACAAGACAACTCTTTTAGAGCTAGAACCAAACAAAAAAAAAAGAAGAGAAAAAAGAAGAAAAAGAAAAGAAAAGAAAAGAAAAAAGAAGAAAAAAAAAGAAAAAGAGAAAAAAAACAATAAGAAAAAAAAACCTAAAAAGGCGGTTCAGAAAGCCAACTGAGTTCTCTTTTACCTAAAGCAGCAAAAGGCTTCCATTTGGTTCATAAGGACATTTTGACTTGAATTGGTCCAACCCAACCAAAGATTCAATCAAAATTGGAGAAAAAAGGAGGAAGACCATCCAGTTCTTGAAAGTTCTGTATTTGACAGTCCTACAAGAAAGAAGGACAAAATGATAAAATGCTCAAAGAAAGGAAAGAGTAAGAAAAATAACAAGAAAGAAAAGGGAGAAGAAGAAAAGAAATGAATTTGGGTACCAAACTTTATGCAAGGGCAAAGACTGTTCCAATCGAGACTAGATTAATGCCAAGAAGATAGAAGGAATTTGGAGTCTAGCAAGATTGCCTCCAAGCTACCTAAAGTTCAAATAAGAAGTTTGTAGTGTAAAGATTTGTCCATTGTGTCACATCAGCTCCAACTTACAAATGGCCTTCATTTAACCCATGTCCCTTATAGACCCCATTTCAAGCCTATCAAAGACCTGTTGATCTCTCTTGGTAGGTAAAGTCTATTAGTGGAGATAGTTTGGATGAGCATGCATATAAGATAGTTTGGATACACATTACTTGGGCTAAGTAATGTGTATGTGCCTATCTAAAGTGCAACAATTCTTGCTTAAATAGAAATAATTTCCGAGTTTAGTACGGTAACTTGGGTTGTCATTTTATAGATATGTTAATTTGAAAAATCAAGTCCTGAGGTACATTGACATTAATTTGGCAAAGCCAACATTTGATTTCAAATTCAAAAAAAAAAAAATAAAATAAAATTACAAAGACTTCAAGTTAAGGGGAGTATGTTGAACTGTCAAATCTTGAAAGACACGTTGGGCAAAGTAAATGATTATTGGCAAGGTCAAGAAGAAGCTACCAACTGACACGCTGAATCATAATTTAAAATGGATGTATCTATACTGTTTGGGGCCTCCATTATTCATATTTTCAATATCTCAAAGATAAAAGTCATAAATGGGAAGCATTCTTTTATTCTAATGCAAGACCTGAACGAGCATCTGAAAGGAACCGATGAGAACACTTATGCTGATCACCTCGGACTGTGAGTCGATGGAACGACTGTAAGTATTATTCATGCATATCATGCATACATGAGTATATCACATCGCTCTTTCTTGTCTTGTATTGTCTATTCTTTATTAAGGTGAACAGCAAACACCCTGTGAAGTAAACAATCAAAAGAAGATATCAGATCAGGGGGGCATGGAAAACCCATTGCTTGAGAAACCTCCAGTAATTTTACAAGGAGAAGAAATGCATGCTTGTACGAAGAACTAGATAACAAAAATATCAATTAGAGCCCGCATAGAAAAATCATGGGTTTGAGCGTACACAAGGGGCAAAGTTTCTCCTTTTCAATTTTTAAGTTTATGCATGAACAAAACATCTTGACTCACTTCTAATATTTCGCCACGCAGGGGGCAGGAGATGTAACGCCCCCACATCCAGTACAAGCACACTACAAACACCACTATGTAATGTACGTGCACTGAACATAGGGATGCTACAGTTTTCTTTTACAATCAAATCATTACAAAAGATAACATAATCTTTATCATTATACATTATAGAAAATAAGTAATTAACTTGTAATATAAAACAAAATAAATATTAATACATTTACTTAATACGCAGCGGAATTTATAAAATAGTTACATATATGAACACATTTAAATCCATATCTACAAATATACATATATTCACATTATAAATAATACTTTACAAGATATAAAGAAGTTATACATGATTGGCAACTCTTCTCTGATCTTTAAATCCCAAAGATAGATTCTTCAATGTCTACTCTCACTCGGTCTTGAGGAACTCTCGGGTTCTACTCTGTCACCTGCGCGATTAACACTATCGCGCTAAGCCAACGGCTTAGTAGTATGAAGTATATAAAAAAAACATTATGCTTTCATGCTATGCACTGTCACACATATGACTAATGAATACATCATCATAAGTGGAAATATAATACCACACCTTTACATTCCACCAATCATACTCATATAAGCATATTACAATTCAAAGTCCTTCCATGGATCTCATAATTCAATTAATTTACCATCGATACATCACATTTAAACAAAGACAAGCATGGGCCCAAAACACACTAATATGTCATTCAATTTTTAGAGTTAATGCTTTGGTTTTGTTATCACATTTATCATTATCATATACCCAACTAGGCTTCAAGGATTAGGTTCAACCAAGCTTCAAGGGGAACAAAGCAAGCTAAGTATCAACCCAACTTGGCTTCAAGAACCAACCCAACCTAGCTTCAAGGGTTGTAACATCTCAATTAGGCTTCAAGGACTAGACCTAACCAAGCTTCAAGGGGAGTAAAACATGTTAAACTTCTACCCAACTTGGCTTCAAGGATCAATTCCAACCTAACTTCAAGAGATTGTTACTATCATTAGGCATGCCACCAACAACAAACTCTGAAAATGGGATAACACATTAGTCACACAATTCATTTATTATTTCATTAACCATTTCAGTCTCAATTGAATCATCATCTAGGCAAACATGCCTCATTTATCACAATTGAATCATCATAGCCAATCACAATGGCTTTATATTTCATCACAACTCAATCCACATTATAGCAATTTATATCATTATATCCTTAATTGATATAAACATAACAAAGCACATTATTCATATAAGTTAACAATGTAGTAATGCAACATTTGTACTTACCTCAATAACAATTTACACAACTCTTAACACTTCTTTGTCCAAGATCCTTTTACCTCTTAAATCAATGATCAATCACTTTCTTCAAGACCTAATCCAAAAATAATAACATATACTTGCTTAGGGATACACAAGAGATAATCCAATTAAAAGTAAACTAGGACAACCCTAAACTTGACACACTCAGCTACACGGGCGTGTTCCTGGGCGTGTAATACCTTCTGCTTCTCAAACATAACAACACGCCCAACATCATGAACGTGCTCCTGGCCGTGCCAATTCTCCAATCTTACAGTAGCTATGACACGCTCAATAACACGGGTGTGTTACTGGTCCTGTCACACCTACTGCCTCCAACACAATTGACACGCCTAAAGACCCTGGACGTGTTCATGGGCGTGTCTGGTCACAAATCAAGATTTCGACCAAAACAACCAAATACTCAACAAAACACTTCTATCCATCAACATCCACTTCACACCACCTTACCAAAACATACCCAAAAA
Source organism: Garcia nutans (assembly GCA_947685225.1). Classification (NCBI taxonomy): domain Eukaryota; kingdom Viridiplantae; phylum Streptophyta; class Magnoliopsida; order Malpighiales; family Euphorbiaceae; genus Garcia; species Garcia nutans. The sequence goes on along the minus strand of CANTUV010000007.1, from coordinate 22,134,834 downwards.
CCATCTTAAACTCACAAAAACACCAAAACAAGCCAAAACACAAATCAACTATAAATCACAAATCTTAATCACAAACACAACATCATCTCTTCCAACCAACTTACTCTTTTCTTCAATCCACCCTTAAAATCCATAATCAAAACAATCAAAGACTCTTAAACATCTCAAAACCAAATAACACACTCTTAAATCATCTATCAACTCAATCAAAACTTCAAATAAACAAAGAAATCAAAAGAGGACTTACCAAAGTTATAAAACTTCTTGAATCACCAACTTGATCACTTAGATCTTCCTTCACACAATTCACACTGACTGATATGCTAATTTAAGAAGAATTATTTTAGAAGAAGCACATCAGTCAGTGTTTGCTATGCATCCAGGCAATACAAAGATGTATCATGATTTGAAGCAATGTTACTGGTGGTCTGGTATGAAGAGAGACATAGCGGAGTTTGTATCCAAATGTCTCACATGTCAGAGGGTAAAATCTGAGCATCAAGTTCCAACGGGGTTGCTTCAACCTTTGTCAGTGCCTGAATGGAAATGGGAAAGGGTGACAATGGATTTTGTGTCTGGTTTACCATTGACACAAAGGAAGCATGATGCCATTTGGGTTATTGTTGATAGATTGACTAAAACAGCTCATTTTCTTCCGGTTCGAATGGATTACTCTTTCGAGAGGTTAGCTGAGCTGTATATCCATGAGATTGTGAAGTTGCATGGTATCCCAATTTCTGTAGTGTCCGATCGAGATCCCCGGTTTACTTCAAGGTTTTGGAAGAGTTTACATGGTGCTTTGGGTTCTCGACTGCACTTCAGCACTGCTTTCCATCCGCAGACAGATGGGCAGTCAGAGAGAGTGATACAGATTATTAAAGACATGTTGAGAAGCTGTGTCATTGATTTCTCTGGAGGTTGGGATAGATTCTTACCACTTGTGGAATTTGCTTACAATAACACTCATCAATCTAGCATTGGTATGGCACCATTTGAAGCATTGTATGGTAGAAGGTGTAGGACACCTCTATGTTGGAATGAACTTGGTGAAGGTAAGATAATTGGTCCTGATTTGGTTAAAGAAACTGAAGAGAAAGTGAAAATGATTCGAGATAGATTGAAAGCAGCTTCAGACCGATAGAAATCTTATTCAGATTTGAAGAGGAGAGACATTGAGTATAATGTAGGAGATGAAGTATTTTTGAAAGTGTCTCCTTGGAAGAAGATCTTAAGATTTGGTCGAAAAGAAAAATTGAGTGCTCGTTTCATTGGACCGTATGAAGTTTTGGAGAGAGTTGGGCCAGTTGCTTATCGGCTTGCTTTGCCACCTGAGTTAAATAGGATCCATAATGTATTTCATGTTTCTATGTTGAGGAGGTACAGGTCGGATCCATCCCATGTTTTGCAAATTGTTGGTCTTTGTTCATTTTGGTGCTCAACCGATAAGGAATCTAGCTTGATGTTCATAAATTAATGTGTCTAGGCATCATGACTTGAATGACTTTACTAGATGAGGGAATTACTCTATAGTATTGAATTGTGTATGCTTACTTAGAGAGGGCTCCTGCATAATTACATTTGTCTAGGTCCTAGTCAGTCTTAGAACATGCTTTGACAAACTTTCAAGGCGAAATTGAACTCTACTTATTTAAGGGAGAAATGATCTAGGCGTTGTTTGGTTAGCCAACAACTAGTATCCACCCAATTAAATATCAATTCCTAGTTGTCCCTTTGGGCCTTCATAAAATTTTAGCTTTCTTTTCATTGACATATAAGCCCAAAAACCTACCTTGAGCTGTTGTGATACTTTTGACAAGTCTTTTGATCACTAAGGTGAAGAGGCAAGAAGATCAACGAATGGAATGAGTAGTTAAGATCATAAGGATAGTTGATGTTCTCAAGACCATAAGGATAGTTGAAGTTCACCTAATATCTCCAATATATCAAGACAACATCAGAGTAACAAATAATTTATCCCTGTTAAAGAAGATTTATGTCACTCCACTCATCCATTATTGGAAGCCCAAGTTAGTACAAACAAGACAACTCTTTTAGAGCTAGAACCAAACAAAAAAAAAAGAAGAGAAAAAAGAAGAAAAAGAAAAGAAAAGAAAAGAAAAAAGAAGAAAAAAAAAGAAAAAGAGAAAAAAAACAATAAGAAAAAAAAACCTAAAAAGGCGGTTCAGAAAGCCAACTGAGTTCTCTTTTACCTAAAGCAGCAAAAGGCTTCCATTTGGTTCATAAGGACATTTTGACTTGAATTGGTCCAACCCAACCAAAGATTCAATCAAAATTGGAGAAAAAAGGAGGAAGACCATCCAGTTCTTGAAAGTTCTGTATTTGACAGTCCTACAAGAAAGAAGGACAAAATGATAAAATGCTCAAAGAAAGGAAAGAGTAAGAAAAATAACAAGAAAGAAAAGGGAGAAGAAGAAAAGAAATGAATTTGGGTACCAAACTTTATGCAAGGGCAAAGACTGTTCCAATCGAGACTAGATTAATGCCAAGAAGATAGAAGGAATTTGGAGTCTAGCAAGATTGCCTCCAAGCTACCTAAAGTTCAAATAAGAAGTTTGTAGTGTAAAGATTTGTCCATTGTGTCACATCAGCTCCAACTTACAAATGGCCTTCATTTAACCCATGTCCCTTATAGACCCCATTTCAAGCCTATCAAAGACCTGTTGATCTCTCTTGGTAGGTAAAGTCTATTAGTGGAGATAGTTTGGATGAGCATGCATATAAGATAGTTTGGATACACATTACTTGGGCTAAGTAATGTGTATGTGCCTATCTAAAGTGCAACAATTCTTGCTTAAATAGAAATAATTTCCGAGTTTAGTACGGTAACTTGGGTTGTCATTTTATAGATATGTTAATTTGAAAAATCAAGTCCTGAGGTACATTGACATTAATTTGGCAAAGCCAACATTTGATTTCAAATTCAAAAAAAAAAAAATAAAATAAAATTACAAAGACTTCAAGTTAAGGGGAGTATGTTGAACTGTCAAATCTTGAAAGACACGTTGGGCAAAGTAAATGATTATTGGCAAGGTCAAGAAGAAGCTACCAACTGACACGCTGAATCATAATTTAAAATGGATGTATCTATACTGTTTGGGGCCTCCATTATTCATATTTTCAATATCTCAAAGATAAAAGTCATAAATGGGAAGCATTCTTTTATTCTAATGCAAGACCTGAACGAGCATCTGAAAGGAACCGATGAGAACACTTATGCTGATCACCTCGGACTGTGAGTCGATGGAACGACTGTAAGTATTATTCATGCATATCATGCATACATGAGTATATCACATCGCTCTTTCTTGTCTTGTATTGTCTATTCTTTATTAAGGTGAACAGCAAACACCCTGTGAAGTAAACAATCAAAAGAAGATATCAGATCAGGGGGGCATGGAAAACCCATTGCTTGAGAAACCTCCAGTAATTTTGCAAGGAGAAGAAATGCATGCTTGTACGAAGAACTAGATAACAAAAATATCAATTAGAGCCCGCATAGAAAAATCATGGGTTTGAGCGTACACAAGGGGCAAAGTTTCTCCTTTTCAATTTTTAAGTTTATGCATGAACAAAACATCTTGACTCACTTCTAATATTTCGCCACGCAGGGGGCAGGAGATGTAACGCCCCCACATCCAGTACAAGCACACTACAAACACCACTATGTAATGTACGTGCACTGAACATAGGGATGCTACAGTTTTCTTTTACAATCAAATCATTACAAAAGATAACATAATCTTTATCATTATACATTATAGAAAATAAGTAATTAACTTGTAATATAAAACAAAATAAATATTAATACATTTACTAAATACGCAGCGGAATTTATAAAATAGTTACATATATGAACACATTTAAATCCATATCTACAAATATACATATATTCACATTATAAATAATACTTTACAAGATATAAAGAAGTTATACATGATTGGCAACTCTTCTCTGATCTTTAAATCCCAAAGATAGATTCTTCAATGTCTACTCTCACTCGGTCTTGAGGAACTCTCGGGTTCTACTCTGTCACCTGCGCGATTAACACTATCGCGCTAAGCCAACGGCTTAGTAGTATGAAGTATATAAAAAAAACATTATGCTTTCATGCTATGCACTGTCACACATATGACTAATGAATACATCATCATAAGTGGAAATATAATACCACACCTTTACATTCCACCAATCATACTCATATAAGCATATTACAATTCAAAGTCCTTCCATGGATCTCATAATTCAATTAATTTACCATCGATACATCACATTTAAACAAAGACAAGCATGGGCCCAAAACACACTAATATGTCATTCAATTTTTAGAGTTAATGCTTTGGTTTTGTTATCACATTTATCATTATCATATACCCAACTAGGCTTCAAGGATTAGGTTCAACCAAGCTTCAAGGGGAACAAAGCAAGCTAAGTATCAACCCAACTTGGCTTCAAGAACCAACCCAACCTAGCTTCAAGGGTTGTAACATCTCAATTAGGCTTCAAGGACTAGACCTAACCAAGCTTCAAGGGGAGTAAAACATGTTAAACTTCTACCCAACTTGGCTTCAAGGATCAATTCCAACCTAACTTCAAGAGATTGTTACTATCATTAGGCATGCCACCAACAACAAACTCTGAAAATGGGATAACACATTAGTCACACAATTCATTTATTATTTCATTAACCATTTCAGTCTCAATTGAATCATCATCTAGGCAAACATGCCTCATTTATCACAATTGAATCATCATAGCCAATCACAATGGCTTTATATTTCATCACAACTCAATCCACATTATAGCAATTTATATCATTATATCCTTAATTGATATAAACATAACAAAGCACATTATTCATATAAGTTAACAATGTAGTAATGCAACATTTGTACTTACCTCAATAACAATTTACACAACTCTTAACACTTCTTTGTCCAAGATCCTTTTACCTCTTAAATCAATGATCAATCACTTTCTTCAAGACCTAATCCAAAAATAATAACATATACTTGCTTAGGGATACACAAGAGATAATCCAATTAAAAGTAAACTAGGACAACCCTAAACTTGACACACTCAGCTACACGGGCGTGTTCCTGGGCGTGTAATACCTTCTGCTTCTCAAACATAACAACACGCCCAACATCATGAACGTGCTCCTGGCCGTGCCAATTCTCCAATCTTACAGTAGCTATGACACGCTCAATAACACGGGTGTGTTACTGGTCCTGTCACACCTACTGCCTCCAACACAATTGACACGCCTAAAGACCCTGGACGTGTTCATGGGCGTGTCTGGTCACAAATCAAGATTTCGACCAAAACAACCAAATACTCAACAAAACACTTCTATCCATCAACATCCACTTCACACCACCTTACCAAAACATACCCAAAAACCATCTTAAACTCACAAAAACACCAAAACAAGCCAAAACACAAATCAACTATAAATCACAAATCTTAATCACAAACACAACATCATCTCTTCCAACCAACTTACTCTTTTCTTCAATCCACCCTTAAAATCCATAATCAAAACAATCAAAGACTCTTAAACATCTCAAAACCAAATAACACACTCTTAAATCATCTATCAACTCAATCAAAACTTCAAATAAACAAAGAAATCAAAAGAGGACTTACCAAAGTTATAAAACTTCTTGAATCACCAACTTGATCACTTAGATCTTCCTTCAATTTGAGCCTAGCACATCAAGATCCTCTCTTGTTCTCTTGTTTCTCTTGTCTATGGAGGAGCCGGCCAACAACAAAGGAAAGAGAAGAAGAAAAGAAAATGAATGAGACAAAAGAAGCAAAGTCAAATTTCTCCTCTTCTTTAAATCTCCACCAAGCAATTCTAAAAAGGCAATTACTTAAATGCCCTCATCCATTTGTTTTGATTTCCTTAAAAACACTTACCCCTTTTTAGACATTTCACAAAACACAAATAAATATCTTCTTCCCTTGACCACTCTTTTGACTTATGTATATGTTATATATATTATCATATAAACAACATATACATTTCTCTCTACACAATCTTTTCCTTTTTAAAACAATACATACACATTCTCTTTTCAATTTCTTTCTTATTAACATAACATATACACATAATTCAAATAAACAATAACTATATCCAAACTTCTAGGGCACACATGGGGATATTACAGGAGAAGATATGAGGGCCAACTAAAAATAGCTAAATTTTTGCAAAAAGGAAGAACAAAAGAATGGAACATTAGAACTATCAAAAGAATGAAGACGCAAATGATAAAAGATCAGTCCAGCTAGAAGAGCTGAAGCCAATATAGGACAAATCTCTAAGGATGAAGATCCACTTTCAAGGGTGAAGACCTGATTTCCAAGCATGAAGATCCAGCTTAAAGGATGAAGATCCATTTTCAAGGGTGAAGACCCAATTTTCAAGGATGAAGATCCATTTTCAAAGGTGAAGACCTGACTCAAAGGATGAAGATCCATTTACAAAGGGTGAAGACTCGAAGTCCAAGAATGAAGATCCATTTTCAAGGGTAAAGACCCAATTTCTAAGGTTGAAGATCCATTTTCAAGGGTGAAGACCCAATTTCCAAGGATGAAGATCCATTTTTAAGGGTGAAGACCTGATATCAAAGGATGAAGATCCATTTACAAAGGGTGAAGATCCAAAGTCCAAAGGATGAAGATCCATGTTCAAGGGTGAAGACCCGATTTCCAAGGATGAAGATTCATTTTCAAGGGTGAAGACCCGATTTACAAGGATGAAGATCCATTTTTCATAGGTGAAGACCTGATTCCAAGGATGAAGATCCAATTTCAAAGGGTGAAGACCTGAAGTCCAAAGGATGAAGATCCATTTTCAAGGGGGAAGACCTGATTTTCAAGAATGAAGATCCATTTTCAAGAGTGAAGACCTCAAAAGATGAAGATCCATTTACAAAGGGTGAAGACTAGAAGTCCAAAAGGATGAAGATCCATTTTCAAGGGTGAAGACTAGAAGTCCAAAAGGATGAAGATCCATTTTCAAGGGTGAAGACCCGATTTCCAAGGATGAAGATCCATTTTCAAGGGTGAAGACCCGATTTCCAAGGATGAAGATCCATTTACAAGGGTGAAGACCTGAATCTCCAAGGATGAAGATCCGTTTTCAAAGATGAATCCAGAACCCAAAATTACCCTTAGGTCCAGAACCTAAAATTTTCTTTGAATCCAGAACTCAAATCGGGTCCAGAACTCAAAACCTCAACCATCTCATAAAAAATTAAGTCCTATTGCTTTTCACTCTCTTTTACTAAAGTCTTAGATCATTTAAGCAAAAGCAAACTATAGACCCTTAATTTTTGACCCGGTCCGATCCAATATATTTTAATTAGTCTAAAATAATTTTTGTGTTATCTTAATTAAATAATATTTATTTTAGTATTTATTTTTTATAATTTTTAAAAATTATTATAATAATAAAAAATAATAATAAAAAATAAAAATAAAAATAAATCGGCGAATGAAAAATCGGCGACAAAAAATTACATCGCTGAAAATAGTGGACGAAATGGCCTTGGGCCATTTCGCCCAGAGGAGTATCTTGAGGGAGGGCGAAATGGCCAGCAGCCTGCCAGTGCTCGTACCCCCTCGCAGCTCGACGTAGTTTTCGCCAGCAAAATTTTTCCGACTCAATTTTTTTCGAAATCAAATTCTATTTGGTTTCGGTTTTTCTTTTCCTAATTAAATATAGTTTCCTTAAACAATTAAAATTAATCATCTAAATTTCCTATAAATAAGGCTAAAAAACACAGAAAAGGGGGGAGGAATAAGACTTTGGACTGGTTCTTGGATTTTGAATTGGAACTTTACAAATTGATTGGACTTTTTAGAAGAGAATAAGCAAGTAAGCAATCAAGCTATCAAAGGCAACAACCTTGCCTTTGTCCTTATTCATCCAAGAAGCAATATTTGGTGGAACCAATGAATGAACGTTTGAATCTTTAATTTCTTTTTGTTTCTTATAGTAGCTTCATTTTTTATTTGATTCATAAGATTATACACGTAAAACTTCGATCTTTGAAGATGTAATAACTTGATCTTCATTTCCAAAAACCTTAAAAAATACTTTTCTATTTTTTTCTAAATACCTTAAAAATCCTAATTCTTTTTTTTTTCCAAAAACCTTAAATCATTCCTGTTATTTCCAAAAACCCTAAAAAATACTTTTCTGTTTTCAAAAACCTTAAATCGTTTTGCTTATTTCCAAAAACTTTAGAAAAACTCTAAACTATTTTCTCAAATCCTAAAATCAAACATAATTTCTAAAACACCAAAAACCCTAATTCTCTCAAAATCAAAACAGTAAATCCTAAATTTTCCTAAACCCTAATTCATTGAATTTAAAACCCCAAACTAGTTAATTTAAACCCTAAAATCTTAATTTTCAACACCAAACTTACAACCCTAAATTTTACCGCTGTATGGGCTTGTTGAAGGGGTCAATATTCATTTGTGTATTATGAGTCCGCGTATTTAACTTTCCTTTTTCCAAAGCCCTAATTTAGTAACTAAAATTCTAAAATCCTATTTTAAGATGCGAACTCTAAATTATATATTTATTACTTTATTTAATTTTAGATTTGATTATGTAGTTTATTACATGCTTTGATTTATTTAATTCAATGCTTGATTTATTTAATTTATCATGGATGAATGCTTATTATATATTTTGATTGATGTTTAATATCTTTGATGATAATTTATTTATGATGAATGGTTATTTACTTCTATCGATTTATTTTGATTTTCAAATGTTGTAAGAGGTATGTTTCCACTTTGTGGGTACCTCATTAATTAATTTCTATGTAATTTAAGTTGCTTTTATATTTTGGACCAATGTAAAGGACATGTTTCTACCTTTTGGTGGGTGTCCTATTAGTTTAGACATGAACGGTGTAAGGACATGTTTCCATCCTCGGATGGGTGTCCATTTATTTGCTTTGCTTGGACATTGCTTTGATTTTAATATAATGATGCTTTATTTCAATTGTTGCATGTAATATGGATAATATTGTTATGCTTAAGAATTCTATAATATTAAGACTTGTAAAGGAGGCCGGTTTCAATGAATCAGGCGTTGTGGGGGTGCTGGGCCATTTCTCACCTTCTCCACACATACCCAACTTTTCGAACCCATTAGGGGGTTGGGAATTCCTTAGGAATTGATTCATCCACCCCTTTCTTTTTCTCGGCCTGTACGGGTGGCGACTCCATTTTCTCCGGACTTAGGTCCGTGTTCTCTAAGGCCCCGAGCCTAAACAGTGCCGAAGTCGCAAGAACCATTCCACTGGGAGTGGGGGTGAAAATCCCCGCTCACAGTATGGGATTATGAGTTCTTTGTGATGCCTTTTGGGTTGACGAATGCACCAGCAACATTTATGAATTTGATGAATAGGGTATTCAGACCCTATCTAGATCAATTTATGGTTGTTTTTATTAATGATATTTTGGTGTATTCGCTTAATGAGGATCATGATAAGCATTTACAGATTGTATTGCAGACTTTAAGAGAGAAGTAGTTGTATGCTAAGCTGTCTAAATGTGAGTTTTGGCTTAATCAAGTGACTTTTCTTGGTCATGTGGTTTGAGCAGAAGGTATTAGAATTAATCCGAGTAAAGTTGAGGTTATTTTGAATTGGAGTCCACCGAAATAGTTTACCTTCCACAGGCAGTGTAAGGGAGTTTTGCAATGAAATGGAAAGAAGGCATGCTTCAAGATCTGGACTCGATCTAATGCTGAGGTTCTAGAATTTATCTGATAACATAAAAATGAAATTGTCAATCTACTATCCGGAATACAACTTCATCATAGTTCTAGACAAAAGACTGAGGTAAGACTGTAATTTAATATTTTAGCAACATAAATATTTATCATTTTATTTTATTATTATTTTTTATTTTTTGTTTTATCTTTTCATTTTATTTTATTTTTAAGTTATAATTTAGTATATTAGCGAATGAATTGTAACAAATATTAGGAAATATTCTAATGCTAACAATAAATTAACTAATGTTCTATTAATAAAAATTAAATAAATAAATAGATTAAAATGGAGAGTAATGAGTAATTTCAGACTTTGAAACAATATTATTTGTGAGATGATATACTTACCTCGTATTGGTTTACCTTGTTCGATGTTAGCATGATCGCTGTGCTCTCTGGGGTTGAGGGTGTATTTACAAACTCCGGCAATGGTATGATGTAGCGCCTTCTCAGGTGAAATGGATAATCCAAGAGTGCTGTTTTGAAAGCTTTATTATATAATTACCATTCGAGGAATGTCCAATAGACTGGAGTGTAGTTCAAGCATTGTTCGAGCGATGGATGGACACTACCCATACTTTCCACCTACCTATTGGAGAGATGACTATTGGCCCAGTTGATTTTACAGCAATAATTGGTATTCGGTACGATGGCCTCTCGGTCCCTCTTACCAATAATATCTTGACACACAAAGAAATTCAACAATTAATCAGTATCAAACTATCACTAAAAGAGCCCTTCAAGATAAAAATTGAGCTGATTTAGAGTTATTGGATGAGCTATGATGGACGAGTTCATAGAGAAACAACCAAGCAATACGCTCGGGAATTTTTGCTACATTTGCTTGGGTTGACCATTTTATGTAGTACCGAATTCGCTATCCATTTGTCAGTAGTGAGGGCCCTTGTTGAAATGGATATGGTACTGTTTTACGGGTGGGGTGAAGCTGGCCTTGCCTGTCTCTATCATGGCCTAGACAAGATTTGCAGGAATAAGAAGTCTTTTATCGGCTTCATGGTCCCACCATTGTCAATTCCATTCATATACTTATATGCATTTGATTTTCATTATTATTGCAGGTATGGGCATATGAGCATAATCTTGTGAGGGCGCCTGGCATTTTCTGAGAGAGAGTTAGGTATCCTAGGTTGAATTTTTAGTTGTTCGATCGCGCAGGAGTTCCTGGTTCTCACCATGTGCACACCCAGCACTATCACTTGAGTTTTTTACCTGGGATCAGGTAAAATAATATTAGTATACTTTAAAATCTATGTTAAAGTTTACTTATCTTCTATCATCTTGTAGGTCAATTTGGCTTGGTGGTATGCTATAGAGCAGGCAAACTGGACTCCTTTTATGAATGTCACACTACCTTACCAGCACTCCCATCGAATCATTGCTGGTCCTGTGTCTAGTGGCTTGTTTCTCATGAAAAGGCTGTATGATTGGTTCCTTAGTCCCAAGCAATGGAGAATCCCGATGAACTATTAGGTATATACTTTAAATATTACATCAATGCTGGAGAATACATGGTGGTTAGCTCAAAATGGTTATGACGTTGAAACCTTTCTCTATTCACCAGGTGCGTCATATATCCAGTTTATTCGGGCAGGGCTCTTAAACTTTGACGTTTCTCCTGTTGGCGTCCAGAAAATTCTCAAGGAAGACGAGGATAGTGATGAAGAGGAGTACGATGGAGAGGGAAAGGGTCCATCCCTCATCCCGGGGCTAGCACCTCTCAGGTAAGCTTTTACCATTTTGCCATTGCAATTGCTTCTTTTTCAACTTATTTTGACTGTTTTAATGATTATTGCAAGCTATTGGCTTATCTGGTCATAAGGCTAGACCTTCCTCTGTTGCTCCTCCATTTTCTCCTTCTTACCAACCGAAAATGCCATCTCATCCGCAAGGCGCTGATATGAGTTATTTAGTTTGTCATCCTGTTCCATGATGATTTATGCTATATGTATGCATGATTATGTATGTTATTACCCTTTCCTTTTCTAACTCACAATGAATGCTTAAAGAGCAAAACAAGAAACTACAAGAGGAGTTAGCTGCTAGCCACCGACAGGTTGCCCATCTTGAAAGATTGTATCATCAGTCGGAGTAAAACTTTCGAGACTTTCGATTCCAAGGAATGAGAGATCCTAGTGCTTCATATTATAGGGGGCCCCAAACTGACGACCATGAGATCCCTTCAGATGATGCCTGCTATATGCCTAAATTTTAAGAAAATAGGAATTTGGGTACTTTTCCTCCGAGCGGATTCCATATGGGTGACATGCATCCTCCTCTATTGGGCGATGACTTTTTTAGGGCTTTATTTGATCAAGGTCCACCTCCTCCTCCTCAGTGTTCCATCATCATAGTATTAATTAAGAAAATATTGTATTATTATTAATGATAATAATAATAATAATAATAAATTTTACTTTACTGTAAATTTTGTCTTTCAAATATTTGTTTTGAATTTTGAATTTTGATTTTGAAATCAAATGTTGGCTTTGCTAGATCAATGCTAATTTACCTCAGGACTCGATTTTCCAAATTAACATATCTATAACATGACAATCCTAATTACCATACTAAACTCGGGACTCATTTCTATTTGAGCAAGAACTGTTGCACTTCAGATAGGCACATACACATTACTTAGCCAAAGGTTTCATTAAGTTTAAATTTTATCTATCTTATATGCATGCTTATTTAAACTATCTCCACTAATAGACTCTACCTACCAAGAGAGATCAACAGGTCTTTAACAGGCTTGAAACAGGGTCTATAAGGAACATGGTTTAAATAAAGGCCAATTGTAAGTTTGAGCCGTTGTGACACTATGGGCAAACCCTCACACTACAAATTTCTCATTTAGATAGCTGGAAGAATGAAAAGATAGAGCTTTGAACATTCTCCTTTCTTCTTGACATGAATCTAAATCTTGATTAGGACAGTCTTTACCTTTGCAAAAAGGTTGGTACCCATATTCCTTTTTTTTTTCTTCTTTTCCCTTTCCCTTTCTCTTTCTTTTTTTAGCATCTTATCATTTTGTCCTTCTTCCCTGTAGGTTTGTCAAGTACAAGACTCTCAAGAACTAGATGACCTTTCTTCTATCTCTAATTTTGGTTGAATTTCCAATTACTTTGGACCAATTAAAGTCGAACTGTCTTTGCCTTCGACTGCTTTAGGTAAAGGAAAAACTCAGTTGGCTTTCTGAACTGCCTTTTTTTTTTTATTTTCTTTCATTTCCTTTTTTCCTTTTCTTCTTCTTCTTCTTCTTTTTTCTTTTTTCTATTTTCTTCTCTTTTCTCTTTTTCCTTTTTTTTCATGGTGTTGGGTCCTAGATCTAAAAGAATTGTCTCGCTTGCACCATTCTATACATCTATTTATGGATGAGTGGAGTAAAGTGAGACAAGGATAATGGATGAGTGGAGTAAAGTGAGATAAGGATAAATCATTTGTCATCATTTTAATGAATCAGAGATCTCAGGTCTAATATTAGATGAATTTCAACTACCACTATCATCTTGACTATGCATTCCTTTCTTTAATCTTCTCGCCTCTTCAACTTAGTGATCATTAAATTCTCATAGAAGTCACAACAGCTAGGGTAGGTTATTGGGTTTACCAGCCAATGAAGAGTAAGCTAAAATTTATAAAGGCTCAAAGGGACAATTAGGGATTGATGTCAATAGGGTTGATACTAGTTGTTGGCTTGCCAAACAATGCCTAGATCATCTCTCTCTTAAATAAGCAGAGTTCAATTTTACCTTGAAAGTTTGTCAAAGCATGTTCTAAGATTGACTAGAACCTAGACAAATGTCATTATGCAGGAGCCCTCTCTAAGTAAGCATACACAACTCAATGCTATAGAACAATTTCCTCATAGTTTTATTAGTTTTTGTCATAGAATTGTGTCTTATTTATTATGATAATTATTGTTTTCTTTAGGTATTTTGGTAGTCTTAATCTGTTTATTTAGTGTTTTCATCAATTTTGGTAGTTTTAATTTATTTCAGTGTTAATGTCATTTTTTTTGTTAATGTTTTTAGTGTGGTGTTTATGTGTTGTTGGTTAATGTTTATTTGATTCTTGTTTAAAGTTTGTTTAAGTGTTTGTTTTAGGTTAATATGCAAATTGTTTCCTTGGAAGAAAGAGTAGCATGAAGCAAAGGGCAAAACCAAGGAACCAATAGAGCGGAAGGAAAATTCGGGCAGTGACTAACACACTCAGAGGACACGGCCAAGCCACTGGCCGTATCACATGACACAGCCAGGAGACTTGGCCGTGTCCCATACCAAGCTAAGGAAGAAGGCAAAAAGATCAGAAGGTGACACACTCAGGGGACACGGCCAAGTCACTGGCCGTGTCCCTCCAAACTTGTCAAACACGGCCAAGCTCACTCAAGCTTGGTCGTGTCACTCACCATTCCAAAGAAGAAGATTGAAAATCACACAGAAGCGGACACATTCAGGTGACACGGCCAAGCTACTGGCCGTGTCACTCCATGGACCAAAGGAGCGGAGTTTTAAGTGAGGTTTCGTATAAATAATACGATTAGGGTTTTATTTCGGGAGACTTTTGATCAGCCATCAGAGAACAACTTAGGGTTTCTATTTTGTTTTCTTTTAGAGATTATTGATTACACTTTTGATACAAACAGTCTAGATTAAATTTGTTTTTTCCATTGCAACATTCTTCTAGCAAGATCTGATCAAGAGATTCTTCAGAAACTAAAGGGAGTTTGTAATTTGGTTTAATTCTCAAACTTTATCTCTTAAATTTCTTTGGAATTATATTCATGAATGCTATTATGTCTAAATTGATTTCCTTGAATTTTAATGAGATGAATATGTTTGATATCATTATGAACTAATTTGATCTAGTCTAGGGTTTGTATGGATCTACTATGATTGTATGAATTGTTTATTGCTCTTAATTGAATTATTTCTTTAGCCTTGATTGAATGGAATTATTGATAATATATAATTGATTGGCCACCAATTATGTGTTTAAGGTATTAGATGAAGGATTGAGAGATGAAGTCTAATGCTGGAACAATTCAATTAGGGACTTAGGTGAATTAGAAATATAACCTAAGAAAGATTATTTCAATTGTAACAAGATTATTTGAAAGAGGTTTGAATGCGAGAGCTTATTACATTGACTCGATTACTTGAGATCTAATCTTTGAAATTAAATTGGTTGAGAGGAATAACTGTTCATACATATAAGTTAGTAGAGAAGTGCAAACCCTAGATCTTTCTATTAAGTGAATCAATATATCAGCTCAGTTTACGTTTATTGTTTTAAACTCCAATCGATCTGTTTTCATTAGTTGTTAGCAATTTAAATTTTTTCTAATTTGTTATTTGTAACCTATTAATCAATTAGCTTATCTAGATTCCTTGAGAGACGACCTTGGGGCGATCACCTTTGCTACAGCTACCTCGTATACTTGCGAGTGACGCTTATAGTAGAACTTAATTCGAGCACAACAAGTTTTTGGCGGCGCTACCAGGGAAGCTAATTGTCTTAGTTGTTTATTAGGCATAAATACTTTAGATTATTTTTCATTGTTTACTTTTGATTTTATTTGCCTTTTGCTTTTAATATTTCCTTTTTCCAGAAATTTTGTTTATGCAAGGCAGGAGATCACTCAGAGGAGAGCTATACCCAGTCATTCCAGAAATTCAGAGAGTGAAAATGAGTAGAGAAGAGTTTGAACTGTACACCGGATTTGATACAGAGGAGGACACTTCTGATTTTGAGTCGGAATCTGCACAATCTACCAACATGGGAGAAGAAAGGCAAAGAACTATGAGGGACTTTGCTAGACCTGTTATTGGAACTTCCACATCTTGTATAAGATTGACGGATGCAGCAAGAAATTATAAGTTGAAGAACATCCATTACAACATGCTGCCATCATTCTATGGAGTTCCAAATGAAGATCCTGTGAACTTTATTCAGGATTTCTATTCCACCCTCAACACTTTTCCATTGGGAGGACTAACAGAGGACCAGTTAAGGATGAGGTGTTTCCCGTACACATTGAAGGATAGGACAAAGAGCTGGCTTATGATGTTGCCTGAAAATTCTTTGACAACTTGGGAGCAAGTTTATAACAAGTTTATGGGCAAGTTTTATTCACATCAGAAGACAGCTGAATTGAGAGGGAAGATAGCTACATTCTCTCAATTTGAAGGAGAGCCATTTCATGAGGCTTGGGACAGATTTAAGATGTTATTGATCCAGTGTCCACACCATCACTACCCACTTCAACTTCTGAATCAGTTTTTCTATGATGGTTTAACCCAGCAATTTCAGAACACTGTTGATAACGCAGCTGGGGGAGCTATGGAAGAAAAGACAGCTGATGAAACTTATGAAATTTTTGAAATGTTGGGAGCTAATTCTCAACAGAAAAGTGTAAGAGGAAGAAGTAAAGGGGTGAATCAATTGCAAGCCAACAGTGAGATGGTAAATCAGATAGCTGAACTGACAAGGCAAGTGCAGATGCTGAACATGAAGAACAATACCTCTTCATCCACTCAAGAAGTGTGTGGAATTTGTGGGACTTTCGGGCATGGAGCAAATATATGCCCCTCTGCATATGAGTCTTATGGAAATGAAGCTGAGCAAGTCAATGCTATGGGGGGATATCAACCAAGGGCCCGGAATGATCCTTACTCCAATACTTACAATCCTGGTTGGCGGAATCATCCAAATTTTTCCTGGGCAACAAATAACTCTCAACAACCTTTCCATTTGCTCCAGAGACAAAACCAACAGCAGGGTCAATCTTCAAATCAAGGGCAGCCTAAGAGAGAGAGTTTGGAGGATAGTTTACAGGCCTTTATCCAAGTCAGTGCTAAGAATCAAGAGATGACTAACAAAAGGCTGGATTCATTAGAGGCATCTTTTAAGAAAGTGGAGACCCAAGTGGGACAACTTGCACAACAGATGCAGATTCAACAAAAGGGGAAATTTCCAAGTCAACCTAAGCAGGCACAATCAGTGATTGTGCTTAGAAGTGGCAAGGTAATGAACAATAATGTTGAAAATAATTCTGTGAATGCAGGTGATCAAGAGAACAAAAAGGAAGGAGAACCAGAGAACAAAGGTGATGGAGAAAGATCAATGGAGAAATCCCCTTCAGCGGATTTACACAAGGCGAGTAATCCTTACCGGCCACCTATACCATTCCCCAGCAGGTTGAAGAATGATAAACAAGATAAACAATTTTCGGACATCTTCAGCATGCTGTCTAAGGTAAGTATTAACTTACCCTTACTTGAAGCAATAAAGAACATGCCAGCTTATGCCATTCAAGGAACTGAACACCAAGAAAAAGAGGTATGAGCCAAATGAAAAGGTGATAGTGTCAGAGGTAGCTAGTGCTATTTTGCAGCATAAACTACCTCCGAAACTAAAGGATCTTGGAAGTTTCATAATTCAAATTACTATGGGTAATGGAAAGGGGACTGATGGCATGTGTGATTTAGGAGCTAGTGTAAATTTGATGCCTTATTCTGTATATCTTGAATTAGAAGTAGGGGAACTTAAACCTACAAAAAAGGTGTTGCAATTAGCTAACAGATCTCTTAGATTCCCGAAAGGAGTTATAGAAGATGTGTTAGTTAAGGTTGGGGGGGTTGATAGTACCTATGGATTTCATAGTTCTTGACATGGAAGTGTTGCGCTCGAATTAACTCTACCACAAAGCGTCACTCGCAAGTATACGAGGTAGCTGTAGCAAAGGTGATCGCCCCAAGGTCATCTCACAAGGAAGCTAAAGTGGCTAATTGATTATCAGATTATAATTAACAAGTAATGAAGAAAATTTAAATTATTAACTAATGAGAAGATTGATTGAAGTTTAAAACGAATAAAAGTAAACTGAGCTGATGTTTTGATTCACTTGATATAAAGGTCTAGGGTTTGCACTTCTCTACTACTTATATGTATGAACGGTTATTCCTCTTAACTAATTTAATTTCAAAGATTAAATCTCAAACAACTCAATTAATCGAGTCGAGGAAATAAGCTCTTGCATTCAAACCTCTCTCAAATAATCTTGTTACAATTGAAATAATCTTTTTAATAGGTTATATTTCTATTTCACCAAGTCCTTAATTGAATTGTTCCAGCATTAGACTTCATCTCTCAATCCATCATCTAATACCTAAAATACATAATTGGTGGCCAATCAATTATATATTAACAATATTTCATTCAATCAAGGCTAAAGAAATTATTGAGTTAAGAGTAATAACCAATTCATACAATCATAGCAAATCCATACAAACCCTAGACTAGATCAAATTAGTTCATAATGCTATCAAACATACTCATCTCAATAATATTCAAAGAAATCAATTTAGACATGATAATATCCATAAATACAATTCCAATGAAAATAAAGAGATAAAGTTCAAGAACAAAACCAAATTACAAACTCCTTGAAGCTTCTGAAGAATCTCTTGTTCAAATCTTGCAAGAAGGATGTATCAATGGCTAGAACAATCTAATCTAAGCTAGTTAAATCCAAGTATAATCAAATATCAAAGAAAAACAAATGTTATCAAAACATAAGCTCTCTTGACGGCTAAATCCGCTCTCAAACTTTCAACCACCCAAAACCCTAGCTTCTTTTTTCCTTTTATATGAAACGTCCGCTTTAAAAATTCGCTACGACTTTGATTCATGAGAGACATGGCCAAGTTGGATGTGACTTGGCCGTGTTGGTGGTCTTTGGAGGGACACGGCCAGTGACTTGGCCGTGTCCCTTGCATGTGTTTGCTTCTGTGAGATTTTAGTCTTCTTTTCCTTTGGACCTAAGTGAGACACGGCCAAGTTGGAGTGACTTGGCCGTGTTGAGCTCTTTTGGAGGGACACGGCCACTGACTTGGCCATGTCCCTTGCATGTGTCCCTCTCTGTGTCTTGAACTTCCTTTTCAACTTGGTATGAGACACGGCCAGTGACTTGGCCGTGTCCTCTACCTGTGTCAGCTACTGTCCTTTTTTTTTTCCTTCAATTTGCTTCCTTGGCTTTTTAACCTAAAACAAAACTTCAAACAAACTTTAAACAAGAAGTAAATAAACAATAACCAACAAAATATAAACACCATACTAAAAATTAGATAAAAAACGACATAAACACTGAAATAAACTAAAACTACCAAAATTAATGAAAACACTAAACAAATCGATCAAAACTAACAAAATACCTAAATAAAACAATAATTATTATAATAAACAAAACACAAATCTATAACAAAAACTAATAAAACAACTACCCCACACTTAAAACCTTGCTTGTCCTCAAGCAAATTCACATGGCATAAATTAAAAACTCAAACAACCTTAACTATAATTCCAGCATATAAGATGAAATCCTTTAAGACTCAGCCATAAATATTTGCAATTTACTTCAATCAAGGATTTTCTTAACTCATTCATTAATCCAGACATACAAATCTTATCTCTCATCTAAGTGTTTCACTCGATTTCAAAGGTTAATCACTCAAACCACTCATGACTGCATACTACCATAAAATTGCTTAATTATCCAATCTCTCTCACTGATTTTCTCAAGAAATAATCTGAAGGTCTTTCATTTGGATGTAATGGGGCTAAGGTAAAGGTGTGAGAAAAGACATTTAGGCTAGAGCATCAAGAAATGGAGTATTTACATTAGACAATACTCTTGCTTTAGGAATTCATAACTCTCTCAAATGGCATACTCACAATCCATTAATACTTCACATACTTGCATACTTCAAGAAAAATACATGAGTCGACCTTCCTCTTTTGATAACCAATGCTAGAACATAAAAGAATTTTGTATACATATATATATACTTCTTTTTTTTAATTTTCTCTCTTTTTTTTATATCATATAAATTTTTTTAATATATATATATACAAAATATGAATTTTTCTTAGAACATCTAGCTTAAAATGTAGAGGAAAAAAATAATCGACTCTTAATCAAATACAATGTGCACAGTATGCATTTCAACCCCAAATAGCAATACCATTTTTTATTTTTTTATTTTATTTTATTTTTTTTACTTGCTTACCCCACACTTTGAAATAAACCACCCTATTGTCATATCATAAAACTCCATTCCTTAATGCAGGTATGATGATAATAAGAGAATGCTAAGTTGAGAATTGTGTTGATCAAACAAGAAAAGGTCAAAGGCTCAACTTGGCTCACTAAGGAATTTAATATTAAGGGAGGTCTTTTTAAGCTAAAGGGTTAACCTAATTTGCCTTCATCATTTTAAAACTTGAGATTAAATCATAATGTGAGTTCAATTAGTATGCAAAAGCAAACTCTAGAGATGCAAAATCATGAAGGTGCACACTTAAGAAAAGAAAATCAACTGATAATAATATCAAATTATGAGGCTCAAAACTCACACAGGTGGGTTCTCAAAGATTTATATGTCATGAATTGCAGAATGTGAAAATTAATCCTGAATGAATTCAAATGCTAATCTCTATGCTGATACTAAAGTCTCAACTATAATGCTAAAATCACAGAAAAGATCAATAAATTTTCAACAATTATACCATGCACAACAAATACAATAAACAAAACAAAACAAAAATTAAAGAAAAGTTTAAAGATTACCCCACACTTTAGAATTTACATTGTCCTCAATGGAAAACAAGAATAATAAAGAAAAAGAGTTAAAGGACAACCTGTCTTCCATCGTACCCTGGTGAAGCAAAACCCTAAATTTCCATCACAAACACAAAAGTTCAAAAACAAAAGTACAATATATAAAAATAAAATATCCAAATATAAAATGTTAACATTAAAACAAAAATAAAAACAATAACAAAAATACACTAAACATAATAAAGCAAGGAACTCAAAATCTATAGAAAAGGCGGGCATGAAGATGATGCAGCCGAGGGGTGTAGGTTATGGTCCACCTTGCCCTCCAATCGATCTACCTTTCCTTCCAAGGCCCCAATCCTAATAAGTACCTCTTGATGTTTCGAGACCGGAGCATCCTCATCTAGATCAAGAGAATTCGAGTTGGATTCCTCTTGGACCCGTGCTCTCTTCTACCTGTCCTCCGATGCTTCTGGCTCAGCTGAAGCCATCATATAACCCCCTCTCCTATGCACCACCATATGCATTTTCTCTAATGTGGCCAAATCTAATGAGTCATTACCCAAAATTCTAGTCATGCGACTGGCACTCGGGTCAAAATCCTCAACAAGGGCTACTGCTAATGTGCTAATCAACCCTCCAACACAAATTGCCCCTCTCCTTTTATTAGCCACAGTATCAAAAATATTGGCTAACCAATAGCCGGCACTAACAGTCACTACATTCAAAGCACAATCCAGGAAAAATAGCTCACTCAATTCCACCACACCCGGGCTCTCCTTCCTAGCAAAGAATCCGCAAGACATAAAACGATGCAAATACCTCAAAGCGGAATTTCTTAATCTAGATGCTTTGGCCGATTTGGCCACATAGGTCCCCGAGCCTAATGCTCCCCAAGCAAATTGTTGTTTAAATTCGTTAGGTACCGACCTCTCCCCATGTTGATGGAAACCATATATATCATTCAATTGTTCAATATTAAGCACAAATGATTTACCCAGCAATTTAAAACTCATTCTAGTGCAGATTTTCTTATCATCTCTTTCAACCTTAAGAGATGTCAGAAATTCCAAAGTCAGCTCCTCAAACTGCAAAGGTCGTAAGGAGACTAGATTCTCCCACCCAAGGAATTGCACATATCGATAAAAATTAGTCCTAATTTGCAGAGCATCAATTGATTCATCATTAACATACCTCGTTGGGAAAAAACCCCGAGTCAAAAGATTTGCTCTCTTCAAAGATGAAATTGATGAAGAGGAAGAAGCTCCTTCGGTTGTAGACCTCTTCTTCTTGTGATGTGAAACTATCTTTGTTCTTGGCATCTTGAGAAATCTGAAAAATTTAACACCAAAACTTGATTAAATCAAACTTTTATGAGCAAAGAAGAAGTTTTAATTGATTATTTCTAGTTTTGGTGAAGAGATTTGAGGTTTAATGGAGGATTTGGAGCTTGGAATCACAAATAATGGAGTTTGCGAGAGAGAAAACAAGAGAATGAGAGAGTGAATAGAAAGAAAACTTAGGGATTTAATGGCAATCTGGGAAAAAAATCGTGTTTTTAAAGTGAAAAAGTGAGAGACACGGCCAAGTTGAGGGCAACACGGCCGTGTCATGTGTTTTTTTGAGGGACACGGCCAGTGACTTGGCCGTGTCCCATGGGCGTGTCTGCTACTGGAAGGAGAGGTGCAAAATAAAAAAAAACAAAGAGCATTTAGTGAAGCATGGCCGTGTTCAAGTGACATGGCCAAGTCCCTTGGCCGTGTCACTCACTGTGACAAAGTGCAAAAGATAGCAAAGTGGTGAGGCCTGGCCGTGTCCCATGTGACACGGCCAAGGGACACGGCCAAGGCCTTTGGCCGTGTCTCCTTCTGCCACTTTCAACTTTTTTTTTATATATCTACATATCACCAAATATAAAAAAAAATTACAAACCTCTTCTTTGATCAACCCTGAAACACATTAGAAAAATAAAAACCGATCAAAGCACCCATTCCATTTATTTAGACTAAACATGAAATCAAAACTTGCTAAATTTAAAATTACAACTATGAAAAATAAATGCAAACCGATGGGTTGCCTCCCATTTAGCGCTTCTTTAATGTCATAAAGCTGGACATCATGCAAGACTAGGAATCGTGGATCAAAGTACTATCAATGATCCTCACTTCATGAAATCCTTCTTTATATGGTTTAACTCTATGTCTATTTGCTTTAAAAGCCTTATTGGTTCTAGAGTTAAGCAATTCAATGGCACCAGAAGGACATACCTTAGTTACCTAGAAAGGATCACTCCATCAAGATTTGAGTTTACTTGAAAACATACGGAGTCGAGAATTAAAAAGTAAAATTTCATACCTGGACTCATTGTCTGTTGCCCAATAAATCTATCATGAAGTGCTTTAGTGTGATCCTTATAATTCCTCGAGCTCTCATATGCCTTTGGGTTAAGGCATCTTCGGGTCTCCCCCACTAGTTTAGCCCCCTCTTCTAAAGTCAGTGTCAGCCCCAATTTATCTGAGGAATCTGCATGCAAGAAATCATCTGAAACAACTGCTTCAACACAATTAATTAAAGAACATTCCTCATATAAAGCAGTTGTAGGAATAGGAGAAGTGTTAAAAATAGAAAATTCAACAGTCTATCCTAAGACAGTCATTGACAACTTACCATTTTTAACATCTATTAAGGTGTTGGTAGTAGCCATGAAAGGCCTACCCAGCAAAATAGTGTGTGCTGATGGTGTAGGGTTACTTCCTTCCATGTCAAGAACTATAAAATCCACAGGTACAATCAACCCACCAACCTTAACTAACACATCTTCTATAACCCCTTTCGGGAATCTAAAAGATCTATCAGCTAATTGCAACACCATTTTGGTCAGC
This sequence comes from Garcia nutans, assembly GCA_947685225.1. Taxonomy (NCBI): domain Eukaryota; kingdom Viridiplantae; phylum Streptophyta; class Magnoliopsida; order Malpighiales; family Euphorbiaceae; genus Garcia; species Garcia nutans. The sequence continues at coordinate 22,111,487 of CANTUV010000007.1, read as the reverse complement.
TTAAGTTCCTCTAGTTCTAATTCTTGATAAACAGAATAAGGCATCAAATTCACACTAGCTCCTAGATCACACATGCCCTCAGTCCCCTTTCCATTCCCCATAGTAATTTGAATTATAAAGCTACCAGGATCCTTTAGCTTGGGAGGTAGTTTATGCTGCAGAACAGCACTAGCTATTTCTGAAACTATCACCTTTTCATTCGGCTCATACCTCTTTTTCTTGGTGATCAGCTCTTTGAAGAATTTGGCATAAGCCGGCATGTTCTTTATTGCTTCTAGTAATGGTAAGTTAATACTTATCTTAGACAACATGTTGAAGATGTTAGAAAATTGCTTATCTGGTTTATCATCCTTCAACCTGCTGGGGAATGGTATAGGTGGCTGGTATGGATTACTTGCTTTGTGTAAATCTGCTGAAGTGGACTTCTCCATTGAACTTTTTCCAGCACCTTTGTTCTTTGGTTCTCCTTCCTTCTTGTTCTCTTGGTCACCTGCATTCACAGAATCATTTTCAACATTCTTGTTAATTAACTTACCACTTCTAAGTACAGTCACTGATTGTGCCTGCTCAGGTTGACTTGGGAACTTCCCCTTTTGTTGAATCTGCATCTGTTGTGCAAGTTGTCCAACTTGTGTCTCCACTTTCTTAAAAGATGCTTCTAAGGAATCCAGCCTCTTGTTTGTTATCTCTTGATTTTTTGCACTGACTTGGATAAAAGCTTGTAAACTTTCCTCCAAACTCTCTATCTTAGACTACCCTTGATTTGAGGATTGACCCTGCTCTTGGTTCTGTCTTTGAAGCAAATGGAAAGGCTGCTGAGAATTATTTGTTGCCCAAGAAAAATTTGGGTGATTCCTCCAACCAGGGTTGTATGTATTTGAATAAGGATCATTTCGGGTCCTTGGTTGAAATCCTCCCATAGCATTGACTTGCTTAGCTTCATTCCCATAAGACTCATATTTGGAGGGGCAAATATTTGCTCCATGCCCGAATGTCCCACAGATTCCACATACTTCTTGAGTAGATGAAGAAATATTGTTTTTCATATTTAGCATCTGCACTTGCCTTGTCAATTCAGCTATCTGATTGACCATCTCACTATTGGCTTCTAGTTGATTCACCCCTTTACTTCTTCCCCTTACACTTTTCTGTTGAGAATTAGCTCCCAACATCTCAAAGATCTCATAAGTTTCATTAGCTGTCTTTTCTCCCATAGCTCCCCCAGCTGCATTATCGACAGTGTTCTGAAATTGCTGGGTGAGACCATCATAGAAAAAATGGTTCAGAAGTTGAAGTGGGTAGTGATGATGTGGACACTGGATCAATAGCATCTTAAATCTGTCCCAAGCCTCATGAAATGGTTCCCCTTCAAATTGAGAGAATGTAGCAATCTTCCCTCTCAATTCAGCTGTCTTTTGATGTGAATAAAACTTGCCCATGAACTTGTTATAAACTTGCTCCCAAGTTGTCAAAGAGTTTTCGGGCAACATCATAAGCCAGCTCTTTGCCCTATCCTTCAAAGTATATGGAAAACACCTCATCCTCAACTGATCCTCTGTTAATCCTCCCAATGGAAAAGTGTTGAGGGTGGAGTAGAAATCCCGAATAAAGTTCAAAGGATCTTCATTTGGAACTCCATAGAATGATGGCAGCATGTTGTAATGAATGTTCTTCAACTCATAGTTTCTTCCTGCATCTGTCAACCTTATACAAGATGTGGAAGTCCCAATGACAGGTCTAGCAAAATCTCTCATGGTTCTTTGTCTTTCTTCTCCCATGTTAACTGATTGTGCAGTATCTGACTCAAATTCAGAAGTATCCTCCTCTGTATCAAATCCGGTGTAGAGCTCAAACTCTTCTCTGCTCCTTTTCACTCTCTGAATTTCTGGAATAAATGGATGTAGCTCTCCTTCGAGTGATCTCCTGCCTTGCATAAACAGAATTTTCTAGAAAAAGAAATTATTAAAAACAAAAGAAAAATAAAATCAAAAGTGAATAATGAAAAATAATCTAAAATTTCTAAAACTAATAAACAATTAAGCCAATTAGCCTCCCCGGCAACGGCGCCAAAAACTTGTTGCGCTCGAATTAACTCTACCATAAAGCGTCACTCGCAAGTATACGAGGTAGCTGTAGCAAAGGTGATCACCCCAAGGTCGTCTCACAAGGAAGCTAAAGTGGCTAATTGATTATCAGATTATAATTAACAAGTAATGAAGAAAATTTAAATTATTAACTAATGAGAAGATTGATTGAAGTTTAAAACGAATAAAAGTAAACTGAGCTGATGTTTTGATTCCTTGATAGAAAGGTCTAGGGTTTGCACTTCTCTACTACTTATATGTATGAACGGTTATTCCCCTTAACTAATTTAATTTCAAAGATTAAATCTCAAATAACTCAATTAATCAAGTCGAGGAAATAAGCTCTCGCATTCAAACCTCTCTCAAATAATCTTGTTACAATTGAAATAATCTTTTTAATAGGTTATATCTCTAATTCACCTAAGTCCTTAATTGAATTGTTCTAGCATTAGACTTCATCTCTCAATCCATCATCTAATACCTAAAACACATAATTGGTGGCCAATTAATTATATATTAACAATATTTCATTCAATCAAGGCTAAAGAAATTATTGAGTTAAGAGTAATAACCAATTCATACAATCATAGAAAATCCATACAAACCCTAGACTAGATCAAATTAGTTCATAATGCTATTAAACATACTCATCTCAATAATATTCAAAGAAATCAATTTAGACATGATAATATCCATAAATACAATTCCAATGAAAATAAAGAGATAAAGTTCAAGAACAAAACCAAATTACAAACTCCTTGAAGCTTCTGAAGAATCTCTTATTCAAATCTTGCAAGAAGGATGTATCAATGGCTAGAACAATCTAATCTAAGCTAGTTAAATCCAAGTGTAATCAAATATCAAAGAAAAACAAATGTTATCAAAACCTAAACTCTCTTGACGGCTAAATCCTCTCTCAAACTTTCAACCACCCAAAACCCTAGCTTCTTTTTTCCTTTTATATGAAACGTCCACTTTAAAAATTTGCTACGGCTTTGATTCATGAGAGACACGCCCATTTTGGATGTGACTTGGCCGTGTTGGTGGTCTTTGGAGGGACACGGCCAGTGACTTGGCCGTGTCCCTTGCCTGTGTTTGCTTCTGTGAGATTTTAGTCTCCTTTTCCTTTGGACCTAAGTGAGACACGGCCAAGTTGGAGTGACTTGGCCGTGTTGAGCTCTTTTGGAGTGACACGGCCACTGACTTGGCCGTGTCCCTTGCATGTGTCCCTCTCTGTGTCTTGAACTTCCTTTTCAACTTGGTATGACACACGGCCAGTGACTTGGTCGTGTCCTCTGCCTGTGTCAGTTACTGTCCTTTTTTTTTTCCTTCAATTTGCTTCCTTGGCTTTTTAACCTAAAAAAAAAACTTCAAACAAACTTTAAACAAGAAGTAAATAAATAATAACCAACAAAATATAAACACCATACTAAAAACTAGATCAAAAACGACATAAACACTGAAATAAACTAAAACTACCAAAATTAAAGAAAACACTAAACAAACCGATTAAAACTAACAAAATACCTAAATAAAACAATAATTATTATAATAAACAAAACACAAATCTATAACAAAAACTAATAAAACAGGAAGGAAGTAACCCTACACCATCCGCACACACTATTCTTCTGGGTAGGCCTTTTATGGCGACTACCAAAACCTTGATAGATGTTAAAAATGGTAAATTGTCAATGACTGTCTTAGGACAAACGATTGAATTTTCTATTTTTAACACTTCTCCTATTCCTACAACTGCACTATATGAGGATTGCTCTTTAATTGATTGTATTGATGCAGTTGTTTCAGATGTTTTCTTGCAGACAGGTTCCTTGGATAAATTGGAGCTGGCACTGACCTTAGATGGTGGTTTAGATATTTTTTATTCAGAAATAGCCAGTTGCCTTCAGACATTAGAGAGTGCTGAAATAGAGGAACTTAAGGAGGACCCAGTATGTGAACTTCCCTCCATCCAAAAAGAAGAGAAGAATCCTTCACTTGAGTTAGAGCTGAAAGAGTTACCTAAAAATCTGAAATATGTGTTTTTAGGAGATCACAACACCTTACCTGTGATAATATCTAGTGAACTTAGTGAAGGGGAGGAGATGAGGTTGGTAAGTGAGCTAAAAAGATTGAGAAGAGCAATAGGATGGGGATTGAGTGACATAAAAGGTATTAGCCCTTCAATGTGCATGCATAGAATCACCTTAGAAGAGGGAGCTAAACCTGCGAGGGAGACCCAAAGGTGCCTTAACCCAAATATGAGTGAAGTGGTTAAGAAGGAAGTGCTCAAATTGCTGGCTGAAGGAGTGATATATCCAATAGCTAATAGTGAGTGGGTGAGCCCAGTACATGTAGTGCCTAAGAAATCTGGAATCACTGTGGTGAAAAATGAAAATAATGAATTGGTTCCTACTAGGACTACAACTGGGTGGAGAATGTGCATCGATTATAGGAAGTTGAACAATGCCACAAAGAAAGACCATTTCCCTCTTCCTTTTATTGATCAGATGTTGGATAAACTTTCTGGGCACTCACATTATTGCTTTTTGGATGGACTTTCAGGTTATTATCAGGTGCCGATATCACCAGAGGATCAATCCAAGACTACTTTTACTTGCCCCTTCGGGACTTATGCATTTCGGTGTATGCCATTTGGCTTGTGCAATGCTTATGCGACTTTTTAGAGATGCATGATGTCTATCTTCACAGACATGATAGATGATTTTATTGAGGTATTTATGGATGACTTTTCTATTTTTGGTAGTTCTTTTGATAATTGCCTCAATAAACTTGTTCTTGTGCTTGAGAGATGCATTGAATGTAACCTTACTTTGAGTTGGGAAAAGAGTCATTTCATGGTTACTCAAGGCATTGTATTAGGTCATGTTGTGTCAAGTAAAGGGATTGAGGTGGATAAGGCCAAGGTAGAATTGATTGCTAAATTACCCCCACCTACCTCTGTTAAGGGAATAAGAAGTTTTCTAGGGCATGCAGGTTTTTACCAGAGGTTTATTAAGGATTTTTCCAAAATAAGCCAACCATTGTGCCATTTGCTGGGAAAAGATGTTCCATTTGAGTTTACTGCACAATGCATGCAAGCCTTTAATTCCCTTAAGAAAAAACTGACTAGTGCACCGGTGATTGTTGCTCCTGTTTGGTCTTTACCTTTTGAAATCATGTGCGATGCATCTAATCATGCAGTAGGAGCTGTTCTTGGGCAAAGGGTTGATAAATTCTTGAGAGTGATATATTATGCTAGCTTGACCCTGAATAGTGCGCAAATGAATTACACAACAACTGAAAAGGAAATGTTAGCTGTTGTTTTTGCTTTAGATAAGTTTAGAGCATATTTAATTGGGTCGAAAATTATTGTGCATTCTGATCATGCAGCTCTAAAATATCTTTTGACAAAACAACATGCTAAACCGCGCTTAATTAGATGGGTGTTATTATTGCAAGAATTTTATTTCCAAATCAAAGATACTAAGGGGAGTGAAAATGTTGTAGCTGATCATTTATCTAGATTACCCTTCTTTAGCGAAAATCTTGCATCTGATAGCATTCATAAAAATTTAGAAGCATTTCCTGATGAGCAGCTGTTTGTGGTAATTGATGCACCTTGGTTTACAGATATTGCTAACTATCTTGCTTGTGGTATATTGCGTTCTAACATGTCATTTCAGGAAAAGAAAAGGTTTTTGCACGTGAGTAAATTTTATTTTTGGGATGAACCTTACTTATTCTGGATTTGAAAAAATGAGATAGTTCGCAGGTGTGTATCTGAAGAAGAACAACTGAGTGTTCTTAAATTTTGTCATGACCTTCACTGTGGTGGTCATTTTGGAGGAAGAAAGACTGCAGAAAAGGTGCTTCAAAGTGGTTTTTACTGGCCTACTCTATTTAAAGATGCTCAAGAGTATTGTAAGCACTGTAACTGCTGTCAAAGAGTGGGTAACATTGGGAGGAGGAATGAAATGCCCCTTCAATCTTATATTGTTGTTTAACTGTTTGATGTGTGGGGAATAGACTTTATGGGTCCTTTTCCCAAGTCTTTTGGTTATGAATATATTTTAGTTGTTGTTGATTATGTTTCAAAATGGGTGGAGGCAATCCCCACCCATACTAATGATGCTAATGTGGTTGTTAAATTTGTGAAGAAAAACATTCTTAGCAGATTTGGCACACCAAGAGTGATAGTCAGTGATGGGGGAAGTCATTTCTGCAACAAACTTTTTGAGAAATTAATGCACAAATCTGGTGTGAAACACAAGGTGGCAACCCCATATCATCCACAGACTTCTGGGCAAGTTGAAACATCCAACAAGCAAATAAAAGGAATTCTGGAGAAAACAGTCAACTTATCAAGGAAGGATTGGGCGAGTAGATCGCATGATGGATTATGGGCATATCGGACTGCTTACAAAACTCCTTTGGGTATGAGTCCATATCGATTGGTTTTTGGCAAGGCTTGACATTTACCAGTGGAGTTGGAGCACAAAGCATATTGGGCAATCAAGACTTTAAATTTAGACTTGGACAAAGCAAAGAGAGAGCGTTTTCTGCAAATTTCAGAGTTAGATGTGCTGAGGAATGAGGCATATGAGAGTTCGAGGATTTATAAGGATTGCACTAAAGCACTTCATGATAGAATTATAGTGCGAAAGGCATTGAACCCAGGTATGAAAGTTTTGCTTTTTAACTCTCGTCTCCGTTTGTTTCCAGGAAAACTCAAGTCTCGGTGGAGTGGTCCTTTCGAGATAACACAGGTATATCCTTCCGGTGCCATTGAATTGCTTAACTCTCGAACAAATGAGACTTTTAAAGTAAATGGACAGAGAGTTAAGCCATATAATGAAGGATTCCAAGAAGTAAGGATCATCGATAGCACTTTGATCTACGATCCTTAAGTCCTGCATAATGTCCAACTATATGACATTAAAGAAGCGCTAAATGGGAGGCAACCCATCGGTTTGCATTTCTTTTCATAGTTGTAATTTTAATTCAGCAATTTTGATTTTATGTTTGATTTAAATAAATGAAATGGGTGCTTTGATCGGTTTTTCATTTTTTCTAATGTGTTTCAGGGTTGATCGAAGAAGAGGTTTGCAATTTCTTGGAGATTTGGTGATATAAAAAATATATATTTAAAAAAAAAGAGTCAAATTGGCAGTGAGTGACACGGCCACTTGACACGGCCAAGCCACTGGCCGTGTCAAGCCATCCCTTAAAATCCCATTTTACACAGCCCCTGACACGGCCAAGGAGCTTGGCCGTGTCCTTGGCAGTATCACATGGGACAAGCCCAAGCTTCACCAAAAATTTCCTTCTTTTTGTTTTTTGCAACCTTTCTTCATAGTAGGTGACACGCCCATGGGACACGGCCAAGTCACTGGCCGTGTCCCTCCAAGCACATCAGACACGGCCAAGCTCACCCAAGCTTGGCCATGTCCCTTCAATTTCTCACTCAGACACGGCTAAGCTCACCCAAGCTTGGCCGTGTCCCTTCAATTTCACCCTTTAAAAACACAATTTTTGCACTGTTCCTTCATTTCAATCCCTAAATTTCTTTTTGCTTCCTCTCGTTCTCTCGACTTCTCTCTCACAAAACCTCCATTGTTTGTCCTTCGAAGCTTCTAAACTCCCATCAATTCTCAATTTCCTTCACCAAAACTGAAATTAATCCGTTCAATCTTCTTCTTCTCTCATAAAAAATCAATTTAACCGGTTTAAGTTTCAAGTTTTTTCAGATCTATCAATATGCCGAGAACTAAGATGGTGTCCCACCATAGGAGGAAGCAACCTTTAACTGTAGCTGCATCTTCATCTTCCTCGTCTTCATCTTTAAAGAGAGCGAATCTTTTGGCTTTCCCGACGAGGTATGTCAGTGATGAATCCCTTAATGCTTTTCATATTAGGGATAATTTTTATCATTATGTTCAAACCCTTGGGTGGGAGAACCTAGTCTCCTTTCGACCTTTGCAGTTTCAAGAGCTTACTTTGGAATTTTTGACATCTCTTAAGGTTGAAAGAGATGAACAAAAAATTTGCTCTAAGTTGAACTTTAAATTGCTTGGGAAATCATTTGTGGTTGGTATTGACCAATTTGAATGTTATATTTGGTTTCTATCAACATGGTGAAAGGTCGGTACCTAAGGATTTTAAACAACAATTTGCTTGGGGAGCATTGGGCTCGGGAACTTATGTGGCCAAATCGGCCAAAGCAACTAAATTGAGCAATCCCGCTCTTAGGTATTTGCATCGTTTTATGTCATGTGGATTCTTTACTCGGAAGGAAAGCCCGGGTGTAGTGGAACTTAGTGAGCTCTTTTTCTTGGATTGTGCGTGTAATGCAGTGCCCATTAGTTTCGGCTATTGGTTGGCCGATGTTTTTGATAGTGTGGCAAACAAAAAGAGGGGGGCTATCTGTATTGGAGGATTGGTTACCACATTAGCAACAACCCTCCATGATGATTTTGACCCGAGTACCTGTCGTATGACTAGAATTATGGGTAATGATTCATTGGATTTGGCTACACTAGAGAAGATGCATATGGTGGTGCACAGGAGAGGGGCTTATATGATGGCTTCAGCTGAGCCAGAAGTACCGGGGGGCAGACAAAAGAGAACACGAGTCTAGGAGGGGTCCGACTCGGATTCTCTTGATTTGGAAGAAGATGCTCCAGCTCCAGATAATTAAGAGATACTTAATAGGATTGAGGCACTGAAGAGCAAGGTAGATCGTAACCATGCTGCGGTCTTGCAACAGTTGGACCAAATAAATAGCAACCTTGCTAAGATTTTGAGTCTTCATCCCTCGGCTGCTTCATCATCACATCCTCCTTCACCGTAGATCTTTTGAGACAATTCCTTACTTTCTTGTGTTTAGTTATAACATATTTGTGTTTGTATTTTTCATTTTTGTTTTTAATGTTAACATTTTATATTTTGGATATTTTATTTTTATATATTGTATTTTGTTTTTGAACATTTGCTGTTTGTGATGGAAAGGTAGAGTTTGCCTCACAAGGGGTCGATGGAAAACAGGTTGTACCTTCACTCTTTATCTTTATTATCCTTATTTCCATTGAGGACAATGTAAGTTTTAAGTGTGGGGTAATCTTTAAGGTTTCCGTTAATTCTCATTTTGTTTGTCGTTTTATGTTATATTGTGCGTTGTGCATGGCATAATTGTTGAAAACTTATTGACTTTTCTATGATTCTAGTATTATATTTAAGACTTTAGTATCAGCACAGAGATTAGCATTTGAATTCATTTAGGATCAATTTTTACATTTTGCAATTCATGACATATAAATCTTTGAGAACCCACCTTTGTGAGTTTTGAGCCTCATAGATTGAATATTAGTGTCAATTGATTTTCTTTTCTTAAGTGTGCACCTTCATGATTTTGCATCTCTAGAGTTTGCTTTTGCATACTAATTGAACTCACATTATGATTTAATCTCAAATTTTAAAATGATGAAGGCAAATTAGGTTATCCCTTTAGCTTAAAAAGACTTCCCTTAATTATGATTCCTTAGTGAGCCAAGTTGAGCCTTTGACTTTTTCACATTTTATAATTCATGACATATAAATCTTTGAGAACCCACCTTTGTGAGTTTTGAGCCTCATAGATAGAATATTAGTGTCAATTGATTTTCTTTTCTTAAGTGTGCACCTTCATGATTTTGCATCTCTAGAGTTTGCTTTTGCATACTAATTGAACTCACATTATGATTTAATCTCAAGTTTTAAAATGATGAAGGCAAATTAGGTTATCCCTTTAGCTTAAAAAGACTTCCCTTAATTATGATTCCTTAGTGAGCCAAGTTGAGCCTTTGACTTTTTCTTGATTGATCAACACAATTCACAACTCAACTTTTTCTTATTATCATCATACCTGCATTAAGGAATGAAGTTTCTTATGATATGACAATAGGGTGGTTTAATTCATAAGTGTGGGGTAAGCAATTAAAAAAATAATAAAAAAAGAGAAAATAAAAAAAACAAAAATAGTATTGCTATTTGGGGCTGAAATGCATACTTTGCACATTGTATTTGACTAAGAGTCGGTTATTCTTTTCCTCTACATTTTAAGCTAGATGTTCCATGCAATTTTATATTTTGTATATATATATATAAAAGAAAGAGAAATATAAAAAAATAAAATAATAATAAAAGTAAAGACATATATATATATATATACAAAATTCATATATTTTCTAGCATTAAAGAGGAATGTCGACTCATGTACTTTTCTTTTAGTATGCAAGTATGTAAGATTATCAAGGGTTGGTGAATATGCCATTTGAGGGAGCTATGAGTTTCTGAGCAAGAGTATTGTCTAATTTAGATACTCCATTTCTTGATGTTCCAGCTTAAATGTCTTTTCTCACACCTGCACCTTAGCCCCATTACATCCAAATAAAAGACCTTCAGATTATTTCTTGAGAAAATCAGTGAGAGAGATTGGATAATTAAGCAAGTTTATGGCAGTATGCAGTCATGAGTGGTTTGAGTGAATTAACCTATGAATTCAAGTGAAACACTTAGATGAGAGATGAGATTTGTATGTCTAGATTAATGAATGAGTTAAGAAGATCTTGATTGAAGGAAATTGCAATTATTTATGGCTGAGTCTTAAAGGATTTTATCTTATATACTGGAATTATAATTAAAGTTGCTTGAGTTTTTAATTTATGCCATGTGAATTTGCTTGAGGACAAGCAAAGTTTTAAGTGTGGGGTAGTTGTTTTATTAGTTTTTGTCATAGAATTGTGTCTTATTTATTATGATAATTATTGTTTTCTTTAGGTATTTTGGTAGTCTTAATCTGTTTATTTAGTGTTTTCATCAATTTTGGTAGTTTTAATTTATTTCAGTGTTTATGTCATTTTTTTGTTCTAGTTTTTAGTGTGGTGTTTATGTGTTGTTGGTTAATGTTTATTTGATTCTTGTTTAAAGTTTGTTTAAGTGTTTGTTTTAGGTTAATATGCAAATTGTTTCCTTGGAAGAAAGAGTAGCATGAAGCAAAGGGCAAAACCAAGGAACCAAGAGAGTGGAAGGAAAATTCGGGCAGTGGCTGACACACTCAGAGGACACGGCCAAGCCACTGGCCGTGTCACATGACATGGCCAGGAGACTTGGCCGTGTCCCATACGAAGCTAAGGAAGAAGGCCAAAAGATCAGAAGGTGACACACTCAGGGGACACGACCAAGTCACTGGCCGTGTCCCTCCAAAATTGTCAAACACGGCCAAGCTCACTCAAGCTTGGTCGTGTCACTCACCATTCCAAAGAAGAAGAATGAAAATCACACAAAAGCGGACACATTCAGGTGACATGGCCAAGCCACTGGCCGTGTCACATGACACGGCCAGGAGCTTGGCCGTGTCACTCCATGGACCAAAGGAGCGGAGTTTTAAGCGAGGTTTCGTATAAATAATACGATTAGGGTTTTATTTCGGGAGACTTTTGATCAGCCATCAGAGAACAACTTAGGGTTTCTATTTTGTTTTCTTTTAGAGATTATTGATTACACTTTTGATACAAACAGTCTAGATTAAATTTGTTTTTGCCATTGCAACATTCTTCTAGCAAGATCTGATCAAGAGATTCTTCAGAAACTAAAGGGAGTTTGTAATTTTGTTTTGTTCTCAAACTTTATCTCTTAAATTTCTTTGGAATTGTATTCATGAATGCTATTATGTCTAAATTGATTTCCTTGAATTTTAATGAGATGAATATGTTTGATATCATTATGAACTAATTTGATCTAGTCTAGGGTTTGTATGGATCTACTATGATTGTATGAATTGGTTATTGCTCTTAATTGAATTATTTCTTTAGCCTTGATTGAATGGAATTATTGATAATATATAATTGATTGGCCACTAATTATGTGTTTAAGGTATTAGATGAAGGATTGAGAGATGAAGTCTAATGCTGGAACAATTCAATTAGGGACTTAGGTGAATTAGAAATATAACCTAAGAAAAGATTATTTCAATTGTAACAAGTTTATTTGAAAGAGGTTTGAATGCGAGAGCTTATTACCTTGACTCGATTAATTAAGTTACTTGAGATCTAATCTTTGAAATTAAATTGGTTGAGAGGAATAACCGTTCATACATATAAGTTAGTAGAGAAGTGCAAACCCTAGACCTTTCTATTAAGTGAATCAATATATCAGCTAAGCTTACGTTTATTGTTTTAAACTCCAATCGATCTGTTTTCATTAGTTGTTTGCAATTTAAATTTATTCTAATTTGTTATTTGCAACCTATTAATCAATTAGCTTATCTAGCTTCCTTGAGAGACGACCTTGGGGCGATCACCTTTGCTACAGCTACCTCGTATACTTGCGAGTGACGCTTATAGTAGAACTTAATTCGAGCGCAACACTCATCTAGTAAAGTCATTCAAATCATGATGAATATATATATTAATTTATGATTATCAAGCTAGACTCATCATTGGTTAAGCACCAAAATGAACAAAGACCAACAAAAATTTAATAAAAATAATTTATTCAAACAAACATAATTTGAAAATTATAATTGTTCCAAATAAGTACTAAAGAAAGTGAAATAAAAAGTGCAACACTTCAAGGTAAGGGAGGTTCGTTGAGTTGGAGTCGAAGAAACTTCATTTATTTAAACATATCAAGGGTAAGGATTTTTCCATCATCAAGGATCATTGCTTAATCATCCACAGTTAGTCCAAGTTTGCTTAGTAGCACATCCTCTTTAGCAACTTCTCCATCCATATCATGACAAGATGACAAGATAAAACTCTTCATGAAGGTTGCAAGCGGTGGTGCCCTTCCAAATTTAGGCAGAGGATTATTCTTAGTGTTGGGCTTATCAGGCTCAAGTAGCTTTTCACTGTCAATCAAATTTTGGATCTCATGCCTCAACCTCATACAGTTGTACGTCTCGTGTCCAGGCCTTTGATGGTATTGGAAAAATGCCTTAGCATCAAAGTTAGGTGGAAGAGGATTAGGCAAAGGATGAGGACTCAAGGGTTGCAACAATCCCTTCTTTTGTAGCTTATTAAAAACCCAAGATAGAGGTTTCCCCAACTCTAAAAATTTTCACTTCTTTGCTGGTTCAGTTGTCACATTTTTCTCAACACCTCCTTTTTCCCTTTGACTTTGCCCACTGGGGTAGTAGTCACCCTTATTGCTCTACTTAGATATCACATGGTTCGATTGGTCTTGTAGAATAGGGATTGCTCCCTCATTTTTCATTCGATCTCTATTAGTAGACCTGTTCCTTGTTAATGTTGCCTTTCCCTTCTTCTTTTCATCAATGGGAAATGCCTCATTAGCATTGTTGATGATCTCCAGAATTTCAATCAACTGGGTCTTCATAATTTTAGCCAATTGATCCCGTAGCTCGGCCATACTAGCTTTGACAACTTCATCGACTATATCCCTTAGCTGATTTGCATCCATCCTCCCAATGAAGCACTTGGATTAAAATATATGTTGTAGGTGGTGTCATTGTATGCTCTGCCGTACTCTAGGTCTAGAAGCCAGAAATGATTAATGATATGTTATGCGATGCATGTATGCACCAACAACAAACAATCAAAGATAATTAGGACATTCCTTCCAACCTTATAACTTCCAAGCATGAATGGCAAGTCTCTTTTCCTAGGTATATGGTTAACAAAATACCGGCATGGGATATTTTGTTCTCGAAAAATTTCCTCGGATGATTTTAACCAATAGTTATATTTTCAAAAATGAAAGTCAGTTCATGATAATTCTCATTAATTAGTCTTTAATCCATCCAATAGCTTTTTATTCTATATTGGATTAAAACTAAATTAAGAATTTTATTGTAAATAGATTTCTCACTTGAAAAAGTAACTAATGATTCATGCCAAAAACAAGCCCATAATTAATAGTTCTAAGCATAAGCTAGGCTCACAATTGATTTTTGGTATTTCATAATTGAACTAAATATTTTATAAGCTCATTCAAAAGGTTGTAATGATGTGAAAATAATTTTGTTTCTAAGCCCATTGTAAAATTTGTTTTAGAAAAAATAGATTTTGGGCTTTATATTTGGGTTATGAGAAAAGAATTTTTGACTTGTTTTGGAAAATTTTCTGTCCAAAGATCATTTCAAAAATTTTGAAAATAGTTTTGGTCTTTTGGATTTAGAGAAAAAAATTATTTGAGCTCACAATGTAATTAGGTCATATTAGAAAAAGAACAAACCAAATAAGCCATGATTTAAACCAAGATAAATTAACCATAGTCAAACAACAAGCATTTAGGATAAAAATCTAAGGAAAATAACTAGGTCAATTACATGAGCTTAAGTCTTTAGGTTGAATGGCTTAGGTTCCCATAACAAGTATATACCAAAAGGTACAAGGCTATGAGTGGTTATGTCATGCTCGATCTCTATACCTTGAGTGAAAGTATGGTATCTCTCACATAACACAACACGGGTAACACGGGCATTCTAACTCACGCACACGATGCAATCTAAATGATGCTATGGATAATATCATAATAAGAAAGAATAGAATAATATAAAGACTAACGGAATCAACTTCTCTTATCCCCAGTGGAGTCGCCACTGTGAGTGGGGATTTTTTCTCCCACTCTCACGTGGAATGGTTCTTGCGACTTTGAGACTATTAGGCTCGAGGCCTTAGAGAATATGGGCCTAAATCAGAAGAAAATGAAGTCGCCACCCTGACAGGCCAGGAAAAAGAAAGGGCTGGATGACTCTATTTCTGAGAAATTATCAACCTTCTAATGGGTTTGGAATGTTGGGTATGCGTAGGAAAGGTTAGAAATGATCCAGTACCCCCACAGCACCCGGTTCATTGGAACCGACCTCCTTTTTAGGTCTGAATATTATAAAATTCTTAAATATAATAATATTATCCATACTATATGCAATCATAAGAATAAACAAATACTTTATTAAAAATCATAACAATGTTCAAACAAAATAAATAAATAGACACCCATCCGAGGATGGAAACATGTCCTTATATCGTCCATGTCTAAAACTATATAGGACACCCACTGAAAGGTGGAAACACGTCCTTTATATTAATTTCAAAATATTAAAATAATTTAAATTACATAAAGATTAATTAATGAGGTACCCAATCATGAAAACACACCTCTTACAATTTTAATACCAATATAAACAAATAATAATAATAATAATAATAATAATAATAATAATAATAATAATAATAAAGCAACCATCCATCCATGATAAACAAATCAAATTTCGAAATCAAATAAATCAATCATCAAAACATATAATAAACATGCATCTAACTTTAAATAAAGCAATAAATAAATAAGTTTAGGATTTACATCTTAAATTAAGGTTTCTTGAATAAAATTAGGGTTTAGAGGGTTTATGTTTAAAAATTAGGATTTTAGGATTTTAATTTAAAAACTAGGGTTTGATTTATAGAACTAATATTATTATTATTATGTATGAAAAGATTGTGGCTACTATGAAGATTTTGAAAAATAGAATTAATTAGGGTTTTATTATTTTAAATGAATTAGGGTTTGGATTTTTATGAAAATAAGATCAAAATTATGAAATTGGAAGATATAACTACTGTGATAATATTTTTTTAAAAAAAACTAAATGAAAAGATGAAGATGATTTTGATAAATAAAATTATATTAGCATACCTACGTTTGAAGGCTCCACCAAAATCGTTAGATGAAATTTTGATCGATCAATACCAAGATAGTCACTGCTTGCTGCCTTGATTATGGATTGTCTCTTGCTGCAAAAGTCTGAGTCTCTTGTTAAAGAATTACCAAAGTTTAAGAGTCCAAGCTTCTGCCAAAGTCCGAGAAATTGGGCCTGTTTAACTCTGGCACTGGGCACTGGAATTGGCTGCTGGCCGTTGCTGAGAGGATTGGCGTGTGAGCTACGAGCTGCGAGGAACGTGGGCAAGCTAGCGAGCAAGGCTGCACGCAATTTGCTACAGGCCAAGGCCTGCAACAAATTCACCTATGGCTAATTCCCCGCAGGCCAAACCTACGATGAAATGGCATGCGGCCAATTCGCCGCAGGTAGATATCGGTGTGCCACGCAGCTGCTGCACGTCGTTCGCCGATTGGTCTGATTTTTATTTTTTATTATTTTTATTTTTTAAAAAAATAAACATTATATTTTAAATAATAAATAATAAATAATAAATATTATATTATTAAAATAAATATTATATTATTGAAATAAATATTAAAATAAATAATAAATACCACAAAAATTATTTCAAACTTATTTTAAAATATTAGACTAGACTTGGTAAAAAAATAAGGGTCTACAATTTAAGTTTATTTATTTCCAACTTCATAACGAATTGAGTCTCCCCAAATCCAAACCTAATTCGACATGGATATCTTTGCCGTAAACCCATCGGACTTCAACCTTCTGCTATATAAATCAATAAGTCACCTATTTTCATTGACAATTAAATCAGTAGCAATGTCAACTCTCTCGTAACAATAACCGAAGCTAATTTAAAAAAGATAAAAAATTTATTCAAGCACATCCAAGCTACACATTGGGAATAGATATCATGGTCTCAACTTAATGTTTTAAAGTGCTTTCAAAATGTTAAGTTGGACCATTCCTTCTTACAAGCCATGGACTCCTTTTGGGATGTGAAAACTAGAACTTTCAAGATAAATGACTTTGAAGTATGTCCTATGATCGAAGAATTTGAAGCCATTCTCAGATATCCAAGCAATCATCTAATGGCATTACCCATATTGACTTCAAAGACTCATCAAAAGATGCGGATATTGTTTTATCTCCAAAAATCTGAAGTTCTGCAATTGATCAGAGGTGAGAAAATCTTGCTTGGTCCATTGATCAATTTTTGCACTTCTCATTTGGCTCCCACCAAAGCATGGGGATGCATATTTTCTATGCTTGCTTTGTCAATTCTTGCTTGTTTCTTCCGATGACAACATTGATCCGTGAGCAGTGGACATTATGGACCAGATGGAGGGGGGATTTTTGCCAATTCCCATGATCTTGGCTAAAACCTTAGTAGGATTGGATCAATTCAAGACAAATTCTTAGAGGACGTTAGCTAGCTCTGCTGCATTAGGTAATTACCTAAATTGCCCTTTCGGGTTTTCAATTTAAGCCTTTTATTTTTAATGTTCTAATTTTTACTTAGCCCACCCTTGTGGGTTTTTGGGACTAGTGAGCTATCCTAATTGTTACCTAGGCAGCCCTTACGGGTTTTCAACCTAGTGGACTTTTTTTTATATTGGTCCTAATTTGTGCCTAGACCGCCATTGCGTGTTTCAGAGCTAGTAAACAGCCCTAATTTTTTCTTAGGCTTCCCTTGCAGGTTTTTAACCTAACGAGTTTTTTTTTCCATCTTTACAGATCTTGCTATAGGAGCGCCTCTGCTTGCTCGACACCCCATCTATGGACTTTACCATATATTTTCCATGACATCATTCTGCAAGGAAATTGCTTCATCTTGCTGCCTCATATGTCGAATGGGTTGATTGGATCAGCTTATGAGCTATAATTAACATTTGTTGGTTGGTACCTTAGTTGAAAATTATACATGTGATCATTCGAACGTATATGATGTATGTTCCTCTTGCTACTTTCCGTTGAGGCACTTGTTATGATCCTCATCGACTTGATCGCCAGTATGAAGCCAAGCCTCAAGATTCTGAGTTTACTCCTGATTTGGACATGCCCCATTTGAAGGAAGCCTACTTAGATCAACTGAGGCAAAGATGGCTTGTACGTTACACTTATCATATGTTTTAAAATTTTGCATTTGTCAATTCTTTATAAAAATGATGTTAGGATGAATAATAATAATAATAATAATAAAAGATGTTTTCTTTCATTTTATAATTTGTCATTAGTTTTTGCTATTATGTGGTTTATTTTATCATGTTGGTTAGATGTTGTGAGCGGGGCTTTTTGCCCCCACTCTCAGTGGAATGGTTATTGCGACTTTGACATTGTTTAGGCTCGGGGCCTTAGAGAATATGGGCTTAAGCCCGAAAAAAATGGAGTCGCCACTCGGACGGGCCGGGAAAAAGAACGGGGTGGATGACTCGATTTCTAAGGATTCCCCAACCCCCTAATGGGTTCAAAAAGTTAGGTACGTGTGGGGAAGGTGAGAAATGGTCCAGGACCCCCATAACTACCGGTTCATTAGAACCGGCCTCATTTGCAGGTCTTAATATTATAAAATTATTAAACATAACAATATTATCCATACTACATGCAATAATTAAAATAAAGCATCATTATATTAAAATTAAAATAATGTCCAAACAAAACAAATAAATGGATACCCATCCGAGGATAGAAACATGTCCTTACATCGTCCATGTCTAAACTAAATAGGACACCCACCAAAAAGTGGAAATATGTCCTTTACATTAGTCCAAAGTATAAAAGCAATTTAAATTACATGAAAATTAATTAATTAGGTACCCACAAAGTGGAAACATACCTCTTACAATTTTAATACCAAAATAAATAAATAATAATAATAAGAAAGAAAATATCCATCCATAATAAATTAAATAAATCAAGCATTGAAATTAAATAAATCAACCATCAAAACATAAAATAAACTATATAATCAAATCTAAAATTAAATAAAGCAATAAGTATATAAATTTAGGGTTCATACATTAATTAGGGTTTCTAGGGTTTTATATTCAATAACTAGGGTTTTACATATACTAGTTTAATTAGTTGAGCAATATTTTAAGGTAATAACATAGTTACTAGATGTTTTAAAGATTTAGGGTTTTGGATGTTTTTGGATTTGGGTTTAAGGGTTTGTAGGCTTACTGGATGGGGGTTTGAAAAATTAAGGTTTTTGATTTATCATTTTAGAAGAAATATTGATTCTGGAAATAAACTAAGATTTTGGAAAATAATTAGGGCTTCGAGACTCTAATGGAATAATTTAGGGTTTAGAGTTTTGGGGGAAATAATTTAGGGTTTTAAAGTTTAATTAATGACTTAGGCTACTGGATGTTTGGAAAATAAATTAGGATTCAATAAAGCAACTTTGAATTTTAGAATTTAAGAAAATAATTTAGGGTTTTGATAATTGAAAAGCTATTTCGGGGTTTTAGGAGATATAAGGCAAATTAGGGTTTAATTCTTAAGGTTTTAGAAACTAGAGTTTTGTAATTAGAGTTTTGAAATTGGGGTTTTTAGGATTTTTGAAACTAGGGTTTTGGAATTCAAAGTTTGGAATTAGGGTTTTAAAATTAGGGTTTTTGAAACTAGGATTTTGGAATTAGGGTTTTGGGTTTAACTTACTACCTTAAAAACATAATTTTGGATTTGGAGAGATAAATTAAGGTTTTGGAAAAATAATCAATATTTTGGAGTTTAATAATGAAATGGTTTAGGCTTTTGGATAAAATTAGTTTGAGGTTTTGAGTTTTAATAAAATAATTTACGGTTCTTGAGGTTTTAGTAAACAAAATAGATTCTAACAATTAATTTAAATACTTGACGGCCACTGGATAGTTTTATGTTTTTTATGAAACGTGCAAGTAAGGTTACGAACACCAACTGATCAAGCAAACAATTAAAGTTATTAAAACAAAGATCAATTTACTGCATGTTAAAAGATCAAGGTACTGCATGTTCAAAGATCAAGTTATTGCATGCATGTTCTTATTAATCAGAAAAAATGAAGCTACTATGAACATGAATAATTTATGATTAAAGATCAAACCTGCGTAGTCGGTTCCATTAAATTGATTTCTGGATGAATAATAACAAAGGCAATGTTACTGCCTTTGATAGATTGATGATTGATGAATGCTTGCTGCTAACCTTCTCTGTTTGATGCCGTCTCTTCTGTTTTGTTGTTTAATCTCTCTTAATATTAATTGTTGACCTCCTTAATGTTAATTGATACCCTTGTTAATGTTCATTGCCGTCCCTCTTAAATTCTAAAATGTTATTATTTATAGGACCTAACCTGTAACACCCCTTCCCGACCTACATGTTTAAGCCGAGTAGAGGCGCCACACTATCCAAATGTTGCTACCAATTTTACTTAGTCAAAATTTTTTTTCCAATTTTACAGAAATTTTGCCAGAGGTTCGCCTAGAAATTTGGATCCCAAGTGTCGACAAAACTTGTTTTTCTGATTTTTAAAAATATTTTACACAGACCAATGTGAATACAATCAGTTTCCAATACACTCCCAATGAATCCACCTTATACCCTCAATTACAACCTGCAAGAAAAATTCACACTTCTAATCCAGACTAAAGTAGAGATTTATTATTATTACATACCAATAACATATAGTATCACATACTGACTCTCAATCTTATATACATATACATGCCACAACTAGTTAACTCATAATGGAAACTAAAGGCTACTCTGAGGTGCTGCGCTGTGTTGTGCTGCTCGATGCTAATCACCGAAATCTACTGCTCCAAACCTACGAGTCAAGAAAACTCAACTCGCTGAGCGTTGTCGCTTAGTGGGTACTTTACCAATAAAAATAAAAGTAGTATATGAAAGTATTCGAAATCAAAGAAAATAATTAAATCCACAATCAACCAACTTTATACCAATAGAAATCGTGATACATTCAGTGTGATATGCTTTCAATAATGTAAAATCATAATTCAAACTCATTGGCATTATATAGTTTAACGAAAAATAATATGTCTTTGATTTAGGCTCTACTGGTATATAGGGAACCATAGTGATAAGGCAGTGGGCCTCCTCACTGTAACATAGGTGGCCCTCACCACCGATATCAGATCACAGGAATGGGCCTCCCCATCCTGGTTAATCAATGGGCCTCCCCATTGGCTTCAGTGGCCTCACCACTGAATAAAATATCATATCACAATAATGAGCAGTACTGCATGCGTTAGTATAGTGCACCATACCCTTATCTACCACTCCCACTATCCAGTAGAGCAAAAAGATTAAAATGATTCAATTTAAGTCTCAACTTCATTTTAGAATAATTCAAGAAATCAATTTAAATTCTCACTGCGCTTTGCCATTTATGCCGCGCACCACTTTCTTTGGTCAAACCGTTACTCTTTTTCACATATTTAACATCCACAATAAACACATCAAACATTTCAAAGCATTCCTCAAAAGATCAAAAATTGACCAAATGAATAGTGTTGCGGCGAGAAAAATCGGCAACGCAAAATGGCATGACCAAATGAATAGTAAAATCTGGGTTTTCGTCAAAATTTCAGTCCACTTCAGTTATGCATTTGACCAAGTAAATAATCTTATTTTTGGCTGAAATTTTACAGAAAACTTATTTCATATGTTGACTAATTTCATGTAAAATTTCTTTGAAAAATTCATTCGTTTGCTGCCCCAAACAATTGCCACAAAAATAGTCCAGAAGCTGTCACTTTGGGACCATTTCGGCCCAAACCTTTGAAATGCATAGGATAGTTTATTTTTCTTTTACAAATCAATATTAAGGCTTCTTTAATAGTAAAGTGAAGATTCAAACACTTCCTTTTAGCAATTTTTGCAAGTTTAACTCAAATCAAACTAATTAAAGTCCAAACAACTTACTAAATCAACTTGCCAAATTTTCTCAAAACATTTGGTTTCAATTAAATTTAACAACCCACTTGCCATAAGAAAACAAGAACATAACTCAAATATTTAATTTAAACTCAATCAATATATTTAAACATCAATTTCAAAACTTCCATAAACCAAAGTTTGTAAGCAAATAGAATTTCTTTTATGGTAAAGCACCAAATCAAAATTAATTATTCAAAGGTAAAGTACCAAATCAAAATTAATTATTCAAAGGTAAAGTACCAAACCTTATTCTTGTACTTCCCCTTAGCTTTTCCTTCTTCTCCTTCCTTAATTCTTTATTTCTCCTTCAATCAATTCAAGATACAACATAAACCTTAGAAATTCAAAATAATAAGTTATCCTCCATTTCTTTTCCAACCGAAACCCTAATCCAACCTTATTAATCTTTATACATCTTTATTCTTCCATTTAATCAATTAATCTCATCACTTACTTAATATTTTTTTTTCCAATTCCACATAAAGATTCTAATCTCCAATCTTCCAATAAATATATAACTACCTAAAATTAATACTAAAATTAAAGTCTACTTACTAGAAAACCTTTAAAACTTACCTTAAAAATCAAATTTTGAAGAAACTTGGAAGTCCTTTGGTGTTTCCCTTTGTTGGCCGAATTTTGTAAGTGAAAAAGAGAGAATTTGCTCTTCATTTCACATATATTTATATACAAAGGAAATGATGATCACCTTAGGTGTTGGTTAACCTCTTAAGACCACTTGTCCACTTTTTCTCTTTCTTCATTTATTACACATTTATTACACATGCTAAATGCTTTCTTTTGATTGGCCAACATTAGATTTTTATTAGTTTTCTTTTCCTTTACTTCTTTCCACTTGTCCCTTTTCCCATTGAATCTCATAAAGTTATCCCGGGTTACTCATCCGGTCCTGACACGAAACCGGGCCCACTTTATGTTCCGGCGATTAATCGATCATATCTTTTAAACCGTACAGTTTCACGAGTCAAACTACATATAGTTTTGATCCTTTCGACCTCTACTTTCTATTTGTAAGGTTTATTTTAGGTTTCCAAGTCATTTGGAAAAATTACCAATAAGCCCTCGACTTTTTATTAAATTCCCTTTAGGTCCTATTTTTGCTCGGGTTTTCTCCGGCTCCGTTTCTACTGATGATCATTTCATATTTAACCCCTCGCCATTCTCTACGTACTCACGTTTTTATTTCCTACCTTAAATTCATGTATAACTTTAATTGATAATGACCAAAATGCCCTAGTCAACATTTCTTCATTTTTCTTTAACGGGACATTTCCTAGAAAAATCGTTACACGTCGTTGCGATCCGATTTTTCTCTACACTCCATTTTTGGAATCTGTTATATGCACTATTAAGAACATCCGGTGCAACTTTTTTTGAAATTACATCTATGTCTCCAAACTTTTGAAAATTACAATTAGGTCCCTTTGGTCATACAACCTTATCTAGGGCTGTTATCAAGAATTATCTTCTCCTTTCCCCTACTCTCGCTATGCACGTGACTACACTGCATAATTGCGGTAGGCGGATGTGACATAACCTCACTCAGAATCCTTAACCCTAATATTAATCCGTCCTTAAAATAAATTCTAGTTCAATTAGGAAACTCATTGAAACCATGTCGATCTGGGGCAACGAGGTCAACATGAGTTAAGGCTATTTCGACCTAGTTGCCTTAGGTCGACATGAGTCTAACCTCATGTCGATCTGGGCTGCCAGATCGACATGAGGTCTGCTCATGTCGACCTGGTCTGCCTAGGTCGACATGAGTCTAACCTCATGTCGATCTGGGCTGCCAGATCGACATGAGGTCTGCTCATGTCGACCTGGTTTGCCTAGGTCGACATGAGTCCAACCTCATGTCGATCTGGGCTGCCAAATCGCCATGAGGCATGAGCAATTGCTGATGTCTCCCCGGCTGGCCTAACTAGAATTATTCTTGCCTTTTTTAACTTATGAACTGAAAAGTTTTAATTTGGGCCGATTCAACTTGATTTTAGGATTTTATAATTGAATTATTCCCACAGGCCCATTCTCACCAGCTGCGGCTGTTTTTTTTGCCAGCATATTTTTTTTGCAGCAGTTTTTTTTTCTCCAGCACAATCTTTCAGCAGCAATTTTTTTTCGCCAGAGAAATTTTTCCGACGTAAATTTTTTCGAACCTAATGCAATTAGGTTTCGGTTTCCTTTTCTTAATCAATATTAGATTCCGTGAATAACTAGAATTAAACATAAAATTCTTCTATAAATAAGATAAAAAACAACACAAAAAGGGAGAGAAATTAGATCAGAAATTAGGACGGAAATTTAAAGAAAAATTGAGACCGAAACTGAGGAGGAAAAGCTTTGAATCAATCTAATTTTTTTGAGAGAGCAAACAACAATTCAATCCATCAAAGGCAGCAAAGCTTGTCTTTATTTTTGTTCATCCAAGAAGAAATTTTTGATGGAACCAACAAACGGAGGTATACATCAATTGTCTAATTTCTTCACAGTAGCTTAAATCATCCAATTGTTTCTTTTAATTCAAAAACCCTGGAACCTTAATTCCCCTTTTCTAAAGTTTAAAAACTTAATTCATGGCTTTGTTTTCCAAAAGGCTTAAAATTACTGTTTTTGTTTCTTCAAAATCTCAAAACCCTAACTTGCTTTTCAAATTTTCAAAATCATAAATTGAATCATTTTTCTTTCCAAAAACCCTAAAAAATATCTTTTCTGTTTCTATAAACTTTAAATCGTTTGGTTTATTTTCATAAAGTTTCATAAAATTATCAATTGATTTTCAAATCTTAAAAACCTAATGCATTCTCCGAAACCCTAATTCTAAAATTCTAAAACCCTAATTCAACTCCAAAACCCAAAATAGTAAACCCTAACTCCCATAAAACCTTAAACCCTAAAGTTTTCTAAACCCTAATCCTTTAAACTTTAAAAACCTTATAAACATAAATGTTATAATTTTTACACAGTAAGCCTAAAAACATAATTCAGTAGCTAATAGTCATAAACTTAATGTTTTGAAGAGCCCAAACCCCAGTTTCATGATTTAACCACTCAAACACTAATTTGGTTAATTAAAGAACTTTAACAACCTTTTAAATTATAAAACTTTAATTCATGTCAATTTCTTAAAGTTCACAGTAGCTAAGAATTATAAATCCTAAACCTATAAATTCCAAAACCCTAAACACATTAAATAAAGAAATTTAAATAGAAATAGTAACCATAATTTGGATTTTTATTGCTTCATTCAATTTTATATTTGATTATGCTTTGATTTATTTTATATGATTTAATTTATTTAAGTTCAATGCTTGGCTTATTTAATTTATCATGGATGGATGTTTACTTTCTATTGATGTTTAATACCTTCAATGAATGATTTATTTATGATGAACAGTTATTTACTTTTATCGATTTATTTAGAGTTCCAAATGTTATAAGAGGTATGTTGCCACTTGGTGGGTACCTCATTAGTTAAATATCATGTAATTTAAATTGCTTTTCTATATTAGAACCAATGTAAAGGACATGTTTCTACCTTTCAGTGGGTGTCCTATTTAGGCATGGGATGTAAGGACATGTTTCCATCCTCGAATGGGTGTCCATTTATTTGCTTTGCTTGGACATTATTTTGATTTTTAATATATCGATGCTTTATTTCAATTATTGTGTGTAATATAGATAATGTTGTTATATTTAAGAATTTTATAATATTAAGACCTGTAAAGGAGGCTGGTTCCAATGAACCGGGCGTTGTGGGGGTGCTGGGCCATTTCTCTCCTTCCCCCACGTACCTAACTTTTCGAACCCATTAGGGGGTTGGAGATTCCTTAAGAATCGAGTCATCCACCCCTTTCTTTTTCTCGGCCCGTCCGGGTGGCAACTCCATTTTCTCCGGACTTAGGTTTGTGTTCTCTAAGGCCCCAAGCCTAAACAGTGCCGAAGTCGCAAGAACCATTCCACCTGGAGTGGGGGCAAAAATTCCCGCTCACAGTGGCAACTCCACTGAGGATAAGAGAAGTTGATTCTGTTGGTCTTTATATTATACTATTCTTTCTTATAATGATATTATCCATTGCATCATCTTATATTGCATCGTATGCATGAGTTAGGACGCCCGTGTTACCCGTGTTATGTTATGTAAGGGATACCATACTTTCACTCAAGGTATGGAGATTGAGCATGGCATAACCACTCATAGCCTCGTACCATTTGGTATATACTTGCTATGGGAAACTAAGCCTTTTAACCCAAAGACTAAAGCTCATGTAATTGGCCTAGTTACTTTCCTTAGGTTTTATCCCAAATGCATGTTGTTTGACTATGGTTAATTTATCTTGGCTTAAATCATGGCTTATTTGGTTTGTTCTTTTTCTAATATGACCTAAGTATATTTTAAGGTCAAAGTAAATTTTTCTTTAAAATCCAAAATACCTAAGCTATTTTCAAAACTTTTCAAGATGGTCTTTGGACATAAAACTTTTCTAAAAATAAATCAAAAATCTCATGGCCCAAATACTAAGCCCAAAATCCATTTTTTCTAAGATCTTTTTACAATGGGCTTAGAAAAGTCAATTAAGAAATACCAAAAATCAATTGTGAGCCTAGTTTATACTAAGAATAATTAATCATGGGCTTATTTTTGGCATGAACCATTGGTTACTCTTTTCAAGTGAGAAATCTATCTATAATAAACCTCTTAATTTAGTTTTAATCCAATATAGCATAAAAGCTACTATAGTTGGTTGAATGGATTAAAACCTAATTAATGGGAATTACTATGAATGGATTTCTATTTTCGAAAATATAACTATTGGTTGAAACGTTCGAGGGAAATATTTGAAAACAAGATACCCCATGTTGGTATTTTGTTAACCATATACCTAGGAAAAGAGACTCGCCATTCATGTGTGGATGTTATAAGGTTGGAAGGAACATCCTAATTATCCTTGTTTGTTGAT
Source organism: Garcia nutans (assembly GCA_947685225.1). Taxonomy (NCBI): domain Eukaryota; kingdom Viridiplantae; phylum Streptophyta; class Magnoliopsida; order Malpighiales; family Euphorbiaceae; genus Garcia; species Garcia nutans. The sequence goes on along the minus strand of CANTUV010000007.1, from coordinate 22,084,797 downwards.
TGTTTGTGCATACATGCATACATACATACATTTGCATCTCATATCATTGATCCTTTCTGGCTCACAGCCCTGAATTACGATAGTTCAAAAGCTTACAACAATCCGACCTACGTCAGAGACAAAGTATCTAGCAATGACTCAATCACTTGCTCACCAAAAACAATGGATCACGAACAAATTAAAAGAATGGTGGATGATGCCCTCAACGCCAAGATGGAAGAAATAAAAGAGGCCATGGCCAAGACCATGAAGAATCAACTAGCTGCAATTTTTGGAAACAATGCTGAAGCATCTGCTAGCACCAAGAAAGTCAAGGGGAAGGCTAAAGTTGATGAAGTAGCTTTTGATGATAATAAGGTGATCATTGATGATGATGATTGGGCTCAATACTACCAAGATCTTCAAGACAAAAAGGAGCCAAAGGTTGTTGAGAAGGCAACTATTGAAAAGATCGAGACTCTGATGTTGAAAAGATGATTGCTAATTTAGAAAAGAAATTTGAGAAGAAACTAAAGACTGAAGAGATGTCCGAGATCAAAAAATTATTTGAGCTAGATGAAGAAGTTCCATAAAAATTCAAGATCCCATCTTTTGCGAAGTTTGATGGAACCGAAAATCCTCATCTCCATGTGAAGCAGTATATCACTTCTATGCAGTCTGCCCGAGCTACTAAGGCTCAAACTCTAAGGTACTTCATGCTCTCATTGGACCCTGTTGTCCAAAATTGGTTCAATACCTTGGAAGAAGAAACACAAAAGAGTTAGGATCTCCTATACAAAGCCTTCATCCAATAATATGGATATAATGTCGAGATGGAAGTTACCTTAATGGAAGTTGAGTCCATTAGACAAAGGCCAAATGAGAATTTTGTGGACTATGTGAAAAGGTGGAGGAATAAGGCTGCTTTGCTCAAGAAGAGGCCCGATGAATTTGATCAAATAAGGATGATCGTGAGAGGTGTCCTGCCTAATCTCCATGAAAGGATGTCTCACACCCTTATAAGGGATTTCAAAGATCTTCTCCAAGCTGGTCTGCAAATTGAAGAGTGGGAAAGGGAGAAGAATCGCTTTTCAATTAAAAAGAATGAGAAAAGGAACTACCAGTCGGGAAATCAAAGCACGCAAAAAGAAGTTGATGTTAATGTGTCTGTTCAAGGAAATAAAAGGCAATTCTCAGAATTGGGGAAACCTCTATCTCGGGTTTTTAGCAAGCTGCAAAAGAAAGGGTTGTTGCAACCATTAGCTCCTCGACCACTACATAATCCACTACAACCAAACTTCAATGCCAAGGCCTTCTGTTAATTTCATTAAATGCGAGGGCATGAAATAGATAAATGTGCTCGTCTAAGGCATGAGCTCCAAGACCTAATCGATAGTGGCAAGCTACCTGAGCCGGATAAGCCCAATACCAAGAACAACCCTTTGCCTAAATTTGGAAGAGTGCCACCACCAGCAACCTTTATGGTGGGAAAAGGATTGGAAGAAGATTTTGTCTTATCCTCTTTTCAAGATGGAAATATTGAAGATGTGAAAGGAAAAGAAGCTTAAACTCAACGAACTTTCCTTAGCTTGAATGTTGCTTTTCAATTTTACTTTCTTTAATATTTAAATTGGAACAATCTTGTTTTTCAAATTTAAAATTGCTTGGATAAATTACTTTCATCAAATTTTTGTTGGTCTTTGTTCATTTTGGTGTTCAACCGATGAGGAATTTAGCTTGATAATTCATGAATTAACATATTTATGCATCATGACTCGAATGACTTTACTAGGTGAGGGAATTGCTCTATAGCATTGAGTTGTGTATGCTTGCTTAGAGAGGACTCCTGCATAATTACCTTTGTCTAGGTCCTAGTCAGTCTTAGAACATGCATTGACAAACTTTCAAGGCGAAATTGAACTCTACTTATTTAAGAGAGAAATGATCTAGGCATTGTTTGGTTAACTAACAACTATTATCCACCCTATTAAATATCAATCCCTAGTCGTCCCTTTAAGCCTTCATAAAATTTTAGCTTTCTTTTCATTGGCTTAAAAACCCCAACAACCTACCCTGAGCTATTGTAATACTTTTGACAAGTCTTATGATCACTAAGATGAAGAGGCAAGAAGATCCAAAGAAAGCAATGATTATTCAAGATCATGAAGATAGTTGAAGTTCTCAAGACCATAAGGGTAGTTGATGTTTTCAAGACCATAAGGATAGTCGATGTTCTCAAAACCATAAGGGTAGTTGAAGTTCCCTTAATATCTCCAATATATCAAGACAACATCAACATCAGAGTAACAAATGATTTATCCCTGTTAAAGAAGATTTATATTACTCCACTCATCCATTATTGGAAGCCCAAGTTGGTACAAACAAGACAACTCTTTTAGAGTGAGAATAAAAAAAAACACAAAAAAAAAGAAGAAAAGAAAAACCTAAAAAGGCTGTTCAGAAAGCCAACTGAGTTCTCTTTTACCTAAAGTAGCAAAAGGCTTCCATTTGGTTTATAAGGACATTTTGACTTGAATTGGTCCAACCCAACTAAAGATTCGATGAAAATCAAAGGAAAAGGAGAACGACCATCCAGTGCTTGGAAGTTCTATACTTAACAGTCCTACAAGGAAGAAGGACAAAATGATAAAATGCTCAAAGAAAGGGAAGAGTAAGGAAAATAAAGAAAAGGGAAGAGTAAGAAAAATAAAGAAAAGGGAGAAGAAGAAAAGAAGCGAATTTGGGAACCAAACTTTTTGCAAGGGCAAAAACTGTCCTAATCAAGATCCAGATTAATGCCAAGAAGATAGAAGGAATTTGGAGTCTAGCAAGATTGCCTCCAAGCTGCCTAAAATTCAAATAAGAAATTTATAGTGTGAGGGTTTGTCCATTGTGTCACATCAGCTCCTATCTCAAAATGGCCTTCATTTAAACCCATGTCCCCTATAGACCCCATTTCAAGCCTATCAAAGACCTGTTGATCTCTCTTGGTAGGTAAAGTCTATTAGTGGAGATAGTTTGGATAAGCATGCATATGAGATAGACAATATTTAAACTCAATGAGACCTTTGGCCAAGTAATGTGTATGTGCCTATCTGAACTGCAACAGTTCTTGCTTAAATAGAAATGAGTCCAGAGATTAGTACGGTAACTAGGGTTGTCATGTTATAGATATGTTAATTTGGAAAAGTCAAGTCTTGAGGTATATTGACATTGATTTGGCAAAGACAACATTTGATTTCAAAGTCAAAATTCAAAAAAATAAAAAATATATTTTTTCACACAAAGCCTTCAAATTAAGGGGAGTATGTTGAACTGTCGAATTCCAAAGGACACATTGGGCAAAGGAAATGATTATTTGCAAGGTCATGAAGAAACAACCAGCCGACATGCTGAAATATAGTTCGAAATAGATGAATCCCTGACTCTAATGCTTAGGGTCTCCACCACTCATGTCGCAAATGTAAAAGCTTTTGATCATTCCAATGCAAGACTTGAACAAGCGTCAAAATGGAACCAATGAGAACACTTCTACCCATCACCTCGGTCTATGAGTCGATGGAACGATTGTAAGTATTATTCATGCATATCATGCATACATGAGCATATCACATCGTACTTTCTTGTCTTGTGTTGTCTATTCCTTTTTAAAGTGAACAACAAATACCTTGCGAACTAAAGAATCAAAAGAAGATATTGAATCAAGGGGGGTATGGAAAGCCCATTGCTTATGGAAGCTCCAGTCATTTTGCAAAGAGAAGAAATACGTGCTTGTGCGAAGAACTAGATGGCAAAAACATCAATGAAAGCTTGCATGGAAAAAATCTTTGGTTTGAGCCTACACAGGGGGCAAAGTTTCACCTTTTCAATTTTTTGAGTTTATATACCAAATATTTTCAAACTCACTTGAACTTTGCCACGCTGGGGGCAAGGAGAAGTTATAAGGGCCAACTAAAAGTAGCTGAATTTTTACGAAAGGAAGAACAAAAGAATGGAACAACAAGTTAAGCCAAAATCCTCAACTAATAAAAGGTCAATCAAATCGAATTCAAATCTCAAGTCAAAGTATCCAGTTAGGATCAAGTATCCAAATCTAGTTTAGGATCGAGTATCCAAATCCAGTTTAGGATCGAGCATCCAAGCCCAGTTAGGATCGAGTATCCCAATCCAATATAGGATTAAGTATCTGAATCCAGTTTAAGATCGAGTATCCAAATCCAGTTAGGATCGAGTATCCTACTCCAGTTTAGGATCAAGTATCCAAATCTAGTTAGGATCGAGTATTCCAATCCAGTTTAGGATCAAGTATTCGAGTCCATTTAGGATCAAGTATCCAAATCCAGTTTAGGATCAAGTATCCAAATCCAGTTTAAGATCGAATATCCAAGTCCAATTAGGATCGAGTATCCCAATCCAAGTTAGGATCGAGTATCCCAATCAAATTTAGGATCGAGTATCCCAATCCAAGTTAGGATCGAGTATCCCAATCCAATTTAGGATCGATTATCCAAATTCAATTTAGGATCGAGTATCCAAATCGAGTTTAGGATTGAGTATCCAAATCTAGTTTAGGATCGAGTATCCCAATCCAATTTAGGATCGAATATCCAAATCCAGTTTAGGATTGAGTATCCAAACCCAATTTAGGATCGAGTATCCAAATCCATTTAGGATCAATTATCCAAATCCAATTACAATCGAGTATCCAAATCCAGTTAGGATCAAGTATCCCAATCCAGTTAGGATCGAGTATCCAAATTCAGTCTAGCATCGAGTATCCAAATCCAGTTAGGATCGAGTATCCAAATCTGATTAGGATCGATTATCCAAATCCAGTTTAGGATCGAGTATCCGAATCTAGTTAGGATCGAGTATCCAAGTCTAGTTTAGGATCGAGTAACCAAATCTATCGGGTCCAGAATCTAAATTTTCCTTAGGTCCAGAACCTAGAATCTCTTCTAAGTCCAGAACTTAGCTCGGGTTCAGAACCCAAATTACACTTAGGTCTGAACCTAGAATCTCTTTTAAGTCCGGAACTTAGCTCGAGTCCAGAACCCAAATTATCCTTAGGTCCAGAACCTAGAATCTCTTCTAAGTCCAGAACTTAGCTAGGGTCTAGAACCCAAATTTTTCTTAGGTCTAGAACCTAGAATTATTTCTAAGTCCAAGAACTTAGCTCAGGTCCAGAACCTAAATTACCCTTAGGTCAAGAACCTAGAATCTCTTTTAAGTCCAGAACTTAGCTTGGTTCCAGAATCCAAATTTTTCTTAGGTCCAAAACCTAGAATCTCTTCTAAGTCCAGGACTTAGCTCGGGTCCCGAACCCAAATTATCCTTATGTCTAGAACCTAGAATCTTTTCTAAGTTCAGAACTTAGCTCAGGTCCAGAACCTAAAATTATCCTTGAGTCCAGAACTCGAACCGGGTCCAGAACCCAAAACCTCAACCATCTCAAAAATTAAGTCTTATTGCTTTTCACTGTCTTTAACTAAAGTCTCAGATCATTCAAGTAGGGGGCAAACTGTAGATCCTTAATTTTTGACCCAGTCCGGTCCAATATATTTTACTTAGTCCAAAATAATTTTTGTGTTGTCCAATATATTTTAATTAGTCCAAAATAATTTTTGTTATCTTAATTAAATAATATTTACTTTAATATTTAATTTTTATTAATAAAAAATAAAAAAAATAAAAAAAAACAAAAAATAAAAATAAAAATAAAAATAATCGGCGGCAAAAAAATCATCGCCGAAAACCAACGCGGGATGAATGGCCGTGGGCCATTTCGCCCGCAGGCCCATTCTCGCCCACTGCTGCAACCAGCTGCGGCAGTTTTTTTTGCCAGCGCATTTTTTCCGCAGCAGTTTTTTTTAACCAGCGCTATTTTTCCGCAACAGTTTTTTTTCGCTAGCGAAATTTTTCCGACACAAATTTTTTCGAAACCTAATGCAATTAGGTTTCGATTTCCTTTTCTTAATCAATATTAGAATCTGTGAATAACTAGAATTAACCATAAAATTCTTCTATAAATAAGATAAAAAAAACAACACAAAAAGGGATAGAAATTAGATTAGAAATTAGGACGAAAATTTGAAGAAAAATTGAGACCGAAACTGAGGAGGAAAAGCTTTGAATCAATCTGATTTTTTTGAGAGAGCAAACAACAATTCAATCCATCAAAGGAAGCATAGCTTGTCTTTATTTTTGTTCATCCAAGAAGAAATTTTTGGTGGAACCAACAAACGAAGGTATGCATCAATTATCTAATTTCTTCACAGCAGCTTAAATCATCCAATTGTTTCTTTTAATTCAAAAACCCTAGAACCTCAATTCCCCTTTTCTAAAGTTTTAAAAACCTTAATTCGTGGCTTTGTTTTCCAAAAAGCTTAAAATTACTGTTTTTGTTTCTTCAAAATCTCAAAACCCTAATTTGCTTTCCAAATTTTCAAAATCATAAATTGAATCATTTTTCTTTCCAAAAACCCTAAAAAATATCTTTTCTGTTTCTATAAACTTTAAATCGTTTGGTTTATTTTCATAAAGTTTCATAAAATTATCAATTGATTTTCATATCCTAAAAACCTACTGCATTCTCCAAAGCCCTAATCATAAAATTCTAAAACCCTAATTCAACTACAAAACCCAAAACAGTAAACCCTAACTCCCATAAAACCTTAAACCCTAAAGTTTTCTAAACCCTAATCCTTTAAACTTTAAAAACCTTATAAACATAAATGTTATAATTTTTACACAGTAAGCCTAAAAACATAGTTCAGTAGCTAATAGTCATAAACTTAATGTTTTGAAGAGCCCAAACCCTAGTTTCATGATTTTACCACTCAAACACTAATTTGGTTAATTAAAGAACTTTATCAACCTCTTAAATTATAAAACTTTAATTCATGTCAATTCCTTAATGTTCACAGCAGCTAAGAATTATAAATCCTAAACCTATAAATTTCAAAACCCTAAACACATTAAATAAAGAAATTTAAATAGAAACAGTAGCCATAATTTTAATTTTTATTTGTTTTATTCAGTTTTATATTTTATTATGCTTTGATTTATTTTATATGCTTTAATTTATTTAAGTTCAATGCTTGGCTTATTTAATTTATCATGGATGGATGTTTACTTTCTATTGATGTTTAATACCTTTAATGAATGATTTATTTATGATGAACGGTTATTTACTTTTATCGATTTATTTAGAGTTCCAAATGTTGTAAGAGGTATGTTTCCACTTGGTGGGTACCTCATTAGTTAAATATCATGTAATTTAAATTGCTTTTCTATATTAGAACCAATGTAAAGGACATGTTTCTACCTTTCAGTGGGTGTCCTATTTAGGCATGGGATGTAAGGATTTGTTTCCATCCTCGGATGGGTGTCCATTTATTTGCTTTGTTTGGACATTGTTTTGATTTTTAATATATCGATGCTTTATTTCAATTATTATGTGTAATATGGATAATGTTGTTATATTTAAGAAGTTTATAATATTAAGACCTGTAAAGGAGGCCGGTTCCAATGAACCGGGCGTTGTGAGGGTGCTGGGCCTTTTCTCACCTTCCCCACACGTACTCAACTTTTCGAACCCATTCGGGGATTGGGGATTCCTTAGGAATCGAGTCATCTATCCCTTTCTTTTTTCCCGGCCCGTCCGGGTGGCGACTACATTTTCTCTTGACTTAGGTCCGTGTTCTCTAAGGCCCCGAGCCTAAACAGTGCCGAAGTAGCAAGAAGCATTCCACTAGGAGTGGGGACGAAAATCCCCGCTCACAATTACCTAAACCACCCTTTTGGGTTTTTAATTTAGGTTTTATTTATTTATTTCTCTAATTTTTTTCTAGTCTGCCCTTGTAGATTTTCAGAACTAGCAAGCTATCCTAATTTTTGCCTAAGCCGCCCTTACGAGTTTTTAACTTAGAGGACTTTTTTTTATTTATTGCTTGTGCTTACAAATCTGGCTACAGGAGCACTTCTGCTTACTCGACCCCATCTATGGACTTTACCATATATCTGCCTTGACATCATTTTGCCAGGAAACTACTCCATCCTGCTTCTTCATATGATGACTGGATTGACTAGATCCACTCACAAGCTGTAATTAACATCCATTGTTTGGTACCTTGGTAGAAGATTACACATGTCACCATTCGGATGTATCTGATGTATGTTCCTCTTACTGCTCTTCGTCGAGGTACTTGCTATGATCTTCATTGACTTGACCGCCAGTATGGAGCTGAACCTCAAGTTTTTGAGTTCACTCCTGATTTAGACATGCCCCATTTGACTGAAGCTTTCTTGGATTGACTGAAGCAAAGTTGGCCTGCGCGCTACACTTATCATCTACCATAGATTTCACACTTGTCAATTATTTAAAAAAAATAATGTTAGGATGGACAATAATAATAATAAAAGATATTTTATTTCCTTTTATAATTTGTCATCACCTTTTGTTATTGCATTTTTTTATTTTACCCTAATGGCTAGATTATTTTGAAATAGTGCACATAGAATAATTTTAATATTAACTCTATTTTATTAAATTGGGGAACAACCAAACATAAAGCTAGCATACACAATATCACTCATGTTGCCAACTAGCCCTTTCGGATTTTCTAATTGTATTGACAATTTTCTCTCATTTAGCCCTAATTGTTGCCTAGCCCGCCCTTTTAGATTTTTGGAACTAGCGGACTGCTCTAACTTTTGCCTAGGCGACCCTTTTTTGGGTTTTCAACCTAGCGAGCTTCTCTTTTTTTATACATAAAATCTCTTCAACCTATCAATGTTCACTGGCTCACTAAACTCATTCCCATCCATGTCTGATAGCTTGACTACACCCTTGTTCATGACTTACTTCACAACAAATAGTCCTTCCCAACTAGGTCTAAACTTCCCTGTTAGATCAGGGACATTAGGCTTACACTGCTTCAACACTAAGTCTCCAACTTTAAACTTTATGATCTTAACCATTCTATTGTAGGCTTGAACTATCCTTCTTTGATACAGCTGATAATGATATAGTGCTTTTAACATTCTCTCTTCTAATAAGGCAAACTGTGTTTATCTACTCACCACCCATTGAGTCTCAGACAATTCAGCTTTTAGGACCATCCTTAATCATTTGATCTCAATCTCAATTGGCCATACTTCTTCCATCCCATAAACCAAGAAAAACAGTGTCATTTCAGTCGGGGTTCGCACACTGGTCCTGTACCCCCATAAAGTAAAAGAAAGCATCTTCGACTAATCTCTATATGCCTTGGTCATCTTGGACAGAATATGCTTAATTATCCTGTTTGTTGCTTCCACTGCACCATTAGCCTTCAGTCTATAAGGGGAGATCGATGATGATGGATTTGGTATTTCAAGAAGAAGTCCTTAACTACTCCTTGAAACTATACCCCATTGTCTGATATCACACTGTGTGGGACCCCATACCTGCATATGAGATTCTTTTCAATAAATCTAGCCATTTGCCTTGCCCCTAGCTTATTGAAAGATTTAACTTCAACACATTTTGAAAAATAAGCCACTGCTATGACAATGAATTGATAACCGTTCGAAGCTATAGGGTGAATCTCTCCAATGATGTCAATTCCCCAAGTTGCAAAAGGCCAGGGTGAAGATATAGAATGTAATTCTTCAGAAGGTAGGTGATTTAGGTTTTCATACATCTGGCACTTCTGGCGCCTCTTCACAAACTCAATACAATCTCTCTCCATGGTCAACCAGTAGTAGCCTTATCGAATTATTTTCTTAACCAGGGCTAATTCATTCCTGTGTGGTTCATAACTTCCTGCATGTATTTCTGACATGATCTGCTCAACTTCAGACTTCCTCAAGCATCTCAAGTGTACCCCATCGGGCCATCTTCAATACAACTCTCCGTGAAAGGTGATGTATTGTAAGGACCATCGCTTTATGGCTCTACTCTCTTCCCTTGTTACCCTCAACGAGTATTCCTTATTCTCTAAGAACCATCTCATGGTGTCATAACAAGCATCATGGTTTGTATCAATTTTCATGATTATTTCATATTCACAGTAAGGAGTTGATGAACTGGTCAAAACCAGAGGCTTAAGAAATAAGTTGATAGGGTTTTCCCACACCGAAGGCAATGTGGCTAGGGCATTGGCCATCTGGTTTTCTTCTCTTTATAAGTGTATAAATCTACACTCCTTAAAATTCTTCTTCATCATGGTTAAATAATCATGGTATGGTTTTAATTTATTTTCTTTTAACTCCCACTCTCCATTTATTTGGGATACCACTAACAATGAATCACTAAAGACTTGCACCTTATCCACCTTCATAATCATCAGGGTTTCCAAACCAAAGATACATGCTTCATACTCCACCATATTATTGGTTGCCCTGAACTTCAACTTCTTAGCTAGATGAATGAGCTTCCCTTTAGGTGATTTTAGTATTACTCCCAAACCTGCTCTCTTTCTATTTACTGCTCCATCAAAATACATCTTCAATCCTTGTACTTCTATGGCATCTAAATGTTCATCAGAAAATTCCAAAACCACTTCCTCACAATTCGGCAATGATTGTTGAGCCAAGAATTCTGCTACTGCTCTACCTTTAATGGTTTTCCTGATTACATATTCAATCTCAAATTCTTCTAAAACTATCAATCATCGACCATATTTCCCAAACAATGAGGGTGTCTCCCTTAAATATTTCACTGGATCCAACCTAGAAATCGCTTGCACACTATACGATTGGAAGTAATGCCGCAATTTCTTATAAGACCAAACCGCAACTATACAAGTCTTTTCAATGATACTATACTTAATCTCATATGGTAAGAGCTTTATACTTAAATAATAGATTGCGTGCTCAATCCCTGATTCATCTGCTTGGGCTAGCATTGCTCCTATTTACTCTTTCTTGACTGCCAAGTATAGTAATAAAGGTCTACCAGGTCTAGGTGGTTATAAAATAGGTAGATTCATCAAATATTCTTTTATATGCTCAAAGGCCTTTTGACGTTCTTTGTTCCACTTGACCCGCTGGTTCTTTTTAAGCAATTTGAAGATAGGTTCACAGATAGTGGTAAGCTTTGTTATGAACCTGCTAATGTATTGCAATCGTCCAATGAACCCCCGAACTTCCTTCTCTATCTTAGGGGCTGGCATATCCCTGATTGACTTAACCTTGTCAGGGTCAATCTCAATGCCATTTGGGCCAATCACATGCCCCAACATTTTGCCTGAAATAACTCCAAACACACACTTCTTTGGATTCAACCTTAGATTATACTTCACTGCTCTCTCGAAGAATATCTCTAAGATTTGGAAATGCCACTCCCTTGTATCTGATTTCACCATCACATCATCAACATAGACCTCGACTTTTATATGCTTCATGTCATGAAATAAGGTGGTAGCCATCCTCTGGTAGGTTGTTCCAGCATTCTTTAACCCGAACGACATCACCCTATAACAAAATATACCCGTAGTGATGAAGGTAGTCTTAGCTTTATCTTCTTGGGCCATTAACACTTGATTGCATTCAAAAAATCCATCAACGAATGAGTGTAGCACGCTAGAGGCTACACTATCAATAAGGACATCTATATGGGGTAAAGCAAAGTCATACTTAGGGGAAGCTTTGTTCATGTCTCTATAGTCTACACAAACCCTAATTCTTCCATCTTTCTTTGGCACGAGAACTATATTGGCTAACCAATCTAGATAATTTATCACTTCAAGGAACTTAACTTGTATCTTTTTAGTGACTTCTTCTTTGATCAATTTTGCCCATTTCGATCTTAATCGTCTAAGCTTTTACTTGATAGGTTTCATGTGTGTGTAAGTGGGAATCATGTGCTCAGCTATATCTCAATCAATACCAGGCATATCCTCATAAGACTAAACAAAGACTTCTTTATATTTTTTAAATATTTTTTCTAATCTCTCTCTCTCATCAGGAGTAAGGTTGGATGCTATGCTAATATTTTTAGGATTATCGGTTGTTCCCAAATTTAATGATTGTATATCAAAAGAGTTAATATTAAAGATGCTCATGTAATCACTATTTGAATGTATGCAACCATGAGGAAAGGCATTACACAAGAGAGCAAAATTAGACTTTATTGCATTCATTTTGGAAAAGAAAACATCATCATCCTCATATAGAGCAAACAAATTAAAATCAAAATCAAAATCAACATCAATGTTCTCATTATCATAAATTGAAAGGTCCTTAAACTGTTCTTCAATGAGGGTAGCAATTTCCTCTGGAGTCTTCTGGATCTTCAGGGCAGCTTCCTTCTTCTCTTCTGGGCTAGGCTCTTTGTCAGTTGGCAGGTCAAGCTTTTTCTTCTTCTGCTCCACCAATTCAGCAACATTAGCAAAGTTCTCGAACCTAGGGATCATATTTACCATGAACATAATAGGCTCTACTTTTTCTTGCAGTAGTCATAGCTCTGGTGCTTTGGCAAATACTTATTCAAATGGAGGAAAACTCATCTTCTCATTCTTTTTCAACAGAACACCTCCATTTGCTTCATTATATCCCAACCCTTTCTTGGAAGTTTGAGTCTTGAAATCTGGAAGCTTTACACCTACCTTCGCCTTTCCAAGGCCAGTACTGGGTAGATAATTCATTTTCTTCATCTTTGCCAAAATTTTAGAACCCACTATCTCATTATCATGAACAACAGCCACTTGAAGTCCATTAAAAGGCCTCTTAGTCAAAGCATTTACTACTTCATTATCCTCAGCGTCGATAATCGCTATTTCATCTCCATTTGATAACCTGATCTTCTGATGAAGTGTAGAAAGAACTCCACCAAGAGGATGAAACCAGAGTCATCCCAACAACAATGCAAAGATGATGGTATATCCAGGACTACAAACTCCACCATAGATTCAATTGGACCAGCCTTTAAAATAGCTTTAAAAGTTCCCTCAGCATGCCTCTTAGTATTATCATAAGCCCTAATGGTCACCTTGATTGGGCTTAAATCTCTTGTTGACATAGCTATCTTTGGCAAGATCTTAAGTGGATAGACATTTATGGAGGATCCATCATTAACCATTACACATGAATTCCTTTTCCCTTTGACCTCTACAGTGATAAAGAGCGGGCAAATGTGATCTCATCCCTCTTCCGGTAAATCCGCATCCGAAAATGACACCATACCCACATCAACCTTTTTTCTTCTTTTGAATACCTTTGTAATATCCCAAATGTTACCCTAAAATTTTAGAAACGCTTATTGTTGAAATTGAATTTAATGATTTAAAGTGTATATATGATTAAGTGGAAAGAAAGGAAAAAGGGAAGTGTGTATATGTTGTATATATGAAGATATATACAACATATACAAGTCAACATTTTATTTATGGTCAAATGATATATTTAATTATATTAAATAGAAATTAATTGTGATTGGAAGATGATATTTATATTATTATAATAAATTAATACTTGGCTGAGATTAAAGAGGGTATTCTTGTGGTTAAGAGAAGTGATTTTGTTTGACTTGTTGATAACTATCATCATCTTCTTCTTTCTTCCCTTGGATAGCTAGCCATCACCATTGCCAAAGGGAAAGAGAGGTTTTGTTGATTCCTAACTCAAGAAATTGAAAGATTTCAAGAGATCAAGTTGGAGTTTAAAGGATTTTCTTCACTTTTGGTAAGTTTCCAACTTGTTTCTTTGTTTTCTTTTGAGTTTGTGTATGTGAATATGGTGGATGGTTGGTGTAGTTGTATGTATGGGTGATTTTGGTGTGTTTGAGGTTGTTTGGTCTAATTAACTTTGATTTTGGGGTTGGATTGAAGAATATGTTAAGTTTGGTAAAGAAAACATGAGTTATGGATTGTGTATGTGTTGAGTTGTACAATATGGTTGTCATTGTGTGTTGATGCATATAATTGAGTTGTTTTGATGTTATACAAGTTTATTATGGTATATTGATGGTTTTGGTTAAGTTTGTTTGGAGTAGAAAAGGGAAAAAGAAAGATGTTTGTTGGATGTGGTGTTTTTGATGTCGAAACTAGGTTTTTGGCCTGACACGCCCAGTAGCACGGCCATGCCCTTGGGCGTGTCAATGGTTCTATTTTCTGGGTTGGTGACACGTGCAGTGACATGCCCATGTCACTGAGCGTGTCACAGCTACTGTGTTGTTGGGGGTATTGACACGTCCAGTGACACTCCCATGTCACTGAGCGTGTCATAGCTTCTGTGTTAGAGGAAGATTGACTCGTGCAATGACACGCCCATGTCACTGAGCGTGTCAAAACTTCTGTGTTGTAGGTTTAGGGCACGATCAGGGACACGCCCGTGTTGTTGAGCGTGTCATGTGTAGAGTTTACCCTAGATAGTTCTTATTCTTATTTTCTTATGTGTATTACTAAGTGGGTATGTATAATCACCTTTGGATTAGGTTTTGAAGAGATTTAAGTTACCCCAATCCAAGTGTTGAAGATATCTTGGAAGTGGAGGTTGTTAGATTGGTGTTTGTTGCTCTTAGAGGTAAGTACAAACCTTACATGATTGCATACATTTACATGACTTTGGGACTTAACACATTTGGTTGGAAAATGTGTTAAGTTACCTATTATATTGTTGATGTGTGAGAATGGTGTCATGATCTACATTATGTAAACTATGTGAAATATATGTTGAGGATTCAAAATGTATGAATAATGTAATTTGTTATGCATACCCTAATGATGATATGTGAAGCCATTGGTGATAGCTATAATGATGTAAATGAAATAGTTGGGGCATTGTGCCTAGATGATCATGAGAAAATGAGAATGGATTTGATAATGAAATAATGAAAGAATTGTGTGCTTAGTATGTTATTCAATTTTTAGAGTTTTGCATTTAGTGGCATGCCAATGAAGTAACAATCCCTTGAAGCTGGGTTGGGCTTGGTCCTTGAAGCCAAGCTGGGTTGATGCTGAGCTCTCCTTGAAGTTTGGTTGGGCCTAGTCCTTAAAGCCTAGTTGGGATGTTACATATGAGGTAATCCTCATTGTGATAATGATTTGTCTTTGGCCTAGATAAATGTGATTATTGGACCAAAACAGTAACTCTGGAATTTGAATGGCATATTAGTTTCTTTTGGGCCCATGCTTATCTTTGTTTTAATGTGAATTATGAGTAATGGAACAATTGAATGATATATTGATATTTAATGTTATGAAATATGAGATCCTTATATATTGTTTCTAATTCTTAAAATTGTGATATTGGCATTACATTTGAATCATATTGTTATCATGGTTTGTACTACTAAGCCTTTGGCTTAGCGCGATTGTGATTTATCATGCAGGTGACAGGGTAGATCTGGTTGAGCCGGAGAGTTCAGCTAGACTGAGTTGAGTCTAGGCTTGTGATCCCTTGTGAAGTGTTGATTTTGGACTTCAAGATCAGAAACCAACTGCCAGCATATATAAATTTTATATTTCTGTACTTATTGATTTTGATGTATACCTATGTATATTCCGCTGCATATTTCGCTGCTTATTAAATAAATGTTTCAGATAAACATTTGGGTAATGAAGATATATATATGTATTTTAACAAGAAATGTTTTATTTATTACTTTCTATAGTATAAGTTAAATGTCTTAAATTTACTCAGATTAATTGATAATGTTTTGATGTTTAAGTCAAAAGATTTGTTTGATGAAAAAGGACTGTGACATTCTTATATATTCTATATGTATATTATATACTGTGAGTATATGTGGGGTACGTATATTAGGTATAGGGGTGTTACAACCTTCGCATTTCATCACTCCTTCAATCTTTATGAAATTAACCAAATCATCTGGTGTTACAAAAGTAGAAATTGGCATGTTTTCCAAAGCCTTGGCCATACTTTCACGATGTTTCTTGGATGTGGCCAATAAATCCCAGATGCTAACACTTGCTTGGGTCCTTTTTAATTGCTTAAGGACCGTGTCATCTTCATATTCATTCACTTCTTTTTCAGCATCCTTCCCTTTATTGACTTCTACTTCCTTTGGTGGTGGCCTTGCTTAAGGCTTACCAGAGCATGTGTTCAGTACCTCATCTTCTCCGGGCTATGACTAGGTCCACTCCTCTTTCATGGTTCAGAATCATCATCACTATTGGTTGAATCTCATAACTCACTCACAACATAAATGGATACTTCCTTCTCAACCACAACTCCTTCCATCTTACTAAGTACCTCTTCTCCTTTAGTCGCTTCGTCACCTACATCTTGGAAAGAAGACAAAATAAACTTCTCATTCAAGCCTCCTCCGATCATGAAAGTTGTCGGTGGTGGTACTTTGTTGAACCTTGGTAACGTATTATCTTTTATGTTAGCCTTGTTAGGTTCAGGCAACTTCCCACTATCAATCAAATTCTGGATCTCTTGCCTCAACATTAAACATTCGTCCATCTCGTGCTTTGCATTTGGTGGAATTGATAGAAAGCTTTAACATCAAAGTTAGGTGGTGGAGGATTTAGCAAAGGTCGAGGAGTCAAAGGTTGTAACATTCCCTTCTTCTGTAGCTTATTGAGAACCCAAGACAATGGCTTTCCCAACTCTAAAAATTGCCTCTATCCTCCTTGACCAGTTGCATTAACATCGACTGCCTTTTGTGTGCTTTGACTGGTAGTTCCCTTTCTCATTTCTTCTTGCAGAAAAATGGTTCTTCTCTCTTTCCATTCTTCTATTTGCAAGCTAGCTTGAAGGAGATCCTTAAAATCTCTAATAAAGGTATGGGACATCCTTTCAAAAAGATTAGGTAGCACCCCTCTCACAATCATCCTAATCTGATATGATTCATCGAGCCTTTTCTTGAGCAATGTAGCTTTGTTTCTCCACCTTTTCATGTAGTCAACAAAATTCTCATTTTGTTTCTGCTTGATTGACTCAACTTCCATCAAAATAACTTTCAACTGAGCATTATACCCATACTATTGGATGAAGGCTCTGTATAGTAAATCCTAGTTCTTTTGAGTACCATCCTTTAAGGTGTTGAACCAATTCTAGACAACAGGATCCAAGGAAAGCATAAATTACCTTAGAGTTTGAGCTTTAGTAGCTCGGGAAAACTACATAGTAGTGATGTATTGCTTCACATGGAGATGAGGATTCCCAGTTCCATTGAACTTAACAAAGGAAGGCATCTTGAATTTGTGCGGGACTTCCTCATCTTGTTCAAAAAACTTGTCCACCTCCGACACCTCTTCAGTTTTCAGCTTCTTTTTCCAAATCGACAATCATCTTCTCTACATTTAAATCTAGGTCTTTTCTATAGTTCATCTTTCCATAACCTTTGTCTCTTTCTTCTTATCTTGAGGATCTCGAGAGTATTGAGCCCAATCATCATCATCATCAATAACTACTTTGTCATCATCGAAGGCTACTTCACCAACCTTAGCCTTTCCTTTATCCTTATGATTCTTAGTACTAGCAGATGTCTCAACAGTGTTACCCAAAAGTGCAGCCAATTGGCTCTTCTTAGTCTTAGCCAGGGCCTCTTTCAGTTCTTCCATCTTGGCATTGAGGGCATCATCCACCATCCTTTGAATCTATTCAGGTTCCATTACTTTCGATGAGAAGCTAACTAAGTTGCTACTAGATTCTACATGACTGGCATAGGTTGGATTGTGGTATACTCTTTAACTGCTTTGCTCTAGGTCTGTGAGACAGAAAGGATCCATGCCATGTAATGCAATGCATGTATACATGTATGCACAAGTAACAAACAAACAAAGATAATTAGGACGTTCTTCCAACCTTATAACTTCTACACACGAATGGTAAGTCTCTTTTCCTAGGTATATAGTCAATAAAATATCAACATGGGATATTCTATTTTTGAAAAATTTCATTCGACGATTTTAACCAATATTTATATTTTCAAACATAGAAGCCAGTTCATGATAATTCCCATTAATTAGGCTTTAATCCATTAAATCAACTAAAAATAGCTTTTATGCTATATTGGATTAAAACAAAACTAAGAGGTTTATCATAAATAGATTTCTAATTTGAAAAAAACAACTAATGATTCATGCTAAAAATAAGCCCATGTTTAATGATTCTTAGTACAAATTAGGCCAACAATTAATTTTTGGTATTCCATAATTGACTTAAATAGTTTGTAAGATCATTCAAAAAGATGGTTAGGGAAAATAATTTTGTTTCAAAGCCCATTATAAAAAATATTTATTTAAAATTGAATTTTGGGCTTTGTATTTGGGTCATGAGGTAGAAAAGAATTTTTGAATCATTTTAAAAATGTTTATGTCCAAAGACCATCTTGAAAATTTTGAAAATAGTTTGTCTTTTGCATTTAAAAAAAAATTATTTTGAGCTTACAATATAATTAGGTCATATTAGAAAAAAGATCAAACTAAATAGGCCATGGTTCAAACCAAGATATATAAATCATAGTGAAACAACAAGCATTTGGGTAAAAACCTATGGAAAGTAACTAGGCCAATTACATGAGCTTTAGTCTTTTGGGTTGAAAAGTTTAGGCTCGTATAGCAAGTATATACCAAAAGGTACAAGGCTATGAGTGGTTATACCATGCTCGATCTCCATACCTTGAGTAAAAGTATGGTATCTCTCATATAACATAATACGGATTACACAAGCATCCTAACTCATGCATAAAATGCAATTTAAATGATGCAGTGGACAATATTATAATAAGAAAGAATAAAATAATATAAATACCAACAAAATCAACTTCTTTTATCCCAGTGGAGTTGCCATTATGAGCGGAGATTTTTGCTCTAACTCCCAGTGGAATGATTCTTGCGACTTCGGCACTGTTAGTGTCAGGGCCTTAAAGAACATGGGTTCTAAACTCAGAGAAAATGGAGTCGCCACTCACACGGGCTGGGAAAAGAAAGAGGTGGATGACTCGATTCCTAAGGAATCTCCAACCCCCTAATGGGTTTGGAAAATTGGGTATGTGTAAGGAAGGTGAGAATGACCCAGCATCCCCACAGCGCCCCGGTTCATTGGAGCCGGCCTCCTTTTCAGGTCTAAATATTATTAAAAACTTAAATATTATAAAATCATCCATAATACATGCAATTATCAAAATAAATAATAATTCATTGTATTAAAATCAAGGAAAGTCCAAACAAGCAAATAAATGGGCCTCCAAACAAGATGAAAACATGCTCTTACAACCATGTCCAAACAAGATGAATTAGGGTTTAAGTAAATTAGGATTTAGGTAAATTTAAGGTTTAGAGATTTAGGATTTTCTATAGCTAAGATAGTTGGTGTTTGTAAAAGATATTAAGGTTTTAACTAAGGGTTAAGGTTTAATATTGCCTACTGTGATGAACAAAATTATTTTGAAAACATGCACATTGGTACTGAATAGTTTGAATATTTTGCAAAGTACTGCATGTGATAATAATAATGTAACTATTGTGATTTGAACAAATTAAACATAATAAACAAACCTTTGTTTGTTGGCTCCACCAAATTAAAAGACTTTGAACAAAGATTTGTTTGATATTTGTTCCTGCCTTAATCAATCTAGTTCTTTGATCGAGCTTTGACAATTTGTCAATTTCCTAGACATTGCCTTGATTGTGATTACTAACTCCTTTTTTGTTTTCTTTTATCTTTCTTATTGGCTCCTTTCTTCTTACTGCTAATTATCGATCCTAAATTTAACAATTAATTGAACTTTTACGTAACACCCCTGTACCCCATATACATAGACCACATACGCCCTCATATGTAATATACGTATACCGGATACAAGAATGTCACAGTCTATTTGAAGCAAACCAATCTTTAAAACTTTAACATCAAATCATCATTATAAGTAGTAATACCTTGTTAAAATACATTTACATATATCTTCATTACACCCAAAGTTTATCCAAAATATTTGTTTAATAAGCAGTGGAAAATGTAGCGGAATATACACATATATATACACATCAAAAACAATATTTACAAAAATATAGAGTTTATACATGCTTGGCAGTTCGTCTCTAATCTTGAAGTCCAAAAATCAACACTTCACAATGGATCACAAGCCTAGACTAGACTCGGTCTAGCGGAACTCTTCGGTTCAACCGGATCTAACTTATCACCTGCACGATAAATCACAATCGTGCTAAGCCAACAGCTTAGTGGTACTAACCAGGATAACAATATGATTCAATGTAATGCCAATGTTAAACTTTCAAGAATTATAAACAATACACAAGGATATCATATTTCATAACATTACATTTCATTATATTATTCAATTGTTTCATCATTCATGATTCACATTTAAGTAAAGACAAGTATGGGCCCAAAAGAAACTAATATGCCATTCAAATTCCAGAGTTACTGTTTTGGTCCAATAATCACATTTATTAAGCCCGTAGGCGAATCATTATCACAATGAGAAATATCTCTTATGTAACATCCCAACTAGGATTCAAGGACTAGGCCCAACCAAGATTCAAGGGGAGCATAGCATCAACCCAACCTAGCTTCAAGGACCAAGCCCAACCCAGCTTCAAGGGATTTTTACTTTTAGGCATGCCACCAACAAAACTCTAAAAATTGAATAACATGCTAGGCACACAATTCTTTCATTATCTCATTATCAAATCTTTTTTCATTTTCTCATGATCATCTAGGCACAATGCCCCAAATATTTCATTTATATCATTATAGCCATCAACAATGGCTTCACATTTCATCATTAGAGTGCATATCACAAATTACATTGTTCATATATTTTGAATCCTCAACATATAATTCACATAGTTCACATAATACAAATCATAGCACCATTCTCTTACATCAACAATATAATAGGTAACTTAACACATTTGGCAACCAAATGTGCTAAGTTCCAAATTCATGTAAATGTATGCAATCATGTAAGGTGTGTACTTACCTCAAGAGCAACAAACACCAATCTAACAACCTCCTCTTCCAAGATTCCTTCAATCCTTGGATTAGGGCAACTCAAAATTCTTGAAAACCTAATCCAAATGTGATTATACACACTCACTTAGTGATATACATAAGAAAAAAAGGATAAGAGCTAACTAGGACATACTCGACACATGACATGCTCAACAACACGGCCGTGTCCCTGATTGTGCCCTAAACCTACAACACAGAAGCTTTGACACGCTCAATGACATGGGCGTGTCACTGCACATGTCAATTCTCCTCCAACACAGAAGCTATGACACAATCAGTGACATGGGCGTGTCACTGGACGTGTCAATCTTCCAACAACACAGTAGCTATGACACGCTCAGTGACATGGGCGTGTCACTAGACGTGTCAATACTACCACTACACAGAAGCTGTGACATGTCCAGTGACATGGGCGTGTCACTGCTCGTGTCACCCACACTGAAAATAGGACCAATGACACGCCCAAGGACATGGCTGTGTTACTGGGCGTGTCAGGCCAAAAACCTAAATCGACACCAAAAATGCCACATCCAACAAACCTCTTTCTTTTACCCTTTTCCACTCCAAACACACTTAACCGAAACCATCAACAAACCATAATAAACTTTCATAACATCAAAACAACTCAATTATATACATCAACACACAATCACAACCATATATCACAACTCAAACTCACAACACCCACAACTCTTGCTTTCTTCACCAAACTTAACATTTTCTTCAATCCAATCCTAAAATCAAAGTTAATAAAACCAAACACTTCAAACATACCAAAATCAACCATACACACATCTATAACAACCATTCACCAAACTCAAATACACAAACTCGAAAAGAACACAAAGAAACAAGTTGGAACTTACCAAAAGTGAAGAAAATCCTTAAAATTCCATCTTGGTCTCTTGAAACACCCTTCAATCTTGAGTTTGGAAGCAACAAAATCCCTTTTCCTTTGGTTGATAATGGTAACTGGCCAAAGAGAAGAAAGAAGAAGAAAATGTTGAATAAGAAAGTCAAACCAACCTCACATCTTAACCACTTAAATCTTCATTAAATCCCCACCAAGTATTTAATATATTATAATATTATAAATATCATCTTCCACTTACATTAATTCTATTTTAAATAATTAATTATCTCATTTGACCACTCTACTTATTGACTTGTATATGTTGTATATATCTCTATATATACAACATATACACACTCCTTTTATCTTCTCACTTAATCATATATACACTTAATATCATTTAATTCCATTTCAACAATAAACATTCCAAAATTTTAGGGTATCATTTGGGATATTACAATTCTCCCCCTCTATAAATAAATTTCATCCTCGAAATTACCAGATCTCAAGTCTGAAATAATCGAGGATACTAGTCTCACATCACTTGCTCACTCTCCCAAGTTGCCTCTTCCTTAGCATGATTATTCCAAAGAACCTTCACAAGTGGTACTTTCTTATTTCTCAACTCCTTCACTTCATGTGCCAAAATAGCCACTGGTTCTTCTTCAAATATCATATCTAGACTCACCTCAATAGATTCCACTGACAAAATATGAGATGGGTCTGACTTGTACCTCCGCAGCATAGAAACATGGAAGACATTGTGAATTCTATCCAATTCAAGCGGCAAAGCGAGTCGATAGGCCACTGGTCCAACTCTCTCTAGTACCTCATAAGGTCCAATAAAACAAGGACTCAGCTTCCCATTGCTGTCAAATCTCAAAATTCTCTTCCAAGGAGACACTTTCAAAAATACTTTATCTCCAACATTAAACTCTATGTCTTTCCTCTTTAAATCTGAATATGATTTCTGTCGGTCTGAAGCTGTTTTCAACCGATCTCGAATTATCTTCACTTTCTCTTTCATTTCTTTAATCAAATCGAGACCAACCAACTTACCTTCTCCAACTTTATCCCAACATAGAGGCGTCCTACATATTCTACCATACAATGCCTCATAAGGTGCCATTCCAATACTGGACTGATGACTGTTGTTATAAGTAAATTCCATCAATGGCAAGAATCTGTCCCAACTCCTAGAGAAATCAATGATACAGCTTCTCAACATATCCTCCAGAATCTGTATCACTCTCTCTGGCTGCCCATTTGTCTGAGGATGAAAAGCAGTGCTAAAATTCAATCGAGAACCCAAAGCATTATGCAAACTCTTCCAAAATCTCGAAGTGAACCTGGGATCTCGATCAGATACTAAAGAAATTGGGACTCCATGCAATCTCACTATCTCACTGATGTATAGCTCAGCTAACCTCTCAATAGAATAATCCATTCTAACTGAAAGAAAATGAGTTGTCTTCATCAACCGATCAACAATCACCTAGATGGGACTAGTTCTTGAGGTAAGTACCAATACATATGATTGTATTTAATTACATAATTTGAGGCTTAACACATTTGTTTGCAAATGTGTTAAGTGATCTATTATATTGTTAACATAATTGGACTAAGGTGATGATTGAATGATGTGAAGGATGTGAAGATCATTAACAAGGTAAGCATAAACCCTATTTGATTGTATATCCTTATATGTCTTTGAACATTAACACATTGGGATGAAAGTGTTAAATAAGCTATTATATTGTGAATGTAAATGAAGAATATATATAAAGGATGAAATATGAAATGGGAAAGGTAGGAAGAAATGAGGATCATTCTTAAGGTATGTGCAATTTGTTATGATAAATGCTCTAGTAATGAATGATGTTAATGTGTTTTGAGAAGTGAGAAAATGTTATGTTATATGCATTGTGAATCTTGTGTATGGCAATGTATTATATGAATAATATACTTTGAAATGTGATATCAATGATGCTATATGTATCATATGGATTGAGATATGATATGATATGAAGCCATTGTGATTGGCTATGATAATTCAATTGAAAGAGATAAGGCATGTTGGCCTAATTGATGATGAGATTGATAATGAAATAATAAATGAATTGTTTGTTTAATATGTTATTCAGTTTCAGAGTTCTGGATTTGGGTAGCATGCCTAAGAAATGATGAAAGGTAACAGTCTTGCCGGGTTGAGGATCTCCTCATATGTGTTGAGTTGATGGTCTAAGAGACTGGGTCTGTTACACTATGAGAATTGTGAATATGAGATATATGATTTGTAACAGTCTTGTCGGGTTGAGGATCTCCTCATATGTGTTGAGTTGATGGTCCAAGAGACTGGGTCTGTTACACTATCCATGGATAGAGATACATGTATATACATTGCCTACGGGCGTGATGATTGTGACTATGAACCAAAGCAGTAACTCTGAACTTTGAATAACATATTAGTGTTTTGGGCCCGAGTCTGTCTTTATTGTCAATGTGAATTGCAAGTATTGAAATATTGATTGTGAGTATTAATAATGAATTATGCTTGGTGAATTGTGAATAATATAATGTTATTAAGTGTAATATGTAAATGAATTGTGGTTGATGATAAAGGTTGTCTTTATTGTAAATGTGATTTATGATTTGTATGATATATAATTTGTGTATTGCAATAATGATTGGTATGGTATATATAATGTAGGGGTATTAATATATTGGTTTTGAGTATTGGTGATGCATTGGGGTTGGTGATAATATTATGTATATATGTACATCATATTTGAAATTAGCTAGGATATATTAAAGATGAAATTAAAAAGAAAAGAAGATATGATAAGAACTAATTATATATTGAATTGATGTATCATTATATGTCAATACTTCTATACTATATGTTTATATTTTATAGTTGGACTACTAAGCTCTCGGGCTTAGCGCGGGTGTTTATTCGCGCAGGTATATAGATGGAAGATATGAAGTCTTTTGTTATGCCACAAGAAGAGTAAAGTTTGTCGAGACCAACTAGAGGGTAATGCATACATGTATAAACTTTAATTATGATGTATTTCTGACGAGAGAGTATTTATATGTATAAATGAAGTTTTTGATAAAGATAATGATTTTGTAAATGTTATTTAAATTAATGTATTATGGTTTGAACTCTGTTACAGGTTTTTAAAAGGTAATGAAAAGTGACATCCTTATACTTTATATATTTACTGTATGTATACTAGGTATACGCATAGTACTTATATAGGGTATCGGGGTGTTACAATTATTTTGGTATCAGAGCCTAGGTTCGAGATTCTCGGCCTAAGTGAGAAAAAAAAAATTTTTTTTTTTGAAAAGTTTAAATAAAAGTAAAAAGGAAAAAGTTTTGAAATGAAATTTGTAATACATGCATATGCATTGACACCTAGGTTGGTCTCGGATGTGGCATTATATGAATTATAGAATATTTGTGTTATATGAGATGTTCAATATAGTTGATGATATATGTGTACACTATTTTGATGTGATGAGAAATTATGATTGTTGACAATGATGTTGGAAATGAATTATAATTGAGGCATAGTGCCTAATTGATTATGAGAAACTAATTGTGAAATGTAATATGATATATGTATATTGATGATGCATATGAAAATGTCATGTTGTGTGCAACATGGAATGTAATGTTGATGTTTATGAGCAATATTATGTAGGACATAATATGAATTGAAACATAAAGAAATGAAAAGGAGAATAAATTTGAAAATGAGTTGAAAATCAAATCAAGATAAGAGTATGTACTTTTTCTTCTATACTTTGAACCTCTTTATAATAAAGTTTATGTTGGTTTTGCTAATGTTGAATTTACTAGACAGCGGAAATGATATCGAATTGTTAAAATTGAAAGTTATGTTATTTAAATGAGGAGAGTATGGTGGAATGTTGAATGAGTTGTTTAGTAGAGACAAAGTGTGATTATGTAAAGTTGGGATGTGTATACAGTTAAGGTTGTGTTTAAAGGAAAAAGAGATGATAGTGGTTAAGTAAGAATATAACTTAGTATTGTTACTATAATGCGAGCATAGTAAATTCAATGTTAGAAATGTGAGATGCTTGGATATTGTGAAAGCTCATGATAATGGTGATAATATGTGATATTTGAGATTTTTGAAGTGAGCTTTATGATTGTGGAAATTATATGTTTTAATATTGCTTTGTGATATATATTTGTAAGATGTTTTTAAAGTGATGATAGAAAAGATGAGTTTGGCAAATTGAAGCTTAAACGAAGTAGTAAATTGAGAAGTTAAAGTTTTAGTGGAATTTGATAAAGATTATTGGGATATTGATAGTTAACTGTATATGCAATGCATGAGCTAAGTGAAATGACTAGTATTGCATATGGAAGTATTATGAATTGAGTAATGTGATTGATAGTATGAGAATTTGTTTTGAAATAATCAAGGAAGTGGATAAGTAAATAGAAATGAGTTATTTTAAGTCATTTTACTGAACATGGTAAGAATGAATATGGGAGTGTACTAAATATTTTTAAAGATGAAAGTGAAAGAGATGTCACATTGGGAATGTGACTGAGATGAATATGAAGTGTTACTATAGTCGGAATATATATGTTTGTAGTGTGAATAAATACTTTATATCATATTGGAAGAATGAGAAGGATAGTGTTTAAAAGAAAATGATAAACACTAAATTTGTATTGAATGTATGAAAAAGGAAAATACCATAAGAGCCTATAATTAAGTGTATACATGTATATGATATGTGAATTGAGTTTTCCAATATGAATGAAATTATGATATATAAACACATTTGTGAATCACATTATGAGGATGGCTTATGAAGATATATGTGGTATAATTATAGAATTAGTGATATGGAAAAACAATGTTATATGTATTAGTGGACCTAAGAGAGATTAGGTCTTGAACTGTGTAAAGCTAGATGGATTATGTGATGGAAGTGAGAATGGAAAGAACTTGAGTAATATTGGACAGTGGAAATTGTTATAATGAGTATTGAACTTGATGATTATATTATATTTAGAGTTTCAAAGTATTCACATATGAAAAGTTCTATGTAATTATATTATAAGAGATTGTAGATGGATTAGAAATGAAGTGATGAATAGAAATTGTATAAGAACTGTATATGATTGAATATGTATATAGTAATATTGTTAAAGCATGAGTTAAGTTGATAAGGATCATATAAGCGAATACAAATTGGTTGAAACGAAGTTGGAATGTGTTAACTTCTGTTATACTAAAAATGTTAAGATTGAGAATAGAATTATAAAAGAACAGTATTGAATTGAAAGTTCTAGGTTTGAATATTAATCTCTTAAAGTCATGTGTTTTGTTCAGTATTTTGGATCGGTTAATTTGTTATCCATGGATTTGGATCTTAGATATAATGATTGTAATACGGATTTGGTGAGGTTGACAATTTTGTTTGAGAAGTATAGTTAAAAATTATGATGTTTAAAGTTGTACCTTATTATTATTATTATTTTTTTTATGTTAAGAATTTGGTTATAACTGTGAAAAAAAAATTAAAAAAAATTAAAAAAATTTTGATATGTGTTGAGTTATGGATAATATGACAAAAAGGTAATCAAAATAAATATACCAATGATAGGAAATGTGAAGAGTTAGTAAAAGGGAGAAATTATATTATATGAATGAAAGTTATACTGAATATGTTTATGGTATGTAACTTGAGGATTAAGGGAATGAACTCAAAGTTTGAGTGAATGAATTATAGATATTAAGTATGATATAACATTTTTATGAGAATTGGTGGAAATTATACTAAGATAATAAAGAATAAACTATGGGTATATTAAAAGATATTAGAAGTGATTTGTTATCATGATGATTTGACTGAAAATAGATTGAAAGAGAGCAGAAATTGAATATAAGTTTGCTCTTATGGAATTAAGTTATATTTATACTTATATGAAAATTGTGAAATTTCATGATAAGTTAGATTACTTAATCGTTGGTTGGAATTGAACAAGATTGGAACGTTGGTATATTGTGACAGATAGATTAATTGATCTGGATTTGGCTAAGATTATGGATCATTAATAAAATTTAATGTGTATAGTTGTATTAAGAAAATAGGTATTTACATGATAATGTATATGATGTAAATTTTAAAGTATGATTGGACATGAATGAGTGGAGTATAGTAATTGTTAATCATGATAAGAAGAGAAAAAGATTGGTTATCTATAAAATAAGTTGAAAGATAATGTATTAATATGTAAGTTAAGTGAAAAGCATGCTAAAGAAATAACTCCATTTATGAAAAATCAGGATTTTGTTATCTATTGAGAGGGATAACTATGTTTCTTTTCAAGAAATTCATCAAGTGAAAAAGGAAAACGAATAAATACAAAAATGGATCAAGCAAGTGCAAGGAGGAAAGGATATAAAATTCTAAATTTCTAAGAACAGTAGTTTGTATTATGACAATAGAGTAATGATACTAACAATGGGAGACATAAGAAAGAAAATTTTTTTCGAAAAGCATATAGTAGTCTCTACGCAATGCATCCAGGAGTTACAAATGTATCAATATCTAAAGAAGTTTTTAATGGTAGCCTGGAATGAAGAGAGATATTGTTGATTTTATGACCAAATGTTTAATATGTCAACAAGCAAAAGCGAAACATCAAATACTATCGGGACTGTTACAACTAATTCCCACTCTGGTATGGAAATGGGAACATATCACTATGGATTTCGTCATAGAAGTACCAATGACATGAGGCCGGCATGATGTTGTTCAGATAATCATTGACTGCCTAACTAAGTTATCTCATTTTCTACTTTTACAAATGGATTATTCAATAGATAAATTGGTGGAAATGTACGCTAAGGAAATTGTACGATTACACATGATTCCAATGTCTATCATTTTAGGCAGAGGTCCATAGTTCACCATGAATTTATGGACAAAGTTGCAAACAGCTTCTGAAACCCAAACAAATTATAGCACTGCCTTTCACCCGTAAACAGATGGACGATTTGAAAGAGTAATCCAAATTTTTGGAAGACATATTAAGAGTATGTGTTATAGAATTTAAGGGTGGCTGGAATAGGTATTTGAGTTTAATTGAATATGCATATAACAACGACTATTAATTCAGCATACGGTGACGCCCTATAAAGAATTATAGAAAGAAAACATGGAACACTAGAGTGTTGGACGAAATTAAGTAAAGACAAGATAAAATCATATGCGGGTAGGTAGGAGCAAAATCATATGCGGACTCGAAACGAAGGGACATAGAACTCTAAGTGGAAGATAAGGTTTTTCTTAAGACTTTCCCATAAAAGAAGGTATTAAGATTTAAGCAGAAAAGTAAGTTAAGCCTTAGGCTTATTGGACTATACGAGATCATCGAATGCATAAATCAATAGTCTATCGGTTAACTCTATTACCAGAACTGAACAAAATACATAATGTTTTTCACGTTTCAATGATAAGGTAATATCGTTTGAACTTCACACACGATATAAAGACACAAAACATCAGAGTCAAATCTGACCTAAATTATGAAGAAGAACCAATAGAAATTTTAGCACGAAAAGTCAAAGGATTAAGAAATAAGAAAATTCCTCCAGTTAAAGTGCGGCAAAGGAACCATAGAATGGAAGAGATAATTTGGGAAAAGGAAGGGATAATGAGGATGGAAACCTAAATTTTATACCCGATCGGCTTTGGGACGAAGCCTAAATTTTAGAGGGGAAGAAATGTCACGAACCAATTTGTACATACGTACAATACATCCATGTACAGTACATCCGCGTACAGTAACAGGAGCTGTCCCGAGTAATCACCAAAGAACACGAAGTGAAAGGAAGCTCTATAGGACAAAAAGGACCTAACTGAAAAGATTGTAAAAGTTTTGGGGAGGTGACTGTAATTTCAAAAAGTTTTGGGGAGATAACTATAATTTCCAAAAGTTGTACTGGAGGTTCTTAATAGTGCATATAACAGACTCCATAAATGGAAAGTAGAGAAAAATTGGGTCGAAATGGAACACCACGGTTTTTCCCGAAAATGCATAGTTTGAGAGATACAGTGGATTCTTGACCAAGGGTATTTTTGTCATTCTTGTTATAATAATGTATACACTGGAAAACAAGACACGTAAAGGTATCCGAAGTAAACAGAAGGACTCCGCAGTGATCGATGTTGAAGAACGAACCTAAGTGGAGACCCGAATCACGTAAGGACCTAAAGGGAATTTTTACAAAAGTCAAGGGCATGAGCGTAATTTTTATAAATTAGTTCAAAATCAAGAATGAATGTCGGAAATGGAAACGAGAGGTTGAAAGGAGGAGAACGGTATATTTTACGCGTCGTAAAACCAAAAGGCAAAACTTTCCATTGAAGGGTATTTTGGTCTTTTCACTTCCACCCATTTTCTAGAAAAGGGACACATGGCATAGTATTTTTCTAGAAGAGGACACATGGCAAAATCTTGTTTAAAGACACTTTTGGGTTGGATTAATCTTAACCCTCCATATGGCACAATCCTAGTTAAGATACTTTTGTGGTGGTTACATCTTAACCCTCCAAAATGAAATTAATTAAATAAATGGAAAATGGAAAAATATAAAAAGGGAGAGAAGGATGATTAAAGAACAAAGGACACATTTTTCTCTCCATTTTTGAGAGGTATGGCCGAAATTCTCTCCACCAAAAAGGGAAGGAATTTTTCAAGGGTTCAAGTGGATTTTTGGAAGGAAAAGCTTAATTTTAAGGTAAGGATTCCAATTCTAGCTTTAGTTTATTCATTTGATTGATAGTTTTCAAGTTATCAATGAAAGAAAAGTTATGAAAATTATAGGAAATCAAAGGGATAAAGAAGAATAAGGGAAGAAAGAATAGGACAAGCAAGGAACATAGCAAATAAACAAGGTTTGGTACTTAAATCATTGCCTTTTCAATTAATTCACATATTTTGCATTATGGGACTTTTGAAATGGTTTTGAAATAATGTTATTATGTGTGGTAAATATGTGGGAAAGTGCTCTTGAACCATTTGTAATCAATTGATTGTGAAAAGAATGAAAACAAAACAAACTAGCTAAACTTTGCTCAAATATCCATAAACTTTGATGAACTTTTAATCACTCCTTTGGTTTGATTTTTGAAAGAGGGACCCTTAGTCTTTCAATGGTATCACAAAAGGAGTCTAAAAATCAATTTTGCAAAAAAAAAAATGAATTTCCTTCAAATTTTGAAAATTGGGCCGAATGGTCCCTTTTGGGCACCATTCTGCAGCTTTTATTTTGGGCAGTCCGTTGAAGGGGCAAACGAAAGAATTTTTCGACAAAATTTTACATGAATTTAGTTAACTTATGAAAGTGTTTTCCTACAAAAATTCATCCAAAAATAAGGTTGTTTACTTAGTCAAAACTGTTGCCAAAGTTGACTAATTTTCAGCAGTAAAAACAGATTTTACTATTTAGTTTTCGCGCGCCATTGCGTTGCCGATTTTACGCACCGCGCTACTATTCATTTGGTCATTTTTCTAAATGTGTTAAAACTTGAATATTATGATATAGAGTGATGTTATATCATTTAAAATGACACAAAAGGGGTTGGAATAATCAGAAAGGCATCATGAGAAGTTATCCTAGTAATATATGCATTATGGAAAAATCATGACCTATTGAATATCATGACCAAAGTAATTTAATAAATTATTTATGCTCTACTTGGTATATCAGAACCCTTGAGATAAGGGTATGATGCATCATACTACTACTGCAGTACTGCTTATGACATGATATGATATTTCGGCTGAAGGCCGATGATTACAATGACATGATCAATGATGCAATGATAATGGCCATTGGCACATGTGCAAGAATTATGATGAAAAATAATGAAATATGATCATGACGAGATATGTTTATCATGACCCTTCCTTATCCGCTGATGTTCTGTTAAACCAGTAGAGCAACCAAAATGATAAAAGCAAGAAAAATGATTTAAATTCAAATTATTCAGTCAAACCTTTTTACCTTATGTGTTTTGTATTTATTCCTTTCAATTATATAAAGTATATAAATGTATGTTCAAATCATTCTTTCATTTTATTTATTTATTGCAATGATTTAAGTACCCACTAAGCAATTGCTTAGCGAGTTTAGTTTCCTTCTAAACTCGTAGGTTAAAAGAGGAGACGAGATTGCAGCATGTCCTACGCAGCTGGCCTTGACTACTACTTTGGGTAGGAGTTTGGATATGATTGATTGTAGTAATATGGCATGTACATAAGCTTGTATGATCTAGCAAATAAATGTATAATAATGAAAAGCTAGAACACGTACACTGCTAGTAATTTAATAAATCTTATTTGGATTTAGCACTTATGTATGCAAGTATAGAAGTGTGAATTCTTCTTGCAGGATTGTAGTTGAGGTTATAAGGGTGGATTATTGGGAGTGTGCTTGAGTTGAATTGTGAAACAAAATTGTTTTTCAAAAATTAAAAAAATCAGTTTTGGCGACACTTGGGACCTCCATTTTTAGGGGAGGTTATGGCAAATTTTTTTTAAAATCTACAATTAAAATTGGCTAAGTAAAATATTAAGACACAACCACCATGAGTTAACAGTCCATCTTGGTCTATAAGCATAGGCTAGGATGGGGTGTTACATTTAGTGGTATCAGAGCACCGGTTTAGCCGGTCCTGGAAAAGTTAACATAGGAGGATACACATTTTATGTTGGGAGTGGCCATTACCAATGTAAAATGGGATATCCTATAGCAGATAAGAAATGAGAGCATATATCATTTAGGTACGAAATGTCAGTATAGTAGAAAGAATATTATAAATACATAAGTATATAAGGTACATTTGATAAAGGAAAATCTAATAGTGATTACGTACATGCCATATAGGAAAGTTAATGTGTTTAGTCAAGCCAGCTGCTAATCCTTATCACGATATATGTATACGGTATAAGGTTGCGAGTGGCAGAATCACAAAGAGTTATAGATCAAGAGAAGGAATCATATGTTTTCGTATCCATAAATGTATAAATGGGTCTTGGACTTATGCCACGACCTGCAACGGTGGCTGTGGAAGGCCCCGAAGTCTATTTAAGATAGATGACAGTACCATTGCAATAAATGGTAAGAATGGTACCTGTTGCTACCAAAAGAGAAAGGAAGTCCCCAATTGAGAAGTTAAGGAAATATGGGGCTAAAGAATTTAAGACTAGTAGGGAAGAAGGATTTGAAGAAGTTGAGTACTGTTTGGACAGTACCAGTAGGGCATTGAAACAACTGAGATGCACACCAGATAAAAGATTTAATTATGCCATGTCCCTTTTGGTAGAAGAAACATATACTTGGTAAAACATACTTAAACGTAAGGAGAAATGAGTTTATATATCTACAGCAAGGAAGAATGACAGTATCTGAGTATGATAGAGAGTTCACCCACCTCAGTAAGTATGCAAAGAAAATGATAGAAACAAAGCAAGAAAGACGTCAAAGGTTTTGGAAGGATTAAATAATGGAATTAAAGTACAACTAGTAGTCATGGACATGTTTGAATTTTCAAGATTAGTTGTGAAAGTTTTAGGTATTGAGAGGGTATACATAGATTAGAGAAGCAGATACCAACATTTGCAACAAAAGAGAGTACAAACTTAAAGCTTAGGAAGATTTCGACAAGTTGGGAAGAAGTTTAGAAGTGAAGATAGTTTTGCACAGTAAAGCCGGCGATTGCAAAGCCAAGGATCCGGCCGAGGTTCAAGGCTCCAGACATCCGTAGCCAGTATACCGGGATCCTTATAAGGGGGTTCTAGAAGAAGGTTAGATAGGCGTATATGAATGTAAAAATGAAAATGTACATAAGAAAATGAAATTTGAAGAATGGAATAAAAAGAGGAACAGAATAAGAGGATAAAAGAAAAGTACGTAAAATGTTAAAACCAGACGGTAAGAGAAAAAAAAAAGATAGATCTTAGATAGCAAAGATGAGTGAACAGAAATAAGTATATGAAAAATTCTCATGTCCGGCCATTAGAGAATATGTACAGTAACCCCATGTACAATATTCACATAAGTAGATGAAGTAAGCGAACTAAGAAGGTACTGCTAACCCGATACCGCCGTATTGAAATTTAGCAGAAAACTGGAGTTAAACGTGCTCGACCAATGATGATGGGTTACCATCCCGTGAAGTCTTAATAAGGTAGGTGACGGACCATATGAGTAGAAACTAGACGAAACCTAATCAAAACACTGTATTGTGATTCCTCCTGAAAATGTCCCAATGTAATCATCAAAATTAAGAAATTATAAGAAGAAGATATATGAGATTTATGAATTCAGGAAATGATGGAAAAAAAGAGAGAGAGAAGAGAAAGAGAGAAATTAAGAACCAAAGAGGTAGAAAGTGCAGAATTAAAATTAGATCAAAAAGGAAAGAATGAAAGTAATAACAACCCAAGGACTAGGTAAAGGAAAAAGGAAAAAGTAACAATTCAAAAATTACTGGAGGATTGGAAAGAAATATAGATTTGAAGGATATATTACTCCTCTATGCAAACACTGTGGATGAAGACATAAGAGTGAATGCTGGTATTTAACAAATGGATGCTGGGAATGCGGGGCGCCAGATCGTGTTAGGGTAAACTGCCAGAAAGACAAGTGAATGTACCCGCACCGACAGAAAAATCACAGCCCTCTTTTAGCCGAGGCCGAAGCAGGGAAAAGGAAAGTGATTCGAATTTTCAAAGAGCACAATCAGAGACCGTTGGCTAGCTCAATTTAAGTACACCAGCCAGAGCCTACGCAATGAAAACTTAGAAGAATTACCAGTAGGATATGTTAAGTTAGAAACATTAGTTATAAATCCGATAAGAGACGAGGTAGTTACACACAAGTGATTAAAGAATGTTCTATAGAGTTACATGAAAATGCATTTCCAGAAAATTTAATAGAGTTACCATTCCGAGAATTTGACGTAATGCTGTATTGGATTGGCTAACAAGGCATAAAACAATGGTCGATTATAAGAAGAAAGAGAGTAACACTTCATACTCCCCACAAGGAGGAAGTGACGGCAGTAGGAAAGAGAGCCGATTACCTAAACAACGTAACAGCAGCAGTTACAACAAGGCATTCCATACAAACGGATGTGAGGCACACTTGGTAAGCACTATGGAAGCAAAGAAGAATGTGATAAAGATTCAAGAGGTATCAACAATGCGTAATTTTCTCGATGTTTCTTTAGACGAGCTACCCGGATGATCACCTAAGAGAAAAGTAGGATTCACTATAAATGTATATCCGGGAACTGCACCGGTGTTGGTTGCCTCATACCGAATGGTACCAGCGGAACCCAAAGAAATGAAAAAGCAATTATAGGAGCTACTCGACAAGGGTTTTATACGGCCAAGTAGTTCTTCATGGGGGCACGCCAGTACTCTTCGTCAAGAAGAAAGATAAATCCTTAAGGTCATATGTGAACTATAAGTAGTTGAATGAGCCTACGATTAAGGATAAATATCCATTACCGTCCATCGACGATGTATTCGACCAGCTTAAAAGAACCAAGGTCTTTTCAAAATATATATATATATCACTGATTGGGATATCAGCAGCTACGGATCAA
This sequence comes from Garcia nutans, assembly GCA_947685225.1. NCBI lineage: Eukaryota > Viridiplantae > Streptophyta > Magnoliopsida > Malpighiales > Euphorbiaceae > Garcia > Garcia nutans. The sequence goes on along the minus strand of CANTUV010000007.1, from coordinate 22,049,345 downwards.
AGGAAAAGACATTCCAAAGACTACATCTAGAACTCGATACGAACATTATAAGTTCCTTGTATTGCCTTTTAAGCCCACAAATGTGTCAGTAGTATTCATGGATTTAATGAATCATATCTTTCATCCATACTTTGACCAATTTGTAAATGGTGTTCATAGATGACACCTTCATTTATTTAAGGAACAAAGAAGAATACGATAAATACTTTTGCACAATATTGCAAATGTTGCGAGAGAAGTAGTTGTACGTCAAACATCACAAATGCGAGTTTTGATTGGAAAAAGTGGCATTCTTAGAACACACCATATTAGCATAAGGCATTAAAGTGGGTCTTAAGAAAACAAAAGCCATTTTGGAATGGAAAACACCAAAGACAGTAATAGAAGTAAGAATCTTCTTAGGACTGACTGGGTACTATTAATGTTTTATAAAAGGGTTTTCCATTATTATCATCCCAATGACAAGATTGTTTCAAAGGAATGCCAAACTCCAATGGACTGATAAATGTTAGAGGAACTTGAGAAACTAAAGGAAAAGTTAACGAATGCTTCAATAACCATATGGCCCGTGTCCAGCAAAGAATTTGTGATATATAGTGATGCTTCACACATCGGTTAAGGTTATATGCTTATGTAAAAGGATAAAATAGTCGCATAAGTCTTTTGATGATTTAAACCATACGAAAAAATAATAATAATAACCTGGCACACTGTTTGGAATTAACAGTTATCGTACTGGCTTTCAAGATTTGGAGATATGATTTATATGGAGAAAAGTGTTATATTTATACAGACGCAAAAGTTTAAAATATCCGCCAACCCAAGAGGATATCAATTTATGGTAAGGAAAGTAAACCCAAGTTTTAGAAATAACAGCTAAGTTATAAATTATCATCTAGGAAAAGCTAACGTGGTGGCCGACGCACTTGGAGGAAAATCGATACCAGCCTTAGGCGCTATAAAGATCAGTTTAAGACCAATGGAAGAGGAAGTACTAGTAGTAGAAATGCAAGCATAAACTATGTTTCTTTTCAAGAAATTCATCAAGTGAAAAAGGAAAACGAATAAATACAAAAATGGATCAAGCAAGTGCAAGGAGGAAAGGATATAAAATTCTAAATTTCTAAGAACAGTAGTTTGTATTATGACTATAGAGTAATGATACTAACAATGGGAGACATAAGAAAGAAAATTTTTTTCAAAAAGCATATAGTAGTCTCTACGCAATGCATCCAGGAGTTACAAATGTATCAATATCTAAAGAAGTTTTTAATGGTAGCCTGGAATGAAGAGAGATATTGTTGATTTTATGACCAAATGTTTAATATGTCAACAAGCAAAAGCGAAACATCAAATACTATCGGGACTGTTACAACTAATTCCCACTCTGGTATGGAAATGGGAACATATCACTATGGATTTCGTCATAGAAGTACCAATGACACGAGGCCGGCATGATGTTGTTCGGATAATCATTGACTGCCTAACTAAGTTATCTCATTTTCTACTTTTACAAATGGATTATTCAATAGATAAATTGGTGGAAATGTACGCTAAGGAAATTGTACGATTACACATGATTCCAACGTCTATCATTTTAGGCAGAGGTCCATAGTTCACCATGAATTTATGGACAAAGTTGCAAACAGCTTCTGAAACCCAAACAAATTATAGCACTGCCTTTCACCCGTAAACAGATGGACGATTTGAAAGAGTAATCCAAATTTTTGGAAGACATATTAAGAGTATGTGTTATAGAATTTAAGGGTGGCTGGAATAGGTATTTGAGTTTAATTGAATATGCATATAACAACGACTATTAATTCAGCATACGGTGACGCCCTAATAAAGAATTATAGAAAGAAAACATGGAACACTAGAGTGTTGGACGAAATTAAGTAAAGACAAGATAAAATCATATGCGGGTAGGTAGGAGCAAAATCATATGCGGACTCGAAACGAAGGGACATAGAACTCTAAGTGGAAGATAAGGTTTTTCTTAAGACTTTCCCATGAAAGAAGGTATTAAGATTTAAGCAGAAAAGTAAGTTAAGCCTTAGGCTTATTGGACTATACGAGATCATCGAATGCATAAATCAATAGTCTATCGGTTAACTCTATTACCAGAACTGAACAAAATACATAATGTTTTTCACGTTTCAATGATAAGGTAATATCGTTTGAACTTCACACACGATATAAAGACACAAAACATCAGAGTCAAATCTGACCTAAATTATGAAGAAGAACCAATAGAAATTTTAGCACGAAAAGTCAAAGGATTAAGAAATAAGAAAATTCCTCCAGTTAAAGTGCGGCAAAGGAACCATAGAATGGAAGAGATAATTTGGGAAAAGGAAGGGATAATGAGGATGGAAACCTAAATTTTATACCCGATCGGCTTCGGGACGAAGCCTAAATTTTAGAGGGGAAGAAATGTCACGAACCAATTTGTACATACGTACAATACATCCATGTACAGTACATCCGCGTACAGTAACAGGAGCTGTCCCGAGTAATCACCAAAGAACACGAAGTGAAAGGAAGCTCTATAGGACAAAAAGGACCTAACTGAAAAGATTGTAAAAGTTTTGGGGAGGTGACTGTAATTTCAAAAAGTTTTGGGGAGATAACTATAATTTCCAAAAGTTGTACTGGAGGTTCTTAATAGTGCATATAACAGACTCCATAAATGGAAAGTAGAGAAAAATTGGGTCGAAATGGAACACCACGGTTTTTCCCGAAAACGCATAGTTTGAGAGATACAGTGGATTCTTGACCAAGGGTATTTTTGTCATTCTTGTGATAATAATGTATACACTGGAAAACAAGACACGTAAAGGTATCCGAAGTAAACAGAAGGACTCCGCAGTGATCGATGTTGAAGAACGAACCTAAGTGGAGACCCGAATCACGTAAGGACCTAAAGGGAATTTTTACAAAAGTCAAGGGCATGAGCGTAATTTTTATAAATTAGTTCAAAATCAAGAATGAATGTCGGAAATGGAAACGAGAGGTTGAAAGGAGGAGAACGGTATATTTTACGCGTCGTAAAACCAAAAGGCAAAACTTTCCATTGAAGGGTATTTTGGTCTTTTCACTTCCACCCATTTTCTAGAAAAGGGACACATGGCATAGTATTTTTCTAGAAGAGGACACATGGCAAAATCTTGTTTAAAGACACTTTTGGGTTGGATTAATCTTAACCCTCCATATGGCACAATCCTAGTTAAGATACTTTTGTGGTGGTTACATCTTAACCCTCCAAAATGAAATTAATTAAATAAATGGAAAATGGAAAAATATAAAAAGGGAGAGAAGGATGATTAAAGAACAAAGGACACATTTTTCTCTCCATTTTTGAGAGGTATGGCCGAAATTCTCTCCACCAAAAAGGGAAGGAATTTTTCAAGGGTTCAAGTGGATTTTTGGAAGGAAAAGCTTAATTTTAAGGTAAGGATTCCAATTCTAGCTTTAGTTTATTCATTTGATTGATAGTTTTCAAGTTATCAATGAAAGAAAAGTTATGAAAATTATAGGAAATCAAAGGGATAAAGAAGAATAAGGGAAGAAAGAATAGGACAAGCAAGGAACATAGCAAATAAACAAGGTTTGGTACTTAAATCATTGCCTTTTCAATTAATTCACATATTTTGCATTATGGGACTTTTGAAATGGTTTTGAAATAATGTTATTATGTGTGGTAAATATGTGGGAAAGTGCTCTTGAACCATTTGTAATCAATTGATTGTGAAAAGAATGAAAACAAAACAAACTAGCTAAACTTTGCTCAAATATCCATAAACTTTGATGAACTTTTAATCACTCCTTTGGTTTGATTTTTGAAAGAGGGACCCTTAGTCTTTCAATGGTATCACAAAAGGAGTCTAAAAATCAATTTTGCAAGAAAAAAATGAATTTCCTTCAAATTTTGAAAATTGGGCCGAATGGTCCCTTTTGGGCACCATTCTGCAGCTTTCATTTTGGGCAGTCCGTTGAAGGGGCAAACGAAAGAATTTTTCGACGAAATTTTACATGAATTTAGTTAACTTATGAAAGTGTTTTCGTACAAAAATTCATCCAAAAATAAGGTTGTTTACTTAGTCAAAACTGTTGCCAAAGTTGACTAATTTTCAGCAGTAAAAACATATTTTACTATTTAGTTTTCGCGCGCCATTGCGTTGCCGATTTTACGCACCGCGCTACTATTCATTTGGTCATTTTTCTAAATGTGTTAAAACTTGAATATTATGATATAGAGTGATGTTATATCATTTAAAATGACACAAAAGGGGTTGGAATAATCAGAAAGGCATCATGAGAAGTTATCCTAGTAATATATGCATTATGGAAAAATCATGACCTATTGAATATCATGACCAAAGTAATTTAATAAATTATTTATGCTCTACTTGGTATATCAGAACCCTTGAGATAAGGGTATGATGCATCATACTACTACTGCAGTACTGCTTATGACATGATATGATATTCCGGCTGAAGGCCGATGATTACAATGACATGATCAATGATGCAATGATAATGGCCATTGGCACATATGCAAGAATTATGATGAAAAATAATGAAATATGATCATGACGAGATATGTTTATCATGACCCTTCCTTATCCGCTGATGTTCTGTTAAACCAGTAGAGCAACCAAAATGATAAAAGCAAGAAAAATGATTTAAATTCAAATTATTCAGTCAAGCCTTTTTACCTTATGTGTTTTGTATTTATTCCTTTCAATTATATAAAGTATATAAATGTATGTTCAAATCATTCTTTCATTTTATTTATTTATTGCAATGATTTAAGTACCCACTAAGCAATTGCTTAGCGAGTTTAGTTTCCTTCTAAACTCGTAGGTTAAAAGAGGAGACGAGATTGCAGCATGTCCTACGCAGCTGGCCTTGACTACTACTTTGGGTAGGAGTTTGGATATGATTGATTGTAGTAATATGGCATGTACATAAGCTTGTATGATCTAGCAAATAAATGTATAATAATGAAAAGCTAGAACACGTACACTGCTAGTAATTTAATAAATCTTATTTGGATTTAGCACTTATGTATGCAAGTATAGAAGTGTGAATTCTTCTTGCAGGATTGTAGTTGAGGTTATAAGGGTGGATTATTGGGAGTGTGCTTGAGTTGAATTGTGAAACAAAATTGTTTTTCAAAAATTAAAAAAATTAGTTTTGGCGACACTTGGGACCTCCATTTTTAGGGGAGGTTATGGCAAATTTTTTTTAAAATCTACAATTAAAATTGGCTAAGTAAAATATTAAGACACAACCACCATGAGTTAACAGTCCATCTTGGTCTATAAGCATAGGCTAGGATGGGGTGTTACAGCTGCCATCACCTCTCACATGAAAATCACTACTCTCTCATTTTTGGCAATCCGAAACAACTTTCTGATTTAATTAGGGTTTTTGGATGAAAATAGGGAATTTAGGGCAAAAAACTAGGATTTAGAGTTTTGAAAACAAGATTAGGGTTTTTGGTTAAGAAATACAGTTTTATTCTTGGATTAGGGTTTTGGAAATATGCAAGCTAGGGTTTTATGTTTTAGACAACAAGGTTAGGGTTTTAAAATAAAAACTAGGTTTTAAATCAAAATAGGTTGGATTAAATCATGGTGTTAAGATTTGTACCAAAACATAACCAAAATTTATCTTGTTACTAGACTGAACAACTTTAAACTATTTGATGTCTTGCTATTGGAATTAAAAATAACCACCTCAATCTATTTGATGTTTTGCTACTGGATTTATCAACAACTTCAATCTATTTAACATTTGCTACTGGATGTTTAAATATTTGCAAATCAATGGATGGGGTTTATGATAGTAATTACTATGAATTTAAATGAGTTAAATGATAAAGCCAAATCTCCATTTGTTGGTAACCAAAATTGAGTATATTGATCTAAACTTTCTACCTTATTGCCTGCACAATTTTAGTTTTGGCTGAAGGCTGCCTTGTTCTTCTTTTTAGTTGTTGTGTGTCTGTTTTGCTTTCTCCTTTTTTGATAATTCTTAGCTGATAGGTAGTTAATAAAAATTGTCGTCCTTTGTTTAATTGTTAACCTTCTATTTATAAGAAATAATCTAGGTCAAAACAAGTGAATCTGAGCTTAATCTAGATTTTCAAATTAATAAGTCCCAAATAGTAACCATATTAGATTAAAATGAAATAAGTTCGACATGAAACCGTGTCCATATCTAATTAAAATCAAATTAATTTGATATGGACTAGAATTAAAAGTCCCAATTTGATATGGGAGTCATCCATATCAAATTAAAACTTGTTTAATTATATATGGATCAACTTTCATATCAAATTGGAAGGCCAATTCGATATTGCCACTTCCAATTCGATATGGAAGTGGTCCGTATCAAATTAGAATGCTTCTAATTTGATATGGATGCTTCCATTATCGAATTAGACTTATTCTAATTCGATATGGACCATCCATATCGAATTAGACAGGTCCAATTTGATATGGCATGCTCTATACTCCAAGCAAACCTACTTCAATCATCAAATGGACTGTTTCAAGGCTTTCAAAGTTGAACTGGATTATTTTAGGCCTTATAAAATTGGACCAATCTAATTAATAACCTTAAAGCAGGTTTAAGCCATTAAGAATGGACTGAGCTTTGATTAGGCCTTTTTTAATTAGGACCTGACTAGCTTAGGGCCAAAATTAAGGGTTTACAGCTGTGTCGGTAACCGTTGTTGCGCTCGAATTAACTCTACCACAAAGCGTCACTCGCAAGTATACGAGGTAGCTGTAGCAAAGGTGATCGCCCCAAGGTCGTCTCACAAGGAAGCTAAAGTGGCTAATTGATTATCAGATTATGAATAACAAGTGATGAAGAAAATTTAAATTGTTAACTAATGAAAAAGATTGATTGAAGTTTAAAAACAAATAAAAGTAAATTAAGCTAATGTTTTGATTCACTTGATAAAAGGGTCTAGGGTTTGCACTTCTCTACTACTGATATGTATGAACGGTTATTCCTCTTAACTAATTTAATTTCAAAGATTAAATCTCAAACAACTCAATTAATCAAGTCAAGGAAATAAGCTCTCGCATTCAAACCTCTTTCAACTAATCTTGTTATAATTGAAATAATCTTTTTAATAGGTTATATCTCTAATTCACCTAAGTCCCTAATTGAATTGTTCCAGCATTAGACTTCATCTCTCAATCCATCATCTAATACCTAAAACACATAATTGGTGGCCAATCAATTATATATTAACAATATTCCATTCAATCAAGGCTAAAGAAATTATTAGCTAAGAGAATAGCCAATTCATAAAATCATAGCAGATCCATACAAACCCTAGACTAGATCAAATTAGTTCATCATGCTATCAAACATACTCATCTCATTAATGTTCAAAGAAATCAAATTAGACATGATAATATCCATTAATACAATTTCAATGAAAATAAAGAGAATAAGTTCAAGAACAAAACCAAGTTACAAACTCCTTGAAGCTTCTGAAGAATCTCTTGTTCAAATCTTGCAAGAAGGATGTATCAATGGCTAGAACAATCTAATCTAAGCTAGTTTTGATCCAAAGTTTAATCAAAATCAAAAGAAAACAAAGTTATCAAAACCCTAATCTCTTTTACGGCTCAATTTGCTCTCCAAATTGTCAACAGTCCCCAAAACCCTAGCTTCTTTTTCCTTTTATATGAATCATCCACTTTAAAATCCGCTACGGGCTTGGTTCATGAGAGACACGGCCAAGTTGCATGTGACTTGGCCGTGTGAGTGCTCTTTGAAGGGACACGGTCAGTGACTTGGCCGTGTCCCTTGCATGTGTTCATTTCTGCTTGCTTTCCTTCTTTTTCTTCTTTGATTGAGTGACACGGCCAAGTCTTGGAAGTGACTTGGCCATGTTGATGCTTTTTGGAGGGACACGGCCACTGACTTGGCCGTGTCCCTTGCCTGTGTCTGCTTCTGTGAAATTTTAGTCTTCTTTGCTTTGGATGCAAGTGAGACACGGCCAAGTTGGAGGGACTTGGCCGTGTCTATGCTTCTTTGGAGGGACACGGCCTTCTACTGTGACTTGCTCTTCCTCTTTAGCTTGGTATGGGACACGGCCAGTGACTTGGCCGTGTCCTCTGCCTGTGTCAGCTACTGCCTCTTTTCTCCTTCAATTTGCTTCCTTGCCTTTTTTAACTAACACAAAACTCAAAACAAACTTTAAACAAGAAGTAAATAGACAATAACCAACAAAACATAAACACAATACTAAAAACTAGATCAAAAATGACATAAACACTGAAATAAACTAAAACTAACAAAATTAATGAAAACACTAAACAAACCGATTAAAACTAACAAAATACCTAAATAAAACAATAATTATCATAATAAACAAGACACAAATCTATAACAAAAACTAATAAAACAATCGTGCCTCCAAAACTTACCCTGTAATATCCTAATGTATGCCCTAGAAGTTTTACATATGGTTTTGGTTTGCTTAAATGGAATGTATATGTTATGTGATAAGCAAAGAAATTGGAAGATAATGTTTATGTATGGTGTTTGGGAAAGAAAAGAGGGTTTAGAGAAAATTGTATATGTTGCTTATATGGTGATATATATAATATATAAATTGGTCAAAGGGCTTGGTCAAGGGAAGAGGATATTTTCTTGTGGCATGTGAAATTACCAAAATGGATATATATAGGACAAAAGTCTAGTTAAGTGGTTGAGGGTAATATAGTAATTTGCTTTTGGATGGCTATTTAATGCATTTTGACTTTGTGTTTTCTTCATCATTTCTTCTTCTTCTTGTTGATGGCCGACCCACTCTAAGACAAAGGAAAGAAAGAGAGCAAATGATGATTTTGGAATTTTAAGCTCAAAAGTGAAGGAAGATCTCAAGTATACAAGTTGGAATTTCAAGAATTTCATGATTTTGGTAAGTTTTCTCTTATTTGCCTTTGTTATTTTTGAAGATGTGTGTGAGTTGAGTTAGGGTTATTGATAGTATGATTAAGTGTGTTGATGATTTGTTGGTTAGAGTTGAAATTGATTTTAAAATAAGAAGTTAAATTGATGTTGGTATTGGAAGTGGTGAAGTTGAACTTGAATTAGGGTTTTGTAGTAGTAAGTGAGGTTTAATTTAAGTTTGAGTAATTGTTTTCATAGATTTTCATGTTGGTTGTGGTTGTTGGAGAAGTAAGTTGAAAATAGGTGAATTTGGGTGAAGGCAGTAGCCTTCTGGATGCCACGCCCGTGGCCTTGGGGTGCCATGGCCGTGGCCATTCAAAGCCAATTGAAGCCATGGCCGTGGGGGATGGAGACTTGTGTGGCAGAATCATTCTTGATCCCACGCCCATGGGGGTTGAGGTGGCCACGGCCGTGGGATATAGAATGTGATGTTGATGAATATTTTCTAATCTAAAGGTCTAAGATGAAGTTAATAAGTGATAAATTGCATTGAATCTCATGTATTGTATCAATTCTTGGTTTAGGTTTTGGAAGGAAGTAAATTGCCCTAATTTGTGAAGTGAAGAACTATTGAGTGGAGAAGAGTTTAGAGTGGTGTGAAGTGTTATTAAGGTAAGTACCAATGTTGCATGATTGCATTGTTAATGCATATCACTAATGTGTTTTGATGTATTTATATCATTGATGATATGTATATATATATAATCATGTTATGGGAAAATGAAAGATGTGAATGATTTGATGAATATTAATGTATGAGAATACAATTGATTGAGTATAATTGAATAATGAATTGTTATGTGTATATATATATATATATATCAATGATGATATATATAATGTGAATTGAGATATGATGGATTGAAATGCCATTGCTATTGGCTATGATGATTGGAATGAGATGAGGCATGTTTTGCCTAGTTGATGAAAGAAAGTGAGAATGATATTGATGATGAAATAATCAATGTGTTATATGTGTGTGTCTAATATGTTATTCCATTTTCAGAGTTTGTTATTGGTGGCATGCCTAATGGTAACTATCTCTTGAAGTTAGGTTGGATTTGATCCTTGAAGCCAAGTTGGGTTGAAGTTTAACATGTTTTACTCCCCTTGAAGCTTGGTTGGGTCTTGTCCTTGAAGCCTAATTGAGAAGTTACAACCCTTGAAGCTAGGTTGGGTTTTGTTCTTGAAGCCAAGTTGGGTTGATACTTAGCATGCTTTGTTCCCCTTGAAGCTTGGTTGAACATAATCCTTGAAGCCTAGTTGGGATATGATATTAATAAATGTGATAATTAAACCAAAGCATTAACTCTGAAAATTGAATGGCATGTTAGTATATTTGGGCCCATGCTTGTGTTTGTTTAGAGGTTACATATGAATAATGAGATCAAAGCTTTTGTTGGTTGATATATGATGTATTATTGATAAAATAGTTGCATGGTGAGATCTATGTAGAAACTTTGAGATGTGATACCAAGTGTTCTCTTTGATATTGTATGCATGATTGATATATGTGGCATTGCATCGCATTAATGCATAAAGTTAGTATATGTTGTACTACTGAGCTATTTGCTCAGCGCGATTGTAATTCATCGCGTAGGTGAAAGACAAGAACCCGAGAGTTCCGCTAGGCCTAGTGAGTCTAGACGTTGAAGAGTTTGATTGAGGATTTTGATTAAAGCTTAAAGATCAAGAGTCAAGCTGCCAATCATGTATAAGTTTTGTATTTTGTATATTATGACTTTGATGTATAAATATTTGTAAAAACTTATATCATTTCCGCTGTGTTTTTAATAAACTATTTTGTATATTTTGTTTTATCAACTTCCTTCAATATTTTAAATTTATTGATAATATTTGAATGGATTATTGAAATGTTTTATAAGCAATAACAACCTATAATCAGTATACGTATATTACAATCGTATTAGCATGCTATGTACGTATAAGGGTTATAAGAGTGTTACATACCCAAACACAACCAAGACCACTGAAACTTGGCCATGTCCCTCATATTTTTATAGAACCTGTTCACACCTCATTTAGACAGACATGGCCAAGACCATTCATGCTTGGTTGTCTCACCCCTTTTAAACACCTTAAAAACTCAATTATGTCCCTCATTTCTTTCTCATTCAAACCCTAAACACCATTTTTCCTTCTCACTGCTGATCCTCACACGGCTAAGACACCACACTCAACCCTTAAAATCCTTATTTTTCATAAATTCTTCCTAATTTTTTTACTAAAACACAAACCAATCATCTTTAAACCTTCAATCCCATCAATTTCATGATGCTAAGGATTAAACAAGTATCTCACTATAGGAGGAGGCAACCATCATCATCAACCTCTTCATCTTCCTCAAGAAGATTGGCAAACAAAGCAAGGGGATTTTTCCCTTCAAGATATGTGAGTGATGATTCATTGAATTCCTTGCAAATTAGGGAAAACTTTTAAGTTTATGTGGAAAACTTACATTGGGATAAATTTATTACCCTTAAGCCTTTGCAATTCCAAGTGCTAACTCTTGAGTTTGTTTCCTCCCTTAAGGTAGAAAAAGAAGAATCTAAGCTTTGCACTAGGCTAGCTTTCAAATTGAATGGGAAGCAACACATTATCTCCATTGAATAATTGAATGAGATTTTTGGGTTCTCTCTTGAGGGGCATAAGACTATACCCAAAGATTTTAAGCAAAAATATGGATGGGGTGAGTTAGGTTCAGGGGGAACGTATGTGGCCAAATCATCCAAAGCAACGCAATTGACAAATCCTGCATTGAGGTATTTGCATCAATTTATGGTATGTAGTTTCTTTGCACGGAAGGAAAGTCCTAGGGTAGTTAAAGCTAATGAACTATTTTTATTGTGGTGTGCTTACCATGCTACCCCCGTAAACACTATTTATTAGATGGCTAAGATCTTAGATAACGTGGCTAATAAGAGGAAATGGGCAATTTGCATTGGTGGAATAGTGACTCTTTGGCACTTGCTCTAGGTGGAAGTTTCAACCTTGAAAATTGTGGAATGAATAAAATTTTTGGTAGTGATATGCACATGCATAGCCACTTTAGAGAAGATGCACATGATAACGAAATGTTCTGGGAGAATTGAGATGGTTTCTAGCGTGGGAGGAAAAGCAGAAATGACCCCAAGTCGATGATGATTCTGACTCTAATTCATTAAGTTTGGATGAGGATGCCCCAGTTTTGGACAATCAGGAGTTAATGAGCAAATTTGAGGCACTCAAAAACAAGGTTGATCTTCATCATGCCGAGATACTCAATCAATTAGAACTCATCAATAGCAACTTGGCCAAGATTCTTAGCTTTCATCCTTTGGTTTAATCATCTTTCCAAGCTCCACCACAGTGGCTTTAACGAGTTTTATGAAAGCCTTATTTATTTTTTTGTTTTTGGATGTTGGTTTATTTTTATTTTTGGTTGTTTATTTTTTGTTCTTGGATGTTTTAGTTTCATTTTTTTAGTAATTGATACTTCATGTTTTAGAAAGTGTTGGTTTTAGTTAAGGTTATGTGCATGGGTGACACGGCCAGAAGCCATGAAGAGACATGCCCGTGTCATTTATTTGTGTTGGCTACTGCCTCTTTTATTTTTTAGAGACACGGCCGTGTTCCTCAAGTGGGCTGGGCGTGTGCCTCAAATGAGTTGGATATTGTTTGATTTCTTGGTTCTCTTTTTGCATGGTTTGGATTCTTCAAAGGTAGTTTGGTCTCTAAACCTAAACATAAACATTTTAAACATACTTAAACCAAGGAATGACTTAATCAAACACTTGTGGATGATCCTAAAACTATGAATAATATAAATTGTTCTTGCATTGTTGAGATTGAACAATGTTATGTTATGCATTGTGAATGGTAATGTGCTTCATGAGTAATGTGGAATGAAATGTTGATATTTATGAATGATGCTATGTGAGATATAATGTGATCATGGATGAGAAAAATATACACTTGAATAATGAAGTGTTATATTGTGAAATGAAAGGTGAAGCCATTGTTATTGGCTATGATGATGTGATTGAAAGAAATAAGGCATGTTTGCCTAAAGGATGTTAAGAATTGAGAATGAAAATGATAATTGAATAATAAATGAATTGTGTGGCTAATGTGTTATTCCATTTTCAGAGTTGGTTGTTGGTGGCATGCCTAATAAGTGTAACAATCTCTTGAAGTTAGGTTGGATTGAATCCTTGAAGCCTAATTGAGATGTTACCACCCTTGAAGCTAGGTTGGGTTAGTTCTTGAAGCCAAGTTGGGTTGAAGCTTAGCATGCTTTGCTCCCCTTGAAGCTTGGTTGAACTTAATCCTTGAAGCCTAGTTGGGTATATGAGATTGATAAATGTGATCATAAAACCAAAGCATTAACTCTGAAAATTGAATTGCATATTAGTGTGTCTTGGGCCCAATGCTTGTCTTTGCTTAATGAGAGTCATGATTTGTTTATTGTTGTTTATGGATGATTAAATGATTAAATAATGAAGTATATGCAATGATGTTGAAATGTGATATGCATATATGTATGTTGGTTATAAAATGTAAAGGGATGTTGTTAGATTTGCATCTATGTTGTTACATATATGATATGAATTAGAATTGACATTGTATTGCATTAAAGCATATCCATTGCATGTTTTATCTTACTAAGCCCTTGGCTTAGCGCGATAGTGTTTAATCGCGCAGGTAATAGAGTTGATAGAGTTGAACCCGATAGTTCATCAAGACCAAGTGAGAGTAGACCTTGAAGAATCCATTTTGGGAGTTTAAAGATCAGAGCAAACTTGCCAATCATGTATATTTCTTTATATTTTGTAAAGAAATGTTTAATACGTAAATATGTACATATTTTATAACTTCCGCTGTGTAATATTTAAGTGTATATATATATATATAACTAATATGTTTTGTTTTATAAGTAAATGATCTACTTTTCTATAATGTATAATGATAAGGGTATTGTATCAAGTTTTAAAGTGTTTTGAATGTTAAGAGAACCGTAGCATCCCTATGTTTGGTGCACTTATGCTACATTGTTGTGGTTGTAGTGTGTGTGCATTGGATATGGGGGTGTTACAGTTTGAGGGTGTTTCTAGGTTACATGTTAATGCGTCAAAGAACTCTATTTTCTTTAGGGGTGTTTAAGATGTTATGAAATAACATGTGCTAGAATTGATTAATTTCAAGGAAAGGAGACTCCCAATGAAGTACTTAGGGCTACCTCTGATTTCCACCAGCCTTAAAAGGAGTCATTGCATGGCCTCAATGGAGAAAATAACAACTAGGATATCTAGTTGGACAGTCAAGCATTTATCCTATGCAGAGAGAGTGCAATTAATGATATTTATATTAAGAAGCCTTCATATTTACTAGCGTTGCACCTTTTTTATTCTAAAGTTGTGGTTAAGGAGGTAGATAAGAGATGTAGGAATTTCCTTTGGATAAAGGCTATTAATCAAACACAAAGAGGGGTTATTGCATGGTGAGATGTGTGTAAGCCTAAGTCTGAAGGTGGTTTGGGATTAAAGAACTGAGTCCTTGGAATGAGGCTGCCATTAGATAACACATTGGGGAGTTGATCCATGTTAAAGACACTTTGTAGGCTGCATGGGTAATTAAAAATAAACTCAAGAAAATGAGCTTTTGGATATAACAAAACCACTTGATGCGAGATGGGCATGGAGGAGCATTGTAAAGATGCGAGATATGTATAAAGGGTTTTTCATTATAAATTAGGGAGATGGGAGCCCTCTTATTAATTTGATCCTTCATTAGTGGGGATAAGAGTGTTGCTGAGAAGTATTTAGAAATAAGAAGAGATGATGTGAATATGTCTAAAATTACTAAAGCGAAGGATTATTGGATAGGAGATGGTTAGTATATGTTAGTGTTGTGTTCCAGGCCAATAGGATATATGTTTATTATTACAATCGATAAAATAAATGAGGAATTCTTTCCTATATGCATGTTTGTTATTTTAATATGATTAAAGTTCCATAAATAGATTATTCAACTTTTTGTCATCAAGTATATGACTTGATGGTAAAACCTTAAAGTAATATGACTTCTATTTTAAATTATCCATGGTCGATTATTATTGATAGAACAATAATAAATAAAGACTAGTATGTAGTTTGATTGATGATCATATTTTACTGATCATGAATATAAGATATTAAGTCAAAACATAGTATATGTTAAAGAACATTATACTAGATAAGCCTAAAATGAGAATACTACATGGATTAATGTCATAAGTGATTCTAATTACAACAGTGTTATGTAGCATTTCGACCTAAAATCACTGTAGTTCCCTACGTGAGGAGTTTTATATTTTGACATGATTCCATATTATCTTTAAACAGATTTAAGAAGGATTATTGTTGGTCATTTAATAAGGCATGGGATTTGTTAGATGATCTAGATGACATTTGTTCCTCTCATATCATGAGAGAGATATCTCGAGGTCTCTTGACAAGTAATACTGAGAAATATACATGTCCATGCTCAAATAAATTAATAAGTGTTATTAATATTATTTGTTAAGTCAATATGTTTGGCAGTCAAGAAATTTTGATCAATCGATATAAAGATGGCATATTCCATGTCTTATTATTGATTTAAAATATCGTGTAACAAAAAGATTAAATATCTTATTTCGGATGAAGGTTAATCAGATTTCTTATCTTCACTTAATTTGGGTAGTCATAATGTCTTGCTAGAGGCTGCTTATGATTTATGAGCCTAAAATAATTGTTTAAGCCCATTGCTAATATTAAATGAACATATAGGGTTGTGCAAATAGAACGAATTAAAATAGACATAATTAATCTTAGTTCTTTTCTATGCATTCTTGGAAATTTTATGAAAATTAAAATATTTTATTTCTTTAATGAAAAAATAAAATAAAATAAAAGAAGGTTTGAGGAATGCATAATTATTTTCCTTAATGTTTAAGGAAACTTAATGGGGTTATATATGTATATATATATTTTGTTTCCAAAAGGATTTTAGAGAATTTCAATTTATATATATTAGATATATATAAATATTTATTTTATTAATTATTGAGAATAATTGATAAAATAAAATTCGAAACTAAAATATGATAAACCCTAGCATATTCTCCCAAAGAGCCTATAAAATATTGCCATCAGCCATTCTACATTTTTATGAGAAAAACCCTACAGAAACACTTGAGAGATTTTCTGAGGAGAGTCTTCAGAAAAGAGTGCTAGTACACACAACTGCCTATTTCAAAGTTCTACTCATTCGTGTGGATACCATAGATGGTGTAATATTCAACAACACCTGGTGATTCTTTCGTTTGCTGAAAGAAGAAAAACGTAGAATTTTGCTACAAGAGGCTAGACAATTAATCCTTCTTTAGATTTAATTGAAAAATATGGATCCTGATGGTTTTTTTCATAGAACATATATTTTTATTCCACTGTTTCTGTCTAGTTTTATCCATGGAAACCTAACAACATCTTCCTTTACTATTTGATTAGCATATTGGTAGGGCCTAGCATGAAGTACAACAGTTCATGATTACAGAGTATGATGATTGTGTCTCATGGAACTTAACTAAGTTAGATACTTCCATAATTAAATATACTTCCATAATTATAAGTGTATGGTAAGCTTTGAGAAGCAAGGAAGATGTCGTTTCTTGGTGGAAATTGGTCTAAGGCATGAAAAACATCCCAAGACAAAGTTTAGTTCTTTGGATGGCTATACGTAATAAAATAGCTGTGAGAAGTAGGCTGGTCAGATGGGGAATTGTTGATAATGACCAACGTATTCTGTTGAGACTGTGGAACATCTCTTTTTTGAGTGTTCTTTTAGCAGTCATAAACGATTACAGATTCTTATTAAATATGGTATTGGTAGAATGAACTTACCAAGGAGGAGGCTGATTAGCTTCTTTGCAAGAAAAGATATAGGCAAATGTTTCATGGCTAGGCTAAGAAGGAATGCATTGTTGGCTTTGGTTTATTTCATATGGTGGGAAAGGAATCAGGTGATTTTTAACCATAATGAGGCTGATAGCTTGAGGGTATGCTTTAATATCTATCTTATTATTAAAAGAATATTTTCAGGCTGTAGCATATCTACAGAACTTAGGGATTGGAACAGATGGAGATAATGGGTCGGATACCTTGGGTGCTAAAAGGTTCTGATTTGTTGCTAGTCAGGGATAGGTTAGGATGTTATTTGTTGTTGGATATGCTAATTGGTTTTGACGCTGCAGGTTATGGTATGTTCTGGTTGTTTCTGAAATAAGGCCTAGGGGCTAGGCTTTACATGTGAATAGTAACATAATGCTAATTGGCTATTATTATTGGGTGTTGGGAGCTAAGAGCTGAAAATTGTTGCTGGTGTGCTATGTGTAAGTGGTTAGGTTAGCTAGTGATGCGACCAATTGGTGGCAGTAGCTAAACAGGTGGGGAAGTTGCTGCTGGTTGTTGCAGTGATGGTATTGTTGTTACCAATTGGTTGTACTGTGAGATGCTGTGGTGGCTGCATATTGTTGAGTTCGCAAGTGGTTGCAATTTTGGTGTGAGTTATTATGTTGTTTGATTTTGGTGAGTGGACAGGTTTGGTTGGGTGGGGGTATCTACTGCTGGTTGTTGACATAGATTTGTTTATTGTAAAATTGCTTGAATTTTGTCTTAATAATTGCGGGTTCAAGGTTTAGAGTAGTTTGCAGATGGTTTGCTACAACTAAATGGGAGATAACTGCTGAGATGGGTCTATAGGGGTTGCTAGTATAAAAATACAATGTTGGGGTTGTTTTTGGTGTTTGTAGATAACTTGAAATATGATTGCAGGTGTTGGTCTAAGAATACGTGTAGGAGTGTGTGTAGTTGCTGGTTTATGAGGTAACAAATATGGTGGGCTTGCTACTGGAATAAAATGTTGTATATATTGTCTATTGGGTACCATGGTTAAAGGGCTAGATTCAAATTTTTTTTTTGTGATTTGGTTGTTTGGGGATTAAGAAGGGCTAGATTCATGTTAGCTTTTTTGTGATTTGGTTGTTTGGGGATTAAGGACTCATTATTTATATAGTTAGAGGATAGATGAGACATTCAACAAATTGCAATTTCTTTATAAAAATTCTTTTTGGCAATAAAATGATATTATTGACAAAAAAAAAAAATTATTGGCGTTTGAGGAGACTATAAGAGGACATTATTTTCTTAATGTCAATTACAGCATACATAAATGATATTATCTAAACTCCAATAAGTAAAATCGTGCAAGTCTTTCCAATCATAATGATAATTGTTATGGTGTAATGCTCTTCCTTTATCTAATGGAAGAAATTAAGTAGTTGTAAGTTCTTGTTACACGCAATTTACTACGAAAATAAAATTAAATAATTTCTATATATAATAAAAAATAAAATACAAAAATCTAAAATTTGAATTTTAGTATTAAAAAATTGCAAAAAATGAAACACCTAAAGTATATAGTTTATTCTATTTTTTACTTATTTTACTTATATTGTTTTTTTATTTTTCACTTAATACATTTAAATAAAATTATTACATGAAAAATACATACAAACTTTAAAAAAAATTATACTTTAATTATATTAAATATCATATCAATTATCTCACATTAACGTTGGATTAAGAAATTAGGAAAAAAGATTTATGTGAAAAATGAAAATATTATTATTATATTTGCCTTGGATTTTTTTTTTTTGAGCAATATAGGAATATATTAATTCAACGAGAATTACAATCCGAAAATAACAATTTACTAAGAGTTGTAGAGGGATTTAAACCCCAGTCAACTCTGCGACTTCCCCTAGAGAGAGCAGAAGCTAGCCACTCTACAGTTCTATTGCAAAAACCATATCTAAGCAGCAAAGGCTCCCCCAGAGCACACCAAAATTCATTATTTAATTTTGTATTTTATTAGTACTTAATTAAAAATCATAAATTTTTTTAAAATTTATAATTTTAATTTTAATTTTGATAATTAGTATCATATTTTTTAATTTTTATAATTTTCTCAATAAGTAGTTTTCTGATTAAGTTTTAAATGGTTTGGTCTAATATAATAATCTATTAATATTATTATTGCCACGTCAAATAAAATATAAAATAAAAAAAACTCAATTTTAACAAATTAAATATCAACCTATCAAACTTTTATAATTTTATCACTAATTAATTAAGTTTCAAATAAATTTTTTAACTCCATCAATCACAACAACAACAACAACAACAACAACAACAACAATAATAATAATAATAATAAAATAGTTTACATATCAAATGAAACATAAAATAAAGAAAAATATAAAACGAATGAATCAAACTCCTGTCTTCTACCCAAAAAGAAAAAAAAAAAACCAAAAATGTTAATCAACAACCATATAACAAAACTCTATCTTTCATCTACAGTAAAACAACTTCGTTTTTATCTTTTATTTTCTTTTTTACTTTTTCACTATATTTTTTATTTACCATGACTATAATATTATTAAATAAATATGACGTTAAATCATTGGAAAATTGAGTTGAAATTTGGCTAACTTATTATCTTAATTTATATTTTAAAATTATATAATATATTTAACATATATATTGATAATTATTGAAAGGGTTATATATATACACCCATACACGCGTAACACACCCACGTATTCAATTTTTTCCAACACGTTTAGCTATATTATTTTTTATTCTAATTCATATCTTCAATTTTCTTAGTGAATTTGATGAAATTGTAATCTGTGCCTAACACTCATGTGTTTTGTGATAGAAAAGCATACACAAATAAAAAGATTTCTTTCTTTGTGAAGTTTTCCCTCTCTTTTTATAAAGCTCTTTTTCTTGTCTTTTGTATTATATCTAGAGCTGCTATTGGCTTTTCCTTTATTTTAGTGTACATTTTTTTTCTTTAACTTAGTATCTATTGTTTGGTTAATAGTTATTAAGGTTTTTTGAAGTCAAGGTCTTCTTGTGATGTCTCCTATGTTGAATACCACATTTATTCGTTATCTTAGTTTTACAAGTTTTTTTAAGGATGAGTAAAATTGTCTGAATTTGAACGTTCCGACCGCAATTTGACCAACTCGACCGATCATGTTAGTTTAAACGGACTAAATTAGTTAGCTTTAACTTGTATATTTACTAGTAAATCTGACTGAACCCGACATAAACTAACTGAACCGACAATAATAGCCAGTCTTTAAAATAAAAATTTCCAATTGATTACTAGTGTTCGGATTATTCGGCCTCTAAAATCAGACTAACTCGACCGATGTACATCCTTTGTTTCTTTGTTGTTTTGTTAAGATTTTAAAGATTTCAGAATCAACTTAATCCCCCGCCACAAAGTCTGTTGCACCTTGTTTATCAATATCTCACTCAATGATTTTCAGTTTGGTAACCCCAATACTTGGTCTGGAGGTCATATTCCTAGCCTCCTTTAGCAGATTTATTGGTTATATCTTATCCTTAATATTTCTTACCCCATATTGGAAGTTTTATATTTTTTTACCTCATACCTATCTAATATTCTTCTCTTTACAATGTATGGTCTCTTTCTAGAGTAGATCATTTCCTCTTCGGGTTTATCTATGCAAATATTTGACCTTTGCATTTTCTTTATTTTTGTTTGTGTTATATCAGTTGTTAGTAGTGTAGACATGGTTGGAAATTGTGTTGCTCCTATATATTTTTGAGCTTATGATGGTCTACTCAAACCATTTCAGGCTTTTTTCTATTTCTAGTTTTCTTTAATGGAATATTGTTTTGTTGAAACATGAAAATTCACTAATCATTATTTTATAAAATTTATTTTTATCCATATTAATTAAATTAAAATATTTTGTGATTTAGGCATGGGCGGAACTACATATATATTGAGGGGAGGGGGAGGGGATGATATATATGTTATATATATTAATTTTTTAAGTAAATTTGGCTTTGGCCTCCTCAAATTCTAAAGAGTATATCTAATATGTGATTAATTATAAAAAAAGGTTAATAATTTAAATATTTAGACATATGATTATGACAAAAAAAATCTAACAATATTAATTATTTAGTCATATGATTTTAAAATAATAATAAAAGATATCCTCTCCCATCAAAAGAAGAAAATTTATTTTTTATTATTTTAATTTTTTATTCTTTAGCCTTATAAATTTATAAATTTTCTTAAAATTACAACTGTAACACTCTTATATTATATATATATATATATATTACATAATGGGATGTATGTACTATATATATAGGATATAAGGATGCAATCATAGTTTTAGTAAACATAATTAAGTAATGTATATAGAGGGCTAATTAGTGTGTTGAGAGAGGTATATGTATGGTTTATACTTAATATATATACAAGATATACATAAAATATACATTGGATACGTAATGCATATATGATATATACTTAACATATATAATTTCACTAAAAGACGAAGAATGGTAAAAAGTCGAAAAGTAAATAGTTGAAAAGTTAAATATATATAATTAAAAAAATAAAAATAAAAATATTTTTGAATTGGAAGAAGAAAATATCATAATATTTTATTTATCAACTATTTTGTAATTTTGTATACATATATAGGGTATAATTGGAAATGTCAACATATTAGAAATCTATCTTCTTGCTCATTCACCATCATTGGCTGAAATATTGATAGAGAGAGAGAGGGAGAGTAGGTTCTTCATATAGCACACCAATTTCATAAAAAATCTTAAGACGTCAAGTGGATTTTGAAGAGAAATCAAGAATTCAAGTAAGTACTTTCTCTTTTAAACTTGTTTCTTGAATTTTTAAGGCTATGTATAATTTGGCTAATGAAAGAAACTTGATTTAAATTGTTAAAATTGATAGCAATAAAGCTAATATGATGGATATATGATGATTTGGTAATTAATTGATTGAGATAAGTATGATTGGTGGAATTAGGGTTTACGGGAGAAATGTGTGAAATTAGAATTTTTGTTGGAGGTAGCTATAATTGTTAAAATGGATTGTTTTGATGTTATTTTGATGCATATGTTATGATTTTATGCTTGGATGATGAAAATGAGTTGGTAGCGGTAAAGTTTAACAATGGTAGTAAAGGGAAAATTAGGGTTTTGATAAGTGTTTAAGTAGAAGTAATATAATTAGTGATTGTTTTGTATAAAATGAGTAGAAATATGGTTCTAATGAAATAATTTGACTTATTATTTGATTTAGGAGTGGGTAGATCCAATTTTCTTAATTGAAGGAATTAGGGTTTTGGATGAAGTAAAGGTTGGAAAGGAGGAATTGCATTGGTTTAGAAATATTTGAGGTTAGTACATACTTTGATAGTTTATGTTTTAATTACATTTGATTTGGCATAACACATTGTCATTTATGCTACTTTGTTATTGATTTTCATGTGTTAAGTGTATTGAATTAAGTAAAAGTATGTGTAATGCATGAAATATGAAATGATAAGCTATTGTATTATGAAAAATGTATATGTTTTGTACAAATTGTGAAAAGTGTGGAAATTTTATTAGAAATGTGGGAGAGGAGTCACATTGCAAATGTGACTATGAAATATGCAGAATGTGATTAAAATATGTGAAAATTGTAGAAAAGACATGAAAAATATGGTAAGAAATGGTTATGGGATATGTGGAAAGCGCGAGAAAAGAATTGATAAATGAAATGATAATGTAAAAATATAATGTGCTATTGTGTGCTACCTCTGCATAATTACTTGTTATAGAAAGTTAATATTCATGTTACATATATTGATAGACCTGATCAGAGCTAGGTCTTGTAAATGGATCTAAAGGTATTCTGATAAACTTGAGCAAAGCTAGGTTTTGAGGTTGGGATTGAAGATAGACTGAGCAAAGCTGGGTCGTAAAACTGATATTGTGATAGACTAAATTAATTATTCTATAACATAGATATTGTGTAGGAACCTGTTGGGCTCAATGTATGTGTGGTACGATGTGTTATATATAATTGATGAGATAACAGATAAATAATGATTGCAATATGGCAATGGTAGTAGATAATATTATCAGGTAATGAATGTGTAAGTGAGTGATGCACTGTGATGATAACATGATGTGTTGTGTCTTGGAAAATATGCATTAGTTTTAAATGTATTTTGTTATCAAAGCAGGTATTACTAAGTTTTCGGGCTTAACAAAGATGTATATGTCACATAGTTGATAGGGTTGCAGATCAAAGGGGTGTAGACTATAATTTATATTTTGAGACTGAGTGTACCATGAGACCAACTTGGAAGGTGTTGCATACATGTATAATTTTTGTCATTATGTACTTTGGTTTTTGTACATTTAAATCACATAACATGTATATTAAATGGATTTTGGGTATGTTATGTATATATATGTAATTAAGATAAGTAATGTTTTAAATGTGAAACCTTGGGATATAAATTATTGAAGAAGGAAATTTGAAATGAAATGTGATATTGGGAGTATAATTTTCATTGTAGGTCATGCTTGTTTTAAATTTGGGATTTATTGAAATTATAGATAAAACTCTGATGAATGTTTCTCAGAAATTTACATTCAACTGAGACTAAATTTTTAATATTTTTAATTTTATTACTAAATTGTAAATTTTATTAATATTTATTATAGTACTTTTGTATCTTAGATATATATATTTTACGTATACGGGGTATATATATTATATGTACTTAGGGTATAAAGGTGTTACATTTATTTTGGTCTTAGGATTAAAACCTGGCTATGATACCAAAATAAATGTAACACCCTTATACCCTATATACATATAGTATATACATCCCATATATATAATACATATATAAAATATAAGAATGTCATAAAAATTAACAATAGAAAATTATCTTAATTGTTACAAAAAATAAATTAACTTATAAAAGATACACTTAATAAATAAATGTCAAAATAGCATATATAAAAAGAAAATTTCTGGAAAATTTTTTTCAGAGTTTTATATGTAATTTTAATACTTCTCAAAATCAACAATTCACAACAAGCAATAGAAATATACTCCCAAAATCACATTTTTACCAAATCACCATTTTATTAATCTACTTCCCAAAGTTTCATAATTAAAACATTTCTCACCATAGGTACACATATATATACATAATATTCCTAAAAACTTATTTAATATACATATGTTGTGTACAAATGTACAAAACCAAAGTACATAGTAAGAAAAATTATACATGTATGCAACACCGTCTAAGTTGGTCTCATGGCACGCACATTCTTCAGGTCTCAATCACAATCCAAACCACTATGATCTGTAGTCTTATCACCTGCATAATACAGTCAACGGCGCTAAGCTCACAAATTAAGCGGTGCATACTTTGATAACAAAATCCATTTAAAACCAATGCACATTTTCCAAGACACACAACACATTATGTTGTCATCACAATGCAACACTCATTTACACATTCATTATCTCATAATATAATCTAATACCATTGCTATTTTATATTCATTATTTATTCGTTATCTCATCATTTATATATAACACATCTCACAAAACACAACTACACAATCTCCAAGTTCCAAAATAATTGATTTGGTCCCGTTGCGACACCAGGGATATGAAGTGTCAATACATTCAAGCTTTATCTCAAGACCTAGCTCTGCTCAAGACTATCCTCAAACCCAATTTCAAGACTTGGCTCCACTTAGGTTGAACTCATACTCAAGACATAGCTCTACTCAGGTCCATCAATATATGTAATACCAACATCAACTTTTGGAACTCGTAATTGTATAGAGCAAACAAACACATGAGACCTCTTTACGTTTTCACATTTTCCAAGTGATTAACACCTCAAAATTTTGTTATAATAGCAAAACATTAGGTCAAACACATTTTGTTTTAACTTTTAGTTATAATAGTAATAATTAAACTTCAAGCTATAATATTTTAGTCCTAATAGCTAATTGAATATTTGTCCATGAAAAATGTTATAATATATTATATCCATGATAAAAGAATTTAGTTACAAAATTTCCATATCCGTAGCTATTTGATATTACTGAAAATTATGAGAGGAATCTCACATCGGAAAAAGATATATTCAATAAGGATATATAAGTAAAAAAGACTTATAAATAATTAAAGTTTTAGTTGAAGTGTGGTGTCAAGTCAGCAAGCAAGTGTGTCCCCTCAAAGATTCACAAAGAAGCTCTCCCAAGTAAGTGAGTTCCCTTGCTACAAGTGATATTAGAGCTGATGATTCGACAAATTATTTGGCAGGAATGAGTATAAAGGTAGTGTTCAAGTTCCGTGACCTAGACCGACGGAAGTAGAAAAGGCTCTAGCAAAAAACTTGACATATTTGCAACAATTATTATTTTGTAGCAAATATTTTCAAGTTTTAGTCATAAATATATATATGGTTGTAACTAATATACAAGCATTGCTATAGATATTATTTACTATGGCTAAATGAAATAAGCTTTTGCTACAAATTTAATATTATTATGGTAAAAATATTTAACTTTTTGGTTATATAATTATTTCAAATGTGGAAAAAAATACTAGCACTTAGCCACAAAAATAAATTTGCATGGCTAACTTTTAGCTGTGTCACTTTTAGTTACGATGAGCTACAAAAAATTACAGTCATGGCTAAAACATTTAGCTACCAAGTTTGTATTTTTAGCTACAATATATTCCATGGCTAGATGTGCAAAATGTTATTATAATATCCGTGATTTTAGAGGAATTAAATAAGTATTTGGAGGTATAGGTGTTGTATATACCCAATGTACACCTAATGTATACATAATATATATTATATATTAATTATATATGTTGGATATATATTTTATACTTGATTTATATAAAATAAATATAAGGTATGTTTGATGTGTATATAGGATACCCATTATATGTGTATATAAGTATTTATATACATTAATTATGCATTACATATACATAGTATATATATTATATATGTGTGTACATAATGGTATATGTAAAATATAAGTAACATATATATGACATATATATACATAAAGTATATATAACATATAAATGGAATATAAATATTTATATATATGGATATTTATGAATGAAAGATGGGAAATTAAAAAAAAAAAGAGAAAAGTCAAAGGAAGAGTGCTTGGTGGAGATTTAAAGTAAATAAATAAATATATATGGATAGAAATTAATAAGAAACAAAAAGAAAAATACCATCTTCTTCTTCCTCCTTATGCAAGCCGAATTTAGAGTGAGAGAGAGAGAGAAAGAGCTCTTCCAAACACCAAAAATTGGCCAATGATTAAAGGTTTCAAATGAATTTTGGAAGAAAATCAAGATTTAAGTAAGTACCTCTTCTTTAAAGCTTGTTTTTTTTAAGATTTTATTTGGATTTCTAGAGAGAGAAAGTAATGTTTAATTATTAAAATGGGTAGAATTGATATTAAAATGAGGAGAATATGGTGGAATGTTGGTTGGTTGGTTAATATGGACAAGTTATGAAAATTTATATGAAAAATGATGCATGATTTAGGGTTTTGTGTGTGGATGGTTAAAATTGTTGGAATGCATGAAATTAGTGTTATTTATATATGTATGCAATGATTCCATAGTTGGAAATTAAATATGAGCAAGTTTGGATGAAATTTGGATTTAGGGTTTGGTTATATAAAATTAGGGCTTCTACTGTAAATGATGTTAATTATTGTAATGAGATGAATTAGTGTTATTTTAATGTAAATGTTATGATTTTAAGGTTGAAAATGTAATATGGATAAGTTTTGGTGAAGTTTATGTTGATCGGTGTATTATGTGTAATTTGGATATTTGAAGGAGGCTTCCATAATTGTGAAAGTGAATTGTTTTGATGTTATATTAATGTATAAGTAATGTTTTTAAGGATAAATGTTAAAATTAAGATTAGTAGAATGGAGTTTAAGTAAAGTAGTAAGTTGAAGAATTTAGGATTTTAGTGGAATTTTGATGAGAATTGTTTGGTGATTGATAGTTAATGTATATTGAGCATGGGAGCAATTGTAATGGATAATGTTACTTATTAATGGACCATGTATGTGTAGGTTAAAGTGATAAAAGAGTGAAAATTAGATTTTGTCTTGGGAAAGAGAAAAGAAGTTAGTACAAGTTAATACATATCTTTAAAACTTGTATGTGCATTAAATGTGAGTTGCAAATATGTATAAATAATTCTATTTCAAAATATGGGTGTCTTTTTGGTAAAGATAAATGCAGATTGATATATATGTATATATTTTTATATATGATATGTGTGGTGTGTTATCCAATATGGACACAATTGTGATTTGTGGGTAAAATATGAGAAGTAAGTCACATTGTGAATTGACTTACGAATGCGTATGTGGATGATTTAAATGTATGGAAAAAGATTAAATGTGAAATAATATGAAAATGTGTGGTGGTAGTGATCATGATAAGATTGATTACTTGGAAATTATGACAATGTGATGTGATGTAATGTGAAAGTGATCAAGAATTGTATTAATCACTTAAAAATGTGAAAAAGTGTTATTGTGTGTTGTTACGCTATACAATTACTTGTCCAGTGATATTGAGAATGATATTGCATGCATTGATAGACCTAAGTAAAACTACGTCTTGACCTAAGCAGCGCTAGGTCATGTGATGAGATTGAGATTGAGAATGGACCCGAGCAGAGCTAGGCCATGAGATTGATATCTTGATAACTGGACTTGCTAATTGCATGTGTTTAGGCCCAAAGTGTATATGTGTAGAAATATTGTATGTATGTGGGTTATAATTTGAACATAAAGATGTTGTATGAGTAATATAAGTAATGTTATGGGAAAGTACCATCGTATATGATTTATATATAATGTATTTGAGATTGTGTACCACTAGGTTATATGGCTTAGCACGGTTGTTTAAATCGCGCAGGTAAGAGAATTATTGATCAAAGTGATCCTAGTGGAATTTAATACTTGTGGGATGAGGAATCAGAAGACCAACATTGCCTTCTGCATACATGTATAGTTATAGTTTTATGCATTTTGGTTTATGTATAAGACTTTATGAAATTTATGAATATTTTAAGGATTTGGGATAGTTATATATATATATATATTTAAGCATGACTACTAATGTTTTTAGTTATGCTATTTGCTTGTATGTTAACGAAGTGTTGGTTTGGAGCATGGTTGAAAACTCTATTTTGGGAGTATTTCAAAATTTTATGCAGGTTGTGTGATCGTTGAAATTACGATTTATTAATATTATAGATAAAACTCTGACAAAATTTTTTTCAGAGAATTACTTTTATAATTTGTTAATTTATTTTAAATATTAAAATGTGGGTTTTATGAGTAAATATTATAGTACCTTTGTATTTTAAGTATGTCTATTATGTATACACAGGTATATGTATTATATACATTAAGGGCATAAAGGTGTTACATTTATTTTGGTATCAGAGTATAGGTTTGAGATTCTCGACCTAGGTGGGTTTTGAAAAGAGAGAAAAAGGAATTATAAAATGGTGATTTGATATTTTTATACATACACATGCATTGGCACTTCTCTGATGTGTTATTATTATTTTATGGTGACAAATATAGGTTGTCATGGCGTCTGGAGAATGCAGTTCAGAGGATAGTGTAGGGAGTATGGCTCTAGGTGAGGGAGGAGCAGAAGGTAGAGTTAATGTTGGAGAGGCTTCAAGGGTAGCTAGACCTGGGGTGCATGGCTCTCTAGCATAAGTTCAAGAGATGGTGGAGTTGCTCCATCTGGCCCCAGTGCAGCAGCAGCATTGCAGACTAGGAATTATGACAAGTTGAGGAAATATGGGGCTGTAGATTTCTTTAGTACTATGGACCCAGTCGAGGCAGAACAATGGCTAGATAGAGTGGAGAAGGTGTTTGTCCAGTTATAGACTACTACAGTGAGAAATTTGATTATGCTTTTTCTCTTTTGCAGGGAGATGCACGTGATTGGTAGAAGACAGTTCCTCACAGGTTGGATGATCCACCAGTATTGTCTTATGATGATTTCTTGTTGGAATTTGGGAAGAAATATACACCTTGGGATTATAAGGATGCAAAGAAGAAGGAATTTTTGGACTTGAAATAGGGTGTGAAGGCTGTTACAGATTATGAGAAAGATTTTATTCAATTGAGTAAATATGCAAGTGGCATTATATCTAATGAGATAGATCAATGTCGGAGGTTTGAGGAGGGGTTGACGCCATCCATTTCGTGTAAGGTAGTTGTAGTGTAGTATGAGAATTTCTATAAGTTGGTGTCAGCTACATGTAGTATGGAGAAGGCTCAAGGGATTATAGCGGTAGTTAGAACATATGAGAATAGAGATAGGAGACCTCAGGTTGAGGTAGAGTCATTGTCTCTCAAGAGGGGGGAGAGGATTATTTGCAGGGTATAGGAGAGAGTTAGGAGTAGTCTAGTGGAGCTATCCAGTAGAGGCAGAGGCCTGCGGTGTTGGTGGCTAGTACTCCCACCACTATTTTTCAGAGACCTGCTCCTCCCACATGCACTCAGTGTGGTAGAGCACATAAAGGTGTATGTTGGGAAGCTAATTCTAAAGGTTATTATAGATGTAGGTCACAGGACCATTATATGAGGGATTGCCCACAGCCACCAGAGGCTAGGCAGATGAAGACTGTTGGATTTAGACCCAGTACTAGAGGAGGCATGAGCAACAGAGGTGGCAGAGGTGCTAGGACTAGATACAAATAGGGTCAGGGAGAGGAGTTTGTTACTGTGGATAGACCTGAGGGAGCATCACAGAGAGTTTATGAGATGTAGAGGAGACATGATGCTCCAAAGGGTAGTAAAGGTAAAATTTTATTTTTGATGTTATAAATGCATTAATTTGAGTAGCTTTGATGTTGTGATTAATTGCGAATTCTTGATTTTATCTTGGAATTTTTTATAGATAATTAAGGGAATTCTTTAAGGGGAAGAGTTGAGATTGATATTTGTGTTAATGGAATTTAGCTACTATAGTTGATAATTTCAAGGATAAAATTATTTAAGAGGGAGAGAAGTGTAATATCTGTGATTTTGGAGGAATTAAATAAGTATTTGGAGGTATAGGTGTTGTATATGCCTAATTTATACCTAGTGTATACCTAGTATATACATATTATATATTAATTGTATATGTTGGAGATATATATTATATACTTGATTTATATAAAGTACATATAAGGTATGTTTGAGGTGTATATAGGATACACATTATATGTGTATATAAGTATTTATAGACATTAATTATGCATTACATTTACATAGTATGTATATTATATATATGTACATAATGGTATATGTAAAATATAAGTAACATATATGAGACATATATATACATAAAGTATATATAACATATAAATGGAATATAAATATTTTTATATATAGATATTTATGAATGGAATATGGGAAATAAAAAAAAGAGAAATGTCAAAGGAAAAGTGTTTGGTGGAGATTTAAAGTAATTAATTAATTAATTAATTATATAAAGAATTATATATGGATAGAAATTAATAATATTAACCAAACTTTCCTATTTTTTTTCTTAGACAATCAAATTGAATTTAACTAACAGTAGCACCAAGTTATATTTTGTAGGAAGTTATTTCTTTTGAAGAAAAAATAAAAGGCCTGATCGAACTACCTAGAAGCCGGACCGGACCATGGATGACCAAACGAGCCAAAAGACATAAAAGGTTTAACGGTAAAGAGTACTTCCAAAATCATACCGTCCCACATCAAGTCCGACCGGACTATATGGCATACTGACTGGACCTTTGAATGAGAAAAGAGCAAAAACAAACAGAAGGATTCACGATCAGAAGTACTTCCATTTTCTCAAAGTACCACATAAGTTTGACCGGACTCCAAGATATTCCGATCGGACCATAGAAGCCAATTTTCTCCAAAATATCCAGTAGGACACCCGGTCAAGGGTATGTCTAAAAATTGGATGGACCAAGGTAAGTCCGATCGGACCGGACACAAGCTTGACCGGATTATTTAAAAATTACTGAAGCCAAAAGTCGTTGCATCTCCACTCAATAAGTGGAAGCCACATGGACCAACCGTTGGAAGAGCATTAAGCGGAATTTCAATTACTCTGACCGAACCATGCATAATTTTGACCGAATTACACTATTTTCGATCAGACCCTTAGGAGTCCGACTAGGAAATTGCTCTGGCAAAGAAATTAGTGGAAGAAAATAATCAAACATGTTGGCCCCAACCTCAAACGGCTAATTCTTAACTTGAAGGCTATAAATACTGATAAGTGTATAATTGATGATATTTTTGTCCCTATTTCTTAATATATTTATTGTCAAATTAAGTTTAATTTGTTTGTTCAAGTTTTTATTAGGGTTGATTCCATGAACTTTTGACACGTAGGGACCTTAAGGTTATTTAGGCTGGAATCACAGATGAAAGACAAGGGAAGAAGTTATTTTGGACATATTCTTCAAATGACACGCCTAGCGACATGGGTGTGTCTATGGCCGTGTCATTCAACTACTTTATAGAAGCTTCGACACACCCAAAGACATGGGTGTGTCACTAAATGTGTCATTACTCCTGACTTACAGAAGCTATGACAAACCCAATGACATGGGCGTGTCCCTGACTGTATCCCTAACTCAACATTGCAGTAGCAACAACACGCCTAAGGACATGGGCGTATCACTGCCCATGTCATTAAAGTTTGAACAACACCGTTGACATCCCACAGACACATGCGTGTCCATAGGCATGTTAGGCAAAAATATCTAAACTATAAAATCTGAGCTAAAGAGCAAATTAGAGATAGAGTTTATTTTTCAGAGTCGACCTCCCAATAAAAAGAGAGTTTTTGGCAGCCAAGAGTAAAGGTGAAGACCCAATTCTTATGAGATTTAATTCAAGATCCTAGGATTGAAGTGAAGAAACACAAATCATTCATTATAAATTGTTTGAATTCTTTTACTTATTTCCTCTATTTTGGTTTTATGGCTATGAACATGAGCTAAATATTTTATCCATCTAGATATTGATGAACCCTAGCTTTATTGTATGGATTGAATAGTTCTTATTAAATTAAATCATTTGATTGAGTTGTTTTATCCTTTTGATTCTTAATTTCTTATTTCCAATTGATAATAGCATGCTTATTGATTGATTGCAATTTTCATATTATTGACTTAAGAAAGCTTGATATGAACAGAATGCATATTAGGGTTGAGGGTTGATTGGAGTGCTAGAGATAGAATTACAAGACCGTTTATTGAAAGATCTATTTAATTATGCTTGAGATGAGATTCCTAGCATTCTACTTAGTAATTAGAGATTAATTCACTTGAGAGAGGTTTTAATCTAATTTAGGGGAATGCCAATTCAACTCTTTTATTTGATTTAATTGAATAAATATTCATAAATACTTCTTATGGCTAGGGAGATCCAATAATTGGATAGTATTTTCATCATCAACTTTTATTGCACAATATTCAATTTTTCTTCACTTTAGTTTATTGAGTAATTTGTCTTTTTATTATAATCATCACACAAACTATTGATTCGCTAAATAACAGTTAAAATATGCACTAATATTTGACCTTGTCCCAATGGAACGATATCTTACTCACTATTTTATTACTTGAGCGGCCCATGCACTTGCGGTAACATTGTGATAGCATAGATCCGTCATCAAGTTTTTGGCACCGTTGCCGGGGACAACGGTTTTCAATATTAGTAATATAATCAAGACTGTTGATTTAGTTTTTATTTTATTTGTTTTAACATTAGTTATTGCTTGTTGATTGTCATTTTAGGTACTTCTTCCCATTTATGACCTGAGCTAGCTCTTTCCAACCACTTGAATTAGATCAAGAGCTAGAGAGAACATTGAGGAGAAAGCGAAAGGAAGAAGAGGAAGCAGTTCTGGTAGAAACAGAACCAAAGTTTGAAGATCTCAGCTCAGAAGAAGAACTGGAAATGATGGCAGAAAATGAGCCAAGGACAATGCAGGATTTTGCTAGGCCTACTCTTAATGGGGCTGATTCAAGCATATAGAGACCGGTAGTTGCTACAAATAATTCGAGATAAAGACAAATGTAATTCAAATGGTGCAGCAGACTTGTCAGTTTGATGGGTTCCCAAATGAAGATCCTAATGCACATATTGAGACTTCTCTGGAAATATGTGACACATTCAAGATACAAAATGTCTCTGAAGATGCAATTAGACTGAGGTTGTTCCCATTTATGCTTAGAGATCGACCGAAGAAATGGCTAAAATCTTTTCCCCCAAACACTTTCACCACATGGGGTCAATTGGCAAAAAAATTCTTAGACAAAATATTTTCCACCATCCAAGACTACCAAGTTGAGGAATGATTTCATATTTTTTCCAGCTAGATGGTGAAACTCTTTATGATGCTTGGAAAAGATTCAAAGATTTATTGAGAAGGTGTCCTCACTATGGGCTTCCACTATGGCTACAGATTCAAACTTTCTACAATGGATTGAATTATGCAAGTAAGCAGTCCATCAATGCAGCTGGCGGAGGTACCATAAATAATAAAACACCTGAACAAGCAAGGGATTTGATTGAAGATATGGCCCTTACCAATTATTAGTGGCAAACTCCAAGGGAACAAGGAAAATTAAGGGTTACTGGTTCACATCAATTGGATCCCGTGGTTGCTTTGACAACACAGTTGGAAGCAATGAATAAAAAGATTGATTCTTTAGCTTCATCTTCTAGGAAATCAATGCAAGTAATGTCTTGTGAATGGTGTGGGGGTGGAGATCAAAGTCAAGATTGCCAAAGTGGCAATATGTTTGCTAGACAAGAGTAAGTGGATTATGTTGGAAACATGCCTAGGCAACAACATAACAACCCCTACAACAACACATATAATCCAGGGTGGAGAAATCATCCTAATTTCTTCTAGAATAATCAAAATAATCCTAGGCCTCCTCCTGGATTTCAGCAGCTTCGGAAACCAGATTTCAATCAACAAAAACTACCCTTAGAAATTAGCAAGCCTCCATTCACAATTTGGAAAATCAAGTGGGGAAAATTGCCAAGTTACTCAGCGAACGACCACAAGGGAGTTTACCTAGCAATACTGAGGAAAACCCGAAGGAGTAGCTAAAGGTAATTACTCTAAGGAGTGAAAAGGAAATTAAGGGTGGTGTAGTTGAAAAAGAAGCAGAGTCACAATCAAAAGAGGCTGAGACACAGAAAGCAAAAGAAGATAACTCTACTGTAGCTTCGGGAGGGAAGGTTGCACTAGGAAATGAAAAAGAAAATCAACCTCAAGAACTGTAACACCCCTTCCCGACCTATGAATAAGCCGAGGAGGAATGCTACATCGGGATACGAGCTCTGGTTATGTCAACTTACTTAATATTCCTTAAAAAAATTTTCCAAAAATTTTGACGGAGTCTCCATTAAAATTCTAGGTCCCAAGTGTCGACAAAACTGATTTTTCTTATTTTTGAAAAACATTTTGTTTCACAATTCAACTCAAGCACACTCCCAATAATCCACCCTTATAACCTCAACCAAAATCTGTAAGAAGAATTCACACTCTATATTCACAACCCAACTCAATTTAAAACCATACAGTTATTATACATTACTAGATTTACATGCTACATCAAGTTATCTCTTTGTATTGTTCAAATAAGTACATGCCAGTTTCTGATACCAAAATACAAAATGAAGAGCACCACCTAAGTTTGTTGATGACTGACAGATCGCAGGACTTCTTTGCTCGCTACTGGCTCCTTGCTAATAACCTACGAGTTTAGAAGAAACTAAACTCGCTAAGCATTGCTTAGTGGGTACTTTAACTAATTATGAAAAATAAATAATAAAAGCATAATGCACTTTTAAAAACAATGAGTCGTATTGAAAAATAATATCACAGTAAAAACAATCCATACATGTCATATATTCAGTTATTATCATTTTATCAGTTCGCTCCACAAGGTAATTTGGTAGACTAACATATGGTAAGGAACTAACTGAAACAACTGTATATATATTCTGTGGCTGTGGCCCTAAAAAAATTTCGGACCAAGCCTTGTGGAATCTATGGCCGAAGCCCTCAGACCGGAGTCCTATATAACTCGGACCGAAGTCCTATATTAAAGCAGCACTGCATATAGTATGATATATCATACCCTTACCCTACTCAGTACTATCCCAGATATCCAGTGGAGCCAAAATTTTCATGCCATTTCTTAATCGAATATGCATTATACAATTATCGACTTATGTTTCTTATATTATTTCAGCGTGAAATATCATATTTTGTCATTTTAATAACATATTATGCTCATTTATATGCATAAAGATCAATTGGATTACTTTTGAAAATGACCAAATGAATATTAGCAAAATGACCATATGAATAGTAAATTCTGGTTTTGGACTCAACTTGATCCTTATTTTTGAAAAAAATTGTATAAAATAATCTACTTGAATAAAAACTCTAAAATTTTTACAAAATTTAGTTTTACATCTTAAAATCATTCCTTTAAAATTTCAGATCAAACTGAACACAAAATCTTGGTCAAGTAGTTCACCCAACCAGACTGCTCCAGTTGCCCTGCATCCTGGCAGCAGTTCTGAATTTTGTGAATTCCAAACTAAATTCAATCAATGTGGTTCCAAATTATTTTTCTCAAATACTAGACTCACTAAAAAACAACATATCAAAAATTCAATTGAATATTATTTTTCTAAATTTTATTAAAAATCCGGAAACATGGCTGTCTCAGTCAAGGTACCTCCTAGAGCAGGTCTAACAGAAATAATTTTTCCATAATCATAACAATTCCGAATTCAACTCAAAATATTTTTCAGTCATTCTAGACGCATTGAGGAACAACATATAAAAAATTCAATTCAAGAAAATTTTTCTATATTTAATTAAAAATCATACAAGTCACAACATTTCACTAATTCTAAAACAGAAAAATTTCAAGAAAATGAACAAACAATTAGTTAAAGTACCAAACCTTGCTTTTCCTTGCTCTTCTTTTCTATTTCACTTCCTTTCCTCTCTAATCTCCTTGATTTCCTATGAATTTAACATGTCATATACAAAGGTAAGAACCCTCGGTATAGACATAGTCTTATCTTATAATTTTTCTAATGGTTGCTAGCTTATTTTCACCATTAAACACCATCATCAAATCCTTCAAATAATTATTTCTTGAATTTTCTCCAAATCTAGCTACATGAACCCTAATTTCCATCTCTTAAATTAACCATTAATCCATGAAATTAAAACTAGAGATAGGTTTCTCTTACCTTATAATCTTGTTTGTCACCAAAATCTTCAACCAAAAGCCTTAAACTTTGGAAAAATCACCTCCTTCTTCCTTCTCTTATGGTTTGGACGAGTTCACCATGTAAGAGAGGGCTTTTATATTATTTCCTTAGCTTATTTTGATCCAAATGGCAGCCAAGAGAGGTTAAGATGTGTTGGTGTAAGTGTTGATTTCCCATTGGTACACTTAAGTGGGAAAATGGTTAATTTTCATTGGTCCAAATGTCTCTTTCTTTTATTTATTTATTTGGCAAGCCATTAGGCTTCCTTTTGTAACACCCCCACATTCAGTACACACACACTATAACACCACAATGTAGCATATGTGCACCGAATATAGAAGTGCTACGGCTTTTCATCAACATTCAAAACATTTTTATATAATACCATCATTTTTCTCAATATACATTATAGATATATAAATATGTTTAAGTAGTACACAGCGGAAGTTATAAAATATTTACACATATGAAAACATTTGAGTACATATTTATCATTACATATATATTTACAATATAAACAAAATCTTTACAAAATATAAAAGAGTTATACATGATTGGCAAATCTCCTCTGATCTTTAAGTTCCCAAAATCAATTCTTCAATGTCTACTCTCACTCGGTCTAGAAGAGCTCTCGGGTTCAACTCTATTACCTGCGCGATTAAACACTATCGCGCTAAGCCAAGGGATTAGTAAGAAAATTCATGCTAATGTTATGCTTTAGTGCAATGCAATGTTTCACATTTGTATTAATAAATCAACATCAATGGTACACACACAATTAGCAAAGATCATACTCAACAAACAATATTCCGTGAATAGTCCGTTTCATCATATAAGTAATATTAACATTTCATTACATTAGAACAACATTTATGTTATACATAAAACCTAGACACCTATGGGCCCATCAAGTATTTAATACGATATTCAGAATTCAGAGTTACTGCTTTGGTTCATAAACACCATAATCAAGCCCGTAGGCAACATATACATATATATCTCTATCCATGGATAGTGTAACAGACCCAGTCTCTTGGATCATCAACTCATCTAACTCGAGGAGATCCTCAACCCGGCAAGACTGTTACAAATCTAATATCTCATAATATCAATTTTCATAGTGTAACAGACCTAGTCTCTTGGACCACAATTCAACTCAATTTGAAGAGATCCTCAACCCGGCAAGACTGTTAACTTTCATTAAATAGGCATGCCTTAAAAAAAAAAAAACCAGAACTCTGAAACTGAATATCATATTAAACATACACTTATTTCAAACTCTTTCTCAATCTTTCTCATCAATTAGGCATGTAATATCCTCATATATGCCCTAGAAGTCTTGGTTATGATGTTTTTATTGTTGTTGTGTATATATATGATAATTGCAAGAGAAAAGAAATTGGGAAAGAAAATAGGGTTTAGAGAGAATGGTATATGTTGTGTATATGATGATATATATAACATATAAATGGGTCAAAGGAAGAGTCAAAGGAAAAGAGATATTTTTGTGTTGAGTGTGTAATTACTTAAATGGGCTTATATGAGACAAAAGGTGAGTTATATGGTTAAGGGTATTGAGGTAATTTACCTTTAGAAATCTCTTGGTGGAGATTAAAAGATGGAAAAGTGTTTGACTTGTGGCTATTTTGTTTTCTTTTCATTTTGGGTACCGGTGATTGAAGGAGAGAAAGAGGAAGAGAAGTGTTCTTGATGCTAGAGTTCAATTGAAGAGGCAATCAAAGAGTTTGGTTAGAGATTTGTGAAATTTCTTCATCTAAGGTAAGAAATCTCTTGTTTTTCCTTTGTAAATTTTGAAGTTATGTTTAAAGTGAAGTGTGATTTGTTGATGTAATGATTTGGTGTATTTGATATGTGTTTGCAAGTGTTAGAATTGATTTAAAGAAAAAAAATTGGAATTGGTGTTGGTTTGGTTGTGATTATGGAAAAATAAGTGAAGATTGATAGTGGAAAATCAAGAGTAAAGTTTGAGTTAGGATTTTGAGATGGTTTGTGTTCAAATGTGTTGTTTAAGTGGTTATTGTGATGAATATGTGTTATGACATGAGTTATATCCATTTGAGTGAGTTTGTGTTGGGAATTATATGTTAAAATGCATTTGGAAGAGGGTTGGTTACATTTAGGGTTTATGCATGAGAGACACGTAATTTGGGGCGGTCGCTATTATTCAAGTGCGGTCGCGACTTAGGTCGGGCTTCTGGCCGCGAAACCTACTGTAATAATGTTTTATCTTTTGATTGTGAAGTGCGGTCGCGACTTAGGTCGGGCTTCTGGCCGCGAAACCTACTGTAATAATGTTTTATCTTTTGATTGTGAGGTGCGGTCGCGACTTAGGTCGGGCTTCTGGCCGCGAAACCTACTGTAATAAGGTTTTATCTTGTAATTGTATGGGGCGGTCGTATTCAGGTGAGGCGCGACCGCTAGAAAGGTTATGTTCACCTTATTGGAAGCAATCTAATCCTACAACAAGATTTTCATATACATGTTAAAATAGATCATCCATTTGAGTTGTCAAGGATCAAAATAGATATCATTTGTCTAACATCATTGTTGAATCATGAAATGTGAGATGATATGGAATTGATAATGCATATGATATTACATGAATAAGGTTATGTATTGTGTATTGTGAGGCTTGTGAATGGTGATGTGTATTATGAATAATGTACTTTGAAATGTGATACTAATAATGCTATATACACAATATGACTTGAGATATGAAATGCTATAAAGCCATTGTGATTGGCTATGATGATATAATTGAATGATGTATGGCATGTTTGCCTAATTGATGAGAAAGATTGATAAAGAGTTTGAAATAAGTGTATGTTTAATATGATATTCAGTTCAGAGTTCTGGTTTTTTGGAGGCATGCCTATTTAATGAAAGTTAACAGTCTTGCCGGGTTGAGGATCTCTTCAAATTGAGTTGAATTGAGGTCCAAGAGACTGGGTCTGTTACACTATGATAATTGATATTATGAAATATTAGATTTGTAACAGTCTTGCCGGGTTGAGGATCTCCTCGAGTTAGATGAGTTGATGATCCAAGAGACTAGGTCTGTTACACTATCCATGGATAGAGATATATATGTATATGTTGCCTACGGGCGTGATAATGGTGTTTATGAACTGAAGCAGTAACTCTGAATTCTGAATATCGTATTAAATACTTGATGGGCCCATAGGTGTCTAGGTTTTATGTATAACATAAATGTTGTTCTAATGTAATGAAATGTTAATATTACTTATATGATGAAACGGACTATTCACGGAATATTGTTTATTGAGTATGATCTTTACTAATTGTGTGTGTATCATTGATGTTGATTTATTAATACAAATGTGAAACATTGCATTGCACTAAAGCATAACATTAGCATGAATTGTCTTACTAAGCCCTTGGCTTAGCGCGATAGTTTTTAATCGCGCAGATAATAGAGTTGAACCCGAGAGCTCTTCTAGACCGAGTGAGAGTAGACATTGAAGAGTTGATTTTGGGAACTTAAAGATCAGAGGAGATTTGCCAATCATGTATAACTCTTTTATATTTTGTAAAGATTTTGTTTATATTGTAAATATATATATGTAATGATAAATAAGTACTCAAATGTTTTCATATGTGTAAATATTTTATAACTTCCGCTGTGTACTACTTAAATGTATTAATATATCTATAATGTATATTGAGAAAGATGATGGTATTATATAAAAATGTTTTGAATATTGATGAAAAGCCGTAGCACTCCTATATTCGGTGCACATATGCTACATTGTGGTGTTGTAGTGTGTGTGTACTGAATGTGGGGGTGTTACAATTGTTTTGGTATCAGAGCCTAGGTTTGAGATTCTCAACCTAGGTAAAATGTAAGAAAAAGACTATTTTGACTTTAAAAGTGGTTTTGAATAACATATATATTTGGCATTGGTAACCTCTGATCTTTAATAAGAAGTATTCTACTGTGTTTGCAGTGTTAGGTTGTGATGGATTCTCACTCACGTCAGTCGATTGAGGGTAGTGCCGAGAGTATTGCTCCTGCTGAGGGAGCTAGAGTTGATAGTGTTGAGGAGACACCTGCTTTGGTGTCGGGTAGACCAGCTGGAGAGGAGGTTCCGCCAGCCTGGTTTAGACATATGATGGAAGTTATGAGGCAAGCACCAGTGCAACCAGTGCCACCACCCCCTCAGCCTGTGGTACCAGTAAGGCACTATGATAAACTAAGGAAGTATGGAGCGGAGGATTTCCTTGGTACTACTGATCCAGCTGTAGCAGAACAGTGGCTTGACAAAGTACAGAGGATTTTTATTCAGTTGCAAGCCACATCGGAGGAAAAGTTTGATTATGTAAGATCTTTGCTACAGAAGGATGCATACGACTGGTGGAGGACAGTGCCCCATTCTATGGATGATCCACCGACCTTGTCATATGCGGATTTTCTGAGAGAGTTTGAATTGAAGTATACTCCTAGGGAGTACAAAGACATGAAGAAGATGGAGTTCTTAAGCTTGAAGCAAGATAGCAAGACGGTAACTGAGTATGAGGTTGAGTTTATCCGATTGAGCCAGTATGCTGGGGGCATTATAGCTGATGAGATAGATAGATGCAGGAGATTTGAGGAGGGATTGAGGCCCTCTATCATGTGTCTAGTGGCTGGATCTAGATATCATGATTTCTCCCAGCTAGTGGCAGCAGCTCGGAGTGTGGAGCGAGCTCAAGTTATTGCAGCTGCTTCAGAGGAAGAGGTTAGGGTTAGGAGGCCCCAGTTTGAGGCAGGGTCTTCTTCTGTTAAGAGAGGTAAAGGAAGCTTTGTTCCTAGAGTTAGTAGGAGTCAGAGGTCAACTGGTAGGTCAGTGCAGTTCCAGAGGCAGAGATTTAGACCTGCAGCTTCAGCGGCGAGTGCTCCAACCCCAGTGACTCAGAGATCCGCTCTACCTGTGTGTGCTCAGTGTGGTGGATCACATAGGGGTGCTTGTTGGAGGTATAGTGGGTCAGCTGTGT
The DNA here is from genome assembly GCA_947685225.1 of Garcia nutans. NCBI lineage: Eukaryota > Viridiplantae > Streptophyta > Magnoliopsida > Malpighiales > Euphorbiaceae > Garcia > Garcia nutans. The sequence goes on along the minus strand of CANTUV010000007.1, from coordinate 22,007,955 downwards.
GCTTCAGATGTGGATCTCATGAGCATTTTATTAGAGATTGTCCAGAGAGACAGGAGCGGATGTCAGTTGATACTGCAGCTTCTCGACCTAGTGTGAGGGGAGGTCGAGCAGGCAGAGGTAGCAGCCGGGGAGGCAGATCTGGGTTCAGTGTTAGAGGAGGTGCTACATCCAGGGAGAGTAGACCAGAGGAGGTTGGATCTTCCCAGAGGATGTATGTTATGCAGAGGCAGCCAGATGCTTCGGCAGTCATAGCTGGTACTTTTTCTTTATTTGATACTTCAGTACTTGCTTTGATTGATCCGGGTTCCACACATTCTTATATTAGTGCATCTGTTTTGCCTGTGTCTGATATGCATGCTGAGTCCCTAGGATTTGATGTGTTGGTGACAAATCCGTTAGGGCATAGTGTGATTGTGAGTAAGGTGCACCGAGACAGTGCAGTGAGGGTGCAAGGTGAGGAGTTCCTTGGAGATTTGATTGAGATGCCATTTAAGGAATATGATGTGATCCTAGGTATGGATTGGCTATCTAGACATGGAGCTGTGGTAGACTGTAAAAGGAAAATTGTTTCTTTGAGAACTGCTGATGGTAGAGAGGTGATAGTATCTAATGAGCAGGAACAGCTAGCCTCCTTATTTGTTTCAGCTGTTGCAGCCAGGAGGTTGATTAGAAAGGGGTGTGAAGCTTATCTTGCTCATGTGATAGATACTAGAGTGAAGGGTTCTCCCATTGATAGTATTGCCACAGTTGCAGAGTTCCCAAATGTATTCCCAGAGGAGTTGCCAGGATTGCCTCCTGAGAGAGAGGTGGAGTTTGGTATTGAATTGTTGCCTGGTATCACTCCTATCTCTATTACTCCTTATAGAATGGCACCAGCAGAATTGAGGGAATTGAAAGTGCAATTACAGGAGTTGTTGGATAAAGGATTTATTCACCCCAGTGTTTCTCCTTGGGGAGCTCCTGTGCTATTTGTGAAGAAGAAAGATGATACTATGAGATTGTGCATCGATTATAGGCAATTGAACAAGGTGACTATTAAAAATAAATATCCTTTGCCTAGAATCGATGATCTCTTTGATCAATTGAAGGGTGCAGCTGTGTTTTCTAAAATTGATTTGAGATCTGGATACCATCAATTGAGAGTTAAAGCTGAAGACATTTCCAAGACCGCCTTTCGGACCAGGTATGGACATTATGAGTTTCTAGTTATGCCTTTTGGCTTGACGAATGCACCTGCAGCTTTTATGGATTTGATGAATAGGGTGTTCAGGCCCTATCTGGATCAGTTTGTAGTGGTCTTCATCGATGACATTCTGGTGTATTCGCGGAATGAAGAGGAACATGACAAGCATTTGCGGATTGTGTTGCAGATTTTGAGAGAGAAGCAGTTATTTGCTAAATTGTCGAAGTGTGAGTTCTGGTTGGATCAAGTCGCTTTTCTCGGACATATTGTCTCAGCTGAAGGCATTAGAGTTGATCCGAGTAAAGTTGAAGCCATTTTAAATTGGAGTCCACCCAAGTTTGTGATAGAGGTTAGAAGTTTTCTGGGTTTGGCAGGCTATTACCGGCGGTTTGTTTGATAGCTACTCCACTCACCAGATTGCTTCGTAAGGGAGTGAGATTTGTGTGGACAGAGCAGTGTCAGGCTAGCTTTGAGCAGTTGAGAGATATGTTGACTCAAGCGCCTGTTCTTACTTTACCTGTTGAAAGCAAACCATATGTGATCTACAGTGATGCTTCACATAGTGGTTTGGGGTGTGTTCTGATGCAAGAAGGTAAGGTTATAGCTTATGCATCTCGACAGTTGAAACCGCATGAGCTTAACTATCCGACCCATGATTTGGAGCTAGCAGCCATTGTGTTTGCATTGAAGATTTGGCGACACTATCTGTTTGGGGAGAAATGTTTTATCTACACTGATCACAAAAGTTTGAAATATTTGGGTGTTCAAAAAGAGCTCAATCTTCGGCAGAGGAGATGGTTGGAATTGATTAAAGACTACGACTGTTTGATTGATTATCATCCAGGTAAAGCAAATGTTGTTGCTGATGCCTTGAGTCAGAAGTCTTTAGCTGGTTTAACTGTTTACTCGCTCTCGTTGCTTGTTGAGTTGAGAGCTTTGCATGCCAGTTTTGTACCTTGTGATGATGGTGCATTGTTGGCACAGTTGCTTTTGAAACCAGTTTTGTTAGATCAGATAAAAGAGGCTCAGTTGATTGATATGAAGATTCAGAAGATTATTTCAGATTGCAAGAATGGGAAGACTAGAGATTTTATTGTGAAAGGTGATGGGAGTCTCTGGTTTAAGAACCGATTGTTTGTACCCGATGATGCTGTTTTGAAAAGAGTCATTTTAGAAGAAGCACATCAGTCAGTGTTTGCTATGCATCCGGGTAATACAAAGATGTATCATGATTTGAGACAACATTACTGGTGGATTGGTTTGAAGAGAGATATTGCAGATTTTGTGTCGAAATGTCTCACCTGTCAGAAGGTTAAAGCAGAGCATCAAGTTCCAACTGGATTACTACAACCATTATCAGTACCAGAATGGAAGTGGGATAGAGTGACGATGGATTTTGTGTCTGGGTTGCCATTGACACAAAAGAGGCATGATGCCATATGGGTAATTGTGGATAGATTGACTAAGACAGCTCATTTCCTTCCGGTTCGGATGGATTATTCTTTGGAAAGGTTAGCTGAGCTGTATATCCATGAGATTGTGAAGTTGCATGGGGTTCCAACTTCTTTAGTGTCTGATCGAGATCCCAGGTTTACTTCAAGATTTTGGAAGAGTTTGCATAGTGCTTTGGGTTCTCGATTACACTTCAGCACTGCTTTTCATCCACAGACGGATGGACAGTCAGAGAGGGTGATACAGATTATTGAAGATATGTTGAGAAGTTGTGTCATTGATTTCTCTAGAAGTTGGGATAGATTTTTACCTCTTGTGGAGTTTGCTTACAACAACAGTCACCAATCTAGCATTGGTATGGCACCATTCGAAGCATTGTATGGCAGACGGTGTAGGACACCTCTTTGTTGGAATGAGCTTGGAGATAATAAGTTGATTGGTCCTGATTTGATTCAAGAAACTGAAGAGAAAGTAAAAGTGATACGAGGCAGGTTGAAAACAGCTTCAGACCGACAGAAGTCTTATGCAGATCTGAAAAGGAGAGACATAGAGTTTGATGTTGGGGATAAGGTATTTCTGAAAGTTTCTCCTTGGAAGAAGATTTTGAGGTTCGGTCGGAAAGGGAAATTGAGTCCTCGTTTCATTGGACCGTATGAAGTTTTGGAAAGAGTTGGGCCAGTTGCGTATCGACTTGCTTTGCCACCTGAGTTGGATCGTATTCATAATGTATTTCATGTTTCTATGTTGAGGAGGTACAGATCGGATCCATCTCATGTATTGCAAATTGAATCAATCGAAGTGAGCCCAGATTTGACTTTTGAAGAGGAACCATTTGCTATTTTGGCACATGATGTGAAAGAGCTGAGAAACAAGAGAGTGCCATTGGTGAAGGTTCTATGGAAGAATCATGCAAAAGAAGAAGCAACTTGGGAAAGTGAACAATCCATGCGAGAGCAATATCCTCAGTTGTTTCAGAGTTGATATCAGGTAATTTCGAGGACAAAATTTTCTTTTTAGAGGGGGAGAATTGTAATATCCTCATATATGCCCTAGAAGTCTTGGTTATGATGTTTTTATTGTTGTTGTTGTTATATTGGATTGTATATATATGATAATTGCAAGAGAAAAGAAATTGGGAAAGAAAATAGGGTTTAGAGAGAATGGTATATGTTGTGTATATGATGATATATATAACATATAAATGGGTCAAAGGAAGAGTCAAAGGAAAAGAGATATTTTTGTGTTGAGTGTGTAATTACTTAAATGGGCTTATATGAGACAAAAGGTGAGTTATATGGTTAAGGGTATTGAGGTAATTTAACTTTAGAAATCTCTTGGTGGAGATTAAAAGATGGAAAAGTGTTTGACTTGTGGCTATTTTGTTTTCTTTTCATTTTGGGTGCCGGTGATTGAAGGAGAGAAAGAGGAAGAGAAGTGTTCTTGATGCTAGAGTTCAATTGAAGAGGCAATCAAAGAGTTTGGTTAGAGATTTGTGAAATTTCTTCATCTAAGGTAAGAAATCTCTTGTTTTTCCTTTGTAAATTTTGAAGTTATGTTTAAAGTGAAGTGTGATTTGTTGATGTAATGATTTGGTGTATTTGATATGTGTTTGCAAGTGTTAGAATTGATTTAAAGAAAAAAAAATTGGAATTGGTGTTGGTTTGGTTGTGATTATGGAAAAATAAGTGAAGATTGATAGTGGAAAATCAAGAGTAAAGTTTGAGTTAGGATTTTGAGATGGTTTGTGTTCAAATGTGTTGTTTAAGTGGTTATTGTGATGAATATGTGTTATGACATGAGTTATATCCATTTGAGTGAGTTTGTGTTGGGAATTATATGTTAAAATGCATTTGGAAGAGGGTTGGTTACATTTAGGGTTTATGCATGAGAGACACGTAATTTGGGGCGGTCGCTATTATTCAAGTGCGGTCGCGACTTAGGTCGGGCTTCTGGCCGCGAAACCTACTGTAATAATGTTTTATCTTTTGATTGTGAAGTGCGGTCGCGACTTAGGTCGGGCTTCTGGCCGCGAAACCTACTGTAATAATGTTTTATCTTTTGATTGTGAGGTGCGGTCGCGACTTAGGTCGGGCTTCTGGCCGCGAAACCTACTGTAATAAGGTTTTATCTTGTAATTGTATGGGGCGGTCGTATTCAGGTGAGGCGCAACCGCTAGAAAGGTTATGTTCACCTTATTGGAAGCAATCTAATCCTACAACAAGATTTTCATATACATGTTAAAATAGATCATCCATTTGAGTTGTCAAGGATCAAAATAGATATCATTTGTCTAACATCATTGTTGAATCATGAAATGTGAGATGATATGGAATTGATAATGCATATGATATTACATGAATAAGGTTATGTATTGTGTATTGTGAGGCTTGTGAATGGTGATGTGTATTATGAATAATGTACTTTGAAATGTGATACTAATAATGCTATATACACAATATGAATTGAGATATGAAATGCTATAAAGCCATTGTGATTGGCTATGATGATATAATTGAATGATGTATGGCATGTTTGCCTAATTGATGAGAAAGATTGATAAAGAGTTTGAAATAAGTGTATGTTTAATATGATATTCAGTTCAGAGTTCTGGTTTTTTGGAGGCATGCCTATTTAATGAAAGTTAACAGTCTTGCCGGGTTGAGGATCTCTTCAAATTGAGTTGAATTGAGGTCCAAGAGACTGGGTCTGTTACACTATGATAATTGATATTATGAAATATTAGATTTGTAACAGTCTTGCCGGGTTGAGGATCTCCTCGAGTTAGATGAGTTGATGATCCAAGAGACTAGGTCTGTTACACTATCCATGGATAGAGATATATATGTATATGTTGCCTACGGGCGTGATAATGGTGTTTATGAACTGAAGCAGTAACTCTGAATTCTGAATATCGTATTAAATACTTGATGGGCCCATAGGTGTCTAGGTTTTATGTATAACATAAATGTTGTTCTAATGTAATGAAATGTTAATATTACTTATATGATGAAACGAACTATTCACGGAATATTGTTTATTGAGTATGATCTTTACTAATTGTGTGTGTATCATTGATGTTGATTTATTAATACAAATGTGAAACATTGAATTGCACTAAAGCATAACATTAGCATGAATTGTCTTACTAAGCCCTTGGCTTAGCGCGATAGTGTTTAATCGCGCAGGTAATAGAGTTGAACCCGAGAGCTCTTCTAGACCAAGTGAGAGTAGACATTGAAGAGTTGATTTTGAGAACTTAAAGATCAGAGGAGATTTGCCAATCATGTATAACTCTTTTATATTTTGTAAAGATTTTGTTTATATTGTAAATATATATATGTAATGATAAATAAGTACTCAAATGTTTTCATATGTGTAAATATTTTATAACTTCCGCTGTGTACTACTTAAATGTATTAATATATCTATAATGTATATTGAGAAAGATGATGGTATTATATAAAAATGTTTTGAATATTGATGAAAAGCCGTAGCACTCCTATATTCGGTGCACATATGCTACATTGTGGTGTTGTAGTGTGTGTGTACTGAATGTGGGGGTGTTACAAGGCAAACATGCCATACATCATTCAATTATATCATCATAGCCAATCACAATGGCTTTATAGCATTTCATATCTCAATTCATATTGTATATATAGCATTATTAGTATCACATTTCAAATTACATTATTCATAATACACATCACCATTCACAAGCCTCACAATACACAATACATAACCTTATTCATGTAATATCATATGCATTATCAATTCCATATCATCTCACATTTCATGATTCAACAATGATGTTAGACAAATGATATCTATTTTGATCCTTGAAAACTCAAATGGATGATCTATTTAACATGTATTTGAAAATCTTGTTGTAGGATTAGATTGCTTTCAATAAGGTGAACAGAACCTTTCCAGCGGTCGCGCCTCACCTGAATACGACCGCCCCATACAATTACAAGATGAAACCTTATTACAGTAGGTTTCGCGGCCAGAAACCCGACCTAAGTCGCGACCGCACTTCACAATCACAAGATGAAACCTTATTACAGTAGGTTTCGCGGCCAGAAACCCGACCTAAGTCGCGACCGCACTTGAATAATAGCGACCGTCCCAAATTACGTGTCTCTCATGCATAAACCCTAAATGTAACCAACCCTCTTCCAAATGCATTTTAACATATAATTCCCAACACAAACTCACTCAAATGGATATAACTCATGTCATAACACATATTCATCACAATAACCACTTAAACCACACATTTGAGCACAAACCATCTCAAAACCCTAATTCAAACTTTACTCTTGATTTTCCACTATCAATCTTCATTTATTTTTCCATAATCACAACCAAACCAACACCAATTCCCTTTTTTTTTTTTTTTACTTTAAATCAATTCTAACACTTGCAAACACATATCAAATACACCAAATCATTACATCAACAAATCACACTTCACTTTAAACATAACTTCAAAATTTACAAAGGAAAACAAGAGATTTCTTACCTTAGATGAAGAAATTTCACAAATCTCTAACCAAACTCTTTGATTGCCTCTTCAATTGAACTCTAGCATCAAGAACACTTCTCTTCCTCTTTCTCTCCTTCAATCACCGGCACCCAAAATGAAAAGAAAACAAAATAGCCACAAGTCAAACACTTTTCCATCTTTTAATCTCCACCAAGAGATTTCTAAAGGTAAATTACCTCAATGCCCTTAACCATATAACTCACCTTTTGTCTCATATAAGCCCATTTAAGTAATTACACACTCAACACAAAAATATCTCTTTTCCTTTGACTCTTTCTTTGACCCATTTATATGTTATATATATCATCATATACACAACATATACCATTCTCTCTAAACCCTATTTTCTTTCCCAATTTCTTTTCTCTTGCAATTAACATATATATACAATCCAATATAACAACAACAACAATAACAACAATAACAGTAACATAATCAAAACTTCTAGACCATATATGAGGATATTACACCTTTTATTCATATTTTGACCCCCCTCAACTTTTTTGTGCTATAATTTTATAGTCTAGGGTGTGAAAATATCAAAATATCCTTCAGCGATTAATCGATTGTAACTTTTAAACCGTGCGTTTTCGGGAAAAATTGAAACCCATGGTTATGACCCGATTAATCTCGAGAATATTCTTCCGGGGTCGGATATGGGCACTATTAAGAACTTCCAACACTTAATTTTTAAATTTACATAGTTGCCCCTAACTTTTGAGAAATTTCCACTTAGATCCTCGGCCTTTTGAAAAATTACCTTTAGGTCCCGTCGACTTCACGGGCCTCCTTTGCACACCAATTTTGTTTTTGACTATCTCGAGCCTCTATTTCACCACTTATTTATGTCCTTCTTGCCTAATACTCGACTACCTAAACTTTGGGATGTGACAAGAACCCAGTCCAATAGTGAAGGAATACCAACCTCGAGTGCCATATCCAGCAAGGTTAAACAAGGACAAGATGGATGCTCAGTTCAGTAAGTTTCTTGAACTCTTTAAACAACTGCACATTAATATTCCATTTGTTGAAGCTTTATAGCCGATGAAAAAATATGCTAAATTTTTGAAAGATATTCTTTCTAACAAAAGGAAACTTGAGGAAGTATCTTTGGTGTAATTGTCAAAAATGAGTTCAGCAATTTTGCAGAAGAGATTGCCTAAGAAATTAAAAGATCTTAGTAGTTTTACTATTCCATGTTTGATAGGTAATCTTAAAGTTCAAAGTGCATTGGCTGACTTGGGGGCTAGCATAAGTGTTAGGCCCTACAAGATGTTTAAAGAGTTAGGTGTTGGAGAACATAAAATAACACTCATAACCATTCAACTTGCTGATAAGTCAGTAATTCACCCTCGTGGCATTATAGAGGATGTGTTGGTAAAAGTCGGGGATTTTATTTTCCCCAATGATTTTGTTGTCATTGATATATATGAGGATGCAGATGTTTCCCTTATTCTTGGTAGGCCATTTTTGAATACAGCCCGTGCCCTTATCGATGTCCATGATGGCACATTAACCTTAAGAGTGGGAAACGAGAAAGTTTTTTTTTAATATAGTTGCCACTGTGAGCGGGGATTTTCTCCCCCACTCCTGGTGGAATGGTTCTTGCGACTTCGACACTGTATAGGCTCAGGGCCTTAGAGAACACGAGCCTAAGCTCGGAGAAAATGGATTCGCCACCTTGATAGGCTGGCAAAAAAAGGGGTGGATGACTCGATTCATAAGGAATCCCCAACCCCCTAATGGGTTCGAAAAGTTTGGTACGTGTGGGGAAGGTGAGAAATGGCCCAGCACCCCCACAACGCCCGGTTCATTGGAACCAGCCTCCTTTTCAGGTCTTAATATTATAAAATTCTTAAATATAACGATATTATCCATACTACATGTGATCATAAGAATAAATAAATACTTTATTAAAATCACAACAATGTCCAAACAAAATAAATAAATGGACACCCATCCAAGGATGAAAACATGTCCTTACATCATCCATATCTAAAACTAAATAGGACACCCACTGAAAGGTAGAAATGTGTCCTTTACATTGGTCCAAAATATAAAAGTAATTTAAATTACATGATGCTTAATACATGAGGTACCCAACATATGGAAACATACCTCTTACAAAGTTTTGAAATCAAAACAAATCAATAAAAGTAAACATCCATTCATTCATCATAAATAAATCATTCATTGAAGACATAAATTGAATATAAATAAATCATTAATCAAACTATATAATAAATACTCACTTAATAATGAAACAAATAAAGATGAAAATTTAAGTGTATCAACTTAGGGTTTCTTAGATAACATTTAGGGTTTTGAAATTTATAATTAAAAGCTAGGGTTTTGGAATCTTAAATAACTAGTATTATTGTTAGGTTTATTATTTAAAAAAAAAGGATTATGCTACTGTGTAATTAAAATTATAATTTAGAATTTAAGTGAGTAAGGTAAAAGCCTATGAAAATAAGATTAAAACTTAAATATATTAAAAAGAAATAGCTACTGTGATAATAAAATTAACAAATTTGATTAAGGTTTTAACAAAATAACTTAGGGTTTAATTTAAATTAGGGTTTGGAATTCTTATGAAAAGGATTAGGGTTTTAAACATGCAAAATGATTTTTTAGGGTTTTAGATGGGAAATTAGGGTTTCTAGGGTTTTTAATCTTTAGAAATACATATTAGGGTTTTATCAAAATATGATCATTATAAAAACTCTAAGACCACTACCACATGGAATTTTGATAAATACTTATATGTAATATGGCTACTGGACGTTTAAAACATTATTTGAATAATCTAATATTATGGTGATTTAATGGAACAAGCTACTTTCCATGCAAACAATAAAAAGAAACTACTATGCTCATTGTATATTTGTATATAAATCAAAAGTTAAAAGAATGAACTTTAAACAAAGAAAGTTTGATAGATGAAATAATAATAAGTTATCTCAATATAAATTTAAATGAATTAAGTTAGAAAGACACACCTCCATTTGTTGGCTCCACCATAATTGTTTGAACGAAATTCTGGATGATCTTTGGTAAAGACAATGATTATACTGCCTTTGTAAAGATTTATGTTGTTAATCTTCTTTGTCTAGCTTTTCTGTTTCTTTTTGTTCCTCTCCAAAAGTTTGTTCAAGTTAGAATTCTGTGAAGACTGCCCTTTGCTAATTTCTTTTTTGTGTTGATGGTTTAGGGTTTCTTCGTGCTTGCTAGGGTTTGTTGAAAACCAAGAGTCTCCCAACTCTCCTCGAAAAAAATAAAAGTCCAGAGTTTCTTCCAATAATTGCCACCCCCAATCCATGTGTTTAATGCTAGTATTTATAAGAAAACAAAAAGACTTAATCCTATTTTAATAAGGAAATACCAATTGTTTAGGAAAAATTACAAAATCGGGTAAAATAAGGTTTGGTCAAAAAATTGGGCTAGCAAAAATTACTGCGAGGATCGGGTTGGGTGAACTAGTGTTGCGCTCGAATTAACTCTACCACAAAGCGTCACTCGCAAGTATACGAGGTAGCTGTAGCAAAGGTGATCGCCCCAAGGTCGTCTCTTTAGGAAACTAAAGTGACTAATTGATTATCATATTATAAATAAAAAGTAATGAAGAAACTGAAATTGCTAACAACTAATGAAAAAGATTGATTGAAGTTTAAAACGAATAAAAGTAAATTAAGCTGATGTTTTGATTCACTTGATAAAAAGGTCTAGGGTTTGCACTTCTCTACTACTTCTATGTATGAATGGTTATTCCTCTTAACTAATTTAATTTCAAAGACAAAATCTCAAACAACTCAATTAATCAAGTCAAGGAAATAAGCTCTCGCATTCAAACCTCTTTCAACTAATCTTGTTATAACTGAAATAATCTTTTTAATAGGTTATATCTCTAATTCACCTAAGTCCTTAATTGAATTGTTCCAGCATTAGACTTCATCTCTCAATCAATCATCTAATACCTAAAACACATAATTGGTGGCCAATCAATTATATATTAACAATATTCCATTCAATCAAGGCTAAAGAAATTATTAGCTAAGAGAATAACCAATTCATACATTCATAGCAGATCCATACAAACCCTAGACTAGATCAAATTAGTTCATCATGCTATCAAACATATTCATCTCATTAATGTTCAAAGAAATCAAATTAGACATGATAATATCCATTAATACAATTTCAATGAAAATAAAGAGAATAAGTTCGAGAACAAAACCAAGTTACAAACTCCTTGAAGTTTCTGAAGAATCTCTTGTTCAAATCTTGCAAGAAGGATGTATCAATGGCATAAACAATCTAATCTAGCTAGTTTCAATCGAAGTATAATAAAAATCAAAGAAAAACAAATGTAAACCCTCAGTTCTTCTCTTTGACGACTCAATCTCAGCTCAAAATCGTCAACCGTCCTCCAAACCTTAGCTTCTTTTTCCTTTTATATGAATCGTCCACTTTAAAAATTCGCTACGGCTTTGGTTCATGAGAGACACGGCCAAGTTGCATGTGACTTGGCCGTGTGAGTGCTCTTTGGAGGGACACGGCAAGTGACTTGGCCGTGTCCCTTGCATGTGTCACCTACTGCTTGCTTCTCTTCTTTTTCTTCTTTGGTTGAGTGACACAGCCAAGTCTTGGAAGTGACTTGGCCGTGTTGGTCCTTTTTGGAGGGACACGGCCACTGACTTGGCCATGTCCCTTGCCTGTGTCTGCTTATGTGACTTGCTCTTCCTCTTTAGCTTGGTATGGGACACGGCCAGTGACTTGGCCGTGTCCTCTGCCTGTGTCAGCTACTGCCCCTTTTCCCCTTCAATTTGCTTCCTTGCCTTTTTTAACCTAACACAAAACTCAAAACAAACTTTAAACAAGAAGTAAATAGACAATAACCAACAAAACATAAACACAATACTAAAGACTAGATAAAAAATGACATAAACACTGAAATAAACTAAAACTACCAAAATTAATAAAAACACTAAACAAACCGATTAAAACTAACAAAATACCTAAATAAAACAATAATTATCATCATAAACAAGACACAAATCTATAACAAAAACTAATAAAACAACTAGGCAAGCCAGTTTGCTGCAGGCAGCGCCTGTGGTGAACTGGGCAAGCCCATCTATGGAAAATTGGGCGTGCCCAATTTTCCGCAGATATTTTCTTTGCGGCGAATTGGGCAGTGCCCAATTAGCTACAGACAATTGCTGCGGCGAAGCCCAATTAGATTGTTGTCGCGCGTCACTCGCCGATTAGTCTGATTTTTTATTTTTATTATTAAAAATAGCTATTAAATATCATAAAGATAAATATTATACCTCAAAAATTATTTTAGACTATTGGATTGGACTCGGTAAAAAATTAAGGGTCTACAACACCCATTTACACTCAATGAGGTGGATTCATGCAATGATATCATTAAGCATGAAACATTAAATTGTGTTACTAACATTGTTTCTAAGGATCTCCTTGAGTTGTGTTTATTGCAGGATAATGTTGAGGATTAGGAAGCACTAGAGCAGCTTGCTTATCTTAAAGTAAGTAAGTCATTTCAGAGTCGGGCATATGAAACCATTGAAATGCCAAAGGAACAGAAGCCGCGACCATTTGTGATTGATCCACCTAATTTAGAACTCAAGATCCTTCCGGGTCATCTTGAGTATGGATTTCTGGGAGAGGAGAATAAATTGCCAATTATTTTAAGTTTCCATCTATCTTCTGAGCAGAAGGTAAAACTCATTGAGCTATTACAAAAACATAAGAAGGTTATACCTTGGAAGATAGCAAACATCAAGGGTATTAGTCTATCCTATTGCACTCACAAAATACTTATGGAGGATGAGTTCAAGCCAGTGGTGCAACCACAATGGAGACTAAATCCTAAGATGAAAGAAGTAGTTAAAGCTGAAGTGATCAAGCTACTTGATGCTGGAATTATATACCCAATTTTGGATAGCTCTTGGGCGAGTTCGGTTCAAGTAGTACCAAAGAAAGGAGGGACAATGATGGTTCCTAATGAGAATAATGAGCTAATTCCAACAAGAACAGTTACAGGTTGGAGGGTTTGCATTGACTACCGGAAGTTGAATGATGCAAAAAGGAAGAACCATTTTTCTTTGCCCTTCATTGATCAGATGTTGGAGAGATTGTCCGGGCATGAGTATTACTTCTTTTTGGATGGCCTTTTAGGCTACTTCCAAATTCCTATTGCCCCAGAAGACCAAGAGAAAACTACATTCAACTGCCCATATGGGACATTCGCATATCGAAGGATGCCATTTGGATTATGCAACGCACCTGCAACTTTTCAACTGTGCATGGTGGCAATCTTTGATGAGCTCATTGAGGATATTATGGATGTGTTCATGGATGATTTCTTGGTTTATGGTAGCTCGTTCAAAGGTTGTTTGGAAAACCTTGAGAGGGTCTTGAGAAGATGTGAGGAAACAAACCTGGTACTTAATTGGGAAAAATGTCATTTCATGGTTCAAGAAGGAATCGTGTTGGGACACAAGTTTTCAAGTAAGGGTATTAAGGTAGACCGAGCTCAGGTTGAAACCATTGAAAAACTACCACCCCCCACATCAGTCAAGGCTATCAGAAGCTTTTTGGGACATGCAAGCTTCTATTAGAGGTTTATAGGTGACTTTTCTAAGATAGCTCATCCTCTAACAAGACTCCTTAAGAAGGATGTTAATTTTGTGTTTGACGAAGAATGTTTAAGAGCTTTCACAACTCTTAAGGAGAAATTGACCCATGCCCTTATCATGGTATCTTTTGATTTGAATTTACCATTCGAACTAATGAGTGATGCAAGTGATATTGCAGTCGAGGCAGTGTTGGGTCAACACAAAGAGAAGTATTTTTAGCCTATTTATTATGCAAGCAAGCCACTGAACGCAGTCCTGGCCAATTACACAACTACAGAGAAAGAACTTCTAGCTGTGGTTTTTGCTTTTGACAAGTTTAGATCATATCTAATCTTGTCCGAAGTGATTATGTATACGGATCACTCGGCAATGAGGTATTTATTTGCCAAAATAGATACAAAGCCTAGGCTAATTCATTGGGTTTTGTTATTGCAAGAATTTGATTTGAAGATTCAAAACAAAAAGGGAGATGAAAATCTAGCAGCAAATCACCTTTCGCACTTAGAGATCCCAACGTTGGAGAAGTTCGAAGAAGGAAACATTGATGATTATTTCCCTGATGAGCAGCTTTACGCCATGCTAAGTGTTTCAACTTTTAATGTACCTTGGTTTGCAGATTTTGCTAATTACTTGGCTACTAAGGAAATCCCTAAAGATATGACGTATAAAGAGAAGAAGAAATTCTTTTTTGACTTGAAATATTACTTCTGGGAGGATCCTTTCTTGTTTAGGTTATGTAAAGACCACATGATCCGGCGTTGCGTGGCATGGCCACAAACATTGAATATTCTTCATCATTGTTATGCTGGACCAGCTGGTGGTCATATGGGAGCCAATAGGACTGCTAAAAAGGTGATAGAATCAGGAATTTATTGGCCCACACTATTTAGGGATAGCTATGATTTTTTGAAATGTTGTGATCATTGTCAGAGAACTGGAAACATCTCCTCTCATGATGAGATGCCCCAAAATGGAATTCTAGTGTGTTAAGTCTTTGATGTAAGGAGGTTCGATTTTATGGGACCATTTTCTAGTTCTTTTGGTAACAAATATAGTCTTGTATATATAGACTATGTTTCCAAATGGACTGAAGCCCAGCTTTAGAAATAAATGATGCTAGGGTAGTGATGAGGTTTTTGAAAAAGTTTTTTTCAAGATTTGGTACACCAAAAGCGATCATAAGTGATAGGGGTACTCACTTTTGTAACACTCAGCTTGAGAAAGTTTTCAAAAGGCTAGGTGTTACACATAGGTTCTCTACTCCTTACCATCCCCAAACTAGTGGCCAAGTTGAGAACATGAATAGAGAAATAAAAAGGATCCTTGAAAAAACTGTAGAGCGATCCCGAAAGGATTGGGCTGAGAAATTAGACAATGCTCTATGGGCCTTTAGGACTACATTCAAAACTCCATTGGGTACTATGTCATTTAGGCTAGTATATGGAAAGGCTTGTCACTTACCTATGGAGATTGAACATAATGCTTATTGGGCTATAAAACAGATTAACCTTAATCTAGCTAGTGCAGGTGACAGGAGGAAATTACATATCAATGAGCCAGATGAATGGAGATTACAAGCTTATGACAATGCAAGGATGTATAAGGAGCAGACTAAGGATGGCATGATGCTCCCATTAAGGAACGGAAAGAGTTTCAAGTTGGCGATAAGGTATTATTGTACAATTTCATGCTTTGACTTTTTCCAAGTAAGTTAAAATCAAGATGGTCTAATCCATTTACAGTCAAAGAGGTTTTTCCCTATGGGACAATTGAAATTACTCACCCAGAGAAAGGGACTTTTAAGGTTAATGGGCAAAGGCTTAAACTATATTTAGGGGGGACTTGAGTGAGTTGAAGGAGGCTTTATACCTCCCAGACTAAAGATGAACCAGTCCCAAACATCCAACTAATACGACGTTAAAGAAGTGTTGTATGGGAGGCAACCCACTATTTTATTTGTTTTGATATTTGTTTCTTTAATTTTCAAGTTTTTAGTTTGTTTTGTTGTCTTTTTTTTATTATTTTTATTCTTATATCATTGGTTGCTGGTGTGTTTACCTTGAATTCATTTGAATTTGTAGAGGAAATTTTCTTTTGAGGGGTAACTTAAGCCTATTTAGGGACACGCCCGTGTGAGTGGGCGTGTCACTAATTTTAAGAGATAATAGCTAGGACAAGACCAGTGACACGCCTGTGTCACTAGACGTGTCATTTAGATGGCACCACAGTAGCTACAACATGCCCATTGACACACCTATGTCATTGGTCATGTCATTTTGGTTAAATTTGAGATTCACAGTAGCTACAACACGGCCAGTGACAACAAGCCCGTGTCACTGGCCGTGTTGATTTAAATGAGTCACAATAGCTACAACATGCCCACTTAAATGGCCGTGTCAGTGAGCATATCACTTTTATTGAGAAACAGTGGTTATGACATGCCCACAGATACGGCCGTGTCAATGGGCGTGTCCATGAGTTTTAAGTCATGCCGATTTTGAATTGAACATAATTTCCTCTCTCCTCTTCCCCTCCTTTTCAATTTTCTCTCAATTTTTTCACACTCTCACACTCGAAATCATATACCCATTCATCCTAGAGGAGATTTTGACTCCCATTTTATGATTTAGAGAGGATTTCATTCATTTTCCCTTGCTTTTATCGCATTTTTTCACGCTATTTATCTACACACTCTTAACTTTTAAAATGTTATTTTATTTTTTGTGATTTCTTACGATTTGTTTTGAGATTCTTGTGAGTTCTTTGGAGAGTCTTTGAGATTTGTTGATTATTGGCTTTGTTTTTGTTTAGTTGGATTCTAGAGACCCTATTCTACTTTATTGTGGATTTGTTTATTTGCCATAGCTAGTTTCTAGGGATTTTGAATTTTTTTTACTATGGCTTTCGAGTTTTATTTGAGTTTTGTGGATGTTTTGTGATTTACTCATTATATTTTTTACTCTATGGTTTGAATCGAGTTACGTATATTGACACACTATTTTTGATTGTTTATGCATAATGAGTCGACATCCTATATTTTATTGCATTGGGCTATGGTGATATTGAATTGGGGTGATGCTTGGTAATTGATTATTGCATGAGTTTTTTAAAAAAAAAATAGAAAACAAAAGGGGGTTGCCCTTGTTGAGAATTGATTCATTGTTCTCTCGTTAGTTTAGTGCCATTGCTATTATTGTTATAATGCCTTACTATTGTTGGTTTTGTTGCGTTGGTATATTATGTGGTGTATTTTTTTAGGCTATTCTTGTTTGTTTTGCAGATCATCTGTCCTCTCAAACAAATACCATCTAAATTACCAACTAAGCAGGCTAGAGGTGAAGCTAGCTTAGGCCGACTTGCTACCAATCCCATCTCGAAATTCATGGCTGGCTAGAAATGCCTTCGATTCTCAACTACCAAGAAGCGAAGATGGTTTGAACTGTTAGGGAACAAGGACTGGACGCCACCTAGGGTTTTGGATTGGGGTGCCATGGAGCGAGCTAACATAATGACTAAGGTCTGGGAATTGATCAACCAGCCAAGATGGGAACAACTCTTCTCCATCAGTGAGCCTTCCTAGAGAGAGTTAATCCTAGAGTTCTCCTGCACTTTTCAATTTGTAAAAACAAGATCTCCATCATCGAGCCGATGATGAAATTTTGGTTGGGCGGTCAGCGATTTCACATGAGCATCAATGAACTTGGCATACATTTGGGTTTATTTACTGCAGAGGAGGTGCAGACTGTAGAGTATCTTAACTCCGAGGTGGACTTTGCAGAGTACGATGTCATTCCTCCTAGGGTTTAGAGCACGTTTGCATCGAATGCCACCAAGTATCAGCTGAAGGTATCCAAGGCATCAAATTTTGAGTCCTTCCCTTGTCGATTAGTGCATAATCTATTGGTTCACACCATTATGGTTCGGCTTAGTAGTACAAGAGTTGTTGGCCTGAGGGAGCTATTCTTCTTGAACTGCATGGTCCATAAGATCTGGTGCAACGTAGCTTATGCTATCACGCATTTTTTCTATGAGAAGTCCAAGAAAGGGGCACCGGGTAACTTGCACGGTGGCATGTATGTTACGAGACTCCCTCGCAGCTTGGGGGTGTTGGATGGATGCCTCCTTATGACTTTGGATGGGCTCCCCAAACTATTAGGCATGGATACTTTGAAATGGTTGAACCAAGAAAAGGTGGTGGAGCTGCAGTTCCACCCATGAATTTCGAGCCAGTTCCACCCACGGATTTTAAGCCAGTTCCTCCTGCTCCCACTTTCGACATACCTCCACCGATAGACGTTCCTGGCCCGTCCACCACTGTCGGACCTTCTTTCTCAGTTGGCCTATCTTTTACTCCAGCCCCTACTTTCAGAGACTGGCGTCAATATGTGAATATTGAGTGGGATGATGACCAAAAACCAATGGAGTTTGAGCTCCAAATATATAGGATAGAAGGAAAGAAAGATCAGAAACATCGACCTGAACCATAATAAGTTATTGACTCAGCATGATCAGATCCAGCATTTCATAGACCAGCGCTACTCATCCTTCCAAGCACAGCTGGATAATGAGATACTGAGGATGCAATGGCTCAAGCATTCTATGCTCGAGTTTTGGAGGCATCAGGGATTTAGCCCTTCGCAACCACCACTGTACCAGCCTTCAGTGCCCAATGTTGACGTCTCCGATGATGATGATAATGATGATGCTAGTTCCAGTGGTGATAATACCGGCGCTAGTAATGATTCCAGTGCCGAGCCCATGAACGACTAGTTCATTTTGTTCATTTTATTTTATTTTATTTTATTTTATTTTCATTTTTATTTTTTTATGAATTCCTATACGTTTCATTTTTAATATTTTAATATTTTTGTTTTTTTATTATTCTTATTTTTATATGTGTCTTTGAACCTTCACCATTCTCTATGTCAATTTTTTTATCCTGTAGCTCCTTCGACATCACAACACTTTTGGAACCCTATTCATTTATGTTGATTCAGGACATGTCAGGGCAATTTTCTCTCTTTTGTTCTTTTTTATTATTTTACACACATTGGGGACAATGTGTGTCTTAAGTGTGGGGGAGGGGCATATTTTATAAACTGAGCTTTTATTTTCATTTTTGCCATTGGTTGCATTTGTCTCAATTAGTTTCCTTGATTTTATTTTTGGGTTCAAGTAAACTAGATTGCTATTATAATATGAAGTGAAATGGTTCCTCTTTTTATTAAAATAATGATTGATTTAATGATTGACAATTTCTTGTTGTGGTTGACTCGGTTTTCTTAATTGATTGCTAAAGACTAAATGTGATAGTCTGAATTAGGTAGTTAATTTATGAGAGTTAATTTATGGTAGTTAATTAGGTAGTTAATTTATGATAGTTTAAAATCTTAGTTACATTTTTTAGTATATCCCGATTCTTTAGATACTTGAGTCGAACTTAGTATGACATCTTCATTATCTAAAGTAACTGACAACTTTATAAAAAAAATTAATTAAATAAATTAAAATAATTTTTTAGGTTTGAAAATTTATCACTGTTCCGCTAATTTTAACTCTTGAATTGAAACAAATGAGTTGGAATCATGAATAGTGCTTGTAGCCATTTGAATGGTGATTCTAACTGAGTAATCGGGGGTCGGCATCACAAATATTTACCTTCGCGTCAAAAAGTTAGTATCAGTTTAAAAAAGTTGGGCTTCTTTTGAAAAAAAAATTAATGTTTCACATAATGAATTTTATGAAGGGTTCAAAGAACTTAAGAGAAAACTTACACTTTCTTACTTTGTTTATGACTTTTGAGTTCTTAGAATTTTATGCTCAATTTTTTAACTCTAAATTTTTAGATTTTATATCTATTAGATTTTTGTTTTGAAACTTTTTAATTCAACTACCATGTTTGAGATTTAGTTTTTGGTTGAGAATGTTGGGTTTTCTAATTCAAGTATTGTAAAAACTTTTGTTTTTTTTGGATATAGAGGGGTCTTTCATTTCTACCTATTATAGTGATTTGGTTTGCTTTAGGACAAGCAAAAACTCAAGTATGGCGGAATTTGATAAGTGTATAATTGATGATATTTTTGTCCCTATGTCTTAATATATTTATTATCAAATTGAGTTTAATTTGTTTGTTCAAGTGTTTATTAGGGTTGATTCCAGGAACTTTTGACACGTTGGGACCTTAAGGTTATTTAGTCCAAAATCACAGATGAAAGACAAGGGAAGAAGCTATTTTGGGAAGATTCTTCAAGTGACACGCCCAGTGACATGGGCGTGTCCATGGCCATGTCTTTTAACTACCTTACAGAAGCTTCGACAAGCCCAGAGACACGGGCGTGTCATTGAACATCCCATTACTCCTGACTTACAGAAGCTGTAACATTCCCAATGACACGGGCATGTCCCTGACCGTATCCCTAAATCAACATTGTAGTAGTAATAACACATCCAAGGACATGGACGTGTCACTGCCCATGTCATTAAAGTTCGAATAGCACCGTTGGAGTGATAGAGATAGACTTACAAGACCCTTTGGTTTAAAGTTCCTTATTCTTATTGCAAGATCTATTTAATTATGTTTGAGAAGAGATTCCTAGCATTCTACTTAGTGATTAGGGATTAATTCACTTGAGAGAGGTTTTAAATTTAGGGAAATGCCAATTCAACTTTATTATTTGATTTAATTGAATAAATATTCATAAATACTTCTTATTGCTAGGGAGATTCAATAACTGGATAGTATTTTCATCACCAACTTTTGTTGCACAATATTCAATTTTTCTTCACTTTAGTTTATTAAGTAATTTGTCTTTTATTTTAATCATCACAAAAACTATTGATTTGCTAAATAACAATTAATATTTGCACTAATATTTGACCTTGTTCCTAGTGGAACGATATCTTACTCACTGTTTTATTACTTGAGCGACCCGTGCACTTGTGGTAACACTGCAATAGCATAGATCCGTCATCAAATACCTTAAGTAACTTCATTTTTAAAAAGGTTTTGTGATTGTAATGGCCTTCTTGAACATCTTTCTTTCTTTTGCATCAAAATCACTTTTTGTATTAATTGAGTGCTGGGTGTGAGCATTAAACACCATCTTAAGAGTGAGCCTGGGAAAACTCTTATAAGGGTTATGAGGAAGTGATCTCAAACCATTGCAGTAGTTTAGTATGAGCTAGAGAAAATACCAAGTTAGAGTTAAGCTTATAAAAACTCAAAGCTAGTGGAACCTTAACAAATTGTTAAGTGGATGTAGGATCAAGGTAAATCTGAACCGCTATAAATCTTTCTGTTTTATCTTCTACTTAATCTTCTTCTACATCTTCTATATTTCTTTTTAATCTTTTATTTTTCAATTAGCCATCAATTCTTAAACCAAACCAATTCACCCCCACTCTTGGTTGCTATTCTGGGACAACAATTAGTATCAGAGCTTGTCAATTTCTTAAACTTAATTGTGAAATTTGATCCAAAATGGCAACCTCTTCTTCATCTACCTATCATGGAAATCTTAACTCTCTTCTTTGATCATACTTTGATGGAACTGATTATACCTATTGAAAACATAAAATGTTTGTATTTCTAGATATTGAGGGAATAGAGATTTGGGACTATGTTGAAAGTGAGTGAAAACCTCCTACTTATGAAGTTGGGGGTGTCCAAGTTCCTCTTCCCAAATCACAATGGTCAAAAGCCAAAATAAAAGATAGATTCAAAAACCCTAGGGTAGCCTCCTTCTTGTTGAATTCTATTTCAAGAGAAGAAGGTGGGAAAGTCCAATATCTCACTTGTGCACATTGCATTTGGAAAACTCTTGAGAACTATCATGAGGGTACTACTCAAGTGAGGCTTACCAAGAAGAAAATGTATATACATGAGTATGAGCTAATCAAGATGAAGGCCAACAAAAATGTTACCAATATGACAAATCGATTACCTACCATCGTTAATGAATTAAAGAAATATGGCAAGATATATGATCAAGATGAAGTAAATAGAAAAATCTTGGGAGCACTTAGAGGCAAGAAGAACTTTGAGTCTAAGGTTTCTTCAATTGAAGAAGCTCATGATCGAAGTTCCTTGAGAACTGATGAACTTGTCGAAAACTCACCTTTGAATTGCACACCGAAAGAGATAAAGAACAAGGTTAGAATGATAAGAAGAAAGCAATAGCTCTCAAAGCAATCAAAGAAGTTGAGAGCTCAAGCAATGAAGATAGTGATGATGAAGAAAAAATGACAATGTTTTCTAAAAGGATGAATGATTGGAAGAGAAAGAGAAGATTGCATGCTAAAAAAGGTAAACTTTCTAAAACTTCCTTCAAAGATAAAAAGAATGAAGTAAAATGCTATGAATGTGGCAAATCCGGGCATATTAAGTCGGATTGCTTCAAATTGAAGAACAAAAAGAAGTGGGATAAAGAAAAGAAGAAATCACTTAAAGCCATGGGATGACTCTTTCTCAAGTGAAGAAGAAGAAGAAGATGAAGAAGAAATTTCTAATATATGTCTCATAGCTATTGAGGATGAAAAAGACTCCAATGAGGTAGGTATTCAACCCTTGAATTTAATTAGATATGATGTTAATGCTTTGGATGATAGTGATATGATTGAAAGTATGAATCTTAGGATAGAAAAATATTTTTACAAAATGAAATTTTATGAGGATAAATGCTCTAAGCTAGACAAACACTTTGTAAGCTTAAAAAATTCTACCTTAGAATTAAGGACCTCAAATGAACAATTATTGAAATCACTTGATGCAATGAATAAGAATTCACATAGCTTAGAAAATGTGATCAATGAAAATGAAATTTTGAAGCATGAACCAAAGGAACTTAAGGAATTAGTTTCAAAATTTCATAAAGGAAAAGAAGTATTAGATACATTAATTGATAATCAAAGGTTACCTTCCTTGAAAAATGGTTTAGGATTCAATGGATCATCCAATACCACATCTAGAACACCCATATTTGTAAAAGCATCTACAACTCAAACCTCTAGTGTTGAAGTTGTAAAGAATACCAATGCAAAAACTAAGCCTAAAAATCCTAAAAGGATTACATTGGTACATAAAAACTCTAGAACTAAGGTTCCAAGAACAAATCATTCATTTATGTAGACTAGGCATGAACATAAACACAAAAATGCATAAAAACAAACTCATTCAACACATACTTGTAATCGTGTGCATAGTTCATTGAATTTCAATAGAAAAGTGCGTAAGCATAGAACATTGTATCAATGCACATATTGTATGAAATTTGGGCATAAAATCACATTTTTCCATATTAGGAAGACTCATCTCAAGTTAGAGGATCCTTCTACTACTAACCCCCAAGGACCAAACTTCATTTGGGTACCTAAAAGAAGATAATTATTATTACTTTTGTAGACATGTCCAAAATCTACTATCAATGAGAGTTCTTGTTTTGTGGATAGTGGATGTTCAAGGCATATGGCATAAATTTCGCTTGTTGATGGGTTGAAACACAATTTGCTTAGTGTAAGTCAATTGTGTGATAAAGGATATGATGTAAGTTTTGACTCCAAAGGTGCAAAGTTACAAATTCAATTGGTGAAATTGCATTCAAAGAAGCTAGAATTAGTAACACATATAAAATTGACATAAATTCCAACAATGCATTTGAATGATTGATTTCTATTAATAATGATGCTTGGTTGTGGCATAAAAGACTAGGACATGATAGTATGGATCATTTACAATACATTAGTAAAGAAGAGCTAGTTGACGGTCTTCCAAAAGTTAAATTTAAGATAGAACATGTGAACCTTTTCAATTTGGTGAGCAACATAAAAGTTCATTTAAATCTAAAATGTTGTAAGTACATCTAGACCTTTGGAACTTATTCATTTAGATTTGTTTGGACAAAATAAAGTTGCTAGCCTAGATGGAAAATTATATGTATTTGTACTTGTTGATGACTACTCAAGGTTTACATGGGTAAATTTCTTAGCTCAAACGAATGAAGCTTTTAACCATTTTAAAATATTTGCAGAAGGAGTTCAAAATGAAAAAGACTATGTGATCACATCTTTTAGAAGTGATCATGGCAAAGAATTTGAAAATGTAAATTTTGAAAACTTTTGCAATGAACTTGGTATTTTACATAACTTTTCGGCTCCTAGAACATCACAACAAAATGGTGTGGTCGAAAAAAAAAATAGAACTTTGGTTGAAATGTCTAGCACAATGCTCAATGAGTATGAATTACCATCTTGCTTTTGGGCGGAAGCCATTAATATCGCTTGTTACATTTCAAATAGTGTTTATAAAAGACCTTTGAGAAATAAAACTTCTTATGAACTATGGAATGCAAATGCTTTATATTAACACCAAGGATAATCTTGAAAATTCTCATCCAAA
Source organism: Garcia nutans (assembly GCA_947685225.1). Classification (NCBI taxonomy): domain Eukaryota; kingdom Viridiplantae; phylum Streptophyta; class Magnoliopsida; order Malpighiales; family Euphorbiaceae; genus Garcia; species Garcia nutans. Next base: position 21,983,713 of record CANTUV010000007.1, on the reverse strand, counting down.
TTGGATGAAGGCATATTTTTAGGATATTCATCATCTAGCAAGGCATATAGAGTATTTGACAAAAGAACTCTAATAGTTGAAGAATCAATTCATGTTGTTTTTGATGAATCTTCTAAACTTGATCAAAGGAAAGGTAGTATTCTTGATGATTTTGTAGGTGCACTTGAACAACAAGAAACAATTAATGCTCCAAAGAACAATCATGATAAACAGGAAGAGGAGACTCAAGAGTTACCTAAGGATTAGGAATACAAGAAGGATCACCCAAAAGAACTCATCATTGGTGAAACATCAAGGGGAGTAACTACTGGATCCAAACTTAAACACTTAGATGTTAATTTTGCTTTTGTTTCTCAAATTGAGCCAAAGATAATTGATGAGGCTCTTAGTGATGAATGTTAGGTGATTGCTATGCAAGATGAACTCAACCAATTTGAGAGAAATAATGTGTAGGATCTTGTTCCTAGACCTAAGGATCATCCAATTATTGGATGTAAATGGGTATATAGGAATAAGCTTAATGAAAATGGTCTCATCACTAGAAATAATTTAAATTGTTAGCCAAAGCGTATAACTAGGAGGAAGGCATAGACTATGATGATACATTTGCCCCCATTTCTAGATTAGAAGCTATTAGGATACTACTTGCATTCACATGTCACATGAATTTTAAACATTTTCAAATGGATATTAAAGTGCAATTCTATATGGATTTATCAATGAAGAAGTTTATGTTTAACAACCTCCTAGTTTTGAAGAATATAAATTTTCAAATCATGTTTTTTAAACTTACAAAAGCACTATATGGATTGAAACAAGCTCCAAGAGCTTGGTATGATAGACTTAGTGCATATTTGCTTGAAAATATTTTTTCAAAAGGCAAAGTTGACACAAATCTTTTTGTTAAAAAGAATAGGCATAACATATTGATTGTAAAAATTTATGTTGATGACTTTATATTTGGTGCTACTAATAAATCCTTGTGAAAAGAATTTGCTTCTTGTATAACTAGGGAATTTGAAATGAGCATGATGGGTGAATTCATATTCTTCCTTAGACTACAACTCAAGCAATGCAAGATGGGATCTTCATTAACCAATCTAAGTACACAAGGGAACTCCTCAAAAAATTTGAAATGGATAGTTGCAAGTCTAGCAAAACTCCCCTAAGCACATCTCTAAAACTTGACAAGGATGAAAGTGGTAAGGTAGTAAATGAGAAGAAATATCGAAGTATTATCGGATCTTTACTTTACTTAATTGCATCTAGACCCGATATAATGTATAGTGTTTGTTTGTGTGCTAGATTTCAATCATGCCCTAGGGAATCTAATTTGAATGCTACTAAACAAATTTTGAAATACTTAAATGGCACGTTGTATTTAGGACTTTGGTATCCTAGGAATAAATCATTCGACATAAATAGGTATTTCGAATGCCGATTATGCTGGTAGTCTTTTGGATAGAAAGAGCACGATTAGAGCATGTCATTTTCTTGGTGAATGCCTAATTTTTTGGTTTAGAAAGAAACAAGTGTCGGTTGCTCTATCTACCACTGAAGCCAAATATATTGCTGCATGTTTTTGTTGTACTCAAGTCCTTTGGATAAAACAACAATTATTTAACTATGAAAAAACTTTTGAACACATTCCCATTAAGTGTGATAACACTAGTGCCATAAATTTATCTAAAAATCCAATTCAACATTCTTGGTCAAAACATATAGATATTAGGAATCATTTCTTAAGAGACAATGTCCAAAAATAAAATATTGTCTTAGAGTTCATTGAAACACAAAACCAACTTGCTGACATATTCACCAAATCCCTAAATGAAGAAAGAATGAACATCATAAAACAACACTTGGGAATGTTAGATGGGAGCACAATTTCATAAGCTTAAAACTGCTTGAAAACTTACTTTAGTTGATCCAAATTTCAAATCAATATCTATTTTTGATCAAATATTTGTATATTCATTTTAATAGCATCTTTTTCTTCGAATAATTCTAATTTTTGAGAGTTTCCCTATTGAACCAACCTTAAGTCCGACCGCACTTATTAGAAAATTATAGATTTCAATTTTTCTGCAAAAGTATGACCATACTCTCTATGGTACGACCGAAAGTTTTCAAAATTTTATGACCGTTATGCTTAAAAGTTAAATTTTGTTCGGTCTTTACATAGTGTAGACCCTTATTTTTTGACCAAGTTCAACCCAACACTAATTAAAAGGCGATTAAGTGAACTATGAATATTTACAACAGTCTGAAATAATTTTTATAATATTTATTATTTATTTTAGTAATAATAATTACTTATTTTAATAATATAATAAAAAGAAATTATAAATATTTATTTATAATATAATATTTATTATTAATAATAAAAATTAAAAATTAAAAATTAAAAAATATCTATCTAATCGATGGGCGACACGTGGTAGGCCGACCTCGACTCGTAGTGGCCCACAGCTCGCAGCAATCCCTCACAATTCTTGCAGCCGAAGTAGGCACAGAAGGCCCAGGCCTTCGCTCCCAGTGCCCTCGCAGGCCTGTGTACCAGTGCAGTTGCCATCCTTGCCAAAACCTTATTTAACTCGACTATATTTCCTGAACAGAAAAGTAGTAGGTTTTTTTTAATTGCCTATAAATAATAGGATTAAACACAATAGAAATGACTTTTTTTCTTTTTTTGGGACTTTGGACTTTTGAGACTTTTGGACTTTGGAAGTAACAGAGCAACAAATTAACTCTAAAACATTATCAAATAAGGGATGGAAAAGATCAAACACTATCAAGTCAATAGCTAGCTCTCATCTTCTTGATTTCCTTTCAACCAAGAGGAACGAGTTTGGTGTAAGAAAATACTTTGCATCAACATAAAATATTGGTGAAACCTACAACGGAGGTTTGCAACTTTCATCTAATTGTTTTTAGGGTTACGATAATTCAATTATTCTATTTCATTGTTTAGTTTTCATTTTTGTTTCATTGTTTGCTTTTATCATTTCATTGATCACAGTAGTCATTAGCTTGTTTAGTTATTTCATACAGTAACCATGTCCATGTCTTGATGTTCCATTCATATCTAGTATCCACGAATCTATAATCCATAGGGTTAAAATATAATTAATTCGGATGTGTTGGTTTCTGTGTTAATTAATCAAACCACATTAAAATGTTAATTTGATTTCCAAAATGAATTGCTAAACTAGTTTTAAAGTTCTAAAGATCAATTCTCCAACACCCTATGCTTTAAAAATAGATTTTAATTAAAACCTTAAACATGACAGTAGCTTACCTTTAATATTAAACCCTAATCTTTTTTTCTTAAACCCTAAAAACCCTAATTTGGTTATTAAAGTTCTAAAACCCTAAATCTATACATTTATTGATTTATTTAGTTTTAAATTTGATTATGTGATTGGTTATATATTTTATGAATGATATACTTAAATTTTGGTGTTTGATTTATTTTATTTATGATGAATGAATGGATGAATATTTTCTTTATTATTATTTGTTTATTAATAATGTAAGAGGTATGTCTCCACTTTGTGGATACCTCATTAATTAAGCTTCATGTAATTTAAATTATTTTCATATTTTGGGATTAATGTAAAGGGCATATTTTCCACGAAGTGGTGGGTGTCCTATTTAGTTTTTGGATATTGAATATTGTAAAGGCATGTTTCCATCCAGTATTGGTGCCCGTTTATTTTGTTTTGAACTTGTTGTGATTTTAAGAAAGTAATTATTTATTCTTATAATTACATATAGTATGGATAATATTATTATAATTAAGAATTTTATAATATTTAGACCTGAAAAGGAGATCGGTTCTAATGAACTGGGCGTTGTGGGGTGCTGAGTCATTCCCACCTTCCCCACATGTTCCTAACTTTTCATACCAATTACAGGGTTGGGAATTCCTTAAGAATTGAGTTATCCACCCCTTTCTATTTTCCCAATCTATCCAAGTGATGGCTCCATTTTCTCTGGATTTAGGCCTGTGTTCTCTAAGGCCCTGAGCCTAATAGTACTGAAGTCCCCAGAACCATTCCACATAGGGGTGGGGGTGAAAATCCCAGCTCATAGTGGCGACTCCACTAGGGATAAGAGAAGTTGATTTCGTTGGTCTTTATATTATTTTATTCTTTCTTATTATGATATTACCTATTGCATCATTTAGATTGCATTGTGTACGTGAGTTAGGATGCCCATATTACCCGTGTTGTGTTATGAAAGGGATGCTATACTTTTACTCAAGGTATAGAGATCGAGTATGGCATAACCACTCATAGCCTTGTCCCTTTTGGTATATAATTGCTATGAGAACCTAAACTTTTCAACCTAAAGACTAAAGCTCATGTAATTGCCCTAGTTATTTTCATTAGGTTTTTACCCCAAATACTTATTGTTTGACTATGATTGATATATCTTAGTTTGAATCATGGCTTATTTGGTTTGTTATTTTTCTAATATGACCTACCTATGTTGTAAGCCCAAAATAATTTTTATTCTTTTAAGCTATAAGACCAAAAATATTTTTAATTCCTTTTGCAAGAGGGTCTTTGGACATGAAAATCTTTTATGGTGGGTCAAAATTCTTTTTCATGACCCAAGTACAAAGCCCAAAATTCATTTTTAAATAAACATTTTTACATTGGGCTTTCAAACAAACTATTTCTGCACTTTATCCAACTTAAAACCTTTTTCTTTAATGAGCTTATAACTATTTAAGTTAGTTATGGAATACTAAAAATCAAGTGTGGGCCTAATTTATGCCAAGACTTATTAATTATAGGTTTGTTTGTGACATAAACCATTGGTTACTTTTTCAATTGAGAAATTTATTATAAACCTCTTAATTTAGTTTTATGCCAATTTAGCATAAAAGTTGTTTTAAGTTGAGATCCAAAGGATTAAAGACTAATTAATAGAAATTATCATGGACTGACTTCTAAGTTTGAAAAAATAGCATCGGTTAAATCTTTCAAGTGAATTTTTTGAGAACAAAATATCCCATGTTGGTATTTTGTTGACCATATACTAGGAAAAGAGGCTCACCATTCATGTGTGGAAGTTATAAGTTTGGAAAGGACGTCCTAATTATCTTTGTCTATTTGTTATTTGTACAACATGCATACATGCATTGCATTACATAACATTGATCCTTTCTGACTCACAGACCTAGAGTATGACAATTCAAGAGCATACAATGACACCACCTATAACATTGATTTTGATTCAAGTATGGATGCAAACATGCTAAGGGATATAGTCGATGAAGTTGTCAAATCATGAAGACCCAGTTGAATGAAATTCTTAAGATCATCAACAATGCTAATGAGGCATCTCCTATTGATGTAAAGAGGAGGAGAAAGGCAACATTAACAAGGAATAGGTCCACTGATAGAGATCAAATGAAAAATGAGAGGTCAATCCCTATTCTACAAGACCAGTCAAACCATGTGCTGTCTAAGTAAAGAAATAAGGGTGGCTACCACCCCAGTGGGCAAAGTCAAAGGGAAAGAGGAGCTATTGAGAAAAATGCAACAACTGAACTAGTAAAGAAGCATAAATTTTTAGACTTGGGAGAACCTTTGTCGAAGATGTTATAAAATCTAATGAAGATGGATTTGCTACAACCATTGGCACCTCAGCCTCTACGCAAACCTCTGCCATCAAATTTTGATGCCAAGATCTTTTGTCGATTCCATCAAGTGCAAGGGCACGAGATAGATAAATGTGTTCAATTAAGGCATGAGATCCAAGATTTAATTGACAGTGGAAAGCTACTTGAGCTTGATGAGCCCAACACTAAAAATGATCCTCTGCCTAAATTTGGAAGAGTACCTCCACCAGCAACCTTTATGGTAGAAAGAGGATTGGAGAAAGATTTTGTCTTATCCTCTTTTCAAGATGAGAGTATACGAGATGTGAAGAGAGAAGAAGCTCAGCTCAATGAACTTCCCTTAGCTTGAATGTTGCTCTTTTATTTTTCTTTCTTTAATATTTAATTGGAACAATTATATTTTTTTGAATTATGATTGTTTTAATAAATTATCTTCATTAATTTTTTCATGATCTTTGTTCACTTTGGTACTCAACCGATGACTAATTTAGCTTGATGTTCATAAATTAGCATATCAATGCATCATGATTTGAATAACTTTACTAGGTGAGGGAATTGTTCTATAACATTGAGTTGTGTATGCTTACTTAGAGAGGGCTCATACATAATTACCTTTGTCTAGGTTCTAGTCAGTCTTAGAACATATTTTGACAAACTTTTGAGGCAAAATTGAACTCTGCTTATTTGAGGGAGGGATGATCTAGGCATTGCTTGGTAAGCCAACAACTAGTATCAACCAAATTAAATATCAATCCCTAGTTGTCCCTTTGAGCCTTCATAAATTTTAGCTTACTCTTCATTGGCTAGTAAACCCAATAACCTACCCTGAGCTGTTGTTACACTTTTTACAAGTCTTATGTTCACTAAGGTGAAGAGGCAATAAGATCAAAGAAAGGAATGCAAAGTCAAGACCATAAGGGTAGTTAGAGTTCACCTAATACTAGACCTAATATCTCCAATTTATTAAGATGACATCAGGGCAACAAATGATTTATCTTTGTTAAAGCAAACTCACTCTACTCCACTCATCCATAAATAGAAGTATAGAATGGTCCAAGCGAGACAATTCTTTTGGAGCTATGACCCAACACAAAAAAAAAGAAAAAAAGGAAAAATATAGGAAAAAAAGAAAAGAAGAAAGAAAATAAGAGAGAGAGAGAGAGAGAGAGAGAGAGAAAAGGAAAAAGAAAGAAAAATGAGATAGGAAAAAAAAAGCAAAAAAATGGGTCTTAAGTTTATGCAAAAGTAATAGGAAAAGATGAAGATTGTCTTAATCAATTCTATATTTCTTCTAAGGAGATAGAAGGAAATTGGAGTCTAGCAAGATTGCTTCGGCTGCCTAAGGTTCTAACAAAAAGGTTGTAGTGTGAAGGTTTGTCCATTGTGTCACATCAACCCCAACTCAAATATAGCCTTCATTTAATTTGTGTCCCTTATAGACCCCATTTCAAGCCTGTTAAAGACTTATTGATCTCTCTTGGTAGGTAGAGTCTATTAGTAGAGGTAGAGTCTATTAGTGGAGGTAGTTTGAATAAGCATGCATATGAGATAGACAATATTCAAACTCAATGAGACCTTTGGCCAAGTAATGTGTATGTGCCTATCTGAAGTGCAATAGTTCTTGCTTAAGTGGAAATGATTCTCGAGTTTAGTACGGTAACTAGGATTGTCATGTTATAGATATGTTAATTTGGAAAATCGAGTCCTGAGGTATAATGACACTGATTTGACAAAGTCAACATTTGATTTAAAAAATAAAAAAATTGTTTTCTTATTGCATAAACCTTCAAGTTAAGGGAAGTATGTTGAACCATCGAACCTCAGAGGACACATTGGGCAAAGTAGATGATTATTTGCAAGGTTGTAAAGAATTTACCAACTAACATGTTGAATTATAGTTTAAAATGGATATATCTATGCTGTTGGAGCCTCCACCACTCATGTTTTTAAAAGCCATAAATGTGAAGTCTTTTGTCATTCCAGTGTAAGACCTGAATGAGCATCTGGAAGAAATCCATGAGAACACTTCAACTTATCATCGGTCTGTGACTTGATGGAACCACAGTAAGTATTATTCATGCATACATGAGCATATCACACTGCATTGTGTTATATTACCTATCCTTTGTCAAAGTGAACAACAATACTCTATGAAGAAAACATGAAGCAGATATGGACTCAGGGAGCATAGAAGGCCCATTGCTTGAGAAAGATCCAGTCATTTTGCAAAAGAAAGAAAAAAATGAATGCTTGTGTGAAGAACTAGACAACACAAATATCAATATGAGCCTGCATGAAAAAAATTGGTTTGAGCCTACACAGGTGGCAAACTTTCCTGTTTTCAATTTTTAAGTTTATGCATGTACAAAATATTTTCAGACTCACTTTCAATATGTTTTCACATAGGGGGCAAAGAGAGGATATAAAGGCCACCTAAAAATAGCTGAAAAATAGCTGAATTTTTTGCAAAAAGAAGAACAAAAAGAACATAAGAACCCTAAAAGAAATGAAGATTGAAGAACAAAAGATTGGTCTAGCTAGAAGAACTGAAGCCAATATAGGACAAATGTCCAAATGGATGAAGATCCAATTTAAAGAGTGAAGACCTGAAGTCCAAAGGATGAAGATCCAATTTTAAGGGTGAAGACCCGTTCTCCAAGGATGAAGATCCATTTTCAAGGGTAAAGACCCAATCTCCAAGGATGAGACCCATTTACAAGGGTGAACACCCGATGACCAAAGGATGAAGATCTATTTTCAAGGGTGAAGACCCGATCTCCAAGGATGAAGATCCATTTTTAAGGTTAAAGACCCAATGCCAAGGATAAAGATCCATTTTCAACGGTGAAGACCCAATCTCAAAGGATGAAGATCCATTTTGAAGGGTAAAGTCCTGATGGCAAGGATGAAGATCCACGTTGAAGGGTGAAGACCCGATGCCAAAGATGAAGATCCACTTTGAAGGGTGAAGACTCGATTGTCAATGGATAAAGATCTATGTTTTAAGGGTAAAGATCTGATCTCCAATGGATAAAGATCCATTTTGGTGGGTAAAGACCCACAATCCATTAAAGAATGGAACATCTGGTTAGAAGGAAGCCAGAATTCTGAGTTGATAAAAGGTCAGTCAAATCCAGTCTTGGGTCCAAGTACCTAAAATCAATCCATCCTCGAGTCCAAGTACCCAAATCAAATTATTTTTGAGTCCAGAACTAACCACGGGTCTAGAAGCCAAATTATTTTTGAGTCCAAAATTCACCTCGAGTCCAGAACCTAAATTATTTTTTAGTCCAGAACTCACCTCGGGTCTAGAATTCAAATTATTTTTTAGTCCAGAACTCACCCTCAGGTCCAAAACCCAAATTATTTTTGAGTCCAAAACTCACCTCGGGTCCAGAATCCAAATTATTTTTTAGTCCAGAACTCAATCCAACCTCGGGTACGGAGCCCAATCTGGCTCTAAACCAAGTAAAAAATCATGTCGTTTTTCACTCTCTTTTACTATAGTCCCAGATCGCTCAAGCAAGGGACAAACTGTAAACCTTTATTTTTTTACCAAGTCTAATCCAACACTAATTAAAAGGCGATTAAGTGAACTATGAATATTTAAAATAGTCTAAAATAAATTTTATAATATTTATTATTTATTTTAGTAATAATAATTATTTATTTTAATAATATAATAAAAAGAAATTATAAATATTTATTTATAATATAATATTTAATAATAATAAATAACAATAATAATAATAAATAATAAATATCGGACGAATCGATGGACGACACGCGACAGGCGACCTGTGGTGAATTGGCTTGGGCCAATTTTGCCGCAGGAACACCTCGGAGTGGCCCGCAGCTCGTAGCAATCCCTCACAATTCTCGTAGGCACAGCAGGCCCAGGCTCTCACACCCAGTGCCCTCGCAAACCTGTGTGCCAGTACATTGGCCAACCTTTCCAAAACCTTATTTAACTCGGACTATATTTCCTAAACTGAAAAGTAGTAGGTTTTTTTTAATTGCCTATAAATAACATGATTAAACACGGCAGAAATGACTTTTCCTTTTTTTGGGACTTTGGACTTTTGAGACTTTTGAAACTTTTGGACTTTAGGAATAACAGAGCAACAAATTAACCCTAAAACATTATCAAACAGGGGATGGAAAAGATCAAACACTATCAAGGCAGTAGCTAGCTCTCACTGTCTTGATTTCCTTCCAACCAAGAGGAACAAGTTTGGTGCAAGTAAATACTTTGCATCAATGTAAAATATTGGTGGAACCTACAATGGAGGTTTGTAACTTTCATCTAATTGTTTTAAGTTTACAGTAATTTAATTATTCTATTTCATTGTTTAGTTTTCATTTTTGTTTCATTGTTTGCTTTTATCATTTCATTGATCACAGTAGTCATTAGCTTGTTTAGTTATTTCATTCAGTAACCATGTCCACGTCCTGATGTTCCATTCATATCTAGTATCCACAAATCTATAATCCATAGGGTTAGAATATAATTAATTTGGATGTGTTGGTTTCTATGTTAATTAATCAAACTACATAAAACTATTTATTTGATTTCCAAAACAAATTGCTAAACTAGTTTTAAAGTCTAAAAGATCAATTCTCCAACACCCTATGTTTTAAAATAAATTTTCTTTAAAACCTTAAATATGACAGTAGCTTACCTTTAATATTACACCCTAAAAACCCTAATTTGGTTATTAAAGTTCTAAAACCCTAAATCTATATATTTATTGCTTTATTTAGTTTTAAATTTGATTATATGATTGGTTATATATTTAAGAATGATATACTTAAATTTTGGTGGTTGATTTATTTAATTTATGATGAATGAATGGATGAATATTTTCTTTATTATTATTTATTTATTAATAATGTAAGAGGTATGTCTCCACTTTGTGGATACCTTATTAATTAAGCTTCATGTAATTTAAATTATTTTTATATTTTGGGATTAATGTAAAGGGCATATTTTCCACCAAGTGGTGGGTGTCCTATTTAGTTTTTGGATATTGGACATTGTAAGGGCATGTTTCCATTCAGTATGGGTGCCCATTTATTTTATTTTGAACTTCTTGTGATTTTAATAAAGTAATTATTTATTCTTATGATTGTATATAGTATAGACAATATCATTATAATTAAGAATTTTATAATATTTAGACCCGAAAAGGAGCCCGGTTCTAATGAACTGGGCTTTGTGGGGGTCCTGGGTCATTCTCACATTCCCCACACATACCCAACTTTTTGAACCCATTAGGGAGTTGGAAATTTCTTAGGAATCGAGTCATCAATCCCTTTCTATTTTTCCGGTCCGTCCGGGTGGCGACTCCATTTTCTTTAGGTTTAGGCCCGTGTTCTCTAAGGCCCTGAGCCTAATGGTGTCGAAGTCGCAAAAACCATTCCACATGGGAGTGGGGACAAAAATCCCCGCTCACACATAGTCTGACCATACTTTTCAAAATTTTCAAATTTCACCACCGGACTTGTTAAAGTCAGACTAGACTTTCCCTCTGAATTCAAAAATTTCTAGCTGTTGGAACTCAATCAAAATGTGCATATTTTGTTTCCAACAGTTATAAATGACTATTTTTCATCCTAAACACTATAAATACCCCATAATATCAGTTTTTACATTCTTTTATCAAACTCTAAATGCTTACATACTAAAAACACCCAAACTCCCTTAAATCAAACTCTCTTCTTCATCTATTTTTTCTTAGACTAAACAATGGCATCTAAAGAACACAAGAAGAAGGCTTTAAGAGTTGAGAAAGGAAAAAAAATTGATGCCTCTTCTTAATAAGAAGAAGCTCCTAGAAGAAGCCATAAGATAAGGTTAAAAGATGAAGAAGAAAGACAAAGGTATGTAATCCTAAAAGATAAAACTGTAGAACCAAACTGTCTCTTCTCCTCCCTAACTCTAGAATCATTAGGCATTGTGAATGATATTAGGGGTTGTCTTAGAACCTTAGGATGGGAAAAATTTATGTTCGTGGAGCTGATCATCGTGGTTGGAAATCCTTGACAAAGGAATTCCTCACAACCTTGGTTGTTAGCAAAAAGAGCACAAATCCCTTAGGCTATTATGGTATACCCTTTAGATTATTCTACCAAGAATATTGCCTTAACTTAGAAGATTTCTGATCCATTTGGGCTTTCAAATAGAAGGCACCTCTCAAATCTCTACCTCTCCCCTAACTCCTGAAGTCCAATTGGACTTTTGGAAAGAGATTTCCATTGAAACCTCTATTAACAAACAATCCAATACCAAGAACCTTATAACCCTCACTTATTGGATTTTGCATAGGATTATCACCTATACCATTAGTGCTAGGGGTGAGAGCAATGAGAAAGTCACCCAAAAGGACTTACACTTTCTTTTTTGCTTGATTAGAGGTCAATCAATCCAAATGGAAAAATTTCTCATTGACACTTTCCTACACATTAGAAAAACTAAGTCTAGACTTATCCCTCTCTCTTCATAAATCACACAAATAGCAAAATATGTTGGTGCCCTTACACCAACAAACAAAGTAAACATCTCCAATCCTCTAGATCCCATAAAAAAATTCATAAACATAGGCTATCTCAAACATGCTAAATGTATTAGGGATGATGATGGGAACTATGTCTACATATTAGGAGCACTAGGTGTTAGGGCTCGATAAAGAAAAAGACCAAGGATTGTAGAGGAAGGTAAAGAGACTTTCTAAATGGAATTCCCAAAAATCCCAACTCCAAAACCTCAATCCTCCATCCTTCAACTTCTTCAAGATATTCAAGGACAAATGAACTCGCAAAGCTCAAGGATAGATAGGATTACAAGTGACATCTCTCATCTTCACCTTGACATTCAAATCATCAAAGAAACGGTAGGATTACCAAAATGCTTTGAAGGTGAACCAAGTCTGTCACCCTCCATTCATGGCTTCTATCCTTAAGAAGAAGAAGGAGAAGTTGTTGCCTCTCAACCAAGGGAAGTAGAGGAAGGAGATCATGGAGAAAAGGAACATGAAGAAGAAGAAGAAGGAGATGAAGAAGAAGAAGAGGATGAAGAGAGTGAAAATGATGATTAGTCTCTAGAATTCTTATTTGTTATCACTTTAAATTTGCATGTTTTAATGATAATTGCATGAAGAAGTCTTGTTGTTGATTTCCTTTTAATGAAAATTGCTTTTGTTTTCTCATTTGCATTTAAATTTCCAAGTTTTATTTTTGCCTTTGTCAAAGGGGGAGAAAAACATTTTTAAAAAAAATTGAATAAAAACTTGAATAACTAATTATGAATTAGAAAATTAAACAAAGACATTGTAAAATAATCAATTCAAATGAAGCATTCATTAAGGGAGAGCATATTAAACATTTTTTACAATTTTAAAATTTTAAATTCAATTTAATTGCCAAAGTAAAAAAGGAGGAGATTATTAACAAAACCCTCCTATTTTTGATCTTCGGCAATCAAATTGAATTTAACTAATACTTGCACCAAGTTACATTTTGCAGGAAATTATTTCTTTTAAAGAAAAAATAAAATGTCTGATCGGACTACCTAGAAGCCTAACCGGATGACCAAACGAGCCAAAAGATACAGAAGGCTTCAGGTTAAGAGTACTCCCAATATCACACTGTACCACATCAAGTCCGACCGGACTATATGGCATACCGATTAGACCTTTGAATGAGAAAGATTTACGGTCAGAAATACTCCCATTTTCTCAGAGTACCACATAAGTCCAACCGAACTGCAAGATATTCGGACCAGACCATAGAAGCTAATTTTCTCCAAAATATCCAGTAGGTTTCCCGGACAAGGGTACGCCTAAAAATTGGATGGTCTAAGGTAAGTCCAATCAGACCGGATGCAAGCCCGACCGGATTATTTAAAAATTACTCAATTCAGAAGTCATTGCATCTCTACTCAATAAGTGGAAGACACGTAAACCAATCGTTTGAAGAGAATTAAGTAGAATTTCAATTACTCCGACCGGACCCTGCATAATTAGGATCGGACTACACTATTTTAGTCTAATCAGAAAATTGCTCTGGTAGAGAAAGTAGTGGAAGACAAGAATCAAACATGTTGGCCCCAACCTCAAATGGCTAATTCTTGGCTTGAAAGCTATAAATACCTTAAGTAACTTCATTTTTAAAAAGGTTTTGTGATTGTAATAGCCTTCTTGAACATCTTTCTTTCTTTTGGATCAAAATCACTTTTTCTATTAATTGAGTGTTGGGTGTGAGCATTAAACACCATCTTAAGTTTGAGTGTAAGCTTGGAAACACTTTGGTTGTGAGAGTGAGCCTGGGAAAACTTTTGTAAGGGTTGTGAAGAAGTGATCTCAAACTATTGTAATAGTTTAGTGTGAGCTAGAGAAAACACCAAGTTAGAGTTAAGCTTGTAAAAACTCAAAGCTAGTGGAACCTTAACAAGTTGTTAAGGAAGTGGATGTAGGATCAAGGTAAATCCAAACCACTATAAATCTTTGTGTTCCATCTTCCACTTAATCTTCTTCTACATCTTCTATATTTCTTTTTAATCTTTGATTTTTGAATTAGCCATCAATTCTTAAACCAAACCAATTCACCCCCTCCCCCTTTTGGTTACAATCTTGGGACAACAAATAAGAAACAAAAAGAATGTAACACCCTCACATCCGGTACAAGCACACTACAAACACCACAATGTAATATACATGCACTGAACATAGGGATGCTATGGTTTTCTTTAACCATCAAATCATTTTAAAAGATACCATAATCTTTATCATTATACATTATAGAAAATAAGTAATTAACTTGTAATATAAAACAAAATTAGATATAAATACATTTACTTAATACGCAGTGGAATTTATAAAATAGTTACATATATGAAAACATTTAAATCCATATTTACAAATATACATATATTCACATTATAAACAATACTTTACAAAATATAAAGAAGTTATACATGATTGGCAGCTTTTCTCTGATCTTTAAGTCTCAAAATAAACTCTTTAATGTCTACTCTCACTCGGTCTCGAGGAAATCTCGGGTTCAACTCTGTTACCTGCACGATCAACACTATCGCGCTAAGCCAACGGCTTAGTAGTACAAAGTATACTAACATTATGCTTTAACATGATATAATATCACAATTAATCTCATACATCATTTAAAAGAATATCACAATTCCACATCGTAATTTGATCAATGTCATAAAAACATTCATATTATATCTTCATAATTCCATTAATTTCACCATTCAAGAATCACATTAAATACAAAGACAAGCATGGGCCCAAGAACACTAATATGCCATTCAACTTTCAGAGTTAGTGTTTTGGTTAAATTATCACATTTATCATTATCCAACTAGGCTTCAAGGATTTAGGTTCAACCAAGCTTCAAGGGGAACAAAGCATGCTAAGTATCAACCCAACTTGGCTTCAAGAACCAACCCAACCTAGCTTCAAGGGTTGTAACATCTCAATTAGGCTTCAAGGATCAAATCCAACCTAACTTCAAGAGATTGTTACTATTATTAGGCATGCCACCAACAACAAACTATGAAAATAGAATAACACATTAGCCACACAATTCATTGATTATTTCCTCATCAATATCATTTTCAATTCTCATCATCAA
Source organism: Garcia nutans (assembly GCA_947685225.1). Classification (NCBI taxonomy): domain Eukaryota; kingdom Viridiplantae; phylum Streptophyta; class Magnoliopsida; order Malpighiales; family Euphorbiaceae; genus Garcia; species Garcia nutans. The sequence continues at coordinate 21,968,424 of CANTUV010000007.1, read as the reverse complement.
TTAGGCAAACATGCCTCACACGTCTCAATTGAAGTATCATAGCCAATCACAATGGCTTCATATCACATTTGAATCATCATGGCCAATTACAATGGCTTCACATCTCAATATTCAAATTTACCATAATCAATTCATTACACATCATCATATAGGCATCATCATATAGGCATACATGCCTCAATTATCTCAATTCACATTTCATATTTCATCATTGATATATATACCTAACAATTTACATTATTCATAGATTTAGAATCTTCCACCTACATTTGTTTGGATCATTTTTGTTTTAAGTGTGTTTAAAATGTTTATTTTTATATTTAGGTGCAAGAAGACCTTTGAAGAATCAAAACAATGCAAGAAGAGCAAAGAACAATCACAGTAGCTAACACACTCAAGGGACACGGCCAAGCTTGTGGCCGTGTCTCTCAACCAAAAGCTCCAACACGGCCAAGACTCCCCTAGCTTGGCCGTGTCTCTCAACCAAAATAGGCAGTGGCAGACACAGTCCCAAAAATCTTTAGTCTTGCCCATGTCTCTTCTTTAGTTTGGTCGTGTCTCTCATGAAGGAAAACCCTAAACATGGCCAAGTCTCTTTTTATTGAATTAAAACACATTATGCACAACATAACCTCATTCAAATGGATATAATCAATGTCATTAACACTTATTTTACATATTCATCACAATATTCACATTAACAATACATTTAATCACTTACCATTTCAAAACCCTAAAATCAACATCACTCTTATTCTTTCAATATCAACATCCACTTAACTTACCATCTTCAAACCAAAACCAACACCAATTCAATCTTTTTAACTTACACTCAATTTCAACACTTATAAACACCTCTCAAACACACCAAATCATAATATCAACAAATCATAATTCACCTCAAACACAACTTCAAAATAACAAAGGAAAACAAGAGAGTACTTACCAAAATTGAGGAAATTCCACAAATCTCCAACTTAATCCTTTAATTCTTCCTTCAATTTGATTATAGAATTTAGAACACCTCTCTTGCTCTCTCTTTCCTTTGGTAGCCGGCCACACACATGAGAAGAAAAGAAAAATGAAAACAAGTCAAACTTCTTTTCTTCTTTAAATCTCCACCAAGCAATTCTAACCAAGCAATTACCTAAATGCCCTCATCCATTTAACTTAGCTTCTTTCACTTATATGCCCATTTAAGTAATTTCACATATCACAAATAAAATATCTTCTTCCCTTGACTCCTCATTTTGACCAACATATATGTTATATATATTACCATATACCCAACATATATACTTAATTCAAACAAACAACAATTATATCCAAACTTCTAGGGCACACATTGGGATATTACAAAGAAAATATCATCTTCTTCTTCCACCTTATGCAAGACAAATTTAGAGAGAGAGAGCTCTTCCAAACACCAAAAATTAGCAAAAGATCAAAGGTTTCAAGTGGATTTTTAAAGAAAATCAAGATTTAAGTAAGTACCTCTTCTCTAAAGCTTGGTTTTCTTTCTTTTTAAGATTATGACTGGATTGCTAGAAAGAGAAAATGATGTTTAATTGTTAAAATGGGTAGAAATGATATTAAAATGAGGAGAATATGGTGGAATGTTGGTTGGTTGGTTGATATGAACAAATTGTGAAAACTTAGGGTTATGGAAAAATGATGCATGATTTAGGATTGTGGGTGTGGATGGTTAAAATTGGGAATGCATGAAATTAGTGTTATTTATATATGTATATAATGATTCCATAATTGGAAATTAAATATTAGCAAGTTTGGATGAAGTTTGGATTTAGGATTTGGTTATGTAAAATTAGGGCTTCTAATATAAATGATGTTAATTATTGTAATGAGATGAATTAGTGTTATTTTAATATAAATGTTGTGATTTTAAGGTTGAAAATATAATATCGATAAGTTTTGATGAAGTTCATGTTGATGGGGGCATTATGTGTAATTTTGATATTTGAAGGAGGCTTCCATAATTAAGAAAGTGAATTGTTTTGATGATATATTAATGTATAAGTAATGTTTTTAAGGTTAAATGTTAAAATAAGATTAGTAGAATGGAGTTTAAGTAAAGTAGTAAGTTGAAGAATTTAGGGTTTTAGTGGAATTTTGATGAGAATTGTTTGGTTATTGATAGTTAATGTATATTGAGCATGAGAGTGATTGTAATGGATAATGTTGCTTATTAATAGACAATGTATGTGTAGGTTAAAGTGATAAAAGAGTGGAAATTAGCGTTTGGCTTGGGAAAGAGAAAAGAAGTTAATACAAGTTAATATATATCTTTAAAACTTGTATATGCATTAAATGTGAGTGGCCAATTTGTATATATAATGCTATTTCAAAATATAGGTGTCTTTTAGGTAAAGATAAATGTAGATTTATATATATATATTTATATATGATATGTGTGGTGAGTTATTCAATATGGACACAATTGTAATTTATGAGAAAAATGTGGGAAGTAAGTCACATTGTGAATGTTACTTACTAATGTGTATGTGGATGGTTTAAATGTATGGATGTTAACCAAACCCTCCTATTTTTTATCTTAGGCAATCAAATTGAATTTACCTAACACTTGCACCAAGTTTCATTTTGCAAAAAGTTAATTCTTTTGAAGAAATATGAAAAGTCTAATTTGACCATATAGAAGACCGACCGGACCCTTGATGACTAAATGGGCCAAAAAGACACAAAAGGTTTTACAATGGAGAGTACTCTAAAAATCTCACCATACTGTGTAAAGTCTGAATGTACTATGTGTCATACTGACCGAAGCATGGATGACCAAAAGAGGTAAATCACACAGAAGGATCACGATCAGAAGTACTCTCATTTTCTCAGAGTACCACAAAAAGTCCGACTAGACTCAAGAAAATTCTGACCAGACCTTACAAGGCAATTTTTCCTAAAAACATCCAGTAGATTTTTCGGTTGAAGGTACGCCTAAGAATTGGATGAACCAAGTAAAGTCTAACCGAACAGGATGCAAGCCTAACTGGACTATTTAAATATTACTTAAGTCAGAAGCCCTTATATCTCCACTCAATAAGCAAAAGCTATGTGGACCAGCCGTTGGAAGAGCATTAAGCAGAAATTCAATTACTCTAATTGGACCATACCTTATTCAGACTGGACTACTGTACTTTCAATCGGACCATGAAGATTTTTACTAGGAAATTGCTCTGGCAAAGAAATTAGTGAAAGACAAGAATCAAACATGTTGGCCACAACTTCAAACAGCTAATTCTTGGCTTGAAGGCTATAAATACCTTATATAGCTTCATCATTAAGAAGTTTTTTTAATTTTAATAGCCTCCTTGAACATCTTTCTTTCTTTTGCATCAAAATCAGCCTTTGTATTAATTGAGAGTTGGGTTTAAGCATTAAACACCATCTTAAGTTTGAGTGTGACTTTGGAAACACTTAGGTTGTGAGAGTAAGCATGGGAAAACTCTTGTAAGAGTTGTGAGGAAGTGATCTCAAACCATTGTGAGTAGTTTGGTGTGAACTAGAAAAACACCAAGTTAAAGTTAAACTTGTAAAAACTCAAAGCTAGTGAAACCTTAACAAGTTGTTAAGGAAGTGGAAGTAGGATTAAGGTAAATCTGAACCACTATAAATCATGTGTTCCATCTTCTACTTAATCTTCTTCTACACTCTCCATACTTTCTTTTTAATCTTTGAATTTTTGAATTGATCATCATTTCTTAAGACCAAACAATTCACTCCCCCCTCTTGGTTGCTATCTTAGGACAATAATTGGTATCATAGCTTGTCAATTTCTTAAACTTAATTGTGAAATTTGATCCAAAATGGAAACCTCTTCTTCATCCTCTCATGGAAACCTCAATTCTCTTCTTAGACCATACTTTGATGGAACCGATTATTCCTATTAGAAATATAAAATATTTTTGTTTCTAGACAGTGAGGGAATAGAGCTTTGGAACTAAGTTGAAAGTGAGTGGCAGCCTTCTACTTATGAAGTTGAGGGTGTCCAAGTTCCTCTTCCCAAGTCACAATGGTCAAATGCCAACACAAAAGATAGATTAAAAAACTATAGGGCAACCTTCATCTTGTTGAATTCTATCTCAAGAGAAGAAGTGGGAGAGTCCAACATCTCACTTATGCTCATTGCATTTGGAAAACTCTTGAGAATTATCATGAGGGTACTACCCAAGTGAGGCTCACCAAGAAACAAATGTACATACATGAGTATGAGCTATTCAATATGAAGCCCAATGGAATGTTACCGACATCGATTACTTGCCATCGTCAATGAATTGAAGAAATATGGAAAGATATATGATCAAGATGAAGTCAATGAAAAAATCTTGAGATCACTTAAGGCAAGAAGAACTTTGAGTCTAAGGTTTCTTCTATTGAAGAGGCTAATGATCTAAGTTCTTTGAGAACCGATGAACTTGTCGAAAAACTACTCACCTTCGAATTACACACCAAAAGAGAAGAAAAACAAGGTGAGAAAGATAAGAGGAAAGCAATAGCTCTCAAAGCAATCAAAGAAGTTGGGAGCTCTAGCAATGAAGATAGTGATGATGAAGAAGAAATGGCAATGTTTTCTAAAAGGATGAATGATTGGAAGAGAAAGAGAAGATTTCAAACTAACAAAGGTACACTTTCTAAAACTTCCTTCAAAGATAAGAAAAATTAAGTAAAATGTTATGAATGTGGCAAATCCGGCCATGTCAAGTCGGATTGCTTCAAATTGAAGAACAAAAAGAAGTAGGATAATTGTTTTATTAGTTTTTGTTATAGATTTGTGTCTTGTTTATTATGATAATTATTGTTTTATTTAGGTATTTTGTTAGTTTTTATCGGTTTGTTTAGTGTTTTCATTAATTTTGGTAGTTTTAGTTTATTTCAGTGTTTATGTTGTTTTTGATCTAGTTTTTAGTATGGTGTTTTGTTGGTTATTGTTTATTTACTTTTTGTTTAAAGTTTGTTTGAAGTTTTGTTTTAGGTTAAAAAGCCAAGGAACCAAGACTGAAGGACAAATGGACAGTAGCTGACACATGCAGAGGACACAGCCAAGTCACTGGCCGTGTCCCATACCAAGTTAAAGAAGAAGAGCAAGTCACAGAGAAGGACACAAGCAAGGGACACGGCCAAGCTTGTGGCCGTGTCCCTCCAAAAAGGCTCCAACATGGCCAAGTCACTTCAACTTGGCCGTGTCTCACTTAGTTCCAAAGGAAAAGAAGATTAAAATTAAACAGAAGCAAACACAAGCAAGGGACACGGCCAAGTCACTGGCCGTGTCCCTCCAAAGACCACCAACACGGACAAGTCTCATCCAACTTGGCCGTGTCTCTCACGAACCAAAGACGTAGCGGATTTTTAAAGCGGAGAATTCATATAAAAGAGAAAAAGAAGCTAGGGTTTAGGTGGTTGAGATTTTTAGAGCAGATTAAGCCGTCAAAGAGATTTAGGTTTTGATAACTTTGTTTTCTTTGATTTTTAATTACACTTTGGATTAAACTAGTTAGATTAGATTGTTCATGCCATTAATACATCCTTCTTGCAAGATTTGAACAAGAGATTTTTCAGAAGCTTCAAGGAGTTTGTAATTTGGTTTTGTTCTTGAACTTATTCTCTTTATTTTCATTGGAATTGTATTTATGGATATTATCATGTCTAAATTGATTTCTTTGAATATTAGTAAGATGAGTATGTTTGATAGCAATATGAACTAATTTGATCTAGTCTAGGGTTTGTATGGATTTGCTATGATTGTATGAATTGGTTATTACTCTTAACTCAATTATTTCTTTTTGAGCATATATTGAATGAAATATTATTAATATATAATTGATTGGCCACCAATTATGTGTTTTAGGTATTAGATGATGGATTGAGAGATGAAGTCTAATGCTGGAACAATTCAATTAAGGACTTAGGTAAATTAGAGATATAACCTAGGAAAAGATTATTTCAATTGGAACAAGATTATTTGAGAGAGGTTTGAATGCGAGAGCTTATTTCCTTTATTCAATTAATTACATTTCGTGAGATTTAATCTTTGAAATTAAATTGGTTAAGAGGAATAACCGTTCATACATATAAGTAGCAGAGAAGTGCAAACCCTAGACCTTTCTATCAAGTGAATCAAAACATCAGCTTAGTTTACTTTTATTTGTTTTAAACTTCAATCAATCTTTGTTGTTAGTTAGCGATTTAAATTTATTCATTACTTGTTATTTATAATCTGATAAGCAATTAGCTACTTTAGCTTCCTTGTGAGATGACCTTGGGGCGATCACCTTTGCTACAGCTACCTCGTATGCTTGCGAGTGACGCTTTGTGGTAGAGTTAATTCGAGCGCAACAAGTTTTTGGCTCCGCTGCCGGGGAAGCTAATTGGCATAATTGTTTATTAGTTTTAGAAATTTTAGATTATTTTTCATAGTTTACTTTTGATTTTATTTGGCTTTTGCTTTTAATAATTTCTTTTTCTAGAAATTTTGTTTATGCAAGGCAGGATATCACTTGGAGGAGAGTTATACCCAGTCATTCCAGAAATTTAGAGAGTGAAAAGGAGCAGGGAAGAGTTTGAACTGTACATAGGATTTGATACTACAGAGGAGGACACTTCTGATTTTGAGTCGGAATCTGCACAATCTGTTAAAATGGTTGAAGAAAGACAAAGGACGATGAGAGACTTTGCTAGACCTGTTATTGGAACTTCCACCTCTTGCATAAGACTGACAGATGCAGCAAGAAATTATGAGTTGAAGAACATTCACTACAACATGCTGCCATCATTCTATGGAGTTCCAAATGAAGATCCTTTGAACTTTATTCGGGATTTCTACTCCACCCTCAACACTTTTCCATTGGGAGGATTAACAGAGGATCAGTTGAGGATGCGGTGTTTTCCATATACTTTGACGGATAGGGCAAAGAGCTGGCTTATGATGTTGCCCGAAAACTCTTTGACAACTTGGGAGCAAGTTTATAACAAATTTATGGGCAAGTTTTATTCACATCAAAAGACAGCTGAATTGAGAGGGAAGATTGCTACATTCTCTCAATTTGAAGGAGAACCATTTCATGAGACTTGGGACAGATTCAAGATGCTATTGATCCAGTGTCCACATCATCATTACCCACTTCAACTCCTTAATCAGTTTTTCTATGATGGTCTAACCCAGCAATTTCAGAACACTGTTGATAATGTAGCTGGGGGAGCTATGGGAGAAAAGATAGCTGATGAAACTTATGAGATCTTTGAGATGTTGGGAGCTAATTCTCAACAGAAGAGTGTAAGGGGAAGAAGTAAAGGGGTGAATCAACTGGAAGCCAACAGTGAGATGGTTAATCAAATAGCTGAATTGACAAGACAGGTGCAGATGCTGAACATGAAGAACAATATTTCTTCATCTACTCAAGAAGTGTGTGGAATCTGTGGGACATTCGGGCATGGAGCAAATATATGCCTCTCTGCATATGAGTCTTTTGGTAATGAAGCTGAGCAAGTCAATGCTATGGGGGGATTTCAACCAAGGGCCCGAAATGATCCTTATTCCAATTCTTATAATCCTGGTTGGAGGAATCACCCAAATTTTTCCTGGACAACAAATAATGCTCAATAGCCTTTCCATTTGCTCCAGAGACAGAACCAACCGCAGGGTCAATCCTCAAATCAAGGGCAGCCTAAGAGAGAGAGTTTGGAAGAAAGTTTGCAGGCTTTTATCCAAGTCAGTGCTAAAAATCAAGAGATGAACAATAAGAGGCTGGATTCCTTAGAAGCATCTTTTAAGAAGGTGGAGACTCAAGTGGGGAAACTTTCACAACAGATGCATATTCAACAAAAGAGAAAATTCCCAAGTCAACCTGAGCAGGCACAATCAGTGACTGTTCTTAGAAGTGGCAAGGTAATTAACAATAATGTTGAAAATAATTCTGTGAATGCAAGTGAGCAAGAGAATAAAAAGGAAGGAGAACCAAAGAACAAAGGTGCTGAAGAAAGATCAATGGAGAAGTCCCCTACAGCAGATTTGCACAAGGCAAGCAATCCATACCAGCCACCTATACCATTCCCCAGTAGGTTGAAGGATGATAAAAAAGATAAGCAATTTTCAGATATCTTCAACATGCTGTCTAAGGTAAGTATTAACTTAACCTTACTTGAAGCAATTAAGAACATGTCGGCTTATGCTAAATTCTTCAAAGAACTAAATACCAAGAAAAAGAGGTATGAGCTGAATGAAAAGGTGATAGTTTCAGAGGTAGCTAGTGCTGTTTTGCAGCATAAACTACCTCCCAAGCTAAAGGATCCTGGAAGTTTTATCATTCAAATTACTATGGGGAATGGAAAGGGTACTGATGGCATGTGTGATTTAGGAGCCAGTGTGAATTTAATGCCTTATTCTGTGTACCTTGAATTAGAATTAGGGGAACTTAAACCTACAAAAATGGTGTTGCAATTAGCTGATAGATGTCTTAGATTCCCGAAAGGGGTTATAGAAGATGTGTTAGTTAAAGCTGGTGGTTTGATAGTACCTGTGGATTTCATTGTTCTTGACATGGAAGTAAGTAACTCTTCATCATCTGCACACACCATTCTGCTGGGTAGGCCTTTTATGGGTACTACCAACACTTTGATAGATGTTTAAAATGGTAAATTATCAATGACTATTTTGGGACAAACTGTTGAATTTTCTATTTTTAACACTTCTCCTATTCCTACAACTGCTTTATATGAGGATTGTTCTTTCATTGATTGTGTAGTTGTTTCAGATGTTTTCTTGCAGACAGGTTCCTCTGATAAATTGGAGCTGGCATTGACCTTAGAGAGTGATTTGGATATTTTTGATACAGAAATATCCAGTTGCCTTGAGACTTTAGAGGGTGTTGAAATAGAGGAGCTTAAGGAGGACCCAGTTTTTGAACTTCCCCCCATTCAAAAAGAAGAGAAGAACCCTTCACTTGAGTTAGAGCTGAAAGAGTTACCTAAGAATCTGAAATATGTGTTTTTAGGAGATCACAATACCTTACCTGTGATAATATCTAGTGAACTTTGTGAAGAGGAGGAGACGAGGTTGGTGAGTGAGCTTAAAAGATTGAAAAAAGCAATAGGATGGGGATTGAGTGACATCAAGGGTATTAGCCCTTCAATGTGCATGCATAGAATCACTTTAGAAGAGGGAGCTAAACCTGTGAGGGAGACCCAAAGGCGCCTTAACCCAAATATGAGTGAAGTGGTTAAGAAAGAAGTGCTCAAATTGCTGGATGAAGGAGTAATTTACCCAATAGCTAATAGTGAGTGGGTGAGCCCAGTACATGTAGTTCCTAAGAAATCTGGAATCACTGTGGTGAAAAATGAGAATAATGAATTGGTTCCTACTAGGACTACTACTGGGTGGAGAATGTGTATTGATTATAGGAAGTTGAACAATGCTACAAAGAAAGATCACTTCCCTCTTCCTTTTATTGATCAGATGTTAGATAAACTTTCTGGACACTCACATTATTGTTTTCTGGATGGCCTTTCAGGTTACTATCAGGTGCCAATATCTCCAGAGGATCAGTCCAAGACTACCTTTACTTGCCCTTTTGGGACTTATGCATTTCGACGTATGCCCTTTGGCTTGTGCAATGCACCTGCAACTTTTCAGAGATGCATGATGTCTGTCTTCTCTGACATGATAGATGATTTTATTGAGGTATTTATGGATGACTTTTCTGTTTTTGGTAATTCTTTTGATAATTGCCTCAATAAACTTGTTTGTGTGCTTGAGAGATGCATTGAATGTAACCTCACTTTAAGTTAGGAAAAGAGTCATTTTATGGCTACTCAGGGCATTGTCTTAGGTCATGTGGTGTCAAGTAAAGGGATTGATGTGGATAAGGCTAAAGTTGAATTGATTGCTAAGTTACCCCCACCTACCTCTGTTAAGGGAATAAGAAGTTTCTTAGGGCATGCAGGTTTTTACAGGAGGTTTATTAAGGATTTTTCCAAAATAAGCCAACCATTGTGCCATTTGTTGGGGAAAGATGTTCCATTTGAATTTACAGCACAATGCATGCAAGCTTTTAATTCCCTTAAAGAAAAATTGACTAGTGCACCAGTGATTGTAGCTCCTGTTTGGTCTTTACCTTTTGAAATCATGTGTGATGCCTCTAATCATGCAGTAGGAGCTGTTCTTGGGCAAAGGGTTGACAAATACTTGAGAGTAATATATTATGCTAGCTTGACCCTGAATAGTGTACAAATGAATTACACCACAACTGAAAAGGAAATGTTAGCTATTGTTTTTGCTTTAGATAAGTTTAGAGCATATTTAATTGGGTCAAAAATTATTGTGCATTCTGATCATGCAGCTCTAAAATATCTTTTAACAAAACAACATGCTAAACCGTGCTTAATTAGATGGGTGTTGTTGTTGCAAGAATTTGATTTCCAAATCAAAGATACTAAAGGTAGTGAGAATGTGGTAGCTGATCATTTATCTAGATTACCCTTCTTTAGTGAAAATCTTGCATCTGATAGCATTCATAAAAATTTAGAAGCATTTCCTGATGAGCATCTGTTTGTGGTATTTGATGCACCTTGGTTTGCAGATATTGCTAACTATCTTGCTTGTGGTATATTGCGTACTAACATGTCATTTTAGGAAAAGAAAAGGTTTTTACACTTGAGTAAGTTTTATTTTTGGGATGAACCTTATCTATTCCGGATATGCAAAGATGAGATAGTTCGCAGGTGTGTATCTGAGGAAGAACAACTGAGTGTTCTTCAATTTTGTCATGACCTTCACTGTGGTGGTCATTTTGGAGGAAGAAAGACTGTAGAAAAGGTTCTTCAAATTACTGGCCTACCTTATTTAAAGATGCTAAAGAGTATTGTAAGCACTGTGATCATTGCCAAAGAGTAGGTAACATTGGGAGGAGGAATGAAATGCCCCTTCAATCATATATTATTGTTGAACTGTTTGATGTGTGGGGAATAGACTTCATGGGTCCTTTCCCCAAGTCCTTTGGTTATGAATATATTTTAGTTGCTGTTGATTATGTTTCCAAATGGGTGGAGGCAATCCCCACCCGAACTAGTGATGCTAATGTGGTTGTTAAATTTGTGAAGGAAAACATTCTTAGCAGATTTGGCACGCCAAGAGTGATAGTCAGTGATGGGGGAAGTCATTTTTGCAACAGGCTTTTTGAGAAGTTAATGCACAAATCTGGTGTGAAGCATAAGGTGGCGACCCCATATCATCCACAGACTTTTGGACAAGTGGAAACATCCAACAAGCAGATTAAAGGAATTCTGGAGAAAACAGTCAACTTATCAAGGAAGGATTGGGCAAGTAGATTGCATGATGCACTATGGGCATATCGGACTGCTTTCAAAACTCCTCTTAGTATGAGTCCATACCGATTGGTTTTTGGAAAAGCTTGTCACTGACCAGTGGAGTTGGAGCACAGAGCGTATTGGGCAATCAAGACTCTGAATTTGGACTTGGACAAAGTGAAGAGAGCAAATCTTTTGGCTAGGGGTTTTTCCCGACGAGGTATGTTAATGATGAATCACTTGATGCTTTGCAAATTAGGACTAATTTTTATCGTTATGTGCAAATTCTTGGGTGGGAGAATTTAGTCTCCTTGCGACCTTTGCAGTTTGAGGAGCTGACTTTGGAATTTCTGACATCTCTTAAGGTTGAAAGAGATGATAAGAAAATCTGCACTAGAATGAGTTTTAAATTTCTGGGTAAATCATTTGTGCTTAATATTGAACAATTGAATGCTATATATGGTTTCCATCAGCATGGGGAAAGGTCGGTACCTAAAGAATTTAAACAACAATTTGCTTGGGGAGCATTAGGCTCGGGGACCTATGTGGCCAAATCGGCCAAGGCATCTAAATTAAGAAATTTTGCTTTGAGGTATTTGCATCGTTTCATGTCTTGTGGATTCTTTGCTCGAAAAGAGAGCCTGGGTCTGGTGGAATTGAGTGAGCTATTTTTCCTGGATTGTGCTTGTAATGCAATACCTGTTAGTGCCGGCTATTGGTTAGCCGATATTTTTGATACTGTGGCTAATAAAAGGAAGGGGGCAATTTGTGTTAGAGGGTTGATTACCACATTAGCAGTAGCCCTTGTTGAGGATTTTGACCCGAGTACTAGTCGCATGACTAGAATTTCGGGTAATGACTCTTTGGATTTAGCTACACTAGAGAAGATGTACATGGTGGTGCACAGAAAAGGAGCTTATATGATGTCTTCAACTAAGCCAGAGGCACCGGGGGATAGGCAGAAGAGAGCACGGGTTCAAGAAGATTCTGACTCAGATTCACTTGATATAGATGAGGATGCTCCGATCTCGGAACATCAAGAGGTACTTATTAGGATTGAGGCCTTGGAGGGAAAGGTAGATCGACTGGAGGGCAAGGTGGACCATAACCATGTTGAGGTCTTGCAGCAGTTGGAACAGATTAATAGCAACCTTGCCAAGACTTGAGTCTTCATTCCTCGGCTGCATCATCTTCACACCAGCCTTTTCCATAGATTTTGAGTTCCTTGCTTTATTGTGTTTAGTGTCTTTTTGTTATTATTTTTGTTTTTATTTTCATGTTAACATTTTATATTTGGATATTTTATTTTTATATATTGTACTTTTGTTTTTGAACTTTTGTGTTTGTGATGGAAGGTTAGGGTTTTGCCTCACCAGGGTACGATGGAAGACAGGTTGTCCTTTAACTCTTTTTCTTTATTATTCTTGTTTTCCATTGAGGACAATGTAAATTCTAAAGTGTGGGGTAATCTTTAAACTTTTCTTTAATTTTTGTTTTGTTTGTCTTGTTTTGTTTATTGTGTTTGTTGTGCATGGCATAATTGTTGAAAATCTTATTGGTCTTTTCTGTGATTCTAGCATTATAGTTGAGACTTTAATATCAGCATAGAGATTAGCATTTGAATTCATTCATGATCAATTTTCGCATTCTGCAATTCATGGCATATATATCTTTGAGAACCCACCTGTGTGAGTTTTGAGCCTCATAATTTGATATTATTATCAGTTGATTTTCTTTTCTTAAGTGTGCACCTTCATGATTTTGCATCTCTAGAGTTTGCTATTGCATACTAATTGAACTCACATTATGATTTAATCTCAAGTTTTAAAATGATGAAGGCAAATTAGGTTAGCCCTTTAGCTTAAAAAGACCTCCCTTAATATTAAATTCCTTAGTGAGCCAAGTTGAGCCTTTGACCTTTTCTTGTTTGATCAACACAATTCTCAACTTAGCATTCTCTTATTATCATCATACCTGCATTAAGGAATGGAGTTTTATGATATGACAATAGGGTGGTTTATTTCAAAGTGTGGGGTAAGCAAGTAAAAAATAAAATAAAATAAAATATAGTATTGCTATTTGGGGTTGAATGCATACTTTGCACATTGTATTGGATTAAGAGTCAATTATTCTTTTCCTCTACATTTTAAGCTAGATGTTCTATGCAAAATTCATATTTTGTATATATATATATATATATATTAAAAAAATAATTAAAAAATTTTATATGATATAAAAAAAAGAGAGAAAATAAAAAAAAAGTATATATATGTATACAAAATTCTTATATGTTCTAGCATTGGTTATCAAAAGAGGAATGTCGACTCATGTATTTTTCTTAAAGTATGCAAGTATGTGAAGTATTAATGGATTATGAGTATGCCATTTGAGGGAGTTATGAATTTCTTAAGCAAGAGTATTGTCTAATGTAAATACTCCATTTCTTGATGCTCCAGCTTAAATGTCTTTTCTCACACCTTTACCTTAACCCCATTACATCCAAATGAAAGACCTTCGGATTATTTCTTGAGAAAATCAGTGAGGGAGATTGGATAATTAAGCAAGTTTATGGTAGTATGCAGTCATGAGTGGTTTGAGCGATTAACCTTTGAAATCGAGTGAAACACTTAGAAGAGAGATAAGGTTTGTATGTCTGGATTAATGAATGAGTTAAGAAAATCTTGATTGAAGGAAATTGCAAATATTTATGGCTGAGTCTTAAAGGATTTCATCTTATATGCTGAAATTATAGTTAAGGTTGTTTGAGTTTTTAATTTATGCCATGTGAATTTGCTTGAGGACAAGCAAAGTTTTAAGTGTGGGGTAGTTGTTTTATTAGTTTTTGTTATAGATTTGTGTCTTGTTTATTATGATAATTATTGTTTTATTTAGGTATTTTGTTAGTTTTTATCGGTTTGTTTAGTGTTTTCATTAATTTTGGTAGTTTTAGTTTATTTCAGTGTTTATGTTATTTTTGATCTAGTTTTTAGTATGGTGTTTTGTTGGTTATTGTTTATTTACTTTTTGTTTAAAGTTTGTTTGAAGTTTTGTTTTAGGTTAAAAAGCCAAGGAACCAAGACTGAAGGAAAAATGGACAGTAGCTGACAAATGCAGAGGACACGGCCAAGTCACTGGCCGTGTCCCATACCAAGTTAAAGAAGAAGTGCAAGTCACAGAGAAGGACACAAGCAAGGGACACGGCCAAGCTTGTGGCCGTGTCCCTCCAAAAAGGCTCCAACACGGCCAAGTCACTTCAACTTGGCCGTGTATCACTTAGTTCCAAAGGAAAAGAAGATTAAAATTAAACAAAAGCAAACACAGGCAAGGGACACGGCCAAGTCACTGGCCGTGTCCCTCCAAAGACCACCAACACGGCCAAGTCTCATCCAACTTGGCCGTGTCTCTCATGAACCAAAGACGTAGCGGATTTTTAAAGCGGAGAATTCATATAAAAGAGAAAAAGAAGCTAGGGTTTAGGTGGTTGAGATTTTGAGAGCAGATTGAGCCGTCAAATAGATTTAGGTTTTGATAACTTTGTTTTCTTTGATTTTTAATTACACTTTGGATTAAACTAGTTAGATTAGATTGTTCATGCCATTGATACATCCTTCTTGCAAGATTTGAACAAGAGATTTTTCAGAAGCTTTAAGGAGTTTGTAATTTGGTTTTGTTCTTGAACTTATTCTCTTTATTTTCATTGGAATTGTATTTATGGATATTATCATGTCTAAATTGATTTCTTTGAATATTAATAAGATGAGTATGTTTGATAGCAATATGAACTAATTTGATCTAGTCTAGGGTTTGTATGGATTTGCTATGATTGTATGAATTAGTTATTACTCTTAACTCAATTATTTCTTTAAGCCTTTATTGAATGAAATATTGCTAATATATAATTGATTGGCCACCAATTATGTGTTTTAGGTATTAGATGATGGATTGAGAGATGAAGTCTAATGCTAGAACAATTCAATTAAGGACTTAGGTAAATTAGAGATATAACCTAGGAAAAGATTATTTCAATTGGAACAAGATTATTTGAGAGAGGTTTGAATGCGAGAGCTTATTTCCTTTATTCAATTAATTACATTTCGTGAGATTTAATCTTTGAAATTAAATTGGTTAAGAGGAATAACCGTTCATACATATAAGTAGCAGAGAAGTGCAAACCCTAGACCTTTCTATCAAGTGAATCAAAACATCAGCTTAGTTTACTTTTATTTGTTTTAAACTTCAATCAATCTTCTTCGTTAGTTAGCGATTTAAATTTATTCATTACTTGTTATTTATAATCTGATAAGCAATTAGCTACTTTAGCTTCCTTGTGAGACGACCTTGGGGCGATCACCTTTGCTACAACTACCTCGTATGCTTGCGAGTGACGCTTTGTGGTAAGTTAATTCGAGCGCAACAATAATGAAAAGTAGAAATCACTCAAAGCTACATGGGATGACTTTTCCTCAAGTGCAGAAGAAGAAGAAGATGAGGAAGAAATTGCTAATCTATGTCTCATGGCTATTGAGGATGAAAAAGATTCCAATGAGGTAGGTACTCAACCCTTGAATTTAATTGAATACATGATAATGCTTTAGATGATAATGATATGATTGAACATATGAATCTTAGGATAGAAAAATATTTTTCTAAGATGAAATTTTATAAGGATAAATGTTCTAAGCTAGAAAAAGACTTTGTAAGTTTAAAAAATTCTTCCTTAGAATTAAAGACCTCAATTGAACAATTATTGAAAACACTTGATGCTATGAACAAAGATTCACATAGTTTAGAAAATGTGATCAAGGAAAATGAAATTTTAAAACATGAACTAAAGGAAGTTAAAGAGTCAATTTCAAAATTTCATAAAGGAAAAGCAGCATTAGATACATTAATTGATAATCAAAGATCACCTTCCTTGAAACATGGTTTAGGGTTCAATGGATCATCAAATACCCCATCTAGAGCACCCATATTTGTAAAAGCATCTACAACTCAAACCTCTAGTGTTGAAGTTGTAAAGAACACCAATGCACAAACTAACCCTAAAAATCCTAAAAGGATTGCTTTGAGTGCACAAAATTCTAGAATCAAGGTTCCAAGAGCAAATCATGCATTCATGTACACTAGACATGAACACAAACACAAAATTGCACAAAAACCAACTCATATTTGTAATTGTGTGCACAATTCATTGACTTTCCAGAAAAAGGTACATAAATATAGAACACTATATCAATA
Source organism: Garcia nutans (assembly GCA_947685225.1). Lineage (NCBI taxonomy): Eukaryota > Viridiplantae > Streptophyta > Magnoliopsida > Malpighiales > Euphorbiaceae > Garcia > Garcia nutans. The sequence continues at coordinate 21,951,855 of CANTUV010000007.1, read as the reverse complement.
CACATATTGTACGAAATTTGGGCATGAGAGCACATTTTGCTATATTAGGAAGGCCTATCTCAAGTTAGAGGATCCTTCTACTGCTAACCTCCAAGGACCCGACTTCATTTGGGTATGTAAAATAAGATAAACATTATTGCTTTTGTAGGTATGTCTAAAATCTACTATCAATAAGAGTTCTTAGTTTATGGATAGTGGATGCTCAAGTCATATGACGGGAAATACAAAGCTTTTTACAATACCCACTTATAAGTATAGAAGTACAATTACTTTTGGAAATAATGCTAAATGTAAAATTATTTGCATTGGCTCCATTGTCATGCTTGGTGAAAATTTAATTGAAAATGTTTGGCTTGTTGATGGGTTAAAGCACAATTTGCTTAGTGTGAGTCAATTGTATGATAAAGGATATAATTTAAATTTTGATTCCAAAGGATGCAAAGTTACAAATTCAAATGTTGAAATTGTATTCAAAGGAATTAGAATTAGTAACACATATAAAATTGGCATAAATTCAAACAATGCATTTGAATGTTTGATCTCTATTAATGATGATGCTTGGTTATGGCATAAAAGACTAGTACATACTAGTATGGATCATTTGCAATGCATTAATAAAGAAGAGCTAGTTAATGGTCTTCCCAAATTTAAATTTAACAAAGATAGAACATGTAAACCTTGGAAATTTGGTACGCAACATAAAAGCTCATTTAAATCTAAAAATATTTTAAGTACATCTAGACCTTTGGAACTTATTCATTTAGATTTGTTTGCACCTTATAGAGTTACTAGCCTAGGTGGAAAGCTATATACATTTGTACTTGTAGATGACTACTCAAGGGTTACATGGGTAAATTTCTTAACTCAAAAGAATGAAGCTTTTAATCATTTTAAAATATTTGCAAAAAGAGTTCAAAATGAAGAAGGCTAAATGATCACATCTATTAGAAGTGATCATGGCAAAGAATTTGAAAATAGGCGGAAGCGGTTAATACTGCTTGTTATATCTCAAATTGTGTCTATAAAAGACCGTTGATAAACAAAACTTCTTATGAGCTATGAAATAGAAGAAAACCCATAATTTCATACCTTAGAGTATTTGGATGCAAATGCTTTATATTAAACACACAGGATAATCTTAGAAAATTTTCATCCAAATCAGATGAAGGCATATTTTTAGGATATTCATCATTTAGCAAAGCATATAGAGTATTTAATAAAAGAACTCTAGTAGTTGAAGAGTCAATGCATGTTGTCTTTGATGAATATTATAAACTTGATCAAAGAAAAGGTAGTGTTCTTGATGATTTTGTAGATACACTTGAACAAATTCATATTCCAAAGGATAATCATGATGAACAAGATGAGGAGACTCAAGAACAACCTAAGGATTGGGAATACAAGAAGGATCATCCAAAAGAACTCATCATTGGTGAAATATCAAAGGGGGTAACTACTAGATCCAAACTTAAACACTTAGATGTTAATTTTTCCTTTGTTTATCAAATTGAGCTGAGGACAATTGATGAGGCTCTTAGTGATGAATGTTGGGTGATTGTTATGCAAGATGAACTCAACCAATTTAAGAGAAATAATGCATGGGAACTTGTTCCTAGATCTAAGGATCATCCAATTATTGGATGTAAATGGATATATAGGAACAAGCTTAATGAAAATGGTCACATCACTAGAAACAAAAGCTAGATTGGTAGCCAAAGGGTATAACCAAGAGGAAGGCATAGACTATAATGAGACATTTGCCCTCGTTGCTAGATTAGAAGCTATTAGGATACTTCTTGCATTTGCATGCCACATGAATTTTAAACTTTTTCAAATGGATGTTAAAAGTGCATTTCTAAATGGATTTTTCAATGAAGAAGTTTATATTGAACAACCTCCCGGTTTTGAAGATTATAAATTTCAAAATCATGTTTTTAAACTTACAAAAGCACTATATGGATTGAAACAAGCTCCAAGAGCTTGGTACGATAAACTTAGTGAATATTTTCTTGAAAATAATTTTTCAAAAGGCAAAGTTAATACAACTCTTTTTATTAAAAAGAATAGACATAATATATTAATTGTGCAAATTTATGTTGATGACATTATTTTTGGTGCTACTAATGAATCTTTATGCAAAGAATTTACTTCTTATATGACTAAGGAATTTGAAATGAGCATGATGGGTGAACTCAAATTCTTCCTTGGACTACAAAAAATGGGATCTTCATTAATCTATCCAAATACAAGAGGGAACTCCTCAAGAAATTTGGAATGGATGGCTACAAGTCTAGCAAAACTCCCATGAGTACATCTCTAAAGCTTGTCAATGATGAAGTGGTAAGGTAGTAGATGAGAAGAAATATCGAGGCATTATCGGATCTTTACTTTACTTAACTGCATCTAGACTCGATATAATGTACAGTGTTTCTTTGTGTGCTAGATTTCAATCATTCCCTAGGGAATCTCATTTGAATGCTACTAAATGAATTTTGAAATACTTGAATGGCACATTGCATCTAGGACTTTGGTATCCTAGGAATACATCATTCGACATATTAGGTTTCTCAGATGTCGATTATGCTGGTATTCTATTGGATAGAAAGAGCACGACCGGGGCATGTCTTTTTCTTGATGAATTTCTATTTTCTTGGTTTAGCAAGAAACAAGTATCGATTGCTCTATCTACCGCAGAGGCCGAATATGTTACTGTATGTTTTTGTTGTACTCAATTTCTTTGGATGAAACAACAATTATTTCACTGTGGAAAAATATTTGAACACATCCTTATTAAGTGTGATAACACTAGTGCCATAAACTTATCTAAAAATCCAATTCAACACTCTAGGTCAAAACATATAGACATTAGGTATCACTTCTTAAGAGACAATGTCCAAAACCAAAATGTGATCTTAGAGTTCATTGATAAACAAAACCAACTTGCTGACATATTTACCAAACCCCTAAATGAAGAAAGGATGGACTTCATAAAACAAGACTTAGGAATGATGGATGGAAGAACAATTTCATAAGCTCAAAACCACTTGAAAATCTACATTACCTGATCCAAATTTCAAATCATTATCTATTTTTGATCAAATATTTTTACCTTTATCTTTAAAAATATCCTTTGCTTTGAAATTTTTTTATTTTTGATAGTTTCCAGATCATACCAACATTAAGTCTGATTACACTTATTAAAAACTTTTGATTTCAATTTTTTTTTTTTGCAAAAGTATGGCCATAATTTTTATGGTAAGACCGGAATTTTTTAAAATTTTATGACCGTTATAACTAAAAGCCTAATTTTGTTCAGTTCTTACATAGTTTGACCATACTTTTTAATTTTTTTTAAAAATCACCACCGAACTTTTAGAAGTCCGACTGAACTTTTTCTCTGCATTTAAAAATTTTTAGCCATTGGAACTCAATCAAAACGTGTACATTTTGTCTCCATCAGCTATAAACGGCTAGTTTCCATCCAAAACACTAAAATACCCCCACCCCAATATCAGTTTTTACACTCTTTTATCTAATTCTAAACACTTAAAAACTAAAAACACTCAAACTTACTTGTATCAAACCCTTCTCTTCATCTACTTTTCTCTTAAACTAAACAATTACACCTAAAGAACACAAGAAGAAGGTTTCTAGAGCTAAAAAAGGAAAGGGAATTGTTGCCCCTTCTCAATAAGAGGAAGCTCCTAAAAGAAGCCATAAGATAAGGTTCAAGGATGAAGAAGAAACCTAAGCTATGCTATCCTAAAAGATAAACTCATAAAACCAAACCGTCTCTTCTCCTCCCTCACTCTAGAGTAATTAGGAATTGAGAATGACATTAGAAGTTGTCTTAGAACCTTGGGGTGGGAAAAATTTGTGTTCTTGGAGCGTGATGACCTCGGTTGGGAATCCTTGACAAAGGAATTCCTAACAACCTTGGTTGTTAGCAAAAAGAGCACTAATCCCTTAGGCTATTATGGTATTTCATTTAGACTATTCAACCAAGAGTATGGCCTTACCCTAGAAGACTTCTCATCCATTTGGGGCTTTCAAACAGAAGGCATCTCTCAAATCTCTACCTCTCCCCTAGCTCCTGAAGTCCTACTAGAATTTTGGAAAGAAATTTCCATTGAAACCTTTCTCCACAAACAACCTAATGCCAAGAACCTTAGAACTCTTACTTATTGGATGTTGCATAGGATTGTCACCTATACCATTAGTGCTAGGGGTGAGAGCAATGAGAAAGTTACCTAAAAGGACTTACTCTTCCTTTTTTGCTTGATTCGGGGTCAATCCATCCAAACAGAAAAATTTCTTATTGACACTTTCTTACATATTAGGAAACCCAAGTCAGGACTCATCCTACTCTCCTCACAAATCACTCAAATTGCAAAGTATGTTGGTGCACTTACACCATCAAACAAAGAAACCCTCTCTAATCCTCTAAATTCCACCAAAAAATCCATAAACATAGGCTATCTCAAACATGCCATATGTATTAGGGATGATGATGGGAACTATATCTATCTTGTAACACCCCTACATTCAATACATGCACACTACAAACACCACAATGTAGTATATATGCACTAAACATAGGGATGCTACGGATTTTCTTAACATTCAAAACATTTTAAACAATACCATAATTTTTCAATTGTATACATTATAGAAAATAAATGATTAGCTTGTAATATAAAACAAAAATAGATATATAGATATATTTAGTTAATACGCAGCGGGATGTATAAAATATTTACATATATGAAACATTTAATTCCATATTTACAAATGTGCATATATTTACATTATAAATATTACTTTATAAAATATAAAGAAGTAGTACATGATTGGCAAATCTCTTCTGATCTTTAAGTTCCCAAAATCAACTCTTCAAGGTCTATTCTCACTCGGTCTCGATGAACTCTCGGGTTCAACTCTATCAACTCTATCACCTGCGCGATTAAACACTATCGCGCTAAGCCAACGGCTTAGTAAGACAAATCATGCTAATGTTATGCTTTAATGCAATGCAATGCCATACATATTATTAATAAACATGCAACATAGGTGAGAAGCTACATCTTTGAATTTCACCACTCATAATCATATAAGCATATCATATTTCAACATACTTTTACATTTCATAAGTCACAATATATAAACATATTACATTGCAACATCCTTCCATATTCCTCATTTATCAATTATGTTATCATTCATGAATCACGTTAAACAAAGACAAGCATGGGCCCAAAATACACTAATATGCTATTCAATTTTCAGAGTTAATGCTTTGGTTTTGTTATCACATTTATCAATATCATATACCCAACTAGGCTTCAAGGATTAGGTTCAACCAAGCTTCAAGGGGAGCAAAGCATGCTAAGCTTCAACCCAACTTGGCTTCAAGAACAAAATCCAACCTAGCTTCAAGGGTGGTAACATCTCAATTAGGCTTCAAGGATTCAATCCAACCTAACTTCAAGAGATTGTTATACTTATTAGGCATGCCACCAACAACAAACTCTGAAAATGGAATAACACATTAGCCACACAAGACATTTATTATTTAATTATCATTTCCATTCTCAATTCTCATCATAGCCAATAACAATGGCCTCATATCACAAATAAGTTACCATAGCCAAACAAAATGGCATTATATTCCATCACATTACAATACTTCATCTTTCAAATACACAACCATATCCTCAACATATCCATCACATTATACATATAGCATTATTGATATAAACATAACAAAACACATTACTCATCATATATATGATCAATCTCAACTTCATATGCATCATCAATGCAATGTCACATGTATGCATCAACACAAGATTTGTACTTACCTCAATCACAAGTCACACAACTCTAAACACCTTCCTTCTTGCAAAGTTCTTCACTTCACAAATTAGGGCAAAACACCTTCTATCAAACCCTAATCCAAAGAATGATATAATCCATCAATTCCAATACCATTTAATCACTTAATAACTTCATCTTAAACCTTAAATCACAAAATTACACTTCAACATCATTCATTATAGGCCACGGTCGTGGCCACCATAACCACCACGGGCGTGGGGTACAAAACAATTCTGCCACCCAAGCTTCCATCCTCCACGGCCATGGCACCAAAAGCCTACCAATGACCACGGCCATGGCCAATCAAGGCCACGGGCGTGGCATCCAGAAGGCTACTGCCCTCGGCCAAAATCCCATTTCCAAGTCCAAAATTCCAACAAACACCAACCACAAGAATATCTTTGAAAATAATGAAGCAAACACAAGGAAAACATCATGTAACACTTCAAAACCCTAAAACAATTTCAACTCCAACACTTCCAACAACAACACCTCTTAAACTTCTTCACTTAAAATCAAAAACAACATTTAAAAACTCATCACAAACACATTTAATCATCATCTCAACAAACCAAAAATTCATTTCCAACTCCACTTCAAAAGAACAAAAGAAAATCAAGAGAAAGGACTTACCAAAGTTGATGAATTCCACAAATCTTCCACTTAATTCCTTGAATCTCCTTTCAAATTGAGTTTAGAACTTCAAGCCCTCTCTAGCTCTTTCTCTTCTTCAATGGCCAGCACACACATGAGAAAAGACAAGAAAATAAACTCAAGTCAACCACTTCTTCTTCTTTTAATCTCCACCACGCAATTCCTACAAGGAAAATTACCAAAACACCCTTAACCATTTGTTCTAGCTTTTGTCCCTTGCATGCCCATATATGTAATTTCACAACCTCAAATAAAATATCTTCTTGCATTGACTCCCTATTTGACTTATGTATATGTTAATTATATCATCATATAAACAACATATACATTTCTCTCTAAACCCTCTTTTCTATCTCAAAACACATATACACAAACATTTCCTTTCTAATTTCTTTTCTCTTGCCATTAGACACATACATTCTAACCAATTTAAACAACAACAACAACAACAACGTTCAAAACTTCTAGGGCATATATGGGGATATTACATATCTACTAGGAGCACTAGGTGCTAGGGTTCAACAAAGGAAAAAACCTAGGATTGTAGAGGAAGGTGAGAAGACTTTCTAAATAGAATTCCCTAGAACCCCAACTCCTAGACCTCAATCCTCCATCCTTCAAATTCTTCAAGACATCCAAGGAAAAATGGGCTCACAAAGCTCAAGTATAGACAAGATCACTAGTGACGTCTCTCGTCTTCATCTTGACATTCAAACCATCCAAGAAGCATTAGTTTACCAAAATGCTTTGAATATGAACCTAGCTTGTCACCCTCTATCCATGGCTCCTATCCTCAAGAAGAATAAGGAGAAGCTGCTGCCTCTTAACCAAGAGAAGGAGATCATGCAGAAGAGGAACATGAAGAAGAAAAGGGAGATGAAGAAGAAGAAGAGGATGAAGGAAGTGATAATGATAATTAGAATGTTGTTTCTTAGATTTCTTTTGTACTTTTGATTTTCCATCTAATGAAATTATTGTTGAATCTTGCTTAATTGTCTTTCAATACATTCTTTATGTTTCCTTTACTTTTACCTTTGTCAAAGGGGGAGAACAATACTTAAAATCGAATAATAAAACTTAAAAACATGAATGCAAGAAATTAAAAGTGCATAAATTACATTTGACTGAGAAAGATAAATATAACATTCATTAAGGGGGAGCATACTAAGCATTTGTTATACATTTTTAAAGTTTTTAAATTCAATTCAATTGCCAAAGTTAAAAAGGGGGAGATTGTTAACCAAACCCTCCTATTTTTTTATCTTAGGCAATCAAATTGAATTTACCTAACACTTACACCAAGTTTCATTTTACAGGAAGTTAATTCTTTTAAAGAAATATGAAAAGTCCGATTAGACCATATAAAAGACCGACCATACCCTTGATGACTAAATGAGTCAAAAAGACATAGAAGGTTTCACAATGGAGAGTACTCCCAAAATCTCACCATACCGTGTAAAGTCCGATCGTACTATGTGTCATACCGACCGGAGCACGGATGACCAAAAGAGGTAAATCACACAAAAGAATTCATGGTCAGAAGTACTCTCATTTTCTTAGAGTACCATAAAAGTCCAACCGAACTCAAGAAAATTCCGACTGGACCTTACAAGACAATTTTCCCTCAAAACATCCAATAGGTTTTCCGGTTGAAGGTAAACCCAAGAATTGGATGGACCAAGTAAAGTCTGACCGGACTGGATGCAAGCTAGATTGGACTATTTAAATATTACTCAAGTCAGAAGCCATTACATCTCCACTCAATAAGTGAAAGCCACGTGGACCAGCCGTTGGAAGAGCATTAAGCAGAAATTCAATTACTCCGACTGGACCATACCTTATTCCGATTAAACTACTGTACTTTCGATCGGACCATGAAGATTCAGACTAGAAAATTACTCTGGCAGAGAAATTAGTGAAAGACAAGAACTAATCATATTGGTCCCAACTTCAAACGGCTAATTCTTGGCTTGAAGGCTATAAATACCTTATGTAACTTCATCATTAAGAAGTTTTTTTTTATTGTAATTGCCTCCTTAAACATATTTCTTTCTTTTACATCAAAATCAACCTTTGTATTAATTGAGTATTGAGTGTGAGCATTAAACACCATCTTAAGTTTGAGTGTGAGCTTGGAAACACTTAGATTGTCAGAGTAAGCCTGGGAAAACTTTTTATAAGGGTTATGAGGAAGTGATCTCAAACCATTGTAAGTAGTTTGGTGTGAGCTAAAACAATATACCAAGTTAGAGTTAAACTTGTAAAAACTCAAAGCTAATGGAATCTTAACAAGTTGTTAAGAAAGTTGATGTAGGATTAAGGTAAATCCGAACCACTATAAATCTTGTGCTCCATCTTCTACTTAATCTTCTTCTACACTCTCCATACTTTCTTTTTAATCTTTGAATTTTTAAATTGATCATCATTTCTTAAGACTAACCAATTTACCCTCCCTCTTGGTTACTATCTTGGGACAATAATGGAAAAGATTAAATGTGAAATACTATGAAAATATGAGGTGGTGGTGATCATGATAAGATTGATCACTTAGAAATTGTGACAATGTGATGTAATGTGAAAGTAATTAAGAATTGAGTTGATCACTTTAAAATGTGAAAAGGTGTTATGTTGTTACCCTATATAATTACTTGTCCAATGATATTGAGAATGACATTACATGCATTGATAGACCTAAGCAAGACTAGGTCTTGACCTGAGCAGAGCTAGGTCATGTGATGAGATTGAGATTGAGAATGGACACGAGTAAAGCTGGGCCGTGAGATTGATATTGTGATAACTGGACTTGCTTATTGTATTTGTGTGTTTGGGCCCAAAGTGTATGTGTGTGGAAATGTTTTATGTATGTGGCTTATAATTTGAGTGTAAAGATGTTGCATGAGTAATATAAGTAATGTTATGAGAAAGTACCATCGTATCTGATTTATGTATGTTGTATTTGAGATTGTGTACCAATGTAGACCCTTAATTTTGGCCCTAAATCAGCTTAATTCTAATTAAGAGATCTGAATTAAGTCTAATCCAATGAGGTCCAAATTAAACCTAATTTGGTCTAATTTTAAAAGCCCAAGCCGACTCTAGTCTGATTTAGCGAAGCACTATTCTAAGCAGACATGAGCCAGGCACTATGCCAAGCAGACATGAGCCAGGCACTATGCCAAGTAGACATGAGCCTAGCTCATTTCAACTTGGACACTCCAAGCCGACATTAGCCGAATCCATGTAAATTTAGACACTCCAAATTGACATGAATCCTAATTCGAAAAGAATTTAGCCAGCCATTCTAATTTCGTAATCAAGTTAGACTTTGGAATAACCCTCAGATTAACAAAATTAAGGTTGAAAGTTAACCAATTTTTGCCTATAAATAGACAATTAAACATAGAAAGAAGAGAGGAACAATCTACAACTATCAAACAGCAGACAGAGTAATTAGCACGGATTAGCAATTAAGTAAGAACTATCAACATAATACACTAAAGGCAGTAACCACTATCTTGATTTTGTTCGGTCAAAATTCTAAATTGGTGTAGGCAGCATCTTGGATCAACGTATAATTTGGTGGAGCCTTCAACTTAGGTTTTGTTTTCTAAACTCTTCAAAATCATAACAAGTCCCGTTTATTAATGTCATGAAATTCATACTTATTATGGTTTTGCTTAAATATGTTTAGTGAGTTTTATTTGATAATGACATCAATGTATGCCTACTGTATCTTCATTTAAATATGTCCAGTAGCCATGTCCCATGCAATTATTTACCAAGAATCAATTTTAAAGTGGCCTTAAAGTTTTTTCAATAATCTATGTTTTTATAAAACCCTAACTTTGATTTCTAAAAACAAAAACCCTAAGCCTATTTTCCTAAATAATTAAAACCCTAATCTATTTTTCAAAGTAATCTAAGCCCTAATCTATTTTCCAAAATAATCTAAACCTTAATTCTCAAAAAATCCAAAACCTAAACCCTAATTCCATCCCTAATTCTTAAAAACCTTAATTCCAAGAATCCTTAACTCCCAAAATCTTAATTCTAAAACTTTAATTCTTAAAACCCTCATTCCGAAAAACACTAAATTCCAAAACCCTAAAACTTCATCCAGTAGCTATAACCCTAGTTCCCAAAACCTTATCCAGTAACCAAAACCAATATCTCAAAGCCTAAAGCCCTAATCCCTAATTTGTGAAACCAAGACCTTAATTCCAAAAAATTAAAACCCTAATTTCCAAGTTCAAAACCCTAATTTTTTTATTAAATGATTTAAACCCTAGTTTTGATTATTTAATTTCTTTTATTTGGTGAATGATTTATTTAGTTTGGTTTATAATGGATATTTTATTTTTAATTTTTATGTTTGAATGGTTTAACTGGTTAGTTGTTTATTTGGAGTTATAAAAGGCATGTTTCAACCTTATGGGTGTCTTATTTATTTAATTTGTTTCTTTTATTTTTACTTTTAAGGATTAATGTAATGGGGCATGTTTCCACCAAATTGGTGGGTGTCCTATTTTTTCTTATTTGTATTTTAGACTTTGTGACCAATGTAAGGGACATGTTTTCACCTTTTCGGTGGGTGTCCCATTTTATTTAAGTTGTAAGAATATTTAAATATTTGTAAGGGCATGTTTTCATCCTTGGATAGATGGCCATTGTGTTTGATTGGTTTAATAATATGATGATTGTTTATTTTATAATTGCATGTAGTATGGATAATATCATAATGCTTAAGAATTTAATAATATTTAGATCTAAAAATTAGGCTGGTTTTAATGAACCGGGCACTATGGGGGCACTGGGTCATTCTAACCTTCCCCATGCGTACCCAACTTTCTGAACACTATAGGAGGTTGGAGATTTCTTAGGAATCGAGTCATCCACCCCTTTCTTTTTTTCTGCCCTTTCGAGTGGCAACTCCATTTTCTCCGGGTTTAGGCCCGTATTCTCTAAGACCCGGAGTCTAACAGTGCCGAAGTCGCAAGAATCATTCCACATGGGAGTAGGGGTGAAAATCTCCACTCACAACGACTAGGTTGTATGGCTTAACACAGTTGCTTGAATCTCGTGGGTAAGAGAATTGTTGATTAGAGGGATCCTGGTTTGCATACATGTATAGTTATAGTTTTATGCGTTTTGGTTTATGTATAAGAGTTTATAAAATTTGTGAACATTTTAAGGATTTGGGACAATTATATATATATATATTTAAGTATGACCATTAATGTTTTGAGTTATGCTATTTGTTTGTATGTTAACGAAGTGTTGGTTTGGAGTATGGTTGAAAACTCTATTTTAGGAGTGTTTCAAAATTTTATATAGGTTGTGTGGTCATTGAAATTGGGATTTATTAAAATTTTAGATAAAACTCTGGCGAAATTTTTTTTCACAGAATTACTTTTATAATTTGTTAATTTATTTTAAATATTAAAATGATGGTTTTATATATAAATATTATAGTACCTTTATATTTTAAGTACGTATATTATATATATGTGGGCATATGTATTATACGTATTTAGGGCATAATAGTGTTACTGTTGTAGTGTGATTTCAATGGATTTGTTTAGTTTAATTTATCATGTTTTTAAGATGTGTTTAATTGATTAATGAATTGAAAAAGAGATTAAGTAAATACCTTTTTTTGACGTCTTGATCTTGGAGGTGGGTCTTGAAGCGCCTTTTAGAACTAAAGTTCCTCCTTAGGAAAACTTCAATTTGGTGAAGATAGGCTAGGTGATGAGCTTGAAGGGCGTAGTCCAACTCCACATTAAAGTAAAGGAAGTTGAAAGTTGAGTCCAAAAGGGTCGTTTTATTTTAATTAATTGAAAGCCAAGTTGGAATTAAGTTAGTATTAGTGGTTTCACATGCCAAGATTTTTTTACTACCCGAGCTAACCAATAAGGCAAGCCTTAGGCGGTTCAAAACTAAGGAAGAACCTTTTCCTTTAAAGAAAGTAAAAGAGGGAGAAAGAGAAGAGAAAATAACAAATAAGCATTACTTGCATTTGGATGTGACATGAACTATGGAGAAGACTTGCTGTTTATAAAAAAACCATGGGGAGTCGAAAAACCAAAAATCTATTATGAGATTTGAAACTCGGTGCGGCATCCACCAAGAGGAAGTGCAATGGGCCGCTAGGGAAAGCGGAGGCCACCTTTTTGCAGACCGACCTCCTTTTGCCATTTTGTGCCAATTTGACCTTTGATTCTCGCAATTTTAATTGTGTTGGATTTATTGTCTTATTGGCTTCACTTCATATTCAAAATTTAGAGTTCACAACCTTATTCATCGTCATCTTAAGCACAACTATATTACTTTGCCTTGAACAAATTAAGCATATTGATAACTTTACCAAGTCGCATTCTGTTTTGCGTTTTCACTTTGTAGTTGGCAAACTCTTAATGTTTGTAGATACCACATTATGAATTTGAGGGGGAAATGTTAAGAAATACATGGTTGTTTCATTTACTTGTTTATAAAGAGTAAAATAATTTTTTCAGTTTCCATAATTTTACTTGTATATAGTCTCTTTTTATTTATGCTAGATCTATTCTGAATCACATAATGGAACTCTAGCCTCCTTTTTTTGGTATTTCTCTTTATTTTATTAAGTTATTTAACAAAATCAATACTATTTAATATTTGTGATGCATTATGTATGAGTATAAATGTAATTATTTAGATGATTAGATATGATTCAATAACCACCAATGTGGATCGACACAAGTAGTATGGGACTTGTTGCCCCTTAAGTAAGGTTTCGGGTTTGGGCATTATAAATAGAAAAAAAAAATCTATTTGGAGAGCTGCCTCCTTTAGGACCTAACAATACTCGAATATGGATTAGTCAGACATATCATAGCGGATAGTTCAATAAAAAAAAGATATGATTCAATAACCAAAATTTGTTATTTACAATAAGCACGTCTAACTATTAAATTGGTCCATTGCATTGTTTTAGTATATAAATTAAATATAAAATACATTTTTTTGGATTAATTAAAAATAATTTCGATTAAATATACAAATTTATTCAAAACATTCTTAATCAAACAAAAAAAAAACAGAAAAGAAAAGATTGTGTTGGAGATCTAGTTTTATATAGCTAATGGCCATCGTTTTCAACATATCGTGAATAAAAATCTACATTTCAATTTTTAGAAGAAACGTGAGCATGTAGGTATTGTTTTCTCGATGGTTTCCACTTAATTTTGGTGGTCACGTTTTTGCATACATGACCAATCATTGCAATTGCATTGCACCTCAAGATACATTATCAACACAACTGGTTTTCCTTTTCCTAGAAAAGAAAAGAAAAGAAAGGATCCAACAAAATTGCTTGCAAATTTCCAAATAGGACTGCAGAGAAATTAACCAATCCAAATAAATTAAATTCATCCAATCCAACAAAAATAAAAATGATTATCTAGATTGTTTTATGGATGATTTCGATTTTAATATTTTCATAAATTGAATATTTGATATAGTTTTAGTTTTAATATTACATTATAAAATTTATTATTATCATGCTACAGAATTTTAATTACGCAACATGAAATTTGCACTATTTTTATGATATTGACAGGATTGATTATTTTAGTATTTATTTTTTTTCGACAAAATTTTAATATTTGCTGAATCATGTATCATTCCTTGAGACATTTTATTTTACTTATTTTATAGACTTTGTTAGTTGCTATCCCACTTGTTTTGCTTGGTTTTGTACTTTATTTTTTCTTTTAATTTTAATATTTCTTTAGACTCAAATATTTATTGAATTCAGCGAGAAAATGTCAATCTAATTGAGATGTTCATATATACTTGATCAAAAACAGAGTCAGAGCACAGGTGATATGTTCTAATAAAAGAAAATTGATATGTGAATATTGTGGAATATACATATGTATATTAGTAAATAAATAAATAAATAATAAAATTAGTAACTTTTAACCTCAATAAAGTAAAAGAATAATAATAAAGTAAATGCCATAAAAAAACATTCTTATTCAGCTTTAGCGAGCTTAAGGCACAAGATTTTAAGTTAAAGTAGAATAATTAGGATATATCTATCATATTTAAAATGACTGTGGGATCAAAGCAAGAATACCTTTTTATTAGGTAGAAATATATGTATGTATGTATGCATGCATGCATGTATATATGTATAAGCATGTGTATGTGTGTGTGGACCATTTTATTGCAATTTTTGGGTTTAATTTGTTGAATAAATAATACAAAAGATCACGAAAAATATGTAGTCAATTATATCCCTAAGTGAAAGGGAAATTCAAATCTTGGATTTACCAAGAGATTCTACCTTAAAAGTTTCAAATTTTTGTGTTCTTTTTTTTTTTTTTTTTTCATCATACGAAAAGTTTTATTAATAAGAACATAAACATTACAAATAATTTGGAGAGTTGAAGTGAACAAACAACTTTAAAAAGAACATAGCAGGTCACACAGGTACAAACAAAATAAATGGAAGTATTGAAACAAAAGATCAAAACTAAAAACTGAGGGGCAAAGCGTCAAATAAAGCTGATAAACTCTTATTGCCAAATCTTGAGTCATTTGGGAGTTAAAAAATCCTAGAATCCACATTTCAAAATAGACAATGTTTGTTGTTGTGTGCTTATAACCACCAATTGAGTTTTAAAACTCAGAGAAAGAAAGGACAGTGATAAGAAAATATTTTTGCCCATTAATTTTTCAAACCACTTTCTCAAACCCATCATCTCTTCATCTAGAAGAGGGACATGTGAGGTAGCATCATAGATAGTGAAAAATCTTCCTTTAAAGAAGAATCTAAATTTGATTTATAAATAGATTTATAAATAGATTTCAAGTAATGTTAACTTACAAATGAATTATGCGCTTGGAAAAATACAACTGAAAATGTAAACTAAATTGAATTTCATATTTTTATATTTGTAATAAATTAATGAATGATTTATTTTTATTCTTATTTTATAAATGCCTTTAGTATAATAAATATAATTAAAAATAATAAAAAATAAATATATAATCATATAATTAATATTTAATTTGTAAAATATAATAAAAATTTGTTGAATAAAGACAAATGATAGATTTAGAGAGAGAGAGAGAGAGAGAAAGAGAGTAGTAAAAAGAGAAATTCAACTAGTCGTGTGCCCGCACTATTATGCAGATATAATTTTTTAATTATATTATAAAATATATATATATATATGATATTTTATATTTATATATTAATAATTTATTAAATATATAATATTTTATCTTCATATATTAATAATTTTAGTCATTAAATTTTAGATTTAATATAATCAACAATTATTAATATAGTTTTAGAAAATAAAATTAAAATATGATCCAATTTTTTATCTTTATATATAAATGGTTTTATATAGCAAATTATAATACATAAATAGTGTAAAAATAGATAAATAACTATAAAAATGTGATATTTTTATATTGTATATATATATATATTATGTAATATCTACTTTTATTTATTTTTTAATTTAAATCAATAAATTTCTTATATATAAGATATTTTATCTTCATATATTAATAATTTGTCAAATATATGATCTGTTATTTTAAAATAGATTATTCTTATTACATACACAAAAAATAAATATATACATAATATGTATAATATATATACAACAAAAGATAACATATACACAACATACCTCACATACATACATCATCTATATAGTATTTACATAATTTATTTAATATTTTTTTACTTTATTTTTTTAAATTTTATATACACACAACATCCATACAATATACATAATAAATATATAATAAAAATATATCATCTACATAATATTTATAATATGCACATAATATACACTCAATATACACTCAATATCTGCATAATAAAATTAATATATTTTAAATTCTTTTATATGTATAATATGTAAAATTTGTTTAAAAATAAATTTAGTAATTTTTATTAATATATTTTTATATATTTTACTTTTTTAAATATTTTTTAGTGTTATTTGTTATTTATAATTAAAATTAAAAATTTTCTTTATAAAATTTTTTTAAATTCCATTAGTTGAAAATATATTTTAAAATATTAATTTTTATTATTTTATTGAAATATATTTATTTAAAAGTAAAATTTAAAAAAATAAATTTTTATAGTAAAATATTACTTGAAATGAGAGAAGATATATTTTTAAAAGAAAAAATTTTATTTTAATAAATAACTATTCGTATACCTGCTTGATGTGCATATATAATTTTTTACTTATATTATAAAAATTTTATTATACATATGATATTTTATATTTATATATAAATAATTTATTAAATATATAATATTCTATCTTCTTATGTTAATAATTTTAGTAATTAAATTTTAAATTTAATATAATCAATGATTATTAATGTAATTTTAGAAAATAAAGTTGCGATGTGATCTAATTTTTTATCTTTATGTATAAATAGTTTCATACAATAAATTATAATATACAAGTAGGTAAATAACTATCACACATTATATTTTTATATTGTATATATATATTATATAATAATCTACTTTTTATTTATTTTAAATTTAAACTAATAAATTTTTTATATATAAGATATTTTATCTTTATATATTAATAATTTATCAAAAATATGACTTTTTATTTTCAAATTGATTAATAGTTTCAATTAAAAATTTATTAATAATAATTAATTTATTAATAATTTATTAAATATATAATCTTTTATTTTCATATATTGATAGTTTTATTTAAAATATTTATTAATAATTTATTAAATATATGATTTTTAAACTTTCTATACTAATATTTTTAATTATTAAATTTATATTAATAATTTATTAAATAAATAAAATTTTTATTTTCATATATTAATAATCATAAATATTAATATTTATTAAATACATTATTTTTATTTTTATAAATTAATAATTTAAGTTAAAAATATTATTCATATATTATATTCGTATATTGATAAGTTTTTTTTACTAATTTTATTATATAATTATATTAAAAATATTAAAAATATCAAAAATTATATATTTTATTATTTAATTTTTAAAAATTTTAAAATATATAAATTAATTATTATGATAGATAAATTATTTAATTTATAATTAATTTATATATTTTTAACCTTTAAAATTTATTTTAAAAATATAAATATATTATTAAATTAATATGAAACTAATTTATATTTTATAAAAAATTATATATTTTATTATATATTTTTTAATTCTTAAAAAAATCTATAAATTATTCATTATTATAAATTAATTCATTCATTAAGAAAGTTAAGAGTCATATTTTTTTAGCTTTTCAAAATTTTTAAAATATATAAATTAATCAATAATATTTAATTATATTAATGTGTAATTAATTTTTAAAAATTAAAGTCACAAATATAATTTATTTAATTAATGTTATGAAATTATATTAATGTATAGTTATTTATTAAAAGATTAATAGTCACAAATATAATAAATATTAAATTTAAAATTTATATAAAATATTAAAAATAATTAAAAATAAAAATAAAAAAAATATTTTAAAAAATTAATAATGTGTCACTTTTTTAATATTTTTTAATCTTTGGCTTATATATATATATATAATACAGATACAAAATTCTCCAAATTTTTATTATGGTCACTCATTCTCTCTCATATTTTTTTTGGAGCAAATTGCATAAAAAATCCTCCTGTTTTAATGCTTTTCACGCCGTCATTCCTTCGTAACTTTCAATTTGCAATACCAATTTTTTTTTTTTTCAAAGTGAATTACTTTTCGCTTTTAAAATAAAATAAAATATTATCAAATTGATTTTTCTGATTATAAATATCTCTCAAAACTTTTAAATAGAATAAATTTAATTTTTACTTTTTTCTTAACAAAATAAACTAATTTTTTATTTTTAAAATAAAATATAATCTATTTAATTTTGTGCTTTTTAAAATATATTATCTCTGTTTTTTAAATAATTTTTCTTTTTTAATAAAATTTAAAAAAATAATCAATTTAATTTTTATCTTTTTAATTATAGTATCTCTAAATTTTTTAAATAAAATATATGTGATTTTTAATAAAATTAAACCAATTTTTTGGATTTTTTAAAATAAAATACAATGATTTTTATTTTTTATTTTTTAATTATAATATTTAAATTTTTTTTAAATAAAATAAAATTAATTTTTTTACATGATAGAGATGGTAATGATGCATAGCAGGGACAGGGAACACAATCACTATCCTCATTCCTGTCTTGGCGGAGAATTTCCATCGCCATCTCCAACTCATAAATGGAGATAAATTTACTCTTTCCTTACTCTCATAGGGATTCCCCTAGGGATAGAAATCCATTCAGAAAAATTTTATTCATTTGATTTTTTGAATTAAAATTCAATACTGTAAAAAAAAATTAATAATCTATAATAATTATATATTCAACAATATAATAATCCAATAATTATATATAATAAAATTTAAAAAATAAAATAAAATTAAAAAAAAATATATCAAGTTAAATTTATTTCATATGTATAAGTAACTAAGATATAACATATACCATATATATACAATATTAATAAATATTATAAATACTGGGGATATATTTATATAATATTAATATATATTATAAATACTGGGTCTCCACTTGGGCAAGAACATGGTCCCTGCATATAGGGAATATACTTCTTATTTCTGCCCCCTTCCGTCATTAGGAAGAAAATTCTTTCCATTTCCATCCTGGTAAAGAAAGAATAACAGAATATTCCTACTTCATTCAAAACAAATACCCGTAAAGAATAAGAATTTCCTATTCTGCCGCCAGCCTTAAGAGAAGGGAAACAATAAAGCGAAATTGGTCTAAATTACACTAATTCCGCATCATTGTTTCAATTTCTTAATAGCAAATACAGCAATAGGGCCATCGGCCACACTTACCCATTGTATGTTTAGAGAGAAGTTTTACATTTGTGTTGGAAAGAGTATATTATAATTAAAAAAAACTTAGGGGAAAATATAAAAAATAATCCTTTTATTAAAAGAAATCTTGTATTGCTTTTAAATATTTATAATTTATTTGTTAGGTAAAATATATTAATCTTATTGTAATAATCTGGCATAAAATATCAATTGAAATTGATTTTTTATACAGTATTCCACCAAATGCCACATTGAATTTAACAAAATAAAAATTTTAATTACTTAAAGTATAAAAAAATTTATAAAGTGAAAGTTCCACTTATTCAAAATTTCCTCGAGTCTCCGATAAAATAACTAACCTACGAAACCTTCATTTTAAGGGCCATTGGCCATTGTTATAGCTTGATGGGGTTAAACTTTAGATAAAGGCCCAATTTAGTCTCTGGAATATTTATATAAATTTAAATTAGTCCCTATAATTTTTTTTTAGATAAACACATCCTTTTTCTGTTAAAAGCAGTTCAAATTACCTTATTTTTTACGGTAAGATTAACATCCGTTAATACAGGCTGAGTTGAAGTTTTATGGATCCCACCATATGCTTACAATTTTAAAAAATATATTAACGTGTCATATTGTTATTGGCTATATTTTTTTTGCTGGCAAATACATAACTATTAAACATATAACTCGTGAATTTCCTCTTCCCATTCCAACTTAAGCCCGCCTTCAATATATATATATATATATATATTCTATCTTATAATTTAAAATCGAAGCAAAAATAATATTTATACTACAGTGATATACTAAATATATTCTTAATATTTTTTTTAAACAACCTTGGTATCTATTTTATAATTTAAAAGTGAAGTAAAAATACTATTTATGCTATAGTGGTATACCAAATATATCCTTCATATTTTTTAGGCTATCTTCATATTTTTTTTAAACTAAATTTTATTTGTATTTTTTTTTAAAATTAGTATATACTACAATGGAATACCAAATATATCTTTCATATATATATATATATATATATTTAAACCATCTTCATATTGTTTTACTAAATTTTGTTTGTATTTTTTTAAAAAAATTAATATAAGATTTTATACTAAGTTATATATTTTACCTATTTATTACATTACGAGCTTGCTTAGTTTGAATTGTTACTGGTAGTTACTTTATAGACATAACACTTTATTTTTTTTTTAGCCTTGTGTAATTAAAAAAAGTTCTTATAAGAAGTGATATAAATAATTAATAAATAAATAATATTATTGGAGAAAGTGATGAGCTCATAATTATCAAACACTACTTCAAATTTTGCTGCATAGGTATGAAAGGGGGAGAAAACCTGATTCCCCTAAAACCTAAATCATGCATAGATTACTAGATTATTCAAATTAAATTGCAAAGGGCAGAATTGCGTACCTGACATCATCGTATGTTGATGCTGAAGACGATTTGGAGTTTGTCGCCTTCCAGGGGATACACACTTTAAGTTTAGCGGAAGCACTACTGAAGGAACGTAATGTTCTCTCAAAATTGTTATGTTCCCCTGGAGACCACGACCCCTTATTTATAACTGATGATGATAGTTTCTATTTTGGTCCTTCAACAAAATAGAAACTCTTATCGGTCTCTACACTTATAATCCTATTACGAGTAGGACACCTCAATAATCAACAATCCTTATTTGATCATAACTTTAATTTGACTATTTTAATTTGACTGCAATACATATTTAATATTTAAATATATTTAGCCCACACTTATGATTAATTAGAAGATTAATTTTAACAATTTAAAATTAATTCTAACAAGGTACACTAGTATTAGCCACATTAGCAAAACTAATATAATTTCTATGAAGCTGAAAGTAAATAAATACACTAATAAAACAAAGATTTAGAGAAAAAGGAATAAAAGTGCGAGATCTGGATATTAAACCAAACTGACATTGGAGCTCAAACTTTCAATATGAGCTTTTCTTTAAAAAAAAAAAAAAGAGTAAAGAAGGTAGCTCAAGAGGCAAAAAGTTAATAATAGATTGCAAAAGAAAGGCAAATAAAAAAGACAATTATCAGAGAAAAAAGAGTTCAACGGATTAGTAAGTATAATTAATTTTTATTATATTTATTATTATAATAAAACTTTTATTTTATTGTGATGGGAGCTTTTACTTTTATTTTTCTCAGTTCTACGATAGAGTGTTTATAATAAGAAGTTGATTATGATTATGAGATTAAATTACCGAGGAAGCATTTATTTATTTATTTATTTTTACAGTTTTTATCTTCTATAACATCTACCTGCTAATAAAATATGAAAAATTGAGTTTTACAAATAAATAGTCTCAGACAAATGAATTTTAACTGATTTTTATTTGTATTTTTTTTAAAGTAAGACTATAATTTAATAAATATTAAAAGATGTTTTAAAATTTTAATTTTTTAAAAACAAAGTTAATATAAAAAGTTCATATAAAAATAAATAGTAAACAAATGAATAATAAATTACTGTTTAACACAAAAAAATATATGAAACAATAGATTAGAGGAAATATTAACACAAGAAATAGAAGCCATTGCTAAACATATTTTTTTTTTTGTTATTTACTTAGGAAACTGAATAAAAATTTATTTATAAATAAAAGAATACAAAATTTAATATAAATTAAGTAATTTTCTATAAATATTTTTTATCGTATTATATTATTTATAGATATCTCAAAGTAATACGAGGGTTTCTCTCTGGGGTTGAGGGCCTAGCCTAGTTGGTTAGTGCGCTGTGAAGTGTCCAGTTGGTCACGAGTTCGATTCCCCATTCCGTCACCTTTGTGGTGAGTGTTGATCATCCTTGTGATGAGTGTTGATAGGGGAGGACTACCCCCTATTGTGTAGTCCATGGGTTAAATCCCTCCGATGAATTTAAAAAAAAATACAAGGGTTTCTCTCTAGTTTAAAATAATAATAAATCTATCTTCCTCGTATTCTACCTTTTTATATCAACAATTCTACCTTTTAAATTATAATTTATTTTTTACTGGCTATTGTTAAAATTTTAGAATCGTGGTTTGTGGGTTAATGGAGTCAGGGCAAGCGATGGTGCTGGGCAGGTTTTAACTCTGTTGAGAAACTTACTAATTTTTTGCTCAATTTTGAATTTTTTTGGAAGTGGATTACTGCGTTGATTTTTTTTTTATTGTTAGCTGAGTTTGATAGTTTAAATTTTGTTTTTGTTGTTAGTTCTAATTTTTTTTCTCTATTTTCTCAACAACCAAACAGGAGTAGAAGGATTTGAAATTGACTGCTCCTTAACATAGCAATAACACTTTCGTCAAGTATAAAATTCTCATTTCCCTAATGAATCTAAGATAAGAAAATATCACAAATTTCCTATCCCCATCCTTCTCAGTAACTAAACATCCCATAAACAATTATACCTCTTTTTCACCGATTCTTCCAAGTCAACTCATAGCAGCACCCAAGACCATCAAATTACAGCTCTTTGCAACTTCAAGTGATTTACTTTAATTAAATCAGAGCACCTTTCTTTCTATAATTAAAGACTTTTGCAAGCAGTACAAACCAGATATATTGGTGCTGTTGAAAACTAGAATCAGTGATTCTGCAGCTGACAATGTTATAAAGAAGTTGTGCTATCCTTATTCCTTTAGAGTGGAGGCAATATGATTTGCGGGTGGAATTTGGATTATGTGGAGAGCTGCTACAGTGAAAATTCTGTCTTACATGCACCGTCTAGTGACTATGAGCATAAAAGGAAATCAGCTTCCTGAGTTTATTTTCATAACAGTTTATGCTGACCCAAACCATTCCCTTCGTCGAAGATTATGGGGAGAATTAATTGGGATATCTAAGTCCATTTTGAGTCCATGGTGGTTGATGGGGGAATTTAACGCCATTCTCTCAGCTAATGAAAAGTGTGGGGGTCACGGAAAGGTAGTAAACCTTGTGATTTATTTACTAGTTATATTAACAGAAGTGGTTTCCTGGATTTGGGCTTTCAAGGGCCAAAATTCACATGGAAGAGAGGTCTTCTTTAGGAGAGAATTAACAGAGGACTTTGTAATTTGGGATGGAAGGGCATTTTTTATCAAGCAATTTCACATCGTCTTACTAGGGTGGGTTCTAATCACAGACCTCTATTGTTATCTTTAAACTTTTATCAGAAAGCAAGCGGTTCAGCTCCATTCCATTTTCTTGCTCCATGGCTTTTGTACAAAATCTTCAATGCTTTTGCTAGATCCTCTTGGCAAAAGGAGGTGGATATTGAAACTGCCATGTCTGAGTTCACTGTTAAAATTTCCAAATGGAATAAGGAAGTCTTTGACAACATCTTCCGTAGGAAAGACTCTCTCTTAAGACGGCTTCTAGGTATTGAAAAAGCACTTGAACAAAAGGAATCTCTATACCTAAGGAAATTGGAAAAAGAGATTGGATTGGAGTCTGAAAACATTCTTTTATAGAAGGAATTACTATGGAAACAAAAGGACTGGATTAAAAAAGGAGATCGCAGCACAAGATTTTCCATTTTAAGTACAAAATGAAGAAGAATAAGTGATTGGTCTAAAGACTACAACTAACTGATGAGAGTTGGTCTGATGATCAAATGGTTCTTAAGCAAGAAGCAATGTCCTTTTTCTCTAATCTGTACTAGAAGGAATTAATTTACGCTCCAATATATCCTATCAGAGGCTATTTTCCTTCTCTCACTCAGGACCGGGTCTCAACATTGAATCTAGACGTCTAGTATGCAACCTTACAAAGCATCAGGTGTTGATGGGTACTATGCTAGATTTTTCCAAAACCAATGGAACATAGTGAAACACTCTATGGTGGGATTTATTCGCTCCTCCCTCTTAGGAGCTCCTCTAAGTTGAAACATTTGCCAATCTTTGATCACTTTGATTCCCAAAATAGATAGGCCAACCTCTATCATCAACTTTAGACCAGTCAGCTTATTGTCGGTGGTCTTTAAGGTATTGATAAAGGTCATTACAAATAGACTAAAACCTCTTTTGCCGATCTTAATAAGCGAAAATCAAGCTAGATTTGTTCCAAGAAGATAGATAACTGACAATATCATCGTTAACCAAGAAGTAGTGCATTCAATGAAATACAAACAAGGAAGAAAGGGATGACTCTTGGTGAAAGTTGACCTCGAAAAAGCCTGTGATAGTTTGCGTTGGGATTTCATCTTCGATATGCTAACAGAAGCTGGTATCACAGATAAAATCATCCAAGTTATCATAAATAACTGGGAAGCATGTAATACCAAGGTACTTTGGAATGGAAAAACCTCCTATAGTTTTAGCCCTTCCCATGGAGTTAGACAAGAAGACCTTGTAATGATCAAGATGTTAAACAGGGACGTTTTGACTAATAATGAAAACTTGATAGTGTACAGTGACCAAAGTATTGTGGATAAATGTTACATGTAGAGAAGAGTAAATTGTGTATCTTAAAACTTTACTGAAAAGAGTATTTTTACTGTTTTACGAGATAAAAAACTCGATTTAAAATCAACGGTTAAGAATGAGGATGCACCATAGTTATTATGAGCATTCCCTCACTAGATTAAAATTATTATTATATATATATGTATTGTAATATTCCAAAGTATGCCCTAAAAGTTTTGGAATATTTATTGTTGTATTTGGATTAAATGTATATGTTAAATGGGAAAGGGAAAGAGAAACGAATTTAAGAGAGAGTGTATATGTTGTGTATATGGAAATATATACAACATATACACAAGTCAAAATGGGATGCTCAAAGGAAGATATTTATTGATTTTATTTAATTAATGGAAAATGGGAAAAAGTTAAATGAATGGAAGAGAATTAATTGGATTATTTTAATATTAAATGCTTGGAGGAGAGGGTTTTGAGGAGAGAGAAGGTTGAGTGTTTGACTTTATTTTCTTTCTTTTCTTCTTTCTTTCTTTCTTCTTCGTGGCCATTGTCTTTCCTTTCCTTTTCTTTGTTTTGGCCGGCACTCCATAGCAAGAGAGCAAGAGAGAGATTTGATCTTCCAAGCTCAAGATTGAAGGAAGTATTCAAGTGATCAAGTTGGAAATTTAAGAGTTTCTTCATCCTTGGTAAGTTCTCCACTTGATTCTTTGATTTTCTTTGAGTTTGTGAGTTGAGGTTGGGGTTGATTTGTGTTTGTTTGATTATGGTGTGTTTAAGGGTGTTGGTTCAATTGATTTTGGATTTTTGGGGTTGGATTGAAGGAAAGAGTAAGTTTGTTGGAAGAGAAAGTGTGGTGGTTGTGTTTTGGGTTTGTGGTGATGATTATGATTTGTGTTTGATGTATGTTTTGAGTTGTTTTTGTGTTTTTGCAAGTTTGTTATGATTTTTGGGTGTGTTTAGTTAAGTTTGTTTGAAGTGGAAAATGGTGGAAGTAAGAGGATTGTTGGATGTGAGGTTGTTGTTGCCGGAATCTGTATTTTTGGCCTGACACGCACAAGAGCACGGCCAAGTCTTTGGGCGTGTCAATGGTTCTGTGTTGCAGTAGCATTTACACATCCAGTGACACGCCCATGTCACTGAGCGTGTCATAGCTACTGTGTTGGTGAAGGTTTGACACGGCCATGAACACGCCCGTGTTGTTGGACGTGTCAATGTTTCTATGAGACAGAATGTACTACACGTTCAATGACACGCCCGTGGTTCTGAGCATGTCAAAGCTTCTATGTTGTGGAGTTAGGGCACGGTAAGGGACACGCCCGTGTTGTTGAGCGTGTCATGTATAGAGTTTGCCCTAGTTGGTTCTTAGCCTTATTATTTCATGTGTATCTCTAAGTGAGTGTGTATGATTACCTTTGGTTTAGGTTGTGAAGAGGTTGAGTTGCCCTAACCTAAGTGTTGAGGATTCTTAGAGGAGGAAGTGTATAGATTGGTGTGAGTTGGTTTTGAGGTAAGTATAAAATACATGGTTACATACACTTACATGATTTTGATACTTAATACATATTTGGTTGTAAATGTGTTAAGTGATCTATTGTATTGTTGATATACTTGATAAATGTTATGATTTGTATAATGTGAATGATATGATGAGCCTTCAATATGTATGATAATGTAATTGGTTATGTACACTTGAATGATGAATTGAGTTAATGTGATATGAGACATGATGAGAAATGAAACCTTTGTTGTTGGCTATGATATTGCAAATGAAATAATTGGGGCATGGTTGCCTATTTGATTATGGAATATGAAATGAGAAATGAAATGAGAAATGAATTGAGAAAGAGATTGATAAAGAGATAATTGAAATAATTGTGTGCTTAATATGTTATTCAATTTTCAGAGTTCTGGGTTTGGCGGCATGCCTATAAATCACTGGATAGGTGAAAAGACCGGGTCGTAAGCCGATTCTAGTTGAAAAATGTGAAATATGTTGTTTTTGGGGTGAAAAGACTGGGTCGTAAGCCTCTAAAACAGTAACAGTCTTGCCGGGTTGAGGATCTCCTCGGGTCTAGCCGGGTTGAGGTCCAAGAGACTGGGTCTGTTACACTATCCATGGATAGAGATATATATATATGTATCGCCTACGGGCTTGATGATTGTGATTATGGACCAAAGCAGTAACTCTGAACTTTGAATAATATATTAGTTTCTTTTTGGGCCCACGCTTGTCTTTGTTTTCAATGTGATTTATGAATGATGAAATAAATAAATAATGAGATTCTTGAGAATTGGTTATATGTTTGAAAGTATGACATTTGCATTTCATTATAGTATAATATTATTGTAGTTTGTACCACTAAGCCGTTGGCTTAGCGCGATTGTGGTTCATCGCGCAGGTAACAGGGTAGAACCAGAGAGTTCCTCTAGACCGAGTTGAGTCTAGATTCTGAAGAGTTGATAGAGGGCTTAAAGATCAAAGACTGACTGCCAAACATGTATAAATTTTATGTTTTGTAAAACTTGAGTTTTAATGTATATGTATTTGTAAATATTGCTATATTTTCCGCTGCGTATTGAATAAATATTTTATCTACTGTGTTTCAAAAGATAACTTAAATGTTTTGAGTTTGCTTATATTATTGTAAAAGAAGTGAGTCGTTTATTTAGTAAACCGTGGCATTTCTATATTCAGTATACGTATATTATGATCGTAATATCATGCTGTGTACGTATACGTGGTATAGGGGTGTTACAATTGTTTTGGTATCAAAGCCTAGGTTTGAGATTCTCAACCTAGGTAAAATGTAAGAAAAAGAAATATGTTGATTTTAAAAGTTGGTTTTTGAATAAAATACATGTTTTGGTATTGGCAGTCTCTGATCTTTAATGAAGTATATTCTGCTGTGTTTGCAGATATAGGTAGTGATGGCGTCTCAGTCACGTCAGTCTGTAGAAGGTAGTGCTGAGAGTGTAGCTCCTGAAGAGGGTAGAGATGGAGCTAGAGTTGAGAGAGCTAGTGAGGCCCCTGTTCCTGTGCCAGGGAGATCAGCTACTGATGAGGTACCGCCGGGTTGGTTAAGGCATATGGTAGATTTGTTGAGGGGAGCTCCGGTGCAGCCGCCACCGCCACCACAGCCACAAGTACCGGTGAGACACTATGATAAATTGAGGAAGTATGGAGTTGAGGATTTCTTGGGCACGACAGATCCTGCAGTAGCGGAGCAGTGGTTGGATAAAGTGTAGAGAATATTTATCCAGTTGCAAGCCACTCCTGATGAAAAATTTGATTATGCTAGATCCCTTCTTCAGAAAGATGCTTATGACTGGTGGAAGACGGTTCCTCATGCTATGGATGATCCACCTACATTATCTTATAGGGATTTTCTGAGGGAGTTCAAGCAGAAATATACTTCGAGGCAGTATAAAGATGTTAAGAAGATGGAATTCCTGAATTTGAGGCAAGACAACCGGACAGTGACAGAATATGAGATTGAGTTCATCCGGTTGAGTCACTATGTCGATGGGATTATCTCTGATGAGATTGACCGGTGCAGAAGATTTGAGGAGGGGTTGAGGCCCTCTATTATGTGCATTGTTGCTGGTTCTCGGTACCAGGATTTCTCTTAGCTAGTTGCAGCAGCTAGAAGTGTTGAGAGAGCACAAGGTATTGCAGCAGCTGCTACCAAGGAGGAGACTAGAGTTAGGAGATCCCAGTTTGAGATAGGGTCTTCATCTATGAAGAGAGGTCAAGGAACTTTTGTGCCAAGGATTAGTAGGAGCCAGAGGCAGTCTGGTAGGTCAGTTCAATATCATAGACAGAGACCGAGACCTATAGTTTCTGTAGCTAGTGCTCCGACTCCAGTGGTTCAGAGGTCTACTCCACCTGTATGTGTTCATTGTGGTAGGACCCATGGGGGTGTTTGTTGGAAGATTGGTGGATTAGCTGGGTGTTTCAGGTGTGGATCGCCTAACCATTTCATTAGAGAGTGCCCTGAGATGCAGGATGATAGACAGACTGATACTGCAGCTTCTCGACCCAGTGTCAGCAGAAGTGGTCGAGGTGGCAGAGGTTTCAGTAGAGGTGGTAGACCTGGGTTTAGTCAGAGAGGAGGATCTACATTTAGAGGTAGTAGGCCAGATGAGGCTGGATCTTCTCAGAGAGTATATGTGATGCAGAGGCAGCAGGATGCTTCAGCAGTTATAGTTGGTACATTTTCTTTATTTGATATTCCAGTTCTTGCTTTGATTGATCCAGGATCTACTCATTCATACATAAGTGCATCCATATTGCCTGTGTCTGAATTGTATTCAGAGTCTTTAGGATTTGATGTCTTGGTGACGAATCCTTTAGGACATAGTGTTGTGGTGAGTAAAGTGCATCGTGATAGTGCAGTTGTGGTTCAAGGTGAAGAATTTTTGGGTAATTTTATTGAAATGCCTTTTAAGGAATATGATTTGATCTTAGGCATGGACTAATTATCTAAGTATGGAGCTGTGGTAGACTGTCAAAAGAAATATGTTACTTTGAGAACCGGTGATAGTAAAAGTGTGATGGTGTCTAGTGAGCAGAGACAACTTGCATCCTTGTTTGTATCAGCTGTAGCAGTTAGAAAGTTGATTAGAAAAGGGTGTGATGCTTATCTTGCTCATGTTGTGGATACTAGAGTAGTGGGTTCTTAACTTGACAATATAACCATAGTTGCAGAATTTCCAGATGTGTTTCCTGAGGAGTTGCCAGGGTTACCCCCTGAGAGAGAGGTTGAGTTTGGTATCGAATTGTTGCCTGGTACCACTCCCATCTCTATTACTCCTTATCGAATGGCACCTGCTGAGTTGAGAGAGTTGAAGGTGCAGTTGCAGGAGTTGTTGGATAGAGGATTTATTCGCCCTAGTATTTCTCCATGGGGAGCTCCTGTTTTGTTTGTGAAGAAGAAGGATGGTACTATGAGATTGTGTATTGATTATAGGCAATTGAACAAAGTGACTATTAAGAATAAGTATCCTTTGCCTAGGATTGATGATCTCTTTGATTAGTTGAAGGGAGCAGCAGTGTTTTCCAAGATTGATTTGAGATCAGGGTACCATCAGTTGAGAGTTAGAGCTGAAGATGTTCTTAAGACAGCTTTCCGCACAAGATATGGGCATTACGAGTTTTTAGTGATGCCTTTTGGATTGATGAATGCACCTGCAGCTTTCATGGATTTGATGAATAGGGTGTTTAGGCCCTATCTAGATCAGTTTGTGGTGGTCTTTATTGATGATATTTTGATGTATTCGAGTAATGAAGAGGAGCATGACAAGCATTTGCGGATCGTATTACAGACCTTGAGAGAGAAGCAATTATATGCTAAGCTGTCGAAGTGTGAGTTTTGACTTGATCAAGTGACTTTTCTTGGTCATATAGTTTCAGCAGATGGTATTAGAGTTGATCCGAGTAAAGTTGAGGCTATTTTGAATTGGAGTCCACCGAACTCTGTGACTGAAGTTAGAAGTTTTCTGGATTTGGCAAGCTATTATCGATGTTTTGTGAAAGGTTTTTCTTTGATAGCTACTCCACTCACCAGATTGCTTCGGAAGGGAGTTAGATTTGTGTGGACAGATCAGTGTCAAGCTAGTTTTGAGAAGTTGAAAGAAATGTTGACTCATGCGCCTGTTCTTACTTTACCTGTGGAAGATAAACCATATGTTATTTATAGTGATGCTTCGCATAATGGTTTAGGATGTGTTTTGATGCAAGAGGGTAAAGTTGTAGCCTATGCTTCTCGGCAGTTGAAGCAGCATGAGCTTAATTATCTGACGCATGATTTGGAGTTGGCAGCTATCGTGTTTGCTTTGAAGATTTGGCGACATTACTTGTATGGGGAGAAGTGTTTTATCTACACAGATCATAAAATTTTGAAATATTTGGGGGTTCAGAAGGAGTTGAATCTTCGACAGAGACGGTGGCTAGAGTTGATTAAAGACTACGACTGTTTGATTGATTATCATCCTGGTAAGGCAAATGTTGTTGCTGATGCCTTGAGTCGGAAGTCTTTAGCAGGTTTGACTGCTTATTCGCTCTTGTTGCTTGTTGATTTGAGAGCGTTGCATGCTAGTTTTGAATCATGTGATGATGGTGCATTGTTAGCTCAGTTGCAGTTGAGACCGGTGTTGTTAGACCAGATAAGAGAGGCTCAATTGGCAGATGAGAAAATTCAGAAGATTGTTTCAGATTGCCAAAATGGAGAGAACCGAGATTTCCATGTGAGAAGCGATGGTAGCCTTTGGTTCAAGGATAGGTCGTGTGTTCCTGATGATGCTAGTTTGAGAAAGGTTATTTTGGAAGAAGCACATCAGTCGGTTTTTGCTATGCACCCCGGAAGTACAAAGATGTATCATGATTTGAAGCAGCATCATTGGTGGTCAGGTATGAAGAGAGACATAGCGGAGTTTGTATCTAAATGTCTCACTTGTCAGAGAGTGAAAGCTGAGCATCAGGTTCCAACAGGGTTGCTTCAACCTTTAACAGTGCCTGAATAGAAATGGGAACGTGTGACAATGGATTTTGTGTCTGGTTTGCCAGTAACTCAGAAGAAGCATGATGCTATTTGGGTGATTGTTGATCGGTTGACAAAGACAGCTCATTTCCTTCCAGTTAGGATGGACTATTCTCTTGAGAGGTTAGCTGAGCTGTATATCAGTGAGATAGTGAAGTTGCATGGAGTCCCAATTTCTTTAGTGTCTGATCGAGATCCCCGGTTTACTTCGAGGTTTTAGAAGAGTTTACATGGTGCATTGGGTTCTCGATTGCATTTTAGTACTGCTTTTCATCCACAGACAGATGGGCAGTCAGAAAGAGTGATACAGATTATTGAGGATATGTTGAGAAGTTGTATCATTGATTTTTCAGGAAGTTGGGACAGATTTATGCCACTTGTGGAATTTGCTTACAACAACAGTCATCAATCTAGTATTGGTATGACACCTTATGAGGCATTGTATGGTAGAAGATGTAGAACGCCTTTATGTTGGAATGAACTTGGAGAAGGCAAATTAGTTGGTACTGATTTGGTTATAGAGATGGAAGAGAAAGTGAAGATAATTCGGGATCGGTTGAAAGCGGCTTCAGACCTACAGAAATCTTATTCAGATTTCAAGAGGAGAGACATAAAATTTGATGTTGGAGATAAAGTATTCCTGAAAGTGTCTCATTGGAAAAAGATTTTAAGATTTGGTCGAAGAGGGAAGTTAAGTCCTCGTTTTATTGGTCCGTATGAAATTTTAGAAAGAGTTGGACCAGTTGCTTATCGACTTGCTTTGCCACCTGAGTTAAATAGAATCCACAATGTTTTCCATGTTTCTATGCTACGGAGGTACAAATCAGATCCATCTCATGTTTTACCAGTTGAATCTATTGAGGTGAATTCAGATCTGACATTTGAAGAAGAACCAATTGCTATTTTAGCACATGAAGTGAAAGAGTTAAGGAATAAGAAAGTGCCACTGGTGAAAGTTCTTTGGAAGAATCATGCAAGGAAAGAGGCAACTTAGGAGAGTGAGCAAGCGATGCGGGATCAATATCCTCAGTTATTCCAGACTTGATATCAGGTAATTTCGAGGACGAAATTTCTTTTTAGAGGGGGAGAATTGTAATATCCCAAAGTATGCCCTAAAAGTTTTGGAATATTTATTGTTGTATTTGGATTAAATGTATATGTTAAATGGGAAAGAGAAAAGAATTTAAGAGAGAGTGTATATGTTGTGTATATGGAAATATATACAACATATACACAAGTCAAAATGGGATGCTCAAAGGAAGATATTTATTGATTTTATTTAATTAATGGAAAATGGGAAAAAGTTAAATGAATGGAAGAGAATTAATTAGATTATTTTTAATATTAAATGCTTGGAGGAGAGGGTTTTGAGGAGAGAGAAGGTTGAGTGTTTGACTTTGTTTTCTTTGTTTTCTTATTTCTTTCTTTCTTCTTAGTGTTCATTGTCTTTCCTTTTCTTTTCTTTGTTTTGGCCGGCACTCCATAGCAAGAGAGCAAGAGAGAGATTTGATCTTCCAAGCTCAAGATTGAAGGAAGTATTCAAGTGATCAAGTTGGAAATTTAAGAGTTTCTTCATCCTTGGTAAGTTCTCCACTTGATTCTTTGATTTTCTTTGAGTTTGTGAGTTGGGGTTGATTTGTGTTTGTTTGATTATGGTGTGTTTAAGGGTGTTGGTTCAATTGATTTTGGATTTTTGGGGTTGGATTGAAGGAAAGAGTAAGTTTGTTGGAAGAGAAAGTGGGGTGGTTGTGTTTTGGGTTTGTGGTGATGATTATGATTTTTGTTTGATGTATGTTTTGAGTTGTTTTTGTGTTTTTGCAAGTTTGTTATGATTTTTGGGTGTGTTTAGTTAAGTTTGTTTGAAGTGGAAAATGGTGGAAGTAAGAGGATTGTTGGATGTGAGGTTGTTGTTGCCGAAATCTGTATTTTTGGCCTGACACGCCCAAGAGCATGGTCAAGTCTTTGGGCGTGTCAATGGTTCTGTGTTGCAGTAGCATTTACACGTCCAGTGACACGCCCATGTCACTGAGCGTGTCATAGCTACTGTGTTGGTGAAGGTTTGACACGGCCATGAACACGCCCGTGTTGTTGGACGTGTCAATGTTTCTGTGAGACAGAATGTACTACACGTTCAGTGACACGCCCATGGTTCTGAGCATGTCAAAGCTTTTGTGTTGTGGAGTTAGGGCACGGTAAGGGACACGCCCGTGTTGTTGAGCGTGTCATGTATAGAGTTTGCCCTAGTTGGTTCTTAACCTTATTATTTCATGTGTATCTCTAAGTGAGTGTGTATGATTACCTTTGGTTTAGGTTGTGAAGAGGTTGAGTTGCCCTAACCTAAGTGTTGAGGATTCTTAGAGGAGGAAGTGTATAGATAGGTGTGAGTTGGTTTTGAGGTAAGTACAAAATACATGGTTGCATACACTTACATGATTTTGATACTTAGTACATATTTGGTTGTAAATGTGTTAAGTGATCTATTGTATTGTTGATATACTTGATAAATGTTATGATTTGTCTAATGTGAATGATATGATGAGCCTTCAATATGTATGATAATGTAATTGGTTATGTACACTTGAATGATGAATTGAGTTAATGTGATATGAGACATGATGAGAAATGAAACCTTTGTTGTTGGCTATGATATTGCAAATGAAATAATTGGGGCATGGTTGCCTATTTGATTATGGAATATGAAATGAGAAATGAAATGAGAAATGAATTGAGAAAGAGATTGATAAAGAGATAATTGAAATAATTGTGTGCTTAATATGTTATTCAATTTTCAGAGTTCTGGGTTTGGCGGCATGCCTATAAATCACTGGATAGGTGAAAAGACCGGGTCGTAAGCCGATTCTAGTTGAAAAATGTCAAATATGTTGTTTTTGGGAAAAGACTGGGTCGTAAGCCTCTAAAACAGTAACAGTCTTGCCGGGTTGAGGATCTCCTCGGGTCTAGCCGGGTTGAGGTCCAAGAGACTGGGTCTATTACACTATCCATGGATAGAGATATATATATATGTATCGCCTACGGGCTTGATGATTGTGATTATGGACCAAAGCAGTAACTCTGAACTTTGAATAACATATTAGTTTCTTTTTGGGCCCATGCTTGTCTTTGTTTTCAATGTGATTTATGAATGATGAAATAAATAAATAATGAGATTCTTGAGAATTGGTTATATGTTTGAAAGTATGACATTTGCATTTCATTATAGTATAATATTATTGTAGTTTGTACCACTAAGCCGTTGGCTTAGCGCGATTGTGGTTCATCACGCAAGTAACAGGGTAGAACTAGAAAGTTCCTCTAGACCGAGTTGAGTCTACATTCTGAAGAGTTGATAGAGGGCTTAAAGATCAAAGACTGACTGCCAAACATGTATAAATTTTATGTTTTGTAAAACTTGAGTTTTGATGTATTTGTATTTGTAAATATTGCTATATTTTCCGCTGCATATTGAATAAATATTTTATCTACTGTGTTTCAAAAGATAACTTAAATGTTTTGAGTTTGCTTATATTATAGTAAAAGAAGTGAGTCGTTTGTTTAGTAAACCGTGGCATTCCTATATTCAGTATACGTATATTACGATCGTAATAGCATGCTGTGTACGTATACGGGGTATAGGGGGTGTTACATGTATATGTGTAAGTGTGTGGAAATTTCTGATTTCCTTCTTCTCTCCACGCCATCATCACCATCTTCACTCCTTTCTTCTTCCTTCTTTCCATGATTTGAATCAAAACTTAAGATTAAGTTGGAAAAGTGGTAATTATCAACAAGGTATGTGCTTTTGATTTATACTTTGCAAAAATAAGAATTTTTATGAGTTTTAATGATTTAATTGAATGATTGAGTTATGTATAATGATATATTTCTTGAAAGTATTGATTAAATAGATTGATGAGTGAAAAATAACTTTTATATTATGGGTTTTGATCCTTAACTCAACCTTTATGAGAATTGAATGGTTTGATGTTGGTTTTATTCATATGAAATGATTGAAAGTTTGATTGAGTGAAGTTGTGGTAAAATATTTGATATGAATTCTTTTTCTATCAAAACTTTGAGTTTGATACATTTTGATCTTAGATCTTAAACATGTTTGTGTTTAATGAAGTTAAAAGTGCAGAATACATGATTTTACTCCGAGAACAGTCCCAAAATCAATGCCACGGCCGTGGCAATTGAGTGCCACGACCGTGGGATTGAAAGTGATGCTGTTTCTTCAAAAAATTTTGATAAAACAGAGCAAGTTCCAATGCCACGACCGTGGCCCTTGAAGGCCACGACCGTGGGGGGTTTTAAAACAAAGTGGATAAACTCGTTTGCTATCCCACGGTCGTGGGGTTGTGAGGTCACGACCGTGGGGACCTAAATAGTGTTTTTGGCTTGTAATTTGTGATCTACGGGCCTAGTATGAGACTAATATGTGAATAATTGTATTGAAAATTCATGTCTATGTGTTAAATGCATGAAAAAGAGTGATAAACTTTAGATAAGTGACAAATATATATCATACTAAATGTTGCTAAGAGTAATGTACCAAGGTCATGGTATAAACAAGTGAAATGATATAAACAAGTGCTTATATAAACAAGTGAGTGTTTATATAAACAAGTGTTAATTAATGACATGAGACTAATATGTGCATAGTCCATACTTTTGTGTTAATGTGTTAAATGTATGAAAATGAGTGATAAACTTTAGATACGTGACACACATATATATATCCTACCAAATGTTGATAAAAGTATAGTATCAATGAAAGAAAATAAGCAATTTAGTGTTCATCAAAATTAATGAATTGCCCAAATCATACTAAATTTATATCTAGCTTTGGATTGAATGGCTAACCAGAGGATGGATAACCACAGTGATAGTGGGCACCTCGTGCCATTAATGAACACATTGTGTTATCAGTCATAGTGGGCATAATAGCCATTATAAATTCTTGAGATTTCTACACTAAATGAATTCGAGCTGTACTTTGAATGTGAAATATGGATAATGGAGTGTTAAAGTGTCAAAAGTAATTATTTTTATAATGTTTCAACGTTAAGGAGTGAAGTGATAGTTAAATGAAAGTACGTGAATGCATCAAAACTATTGTATAAGTGAGTATATTGGATAAAATTCCTAAAACTTATGTAAAGATTTCTAGTGTCTTCTATTATCGTCTAAAACATCATCAAAACAAAAGATTGAAATGAAAAGTAATGTAAGAGTATTGATAAAGAGGTTAGTGCTTGAATACTATTGAGTGCTATTTAATGAAAGGGATTTGTGAATTGATAAAACAGCATTACTTGTGAAAGATATGGTGTATTAAATAATTGTGAAAAATATGAGTATAAAACTTTACTTCTATGATAGTAAAGTTATTCGTGTAATATCTAAATGTGTATTTAACTAGAACAATGATTAAATCTATCATTGAAGCATTTAAGAGTTAATATACGGCTGTGAAAGAAAATAAGGTTGAAAGAGTTTAGGGTTATGAAAATTGCGATTTGAATATGATTGTGCTTTAAGGATCCTGTTTCCTCAATTTGTATGAGTTGAGTTAATGATTACTTATTGATTAAATCATGAAAAGAAATTCTAGTAGTGATACGCATGATTATTAGTATAGTCATGCATATGCTTGTGTAAATTTCTATTCTTCAAACTTTGAGAAGAAATTCCAATAGTGAGGTGCATGATCATTCATATGGAGATCTATGCATAGTGTTATTATTCAAAACTTTAAAAATAATTGAAACAGTAATGTGCATGATCACTTGCATGGTCATGCATTTGCTTATGCGTATTTCTACCTTCTGATACCTTCACAAAGTAGAGTGGTGGAAATAGTTATAATTGACAAAAGATTGCTTATAAGAGTGAAATGAAATCAACCCATTAAGTGATGAAATTGAAATGTGAAGAAAATGTGAGGAAAATATGGATAAATGTAATTGAGATGTGAAAGAAGTGTAAAGGTAGAGAAAAAAAAAATAAAAGACAATTACAAGTGATTAGTGGATTTAACATCTTCATGATGAAATAAGATAATTTCCGAAGTAAAGTGAAAAAAAAACATAATAGATTGATAAATCAATAATGATTGTACATAATGTGAAGCGCAAGTTAAAGAAACTAAAGAGGTATATACAAATTGATTGAGTAATGAAAGTAAGAATGTGAGATTTACATATTGTGTATTTATGAAATACGTGATTGTAAGTGATTAAAGCCAAGGTATAGATTATATATATATATAAGTGTTAAAGAATTACTTAATACTAATGGATTGAAAATGAAAGAAAGGAAGTGATAATGTAAAAAGAAAAGAATGTAGTGAGATGTGAAGGTAGTGAACCCTTCTAGTGAAATGATGTATGGTAGAACAAGTTAGTAATATATACATATATATGTGTGTGTGTGTGAATGTGTGTATGAGACATAGAGAATAAAGTATAAATGTACATGTACTCTTAAAGTTAATATGTTAAGAAAAGAATGAAACAAGTAAAGCGTGGAAATCTTTGTAGATTTCATTATTTCAGTGGACACATGGAAATGATTTGAAAAGATGGAGATTGATGAATAACTAAAATCAATCGAACTACTTGAAAAAAAGTATAACGTGTATATGTGTTGTGTTTGAAATGATTGTTTATATCTTATACACTTACAGTAAGAAACAAACATTTCAAAGAGAAAGTGTTATATTCCATTCAAAGAGAAAGTGTTATATTTCACAGTATAGTATAATTGACAATACTTTGTACCATTGAAATAAATGATATTGATGTTAAATCTAGTTTCCGGATTAGCTAAAGGGTAAATATTCAAAGTGATAGTGGGTATTTTATGCCATATTGAAAGTGGGCACTCTGTGCCATAGAGAACATTTATGTTCCATATCGAAAGTGGGCATTTTGTGCCATAGAGGATATTTTTTTATATATTTCCCAGTGATATAGGCAGCTATGCCATCAGTGGACGCTTTGTGTCATAGCGGACCTTTGGTTCCTTTCTCTCAGTGGTCACTCCGTGACATCATATACAGTGGGCATTCATGTCATAATGGGCCTTTGGCCATATTGATACAGTGGGCATTTACTTGCCATCAGTGACCTGCTATCCGGAACTAGCATTTAATGTTCAGTATATAAGAGAAACAACGAGATATATATATAACAGTGGAATGTAATGAGATAAATTATATAAAAAAAATTAAAGAGGAATAAAGGCAAAGTCAAAATTGAACTTGCAAAGTGTAAGTGTGTAGAGTTGAATAATCTTTTATAGTTTTATAAGACGATTATTTTGAAAGTGTTACATGGATTGATAAGTTAATAAAATCATTGATTGTATGTGAAATTTGAAACTATTGAAAAAAGTAAATAGCTTAGTGCCATAGTATGTAAATTTTGAGCACGAAATTTCTTTAGTGGAGGAGAATTGTAATGGTCAAGATGTTAAACAGGGACGTTTTGACTAATAATGAAAACTGGATAGTGTACAGTGACCAAAGTATTGTGGATAAATGTTACATGTAGAGAAGAGTAAATTGTGTATCTTAAAACTTTACTGAAAAGAGTATTTTTACTGTTTTACTAGATGAAAACTCGATTTAAAATCAACAGTTAAGAATGAGGGTGCACCACAGTTATAATGAGCATTCCCTCACTAGATTAAAATTATTATTATATATATATGTATATGTGTAAGTGTGTGGAAATTTCTGATTTCCTTCTTCTCTCCATGCCATCATCACCATCTTCACTCCTTTCTTCTTCCTTCTTTCCATGATTTGAATCAAAACTTAAGATTAAGTTGGAAAAGTGGTAATTATCAACAAGGTATGTGCTTTTGATTTATACTTTGCAAAAATAAGAATTTTTATGAGTTTTAATGATTTAATCAAATGATTGAGTTATGTATAATGATATATTTCTTGAAAGTATTGATTAAATAGATTGATGAGTGAAAAATAACTTTTATATGATGGGTTTTGATCCTTAACTCAACCTTTATGAGAATTGAATGGTTTGATGTTGGTTTTATTCATAGGAAATGATTGAAAGTTTGATTAAGTGAAGTTGTGGTAAAATATTTGATATGAATTCTTTTTCTATCAAAACTTTGAGTTTGATACATTTTGATCTTAGATCTTAAACATGTTTGTGTTTAATGAAGTTAAAAGTGCAGAATACATGATTTTACTCCGAAAACAGTCCCAAAATCAATGCCACGGCAGTGGCAATTGAGTGCCACGACCGTGGGATTGAAAGTGATGCTGTTTCTTCAAAAAAATTCAATAAAACAGAGCAAGTTCCAATGCCACGACCGTGACCCTTGAAGGCCATGACCGTGGGGGGTTTTAAAACAAAGTGGACAGACTCGTTTGCTATCCCACGCTCGTGGGGTTGTGAGGCCACGACCGTGGGGACCTAAATAGTGTTTTTAGCTTGTAATTTGTGATCTACGGGCCTAGTATGAGACTAATATCTGAATAATTGTATTGAAAATTCATGTGTATGTGTTAAATGCATGAAAAAGAGTGAGAAACTTTAGATAAGTGACAAATATATATCATACTAAATGTTGCTAAGAGTAATGTACCAAGGTCATGGTATAAACAAGTGAAATGATATAAACAAGTGCTTATATAAACAAGTGAGTGTTTATATAAACAAGTGTTAATCAATGACATGAGACTAATGTAACACCCCTAAATCCCATATACGCACACTACATAATACTACAATGTAATATACGTACATGAAACATAGGAATGCTACGGATTTCTTAAACCATTTAACTCTTTAAAAGACACCAAACAATTTTTCTCTTTGTACCATATAAGAAATGTGGTAGTTAACATGTAATAGAAAATAAAAAGGAATATAAACATTTATTTAGTACGCAGCAGAAATTATAAAGTATTTACATATATAGAAATATCTAAGTTCAAGTTTACAACCATGTATACATATACATTAAAATCATTACTTTACAAAATATAAAGAAATTATACATGGTTGGCAGCACTGCTCTGATCTTTAAGTCCTAAGGAAAATCCTCAATGTCTAGACTCACTCGGTCTAGTGGAACACTCGGGTTCTTCTCTAACACCTGAGCGATGAACCACAATCGCGCTAAGCCAACAGCTTAGTAAAACAAACTACAATATCAAGATGCTTTGATGCAATGTTCATGTCACACAATCAAGTTGTATACACAATTCAAGTAAACATTACATTTCACGCATACCTTGTTCACCCTAACTTATTAAACCATGAACATATCTCATAACATTACATCATATCATTTCTCATTACTTTCATCCAATAATAATCACATTTAAACAAACACAAGCATTGGGCCCAAAACACAAACCAATATGTTATTCAAAGTTCAGAGTCACCGTTTTGATTCAATATCACATCATTAAGCCCGTAGGCAAAATATATCATATCTCTATCCATGGATAGCGTAACAGACCCAGTCTCTTGGACCATCAACCCATTAACATGAGGAGATCCTCAACCCGGCTAGACTGTTACTAATTTTTCAAATGGAAGTGGTTTACGGGTCTCCCATTTCACCATCATTCCATATTCACATTTTTCAACTTGAATCGGTTTACGGGCCTCCCATTTCACCTATCCAGTGATTCATAAGTATTTTTCAATTGGAATCGGCTTACGGGCCACCCATTTCGCCTATCCAATGATTCATAGGCATGCCATCAAATACAGGACTCTGAAAGTTGAATCAACATATTAGGCACACAATCATTTAGTTTATCTCATTCTCAATTCATTTCTCATTTTACCATCCACAATTCATTAGGCATTCATATCTCAACTATATCATCATAGCCAACAATCATGGCCTCACAACTCATACCATTCACATTTCCAACTTCATATCTCAAATCACATTAATTAATTCATCATAACCAATCACATTGCATTATCATAAAAGCAAACATGCCTTAACCATTTTACTTACATCATGAGTAATCAATCATGTTATTTCCACACTTTATTACTCAAACATATACACAACCAATATTCTTAACATACATTACACATGCTTAGCACAACATTCACATAACAATAATAATATGTTTCAACAATGCATTTATGTTCTCAACACTTTAACAAACACATATGTATATTAAGTTTCCACATCTCATAAATGAATGCAATGATGTAGTTTGTACTTACCTTATGCACACTCACACAACTCTAAGCAATCCTTTCTTCCAAAGATTCTTCACTTCACAATTAGGGCAAATCACTTCTTCCAAAACCTAACCCAAAACAATGATGCAACACATCAATTTCTATAACATTATCACTTATTAACCTTATCCTAAATCTTAAGACCACTAAACAAAACTCAACATCACTAAGCAAAGCCCACGGCCGTGGCCACCTCAACCCCCACGGTCGTGGCTTTGAGAACCCTTCTGCCCAAAAATGGCCAACACCCCCACGGCCATGGCTACCAAAAGGCCACGGGCGTGGCATCCAAAACGCTACTGCCCCTTTCCTAAATTAGGTATTCTTCACTTCTAAAACCAACAAACACAACCAACTCAAAGATTAACAGGAATAATCAATCAAACATAACATAACCAACACTTACCAACTCAAAACCCTAACACAATCTCCACACAACCACTTCCAACATCAACACCCACTTAACTTCTCATCTATCAAGCAATCTCAACACTTAAATTCACACCATAAACAACCTTAATCATACCATCATCAAACCACAACCCAACTTAAACATAACTTCAAAAATAACAATGGCAAACAAGAGAAAACTTACCAAATCATGAAATTCCTTGAAATTCCAACTTGTATACTTGAAAACTCCTTTCAATTTGAGCTTGGAATCAACAAAACCTTCACTTGTTCTCTTGCTCTCTTGTCCCTTTGATGAGCCGGCCACACAAGAAAGAAAAGAAAAGAAAATGACAATGAAGAGTAAAAGTCAAACTTTGCTTCTTCTTTAAATCTCCACCAAGCAAAAATAATTAGGAAATTACTTAAATGTCATCTTCTCATATGCTTTCTCTTCCTATTATTTACAAGCCCTTTTAAGTAATTTCACAAGTAACAATAAAATATCCTCTTCCCTTGACTTTCCACTTTGACCAACATATATGTTATATATATTACCATATACACTACATATACATTTCTCTCTACACAAATTTTTCCTTATCAACTTAACATATACATTTAATCCAATTAAAATAACAACAACCTCAAAACTACTAGGGCACAAATAGGGATATTACAATTCTCCCCCTCTAAAAAAAATTTCGTCCTCGAAATTACCTGAAATCAGCTCTGAAACAACTGAGGATGCTGGTCTCGCATTGCTTGCTCACTCTCCCAAGTTGCCTCTTCTCTCCCATGATTCTTCCATAACACTTTCATAAGTGGCACTCTTTTGTTCCTTAATTCTTTCACTTCATGTGCCAAAATAGCAATTGGCTCTTCTTCAAATGTTAGATCCGAATTCACTTCAATAGATTCAATTGATAACACATGAGATGGATCCGATCTGTATCTCCTCAACATAGAAACATGGAAAACATTATGGATCCTGTCCAAATCAGGTGGCAAAGCAAGCCGATAAGCAACTGGTCCCACTCTTTCCAATACCTCATACGGCCCAATGAAACGAGGACTCAGCTTCCCTTTTCGACCAAATCTCAAGATCTTTTTCCAAGGAGACACTTTCAAAAATACTTTATCTCCCACATTATACTCAATATCTCTTCTTTTCAAATCCACATAAGATTTCTGTCGATCTGAAGCTGCTTTCAAACTATCTCGAATCATTTTCACCTTCTCTTCAGTCTCTTTAACTAAATCAGGACCAATTATCTTACCTTCACCAGTCTCATTCCAACACAAAGGCGTCCTACACCTTCTTCCATACAATGCTTCAAATGGTGCCATACTAATGCTCGATTGATGACTGTTGTTGTAGGCAAATTCCACAAGTGGTAAAAATCTGTCCCAACTTCCAGAGAAATCAATGACACAACTTCTCAACATATCCTCGATAATCTGTATCACCCTCTCTGATTGCCCATCTGTCTGAGGATGGAAAGCAGTACTAAAGTGTAATCGAGAACCTAAAGCCCCATGCAAACTCTTCCAAAATCTTGAAGTGAACCTAGGATCTCGATCAGACACTAAAGAAATTGGGACTCCATGTAACTTCACAATCTCATGGATATACAGCTCAGCCAACCTCTCAAGCGAATAATCCATCCGAACTGGAAGAAAATGAGCTGTCTTGGTCAACCTATCAACAATCACCCAAATAGCATCATGTTTCTTTTGCGTTAAAGGCAATCCAGACACAAAATCCATTGTCACTCTCTCCCACTTCCATTCAGGTACTGACAAAGGTTGAAGCAACCCAGTTGGAACCTGATGCTCAGCTTTCACCCTCTGACATGTGAGACATTTAGATACAAATTCTGCAATGTCTCTCTTCATACCGGACCACCAGTAATGCTGTCTCAAATCATGGTACATCTTCGTACTGCCCGGATGCATAGCAAAAGCTGATTGGTGTGCTTCTTCTAAAATAATCCTTCTCAAACTATCATCATCAGGCACACACAGTCTATTCTCAAACCACAAACTCCCATCATCTCTCATAACAAAATCCCTGCTCTCTCCTTTAAGACAATCAGAAACAACCTTCTGAATCTTCTTATCAGCCAATTGAGCCTCCTTAATCTGGTCTAACAGCACTGGCCTCAATTACAATTGTGCCAACAATGCACCATCATCACAAGA
The DNA here is from genome assembly GCA_947685225.1 of Garcia nutans. NCBI lineage: Eukaryota > Viridiplantae > Streptophyta > Magnoliopsida > Malpighiales > Euphorbiaceae > Garcia > Garcia nutans. The sequence continues at coordinate 21,907,565 of CANTUV010000007.1, read as the reverse complement.
TATGAAACTAGCATGCAACGCTCTCAACTCAACAAGCAACAAGAGCGAATAAGCAGTCAAACCTGCTAAAGACTTCCGACTCAAGGCATCAGCAACAACATTTGCTTTACCTGGATGATAATCAATCAAACAGTCATAGTCTTTAATCAACTCCAACCATCGCCTCTATCAAAGATTCAACTCCTTTTGGACTCCTAAATACTTTAAACTTTTATGATCAGTGTAAATGAAACACTTCTCTCCATACAGATAATGTCGCCAAATCTTCAAAGCAAACACAATGGCTGCTAACTCCAGATCATGGGTCGGATAATTGAGCTCATGCGGCTTCAACTGTCGAGAAGCATAAGCTATCACTTTACCCTCTTGCATTAAAACTCAACCCAAACCATTATGTGAAGCATCACTATAGATCACATACGGTTTATCTTCCACAGGTAAAGTGAGAACAGGCGCTTGAGTCAACATCTCTTTCAACTGCTCAAAACTAGCTTGGCACTGATCAGTCCACACAAATCCCACTCCCTTCCGAAGCAATCTGGTGAGTGGAGTAGCTATCAGAGAAAATCCTTTCACAAAGCGTCGATAATAGCCTGCCAAACCCAGAAAACTTCTAACTTCAGTTACAGATTTCGGTGGACTCCAATTCAGAATAGCTTCAACTTTACTCGGGTCAACTCTAATACCATCTGCTGAAACTATATGACCGAGAAAAGCTACTTGATCAAGCCAAAACTCACACTTTGACAGCTTAGCATACAATTGCTTCTCTCTCAAAATCTGTAACACAATCCTTAAATGCTTGTCATGTTCTTCCTCACTACGAGAATACACTAAAATATCATCTATAAACACCACCACAAACTTATCCAAATAGGGCCTAAACACCCTATTCATCAAATCCATGAAAGCGGCAGGGGCATTTGTCAAACCAAAAGGCATTACCAAAAACTCATAATGCTCATACCTAGTTCGAAAAGCTGTCTTCGGCACATCCTCAGCTCTGACCCTCAACTGATGGTACCCTGATCTCAAATCAATCTTAGAAAACACAGCTGCTCCCTTCAATTGATCAAAGAGATCATCAATTCTAGGCAAAGGATATTTATTCTTGATAGTCACTTTGTTCAATTGCCTATAATCAATACATAATCTCATAGTACCATCCTTCTTCTTAACAAATAAAACAGGAGCTCCCCATGGCGAAACACTAGGGCGAATGAATCCCTTATCCAACAACTCCTGCAACTGCACCTTCAACTCTCTCAATTCAACAGGTGCCATTCTATAAGGAGTAATAGAGATAGGAGTGGTACCTGGCAACAAATCGATACCAAACTCTACCTCTCTTGTAATATCCTCATGCATGCCCTAGAAGTTTTGATTTTGTTGTTGTTATTGTTGTTGTTTATATTGTAAGAGAAAATAAATTAAAGGAAAGTGTATATGTATATGTGTTGTGGGAAAGAAAGAGGGTTTAGAGATAAGTTTATATGTTGTTTATATGATGATATAATTAAAATATACATAAGTCAAATGGAGAGTCAATGCAAGAGAAGATATTTATTTGAGATTTGTATAATTACTTAATTGGGCATATATGAGACAAAAAGGTAATTATATGAATAAGGGCATTTTGGTAAATATTTGGGTAAAATCTCTTGGTGGAGATTTAAAGAAGAAAAGAAGGTTTGACTTTTGATTATTTTCTTTCCTCTCATTTTGGGTGTCGATGATTGAAGAAGAGAAAGGGAAAGAGAAGTGTTCTTGATGCTAGAATCAAGATTGAAGGGAGAATTGAAGAACCAAGTTGAAGATTTGTGGAATTTCTTCATTTAAGGTAAGAATTCTCTTGTTTCCCTTTTGTAAATTTTGAAGTTTTGTCTAAATGAAATTGTGATTTGTTGATGTGATGATTTGGTGTGTTTGATATGTGTTTATAAGTGTTTAAAGTGATTGTAAGTTAAAAGATGGAATTGGTGTTGGTTTGGTTGTGAAAATGGTTAGATATGTGGAGGTTGATTGTGGAAGATTAAGTGGGAAGTTGGTTTTAGGGTTTGGTATTGGTGAATGTTTTAATGTAATGTTTATGTGTTGTTTAAGTGGTTAATGTGATGAATATGTATGGTATGTGTTAATAACATTGATTAGAACCAATTGAATGAAGTTATTGTTGTGCAAAAGGGTGTGAAAATGCATTTGGAAGAGTGTTGGTTTTGATTTGGGTTGTGTTTTTGAGTGACACGGCTGGAATTAATGAGAGACACGGCTAAGACTTGAGAAATTTGGGTGACACGGCCAAGTTGGAAGGATCTTGGCCGTGTTGGGCAAGTTTTGGGGTGACACGGCCACTGGCTTGGCCGTGTCCCTTGAAGGTGTTTGCTACTGTCTGTCTTTGGTTGAGAGACACGGCCGTGTCATCTGCCCATGTCTGTCTCGGGAAGTTTTGGTGTTGAGAGACACGGCTGCAAGCTTGGCCGTGTCCCTCAAAGTGAGTTGCCCGTGTTCCTCAATTGTATTGGTTAGGGTTTTATTTCTTTGTTCATTTTGCATTGTTTTGATTCTTCAAAGGTACTTTGGTACCTAAACCTAATCCTAAACACTTTAAACATACTTAAAGCATGGAATGATCTAATCAAATGGATGTGGAAGATCCTAAATCTATGAATGATATTAAGTGTTCTTTGCCCTAATTGCATTGTTGAGATTGAACAATGTTATGTTATGTATTGTGAATGGTAATGTGTTTCATGAGTAATGTACATTGAAATCTTGTATCAAAGATGTGATATGATGTAAAGCCATTGTGATTGGCTATGATGATGCAATTGAAAGAAAGAAGGCATGTTTGCCTAAATGTGATGAGAATTTGAGAATGGAAATGGTAACTATATAATAAATGATTTGTTTGTTTAATATGTTATTCAGTTTCAGAGTTCTGGATTTGGGTGGCATGCCTAAGAAATGATGAAAGGTAACAGTCTTGCCGGGTTGAGGATCTCCTCAAATGTGTTGAGTTGACGGTCCAAGAGACTGGGTCTGTTACACTATGAGAATTGTGAATATGAGATATATGATTTGTAACATTCTTGCCGGGTTGAGGATCTCCTCAAATGTGTTGAGTTGACGGTCCAAGAGACTGGGTCTGTTACACTATGAGAATTGTGAATATGAGATATATGATTTGTAACATTCTTGCCGGGTTGAGGATCTCCTCAAATGTGTTGAGTTGATGGTCCAAGAGACTGGGTCTGTTACACTATCCATGGATAGAGATATATATATATATATATATTGCCTACGGGCGTGATTATTGTGATTATGAACCAAAGCAGTAACTCTGAACTCTGAATATCGTATTAAATACTTGTTGGGCCCATAGGTGTCTAGGTTATATGAATGTCTTAAACAATGTTATGAGTTAATGAAAAGATGTTGAAATGTGGTATGTTGTTAGCTTTGAGTATATGATGTTACATGTATAATATGGATTGAGAATTGACATTGCATTGCACTAAAGCATAGCATTAGCATGATTTATCTTACTAAGCCGTTGGCTTAGCGCGATAGTGTTTAATCGCGCAGGTAATAGAGTTGTTAAAGTTGAACCCGAGAGCTCTTCGAGACCAAGTGAGAGTAGACATTGAAGAGTTGATTTTGGGAACTTAAAGATCAGAAGAAACTTGCCAATCATGTACTACTTCTTTATATTTTGTAAAGTAATGTTTATAACGTAAATATATGCACATTTGTAAATATGGAATTAAGTGTTTTCAAATATGTAAAGATTTTATAAATTCCGCTGCGTTTTAAATAAATGTCTCTATTTTGTTTTGTATTACAAATTGATCACTTATTTACTATAATGTATAGTGATAAAGATTATGGTATCAAGTGTAAAATGTTTTGAATGTTAAGAAAATCGTAGCATCCCTATGTTCGGTGCACTTATGCTACATTGTGGGTGTTGTAGTGTGTGTGCATTGGATATGGGGGTGTTACATCTCTCTCAGGAGGCAATCCTGGAAACTCCTCTGGAAAAACATCTGGAAACTCTGAAACTGTGGGAATACTATCAAGTTGAGAACCTATCACCCTGGTATCTAAAACATGAGCAAGATAGGCATCACACCCTTTTCTGATTAACTTTCTAGCTGAAACAGCTGAAATCAACAAAGATGCTAACTGTCTCTGCTCACTCGATACCATCACAACTCTATCACCACTAGTTCTCAAAGTAACACACTTCTTCTTACAATCTACCACAGCTCCATGACTAGATAACCAATCCATACCCAAAATCAAATCATACTCTTTAAATGGCATCTCAATCAAATCACCAGGAAACTCTTCACCCTGCACCACAATTGCACATTCTCGGTGTACCTTACTAACAACCACACTATGCCCTAAAGGATTCGTTACCAATACATCAAATCCTAGGGATTCAGCATGTAATTCAGACACAGGCAAAACTGATGCACTGATGTATGAATGAGTTGATCATGGATCAATTAAAGCAAATACAGAAATGCCAAATAGAGAGAAAGTACCAGCAATGACAGCTGAAGCATCTGGCTGTCTCTGCATCACGTAAACTCTCTGGGAAGATCCAGCCTCATCAGGTCTACTGTCTCTAGCTGAAGATCCTCCTCTCTGAATGAACCCAGATCTACCTCCTCTACCTCCTCTGCTAAAGCTCTGTCGAGAAGCTGCAGATTCCACTGACCTCTGTTCCTGCATCTCAGGACACTCTCTAATGAAATGGTCAGGCGATCCACAATGAAAGCACACACCTGGTCTACTAACCCTCCGACAAGCTCCCACATGAATCTTACCACAAAGCTCACATGCTTGTGGAGTGGATCTCTGAATAAAGGGAGTCGGTGCACTAGCCACAGAAACTGCAGATCTAGGTCTCTGCCTCTGAAACTGCACTGACCTGCTAGCTGACCTCTGACTCCTCCCAACTCTGGGAATAAAGCTCCCTCTGCCCCTCTTCACTGATGAAGACCCTGCCTCAAACTGGGGCCTTCTCACTTTAACCTCTTCCTCAGAAGCAGCTGATGCTATGGCCTGGGCTCTCTCTACACTCCTAGCTGCTGCAACTAGCTGGGAGAAATCCTGATACCTGGAGCCAGCCACATGACACATGATTGAGGGCCTCAATCCCTCCTCAAATCTTCTGCATCTATCAATATCATCAGATATAATGCCACCAGCATAATGGCTCAACCGGATGAACTCAACCTCGTATTCTGTAACTGTCCGGTAATCTTGCCTCAGACTCAAAAACTCCATTTTCTTCACATCCTTATACTCCCTCGGAGTATACTTCAACTCAAACTCTCTGAGAAAATCAGCATAAGACAGGGTAGGAGGATCATCTAAAGCATGTGGCACAGTCTTCCACCAGTCATATGCGTCCTTCTGCAACAATGACCTAGCATAATCAAAATTTTCCTCTGGTGTGGCTTGCAACTGAATAAAAATCCTCTGTACTTTATCTAGCCACTGTTCCGCTACAGCCGGATCTATAGTACCCAGAAAATCTTCAGCCCCATACTTCCTTAGTTTATCATAGTGTCTCACTGGCACTTGAGGCTGAGGTGGTGGTGGTGGCTGCACTGGTGCCTGTCTCATCACTTCCATCATATGTCTAAACCAAGCTGGTGGAACCTCATCACCTGCTGGTCTCCCAGACACTGAAGCAGGCACCTCACTAGCTATCTCAACTCTAGCTCCCTCCCTACTCTCAACAGGAGCTATACTCTTTACACTTCCCTCAATAGACTGTCGTGAATGGGGATCCATTACTACCTATATCTGCAAACACAACCGAATACACCTTATTAAAGATCAGAGACTGCCAATGCCAACATGTATTTTAGTTAAAATCCAACTTTTAAAATCAAAATATTCTTTTCCTTTATAATTTACCTAGGTTGAGAATCTCAAACCTAGGCTCTGATACCAAAACAATTGTAACACCCCTAAATCCCATATATGCACACTACATAATACTACAATGTAATATATGTACATGAAACATAGGAATGCTACGGATTTCTTAAACCATTTAACTCTTTAAAAGACACCAAACAATTTTTCTCTTTGTACCATATAAGAAATGTGGTAGTTAACATGTAATAGAAAATAAAAAGGAATATAAACATTTATTTAGTACGCAGCGGAAATTATAAAGTATTTACATATATAGAAATATCTAAGTTCAAGTTTACAACCATGTATACATATACATTAAAATCATTACTTTACAAAATATAAAGAAATTATACATGGTTGGCAGCACTGCTCTGATCTTTAAGTCCTAAGGAAAATCCTCAATGTCTAGACTCACTCGGTCTAGTGGAACACTCGGGTTCTTCTCTAACACCTGCGCGATGAACCACAATCGCGCTAAGCCAACATCTTAGTAAAACAAACTACAATATCAAGATGCTTTGATGCAATGTTCATGTCACACAATCAAGTTGTATACACAATTCAAGTAAACATTACATTTCACGCATACCTTGTTCACCCTAACTTATTAAACCATGAACATCTCTCATAACATTACATCATATCATTTCTCATTACTTTCATCCAATAATAATCACATTTAAACAAACACAAGCATTGGGCCCAAAACACAAACCAATATGTTATTCAAAGTTCAGAGTCACCGTTTTGATTCAATATCACATCATTAAGCCCGTAGGCAAAATATATCATATCTCTATCCATGGATAGCGTAACAGACCCAGTCTCTTGGACCATCAACCCATTAACATGAGGAGATCCTCAACCCGGCTAGACTGTTACTAATTTTTCAAATGGAAGTGGTTTACGGGTCTCCCATTTCACCATCATTCCATATTCACATTTTTCAACTGGAATCGGTTTACGGGCCTCCCATTTCACCTATCCAGTGATTCATAAGTATTTTTCAATTGGAATCGGCTTACGGGCCACCCATTTCGCCTATCCAATGATTCATAGGCATGCCATCAAATACAGGACTCTGAAAGTTGAATCAACATATTAGGCACACAATCATTTAGTTTATCTCATTCTCAATTCATTTCTCATTTTACCATCCACAATTCATTAGGCATTCATATCTCAACTATATCATCATAGCCAACAATCATGGCCTCACAACTCATACCATTCACATTTCCAACTTCATATCTCAAATCATATTAATTAATTCATCATAACCAATCACATTGCATTATCATAAAAGCAAACATCCCTTAACCATTTTACTTACATCATGAGTAATCAATCATGTTATTTCCACACTTTATTACTCAAATATATACACAACCAATATTCTTAACATACATTACACATGCTTAGCACAACATTCACATAACAATAATAATATGTTTCAACAATGCATTTATGTTCTCAACACTTTAACAAACACATATGTATATTAAGTTTCCACATCTCATAAATGAATGCAATGATGTAGTTTGTACTTACCTTATGCACACTCACACAACTCTAAGCAATCCTTTCTTCCAAAGATTCTTCACTTCACAATTAGGGCAAATCACTTCTTCCAAAACCTAACCCAAAACAATGATGCAACACATCAATTTCTATAACATTATCACTTATTAACCTTATCCTAAATCTTAAGACCACTAAACAAAACTCAACATCACTAAGCAAAGCCCACGGCCGTGGCCACCTCAACCCCCACGGTCGTGGCTTTGAGAACCCTTCTGCCCAAAAATGGCCAACACCCCCACGGCCATGGCTACCAAAAGGCCATGGGCGTGGCATCCAAAACGCTACTGCCCCTTTCCTAAATTAGGTATTCTTCACTTCTAAAACCAACAAACACAACCAACTCAAAGATTAACAGGAATAATCAATCAAACATAACATAACCAACACTTACCAACTCAAAACCCTAACACAATCTCCACACAACCACTTCCAACATCAACACCCACTTAACTTCTCATCTATCAAGCAATATCAACACTTAAATTCACACCATAAACAACCTTAATCATACCATCATCAAACCACAACCCAACTTAAACATAACTTCAAAAATAACAATGGCAAACAAGAGAAAACTTACCAAATCATGAAATTCCTTGAAATTCCAACTTGTATACTTGAAAACTCCTTTCAATTTGAGCTTGGAATCAACAAAACCTTCACTTGTTCTCTTGCTCTCTTGTCCCTTTGATGAGCCGGCCACACAAGAATGAAAAGAAAAGAAAATGACAATGAAGAGTAAAAGTCAAACTTTGCTTCTTCTTTAAATCTCCACCAAGCAAAAATAATTAGGAAATTACTTAAATGTCCTCTTCTCATATGCTTTCTCTTCCTATTATTTACAAGCCCTTTTAAGTAATTTCACAAGTAACAATAAAATATCCTCTTCCCTTGACTTTCCACTTTGACCAACATATATGTTATATATATTACCATATACACTACATATACATTTCTCTCTACACAAATTTTTCCTTATCAACTTAACATATACATTTAATCCAATTAAAATAACAACAACCTCAAAACTACTAGGGCACAAATAGGGATATTACAACTAATATGTGTATAGTCCATACTTTTGTGTTAATGTGTTAAATGTATGAAAATGAGTGATAAACTTTAGATACGTGACACACATATATATATCCTACCAAATGTTGATAAGAGGATAGTATCAATGAAAGGAAATAAACAATTTAGTGTTCATCAAAATTAATGAATTGCCCAAATCATACTAAATTTATATCTAGCTTTGGATTGAATGGCTAACCAGAGGATGGATAGCCACAGTGATAGTGGGCACCTCGTGCCATTAATGGACACATTGTGTTATCAGTGATAGTGGGCATAATTGCCATTATAAATTCTTGAGATTTCTACACTAACATATTATCCAAACCTATGATCTAAGTTTAGTATGTATGGGCATAATTAATGAAATTATATGTGAACATGATAGTTGTGGCTAATGAAAGAAATGTAAAATAATAATATAAGTCAATTACTTGAAATTGAAGTATTGTGTTATAGTGTAAAAGTGAGTGTTAATATATATATTAATGCTTACAAGTGAAAGTACTAATGTATGTAATGGAAATGTTATGCTCAATGTATTGAATTAATCAAATGATTGAAAGTGCATATAATGTGGTGAGATACAAAGTGCTCCTGTAACGACCCGCCTATCTTTCGGCCACCCGCCTAGCTGCTGGGCCTAGCCCAGGAACCTTTAGCGGATCATACAGTACTGGACCGCCCTCGCGGGCTCCCAGCAGGATTTGTTAATTTGGCTCGCACCACCTATCTTTCGGCCACTGCCTGGTTCTGGGCTGTCTGGGTCCAACCCAGGAAACCTTCAGTGGTGCAAGTCGCCTCCCCAGATCGAACCCCTGACCTCCCACTTAAGAGAGCCAGCGAGAACCATCCAGTACCATTTCTGCTACTAGCAGAAATGGTACTGGATGGTTCTCGCTGGCTCTCTTAAGTGGGAGGTCAGGGGTTCGATCTGGGGAGGCGACTTGCACCACTGAAGGTTTCCTGGGTTGGACCCAGACAGCCCAGAACCAGGCAGTGGCCGAAAGATAGGTGGTGCGAGCCAAATTAACAAATCCTGCTGGGAGCCCGCGAGGGCGGTCCAGTACTGTATGATCCGCTGAAGGTTCCTGGGCTGGGCCCAGCAGCTAGGCGGGTGGCCGAAAGATAGGCGGGTCGTTACAGTTAAAAAGGCGCCTTTTTAACTGTAGTGGCCCCCTGTTCTCTCCAGCTGGGCTCGGTGTACAAACCGTCCCAGATCCGGCGGGGCCCACCACAGTACCCGTTCACCTCACGGTTCCCGAGCAGTGATTTGTTTATTTGGCCTCAATGAGGTCGCCTCCCTCATTCGAACCCGTGACCTCCTCCCTTAAGAGGAAACCATGAGCTGAACGAGTACCATTTCTGCTAGTATTCTCTCCCCCTTAAATAATTTCGTCCTCGAAATTATCCAGCATACTAACAACCCATTTAGAACAAATCACCATTTTAACTTCCATATGAAGATAATCGTATCGTACATTATAATTTTATAAACTCACATAACTTCTACTCTCCCCCTTAGAAATAATCATCTTCTCTGAATTTTCACAATTCATCAATGTATAGATATATATACCTTTATATCTTATTACTTTCTCAACAAAGCAATTAAGATAACTCATTACATTACCAATGAATTTTATCTTTGTATTAAAGTGAAATTATCACATTATCTCTTTATAGATATTCTTAACTTTAACTTCAAATATCAATATCTTAACATTGATTATTCCATTCTTACTATCACTTTCAAAATAACATTTACCAAATCTCAATGGATAACAATATTTTTAATTCCTTTAACTTACTTTTCACTTAATATAAATATTAATACCAAACTTTTAAACTTACTTAACAGATAAACAACATTTCTCTTTTCCTCATCAAACACAATTGATATAATTCAATTTATTTATATTCATTCATATGCCAGAATATTATATCATACACATTACCATTTAGATTCTACACTCCCAATACAACTGTACGTATTAAATCTCAATATTGACTTGCAACTTTAGCGAAATCTAGATCAATCGATCTATTACACACAATATACTAATATCTCAACCTTATTTGATTCAATCCAACAATTATCTTATCCACATTTATCATTGGATTTTACAATATATACATATATATATAACCTAATCTCATTAGATCAAACTTATATTCAAATTCTTGTCTTTTCAGATTCATATACTCAATCAATAGAAATCATACTTATAAATATACTTTTCATTATTACTATAAGTATATCATCATCTCTCATACTCATGCAAAGTATATCAATATAATCAACAACTATAGCTTCATAAACAAACTTTCCTTCGACCAGGTCGGTAGTCCAAGTTCGGTTGCCCAACACAATGGGTCCGCTTGGTTCCACAGGAGGTAGACAAATCCGTTCCTTATCTTTTCACCATTTATTTCTCATAATCAATTAAGCATTTTACCTCATTTATAATTCATTTCCAACATCCTTGTCAATAATCATAGTTTTTCATCATATCAAAGTAGTATACACATATATCATTAACTATATTGAACATCTCATTATTCAATCATATTATCTAGACAAGCTTAAATCATATCTTTTAACCATGTTTATAGGAACATATTTATCCATCTCACCAAAACTGTACTACAATTATATTATCTCAGCTCTAACTCTGAAGATAATAAAACCAACCAATTAATCACACTAACCAACTCATATGACCATGATATATTAACAATCACACCTAGGATTTGTAAATCAATATTGTTCTTCTATTATTCGATTTCCAGCCATCACAATTATAAAGCTAGATTGTATCACAACAATTTATATATATACTTTAAACTTTTATTACACCAAGAGTTAACACCTTTTTAGTTTCATCTCAACCAGTTTACTTTTAATTATTTGATCATCATAACCTAACTCATGTTCCATAATATAATCTTTAACATTTTCTACACTCAACCTTCAATCAAATACAAATCTTGCACATATATCATTCATTACTCCATTTTCAATCCATCTCCTTTAAAAATTTTTTTTTTTAAAATACATTATTCTTTCCTTACAATTTCCTATTACACTTATACATAAAATATTTCCACACACAAATACTTTAAGTTCCCAAAACATCTTATGATAACCTGATTTAGTTATTATCATAACAATTTCATAGCCCCATATTACCCAAATTCATTCTCATACTTTTAACATAACTTAAATTATTCCTTAACTTCAATAAATATATACGCTCTACTTATAATATTATTTTACAAAGATCTTAATCACATGTCCAATGTGATATCTTTCTCACATTTGTTTTTAAATACCTTTAACATATCTTTCCTACCCATTTTCTTCCTTTCCAATCAAATTACTTAAAGTAACTCATTTCCATTTACTCAATCCTTTTTTTTTTCTAATCAAATTTTCCTATTATCAATCTCATTCCCCAATTCATAATACTTTCATGTGCACTACTATTCATTTCATATATCTCATGTATTGAATACATTAAACTATCAATATCTAAATAATCTTTATCTACATTCCATTATAACCATAAGTTCTCAACTTATTAGTTTACTTAAACTTCCATTTATTCATCTCATTCTCTTAATATCAATCTTAAAACATCTTGTATATATATACTACTAAGCAACATCAAACATATATGTTTCACCATTACCAAGCTCATTCCAAAAATTTAAGTATCATATATTATCACCATTTACAAGAGCTTTTACAATATTCAAACATATCACATTTCTAACATTGAAATCACCATGTTTGCACTAAATTAACAATACAATCAACACCAATATCTCTTTATATTTAACCAACATCATCTCTTTTTCCTCTTAAGCAAACCTTAGTTTTTCATGTCCATACCTTAAATTATCATACTTAATCTATACCAATCAACTCATTCAATAATCCACTGTAATCTTTTCATTTAAACCATATATCTTTCCATATTACTCATCCAGCAATATTTCCTCTTTCTAGAAATCTAAACATAAGTTTATTAGAAAGAGGTTCAAATAATAGAGGAAAGATTACATACTTTAATCTAAATTCTGTTTTTAACTCATTTCCAACTTTATTCTTTTAGCCATTTCCTTATATGTCATACACATGTCAACAATTACACTTTTACTTATAAATTCCATATCATTTCTTTACATCACAATCACTTTTCAATTATCAACATTTTAAAATTTTACTTTCATATGAAACCTCATTTACATACTATCATTTATCTCATGTAATCCAAATACATCACAATTCACATAATGTCACGTTTGAGACCAACCTAGATGTGAATGCATATGCATATATTACCAATTGCATTTCAAAACTCTTCTTTTTGATTCTCATTTAAATTTTTCAAAAATTTTCTTTTTAATTTCACTTAGGCCGAGAATTTCAAACCTAAGCTCTGATACCAAAATAATTGTAACACCCTGATACTCCATATAAGTACCATACATATACCTAGTATACATACAATACATATATGTAGTATCAGAATGTCACGTAAATTTTCAGTTTATTTACCTTTAACCGAATTCATAAAATTTTACATTACTTTGAAACACATTTATAAAATCATTGCTCTTATTAAAAATGCAACATAATTAAAATCATATATGTATGCATCACCTTCTAGTTGGTCTCGAGACACCCTTACTCTTCTCGTGGCACCACAGCTAAACTTCCAAATTAACCTCATAAATACCTGCGCGATTAAACATCCGCGCTAAGCCCGAGAGCTTAGTAGTACTAAATAAAACAATAATAAAATAAACTTTGCCAAAAGAATCATACCTTAAATTTTTAGCATTTAGTTTTATTGTTTTCTTACCACGTATTCCTTTTTCAATGCATTCCTCAGAAGTTCTCACTATCTTTGCAAATTTGATATATAATTACATGGAACATTCATAACACAATTCTTGCCCTTTCTATTTTATATATATATATAACATACATCATTTTAACAAAACACCATTCAATGATCTATCCAAATTTTCATAATAGTAATTCTCACAAATTCCACCTTCATATACATTTTACACATCATACAACATGTTCATAAGCCCATATCTCAACAAAGTCCCTCAAAACACATTCCTCTTCAATACATCAATGCACATATTACAAAATCATACTTCATAACATCATTTTATTCACAATTCATCAAGCATGAATCACATTGACAACAAAGACAGACTTGGGCCCAAACAACATACTAATATGCCATTCAATTTTCAGAGTAATGCTTTGGTTTAATTATCACATTTATCATTATCATAGACCCAACTAGGCTTCAAGGATTAGGTTCAACCAAGCTTCAAGGGGAGCAAAGCATGCTAAGCTTCAACCCAACTTGGCTTCAAGAACCAATCCAACCTAGCTTCAAGGGTGGTAACATCTCAATTAGGCTTCAAGGATTTAATCCAACCTAACTTCAAGAGATTGTTACACTTCTTAGGCATGCCACCAACAACAAACTCTAAAAATGGAATAACACATTAGTCACACAACTCATTTATCAATTTTATTCTCAATTGAATTATCATAACCAATAACAATGGTTCACATTTTATTTGAATCATCATAGCCAATCACAATGGCTTCATCACATCACATTAAAATCACCATAGCCAATAACAATGGCTCACATCTCATTTGAATCATCATAGCCAATAACAATGGCTTCATATTTCATTTGATTTCAACTCACATTTCATCTGTCATCATAATATCACATATTTTATATTCATGCTTCATCACAACATCACATCATTCATATAACACATTACAATTTACAAAGCATAGAACATAACATTATTCATATAGTATCATCAAATCATATTGATCAATTCATCACTCAAGTATACATGATCATTATATCTTCCACATTTCCTATACCATCATTGTTAGATACATCACACTTTACATTATTCATGGATTTATAATCTTCTATATACTTTTGGTTGGATCATTATTGTTTTAAGTGTGTTTAGGTACCAAAAGGCCCTTTTAAAGATCCAACAATATAAGAAGAATATATAACAATGTAAGAAGGACAAAGAATAAAACATTACTTAACACATTTGAGGGACACGGGCAGCACACTTGAGGGACACGGCCAAGCTTGTGGCCGTGTCTCTCAACACAATTTTGGCAGTAGCGAACACGGGCATGGGACACGGCCAAGCTTGTGGCCGTGTCTCTCATCACAATTTCAAACAGACTCAGACACGGGCAGAGGACACGGCCGTGTCTCTCAACCAAAAGTCAGGCAGTAGCAAACACATTCAAGGGACACGGCCAAGCTTGTGGCCGTGTCTCTCCAAAATCCATCCAACACGGCCAAGTTGCCCTAACTTGGCCGTGTCTCTCATAATTTGGCCGTGTCCTTCAAGAACTCAAAGACCAAACCATTTCCAAAATTCATACCACAACCCTTTTAATCATCATCTTTGTTCATATTTATCAATTCCATATCACTTTAACATTTATATAACTTCATTATATCACCATAACAATCAATATATATACATCACTATAATCAATTACTCAAAATACCATTTCATTCATATCAAATCCTAACTCAACAATTCATCATCATCATCACAAATACCCCAAATTATCAACACTTAAATACCAATTCAACACAATTACATACTTCAATCTTTCATTTCCATCATCTTAAACCCAACCATACCTCAATCCAAAGAAACCCAAAACAAGAAGATAAAAACATATATATACATAATCAATAAAATCAACTCAAGAGAGAAGTACTTACTTGAATAGCTTGCCAAATCTTCAATATCCATTTGCAAGCCTCTTGATAACCTTAATCTTTGGTGTAATTAGAAGTAAAATCCCCTTTCTCTCTCTAGCTTCTCTCTCTCTCTCTCTCTCTCGTTTACTAAGAAGAAGGAGACGAAGGAGAAGAAGAAAGAACGTTCTCGTTCTTTCCTTCATCCTTATCATATATATATATATATAATAATAATAATAATAATAATAATAATAATGCAATTAAATCTCCTCCACACAAACTTCTTTTTGCTTTCCTCTTTATTTTCCTTTTTGTCCTTATTATCATTATTATTATTATTAACTAATCATACAAATATATATATATACAACTCACTTTTCCTACACCATTTTATACCTCATATATATGTTACATTTTATAATTCCCATATCTTCTCTTCACTTCTTTTCTCTTACCCTTCAATACACACATTGAATCCAAATACAACAATAATCCCAACACTTTTAGGGTATATTTTAGGATATTACAGCTCCAAAGTATATCAAATGATTGAAAGTGTATATCATGATGTGAGATACAAAGTGCTCTAAAGTATAGTACTAGATATAAGTGCTGAAAAGTATAGATTGAATGAAATAATCCTATATGTGAACTTGAAAAGGAAGACTTATTGAAAAACAAAATAAGCGTATTGTGAACAATGTTATCAAATGAGAAAACAAGTCTTGAATAAAATGATTCTTAATGAGACAAGTTGCAATATCGAAAGTATTGTATTATATGATAACTTTTATACAGGGATAATTATTATTTTGTGTAATCAACATGGTATGTTGATTTGATACTGAAATTAGTTCATATATTGAATTACTTCTTAAAACTAAGTGTTATTACTATATTTTCATAAGTATATTTCTTTAATATTAAGTGATAAAATATGTGTATACAAGCACCACTAAGCTTTGCTTAGCGTGTTAGAATTATTTTCTGACACGCAGGTATCAGGATATCGGAGCAAGTTAAGAACAGATGAAGATCTTGTGTATATTATATTCATAAGTGATAAATGTATATAGATACTTCAGTTTGGCTATTTGAGAGATTGTATAAATGTGTAAACATAAAGGATATATGTATTTAGAGAATGAATTTTGAGATTTTAGTGAATGAGTATATTGAAAGAAATGTATTGTTTATTTATTTGATTCGATGAACTTGTAAAGTTTATCTGATTGATATTGGAGATATTGGAAATTGGTTTAAATATTGGATCTATAAGGGTTGTAATATACAGATTGTATTCTTATTTGAAAAATTTTAATTATGAAGAGAGTTTTCTCTGAATTATTTTTATTTATGATAAGAGTTTTCTATGAAATAACATTCTCTGATATTTTTTATATAAGGATTGTCAGAGGATGTTACAGACCTGCTCTCCCCCTATCTCTTTGTCCTTTATATGGAAAGGTTATGTCATGGGATCAACAAAGAAGTGAAGGAGGGATCTTAGAAACCTATATGTATAGGGAGAAATGGAATACCTTTGTCTCATTTATTTTTTGCGGATGATCTGATCCTTTATGCAGAAGCTTCTGAGGTTCAAATGGAGGTAATTTGTGGTGTGTTGAATGATTTTTGTAGATGCTCTGTCATCAAGCGAATAAAATGAAAACTGCCTTTTTGCTTATAAAAATGTATCCAATGAATTGATATATAAGCGCAAATCCTTGTGATTTTTCATAAAATTCATAGTTGGGATCTTATCTTGGTATACCTATGTTTCATGGCAAAAACAGTTAACCAATTCCAATTCATGGTTGACAAAGTAAAGAAGAGGCTGAGCACTTGGAAGGAAAATGCTCTCTCTTTTGTAGGAAGATTAACCTTAGTTCAATCAGTTTTGATGGCATTGCCAGTATACATAATGCAAACCCCCATTCTCCCCAAAATAATTTAGGACATAATTGAAGACATCTATAGAGATTTTTTATGGGGCACCACTCAAGAGCAG
The DNA here is from genome assembly GCA_947685225.1 of Garcia nutans. Classification (NCBI taxonomy): domain Eukaryota; kingdom Viridiplantae; phylum Streptophyta; class Magnoliopsida; order Malpighiales; family Euphorbiaceae; genus Garcia; species Garcia nutans. Next base: position 21,890,144 of record CANTUV010000007.1, on the reverse strand, counting down.
AAAAAGATGCATCTCCTAAAATGGGACAACATGTGTAGACCTAAGACAGAAGGAGGGGCCGGCCTACATCAACTCAAGTAATTTAACCTTGCATTCATTCTTAAAATTGGCTGGCAGATGATTTCCAATCTGGGTAAGTTGCTTTCTAGATTTCTTGCAGGAAAATATAGGATTTCCTTTCTCCTCCTCTTACATTGTTGTCAAAGACTAAAGGAACTGCATTGTGGCAAGCCATCGCTAACAATTGGTTTTCTATCATCTCTAACATCAAAGTTTCGGTGGGTAATGGAAGAAACACCAGTTTTTGGTATGATCATTGCTGTGGAGAATCTCCTCTCATTCGCTTTACACATACTCAGCCTGAAGCAAACATTTTAAATTGGTCAGTCGAAAATGCTATTGATGATGTTGGTTATTAGAAATTTAGTGAAATACATAGCTATTTAAATGATTCTTCTTATAATATCATTAATTTTATGCCAACTCTGATGGAAGCATTTGGAGGTGATACTAAGTATTCGATAATGACTACCTCTAGAAAATTCAGTATCCATTATGCCTACCAATTTCTTAGAAAGGAATAAATATTCAACAATTGTGATGTCTAGAAAAATGTTAGAGCTAGGAGGCACCGCAAAGGATAAAAACATTTCTTTGGTGTCTCCATAATCACCTTCTAACTAACATTGAGAGAACTAGACACCATCTCATCGACTCAAATGCTTGTACTTTATGTCAGAATGAAGAGGAGACTCTTCTCCATGCACTACGGGATTGTTCAGAGGCTAGGGGAGTGTGGAATAGTTTGTTGGGGAACAATGACGCTACAAATTTCTTCAACACTCCCATCAAACGCTAGCTCAATGATAATTTAACAGGGACTTTCCATGACAAATTTAACATTCGTTGGCCTGTATTCTTTGGAGTGACATGTTGGAAGATCTGGAGATGGAGGAATGAAAAAGTATTCCAGAACAAGACACTCAATTTAAAGTCCAAAGTTTCCAATATTTTTAGTGAAGTTAAAACCTTCAATGATTTTATTAGAAACAAAGCTTCATTATAGTGGGGAGCAAGAAACGGCCATGGAGATGATTATTGGTCACCTCCGGCCCCTAGGGAAATTGTATTAAATACTAATGGAGATTGCATAAATAACACAAACATAAGTGCTATTGGTGGAGCATTCGGAGTTAACATAGGTGCTTGGCTAGGTGGTTACTCGATTCAAATTGGCAAATGTGGTGTTTTTTTGGCTGAGCTTTTGGCAATTAAATGGGATCTTGAATTTACATGCAAAAAGGGTGGAATAAATTGGTCATACAGTCTAACAGCCTGGAAGCAGTTCAAATAATTTTCTATCCATCATCTTTGAATGGTCTTGAGCGTCTATGTGTAGAGCAAATAGGCTCATTCATGACGAAAGATTGGAAGGTATGGATGAGACATATCTCTAGAGATTATAATTTAGTGGTTGATGGAGTTGCTAAACTCGCTTATAATCAAGTGGAGAGATTCAAATGGTACTCATGGCCTCCCTAACACATTTGGAATTTCTGGCACTAAGATAGTTTAAGTGTAATGCAATCGCATATTTTGTTCGTTGAATAAAAAAAAATAGAGCACTAAAAAAAACAAGCTATACCCGTATACACAAACAAAGAGATAAAGAAAGGGAGAGAGAGTTAAAAAACTTGCAAATACATAGCAAAGTTGTGGGATTTGTTCAAAGAAAAATAGAAATCAAAAGAGGATTTCTATTCAAGCTAAAGTAAACATTTTGGTTTTCTAAATTTGTTGGGATCTGGAAGTAAAATGGATGTATAAGTGATTTGAAAAAGTGTGTTTTTGTGTTTGTGAATGTGAGATCAGTTTTGAGAAAGAAAGATTAAAATTTGAAATTTAGGTATTGAAATTCAAATAAAAAAAGCACATGGAGAGATAGGTAAATATCAACAAATAGAAATTTGCTTTTGTTGTTTATTCTAATTTTGTTCTTTTTTCTCTAATTTTTCTGTAACAAAATAGGAGTAGAAGGATTTGAAATTGATTTTTCATTTTTTTTTGGTTTTTTGTTTTGGAGACATATAAAATTCCAACTCAAACTCTGTTAATGGGTGTTAAGTTTGCCGTTAAAAATAGAGTAATTTGGGCTACTTTTAATAGAAAAAGAGTGTATTTATCTTAAAATAATAATAATAATAGCTAATTTGAATCTATGTGAATATTTTAGGGACTAAATTAGACCTTTATCATTAAACTTTTGTAGGTTTGATTTCATGGTCATGGGAAATGCCAAGTGGAAGCACCTGTGAATAAAAACAATTTAAAGTAGTTTATAATTTTTTTTTATCTTTTCAAAATTTACTTTATTTCCTTTCTTAAAATGTTTTTTTATAATTAATTATAATTTTAGTTGATTATTGTATCTCACTGAGTGAAATTTGATGTTAGAATTTTTTTAATCAATATTTCATGCTAAAGCATATTAAATATGGTTGCACTTAAAACTTGAGTAATTAACAAAATTAGTTATTTATTTATGCATTGTGGTGTAATGAAAACAACAAAATATAAATAAATATATTTAAGAAATAAATATAAAATAATTTTTATATAAATAACAATAAAAATTTTATTGTAAAAAATATAAAATAAAATATTTACCTTAATTTTTATGTGTTGAAACAATATAGGTTGTTGGCCAAATTCTTGGCACATGAACTCTATTTTAATATTTAGCACTCAAATTAAAAGGATTTAATCTTTGAAAAAAGTGTTTGTGCCTAAGGACTTAGGAAATTTCTAGCTATCTGTCTAATAGCCATGTCTTGAATGCCCTAGCACCATAGCGACCATGCCATAGCTTCTAAGAGTAATAAACTATCACAAAATAGTTTGCAATCACAAGACCTATCTGACACCATCTGGCATGACCACTACAAGCTTGAAGCAACCAATCCCTAAGAGTGAAAATCTACTCAAGTGGTAGAAGGTTTCGCTTTTAGAGGCATGACAAGCTCATAAGATTGTTAAAGCAATCTCATTACCACTCTAGTAGCAACATGACCACGAGAGGGCTGAAGGTAGATTACAAAGATATGGTAAAAGGTTTAACATCCATGGATCGCAACCTGGGACTTGAAGTGAGAGTCACCTTTATCACCATGATTCAGAGGAGGAACGACTGTGATATTCAAATTACTCATAATGTTGGCGGATTTTTTGTGACCAATGAGAGCCAGCCACTTGTGAATGTTAAATTCGAAGAAAAGTCAACCTAGGAGTCTAGTGACTGTGATGATAAAATCTTTAATGCAAGAATCATGGAGTGGAATGGTTTTTTCCAACATGTTAGTAACACGTGGACTAGCCATTGGAAATAGACGGTAGACATAGAAGTGTCCTTGTGACCATGCTAGAGTATAATTCGACTGCCAAACTAATCCTACAATCGCAACACAAGGAAGGCGACCATGAGTAGCTTCTAACAACGTTTAATATAAGAGATTTTGTTTGGTGAAGCTTTGATCTTTTAGCTTTAAACTCCAATGACTATAAATGAATATGACTATAAATACGTCATAAACATTCATTTATTATAACTTTTAAGAAATTAATAGCCAAACTCTTACAATTTTAATTCTTGAATTGTCTTGTATTAATTTTCATTAATTGTTCTTGAGAGTTGGGTGTGAGCTCTGGTAAAAACACTTTATAAGTTTAGTGTTAGCGTGAGCTTGTAAAACACTAGGTTAGAGAGTGAACTTTGGAAAAACTTTTGTAAGGGTTGTGACATTAATATAATACTTGCAAAGTTCAGTGTTAGCTTGTGAAAATATCAAGTTAGGGTTTATCTTATAAAGATCCAAGAATAGTGAAATACTCAACTAGTTTGTTGAGAAGTGGATGTAGGATTTTAGAATCTGAACCATTATAAAGTTGCTTGTGTTCATTTATCTTTCTTTAACTCTTTTTAATTCCAAGCAATTTTCATTTCACCCAATTCAATAAAAAGGAACCAATTCACCTCCCGCTTCTCTTGGTTGCCGCCAGCAAGGGACAACAAGTGGTATTAGAGCCAAAGCTCTCTCTTCAAAGCTTAATTGCAAGATAATGAATCTATGGCAACCATTCCACCACCATCTACCTCTACCGCAATCTGCTCTAGTATTTCATCTCATGGAAATCTAAATTCTCACCTAAGAATATTTTTTATGGAACCAACTATTTTATGTGGAAGTACAATATGAAAATGTACCTATATTGAGTTATGGGGATTTATACTCAATGAATGGAAGCCCCCAACTCAAAATGTAGAAGGAGTAGAAGTTCCAATTCCAAGAGAGCAATGGGCAGAGGCACAAACAAAGTCAAACTACAAAAACAATCTTTTCATCTCGATCCTTATCAAGTCGTTGTCAAGAGAAGCAGGAGAAAGAGTCCAATATAATATAAGTGTTTATGGCATTTGGAGGACTCTTGAGACCTACCAAGAGGGGAAAAAATCAAGTGAAGTCCAAAAAGATTCAAATGCTTGTACATAAGTATGAGCCCTTCAAGATGAAGCCTAGTGAGGACGTCATCAAAATGATAAATTGGTTGCTTATAATTGTATCTGATTTGAAGAAGTATGGAAAAGTCTAATATCATGAGCATGTTAACAACAAAATCTTGATAGCTCTTCCTAAGAAGAACTTCGAATCCAAGGTGTCATCTATTGAAGAAGTACATGACCTAAGCAAGTTAAAGATGGATGAGATTATTGGAAAACTTCTCACTCATGAAATGACATTTGAGAAGGATGAAGATAAAGATGAGAAAGAAAAGAAGGGAATTGCACTCAAAGCAATCAAAGAGATTAAAGATAGTGAGTGCTCAAGTGGTAATGAAAGTGGGGATAATGATGATAAAGATGAAGTGGTCTTACTTTTAAGCTGGGTGAAAGAGATCATAAGGAGAAGAAAAAAGCCAACCAAGATGGTATCATTCTCTAACTCTAACATTTATTCAAAAGACAAAGACAAGAAGAATGATGTGAAGTGTTATGAGAGTGGGAAGCAAGGTCACATTAAAATTGTTTGTCCCAAGCTAAAGAACAAGAACAATGGGACAAAAAGAAGAAGAAAGCTCTCAAGGCTATATGGAATGATGACTCTTCAAGTGAAGAAAATGAAGTGCAAGGAAATGCCAACCTTTGTCTTATGGCCATGGGAAATGATAAAAACCCTAATGAGGTAAAATCTACATCCACAACTTCTTTAGATAATTTTTATAATGAAGTTGATGATGTGGGTCGTGATGAGCTCTTAGAGCATTTGAACCAAAGAGTTCAAAAATATTTTTCTAAAATGAAATTTTATAAAGAAAAGTATTCCAAAATAGAAAATGACTTTTGATTTGAAAATTTCCACTTTGGGACTAAAACCTCTAATGAGAACTTAAAATTCCACTTTGGAAGGAATTTCAAAAGAAAATCAAGTTTTAAGAAAGGAAAAAGAAGAATTGAAAAACTCTATTTCTAAGTTTTATAAAGGAAAGGAGGCTTTAAACACCTTAATTGGGTCTTAAAGATATCCTTATTTGGGTCTTAAAGATCTCCTTCATCAAAATATGGTTTAGGCTTTGATAGTCATCCCCATCCACATCTAATGCACCCACATTTGTCAAAGCATCAATATTTCAAGCTTCTAATATTGAGGTAGAGAAGAACAAGAAAGCATAAACAAGGACTAAAAGCTCCAATATGGCTAATCAAGGAACACAAGCCTCTAGAGCTAGGCCTTTAAGAGCTAATTATGCATTCATGTACACACCTAAAGCTCTGAGGCATAAGCATGCAAAACCATATTCACAATCACAACACACATGTGCATGCAATCACAATCAACATCATCCTTCAAAATATCTAAAAAAGAGGATGCAAAGAGCTAGGCCTACCTATATATGTCATTACTGCATGAGATATGGGCATATAAATACTTTTTGTTATATTAGGAAGGCTCATCTCAAACTTGAGGACCCTTCCAAGGCTAAACCCCTAGGACCTAAATACATTTGGGTACATAAGAAAAGATAAATTCATTTTATTTTATAGGTGTGCCTTACGTCTATGAGAAAGGAGGGAATATGGCTTGTAGATAGTGGTTGCTCAAGGAACATGACAAAAAATGCAAAGCTATTCACAACCTTTATGACTAAAAAGGTTGGTAGTGTAACTTTGGAAACAATGCTAATGGTAAGATCATAGGCATGGGTTCCATTGGTACACATGGTAAGAATTTAATTGATAATGTTTGGTTAGTTGAAGGCTTAAAACATAATTTGTTGAGTGTAACCCAATTATGTGATTAAGGGTATAAAGTCAATTTTGACTTTAAAGGATGCATAGTTATATCTCATGATGGTGTACTTCTATTCAAAGGAAGAAGAATTGACAACACTTATAAAATTGACTTACACCTTAATACTAGTGAATGCTTTAAGTAGTTGTTGTCTTATAGAAATGATAATTGGCTATGGCATAGAAGATTAGGACATGTAAGCATGGATCAACTCTAATTCCCAGGCAAGGAAGAGCTAGCGGATGGACTACTCAAGATGAAGTTCTGCAAGGATAAAATGTGTGGGCCTTTTTCAACTTGAGAATTAACACAAAAGCTCTTTCAAACAAAAGACTATAGTGAGTATTTTTAGACCCCTTGAGCTTTTACACTTAGATTTGTTTGGACCTCATAGGGCAGATAGTTAGGAAGAAAGTTATATGCATTTGTCCTAGTTGATGACTACTCTAGGTTTTCTTGGTTTAGTTTTCTAGCTCATAAGAATGAAACTTTTAGTGCTTTCAAAACATTTACAAAGAAAGTTCAAAATGAAAAAGGCTAGATAATTACTTCTATTAGGAGTGATCATGGTAGAGAATTTGAAAATGAATATTTTGAAAAATTTTATTGTGAACTAGGAATTTCATAAAAATTTTCTACTACTAAGACATCACAACAAATGGTGTTGTGAAAAGGAAAAATAGGACATTGTTTGAGATGGCTAGTACTATGCTCAATGAGTATGAACTCCCCTCATACTTTTGGGACAAAGTAGTCAATACCGTGTGCTATGTTTTTAATAGAGTTTTTAAAAGGCCTTTAATGAAAAAAATTTCTTACTAGCTATGGAATGGTAGAAAATCCAAGGTTTCATGCCTAAGAGTATTTAGATACAAATGTTTTATATTAAACACTAAGGATAACCTTGGAAAATTTTCATCAAAATCAGATGAAGAAATTTTCTTAGACTATTCCTCTACTAGAAAAGCTTATAGGGTGTTTAACGAAATGTCCTTAATAGTAGAATAGTCTATACATGTTGTTTTTGACGAATTCTCTAAGCTTGATGTAGACCCATAATTTTGGCCTAGTTCAAATATGATTTTAATTAAAAGAGGCCATTTAAATTTGATTTTAATGAAAGGCCTAAATTAAATTTATTATGATTTAATGTGTTTGAATTAAGTCCGGTTCGGTTGAGTTGAGCTTATTTATTTATACAAACCAAATCGATTGGATTAGGGCTTGTAAAATTTGATATGATATAGACTCTTTGTATCCCCTTTTTACCCTAAAAATATGTTGAGAAGAACATATTGGGATCAATATGAAATATAACTGTGCATTTAAAAAGTGTAAGCAAATTATTAAAAATACTAACGCAAGATAAAAATGTTGGTAATTTATTTAGAAAACACCAATGTAAGACAAAAATGTTGGTATTTATTTTAAAAAATACTAATGCTATTGCAAAAATATAGGTAATTTTACCAACATTTTACATTAGCGTAAGAAATTATTAACACTTACATAACATTTCCAACGCTTGTGCCAAGCGTTAGCAAAATTGTATTGGGGTTAGTATAAAATCTAACTGCACATGTAAAAAGCATAGGTAAATGATTAAAAATACCAATGTAAGACATAAGCATCAGTAATTTATTTAAAATATACCAACATTTAATAAATAACATCAGAAAATATGTTGTCATTTTTTCGCCGATGCCAATGAAAAAGCATAGGTAATTTTGATGATGCTTTATATTAGCATAGGAAATTTTTGACACATACATAAATCTTCTGTTGCTTTCATAAAGTGTTGGAAAAAATGTATTGGCATAGGTCTCTTTTCTTGTAGTGGACGATTATTGAATTAAACTTTCAGATTTCCTAAGAGTGTATATTCTGTTATTCTTGGTTTTTTATAGGATCAAGGTTCTCTTCAACAAGGTTAATCACTTTGAAGTAGGTAATTCCAAAGTTCTCTTCCACAGGTTGGAATTGGGTCAAGGACTTGGCAAGGATCTGATTTGGCTTTCGAAGGAGTTATTTTCAAGAGTAAAGGCGAAAGGGTCTTTGATTTCATATATCGGTGCTTCACGTCACCTAGCAGATAGGAAGAGCACAACAAGGGCATGCCATTTTCTTCGTAATTGGAAGAGCACAACAAGGGCATGCCATTTTCTTGGTAATTTCCTAGTTTCTTGGTTTAGCAAAAATAAGTATCGATTAGTCTATCTACCATGAAAACCAAATATGTAGTGGCTTGCTCTTGTTACACATAGATCATTTGGATGAAGCAATAATTGCTAGATTATGGAAAAGTGCTTGATCACATTTTCATTAAATGTGACAACACTAGTGTTATAAATCTATCCAAAAATCTCATCCAACATTCTAAATTGAAGCACAATGACATAAGATATCACTTTTTAAAAGACAATGTTCAAAACTGTAATGTGGGCTTAGATTTCATTGATACTCAAAATCAACTTGTGGATATTTTTGCTAAACCTATTAATGAAGAAAGTATGGATTTTTTAAAACAAAACCTAAGAATGCTAGATGGAAGCACACTAGTTTGAAAAATTTTGCATTAGAGTGACCTTTGCATCACATATGCATTTTGAATATTTGTGATGTTTGTATATGTATGTGATTATATGCTTGTTTTTAGTGCTTGGATGGATGAATTTGACATAAATGTAAAATCCTCATTTTTACATGAGTAAATTCCAACAACATATATTTTGATCATACAATTCTTCATCCATAATCAAAAATAGTTTTTGATATGTCTCTTATATATATATATATTGTGTTTCTTGTGGCTTGCGGTCATGACCAGCTACCGCGTGGTAGTGAGGATAGTGACCTAATGATTTTGAACCGGTCCTGCCTCACGCGGTCACACTATAACTGAAGTGTTTGCAAGAATGTGAAACATTTTAACCATTATCTACTAGCAATAACCCTAGCAAGCGCGCCATATAGGTATGGTGATCACGAGAGTGAGACATTTCTAATATCCCTTTTAGTGCAGTAATGAATGGCTTTCTTACCTGAATTTTTTTTTATTCATTGAAACTTCTAGTTTTTACCAAAAAGCACCCGTACAATGGTTAAAAATAGACAGTTTTTCAATTTCTACTATAAAAATAGACCTATATTGATTTTTATCACTTTTTATCAGTTCAAATCATCTTACAACTCTAAAATTCTTTAAAAACTCTCTAAAACCCAAAATTCTCTCTTCTAAGAACTTTTCAAGACTTCATCTCTATCTTTCATCTTTTGTGTGGCTAAACCTAATCTATAGCTCCTAAGAAAGCACCAAAGAAGAAATTTTCTTCTAAAGAAAAAGGAAAAAAGGGTATGGGAGTAGTTATTAGGGTTGTGGAGAAAGAACCTCCATCACCACTACCAAATTGCAAGGGAGAAAATATTCATAAACCACATTGTGCTACACCCAAAGAGGATGCTCGTTATTTTATGCTTAAAAAGAAGAAACTAGCTCCTACTAAAATCTCCTTTGAAGGTATGCTTATCACCCTAGGCATAAAAGAGGAAATTGAAGGTTATCTAGACAACTTAGGTTGGAGAAAATTTTTTGTTTCCAAATAAACTAGGCTACTTTAGACTCATTAGCAAGTTCTTGATGAGTTTTAGGATAGAGAAAAGTTAAATACAATAGTAGTATATTATGGAGTCTATTTCAGACTTTTTGACAAAAACTTCTCTATAACCCTATATGATTTTGCTATGGTTTGGGTTTTCAATACCAAAGGACCTACCTCCTACAATGATAAGGATTTTCCTCTTCAAAACTATACCACTTTTTGGAAAGAGATTTCAACTGAAGACACCTATAATTAGTCGCGGAACCAAAATTTTTGTAAAGCAGGGTTCTCAACTTAATATCAACTGTTATCCTCAATAATTCAATTATTATATAATAGGATAAAGGTCCAATTTGGACCCCATACTATAACATATGGACCAAATTAGACCTTAATTTTTTTTGAACCAAAATGGAATTTTTTTTTTCAAATTTAGGTTAAATTGAAACTTTTTTAACGAAACAATTAACTGAACTAATGTCATAATCTAATTTGGACCTTAGTCAAGCATCAAGGTGCAAATTGAAATATTTATAATTTATCAATATTAACAAAATATCTTTAAAAATAAATATTTAACATTAATAATTCATAATATTAAATAATTAATTTTTATAATATCAAAATTTATAATAATTTTAAAAAAATTAATAAATTAATAAATTATAATATTAAAAAATTTGTAGTTTATTTTTTCATTTTTTTCAATTTTTATATTTTAAAAATTATTTTCTTAAAAAATCCTTGGATTAAAAATAAAAAATCTTGCCTTAAAGATTATGATTTATTTGGACAAAAATAGTGACACTAAATAAAATTAACAAAGTGAAAAAAATCATTAATTTCATCATCTTCATTAATAATTTTCATGAGTTTGAAATCATAACTAATAATTATATAATCTAAGAGGAGAAGTCAAAGCTATAATTATTGAAAGTCCAAAAAAAGAGTAAACAATAGAAAACAAATGGGTAGTCTCCTTTGCAAATTTAATTAAAAAATATACATGTGATCTTTTATATTATTTTTACCTAATTTAATTTAGTTAATGAAATAATTTTTCAATTTTAAAAAGTAATTAAAAATTTTAATGAATGAAATTTTTATTTTTAAAAATTAATTAAAAATTTTAATTAATTTTTAAAACTGAAAAAATAGTTCATTAATTAAATTAGGTAAAAATAATATAAAAAATCACATGTATATATTTTTTTTAAACAGATTATGGAGGACACTGTCTAATTATTTTTCTTTATCTTTTATACTTTTCTTTTTTTTTTTCGTGTTTCAATATTTATATCTTTGGCTTCTCCTCTAAAATTATAGAATTAGTAGTTATGATTTTAAGTTCATGAAGATTATAAATGAAGGTGATGAAATTAATGATTTTTGTCCATTTTGTTAATTTTATTTAGTGTGACTATTTCTATGTAAATAAACCATAAACTTTTAACTCAAGATTTTTTTTTTATTTTTAATCCAAGAGTTTTTTTAAGAAAAAATTTTATAAAATTTAAAAATTGAAGAAAATAAAAAAATTACAATTTGTTAATATTATAAATTATTAAATTATAAATTATTGTTAAAATTATTATAAATTATGATATTATAAAAATTAAGTAATTACTATTATGAATTATTAATATTAAATATTTATTTATTAATAAATAATTTTTAAAAATATTATATTAATATTAATAAATTATAAAAACTTTAATTTGGACCTTAATATTTAACTAAGGTCTAAATTAGACCCTACCGTTAATTCAGTTAACTGTTCCTTTAAAAAAGTTTCAATTTAACCCGAATTAAAAAAAAAAAAGGTTCCATTTTGATTCAAAAAAACTTTAAGGTCCAATCTGGTACACACGCTATAGTACATTGTTCAAATTGAATTTTTGTCCTTATATACTATTACTCATTGGTCATTTTCTGAATTAGACATGTCTTAAATGGTAAGATAAAAGTCAATTTTATCCCTATAAGAGAAAAATTCATATTATAAGAAAAATTAAATTGAAAAATTAAATAATACAAATAGAGAAATAAAAATAAAATTAAATTTATAATAGTTGAATTATAATGGTTATCTTACCAAAGATCACACAACATTAATTTACGAATCTCATGATATTTCTCACGTATTCACATTTCACATAGGTTTTAAATTAAATTTAATTAAAAGAAAAACTGAAAAATTACATAAAAAAATTGTCCATGGATAAAAACCAATAGAGATGGCATTCCGTTGTTTTGGAGTGGGCCTAATTTTTGCACTTAATAAGCTTAAAATATTACTATTGGAGAAGTTGATGGGCTTCAATCTCATACACTAGAATAAGCCAATCAAAAGCTAGTTGGTGGAACCAAGTAAGGTCTTCCACCCCTTCAACATCGACTTGGTTTCACTAATGCTTATGACATAAAGGAAACCAAAGCCAAACACTTTAAGACCCTCACCTTTTTGCTCCTCCACCAAATCATTACCTATAACATTCACCAAAGAGCGGATGGGAATGAAAAGGTTGCACAACATGATATTTTTTTCTCTATGCTCTAATCCATGATATAAAAGTTCAAACCACCAAATTCTTGATTGACATCTTCTTACATCATGCCAACTACCAAGCCAGTACTTTCTTCTTATCCTCCCAAGTTATCCAAATTGCTAGGCTCTTTGGTATGCTTAATAAGCAAAACCTAGCAACTCTAAGAAACCCTTTTGATCCCTCAACTGGCTCAATCACTATAGCCTATTTAGAGCATACTTTGTATATCAAAATAGTTGGGAATAAGTACCAATACATGTTTGGTAGTAAGGATGTTTTAAATAGAGAGAAGAAAAGACAAAGAGTAAGCATTGTGGGAGAAGAAGAAGGAGAAAATGTTGAAGTGGGTCTCCAATTTTTTAAAAAGTCATAAAAAGGGCACAAGATAGTAGTGCTCCAAGCTCCTCCTCCAGCAACCTCATACTTAGAGCTTTGGACTCTCTTCAAAAGCATTTTAGCCATTTTAAGAGGGATGTAGCAAAAAGGTTTAGGTAGATGGACCTCTTGTCTCATATACATTCTGATTTATATGAAATGCAAGGCAAGGTGGAAATCCCTCAATGTGATCTCAATAATATGTGAGTGAGCATATTAAAAGTGATTTTGAGGAAGTTCTCATTCAAACTCCTCCTCTTGATGGGAATTCTAGTAGTAGTGAAGGGGAGGTAACTCAAAAAGGAAAGGGCAAGGAACCATTGGTTGAAGAACCTCACCAAGAGAGTGATTCTGATTGAGCCACACCTCCAATCTCATTTGTTTTTAATTTTGTCTTTTATTTCTTTTTATGTTTTCTTTTTTAGTTTTTCCTTGATTTTGTTTCCTTTATTTTGTTTTCAATGTGTGATTCTATTTAGCATTTTGTGGGCCTTAATTGTATTGATCACACATTTTCTCTATTTGTACTTTTTTTTTCTAATTAATGAAGTTTTAGTTTTTTTCCTCTATATCTATATCTTATTATTTTTGCCTTTGACAAAGGGGGAGAATGTATATGAATTGAAAATTTTGAAAAATTAACTTAATTCAACTCTTTGGCATGACAATAAGGGAGAAAACTATAAGCATATGTTTTAGGAGAGGAACTATAAAAATGTTTGCTTGATTAAATAAGCTATGGTTGATCTTTTTATCTTGGCAAATGTTATTTATTTTTCAATTTTGCTTTCAAGTTCAATTTGATTACCAAAGTGGACAAGGGGGAAATTGTTGGCCAAATTCTTAGTACATGAATTCTATTTTGATATTTAGCACTCAAATTGAAATGATTTTATATTTGGGATAAGTGTTTTTGCCTCATAATTTAGGAAATTTTGAGCTATCTGTAAAATAGTCACGTCGTGATCACCTTAGCACCAGAGAGATCGTGCCACAACTTCCAAGAGCAACAAACTTTCATATAATAGTTTGTGATCACAAGACCTACCACAACACAATCTGACGTGATCGCTACAAGCCTAAAGTGATCAATCCTTAAGAGCAAAAATCTACTAAAGTGGTAGAAGGTTTCGAGTTCAGAGGTGTGGCAAGCTCTTAAGACCAATAAAGCAATCTTTTTACTACTTTAGGAGTAGCGTGCTCTTGAGAGGGTTGAAGGCAAATTCCAAAGAAATAGCATAAAGTTTGCATCCATGGATAGCGACATTAGATCTGACACGAGAGTCACCTTATCACCGTGATTCTGAGGCGATGCAATAACGATATTCAAATGAGTCAAAACTTTTGTTGAATTTTTTGTGAACCAATAAGAGCTAGCCATATGTGAAGGTTAAATTTAAAGAAAAGTCAACCCAGGAGTCTCGCCATTGCGATGGTAGAATCTCCATCGTGATAATCATAAAGGGTGGTGTGAGCGGGATTTTTGTCCCTACTCCCAGTGGAATGGTTCTTGCGACTTCAGCACCGTTAGGCTCTGGGCCTTAGAGAACATGAGCATAAGCTCAAAAAATAGTAGTCTCCACCCAGATGGGCTAGGAAAGAAATAGAAGGGGTGGATGACTCGATTCTTAAGGAATTTCTAATCCCTACTGGGTTCGAAAAGTTAGGTACGTATGGAAAAGGTAAGAAGTGATCCAACACCTCCATAACTCCAAGTTCATTAGAATCGACCTCCTTTTCAAGTCTAAATATTATTAAAATTTTAAATTATTATGATATTATTCATATTACAAATAATTTAAAGTAAACAAGGAATAATCATATCATAAATCAAACAAACAAATAAAATAGGCACCCATACAAGGATGGAAACATGCCCTTACAATATCTAAATATCCATAATATAAATAAAAAAAGACATCGACCAAAAGGTGAAAATATGTCTCTCGCAATTGTCTCCAAATATAAATTAAATAAAAGAAGCAAATTAAATAAATAAGGCACCCACAAAGTGGAAACATGCCTTTTTATAATCTTAAAATCCAAATATTAAAAATTTCAATCTACAAACATATAAATCATCATACAAAGAATTATAAAATTAGGGCTTAATTAAAAAAAAAATTCAATATTAATCATAAAAATTGCAATCTACGAGTAGATCTTAATACTAACCCATTAATGAAATATAGGGCGCGACATAAAATATAAATTGGGGTTTTAAATAATAATTTAGGATTTAATCCTAAAACTAGGGTTTAAAGTGTAAAGTTTAGGGTTTTTATCCTAAAACTAGGGTTTAATATGTAAAATTAGAATTTTAATCCTAAAACTAGGGTTTTAGACATGAAATTAGGGTTTTGATTGAAAAAAGTAAAGAGTAAACACTAAATTAAAGTTTCAATTGCAAAACTAAGGTTTAAATATATGATCAAATAAAATAAAGTAAAGTAAAATAGACTTTGCAAAGTAATAAAACAAACAATGATGTTGACTTATTAAAATTAAATAAAGAATGGTATTAGAAGACCATATTGACATATTGGTTCCTTCGGTGTCTATATCAACTTCTATAGAACTCAAGCCTTTTCTGCGGCAACAACAAACTCCTTTGGTAAAATCACTTCCAAAGCTTGCCTTTTAATGCCTTGGTTTAAGTCTTTTACTGTCCAGTATCAGTAAGTCACTTTTTCTTCCATCTCTTTTCTTAGTTTTAGTTTCTATATCTTTAATTGCCTTTTTGTTTGCTGCCTCTTTGTTACTTATCCCTCTTAGCCTCTCTCTGATTAATTGTTCTTTGTCTCTGTTAGCAAAATAATTGGTCTCTATTTTAATCTTAGATAGTCAAATTGAATAGGACTAATATTTGTACCAAGCTATTTTTTGCAAGACTAATATTCATTGAAGATTTCTCCAAAGCTCGATCGGACTACCAGTCAGGCCGACCGGACTCAAGGAAGCAGCTCGCTATACCGAGCTGATGAATGGTAACATCGAGCATGAACATGACCAAGTGATGAGCATGAACGTTCTCAAAACAAGTTGACCAAACTAGAGAATACACTGAGGATGAGTTGATCAGATATAACACGACATGATTAGACAAAACATGAGCTAACAAAACAAAGCACGAGATGAGCAATGAACTGAACATACCGAGCCTTAAGCTAAGAGAACCAAGGATGAGTATATCATACTTAAACTCAAGAAAAAGTATCCAAAAGAGATCACGCTCAATATCACTCCCACCTGATGAACAAACTAATTTCCCTACCAAACTATTGTCAAAATCGACCATAACGAACCCTTAATAAATCGTTAGAAGTACCAGTAGAGCTTATGATCACTTAATACTCTAGAAACTTCAGAATAACATGGAAAGCACGATTGGACCTGATGCAATCCGACCACATGAGCCAGCACTAAAAGTCCAAAAAAGTTTCAGTAGAGCTCACAGTCATCAACACTCTCAGAATTTCAGCATACCAGACGAAGACTGACTAGACCAAACTAGTTTTGAGCATACCACTAGTTCATACTTTAAAAAATATAGTCATTGTTTATCCACTCAATTATTGGATGCCATGTGTACTAGCCATTGAAGGACTTTTGTTAGAAAATATGAAAAGCCTGACCGGACCGAGCTAAGTCTAACCATGCAGAGCCTAATCCAACTGGACTAAATGAAGTCTAACAGTGTCGCATCCGAGCTGACTAGACCAAAGACATTCTGACTGTGAGCTAGATTGGAAAAGTGATTTTAGTGAGAGGTAAGAAACAAACATATTGGCTCCCACTCCAAACGGCTAGTTGAAGACTTGAAGGCTATAAATACCATAAGAAATCACATTTTTATGCAAGATTGTGATTGTAAGAGCAAAGTTTAACATCTTTCCTTTCTTTGCATCAAAATTTATACTTGTATTCTTTAAGTGTTGGGTGTGAGCATTAAAACATCATTGTAAATTTGAGTGTGAGCTTTGAAATACTTAGGCTGTAGAGTGAGCCTAGAAAAACTCTTGATTGGGTTGTGAGGAAAATTCTCAAACCTTGTAAAAGTTTGGTGTGAGCTTGTGAAAATACCAAGTTAGATTTGAGCTTATGAAAACACTAAGTTAGTGTTGATCTTGTAAAAATTCAAGATTAGTGGAACCTTAACATGTTGTTAAGGAAGTGAATGTAGGATTGAGGTAATCCGAACCACTATAAATTTTTTGTGTTTGTTCTTCTCTACTCTCCTTTCTTGCTTTGTTCCATCTTAAATTTTTAAATTACCATCACTTCTTCAAATAAACCAATTCACCCCCCTCTTGGTTGTCATCTTAGGACAACAGTCTCTTTTTTGCTCTCATTTCTATTTGCTATCTTTTTTTTTTCTCCCAGTTGTTGATTGTATCTTTTTTTATAGTTGAAGATTAGGGTTAAAACACCTTAATCCTAGTTGGAAAGTCCAGTTTCATCATGAAAACCCTGTCTTTATCTAAACAAACCCAAGTTTAAGTAGAATTCAAATTAAATTAGGTCCTAGCCATAGCCAATTCGCCATGACCTTTTAGGGCTACTTTTGTAATTCATTCTTTAACTAGGCTTTTAATTGGCACTAGTTCAATTTGGGTTTTTAAAATTTAACTAGGCTTTTAACCTTGTGTAGAAATTTATTTATGACCATAGATAGTGTGGAAATAGAATAGAATTGTAAAAAAATATGATAAGCTATAAATGATGTGTAAGAAAAGTGATTTTTCTAAATATGGTAACTATAAGAAATGTAAGAATATGATAAATGAAAGGAATTATGAAATGTGAGTAAGAGTTATATTGAATGTGTTTGAAAGTGGTATAAAATGAATAAGTAGATGAAAATGATGTTTAAAGTGAATGAGACTAGGGGAAACGAATATTATCTGTAATGATGAATTCGAAGAGAATTAAAATTTGAGAATAAATTTGACTCAATAAAATTAGGTCATGAATTGAAAACAGATTGATGAATTTAAAATAGACTAAGGGTTGGTCAGAATAGAATAAGGTTGTGATGGTCATATTGTGATAGTTAGATCAATTGATCTGAAATGTAATAAGTTTACAAGTATTTATTGAAATTCAATGTATGTAGTTGTATTAAGAATATGAAAGATATATGATGATGTGCATAATACAACGTTCTGATATGTATATGCATATGAAATGAGCTAAGTTATATTAGTTTCAAATAATTTTAAGAGAAAAATGTTAGTTATAGTATAATTGGTATGAATCTTAATAAGAAAATAAGATTTTGTTGTTGTATAATGGTGATGTTAAATTAATATGTGGTAATTGTATAAAGAGCAAGATCAAAGTGAAGATGTGTAAAATTATTGTGTTAAGACTTATTAGTTGAAATTGGGAGTTATCATTTGTGGCTTTACAAATAACTATTTGTAAATATAACCAAGGTGGTAATTAAACAGAGATACAATTTTAAGAATGACTATGATTATAGAATAGTCAGTGTTAAGATAAAAGTTATTAACATTTGAATTTAAGGTGATGAGAGTATATTTTTAAGATAATGAAGTGATCAAATATCTTGAGTGCAATAAGTGTGTGGTGTATATATATTAAAGAGATGAATTAATTTTGTCTAATAACAATTCGATTGATGATATGATATCTATTGTGATTGTTTGAGTAAATAGACAGTATAATGATGAGTTATGGAACGGTAAAAAGGTAATTGAGAATAAACCTAAGGGGGAGAGTAGAAATTATATAATTTGATGAAAAGTGGAATATAATAATTTTAAATAAAAAATAAAGGAATTTTAAATGAAAAAGTGGAATATATATGTGATATATATGTAAAATATACATAAAATATAAAAGGCAACACTTTTTAAAAGAAAAGTCAAAGTTCAATGGCATTTTTGTAAATAAATTTTAGAAATTTAAAATTAATAAAATCATTCAAAAAATGAATAATTTTTGGATGGAAGAGAGATTTTTGGACTTTTAATTTATTGAATAAATAATTAAATAATAAATTATTTTAATATATATATATATGGTTATAATTAAAAGATGAAAGGAAAGAGAAAATAAAATTTTATTTTCATTCTTCTTCTCCATCAAGGGCCGGCCACCATGGGAGCTTGGACCAAGATTTTTATTCTTCCATACTCCGTAAATTGAAGGATTTAACAATTTTTAAGTGGATTTTTGGTTATTTTCACCAAATTTGGTAAGTTTCCAAATCTTTTATTAGAATTCCATGGATATTTGGATTATGTGTAATTTTGTATTTTTAAGTAGTGTTATAATTATTTGAATTGGTGTGTATGATGTTCTTTTAAGTGATTAGTCATGATTTTAAGGTTGGATTGAAGAAATGATGGAGTTTGGATAAAGAATGGTGAAGAGAGAGAATTTAGGGTTATGAATTTTTAGGGTTTGAGAAATCATGATTTTTAATTGTGCAAGTTGGTTCTAAATGAGTTGTTTTGGTGCATAAACAAGTATTTTAAAGTCAAATATTAGATTTGGTTGTGTTTGGTTGGAGTTTGTGAATGGAAGTGGAGATTTAGGGTTTTGGAAAAGTGATTTTCCAAAGTTGTTGAATTGTTTGATTTTATTTGTTTAAACATGTTGTTTAGTGTTAAAAGTGATGAATGTAAGCTTAAAATGATTAATAGATTGTGTTAGAATGGAAAACCTTCAATGGGGGAAGGTTATGCCATTTTAGGATTTTGTGTATAAGAGTGTGTTTTTGTAATGTAAATAGTTTAAATGTATTAAAATATATTTTTAATAATATAAATAAACTTAAAACACTAGTTTTAATAGAATGGAATGGAATTCTAATGTTAAAGTAAGGAAATGCTAAATTTTTGGAATTTGTAGGAGTGATGTTTAATTATGGTTTAATATTGAAAATGTCATTAAATGTGATACTAAATGATTATTTCCTATCACATTTGGTTTAGGCATTGAGGGAGGTTGATTTGCTTCATCCAAGTGGTGAAGGGCAAGTTGGAAGGATAGGATTGGAGGTTGTTTAAAGCTTGTTTTGGGTTGCTATTTGAGGTAAGTACAAACTTTGAATACATTGATTATGTTTGCATGACATTTGGGCTTAACACATTTTGGTTGAAAAATGTATTAAGCTACTTGATACATTGATTATGTATAAATAATGTGGTATGACATTTTTAATGTCATATATGTGTTAAATGCATTGTGAAAAGCCATTGATAATGGCTAAATTGTATAAATGTGATTAATATGTAAATTATGTGGAAATACCCAAAGTAATTGGGTAATGTGTTGTAAATGCAAAAACAAATGTGGTATAATGTAATGAGATATGTGGAAACATATTGAAATGAATTGATATTGATATAAATGAGAAAAATGAGAAAAGTGAGAAAAAAAAATGAGAAAATAAGGCAATGTGCCTAGTTTGATTATGTGATAATGAGAAAGAGATTGATAATGAGAAATATGAATAAATTGTGTGCCTAGTATGTTATTCAATTTTCAGAGTTCTGTGTTTGGCGCCATCCCTATGATTTGCCTACGGGCTAGACGCTGGGGGTCATTGTGAAAATATTTTTGAGGTGAAATGACCGGGTCGTAAGCCTCAAAAATAAGTACTTGAAGCTAGGCTGGGTGAAATGACCGGGTCATAAGCTCAGACCTAGTTGGATTATTGTATTGATATATTGCCTACAGGGCTAGACACATGGTGTCATTATAGACCAAAACAGTAACTTTGAAATATGAATAGCATATTAGTTATCTTTGGGCCCATGTTTGTGTTTGTTTTTATATGAATTGTGGTTTGTGAAATATTTGAAAAGTATGAGAAAATGGAATGATGTGATGTTCATAAGCATTTTGCATTGGCATTACTTTATATTTTTATTATTATCAAAGTTTGTACCACTAAGCTTTAGCTTAGAGCAATTGTAATTCATCGCATAGGTGGCATGGGCATTTTGGTAGAGCTGGAGAGTTCTATTGGACCTAGTCGTGCCTAGGCTTGCATTTATCAAGCTTGAAGCGTTTTTGGGTACATCAAGATCAGAACCATTTGCCAGCATGTACATATTTAATATTATAGTATATTTTGATATTATGTATATTATATTTGTTTTTGAAGTATATATATTGTAAATTGCAAAGAATGTTTTGGATAAGTTGTTTAAAATGGGATTCTATATGTGTTGTTGATTTATATATCTATGCATAAATATTTTGAGAAAATATGGAAAAATTGAAAAGTATTGGTGAAATGGAGATTTGATTTTTATTAGGAGTGTTTTCTGATGCAGGTTGTGTTTTGCTGAATTTTAGGAATATCCAAATTACAGACAAAACTCTAGTGAATTTTTCCTACAGATTTTCATATAAAATATTTATTTTGGGTTACTATAACAAGTAAAGAATATTTATATACCATTTAATTTTATATATTTAGCATTTAAAATTTTAAAACAGAAATGTGAAGATTTTTATTAAATCGGCCTGTGACATTTTTATACCGTATATGCATATTTTACATATGCTGAAAATATGTATTGTACATATATAGGGTATAAGGGTGTTACATTTATTTTTGTATCAGAGCCTAAGTTTGAGATTCTCGACCTAGGTGGGTTGTTAGAGATAGAAAATTAGAAATTTAAAAAAAATAATTTTCAATTGTGATGCATGCATTAGTCCTGGCAATTTATCTGATCCCTGATGTGGCAATGTCCGTTCGACATAACGGATACGAGTTGAGATGGTGTCTAGATTATATAGATCAGAGTGGCACAATAGAAGCGTCATTCTGGAGTTTATAAATTAAGAATTTTTGAAACTTTTATTCGAAATTAAGTTTCATAGTTGATTGAATTGATGAATAAGTGAAATTTAGAAAAATAATCTAGAAAATGATTTAAGATATGAAATAAAAAGTTTGAGAAATAGGCATGATAGTTATAGAAAATTCTATATGTGTACTGCAATGTGATATTATTCAAATTTTTGGATAAATCTAGGAAATTTAGATAAGTTTGAAAATTTAATGGAAAGTTATTTTATATGTTAGAATCCAATGAATAAAAATTCATAATTATTGGTAAAAAATTGGTAAAAAAGGATAAATTGATTTAAGAAGGATAAATTGGTAAAAAAAATTATTGAATAAGTTGAGATATAATTGGTAATTATTAGTAAATGGATTTTAAAATTGGAAAAGGAGTTTTTGTTAAAAAAAATAGTATAAAATTACTATATAAATATATGAGTTGTTGATCACAATGTTAACGGATATGTGTCTAAGCTAATAAAAATAAGTGGATAAGGGTAACTTGTCTTAAAACAAAATTGATACACGTTAACTCTTCATGTAGTAAGAGTTTAAAGAACTAATATGTGATTTTGAAATGCCAAGGGTGTGTGACCATTAAGACATGGGTGTAGTTTCGAGACAACAGCTGTTTGAGAAAAAATTATAGTGAAGGTGTGAACACTCGAATTTTGGGGCTCGGAAAGCCAATTTCCTCAGACCAAGCCAGACAGGGGGACAACGGTAAAAGTCCACCGAAAGTATGTCTTCATGGTACTTGAAATGTCCGGGACGACGTGAGGATCACGGATATGGTCCCGGAATAATTTTTGGAGGCCCGTGGCTCCCGGAAAGTCAGTTTTAGCAGAGATAGCGCGAGTCGCGGTGGGCCAGGACGGCAGCCCGGCCGCCGCGTTTCCGGCGGCCAACCGCCATGGGAACGGCGGCCCGGCCGCCGTAGCGCCGTCCAGCCCATTTTTTGCCTATAAATAGGCTTCAGATTTTCAGAAAAAAAAAAACTTTTGGACTTCCTACGCCCAGATGCTGACGAAATTTTTATGCTTAAGAATTTCTAATATTGTGTTGTAGAAAGCAAGAATCATACTCAAAAGTGCAAGGAAACAAGATCTGGAACTTAGAAGTGGAAAAATTCTAATCAAGATAATATCATAATTCATCTTTGGTCAATTCGAGCATATCATAAGCATTCTAATCTTCTTCTTAGTTTCTTCTCGGTCAAAGACCTAATCTTTTTAGGTCTGAGGGCCTAATGGACTAATCAATCACCCTTTCGGCATTAAGCCGTAAATAAAATCAACTCTTTTTTTGGCATGGAGCCTAAATTGCATCTATTTGGTACTAAGTACCTAAACGGCACCATTAAAATGAACTTTTGGCATGAAGCCTAAATCGAACTCTTTTGGTACTAAGTACCCGAAATTATACAATTTTTGCATTAAGTGCTAAATCTCACAAATTTGGCAAAAAGCCCGACAAATGCACGAAGCATACACACACACATGCATGAAGCATAAATTTCATCGCCTTTAAATAGGCTTTTCCTAACTACATGGGCTTTGATCTCTCATAAAAACGAGAGTATGTAGGCATATTTGGGATTCACCCCAAATAGCAAGCCCACATTTTAATAACAATCTCTTTATTCTGTTTTCTTCATCCCTTTTGTGTTTATTTCTTTTTTTTTATTATTACAAAGTTAGTCGAATACATGACATAGTCCCCGAATCCTCCTTGGGTTCGCAGACTAGAAACCTTTACATTGGACAAGTTATTGGAGTCAAACAAGGGTTTTCTTAGTTTTTCCCTTCGAACAAAATAAACTGAGTGGCGACTCCCGACAACGAGTGAACTTTCGCCCGGATCCTTTTCGGGTGGAAAACCGAGGTTCACAAATTGGCGACTCCACTAGGGAGTACAAAAATGATTTATGTGATCCTAGTGGACTACTATTGTTTATTTGGCTAACTGGCCCTTCTTTAGGGTATTTTTATTTATTTTGGCAGGGTACCTTAGCAATGGTTGTCTTTTCTTTAAAGACATTAGTACTGAAAATTGAAAAAAATATATATCTTCCTGGGGACCATAAAAAAAATAATAAATAAAATAATGGCTATATATTATAAAAAAAATGATAATAATAATGATTTATGGAATTATAGTAGACTGTTATTATTATTCGTTTAACTGATTTGCCCTTCTTTAGGGTATTTTTATTAATTTTGCAGGGTACCCTAGCATTATATATCCTTTCTTTAAGGATGTTGGATTGAAAGTTGACAAAAGGAATCTTTTTCCTTTAATGGTCCCTTATTTGATAAATTGTGCATTTGTTTTGTCATTCAGAGAATCTTTTTCTCTTGCATATATGGGGGAATCCTTTTCCTCCATTGCATAAAAATTGTTTTCAAATGAATTTCTTCTCTTTCTATTCAAATTTCTGAGTCTGGATAGCAAGTAGCGCTGACCGGCAGGTCTCCTTGATTATGCCGGCGGACAGCCAAAGCGTCCTCCCTGTTGTCTCAAACCATTCCAATCCTTTTGGAGTGGCCCATGAGTAATAGTACTGTTGGACCCACGCGAAACTCCTTGTTTCACATGTGGTTAGGTATATCTTACTCAAGACTCAAGGGTCCCTATGATAAGCCGATTCTCTATTTTTACATAACAATAGAACCTTCCCTCAGGTTGTATGTACCCAATGATAGTGCCACATTCCATTAAAATGAATTGTGATGTGATGAGGTGCATTCATGCAACATAACAACATTGTTTTGGGGAAAAATTTTGATGTACATAAGTGGACCAAGAGTTTTCCTACCCTACACACCACCCTGATTTTTTACCCTTGACCTTTTCAGGTACCCTCTGTCCGTGTGCCTTCACCTACAACAGACACATCAACACCAACTGTGCTATCCCCTACAAGTTCTACTACCCCAACTTCACCAACTACTCCAATTACTGAAATGGCCACAATTGAACAGATTAAGGCTTTGCTAGATGGACAGGCTAAGGAAATTGAAGCTAGAATGCAAGAAAGAATTGATGAAGCTTTAGCCGCCCAAAGGGTAGCCATCCTGGCTGAATTAGGAGGAACACCAAAGACAGTCCCTACTCCTGGAAATTTAGGGAAGGAACCTATTGTGGGGCAAACTAGTACCCCCATGACTGTTCAGAATAATACCCCTGTCATCAATTTGGAGGATCCACCCTCTAAGAATGTCACTGAAACTGATGAACTGAAAAGGAAACTTGAATTGCTTGAGAGGTCAATCACTGCCATGAAAACTCACAAAGAGGTGGTAGACATGGATTCCTTATCCTTGTTTCCCCAAGCCAGATTACCTCCAAAATTCAAGATGCCGGGGATGGATAGATTTGATGGGACCACTTGCCCTAAAACCCATTTGAAGATGTATGTGGGGGCCTTGAGTCCTTGGGGTTTAAATGATGAGCTCTTTGCTAAACTCTTTCAACAATCCCTGACTGGGGCTGCCCTTAAATGGTTTGTGAGTCTAGACCGTTCCAAGATTAAGACATGGGAAGACATCTGCAATGCATTTAACTCTCAATACCACTACAATATTGAGGTGGATGTCACTAGAAGAGAACTTGAGACTACCAAACAAAACAACAATGAACCCTTCTCCTCATTCCTTACGAGGTGGAGGGCAAAGGCCGCCCAGATGATCAATCGCCCTTCAGAACAAGAGCAGATTGATATCATAATTAGGAATTTAAGACCTACATATCAGGCTCAACTGCAAACCCAATATCTACCTACTTTCAAATAGCTCATTGCGACTGCAACCAAGGTAGAAGATTTGATACAGTTGGGTAAAATAGTGGATGAGGGGGCTGCATCGAAATATAAGAAACAAAGCCAAACTCCTTCCTCAAGCAAGGTCAATCAAGTGGCCAATATTGCCCCTGCGAATCCTTTACGTGTGGGCAATCTTGGGCCGAGAAATCAGCCAAGAAGGCAATATACTGACCTTGGGGTACCCCTTCATTTGGTGTTTAAAAAGGCTGTGGAAGGGAAATATTTGAAGCCTTTGGACCCAAGACCTCCTCCAAATCCATTACCTTCCAGTTATAAAGTCAATGAATACTGTGAATACCATCAAGGGAATGGGCATAAAACAGATGCTTGCTGGACACTGAAAAACCGCATCCAGGATCTGGTGGATAGTGGTGACATCATTCCTCTCAGGAGGCAACCAAACATCAACACTAACCCTTTGCCCAATCATTCCATCCACGCCATTACAGTGGAAGAAGAGCTGTTTGATCCTTTCAAACTTCTCTTGGAAATGAATGAAGTGTGTGTGTTAGATTTGAACGACCTCGCTGAAGAGGTCAGTGCTCTGACAAGAAGTGGAAGACAATATCAGCTGCTTGACTTGGGAAAAACCCCTACAACCTCAAATCCCCCCCATAAGAAAACACCAGAGCCAAAAGAAGACCCTGTCCTCACTCAGCTTAAACAAACTCAAGCTAAGGTGTCAATTTGGGAGCTCCTTGCTTCCTCATTCCCACACCGCCAGGCTCTCAGCGAAACTTTGAGTCAACTTGATACAGCAGTGGACACAAGCCCAGAAGCTTTGGTGGCCACTTTGACCCAATCAACCAAGACATTGAGTATTCGATTTTCTGATACAGACCTACCAGAAGATGGCAGTAAACACAATGATGCTCTATACATCACCATACAAACTGGGGGAAAGACTGTGCCCATGGTTCTCATTGATAATGGGTCAGCCTTAAATGTATGTCCCTTGAAAGTAGCAAGCTGTCTGGGGTTGGAGGCTACAGATCTTACACCTTCTGATCAGATTGTGAGAGCATATGATAACACTCGAAGAGAAATTTTGGGTGTTGCCACTCTGGAAATTGCTATTGGGCCGGTGAAAATGGGAGTACCATTCCAGGTCATTGATGTACCCGCGAGCTTTAATCTCCTCCTTGGAAGGCCGTGGATTCATCAGATTAATGCTGTACCTTCTTCACTACACCAAAAACTTAAATTCCCTTTTGAAGGAAAAATCATCACTATCAAAGGGGACACCTGCGAAATCAACAGGAAAACCATGGATCAGTCTCTCCTTGAGGTTGTTCCTGGTGAAACCGCCATGACCTTGACTGGGTTTCATTACGACACAGTTCAATGCATAGAAGGTGAAAAACCCAAAGGGCCATTTGTCTCATATGACTTTGGGGAGGTCCAAATCAACTGCCTAGTGGGAATGATGCTGAGGGTAGGTCTATTGCCCGGGATGGAAATGATGAAGTCTGGGAGGAAAATACCCGTAGTACGACCATGGGAAGAGCCTGAGAATAAGGGAACTTTTGGCTTGGGGTACAAACCTACAGACGAGGAAATGGAAGAGCTTGAGCATGGAAGGAAGAAAAAGGGGAGTTGGGGGGCAAGAAGCCTCAAAATGCGCCCTTACTTTAGAACTCTGAATGGTCACTTTTGCAAACCTGGAAAGGCAGTTCATCACCGTGGTTTTCAGGAACCATTCTATTCTCCTATGACCGGAAAGAAGCTACCGGGTTTTGAAATGTTTGCTGATGTTGTGGCCATGAAAGAAGAAGAACCAGAACCTCAAACTGACCCGCAAGGGGAAGATTTCATGCAGCCTAGTCTCTTTGATGAGGTTGCTATGATAACCAATGTCGAAGACAAAAGGGACTTCACAAAGCTGATCAAGACTACAGATGGACCGCTGAGAAACTGGTACGCCGAGGAGGGACAAGCTGCTGAGGTTAAACCTAGTCCTGTGTCACACCCTGAACTTGAGTCTTGTACCGAGTCTTGTACTAATTCTGAGTCAAAAACCAAGTCAGAGTCTAATTCTGAGTCTTCTGTAGTTTCAGATTTAGGGAACCCTAATGTCAAATCTAATGTAATCTTGGAGAATGACTCCACCATTATCAATGAAATTGTCCGGATTCTTGGTTACCCTGTGTCTTTTGCTTTCCAAGTATTATCTAGCAAAAATGAAATAAATGAAATAAAAGAAATAAATGAAAAGATAATAATTGGCAAAGAAAATGAACATACATACATTGCATATGATTGTGTGAATAAAGAACAGGTGGTCGATTGCATCAGGAAGTATGTCGACTGCTTCATGTGGAAGGCAAGTGATGTCACGGGAATAGACCCAGCTATAGCAGTGCATAAGATTCCGCTATACCCCGATGCGAAGCCGGTTAAGCAGAAATTGAGAAGAATGAAGCCAGAATGGTCTTTGAAAATTAAAGAGGAGGTTGCCAAGCAACTGGACAACAAGTTCATAGAACCAATTGCCTACCCTTCCTGGTTAGCAAACATTGTACCGGTCCCGAAAAAAGACGGAAAGGTCAGAATGTGTGTTGACTACAGAGATCTGAATAAGGCTTGTCCCAAGGACGATTTCCCGCTACCTCACATCGATTTGCTGATAGACAGGATGGCTGGGCATGTGATGGTTTCCATGACTGATCTTGCGGTTGGGTACAATCAGATCCTAGTTCACCCACCAGACAAAGAAAAGACAGCTTTCATCACAGAATGGGGCACTTTCTGCTACAGGGTTATGCCTTTTGGATTGATAAATGCAGGGGCTACCTACCAAAGGATGGTGACAACAGTCTTTCATGACATGATACACAAAGAAGTAGAAGTGTATGTCGATGATATGATTGTCAAGTCAAAATCTCCAGAAGAACACATTGAAGCACTTGAGAAGTTCTTCCTTAGACTTCGCAAGTACAATTTGAAGCTTAATCCTGCAAAATGCCTCTTTGGGGCGACATCGGGCTTATTTTTGGGATATCTGGTCAGCAAGAAAGGAATAGAAGTTGATCCAGCAAAGTCAAAGGCTATTCTGAAAATGCCTCCACCAAAAACAGAGAAAGAGATTCGAGGCTTGCTAGGTAGATTACAGTATATCAGTCGATTCATATCACAGTTGGCTGAGACTTGTGGTCCTATCTTTAAGCTACTAAGGAAAGGTGCTTCACAAGAATGGAATGAAGACTGTCAGAAGGCCTTCGACAAGATCAAAGAATACTTGTTAAGTCCGCCAATTCTACAACCTCCCAGAATGGGAAAACCTCTGCTCTTGTATTTGTCTGTAACAGATGAAGCCATGGGGGCAATGCTAGCTCAAGAGGCTGAAGATACAAAGGTGGAAAATGCAATTTACTACCTCAGCAAAAGGATGCTGGACTATGAGTTAAAGTATAACAAGATTGAGAAGTTGTGTTTAGCCTTGTATTGGGCTTGTACAAAGTTACAACACTACTTGTCTTCTTACACTACTTATGTCATCGCAGAACAGAGTCCCTTGAAATTCCTTATGGAGAGGCCTATTTTGGACAGCAAAATGGCTAAGTGGGTGTCAACATTGGCGGCCTTTGACTTGAAATTTGTTCAAAGGAAAGCTGTGAAAGGCGGGGCAATAGCTGACCAATTAGCAGAATTACCTATAAAAGACGAGATGCGAGAAATGGGTTTCCCTGACGAAGACCTCTTGAATGTGGAAGGAAGTGTTTGGGAGATGTATTTTGATGGAGCATCCAATTATCATGGAAACGGAATTGGAATTGTGTTCAAAACTCCTTGTGGAGAATACATTCCATTCGCAGTTAAACTTGACTTTAGCTGCACAAACAACGAAGCAGAATATGAAGCTTGCATTAATGGGCTTGAAGCCGCCCTAGAATTGGGGATTAAGGACCTAAAGGTCTATGGTGATTCTATTTTAATAGTATCACAAGCTTTAAGGAAATGGAAGATAAGAGAAGAGCGTTTGGTTCCTTACCTACAACGCCTTGATCATTTGGCACAACAGTTCAATGATCTATCCTTCGAATATCTCCCAAGAGCAAAGAATCAGTTTGCTGATGCCTTGGCTACTTTAGCCTCCATGATCAATATCAGGGAGGGGAAAGCCATTCGTCCATTGAAAGTTCAGCTTCAAAAGCAACCCGCCCATGTAATGCACTTGGCCGATGGTAAACCATGGTTTTGGGATATCAAGACCTATCTCAGGGATGGAAATTATCCGGAGGGATCATCAAAGGTTGATCAGAGGGCAATAAGGCAGCTTGCCACAGGTTACATTCTTAATGGAGATATCATCTACAAGAGGAGTTGGAATGGAATGCACCTAAGGTGTGTGAGTGAAGCGGAGGCCAAGCAAATAATGGAAATGGTACATGGTGGCGAATCAGGACCACACATGTATGGGATCGCCTTGGCTCGAAAAATTGCCAATCTAGGATATTACTGGTCCACCATGAATGCAGACTGCGTGGCATTTGTGCAAGGATGTCATCAATGCCAAATATTTGCTAAGCTACAGAAGCAACCTCCTGTTGCCCTGAATCCGATCACTTCTCCGTGGCCTTTCGCTACTTGGGGAATTGATATAATTGGCAAAATACATCCAAAAGCATCAAATGGACATAAATTTATCTTGGTAGCAATGGATTACTTCACAAAGTGGGTTGAAGCAGCTTCCTATGCAGAATTAGACACCAAAAAGGCAGCACAGTTTGTCCGAACAACATCCTTTGTCGGTACGAAACACCATTCGAGATTATCACAGATAATGGAACTCATTTCCAAGCAGAATTTGCTAAACTCTTGCAGGATAAGAAAATCCAACATCATAAGTCCTCTCCTTATAGACCCCAAACAAATGGAGCTGTAGAAGCAGCGAATAAGTCTATAAAGGTGATCATACAAAAAATGATCAAGGAACATAGGCGTTGGCATGAGAAGTTACCACTGGCTTTGTGGGGATACAGAACATCAGTTAGAACTCCTACTGGGGCAACCCCGTATTCACTAGTATACGGAATGGAAGCAGTACTCCCCATTGAACTGGAAGTTCAATCGGTGAGGATAATTCAAGAAAGTCAGATAAATGAAGCTGAATGGATCAGCAATTATCATCATCAGTTGTTGAGTTTGGATGAAAAAAGACTTCAAGCTCTACATCAGATTCAAGGGTATCAAAGGCGAATGGCCAGACATTTCAACAAAAAGGTCAAAGATCGAAAGTTGGAAGAAGGTTGTTTGGTTTTGAAAGAGATCAGAACACCTGTCACAGATCCTCGTGGGAAGTTTCGTCCTCTTTGGGCGGGACCCTACATTTTAAAGAAAATACTTTCCGGCGGAGCCGTCATCTTGTCTGATTTGGATGGTCTGGAGTTCACAAACCCATGCAATCTGGATCAACTGAAGAAATATTATGTATGATCATGCATTCCAAAATGAACTACATTAGACCTGATTCTCGCAAACTAATTCGAGATATGTAGGCAGCTCTCCTTGAGCACGGTCTAAATTTTAATAAAAATCATTCATTCATCTTTCTTTTGCCAAGAAAAAAAAATAAAAAAATAATAAAACAAAAAACAAAAAACAAAAAACAAAACAAACAAAAAAATCCCGCTAAGCCGAAAGCCCACAAAGGGCGGCTTAGGCAATAGTGGGGCCCGCTAAGCTGAAAACCCGCAAAGGGCGGCTTAGGCAAGAATGGGTAAGAGCTCGCTAAGTTGAAAATCCGAAAGGACGGCTTAGGCAAAAATAAGAGCAAATAAATAAAGTAGATAATGCTTGGAAAGCAAACAAAAGGGTCATTCATTAAGAATCATTCATTACAAAAAGAGAATCATCTCTTACAAAAAGAGTCATTCAGCCTATGAAACACAAAAGGTCAAGTCATATTCCCCCAAAAACCAAAAAGGTAAAAACAACCCAAAAAATAGAAAAGACAATGGAGTCACCCTGGGATCTAAATCCTACACCCCCTCTCCCTCCAACTCCTGCAGCAATGCACACCTCCTCGGTTTCTCAACGGGCCAAACCTCAGCTATAAACCAGGTCCTGTACTCTGGAGTGGGCTGAACGAGGGAAGGCTCTACATAAGGCCTGATCATCCGATGGTCTCTGACCCAAGTCTGTAGAACAGCCCGAGTAACCCCGGGGGTAATAGGAGAAGCAATGGT
Source organism: Garcia nutans (assembly GCA_947685225.1). NCBI lineage: Eukaryota > Viridiplantae > Streptophyta > Magnoliopsida > Malpighiales > Euphorbiaceae > Garcia > Garcia nutans. Next base: position 21,858,430 of record CANTUV010000007.1, on the reverse strand, counting down.
AAGCCCGACAGGAAGGGGAACTCTCTAATCAATACCCATCTGCCTAAGGACGCGGGAAGCACTGTACCAAGTACTGTGAGTGAACCCAAGCAGGTAGACATGGTTGTGCATGGCATTTGCCTCCATGAATTGAGGAATCCTATACCAAGGGACGAACCATAATAATTCTTCCGGTCCAAGCTCAAACAGCCAAACAGTCCATTCGGCCATAGAGGGAAAAGAAATCTGAATTTTCCTGGTGCGGTACTGTGAAGGGTTATAGGTCAAAGTCTGGGGGGCTGCAACCACTCGAAGATGATCTCTCAGCCAAACCTGAAAAAATAGATCCTTTCTATTTTACAAAGGAAAAGAGAGATGATGGAATAAGCAAAAAAAACAAAAGGTATAAATTACCTGAAGGATGACCGGGGTGACGGTCCAACGTTCAAATCCAAGTGCACATCTGTCGAGACTCTGAATAGTCTCAGCCAGGATCATGCCCCCGATACAGTTGAGCTCTTCCATTTGCCTAACCATTGGGCAAAGTTTCAAATCTCCAAAGCCGGGGTCACGGTTGAAGAGGAACCCAGTTAACAGACAAAAGACGAAGGCTCGCATTCTATGCCTCAATTGAATATCGTCTTCAAAATCGGCGGTCAAGAATTCATCAATTAGGGGAAGCAGCATCGCCTTGTCCCCATCTACAATCATAGCTTGGGCTTGGGGTTTTGTGAAGCTAAAAAGCCTCTGAAAAGATCCCACATAGCCGATTTGGACCTCATGCCTCACAAGAGGGGCATTTGGGTCGCACCCAATGATCGAGCAGAACTCCTCAAAAAGAGGACACATTTCCTCCATCCGAGCCCCAAATCTGAAAACATGGGCTTGGGGATCCCAAAACCTGATGCAAGAGTGCTAGAAATCCCAGTCTACAGCTACACCTCTGAGGGTGGCGACAGCTTTCAACCCGTACCTCCCCATGTTGATCCTTTCAACATTGTGGAGACTTTTGGTCCAATTATGCATCACGTGATTAAAAAGGGGATTCATTGTTATTTGAAAAAAAATATAAGATCTTTCAGTAAGAGGATTGCTTTCTGGCCCACAGATGTAAGACAACCTTGAGTTTTATACTCGTCTGGCCCAGGCAGCGGCTCGGCCGCCGTTGCCGGCGGCTCGGCCGCCGCCGACCGTCCTGTTTCCTCTTTTTTTTTGATGCTTTGTAAAATTCTCTGTTTTGGCTCTGTTTAGGCCCTGTTATGTGCTATTTTTTGGGATTGTGTCAGGGATTTATTTTTAAAATAGATTTCTAAAAAGAAAAAAGCATCATGCATACATATGTGCTGTTAATACTAACAAATAAGTGCAGGTTTACAGATAAGTTCAGATAACAGCAGAAAAACATGAAAGGTACAAAGTACAGAAGGGGAATAGTTTAAATACAGCAAGCATAGTTCAAGACAAGTATAAAAAAAATATCAGTGCCGGCCTCTTCGTCTTTGCGGCCTGCTCTGCCTCTCATAAGCAGCCTCAGTCCAAGCACCAGACAATTCATCCGAGAAAGCAGTAATCAGTGCCGCCATTTCCGTGATCAGGCCCTCTGGTACCTGTAAAAGAGACAAAATCACAATCAATCTCAAGAGAATTTTATGAATCCTTTTCATGAAAAGTTCTATGAGAATATACCTGAGTGACATGAGCAAAGCTCCGATATAATGCACCCTCTGCACTAATTGGTCGGGTCACCCAACCACCAGGTGCATGATAACGAGCAGCATAAGGCAGCCTCAAGTCAGCTAAAATAGGGTCAAATTGGCTGGTAGCTGTAAGGACGGATGCGGGAGGCCTCAAATGAGATGAACTGCTGTTTCTCCCAGTGTGTGATGGTCCAGCCCCGAAAGCGGAAGTCTCAGCCCTAGAGGAAGAGGGTCTGTCAGCTTGCCGGTCAGGAGAAGGATGGTCTCTCGGAGTGCCAGAAGTGGGAGCCGAAGAGTGGGAAGACCGATAAGGAGGTACAGAGTCAAATCGTGTCCCAATGCATGGCATCAGTCGATGAAGGCAGTAGAAGTCATAATCCTCATCTGGGGCATAAGCCGACTCGAAAGGGTCGCCCTCATACTGGGACACAGTAACAGGCAGAAGTGTTGAAGATAGCATATCATCAGGGGGATCCATGGGAACTGCACGGAAACCGGCGATCTGGAAAGTCACCCTCTCAGCGAGATAATACCGTCGAAACTCTGGATGGGGAAGTATGAATCGACGGCGAGTCAGAAACTCTGATCGCCGAAAGCTGTAATCTTGAGCAATCCACTCTGCCAGTCGGTGAGACATCACTTCAGATGCAACCTGTAAAAATTTGTTATATTAGTGAATCATTTTCTCTAATATAATAAAAAAGATGACGATAAAGCATTTACTGAGTCCATTGGGCAGCTGTCGAAGAATGATCTCAGCCCTCTGATGGGAAGTTTCCTCTTTGGTACTTCTACCCTCTCTCTATACCACCTCCAAGCAATGGGGGAAAGAGGATCGGCGGGGGCAGGTATCTCACGAAGAAAAGGGGCGATGCCAGGAAAGTACTCGTAAGCCCAAGTCTGAAAAAAAAATATCAGAATTGGTGTATGTCAACATATATAAAGATAGGGGAAATGTTCTTTACATTACATCCCAGAAGTAATACAAGCCACAGGGAGCAATACGGGTATAGCAGAGGTCAAACATGTCGTCATACAACCTACACAGCATCATGCTGGCCCAATCGTACGTATGAAGCCGTGTCAGGTCAAGCAGGCTCTTCAGCACATTGAGACTCACTGCATCTTTCCTGTTTGATAAGAAGGAGCTAGCAAACAGGAGAAGCAAGGTAAACCTGGTCGCCTGGTCAGCAGTAAGGTTGCCTGTCTCGTAACCAGTGTAGATACTTGGCGCTTGCTCCACAAGCCACCTCCGCTGAATGCAGCGAGGTGCCTGATATCGAGGATAGTCAACCCCGATCAAAGTAATCATGTCGGCTGAAGAAATGTCCTGCCGCCAGTCATCATAGGACTCCACCATCTCAATGCCAAAGGGAATCCCAGAAATGATGGAAAAGTCAGTAGGCGTCATTGTCATCTCCCCCCAAGAAAAATGGAAAGTGTCAGTAGTAGGCCACCAGCGCTAAGCTAAAGCACAGATCAAATCCCGGTGGATATCTCTGCCCACATCTATAGCCCTCAAATGGTGGAGGAAAGCAGGTCTGATAAGATCCCCCACCGGGTGCCCGATATCAAAAATGTAAGCCGGAATAGTGACCATCGGACGCTCAGCTATAGATATCTTGATTGTAGAGTCCTAAAAAATAAAAAAATAATAAATTCAGAAAAGTTGGACAAATTCAGAAAAGATTTAAGTTCTTTCCCCAGCCGGGTGTGGATTCCTAAAGGATTATTTCTAAGTTCTTTACTATAAATAATTACTGATGGCAGAACATAATGAAGCCTGGTACAGATCCTAATTCATTACTAGTACATGTAAAGGAAATATTCCTAAAATTTATTTCTAAGTTCCTTACTGGAAATAAATAAAATTCCTAAGCATGCATACTAGATGAACAAACGAAAAGTACTCACCTCATAGCAGCCGGTCTGAGAACTGTGCTTCTCCTCCTCAAGTAAAAAATTGCAGGGAGGGAGTGGAATTTCGAGGTCTTCAAAGCCGGTAAAATCCATCGTCGAAAGAAAATTTGAAAGAAGTGAAAGAAGAAGAATGAATGAAAGCAAATGAAAATTGAATGAAATGAGCCTATTTATAGAAAAATATGAAAATGCGGGTCTTTCTACCCCTCGCTCAAAATTCGCTCTTCAGAAGACCACTGAGTTCCATAAATCATTTTTATGGACCCCAGTGGGGGGCAATTGTGAACACTCAAATTTTGGGGCTCGGAAAGCCAATTTCCTCAGACCAAGCCAGACCGGGGGACAGCGGTAAAAGTCCACTGAAAGTATGTCTTCATGGTACTTGAAATGTCCGGGACGACGTGAGGATCACAGATATGGTCCCGGAATAATTTTTGGAGGCCCGTGGCTCCCGAAAAGTCAGTTTTAGCAGAGATAGCGCGAGTCGCGGTGGGCCAGGACGGCGGCCCGGCCGCCGTAGCTGGCGGCCCAGCCGCCGTTCAGCCCGTTTTTGCCTATAAATAGGCTTCAGATTTTCAAAAAAAAAACTTTTGGACTTCCTACGCCCAGATGCTGACGAAATTTTTATGCTTAAGAATTTCTAATATTGTGTTGTAGAAAGCAAGAATCATACTCAAAAGTGCAAGGAAACAAGATCTTGAACTTAGAAGTGGAAAAATTCTAATCAAGGTAATATCATAATTCATCTTTGGTCAATTCGAGCATATCATAAGCATTCTAATCTTCTTCTTAGTTTCTTCTCGGTCAAAGACCTAATCTTTTTAGGTCTGAGGGCCTAATGGACTAATCAATCACCCTTTCGGCATTAAGCCGTAAATAAAATCAACTCTTTTTTTGGCACGGAGCCTAAATTGCATCTCTTTGGTACTAAGTACCTAAACGGCACCATTAAAATTAACTTTTGGCATGAAGCCTAAATCGAACTCTTTTGGTACTAAGTACCCGAAATTATACAATTTTTGCACTAAGTGCTAAATCTCACAAATTTGGCAAAAAGCCCGACAAATGCACGAAGCATACACACACACATGCATGAAGCATAAATTTCATCGCCTTTAAATAGGCTTTTCCGAACTACATGGGCTTTGATCTCTCATAAAAACGAGAGTATGTAGGCATATTTGGGATTCACCCTAAATAGCAAGCCCACATTTTAATAACAATCTCTTTATTCTGTTTTCTTCATCCCTTTTGTGTTTATTTCTTTTTTTATTATTATTACAAAGTTAGTCGAATACATGACATAGTCCCCGAATCCTCCTTGGGTTCGCAGACTAGAAACCTTTACATTGGACAAGTTATTGGAGTCAAACAAGGGTTTTCTTAGTTTTTCCCTTCGAACAAAATAAACTGAGTGGCGACTCCAGACAACGAGTGAACTTTCGCCCGGATCCTTTTCGGGAGGAAAACCGAGGTTCACAGAAGGCGGTGTTTATTTGTAACCCACAAACATGGGCTTAAGATGATACAATTGTGAAATATATTGAGTGGAATTGATAGTTTTTGTTTCATGAGATACAAGCAAGATTTATGGCTGGTATAGTTGGACTCATAACCTTGTGTAAAAATTTATTTATGACCATAGATAGTGTGGAAACAGAAGAGAATTGTGAAAATATGATAAGCTATAAATGATGTGCAAGAAAAGTGATTTTTCTAAATATGGTAACTATAAGAAATGTAAGAAAATGATAAATGAAAGGAATTATGAAATGTGAGTAAGAGTTATATTGAATGTATTTGAAAGTGGTATAAAATGAATAAGTTGATGAAAATGATGTTTAAAGTGAATGAGACTAGGGGAAACGAATATTATCTGTAATGATGAATTCAAAGAGAATTAAAATTTGAGAATAAATTTGACCTAATAGAATTAGGTCATGAATTGAAAATAGATTGATGAATTTAAAATAGACTAAGGGTTGGTCAGAATAGAATAAGGTTGTGATGGTCATATTGTGATAGTTAGATCAATTGATCTAAAATGTAATAACTTTACAAGTATTTATTGAAATTCAATGTATGTAGCTGTATTAAGAATATGAAAGATATATGATTGTAACACCCCTATGTCCCATATATGCACACTACATACAATCTTGTTTGTAATATACGTATACCGAATACAGAAGTGTCACGGTTTATATTAAACAAACCAATCTTTCCTTTTTGCAATAATATGACAAAACTTAAAACATTTAAATCTTATTATAAAATAAAATAAATAAAAAGTTTATTTATTAAGCAGCGGAAAATGTAGCGATAATACACATATATATACATCAAAATTAATATTTACAAAATATATAGATTTATACATGTTTGGCAGTTCGTCTCTGATCTTGAAGTCCACTATCAACACTACACAAGTCTAGACTCGACTCGGTCTAGCTGAACTCTCCGGTTTAACCGGATCTACCCTGTCACCTGCGTGATGAACCACAATCGTGCTAAGCTAATGACTTAGTGGTACAAACCACAATAACAATATGCTTTAATGTAATTCCAATGTCATACATTCAAATATTATAAACAATTCACATAAGGATATCATATTTCAAAACCTTACGTTAATTTTTATTATTCATTTGTTTCACCATTCGTGGTTCGCATTTGAACAAAGACAAGCATGGGCCCAGAAGAAACTAATATGTTATTCAACTTTCAGAGTTAATGTTTTGGTTCAATTATCACATTTATCATCCCAACTAGGCTTTAAGGATTAGGCCCAACCAAGCTTCAAGGGGAGCGAAGAATGCTAAGCATCAACCCAACTTGGCTTCAAGGACCAAACCCAACCAAGCTTCAAGGGTTTGTAACATCCCAACTAGGCTTCAAGGACTAGGCCCAACCAAGCTTCAAGGGGAGTTAAGCATGCTAAATTTCAACCCAGCTTGGCTTCAAGGACCAAGCCCAACCCAACTTCAAGGGATTGTTACTTTTAGGCATGCCACCAACAACAAAACTCTAAAAAGTGAATAACACATTAGGCACACAATTCTTTCATTATTACATGATCAATTCCATTCTCATTTCCTCATAATTATCTAGGCAACCATGCCCCAATTATTTCAGTTGCATCATCATTATAGCCAATAACAATGGCTTCACATTTCATCATTTGAGTATACGTAACCAATTGCATTGGACATACACTTTGAATAATCATCATATCTTTCACATTATGCAAATCATAACATTAATCAAATACATCATCAATGTAGTAAATTACTTAACACATTTACAACCAAATGTGTTAAGTCCTAAAGTCATGTAAATGTATGCAATAATGTAGGGTTTGTACTAACCTCAAGAGCAACTCACACAACACCAAACTCTTCTTCCAAGAATCCTCTCAACACTTGGATTAGGGCAACTCAATCTCTTAAAAACCTAATCCAAAAGGGATGATACACATTCACTTAGAGATACACATGAGATAATAATGCTAAGAACCAACTAGGGCAAACTGTACACATGACATGCTCAACAACATGGGCGTGTCCTTGACCGTGCCCTTAACTCACAAATAGAGGCTTTGACACACTCAGTGACATGGGCGTGTCACTGGCCATGTCAATCCTCCCTTAACACAGTAGCTATGACACGCTCAATGACATAGGCGTGTCACTTGCTGTGTCAATACTACTCCAACACAGAAGCTGTGACACGCTCAGTGACATGGGTGTGTCACTGGTCGTGTCACCCATCCAGAAAATAGAACCATTGACACGCCCAAAGGCTTGGCCGTGTTCATGGGCGTATCAGGCCAAAAATCCTGATTCCAGCAACAAAAACACCACATCCAACAAACTTCTTTCTTTCACCATCTTCCACTGCAAACAAACTTAACCAAACAAATCAATAAACCATAATAACTTGCAAAAACACTAAAACAACTCAATACATACATCAAACACAAATCACAACCATCACATACATAAAACACAACACTTGCTCTTCTAACACCAAACTTAATCTTTCCTTCAAACAAACCCCAAAATCAAAGTCAAATAGACAACATAATCTCAAACACATCAAAATAACCATACACATACCATCAATAATCAAACACCAAACTCAAAACACAAACTTAAAAGAAAACCAAGGAATCAAGTGGAAAACTTACCAAAAGTGATGAAAACCCTTAGAATTCCAACTTGGTCACTTGAAACACCCTTCAATCTTGAGTTTGGATGAGCAAAATCTCTCTTTCCTCACTTGCTATGGTGATAGCCGGCCAAACAAAGAAAGAAGATGAAGAAGATGAAGAAAGAAGAGCAAAGTCAACCATTCAACTCTTCTCTTAACCACTAAAACCTTCTTTAAATCTCAACCAAGCAATTTTAATAATATAATATATAAATATTCACTTCCACTTAACTCAATTTCCATTTCAATTAATTTAATTAAAATTAAATATTTCTTTTGACCAATTCATTAATTGACTTGTATATGTTGTATATATCTCTATATATACAACATATACACACTTCTCTTCTCATCTTTTATCTTTCCTCTTAAACATTTATACCTTATATCATTTAATCCAATTTCAACAATAATCATTCCAAAAATTTTAGGGTACAGTTTGGGATATTACAATTCTCCCCCTCTAAAATAAATTTCATCCTCAAAATTACCTGATATCAAGTCTGAAACAATTGAGGATACTGATCTCGCATTGCTTGCTCACTCTCCCAAGTTGCCTCTTCCTTCGCATGATTCTTCTAAAGAACCTTCACAAGTGGCACTGTCTTATTTCTCAACTCTTTTACTTCATCTGCCAAAATAGCCACAGGTTCTTCTTCAAAAGTCAGATCCAGACTCACTTCAATAGATTCCATTGACAAAACATGAGATGGGTTTGACCTGTACCTCCGTAGCATAGAGACATGGAAGACATTATGGATTCTATCCAATTCAGGCGACAAAGCAAGACGATAAGAAATTGGTCCAACTCTCTCCAATATCTCATAGGGTCCAATAAAACGAGGACTCAGCTTCCCTTTATGGCCAAATCTTAAAATCTTCTTCCAAGGAGACACTTTCAGAAATACTTTATCTCCAACATTGAACTCTATGTCTCTCCTTTCCAAATCTGAATATGATTTTTGTCGGTCTGAAGCTGCTTTCAACCGATCCTGAATTATTTTCACTTTCTCTTCCATTTCTTTAAACAAATCGGGACCAACCAATTTGCCTTCTCCAACTTCATTCCAATATAGAGGCATCCTACATCTTCTACCATACAATGCCTCATATGGTGCCATTCCAATACTGGATTGATGACTGTTGTTGTAAGCAAATTCCATCAATGGCAAAAATCTGTCCCAACTTCCAGAGAAATCAATGACACAGCTTCTCAACATGTCCTCCAAAATCTGTATCACTCTCTCTGACTGCCCATCTGTCTGCGGATGAAAAGCAGTGCTAAAGTGCAATTGAGAACCTAAAGCACCATGTAAACTTTTCCAAAACCTTAAAGTGAACCAGGGGTCTCGATCAGACAACAAAGAAATTAGGACTCTATGCAATCTCACTATCTCCCTAATATACAGCTCAGCCAACTTCTCTAGAGAATAGTCCATTCTAACTAGAAGAAAATGAGCTGTCTTTGTCAACTAATCAACAATCACCCAAATGGCATCATGTTTACTCTGAGTCAATGGCAAACCAGTCACAAAATCTATCATCACTCGCTCCCATTTCCACTCAGGCACCGATAAAGGTTGGAGCAACCCTGTTGGAACTTGATGCTCGGCTTTCACTCTCTGACAAGTGAGACACTTGGATACAAACTCTGCTATGTCCCTCTTCATACCTGACCATCAATAGTATTGCTTCATATCATGATACATCTTAGTACTCCCGGGGTGCATAGCAAAAACTAATTGATGTGCTTCTTCCAAATTAGTCTTTCTCAATCTTGCATCATCAGGAACACACAGTCTATCCTTGAACCAAAGGCTACCATCATCTCTCACAAGAAAATCTCGGCTCTCTCCTTTTTGGCATTCCGACACGACTTTCTAAATTTTCTCACAGCCAACTGAGCCTCTTTAATCTGATCCAACAACACCGGTCTCAATTGAAAAAGAGCTAACAAAGCACCATCATTACAAGGCTCAAAACTAACATGTAGCGCTCTCAACTCAAAAAACAATGAGAGCAAATAAACAGTCAAACCCGCTAAAGACTTCCGACTCAAGGCATCAGCAACAACATTCGCCGTGCCAGGCTGATAATCAATTAAATAGTCGTAGTCTTTAATCAACTCTAACCACCGTCTCTGCCGAAGATTCAGCTCTCTCTGAACCCCAAGTATTTCAAACTCTTATTATCTGTATAGATAAAACACTTCTCTCCATACAAGTAGTGTCGCCAAATCTTTAAAGCAAACACTATGGCTGCCAATTCCAAATCATGCATCGGGTAATTAAGCTCATGCGGCTTCAACTGACGAGAAGCATAAGCTATGACTCTACCCTCCTGCACCAAAACACAACCTAAATCATTATGTGAAGCATCACTGTAAATCTCATATGGTTTATATTCCACAGGCAAAGTAAGAACAGGAGCTTGAGTCAACATCTCCTTCAACTGCTCAAAACTAGCTTGACACTAATCTGTCCACACAAATCTAACTCCCTTCTGAAGTAATCTGGTGAGTGGAGTAGCTATCAAAGAAAAACCTTTCACAAACCGTCGATAATAGCCTGCCAAACCCTGGAAACTTCTAACTTCAGTCACTGACTTTGGAGGACTCCAATTCAAAATGGCCTCAACTTTACTCAGATCAACTGTAATACCATCCGCTGAAACCACATGACCCAGAAAAGTCACTTGATCAAGCCAAAGCTCACACTTCGACAGTTTATCATACAATTGCTTCTCTCTCAAGGTCTGCAACACAATCCGCAAATGCTTGTCTTGATCCTCTTCATTACGTGAATACACCAAAATATCGTTAATAAAAACTACTACAAACTGATCTAGATTGGGTCTAAACACCCTGTTCATCAAATCCATGAAAGCTGCTGGTGCATTCGTCAACCCAAAAGGCATCACCAAAAATTCATAATGCCCATACCTTGTGCGGAAAGTTGTCTTAGGAACATCTTCAGCTCTGACTCTCAACTGATGGTACCCTAATCTCAAATCAATCTTGGAAAACACTGCTGCTTCCTTCAACTGATCGAAGAGATCATCAATCCTAGGCAAAGGATACTTATTTTTGATAGTCACTTTATGCAATTGCCTATAATCAATGCACAGCCTCAAAGTACCATCTTTCTTCTTCACAAACAAAACAGGAGCTCCCTACGGAGACACACTAGGGTGAACAAACCCTTTATCCAACAACTCCTGCAACTGCACCTTCAATTCCCTCAACTCAGCAGGTGCCATTTGATATGGAGTAATAGAGATGGGAGTGGTACCAGGCAACAAATCGATACCAAACTCAACCTCTCTCTCAGGGGGTAACCTTGGCAACTCCTTAGGAAAGACATCTGGAAATTCCGCAACTATGGGTATACTATCAAGTTGAGAACCCACTACTCTAGTATCTATAACATGAGCAAGATAAGCATCACACCCTTTTCTAATCAACTTTCTAGCTGCAACAGCTGAAACAAACAAGGATGCAAGTTGTCTCTCCTCACTAGATACCATCACACTTCTACCATCACTGGTTCTCAGGGTAACACACTTCTTTTGACAGTCTACCACAGCTCCATGCTTAGACAACCAATCCATGCCTAAGATCAAATAATACTCCTTAAAAGGCATTTCAATTAAATCAACAAGAAACTCCTCATCTTATACCACAACTGAACTATCATGATGCACCTTGAAAATTACCACACTATGCCTTGAAGGATTTGTCACCAAGACATCAAATCCTAAGGACTCAGAATGCAATCCAGACACAAGCAAAATAGATGCACTTATGTATGAATGAGTAGATCCTGGATCAATAAGAGTAAGAACTGAAATGCCAAATAAAGAAAATATACCCGCAATAACTGCTGAAGCATTCGACTGCCTCTGCATCACATACACTCGCTGAGGCGACCCAGCCTCATCTGGCCTACTGCCCCTGGATGTAGAGCCTCCTCTCTGACTGATCCCGGGTCGACCACCTCTACTGAAACCTCTGCCCCCTCGACCTCCTCTGCTGACATTAGGTCGAGAAGCTGCAGTATCAGTTTGTCTATCCTCCTGTAGCTCAGGGCAATCTTTGATGAAATGAGCTGGTGACCCACATCTAAAACATACTTTGGATCCACCCATCTTCCAACAAATACCCCCATGTGCCCTACCACAATAGACACATGTAGGTAAAATAGATCTTTAAACCACTGGAGTTGAAGCACTCGCTACAGAAACTGTAGGTCTCAATCTCTGCCTCTGATACTGAACTGATCTACTTGACTGCCTCTGGCTCCTACTGATTCTCAGAGCAAAACTTCCTCTAACTCTCTTCATAGATGAAGACCCTGCCTCAAACTGGGGTCTCCTAACTCTGGTCTCCTCCTCGGTAGCAGCTGCTGCAATACCCTGTGCTCTCTCGACACTTCTAGCTATTGCAACCAATTGAGAAAAGTCTTTGTACCAAGAACCAGCAACAATATACATAATAGAGGACCTCAATCCCTCCTCAAATCTCCTACACCGGTCAATCTTATCTAAAATAATCCCACCGGCATAGTGACTTAACCTGATATACTCTATCTCATACTCTGTCACTATCTGGTTATCTTGCCTTAGGTTCAGAATCTCCATCTTTTTGACATCCTTATACTCCCTCAGAGTATATTTCTGCTCAAACTCCCACAGAAAATCACTATAAGATAAGATCAGTGGATCATCCATAGCATGAGGAACCGTCTTCCACCAATCATAAGCATCTTTCTGCAGAAGTGATCTAGCATAATCAAAATTCTCTTCAGGAGTGGCTTGCAACTGAATGAATACCCTCTGAACTCTATCCAACCACTGCTTAGCTACTTTCAGGATCTGTAGTACCAAAGAAATCCTCAGCCCCAAACTTTCTCAATTTATCATAATGTCTCACTGGCACTTGCAGCTGTGGTGGCGGTGGCTGCACTGGAGCTTGCCTCAATAATTCTACCACATGTCGTAACCAAACTGGCGGCATCTCATCAGCAGCTGATCTCTCTCGCACAGGAGCAGGTGCCTCTCCAGCTCTCTCAACCCTAGCTCCATCTCTACCCTCTTCAGAAGCTACATTCTCAGCATTACCCTCTATGGACTGACGTGACTGAGACACCATCACTACCTATATCTACAAACACAGTAGAATATACCCCATCAAAGATCAGAGACTGCCAGTACCAAAGCCTGCATCTTATTCAAAAACCATATTTTAAAATCAAACTTTTTTTTTTACAATTCACCTAGATTGAGAATCTCAAACCTAGGCTCTGATACCAAAATAATTGTAACGCCCCTATGCCCCATAAATGCACACTACATACAACCTCATTTGTAATATACGTATACCGGATACAGAAGTGTCACGGTTTATATTAAACAAACCAATCTTTCCTTTTTGCAATAATATGAGAAAACTTAAAACATTTAAATCTTATTGTAAAACAAAATAAATAAAACGTTTATTTATTAAGCAGCGGAAAATGTAGCGATAATACACATATATATACATCAAAATTAATATTTACAAAATATATAGAGTTTATACATGTTTGGCAGTTCGTCTCTGATCTTGAAGTCCACTATCAACACTACACAAGTCTAGGCTCGACTCGGTCTAGCTGAACTCTCCGGTTCAACCGGATCTACTTTGTCAGCTGCACGATGAACCACAATCGCGCTAACCCAACGACTTAGTGGTGCAAACCACAATAACAATATGCTTTAATGTAATGCCAATGTCATACATTCAAATATTATAAACAATTCACATAAGAATATCATATTTCAAAACCTTACGTTAATTTTTATTATTCATTTGTTTCACCATTTGTGGTTCGCATTTAAACAAAGACAAGAATGGGCCCAAAAGAAACTAAAATGCCATTCAACTGTCAGAGTTAATGTTTTGGTTCAATTATCACATTTATCATCCCAACTAGGCTTCAAGGATTAGGCCCAACCAAGCTTCAAGGGGAGTGAAGCATGCTAAGCATCAACCCAACTTGGCTTCAAGGACCAAACCCAACGCAGCTTCAAGGGTTTGTAACATCCCAACTAGGCTTCAAGGACTAGGCCCAACCAAGCTTCAAGGGGAGTTAAGCATGCTAAACTTTAACCCAACTTGGCTTCAAGGACCAATACCAACCTAGCTTCAAGGGATTGTTACTTTTAGGCATGCCACCAACAACAAAACTCTGAAAAGTGAATAACACATTAGGCACACAATTCTTTCATTATTACATTATCAATTCCATTCTCATTTCCTCATAATCATCTAGGCAACCATGCTCCAATTATTTCAGTTGCATCATTATAGCCAACAACAATGGCTTCACATTTCATCATTTAAGTATATGTAACCAATTGCATTGGACATACACTTTGAATAATCATCATATCTTTCACATTATGCAAATCATAACATTAATCAAATGTATCAACAATGTAATAAATTACTTAACACATTTACAACCAAATGTGTTAAGTCCCAAAGTCATGTAAATGTATGCAATAATGTAGGGTTTGTACTTACCTCAAGAGAAACTCACACAACACCAAACTCTTCTTCCAAGAATCCTCTTAACACTTGGATTAGGGCAACTCAATCTCTTCAAAACCTAATCCAAAAGGAATGATACACATTCACTTAGAGATACACATGAGATAATAACGCTAAGAACCAACTAGGGCAAACTGTACATATGACACGATCAACAACACGGGCGTATCCCTAACCGTGCCCTAAACTCACAACACAGAGGCTTTGACACGCTCAGTAACATGGGCGTGTCACTGGCCGTCTCAATCCTCTCTCAACACAGTAGCTATGACACGCTCAGTGACATGAGCATGTCACTGGCCGTGTCAATACTACTCCAACACAGAAGCTGTGACACGCTCAGTGACATAGGCATGTCACTGGTCGTGTCACCCATCCAGAAAATAGAACCATTGACACGCCCAAAGGCTTGGCTGTGTTCATGGGCGTGTCAGGCCAAAAATCCTGATTCCGGCAACAACAACACCACATCCAACAAACCTCTTTCTTTCACCATCTTCCACTCCAAACAAACTTAACCAAACAGATCAATAAACCATAATAACTTGCAAAAACACCAAAACAACTCTATACATACATCAAACACAAATCACAACCATCACATACACAAAACACAACACTTGCTCTTCTAACGTCAAACTTAATCTTTCCTTCAAACAAACCCTAAAATCAAAGTCAAATAGACAACATAATCTCAAACACATCAAAATAACCATACACATACCATCAACAATCAAACACCAAACTCAAAACACAAACTTAAAAGAAAACCAATGAATCAAGTGGAAAACTTACCAAAAGTGATGAAAACCCTTAGAATTCCAACTTGATCACTTTGAACACCCTTCAATCTTGAGTTTGGATGAGCAAAATCTCTCTTTCCTCACTTGCTATGGTGATAGCAGGCCAAACAAAGAAAGAAGATGAAGAAGATGAAGAAAGAAGAGCAAAGTCAACCACTCAACTCTTCTCTTAACCACTAAAACCTTCTTTAAATCTCAACCAAGCAATTTTAATAATATAATATATAAATATCCACTTCCACTTAACTCAATTTCCATTACAATTATTTTAATTAAAATTAAATATTTCTTTTGACCAATTCATTAATTGACTTGTATATGTTTTATCTCTATATATGCAACATATAGACACTTCTCTTCTCATCTTTTATCTTTCCTCTTAAACATTTATACCTTATATCATTTAATCTAATTTTAACAATAACCATTTCAAAAATTTTAGGGTATACTTTGGGATATTACAATGATGATGTACATAATACAACATTCTGATATGTATATGCATGTGAAAGGAGCTAAGTTATATTAGTTTCAAATAATTTTAAGAGAAAAATGTTTGTTATAGTATAATTGGAATAAATCTTAATAAGAAAATAAGATTTTGTTGTTGTATAATGGTGATATTAAATTAATATGTGGCAATTGTATAAAGAGTAGGATCAAAGTGAAGATGTGTAAAATTATTGTGTTAAGACTTATTAGTTGAAATTGGGAGTTGTTATCATTTGTGGTTTTACAAATAACTATTTGTAAATATAAGCAAGGTGGTAATTAAACAGAGATACAATTTTGAAAATGACTATGATGATAGAATAGTCAGTGTTAAGATAAAAGTTATTAGCATTTGAATTTAAGGTGATGAGAGTATATTTTTAAGATAATGAAGCGATCAAATATCTTGAGTGCAATAAGTGTGTGGTGTATATATATTAAAGAGATGAATTAATTTTGTCTAATGACAATTCGATTGATGATATGATATCTATTATGATTGTTTGAGTAAATAGACAGTATAATGATGAGTTATAGAATGGTAAAAAGGTAATTGAGAATAAACCTAAGGGGGAGAGTGAAAATTATGTAATTTGATGAAATAATAATTTGATAAGATGATTAATTTAATATGAGATTTTAAGATTATGTTTTATTCAGATGATTTATTACCGTACTGGATAATTTTGAGGACAAAATTATTTGAGGAGAAAATTGTCACATCCGTGATTTTGGAGAAATTAAATAAGTATTTGGAGATATAAAAAAATTTGTATATACCCAATATATATATACCTAATGTATATATAACATATACATATAACATATTAATTGTATATGTTGGATTAATACATTACATACTTTATATATTTAATACACATATAAGTTACATTTGATGTATATATAATATACACATTACTTGTGCATATGTGTAATATCCCAAATTTTTAAAAAGTTCTAATTTTTGAAAATTTGATAAAATAAATTATAATTTAAATGGATAAATTAAATTAATGATTTTAAATAAAAAATGAAGGGATTTTAAATGAAAAAATAGAATATATATGTGATATATATGTAAAATATACATATCATAAAAAAGTCAACAATTTTTAAAAGAAAAGTCAAAGTTCAATGACATTTTTATAAATAAATTTTAGAAATTTAAAATTAATAAAATAATTCAAAAATGAATAATTTTTGAATGAAGAGGGATTTTTGGACTTTTAATTTATTGAATAAATAATTAATAATTTTTTTTAATATATTTATGGTTATAATTAAAAGATGAAAGGAAAGAGAAAATAAAATTTTGTTTTCATCTTCTTCTTCTTCATCAAGGGCTGGCAACCATGGGAGCTTGGACCAAGATTTTGATTCTTCCATACTCCATAGATTGAAAGATTTAACAAGTTTTAAGTGGATTTTTGGTAATTTCCACCAAATTTGGTAAGTTTCCAACTCTTTTCTTTAAATTCTATGGAAATTTGGATTATGTGTAATTTTGGATTTTTAAGTAGTGTGTTATAATTATTGAAATTGGTGTGTATGATGTTATTTTAAGTGATTAGTAATTATTTTAAGGTTGAATTGAAGAAATGATGGAGTTTGGATAAAGAATGGTGAAGAGAGAGAATTTAGGGTTATGGATTTTTAGGGTTTGAGAAATCATAGTTTTTAATTGTGCAAATTGGTTCTAAATGAGTTGTTTTGGTGCATAAATAAGTATTTTAAAGTCAAATATTAGATTTGGTTGTGTTTGGTTGGAGTTTGAGAATGGAAGTGGAGATTTAGGGTTTTGGAAAAGTGATTTTCCAAAGTTGTTGAATTGTTTGATTTTATTTTTTTAAACATGTTGTTTAGTGTTAAAAGTGGTGAATATAAGCTTAAAATGATTAATGGATTGTGGTGGAATGAAAAACCTTCAATGGGGGAAGGTTATGCCATTTTAGGGTTTTGTGTAGAAGAGTGTGTTTTTGTAATATAAATGGTTTAAATGTATTAAAATTTGTAATGTCATCTATGTGTTAAATGCATTGTGAAAAGCCATTGATAATGCCTAAATTGTGTAAATATGATTAATATGTGAATTATGTGGAAATACCCAAAGTAATTGGGTAATGTGATGTAAATGCAAAAAAAATGTGGTATAACATAATGAGATATATAGAAACATAATGAAATGAATTGATATTGATATAAATGAGAAAAGTGTGAAAAGTGAGAAAAAAAAATGAGAAAATAAGGTAATGTGCCTAGTTTGATTATGTGACAATGAGAAAGAGATTGATAATGAGAAATATGAATAAATTGTGTGCCTAGTATGTTATTCAATTTTCAGAGTTTTGTGTTTGGCTAGATGCCTATGATTTGCCTATGGGCTAGAAGCTGCACGTCATTGTGAAAATATTTTTGAGGTGAAATGACCGGGTTGTAAGCCTAAAAAATAAGTACTTGAAGCTAGGCTGGGTGAAATGACTGGGTCGTAAGCTCAGACCTAGTTGGATTATTACATTGATATATTGTCTATGGGGCTTGACACATGGTGTCATTATAGACCAAAACAGTAACTCTGAAATTTGAATAGCATATTAGTTATCTTTGGGCCCATGTTTGTGTTCGTTTTTATATGAATTGTGGTTTGTGAAATATTTGAAAAGTATGAGAAAATGGAATGATGTGATGTTCATAAGCATTTTGCATTGGCATTACTTTACATTTTTTATTATTATCAAAGTTTGTACAGCTAAGCTTTTAGCTTAGGGCAATTGTAATTCGTCGCGTAGGTGGCATGAGCATTTTGGTAGAGCTGGAGAGTTCTACTAGACCTAGTCGTGCCTAGGCTTGCATTTATCAAGCTTGAAGTGTTTTTGGGTACATCAAGATCAGAGTCATTTGCCAGCATGTACATATTTGATATTATAGTATATTTTGATATTATGTATATTATGCTTGTTTTTGAATTATATATATTGTAAATTGTAAAGAAAATTTTGGATAAATTTTTTAAAATGGGATTCTATATGTGTTGTTGATTTATATATCTATGTATAAATATTTTGAGAAAATATGGAGAAATTGAGAAGTATTGGTAAAATGGAGATTTGATTTTTATTGGGAGTGTTTTCTGATGCAGGTTGTGTTTTGCTGAATTTTGGGAATATCCAAATTACAGACAAAACTCTTGCAAATTTTTTTCAGAGATTTTTATGAAAAATGTTTATTTTGGGTTACTATAACAAGTAAAGAATATTTATATACCATTTGATAAGTGTACAATTGATGATATTTTATCCCTATTTCTTAATGTGATTATTATCCAATTGAGTTTAATTTGTTTGTTTAAGTGCTTTTTAGGGTTAATTTCAGGAATTCTCTGTATTTTGAGGCTTATGGTCATTTCGGAGGAATTACGGATGAAAGTAGAAGAAAAGAGCAAAATTCATCAATGGACACGCCCGTGGACATGGGTGTGTCAATGGACGTGCCCTTGATACTGCATACAGAAGCATTGACATACCCAGTGACATGGGCGTGTCACCGAGTGTACCTATTGCAATGATTCACAATAGCTGTGACACGCCCAGTGAGATGGGCGTGTCAGGCGAAAATATCTGCACTATAAAAGCTGAGCTGAAACATGAATTAAGGATCCGATTTTCATATTTTATAACCTAGAGCCGACTTCTAAAGAAAAGAGGAGAGTTTTGGAACTGAGACTGGAGGTGAAGACATATTCTAAACAAGATCTAAACCAAAATTCAAGGATTCAAGTGAAGAAATATGAATTATTCGCAATGGATTGTTTGGATTCTTTTTCTTATTTCTCTTGTTCTAGTTTTCTGATTTTGAACATGAACTAACTCATTCTCTATCTAGATATTGATGAACCATAGCTTTGTTATATGGATTGAATAATTTTATTTAATTAAATCATTTGATTGAGTTGTTTCATTCTTATGATGCTTAATAATTTATCTCCAATTGATAATAGCATGCTTATTGATTGGTTGCAATTTTCATATTATTGACTTGAGAAAGCTTGATATGAATTGAATACTCATAAGGATTGAGGATTGATTGGAGTACTAGAGATAGACTTACAAGATCCTTTGGTTTATAATTCCTTATTCTTAATGCAAGATCTATTTAATTATGTTTGAGAAGAGATTACAACATTCTACTTAGTGATTAGGGATTAATTCACTTGAGAAAGGTTTTAGTCTAATTTAGAGGAATACCAATTTAACTCTATTATTTGGTTTAATTGAATTGATTTTCATAAATATAATTGTGGCTAGGGGGATTCAATATCTAGATAGTATTCTCATCATGTGAACCTCGGATTTCGCCCGAAAAGGATTCGGGCGAACGTTCACACGTTGTCAGGAGTCGCCACTCAGTTTATTTTGTCCGAAGGGAAAAGCTGAGAAAACCCTTGTCTGACTCCAATTAACGTATCCAATGTAAAGGCTTCTAATCTACGAACCCAAGGAGGATTCGGGGACTATGTCATGTATTTGATTAATTTGTCAAATAAGAAATGAATCCAAAAGAAAAATAGAAAGGAAGAAGAAGAGATGGTTGATAAATTGTGGACTTGTTATTTGAGGTGAATCTCAAATATGCCTACATACTCCCGTTTGAATGGGAGATCAAAGCCCATGTAGTTCGGAAAAGCCTATTTAAAGGCGATGAAATTTATGCTTCATGCATGTGTGTGTATGCTTCGTGCATTTTTCAGGCATTTTGCCAGAGTTGTGAGTTTTAGCACTTAGTGCAAAAATTGTATAATTTCGGGTACTTGGTACCAAAAGAGTTCGATTTAGGCTTCATGCCAAATTTTGATCTTAATTGTAATATATAAATACTTCGTATTTAAAGGATGTAATTTAGGCTCCGTGCCAAAAGGTTGATTTTATTCACGGCTTGATGACGAAAGGTTGATTGATTAATCCATTAGGCCTCTAGATCTAAAAGGATTAGATCTTTGACCAAGAAGAAATTAAGAAGAAGATTAGAATGCTTATGATATGCTCGAATTGACCAAAGATGAATTATGATATTACCTTGATTAGAATTTTTCCACTTCTAAGTTCCAGATCTTGTTTCCTTACACTTTTGAGTATGATTCTTGCTTTCTACAACACAATATTAGAAATTCTTAAGCATAAAAATTTCGTCAGCACCTGGGCGTAGGATGTCCAAAAGCCCTTTTGTTTCTGAAAATCTGAAGCCTATTTATAGGCAAAAAACCGAACTGTACGGCGGCCGGGCCGCCGGCTCTGGCCCCAAAAAAAGTGCCTGACTCGCGCTACTGGTGTCAAAACTGATTTTTCTGCAGCCACGAGCCTCTGAAAAATATTTCGGGACCATATCCGTGATCCTCACGCTGTCCCGGACATTTCAAGTACAATATTGATATATTTCCGGTGAACTTTACCGTGGACCTCCAGTCCGGTCCGATCGTCAGCAGTCTGAGAAAATCGGCCTTCCGAGCCTCAAAATTTGAGTGTTCATAATTGCCCCCCACTGGGGTCCATAAAAATGATTTATGGGGCCCAGTGGCCTTCTGAAGAGCGAATTTTGAGCGAGGGGTAAAAGATACGCCTTTTGGCACTTCTGGATTGCTTGCAACATTTCTGATTTTTCTGTACCTGCACTTTTGTTAAGCACAAACAGTACATATGTATGCATGATGTCCTCTTCTATTTTTCAAAAAGGCATTTTTTTTACAACCGTTGTATGCACAACTGGACCAAGAGTCTCCATAAGGTTGAAAGGATCAATATGGAAAGATATGGGTTGAAAGTTGTTGCTACTCTTAGAGAGATATTGGTGGATTGGGATTTCTTGCACGCTTGTACCAAATTTTGGGTTCCGCAAGCTCGCGTCTTCAGGTTTGGTGCCCGGATGGACGAGATGTGTCCTCTTTTTGAGGAATTCTGCTCAATCATTGGATGTGACTCAAATGCCCCCCTTGCAAGGCATGAGGTTCAAATTGGCTATGTGGGGCTTTTCAAAGGCTTTTTTACAAGGCCTCAAGCTCAAGCTATCAGTAATTATTTCTAGTAAAGAACTTAGAAATAATCCTCTAGGAAGTCCAACTCCATTGGGGAAGGAACTTGAATTTTTCTGAAGTTGCCCCCAATTTATTCCTGGAGTTACTTGAGCTGTTCTTCAAACTTGAGTTAGGGACCATCAGATGATCAGGCCCTTTTGCAGAGCCTTCCCTTGTTCAGACTACTTCAGAGTATAGGACCTGGTTTATAGCTGAAGTTTGACCAATTGAAAAGCCAAGGAGGCTTGCATTGCTGCAGGAGCTGGAGGGAAATGAGGTGGTTCCTCTTAACGAGGAGAAGGCAGACGCTGCAGACTCAGCCCCAAGTAGGAGGCACAGAATTTAGACTCTAGGGTTGACTCTCTTTTTTTTTTTTTTTGACATTTTGGACTCATGGTTTGACACTTTTGATGGATTTGATATTTCATGGAATGAATGACTCTTTTTTGGAATGAATGACCCTTCTTAGGATGAATGACCCTTTTTGTTTGCTTTCCAAGCATTATTCACTTTATTTACCTGCCCTAATTTTTGCCTAAGCCGTCCTTTCAGATGTTCAACTTAGCGAGCTCTTACCCATTCTTGCCTAAGCCGCCCTTTGCGGGTTTTCGACTTAGCGGGCCCCACTATTGCCTAAGCTGCCCTTTGTGGGTTTTCGACTTAGCGGGATTTTTTTTATGTTGGCACAAGAAAAATGAATCAATGATTTTATTAAAATTTAGACCGTGCTCAAGGAGAGCTGCCTACATATCTCGAATTAGTTTACGAGAATCAGGTCTAATGTAGTTCCTTACAATGCATGATCATACATAATATTTTTTTAGTTGATCCAGATTGCATGGGTTTGTGAACTCCAGACCATCCAAATCAGACAAGATGACGGCTCCGCCGGAAAGTATTTTCTTCAAAATGTAGGGTCCCGCCCAATGAGGATGAAACTTCCCACGAGGATCTGTAACAGGTGTTCTGATCTCTTTCAGGACCAAACAACCTTCTTCCAACTTTCGATCTTTGACCTTTTTGTTGAAATGTCTGGCCATTCGCCTCTGATATCCTTGAATCTGATGTAGAGCTTGAAGTCTTTTTTCATCCAAACCCAACAACTGATGATGATAATTGATGATCCATTCAGCTTCATTTATCTGACTTTCTTGAATTATCCTCGCCGATTGAACTTCCAGTTCAATGGGGAGTACTGCTTCTATTCCGTACACCAGGGAATACGGGGTTGCCCCAGTAGGAGTTCTAATTGATGTCCTATATCCCCATAAGGCCAGTGGTAACTTCTCATGCCAACGTCTATGTTCTTTGATCATTTTTTGTATGATCAGCTTTATAGACTTGTTTGCTGCTTCTACAGCTCCATTTGTTTGGGGTCTGTAAGGAGAGGATTTATGGTGCTGGATTTTCTTATCCTTCAAGAGTTTGGCAAACTCTGCTTGGAAATGAGTTCCATTATCAGTGATAATCTCAAATGGTGTTCCGTACCGACAAAGGATGTTGGTTCGGACAAACTGCGCGGCCTTTTTGGCATCTAATTCTGCATAGGAAGCTGCTTCAACCCACTTTGTGAAGTAATCCACTGCTACCAAGATAAACTGATGTCCATTCGAGGCTTTTGGATGTATTTTTCCAATTATATCAATTCCCCAAGTAGCGAAGGGCCATGGAGAACTGATTGTATTCAGGGCAACGGGAGGTTGCTTCTGCAGCTTAGCAAATATCTGACACTGATGGCATTCTTGCACAAATGCCACGCAGTCAGCATTCATGGTAGACCAATAATATCCTAGATTGGCAATTTTTCGAGCCAAGGCGATCCCATACATGTGTGGTCCTGATTCGCCACCATGTACCATTTCCATTATCTGCTTAGCCTCTGCTTCATTCACACATCTTAGGTGCATTCCATTCCAACTCCTCTTGTAACACCCCATACTCTATATAAGTACTATACATATACCTGGTATACATACAATACGTATATAAAGTATAAGAATGTCACTTTTAGTTTTAATTTTAAAAAAAAACTATATCCAAGTTCAAACAATATTACATTGATCCAAAGAACGTTTACAAAACCATTATGTTTTCAATGGTTATATATATAATAATCTCATCAAAATTTACCAAAACTTCATTTATACATATGAATATATATATTCTTATCAAAATATAACATAAACAAATTGGACATGTATGCATCACCTTCTAGTTGGTCTCGATATACACTTACCCTTCTCGTGGCATAACTGTCTGACTCCAAATTAACCATCTACTCACCTGCGCGATTCACAAAACCGCGCTAAGCATAAAAGCTTAGTAGTACAATAAAATAAAATAAACATATGTTACAGAAGAAACATACCTCACAATTTAACATCATATATTATTATTGTCTTAACGTAGATTTCTTCTTTTCAAAGCATTCTTCATATTTTTCCACTAACCTCATAACTTATATACATTTACACATATATCAGTGCAACCACAATTTCATAATTTAAAAGAACAATCATAACTAATACTCACAATCTCCACACCCATACACATATTACATGTCATACAATATTTTCAGAATCTCATCTTTTAACTTAGCATTTCAAATCATATTTCTCTTCAATAGTTTATTTATATATTGTAATCATGTCATACTTCATAACATTCCAAGTCCTTATATTATTCAATTAATTCTTTATTCACCATTCCCCATTCATAAATCACACTCCCAACAAAACAAGCATAGATCTCTTTATTCATTCATTTCACACTTCATCATTCACATTGACAACAAAGACAAGCATGGGCCCAAAAGACACTAATATGCCATTCCACTTTCAGAGTTAATGCTTTGGTTTAATTATCACATTTATCATTATCCCAACTAGGCTTCAAGGATTTAGGTTCAACCAAGCTTCAAGGGGAACAAAGCATGCTAAGTATCAACCCAACTTGGCTTCAAGAACCAATCCAACCTAGCTTCAAGGGTTGTAACATCTCAATTAGGCTTCAAGGACTAGACCCAACCAAGCTTCAAGGGGAGTAAAACATGTTAAACTTCAACCCAACTTGGCTTCAAGGATCAAGCCCAACCTAACTTCAAGACAATGTTACTATAGGCATGCCACCAACAACAAACTCTGAAAATGAAATAACACATTAGCCACACAATTCATTTATTATTTCATTATCAATTTCATTCTCAATTCTCATCATAGCCAATCAAAATGGCTTCACATTTCATTTAAATCATCATAGCCAATCACAATGGCTTCAATCATATCATTTAAATCACCATTCAATTGCATTGCATATTATTTAGGCAAACATGCCTCAATCATAACATTTACATCAAAGCAATTTATCATAACAAATTGCATTGCACATACATTTCATATATCATCATCGATATATATATATACATAACCATTCATCATTCAAGTACATATATAATCAATTGCATTATCATACATTTTGAGCACCCATCCTATCATTCACATCATACTAATCATATCTTTACATCTCTCACCTTTCATAACACATACATATTGAATGCTTTCACATTTTATATATATATATATCATTAAATCATCATATCTTTTACATTTCATATTCCCTCCTCGATATATTTCTAACAATTTACATTATACATATGCATCAACATTATAATAGATTACTTAATACATTTATAAATTTTGTACTTACCTCAACAACTACTCCCATCATTCTATACATTTCCTCTTCCAAGAGTTCCCAACAGTTAGGTTAATGCAACACAATCTCTTCAAAACCTAATCCAAAGATAATTACATACATAAGAAAATAAGAATGATGATTAACTAGGGCAAACTCTACACATGACACGCTCACCAACACGTGCGTGTCCCTGATTGTGCCCTAAACCAACCATACGAAAGCTTTGATACGCTCAGTAACACGGGCGTGTCACTGGACGTGTTGTTCATTCTGCCTCACAGAAACATTTACACGCCCAACAACACGGGCGTGTTCATGGCCGTGTCAATTACATTCCTCACAGTAGCTATAGCACGCCCAATAACATGGCCGTGTTAATGGTCGTGTCACAACCGTCCAACTCAGTACCGATTACACGCCCAATCACACGGCCGTGTCACTGACCGTGTCAGACCAGAAATCAAGAATTCGAACACCCAACCATGAAAACACAAACACTTCAAAACTCATATTTCATCACCCTTAATCGACATCTTGGTTATATTCATCAATTACCTATCAATTTAACACTTATATCACTTCAATATATCATAACAACAATCATTATACACACCACCATATAACAACTACTCAAATTCCTCAATTCATTCATATAAAACCCTTACTCAACCATTTCAATAATTCATCATCATCCTCACAATTAACCATGTTATCACATAATTAAACATATTATCATCACCTAAAATATCAATTCCACACATATATACACTTCAATCTTTCATTAGCATCATCATCATCATCATCATCATCATCAAATCCAAACTCAAACAATAAGAATCAAAACAAGAAAATGGATACTTACTTGAATATTAAGCCAAATCTTCAATAATCATCTTCAATCCTCTCAAAATTCCTTTGAATTTGATGTTCATATGGATGGAATCACCTCTCTCTCTCTCTCTCTTTCTTTCTTCCTCTCTCTCTCGTGCAATAAGAATAAGAAGAAGAAAGAAATAATTTCTTCTTTCTTTCATCCTTATCATATATATAATAATAATAATAATAATAATAATAATAATAATAATAAATCTCCACCACACACAATTTCTTTTGACTTTCTTCTTCTTTTTCTTTTTGTCCTTAT
Organism: Garcia nutans; assembly: GCA_947685225.1. Taxonomy (NCBI): domain Eukaryota; kingdom Viridiplantae; phylum Streptophyta; class Magnoliopsida; order Malpighiales; family Euphorbiaceae; genus Garcia; species Garcia nutans. Next base: position 21,831,834 of record CANTUV010000007.1, on the reverse strand, counting down.
TATCATTATTATAATTAATCAATTATATATATATAACTCACTTTTCCTACACAAATTTATATCCCATGTATATGTGATGTATATGTATATGTCTTATATATAGTAGTTATATTTCCTATATATATGTAACGACCCTCCCCGACCAGGTCGGCTGCCCGGCCCACTAGTGGCTTACGGCCCGGCCTTTTCACCACCTGGGCACGGAGTCCGCAGGAGGCAAGCGATCGCTACAATACTGGACAGCCCTCGCTGCCCACCCAGTAGGAATTTGTTTATTTGGCTCCCTAAGGAGTCGCCTCCCTGGATCGAACCCCTGACCTCCCACTTAAGAGAGCCAGCGAGAACCATCCAGTACCATTTCTGCTAGTAACAATTGTAACACCCCCATATCCAATGCCTACACACTACAACTACAACAATGTAGCATAAGTGCATCAAACATAGGGATGCTACGGTTTTCTTAACATTCAAAACACTTTAAACTTGATACAATACCCTTATCATTATACATTATAGAAAAGTAAATCATTTACTTATAAGACAAAACATATTAGTTATATATATATATATACATTTAAATATTACACAGCGGAAGTTATAAAATATGTACATATTTACATATTAAACATTTCTTTACAAAATATAAAGAAATATACATGATTGGCAAGTCTGCTCTGATCTTTAAGCTCCCAAAATGGATTCTTCAAGGTCTACTCTCACTTGGTCTTGATGAACTCTCGGGTTCAACTCTATCCACTCTATTTTCTACGCGATTAAACACTATCGCGCTAAGCCAACGGCTTAGTAAGATAAAACATACTAATGGTATGCTTTAATGTAATGCAATGTCACATATGTTATTGATAAGATCAACATCATAAATATAAAGTTAACCACATAATTATGCATTTCACAAATCATAGTCATATGAGCATACCACATTTCAACATCTTTCCACATTCAACATTAATCAATCATACTCAATAAACAACATCTCATTTCATTAACTCATAACATTATTTAAGACATTCATATAACCTTGACACCTATGGGCCCAACAAGTATTTAATACGATATTCAGAGTTCAGAGTTACTGCTTTGGTTCATAGTCACAATAATCACGCCCGTAGGCAATGTATATACATGTATCTCTATCCATGGATAGTGTAACAGACCCAGTCTCTTGGACCATCAACTCAACACATATGAGGAGATCCTCAACCCGGCAAGACTGTTACAAATCATATATCTCATATTCATAATTCTCATAGTGTAACAGACCCAGTCTCTTGGACCATCAACTCAACACATATGAGGAGATCCTCAACCTGGCAAGACTGTTACCTTTCATCATTTCTTAGGCATGCCACCCAAATCCAGAACTCTGAAACTGAATAACATATTAAACAAACAATTCATTTATTATATAGTTACCATTTCCATTCTCAAATTCTCATCACATTTAGGCAAACATGCCTTCTTTCTTTCAATATCATCATCATAGCCAATCACAATGGCATTGTCTCATATCATGTCTTATTTAAATTATCATTGCATCTTTGATATACATTTCAATTTCAATGTATATTACTCATGAAACACATTACCATTCACAATACATAACATAACATTGTTCAATCTCAACAATGCAATTAGGGCAAAGAACAATTGATATGATTCATAGTTTTAGGACCTTACACATGCATTTGATTATATCATTCATTGATTCAAGTGTGTTTAAAGTGTTTAGGGTTAGGTTTAAGGACCAACCTACCTTTGGAGAACCAAAGCAATACAAGAAGAACAAAGAATTAAAACCCTAACCCACACAATTGAGGGACACGGGCAGCCACTTGAGGGACACGGTTAGGGCAATTCAACCTCTTCACAATCTAATCCAAAAGGAATATTAGCAAAATGACCATATGAATAGTACATTCTGGTTTTAGACTCCATTTTATCCTTATTTTGAAAAATTGTATAAAATAATCTACTTGACTAAAAATTCTAAAATTTTTACAGAATTTAGTTTTGTATCTTAAAATAATTCCTTTAAAATTTCAGATCAAACTGAACACAAAATCTTGGTCAAATAGTTCACCTAACCAGACTGCCCCAATTGCCCTGCATCCTGGCAGAAGTTCTGAACTTTGTGAATTCCATAAATCAAATTCAATCAACGTGGTTCCAAATTATTTTTCTCAAATACTAGACTCACTAAGCAACAACATATCCAAAATTCAATTGGATATGATTTTTCTACATTTTAGTAAAAATCCCGAAATATAGCTGTCTCAGTTAAGGTACCTGCTGGAACAGGTCTAATAAAAATAATCTTTCTAAACTCATAACCATTCCAAAATCGAATCAACATATTTTTCAGTCATTCTAGACTCATAGAGGCACAACATATCAAAAATTCACTTCAAGAACATTTTTCTATAATTAATTAAAAATCATACAAGTCACAGCCTTTACTAATTGTAAAACAGAAAAAAATTCACTAAACACAACTCTTACTCTTCCATCACCAACACCAACCCAGCTTCTTATCTTTAATTCCATTTCAACACTTTTACACACACCATACACAAACACACTCCATCAAACTCAAACAAAATTCCAAATAGAACAAGAGAAATCAAGAGAAAACTTACCTTAAATGAAGAATTCCACAAATCTCTAACCAACACCCTTGATTTCTTCTTCAATTTGCTTCAAACCTCAAGATCACCTCTCTTTCTCTCTTTGTCTATGGAGAATCCGGCCACACATGAAGAGAAGAAGAAAATATGAAGAGCAAAGTCAAATTTGGCTTCTTATATCCATCAAGTGTTTTTAACCTTGCAATTACTAAAACACCCTTCACCATTTAACTAACCTTTTGTCTCATCTAAGCCCTTATATGTAATTGCACATTCCACAAAAATATCTTCTTGCATTGACTCTATATTTGACCAATCTATATGTTATATATATCATCATATACACAACATATACATTTGTCTCTAAACCCTAAATTTCTTCTCCAAAACACATATACATATACATTCTCTTCCCATTTCTTTTCTCTTGCAATTTAACACATATATTCAATCCAATATATAACAACAACAACACTAACAACAACATCAACAATAACAACAACAACACTAACAACAACATCAACAATAACAACAACATAACCAAGACTTCTAGGGCATACATGAGGATATTACAATATACATATACATTAAATCCAAATACACAAATAACTCCAAAACTTTTAGAGTATACCTTGGGATATTACAATTCTCTCCCCCTTAAATAATTTCGTCCTCGAAATTAGCCAGCACAATAACAATCCATTTATAACAAATTGCCATCTTAATTTCATATGAAGATAATCGTATCTTACATTATGATTTCCTCAAATCATATAACTTTTACTCTCCCCCTTTAAGTCAACCATCTACTCCCAATTCATAACTCATCATTATATATCTATATTTATCTTATTATTTTCTCAACAAGCAACTAAGATACCTCATTATCTTCCCAACAATTTTTCATCTTATACAATAATTAAATCATCTTATAATCTATATATACCATTTATCTATCACATTCAAGATATTTATTACTTCATCTCTTTATATATAATCTCTTAACTTTAACCTTGGAAATTATTGAATTATATCGTACTATTGCTTATCTTGTCATTACAATCACTTTGAAAATGCCACTTATCAAACCATGATTGACAATAATCTTTTCATTTTGCTTACTCTTAAGTTCTTCTTTATCATGTTTTTCACTTAACATTAATATTGATACCACCTCTTTAAACTTACGTAACAAATAACCAACTTTTTCCTTTTATCACCATCTACAACTGATATAATTCAATTCATCATTGTCCATTCATTAGTTAAAATATTACATCATATGCATTATCATTTAAATTTTATACTTCCAGTACAACTGTACATACCAAATCTCAATATTAATTTGCAAATTTTAGCAAAATCTAAATCAATTGATCTATCTGTCACAATATATTAACGTTTCAATCTTATTTGATTCGAACCAACAATTAACTTATCGAAATTTATCATTATATTTCACAGTATATATATATAACCTAATTCCATTAGGTCAAACCTATATTCAAATTCTAAACTTTTCATATTCATATTCATCCTTTCATATGCTCATATTTTGTTCTATTATCTTAGTACAATTTCCACAAAATTCTCATAATTATCTCACACCATATTTATTATTCATATTCCCATAAATCTTAAATTCATTCACTTACTCACTTTACACTGTAAATATATTCAATAAAAGTTTCAATCACATTTGCAATTTCTTCCCTTTTTATTATTTCTACCTCTCACATATTATTACTATATTTATATAATTATTTTTCCATCACATAATTCATAGCTTAAAACATTATCACAATTCTTTTCTCTTACTTTACTTTTCATAATTATAATTAAATTCTAATATAGAAATTATAAATAGAAATTCACCAATCATAACTTTTAACCATGTTTCTAAAAACATAGCTATCAATCTCATCAAAATTGTACTACAATCATGTTATCTCATTCCCAAATCTGTGGATAACAAAGCTAACCGACCAGATCCGCTAAACAAATCATATGGCCATAAGAGATTAGTGGTCACATTTATAACTTATAAATCAATACTATTCCTCGATTATTCTGTTCTCAAACTTTCCAATTACACTACTAAGTTATATCACAAGGATTACATATCCATTCTCCAACTTTTACTACACCAAGAGTTAGCACGTTTCAACTTCATCTCCAAAATAATTTGCTCTTGATCATAAGATTATCATGAGCCTAATTCACATCAACAATATTATTTATAACACTTTTATACACAACATTCAATCACATGCAAATTTCATTTTTTTTTACTCCACTTCTAATCTATCTCTTGTAAAACTTTTCATACACTATACTTCCCTTTTTATTATACACATATACATATAATATTTCTACAAGCATAGTCCTTGATCCAGGAAGCATTATATGATAGTCTAATTCAGTTATCATCATATCAATTTCATCGTCTAGTGTTACTCGCGTTCTTTCTCACTTTCCATTTCATCCCATAGTCTAACTCTGCATAGGTTAAAACCTAATCTCTCATAGGTCCACTAATACAAGCCATATCATTCTTCACATCACTAGACAAATAGTTATATCACATTCACATTCATAGGTCACATTCACAATGTGACTTACTTTCCACATTTCTTACATTTTACAATCACGTTCACATCAAAAAGCTCATTCCACATTTTCTACACCTGTATACACATAATTATACAATTATATTTAATTCATCTTTTACATATCTTCCACACAATTTAACATTTATTACTTTTCATTGAACAACATCATTCTTATCCCTTTTTGACATGACTTAAGTTATTTATCAACTCAACACATATATACATTCTAACCATGATAATATTTCACAAAATCTTAGTCACATTACTAAGGTAACATCTCTCTCACATTTATTTTTAAAATGCATTTAGTATACCATCTTTATATCCATTTGTTTACCATTCAACATATATATATCACTCACATATTTATACATATGTACATTACATCCAATCATATACACATTGAGCCTAATAATCTCTATACACTTTCCAAGTCTAGTTATCACAAATCTTAGTTTCTTGAACCAACGTTGCTCAATCCAATTCTTACTATCAATCTTATCACATAACCTAGCTTTGCACAAATTCGTCAATGCAAGCGTAACCATTCTCAACATTAATAGGTAAGTAATTATATAGGTTACAAACATGCAATACTATGTGTACCTTACATTTTTCAAGTGATCAACTCAATCCTTGATCATTAACATATTACATCACATTCTCACTTTATCACTTGCCAACTTAATTACATATTTGTAAGTCATTTTTAATATGCAATAATATTCATTTCACATAATTCATATGCGTACTATGCATTAAACTCTCGATATCCAAGTAATCCTTATCAAAATTGGATTTACAAATCTTATTTCCTAAATATCAACTTTAAAACTTTTATGTATATCATAGTATAACATCAAAACATATCATATTAAATTCATAATGTTTGCATTAAAACAACCATACAAACAACACCATTTTATTTCCTCACATTAACCAATATATATATATATTTTTAAATAACATCTCTTTCCACATTACCCATCCAACAATATTTTCTCTACTATTTGAATCTCTTTCTAATAAACTTTATGTTTGAATTTCTAAACAACTTTATTCTTCTAGCCATTTCTTTATATGTCAAACACATATCAATAATCAAACTTTTTACTTATAAATTCCCTATCATTTCTTTGTATCACAATCACTTTTCAATTATCAACATTTCAAAATTTGATTTCATATAAAACCTCATTTATGCACTATCATCTATCTCAGGTAGTTCAGATACATCACAAATCACATAATGCCACGTTCGAGACCAACCTAGGTGTTAATGCATATGCATGTATTACAAATTTTATTTCAAATTTTTTTCCCTTTTACTTCTATTTAAACTTTTCAAAATATTTTTTTTTCACTTAGGCCGAGAATCTCGAACCTAAGCTCTGATACCAAAATAATTGTAACACCCCATACTCTATATAAGTACTATACATATACCTGGTATACATACAATACGTATATAAAGTATAAGAATGTCACTTTTAGTTTTAATTTAAAAAAAACTATATCCAAGTTCAAACAATATTACATTGATCCAAAGAACGTTTACAAAACCATTATGTTTTCAATGGTTATATATATAATAATCTCATCAAAATTTACCAAAACTTCATTTATACATATGAATATATATATTCTTATCAAAATATAACATAAACAAATTGGACATGTATGCATCACCTTCTAGTTGGTCTCGATATACACTTACCCTTCTCGTGGCATAACTGTCTGACTCCATATTAACCATCTACTCACCTGCGCGATTCACAAAACCGCGCTAAGCATAAAAGCTTAGTAGTACAATAAAATAAAATAAACATATGTTACAGAAGAAACATACCTCACAATTTAACATCATATATTATTATTGTCTTAACGTAGATTTCTTCTTTTCAAAGCATTCTTCATATTTTTCCACTAACCTCATAACTTATATACATTTACACATATATCAGTGCAACCACAATTTCATAATTTAAAAGAACAATCATAACTAATACTCACAATCTCCACACCCATACACATATTACATGTCATACAATATTTTCAGAATCTCATCTTTTAACTTAGCATTTCAAATCATATTTCTCTTCAATAGTTTATTTATATATTGTAATCATGTCATACTTCATAACATTCCAAGTCCTTATATTATTCAATTAATTCTTTATTCACCATTCCCCATTCATAAATCACACTCCCAACAAAACAAGCATAGATCTCTTTATTCATTCATTTCACACTTCATCATTCACATTGACAACAAAGACAAGCATGGGCCCAAAAGACACTAATATGCCATTCCACTTTCAGAGTTAATGCTTTGGTTTAATTATCACATTTATCATTATCCCAACTAGGCTTCAAGGATTTAGGTTCAACCAAGCTTCAAGGGGAACAAAGCATGCTAAGTATCAACCCAACTTGGCTTCAAGAACCAATCCAACCTAGCTTCAAGGGTTGTAACATCTCAATTAGGCTTCAAGGACTAGACCCAACCAAGCTTCAAGGGGAGTAAAACATGTTAAACTTCAACCCAACTTGGCTTCAAGGATCAAGCCCAACCTAACTTCAAGACAATGTTACTATAGGCATGCCACCAACAACAAACTCTGAAAATGGAATAACACATTAGCCACACAATTCATTTATTATTTCATTATCAATTTCATTCTCAATTCTCATCATAGCCAATCAAAATGGCTTCACATTTCATTTAAATCATCATAGCCAATCACAATGGCTTCAATCATATCATTTAAATCACCATTCAATTGCATTGCATATTATTTAGGCAAACATGCCTCAGTCATAACATTTACATCAAATCAATTTATCATAACAAATTGCATTGCACATACATTTCATATATCATCATCGATATATATATATATACATAACCATTCATCATTCAAGTACATATATAATCAATTGCATTATCATACATTTTGAGCACCCATCCTATCATTCACATCATACTAATCATATCTTCACATCTCTCACCTTTCATAACACATACATATTGAATGCTTTCACATTTTATATATATATATCATTAAATCATCATATCTTTTACATTCATATTCCCTCCTCGATATATTTCTAACAATTTACATTATACATATGCATCAACATTATAATAGATTACTTAATACATTTATAAATTTTGTACTTACCTCAACAACTACTCCCATCATTCTATACATTTCCTCTTCCAAGAGTTCCCAACAGTTAGGTTAATGCAACACAATCTTTTCAAAACCTAATCCAAAGATAATTACATACATAAGAAAATAAGAATGATGACTAACTAGGGCAAACTCTACACATGACACGCTCAACAACACGTGCGTGTCCCTGATCGTGCCCTAAACCAACCATACGGAAGCTTTGATACGCTCAGTAACACGGGCGTGTCACTGGACGTGTTGTTCATTCTGCCTCACAGAAACATTTACACGCCCATCAACACGGGCGTGTTCATGGCCGTGTCAATTACATTCCTCACAGTAGCTATAGCACGCCCAATAACATGGCCGTGTTAATGGTCGTGTCACAACCGTCCAACTCAGGACTGATTACACGCCCAATCACACGGCCGTGTCACTGACCGTGTCAGACCAGAAATCAAGAATTCGAACACCCAACCATGAAAACACAAACACTTCAAAACTCATATTTCATCACCCTTAATCGACATCTTGGTTATATTCATCAATTACCTATCAATTTAACACTTATATCACTTCAATATATCATAACAACAATCATTATACACACCACCATATAACAACTACTCAAATTCCTCAATTCATTCATATAAAACCCTTACTCAACCATTTCAATAATTCATCATCATCCTCACAATTAACCATGTTATCTCATAATTAAACATATTATCATCACCTAAAATATCAATTCCACACATATATACACTTCAATCTTTCATTAGCATCATCATCATCATCATCATCAAATCCAAACTCAAACAATAAGAATCAAAACAAGAAAATGGATACTTACTTGAATATTAAGCCAAATCTTCAATAATCATCTTCAATCCTCTCAAAATTCCTTTGAATTTGATGTTCATATGGATGGAATCACCTCTCTCTCTCTCTCTCTTTCTTTCTCCCTCTCTCTCTCGTGCAATAAGAATAAGAAGAAGAAAGAAATAATTTCTTCTTTCTTTCATCCTTATCATATATATAATAATAATAATAATAATAATAATAATAATAATAATAATAATAATAATAATAATAATAAATCTCCACCACACACAATTTCTTTTGACTTTCTTCTTCTTTTTCTTTTTGTCCTTATTATCATTATTATAATTAATCAATTATATATATATATATAACTCACTTTTCCTACACCAATTTATATCCCATGTATATGTGATGTATATGTATATGTCTTATATATAGTAGTTATATTTCCTATATATACATATACATTAAATCCAAATACACAAATAACTCCAAAACTTTTAGAGTATACCTTGGGATATTACACCTCTTGTAGAGGATATCTTCATTAAGAGTGTAACCTGTGGCTAGCTGCCTTATTGCCCTCTGATCAACCTTTGATGATCCCTCCGGATAACTTCCATTCTTGAGATAGGTCTTGATATCCCAAAACCATGGTTTACCATCGGCCAAGTGCATTACATGGGCGGGTTGCTTTTGAAGCTGAACTTTCAATGGACGAATGACTTTCCCCTCCCTGATATTGATCATGGAAGCTAAAGTAGCCAAGGCATCAGCAAACTGATTCTTTGCTCTTGGGAGATATTCGAAGGACAGATCATTGAACTGTTGTGCCAAATGATCAAGGCGTTGTAGGTAAGGAACCAAACGCTCTTCTCTTATCTTCCATTTCCTTAAAGCTTGTGATACTATTAAAATAGAATCACCATAGACCTTTAGGTCCTTAATCCCCAATTTCAGGGCGGCTTCAAGCCCACTAATGCAAGCTTCATATTCTGCTTCGTTGTTTGTGCAGCTAAAGTCAAGTTTAACCGCGAATGGAATGTATTCTCCACAAGGAGTTTTGAACACAATTCCAATTCCGTTTCCATGATAATTGGATGCTCCATCAAAATACATCTCCCAAACACTTCCTTCCACATTCAAGAGGTCTTCGTCGGGGAAACCCATTTCTCGCATCTCGTCTTTTATAGGTAATTCTGCTAATTGGTCAGCTATTGCCCCGCCTTTCACAGCTTTCCTTTGAACAAATTTCAAGTCAAAGGCTGCCAATGTTGACACCCACTTAGCCATTTTGCTGTCCAAAACAGGCCTCTCCATAAGGAATTTCAAGGGACTCTGTTCTGCAATGACATAAGTAGTGTAAGAAGACAAGTAGTGTTGTAACTTCGTGCAAGCCCAATACAATGCTAAACACAACTTCTCAATCCTGTTATACTTTAATTCATAGTCTAGCATCCTTTTGCTGAGGTAGTAAATTGCATTTTCCACCTTTGTATCTTCAGCCTCTTGAGCTAGCATTGCCCCCATGGCTTCATCTGTTACAGACAAATACAAGAGCAGAGGTTTTCCCATTCTGGGAGGTTGTAGAATTGGCGAACTTAACAAGTATTCTTTGATCTTGTCGAAGGCCTTCTGACAGTCTTCATTCCATTCTTGTGAAGCACCTTTCCTTAGTAGCTTAAAGATTGGACCACAAGTCTCAGCCAACTGTGATATGAATCAACTGATATACTGTAATCTACCTAGTAAGCCTCGAATCTCCTTTTCTGTTCTTGGTGGAGGCATTTTCAGAATAGCCTTTGACTTTGCTGGATCAACTTCTATTCCTTTTTGCTGACCAGATATCCCAAAAATAAGCCCGATGTCGCACCAATGAGGCATTTTGCAGGATTAAGCTTCAAATTGTACTTGCGAAGTCTAAGGAAGAACTTCTCAAGTGCTTCAACGTGTTCTTCTGGAGATTTCGACTTAACAATCATATCATCAACATACACTTCTACTTCTTTGTGAATCATGTCATGAAAGACTGTTGTCGCCATCCTTTGGTAGGTAGCCCCTGCATTTATCAATCCAAAAGGCATAACCCTATAGCAGAAAGTGCCCCATTCTGTAATGAAAGCTGTCTTCTCTTTGTCTGGTGGGTGCACTAGGATTTGATTGTATCCAACCGCAAGGTCAGTCATGGAAACCATCATATGCCCAGCCATCCTGTCTATCAGCAAATCGATGTGTGGTAGCGGGAAATCGTCCTTGGGACAAGCCTTATTCAGATCTCTATAATCAACACACATCCTGACCTTTCCGTCTTTCTTCGGGACCGGTACGATGTTTGTTAACCATGAAGGGTAGGCAATTGGTTCTATGAACTTATTGTCCAGTTGCTTGGCAACCTCCTCTTTAATTTTCAAAGACCATTCCGGCTTCATTCTTCTCAATTTTTGCTTAACCGGCTTTGCACCAGGGTATAGCGGAATCTTATGAACTGCTATTGCTGGGTCTATTCCCGTGACATCACTTGCCTTCCACATGAAGCAGTCAACATATCTTCTGATGCACTCGACAACCTGTTCCTTGTTCACACAATCATATGCAATGTATGTATGTTCATTTTCTTTGCCAATTATTATCTTTTCATTTATTTCTTTTATTTCTTTTATTTCATTTTTGCTAGATAATACTTGGAAAGCAAAAGACACAGGGTAACCAAGAATCCGAACAATTTCATTGATAATGGTGGAGTCATTCTCCAAGATTACATTAGATTTGACATTAGGGTTCTCTAAATCTGAACAGAAGACTCAGAATTAGACTCTGGCTTGGTGTTTGACTCAGGATTTGACTTAGTACAAGACTCGGGTTCAGGGTGTGACACAGGACTGGGTTTGACTAGAGCAGCTTGTCCCTCCTCGGCATACCAGTTCATCAGTGGTCCATCTGTGGTCTTGATCAGCTTGGTGAGGTCCCTTTTGTTTTCAAAATTGGTTATCATAGCAACCTCATCAAAGAGACTAGGCCGCATGAAATCTTCCATTTGGGGGTCAGTTTCAGGTTATGGCTCTTCTTCTTTTATGGCCACAACATCAGCAAACATTTTAAAACCCGGTAGCTTCTTTCCGGTCATAGGAGAATAGAATGGTTCCTGAAAACCACGGTGATGAACTGCCTTTCCAGGTTTGCAAAAGTGACCATTCAGAGTTCTAAAGTAAGGGCGCATTTTGAGGCTTCTTGCCCCCCAATTTCCCTTTTTCTTCCTTCCACGCTCAAACTCTTCTATTTCATCGTCTGTAGGTTTGTACCCCAAGCCAAAAGTTCCCTTATTCTCAGGCTCTTCCCATGGCCGTACTACGGGTGTTTTTCTCCCAGACTTCATCATTTCCATTCCGGGTAATAGACCTACCCTCAACATCATTCCCACTAGGCAATTGATTTGGACCTCCCCAAAGTCATATGAGACAAATGGCCCTTTTGGTTTTTCACCTTCAATGCTCTGAACTGTGTCGTAATGAAACCCAGTCAAGGTCATGGCGGTTTCACCAGGAACAACCTCAAAGAGAGACTGATCCATGGTTTTCTTGTTGATTTCACAGGTATCCCCTTTGATAGTGATGATTTTTCCTTCAAAAGGGAATTTAAGTTTTTGGTGTAATGAAGAAGGTACATCATTAATTTGATGAATCCACGGCCTTCCAAGGAGGAGATTAAAGCTTGCAGGTACATCAATGACCTGGAAGGGCACTTTCATTTTCACTGGCCCAATAGCAATTTCTAGAGTGGCAACACCCAAAATTTCTCTTCGAGTGTTATCATATGCTCTCACAATCTGATCAGAAGGTGTAAGATCTGTAGTCTCCAACCCCAAACAGCTTGCTACTTTCAAAGGACACACATTTAAGGCTGACCCATTATCAATGAGAACCATGGGCACAGTCTTTCCCCCAGTCTGTATGGTGATGTATAGAGCATCATTGTGTTTCTTACCGTCTTCTGGTAAATCTACATCAGAAAATCTGATACTCAATGCCTTGGTTGATTGGGTCAAAGTGGCCACCAAAGCTTCTGGGCTTGTGTCCACTGGTGTATCAAGTTGACTCAAAGCTTCGCTGAGAGCCTGGAGGTGTGGGAATGAGGAAGCAAGGAGCTCCCAAATTGATACCTTAGCTTGGGTTTGCTTAAGTTGAGTAAGGACAGGGTCTTCTTTTGGCTCTGGAGTCTTCTTATGGGGGTGATTTGAGGTTGTAGGGGTTTTTCCCAAGTCAAGTGACTGATATTGTCTTCCACTTCTTGTCAGAGCACTGACCTCTTCAGCAAGGTCGTTCAAATCTAACACACACACTTCATTCATTTCTGGGAGAAGTTTGAAAGGATCAAACAGCTCTTCTTCCACAGTAATGGCATGGATGGAGTGATTGGGCAAAGGATTAGTGTTAATGTTTGGTTGCCTCCTGAGAGGAATGATGTCACCACTATCCACCAGATCCTGGATGCGGTTTTTCAGTGTCCAGTAAGCATCTGTTTTATGCCCATTCCCTTGATGGTATTCACAATATTCATTGACTTTATAACTGGAAGGTAATGGGTTTGGAGGAGGTCTTGGATCCAAAGGCTTCAAATATTTCCCTTCCACAGCCTTTTTAAATACCAAATGAAGGGGCACTCCAAGGTCAGTATATTGCCTTCTCGGCTGATTTCTCGGCCCAAGATTGCCCACACGTAAAGGATTCACAGGGGCAATGTTGGCCACTTGATTGACCTTGCTTGAGGAAGGAGTTTGAATCTGTTTCTTATATTTCGAAGCAGCCCCCTCATCCACTATTTTACCCAACTGTATCAAATCTTCTACCTTGGTTGCAGTCGCAATGAGAGATTTGAAAGTAGGTAGATATTGGGTTTGCAGTTGAGCCTGATATGTAGGTCTTAAATTCCTGATTATGATATCAATCTGCTCTTGTTCTGAAGGGCGATTGATCATCTGGGCGGCTTTTGCCCTCCACCTCGTAAGGAACGAGGAGAAGGGTTCATTGTTGTTTTGTTTGGTGGTCTCAAGTTCTCTTCTAGTGACATCCACCTCAATATTGTAGTGGTATTGAGAGTTAAATGCATTGCAGATGTCTTCCCATGTCTTGATCTTGGAACGGTCTAGACTCACGAACCATTTAAGGGCAGCACCAGTCAGGGATTGTTGGAATAACTGAGCAAAGAGCTCATCATTTAAACCCCAAGGACTTAAGGCTCCCACATACATTTTCAGGTGAGTTTTAGGGCAAGTAGTCCCATCAAATCTATCCATCCCAGGCATTTTGAATTTTGGAGGCAATCTAGCTTGGGGAAACAAGGATAAGGAATCCATGTCTACCACCTCTTTATGAGTTTTCATGGCAGTGATTGACCTTTCAAGCAATTCAAGTTTCTTTTTTAGTTCATCAGTCTCAGTCTTAGAGGGTGAATCCTCCAAATTGATGACAGGGGCATTATTCTGAGCAGTAATGGGGGTACTAGTTTGTCCCACAATAGGTTCTTTCCCTAAATTTCCAAAAGTAGTGGCTGTCTTTGGTACTCCTCCCAATTCAGCCAGGATGGCTACCCTTTGGGCAGCTAAAGCTTCATCAATTCTCTCTTGCATTCTAGCTTCAATTTCCTTAACCTGTCCATCCAGCAAGGCCTTAATCTGTTCAATAGTAGCCATTCCAGTAATTGGAGCAGTTGGTGAAGTTGGGGTAGTAGAATTTATAGGGGATAGCACAGTTGGTATTGGTGTGTCTGGTGTAGGTGAAGGCACACGGACAGTGGGTACCTGCAAAGGTTAAGGGCAAGAGATCAGGGCGGTGTGTAGGGTAGGAAAAACTCTTGGTCCACTTATATACATCAAAAATTTTTCCCCAAAACAATGTTGTTATGTTGCGTGAATGCACCTCATCACATCATAATTCATTTTAATGGAATGCAGCACTATCATTGGGTACATACAACCTAAGGGAAGGTTCTATTGTTATGTGAAAAATAGAGAACTGGCTTATCATAGGGACCCTTGAGTCTTGAGTAAGATATACCTAACCACATGTGAAACAAGGAGTTTCGCGTGGGTCCAACAGTACGATTACTCATGGGCCACTCCAAAAGGATTGGAATGGTTTGCGACAACAGGGAGGACGCTTTGGCTGTCCGCCGGCATAATCAAGGAGACCTGCCGGTCAGCGCTACTTGCTATCCAGACTCAGAACTTTGAACAGAAAGAGAAGAAATTCATTTGAAAATAATTTTTTATGCAATGGAGGAAAATGATTCCCCCATATATGCAAGAGAAAAAGATTCTCTGAATGACAAAATAAATGCACAAGTAGTCAAACAATAGATCCATCAAAGGAAAAAGATTCCTTTCTTCAATCTTCAGTCCAATATCCTTAAAGGAAGGATATATATTGCTAAGGTACCCTGCAAAATAAACAAAAATGCCCTAAAGAAGGGCAAATCGGTTAAACAAATAATAACCATCTACTAGGATCCCATAAATTGTTTTTATGGTCCCTAGTGTCAAATTAATCAAATAAGCAATAGTAGTCCACTTAGAATCCCATAAATCATTTTTATGGGTCCCCAGTGGAGTCGCCAATTTGTGAACCTCGGATTCCTCCCGAAAAGGATTCGGGCGAACGTTCACACGTTGTCAGGAGTCGCCACTCAGTTTATTTTGTCCGAAGGGAAAAGCTGAGAAAACCCTTGTCTGACTCCAATTAACGTATCCAATGTAAAGGCTTCTAATCTACGAACCCAAGGAGGATTCGGGGACTATGTCATGTATTTGATTAATTTGTCAAATAAGAAATGAATCCAAAAGAAAAATAGAAAGGAAGAAGAAGAGATGGTTGATAAATTGTGGACTTGTTATTTGAGGTGAATCTCAAATATGCCTACATACTCCCGTTTGAATGGGAGATCAAAGCCCATGTAGTTCGGAAAAGCCTATTTAAAGGCGATGAAATTTATGCTTCATGTATGTGTGTGTATGCTTCGTGCATTTTTCAGGCATTTTGCCAGAGTTGTGAGTTTTAGCACTTAGTGCAAAAATTGTATAATTTCGGGTACTTGGTACCAAAAGAGTTCAATTTAGGCTTCATGCCAAATTTTGATCTTAATTGTAATATTTAAATTTTTCGTATTTAAAGGATGTAATTTAGGCTCCGTGCCAAAAGGTTGATTTTATTCACGGCTTGATGACGAAAGGTTGATTGATTAATCCATTAGGCCTCTAGATCTAAAAGGATTAGATCTTTGACCAAGAAGAAATTAAGAAGAAGATTAGAATGCTTATGATATGCTCGAATTGACCAAAGATGAATTATGATATTACCTAGATTAGAATTTTTCCACTTCTAAGTTCCAGATATTGTTTCCTTACACTTTTGAGTATGATTCTTGCTTTCTACAACACAATATTAGAAATTCTTAAGCATAAAAATTTCGTCAGCACCTGGGCGTAGGATGTCCAAAAGCCCCTTTGTTTTTGAAAATCTGAAGCCTATTTATAGGCAAAAAACCGAACTGTATGGCGGCCGGGCCGCCGGTCACGGCGGCTGAGCCGCCAGGGATGGCAGCCGAGCCGCCGTGGACGGCAGCCGGGCCGCCGGCTCTGGCCCCAAAAAAAGTGCCCGACTCGCGCTACTGGTGTCAAAACTGATTTTTCTGCAGCCACGAGCCTCTGAAAAATATTCCGGGACCATATCCGTGATCCTCACGCCGTCCCGGACATTTCAAGTACCATATTGATATATTTCCGGTGAACTTTACCGTGGACCTCTGGTCCGGTTCGATCGTCAGCAGTCTGAGAAAATCGGCCTTCCGAGCCTCAAAATTTGAGTGTTCACACATCATCAATCAATTCATTCAACACTCAATCTCTCGCTATTTTCATTTATTAAGTTAATTATCTTTAATTACAAAACTTCACAAAACTATTGGTTTGTAAACAACGGTTAAAATTTGTACTAGTACTTGGCCTTGTCCTCGTGGAACGATAACTCACTCACTACTTTATTACTTGAGCGACCCGTGTACTTGCGGTATTGCAATAGCATAGGTTCTTGCCATCAAGTTTTTGGCGCCGTTGCCGAGGACAACGGTTTTCAATATTAGTACTATAATTAAGACTGTTGATTTAGTTTTTATTTTATTTTGTTTTAACATAAGTTCTTGCTTTTTGACTGTCATTCTAGGTACTTCTTCCTGATTATGACCCGAGCTAGCTCTTCCCAACTTTTTGAATTAGATCAAGAGTTAGAGAGAACATTGAGAAGAAGGCGAAAGGAAGAAGAGGAAACAGTTCTAGCAGAGATGGAACCGAACTTTGAAGATCTTATCCTAGAAGAAGAAATGGCAGAAAATGATCCAAGGACAATGCAAGAGTTTGCTAGGCCTACTCTTAATGGGGCTGAATCAAGTATACTAAGACCGGTGATTGCTGCCAATAAATTCGAGATAAAGACAAATGTCATTCAGATGGTGCAGCAGACTTGTCAGTTTGATGGATTTCCGGACGAAGATCCTAATGCACACATTGAAACTTTTCTGGAAATATGTGACACATTCAAGATACATAATGTCTCTGAAGATACAATTAGGCTGAGGTTGTTTCCATTCAAGCTCAGAGACCGACCAAAGAAGTGGCTGAAGTCTTTTCCTCCTAACACTTTCACTACATGGGGTCAACTAGTAGAAAAAATTTTAGAGAAGTATTTTCCACCGTCCAAGACTGCTAAGTTGAGGAATGATATTTCTTCTTTTCTCCAGCTAGATGGTGAAACCCTGTATGATGCTTGGGAAAGATTTAAGGATTTATTGAGAAGATGTCCTCACCATGGGCTACCGCTATGGCTTCAAATCCAAACTTTCTACAATGGATTGAGTTACTCAAGTAAGCAGTCCATCAATGCAGCCGGCGGAGGTACCATAAATAATAAAACACCTGAAGAAGAAAGAGATTTGATTGAAGACATGGCCCTTACAAATTATCAGTGGCAAACCCCAAGGGAACAGGGAAGATTAAGGGTTGCTGGTTCACATCAATTGGATCCCGTAGTTGCTCTGTCAGCACAGTTGGAAGCAATGAACAAAAAGATTGATTCTTTAGCTTCTTCTTCTTTGGGGAAAGTGATGCAGGTGATGTCCTGTGAATGGTGTGGGGGTGGACATCAAAGTCAAGATTGCCAAAGTGGCAACATGTTTGCTAGGCAAGAGCAAGTAGATTATGTTGGAAACATGCCAAGGCAACAACAGAATAACCCCTACAGCAGCACGTACAATCTGGGGTGGAGAAATCATCCTAATTTCTCATAGAATAATCAGAATAATCCACGACCTCCCCCTGGATTCCAGCAGCCCCAACATCAACAAGATGCCCCTCCAAGAAAGAGTAATTTGGAGGAAATGATGGAGAAATTTATAGCAGCTTCTGAAACTAGGTTCCAATCAACTGAAACCACCCTAAGAAATCAGCAAGCCTCTATTCATAATTTGGAGAATCAGGTGGGGCAAATTGCCAATTTTCTCGATGAGAGACCACAAGGAAGTTTGCCTAGCAACACTGAGGCAAATCCTAAAGAGCAGCTTAAGACAATTACACTAAGGAGTGGAAAAGAGATCAAGGTTAATAAGGATGAGAAATGAAGAGAAGTGGCAGAGAAAAGGGCTGAAGTACAAGAAAAAGAAAAAGAAGATGATCCTCCTATCACTTCGGGAGAGAAAGCTACCCTTGAAAGTGAAAAAGAGAAGCAGCCACAAGACAGCAGCCCCATAATGAAGGAATACCGACCTAGAGTACCATATCCGGCGAGGTTGAACAAGGACAAGATTGATGCTCAGTTCAGTAAGTTTCTTGAACTTTTTAAACAATTGCACATTAACATTCCATTTGCTGAGGCTTTGTCACAGATGCCTAAATATGCTAAATTTTTGAAAGATATCCTCTCTAACAAAAGGAAACTTGAGGAAGTGTCTTTAGTGCATTTGTCTGAAAAGAGTTCGGCAATTTTGCAAAGGAGGTTACCTAAGAAGTTAAAAGATCCAGGTAGTTTTACCATTCCATGTTTGATAGGTAACCTTGAGGTTATAAGTGCATTAGCTAATTTGGGGGCTAGCATAAGTGTTATGCCCTATAAAATGTTTAAAGAGTTAGGCATTGGTAAACCTAAACCAACACTTATGACTATCCAACTTGCTGATAAGTCAGTAGTCCACCCTCGTGGCATTATAAAAGATGTGTTGGTAAAAGTCAGGGATTTCATTTCCCCAATGATTTTGTTGTCATTGATATTGATGAGGATGTAGATGTTTCACTTATTCTTGGTAGGCCATTTTTAAATACAGCCCGAGCCCTTATCAATTTTCATGATGGCACATTAACTTTGAGAGTGGGTGGTGAGAAAGTTATTTTTAGGATACATGATGCTATGAAACATTCACTTTCACTTGATGTGGCGGAATCATGCAATGATGTTATTGAGCATGAGACCGTAAATTGTGTTAGTAACAATGTTTCCAAGGATCCCCTTGAGTTGTGTTTATTGTAGGAAAATGTTGAGGATCGAGAAGCAATGGAGCAGCTTGCTTTTCTTGAAGCAAGCAAATCGTTCAAATGCAGGGCATATGAGACTATTAAGATGCTAAAGGAAGAAAAACCAAAACCATAGGTAATTGATCCACCCAACTTGGAACTAAAGCCCCTTCCAGATCACCTTGAGTATGGATTTCTGGCGGAGAAGAAGAAATTACCGATAATTTTGAGTTCCCACCTATCTTCTGAGCAGAAGGAAAAGCTTATCCAGTTGTTGCAGAAACATAAGAAAGTGATAGCTTGGAAGATATCAGACATCAAGGGTATCAGTCCATCCTATTGCACTCACAAGATACTAATGGAGGACAAATTCAAGCCAGTAGTGCAACCACAACGGAGACTAAACCCAAAGATGAAAGATGTAGTGAAGGCTGAAGTGATAAAACTACTTGATCTAGGGATTATATATCCGATCTCGGATAGCTCTTGGGTGAGCCCAGTCCAGGTAGTACCAAAGAAAGGAGGGATGACGGTGGTCCCTAATGAAAATGATGAGCTGATTCCAATAAGAACAGTTACTGGTTGGAGGGTTTGCATAAACTACATGAAATTGAATTATGCAACTAGGAAGGACCATTTTCCTTTGCCCTTCATCGATCAAATGTTGGAGAGGTTATCCGAACATGAGTATTATTGCTTTTTGGATAGTCTTTCAGGCTATTTTCAAATTCCTATCACCCCGGAAGACTAAGAGAAAACTACTTTCACTTGCCCATATGGGACATTCGCATATCGAAGATTGCCATTCGGGATATGTAATGCCCCTACGACATTTTAGAGGTGCATGGTGGAAATCTTTGATGAACTTGTTGAGGATATTATGGAGGTGTTTATGGATGATTTCTCGGTCTATGGCAGCTCATTTGAAAGATGTTTGGAAAATCTTGAGAGAGTCTTAATGAGATGTGAGGAAACCAACTTAGTGCTTAATTGGGAAAAGTGTCATTTCATGGTTCAAGAGGTAATCATGTTGGGACACGAAATTTCAAGCAAGGGCATTGAGGTGGATTGGGCTAAGGTAGACACCATTGAGAAGTTACCACCACCCACATCTGTGAAGGCCATCAAAAGTTTTCTAGGACATGCGGGTTTTTATCGGAGGTTCATAAGAGATTTTTCTAAGATAGCCCGTCCACTAACAAGACTTCTTGAGAAGGATGTTGATTTTGTTTTTGATGACGAATGCTTTAGAGCATTCACAACTCTTAAGGAGAAATTGACCTATGCTCCAATCATGGTAGCTCCCAATTGGAATCTACCATTTGAACTAATGTCTGATGCAAGTGACTTTGCAGTGGGAGCAGTCTTGGGTCAACGCAAAGAGAAATACTTCCAGCCTATCTACTATGCAAGCAAGAC
Organism: Garcia nutans; assembly: GCA_947685225.1. Classification (NCBI taxonomy): domain Eukaryota; kingdom Viridiplantae; phylum Streptophyta; class Magnoliopsida; order Malpighiales; family Euphorbiaceae; genus Garcia; species Garcia nutans. Next base: position 21,810,608 of record CANTUV010000007.1, on the reverse strand, counting down.
TTTGAACACAGCTCAAGCTAATTACACAACTACAGAGAAAGAGCTGCTAGCTGTGGTTTTTGCTTTTGACAAGTTTAGATCATATCTAATCTTGTCAAAAGTGATTGTTTATATGGACCATTCGGATTTGAGGTACTTATTTGTGAAAATTGATGCTAAGCCTAGGCTAATCCGTTGGGTTTTGTTGTTGCAGGAAAATGACTTGACGATTCAAGACAAGAAGGGAGCTGAAAATCTTGCAGCAAATCACCTTTCTCGCTTGGAGAATCCAACCTTGGAGAGGTTTGAAGAAGGGGACATTGATGATCACTTCCCCGATGAGCAGCTGTATGCCATGGTAAGTAAGGTAAGTAATTTAAATTTTGAAACACCTTGGTTTACAGATTTTTGCTAACTATTTAGTTGTTAGGGAACTTCCTAAGGACTTAACTTATCATGGAAAAAAGAAATTCTTTTCCGACTTAAAGTATTATTTTTGGGAGGATCCCTTTTTGTTTAAATTATGTAAGGATCACATGATCCGATGATGTGTGGCATGGCCCGAAATAATGAACATTCTTAGTCAATGCCATGCTGGACCAGCTGGTGGTCATATGGGAGCCAATAGGACTGCTCAAAAGGTACTAGAATCAGGATTTTATTGGCCCACTTTGTTAGGGATAGCTATGAATTTGTGAACCGCTGTGATAGTTGCCAAAGGACTATAAACATTTCATCTCGTGATGAGATACCCGTGTCAATGGGCGTGTCATTTATTGATTCATCCAGTCCCTGTGACATGCCCATGGACACGGTCATGTCCGTAGACGTGTCGTATACATTATCTCTTATTCTACAGGGCATGCCCAGTGACACGGGCGTGTCACTGGGCATGCCGATGTCTTTATATATAGAACCGAAGCCATTTTCATGCAAATTTCAGTTTTCTTTCTCATTTTCTCTCAACTTTCTTACACACCCACTGGCGCATTCTCACACCCAATCACATTAGGAGAGATTCTCACTCCCGGTTTGCATTATTTTTGCAGATTTGCTCGATTTCCATTTGAATTTACTCGATCCACATGATTTTTGCATTTTTCAAGTACGGACTCTCATTTTTTGAGATTTTTGTTGGATTTCTTTTGTTATTCTTTGGTTTTTCTTATGGATTCCTTCTATTTTCTTTTCTTTTCCTTGGAATTACAAGATTTATGATGCGTCTGCTTTGTTTTGATTTATCATAATTTTTGTGGCAATTGATTAATTGTGTTTTTGTTTTGTGTTTAATTTCATTTTGATTATGCATTTGATTTATTTTTGAATTAGTTTGTGTTTGAGTTATAAATTGATTGATTCGCTTGTTGGGTTATAATTAATCATTATTTTTTAGGAAATGATATTGTTATTGTTGGAATTGTCGTTGTTTGAATTAGTTCGTCGCTTTTGTTGATTAAGTGTGTGTTGATATAGGTTGATTACATTTGGTTTAACTTGGCTATTAGCATTAATTTTATTGGGGTATACACTATGCTTCATCATTATAATGCCGGTATTTCAGTAATTTTGTGCCGGTCTTTTGTGGGTGTTTGGTATCGTGCTATACTTTTATTGTTATTGAGGAATTTTTTGTTTGTTTTGCAGACAATCAGACAATGGGACCTCGCAAACAATCATCCTCCTAGCTTCCCATCAATTGTGCATGAGGGAATGCAGTTCTATCCAACCCACTACACGTCCAACTTCTAAATTCATGGCCACCCACAAATGCCTTAGATTTTTGAATGCCGAGGAAAGGAGGCGATTCGAACTTTTCGGCAACAAAGAATGGTCCCCACCTCATGTTTTAGATTGGGATGCTATGGAACTGGCAAATATTGCAGCAGATATTCGAGAATTGATTAATCAACCAGGGTGGGACAAACTATTCTCCATCAATGAGCCTTCCTATAGAGAGCTGATATTGGAATTTTACTGCACCTTTCAGTTTCAGAAGACTAAGTTTTCAATTACTGAGCCAACAATTAAATTCAGACTGGGAGGGCAAAGATTCAACATGAGCATTAATGAACTTGGGGTGCATCTCAGGTTATATACTGCAGAGGAGGTACAAACTTTCGATTATCTGAATTTCGAGGTGGATTTTGTCGAGTATGAGGTTGCTCCTCCTCGGGTTTGGCGGATCTTTGCACCCACTACAGATAAATATCAACCCAAGGTTTCTAAGGCATCCAACTTCAAGTCCTTCCCCTGCCGAGTGGTGCACAACCTATTAGTTCACACTCCTACAGCTCGGCTGAGCAGCACAGGGGTGGTAAGCCTGCAAGATCTATTTTTCCTGCACTGCATGGTACAGAAGACCCGGTGCATTGTCGCACATGCCATCACACACTTTTTTTATGAGCAGTCTAAAAAGGGAGCATCAGGTACTTTACATGGTGGCATGTATGTCACACGACTCGCTCGTCGCTTGGGTGTATTAGATGTCTACCTACCTATGACGGTGAATGGTTTGTCCAAATTGTTGGGTATGGACACATTGAAGAGGCTGAACTGGGAGAAGGTAGCTGGGCTGCAGGCACCTCCTATGGATTCAGATATACCAGATGTAGCCCCTTCTGCTCCTCCTTCGGATATACCACCTCCACCGATAGATTTTTTGGGCTCGTCCACTGCCGCTGGGCCTTCAACCACTGCCGCTGGGCCTTTGTCCACTGCTGCACCTTCTTCTTCTGCTAGACCATCTTTTGTCCAGACCCCTACATTCCGAGATTGGCGTTAGTCAGTTAATGTTAAGTGGGATGATGACAGGAAACTCACAGATTTAGAACGTCAGATTTGTAGGATCGAAGGGAAGATAGGAAATATCGAGCTGAATCAGAATAAGATCTTAACTCAGCAGGACCAGATGCAGCAGTTCATACTTGAATAGACTACTTCTTTCCAAGCCCAACTGGATCACGAGATCTTGAGAAGGCAATGGCTGGAACAATCCATGTTAGAGTTTTGGCGGTATCAAGGGTTTCACCCTTCGCAACCACCACCTCCACCATACCAGCCACCTGCCCCTACCCCTGCACCTGCACCTCCAGTTGATGTCTCCGATGATGAGACCAGCGGTGACGATTCCGGCAATGTGCCAATTTTTTACTAGCCCACATTTTATTTTATTTTATTTTATTTTATTTGCTTATTTACTATCTTTTTTCTGTTTCTTTATTTTTATTCCTTTTGGACAATTTCAATTTTCATTGCGAACTGTTTCTTTTGTTTGTTTATTTCATTTCTTTATGTCTTAACCTTGTTTATGCATTTTAGATTTTTATTTTGAAGCAAATTTGCCTTCACCATACTCTTGGCATCGTACTCATATTTATCCAATCATGGACATGGAAGGGCAGTTTTTCTCTCTCTTCATTATTTCTTATTTTGCACACACATTGAGGACAATGTGCATCTTAAGTGTGGGGGAGAGGTATACTTTCTTGATTGAGTTTTTATTATTTCATTCTTTCTATTTGATTCATTTGTCTCAATTAATTTCTGCAAATTGTTTTTGGATTTAAGTAAGCTAGATTGTTGTAATAAGTGTGAATTGAGATGGTTTCCCTTTTATATGTTAAATTAATTTGTGATTTCCTAAATGACAATTTCTTGTTGAGGTTATCTTGGCAATCTTGATCAATTGCTGAGGATCGATTATAATAGCTATAATTAGGTAGTGGATTGATGGAAATTGGACACATCTGAAGTTTAAAACCTTAGTTACATTTTTTAGCACGTTATAATTCCTTAGATTCTTAAGTCGGACTTAGTATGATCCTTAAGTTTCTGACCCTTGAGTTGTTTGAAAAAAATAAAATATAAATATAAATAAATAAATAATTCTAATTAAAGGATCTTTGAAAATTTATTCCTGTTTCGCTGATTTTTACTCTTGAATTAAAGCAAATGAGTTGGAATCATGAATAGTGCTAGTATCCATTTGAATGGTGATTCTGGCTGAGTAACCGGGGGTCGGTATCACAAATATTTACCTTCGCGTCAAAAGGTTAGTATTAGTTCAAACAAGTCGGGCTCCTTAAAATGTATATATATGTGTATATACAGGAAAAAAATAAAAATAAAAAGGGTAAAGAACTTAAAAGAAAATTTACATTTTTTGTACTTTGTTCATGGCTTTTGGATTTTTTGGAATTTTATGCTCAATCTTTTAACTCTGGATTTTTAGGTTTTAGGTCTGTGAAATTTTTGTTTTGAAACTTCTTGATTCAGCTGTTATGATTGTGAATTAGTTTTTGGTTGAGAACGTGAGATTTTCTGATTCGAGTATTGTCAAACTTTTCTTTTCTTTTTGAATATAGAGGGGTCTGTCATTTCTACTTATTATAGTGATTTAGTTTGCTTGAGGACAAGCAAAAACTCAAGTGTAGGGGAATTTGATAAGTGCACAATTGATGATATTTTATCCCTATTTCTTAATATGATTATTATCCAATTGAGTTTAATTTGTTTATTCAAGTGCTTTTTAGGGTTAATTTCAGGAATTCTCGGTATTTTGAGGCTTATGGTCATTTCGGAGGAATTACAGATGAAAGTAGAAGAAAAGATCAAAATTCATCAATGGACACACCTATGGACATGGGCATGTCAATGGACGTGCCCTTGATACTGCATACAGAAGCATTGACATGCCCAGTGACATGGGCGTGTCACCGAGCATGCCTATTGCAATGATTCACAGTAGCTGTGACACGCCCAGTGACATGGGCGTGTCACTGGATGTGCCTTATATTCAAAATCCCAGTGGCAATGACATGCCCAGTGACATGGGCGTGTCAATGGGCATGTCAGGCGAAAATATCTGCACTATAAAAGCTGAGCTGAAACACGAATTAAGGATCCGATTTTCATATTTTATAACCTAGAGCCGACTTCTAAAGCAAAGAGGGGAGTTTTGGAGCTGAGATTAAAGATGAAGACATATTCTAAACAAGATCTAAACCAAGATTCAAGGATTCAAGTGAAGAAATATGAATTATTCGCAATAGATTGTTTGGATTCTTTTTCTTATTTCACTTGTTCTAGTTTTCTGATTTTGAACGTGAACTAACTCATTCTCTATCTAGATATTGATGAACCCTAGATTTATTGTATGGATTAAATAATTTTATTTAATTAAATCATTTGATTGAGTTGTTTCATTCTTATGATGCTTAATAATTTATCTCCAATTGATAATAGCATGCTTATTGATTGGTTGCAATTTTCATATTCTTGACGTGAGAAAGCTTGATATGAATTGAATACTCATAAGGATTGAGGATTGATTGGAGTACTAGAGATAGACTTACAAGTTCCTTTGGTTTATAATTCCTTATTCTTAATGCAAGATCTATTTAATTATGTTTGAGAAGAGATTCCAACATTCTACTTAGTGATTAGGGATTAATTCACTTGAGAAAGGTTTTAGTCTAATTTAGAGGAATACTAATTTAACTCTATTATTTGGTTTAATTGAATTGATTTTCATAAATATAATTGTGGCTAGGGGGATTCAATATCTAGATAGTATTCTCATCATCAATCAATTCATTCAACACTCAATCTCTCTCTATTTTCATTTATTAAGTTAATCTCTCTCTATTTTCATTTATTAAGTCAATTATCTTTAATTACAAAACTTCAAAAAACTATTGATTTGCTAAACAACGGTTAAAATTTGTACTAGTACTTGGCCTTGTCCTCAGTGGAACGATAACTCACTCACTATTTTATTACTTGAGCGATCCGTGCACTTGCGGTATTGCAATAGCATAGGTTCTTGCCATCACCATTTAATTTTATAAATTTAGTATTTGAAATTTTAAAACAGAAATGTGAAGATTTTTATTAAATCAGTCTGTAATATTTTTATACCGTATATGCATATTTTACATATGCTGAAAATATGTATTGTACTTATATAGGGTATAAAGGTATTATAGTGAACCTTTGTGAAAACACTTGTAAAGGTTGTGAGATTAGTATAAACCTTATAAAGTTCGGTGTTAGCTTGTAAAAAAGCCAAGTTAAGATTTATCTCATAAAAATCCAAGAATAGTAAAATACTCAACTAGTTTGTTCAGGAGTGGAAGTAGGATTTTAGAATTTAAATCACTATAAAATTGCTCTTGTTATTTTCTCTTTTCCTATCTCTTCTTAATTCCAAGAAATTTTCATTTCACCCAATTCAATAAAAAAGGAACCAATTCATCCACCTCTTGATTGTCAACAAGTGACAACATTGTTGATCAAATATAATCTTTTTATTTCATAACTTAAAACTTTTACTAATAAAAAACAAAATCTATATATATTTTTGCTATAAAAAATCATGGATTCTTAAAAACTGAGAAAAAAATAAATAAAAAAAGTAAAAATTCATGCAAACTTTTTTTATTTGGGAGAAAATTGTGAGTAAAAGGATTTATAATTATTGATTTATATTGAAATTATTATTAATCTAAATATTATTATTACATAAAATTTTAACATATAATTAATTTGTTAGAGAGATTAAAAGTCATATTTTTATTGTTTAAATTTTAAAATTTCTAAAAAATATATAAAGTATTTATTGTTATAAATAAATTACTAATTAAATGACTTAATTATTTATATAAATTATTTACCTATAATTAATTTATTTTGACTACCAAAATTTATATATTTTATTATTTAATTTTTTAAAATTTCTAAAAAATATATAAATTAATCTATTATAAATAAATAATCAATGGATGTCCATAAAATCTATATTTATTAAACAATTTATGGCATTTGTTCAAATTCACTTTTATTTAATGTTCTAACATAAATATTTGTTTCTTAGTATGTAACATATTAATATAAGCCAATAAAATGAACGCTTTGTATATATCATGAAATGAAGTGAAAAAGAATACAAATTTTATTTAATACTTTCACATTATCTCTAAATTCTCTTTAAATTCTACTAGCTTTATTAGTATCCTTGTAATATTTCATATATTTTATTCATTTTAGAACACGTTATCAACACAATTTGGTTTTAAAGTTTGTAATTCAAAAATTCTTTTCTTTATTTTATTTTAGTTTACACAATGTCAAATCTTCAAAATTTGAGTTTGCAACTTTACATATAGCTGAAAATAATTATTTATTATGGATGCTTGATGTTGAAATTCATGTTGATGCTAAAAGACTTGGAAATATAATTGTAGTTGGAAATGAAGTATCCAATCAAGATAAGGCAAAGGCAATGATATTTTTACATTATTATCTACATGAAGGGTTCAAATATGAATATTTAATTGTGAAAGATCCACTTGAATTATGGAAAATTTTGAAAGAGTGGAATGGTAATATTGCCTAAAGCTCGTTATGATTGGATAAATTTACGGTTTCAAGATTTTTAAATCGTAAGTGAACATAATTCTACTATTTTTAGAATAAGTTCTCGTTTGAAATTGTGTGGTGAAAATATTACTGATGATGACTTATTAGAAAAAACCTTTTCAATATTCATGCTTCTAATTTGCTCATGCAGTAGCAATATCGTGAAAAAGTTTTTAAGAACTGCTCACAAATGATTTCAGCTTGCTTATAGCTGAGCAAAATAACAAGTTGTTAATGAAAAATTATGAAATTTGTCTTACTAGGTTTGCTCCATTCCTTGAAGTGAATGTAGCAATAGAAAATCATGTCATGGCCATAGCCGAGGTTGAGGAAAAAATAGTTACCACTATCATAGTGGTAGTAATAGTAATTTTTCCTACCACTAGAAGTGGAATAATAGTGGAGAAAATGAAACAAATAAAAGTGGTTAAGGTAACCCTTCAAAGAATATAGAAAATTTATGTTATCAATGTAGTATGAAAGTGTAACACCCTTAGTCTCATTAGACTTAATTTAACATGGTGTATGTAGGATATGCAAGGTATATATCTAATGTATACATAAGATAATTATAGTATATATAAGATATACACCTAAAATATACCTAACATATACATGATATATACCTTTTCATAAAAGACAAAAGTCAAATAGTAAAAATCAATTGGTGAATAGTAAAAATTTAAAAATAATAATAATTAATAATTAATAAAATAAATTAAAAATAAAAATAATTCTAGATAGTAAAAGATGATGAAAATTTAGATATTTAATAATTAATAATTAAATAATTAAATAAATATATATATGTTCGCGTGTGTGGATGAGAAAGAAAGATAAAAAAAAAATAAAATAAAAGTCCACTTCTTCTTCTTCTTCTTGTTTGGACATCCACCAAAGAAGTGAAGGAAGAAATTTTTCTTCTTCATCCACACTAAATTTCACCAATTTTTCTAGGGAATCAAAGAAATTTTGAAGTTTTATTAATACTAGAATAATTGCTATAATGACTTTTCATAAAGTTAAAATGATGACTAAATGATGATTTATTGATTATTTAGTTAAATTGGGTATAATTGGTGAATTTAGGGTTATGGGTGAATATGTATAAATTAGAGTTTTAATATAGATGTTTATAATTCTTGTAATAGATGAATTTAGTATTGTTTTGATATATATATATATATATGTGATGATTTTATGGTTAGAAATTAAATATGGGTAAGCTTGGATGAAGTTAGGATTCATAGGATGATTATGTGAAAATTAGGGTTGTTGAAGGACATTTCTATAATTGTGAAAATGACTTGTTTTAATGTTATATTGATGTATATGTGAAGAATTTATGGTTGAATAATGGAAATAGATATGTTAAGTGGTAGTTTGAAAGAGGTAGTAAGGGAAAATTAGGGTTTTGGTGGATTTTTTAAGAAGAATGGTTGTAATTGTTGTTTGAATGATTAAAATGGCTTAGAGTAGAATGCTAATGAGATATTTGTATTTGTAATGTGATTTAGGATTGAGTAATGTGAGATTGTAAAATCAAAGAGGGGAAGGACATTGAAGAAGTATGGCTTGGATGGTGAAATTAGTGATGGAATTGACATATTAAAGGATAGTACATGTTATAATAATTATTGTTTAAATAATATTGTAATTGGCACAACACATTGTGAATTTGAGAATGTGTTATGCCACTTTCATATTGGCTTTGATATGATATATGCATATTATGTGAAAAGTAAATTATACTAAACGTAATGTAAAATGTGGGAAATACATATAAAAATGTGAAAAATAGTTAAGGCATATGGGAAATTGATAAAATGTGATAAATGTAATAGTATTGAATTTATAATGTGTATAAATGATAAATAAATGAATGTGTTATGGCATGATGATAAGATGTGTTAGAATATGTTAAATGTGATGTGTAATGCAATGTTGTGGTATATGATGTATATGAAACCTGTGATGGTTAAACAAAATATGTGATGGTAATCGTGGTATGATATGGTCACGAGATATATGAGAATTTCCGAAAAGAAATGTGGAATGATAAATGTGATTGATGATGAGAATTGGGATGGGAATGTAATGTAATGGAAAAGTGATCATGGAAAAGTTGATCACTTGAGAAATGTGATTGTTTATGATGAGATGAATGATTATGTGATGTGTGTTGCCTTGCATAATAGTCCATTAAAAAAAATTGATGTTGGGGATTATATGTTGATGAGCCTGAGTAGAGTTGGGCTTTAACTTGAGCAAAGCTAAGTCATGAGTTTGTGGACCCGAGCAAAGCTGGGTCATAAAATTGATATGATTTTGCCTTCGGGGCTACACACACTGGTATCACAATGGACCAAATCAATTGTTCTGGAACTTAATTATTATGTAGGGAATAGTTGGGCCTAGCGTGTGATGCATTGTTGAGTCTTGTATAATATTGGTAATGTTGTGATAGTATGATCAGTGATGAGCTATGTTTATAAGGGTTAATTTAAGAAAGATGATGAGAGAGTATGCTTAAGTGTTATTTAAGTTTTTTTTTTTTTTTTGTTATAGCATATACCACTAAGCTATTTGCTTAGTGCAGTAATACATATCACGCAGGTATTAGAAGAGCATATCGGAGAAATTCATATTATGAATAAGATTTGGAGGTTATGCGTGCCATGAGACCATTAGTGATGTATATCATGTATAAGATTGTTTAAGAACATTTGATTTGTATAACATATTAATCATTTGTAAATGTATTTGAAATAAGGAGGTATTATATAATTTTGAGTAGGTATATAATGTACATTATTTTTATATATTGAATGATTAATTTTGTATAAAGAAATAGAGATTGAGAAGTATTATGATTTTAAGAAATGTTTAGTGTTTTATATATTTTATACAAGTATTTAAATATTTGAGTATTTAATGGAGAGATGATGGAAGTTGAGAAACATTATTTGGAAGTGTACTTTCAATGCAGGTTGTGTTTTTGTTGATTATAGAATTTATGGAAATACAGATAGAACTCTGGCAAAATTTTCTCAGAGATTTTCTGTATTAAGTTTGTATTTAACAATTTACTACTTGAGCATCTCTTTGTTTATTAATAATTATTTCTATTATCTGAAATGAGAATTTTTAATAAAGAGTTTATCATGGCACATTTATATTTTATATGTGTCTTCTACATTTACAAAATATATGTACTTTACATATATAAGGTATATGCATCAAGAACCAAATACTTTCCATCTTAAAATTTTTTGTTGTGTGATATATATTTCAATTGCTCCACCATAACATACAAAGATGGATCCTCAAAAGACGTTAAGAATATATGTTGGATATAATTCTCCTTCTATAATTAAATATCTTGAATCATTAACTAGATATTTATTTATGACAAGATTTACTGATTCTCATTCTAATGAAACAGTTTTTCCAACATTAGGGGGAGAGAACAAAAAGCTAGAAAATGAGATTATATAGAATGTATTATCATTATCTCATTTAGATCGTCGAACAAAGCAATGCGAGCTGAAAATTCAAAAAATAATACATTTGCAAAATATTACAAATTAGTTGCCAAATGCATTTACTGATTTAAAGAGAATTACTAAATCTCATATACCAGTTGTCAATGCTCCATTTCAAATTGATGCCCTTGTAGGACAATATGATAATGCAAATACTTGTAATTAGTGGTAGACTAGTCAATTATAATGATAAAAGTCCTTAAAAAAGGAGAGAAATAAATAACCAAGATTGTCATATTTTGGAGGTGGGTGCTTCTAAAAAGACCTAAGACATAACTAGTCATGTAATACCCCAATTTTTAATGTATTTTGGAATAGTCGTTATGAGAGAGTATGTTGATGAAATAGGTAAATAAAATACAATAAGAGATAGATGTGTATGAAGGATGTTATATATACATTGTATTTGAAATATATGAGAAATATAAATACAATATATAAGACATATACATATATCAACATATACACAATATATACATGATATATACATTGGTGTAGGAAAAGTAAATTTTAAATAATTAATTGATAATAATAATGATAATAATGACAAGAGAAAAAGAAGAAATGAAAGTCAAAAGAAGGACAAATATTTACGGTGGAAAATTTTTAGGTGGAAATAATTATATTATTCTATATATATATATATAAGATATGGATGAATTGAAAAGAGAGCTTTCTCTCTTTCTTTCTTTCTTCTTCTTCTTCCTCTTGGAATGTGGGACAAGAGAGAGAGAGAGAGAGAAGAGTTTGATTTTGTTCATATACACATCCAATTCATAAGATTCTTAAGAGAATTGAAGGTGGATATTGAAGATTTGGCAAAGAATTCAAGTAAGTGCTCTTCTCCTTGAGTTGATTTTTATAGATTTTGAGTTTATATGTGATATGTTTAGTGAGAGAAAGTGATGATTAATTGGATATTATGATGATAATGAAGTATTGAAGTATATATATATATATATGTTGAATTGGTGCTTAGATGATGAAAATATGATTATTTGTGAGGATGATGATGAGTATTTCAAATTGAGGAGTAAAGGTTTAGTATAAATGAGTTGGGGAACTGAGTAATTGATGGATGATTGTATAAATGAATTATATAATGATTATTATTATGATATGTTGGAGTTATATAAGTGTTGAATTGATGGGTGAATTATGAATATAAACTAAGAAGATGATTAAGGGTGTTGTAGTATTGATTTTGGAATGATTGTGTTCATTTGGATGGGAGTTTGAAATGCAGAACTTTTGCCTGACACGGCCATGTAGTTGGGCATGTCAACGATGCTGAGTTTAATGATTGATGACACGACCATTAACACGGCCATGTCTCTGGGCGTGTCATAGCTACTGTGAGATTAGATTATTGACACGTCCATGAACACGCCCGTGTTGTTAGGCATGTCAATGTTTCTGTAGGGTAGAATGAATGAGACGAGCAGTGGCACGCCCATGTCTTTGGACTTGTCAATGCTTCTGTATAAATGAGTTAATGACATGGTCATCAACACACCCGTGTTGTTGGGTGTGTCACTTGAGAATAACTCCTTTTGTTGTTTTTCATTTGTAATTCCTATTTAAATGATTTGAATGTTAAGAATGCCTTAGAATGTGATGCTAAATGGTTGTTTATGATCACATTTGGTATAGGCATTAAGAGAGAGTAGTTTGCCCAACCTTAGTGTTGAAGGGCAACTTGGAAGAGAAGGTTAGAGGAAGTTTTAAAGCTTATTTTGGAGTGTTTCATAAGGTAAGTACAAACTTTGAATAATTGTTCATATTTAAATGACACTGGGACTTAACACATTTGGTTGGAAAATGTATTAAGTTACTTACTACATTATTGATGCATGAATAAAATACTATGATTTGCATAATGTGAACTATGTGAAATATATTATGATGATTCAAAATGTATGGATAATGCAATTTGTTATGTATACACTAATGATGGCATGTAAAGCCATTGGTGATGGCTAAACTGATATAAATGAGATATTTGAGGCATTGTGCCTAGTTGATCATGAGAAAAAGAGAAATTATTTGATAATGGAATTATGAAAGAATTGTGTGCCTAGTATGTTATTCAATTTTTAGAGTTTTATTTTTGGTGGCATGCCTAAAAAGTAACAATCTCTTGAAGCTGGGTTGGGCTTGGTCCTTGAAGCCTAGTTGGGTATCACATGATGTATCAGACCCTTGAAGCTGGGTTGGGCCTAGTCCTTAAAGCCTAGTTGGGATGTTACATATGAGGTAATCCTCATTGTGATTATGATTCAGCTTCGGGCTAGACAAATGTTGTTATATTAGACCAAAGCAGGAACTCTGGAATTTGAATGGCATATTAGATCATTTTGGGCCCATGCTTGTGTTTAATTTTATGTGAATTATGAATTGTGGAATAATGGAGCAATATTATAAGATATAATATTATGAGATATATGTTGGTAATCATGGAATGATATGATCACAATACATAAGCAAATTACTGAAAAAGGAATGTGGCTTAAGAAAATATGCTAAATGATGAGAAATGAATTGTTGAAAGACTTGAGCAGAGCTAAGTCTTGATATTGGAAATGAGATTATAAAAATATAATGTGATGTGTAATATGTATATGGATGTGGAAATTGTGTGTATTGTTTCATGAATGTTATGATAAGCCATCAAATTGCGGCTTGTGTTAATGATACATATATATATGTATATATATATTATGAAATTAGTGAAAAGATATGAAAAGTGCATTGAAAATGGAAGACATGATAAGAATATGATGATACATGATGTTAGTATATGAGTATGATTTTTTGTAATGTATGTTTATAATATTTATTTGTACTACTAAGCTTTCGAGCTTAGCGTGGTTGTGTAAATCGTGCAGGTGAATAGATGGTTGATCTGGGAGTCAAATAGTTGTGCCACGAGAAGAGTAAGAGTATTTCGAGGTTAAATAGAAGGTGGTGCATACATGTATAATTTTATTATGTTGTATTTTGATAAAAAATGTATATGTACATAAGTGAATTTTGAAAAAGACAAGGTAATTTATATATATGTAATATCATCAAAAGTATAATGATTTTGTAAATGTTTTTTTTAAATAAAATGTATTATTGTTTGGAACTAAGTTGAAAGTTTTAAACAGTAATGAAAAGTGACATCCTTATATTTTATATATGTATTGTATATATACAAGGTATATGTATAGTACTAATATAGAGTATATGGGTGTTACAATTATTTTGGTATCAGAGCTTAGGTTTGAGATTCTCAGCCTAAGGAGATTTAAAAAAAATGAAACTTGTGATGCATGCATATGCATTAACATCTAGGTTGGTCTCGGATGTGGCACTATGTGATTTGTGATGTGATATATTTGAATTACATGAGTTGGATGATAATGTGTGAATGAGGCTTTACATGAAAGTAAAGCTAGAGAAGGAAATGATATGGAAAAAATTGTATATATTAAATTGATAAATTAAAGAATTGGTGTTTACTTATGTAAAACTAATTTCGAAATTATTGATTGTTGAAATGTGTTTGTGAAATAGGTTATAAAAGAATGAAAATGAAAATAATGTTAGAAAGGAGTTAAAAAAAACAAGTTTTAAGTAAGTACCTCTTCTCTAAAGTTTGGTTTCCTTTCTAATAAAGATTATGTTTAGATTGTTAGAGAGAGAAAATATTGTTTGATTGTTAAAATGGGTACATATGATATTAAAATGAACATAGTATGGGAAAATATTGAGTTGGTTGATTGATATGGACAAGGTGCGAAAATTTAGGGTTTAGTTATGTAAAGTTAAGGTTTTTTTTTTTTTTAAATGAATGATGTTGGTTAATGTGAAGAGATATATTAGTGTTGTTTAATGCAAACATTGTGATTTTAATGTTAGAAATGTGATATGTTTGAGTGTTGTTAAAGCCTATGTTAATGGTGGCAATATGTGAAATTTGGATTTTTGAGATGAGCTTTCATAATTGTGAAAATCATGTGTTTTGATGTTATATTATTATATAAATAATGTTTTTAAAGTTAAATATTAAAAATGAGATTAGTAGATTGAGGTTTAAGTAAAGAAGTAAGTTGAGAGTTTGGAGTTTTAATGGAATTTTAATGAGGATTACTTAAATACTGATAGTTTAATGTATATTAAGCATATGAGCTATTTTGAATGAACAACATTGCTTATGAAAGTGTTATGTGATTGATAATATAAAAATTTGTTAAGAAATAAAGGGAAATGATTTAGCAAGTGAAAATGAGTTACTTTAGGTAATTAGTTTGGAAATGATGAAAAATGGATATGAAGGGTATGATAAATGCATAAAAAATGTGAGATGATTTTTTTAATATGAATGCAATTGTGATATGTAAGAAAATGTGGAAAGTAAGCCGCATTATGAATGTGACTTACAAATGTGTATGTGGATGATTTTTTTAAAAAAATAATAATAATGTTATTGTGTGTTTGTTATCTGATACAATTATTTGTTCAGTGATATTGAAGATGATATTGCATGTATTAGTAGACCTAAGAGAGATTAGGTCTTGACTTGCACAGAGCTAGGCTATGTGTTGAAATTGAGAGTGAGATTGGACTCGAGTAACACTGGACGGTGGAATTGTTATTGTAATAACTAAACTTGATGATTGTATAGTGTTATGGGCCCAAAGCATTTGTGTGTGGAAATGTTCTATGTATATGTGCATAATAAGAGATTGTAAGGAAAAAAGGGAAGTATAATGAATGAAAAGTTTTGTAAGAAATAGATTAGAAATGGAGTAATAAATGGACATTGTGTAAAATTGGCATATGAACGAATGTGTATATGTAAGAGGTGTTAATGATAATATTGTTGAAACATGAGTTAAGCTAATAATGATCAAGTGATCAAGAGTAAATTACTTTGAAACAGAGTTGAAATGTGTTAACTCTTTGTGTAGCATAAGTTTAGAGAATGAATATGTGATCTTTGCGATACAAACTTAGCATTGTGATTGGAAGTGTTTGAAGAAGAATAATAGAGGGGCAGCATTGATTTATAAGCCACAGGCGTGACCGTTAATATGCCATGGCCATATGATTTGTTTAGTATATTGGCCGGTTAGTTTTGTTATCCACAGACATGGGCCTGAGATGACATGACTGTAGGATAGTTTTGGTAAGATTGATAGTTATGCTTTAAGAAACATGGTCAAGAGTTATGGATGTATAGTTGTATCTTATAATTTTATGTTAGAAATTTGTTTATAATTATAGAAAATATGGTAAGAGAAGAGAATTGTGAAAATGTATTGAGTTATGGATAATGTGATAGAAAAGTGATTATGTAAATATAGTAATGGTATGAAAATGTGAGGAGATGATAAATGGGAGAAATTACAAAATGTGATTGAGAGTTATATTGAATATGTTCACAATGGTATAATGTGTATAAGTTGATGGAAATGACGTTTAAGTGAATGAACTATGGGTAATGAATATGGTATGAGATAATCATGAGAATTATGTGGAGATTGTATTGAGATAATAGAAAAACAAAATATATGAATATTAAAAATATAATTTGAAGTGATTTGTTATAAATAATCATTAATTTTAGAAAGTTGAAATGATGGATCCAAAGAGACCAGAATTTGAATATAAGTTTGACCTAATAGGGTTAGGTAATATATTGAAATATAATGATAAGTTTAAATAAGTTAATTGTTGGCTTGAATCGAATAAGATTGCGATGTTGGTATATTGTGGCAGTTAGATCAATTAATCTAGATTTCGCTAAGGTTGCGAATCATCATTGAGATTTAATATGTATAGTTGTACTAAGAGTGTTATAGTTGTACTAAGAGTGTAAGAGATATGTGATAATGTATATGATGTAATATTCTGATATGTGTATGGACATGAATGAGATAAGGTATATCAGTTGTAAATGATGATAAAAGGAAAAAGGTTGATTATTAGTAAAGTAAGTTTAAAGGCATTGTATCAATGTTAATGATAAGTGGAAAATATGTTAAAGAAGGAATTAAGTGTATAAAAAAATAAGAAAATTATTATCAATTAAGGTTTGACAAGTGTTTATTTGTAAATATAAGAAAGAGATAGATATACAATGATACAATTATGAAAATGACTGTGGTGACTGGATAGTCAGTGTTAAGATATAATTCAATAACCTTTAAATTTAAGGTTAAGAAAGTATATCTATAAATTGATGAAGTGATAAAATATCTTGATCATAATAGATGGGTAAGGCATATATACTAATAAAATGAAGTGATTCTTGTCTAATGATAATTTGATTGGTAATGTAATGAGTTATCATGATTGCTTTGTTTAATATATATATATATATATAGTGATGAGTTATGGAATTGGAAAAAGATGATTGGCCCTAAGGGGGAGAGTAGAGGTTATGTGATTTGATGCAATAATAATTTAATAATATGATTAACTTCATATGAAAATTTAAGATGGTATTTTGTTAAGGGTGGATTAGTACCGTACTGGATTATTTCGAGGATGAAATTATTTAAGAGGGAGAGAATTGTAATATCCCGATTTTTGATTTATTTTGGAATAGTAGTTATGAGAGAGTATGTTGGTGAAATAGGTAAAGAAAATATAATAATAGATAGATGTGTATGAAGGATGTTATATATGTATATATATTGTATTTGAAATATATGGAAAATATAAATACAATATATAAGACATATACATATATCAACATATACACAATATATACATGATGTATACATTGGTGTAGAAAAAGTAAATTTTAAATAATTAATTGATAATAATAATAATGATAAAAATGACAAGAGAAAAAGAAGAAATGAAAGTCAAAAGAAGGACAAATATTTGTGGTGGATAAATAAGTGCTCTTCTCCTTGAGTTGATTTTTATAGATTTTGAGTTTATATGTGATATGTTTAGTGAGAGAGAGTGATGATTAATTGGATATTATGATGATAATGAAGTATTGAAGTATATATATATATATGTTGAATTGGTGCTTAGATGATGAAAATATGATTATTTGTGAGGATGATGATGAGTATTTGAAATTGAGGAGTAAAGGTTTAGTATAAATGAGTTGGGGAATTGAGTAAATTGATACATGGATGATTGTATAAATGAATTATATAATGATTATTATTATGATATGCTTGAGTTATACAAGTGTTGAATTGATGGGTGAATTATGAATATAAATTAAGATGATGATTAAGGGTGTTTTAGTATGGATTTTGGAATGATTGTGTTCATTTGGATGAGAGTTCGAAATGCAAAACTTTTGATTGACATGGCCAGTGACACGGCCATGTAGTTGGGCATGTCAACGGTGCTGAGTTTAACAATTGATGAAACGACCATTAACACGACCATATCTCTGGGCGTGTCATAGCTACTGTGAGATTAGATTATTGACACGTCCATGAACATGCCAGTGTTGTTAGGCGTGTCAATGTTTCTGTACGATAGAATGAATAACACGAGCTATGGCATGCCCATGTCACTGACGTGTCAATGCTTCTGTATGAATGAGTTAATGACACGGTCATCAACACGCCCGTGTTGTTGGGTGTGTCACCTGAGAATAACTCCTTTTGTTGTTTTGCATTTGTAATTCCTATTTAAATGATTTGAATGTTAAGAATGCCTTAGAATGTGATACTAAATGGTTGTTTATGATAACATTTGGTATAGACATTGAGAGAGAGAGTAGTTTGTCCAACCTTAGTGTTGAAGGGCAACTTGGAAGAGAATGTTAGAGGAAGTTTTAAAGCTTATTTTGGAGTGTTTCATAAGGTAAGTACAAACTTTGAATAATTGTTCATATTTACATGACATTGGAACTTAATACATTTGGTTGGAAAATGTGTTAAGTTACTTACTACATTGTTGATGCATGAATAAAATGCTATGATTTGCATAATGTGAACTATGTGAAATATATGATGATGATTCAAAATGTATGGAAAATGCAATTTGTTAAGTATACACTAATGATGGTATGTAAAGCCATTGGTGATGGCTAAACTGATATAAATGAGATATTTGAGGCATTGTGCCTAGTTGATCATGAAAAAAAGAGAAAGGATTTGATAATAGAATTATGAAAGAATTATGTGCCTAGTATGTTATTCAATTTTTAGAGTTTTATTTTTGGTGGCATGCCTAAAAAGTAACAATCCCTTGAAGCTGGGTTGGGCTTGGTCCTTGAAGCCTAGTTGGGTGTTACATGATGTAGCAGACCCTTGAAGCTGGGTTGGGCCTAGTCCTTGAAGCCTAGTTGGGATGTTACATATGAGGTAATCCTCATTATGATTATGATTCGCCTTCGGGCTAGACAAATGTTGTTATATTGGACCAAAACAGTAACTCTGGAATTTGAATGGCATATTAGATCCTTTTGGGCCTATGCTTGTGTTTGCTTTTATATGAATTATGAATTGTGGAATAATTGAGCAATATAATAAGATATAATGTTATGAGATATATGATGGTGATCATGGAATGATATGATCACAATACATAAGAAAATTACTGAAAAGGAATGTGGCTTAAGAAAATATGCTAAATGATGAGAAATAAATTGTTGAAAGACTTGAGCAGAGCTAAGTCTTGATATTGGAAATGAGATTATGAAAATGTAATGTTATGTGTAATATGTATATGGATGTGAAAATTGTGTGTATTGTTTCATGAATGTTATGATAAGCCATTGAATTGCGGCTTGTGTTAATGATATATATATATATATATATAAATTATGAAATTAGTGAAAAGATATGAAAAGTGCATTGAAAATGGAAAACATGATAAGAATATGATGATACATGATGTTAGTATATGAGTATGATTTTTTATAATGTATGTTTATAATATTTATTTGTACTACTAAGTTTTCAATCTTAGCGCGGTTGTGTAAATCGCACAGGTGAATAGATGGTTGATCCGGAAATCAAATAGTTGTACCACGAGAAGAGTAAGAGTATTTCGAGATCAATTAGATGGTGGTGTATACATGTATAATTTTATTATGCTGTATTTTATTAAAAATGTATATGTACATAAGTGAATTTTGGAAAAGACAAGGTAATTTATATATATGTAATATCATCAAAAGTATAATGATTTTGTAAATGTTCTTTAAATAAAATGTATTATTGTTTGGAACTAAGGTAAAGGTTTTAAATAGGAATGAAAAGTGACATCCTTATTATTTGTATACAAGGTATATGTATAGTGCTTATATAGAGTATATGGGTGTTACAAGTCATACATGAAATACAACTCCGGAAGAGGTTTAGGTTCCTAAAATTTGTGAAAACAATGAGATCTCAATAAGTTATATTACAAGGGAAAATATGAAATTTAAAAGATATAGTTGTCGCCAACATTTTGCCATATAATTTTGTTGTTAATATTTTAAAACAACATGAGGATCTTGAACCTACATTTGATGAAGAATGTAGGCATAAAAATGACTAACCAAAATAGAAAGACGCAATTCAATCGGAATTGAGTTCACTTTCAAAGCATGAAAATTTTTTACCGTAGTCCAAACTCTTAAAGATGTAATGCCAGTATGGTACAAATGGGTATTTATATGAAAACTCAATAAGAAAAATAAAATTGTTAGATATATAGCGTGATTAGTTGCACAAAGGTTTTCTCAAAGGCTTGGCATTGACTACAAGGAGACATATTCTCATGTGTTGATGCAATCACCTTTAAATATTTGATTAATTTGACAACATATGAAAAACTTGACATGCATTTAATGGATATTATTATAGGATTTAAAATACATGAAGAATGTAAACATTTCTGGGAAGTCTGTTAAAATTTACAAAAATCACTACATGGATTAAAACAATAAGGCTAATATGGTATAATTGTCTCATTGAATATTTACTGAATGAAGGATATAAAAATGATTCAATTTGTCCATGTGTTTTTATAAAAAGATTTGGATCAAAATTTGTTATAATTGTTGTATATGTTGATGATTTAAACATCAATGGAACTCTGGAAGAGCTTCAAGAGCCAGTTGTCTGTTTGAAGAAAGAATTTAAAATGAAAGATCTTAGAAAAATAAAATTTTGTCTCAGCCTAAAGATTAACCATCTAAAAGATGAAATTTTTGTTCATCTGTTAACTTATACAAGAAAGATCTCAGAGCAATTTTATTTGGATTAATCACATCCATTGAGTACCCCAATGGTTATGAGTTCACTATAGGTGAATAAAGATCTTTTTTGTCCTTGAAAAAATGATGAAGAACTCCTTGATTCTAAAGTGCCATATTTAAATGCTATAGGTACACTAATATATCTTTCTAATAATATAAGATCAGACATAACATTTATTGTAAGTCGATTAGCATGATTTAGTTTTTGTCCAATGTGAAGGTATTGGAATAGAATGATGCATATTTTTAGATTTTTCATAGGAACAATTGATATGGGTTTATTATATTCTGATAAATTTAAACCACAATTAGTAGGTTATGCAGATGCAAAATATTTATTTGATCTACATAAAGCTCGATCTCAACCAGAATATGTATTCATATGCGGAGGTACAGTTATATCATAGCGAGTTACAAAGTAGATCTAAGTTGCTACTTCTTCAAACCATACAGAAATAATAACAATGCATGAAGCAAGTCGAGAATGTGTTTGACTAAAGTCATTGAGCTATCATATCCAGAATTTATGCATCTTGCCATTTCAAGAAAATATTTCGATAATACTATATGAAGATAATGCAACATGTATAGCTTAACTAAAAGAAGGGAATATCAAAAGTGATAGAACGAAAAATATTTCAGCAAAATTTTTCTTTATTCATGATCTTCAAAAGAAATGTGAAATAGATGTTCAACAAATTCATTCAAGTGATAATCTAGTTGATTTATTCAGCAAGATATTACCCGCTGCAATATTTAAGAAGTTGAGATATAGTATTAGAATACGAAGACTCAAAAAATGTGAAGTGATGTCTTTATGAGAGAAGTAAAATAAATCTTGCACTATGTTTTCCTTAGCTAAATTTTTTTGCCACTTACTTTTTCCTGGCAATATTTTTAATGAGAAAGCTTACACGTGTATTAATAATATACTCTTTTTCCTTCACTAGATTATTATCCCACATGATTTTTCTTAGTAAGATTTTAACAAGGTATATTATTAATGTATGGACATATAAGGGAGAGTGTTATGAATAAGTAATTAATAGGTGTCAATAAAAGCTACATTTATTAAACAATTTATGACTTTCATTTAAACTCACTTTTATTTAATGTTATAACATAAATATTTATTTCTTATCATGTAACATATTAATATAACCCTATAAAAAGAGGTTTTGTATATGTTATGAAATGAAGTGAAAAAGATCAAAAATATTATTTAATATTCTTTCACATTGTCTCTAAATTTTCTCTTTAAATTCTGCTAGTTTTATTATTATACTTATAATATTTCATATATTTTATACATAATCATTATTATAAATAAATTATTTAATTTGTAATTAATTTACTATAAAGGTTAAGAGTCACTTTTTTATCTTTTTAAATTTCTATAAAAAAATATAAATTAATTAATATTATTTAATTATATTAATGTATAATTTATAGAAAATTAAAAGTCGCAAATATAATTTATTTAGTCAATATTGTGAAATTATAGTAATGTATAATTATTTATTAGAAAATTAAAAGTCATAAATATAATTAATTATTAAATTTTAAATTTTATATAAGTTATCAAAACTAAATAAATATTAATTAAAAATGAAAAAAATAAAATAACTTTATTTTGAAAATTTGATGATGTGTTACTCTCAAAACACTTTTTCTATCCTTAACTTACATATATATATATATATATTATATAGATAGATTACAAAGGCCTAATAAATTTGTGAAAAATGAAACTCTAGGTTAGCTATATTTATGGCCCTTTTATGTTAAGTGATTTTCACATTATTATTCTAAAATTTTAATTTGAACATAAACTTTTCAACTTATTGGCTAATGCAAAACTTTCAGATAATGATTTCTACATGGGCTTACTCACATTGATGACGTGAAAAGGTTAGCTAACTTTCATGTCATTAAAGGGGATACATGGTGCTTGTCATTAGTGTTGTGGATGTGTTGTTGTTCTGTTGGGATGTGAGAATAAGTGCATAGTATCTTAATACATAGTAGAGTGGGAGTATGAGTATCATATCTATAAGGAGACCTTGCTTGAGTAACTTAAATTTAATTCAACTATTATCCAAAAATTACCAAATGTCAACAATCTAATTACCAAATTAAACTAATTACTCTAAATTGAATTCTAAACAATAAATAATGGAAGAGTAGGATTAGGGTTCATTAGAGTTCTTCTAATGGGTTCAATTAATCAATTCAACCAAGCTCACTTCTTATATCTTAAATATCTAAGTATCATAAAATTCATCTACTTTCTCTTAAGCAAGGAGAATATGATTAGGTAAAGCTTAATCCTCTATTCCCATGACAATTAAACAATGCTCAATACAATTTAACAAGATACCATCTCTAGATCTCCAAGTAATTAACTTATCTCTAAGCTAATCACCTAAAGTTATTGATTACACATCCAAAGTCACACTCAACTCTCGCTTATTATACGATTTAATAAATTTTAACAATCAGTGGCCAATCAATTGCTAATAATTAATCCAAAACCAACAGATGAAAGATTTAAGAAATACCTCTATATGTATATTTAAATAATCAAAAACCCATTATCCAGACATCCAAATCCACCTATTCCCATAAGAAAATTAGTTACTCAGAACAAAACTTAAACAAAAATCAAAACATCTACTAATCTTAATTACAATATCCATCAATCTATATAAAAATAACCATAAACAATAATAACTAGAGAAAGTGAAAGAATAAACCAAAATAAATGCCCTCAATCTTGCTAAGATGACTCCTTTATCTTCAAAAGTTGTCAACTCTACTGAACATTCCTTTGAAAAGCTTGATTCTCTATCTTCTTTGGCTTGGATACCTAAATTTGCCAAGGATACCCTTAGGGTTTCTTTATCACATAAAATTCCTTTCAAAAGCTTAATACTTTGTCATATATGTCCTTGAAATTTTTATTTTCTACTCATTTCAGATATGCACTGGCATGCGTGTCTAATAAGAATGCCTATGCCAAACTGGACTTATGACACAATGTCAAAAATATATGCACAAGCATGTTGTTTGGATTTGGCATGCCCATGCCAATAAAAATGATTCTAGACATCTTCTTTATTTTTGGTATTTCCTGCATGGCATGCCATTTGGAGTGACATGCCCTTGCAGAAAAATTTGCTATTGTATCTCTTTACACTTTGGATCACAACTTCAATTTCTTTAACATGAGCATGTCTGGGATAATCAACGTGCCCATGTTGACCATAATGCTTCTAAATTTCACCATTTTATTCATTTAATGCTCAACTTTTTGCATCTTAAGCCGCCAAAATGTTAGATCTATAAATAAAAACACTTCCATTATAAAAACATCTAAAATCCATAAAGAACAACACAAAATGGGCATTTTTCAATCCTAATTCAATGATAAGCAAAGGTTCATCAACTCCCCCAAACTTAGAGTATTGCTTGTCTTCAAGCAAAGAGAAAGATTCAATTTAGAAAATTGTGGACTCTTTTCTCAGACTTTTTGGTTTTAAATGAAATTTCTCATGTGCACGGGACTTTAATTCCCCAATTTGGTCAATTTTATACTATTATAACCTACTTTTTCTCTGAATGTATACTAAATTTAAAAGATTTAACTGGTTACACTTTAGATAGGCACATACCTCCGCCTCTTACTAAGAATACTTAATCCTCTAAGAATAAGGTCTATCTCATATGCATGCTTATTGAGCCTTCTCCGCTAATTTTCCCTTGCTAATTCAAAAAGATCATCGGGGCTTTATGAGATTGTAATTGGGATAATAAGGGTATTGGCTAAAGTGAAGCTAAACACTTTTTAATGAACAAACACTTTCCAAGGACAACTAAACATTCAAATTCCAGTGGTTCCTTGATTCACTTAGCTTCTTATTACTTCTTCATTCTTACTTCGTTAATTCTCATATACTTTTGATTT
This sequence comes from Garcia nutans, assembly GCA_947685225.1. Classification (NCBI taxonomy): domain Eukaryota; kingdom Viridiplantae; phylum Streptophyta; class Magnoliopsida; order Malpighiales; family Euphorbiaceae; genus Garcia; species Garcia nutans. The sequence continues at coordinate 21,785,476 of CANTUV010000007.1, read as the reverse complement.
ACTGCACTACTTTGTTAATTCTCATATACTTTCAATTTAACATCCAATTGGGGTATAAAGATATTAATTTAGATTTCTCCCCAAACTCGGATCTTTACTTATTAAAGAGAAAATTACTCAGCAACTAAAGTCTTTCTTTTTCAACTACTCTTCATGGCTTTAGTAACTACTTGTTCTTAAAAATTCAAATCCATTTAGGTGGTAATTAGGGCTTCAAGTTAATCAAAGAAAAGCAAGCCAAAATAAATTTACAAGGCTCCAAAGGGTGACTAGTGGCAACTTTCAACATTAGGTAGATATATGTGCTTAATTGGCCAAAAATTCCTAAATCATGTCCTCTATCCTTAGCAAGATTCTTATTTCACTTTAAAGACCATTCTAAGCATGTTCTAAGCTCAAGGATTTATTTAAGGATTCCTAATAAGACTTAAGGAGCATGAGCCCCCTCTAAATAAGCATATACACCTCAAAAATTCCTGAATAAAGTACACTAAAGGAGAAAAAAATTGTTATAATGAATGTACTCCTTCCCTGCTTGAAGTTTATCAATCCAATGCACATATAATTCTACAGAAACGTTTAAGCAACAATATTCATCACCATTGAAAATTAGTCCACAATAAAATATTAGAATCAGAATAAAGCATGAATCACAACACAATCAATTCTAATCAAAATTTTTGTGCATCAAGATGCTCATAACATCAAATCCAAAATGTCAATTGTGACAAAATCAATTCCTACTTCAAACCAACATCAACATGAAAAACAACAAAATAACATCCAAATTCACACTCTTAGCAAACCAACATAACCAACATTCAATATTCAAATTACAAATAAAGTATTGAAATTAGCTAAATAAAAATATGAGATAAGTTGAACAAAACACTTCACTTCATGAATCTTCCCAAACTTAGAGTGGACATTATCCCCAATGTGCAAAGTGAAATCACATCTCATTTGTTGTTGGATTGGGTGAAGAAGGTGTTCTAGCTCTTGGTGGTAGAGTGGGTTCTCTTTGCCTTTGTGGTGATTGAGAGTGGTCAAAAGATGAACTTTCTAATAATCGAATCCTTGCTTTCCTTGATTGTTTAAGTGGAGGTGAAGATCTAGCAATAGATGTTGTTCCCTTTCTCTTTGAAGGAACTCTTTTGTGAGCAACTATTTTAGTTCTAAGAGGTATGTTGACAAAGAATCTCTAAATCCTTTAAGTAATTTCTTTTTCTTTTCTTTCAAACCTTGATCATAATAACCCAAAAAAAAGTGAAATATGAAAATCATGAAATTACTCTTCAAATCTCTATAAAAACTTTCAAACCTGAAGAAAAAAATTAGAAAAGTTGAAGAATTTGCATTCTTTTGAGTGATGTTTACAGTAAAACCCAAAAACTATCAATAGGAATGCAAAACCTTCTAGTTTTATTTGATTTTGTGGCGAAAAGTGGTTTTAATAAGATGGGTTTAATGAATTAGGGGGGAAATGGTGGATTTTGAGAGAAAATTGAAGAAAATGTCGAAGCAAAGAGAGGAAAATGGTGACGACGTTGAGAGAAAAGAGAAGAGAGAGATAAGCACCTAGGGTTTTTAGAAAAAGGTAGGGTTTGTATTTATACAAAACTCAGACATGGGCATGTTGGATAGAAACAACAAGCCCATGGAGAAAATTTCAAATTTGTCTTTCAAGTTTAGGTTCAAATTAATTGGCACGAGCATGCTAATTGTCAATGACATGCCCATGTAGAATTTTTTCATTCTGCCTTTTTGTTTCCTCTTTACAAGTCAATTTATCCAGATTCAAATTAATCTACATGGGCATGCTAAATGGAAAAGACATACCCATGCAAAAAAAAAATTGCCACTTCTCTCAAAAACTCTTCTAAAATCCTGCAAATAATTGTGGATCAAGCATCCATTTCAAAATATCAAACAATCATTGCAAAGATTGAGAAAAATTCACCTAAATTAAACAAAAACTTCTCAAAACATAAAAAAAAAATATTCATAGAAAAATCTTGGATTGCCTCCCAAGAGCACTTGTTTAAAGCCATTAGCTTGACTTTGCTTTTGAAGTTCAATGCGGAAATCATCAGAGCAATCTCTTGCCTTTATTAAGTATGGTCCTAGTTGATGCTTCCCAGATGCATTAAAATCACAATTTCTCGATATGATGACGGTAAGGTTTTCCATGCTAGAATGTTGATGATGATTCCTATGTTTTCACCCTTTTTACTCATATTCTACTTCTGTTGAAAGGATTCTTCTCAATCTTCCTTCTCAAAACCATCTGGTACTGCAATTGTTCATGGGAGATGGATTATTCATTGATTTGGTTAATTCAAATTCCACCTTATCATCCCCAACTCTCAATGTCAGCTTTCCTTCTAAAACATTGATTAGTTCTCCAACAATTGCCAAGAATGGTCTTTCAAGAATCAATGGGAACTCTGCATCCTCTTCCATTTCTAGAATGAAAAAATCTGTAGGTAAATAGAACTTGCTACCTTTACTAGCACATTCTCTATAATACCCAAAGGTAACTGTTGTGCTTGAATTAACTCTACCACAAAGCGTCACTCGCAAGTATACGAGGTAGCTGTAGCAAAGGTGATCACCCCAAGGTCGTCTCACAAGGAAGCTAAAGTAGCTAATTGATTATCAGATTACGAATAACAAGTAATGAAGAAAATTTAAATTGTTAACTAATGAAGAAGATTGATTGAAGTTTAAAACGAATAAAAGTAAATTAAGCTGATGTTTTGATTCACTTAATAGAAAGGTCTAGGGTTTTCACTTCTCTGCTACTTATATGTATGAACGGTTATTCCTCTTAACTAATTTAATTTCAAAGATTAAATCTCAAACAACTCAATTAATCAAGTCAAGGAAATAAGCTCTCGCATTCAAACCTCTTTCAACTAATCTTGTTATAATTGAAATAATCTTTTTAATAGGTTATATCTCTAATTCACCTAAGTCCTTAATTGAATTGTTCCAGCATTAGACTTCATCTCTCAATCCATCATCTAATACCTAAAACACATAATTGGTGGCCAATCAATTATACATTAACAATATTCCATTCAATCAAGGCTAAAGAAATTATTAGCTAAGAGAATAACCAATTCATACAATCATAGCAGATCCATACAAACCCTAGACTAGATCAAATTAGTTCATAATGCTATCAAACATACTCATCTCATTAATATTCAAAGAAATCAATTTAGACATGATAATATCCATAAATACAATTCCAATGAAAATAAAGAGATAAAGTTCAAGAATAAAACCAAATTACAAACTCCTTGAAGCTTCTGAAGAATCTCTTGTTCAAATCTTGCAAGAAGGATGTATCAATGGCTAGAACAATCTAATCTATGCTATTTTTAATCAAAGTATAATCAAAATCAAAGAAAACAAATGTGAAACCCTAAGTTCTTCTCTTTGACGACTCAATCTGCTCTCAAAATCGCAACAACCTAAACCCTAGCTTCTTCTTCTCTTTTATACGAATTCTCCGCTTTAAAAATCCGCTACGTCTTTGGTTTATGAGAGACACGGCCAAGTTGGATGAGACTTGGCCATGTTGGTGGTCTTTGGAGGGACACGGCCACTGACTTGGTCGTGTCCCTTGCTTGTGTTCGCTTCTGTGAGAATTGTTCTTCTTTTCTTCTTTGGTTGAGTGACACGGCCGTGTTGGAGGTGACTTGGCCGTGTTGGACCATTTTGGAGGGACATGGCCAGTGACTTGGCCATGTCCCTTGCATGTGTCACCTACTGTGAGAGTTTCTTCTTCTTTGCTTGGGATTTAAGTGAGACACGGCCAAGCTTGAGCAACTTGGCCGTGTCTGGGCTTCTTTGGAGGGACACAGCCACTGACTTGGCCGTGTCCCTTGCTTGTGTCCCTCTCTGTGTCTTGATCTTCCTTTTTAACTTGGTATGAGACACAGCCAGTGACTTGGCCGTGTCCTCTGCCTGTGTCAGCTACTGTCCCTTTTTTCTTCAATTTAATTCCTTGGCTTTTTTAACCTAAAACAAAACTTCAAACAAACTTTAAACAAGAAGTAAATAAACAATAACCAATAAAACATAAACACCGTACTAAAAACTAGATCAAAAACGACATAAACAAGGAAATAAACTAAAACTACCAAAATTAATAAAAACACTAAATAAACATATTAAAACTAACAAAATACCTAAAGAAAACAATAATTATCATAATAAACAAGACACAAATCTATAACAAAAACTAATAAAACAACTATCCCACACTTAAAACTTTGCTTGTCCTCAAGCAAATTCACATGGCATAAATTAAAAACTCAAACAACCTTAACTATAATTCCAGTATATAAGATGAAATCCTTTAAGACATCAGACATAAATAATTGCAATTTCCTTCAATCAAGATTTTCTTAACTCATTCATTAATCCAGACATACAAATCTTATCTCTCATCTAAGTGTTTCACTCGATTTCAAAAGTTAATCACTAAAACCATTCATGACTGCATACTGCCATAAACTTGCTTAATTATCCAATCTCCCTCACTGATTTTCTCAAGAAATAATCTGAAGGTCTTCCATTTGGATGTAATGGGGCTAAGGTGAAGGTGTGAGAAAAGACATTTAAGCTGGAGCATCAAGAAATGGAGTATCTAATTTCGACAATACTCTTGTTAAGAAACTCATAACTCCCTCAAATGGCATACTCACCAATCCCTTAATACTTTCACATACATGCATACTTAAAGAAAAATATATGAGTCGACATTCCTCTAATGCTAGAAAATATATGAATTTTTGTATATATATATACTCTTTTATTTTCTCTTCTTCTTTTTTTTTTATCATATATAAATTTTTTTAAATGCATATATATACAAAATATAACATTGCATAGAACATCTAGCTTAAAAAATAGAGGAAAAGAATAATCAACTCTTAATCAAATACATTGTGCAAAGTATGCATTTCAACCCCAAATAGCAATACCATTTTTATTTGCTTACCCCACACTTTGAAATAAACCACCCTATTGTCATATCATAAGAACTTCATTCCTTAATGCAGGTATGATGATAATAAGAGAAATTTGAGCTGTGAATTGTGTTGATCAAATAAGAAAAAGTTCAAAGGCTCAACTTGGCTCACTAAGGAATTCAATATTAAGGGAGGTCTTTTTAAGCTAAAGGGCTAACCTACTTTGCCTTCATCATTTTAAAACTTGAGATTAAATCATAATGTGAGTTCAATTAGCATGCAAAAGCAAACTCTAGAGATGCAAAATCATGAAGGTGTACACTTAAGAAAAGAAAATCAATCATTTAATCTATAAGGCTCAAAACTCACAAAGGTGGGTTCACAAAGATTTATATGTCATGAACTGCAGAATGCAAAAATTGATCATGAATGAATTCAAATGCTAATCTCTATGTTGATATTAAAGTCTCAACTATAATGCTAGAATCACATAAAAGATCACTAAATTTTCAACAATTATGCTATGCACAACACACAATAAAACACACCAAGACAAACAAAACAAGAATTAAGGAAAAGCTAAAAGATTACCCCACACTTTAGAATTTCCATTGTCCTCAATGGAAAATAAGAATAATAAAGAAAAAGAGTTAAAGGACAACCTGTCTTCCATCATACCATGGTGAGGCAAAACCCTAACTTTCCATCACAAACACAAAAGTTCAAAAACAAAACACAAGAGAGCTTTAGGGTTTCTATTTATTTAAACTAAAAATAAAATCAAAATTGCAAATTATAAAATTAAAAATATAAAAAAGAAATATAAACTGATGGGTTGCCTCCCATTTAGCGCTTCTTTAATGTCATAAAGTTGGACATCACTGCAAGACTTAGGGATCGTGGATCAAAGTGCTGTCAATAACCCTCACTTCTTGAAATCCTTCTTTATATGGTTTAACTCTCTGTCTATTTACTTTAAAAGTTTTATTGGTTCGAGAGTTAAGCAATTCAATGGCACCAGAAGGACATACCTTAGTTACCTCGAAAGGACCACTCCATCGAGACTTGAATTTACCTGGAAACAGACGGAGTCGATAATTAAAAAGTAAAACTTTCATACCTGGACTCAATGTCTTTCGCACAATAAATCTGTCATGAAGTGCTTTTGTGCGATCCTTGTAAATCCTCGAGCTCTCATATGCCTTTGGGTTAAGGCACCTTTGGGTCTCCCTCACTAGTTTAGCCCCCTCTTCTAAGGTTAGTTTCAGCTCCAATTTATCTGATGAACCTGTCTGCAAGAAAGCATCTGAAACAATTGCTTCAACACAATTAATTAAAGAAAATTCCTCATATAAAGCAGCTGCAGGAATGGGAGAAGTGTTAAAAATAGAAAAATCAACAGTTTGACCCAAGACAGTCATTGATAGTTTACCATTTTTAACATCTATTAATGTGTAGGTAGTAGCCATGAAAGGCCTACCCAGCAAAATAGTGTGTGCTGATGGTGCAGGGTTACTCCCTTCCATGTCAAGAACTATGAAATCCACAGGTACTATTAACCCTCCAACCTTAACTAACACATCTTATACAACCCCTTTCGGGAATCTAAGAGATCTATCAGCTAATTGCAACACCATTTTGGTTGGTTTAAGTGCCCCTAGTTCTAATTCTTGATACACAGAATAAGGCATCAAATTCACACTAGCTCCTAGATCACACATGCCTTCAGTCCCCTTTCCATTTCCCACAGTAATTTGAATTATAAAGCTTCCAGGATCCTTTAGTTTTGGAGGTAGTTTATGCTACAGAACAACACTAGCTACCTCGAAAACTATCACCTTTTCATTCGGCTCATACCTCTTTTTCTTGGTGATCAGCTCTTTGAAAAATTTTGCATAAGCCGGCATATTCTTTACTGCTTCAAGTAAGGGTAAGTTAATACTTACCTTAGACAGCATGTTGAAGATGTTAGAAAATTGCTTATCTTTTTTATCATCATCCTTCAACCTGCTAGGGAATGGTATAGGAGGTCGATATGGATTGCTTGCCTTATGTAAATCTACTAAAGGGGACTTCTACACTGATCTTTCTCCAGCACCTTGGTTCTTTGGTTCTCCTTCCTTCTTATTCTCTTGGTCACCTGCACTCACAGAATTATCTTCAACATTATTGTCAATTACCTTACCACTTCTAAGAACAGTCACTGATTGTGCCTGCTCAGGTTGACTTGGGAACTTCCCCTTTTGTTGAATCTGCATCTGTTGTGCAAGTTGCCCTACTTGAGTCTCCACTTTCTTAAAAGATGCTTCTAAGGAATCCAACCTCTTATTGGTCATCTCTTGATTTTTTGCACTGACTTGGATAAAAGCTTGTAAACTTTCCTCCAAACTCTCTATCTTAGACTGCCCTTGATTTGAGGATTGGTCTTGTTGTTGGTTCTATCTCTGGAGCAAATGGAAAGGCTGCTGAGAATTATTTGTTGCCCATGAAAAATTTGGGTGATTCCTCCAACTAGGGTTATAAGAGTTGGAGTAAGGATCGTTCCGGGCCCTTGGTTGAAATTCCCCCATGGCATTGACTTGCTCAGCTTCATTCCCATAAGACTCATATGCGGAGGGGCAAATATTTGCTCCATGCCCAAATGTTCCACAAATTCCACACGCTTCTTGAGTAGATGAAGAAATATTGTTCTTCATGTTAAGCATCTGCACTTGCCTTGTCAACTCAGCTATCTGATTTACCATATCACTATTGGCTTCCAATTGGTTCACCCCTTTACTTCTTCCTCTTACACTCTTCTATTGAGAATTAGCTCCCAACATCTCAAAAATATCATAAGTTTCATCAGCTGTCTTTTCTCCCATAGCTCCCCCAGCTGCATTATCAACAGTGTTCTGAAATTGCTGGGTTAAACCATCGTAGAAAAACTGATTAAGAAGTTCAAGTGGGTAATGATGATGTGGACACTGGATCAATAGCATCTTAAATCTGTCCCATGCCTCATGAAATGGTTCTCCTTCAAATTGAGAGAATGTAGCAATCTTCCCTCTCAATTCAGCTGTCTTCTGATGTGAATAAAACTTGCCCATGAATTTATTATAAACTTGCTCCCAAGTTGTCAGTGAGTTTTTGGGCAACATCATAAGCCAGCTCTTTGCCCTATCCTTCAAAGTATATGGAAAACATCGCATCCTCAACTGATCCTCTGTTAATCCTCCCAATGGAAAAGTGTTGAGGGTGGAGTAGAAATCCCGAATAAAGTTCAAAGGATCTTCATTTGGAACTCCATAGAATGATGGCAGCATATTGTAGTGAATGTTCTTCAACTCATAATTTCTTACTGCATCTGTTAGTCTTATGCAAGAGGTGGAAGTTCCAATGACAGGTCTAGCAAAGTCTCTCATCGTTCTTTGCCTTTCTTCAGCCATTTTAATAGATTGTGCAGATTCCGACTCAAATTCAGAAGTGTCCTCCTCTGTAGTATCAAATCCTGTGTACAGTTCAAACTCTTCCCTGCTCCTTTTCACTCTCTGAATTTCTGGAATGACTGGGTATAGCTCTCCTCTAAGTGATCTCCTGCCTTGCATAAACAAAATTCTAGAACAAAAGAATTATTAAAAGAAAAAGAAAAAGAAAATAAAAAGTAAACAATGAAAAAATAATCTAAAATATCTAAAACTAATAAACAATTACGCCAATTAGCTTCCCCGGCAGCGGCGCCAAAAACTTGTTGCGCTCGAATTAACTCTACCACAAAGCGTCACTCGCAAGTATACGAGATAGCTGTAGCAAAGGTGATCGCCCCAAGGTCGTCTCACAAGGAAGCTAAAGTAGCTAATTGATAATCAGATTACGAATAACAAGTAATGAAGAAAATTTAAATTGTTAACTAATGAAGAAGATTGATTGAAGTTTAAAACGAATAAAAGTAAATTAAGCTGATGTTTTGATTCACTTGATAGAAAGGTCTAGGATTTGCACTTCTCTGCTACTTATATGTATGAACGGTTATTCCTCTTAACTAATTTAATTTCAAAGATTAAATCTCAAACAACTCAATTAATCAAGTCAAGGAAATAAGCTCTCTCATTCAGACCTCTTTCAACTAATCTTGTTATAATTGAAATAATCTTTTTAATAGGTTATATCTCTAATTCACCTAAGTCCTTAATTGAATTGTTCCAGCATTAGACTTCATCTCTCAATCCATCATCTAATACCTAAATCACATAATTGGTGGCCAATCAATTATACATTAACAATATTCCATTCAATCAAGGCTAAAGAAATTATTAGCTAAGAGAATAACCAATTCATACAATCATAGCAGATCCATACAAACCCTAGACTAGATCAAATTAGTTCATAATGCTATCAAACATACTCATCTCATTAATATTCAAAGAAATCAATTTAGACATGATAATATCCATAAATACAATTCCAATGAAAATAAAGAGATAAAGTTCAAGAACAAAACCAAATTACAAACTCCTTGAAGCTTCTGAAGAATCTCTTGTTCAAATCTTGCAAGAAGGATGTATCAATGGCTAGAACAATCTAATCTAACCTAGTTTAATCAAAGTATAATCAAAATCAAAGAAAACAAATGTGAAACCCTAAGTTCTTCTCTTTGACAGCTCAATCTGCTCTCAAAATCGCAACAACCTAAACCCTAGCTTCTTCTTCTCTTTTATACGAATTCTCCGCTTTAAAAATCAGCTACGTCTTTGGTTTATGAGAGACACGGCCAAGTTGGATGAGACTTGGCCGTGTTGGTGGTCTTTGGAGGGACACGGCCACTGACTTGGCCGTGTCCCTTGCTTGTGTTTGCTTCTGTGAGAATTGTTCTTCTTTTCTTCTTTGGTTGAGTGACACGGCCGTGTTGGTGGTGACTTGGCCATGTTGGACAATTTTAGAGGGACACGGCTAGTGACTTGGCCGTGTCCCTTGCATGTGTCACCTACTATGAGAGTTTCTTCTTCTTTGCTTGGGATTTAAGTGAGACACGGCCAAGCTTGAGCGACTTGGCCGTGTCTGGGCTTCTTAGAGGGACACGGCCACTGACTTGGCCGTGTCCCTTGCTTGTGTCCCTCTCTATGTCTTAATCTTCTTTTTTAACTTGGTATGAGACACGGCCAGTGACTTGGCCGTGTCCTCTGCCTGTGTCAGCTACTGTCCCTTTTTTCTTCAATTTGCTTCCTTGGCTTTTTTAACCTAAAACAAAACTTCAAACAAACTTTAAACAAGAAGTAAATAAACAATAAACAACAAAACATAAACACCGTACTAAAAACTAGATCATAAACGACATAAACACGGAAATAAACTAAAACTACCAAAATTAATAAAAACACTAAATAAACATATTAAAACTAACAAAATAGAATTTAAGAAAACAATAATTATCATAATAAACAAGACACAAATCTATAACAAAAACTAATAAAACAGTAACTTTATATATCTATCAGTTAGCTAGAATGTCATTTTTGTAGTTTTTATGTCCATAAATCCAAGTTTCCTATAAATAGAATTTGGCATTAAGCTCACACTCACACCCAAATCACACAAAGCTTTAAAATTAAATTCACCCATGGTGCAAAGGATTAAGAAACTCCCTGGATCATTCAATTTTTGAGGTAGTTTCTTTTGAATGATGGCTCTGCTTTTGATTGTCAAGTTCACCATCTCATTTTCTTCAAGTTTTACTTTTTTGGTTAAAATTTCCTTCAAAACCTTGACATAGCTTGGTATTTGTACTAGAGCTTCAGCAAATGGGATATTGATATGTAATTACTTAAAGACCTTTAAAAATTTTACATATTGTTTGTCAAGTTTTTGTTTTTGCAATCTTTGAGGAAATGGTATAGGGAGAACATAAGGCTTCGCTTCTATCTTGGAGGGAATTGTTTCACTTTCTCCCTTTGCTTTCTCATCCTCCTTGTTTGATAATTCTTTTTGAACTCCCTTATCTTTTTTATTTCTTTAAATTTTCCTTGGAGTAACCTCTTGTAATTGCTTTACATTCCTTAATGTAACCACTTTACAATACTCCCTTGGATTAACTTCAATTTTACTAGGGAGGGTACCTTGACTCCTTGATCTAGAAGAGCTAACAATTTGTCCAATTTGCATCTTAAGACTTCACCTTTTCTTCTAGTTGGTTATATTTTTTTATCCAAATTGTCAAACCTCTCACTAGATAAAGAAATGAATTTCTCTAAAATAGTCTCATACACAAGTTTGTGATCTTGTTTGATTTCAGTTTTGAAATGGTGGTTGATACACTCCCCTTTTTGAGTGAATTGGTTCCTTTGATTTGCTTGATTACCACCCCATGAAAGATTTGGATGGTTGTGCCAATTGGGATTATATGTGTTCCCATATTATGCTTGAGGTGCCTAATTTTGATTCCCAATAAATTAGACTTGCTCATACCCTTGGCATTCCATAGTTTGGTGGCTTCCTCCACAATTTTCACAACTAGTAACATTAGCAAGATTCACATGCTTAAACTTCTTATCTAAAGCATCTGCTTTAGCTGCCAAAAGAGATATCTCATCAACTTTATAGATCCCAACTACCTTCTTTGGAATTGATCCCTCACTTTACCAATAGTAATTATTAGTAGCCATAGCTTTAAGAAGTTCCACAGCTTCAAAAAGTTCTAAAGCTTTAATAGGACTTTGTTCATTAAAGCTTCACTGGCAGTTGCATCAATTGTACTTCTCAAAGATCCAGTGACCCCATTGTAGAATGTTTAAATTATCATTTAATCAGAAATTCCATGATATGGACACTTCCTCTGAAGTTCCTTTTATCTTTTCTAAGTTTCATATAATATCTCACTATCATGCTGAGAAAAACCAGTAATATTATTTCTGCACTTGGCAATTTTTCTAGGTAGAAAATACTTAGCTAAGAAGGCTTTAGATAAACCATCCAAAGTTGTGAAAGTTCCCGTAGCATGTCCCGAGAACCAACTCTTTGCTCTTTCTTTCAAGGTGAATGGAAAGAGTCTAAGATGAATAGCATCATCACTAATACCATTCATCTTTATCATATTACAAATCTCAAGAAAACTTTGCAAATGACCAATTATATCTTCATGATCATGCCCATAAAAGAGAATTTGTTGTGCTATGTTGATCAAAGTTGGCTTAAGCTCAAAGTTGTTACCATTCACTACAGGTATGGCTATACTAGAACCTACTTCTGCAGTGGGCACAACATACTCCCCAAGAGCACATTTTGTTGGACCTTCTAGCACTTCTTCTTCACTATTAGTCAAAAAGTCTAAATTAATTGCTTCCTCAAAAAATTTTGTCTTTTTGTCTTTCCCTTTCTTCTCTTTCTAAACTTAGTCTTTCTCTTCTAGCTTTGTTGTTTGCCCCACACTGCCTTTAGATTTTTGGATTATTATCTTCTAAAATTGCATGTGGTTTACTGTGCATAAATCTCTAGCAGAGAATGGAATTAAAAATAATAAAATGAAAGCTCCAAATTAATAGTATCTCTGAATTTTACCATTCACTACAGGTATGGCTATACTAGAAACTACTTTTGTAGTGGGCACAACATACTCCCCAAGAGCACATTTTGTTGGACCTTCTGGCACTTCTTCTTCACTATTAGTCAAAAAGTCTAAATCAATTGCTTTCTCAAAAAATTTTGTGTCTTTTTTTCTTTCCCTTTCTTCTCTTTCTAAACTTAGTCTTTCTCCTCTAGCTTTGTTGTTTGTCCCACACTGCCTTTAGATTTTTGGATTATTATCTTCTAAAATTGCATGTGGATTACTGTGCATAAATCTCTAACAGAGAATGGAATTAAAAATAATTAAATGAAAGCTCCAAATTAATAGTATCTCTGAATTTTAATGTAATCAAATTGTTGCCTTCCCCGACAATGGCACTAAAACTTGCCATTAGTGTTGTAAGAGTATTATTGTTGTGTTGGTGTGCAAAAATACTACTATGTCCTGCAAATGTACGACATCATAACACATAGTATAGTAGGATTATAAGTATTATCTCTAAAGGGAAGGCATTGCTTGAGTAACTTAAATTCAATTCAACTATTGTATGGAAATTACCAAATGCCAACAATATAATTACCAAATTAAACTAATTCAACTAATTACTCTTAATCGAATTCTAAACAATCAATAATAAGAGAGTAGGATTAGGGTTTACTAGAGTTCATCTGATGGTCTAATTAATCAATTCAATCAAGCTCACTTCCTATATCTTAAATATATAAGTATCATAAAATTCATCCACTTCTCTCTCAAGCAAGGAGAATATGATTGGGTAAAGCTTTATCCTCTATTTTCATGACAATTAAATTATGCTTAATCCAATTTAACAAGATATCACCTTTAGATCTCTAAGTAATTAACTTATCTCTAAGCTAATCACCTAAAGTTCTTGATTACACATCCAAAGTCATACTTAACTCTCGCTTATTGTACAATTTAATAGATTTTAACAATTGGTGGCCAATCAATTGCTAATAATTAATCCAAAACCAACAAATCAAAGATTTAAGAAATACTTCTATATGTATATTTAAATAATCAAAAACCCATTATCCAAATGTCCAAATCCACCTATTCCCATAAGGAGATTAGTTACCCATAATAAAACTTGAAAAAAAAATCAAAAGATCTACTAATCTTAATTACAATATCTATCAATCTATGTAAAAATAACCATAAACAACAATAACAAGAGAAAACGAAAGAATAAACCAAATGAATGCTCTCAATCTTGCTAAGATGACTTTTTTTATCTTCAAAAGTTGTCAACTTTGTAGAAAATTCTTTTGAAAAGCTTAATTCTCTCTCTCTTTTGGCTTGGATCCCCAAATTTGCCAAGAATGGTAAAAGTTAGGTTAGCCCCCTTTGAAATGACTAAAAAATATATATTTATACTCTGTGACATATGTCCCTTGGATGCAGTTGGGTTTTCTTTGCAATTTTTCTCAAAATTTGCATTTTCAGCTCTTTTCAGATATGCACAAGCGTGTGTGCCTAATCAGCACACCCATGCCAAAGTGGACCTCATGACTCTATGTCGAAAATATATGCATGGGTATGTTGTTTGGATTTGGCATGCCCGTCCTAATAAAATTGCTTATAGACATCTTTGTTTCTTCTATATTTTTTGGATGGGCATGTTCTTTGGAGTGACATGCCCATGCAGAAAAGTTTGCTACTAGATCTCTTTACTTTTTGGCTCACAACTCTAATTTCTTTAACATGGGAATCTGGGATAATCAGCACGTCCATGCTGACCACAATGCTTTTAAATTTCACCCTTTTATTCATTTAATGCTCTATTTTTTACATCTTATGCCACCAAAATATTATATCTACAAATAAAAGTGCTTTCCCTCATAAAAACATCTAAAATCCATAAAGAACAACACAAAATGGGCATCTTTTCAATCCTAATTCAATGGTAAGCACGGGTTCATCAATGCCATATCAGCACTACATGTTTCACTTATTCTCTTCTCTATTTTTAAAGTAAATTGTGTCAAAACTCCTCAGATTTTACTTATCCCTAAATTTCAATTTATAACAAATATTTTCTTTTCTATTTTTATAGACAAACTCCATTTTTTGTTTTTTAGAGGAATAATACATTTTTTGGCCCTTTAGCTTTATGTATTTTGCGTATTAAGCCTTTGAACTTTTATTTGTTAATATTGAGACCCTTAACTATACGGTAAGTGACATTGAGCCCTTTATGATAGCAATTATATGCATCATTTTCACGCACTGTCAATCAAGGGCCTTAATGCGCAAAATACAAAAAGTTTAGAGGCAAAAAAATGCATTATTTCTCAACTTTTCATCGAAATGCACCATTTTGCTCAAGAGCCACACGAATTGATAGTAATTGAAAACACACATTTAAATTGTGTCAAAAAAGGGCTTAATATTACCAACATATATAGTTGATGAGCTCAATATCACCAAATAAAAGTTTAGGGGCTTAATGCGCAAAACACTTAAATTTTAGGGGCCAAAAAATTTATTTTTCCTTTTTAAAATAAAATTGGTTTTTATTATCAATTTCATCTTTTTTCTAACTATAAATATATTTTATGCAGTTTCACATAATTTTTTATGCAATTCAGAGAGGAAGAATGACATAGTTATGGGTTTGGGAATCATCTTTTGTGATCATAATGGACGGTTTTGGCTTGCACATTTAAATCTATTAAGGCAAACTAGTCTCTTATTGTTGCCGAAGCTATGGCCATTGTTTTTTTGTCGTAATTTATGGTTGATCTTTGTTTCAATATTTTATTATTGGAATCAGATTGCAAGGTACTAATTGATATGTTGAATGATTGTTTTATTCATAGGAATGAATTTGGAGCTATCCTTAAAATTTCTTAATCTAAGTACTATCCATGGATATAAATGGTGTTTTATTCCTTGTTCTTGTAACAAAGTGGCTTGTTATCTTGAAAATTTTGGAGATTTTGAAGATAATGTTTCTATTTGGGTAGATAATTGGCTTTCTCCTATTTCTCATTTTACTTCATTAGATGCTTCTTTGTCTAATGGCTCTTTCTCTTTGCTTACAGCGAGTTCAGGTTTTTCTCTTAATTCAGATCATAAGTTAGGTGTACGGGGTAGAACCACTAGTCAGGTGATAAAGCTACATTTACATATTATTTTTTTGATATTCTAGTTGTAATTTTATATTCTTATCAATTGAATATGATTATTTTATGTTTATGAAAGCTAGAACATCTATTATCTCAAGAGTGGCCTTAAAAGTAGAAATAAGATTTTATTTTGGTTGGAAATTACAGAAAGTCAAAAGAAAAGAGATGCAAAAAAAAAGGAGAATCAAAAGGCTCAGAAACCTAATCAATTTGTTTAGTACGGTCATGAAAGATCACCTTGCATAGTTGTGCCCTTGAAGTCTACATTGCTTGCAAAAAAATTGAAGACCTATGAAGAATTAAAATGCACGGCTGTGTAGATCAAGGCATATGTCCATGCATCTTAAAACTCTTCTATTTGAAAGAAGGAAGTCCAAAGATTAAGGAAGAAGGATTATGCATGGCCATGTAAGTTAAGTTTCATGCATGTGCATGTGATATACTAGCTGCCTAATGCGAATCTACTCCTAGTTTTTCCCTAATACTAATCATACTCATATTGAGACTTTGTAAGATCACTATATAAGTAGCCTCCAACCCTTATTCTCATCGTCTTTTGTATTCTTCAAGTTCTCTATTTCATTTTTAGTTTTCTTTTGAGGAAAAGGAGAAGGAGGCTAACTTTGGAGAGATTCAAGCAATCTAAGAGCTTTATTCAATCCATTACCATGTTCATGTTCAACTCTTCTTTTAATTTGTTTTTGTTTCTATTTCTATTATGAGAAACTAAACCCTATATCGTGGTTAGATTTTTTCTTTTAATTATCCTATGGTAAACTAAATGTTAATTTATTCAGTTTTCATTCTCTTTGATTTTTTTATTATCTCTGTACTTAATACTTGTAATTGCCTGATCAATAATTGCTTGATTTAAGATATTATGTGATGTAGCAAGAATAGAAGTATAAAATTAGTTCATGTAGATAGTAACCTTAAGGGATTTTTACTTAGAGATGAGAAAAATACTGTGTTGTTTAAAGATTTTCACAAATCATAAAGAGTTGAATTAATTCTTGTGATCACGAGAGTAGACATAAGGTTATCAATATTAGTTTTATATCTTAAGAGAGCATAAAACTTAATTTAGGAAGATTAAATCAATAATAAAAAGAAATAAAATTAGGTTAATAGTCTATACATACTATAGGAAATCAATTGAAAAAAATTATAATGCTATGACCCTTAATATAAAAGTTAGCAAATTTAATTTAGTTTGTCTTTTTTAATTTATCTCAAATTAAATACTTTTCCAAATAATAAATAATTTAGTGGTTTGGTACTTATGTTTTATTTTTATTCATAGGAACGATACTCTACTCACTCTATATTACATGTATGCAATATTCTACACTTGTATTAGGTTTAAATTTAACACAATAAGTTTTTGGCGCAACTATAGTGCAAGGCGAAATAATGTCAATATCAATAAAATTGAATTTTAATTATTTTGGAACTTATTTTTGATTCATTTTTTTCTCCTTTCCTTGAATGATTTTGCGTACATGCGTAGCAACGTTAATGCATAACTCGCAACATATAATCATGAAATAAAAAAGCTTTCTAGAAGAAGAGATAAGCAAAGAAGAGAAATAATGTGAAGGGAACAAGAGGAAAGGACCCAAGCTACAAATGTTGAAGAAAAAGAAGAAGAACTTAAAGATTTATCCGAATAAGAAGAGTTAGAAATGGGAGACAACATTATGCAATGGACTCTTAAGGATTATGCCTTACCATCGATTAAGACTCAACCAAGCATCACAAGGCCCCCAATTCAAGAAAACTCATTTGATCTCAAGCCTACACTTATCTTAATGGGCCAACAATCTCTATTTTATGGACTAAATCATAAAGACGCAAATGCTCATTTAGCTAATTTCTTGAAAATTTATGAAACCTTCAATATGAATGGAGTTTTAGATGATAATATTAGGTTGTGATTATTTCCATTCTTTCTAAGGACAAAGCTAAAGATAGGATTAATTCAAGAGCATCAGAATCTATTACAACTTGGGATCAACTTGTAACTACCTTCTTAGCCAAATTCTTCCCGCTTGGGAAAATAGCTAAGTTGAAAAAACAACATCACCAGCTTCACACAATGTGATATAGAAACCTTATATGAAGCATGTGAAAGATTCTAATATTTATTTAAAAAAAAAAGTGTCCACATCACGAAATTATTGATTGGTTACTGATTGAAACATTCTATGATGGATTGAGCCCAATTGTTAGAGGAACTATAGATACAACAACTAGGGGAGTAATAATGAAAAAAAATCCTTTTGATACATATGATCTTATAGAAGAAATTGCTATAACTAGACCCTAGATTGAGGTTAGATTGTTTGAATTTAGTTTTTAATTCAACTCTTCTTTTAATTCAATTTTTGTTTCAATTTCTATTATGAGAAACTAAACTCTAAATTGAAGTTATATTATTTTAATTAAGTTTTTGTTTCAATATCTATTATGAGAAACTAAACCTAGATCTAGGTTAGATTGTTCTTTTAATTATCCTATAGTAAACTTAATGTTAATTTAATTCAGTTTTCATTCTCTTTTATTATTTTATTATTTATGTGCTTAATGCTTGTAATTATCTAGTCAATAATTGCTTGATTTAAGATATTATATGATGTAGCTAAAGTGAAAATATAATATTAGTTCAAGGATATAGTAACCTTAAAGGATTTTTGCTTAGAGATAAGAAAAATGCTTAGAATGTTTTTTAAAGATCTCCACAAATCTTAAAGAATTGAATAATTCTTGTGATCACGAGATTGAACATAAAGATTAATATCAATACTAGATTTATATCTTAAGAGAAAATAAAAATTAATTTAGGAATATTCAACTAATAATCAAAGGAAACAAAATTAGATTAATAATTTAGACAAAACATAGGATTGAAAAAAAAAAGTTTAGCATTGTGACTGTCAATATAGAAGTTAGTAAACTTAATTTAGTTTATCTTTTTAATTTATCTCAAATTAATTGTTTTTCAAAATAATAAACAATTTTGTAGTTTCACTACAAGAATATAGCGGATTACTGAGAGAATTTTACTAAGAGAATATTATTTGTTGATAATACCGAGAAAATACCAAGAAAAAATATTTAAAAAGCACAATAGAAAAAATACCGATAGATTATTGATAGAATAATGATAGAAACATTCACCGACAAAAAATTTGTTGATAATTATGGTGACAGATGATGGCCAGTGCAGTTACCGACAAAATTTACAGACAAAAGTATATTTTTCTTGGTACTACCGACTAAAAAAATATTTTGTCAGTAAATGAATCCAATAAATATCATATATTTAGACTTTTACTGAGAGAAAAATATTTCTCTCGGTAAATAATAGACATTTATCGAGAAAATAATGTTTCTGTAGGTAGTATCGACAAAAATAATTTTCTGTCGATAAATGAATAGTCCAATATAATATTTATAAAGGATATTTATTGAGAATTTTACTAAGGGAAAAATATTTCTCTCAGTAAATTATAAATATTTACCGAGAGAAATGTATTTCTCTCAAGAAATAATAGATATTTACCCAAAGAATGACATTTTTGTCGATAGTACCGACAGAAATAACTTATTGTTGGTAAATGAATAGCACAATATAATATTTATAAATGATATTTATTTATCGAGTACTTTACCGAGAGAAACAGATTTCTCTTTATAAATAATAAACATTTAGCGAGAGAAAATAATTTCTCTCAGTAAATATTAGACATTTACCGATAAAAGAGTATTTTTCTCGATAATCTTACCGAGAAAAAATTATTTCATAGTAGATACTGACTGCAATTTATATCTATCAGTAAATGTATAGTCTCATTTCAATTGAAAAGCTCTTCTTTTGAGACATTTACCGACATATACATTATGTCGGTATTACAAGAGAGTACTTATTCTCTCGGTAACTAAATAGTAAAATGATAAAATTTTTACCGTCAATTATTAGTCATTTACCGAGAGAATATTCTCTCTAGGTAATACCGACGGAAAGTCATTTCTATGGGTGAATGCATAATGCCAGTTCAATAAAAAAAAAACTCTGCTTTTGAGATACTTACCAACAGATATTTATTTTTATCGGTATTAGCAAGAGATTAATTAATCTCTCGGTAACAAAATAGTAGAATGGCAAAATTTTTACAACCATTTTTAGCCATTATTTTATCTCTCGGTAACAAAATAATAGAATAATTTTTCTCTTGTTATTACAGATGAAAATTTTCTTCTATCGGTAAATTGATAGTCTCAGTCAATCAATTAGTTAACTGTAGGTCAAACCTTTACCGACAGAAACTTATTTCTCTCGGTAAATTTACCTATAGAAAATTTTATCTCTCTGTAAATTTACCGACAGACACTTATATCTATCGATTTTAACATGAACCCTAATTTTTTTTCCTTTTTCCCCATTTTTTTCGATCCCCTCTGCTTCCTCTTCTGTGGTTCCTTTTTCCCCATTATTTTTCCCTTATCTCTGCCAAATGTGGATTTCATTGCATGAAGAAGAAGAAGAATAAGAAGAAGAAGGAGGAGGAGGAGGAGGAGGAGAAAGAAAGAGGTATTTATTTCAAAATTTTTTAATTTTTGTTAAATATTGTTATTGATTTTAATTTTTGTATTTAGTTTTTTAGTTATTTTTATTTATAATAAATTTTGCATTATGTGTTGGGATTGTTTAGAGTATAATAGTTCAGGTTGATTATTCATATTTATTTGTTAATTATTTGAATTTTTAAGGTATTTTGGAATATGTTTTAGGGTAGTTTTATATTTTTACAAAAATATATCTGAAAAAAAAAATAATTTAAGATTGTTATATTTAATATTAATATTATTTTAGGAAATCTAAAAATTTGTGTAAAATATTTCAAAATTTTATTGGTATTTTGAAAAGTATTTAGGTTTTTATATATTGTTTAGCATATTTTTATTAAATTTTTAAAAATTATAGTAAATTTTTTATTTGATTTTCGAAAAAAAAAATAAAAAAATTAGATAATATTTTATGGAATTTCAAAATTGTTATTGGCATTTATAGTATTATTTTAGGGTTTTAGATTTTTGTATAATTTTTTTAAATAAATAGGTAGATTGAATTAATTTTATAAATTTCAGAAAAAAATAATTTTTAAGGTTTTTTAATGCACAAAATATTTTTTTTAGAAAAATTTAAAAAATTTATATATTTTTTAAATTTTTTGTAAATATAAATATTTTAGGCTGTTTGATTGTAGTTGGGATTTTTTTAAAATTTATAAAAAAAATTTAGTAAATTAGATTTAATTTAATAAATTTCAGAATGAAAAAATATAAAATTTTAAGTTTTTTTAATGGTTATAAAATATGTTTTAGAGAAATTTAAAACTTTTGTTATATTTAAGATTTTTTTTTGTTATTAGAAATATTTTAGAGTTTTTGATTTTTATTAAGGTATTTTTTATTTTGAAAAATTATTTGAGTTATTTTTATAAATTTTAGAATTTCATTGCATATAAAAAATTAATTTGCCATCTAAAATAGAAAATATTTTAGAGAAATTAAAATTTTTTGTTATAATTTTTAAACTTTTTTGGTAAATAGAAATAATTTAGGATTTGGATTTATTTTAGGTATTTTTATGATTTTTTAGTAATTTTTATATTTTCATTAAAAAATTATATTTTTTATATTTTTTCAAAATTTTAGATTTAGTGTAAAGGTGTACAATTTAGAGTATATTTTGTGATTTTATAGATTTTTAGCTAATTAATTTTATGAATTAAAAATTTTGATTATATTATTAATTAAAAGTATTTGTTTTATTTTAGTAATTATTAAGTTGTAGTTAAACAATTAAATATTAATTATATATATGCTTAACAATAGAAAATTGTGAATTTTTTGTGAATTTTTTTATTAATATTTTACATTGTATTTGTACTTGGGTTATTATATATATATATATATGTTATATATATATATATATATATATATTTGTTCATTTTTATAGATTGAATAAGTTTATGTATTTTCATAATTTGAGTGAAAAATAAGAACAATATTTAATAATAATTCGAACTTAATAATTAAAAACGATATAATGAAATCTATTTTATTTTATTTTAAATTTAAAAAAATCCCAAATATACAAATCCACTAGAAAATGACAATTTAATTTTTTATTTATAATTTGCTGATATTTAAAGTATAATTAAAAGAATATCTTGATTTTAAATTTATAATATAAATTGGAAAAGTTAAAAAAATTAATAAATTTAAAATCAAGATATTCTTTAATTATACTTTAAATATTTTGAATTCTAAATTACCCTTATATTAATTTAGAATTTTAAATTAATTTTTATAGACCTATGAAATTTCATAATATGTAATAAATAATATTTAAATGTGACAAGAGCATATATTTAGACCTATAAAAATTCAAAATATAAGGGTAAAATATAAAAAGGCTACGTTACTTAAATATTGATTGTTAACGCATTTATTTTGAATAAATATAATTTAAAAATAAACCTTAGTACCCGTTTGGTGAGTTACTCATTTTTTTTAAAAAAAATGAGAACTCACTAAATTGTTCCATTTAGACAGTTTAGAAATAATAATATATATCTATTGGGTCATTAATATTAATGTGAGACATAATAGTATGCAAGTTAAGTAGAAAACTCATAGTATTTCTTATTTTATTCTCTAAGTGCATACCAAATAATATAAATATTCAAAAATTAAAAATTTTGAATATTTATTATATTCGACGTAGTGTACTTGGAGAACCTAAGGGAAATGCGGCCGAATTTTCTTCATAATTTTATAAAAAGTCTTGCATTAAGTTAAATAAGATATATATTGTATTTCTGAATAGGTTAGGGTCGTACCCTTTATGAAGGAGAAATAAGGAGATTTAATTCCTATGATTTAATTCCACTGTCTTATTTGTATACATAGGTAAACAGAATATAATACATAGTTGGATGTATGAACGACTCAATCCAGATCGCACTCTTTGTATGACCTTTGTTAATGGGTTATAAGAGTTTAATGCTTTTGCATCTAGTCAAAGGGATTATATACAAGGCAATAAGATTCGTTGTTCTTGCATAAAATGTCAACATCGTAGATTTCGAGAAGTAGATAAAGTAAAATATCATTTAGTGAAATGGGGTTTTATACTGAATTATTTTTCAATTGGAGTATGCATGGTGAAAAGAATATAGTCGACCAATCTATTCGACAATAATATAGTACAATTGAATCTACCTTTGAAAATCCATACCAAAAACTGGTATATGATGCAGTTGAGCCTAATGTGTTTGATTGGGGCATGCCAAATATTGGTGTACCTGAAACTAGTGAGGTTCATCAAGAACAACATGATGAGACTCCTAACATTAAGGCTCAATGGTTCTACAATTTGTTGAATTCGCTGGATATAGAGGTGTGGCCTGGGTGTCAAAATATACTAAGCTATCTACCATGGCTTGTTGTTTGAATATGAAGTCTGAGCAGCATATGTCCAAAAAAGTCTTTCGATCAATGGATCCAATTTATTAAAGAGATAATACCCGAGGATAATGAAATATTTGATAGTATCTACCAAATAAAAAAATTTGTTTAGGCGCTTGGCTTGCTAGTAAAAACTATTGATTGCTGCAAAAATGGGTGTATGTTATATTGGGGTGAATATGCAGAAGATAGATTATGTAAGTTTTGTAACAACCAAGATTCAAACAGAGTCAGGTTACAGGCAGGCAAAAGTTTGTGCCTTTTAAAAGAATGTATATTTTCCTCTCAAACCTAGACTTCAAAGATTATATGCTTCAAATGTTACTATAGAACTCATGAGATGGCATTATGAGCATGAGCAAGAAGATGGAGTCATGTGCCATCCCTCGGATTCTGAGGCATGAAAGCATTTCAACTTATTACATCCTGATTTTGCAGCTGAATATCGTAATGTTAGGTTGGTCTTTGTACTGATGGTTTTCAGCCTTTTGGGTCATCAGGACAACAGTTGTAACATCCAAATGACCCTGGGCTTACGGCCCGGCCATTTCACCCATCTCGCTTCAAGGGACTGCTACAGTGTCATTTCCCCTCACGGTTCTACAGCAGGATTTGTCCTTAAGGCTTATGACCCAGTCTTTTAACCCTAGGTATTTGGCCCAATTAAGGGTCGCCTCCCTCGTTTCGATCCCAAGACCTCCTTAAGAGAGTCTTTTTCACTAAACGAATACCATTTCTTCTAGTTTTAAATAAATGTAACACCCTTATACCCTATACATATATAATACACACACCTAGTATATGTAGAATACACATATATGGTACAAAAATATCACGACTCGGTTTAAAAAAATTCACATTTTTTATTTAAAATTTTAAATACTAAATATATAAAATTAAGTAGTATATAAATATTCTTTACTTGTTATATGAACTCAAAATAAATATTTTATATGAAAATCTCTGAAAAAAATTCGCCAGAGTTTTATCTGTAATTTGAACATCTCAAAATTTAGCAAAACACAACTTGCATCAAAAAACACTCCCAAATAATTTCAAATCACCATTTCACCCATACTCCTCAATTTCACCAAGTTTCTCAAATATTTATATATATATATATATATAATTTAGAACACATTTAAACCTCCATTTCAAATAACTTAACCCAAACATTCTTTATAGTTTACAATACATAAAATAAAAAAACATAATATAATATGCATAATATCCAAAGTATACAATAACATAAAATATATACATGCTGCTGACAGTATTTCTGATTTTGATATCAACTCTACAAGCACAACCACAAATCTAGACTTGACCTGGTCTAGAAGAACTCTCTGGCTCAGCCGAATCTATCCTGTCACCTGTGCAATGTAAACAATCGCGCTAAGCCAAAAGCCTAGCGATAAAAACTGATAATAATAAAACTCAAATGCAATGTCAATGCATAATGCATATGGATATCACATCATTCCATTTTCTCATACTTTTCAAATAATTCACAATCCACAATTCATATAAAAACAAACACAAGCTGGGGCCAAAGATAACTAATATGTTATTCAAATTTCAGAGTTACTATTTTTGTCTATAATAAAACTATGTGTCTAGCCCCAAAGGTAAAATATCAATATAATAGTCCAACTAGGTCTGAGTTTACGACCCGGTCTTTTCACCCAGCCCAGTTTCAAGGACTTATTTCTGAGGCTTGTGACCCGAAGGTCAATAAAAAACATGTCGTCAAACACAGAACTCTAAAAATTGAATAACATACTAGGCACACAATTTATTCACATTTCTCATTATCAATCTCTTTCTCATTGTCACATAATCAAGTTTGGCACATTGCCTTATTTTCTCATCTTTTTCTCACTTTTCTCATTTTTCTCATTTTTTTCATTTATATCGATATCAATTCATTTCATTATGTTTTCACATATCTCATTACATTATACCACATTTTTGCATTTACAACACATTACCCAATTACTTTGGGTATTTTCACATAATTCACATATTAATCACATTTAATATAATCTAGCCAATACCAATGGTTTTTTAATAATGCACTTAATACATACACAACAAATGGCATTACCCAAACACTTTGGGTCATTTTCACATAGTATACATATTTCACATTTTACACAATTTAGCCATTATCAATTGTTTTTCACAATGCATTTAACACATATATGACATTACAAATGTCATAGCACATTATTCATACATAATCAATGTATCAAGTAGCTTAACACATTTTCCAACCAAAATGTGTTAAGCCCAAATGTCATGCAAACATAACCAATGTATTCAAAGTTTGTACTTACCTCAAATAGTAACCAAAACAAGCTTAAAACAACCTCCAATCCTATCCTTCCAACTTGCCCTTCACCACTTGGATGAAGCAAATCAACCTTCCTCAATGCCTAAACTAAATGTGATAACAAATAATCAATTAGCATCACATTTAATGGCATTTCCAATATTAAACCCTAATTAAACATCACTCTTATACAAAATCCCAAAAATTTAGCCTTTCCTTTTAACATTAGAATTCCATTCTATTATATTTAAATTAGTGTTTTAAATCTATTTATATTATTAAAAATATATTTAATACATTTAAATCATTTATATTACAAAAATAGACTCTTATACACAAAATTCTAAAATGGCATAACCTTCCCCCATTGAAGGTTTTCTATTCCAACACAATCTATTAATCATTTGAAGCTTATATTCATCACTTATATCACCAAACAACAAGATTAAACCAATAAAATTATACAATTCAACAACTTTGAATAAATCATTTTCCAAAATTCTAAATCACACTTTCATTCTCAAACTCCAACTAAACACAACCAAATCCAATATTTGACTTTACAATACTTATTTAAGCACCAAAACAACTCATTTAGAATCAATTTTTACAATTAAAAATTATGATTTCTCAAACCCTAAAAGTCCATAACCCTAAATTCTCTCTCTTCACCATTCTTTATCCAAATTCAACCATTTCTTCAATCAAACCATAAAATAATTAATAACTATCCAAAATAACTTTATACACACCAATTCCAACAGTTATAACATACTACTTAAAAATCCAACATCTCACATATTTAAAATTTTTATGGAAATCCAAAGAAAAAACTAAAGACTTACTTTTTCAAGTGGAAATCACTAAAAATCCTCTTTAAACCTTTGAAATCCTTCAATTGTTGGAGCTAAGAAGAAGAAAAATTCTTGAGCTTTCTCCTTTGGTGGTTCGACCAAGAAGAAGAAGAAGAAGAAGACTATTTTTTTTCTTTCCTTTCATCTTTTAATTATAACCATATATATATTATAATAATTTAATAAATAATTATTTAATTATTTATTAAAGAAATTAAAAGACTAAAAACTCATCATCCATTCAAAAATAATTTATTTTTGAATTATTTTATTAATTTTAAATTTCTAAAATTTATTTACAAAAATACCATTGGACTTTGACTTTTTTTAAAAAGTATTGACTTTATATGTTATATATATTCCACTTTTTAATTTAAAATCTCTTCATTTTTCATTTAAAATTATTAATTTAATTTGTCCTATTAAATTATAATTTATTTTATCAAATTTTTAAAAATTAAAATTTTTTAAAAATTTAGGATATTACAATTCTCTCCCTTTAAAATAAATTTCGTCCTCGAAATTACCTAGTGTAAAGTCTAGAATAATTGGGGATACTGACTCTGTATCATTTGCTCACTCTCCCATGTAGCCTCCTCAGTGGCATGATTCCTCTAAAGGACTTTCACAAGTGGCACCCTCTTATTCCTCAATTCTTTAACATCTCGTGCTAAAATCGCCACAAGTTCTTCCTCGTAAGTCAGATCTGGACTCACCTCAATGGACTCCACTGACAAGATATGAAATGGGTCAGACCTGTATCTCCGAAGCATTGAGACATGGAAGACATTATGAATTCGATCCAACTTAGGCGGCAAAGCAAGTCTATAGGCCATTGGTCTAACTCTTTCCAGTACCTCATAAGGTCCTATGAAACGAGAACTCCATGCAACCTCACTATCTCACTGATATACAGCTCAGCCAACCTCTCAAGAGAATATTTCATCCGAACTGAAAGAAAATGAGTTGTTTTCATCATCCGATCAACTATCACCCAGATTGCATCATGCTTCTTCTGGGTCAAAGGCAGTCAAATCCATCGTCACTCGCTCCCATTTCCACTCCGGCACTGATAAAGGTTGGAGCAACCTTGAAGGAACCTGGTGCTTAGCCTTCACTCTCTGGCAAGTGAGACATCTAGATACAAACTCTGCTATGTCCCTCTTTCTACCTGACCACCAATAATGTTGCTTCATGTCCTAATACATCTTGGTACTCCCAGGGTGCATAGCATAAAGTGACTGATGTGCTTCCTCTAATATCCTCCTTTTCAATTTTGCATCATCAGAAATACATAACCTATCTCTGTAGCGTAGACTGCCATCATCCCTAACATAAAAGTCTCAACTCTCCCCCTTCTGACAAACCAACACAATCTTCTAGACTCTCTCATCTGCCAACTGAGCCTCCCTAATATGATCCAACAAGATTGGCCTCAACTGCAACTGAGCCATCAAAGCACCATCATCACAAGACTCAAATCTGGCATGCAATGCTCTCAACTCAACAAGCAACGAGAGTGAATAAGCAGTCAAACCTGCCAAAGATTTTCAAATCAATGCATCAGCAACAACATTTGCCTTGCCAGGATGATAATCAATCAAATAGTTGTAGTCTTTCATCAACTCTAACCATCATCTCTGTCAAAGATTCAACTCTCTCTGAACACCCAGATACTTCAAACTCTTATGATCAGTATAAATGAAGCATTTCTCCCCATATAAGTAAGTCGCCAAATCTTCAAGGCAAAAACTATAGCTGCTAATTTCAAATCGTGCATCAAGTAATTTAGCTCATGCAGCTTCAACTGTCGAGAGGCATAAGCAATGACTCTACCCTCCTGCATCAGAATATAACCTAAACTACTATGTGAAGCATCACTGTAAATCACATAAGGTTTACCTTCCATAGGGGTGGTAAGGACAGGAGCCTGAGTCAACATCTTCCTTAGCTGATCAAAACTTGCCTGACACCGATCTGACACAAATCTAACTCCTTTTCAAAGTAATTTGGTGAGTGGAGTAGCTATCATAGGAAAAACTTTCACAAATCGATGATAATAGCCTGCCAAACCTTGAAAACTTCTAACTTCTGTCACAGTTTTTGGTGGACTCCAATTCAAAATAGCCTTAACTTTACTTGGATCAACTCTAATACCCTCTGCTGAAATCACATGACCTAGAAAAGCTACCTGATCAAGCAAGAACTCACACTTAGATAGCTTAGTATACATCTGCTTCTCTCTCAGAGTCTGCAATACAATCCGTAAATGCCTATCATGATCCTTCTCATTATGCGAATACACCAAAATGTCATCAATGAAGACCACCACTAATTGATCTAAATATGGCCTAAACACCCTGTTCATCAAATCCATAAAAGCTGTTGGTGCATTCGTCAATCCAAAGGGAATCACCAAAAACTCATAATGCCCATACCTTGTGCAAAAAGCTGTCTTGGGTACATCCACATCTCTGACTCTCAACTGATGGTACCCCGATCTTAGATCAATCTTAGAGAATACTGCTGCTCCCTTTAACTAATCAAAGAGATCATCTATCCAAGGTAATGGATACTTATTCTTGATGGTCACCTTATTCAACTGCCTATAATCAATACATAATCTCAAGGTGTCATCCTTTTTCTTCACAAACAAAACAGGTGCTCCCCAAGGAGACACACTAGGGCGAACGAACCTTTTATCTAACAACTCCTGCAACTGTACCTTCAACTCTTTCAACTCAGCAGGTGCCATACGATAAGGAGTAATAGAGATAAGATTGGTACCAGGCAATAAATCAATATTAAACTCCACCTCTCTCTCGGGAGTTAACCCTAACAATTCATCAAAAAAAATATTTGGAACCTCGACAACTGTAGGTATACTATCAAGCTGGGACCCCACTACTCTAGTATCTGCTACATGAGCAAGATATGACTCACATCCCTTCTGAATCATCCTCCTAGCATAAATAGCTGAAATAAACATGGATAAAAGATACCTTTGCTCACTAGAAATCATCACATCCCTACCATTACGTGTTATCAGAGTAACACATTTCTTCTGACAATATACCACAGCCCCATGCTTAGATAACCAATCCATGCCCAGAATCAGATCATACTCCCTGAAAGGTATCTCAATTAGGTCACCGAGAAACTCCTCATCCTAAATAACAACTGGACTATCTCGGTACACCCTGCTCACCATAACACTATGCCCTAAAAGATTTATGACTAAAACATCAAATCCTATGACTCAGAATACAAATCACTCATAAGCAAGATGGATGCACTGATGTAAGAATGAGTAGACCCAGGGTCTAATAATGCATGAATTAAAGTACCAAATAAAGTAGAAGTACTAGCAATAACTGCTGAAGCATCTAGCTGCCTCTGCATCACATAAACCCATTGTGATGGCCCTGCCTCATCTAATCTACCTCCAACTATAGAACCTCCTCTCAGACTAGTCCCAGGTCGACCACCTCTACCAAAACTTCTGCCACCATGACCCACTCTAACACTGGGTCGAGAAGCTGCAGTATCTGCCTATCTATCCTTTGGTGGCTTTGGACAATCTCTGATAAAATGGTCTGTGACCCACATCTAAAACACACTGCTGAAGCGCCTCTCCTCCAGCAGACACCTCCGTGTGCTTTATCACAATGAACAAAAGTAGGTGGTGCAGGCCTCTAAGCCACTAGGGTCGGAGGTGCCTCTGTCTCTATCTCTGATATTGTACTGACCTGCCAGACTGCCCCTGGCTCCTACTGAACCTCTGAAAATATCCCCATCAGCCTCTCTTCATTGATGAAGACCCTACCTCACTCTGGGGTCTCCTAACTCTGGTCTCCTCAACCCTGGCAGCTACTGCAAGACCCTGTGCTCTCTCTCTACACTCCTGGCAGCCACAACCAACTGAGAAAAGTCTTGATGCCGAGAGCCTTCTATGATACACATGACAGAGGATCTCAGTCCCTCCTTAAACCTCCTGCACCTATCAATCTAGTCAGAAATGATCCCACCAGTATAATAATTTAACTGGATAAACTCGATCTCATACTCTGTCACTGTCCTGATATCCTGTCTCATACTTAGAAACTCCATCTTCTTTGCATCCTTATACTCCCTCGGAGTATACTTCTGCTCAAATTCCCGTAGGAAATTATCATAAGTCAAAACTGGTGAATCAACTAAAGCATGTGGAACCATCTTTCACCACTCATAGGCATCCCTCTACAACAGAGATCTAGCATAATCAAACTTCTCCTCTGGACTGGCTTGTAGTTGGATAAACACTCTCTGGACCCTGTTTAGCCACCACTCTGCTACAGCAGGGTCTATAGTACCAACAAAGTCCTCAGCTCCAAATTTTCTCAGCTTATCATACTTCCTCACCGGCAACTACGGCTGCGGCTGCGGTGACGGCGGTGGCTGCTAAACTGGAGCCTGCCTCAACAGCTCTACAATATGTCGTCCCCAGCCAGGTGGAATCTCATCGGCTACTGGTCTCACAGGCACAGAAATAGACACCTCACCAGCAGACTCAACTCTTACTCCATCTCTACCCTCATCAGGAGCCATACTCTCTACACTACCCTCTGCAGACTGATGCATCCGAGATGTCATAACTACCTATATCTGCAAACACAGCAGAAAATTACTATATCAAAGATCAGAAATTGCCAGTGCCAATTCATGTATTACAATTGAAAACTATTTTTAAATCCCCCATTTTCTCTCTCTATCAACCCACCTAGCTCAAGAACCTCAAACCTAGGCTCTGATGTCAAAATAAATGTAACACCCTTATACCCTATACATGTATAATACACACACCCAGTATATGTAGAATACACATATACGGTACAAAAATATCACGACCAGGTTTAATAAACATTTTAACATTTCTTATTTAAAATTTCTAATACTAAATATATAAAATTAAATAGTATATAAATATTCTTTACTTGTTATAGGAACTCAAAATAAACATTTTATATGAAAATCTCTGGAAAAAATTTGCCAGGATTTTGTCTGTAATTTAAACATTTCAAAATTTAAAAAAACACAACCTGCATCAAAAAACACTCCCAAATAATTTCAAATCACCATTTCACCCATACTCCTCAATTTCACCAAGTTTCTCAAATAATAATTTAGAGCACATTTAAACCCCATTTCAAATAACTTAACCCAAACATTTTTTATAGTTTACAATACATAAAATTCAAAAACATGATATAATGTGCATAATACCCAAAGTATACAATAACATAAAATATATACATGCTCCTGACAATGTTTCTGATTTTGATATCAACTCTACAAGCACAACCACAAGTCTAGACCCGACCTGGTCTAGAAGAACTCTCCGGCTCAGCCGAATCTACCTTGTCACCTACGCGATGTAAACAATCACGCTAAGCCAAAAGCCTAGCGATACAAACTTGACAAAAATAAAACTCAAATGCAATGCCAATGCACAATGCATATGGATATCACATCATTCCATTTTCTCATACTTTTTAAATATTTCACAATCCACAATTCACATAAAACTAAACACAAGCATGAGTCCAAAGATAACTAATATGTTATTCAAATTCCAGAGTTATTATTTTGGTCTATAATGACACCATGTGTCTAGCCCCGAAGGTAAAATATTAATATAATAGTCCAACTATGTCTGAGCTTACGATCCGGTCTTTTCATCCAGCCCAGTTTTAAGGACTTGTTTCTGAGGCTTATGATCCGATCTTTTCACCTCAAAAATATTTTCATAGTCACGCCCAGCATCTAGCTCGAAGGCCAATCATACGCATGCCGCCAAATACAGAACTCTGAAAATTGAATAACATACTAGGCACATAATTTATTCACATTTCTCATTATCAATCTCTTTCTCATTGTCACATAATCAAGTTAGGCACATTGCCTTAGTTTCTCATCTTTTTCTCACTTTTTTCATTTCTCTCATTTTTTTTTCATTTATATCGATATCGATATCAATTCATTTCATTATGTTTCCACTTATCTCATTACATTATACCATATTTTTGCATTTACAACACATTACCCAATTACTTTGGGTATTTCCAAATAATTCACATATTAATCACATTTAATGTAATCTAGCCAATACCAATGGCTTTTTAACAATGCACTTAATGCATACACAACAAATGGCATTACCCAAACACTTTAGGTCATTTTCACATTTTACACAATTTAGCCATTATTAATGGCTTTTCACAATGCATTTAACACATATATGACATTACAAATGTCATAGCACAGAATTCATACATAACTAATGTATCAAGTATCTTAACACATTTTCTAATCAAAATGTGTTAGGCTTAAATGTCATGCAAACATAACCAATGTATTCAAAGTTTGTACTTACCTCAAATAACAACCAAAACAAGCTTAAAACAACCTCCAATCCTATCCTTCCAACTTGCCCTTCACCACTTGGATGAAGCAAATCAACCTTCCTCAATGCCTAAACTAAATGTGATAACAAATAATCATTCAGTATCACATTTAATTGCATTTTCAATATTAAACCCTAATTAAACATCACTCTTATACAAATTTCAAAAATTTAGCATTTCCTTACTTTAACATTAGAATTCGATTATATTCCATTTAAATTAGTGTTTTAAGTTTATTTATATTATTAGAAACATATTTTAATACATTTATATCATTTACATTACAAAAACACACTCTTATACACAAAATCATAAAATGGCATAACCTTCCCCCGTTGAAGGTTTTCTATTCCAACACAATCCATTAATGATTTTAAGCTTATATTCATCACTTATATCACCAAACAACAAGATTAAACCAATAAAATTATACAATTCAACAACTTTGGAAAAATTATTTTCCAAAACCCTAAATCACACTTTCATTCTCAAACTCCAACCAAACACAACCAAATCTAATATTTGACTTTAAAATACTTGTTTAAGTACCAAAATAACTCATTTAGAATAAATTTGCACAATTAAAAACCATGATTTCTCAAACCCTAAAAGTCCATAACCCTAAATTCTCTCTCTTCACCATTCTTTATCCAAATTCAACCATTTCTTCAATCTAACCTTAAAATCATTAATAACTACCCAAAATAACTTCATACACACCAATTTCAACAATTATAATATAGTACTTAAAAATCCAACATCTCACATATTCAAAATTTTCATGGAAATCCAAAGAAAAAAGTAAAGAACTTACTTTTTCAAGTGAAAATCACTAAAAATCCTCTTTGAACCTTTAAAATCCTTCAATTCTTGGAGCTAAGAAAAAGAAAAATCCTTGAGCTTTCTCCTATGGTGGTTCAGCCAAGAAGAAGAAGAAGAAGAAGAAGAAGAAGAGTACTATTTTTTTTCCTTTCCTTTCATCTTTTAATTATAACCATATATATATATTATAATATTAAAGAAATTAAAAGATTAAAAATCCATCATCCATTCAAAAATAATTTATTTTTGAATTATTTTATTAATTTTAAATTTCTAAAATTTATTTACAAAAATATCATTTGACTTTGACTTTTATTTTAAAAAGTGTTGAGGTTATATGTTATATATATTTTACATATATATCGCACATATATTTCACTTTTTCATTTAAAATCTCTTCATTCTTTTATTTAAAACCATTAATTTAATTTATCCTATTAAATTATAATTTATTTTATCAAATTTCTAAAAAATAAAAATTTTAAAAATTTGGGATATTACAGCAGTACTCTTGCAGGCCAGCAATACTCACTCCTTATAATTTACCACTGTGGGTGTGTCTGAAAGAGCAATATAATATTTATTTCTGTTCATATTTGTACCTGGTCCAAATAACCCAAAATATCAAATTAATGTATTTCTATAGCCATTGATAGTAGAGTTGAAACAGTTATGGAATAAGGGTGTCGTGACTTATAATTGTTTTGAGAAATAAAATTTTTGTTTGAGAGCAGTACTTATGTGGACTTTAAGTGATTTTTTCGCATATGTGAAATTATCTGAATGGAGCACTGCGGATAAATTAGCATGCCCATACTGCATGACTTATTCTGAAGCATTTACTCTTCCAAATGGGGGTAAAACAAGTTGGTTTAATAATTATTTAAAATTTTTGAAGGCAGATCATCCATTCAAGAGGAATCAAAAATATTTTAAAAAGAACATTACAGTAAAGAAAGATGCTCCTCCTATATTGAATGGGGAAGATTTGTTGTTTCAAATTGAGCAATTGGGGCTTCATGAGGTAAATGAATATAATGAAAATTTCAATAGCAGTTTATGTCAGAATTGTGGATGAAAAAAAAGTATCTTTTGGGATTTGCCTTATTAGAGTTAAAATCTTATAAGACATAACCTAGATGTAATGCACATTAAAAAAATATATTTTTAAGAATTTGTTTAATACGGTAATGGATGTTCCGGGTAAAACAAAAGACAATGCTAAATCAAGAGAAGACTTGAGGATATTTTTTAGAAGCCCAGAGTTAGAACAAGATGAAATGTCTAGGAGATATTTTAAAGTTAATTACACATTGGATCATAATAAAAAAAATAATTAATATGCCACTGGGTAAAAAATTTAAAGTTTTCAGATGGATATGTCTCAAATTTATCAAGGTGTGTTGATATGAGGAAATATAAATTGTTTGGGATGAAGAGTCATGACTGTCACGTATTTATGCAAAGACTATTACCCAATGTATTTAGGGAGTTATTGCCAAAAAAAATTTTGGAAAGCTCTGATGGAGTTAAGCTTATTTTTATAGAACTTACTGCAATATTTCTAAAAGTTTCCCAAATTGAGCATTTACAAAAAGAAATTCTAATAATTATTTATAAATTGGAGAAAATATTTTCTCTGAGTTTTTTTTATTCAATGGAACATTTACCAGTTCATTTTCCATATGAAGCTAAAATTGCAAGACCAGTACAGTATCATTGGATGTACCCTTTTGAAAGATACCTACGACATTTGAAGAAAAATGATAAAAATAAGGCAAAAGTAGATGCATCAATTTGTAATGCCTTTATAGTGGAAGATGCATCAAATTTCTGTTCTTATTATTTCAAGCCTAACATAATAACAAAATTATGTGAAGTCCCTAGGAATGATGATGGAGGTAAACAAGACCAATCTGAATGTCTTCTATCTATGTTTAAACATCCGGGTCGACCATACGGCAAACCAACCAACTGAAGATTGGAACAGAGAGAATACTGTGCAACTCATATTTACATATTGTTGAATTATGATGAAGTTACACCTTATATCAAGTAAGTTAGTCAGTCTAAAGTAATCTGAAATTTTAATTTTACGTCTAATATAAAATCTTTAAAATTTGAATGATAATGATGTTTTTGTAATCTATTTCAGCATATTCATTGAACACTTATGAGATTTGGATGAAAATATAGCGAATTCACAAGTTGATGTTGATATCGAGAATAATTTTCCCTTATGGTTTCAAAAATATATAAGTATTAATTCGTTGCTATTAAAATTTTCTAAAACTGTCATTTGTTCAATTTGTCATAAATTGAACTTATGCATATTTTTTTCTTATTGATTTAGGCAACTTAAAATGGAAATATGATTTTTGACAAATGTTTGAAGGATTTAGCCCAGGATCCATTATCAACTGTTAAATGTTATAAGGTGCATTTTGTTAACAGTTATAAATTGCACACTGAATCTCATTATACTTTGAGAGCAACTATAAATAGTAGTATTTGTATAAAGAGGTCAAACTATAGTGAAAACTCGTTTGATTTCTATGGTTGATTAGTAGACATTGTAGAGGTTGAATATCCGACAATATCAATTAAAAGGGTGGTATTATTTAAATGTGACTGATATGACCTCATAAATAGAACAAGAGTTCATCCAGTATATAGTTTAGTGAAAGTGAACAGAAGGAGGACATATGCTAAATATGAACCATTCATATTTGCCTGTCAAGCTACCCAAGTGTATTATGTTACTTTTCCTAGCACAAGGCGAGACGCTTCTGATTCGTTGGTGATTTGAAAAAATTAAAGTAAGATCACGGATTAATCTACACGAACAATATGCCAATAATTAGGAGATTGATATTGCTTTTCGAGAAGATAGTTCTGAAAATGTACATGCTATTGATAGGACAAACGATGTTGATATAGGTCCTTTAAATAATCCAAGTAGATAACTCATGGATATTTATGCTATGGATGTAGAAACAGAATTGGATGAATCTTTATTGGGCTCTGAATGAATCATCCCAATCAGATGACAGTGATGAATAAAAATAATGAGTAATAGTAATTAAGCTATAGCTTTTACTGAATTTATTTCTATATTTATTATTTTATTCAAACCAATTATACTGATGGTTTTTTTAAGATATGTATCACAGACTTAGAAGATGATTGGATCGATCGGAGTCTAGCAGTCAATCCAATAGAGGTTGAGGTTCTAGTGGTATAGGCCAGCCACATCTGCAGTTGCACAATGTCCCAAATGATGTATTGGTTAAGGATCCTCAAGTTGACGCAGCTACAGACGATATGCATATAAAGGATCCTGCTTTTACTTCTCACCGGCCCAGATAAAGGACCCTGCTTCTTCTTCTCTCCCGGCCACTATAGATGCCCCCATTGGTGATGCCAGTACTGCAACATCAGCTTCAGGTCGTTATGGTAGGATGCAACATCTGACTGTTCGGGATTCTGAGTAATTATTTTTAATATTTTACATTACTTATATTAAATTATAAAGTTTGATCGGTTTATATTTTTAATTGGGTACTTTTTGTTCATTTTGCGGCTACATGATGGATCTAGCTGGGGCTTCCACTAGATACATTCGAAAGGTCATGACATAGAAGATGGACCCTACAGGACTTTCCTGAAAGCTCATCTCTTCGGAGATGAAAAACTTTTGGTTCAAAGAGTTTAAGGTCAAAAATCAAATTAAATTTTAATATTTAATATATATGTACAAGTTATCTTAGCTATCTTACAATTATCAGATACTAATTATCTTAGTTTTTTTTACAGACATATTTTTACTGGAACCAGGCTATTGATAGCCTAGTCCGGATTACCTTCATGAAGAAAGTAGCTATTTGCTACAATGATATGTTGTGTGAGGTGAAGGCTGCGGGAAAGCGACCTTCATTTATTGATGATCAATTATGGGCAAACCTGCAAGCCCGGTGGAGCTCTCCCGAGGGACAGGCAAGTTCTGTCGTTGCCTCTCGTAACAGGATGTCCAGTGTTGTGGATAGTGCAGGTCCATCCACACATACGGAATGTAGCATATCGCATTATGATCATGCCCGTGCACTCGTAAGTATATTCATGTTTTTAAT
Source organism: Garcia nutans (assembly GCA_947685225.1). Lineage (NCBI taxonomy): Eukaryota > Viridiplantae > Streptophyta > Magnoliopsida > Malpighiales > Euphorbiaceae > Garcia > Garcia nutans. The sequence continues at coordinate 21,747,676 of CANTUV010000007.1, read as the reverse complement.
ACATTTCAATTTATATTTTTTTGTGTTATTAAACTAACTTTTTTTTTTCATTAAATAGGAGTCTACCATGGGTTGGCCGGCGAGCAACTATGAGCTATTTGTTCATACGTACACCCAAAGTCACGACAAGCATTCATTTGTGTATCATCGATCACATAATGTAAATGTAAGTAATTCCATAATTTTTTAAATATTACAAAATTTAAATTTAAAATATAAAGTTACTAATCTTTTTTATATTACATAGGATCGTTTCATTACTTCTCAGGAGGAGGCCTCTCTGTCCAATACGCCTGTTGACGATGATAGCTTATTTGTGTATCATCGATCACAGAATGTAAATGTAAGTAATTCCATAATTTTTTAAATATTACAAAATTTAAATTTAAAATATAAAGTTACTAATCTTTTTTATATTACATAGGATTGTTTCATTACTTCTCAGCAGGAGGCCTCTCTGTCCGATACGCCTGTTGACGATGATAGCTTATTTAGATCTGTTGTTAGCGAAAAGAAGAAAAATAAGTTGTATGAACTTGGCTCACAGTATATCAGCACGACTTCTTCTTCTTCTTCTTCTTCTTCTTCTAATAGTAGTTCATTTGCTTTATGGGAGGAGATCGAGCATTTGAAGGAGCAGTTGGCGAAAGCATGATCAGACTGTTAGCAGTAGATCCAAGAGCAGGTACAGATGGAGATGGAGACGCAGGTTCAATCTCAGATTTAGACGCAGATGCAAACCGAGGTACAGAGGTTAGTCCAGCAGCAGCTTAATGAGTTTATGTCCAACTTCATGCTAGGGACCTTCGATCCATCACGACAGTTTTTGCCTGATGGTGCTCCTCCACCGACCTTCACCATCTCCTGCTGCTTTTTTTTTGATATGTATTTTATATTTGGATTTCATATAGTTATATATATTTTATTATTTTTATGTCTATCTATTTTATATTTGAATATTTATTACATTTAATATTTATTTAAGTATAAATTTTATTTTTATATTTTTATTCTTTTTAATATAAATTTATACATAAATTTATGCATTATAAAAATTAAAAAGAATATTTATATTTTAAAATTAAAAAATAATTTATTTTTTTACCAACAGATTACATTTTCTATTGGCAATTTGTGCTGCTAATAATAACAAAAATTTTGAGTTATTGACAGAAATAATTTATCGGTAACTCTCGGAGTTACCAGTAGAAAAGTTTTTCTGTCAGTAATACCGACAGAAAGAAGAAAATTTCTATCGGAATTACTTGACGAAATATTTCTGTCGTTATTACCAACAAAAATTATTTTTATCGGTATTACCGATAAAATTTTATGCCAGTAATTTTACGACGAAAAAAAATTTCTATCGGTAAATATTGCTGGCTACATTTATGTTGAAAAAATACTGACAGATTTATTTCTATTGTAATTTGTCGACAGATTGTTGTTTTGTTTGGCTTTTTAATTACCGGCGAAAGAAATGGAGATAATTTTTTTTATCGGTAAATATTATTACTGATAAAAAAATAAAAATTACCGACAAATTTTTTCATCAATAATCTGATATATTCTTGTAGTATTGGGTACTTAATTATAATACTTTATTCACTCTATATTACTTATATGCGATACTATATATTTGTAATACATCTAAATTAGCGCAACATTTAGTTTTAGAAGATGCATCAACTGTTTTTCTGAACTGCTTCTTTTCCTTTAATAAGGGTCATCTTTTACTTATATGTGATAGTGTGCCCTTGTAGTAGGTCTAAATTTATTGCAACATTTAGGTTTAGAAAATCCTAATCAAGTGTTTTTTAAACTGCTTCTTTTCCTAATAATCATCTTTTATTAAAAACAAAAATTAATCTCTAGCTACTATCACAATTTATTAATTTTTTCATATTTAATAACAAAATTAAAAAATATTATTAATGTAAATATGTTTATACTCTTAAAAGATAAAATTTTTAATACTATAGCAAAATAACAAAAAAATTAATTATTTGGAACATATTTTCTGAAAAGAATATTTTCTTTATAGAATATTTTAAAAAAATAAATCATTTTCTCTAAAAGAAAAAGGAGTCAAAATAAAATTATCAAATCATAAAATAATTTTTCATAATTTTCTAATAAGTAAGGATTAAATGTAAAATTAATTGAAATTATCTTAATATTTCCAAATTAGGCAATTAATATAAATTAGAATTAGTTATTTAACACTTCAAAAGGGTATTCTAGACCATCCACGCTAGACTAAACAATGATTAATTGATTATAGTTGAAAGTTTCCAATCTCAGCCAAATTAATAGACCAAATAAACCAAGAAAATTGGATCAACCATTTCAAGCTTTATCTCTCTTTCATATAATAATTTTCTTTAATTGGTCTCATTCAATTTAATTGAAAACATATATTAATACAAAGTGGTCCCATTCTCGTTTAGAAAAACGCGCTTGAGAATATCCTTCACTAACAAGATTCTAATTTAATCAAAACATAGATTAAGTTTTCGAACATGATTAACTAATTAATTTGGACCACTTAATTCTAAATTAGCTTTTAATAATTTTCTGTATTCAGCCTATTATTCTATTAGAAAATAACGAGTTGCATTCTCAAATCTCAATTAGGTAAAGAGTATTATGGGATTGAACATGGAAACAATCTCAATGACACCTATATTTATTTATTTTTTAATGAGATATCATTTTAAAATTGTTATAAATATTATTCTAATAAGGACAAATAAATAAATAAATAAAGCAATTTATTATAAACAGAAAATAAATATTAAATCATTTAAGCTCATAGTCTTCGTCCTAGCCAAACAGACCATGCATTATTTGCTCAATAATATTCTGTATTTACTACTATAATCTTTATTTAATATTTAGTAAATAATAATTAAGCGGTTAAATTTTATGCAATTATTTTAAAAGTATCTAATGTATCAATTAATTTGTATCATGATTCATTTTCTTTTATAAAATTCAATTTGTTATCTATTTAAAATATATGGACTTTCAGCTATTTTTTTATTAATTTGATTACATTGATGCTATGATAAAAATTATAATTATAATTCGATAAATTAATATTAATTTTTATATATATTTAATTTAATCATTAATTGAATTTAAATTCAAAATCTCATTATCAGAAAATTATTATATTACTAATTATTAAATTTAAACTCATGAAAAAATTGGATTGAACTCGATTCTTTTTTTATATATATAAAAACTAAAATGTAGGAAAAAATAAGTAATTTTTGTTAAAATTAATGACCTTTGTTTTAAACTTTTTCTAAGATTATGATTGCAAGATTAATCGTGGGATAATTGGATAGTTTGGCCTCCACGAAAATTGTGTCACTGTGCTATCCTCCTTTGACACGAACGATAAAGAAAATGCCTTCAACTTTTAGAACTGAAAGCTTCTAAATTGAAGTCTATAGGTTAAATTATTATATTATATATATTTTTTAAAAAAAGCACAAAGTATGAACCGATAAAAATATATTTTTTTATTTAGCTAAAATTATGATATTCAGCTCATATATATTTATTAAAAAATTTATTAAATTTTTATTAAAATTATCAATTTTTATAAAAATTATCACCTTCAACTCATATATATTTATTAAAAAATTATTATTTTTTTAAATATTATATAAAATTATTTTAAATCAATTAAATTACTCTATGTTAATTTATTAATATTATAATTTTATTTTATTAATTAAATTATTAATAATAAAGATATAATTAAAAAAATAATTAATTTTTTTAAATTTTATAAAATAACAATTTTTGAAAGATAACTTTCTTTTATAAAATGCCAATTTTTGCGGACGGAAGGAATAATAGAAAGGAATATTGCTCCGCAACTTTGGAAGGGGGCGAGGAGCCCTTTAAATGTCAATAGTTCAATGGTAAAGCTTTCTATTTTTCTCAAAAACCACGAATTTTGACCTTCACAAGAAATTTCTTACGTTAAATTTTTTTTCTTTGGGAGTTATTATTTGTACGAACGCACAAATATAAAATTTGTACAAACTAATTAAAAAATCAATTTTACTCTTAATATAAAAAAAATCTATTAATGATTTTTTCCTTTATTTTTTTCTTTCACCTTTTGTAATTTAAGGAGTTGTAAACATATATAAATTTAAATTCACAATATTTTTTCAAATATTTAATTACATTTATTACCTGATAAATAAAATAATACTCATTTCATTCCATTAAAATCATCACATTCAGTTTATGTATATATATTAAAAAGTCATTAAAATTTTTAAACATTATATAAAATTATTTTAAATGGATTAAAATATTCTCTATTAATTTATTAATACTATATTTTTATTTCATTAATTAAATCATTAATGATGAGAAATAAAGTTGAAAAAAAGCTAATTAATTTTTTTTATTGTATAAAGTAACAATTTGAGAGGAATAATTTTTTTTTTACAAAAGTGACAATTTTAGCAAAATGGAGGGAATATGGAATTTTAAAAGTATATTAATGTACGTATATTGAATAAAATTATAGATACATTTATAATAAAATTATATTATTCGAGATTAGTAGTGGAATGATCCTCTAATTTGAGATAAGTCTCTTAATATAATAAAATGTGCTTTTATGTCTAAATTTATACAATATGTGCATTGATACAATATTCTATACTTATTCACTTTCCTATTGAAATTAAATGAACTATGCACACAATTATAAGTATGTGTTGAATGAGCTTGTTTTTGTGCATTTTTATGTTTATGCTCATGCCTAGTGTATATGAATGCATGATTTGCTCTTGAAATTTTAGTTTTGGAGCTTTGTGTACCCAATGTAATCCTTTTGGAATTTTTAGGCTTAGTTTGTGCATTAGTGTTATTTACAACTTCAACACTAGAGGTTTGAGTTGTAGATACTTTTACAAATATAGGTGTACTAGATGTAGTATTGGATGATCCATTGAATCCTAAACCACGTTTCAAGGAAGATGGCCTTTGATTATCAATTAATGTATCTAATACTTCTTTTTCTTTGTGAAATTTTTAAATTGATTCTTTAAGTCCTTTTAGTTCATACTTCAAACTTTCATTGTATTTTTTAAGCTATGTGAATATTTATTCATTGCATCAATGGATTTCAACAATTATTCATTTGAGGTTTTTAATTCTATGGTAGAATTTTTTAAGCTCACAAAGTCATTCTCTAGCTTAGAGCATTTATCCTTATAAAATTTTATCTTAGAAAAATACTTTTTTAATCTAAGGTTCATATGTTCAATCATATCACTATCATCTAAAGCATCATTATCATTGTCATCATATCCAATTAAATTCAAGGATTGAGTACCTACCTCATTGGAGTCTTTTTCATCTTCAATAGCCATGAGACATAGATTGGCAATTTCTTCCTCCTCCTCTTCTTCTTCTTCACTTGAGGAAGAGTTATTCCATGTGGCTTTGAGTGATTTTTTCTTCTCTTTATTCCACTTCTTTTTGTTTTTCAATTTGAAGCAATCTAGTTTGATGTGACAGGATTTGCCGCATTCGTAACATTTCACCTCATTCTTTTTATCTTTTTCTTTGAAGGAAGATTTAGAAAATGTACTTTTATTAGCTTGCAATCTTCTCTTTCTCTTCCAATCATTAATTTTTTTTTTGAAAACATTGCCATTTCTTCTTCATCATCACTATCTTCATTGCTTGTGCTCTCAACTTCTTTGATTTCTTTGAGAGCTATTACTTTCTTCTTATCCTTCTCACCTAGTTCTTCATCTCTTTCTATGTGCAATTCAAAGGTGAGTAGTTTTCCGACAGGTTCATCGGTTCTCAAAGAGCTAGATCATGAACTTCTTCAATTGAAGAAACTTTAGATTCAAAGTTCTTCTTTGTTCTAAGTGCTCTCAAGATTTTTCTATTGACTTCATCTTGATCATATATCTTACCATATTTCTTTAGCTCGTTGATGATGGCAAGCAAGTGATTCGTCATGTTTGTAACATTTTTGTTCGGCTTCATCTTAAATAGCTCATACTCATGTATATACAATTGCTTCTTGGTGAGCCTCACTTGGGTAGTACCCTCATGATAGTTCTTAAGAGTTTTCCATATGCAATGAGCACAAGTGAGATGTTGGACTCTCCCACCTTCTTTTCTTGAAATAGAGTTCATCAAGATGGAAGTTGACCTATGGTTTTTGAATCGATCTCTTATATTGGTATTTGACCATTGTGCTTTGGGAAGAGGAACTTGGACACCCTCAGCTTCATAAGTAGGAAGTTTCCATTCTTTTTCAACATAATCTCATAGCTCTATTCCCTCACTATATAGGAATAAAAACATCTTGTGTTTCAAATAGGAATAATCAGTTCCATCAAAGTAGGGTCTTAGAAGAGAATTAAGATTTCCATGAGAGATTGAGGTAGATGAAAAAGAGGTTGCCATTTTGGATCAAATTTCACATTTTAGTTTAAGAAATTAACAAGCTTTGATACCAATTATTGTCCCAAGATAGCAACCAAGAAAGGGTGAATCGGTTGCTTTAAAGAATTTGATGATAAATTGGATAATTAAAATCAAAGCAAAGCAAGAGTACAAGTAAATACAAAGAGTTTATAGTGGTTCAGATTACCTCAATTCTACATCCACTTCCTTAACAACTTGTTAAGGTTTCATTAATTTTGAGTTTTTACAAGCTCAACTCTAACTTGGTGTTTTCCTAGCTCACACCAAACTATCATAATAGTTTGAGATCAATCCTCGCAACGCTTACAAGAGTTTTCTCAGGCTCACTCTCACAACCTAAGTGTTTCCAAGCTCACACTCAAACTTACAATGATGTTTAATGCTCACACCCAACAATCAATCAATATAAGTATAGAGTTTGATATAAGGAAAATGAAAGTTGTTTGCCTTATCTATTTCAATCTCAAGAAGTCCCAAAATAGGAGTTTTCTTAAGGTATTTATAGTCAATTTGTTCTAACTAGCCGTTATGAATCATGTGCTATATTTTATTTAGCTAGTCTTTAACAATTAGAAGATTTCACAGGGAGCGGTCAACCTGGAACCCAAGATGGTCGTCCAGACACAATGGATGATCGTTCATTGTATAGGGACGGTCGCTCCATTTAAAAATTCTTCAAATGGTCAAGTGTGAGTGCTCTGTCAGTGGAATCTTTCCCATCCTGTGGTTGTCTAGCCCAAGGTCATAGGACAGTCACCCTTTTTGAATTTAAATATGCTCTTACAACAGTCATTCCACATGACAATTCTTCATTTGACAAAGTAATATTCTGCTAAAATATGAAAGGTGCTGTCACACTATAAGTGAAATAGCGGTCAAGTTGGATGTCTCGCATCGAACTTCTAGGCACACCCAAGACCGCAAACACTACTGTCAATCTTTGCGATTTTTTCTCAATTTGTATGGATGGTCACCTTTGAGAAGGAACGGTTGTGAAATTGTTTGGAGAGACCTCTCCTCAGATCGCTCTTGTCACAGTATTCCCTACTGTGAGTGTTAGAGTTCTTATCACTTGAGGTGCGATCATCCCAATTCTTGGATGGTCGCGAGTAGCTCAATCATGGTCATTGCTCAGGTTAAGATTCTGACCGCGAACGCTGCTGTAACTCAGTATGTTCTTCAATACTTTAGAGGCGGTTGCCCGTCGGCCTGGGGTGACCGCACTTTTTGCCCTGTTCTGACAGTATGTTGAGCCACTTATCCCTACTTCAACTAACTTAAAGATATGTTAAATGCATCATTCAATTTGAGTGCTAAAGATTAAAATTGAGAATATTTGGCTAACATTTCTAATGTAGCAAAATATACTTTTGTGGCAAAATCTCTTGCAGTATTGACATTGATACAAGATTTTATGTTTTTGCATCCTTTTTCTATTGAACCTTGAAGAATTAAATTGACAATTACAAGTGTATGTAGAATGAGAATGTTTATATGAATACTTGTGGTTGTGTTCATGCTTTATGTACACGTATGCATAATTTTCTCTTGAAAACTTAGTTCTAGAGCCTAGTGAGCCTAGTGTTGTTCTTTTAGGATTTTTTTAGCTTAGTGTGTGCTTGTGTATTCTTTACAACTTCAATACTAGAACTTTGAGTTGCAGAAGCTTTAACAAATGTTGGTGCATTAGATGAAGTAGTATATGAACCATTGAACCCTATACCATACTTGGAGAAAGGTAGCCTTTGGACACTAATTAATGTATCCAAGGCTTCCTTAGCTTTATGAAATTTTGAAATAGAATTTTTTAGTTCATTTATTTCTTCTTTCAAATTGTGATTGTCCTTAGAAATTATTTTTAAGCTAGATGAATTTTTTGACATTTCATCTAAAGATTTCATTAATTGTTCATTTGAAGTCTTTAATTCTAAAGTAGAATTCTTTAAAGAAATAAAGTCCTTCTCTAACTTGGAGCATTTTTTTCTTATAAAATTTCATTTTAGAAAAACAAATTTGGACTCTTAGGTTCATATGTTCAACTATATCATCATCCAAAGTATCATCAACATTATCACTATATGAATTAGAGTTTAGAGATTGAGTACCTACTCCATCCGTGTGATCATCATCATCTCCAATAACCATAAGACAAAGATTTGTAATTCCTTGTGCTTCTTCTTCTTCTTCTTCACTTGAAGAGTCATTATCCCATGTGGCTTTAAGAGATTTCTTTTTCTCCTTGTCTTATTTCTTTTTGTTCTTGATTTTGAAGTAATCCATTTTGATACGACCCGATTTTCCGCATTCATAACATTTTACTTCATTTTTCTTCTCCTTATCTTTGAAAGAGGATTTGAAGGAATTATCTTTAATTGCTTGCCATCTTCTCTTTCTTTTCTATTCACTTAATCTCCTAGATAACATGGTGTGAGCGGGGATTTTTACCCCCACTCTCGGTAGAATGGTTCTTGCGACTTCGGCACTGTTTAGGCTCGGGGCCTTAGAGAACACGGACCTAAGTCCGGAGAAAAATGGAGTCGCCACCCGGACGGACCGGGAAAAAGAAAGGGGTGGATGACTCGATTCCTAAGGAATCCCCAACCCCTTAATGGGTTCAGAAAGTTGGGTACGTGTAGGGAAGGTGAGAAATGGCCCAGCACCCCCACAACGCCCGGTTCATTGGAACCGGCCACCTTTACAGGTCATAATATTATAAAATTCTTAAATATAACAATATTATCCATATTACACACAATAATTAAAAGAAAGCATCAATATATTCAAAGCAATGTCCAAACAAAGCAAATAAATGGACACCCATCCAAGGATGGAAAACATGTCCTTACATCACATGCCTAAATAGGACACCCACCAAAAGGTAGAAACATGCCCTTTACATAGGTTCTAAAATAGAAAAGCAAGTTAAATTACATGATGTTTAACTAATGAGGTACCCACCAAGTGGAAACATACCTCTTACAACTTTTGGAAATCTAAATTAATTGATAAAAGTAAATAATCATTCATCATAAATAAATCACTCATCAAAGCTATTAATCAAAATATAAAATAAACATCCATCCATGATAAATTAAATAAATCAAGTATTGAAATTAAATAAATTAAAGCATAAGAAATAAATCAAAACATAATCAAGTATGGAATTGAATAAAGCAAATAAAAGTCCAATTATGGCTACTGTGACTTTTTATGGAATTAAAATAAATTAGGGTTTTATGTTTTAAAGGGTTGGTAAGACTCTTTGATTAACAAAATTAAGGTTTGAATGATGATATCATGAAACTAGGGTTTTAAACACTTTAAAATACTTTAATTTGTGATTTTTGGTTATTGGGTTCCTAAGCTACTGTGTAAAATTTAGGTTTTTATGTTTTTATGTTTTTTTAATGTTTTAAAAGGATTAGGGTTCATAAAAATTAGGGTTGAAGATTTTAAAAGGGTTAGTGTTCATTATTTTGAATTTTGGAAGTTGAATTTGGATTTGATATTTTGGAAGTAGGGTCACGGGTGGTGAATAACTTTTAGGAATTTGGAAATCAATTTGATATTTTATGGAATTTTATGAATTTAAACAAATAAATTAAAGTTTTTATAAGTAGAAAAGATGTTTTAGAAGACTTTTTGAATGAAATAGAACTTACTTTAAGATTTTAAAAGAAGCAGAATTTACATCTTAGTTTTGTTGAAAAATATGTTCAATTAGAGTTTTAAGGTTTTTAAGAAGAAAAAATAACAATTTTAAGCCTTTTGGAAGATAAACCAACGAAATAAGGTTTTTTTTTTGCTTTAGAAAAACTAAATTAAACTTCAAAGGTTTTTAATTTTGATTTCATAGATTTGCTACTGTGTAAAAAAACAATTAAAGAAAGTTAATTAACACATACCTTCTTTTGATGATTTCTCCAAAAATAATTCTTCTTGGATGAACTAGCTCCAAAGACAAGCTTTTTTTGCCTTTGAATCCTCTAAATCGTGCTACTGCTGTTCTAGAAAAAAGTTGAATTGAATTTCTTCTTTTACTTCCTTGATTTGGTTTCAAAAATTTTTGGATTTTTTGCCTCTCTTTTTTTAATTGTCTTTGGTCTTTATTTATAGTGGTTTGAGGTTGTTTATTCCTAATTAGTTAAGGTAACTAATATTAATAAAAAAAAAAGAAAACCAAAACCTAATTGGATTAGGTTTTGAAAAATTTGCGTCGAAAAATTTGCGCTGCCGAAAAAATTCTGCCGCAGAAATCTGCGGCAGCACGCGTAGAGCGGGCTCGTAAGCTATTTCACAGGCAGAAAATTTCTGCGTGCAAAATAGCACAGTGATTTTTCCCGCAAGAATTTCCTGCTGGCAAAATGTCCACGGGCCCGCACAATGATTTTTTCGCCGATTTTTTCGACTCTGATTTTTATTTTTATTTTTTATTTGTTTATTTCTATTTTTTATTAAAAAAAATTAGATACTAAAGTAAAAATTATTTAATAAAAATTATTTTGGACCAATTAGACAACAAAAATTATTTTAGACTAAATAAAACATATTGGACCGAATTGGGTCAAAAATTAAGGGTCTACAGTTTGCCCCTTGCTTGAATGATCTGAAACCTTAGTGAAAGATAGTGAAAAGCAATAAGACTTAAGTTTTGATGAAGCGGTTGAGGTTTTGGGTTCTGGACCCAGTTCGAGTTCTGGACTCAAGGATAATTCTAGGTTCTGGACCTAAGGAAAATTTGGGTTTTGTATCCGGTTCGAGTTCTGAATTCAAGGATAATTCTAGGTTCTGGACCTAAGAAAAGTTTGGGTTCTGGACCCGGTTCGAGTTCTGGACTCAAGGGAGTTTCTAGGTTCTGGACCTAAGAAAAATTTGGGTTCTAGACCCGGTATTTGGTACTTGGACCCGAGATTGATTTGATTTGGGTACTTGGACCCGGGATTGATTTGATTTGGGTACTTGGACCCGAGATTGATTTAATTTTGGTACTTGGACCCGGGATTGGGTACTTGGACTCGAGCTTGGGTACTTGGACCCGAGAATGGGTGCTTGGACCCGAGATTGAGTTTGACTGACCTTTTATCATTTGAGAAGTCTGACTGCTCCGGCTATTTTATGCATTGTGATTCTTTACCATCAAAATGGATCTTCATCCTTTGAGATCGGGTCTCCACCCTTAAAAATGGATCTTCATCCTTTGAGATTGGGTCTTCACCCTTGAAAATGGATCTTCATCCTTTGAGATCGGGTCTCCACCCTTAAAAATGGATCTTCATCCTTTGAGATTGGGTCTTCACCCTTGAAAATGGATCTTCATCCTTTGAGATCGGGTCTTCACCCTTGAAAATGGATCTTCATCCTTTGAGATCGGGTCTTCACCCTTGAATGGATATTCATCCTTTGAGATCGGGTCTTCACCCTTGAAAATGGATCTTCATCCTTTGAGATCGGGTCTTCACCCTTGAAAGTGGATCTTTATCCTTTGAGATCGGGTCTTCACCCTTGAAAGTGGATCTTCATCCTTTGAGAACGGGTCTTCACCCTTGAAAATGGATCTTCATCCTTTGGGATCGGGTCTTCACCCTTGAAAGTGGATCTTCATCCTTTGAGAACGGGTCTTCACCCTGGCTTCAGCTCTTTTAGCTGGATTGGTCTTTTGTCTTTTGCATCTTCATTCTTTTGAGAGTTCTAATGTTCCATTCTTTTGTTCTTCCTTTTTGCAAAGATTTAGCTATTTTTAATTGGACCTTATATCATCTCCTTGTCCCCCTGTGTGGCAAAATATTTGTAAGTGAGTTTAAAAATATTTGGTATATAAACTCAAAAAATTGAAAAGGAGAAACTTTGCCCCCTGTGTAGGCTCAAACCCATGATTTTTCTATGCGGACTCTGATTGATGTTGTTGTCATCTAGTTCTTCGCAAAAGCACGTACTTCTTCTCTTTGAAAAATTACTAGAGCTTTCTCAAGCAATGGGCTTTCCATGCCCTCCTAATTTGACATCTTCTTTAGATTCTTCACTTCACAGAGTGTTTGCTGTTCACCTTGATAAAGAATAGACAATACAAGACAAGAAAGTGCGATGTGATATGCTCAAGTATGCATGATATGCATGAATAATACTTATAGTTGTTCCATCGACTCACAGACAGAGGTGATCAACAGAAGTGTTCTCATTGGTTCCATTTTGACGCTCGTTCAAGTCTTACATTAGAATGATCGAAAGCTTTGCATTTGTGGCTTTTATCTTCAAGATGATGAAAACACGAGTGGTGGAGACCCATAAGCAGCAGAGTCAGGGATGCATCTATTTCCAAATCATTTCCTTTGCCCAATGTGTCCTTTGGAGGTTCAACATACTTCCCTTAACTTGAAGGCTTTGTATGACAAAACATTTTTTGAATTTTTTTTGAATTTTTTGAATTTTGATTTTGAAATCAAATGTTAGCTTTGCCAAATTAATGTCAATGTACCTCAGGACTTGATTTTCCAAATTAACATATCTACAACATGATAACCCTAGTTACCATACTAAACTTGGGAATCATTTCTATTTAAGCAAGAATTGTTGCACTTCAGATAGGCACATACACATTACTTGGCCAAAGGTCTCATTTGAGTTTAAATATTGTCTATCTCATATGCATGCTTATCCAAACTATCTCCACTAATAGACTCTACCTACCAAGAGAGATCAACAGGTCTTTGATAGGCTTGAAATGGGGTCTATAAGGGACACAGGTTTAAGTGAAGGCCATTTTGAGATAGGAGCTGGTGTGACACAATGGACAAACCTTTACACTACAAATTTCTTATTTGAACTTTAGGCAGCTTGGAGCAATCTTGCTAGTCTTCCAAGTTCTTTCTATATTCTTGGCATTAATTTGGATCTTGATTAGGACAATCTTTACCCTTGCAAAAAGTTTAAGACCCAAATTCATTTCTTTTCCTCTTTTCCCTTTTTTCCTCTTTATTTTTCTTACTCTTCCATTTTCTTTCTCTTTCCTTACTCTTCCCTTTCTTTTATCATTTTTTCCTTCTTTCTCGTAGGACTATTAAGTACAGAACTTTCAAGAACTGGATGGTCTTCCTCCTTTTCCTTTGATTTTGATTGAATCTTTGGTTATGTTGGGACCAATTCAAGTCAATCCATAAATGGAAGCCTTTTGTTGTCTTAGGTAATAGAGAACTCAGTTGGCTTTTTGAACCACCTTTTTAGATTTTATCTTTCTTCCTTTTCTCTTTTTTTTTCTTTTTTTCTTTTGTTTTTCTTTTTTTCTTTCTTTTGTTTTCTTCTTTTTTCTTCTCTTTTTTTTTAGCTCTAAAAAGAGTTGTCTTAATTTGTACTAAACTTGGGCCTCCAATAATGGATAAGTGGAGTAACATAAATCTTCTTTAATAGGGATAAATCATTTGTTACTCTGATGTTGATGTTGATATACTAGAGATATTAGGAAAACTTCAACTACCCTTATGGTTTTGAGAACATCAACTATCCTTATGATCTTGAGAACTTCAACTATCTTCATGGTCTTGAGAACTTCAACTATCTTCATGGTCTTGAAACTTCAACTATCCTTATGATCTTGACTAATCATTGCTTTCTTTAATCTTCTTGCCTATTCATCTTAGTAATCATAAGACTTGTCAAAAGTATCACAACAGCTTAGGGTAGGTTATTGGGGTTTGTAAGCCAATAAAAAGAAAGCTAAAATTTTATGAAGGCTCAAAGGGACAACTAGGGATTGATATTTAATTGGGTGGATACTAGTTGTTGGCTAACCAAACAATGCATAGATCATTTCTCTCTTAAATAAGCAGAGTTCAATTTCACCTCAAAAGTTTGTCAAAGCATGTTCTAAGACTGACTAGGACCTAGACAAAGGTAATTATGCAGGAGCCTTCTCTAAGTAAGCATACACAACTCAATGCTATAGAGCCATTCCCTCACCTAGTAAAGTCATTCAAGTCATGATGCATAAATATATTAATTCATGAAATATCAAGCTAGATTCCTCATTGGTCGAGCACCAAAATGAATAAAGACCAACAAAAATTTTGATGAAAGTAATTTATTCAAACAACTTTAAATTTGAAAAACACAATAGTTCTAAAATATTAAATAAAGTAAAATTGAAAAGCAATATTCAAGCTAAGGAAAGTTCAATGAGTTAGGCTTCTTTTCCTTTCACATCTTCAACATTCCCATCTTGAAAAGAGGATAAAACAAAATCTTCTTCCAATCCTTTTCCCACCATAAAGGTTGCTGGTGGTGGCACTCTTCCAAATTTAGGCAAAGGGTTGTCCTTGGTATTGGGCTTATCCGACTCAGGTAGCTTGCCACTATCAATCAAATCTTGGATCTCATGCCTTAATTGGGTACACCTATCAGTCTCATGTCCTTGAGTATGATGAAATTGACAAAAAGCCTTAGTATCAAATTTTGGGGGTAATGGACTATGTAAAGGTCGAGGAGCCAATGGTTGTAACAACCCTTTCTTTTGTAGCTTATTGAAGACCCAAGACAAAGGCTTCCCCAGATCTGAAAAATGCCTTCTATTTGCTTGACCGGTTATATTAACATCAACTTCTTTTTGTGTGCTTTGATTATTAGGCTGGTTATTCCCTTTCTCATTCCTTCTTAATGAAAAGCGATTCTTCTCCCTTTCCCACTCTTCAATTTGTAGACCAGCTTGGAGAAGATCTTTGAAATCACAGATGAGTGTATGAGACATCCTCTCACGAAGACTAGGCAACACCCCTCTCACAATCATCCTTATTTGATCGGATTCATCGGGCCTCTTCTTGAGTAAAGAGGCCTTGTTTCTCCATCGCTTCACATAGTCCACAAAATTCTCATTTGGCCTTTGCCTTATGGACTCCACTTTCATTAAAGTAACTTCTAACTCAACATTATATCCATATTGTTGGATGAAGGCTTTGTAAAGTAGATCCCAACTCTTTTGTGTTCCATCATCTAAGGTATTGAACCAATTTTGGACAACAGGGTCCAATGAGAGCATAAAGTACCTTAGGGTTTGAGCCTTAGTAGCTCGGCCAGATTGCATGGCAGTGATATACTGCTTCACATGAAGATGGGGATTTCCGGTGCCATTGTACTTAGTAAAGGAAGGCATCTTGAATTTATAAGGGACCTCTTCATCTTGTTCAAATAGTTTGTCGATCTCAGACATCTCTTCGGTTTTCAACTTCTTCTCAAATTTCTTTTATAAATCAGAAATCATCTTTTCAACATCGGATGTCTCGGTCTTTTCAATAGTTACCTTCTCAACAGCCTTCGGTTCTTTCTTCTTTTCTTGAACCTCTTGGTAGTGTTGAACCCAATCATCATCATCATCAATGATCACCTTTTCATCATTAACAGCTGCTTCATCAATTTTAGCCTTCCCCTCGACTTTCTTGGTGCTAGCAGATGCTTCGGCATTGTTTCCTAAAATTGCGGCTAGTTGATTCTTTATGGTCTCAGCCATGGCCTCTTTTATTTCTTCCATCATGGCGTTGAGGGCCTCATCCACCATTCTTTGGATTTGTTCGGGTTCCATTGTTTTTGGTGAGCAAGTGATTGAGTCGTTGCTAGACACTTCATCTCCGGCATAAGTCAGATTGTCGTAAGCTTTTGAACTTTTGTAATCCAGGGCTGTGAGCCAAAGAGGATCAATGATATGAGATGCAAATGTATGCATGTATGCACAAATAATCAATAGATAAAAATAGGACGTTCCTTCCAACCTTATAACATCCATACATGAAAGGCGAGTCTCTTTTCCTAGGTATATGGTTAATAAAATACCAACATGGGGTGTCTTGCTTTCGAATAATTCCCTCGGACGTTTCAACCAATAGTTGTATTTTCGACAATGGAAATCAATCCATGATAATTTCCATTAATTAGGTTTTAATCCATTTATCCAACTAAAGTAGCTTTTATGCTATGCTCGATTAAAACGAAATTAAGAGGTTTATTATAAATAGATTTCTCACTTGAAAAAGGTAAATAATGGTTCATGCCAAAAACAAGCCCATGATTAATTACTGTTAGTATAAACTAGGCTCACAATTAATTTTTGGTATTTCGTAATTAACCTAGATAATTTGCAGGCTCTTTTTAAGAAAGGTTGGATGAAAATAATTTTGTTTCCAAGCCCATTATAAAAAGATTTTAGAAAAAAATGGATTTTGGGCTTAGTATTTGGGCCATGAGCAAAAGAATTTTTTATTTATTTTTAGAAAATGTCTTATGTCCAAAGACCATCTTGAAAATTTTTTGAAAATAGCTTTGGTCTTTTGGACTTTAAATAAAAATTTATTTTGAGCTTACAATATACTTAGGTCATATTAGAAAAAGAACAAACCAAATAAGCCATGATTTAAGCCAAGATAAATTAACCATAGTCAAACAACATGCATTTGGGGTAAAACCTAAGGAAAGTAACTAGGCCAATTACATGAGCTTTAGTCTTTAGGTTAAAAGGCTTAGGTTCCCATAGCAAGTATATACCAAATGGTACGAGGCTATGAGTGGTTATGCCATGCTCGATCTCCATGCCTTGAGTGAAAGTATGGTATCCCTTACATAACACAACATGGGTAACACGGGCGTCCTAACTCTCACACACGATGCAATCTAAGATGATGCAATAGATAATATCATTATAAGAAAGAATAAAATAATATAAAGACCAACGGAATCAACTTCTCTTATCCCCAGTGGAGTCGTCACTGTGAGCGGGGATTTTCGCCCCCACTCCCGGTGGAATGGTTCTTGCGACTTCGGTACTGTTTAGGCTCAGGGCCTTAGAGAACACGGACCTAAGTTCGGAGAAAAATGGACTCACCACCCAGACGGACCGGGAAAAAGAAAGGGGTGGATGACTCGATTCCTAAGGAATCTCCAACCCCTTAATGGGTTCGGAAAGTTGGGTACATGTGGGGAAGGTGAGAAATGGCCCAGCACCCCCACAACGCCCGGTTCATTGGAACCGGCCTCCTTTATAGGTCTTAATATTATAAAATTCTTAAATATAACAATATTATCCATATTACACACAATAATTAAAAGAAAGCATCAATATATTAAAATCAAATCAATGTCCAAACAAAGCAAATAAATGGACACCCATCCAAGGATGGAAACATGTCCTTACATCACATGCCTAAATAGGACACCCACCAAAAGGTAGAAACATGCCCTTTACATAGGTTCTAAAATAAAAAAGAAAATTAAATTACATGATGTTTAACTAATGAGGTACCCACCAAGTGGAAACATACCTCTTACAACTTTTGGAAATCTAAATTAATTGATAAAAGTAAATAATCATTCATCATAAATAAATCATTCATCAAAGCTATTAATCAAAATATAAAATAAACATCCATCCATGATAAATTAAATAAATCAAGTATTGAAATTAAATAAATTAAAGCATAAGAAATAAATCAAAACATAATCAAGTATGGAATTGAATAAAGCAAATAAAAGTCCAATTATAGCTACTGTGACTTTTTATGAAATTAAAATAAATTAGGGTTTTATGTTTTAAAGGGTTGGTAAGACTCTTTGATTAACAAAATTAAGGTTTGAATGATGATATCATGAAACTAGGGTTTTAAACACTTTAAAATACTTTAATTTGTGATTTTTGGTCATTGGGTTCCTCAGCTACTGTGTAAAATTTAGGTTTTTATGTTTTTATGTTTTTAATGTTTTAAAAGGATTAGGGTTCATAAAAATTAGGGTTGAAGGTTTTAAAAGGGTTAGTGTTCATTATTTTGAATTTTGGAAGTTGAATTTGGATTTGATATTTAGGAAGTAGAGTCACGAGTGGTGAATAATTTTTAGGAATTTGGAAATCAATTTGATATTTTATGGAATTTTATGAATTTAAACAAATAAATTAAAGTTTTTATAAGTAGAAAAGATGTTTTAGAAGACTTTTTGAATGAAATAGAACCTACTTTAAGATTTTAAAAGAAGCAAAATTAAATCTTAGTTTTATTGAAAAATATGTTCAATTAGAGTTTTAAGGTTTTTAAGAAGAAAAAA
This sequence comes from Garcia nutans, assembly GCA_947685225.1. NCBI lineage: Eukaryota > Viridiplantae > Streptophyta > Magnoliopsida > Malpighiales > Euphorbiaceae > Garcia > Garcia nutans. The sequence goes on along the minus strand of CANTUV010000007.1, from coordinate 21,729,118 downwards.
TAACAATTTTAAGCCTTTTGGAAGATAAACCAACGAAATAAGGTTTTTTTTTGGCTTTAGAAAAACTAAATTAAAGTTCAAAGATTTTTAATTTTGATTTCATAGATTTGCTACTGTGTAAAAAAAACAATTAAAGAAAATTAATTAACACATACCTTCTTTTGATGATTTCTCCAAAAATAATTCTTCTTGGATGAACTAGCTCCAAAGACAAGCTTTTTTTGCCTTTGAATCCTCTAAATCGTGCTACTGCTATTCCAAAAAAAAGTTGAATTGAATTTCTTATTTTCCTTCCTTGATTTGGTTTCAAATTTTCCAAACTCCTCTTGGATTTTTCGCCTCTCTTTTTTAATTGTCTTTGGTCCTTATTTATAGTGGTTTGAGGTTGTTTTTTCCTAATTAGTTAAGGTAAGTAATATTAATAAAAAAAAAAGAAAACCAAAACCTAATTGGATTAGGTTTCGAAAAATTTGCGTCGAAAAATTTGTGCTGCCGAAAAAAATTCTGCCGTAGAAATCTGCGGCAGCGCGTGCGGAGTGGGCCCGTAAGCTATTTCGCAGGCAGAAAATTTCTGCATGAGAAATAGCACAGTGATTTTGCCCTCAGGAATTTTCTGCGGGAGAAATGCCCACGGGCCCGCACGATAATTTTTTCGTCGCCGATTTTTTCGACTCCGATTTTTATTTTTATTTTTATTTGTTTATTTCTATTTTTTATTAAAAACAAATTAGATACTAAAGTAAAAATTATTTAATAAAAATTATTTTGGACCAATTAGACAACAAAAATCATTTTAGACTAAATAAAACATATTGGACCGGATGGTCAAAAATTAAGGGTCTATACATGGCCATTTCTTCATCATCATCATCACTATCTTCTTCACTTGAGCTCTCAACTTCTTTGGTGACTTTGAGAGCTATTGCTTTCTTCTTGTCATTTTCACCCTTATCATCCTCTTTTTTGGTGTACAAATCAAAGGTGAGAAGCTTGCCAACTAGCTCATTGGTTCTTAGTGTGCTAAGATCATGAGCTTCTTCAATTGAAGAGACTTTTGATTCAAAGTTCTTCTTGGCTCTTAATTCTCTCAATATTTTTCTATTGACATCACTTTGATCATAGATTTTTTCTTATTTCTTCAAATTGTTGACAATAGCAAGCAGCCGATTCGTCATTTCGGAGACATTTTTGTTAGGCTTCATCTTGAAGAGTTCATACTCATATATAAGCATTTGGATTTTGGTGAACCTCACTTGGGTAGTACCCTCATGATAATTCTCAAGAGTTTTTCAAATGCTATGTTCACAAGTAAGATGTTGGACTCTTCCAACTTCTTATCTAGATATGGAATTTACTAAGATGGAGGATGCTCTATTGTTTTTGAAGTAGGCACTTTCTTGTGCATCCATCCATTTGTCTCTAGGAAGAGGCACTTGAATACTATCAACCTCTTGAGTAGGAGGTTTCCACTCATTTTGTATGAATTTTCAAAGCTCAATTCCCTCACTATCAAGAAATAAATTCATCTTGTATTTCTAATAAGAAAAATATGTTCCATCGAATTAAGGTGTAAGAAAAGAATTAAGATTTCCATGAGAAGTAAATGAAGAAGAGGCTACCATTATGGATCAAATTTCACAATTAAGATTTTTGAAATCTTGAGGCTCTGATACCAATTGTTGTCCTAAGATGGAAACCAAGAGGGGGGTGAATTGGTTATCTTGAGAAAGTGATGGCAAATTGAAAATTTAAAATTCAACAGAGGCAAGAGAGGAATAGAGTATAGAAGAATGAACACAAGAAGTTTATAGTGGTTTGGATTACCTCAATCCTACATCCACTTCCTTAACAATTTGTTAAGGTTCCACTAATCTTGAGTTTTTACAAGCTCAACTCTAACTTGGTGTTTTCACAAGCTCACACTAAACTTTTACAAGGTTTGAGAATTTCCCTCACAATCCAACAAGAGTTTTCCAAGGCTTACTCTATAACCTAAGTGTTTTGAAACTCACACTCAAACTTACAATGGTGTTTCAATTCTCACATCCAACACTCAAAGAATACAAGTATAAATTTTGATGCAAGAAAATAAAAGATGTTTTTAATTATTACAATCACAATCTTGCTAAAAAATGTGACTTTTTGTGGTATTTATAGCTTTCAAGTCTTCATCTAGCCATTTGGACTGGGAGCCTACATGTTTGATTCTTGTCTCCCACTTTAGTCACTTTTTCAAGCAAGTTCATGGACAAACAGGCTTTGGTCCTATCATTTGGGCTTGGCATGGTCAGACTGCCTTTGGTCTGATGGGCTCGGGCTTTGCATGGTTAGGCTGAGCTCAGTCCAGTCGTGCTCTTCATATTTTCTAACAAAAGTTCTCCAACGGCTAGTACGTGGCATCCACTAATTGAGTGGATAAACAATGGCTACATTTTTTAAACTCCATACTAGTGGTGTACTCGGGACTAGTTCAGACTGGTTGATCTTTGTCTGGTATGATGAGATTTTGAGAATATTTGACAACTGTGAACTCTATTAGAACTTCTTGGAATTTTAGCTCTAGCTCGGTGTGGTCGGACTGTATTAGGTTCTTTCATACCTTTCATGGTATGCTGAAGTTTTTGGACTATTTAATGACCATGAGCTTTACTAGATGTTTTGAGGATTTATCATGAGCTCGGTATGCTCAGACTTCACAATAGTCGGGACGAAACATGTAGTCCATTCACAAAGTGGGAGTGACATTGAGCTTGATCTCTTATGGATACTTTGGCAGGAGTTTAGTCTGAATTGCTCATCCTTGGTTCTATTAACTTAAGGCTCGGTATGCTCAATTCGTTGCTCAGCTCATGCTTTGTCTGGTTAACACATGCTTTTTCGGTATCAGCTCATACTTTATCTAATCAGCTCATGTTTAATTTGATCAGCTCATCCTTGGTGCATTCTCTAGTCCGGTCAACTTGATTTTTCGAATGTTCATACTCCTTACTTCGTTGCTCATCAGTTTGATAGACTTTCAGTGAGTTCGGTCATGAATAACAAGCTTTTCTTGGTATTATCATTCCTTAGTTCGGTATCATCATTTCTTAGCTTGGTATGGCGAAATGCTTCTCTTAATCCAGTCAGCCTAGTTGGTGGTTCGGATGGGCTTAGGAGAAATCCTCAATAAATTTTAAGTCCTACAAAATATAGCTTGGTACAAAAATTAGTTCTATTTAATTTGATTACCTAAGATCAAAATAGAGGACAATAGTTTGGCTAACAGCCACACATGCATAGAGATGTTGAGAGAATTTATTCTAAATGAATTGCATATAGGCAAGCTAATTTCAAATCTATGCCTCATGGATTATATACACCTCTATATATTCCTAATAAGCCTTGGATTTACATTTATATGGATTTTGTGATAGGTTTACCAAGGACAAAGAAAGGCAGAGATAACATATTTGTTGTTGTGGATAGGTTTACCAAAATGACACATTTCATAGCTTTTCATAAACTGATGATGCAACAAATATAGTTGATTTATTTTTTAGAGATATTATGCATTTGCTTGGCATACCTAGGACAATATCTCTGATCGTAACGTTAAATTCTTGAGCCACTTTTGGAGAGTTTTGTGGGGGAAATTGGGTACTAAGTTATTATTTTCTATTATTTGTCATTCACAAACTGATGGACAAACTAAAGTGATGAATAGAACTTTGGAGACTTTATTTTGTGCTATGGTATGTAAGAATTTGAGAACATAGGAATATTGTCTTCCATTAGTTGAATTCGCTAATAATCGTAATTTGCATTCTTCCACTGGATTCTCATCTTTTGAAATTATGAATGGGTTTAATCCTCTTTGTAACATCCATTATTTTATAAAAATTAAATTAAATTAAATTAATAAGTTGAGAGTTAAATGAGGTGTTGGAAGTGAGAAAATACCATATATATGTGAAATATAATAAAAATATAAATTACATATAAAGTCAAACACGAGTTAGAAAAAGTGAATGGTTGAATAGTAAAAGAAGGCTAAATAGTAATTTAGAAAAATAAAAATAAATAAAATAAAATAAAAATATTTTTGGATAGATGATGAAAATTAAAGACTTAAAAATGATTAAATAATTAACTAAATAATTAATTAAATATTAATATTTTATTAATTAATAATTTGTAATTATGTAAATTGGTAAAGGGTAAAATTGGAATTTTAGTAATATAAACTATCCATCTTCTTGTTCCTCTTCTCTACTCTCTCAACCATGAAATTTTCATCACGAAAAAGGATTATTCTTGCTCCAAATACTAATTTGTAGAGAGATTTTCAAGATTGAAGTGATTTTTGAAGGTTTTCCATTAAGTAAGTAAGCTTTTCTTACTTATTTTCAAGTTTTATGGTTAAATATGAATATGTATAAATAGGATTTTTGAAAGAGCATATTACTTATTTTCAAGTTTGATGAGTAAGTAAATATTTTATGGTTTAATATTGGATTTGATTAGGTTTAGTTAGAGTTTTGAAGAGGTAGTATGGAAGTTAAGGTTTTGATAAGGGTTTTAGTAAAAAGTGATGATGCATTTGGTTTTATGATTTGAATTGTGTTATTTTACATTGTTAAGGATATAAATGAGCTCAAATTACCATTTGGAATTGGTTAGAATGAAAACCAAAATCAAAGAGGCTTAAGGCAAAATTTGAAATTTTGGTGGAAAAGTGATACATTATATTTTAATGCTTAGAATGTGTTAAAATATGATGTTTATGATATATTTAAACTTTAGAATCAAATTGGGATGGATTAGAGTGATGTTTGGAAGTTGGAGTGTGTTGGGACACATTTTAGTGTTTTTGAAGGAATGTGCCTAAATTTATGTTCTATGTTTTAAACACCTAGAAATGTGATGCTAATTGACTATTTGCATTCACATTTTCAATAGGTGTTGAGTAGGTTGTAATTCATCAACTTAGTAGTGAAGGGCTTTAGAATATTTTGGAAGTGGAGTGGAGATTTAACTCCATTTATTGTTTAATAGAGGTTAGTAAATACTTTGGTCTATAATGTGTTTGATTACATTGATTTTTAGCGTAATACATTGGTTATGTTGAATGTGTTATGTACTTGATATTTATGAATGTGTGTGTGTGGCATTGTTCGTAGTAACAATGCTTGTTTTATGATGATTATTGCATGATAAGCCATTTGAGAATGGTTAAATAGGATGTATGTGCAAAATATGAAAAAAGCAAATTGTGCACTAACATATAAAAATGAGTAACATTTGCATTGTATATGATGATAATGTTAAAGAGGCATTGAAAGCACGAAAAAAATGTGAAATGTGGAAATTATATAGGGCCTAGTTCCAGAATACTATTGTTGGATATTATTATGCCCTGGGTGAGACACGCCAGTGTCACAGATACTGTTATGCCCTGGGGTGAGACACATTGATGTCACAGATTTTATACGCCTTCGGGTGAGATATGCTAGTGCACAGATTTTATACACCTTCGGGTGAGACTCGTTGGTATCATAGATGATTGAGTTAACCCAAGATAATATTTTTGGAACTAGACTAATATATAAGGATTTTTGGGGCCCAATGCATGTGGATGATTGATGTGTTACTAAAATGTGCAAAAAGAAATAAATTGTCTAACATTTTTATCATAATGCATTTACGGCATTGTATGTGTTATACCATTTATTTATTATACCAAAATATGTACCATTAAGCATTATGCTTAGCGCGATTGAATTGCATCATGCAGGTGATAGAGCTTATTCGGAGAGTGCTGTTAGACAACACCGGGTCTATATTATAGTTGTTTACTTTTGGAGTTTATCGAGCTGCCACGGACCAGAGCCATCTGCATCTCATGTATATATTTTAAACTTTGGGAAATTTACTTAAATATGAATACTATGTTTATTACATGTATATAATGTAAATAATAAAATGATGTTTAGTTTTTAATATTGAAAATCTGAGAGATAGATTATATGTATTGATATATATATATATATATAAACACTTGTGCATTATGGGCTTATGTTGGAGATTTTGGAGAAATGGATGTGTTAAGAGAATATTTAGGAGTCTATTTTAAATGTTGGTTGAGTAAATTGGAATTTGAAAGTATTTAAAATACAGACAAAACTCTAGCGAATGTTTTTCAAAGATTTTCCTTTAAAATGTATTTTTTTATATTTAAATTACTGAGAAATATTTTTCTCTATTTAGTAAAAAATATATAAAGTGTTCTAAATAACTATTTTAGAATGATGGAAGTTTTTAAATGAAGAATAAAAAAAATATGTGTGACTTTCTTATTTATGTATACATATTTTTTACATACAGAATGCATGTATTATACATATATGGACATAAGGGTGTTACAATTTATTTTGGTATCAGAGCCTAGGTTTGAGGTTTTCCACCTAGGTGGGTTTTTGGAGAGAGAACATGAATTTTAAATGTGATTTATCATAACATACATGCATTTGCACTGACATTTTATATGGTCTTGATGTGGTGATTCCTTCTGTAATTATAGATATTAGCTGTTATGGAATCTCAAGAGCATGTTTTTGGTGAGGGAGCACCGAGAGTTTTGCTCCTGGTGAGGGAGATGTTAGGTCTATGGAGGTTGTTGGGGAGGCATCAGTGTTGGCTGGATTAATAGGACCAGGAATTCTACCAGTTTGGGTGCAATAGATGGTGCACCTTCTCTGTCAGGCCCTAGTGCAGCAGCAGCCATAGCCGCAGCCGCCACATACTAGAAAGTACGGCAAGTTGCAAAAGTACGGGGCTACAGATTTTATTGGCACCATTGATCTAGCAGAGGCAAAGTAGTGGCTAGACAGAGTGCAGAGAGTTTTATCTAGCTACAAGCCACTACCGAGAAGAAATTTGATTATGCCTTGTCTCTTCTGCAAGGGGATGCTTACGACTGGTGGAAGATTGATCAACCGCTAGTTTTGACTTATGTTAATTCCCTATGGGAATTTGAGAGGAAGTACACTCCCAGAGAGTATAAAGATGCCAAGAATAAGGAATTTATGAGTTTGAAGCAAGGAGGGAAGACAATTATAGAATATGAGAAGGAATTCATCCGATTGAGTAAGTATCCAAGAGATTTATTGTCAGATGAGATAGACAGATGTAGGAGATTTGAGGAGGGTCTGAGGCCATCTATCATGTGTCTTGTGGCAGCCTCTCATTATAAGGATTTTTCCAAATGGTTTCAGCTGCCAGAAATGTAGAGAAGGCACAGGGACTTGTAGCAGCTTCCAGAGTAGAGGAGAGCAGAGGTAGGAGACCCTAGGCTAAGACAAGGTCTTCATCTGGAAAGAGAGGCAGAGGGATTTTTCCTTAGACATTTAGTCAGAGTCAGGGGCAGTCTAGCAGTTCATTTCAACCGTCGAGGCAGAGACCTACAGCCTCAGTAGCTAGTGCCCTGACCCCGATTCCACAGAGATCTCCTCTACCTATTTGTGCTTAATGTGGACGGCCACATAGGGGTATCTGTTGGGGGATCCGTACACCTGCTTGTTTTAGGTATGGTTCCATAGATCATTTTCTTAGAGATTGTCCAGTGCCACCCATAGATAGACAGACTGAGATAACAATTTCTAGACCCAGTGATAGAGGGGGTCATGGTGACAGAGGTGGCAAACCTAGATTTAGTTAGAAAGAGGGATCCAAGGTAGGGACTAGTGGACCAGATCAGGCAGGATCACCACAGAGATTATATGTGATGCAGAGATAGGCAGATGGTTTAGATGTTGTGGCTAGTACATTTCTTTTATTTGACATTCTTGTGCATGCATTGATTGATCCTAGATTGACACATTCATACATCAGTGTATCTATTCTACCTGTGGGAGATATGCATTTTGAGTCATTAGGGTAATGCTGGTTACCAACTCTCTGAGGTATAGTGTGGTAGTTAGTAGGGTATACTAAGATAGTCCAATTGTTGTTGACAATAAGAAATTTCTTGGTGACCTAATTGAGATGCCCTTTAGGAAGTATGACTTGATTTTGGTTATGGATTGGTTATCTAGACATAGGACTATAATAGACTGTCTGCAGAAATGTATTACTTTAAAAATACATGATGGGAGAGAAATAGTGGTATCTAGTGAGCGGAGGCACATCGTATCCATGTTTGTTTCAGCTATCTCAGCTAGGAAGATTATTCGAAAGGGGTGTAAGGCTTATTTGGCTCATGTGGTAGATACCAGAGTAGTAGGGTCCCAGTTGGACAATATGCCTATAGTAGTAGAGTTCTCGGATGTGTTTCCTGAGGAGTTATCCCAGAGAGAGAGGTGGAGTTTGGTATCGATGTGATGCCCAGTACTGCTCCCATCTATATTACCCCTTATAGAATGGCACCTGCAGAATTAAAAGAGTTGAAGGTGCAGTTGCAGGAGTTACTTGATAAATAGTTTATTCGCCCTAATATATCACCATAGGGACCACCGGTACTGTTTGTGAAGAAGAAGGATGGCATGATGCGATTGTGCATTGATTGCCGGCAGTTGAATAAAATGACCATTAAGAACAAATACCCATTACCTCACATCGATGATTTGTTTGATCAGTTGAAGGGAGCAATAGTATTTTCTATGCTTGATTTGAGATCTGAGTACCATTAGTTGAAAGTTAGATATATAGATGTACCCAAGACTACCATCCGGATGAGGTATGGGCATTATGAGTTCTTAGTGATGCCTTTTGGACTGACGAATGCACCAACTGCATTTATGAATTTGATGAATTGAGTGTTTACACTGTACTTGGATAAGTTTATAGTGGTGTTTATTGATGATATTTTGATATACTTCGACAATAAAGAAGAGCATGATAGACATCTACAAATTGTATTGCAGCCATTAAGAGAGAAGCAGTTGTATGCTAAATTATCGAAGTGTGAGTTCTGGTTGGATTAGGTGACTTTTCTCGGGCATGTGGTTTTAGCAGAGGCGATTAGAGTTTATCAAAGTAAAGTCGAGGTAATTTTGAATTGGAGTCCACCAAAGAATGTGATAGAGATCAGAAGTTTTCTGGGATTGTTGGTTATTACAGTCGATTTGTGAAAGGATTTTCCATGATAGCTTCGCCACTTACTAGATTGCTTCAGAAGAATGTGAAGTTTGTGTGGATGGATCGATGTCAGGTGTGCTTTGAGCAATTGAGAGATATGTTGACTCATGCTCCGGTTCTTACCCTTCTTGTGGAAGGTGAACCATATGTGATATATAGTGATGCATCACATCATGGTCTGGGTTGTGTTCTAATACATGAAGGTAGAGTTATTGCTTATGCCTCTAGACAGTTGAAGCCTCATGAGTTAAATTATCCATCTCATGATTTGGAATCGATGGCCATTGTCTTTGCATTAAAGATTTGGCAACATCATTTATATGGAGAGAAGAGTTTCATCTACACTGATCATAAGAGTTTGAAGCATTTAGGTGTCCAAAAAGAATTGAATCTTCGACAAAGGCAGTGGTTAGAGTTGATAAAGGATTATGATTGTCTGATCGATTATCATCTCGGTAAGGCTAATGTAGTTGTAGATGCCCTGAATCAGAAATCTATGGCAGGATTAACTGCCTATGCTCTCATGTTGTTTGTTGAGTTGAGAGCTTTACATGCCAGTTTTGAGATTGTTGAGGATGGTGCTCTAATGGCCCAGTTGCAGATGAGGCCATTACTACTTGATCAGATTAAAGCAGCACAGAAGTCAGATATAAAACTCTAGAAAATTGTAAAGAACTATAAAAAGGGGGAGATCAAAGATTTTCATATGAAGGATGACGATAGCTTATGATATAGAGATAGATTGTGCATTCCTAATGATGTTAAATTTAAAAAGAGGATTTTGGAGGAAGCACATCAATCTTCATATGCTATGCACCCTGGAAGTACCAAGATGTATCAGGACTTGAAGCTGCGTTATTGATGGTTTGATACAAAGAGGGATATAGTGGAATTTGTGTCGAGATGTCTCACATGTCAGAGGGTGAAGGCTAAACACCAAGTTGCTTCAAGGTTGTTGCAGCCTTTAGCAGTGCCTGAATGGAAGTGGGAGTTAGTAACCATGGACTTTGTATCAGGACTTCCTTTGACCCATAAGAAGCATGATTCAATATGGGTGATAGTGGATAGGATGACGAAATCGGCTCATTTTCTTCTAGTGAGGGTGGACTACTCTCTTTGTAGGCTAGCTGAGTTTTATATCAACGAGATTGTGAGGTTGCTTGGAGTTCCAGTTTCATTGGTATCGGACCGAGATTCTAGATTTACATCTAGATTTTGGAGGAGTTTGTGGAATTTATTGGGTACTCGGTTGCACTTCAGTACTGCTTTTCCTCCATATACAGATGGACAATATGAGAGGGTGATACAGATATTGGAGGATATGTTGAGGAGCTGTATCATTGAGTTTACAGGGAGCTAGGATAGACATTTGCCACTGATAGAGTTTTTCTGCAACAACAGTTTCCAATCCAGTATTGGGATGGCGCCGTTTGAGGCCTTGTATGGCAGAAGATATATGTAACACCCTTATACCCTATACATATATAATATGCACACATAGTATATGCAAAATACGTATATACGATACAAAAATATCACGACCCGATTTAATAAAAATTTTCATATTCCTAATTTAAAATTCCAATCACCTTAAAATGTATAATTTAATAGTAAATAAAATATTCTTTATTAATTATAGGAACCCAAAATAAATATTTCATACAAAAATTTGTAAGAAAAATTTGTCAGACTTTTGTCTGTAATTTGGACATCCCAAAATTTAAATAATTCCACAACCTGCATAAAAACACTTCCAATAACAATTCACACATTTCCTTCCCAACTTCTCAAATCCTCCATAATTCCCAAGACATTTACATCTATATACATATATACATATACATAAAAACACTGTTCATAACCCACATTTTATAATTATTCTAAACATTCTTTATGACTTACAATATATATACTCTAAAAACATAATATAATATACATAATATCAAAATATACTATAATATAAACATTTATACATGCTGGCAATGTGTCTCTAATCTCGATGTATCCACAATCAGCTCAACAGGTAGACTCTAATCTAGACCTGACTTGGTCTAGAAGAACTGTCCAGCTCAACTATATCTCCCCTGTCACCTGTGTAATATCCCAAAATATACCCTAGATGTTTTGGTTTTATTGTGTTTTATTGGATTTATTGTATATGTTTTATTGGAAGAGAAAAGGGTTTTTAAAGAGAGTGTATATGTGATGTATATTAGAATATATATAACATATACCTAAGTCAATGGAAAGTCAAAGTATTGAGTTAGTGGAAGAAGATATTTGTTGTGTTTTTGTATTAGTTAATAATTAATTAATAAGGAATTGAATGAGTGGAGGAGGTTGAAAGGGATTAGTTTAATATTTTATTTTGCTTGGTTGGGAGGATTTTAAGGAAAAGAAGAGTTTGACTTTGGGTTTCTCTTTCTTTCTTCCTTCTCCTTGCCGTGGATCACTTTCTCTTTCTCCTTCCTTTGCTATGTTTGGCCGGACAACAAAGAAACAAGAGATCAAGAAGAGTTTTGATTTTCCAAGTTCAAGATCTAAGGAAACTTTCAAGAGTTCAAGTGGAAAGTTAAGAGATTTCTTCATCCTTGATAAGTTCTTCACTTGACTCTTTGATTTCTTTGAGTTTTTCAGTTGAGTTGTGGATGATATGTGATTATGTTGTTTAAGTTGGGTTTAAGAGTGTTTGGGTATCTGATTTCTTGTTTTTGGGGATGGATTGGAGGAAAGAGTAAGTTGTTGGAAGTGAATGTTTTGAGGTTGTGTTTTAGGTTTGTGTGGATGATTTTGATTTGTGATTTGAAGTATGTTTTTGGTTGTTTTGGTGTTTGTACAAGATTAAGATGGTTTTTGGGTATGTTGAGATGAGTTTGGTTTAAGTGGATTTTGGTGTAAAGAAGTGTTTTGTTGGTTGTGTTGTTGTTTTGGTCGGAATCTGGGTTTTTGGCCTGACACGCCCGAGGGCACGTCCAGGATGTTGGGCGTGTCGATGGTTCTGTATTTTGGTTTGAGTGGCACGTCCAGTGACACGCCCATGTCACTGAGCGTGTTGTAGCTTCTGTGTGGCAGTAGGATTGACACGGCCAGAAACACGCCCGTGTTATTGAGCGTGTCATAGCCACTGTGTTTTTGGGGATTTGACACGGCCATGAGCACGCTCATGATGTTGGACGTGTCAATATTGTTGAGAGGCAGTATGTGTTACACGCCCAGGAACACGCCCGTGTTGGTGAGCGTGTAAAAGCTTCTGTGTTGTGGAGTTAGGCCACGGTCAGGGACACGCCCGTGTTGGTGAGCGTGTCAAGTTTAGAGTTTACCCTAGTTGGTTCTTAGCCTTATGATCTTATGTGGGTTTCATCTTCCTTTTGGAATAGGTTGTGAAGAAGGTGAATTACCCTAATTCAAGAAGTGAAAGACTATTGGAAAGAAAGGTGTTTATTATTGTGTGGGTTGCATTTAAGGTAAGTACAAACATTGTATTGTTGCATACATCCAATTGAAGTGGCATTATTGATTATACATATATGAATAATGTGATATATTGTACATTGTGAATCTTATGGAATGTAATGTGCTATATGAATGATGATGAATTATCTTTATGGGAATGGAGATATGATGAAACCATTGTTGTTGGACATGGTTATGCAAATGAAATTGATGAGGCATGATTGCCCATTTGAGTATGAGATATGAATTGAGAAAGAGAATGATAAAGAGGCAAATGAAATAATTGTATGTTTAATATGTTGATTCAATTTCAGAGTTCTGGTTTTGGGCGGCATGCCTATAAAATGAATAGTAACAGTCTAGCCGGGTTGAGGATCTCCTCAAGATGTTGAGTTGATGGTCCAAGAGACTGGGTCTGTTACACTATGATTAATGAGAAATGATAAATGTGAATTAAAGTAACAGTCTAGCCGGGTTGAGGATCTCCTCGATTAGTCGGGTTGATGGTCCAAGAGACTAGGTCTGTTACAGGTAACAGTCTAGCCGGGTTGAGGATCTCCTCAAGATGTTGAGTTGATGGTCCAAGAGACTGGGTCTGTTACCCTATCCATGGATAGAGAGATATGTATATTGCCTACGGGCTTGATTATTGTGATTATGAACCAAAGCAGCAACTCTGAATTTTGAATATCATATTAAATGCAAGTTGGGCCCATAGGTGTCTATATTGAATGGATGATGATATGATTATTGAAACAATGAAATGTAATGTTTATAATGGTGATCTTTATTGATTGAATGTATGATATTGATATTGACATTTCATATTATCATCATGGTTTGTGCTACTGAGTTTTTGGCTCAGCGCGATTGTGGTTCATCGCGCAGGTAGTAGAGTTGATAGGGTTGAGACTGAGGACTCCTCTAGACCTAGTTGAGTTTGTGCTTGAAGAGTTGGATTAAGCTTAAAGATCAGAGAGTCAGGCTGCCAATCATGTATATATTCTATGTTTTGTATATTTTGATCTTTATGTATTTGAACTTGTAAAAGTTTGTAATAACTTCCGCTGCGGATTTATAAACGATTTTATATTTGGTGTCTTTTGAATTTCTTTTAAATGTTTGAGATTTGTTTTAATTATTTTGAAAGATATGATTTGTGTATTTCTAAACTGTGGCATTTTCTATATTCAGTATACGTATATTACGATCGTATAAGCATGCTTGATACGTATACGGTATATAGGGGTGTTACAACCTGCGCGTTGAAATGCAATCGGGCTAAGCTAAAAGCTAGGTAAATACAAACTCTAAAATAATGCCAATGCAATAATGCTCTTATGCCATGTCACAATGTGGCATCCAAGAACACATATTCTTTCATCATTCAAAAATTCACACAAACACATACACAAGCATGGGCCCAAATAACTAATACATTATTCAAATCCCACAGTTACTATTTTTGGTCCATAACGACACTAAGTGTCTAGCCCTGAAGGAAAATCAAGTAATGCTCAAAAGCTAGCCCTAAAGGCAAATCATACCACATTGATGCTAAGCATGTAGCCCTGAAGGCAAATAATGAGGATAACCTTATAGGCATGCCGCCAAACACAAAACTCTAGAAATTGAATAACATACTAGGCACACAATTATTTCATATTTTATATCATCAATTTCTTTCTTATTTTCAATCAGGCACATTGTCTTATTTTCTCATTTTTCTCATTCATATCAATGTCATTTCATTTAAATTCATCATATTTCATCACAATGTACCTCATTTTCCATTAAAATCACATTACCCAAATATTTTGGGTAATTCTCACAAAATGCAAATAAATCACATTTTATTCAATTTAGCCATTAATAATGGCTTTTCACAATGCAAATAATGCATATACAACGATTTACAAGTCATATCACAATGTTCATGAATGTTCAATAAATCAAGTAGCTTAACACATTATTTCATCCAAAATGTGTTAAGCCCAATATAATGCCAACTTATCTAATTTATCAAAAGTTTGAACTTACCTAAGAATGCACTCCAAAACAAGCTTCAAATCTCCCTCTAACCTTCTCTTCCACGTTGCCCTTCAACACTAGGGTTGGGCAAACTCCTTCCTCTTAATTCCTATACCAAATGTGATTATAAACAATCACTTAATATCACATTCTAAGGCATTCTCAATATCAAACCATAATTAAATATCACTCTAAAGAAAATTCTAAAATTTAACCTTTCCTTACTTTAACATTGAACTTCCATTTTAATCCATTTAAATTAGTATTTTAAGTTTAGTAATATCATTAAAAACATATTTTAATATGTTTAAACCAATTACATTATATTAACACATACTTATCTTCCAAACCCTAAAATGGCATAACCTTCTCCCATTGAAGGTTCTCCATTTAAATTCATTTCAATTATCAATCTAATCTTATTTCTATCACTTATATCCTTAAAGAACATGATTAAAACAATAAAACTAAACAATTCACCATACTTGAAAAATCCCCTTTTCCAAAACCCTAAATCACCACAACCATTTCCAAACTCTATCCAAACTTAACCAAATCCATCATTTGACTTTAAATTCATTGTTTATGCATAAAAAAAAACACATTTGGAACCAATTTGCACAATTAAAGCTTATGTTTCCACAAATCCAAAAGTTCCATAACCCTAAATTCTCTCTCTTTACCAAACTCAACTTATATACAACTATTTCTTCAATCTAACCTTAAAATCATTAATAACCAATCAAAACAACTTCATTCATATCCAATTAAGCAATTAAATCTTGCTATTATAAAATCCCAAAATTCACATAACACACTTTTCCATAGAATTAGCAAAATTGGCAAAGAAGCTTACCAATTGATGAAAAATCTTCTAAAACTTTACTTAAATCCATGAAATCTCTTCAATTATCATTTCTTGGAAGAAAGAAAAACCTTGGCTTGATGGCTATGGAGTTCGGCCTCACCTTGAAGATGAAGAAGAAGAAGATGACCAATTTAAATTTTCTCTTTCTTTCCACTTAAAAAAATATGGCCAGATATATATTATTTTATTTTTAATGATTAATTAATTAATTAATTATTTAAATGTCATATTTTTCTCTTCCAATAAAAAATAATTTATTTAAATAATTTGAATTTTACAAAGTATAATTACAAAAATGCCACTTGACTTTGACTTTTCTTTTAAAAGAGTGGACTTTTATATATGTTAGGTATATTTCATATATACATTCTACTTTCACTTAAAATCCTTTCATTTTCCTTTTAAATCATTTACTTAATTTATTTAAATTTAAATTTTATTTATTTTATTAATTTTCAAAATTTAGGGATGTTACAATTCTCTCCCCCTAAAGAAAAATTTTGTCCGCGAAATTATCTGCTATCAACTCTTGAATAACTAGGGATACTGACTCAACATCGAGTGCTCACTCTCCCATGTCTCCTCCTCAGTGGCATGATTCCTATAAAGAACTTTTACAAGTGGCACCTTCTTATTCCTCAACTCTTTTAACTCTAGTGCCAAAATTGCCACTGGTTCTTCTTCGTAAGTCAGATCTGGGCTCACCTTAATAGTCTCCATTGATAAGATATGAGACGGGTCTAACCTGTACCTTCAAAGTATAGAGACATGGAAGACATTATGTATCCGGTCCAACTCAGGTGTCGGAGCCTATCTGTAAGCCACTAGACCAACTCTCTCTAGAATCTCATATGGTCCTATGAAACAAGGACACAACTTCCCTTTGCGACCGAATCTCAAAATTTTCTTCCATGGAGACACCTTAAGGAACACTTTATCTCCAACACTGAACTTTATATCCTTCCTCTTCAAATCTGTATAAAATTTTTGTCGATTTGAAGCTGCTTTCAGAGGACCCCTAATCAATTTCACTTTCTCTTCTGTTTCTTTAATCAAATTAGGACTCTCTAACCTCATCCCAACACAAAAGGTGTCCTGCATCTCCTGCCATACAAGGCCTTAAAAGGTACCATCCCAATACTGGACTAATGATTGTTGTTATATGCAAACTCAATCAGTGGCAAGAATCTATCCCAACTCCCAGTGAAATCAATAATACAAGGTAATGGAGATGAGAGTGGTACCAGACAACAAATCAATACCAAACTCCACCTCTCTCTTAGGAGGTACCCCTGGCAACTCATCAGGAAAAACATCTCGAAACTCAGCAGCTGTAAGTATGCTGTCAAGCTGGGACCCCACTACACTGGTATCTACCATATGAGCAAGATATGCCTCACATTCCTTCCGAATCATCCTCCTAGCTGAAATAGCTGAAATAAACATAGATGAAAGATGTCTCTGCTCACTAGATATCACCACATATCTACCATCATGTGTTCTTAAGGTAACACATTTCCACTGATAGTCTACTACAACCCCGTGCTTGGATAACCAATCCATGCCCATAATCATATCATACTCCCTGAAAGGCATCTCAATTAGGTCACCGAGAAACTCCTCATCCTGAACAACTAGACTATCTCGGTGCACCCTACTAACCACAACACTGTGCCCTAAAGGATTTGTAACCAAAACATCAAATCCTAGGGATTCAGAATGCAAATCACTCACAAGCAATATGGATGCACTGATATATGAATGAGTCGACCCATGTTCTATCAATGCAAAAACTAAAGTACCAAATAAAGTGAAAGTACCGGCTATAACAGCTAAAGCATCTGGCTGCCCCTGCATCACATAAACTCGCTGTGATGGCCCTGCATCTTCTGGTCTACTATTTAGATCAATTTTGTATATATTTTCTATGATGTTTTTGTTGATTTTAAGTTAATTTTCATGTTAATTTGTACTTAAGTTTGTTTCAAGTTGTTGATTTAGGTTGAAGTACATTTGATGGAGCTTTTTAATCAAAATTTGGCGGACTTGTTGGAGAAAAACATGTGACACGACCAAGCTAGACATGGCTTGGCCGTGTCTCTCATCAAAAGAAGAAAAGATCAAAGATAAGGCAGGACACAGCCAGGATTAACCAAGCTTGGCCGTGTCCCACAAAGCAAAGATGGACAAAAGCAGACATGGTCAAGAGACACGGCCAAGCCATTGGCAGTGTCTCACCAACGGAACAAAAGGCAAAGAAAGAAAAGAAAGAAGCAGAGAGGGACACCATCAAGAGACACGGCTAAGCCACTGGCCGTGTCACATGACACAGCCAGGAGCTTGGCCGTGTCACCCCTTGGACATAAGGAGAAGAACAAACAGCAAGGGACATGGCCAAAAGCTTGGCCGTGTCCCAAGAAAGAAAAGAAAATCCAAGAGACACGGCCAACAAGCTTGGCCATGTCACCCTGGATCATTTGGCATGCTTGCACTAGGATGATTAGTGTGGATTAGTGGGGGAAAAAAAGGATAAAAGGGAGTGAAAGGTGGAAGGATTTATGGAAGAAATATAAAACAAATTGGAAAGTGGGAGACAAAGGGTGATGGGGTGTCTTAAAAAATTAAAATGGAAGAGCATGGAGGGAATAGGAAATATATTGAATATATTGAGTGGACATTCTCTACACACATTTTCATCATCTTCCTTGGTTCTTGCTTGAGAGAGCAAGACCATTCTCCCCATCTTCATTCACCATTTCCTTTCACACATCAAGAGCAAAGACAAACGTTGGATTTGAAGTGAGTAGCTAGTTCTTGAGGATTAGGGTTTTAAGAGGCTTGATTGGAGAGTTGAGAACTTGAGAGAGCTATCATTCATCCTTCAAGAAGAGAGCCATTGGTTCAAGAGAGCTTGGAAGTTCATCATCAAACATCGAAGAGGGAGCTATGAAAGAGACAAGGAGTCCGATTCTTAGCATCTCCAAAAGGGGTTTTTCCAACTCTTTCTTTTAATCCATTTCTTTTTTGTTGTTGTTGTATTGAGAACATTAATATTGCAATGAATAACTTTGATTTGGTTTATATTGAAATGAGCATTTGTTTAAAGAATATGATGAGCTAATTTACTCATGCTTTGGGTTGTAGTATATTTGATTAAATGATTTGATTTGATGATTCCATTGATATACCTTGTTATTGGTTGATTGTATTGAAATTAAAGGTAAATTGATAGATTGGCCACCTATTGATTACTTAATATTGAATGACGGACCGAGAGGAGAAGTTTAATATTGGAACTATGCAATTGACCACCCTAAGAATGTATTAGAAATATAAGTTCTAGGGTTTATTAATTTGCTAATGTAAAATAATTGGTTGTTGTTAATTCATAAATGTGAAAACTAGTGAATTGATAATTGACTAATTAACCTTAAGGAACAAATTAAGGTACAAGGTTATATTAATGGATAATTTGATAATTAAACATTTGATTAAATGGACCTACAACCCTAGGCATTATTTCCGTAATTGAATTTATCTTGCACAAAATCACTCATTTTCATTTCTAAGGTTAAATACAATTCACCAATCCAATCACACACTCAAGTTTATTATTTCATGTTAATCGAACTATTACATGCAATTCCTTCCTTGTGAGACGACCTTAGGGCAATCACCGTTACTATAATAGCCTCGTATACTTGCGAGTGCTGCTTTGTGATAGTGTTAATTTAAGCGCAACAAGTTTTTGGCGCCGCTGCCGGGGAAGGCAATTTTTCTTAATAGTTTGATTCTTTTAATTTATTTGTTAAATCATTTAAAGTGTTCTTTTTGAATTGCTTAGGTACTTTATGCACGGATGAAGGTCTCAAGGAAACGAACTTGTTCCATTTATAGACAATATCCATAGACTTCCAAGACCCGAGGGACTAACTCCTATTGAGCAAGAGAGGGAAAATACTGATGAGCAGTTTTAGGAGAACATAGAAGTAGAGATGGGTGATGCACAAGAACCACCTATGAAGGAGTTTGCCCGACCGATCATCGGAGTGACCACATCTTGTATCTGGTTGAGCAACGCAGTGAGAAATTATGAGCTCAGAAATACTCACTATAGTATGCTTCCATCCTTCCATGGACTGCCGAATGAAGATCCTCTCAACTTCATTTAGGATTTTTACTCAACATTGCATACATTCCCTTTGCAAACACTAACAGAAGATGAACTCAAGTTAAGATGTTTCCCATATAGTTTGAAAGACAGAGCAAAAGCATGGTTAATGACCCTACCGGAGAATTCTTTAACCACATGGACAGAGGTTTACAACAAATTTATGGGAAAGTTTTATTCACACCAAAAGACCAAGGAGCTTGGGGGAGTATTGCAACTTTCACCCAATTTGATGGAGAATCATTTCATGAGGCGTGGGATCGCTTCAAATCCTTATTATTTCAGTACCCTCATCATTACTATCCACAACAGTTGCTCAATCAATTCTTCTATGATGGGCTAACTCAACAATGTCAAAACACAGTGGATAATGCAGCAGGGGGAGCAATGGGTGAAAGAACAGCTGCAGAAACAGTTGCATTATTCAAAATGTTGGGGGCAAATTCCCAATAAAAGAGTATTGGATAAAGGAGAAGAGGAGCACATGAGATAAGTGCAAACTCAGAAATGGCTAGGCAAATTGCAGAACTGACAAAACAAGTAAAATTGTTGAATGCCTAAGGGAACTTGTCGGGACCAAGCCAAGAGTCATGCGCATCGTGCGATCTTGTAGGCCATCAAGCAAATGTGTGCCCCTCAAATTTTGATACATTCCAAGAGGAGCAAGAACAAGCTTTTGCTTTTGAAGGGTTCAAACAAAGGGGTAGGAATGACCCATATTCAAATTCTTATAACCCCGGTTGGAGGAATCACCCCAATTTTTCATGGAAAAATCAACAACATGCTCCACCTCAACAACCTTTCCAACCATATCAAAGAGGTCCCCAATTTCAAGGGCAAACCTCAAATCAAGAGCAGGTCAAGAAACCTTCGTTTGAAGACAATTTGAATGCTTTCATTCAAGTAAGCACTCAAAATCAAGAATTGAACAATAAGCGGTTTGACTCTTTAGAAGCATCGCTTAAGAAGGTTGAAACTCAAGTGGGTCAATTGGCTAATCAACTTCAAGCCAATCAAAAAGGGAAATTTCCAAGCCAACCGGAGCAGGCCAAAGCAATCATTGTTTTAAGAAGTGGTAAGGTACTTGATAATAAAATCAGTGATAATAACAGTGATAATTCCTTTGATGCATGTACAATGCAAAATAATGGCGAGGAAATGCAAGAGGAAAAAAGCTGAACCAAATGAGCTTAAAGAGGATAGAGAGGAGGCATCCGCTGCACCAAAGCTGCACAAATCTTCAAATCCATACAGACCACCAATTCCATTTCCCAGCAGGTTAAAAAATGAAAAGCATGATAAGCAATTTTTTGAAATTTATAACATGCTTTTGAAGGTAAGTATTAACCTACCCTTACTAGAGGTAATAAAGAATATGCCATCTTATGCCAAATTCTTAAAAGAGCTAAACACTAAGAAAATAAGGTATGAGTTGGATGAGAAGGTGATAGTTTCGAAAGTAACAAGTGCTGTTTTACAACATAAGTTACCTCCTAAACTAAAAGATCCTGGGAGCTTTATAGTGAGAATCTCTATGGGGAATGGGAAAAGAGACCATTGGCATTTGTGATCTCGGAGCTAGTATTAATTTGATGCCATACTCAATCTATTTGAAACTAGAGCTTGGGAAACTCAAACCGACTAAAATGGTTTTGCAACTAGCAGATAGAACTCTTAAATACCCTAAGGGAATCATAGAAGATGTTCTAGTTCAGGTAGGAGGTTTGATTGTACCCGTCGATTTCATTGTCTTAGATATGGGGGGAGAAATCCCACGGGATGCCGAGCATGCAATTTTGTTAGGAAGGCCTTTATGGCTGCAACTAACACTTTAATTGATGTTAAAAATAAAAAATTGACTATGACCGTTTTGGGACAAACTGTAGAATTTTCGATTTTTAACACTTTCATTGATTTTACTGATAATGCTTTATATGAAGATTGCTCTTTCATTGATTTTACTGATAATGTTGTTCAAGAAGTTTTCTTGCAAGATAATGGTGAACACAAGCTAGAAAGGGCTCTAAAATTGCAGGAAGAAGCAGAGATTTCCAATGAGGAGAATAAAGAAGACAATTCCATTTTGGACGATGAGAGTGTTGAGGAGGAATTTGAAGTTAAAGAAGAGCAAATTCAACTACAAGGGGTTGAACTTAAAGAACTCCCCAAGCATTTAAAATATATTTTTCTTGGGGAGAATAACTCTCAACCAGTGATAATTTCTGCTACCCTTACCAGTGAGGAAGAAGATAAGCTTGTAACAATGTTGAGAAAATTCAAGAAAGCTATAGGTTGGGGATTGCGTGACATTAAGGGTATTAGTCCCTCTATGTGCATGCATAAGATCATCTTAGAGGAAGGGGCTAAACCAGTGAGAGAGTCTCAAAGGAGGCTAAACCCTAACATGAGCGAGGTTGTTAAGAAGGAGGTCCTTAAACTACTGGATGAAGGGGTAATTTACCCTATTGCTGATAGTGAATGGGTTAGTCCTGTTCATGTTGTGCCTAAGAAAATAGGGTTGACAGTGGTCCAAAATGAGAAAGGAGAGTTGGTACCCACACGAACACAAACTAGGTGGCGAATGTGCATAGATTATAGGAAACTAAATAATGTCACCAAGAAAGATCACTTTCCTTTACCATTTATTGATCAAATGCTTGATAGGTTATCTGGACACACTTTTTACTATTTTCTTGATAGTCTTTCAGGTTACTACCAAGTCCCGATAGCACCGAAAGATCAACCAAAGACTACATTTACTTGTCCCTTTGGGACATTTGCATTTCGAAGGATGCCATTCGGACTTTGCAATGCACCGGGAACATTTCAAAGGTGTATGCTTTCCATCTTTTCTGATATGTTGGACAAGTGCATTGAGGTATTGATGGATGACTTTTCTATTTTTGGTAATTTCTTTGATGATTGTTTGGAAAAGTTGACTCTAGTACTTGAAAGGTGTATTGAATGTAATCTTACCTTGAGTTGGGAAAAGAGTCACTTTATGGTTGATCATGGAATTGTTTTAGGGCATGTTATTTCCCATGAAGGGATTGAGGTAGACAAGGCTAAGGTTGAATTAATTGTGAACCTACCTCCACCCACATCAGTTAAGGGAATTAGAAGTTTTTTGGGACATGCAGGATTTTATAGGAGGTTTATAAAAGATTATTCCAAAATTTCACGCCCTTTGTGTCATTTGTTAGGAAAAGATGTCCCATTTGTTTTTAATGAAAAGTGCTTAGAAGCTTTTAAAATTTTGAAAGAGAAACTAACTTCTGCCCCTATAATTGTTGCCCCAAATTGGGATTTGCCATTTGAAATTATGTGCGATGCATCGAATTTTGCCATTGGAGCTGTGTTAGGCCAAAGAGTGAACAAGTTGATGTGTGTAATTTATTATGCAAGTTTATCTTTAAACGATGCACAAGTAAATTACATGACCACTGAGAGAGAAATGTTAGCTGTGGTGTTTGCGTTGGACAAATTTAGATCTTACTTGATAGGTTCTAAGGTCATAGTATTTTCTGATCATACGGCCTTGAAATACCTGTTGACCAAACCACAAGCTAAACCTAGGCTCATTAGGTGGGTGTTGATGTTACAAGAATTCGATGTTGAAATCAAAGATAGGAAAGGAAGCTAGAATGTAGTGGCTGATAATCTTTCTAGACTTAACTCTTATGATAATGATGCTAAAATTGCTTGTGAAAATGCTTTCGAAAAATTTCCGGATGAACACTTATTTTCCTTAACTCAAGCACCATGGTAAGTGGATATTGCTAATTATCTTTCTTGTGGTGTAGTGAGAAAGGATTTGAGCTGCCAGGCAAAGAAGAGATTCCTGCATACATGTAAGTATTATTTTTGGGATGAGCCTTACTTGTTTAGAATTTGCAGGGATGAAGTGATAAGAAAATGTGTGCTGGAAGAAGAACAAAAGCAAGTGCTACAATTTTGCCACAATATGTGTTGCGGGGGACATTTTGGAGGAAAAAAGACCACCAAGCAAGTTCTTCAAAGCGGTTTGTATTGGCCTACTCTTTTTAAGGATGCTTATCATTTTTGCATAAGATGTGATAAATGCCAAAAGGTAGGAAACATTAGCAAACAGAATGAAATGCCCCTTAATATTTTTATTGTGGTTGATATTTTTGATGTATGGGGAATTGATTTCATGGGGCCATTTCCCAAATCCTTTGGTTTTGAATATATCCTTTTAGCAATGGATTATGTGTCCAAGTGGGTTGAGGCTATCCCCAGTAGGACTAATGATGCTAACATTGTGTTAAAATTTGTGAAGGAGAATATTTTGAGCAGGTTTGGAACCCCCAAGGCAATAGTGAGTGATAGAGGAAGCCATTTTTGCAACAAATGGTTTGAAAAGTTGATGACCAAGATGGGCATCCGGCACAAGGTGGCAACTCCATACCATCCCCAAACATTTGGACAAGCTGAGATCTTAAACAAGCAAATCAAGGAGATTTTGGAAAAGACAGTGAGCAGAACTCGGAAGGATTGGTCAATTCGACTCTCGGAAGCATTGTGGGCTTATGGGACTGCTTTTAAAACCCCATTGGGAATGAGTCCCTATAGATTGGTCTTTGGCAAAGCTTGCCACCTCCCGGTGGAATTGGAGCACAAAGCTTATTAGGCAATAAAGACCACGAATTTGGACTTAGATGAAGCAAGGGAGCAAAGAATGCTTCAGATTTCCGAGCTTGATGAGCTTCGGAATGAGGCCTATGAGAGTTTGAGGATCTTCAAGGAAAAGACAAAAGTTATTCATGACAGGATGATTCTTCGAAGGACTTTTGAACTGGGAATGAAAGTCCTTCTCTTCAATTCAAGAATGTGGTTGTTTCCCGGAAAATTGAAGTCACGTTGGAGTGGACCTTTTCAAGTTACTCAAACATTCCCATATGGGGTTGTTGAGTTGCTTAATTTAAAAACCAACGAGAAGTTCAAGGTCAATGGACAAAGGGTGAAGCCCTACTTTGAAGAAATCGAAATTGCAAAAATGGTGGAAAGCATGGTATTCGTTGACAAATAATGCAACAATGTCCAGCTATACGACATTAAAAAAGTGCTAAATGGGAGGCAACCCATCGGTTTGCATTTCTTTTCATAGTTACAATTTCATTTTTTTGCAATTTTAATTTCATGTTGAGTTAAATAAAATGGAATGGGTATTTTGATCGGTTTTTATTTTTCTTGAATGTGTTTCAGGGTCAAGCAAGGAAGAAGATTGCATTTTTTTGATTTGGTGACACAAATAAACAATTTAAAAAAAAATTAAAAACCAAAATGGCAGTGAAGGACATTGCCACTTGACACGGCCAAGCCACTGGCTGTGTCAAGCAAAACCAAAAATAGGCAGAAGCAGACATGGCCAAATGGCTTGGCCGTGTCCTTGGCCATGTCACATAGACACGGCCATGCTGCTGCCAGTGTCCCCTTCAATTGTCTTGCAATTTTCTTTTGTTCCAGTGTCAAACACGTTCAAGGGACACGGCCAAGCCACTGGCCGTGTCCCTTAAACCCATCACACACGTTCAAGGGACACGTAAACCCATCAAACACGTTCAAGGGACATGGCCAAGCCACTGGCCGTGTCCCTCAAAACCCATCAAACACGGCCAAGCTTCACCAAGCTTGGCCGTGTCACATCAATTTTCAAGGTTTAAAATCACGAATTCAGCCCATTTCTTTCATTTTAAATCCCTAACTCCTCTCTCTTTTCTCTCTCTCTCTCGACCCCCTCTCCCCAAATTCTCCATAACCACTTTCTTAAAGCTCAAAAATCATACTAAATCCTCCATTTTTCTTAACCAAAACTAATTTAAACTCATTCAATCTTCTTCTTTTCTCATTAAAAGGCAATTAAAACTGTTAAAGCTCCATTTTCACTAAATTATCAAAATGACTAGAACAAAGATGGTGTCTCACCACAAGAGGAGGAAACCTCCACCTTCAGCTCCATCTTCATCATCATCATCTTCAAGGAGGGCGACTCTTCTCTTTAGGGGGTTTCTTTCCGACGAGGTATGTTAGCGAAGAATCCCTTAATGCTCTTCATATTAGGGATAATTTTTATAGATTTGTTCAAAACCTTGGATGGGAGAGATTAGTTTCCCTTAAACCCTTGCAATTTCAAGAGCTTACATTAGAATTTTTAACCTTTCTTAAGGTTGAAAGAGATGACAAAAAGATTTGCATTAGGTTACATTTTAAACTGCTTGGGAAACCATTTGTCATTAGTATTGAGCAATTGAATGATATATTTGGTTTCCATCAACAAGGGGAACAATGTGTACCTAAGGGTTTTAGACAACAATTTGCATGGAGAGCACTAGGCTCGGGAACCTATGTGGCCAAATCGGCCAAGGCAACGAAATTGGCAAATCCCGCCCTAAGGTATTTACATCACTTCATGCCATGTGAATTCTTTGCACGAAAAGAGAGCACAGGGGTTGTGGAAATAAGCGAACTATTTTTTTTAGACTGTACTAGCAATGCCATACCCGTTTGTACCAGCTATTGCTTAGTCGATGTGTTTGACAGTGTGGTAAACAAAAAGAGGAGTGCCATTTGCATTGGAGGACTAGTTACAACTTTAGCAATGACACTTCTTGATGATTTTGACCCAAGCAACTGCCGAATGACTAAGATCTCGGGTAATGATTCATTAGATCTTGCCACACTCGAGAAGATGCATATGGTAATAACAAAAGGGGGGCCTGTGTTATGGCTTCAGCTGAGCCAGAGGTACCAGAGGGCCGTCAAAAGAGAACACGAGTCCAGGAGGAGTCCGACTCAGATTCTCTTGATTTGGATGAAGATGCTCCAATCCCGGACAATCAGCAGATCCTTAATAGGATTGAAGCATTGGAAAGCAAGGTCGATCGTAATCATGTTGCAGTCATGCAATAGTTGGACCAAATCAATAGCAACCTTGCTAAGATTCTTAGCCTCCACCCTTCAGCTGCACCATCGTCCCATCCTCCATCACCATAGATCCAATCAGCTCCAACCTTTTGAGAACACTTTTTTACTTTCTTATTTTTAGTTATTGCCTATTTTCGTTGTTATTATTTTTTTTGTTAACACTTTATATTGTGATTATTTTATATATATTGTATTTTATTCTTGAACAATTGTTGTTTGTGGATGAAAAGGTAGCACTTGCGTCACAAGGGAATGATGGAAAACAAGTTGTACCTTCACTTTTTCTTTATTATCCTTGTTTCCATTGAGGACAATGTAAAACTTAAAGTGTGGGGTGTGTGCTAATCTTTCATTCATAAATGTAAATTGTCTATTTTTCATAAGTGTTTTGTTACAGTTATTTTGTTAAGTTTTGTGTTTTGTTTTATATTTTATTTTGATGGATATTGATAAGTTCAATTGTTATAAGATTGTTGATAGATGACTTTTGAATTTTTGAAGCATGAATTTGAGAATTAATTAGAATTAGTACTTATTGTCAATTTTGATGGTTATTCTTTGCATTGCCATTAAACTAGTGAGGAATTGAGCCATCAACTTATCATTCTTTTTGTGTGTGAGCATCTTTGATTGATGAATTGCTAGGACTTGCTTTGACATGCATTTTAAGACTACATAAAGATTTCAATTAGGCATCAATATGATTAAGGCAATTTAGGGGAACCCATTTTGGCTTAAAAAGACCAACCTTACATCCGACCTTAGTTCGCCAACCTTGAGCTTATTTCATTTTTCCCTTTCTTTCTTTTTCACAACACCATTAGCTTGAACCATTTCATTTTAACTCTTACCCGTTCATTAGATCAAGAGCATTTCAAGAGCATTAATGATGGAGTGTTGTGCTGAATAAAGTGTGGGTTTAATTCAGTGGGCTTTAAATTACAAATTATTGTATTCTTTAGTTGGATACCCTAATAAAAAAAATGAAAATGAAATGAATAATGAAAATCAAAATAATAGAAGTTGTTGTTCTTGTCGGAAGGATTGTAATGAGTTTGGAAATTATCTTTGCTAATTAAACAAATGGAGTTCCTTAAAAGCACTTAAATGCTTAGTGCTAAGTGATTGAGAGGAATTGTGGGATTGTTGATCATGCTACATTGCTTGCTTCGCTCTTGAAGTGCTCTTGACCTAAATGAACTAACTCACCCTCCCAAATGTCATGCCTTTCCCTTAGCCTCGTTACAACCAAATAAAAGACCTTATGATTGATGCTTGATTGTGATTAGGTGGTGGAGATTTGATTGATAAACAAGCCTATGGTCCTAATCTTTCATTGAATGTTGAGAGCTTAAACACTACCCAATTAAACACTTAAGAGGTTTTGTGAGGGAGTGACAATTTTTGGTATGCATAGATTGACCATTAAGTTGCTTGAGTACCGATTATTCTTGATTCAATTATGATTGTGGATTTAATAAGATGGGAGTCTTAATGCATCCTTATAACTCTTGAACTTGACAATATTTATCTTGTTTTATTTGTTTTCATTTTAATTTTGCTTGGGGACAAGTAAATGATTAAGTGTGGGGTAATTGTTTAGATCAATTTTGTATATATTTTCTATGATGTTTTTGTTGATTTTAAGTTAATTTTCATGTTAATTTGTACTTAAGTTTGTTTGAAGTTGTTGATTTAGGTTGAAGTACATTTGATGGAGCTTTTTAATCAAAATTTGGTGGACTTGTTAGAGAAAAACATGTGACACGGCCAAGCTAGACATGGCTTGGTCGTGTCTCTCATCAAAAGAAGAAAAGATCAAAGACAAGGCAGGACACGGCCAAGATTAACCAAGCTTGGCTGTGTCCCACAAAGCAAAGATGGACAGAAGCAGACACGGTCAAGAGACACGGCCAAGCCACTGGCCGTGTCTCACCAAAGGAACAAAAGGCAAAGAAAGAAAAGAAAGAAGCAGAAAGCGACACCATCAAGAGACACGGCCAAGCCACTGGTCGTGTCACATGACACGGCCAGGAGTTTGGCCGTGTCACCCCTTGGACATAAGGAGAAGAACAAACAGTAAGGGACACGGCCAGAAGCTTGGCCATGTCCCAAGAAAGAAAAGAAAATCCAAGAGACACGGCCAACAAGCTTGGCCGTGTCACCCTGGATCATTTGGCATGCTTGCACTAGGATGATTAGTGTGGATTAGTGGGGGACAAAAAGGATAAAAGAGAGTGAAAGGTGGAAGGATTTGTAACACCCCCATACTCTATATAAGTACTATACATATACCAAGTATACATACAATACGTATATAAAGTATAAGAATGTCACTTTTCGTTTCCAATTAAAAACCTTTATCCTAGTTTAAGCAATATTGCATTAATTTAAAGAGCATTTACAAAAATCATTATTCTTATAAAAAATACAACATAATTAAAGTCACACATGTATGCATCACCTTCTAGTTGGTCTCGAGACACTCCTACCCTTCTCGTGGCATAACAGCTGGACTTCCAGATCAACCGCATAACCACCTGCGCGATTACACCACCGCGCTGAGCCCGAGAGCTTAGTAATACAAATAAATATAAAATATATATACTTTACATAAAGATCATACCTTATACTTTTAGCATCATGTTTTATTGTTTTCTTACCCTGTTTTCCTTTCTCAAAGCATTCTTCATATATTCCCACTGATCTCATAAATCATACACATATTTACATAGAACATTCACAAAACTATATTTACCATTTCTATCTCATATACATATACATATACATCATTTTAACAAATCACTATTCAATGATCTATCCAAACCTTCATGAGAACAATTCTCACAAATTCCACATTCATAAACATTTTACACATCATACTATATTCTCATAAACTCATATCTCAACAAAACTCCTCAAGCCATATTCATTTCAATATATCATTACACACATTACCAAATCATACTTCATAACATTATTTTATTCATAAATTTATCAATCATGAAACACACTTCCAACAAAAGCAACCATAGATCTCATTACTCTTTTAGTTCAACATTTGGATATCACATTAACAACAAAGACAGACTCGGGCCCAAACAAAACACTAACATGCCATTCCATTATCAGAATTAATGCTTTGGTTTAATCATCACATTTATCATTATCCCAACTAGGCTTCAAGGATTTAGGTTCAACCAAGCTTCAAGGGGAACAAAGCATGCTAAGTATCAACCCAACTTGGCTTCAAGAACCAATCCAACCTAGCTTCAAGGGTTGTAACATCTCAATTAGGCTTCAAGGATTTGACCCAACCAAGCTTCAAGGGGAGTAAAACATGTTAAACTTCAACCCAACTTGGCTTCAAGGATCAAGTCCAACCTAACTTCAAGAGATTGTTACTCATATTAGGCATGCCTCCAATAACAAACTCTGAAAATGGAATAACACATTAGCTATACAATTCATTTATCAATTTCATTCTCAATTGAATTATCATAACCAATAACAATGGCTTTACATGTCATTTGAATCATCATAGCCAATAACAATGGCATCACATGTCATTTGAATCATCATAGCCAATAACAATGGCATCACATGTCATTTGAATCATCATAGCCAATAACAATGGCTTCACATGTCATTTGAATCATCATAGCCAATAACAATGGCTTCACATGTCATTTGAATCATCATAGCCAATAACAATGGCTTCACATGTCATTTGAATTATCATTGCCAATCACAATGGCCTCATATCTCAATTTATGTTATAACCTTTCATTATTCGAGTATACATAATCAATTACCCCATCATATCACTCACATTATACATATAGCATCATTAGTATCACATTTCAAATACATTATTCATATAACACATCACCAATCACAAGACTTACAATGCATAGTACATAACTTTGTTCATATAATATCATATCCATTATCAAATGTAAGTTAATTTCCAATCATTTAAGAAGAACAAAAACCAAACACAGTAACCAACACACCCAAGGGACACGGCCAAGCTTGTGGCCGTGTCTCTCAATTCAACATTTCAGTAGCAAACACGGGCACAGGACACGGCCAAGCTTGTGGCCGTGTCTCTCAAAACAAATTGGCAGTGACCAACACTGGCATAGAACACGGCCGTGTCTCCTCAAAATCCACCCAACACGGCCAAAATTCCCTTAACTTGGCCGTGTCTCTCCTTGCTTTTGGCTGTGTCACTCATGGATTGAAACCCTAACATACACAAGTCTCCTCTAATTGCACTCAAACTCATCATACACAATATAGCATGGTTCAAATGAATGGAATCAATGTTCTAAACACAAATTCTACATATTTATCACAATATTCACCTTATTAAAACACATCCACAAAACATTTAAACACATACTATTTCAAAACCCTAAAACCAACATCATTCTCCATCTTCCAACACATACTATCCCTAGGTGTTAATGCATATGCATGTATTACAAATTTCATTTCAAAACTTTTCTTTTTAATTCTCTTTAAGCTTTTCAAAACTTTCTCTTTTTAATTCTATTTAGGCCGAGAATCTCGAACCTAAGCTCTGATACCAAAAATTGTAACACCCCTTCCCAGCCTACATGTGTAAGCCGAGTAGAGGCGCCACACTATCCAAATGTTGCTACCAATTTTACTTAATTCAAATTTTAGTTCTGGTTTTACAGAAATTTTGCCAGAGGTTCGCCTAGAAATTTGATCCCAAGTGTCGACAAAACTGATTTTTTTTTATTTTTGAAAATATTTTTACACAGACCCATGCAAATGCAACCAGTTTCAATACACTCCCAATGAATCCACCTTATACCCTCAACTACAAACCTGCAAGAAGAGTTCACACTTCTAATACAAAATAAGTAGATGTTTATTATTATCACATACTTTTAATAATCTTATATATATATATGATAATCTTGTCTTTACCAAAATTTCATTTATACATATGAATACATTCTTGTCAGAAATACAACATAACGAAATTATACATGTATGCATCACCTTCTAGTTGGTCTCGAAATACTCTTACCCTACTCGTGGCATATCAGTTTGACTTCCAGATCAACCACCTACTCACCTGCGCGATATATACAACCGCGCTAAGCCCGAAAGCTTAGTAGTACAAATAAATATTATAAACATACATAACAGACAATCATACTTATATGTTAACTTCATATATTATTATTTTCTTATCATATTTTCCCATTTCAATTACACCTTATTTATATTTCTACTAATCTCATAATTATATACATATGCACGTATTTCATTAATACAACCCACAATTCCATGACTTATTAAAACATTCATAAAATAATACTCACAATGTCCACAACCACCTCCATATTATTCATCATATTGTATTTTCATGTAGTACCTTCAGATCTCATCATTCAACATAGTTTTTCAATCTACATTCACCTTCAATAATTTATTTATACATTGTAATCATCTCATTTCATAATTATCATCATATATCTCATATCATTACATCTTATTCCATAATTCACATTTAAACAAAAACAATCATTGGTCTCATTATTCATTCATTTCACATTTCATGAATCACATTTAAACAAAGACAAGCATGGGCCCAAAAGACACTAATATGTTATTCAAAGTTCAGAGTTACTGCTTTGGTCCATAATCATAATAATCAAGCCCGTAGGCGATATACACATATATATATATCTATCCATGGATAGGGTAACAGACCCAGTCTCTTGGACCTCTACTTGGCTAGACTCAAGGAGATCCTCAACCCGGCAAGACTGTTACCAAAACAAGTATAACAGACCCAGTCTCTTGGACCTCAACCCGACTAATCTCGAGGAGATCCTCAACCCGGCAAGACTGTTACTATTATTCATATATTTCATAGGCATGCCGCCAAACCCAGAACTCTGAAATCTGAATAACATATTAAACACACAAACATTTCATTCATCTCTTCATAATCTCTTTCTCAATTCATTTTATATTTCATAAGCAAATTAGGCAACCATGTCTCAATCATCTCATTTGCATCATCATAGCCAACAATCATGGCCTCATATCTCATATGATCTCAAATCGCAATGAAGCAACTCTTCATAACATCATATCTTTCACATTACATTTCATCATCACATCTTGCACATTTCACATTTCATTATATTTCAAATCACATTAATCAATTCATTATTCAAATGGATATAATCAATGGCATTAACACATATTTTACATGCTCATCACAACATTCACATTATAACTAAATATGTCACAAGTCTCAATATCTTATGAATGTATGCAATAATGTAGTTTGTACTTACCTTAAAACCAACTCACACCAATCTATACACTTACTCTTCCAAGAATCCTCAACACTTAGATTAGGGCAATTCAACCTCTTCACAACCTAATCCAAAAGGAATATTAGCAAAATGACCATATGAATAGTAAATTCTGGTTTTAGACTCCACTTTATCCTTATTTTGAAAAATTGTATAAAATAATCTACTTGACTAAAAATTCTAAAATTTTTACAGAATTTAGTTTTACATCTTAAAATCATTCCTTTAAAATTTCAGATCAAACTGAACACAAAATCTTGGTCAAATAGTTCACCTAACCAGACTGCCCCAATTGCCCTGCATCCTGGCAGCAGTTCTGAACTTTGTGAATTCTGTAAATTAAATTCAATCAACGTGGTTCCAAATTATTTTTCTCAAATACTAGACTCACTAAGCAACAACATATCCAAAATTCAATTGAATATGATTTTTCTACATTTTATTAAAAATCCCGAAAGATAGCTGTCTCAGTTAAGGTACCTGCTGGAACAGGTCTAATAAAAATAATCTTTCCAAAATCATAACCATTCCAAAATCGAATCCACATATTTTTCAGTCATTCTAGACTCATAGAGGCACAAAATATCAAAAATTCACTTCAAGAACATTTTTCTATATTTAATTAAAAATCATACAAGTCACAGCCTTTACTAATTGTAAAACAGAAAAAATTTCACTAAACACAACTCTTACTCTTCCATCACCCACACCAACCTAACTTCTTATCTTTAATTCCATTTCAACACTTTTACACACACCATACACAAACACACTCCAACCATCAAAAACACTCCATCAAACTCAAACAAAATTCCAAATAGAATAAGAGAAATCAAGAGAAAACTTACTTGAATATTATGCCAAATCTTCAACATCCCTCTTCAATTCTCTCAAAATCCCTATGGATTTGATGTGTATAAGCAAAATCACAACTCTCTCTCTCTCTCTCTCTCTCTCTCTCTCTCTCTCTCTCTCTCTCTCTCTCTCTCTCTCTCTCTCTCCTCTCTCTCTCTCTCTCTCTCTCTCTCGTGTAAGAAGAAGAAGAAGAAGAAAAAATATCTTTTTCCTTCTTCTTTTCATGTTTATCATATATATATATATAATAATAATAATAATAATAATAATATAATAAATTATTTCAACCTCCACCACACACTTTCTCCCTTTGACTTTTCTTTCTTCTTTTTCTTTTATTATTATTATTATTATTAATTAATTAATTATATAAACTTACTTTTCCTACACCACTTTATACATTATGTATATGTAATATATATGTTGGTATATGTATATCTCTTTTATATTTCCTTTATATTTTCCATATTTTTCAAATACCACATAAATATATATCATCCCTCATATACACCTATTTCTTATAATATTTTCCTTACATATTTTACCAACATATCTTCTCACAACTACCATTCCAATGTACACCAAAATAGGGTATTAAATTAATTCATTTATCTTCTTTTGACTTTCATTAGTTTAACTTATATATATTATATATATACCTTCACTTCTTTTCTCCTTCCATTAAACATACTCCTTAAATCCAAATACCACAATAATTATTCCAAAACTTTTAGGGTGTACCTTGGGATATTACAATTCTCTCCCCCTTAAATAATTTCGTCCTCGAAATTATCTAGTATAATAGCAATCCACTCTTAACATAATACCATCTTAACTTTCATATGAAGTATTATGTCATCACATCATATAACTTTTACTCTCTCCCTTAGAGTCAATCATCTTCTCTAAATTTCATAACTCATCATTAGATCCATTTATATATCTTATTACTTTCTTATCCAAACATTCAAAATATCTCATTACATTCCCAATTAATTTATCTTGATGCAAGAATCAGATCATCTTATATTATACATGTACTTTGTCTAATTATTACATTCAAGATATTTTATTACTTCATCTCTTTATAATTACTCTCTTAACTTCAACCTAAAAAAAAATCATTGATTATCCCATCATTAAAATCACTTCCAGAATAGACATTTATCACACCTTAATTGATAACAATATCCTTATTTTTCCTACACTTAATTTTTTTCCTTTTTTCTTCATTTACAACTGATTTAACTCAATACATTCACATCCATACATTTGTCAGAATATTACATCACATACATTATCATTTAAATCTTATGCTCCTAGTACAACTGTACACATTAAATTTCAATAATGATTCATAATCTTCATAGAATCTAGATCAATTGATCTATCTGTCACAATATAGCCACGTTTCAATCTTGTTTAATTCAAATCAACAATTAATTTATTTAAACTTATCATGAAATTTCACAATATATATATAACCTAATTCCATTAGAGCAAACTTATATTCAAATCCTGATCTCTTCAGATCCATATTCAGTAAAATTATCATAATTACAAATCACTTTAAATTATCTTTCAATAGACACATAGTTTATTTCCTACTATCTTAGTATAATTTCCACCAATTCTCATGATAATCTCATACCATACTTTCTATCCATAGTTCACTCACTTAAACCTTAAGTCCATTCATTTATTCACTTTATACCATAAACATATTTAGTATAACTTTCAGTCACATTTTGTAATTTCCCCTTTTTAATATCTCCTCACATTTCATACCATTACGATCTTTACATAATCAGCTTTTTATCACATTAGCCATAACTCAAAACATTTTACATTTCTCTTTTCTTTCCTTACTTTCCATAATTATAACCAAATTTCTAACATAAAATGATAAAGTATAACTTTACCAGTCATAATTCTTGATCATGTTTCTAGAAACATAATTATAAATCTCACCAAAACTGCACTACAGTCATGTTATCTCAGTTCCAAATCTGTGGATAACAAAATTAATCGACCAAAATATACTAAACAAATCATAATAGATTAATGGTCATGCCTGAAGCTTATAAATCCATACTGTTCCTTTATTATTCAACTTCCAACCTTTCTAATTACAATGCTAATTTATATCATAAGAATTACATATTCATTCTCTAAACTTTTGCTACACCAAGAGTTAACACATTTCAACTCTATCTCAAAACAATTTGCACTCGATTATGTTCATCATTAGCCTAACTCCTGCTCAACAATATTATTATTATTATCATCTCTTATGTATACATATTCAATCATATGCAATTCTTACACAATTTCCCTTTTGTTACTCCATTTCGAATCTACTTCTAATCCATTTACAATCTCTTATTATACACATATACATAAAACCTTCCCACATGTGGATACTTTGGGACTCAAAATATTATATGATCATCAGGTTCAGTGATTACCATAACAATTTCACCATCCAATATTACTCGAGTCCATTCTCACTCTTAATTTCGTTACATAATCCATCTAGTTTTGCACAGTTCAAGACCTAATCTCTCTTAGGTCCACTAATACATGTAATATCATTCTTAATATCATTATACCAGTAATTATACCACCTACATATACATAGGCCACATCCATAATGTGACTCACTTCCCACATTTCTTACATAATACAATTACATTCATATCGAAAAACTCATCTCACATATCCTATACATGTATACACTTAATCATGTAATTTTATTTAATTTCTCTTTTGCATACAATCTGTACAAATTTAATGTTTATCATTTTTCTTTGAACATTATCATACTCATTCTTTTGACATGATTTAAATTATTCATCAACACAACAAATATATACATTCTAACCATAATAACACTTCACATATATTCAAGTCACATTTCTAATGTGACATCTCTCTCATTTTTTTTTATATATTTTTTTAAAGCATTTAATGTACCTTCATATCCATTTTCACCCTTACCAGTCAAATGACTTAAAGTAACTCATTTTCACTCGCTCAATCACTTTCTTTTATTTCAAAACAAATTCTCATACTATCAATCTCATTACCCAATTCGTAGTATTCTCATATGCAAGAATATTCATTGCAAATAGCTCATATGTTTAATATCTAAATAATCTTTATCAACATTCCATTAAAATTCTAAATTCTCAAATCACTATTTCACCTAAACTTCAACTTACAATTCTCATCTTTTCTTAATATCAACTTTAAAAACATCTTATATATATACCACAAAGCAACATCCAAAACATATAGTTTTCACAATTATTAAGCTCATTTCAAATAAAAATCCAAATGTCACATATTACCACCATTAACATGAGCTTTCACAATATTCAAACATATCATATTTCTAACATTGAAATCACAATGTTGCATTAAAATAACAATGCAAACAATACCAATATCTTTTTACTTAACCAACATCATCTCTTTTTCTTTTAAACAGAACTTTAACTTTATACACCCCAAACCTTAAATGATCACATTTTGTCTATACCAATCAACTCACTCAATGTTCCACCATATTTTCCTTCAAGTTAATAACATATTTATTCATTTTAACATCCGAATAATATTTCTTCTCTCTAATAATCCAATCATAAGCTTTATTAGAAAGAGATTCAAATTGCAGAGGGAAAGAGTACCTACTTAAATCTTGATTTTGTTTTTAGCTCATTTTCAACTTTATTCTCTTATTCATTTCTTTATATTTCAGACACATTTCAAAAATCAAAAAATTTAACAATTTACTTTACTTGGATAAATTTCCATTCTTTAATTTATTAATTAAACTTATATGAATGTTTCCATATCATTTTTTTTTCTAATTTTTTTTCCTTTCATGTAGAACTTCATCCACACACTATCATCCATCTCATCTAATTCAAATACATTACAATTCACATAATGCCACATCCGAGACCAACCTAGGTGTTAATGCATATGCATGTATTACAAATTTCATTTCAAAACTTTTCTTTTTAATTCTCTTTAAGCTTTTCAAAACTTTCTCTTTTTAATTCTATTTAGGCCGAGAATCTCGAACCTAAGCTCTGATACCAAAAATTGTAACACCCCTTCCCAGCCTACATGTGTAAGCCGAGTAGAGGCGCCACACTATCCAAATGTTGCTACCAATTTTACTTAATTCAAATTTTAGTTCTGGTTTTACAGAAATTTTGCCAGAGGTTCGCCTAGAAATTTGATCCCAAGTGTCGACAAAACTGATTTTTTTTTATTTTTGAAAATATTTTTACACAGACCCATGCAAATGCAACCAGTTTCAATACACTCCCAATGAATCCACCTTATACCCTCAACTACAAACCTGCAAGAAGAGTTCACACTTCTAATACAAAATAAGTAGATGTTTATTATTATCACATACTTTTAATAATCTTATATATATATATGATAATCTTGTCTTTACCAAAATTTCATTTATACATATGAATACATTCTTGTCAGAAATACAACATAACGAAATTATACATGTATGCATCACCTTCTAGTTGGTCTCGAAATACTCTTACCCTACTCGTGGCATATCAGTTTGACTTCCAGATCAACCACCTACTCACCTGCGCGATATATACAACCGCGCTAAGCCCGAAAGCTTAGTAGTACAAATAAATATTATAAACATACATAACAGACAATCATACTTATATGTTAACTTCATATATTATTATTTTCTTATCATATTTTCCCATTTCAATTACACCTTATTTATATTTCTACTAATCTCATAATTATATACATATGCACGTATTTCATTAATACAACCCACAATTCCATGACTTATTAAAACATTCATAAAATAATACTCACAATGTCCACAACCACCTCCATATTATTCATCATATTGTATTTTCATGTAGTACCTTCAGATCTCATCATTCAACATAGTTTTTCAATCTACATTCACCTTCAATAATTTATTTATACATTGTAATCATCTCATTTCATAATTATCATCATATATCTCATATCATTACATCTTATTCCATAATTCACATTTAAACAAAAACAATCATTGGTCTCATTATTCATTCATTTCACATTTCATGAATCACATTTAAACAAAGACAAGCATGGGCCCAAAAGACACTAATATGTTATTCAAAGTTCAGAGTTACTGCTTTGGTCCATAATCATAATAATCAAGCCCGTAGGCGATATACACATATATATATCTATCCATGGATAGGGTAACAGACCCAGTCTCTTGGACCTCTACTTGGCTAGACTCAAGGAGATCCTCAACCCGGCAAGACTGTTACCAAAACAAGTATAACAGACCCAGTCTCTTGGACCTCAACCCGACTAATCTCGAGGAGATCCTCAACCCGGCAAGACTGTTACTATTATTCATATATTTCATAGGCATGCCGCCAAACCCAGAACTCTGAAATCTGAATAACATATTAAACACACAAACATTTCATTCATCTCTTCATAATCTCTTTCTCAATTCATTTTATATTTCATAAGCAAATTAGGCAACCATGTCTCAATCATCTCATTTGCATCATCATAGCCAACAATCATGGCCTCATATCTCATATGATCTCAAATCGCAATGAAGCAACTCTTCATAACATCATATCT
Organism: Garcia nutans; assembly: GCA_947685225.1. Lineage (NCBI taxonomy): Eukaryota > Viridiplantae > Streptophyta > Magnoliopsida > Malpighiales > Euphorbiaceae > Garcia > Garcia nutans. Next base: position 21,689,649 of record CANTUV010000007.1, on the reverse strand, counting down.
TTCACATTACATTTCATCATCACATCTTGCACATTTCACATTTCATTATATTTCAAATCACATTAATCAATTCATTATTCAAATGGATATAATCAATGGCATTAACACATATTTTACATGCTCATCACAACATTCACATTATAACTAAATATGTCACAAGTCTCAATATCTTATGAATGTATGCAATAATGTAGTTTGTACTTACCTTAAAACCAACTCACACCAATCTATACACTTACTCTTCCAAGAATCCTCAACACTTAGATTAGGGCAATTCAACCTCTTCACAACCTAATCCAAAAGGAATATTAGCAAAATGACCATATGAATAGTAAATTCTGGTTTTAGACTCCACTTTATCCTTATTTTGAAAAATTGTATAAAATAATCTACTTGACTAAAAATTCTAAAATTTTTACAGAATTTAGTTTTACATCTTAAAATCATTCCTTTAAAATTTCAGATCAAACTGAACACAAAATCTTGGTCAAATAGTTCACCTAACCAGACTGCCCCAATTGCCCTGCATCCTGGCAGCAGTTCTGAACTTTGTGAATTCTGTAAATTAAATTCAATCAACGTGGTTCCAAATTATTTTTCTCAAATACTAGACTCACTAAGCAACAACATATCCAAAATTCAATTGAATATGATTTTTCTACATTTTATTAAAAATCCCGAAAGATAGCTGTCTCAGTTAAGGTACCTGCTGGAACAGGTCTAATAAAAATAATCTTTCCAAAATCATAACCATTCCAAATCGAATCCACATATTTTTCAGTCATTCTAGACTCATAGAGGCACAAAATATCAAAAATTCACTTCAAGAACATTTTTCTATATTTAATTAAAAATCATACAAGTCACAGCCTTTACTAATTGTAAAACAGAAAAAATTTCACTAAACACAACTCTTACTCTTCCATCACCCACACCAACCTAACTTCTTATCTTTAATTCCATTTCAACACTTTTACACACACCATACACAAACACACTCCAACCATCAAAAACACTCCATCAAACTCAAACAAAATTCCAAATAGAATAAGAGAAATCAAGAGAAAACTTACTTGAATATTATGCCAAATCTTCAACATCCCTCTTCAATTCTCTCAAAATCCCTATGGATTTGATGTGTATAAGCAAAATCACAACTCTCTCTCTCTCTCTCTCTCTCTCTCTCTCTCTCTCTCTCCTCTCTCTCTCTCTCTCTCTCTCTCTCTCTCTCTCTCTCTCTCTCTCTCGTGTAAGAAGAAGAAGAAGAAGAAAAAATATCTTTTTCCTTCTTCTTTTCATGTTTATCATATATATATATATAATAATAATAATAATAATAATAATATAATAAATTATTTCAACCTCCACCACACACTTTCTCCCTTTGACTTTTCTTTCTTCTTTTTCTTTTATTATTATTATTATTATTAATTAATTAATTATATAAACTTACTTTTCCTACACCACTTTATACATTATGTATATGTAATATATATGTTGGTATATGTATATCTCTTTTATATTTCCTTTATATTTTCCATATTTTTCAAATACCACATAAATATATATCATCCCTCATATACACCTATTTCTTATAATATTTTCCTTACATATTTTACCAACATATCTTCTCACAACTACCATTCCAATGTACACCAAAATAGGGTATTAAATTAATTCATTTATCTTCTTTTGACTTTCATTAGTTTAACTTATATATATTATATATATACCTTCACTTCTTTTCTCCTTCCATTAAACATACTCCTTAAATCCAAATACCACAATAATTATTCCAAAACTTTTAGGGTGTACCTTGGGATATTACAATTCTCTCCCCCTTAAATAATTTCGTCCTCGAAATTATCTAGTATAATAGCAATCCACTCTTAACATAATACCATCTTAACTTTCATATGAAGTATTATGTCATCACATCATATAACTTTTACTCTCTCCCTTAGAGTCAATCATCTTCTCTAAATTTCATAACTCATCATTAGATCCATTTATATATCTTATTACTTTCTTATCCAAACATTCAAAATATCTCATTACATTCCCAATTAATTTATCTTGATGCAAGAATCAGATCATCTTATATTATACATGTACTTTGTCTAATTATTACATTCAAGATATTTTATTACTTCATCTCTTTATAATTACTCTCTTAACTTCAACCTAAAAAAAAATCATTGATTATCCCATCATTAAAATCACTTCCAGAATAGACATTTATCACACCTTAATTGATAACAATATCCTTATTTTTCCTACACTTAATTTTTTTCCTTTTTTCTTCATTTACAACTGATTTAACTCAATACATTCACATCCATACATTTGTCAGAATATTACATCACATACATTATCATTTAAATCTTATGCTCCTAGTACAACTGTACACATTAAATTTCAATAATGATTCATAATCTTCATAGAATCTAGATCAATTGATCTATCTGTCACAATATAGCCACGTTTCAATCTTGTTTAATTCAAATCAACAATTAATTTATTTAAACTTATCATGAAATTTCACAATATATATATAACCTAATTCCATTAGAGCAAACTTATATTCAAATCCTGATCTCTTCAGATCCATATTCAGTAAAATTATCATAATTACAAATCACTTTAAATTATCTTTCAATAGACACATAGTTTATTTCCTACTATCTTAGTATAATTTCCACCAATTCTCATGATAATCTCATACCATACTTTCTATCCATAGTTCACTCACTTAAACCTTAAGTCCATTCATTTATTCACTTTATACCATAAACATATTTAGTATAACTTTCAGTCACATTTTGTAATTTCCCCTTTTTAATATCTCCTCACATTTCATACCATTACGATCTTTACATAATCAGCTTTTTATCACATTAGCCATAACTCAAAACATTTTACATTTCTCTTTTCTTTCCTTACTTTCCATAATTATAACCAAATTTCTAACATAAAATGATAAAGTATAACTTTACCAGTCATAATTCTTGATCATGTTTCTAGAAACATAATTATAAATCTCACCAAAACTGCACTACAGTCATGTTATCTCAGTTCCAAATCTGTGGATAACAAAATTAATCGACCAAAATATACTAAACAAATCATAATAGATTAATGGTCATGCCTGAAGCTTATAAATCCATACTGTTCCTTTATTATTCAACTTCCAACCTTTCTAATTACAATGCTAATTTATATCATAAGAATTACATATTCATTCTCTAAACTTTTGCTACACCAAGAGTTAACACATTTCAACTCTATCTCAAAACAATTTGCACTCGATTATGTTCATCATTAGCCTAACTCCTGCTCAACAATATTATTATTATTATCATCTCTTATGTATACATATTCAATCATATGCAATTCTTACACAATTTCCCTTTTGTTACTCCATTTCGAATCTACTTCTAATCCATTTACAATCTCTTATTATACACATATACATAAAACCTTCCCACATGTGGATACTTTGGGACTCAAAATATTATATGATCATCAGGTTCAGTGATTACCATAACAATTTCACCATCCAATATTACTCGAGTCCATTCTCACTCTTAATTTCGTTACATAATCCATCTAGTTTTGCACAGTTCAAGACCTAATCTCTCTTAGGTCCACTAATACATGCAATATCATTCTTAATATCATTATACCAGTAATTATACCACCTACATATACATAGGCCACATCCATAATGTGACTCACTTCCCACATTTCTTACATAATACAATTACATTCATATCGAAAAACTCATCTCACATATCCTATACATGTATACACTTAATCATGTATAATTTTATTTAATTTCTCTTTTGCATACAATCTGTACAAATTTAATGTTTATCATTTTTCTTTGAACATTATCATACTCATTCTTTTGACATGATTTAAATTATTCATCAACACAACAAATATATACATTCTAACCATAATAACACTTCACATATATTCAAGTCACATTTCTAATGTGACATCTCTCTCATTTTTTTTTATATATTTTTTTAAAGCATTTAATGTACCTTCATATCCATTTTCACCCTTACCAGTCAAATGACTTAAAGTAACTCATTTTCACTCGCTCAATCACTTTCTTTTATTTCAAAACAAATTCTCATACTATCAATCTCATTACCCAATTCGTAGTATTCTCATATGCAAGAATATTCATTGCAAATAGCTCATATGTTTAATATCTAAATAATCTTTATCAACATTCCATTAAAATTCTAAATTCTCAAATCACTATTTCACCTAAACTTCAACTTACAATTCTCATCTTTTCTTAATATCAACTTTAAAAACATCTTATATATATATACCACAAAGCAACATCCAAACATATAGTTTTCACAATTATTAAGCTCATTTCAAAAAAAATCCAAATGTCACATATTACCACCATTAACATGAGCTTTCACAATATTCAAACATATCATATTTCTAACATTGAAATCACAATGTTGCATTAAAATAACAATGCAAACAATACCAATATCTTTTTACTTAACCAACATCATCTCTTTTTCTTTTAAACAGAACTTTAACTTTATACACCCAAACCTTAAATGATCACATTTTGTCTATACCAATCAACTCACTCAATGTTCCACCATATTTTCCTTCAAGTTAATAACATATTTATTCATTTTAACATCCGAATAATATTTCTTCTCTCTAATAATCCAATCATAAGCTTTATTAGAAAGAGATTCAAATTGCAGAGGAAAGAGTACCTACTTAAATCTTGATTTTGTTTTTAGCTCATTTTCAACTTTATTCTCTTATTCATTTCTTTATATTTCAGACACATTTCAAAAATCAAAAAATTTAACAATTTACTTTACTTGGATAAATTTCCATTCTTTAATTTATTAATTAAACTTATATGAATGTTTCCATATCATTTTTTTTTTCTAATTTTTTTTTCCTTTCATGTAGAACTTCATCCACACACTATCATCCATCTCATCTAATTCAAATACATTACAATTCACATAATGCCACATCCGAGACCAACCTAGGTGTTAATGCATATGCATGTATTACAAATTTCATTTCAAAACTTTTCTTTTTAATTCTCTTTAAGCTTTTCAAAACTTTCTCTTTTTAATTCTATTTAGGCCGAGAATCTCGAACCTAAGCTCTGATACCAAAAATTGTAACACCCCTTCCCAGCCTACATGTGTAAGCCGAGTAGAGGCGCCACACTATCCAAATGTTGCTACCAATTTTACTTAATTCAAATTTTAGTTCTGGTTTTACAGAAATTTTGCCAGAGGTTCGCCTAGAAATTTGATCCCAAGTGTCGACAAAACTGATTTTTTTTTATTTTTGAAAATATTTTTACACAGACCCATGCAAATGCAACCAGTTTCAATACACTCCCAATGAATCCACCTTATACCCTCAACTACAAACCTGCAAGAAGAGTTCACACTTCTAATACAAAATAAGTAGATGTTTATTATTATCACATACTTTTAATAATCTTATATATATATATGATAATCTTGTCTTTACCAAAATTTCATTTATACATATGAATACATTCTTGTCAGAAATACAACATAACGAAATTATACATGTATGCATCACCTTCTAGTTGGTCTCGAAATACTCTTACCCTACTCGTGGCATATCAGTTTGACTTCCAGATCAACCACCTACTCACCTGCGCGATATATACAACCGCGCTAAGCCCGAAAGCTTAGTAGTACAAATAAATATTATAAACATACATAACAGACAATCATACTTATATGTTAACTTCATATATTATTATTTTCTTATCATATTTTCCCATTTCAATTACACCTTATTTATATTTCTACTAATCTCATAATTATATACATATGCACGTATTTCATTAATACAACCCACAATTCCATGACTTATTAAAACATTCATAAAATAATACTCACAATGTCCACAACCACCTCCATATTATTCATCATATTGTATTTTCATGTAGTACCTTCAGATCTCATCATTCAACATAGTTTTTCAATCTACATTCACCTTCAATAATTTATTTATACATTGTAATCATCTCATTTCATAATTATCATCATATATCTCATATCATTACATCTTATTCCATAATTCACATTTAAACAAAAACAATCATTGGTCTCATTATTCATTCATTTCACATTTCATGAATCACATTTAAACAAAGACAAGCATGGGCCCAAAAGACACTAATATGTTATTCAAAGTTCAGAGTTACTGCTTTGGTCCATAATCATAATAATCAAGCCCGTAGGCGATATACACATATATATATCTATCCATGGATAGGGTAACAGACCCAGTCTCTTGGACCTCTACTTGGCTAGACTCAAGGAGATCCTCAACCCGGCAAGACTGTTACCAAAACAAGTATAACAGACCCAGTCTCTTGGACCTCAACCCGACTAATCTCGAGGAGATCCTCAACCCGGCAAGACTGTTACTATTATTCATATATTTCATAGGCATGCCGCCAAACCCAGAACTCTGAAATCTGAATAACATATTAAACACACAAACATTTCATTCATCTCTTCATAATCTCTTTCTCAATTCATTTTATATTTCATAAGCAAATTAGGCAACCATGTCTCAATCATCTCATTTGCATCATCATAGCCAACAATCATGGCCTCATATCTCATATGATCTCAAATCGCAATGAAGCAACTCTTCATAACATCATATCTTTCACATTACATTTCATCATCACATCTTGCACATTTCACATTTCATTATATTTCAAATCACATTAATCAATTCATTATTCAAATGGATATAATCAATGGCATTAACACATATTTTACATGCTCATCACAACATTCACATTATAACTAAATATGTCACAAGTCTCAATATCTTATGAATGTATGCAATAATGTAGTTTGTACTTACCTTAAAACCAACTCACACCAATCTATACACTTACTCTTCCAAGAATCCTCAACACTTAGATTAGGGCAATTCAACCTCTTCACAACCTAATCCAAAAGGAATATTAGCAAAATGACCATATGAATAGTAAATTCTGGTTTTAGACTCCACTTTATCCTTATTTTGAAAAATTGTATAAAATAATCTACTTGACTAAAAATTCTAAAATTTTTACAGAATTTAGTTTTACATCTTAAAATCATTCCTTTAAAATTTCAGATCAAACTGAACACAAAATCTTGGTCAAATAGTTCACCTAACCAGACTGCCCCAATTGCCCTGCATCCTGGCAGCAGTTCTGAACTTTGTGAATTCTGTAAATTAAATTCAATCAACGTGGTTCCAAATTATTTTTATCAAATACTAGACTCACTAAGCAACAACATATCCAAAATTCAATTGAATATGATTTTTCTACATTTTATTAAAAATCCCGAAAGATAGCTGTCTCAGTTAAGGTACCTGCTGGAACAGGTCTAATAAAAATAATCTTTCCAAAATCATAACCATTCCAAAATCGAATCCACATATTTTTCAGTCATTCTAGACTCAGAGAGGCACAAAATATCAAAAATTCACTTCAAGAACATTTTTCTATATTTAATTAAAAATCATACAAGTCACAGCCTTTACTAATTGTAAAACAGAAAAAATTTCACTAAACACAACTCTTACTCTTCCATCACCCACACCAACCTAACTTCTTATCTTTAATTCCATTTCAACACTTTTACACACACCATACACAAACACACTCCAACCATCAAAAACACTCCATCAAACTCAAACAAAATTCCAAATAGAATAAGAGAAATCAAGAGAAAACTTACTTGAATATTATGCCAAATCTTCAACATCCCTCTTCAATTCTCTCAAAATCCCTATGGATTTGATGTGTATAAGCAAAATCACAACTCTCTCTCTCTCTCTCTCTCTCTCTCTCTCTCTCTCTCTCTCTCTCTCTCTCTCTCTCTCTCTCTCTCTCGTGTAAGAAGAAGAAGAAGAAGAAGAAAAAATATCTTTTTCCTTCTTCTTTTCATGTTTATCATATATATATATATATATAATAATAATAATAATAATAATATAATAAATTATTTCAACCTCCACCACACACTTTCTCCCTTTGACTTTTCTTTCTTCTTTTTCTTTTATTATTATTATTATTAATTAATTAATTAATTATATAAACTTACTTTTCCTACACCACTTTATACATTATGTATATGTAATATATATGTTGGTATATGTATATCTCTTTTATATTTCCTTTATATTTTCCATATTTTTCAAATACCACATAAATATATATCATCCCTCATATACACCTATTTCTTATAATATTTTCCTTACATATTTTACCAACATATCTTCTCACAACTACCATTCCAATGTACACCAAAATAGGGTATTAAATTAATTCATTTATCTTCTTTTGACTTTCATTAGTTTAACTTATATATGTTATATATATACCTTCACTTCTTTTCTCCTTCCATTAAACATACTCCTTAAATCCAAATACCACAATAATTATTCCAAAACTTTTAGGGTGTACCTTGGGATATTACACCTTCAATTTGAGCTTAACTCTTCAAGATCTTCTCTTTGTCTCTTGCTTTCCTTTGTCTATGGAGGAGCCGGCCAACAATGGAGAAGTAGAAGAAATCATGAAGAAAACAAAGTCAATTCTTCTTTAAATCTCCACCAAGAGTTTTTAACCAAACAATTACCTATATACCCTTATCCATTTAACTAACCTCTTGTCTCTTATATGCCCATATAAGTAATTTCACCTATCACAAATGAAAATATCTTCTTGAATTGACTCTCCCTTGACCAACTTATATGTTATATATATTATCATATAAACAACATATACATTTCTCTCTAAACCCTCTTTTCTTTCCCAAAACACATATACATAAGCATTCACTTTCCAATTCCTATTTTTTCTTTCTAATCAACATATACATCCAATCCCATTTAAAACAACAACAACAACAACATCAACAACAACAACATTCAAAACTTCTAGGGCATATATGGGGATATTACAATTCTCTCCCCCTTAAATAATTTCGTCCTCGTAATTATCCAGCACCACAACAACCCATTTAAAACAAATCATCATTTTAATTTTCATATGAAAACAATCGTATTCTTACACTATAATTTCATCAAATCTCATAACTTCTACTCTCCCCCTTAGAGATACTCATCTTCTCTGAAATTCATAATTCATCATTGTGTAGGTATATATATATATCTTTGCATCTTATTACTTTCTCAACAAAGCAATCAAGATAACTCATAACATCTCTAATGACCTTTATCTTTGTACTAGAGTCAGATTATCACTTTATCTCTTTAGAAATATTTCCTTAACTTTAACCTCAAAAATCATTAATTAATATCTTAGCATTGTTTATTCCATTCTTACAATCACTTTCAAAATAAACATTTACCAAACCTCAATGGATAACAATATCCTTACTTTCTTTAGCTTGCTTCTCACTTAATATAATTATTAGTACAATACCTTTAAACTTACTTAACAGATAAACAACATTTCCCTTTTTCTCATCATGAACAAATGATATAATTCAATTTATTTATGTTTATTCATAAGCCAGAATATTACATCATACATATTATTATTTAAATTTTACACTCCCAGTATAACTGTATGTATCAAATCTCAATATTGACTCGCAACTTTAGCGAAATCCAGATCAATCGATCTATATATCACAATATACTAACATTTAAACCTTATTTGATTCAAACTAACAGTTAACTTATCGAAATTTATCATTGAATTTCACACAATATATACATATATATAACCTAATTTCATTAGGTCAAATTTATATTCACATTCTAATCTTTTTATATTCATAAATTCAATCAATAAAAATCATGCTTATAAATATACATTTCATTATTTCAATAATTATATTATCATTTCTCATACTCATTCAAAGTTTATCAGTATAGCCAACCACTATGGCTTCATAAATGAACTTTTCCCCAACCAGATCGGTAGTCCAAGTTCGGTTGCCCAACACAATGGGTCCGCATGGTTCTGCAGGAGGCAGACAAGTCCGTACATTTATCTTTTCACAATTCATTTCTCATAATCAATTAAGCATTCTACCTCAATTATAATTCATTTCCAACATCATTGCCAACAATCATGGTTTCTCATCACATCAAGATAGTATACACATATATCATCAATTATATTGAACATCTCATTATTCAATCATATCATCTAGACATGTTTCAATCATATCATTTCCTTTTATTATTTCTTCACTTCACATATTATTACTATATTTATATAATTATTTTTCTATCACATAATTCATAGTTGAAAACCTTATCACAATTCTCTTCCCTTGCGTTACCTCTCATAATTATAATTAAATTTTTTTTTACATAGAAATTATAAGATATAACTTCACCAATCATAACTTTTAACCATGTTTCTGGAAATATAGTTATCAATCTCACCAAAACTGTACTACAATTATATCATCCCAGTTCTAAATCTGAAGATAATAAAACTAATCAACTAGTCACACTAACCAAATCATATTACCATAATATATTAACAATCACGCTTGGGGTTCGTAAATCAATATTGTTCTTCTATTATTTGATTTCCAGCCTTTACGATTATAAGGCTAGATTGTATCACAAAAATTATATATATATATATTCTCCAAACTTTTATTACACCAAGAGTTAACACATTTTAAATTTCATCTCAAAACAGTTTGCTTTTGATTATTTGATCATCATTAAACTAACTCATGTTCAATAATATTATCTTTAACATTTTCTACACCAACTTTCAATCATATACAAATCTTACACAAGTTTTATTCATTACTCCATTTCCAATCCATCTTTTCTAAAAAATTTTCAATACATTACTCTTTCCTTACAATTTCTTATTATACACTTATACATAAAATTTTTCTACACACAAATACTTTGAGTTTCAAAACATCTTATGATTGCCTCATTTAGTTATTGCCATAACAATTCCACTGTTCAATATCACCCAAATCCATTCTCATTTTCTATTTCATCACATAATCTATTCTACGAAAATTTAATCTCTATTAGATCCACTACTATATGCAATCTCATTTCTAATACCATTAAACATACAATGGTATAAAATAATAAACATATTATATACACATATTCATAATGTGACTCTCTTCCCACCTTTCTTACATATATTCATTACATTCATGTCGAAAATTCCTTTCACCTATCCTTTATATATATACACATAATTATGCAATTTATTAAATTTCTCTTTTGCATATAGTTTATACAAATTTAATATTTATCACTTTCCTTTGACTATTATCATTCTCATTCTTTTAACATAACTTAAGTTATTCATTAACTTCAATAAATATATACACTCTACTTATAATATTATTTCACAAAGATCTTAATCACATTTCCAATGTGATATCTCTCTCACATTTATCTTTAAATACCTTTAACATATCTTTCATATTCATTTTCATCCTTTCCAATCAAATTACTTAAAGTAACTCATTTTCATTTGCTCAATTCCTTTTCTTTTCTTTTATTTCAAACCAAATTTTCCTACTATCAATCTCATCCCCCAATTCTTAATACTTTCATGTGCACTACTATTCATTTCGTATATCTCATGTATTAAATACATTAAACTATCAATATCTAAATGATCTTTATCCACATTCCATTAAGACTATAGATTTTCAACTTACTAGTTTCCTTAAACTTCAATTTATTCATCTCATTCTCTTAATATCAACTTTAAAACATCTTATATGTATATACCACAAAGCAACATCAAAACATATATGTTTCACCATTACTAAGCTCATTCCAAAACTCTAAATATCACATATTACCATCATTTACATGAGCTTTTACAATATTCAAACATATCACATTACTAACATTGAAATCACCATGTTTGCATTAAAATAACAATACAACAACACCAATATCTCTTTATACTTAACCAACATCATCTCTTTTTCCTTTTAAACAAAACCTTAACTTTTCATATCCACACCTTAAATTATCACACTTAATCTATACCAATCAACCCATTCAATAATTCACCGTATTATTTTCATTTAAATAATATATCTTTCCATATTATCCATCCAACAATATTTCCTCTTTCTAGAAATCCAAACATAAAGTTTATTAGAAAGAGGTTCAAATAGTAGAGGAAAGATTACATACTTTAATCTTAATTTTGTTTTTAACTCATTTCCAACTTTATTCTTCTAGCCATTTCTTTATATGTCCAACACATGTCAATAATCAAACTTTTCACTTATAAATTCCATATCATTCTTTTATATTGCAATCACCTTTCAATTATCAACATTTCAAAATTTGCTTTCATATAAAACCTCATTTACGCTCTATCATCTATCTCATGTAATTCAGATACATCACAAATCACATAATGCCACGTTCGAGACCAACCTAGATGTGAATGCATATACATGTATCACCAATTGCATTTCAAAACTCTTCCTTTTTAATTCTATTTAAACTCTTCAAAAAAAATTTTTTATTTCACTTAGGCCGGGAATCTCGAACCTAAGCTCTGATACCAAAATAATTGTAACACCCCCATACTCTATATAAGTACTATACATATACCAAGTATACATACAATACGTATATAAAGTATAAGAATGTCACTTTTCGTTTCCAATTAAAAACCTTTATCCTAGTTTAAGCAATATTGCATTAATTTAAAGAGCATTTACAAAAATCATTATTCTTATAAAAAATACAACATAATTAAAGTCACACATGTATGCATCACCTTCTAGTTGGTCTCGAGACACTCCTACCCTTCTCGTGGCATAACAGCTGGACTTCCAGATCAACCGCATAACCACCTGCGCGATTACACCACCGCGCTAAGCCCGAGAGCTTAGTAATACAAATAAATATAAAATATATATACTTTACATAAAGATCATACCTTATACTTTTAGCATCATGTTTTATTGTTTTCTTACCCTGTTTTCCTTTCTCAAAGCATTCTTCATATATTCCCACTGATCTCATAAATCATACACATATTTACATAGAACATTCACAAAACTATATTTACCATTTCTATCTCATATACATATACATATACATCATTTTAACAAATCACTATTCAATGATCTATCCAAACCTTCATGAGAACAATTCTCACAAATTCCACATTCATAAATATTTTACACATCATACTATATTCTCATAAACTCATATCTCAACAAAACTCCTCAAGCCATATTCATTTCAATATATCATTACACACATTACCAAATCATACTTCATAACATTATTTTATTCATAAATTTATCAATCATGAAACACACTTCCAACAAAAGCAACCATAGATCTCATTATTCATTTAGTTCAACATTTGGATATCACATTAACAACAAAGACAGACTCGGGCCCAAACAAAACACTAACATGCCATTCCATTATCAGAGTTAATGCTTTGGTTTAATCATCACATTTATCATTATCCCAACTAGGCTTCAAGGATTTAGGTTCAACCAAGCTTCAAGGGGAACAAAGCATGCTAAGTATCAACCCAACTTGGCTTCAAGAACCAATCCAACCTAGCTTCAAGGGTTGTAACATCTCAATTAGGCTTCAAGGATTTGACCCAACCAAGCTTCAAGGGGAGTAAAACATGTTAAACTTCAACCCAACTTGGCTTCAAGGATCAAGTCCAACCTAACTTCAAGAGATTGTTACTCATATTAGGCATGCCTCCAATAACAAACTCTGAAAATGGAATAACACATTAGCTATACAATTCATTTATCAATTTCATTCTCAATTGAATTATCATAACCAATAACAATGGCTTTACATGTCATTTGAATCATCATAGCCAATAACAATGGCATCACATGTCATTTGAATCATCATAGCCAATAACAATGGCATCACATGTCATTTGAATCATCATAGCCAATAACAATGGCTTCACATGTCATTTGAATTATCATAGCCAATAACAATGGCTTCACATGTCATTTGAATCATCATAGCCAATAACAATGGCTTCACATGTCATTTGAATTATCATTGCCAATCTCAATGGCCTCATATCTCAATTTATGTTATAACCTTTCATTATTCGAGTATACATAATCAATTACCCCATCATATCACTCACATTATACATATAGCATCATTAGTATCACATTTCAAATACATTATTCATATAACACATCACCAATCACAAGACTTACAATGCATAGTACATAACTTTGTTCATATAATATCATATGCATTATCAAATGTAAGTTCATTTCCAATCATTTAAGAAGAACAAAACCAAACACAGTAACCAACACACCCAAGGGACACGGCCAAGCTTATGGCCGTGTCTCTCAATTCAATATTTCAGTAGCAAACACGGGCACAGGATACGGCCAAGCTTGTGGCCGTGTCTCTCAAAACAAATTGGTAGTGACCAACACTGGCATAGAACACGGCCGTTTCTCCTCAAAATCCACCCAACACGGCCAAAATTCCCTTAACTTGGCCGTGTCTCTCATGAATTGGCCGTGTCTCTCCTTGCTTTTGGCTGTGTCACTCATGGATTGAAACCCTAACATACACAAGTCTCCTCTAATTGCACTCAAACTCATCATACACAATATAGCATGGTTCAAATGAATGGAATCAATGTTCTAAACACAAATTCTACATATTTATCACAATATTCACCTTATTAAAACACATCCACAAAACATTTAAACACATACTATTTCAAAACCCTAAAACCAACATCCTTCTCCATCTTCCAAAATCAACATCCACCACTTCCAACAACAACACCTATTTAAACTCTTAACTTAAAACCAAATTTAAAACTTGAAAACACATTACAAACACATCTCATCATCAAATCAACAAACCCTAATTAACTTCAAATACCACTTCAAATGAATAAAAGAAATCAAAGAAAAGAACTTACCTTAGTTATAAACTTCTTGAATCATCACTTGATCACTTAATCTTCCTTCAATTTGAGCTTAACTCTTCAAGATCTTCTCTTTGTCTCTTGCTTTCCTTTGTCTATGGAGGAGCCGGCCAACAATGGAGAAGAAGAAGAAATCATGAAGAAAACAAAGTCAATTCTTCTTTAAATCTCCACCAAGAGTTTTTAACTAAACAATTACCTATATACCCTTATCCATTTAACTAACCTCTTGTCTCTTATATGCCCATATAAGTAATTTCACCTATCACAAATGAAAATATCTTCTTGAATTGACTCTCCCTTGACCAACTTATATGTTATATATATTATCATATAAACAACATATACATTTCTCTCTAAACCCTCTTTTCTTTCCCAAAACACATATACATAAGCATTCACTTTCCAATTCCTATTTTTTCTTTCTAATCAACATATACATCCAATCCCATTTTAAACAACAACAACAACAACATCAACAACAACAACATTCAAAACTTCTAGGGCATATATGGGGATATTGCAGGATTTATGGAAGAAATATAAAACAAATTGGAAAGTGGGAGACAAAGGGTGATGGGGTGTCTTAAAAAATTAAAATGGAAGAGCATGGAGGGAATAGGAAATATAATTAATATATTGAGTGGACATTCTCTACACACATTTTCTTCTTCTTCCTTGGTTCTTGCTTGAGAGAGCAAGACCATTCTCCCCATCTTCATTCACCATTTCCTTTCACACATCAAGAGCAAAGACAATCGTTGGATTTGAAGTGAGTAGCTAGTTCTTGAGGATTAGGGTTTTAAGAGGCTTGATTGGAGAGTTGAGAACTCGAGAGAGCTATCATTCATCCTTCAAGAAGAGAGCCATTGGTTCAAGAGAGCTTGGAAGTTCATCATCACACATCAAAGAGGGAGCTACGAAAGAGACAAGGAGTCCGATTCTTAGCATCTCCAAAAGGGGTTTTTCCAACTCTTTCTTTTAATCCATTTCTTATTTGTTGTTGTTGTATTAAGAACATTAATATTACAATGAATAACTTTGATTTGGTTTATATTGAAATGAGCATTTGTTTAAAGAATATGATGAGCTAATTTACTCATGCTTTGGGTTGTAGTATATTTGATTAAATGATTTGATTTGATGATTCCATTGATATACCTTGTTATTTGTTGATTGTATTGAAATTAAAGGTAAATTGATAGATTGGCCACCTATTGATTACTTAATATTGAATGACGGACCGAGAGGAGAAGTTTAATATTGGAACTATGCAATTGACCACCCTAAGAATGAATTAGAAATATAAGTTCTAGGGTTTATTAATTTGCTAATGTAAAATTATTGGTTGTTGTTAATTCATAAATGTGAAAACTAGTGAATTGATAATTGACTAATTAACCTTAAGGAACAAATGAAGGTACAAGGTTATATTAATGGATAATTTGATAATTAAACATTTGATTAAATGGACCTACAACCCTAGGCATTATTTCCACAATTGAATTTAACTTGCACAAAATCACTCATTTTCATTTCTAAGGTTAAATACAATTCACCAATCCAATCACACACTCAAGTTTATTATTTCATGTTAATCGAACTATTACATGCAATTCCTTCCTTGTGAGACGACCTTGGGGCAATCATCGTTACTATAATAGCCTCGTATACTTGCGAGTGCCGCTTTGTGATAGTGTTAATTTAAGCGCAACATCTACTCCCTACTGTAGAACCTTCTCTCTGACCAGACCCTGATCGACCACTTCTGCCAAAACCTCTGCCACCATGACCCCCTCCGACACTGAGTCTAGAAATTGCTATATCTATCTGTCTGTCATTTTTTGGCTCTGGATAATCTATCAAAAAAATGGTCTAGTGATTCACATCTGTAACACACTTCTGGTGCAACTCTCATCTAGAAAACACCTCTATGTGCCTTACCATAATGAACACAGTTAGGTGGAGCAGGCCTCTGAGTCACTGGGGTCGGGGCACTAGCCACTGAGGCTGCAGGTCTCTGTCTCTATCTCTATTACTGTGATGACCTGCCAGACTACCCTTGGCTCCTACTGAACCTCTGAGGATATCCCCCTCGGCCTCTCTTCACTAATGAAGACTTTGCCTCACCCTAGGGTCTCCAAGCTCTGCTCTCCTCTACTTTGGTGGCTGCTGCAAGACCCTGTACCCTCTTTACACTCCTAGCAGCTACAACCAACTGAGAATGTAACACCCCGATACCCTATATAAGTACTATGTGTATACCTAGTATACATACAGTAAATATATAAAGTATAAGGATGTCACTTTTCGTTACCTTTTAAAAACCTGTAACAGAGTTCAAACCATAATACCTTAATTTAAATAACATTTACAAAATCATTATCTTTATTAAAACTTCATTTATACATATAAATACTCTCTCGTCAGAAATACATCATAATTAAAATTTATACATGTATGCATTACCCTCTAGTTGGTCTCGACAAACTTTACTCTTCTTGTGGCATAACAAAAGACTTCATATCTTCCATCTATATACCTGCGCGAATAAACACCCGCGCTAAGCCCGAGAGCTTAGTAGTCCAAATATAAAATATAAACATATAGTATAGAAGTATTGATATATAATGATACATCGATTCAATATATAATTAGTTCTTATCATATCTTCTTTTCTTTTTAATTTTATCTTTAATATATCCTAGCTAATTTCATATATGATGTATATATATACATAATATTATCACCAACCCCAATGCATCACCAATACTCAAAACCAATATATTAATACCCCTACATTATATATATACCACACCAACCATTATTGCAATACACACTTTACATATCATACCAATTATTATTGCAATACACACATTACATATCATACACTCATTATTGCAATACACACATTACACATCATATCACTCATTATTGCAATACACAATTTACATATCATACAAATCATAAATCATATTTCCAATAAAGACAACCTTTATCATCAACCACAATTCATTTACATATTACACTTAATAACATTATATTATTCACAATTCACCAAGCATAATTCATTATTAATACTCACAATCAATATTTCAATACTTGCATTTCACATTGACAATAAAGACAGACTCGGGCCCAAAACACTAATATGTTATTCAAAGTTCAGAGTTACTGCTTTGGTTCATAGTCACAATCATCACGCCCGTAGGCAATGTATATACATGTATCTCTATCCATGGATAGTGTAACAGACCCAGTCTCTTGGACCATCAACTCAACACATATGAGGAGATCCTCAACCCGGCAAGACTGTTACAAATCATATATCTCATATTCACAATTCTCATAGTGTAACAGACCCAGTCTCTTGGACCATCAACTCAACACATATGAGGAGATCCTCAACCCGGCAAGACTGTTACCTTTCATCATTTCTTAGGCATGCCACCCAAATCCAGAACTCTGAAACTGAATAACATATTAAACAAACAATTCATTTATTATTTCATTATCAATCTCATCATCAATTAGGCCAACATGCCTTATCTCTTTCAATTGAATTATCATAGCCAATCACAATGGCTTCATATCATATCATATCTCAATCCATATGATACATATAGCATCATTGATATCACATTTCAAAGTATATTATTCATATAATACATTGCCATACACAAGATTCACAATGCATATAACATAACATTTTCTCACTTCTCAAAACACATTAACATCATTCATTACTAGAGCATTTATCATAACAAATTGCACATACCTTAAGAATGATCCTCATTTCTTCCTACCTTTCCCATTTCATATTTCATCCTTTATATATATTCTTCATTTACATTCACAATATAATAGCTTATTTAACACTTTCATCCCAATGTGTTAATGTTCAAAGACATATAAGGATATACAATCAAATAGGGTTTATGCTTACCTTGTTAATGATCTTCACATCCTTCACATCATTCAATCATCACCTTAGTCCAATTATGTTAACAATATAATAGATCACTTAACACATTTGCAAACAAATGTGTTAAGCCTCAAATTATGTAATTAAATACAATCATATGTATTGGTACTTACCTCAAGAACTAGTCCCATCAATCTATACATTTCTTTTCTTTCCAAGAATTCTCCACATTTAGGTTAATGCAACCCAATCTCTTCAAAACCTAATCCAAAGGAATATTAGCAAAATGACCATATGAATAGTACATTCTGGTTTAAGACTCCATTTTATCCTTATTTTGAAAAATTGTATAAAATAATCTACTTGACTAAAAATTCTAAAATTTTTACAGAATTTAGTTTTGTATCTTAAAATCATTCCTTTAAAATTTCAGATCAAACTGAACACAAAATCTTGGTCAAATAGTTCACCTAACCAGACTGCCCCAATTGCCCTGCATCCTGGCAGCAGTTCTGAACTTTGTGGATTCCATAAATCAAATTCAATCAACGTGGTTCCAAATTATTTTTCTCAAATACTAGACTCACTAAGCAACAACATATCCAAAATTCACTTCAAGAACATTTTTCTATAATTAATTAAAAATCATACAAGTCACAGCCTTTACTAATTGTAAAACAGAAAAAAATTCACTAAACACAACTCTTACTCTTCCATCACCAACACCAACCTAGCTTCTTATCTTTAATTCCATTTCAACACTTTTACACACACCATACACAAACACACTCCATCAAACTCAAACAAAATTCCAAATAGAACAAGAGAAATCAAGAGAAAACTTACCTTAAATGAAGAAATTCCACAAATCTCTAACCAAAACCCTTGATTCCTTCTTCAATTTGATTATAGAACTTCAAACACCTCCCTAGCTCTTTCTCTTCTTCAATGGCCGGCCTCTTCAAGAAAGAAAGAAGAAAATACCAACAAGTCAACCACTTTTCTTCTTTTAATCTCCACCATGCAACTTAACCAAAGAAAATTACCTCCATGCCCTTCATCCATTTAATTAATCTTTTGTCTCATATATACCCATATATATAATTTCACATGCCACAAATAAATATCATCTTGTATTGACCAACCCTTTTGACCAATGTATATGTTAGTTATACAACCATATAAACAACATATACACTTCTCTCTACACCCTCTTTTCTTCTCAAAACACAAATACCTATACATTCTTTTCCCAACTTCTTTTCTCTTGTAATTTAACACATATATTCAATCCAATATATAACAATAACATAATCAAAACTTTTAAGGTATACATGAGGATATTACAATTCTCTCCCCCTTAAATAATTTCATCCTCGAAATTATCTAGCAAAATTGTAATCCATTCATAATACTATACCATCTTAACTTCCATATGAAGTTAATTATACGCTTAAGTCATTATATCATCAAATTATATAGCTTCAACTCTCCTCTTTAGAATCAACCACCTTCTTTAAATTCCATAACTCATCATTCTATATGTTTATACATCTTGTTATTTCCTTAATCAAACATTCAAAAGAACTCATTACATTTCTTGTTAATGTCTTTATATAAGAATCAGATCATTCTATAGTACACTTATACTCCATCTAATCTTTATATTTAATATATTTTGTTATTTCACTTCTGTATAATTACTCTCTTAACTTACATATTAATACATTATCTTTCAACTTATTTTATAAATAACCAATCTTTTTCTCTTCTTATCATGATTAACAACTACTATACTCCACTCATTCATGTCCAATCATACTTTAAAATTTACATCATATACATTATCATGTAAATACCTATTTTCTTAATACAACTATACACATTAAATTTTATTAATGATCCAGAATCTTAGCCAAATCCAGATCAATTAATCTATCTGTCACAATATACCCACGTTCCAATCTTGTTCAATTCCAACCAACGATTAAGTAATCTAACTTATCATGAAATTTCACAATTTTCATATAAGTATAAATATAACTTAATTCCATAAGAGCAAACTTATATTCAATTTCTGCTCTCTTTCAATCTATTTTCAGTCAAATCATCATGATAACAAATCACTTCTAATATCTTTTAATATACACATAGTTTATTCTTTATTATCTTAGTATAATTTCCACCAATTCTCATAAAAATGTTATATCATACTTAATATCTATAATTCATTCACTCAAACTTTGAGTTCATTCCCTTAAACCTCAAGTTACATACCATAAACATATTCAGTATAACTTTCATTCATATAATATAATTTCTCCCTTTTACTAACTCTTCACATTTCCTATCATTGGTATATTTATTTTGATTACCTTTTTGTCATATTATCCATAACTCAACACATTTCAAAATTTTTTAATTTTTTTTAATTTTTTTTTCACAGTTATAACCAAATTCTTAACATAAAAAAAAATAATAAGGTACAACTTTAACCATCATAATTTTTAACTATACTTCTCAAACAAAATTGTCAACCTCACCAAATCCGTATTACAATCATTATATCTAAGATCCAAATCCATGGATAACAAATTAACTGATCCAAAATACTGAACAAAACACATGACTTTAAGAGATTAATATTCAAACCTAGAACTTTCAATTCAATACTGTTCTTTTATAATTCTATTCTCAATCTTAACATTTTTAGTACAACAGAAGTTAACACATTCCAACTTCGTTTCAACCAATTTGTATTCGCTTATATGATCCTTATCAACTTAACTCATGCTTTAACAATATTACTATATACATATTCAATCATATACAGTTCTTATACAATTTCTATTCATCACTTCATTTCTAATCCATCTACAATCTCTTATAATATAATTACATAGAACTTTTCATATGTGAATACTTTGAAACTCTAAATATAATATAATCATCAAGTTCAATACTCATTAGAACAATTTCCACTGTCCAATATTACTCAAGTTCTTTCCATTCTCACTTCCATCACATAATCCATCTAGCTTTACACAGTTCAAGACCTAATCTCTCTTAGGTCCACTAATACATATAACATTGTTTTTCCATATCACTAATTCTATAATTATACCACATATATCTTCATAAGCCATCCTCATAATGTGATTCACAAATGTGTTTATATATCATAATTTCATTCATATTGGAAAACTCAATTCACATATCATATACATGTATACACTTAATTATATGCTCTTATAGTATTTTCCTTTTTCATACATTCAATACAAATTTAGTGTTTATCATTTTCTTTTAAACACTATCCTTCTCATTCTTCCAATATGATATAAAGTATTTATTCACACTACAAACATATATATTCCGACTATAGTAACACTTTATATTCATCTCAGTCACATTCCCAATGTGAGATCTCTTTCACTTTCGTCTTTAAAAATATTTAATACACTCCCATATTCATTCTTACCCTGTTCAGTAAAATGACTTAAAATAACTCATTTCTATTACTTATCCACTTTCTTGATTATTTCAAAACAAATTCTCATACTATCAATCACATTACTCAATTCATAATACTTCCATATGCAATACTAGTCATTTCACTTAGCTCATGCATTGCATATACAGTTAACTATCAATATCCCAATAATCTTTATCAAATTCCACTAAAACTTTAACTTCTCAATTTACTACTTCGTTTAAGCTTCAATTTGCCAAACTCATCTTTTCTATCATCACTTTAAAAACATCTTACAAATATATATCACAAAGCAATATTAAAACATATAATTTCCACAATCATAAAGCTCACTTCAAAAATCTCAAATATCACATATTATCACCATTACCATGAGCTTTCACAATATCCAAGCATCTCACATTTCTAACATTGAATTTACCATGTTCGCATTAAAATAACAATATCAACTTATTTTCTTACTTAACCAATATCATCTCTTTTTCCTTTAAACAAAACCTTAATTTTATATACGTATATCCCAACTTTAAATAATCACACTTTGTCTATACTAACTAACTCATTCACTATTCCACCATTCTTTCCTCATTTTAGTAACATATCTTTCAATAATAACAATCCAGCAATATTTTCTCTGTCTAACAACCTCAACATAAACATTATTATAAAGAGGTTCAAAGTATAAAGGAAAGAATACATATTTTAATCTTGATTTTGATTGCTACTTATTTTCAACTTTATTCTCCTTTTTATTTCTTTATGTTTCAATTCACATTATGCCCTACATAATATTGCTCATAAATATCAACATTACATTTCATGTTGCACACAACATGACATTCTTCATATGCATCATTAATATACAAATATCACATTACATTTCACAATGTGTTTCTCATAATCAATTAGGCACTATGCCTCAATTATAATTCATTTCCAACATCATTGTCAACAATCATAATTTCTCATCACATCAAAATAGTATACACATATATCATCAACTATATTGAACATCTCATATAACACAAATATTCTACAATTTATATTATGCCACATCCGAGACCAACCTAGATGTCAATGCATATGCACGTATTACAAATTTCATTTCAAAACTTTTCCTTTTTATTTCTATTTAAACTTTTCAAAAAAAAAATTTTTTTTTAATCTCACTTAGGCCGAGAATCTCGAACCTAAGCTCTGATACCAAAACAATTGTAACACCCCGATACCCTATATAAGTACTATGCGTATACCTAGTATACATACAGTAAATATATAAAGTATAAGGATGTCACTTTTCGTTACCTTTTAAAAACCTGTAACAGAGTTCAAACCATAATACCTTAATTTAAATAACATTTACAAAATCATTATCTTTATTAAAACTTCATTTATACATATAAATACTCTCTCGTCAGAAATACATCATAATTAAAATTTATACATGTATGCATTACCCTCTAGTTGGTCTCGACAAACTTTACTCTTCTTGTGGCATAACAAAATACTTCATATCTTCCATCTATATACCTGCGCGAATAAACACCCGCGCTAAGCCCGAGAGCTTAGTAGTCCAAATATAAAATATAAACATATAGTATAGAAGTATTGATATATAATGATACATCGATTCAATATATAATTAGTTCTTATCATATCTTCTTTTCTTTTTAATTTTATCTTTAATATATCCTAGCTAATTTCATATATGATGTATATATATACATAATATTATCACCAACCCCAATGCATCACCAATACTCAAAACCAATATATTAATACCCCTACATTATATATATACCACACCAACCATTATTGCAATACACACTTTACATATCATACCAATTATTATTGCAATACACACATTACATATCATACACTCATTATTGCAATACACACATTACACATCATATCACTCATTATTGCAATACACAATTTACATATCATACAAATCATAAATCATATTTCCAATAAAGACAACCTTTATCATCAACCACAATTCATTTACATATTACACTTAATAACATTATATTATTCACAATTCACCAAGCATAATTCATTATTAATACTCACAATCAATATTTCAATACTTGCATTTCACATTGACAATAAAGACAGACTCGGGCCCAAAACACTAATATGTTATTCAAAGTTCAGAGTTACTGCTTTGGTTCATAGTCACAATCATCACGCCCGTAGGCAATGTATATACATGTATCTCTATCCATGGATAGTGTAACAGACCCAGTCTCTTGGACCATCAACTCAACACATATGAGGAGATCCTCAACCCGGCAAGACTGTTACAAATCATATATCTCATATTCACAATTCTCATAGTGTAACAGACCCAGTCTCTTGGACCATCAACTCAACACATATGAGGAGATCCTCAACCCGGCAAGACTGTTACCTTTCATCATTTCTTAGGCATGCCACCCAAATCCAGAACTCTGAAACTGAATAACATATTAAACAAACAATTCATTTATTATTTCATTATCAATCTCATCATCAATTAGGCCAACATGCCTTATCTCTTTCAATTGAATTATCATAGCCAATCACAATGGCTTCATATCATATCATATCTCAATCCATATGATACATATAGCATCATTGATATCACATTTCAAAGTATATTATTCATATAATACATTGCCATACACAAGATTCACAATGCATATAACATAACATTTTCTCACTTCTCAAAACACATTAACATCATTCATTACTAGAGCATTTATCATAACAAATTGCACATACCTTAAGAATGATCCTCATTTCTTCCTACCTTTCCCATTTCATATTTCATCCTTTATATATATTCTTCATTTACATTCACAATATAATAGCTTATTTAACACTTTCATCCCAATGTGTTAATGTTCAAAGACATATAAGGATATACAATCAAATAGGGTTTATGCTTACCTTGTTAATGATCTTCACATCCTTCACATCATTCAATCATCACCTTAGTCCAATTATGTTAACAATATAATAGATCACTTAACACATTTGCAAACAAATGTGTTAAGCCTCAAATTATGTAATTAAATACAATCATATGTATTGGTACTTACCTCAAGAACTAGTCCCATCAATCTATACATTTCTTTTCTTTCCAAGAATTCTCCACATTTAGGTTAATGCAACCCAATCTCTTCAAAACCTAATCCAAAGGAATATTAGCAAAATGACCATATGAATAGTACATTCTGGTTTAAGACTCCATTTTATCCTTATTTTGAAAAATTGTATAAAATAATCTACTTGACTAAAAATTCTAAAATTTTTACAGAATTTAGTTTTGTATCTTAAAATCATTCCTTTAAAATTTCAGATCAAACTGAACACAAAATCTTGGTCAAATAGTTCACCTAACCAGACTGCCCCAATTGCCCTGCATCCTGGCAGCAGTTCTGAACTTTGTGGATTCCATAAATCAAATTCAATCAACGTGGTTCCAAATTATTTTTCTCAAATACTAGACTCACTAAGCAACAACATATCCAAAATTCACTTCAAGAACATTTTTCTATAATTAATTAAAAATCATACAAGTCACAGCCTTTACTAATTGTAAAACAGAAAAAAATTCACTAAACACAACTCTTACTCTTCCATCACCAACACCAACCTAGCTTCTTATCTTTAATTCCATTTCAACACTTTTACACACACCATACACAAACACACTCCATCAAACTCAAACAAAATTCCAAATAGAACAAGAGAAATCAAGAGAAAACTTACCTTAAATGAAGAAATTCCACAAATCTCTAACCAAAACCCTTGATTCCTTCTTCAATTTGATTATAGAACTTCAAACACCTCCCTAGCTCTTTCTCTTCTTCAATGGCCGGCCTCTTCAAGAAAGAAAGAAGAAAATACCAACAAGTCAACCACTTTTCTTCTTTTAATCTCCACCATGCAACTTAACCAAAGAAAATTACCTCCATGCCCTTCATCCATTTAATTAATCTTTTGTCTCATATATACCCATATATATAATTTCACATGCCACAAATAAATATCATCTTGTATTGACCAACCCTTTTGACCAATGTATATGTTAGTTATACAACCATATAAACAACATATACACTTCTCTCTACACCCTCTTTTCTTCTCAAAACACAAATACCTATACATTCTTTTCCCAACTTCTTTTCTCTTGTAATTTAACACATATATTCAATCCAATATATAACAATAACATAATCAAAACTTTTAAGGTATACATGAGGATATTACAATTCTCTCCCCCTTAAATAATTTCATCCTCGAAATTATCTAGCATAATTGTAATCCATTCATAATACTATACCATCTTAACTTCCATATGAAGTTAATTATACGCTTAAGTCATTATATCATCAAATTATATAGCTTCAACTCTCCTCTTTAGAATCAACCACCTTCTTTAAATTCCATAACTCATCATTCTATATGTTTATACATCTTGTTATTTCCTTAATCAAACATTCAAAAGAACTCATTACATTTCTTGTTAATGTCTTTATATAAGAATCAGATCATTCTATAGTACACTTATACTCCATCTAATCTTTATATTTAATATATTTTGTTATTTCACTTCTGTATAATTACTCTCTTAATTTACATATTAATACATTATCTTTCAACTTATTTTATAAATAACCAATCTTTTTCTCTTCTTATCATGATTAACAACTACTATACTCCACTCATTCATGTCCAATCATACTTTAAAATTTACATCATATACATTATCATGTAAATACCTATTTTCTTAATACAACTATACACATTAAATTTTATTAATGATCCAGAATCTTAGCCAAATCCAGATCAATTAATCTATCTGTCACAATATACCCACGTTCCAATCTTGTTCAATTCCAACCAACGATTAAGTAATCTAACTTATCATGAAATTTCACAATTTTCATATAAGTATAAATATAACTTAATTCCATAAGAGCAAACTTATATTCAATTTCTGCTCTCTTTCAATCTATTTTCAGTCAAATCATCATGATAACAAATCACTTCTAATATCTTTTAATATACACATAGTTTATTCTTTATTATCTTAGTATAATTTCCACCAATTCTCATAAAAATGTTATATCATACTTAATATCTATAATTCATTCACTCAAACTTTGAGTTCATTCCCTTAAACCTCAAGTTACATACCATAAACATATTCAGTATAACTTTCATTCATATAATATAATTTCTCCCTTTTACTAACTCTTCACATTTCCTATCATTGGTATATTTATTTTGATTACCTTTTTGTCATATTATCCATAACTCAACACATTTCAAAATTTTTTAATTTTTTTTAATTTTTTTTTTCACAGTTATAACCAAATTCTTAACATAAAAAAAAATAATAAGGTACAACTTTAACCATCATAATTTTTAACTATACTTCTCAAACAAAATTGTCAACCTCACCAAATCCGTATTACAATCATTATATCTAAGATCCAAATCCATGGATAACAAATTAACCGATCCAAAATACTGAACAAAACACATGACTTTAAGAGATTAATATTCAAACCTAGAACTTTCAATTCAATACTGTTCTTTTATAATTCTATTCTCAATCTTAACATTTTTAGTACAACAGAAGTTAACACATTCCAACTTCGTTTCAACCAATTTGTATTCGCTTATATGATCCTTATCAACTTAACTCATGCTTTAACAATATTACTATATACATATTCAATCATATACAGTTCTTATACAATTTCTATTCATCACTTCATTTCTAATCCATCTACAATCTCTTATAATATAATTACATAGAACTTTTCATATGTGAATACTTTGAAACTCTAAATATAATATAATCATCAAGTTCAATACTCATTATAACAATTTCCACTGTCCAATATTACTCAAGTTCTTTCCATTCTCACTTCCATCACATAATCCATCTAGCTTTACACAGTTCAAGACCTAATCTCTCTTAGGTCCACTAATACATATAACATTGTTTTTCCATATCACTAATTCTATAATTATACCACATATATCTTCATAAGCCATCCTCATAATGTGATTCACAAATGTGTTTATATATCATAATTTCATTCATATTGGAAAACTCAATTCACATATCATATACATGTATACACTTAATTATATGCTCTTATAGTATTTTCCTTTTTCATACATTCAATACAAATTTAGTGTTTATCATTTTCTTTTAAACACTATCCTTCTCATTCTTCCAATATGATATAAAGTATTTATTCACACTACAAACATATATATTCCGACTATAGTAACACTTTATATTCATCTCAGTCACATTCCCAATGTGAGATCTCTTTCACTTTCGTCTTTAAAAATATTTAATACACTCCCATATTCATTCTTACCCTGTTCAGTAAAATGACTTAAAATAACTCATTTCTATTTACTTATCCACTTTCTTGATTATTTCAAAACAAATTCTCATACTATCAATCACATTACTCAATTCATAATACTTCCATATGCAATACTAGTCATTTCACTTAGCTCATGCATTGCATATACAGTTAACTATCAATATCCCAATAATCTTTATCAAATTCCACTAAAACTTTAACTTCTCAATTTACTACTTCGTTTAAGCTTCAATTTGCCAAACTCATCTTTTCTATCATCACTTTAAAAACATCTTACAAATATATATCACAAAGCAATATTAAAACATATAATTTCCACAATCATAAAGCTCACTTCAAAAATCTCAAATATCACATATTATCACCATTACCATGAGCTTTCACAATATCCAAGCATCTCACATTTCTAACATTGAATTTACCATGTTCGCATTAAAATAACAATATCAACTTATTTTCTTACTTAACCAATATCATCTCTTTTTCCTTTAAACAAAACCTTAATTTTATATACGTATATCCCAACTTTAAATAATCACACTTTGTCTATACTAACTAAATCATTCACTATTCCACCATTCTTTCCTCATTTTAGTAACATATCTTTCAATAATAACAATCCAGCAATATTTTCTCTGTCTAGCAACCTCAACATAAACATTATTATAAAGAGGTTCAAAGTATAAAGGAAAGAATACATATTTTAATCTTGATTTTGATTGCTACTTATTTTCAACTTTATTCTCCTTTTTATTTCTTTATGTTTCAATTCACATTATGCCCTACATAATATTGCTCATAAATATCAACATTACATTTCATGTTGCACACAACATGACATTCTTCATATGCATCATTAATATACAAATATCACATTACATTTCACAATGTGTTTCTCATAATCAATTAGGCACTATGCCTCAATTATAATTCATTTCCAACATCATTGTCAACAATCATAATTTCTCATCACATCAAAATAGTATACACATATATCATCAACTATATTGAACATCTCATATAACACAAATATTCTACAATTTATATTATGCCACATCCGAGACCAACCTAGATGTCAATGCATATGCACGTATTACAAATTTCATTTCAAAACTTTTCCTTTTTATTTCTATTTAAACTTTTCAAAAAAAATTTTTTTTTTTTAATCTCACTTAGGCCGAGAATCTCGAATCTAAGCTCTGATACCAAAACAATTGTAACACCCCGATACCCTATATAAGTACTATGCGTATACCTAGTATACATACAGTAAATATATAAAGTATAAGGATGTCACTTTTCGTTACCTTTTAAAAACCTGTAACAGAGTTCAAACCATAATACCTTAATTTAAATAA
This sequence comes from Garcia nutans, assembly GCA_947685225.1. Taxonomy (NCBI): domain Eukaryota; kingdom Viridiplantae; phylum Streptophyta; class Magnoliopsida; order Malpighiales; family Euphorbiaceae; genus Garcia; species Garcia nutans. The sequence continues at coordinate 21,659,432 of CANTUV010000007.1, read as the reverse complement.
CATTTACAAAATCATTATCTTTATTAAAACTTCATTTATACATATAAATACTCTCTCGTCAGAAATACATCATAATTAAAATTTATACATGTATGCATTACCCTCTAGTTGGTCTCGACAAACTTTACTCTTCTTGTGGCATAACAAAAGACTTCATATCTTCCATCTATATACCTGCGCGAATAAACACCCGCGCTAAGCCCGAGAGCTTAGTAGTCCAAATATAAAATATAAACATATAGTATAGAAGTATTGATATATAATGATACATCGATTCAATATATAATTAGTTCTTATCATATCTTCTTTTCTTTTTAATTTTATCTTTAATATATCCTAGCTAATTTCATATATGATGTATATATATACATAATATTATCACCAACCCCAATGCATCACCAATACTCAAAACCAATATATTAATACCCCTACATTATATATATACCACACCAACCATTATTGCAATACACACTTTACATATCATACCAATTATTATTGCAATACACACATTACATATCATACACTCATTATTGCAATACACACATTACACATCATATCACTCATTATTGCAATACACAATTTACATATCATACAAATCATAAATCATATTTCCAATAAAGACAACCTTTATCATCAACCACAATTCATTTACATATTACACTTAATAACATTATATTATTCACAATTCACCAAGCATAATTCATTATTAATACTCACAATCAATATTTCAATACTTGCATTTCACATTGACAATAAAGATAGACTCGGGCCCAAAACACTAATATGTTATTCAAAGTTCAGAGTTACTGCTTTGGTTCATAGTCACAATCATCACGCCCGTAGGCAATGTATATACATGTATCTCTATCCATGGATAGTGTAACAGACCCAGTCTCTTGGACCATCAACTCAACACATATGAGGAGATCCTCAACCCGGCAAGACTGTTACAAATCATATATCTCATATTCACAATTCTCATAGTGTAACAGACCCAGTCTCTTGGACCATCAACTCAACACATATGAGGAGATCCTCAACCTAGCAAGACTGTTACCTTTCATCATTTCTTAGGCATGCCACCCAAATCCAGAACTCTGAAACTGAATAACATATTAAACAAACAACTCATTTATTATTTCATTATCAATCTCATCATCAATTAGGCCAACATGCCTTATCTCTTTCAATTGAATTATCATAGCCAATCACAATGGCTTCATATCATATCATATCTCAATCCATATGATACATATAGCATCATTGATATCACATTTCAAAGTATATTATTCATATAATACATTGCCATACACAAGATTCACAATGCATATAACATAACATTTTCTCACTTCTCAAAACACATTAACATCATTCATTACTAGAGCATTTATCATAACAAATTGCACATACCTTAAGAATGATCCTCATTTCTTCCTACCTTTCCCATTTCATATTTCATCCTTTATATATATTCTTCATTTACATTCACAATATAATAGCTTATTTAACACTTTCATCCCAATGTGTTAATGTTCAAAGACATATAAGGATATACAATCAAATAGGGTTTATGCTTACCTTGTTAATGATCTTCACATCCTTCACATCATTCAATCATCACCTTAGTCCAATTATGTTAACAATATAATAGATCACTTAACACATTTGCAAACAAATGTGTTAAGCCTCAAATTATGTAATTAAATACAATCATATGTATTGGTACTTACCTCAACAACTAGTCCCATCAATCTATACATTTCTTTTCTTTCCAAGAATTCTCCACATTTAGGTTAATGCAACCCAATCTCTTCAAAACCTAATCCAAAGGAATATTAGCAAAATGACCATATGAATAGTACATTCTGGTTTAAGACTCCATTTTATCCTTATTTTGAAAAATTGTATAAAATAATCTACTTGACTAAAAATTCTAAAATTTTTACAGAATTTAGTTTTGTATCTTAAAAGCATTCCTTTAAAATTTCAGATCAAACTGAACACAAAATCTTGGTCAAATAGTTCACCTAACCAGACTGCCCCAATTGCCCTGCATCCTGGCAGCAGTTCTGAACTTTGTGAATTCCATAAATCAAATTCATTCAACGTGGTTCCAAATTATTTTTCTCAAATACTAGACTCACTAAGCAACAACATATCCAAAATTCACTTCAAGAACATTTTTCTATAATTAATTAAAAATCATACAAGTCACAGCCTTTACTAATTGTAAAACAGAAAAAAATTCACTAAACACAACTCTTACTCTTCCATCACCAACACCAACCTAGCTTCTTATCTTTAATTCCATTTCAACACTTTTACACACACCATACACAAACCCACTCCATCAAACTCAAACAAAATTCCAAATAGAACAAGAGAAATCAAGAGAAAACTTACCTTAAATGAAGAAATTCCACAAATCTCTAACCAAAACCCTTGATTCCTTCTTCAATTTGATTATAGAACTTCAAACACCTCCCTAGCTCTTTCTCTTCTTCAATGGCCGGCCTCTTCAAGAAAGAAAGAAGAAAATACCAACAAGTCAACCACTTTTCTTCTTTTAATCTCCACCATGCAACTTAACCAAAGAAAATTACCTCCATGCCCTTCATCCATTTAATTAATCTTTTGTCTCATATATACCCATATATATAATTTCATATGCCACAAATAAATATCATCTTGTATTGACCAACCCTTTTGACCAATGTATATGTTAGTTATACAACCATATAAACAACATATACACTTCTCTCTACACCCTCTTTTCTTCTCAAAACACAAATACCTATACATTCTTTTCCCAACTTCTTTTCTCTTGTAATTTAACACATATATTCAATCCAATATATAACAATAACATAATCAAAACTTTTAAGGTATACATGAGGATATTACAGAGAAAATTTCTAATACCAGGAGCTTACCACTAAACACATAATAGAGGGTCTTAGCCCCTCCTCAAACCTCTGGCATCTATCTACCTCATCAAAAATAATCCCCCCAACATACTGGCTCAGCCGGATGAACTCAATCTCATACTCTATCACCGTCCTGGTGTCCTGTCTCAAACTCAAGAACTCTATCTTCTTGGCAGCCTTATACTATCTCAGAGTATACTTCTTCTTGAATTCCCGCAGGAAATCAACATAAGTTAGAATTGGTGGATCAGCTGTACCATATGGAACCGTCTTCCACCACTCATAGGCATCCCCTTGCTGAAGTGATATAGCATAATCAAACTTCTCCTATGGACTAGCCTGCAGCTTAATGAATACCCTCTGGACCTTGTCCAACCACTGCTCTACTATAGTAGGGTTTGTAGTGCCAACAAAGTATGTGGCTTCAAATATTCTTAGCTTATCAAACTTCTGCATCGGCAACTGCTGCTGTTGCTGCGGCTGTGGTAGCGACTACAATTGCTAAACTAGAGCCTGCCTCAATAACTCCACCATATGCCTGACCTCAACTGCTAGTCTAATAAGCACAGAAGCAGACGCCTCACCAGCAGACTCAACACCAGCTCCAACTCTACCTTCATTATGAGCTACACTCTCCGCACTACCTTTTGCAGACTGGTGTATCCCAGATGCCATAACTACCTAAATATGCAAATACTGTAGAAATTGCCACATCAAAATTTAAAAAATACCAGTGCCAATGCATGCAAACTAGTAGCATCTCGCACCTACTCGAGCACTACAAGAGTAGTTTGATGAGATGAGATCACTCCGAGAAACCATTTCTAGATTGCAAGAGGAGAACCAGGACGAGAACTGTGAGTTGAGGGAAGTTGTGGAGGCACTGATGAGAGAGTTACGACATTCATCTTCTAGTCATCGGCCTAGTGATGATGCATTATTTGATCATGGCATTGTTTGTGATGATCATACTAATTTGTAGTCCTTTTACTTAATATTTTTTTATGCATACTGATGTATATTTTAGATGACGCAATTATGTTAGCACACATGAATTTGATGATGTTTTTTTTTTGTCAGCATCAATCTGTAGGTTAATATATGTATATTAACATTTATAAGTATATTAAAGTTGTAATATGTAGATGCACAATGATATTAAGATTTATATAAGTTAATATTTCTACATTTTTTATCTATTTTTATTGGTTTGTTCAAATTTATAGATAAATTCTTAAATTAAAATGAAAATATACATTTATGTGTGTGTAATAACAATAACAGGTATTAAAATGAAATAAAATTAAAAATATAAATATAATTAAAAAATATAATAATACAATGTGAAAGCCAATTCAGAAATGGATTACTACGTTTCTAATTGCGAAGTTCCGTTTTTAAAAATATCGTACCGCAATCTATAAGAGAAATGAAAATTTTGTCCTCGATTGAAATGGAACAAGATCCATTTCAATTAGCAACGAAAAATTCTATTTCTAACAGATAAAATTTAACATCAAATATAGCAATGGCAATTCTTTTTCTAATAGCAATGGATTGAATTCTGTTTCAATTAGCAATGGAATTTCCGTTGCAAAATGGTTCCCCAATTGGTTTTGAGTCAAGCGGATTGTATAGACGTAGTAAGTTAGAAAGGTAAAATTCATTGCTATTCTGTTGCAAATTAGTTATGGCTTGTGAATTTTCGTTCCTATTTATTTAGCAACATGCATTTTAACAACAAAAATTTTCTGTTTCAAGTCCGTTTCAAATTCGTTTTAGCAATGGATTTTTTGAGATTACAAACGGATTTTTCGGTTGTTACACTAGATTTTTTTGTAGTGTTTACTTTATGCTATTTGGTTGTTAAGAAGTGTTGCTAGAGGTCAACCTTAATTAATAAATTGGTTTGACAAATTTACTATCGATTTAGCATTGAACCTATGGATTGTACACTAACGAGATTATATTATTATTTAATAATTAAATTAGAGAATTTAATTATTTAAATAAATAATATTTTAATTCAAATAAAATATTATTATGTTCTTTGCTAGCACCGAGATTATAATTAATATTTTTAGTGGAAAATTAAATTTTTCTATATAAAATATAAAAAATTAATTAATTAATATTTTATGGATATATATATATTTATATATTTAATATATAATTTATTAACATATATAATATTTTACCAATTTCCATGGCTAATAAGTGGCCATAGTTGGACAGTGTTAAGTGCATTATAAGCATGCACTTTTACGAGTATTTTAAACTTGTCATTACCAAGAGTTGTAAGTAGCAATTCATTGAAACAGTACCATGAAGATTGATGAGTAATACTTTAACTTAAATGCACTTTGACAAGCGGTTTTTGGTGGAATGCAAGAGTTGTAACAATATGGGCTACACGTTGCATATATACATATATATATATATATATATGCATATATATATATGATATTTTCATTCGGATATGTGGGACGGGTTATATTTGTTTGACCACTTGAGCCACATATATATATGTATGTATATTGCATTAAGGAAATGATTTCAGTTACTCTTAATGATATATAAATATATATAGAGATTATTAAAGTCTTAATTTTAAAACAAAAGCTTATCCACATTTAAAAGCTAGTATTGTAGTGAAAATTCTAGCTTAAGATTTTAATTTGCTAGCGAGTTCCATTTATCAAGGGATTGATAGTAAAGCTCAGTCTCGGTATGGATACACATAGAGATTTTGTACAATCAAAGTTTTATTATCAAGAACTCACTTTTAGGTATGTTTTAAATATATATTTTTTGACATATATATATATATATATATATAATTTAAACGCAAATGGATCTATCTTGGATTGTTCTAGATATTTTCTGCGTGTTATGAACACCGAATAATGTATCAAGTTGATTAGAGCTATGGATTTCTGCATTTAAATTATATTTGAAGAGTTCAAATATTGGTTAAAGTATATCTTGTTTGGATAATCTTCAAAATTTTATTTTGTTGTAAACAAAATTATATAGTTAAAAATTATTTTATTGAGAACAAGATAAGGTTTCCAAACAAATTTTTAAAATCCAAATATATATTTTTAATTTTATCTTATATGGATTTAAATAATTTTAGTATAATTATTATGCATAGTTATTTAATTTCCAACTTATAAAAATATATGATATTGCAAATATTATTTATTTTAATAAATCCTATCTATATATGATATAGGGATTTATTTCTATATATTTAATACGTGACGTTATGTAGTTAGAATAAATAATTTATACAAGGACAACTTGAACTAAATTCACAAATGTTATGAGTGATTTGATCACAGTGTTATTAAAAATTATCTTAATGATAATTTTCTCTTACATTAAACATTAAGTTCTTAAATAATAAAATATAAGATATTTTGTTATATAGCTTTCCGTCAAAATAAATATTTTTTATTTATTTCATATTTACAAGGAGCGGCCTGACAATTAGGAAACTTGTAATTCAGGAATAAAATAAAACTATTTATTACATAAGACGTGTATTGTGACCGAAGATTTTTGCCCCCACTCCCATGTGGAATGATTCTTGCAACTTCAGCATTGTTAGTCTCAGGCCTGAGAAAACACAGGCCTAAACCTGGAGAAAATGAAGTCGCCACCCAGACTGGCCGAAAAAATAGAAAGGGATGGATGACTCGACTCCTAAGGAATCCCCAACCCCCTTATGGGTTCAAAAAATTGGGTACGGATGGGGAAGGTGAGAAATGACCCAACACTCCCATAACACCCGGTTCATTGGAACCAACCTCCTTTTCAAGTCTAAATATTATTGAATTCTTAACTTATTAAAATATCATCCATACTACAGCAATGGAAATAAAGAAATATTCATTAAAATCAAAGAAAGCCAAAACCAACAAAATGGCTACCCGTACAAAACAGAAATATGCCCTCACAATAATGTTCAATGTTCCAAAGTATAAGTAAATAAAATAGGACGTACACCAATTGATGTAAACATGTCCCTTATAATTATCCCAAAGTCTTTAAATAAATTAAACTACAAAAAATAAATAAATTAAACAAACAATTCACCGCTAGTGGAAACATGCTTTTACAAGGCTATTAAAAATACAATCAATAAATACTTGATAATCATCCATGGTAAAACAAGTAATCAAACAAATAACCAACCATTGCATAAACAATTGTAAATTAGGGCTAAACTAATGAATTTAATTATAAAAATTATAATTTGCAAATAGATCTTAATATTAACCCATTAATGAAATATAGGGCGTTGCGACGAGGGCCTCGCCTATGGTTTACATCATATGATTTTGTTGAAAAATTAGGGTTTTGTTGTCCCAAGATAGCAACCAAGAGGGGGGGGGGGTGAATTGGTTGGTCTTAAGAAATGATGATCAATTCAAAATTTCAAAGATTAAAAAGAAAGTATGGAAAGTGTAGAAGAAGATTAAGTAGAAGGTGGAACATAAGATTTATAGTGGTTCGAATTTACCTTAATCCTACATCCACTTCCTTAAAAACTTGTTAAGGTTCCACTAATTTTGAGTTTTTATAAGCTTAACTTTAACTTGGTATTTTTTTCTAGCTCATACCAAACTATTTACAATGGTTTGAGATCACTTCCTCATAACCCTTATAAGAATTTTCCCAGGTTTACTCTCATAACCTAAGTGTTTCCAAGATCACACTCAAACTTAAGATGGTGTTTAATGCTCACACCCAACACTCAATTAATAGAAAGGTTGATTTTGATGCAAAAGAAAGAAAGATGTTCAAGGAGGCTATTACTATAAAAAAAACTTCAAAAAACTTCTCAATAATGAAGTTACATAAGGTATTTATAGCCTTCAAGCCAAGAATTAGCCGTTTGAAGTTGGGACTAACATGTTTGATTCTTGTCTTCCACTAATTTCTCTGCCAAAGAACTTTTCTGGTTGAAATCTTCATGGTCTAGTTGGAAGTACGATAGTCCGATCGGAATAATGTATGGTCCGATCGGAGTAATTGAATTTCTGCTTAATGTTCTTCCAATGGCTGGTCCATGTGGATTCCACTTATTGAGTCGAGATGTAACAACTTCTGACTTGAGTAATATTTAAATAGTCCAGTCGGGCTTGCATCTGGTCCAATCAGACTTTACTTGGTCCGTCCAATTCTTGGTCATACCTTCAACCAGGAAACCTACTGGATGTTTGAAAGAAAATTACCTTGTAAGGTCCGGTCGGAATTTTCTTGATTCCAGTTAGACTTTTATGGTACTCTAAGAAAATGAAAGTACTTTTGACTGTGAATATTTCTGTGTAATTTACCTCTTTTGGTCATCCATGGTTCGGTCGGTATGACACATATTACGATTGGACTTTACACGGTATGGTGAGATTTTGGGAGTACTCTCCACTGTGAAACCTTCTGTGTCTTTTTGGCTAATTTAGTCATCAAGGGCCTGATTGATTTTTTATATGGTCCGATTAGACTTTTCATATTTCTTCAAAAGTGTTAACTTCCTGCAAAATGAAACTTGGTGCAAGTGTGAGGTAAATTCAATTTGATTGCCTAAGATAAAAAATAGGAGGGTTTGGTTAACAATCTCCCCCTTTTTAACTTTGGTAATTGAATTGAATTTAAAAACTTTAAAAACTTTAGAAGTGTATAACAAATGCTTAGTATGCTCCCCCTTAATGAATGATATGTTTATCTTTCTTATTCAAATGTAATTTGTGCACTTTTAAGTTTTATTATTCAATTTTAAGTATTGTTCTCCCCCTTTGACAAAGGCAAAAGTAAAGGAAACATAAGGAATAATTTGAAGAGTAATTGAAATGCATTGAATGACAATTAAGCAAAATTCAATAATAATTTCATTAGATAGAAAATAAAAAATACAAAATAAATCTAAGAAACAACATCTTAATTATCATTATCACTTCCTTCATCCTCTTCTTCTTTTTCATCTCCCTCTTCTTCTTCATGTTCCTCTTCTCCTTGATCTCCTTCTCTTGGTTGAGAGGCAGCAGCTTCTACTTTTTCTTCTTGAGGATAGGGGCCATGGATAGAGGGTGACAAGCTAGGTTCATCTTCAAAGAATTTTGGTAAACCTAATGCTTTTTGGATGGTTTGAATGTCAAGATGAAGATGAGAGATGTCACTTGTGATCTTGTCTATCCTTGAGCTTTGTGAGCTCATTTGTCCTTGGTTGTCTTGAAGAATTTGAAGGATGGATGATTGAGGTCTGGGAGTTGGGGTTCTAGAGAATTCCATTTAGAAAGTCTCCTCACCATCCTCTACAATCCTAGGTCTTTTCCTTTGTTGAGCCATAGCACCTAGTGCTCCTAGTAGATAGACAAGTTCCCATCATCATCCCTAATACATTTGACATGTTTGAGATAGCCTATGTTTAATGTATTTTTTGGTGGGATCTAGAGGATTAGAGAGGGTTGCTTTGTTTGATGGTGTAACTGCACCAAAATACTTTGCAAATTGAGTGATTTCTAAGGAGAGAAGGATGAGTCCTGACTTGGTTTTCCTAATATATAGGAAAGTGCCAATAAGGAAATTTCCCATTATGATGGATTGACCTCTAATCAAGCAAAAGGGGAAGAGTAAGTCCTTTTGGGTGACTTTCTCATTGCTCTCACCCTAGCACTAATGGTATAGGTGACAATCCTATGCAACATCCAATAAGTAAGAGTTATAAGGTTCATGGCATTGGATTGTTTGTGAAGAGAGGTTTCAATGGAAATATCTTCCAAAATTCTAGTTGGACTTTAGGAGTTAGGGGAGAGGTAGAGATTTGAGAAATGAGAAATGCCTTATATTTGAAAGCTCCTAATGGATGTGAAGTCTTCTAGGGTAAGGCCATACTCTTGGTTGAATAGTTTAAATGAAATACCATAATATCCTAAGGGATTAGTGTTCTTTTTGCTAACAACCAAGGTTGTTAGGAATTCCTTTGTTAAGGATTCCCAACCGAGGTCATCACTCTTCAAGAACACAAATTTTCCCACCCCAAGATTCTAAGACACTCTCTAATGTCATTCTCAATTCTTAATGACTCTAGAGTGATGGAGGAGAAGAGACGGTTTGATTAAACGGGTTTATCTTTTAGGATTGCATACCTTAGTCTTTCTTCTTCATCCTTGAACCTTATCTTGTGGCTTCTTCTAGGAGCTTCCACTTATTGAGAAGGGGGCAGCAATTCCTTTCCCTTTTTTAGCTCTAAAGGCCTTCTTCTTTTGTTCTTTTGGTGCGATGTTTAGTTCAAGAGAAAAGTAGATGAAGAGGATACAAGTAAATTTGAGTGTTTTTTTGTGTTTAAGTGTTTAGAATTAGATAAAAGAGTGTAAAAATTGATATTGGGGGGGGGGGGGGGGGGGGGGGGGGAGGTATTTATAGTGTATTGGATTGAAACTAGCTGTTTTATAGCTGTTGGAGACAAAATGTGCACATTTTGACTGAGTTCTAGAAATTTTTTTAATTGTAGAGGAAAAGTCTGGTCGTACTTCTAAAAGTCTGGTGGTGATTTTTAGAAAATTTAAAAAGTGTGTTTGGACTATGTAAGAGTCGAATAGGATTAAGCTTTTAGGTATAATGGCCATAAAATTTTGAAAAATTCCTGTCATACCATAAAAAGTATGGTCATACTTTTGCAGAAAAACTGAAATCAAGAGTTTTTAAATAAGTGTGGTCGGACTTAGTTTTGGTCCGATCGGGAAACTATCATAAATCAAAATTTTCCAAAGCAAAGGATATTTTTAAAGATAAAGGTACAAATATTTGATAAAAAAATAGATAATAATTTAAAATTTGGATTAGGTAAAGTAGATTTTCAATTAGTTTTGAAGTTATAAAATTGTGCTTCCATCCATCATTCCTAAGTGTTGTTTTATGAAGTTCATCCTTTCTTCATTTAGGAGTTTGGTAAATATGTCAGAAAGTTTATTTTGTGTATCAATGAACTCTAAGACCACATTTTGGTTTTGGATATTATCTCTTAAGAAGTGATGCCTAATGTCTATATGTTTTGACCTAGAATGCTGAATTGGATTTTTGGATAAGTTTATGGCACTAGTTTTATCACAATTAATAGGGATGTGTTCAAATGTTATTCTATAGTCAAATAATTGTTGTTTCATCCAAAGAACTTGAGTACAACAAAAACATGCAACAACATATTCGGCCTCTGCGGTAGATAGAGCAACCGACACTTTTTTCTTGCTAAACCAAGAAACTAGACATTCACAAAGAAAATGACATGCCCCGACCTTGCTCTTTCTATCCAAAAGACTACTGGCACAGTTGGCATCTGAGAAACCTAATATGTCGAATGATGTATTCCTAGGATACAAAAGTCCTAGATGCAATGTGCCATTCAAATATTTCAAAATTCATTTTGTAGCATTCAAATGAGATTCCCAAGGGCATGATTGAAATCTAGCACACAAACAAACACTGTACATTATATCGGGTCTAGATGCGGTTAAGAAAAGTAAGGATCTAATAATACCTTGATATTTCTTCTCATCTTCTACCTTACCACTTTCATCCTTGTCAAGCTTTAGAGATGTCCTCATGGGAGTTTTTCTAGACTTGTAGCCATCCATTCAAAATTTCTTGAGGAGTTCCCTCGTGTATTTAGATTGATTAATGAAGATCCCATTTTTTCATTGCTTGATTTGTAGTCCAAGGAAGAATTTGAGTTCACCGATCATGCTCATTTCAAATTCCTTAATCATACAAGAAGCAAATTCTTTTCACAAGGATTCATTAGTAGCACCAAAAATAATGTCATCAACATAAATTTGCACAATTAATATATTATGTCTATTATTTTTAACAAAAAGAGTTGTGTCAACTTTGCCTTTTGAAAAATCATTTTCAAGCAAATACACACTAAGTCTATCGTACCAAACTCTTAGAGCTTGTTTCAATCCATATAGTGCTTTTATAAGTTTAAAAACATGATTTGAAAAATTATAATCTTCAAAACTGGGAGGTTGTTAAACATAAACTTCTTCATTGATAAATTGATTTAGAAATGCAATTTTAACATCCATTTGAAAAAGTTTAAAATTCATGAGGCATGCAAATGCAAGAAGTATCCTAATAGCTTCTAATCTAGCAACGGGGGTAAATGTCTCATCATATTCTATGCCTTCCTCTTGGTTATACCCTTTGGCTACCAATCTAGCTTTATTTCTATTAATGAGACCATTTTCATCAAGCTTGTTCCTATATATCCATTTACATCCAATAATTGTATGATCCTTAAGTCTAGGAACAAGTTCCCATACATTATTTCTTTCAAATTGGTTGAGTTCATCTTGCATAGTAACCACCCAACATTCATCACTAAGAGCCTCATCAATTGTCCTTAGCTCAATTTGAGAAACAAAGGCAAAATTAACATCTAAGTGTTTAAGTTTGGATCTAGTAGTTACTCCCTTTGATGTTTCATCAATGATGAGTTCTTTTGGATGATTCTTCTTGTAATCCCAATCCTTAGGTAGCTCTTGAGTCTCCTCATCTTGTTCATCATGATTATCCTTTGAAGTATCAATTTGTTCAAGTGTACCGACAAAATTATCAAGAACACTACCTTTCCTTTGATCAAGTTTAGAAGATTCATCAAAGACGACATGCATTGACTCTTCAAACACTAGAGTTCTTTTATTAAATACTCTATATGCTTTGCTAAATGATGAATATCCTAAAAATATGTCTTCATCCAATTTAGATGAAAATTTTCCAAGATTATCCTTGGTGTTTAATATAAAGCATTTGTATCCAAATACTCTAAGGTATGAAATTTTGGGTATTCTTCCATTCCATAGCTCATAAGAAGTTTTGTTTATCAAAAGTCTTTTATAGACACAATTTGAAATGTAACAAGTAGTATTAACTGCTTCCGCCCAAAAATAAGATGGTAGTTCATACTCATTGAGCATTGTCCTAGCCATTTCAATTAAAGTTCTATTTTTTCTTTCAACCACACCATTTTGTTGTGGTGTTCTAGGAGCTGAAAAGTTATGTGAAATACACAGTTTATTGCAAAAGTTTTCAAAATTTACATTTTCTAATTCTTTGCCATGATCACTTCTAATAGATGTGATCACATAGCCTTTTTCATTTTGACTCTTTTTGCAAATATTTAAAAATAATTAAAAGCTTCATTCTTTTGAGCTAGGAAATTTATCCATATAAACCTTGAGTAGTCATCTATAAGTACAAATGCATATAGCTTTCCACCTAGGCTAGCAACTCTATTAGGTCTAAACAAATCTAAATGAATAAGTTCTAAAGGTCTAGATGTACTTACAACATTTTTAGATTTAAATGATCTTTAATGTTGCTTACCAAATTGACAAGGTTCACATGTTCTATCTTTGTTAAATTTAATATTAGGAAGACCATCAACTAGTTCTTCTTTATTAATGCATTGCAAATGATCCATACTAGCATGTCCTAGTCTTCTATGCCACAACCAAGCATCATCATTAATAGAGATCAAACATTCAAATGCATTATTGGAATTTATGTCAATTTTATATGTGTTACTAATTCTAATTCCTTTGAATGTAATTTCACCATTTTAATTTGTAACTTTGCATCTTTGGAATAAAAAATTTACATTATATCCTTTATCACACAATTGACTCACACTAAGAAAATTGTGCTTTAACTCATCAACAAGCCAAACATTTTCAATCAAAATTTCACCAAGCATGCCAATGGAGCCAATGCCAATAATTATTCATTTAGCATTATTTCCAAAAGTAACATTATCTCCATGCTTATAAGTGAGTATTGTAAAAAGCTTTGCATTTCCCGTTATATGCCTTGAGCATCCACTATCAATAAAACCAAGAACTCTTATTGATAGTAGATTTTAGACATACTTATAAAAGCATTAATGTTTAACTTCTTTTAGGTACCCAAATGAAGTTGGGTCCTTGGGGGTTAGTAGTAGAAGGATCCTTAACTCGAGATAAGCCTTTCTAATATAGCAAAATGTGCTCTTATGCCCAAATTTCATACAATATGTGCATTGATATAATGTTTTATACTTATGCACCTTCTTATTGAAAGTCAATGAATTGCGCACATAATTACAATTATGAGTTGGCTTCTGTGTAATCTTGTGTTTGTGTTCATGTCTAGTGTACATGAATGCATGATTTGCTCATGGAACCTTGATTTTAGAATTTTGTGTACCCGAAGCAATTCTTTTACGATTTTTAGGCTTAGTTTGTGCTTTGGTGTTCTTTACAACTTCAATACTAGAGATTTGTGTTATAGATGCTTTTACAAATATGGGTGCTCTAGATGGGGTATTTGATGATCCATTGAACCCTAAACCATATTTCAAGGAAGGTGATATTTGATTATCAATTAATGTATCTAATGCTTCTTTTCCTTTATGAAATTTTGAAATTGACTCTATAAGTTCCTTTAGTTCATGTTTCAACATTTTATTTTCCTTGATCACATTTTCTAAACTATGTGAATCTTTGTTCATTGCATTAAGTGATTTCAACAATTGTTCATTTGAGGTCTTTAATTCTAAGGAAGAATTTTTTAAACTTACAAAGTCTTTTTCTAGCTTAGAACATTTATCCTTAAAAAATTTCATCTTAGAAAAATATTTTTCTATCCTAAGATTCATATGTTCAATCATATCATTATCATCTAAATCATTATCATTGTATTCAATTAAATTTAAGGGTTGAGTACCTACCTCATTAAAATCATTTTCATCCTCAATAGCCATGAGACATAGATTAGAAATTTCTTCCTCATCTTCTTCTACTTCTTCACTTGAGGAAGAGTCATCCCATGTAGCTTTGAGTAATTTCTTCTTTTCTTTATCCCACTTCTTTTTATTCTTCAATTTGAAGCAATCTAACTTGATTTGCCTAGATTTGCCACATTCCTAACATTTTACTTCATTTTTCTTATCTTTGAAGGAAGTTTTAGAAGGTGTACCTTTGTTAGTTTACAATCTTCTCTATCTCTTCCAATCATTCATCCTTTTAGAAAATACTTGTTCATCATCACTATATTCATTACTTTAGCTCTGAACTTCTTTGATTGCTTTGAGAGCTATTGTTTTCCTCTTATCCTTCTCACCTTGTTCTTCATCTCTTTTGGTGTGCAATTCGAAGGTGAGTAGTTTTCCAACAAGTTCATTGGTTATCAAAGAACTTAGATCATGAGCCTCTTCAATAGAAGAAACCTTAGACTAAAAATTCTTCTTGCCTCTAAGTGCTCTCAAGATTTTGCCATTGACTTCATCTTCATCATATATCTTGCCATATTTCATCAATTCATTGATGATGACAAGTAATCAATTTGTCATGTCGGTAACATTTTCATTGGGCTTCATCTTGATTAGCTCATACTCATGTATGTACATTTGCTTCTTGGTGAGCCTCACTTGGGTAGTACCCTCATGATAGTTCTCAAGAGTTTTTCAAATGCAATGAGCACAAGTGAGATGTTGGACTCTCCCACCTTCTTCTCTTGAGATAGAATTCAACAACATTGTTGAATCTATGTTGGCATACATAGATTGAGATGTTGGCATACATACATTGAGATGTTGGAGGCTGCCCTATGGTTTTTGAATCTATCTTTTGTGTTGGCATTTGACCATTGTGATTTAGGAAGAGGAACTTGGACACCCTCAACTTCATGAGTAGGAGGCTTCCACTCAATTTCAACATAGTCCCAAAGTTCTATTCCCTTACTATCTAGAAATAAAAATATTTTATGTTTTCAATAGGAATAATTGGTTCCATCAAAGTATGGTCTAAGAAGAGAGTTGAGGTTTCCATGAGAAGATGAAGAAGCAGTTGCCATTTTGGATCAAATTTCACAATTAAGTTTAAGAAATTGACAAACTCTGATACCAATTGTTGTCCTAAGATAGAAACCAAGAGGGGGAGGGTGAATTGGTTGGTCTTAAGAAATGATGATCAATTTAAAAATTCAAAGATTAAAAAGAAAGTATGGAGAGTGTAGAAGAAGATTAAGTAAAAGATGGAACACAAGATTTACAGTGGTTTAGATTTACCTTAATCCTACATCCACTTCCTTAAAAACTTGTTAAGATTCCACTAGCTTTGAGTTTTTACAAGCTTAACAATAACTTGGTGTTTTTTCTAGCTCACACCAAACTATTCACAATGGTTTGAGAGCACTTCCTCACAACTCTTATAATAGTTTTTCCAGGCTTACTCTCAAAACCTAAGTGTTTTCAAGCTCACACTCAAACTTAAGATGGTGTTTAATGCTCACACCCAACACTCAATTAATAGAAAGGTTGATTTTGATGCAAAAGAAAGAAAGATGTTTAAGGAGGCTATTACAATAAAAAAAAATTCAAAAAAACTTCTTAATGGTGAAGTTACATAAGGTATTTATAGCCTTTAAGCCAAGAATTAGCCGTTTGAAGTTGGGACTAACTTGTTTGATTCTTGTCTTCCACTAATTTCTCTGCTAGAGAAATTTCCTAGTCTAAATCTTCATGGTTTGGTTGGAAGTACGGTAGTCCGGTCGGAATAAGGTATGGTCCGATCAGAGTAATTGAATTTTTGCTTAACATTCTTCCAATGGCTGGTCCACGTGGATTCCACTTATTGAGTGGAGATGTAACGGCTTCTAACTTGAGTAATATTTAAATAGTCCAGTCGGGCTTGCATTTGGTTCAATCAGACTTTACTTGGTCCGTCCAATTCTTTGTCGTACCTTCAACTAGGAAACCTACTAGATGTTTAAGGGAAAATTACCTTGTAAGGTTCGGTTGGCATTTTCTTTAGTCCAGTCAGAATTTTGTGGTACTCTAAGAAAATGAGAGCACTTTTGACCATGAATCTTTCTGTGTGATTTACCTCTTTTGGTCATCCATGGTTCGGTCAGTATGACACATATTACGGTCGGACTTTACATGGTACGGTGAGATTTTGGGAGTACTCTCCACCGTGAAACATTCTACATCTTTTTGGCTCATTTAGTCATCAAGGGTCCAGTCGGTTATTTATATGGTCTGATCAAACTTTTCATATTTCTTCAAATGAGTTAACTTCCTGCAAAATGAAACTTGGTGCAAGTGTTAGGTAAATTCAATTTAATTGCCTAAGATAAAAAATAGAAGGGTTTGGTTAACTGGTTTCTATCAAAACTAGGGTTTTATATTTATATAAATTAGGATTTTTCGTAAACTAGGGTTTAAGATAAAAATTACGGTTTTATAGGTTTCAGACACAAAACTAGGGGTTTTAAGTGAAAATTAGTGTTTTAAGTGAAAATTAGGGTTTCTAAGGATGAATGCTAGGGTTTTATGGATTTTAAAAAAAAATTAGGGTTAGATCATGTAATTTAAAACTAAACCAAATGGATTAGGGTTTTGGAATAAAATATCTTTGATTCAATATGCAAAATCATAACCAAGATATTTTAGCTACTAGACTAAATGATTTTTAAACTTGTTTAACGGTTAAGAAAAAAATATAGCTATTGGATGCTTTAAGTGAATGAAATTTAGAAAACAAAACCTGCGTTGGAGGCTCCACCAAATATTGATACATTAGACCAACCTTGCTACTGCTTGCCTTTGGTGAGTTTTGGTTGGAGGTTTTAATGCAATTCAAGGATAGTTATTAAGCCTCTACCCTTTGATTGGTGTCTGTTCCTTGTGTTTTTCTTTTGATTTTGTGTTTATTGCTTTTTTTTTATAATTGTTGCTAGGGTTGATCATTGCTATTTTGTTAATTCTTGTCGCCTCTCTTTTTAATTCTTTTTGCTATCAAAAAGTGCACATATTCTGTTTGTTAAATCTCTATTTATAAGCAGCATTAGGGTTAATCTCAGCTCCTTAATCCTAATCCCATAAGGAAAACCCCTGTCTATTTGAGTCTCTTTTAATTTTATAATAGTTAGGACACTTAAAATCGAATCAAAACCAAATTAGGGAAGATTAAAGGCTCGTGTCGAATTTGGGCTAGCCCAATTTGACCAAATTCGACATGAGCCCATGTTGAATTGGCCACGCTTATGTCGAGTTTGGCATGGCCAATTCGACATGAGATGGTTCATGTCGAATTGGATGGCCCTACTCATCTGCTCAGCATTTTTAAATCGAGCCGAGTTAGTTTGAAACTTTAATCATATTTGAATTCTAATGCAAGCTTTTAAAATTGAGTTGGAGTTAATTTGGTCCTTTTAAAAATTAAATTAGACTAGATTAGGGTTTTCAAAATTGAACCAACTTAATTTAGGCTTTTTAAAATTGGACTGACATTTTTCAAAGCTATAAACTAGGTTTATTTTTTTAAAATTGGAACAATTTTAGCTTGGCCTTCTATAATTGAGATCGGATTAGCTTAGGGCCAAAATTAAGGGTCTACAGTTTGCCTCCTGCTTGAGTGATCTGAGACTTTAGTAGAAGAGAGTGAAAAGCAACATGACTTTGAGCTGACCCTGGATATGGATGGGTTATAGACCTGAGGGTTCTTGCCCCGCGGCTAGATCTGGTTGCTTGACCCCAAACTAGATTTGAGTTTTTGACTTGAAACTGAATTTAGGTTCTCAACTCGAACTAAATTTGGGTTCTCGACCCAAAACTGAATTTTGGGTACTCGACCAAAGATTGGATTTTGGGTTCTCGACCAGAGACTGAATTTTAGGTTCTCGACCCGAGACTTGATTTGGGTTCTTGACCCAAAATTGGATTTGAGTTTTTGACCCGAGACTAGATTTGGATTCTCGACTTGAAACTAGATTTGTGTTCTTGACTCGAGATTGTATTTGGGTTCTTAATCTGAGGCTAGATTTGGGTTCTTGACACAAAACTAGATTTGGATTCTCGACCCTAGACTAGATTTGGGTTCTCAACCTGAGGCTGAATTTGGATTCTCGATCTGAAACTAGATTTGGGTTCTCGACCTTAGACTGGATTTGGGTTCTCGACCTAATATTTGATTTGGGTTCTTGACCCTAGACTAGATTTGGGTTCTCAAACCTAGACTGTATTTGGGTTCTCGACCCTTGACTGGATTCAACTAACCTTCTATCAGTTGAGAGTTTTGGCTTTCTTCTAGCCAGTTGTTCAATTCTTCAATGGATTGTGGGCCTTCATCCTTCAAAATGGATATTAATCCTTGGACATCAGGTCTTCACCCTTCAAATTGGATCTTCATCATTTGGACATTGGGTTTTCACCCTTCAAAATGGATCTTCATCCTTGGACATTTGTCCTATATTGGCTTAAGCTCTTCTGGTTAGGTTGATTTTTTGTCTTTTGCATCTTCATTATTTTGGGGTTCTTACTTTCTTCTTATTTGGTTCTTTTTGTTCTTCCTTTTGCAAAAAAATTCAGCTATTTTTAGCTGGCCTTTATATCCTCTCTTTGCCCCCTGCATGGCAAAATATTTAAAGTGAGTCTGAAAAATATTTTGTATACACATAAACTCAAAAAATTGAAAGGAGAAACTTTGCCCTATGTGTAGGCTCAAGACAATAATTATTTTCCATGCAGACTTTGATTGATGTTTATTTTTTTTATCTAGATGCTTTCATAAGCATGTATTTTTTCTTTCTTTTGCAATAACCCTTTCATGCTCTTCTGATTCCATATCTGATTCATGTTTGCTTCATAGAGTATCTATTGTTCACTTTGATAAATAATAGACAATGCAAGATAAAAAAATGCAGTGTGATGTGCTTGTGTATGCATGATATGCATGGATGATACTTACAGTGGTTCTATTGACTCACAGAATTAGCTTGAAGTGCTCCCATGGATTATTTCTAGTTGCACATTCAGGTCTTACATTGGAATGGCAAAAGACATCACATTTATGGCTTTTATCTTCAAGGATACATCCATTGCAAACTAGGATTTAGCATGATAGTTGGTAGCTTCTTCATAACCTTGCCAATAATCATTTATTTTGCCTAATGTTCCCTTCGAGGTTTGACGGTACAACATGCTTTCCTTAACTTGAAGGTTTATATAATAAGAAAATAGTTTTTTTAAAACAAATGTTGTCTTTGTCAAATCAGTGTCATTGTACCTCAGGACTTGATTTTTCAAATTAACATATCTATATCATAACAACCCTAGTTACCGTACTAAACTTGGGAATTATTTCCATTTAAGTAATAAGAAAACATACTTCCCTAGTGGAGTTTCCACTGTGAGAGGGGATTTTTGCCCCAACTCTGATGTGGAATGGTTGTAACACCCTCATACCTTATGTACATATTATACACATACTCCATATATGTACAATATGCATACAAGACATACGAATGCTACGTTACAAATCCTTTCAAACCTTTTATTATCATTTTCATGTAGATACATATATATAAGAACATTTCTCATTTAATTACATATATACATTTATACATTATCTTTCCAAAAATTTACTTATATACATATACATATGGTCAAACTACAAAATAACAAAATGGACATGCATGCACCACCTTCTAGTTGGTCTCTAGCACTCCTCAGTCTTCACGTAGCACAAATATCTGACTCTCATATTAGTATCTACTTACTTGCGAGATTCACACAACTGCGCTAAGCTTCATAGCTTAGTGATACATATAAACAATATTTATATACAAATACACAATTACAAAATAGGGATTCACATCTCGCTTACACATCATTACACTATTGAAAATCACATTCTATATTCGTACATAACCATTGGCTTCACATCCCACTCACACATCATTGCAATTATTAATAATTGTCATAATATATCTCACTTACACATCAATATATCATTGTCATAATATTATTCAATTAATCATCACTTTCTCTCACTAACTATATCATACATATATAAATAAAATCCATAAAATAAGTTTAAGAAGAAGGTACTTACTTGAATTACTTGCCATATCTTGACTATTTGCTTTAATCTCTCTTGAATCTCATGTAACATGAAAAATTCACTCTTCCCCACCCTCTCTCTCTCTAACCCACATTGAAGAAGAAGAAGAAGAATAAGAAGAAGAAGAACACTTATCTTCTCCCTACCCATCCTTATCCTTATATAATTAAAATATTATATAAAATTTCCACTTAAATTCTCCACCACTCATCTTCTTCCTTCC
Source organism: Garcia nutans (assembly GCA_947685225.1). NCBI lineage: Eukaryota > Viridiplantae > Streptophyta > Magnoliopsida > Malpighiales > Euphorbiaceae > Garcia > Garcia nutans. The sequence continues at coordinate 21,638,334 of CANTUV010000007.1, read as the reverse complement.
TTTGACTTTTTACTTTCCCTTTTATTATCAATTTATTATTATTATTATTATTATTATTATTATTATTATTATTATTATTATTATTATTATTATTATTATTAATGAATTAAATGATTAAAATCAACTTTCCCACCACCAATGTATACCTCATGCATATGTGTAGTACATGTTAGGTATATGTATATGTCTTATATATTCTATTTATCCTTCTCATGTATCTCATATATATATATATAGTTCATATATAACATCCATCATAAGCATCCATCTAATATTTTCTCTACCCATTACACCCATATGCTCTCCTTACTATTCTAAAGTACATCAAAAATCGGGATATTACAATAGTTCTTGCCAGTTCAGCACTGTTAGGCTTAGGGCCATAGAGAATACGAGCCTAAATTTGAAAAAAATAAAGCCCCCACCCGGATGGGCAGGAAAAAAGAAGAGGGTGGATACCTCAATTCCTAAGGAATCCCCAACCCCCTAATGGGTTCTGAAAGTTGGGTATGTATGGGGAAGGTGAGAATGACCCAGCACCCCCATAATGTCCGGTTCATTGGAACCGACCTCCTTTTCAGGTCTAAATATTTTTAAATTCTTTAACTTATTAAAATATCATCCATACTACATGCAATTTTAAAATAAATAATCATTTATTGCATTAAAGTAAAGATTGTTCAAACTAGCAAATAAAATGGGCAACCATATAAAATGAAAACATGCCCTTACAACCATGTCCAATGTCCAAAACTATATAAAATAGGACACCCCCATTTGGTGAAAACATGCCCTTTACATTAATGCCAAAACTTCAAGTAAGTAAAATTACATTGAACTTACTAAGTGAACCACCCATAAAGTGGAACATACCACTTATATCCTTGAATATTAAAACAATTAATCAAATAAATTAAATCATTCAATCATTCACCATGACCAAAATAAAAACAAATCATTAATAAAAAATAAAATATTAATAAATCATTCATCAAGACATAAAACAATCATAACTAAATTTTAATTTTAAATAAAGCAATAAATATACAAATTTAGGGTTTACATCTTAAATTTTATAAATAGTTTTAGGATTTTAGAGTTTATGGATGAATATTGAGATCTTAGGGTTTTGAAAATAATATTTAGGTTTTGATTTGAAAAGTAGGGTTTTTAAGATTTTAATTTGGAAATTAGAGTTTTGATTTGAAATTAGGATTTTAAGGGTTTCAATTTGGGAATTAGGCTTTTTGGATGAAACTAGGGTTTTTTAGGATTTTGATTTGGGAATTAGGGTTTTTTTAGGGCTTTTAGGAAAAAACAATCAAGGTTTTAGGGTTTTATAAAAACATGATTAGGGTTTTGGTTATTTGAAAAATATGATTTTGGAATTTAGGGTTTAAAGTTTTGGATTAGGTTACTGGACATTAAGGGCTTACAAATTGGGGTCAGGAATTAGAGTTTAGGGTTTTAATAATTTTGAATTAAGGTTTAGGGTTTTGGAGTCTTGGTTTTGTGGATTATGATTAGTGTTAGGTATTTGGGATTAGGATTTTAAAGATTGGGATTAGGTATTAGGGTTTTGGTTTTTAAAGATTGGGGTTTTGGAAACTAGGGTTTAGAATAATGGTTCAAAGAATTAACATGAATTATACATTAAAATTCACTATTGCCCGATGATATGTGAGGTTTAATGTTTTGAACATACAATTTATGACAAGCTTACTATGTTTTAGTCTTTATGCAAGATTACAACCTAGGTTACTTAGCTACAGGAATAAATAATACTTTTAATGCTAAAGGAAAAATATAGCTACTGGATTAACATGAATTATCAAAATGTTGTATGTTTAAGGAAAAATATATAACTACTGGATTCTTTAAGTGAATGAAATTTAGAAAAATGAAACTTGCATTAGAGGCTCCACCAAATATTGATACACTGGAGCAAGCTTGCTACTACCTGCCTTTGGTGAGTTTTGGTTGGAGGCTTTAATGCAATTCAAGGATAGTTCTTTATTCTCTCCTTTTTTTTATTGTTGTTTATCCCTTATGCTTTGCTTTTGATTCCTTGTTTATTGCTTTTTTGTTCCTGATAATTCTTTGGTGCTAGGGTTTTTTTTTTAATAATTATTGCTTTTGTGTTGCTAGGATTTTTTTCTTCTTGCTTTATGTGTTGCTAGGGATTTTTTTTCTTACTTTTTGTGCTGCTGGATAATTGCTGATGGTTGCTGACCCTTCCCTCCATCCAAGTTTTTGTATTTATAGACATTAACTAGGGCAACCTAGTTAAGCCATCTGAATCCAAATAAAACACGTTTTCCACTTATCCTAGTCTTCTTAGGATTTTAATAACACTTTAGGCTCATTCTCAGTTAAACCTGCTTGCCCATATCAAATTGGCCAAGGCCAATTTGACATGGAGCTATTCCATACCGAATTGGCTTGGGCCAAATCATGTTGTCTTAATTTAAACCGAAAGAAAATAATTAGTCTTGATTTTGGCTTATTATTGATGTCAAATTTTATTTTGTATTTAGATTAATCATAAATTTTAACTTGGACCAAAATTAAGTGTCTACAATTATGTTGTAGTGTGTATGGAGGAGTTCATTGAGATATGTTGTCCTAAGATGGCAACCAAGAGGGGGGGGGGTGAATTAGTTTTCTTGAGAAATGATGGCAAATTAAAAACTCAACAAACAAGAAATGTAGAAGAAAGAAATGGTTGAGTAGTGAGTAGAAGAAAGAACACACAAGATTTATAGTGGTTCGGATTTTCTCCAATCCTACATCCGCTTTCTTAACAACTTGTTAGGTTCCACTAACTTTGAAGTTTTACAAGCTCACTTCCAAGTTAGGTGCTTTTACAAGTTCACACCTAACTTGACAAATGTTTAACTAAGGCTAACACTCAAACCACTTACAAGAGTTTTACTAGGCTCACTCTCATAACCTTTACAAGAGTTTTTCCTAGGCTCACTCTCACAACCTAAGTGTTTCCAAGCTCACACTTAAACTTTTACAATGGTGTTTTTAATGCTTACACCTAACATTCATTACAATTCAAATGTTAATTGTAGTAATAAAAGAAAATATGTACCTTGGCTATCAAATTCAGAATCTCTTTATTTCTTTACAGAATAATAATGTATTTATAGCCAATGTGGTCTAACTAGCTGTTATAGATAGTGAGAAATAAGTCTTGGCAGTTTACACCTTATGTTAATAGACTGCTCGAAGCAGTTAGCAGTCGTCCTTGATACTAGGACGGTCGCATCAATGGCTTATGCGGTCGCTCTTGGATAAGGGATGGTCGCTTCATTCAAATTTGCTTCAACCGTTGAATTTAAGTGCTCTACTGCTGGAATCTTGTCCATGCTGTGGTTGTCGGGATGGTCACACATAAGTTGGGTGCGGTCGTCCTTTTTGAATGCTGAAGTGGGTTTATAATGGTCATCATATGTGGCATTCTTTAATTGGGCAAAATAAAATTCCACTTAAATATGAATTTTGCGGTCGCCCGAGGTGCCAGTTTGCAGTCAAATTGAGAGACTCGCATCGAACTTCTAGACTCACCTGAGGACGCGAACACTATGTCAGTTTGAGTAGTTTTCTATTTAATCAGCAGAGTGGTCATAGAGTCTGAAGGGCGGTCTCGATATTAGTAAGCGAGACGGTATTCTTCACCATTCTTGTCACCGTGAACCTTACTGGAATTTGGATGATTTGGGTTTCTCCTATTGCAGTCGTCCATTTTTGTTGGACGGTCGCTCATGTTGATGGGCGGTCGCGACTGAGGTCGAGTTTCTGACCGCGAACCCTACTGTGATATGGTTTCATCCTTCAATTCAATGGGGTGATCGTCTCCATGGTTTGTGCGACCGGTAAATGTGCCCTGTCAACTTATTGGAAACAACCAAATCTTACAACAAGGTTCTTTAAACACTTTTTAAATAAATCATTCAATTTGAGTTGTCAAGGATCAAAATTGAGATCATTTGGCTAACAAGATAAAATGCCAATATCCTTTAGATAACTTTGAAACTATTGGCCCATGTATTCTCCACCTCGATTTGATCTAAGTGTTTTAATACTTTTGCCAAGTTGTTTCTCTACTCTATTTCTGAATTCTTTGAACTTTTCAGAGGCTTTAGATTTGTATTTCATCAAATACAAATACCCATATCTAGAATAATCATCGATAAAGGTAATAAAGTATTGGAAACCATCTCTAGCATAGGTTGCCATTGGGCCACAAACATTTATATGTATTAGCTCTAATAGCCCATTGGCCACCGTTTCTACTGAAAGGTGATTTTTTCATCTTGCCAAGTAAATAAGATTCGCATGTATCATATGATTCATAATCAAATGATCCTAAATTACCGTTCTTGTATAACTTAGTCATGCGATTCTTATTAATATGGCCTAAGCAACAATGCCACAGATATGATGGTTTCAAGTTATGTATCTTTTATCTCTTTATGTTTATGTTAAGAATGTCATTATCCAAATCTAGAACATATAAACAACTATGTAATGAACCAGTACCATACAAGATATTATTTAACCAAACAAAACAACCATTTTTCTTAAAAGTTAAATAAAAATCATCCTTATTTAAACAAGAAACTGAAATAATGTTCTTTGAAAGTATTAGAACATAATAACAATTACTAAGTTCTAGAGATAATTTAAAAGATAAAGATAATATATAAGTCCCAACAACTAATGCAACAACTCTTGCTCCATTTCCCACTCGTAGTTTCATCTCTTCCTTTTTGAGCTTCATATTGCTCTTTAGTCCCTGCATATTTGTACTTATGTGCGACCCACATCTAGAATCCAATACTCATGTGTTATTATTAAAAACAGTATTTATCTCAATCATAAACATGCCTGAAACTGAAGCATTTGATAGCTTCTTCTTCCTTTGAGACTCTATAAAAGCCTTGTAGTTCCTTTTCCAGTGGCCATCCTTCCCATAATGGAAGCAAGTTTCCTTTGGAGTAGTCTCTATGCTTTTCTTCCTAATTCCACCCTAAGCATTGGTTTGAGTCTTCTTCTTCTTCTTTTGAATAGAACTGGTCTTTTTCTTAGAAGAATTAGAAGATTCAACCACCAATACTAATTTCTAGTCCTGAGTGAGATAAGGCCTAACAGTTTTGAGCATATTAAATCAACACTTAACTCATGGTCCATTGCGAACCCAAGAGATCCCAACCTCTCAATATAGCCCAACATTTTTAGTCCATGCTGCATAATTGATGTCCCCTCTACCATCTTACGATGAAATAACTGCTTGGATATCTCATATCTCTTACCTCGGACTTGCTCATCAAAGAGCTCCTTAAGATGGTAAATCATGGTGGAAGCAATAATTTTTTCATGTTGCTTTAGAAACTCTAGATACATAGAAGCAAACATAATACAAGAAGCAATCTCATTGTCCTTTTTATGCTTTGCATGAGCTAAATGCTCCTCAGCTGGCGTATCCTCTGTACGGATGGGTGGAGTAGGTGTGTCCAACACATAAGCAATCTGTTCAGGTTTGAGAACTATTCTCACATATCTGAACCAGTCTAAGAAATTGGACCTAGTCAACTTGTTTGAATCAAGAATGCTATGTAAGTTCACATCGGATGACATAATTCTAGCAACCTAGATGTAAAAAGATAGAACATCTTAGTATGTAAATATACATATGTAATGCATCTTTATTAGGTCTTTAATTAAGCAAATATAGCTCCCAATAATTTATTGTGAATCGATTAGCCCTCACTACTTGTGAGCAGGGATTTTCACCCTCACACCTGGTGGAATGGTTCTTGCGACTTCTGCACTGTTTAGGCTCGGGGCCTTAGAGAACACGGGCTGAAGCCAGGAGAAAATGGAGTCTCCACCCGGATGGACCGGGAAAAAGAAAGGGGAAGATGACTCAATTTCTAAGGAATCTCCAATCCCCTAATGGGTTTAAAAAGTTGGGTACATGTGGGGAAGGTGAGAAATGGCCCAACACCCCCACAATGCCCGGCTTATTGGATCCGGACTCCTTTTCAGGTCTTAATATTATAAAATTTTTAGATATAATGATATTATCCATACTACATGCAATAATTAAAATAAAGCATCATTATACTAAAATAAAAACAATGTCCAAACAAAGCAAATAAATGGACACTCATCCGAGGATGGAAACATGTCCTTACATTATCCATGTCTAAAACTATATAGGACACCCACCAAAAGGTGAAAACGTGCCCTTTACATTAATCCCAAAAATAAGAGATAAATTAAATTACATAAGGTTCAACTAATGAGGTATCCATAAAAGGAAACATACCTCTTACAATGTTTTGAAATCAAAATAAATCAATAAAAGTAAACAACCATTCATCATAAATAAATCATTCATCAAAGACATCAAACATCAATCAAAATATATAATAAACATTCATCCAATTTAAATAAAATAGTAAGCATATAACTTTAGGGTTCATGTATCAATTAGGGTTTCTTCTGTTTTATGTTTAACAATTAGGGTTTAAGTAAATAAGATTGAAGCTTATGAAAATAAAATAAAATCTTTAGATATTTGAAAGGAACAAGCTACTGTGATGATTTAAAAATAGAATTAATTAAGATTTATGGTTTGAATAAATTAGGGTTTATGTTTGTATTTTGAATAAAGCTACTGTATTTTGAATAATCATAATAAAGGAAGTTAAACATAAAGACTTACAATACACAAATAAATATTGACCCTTTCGACGAGCCCATACTGCGGTCCCGCTAGCCGATTAGCGGGAGGGGTCAAGGGGCAGCGCCCCAGAAAAGTTTGGAAATTGGCTTTTAGGGTTGTAAGTTTTGGTGCTGAAAATTAAGATTTTAGGATTTAAGATTTAGAAAATAGGGTTTTGAAATTGGAAGAAACTAATGTTATTTTTTAAAAGAATAATGCTACTGTGTGATTTTGGAAAGAAGAATTAATTAGGGTTAAAGCTTTTGATACTTAAAAAAAATAAGGCTACTGGATTTTTGAAATAGAGATTAGGTTAGGGTTTTAAGAAAATAGCCTATTGTTTTGTGGTTTTAGAAAAGTGCAATTAGGGTTTTTGATTTCAAAAATATGTTTTACGGGTTAATAGGTATTAGGGTTTTAAAAGAAATAGTTTTTGGGTTTCAAATAGAGTTTGGATGGTAAGTAGAATGATTGATCAAATTATAAGATGAAGCAATTAATCCAACTTGATGAAGCTACTGTAAATATAAACAAAGAAATAGAGATTCAAACCTCCGTTGTTGGTTCCACCAAAATCTTGAATTCTGGTTGAACAATATCAAAGACAGTGTGGGCTGCCTTGATGGGTTGTATATTAGTTGCTGCCTCTTAATTATTCAAGCTTGAGATTATGAATAGACTGCCAAAAATAATTCCGAGCTCCAAAGGTCCATGTCCTCTTTTTAAGATCAAAAGTCTGAATAATTGCTAAAAGTTCCCTTTCTGTGTGTTTTAATGTGGTATTTATAGGAAAAAATTAAAACCTAATTCTAATTGTCTAAGGAAACAAAAACTATTTAGGAAAAGAAATAAAAACCAAATAGAATTCAGTTTCAGAAAAAATTGCGCTGGAAAAAATTGCACTGAGGAAAGTTGCTGTGGGCTACGGGCGGGCCAGCTATTCCTGCGGTGGATTGGCTTGTGCCCAATTCATCGCAGGAAATTCCTGCGGCGAATTGGCCCAAGCCAATTCATTTTCGGCCGATTCTTTCTTTATCGATTTTTATTTATTTATTATTTTCTATTTTTTTTACTGTTATCCTTTTTTATTTTTATTAAAAATAAATATTATAAGTAATGAATATTAAAATAAATATTATTTAATTAAAATACCACAAAAATTATTTTGGAATGTTTTAAAAATATAGGACTGAACTGGGTTAAAAATTAAGGGTCTACACTACTGATCCAAGAAAGCTCATTGGAAGCTCTCTTAGTGGGTCAGTATCAAATATTGTTATGTGTAACTTAGGTTTTCCCAACATGCCCACTTAACTCTAAAGGTAGGTATCTCATACCAATTGCTCTTGGTAACTACTGAATCATTGGGCTATCAACTCTTGATATATGTATATCTCATACACACTTATCCAATCTTGCCTCTAATTTATATTAACCTTAGGTATGCCCAATAAATTAATACAATTAGTTAAGTCAAAATCATTAATTAGGAATCTCCATAGTTTGAACATATTTTTGTAGAAGAGGGCTTAGGTTTGCCCAAAAACCTAATCTTTTAGAAAAACTCTGGTTCTTAATATATAAATGGAAGGCATTAGACTTAATTTTAATTGAGAGATTTCTTATTTTAAGTCTCATTTATTTTAAGCATGAATATTTTATCTATGTATCATTATCAAGATAAATATGGTAATTTCAAAAATTACATGGCATGATTATGGACATATCTGCATTGGTTTCCTCAAGCCAAGAAGGAAACCAATAGGTCAAACCTAGGTAGATGCATGAATCACAAAGAGAAATATAAATTTACAAATTTACATTTTCTTCTTTATCTTGTAATTGGCACCATCTCAAGCTTCATCTCCTTGCACTTAAATTCCTATCTAATCCTATGTAATCCAATTACATAATTTCAGAAACCAAAAAGCCTTAAGTTATATTTGAGGGAAGTTAGGTGAGAAGAGAAATGCAATAGTGAATAGAGAAAGGCAAGAGACGCATGCCCTATTTACCAAATACAAAAATCCATGCATATGCTCAATCTCATTGGGAAAGTCCATAATCATCCATCATGCCAATCATACAACCTTAGATGCATTATGCCTAATGCAACACATGAAAAACCAATTGAGTTTCTACATTATGCCTCAAGGTTTCAACTCTTGAAACAAAACATGTAATCATTTTGGTTTTGATTGATTAAATTTATTTGAACTATATCCCAATTAATCTCATTAATTTAGTTCAAATATGTCAAACCTCGATTTTAATCTCATTAAAAATCCATGTAAAAATTTGGTGATTACAAGTTTTAGGCAAGGTTAAGAAAATCCAATTTCTATTTTATTATAAAATTTGTAAATTGAATTTTCTAAAATGTCCATATTCAAAGAATATTTTAGCAACTGAAAATCTTCAAACCAATTTCCTATAAGTAATAAAAACTTATTGGACTCTAACATAAAGGTATCAAAACATATCAATCATATGTTCTTGCATACAACTCTTTTAAGCAATAAACCTTTTGTTAATAAATTTAAACAAAATTCCCTTTATCTTGTTCATACTTTTTGTCCAGCCTTGAAAAACATATCTCATATTTTTACCATTGTTTAAATGATCAAATCATATATTAAAATCCATGCAGGAAAACATTAAATTCAAAATTTGACAAAAACATCGACACTGTAACTATGAGCATCTTTGTAGTAATTTGAAAACAATCACGTAACTCTGAATAATATCGTTGTAAATCCAACTATTTTGACAAATTAAAATTTTTTCAATTTTGTTCCATTTTGAATCCAAGTTAAACATTTTAATTGAATCAAAATCATTCAAAAGCACAAAGGGATAACCAAAATCAATTTAAAACATATAGCACAAATCTAGGGTTTCTAAAATTAATTATTTTTCATACCTTTAAATTTTAATCAATATATGTGGGCTTTGATACTACTATTGGGAATTTAAAGTATGAACAATCAAAATTGGCAGCTAATACATAGCGAAAAAACAAAAATTCCCAAATCTTAGATCATCCCATATTGATTAAAATCAAATTAAAGGAAGAACATATAAGGTTTAGAGATTATACATAAGAGTTCTTCATAAATTCTTCATCTTCTCCTCCTATTTGGTTCTCACAAACCACAACAATCAAGGGTAGGATTGTCTCTAATAGTATCCACACAAGGGAAGAATTAATCTCCTATCTAATAGGAGTGGCCTAGAGTAGATCTTTATTCTAGAAAGAAGAGACATTCAAGTGGTGGAAGAAGAAAACTTAAGAGGAAGAAGAAACTCTTTCTTATCTTCCTTTTGGTTAGGAGGCAAGAGGGAGGCTCCCATCTATTAAGATGGTATTTATATACTTTTGGTCATCTAGGGTTTTTATTAGCTAGGGCTTCTAAATTTAATAGCTTATTATGCCTTAATGAGCTCAACTTGGCCCAATAACTAATAACCCATTTTCTTCTTCCATAATGGATCCAACCTATTAAATATATTATTTTTATTTTGTTTTTCGGATAGTTTTATTTGCTTTTTAGTTATTTTTCTAATTTCTTTGTTAAGTTGTTTGAAAGTTTTTGGTGATTTAGGTTGTAGCATGATAGAACTTAAATTCACTTGTTGAAGTCAATTTGGAGGAAAAGCACTGAACACGGCCAAGATGGTTCAAGCTTGGCATTGTCCTTCATTAAGAAAATTGAAATTTTTGGAAGAGCCCGACACACTCATTATCTTGGTCGTGATTCTGACCATGTCACATGACATGGCCAGGATAAATTTTAAGCTTGGCCATGTTTTTCACAAGAATAACTTGAAGTTTACACAACACTAGACACATGGAGAGGACACAGGCGTGTCCTTGGCCATGTCACATGTAACACCTCTATACCCCATATATGCACACTACACACTACACACTACTATATCTATAATATACGTATACCGGATACAAGAGTGCTACGGTTTATATATTAAACCAAACCCATCTTTCTTCTTCACAAACAATATAGAAAAATTAAAGCATTTAATTTGTAATATAAAACAAAATAGATAAAATGTTTATTGGTTAAGCAACGGTAATAACATCATAAGAAACCTTCAAATTATATTATAGAGTATAATAGACAAAATGTTCATTCGATACGCAGCGGAAATATAGTGGTATTTACAAATATATATACATCAAAAATCCATATTTACAAAATATAAAGTCTATACATGTTTGGCAGTACGTCTCTGGTCTTTAAGCCCACTTTCAACACTTCAAAATCTAGACTCAACTCGGTCTAGATGAACTCTCTGGTTCCACCCCGACACCTGCGCGATGAACCACAATCGCACTAAGCCTACGGCTTAGTGGTACAAACTACAATAATATTATGCTTCAATGCAATGCTAATGTCACACAATCAAATTTTATAAACAATTCATAAGAATATTATATTTCAAAACCTTACATTATTCAATAACTTATCAAAACATTCATGAAGTAATACTCACAATTTCCACATCCATAAACATATTACACATCATGTTGTATTTTCATAGTTTCATTACTCAACATAGCTTCCCAAACCACATTCACTTTCAGTAAGTTACTTATGTATTATAATCATCTCATAACATTATATCTCACTCCATAGTTCATATTAAAGCAAAGACAAGCATGGGCCCAAAAGACACTAATATGATATTCAACTTTCAGAGTTAATGTTTTGGTTTAATTATCACATTTATCATTATCCCTACTAGGCTTCAAGGATTAGGCCCAACCAAGCTTCAAGGGGAACAAAGCATGCTAAGTATCAACCCAACTTGGCTTCAAGGACCAAACCCAACCTAGCTTCAAGGGTTGTAACATCTTAATTAGGCTTCAAGGACTAGACCCAACCAAGCTTCAAGGGGAGTTAAGCATGCTAGACTTCAACCCAACTTGGATTCAAGGATCAAGCCCAACCTAACTTCAAGAGATTGTTACTATTAGGCATGCCACCAACAACAAAACTCTGATAATGGAATAACACATTAGCCACCCAATTCATTTATTATTTCATTATCAATTCCATTCTTATTTCATCATAATCATCTAGGCAACACGCCCCACTTATTTCATTTGAATCATTATAGCCAACCACAATGGCTTCACATCTCATTATATCTCAATTCACATTAAATCAATTCATCATTCAAATGTACATAACCAATTGCATTACCATACATTTTGAATGCTCATCATATCATTCACATTATACAAATCATAACATTAATCAAATGTATTAACAATGTAATAAATTACTTAACATATTTACAACCAAATATGTTAAGTATCAAAATCATGTAAGTGTATGCAACCATGTAGTTTGTACTTACCTCAAGAACAACTCACACCAATCTATACCCTTCCTCTTCCAATAATTCGTCACCACTTAAATTATGGCAACTTAACTTTTTTCACAACCAAATTCAAAAAGAATAATACACATAAATCTTCAATACAATTATACACCTATTAGTCTCATACTAGACCCATAGATCATAAACTACAAGCCAAAATCTCTCTCTAGGACCCCACGGTCGTGGCCTCCCAACCCCCACGGGCGTGGGTTAGCAAATGGATCTGCCTCCCTTGCTCAAAACCCCCACGGCCATGGCTTCCAATGGCCACGGTTGTGGCAGCCAAGGGCCACGGGCGTGGCATCCAAAATGCTTCTATTTCGGACCAAACTCATGTATTCTATGCTTCGAACTTCATTAAACACCAATATCATGAAGATCTACAAGAATAATTAATCAAACTCAACATCTACAACAATCACCAATTCACAACCCTAACACAAACACAACTCATACACTTCCAACACCAACACCAACCTAACTCCTTATTTCAATTCAAATCCAACACTCTCAAACACACCACAATCAAACACACTCTTACTATCAACAACAATTTATCAAACTCAAACACAACTTCAAATAAAATAAGAGAATCAAGAGGGAACGTACCAAAAATGATGAAACTTCTTGGATTTCCAACTTAATTACTTGAAATCTCCTTTAATTTTGATCTTGGAAAATCAAAACTCTCTCTTGCTCTCTTGCTTTGGAAGGAGCCGGCCAAGAAAGGAAAAGAAGAAGAGAAGAAGAAAAATGAGAAGCAAAGTCACATACTCAATCTCTTTAAACCTCCACCAAGCAAAAATAATATTAAAATAATCAATTATTTTCCTCTTCCACTCATATTAAATTTCCTTTTAATTACTTAATTTAATTTAAAATAATTATTTTATCTTCTTTTGACTTCCATTCTTGACTTGTATATGTTGTATATATTACCATATATACAACATATACCCTCTTCCCTTTCCAATTAAACACATATACAATTAATCCAAATACAACAATAAATATTCCAAAACTTTTAGGGTGTACTTTGTGATATTACAATTCTCCCCCTCTAAAAAGAAATTTCATCCTCGAAATTACCTGATATCAAGTCTAAAACAGTTGAGGATACTGATCACGCATCGCTCGCTCTCTTTACCAAGTTGCCTCTTCCTTTGCATGATTTTTCCAAAGAACCTTCACAAGTGGCACTTTCTTATTTCTCAACTCTTTCACTTCATGTGCCAAAATAGCAACTGGTTCTTCTTCAAAAGTCAGATCTGGACTCACCTCAATAGATTCTACTGGCAAAACATGAGATGGGTCTGATCTGTACCTCCTCAGCATAGAAACATGGAAAACATTATGGATTCTATCCAATTCAGGCGGCAAAGCAAGTCGATAAGCAACTGGTCCAACTCTCTCTAATACTTCATAAGGTCCAATAAAACGAGGACTTAGCTTCCCTCTTCGACCAAATCTTAAATTTTCTTCCAAGGAGACACTTTCAAAAATACTTTATCTCCCACATTACACTCTATATCTCTCCTCTTCAAATCTGAATAAGATTTCTGTCGATCTGAAGCTGCTTTCAACCGATCTCGAATTATTTTCACTTTCTCTTCCGTTTCTTTAATCAAATCAGGACCAACCAATTTGCCTTCTCCAACTTCATTCCAACATAGAGGCGTCCTACATCTTCTACCATACAATGCCTCAAATGGTGACATTCCAATACTGGATTGATGACTGTTGTTGTAAGCAAATTCCACAAGTGGTAAAAATCTGTCCCAACTTTCAGAAAAATCAATGACACAGCTTCTCAACATATCCTCTATAATTTGTATTACTTTCTCTGATTGCCCATCTGTCTGCGGATGAAAAGTAGTGCTAAAGTACAATCGAGAACCTAAAGCACTATGTAAACTCTTCCAAAATCTCGAAGTAAACTGAGGATCTCGATCAGACACTAAAGAAATTGGAACTCCATGCAACTTCACTATCTCATTGATATACAGCTCAGCTAACTTCTCCAAAGAATAGTCCATTCTAACTGGAAGAAAATGAGCTGTCTTTGTCAACCGATCAACAATCACCCAAATAGCAACATGCTTCTTTTGAGTCAATGGCAAACTAGACACAAAATCCATTGTCACTCTCTCCCATTTCCATTCAGGCACTGATAAAGGTTGAAGCAATCCTGTTGGAACTTGATGCTCAGCTTTTACCCTCTGACAAGTGAGACATTTGGATACAAACTCCGCAATGTCTCTTTTCATACCTGACCACCAATAATGTTGCTTCAAATCATGATACATTTTAGTACTCCCAGGGTGCATAGCAAAAACTGATTGATGTGCTTCCTCTAAAATAATCTTTCTCAATCTTGCATCATCAGGAACACACAATCTATTCTTGAACCAAAGGCTACCATCTTCTCTCACATGGAATTCTCGGCTCTCCCCATTTTGGCAATCTGAAACAATCTTCTGAATTTTCTCATCAGCCAACTGAGCCTCTTTAATCTGATCCAAAAACACCGGTTTCAACTGCAACTAAGCTAATAAGGCTCCATCATCACATGATTCAAAACTAGCATGCAACGCTCTCAACTCAACAAGCAACGAGAGCGAATAAACAGTCAAGCCTGCCAAAGACTTCCGACTCAAAGCATCCGCAATAACATTCGCCTTACCAGGATGATAATCAATCAAACAGTTGTAGTCTTTGATCAGCTCCAACCATCACCTTTGCCGAAGATTAAGCTCTCTTTGAGCCCCTAAATATTTCAAACTCTTATGATCTGTGTAAATGAAACACTTCTCCCCATACAAGTAGTGTCGCCAAATCTTCAAAGCAAACACTATGGCTGCTAACTCCAAATCATGCGTTGGATAATTAAGCTCATGCGACTTCAACTGCCGAGAAGCATAAGCTATGACTTTACCTTCTTGCATCAAAACACAACCTAAACCATTATGTGAAGCATCACTGTAAATCACATATGGTTTATCTTCCACAGGTAAAGTAAGAATAGGCGCTTGAGTCAACATCTCTTTCAACTGCTCAAAACTAGCTTGAAACTGATATGTCCACACAAATCTAACTCCCTTTCGAAGTAATCTTGTGAGTGGAGTAGCTATCAAAGAAAAACCTTTCACAAAACATCGATAATAGCCTGCCAAACCCAGAAAACTTCTAACTTCAGTCACAGACTTCGGTGGACTCCAATTCAAAATGGCCTCAACTTTACTCGGATAAACTCTTATACCATCTGCTGAAACTATATGACCGAGAAAAGTCACTTGATCAAGCCAAAACTCACACTTCGACAGCTTAGCATACAATTGCTTCTCTCTCAAAGTCTGCAACACAATTCACAGATGTCATGATCCTCTTTATTATGCGAATACACCAAAATATCATCAATTAAGACTACCACAAACTAATCTAGATAGGGTCTAAACACCCTATTCATCAAATCCATAAAAGCTGCAGGTGCATTTGTCAATCCAAAAGGCATCACTAAAAACTCATAATGCCCATACCTTGTACGAAAAGCTGTCTTAGGAACATCTTCAGCTCTAACTCTCAACTGTTGGTACCCTGATCTCAAATCAATCTTGGAGAAAACCACTGCTCCTTTCAACTGATCAAAGAGATCATCTATCCGAGGCAAAGGATACTTATTCTTGATAGTCACCTTGTTCAACTGCCTATAATCGATGCACAACCTCAAAGTACCATCCTTCTTCTTTACAAACAAAACAGGAGCTCTCCACGGAGAAACACTAGGGCAAACAAACCCTTTATCCAACAACTCCTGCAACTGCACCTTCAACTCTCTCAACGCAGCAGTTGCCATTCGATAAGGAGTAATAGAGATGGGAGTGGTACCAGGCAACAAATCGATACTAAACTCAACCTCTCTCTCAGGGGGTAACCCTGGCAACTCCTTAGGAAAAATATCTGAAAATTCAACAACTGTGGGTATACTATCAAACTGAGAACCCACTATTCTGGTATCCACAACATGAGCAAGATAAGCATCACACCCTTTTCTAATCAACTTTCTAACTGCAACTGCTGACACAAATAAGGATGTAAGTTGTCTCTGCTCACCAGATACCATCACACTTCTACCATCACCAGTTCTCAAGGTAACATACTTCTTTTGATAGTCTACCACAGCTCCATGCTAAGACAACCAATCCATGCCTAAGATCAAATCATATTCCTTAAAAAGAATTTCAATCAAATCACCCAAATACTCCTCTCCTTGTACCCCAACTGAGCTATCACGATGCACCTTACTCACCACAACACTAAGTCCTAAAGGATTTGTCACCAACACATCAAATCCTAAGGATTTTGAATGCAATGCAGACACAGGCAAGATAGATGCACTTATATATGAATGAGTAGATCCTGGATCAATCAAAGCAAGAACTGAAATGCCAAATAAAGAAAATGTACCCGCAATAACTGCTGAAGCATCCGGCTGCCTCTGCATCACATACACTCTCTGAGAAGACCCGGCCTCATCTGGCCCACTGCCTCTGGATGTAGAGCCTCCTCTCTGACTGATCCCAGGTTGACCACCTCTACTGAAACCTCTGCCCCCTCGACCACCTCTGTTAACACTAGGTCGAAAAGCTGCAGTATCAGTCTGTCTATCCTCCTGTAGCTCAGGGCAATCTTTAATAAAGTGAGCTGGTGACCCACATTTAAAACATACTCCTGATCCACCAGTCTTCCAACAAGCACCCCCGTGTGTCCTACCACAATGAACACATATAGGTGGAATGGATCTCTGAACCACTGGAGTTGGAGCACTCGCTACAGAAACTGTAGGTCTCGATCTCTGCCTCTGATATTGAACTGACCTACCTGACTGCCTCTGGCTCCTACTAACTCTCGGAACAAAACTTCCTCGGCCTCTCTTCATAGATGAAGACCTTGCCTCAAACTGGGATCTCCTAACTCTAGTCTCCTCCTCGGTAGCAGTTGCTGCAATACCCTGCGCTCTCTCAACACTTCTAGCTGCGGCAACTCTTCTGTTTCGGACCAAACTCATGTGTTCTATGCTTCTAACTTCATTAAACACCAATATCATGAAAATCTACAAGAATAATTAATCAAACTCAACATCTACAACAATCACCAATTCACAACCCTAACACAAACACAACTCATACACTTCCAACACCAACACCAACCTAACTCCTTATTTCAATTCAAATCCAACACTCTCAAACACACCACAATCAAACACACTCTTACTATCAACAACAATCTATCAAACTCAAACACAGCTTCAAATAAAACAAGAGAATCAAGAGGGAACTTACCAAAAATGATGAAACTTCTTGGATTTCCAACTTAATTACTTGAAATTTCCTTTAATTTTGATCTTGGAAAATCAAAACTCTCTCTTGCTCTCTTGCTTTGGAAGGAGCCGGCCAAGAAAGGAAAAGAAGAAGAGAAGAAGAAAAATGAGAAGCAAAGTCACATACTCAATCTCTTTAAACCTCCACCAATAAAAAATAATATTAAAATAGTCAATTATTTTCCTCTTCCACTCATACTAAATTTCCTTTTAATTACTTAATTAAATTTAAAATAATTATTTTATCTTCTTTTGACTTCCATTCTTGACTTGTATATGTTGTATAGCTTACCATATATACAACATATACCCTCTTCCCTTTCCAATTAAACACATATACAATTAATCCAAATACAATAATAAATATTCCAAAACTTTTAGGGTGTACTTTGGGATATTACATCACACCACATGGCCAAGATAAGAGATGATTTGGTTGTGTCCCACCATAAGAAATAAGAGAAGAGAAAGTAGAAGTAGACACGGTCAGAGGACACAGCCGTGCCTATGACCGTGTTGCTCTACACGAGCTTAAGAAAATAAGAACCAAGAGAAGGCAAAAGGAGACAAGACCATAAGACTTGGTAGTGTCGCAAGCCGTGTCCAAGGAAAGATTGAAAGACACAACCTAGAATAGACTGACTTGGCCATGTCTATAAGAGATTCCCTTTTTATTTTAACATGTTTGGTTGGACAAGAGATAAGAAGTAATGTTTTTGAAGTTAAAATATCAACTGCTTTTTAGAAAAGAAAATTTTAAAAATGCAAAGGGGAACAAATAGAAGTGGAGAGTATGGTGCAAGGTTGGAGAGCATGGGTTTAAATAAAAAAATATTTGTTATTGAGATGGAGATGGAGAGAGTTTTGATTAAAAATTGAAGAAGGAGAGGGGGGAAGGGATATAGACAATTTTGAGGAGGGATTTTTGATAGTTTTGGTTTTAGTAGTCTAAGGAGAAGTTCCAAAATTAGTTTAGAAGGATTTTTCAAGAAGTAGAAGAAAATTAGCCTTTTTATCTTCATTCATCCATTTTCTGCACATGACTTGTTTACAAAAGCTTTTTGAGGAGTTTTAAGGATTCTTCGTCAAACTCAAGCAAGGGTGGAAGAAGAATAAGAGAAGATCAACTCTAGCCTTCTTCTAGCTACGTTTTTCTATTCCTTGAATTAGTTCAATTAATTTATTTTCAGATTTTTGTTGATTTGTTATGAACATTAATATTTCAATGGATATTTGTGATTTGATTTCTATTAAGACGAGTATGTATTTTGATTTGATGATGATGACCTAAACTGTCCATGCCTAGGGTTTGCAATAGATTTGATTTAATGATTTAATTCAAGTATCTCCATTAACAAACCTTGTTATGTGAGTTGATTGCATTGGATTGAATGTTAGGTTGGTAGATTGGCCACCTATTAATCTCTAAATATTGAATGAAGAACCAAGAGGTGAAATTTGATATTGGAACTATGTATTCAACTACCCTAAGAATGAATTAGAAGTAAAGTTCTAGGGTTCTCTTAATTTGTAAATTCAAAATAATTCGTCATTATTAATTCATGAATGTGAGAACTAATGAATTGATAATTGCTAATTAATCACAAGAAATAAATTAAGTTATAAGGTTGTGTTAATGGTAATTTGAGAATTAAACATTTGATTAAATCGAATTGTAAATCATAGGCATCCTCTTGAAAGTTTCAATTCATTTGTGCAAGCATTATTTATTTCAATGTGTATGTGAAAAGCACTCGTTATAACATGCTTCCATCTTTTCATAGAATGCCAAATGAAGACCCTTTCAACTTCATTCGTGATTTTTATTCTACTTTGCACATATTTCCTTTGCAAACATTAACGGAGGATGAGCTTAAGATGCGGTGTTTTCCATATACTTTGAAGGATAGGGCAAAGGCATGGTTGATGACTCTTCCAGAAAATTCATTGATAACATGGACAAAAGTTTATAATAAGTTCATGATCAAATTCTATTCACATCAGAAAATGAAAGAACTTCAGGGAAATATTGCAACATTCACTCAAATGGATAGAGAAGCATTTCATGAAGCATGGGATAACTTTAAGTCTTTGTTGTTTCAATGCCTTCATCATCATTATCCACAACAGTTGCTTAATTAATTCTTTTGTGACGGGCTTACACAACAAAGCCAAAATTCATTAGATAATGTAGTAGGAGGAGCAATGGGTAAGAAGACAGCTACTGAAACTGTTATATTATTTGGGATGTGGGAAGCAAATTCATAATAGAAAAAGCATTGGGGAAAGGCATAGAGGAATTCATGAGATGAACTCAAAATCTAAGATGGCTAGACAAATAGCAGAATTGACAAGGCAAGTCAATGTATTAAACATAAGAGGAAACTTACCTATGCCAAGTCAAGAAACATGTGCCTCATATGGTGTAATAGGCCATAGTTCAAATATGTGCTCTTCAAATTTTGATCAATTCCAAGAAGAGCAAGTATATGCCTTTGAGGGTTTCCATGAAAAGGGTAGAAATGACCTATATTCCAATTCTTATAATCCTAGTTGGAGGAACAACCAAAATTTTTCTTGGAAAATCATCAACAAGTTCCACCACAACAACATTTTTAACCTTATCAAAGAGGCCACCACTTCCAAAGGAAATCTTCAAATCATGATCTACCAAAGAAATCCACACTAGACGATAGCTTGACTGCTTTCATTCAAGCTAGCACTCAAAATCAAGAATTGAACAACAAGAGGCTTGATTCTTTGAAGGCATCATTAAAGATGGTTGAAATGCAAGTTGGGCAAATTGTAAACCAACTTCAAGCACATCAAAAAGGAAAATTTCCAAGCCAATTGGTACAAGCCAAAGTAATCACAACATTGAGGAATGGAAAGGTAATTAATAACAAAGTTGCTGATTCTTTGGATGTAGGAACTAATCAAGAGGAGATTGACAAGAAGATGCAAGCTGATCAAGATCAACCAAGTCTATGAAAGGAGGAGGAGAGTATGGAGGCACCAAGGCTGCATAAATCCCCAAATCCTTATAGTCCGCTAATTCCTTTCCTAAGTAGATTGAAAGGTGAGAAGCAAGATAAATAATTTTTTAAAATCTACAACATACTTTCCGAAGTAAGTATAAATCTCCCTATGATAGAGGTAATTAAAAATATGCCTGCTCATGCCAAATTTTTTAAGGAGCCAAACACTAAAAAGAAAAGGTATGAGCTAAATTAAAAGGTGATAGTTTCAGAAGTAACAAGTGCTATTTTACAACACAAGTTATCTCCTAAGGTCAAGGATCCTGGAAGTTCTATAGTTAATATATCTATGGAGAATAGGAAGGAAGCAAATGACATGTGTGACCTTAGGGCTAGTATAAATTTCATGCCATATTCTGTTTATTTGAAGTTAGAGCTAGGGAAACTTAAACCAACTAAGATGGTGTTGCAATTGGCGAATAGAACTCTTAGATACCATAAGGGAATCATAGAGGACGTTCTAGTTCAGGTTGGGGGTTTGATTGTCCCTATTGATTTCATAGTCTTGGATATGTCACTCATCAATTTGTTCAAAATTTTTTTAAATTGTCAGTAGTAGACATGGCCAGAGGACATGACTGTGTCAATGACCATGTCAATTCATTCTGAAACAAGCTCCAGACACACAACCAAACTTGCTCAAGTATCTTAGTCATGGCATTGCCATTTCCCAAATGCTTATTTTAACACAGTAGAAGACACGACCTAATGTCTTGGCCATGTAATTGGATGTGTCATGCAAACACGGCCAAGACAAGGGAAATAACTTAGCAGTGTCTCTTCTAATGCTTTATACCCAGATTCCATAGATCTAAACACAACTACTCAGCTTGGCCTTATTCGTGGCTGTGTCCAATCCAAACATGCCATCACACTGCCAAGACAAGTACAACTTGGTATGTCACTCATTTTAAAACTTTTAAAACTTTTGTGCCTCAGTCAGCCAAATAAACTCAATTGCAAAACCCCGCACTGAGATATTTGCACTGATTCATGGCTTGTATTTTCTTTGCTAGAAAGGAAAGTTCTAGGGTAGTTGAACTCAATGAGCTATTTTTCTTAGATTGTTCCAACAATGCTACACCAGTGAGCACTGGTTATTGGTTGGCTGAAGTTTTTGATAATGTTGCTAATAAAAGAAGGGGTGCAATTTGTATTGGTGGATTGGTAACCATCTTTGCCATTACTCTTGATAGATACTTTGATCCTAATAGTTGCAACATGCAAAGGATTTTGGGTAGTGATATGCTGGATATTGCCACTCTAGAGAAAATGCATATGATGACCAAGAGTGGTGGATAGACAAAAATGTCTACGAGTTGATGATGAATCTGATTTGGATTCACTGGATTTAGATGAAGATGCTCCCATCATGGATAGTTATGAGTTGATTAACAAGATAGAAGCCTTAGAGAATAAGCTTGATCATAATAATGCTAAAGTAATCAACCAACTGTAGCTAATCAGCACCAACTTGGCCAAGAATATTAGCCTTCAACCCTCGGTTGCATCATCATAAAAAATTCCACAACAATAGCTTCAACCTATTGAAAGTTTTCCTTATTTATTTTTTTTCGGATGTTTCAGTTACTGTTTCTAATTATTAGCAGTTTATGTTTTGTTATTTCTTTTTATCTTCATTTTATTTTTGGAATTATTAATGTTTGTTTTTGGAAAGGGTATGTAACTCCCTATCTCACACTGTGGGACAATGGAATACAAGTTTTACCTAACTCCTTTCTATTAAATTGCATATATTCACATTGGGGACAATATTAATCTTTAATTGTGGGGTGTTCAAGTTTTCTTATAAATCATTGTTTTTGTTGAGTTGCTTAATAATACATTGTTTATGAAGTTTGAAAAGTTTAATGGGTATAAGATTTTGATAGATGTCCTTTTGAATTTTTGAAGCATGAGTTTGAGAAATGATTAGAATTGATACTTATTCTCAATATTGATGGTTATTCTTTGCATTACCTTAAACTTGTGAGGAATTGAGTCTATAAGTTGGGCACCAACTTATTATCCTTTGTGTGAGCATTCTTGATTGATATATTGCTAGAACTTTCTTAGATATGCAATTTGAGACCACATGAATAGTTCAATTAGGCATCAATATGATGAAGGCAATTAGGTGTACCCATTTAGCTTAAAAGGGCAACCTTGAATATAACCTTAGTTAGCAAATTTTAAGCCTTTTCATTTTCCCTCACCTTTATTTTACAAAATAATATTAGCCATAAACCATTTCTCTCTAACTCTTTTCCTTTCATTAAGATCAAGAGCATTTGAAGAAGTTTAGTAAATCAGTTGTTGTGTCAAATAAAGTGTGGGCTTGTATGTATTAGGTTATATGGTGCAAATAAACAATTTATAATAATGACATTTTATTAATAATTAAAAAAAGAATTAAAAAAAGAATATATATATATATATACGAGTTTCATCGTTGCTCTTATGGCTAGGGTTGGAAGGAATTGGTTGTGACTTTTGCAAGTGCAATTGAGTCTAATTTCTCTTATGGAGGGTGTTTTAGCATCAAAGGGGCTAATTGAGTCAAAATTGTTTGTTTTTAGAGACTGTTGGGGCACATACATATGTAATTGTTTCATTCTTGAAATACTCTTGAACATAATGAATAGTTCACATATCCAAATATCATACCTTCACCTTAAGCCCCATTACAAACAAATATAAAGACCTTATGGTTGATGCTTGATTGTAGTTGAATGGAGGAGATTTGCTTAATAAGCAAACCTATGGTTAGATTCTTTTATTGAATGCTAAGAGTTTAAACACTACCAAGATTGAACACTTAAGAGATTTAGTGAGGGAATGACAACCTTCGGTATGCATGGAAAACCATAACATGAGTGTTAATTTTATTCGATTTGATAATGGTTGTGGACTTTAAGAGAAGGGAATCTTGATATATCCTTATAACTCTTGAACTCGATTAAACTTTTCTTGTTTGGTTTTTCTTAACTTTGCTTTGGGGACAAGCAAAGAATTAAGTGTGGGATAATTGTTATGATCTTTTTTATATATGTTTTTAGGATAATTTTATTTGCTTTTGTTGTTATTTTTCTAATATGTTTGTTAAGTTGTTTGAAGGCTTTTGGTGATTTAGGTTGGAGCATGAACATGAGAAAAATAGAGCTTAAATTCACTTGCTGAAGTCAATTTCGAAGGAAAACCATTGAACACAGCCAAGATGGTTTAAGCTTGGTTGTGTCCTCCATTAAGAAAATTTAAAATTTTGGCAGAGTTCGACATGGTCATAGTCTTGGCTATGACTTTGACCATGTTACATGACATGGTCAAGGATAAATTTGAAGCTTGATCGTGTCTTTCACAAGAATAACTTGAAGTTTACACAGTACTGGACACATGGAGAGGACACAGCTGTGTCCTTCGTCGTGTCACCATAATTGGATTTTTATTTAAACTGGGATGTGAAATATGAATAATAGAAGTTCAAATTACTTAAAGAAATTATTTTTACAATTTTACGGAATTAAAAGTCAAATTTAGAAATAATTAAGAAAGTGGATGCACCGAAGTTATGGTAAGCACACCTTATATGATCAAAACCCTAATAATATATTTATAAAAAATTAAAAATCATTTTTCTTCTTCTTCCTTCCATCAAAACCGACCTAGCCTCTCCACCATAGCCAAATTTCATATTTTTCCTCTTCTCCCATCCATCAAACCTAAGAGAAAAATTAAGGAAAATTCACATATAACCTAAAATTCTTAGTAGAATTCATTAGAATAAGTGAAAAACCCTAAAATTATCACCACAAATTCAAGGAAAATTAAGGAGAAGGGAGAAAGATATACTTTGAAAAGAGGTTTGTGATTTTGTATTATTAGTTTGCTATTATTTATTTTTCTTATGATTTTTAATATTTATAGAAGCTAGTTGAACCATAATTGAATTAATTATGAAGGGTTTTTTTCTGAATTTTTAGACTAACCTAGAAAGGTTTAAAAGTTATAAAATTTTACCTGGGAGTTTATCTATGTATTAGTAGATAGAGTATAAAATTTCATAATTTTTAAAGATTATTTATTATAAAAATAATAATAATCGAATAAGTAAGTGCATAGGCATTATGTGACATCCTTTGTTACTTTTTTTTTAAATAGGATTGTCAAGGGGTGTTACATTTGGTGGTATCAAAGCAGGTTTAGGCGATTCTATTGTTGGGTTATGGGAAAAGTGAAAAATAACTGTCATTACTATGTGAACTAAATAAGTGGTTAAGTTTTATGATGTAGTTGATCTTTAAATGTTTATAGATGTAGAATGCTCTCTGGATCTCACCGAGCTGCATAGGAAGAAGTTGCATCCTCACACAGTCAGGCAAGTGTGGGGAACTAGCAACTAGCAAAATCCTCTATAGTGCAGATACCATTAGACCCCCAGTTTGTGAGGAATATGGGGGAGGTCCTTAGACATATTGTAGGAGTTATTCCTCCTGCATAGACACCAGTACCACTAGTGCTCCAAAGAACTCCATTGAAGAGAATTAGGAAACTTGGAGTGGAAGATTTTAGAGCTCGTGATACCGATGACTCCTTAGTAGCAGAGTATTAGTTTGAGAGAATAGTGAGAGTCTTTGATCTTTTACACTATACTGATGAGGAAAGATTGGAGTTTGTAGTTTCCTTATTACATGAACAAGCTTATGATTGGTGGGATACAAAGAAGAAAGGTAATCATGCAGATAGACTCACCTGAGCATTCTTCTAGGAAGAGTTAAAGAAGAAGTATATTAGTGAGATTTATATATAAGAGAAGCTGTGAAGAGTTGGAATGGTTCTTGCGACTTCGACACTGTTTAGGCTCGGGGCCTTAGAGAACACGGACCTAAGTCTGGAGAAAATGGAGTCGCTGCCCGGACGGGCCGGGAAAAAAGAAAGGGGTGGATGACTCGATTCCTAAGGAATCTCCAGCCCCCTAATTGGTTCAAAAAGTTGGATACGTATGGGGAAGGTGAGAAATGGCCCAGCACCCCCACAACGCCCGGTTCATTGGAACCGGCCTCCTTTACAGGTTTTAATATTATAAAATTCTTAAATATAACAATATTATCCATATTACACACAAAAATTAAAAGAAAGCATCAATATATTAAAATCAAAGCAAGGTCCAAGCAAAACAAATAAATGGACACCCATCCAAAGATGGAAACATGTCCTTACATCACATGCCTAAATAGGACGCCCACCGAAAGGTAAAAACATGCCCTTTACATAGGTTCTAAAATAGAAAAGCAAATTAAATTACATGATGTTTAACTAATGAGGTACCCACCAAGTGGAAACATACCTCTTACAACTTTTGGAAATCTAAATTAATTGATAAAAGTAAATAATCATTCATCATAAATAAATCATTCATAAAAGGTATTAAATATCAATAAAAAGTAAACATCCATCCATGATAAATAAAATAAACCAAGCATTGAACTTACATTAATTAAAGCATATAAAATAAATCAAAACATAATGAAATATGGAATTGAATAAAGCTAATAAAAGTCCAATTATAGTTACTGTGACTTTTTATGGAATTAAAATAGATTAGAGTTTTATGTTTTAAAAGGTTGGTAAGGCTCTTTGATTAACTAAATTAATATTTGAATGGTGAAAGCATGAAACTAGGGTTTTAGACACTTTGAAATACTTTTGATTCATGGTTTTAAATGGTGATTTCAAGCTACTGTGTAAAATTAAAATATTTATGTTTTAATGGTTTTTAATGTTTTAAAGGATTAGGGCTTAGAAAAAAAATTAAGGTTTAAGGTTTTAAAGGAGTTAGAATTTACTATGTTAAGTTTGGAAGTTGAATTTAGGGATTTTAGGATTTAAAATTAGGGTCACGGGTGGTGAATTAGCTTTTAGAATTTGGAAATCAATTTGATAATTTTATGAAGTTTTATGAATTTAAACAAACGGATTAAAGTTTTTATAAATAGAAAAGATGTTTTTTAAGGCTTTTTGAAAGAAATAGAACCTAGTTTAAAATTTTGAAAGAAACAGAATCAAATTTTGTTTTTGTTGAAAATATGTTTAATTAAGGTTTTGAGATTTTGAAGAGGTAAAAATAACAATTTTAAGTCTTTTTGGAAAATAAAGTAACATATTAGTTTTTTAACTTTGGAAAAACTAAATTAAATTTCTAAGGTTTTTTTATTTTTGAAAAACACAAAATCCTAGTTTTGGCTACTGTGAAAAAAAAAAGAAATTAGAATCTCATACCTCCTTTTGTTGATTCTCCAAAAATAATTCTTCTTGGATGAACAAGAATAAAGACAATTGCTGCCTTTGAATTGCTTAAATCATGTCCCTGCTATTCCAAAAAAAAAAAGAAATTGAATTGTTCCTTTTCCTTCCCTGATTTGGTTTCAAATTTTCAAGCTTCTGTTGCTTTTTCGGCTCCCCCTAATTTAATTGCCTTTGGTCCTTATTTATAGTGGTTTGATGTGGTTTTCCTAATTAGTCAAGGCAAGTAATATTAATAAAAAAAAGAAACCAAAACCTAATTGAATTAGGTTTCGAAAAATTTGCGTCGAAAAAATTGCGGTGCCGAAAAAAATTACCGCAGGAAAAACTGCGCTGGCGAAAAAATCTGCCGCAGCTGGCTGCTGCAGCGCGAGCTGAACGGGCCCGTAGGCCATTTCGCCCGCAGGAAATTCCTGTGGGCGAAATGCCCACGGGCCCACGCTGACTTTAGGCGACGATTTTTTCGTCGCCGATTTTTTTTTATTTTTGAATTTTTTATTCATTTTACCATTTTTTACTAAAATAAACATTAAAATTAATTAAGATACCATAAAAATTATTTTGGACTAACTAAAATATATTAGAAAACACAAAAATTATTTTAGACTAATTAAAATAATTGGACCGGACTTGGTAAAAAATTAAGGGTTTACAGTTTGCCCCTTGCTTGAATGATATGAAACCTTAGCGAAAGAGAGTGAAAAGCAATAAGACATAATTTTTGAGATGGTTGAGGTTTTGGGTTCTGGACCCGGTTTGAGTTCTGGACTCAAGGATAAATTCTAGAGCTAAGAAAAATTTAGGTTCTGGACCCGGTTTGAGTTATGGACTCCAGGATAATTCTAGGTTCTCGACCTAAGAAAAATTTGAGTTTTGGACCTCGTTCGAGTTCTGGACTCAAGGATAAT
The DNA here is from genome assembly GCA_947685225.1 of Garcia nutans. Classification (NCBI taxonomy): domain Eukaryota; kingdom Viridiplantae; phylum Streptophyta; class Magnoliopsida; order Malpighiales; family Euphorbiaceae; genus Garcia; species Garcia nutans. Next base: position 21,610,560 of record CANTUV010000007.1, on the reverse strand, counting down.
TCTAGGTTCTCGACCTAAGAAAAATTTGGGTATTGGATCCGGTTCGAGTTCTGGACTCAAAGATGATTCTAGGTTCTGGACCTGAGGAAAATTTGGGTTCTGGACTCGAGAGATTTGGATACTCGATCCTAAATTAGCTTTGGATACTCAATCCTAAACTGGATTGGGATACTCAATCCTAACTGGATTCGGACACTCGATCCTAACTGGATTTGGATACTAGATCCTAAATTGGCTTTGGATACTCTATCCTAAACTAGATTGGGATACTCAATTCTAAATTGGGTTCGGATACCCGATCCTAAACTTGATTGGGTTACTTGATCCTAAATTGGCTTTGGATTTGGGTACTTGGACCCCAGATTGAATTTGATTTGGATACTTGGACCCGACATTAGATTTGATTTGGGTACTTGAACCCAAAATTTATTTGATTTGGGTACTTGGACCCGAGATTAATTGAATTTGGGTACTTGGACCTAGGGTTGGGTACTTGGACCCGAAATTGATTTGATTTGGGTACTTAGACCCTAGATTGGGCACTTGGACCCAAGATTGGATTTGATTTGGGTACTTGGAACCAAGATTGGGCACTTGGACCCAAAATTGGATTTGATTTGGGTACTTGGACCCGAGATTGAATTGATTTGGGTACTTGGACCCGAGATTGGGTGCTTGGACCCAAGATTGAGTTTGACTGACCTTTTATCATTTGAGAAATCTGACTGCTCCGGTTATTCTATGCATTGTGATTCTTCACCCTCAGAATAGATCTTCATCTTTGGAGATTGGGTTCTTCACCCTTGTAAATGGATCTTCATCCTTGGAGATCGGGTCTTCACCCTTGAAAAATGGGTCTTTATTCATTGGAGGTCGGGTCTTTACCCTGGCTTCAGCTCTTTTAGCTGGATTGGTCTTTTGTCTTTTGCATCTTCATTCTTTTGAGAGTTTTGTTCTTCCTTTTTGCAAAGATTTAGCTATTTTTAATTGGACCTTATATCCTCTCCTTGCCCCCCAAATATTTTATCCATGCAAGCTTTGATTGATGTTTTTGCCGTCTAGTTCTTCGTACAAGCACATATTTCTTCTCTTTGCAAGATTACTGGAGCTTTCTCAAGCAATGGGCTTTATATGCCCCCCTGATTTGATATCTTCTTTTGATTCTTTACTTCATAGGGTGTTTGCTGTTCATTTTGCCAAAGAATAGACAACACAAGACAAGAAAGTGCGATGTGATATGCTCATGTATGCATGATATGCATGAATAATACTTACAATTGTTCCATCGACTCATAGACTGAGGTGATCAGCAGAAGTGTTCTCATTGGTTCCCTTTTCATGCTTGTTCAAGTCTTGCATTGGAATGATCGAAAGCTTTTGCATTTGTGGCTTTTATCTTCAAGATGTTAAAAACACGAGTGGTGAAGACCCTAAGCAGCAGAGTCAAGGATGCATCCATAACTAGGTTTCAGCATGTCGGTTGATAGCTTCTTCATGACCTTGCCAATAATCATTCCCTTTGCCCAATGTGTCCTTTGGAGGTTCAACATACTTCCCTTAACTTGAAGGCTTTGTATGACAAAATATTTTTTTAAATTTTTGAATTTTCAATTTGAAATCAAATGTTGGCTTTGCCAAATCAATGTCAATGTACCTCAGGACTTGATTTTCCAAATTAACATATCTATAAAATGACAACCCTAGTTACCGTACTAAACTCAGGAATCATTTCTATTTAAGCAAGAATTGTTGCTCTTCAGATAGGCACATACACATTACTCGGCCAAAGGTTTCATTTGAGGTTAAATATTGTCTATCTTATATGCATGCTTATCCAAACTATCTCTGTAATATCCCAAAATATACCCTAGATGTTTTGGGTTTTATTATTATTATAATTGGATTTATTGTATATGTTTTATTGGAAGAAAAAGGGGTTTTTAAAGGAAGTGTATATGTGATGTATATTAGGATATATATAACATATACCTAAGTCATGGAAAGTCAAAGTTTTGAGTTAGTGGAAGAAGATATTTGTTGTGTTTTTGAATTTGTTATTAATTAATTAATAAGGATTTGAATGTGTGGAAGAGGTTGAAAGAGATTAGTTTAATATTTTAAATTGCTTGGTTGAGAGGGTTTTAAGGAAAAGAGGGGTTTGACTTTGGATTTCTCTTTCTTCCTTCTTCTTTCTTTCTCATTGCCGTGGATCACTTTCTCCTTCTGCTTCCTTTGCTTTGTTTGGCCGGTTAACACAAGAAACAAGAGAGCAAAGAAGAGATTTGAACCTCTAATTCAAGATCTAAGGAAGCTTTCTAGAGTTCAAGTGGAAAGTTAAGAGATTTCTTCATCTTTGGTAAGTTCTTCACTTGACTCTTTGATTTCTTTGAGTTTTTGAGTTGAGTTGTGATTGGTATGTGATTATGTTGTTTAAGATGGGTTTAAGAGTGTTTGGGTAACTGATTTCTTGTTTTTGGGGATGGATTGGAGGAAAGAGTAAGTTGTTGGAAGTGATTGTTTTGAGGTTGTGTTTTAGGTTTGTGTTGATGATTTTTAATTTGAGATTTGAGAAATGCTTTAGTTGTTTTGGTGTTTTTGTGAGTTTGTTATGGTTTTTGGGTATGTTGAGATGACTTTGGTTGAAGTGGTTTTTGGTGAAAGAAAGAGTTTTGTTGGTTGTGTTGTTGTTTTGGCCGGAATCTGGGTTTTTGCCTTACACGCCCTAGGGCACGTCCAGGATTTTGGGCGTGTCGATAGCTCTGTATTTTGGGTTGAGTGGCACGAACAGTGACATGCCCATGTCACTGAGCGTGTTGTAGCTTCTGTGTGGCAGTAGGATTGACACGACCAGTAACACGCCCGTGTTATTGAGCGTGTCATAGCCACTGTGTTTTTGGGGAATTTACACGGCCATGAACACGTTCTTGATGTTGGACGTGTCAATATTGTTGTGAGGCAGAAGGTATTACACGCCCGTGTCATTGAGCGTGTAAAAGCTTCTATGTTGTGGAGTTAGGGCACGGTTAGGGACACGCCCGTGTGGGTGAGCGTGTCATGGTTAGAGTTTGCCCTAGTTGGTTCTTAGCCTTATGTTCTTATAAGGGTTTCATCTTCCTTTGGATTAGGTTGTGAAGAAGGTGAATTACTCTAATTCAAGAAGTGAAAGATTGTTGGAAAGAGAGGTGTTAATATTGTGTGGGTTGCATTTATGGTAAGTATAAACTACATTATTGCATACATCCATATGATGTTGAAATTTAACATACATTTCATGATATTGATGATGCTTATGAATAATGTTATGTTGTGTATAATGTGGAATATGATGTGAACATTTATAATGATATGAAAGATATGATAATGTGATGAATTGTATTTATGTGATGAGAAGCCATGATTGTTGGCTATGATGATGAAATAAATTACAATTGAGGCAAGGTTGCCTATTGCGAAAATGAGAATGAAATGAGAATGAAATGATTTTGTGTAAAGTGTGTTATTCAACCTTCAGAGTTCTGATTTTGGCAGGCATGCCTATTGTAGTAACAGTCTAGCCGGGTTGAGGATCTCCTCAAGTTGTTGAGTTGATGGTCCAAGAGACTGGGTCTGTTACTTTATAAATGTGAAATGATAAATGTAAATTGAAGTAACAGTCTAGCCGGGTTGAGGATCTCCTCGATTTAGTCGGGTTGATGGTCTAAGAGACTGGGTCTGTTACAGGTAACATTCTAGCCGGGTTGAGGATCTCCTCAAGTTGTTGAGTTGATGGTCCAAGAGATTGGGTCTGTTACCCTATCCATGGATAGAGAGATATGTATATTGCCTACGGGCTTGATTATTGTGATATTGGACCGAAACAGCAACTCTGAACTTTGAATAACAAATTAGTGTCTTGTGGGCCCATAGGTGTCTTTGTTGAATGAGTATAATGGATGATGATATGATTATTGAAATTATGAAATGTAACCTTCATATATATATATATGATTATTATTGATTGAATGTATGATATTGATATTGACATTTCATATTATCATGATGGTTTGTACTACTGAGTTTTGGCTCAGCGCGATTGTGGTTCATCGCGCAGGTGGTAGAGTTGATAGGGTTGAGACTGAGGATTCCTCTAGACCTAGTTGAGCTTTACTTGAAGAGTTGGATTAGAGCTTAAAGATCAGAGAGTCAAGCTGCCAATCATGTATCTATTCTATGTCGTATATATTTTTGACGTTTATGTATTTGAACGTGTAAAAATTTGTAATAACTTCCGCTGTGAATTTATAAATGTTTTTATACATAGTGTCTTTTGAATTTCCTTTAAACATTCGAGTTATGAGTTATGTATTTTAAACAGTGGCATGTTCTATATTCAGTATACGTATTATACGATCGTATAAGCATGCTTGGTACGTATACGGGATATAGGGGTGTTACAATTATTTTGGTATCAGAGCCTAGGTTTGAGATTCTCAACCTAGGTCAAGTATAAGAAAAAGAGTATTTTGATTTTAAAAGTGAGTTTTTGAATAGAATACATGTTTGGTGTCGGCAGTCTCTGATCTTTAATGAGGAGTATTCTACTGTGTTTGCAGATATAGGTTATAATGGATCCTCATTCGCGTCAATCCGTTGAGGGTAGTGCTGAGAGCATAGCTCCAGAGGTTGGATTAGATGGAGCTAGAGTGGATGGATCTGGAGAGGCCCCTATTTCTGTGTCAGGGAGACCAGCTGGTGAGGAGATTCCACCAGTTTGGTTTAGGCATATGTTTGAATTTATGAGGCAGGCACCAGTGCAACCACCTCCACCTCCACCACAGCCTATGATACCAGTGAGACAGTATGATAAACTACGGAAATATGGAGCAGAGGATTTCTTGGGTACCATTGATCCAGCTGTAGCTGAGCAGTGGCTAGATAAAGTTCAGAGAGTATTTGTTCAGTTACAAGCCACTCCGGAAGAAAGATTTGATTATGCAAGATCTTTGTTGCAGAAGGACGCATACGACTGGTGGAAGACAGTGCCCCATGCTATGGATGATCCACCGACATTGTCCTATGCTGATTTTCTGAGAGAATTTGAATTGAAGTATACTCCGAGGGAGTATAAAGATTTGAAGAAAATGGAATTCCTAAGTTTGAAGCAAGATCACCGGACTGTAACAGAATATGAATTAGAATTTATCCGGTTGAGTCGCTATGCCGGAGGGATTATCTCTGATGAGATTGACCGATGCAGAAGGTTTGAGGAGGGACTGAGACCCTCACTGATGTGTCATGTGGCTGGTTCTAGATACCAGGACTTCTCTCAGCTGGTTGCAGCGGCTAGAGGTGTGGAGAGAGCACAAATTTTAGCAGCAGCCGCTACTGAAGAGGAGACCCGGGTTAGAAGACCTCAGTTTGAGGCAGGATCCTTATCTGTGAAGAGAGGTAGAGGCAGTTTTACTCCTAGGTTTAGTAGGAGTCAGAGACCGGCTGGTAGGTCAGTTCAGTTACAGAGATCACGATCGAGACCTACAGCTTCAGCAGCGAGTGTTCCTACTCCTGCAGTTCAGAGATCCACTCTACCTATCTGTGCCCATTGTGGAGGGTCACATAGAGGTGCTTGTTGGCAGAATAGAGGACCAGCTGTGTGCTTCAGATGTGGTTCTCCCGATCATTTTATTAGGGAGTGTCCAGAGATGTAGGAGCAGAGATCGGTTGATTCTGCAGTTTCTCGACCTAGTGTCAGAGGTGGTCGAGGGGGCAGAGGTTTCTCCAGAGGGGGTAGACCTGGTTATTATCAGAGAGGAGGATCTTCATCCAGGGATACTATGCCAGATGAGGCTGGGCCTTCTCAACGGGTTTATGTGATGCAAAGACAACCAGATGCTTCTGCAGTCATTGCTGGTACTTTCTCTTTATTTGGCATTTCAGTTCTTGCTTTAATTGATCCAGGCTCAACTCATTCATATATTAGTGCATTTGTGCTGCCTGTGACTGATTTGCATGCTGAGTCCCTAGGATTTGATGTATTAGTGACAAATCCGTTAGGGCATAGTGTGATTGTTAGCAAGGTGCACCGGGATAGTGCGGTTGAGGTACAAGGTGAGGAGTTTCTTGGAGACTTGATTGAAATGCCTTTTAAAGAGTATGATTTGATTTTGGGTATGGATTGGTTGTCTAGGCATGGAGCTGTAGTTGATTGTCAGAAGAAATGTGTCACTTTGAGAACTAGTGATGATAGGAGTGTGATGGTGTTTAGTGAGCAAAGACAGCTTGCATCCTTGTTCGTATCAGCTGTATCAGCTAGACGGATGATTAGAAAAGGGTGTGATGCTTACCTTGCTCATGTTGTGGATACTAGAGTAAGGAGTTCTCAAATTGATGATATCTTGGTGTATTCTCGTAGTGAGGAGGAGCATGACAAACATTTGCGGATTGTGTTACAAATTTTGAGAGAGAAGCAATTTTATGCTAAATTATCAAAATGTGAGTTTTGGCTTGACCAATTGACTTTTCTGGGTCATATAATTTCAGCAGATGGTATTAGAGTTGATCCAAGTAAAGTTGAAGCTATTTTGAATTGGGATCCACCAAAGTCTGTAACTGAAGTTAGAAGTTTTTTTTGGGTTTGGCAGGCTATTATCGACGCTTTGTAAAAGGTTTTTCTTTGATAGCCACTCCACTCACCCGATTGCTTCGGAAAGGATTTAAATTTGTGTGGACGGATCAGTGCCAATCTAGCTTTGAGCAGTTGAAAGAAATGTTGACACAAGCCCCTGTTCTTACTTTACCCGTGGAGGATAAACCGTATGTGGTTTTTAGTGATGCTTCACATAGTGGTTTAGGGTGTGTTTTGATGCAAGAGGGTAAAGTTATAGCTTATGCCTCTTGGCAGTTGAAGCCGCATGAGCTTAACTATCCGACTCATGATTTGGAGTTAGCGGCTATAGTGTTTGCTTTGAAGAATTGGCGCCACTATTTGTATGGAGAGAAATGCTTTATCTATACGGATCACAAAAGTTTGAAATATTTGGGTGTTCAGAAGGAGCTGAATCTTAGGCAAAGACGATGGTTAGAACTGATTAAAGATTACGACTGCTTGATTGATTACCATCCTGGTAAGGCAAATGTAGTTGCTGATGCCTTAAGTCAAAAATCTTTAGCAGGTTTGGCTGTTTATTTCGCTCTCGTTGCTTGTTGAGTTAAGAGCGTTGCATGCTAGTTTTGAAGTTTGTAATGATGGTGCATTATTAGCTCAACTGCAGTTGAGACCAATATTGTTGGATCAGATTAAGGAGGCTCAATTGACGGATGAGAAATTCAGAAGATTGTATCAGATTACCGAGATGGAGTGAGCCGAGATTTTCATGTGAAGAGTGATGGTAGTCTTTGGTTCAAGGATAGATTGTGTGTTTCTGATGATGATAATTTGAAAAGGATCATTTTGGAAGAAGCACACCAATCGGTGTTTGCCATACATCCGGGAAGTACAAAGATGTACCATGACTTAAGACAGCATTACTGGTGGCCTGGTATGAAGAGAGACATAGCGGATTTTGTATCCAAATGTCTTACTTGTCAGAGGGTGAAAGCTGAACATCAAGTTCCAACAGGGTTGCTTCAACCCTTAACAGTGCCGGAATGGAAATGGGAAAGGGTGACAATGGATTTTGTTTCAGGGTTGCCTTTGACTCAGAGAAAGCATGATGCTAGTTGGGTAATTGTGGATCGGTTAACAAAGACAGCTCATTTTCTTCCGGTTCGTATGGATTATTCTCTTGAGAAGTTAGCTGAGCTGTATATTCGTGAGATTGTGAAGTTGCATGGAGTCCCAATTTCTTTAGTGTCAGATCGAGTCCCCGGTTCACTTCAAGGTTTTGGAAGAGTTTACATGGGGCTATGGGTTCTCGATTGCACTTTAGTACTACATTTCATCCACAGACCGATGGTCAGTCAGAGAGAGTGATATAGATTATTGAGGATATGTTGAGAAGTTGTGTCATCGATTTCTCGGGGAGTTGGGACAAATTGTTGCCACTTGTGGAATTTGCTTACAACAACAGTCACCAATCAAGCATTGGTATGGCACCATTTGAGGCTTTGTATGGTAGACGTTGTAGAACGCCCTTATGTTGGAACGAAACTGGTGAAAGTAAATTAATTGGTCCGGATTTGGTTAGAGAGACTGAAGAGAAAATGAAAACAATTCGGGAGCGGTTAAAAGCAGCTTCAGACCGACAGAAATCTTATTCAGATTTGAAAAGGAGAGACATTGAGTATAATGTGGGAGATAAAGTATTCTTGAAAGTGTCTCCTTGGAAAAGGATATTGAGATTTGGTCGAAAAGGAAAACTAAGTCCTCGTTTTGTTGGACCATATGAGATTTTGGAAAGGGTTGGACCAGTTGCGTATCGGCTTGCTTTACCAACGGAGTTGGATAGGATCCATAATGTATTCCATGTTTCTATGTTAAGAAGATATAGATCGGATCCATCTCATGTTTTACCAGTTGAATCTATTGAAGTGAGTTCGGATTTGACATTTGAAGAAGAACCATGGAAAGTTCTTATATTTTGAATAAGAGTGTGCCATTGGTGAAAGTTCTATGGAAGAATCATGGAAAAGAAGAGGCGACTTGGGAGAATGAGCAAGCAATGCGAGATCAGTATCCACAATTGTTTCAGACTTGATATCAAGTAATTTCGAGGACGAAATTTCTTTTAGAGGGGGAGAATTGTAATATCCCAAAATATACCCTAGATGTTTTGGGTTTTATTATTATTATAATTGGATTTATTGTATATGTTTTATTGGAAGAAAAAGGGGTTTTTAAAGGAAGTGTATATGTGATGTATATTAGGATATATATAACATATACCTAAGTCATGGAAAGTCAAAGTTTTGAGTTAGTGGAAGAAGATATTTGTTGTGTTTTTGAATTTGTTATTAATTAATTAATAAGGATTTGAATGTGTGGAAGAGGTTGAAAGAGATTAGTTTAATATTTTAAATTGCTTGGTTGAGAGGGTTTTAAGGAAAAGAGGGGTTTGACTTTGGATTTCTCTTTCTTCCTTCTTCTTTCTTTCTCATTGCCGTGGATCACTTTCTCCTTCTCCTTCCTTTGCTTTGTTTGGCCGATTAACACAAGAAACAAGAGAGCAAAGAAGAGATTTGAACCTCTAATTCAAGATCTAAGGAAGCTTTCTAGAGTTCAAGTGGAAAGTTAAGAGATTTCTTCATCTTTGGTAAGTTCTTCACTTGACTCTTTGATTTCTTTGAGTTTTTGAGTTGAGATGTGATTGGTATGTGATTATGTTGTTTAAGATGGGTTTAAGAGTATTTGGGTAATTGATTTCTTGTTTTTGGGGATGGATTGGAGGAAAGAGTAAGTTGTTGGAAGTGATTGTTTTGAGGTTGTGTTTTAGGTTTGTGTTGATGATTTTTGACTTGAGATTTGAGAAATGCTTTAGTTGTTTTGGTGTTTTTGTTAGTTTGTTATGGTTTTTGGGTATGTTGAGATGACTTTGGTTGAAGTGGTCTTTGGTGAAAGAAAGAGTTTTGTTGGTTGTGTTGTTGTTTTGGCCGGAATCTGGGTTTTTGGCCTAACACGCCCTAGGGCACGTCCAGGATTTTGGGCGTGTCGATAGCTCTGTATTTTGGGTTGAGTGGCATGACCAGTGACACGCCCATGTCACTGAGCGTGTTGTAGCTTCTGTGTGGCAGTAGGATTGACACGACCAGTAACACGCCCGTGTTATTGAGCGTGTCATAGCCACTGTGTTTTTGGGGAATTGACACGGCCATGAGCACGTTCTTGATGTTGGACGTGTCAATATTGTTGTGAGGCAGAAGGTATTACACGCCCGTGTCATTGAGCGTGTAAAAGCTTCTGTGTTGTGGAGTTAGGGCACGGTCAGGGACACGCCCGTGTGGGTGAGCGTGTCATGGTTAGAGTTTGCCCTAGTTGGTTCTTAGCTTATGTTCTTATAAGGGTTTCATCTTCCTTTGGATTAGGTTGTGAAGAAGGTGAATTACTCTAATTCAAGAAGTGAAAGATTGTTGGAAAGAGAGGTGTTAATATTGTGTGGGTTGCATTTAAGGTAAGTATAAACTACATTATTGCATACATCCATATGATGTTGAAATTTAACATACATTTCATGATATTGATGATGCTTATGAATAATGTTATGTTGTGTATAATGTGGAATATGATGTGAACATTTATAATGATATGAAAGATATGATAATGTGATGAATTGTATTTATGTGATGAGAAGCCATGATTGTTGGCTATGATGATGAAATAAATTACAATTGAGGCAAGGTTGCCTATTGCGAAAATGAGAATGAAATGAGAATGAAATGATTTTGTGTAAAGTGTATTATTCAACCTTCAGAGTTCTGATTTTGACAGGCATGCCTATTGTAGTAACAGTCTAGCCGGGTTGAGGATCTCCTCAAGTTGTTGAGTTGATGGTCCAAGAGACTGGGTCTGTTACTTTATAAATGTGAAATGATAAATGTAAATTGAAGTAACAATCTAGCCGGGTTGAGGATCTCCTCGATTTAGTCGGGTTGATGGTCCAAGAGACTGGGTCTGTTACAGGTAACATTCTAGCCGGGTTGAGGATCTCCTCAAGTTGTTGAGTTGATGGCCCAAGAGACTGGGTCTGTTACCCTATCCATGGATAGAGAGATATGTATATTGCCTACGGGCTTGATTATTGTGATATTGGACCGAAACAGCAACTCTGAACTTTGAATAACAAATTAGTGTCTTGTGGGCCCATAGGTGTCTTTGTTGAATGAGTATAATGGATGATGATATGATTATTGAAATTATGAAATGTAACCTTCAGATATATATATGATTATTATTGATTGAATGTATGATATTGATATTGACATTTCATATTATCATGATGGTTTGTACTACTGAGTTTTGGCTCAGCGCGATTGTGGTTCATCGCGCAGGTGGTAGAGTTGATAGGGTTGAGACTGAGGATTCCTCTAGACCTAGTTGAGCTTTACTTGAAGAGTTGGATTAGAGCTTAAAGATCAGAGAGTCAAGCTGCCAATCATGTATCTATTCTATGTCGTATATATTTTTGACGTTTATGTATTTGAACGTGTAAAAATTTGTAATAACTTCCGCTGTGAATTTATAAATGTTTTTATACATAGTGTCTTTTGAATTTCCTTTAAACATTCGAGTTATGAGTTATGTATTTTAAACAGTGGCATGTTCTATATTCAGTATACGTATTATACGATCGTATAAGCATGCTTGGTACGTATATGGGAAGAGGATAAAACAAAATCTTCTTCCAATCCTTTTCCCACCATGAAGGTTGCCGGTGGAGGTACTCTTCCAAACTTAGGCAAAGGGTTGTTCTTGGTATTAGGCTTATCCGGCTCAGGTAGCTTGCCACTATTAATCAAATCTTGGATCTCATGCCTTAAACGATCACATTTATCTGTTTCATGCCCTCACATTTGATGAAATTGACAGAAGGCCTCGGCATTGAAGTTTGGTGGCAATGGATTATGTAAAGGTCGAGGAGCTAACGGTTGTAACAACCCTTTCTTTTGCAGCTTGCTAAAAACCCAAGATAGAGGTTTCCCCAATTCTGAGAATTATCTTTTATTCCCTTGACCGGTCACATTAACATTAACTTCTTTTTGTGTGCTTTGATTGTTAGACTGGTTGTTCCCTTTCTCCTTCCTTCTCATTGAAAAGCGATTCTTCTCCCTTTCCCACTCTTCAATTTGTAGACCAGCTTGGAGAAGATCTTTGAAATCCCTTATAAAGGTGTGAGACATCCTTTCATGGAGATTAGGCAACACCCCTCTCACAATCATCCTTATTTGATCGGATTCATCGGGCCTCTTCTTGAGTAAAGCGGACTTGTTTCTCCATCTCTTGACATAATCTACAAAATTCTCATTCGACCTTTGCCTAATGGACTCCACTTCCATCAAGGTAACTTCCAACTCAACATTATATCCATATTGTTGGATGAAGGCTTTATAAAGTAGATCCCAACTCTTGTGTGTTCCATCATCTAAGGTATTGAACCAGTTTTGGACAACAGGATCCAATGAGAACATGAAGTACCTTAGAGTTTGAGCCTTAGTAGCTCGAGCAGACTGCATAGCAGTGATGTACTGCTTCACATGGAGATGAGGATTTCCGATGCCATTGTACTTGGCAAAAGATGGCATCTTGAACTTACAAGGGACCTCTTCATCTAGCTCAAATAGTTTATCGATCTCGGACATCTCTTTGGTTTTCAGTTTCTTCTCAAATTTCTTTTCTAAACAGCAATCATCTTTTCAACATCAGAAGTTTCGGTCTTTTCAATAGTTGCCTTCTCAACAACCTTCGGCTCCTTTTTGTCTTGAAGATCTTAGTAGTATTGAGCCCAATCATCATCATCAATGATCAATGATCACCTTATCATCATCAAAAGCTACTTCATCAATTTTAGCCTTCCCATTGACTTTCTTGGTGCTAGCAGATGCTTCAACATTGTTTCCTAAAATTGCAGCTAATTGATTCTTTATGGTCTTGGCCATGGCCTCTTTTATTTCTTCCATCTTGGCATTGAGGGCTTCATCCACCATTCTTTGAATTTGTTTGGGCTCCATTATTTTTGGGGAGCAAGTGATTGAGTCGTTGCTAGATACTTCATCTCCGGTGTAGGTCGGATTGTCGTAAGCTTTTGAACTATCGTAATCCAGGGCTGTGAGCCAGAGAGGATCAAGGATATGAGATGCAAATGTATGCATGTATGCAAAAACAATCAACAAATAACGATAAATAGGACATTCCTTCCAACGTTATAACATCCACACACGAATGGCGAGTCCCTTTTCCTAGGTATATGGTTGACAAAATACCAACATAGGGTATCTTGCTTTCAAATAATTCCCTCGGACGTTTCAACCAACAGTTATATTTTCGAAAATGGAAATCTATTTATAGTAATTCCCATTAATTAGGTTTTAATCCATTTAATCAACTATAGTAGCTTTTATGCTATATTGGATTAAAATGAAATTAAGATGTTTATTATAAATAGATTTTCTCACTTGAAAAAGGTAACTAATGGTCCATGCCAAAAATAAGCCCATGATTAATTTATTCTTAGTGTGAACTAGGCCCACAATTGATTTTTGGTGTTTCATAATTGACCTAAATATTTTTGCAAGCTCTTTATAAAAAATGGTTGGGTGAAAATAGTTTTTTTTCTAAGCCCATTGTAAAAAGATTTTAGAAAAATGGATTTTTGGGCTTAGTATTTGGGCCATGGGCCAAAGAATTTGATTTGCTTTTAGAAAAGTCTTATGTCCAAAGACCATCTTGAAAAATTTTGAAAATAGCTTTGGTCTTTTGGACTTTAAAGAAACGTTTATTTTGAGCTTACAATATACTTAGGTCGTATTAGAAAAAGAACAAACCAAATAAGCCATGATTTAGACTAAGATAAGCTAACCATAGTCAAACAACATGCATTTGGGGTAAAACCTAAGGAAAGTAACTAGGCCAATTACATGAGCTTTAGTCTTTGGGTAAAAAGGCTTAGGTTCCCATAGCAAGTATATACCAAATGGTACGAGGCTATGAGTGGTTATGCCATGCTCGATCTCCATACATTGAGTGAAAGTATGGCATCCCTTACATAACATAACACGGGTAACACGGGCGTCCTAACTCACACACACGATTCAATCTAAGATGATGTAATGGATAATATCATTATAAGAAAGAATAGAATAATATAAAGACCAACGGAATCAACTTCTCTTATCCCTAGTGGAGTCGCCACAGTGAGCGGGGATTTTCGCCCCCACTCCAGTGGAATGGTTCTTGCTACTTCGGCACTGTTTAGGCTCGGGGCCTTAGAGAAAATGGACCTAAGTCCGGAGAAAATGGAGTCGCCACCCGAACGGGCCGGGAAAAAGAAAGGGGTGGATGACTCGATTCCTAAGGAATCCCCAACCCCCTAATGGATTCGAAAAGTTGGGTACGTGTGGGGAACGTGAGAAATGGCCCAGCCCCCACAACGCCCGGTTCATTGGAACCGGCCTCCTTTACAGGTCTTAATATTATAAAATTCTTAAATATAACAATATTATCCACATTACACACAAAAATTAAAAGAAAGCATCAATATATTAAAATCAAAGTAAGGTCCAAGCAAAACAAATAAATGGACACTCATCCAAAGATGAAAACATGTCCTTACATCACATGCCTAAATAGGACACCCACCGAAAGGTAGAAACATGCCCTTTACATAGGTTCTAAAATAGAAAAGCAAATTAAATTATATGATGTTTAACTAATGAGGTACCCACCAAGTGGAAGCATACCTCTTACAACTTTTGGAAATCTAAATTAATTGATAAAAGTAAATAATCATTCATCATAAATAAATCATTCATCAAAGGTATTAAATATCAATAAAAAGTAAACATCCATCCATGATAAATAAAATAAACCAAGCATTGAACTTACATTAATTAAAGCATATAAAATAAATCAAAACATAATGAAATATGGAATTGAATAAAGCCAATAAAAGTCTAATTATAACTACTATGACTTTTTATGGAATTAAAATATATTAGGGTTTTATTTTTTAAAAGGTTGGTAAGACTCTTTGATTAACTAAATTAATATTTGAATGGTGAAATCATGAAACTAGGGTTTTAGACACTTTGAAATACTTTTGATTCATGGTTTTAAATGGTGATTTCAAGCTACTGTGTAAAATTAAAGTATTTATGTTTAATGGTTTTTAATGTTTTAAAGGATTAGGGCTTAGAAAAAATTAAGGTTTAAGGTTTTAAAGGAGTTAGAATTTACTATTTTAAGTTTGGAAGTTGAATTTAGGGGTTTTAGGATTTAAAATTAGGGTCGCCGGTGGTGAATTAGCTTTTAGAATTTGGAAACCAATTTGATAATTTTATGAAGTTTTATGAATTAAACAAACGGATTAAAGTTTTTATAAATTGAAAAGATGTTTTTTTAAGGCGTTTTGAAAGAAATAGAACATAGTTTAAAATTTTGAAAGAAACAGAATTAAATTTTGTTTTTGTTGAAAATATGTTTAATTAAGGTTTTGAGATTTTGAAGAGGTAAAAAAAACAATTTTAAGTCTTTTTGGAAAATAAAGTAACGTATTAGTGTTTTAACTTTGGAAAAACTAAATTAAAGTTCTAAGGTTTTTTTATTTTGAAAAACACAAAATCCTAGTTTTTTGGCTACTGTGAAAAAAAAAAGAAATTAGAATCTCATACCTCCTTTTGTTGATTCTCCAAAATAATTCTTCTTGGATGAACAAGAATAAAGACAATTATTGCCTTTGAATTGCTTAAATCGTGTCCCTGTTATTCCAGAAAAAAAAAAGAAATTGAATTGCTCCTTTTTCTTCCCTGATTTGGTTTCAAATTTTCAAACTTCTGTTGCTTTTTCGGCTCCTCCTAATTTAATTGCCTTTGGTCTTTATTTATAGTGGTTTGATGTGGTTTTCCTAATTAGTCAAGGCAAGTAATATTAATAAAAAAAAAGAAACCGAAACCTAATTGAATTAGGTTTCAAAAAATTTGCGTCGAAAAAATTGCCGCAAGAAAAAATGCGCTGGCGAAAAATCTGCCGCAGCTGGCTGCGGCCGCGCGTACGGAACGGGCCCGTAGGCCATTTCGCCCGCAGGAAATTCCTGTGGGCGAAATGCCCACGGGCCCGCGCTGACTTTCGGCGACGATTTTTTCGTTGCCGATTTTTCCGTCGCCGATTTTTTTTGTTATTTTTTATTTTATATTATTTTTGAATTTTTATTCATTTTACCATTTTTTACTAAAATAAATATTAAAATTAATTAAGATACCATAAAAATTATTTTGGACTAACAAAAATATATTGGACAAAACAAAAATTATTTTGGACTAATTAAAATATATTGGACTGGACTGAGTCAAAAATTAAGGGTCTACAGAAGCGAAGGGAGTTTCAAAATTGGGAAAGGGGGGAATTTTGAAATAGGAATTTGTGTTTTAATACATGCATATGTATTGGCACCTATGTTGATCTCTGATGTGGCAATGTTCATTCAATATAACAGATATAAGTTGAGATGGAGCCTGGGACGCATAGATCAGAGTGGCACAGTGGAAGCATCATTTTGGAGATTATAGATTAAGAATTTTTGAAACTTTTATTTGAAATTAATTTGTAGTTGGTTTAATCGATGATAAGTGACAGTAAGGAAATAATTTAAATGTGAAATAAAAGTATGATAGATGAATATTATAGTTGCTGAAAATTTTGTATGTGCTGCAAAGTGACATTGTCTGAATTTTTGAACTAATCTAGGGATGTTAAATGAGCTTGAATATTTAAAGGGAAAATTTTCTATATGTTAGAATGCAATATAGGAAATTTCATAATTTTTAAAGATAAATTGCTATTTAAGAAAAATAGAAGAACAAAAATTGTTGGAACAGTTCCAATAACTCGGAATCGTAGAAGTTGAGAAACATATTTATAAAAAATATAGCAAACCAACCCAGAAAAATCTGAAAGTTAACAAAAAATATCATATCTATTCAACATATGGTTAAAATTTCATGAATTTTTATTAAGGTTTGATACCTAAAAATAATGGATAATAAGGGGCTGTCAAAGGAATTATTAAAGAGAGATTCTATTGGTTTAGAAGACTTAATTTTTAAATATAGTATATTAGCTTGGAAAAATCTAAATTTTAAATATAAATCCATATATGTGTCTAGTGCACATGATTAAAAGTTTATAATCTCTAGTGAAGATTTAGTGATGAATGAAAAGTTAATAAGTGAGATTGACATGAAAGTTAGGAAGTCATGCGTATTTGTGGAATTGAGTAATAAATTAAATTTTATGTGACAAATGAATAAACAAAATTATGAAAATTTACATGTAGATTTGTGGATGTATGAAGGATGAATATGGAGTTTTTAATAAATTAGAACTATGGGTTCATAATTAAAATAAATAGAAGAATTATTTTAATACAACAATTTTATTTACCATGGAAGTATATTGAGGATTTATTAAAGTGACTTATAGCTTTGGCTGAGTTAAGATTTACTATGAGTAAATCAAAATTAAATGATATTCCTTATCATAAGCAATTATCTATGTTGATTATTTTCTAAGTTATAATGAATAGAAGTAATTAAAATGTGAATTTGCATCAATAGTTTACTTTGTTACATAAGGAAGTAATATTTAGTATTGATTTCTACCATATTAATTAAAAAAATGGAAGTGTCAATATATAATATTGTAGCATGAATTGAAGGTGTTCTTTGAAAGTTTGATATTATTTATTTATTTGGGTTAATAAGTGAATTTAATGTTGGATTGTTAATTTAAGCTTGTGGGTAATTGAAATTGATATCAGACAGTTAAAGATGGAAATGAAACCAATTTATTAGATGAGTTTGAAAAGTAAGAGTTATATAATGAGCATTTGACATATGTATATTGATGATTAAAATAAGTATATTGACTCAAATTTGATTAATTTATGGAAGTGTAGACTTGAAATTGAGTTGTTTTTTTGGAGAATTAGAAACTATATATTGGATTTAAGTAAATAAGTTTAACAATAAAATGTTGATTCAATCATGGAAATATTTAAAATTAATAATTGATTGTTTATAAATTGAGGTGAAGTTGATTAAATAAAAGAATAAGTCTAGAAAGTGAGGAAAGAATGAGAAAAATAATAAATATGTTTTGGATATTTAAGGTGAATGTAAAAAAAAAATTTAAATAATGTATATATAGTGATTGTATATAAAAAATGAATTTTTGTTTACTTTATGGAGGAAGTGGATAACTTATGAATCAAGAAAAAGAAGATTGATAGAATGATAAATTATTAGTGACTTAAAATAACTTGGGAAAAAAAGTTAAGGAAAACAAAGAGGAGAGGGGAAGAAATAATTAAATGATGGAAGTTTAAATATTAGAAATAGTGGGTATATATATACCTATTGTATACCTAATAACAAAACGATGTGATGATTTAAATTAATTTATAAATTATACATGGAAGTATTTGAAAAGTTAAGATATATTGATTGTTAATAGTTGAGAAAAATTATTATATGTAAAGAGAACACGATAAGGACCACAATTTGTGAATTGAATTATAATTACATCTGAGGGAAAAGATTTAGAAATTGAATCTGGTATACAGTAAGAGATTTGATAAATATTTTTGAACATTTAGAGTGAATATATGCATTAAGAAATGATAAGTGAAAAAAAGAAGAGGAAAGATGGGTCATTGATGCTTTGGGATAATTGTAAAAGAATGAAGGAAAAAATAGGAAAGTAAAAATAAATAAATAAAATAAGGGATTCAATAAGTAGTAATAGTGGATAATCGTGAATAAAGTCTAAATATACTGATAATCATTTGGTGACTTAAAATGATTGGTTAAGTATGTATATATATAAATACAGGGTAAATTAAACTATATTAATTGTAAATGACTAAAGAGGAAGGAGTTATTATTTGTAAAGATAGTCTGGTGAATATAGAATGGAAATAATTGAACAAATGTATATTCTAGAAATGACTTTGGTAATTTGATACTCAATTTTGAGATTAGTGTTTGATCTTGGTAGAGATTATATGGTTAGTTATGGTAGAAAGTTTTGCAAGAAGATGGGATTTATGTCTGGTTTAGGCAATTTTATTGTATGGTTATAAAAAATAAAGTGAAATACTTCTATTATTATTAACATGAACTAAATAAGTGGATATGAATTCTGATACACTTAATCTTTTACATAATTATTAGTGTAAAATGATTTTAGGAATTGATTGAGAAGGGATTCATCAAACCTAGTGTATTTTTTGGAGTCTAAGAACTTTTAAGGATGAATGTCCATAATGGATGAATTATAAGTAACAGGTAAATTTTGAGGACATAATTTTTTAAGGGGGAGAGAGTTGTAATGTCCTAAATTTTTAGGCAGTTAAGTTCTAAATTATATGGATATTGGATTATATATAGTATTGAGAGTGACATGCATATTTGAAATTGGTTAAAAAAGGGGTTAGTCAAGCCTTAAAAGGTTGAAAGTTAAATACGGAATAGACAAAATCGGTATTTTTGGAAAAGATTTTTTTTAGTAGTAAAAATTATGAAAATGCCCATATAACCTTAAAATCGAATTTTATTAAAATTGGGATGAGAAATATGAGTAGATCTTTAAATTAATTAAAGAAATTATTTATGATTTTACGTAATTAAAAATTAGATTTAAAAATAAATTAAGAAAGTGAGCTCACTAAAGTTATGGTGAGCACACCTTATAGGATTACAACACTAAGATATTATTAAAAGCCAAATTTGACCTTTTTCCACCATTTTTTTCTTCTTCTACCAGTAGCCACCACATCTCCATCACCGTTTTCATCTTTCTTCTTCTTCTTCCATTAATTTACTTAAAAAAACAAAGAAGGTTTTGTAAATAATTCATAATTTTAGTGAAATTTGATGATTTTATGAGTAATTCTTCAAGAAAGTTATCATAAACCAGAGATTGAAAGAAAGAGAGGGGGGAAAAGCTATTTGGAAAGGGTAGTGTTTGTATATTTAATATTTTGGTATCATGTGGATTTTCTTTGATTTTAATTGCTTATGGAAGGTTTTAAATTGACTAATAGGATTTAATTGTGAAAATATTGATTATGAGTTAATTAGTAAAAGGATTTGGTTATGAAATTTTTATATCATGAAACAAAATAATATTTGTGGAATTTAAAAATATGTTTGTTGATTTTTAATTTTAAAATCATGTTTAAGTACACTATTGAACCGTCTACGTGTTAATTTAAGGTCATGGGATGATTATGTATTAATAAGGGTTTTGATATAGAAGAATATAATTCTTATTATAGATTGATTTAATTTTGTTGTAATGTATATATACTGATTTTATATTTAGAAATTGATTATGGGCAAGTTTACACAAAGTTGATAAATTTAGTGTTATGTGAAAATTAGAGTTTTGGTATGGATGCATATAATTATCGACATGGAATAATTTAATGTTGTTATAGTATATATATATGGTGATTTTATAGTTGGAAATTTAATATGGTTAAGTTTGAATAAAGATAAGGTTTCTAGCAAGAACATGTGAAAATAGGACTTATAAAGGGGATGTTTGTAATTATTAAACTGAGGTGTTTTGATGTTATTTTGATATAAAAATATTAATTTTATGGTTAAATGATGAAAATAAGTAGGTTTGATTGAAGTTTGAATGAGTTAGTAAGGATAATTAATGTTTTAGTAAGATTTGGGTAGAATGGATGTAATGGGAATTTAATTGATTAAATTATGTTGAAATGGAAATCTAATGCTATATTTAAACTTAAAACATGGTTTAGGATTGGATGATGTAGATTTTCAAAATTAAAGTGTTAATTGGCAAATTGAAAAATGAAGGTTGGAGATTGAGAATGATTTGGAATTGGCCAAATTTGAGGTTAGTACATATTTTAATGACTTGTGTTTTTATTAAATATAATTTAGCATATTTTATATTACTACTCGGGAAAATTGTTGTTCACATAATCTATCCATTGTTACATAGTTGTGTGATAAGTGTGGCAATAGGCCTTTGTCCATTGTAAAATGGTGATTGGATATGATTTATACGATATATATGAATGTTATGTAATGTGATGTGTGATATATGTATGTTTGTATGAATGTGGAAAAAAATGTGGGAAATTTGGAAATTAATGAAATGCAATAATAAGATGGAAAATGTAAATGTGATTGGGAATATGAGAAATGGTTATGGAATTGTTGGAAATGTGGTGCGAAAGTGATCATAACTTGAAAATGGAAAAATGGGTATGAAATGTGGGAATTGAGAAAAGTGATGAAAAAGTATTGAAAAATAAAAAATGAAGAAATTGGTTATGGTAAAATAATAATGTGTGAAATGTGTGTTTTCCTTGTATAGTATCTTGTTCTAGAGAATTATTTTTGGTGCTATTGATATGATTTGTCTTCGGGCTAGACGTTGGGTGTCACTTATGAAATGATTTGCCTTCGGGCTAGAAGATGGGGGTCACTATTATTTGCCTTCAGGGCTAGATACAGAGGTGTCATCAGGGGACGGTTGCGACACTTAGATTTTCAGTATTGCGATAAACCATGATAATATCTTTAGAACTGGAATATTGTATAGGGTTATT
This sequence comes from Garcia nutans, assembly GCA_947685225.1. NCBI lineage: Eukaryota > Viridiplantae > Streptophyta > Magnoliopsida > Malpighiales > Euphorbiaceae > Garcia > Garcia nutans. The sequence goes on along the minus strand of CANTUV010000007.1, from coordinate 21,589,288 downwards.
TGGTCCCAATGTGTTTATTTGTAATATATTTATGTGTATATTTGTTATGTTATAAAATGGATTGGTGTGATTGAGTTTATTATGTGGTATTATGAATGAAGTGATGAGCTTAATGCTCAAAGAGAAAGAGATCATGAGATGGTGATCATGTGAATATGCTTACATGTTAGAATATTGGTTATATATTTATGTATGATGTATAAAATAAAAATTAACAAAAGTTTTATAAAAATATTGTAAAGCTTTAAATTGAGAGATAGTAAAGTAAATATGTACATAATATTTATTATTGTTTTTAAATATGTACCACTAAGCTTGTAAGCTTAGCGCGGTAGTGTATATTGTGCAGGTAGAAGAGTTGCTATTTAGAGAAAGAGCTAGGCTGTGGTTGATATGTGGCGACTTAGGATGCTGCAAGACTAGTTGTGCTTTTGCATAAATGAAAAGTAGTGGTTTTAAGCATTTTGGTTTATTATATTGAATTATAACACTTGAGTTTGCCTCAAAGATTTAAGATGGTTACATATATATATGTATATACTTATGTAATTATTTAATTATAAAAAAATATGTTTTAAATGTTGCGACTTGAATGTGAAATATTGAATTGGTGTTTTAGAAGATGGGTGAAAACTATATTTTGGGGGTTTCTGTTCCTATACAGATTGTGTTTTCGATATAATTTGAAAATTATTGAAATTATATATAAAACTCTGGCAAAAGTTTCCCAGAAATTTTCATATAAATTTGTAATTTTAACATATATTGTCTAATATATATGTACTTATTTGTTAAATCAATTGTCTTTTAATGCATAAATTTGTGTTACATAAATTATGAAAAATTTTTCTAAACAATAGGTTGGTGACATTTTTGTATTCTGCATATGTACTCTACATATATAGATATGTGTATTTTTATGTTTAAAGGGCATAAGGGTGTTACAATTCCTCTAGTAAAAGTGTTACGGAGAAATCACTCAACTGAAGAAGTCACATGAAAAAGTGAAGAAATAATGAGATAACAATATCCTCAGCTATTTCAAACATCTTGAATAGAAAAATTTCGAGGACGAAATTTCTTAAGGGAGAGAGAGTTGTAATGTCTAAAATTTTTAAACATTGACTTTTGAATTATATTGATATGGTTCTGTGTATAATGTAGAGAGTGACTCAGACATTTATAATAAATGAGGAATAGGGTTAGTTAATTCTTTAAAAATTAAAAATATAATTCGGATATGCACTTAATTAATATTTCTGTAAAAGAATCTTTAAGTGGTAAAACCTTACAAAAATGCCTTTTTGACCAGAATTGGATTTTTATTTAAATTGGGATGTGAAATATGAATAATAAAACTTCAAATTACTTAAAGAAAATATTTTTACAATTTTACGGTATTAAAAGTCGAATTTAGAAATAATTAAGAAAGTAGGTGCACTAAAGTTACGGTAAGCACACCTTATATGATCAAAATCCTAATAAAATATATATAAATAAATAAAAATAATTTTTCTCTTCTTCCTTCCATCAAAACCGACCTTGCCTCTCCACCATAGCCAAATTTCATATTTTCTTCTTCCATCAATCAAAACTAAGTAAAAAATTAAGAAACATTCACATATAACCTGAAATTCTTAGTAGAATTCATTAGAATAAGTGAATCACCATAAATTTAAGAAAAATTAAGGAAAAGAGAGGAAGATCTACTTTGAAAAGAGGTTTCTGATTGTGTATTATTAGTTTGCTATTATTTAATTTTCTTGTGATTTTTAATGTTTATGGAAGCTAGTTGAACCATAATTGAATTAATTTTAAAGTGTTTTGTCTGACTTTTTAGACTAACCTATAAAATCTTAAAATTATGAAATTTTACCTGGAAGTTTATCTATATGTTAGTAGATAGAGTATAAAATTTTATAACTTTTAATGATGATTTATTATGAAATAAAAATCAAAGAACATAAGCTGCCAGGACTGTGCTAGTAGAGCCATAATTTTAGGGTTTGTGAAACTCAATTATAAACCATAGTAAAACAACCTAGAGAAATATGAAATTTTACATATAATATCATAAATATATCTAAGGCTTATGGTTCAAATTTAATAAATTTTAATAAAAGTTTAATTGGAAAAATAAAATGAAAATTGAAACTACTATAATAGTGACTGTCAAACCAGAATCTATAAGATTAAGTATGCACAATTTAAAGACAAGGTAAAAGAGTGTACAAAATTTTAAATTACTGCTAGTAAAATTATTGTAAAAATAAAATATATAAGTTTAGAAAACATAATTTTTAAACATAGTAAAGGAACTTAGAAAAATATGAAATTTTAAATATAGGTTTATGTATGTTTCTAAGAATTATGTTTAAATTTGTATAATTTTTAATGGAGATTGAGTGCTAAGAAAGAATTGGGAAAGAGAGACTGCCAGAGAAAGTAAGAATCTGGCAGATTTTGAAGAGTTGAGAATTAAATTAAATTTTATATAGTAAATGGATGAAGTAAAGTTAATTAAATTGAATTGTTAAAGCTTTAATGTCAATTGATTAATGAGAAAAGTGATTGTTATTTTAAAGAATTATTAAAAATATTATTATTATTAATTGTGAAATTGACTTAAAATGAGAAAATAACCAGATTGTCCGATTATATTGATATTAAACCTAGCTTCTAGATCTAATTACTAGCCAGAGGGCGGACATCTATAGTGATAGTGGACACTTTGTGTCATAAGTGATAATGGGCATTTGTGCCAGCAGTCATCAATGATAGTGGGCATTTGTGCTATCAATGAACCATTGGCCATATTCATTATAGTAGGCATTTACTTGCCATCAGTGACCCCATTCTCCGTACCTTGATTTTTTAAATCAGTATATGAGGAAAAATCAAGTAAAACATACCAAGATAATTTAATGGTTCAAAATGATTAACTAAACATTGAACTTATTTATATAATATTGAATTAATTTACATTTTAGGGATTTATTCATATATTTTCTTAGTGTTTTAAAGTGATAATTCATATTTGATAATTTAATATGATACTTCCTAATTGGTATTTTAAAGTAATAATTTTATTTTATTTATATGAAATATTAATATTTATTTTTTTATTTTATAATTATTGGTAAATTATGAATATGCAAGTACCATTAAGTAGAAGCCTAGCATGTTAGATTTATTTTTGACCCACAGATCAAACAAGCAGATTAGATTATAGATGATTGTTGAAGAGTTTGAAATTGGAGTTGAGATTGAAAAGAAAATTATTGGGAATGTTTCTCTTCTATAGGTTGTATTTTTATTGATAAAGATTTGGCAGTGTTAAATTTTTAAGGAAAACTCTGCCAAATTTTTTATTGCCGTTGATTTTTAATATTATAAAAAAATAATAATAATAGACTAAGTAAGTGTATAGGCATTATGTGACATCCTTTGTTAGTTTTTTTTATATAGGATTGTCAAGGGGTGTTATAGCTGATTTCGTCATAGATGCAACCAAAGCCTCCAGATTAGTTTCAATTGGCATCTGAATTTGACTCAAAGCCTTGCAAAGAACTTAACGATGAGGGTAGTTGGATTGAAGGAGGCTCCAAATGGAAAGGCTAGCTTGAGTCTATTTCAGTTGCTTTAGTATATGATCTTCATCTAGCTCAAGAGTGGGGTTTTCTTTAGTGGTTTGACTATTTTTTATGGCAGCACTGATTGTGACAAGTCTAGAGGTGGTTATGTGACCCTTCCACTTCTTGTCATGGCATTGACCTCATCCACAAAATCATTCAAGTCCAACATGCAAAAATAATCATGGATTAAAAATATGGGATCTATTTCATCATCAACCAATGAGGCGATGGTATTGATTCTTTGATGAGTTGGCAATGGGTTAGTGGTGATGTTATGTCGTCTAGGTGGCAACATGGATCCATTTTCAATGAGATCCTGGATCCAGTGTTTGAGGTTTCTATATACATTGGTTTTATGGCCAATGATATGATGATATTCACAATATTCATTAACATTCCACTTATTTGGAAAGGGATTTGAAGCGGGCTTAGGATCAAGAGGCTGAATCAAATAAGCCTCCAAGACTTTCTTGTATACTAAGCTAAGAGACATTTTCAAGTCAGTTAAGTCCTTTGTTGTTGGGTCATTTCCAAATGGAGTTGTGGTTGAGCTATAATACTGGCCACTTCGCTTACTTGCTGGTTAGCACCCTGTGGGCTATTGAAGTGTGGTTTTTTTTTAACCTTGAGGAGGAGGCTGTCTCATCCTTAATTTGGCTAGTAGGCATCAAGTCTTCAATCTTAGTGGCAATAGAAATAAGGGCTTTGAAAGTTGGAAAATACTGGGCTTGCATGTGGGTTTGGTAAATAGGCAGCATGTTTTTAACAATGATCTCAATTTGTTCTTGCTCTGAAGGGTGATTAACCATTTGTAAAACTTTTCCTCTCCATCTCACAAGGAACAAGGTGAAGGACTCTTTCAGGTTCTACTTAGTGGTCTCACAGTCTCTTCTTGTAACATACACCTCTAGTTATAATGGTATTATTTAGTGAAAGCATTACATACATCCTCCCATGTCTGGTACTACTTCTTGTCAAGGTCCATGAACCATTTGACAGCTGTACTCATGAGGGACCTCTGGAACAGTTGAGTAAGGAGCTTGTCATTGAGTCCTATAGATTTAAGGGCTCCCATATACATCTTCAAGTGAGTTTTGGGGCAAGTGGTGCCATTAAACTTATCCATTTCAGGCATCATGAACTTGGGTGGCAAGAGAACCTCAAGATATAGGGTCAAGGACTAAAGTTCAAAGGTTTCATCTTGGTGTATAAAATTCTCAATTCACTTCTCCATTGCTTCTAACTTCTCCAGGAGAATGTGTGTCCCAAGGTGCTCCCCCTTTTGAAAAGGATTTGCAGGGGTGTTAGGTGAAGGAGCTTTTGGTGTCTCAAATGTAGCCCCTTATTGAGTGACATCAACCATTGGTGGTGGCTGATTGGAAGATGAACTAATATCAGGCTACTTCCCATGTAGCATGTTTTGTACCTTAGTCATGATAGAGTTGCACTGTGCACTTAATGAATCAATTAGCATCTTGTTGAAATTAGTCTATTGGATAACTAACATGTTTCTAAAACTTTCAACTTGCTTCTCGAGGATGGCTTTTACAAAAGCATGCATTTCATGTGATTCAGTGGTAGGATCCATGGATACCATGCATAAATGAAAGAAAGGGAGGTTAGTGTTCTGAACAAGATTATGCATACTATGATGCTAGGATTTGGGAAAATTTTATGGCCAAGGTAAGGTAAGAAGAATCAGGAATTATCAGTGGCCCATAGATTTGCTTTTAGAAAATTTGACAATTAATGGTGGATGGTCCTAAAACTAGGGCTCATATTTTGATGAGTAAGGTAAATTTCTCTTTTTGAGGAAGCGGTTAGGCTGGCGAAGCCTTCCCAGTTGTTGAATAACTTAGATGTTGTACTTGTTTATTTTCTTTAGGATGAGCACAACTGGCGTGATTGAGACTCAGGATGGGCTAAATTTTATCATTTTGGACAAAACATAACTGTAGGTTTTAGTGGAAGGCTATTGCTCATGATATGTATGAGATGATGCATGGGTGCATGAATGAAAGTAATTTGATTAAGGTATTATTATGGTGCATACCACTTATGGGCAAGGACTATGGCCTCTATATGCAAAAGGGTGATTTAGTCCGAAGGTCCCATCATACTAGGACAGTAGTATAGCTAACCACATGACAAATAATGAATATGGTGTGGGTCTAGCAGTACGTATATGTCTGTTATACCATAAAAGGAATGAGGATTCATCATGGGTTAGATGCTTTTGCTATCCCTAGCATAACTAATGAAGGTTGCCAAGTGGATGCTATTTGCTACCCAATATTTTCCTAAAACTAAAGGGTAAGGAACCTGTGAGTGGGGATTTTTGCCCCCACTCTCGGTGAACTGGTTCTTGCGACTTCGGAACTATTTAGGCTAGGGCCTTAGAGAACACGGACCTAAGTCCGGAGAAAATGGAGTCACCACCCAGACGGGCCGGGAAAAAGAAAGGGGTGGATGACTCGATTCCTAAGGAATCCCCAACCCCTTAATGGGTTTGAAAAGTTGGGTGCGTGTGGGGAAGGTGAGAAATAGCCCAGCACCCCCACAACGCCCGGTTCATTGGAACCGGCCTCCTTTACAGGTCTTAATATTATAAAATTCTTAAATATAACAACATTATCCATATTATACACAATAATTAAAAGAAAGCATCAATATATTAAATCAAAGCAAGGTCCAAGCAAAACAAATAAATGGACACCCATCCAAAGATGGAAACATGTCCTTACATCACATGCCTAAATAGGACACCCACCGAAAGGTAGAAACATGCTCTTTACATAGGTTGTAAAATAGAAAAGCAAATTAAATTACATGATGTTTAACTAATGAGATACCCACCAAGTGGAAACATACCTCTTACAACTTTTGGAAATCTAAATTAATTGATAAAAGTAAATAATCATTCATAAAAAATAAATCATTCATCAAAGGTATTAAATATCAATAGAAAGTAAATTTCCATCCATGATAAATAAAATAAACCAAGCATTGAACTTAAATAAATTAAAGCATATAAAATAAATAAAAAAAATAATCAAATATAGAATTGAATAAGGTAAATAAAAATACAAATTATAGCTACTGTTTCCATTTAGGATCCTTTATTTCATATGTTTAGGGTTTTGGATTTTTTAATTTAAGCTACTGTGAATTTTTAAAGAATCAAAATAAATTAAGGATTTTATGTTTTAAAAGGTTGATAAGACACTTTGATTAAACAAATTAAGGTTTGAATGGTGAAATCATGAAACTAGGGTTTTGGACACTTTAAAATACTTTTAATTTGTGGTTTTAAATGATGGTTTCAAGCTTACTGTGTAAATTTAAAATATTTGTGGTTTTATGGTTTTTAATATTTTAAAGGATTAAGGTTTAGAAAAAGTTAGGGTTTAAGGTTTTAAAGGGGTTAGAGTTTACTATTTTAGGTTTGGAAATTGAATTTGGGTTTAGTGTTTTAGGATTTAGGGTTTCGGTGGATGTTTTGGCTTTTAGAGTTTGAAAATCAATTTGATAATTTTATGAAGTTTTATGAAGATAAACAACACGATTTAAAATTTATAAAAGCAAAAAAGATTTTTTTTGTCTTTTGGAAAGAAACAGAATACAATTTAGAGTTTTGAAAATTTGGAAAGCAAATCTTAGTTTTGGGGTTTTGAAGAAATAAATCTAATAACTTTAAACTTTTAGAAAAATAAAGCCATGATTTAAGATTTTCAAACTTTAGAAAAAGTGAATTGAGGTCCTAAAATTTTTGAATTAAAAGAAACCAAAGGATGATTATGCTACTGTGAAAAAAACAAAGAATTTAATACATACCTCCTTTTGATGATTCCTCAAAAAATTATTTTTCTTGGATGAATTAAAACCAAGACAGTTGCTGCCTTTTGAATTGCTTAAATCGTGTCCCTACTATTCCAGAAAAAAAATTGAATTGCTCCTTTTCCTTCACTGATTTGGTTTCAACTTTTCCAAGCTACTATCCAAAAAGTTTTTAATTTTCGGCCCCCCTTTTTTGATTGCCTTTGGTCCTTATTTATAGAAGTTTCATATGGTTTATTCCTAATTATTCATGGCAAGTAATATTGATAAGAAAAGGAAACCGAAACCTAATTGAATTAGGTTTCGGAAAATTTGCGTCGGAAAAATTACGCTGTCGAAAAAAAACTGCTGCGGAAAAACTGTGCTGGCAAAAAAATCTGCCGCAGTGCGGAACGGGCCCGTAGGCCATTTTGCCTGCAGGAAATTCCTGCGGGCGAAATGCCTATGGGCCCGCGCTGACTTTCGGCGATGATTTTTTTGTCGTCGATTTTTCCGTCGCCGATTTTTTTTGTTATTTTTATTTTTTATTATTTTTGAATTTTTATTCATTTTACCATGTTTTACTAAAATAAATATTAAAATTAATTAAGATACCCCAAAAATTATTTTGGACTAACTAAAATATATTGGACAACATAAAAATTATTTGGACTAATTAAAATGTATTGGACCGGACCGGGTAAAAAATTAAGGGTCTACAGCTTGCCCCCTGCTTGAATGATCTGAAACATAAGTGAAAGAGAGTGAAAAGCAATAAGACTTAATTTTTGAGATGGCAATTTAAATTTGTTTTGGGTACTTGGACCCGAGATCGGGTACTTGGACCCGAGATTGATTGAATTTGGGTACTTAGACCCAGGATTGGGTACTTGGACCCGAGATTGATTGAATTTGGGTACTTAGACCCAGGATTGGGTACTTGGACCTGAGATTGATTTAATTTGGGTACTTGGACCCGAGATTGGGTACTTGGACCCAAGATTGAATTTGATTTGGATACTTGGACCCGAGATCGAGTACTTGGACCCGAGATTGATTTGATTTGGGTACTTGGACCTGAGATTGATTTGATTTGGGTACTTGGACCCGAGATTGATTTGATTTGGGTACTTGGACCCAAAATTTATTTGATTTCGGTACTTGGACCCGAAAATGGGCGCTTGGACCCAAGAATGGGTACTTGGACCCTAGACTGAATTGAATTTGGGTGCTTGGACCCGATGTTGAATCGGAATTGGGTACTTGGACCCGAGATTGAATTGAATTTGGGAGCTTAGACCCGAGATTGAATTGGATTTGGGTACTTGGACCCGAAATTGGGTACTTGGACCCGAGATTGGGTACTTGGACCCAAGCTTAGATTGAATTTGGGTTTTGGACCCGAGCTAAGTTTTGGACTTAGAAGAGATTCTAGGTTCTGGACCTAATCAATATTTGGGTTCTGGACCCGAGTTAAGTTTTGGACTTAGAAAAAAATTCTAGGTTCTGGACCTAAGAAAAATTTGGGTTCTGGACTCGGTTCGAGTTCTGGACACAAGGAAGATTCAAGGTTCTAGACCTAAGGAAAATTTGTGTCCTGGACCTAGTTCGAGTTCTGGACTCAAGGATGATTCTAGGTTCTGGACCTAAGAAAAATTTGGGTTCTGGACCCGGTTTGAGTTCTGGACTCAAGGATAATTCTAGGTTCTGGACGTAAGAAAAATTTGGGTTCTGGACCCGAAAGGTTTGGATACTCTATCCTAAACTAGACACTCGATCCTAACTGGATTCGGATACTTAATCCTAAATAGGGTTTGGATACTTGATCCTAAATTGGATTGGGATACTCGATCCTAAATTGGATGGGGATACTCGATCCTAAATTGGCTTTGGATACTCGATCCTAAATTGGATTAGGATACTCGACCCTAAACCGGATTTGGATACTCGATCCTAAACTGGATTGGGATACTCAATCCTAACTTGATTTGGATACTCGATCTTAAATTGGATTTGATTTGGGTACTTGGACCTAGGATTGGGTACTTGAACCCGATATTGATTTTGATTTGATTGAACTTTTATCAGTTGAGGATTCTGGCTTAACTTGTTGTTCCATTCTTTTGTTCTTCCTTTCGTAAAAATTCAGCTATTTTTAGTTGGCCCTCATATCTTCTCCTTGCCCCCCTGCGTGGCGAGATATTTGCAAGTGAGTTTGAAAATATTTTATATATAAACTCAAAAAATTGAAAAGGAGAAACTTTGGCCCCTATGTAGGCTCAAAACCATGATTTTTCTATGCGGACTCTGATTGTTGTTGTTGTTGTCTAGTTCTTCGCACAAGCATGTATTTCTTCTCTTTGCAAGATTACTGGAGCTATCTCAAGCAATGGGCTTTCAATGCCCCCTTGATTCACTATCTTCTTTTGATTCTTTACTTCGCAGAGTGTTGCTGTTCATTTTGACAAGGAATAGACAATACAAGACAAGAAAGTGCTATGTGATATGCTCATGTATGCATGATATGCATGAATCATACTTATAGTCGTTCCATCGACTCACAAACCAAGGTGATTAGCAGAAGTGTTCTCATTGGTTCCCTTTTGACGCTTTTTCAAGTCTTGCATTGGAATGATCGAAAGCTTTGCATTTGTGGCTTTTATCTTAAGATGTTGAAAACATGAGTGGTGGAGACCCTAAGCAGCAGAGTCAGGGATACATCCTTTTCAAAATATGTCTCAGCATTTCAATTGGCAGTTTCTTCATAACTTTGTCAATAATAATTTCCTTTGCCTAATGTGTCTGTTGGAGGTTCGACAGTTCAATATACTCCCCTTAGCTTGAAGGCTTTGTATGACAAAACATTATTATTATTATTTTGATTTTTTTTGAATTTTGATTTTGAAATCAAATGTTGGCTTTGCCAAATTAATGTCAATGTAGCTCAGGACTTGATTTTTCCAAATTAACATATCTATAACATGACAACCCTAGTTACCGTACTAAACTCGGGAATCATTTTTATTTAAGCAAGAATTGTTGCACTTCAGATTGACACATACACATTACTTGGCCAAAGGTCTCATTTGAAAATATTGTCTATCTCATATGCATGCTTATCCAAACTATCTCCACTAATAGACTCTACCTACCAAGAGAGATCAACAGGTCTTTGATAGACTTGAAATGGGGTCTATAAGGGACATGGGCTAAATGAAGGCTATTTGTAAGTTGGGGCTGATGTGACACAATGGACAAACCTTCACACTACAAATTTCTTGTTGGAACGTTAGACAGTTGGGAGCAATCTTTCTAGACTCCAAATTCATTCTATCTTTTTGGCATTAATCTGGATCTTGATTAGGACAATCTTTGCCCTTGAAAAAGTTTAAGACCCAAATCTGTTTCTTTTCTTCTTTTCCCTTTTCTTTCCTCTTTACTTTTCTTACTCTTCCCTTTTCTTTCTCTTTATTTTCCTTACTCTTCTCTTTCTTTGAGCATTTTATCATTTTGTCCTTCTTTCTTGTAGGACTATTAAGTACAAAATTTTTAAGAACTGGATGGTCTTCCTCTTTTTTTCTCCAATTTTGATTGAATCTTTAGTTGGGTTGGACCAATTCAAGTCAAACTGTCCAAATGGAAGCCTTTTGTTGTCTTAGGTAAAAGAGAACTCAGTTGGGTTTTTGAATAGCCTTTTAGGTTTTATTTTCCTTTTTCTTCTCTTTTTTTCACTTTTTCTTTTCTTTTTCTTTTCTTTTGTCCTTTTTTTGTTTTCTTTTCTTCTCTCTTTTTTTTTGTTTGATTCATTTTTCTTTTTTTTGCTCAAACTGAGTTGTCTTGTTTGTACCAACTTGGGCTTCCAATAATGGATGAAGGGAGAAACATAAATCTTCATTAATAGGGATAAACCATTTGTTACTCTAATGTTGTCTTGATATATTAGAGATATTAAGTGAACTTCAACTACCCTTATGGTCTTGAAAAATTCAACTACCCTTATGATCTTGAGAACATCAACTACCCTTATGGTCTTGAGAACTTCAACTATCTTCATGGTCTTGAAACTTCAACTATCCTCATGATCTTGACTATTCATTGCTTTTTTTTTTATCTTCTTGCCTCTTCATATTAGCGATCATAAGATTTGTCAAAAGTATCACAATAGCTCAGGGTAGGTTGTTGAGGTTATATGCCAATGAAAAGAAAGCTAAAATTTTATGAAGGTTCAAAGGGACAACTAGGGATTGATATTTAATTGGGTAGAAACTAGTTGTTGGCTAACCAAACAATGCCTAGATCATCTCTCCCTTAAATAAGTAGAGTTCAATTTCTCCTCGAAAGTTTGTCAAAGCATGTTCTAAGACTGACTAGGACCTAGACAAAGGTAATTATGCAGGAGCCCTCTCTAAGTAAGCATACACAACTCAATGCTATAGAGCAATTCCCTCATCTAGTAAAGTCATTCAAGTCATAATGCCTAGAAACATTAATTTATAAATATCAAGCTAGATTCCTCATCGGTTGAGCACCAAAATAATCAAAGACCAACAAAATTTTTGATAAAAGTAATTTATTTCAAGCAACTTTAAGTTTGAAAAGCACAATAGTTCCAATTAAATATTAAAGAAAGTAAAATTGAAAAGCAACATTCAAGCTAAGGAAAGTTCATTGAGTTGGAGTCAAAGATGCTTCATTTATTTAGATATCTCAAGGGAAAGGATTTTTTCCATCATCAAGGATCATTACTTCATCATCCATAATTGGCCCAAGTAGCACATCATCTTTAGTAGCTTCTCTTTCCATATCATGACAAGATGACAAGATAAAACTCTTTATGAAGGTTGCAAGCGGTGGCGCCCTTCCAAATTTAGGCAAAGGACCATTCTTAGTGTTGGGCTTATCAGGCTCAGGCAGCTTTCCACTGTCAATCAAATCTTGGATTTTGTTCCTTAAGTGAACACATTTATCTGTCTCATGCCCTTGCATTTGATGGAATTGACAGAAGACCTTGACTTCAAAATTTGGTGGTAGAAGCTTATGTAGAGGCCGAGGTGTCAATGGTTGTAACAAATCCATCTTTATTAAATTTTCTAACATCTTTGACAAAGGCTCCCCCAAGTTTGAAAATTTATGCTTCTTTGTTGGCTTAGTTGTTGCATTTTTCTCAACACCTCCTCTTTCCCTTTGACTTTGCCCACTAGGGTGATAGCCACTCTTATTGCTCCACTTAGATAGCACATTGTTCGGTTGGTCTTGTAGAATAGGGATTGATCTCTCATTTTTCATTCGATCTCTATCAGTAGACATGTTACTTGTTAATGCTGCCTTTTCCTTCTTTCTTATGTCAATGGGAGATGCCTCATTAGCATTTTTGATGATCTATAGAATTTGAATCAACTGGGTCTTCATAATTTCAACCAATTGATCTTGTAGCTCAGCCATCCTAGCTTTGACAACTTCATCGATTATATCCCTTAGCTGGTTTACATCCATCCTTCCAATGAAGCACTTGAATAAAAAATCAGTGCTGTAGGTGATATCATTGTATGCTCTTGAATTGCTGTACCTCAGGTCTATGAGCCAGAAAGGATCAATGATATGAGATGCAAATGTATGTATGCATACATGCACAAACAATAAATAAACAAGGATAAATAGGATGTTTCTTCCAACCTTATATCATCCACACACGAATGGCGAGTCTCTTTTCCTAGGTATATGGTTAACAAAATACCAACATGGGGTATCTTGCTTTTGAATAATTCCCTCGGACGTTTCAACCAATAGTTATATTTTCGAAAATGGAAATCAATCCATGATAATTCCTATTAATTAGGTTTTAATCCATTCAACCAACCAAAGTAACTTTTATGCTATATTGGATTAAAACTAAATTAAAAGGTTTATTATAGATAGATTTCTCACTTGAAAAAGTAACTAATGATTCATGCCAAAAACAAGCCCATGGTTAATTTATTCTTAGTATAAACTAGGCCCACAATTGATTTTTGGTATTTCATAATTGACCTAAATATTTTTGCAAGCTCTTTGTAAGAAAAGGTTGGGTGAAAATAGTTTTGTTTCTAAGCCCATTGTAAAAGATTTTAGAAAATTGGATTTTGGGCTTAGTATTTGGGCCATGGGCCAAAGAATTTTTGATTTGTTTTTAGAAAAGACTTATGTCCAAAGACCATCTTGAAAATTTTGAAAATAGTTTTGGTCTTTTGGATTTTAAAGAAAATTTTATTTTAAGCTTATAATATACTTAGGTCATATTAGAAAAAGAACAAACCAAATAAGCCATGATTTAGACTAAGATAAACTAACCATAGTCAAACAACATGCATTTGGGGTAAAACCTAAGTAAAGTAATTAGGCCAATTACATGAGCTTTAGTCTTTGGGTTAAAGGCTTAGGTTCCCATAGCAAGTATATACCAAATGGTACGAGGCTATGAGTGGTTATGCCATGCTTGATCTCCATACCTTGAGTGAAAGTATGGTATCCCTTACATAACATAACACGGGTAACACGAGTGTCCTAACTCACGCACACGATGCAATCTAAGATGATGCAATGGATAATATCATAATAAGAAAGAATAGAATAATATAAAGACCAACGGAATCAACTTCTCTTATCCCCAGTGGAGTCATCACTGTGAGAGGGGATTTTTGCCCCACTCCAGGTGGAATGGTTCTTGCGACTTCGGCACTATTTAGGCTCGGGGCCTTAGAGAACACGGACCTAAGTCCGGAGAAAATGGAGTCGCCACCTGGACGGGCCAGGAAAAAGAAAGGGGTGGATGACTCGATTCCTAAGGAATCCCCAACCCCTTAATGGGTTTGAAAAGTTGGGTACGTGTGGGGAAGGTGAGAAATGGCCCAGCACCCCTACAACGCCAGGTTCATTGGAACCGGCCTCTTTTACAGGTCTTAATATTATAAAATTCTTAAATATAACAACATTATTCATATTGCACACAATAATTAAAAGAAAACATCAATATATTAAAATCAAAGCAAGGTCCAAGCAAAACAAATAAATGGACACCCATCTAAGGATGAAACATGTCCTTACATCACATGCCTAAATAGGACACCCACCGAAAGGTAGAAACATGCCCTTTACATATGTTTTAAAATAGAAAAGCAAATTAAATTACATGATGTTTAACTAATGAGATACCCACCAAGTGGAAACATACCTCTTACAACTTTTGGAAATCTAAATTAATTGATAAAAGTAAATAATCATTCATCATAAATAAATCATTCATCAAAGGTATTAAATATCAATTGAAAGTAAACATCCATCCATGATAAATAAAATAAACCAAGCATTGAACTTAAATAAATTAAAGCATATAAAATAAATCAAAAAAATAATCAAATATGGAATTGAATAAGGTAAATAAAAATCCAAATTATAGCTATTGTTTCCATTTAGGATCCTTTCTTTCATAAGTTTAGGGTTTTGGATTTTTTAATTTAAGCTGTTGTGACTTTTTAAAGAATTAAAATAAATTAAGGATTTTATGTTTTAAAAGGTTGATAAGACACTTTGATTAAACAAATTAAGGTTTGAATGGTGAAATCATGAAACTAGGGTTTTGTACACTTTAAAATACTTTTGATTTGTGGTTTTAAATGATGGTTTCAAGCTTACTGTATAAATTTAAAATATTTGTGGTTTTATGGTTTTTAATGTTTTAAAGGATTAAGGTTTAGAAAAAGTTAGGGTTTAAGGTTTTAAAGGGGTTAGAGTTTACTATTTTAGGTTTGGAAATTGAATTTGGGTTTAGTGTTTTAGGATTTAGGGTTTCGGTGGATGTTTCGGCTTTTAGGGTTTGAAAATCAATTTGATAATTTTATGAAGATAAACAACATGATTTAAAATTTATAAAAGCAAAAAAGATGTTTTTTTGTCTTTTGGAAGGAAACAGAATACAATTTAGAGTTTTGAAAATTTGGAAAAAAGGTAATAATAAAGTAATAATAAAATTTAAAATTTAAAATTAAACCTAAATAATAATATAGAAGAAAATTTGAAAAAAAAAGTAATAATAAAATTTAAAATTAAACCTAAATAATAATATAGAAGAAAAATAAAATAGAAATTGAAATAAATAAAAGAAATGGCAGTTGGTTGATAAGGTGTGGGCTCGCTACTTGGTATGATAATTCGAGTGTGTATACTTATCCCATTTGTATGGGAATAAGAGTCATAAGTAGTTTGTACCTTTGAATGCAAAGAGTTTTTTAATTAACCAATTTTATTATTCATTAATTACCAAATTGAAAAACAGCAGGGAAAGTGTGAGCGGGGATTTTCCCCCCCACTCCCACGTGGAATGGTTCTTGCGACTTTGGAATTATTAGGCTCAGATCCTTACAGACCATGGGCCTAAACTTGGAGAAAATAAAGTTGCCACCCAGATAGGCCAGGAAAAAAAAAGGGGTGGATGACTTGATTCCTAAGGAATCCTCAACCCCGTATTGGTTTTGAAAAGTTGGGTATACGTGGGGAAGGTGAGAATGTCCTAGCACCCCCATAGCGCCAGGTTCATTAGAATCGGCCTCCTTTTCAGGTCTAAATATTATTAAATTCTTAGCTTATTGAAATATCATCCATTTTACATGCAATCATCAAAATAAATAATCATCTATCATTTTTATTAAATTAAAGTAATTAAAATAGGCACCGATCCAAGGATGGAAACATGCCTTTACAATGATTGTCTAATGCCCAAAACTAAATAAAATAGGACACCCACCATTTGGTGGAAATGTGACCTTTACATCAATCAAAATAAATTAGATTACATTGAAATTAACTAACAAGGTACCCACCAAGTGAAAACATACCTCTTACATTTTAAAACAAAAATAAACTAACAAAAGAAATCCAGCCATTTATCATAAAAGTAAACCATTCATCATATATTAAATAAAATAAATCATACATTAAGACATACAATAAGTGAACATGCATTAATAATCAAGTCTGTAATTAAATATCATGTTAAACAAATAAATGTACAAACTATGGTTTTATGAATTAAGGTTTAGGAAAATACAATTAGGGTTATTATAAAATAAGGGTTGTTGGTTTTTAGGGTTTTGGAAAATAATAGATTAGGGTTTTTAGGGTTTAATTTAAAGATTAGGGTTTTGATATTGGAAATTAGGTTTTTTATTCAGAAATTAAAATTTTTACGGTTTAGGAAATATATTTTGGATTATGCTTTAAAAAAATTTACAGTTTTTAGAAATTGGAAAATATACTAGGGTTTTGAAAATTAGAAAACTATTTAGGTCTTTAGAAAGTTGGGAGAATAGATTAGGATTTTGGAAATTTTGGGAAAGACAGATTACGATTTTTTAAATGATTATACCATTGATTCAAACCTTTTAGCTACTGGATGAAGTTTAGGGTTTTGGGATTTAGTATTTTAGTTTAGAATTTTTGAGAATTGATGTTAGGTGCTTAGGATTAGGATTTTGGTTATTTTGAAAACTAGGGTTTAGAATATTAAGTTTTAAGAGTTTTTAGAGAAACAAAGTTTAGGGTTTTGAGTTTAAACAAAATATATTATCTAAGTTGTATTATTTAGATTGGATTCATAATTTGAAAATACTGGAACATGTGAAAATACTAAGCATAACTACTAGATGAAAGAGTATGTTTGATTTGGTCATGGTTATTAAAGCTTATGCAAAGTAGCCATTCAAATTAACTGGCTACTAAGCTTATGCGAAGTAGCCATCAAAATTAACTGGCTAGTGGATCAATTAGCATTCGATATTCAATATTTTTAAAGAAAAGTATAGATGTTGCATATAAAAATAAATTGAATTTAGAAAGTAAAAACCTATGTTGGAGGCGCCACCAAATTAAGAGAGTATTGATTCAAGCTAACTGCCTACACCAACTTAAGGTTTTGGCTATGCTAACAAAATCTGGATTCTGGATCCGGATTGAGTTTTGGACTCAAAAAATAATTTGAATTTTGGACCCGGATTGAGTTCTAGACTTGAAAAATAATTTGGGTTTTAGACCCGGATTGAGTTCTAGACTCAAAAAATAATTTGGGTTCTGGACCTGGATTGAGTTCTGGACTCAAAAAATAAATTGGGTTCTAGACCCGAAAAATAATTTGGATTCTGGACCCGGATTAATTTGGGTTTTGGACCCAGATTGAGTTATGAACTTGAAAAATAATTTGGGTTCTGGACCCGAATTGAGTTATAAACTCAAGAAATAATTTGGATTATGGACCCGAGATATCTACAAAAAATTAATTTTAATAGTTACTTTTGCAAAAAGCAAAAAATTTAGCTATTTTTTACTTGGCTATAATTTTACTATACCAATTACTCTTGCCCTTGCATGGAAAAAAATATTTGTAAGTACGCAAATATTTTTTAGTCATGCAAAAAGAAATCAGTTTACTGTGTGCTCCTGTGCTGTGTGATCATGTGTGAATTAAATAAGAAATTATTGAAAGGAGACATGAATGATGTAGGATTTTATCTTTGTTTCCTTTTCCCTTTTCAATTCTATTTTATGTTGCACTTGTCTTTCTCTAACCATGTGAATTTGAATTGTAGCTTTAATCTTATCTTGCAAGCTGAGTTGTTATAAATAGGTAGTAATTCATTCTGAGAGTTTCATTCAAAAACTTTAGGTAATGTTTGAAGCAAAAATTCCATTTTCTTCATTCATTTTGAAAAATTCTAATTGGCATCATATATAAATGGCGGGAAATCAACATTCATCCTGGACAAGACCTCGTTCAGATGCCGAGCTACTTATTCATATTCGGGTTCACGGGCATGAGAGAGTAATATTATTAGCTGGTATGGAGTTACACCATAGCTCAAATGAAAAAACCGAGGTAAATATAATTATTATTAACAAACTGATTATTTAATTGCATAAAAGAATGACTAAGTATAATTTATATGTGCATTATCATTTCTACATATTTATCTATATTTATTATATTTAATTATTGTCTAAATAAGATGAGTAGTATTTTTATTTAATTTATACATAAGAAATATGAATAGATTTATTATTTAATTTTCAAAAAAATATTAGTAGTATTATTTAATTTGGCACATAAAATGAGCTTTATTATTATTAGATTATTTCACAAAAAATATGAGTAGTTTGATTATTTAATTTTTACATAAAAGAATTGGTAGTTTTATTATTTAATTTTGCACAAAAAATATTTTTATAGTTAGTATTATATTTTCATTTCCTATATATGAGAAAAAAGTGAAAAATATTTTAAAATTTAGAGTTTACATACCTTGTGATGACTTACCTATGTTGTGGCAGTATGATGGCTATGTTATTCATGGTGGTGGAAACATCTACAAAGCCCGCCAATGGTATAATTATGCTCCATCTCGAGTAAAGCAAATAATCCGACGGTGTGGCTTCGAGGAATTTATTATGCAGTTGATGTCAAAAGGATACCAAATAGATAGGAGTGTAGTCCAAGTGCTTATAGAAAAGTGGATGGATACCACCCATACCTTCCACTTACCAGTGGGAGAAATGACTATCGGGTCGGTCGATTTTACTGCCATAACCGGTGTCTCATGTCATGGAATGCATATCCCTTTTACTGATATAATGAAATCCAACAACTAATAGGCATGGAACCATCCCTAAAAGAGCCATTTAAGATCAAGTATGAATCTATTATGGAGTACTAGATGAATTATACCCAGCCAATTTGCGGAGAAACTGCTGAACAATATGCTCAAGTGTTATTGCTCTATTTGCTAGGGATGACTATTTTGTACAGCACCGAGTCTGTTCTCTATTTATCAATATTACGGGCTCTTATTGGTATTGATCTTGTGTCATTGTACAACTGGGGAGAGGCCAATCTGGCTTGCTTGTATCGGGGTTTTGATAAGCTTTGCTGGAGGAAAAGATCATTTTTCGTTTTCATGGTGGTCACCGAGGTATTAATCCTGACCCCTCTCTTTTTTTTTTTGAATTAATTAAAGCATGTACATGAATCTAACCTTTATTATTCCTGTAGGTTTGGGCATATGAGCATATTCTCATGTGAGTGCCAGGCATTTACCGAGAAAGAGTAGGGTATTTGAGACTGGGCCTTTGGTTAACAGGCCACACACTGACATCTGGTTCTCATCATATGCATTCACGACATTATCACTTGAGTCGGTTAACCTAGGATCAAGTAAAAATGAATTAGTAACTTGATAAAATTTGTGAATAAATTGACTTACCCTCTCATATTGACTCTACAGGTAGATATTGCTTGGCGGGGTGACGACGAGCGGGCCAATTGGACTCCTTCCATGAATGGGGCATTGCCTCTTCAAAATTCTCACCAAGTCATTGCTGGTCCAGTATCTATGGGATGGTTCCTCAGGGAAAAAGGGCACAATTGGTTTCTTGGTCTCGAGGAATGGAGAGTTCCTCATGATATCACGGCTTATACATTAGACATAACATCCATGCCAAAAAACTTCTGGATGCGTGCTCGAGATTGATATGATGTCAAGAGGTATCTTCTCTGACCCGTTGAGTCGTACACCTAATTTATCCAAGAGCGGCTTTTGAATTTTAAAGTTTCCCTTATTGGTGTCTAGGGACGTCCTGAAGGAGAGGAAGAAGAAAATGATGAAGACGAAGACGGGGATGATAATGCCATGGTCATCTCTTCCTAGGTCAGTTGAATATGTTCTATTGCTCATCCAAGATCACATTTCATGTCACATGTCTAATCTTGAATTTTAACTGCTGGCCGAGCAATCATGTGATCCTTATCACAACAAGGCTGATTCATATCATGTTGCTCTGTCTCAACCAAATTTTTT
This sequence comes from Garcia nutans, assembly GCA_947685225.1. Classification (NCBI taxonomy): domain Eukaryota; kingdom Viridiplantae; phylum Streptophyta; class Magnoliopsida; order Malpighiales; family Euphorbiaceae; genus Garcia; species Garcia nutans. The sequence goes on along the minus strand of CANTUV010000007.1, from coordinate 21,568,962 downwards.
GTCTGCAGTGCCTTATACTGATTCATCCTTCGGGTTTTAGGGCTTTGATATGAACTACATGGTTTGATTTTTTTTTTCATATTTATTATTTATATATATGTGTATGGTGATGTATGCTGTATGTATGCATGAAAATGCATGAACTAACTCTTCCTTATTCTGGCTCACAGCAAATGCTCGAAGAATAGAATAGGAAATTGCAAGAAGAATTGATTGCCAGCCGTTGGCGTGCTGCTTATCTTGAGCAAAACTTTTGGGACTTTTGATTTCAGAGCTACAGGGATCTTGGTGCTTCATCACTAAGGAGGCCTCAAACTGATAACCATGAGATTCCTTCTCCTGTTTCAGATGATGACTGTTACAGACCTGACTTCCAAGAAAATAGGGACTTAGGTATGTTTCCTCCGAGTGGATTCCAAATGGGTGATATACCTCCTCCTCCATCAGGCAATGACTTTTTTAGGGCTTTATTTGATCATAGACTGCCTCCCTCCGCACAGTGATTAAGTTGTATTATTTAGATAAAAGGCTTGTTGTGAGCGGGGATTTTCGCCCCCACTCCCGGTGGAATGGTTCTTGCCACTTCGGCATTGTCACTTCGGCATTGTTTAGGCTCGGGGCCTTAGAGAACACGGACCTAAGTCCAGAGAAAATTGAGTTGCCATCCGGATGGGTCGGGAAAAAGAAAGGGGTGGATGACTCAATTCCTAAGGAATTCCTAACCCCCTAATGGGTTCGAAAAGTTGGGTACGTGTGGGGAAGGTGAGAAATGGCCCAGTACCCCCACAACGCCCAGTTTATTAGAACCGACCACCTTTACAGGTCTTAATATTATAAAATTCTTAAATATAACAATATTATCCATATTACACACAACAATTAAAATAAAGCATCGTTATATTAAAATCAAAGCAATGTCCAAGCAAAGCGAATAAATGGACACCCATCCGAAGATGGAAACATTTCCTTACATCATCCATGTCTAAACTAATAGGACACCCACCGAAAGGTAGAAACATGTCCTTTACATTGGTCCAAAATATAAAATCAATTTAAATTACATGATATTTAACTAATGAGATACCCACAGAGTGGAAACATACCTCTTACAACATTTGAAAATAAAAAATAAATCGATAAAAGTAAATAACCATTCATAATAAATAAATCATTATCAAAGATATTAAATATCAATCAAAATATATAATAAGCATTCATCCATGATAAATTAAATAAATCAAGCATTGAAATTTAAATAAATCAAAGCATATAATAAACTATACAATTAAATAAAGCAATAAATATATAATTTAGGGTTCGCATCTTAAAATAGGATTTTAGAATTTTAATTACTAAATTAGGGCTTTGGAAAAAGGAAAGTTAAATACGCGGACTCATAATACACAAATGAACATTGACCCCTACGACGAGCCCATACGGCGGTCACGCTAGCCGGTTAGCAGGCGGGGGTCAAGGGGGCAGCGCCCCATAAAATTTTGGAAATTGGCTTCTAGGATTATAGGTTTTGGTGTTGAAAATTAAGATTTTAGGGTTTAGAATTTAGACAATAGGTTTTAAAATTGGAAGAAACTAATGTTATTTTTAAAAGAATAATGCTTATTGTGATTTAAAATAAATAGGTTTGGTAACAGATTGTTATTTTGGTTTTACTATATTGGATTTGAATGTTTAGGTTTATAAGATTTTAAGGATTAGGTTTAGGAATATTAGGGTTTACGGTTTTGGGGGGATTAGGGTTTTGAGAAAACTTAGGTTTTAGATTAGCTAGTTTGGGGTTACTGTCTTGGTTTTGAAGTTGAATTAAGGTTTTTAGTGTTTTGGAGAATATATTTGATTTTAGAATTAGGAAAAATAATTTATAGTTTTTTGAAGCTTTATGTGATTTTTAGAAACTGTAAGGTAAGTTTAGAGTTTGTCAATAGAGTTTGGATATTTAACAAAGCATTTGGAAATTTTGGAAAAGAATTAAAAGAAAACAGTTTTGGGTTTTTAAGAGCTTTTGGAAATTGGAAAAATGATTTAAGGTTTTTGGAAATAAAAGAGAATTTTTTTTTAGGGTTTTTGGAAATAGAAGTAACAATTTAGGGTTTTAAGGTTTTGAAGAAATAGGTTAGGGTTCTTAAGTTCTAGAAGAACAAGAATAACAATTTAAGATTTTTTTGGAAAACAAAGGAAATGAATTAGGGTTTTGAAGGTATTTAGAAACAGAAAAGTGTTTATGTAATTGAAATGAAGATCAATGTTACTATGTGTTTATAAATCAAAGTTTTGTGTGTATAATCTTAAAAATAAAAGAAACAAAGCTACTGTAAGAAAATAAAAAGAAATTAGAGATTCAAACCTCTGTTCGTTGGTTCCATCAAAAATTGTTTCTTAGATGAACAAGGACAAAGGCAGTGTTGCTGCCTTTGATGAATTGTTAATGGCTTGCTTATTGATCCCAAATCCGAAGTCCCAAATTCAAAGTTCTCTTGTTAATCTTTTTTTTAAAGTCCAGTCCGATCCTTCCAAGTTTTTGATCCAAAAGTTTTCCCCCGATTGTCCTCCCTCTTTTCTGTGTTGTTTTTAGTCTTATTTATAGGAAATTTAGATGATTAATTCAACTTGTTTATGGAAACTAACATTAATTAAGAAAAGGAAACCGAAATCAAATAGAATTTGGTTTCGAAAAAAATTGAGTCTAAAAAAATTTCGCTGGCAAAAAAAAAAACTGTTGTGGAAAAATTTTGCTTGCTAAAAAACTGCTGCGGGCTGTTGCAAATGCTGGTGAAAAAAAATTGCGGGGTGGGGCTGCGGGCCATTTCGTCCAACCTTTTCAGCGACGAAATTTTTTGTCGCCGATTTTTCCATCGCCGATTTTTATTTTTATTTATTTGTTTATTATTATTATTTTTTATTAATTATGAAAACAAATATTATTTAATCAAGATAACACAAAAATTATTTTGGACTAATTAAAATATGTTGGACCGGACTGGGTAAAAAATTAAGGGTCTACAGTTTGCCCCCTGCTTGAACGATCTAAGACTTTAGTAAAAGAGAGTGATAAGCAATAAGACCTAATTTTTGATGAGATGGTTACTTGAATTTGTTTTGGGTACTTGGACCCGAGATTGAATTTTATTTGGGTACTTGGACCCGGGATTGGGTACATAGACCCGAGATTAATTTGATTTGGATACTTGGACCCGAGATTGGATTGATTTGGGTACTTGGACCCGAGACTGATTTGATTTGGGTACTTGGACCCGAGATTGGGTACTTGGACCCGAGATTGATTTGATTTGGGTACTTGGACTCGAGAATGGGTGATTGGACCAGAAAATGGGTACTTGGACCCGAGACTGAATTTGATTTGGGTACTTGGACCCGAGAATGATTTGATTTGGGTACTTGGACCCGAGCTTGAATTGGTTTGGGTACTTGGACCCGAGATTGAATTTATTTTGGTACTTGGACCCGTGATTTATTTGATTTGCATACTTAGACTCGAGAATGGGTACTTGGACCCAAGACTGAATTTGATTTGGATACTTAGACCCGAGAATGATTTGATTTGGGTACTTGGACCTGAACTTGAATTGGTTTGGGTACTTGGACCCGAGATTGAATTTATTTTGGTACTTGGACCCGAGACTGAGTTTGACTGACCTTTTATCAGTTGAGAAGTCTGACTGCTCTGGCTGTTCTATGCATTGTTGTTCTTCAACCTTAAAAATGGATCTTCATCCTTTGAGATCGGGTCTTCACCCTTGAAAATGGATCTTCATCCTTTGAAATTGGGTCTTCACCCTTGAAAATGAATCTTCATCCTTTGAGATCGGGTCTTCATCCTTGTAAATGGATCTTCATCCTTGTAGATCAGGTCTTTACCCTTGAAAATGGATCTTCATCCTTTGAGATCGGGTCTTCACCCTTGAAAATGGATCTTCATCCTTTGAGACTTCGGGTCTTCAACCTTTGAAACATGGATTTTTATCCATTGGAGGTTGGGTCTTTACCCTTGAAACACGGATCTTTATCCATTGGAGATTGGGTTTTCACCTTTGAAAATGGACCTTCATCCTTTGGAAATCGAGTCTTCACCCTTGAAAATGGATCTTCATCCTTTAAGATCGGGTCTTCACCCTTGAAAATGGATCTTCATCCTTTGAGACTTTGGGTCTTCACCCTTTGAAACATGGATCTTTATCCGTTGGAGGTTGGGTCTTTACCCTTGAAACACGGATCTTTATCCATTGGAGATCGGGTCTTCACCCTTGAAAATGGACCTTCATCCTTTGGAAATCAGGTCTTCACCCTTGAAAATGGACCTTCATCCTTTGGACTTTGGGTCTTTACCCTTGCTTCAGCTCTTTTAGCTGGACTGATCTTTTGTCTTTTGCATCTTCATTCTTTTGAGAGTTCTAATGTTCCATTCTTTTGTTCTTCCTTTTTGCAAAATTTCAGCTATTTTTAATTGGACCTTATATCCTCTCCTTGTCCCCTGCATGGCGAAATATTTACAAGTGAGTTTGAAAATATTTTATATGTAAACTAAAAAACTTGAAAAGGAGAAACTTTGCCTCCTGTGTAGGCCCAAACCCATGATTTTTCTATGCGAGCTCTGATTGATGTTTTTGTTGCCTAGTTCTTCGCACAATCACACATTTCTTCTCTTTGCAAATTACTGTAACTTTCTTTGGTAATGGGCCTTCTATGCCCCCCTTGATTTGATATCTTCTTTTGATTGTTTACTTCACAAGGTGTTTGCCGTTTACCTTAATAAAGAATAGACAATACAATACAATACAAGAAAGTGTGATGTGATATGCTCATGTATGCATGATATGCATGATAATACTCACAGCGGTTTCATTGACTCATAGACCGAGGTGATCAGCAAAAGTATCCTCATTGACTCATTTTCGACGCTCGTTCAAGTCTTGCATTGGAATGATAGAAAGCTTTGTATTTATGGCTTTTATCTTCAAGATGTTGAGAACATGAGTGGTGGAGACCCCAAGCAGTAGAGTTAGGGATGCATCCATTTCAAACTATGTTTCAGCATGTCAATTGGTAGCTTCTTCATGACCTTGCCAATAATCATTTCCTTTGCCCAATGTGTTCTTCAAGGTTTGATAGTTCAACATATTCCCCTTAACTTGAAGGCTTCGTGTGACAAAAATACTATTTTTTTTTATTTTTTGAATTTTGATTTTGAAATCAAATGTTGGCATTGCCAAATTAATGTCAATGTACCTTAGGACTTGATTTTTTCAAATTAACATATCTATAACATGACAACCCTAGTTACCGTATTAAACTCCGGAATTATTTCTATTTAAGCAAGAATTGTTGCACTTCATATAGGCACATACACATTACTTGGCCAAAGGTCTCATTGAGTTTAAATATTGTCTATCTCATATGCATGCTTATTCAAACTATCTCCGCTAATAGACTCTACCTACCAAGAGAGATCAACAGGTCTTTGATAGGCTTGAAATGGGGTCTATAAAGGACACGGGTTTAAGTGAAGGCCATTTTGAGATTGGAGCTGGTGTGACACAATGGACAAACCCTCACACTATAAATTTCTTGTTGGAACTTTAGACAGTTGGGAGCAATCATTCTAGACTCCAAATTCCTTCTTGGCATTAATCTAGATCTTGATTAGGATAGTTTTTGCCCTTGCAAAAAGTTTGGTACCCAAATTCATTTCTTTTCTTCTTCTCCCTTTTCTTTCTTTTTAGTTTTCTTACTCTTCCCTTCCTTTGAGCATTTTATCATTTCGTCCTTCTTCCATGTAGGACTGTCAAACATAGAACTTTCAAGAACTGGATGGTCTTCCTCCTTTTTTCTTCAATTTTGATTGAATCTTTGGTTGGGTTGGACCAATCCAAGTCAAAATGTCTTTATGAACCAAATGGAAGCCTTTTGCTGCTTTAGGTAAAAGAGAACTCAGTTGGCTTTCTGAATCGCCTTTTTAGATTTTTTCTTTTTTTTTTCTTTTCTTCTCTTTTTTCTTTTGTATCCTTTTTCTTTTTTTTTCTTCTTTTTTTTTCTCTTCTCTTCTTTTTTTTTGTTTGGTTCTAGCTCTAAAAGAGTTGTCTTGTTTGTACTAACTTGGGCTTCCAACATTAGATGAGTGGACTAACATAAATCTTCTTTAATAGGGATACATTAGTTGTTACTCTGATGCTGTCTTGATAGATATTAGGAAAACTTCAACTACCCTTATAGTCTTAAAAACATCAACTACCCTTATGGTCTTGAGAACTTCAACTATCTTTATGGTCTTGAGAACTTCAACTATCCTCATGATCTTGACTAATCATTGCTTTCTTTGATCTTCTTGCCTCTTCATCTTAGTGATCATAAGACTTGTCAAAAATATCACAACAGCTCAGGGTAGGTTATTGGGGTTTGTAAGCCAATGAAAAGAAAGCTAAAATTTTATGAAGGCTCAAAGGGACAACTAGGGATTGATATTTAATTAGGTGGATACTAGTTGTTGGCTAACCAAACAATGCATAGATCATCTCTCCCTTACATAAGCAGAGTTCAATTTCTCCTTGAAAGTTTGTCTAAGCATGTTCTAAGACTGACTAGGACCTAGACAAAGATAATTATACAGGAGCCCTCTCTATGTAAGCATACACAACTCAATGCTATAGAGCAATTCCCTCACCTAGTAAAGTCATTCAAATCATGATGCATAGATATATTAATTCATGAATATCAAGCTAGATTCCTCATTGGTTGAGCATCAAAATGAACAAAGACCAACCAAAAAATTTTGATGAAAGTAATTTACTTCAAGCAACTTTAAATTTGAAAAACACAATGGTTCCAAAATATTAAAGAAAGTAAAATTGAAAAGCAACATTCAAGCTAAGGAAAGTTCGTTGAGTTTAAGCTTCTTTTCCTTTCACATCTTCAATATTTTTCATCTTGAAAGGATGATAAAACAAAATCTTCTTCTAATCCTTTTCCCACCATGAAGGTTGCCGGTGCAGGTACTCTTCCAAACTTAGGTAGAGGATTATTCTTAGTGTTGGGCTTATCAGGCTTAGGCAGCTTTCCACTATCAATCAAATCTTGGATTTCATGCCTTAATCGAACACATTTATCTGTCTCATGCCCTTGCATTTGATGAAATTGACAAAAAACCTTGGCATCAAAATTTGGTGGTATAGGCTTATGTAGAGGTCGAGGTGCAAATGGTTATAACAAATCCGTTTTCATTCGATTTTCTAACATCTTTGACAAAGGTTCCCTTAAGTCTGAAAATTTACGCTTCTTTGTTGGCTCAGTTGTTGCATTTTTCTCAACACCTCGTCTTTCCCTTTGACTTTGCCCGCTAGGGTGATAGCCGCTCTTATTGCTCCACTTAGATAGCACAAGGTTCGGTTGGTCTTGTAGAATAGGGATTGATCTCTCATTTTTCATTCGATCTCTATCAGTAGACATGTTCCTTGTTAATGTTGCCTTTTCCTTCTTTCTTATGTCAGTGGGAGATGCCTCATTACCATTGTTGATGATCTTTAGAATTTGAATCAACTGGGTCCTCATAATTTCAATAAATTGATCTCATAGCTCGGCCATCCTAGCTTTGACAACTTCATCGACTATGTCCCTTAGCTCGTTTGCATCCATCTTTCCAATGAAGTACTTGAATCAAAAATCAATGCTATAGATGATATTATTGTAAGCTCTTGAATTGTCGTACTCCAAGTCTATGAGCCAGAAAGGATCAATGATATGTGATGTAGATGTATGCATGTATGCACAAACAATAGACAAACAAGGACAAATAGGATGTTCCTTCCAACCTTATAATATCCACACATGAATGGCGAATCTCTTTTCCTAGGTAATATGGTTAACAAAATTCCAACATGGGGTATCTTATTTTCGAATATTTCTCTCGAACGTTTCAACCAATATTTATATTTTCAAAAATGAAAATCAGTTCATGATAATTCCTATTAATTAGGTTTTAATCCATTCAACCAACTATAGTAGCTTTTATGGTACATTGGATTAAAACTAAATTAAGAGGTTTATTATAGATAGATTTCTCACTTGAAAAAGTAACTAATGATTCATGCCAAAAACAAGCCCATGACTAATTACTCTTAGTATAAACTAGGCTCACAATTGATTTTTGGTATTTTGTAATTGACCTAAATATTTTGCAAGCTCTTTGTGAGAAAAGGTTGGATAATTTTGTTTCTAAGCCCATTATAAAAAGATTTTAGAAAAAATGGATTTTGGGCTTAGTATTTGGGCCATGAGCAAAAGAAATTTTGATTTGTTTTTACAAAAGTCTTATGTCCAAAGACCATCTTGAAAAGTTTTAAAAATAGCTTTGGTCTTTTGGACATTAAAGAAAAATTTATTTTGAGCTTACAATGTACTTAGGTCATATTAGAAAAAGAACAAACCAAATAAGCCATGATTTAAGCCAAGACAAATTAACCATAGTCAAACAACATGCATTTGGGGTCAAAACCTAAGGAAAGTAACTAGGCCAATTACATGAGCTTTAGTCTTTGGGTTAAAAGCCTTAGGTTCCCAAAGCAAGTATATACCAAATGGTATGAGGGTTATGCCATGCTCGATTTCCATACCTTGAGTGAAAGTATGGTATCCCTTACATAACACAACACGGGTAATACGGGCGTCCTAACTCACGCACACAATGCAATCTAATATGATGCAATGGATAATATTATTATAAGAAAGAATAGAATAATATAAAGACCAACAGAATCAACTTTTTTTATCCCCATTGGAGTCGCCACTGTGAGAGGGGATTTTCGCCACCACTCCCAGTGGAATGGTTCTTGTGACTTCGGCACTATTTAGGCTCGGGGCCTTAAAGAACACAGACCTAAGTCCAGAGAAAATAGAGTCGCCACCCGGACGGGCCGGGAAAAAGAAAGGGGTGGATGACTCAATTCCTAAGGAATCCCCAACCCCCTAATGAGTTCGAAAAGTTGGGTACGTGTGGGGAAGGTGAGAAATGGCCCAGCACCCCCACAACGCCTGGTTCATTGGAACCGGCCTCCTTTACAGGTCTTAATATTATAAAATTATTAAATATAACAATATTATCAATATTACACATAATAATTAAAATAAAGCATCGTTATATTAAAATCAAAGCTATGTCCAAGTAAAGCGAATAAATGGACACCCATCCGAAGATGAAAACATGTCCTTACATCATCCATGTCTAAACTAATAGGACACCCACCGAAAGGTAGAAACATGTCCTTTACATTGGTCCAAAATATAAAAGCAATTTAAATTACATGATATTTAACTAATGAGGTACCCACAGAGTGGAAACATACCTCTTACAACATTTGAAAATCAAAAATAAATCGATAAAAGTAAATAACCATTCATAATAAATAAATCATTATCAAAGATATTAAATATCAATCAAATTATATAATAAGCATTCATCCATGATAAATTAAATAAATCAAGCATTGAAATTTAAATAAATCAAAGCATATAAAAAACTACATAATTAAATAAAGCAATAAATATATAATTTAGGGTTCGCATCTTAAAATAGGATTTTAAAATTTTAGGTACTAAATTAGGGCTTTGGAAAAAGGAAAGTTAAATACGCGGACTCATAATACACAAATGAATATTGACCCCTTCGACGAGCCCATACGGCGGTCCCGCTAGCCAATTAGTGGGCGGGGGTCAAGGGGGCAGCGCCATAAAAAATTTTGGAAATTGGCTTCTAGGATTATAGGTTTTGGTGTTGAAAATTAAGATTTTAGAGTTTAGAATTTAGACAATATGGTTTTGAAATTGGAGGAAACTAATGTTATTTTTAAAAGAATAATGCTTACTGTGATTTAAAATAAATAAGTTTGGTAACAGATTGTTATTTTGGTTTTACTATATTGAATTTGAATGTTTAGGTTTATAAGGTTTTAAGGATTAGGTTTAGGAATGATAGGGTTTACAATTTTGGGGGGATTAGGGTTTTGAGAAAACTTAGGTTTTAGATTAGCTAGTTTGGGGTTACTGTCTTGGTTTTGAAGTTGAATTAGGGTTTTTACTGTTTCGAAGAATGTATTTGATTTTAGAATTTGGAAAAAAAATTTATAGTTTTATGAAGCTTTATGTGATTTTTAGAAATTGTAAGGTAAGTTTAGAGTTTGTCAATAGAGTTTGGATATTTAACAAAGCATTTGGAAATTTTGGAAAAGAATTAAAAGAAAACAGTTTAGGGTTTTTAAGAGCTTTTGGAAATTGGAAAAATGATTTAAGGTTTTTGGAAATAAAAGAGTATTTTTTAGTGTTTTTGGAAATAGCAGTAACAATTTAGGGTTTTAAGATTTTGAAGAAATAGGTTAGGGTTCTTAAGTTCTAGAAGAAACAGAATGAACGATTTATGATTTTTTTGGAAAACAAAGGAAACGAATTAGGGTTTTGAAGGTATTTAGAAACAAAAAGTGTTTATGTTATTGAAACGAAGATCAATGTTACTATGAGTTTATAAATCAAGGTTTTGTGTGTATAATCTTAAGAATCAAAGAAACAAAGCTACTGTAAGAAAATAAAAAGAAATTAGAGATTCAAACCTCCGTTCGTTGGTTACACCAAAAATTATTTCTTGGATAAACAATGACAAAGGCAGTGTTGCTACCTTTGATGAATTGTTAATGGCTTGCTTATTGCTCCCAAATCCGAAGGCCCAAATTCAAAGTTGTCTTGTTAATATTTTTTTATAGTCCAGTCCGATCCTTCCAAGTTTTTGTTCCAAAAGTTTTCCCCCGATTGTCCTCCCCCTTTTCTGTGTTGTTTTTAGTCTTATTTATAGGAAATTTAGATGATTAATTCAACTTGTTTATGGAAACTAACATTAATTAAGAAAAGGAAACCGAAACCAAATAGAATTTGGTTTTGGAAAAAATTGCATTGGAAAAATTTCGCTGGCGAAAAAAAACTGCTGCGGAAAAATTTTGCTGGCGAAAAAAAATTACGGGGCTGGGCTACGGGCCATTTTGTCCAACCTTTTTAGCGATGAAATTTTTCGTCGCTGATTTTTCAGTTGCCGATTTTTATTTTTATTTTTTGTTTATTAATTACTAAAACAAATATTATTTAATCAAGATAACACAAAAGTTATTTTGGGCTAATTAAAATATGTTGGACCGGACTGGGTCAAAAATTAAGGGTCTACACTTGTATTAATAATATTAATAATAATTACAATTTTGTTCTCCAATAACTTTGACTTTTTACCCCTTTTTATTTTTTGTAATTTAATTTTGAAATAAAATGTTGGCTTTGTCAAATTAATGTCAATATACCTCAGGGCTTTGTCTTTTAAATTAACATATCTATAGCAATATAACCCTAGCTACCGTACTAAACTTGGGAATTAATTTTGTTTGTACAGGAACCATTGCACTTTAGATAGGCACATATATATTACTTAGGCCAAATGGTATCATTGGGTTTGAATATTGTCTATCTCATATACATGCTTATCCAAACTATCTCCACTAATAGACTCTACCAACCAAGGAAGATCAACAGGTCTTTAATAGGCTTGAAATGGGGTCTATAAGTGACACAGGTTAAATGAAGGCCATTTTTAGATTTGAGCTGATGTGACAGTGCTGACAAACCTTCACACTACAAATTTCTTGTTGGAATCTTAGACAGTTGGAAGCATGAAAAGATAGAACTTTGAACATTCTTTTATCTTTTTGACATGAATCTGGATCTTGATTAGGACAGTCTTTTCCTTTACAAAAAGCTCAAGACCCTTAATCTTTTCTTTTTCTCTCTCTCTTTTTCTTCTTTTGGCATTTCATCATTTTGTCCTTTTCCTCTGTAAGGCTGTCAAGTCCAAGACTTTTAAGAACTAGATGTTTTTTTCTTTCTCTGTGATTTTTTGGAGTCTCTGGTTGGGTTGGACAAATTCAAGTCAAATTATCCTTGTGAACTAAGTGGAAGTCTTCCACTGCTTTAGGTAAAAGAGAACTTGGTTGGTTTTCTGAACTGCCTTTTTGGGTTTTATTTTCTTTTCCTTTTTTTCTTTTTATTTCCTTTTTTTCTTCTTCTTTTCCTTTTTTTCTTTTTTTCTTTTTTTCTTTTCTTTTTTTCTTTTTTTCTTTTTCTTTTTTCTTTTTCTTTTCTTCTTCTTTTTTTTCTTTTTTTCAGCTCTAGCTCTAAAAGAGTTATCTTATTTTTACTAACTTATGTTTCTGATAATGGATGAGTAGAGTGGAATAAATCTACTTCAATCCTGACTTTATCTCAATAAGTCTGTGATGTTAAATCTAATTCAGGTGTCCTTCATGATATGAACCAGCCACGAGGTAAGGATCCATTGGTGCTTCCAAATGGGCCATTGACTAGGAGCAGAGCTAAGAAGTTTGGAGCAGCTATGGGATTGCATATTCAAGATCAAATTTCAAAGGAAGTGATTGAAATGGCAATGGAAAAGTGCATAATAGAGCTTGAAGAAGGCACACCAAAGCTGATTATGATGCTTAGTGTGAATATGGAAGCTAAAGGCTAGCTAAAGAGGTCCAACGTGCAAGAAAGGTCCATGGGGGGTTCATATACAGCCTTGGGAAGCAATTTAAGGCCCATGGATAGCCCAAATAGTGTGGGGCATGTTCTTATTTTAAAGGGTTTTAGTTTGGCAGTTTTTTATACTTTATATTTTCCTTAGTGGGTTAGGATATGTGGTTTCCTATTTAGTTATTTCAGAATATTAATTTATTTCCATACTTTATATTTTCCTTAATGGGTTAGGATTTTGACTTTGTAGCTTTCCTTTTCCCATTAGAATTAGGGTTTCGGATTTATGTGTGCCTTTTAGTATAAATAGGGCCTTATTTTTCTTGTAAGGACACTTTATGAAAATTATATTCTTAATTTTCTTATTGAAAATTTCGGCCATCATAGAACAGGAGTGGATTCTCTTTTTCTTTTGATTGCATCAAAAATTAGATTTACTTATCAATTTTGATTGTGGCGTTCTTCTAATTCGAGCTTCCTAAATCCTTCTGTTATAAGTGTTCTTGCTTTGCTAAGCAAGTGGGTGCTTTAGAAGGTGGGTTTTCCTTCGTTCTTGGTTTTTCTTCTATCAATCATGCATTGGGGTTTGAGGCCTTCATTGCCATAGGGTTCCACGTCATTTGGCATCAGAGCCAATTACAGGTAAATCTTTATCTATCTGTCTTTCTAGGGTTGTTTTAGTTGTTTCCGTTAGGGTTCTAATTGGATTTTTTGAATTAGGGTTATAGAATTCTTTGTTCAATTTCAAAATTGTGTTCTTGCCTTTTGATTCGAAATACATTTTTCTTTTTTCGAATTGGGTATAAATTGGACTGGAGGTTTTGTGTTTCGTTCATGATCCAAGGATAGTGACCATATCCTAAAAAAAAAAAGAGTACAAAATCACTTCAACAAAAATTCTTTGTTTTTCTAGTAATTTAAGGTATTAGAATCATTTTGAATCAGGTTGAAAGTAATCAAAATTTTGGCCACCAATTTCGGTCAATTGAGGGGCTATTTTATTACGTTTTTTCTTGCTGATTTGGAAGTTTCCTTTTTCGAAATTGAATTCTTGGGGAGTCTTGATACTAGCTTTCTTGGGTAGAATTATTACTTTCATAAACTAACTTGCTAAGGTGAGTTGGTTTTGATACATTTTGACCAGATTCGTCATAATTTTTGACCTCTTTGTTTCTATTTCTTGTTTGAGCTACCATTTTGATTTCGTGACATTGCTAGAGTATTATTTGTTTAATTCTATACTCTGGTTGATATAATCGTGTGACACAAAATTTTATTGTGTTGCCTCCAAATTTGTCAAGTTTCTTTCTAGGTGTCATTCTAGGATTTAGGTTTAGGTTCTAGTTCCCTTGAACGTGCTTGGTGATTGATTTGTGAGCCTTTGTTCTGAAGTGCAATTGAAGAATTAGCGAAGGTGAGTTCTTTGTTTTGTGAGATAATGAGTAGTAATTCTAGTAGAGATAAAGGCATAGCTGTTGAGAAAGAAGAGATAAGTATCCAGGATATTGCAGATGATCTTGAGACGTACAAGCAAGCAAATGAGGACAATATGGAAAGAATAGCAAATACGTTGGCTAGCTTGCAGCAGTCCATGGAACGCTTAATGCAAGCACAACAACCTGCTCCAATAAGGCTACCACAGAGAATTCTACAACCAGCAAGAGCTGAAGAGAGAGAAGAGCCAATTAGGAGGAGGGCATCAAGAGGTGCATATGAGAGAGGCCGTGTGGCTGATTATGGATTTGAAGAAGGAGAAGCTGAAATTTATCAAACACCTATCAATGATAATGATTTGACTTCCATCAAAATGAAGGTTCCTGAATTTAGAGGGAATAACAATGTTGAAGAATACATTGAATGGGAGCGCAAAGTAGAGCAAATTTTTGAGTGCCATAATTATTCTAAAGAAAAGAAGTCACACATTGCACCTGTGGAGTTCAAGGGTTATGCAACATTCTGGTGGGATCAACTAAAATCCACTAGAAGAGGCAAGGGGTTGAGAGCCGTACCCACATAGGAGGAGTTGAGAGACCTGATGAGGCAGCGTTTTATCCCTTCTCATTATTATAGGGATCTTTATAATCACTTAGCATGACTGGTGCAAGGTGGCAAGAGTGTAGAAGAATACCACAAGGAGATGGAGATGATCATGGCTAGAGCCAATATTGAGGAAGATGAACAACGGATGATGTCTAGATTTCTTGGAGGACTTAATCAGAATATTGCAAGTGAGTTGGACATGTATGATTACAATACCATGGAGGAGATTGTTGATAAAGCTATGAAGATAGAGAGGAGGTTAAAGAGCAAGAGTTCCACCAAACTTGGCTATGGGAGACGACAAAATGTGTTTGGGAGTAATTCGGCCTATAGAGGACCCCAATATAGTGGTAGGGCAAATTCAACCAATAGGGGTGGAGAGAAAGGGGAGTTCAAGAATTCATTCCAGAAAAGCAATGCTGCGACCTCCAGTGGAAAAGGGCCATCTAGTGGTCCAAACAAGCAAACAGGTACGCCTAACACTACCACTCCTAGTAGGGAGATTAAATGTTTTAAGTGTTTAGGGAATGGGCATATTGCATCCCAATGTCCAAATAAAAGAGTTATGATTGCTACAGCTGATGGTGATGTTGTGTCTAATTCTGAACCTAGTGATAATGATAATGATGATGTTGGGAACTTTGATTCTCCTATATATGATGATGTTGGTAGTGATGAGCATGTTGATTGTACTTTGTTAGCTGAGCGTGGTGAATTGTTAGTTGCTAGGCGTGCATTGAATATGCAGGTGAAAGAGGAAAGTCTAGTACAGCGTGATAATATTTTTCATACTAGATGCTTAGTGAATAATAAGGTTTGTACACTTATTATTGATAGTGGGAGCTGTACTAATGCTACAAGTACTACTATGGTTGAAAAATTGGGGTTAGAATGTATGAAGCATCCCAATCCTTATAAGTTGCAGTGGTTTAATGATAGTGGTGAGGTGAAAGTAACTAAGCGAGTGAGGGTACCATTTTCAATAGGCTAGTACAAAGATGAAGTTGATTGTGATGTAGTTCCTATGCAAGCTGGACATATGTTGTTGGGCAGACCGTGGCAATATGATCGGAGAGCGCAACACGATGGGTTTTCTAATAGGTACACATTTACCTATGAAGGAAAACAGGTCACTCTTGTTCCATTATCACCCCTAGAAGTGTATAAAGATCAAAGAAAGATGATTGAGGCAGAGAGGCAAGTTGGGGTTACCAATTCAAAAATTAAAAGGAGTTTGAGAGAACATGATAAGGTGAGTGAGAGTGAAAAGAAAATGGGAAAAGAGGCCAGAAAAGAAACAAAACAAATAAATGGCCCATTGGTGAGAGAAAATAAGAAAGAAGGGAGAGCAAAACAAACTTTTTATGCAAGAGCGAGAGAGGTTAATTTTGCAATGTCTATTGGGCAGCCATTATTGCTCATTAGATACAAAGAAACTTTGTTTGCTGACACTAATGTTTCGCTTGATAGTTTGCCTTCTAGTTTTGTGTCTTTGTTGCAGGATTTTCAGGTTGTGTTTCCAGATGAATTACCTAGTGGATTGTCACCGCTAAGAGGAATTGAGCATCAAATAGACTTCATGCCTGGTTCTACCATCCCAAATAGACCAGCTTACCGGAGTAATCCTGTGGAAATGAAAGAGATGCAAAAGCAAGTAGATGAGTTATTGGAGAAAGGGCTGATTAGAGAGAGTTTAAGTCCGTGTGTTGTTCCTGTGTTGTTGGTTCCAAAGAAGGATGGCACGTGGAGAATGTTTGTTGATTGTAGGGCTGTAAATAAGATCACAGTGAAGTATCGGCATCCTATACCACGACTTGATGACATGTTGGATGAGCTGCATGGTGCCAGGTATTTTTCTAAAATTGATCTTATGAGTGGATATCATCAAATTCGTATGAAACCTGGGGATGAATGGAAAACAACATTTAAAACTAAATATGGTCTATATGAGTGGTTAGTAATGCCTTTTGGGTTGTCTAATGCACCTAGTACTTTTATGAGACTAATGAACCATGTTTTGAGAGCTTATTTTGGCAAATTTGTTGTAGCCTATTTTGATGATATTCTGATTTATAGTCAGACTTTGGATGACCATGTTGAGCATGCTAGGCTAGTTTTGGAAGCATTGAGAAATGAAAACTTATATGCCAAGCTTAAGAAATGCACATTTTGCATAGATAGGCTTGTGTTTCTTGGTTTTGTTGTGAGTGCGCAGGGCGTTGAAGTAGATGAAGAGAAAGTGAAAGCTATAAAGGAGTGGCATACTCCAAAGAGTGTGACAGACGTGAGAGCTTTCATGGATTGGCTAGTTTCTATAGGAGGTTTGTGAAGGACTTTTCTACTATTGCAGCAGCGTTAACTAGCATAATCAAAAAGGAAGTTGGGTTCCAATGGGGAGAGGAGCAACAAAAAGCCTTCGACTGCCTGAAAGGGAAGTTGACATCTTCTCCTATTTTATCATTACCTAATTTTCAGAGTACATTTGAGATTGAGTGTGATGCTTCTGGTGTAGGTATTGGAGCTGTATTGATGCAAGAGAAAAAGCCCATAGCCTATTTTAGTGAGAAACTCAATGGTGCACAATTGAACTATTCCACTTATGATAAGGAGTTGTATGCCTTGGTGAGAGCATTGGACGTGTGGCAGCACTACCTCCTTCCAAAGGAGTTCGTGATACATACGGATCATGAGTCCCTCAAACACTTGAAGGGACAAGGTAAGTTGAACAAGAGGCATGGTAAGTGGATAGAATTTATAGAACAATTCCCTTATGTTGTTAAATACAAGCAAGGAAAGGATAATATAGTGGCTGATGCGTTGTCTAGAAGATATACATTACTATCTGTGTTGAGTTCTAAATTGCTTGGTTTTGAGTGCGTTAAGGACTTATATGTAGGTGATGTTCATTTTGGCAATGTGTATGCTGCATGTGAACATGGAGCTTTTAATTCATTTTATAGGCATGATGGATACTTGTTTAAAGGAAATAAATTATGTGTGCCTAAATGTTCCATGCATGATTTGCTTGTGTTAGAATCTCATTGTGGGGGATTGATGGGACATTTTGGGGTAGCTAAGACTTATGATATCTTGTTTGAGCATTTTTATTGGCCGTCTATGCGTAAGGATGTTGAGAGATTGTGTTCTGCTTGTATTACTTGTAGACAGGCAAAATCTAAGTCTATGCCTCATGGTCTATAAATGCCTTTACCTGTACCTAGTTCACCTTGGATTGATATTAGCATGGATTTTGTGCTTGGATTGCCTAGAACTAGAAAAGGTAGGGATAGCATTTTTGTAGTTGTTGATAGGTTTAGTAAGATGACACATTTTATTCCTTGTCATAAAGCTGATGATGCGATTGTTGTAGCTGATTTTTTCTTTAGAGAAGTAGTTCGACTACATGGGGTGCCTAGGACTATTGTGTCTGATAGAGATGCTAAGTTTCTGTCCCATTTTTGGAGAGTTTTATGGGGTAGATTAGGAACTAAGCTTTTGTTTTCTACTACTTGTCATCCACAAATAGATGGGCAAACAGAGGTAGTTAATCGTACACTTGGTACATTGTTGAGAGCTATAGTGGGAAAGAATTTGGCTGCTTGGGAAGATTGTTTACGTTTTATTGAGTTTGCTTATAATCGTTCTATTCATTCTTCTATAGGTTATTTGCCATTTGAGCTTGTTTATGGTTTTAACCCATTAACTGTACTTGATCTTATTCCTTTACCTTCACATGAGCTTGTTAGTTTAGATGGAGACAGGAAAGCAGAATTGGTGAAGGCTATGCATGAGAAAGCTCGAGTTAATATGGAGAAAAAGAACAAGTGATATGCTGATCGAGCGAATAGAGGATGCAAGAAGATAGTGTTTGCTCCTGGGGATTGGGTTTGGGTACACTTCTGAAAGGAGAGGTTTCCAAATCAAAGGAAGAATAAGCTTGATGCACGTGGTGATGGTCCATTTCAAGTGTTGGCGAAGATCAATGATAATGCATACAAGATAGACTTGCCTGTGAGTATGGTGTTAGTACTACTTTTAATGTGTCTGATTTATCTCCTTATGATGATGCAGATTTGAGGACAAATCTTTTTGAAGAGGGGGAGAATGATACGAACCAGCCACGAGGTAAGGATCCATTGGTGCTTCCAAATGGGCCATTGACTAAGAGTAGAGCTAAGAAGTTTGGAGCAGCTATGGGATTGCATATTCAAGATCAAATTTCAAAGGAAGTGACTGAAATGGCAATGGAAAAGTGCACAATAGAGCTTGAAGAAGGCACACCAAAGTTGATTATGATGCTTAGTGTGAATATGGAAGCTAAAGGCTAGCTAAAGAGGTCCAACGTGCAAGAAAGGTCCACGGGGGGGTTCATATACAGCCTTGGGAAGTAATTTAAGGCCCATGGATAGCCCAAATAGTGTGGGGCATGTTCTTATTTTAAAGGGTTTTAGTTTGGCCCTTTTTTTTATACTTTATATTTTCCTTAGTGGGTTAGGATATGTGGTTTCCTATTTAGTTATTTCAGAATATTAATTTGTTTCCATACATTATATTTTCCTTAATGGGTTAGGATTTTGACTTTGTAGCTTTCCTTTTCCCATTAGAATTAGGTTTTCGGATTTATGTGTGCCTTTTAGTATAAATAGGGCCTTATTTTTCTTGTAAGGACACTTTATGAAAATTATATTCTCAATTTTCTTATTGAAAATTTTGGCCATCATAGAACAGGAGTGGATTCTCTTTTTCTTTTGATTGCATCAAGAATTAGATTTACTTATCAATTTCAATTGTGGTGTTCTTCTAATTCGAGCTTCCTAAATCCTTCCGTTATAAGTGTTCGTGCTTTGCTAAGCAATTGGGTGCTTTAGAAGGTGGTTTTTCCTTCGTTCTTGGTTTTTCTTCTATCAATCGTGCGCCGCGTCACTTCAACTATCCCTATAGTCTTGGTAGTACATCCTTTTCTTTGATCTTCTTTCTCTTTAGTAACTTAAGGATCATCAGACTTGTCATGAGTCTCATAATAACTCAGGGTAGGTTATTGGGTTTACAAGCCAGTGAAAAGCAAGGTAAAATCTCATGAAGGCTCAAAGGGACAACTAGGGATTGATGTCAATAGGGTTGATACTAGTTGTTAGCTCATCAAACAATACCTAGATAATCTCTCTCTTAAATAAACAGAGTTCAATTTTACCTCGAAAGTTCATCAAAGCATGTTCTATGATTGACTAGGACCTAGATACTTGTAATTATGTAGAAGCCCTCTCTAAGTAAGCAAACATAGTTCCATTCTATAGAACAATTCCCTCAACTAGTAAAGTCATTCGAACTATGATGCATAGATACACTAATTTTATAAATATCAAGCTAAATTCGTCATTGGTTGAGCACTAAAATGTCAAAAACTAACAAATTATAGATACAACAAAAGTAATTTATTTAAACTATATTAATTTAGAAAACATAATTATTCCAATTAAGTACTAAAGAAAGCAAATAAAATGAGCAACACTTCAAGAAGATTAGATAGCACCCTCTCTCACAATCATCCTTATCTTATCTGTTTCATTGGGCTTTTTCTTGAGCAATGCAACTTTGTTTCTCCACCTATTCACTTAGTCAACAAAGCTCTCATTTTGTTTTTTCCTAATTGATTCAACTTCAATCAAAGTAACTTCTAAGTCAACATTATACCCATACTGTTGGATGAAGGCTTTGTATAGTAAATCCCAGTTCTTTTGAGTACCATCCTCTAAGGTGTTGAACCAATTATGCACGACAGAATCCAATGAAAGCATGAAGTACCTTAGAGTTTAAGCCTAGTAGCTCGGGTAGAATGCATAGTTGTAATGCATTGCTTCACATGGAGATGAGGATTCCCAGTTCCATTATACTTGGCAAAGGAAGGCATCTTGAATTTGTAAGGGACTTGCTCATCTTACTCAAACAATTTGTCAACCTTTGACATCTCTTCAGTTTTTAGCTTCTTTTCAAACTTCTTTTCCAAATCAACAATCAACTTCTCAACATCTGATGTTTTAGTCATTTCCATGGTTGATCTTTCCATTGCCTTATACTCTTTCTTCTTATCTTTAAGATCTTGGAAGTATTGAACCTAGTCATCATTTTCATCAAAGACTACTTTGCCATCATCAAAGGCTACTTCACCAACCTTAGCCTTTCCTTTGTCCTTCTGCTTCTTAGTGCTGGTAGATGCCTCAACAGTGTTCCCCAAAAGAGCAACTAGTTGGCTATACATAATTTGTTCAGGCTCCATTATTTTCTATGAGAAGCTAATTGAGTTGCTATTGGATTCTACTTCACTGGCGTAGGTTGGGTTGTCATATGCTCTTGAACTGCTATACCCCAGGTCTGTGAGCCAGAAAGGATCAATGCCATGTAATGCAATGGGTGTATTCATGTATACGTGTATGCAAAAGTAACAAACAAACAAAGATAATTAGGACACTCCTTCCAACCTTATAACTTCCATACATGAATGGTGAGTCTCTTACCCTAGGTATACACCTAACAAAATATCAACATGGGATATTTTATGTTAGAAAAATTGCCTTGGACAGTTTTAACTAATAATTATATTTTCAAACATAAAAGTCAGTCATGATAATTCCCATTAATTAGGCTTTAATTCATTTAATAAACTAAAAATAGCTTTTATACTATATTGAATTAAAAAAAACTTAAGAGGTTTATCATAAATGGATTTCCCATTTTGAAAAATAACTAATGATTCATGCAAAAAATAAGCCCATGATTAATGATTCTTGACATAAATTAGACCCACAATTGATTTTTGGTATTTCATAATTGACCTGAATAGTTTGTAAACTCAGAAAGATGGTTAGGGAAAATAATTGTGTTTCAAAGTCCATTGTAAAAAATATTTTTTGTTTAAAAATGAATTTTGGGCTTTTTATTTGGGTCATGAGGTAAAAAAGAAATTTTGACCCATTTTTAGAAAAGTTTTATCTCCAAAGACCATCTTGAAAATTTTAAAAATAGTTTTGGTCTTTTGGATTTAAAGGAAAAAATTATTTTGAGTTTACAATATAATTAGGTCATATTAGAAAAAGAACAAACCAAATAAGTCATGGTTCAAACCAAGATACATCAATCACAGTCAAACGACAAGCACCTAGGTAAAAATCTAAGGAAAGTAACTAGGCCAATTATATGAGATTTAGTCTTTAGGGTTGAAAAGTTTAGGCTCCCATAGCAAGTATATACCAAAAGGTACAAGGTTATGAGTGGTTAAGCCATGCTCGATCTCCATACCTTGAGTGAAAGTATGGTATCCCTCATATAACACAACACGTGTTACACATGCGTCTTAACTCAAGCATACGACACAATCTAAATGATGCATTAGACAATATCATAATAAGAAAGAATAAAATAATATAAAGACCAATGGAATCAAATTCTCTTATCCCCAATGGAGTCACCACTGTGAGTAGGGAGTTTTGCCCCCACTCCCATGTGGAATGGCTCTTGCAACTTCGGCACTGTTTGGCTCAGAGACTTAGAGAACATAGGCCTAAACCCAGATAAAATGGAGTCACCACACAGACGGGCCGGGAAAAAAAAGGGTGGATGACTTGATTCCTAAGGAATCTCCAACCCCCTATTAGGTTTGAAAAGTTAGATATGCATGGGGAAGTTGAGAATGACCCAGCACCCCCGCAGTCCCAGTTCATTGGAACTGGCCTCCTTTTCAAGTCTAAATATTATTAAATTCTTAACTTATTGAAATATCATTCATATTACATGTAATCATCAAAATAAATAATCATCCATCACTTTTATTAAAATAAAGCAATCAAAATAGGCACCTATCCAAGGGTGAAAACATGCCTTCACAATAATTGTCTAATGTCCAAAACTAAATAAAATTAGACACCCACCATTTGGTGGAAACATGCCCTTTACATCAATCAAAATAAATTAGATTACATTAAAATTAACTAATGAGGTACCCATGAAGTGAAAACATACATATTAAATTTTAAAAATAAAATAAACCAAAAACAAATATAGCCATTCATCATAAAAGTAAACCATTCATCATAAATTAAATTAAATAAATCATACATCAAGACATGCAATAAGTGAACATGCATTAATAATCTAGTCTGCATTTAAATATTATGTTAAACAAATAATTGTACAAGCTAGGGTTTTATGAATTCGGGTTTAGGAAAATACAATTAAGGTTTTTATGAAATAAGGGGTTTGGTTTTTAGGGTTTTGGAAAATAATAGATTAGGGTTTTTTGGGTTTAATTTAAAGATTAGGATTTTGATTTTGGAAATTTGGTTTTTTTATTTAGAAATTAGGGTTTTTAAGGTTTAAGAAATATATTTTGGACTATGGTTTAAAAAAGAATTTACAATTTTTAGAAATTGGGAAAATATATTATGGTTTTTGGAAATTACAAAACTATTTAGGGTTTTAGAAAGTTGGGAGAACAGATTAGGATTTTGGAAATTTTGGCAAAGACAGATTAGGGTTTTTTAAATGATTATACCATTGATTTAAACCTTTTAGCTACTGGATAAAGTTTAGGGTTTTATGATTTAGTAGTTTTGTTTAGGATTTTTGAGAATTGGTGTTAGGTGCTTAGGATTAGGGTTTTGGTTATTTGGAAAACTAGGGTTTAGAATATTAAGTTTTAAGAGTTTTTAGAGAAACAAAGTTTAAGGTCTTGAGTTTAAACAAATAGAGAATTAGGTTTTATAGAAAATATATTTTCTAAGTTGTATTATTTAGATTGGATTCATAATTTTAAAATGCTAAAACATGTGAAAATACTAAACAAAACTACTAGATGAAAAGTATGTTTGATTTGGTCATGGTTATTAAAGCTTATGTAAAGTAGCCATCCAAATTAACTGGCTACTAGATCAATTAGCAATCAATATTCAATATTTTTATAGAAAAGTATAGATGTTGCATGTAACACCCTGATACTCCATATAAGTACTATACATATACCTAGTATACATACAATACGTATATAAAGTATAAGAATGTTACTTTTAGTTTCAATTTAAAAACCTTTATCCAAGTTCATAAAAGTTTACATTAATTTAAAACACATTTACAAAAGTCAGTATTCTTATTTACCAAAACTTCATTCATCCATATGAATATATATATTAACTCAAAAATACAATATAATTTAAAATCACACATGTATGCATCACCTTCTAGTTGGTCTCGAGACACTCTTACCCTTCTCGTGGCATAACCGCTGGTCTTCCATATCAATCGCATAACCACCTGCGCGATTACACAACCGCGCTAAGCTCAAGAGCTTAGTAGTATAAATAAATAATAAAATACATTTTACAAAAGATTCATACCTCATATTTTTAGCGTTAGGTTTTATTGTTCCCTTACCACGTTTTCCATTCTCAATGCATTCTTCATATGTTCCCACTAATCTCATAAAATAGATACAAAATTACATAGAACATTCCCAACACAATACTTACCCTTTTTATCTCCTATACATATACATATACATCATTTCAACAAAACACCATTCATATACATGTTACAACATTTTCATAAACTCATATCTCAACAAAGCTCCTCAAGCCATATTCACTTTCAATATATCAATACACATATTACAAAATCATACTTCATAACATCATTTTAGTCACAATTCATCAATTATAAATCACATTTCCAATAAAGGCAGCCATAGATCTCATTACCCATTTATTTCAACATTTGAATATCACATTGACAACAAAGACAGACTCGGGCCCAAACAACACACTAATATGCCATTCAATTTTCAAAGTAATGCTTTGGTTTAATTATCACATTTATCATTATCCCAACTAGGCTTCAATGATTAGGCTCAACCAAGCTTCAAGGGGAACAAAGCATGCTAA
Source organism: Garcia nutans (assembly GCA_947685225.1). Classification (NCBI taxonomy): domain Eukaryota; kingdom Viridiplantae; phylum Streptophyta; class Magnoliopsida; order Malpighiales; family Euphorbiaceae; genus Garcia; species Garcia nutans. The sequence continues at coordinate 21,544,414 of CANTUV010000007.1, read as the reverse complement.
GTATCAACCCAACTTGGCTTCAAGAACCAAACCCAACCTAGCTTCAAGGGTTGTAACATCTCAATTAGGCTTCAAGGATTAGACCCAACCAAGCTTCAAGGGGAGTAAAACATGTTAAACTTCAACCCAACTTGGCTTCAAGGATCAAATCCAACCTAACTTCAAGAGATTGTTACCATTAGGCATGCAACCAACAACAAACTCTGAAAATGGAATAACACATTAGCTATACAATTCATTTATCACTTTCATTCTCAATTGAATTATCATAGCCAATAACAATGGCTTCACATTTCCTTTGAATCATCATAGCCAATAACAATGGCTTCACATCATATTTGAATCATCATAGTCAATAACAATGACTTCACATTATATGATATCTCAAATCATATCTAATATTTCATTATTCAATTGTACATAAGCAATTACTTCATCATATCCTTCACAATATATATATAGCATCATTGCTATTCACAAGATTCACAATGCATAAGACATAACATTGTTCATATAGTATCATCATTATCATCAAATCATATTGTTCAATTCATCACTCAAGTATACATAATCAATAGCATTGCACATACTTTTTCAATGATCATTATATTTTCCACATTTCCTATATCATCATTGATATATACATAACAATTCCCATTATTTATGGATTTAGAATCTTCCATATCCATTTGGTTGGACCATTAGTATTTTAAGGGTTTTTAGGTACAAAAGAAAATTTGAAGATCCAACAATGTATGACTAGTTAAGAATAAGTATCATTAGCCAACACATTCAAGGGACACGGCCAAGCTTGTGGCCGTGTCTCTCAATTAAAAGTTCCAGTAGCTAACACACTCAAGGGACACGGCCAAGCTTGTGGCCGTGTCTCTCAACAAAAATCAAACCGAGGCAGACACGGGCAAGGGACACGGCCGTGTCTCTCAACAAAAATCTCACAGTGACAAACACAGGCAAGGGACACGGCCAAGCCAGTGGCCGTGTCACTCCAAAATCATCCAACACAGCCAAGATTGCCCTAACTTGGCCGTGTCTCTCATAACTTGGCCGTGTCCTTCAATAATTTAAAGACCAAATACTTCAAAATCCATCCAAACACTTCCAAATTCACACCACCACCCTCTAAATTATTATCTTTGTTTATATTTATCAATTTCCTATCACTTTAGCATTTATATAACTTCATTATATCATCACAATAATCAATATATATACATCACTATAATCAATTACTCAAAGTACCAATTCATTTATACTAAACCCTAACTCAACAATTCATCATCATCCTCACAATTTCCCCAACTTATCATCACTTAAATACCAATTTAACACATTCACACACTTCAATTTTTCATTATAATCATCTTACATACCAACCATCACCTCAATCAAAAGAAATCAACACAAGAAGATAAAGACTTATATTTATATATAATCAATGAAATCAACTCAAGAGAAGAGTACTTACTTGAATATGTTGCCAAATCTTCATCTCCATCTTCAAAACTCTTAAAATCCTTAAGAAATTTGATGAAGATCATCACATCTCTCCATCTCTCTCTCTCTCTCTCTCGTGCAAGAACCAAAAGGAGAAGAAGAAGAAGAAAGAAAATATCTTTTCCCTCTTCTCACGATAACCATATATATATATATAATAATAATAATAATAATAACTTATTTCCAAAAATCCTCCACCACACCCTTTCTTCTCTTGACTTTTCTTTTGACCAACTTATATGTATTATATATATTAACATATATACAACATATACATTCCATTTACAAAATCATTTCCTTTGCAAAAACATATATACCTTTAATTCAAATCACACAACAATTGTATTAAAACTTCTAGGGCATATATTGGGATATTACAATTCTCTCCCCCTTAAATAATTTCGTCCTCGAAATTATCCAGCATAATAACAATCCATTTAGACAAATCACCATCTTAACTTTCATATGAAGACAACCATATCTTACATTATAATTTTATCAAATCACATAACTTTTACTCTCCCCCTGAAAAATAATCATCTTCTCTGCATTTCATAATTCATCATTGTATAGATATGTATATATCTTTATATCTTATTACTTTCTCAACAAAGTATTCAGGATAATTCATTACATCTCCAATGAATTTTATCTTTGTCTTAGAGTTAGATTATCACTTTAACTCTTTATAGATATTCTCTTAACTTTAACCTCAAAGTCATTAATTAATATCTTAACATTGATTATTCCATTCTTACAATCACTTTCAAAATAACATTTACCAAACCTCAATGGACAACAATATCCTTACTTTCTTTAACTTGCTTCTCACTTAATATAAATATTAATACAATACTTTTAAACTTACTTAACATGTCAACAACCTTTTCCTTTTTCTCACCATGTACAATTGATATAATTCAATTTATTTATATTCATTCATAAGCCAAAATATTACATCATACACATTACTATTTAAATTTTACACTCTCATTACAACTGTACATATTAAATTCAATATTGACTCGCAACTTTAGCGAAATCTAGATCAATCAATCTATTTATCACAATATACTAACATTTCAACCATATTCGATTCAAACCAACAATTAACTTATCAAAATTTATCATTGGATTCTACAATATATACACATATATATAACCTAATTCCATTAGGTCCAACTTATATTCAAATTCTAGTCTTTTCAGATTCATATACTCAATCAATAGAAATCATGCTTATAAATATACATTTCATTATTTCAATAATTATATCATCATCTCTCATACTCATTCAAAGTTTATCAATATAGCCAACAACTATGGCTTCATAAATGAACTTTTCCCCAACCAGGTCGGTAGTCCAAGTTCGGTTGCCCAACACATTGGGTCCGCATGGTTCCGCAGGAGGCAGACAGGTCCGTTCCTTTATCTTTTCACAATTCATTTCTCATAATCAATTAGGCACTAAATCTCAATTAATATTCATTTCCAACATCATTACCAATAATCATAGTTTCTCGTCACATCAAAATAGTATACACGTATATCATTACTTATTTTGAACATCTCATTATACATTCATATCATCTAGACATGCTTCAATTATATCATTTAACCATGTTCCTAGAAACATAGTTATCAATTTCACCAAAACTGTACTACAGTTATATCATTTCAGCTCTAAATCTGAAGATAATAAAACTAACCAACCAATCACACTAACCAAATCATATTACCATGATATATTAACAATCACACTTGGGGTTTGTAAATCAATATCGTTCCTCTATTATTCGATTTCCAGCCTTTATAATTATAATGCTAAATTGCATCACAAAATTATATATACTCTCCAAATTTTTTTATTACACCAGGAGTTAACACATTTTAATTCCATCTCAAAACAATTTGCTTTTGATTATTTGCTCATCATTAACCTAAACTCATGTTCAATAATATTATCTTTAACATTTTCTACGCCCAATTTTCAATCAGATACCAATCTTACATCAGTTTCATTCATTACTCTATTTTCAATCCATCTCTTCTAAAAATTTTCAAATACCATATTCTTTCCTTACAATTCCTTATTATATGCTTATACATAAAACATTTCTACACATAAATACTTTGAGTTCCAAAACATCTTATGATACCTCATTTAGTTATTGCCATAACAATGTCACTGTTCAATATTATCCAAGTCCATTCTCATTTTCTATTTCATCACATAATCTATTCTGCAAAAATTAAGATTTAATCTCCATTAAGTCCACTATTAAATGCAATCTCATTTCTAATACCATTAAACATACAATGGTATAAAATAATAAACATATTATATACATATTCATAGGTCACACTTATAATGTGACTTACTTCCCACCTTTCTTACGTATAACCATTACATTCATGTCGAAAAATTCATTTCGCATATCCTCTTTATATATAAACACATAATTATGCAATTTGTTATCTTTCTCTTTTGCATATAGTTTATAAAAATTTAATATTTATCACTTTCTTTTGACTATTATCATTCTCATTCTTTTAACATAACTTAAGTTATTCATTAACTCCAATAAATATATACACTCTACTTATAATATTATTTCACAAGGAGCTTAATCACATTTCCAATGTGATATCTCTCTCACATTTGTTTTTAAATATCTTTAACACATCTTTCATATTCATTTTCATCCTTTCCAAACAAATTACTTAAAGTAACTCATTTTCTTTTGCTCAATTCCTTTTCTTTTATTTCAAACCAAATTTTCCTACTATCAATCTCATTCTCCAATTCCTAATACTTTTATGTGTACTAATATACATTTCATATATCTCATGTATTAAATACATTAAACTATCAATATTTAATTGATCTTTATCCACATTCCATTTACAACTATAAATTTTCAACTTACTAATTTATTTAAACTTCAATTTATTCATCTCATTCTCTTAATATCAACTTCAATACATCTTATATGTATATACCACAAAGCAACATCAAAACATATACGTTTCACCATTACTAAGCTCATTCCAAAAATCTAAATGTCACATATTATCACCATTTACATGAGCTTTCACAATAATCAAACATATCACATTTCTAACATTGAAATCACCATGTTTACATTAAAATAACAATACAAACAACACCAATATCTCTTTGTTCTTAACCAACATCATCTCTTTTCCTTTTTAAACAAAACCTTAACTTTACATATCCACATCTTAAATTATCACACTTAATCTATACCAATCAACTCATTTCCAACTCTATTCTTCTAACCATTTCTTTATATGTCATACACATATATATAATCAAACTTTTTATTTATAGATTCCATATCATTTCTTTATATCACAATCACCTCTCAATTATCAGTATTTTAAAATTTGCCTTCATATGAAACTTCATTTACATACTATCATTTATCTCATGTAATTCAAATACATCATAATTCACATAATGCCACGTTCGAGACCAACCTAGGTGTGAATGCATATGCATGTATTACCAATTGCATTTCCAAACTCTTCTTTTTAACTCTTATTTAAACTTTTCAAAAATTTTCTTTTTAATTTCACTTAGGCCGAGAATCTCGAACTAAGCTCTGATACCAAAATAATTGTAACACCCTGATACTCCATATAAGTACTATACATATACCTAGTATACATACGATACGTATATAAAGTATAAGAATGTTACTTTTAGTTTCAATTTAAAAACCTTTATCCAAGTTCATAAAATTTTACATTAATTTAAAACACATTTACAAAAGTCAGTATTCTTATTTACCAAAACTTCATTCATCCATATGAATATATATATTAACTCAAAAATACAATATAATTTAAAATCACACATGTATGCATCACCTTCTAGTTGGTCTCGAGACACTCTTACCCTTCTCATGGCATAACCGCTGGTCTTCTAGATCAATCGCATAACCACCTGCGCGATTACACAACCGCGCTAAGCTCGAGAGCTTAGTAGTATAAATAAATAATAAAATACATTTTACAAAAGATTCATACCTCATATTTTTAGCGTTAGGTTTTATTGTTCCCTTACCACGTTTTCCATTCTCAATGCATTCTTCATATGTTCCCACTAATCTCATAAATTAGATACAAAATTACATAGAACATTCCCAACACAATACTTACCCTTTTTATCTCCTATACATATACATATACATCATTTCAACAAAACACCATTCATATACATGTTACAACATTTTCATAAACTCATATCTTAACAAAGCTCCTCAAGCCATATTCACTTTCAATATATCAATACACATATTACAAAATCATACTTCATAACATCATTTTAGTCACAATTCATCAATTATAAATCACATTTCCAATAAAGGCAGCCATAGATCTCATTACCCATTTATTTCAACATTTGAATATCACATTGACAACAAAGACAGACTCGGGCCCAAACAACACACTAATATGCCATTCAATTTTCAGAGTAATGCTTTGGTTTAATTATCACATTTATCATTATCCCAACTAGGCTTCAAGGATTAGGCTCAACCAAGCTTCAAGGGGAACAAAGCATGCTAAGTATCAACCCAACTTGGCTTCAAGAACCAAACCCAACCTAGCTTCAAGGGTTGTAACATCTCAATTAGGCTTCAAGGATTAGACCCAACCAAGCTTCAAGGGGAGTAAAACATGTTAAACTTCAACCCAACTTGGCTTCAAGGATCAAATCCAACCTAACTTCAAGAGATTGTTACCATTAGGCATGCCACCAACAACAAACTCTGAAAATGGAATAACACATTAGCTATACAATTCATTTATCACTTTCATTCTCAATTGAATTATCATAGCCAATAACAATGGCTTCACATTTCCTTTGAATCATCATAGCCAATAACAATGGCTTCACATCATATTTGAATCATCATAGTCAATAACAATGACTTCACATTATATGATATCTCAAATCATATCTAATATTTCATTATTCAATTGTACATAAGCAATTACTTCATCATATCCTTCACAATATATATATAGCATCATTGCAATTCACAAGATTCACAATGCATAAGACATAACATTGTTCATATAGTATCATCATTATCATCAAATCATATTGTTCAATTCATCACTCAAGTATACATAATCAATAACATTGCACATACTTTTTCAATGATCATTATATTTTCCACATTTCCTATATCATCATTGATATATACATAACAATTCCCATTATTTATGGATTTAGAATCTTCCATATCCATTTGGTTGGACCATTAGTATTTTAAGGGTTTTTAGGTACAAAAGAAAATTTGAAGATCCAACAATGTATGACTAGTTAAGAATAAGTATCATTAGCCAACACATTCAAGGGACACGGCCAAGCTTGTGGCCGTGTCTCTCAATTAAAAGTTCCAGTAGCTAACACACTCAAGGGACACGGCCAAGCTTGTGGCCGTGTCTCTCAACAAAAATCAAACCGAGGCAGACACGGGCAAGGGACACGGCCGTGTCTCTCAACAAAAATCTCACAGTGACAAACACAGGCAAGGGACACGGCCAAGCCAGTGGCCGTGTCACTCCAAAATCATCCAACACGGCCAAGATTGCCCTAACTTGGCCGTGTCTCTCATAACTTGGCCGTGTCCTTCAATAATTTAAAGACCAAATACTTCAAAATCCATCCAAACACTTCCAAATTCACACCACCACCCTCTAAATTATTATCTTTGTTTATATTTATCAATTTCCTATCACATTAGCATTTATATAACTTCATTATATCATCACAATAATCAATATATATACATCACTATAATCAATTACTCAAAGTACCAATTCATTTATACTAAACCCTAACTCAACAATTCATCATCATCCTCACAATTTTCCCAACTTATCATCACTTAAATACCAATTTAACACATTCACACACTTCAATTTTTCATTATAATCATCTTACATACCAACCATCACCTCAATCAAAAGAAATCAACACAAGAAGATAAAGACTTATATATATATATATATATATAATCAATGAAATCAACTCAAGAGAAGAGTACTTACTTGAATATGTTGCCAAATCTTCATCTCCATCTTCAATACTCTTAAAATCCTTAAGAAATTTGATGAAGATCATCACATCTCTCCATCTCTCTCTCTCTCTCTCGTGCAAGAACCAAAAGGAGAAGAAGAAGAAGAAAGAAAATATCTTTTCCCTCTTCTCACGATAACCATATATATATAATAATAATAATAATAATAATAATAATAACTTATTTCCAAAAATCCTCCACCACACCCTTTCTTCTCTTGACTTTTCTTTTGACCAACTTATATGTATTATATATATTAACATATATACAACATATACATTCCATTTACACAATCATTTCCTTTGCAAAAACATATATACCTTTAATTCAAATCACACAACAATTGTATTAAAACTTCTAGGGCATATATTGGGATATTACATTGCATATTAAAATAAATTGAGTTTAGAAAGTAAAAACCTGCATTAGAGGCTCCATCAAATTGAGAGAGCATTTATTGAAGCTTACTGCCTACACCAATCTATGGTTTTGGATGAGCCAAGTGTGTTGATTCCTTGAAATTGTTTGTAAATTCCCTATTGTATTGCTACTGCCTCATTTAAAAGACCCAATCCCAACACTTCAATAATTAATTAACTTTTTATAGGCAACCTTCGGGCATCTTAAAATCCTGCTTATATTTGTATACATTAAACCTACACAACTTTAGAGAATCTGAATATGAAAATTGCGTACCATCTAGCCAATTGTAAAACCCCTCGGTTTTATAATATTTGAATCCGGGGGCAAAATGGTAATTTTGCGCTTGAGGGGCAAAATGGTCATTTTGCACCCTTATATTTTGTTTGAATGTATTTGGGTGATTTGGTGCTCTGTTTGATACTCGGGGCGATGTGACGGTCGTTTTGAGTATAATATTGTATTTTTGTGTTCGGGGGCATTTTGGTCATTTAAAATAATTACGGTGTTTAAATGGAATAAAAATATTTTTTTTATTTTAAAAATAAATACTGAAATCTATTTTGTGTTAAATTTAGTGAAGAGGGATTTAATTGTGAGTTTTAAGTTTGAGGGTGTGATTTTTAATGGTTAAATTGATATTTGAGGTTAATTTAAATTAAATAAATTGAAGTGGGATTAAAACACAATTTTAGGAAGTGTTTATGATATAAATAGACCCTAATCAGCTAGGTTTAGAGTTTGAGACACTCACAAAATCGGGTATTCAATTTAAGAGAGTTTTAGAGCAGAATTCGTAGCATCGTCGTTTTGATCCAGCCGCCCGAGGAAGTCGTTGTCGTTCGGCGAGTGAGCATCGGTCGTTCGGTGAGCCACGCGAGCGAAGCCTCCTGTCGTTTGGCGTGCTGTGTGCGTCGTTCGGCGTGTGGCCACTGGTTCTCGGCCTGTCGTTTTGCCTGGCTCCAGATTCAGTTTTCAACGTTTCTTTCATTTTTGAGGTTTTTCATTTATTTCTCTTCAATTCTAATTCGATCTTTTTCCACAATCACATTCTAGGGTGTTTTTAGGTCTGATAAAACATATTTTGCATCGGATTTAAATTTATTTTCTATTTTTAATTAATTTTCAAAGTGGGAAAAATCTGTAAGTGATTTTGATAGATCTAACGGTTTTTGATTTAATTAACATACTTACAGTAATAGATCACGCCTAAAATTTATTGTATCTTTTTCTAGGGTTTCTAAGGGATGCCTGTATATTTATTTTATATTTTTAGGATTCGTATTTTATTTTTAATTAAATTTTGAATTGGTATAATTTGCTGTCTGGATTTACTGAAAATTCCAGAAACTTTGATGAATTTTTATAAATCGTAGGTGATGGGTATAAGTCTGAAATTTTAGTATGTTCTGTATTCAGATGTTATTTACATATGGTAATTTTTGTAGATCCAGAATCATAATATTTGTTGAGTAAATAAATCATAGACCTGGTCACTACCAGAATGGATCTACTGGTCAGTCCATGTTGGGTTAATTGTTTGAGGGCTTTTTACGTACTGGATATTTACAAAATTTGGGTATGTTGTATTTTATGAAGTAAATTTAATGTTAAAAATATTTGGGGAATTTTTATATAATGTTGTGTACGTATTTATGCATATGTATCCTACTGCCCATTTTAGTAGTTATGGATCGGGCAGTATATCGCAAATCAATTTTGGGGGACTAAATCATTTTGTATGGACCTGAAATTTTGTACGGGGGTCTCTGGAAGGGTGAGGGACCTTCTGGAAATTTTCCAAAATTTTTAAACAGCAGGATTAATTTATATGAAATTTCCAAAATTACCCTTATTTCACTAAATACATCGATATGGTGGAAAAAAAACTAAGTTTCGCTTTTGGAAACACTTTGCTACGTTTACGTAAGACTTAGGGGTGAATGTTTTTGCATGAGTATGGTCTGCAATTTTAAATTAAATCATGAGTTTGTATGATGGTTGATTAAATGGTCAATTGGTTAGGAAAATGCATTAGGGGTAAAATGGTCATTTTATTGAATAATACTCGATTGACTGTTATTCATGGCATACATGGCATACATTACACTTCATGTGAGTGAGACGGATTCTGATGAATGATATTGTTGAATCGTATACTTAGGTGATAATAAGGTCGGTCCTCGGGATCAATAGGATCGAGGAGTTTGCTTATCTCAATAAGTCTGTATATCAGGTAAGTTCATGGGTGTGATTGTTTGTTTGTGATGTGCTGATGTTTGACTAACAAATGTATATATATATATATATTAAGCCTTTCTTATATAACTATTCTTTCTCTTTGGTATTATATTCCTTCAATACCCGAGCCTTTATATGAATGTTTAGGAGACAGAAAAACGTGCTTGTGAATGCTAATATTGTGAATATTATGTTGATGAAACTTTTCTTGTGTTGTGTGGTGGTATGTCATACGGGGACGGAGGATCAATTGTGGAAATACTGTAACTGTTATTGCATTTGTTTATGAGGTTAAAAACCTCCACTGTACTGATATTGATACTGAGGTTGTTATAAGGGTGGATTGTTATTGTTAATTATTACTGATACTGTAACTGTTATTGAGGAGGAATAAGGGAGGATGAATTATTGATATTGGTAGACCCCGACATACCACCTTGATTGAATTAATTGTATTTGAGTTACTTGATATTTATAAACTGCTTATATAGTTGTGTTTCTCTGCCTCACATGAACTTACTGAGCGCCTATATATAACGCTCACACCCCTATAGACTGATTTTGCAGGTTGAGGTCCACTGGTAGCATCAGTTGTTTATTTCCATTCTTTCGTTCTTTGGAATTCTAAAGCTAGTAAGTTAGTGGAGATGTTTCTTCCTTTATAGATTTCTGGATAATCTAAGGGCAGACTGAGTCTGAACCCGTTTCTTTGTAATAATGAGATTTAAACATTTGACCATTTTCAGTTAGACGGTATTGTTTTGGCATTGAATAATTAGAACACTTTATATATTGCTTTAGACTAATAGTTGAATTTATGAGCATAACTTACACTATTTTCCTTTAAGGCATGATCTAACTATTGTTATCTTAGGCTTTTATAGTTACACGTAAGTGTAACTGTACGCCGGTCACGGTCTCTAGTTGGGTCGTGACACCAATGTCAGTGCTCCTGTCCATTTTAGCATAAGCAATCACTCATATTGAATTGGCATGATCGAATTGCTCATATCGAATTGGCTCGGTTTGGGTCAACCATCTGACCAAGTTACCTTTTAATCAAATTATTTGAATTGAACACAATCAAAATATTAAATAATTGGCCATTCAAACTTCAAACATTAAATAATTATAATTTTTCAATTCCAATATTAAATAATTAGTAATCCAAATATTAAATAATTATAATTTATATTCCAAATATTTATAATTGGTTTATTTTGTTATCTATTATTAGATTTAGACTTGATCTGGCCTTGAATGAAAAAAATATATTGGGATTGGTACCAAAATTAAGGGTTTACAAAAAATACACATTACCTTATGTAGACCTTTAATTTTTGCCTTAAAACTAGTTTGATCTTGATTAATAGAGGCCTAGTCAAGTTTAGTCCATTCTCAATGGCTTAAACCTAGTTTAAATCTTTTTATTAAATTTGTCTAATTTTATAAGGCTTATAATAAGCCGATTCATTTTTTAAAGCCCTAAAATGGTTCGATCCAAGGTTTAATGGTTTTGTTTTTTTTTTAAAATTGATATGGGCATGTCCATATCGGATTTGGGATGTCCAATTCGATATGAACCATGACCATATCGAATTGATTGCTTTCCAATTGGATATGGAGATGTTCATATCAAATTGACACCCAATTGATATGAACATCACTCATATCGAATTGGAGCTTATCCAATTTGATATGACTCATATCAAATTGGACAAGCTCCAATTTGATATGAGTTAATTCTCATTTGAAATGGCCTACGATTTTGGTTCATGTCGAATTTAAATTGTTTTAATTCGATATGGATGTTGGTCCATATTGTATTAAACAGTTTTTAATTCGATATGGCCATAGTTTCATGTCAAACTTAAATTATTTTAATTCGATATGGTTACTATTTGAAACTTAACTTATTTTGGAAATCAAGATTAAGCTCAGATTAAGCTCGGTGTCTCCTGATTTTAACGTAATTTACTCTTATAAATAGGGAGCCGAAAAGTTAAATAGGGAGCCATAATTATCAAAGAGAGAATTATTAAGTGAAACAAGAGCAATTACAATTATTAAAAAGCAACAATAACTAAAGCAAAGAAAAGACACAGAATATCATTAAACAATATAAAGGCAGGCAGTAGCTACTATCTTTACTTTGCTCAATCAAAGTTTTGTATTGGTGCAGGCAGTAGCTTGGATCAATATTATTCGATTTGGTGGAGTCAACAATGGAGGTTTGAGTTCTTTATTTATTATTGTTTTAAATTTACAGTAGTTATTTTGTTTATTAAAATTATTTCTAGAATCATTGTAGCATTTAGTTTTCAATCATCATATGGCAGTAGCTTATAATTTATGTTAATCCTTTAAATTGTTATTATTTTCACAACAATTTGTTAGAACATTCAATAGCCAAACCACTAATAGTATTAAAATTGTTAGTTTCACCAAAAACCCTAATAATATATTGAATCCAATCTATTTTTGTTCCAAAATCCTAATCCATTAGGTTTAGTTTTAAATTAGATTAATCCAATCTATTTTGTTCCAAAATCCTAATCCATATGTCAAAAATCCTCGCTGACACCTTGGGTAACCATCTTTTCTTGACAAAAGGTTGAAGAACTTTGCAGCTTTGAAGCTCCACTTGCACGGAGAATGAACAAAACTGAGTAATGATGCTCCAAAAGTTCTAAATTATTAGAAGCAATTTTTTGTAGTAAAATTGTGTCACAATTATATTTCTGTAGAGTTTTAGGGTTATAAAATCCAATCCCTAGTCTAAAGGGACGGACCCTTATTTATAGGAGTCCAAAATCAACATTGTGCCACTGGCAGTGCGGACTAGCCACACTGGGCCATGTGCTTGCAAAATTATATTTTTTTAATATATAATAATAATTATATATTTTTCTTAATTTCCCCTTTTCCCAATTTGGTAGGCCAAGTACAAAATTAAGGGTTCACACACCCCAATATAACATATACCCATTTTTGTAGCAATTGATATTTTTCACCAGCATTCCAAGATTTTAAAATAATTTTTCTAGTTTGGTAGAAACTATCAAACATGTCATTTTCTTCAGGTAAAATCTCCTTGATAAATTGAATCCAATGATCAAAAGCCTTTTTTGACATATGCTGCTTAGGCTTCATGTTCAAACAGCGTGCCATGGTTGATAGCAAAGTATGTTTTTGACACTCGGGCCGCAACTATGTATACAATGATTTCAACAAATTATAAAACTATTGAGCTTCTAAGTTAGGAGCCTCCTCTACTGGTTCCTACTAGACATCACTAGATCCAACTCCAATAGTATCTGTCATGCCCCAGTTAAACACATTAGGTCCAACAACATCATATACCATTTGTTGATATGGATTTTCTAACACTGGCTCAAATGTACTATATTATTGTGGAACCAGTGGTTCGACAACATTTTCTTCACCATGCCTATTCCAAATGAAATAATCTGGTGCAAACCCCTATTTCACTAAATGGAAGTTCATTTCTTCTACTTCTTAAATTTCCTATGATAACATTTTGTGCATGGACCATAAATCTTATTCCTTGCTTATATCTCCTCTGACTTGACTCAAAATTAAAAAATCTTCTATCCAATTGATAAAAGTCATATTAAGAGTGCAATTTGGATTTAGCCAATGATACATCCAAGCATGAATTGTATTCATTTTCCCTATGCATACAAAAGGACAATGTAATTAAATATTACTCACTAAATCTCCTTATTTCTCCTACTTAAAGGGTAGGGCCCTAACCCATTCAGAAATACAATATATATCTTAATGAAAAACATGCAAGACTTTATACATTTTTGCATAAAATTTAGCAGCATTTCTCATAGGTTCTCTAAATGCACGACATCAAATATAATGAGTATTCAAAAAAGGGGAAATTTTGAATATTTATGCTATTTGATATGCACTTAAAGAATATATTTGGGAGAAATAATGCCAAAGTTTCTACAACACTTGTCAATAATTGTCTCGAATTTGTATTAATGGGTAATAGATATATATTGAAATTTCTGAACTGTCTGAATTGGACAATTCAGTGAGTTTCCTATTAAAATAAAATGAGTAACTCACCAAACGGGTACTAAGACTTATTTATATTATGTTTGTTCAATTAAAATGCATTTACATGTGAATCAAAATTTATATACAATTTCATTCAAAATTTCAAAATTCATTATCTATCAATATCACACCTTATACTACAATGACATTACATACAACTCAAACACTGTAACACCCCTAAATAGTCTATACACTTGACTATAAAGAGAAGGTACTAAAACACTTAGCTATAAACAACTCAAAAAGAACTTTGTTTCTTAAATAGGGACACGCCCTTATCAACCAAGGTTGACACGCTTATGTGTTGAAATTTAACATTGCCTCCTTAAACAAAAAGAAGCAACACAACCATGTCTAATAGACTGGCATACCCATGCATTGGGTTCTAATTTTTCCTTTATAAGAAAAAAATAAAATTTAACATTTCCCATGCACTAAATCCTCAAAGCCATTCAAATGCATCATTAACATTAAAAATTTAATTAAACATCTCAATATTAAGATAACCTGAAAACACATTAGTTCCATATATACATATAATGTATTCGTTGTAACATATAAAAGTTCTAGAATTATCTAAGTATATACATATATATAAACTAACCACACTAGCCCCAATATATACAACTGTCATTCCAATGTAATAATTATGCTATGTGAACAATTCGCAATACATTATACAAAATACTTCTTAAAAGACCTTTTGTGATGTAATTGATCTGAATCTCAGACTTTCACTCAGCACTCTCTACTCTGCTTGTTCGTTCTGCATGTTAGAAACAAATCTAACATGCTAAACAAAGCTTAGTGATGCTTGTGTATTTATAATATGAAAGAAAGAAAATAAGAAAGATAACTTCAATTATCATTTATAGAAGTAATAAAAATCATCACTTTAGAGCTTAAATAGAAATTTGACAAGTTTGTATGTTCAATACACTCAACATAAGGAAATTCTATTGTCAATAACTCTAACAAATTTTGACCACATTAGCAAATTGTTCACTTCTTATGCAATTCTTCTTGAGTTGCCCATACACACTAAATTTAAACCTTAGATTCGAATAAAGGGTCATTGGTGGTAAATTAATGTCACTATCAATAATATAACCAAAGGCCCACTATTAATGTAATGTGTCCACTTTTGGCAAGTATGCCCACTATCACTGTTGACACTTTGTGTCTGCTGATGGCACGGAGTGCCCACTATCACTATGGATATCCACCCTCTGGCTAGCCATTCAATCCCAAGCTAGGTCTAATATCAGTATGATTCAGACAATTCATCATTCATTCATTTCAAATTTAGCATTCAATTACACATCACTTTAATAAATAATACTTCAAACCTTATTTAACACTTTTAAGGTTCTTAGGTTTCTTGCAAACTAACTCATAGACATTTTCCAAAATTCTAACTTTTCAAATTGATGATCTTGCATACTTTGAGAAAAAACTTATGTTGTAAATATTAGTTGAAAAAAGAAGTTGCATTAAAATAAGAAATGAAGTATATTAAGGATGAAAAAGAAGAAAATTAGGCTTACAGAGCAGACATGAGCATGCCTAGGAAATCCACATGCCCGCGCATACCAAAACATTACTAGAATTAAAGTTACACATGCTAAAAAATCCATATGGCCATGTGAAATTATCCACACATCTATGTGTTTGAAAACCTTACTGGAACTAAAAGTTACAGAGGTCGAAAAATCTACACGGCCGTGTGGAATGATCCACACGGCCGTGTGGAATGATCCACACGCCTGTGTGTTTTTTCCATACTCCTCCAAACACAAAAATTCATCTTTTAGTAGGCTAAAAGCCACTCCCACCTTCATTGTAAGTAAAAATCAACATGAAAACACTTAAACATAGTAGCATAACCTAAAAAGCAACATTTCTCATAAAATAGGGTTTATACCCAACTTCTATACAAAATCACTATCAATCAACTTTCTAGCAATTGACTCAATCAAAATGATTCTACTAACTTATATGAGCATTAAAAATACAAAAAAAATATAAAATTTCAATTATAAATACACAAGCACTTACTGTTGCGCTCTACTTAATACTACTACAAGCGACACTCACAAGTATACAAGGTAGTTATAGTAAATGGTGGACCGCCCCAAGGTTGTCTCACAAGGAAGGTGTTTGTTTATAATATTTTGATTGAAATAAATAATTTAAAGATTGAGAGTGTTGTGTTGAAATGTGAAAAGTAATTAAAACTTAGAAGTGAAACGAGTAATGGTCGTGCAAGATTAATTTATATTCTTGGAATGCTTCCTGGGTTTTGTAGGTCAATTTGATCAAAGCTTAATTCTTAATTATGCATTAACATAACCTTATAACTTAATTTCCTCCTTAATATAAATTAGCAATTATTAATTCATTAGTTCTCTCATTCTTGAATTAACAAAAAACCAATTAACTTAACTAAAAAATTAAGTACACCCTAGAACTTATATTTCTAAATCGTTCTTAGGGTAGTTGATTGCATAGTTTCAACATCAAATTTCACCCCTCGATCATTCATTCAATATGAATAGATCAATAGATGGCCACTCTATCAACCAAATATATAATCTAATGAAAATAACTTATAACAAGTTATATTAATGGAAATGTTGAATCAAGTCATTTAATCAAATCTACTACAAACCCTAGGCGTGATTAATTTGGCTCATCATCAATTCAAAGTAAAAATTCATCTCAATATAATTTAACTCACAAATATTCATTGAAGTATTATTGTATACAACAACAAAATCTGAAAAATAAATTAATTAAGAGAATGGAAAAATCCCTTGAAAATGCCAAGAGTTGAAACTTTTTGTTCTCCCTTCTAACTCAATTTGAATGTGATGAAGAACTCCCAAGCCCTCTTAAGAGCTTGTTCAAGAACTACCCAATCACTATCCCAAAAAAATATTAAAGAAACTTGTTTATGGAAGAAAATGAAGATGAAAAGAAGTTGGAGATGGTGAAGAAGATATGGTCCTTGTCAATAAGAATAAGAACAAGAATGGAAAGAAGAATTGTTCCCAAAAATGCATAGTCCTCCCCTTTTTTCCATCCCCTCTTCCAATTATTCTTAAGTGCTAAGACAAAGAGAATTTTGCTTTCCAACTCACATCCATACTCACTTTCATTTTTTCCCTCTTTTTTATTCTTAAACCTTTCTTTCCATCAAAACAACTCACCTTTTTCACTTCTTTATTTTTCTTTAAGAAACATTCCTTGTTGTCTCCTATCTTGTCCCTCAAATCATATAAAAAAACAAACAAGGAATTTCTCTCAAACACAGCCAAGTCAGTTTGGTCTTGGTCGTGTCTCTCAATTTTTCCTTGGATACGACCAAGTCATGTGCCTTTGTCCAACA
Source organism: Garcia nutans (assembly GCA_947685225.1). Taxonomy (NCBI): domain Eukaryota; kingdom Viridiplantae; phylum Streptophyta; class Magnoliopsida; order Malpighiales; family Euphorbiaceae; genus Garcia; species Garcia nutans. Next base: position 21,526,627 of record CANTUV010000007.1, on the reverse strand, counting down.
CTATTTATCATACATGTTTGTTGTGTGGAGTGACATGGCCATTGACATGGCTGTGTCTCATGGCTGTGTCTTCTTCTGCCTTTTCTTGCTTATTTTTCTCTTGAGGTGGGACACAGCCAAGTCAGTGGGTGTCTAGTTCTGCTATTTGATATCAATTTCCTTTCTTATAAAAAAACATGGCAGAGCTCATATTTGTCACTAGCCATGTCATGTGACATGACCAGTGACACGACCCAAGATGGTTTCTTATGTTCAGTTCTGCCTTTGATTCACTTCTCATCTTATAAAAGACATGGCCAACGTCCCATTTGTCATTGCCATGTCATTTGACACGTCTAAGACATGTGGATGTGTCACAATCTGCCAAATTTTCCTTTTTTTCTCATGAGGGTCATGGCCAGGTCAGTAGCCATAACTTGGCCATGTTCAATGCCTTTTCCTCCAAAGTGGCTTCAACAAGTGAATTAAAACTCCATTTTGCGCAAGTTAATGCTTCAACCTACATCATAAAATTTCAAGCAAACTTAAATACACATTTTAGGAAAAATTCACTAGAAAGCTAATAAAATTACCCTAAAAATACACACATAATTGATCATAACAACTACCCCACACTTAATACTTTGCTTGTCCCCAAGTAAAGTTAAAAATAAAATAGAACAGGATAATCAAGTTTAATAGTCATAAGAATATATTAAGACTCCCTTTTCCTTATATCTACAATCAATATCAAATCAAATAAAATTAACACTTATGTAATTCAGTGGTCTTCCATGCATACCAAAGGTTGTCACTCCCTCATTGACTCTTTTAAGAATTTTAATAAGGTAGTGTTTACACTCCTAACCTTCAATGAAAGATTATAACCATAGGCTTGATTAGTAATCAAATCTCCACCACTTAATTTGAATCAAGCATCAATTTTAAGGTCTTTTCGTTTGGCTACAATGGGCTTTGAGGTAAAGGTATGACATTTGGGAATGTGAGCTAGTCATTAAGTTCAAAAGCACATCAAAAATGAACTAACCAAACATACATGTGACCGAACAATCTCAAAACAACCTTTACTCAATTAGCACATGCTGCTAGAATACCCTTTGCAAAAGAATTTAGAATCCTATCATTTTATTGGAAGGATCATCACAGAGCTTCCAACCTTAGCTATAAGAACAATAATTTCTAATATTTTTTATTTTTTATTTTTTTTACTATTGCAAAAACATAAGGAAGAAGAAAATCTAATAAAGAAACAAAGTAATTACAAAGAGTTTATTTGCAACTTTCAACCCACTAAATTTGACACAACAACTCAATCACTTAAGCTCTTAAAATGCTCTTGATCCTAATAAAAGGGTGAGAGTTAGAACAAAATGGTTCAAGGCTATTGATGTTATGAAAAAGAAAGAAAAGGGAAAATAAAATAGGCTCAAAATTGGCTAACTACAGTCGTATATAAGGTTGGCCTTTTTAAGCTAAAATGGGTACATCTAATTGCGTTAATCATATTGATTGCCTAATTGAAATTTTTATATGGTCTCAAAATGCATATCGAAGTAAGTGCTAGCAATTTATCAATCAATAATGTTCACACAGAAAGAATAATAAATTGGTATCCAACTTAAGAGGCTTAATTTTCTCATAAGTTAAAAGGTAATGCAAGGAATATCCATCCAAATTAATAATAAGCACCAATTTTATCCAATTCTCAGTTTGATGCATCAAAAATTCAAAGGTCACCTATCAACAATCTTATAATAATTAAAATTTTCAACATTCCAAAAAACAAAGCAGCTTCAACAAAAGCAAACAAAAGTAAGTTTTAAGTAAAACTTTGCACCCCACACTTAAGGGTTCACATATTCCCCAATGCGAGTTTGCACAATATGAAAGGGCAAAGTTAGGTAAAACCTATATTTCATTATTCCATAGTGTGCAACAAAATGCTACTTCCTCCTTACCAACAACAAAAATTAATTGGTCCAAAAAAATAACGATAAATAAAAGATAACAAAACATAATGTTTTAATAACTTAAAACAGTAACTAAAAACAATAACTAAAACATCCAACAACTAAAAATGAGTAAAAAAAATTGAGCTTTCAATAAGTTAAAGCTAGTCAAAGCTATGCGGTGGGGGTTGTGATGATGATGCAATCGAGGGATGAAGGCTAAGAATCTTGGCTAGATTACTGTTGATGAGCTCCTATTGGTTGAATCGAGTGAATTTTCCAGAACTGGGGCATCATTATCCAAATCGAGTGAATCAAAATTAGATTCCTCATCAACTCTTTGTCTCTTTTATCAGTCCCTTTGTGTGCTTGGCTCACCACTCTTGGTTATCGTACATATTTTCCCAAAATCCTGTGCATGTTGCAAGTGTTTGGATTGAAGTCACTATCAAGCGCCATGGCAAGGGTGGTTACCAATCCTCTATTACAAATTGCACCCTTTTTCTTATTAGCCACATTATCAAACATATCATCTAACCAATATCCAGTGCTCACAAGTGTAGCATTATTAGCACAATCCAAGAAAAATAGCTCGCTAAGTTCGACTACCCTAGGACTTTCCTTTCTAGCAAAGAACCAACAAGACATTAATCGGTGCAAGTATCTAATATGGGGTTTATCAATTTAGTTGCTTTGGCCGATTTAGCCACATAAGTTTCACCAGATCCTAATGCGCCCCACGCAAATTGTTGCTTAAAGTCCTTGGGTACAATTTTTCCCCCTCTTGTTTAAAACCAAATATGTCATTCAAGTGCTCAATATCAATGATATATGATCTCCTATTCAATTTGAATCCTACCAAGTAGAAAGCTTAGATTCATTTCTTTCTACTTTAATAGAGGAAAGAAACTCAATTGTTAGCTCTTGAAATTGTAATGGTTTAAGGGTAATGAATCTCTCCCATCATAGGTTTTGCACATACATAGTGAAATTCTCCCTAATTTGTAAAGCATTGAGAGATTCATTGCTAATATACCTCATAGGGAAGAATCCCCTAGCTTGAAGGGCCATTCTTCTTAAAGAAGATGAAGAAGATGATGGAGGTTGCTTTCTTCTATGGTGAGACACCATCTTTGTCCTTAGCATCTTCAGATTTTATAAAATTTAAAGCTTTGTGATGATTTGTTTGGGTTTTTAGGAAGAAATATGGAAGATTTGATGGGAAAAAAAATGAGTTTTTAGGTTGGGTATGGGTTTGGCCGTGTGAGGGAGGCGAGGTTTGAGAGGGAAAATGGTGTTTAGGGTTTATATGAGAGAGAAAATGGGGAAGAAGATCGGGTTTTTAAAAGTTAAAAATGAATGACGCGGCCAAGTTGCACTTGTCTTGGACGTGTCATGGGTGTTTGGAGAGGACATGGCCAAGAATAAGGCCGTGATCAAATACCGTTTTCCATTTTGTGAATCTGGGTTTTGGTGGTTGTTGAGTGACACTATTTAAGAAGTGTCATTTGCTTGGCTGTGTCTCTGAGTGTGCCTCAATCTGCCCAATTTTTTTAAATCTTTTTCCTTCATTTTCTTCTCCTGAAACTCAATTACACAAAAATACCTATCAGAGCACCCATTCCATTCAATTTATTAACAACTTTCACACACGAAAAAATGGAAATTTAGAAATCTAAAAAACAAAAATTTAATTAAGAAGAGAAATACAAACCGATGGATTGCCTCCCATTGAGCGCTTCTTTAACATCATATAGCTAGATGCAATTGTCCTAGGCATCAACAAGTGCCATGATTTTAATGGCTCTTGCAATCTCAAGCTCATCCAAATATGGTTTCACCCTTTGGCCATTTACCTTGAAAGTCTCTTAGGTTTTTAAATTCATCAACTCAATAACTCCATATGGGAAGGTTTGAACAACTTGGAATGGACCACTCCAACGAGACTTCAGCTTTTAGGAAAAAGCATTATCCTTGAATTGAATAAAATGACTTTCATTTTTTGTTCAGAAGTCCTTCTGAGGATCATTTTGTCATGCATTGTCTTAGTTCTTTCCTTGGAAATCCTTAAACTTTCATAGGCTTCATTTTTAAGCTCATATAGCTTAGAATTTGTAACATTCTTTGCTTTGTCACCCCTTTTAAGTCCACATTCATGGCCTTGATCACCCAATAGGCTTTATGCTCTAATTCCACCTGCAGGTGCCTTGCCAAAGACTAGACGATATGGACTCATTCCAGAAGGTATTTTAAAAGCTGTTCCTATATGCCCAAAGTGCTTCTAGAAAAGCACATTGCCCAATCCTTCCTACTTACACTCACTATTTTCTTTAAAATTCCCTTGATATATTTATTGGAGATTTTTGCTTGGCCGAATGTTTGGGGATGGTAGGGAGTTGCCACTTTATGTCGAATGCCTATCTTGGTCATTAGCTTTTCAAACCACTTATTACAAAAGTGGCTTCCTCCGTCACTGACTATCGCTTTAGAGATTCCAAACCTGCCTAAGATGTATTCCTTTAAAAATTTCAAAACAATATTAGAATCAATAGTCCTAGTGGGGATAGCCTCCACCACTAGGACACATAATCCACTATAAGAAGGATATAATCAAACCCAAAAGATTTGGGAAATGGCCCCATGAAATCAATTATCCATTCATCAAAAATTTCAACCATAACAAAAATATTAAGAGGCATTTCATTTCTCTTGCTTATATTTCCTACTCTTTGATATTTGTCACATCTTATGCAAAAATTATAAGCATCTTCAAAAAGGGGAGGGCAATACAAACCACTTTGCAAAATTTTCTCGGTGATCTTCTTACCTCCAAAATGCCCTCCACAATACAGGTTGTGGAAAATTGAATTACCTGTAATTGTTCCTCCTATGGCACACTATCATTTGATGATCTCATCCCTACAGATTATAAAGAAACATGGCTCATCGTAAAAATAGTACTTGCAAGAGGTTAGAAACCTCTTCTTTTCCTGAAAATTCAAGTCTTTCCTTACAACACCACAAGAAAGATAATTAGCAATATCAGCATACCATAGTACTTGTGTTATGGCAAACAAGTGTTCATCAGGAAATTTTTCAAAAGCATTCTCAAAGGTAATTTATGCATCATCATCCTTAAAGAGTAACCTAGAAAGATGGTTAGCCACTACATTTTCACTGCATTTCCTATCTTTGATTTCTACATCAAACTCTTGCAACATAAGAACCGACCTAATGAGCCTAGGTTTAACTTGTAGTTTAGTCAATAGGTATTTCAAAAACGTATGATTAGAAAATACAATGACTTTAGAGCCTATCAAATAAGATCTAAATTTATCAAGTGTAAATACCACAGCTAACATCTCTCGCTCAGTAGTTGTGTAATTTACCTGTGCATCATTCAAAGATAAACTTGCATAATAAATCACACAGAAGAGTTTATTTGTCCTTTGTCCTAGCACAACTCCTATAGCATAATTTGAAGCATCACACATAATGTTAAAAGGCAAGTCCTAATCAAGAGTAACAATCACAAGGGTAGAAGTTAAATTTTCTTTCAGGATGTTAAAAGCTTCTAAGCACTTATCATCAAAGATGAATGGAATATCTTTTCTAAGAAAATGACACAAAGGACGTAAAATTTTGAAAAGTCCTTTATGAATCATCTATAATATCCAGCATGTCCCAAAAAATTCTGATCCCTTTAATAGATGTGGGAAGTGGCAAATTAGCAATCAAGTCAATTTTGGCTTTATCCACCTCAATGCCCTTACTATATACAACATGCCCTAAAACTATACCATGATCTACCATAAAATGACTCTTCTCCTAGCTTAAGGTTAAATTACATTCAATACACCTTTGAAGTACAAGAGTTAATTTATCCAAACAATCATCAAAGGAAGGGCCAAAATAGAAAAATATCCATAAACACCTCCATGAATTTATCCAACATATCAGAAAAGATAAAAAGCATGCATCATTGAAAAGTGTTTGGTGCATTGCAAAGTTCAAATAGCATCCTTCGAAAAGCAAATGTTCTTAAAGGATAAGTGAAAGTCATCTTGGGCTGATCCTCCGGTGCTATAGGGACTTGGTACTAACCTAAAATACCATCAAGAAAATAATAAAAAGCATGCCCAGATAATCTATCAAGCATCTGATCAATAAATGGTAAAGGAAAATGATCTTTGTTAGTGACATTATTTAATTTCTTATAATCTATGCACATTCGCCATCTGGTCTGAGTTCATGTATGTACCAACTCTCCTTCTCATTTTGGATCATGGTTAAACCTGCTTTCTTTAGGACCATATGCACAGGGCTAACTCATTAACTATCAGCAATGGGGGTAAATTACCCCCTTCATCGAGCAGTTTAAGAACCTCCTTTTTTACTACCTCACCCATATTCAGATTGAGCCTTCTCTAAGCTTCCCTTACTGGTTTAGCTCCTTTCTCTAAAATTATTTTATGCATACATATAGAAGGACTATTACCCTAGATATCACTCAATCCCCAACCAATAGCTTTCTTAAGTTTCTTTAGTACTCTCACAAGTTTCTCTTCTTGTTCACCATTGAGAGTCACAGAAATTATCACTGGTTGTATGTTGCTCTCCCCAAGAAAAACATACTTCAAATGCTTTAAGAGTTCTTTAAGTTCAACCACTTTTGGTTGAATCTCCTCTTACTCAATCTCAAGTTCTCTTTCATTACTATCATCATACAACATGGACTTACATTCTTCAATTTCTACATTAGAAATTCCAACTTCTTCACCAAAAATTAAGGCCATCTCAAGCTTGTCTTTACTTCTTTCCTACAAGAAAACGTTTTCAATAGAAAGATCAGTATAATCAATAAAAGAGCATACACAATAGTAGTGGGAACAGGGGAAGTGTTAAAAATTGAAAATTCTACAGTTTATCCTAAAACAATCACGGTTAATTTTCCATTTCTAACATCAATCAAAGTATTAGTTGTATCCATAAAAGGCCTTCCTAGCAAAACTATGTGTTTAAAATCTTTAGGGATTTCTTCCCCCATATCTAAGACAATGAAATGAACAGGAAAAATTAAACCTCCTACATGAACTAGAACATCCTTTATGACTCCCTTAAGATATATAAGAGTTCTATCTATAAGCTGCAACACCATTCTAGTTGGTTTAAGTTTCCTTAGCTCTAATTTCAAACAAATGGAATATGGCATCAAATTTATGCTATTTCCATGGTCACACATGCCAGTAGTTTCCTTCCCATTTTCCATAGAGATATTAACTGTAAAATTTCCAGGATCCTTTAGTTTAAGAGGCAACTTGTGTTGTAAAATAGTATTTGTTACTTCTGAAACTATTACCTTTTCTTTCAATTCACACCTTTTCATTTTAGAGTTTAGTTACTTGAAGAATTTGGCATAAGCTTGCATATTTTTAATCACATCAAGTAAGGGGAGATTTATACTTAACTTTGAGAGCATGTTATAAATTTAAAAAAATTATTTATCTTGCTTCTCATATTTTATCCTGCTTGGGAAAGGAATTGGCGGTCTGTAAGGATTTGGAGATTTGTGTAACTATGGTGAAGTGGATGCCCTTAAGCTCTCCTCTTCCTTCTATTCACTTTCTTGAGCTTGTCTTGTTTGCATTTCCTCATCATTTTCTTGAATTGTACCTGTATCCAAAGAATCAATAATTTTGTTATCAATAACCTCACCACTTCTCAAGACCGTGGTTGCCTTAGTTTTCTCTGATTGACATGGAAATTCTCCTTTTTGATGAGCTTGAAGTTGGTTAGCCAATTGACCAACTTGTGTTGCAACCTTCTTCAAAGATGCTTCCAAAGAGTTAAACCTTTTGTTATTCAATTATTGATTTTGTGTGCTTACTTGAATGAAAGAATTCAATTTTTCTTCCATTGCAGGTTTCTTCGGTTGATCTAGATTTGAAGTTTACCCTTGGAAGTTAGGTCCTTTTTGATAGGGTTAAAATGATTATTGAGGAAAAACTTGTTGCTAAATTTTTAATGAAAAATTTGGGAGGTTTCTCCAATCGAGGTTATAAGAAATTGAATATGGGTCATTCCTACCCCTTTATTGGAAACCTTCAAAGGCCTATACTTGCTCTTTCCCTTCTTGGAATTGATCAAAGCTTGAAGGGCACATATTTGTATTATGACCTACAACATCACATGATGCACATGTTTTTTGACTTGACATAGGCAAGTTTCCTCTAGCATTTGGTAATTTTACTTGCCTTGTCAAGTCTGCTATATGTCTTGCCATTTCTGGATTTGCATTTAACTCAAAGGCTCCTCTATGCCTTTCTACAATACTCTTCTATTGCAAATTTGTTGCCAACATTTCAAATAAGCTCGCCATTTCAGCAGCTTTTTTTTCACCCATTGCACCCCTGTTGCATTATCCGCTGTATTTTGGCTTTACTGAGTGAGCCCATCATAAAAGAATTGATTGAGCAATTATTGTGAATAATAATGATGAGGGCGTTAAAGCAACAAAGATTTGAAGTGATCCCATGCCTCATGAAATGGTTCTCCATTCAATTGGGTGAACGTTACAACACCCCCTGTAACACCCCCACATCCAATACATACACACTACATACACCACAATGTAGTATACATGCATCGAATATAGGAATGCTACGAATTTCTTAACATTCAAAAACATTTCCAATGATACTATAATCTTTCTCATTATACATTATAGAAAATAAGTAATTAACTTATAATATAAAAACAAAATAGATATATATATATATATATATTTACTTAATACGCAGCGGAATTTAGAACTATTTACATATAGGAAAACATTTAAATATTTATATTTACAAATGTACATATATTCACATTATAAACAATACTTTACAAAATATTAAAAGAGTTATACATGATTGGCAAATCTTCTCTGATCTTTAAGTCCCAAAATCAACTCTTCAATGTCTACTCTCACTCGGCCTCGATGAGCTCTCGGGTTCAACTCTATCAACTCTATCACCTGCGCGATCAACACTATCGCGCTAAGCCAAGGGCTTAGTAGTACAAAACATGCTAACATTATGCTTGAATGCTATGCAATGTCACACATTCCATTAATATCAACATCATAAGTGAAAAGCTAACATCAAACCTTTGCCTTTCACAAATCATAATCATATAAGCATATCACATCTCAAAGTCCTTTCATGAATTTCATAATTTAATTATTTTGCCATCAATGAATCACATATAAACAAAGACAAGCATGGGCCCAAAACACACTAATATGCCATTCAATTTTCAGAGTTAATGCTTTGGTTTTATCACATTTATCATTATCACATATACCCAACTAGGCTTCAAGGATTAGGTTCAACCAAGCTTCAAGGGGAACAAAGCATGCTAAGTCTCAACCTAACTTGGCTTCAAGAACCAAACCCAACCTAGCTTCAAGGTTGTAACATCTCAATTAGGCTTCAAGTACTAGACCCAACCAAGCTTCAAGGGGAGTAAAACATGTTAAACTTCAACCCAACTTGGCTTCAAGGATCAAGCCCAACCTAACTTCAAGAGATTGTTACTATCATTAGGCATGCCACCAACAACAAACTCTGAAAATAGAATAACACATTAGCCACACAACTCATTCATTAATTTGTTATCAATTTCATTCTCAAATGAATTAACATAGCCAATCACAATGGCTTTATATTCCATTTCATCTCCATTCACATCATAGCATTTCAATCTTTCATATACACAATCATTTGCATCATCATGTCATTCACATTATTCATATATATATATATCATCATTGATATAAACATAACAACACACATTACTCATATAAATTAACAATGTAATAATGCCACATTTGTACTTACATACAATCATATAGGTTTTGAACTTACCTTAAAAGCAAATCACACCACTCTTAACAATTCCTTGTTCAAGATTCTTCTACTTCTTAAATCAATGATCAATCACTATCTTCAAGACCTAAATCAAAAGTAATAGCATATACTTACTTAGGGATACACAAGAGATAATCCAATTAGGAATTAATTAGGGCAAACCCTAACCCTGACACGCTCACCCACACGGGCGTGTCTATGACCGTGCCCTAACTCCACAACACAGAAGCATTTACACGCTCAACAACATGGGCATGTTCCTGGGCGTGTAAATTCTCAAATCTTACAGTAGCTATGACACGCTCAATAACACGGGCGTGTTACTGATCGTGTCAAACCTACTGCCTCTAACAAAATTGACATGCCTAAAAACCCTGAACGTGCTCATGGGCGTGTCCGGCCACAAATTAAGACTCCGATCAAAACAACCAAACACTCAACAACACACTTCTATTCCTTAACATCCACTTCAACCAATCTTCACAAAACATACCCAAAAACCCTTGCAACAACACCAAAACAAACCAAAACACATATATCAAACACAAAACACAAAATCATCTCAAAACCCTCACCACATATACAACATCATCTCTTCCAACCACTTACTCTTTTCTTCAATCCATCCTCAAAATCCATCATCAAATCAACCAAACACTTCTAAACATCTCACAAACAAACAACACACTCTTAAAATCATCTATCAAATCCAAATATCATTTCAAATAAACAAAGATATCAAAAGAGAACTTACCAAAGTTATAAAACTTCTTGAATCAACAACTGGATCACTTGGATTTCCTTCAATTTGAGCTTAGCACATCAAATCCTCTCTTGCTCTCTCTTTCCCTTTGTTAGCCGACCAAACAATGCAAAGAAAAGAAGAAGAAGAAGATGATCCACGGCAAAGAGAAGGAAAGAAAAATGAGAAGCCCAAAGTCAAATTCCCTTTTTCCTTAAAACTCTCTCATCCAAGTAATTAAAATATTAAACAATTCAAATAAACCTCCTCCATTCATTAATTCCTTATTAATTAATTATAAATTCAAACACAAACAAATATCTTCTTCCACTATCTCCATTCTTTTACTTTCCATTGACCTAGGTATATGTTATATATATTCTAATATACGTCACATATACACTCTCTTTAAAGAACCTTTTCTCTTTAAATAAAACATATACATTCAATCCAATATACAACAACAACATAATCAAAACTTTTAGGGCATGCATTGGGATATTACAATTCTCCCCCTCTAAAAAGAAATTTCGCCCTCGAAATTACCTGATATCAAGTCCGAAACAATTGAGGATATTGCTCTCGCATTGTTTGCTCACTTTCCCAAGTTGCCTCTTCCTTTGCATGATTCTTCCACAATATCTTCACAAGTGGCACTTTCTTATTTCTCAATTCCTTCACTTCACGTGCCAAGACAGCAATTGGTTCCTCTTCAAATGTCAAATCAGGACTTACTTCGATAGATTCAATTGGCAACACATGTGATGGATCAGATCTGTATCTCCTCAACATAGAAACATGGAATACATTATGGATCCTATCCAACTCAGGTGGCAAAGCAAGTCGATAAGCAACTGGCCCAACTCTTTCCAAAACTTCATACGGTCCAATGAAACGAGGACTCAGCTTTCCTTTTCGACCAAACCTCAAAATCTTTTTCCAAGGAGACACTTTCAAAAATACTTTATCTCCCACATTATATTTTATGTCCCTCCTTTTCAAATCTGAATAAGACTTCTGTCGGTCTGAAGCTGCTTTTAACCTATCTCGAATCACTTTCACTTTCTCTTCAGTCTCTTTAACCAAATCAGGACCAATTATCTTACCTTCACCAAGTTCATTCCAACATAGAGGTGTCCTACACCTTCTACCATACAATGCTTCAAATGGTGCCATACTAATGCTAGATTGATGACTGTTATTGTATGCAAATTCTACAAGTGGTAAGAATCTATCCCAACCTCCAGAGAAATCAATGACACAACTTCTCAACATCTCTTCAATAATCTGTATCACTCTCTCTGACTGTCCATCTGTCTGTGGATGAAAAGCAGTACTGAAGTGTAATCGAGAACCCAAAACACCATGTAAACTCTTCCAAAACCTGAAAGTAAATCGGGGATCTCAATCAGACACTATAGAAGTTGGAACACCATGCAACTTCACAATCTCATGGATATACAGCTCAGCTAACCTTTCCAAAGAGTAATCCATCCGAACTGGAAGAAAATGAGCTGTCTTCGTCAACCTATCAACAATCACCCAAATAGCATCATGCTTTCTTTGTGTCAATGGCAAACCAGACACGAAATCCATGGTTACTCTATCCCATTTCCATTCAGGCACTGCTAAAGGTTGAAGTAACCCTGTTGGAACTTGATGCTCTGCTTTTACCTTCTGACAGATGAGACATCTGAATACAAAATCAGCAATGTCACTCTTCAAACCAAACCACCAGTAATGTTGTTTCAAATCATGATACATCTTGGTATTGCCCGGATGCATAGCAAATACTGATTGATGAGCTTCCTCTAAAATGATCCTTCTCAAATTAACATCATCGGGTACACACAATCTGTTCTTGAACCACAAACTCCCATCATCTTTCACAACAAAATCTCTACTCCTCCCATTCCTACAATCTGAAATAATCTTTTGAATCTTCTCATCCACCAATTGAGCTTCTTTAATCTGCTCCAACAATACTGGTTTTAAATGCAACTGTGCCAACAATGCACCATCATCACAAGATACAAAACTAGCACACAATGCTCTCAACTCAACAAGCAACGAGAGCGAATAAACAGTCAAACCTGCTAAAGACTTCCGACTCAAGGCATCAGCAACAACATTTGCTTTACCCGGATGATAATCAATCAAACAGTCGTAGTCTTTAATCAATTCCAACCATCTCCTTTGTCGAAGATTAAGCTCTTTTTGGACACCCAAATACTTTAAACTTTTATGATCAGTGTAGATAAAACATTTCTCCCCAAACAAATAGTGTCGCCAAATCTTCAATGCAAACACAATGGCTGCCAACTCTAAATCATGGGTCGGATAATTTAGCTCATGCGGTTTCAACTGTCGAGAAGCATAAGGTATAACTTTACCTTCTTGCATCAGAACACAACCCAAACCCCTATGTGAAGCATCACTATAAATCACATATGGTTTATCTTCCACAGGTAAAGTAAGAACAGGCGCTTGAGTCAACATTTCTTTCAACTGATCGAAACTAGCCTGACACTGATCTGTCCACACAAATCTAACTCCCTTTCGAAGCAATCTGGTAAGTGGAGTTGTAACACCCCCATATCCAATGCACACACACTACAACCACAACAATGTAGCATAAGTGCACCAAACATAGGGATGCTACGGTTCTCTTAACATTCAAAACACTTTAAAACTTGATACAATACCTTTATCATTATACATTATAGAAAAGTAGATCATTTACTTATAAAACAAAACATATTAGTTATATATATATATTTAAATATTACACAGCGGAAGTTATAAAATATTTACATATTTGTATATTAAACATTTCTTTTCAAAATATAAAGAAGCATACATGATTGGCAAGTTTGCTCTGATCTTTAAGTTCCCAAAATGAATTCTTCAAGGTCTACTCTCACTTGGTCTTGATGAATTCTCGGGTTCAACTCTATCAACTCTATTACCTGCGCGATTAAACACTATCGCGCTAAGCCAAGGGCTTAGTAAGATAAAACATGCAATGGATATGCTTTAATGCAATACAATGTCAATTCTAATTCATATCATATATGTAACAACATAGATGCAAAGCTAACAACATCCCTTTACATTTTATAATCAACATACATTTATGCATATCACATTTCAACATCATTGCATATACTTCATTATTTAATCATTTAACCATCCATAAACAACAATAAACAAATCATGACTCTCATTAAACAAAGACAAGCATTGGGCCCAAGACACACTAATATGCCATTCAATTTTCAGAGTTAATGCTTTGGTTTGTTATCACATTTATCAATATCATATACCCAACTAGGCTTCAAGGATTAAGTTCAACCAAGCTTCAAGGGGAGCAAAGCATGCTAAGCTTCAACCCAACTTGGCTTCAAGAACTAACCCAACCTAGCTTCAAGGGTGGTAACATCTCAAATAGGCTTCAAGGATTCAATCCAACCTAACTTCAAGAGATTGTTACACTTATTAGGCATGCCACCAACAACCAACTCTGAAAATGGAATAACACATTAGCCACACAATTCATTTATTATTCAATTATCATTTTCATTCTCAATTCTTAACATCATGTAGGCAAACATGCCTTATTTCTTTCAATCACATCATCATAGCCAATAACAATGGCTTCACATTTCATTTCACAATATAACACTTCATTATTCAAGTGTATATTTATCTCATCCATGATCACATTATATCTCACATAGCATCATTCATAAATATCAACATTTCATTCCACATTACTCATGAAACACATTACCATTCACAATGCATAACATAACATTGTTCAATCTCAACAATGTAAGAACAATTTATATTATTCATAGCTTTAGGATCATCCACAAGTGTTTGATTAAGTCATTCCTTGGTTTAAGTATGTTTAAATGTTTATGTTTAGGTTTAGAGACCAAACTACCTTTGAAGAATCCAAACCATGCAAAAAGAGAACCAAGAAATCAAACAATATCCAACTCATTTGAGGGACACGCCCAGCCCACTTGAGGAACACGGCCGTGTCTTTAAAAATAAAAGAGGCAGTAGCCAACACAAATAAATGACACGGGCGTGTCTCTTCATGGCTTCTGGCCGTGACACCCATGCACATAACCTTAACTAAAACCAACACTTTCTCAATTGCACTCAAACACAATATTCATCATATAACATGTTTCAAATGAACATAATCAATGTTCTAAACACATATTCACCACAAGAATTACTTCACAACACATTATTATAACAATTAAACACACATCATCTCAAAACACTAAAATCACCATCCTTCTCCACCTTTCAAAATCAACATTTACCACTTCCAACAACTACACCTATTTAAACTATTAACTTAAAACCAATTTAACACTTGAGAACAAATCATAAACACATCTCATCATCAAATCATCAAACCCTAATTAACTTCCCATACCACTTCAAAAGAATGAAAGAAATCAAAGGGAAGATCTTACCTTAGTAAAAACTTCTTGAATCAACACTTGAACACTTAATCTTCCTTCAATTTTGAACTCAACTCATCAAGAACCTCTCTTCACCTCTTGCTTCCCTTTGTCTATGGAGGAGCCGGCCACTTCATGAAAGAAAGAAGAAAATGATGAAGAAACAAAGTCAAATTTTGCTTTTAATCTCCACCAAGTAATCTTATCCAAGCAATTACCAAATTGCCCTTAACCATATAACTAACCTTTTGTCTCATATAAGCCCACATATGTAATTACACACTTAACACAAAAATATCTCTCTTCCTTTGACTCTTCCTTTGACCCATTTATATGTTATATATATCATCATATACACAACATATACCATTCTCTCTAAACCCTATTTTCTTTCCAAAACACATATACACAAGCATTCTCCTCCCAATTTCTTTTCTTAACACATCATATACATATACTTTTCTTTTCTCAATTTAAACCAACAACAACAACAACATACAAAACTTCTAGGGCATACATGAGGATATTACAATTCTCCCCCTCTAAAAAGAAATTTTGTCCTCGAAATTACCTGATATCAAATCTGAAACAACTGCGGATATTGCTCTCGCATGGATTGTTCACTTTCCCAAGTTTCCTCTTCCTTTCCATGATTCTTCCACAAAATTTTCACCAATGGCACTCTTTTGTTTCTCAACTCTTTCACATCACGTGCCAAGATAGCAACTGGTTCCTCTTCAAACGTCAAATCAGGATTTACTTCAATTGACTCAATCGGCAACACATGAGATGGATCCGACCTGTACCTCCTCAACATAGAAACATGAAATACGTTATGAATACGATCCAACTCAGGTGGCAAAGCAAGCCGATAAGCAACTGGCCCAACTCTTTCCAAAACTTCATACGGTCCAATGAAACGAGGACTCAATTTTCCTTTCCGACCGAACCTCAAAATCTTCTTCCAAGGAGATACTTTCAAAAATACCTTATCTCCCACATCAAACTCTATATCTCTCCTCTTTAGATCTGCATAAGATTTCTGTCGGTCTGAAGCTGCTCTCAATCTGCCTCGAATCAGCTTTACTTTTTCTTCAGTTTCTTGAATCAAATCAGGCCCAATTAACTTACCTTCCCCAATTTCACTCCAACAAAGAGGTGTCCTACACCGTCTGCCATACAATGCTTCAAATGGTGCCATACCAATGCTGGATTGGTGACTGTTGTTGTAAGCAAACTCCACAAGTGGTAAAAACCTATCCCAACTTCCAGAGAAATCGATGACACAGCTTCTCAACATGTCCTCAAGAATCTGTATCACCCTCTCTGACTGTCCATCTGTCTGTGGATGAAAAGCAGTGCTGAAGTGCAGTCGAGAACCCAAAGCACTATGCAAACTCTTCCAAAATTTTGAAGTAAACCTGGGATCTCGATCAGATACTAAAGAAGTTGGAACACCATGCAACTTCACAATCTCATGGATATACAGCTCAGCCAACCTCTCCAAAGAGTAATCCATCCGCACCGGAAGGAAATGAGCTGTCTTAGTCAATCTATCCACAATCACCCATATGGCATCATGTTTCCTTCGTGTCAATGGCAACCCAGACACAAAGTCCATTGTCACTCTATCCCACTTCCACTCAGGCACTGACAAAGGTTGAAGCAACCCGGTTGGAACTTGATGCTCTGCTTTAACCTTCTGACAAGTGAGACATTTCGATACAAACTCAGCAATGTCTCTCTTCAACCCCATCCACCAATAAAGCTGTCTCAAATCATGATACATCTTCGTATTACCCGGATGCATAGCAAACATCGACTGATGAGCTTCTTCCAATATGACCCTTTTCAAATCAGCATCATCCGGCACACACAATCGACTCTTAAACCAGAGACTCCCATCACTCTTCACAATAAAATCTCTACCCTTTCCACTCTGACAATCCGAAACAATCTTCTGTATCTTCTTATCGGCCAACTGAGCTTCTTTGATTTAATCTAACAAAACCGGCTTCAATTGCAACTGTGCTAACAATGCACCATCATCACAAGGTACAAAACTAGCACACAATGCTCTCAACTCAACAAGCAATGAGAGCGAGTAAACTGTTAAACCAGCTAAAGACTTTCGACTCAAGGCATCAGCAACAACATTTGCTTTACCTGGATGATAATCAATCAAATAGTCGTAGTCTTTAATCAATTCTAACCATCTCCTCTGACGAAGATTGAGTTCTTTCTGGACACCCAAATACTTCAAACTCTTGTGATCAGTATAGATGAAACATTTCTCCCCAAACAGATAGTGGCGCCAAATCTTCAATGCAAACACAATGGCAGCCAATTCCAAATCATGGGTCGGATAGTTAAGCTCATGCGGTTTCAACTGTCTAGATGCATAAACTATAACTTTCCCTTCCTGCATCAAAACACATCCCAAACCTTTATGTGAAGCATCACTGTAGATCACATACGGTTTGCCTTCAACAGGTAAAGTAAGAACAGGCGCTTGAGTTAACATTTCTCTCAACTGTTCAAAACTCGCCTGACACTGATCGGTCCACAAAAACCTCACTCCCTTACGAAGCAATCTGGTGAGTGGAGTAGCTATCAAAGAAAACCCTTTCACAAACCGCCGGTAATAGCCTGCCAAACCCAGAAAACTTCTAATTTCTGTCACAGACTTGGGTGGACTCCAATTTAAAATGGCTTCAACTTTACTCGGATCAACTCTAATGCCTTCTGCAGAAACAATATGTCCGAGAAAAGCTACTTGATCCAACCAAAACTCACACTTCGACAATTTGGCAAATAACTGCTTCTCTCTCAAAATCTGCAACACAATCCGCAGATGCAAATCATGTTCCTCTTCATTCCTTGAATACACTAGAATATCATCGATGAAGACCACTACAAACTGATCCAGATAGGGCCTAAACACCCTATTCATCAAATCCATAAAAGCTGCAGGTGCATTCGTCAGACCAAAAGGCATAACTAAAAATTCATAATGCTCATACCTGGTCCGAAAGGCGGTTTTAGGAACATCTTCAGCTTTAACTCTCAATTGATGGTACCCAGATCTCAAATCAATTTTAGAAAACACAGCTGCACCCTTCAATTGATTGAAGAGATCATCGATTCTAGGCAAAGGATATTTATTTTTAATAGTTACCTTGTTCAATTGCCTATAATCGATACACAACCTCATAGTACCATCTTTCTTTTTCACAAATAGCACAGGAGCTCCCCAAGGAGAAACACTGGGGCGAATGAATCCTTTATCCAACAACTCCTGTAATTGCACTTTCAACTCCCTCAATTCTGCTGGTGCCATTCTATAAGGAGTAATAGAGATAGGAGTGGTACCATGCAACAATTCAATACCGAACTCCACCTCTCTCTCAGGAGGCAATCCTGGCAACTCCTCTGGAAAAACATCAGGGAACTCTGCAACTGTGGCAATACTATCAATGGGAGAACCCTTCACTCTAGTATCCACCACATGAGCAAGATAGGCTTCACACCCCTTTCTAATCAATCTCCTAGCTGCAACAGCTGAAACAAATAAGGAGGCTAGCTGTTCCTGCTCATTAGATACTATCACCTCTCTACCATCACCCGTTCTCAAAGAAACAATTTTCTTTTTACAATCCACCACAGCTCCATGTCGAGATAGCCAATCCATACCTAAGATCACATCATATTCCTTAAATGGCATCTCAATCAAGTCTCCAAGGAACTCCTCACCTTGCACCCTCACTGCACTATCTCGGTGCACCTTACTCACAACCACACTATGCCCTAACGGATTTGTCACCAACACATCAAATCCTAGGGACTCAGCATGCACATCAAATACAGGCAATACAGATGCACTAACATATGAATGCGTGGAACCCGGATCAATCAAAGCAAGTACAGGAAAACCAAATAAGGAAAAAGTACCAGCAATGACTGCCGAAGCATCTGGCTGCCTCTGCATAACATACATCCTCTGGGAAGAACCAACCTCCTCTGGTCTACTCTCCCTGGAGGTAGCACCTCCTCTAGAACTGTACCCCGGTCTACCTCCTTGGCTGACACCTCTGCCTCCTCGGCCTCCCCTCGCACTAGGTCGAGAAGCTGCTGTATCAACTGACATCTGCTCTTGCTTCTCAGGGCAAACTCTCACAAAGTGATCAGGTGACCCACACCTGAAACAAACCCCTGCTACACCAGTCTTCCAGCAAGGACCACCATGTGGCCTACCACAATGGATGCAGATGGGTAAGGTGGATCTCTGAACCATAGGGGTCGGAGCACTCGCCACTGAAGCTGCAGGTCTAAATCTCTGCCTCTGTAACTGCACTGACCTACCAGCTGACCTCTGACTTCTACTAACTCTAGGAACAAAGCTTCCTTTATCTCTCTTAACAGAAGAAGACCCTGCCTCGAACTGGGGCCTTCTAACCCTGATCTCTTCCTCTGAAGCAACCGCAATACCCTGAGCTCGCTCTACACTTCGAGCTGCTGCCACAAGCTGTGAGAAATCCTGATATCTGGATCCAGCTACTAAGCACATAATCGAGGGCCTCAATCCCTCCTCAAACCTCCGACATCTATCAATCTCATCAGCAATGATACCCCCAGCATACTGACTCAATCTAATAAACTCAACCTCATACTCAGTTACAGTCTTGCTGTCTTGCTTCAGACTCAAAAACTCCATCTTTTTCATGTCTTTATACTCCCTAGGAGTATATTTCAACTCAAATTCCCTCAGAAAATCAGTGTAAGACAGTGTTGGAGGATCATCCATAGAATGGGGCACCGTCTTCCACCAATCGTAGGCATCCTTCTGTAGCAAAGATCTTGCATAATCAAACTTTTCCTCTGAGGTGGCTTGCAACTGAACAAATACCCTCTGAACTCTATCAAGCCACTGTTCTGCTACAGCCGGATCAACTGTACCAAAGAAATCCTCTGCTCCATATTTCCTTAGCTTATCATAGTGCCTCACTGGTACTGAAGGCTGAGGGGGTGGTGGCTGTGGTTGCACAGGTGTTTGCCTCATAGCTTCCATCATATGCCTAAACCAGGCTGGCGGAACCTCCTCACCAACTGGTCTACCCGACACCGAAGCAGGTGCCTCCTCAACACTATCAACCCTAGCTCCCTCATCAGGAGCAACGCTCTCCTCACTACCCTCAACCGACTGGCGTGAGTGAGAATCCATCACAACCTAACACTGCAAACACAATAGAATACTTCTTATTAAAGATCAGAGGTTGCCAATCCCAAACATGTATTTTATTCAAAAACCACCTTTTTTAAAATCTAAATAGTCTTTTTCTTACATTTTAACTAGGTTGAGAATCTCAAACCTAGGCTCTGATACCAAAACAATTGTAACACCCCCATATCCAATGCACACACACTACAACCACAACAATGTAGCATAAGTGCACCAAACATAGGGATGCTACGGTTCTCTTAACATTCAAAACACTTTAAAACTTGATACAATACCTTTATCATTATACATTATAGAAAAGTAGATCATTTACTTATAAAACAAAACATATTAGTTATATATATATATTTAAATATTACACAGCGAAAGTTATAAAATATTTACATATTTGTATATTAAACATTTCTTTACAAAATATAAAGAAGTATACATGATTGGCAAGTTTGCTCTGATCTTTAAGTTCCCAAAATGAATTCTTCAAGGTCTACTCTCACTTGGTCTTGATGAATTCTCGGGTTCAACTCTATCAACTCTATTACCTGCGCGATTAAACACTATCGCGCTAAGCCAAGGGCTTAGTAAGATAAAACATGCAATGGATATGCTTTAATGCAATACATTGTCAATTCTAATTCATATCATATATGTAACAACATAGATGCAAAGCTAACAACATCCCTTTACATTTTATAACCAACATACATTTATGCATATCACATTTCAACATCATTGCATATACTTCATTATTTAATCATTTAACCATCCATAAACAACAATAAACAAATCATGACTCTCATTAAACAAAGACAAGCATTGGGCCCAAGACACACTAATATGCCATTCAATTTTCAGAGTTAATGCTTTGGTTTGTTATCACATTTATCAATATCATATACCCAACTAGGCTTCAAGGATTAAGTTCAACCAAGCTTCAAGGGGAGCAAAGCATGCTAAGCTTCAACCCAACTTGGCTTCAAGAACTAACCCAACCTAGCTTCAAGGGTGGTAACATCTCAATTAGGCTTCAAGGATTCAATCCAACCTAACTTCAAGAGATTGTTACACTTATTAGGCATGCCACCAACAACCAACTCTGTAACATCCCCATATGTGGCTTAGAAGTTTTGATTATATTGTTGTTGTTGTTGTTGTTGTTATTGTTAAATTGGATTGAATGTATATGATGGGGTAAGAAAAGAAATTGGAAAGTGAATGCTTGTGCATATGTGTTTTGGAGGAAGAATTAGGGTTTAGAGACAAATGTATATGTTGTGTATATGATGATATATATAACATATTAAGTAGTCAAATGAAGAGTCAAGGTGATGGTTAAGTGGAAGAAGATATTTTTGGTTGTTAATGAAATTACATGTAAGGACTTATATGAGACAAAGGTTAGTTATATGATTGAGGGTGTTTTAGTCATTGCTTGGATAAGAACACTTGGTGGAGATTAAAAGCAAAATTTGACTTTGTATCTTGATCATTGTCTTCTTTCTTCATGAAGTGGCCGGCTCTCCATTAGCAAAAGAGAAAAAGAAGTGTTCTTGATGATAGAAGCAAATTGATGAAGCAATCCAAGGTTTTGACAAAGGATTTGTGGAATTTCTTCTTTTCAAGTAAGTATTTTCTTGTTTTCTTTACTTATTTGGAAGTTGTATTGGAAGTGAATTAGGGTTTGGTGATTTTGTGATTTAGTGAATTTGAGATGTGTTGTGTTGTGTTTTCAAGTGTTAAATTAATTTTAAGTTATGAGTTTAATTGGAGGTTGTTGATTTGGATGGATGGAGAAGGATGTTGGTTTTAGGGTTTTGTGGTGATTATGTGTTTAATTGTGATATTAATGTGTGATGAAGTGGTTTTTGTGATGAATATGTGTTTAGAACATTGATTATGTTCATGTGAAATATGTTATATGATGAATATTGTGTTTGAGTGCAATTGAGAAAGTGTTGGTTTTAGTTAATGTTTTGTGATTTGGTGACACGGCCAAAAGCAATTTAGGGGAGTGGGCGTGTCAATTATTTGGATTGGCTACTGTCTCTTTTGGTTTTAGTGACACGGGCGTGTCCATCAAAGATGCTGGGCGTGTCAATTATTCGAATTGGCTACTGTTTTTTTTATTGTTAAAGACACGGGCATGTTCCTCAACTAGGTTGGGCGTGTCCTTCAAGTGAGTTGGGCGTGTCCCACAAATGAATTGAATGTTGCTTGATTTATTTGTTCTTGTTTGCATAGTTTAGATTCTTCAAAGGTAGTTTGGCCTCTAAACCTAAACATAAACATACTTAAACCAAGGGATGAATTAAAAACACTTGTGAATGATCCTAAAGCTATGAATTATATATATATTGTTCTTGCATTGTTGAGATTGAGCCTTGTTATATTATGCATTGTGAGTGATAATGTGTTTCATGATTAATATGGAATGAAATGTTGATATTTATGAATGATGCTATGGAGATAAATATACACTTGAATAATGAAGTGTTATATTGTGAAATGAAATGTGAAGCCATTGTTATTGGCTAAGGTGATTCAATGGAGATAAATGAGGCATGTTTGCTTAAATGATAATGAGAATTGAGAATGAGAACTAAATGGATTGTGTGGCTAATGTGTTATTCCATTTTCAGAGTTTGTTGTTGGTGGCATGCCTAATGATAGTAACAATCTCTTGAAGTTAGGTTGGATTGAATCCTTGAAGCCTAATTGAGATGTTACAACCCTTGAAGATAGGTTGGGTTAGTTCTTGAAGCCAAGTTGGGTTGATGCTTAGCATGCTTTGCTCCCCTTGAAGCTTGGTTGAACTTAATCCTTGAAGCCTAGTTGGGTATATGATATTGATATTGATAAATGTGATAACAAAACCAAAGCATTAACTCTGAAAATTGAATGGCATATTAGTGTGTCTTGGGCCCATGCTTGTCTTTGCTTAGTGTTGTTCATGAATGATTAAATGATTAACTAATAAAATATATGCAAAGATGTTGAATTCTGAAATACATATATGTATGTTAGGTTATGAAATGTAAAAGTATGTTGTTAGCTTTGCATTTATGTTGTTACATGTATGATAAATTAGAATTGGTATTGTATAGCATTTAAGCATGTCTATTGCATGTTTTATCTTACTAAGCCCTTGGCTTAGCGCGATAGTGTTTAATCGCGCAGGTGATAGATCTGATAGAATCGAACCCGAGAGCTCTTCGAGACCGAGTGAGAGTAGACATTGGAGAGTTGATTTTGGGAGCTTAAAGATCAGAGCTGACTTGCCAATCATGTATAAATCTTTTATATTGTGTAAAGTTTTGTTGATAATGTAAATATATGTATAATAGTAAATATGTATTCAAATGTTTTCATATATATATACATATTTTATAACTTCCGCTGTGTAATATATAACTGTATATATATATATAGATAACTAATATGTTTTGTTTTATAAGTAAATGATCTATTTTGTTAATAAGATATAATGATATGGATATGGTATCAAGTTTTAAAATGTTTTCAATGTTAAGGAAACCGTAGCATCCCTATGTTTGGTGCACTTTTGCTACATTGTTGTGGTTGTAGTGTGTGTGTGCATTGAATATGGGGGTGTTACAAACTCTGAAAATGGAATAACACATTAGCCACACAATTCATTTATTATTCAATTATCATTTTCATTCTCAATTCTTAACATCATTTAGGCAAACATGCCTTATTTCTTTCAATCACATCATCATAGCCAATAACAATGGCTTCACATTTCATTTCACAATATAACACTTCATTATTCAAGTGTATATTTATCTCATCCATGATCACATTATATCTCACATAGCATCATTCATAAATATCAACATTTCATTCCACATTACTCATGAAACACATTACCATTCACAATGCATAACATAACATTGTTCAATCTCAACAATGTAAGAACAATTTATATTATTCATAGCTTTAGGATCATCCACAAGTGTTTGATTAAGTCATTCCTTGGTTTAAGTATGTTTAAAATGTTTATGTTTAGGTTTAGAGACCAAACTACCTTTGAAGAATCCAAACCATGCAAAAAGAGAACCAAGAAATCAAACAATATCCAACTCATTTGAGGGACACGCCCAGCCCACTTGAGGAACACGGCCGTGTCTTTAAAAATAAAAGAGGCAGTAGCCAACACAAATAAATGACACGGGCATGTCTCTTCATGGCTTCTGGCCGTGTCACCCATGCACATAACCTTAACTAAAACCAACACTTTCTCAATTGCACTCAAACACAATATTCATCATATAACATGTTTCAAATGAACATAATAAATGTTCTAAACACATATTCACCACAAGAATTACTTCACAACACATTATTATAACAATTAAACACACATCATCTCAAAACACTAAAATCACCATCCTTCTCCACCTTTCAAAATCAACATTTACCACTTCCAACAACTACACCTATTTAAACTATTAACTTAAAACCAATTTAACACTTGAGAACAAATCATAAACACATCTCATCATCAAATCATCAAACCCTAATTAACTTCCCATACCACTTCAAAAGAATGAAAGAAATCAAAGGGAAGATCTTACCTTAGTTAAAAACTTCTTGAATCAACACTTGAACACTTAATCTTCCTTCAATTTTGAACTCAACTCATCAAGAACCTCTCTTCACCTCTTGCTTCCCTTTGTCTATGGAGGAGCCGGCCACTTCATGAAAGAAAGAAGAAAATGATGAAGAAACAAAGTCAAATTTTGCTTTTAATCTCCACCAAGTAATCTTATCCAAGCAATTACCAAATTGCCCTTAACCATATAACTAACCTTTTGTCTCATATAAGCCCACATATGTAATTACACACTTAACACAAAAATATCTCTCTTCCTTTGACTCTTCCTTTGACCCATTTATATGTTATATATATCATCATATACACAACATATACCATTCTCTCTAAACCCTATTTTCTTTCCAAAACACATATACACAAGCATTCTCCTCCCAATTTCTTTTCTTAACACATCATATACATATACTTTTCTTTTCTCAATTTAAACCAACAACAACAACAACAACAACATACAAAACTTCTAGGGCATACATGAGGATATTACAGGAGTGGCTATCAAAGAAAATCCTTTCACAAACCGTCAGTAATAGCCTGCCAAACCCAGAAAACTTCTAACTTCAGTCATAGACTTTGGTGGACTCCAATTCAAAATAGCTTCAACTTTACTTGGATCAACTCTAATACCTTCCGCTGAAACTATGTGACCGGGAAAAGTAACTTGATCAAGCCAAAATTGACACTTTGACAATTTAGCAAACAATTGCTTCTCTCTCAAGATTTGCAACACAATCCGCATATGCTTGTCATGCTCTTCCTCATTAGGCGAATACACCAAAATATCATCTATAAACACTACCACAAACTGATCCAGATAGGGCCTAAACACCCTATTCATCAAGTCCATAAAAACTGCAGGTGCATTCGTCAAACCAAAAGGCATAACTAGAAACTCATAATGCCCATACCTGGTCCGAAAGGCTGTCTTAGGAACATCTTCAGCTCTGACCCTCAACTGATGGTACCCTGATCTCAAATCGATCTTAGAAAACACTGCTGCACCTTTTAATTGATCAAAGAGATCATCAATTCTAGGCAAAGGATATTTATTTTTGATTGTCACCTTGTTCAATTGCCTATAATTGATACATAATCTCATTGTACCATCTTTCTTCTTCACAAATAACACAGGAGCTCCCCAAGGAGAAACACTGGGGCGAATAAATCCTTTATCCAACAACTCTTGTAATTGCACTTTCAACTCCCTCAATTCTGCTGGTGCCATTCGATAAGGAGCAATAGAAATAGGAGTGGTACCAGGCAATAATTCAATACCAAACTCCACCTCTCTCTCAGGAGACAACCCTGGCAACTCTTCTGGAAACACGTCTGGGAATTCTGCAACTGTGGCTATACTATCAATTTGAGGACTCCTTACTCTAGTATCTACCACATGAGCAAGATAAGCATCACACCCCTTTCTAATCAATCTCCTAGCTGCAACCGCTGAAACAAACAAGGATGCTAGCTGTTCCTGCTCATTAAATATTAACACCTCTCTACCATCACTGGTTCTCAAGGTAACAATTTTCTTTTTACAGTCTACCACAGCTCCATGTCTAGATAACCAATCCATGCCTAGAATCACATCATATTCCTTAAAAGGCATCTCAATCAAATCTCCAAGGAACTCCTCACCTTGAACCACTACTGCACTATCTCGGTGCACCTTACTAACAATCACACTATGCCCTAACGGATTTGTCACCAATACATCAAATACTAGGGATTCAGCATGCACATCAGACACAGGCAAAACAGATGCACTAATATATGAGTGTGTGGAACCCGGATCAATCAAAGCAAGTACTGAAATACCAAATAAAGAAAAAGTACCAGCTATGACTGCCGAAGCATCTGGTTGCTTCTGCATCACATAAATCCTCTGAGAAGATCTAGCCTCCTCTGGTCTAGTCTCCCTAGATGTAGAACCTCCTCTAGAACTGAACCCAGATCTGCCTCCTCTGCCGAACCCCCTGCCTCCTCAACCTCCCCTCACACTAGGTTGAGAAGCTGCAGTATCCACTGACATCTGCTCCTGTCTTTCGGGACAATCTCTCACAAAATGATCAGGAGATCCACATCTGAAACATACCCCTGCTACACCAGTCTTCCAACAAGTACCACCATGTGGCCTACCACAATGAATGCATATGGGTAAGGTGGATCTCTGAGTCACCGGGGTCGGAGCACTCGCCACTGAAACTGCAGGTCCAGATCTCCGCCTCTGAAACTGTACTGACCTACCAGCTGGCCTCTGACTCCTACTAACCCGAGGAACAAAACTTCCTTTACCTCTTTTCACAGCGAAGACCCTGCCTCAAACTGGGGCCTTCTAACCCTGATCTCTTCCTCGAAAGCAGCTGCAATAGCCTGGGCTCTCTCCACACTCCTAGCCACTGCCACAAGCTGGGAAAAATCATGATATCTAGATCCAGCCACATGACACATGACAGAGGGCCTCAATCCCTCCTCAAATCTTCTGCATCTATCTATCTCATCCGATATGATACCCCCAGCATAATGACTCAACCGAATAAATTCAACCTCATATTCAGTTACTGACCGATTGTCTTGCTTTAAACTCAAAAACTCCATCTTCTTCATGTCCTTATACTCCCTCGGAGTATACTTCAATTCAAACTCTCTCAGAAAATCAGCATAGGACAATGTTGGTGGATCATCCATAGAATGGGGCACTGTCTTCCACCAATTATATGCATCCTTTTGCAACAATGATCTTGCATAATCAAACTTTTCCTCTGGAGTGGCTTGCAACTGAACAAATATTCTCTGTACCTTGTCTAGCCACTGCTCTGCTACAGCTGGATCAATGGTACCTATAAAATCTTCAGCTCCATACTTCCTTAGCTTATCATACTGTCTCACTGATACCAAAGGTTGTGGGAGTGGTGGCGGTGGTTGCACTGGTGCTTGTCTCAAAGCCTCTATCACATGCCTAAGCCAAACTGGTGGAACCTCCTCACCAGCTGGTCTCCCCGATATAGAAGCAGGTATCTCTCCAGCACTATCCACTCTAGCTCCCTCTCTAATCTCCTCAGGAGCTATACTCTCAGCACTACCCTCAACTGAATGACGTGAGTGAGAATCCATCACAACCTATATCTGCAAACACAGCAGAATACTTCTCATTAAAGATCAGAGACTGCCAATGCCAAACATGTATGTTATTCAAAAATCCACGTTTTAAAATCAAAACACTCTTTTTCTTATACTTTACCTAGGTTGAGAATCTCAAACCTAAGCTCTGATACCAAAACAATTGTAACACCCCCACATCCAATACATACACACTACATACACCACAATGTAGTATACATGCATCAAATATAGGAATGCTACGAATTTCTTAACATTCAAAAACATTTCCAATGATACTATAATCTTTCTCATTATACATTATAGAAAATAAGTAATTAACTTATAATATAAAAACAAAATAGATATATATATATATATTTACTTAATACGCAGCGGAATTTAGAACTATTTACATATAGGAAAACATTTAAATATTTATATTTACAAATGTACATATATTCACATTATAAACAATACTTTACAAAATATTAAAAGAGTTATACATGATTGGCAAATCTTCTCTGATCTTTAAGTCCCAAAATCAACTCTTCAATGTCTACTCTCACTCGGCCTCGATGAGCTCTCGGGTTCAACTCTATCAACTCTATCACCTACGCGATCAACACTATCGCACTAAGCCAAGGGCTTAGTAGTACAAAACATGCTAACATTATGCTTGAATGCTATGCAATGTCACACATTCCATTAATATCAACATCATAAGTGAAAAGCTAACATCAAACCTTTGCCTTTCACAAATCATAATCATATAAGCATATCACATCTCAAAGTCCTTTCATGAATTTCATAATTTAATTATTTTGCCATCAATGAATCACATATAAACAAAGACAAGCATGGGCCCAAAACACACTAATATGCCATTCAATTTTCAGAGTTAATGCTTTGGTTTTATCACATTTATCATTATCACATATACCCAACTAGGCTTCAAGGATTAGGTTCAACCAAGCTTCAAGGGGAACAAAGCATGCTAAGTCTCAACCCAACTTGGCTTCAAGAACCAAACCCAACCTAGCTTCAAGGGTTGTAACATCTCAATTAGGCTTCAAGGACTAGACCCAACCAAGCTTCAAGGGGAGTAAAACATGTTAAACTTCAACCCAACTTGGCTTCAAGGATCAAGCCCAACCTAACTTCAAGAGATTGTTACTATCATTAGGCATGCCACCAACAACAAACTCTGAAAATAGAATAACACATTAGCCACACAACTCATTCATTAATTTGTTATCAATTTCATTCTCAAATGAATTAACATAGCCAATCACAATGGCTTTATATTCCATTTCATCTCCATTCACATCATAGCATTTCAATCTTTCATATACACAATCATTTGCATCATCATGTCATTCACATTATTCATATATATATATATCATCATTGATATAAACATAACAACACACATTACTCATATAAATTAACAATGTAATAATGCCACATTTGTACTTACATACAATCATATAGGTTTTGTACTTACCTTAAAAGCAAATCACACCACTCTTAACAATTCCTTGTTCAAGATTCTTCTACTTCTTAAATCAATGATCAATCACTATCTTCAAGACCTAAATCAAAAGTAATAGCATATACTTACTTAGGGATACACAAGAGATAATCCAATTAGGAATTAATTAGGGCAAACCCTAACCCTGACACGCTCACCCACACGGGCGTGTCTATGACCGTGCCCTAACTCCACAACACAGAAGCATTTACACGCTCAACAACATGGGCGTGTTCCTGGGCGTGTAAATTCTCAAATCTTACAGTAGCTATGACACGCTCAATAACACGGGCGTGTTACTGATCGTGTCAAACCTACTGCCTCTAACAAAATTGACACGCCTAAAAACCCTGAACGTGCTCATGGGCGTGTCCGGCCACAAATTAAGACTCCGATCAAAACAACCAAACACTCAACAACACACTTCTATTCCTTAACATCCACTTCAACCAATCTTCACAAAACATACCCAAAAACCTATCTCAAACTTGCAACAACACCAAAACAAACCAAAACACATATATCAAACACAAAACACAAAATCATCTCAAAACCCTCACCACATATACAACATCATCTCTTCCAACCACTTACTCTTTTCTTCAATCCATCCTCAAAATCCATCATCAAATCAACCAAACACTTCTAAACATCTCACAAACAAACAACACACTCTTAAAATCATCTATCAAATCCAAATATCATTTCAAATAAACAAAGATATCAAAAGAGAACTTACCAAAGTTATAAAACTTCTTGAATCAACAACTGGATCACTTGGATTTCCTTCAATTTGAGCTTAGCACATCAAATCCTCTCTTGCTCTCTCTTTCCCTTTGTTAGCTGACCAAACAATGCAAAGAAAAGAAGAAGAAGAAGATGATCCACGGCAAAGAGAAGGAAAGAAAAATGAGAAGCCCAAAGTCAAATTCCCTTTTTCCTTAAAACTCTCTCATCCAAGTAATTAAAATATTAAACAATTCAAATAAACCTCCTCCATTCATTAATTCCTTATTAATTAATTATAAATTCAAACACAAACAAATATCTTCTTCCACTATCTCCATTCTTTGACTTTCCATTGACCTAGGTATATGTTATATATATTCTAATATACGTCACATATACACTCTCTTTAAAGAACCTTTTCTCTTTAAATAAAACATATACATTCAATCCAATATACAACAACAACATAATCAAAACTTTTAGGGCATGCATTGGGATATTACACCCCCCCTAAGCTCCTTTATTTTCTGATGTGAATCGAACTTTCCCATAAATTTGTTATAAACTTTGGTCCATGTAGTTAATGAATTTTTAGTAAAGTCATCAACCATGCCTTTTTCCTATCATTTAAACTATATGGGAAACACCTCATTTTAAGCTCATCTTCCGACAAAGCTTGCAAAGGGAATGTATGCAAAGTTTCATAAAAATCATGAATGAAGTTGAGAGGATCTTCATTCGGCTTTCCATGAAAAGAAGGCAACATACAATATTGAGTGTTTTTTATTTCATAGTTTCTTGCTGCATTGGTCAACCTTATACATGATGTAGTTACTCCAATAATTGGTGGGGCAAACTTCTTCATTGATGGTTCTTCCACTTCACCCATTTCTAATTCTTTGCCCTCTCTAAATTGCTCTTAAATGTTTTCCCGTTCTTATTCCAAAGGATCGACTTGTTCGATTCTAGGAAGTCTATGAATGTTATCTATAAATGGAACAATTTTGTTGCCTTGCAACCTTTGTCCTTGCATAAATCACCTGAGCAATTCAAAAAGAAATACTTTACAAGTCTCTTGGCTCCGACACCAAGTTATAACAGCCCGACTAGCAAGATATTGTCTGCTTTGGGCAAACCCGTAAGGATTTGTTCTCAGGCCCAGACTTACCTCCAGGCCCAAAATGCATCTTTCTAGTCCAAAGCATGCCCACCCTTATGTTTTACTTCCTCACCTTGCAGTTAACCAATGTGGGATTCACTTAAGGATGAATAGTAACCCAGAGCCATATACTGTATGCAGAGGTGTTACAGAGATCATGTAGTTGACTGCCCAAATCTATTAAATTTCTAGCTGGAGGTTAAGTGCAATTGAGGATAGTTCTTCTTCCTGCCACTTACTTGCTATGTATGTTTTAATTATTGCTTTGTTTCTGTGTTAATTCATGCCAATAGGATTTGTTGTTGCCTGCCTCTTTTCTGTGATTATTGTTGCTATTAATCCTCTTTTTGATAATTCTTGGCCACTCCGTCCCCCTTTTTTTTGTGTTTTAAGCTTTTGTATTTATAAGCACAATTAGGGCAAATGGTTCCAAGATTTCCTCTCCTTATCCATGCCTTATTAGGATTATAAATTCAAAATTTCCTAATTAAGGACTTGCGGTGAAGTTGGCCTTTGTTCCATGCCCCCTGTGGTGAATTAGCAAGGCCAATTTGACGCAGGCATGGTTTGGGATGAATTAGCAATGCCAATTCCCCCCAAGCAAGGGTCTGGGATGAATTGGCCATGCCAATTCGTTCCATTCATGGCCTGTGGCAAATTGGCAAGGCCAATTTTCCATGGCCAGCCTGGTAGTGAATTGGCTAAGCTAATTTTGGTTCAGACCAGATTGCTTTGAGATTTTAATATTAGATAGGACCATTTTTGTCTTTAAATAATAAATCAGACTAGGTTTAGGGCTTTAAAATTAAACTGACTTATTTTAGGCCTTTTAAAATTTGACTGTCCTAATCCAAAGCTATAAACTAGGTTTAAGCTTTTTAAAATCGGACCAAATATAACTTAGCCTCTTTTATTTGGGATCGATCTGCATAGAGAGAGAGGTGAGCTATGAACTCAATGAGTCCCCTTGTTTCTTAGTGTGAATTAGGTTACACTTTATGTGATTAATATATTATATTTCAATTTATTACCAATTATGAAGCATCTTTGGTTTTAGACTTAATCAACTAAACTATGACCAAATGAAGATAGTGAGGTAGTTTGCACATAAACATATTCATATACACATATGTTATAAGAAATTCACAATAGCATAAGCATTATTCATTAAATTAAGAACACATAGCAATTAACCTCAACAACAATATTTATAGATTTCTTTTGTAGTATAATAAAGAAAACTGTGTTTCTACAACCATATATCATAGTGATATTATTAAACATTGTATATTGTTTGACAGTTACCTAAGCAACATCATTAATCAATTATACAGATGATTTTTGTTCAAGATAATTCATTACTTTTTTTTTCTATTTGCAAAGCTTCACTCATAGGAATAATCCTACATACATGATTATATATATTACATATATATTTTTTGACCATAATCTTGTGCCTTCTTTGTTACTTTTGTTGCTTCTCAATATTTGGCAATTTATATATCCCTTCATCTCAAAAATATTATTTTCATTGCTATAAATATTGAGATCCCCAATTGATAGCCTTGTTATCTTCTTTTTAATCATATTATAAAATTATGCATAAATCCTAAGTTGGGCATTTTTTTTAGAATAGGCAACACTAAGAAAATTTAATCTCAATTCTATGTTATTATAATTCTAGTACTTTATTAGAATTTCGATATATCCATTATGGTATAACAACATATTATAGGTTGGTCCCTTAAGTATTACAATTGCTCTTTTTTTTACATAATCACTTAAGATGAATTTTTGATAAAATATCATAGTAATGTTTTTTATTATTTTACATCTTGTAATTTTTTTCCAAAAAAATAGGAAGATCATATGATAGATTATAATAGAACAGCTTGAAGGCTATAAAAGAGAAGATAAGCTATAAGCTTAAATCTAGGATGGTAACTTTCCCCTTATGCACATTTAATTACACCGGTGTACACCACCTAGTGGTTTAACCCCCACTAGGGTTTAGTTTTGTCGATATGAATAACAAAAAAATAACATAAGCTAGGTCATCAGGTTAGTTTTAGAAGGCTCTCTCATCTTCATATGGACTTTAGGGCAATGTAAGAAGTAATGAGCATCCCTCAATGTCCATCATCAGATGAAGAAGGAGATGACATTCACCTTGGAGAAGAATATGAAGGAGAAGATATAGGAGGTTATGATGAAGGCATGGAAGAAGAAGAAGGAGATAAAGATGAGGAAGAGGGAGATGGAAATAATGATGATGATGATGACTTTGATACTCCTCCATACTTTCCCCTACTTTAATTTCTTTTTCAGTTCACCTTGTGTATGATCTCCATATTTTTTTGGCACTTAATGAAAATGATCATACGTGCAAGTTTACTTTTTCTTGATTGATCTTAATAAACATTTGAATTTTATCAATGCTCAATGTTTATTATTTTTACCTTGTTTTCATTTTGCCTTTGTCAAAGGGGGAGAATAATATTAAATTGAACTTATATCAAAATACCATAGCACATGTTAAGAGGGAGTAATTGTAAAATGGGCAACTTTCTTTTATCAAAGAAGAGTTAAAAGAAATGGACAAACAAAGATGGAGTGACTTAATCAATATATATATTAAAGGGGAGAACATTCTTTAAACATGAAAACATGAAAACTTTTGAAGTTTATTTTAAATCAATTCAATTTAATTACCAAAGTTAAAAAGGGGGAGATTGTTAGCCAAACTCTGGGTTTAATAAACTCTATTTTGATCTTAGGCAATCAAATTGAATGACACTAATATTTGTACAAAGTTAACCTTTGCAGGAACTTAATTTTTGGATAAAATTCAAATATACCAATTGGACCAAAAGCTACTTCAAACAAGAAAATTACTCATAATAAATCACAGTCCAAAGTACTCTCAATTTCTAGGATCACCTCAATTTCATGGTCAGACCACTACGGAGTGTGACTAGACTTTTGATGTAAATTTTCCAAGAATCCTCTAGTAAAGAGCACAATCAAAAGTACTCCTAAATTCTCAGCATACCACAAAAATTTGACAGAACAATCCATAAAATTTGGACAATATTCATGTACAGAGTTTCATGATCTAAAGTACTCTCACATTCTCAACAGATCAGCATAAGTGCAACTGAGCCAAGGATAGTACGACTGACTACAATGAGAAGAAAAACACTAAAAAATTCCAGTAAGGTTCATGCTCAGTAGTACTCTCTGATTCTCAGTACACCACTAGAAGTCCGATTGGACCATTGCTGTACTGACCAGACCATTTCAAAGGAATTTGTTATCCTAAGATGGCAACCAAGAGGAGGTGATAGTTTATTCTGAAGAAGTGATTGTAAATTAAAATGTAAAAAAGGATAAAAAGAAATGAGTAGAGAGAGAGGAGAGTAAGAAGAAAAAATGAACACAAGAGATTTATAGTGGTTTGGATTCCTTAATCCTGCATCCACTTCCTTAACAAATTTTTAAGCTTCTACTATCAATGAATTTTTACAAGCTTAACTCTAACTTGGTATTTTCACAAGCTCACACTAAATTTTCACAAGGTTTGAGTAATTTCCTCACAACCCAAAAAGAGTTTTCCCAGGCTTACTCTAAAACCTAAATGTTTCAAAGCTCACACTAAACTTACATAATGGTGTTTAATGCTCGCACCGAATATTCAAATAATAAAAATAGAAATTTCAATGTAAAGAGATGAAAGTTATTTATCTTGGCTATATCAATCACCAATACTATGAAAAATGAAGTTTCTTGGGGGTATTTATAGCCTTCAAGTTAGCCGTTTGAAGTGGGTGCCAAGATGTTTGAATCTTATCTCCAACTTTAATTATTGTCTAGAGTAACTTTATAGTCAGACAATAAATGGTCCGATCGCATTTAATAAAGGCCGATTGAACTTTTTAAGGTCCAGTAATAATTTTTGAGTTTCTGGAAAAAATTATTAAACGGCTAGTACAATGGAATCCACCAACAACATGGAAGAATAACAATTATGAAATTTGAAATCTGTTGTATTGGTCTAGTCGGGAACCTCAATGGTCTGGTTATACTTACGATGGCATGCTCAAAATATGGGAGTACCTTTTGGCTGTGAAACTTACTAGATGAAAGTTTCAAGTTAAAGATATGGTCAAACTCCATCTTGGTCCGAGCAGACTTTCTGTGGTCCAGTGAGAATTTGAGAATACTTCTCCCCGTGAATCTTTCAATATAAATTTCAATTGAATTCTTAGCAAAGGTCCAAGTAGCCTTTTTAATCGTTTGATCAGACATTTTGTATTTTCTCCAAAAACTGAGTTCCTACAAAATGTAAGTTGATACAAACATTAGAGCAATTAAATTGAATTAAAATAGAGCAATTAGGCCCAATATAAAATGTAAGATCAAAATAGAGCAATTAGGCCAATATTTTGGCTTACAATCTCCCCCTTTTAACTTTGGCAATTAAATTGAATTAAATGGAAATTGATTTCCTTCTCCCCCTTAATATTATCTCCCCTTATGTTAATTCAGTAGATTTAATTGATAGATATTTTTCTCATCTTTTGACAAAGACAAAAAGAAATATTCAATGAAACAAAAATTAAAATTCAAGGAAATTAACATTAAACAATAAACATTACAAAAATTCATTAAAGGAAAGGATAATGCAATGTACTGAATGCCACAAAATGATTTGAGATTACACATGAAATGAAAAATAAAAGATTATTTTCAATCCTCATCAATGTCTTGATTATCCTTTTCATCTCCTTCTCCTCCTTCTTCTTCTTCTTCATTTCCTCCTTGTTCAAAGTAAGTTCCAATTTTTGCACCTCCTTCCTAATAAGGTAAGGAGACATGAATGGAAGGGGAAAGACTTGGTTCTTCATCATTAATGAAAGTACATTGAGAAAATCCCAAAGCATCTTGAATTTATTGAATGTCAATGTGAAGATGAGAGACTTGAGAGGTGATGTTATCAATTTTGGTTCCTTGAGAGGTCATTTGGCTTTGGATATATTAGAGAAAAGAGAAAATTATTCCTTGGGCTCTAGGAGCTTAAGGTCTAGTAAACTCCATTTGAAAAGCCTCCTCGGATTCATCTACAATCCTAGGCTTTTTTCTATGCTATGCCCTAGCTCCTTGTGAACCCAAAAGATATACATATGTCTCTTCTACATCCCTAATGCATTTTGTATGTTTAATATATCAAATGTTGATGGATTTTGTTGTTGGATGAAGGGGATTAGAAAGGGTAGCATTTTTTGTTGTGTAAGAGCACCAACATACTTTGCAATTTGTGTGAATGATTCTGGCTTTGCTTTTTCTAATATGAAGGAAAGTGTCAATTAGAAACTTTTTGGTTTGACAACTTGGCTCGAATAAGGAAAAAGAGAAAGTGAATGTCTTTTTGAGTAACTTTCTCATTACTCTCACCTCAAGCACAAATTGTGTAGGTGATGATTTTATGTAACATCTAATAGGTTAAGGTTCTAAGATTTTTAGCATTGGATTATTTGTGAAGTGTGGTTTCAATGGAAATTTCTCTCTAAAACTCTAATTAAACTTTTAGAGTTAGAATGTTATTGGAGACGTGAGAGATACCATTCTTTTGAAAACCCTAAATCTAAGAGAAGTCTTCTAGAGGAAGTCTATATTCTAAGTTAAACAATCTAAAGGAGATTCCATAGTATCCTAGAGGGTTAATGCTCATTTTACAAACCATAAGAGTAGTGAGGAATTCCTTTGTCAAAGATTCCCACCCAAGATCATCATGTTCAAGAAAAACAAATTTCTTCCAACCTAAGTTACTAAGACAAAGTTTACTATCATTTTCAATGCTTAAGGATTCAAGAGTCATGGTGGAGAAGTGATGGTTGGCTTTTACTATTTTATCTTTTAGAATAGCATACCTCTTTCACTCATCATCATCCTTGAATATAATCTTATGACTTCTTTTAGGTACTTCTTCTTTGTGAGAGGAAGCAGCTACACCTTTACCTTTCTCACTTTTTGATGCCCTTTTCTTGTGGTGTTCTTTAGGAGCCGTTTGAGGATTTTGCAAGAGTGCCTAAAAATTGAGATGATGATGAGTAATTTGAAGGATTTGAGTGTTCGAATGATTAAAGATTGATAAAGTGCTGTACAATATGTTATAAGGAGGTACTTATAGTGTTTTGCGCTCAAACTTGTAGTTTATAGCTATTGGAGGAGATAAATGCACGTTTTTAAGAGTTTGCAATGACTATAATTTTTGAAATATAGAGGAAGATTCTGGTCGGAAAAACCATTGTCCAGTGGTGAATTTTGAAAATTTTGAAACGTACAGTTGGGGCATTGAACAACCAAATGGAATGTTGATTTTAGACATAACAGTCAAAATAATTTAAATTTTAACAGTTTGATCAAAGAAGGCATTGTTATCTTTATGAAACTTGATAGTCTGATACCAATTTTTAAGGATAGTATGGTTGTACCACCTTGGAGTCCGAACAGAATATTCAAAACATTACCAAAAATTAAAGTTTTAAGGCAAAGAATGTGGATCTCATTTTGTGTACTCAATAAATATAAATGATGAATTAGGTTATGTAAAATATATACATTTGCAACCAATTATAATTCCATCATTGATAGGCACATTCAAATAAATCAATAAGATGTATTTAATCTAGAGTGCTCCCATCTATCATTCATATGTGTTGTTTTATAAAGTTTAGCCTTTCTTCATTCAAGACTCTTGTGAAAATATCAACAGTTGATTTTGAGTATTTATAAATTCTAAACCAATATTTTGGTTTTGGACATTGTCTCTTAAGAAATGTTGCATAATATCTATGTATTTTGATTTAGAATGTTCAATGAGATTTTTGGATAGATTAATGGCACTTGCATTATCACACTTACGAATGTGATCAAATACTTTACCATAATTTAGCAATTTTTGCTTCATCGATAGGACTTGTGTTCAACAAAAGGACCTGGAACATATTATGCTTCCATGGTAGATAAGGCAAGGACACTTGTTTCTTGCTAAACTAAGAAACTAGGCAATCACTAGGAAAATGGCATGCAACGGTCATGCTTTTCCTATCTAATAGGCAGCTGGAAAAATCTATATCTGAAAAACCTAAAATGTCAAATGATGTATTTCTAGGATACAAAAGTCCTAAATGCAATGTTCCACTTAAATATTTTAAAATTCTTTTAGTAGCATTTAAATGTTATTCTTTAGGGCATGATTGAAATCAAGTAAACAAATAAGCATTATACATTATATCAGGTCTAGAAGCGGTTAAGTAAAAAAGTGATCCTACAATACCTCAATATTTCTTTTCATAAATTTTCATACCAATTTAATCTTTGTTTAACTTCAAGGATATACTCATTGGAGTTTTACTTGCCTTGCAACCATCCATGCTAAATTTTTTGTGAAGTTCCTTTGTGTATTAAGATTTGTTAATGAAGATACCAACCTTGCATTGCTTAATTTGCAGACCAAGAAAGAATTTAAACTCACCTATCATGCCCATTTCAAATTCCCTACTCATACAAGAAGCAAATTCTTGGCACAAAGATTCATTAGTAGCACTGAATATAATGTCACTAGCATAGATTTGTACAATTAAGATGTTATGCAATTTCTTTTTAACAAAGAGTGTGGTATCAACTTTGCCTTTTGAAAAATCATTTTCCAAAAAACATGCACCAACTTTATCATACCAAGCTCTTGGAACTTGTTTCAATCCATATAATACCTTAGTTAGTTTAAAAACATGATTTGGAAGTCTATAGTCTTAAAAACTGGGAGATTGTTCCACATATACTTCTTCATTAATTAAGCTGTTTAAAAATATACTTTTGATATCCATTTGAAAATGTTTGAAATTCATATGACATGCAAATTCAAGTAAAATTCTAATTGCTTTTAATCTAACTATGGTAACAAATGTCTCATCATAATCAATGCCTTCCTCATAGTTATAGCCTTTGGCTACTAATCTAGTTTTATTTCTGGTGGTGAGACCATCTTCATCCAACTTATTTATATACACCCATTTGCAACCGATAATTGGATGATCTTTGGGTCGAGGAACAAGTTCCCACACTTTGCTCCTTTCAAATTGGTTGAGTTCATCTTGTATGGCAATCACATAACATTTATCACTAAGTGCCTCCTCAATAGTCATTGGCTTAATTTGAGAAATAGAAGTAACATTAGAATCTAAAGTTTTGATATAGTAGTTACTCCCTTTGAAGTATCACTAATGACAAGTTCTTTGGAATGATCCTTCTTATATTGCCTGTAATATGCCCTGACAATTCTCATTAGAACTATCAGAGAATGTTACTCAATATACTGTCAGTACTCTAATCAATTCATTGACAAAGTTTCCTTTCAAAATGTTACTAACAAAAATATTCAAATAATAATAATACAATATGTATAATACAACACTTATAAATCCAATATTTAAACCAATCTCCAATATCTCTAATAATCCAAATAGTAATTATAAATTAGATAAACTTCATAAGTTCATCAAATCAAATAAATATATAATACATTTCTTAACTTATGAGTACAAAATACAAAAGATCTCTATATGTACTATAGGCAATTTCCTATGATCCTTAATTCCACTTCTTAACTTGCTCTAATGACCTGATACCTGCATGTCAAAAAATAATTCAAAGACCTGATACCTGTGTGTCAGAAAATAGTTCTAACACGCTAAGCAAAGCTTAGTGGTGCTTGTATAAACATATTTTGTCACTTAATATTAAAGAAAAATACTTATGGTAATATAGTAATAACACTTAGTTTTAAGAAATATTTCAATATATTAACCATTTTCAATAACAAACCAACATAATATTTTGATTACATAAAATAATAACTTTAACTCTGTAAAAGTCATCATGCTATACTATACTTTCGGTATTGCAACTTTTCTCATTTGATAACCTTGCTCACAATATGCTTATTTTGTTTTTCAATAAGTCTTACTTTTCAATTTCACATATAGGATAATTTCATTCAATCTATAATTTCTAGCACTTAAATTTAATACTATACTTTGGAGCACTTTATATCTTATACCATTATATACACTTTCAATCATTACCACACTTATAATATTATTGATTAATTCAATAACTTGAGCATAACATTTCTATTCCGTGTATCAGAACTTTCACTTATAAATATTAATATATATATTACCATTCACTTTCACATTGCAACATAGTAAGTCAATTTCGAGTAACTGACTTATATTATTATTTGCATTTCTTCCATTATTCACAACTATCATGTTCACATATATTTTCAATTTAGATATCTTCATTAAATATGCCTATACATACTGAACTTAGATCATAGGTTTGGATAACATGTTAGTGTAGCAATTTTAACGCCAAATCTCAAGAATGTATAATGACAATTATGCCCACCGTCACTGATAACACAATGTGTCCATTAATGGGATGAGGTGCCCACTATCACTATGGCTATCGTTCCTCTAGTTAGCCATTCAATCCAACGCTAGATCTAAAATCAGTATGATTTGGACAATTCATCTGTTTTAATTAACATTGAATTATGTATATCACTTCCATGGAACAATTCTTTGATCAACACTTGGTATGACACATATTTATCATATATTCAAAATTATTATACTACTTGATAGGGTTGATTTCAAAAATCCTTTACACTTTAAGGCCTTATAGTTATTTAGGCTGAAATCACGGACGAAACACAAGAAAAAAAGCCATTTTGGGCAAATTTCTTCAAGTGACACGCCCGGTGACACGGGCGTGTCATTAACCGTGTCATATGCTCATTCTCACAGAAGTTTTGACACGTCCAAGAACATGGGCGTGTCTTTGGCCTTGCCATTTAAGTTACATTATTAGAGTAGCTATGACACGCTCATTGACACGGGAGTGTCACTGGCCATGTCATTTATCTTTTATCATAGTAGCTATGGCACACCCAATGACACGAGCGTGTTACTGGTCACGTCTTCAATGTTGAAACACAGCATCGTTGACACGCCCAGTGACATGGCCGTGTCATTGGTGGTGTCAAGCAAAACTCTTTATTTCGAACACTTATCAACTTAAATTCCATATATCCAAATATATGATATTAATGGATCAAAACTAGTTTCTTTAACATAGAAAGAGCATATATCAAATATTTTTCAGTAAAAACTCATCAAGACAACTCAATCAATCATCTTAAACAATAAATTCATAGAAATTCAAATAGTTGTAAATCAAAAATACATAAGCACATACCTCTTTCAATTTCTCTCTTCTTCTCTCTTTTTCTTTGATCACTTGCTGATAATCTCACATTTTCTAGCCTTTTCCTTTTAAAAACTCATAGCTAGATATGTTTTTCTCTTAAAATTTAGCCAAATTTTTGAAAAGAAGAATGAAAGAAGGAGCTTTGGTGGTGTTGGTGATGATGATCGTGGAAAGAAGAAGCAAGAAGAAGAAAGAATCTTCTACATACATACATATGTATCCATATACACACATATATATATATATATATGGCTTAATCTAGTGAGGCCACTCTCATTTTAAATATGATGTACCCTCTTTTCTATCCTTAGATTCTAATTTGATTTTTAATCTCGTAAAATCGTAAAAATACATAATTTCTTCAGTAAATTTTTAAGATCCACTATTTATATCACTTATATCACAATTCACTATCAACTATTTATATTAAATTAAAATTTTAATATTTAAAGTTTTAAACATTACATTGCCACTCTTTGGGAATGTAATGTTTGAAATTTTAAACAGTAATTTTTTGATATATATATATATATATTGATAATGGATTGTTTATAGTGATAAAACAGACTTGGATATTTAAAATAAGTGGGAAAGTAGGATGAATTAAGTTTGCAAATTGAAAATTTGAGTCAGGTTTGGATGAAATCAATATTTTTCGAAATAGAATCCTAAAGTGATGAAAATTTACAAAAATGCCCTTATGATACTAGAGTTAAATTTTATTGAATTAGTGTGTGAAATATTGATAGTAAGACTTTAAATTAATTAAAGGAATTATTTTTATGATTTTACAAAACTAAAAATTGAATTAGAATCAAAAGCTATGAGCGAGGGTGCACAATAGCTATGGTAGGTTTACCCTCACCCAATCAAACTTTTGATATTATATAAAGTAGGCCTAGAAACTTCTCCTTTCTTCTACTATCATCTTCCATGCCATTAACCATTACCCTCACCATCTTCCCAATTTTCTTCATCTTCCTTTCATCAAATTAAGCAAGAGTCAAGAGGAGATTATATCTAATTGTTAATTCTCTAATTGTTAATCTCTAAGAGAATTAGCTAGAGTAGATAAGATTATCATCCAACAATCAAAGGGAAAGAGAGAGAAGATGAAGAGAGGAATTCTTTAAAGAGGTATGTGCTTGTGTATTATAATTTGCAAATAATTGGTTTCATTTGAATTTTAATGCTTGAATAAGTTAATTGAGTCATTTTTAATTGAGTTATTTTCTAAAGAATTGAATAAATGAGTTGTGGTGCAAATAGATAATTGAAGAACTTTTATGGATGAGAAATGAAGTTTTTATTTCAATTTTCTAAAAATTAGGTGTATTTAATATAAGAGAGATGGTTATGGAGTTTTATTTACTAAGTTAATTGTTACAGATTTGATTAATTGAATGTTTAAGTAAAGTGTTTGATATGGATCCTTTTTTTTTTTGGAAAAAATTAGTTTTTGGTTCTTTTTTACCATAATTATTAAATGTGATTATGTTGTTTTAGCTAAAAATATAAGTTGGAATAACTTTGGATCATTTTAAAGCAAATTTTAGAGTTGAGCAGATGGTGAGAAAAACATTTGGGTGTGTGTTTTTCATCCATATGGGCGTGTGAATTTTTCAGCTACTGTAAATTAACTTCCAATAATATTTTGAAATACACGACATGTAGATTTCTTAGACACACCCATGTTCACTCTGTA
This sequence comes from Garcia nutans, assembly GCA_947685225.1. Taxonomy (NCBI): domain Eukaryota; kingdom Viridiplantae; phylum Streptophyta; class Magnoliopsida; order Malpighiales; family Euphorbiaceae; genus Garcia; species Garcia nutans. The sequence goes on along the minus strand of CANTUV010000007.1, from coordinate 21,483,100 downwards.
ACCCTAATTTCCTTCTTTTTCCACTCCAAAACACTCCATTCCTTTTCCAAATGCAATTTTCCTTTCAATTAATCTTTATAATGCAAGTTTTTCTCAAAATTGTGTAAAATCTTTCAATCTGAAAAGTTAGTGAATGTATTTTATTTGCTTTGCTATTAAACAAATTTATTTTGATCTTAACTACTTAAATAAACCTATATTTTGATTAAATAAGTCATTTATGAAGAAATTGTTTTATAAAGTGATTTGTGAAGAGAGTGATAACAAAATCGTGATTCTTTGAAGGTCAACTATTTTTGTAATATATAAATAGTGATTATGTTATTCTTTTAACTTAAATTATGTTTAATTGACTATTGTTGTTTAAATGATGGTTTAGGATTATAGATCTTACTCTTAATAAAAAAGGTTTAAATGACTACTTAAGGTTATTAGAATAATAAGTAACTCCTTTTAGAGTAAATTATGTGATTAATACTCAATGCCTAATTGAAGTGTATATTACTTGGAATTGGCATATTTACCTATTTTTCATGGATCATAAGTATAAATAAGATTAAATGATTGTGGATATCTTGAGGTAAGCAAATAGTGTATAAATAAATGGAAGTGAGAAGAAAAGAAATAAAGGTGTCATTGTATGAAAATTGAAGCATGCATTGTTTTTATTCATGGAGAGTTTGATATTAGTATGAGCAGGGATTTTTGCCCCCACTCCCGGTGGAATGGTTCTTGCGACTTTGGCACTGCTTAGGCTCGGGCCTCAGAGAACACGAATCTAAGTCCAGAGAAAATGGAGTCGCCACCCGGACGGGCCGAGAAAAAGAAAGGAGTGGATGACTCGATTCCTAAGGAATCCCCAACCCCCTAATGGGTTCGAAAAGTTGGGTACGTGTGGGGAAGGTGAGAAATAGCCCAGCACCCCCACAACACCCGGTTCATTGGAACCGGCCTCCTTTATAGGTCTTAATATTATAAAATTCTTAAATATAACAACATTATTCATATTACACACAATAATTAAAATAAAGCATCGATATATTGAAAATCAAAACAATGTCCAAGCAAAACAAATAAATGGACACCCATTCGAAGATGGAAACATGCCCTTACATAATCCATGCCTAAATAGGACATCCACCGAAAGGTAGAAACATGTCCTTTACATTCATTCTAAAATAGAAAAGCAATTTAAATTACATGATATTTAACTAATGAGGTACCCACCAAGTGGAAACATACCTCTTACAACATTTGGAAATCTAAATAAATCAATAAAAGTAAATAACTGTTGCGCTCGAATTAAGTACTACTACAAGCGTCATTCGCAAGTATACGAGGTAGTTGTAGCAAAGGTGATCGCCCCAAGGTCGTTTCCCCAAGAAGGTGTAGTTCGCAATAGCTTGATTGACAAATTATTTAAATGCGGAAGTTTGTTGTGTTGGAATGGTGCGAGAATAATTTAAACCTAAGATTAACATGCGTAGGGTTGGAGTGTGAAGGTGATACAAGATCAAACCGATTCTTGGGAAGGTGCCTAGGGTCATAGGTCCATTCAATCAAAGCTCAATTATCAAATTATCCATTAGCATAACCTCGTAAATTAATTTGTTCCTCAAGGTTAATTAGTCAATCACCAATTCATTAGTTCTCACATTCATGAATTAACAATGACCAATTATCTTGCATTACCAAATTAATAGAACCCTAGAGCTTATATTTCTAATTCATTCATAGGGTAGTCGATTGTATAGTTCCGATATCAAATTTCACCTCTCGGTCCGTCATCCAATATTCAAAGATTAATAGGTAGCTTATCTATCAACCTAGCATTTAATACAATACAATCAACCAATCAACAAGGAACATCAATGGAAATATCAAATCAAGACATTCAATCAAATATACTACAAACCCTAGGCATGGGTATTTAGCTCAACATCATCAATTTAAAACAACCATTCAACTCAATATAAATCAAATACAAATTGTTCATTGCAATATCAATCTCTTAATACAACAACAACAATAGAAATGAATTAAAAGAGAGAATAGAAAAACCCCTTGTGAAGATGCCAAGAATAGGATTACTAGGCTTCCTCCTAGCTCCACTTTGATGTTTGATGAAGAACTCAAGCCCTCTTCAATGGTTGATTCCCCTTTTGCAATATGGAATGGAGCTTTCTCAAGTCACCAAACCTTTGGATGGAGCTTTCTCAAGTCACCAACCCTTCAATTGATTGTGCCTTTAGAAGATGGAATGGAGCTTTCTCAAGTCACCAATCCCTTCAATGAAGCTTCTTCAACCTTCAAGGGCTTGTTAAACCCAATTTATCCCAAAGAACCTCAAAGATCTTATCAATGGAAGATGGAGAAGGTGGAGAGAATGGAAATGGAGATGAAGATGAAGGGACAAGGGAGAGTGTCACTCTTTCCCTCTCCCAAACGTGTAGCAGAAATTTGGCTCCAAGAAGCTAAGAACTCCCCCCAATTTCCCTCTTCTTCTCCTTTTAATTCATTCAAAATACACACCCATGCCTTCCAACTCACACCACTTCCCTTTGTTCCCCACTTTTTCTTTGTTTAATATTTCTTTTGGCAAACAAAAGGCTTTGTTCCCCACTTTGTCCCCCACTTCGTGCAAAAGAAATCAATTGTTTTAGGTGTGACACGGCCAAGCCAAGAGTAGCTTGGCCGCGTCTCTTGTTTTCCTTTGGGACACGGCCAAGCTTGTTGGCCATGTCCTTCACTGCCCTTTTTCTTTCTTCTTTCTTTTCTTTCTTTCTTTTGGTCTCAAGAGGTGACACGGCCAAGCTAGTGGCCTTGTCATGTGACACGGCCACAAGCTTGGCCGTGTCATGTGGGTGTGTCCACTTCTATTTCTTTTCTTTCCTTCTTTGCTTGCTCCAATTGTCTTTGGCATGAAATGGAACACGGCCAAGCTTGCTGGCCGTGTCATGCAACACGACCAGTGGCTTGGCCGTGTCATTGAGTGTGTCTCTTCTTGCTTCCTTCATTTTTGCTCTTTCTTTGTGGTTTCTTTGTTTTGCTCTTTGAATGAGACATGGCCAGAGGCTTGGCCGTGTCTCATGGCCGTGTCAAGCTCTGCCATCTTCATTCTTTGAGGGACACGGCCAAGCTTGATTTGGCTTGGCCATGTCTTGCTTGGTTCATGCTTTTCCTGCACTGTTTTGATCTTCCAAGGGTGTTTTTGCACTTAAACCTAAAACAAACACTTTAAACAAACTTAAAACAAAATCAATCAAAACATTAATTAAAAACATATAAAAATCACACTAAAAACTAGTACAAAAATGATCTAAACAACTACCCCACACTTAATTCCTTGCTTGTCCCCAAGCAAGGCTAAAATCAAAGCACAATAACAAGATAAATTTTGTTAAGTTCAAGAGTTATAAAGATGCATCAAGACTTCCCTATCCCTAAATCCGTAATCAATATCGAATCAAACAAAATCAACACCAATGCAATTAAGTGGTTTTCCAAGCATATCCTATGTTGTCGCTCCCTCACCAACTCGTACAAGTGTTTGATCATGGTGATGTTTACACTCATAACAATCAATGAAAGATTATTACCATAGGCTTGCTTATCAATCAAATCTACACCACAAAATAACAATCAAGCATCAATCAAAAGGTCTTTATTGGGTTGTAATGGGGCTAAGGTAAAGGCATGATATTTAGGATATGTGAGCTTGATCATTAAGTTCAAGAGCACTTTAAGAATGAAGTACCCGATCATATACATAACCCAACAATCCCAAACACCTTCCTCTTATCTACCACTTGACATTAAAGAGCTTTTCAAGGGAACTCACTTATTAAATATTGCAATGATATCTCCAACTTATTCCAACCCTTTCATCAAGAACAACAATTATTCTTATTATTATATATATATGTTAGGTAATCAAGGAGATCACTGCAAAAAAAAAAACACGCAGCGAAAATTTTTTTTATCTCTGATTTCCCACCAGGATCCATGCTGTTCGTTTAATTTGACAAAAGTGTTCAAAGAACTAACCTGTTGATGATTCAAAATCACAGTTTGGAAGAGATGGCTCGATCGCGAAACACCCTCTATCGCTTATCCACACAAATGCTACCGTCTGGAGTGCTAGCTCTCTGCAACGGCGAAGGCTGGAAAAATGTTTTCACTAAAACGTATTAGGGTTCCTTTGTTTTCGTTCTCTTTCATTTTCTAATGTTACCTTTGAGAAGACTTAACGTCTGGAGTGAATATAATCACTCCAGAATCCAATTCGAAATTGGATAAGGTAAATCAAATTCAGAATCCAAATCTAATAAGGATTCTTAATATATTATCTAATAATATATATAAAAAATTGAAAATAATAATAATAATAAATATTAATATCTAATATTAATATTATTAATATTATATCCAGCCCAAAGCGCATTCTTGTGTGTGACCCGATAGACCCATATTAATTGGCAGTCAATTTAATCTCTATTAAACCAACAAGTCATAATTGGCCTCTAGCAAGGCGTTACAACTACCCAATTAATATAAGGAATGTCCAATTTGCCTAATAATAGTAAATGCATTAATTCCTTTGTCACACGATATCTAGCTTGAACATAAGTCATGGTCAACGTCATACTTATATTGTCCAAACTTATGATTACTCATCTCCAAGTAGACTGATAAAAACAAATGAAATTGATCACACTATCAATTCATTTGAGCACGGCCATGCATTTCACAGTCTCACTTATCGAGGGGCCCAAAAGATATCTCTCTCAAAGAGAGGGACAAATTATATCTTGATTGTTCATTATCCTCTACATAATTTCTATCATATATGATCATAACCTTTATTACTATCCAGTTACGGATAATGTTGGATCATCTCAAAATATAATAGTCCTTATATTGGAAACTATGACAATCTCAAGTCAAAGAATTAATACATAACTATCATGAGATTTACTTATGACACTAACCCATGTAGTAATCTCATGATGGGTCTATCCAATACATTGTTCTCTAACAAGTATCTATGAAATTGATTTGTATCACTATACACATAACCATCTGATGATTATCAAATCAATGTTCATACTGGTTAAGAATTATTTTTTTTTATCTCTACAACAATAATAAACTAGGGACAAATATCAAAATTGTGTAACATGCAAACAAACAATAATGATAATAAAACCTCATTTATTAATAATGAATGTATAACATAAAGATCCAAATAAATGGCCTAGGTCACATACACTAACAATCTCCCACTTGCACTAGGCCTACAAATTTCTAAGACCCATAGATCTAGTGTGCTGATCATGCTTGACTCGTGAGGGAGGCTTTGTTAATGGATCTACTATGTTATAATTTGTGTCAACTTTGCATATCTTGATATCTCCTCTATCGATAATGTCTCGAATGAGGTGAAAATGCTTGAGTATATGCTTAGACCTTTGATGAGATCTAGGCTCTTTTGCCTGTGCTATGGTATCATTGTTGTCACAATAAATGTCTACAGGATTTGCAATGTTAGGAACCACTCCTAGCTCAGTGATGAATTTCTTCAACCAGACTGCTTCCTTAGTTGCATCTGATGCTGCTATATACTCAGCCTCTATTGTAGAATCAGCCACAGTGCTTTGTTTTGAACTCTTCCAACTAACAGCTCCACCATTCAATGTGAATACAAAACCTGACTGCGATCTAAAATCATCTATGTCAGTTTGGAAACTAGCATCTGTGTAACCATTTACAACTAGCTCATCTTCCAAACCTCTATAAACCAAGAATACATATTTAGTCCTTCGAAGGTACTTAAGAATATTCTTGACAGCTGTCCAATGACCTTCACCAGGATCAGCTTGAAATCTACTAGTTGCGCTTAATGGATATGAGACATCTGGTCTAGTACATAACATGGCATACATAATAGATCCTATAGCAGAATCATAAGGAATCTTATTCATTCGATCTCGCTCATCAGATGTCATAGGACATTGACTCTTGCTGAGATGAATGCCATGAGACATAGGCAAGAATCCTTTTTTGGAATCTTGCATGTTGAACCTCTTCAACACTTTATCTATGTATGTACTTTGACTCAAGCCAATTATCCTTCTAGATCTATCTCTATAGATCTTTATACCAAGGATATAGGCAGCCTCACCTAAGTCTTTCATTGAGAAAGAATTCCCTAACCAAGTCTTAACCTTTTGTATGGTAGGGATATCATTCCCAATGAGTAATATGCCATCCACATATAAGACTAAAAACACTACTACACTCCCACTAACCATCTTGTAAACACAAGGTTCATCTTCATTCTTGATGAAACCAAAGTTCCTAACTGTTTCATCAAAACGAAGATTCCAGCTTCGAGATGCTTGCTTCAATCCATAAATGGATCTTTGAAGCTTGCAAACCTTTGTAGAATTCTCAGGATTTATGAAACCCTCAGGTTGTGTCATATACACATCCTCAAGCAAGTTTCCATTAAGGAAAGCGGTTTTGACATCCATTTGCCATATCTCATAATCATAGTATGCTGCAATGGCAATGAGAATTCTAACAGACTTAAGCATAGCAACTGGTGAAAAGGATTCATCATAGTCTATACCATGAGTTTGCTTGAAACCTTTTGTAACAAGCCTTGCTTTATAGGTCTGCACATTCCCATCCATGTCGGTTTTCTTCTTGAAAACTCATTTGCAACCAATAGTCTTAATACCCTCTGGAGGATCAATTAAAGACCAAACATGGTTATCAAACATAGATTGCATCTCAGATTTCATGGCTCCAAGCCATTTGTCTGAATCTGGACCTGACATAGCTTCTTGATAGGCAGTAGGTTCATCTTGATCTATGAGCATTACTTCACTATCATTAGTCACAAGAAATCCATATCTCTCTGGCTGACGACGTGTCCTATCAGACTTGCGAGGGATTTGTGTTACATCTTCAGACTCCACAACTATTTGTGGTTCTGAAATAGGCTCTATAGATGGCTCAATGATTTCTTGTGGTACTTGAGTTTCCTCAAGTTCTACTATACTCCCACTAGTTCTCCTAGAAAGAAATTCCTTTTCAAAAAGATCCCATTTCGAGCAACAAACACTTTTTTCTCTGAATGAGTATAGAAATAGTATCCTTTAGTTTCCTTAGGATACCCCACAAAATTACATTTGATAGACTTTGGAGCTAACTTATCTGAAACTGGTCTTTTCACATAACCTTCACAACCCCAAATCTTAAGAAAAGAAAAACTAGGTGTCTTACATGTCCATATCTCATATGTTGTCTTTTCAACCTCCTTAGATGGTACACGGTTCAGAATGAATGCAGTTGTCTCCAAGGCATAACCCCAAAAAGATAAAGGAAGATCCGCTTGACTCATCATTGATCGAACCATATCTAATAGAGTTCGATTTCTCCTTTCAGAAACTCCATTCCACTGTGGAGTTCCTGGAGTAGTCAGTTGTGAAACAATTCCACAATCCCTTAGATGATCATCAAACTCTTGGCTCAAATATTCACCACCTCGATCTGATCGAAGTAGTTTAATTATTTTACCAAGTTGATTTTGTACTTCATTTTGAAAAGTTATAAACATTTCAAAAGACTCATGCTTATGTTTCATTAGGTAGACATAGCCATACCTACTGAAATCATCAGTAAAAGTAATGAAGTAACGAAATCCTCCTCTGGCACTAATGCTAAAAGGACCACATACATCTGTATGTATCAAGCCCAATAAATCATTAGCCCTTTCACTATGCCCAGTAAAAGGATCCTTTGTCATCTTACCAAGCAAACAAGACTCACATGTTTCAAATGATTCAAAATCAAATGAATCTAATAATCCATCTTGATGGAGCTTAGAAATGCGTTTCTCATTTATATGGCTAAGGCGACAATGCCATAAATAAGTAGGGTTTAACTCATTTGGCTTAGTTCTCTTAGAAGTTATGTTATAGATATCATTACCATTAGAATCATCAAGATTAAGGATATAAAGGCCATTATAAGAATTTACAATACCATAAAGCAAATCATTTTTATCAAAAATAGAACATTTCTTATTCTTAATAAAAAATGAATAACCTTCATCATCCAAAACAGATACTGAAATAAGATTCCTACTCATAGTAGGAACATAAAAGCAATTGCTCAAAATTAACAAAAACCCATTGGGCATAACAAGTTCATAAGTTCCTACAGCTATAGCAGCAACTCTTGCTCTATTGCCAACACGTAGGTCCACTTCGCCCTTCTTCAGCATCCTACTCCTTTTGAGTCCCTGCATATTTGTACAAATATGAGATCCACATCCGGTATCTAATACCCAGGAAGAAGGAATAGATAAATTAATTTCTATAACATAAATACCTGAAGATGTAGTCGCACTACCCTTCAACTTCTTTAACTCATCCAAAGAGAGTTGACAATTTCTCTTCCAATGCCCAGGCTTGTTGCAATGGAAACAAGTCCCTTCCTTAGGAACTTTAGCCTTAGGTTCAGGTTTTGGTTTAGCTTGTCCCTTGTACCCTTTAGCACCTTTTGCCTTACCCTTGCCTTTAGTATCTTTGGCTTTCTTTTTCATTTTTTTAATATTGACATTCAATATTTGGGCAGGCTTTTTGATATTCTCCTCAGCAGTTTTGAGCATACCATGTAGCTCAGGAATGGATTTCTCCATGTCATTCATGTTATAGTTCATGATAAACTGTGAGAAACTGCTAGGCAATGAATGTAGGATCAAATCCGTGGAGAGTTCTAAACTCAGGGGATATCCAAGTCTAGCAAGGTGATCTAGATAGCCTTTCATCTTCAAAACATGAGCACTAACATATTCACCTTCAGACATTTTGCAGTCAAATAATGCAACAGCGGTGTCAAACCTATCTTGCCTAGCCTGATGTTGGAAAGCTTGTTTGAAATGCACACTCATCTCATAAGCCTCTAAGTGTTCCAGATCCTTCTGAAGTCCTGGACACATAGTAGCCAACATAAGACATCCTATGTCATTGGAATCATTCACATGCTTCTTATGATTACTCTTAGCAGTATTAGAAGCATCAGCAGGAGGTGGGTCAGGGACAGCTTCATCAAGCACGTAGGACTTTTTCTCTTGTTTGAGAACAATTCTCAGGTTCCTAAACCAGTCAACAAAATTAGTCCCACATTCTTTCAGTTTTTCCTTCTCAAGGATAGATCGCAGTGATAAGGTGGAATTGTTATTAGCAGCCATCTACAAAATAAATATGCAAAGTCAAATTTTAATTAATAATGAGGTTAAAATTATTTAAACTCCTACTAAAAATATAACCCTCTAAAGAAATATTTTAGTAGGCTAAGATCCGTATTTCACTTAATTCTAAACTCAGCTTTGGCGTGACGCTTAAAATTAAGTTATTTAGGTAGGTAACATCTTTACCAATTACATCTCATGTAACTCTTAGTAATTATGGAATATTGACATCATATGTCATAGCATGTTGAATTCCATCTAATGCCTTAGGCCCAAAACCATTTTTGATAGCCTAATTAAGTCTAACCAATTTTAAAACATATGAGTAGCACTATTACTCATCCTACTTAGCTAGGAATGTTTAAATCATATTGCTTTAGCAATACCTACTTTAATACAATCTTAGTTTTGGTAGGTGTTCAAAACGTGGATGGCATTTAGACTTAAATTATTAATGAGGGTTCAACTAAATTATTATCATGTCTTGCATTACATATCATTATATTTTAGCATCCTATATGCATATATATAATTTATCACATAAGCATCATATGCCAAATGACAAAATATGTAAACGTGACATAGCATGGCCAAACTAAATATGATCTTCAGGAGACCAAATGAAGATCATAAAGGCAACCCTAGGTGAAAAACCTATCTATTACAACACTTGCAATATTACATATCTTCAAAACTTGAGCTTGTGCTTCCATCACCATGGAACCATCTTCTTCTTGGTATGAATCTCCATCACAAACATTGTAGCTTGAATCTTCATTTATTACAATAAAAGAAAATCTAACTACTAGTAAAAGAAATTACAACAAAATAAACGACACGCAAGCTGTATTTACCCAAAATTAAGATATGAATAAACCAATCACATAGGTCATAAGGCCATGCTATGCACCATGCCAAGACATCAAACAAACATAACATTTTTCATCACCAACATGTTAAATAGGAACAAATATATTGACATTCTTAATGTCGCGGTAACGAACTATAGGGCGCGAACATACGGCGGTCCCGCTAGTCGGTTAGCGGGCGGGGCTCCCACTGGCCGGTCAGCTGGCAGGGTTCTGAAGGGGCAGTGCTCCTGGGCGGGGTCGAGGGGCATCGCCCCTCGAAGCCAAACAGAAACGTTAATCTCATTAACATTTTTCTTTGGCAAAACCCTAAAACAAAATCGTTAATCTCATTAACCTTCTTACTGTTTTATTTCGAATATGTACAACCCATTACAGAATCATTACCAAATGTTTATATCACATATAACTTAATTGTTTTCATCATATGAAAATCGTTTTAATCAACCAATCATATATACGTGATCATCTCATGAAAATAAAATTAAAAACACCAATCCTTTCTCATCATATGAAAAACGAATTAGGGTTTTATAGAAACGAAACCAAAAAACCAATCCTTTCTCATCATATGAAAAATGAATTAGGGTTTTATAGTTAACATGCCATACAAAATCAATATATCTCATGTAATCATATCAACATGGCATTTTCGACTTAAACGAAAAACAACAAGTGGCTCTGATACCAGTGTTAGAAAATCAAGGAGATCACTGCAAACCAAAAACACGCAGCGAAAAAATTTTTGATCTCTGATTTCCCACCATGATCCATGCTGTTCGTTTAATTGGATGAAAGTGTTCAAAGAACTAACATGTTGATGATTCGAAATAATAGTTTGGAAGAGATGCCTCGATCGCGAAACACCCTCTATCGCGTATCCACACGAATGCTACCGTCTGGAGTGCTAGCTCTCTGTAACGGCGAAGGCTGGAAAAACATTTTCACTAAAACGTATTAGGGTTCCTTTGTTTTCGTTCTCTTTCATTTTCTAATGTTACCTTTGAGAAGACTTAACGTCTGGAGTGAATATAATCACTCTAGAATCCAATTCAAAATTGGATAAGGTAAGTCAAATTTAGAATCCAAATCTAATAAGGATTCTGAATATATTATCTAATAATATGTATAAAAAAATGAAAATAATAATAATAATAATAATAAATATTAATATCTAATAATAATATTATTAATATTATATCCAGCCCAAAGCGCATTCTTGTGTGTGACCCGATAGGCCCATATTAATTGGCAGTCAATTTAATCTCTATTAAACCAACAAGTCATAATTGGCCTCTAGCAAGGCGTCACAACTACCCAATTAATATAAGGAATGTCCAATTTGCCTAATAATAGTACATGCATTAATTACTTTGTCACACGATATCTAGCTTGAACATAAGTCATGGTCAACGTCATACTTATATTGTCCAAACTTATGATTACTCGATGTCCAAGTAGACTGATAAAAACAAATGAAATTGATCACACTATTAATTCATTTGAGCACGGCCATGCATTTCACAGTCTCACTTATCGAGGGGCCTAAAAGATATCTCTCTCAAAGAGAGGGACAAATTCTATCTTGATTGTTCATTATCCTCTACATAATTTCTATCATATATGATCATAACCTTTATTACTATCCAGTTACGGATAATGTTTGATCATGTCAAAATATAATAGTCCTTATATTGGAAACTATGACAATCTTAAGTCAAAGAATTAATACATAACTATCATGAGATTTACTTATGACACTAACCCATGTAGTAATCTCATAATGGGTCTATCCAATACATTGTTCTCTAACAAGTATCTATGAAATTGATTTGTATCACTATACACATAACCATCTGATGATTATCAAATCAATGTTCATACTGGTTAAGAATTATTTTTTTTTATCTCTATAACAATAACAAACTAGGGACAAATATTAAAATTGTGTAACATGCAAATAAACAATAATGATAATAAAACCTCATTTATTAATAATGAATGTATAACATAAAGATCCAAATAAATGGCCTAGGGCACATACACTAACAATATATATATTTTTTTATTTTTCTCTTTTTCTTTTTTTTTATTTTGCTTTGCAATCTTAAACCTACTAAATTTAATCCCACACTTAATTCAACACAACACTAAGTCATAGACGCTCTTAAAATACTCTTGACCTAATGAAAGGATAAGAGTTAAACAACAAGGTTCAAGCTAATGGTGTTGTGAAAAAGAAAGGAAAGGAAAACTACAATAGGCTCAAAATTGGGTAACTAAGGTTGAATATAGGGTTGGTCTTTTTAAGCCAAAGTGGGTTCACATAATTGCCTTAATCGTCTTGATGCCAAATTGAAATTTTTATGTAATCTTAAAATGCATGTCAAAGCAAGTTCTAGCAATTCATCAATCAAAGATGTTCACCCACAACAATAATGATAAGTTGATGGCTCAATTCCTCACTAGGTTAATGGCAATGCAAGGGAAAAACAAACAAAATTGACAATAAGCACCAATTCTACTCAATTCTCAATTTCATGCTTCAAAAATTCAAAGGTCATCTATCAACAATTTTATAACAATTGAACTTTCTAAAATTCATTTATTCAAAGAAAAACATTATAAACATTAACTAAAACTTAAACAAAAACAAGTTAAAAGTAAAAACACAAAAACACAAAATGCAATTAAAAGTAAAAACACAAAACATAAAATGCACCCCACACTTAAAGATTCACATTGTCCTCAATGTGAGCATGCATACTACAGAGAGGGTTTAGATGAAACCTGATTTTCATCGTTCCCATATGCGATATGTAGGGCTCCTTCCACCCATAATGCAATTGGAGCCCATGACTGAGAGGATGAACAACATGTAACTTTAAAATATACCCGATGTACAACAACCCCTAAATAGTATTCCTTGAAGAGAACATGTCTCAAAGGGACATGTTAAGGTCACCTCGGGGTGATCCTCCAGTGCTATAGGAACGTTATAAAATCCTATTTCATTGTGCAACATGGTTCTATCCATTGTATGCTCTTCTTCACCACCAAGAGTAGAGGAGATGATTTTTGGGAACTCTTTAAGTTCAACCAAGTTTGGTTGAATCACTTCTTCATTCACTTTAACAATGTCAAGTCCCCTCTCAACAACCTTAGCATCTAAAACTGGCTTACACTCCTCAAGTTCTGAATTGGGCATTTCATGTTCTTCTTCTAAAGGCATACCCATCTTAAGCTTATTTCCACTTTTTCCTTGGGAGTGCATATGATAGATGTTAGAAAGTTGCTTACCTTGCTCCTCTTCTTTCAGCCTACTTGGGAATGGAATTGGTTGCAAAGGATTTGGAGGTTCATACAAATGTGATGAAGTTGATGAGTCCAAATTCTCCTCCTCCTTTGATTGACTTGCTTTCTCCATGTTGGGCAGCATCTCCTCACCATTGTCTTCTTGATTAGTCCTTGCATCAAAGGAATCACAAATTTTGTTATATATTACATGTTCAGTCCTCAAATTTGTGATTACCTTGACTTGCTCCAATTGGCTTGGAGTTGATGTGCCACTTGTCTAACTTGAGTTTCCACCCTCTTCAATGATTCCTCCAAAGAATCAAACCTCTCATTGCTCCCTTCCTGATTTTGTGTGCTAATTTGAAGGTAAGCATTCAAATCATCTTCCACTGTGGATTTCTCAAATTGATCATGGTTTTGTGAGCTAATTTGAATGAAGGCATTCAAACTATCTTCCAAAGTGGGTTCCTTAAGTTTATCTTGATTTTGTGCGCTAGTTTGAATGAAGGCATTCAAACTATATTCAAATGTGGGTGTCTTAAGGTAATTTTGATTTGAATATTGTGCTTGAGGGTAAGAGTCTCTTTGGTAAGGTTGAAAAAAATTTGGAGGTGGAATGTGCTGCTGATTTTCCCAAGAAAAATTTGGTTGGCTTTCCAGCTGGTATTATAAGGATTGGAATATGTCTCATTTCTACCCATTTTGTAACACCCCTATATCTGGTATACGTACCAAGCATGCTTAAACGATCGTAGTACCCGTATACTGAATATAGGAAATGCCACAGTTTTAAAATAATACACAACAAATATCTTTGTATGTAAGTGAAACCAATCTCAAACATTTTTAAAAGAAATTCAAAAGACACCATATATATATATATATATTAATTCACAGCGGAAGTTATTACAAATAGGTTATAAACCAAAATTTACAAAATATAGAATATATACATGATTGGCAGCTCTTCTCCGATCTTTAAGTCCCAAAATAAACTCTTCAATGTCTACTCTCACTCGGTCTCGAGGAGCTCTCAGGTTCAACTCTGTCACCTGCACGATCAAACACTATCTCGCTAAGCCAACTGCTTAGTAGTACAAAGTATAATAACTTTATGCTAAAATGCAATGTCAAAATCAATTACATACATCAATCAAAAGCATATCATCTTTCCAATATGTTACTTTGTTCAATGTCATATCAACAGTCATATTATAGCACCATTCATCATACTCATTCAAATTCATCATTATAGCCAACAACCATGGCTTCATATACGAACCCTCCCCCAACCAGGTCGGTTGCCCTCTAATCCCAAGGGTCCGCAGGAGGAAGATAGGCACGTATAAAACTATCAGTAACGTACCTTTCCCCAACCAGGTCGGTTGTCCAAGTTCGGTTGCCCATCCCAATGGGTCCGCATGGTTCCGCAGGAGGCAAATAGGTACGTATAATACTAATTGTATCGAACCTTCCCCCAACCAGGTCGGTAGTCCAAGATCGGTTGCCCAACTCACTGGGTCCGCATGGTTCCACAGGAGACGGATAGGTCCGTTCATCAAACTTTAATATTATTTTCTCAATTCATTTCATTCTCATAAGCAAATTAGGCAACCATGCCTCAATCATCTCACATTACACTAAAACAATTCTTCATAACATTATATCTTTCACATTTCATTTAATCATCACATCTTGCACATTTCACATTTCATCATCATAATATACAGCATCAATTACATTAACTAAACACACACATTATTATTCAACCATATCATCAAGGCATGCTTCAATCATATCATTCACAATTCTTTATGTCTCAATTTACATTATTCATATAACACATCACCATTCACAAGACTTACAATGCATAATACATAACCTTGTTCATATAGTTCATATGCATTATCAAATGTAAGTTACATTTCAATCATGTAAGAAGAGCAAAAACCAAACACAGTAGCCAACACACTCAAGGGACACGGCCAAGCTTGTGGCCGTGTCTCTCAACACCAAAAATCCAGTGGCAGACACGGGCAAGGGACACGGCCGTGTCTCTCAACACAAAGTGGGCAGTGGCAAACACGGTCAAGGAACACGGCCAAGCTAGTGGCCGTGTCTCTCCAAAATCTATCCAACACGGCCAAATTTCCATAGACTTGGCCGTGTCTCTCAAAAATCCTTAGTCTTGGCCGTGTCTCTTCTTGCTTTTGGCCGTGTCACTCATGAACAAAAACCCTAACCCTAGCCAACACTCTTTTGATTGTAATTAGACACATTATACACAACATAAACTCATTCAAATGGATGTAATCAAAGTCATTAACACTTATCTTGCATGTTTAAACACAATACTCACATTAACCATACATTTAATCATTCACCACTTCAAAACCCTAAAACCAACTTTACTCTTGATCTTCCACTAACAACATCCACTTAACTTACCATTTTCAAAACCAAACCAACACCAATTCAATCTTTTAACTTACAATCAATTTTAACATTTGTAAACACATCTCAAACACACCAAATCATGATTCCAACAAATCAAACCTCACATCAAACATAACTTCAAAAATAACAAAGGAAAACAAGAGAGTACTTACCTTAAATGAAGAAATTTCACAAATCTCTAACCAAATCCTTTGATTCCTTCTTCAATTTGATTCTAGCTTCAAGAACACCTCTCTTGCTCTCTCTTTTCTTGGATAGCCGGCACACACATGAGAAGAAAAGAAAATAAACACAAGTCAACCTCTTCTTCTTCTTTAAATCTCCACCATGCAATTTAACAAGACAATTACTTAAGTGCCCTTCATCCATTTAACTTAGCTTCTTTCACCTAGATGTCCATTTAAGTAATTTCACACATCACAAATAAATATCCTCTTCCATTGACCATCCCTTTTGACTAATGTATATGTTATATATATAACCATATACCCAACATATACACTTTCTCTCTACACATTACTTTCCTTTTTAAACAACACATAAACACTCTCTTTTCAATTTCTTTTCTCTTTCAAAACAACATATACATTCAATCCAATTAAAACAACAATAATATTCAAGACTACTAGGGCATACATTGGGATATTACAATTCTCCCCCTCTAAAAAGAAATTTCGCCCTCGAAATTACCTGATATCAAGTTTGAAATAGTTGAGGATATTGATCTCGCATGGTTTGCTCACTCTCCCAAGTTGCCTCTTCTCTCCCATGATTCTTCCACAAAATCTTCACAAGTGGCACTTTCTTATTTCTCAACTCTTTCACATCACGTGCCAAGATAGCAACTGGTTCTTCTTCAAATGTCAAATCTGGACTCACTTCGATAGATTCAATTGGCAACACATGAGATGGATCCGATCTGTACTTCCTCAACATAGAAACATGGAATACATTATGGATCCTCTCCAACTCAGGTGGCAAAGCAAGCCAATAAGCAACTGGTCCAACTCTTTCCAAAACTTCATACGGTCCAATGAATCGAGGACTCAATTTCCCTTTCCGACCAAACCTCAAAATCTTCTTCCAAGGAGATACTTTCAAAAATACCTTATCTCCCACATTATACTCAATGTCTCTCCTCTTCAAATCTGAATAAGATTTTTGTCGGTCTGAAGCTGTTTTCAACCTATCTCATATCACTTTCACTTTCTCTTCAGTTTCTTTAACCAGATCAGGACCAATTAACTTACTTTCACCAAGTTCACTCCAACATAGAGGTGTCCTACACCGTCTACCATATAATGCCTCGAATGGTGCCATACCAATGCTGGATTGATGACTGTTGTTGTAAGCAAATTCAATAAGTGGTAAGAATCCATCCCAACTTCCAGAAAAATCCATGACACAGCTTCTCAACATATCCTCAATAATCTGTATCACTCTCTCTGACTGCCCATCTGTCTGTGGATGAAAAGCAGTGCTGAAGTGCAGTCGAGAACCCAAAGCACCATGTAAACTCTTCCAAAACCTGGAAGTAAGCCGAGGATCTCGATCAGACACTATAGAAGTTGGAACACCATGCAACTTTACAATCTCATGGATATACAGCTCAGCTAACCTCTCCAAAGAGTAATCCACCCGAACCGGAAGAAAATGAGCTGTCTTAGTCAACCTGTCAACAATTACCCAAATAGCATCATGCTTCCTTTGTGTCAATGGTAAACCAGACTCAAAATCCATGGTTACTCTATCCCATTTCCATTCAGGCACTGATAACGGTTGAAGCAACCCGGTTGGAACTTGATGCTCAGCTTTTACCCTCTGACATGTGAGACATTTGGACACAAAATCTGCAATGTCTCTCTTCATACCAGACCACCAGTAATGCTGTCTCAAATCATGGTACATCTTTGTACTACCCGGATGCATAGCAAAAACCGATTGGTGTGCTTCCTCTAAAATGATCTTTCTCAAATTAGCATCATCGGGTACACACAATCTGTTCTTAAACTGAAGACTCCCATCATCCTTCACATTAAAATCTCGACTCTTTCCATTCTGTCAATCTGAAACAATCTTTTGAATCTTCTCATCAGTCAATTGAGCCTCCTTAATCTGATCCAACAAAACTGGTTTCAATTGCAACTGTGCCAACAGTGCACCATCATCACAAGATATAAAGCTAGCACACAATGCTCTCAACTCAACAAGCAACGAGAGCGAATAAACCGTCAAACATGCTAAAGACTTCCGACTCAAGGCATCAGCAACAACATTTGCTTTGCCAGGATGATAATCAATCAAACAATCATAGTCTTTAATCAACTCCAACCATCTCCTCTGTCGAAGATTGAGCTCTCTTTGGACACCTAAATATTTTAAACTTTTATGATCAGTATAAATAAAACATTTCTCCCCATACAGATAGTGTCGCCAAATCTTCAATGCAAACACAATGGCTGCCAACTCTAAATCATGGGTTGGATAATTGAGCTCATGCAGTTTCAACTGTCGAGAAGCATAAGCTATAACTTTACCTTCTTGCATCAGAACACAACCCAAACCACTATGTGAAGCATCACTGTAAATCACATATGGTTTATCTTCCACAGGTAAAGTAAGAATAGGCGCTTGAGTCAATATCTCTCTCAACTGTTCAAAGCTAGCCTGACACTGATCTGTCCACACAAATTTAACTCCCTTTCGAAGTAATCTAGTAAGTGGAGTAGCTATCAAAGAAAAACCTTTCATAAACCGTCGATAATAGCCTGCCAAACCCAGAAAACTTCTAACTTCAGCCACAGACTTTGGTGGACTCCAATTCAGAATAGCTTCAACTTTACTCGGATCAACTCTAATACCCTCTGCTGAAACTATATGACTAAGAAAAGTTACTTGATCCAACCAAAACTCACACTTCGACAGTTTAGCAAACAATTGCTTCTCTCTCAAAATTTGTAACACAATCCGCAGATGCTTGTCATGTTCCTCCTCATTACGTGAATACACCAAGATATCATCTATAAAGACCACTACAAACTGATCCAAATAGGGCCTAAACACCCTATTCATCAAGTCCATAAAAACTGCAGGTGCATTCGTCAGACCAAAAGGCATAACTAGAAACTCATAATGCCCATACCTGGTCCGAAATGCGGTCTTAGGAACATCTTCAGCTCTGACCCTCAACTGATGGTACCCTGATCTCAAATCAATTTTAGAAAACACTGTTGCACCCTTCAATTGATCAAAGAGATCATCAATTCTAGGCAAAGGATATTTATTTTTAATGGTCACCTTGTTCAATTGCCTATAATCGATACACAATCTCATAGTACCATCCTTCTTCTTTACAAACAACACAGGAGCTCCCCACGGTGAAACACTAGGGCGAACAAACCCTTTATCCAGCAACTCCTGCAACTGCACCTTCAGTTCTCTCCATTCAGCAGGTGCCATTCTATAAGGAGTAATAGAGATAAGAGTGGTACCAGGCAATAACTCAATACCAAACTCCACCTCTCTCTCAGGAGGCAACCCTGGCAACTCCTCTGGAAACACATCTGGGAACTCTGCAACTGTGGGTATGTCATCAAGTTGAGAACCCTTTACTCTAGTATCCACAACATAAGCAAGATAAGCATCACACCCTTTTCTAATCAATCTCCTAGCTGCAACAGCTGAAACAAACAAGGATGCTAGCTGTTCCTGCTCATTAGATACTATCACATCTCTACCATCACCAGTTCTCAAAGTAACAACTTTCTTTTTACAATCTACCACAGCTCCATGTCTAGATAACCAGTCCATGCCTAGGATCACATCATATTCCTTAAATGGCATCTCAATTAAATCTCCAAGGAACTCCTCACCTTGCACTACTACTGCACTATCTCGGTGCACTTTGCTAACAATCACACTATGCCCTAACGGATTTGTCACCAACACATCAAATCCTAGGGATTCAGCATGCAAATCAGACACAGGAAAAACAGATGCACTAATATATGAATGCATGGATCCGGGATCAATCAAAGCAAGTACTGAAATATCAAATAAAGAAAAAGTACCAGCTATGACTGCCGAAGCATCTGGTTGCCTCTGCATCACATAAATCCTCTGAGAAGATCTAGCCCCCTCTGGTCTACTCTCCCTGGATGTAGAACCTCCTCTAGAACTGAATCCAGATCTGCCTCCTCTGCTGAAACCCCTGCCTCCTCGACCTCCCCTCCCACTAGGTCGAGATGCTGCAGTATCTACTGACATCTGCTCCTGTCTCTCAGGACAATCTCTCACAAAATGATCAGGAGATCTGCATCTGAAGCATACAGCTGGTCCACTACTCTTCCAACAAACACCTCTATGATAACCCCCACACTGAGCACATCTAGGTGGAGTGGATCTCTGAGTCACTGGGGTTGGAGCACTCGTCACTGAAACTGTAGGTCTATATCTCTGCCTCTGAAACTGTACTGACCTACCAGCTGGCCTCTGACTCCTACTAACCCGAAGAACAAAACTTCCTTTACCTCTTTTCACAGATGAAGACCCTGCCTTGAACTGGGGCCTTCTAACCCTAATCTCTTCCTCTGAAGCAGTTGCAATAATCTGTGCTCTCTCCACACTCCGAGCTGCTGCCACAAGCTGGGAAAAATCATGATATCTAGATCCGGCCACAAGACACAAAATAGAGGGCCTCAATCCCTCCTCAAATCTCCGGCATCTATCTATCTCATCAGATTTAATACCTCCAGCATAATGGCTCAATTGTATAAACTCAACCTCATATTCCGTCACCGTTCGGTGATCTTGCTTCAACCTTAGAAATTCCATTTTCTTCACATCCTTATACTCCCTCGGAGTATACTTCAATTCAAACTCTCTCAGAAAATTAGCATAGGACAATGTTGGTGGATCATCCATAGCATGGGGCACTGTCTTCCACCAATCATATGCGTCCTTTTGCAATAATGATCTCGCATAATCAAATCTTTCCTCTGGAGTGGCTTGTAACTAAACAAATATTCTCTGTACTTTATCTAGCCACTGCTCAGCTACAGCCGGGTCAATAGTACCCAAGAAGTCTTCTGCTCCATACTTCCGTAATTTGTCATATTGTCTCACTGCTACCAAAGCCTGTGGGGGTGGTGGTAGTGGCAGTGGCACTGGTGCTGGCCTCAAAGCCTCTATCACATGCCTAAGCCAAACTGGCGGAACATCCTCACCAGCTGGTCTCCCCGACACAGAAGCAGGTGCCTCACTAGCACTATCCGCTCTAGCTCCATCCTCAGGAGCAACACTCTCCGCACTACCCTCAACTGACTGACGCAAATGAGGATCCATCACAACCTATGTCTGCAAACACAGCAGAATACATCTTATTAAAGATCAGAGACTGCCAATCCCCAAACATGTATATTATTCAAAAACCAACTTTTTAAAATCAAGACACTCTTTTTCTTACACTTGACCTAGGTTGAGAATCTCAAACCTAGGCTCTGATACCAAAACAATTGTAACACTCCTATATCCGGTATACGTACCAAGCATGCTTAAACGATTGTAGTACCCGTATACTGAATATAGGAAATGCCACAGTTTTAAAATAATACACAACAAATATCTTTGTAAGTAAGTGAAACCAATCTCAAACATTTTTAAAAGAAATTCAAAAGACACCATATATATATATATATTAATTCACAGCGGAAGTTATTACAAATAGGTTATAAACCAAAATTTACAAAATATATATTATATACATGATTGGCAGCTCTTCTCCGATCTTTAAGTCCCAAAATAAACTCTTCAATGTCTACTCTCACTCAGTCTCGAGGAGCTCTCAGGTTCAACTCTGTCACCTGCTCGATCAAACACTATCGCGCTAAGCCAACTACTTAGTAGTACAAAGTATAATAACTTTATGCTAAAATGCAATGTCAAAATCAATTACATACATCAATCAAAAGCATATCATCTTTCCAATATGTTACTTTGTTCAATGTCATATCAACATTCAAATTATAGCACCATTCATCATACTCATTCAAATTCATCATTATAGCCAACAACCATGGCTTCATATACGAACCCTCCCCCAACCAGGTCGGTTGCCCTCTAATCCCAAGAGTCCGCAGGAGGCAGATAGGCACGTATAAAACTATCAGTAACGTACCTTTCCCCAACCAGGTCCGTTGTCCAAGTTCGGTTGCCCATCGCAATGGGTCCGTAGGAGGCAAATAGGTACATATAATACTAATTGTATCGAACCTTCCCCCAACCAGGTCGGTAGTCCAAGATTGGTTGCCCAACTCACTGGGTCTGCATGGTTCTGCAGGAGACGGATAGGTCTGTTCATCAAACTTTAATATTATTTTCTCAATTCATTTCATTCTCATAAGCAAATTAGGCAACCATGCCTCAATCATCTCACATTACACTAAAACAATTCTTCATAACATTATATCTTTCCCATTTCATTTCATCATCACATCTTGCACATTTCACATTTCATCATCATAATATACAACATCAATTACATTAACTAAACACACATATTATTGTTCAACCATATCATCAAGGCATGCTTCAATCATATTATTCACAATTCTTTGTCTCAATTTACATATTCATATAACACATCACCATTCACAAGACTTACAATGCATAATACATAACCTTGTTCATATAGTTCATATGCATTATCAAATGTAAGTTACATTTCAATCATGTAAGAAGAGCAAAAACCAAACACAGTAGCCAACACACTCAAGGGACACGGCCAAGCTTGTGGCCGTGTCTCTCAACACCAAAAATCCAGTGGCAGACACGGGCAAGGGACACGGCCGTGTCTCTCAACACAAAGTGGGCAGTGGCAAACACGGTCAAGGGACACGGCCAAGCCAGTGGCCGTGTCTCTCCAAAATCTATCCAACACGGCCAAATTTCCATAGACTTGGCCGTGTCTCTAAAAAATCCTTAGTCTTGGCCGTGTCTCTTCTTGCTTTTGGCCGTGTCACTCATGAACAAAAACCCTAACCCTAGCCAACACTCTTTTGATTGTAATTAGACACATTATACACAACATAAACTCATTCAAATGGATGTAATCAAAGTCATTAACACTTATCTTGCATGTTTAAACACAATACTCATATTAACCATACATTTAATCATTCACCACTTCAAAACCCTAAAACCAACTTTACTCTTGATCTTCCACTAACAACATCCACTTAACTTACCATTTTCAAAACCAAACCAACACCAATTCAATCTTTTAACTTACAATCAATTTTAACACTTGTAAACACATCTCAAACACACCAAATCATGATTCGAACAAATCAAACCTCACATCAAACATAACTTCAAAAATAACAAAGGAAAACAAGAGAGTACTTACCTTAAATGAAGAAATTTCACAAATCTCTAACCAAATCCTTTGATTCCTTCTTCAATTTGATTCTAGCATCAAGAACACCTCTCTTGCTCTCTCTTTTCTTGGATAGCCGGCACACACATGAGAAGAAAAGAAAATAAACACAAGTCAACCTCTTCTTCTTCTTTAAATCTCCACCATGCAATTTAACAAGACAATTACTTAAGTGCCCTTCATCCATTTAACGTAGCTTCTTTCACCTATATGTCCATTTAAGTAATTTCACACATCACAAATAAATATCCTCTTCCATTGACCATCCCTTTTGACTAATGTATATGTTATATATATAACCATATACCCAACTTATACACTTTCTCTCTACACATTACTTTCCTTTTTAAACAACACATAAACACTCTCTTTTCAATTTCTTTTCTCTTTCAAAACAACATATACATTCAATCCAATTAAAACAACAATAATATTCAAGACTACTAGGGCATACATTGGGATATTACACATTTGCTGGAAACCTTGGTAGTCATATTCTTCCTTTTGCCATTCTTGGTATCATCCAAAACCCATTGAACACGTGTTTGCACTATGGCCTATATTGCCACATGCTGCACATATCTCTTGGCGTGGCATAGGTGCTCTTCCTCTTGCATTTAGCACCTTAAGTTGATTCATCAATTCTGCTAATTGCCATGCCATTTCAAAATCATCATTCCTATCATAAACTCCCCCGTGCCTTGAAAACTGCATCTTTACAAAAGGCACTTAGCAACTTAAAGAAAACAAACAAAAAAATTAAATTGAAAGAAAATCAAACAACACAAACAAACAATTCAAAGAAAACAAACAAATAATTAAATAATAAAAAAATCAAACTATCACTACTTCGACAGCCCTCCCTGGCAGCGGCGCCAAAAACTTGTTGCACTCAAATTAAGTACTACTACAAGCGTCACTCACAAGTATACGAGGTAGCTGTAGCAAAGGTGATCGCCCCAAGGTCGTTTCCCCAAGAAGGTGTGGTTCGTAATAGCTTGATTGACAAGTTATTTAATTGCGAAAGTTTAATGTTTGAGTTGCGACTTTAAAACAATTAAAACTAAAAGTGTTGTGCGTAGGGTTGGTGTGTGATGGGTGTACAAGATCAAATTGATTCTTGGGAAGGTGCCTAGGGTCATAGGTCCATTCAATCAAAGGCCAATTCTCAATTATCCATTAACATAACCTTGTAATTAATTTGTTCCTTAAGGTTAATTAGTCAATTACCAATTCATTAGTTCTCACATTCATGAATTAACAATAACCAATTATTTTGCATTACCAAATTAATAGAACCCTAGAACTTATATTTCTAATTCATTCATAGGGTAGTCGATTGTATAGTTCCGATATCGAATTTCACCTCTCGGTCCGTCATCCAATATTCAAAGATTAATAGGTAGCTAATCTATCAACCTAGCATTTAATACAATACAATCAACCAATCAACAAGGAACATCAATGGAAATATCAAATCAAGACATTCAATCAAATATACTACAAACCCTAGGCATGGGTATTTAGCTCAACATCATCAATTTAAAATAACCATTCAACTCAATATAAATCAAATACAAATTGTTCATTGCAATATCAATCTCTTAATACAACAACAACAATAGAAATGAATTAAAAGAGAGAATAGAAAAACCCCTTGTGAAGATGCCAAGAATAGGATTACTAGTCTTCCTCCTAGCTCCACTTTGATGTTTGATGAAGAACTCAAGCCCTCTTCAATGGTTGATTCCCCTTTTGTAATATGGAATGGAGCTTTCTCAAGTCACCAAACCTTTGGATGGAGCTTTCTCAAGTCACCAACCCTTCAATTGATTGTGCCTTTGGAAGATGGAATGGAGCTTTCTCAAGTCACCGATCCCTTCAATGAAGCTTCTTCAACCTTCAAGAGCTTGTTAAACCCAATTTATCCCAAAGAACCTCAAAGATCTTATCAATGGAAGATGGAGAAGGTGGAGAGAATGGAAATGGAGATGAAGATGAAGGGACAAGGGAGAGTGTCACTCTCTCCCTCTCCCAAATGTGTAGCAGAAATTTGGCTCTAAGAAGCCAAGAACTCCCCCCAATTTTCCTCTTCTTCTCCTTTTAATTCATTCAAAATACACACCCATGCCTTCCAACTCACACCACTTCCCTTTGTTCCCCACTTTTTCTTTGTTTAATATTTCTTTTGGCAAACAAAAGGCTTTGTTCCCCACTTTGTCCCTCACTTCGTGCAAAAGAAATCAATTATTTTAGGTGTGACACAGCCAAGCCAAGAGTAGCTTGGCCGCGTCTCTTGTTTTCCTTTGGGACACGGCCAAGCTTGCTGGCCATGTCCTTCACTGCCCTTTTTCTTTCTTCTTTCTTTTCTTTCTTTCTTTTGGTCTCAAGGGGTGACACGACCAAGCTAGTGGCCGTGTCATGTGGGTGTGTCCACTTCTGTTTCTTTTCTTTCCTTCTTTGCTTGCTCCAATTTTCTTTGGCATGAAATGGGAAACGGCCAGTGGCTTGGCCGTGTCATTGAGTGTGTCTCTTCCTGCTTCCTTCATTTTTGCTCTTTCTTTGTGGTTTCTTTGTTTTGCTCTTGAATGAGACACGACCAGAGGCCTGGCCATGTCTCATGGCCGTGTCAAGCTCTGCCATCTTCATTCTTTGAGGGACACGTCCAAGCTTGATTTGGCTTGGCCATGTCTTGCTTGGTTCATGCTTTTCCTGCACTGTTTTGATCTTCCAAGGGTGTTTTTTGCACTTAAACCTAAAACAAACACTTTAAACAAACTTAAAACAAAAATCAATCAAAACATTAACTAAAAACATATAAAAATCACACTAAAAACTAGTACAAAAAGGATCTAAACAATAACCATTCATTATAAATAAATCATTCATCAAAGATATTAAACATTAATAGAATATAAACATCCATCCATGATAAACTAAATAAATCAAGCATTGAACTTAAATAAATCAAAGCATATAATGAACTGCATAATCAAATATAAAATTAAATAAAGCAAGTAAAGATTCAAATTAGGGCTACTATTTCTATTTAAGATTCTTTATTTAATATGTTTAGGGTTTAGGAATTTGTGGGTTTAAGCTGCTGTAAGTTTTAAAGGAATTGAAATTTATTAAAGTTTTATAATTTAAGAGGTTGATAAAGTTCTTTGATTAACCAAATTAGTGTTTGAGGAGTAAAATCATGAAATTAGGGTTTGGACACTTTAAAACATTAGGTTTATGATTATTAGCTACTGAATTGTTGTTTTTAGGCTTACTGTGTTTGAATTTTAATATTTAGGTTTATAAGGTTTTAGATTTTTAAAGATTGGGATTTAGAAAAATTAGGGCTTAGGGTTTTAAGGGAGTTAGGGTTTAAGGAAACTAGGGTTTAATATTAGTTAGTTTGAGGTTACTGTTTTACTGTTTCAGAGAATGTATTTGATTTTAGAATTTGAAAAAGCAATTTATAGTTTTATGAAGCTTTATGAAAAAAAACAAAACGATTTAAGATTTATAGAAACAGAAAAGATATTTTTAGGGTTTATGGAAAGAAAACGATTCAATTTAGGGTTTTGGAAAATTGGAAGGCAGATTAGGGTTTTAAGATTTTGAGGAAACAAAAACAACAATTTTAAGATTTTTTGAAAACAAAGAAATGAATTAAGGTTTTTAAGCTTTAGAAAAGGTAAATTAAGGTTCTAGGGTTTTTGAATTAAAAGAGACAATTGGATGATTCAAGCTACTGTGAAGAAATTAGACATTCATACCTTCGTTTATTGGTTACACCAAAAATTACTTATTGGATGAATAGGAACAAAGACAAGCTTTGCTGCCTTTGATGGATTGAATTGCTTGTTTGCTCACTCAAAAGTCTGATCAATTTCACTGCCAGAAGGAATTTTTTAAAATTCGATTTCCTTTCAAAGTTTTCCTCCTAAATCTCCTCTCCCTTTTTGTGTTGTTTTTAGTCCTTATTTATAGAAGATTTTTATGATTAATCTTAGTTGCTCACGAAATCTAACATTAATTAAGAAAGGAAACCAAAACCGAATTGAATTTGGTTTCAGAAAAATTTGCCTCGAAAAAATTTCGCTAGCGAAATAAAACTGCTGCGGAAAAATTTTGTTGGCGAAAAAAAAACTGCTACGGAAAAATTACATTGGCAAAAAAGTTGCCGCAGCTGGGGCAGGCGAAATTGCCTGCGGGCTAAATGGCTTGGCCATTTTGCCGCCCCCTTTTCGGCCGTCGATTTTTATTTTTATTTATTTGTTTATTATTATTATTTTTTATTAAAAAGAATTAAATACTCAAACAAATATTATTTAATTAAGATAACACAAAAATTGTTTTGGACAAATTAAAAAATATTGGACAACACAAAAATTATTTTGGACTTATTAAAATATATTGGACTGGACTGGGTAAAAAATTAAGGGTCTACAGTTTGCCCCCTGCTTGAATGATCTGAGACTTTAGTAAAAGAGGGTGAAAAGCAATAAGACTTAATTTTTGAGATGGTTGAGGTTTTGGGTTCTGGACCCGGTTCGAGTTTTAGGTTCTGAACCTAAGTGTAATTTGGGGTTCTGGACCCGATATTGAATTTAATTTGGGTGCTTGGACCCGAGACTGAGTTTGACTGACCTTTTATCATTTGAAAAGTCTTACTGCTCCAGTTATTCTATGCATTTTGGTTTTTTACCCTCAAAATGGATCTTCATCCTTTAAGATCGAGTTTTCATTCTTGAAAATGGATCTTCATCCTTTGAGATCGGGTCTTCACCCTTGAAAATGGATCTTCATCCTTGGAGATTGGGTCTTCACCCTTGTAAATGGATCTTCATCCTTAGAGATCGGGTCTTCACCCTTGTAAAATAGATCTTCATCCTTGCAAATCAGGTCTTCACCCTTGAAAACGGATCTTCATCCTTTAGACTTCGGGTCTTCACCCTTTGTAAATGGATCTTCATCCTTTCAGATCAGGTCTTCACCCTTGAAAATGGATCTTCATCCTTGGAAATCAGGTCTTCACTGTTGAAAATGGATCTTCATCCTTGGAAATCGGGTCTTCATCCTTGAAAATGGATCTTCATCCTTTGGACTTCGGGTCTTCGCCCTTTGTAAATGGATCTTCACCCTTTGAGACCAGGTCTTTACCCTTGAAAATGGATCTTCATCCTTGGAAATCGGGTCTTCACCCTTGAAAATGGATCTTCATCCTTTGGACTTCGGGTCTTCACCCTTTGAAAATGGATCTTGATCCTTTGAGTTAGGTCTTCACCTTTGAAAATGGAACTTCATCCTTGAAAATCGGGTCTTTTTCCTTAAAAATGGATCTTCATCCTTTAAGCTGGATCTGCATCCTTGAAAATTGGGTCTTCACCCTTGAAAGTGGATCTTCATCCTTAGAGATTTGTCCCATATTGGCTTATGCTCTTCTAGCTAGACTGATCTTTTATCATTTGTGTCTTCATTCTTTTGATAGTTCTATTGTTCCTTTCTTTTGTTCTTTCTTTTTCAAAAATTCAGCTATTTTTAGTTGTCCCTTGACAGCAGAAACCTATGCTATTGCAATACCGCAAGTGCACGGGTCGCTCAAGTAATAAAGTAGTGAGTGAGTTATCGTTCCACTGAGGACAAGGCCAAGTACTAGTGCAAATTCTAACCGTTATTTAGCGAATCAATAGTTTTGTGAAGTTTTGTAATTAAACATAATTAACTTAATAAATGAAAATAGAGAGAAATTGAGTGTTGAATAAATTGATTGATGATGATGATACTATCCAGATATTGAATCCCCCTAGCCATAATTATATTTATGAAAATCAATTCAATTAAATCATATAATAGAGTTGAATTGGTATTCCTCTAAATTAGACTAAAACCTTTCTCAAGAGAATTAATCCCTAATCACTAAGTATAATGCTAGAATTTCTTCTTAAACTTAATTAAATAGATCTTGCATTAAGAATAAGGAATTATAAACCAAAGGATCTTGTAAGTCTATCTCTAGTACCCCAATCAATCCTCAATCCTTATGAGTATTCAATTCATATCAAGCTTTCTCAAGTCAATAATATGAAAATTTCAACCAATCAATGAGCATTGTATTATTAATTGGAAATAAATCATTAAGCATCATAAAAATAAAACAACTCAATCAAATGATTTAATTAAATAAAAATATTCAATCCATACAATAAAGCTAGGGTTCATCAATATCCAAACAGAGAATGAGTTAGTTCATGTTCAAAATCAGAAAACCAGAACAAGTGAAATAAGAAAAAGAATCCAAACAATCCATTGCGAATAATTCATTTATCTTCTCTTGAATCCTTGAATCTTCATTTAGATCTTGATTAGAATATGTCTTCACCCTCAATCTCAGCTCCAAAACTCTCCTCTTTGCTTTAGAAGTTGGCTCTAGGTTATAAAATATGAAATTCGGATCCTTAATTCATGCTTTAGCTCAGCTTTTATAGTGCAGATAATTTCGCTTGACACGCCCATTGACACGCCCATGTCACTGGGCGTGTCATTGCCACTGGGATTTTGAATATAAGGCATGTCCAGTGACATGCCCACGTCACTGGGCATGCCACAGCTACTCTGAATCATTGAAAAAGGCATGCTCAGTGACAAGCCTATGTCACTGGGCGTGTCAATACTTCTGTATACAGCATCAAGGGCACGTCCATTGACACGCCCATGTCCATGGGTGTGTCCATTGATGAATTTTGCTCTTTTCTTCTACTTTCATCCGTAATTCCTCCAAAATGACCATAAGCCTCAAAATACCGAGAATTCCTAAAATTAACCCTAAAAAGCACTTGAACAAACAAATTAAACTCAATTGGATAATAATCATATTAAGAAATAGGGGCAAAATATAATCAATTGTGCACTTATCAGCCCTCATATCTTCTCCTGCCTCCTGCGTGGTGAAATATTTACAAGTGAGTTTGAAAATATTTTGTATATAAACTCAAAAAATTGAAAAGGAGAAACTTTGCCCCTGTGTAGGCTCAAACTAATAATTCTTCTCATGCAGGCTCTGATTGATGTTTTTGTTGTCTAGTTCTTCGCACAAGCACACATTTCTTCTCTTTGCAAAATTACTGGAGCTTTCTCAAGCAATGGGCTTTCCATGATTTGATATTTTCTTTTGATTCTTTACTTCACAGAGTGTTTGTTGTTCACTTTGACAAGGAATAGACAATACAAGACAAGAAAGTGCGATATGATATGCTCATATATGCATGATATGCATGAATGATACTTACAGTCGTTCCATTGACTCACAGATTGAGGTGATCAGCAGAAGTGTTCTCATTGGTTCCTTTTTGATGCTCGTTCAAGTGTTGTATTGGAATGATCAAAATCTTTGCATTTGTGGCTTTTATCTTCAGGATGTTGAAAATATGAATAATAGAGGCCTCAAACAATAGAGATACATCCATTTTAAATTATGATTCAGCATGTTAGTTGGTAGCTTATTCATGACCTTGCCAGTAATCATTTACTTTGCCCAATGTGTTCTTCGAGGTTTATAGTTCAACATACTCCCCTTAACTTGAAGGTTTTGTATGACAAAAACATTTTTGAATTTTTTGAATTTTGATTTTGAAATCAAATGTTAGCTTTGCCAAATCAATGTCAATGTACCTCAGGAGTTGATTTTTCAAATCAACATATCTATAACATGACAACCCTAGTTACCGTACTAAACTCGAGAATCATTTCTATTTAAGCAAGAACTGTTGCACTTCAGATAGGCACATACATATTACTTGGCCAAAGGTCTCATTGAGTTTAAATATTGTCTATCTCATATGCATGCTTATTCAAACTATCTCCACTAATAGACTTTATCTACCAAGAGAGATCAACAGGTCTTTGATAGGCTTGAAATGGGGTCTATAAGGGACACGAGTTTAAAATGAAGGCCATTTTGAGATAGGAGGTGATGTGACACAATGGACAAACCTTCACACTACAAATTTCTTGTTGGAACTTTAGGCAGCTTGGAGGCAATCTTGCTAGACTCCAAATTCCTTCTATCTTCTTGGCATTAATCTGGATCTTGATTAGGACAATTTTTGCCCTTGCAAAAAGTTTAGTTCCCAAATTTGTTTCTTTTCTTCTTCTCCCTTTTCTTTATTTTTCTTACTCTTCCCTTTTCTTTCTCTTTATTTTCCTTACTCTTCCCTTTCTTTAAGCATTTTATCATTTTATCCTTCTTCCTTGTAGGACTGTCAAGTACAGAACTTTTAAGCACTGGATGGTCTTTCTCATTTTCCTCTGATTTTGATCGAATCTTTAATTGGGTTGGACCAATTCAAGTCAAAATGTCCTTATAACCCAAATGGAAGCCTTTTGTTGCTTTAGGTAAAAGAGAACTCAGTTGGCTTTCTGAACCGCCTTTTTTAGGCATTATTCTCTTTTTTCTTCTTTTACCTTTTTCGTTTGTCCTTTTTTTCTTCTCTTTTTTTTTTACTTTCTTTTCTTTCTTTTTTTCTTTTTTTTTTGGATCTAGCTCTAAAAGAGTTGTCTTGTTTGTACCAACTTGGGTTTCCAATAATGGATGAGTGGAGTGACATAAATCTTCTTTAATAGGGACAAATCATTTGATATTCTGATGTTGTCTTGATATATAGGAGATATTAGGTGAACTTCAACTACCCTTATGGTCTTGAGAACATCAACTACCAACTATTTTTACAGTCTTGGCTATGCATTCCATTCCTTGATCTTCTTGCCTCTTCACCTTAATGATCATAAGACTTGTCAAAAGTATCACAACAGCTCAGGGTAGGTTATTGGGGTTTGTAAGCCAATGAAAAGAAAGCTAAAATTTTATGAAGGCTCAAAGGGACAACTAGGTATTGATATTTAATAGAGTGGATACTAGTTGTTGGCTAACCAAACAATGCCTAGATCATCTCCCCCTTAAATACGCAAAGTTTAATTTTGCCTCGAAAGTTTGTCAAAGCATGTTCTAAGATTGACTAGGACCTAGAAAAAGGTAATTATGCAGGAGCCCTCTCTAAGTAAGCATACACAACTCAATGCTATAGAGTAATTCCCTTATCTAGTAAAGTCATTCGAGTCATGATTCATAAATATATTAATTCATGAATTATCAAGCTAGATTCCTTATTGGTTGAGCATCAAAATGAACAAAGACCAACAAAAATTTTGATGAAAGTAATTTATTTCAAGCAACTTTAAATTTGAAAAACATAATAGTTCCAAAATATTAAAGAAAGTAAAATTGAAAAACAACATTCAAGTTAAGGAAGGTTCGTTGAGTTTAAGCTTCTTTTCCTTTCAAATCTTCAATGTTTCCATCTTGAAAGGATGATAAAACAAAATCTTCTTCCAATCCTTTTCCCACCACAAAGGTTGCCGGTGGAGGTACTCTATTGAACCTTGGTAATGGATTGTCTTTGGTGTTGGGCTTATTCGGCTTGGGTAGCTTACCACTGTCGATCAAATCTTGGAACTCATGCCTCAGACAAGCACATTTATCTGTTTCATGCCCTTGCATTTGATGAAATTGATAGAAGGCCTTGGGATTGAAGTTTGGTGGCAGTGGATTATGTAAAGGTCGAGGACCTAATGGTTGTAACAACCCTTTCTTTTGGAGCTTGCTAAAAACCCAAGATAGAGGTTTCCCCAATTCTGAGAATTGTCTTTTATTTCCTTGACCAGTCGCATTAACATCAACTTCTTTTTGCATGCTTTGATTGCTAGGTTGATAATTTCCTTTCCATTCCTTTTTATTAAAAAATGGTTCTTCTCTCTTTCCTACTCTTCAATTTGCAGACCAGCTTGGAGAAGATCTGTGAAATCACGGATGAGTGTATGAGGCATCTTTTCATGAAGACTAGGGAGGATGCCTCTCACGATCATCCTTATTTCATCAGATTCATCGAGCCTCTTCTTGAGCAAAGTGGCCTTGTTTCTCCATCTCTTCACATAGTCCACAAAATTCTCATTTGGCCTTTGTCTAATGGACTCAACTTCCATTAAGGTAACTTCCATTTCAACATTATATCCATATTGTTGGATGAAGGCTTTGTAAAGTAGATCCCAACTCTTTTGTGTGCCATCATCTAAGGTATTGAACAAATTTTGGACAACAGGGTCTAATGAGAGCATGAAGTACCTTAGAGTTTGAGCCTTAGTAGCTCGAGCAGACTGCAAAGCAGTGATATACTGCTTCACATGGAGATGAGGATTTCTGGTTCCATCAAACTTTGCAAAAGATGGCATCTTGAACTTGTACGGAATTTCTTCATCTAGCTCAAATAATTTGTCAACTTCGAACATTTCTTCAGTTTTTAGTTTCTTCTCAAATTTCTTTTCTAAATCAGCAATCATCTTTTCAACATCAGAAGTCTCGGTCTTTTCAATAGTTGCCTTCTCAACAACCTTTGGTTCCTTTTTGTCTTGAATATGTTGATAGTATTGAGCCCAATCATCATCATCAATGATCACCTTATCATCATCAAAAGCTACTTCACCAACCTTAGTCTTCCCTTTGTCCTTTGGCTTCTTAGTGCTAGCAAATGCTTCGGCATGATTTTCTAAAATTGCAGTCAATTGGTTCTTCACGGTCTCGGCCATGGCCTCTTTTATTTCTTCCATTTTGGCATTGAGGGCTTCATCCACCATTCTTTGAATTTGTTCGGGCTCAATTGCTTTTGGTGAGCAAGTAATTGAGTCATTGCTAGATTTTTCACTTCCGGTGTAGGTCAGATTGTTGTAAGCTTTTGAACTATCGTAATCCAGGGCTGTGAGTTAGAAAGGATCAATGATATAAGATGCAAATGTATGCATGTATGTATGCACAAACAATCAACAAACAAGGATAATTAGGACGCTCCTTCCAACCTTATAACATCCACACACGAATGGCGAGTCTCTTTTCCTAGGTATATGGTTAACAAAATACCAACATGGGGTACCTTGTTTTTGAATATTTCCCTCAGACATTTCAATCAATAGTTATATTTTTAAAAATGGAAATCAACTTATGATAATTCCTATTAATTAGGTTTTAATCCATTTAACCAACTAATGTAGCTTTTATACTATATTGGATTAAAATGAAATTAAGAGGTTTATTATAAATAGATTTCTCACTTGAAAAAAGTAACTAATGATTCATGTCAAAAACAAGCCCATGATTAATTATTCTTAGTATAAACTAGGCTCACAATTGATTTTTGGTATTTTGTAATTGACCTAAATAATTTGCAAGCTCTTTGTAAGAAAAGGTTGGATGACAATAATTTTGTTTCTAAGACCACTATAAAAAGATTTTAGAAAAAATGGATTTTGGGCTTAATATTTGGGCCATGAGCAAAAGAATTTTTGATTTATTTTTAGAAAAGTCTTATGTCCAAAGACCATCTCAAAAAGTTTTGAAAATTGTTTTGATCTTTTAGATTTATTTTGAGCTCATATTAGAAAAAGAACAAACCAAATAAGCCATGATTTAAGCCAAGATAAATTAACCATAGTCAAACAACATGCATTTGGGGTAAAAACCTAAGGAAAGTAACTAGGCCAATTACATGAGCTTTAGTCTTTGGGTTAAAAGGCTTAGGTTCCCATAGCAAGTATATACCAAATGGTACAAGGCTATGAGTGGTTACGCCATGCTCGATCTCCATACCTTGAGTGAAAGTATGGTATCCCTTACATAACACAACACGGGTAACATGGGCATCCTAACTCACACACACGATGCAATCTAATATGATGCAATGGATAATATAATTATAAGAAAGAATAGAATAATAGAAAGACCAATGAAATCAACTTCTCTTATCCCCAGTGGAGTTGCCACAATGAGCGGGGATTATCGCCTTCACTCTCGGTGTAATGGTTCTTGAGACTTCGGCACTGTTTAGGCTCGGGGCCTTAGAGAACACGGACCTAAGTCCGGAGAAAATGGAGTCGCCACCTGGATGGGCCAGGAAAAAGAAAGGGGTGGATGACTCGATTCTTAAGGAATCCAAACCCCCTAATGGGTTCGAAAAGTTGGGTACGTGTGGGGAAGGTGAGAAATGGCCCAGTAAGCCCACAACGCCCGGTTCATTGGAACCAGCTTCCTTTACAGGTCTTAATATTATAAAATTCTTAAATATAACAACATTATCCATATTACACACAATAATTAAAATAAAGCATCAATATATTGAAAATCAAAACAATGTCTAAGGAAAACAAATAAATGGACACCCATCCGAAGATGGAAACCTGCCCTTACATAATCAATGAATAAATAGGACATCCATCGAAAGGTAGAAACATGTCCTTTACATTGGTTCTAAAATAGAAAAGCAATTTAAATTACATGATATTTAACTAATGAGGTACCCTCGAAGTGGAAACATACCTCTTACAACATTTGGAAATCTAAATAAATCAATAAAAGTAAATAACCATTCATCATAAATATATTATTCATCAAAGATATTCAAAATTAATACAATATAAACATCCATCCATGATAAACTAAATAAATCAAGAATTGAACTTAAATAAATCAAAGCATATAATGAACTACATAATCAAATATAAAATTAAATAAAGCAAGTAAAGATTCAAATTAGGGCTACTGTTTCTATTTAAGATTCTTTATTCAATATGTTTAGGGTTTTGGAATTTGTAGGTTTAAGCTACTGTAAGTTTTAAAGGAATTGAAATGTATTAAAGTTTTATAATTTAAGAGGTTGATAAAGTTCATTGATTAACCAAATTAGTGTTTGAGGAGTGAAATCATGAAATTAGGGTTTGGACACTTTAAAACATTAGGTTGATGATTATTAGCTATTGAATTGTTGTTTTTAGGCTTACTGTGTTTGAATTTTAATATTTAGGTTTACAAGGTTTTAAAGTTTTAAAGATTGGGATTTAGAAAAATTAGAGCTTAAGGTTTTAAGGGAGCTAGGGTTTAAGAAAACTAGGATTTAATGTTAGCTAGTTTGAGGTTGTTGTTTTAGTTCTAAAGTTGAATTAAGGTTTTTAGTGTTTCGGAGAATGTATTTGATTTTAGAATTTGGAAAAGCAATTTATAGTTTTATGATGCTTCATGAAAATAAACAAAACCATTTAAGGTTTATAGAAACCGAAAAGATATTTTTAGGGTTTATGGAAAGAAAATGATTCAATTTAGGATTTTGGAAAATTGGAAGGCAGATTAGGGTTTTAAGATTTTGAAGAAACAAAAACAACAATTTTAAGATTTTTGGAAAACAAAGAAACGAATTAAGGTTTTTAAGCTTTAGAAAAGGTAAATTAATGTTCTAGGGTTTTTTGAATCAAAAGAGACAATTGGATGATTCAAGCTACTGTGAAGAAATTAGATATTCATACCTTCGTTTGTTCGCTCCACCAAAAATTACTTCTTGGATGAACAAGAACAAAGACAAGCTTTGCTGCCTTTGATGGATTGAATTGCTTGTTTGCTCTCTCAAAAGTCCGATCAATTTCACTGCCATAAGGAATTTTTTAAAATCTGATTTCCTTTCAAAGTTTTCCTCCTAATCTCCTCTCCCTTTTTGTTCCATTTTTAGTCCTTATTTATAGAAGATTTTTATGATTAATCTTAGTTGCTCACGGAATCTAACATTAATTAAGAAAGGAAACTGAAACCGAATTGAATTTGGTTTCAGAAAAATTTACGTCGAAAAAATTTTGCTGGCGAAAAAAATATGCTGCGGAAAAATTACAATGGGAAAAAAGTTACCACAGCTGGGGAGGGCGAAATTGCCTGCCGGCCATTTCGCCAGTAGAAAATCCTGGGGGCGAAATGGCTTTGGCTATTTCGCCGCCCCCCTTTTTGGCGATGAAATTTTTCGTCGCCGATTTTCTGTCGTCGATTTTTATTTTTATTTATTTGTTTATTATTGTTATTTTTTATTTTTTATTAAAAAAATTAAATACTAAAATAAATATTATTTAATTAAGATAACACATAAATTGCTTTGTACTAATTAAAATATATTGAACAACACAAAAATTATTTTGGACTTATTAAAATATATTGGGCTGGACTGAGTCAAAAATTAAGGGTTTACAGTTTGCCTTCCGCTTGAATGATCTGAGACTTTAGTAAAAGAGAGTGAAAAGCAATAAGACTTAATTTTTGAGATGGTTGAGGTTTTGGGTCCTTGTAACACCCCATCTTAGCCTATGTTTATAGACCAAGATGGACTGTTATCTCATGGTGGTTGTGTCTTAATATTTTACTTAGCCAATTTTAAGTGCAGATTTTAAAACAATTTTGCCATAACCTTGTAACACCCCGAAACTCCATATAAGTACTATACATATACCTAGTATACATACAGTAAGTATATAGAGCATAAGGATGTCACTTTTCGTTACAATTAAAAAAAAAACCTTTAGCAGAGTTCAAATCACCATACATTAATTTAAAGAACATTTATAAAATCATTATACTTTTAATGCTCTTACATATATTTAATAATCGTATCTTTATCAAAATCTCATTGTACATAAAAATATATTCTTGTCAGAAATACATCATAATTAAAAGTTATACATGTATGCAACACCATCTAGTTGGTCTCGACAACTCTTACTCTTCACATGGCATCACGAAAGACCTCATATCTTCCACCTAGAACCTGCGCGATAACACATTCACGCTAAGCCCGGGAGCTTAGTAGTGCAAATATAGAATATAAACATATAACACAGAAATTCTAACACATATATATATACATTAACTTCATGTACTACTAGTTTCTTATCGTGATTTCCCTTTTTAATAACACCTTTCACATATCTCAACTAATCACATATATCACATACATACCTACATATCATTTACACCAACCACAACTCATCAATAATACTCACAATCAATATATCAATACACACATTACATATCATGCTTCATAACATTATGTTATTCATAATTCACCAATCATGAATCACATTTCCAATAAAAGCAAATATAGATCTCATTATTTACTTATTATTCATCATTTATAAATCACATTGACAACCAAGACAGACCTGGGCCCAAACTATACTAATATGTTATTCAAAGTTCAGAGTTACTGCTTTGGTCCATATCACAATAATCAAGCCCGTAGGCAATATATCTCATATCTCTA
Organism: Garcia nutans; assembly: GCA_947685225.1. Taxonomy (NCBI): domain Eukaryota; kingdom Viridiplantae; phylum Streptophyta; class Magnoliopsida; order Malpighiales; family Euphorbiaceae; genus Garcia; species Garcia nutans. The sequence goes on along the minus strand of CANTUV010000007.1, from coordinate 21,444,613 downwards.
TCCATGGATAGCGTAACAGACCCAGTCTCTTGGATCATCAACTCGGCTAAACTCGAGGAGATCCTCAACCCGGCTAGACTGTTACTACAATTCACATTTCACATTTTATCAAGTAACAGACCCAGTCTCTTGGATCTCAATTCAAAGAGATCCTCAACCCGGCAAGACTGTTACTTTTCATATATTTTGTATCAATAATTCACATAGTGTAACAGACCCAGTCTCTTGGACCTCAATTCACTCAAATTGAAGAGATCCTCAACCCGGCAAGACTGTTACATTTTCACATTTTCTAGGCATGCCGCCAAATCCAGAACTCTGAAGATTGAATCAACATATTAGACACACACAATTCATTTATTATTTCACTATCAATTACATTCTCAATTCTCATCATTCACTAGGCAAACATGCCTCATTTATCTCATTTAAATCATCATAGCCAATCACAATGGCTTCACATTTCATTTAAATCATCATAGCCAATCACAAATCATCATAGCCAATCACAATGGCTTCACATCTTATCATATCTCAATTCACATTATAGCAATTCATCATTCAGGTATACATAATCAATTACATTGAACACACATCATAACTTCATCATCATATAGACAACATGTCCATATATTTCATTTCAAACATTATTATATTTATCATAACAAGTTACATTGCACATACCTTTTTGAATCATCATCATAGCTTTCACACTATACAAATCATAACGTTAGTCACATTATATTAATAGTATAATAGATTACTTAACACATTTATACTAAATGTATTAAGTCTCAAAATCATATTAAAAGAATGCAACCATGTACATTTGCACTTACCTCAAGAGCAACTTATACCAATCTAACCTCTTTTTCCAAGAATCCTCCAACATTTGGATTAATGCAACACAATCTCCTCAAAGCCTAATCCAAAGATAATTATACATAATAAGAATATGAGAAGAATAATTAACTAGGGCAAATTCTATACATAACACGCTCACCAACACGGGCGTGTCCCTGATCGTGCCCTAAACCAACAATACAGAAGCTTTGACATGCTCAGTAACACGGTCGTGTTAATGGACGTGTCACTCATTCTGCCTCACAGAAACATTTACACGCCCAACAACACGGGCGTGCTCATGGCCGTGTCAATTTCTTTTCCTTACAGTAGCTATGGCACGCTCAGTAACACGGTCGTGTTAATGGTCGTGTCATAAACATCCAACTCAGTACCATTGACACGCCCAACAACATGGCCGTGTCACTGGCCGTGCCATGCACAAATCATACATTTCGACATCTCAACCAAGAAACATAAACACTTCAAAACTCATACTTCATCACCCTTAATCAACATCTTGACTATATTCATCAATTACTTATCAAATTAACACTTATTAACACTTTTATAACTTCAATAACATAACAATAATCATATATACATCCCCATGAATCAACTACTCAAATCCCCAATTCACTTATACTAAACCCTTATTCAACAATATCAACAATTCATCATCATCATCACAAATAACCCAAATCATCATCATCTAAATATCAATTCAACATATTTATACACTTTAATCTTTCATTATCACAAATCCACCATATCAAATCCCAAACTCAAACAATAGGAATCCACACAAAGAAATGAATACTTACTTGGATAATATGCCAAATCTTCAATAATCATCTTCAATACTCTCAAAATCTCAATGAATTTGATATGTAAAAGGATTAAAATCATATCTCCTTCACTCTCTTTCTCTCTTTCTCTCTCGTGCAAGAAGAAGAAGAAGAAGAAGATATTTTCTTCTCTTCCTTAGCTAATCATATATATATAAAATAATTAAAACCCTTTAAACCTCCACCATACACTTGTCACTCTCTTCTTCCCTTTGACTTTCTTTTATTCTTTTTCTTTTATTATTTAATTCATTAATTATATAGATATATACTCTTACTTTTCCTACACCACAATATACCTTATATATATGTGATGTATATGTTGGTATATGTATATTTCTTATATATCACCTTTATATTTCCCATATATTTTCCAAATACCAAATATACATTTTATTCTTCATATACATTTATCTCTTAAATATTTTTCCTTGCATACTTTACCAACATATCATCTTACTACTACTATTCCAATGTACACCAAAATCAAGATATTAAATTAATTCATTGCTCTTCTTTTGATTTTCATTAAACATACACATTAAATCCATATACAACAATAATTATTCCAAACTTTTAGGGTGTACTTCGGGATATTACAAACCTCCCCTAAAAATGGAGGTCCCAAGTGTCGCCAAAACTAATTTTCTTGATTTTTGAAAACAATTTTGATCTCAATCAAACAATCGCAACACTCCTCAAACACTTCTATATTCATCACCCTTATATCCTCCACCAAATCCTGCACTAAAACTTTACACTTCTATACCTGCATACATAAGTGCTAAATCCAAATAAGATTTATTAGATTACTAGCAGTGTATGTGTTCTAGCTTTTCAGTATAATACATTTATTTGCTAGATCATACAAGCTTATGTACATGCCATATTGCTACAATCAATCATATCCAAACTCCTATCCAAAGTAGTAGTCAAGGCCAGCTGCGCAGGACATGCTGCAATCTCGTCTCCTCGTTTAACCTACGAGTTTAGAGGGAAACTAAACTCGCTAAGCAATTTCTTAGTGGGTACTTAAATCATTGCAATAAATAAATAAAATGAAAGAATGATTTGAACATACATTTATATACTATTGAAAGGAATAAATACAAAACACAGAAGGTAAAAAGGCTTCACTGAATAATTTGAATTTAAATCATTTTTCTTGCTTTTATCGTTTTGGTTGCTCTACTGGTTTAACAGAACATCAACGGATAAGGCACGGGTCATGATAAATATATCTCATCATGGTGAGATATTACAGGACGATATGCGTCATGGTGCATATTTCATCATCCTTCATCATAATTCTTGCACATGTGCTAATAGCCATTGTTCATTGAATCATTGATCATGTCATTGTAATCATCGGCCTTCAGCCGGAATATCATGTCATGTCATGTGCAGTACTGCAATAATAGTATGATGCATCATACCCTTATCTCAAGGGTTCTGTCATAGCCAAGTAGAGCATAAACAATTTATTAATTAATTTGATCATGATATTCAATAAGCCATGATTTTTCCATAATGCATGTATTGTCGGAATAGCTTGTCATGATGTCTTTCTGATCATTTCCAATTCTCCTTCATGTCATTTTATATGATTTAACATCAATCCATATCATAATATTCAAGTTTTAACACATTTAGAAAAAATGACCAAATGAATAGTGGCGCGGCGTGTAAAATTGGCAACACAATGGCGCGCGTCAACTAAATGTTAAAATCTGTTTTTACTGCTGAAAATCAGTCAACTTTGGCAACAATTTTGACCAAGTAAACAAACTTATTTTTGGCTGAATTTTTTCAGGAAAACACTTTCATAAGTTAACTAAATGCATGTAAAATTTCATCAGAAAATTCCTTCGTTTGCCCCTTCAACGGACTGCCCAAAATGAAAGCTGCAGAATGGTGCCCAAAAGGGACCATTCGGCCCAAATTTTCAAAACTTGAGGGAAATTCATTTTTTTCTTGCAAAATTGATTTTTAGACTCCTTTTGTGATACCATTGAAGGACTAAGGGTTCCTCTTTCAAAAATCAAACCAAAGGGGTGATTAAAGTTTATGGATAATTGAGCAAATTTAGCTAGTTTGTTTTGTTTTCATTCTTTTCACAATCAATTGATTACAAATGGTTCAAGATCACTTTCCCACATATTTACTACACATAATAACATCATTTCAAAACCATTTCAAAAGTCCCATAATGCAAAATATGTGAATTAATTGAAAAGGGCAATGATTTAAGTACCAAACCTTGTTTATTTGCTTTGTTCCTTGCTTGTCCTATTCTTTCTTCCCTTCTTCTTTATCCCTTTGATTTCCTATAAGTTTCATAACTTCCATAATAAGAACATTATAAAAACCATATGTTCAAGCCTTGATTCTTGCTATCTAAAGCTACTAATTACCATTTATTCATCAATTCTACATGTATGGATCATTTAATCTAATTTCTCTTCACTTTCTTAACTTTTCCATATTCTTCCCAATCTTTCTTTTGATGATAACTTAAGAAACGTCAACTAAATGAATAAATTGATACTAGAATTGAATTCCTTACCTTAAAGTCTTATTCTTCACCTAAGTTTGTAACCAAAAATAGCTACTTGAAAACAATCTCTCTCTCTTTTCCCTTTCTCTTCTATTCGGCCAAGCAAGAACAAAGAGAGCTCTTGGCTTTTATTTAATTTAATTTGGGTGCTTGGACCCGAGACTGAGTTTAACTAACCTTTTATCATTTGAAAAGTCTTACTGTCCCGGTTATTCTATGCATTTTGGTTTTTCACCCTCAAAATGGATCTTCATCCTTTGAGATTGGGTTTTCATTCTTGAAAATGGATCTTCATCCTTTGAGATCAGGTCTTCACCCTTGAAAATGGATCTTCATCCTTGGAGATCGGGTCTTCACCCTTGTAAATTGATCTTCATCCTTGGAGATCGGGTCTTCACTCTTGTAAAATGGATCTTCATCCTTGCAAATCGGGTCTTCACCCTTGAAAATGGATCTTCATCCTTTGGACTTCGGGTCTTCACCCTTTGTAAATGGATCTTCATCCTTTGAGATCAGATCTTCACCCTTGAAAATGGATCTTCATCCTTGGAAATCAGGTCTTCACCCTTGAAAATGGATCTTCATCCTTGGAAATCAGGTCTTCACCCTTAAAAATGGATCTTCATCCTTTGGACTTCGAGTCTTCACCCTTTATAAATGGATCTTCATCCTTTGAGATCAGGTCTTCACCCTTGAAAATGGATCTTCAACCTTGGAAATCGGGTCTTCACCCTTGAAAATGGATCATCATCCTTTGGACTTCGGGTCTTCACCCTTTGAAAATGGATCTTCATCCTTTGAGTCAGGTCTTCACCTTTGAAAATGGATCTTCATCCTTGAAAATCGGGTCTTCACCCTTGAAAATGGATATTCATCCTTTAAGCTAGATCTTCATCCTTGGAAATTGGGTCTTCACCCTTGAAAGTGGATCTTCATCCTTAGAGACTTGTCCCATATTGGCTTCAGCTCTTCTAGCTGGACTGATCTTTTATCATTTGCGTCTTCATTCTTTTGATAGTTCTAATGTTCCATTCTTTTGTTCTTCCTTTTTCAAAAATTCAGCTATTTTTAGTTAGCCCTTGACAGCAAAAACCTATGCTATTGCAATACCGCAAGTGCACGGGTCGCTCAAGTAATAAAGTAGTGAGTAAGTTATCGTTCCACTGAGGACAAGGCCAAGTACTAGTACAAATTCTAACCATTGTTTAGCGAATCAATAGTTTTGTGAAGTTTTGTAATTAAAGATAATTAACTTAATAAATGAAAATAGAGAGAGATTGAGTGTTGAATAAATTGATTGATGATGATGATACTATCCAGATATTAAATCCCCCTAGCCACAATTATATTTATGAAAATCAATTCAATTAAATCACATAATAGAGTTGAATCAAAAGAGACAATTGGATGATTCAAGCTACTATGAAGAAATTAGACATTCATACCTTCATTTGTTGGTTCCGCCAAAAATTTCTTCTTGGATGAACAAGAACAAAGACAAGCTTTGCTGCCTTTAATGGATTGAATGGCTTGTTTGCTTTCTCAAAAGTCCGATCAATTTCACTGCTAGAAGGAATTTTTTAAAATCCGATTTCCTTTCAAAGTTTTCCTCCTAAATCTCTTCTCCCTTTTTGTGTTGTTTTTAGTCCTTATTTATAGAAAATTTTTATGATTAATCTTAGTTGCTCATAGAATCTAACATTAATTAAGAAAGGAAACCGAAACCGAATTAAATTTGGTTTCAAAAAAATTTGCATCGAAAAAATTTCACTGGCGAAAAAAAACTGCTGCGGAAAAATTTTGCTAGCGAAAAAAAAACTGCTATGGAAAAATTACGCTGGCAAAAAAGTTGCCGCAACTGGGGCGGCAGAAATTGCCAAGGCCATTTCGCCGCCCCCCTTTTCGGTGATGAAAAATTTCGTCGCCGATTTTCCTTCGCCGTTTTTTATTTTATTTTTATTTATTTATTTATTATTATTTATTTATTTTTTATTAAAAAAATTAAATACTAAAACAAATATTATTTAATTAAGATAACACAAAAATTGTTTTAAACTAATTAAAATATATTGGACAACACAAAAATTATTTTGGACTTATTAAAATATATTGGACTGGACTGGTTCAAAAATTAAGGGTCTACAATTAGTCATATATTTAAGATAACGTGTGTATACCCTTAATTTTTTTCTATTTAGTTTAATCCCAATTTGAAAATGGCAGGCCAAATTCAAGTCTAGTTTAATTTTTTTAAAAGAGATTTGTATAAGCCCATTTCAATTTTAAAAAGTTCAAATTAGGTTTGCACAATTTATAAATTGGTTTCGATTGAAACATAAGTTTAAATTTTGTTCGGTAGGGCTTGGACTGAGTTAAAATTGACATGTGCATGGTTCATGTTGATTTGGGGCCTCAAAATCAACATGAATCTGCTCATGTCGACTTTGACATGGTTAAAATATACATGAGCTTGCTCATGTTGAATTGGACATTGTCCAAGGCTCATGTTGATTTGGCAATCAACATGAGCTTGCACATATCGACTTGGACATGGTCCAAGTCGACGTGAGCCTCGATTTAAACCTTTGAAAAATCAACATGAGTTCAAAATTTGAATTATGCTTAAACTATAAGACTCGGATAAATTTTAAAGTAGTGGAGCTTAATAAGGAAATTATCATTTAAACCTAGATTGAACACTATAAATAGATTAACAAGAGAAAGAGAGAAGACAGCCATAATTATTAAAGTGACAATTAGCAAAGCAAATGAAATCAACATTTAAGAGCAAACAATAATTAATATCGAGCAAAACACATACACAACAGAAGAAAATATTTATTGTCTTCATTTTGTTCAACCGAGATTCAATACTGGTGCAGGCAGAAGGTTTGAATCAACAAACAATTCGGTGGAGCTAACGACTAAAGGTTTAATTACTTTAACCCTTTAAATTCACAGAAAGTTTCATTTGTCATTAGTTCAATTTATACTGGTTTCATTAAAGCATGTCTAGTAGCTTAGTTTCATTGGTTTTAAATTCACTATAGCTTAATTCATTTAACTTTGTTCTGTCCAGTGTTGCGCTCGACTTATTATTACTACAAAAGACACTCCCAAGTATACGAGGTAATTGTAGCAATGGTGATCACCCCAAGGTCCTCTCACAAGGAAGAAATTATTTTGTAATAGTTTGATTAGCAAGAAAATTAAAAGCAAGACTGTGATGTTTGAAGTAGTGGTGAAAAGCAATTAAAATTAAAAGGAATGTGTGTAATGGTTGTACAAGATTATTTCAATTCTATGAATGGTGCCTAGGGTTGTAGATCAATTTAATCAAAGCTTAATTCTCAAATTATCCATTAATATAACCTTGTATTTTAATTTGTTCCTTGAGTTTAATTAGTAATTACCAATTCATTAGTTTTCACATTCATGAATTTACAACAACCAATTGTTTTGAAATTGCAAATTAATAAAAACCCAGAACTTATATTTCTAATTCATTCTTAGGGTAGTTGAATGCATAATTTCAATATCAAATTTTACCTCTCGGTCCTTCATTCAATATCTAGACATCGATAGGTAGCTAATCTATCAACCTAACATTCAATCCAATGCAATCAACCAACAATAAGGTATATTAATGGAAATATCAAATCAAGTCATTCAATCAAATCTACTACAAACCCTAAGCATGAGTAATTTAGCTCATCATCATTAATTTAAAACAAGTATTCATCTCAATATAAATCAAATCACAATTTTACATTGAAATATTAATGTTCTTAACAAACAATAACAATCTAGAAATGAATCAAAAGAGAGAATATAAAAACCCCTTTAAAGATGCTAAGAGTTGGACTTCTAGTCATCCTCCTAGCTCCACTTTGAATATGATGAAGAACTAACAAGCCTTCTTCAATCAATGGCTCTCCTCTTGAAAGATGGAATGGTCACTCTCTTAAGCCCCTAACTCCTCAATCAAGCTTTATTCAAACCCTAACCTTCACAAGAGCTTGCTCACCCAATTTTATCCCAAAAATGTCAAAGATCTTGTTTATGGAAGAAATGGAAGATGAAGATGAAGGTGATGTTCTTGGTCTCTCTCAAGACCAAGAATAAGATGATGAACCCCGAGAGAACTTCTTGTATTCCTCCCAAAATGTGTATATATATGTATCCTCTCCCATTCTTTTTAATTTCTCAAGACACAACCCATGCCTTACCAACTCACACTCCACTTTGTCTCCCACTTTATCATTATTTAAGTCTTCATCCCATAAATTGGGCAACCTTTTTCTTCTTTTAATATTTCTTTTTAAAATATGACACTTGTTGTCCCCCATTTTGTCCCCATTTCATATAAAATAATTGAAATAATTTTGAAAAGACACAGCCAAGTCACTCATGACTTGGCCGTGTCACACATTTTCTTATGGACAAGACCAAGCCATGTGTCTGTGTCCATGGCTGCCCAAATTTTTCTTCTTTTCCAAGTGGGACATGACCAAGGCCTTGGCTTTGTCATGTGACACGACCAGTGGCTTGGCCGTGTCTCCTGAGTGTGCTCTCCCCTGTTTGTCTAACTTTGCTTTGTTCTTCATATGGGACACGGCCAAGGCCTTGGCTGTGTCAAATGACATGACCAATGGCTTAGCTATGTCTCTTGGGTGTGTTCACCTCTACCTTTGCTTCTCTTGTCTTTGCTTTGTTCTTTTGGTGGGACACGACCAAGGCCTTGGCTGTGTCATGTGACACGACCAATTGGCTTGGCCGTGTCTCTTGGGTGTGTCCAATTCTGCCTTTGCTTGTTCCTGTTTTGTTCTTAGGCTTCATTTGGTGAGACACGGCCAAGGCCTTGGCCATGTCTTATGACATAGCCAGTGGCTTGGCCATGTCTTATGACACGGCCAGTGGCTTGGCCATGTCTCTTGAGTGTCTTCATCTCTGCCAAAATTTCATGCCTCTTTCCTTAGATGAGGGACACGGCCAAGCCATGAAGTGTCTTGGCCGTGTCTCATATTTTTCCACTTAATAATCCATCAATTTGAATTAAAGATCCATTGTTTTGTTCATCAACCTGAATCAAATACTTTAAACAAACTTTAAACACAAATTAAAAGAAAAAATCAATCAATAGCCAATAAAATCACACTAAACATAAACACATAGATGATCCAAACAACTGCCCCACACTTAATTCTTTGATTGTCCCCAAGCAAAGTAAAAATCAAAACAAACTAGACAAGATAAATTTAGTCAAGTTCAAGAGTTATAAGGATGTATCAAGACTCCTATTTTATTAAATCCACAATCATTATCAAATTAAGAATAATCGGTACTCAAGCAATTTAATGGCCAATCTATGCATACCAAAAATTATCACTCCCTCACAAAACATCTTAAGTGTTTAATTAGGTAGTGTTTAAGCTCTCAACATTCAATGAAACATTATCTCTATAGGCTTAATTATCAATCAAATCTCTACCACCTAATTACAATCAAGCATCAATCATAAGGTCTTTCTTTGGATTGTAATGGGGCTATGGTAAAGGCATGATATTTAAAAAATGTGAGCTTATTCATTAAGTTCAAGAACACTTTAAGAATGAAGTAACTGATCATATGTATGACCCAACAATCCCAAAGCACCTTCCTCTCACCTATGCCTTGACATTAAAGAGCTTTTCAATGGAACTCACTTATTAAATCTTGCAATGATTATTTCCAAACTTATTCCAACCCTACGAAAAAGAACAACTTCTTCTATTATTTTGTTATTCATTTATTTATTTATTTTCTATTTTTTTAGGGTTTTCAACTAAAGAAGATAATAATTTGTAATTTTTAGCCCACTAAATTTAATCCCACACTTCATTTAAAATAACACTTAATCATAAACGCTCTTAAAATGCTCTTGACCTAATGCAAGGGTAATAGTTAAGACAAAAAGGTTCAAGCTAATGGTGTTGTGAAAAAGAAAGAAAAGGAAAAATAAAATAAGCTCAAAATTGGCTAACTAAGGTTGGATATAAGGTTGGTCTTTTTAAGCCAAAATGGGTTCACCTAATTGCCTTAATCATATTGATGCCTAATTGAAATTTTTATGTAATCTCAAAATGTATGTCAAAGCAAGTTCTAGCAATTCATCAATCAAAGATGTTTACACACAATAAAGAATAATAAATTGATGGCTTAATTCCTCACTAGTTTAATGATGATGCAAAGAATAATCATCAAAATTGACAATGGCAGAGAAGGAACCGAACTTTGAAGATCCCATCCTAGAAGAAGAAATGGTAGAAAATGAGCCAAAGATGATGCAAGAGTTTGCTAGGCCTACTCTTAATGGGTCTGAATCAAGTATACAAAGACCAGTGATTGCTGCCAATAAATTTGAGATAAAAATAAATGTCATTCAAATTGTGCAGCAGACCTATCAGTTTGATGGATTTTCAGATGAAGATCCTAATGCACACATTGAAACTTTTCTAGAAATATGTGACACATTTAAGATACAGAATGCCTCTGAAGATGCAATCAGGCTAAGGTTGTTTCCATTCACACTCAGAGACCGACCAAAGAAGTGGCTGAAGTCTTTTCCTCCTAACACTTTCACTACATGGGACCAACTAGCAGAAAAATTTTTAGAGAAGTATTTTCCACTATCCAAGACTGCTAAGTTGAGGAATGATATTTCTTCTTTTCTCCAGCTAGATGGTAAAACCCTATATGATGCTTGGGAGAGATTTAAGGATTTATTGAGAAGATGTCCTCACCATGGGCTTCCACTGTGGCTTCAGATCCAAAATTTCTACAATGGATTGAGTTACTCAAGTAAGCAGTCCATCAATGCAGCTGGAGGAGGTACTATAAATAATAAAACACCTGAAGAAGCAAGGGATTTGATTGAAGACATGGCCCTTGCAAATTATCAGTGGCAAACCCCAAGGGAACAAGGAAGATTAAGGGCTACTGGTTCACATCAATTAGATCTCGTAGTTGCTCTTTCAGCACAGTTGGAAGCAATGAACAAAAAGGTCGATTCTTTAGCTTCTTCTTCTTCTTCAGGAAAAGTGATGCAGGTGATGTCCTGTGAATGGTGTGGGGGTGTACATCAAAGTCAAGATTGCCTAAGTGGCAACATGTTTGCTAGGCAAGAGTAAGTAGATTATGTTGGAAACATGCCAAGGCAACAGCAGAATAATCCCTACAGCAACACGTACAATCTGGGGTGGAGAAATCATCCTAATTTCTTATGGAATAATCAGAATAATCCACAACCTCCCCTTGGATTCCAGCAGCCCCAACATCAACAAGCTGCCCCTCCAAGAAAGAGTAATTTGGAGGACATGATGGAGAAATTTATAACAGCTTCTGAAACCAGGTTTCAATAAACTGAAACCTCCTTAAGAAATCAGCAAGAATCTATTCATAATTTGGAGAATCAGATGGGGCAAATTGCCAAGTTGCTCAGTGAGAGACCACAAGGAAGTTTGCATAGCAACACTGTGGCAAATCCTAAAGAGCAGCTTAAGGCAATGACACAAAGGAGTGGAAAAGAGATCAAGGGTAATATGGATGAGAAAAAAGGAGAAGTGGCAGAGAAAAGGGCTGAAGTACAATAAAATGATAAAGAAGACAATCCTCCTATCACTTTCGAAAAGCAAGCTACACAAGAAAGTGAGCCACAAGAAGCAGCCACAAGAAGGAAAATTGATAATGAAGGAATACCGACCTAGAGTACCATATCCGGCGAGGTTGAACAAGGACAAGATTGATGGTCAGTTCGGTAAGTTTCTTGAACTTTTCAAACAATTGCACATTAACATTCCATTTGTTGAGGCTTTGTCACAGATGCCTAAATATACTAAATTTTTGAAAGATATCCTTTCTAATAAAAGGAAAATTGAGGAAGTGTCTTTAGTGCATTTGCCTGATAAGAGTTTAGCAATTTTGCAAAGGAGGTTACCTAAGAAGTTAAAAGATCCAGGTAGTTTCACCATTCCATGTTTGATAGGTAACCTTGAGGTTAAAAGTGCATTAGCTGATTTGGGGGCTAGCATAAGTGTTATGCCCTATAAAATGTTTAAAGAGTTAGGCATTGGTAACCCTAAACCAACATTAATGACCATCCAACTTACTGATAAGTCAGTAGTCCACCCTCGTGGCATTATAGAAGATGTGTTGGTAAAAGTTAGGGATTTCATTTTTCCCAATGATTTTGTTGTCATTGATATTGATGAGGATGCGGATGTTTCACTTATTCTTGGTAGGCCATTTTTAAATACAGCCCATGCCCTTATCGATGTTCATGATGGCATCTTAACTTTGAGAGTGGGTGGTGATAAGGTTATTTTTAGGATATATGATGTTATGAAATATTCACTTTCACTTAATGATGCGAAATCATGCAATGATGTTATTGAGCATGAGACCATAAATTGTGTTACTAACATTGTTTCCAAGGATCCCCTTGAGTTGTGTTTATTGCAAGAAAATGTTGAGGATCGAGAAGCAATGGAGCAGCTTGCTTTTCTTGAAGCAAGCAAATCATTCAATTATAGGGCATATGAGACTATTGAGATGCCAAAGGAAGAGAAGCCAAAACCATCGGTGATTGATCCACCCAACTTGGAACTAAAGCCCCTTACAGATCACCTTGAGTATGGATTTTTGGCGGAGGAGAAGAAATTACCAACACCTGTCCCTGCTCTTGCACCTGCACCTCAAGTTGATGTCTCCGATGATGCGACCAGCAGTGACGATTCCGGTGATGCGCCATTTTTTGACTAGCCCACATTTTTACTTTAATTTATTTTATTTTCATTTCTTTGCTTATTTACTATTCTTTTTATGTTTCTTTCTTTTTCATTGCTTTTGGACAATTGTTATTTTCTTTACGAACTGTTTCTTTTGTTTGTTTATTTCATTTATTTATGTCTTAACCTTGTTTTTGCATTTTAGATTTTTGTTTTGAAGCAAATCCGCCTTCACCATACTCTTGGCACCGTACTCATATTTATCCATTCATGGACATAAAGGGCAGTTTTTTCTCTCACTTCATTATTTCTTGTTTTGCACATACATTGGGGACAATGTGCGTCTTAAGTGTGGGGGAGAGGTATACTTTCTTGATTGAATTTTTACTATTTCATTCTTTCTATTTGATTCATTTGTCTCAATTAATTTCTGCAAATTGTTTTTTTGGATTTAAGTAAGCTAGATTGTTGTAATAAGTGTGAATTGATGTGGTTTCCCTTTATATGTTGAACTAATTTGAGATTTCCTAAATGACAATTTCTTGTTGAGGTTAACTTAGTGATCTTGATCAATTGCTGAGGATCGATTGTAATAGCTATAGTTGGGTTGTGGATTGATGGAAATTGGACACATCTAAAGTTTAAAAACTTAGTTACATTTTTTAGCATGTTATAATTCCTTAGATTCTTGAGTCAGACTTAATATGATCCTTAAGTTTCTAACCCTTAAGTTGTTTAAAAAAAATATATATATATATATATATAAATGAAAATAAAAATAAATAAATAATTCTAATTAAAGGAGCTTTGAAAATTTATCCTTGTTCCACTGATTATTACTCTTGAATTAAAACAAATGAGTTGGAATCATGAATAGTGCTAGTAGCCATTTGAACGGTGATTCTGGCTGAGTAACCGGAGGTCGGCATCACAAATGTTTACCTTCGCGTCAAAAGGTTAGTATCAGTTCAAACAAGTCGGGCTCCTTAAAATGTATATATATGTGTATATACATTTAAAATATTAAAATAAAATTTGAGGGTTAGAAAACTTAAGATAAAATTTACATTTTTCGTACTTTGTTCATGGCTTTTGGATTTTCTGGAATTTTATGCTCAATCTTTTAACTCTGGATTTTTAGGTTTTAGGTCTGTGATATTTTTATTTTGAAACTTCTTGATTCAGCTGTTACGATTGTGAATTAGTTTTTGGTTGAGAAAGTGGGGTTTTCTGATTCGAGTATGTTTAGATCATTTTTGTACTTGTTTTTAGTGTGATTTTATGTGTTTTTAGTTAATGTTTCATTTGATTTTTGTTTAAATTTTGTTTAAAGTGCTTGTTTTAGGTTAAAGTGTAAAAACTCCCTTGGATGATCAAAACAATGAAGAAAGAGCATGAATCAAGCAAGACATGGCCAAGCCAAAGCAAGCTTGGCTGTGTCCCTCAAAGAAACTTCAAAGCAGTAGCTGACACGGCCAGGAGACATGGCCAAGCCAATGGTCGTGTCTCACCTAAGGAGTAAAACCAAAGAAACCAAAGAAAGAAAGAAAATTTGGCATAAGCTGACACAGGCAGGTGACACGGCCAAGCCACTGGCCGTGTCACATGACACGACCACAAGCTTGGCCGTGTCCCATCCTAAGCCAAAGAACAAGGGATGAGCAAAGGGAAAGATGGCAAACAGACACATGACATGGCAAAGCCACTGGCCTTGTCACATGACACAGCCACAAGCTTGGCCGTGTCACCCCTTGAAAACAAAGAAAAGAAAGAAAGAAAGAAGAAGGCAGTGAAGGACACGGCCAGCAAGCTTGGCCGTGTCCCAAAGAAAAATGAGAGACACGGCCAAGCCAAATCAAGCTTGGCCGTGTCACCCTTAATATCTATTTAAGTTCTTTCGCACGAAAGAGACAAAAAAAAGGAGGAAGAGATGGCTAGGTTTTGCGAAAAAGAGAAAACAAAGAGAAGGAGGGGGGTTACATGGTTGGGGAAAAGAGAGAGTGACACTCTCCTTGTCCCTTCATCTTCATCCTCCATTTCCATCCTCTCCATCTTCTCCATCTTCCATTGATCAGATCTTTGAGATTCTTTGGGATAAAGTGGGTTAACAAGCTCTTAAAGGTTGAAGAAGCTTCATTGAAGGATTGGTGACTTGAGAAAGCTCCATTCCATCTCTCAAAGGCATAATCAATTGAAGGATTGGTGACTTGAGAAAGCTCCATTCCACATTGCAAAGGAGAGTCATCCAATGAAGAGGGCTTGAGTTCTTCATCATACATCAAAGTGGAGCTAGGAGGAAGACTAGTAATCCTACTCTTGGCATCTACAAGGGGTTTTTCTATTCTCTCTTTTAATTCATTTCAATATTTTTTTTGTTGTATTAAGAGAATTGATATTGTAATGAACAATTTGTATTTGATTTATATTGAGTTGAATGAATGTTTTAAATTGATGATGTTGAGCTAAATACCCATGCCTAGGGTTTGTAGTAGATTTGATTGAATGCTTTGATTTCATATTTCCATTGATGTACCTTGTTGTTGGTTGATTGCATTGAATTTTATGCTAGGTTGATAGATTAGCTACCTATTGATCTTTAGATATTGAATGAAGGACTGAGAGGTGAAAATTGATATCAGAATTATGCAATTGACTACCCTAAGAATGAATTAGAAATATAAGTTCCAGGGTTTTGTTAATTTGATAATGTAAAATAATTGGTTATTGCTAATTCATGAATGTGAGAACTAATGGATTGGTAATTGACTAATTAATCTAAGAAACAAATTAATTTACAAGGTTATGTTAATGTATAATTGAGAATTGAGCTTTGATTGAATGGACCTATAACCCTAGGCACTTTCCCAAGAATCTATTTGATCTTGTACAACTATCACTTCCATTACCTTTAGTTTTAATTGTTTTAAAACCACATTCCAATCAACGCACGAACTTGCATTTAAAAACTTGTCAATCAAACTATTATGAACTACACCTTCCTTGTGAGATGACCTTGAGGTGTTCACCGAAATACTACAGCAGCCTCGTATACTTGCGAGTGATGCTTGTAGTAGTACTTAACTCGAGCGCAACAAGTTCTTGGCGCCGCTGCCGGGGAATGCTGTTTAAATAGTGATAGTTTGATTTTTTTTATTATTTAATTGTTTGTTTGTTTTCTTTGAATTGTTTGTTTGCTTTGTTTGATTTTCTTTCAATTTAATTATTTCTTTGTTTTCTTTAAGTTGCTAAGTGCCTTTTGTAAAGATGCAGTTTTCAAGGCACGGGGGAGTTTATGATAGGAACGATGAGTCTGAAATGGCATGGCAATTAGCATAATTGACGAATCAACTTAAGGTGCTAAATGCAAGAGGAAGAGCACCTATGCCACGCCAAGAGATATGTGCAGCATGTGGCAATGCAGGGCATAGTGCAAATACATGCTCATTCGGTTTCGCATGATACCAAGAATGGCAAGAGGAAGAAGATGACTTTGATAGTTTCCAGCAAATGGGTAGAAATGGCCAATATTCTAATCCTTACAACCCAAGCTGGGGAAGCCAACCAAATTTTTCTTGGGAAAATCAGCAACACATTCTACCTAAAAATTGTTTTCAACCTTACCAAAGAAGTTCTTACTCTCAAGAACAATATTCAAATCAATATCACCTTAAGAAACCCTCATTGGAGGATAGTTTGAATGCCTTCATTCAAACTAGCGCACAAAATTAAGATCAACTTAAGGAACCCACTTTGGAAGATAGTTTGAATGCCTTCATTCAAATTAGTGCATAAAATCAGAATCAATGCAAGAAATCCACAGTGGAAGATGATTTGAATGCTTACCTTCAAATTAGCACACAAAATCAGGAAGGGAGTAATGACAGGTTTGATTCTTTGGAGGAATCATTGAAGAGGGTGGAAATTCAATTTGGGCAACTGGCATATCAACTCCAAGCACACCAAAACGAGGAATTTCCTAGCCAATTGGAGCAAGTCAAGGTAATAAAAAATTTGAGGAGTGAATAGGTAATATATAACAAATTTTGTGATTCCTTTGATGCAGGTACTAATCAAGAAGAAAATGGCGAGGAGATACAACCCAACATAGAGGAGCCAAGCCAATCAACGGAGGAGGAGAATTTGGAGGCATCAACCTCACCAAAGTTGCATGAATCTTCCAATCCTGATAGGCCACCAAATCCATTTCCATGTAGCTTGAAGGATGAGGAGCAAGGTAAGCAACTTTCTGACATCTATAATATGCACTCCCAAGGAGATAGTGAAAATAAGATTGGGATGACTATGACCTTAGAAGAAGAGCATGAAATGCCCAATTTAGAAATGGAGGAGTGTAAGCTAATTTTAGATGCTGAGATTGTTGAGATGGGACTTGACATTGTTAGAGTGGATGAAGAAGTGACTCAACCAAATTTGGTTGAACTTAAAGAGTCCCTAAAAATCATCCCTTCTACTCTTCGTGGTGAAGAAGAGCATACAACGGATAGAACCATGTTGCATAATGAAAAAGGGTTTTACAAAGTTCCTATTGCACTGGAGGATTACCCAAAGATGACCTTCACATGTTTTCAAATAATGCTACTCTTGGCATCTACAAGGGGTTTTTCTATTCTCTCTTTTAATTCATTTCAATATTGTTTTTGTTGCATTAAGAGAATTGATATTGCAATGAACAATTTGTATTTGATTTATAATGAGTTGAATGAATGTTTTAAATTGATGATGTTGAGCTAAATACCCATGCCTAGGGTTTGTAGTAGATTTGATTGAATGCTTTGATTTGATATTTCCATTGATGTACCTTGTTGCTGGTTGATTGCTTTGGATTTTATGCTAGGTTGATAGATTAGCTACCTATTGATCTCTAGATATTGAATGAAGGACCGAGAGGTGAAATTTGATATCGGAATTATGCAATTGACTACCCTAAGAATGAATTAGAAATATAAGTTCTAGGGTTTTGTTAATTTGATAACGTAAAATAATTGGTTATTGCTAATTCATGAATGTGAGAACTAATGGATTTGTAATTGACTAATTAATCTTAAGAAATAAATTAATTTACAAGGTTATGCTAATGGATAATTGAGAATTGAGCTTTGATTGAATGGACCTATAACCCTAGGCACTTTCCCAAGAATCAATTTGATCTTGTACAACTATCACTTCCATTACTTTTAGTTTTAATTGTTTTAAAACCACATTCCAATCAACGCATGAACTTGCATTTAAATTACTTATCAATCAAACTATTACGAACTACACCTTCCTTGTGAGACGACATTGAGGTGTTCACTGAAATACTGTAGTAGCCTCGTAGACTTGCGAGTGACGCTTGTAGTAGTACTTAACTCGAGCGCAACAAAGTATTGTCAAAACTTTTCTTTTCTTTTTGAATATAGAGGGGGTCTGTCACTTCTGCTTATCACAGTGATTTAGTTTGCTTGAGGACAAGGAAAAACTCAAGTGTGGGGGAATTTGATAAGTGCACAATTAATGATATTTTATTCCTATTTCTTAATATGATTATTATCCAATTAAATTGTTTGTTCAAGTGTATTTTAGGGTTAATTTCAAGAATTCTCTGTATTTTAAGGCTTATGGTCATTTCAGAGGAATTATGGATGAAATTAGAAGAAAAGAGTAAAATTCATTAATGGACACGCCCATGGACATGGGCGTGTCAATGGACGTGCCTTTGATGCTGCATACAGAAGCATTGACATGCCCAGTGACATGGGCGTGTCACCAAGCGTGCCTTTTGCAAAATTTCACAGTAGCTGTGACACGGCCAGTTTGTCAGGGCGTGTCACTGGACGTGCCTTATGTTCAAAATCTCAGTGGCAATGACATGTACAGTGACATGGGCGTGTCAATGGGTGTGTCAGGCGAAATTATCTACACTATAAAAGCCGCGCTGAAGCACAAATTTAGGATCCGAATTTCATATTTTATAACCTAGAGCCGACTTCTAAAGCAAAAAAGAGAGTTTTGGAGCTGAGATTGAGGGTGAAGATGTAACATCCCGAATCCCAGATTGGTAAGAAACAGACATAGAGGATATGATTTAGGCTTAGAACAAAGGAGTTTAGAACATGACCTATAACTTGAGCTCGAATTTCATCCAAGTTAATGACAGAATTAGAGAGTCTCAAAGAAGACTTAATTGTTTATTTGTGTCTTAGATAGGTGTATAACTTGAAATTTCTCAATTTGGAGTTGTACAGAATAAGATATGATGGATTTAGTAGACAATGTGCAAGCTGCCTCAGGACAGCATAATAGGCTTAAATTCGAAGGACCGTCAAAAATCAGATATAGCTCGGATCGACCTGAAATTTTAAAACAATGTAACCCCGGATGTCTAGTTTCAGTTGGAATAAGAATTACTTAATTTGGAGTTGTGAGGAAAAAGATATTATTAAGAAGAGAACAAGGTCAGGAAGGGATATCAAAAGGACCTAAGTGAAAATTTCTCAAAAGTTAGGGGCAACTATGTAAACTTAAAAATTTAGTGTCGGAAGTTCTTAATAGTGCCCATATCCGACCCCGAAAGAATATTCTTGAGATTAATCGAGTCATAACCGTGGGTTTCAATTTTTTCCGAAAACGCACGGTTTAAAAGTTACAATCGATTAATCGCTGGAGCGTATTTTGATATTTTCACACCCTAGACTATAAAACTACAGCACAAGAAAGTTGAGGGGGTCAAAATATGAATAAAAGGAAGCCTAATGGCTTGCCAAATAAATAGATAAAAGAAGAAGACAAGTGGGCCAATTAAAAGTGGCCATTTTTGCTATAAGGTGTACCAATTGGAAGTCAACATCTATACCAACATATTTTCACCACTTATGGCTGCCATTTGGATCAAAATAAGCTAAGGAAAGAAAATAAAAGCCCTCTCTTACATGGTGAACTCGTCCAAACCATAAGAGAAGGAAGAAGGAGGTGATTTTTCCAAAGTTTAAGGCTTTTGGTTGAAGATTTTGGTGACAAACAAGATTATAAGGTAAGAGAAACCTATCTCTAGTTTTAATTTCATGGACTAATGGTTAATTTAAGAGATTGAAATTAGGGTTCATGTAGCTAGATTTGGAGAAAATTCAAGAAATAATTATTTGAAGGATTTGATGAAAGAAATCATGGTTTTAAGGTTAGAGGAGATTAGATTAAGGAAAAATTGGCAAGAAATGATTGGTAGCTTATGTTTTCAAACCATAGGATGTATGTTTAAAGTGTGTATGCTGGAATTCATGTAGGAAATCAAGAAACGCTAAAGGAAAAAGAAGAAAAAGATCAAAGATGAGCTAAGGAAAGCAAAGGGGAAAAAGGTTTGGTACTTTAACCTTCTTGAATTAATGATCTCTATTGCCTTTGCATTTGGATGTGTAATTGCTATAATTGTTCATGTGCTTGAGTTGTTGTGGTTATGTGGTTGAGATTGATGATGATATAGAAGTGTTTGTTGTGTATTGATTGATTTTGGGGTTGAGGTTATAAGGGAGGTAAATATGGGAGTGCTAATATAGAAGTGTTTGTTGTGTATTGATTGATTTTGGGGTTGAGGTTATAAGGGAGGTAAATATGGGAGTGCTATGTTGTGTTTTTTTGTTGCAGCCAGCCATGTGTCCTGCATTTTTCTGGATCTTCAACCGAAATTTAGACTAGCAAAATGATAGAAATAGAACTTTAAATAGAAGACTTAATTGTTATCCATTAAGTCAGTAAACCATAGGCTTTGGAACCAACTAATTTTCATGTGTGGAATGAAAGTTATGATCAAAATGATACCAGGCGTACAAACTGAAAAATTGAGATTCCTCAGTCAGTAACCTGTGACTTGGGACTACGTTTAGGTGACCTTAATGACACATTTAGAAGCTGTGAAAGAAGAATTAAATGTACCATTATGTGTTATAAAACCATATAATTTGTAATTTCATAAATCCCACTTGTAGATAAAAATATATGATCAAAAGAGTATAACTCATGCACACTGGAATTGTGAAACCGGACAGACTGAGATTTGTGCCTTGAGTCCAGGTTTTGGTCCATTTACCTCAGGAATTAGATGTTGTGATAGAAGCTATAAATGAACCCTTGTATGTTGGTGAATCATAGGATTTGGATTCATCTCGATTGGACTTAAAATGTTGAAGTTACACACGAATGAGTGAACCATGCACAGGCAGACCCTAGCAGACTGCAGGGCTGAATTGGAAATTGTGCCAAAAATTACGTGTTGCCTGTTTTAAGCTGAACTTTTTACTGAATATAGCCTTGTGTGTCGAGTTTAATTTAAGATAAGAATCGTCTCAATCTGAGTTGCGTAGGTAAAGTTATAAATGAAATAGTACACATTGCGCAGACTTGAATAACCAATTGGCCAGGGAAGAGTTCAAGGAGTCATCAAGAATTATGTGTAACAAATTTAAATCTAGAAATTTAACCATAAGGACTCATATGAGTCTAGTTCAAGTGAAAATAGGAATTTTTATATTCAGATTAGAAGAACAAAAGTTATTGGGGAAATAAGATAACAAGATACATAAGAAACTAAATGCTAGAATTCACTTTTCATTTGGTAAGAAATAAATGAGGTATAATTGAGATAAAATATTCGTTTGGAATGAAATAAATTATCAAAAATATGCTCTTGAAAGCTTGACCAATTAAGAACAAGATAGCATTTTTCATTTTTTTGAAAATCACATCCCAATTGTGTTTTATTTAGATTTTAAAGCCCAACAATGGATTTTTGCAGTATTGTAAAACCCGGTGTGGCCTAAAAAGTGCAGTACGGCCCAAAGGCCCGGAATGAAAACTTTGAACTACAAATTAGTTCTATTGAGCTGATTTAGGATAAAAATAGTCAGATTCTTAATCACTGGTGCCATATCTGTAACATTGTGTAGTTTGCATCTAATTTCTACTTAACGGTTAAAGTACCCACTAAGCTCTATGCTTAGCGAGTTTAGTTTTCTAAACTCATAGGTTATGGAGTCCAAGCTGACAAATGGGAAGCTACAAAGGAGCACCAGAGTGTGCAACAGGAGGCGAAGTGAGGAGCAAAGCAAAGTTTAGCTTAGCATGTACTGTTGAGGACTTTCAAAATGTAATTATAACAATTAATTAAATGTGTAAATTATTATTATTTGTAATAAAAAGGAAAAAAATTTTATTTAGTGCATGTTCTGTATACCATGTTGCATATATTGTAGCACACTTGGCTCGGCTGGAAATAGTCGGGTTAAGGGGTGTTACAATTTTTGGTATCAGAGCATTGGTTTAGCCGTTCCTGGGCGGTTAACCATATGAAAGTACGTGCCAATTAGGATACGGAGGAAAGGTAAACGGAGTGAGATAGAAAGTTATCAGGTAGAAAGAGGTTAATGCAATGAGTGAATATGATTAACACGAAACAGTAAGCCCTGTACTAGTTAGAAATTGAGAAATATATGACAATTGGAATAGACGGTCAGTAAGAAATGATAGAAAGTAGACCGAAAGGTGCATATATATACAGATACATAGTATGATAGAAAGAAATTAGATAGTGGCAGAAATTCAGAAGGTTAAAAAGAATGAACAGTAAGTTAAGAATAGAAACCAAAAATTTATATGAGCAAGATAAATACACATAAGGGCAAAAACAAGTATGTTAAAGACCGAAATATATGCAATAAAGGTTAAGGCAATTATGAGAGGTAAGTAGTAAAAGCACCGAAAGAATAATAACGAATAGAATACCGACCATAATACAAGAGTCTAAAATTGAAAGAGTGAAGAATAATAGTACGGTAAAAAAAATCATAGAAAATAAAATTGAGAACTAAGAAAAGGAAGCAAAACTAGTTAGATTCTCCAGGATTAATGCTTTACCTGGTTGAAATCATGTGTTCCTTATATAATGAACTATTTAAACTTGTGTTGGAAATGTTTGGTAATGTGTTCTGACAACTTGAGAATTTTTATTTTTATTTTTATTTTGTGCCTATGTGTGCATTGATATGAATGTGATTCAATCATGTTAAATGAGTTTGATTACTATGACAATATTATGTGATTGACTTATTATGGGAATGTTATGGTTGCTGAATTGAAAATAAAGCTATGAATGATTGGACCCACAAATCAATGTACATGTGATATATCATAAATTGTACAAAGCATATCCATGTGAGACATACCGAACACGGTGCATATAATATCTATACTTATGTGAGACATACTGAGTACTATACATACAATATTTAAATGTCTTCACATAAAACGTAACATATACTGTACAAACAGAAAGACATACCATACATACATAAAGACATGCTAAATAATACATATGCAGAAAGAGAATAAAGAGATGAAATAGTGGAAAGCCTGATACTTGAAAAATATAAGGCTCATAAATTATAGCACTGGGGAAATAAATAATATGACAGTATGAGTGAATAAAAATGCCAATGAGCCCGTATATGCCACTGAGCATTGTGAATGAGCCAAGAAATGGCTCGAGATATGATATGGTGACATCCGTGCAGATGTGAATACATATGAAACATATGGCAATCCGTGCATATAGAAAGCAAGAAAGAATGAAGGAAAGAGAATAAAATATTAGAAAGATATGCTTACCTTGGTAATTCAGATTGAATCAGAGTTGGGATGAGTGTATTTATATGGCATTAACATTTACACTCAATGGTGAGGGCCACTGGGGCCAGTGGTGAGGGCCACTGGTTTGATATTTATCTGGCACCGATATATATACTCAGTGGTGAGGGCCACTGGGGCCAATGGTGAGGGCCATTGGTTTGATGAAAAGAAAGTGGTGAGGGCCACTCCTGTGATATGATGGCATTGATATGAACTCAGTGGTGAGGGCCACTCCTGTGATATGAAAATGGTGGTGAGGGCCACCTGTACCATGGAAATGAAACGGTGGTGAGGGCCACTCGTGCCATGCTGGTTCCATATGGTATTGCCTCATCCCACTTTGATTCTACTGTTATTACCTTGAGGAGCTAAGTAAAAAAATATGAGATAATATACAGATAAAAAAAGTATATATGAAAATAAACAGAAAGTGAATTGAAACATGTTTGAAAAAGAAAGGAAAGAAAGAGTTTGAAATGTAATAAAAAGGGAAAGATGTTCTCACCTTATGTTGGGATCGGCCGTAACCAACATATAGCAAGACACGTAATGAAATAAATAGTACTTCGAGAATATTGGTATCATGGACTGATCACCCATGAGCTATTATTCGAGATGTATATATGACAACACAAGGAAAGTCAGATGAGTCGATACTTAAGGAATGCCACCACACTGCACGAATATACATAGGACATACAAATTCAGTAAGAAGTAAATAAAGAATAACCACAATGCAAAGAGAAGGAAGCTTAGAAATGAATATAGCAGAGAATGAAAATTGTACAAGAAAGAATGGAAAAGAATAAATTTAAATCGAAGTTAAAGAAAACATAAGTGAATAATAATAACGCTTCGAATGAGAAATCGTGACAAAAGTCAAAGCATGTTGAACCATATAATAGTCTATTGGACAATCTTGTAGAATAATAAATAGCAAGTGAGCAGAGATGGGAAGAAAATAGAATACAAAAGGTAAAACATGTTGAATCTTAAAATAGTTAATCCCAGTAAATGAATAAGTGTCAAAATAAGGCAATGCGTAAATAATATAGAGAGATGACAGAGAGCAATCGAGTGAATAAGGTGAAAGAGTGGCAAAAGCAATATACAGTAGTTAAAGAACATCAAGTATATAGAATGAGTAAGCTTCGGGGCGAGGCTTAAATTAAGGGGGATAGAATTGTAACATCCCGAATCCCAGATTGGTAAGAAACAGACATAGAGGATATGATTTAGGCTTAGAACAAAGGAGTTTAGAACATGACCTATAACTTGAGCTCGAATTTCATCCAAGTTAATGATAGATTTAGAGAGTCTCAAAGAAGACTTAATTGTTTATTTGTGTCTTATCTAGATTTATAACTTGAAATTACTCAATTTGGAGTTGTACAGAATAAGATATGAAGGATTTAGTAGACAATGTCCAAGCTGCCTCAGGACAGCATAGTAGGCTCGAAGGACCGTCAAAAATCAGATATGGCTCGGATAGACCTGAAATTTTGACAAAATGTAACCCCATATGTCTAGTTTCAGTTGGAATAAGAATTACTTAATTTGGAGTTGTGAGTAAAAAGATATTAATAAAGAAAGACAGCAAGGTCAGGAAGGGATATCAAAAGGACCTAAGTGAAAAATTCTCAAAAGTTAGGGGCAACTATGTAAACTTAAAAATTTAGTGTCAGAAGTTCTTAATAGTGCCCATATCCAACCCCAAAAGAATATTCTCGAGATTAATCGGGTCATAACAGTGGGTTTCAATTTTTCCCAAAAACGCACGGTTTAAAAGTTACAATCGATTAATCGCTGGAGGGTATTTTTATATTTTCACACCCTAGACTATAAAATTACAGCACAAGAAAGTTGAGGGGGTCAAAATATGAATAAAAGGAAGCCTAATGGCTTGCCAAATAAATAGATAGAAGAAGAAGGCAAGTGGACCAATTAAAAGTGGTCATTTTTGCTATAAGGTGTACCAATTGGAAGTCAACATCTATACCAACATATTTTCACCACTTATGGCTGCCATTTGGATCAAAATAAGCTAAGGAAAGAAAATAAAAGCCCTCTCTTACATGGTGAACTCGTCCAAACCATCAGAGAAGGAAGAAGGAGGTGATTTTTCCAAAGTTTAAGGCTTTTGGTTGAAGATTTTGGTGACAAACAAGATTATAAGGTAAGAGAAACCTATCTCTAGTTTTAATTTCATGGACTAATGGTTAATTTAAGAGATTGAAATTAGGGTTCACGTAGCTAGATTTGGAGAAAATTCAAGAAATAATTATTTGAAGGATTTGATGAAAGAAATAATGGTTTTAAGGTTAGAGGAGATTAGATTGAGGAAAAATTGGCAAGAAATGAATTGGTAGCTTATGTTTTCAAACCATAGGATGTATGTTTAAAGTGTGTATGCTGGAATTCTTGTAGGAAATCAAGAAAAGCTAAAGTAAAAAGAAGAAAAAGATCAAAGATGAGCTAAGGAAAGCAAAGGGGAAAAAGGTTTGGTACTTTAACCTTCTTGAATTAGTGATCTCTATTGCCTTTGCATTTGGATGTGTAATTGCTATAATTGTTCATGTGCTTGAGTTGTGGTGGTTATGTGGTTGAGATTGATGATGATATATAAGTGTTTGTTGTGTATTGATTGATTTTGGGGTTGAGGTTATAAGGGAGGTAAATATGGGAGTGCTATGTTGTGTTGTTTTGTTGCAGCCAGCCATGTGTCCTGCATTTTTCTGGAATTTCAACCGAAATTCAGACTAGGAAAATGATAGAAATAGAACTTGACATAGAAGAATTAATTGTTCTCCATTAAGTCATTAAACCATAGGCTTTGGAACCAACTCATTTTCATGTGTGGAATGAAAGTTATGATCAAAATGATACCAGGCGTACAAACTGAAAAATTGAGATTCCTCAGTCAGTAACCTGTGACTTGGGACTACGTTTAGGTGACCTTAATGACACGTTTAGAAGCTGTAAAAGAAGACTTAAATGTACCCGTATGTGTTAGAAAACCATAGAATTTGTAATTTCCTAAATCCCACTTGTAGATAAAAAGATATGATCAAAAGAGTATAACTCATGAACACTGGAATTGTGAAACTGGACAGACTGAGATTTGTGCCTTGAGTCCAGGTTTTAGTCCATTTACCTCAGGAATTAGATGTTGTGATACAATATATAAATGAACCCTTGTATTTTGGTGAATCATAGGAGTTGGATTCATCTCGATTGGACTTAAAATGTAGAAGTTACACACGAATGAGCGAACCATGCGCAGGCAGACCCTATCAGACTGCAGGGCTGAATTAGAAATTGTGCCAAATATCACGTGTTGCCTGTTTTAACCTGAACTTTTTACTGAATATAGCCATATGTGTCTACTTTAATTTAAGATAAGAATTGTCTCAATATGAGTTGCGTAGGTAAAGTTATAAATGAAATAGTACGCATTGCACAGGCTTGAGTAACCAATTGGCTAGGGAAAAGTTCAAGGAGTCATCAAGAATTATGTGTAACAAATTTAAATCTAGAAATTTAACCATAAGGACTCATATGAGTCTAGTTCGAGTGAAAACAAGAATTTTTACATTCGGATTAGAAGAACAAAAGTTATTGGGGAAATAAGATAACAATGTACATAAGAAACTAAATGCTAGAATTCACTGTTCATTTGGTAAGAAATAAATGAGGTATAATTGAGATAAAATATTCGTTTGGAATGAAATAAATTATCAAAAATATGCTCTTGAAAGCTTGACCAATTAAGAACAAGATAGCATTTTTCGTTTTTTTGAAAATCACATCCCAATTGTGTTTTATTTAGATTTTAAAGCCCAACGAGGGATTTTTGCAGTATTGTAAAACTCGGTGTGGCCTAAAAAGTGCAGTCCGGTCCAAAGGCCCGGAATGAAAACTTTGAACTACAAATTAGTTCTATTGAGCCGATTTAGGATAAAAATAGTCAGATTCTTAATCACTGGTGCCATATCTGTAACATTGTGTGGTTTGCATCTAATTTCTACTTAACGGTTAAAGTACCCACTAAGCTCTATGCTTAGCGAGTTTAGTTTTCTAAACTCGTAGGTTATGGAGTCCAAGCTGACAAATGGGAAGCTACAAAGGAGCACCAGAGTGCACAACAGGAGGCGAAGTGAGGAGCAAAGCAAAGTTTACATTGGCATGTACTGTTAAGGACTTTCAAAATGTAATTATAACAATTAAAGAAGTGTGTAAATTATTATTATTTGTAATGAAAAGGAAAAAAATTTTATTTAGTGCATGTTCTGTATACCATGTTGCATATACTGTAGCACACTTGGCTCGGCTGGAAATAGTCGGGTTAAGGGGTGTTACAGAAGACATATTTTAAACAAGATCTAAACCAAGATTCAAGGATTCAAGAGAAGATATACGAATTATTCGCAATGGATTGTTTGGATTATATTTCTGATTTCTCTTGTTCTAGTTTTCTAATTTTGAACATGAACTACTTTATTCTCTATCTAGATATTGATGAACCCTAGCTTTATTGTATGGATTGAATAATTTTATTAAATTGAATCATTTGATTGAGTTGTTTTATTCTTATGATGCTTAATGATTTATTTCCAATTAATAATAGCATGCTTATTGATTGCTTGCAATTTTCATATTATTGACTTGAGAAAGCTTGATATGAATTGAATATTCATAAGAATTGAGGATTGATTGGGGTACTAGAGATAGACTTACAAGATCCTTTGGTTTATAATTCCTTATTCTTAATGCAAGATCTATTAAATTATGTTTGAGAAGAGATTTCAGTATTCTACTTAGTGATTAGGGATTAATTCGCTTGAGAAAGGTTTTAGTCTAATTTAGAGGAATAGCAATTCAACTCTATCATTTGGTTTAATTGAATTGATTTTCATAAATATAATTGTGGTTAGGGGGATTCAATATCTGGATAGTATCATCATCATCAATCAATATATTCAACTCTCAATTTCTCTCTATTTTCATTTATTAAGTGAATTATCTTTAATTACAAAACTTCACAAAACGATTGAGTCGCTAAACAACGGTTAAAATTTGCACTAGTACTTAGCCTTGTCCTCAGTGGAATGATAACTCACTCAGTACTTTATTACTTGAGCGACTCGTGCACTTACAGTATTGCAATAGCATACGTTCTTGCTGTCAGTCATTTGGTTTTGATTTTGGGGTTGGATTGAAGAGAAAGAGTTAAGGTTGGTGATGAAAAGCAAGTGTTGTGTTTTGTGTATGTGTTGAGTTGTGATGATGGTTTTGATTGGTGTTTGATGCTTGTATTGAGTTGTTTTGGTGTTTTTACAAGTTTATTATGGTTTATTGATGGTTTTGGGTAAGATTGTTTGGAGTGGAAAAGAGTTAAGTATGATGTTTGTTGGATGTGGTGTTGTTGGTGTCGGAATCAGGATTTTTGGCCTGACACACCCATGAACATGGCCAAGTCTTTGAGCGTGTCAATGGTTCTATTTTTTGGATGGGTGACACGACCAGTGACACGCCCATGTCACTGAGCGTGTCACAGCTTCTGTGTTGGAGTAGTATTGACACGTCCAGGACACGCCCATGTCACTGAGCATGTCATAGCTACTGTGTTGTTGGTGGATTGACACGGCCAGTGACACGCCCATGTCGCTGAGCGTGTCATAGCCACTGTGTTGAGGGAGGATTGACATGGCCAGTGACACGTCCATGTCATTGAGCATGTCAAAGCTTCTGAGTTGTGAGTTTAGGGCACGGTCAGGGACATGCCCATGTTGTTGAGCGTGTCATGTGTAGAGTTTGCCCTAGTTGGTTCTTATCCTTATTATCTTATGTGTATCTCTAAGTGAGTGTGTATAATCACTTTTGGATTAGGTTTTAAAGAGATTGAGTTGCCCTAATCCAAGTGTTGAAGGATGCTTGGAAGAGGAGTTTGGTGTTGTGTGAGTTGCTTTTGAGGTAAGTACAAATCCTACATGATTGCATACATTTACATGACCTTGGGACTTAACACATTTAGTTGTAAATGTGTTAAGTAATCTATTGCATTCTTGATACATTTGATTAATGCTATGCTTTACATAATGTGAAAGATATGATGATCATTCAAAATATATGTACAGTTCAATTGGTTATGTCTACTCTAATGATGAGATGTGAAGCCATTATTGTTGGCTATAATGATACAAATGAAATAATTGGGGCATGGTTGCCTAGATTATTATGAGAAAATGAGAATGGAATTGATAATGAAATAATAAAAGAATTGTGTGCCTAATATGTTATTCAAATTTCAGATTTTTGTTATTGGTGGCATGTCTAAAAGTAACAATCCCTTGAAGCTGGGTTGGGCTTGGTCCTTGAAGCCAAGTTGGGTTGAAGTTTAGCATGCTTAACTCCCCTTGAAGCTTGGTTGGGCCTAGTCCTTGAAGCCTACTTGGAATGTTACATATGAGATGTTTCTCATTGTGATAATGAATCGCCTAAGGGCTTGATAAATGTGATTATTGAACCAAAACATTAACTCTGAAAGTTGAATGACATATTAGTTTCTATTGGGCCCATGCTTGTCTTTGCTTAAATGTGAATCATGAATGATGAAACAATTGAATAATATAATGAGATAAAATGTTAAGAAATATGATATTCTTGTGTATTTATAGACCCTTAATTTTTGACACAGTCCGGTTCAATATATTTTATTTAGTCCAAAATAATTTTTGTGTTGTCCAATATATTTTAATTAGTCTAAAATAATTTTTGTTATCTTAATTAAATAATATTTGCTTTAGTATCTAAATTTTATTAATAAAAAATAATAATAAACAATAAAAATAATAAATAATAAATAAATAGGGGGTCGGCCTGCGGCGAAATGGCCCAAGCCATTTCGCCTGCAAGCCTATTTCGCCCCCGCTGCCGCAGCAGCTTTTTTGCCAGCGTATTTTTTCCGTAGCAGTTTTTTTTTGCCAGCTCAATTTTTCCGCAGCAGTTTTTTTTCGCTAGCAAAATTTTTCGACGCAAATTTTTTAGAAACCTGATACAAATAGGTTTTGGTTTTCTTTTCTTAATCAATATTAGCTTCCGTGAATAACTAGAATTAACCATAAAATTCTTCTATAAATAAGACTAAAAACAATACAAAGAGGGACGGGATTTTGGAGGAGAAATTGATAAAAATTGGGACAAAAATTTGGAGAAAAATTGTAACACCCCCATACTCTATATAAGTACTATACATATACCTGGTATACATACAATACGTATATAAAGTATAAGAATGTCACTTTTTGTTTCACTTTAAAAAAAAAACCTTTATTCAAGTTCAATCAATATTACATTAAATTAAAGAACATTTAAGAAAAACCATTATTCTTATATAAAAATACAGCATAATTAAAATCACATATGTATGCATCACCTTCTAGTTGGTCTCGAGACACTCTTACCCTTCTCGTGGCATAACATCTAGACTTTCCGATCAACTGCATAAATACCTGCGTGATTAAACATCCGCGCTAAGCCCGAGAGCTTAGTAGTACAAATAAATAATAAAATACACTTTATCATAAGAATCATACCTCATATTTTTAGCATTATGTTTTATGGTTCTCTTACCACATTTTCCTTTCTCAATGCATTCTTCTTATGTTCCCACTAATTTCATAAATTAGATATATATAATTACATAGAACATTCACAACTCAATACTTGCCTTTTTTTATCTTATATACATATAAATATACATCATTTCAATAAAGCACCATTTTATGACCTATCCAAACCTTCATGAAAACAATTCTCACAAATTCCACATTCATATACAATTTACACATCATACAACATTTTCATAAATTCATATCTTAACAAAGCTCCTCAAGCCATATTCACTTTCAATATATCAATACACACATTACAAATCATACTTCATAACATCATTGTATTCACAATTCATCAATCATAAATCACACTTCCAATAAAGGCAACCATGGATCTCATTACTTATTTATTTCAACATTTAAATATCACATTAACAACAAAGATAGACTCGGGCCCAAACAACACACTAATATGCCATTCAATTTTCAGAGTAATGTTTTTGTTTATTTATCTCATTTATCAATATCATAGACCCAACTAGGCTTCAAGGATTAGATTCAACCAAGCTTCAAGGGGAGCAAAGCATGCTAAGCTTTAACCCAACTTGTCTTCAAGAACCAACCCAACCTAGCTTCAAGGGTGGTAACATCTCAATTAGGCTTCAAGGATTCAATCCAACCTAACTTCAAGAGATTGTTACACTTATTAGGCATGCCACCAACAACAAACTCTGAAAATGGAATAACACATTAGCTATACAATTCATTTATCAATTTCATTCTCAATTGAATTATCATAGCCAATAACAATGGCATCACATTTCATTTGCATCATCATAGCCAATAACAATGGCTTCATATCACATTTGAATCATCATAGCCAATAACAATGGCTTCATATCACATTTGAATCATCATAGCCAATAACAATGGCTTCATATCACATCATGTCTCAAATCATACTATGATATTTCATTATTCAATTTTACATAATCAATTACCTCATCATATCCTTCACATTATAAAGTGCATCATTCATATAACAAATCACAATTCACTAGATTCACAATGTATATAACATAACATTGTTTATATAATATCATATGCATCTTCATTACCATCAAATGTATGATCAATCATTGATATTCACATATATACTTTACCTTATTCATAGATTTCAAATCCTCAATATACATTAGTTTAGATCATCTTTGTTTAAGTATATTTAAAGTGTAAATACAACAAGACCTTTGGAGGATCCAACAATGTAAGAATAATCAAGAACAAACATCATTAGCCAACACACTCAAGGGACACGGCCAAGCTTGTGGCCGTGTCTCTCAACAACAATTCAGGTAGTAGCAAACACGGGCAATGGACACGGCCAAGCTTGTGGCCGTGTCTCTCAACACAAAAATCCAGTAGCAGACATGGGCAAGGGACACGGCCGTGTCTCTCAACATAAACTAGGCAGTGGCAAACAAGGTCAAGGGACACGGCCAAGACAATGGCCGTGTCTCTCCAAAAATCATCCAACACGGCCAAGTTTGCCCTAACTTGGCCGTGTCTCTCATAACTTGGCCGTGTCCTTCAATGATTTAAAGACCAAATACTTCAAAATCCATCCAAACCCCTTCAAAATTCACACCACCACCCTCTTAACCATTTTCTTTGCTTATACTTATCAATTTTCTATCACCTTAACATTTATATAACTTCATTATATCATCATAATAATCAATATATATACATCACTATATTCAATTACTCAAAGTACCAATTCATTTATTCTAAACCCTAACTCAACCATTCATCATCATCCTCACAATTTCTTCAACTTATCATTACTTAAATACCAATTCAACACATTTACACACTTCAATCTTTCATTATAATCATCATACACACCAACCTTCACCTCAATCAAAAGAAATCAAACAAGAAGATAAAACTTACATATATATATAATCAATAAAATCAACTCAAGAGATGAGTACTTACTTGAATAGCTTGCCAAATCTTCATCTCCATCTTCAATTCTCTTAAATTCCTTTAATCCTTGGTGTTTCTCTCTCTAGCTTCTCTCTCTCTCTCTCGTTCACCAAGAAGAAGAAGCAGAAGAAGAAAGAAAGATCTCCTTCTTTTTTTCGTTCTTATCATATATATATAATAATAATAATAATAATAATAATACCATTAAATTTCCACCACACACAAATCCTTTTGACTTTCTTCTTCTTTTTCTTTTTGTCCTTATTATCATTATTATTATTATTAACTAATTATACCAATATACATATACAACTCACTTATCCTACACCATTTTATACATCATGTATATGTGATGTATATGTGGGTATATGTATATGTCATATATTTTGCATTTATATTTCCCATATCTTCTCTTCACTTCTTTTCTCTTTCCCTTCCATACACACATTGAATCCAAATACAACAATAACCCCAACACTTTTAGGATATACTTTGGGATATTACAAAAATTGAGACCGAAACTGAGTAGGAAAGGCTTTGAATCAATCTGATTTTTTTTAGAGAGCAAACAATAATTCAATCCATCAAAGGCAGCAAAGCTGGTCTTTGTTTTTGTTCATCCAAGAAGAAATTTTTGGTGGAACCAACAAACTGAGGTGTGCATCAATTGTCCAATTTCTTCACAATAGCTTAAAACCATCCTATTATTTCTTCTAATTAAAAAAAAACCCTAGAACCTTAATTCCCCTTTTCTAAAGTTTAAAAACCTTAATTCGTTGCTTTGTTTTCCAAAAAGCTTAAAATTGTTATGTTTTTTTTCTTCAAAACCTCAAAACCCTAAATTGATTTCCAATTTTTCAAAACCCTAAATTAAGTTCTGTTTCTTTCCAAAAGCCCTAAAAACATCTTTTCTGTTTATATAAACTTTAAATCATTTTATTTATTTTCATAAAATTCATAAAATTATCAATTGTTTTTCCAAATTCTAAAAACTAATTCATTCTCCAAAATCCTAATTCAAATATCCTAAAACCCTAATTCAACTCCAAAACTCAAAACAGTGAACCCTAACTCCCTTAAAACCTAAACCTTAAGGTTTTCTAAACCCTAATCCTTTAAACCATAAAACCCTATAAACATATTCAAACACAGTAAGCTTTCAAACACAATCCAGTGACCGTAAATCATAAATCTAAATGTTTTAAAGTGTTCAAAACCTAATTTCATGATCATATATCTCAAACCCTAATTTGTTGAATCAAAAAGCTTTACCAACTTTTTAAATCATAAAACTTTAATCCATTTTAATTCCCTTAAAATCACAGTAGCTTCTAAAACTCTAAACACATGGACTAAAGAATATTAAATAGAAACAGTAGCCTTAATTTGAATCTTTACTTGCTTTATTCAATTTTATACTTGTTTATGCTTTGATTTATTTTATATGCTTTAATTTATTTAAGTTCAATACTTGGTTTACTTAATTTATCATGGATGGTTGTTTACTTTCTATTGATGTTTAACACCTTTAATGAATGATTTATTTATGATGAATGGTTATTTATTTTTATCGATTTATTTAGATTTCTAAATGTTGTAAGAGGTATGTTTCCACTTGGTGGGTACCACATTAGTCAAATATCATGTAATTTAAATTGCTTTTCTATTTTAGAACCAATGTAAAGGACATGTTTCTACCTTTCGGTGGGTGTCCTATTTAGGCATGAATTATGTAAGGGCATGTTTCCATCCTCGGATGGGTGCCCATTTATTTGTTTTGTTTGGACATTGTTATACTTAAGAATTTTATAATATTAAGACCTATAAAGGAGGCCGGTTCCAATGAATCGGGCATTGTGGGGGTGCTGGGCCATTTTTCACCTTCTCCACACGTACCCAACTTTCCGAACCTATTAGGGGGTTGGGGATTCCTTAGGAATCAAGTAATCCACCCCTTTCTTTTTCTCGACCCGTCTAGGTGGTGACTCCATTTTCTCCGGACTTAGGTCCGTGTTCTCTAAGGCCCCGAGCCTAAACAGTGTCGAAGTCACAAGAACCATTCCACCGGGAGTGGGGGCGAAAATCCCCGCTCATAGTATTGTTTCTAATTCTTGAAAGTATGACATTGGCATTACTTTAAAGCATATTGTTATCATGGTTTGTACCACTAAGCCATTGGCTTAGCGCGATTGTGGTTCATCGCGCAAGTGACATGGTAGATCAGGTTGAACCGGTGAGTTCAGCTAGGCCGAGTCGAGTCTAGGCTTGTGAAGTGTTGATTGTGGACTTTAAGATCAGAGACGAACTGCCAAGCATGTATAAACTTTATATTTTGTAAATATTGATTTTGATGTATATATGTAAATACTGCTACATTTTCCGCTGCTTAATAAACAAATGTTTTATCTATTATGTTTTATAATATAACTTAAATGTTTTAAGTTTTCTCATATTATTACTAAATTGAAAGATTGGGTTGTATAATATAAAACGTGACACTCCTGTATCCGATATACATATATTACAGATGTGGTTGTATGTAGTGTGCGTATATCATCCACCTCTTTGTATTTTTTTGGCCCGTCCAAGTGACGACTTCATTTTCTTTAGGTTTAGGCTCAAGTTCTCTAAGGCCGTGAGCCTAATAGTGCCAAAGTCTCAAGAACCATTCCACATGAAAGTGAGGATAAAAATCCCCGTGCAAGCTTTTATGTTATATTATGGATTAAAACTAAATGAAGGGGTTTATCATAAATGGATTTACTATTTTAAAAAAAAACTAATGATTCATGCCACAAACAAGCCAAAGATTAACAATTCATGGTATAAATTAGCTCCACAATTAATTTTTGGTATTCCATAATTGACCTAAATAGTTGTAAGCTCATTAAAGAAAAAGTTTTAATTTTTAGATGAAGTGAAAAATAATTTTGTTTCAAATCCCATTATAAAAAGGTTTGTTTAAAAATGAAATTTTGGGCTTTGTATTTGGGCCATGAGGTAGAAAAGAACCTTTGAGCTATTTTTATGTCCAAAGACTATCTTGAGAATTTTGAAAATTATTTTGGTCTTTTGGGCTTAAAAATTATTCTGAGCTTACAATATAATCAAGTCATATTAGAAAAAGATCAAACTAAATAGGCGATGATTCAAACCATGATATATCAATCATAGTCAAATAACAAGCATTTGGGTAAAAATCTGAGAAAAGTAAATAGGCCAATTATATGAGCTTTAGTCTTTGGGTTGAAAAGTTTAGTCTCCCATAGCAATTAGGTTGAAACTTTTAGACTCCCATAGCAAGTATTTACCAAAAGGTACAAGGCTATAGGTGGTTATGCCATGCTTGATCTTCATACCTTGAGTAAAAGTATGGTATCTCTTACATAACACAACACAGGTTACACGGGCATCCTAACTCATGAACACAATGAAATTTAAATGATACAATAGACGATATCATAATAAAAAAGAATAAAATAATATAAAGACCAATGAAATCAACTTTTCTTATCCCTAGCGAAGTCGCCACTATGAGTGAAAATTTTTGCCCCTACTCCCATGTGGAATGGTTCTTGCGACTTCAGCACTGTTAGGCTTAAGGCCTTAGAAAACAAGTTGACTCAGGCTCCTTTCCTTACGCTACCTGTGGAAGGTAAACCCTATGTGATATATAGTGATGCTTCCTATAATGATTTAGGCTGTGTTTTGATGCAAGAAGATAGAGTTATTGCTTATGCACCCCGATAGTTAAAGCCTCATGAGTTAAATTACCTTACTCATGATTTGGATTTGGCAGCCATAGTTTTTGCACTGAAGATTTGGCGGCATTATTTATATGGGGAAAATGCTTTATTTATATAGATCGTAAGAGTTTAAAGTACATGGGTATTCAAAAAGAGTTGAATCTTTGGCAAAGACAATGGTTGGAGTTGATTAAAGACAATGACTGCTTGATCGATTATCATCTTGGCAAGGCAAATGTAGTTTCAGATGCCTTGAGTTGGAAGTCCATGGCAGGTTTGACTGCCTATTCGCTCTCGTTACTTATTGAGTTGAGATCATTGTATGCTAGATTTGAGTTAGGTGATGATGGTACATTTATGGCATAGTTGTAGTTGAGGCCAGTGTTGATAGATTAGATTAAGGAAGCTCAATAGGCATATGGGAAAATCCAAAGGATTGTGGAGGATTGCCAAAACGGGGAGAGCATAGACTTTCATGTGAGAGATGATGATAGTTTATGGTATAGAGATAGGTTATGAATTCTTGATGATGTGGAATTAAAGAAGAAGATTTTAGAGGAAGCACGTCAATCTCCCTGTGCTATGCACCTTATAAGTACCAAGATGTATCAAGACTTGAAGCAGCACTATTTATGGTCATGTATGAAGAGGGACATAGAAAAATTTATATACAGATGTCTCACTTGCCAGAGAGTGAAAGCTAAGCACCAAGATCCTTTAGGGTTGCTTTAGCCATTGTCAAAGCCTGATTGGAAATGGGAGCAAGTGACCATAGATTTTGTGACTAGACTACCTTTGACCCAGACGAAGCATGATGCAATCTGGGTGATAGTTGATCAGTTGACAAAGATAGCTCATTTTCTTCCAGTTAGGATGGACTATTCACTTGATAGATTGGCTAAGTTGTATATCAATGTGATAGTGAAATTGCATGGAGTCCCAATTTCATTGGTCTCGAATTGAGATCCCCATTTTACGTCAAGATTTTGGAAGAGTTTACTAGATACATTAGTTTCTCAGTTGCACTTTAGTACTATCCATCCACAGATAGATGGGCAGTCAGAGAAAGTGACATAGGTTCTGGAGGATATGTTGAGAAGCTGTATCATTAATTTTACTGGGAGCTAGGAAAGATATTTGCCACTAATAGAGTTCGCCTAAAACAATAGTCATTAGTCAAGTATTGGGATGGCACCATATGAGGCCCTGTTGGGAAGGAAGTGTTGGACACCATTATGTTGGGATGAGGTTTGAGAAGGTAAAATGGTAGGTCCCGATTTGATTAAGGAAATAGAAGAGAAAGTGAAGGTAATTCGGGGGCATTTGAAAGCAGCTTCAGACTAACAAAAATCCTATTTAGGTTTGAAGAGAAAAGATATAGAGTTCAGAGTGGGGGATAAGGTGTTCCCGAATGTGTCTCCATGGAAGAAGATTATGAGATTTGGTTGGGAAAGGGAAGTTGAGTCCTCACTTCAGAGGACCATATGTGGTACTGGAGATAGTAGGACCAGTAGCTTACAGATTGGCTTTTCCACCTGAGTTAGACCGAATACATAATGTCTTTCATTTCTCTATGCTTCGGAGATATAGATCAGACTCATCTCATGTCTTATCAGTGGAGTCTATCGAGATGAGTCCAGATCTAACTTACAAAAAAGAACCGGAGGCAATTTTGGCATGAGAGGTGAAGGAGTTAAGAAACAAGACGGTGCCACTTGTTAAAGTTCTATGGAGGAATCATTCCACTAAGGAGGTGACATGAGAGAGTGAGCAGATGATACGGAGCCAGTATCCTTAGCTATTCGAGAGCTGATACCAGGTAATTTCTAGGATGAAATTTTCTTTAGTGGAGAGAATTGTAACATCTGTTAATTTACAAAAATTAAAATAAATGAATTAAATGAATAATTTGAGGGATAATTGAAGGGTTAGAAGTGAGTAATACAAATATATATGTGAGGTATAAGCTGAATATATATAATATGTATATAAAGTCAAATTGAAAAGTAAAGTCAAAGGGTAATTTGGAAAAAGGATAAAAGTTAAAAGTTAAAAAAATGAAAATAAAAAATAAAATAATTAGGAATGGAAGATAAAAATTATAATTTTAAAATAAATAAATAATTAATTAATTAAAATAATAAAATATTATATATGTATGGTTAAAAATGAAGTGAAGTAAAAAGAAAAATTAAAAGATTACATCTTCTTCTTATTCCTTCTCTAAAATTCGAAATTCACCATGGTTGAAATGGGAGATTTTTGCTTCTTCCTACTTCAAATTCTTAAAGTTCCCTAAGGGTTTTGGGGTGAATTTGAGGTTGCTCCATATAAAGGTAAGCTTTCTTGCCTTATTCTTGAATTATATGAAAATTTAAAGTTATGTGAGAAATGAGATTTTGATGGAGTGAGTTTTAATTTGCTAAATGTATATGTAAGATGTTATTTTGGTTATAAAACAAGAATTCTATATTTAAATGATGGATTTGATCAAGTTAAGATGGAGTTGGGGAGAAGTAGTGATGATTTAGGGTTATGGAAGGGTATTGTTAAAGAATGAGTATCCATTAAATGATCCTAATGTTAAAAATGAACTTAAATAACCATTTGGAATTGAGTAAATTGAAAATACAAAATTGAGGAAAGTTAGGATTTTTTGGAAACATTGTTAAAGATTTGTTGTTAATGGAATTTCATTATTTAAATCATGTTATAATATACTTTTAGTGATAGAAATGAACTTGAAACACCAATTGCATTTGATTAGAATGAAATTCTACAATCGAAGTGAGTGGTAAAATTTGGGAAATTGGTAGGGATATTGTTTGATTAGTGTTTAATGATTGAAATGATTTACAATGTGATTCTAATATTCACATTTTTAATAGGCATTAAGCAGAAGCAATTTGTCCAACCTTAGTAGTGAAGGACTTATTGAAAAGTTAGGAAGTGTGAGCATTTTAGATTGGATTTGGGTGTTGGAGTAAGGTATGTACATGCTTTGATAGTTTAAAAGTATTTGCATTTAATTTTGGCTTAACACATTTTAAATGGAAAATGTGTTAAGCTACTTAGTCATTTGAAAATTCATATGCATTGTGATATTTAATGTGAAATGATGCGTATGCATAATGTGCATTATAAAAAGCCATTATTAATGGCTGAAATGAGTAAAATGTAAGAATAGCTTAAAATGTTTGGTTAATAATTGTTGATAAAATGATAAAGTATATTGAATTTAAGTGATTTTGCATAGTTATGAATGAGAAAAATGAGTAAAAGAAACAATGTGATAAGAACTTAGATTATGGAAGTTTGCATTATTTGTGTGTTGCCTAATATACTATTTAATTCTAGAGTTTTGTGTTTGGTGGCTTGCCTATGATTTGCCTTTGGGCTAGATGTTTGGCATCAATGTTATATGAATTACCTTCGGGCTAGACGCTGGGCGTCACCATTCTATTGAGCTCCTTCGACCTATATTTTGGGCGTCAATATTTTTTGCTTACGGGCTAGACAATGGGTGTCAAAATAGACCAAAATAATAACTCTAGAATTTGAATATTATATAAGGTCATTTGGGCCCAATGCATGTGAATGTATTAATGTTATGATTCAAAAGAACAATGAATATGATGTAAAAGGAATTGCATGTCACATTGTAGAGTTTAATGGAATGGCATTATGCATTGTCTTCTTTAAAGTTTTATTATTATCAAAACATGTACCGCTAGGCTTTTAGCTTAGTGTGATTGAAATTAATCATGCAAGTGACAGGGTTGATCCGGTGGATTCGGAGAGTTCATATAGACCTTGTCAGGTCTAGACTTGGGTTGTTTGTTCCTGAAGAGAGATCAACTTCTACAGGATCAGAACCAGCTGCTAACATGTATACATTTTATTTTATGAAATATGACATAACAATGTATAATATATTTACATATTTGAGAATGTTGTAAACTATGAAGAGTTTTGGATAAATTTTATGATATAGGATTGTGTATTTGTTTATATATATATATATATGCATTCTTTAGCATTTAAAAAAAATGGAGGAAGTTGAGAAGTTGTGGTGAATTGTTTAATTTATTATTACTCGGAGTGTATTTCTTTTGACAGGTTGAGTTAATTGATTTTTGGCAACGTCCAAACTACAAACAAAACTCTGGTGAATTTTTTTCAGAGTTTTTTCTTTAAAATACGTGTTTTAGTACTCTTAATTTTTTATAAATAGTTTTATTTAATTATTAAAGCACAACTTGGATTTTAAAATATTATTATTATTATTTTCTTTTTCTTTTAAATTTATGAAAATTAATTTATTTAAACTACATTATAACATTTGAAATATTATTTATTGAATCTATGAAAAATTTTAAAAAGACAATAACAGTGGCATTTTATGTACTGTATATGCGTATTTTACATATACCAAATATATATATTATATGTGTATAGGGTATAAGGGTGTTACACCCAAGTTTATTTGGGTACCTAAAAGAAGGTAAATTTTCATTGTCTTGTATGCATGCCTAAAGTCTACCATTAATGAAAGTTTTTGGCCTGTAGATAGTGAATGCTTAAGGCACATGACCGATGATGAAAAACATTTCACCACACTCACCTACAAGTAAGGAGGTAACGTGACTTTCGGAAATAATGCTGAAGGAAAAATTATAGGCATTAGCTCTATTGGTATGCTTGGCAAAAATATGATTGATAATGTGTGGTTAGTTGATGGACTAAAATATAATTTGCTAAGTATTAGTCAATTATATGATAAAGGATATAATGTCAATTTTAATTCCAAAGGATGTAAGATCACCTATTCTAGTTGTGAGCATGCATTCAATAGAAGTAGAATTGGTGACACATATAAAATTGGACCTACACTCTAATAATGCTTTTGAATGTTTAGTTACCATTAATAATGATGCTTGGCTTTGGCATAAAAGATTAGGACATGCTAATATGGATCAATTACATTATCTATGTAAAGAAGAACTTGTAGTTGGTCTTCCGAAAATAAGATTTAATGAAGACAAAATTTGTGAAACATGCCAACTTGGGAAACAACATAAGAGTTCTTGCAAATCTAAAAATTTACTAAGTACATCTAGACCTCTATAACTAATACATTTGGATTGGTTTGGTCCTAATAGATTTGCTAATCTAGAAGGCAAGTTATATGCATTTGTACTTGCTGATGATTACTCAAGGTGTACATGGGTTAATTTTCAAGCTCAAAAGAATGAAGTTTTTAATCATTTTAAAATTTTTGCAAAGAGAGTTCAAAATGGAAAAAGAGTATGTGATCACAACTATTAGAAGTGATCATGGCAAAGAATTTGAAAATGATAACTTTGAAAATTTTTGCAATGAACTTGGAATCTCATATAATTTTTCAGCACTTAGAACAATGCAACAAAATGTTGTGGTTGAAAGAAAAAATAGAACGTTGGTGGAAATGGCTAGAACAATGCTTAATGAGTATAATTTACCTTCTTACTTTTTGGGCGGAAGCCATTAATACCGCATGTTATATTTCAAATCATATTTTCAAAAATCCTTTAATGGATAAAACTTCTTATGAGCTATGGAAAAGAACAAAACCAAAAATCATATACCTTAGAGTATTTGGATGCAAATGCTTCATATTAAATACTAAGGACAACTGTAGACCCTTATTTTTTTACCAAGTCCAGTCCAATATATTAAAACACTACGAAATAATTTTTATTATTTATTTATAATATTTATTATTTAATATATTGAAAGAAAAAAATAAAATTATAAATAATTAATTTAAATATAATGTTTATTTTTAAAAATAAAAATAAAAAATAAAAAAAATCGAATGAATAGGCGAGCGACGCGAGGCAGCTGGCGTGGCACGCCGATTCACCGCAGGCCTTGGCCTGCGGCGAATTATGCCATGCTCTTAGCCTCGCTCACCAGGTCGCCCACATCGCTCACACGCAGTGCCCAGTAGCCCAACACTATGTCGCTCATGTGTTGCGGGCAGCAGGCCTAATTCTTCGCAGCCCGCACCTTCGGGCAATTTTTGCCTAAACCTTATTTTACTCAATTTTTTGAATTTTCCTAAAGAGTTTATATTTCCTTATCAAAGCAGTATTAGGTTTTTTGGTTTTTCTATAAATAACAAAGTTATAAGATTGGAAAAAAAGGACTTTTGGGGGGGGGACTTTTGGACTTTTGATAATTTTTGGAGACGAGACTTTTAGGACTTTGGCAATTCTTTTTAGAGACTTTACATACTTACAGTCCTGGAATTCTTTCACAAGCAAGGAACCAGCAATAAGAGACAATCCAAGGCAACAAGTAGTCTTCTGTCTTGGTGTTAGCTCATCCATAATTTCATCTAACAATTTTGGTGGAGCCTTCAAATGTAAGTATGTGTAGACCCTTAATTTTTGACCCAGTCCCGTCCAATATATTTTATTTAGTCCAAAATAATTTTTGTGTTATCTTAATTAAATAATATTTATTTTATTATTTATTATTTATAATTTTTAAAAATTATTATAATAATAATAAATAATAATAATAAACAAACAAATAAATAAAAATAAAAATCGACGACAGAAAAATCGGCGAAGAAAAAATTCATCGCTGAAAACAATGGACGAAATGGCCTTGGGCCATTTTGCCTGCAGGAAACTCCTGTGGGTGAAATGGTCCGCAATCCGTCCCTCGCAATTTCGCTCACAATCCCTCGCAGCAGCCCGCAGCAGTTTTTCGCCAGCGAAATTTTTCGACATAATTTTTTCCGAAACCAAATTCTATTTGGTTTCAGATTTCTTTTCCTAATTAAATACAGTTTCCTTGAACAATTAAAATTAATCATCTAAATTTTCTATAGATAAGACTAAAAAGACATAGAAAAGAAGAGAAGAATTTTTGACTCAATTCCTAAGGAATCTCCAACCTCCTAATGGGTTTGGAAAGTTGGGTACATGTGGGGAAGGTGAGAAATGGCCCAGCACCCCCACAATGCTCGGTTCATTAGAACCGGCCTCCTTTTCAGGTCTTAATATTATAAAATTCTTAAATATAATGATATTATCGATACTACATGCGATCATAAATATAAATAAATACTTTATTAAAATCACAATAATGTCCAAAAATAATAAATAAATGGACACCCATTCGAAGATGGAAACATATCCTTACATCGTCTATGTCTAAAACTAAATAGGACACCCACCGAAAGGTAAAACATGTCCTTCACATTAATTCCAAAATAGGAAAATAAATTAAATTGCATAAATATTAATTAATGAGGCACCCAATCATGGAAACATACCTTTTATAATTTTAACGAATAATAATAATAATAAATAAATCATCCATTCATGATAAACAAATCAAATATTGAAATTAAATAAATCAATAATAAAAACATATTATGAACTACATAATCAAATTTAAAATTAAATAAAGTAATAAAAGTATAAATTTAGGGTTTTAGAATTTTAATAACCAAATTAGGGTTTTTAAATAAAGGGAGTTAAACATAAAGGCTTATAATACATAAATAAATATTGACCCCTTTGACAAGCCCATACGACAGTCCTGCTAGACAGTTAGCGGGCGAGGGTCAAGGGGGCAATGCCTCTTATGGGGTCGGGGGCCACGCCCCAAAAGATTTTGAAAACTGGCTTTTACGGTTGTAGGTTTTGGTGTTGAAAATTAAGCTTTTAGGGTTTATGATTTAGAAAATAGGGTTTCGAAATTGGAAGAAACAAGCTACTGTAAATCTTGGAAAAATAGATTTGGTTAGGGTTTCAAGAAAATAGTCGATTGTTTTGTGGTTTTAGAAAAGTG
Organism: Garcia nutans; assembly: GCA_947685225.1. NCBI lineage: Eukaryota > Viridiplantae > Streptophyta > Magnoliopsida > Malpighiales > Euphorbiaceae > Garcia > Garcia nutans. The sequence continues at coordinate 21,399,724 of CANTUV010000007.1, read as the reverse complement.
TAATTAGGATTTTAGATTTCAAAAATATGTTTTACGAGTATTAAGGCATTAGGGTTTTGAAAATAATTTTTAGGGTTTTAAATAGAGTTTGGATGGTAAGTAGAACAATTGATCATCTATTGTACGTTTAAACAATTAATCCAATTGAGTGATGAGGCTACTGTAAACATAAACAAGTAAATAGAGATTCAAACCTCCATTGTTAGTTCCACCATAATTTTGAATTCTGGTTGAACAATAACAAAGATAGTGTGGGCTGCCTTTGATGGGTTGTATGTTGTTTACTGCCTCTTGATCCTTCAAGCTTGAGATTGTCAATCAACTGCCAAAGGAATTCGGATAGATCATGAATAAAATTCCAAAAGTCTCAATCCCAAAAAGTCTGATCCTCTCTCTGGCCAAAAAATCCCCAATCCTCTTTTCTTTGTCTTTAATGTGGTATTTATAAGAAAAAATAAAAACCTAATATTAATTGGTTAAGGAAATAAAAACCATTTAGGTAATAAAATTAAAAACCAAGCAGAATAGGATTTCAGAAAAATTGCATTGGTAAAAATTGCGCTGGAGAAAATTGTTGCGGGGTGGTGTTGGCTGGGTACGTGGGCCGGGCGCGGGGTACAGGCTAATTCGCCATAAGTAAAACTTGCAGCGGATTTGCCTATGGCCATTTCAGCGCCGGTTGTCCCAAGCCAATTCGTCGCAGGTTTTTCCTGTGGCGTATTGGCCCAAGCCATTTCATCACCAGCGATTTTCATCGCTGATCCTTTCGTAGCCGATTTTTATTTATTTATATATTTTTTATCTTTTTTAATTTTTTATTTTAATTAAAAATAAATATTATAAGTAATAAGTATTATTATTTAATTAAAATACCATAAAAATTATTATGAACTATTTAAAAATATCGGACTGAACTGGGTCAAAAATTAAGAGTCTACAGTTTGCCCCCTCCTTGAGCAATCTGAGACTACAACAAAAAAGAGCGAAAAGCAATGTGATTTTTTACTGGGTTTAGAGCCATGCTAGACTCCTTAGCCAAGGTTGGTTTGAGTTTTGGACTAAAAAATAATTTGGGTTCTAGACTCGAGGTGAGTTTTGGATTTGGGTTCTGGACCCATGGTGAGTTTTGTATTTGGGTCCTGGACTAGGGATAAGTTCTGAACTTTAAAAATAATTTGAGTTCTAGACTTAAAAAATGATTTGGGTTGTGGACCTGAGCAAGTTTTGGACTCAAAATGATTTAGCTTCTAGACCCGAGCAAGTTTTGGACTCAAAATGATTTGGGTTCTGGACCCAAGCGAGTTCTGGACTCAAAAATAATTTGGGTTCTGGACCCGAGCGAGTTTTAGACTCAAAATGATTTGGGTTCTAGACCCGAAATGAGCTCTGGACTCTAGAATTTTTTGGATCCTGGACTCAGAATAAGTTCTGGACTTAAAAAAAATAATTTTGGTTCTGGACCCAAGGTAAGTTCTGGACTTAAAAAAATAATTTGGGTTCTGGATCCGAGATATGTTTTGGAATTAAAAATGATTTAGGTTCTGGACCTGAGGTAAGTTCTGGACTTAAGAAATAATTTAGGTTCTAGACTCGAGGTAAGTTCTGGACTTAAAAAAATAATTTGGGTTCTGGACCCGGGATGAGTTTTGGAGTCAAACATTATTTGGGTTCTAGACCCGAGCGATTCTGGACTCAAAAATAATTTGAGACCCGAGGTGAGTTCTGAACTCAAAAAATAATTTGGGTTCTAGACCCGATGTGAGTTATAGACTAAAAAATAATTTGGATTTAGGACCTGAGTGAGTTTTGGACTCAAGAAATAATTTGAATTATGGACCCGAGGTAAGTTCTAGACTTTAAAAATAATTTGGATTCTGGACACGGTGGTGTGTTTTGGACTCAAAAAATGATTTGGGTTCTAGACTCGGTGGTGAGTTCTAAACTCAAAAATAATTTGGATTCTGGACCCGAGCGAGTTCTGGACTCAAAAAATAATTTGGGTTCTGGACCCGAGATAAGTTCTAGACATTAAAAATAATTTGGGTTCTAGACCCAGTGGTGAGTTATGGACTAAAAATGATTTGAGGTCTATACCCGGTGGTGAGTTCTAGACTAAAAAATGATTTGGGTTCTGGACCCGGTGGCTGCAAAAGATAATTTTAGTTAGTAGGATATTTGCAAAAAAAAAATTGCTATTTTTAGCTTGCCTTCATATCTTCTTCTTGCTCTCTGCGTGGTAAAATATTTGAAATTGAGATTAAAAATATTTTGTATACGCATAAACTCAAAAATTAGAAAGGAGAAACTTTGCCCCCTGTGTAGGCTCAAACCAATGATTTTTCTCATGCAGGTTATGATTGATGTTTGTATTTTGTCTGGTTCTTTGCATAAGCATGCATCTCTTCTTTCTTTTGCGAAATGACTAGAGCTTCCTCAAGCAATGGACCTTCCATGCTCCCTGATTCCATATCTTCTTCATGTTTGCTTCATAGAGTATTGCTGTTTACTTTTGACAAAGAAAAATACAGTGTGATATGATCATGTATGCATGATATGCACGAGTAATACTTATAGTGATTCCGTCGACTCACAGACCGAGGTGATCAAATGAAGTGTTCTCATTGACTCCTTCTAGATGCTCGTTCAGGTCTTACAGAAGGCTTCGCTTTTATGGCTTTTATCTTAAAGATGTTGAGGACATGAGTGGTTGAGACCCCGAGTGGCAGAGTCAAAGATACATCCATTTCAAACTATGATTCAACATGTCAATTGGTAGCTTCTTCACAACCTTGCAAATAATTCTTTACTTTGCCCAGTGTGTCCTTTGAGGTTCGACTGTTCAACATATTTCCCTTAACATAAAGGTTTTTATAACAAGAAAATAGTTCCTTTTTTTTTAAATCAAATGCTGACTTTGTCAAATCAATGTCATTGTACCTCAGGACTTGATTTTTAGAAATAACATATCTATAACATGAAAACCCTAGTTACTGTACTAAACTTGAGAATCATTTCTATTTAAGAAAGAATTATTGCACTTCAAATAGGCACATACACATTACTTGGTTAAAGGTCCCATTGAGTTTGAATATTGTCTACCTTATATGCATGCTTATCTAAACTATCTCCACTAATAGACTCTACCTACCAAGAGAGATCAGCAGGTCTTTAATAGGCTTGAAACGGGGACTATAAGGGACACGGGTTAAATGATGGCTATTTGTAAGTTGGAGCCATTGTGACACTGTTGATAAACCTTCACACTATGATTTTCTGTTAGAACTTTAGACATTGGGAGCATGAAAAGATAAAGTTTTGAATGTTCCCCCATCTTCTTGGCATTAATATGGATCTTGATTGGGATAGTCTTTGCCTTTGCAAAATGTTTGGTACCCACATTCCTTTCTTTTTTTTATATTTTTTGTCCTTCTTCCTTGTAGGATTGTTAAGTACAGTACTTTCAAAAACTGGATGACCTTTCTCCTTTTTCTCCAATTTTGATTGAATCTTTGGTTGGGTTAGACCAATTCAAGTCAAACTATCCTTATGGAAGTCTTTTACTGCTTTAGGTAAAAGAGAACTTGGTTGGCTTTTTGAACTATTTTGGGTTTTATTTTTTTCTTTTTCTTTCTTCTTTTTTCTTCTTTTTTTTTCTTCTTCTTTTTTTTTGGTCCTGGCTCCAAAAGAGTTGTCTTGTTTGTACCAACTTGTATTTCTACTAATGGATGAGTTGAGTGGTATTTATCTACTTCAGTCCTGACTTTATCTGTGATATTTGGTCTAATTCAGGTGAATTTCAACTACCCTTATGGTTTTGAGAATATCAACTATCCTTATGGTCTTGGTTATGCATTCCTTTCTTTTTGATCTTCTTACCTCTTCCCCTTAGTGATCATAAGACTTGTCAAAAGTATCACAACAACTCGGGGTAGGTCATCAGGCTTATAAGTCAATAAAGAGAAAGTTGAAATCTTATGAAGGCTCAAAGGGACAACTAGGGATTAATATTTAATTGGGTGGATATTAGTTGTTGGCTAACCAAATAATGCCTAGATCATCTCTCCCTAAAATAAGTAGAGTTTAATTTCGCCTTGAAAGTTTGTCAAAGCATGTTCTAAGACTGACTAGGACCTAGACAAAGGTCATTATGCAGGAGCCCTCTCTAAGTAAGCATACACAACTCAATGCTATAGAAAAATTTCCTCACCTAGTAAAGTTATTCAAGTCATGATGCATAAATATATTAATTCATGAATTATCAAGCTAGATTCCTCATTGGTTGAGCACCAAAATAAACAAAAACCATGAAAAGTTTGATGAAAATAATTTATTCAAACAATCTTAATTTAAAAAACATAATTGTTCCAATTAAATATTAAAGAAAGCAAAATAAATAGAGCAACACTCCAAGCTAAGGGAAGTTCATTGAGTTGGAGTCAAAGATACTCCATTTATTTAGACATATTAAGGGCAAGGATTTTTTCATCATCAAGGGTCATTGCTTCATCATCCACAGTTAGTCCAAGCACATCATCTTTAGCAACTTCTCTATCCATATCATCACAGGATGACAAGATAAAACTCTTCATAAAGGTTGTAAGCGGTGGCGCCCTTCTAAATTTAGGCAGAGGATTATTCTTAGTGTTGTGCTTATCAGGCTCAGGTAGCTTACCACTGTCGATTAGATCTTGGATCTCATGCTTCAATTGGGTACATCTATAAGTCTCATGTCATTGAGTCTGATGAAATTGACAAAAAGGCTTAGTATCAAATTTTGGGGGTAAAGGATTTGGCAAAGGTTGAGGAGTCAAGGGTTGTAACAATCCCTTCTTTTGTAGCTTATTGAGTACCCAAGATAGCGGCTTCCCCAATTTTGAAAACTGCCTCATTCCTCCTTGACCAGTGGCATTAACATCAACTTCCTTTTGTGTATTTTGATCGCTAGGCTAATAATTTTGTTTTACAGAAAAATGGTTCTTCTCTCTTTCCCTTTGACTTTGTCGACTGGGGTGATAGCCGTCGTTATTGCTCCACTTAGACAGCACATGGTTCAGCTGGTCTTGTAGAATAGGGATTAATCCCTCATTTTTCATCCAATCTCTATTAGTGAAAATGTTCTCCATGGATGTTGCCTTTCCTTTCTTTCTTATGTCAATGTGAGATGCCTTATTAGCATTGTTGATGAGCTCCAGAATTTCAATCAACTGGGTCTTCATAATTTCAACCAATTGATCTCATATCTCGGCCATCCTAGGTTTGACAACTTCATCGATTATATCCCTTAGCTGGTTTGCATCCATCCTTCCAATGAAGCACTTGAATAAAAAATCAATGTTGTAGGTGGTATCGTTGTATGCCCATGGATTATCGTACTCCAAGTCTGTGAGCCAGAAAGGATTAATGATATGTCATGTGATGCATGTATGCATGTATGCATACATGTACAAACAATAAACAAACAAGGATAAACAGGACGTTCCTTCCAATCTTATAACTTCCACACACGAATGGCGAGTCTCTTTTCCTAGGTATATGGTTAACAAAAATACCAATATGGGATATTTTGTTTTCAAAAAGTTCCCTCGGATGTTTCAACCAATAGTTTTATTTTCAAAAATGGAAATCATTTCATGATAACTCCCATTAATTAGGTTTTAATCCATTCAACCAACTATAGTAGCTTTTATGCTATATTGGATTAAAACTACATTAAGAGGTTTATTATAAATAGATTTCTCACTTGAAAAAGTAACTAATGATTCATGCCAAAAAAAAGCCCATGGTTAATAATTCTTAGTATAAACTAGGCTCACAATTGATTTTTGGTATTTCATAATCGACCTAAATATTTGTAAGCTCTTTCAAAAGATTATGAATTTTATTTCTAAGCCCTTTGTAAAAAGATTTTAGAAAAAAATGAATTTTGGGCTTTGTATTTGGGTCATGAGAAAAGAATTTTGATTTGATTTTTAGAAAAGTTTTATGTCCAAAGACCATCTTGAAAAGTTTTGAAAATAGGTTTGGTCTTTTGGACTTTAAAGAAAAATTTATTTTGAGCTTACAATGTACTTAGGTCATATTAGAAAAAGAACAAATCAAATAAGCTATGATTTAAGCCAAGATAAATTAACCATAGTCAAACAACAAGCATTTGGGGTAAAAACCTAAGGAAAGTAACTAGGCCAATTACATGAGCTTTTTTAGTGTTTGGGTTGAAAAGGCTTAGGTTCCTATAGTAGGTATATACCGAAAGGTACAAGGCTATGAGTGGTTATGCCATGCTTGATCTCCATACCTTGAGTGAAAGTATGGTATCCCTCACATAACACAACACGTGTAACACAAGCGTCCTAACTCACGCACACAATACAATCTAATATGATGCAATGGATAATATCATGATAAGAAAGAATAGAATAATATAAACATCGACAGAATTAACTTCTCTTATCCCCAGTGGAGTCACCACTGTGAGCAGAAATTTTTGCCTCCACTCCTAGTGGAATGGTTCTTACGACTTCGGCACTGTTTAGGCTCAAGGCCTTAGAGAACACGGGCCTAAGCCCGGAGAAAATGGAGTCGCCACCTGGTTGGGCCGGGAAAAATAAAGGGGTGAATGACTTGATTCCTAAGGAATTCCCATCCCCCTATTGGTTCAGAAAGTTGGGTACGTGTGGGGAAGGTGAGAAATGGCCAAGCACCCCCACAACGCTCGGCTCATTGGAACCGGCCTCCTTTTCAATTCTTAATATTGTAAAATTCTTAAATATAATGATATTATCCATACTACATATGATCATAAGAATAAATAAATACTTTATTAAAATCACAATAATGTCCAAACAAAACAAATAAATGGACACCCATCCGAGGATGGAAACATGTCCTTACATCATCTATGTCTAAAACTAAATAGAACACCCACGGAAAGGTGGAAACATGTCCTTTACATTAATTCCAAAGTATGCAAATAAATTAAATTGCATAAAGATTAATTAATGAGGTACCCAATCATGGAAACATACCTCTTACAATTTTAAAAAATAATAATAATAATAAAGAAATCATCCATCAATGATAAACAAATCAAATATTGAAATTAAATAAATCAATCATCAAAACATATAATGAACTACATAATCAAATTTAAAATTAAATATAGTAATAAATGTATAAATTTATGGTTTTAGAATTTTAATAACCAAATTAGGGTTTTTAAATAAAGGGAGTTAAACACAAAGGCTTATAATACACAAATAAATATTGACCCCTTCGACAAGCCCATACGGTGGCCCCACTGGGCGGTTAGCGGGTGGAGGTCAAGGGGGCAGCACCCTTGGCGGGGACGGGGGTTGCGCCCCAGAAGATTTTAAAAACTGGCTTTTAGGATTGCAGGTTTTGGTGTTGATAATTAATATTTTAGGGTTTAAGATTTAGAAAATAGGGTTTCGGAGTTAGAAGAAACAAGATATTGTAAATCTTAGAAAAATAGATTTGTTTAGTGTTTTAAGAAAATAGTCTATTGTTTTGTGGTTTTAGAAAAGTGTAATTAGGGTTTTAGATTTCAAAAATATGTTTTATGAGTATTAAGGCATTAGGGTTTTGAAAAATAATTTTTAGGATTTTAAATAGAGTTTGGATGGTAAGTAGAGCAATTGATCTTCTATTGTACGTTTAAACAATTAATCCAATTGAGTGATGAGGCTACTGTAAACTTAAACAAGTAAATAGAGATTCAAACCTCCATTGTTGGTTCAACCACAATTTTGAATTCTGGTTGAACAATAACAAAGACAGTGTGGGTTGCCTTTGATGGGTTGTGTAGACCCTTAATTTTTGGCCCAATCCGGTTCAATATGTTTTATTTAGTCCATAATGATTTTTGTTGTCCAATTGGTCCAAAATAATTTTAATTAAATAATTTTTGCCTTATTATCTAATTTTTATTAATAAAAAATAAAAATAAATAAATCAAAATCAAAAAAATAAAAATAAAAATCGGAGTCGGAAAAATCGGCGACGAAAAAACAGTCGCACGGGCCCGTAGGCTATTTCGCCCGCAGGAATTCCTGCGGGCGAAATCACTGTGCTATTTCGCTCGTAGGATTTTCCTGCAAGTGAAATAGAATTTCTATTTCGCCCGTAGGAAAATCCTGAGGGTGAAATAGCTCGCCCGCAGGAAATTCCTGCGGGCGACGCCCCAGCCCGCCCAGTGCCACTGTTTTCTGCGGCAGTTTCTTTTTCGCCAGCGCATTTTTTCCTGCCGCAATTTTTTCGGCAGCGCAATTTTTTTCGACGCAAAATTTTTGAAATCTAATTTAATTAGGTTTTAGTTTCCTTTTATTATTTAGATTATTTGCAGTGATTAATTAGGATTATAAATAGAAAGACCTCTATAAATAAGGATCAAAGGCAACCAAATTAGGGGAGGAAAATTTTTGGCAGTAGCTTGGAAATTGGAAAACCAAATCAGTGAAGGAAAAGTAATAAATTCAATTCAATTGATTTTTAAAGGAGTAGCATCATGATTTAAGCAATTCAAAGGCAAAAAAGGTTTGTCTTTGGAGCTTGTTCATCCAAGAAGAATTGTTTTTGGAGGAATCATCAAAAGAAAGTATGTGTTAATTGATTTTCTTTAATTGTTTTTACACAGTAGCTAAAATTGGGAAATTGTGTTATTCAAACTTAAAAACCTTTGAACTTTAATTTAGTTTTTCTAAAGTTAAAAACATTAATCCGTTGCTTTATTTCCCAAAGAATTTAAAGTTATTAGTTTTATTTCTTTAAAACCCCAAAACCAAAATTTGTTTTCTAAATTTATAAAATCTTAAAACATGTTCTGTATCTCACAAAAAAACCCTAAAAACACTTTTTCCAATTATATAAATCTTTTCTATTTATAAAAACTTTAATTTGTTTGGTTTATTTTCATAAAATCACATAAAAGTATCAAATAGATTTTTAATCCTAAAAGTTCCATGCATCACCCGTAACCATAAATTCTAAAAACACTAAATCCAAATTCAACTTCTAAACCTAAAATAATAAACTCTAAACCTTTTAAAACCTTAAACCCTAACTTTTTCTAGACTTTAATCTTTTAAAACATTAAAAACCATAAAAATACAAATTTTACAACTTTACACAGTAGCTTAAAAACACAATGAATCACCATTTTAAACCACAAATCAAAACTATTTCAAAGTGTCTAAAACCCTAGTTTCATGATTTCACCATTCAAATATTAATTTAGTTAATCAAAGAGTCTTACCAACCTTTTAAAACATAAAACTCTAATCTATTTTAATTCCATAAAAAGTCACATTAGCTATAATTAAACTTTTATTTGCTTTATTCAATTCCATACTTGATCATACTTTGATTTATCTCTTATGCTTTAATTTATTTAATTTCAATACTTGATTTATTTAATTTATCATGGATGGATGTTTATTTTATATTTTGATTAGTAGCTTTGATGAATGATTTATTTATGATGAATGATTATTTACTTTTATCAATTAATTTAGATTTCCAAAAGTTGTAAGAGGTATGTTTCCACTTGGTGGGTACCTCATTAGTTAAACATCATGTAATTTAATTTGCTTTTCTATTTTAGAACCTATGTAAAGGGCATGTTTCTACCTTTTGGTGGGTGTCCTATCTAGGCATGTGATGTAAGGACATGTTTCCATCTTCGGATGGGTGTCCATTTATTTGCTTTGTTTGGACATTGCTTTGATTTTAATATAATGATGCTTTCTTTTAATTATTGTGTGTAATATGGATAATGTTGTTATATTTAAGAATTTTATAATATTAAGACCTGTAAAGGAGGCCGGTTCCAATGAACCGGGTGTTGTGGGGGTGCTGGGCCATTTCTCACCTTCCCCACACGTACCCAACATTCCAAACCCATTAAGGGGTTGGGGATTCCTTAGGAATTGAGTTATCCACCCCTTTCTTTTTTCCAGGCCCGTCTGGGTGGCGACTCCATTTTCTCCGAACTTAGGTCCGTGTTCTCTAAGGCACCGAGCCTAAACAGTGTCGAAGTCGCAAGAACTATTCCACCGGGAGTGGGGGCGAAAATCCCCGCTCACAGTGGCAACTCCACTGGGGATAAGAGAAGTTGATTCTATTGGTCTTTATATTATTCTATTCTTTCTTATAATGATATTATCCATTGCATCATATTAGATTGCATTGTGTGCGTGAGTTAGGACGTCTATGTTACCCGTGTTATGTTATGTAAGGGATACCATACTTTCACTCAAGGTATGGAGATCGAGCATGGCATAACCACTCATAGCCTCGTACCGTTTGGTATATACTTGCTATGGGAACCTAAGCCTTTTTACCCAAAGACTAAAGCTCATGTAATTGGCGTAGTTACTTTCCTTAGGTTTTACCTTAAATGCATGTTGTTTGACTATGGTTAACTTATCTTGGCTTAAATCATGGCTTATTTGGTTTGTTCTTTTTCTAATATGACCTAAGTATATTGTAAGCTTAAGATAAATTTTTCTTTAAAATCCAAAAGACCAAAACTATTTTCAAAATTTTTCAAGATGGTCTTTGGACATAAGACTTTTCTAAAATCAAATCAAAAATTCTTTGGCCCATGGCCTAAATACTAAGCCCAAAATCTATTTTTCTAAAAATCTTTTTACAATGGGCTTAGAAACAAAATTATTTTCACCCAACCAATTTTTACAAAGAGCTTACAAAATATTTAGGTCAATTATGAAATACTAAAAATCAATTGTGGGCCTAGTTTACACTAAGAATAATTTAACCATGGGCTTGTTTTTGGCATGAACCATTAGTTACATTTTTCAAGTGAGAAATCTATTTATAATAAACCTCTTAATTTAGTTTTAATCTAATAAAGTATAAAAGCTACTTTAGTTGGTTGAATTAATTAAAACCTAATTAATAGGAATTATCATGGATTGATTTCCATTTTCAAAAATACAACTATTGGTTGAAACGTCCGAGGGAATTATTCGAAAGCAAGATACCCCATGTTGGTATTTTGTTAACCATTTACCTAGGAAAAGAGACTCGCCATTTGTGTGTGGATGTTATAAGGTTGGAAGGAACATCCTAATTATCTTTCTTTGTTGATTGTTCGTGCATACATGCATACATTTGCATCTCATATCATGATCCTTTCTGGCTCACAGCCCTGGATTACGATAGTACAAAAGCTTACGACAATCCAACCTATGATGGAAGCAAAGAATCTAGCAACGACTCAATCACTTGCTAACCAAAAGCAATGGAACCCGAACAAATTCAAAGAATGGTGGATGATGCCCTCAATGCCAAGATGGAAGAAATCAAAGAGGCCATTGCCGAGACCATAAAGAATCAACTAGCTGCAATTTTAGGAAACATTGCCAAAGCATTTGCTAGCACCAAGAAAGTCAAGGGGAAGGCTAAAATTGATGAAGTAGCTTTTGATGATGATAAGGTGATCATTGATGATGATGATTGGGCTCAATACTACCAAGATCTTCAAGACAAAAAGGAGCCAAAGGTTGTTGAGAAGGCAACTATTGAAAAGACTGAGACTTCTGATGTTGAAAAGATGATTGCTGATTTAGAAAAGAAATTTGAGAAGAAACTAAAGATCGAAGAGATGTTCGAGATTGACAAATTATTTGAGCTAGATGAAGAAGTTCCATACAAATTCAAGATGCCATCCTTTGCTAGATACAATGGTACTGGAAATCCTCATCTTCACGTGAAGCAATACATCACTACCATGCAGTCTGCCCGAGCTACTAAGGCTTAAACTCTAAGGTACTTCATGCTCTCATTGGATCCTGTTGTCCAAAATTGGTTCAATACCTTAGATGATGGAACATAAAAGAGTTGGGATCTACTTTACAAAGCCTTCATCCAACAATATGGATATAATGTTGAGTTAGAAGTTACCTTGATGGAAGTGGAGTCCATTAGACAAAGACCGAATGAGAATTTTGTAGATTATGTCAAGAGATGGAGAAACAAGGCCACTTTACTCAAGAAGAGGCCCGATGAATCTGATCAAATAAGGATGATTGTGAGAGGGGTGTTGCCTAATCTTCGTGAGAGGATGTTTCACACTCTTATGAGGGATTTCAAAGATCTTCTCAAAGCTGGTCTGCAAATTGAAGAGTGGGAAAGAGAGAAGAATCGCTTTTCAATTAAAAGGAATGAGAAAGGGAACTACCAGTCGGGCAATCAAAGCACACAAAAAGAAGTTGATGTTAATGTAACCGGTCAAGGAAATAAAAGACAATTTTCAGATCTGGGGAAGCCTCTATATTGGGTTTTTAGCAAGCTGCAAAAGAAAGGATTGTTACAACCCTTGACTCCTCGTCCTTTGCCTAATCTTCTACCACCTAACTTTGATACTAGTGCATTTTTCCAATTCCATCAAAGGCTTGGACACAAGATGAATAATTGCATGAAGTTGAGGCATGAGATCCAGAATTTGATTGACAGTGGTAAGCTACCCGAGCCGGATAAGCCTAATATCAAGAACAACCCTTTGCCTAAGTTTGGAAGAGTACCTCCACCGGCAACCTTCATGGTGGGAAAAGGATTGGAAGAAGATTTTGTTTTATCATCCTTTCAAGATGGGGATGTTGAAGATGTGAAGGGAAAAGAAGCTTAAACTCAACGAACATTCCTTAGCTTGAATGTTGCTTTCTTTAATGTTTTGGAACTATTGTGTTTTTCAAATTTAAATTTGTTTGAATAAATTACTTTCATCAAAATTTTTGTTGGTCTTTGTTCATTTTGGTGTTCAACTAATGAGGAATCTATCTTGATAATTCATGAATTGATATATTTATGCACCACGACTTGAATGACTTTACTAGGTGAGGGAATTGCTCTATAGCATTGAGTTGTGTATGCTTACTTAGAGAGGGCTCTTGCATAATTACCTATGTCTAGGTCCTAGTCAGTCTTAGAACATGCTTTGACAAACTTTCGAGGCAAAATTGAACTCTGCTTATTTAAGAGAGAAATGATCTAGGCATTGTTTGGTTTGCCAACAACTAGTATCCACCTCATTAAATATCAATCTCTAGTTGTCCCTTTGAGCCTTCATAAAATTTTAGCTTTCTTTTCATTGGCATAAAATCCCAACAACCTGCCCTGAGCTGTTGTGATACTTTTGGCAAGTCTTATGATCACTAAGATGAAGAGGCAAGAAGATCAAAGAAAGCAATGATTAGTCAAGATCATGAGGATAGTTGAAGTTCTCAAGAACATGAAGATAGTTGAAGTTATAAAGACCATAAGGGTAGTTGATGTTTTCAAGACCATAAGGATAGTTGATGTTCTCAAAACCTTAAGGGTAGTTGAAGTTCACTTAATATCTCCAAGACAACATCAACATTAGAGTAACAAATGATTTATCCCTGTAAAAGGAGATTTATGTTACTCCACTTATCCATTATTGGAAGCCCAAGTTAGTACAAACAAGACAACTCTTTTAGAGCTAGAACCAAACAAAAAAAAAGAGAGAAGAAAAGAAAACAAGAGAAATGAGAGCAAAAATAAAAGAAGAAGAAAAGAAAGATAAGAAAAAAGAAAAAAAGAAAAGAAAACCCAAAATGGTTCAAAAAGCCAACTGAGTTCTCTTTGACCTAAGATGACAAAAGGCTTCCATTTGGTTAATAAAGACATTTTTACTTGAGTTGGTCCAACCCAACCTAAGATTCAATCAAAACCAAAGAAAAAGGAGAAAGACCATTCAATTCTTGAAAGTTTTGTACTTGGCAGTCCTTCCTATAAGGAAGAAGGACAAAATGATCACAGAAAATAAAGGGTGAGAAAAATAAAAAGAAAGAAAAGTGAGAAGAAGAAAATAAACAAAGATTGTCCTAATCAAGATCTAGATTAATGCCAAGAAGATAGAAGGTATTTGGAGTCCAGATTAATTACTCCCAATTGCCTAAAGTTCCAATAAGAAATTTGTAGTGTGAGGCTTTGTCCATTGTGTCACACCAGCTCCAATCTCAAAATGGCCTTCATTTAAACCCATATCCCTTGTAGACCCCATTTCAAGCCTATCAAAGACCTGTTTATCTCTTTTGGTAGGTAGAGTCTATTAATGGAGATAGTTTGGATAAGCATGCATATGAGATAGACAATATTTAAACTCAATGAGACCTTTGGCCAAGTAATGTGTATGTGCCTATCTGAAGTGCAACAGTTCTTGCTTAAATAGAAATTATTACCAAGTTTAGTATGGTAACTAGGGTTGTCATGTTATAGATATGTTAATTTGGAAAATCAAGTCCTAAGGTGCATTGACATTAATTTGGCAAAGCCAACATTCGATTTCAAAATTAAAATTTAAAAATCAAAATCAAAATAAAAAAGGTGTTTTGTCATACAAAGCCTTCAAGTTAAGCGAAGTATGTTGAACCTCCAAAGGACACATTGGGCAAAGGGAATGATTATTGGCAAGGTCATCAATCGACATGCTGAAATATAGTTGGAAATGGATGCATCCTTGACTCCACTGCTTGGGGTCTCCACCACTCATGTTCTCAACATCTTGAAGATAAAAGCCATAAATGCAAAGCTTTCTATCATTCCAATGCAAGACTTGAACGAACATCAAAAAGGAACCAATGAGAACACTTCTGCTAATCACCTCGGTCTGTGAGTTGATGGAACAATTGTAAGTATTATTCATGCATATCATGCATACATGAGCATATCACATCACACTTTCTTGTCTTGTATTGTCTATTCTTTATCAAAGTGAACAGCAAACACCTTGCGAAGTGAAAAATCAAAAGAAGATGTCAAATCAGGGGGCATGGAAAGCCCATTGCTTGAGAAAGCTCCTGTAATTTTGCAAAGAGAAGAAATACGTGCTTGTTCGAAGAATTAGACGGCAAAAACATCAATCAAAGCTTGCATGGATAAAATCTTTGGTTTGAGCCTACACAGGGGGCAAAGTTTCTCCTTTTCAATTTTTTGAGTTTATATACCAAATATTTTTAAACTCACTTACAAATATTTTGCCGCACAGGGGGGCAAGAAAAGGATATGAAGGCTAGCTAAAAGTGCTGAATTTTTTGCAAAAGTGCAAAGGAAGAACAAAAAAAAGAATGGAATAAAAAAGAAAATTAGAATTCTCAAAAGAATGAAGAGGCAAAAGACAAAAAGATCAATCCAACTAAAAGAGCTGAAGCCAGGGTGAAGACCCAATCTCAAAGGATGAAGATCCATATGGATAAAGACCCATGTTTCAAGGGTAAAGACCCGATCTCAAAGGATAAAGACCTATGTTTCAGGATGAAGACCCAATCTCAAAGGATGAAGATCCATTTGCAAGGGTAAAGACCCGATCTCAAAGGATGAAGATCATTTACAAGGGTGAAGACCCGATGTCAAAAGATGAAGATTCATTTTCAAGGATGAAGACCCAATCTCTAAGGGTGAAGATCCGTTTTGAGGGTGAAGAACCACAATGCATATAACAGCCAGAGCAGTCAGACTTCTCAAATGATAAAAGATCAGTCAAACTCATTCTCGAGTCCAAGTACCCAAATCAAATCAATTTCGGATCCAAGTACCCAAATCAAATCTAATCTCGGGTCCAAGTACCCAAATCAAATCAATCTCGGGTCCAAGCACCCATTCTTGGGTCCAAGTACCCAATATCGGGTCTAAGTACCCAATCCGGGGTCTAAGTACCCAAAATCAATTTAAGCTCGGGTCCAAGTACCCAATCTTGGGTCCAAGCACCCATTCTCGGATCCAAGTACCCATTCTCGGGTCCAAGTACCTAATTTCGGGTCCAAGTACCCAAATCAAATCTAATCTCGGGTCCAAGTACCCAATCCTGGGTCCAAGTACCCAAATTCCATCCAATCTTGGATCCAAGTACCCAAATCGAATTCAACCGAATCCCGGGTCCAATTACCCAAAATCAATTCAATCTCGGGTCCAAGTACCCAATCTTGGGTCCAAGTACTCAATCTCGAGTCCAAGTACTCAATCTCAGGTCTAAGTACCCAAATCAAATCAATCTCGGGTCCAAGTACCTGATCTCGGGTTTAAGTACCCAAATCAAATTCAATCTTGGGTCCAAGTACCCGATCTCGGGTCCAAGTACCTATATTAAATCAATCTCAGGTCCAAGTATCCAAATAAAATTCAATCCAATCTTGGGTCCAAGTACCCAATCTAGGGTCCAAGTACTCAATCTTGGGTCCAAGAACCCAATCTCGGGTCCAAGTACCCAAACCTAGTCTAATCTCGGGTCCAAGTGCCCAAATCAAATCAATCCCGGGTCCAAGTACCCAAATTCAATCCAATCCTGAGTCCAAGTACCCAATCCCGGGTCTAAGTACCCAAATTCAATCCAATCTCGGGTCCAAGTACCCAAATTAAATCAATCTCGGGTCTAAGTACCCAATCTAGAGTCCAATCACTCAAATTCAATCAATCTCGGGTCCAAGTATCCAATCTCGGGTCCCAGTACCCAATCTCGGGTCCATGTACCCAAAATCAATTCAAGCTCGGGTCCAAGTACCCAATCTCGGGTCCAAGTATCCAATTCCGGGTCCAAGTACCCAAAATCAATTTAAGCGCGAGTCCAAGTACCTAATCCCGGGTCCAAGTACCCAAATTAAATCAATCTCGGCTACAAATATCCAAAACAAATTTAAATCGCCATCTCAAAAATTAAGTCTTATTGTTTTTCACTCTCTTTCACTTAAGTTTCAGATCATTCAAGCAGGGGGCAAACTGTAGACCCTTAATTTTTGACCCAATCCGGTTCAATATGTTTTATTTAGTCCATAATGATTTTTGTTGTCCAATTGGTCCAAAATAATTTTAATTAAATAATTTTTGCCTTATTATCTAATTTTTATTAATAAAAAATAAAAATAAACAAATAAAAATAAAAATCAGAGTCGAAAAAATCGGCGACGAAAAAACAGTCGCACGGGCCCGTGGGCTATTTCGCCCGCAGGAAAATCCTGCGGGCGAAATAGCTAGCCCGCAGGAATTTCCTGCGGGCGACGCCCCAGCCTGCCCACTGCTGCAGTTTTCTGCAGCAGTTTTTTTTTTTTTGCCAGCGTATTTTTTCCTGCCGCAATTTTTTTGGCAGCGCAATTTTTTCCGACGCAAAATTTCTGAAACCTAATTTAATTAGGTTTTGGTTTCTTTTTCTTATTTAGATTATTTGCCGTGATTAATTAGGATTATACATAGAAAGACCTCTATAAATAAGGATCAAAGGCAACCAAATTAGGGGAGGAAAATTTTTGGCAGTAGCTTGGAAATTGGAAAACCAAATCAGTGAAGGAAAAGTAATAAATTCAATTCAATTGATTTTTAAAGGAGCAGCATCATGATTTAAGCAATTCAAAGGCAAAAAAGGTTTGTCTTTGGAGCTTGTTCATCCAAGAAGAATTGTTTTTGGAGGAATCATCAAAAGAAGGTAAGTGTTAATTGATTTTCTTTAATTGTTTTTACACAGTAGATAAAATTAGAAAATTGTGTTATTCAAAATTAAAAACATTTGAACTTTAATTTAGTTTTTCTAAAGTTAAAAACATTAATCCGTTGCTTTATTTCCCAAAGAAATTAAAGTTATTAGTTTTATTTCTTCAAAACCCCAAAACCAAAATTTATTTTCTAAATTTATAAAATCTTAAAACATGTTCTGTTTCTCACAAAAAAACCCTAAAAATACTTTTTCCAATTATATAAATCTTTTATATTTATAAAAACTTTAATTTGTTTGGTTTATTTTCATAAAATCACATAAAAGTATTAAATAGATTTTTAATCCTAAAAGTTCCATGCATCACCCGTAACCATAAATTCTAAATACACTAAATCCAAATTAAACTTCTAAACCTAAAATAATAAACTCTAAACCCTTTAAAACCTTAAACCCTAACTTTTTCTAAACTTTAATCTTTTAAAACATTAAAAACCATAAAAATACAAATTTTACAACTTTACACAGCAGCTTAAAAACACAATGAATCACCATTTAAAACCATAAATCAAAAGTATTTCAAAGTGTCTAAAACCCTAGTTTCATGATTCACCATTCAAATATTAATTTAGTTAATCAAAGAGTCTTACCAACCATTTTAAAACATAAAACCCTAATCTATTTTAATTCCATAAAAAGTCACAGTAGCTATAATTGAACTCTTATTTGCTTTATTCAATTCCATACTTGATTATACTTTGATTTATCTCTTATGCTTTAATTTATTTAATTTCAATACTTGATTTATTTAATTTATCATGGATGGATGTTTATTTTATATTTTGATTAGTATCTTTGATGAATGATTTATTTATGATGAATGATTATTTACTTTTATCAATTAATTTAGATTTCCAAAAGTTGTAAGAGGTATGTTTCCACTTGGTGGGTACCTCATTAGTTAAAAATCATGTAATTTAATTTGCTTTTCTATTTTAGAACCTATGTAAAGGGCATGTTTCTACCTTTTGGTGGGTGTCCTATCTAGGCATGTGATGTAAGGACATGTTTCCATCTTCGGATGGGTGTCCATTTATTTCCTTTGTTTGGACATTGCTTTGATTTTAATATAATGATGCTTTCTTTTAATTATTGTGTGTAATATAGATAATTTTGTTATATTTAAGAATTTTATAATATTAAGACCTGTAAAGGAGGCCGGTTCCAATGAACCGGGTGTTGTGGGGGTGCTGGACCATTTCTCACCTTCCCCACACTTACCAAACCTTTCAAACCCATTAAGGGGTTGGGGATTCCTTAGGAATCGAGTCATCCACCCCTTTCTTTTTTCCAGGCCCGTCCGGGTAGCGACTCCATTTTCTCCGGACTTAGGTCCGTGTTCTCTAAGGCCCCGAGCCTAAACAGTGCCAAAGTCGCAAGAACCATTCCACCGGGAGTAGGGGTGAAAATCCCGCTCACAGGTTGTATGTTGTTTGTTGCCTCTTGATCCTTCAAGCCTGAGATTGTCAATCAACTGCCAAAAGGAATTCGGATAGTTCTTGAATAAAATTTTAAAAGTCTCAATCCCAAAAGTCTGATCCTCTTTTTGGCCAAAAAATCCCTAATCCTCTTTTTTGTGTCTTTGATGTGGTATTTATAAGAAAAAAAAAATAAAAACCTAATACTAATTGGTTAAGGAAATAAAAACCGTTTAGGAAATAAAATTAAAAATCAAGTAGAGTAGGGTTTCTGAAAAATTGCACTGGTAAAAATTGTGCTGGCGAAAATTACCGTAGGGTGCTGCTGGCTGGGCATGGGCCACAGGCCAATTCACCGCAAGTAAAACTTGCAGCAAATTGGCTTGTGGCCAATTCGTCACAGGTTTTTCCTGTGGTGAATTGGCCCAAGCCAATTCGTCGCTAGTGATTTTCATCACCTATTCTTCCGTCGTTGATTTTTATTTATTTATATATTTATTTATCTTTTTTTATTTTAATTAAAAATAAATTTTATAAGTAAGAAGTATTATTATTTAATTAAAATACCACAAAAATTATTATGAGCTGTTTAAAAATATCATATTAGGCTGGGTCAAAAATTAAGTGTCTACAGATGGATTAAAGCCTAATTAACAGGAATTATCATGAATTGATTTCCATGTTTGAAAATATAACTATTGGTTAAAATCGTCTGAGGGAATTTTTTGAAAATAAAATATTCCATGTCGGTATTTTATGAATGTGGATAAGGTGCAGGTCTTTGGTGATTCATTGCTAGTAGTATCCCAAGTAAATAGAGAGTAGGAGTTAAAAGAAGAGAACCTAAAACCATACCACCATTACTTGACCATGATCAAGAAAAATTTTAAGGATTACAGGTTTATACACCTACTAAGAGAAGAAAACCAGATGGCTAATGCCCTAGCCACATTGGCTTCGGTATGGGAAAATCCTATCAACTTATTTCTTAAGCCTCTGGTCTTGACTAGTTCATCAACCCTTTCTATGAATATGAATCAATCATGGAAACTAATGTAGACCATGATGCATGGTATGACAACATAAGATGATTTTTGAAGAATAAGGAATACCCGTTGGGGGAAACAAACGAAGAGCAAAAAGCCATAAGGCGATGGCCCTTACAATACATCACCTTTCATGGAGAGTTGTATAGAATATGGCCTGATGGGGTGTAGTTGAGATGCTTAAGGAAGCTTGAATTTGAGCATATCATGTCAGAAATACACGCGGGAAGTTGCAGTCCACACATGAATGGGTTAGCCCTAGTTAAAAAGATAATTCGACAAGGTTACTAATTGTTGACTATGGAGAGAGAATGTATTGAGTTTATGAAGAAGTGCCAGCAATGTCAGATGTATGGTAATTTGAATCACATGCCTCTTGAAGAATTGCATTCTATGTCTTCACCCTAGCCCTTTGTGACTTGGGGGATTGACATTATAGGGGAGATACATCTGACGGCTTCAAACAGTCATCACTTTATCATAGTAGCAGTGGATTATTTTTTAAAACGGGTTGAAGCTGAATCTTTCAACAAGTAGGGGGCAAGGCAAATGGCTAGGTTCATTCCACATAGTGTGACATCGGACAATGGGGTACAGTTTCAAGGAGTGGTTAGGGACTTATTCTCGAAGTACCAAATTCATCATAACCAATCCTCCCTTTATAGACTGAAGGCTAATGGTGCAGTAGAAGAGGCAAATAAGAAAATTAAGCAGATTCTATCCAAAATGACCAAGACATACAGGGATTGGTCGGAGATTCTTCCTTTTGCTTTATAGGGATGTAGAACAAGTGTACGAATGCTGACTAGAATGACACCATTTTCCTTATTTTATGGGATGGAAGCAGTGTTACCAATTGAGATAGAGATCAAGTCATTAAGAGTTGTTCTAGAAACTGAACTACTTGAGATGGAGTGGGTAGTAAGCAGATACATACAGTTAGTTTTGTTAGAAGAGAGGAGGTTGAAAGCACTGTATCATCATTAGTTGTATCAAAGGAAGATAGCTCAGGCCTACAATAGAAGGGTTAAGGTCAGAAAGTTTAGAGTCGGTGACTTAGCGTTTAAGCAGTGTAAGCCTAATGTCTCTGATCCAAGAGGAAAATTTAGGCATAGTTGGGAAGGATCATATGTTGTGAAACAAGTCATGAGCAAGGGTGCAGTCAAAATATCAGAAATGGACGAAAACAAGTTTAGTGAGCCAGTGAACATGGACATGTTGAAGAGGTTTTATGTGTAGATAAAAAAAAGAAAAAAAAGAAGAAAAGAGCTCGCTAGATTAAAAATCCAAAAGGGCAGCCCGGGCAAAAGTTAGAGCAATTCGCTAGTTTCGAAAACCCAAAAGGGAAAACTAGGCAACAATTAGGGCTAAACAAGAGAAAATTGTCAATTAGAAAACCAGAAAGGGCTGGTTAGCGACAGGAGTGATCTTGTGTATGCTGGCTTTATGTTTGGTTGTTCCCCAATTTAATAAAATGGAGTTAATATTAAAATTGTTCTATGTGCACTGTTTTAATTATTTGACCAAATATGGTGAGATAAATAAAAAAAAAGTGAAAGGAGATGACAAGTTATAAAAGGAAAAGAAACATCTCTTATTATTTTTATTATTGTTCATCCTAACATTATTTTTTCTAAAAGAATTAACAAATGATAAATCTATGGCAGACAATAAGTGTAGCGTGCAGGCCAGCTTTGCTTTAATATATTCGAAAAGGCCTCAGTCAGTTGAGGCATGTCCAAATCAGGAGTAAACTCAAAACCTCGAGGCTCAGCTCCATACTGATGATTAAGATGGTGAGAATCATATCAGGTACCTTGACAAAGTGCAGCAAGGGGAACATACATCAAATATGTTCAAGTGGTGACATGAGTGATCTTCCACCAAGGTACCAACCAACAGATATTAACTGCAGCTTGAGAGTGAATCCAGTAGATCCAATAAGCATATGAAGAAGTAGGATGGAGAAGATTCCTGGCAAAATGATGTTGTGGAAAATATCTGAAAAACCCCATGGATGGAGTGTCGAGCAAGCAGAGGCGCTCTTGAAGCCAAATCTGTAAGCTCAAGAAAACAAATTAAAAAAAATGATGCCTGTTAGGTTGAAAACCCACAAGGGTGGCCTAAGCAAAATTCAGGGCAATTCGCTAGTTTTGAAAACCCACAAGGGAGATCTAGGCAAAAATCAAAACCAATAATAAAAAAAGGGATCCGCTAAGTTGAAAACTTGCAAGGGTGACTTAGGTAAAAGTTAGGATAGCTCGCTAGTTCCAAAAACCCACAAGGGCAGACAAGGAAAAAATTAGAGCAATAAAAATAAAAAGGCCTAAATTGAAAGGGTAGTTTAGGTAATTGCATGTAGCAGCAAGGGACTTCCGGCCAATCTCCTCGAAGATTCTAATTTGAATTGATTTAATCTAACTAGGGTCTCGACCAAGATCACAGGTATCAGCGACAAACCTCCTTCCATTTTGTCCACGATATCCAGTACTCTTGGATTGATGTCACCATCAGATGAAACAAGTAAGAATTGGGCAAGCAATCATCGACAAAGCATGAGTCACCATGCCTTGGTTGAAGCCAAATGTGAAGTTCAAAAGTCAATCACGGGACCAAGCTGAATTTTCTCACCTCTAGTCAATTGCAAAACTTCGGCTTTGAAATTTGAAACAACATTTGCATCTTTTGTTGAGTTTTGGAAGTCAATATGGGCAACATCATTGGTTGATTGCTTGGATATTAAAGGATGGTCTCGAATTCTTCAATCACGGGACATATCCCAAAGTCATTTATCTTGAATGCCCTAGAATTCATATCCCAAAAGGAAATCATGGCATGTAGAAAATGATAAAAAAAATTTGAAAGTCAAAAGTTACAGTAAAAGTAAAAATTATTATTATTATTATTGTTATTATCATCATCATCGTTATTATTATTATTATCATTAATAATAAATAATACAATATTTTCTTAATTAATACAATGATGGATCACTGAGAAGGAGGTGGTGGACCTTGATCAAACAAAGCCCTAAAAAAGTGATCGCCTGATGGAAGAGGAAGCATATTACCCATTTGGGATCCGCTCGAAGGAAAAGTACCTAAGTCCCTATTTTCTTGAAATTCAGCCTATAACAGTCATCATGTGAAGTAGACGAGGGGATCTCATGGTCATTAGTTTAGGGCCCCCTAGAAGATGAAGCACCAAGATCCCTCATTCCCTAAAACAAGAAGTCTCGGAAGTCTCATTCCGACTAATGATACAATCTTTCGAGATGGGCAATCTGTTGGCAGCTAGCGGCTAACTCCTCTTACAGTTTCTTGTTTTGCTCCTCAAGCATCTGCTATGAGTCAGAAAAGGAAAGGGTAAGAGCATACATAATCATGCATACTTATAGCATAAATCATCATGGAACAAGATGACCTACCAGGTAACTTGTTTTAGAGCCTTGTGGATGAGATGGCACTTTCGGTTAGTAAGAAGGAGCAAATGGAGGAACAATAGAGGAAGGTCCAGCCTCATGATCAAATGAGCCGATAACCTACAATAATCATGAGAATAGTAAAAATAAGTTGAAAAAGAAGTAGTTGCAATGATAGAATGACACGTATTTACGTAAGAGGTACCAGCCCCGAAATGATAGATAGATTTTCTTTCCTCCTCTTCATCACTAGGTTTCCTCATTATTTCCTTCTTCCTCCTCAAAAAATCCCTAGATGCCAACAGGAGACACATCAAAGTTCAAGAACTTTGTTCAAATGAATTGGGTATATGACGCACCAGGTACACAAAGATAATTTTCAACATCATAGCCATTCCAAGCCAACGGCCATGAATTCTTTAGCATTAATGTAATATTCAAAGTATACGCCGGACAGTTCATCAAAGCCCTTTGCTACTCAGGACCAAGGTACCAATCATACACCCTTTCCCTGAGAAACCAGCCACTAGACACAAGACCAATAATAATTCGGTGGGAGTGTTGGTGAGGTAGTGCAGCATTCATGAAAGGAGCCCAATTTGCCCGCTCCTCAACTTTCCACCATGCCAAGTCAACTTGCAAGATTACGAAAAGGTAAGTAAGCTTTTTACATAAATCGTAAAGCATACTAACACTATTTTCCTGGTCCCAGGTTAGGCAACTCAAGTGATAATGTTGGGTGTGCATATTATTCAATTCAATTATACAACTATTTGCGTGTCTAAAAATATTTTTTACACTTTTAAAATATTTTTCCAAACAGGGGGCAATAGGTATGGTAAAAAATTGCTAAATTTTTTGCAAATTTTTAATTAATATCCTACTAACTACAATTATCTTTTGTAGATATCTCGGGTCCAGAACCCAAATTATTTTGGAGTCTAGAACTCACCTCGGGTTAAGAACCCAAATCATTTTCGAGTCCAAAACTCACCTCGAGTCTAGAACCCAAATCATTTTTTAGTCCAGAACTCACCTCAGATCTAGAACCCAAATCATTTTTTAGCCAAGAACTCACCTCAGGTCCAGAACCCAAATCATTTTCGAGTCCAGAACTCACCTCGGGTCTAGAACCTAAATTATTTTTGAGTCCAGAACTCACCCTTGGGTCCAGAACCCAAATCAATTTTTGAGGCTAGAACTCACCTCGAGTCCAGAACCCAAATCATTTTTTAGTCCAAAACTCACCTCAGGTCCAGAACCCAAATCATTTTCAAGTCTAAAACTCACCTCGAGTCTAGAACCCAAATTATTCTCAAGTCCAGAACTCACCCTTGGGTCCAGAATTCAAATCATTTTTTGAGTTCAGAACTCACCCTCGGGTCCAAAACCCAAATTATTTTTTAGTCTAGAACTCACCCTCGGTTCCAAAATCTAAAATTATTTTTTCAGTCCAGAACTCAATTCGACTTCGGGTTTGGGGTCAGTCCGACTCTAAACCTAATAAAAAATCATGTTGCTTTTCACTCTCTTTAACTAAAGTCTCAGATCATTCATGTAGGGGAAAATTTGTAGACCCTCATTTTTTGACTATGTCCAATCCAATATTTTAAAACACTATAAAATAATTTTTATAATATTTATTATTTAATATATTGAATGAAAAAAGAAAATTATAAATAATTATTTTAAATATAATGTCTATATTTAAACATAAAAATAATAAAAAAATAAAAATAGGACGAATAGGGGAGCGAGGTGCGTCAGTTGGCGCGGCACGCCGATTGG
The DNA here is from genome assembly GCA_947685225.1 of Garcia nutans. Taxonomy (NCBI): domain Eukaryota; kingdom Viridiplantae; phylum Streptophyta; class Magnoliopsida; order Malpighiales; family Euphorbiaceae; genus Garcia; species Garcia nutans. Next base: position 21,374,512 of record CANTUV010000007.1, on the reverse strand, counting down.
CCGCAGGCCATTTCATCGCAGGCCTTGGCCTGCAGTGAATTATGCCCAAAGTGCAGCCTCACTTGCACGCAGTGCATAGTAGCCCAGCACCACGTCGCTCGCACGTCATGCGTAGCAGGCCCAATTCCTCGCAGCCCGCACCTTCCAGCATTTTTTTCCTAAACCTTATTTTACTCATTTTTTTTATTTTTCCTAATGATTTTATATTTCCTTATCAAAAAAGTATTAGGTTTTTTTGTTTTCCTATAAACAACATAGTTATAAGATTGAAAAAGGACTTTTGGACTTTTGACAATTTTTAAAGACGGGACTTTTGGGACTTTAGATTTTCTGGACTTTTGGACTTTAGCAATTCTTTTCAAAGACTTTACACACTGACGCTCCTGGAATTCTTTCATAGGCAAGGAACCAACAACAAGAGACTATCCAAGGCAGCAAAGCAGTCTTCTGTCTTAGTGTTAGCTCATCTAGAATTTCATCTAACAATTTCGGTGGAGCCTTCAAATGTAGGTATGTTTATCTAATTTTTTTATTGAATCAACAATCATGTCCACCCTTAAAACTATCATCACACTATCTATCATCAAATTCTTTTTTAATTTTGGTTCATACAGTAGCTAAGTTTTTAATTTAAGTAAATAATATAATCATTAAACTTTAATCCATTTTCTCAAACCCTAATTAATACAGTAAACCTTAAACCCTAGTAATTATTTTCATAAAAATTATTTCATAAACCTTGATTTAAATTATACAGTGGTCATAATTCTTTGCGAAAAATAATAATAATGTTAGTTTTAATTAAAATTTTAATTTATAAAACTAAACCCTAATTAATCCTTTTTTCTCAAATTACACAGTAGCTTAATATTTTTAAATAACAACAATAATAATAATAATAGTTCTATAAATCAAACCCTATTTTCTAAGATTAAATCTTAAAACCCTAATTGTTAAACATAAACCCTCTAAACCCTAATTCATTCAAGAAACCCTAATTTAAGATGAAATCCTAAACTTATATATTTATTGCTTTATTTAGTTTTAGATGGGATTATGTAGTTTATTATATGTTTTGATGATTGATTTATTTGATTTCAATGTTTAATTTGTTTAATTTATCATGAATGATTATTTTATTGATTATTATTTGTTTATTAAAATTGTAAGAGGTAAGTTTCCATGATTGGGTACTTTATTAGCTAATTTTCATGCAATTTAAATTATTTTCATATTTTGGGATTAATGTAAAGGACACGTTTCCACCTTTTGGTGGGTTTCCTATTTAGTTTTAGACATTGGACATGTTTCCATCCTTAGATGGGTGTCCGTTTATTTATTTTGACTGAACCTTGCTATGATTTTTAATAAAGTATTTATTTATTGCATGTAGTATGGATTATATCATAATAATTAAGAATTTCATAATATGAAGACTTCAAAAGGAGGCTAGTTCTAATAAACCGAGCGCTGTGGGAGTGTTGGGCCATTTCTCACCTTTCCCATGAGTACCCAACATTCAAAACCCATTAGGAGGTTGGAGATTCCTTAGGAATAGAGTCATCCACCTCTTTCTTTTTACCAGCTCATCCGGGTGGAGACTCTATTTTCAACGGGCTTAGGCTCATGTTCTCGAAGGCCTCCAGCCTAACAGTGCCAAAGTCGCAAGAACCATTCCACTGGGAGTGCGGGCGAAAATCCCAGCTCAGAATAACCTTGGAAAATTCTCATCCAAATCAGATGAAGGAATCTTTTTGTGTTACTCATCTTCTAGCAAATGATATAGTGTATTTAATAAAATAACTCTAGTAGTTGAAGAATCATTGCATGTCATTTTTTATGAATCATCCAAGCTTGATCATGGGAAAGGTAGTGTTCTTGATGATTTTGTAGGTACATTTGAAGAGATTGAAATAAGCAATGTTCCAAAAGAAGAAGATGATGAACTAATTTTGGAACAAGAGGAGGCTCAAGAGCTACCCAAAGATTGGCATTATCAAAAGGATCATCCAAGGGAACTCATCATTGGTGACACTTCAAAGGGAGTAACTATTAAATCAAAATTTAAATACTTAGACTCTAATATTACTTTTGCTTCTCAAATTGAGCCAAGGACCATTGCGAAGGCTATTAATGATGAATGTTGGGTGATTGCCATGCAAGATGAACTCAATCAATTTGAGAGAAATAAAGTGCGGCAACTTGTCCTTAGACCCAAGGATCATCCAATTATTGGTTGCAAATGGGTATATAAGAATAAGCTTGATGAAGATAGTCTCATTACTAGAAATAAAGCAAGATTGGTAGCCAAAGGCTATTACCAACAAGAAGGCATTGATTATGATAAGACTTTTGACCCTATAGTAAGATTAAAGGCGATTACAGCTTTACTTGCATTTGCATGCCATATGAACTTTAAAATTTTTCAAATGGATGTCAAAAGTGCTTTTTGAATGGTCATACTAATGAAGAATTTTATGTTGAGCAAGCCCCTAGTTTTGAAGATTATCGACTTCCCAATCATGTTTTTAAATTAACCAAGGAACTATAAGGATTGAAACAAGTTCCAAGAGCTTGGTATGATAGATTTAGTTCTTATTTATTGAAAATTGATTTTACAAAAGGGAAAGTTGGCACTACACTTTTTGTTAAAAATAAATTTCCTAACATTTTAATTGTGCAAATCTATCTTGATGACATTATATTTGGTACTACTAATGAATCTTTGTGCCAAGAGTTTGCTTCTTTTATGACTAGGAAATTTGAAATGAGAATGATGGGTGAACTTAAGTTCTTCCTTGGTCTACAAGTAAAGCAATGCAATGATAGAATCTTCATCAACCAATCCAATTATACAAAGGAACTTTTCAAAAAGTTTTGCATGGATGGTTGCAAAGAAAGCAAGACTCCAATATGCACATCCTTGAAATTGGACAAAGATGAAAGTGGAAAGAAAGTTGATGAGAAGAAATATGGAGGTATTATCGGATCACTACTTTATTTAACTGTCTCTAGACTCGGTATAATGTATAGTGTTTGTTTATGTGCTAGATTTCAATCATGCCCTAAGGAATCGCATTTGAATGCCACTAAAAGAAATCTAAAATATTTGAGTGGAACATTGCATTTAGAACTTTGGAGACCTAGAAACACATCATTTAACATTTTAGATTTTTTGAATGTGGATTTTGCTGGTAACTTATTTTCTTGGTGATTGCCTAGTTTCTTAGTTTAGCAAAAAACAATTATCGGTTGCTCTTTCAACTGCGGAAGCCAAATATGTTGCTGAATATTTTTGTTGTACTCAAGTTTTATGGATGAAACAATAATTGCTGGATTATGGTAAAAATATTGATTACATTGCCATTAAATATGATAATACAAGTGCCATTGATCTATCAAAAAATCCAATCCAATACTCTAGGTCAAAATATATAGATATTGGGTATCATTTTCTGAGAGACAATGTTTAAAATCAAAATGTTGTTTTGGAATTTATAAACACTCAAAATTAACTTGTTGATATTTTTACAAAATCCTTAAATGAAGAAAGATTAAATTTCATAAAACAATATATTGGCATGATAGATGGTATCACTCTTAATTAAATTTGTTTCATATGTATATCAATGATTTAATTAAGAGTTCTTACAAAAGTATATTTTAACATGTCATAATTCCTCATTTACATCTATTTTTGATCATGCATTAAAAGGCCACAAATTGAGATCTACAAATCTTCTTTTTCTTTGAAACTCTTCCTTAGATCGCCCAGACTGTGTCTCAGTTGGAAAAGACTAGAGCTGGGTCGATCATACCATAGCTCCTCCTGCTCAATCTTGCATACTAAGACCTGGTCCAACCGAGCTCATTCAAAATGTATGACTATTTTAATACAGTATGCTTAGTCCACTCGAACTACATGGTGCTTGACTGAGCACTCTCAAAATTCATTTCAACTATGTGCTACACTCAGCTCGATTCACTCGGACTCATCTATGCACGCTCAAACTACCAAAAAACTGGCTGGATCTGACCATACTACAAGTGGTCTGCCCGGGCAGCCTTAAAATTTTTTAAATTTCTATCCATTGGAGACCTTCCAAAAACTCATAAGTCCACTCTAACAGTTGTAAAACAGCTAGTTTTACTACAAACTCTATATAAACCCCCCTTACACTCAAATTTTGTGATATTTTATACTTGATATCACTTATAAACACTTAGACTATCTATTTCTCTTTCAATTTCATCATCATTTTAATGTCTCCAAAAATCTCCAAGAAAAAAGCTTCATAACTCGAGAAGGGAAAGGGATTTGCCACTTCTTCCACTCTTATGGAAGAGTCTAGGCCAATGACTTGCAAACCTAGACACTTAAGCAAAGAAGAGAAGCAAAGGTATGCTATCATCCAAAATAAGAAATGTGAACCAAACAAAATTCCCTCTTCTTTCACTCTAGAATCCCTAGTCATTGAATTATATATTCATGAAGCCTTGTAATATCATAGGTGAAAAAATTTATTTTTTTTAGAAAAGGATGATCTTGGATGGGAATCATTAACCAAATAATTTCTCAATACTTTGGTTGTTGAGAAGAAAGACTTAGAACCTCTATTCTATCACATTTAAACTTTCCAATGTGTCTTATAAACTTTATTTTCAAGAATTTTCTTCCATTTGTGGATTTAAAAAGGAAGGTATCTTTTATCTATCCGATTCCTCCATTTTTGATCCTATATTACTTGATTTTTGGAGAGAAATTTTACTAGAAACCAATTTCCATAAGCTCTCCAATGTTAAACATCTTAGAACATTACCTCTTTGGATTCTTCAAAGAATCATCACCTATACCATCCATGCAAGAGGTGAATGCAATGAGAAAGTAACTCACAAAGATCTTTTATTTCTCCATTACTTGGAGAAAAAGGTGAAAATTCAAACCGGTAAGTTTCTAATTGACCAATTTCACATTCTCCAAAAGAAATCCACTGGGTCACTTATGATCACATCTTTTATCACCCATATTCCAAAAACATATTTTAGACAATGCAAGATTAGTGTTTAACGTTTCAAGTCAAATTAAAATCTAAGATTACACTATGAAATTTATTAATTTAGTGAAACATCACAATATGTCTAATTAACAAACCACTAGAAGTTTAAACAAAATAATAGAATCATACTTGTGTGTTAGCTTCACCAATATTAGTATGTTGAATCAAGCTTGTTGTTCGGGTTGTTGCCTACCTGGATCAACTATACCAATGCTTTGTTCAGCTACTGCCCTCCTTGATTGCTATGTTTTGCTTCTCTATCTCTATGTTTCATTTTGGTTTCTCTCAACCTTTCTAATTGTGTTGCTATTATTATTGCTTAATTGTTAATTCCTGTTGTTCGATGCCCCCTTTGCCCCATAAATATCTTTGTATTTATAATGTTATATTATGGTAAACTTTTACCTGCAGTCCTAATGTTGCTCCAATACTTCCTTTTCATCCGAGAATCCCCAAAATTTTAACACCATTAGGAACCTTAAATTCAGCTAGAAACTCATCCCATATTGAATTTGGGCCACAAAATTCGATATGGGTGCCTCATATCAAATTTGGGCCACCAAATTTGATATGAGTGTCTCATATCGAATTTTGTATTCCAAATTTGATATGAGTTGCCTCATGTCAAGTTAAATTTGGGTAAGCAAATTTGACATGAGGCTTCCTCATACCAAATTTGGTCACCAAATTTGATATGTGGCTTCCTCATATTGAATTTAATGTCAAATCAACCCAAATTGACTGTACCGGATCAAATTGGCTCAACAAGATGATAAGTGCACAATTGATGATATTTTGCCCCTATTTCTTCTTATGATTATTATCCAATTGAGTTTAATTAGTTTGTTCAAGTGTTTTTTAGGGTTAATTTCAGGAATTCTCTGTATTTCAAGGCATATGGTCATTTTGGAGGAATTACGAATGAAAGTAGAGGAAAAGAGCAAAATTCTTCAAGTGACACGCCCATGGGCATGGGCGTGTCAATGGACGTGCCCTTGATACTACCATACAGAAGTATTGACATGCATAGTGACATGGACATGTCACTGAGCGTGCCTATTGCAATGATTCACAGTGGCTGTGACACGCCAGTGACATGGCTTGTCACTGGATGTGCCTTATATTCAAAATCCCAGTGGCAATGACACGCTCAGTGACATGGGCGTGTCACTGGGCGTGTCAGGCGAAAATATATGCACTATAAAAGCTGAGCTGAAGCACGAATTAGGGATTTGATTTTCATATTTTATAACCTAGAGACGACTTCTAGAGCGAAAAAGAGAGTTTTGGAGCTGAAATTGAAGGTGAAGACATATCCTAAACAAGATCTAAACCAAGATTCAAGGATTCAAGTGAAGAAATACAAATTATTCGCCATGAATTGTTTGGATTCTTTTTTTATTTCTCTTGTTCTGGTTTTCTAGTTTTGAACATGAACTAACTCATTCTCTATCTAGATATTGATGAACCCTAGCTTTATTGTATGGATTGAATAATTTTATTTAATTAAATCATTTGATTGAGTTATTTTATTCTTATGATGCTTAATAATTTATTTCCAGTTGATAATAACATGCTTATTGATTGGTTGCAATTCTCATATTATTGACTTGAGAAAACTTGATATGAATTGAATACTCATAAGGATTGAGGATTTATTGGAGTGCTAGAGATAGACTTAAAAGATCCTTTGGTTTATGATTCCTTATTCTTAATGCAAGATCTACTTAATTATGTTTGAGAAGAGATTCCAGCATTCTACTTAGTGATTAGGGATTAATTCACTTGAGAAAGGTTTTAGTCTAATTTAGAGGAATGCCAATTCAACTCTATTATTTGGTTTAATTGAATTGATTTTCATAAATATATTTATGGCTAGGGGATTCAATATCTGGGTAGTATTTTCATCATCAATCCTTTTTGCACAAAACTCAACCACTCTCTTTTTTCAGTTATTAAGTTAATTATCTTTAATTACAAAACTTCACAAAACTATTGATTTGCTAATCAACAATTAAAATTTGCTCTAGTACTTGGCCTTGTTCCCAGTGGAACGATAACTCACTCACTACTTTATTACTTGAGCGACCCGTGCACTTGCGATATTGCAATAGCACAGGTTCGTGCTACCAAGTTTTTGGCACCGCTGCCAGGGACAACTTTTTTAATATTAGTAATATAATTAAGACTATTGATTTAGTTTTTATTTTATTTTTTTAACATAAGTTCTTGCTTTTGACTGTCATTCTAGGTACTTCTTCCTATTTATGACCCGAGTTAGCTCTTCCCAACTCTTTGAATTAGATCAAGAGTTAGAGAGAACATTGAGGAGAAAGCGAAAGGAAGAAGAGGAAATAGTTCCAGAAGAGATGGAACCGAACTTTGATGATCTCATCATAGAAGAAAAAATGGCAAAAAATGAGCCAAGGACCATGCAAGAGTTTCTAGGCCTACTCTCAATGGGGCTGAATCAAGTATATAAAGACTGGTGGTTGCTGCAAATAAATTCGAGATAAAAACAAATGTCATTCAAATGGTGCAGCAGACTTGTCAGTTTGATGGGTTCCTAGACAAAGATCCTAATGCACACATTGAGACTTTTCTGGAAATATGTGACACATTCAAGATATAGAATGTCTCTGAAGATGCAATGAGGCTCAGGTTGTTCCCATTCATGCTTAGAGACCGACCAAAGAAGTGGCTGAAGTCTTTCCCACCAAATACTTTCACTACATGGGGCCAACTAGCAAAAAAATTCTTAGAGAAGTATTTTCCACCGTCCAAGACTGTCAAGTTGAGGAATGATATTTCCTCTTTTCTCCAGCTAGATGGTGAAACTCTGTATGATGCTTGGGAAAGATTCAAGGATTTATTGAGAAGATGTCCTCACCATGGGATTCCGCTGTGGCGTCAGATCCAAACTTTCTACAATGGATTGAATTACGCAAGTAAGCAGCCCATCAATGCAGCCAGCGGAGGTACCATAAATAATAAAACACCTGAAGAAGCAAGGGATTTGATTGAAGACATGGCCCTTACAAATTATCAGTGGCAAGCCCCAAGGGAACAAGGGAAGTTAAGAGTTGTTGGTTCACATCAATTGGGTCCCACATTTGCTTTGACAACACAGTTGGAAGCAATGAACAAAAAGATTGATTCTTTAGCTTCTTCTTCTTTGGGGAAAGTGATGCAGGTGATGCCCTGTGAATGGTGTGGGGGTGGACATCAAAGTCAAGATTGCCAAAGTGACAATATGTTTGCTAGGCAAGAGCAAGTAGATTATGTTGGAAATATGCCAAGGCAACAGCAGAATAACCCCTACAGTAACACGTACAATCCGGGGTGGAGAAATCATCCAAATTTCTCTTGGAATAATTAGAATAATCCAAGACCTCCCCTTGGATTTCAGTAGCCCCAACATCAACAAGCTGCCCCTCCAAGAAAGAGTAATTTGGAGGACATGATGGAGAAATTTATAGCACCTTCTGAAACCGAGTTCCAATCAACTGAAACCACCCTTAGAAATCAACAAGCCTCTATTCATAATTTGGAGAATCAGGTGGGGCAAATTGCCAAGCTACTCAGTGAGAGACCACAAAGGGAGTTTACCTAGTAACACTAAGGCAAATCCTAAAGAGCAGCTTAAGGCAATTACATTAAGGAGTGGAAAAGAGATCAAGGGGAATGTGGAGAAAAGAGGAGAAGTGGCAGAGAAAGGGGCTGATGTACAAGAAAAAGAAAAAGAAGACGATCCTTCTGTCACTTCGGGAGAGAAAGCTGCAGTTGAAAGTGACAAAGAGAACCAACTACAAGAAAGCAGCCCCATAATGAAGGAATACCGACCTAGAGTACCATATCCGACAAGGTTGAATAAGGATAAGATTGATGCTCACTTCGGTAAGTTTCTTGAACTTTTTTAATCAATTGCACATTAATATTCCATTTACTGAAGCTTTGTCACAGATGCCTAAATATGCTAAATTTTTGAAAGATATCCTTTCTAACAAAAGGAAACTTGAGGAAGTGTCTTTAGTGCATTTGTCTAAAAAGTGTTCAGCAATTTTGCAAAGGAGTTTGCCTAAGAAGTTAAAAGATCCAGGTAGTTTTACCATTCCATCCTTGATAGGTAACCTTGAGGTTAAAAGTACATTGGCTGATTTGGGGGCTAGCATACGTATTATGCCCTATAAAATGTTTAAAGAATTAGGCATTGGTAAACCTAAACGACACTTATGACCATCCTTGCTGATAAGTCAGTAGTCCACCCTCATGGCATTATAGAAGATGTGTTGGTAAAAGTCAGGAATTTCATTTTCCCCAATGATTTTGTTGTCATCGATATCGATGAGGATGCGGATGTTTAACTTATTCTTGGCAGGCCATTTTTAAATACAACCCGTGCCCTTATTGATGTTCATGATGGCACATTAACTTCGAAAGTGGGTGGTGAGAAAGTTATTTTTAGAATAAATGATGCTATGAAACATTCACTTTCACTTGATGAGGCAGAATCATGCAATGATATTATTGAGCATGAAACCACCAATTGTGTTACTAACATTATTTCCAAGGATCCCCTTGAGTTGTGTTTATTGCAGGAAAATGTTGAGGATCGAGAAGCAATGGAGCAGGTTGCTTTTCTTGAAGCAAGCAAATCATTCAAATATTAGGCATATGAAACTATTGAGATGTAAAAGGAGGAAAAGCCAAAACCATCGGTGATTGATCCACCCAACTTGGAACTTAAGCCCCTTCCAGATCACCTTGACTATGGATTTCTGGTGGAGAAAAAGAAATCTCAAATCATTCTGAGTTCCCACCTATCTTTTGAGCAAAAGGTAAAGCTCATCCAGTTATTGCAAAAACATAAGAAAGTACTAGCTTGGAAGATAGCAGACATCAAGGGTATCAGTCAATCCTATTGCACTCATAAGATACTGATGGAGGACGAATTCAAGCCAGTAATGCAACCACAATGGAGACTAAACTCAAATATGAAAGACGTAGTGAAGGCTAAAGTGATAAAACCACTTGATGTAGGGATTATATATCCGATCTCGTATAGCTCTTGTGTGAGCCCAGTTCAGGTAGTACCAAAGAAAGGAGGGATGACGGTGGTCCTGAATGAAAAAGATGAGATGATTCCAGCAAGAATAGTTACCGGTTAGAGGGTTTGCATCGACTGCTGAAAATTGAATGATGCAACAAGGAAGGACCATTTTCCTTTGCCCTTCATTGATCAGATGTTGGAGAGGTTATCCAGGCATGAGTATTACTGCTTTTTGGATGGTCTTTCAGGCTATTTCCAAATTCCTATCGCCCTGGAAGACCAAGAGAAAACTACATTCATCTGCCCATATGGGACATTCACATATCGAAGAATGCCATTCTGGTTATGCAATGCACCTGCGACTTTTCAGAGGTGCATAGTAGCAATCTTTGATGAACTTGTCGAGGATATTATGGAGGTGTTCATGGATGATTTCTCGGTTTATGGTAGCACATTTGAAAGATGTTTTGAAAATCTTGAAAGAGTCTTTATTAGATGTGAGGAAACCAACCTAGTGCTTCATTGGGAAAAGTGTCATTTCATGGTTCAAGAGGGAATCGTGTTGGGACACAAAATTTCTAGCAAGGGCATTGAGGTGGATGGGACAAAGGTAGACACCATTGAGAAGTTACCACCACCCACATCTGTGAAGGCCATCAGAAGTTTTCTAGGACATGCGGGCTTTTATCAGAGGTTTATATGAGATTTTTCTAAGATAGCCCACCCACTAACAAGACTCCTTGAGAAGGATGTGGATTTTGTTTTTGATGAGGAATGTTTTAGAGCATTCAAAACTCTTAAGGAGAAATTGATCCATGCTCCAATCGTGGTAGCTCCCAATTGGAATCTACCATTTTAACTAATGTGCGATGCGAGTGACTTTGCAATGGGAGCAGTCTTGGGTCAACGCAAAGAGAAATACTTCCAGCCTATCTACTATGCAAGCAAGACTTTGAACACAACTCAAGCTAATTACACAACTACAGAGAAAGAGCTACTAGCTATAGTTTTTGCTTTTGACAAGTTTAGATCATATCTAATATTGTCAAAAGTGATTGTTTATACAGACCATTCAGCTTTGAGGTATTTATTTGCAAAAATTGATGCAAAGCCTAGGCTAATCCGTTGGGTCTTGTTGTTGCAGGAATTTGATTTGACGATTCAAGACAAGAAGGGAGCTAAAAATCTTGCAACAGATCACCTTTCTCGCTTGGAGAATCCAACCTTGGACAGGTTTGAAGAAGGGGACATTGATGATCACTTCCCCGATGAGCAGCTATACGCCATGGTAAATGAGGTAAGTAATTTAAATTTTGAAACACCTTGGTTTGTAGATTTTACTAGCTATTTAGCTGTTAGGGAACTTCCTAAGGACTTAACTTATCAAGAAAAGAAGAAATTCTTTTTTGATTTAAAATATTATTTTTGGGAGGATCCATTTTTGTTTAGATTATGTAAGGATCACGTGATCCGACGGTGTGTGGCATGGCCCAAAATGATGAATGTTCTTAGTCAATGCCATGCTGGACCAGCTGATTGTCATATGGGAGCCAATAAGACTGCTGAAAAGGTACTAGAATCAGGATTTTATTGGCCCACTTTGTTTAGGGATAGCTACGAATTTGTGAACCATTGTGATCGTTGCCAAAGGACTGGAAACATTTCATCTCGTGATGAGATGCCTCAAAATGGAATTTTAGTGTGTGAAGTCTTTGATGTATGGGGATCGATTTTATGGGACAGTTTCCAAATTCCTTTAGTAACAAATATATTCTTGTAGCTATAGATTATGTCTCTAAATGGCATGAAGCCCAAGCCTTGGCAACCAATGATGCCAGGGTTGTGATGAAGTTTTTGAAGAAGTTGTTCTCTCGATTTGGTACACCAAAAGCAATTATAAGTGATAGGGGTACTCACTTTTGTAACATTCAGCTCAAGAAAGTTTTCAAAAGATTAGGCATTACACATAGGTTTGCTACTCCTTACCATCCCCAAACTAGTGGCCAAGTTGAGAACACGAACAGGGAGATAAAAAGAATTCTAGAAAAAACTGTAGAGCGATCCTGAAAGGATTGGTCCTAGAAATTGGACAATGTTCTATGGGCTTTTAGGACTACATTCAAAACTCCTTTGGGCACTACGCCATTTAGGCTGGTATACGAAAAAGCTTGTCGTTTACCTGTAGAAATTGAACATAATGCATATTGGGCTATAAAATAGATTAACCTTGATCTAGCTCGTGTAGGTGAAAGGCAAAAATTACAGGTAAACAAGTTGGACAAGTGAAGATTGCAAGCTTATGACAATGCAAGAATGTATAAGGAGCGTACTAAAAGATGGCATGATGCTCACATCAAAGAGCGAAAAGAGTTTCAAGCGGGGAGATCAGGTATTATTGTACAATTTGAGGCTTCAACTCTTTCCAGGTAAGTTAAAATTCTCGCTGGTCTGGTCATTTTACAGTTAAGGAAGTTTTCCCCTATGGAGTGGTTGAAATAACTCATCCGGAAAAAGGAGATTTTAAAGTAAATAGGCATAGGCTCAAATTATACTTTGGGGATGAGATACATGACTTGAAGGAGGTTTTACACCTCCAAGACTAGGGAAATTTGCCCTGACCGTCCAACTAATACGACGTTAAAGAAGTGCTAGGTGAGAGACAACCCACCGTTTTATTTGTTCTTTAATTTTTATGTCTTTAATTTCTGTATTTTTTGTTTGTGTCGTCATTTTGTTTTAGTTTTATCCTTCTATCATTGGTTGGTGGTTTGTTTGCCTTGCATTCATTTGAATTTATATAGGAAATTTGATTTTGAGGGGTAAATTGAGCATATTCTAGGACACGTCCGTGTCATTGGGCGTGTCATTATTTTTAATAGGCAGTGGCTACAACACGCCCAGTGACATGCCCGTGTCACTGAGCATGTCATTTTGAATGAGAAATAGTAGCTATGGCACGCCCAGGGACACCCCATGTCACTAGTCTTGCCTAAAAAAATAAAATAAAATAAAAATAAAAAAAAGAAGAGCCAGCACACCCAAAGAAAAAGCCCAGGCTAGTGGGGGTGTCGTTTCCTTTGTTGTCACAGTACATGCGACACGCCTAGGGACAAGACGGTGTCAATGGGCATGTCATTTATCAATTCATCCAATCCCTGTGACAAACCCATGGACACAGGCGTGTCACTGGGCGTGTCGACGTCTTTATATAAAGACCCGAAGACATTTTAAATGCACAAACCAGTTTTCTTTCTCCTTTCTCTCTCATTTTCTCTCAAATTTCTTGCACTCCCACCGCCGCACTCAAACACCCATTCACTTTAGCAAGGATTTTAACTCTCGGTTTGCATTATTTGCGCGGATTTGCTCGATTTCCATTTGATTCCACACGATTTTTGCACTTTTCAAGTACGAACTCTCACTTTTATGATTTTTGTTGGATTTCTTTCATTTTTCTTTCATTTTTCTTATGGATTCCTTGTATTCTCTTTTATTTTCTTTAGAATTGCAAGATTTATGCCGCATTTGCTTTATTTTTCTTCATTTTGATTTATCATGATTTTTATGGTAATTGATTTATTTTGCTTTTATTTTGATTTTAATTCTGTTTTGATTCGACATTTGATTTATTTTCATTTAGTTTGTCTATGATTTATAAATTGCTTGATTTGCTCGTTGGGTTATGGTTAATCGTTATTGTTGGAAAATGGAATCGCTATTGTCGAAATTGTCGTCGTTCGATTTGGTTCGTCACTTTTTTTGGTTACGTGTTTTTTGATATAGGTTGTAATATCCTCATGTATGCCCTAGAAGTTTTGATTATGTTGTTGTTATTGTTGTTGTTGTTATATTGGATTGAATATATGTGTTAATTGCAAGAGAAAAGAAATTGGGAAAGAAAATAGGGTTTAGAGAGAATGGTATATATTGTGTATATGATGATATATATATAATATATAAATTGGTCAAATGAAGAGTCAAGGTGATGGTTAAGTGGAAGAAGATATTTTTGGTTGTTATTGAAATTACTATAAAGGGCATGCATAATGAAAAGAAGTTTAACTATGTTAAAGAGGGCATTTTGGTAATTCTTCTTTTGAAATTGTGTGGTGGAAATTAATAGAGAGTTTGACTTTTATTTTGATCAATTTCCTTTCTTCTTTTCACGTGTGGCCGGCCAACCTAAAGAACAAGAGAGAAAGCAAAGGTTTGATGATATTTGAAGCTCAAATTGAAGAAGTTTTAAGTGGTTAAGTGGAAATCCAAGAAGATTCCCTATATTTGGTAAGTTTCTCTTGATTCTTTTAAGTTATTTAAGTTGTTTGTGAGTTGATTGTGGATTTTAAAGTGGGGTTGTGTTGATTGTTATATGTTGGATTTAATTGGTTGTGGTGTTGATTTTGGATTTGAAGATGATAAGTTAAGAGTGATGTTGGTTTAGGGTTTTGGAAATGGTAAGTGATAAATTATATTGTGTTATTTTGGATTAGGTTTTGGAAGAAAGTGATTTGCTCTAATTTGAGAAAGTTAACCAAAAGAAATTTGGCTACATTTAGGGTTTATGCATGAGAGACACGTAATTTGGGACGGTCGCTATTATTCAAGTGCGGTCGCGACTTAGGTCGGGCTTCTGGCCGCGAAACCTACTGTAATAATGTTTCATCTTTTGATTGTGAAGTGCGGTCGCGACTTAGGTCGGGCTTCTGACCGCGAAACCTACTGTAATAAGGTTTCATCTTGTGATTGTATGGGGCGGTCGTACTCAGGTGAGGCGCAACCGCTAAAAAGGTTCTGTTCACTTTATTGGAAGCAATCTAATCCTACAACTAGATTCTCAAATACATGTTAAATAGATCATCCATTTGAATTGTCAAGGATCAAAATAGAGATCATTTGTCTAACATCACTGTTGAATCATGAAATGTGAGATGATATGGAATTGATAATGCATATGATATTACATGAACAAGGTTATGTATTGTGTATTGTGAGGCTTGTGAATGGTGATGTGTATTATGAATAATGTACTTTGAAATGTGATACCAATAATGCTATATGCACAATATGAATTGAGATATGAAATGCTATAAAGCCATTGTGATTGGCTATAATGATGCAATTGAAAGAAATAAGGTATGTTTGCCTAAATGTTGATGAGAATTGAGAATGGAAATGATAACTAAATAATAAATGAATTGTGTGGCTAATGTGTTATTCCATTTTCAGAGTATGTTATTGGTGGCATGCCTAATGATAGTAACAATCTCTTGAAGTTAGGTTGGATTGAATCCTTGAAGCCTAATTGAGATGTTACAACCCTTGAAGCTAGGTTGGGTTGGTTCTTGAAGCCAAGTTGGGTTGAAGCTTAGCATGCTTTGCTCCCCTTGAAGCTTGGTTGAACCTAATCCTTGAAGCCTAGTTGGGTATATGATATTGATAAATGTGATAACAAAACCAAAACATTAACTCTGGAAATTGAATGGCATATTAGTATGTCTTGGGCCCAATGCTTGTCTTTGTTTAATGTGATTCATGAATGGTAAAATGAGTGACTAATGAGATATATGGAAGATTGTTGAAATGTGGTATGTATATATATGTGAATATTAAATGTAAAGGTATGTTATTAGCTTTTCACCTATGGTTTTGTTTTTGTGAATAATATGTATGACATTGCATTGCATTAAAGCATGATTTGTCTTACTAAGCCGTTGGCTTAGCGCGATAGTGTTTAATCGCGCAGGTAGCCGAGTTGAACCCGAGAGTTCTTCGAGACCGAGTGAGAGTAGACAGTGAAGAGTTGATTTTGGGAATTTAAAGATCAGAGAAGAGCTGCCAATCATGTATAAATTCTTTATGTTTTGTAAAGTATTGTGTATAATGTAAATATTTTATAAATTCCGCTGCGTATTAAGTAAATGTATTTATATCTATTTTGTTTTATATTACAAGTAATTACTTATTTTTCTCTAATGTATAATGAAAGCTTATAGTATCATTTAAAATGTTTTGAATGTTAATAAAAATTCGTGGCATTCCTATATTCGATACATGTACACTACATTGTGGTGTATGTAGTGTGTATGTATTGGGTGTGGGGGTGTTACAATTGTTTTGGTATCAGAGCCTAGGTTTGAGATTCTCAACCTAGGTAAAATGTAAGAAAAAGACTATTTTGATTTTAAAAAGTGGTTTTTGAATAACATATATGTTTGGGATTGGCAATCTCTGATCTTTAATAAGAAGTATTCTATTGTGTTTGCAGTGTTAGGTTGTGATGGATTCTCACTCACGCCAGTCAGTTGAGGGTAGTGCTGAGAGTATTGTCCCTGAGGATAGAGCTAGAGTTGAGAGTGCTGAGGAGGCACCTGCTTCGGTGTCGGGGAGACCAGTTGGTGAGGAGGTTCCACTAGCTTGGGTTAGGCATGTGGTAGAGGCTTTGAGGCAAGTACCAGTGCAACCACCACCACCCTCTCAGCCTGTGGTATCAGTGAGGCACTATGATAAACTAAGGAAGTATGGAGCAGAGGATTTCCTTGGTACTGTTGATCCAGCTGTAGCGGAGCAGTGGCTTGATAAAGTACAGAGGATCTTTATTCAGTTGCAAGCCACATCGGAAGAAAAGTTTGACTATGCAAGATCTTTGCTACAGAAGGATGCATACGACTGGTGGAGGACAGTGCCCCATTCTATGGATGATCCACCAACCTTGTCATATGCGGATTTTCTGAGAGAATTTGAATTGAAGTATACTCCGAGGGAGTATAAAGACATGAAGAAGATGGAGTTCTTGAGCTTGAAGCAAGATAGCAAGACTGTAACTGAATATGAGGTTGAGTTTATTCGATTGAGCCAGTATGCTGGGGGCATTATAGCTGATGAGATTGATAGATGTAGGAGATTTGAGGAGGGATTGAGGCCCTCTATCATGTGCTTAGTGGCTGGATCTAGATATCACGATTTCTCCCAGCTTGTGGCAGCAGCTCGAAGTGTAGAGCGAGCTCAAGTTATTGCAGCTGCTTCAGAGGAAGAGGTTAGGGTTAGGAGGCCCCAGTTTGAGGCAGGGTCTTCTTCTGTTAAGAGAGGTAAAGGAAGCTTTGTTCCTAGAGTTAGTAGGAGTCAGAGGTCAACTGGTAGGTCAGTGCAGTTTCAGAGGCAGAGATTTAGACCTGCAGCTTCAGTGGCGAGTGCTCCGACCCCAATGATTCAGAGATCCACTCTTCCCATCTGCATTCATTGTGGTAGGCCACATGGTGGTCCTTGCTGGAAGACTGGTGTAACAGGGGTTTGTTTCAGATGTGGATCACCAGATCACTTTGTTAGAGATTGTCCTGAGAGGCAAGAACAGATGTCAGTTGATACTGCAGCTTCTCGACCTAGTGTGAGGGGAGGTCGAGCAAGCAGAGGTAGCAGCCGGGGAGGCAGATCTGGGTTCAGTGCTAGAGGAGGTGCTACATCCAGGGAGAGTAGGCCAGAGGAGGTTGGATCTTCCCAGAGGATGTATGTTATGCAGAGGCAGCCAGATGCATCGGCAGTCATAGCTGGTACTTTTTCTTTATTTGATACTTTAGTACTTGCTTTGATTGATCCGGGTTCCACCCATTCTTATATTAGTGCATCTGTTTTGCCTTTGTCTGATATGCATGCTGAGTCCCTAGGATTTGATGTGTTGGTGACAAATCCTTTAGGGCATAGTGTGATTATGAGCAAGGTGCATCGAGATAGTGCAGTGAGGGTGCAAGGTGAGGAGTTCCTTGGAGATTTGATTGAGATGCCATTTAAGGAATATGATGTGATTCTAGGCATGGACTGGCTATCTAGACATGGAGCTGTGGTAGACTGTAAAAGGAAAATTGTTTCTTTGAGAACTGCTGATGGTAGAGAAGTGATAGTATCTAATGAGCAGGAACAGTTAGCCTCCTTATTTGTTTCAGCTGTTGCAGCCAGGAGGTTGATTAGAAAAGGGTGTGATGCTTATCTTGCTCATGTGGTAGATACTAGAGTAAGAGGTTCTCCTATTGATAGCATTGCCTCAGTTGCAGAGTTCCCAGATGTGTTTCCAGAGGAGTTGCCAGGATTACCTCCTGAGAGAGAGGTGGAGTTTGGTATTGAATTGTTGCCTGGTACCACTCCTATCTCTAGTACTCCTTATAGAATGGCACCAGCAGAATTGAGGGAGTTGAAAGTGCAATTGCAGGAGTTGTTGGATAAAGGATTTATTCGCCCCAGTGTTTCTCCTTGGGGAGCTCCTGTGTTATTTGTGAAGAAGAAAGATGGTACTATGAGGTTGTGTATCGATTATAGGCAATTGAAAAAGGTGATCATTAAAAATAAATATCCTTTGCCTAGAATTGATGATCTCTTTGATCAATTGAAGGGTGCAGCTGTGTTTTCTAAAATTGATTTGAGATCAGGGTACCATCAGTTGAGAGTCAGAGCTGAGGATGTTCTTAAGACAGCCTTTCGGACCAGGTATGGGCATTATGAGTTTCTAGTTATGCCTTTTGGTTTGACGAATGCACCTGCAGCTTTTATGGACTTGATGAATAGGGTGTTCAGGCCCTATCTGGATCAGTTTGTGGTAGTGTTTATTGATGATATTCTGGTGTATTCTTGTAATAAGGAGGAACATGACAAGCATCTGCGGATTGTGTTGCAGATTTTGAGAGAGAAGCAGTTGTTTGCTAAACTGTCGAAGTGTGAGTTTTGGTTGGACCAAGTAGCTTTTCTTGGTCATATAGTTTCAGCAGAAGGTATTAGAGTTGATCCGAGTAAAGTTGAAGCTATTCTGAATTGGAGTCCACCCAAGTCTGTGACTGAAGTTAGAAGTTTTCTGGGTTTGGCAGGCTATTACCGACAGTTTGTGAAAGGATTTTCTTTGATAGCTACTCCACTCACCAGATTGCTTCGGAAGGGAGTTAGATTTGTGTGGACAGATCAGTGTCAGGCTAGCTTTAATCAGTTGAGAGAAATGTTGACTCAAGCGCCTGTTCTTACTTTACCTGTGGAAGGCAAACCATATGTGATTTACAGTGATGCTTCACATAGTGGTTTGGGTTGTGTACTGATGTAAGAAGGTAGAGTGATAGCTTATGCTTCTAGACAGTTGAAACCGCATGAGTTTAATTATCCGACCCATGATTTGGAGCTAGCAGCCATTGTGTTTGCATTGAAGATTTGGTGACACTATTTGTTTGGGGAGAAATGTTTCATATACACTGATCACAAAAGTTTGAAATATTTGGGGGTTCAGAAAGAGCTTAATCTTCGGCAGAGGAGATGGTTGGAATTGATTAAAGACTATGACTGTTTGATTGATTATCATCCAGGTAAAGCAAATGTTGTTGCTGATGCCTTGAGTCGGAAGTCTTTAGCTGGTTTAATTGTTTATTCGCTCTCGTTGCTTGTTGAGTTGAGAGCATTGCATGCCAGTTTTGTATCTTGTGATGATGGTGCATTGTTGGCACAGTTGCAATTGAAACCAATTTTATTGGATCAGATCAAAGAGTCTCAGTTGGCTGATGAGAAGATTCAAAAGATTATTTCAGATTGCAAGAATGGGAAGACTAGAGATTTTGTTGTGAAAGGTGATGGGAGTCTCTGGTTTAAGAACAGATTGTGTGTACCGGATGATGCTAATTTGAAAAGAGTCATTTTAGAAGAAGCACATCAGTCAGTGTTTGCTATGCATCTGGGCAATACCAAGATGTATCATGATTTGAGGCAGCATTATTGGTGGTCCGGTATGAAGAGAGACATTGCAGATTTTGTGTCCAAATGTCTCACATGTCAGAAGGTAAAAGCAGAGCATCAAGTTCCAACCGGGTTGCTTCAACCATTATCAGTACCAGAATGGAAGTGGGATAGAGTGACGATGGATTTTGTGTCTGGTTTGCCATTGACACAAAGGAAGCATGATGCTATATGGGTGATTGTGGATAGATTGACTAAGACAGCTCATTTCCTTCCGGTTCGGATGGATTACTCTTTGGAGAGATTGGCTGAGCTGTATATCCATGAGATTGTGAAGTTGCATGGTGTTCCAACTTCTTTAGTGTCTGATCGAGATCCCAGGTTTACTTCAAGATTTTGGAAGAGTTTGCATAGTGCTTTGGGTTCTCGACTGCACTTCAGTACTGCTTTTCATCCGCAGACAGATGGGCAGTCTGAGAGAGTGATACAGATTATTGAAGATATGTTGAGGAGATACAGATCGGATCCATCTCATGTGTTGCCGATTGAATCTATTGAGGTGAATCAAGATTTGACGTTTGAAGAGGAACCAATTGCTATTTTGGCACGTGAAGTAAAAGAGTTGAGAAACAAGAGTGTGCCATTGGTGAAAGTTCTATGGAAGAATCATGGAAAGGAAGAGGCAACTTGGGAAAGTGAACAATCCATGCGAGAGCAATATCCTCAGTTGTTTCAGCTTTGATATCAGGTAATTTCGAGGACGAAATTTCTTTTTAGAGGGGGAGAATTGTAATATCCTCATGTATGCCCTAGAAGTTTTGATTATGTTGTTGTTATTGTTGTTGTTGTTATATTGGATTGAATATATGTGTTAATTGCAAGAGAAAAGAAATTGGGAAAGAAAATAGGGTTTACAGAGAATGGTATATGTTGTGTATATGATGATATATATATAATATATAAATTGGTCAAATGAAGAGTCAAGGTGATGGTTAAGTGGAAGAAGATATTTTTGGTTGTTATTGAAATTACTATAAAGGGCATGCATAATGAAAAGAAGTTTAACTATGTTAAAGAGGGCATTTTGGTAATTCTTCTTTTGAAATTGTGTGGTGGAAATTAATAGAGAGTTTGACTTTTATTTTGATCAATTTCCTTTCTTCTTTTCACGTGTGGCCGGCCAACCTAAAGAACAAGAGAGAAAGCAAAGGTTTGATGATATTTGAAGCTCAAATTGAAGAAGTTTTAAGTGGTTAAGTGGAAATCCAAGAAGATTCACTATATTTGGTAAGTTTCTCTTGATTCTTTTAAGTTATTTAAGTTGTTTGTGAGTTGATTGTGGATTTTAAAGTGGGGTTGTGTTGATTGTTATATGTTGGATTTAATTGGTTGTGGTGTTGATTTTGGATTTGAAGATGATAAGTTAAGAGTGATGTTGGTTTAGGGTTTTGGAAATGGTAAGTGATAAATTATATTGTGTTATTTTGGATTAGGTTTTGGAAGAAAGTGATTTGCTCTAATTTGAGAAGTGAAGAATTCTTGGAGAAAAGAAAGTGTTTAGAGTTGTATAATTGGTGCTAAAGGTAAGTACAAACTATATGGTTACAAACATGCATATATTGTTTAATCTTAAAACACTTTTGTTTGTAAATGTGATAAGGTATCAAATGTATTATTAATGAATGTTGGTGATGAAAATATGGTGATGAGCATGTAAAATAATTGCTAATGATGTTGATTATGTCCATTTGAATGAGGTTATGTTGTGTACAATGTGTTTTAAGTTAACCAAAAGAAATTTGGCTACATTTAGGGTTTATGCATGAGAGACACGTAATTTGGGACGGTCGCTATTATTCAAGTGCGGTCACGACTTAGGTCGGGCTTCTGGCCGTGAAACCTACTGTAATAATGTTTCATCTTTTGATTGTGAAGTGCAGTCGCGACTTAGGTCGGGCTTCTGACCGCGAAACCTACTGTAATAAGGTTTCATCTTGTGATTGTATGGGGCGGTCGTACTCAGGTGAGGCGCAACCGCTAGAAAGGTTCTGTTCACTTTATTGGAAGCAATCTAATCCTACAACAAGATTCTCAAATACATGTTAAATAGATCATCCATTTGAATTGTCAAGGATCAAAATAGAGATCATTTGTCTAACATCACTGTTGAATCATGAAATGTGAGATGATATGGAATTGATAATGCATATGATATTACATGAACAAGGTTATGTATTGTGTATTGTGAGGCTTGTGAATGGTGATGTGTATTATGAATAATGTACTTTGAAATGTGATACCAATAATGCTATATGCACAATATGAATTGAGATATGAATTGCTATAAAGCCATTGTGATTGGCTATAATGATGCAATTGAAAGAAATAAGGTATGTTTGCCTAAATGTTGATGAGAATTGAGAATGGAAATGATAACTAAATAATAAATGAATTGTGTGGCTAATGTGTTATTCCATTTTCAGAGTATGTTATTGGTGGCATGCCTAATGATAGTAACAATCTCTTGAAGTTAGGTTGGATTGAATCCTTGAAGCCTAATTGAGATGTTACAACCCTTGAAGCTAGGTTGGGTTGGTTCTTGAAGCCAAGTTGGGTTGAAGCTTAGCATGCTTTGCTCCCCTTGAAGCTTGGTTGAACCTAATCCTTGAAGCCTAGTTGGGTATATGATATTGATAAATGTGATAACAAAACCAAAACATTAACTCTGGAAATTGAATGGCATATTAGTGTGTCTTGGGCCCAATGCTTGTCTTTGTTTAATGTGATTCATGAATGGTAAAATGAGTGACTAATGAGATATATGGAAGATTATTGAAATGTGGTATGTATATATATATGTGAATATTAAATGTAAAGGTATGTTATTAGCTTTTCACCTATGGTTTTGTTTTTGTGAATAATATGTATGACATTGCATTGCATTAAAGCATGATTTGTCTTACTAAGCCGTTGGCTTAGCACGATAGTGTTTAATCGCGCAGGTAGCCGAGTTGAACCCGAGAGTTCTTCGAGACCGAGTGAGAGTAGACAGTGAAGAGTTGATTTTGGGAATTTAAAGATCAGAGAAGAGCTGCCAATCATGTATAAATTCTTTATGTTTTGTAAAGTATTGTGCATAATGTAAATATTTTATAAATTCCGCTGCGTATTAAGTAAATGTATTTATATCTATTTTGTTTTATATTACAAGTAATTACTTATTTTTCTCTAATGTATAATGAAAGCTTATAGTATCATTTAAAATGTTTTGAATGTTAATAAAAATCTGTGGCATTCCTATATTCGATACATGTACACTACATTGTGGTGTATGTAGTGTGTATGTATTGGGTGTGGGGGTGTTACATAGGTTGATCAACTTGTTTTAAATTGGCTGTTGGCATTAATTTTGTTGGGATTTACATTATGCTTCATCGTTATAATGCCGGTATTTCGGTAACGTTGTGTCGGTCTTTTATTTGTATTTTGTATCATGCTATATTTTTTTTTTGTTATTGAGGAATTCTTATTTGTTTTACAGACAATGGGCCCTCGCAAACAATCATCCTCCCAGCTACTTGTCAAACGTGAATGAAGGAAAGGCAGTTCAAGCCAACCCGCTACATGACTAACTTCTAAGTTCATAGCAAACCACAAATGCCTTAAATTCTTGAATGACGAGGAAAGAAGGCGATTTGAACTTTTCGGCAACAAGGATTGGTCCCCACCTCATGTTTTAGATTGGGACGCTATGGAACTGGCCAATATTGCAGCAAATATTCAGGAACTGATCAACCAACCAGGATGGAACCAACTGTTCTCCATCAATGAGTCTTCCTACAGAGAGCTGACATTTGAATTCTACTGCACCTTTCAGTTCCTAAAAAAACCAAAGTTTCAATTACTCAGCCAACAATTAAATTCAGACTGGGAGGGCAGAGATTCCATATGAGCATTAATGACCTTGGGGTGCATCTTGGGTTATACACTACAGAGGAGGTACAGACTTTCGACTATCTGAAATTCGAGGTGGATTTTGTCGAGTATGAGGTTTCTCCCCCTCGAGTTTGGAGGACCTTTGCACCCACTGCAGATAAATTGTCAACCCAAGGTATCTAAGGCATCCAACTTTGAGTCCTTCCCCTGCTGAGTGGTGCACAACCTGTTAGTTCACACTCTTACAGCTCGGCTGAGCAGCACAGGGGTGGTGAGCCTGACAGATTTATTTTTCCTACACTGCATGGTACAGAAGACCCGGTGCAATGTCGCACATGCCATCACACACTTCTTTTATGAGTAGTCTAAAAAGGAGCATCAGGTACTTTGCATGATGGCATGTATGTCACACGACTCGCTCATCGCTTGGGTGTGTTAGATTAATGCCTACCTATGACAGTGGATGGTTTGCCCAAACTATTGGGTATGGACACATTGAAGAGACTGAGCTGGGAGAAGGTAGCTGGGCTGCAGGCACCTCTTATGGATTCAGATATACTAGAGGCAGCCCCTTCTGCTGCTCCTTCGGATATACCACCACCTCCACCGACAGATTTTTCAGGCTCGTCCACTACCACTGGGCCTTCAACCACCACCGCTGGGCCTTCTTCCACTGCTGCACCTTCTTCTTCTGCTGGGCCATCTTTTGTCCAGACCCCTACATTACGAGACTGGAGCCAGTTAGTTAATGTTGAGTGGGATGATGACAGGAAGCCCACATATTTAGAGCATCGGATTTGTAGGATCGAAGTTAAGATTGGGAATATCGAGCTGAATCAGAATAAGATCTTAACTCAGCAGGACCAGATGCAGCAGTTCATGCTTGAACAAACTACTTCTTTCCAAGCCCAGCTGGATCACGAGATCTAGAGAAGGCAATGGCTGGAACAATCCATGTTAGAGTTCTAGAGGTATCAAGGGTTTAACCCTTCGCAACCACCACCTCTACCATACCAGCCACGTGCACCTGCACCTGCACCTCCAGTTGATGTTTCCGATGATGAGACCAGCGGTGACGATTCCAGTGATGCACCGATTTTTTACTAGCCCATATTTCATTTCATTTTCTTGACTTATTTACTGTTCTTTTTTTGTTTCTTTTATTTTTATTCCCTTTGGACAATTGTGTTTTTCTTTAAGAACTGTTTTATCTATTTGTTTATTTCATTTACTTATGTCTTAACTTTGTTTATGTATTTTAGTTCATATTTTGAAGCAAATTCATCTTCACCATACTTTTGGAATCGTACTCATATTTGTCCAATCATGGACATGGAAGGGCAATTCTTCTCTCTCTTCATTATTTCTTGTATTGCACACACATTGAGGACAATGTGCATCTTAAGTGTGGGGGAGAGGTATACTTTCTTGATTTAGTTACTATTATTTCATTTTTTCCATTTGATTCATTTGTCTCAATTAAGTTCTGCAAATTGTTTTTGGATTCAAGTAAGCTAGATTGCTGTAATAGTGTGAATTGAAATGGTTCCCCTTTATATGTTCAATTAATTTGTGATTTTCTAAATGATAATTTCTTGTGAGGTTAACTTGGTTTTCTTGATCAATTGCTGAGGATCGACTGTAATAGCTATAATTAAGTAGTGGATTGATGGAAATTGGACACATCCGAAGTTTAAAACCTTAGTTACATTTTTTAGCCTATTATAATTTCTTAGATTCTTGAGTCGGACTTAGTATGACCCTTAAGTTTCTGACCCTTGAATAGTTAAATAATAACAATAATAATAATAATATAAATAAGTAATTTTAATAAAAGGAGCTTTGAAAATTTATTCCTGTTCCGCTGATTTTTACTCTTGAATTAAAACAAATGAGTTGGAATCATGAATAGTGCTAGTAGCCATTTGAACGGTGATTCTGGCTGAGTAACCGGGGGTCGCATCACAAATGTTTACCTTCACCTCAGAAGGTTAATATCAGTTCAAACAAGTCGGGCTCCTTAAAATGTATATATATGTGTATATACAGTAAATATATATATATATATAAAGAGTTAAAGAACTTAAGAGAAAATTTACATTTTTCATACTTTGTTCATGACTTTTAGATTTTTTGAAATTTTATGCTCAATCTTTTAACTCTGAATTTTTAGGTTTTAGGTCTTTGAAAATTTTATTTTGAAACTTCTTAATTCAGCTGTTATGATTGTGAATTAGTTTTTGGTTGAGAAAATCGGCTTTTCTTATTCGAGTATTGTCAAACTTTTCTTTTTCTTTTTGAATATAGAGGGGTCTGTCATTTCTGCATATTATAGTGATTTAATTTGCTTGAGGACAAGCAAAAACTCAAGTGTGGGGAAATTTGATAAGTGCACAATTGATGATATTTTGCCCCTATTTCTTAATATGATTATTATCCAACTGAGTTTAATTTGTTTGTTCAAGTGTTTTTTAGGGTTAATTTTAGGAATTCTCTGGATTTTGAGGCTTATGGTCATTTCAAAGGAATTACGGATGAAAGTAGAGGAAAAGAGCAAAATTCTTCAAGTGACACGCCCATGGACATGGGCATGTCAATGGACGTGCCCTTGATACTGCCATACAGAAATATTGACATGCCTGGTGACATGGGTGTGTCACCGAGCTTGCCTATTGCAATGATTCACAGTGGCTGTGACATGCCCGATGACATGGGCATGTCACTGGACATGCCTTATAATCAAAATCTCAGTGGCAATGACACGCCAAGTGACATGGGCGTGTCACTAGGCGTGCGAGGCGAAAATATCTGCACTATAAATGTTGAGTTGAAGAACGAATTAGGGATCCAATTTTCATATTTTATAACCCATAGTCGACTTCTAGAGCATAAAAAGAGAGTTTTGGAGCTGAGATTGAATGTGAAGACATATCCTAAACAAGATCTAAACCATGATTCAAGGATTCAAGTGAAGAAATACAAATTATTCGCCATGAGTTGTTTGGATTCTTTTTCTTATTTCTCTTATTCTAGTTTTTTGGTTTTGAACATGAACTAACTCATTCTCTATCTAGATATTGATGACCCCTAGCTTTATTGTATGGATTGAATAATTTTATTTAATTAAATCATTTGATTGAGTTATTTTATTCTTATGATGCTTAATAATTTATTTCCAATTGATAATAGCATGCTTATTGATTGGTTGCAATTTTCATATTATTGACTTGAGAAAGCTTGATATGAATTGAATACTCATAAGGATTGAGGATTGATTGGAGTGCTAGAGATAGACTTTCAAGATCCTTTGGTTTATGATTCCTTATTCTTAATGCAAGATCTACTTAATTATTTTTGAGAAGAGATTCTAGCATTCTACTTAGTGATTAGGGATAAATTCACTTGAGAAAGGTCTTAGTCTAATTTAGAGGAATGCCAATTCAACTCTATTATTTGGTTTAATTGAATTGATTTTCATAAATATATTTATGGCTAGGGGGATTCAATAGTAGTATTTTCATCATCAATCCTTTTTGCACAACACTCAACCTCTCTCTACTTTTCAGTTATTAAGTTAACTATCTTTAATTACAAAACTTAACAAAACTATTGATTTGCTAAACAGCAGTTAAAATGTGCTTTAGTACTTGGCCTTGTCCCCAGTGGAACGATAACTCACTCACTACTTTATTACTTGAGCGACCCGTGCACTTGCGATATTGCAATAGCATAGGTTCGTGCTACCACAAGACCAATTTAATTTTATTGGATCTAGTTAAGCCATAATAAATTTAATTTAGGCCTCTAATTAGAATCAAGTTTAATTTGGCTCCTTTCAATTGGAGTTATGTTCAATTTGAGCCAAAATTAAGGGTCTACAATTTTTCTCTTGCTTGAACGATTTGAGACTTCAGTATAAGAGAGTGAAAAGCAATGATACAATGTCTAAATTTTGCACCAAGAATCTGCAAAACAAAAGAAAGAGACAAACAAGAAAGAATCCAAAGGATAAACACCTTAAGGTGAGGAACCATTTAGTATCGATATCAAATCGCTTAATGACTATAATATCTCAACAGGCCATTGGGCAACTCTAATATCCAAAAGGATTTATCGAGCGACTCTAATATCTCGATGAAACCACTAAGTGACTCTAATATCTTGGTGTTGATGAACTTAAATTGGTTTGAGTTCTAGACCCGAGACTGGATTTTAATTCTCGACTCAAAACTGGATGTGGGTTCTCGACCCGAGACTGTATTTGGATTCTTAACCCGAAACTAGATTTGGATTCTCGACCCTAGACTGGATTGGGTTCTAGGCCAGAGACTAGATTGGGTTCTTGACCCTAGACTAGATTTGGGTTCTAGACCCGAGATTGGATTTGGGTTCTCGATCCTTGATTGGATTTTGGGTTTTGGACCCAAGGCTAGATAGGGTTCTGGAACCGAGACTGGATTGGTTTCTCGACCATAGACTAGATTTTATTGACCTTTTATTATTTGAGAGTTCTGGCTTCCTTCTGGCCGATTGTTCCTTACTTTAATGGACTATGGGCCTTCACCTTTCAAAATGGATCTTCATCCTTGGACATCGGGTCTTCACCCTTCAAAATGGATCATCATTCTTGGACATTGGGTCTTCACCCTTCAAAATGTATCTTCATCCTTTGTACATCAGGTCTTTATTGACTTCAGCTCTTCTAGCTGGACTAATTTTTTATCTTTTGCATCTTCATTCTATTGGGGTTCTTACTTTCTTGTTGTTTTGTTCTTTTTCTTCTTCCTTTTGCAAAAAAATTAGCTATTTTTTAGCTGGCCCTTATATTCTCTCTTTGCCCTCTGCATGACAAAATATTGAAAGTGAGTCAGAAAATATTTTGTATACATATAAACTCAATAATTGAAAGGAGAAACTTTGCCCTTGTGTAGGGTCAAACTAATGCTTTTTTTCTATGCAAGCTTTGATTGATGTTTGTGTATTGTCTAGTTCCTTGTGCAAGCATGCATCTCCATTTTTGTAAAGTGACTAGATCTTCCTCAAGCAATAGGCCTTCCATTTTTGTCACCCTTCATGTTTGCTTCACAGAGTATCTGCTGTATATTTTGACAAAGAATGGATAATGAAATACAAAGCAATGCACTATGATATGCTTATGTATGCATGATATGCACGAATAATACTTACAGTGGTTCCATTGACTCACAAACTGAGGTGATCAACTGAAGTGCTCCCATGGATTCCTTCCAGATGCTCATTTAGATCATGCATTGGAATGACAAAAGACTTTACAATTATGGCTTTTATCTTTAAAATGTTGAAAACATGAGTGGTGGAGCCCAAGCAGCATAGTCAGAGACACATCCATTTCAAACTATGATTCAGCATAATAGTTGGTAGCTTCTTTATAACCTTGCCAATAATAATTTTGTTTGCCCAATGTGTCCTTCGAGATTCAATGGTGCAACATGCTTCCCTTAACTTAAATATTTATGCAACAAGAAAATAGTTTTTTTTTTTATATCAAATGTTGACTTTGACAAATTAGTGTCATTGTACCTCAGGATTCCATTTTCCAAATTAACATATCTATAATATAACAACCCTAGTTACCGTACTAAACTTGGGAATCTTTTCCATTTAAGCAAGAACTATTGTACTTTAGATAGGCACATACACATTACTTGGCTAAAGGTCTCATTGAGTTTAAATATTGTCTATCTCATATGCATGCTTATTCAAACTATCTCCACTAATAGATTCTACCTACCAATAGAGATCAACAGGTATTTAATAGGCTTGAAATGGGGTATATAAGGGACATGGATTAAGAGAAGGCCATCTTTGAGCTGGAGCATATGTGATACCATTGACAAACCTTAACACCACAATCTTCTTGTTGTATACCGCTATAGGTTCCATTTTCAACTTCCGCGCATCATTTCCTTCTACCTTCATGAAAATGTAAAGCTTGAATGTCCTTCCATTTTTTTTTGCAGAAATCTAGATCCAATCAGTACTATCTTGATCTTTAGACCATCCTTTTTATTTCTCTTTTATTCCATCCTTTTCCCTTTTAGAATATCAAGTCTATGACTTTCAAAATTACAGACCTGGAGCTAAGATGGAGAAAATGAAAGATGGTCTTTCCATTATGTATTTGAGTCTTTAGCTGGGCTGGACCAATTCAAGTCAATTAATCCTCATAAACTAAGCGGACATATCATTCTTGCTTTAGGTAAAAAAAAATTTGGTTGGCTTTCTGAATCGCCTTTTTGGTTTTTTTTTTCTTTTTTTTCTTCTTCTTTTTCTATTACTTTTTTCTTCTTTTTTTCTATTACTTTTTTCTTATTTCTTTCTTTTCTTTTTTTCCTTTTCTTTTTTTAGGTCCTTGACCTAAAAGAGTTATCTTGTTTGTACCATTTTATACTTTTGTCTATGAATGGGGTAAGATGAGTCCACTTTAGTGAGGATGAATCCTTCGTTGCCTTGATGTCATTTTGTGATATTAGGTCTAATTTAGGTGACCTCAACTATCTCTATAGTCTTGACTATATATCCTTCTCTTTAATCTTCTTTCCCTTTTGTTCCTTAGTGATCATCAGACTTGCCATAAGTATCACAACAGCTCAGGGTAGGTTATTGGGTTTACAAGCTAATGAAAATCAAGCTAAAATCTCAAGAAGGCTCAAAGGGACAACTAGGAATTGATATTTAATAGGGCTGATACTAGTTTTTGGTTTACCAAACAACGCCTAGATCATCATCACTTAAATAAGCAGAGTTCAATTTTGCCTCCAAAGTTCATCGAAGCATGTTTTAAGATTGACTAAGACCTAGACAAAGGTCATTATGTTGGAGCCCTCTCTAAGTAAGCACACACAACTCTATGCTATAGAACAATTCCCTCACCCAATAAAGTTATTCGAACCATGATGCATAGATACACTAATTCATGAATATCAAGATTGTAATACCCCGATACTCTATATAAGTACCATACATATACCTAATATACATACAGTAAGTATATAAAGTATAGGGATGTCACTACTCAAAATCCATTAAACACCTTTGCCTTTACCAAAATTTAGGTTATAAATTTAAATACAATCTTATTAAAATAAAATCTTGATTAACTTGTACATGAATGCATCACCTTCTAGTTGGTCTCGAGCTACACTTGCCCTCTTCGTGACATAGTGGTTTGACTACAGCTCCAACACCTACTCACCTGCGCGATCAACGTAACCGCGCTAAGCTCGAGAGCTTAGAAGTACAATTAAATATTAAAATATAATTTACAAAAGAATCATACCTCATATTTTTAGCATCATGTTCTATTGTTCTCTTATCCCGTTTTTCCTTTCTCAATGCATTCTTCATATATTCCCACTAATCTCATAAATTATACACATATTTATATAGAATATTCACAAAAGGATACATACCATTTCTATCTCATATACATATTACATGTCATATGATACTTTTAGAATCACATATTTCAACATAGCTTCTCAAACCATATCTCTTTTCAATAATTTATTATTGCAATATTATCAATACACACATTACATATCATACTTAATAACATTATTTTATTCACAATTCAACAATCATGAATCACATCTCCAACAAAGGCAACCATAGATCT
The DNA here is from genome assembly GCA_947685225.1 of Garcia nutans. Taxonomy (NCBI): domain Eukaryota; kingdom Viridiplantae; phylum Streptophyta; class Magnoliopsida; order Malpighiales; family Euphorbiaceae; genus Garcia; species Garcia nutans. Next base: position 21,343,119 of record CANTUV010000007.1, on the reverse strand, counting down.
CGTTACTCATTTATTTCAACATTTGTATATCACATTGACAACAAAGACAGACTCGGGCCCAAAAGACACTAATATGGCATTCAATTTTCAGAGTTAATGCTTTGGTTTTGTTATCACATTTATCAATATCATAATCCCAACTAGGCTTCAAGGATTAGGTTCAACCAAGCTTCAAGGGGAACAAAGCATGCTAAGTATCAACCCAACTTGGCTTCAAGAACCAACCCAACCTAGCTTCAAGGGTTGTAACATCTCAATTAGGCTTCAAGGACTAGACCCAACCAAGCTTCAAGGGGAGTAAAACATATTAAACTTCAACCCAACTTGGCTTCAAGGATCAAGCCCAACCTAACTTCAAGAGATTGTTACTATCATTAGGCATGCCACCAACAACAAACTCTGAAAATGGAATAACACATTAGCCACACAATTCATTTATTATTTCATTATCATTTCCATTCTCAATTCTCATCATCATCTAGGCAAACATGCCTTATTTCTTTCAATTGAATCATCATAGCCAATCACAATGGCTTCACAGCACATTTGAATAATCATAGCCAATCACAATGGCTTCTCATCTCATCAATCTCAATTCACATTTCATCTTTCATCACAACATCACATCTTTCATATTTCATAGCACATACATTTCATATTTCATCATTGATATATATATACATAACCATTCATCATTCAATTACATATATAATCAATTGCATTATCATACATTTTGAGCACCCATCCTATCATTCACATCATACTAATCATATCTTCACATCTTTCACCTTTCATAACACATACATATTGAATGCTTTCACATTTCATATATTTCATTATATCATCATATCTTTTACATTTCATATTCCCTCATTGATATATTTATAGCAATTTACATTATTCACATGCATCAACACTATAATAGATTACTTAATACATTTATAACCAAATGTGTTAAGGTCCAAAGTCATATAAATATAAGCAATCAAATAGAATTTTATACTTACCTTAAAGATAATTCACATCCATGCATACACTTCCTCTTTCAAATATTCTTTACCATTTAAGTTAAGGCAATCCAACCTCTTCATAACCTAATTCAAAGGAATAATACACACTTATTTACAAATAAACATAAATTCCAATACAATGATTCACCTATTGGTCCCATACTAGGCCCTTAAATCACAATTCACAAGCCAATATCAACATTTAGGTCCACACAGTCGTGGCTTCCCAATCCCCACGACCGTGGGATCCAACACGGTTCTGTCCATTTTTCATTACAACCCCCACGGTCGTGGCCTTCAAGGGCCACGGTAGTGGCATTGAAGACTCTTCTGTTCAATTAAAATTCATGAAGACACAGTCAACCTTGTAACCCCACGGTCGTGGCCCTCATTTGCCACGGCCGTGGCATCCAATCCGGGACTGTTTTCTGAAACAAACTCAAGTATTTTGCATTTTAAACCAATCCATATGAATACAAACATAATCAAACTCTTCCTTTCTTCTAAAAATTGAGTTAAAGTTCAAATCTAACATATAAAGACTATTTTGCACTCATCCATCTACTTAATCAATACTTACAACTTCCACTGTCATCACACCTTAATCATATCAAATATCAATTCAATCAATAGAAATCAACACAAAGAAAGGGCACTTACTTGGATTCTTTACCCAAATCTTCAATATCCACTTGCAAATCTCTTGATATCCTTTAAATCTTTGGTGTAAATAGAAGCAAAATCACCTTTCTCTCTCTAGCTTCTCTCTCTCTCTCGTCCAAGAAGAAAAGAAGAAGAAGAAGAAGAAGAAGAAGAAGAAAGAAAACATTTTTTCCTCTTTCTTCGTTCTTATCTTCTATAAATATAATAATAATAATAATAATAATAATAATAATAATAATAATAATAATAATAATAATATAATTAAATCTCCACCACACACAATTCCTTTTGACTTTCTTCTTCTTTTTCTTTTTGTCCTTATTATCATTATAATTATAATTAATTGATTATATATATATAACTCACTTTTCCTACACCAATTTATATCCCATGTATATGTGATGTATATGTATATGTCTTTTATATTGTAGTTATATTTCCCATATATACATATACATTAAATCCAAATACAATAATAACTCCAAAACTTTTAGGGTATACCTTGGGATATTACAAAGATAGACTCGTCATTGGTTGAGCACTAAAATGAATGAAGTCCAATTATAAAAAATTTAATGAAATTAATTTATTCAAACATTCTTAATTTGAAAACATAATTTTTCCAGAAAACACCAAAAGAAGAAAATGAAACAAAAGCCAAACATGCCAAGGGAAGTTTTATTGAGTTGGAGTAAAAAAAACTTCATCCATTTAGGCATATCAAGGGCAATGGTCATCACTTCCTCATCTACAGTTGGTCCAAGCTTGCTTAGTAGCACCTCTTTTTAGCAGTTCCTCTATCTACATCTTGAAAAGATGATAAGCTAGAACTTTCTTTTATTCCTCCCTATATCTTGAAGGTTGCTGGCAGTGGCACTCTTTCAAATTTAGGCAAAGAATTGCTCTTGGTACCGGGCTTATCCAGGTCAGGTAGCTTACTGTTGTCAATAAGCTCTTGAATTTCATGTCTTAATTAAGCACATTTATCTGTCTCATACCCTTTCATTTGATGGAATTGACAAAAGGCCTTGGCATTAAAGTTTGATGGCAAAGAATCATGTAATGGTCGAAGAGTCAATAGTTGTAACAACCCTTTCTTCTATATCTTGTTATAACCTAAGACATAGGTTTCCCTAGATCTAAAAACTATCTTTTTTTTCCTTGACCAATTGTTGCATTGACATCCACTAACTTTTGTGTACTCTGACAGCCAGAATGATAATTCCCCCTCTCATTCTTTCTTCCAGAAAATGTCTCTTCTCTCTTTCCTATTTTTCTATTTGCAAACCAGCTTGGAGAAGATCTTTGAAATCCCTTATAAGGATGTGTGATAGTCTCTCATGAAGATTAGGCATAACACCTCTCACTATCATTCTAATTTGGTCAGACTCATTGGGCCTCTTTTGGAAAAGAGCATCTTTATTTCTCCATATCTTCACATAGTCAACAAAATTCTCATTTTGTTTCTACCTTATCGACTCTACCTCCATCAAAGTAACTTGTAACTTGGCATTGTACCCATACTATTGGATGAAGACCTTATACAATGAATCCATTCCTTTTGAGTTCTATCCTCTAAAGTGTTGAACTAATTCTGCACAACAGGATCCAGCGAAAGCATGAAGTACCTTAGAGTTTGAGCTTTAGTAGCCCTAGCAAACTGCAAGGCTGTGATGTATTACTTGACATGTAGATGAGGATTGCTAATTCCATCAAACTTAGCAAAAAAAAGGCATCTTGAGCTTATAAGGGACTTCCTCATCTTGTTCAAACAACTTTTCCACCTCCGACATCTCTTCAATTTTTAGCTTCTTTTAAAACTTCTCCAAATCAGCAATCATCTTCTCTACTTCTGAAGTTTTAGTCTTTTCCATAGTTGATTTCTCCACAACCTTCAACTCTTTCTTCTTTTCTTTAGGATCTTAGAAGTATTGAGCCTAGTCATCATCATCATCGGAAACTACCTTGTCATCATAAAAAGCTGCCTCACCAACCTTAGACTTTCCCTTGTCCATCTACTTCTTAGTAGTAACTGATTCTTTGTCAGTGTTCTCCAAAAGTGCATCCAATTGGCTTTTTATGGTCTCGGCCAGGACCCCCTTTAGTTCTTCTATCTTAGCATTGAGGGCATCATCCACCATCTTCTGAATATGTTCATATTCCATTGCTTTTCGTGAGAAGCTAACTGAGTCGTTACTGGATTCTATATCAATGGCATAGGTTGGATTGTCTTACACTGTTAAACTACTATACTCCAGGTTTGCGAGCTAGAAAGAATCAATGCCATGCAATGCAATGCATGTATGCATGTATGAATGTATGCACAAGTAACAAACAAACAAAGATAATTAGGACGTTCCTTCCAACATTATATCACCCACACATGAATGGTGAGTCTTTTTTTCTAGGTATATGGTTAACAAAATACCACTATGGGATATCTTATTTTCAAAAAATTTACTCGGACGGTTTAATCAATAGTTGTATTCCCAAACAAAAAAGTCAGTCAATGATAATTCTCTTTAATTAAGCCTTAATCCATTGGATCAACTAAAAATAGTTTTTATGCTATATTATGGATTAAAACTAAATTAAAGGGTTTATCAAAAATAGATTTCCTTTTTGGAAAACCAACTAATGATTCATGTCATGAACAAGCCCATGATTAACAACTCTTAGTATAAATTTAGGCCCACAATTGATTTTTAGTATTCCATAATTGACCTAAATAGATGTAAACTCTTTTAAGAAAAAGTTGTAATTTTTAAATGAAGTGAAAAATAATTTTGTTTCAAAGCCCATTGTAAAAAGGTTTGTTTAAAAATTAATTTTGGGCTTTATATTTGGACCATGTGGTAGAAAAGTATTTTGGACCCATCTTAAAAGGTTTTGATGTCAAAAGACCTTTTTGAAAAAAGAGTTTAAGAATATTTTTGGTCTTTTAGCTAAAAAGAATAAAACTATTTTATGCTTAAAAAATAATTAGGTTACATAAGAAAAAGAATAAACCAAATAGGTCATGGTTCAAAATAATATATATCAATCATAATCAAAGAACAATAATTTGGGTAAAAACCTAAGGAAAGTAACTATGCTAATTACATGAGCTGTAGTCATTGGGTTGAAAAGTTTAGACTCCCATAACAAGTATATACAAAAAGGTATAAGGTTATGAGTGGTTATGCCATGCTTGATTTCCTTACCTTGAGTGAAAGTATGGTATCCCATAGATAACACAGTATGGGTTACACGGGCATCCTAACTCATGCACACAATGCAATCTAAATGATGCAATGGACAATATTACAATAAGATATAATAAAATAATATAAAGACCAATGGAATTAAATTCTCTAATCCCTAGTGGAGCGGCCTCTGTGAATGGGGATTTTTTCCCCCACTCCCATGTGGAATGGTTCTTACGACTTCGGCACTATTAGGCTCATGGCCTTAGAGAACACGAGCCTAAGCCCAGAGAAAATGGAGTCTCCTCCTGGATGGGCTGGGAAAAATAAAGGGGTAGTTGACTTAATTCCTAAGGAATCCCCAACACTTTATTGGGTTTGAAAAGTTGGTATGTGTGGAGAATGTGAGAATGATTCAGCACACCCACGACGCCCGGTTCATTGGAACTGACCTCCTTTTCATGTCTAAATATTATTAAATTCTTGGTTATTACAACATTGTCCATATTACACTTAATTATAAAAATAAATAAACATCCATTGCATTAAATTGAACCAACCAATCAAAATGGGCACTCAACCAAGGATGGAAACATGCCCTCAAAAGCATCCAAGTCCATAAGAATAAATAAAATAGGACACCCACAAAAAGGTAGAAATATGTCCTTTATAAAGTTCTAAAGTTCATAAAATAAATTACATAATTAAAAATAATTAAGACTGGAAACAAGCCTTTTAGATACCTTAAAATTCAAATAAACAAATATAGTTCAATTAAAATAAAATGAGTAATAAAACAATCAAAATGCATCATTCATCAGAAAAGCATGCAACAATAAATCAAATAACCCAATCTAGGTTATCATCTTAAACTAGGCATTAAACATATAAAATTAGGGTTTGACATGTGAAATTAGGGTGCTTTGGTACAAATTTGGGTTTTAAGTTTTGTAATGCTAGATTAGGGTTTTTAGTATAAAAATTTAGGGTTTAATATGCAAACTAAGTTAAAACATGTAAAATTTTAATATTGGAAGATGAAATAAGGCTAAACATATAAAATATATTTTAGACAATGCAAGATTAGTGTTTAATGTTTCAGATCAAATAAAAATCTAAGGTTATAGTGTATGAAATTTATTAATTTGGTGAAACATCACAATATGTCTAATTCACGAACCACTAGAAGCTTAAAAAAATAATAGAATCTTACCTATGAGTGGGGATTTTCACCCCCCACTCCCATGTGGAATGGTTCTTATGACTTCGGCACTGTTAGTCTCAAGGCCTTATATAACACGGGCCTAAACCCGTAGTGTTAACCAAACCCTCCTATTTTTTTTTTATCTTAGGCAATCAAATTGAATTTACCTAACACTTGCACCAAGTTTCATTTTGCAAGAAGTTATAACCTTTGAAGGAAATATGAAAGTCTGATCGGACCACATAGAAGACCGACCGGACCATTGATGATCAAATGAGTCAAAAAGACATAAGGTTTCTCGGTGGAGAGTACTTTCAAAATCTCACCATATCACATTAAGTCCGACCGGCCCATATGTCATACCAACTGGACTATTGAATGAGAAAAAAGCTAAATCACACAGAAGGATTCACGGTCAGAAGTACTCCCATTTTCTTAGAGTACCACATAAGTCTGACCAGACTCAATGATATTTTGACCGGACCATAAAAGCCAATTTTCTCCAAAATATCCAATAGGTTTCCCGGTTGAAAGTATGCCCAAAAATTGGATGGACCAAGGAAAGTCCGACCGGACCTGATGCAAACAGGCCAGACTATTTAAAAATTACCCAAGTTAGAAGCCGTTGGATCTCCACTCAATAAGTGGAAGCCACATGGACCAACCGTTGGAAGAGCATTAAGCAAATTTTAAATTACTCTGACCAGGCCATATATATTTCTACCCGGACCACTCTACTTTCGACTGGACCTTTTGACCTGGAAAATGTTCTAATCTCCTATAGTATCTTCTTTAAAAAAAAGAGAGAAGAGAAAGAACTGGGAGTTGGCGCCTGGTTGTTTGCTTACCAAGCGATCCTAGCTTTTCGCTCTTCTCCTTACAGTAGCTTAAAAGCTCCTCATGTTGGTCCCAACATCAAACGGCTAATTCTTGACTTAAAGGCTATAAATACCTTATGTAACTTCATGTTTAAGTAGTTTTTGATTTGTAATAGCCTTCTTGAACATCTTTCTTTGTTTTGCATCAAAATCACTTTTTGTATTAATTGAGTGTTGGGTGTGAGCATTAAATATCATCTTAAGTTTTAGCGTCACATCCGTGATTTTGAAAATATAAAATTTTATATATACTCAATTTATATATCTAGAGTATATATAACATATACATATGGTATATTAATTGTATATGCTGGATTAATACATTACATACTTAATATATTTAATACACATATAAGGTACATTTGATGTATATATAAGATACACATTACTTATGCATATGTGTAATATCCTAAATTTTTTTTGAAAACTTCTAATTTTTCAAAATTTAATAAAATAAATTATAATTTAAATGGATAAATTAAATTAATGGTTTTAAATAAAAAAATGAAGGAATTTTAAATGAAAAAGTGGAATATATATGTGATATATAGGTAAAATATATATAACATATAAAAGTCAACACTTTTTAAAAGAAAAGTCAAAGTAAAAGGGTATTTTGGTAATTAAATCTTAGAAATTTAAAATTAATAAAATAATTCAAAAATAAATAATTTTGGATGGAAGATAATATTTTGGGGTTTTAATTAAATAAATAAATAATTAATTAATTAATTAAAAATATATTAAAATAATAATATATATAAGTTGAAAATGTGAGAGGGATTTGCTTCTTTCAAACTCATTTAATTGAAATATTTACAAAGTTTCAAGCGGATTTTTAAGGTTATTCTCTTTAATTAGTAAATTTACTCACTTTTTCTTTGAATTTCCATGAAAGTTTGAATATGTGTGTTTTGGAATTTTGAAGTTCTAAGATTTAATTATCTATTTGGATATGGATGAAGTTATTTTAAGGGATTAAGAATGATTTTAAGGTTAGATTTAAGAAATAGTTGAATTTAAGTTGAGTTTGGTGAAGAGAGAGATTTTAGGGTTATGGAACATTTGAGTTTTTGAAATCATGAGTTTTAATTAGGTAAATTGGTTTCAAATTTGTTCTTTTGATGCATAAACAAGGATTTTAAAATCAAATAATGGATTTAGTTAAGTTTGGATCGAGTTTGAAGATGGTAGTATTGATTTAGGATTTTAGAAAAGTGATTTTCTAAAGTGTTTGAATTGTGTGATTTTATTTGTTTAAGAATGTTGTTTAGTGTTAAAAGTGATGAATATAAGCTTGAAATGACTAATGGATTGTGTTGGAATGGAAAACCTTCAATGGGAGAAGGCTATGCCATTTTAGGATTTTGAGCATAAGCATGTGGTTAATTAATGTAATTGGTTTAAACATGCTAAAACATGTTTCTAATGATGTTAATAAAGTTAAAACACTAATTAAAATGCTTGATATGGTTTTTCAATGTTAAAGTGAGGTGAAGCTTAATTTTGGCATTTAGTTTAGAGTGATGTTTAATTATGGTTTGATGTTGAGAATACCTTAGAATGTGATATTAAATGATTATGTATGATCACATTTGGTATAGGCATTGAGGGAGGTTGATTTGCTTCATCCAAGTGGTGAAGGGCAAGTTGGAAGGATAGGATTGGAGGTTGTGCTAAGCTTGCTTTGGGTTGCTAGTGGAGGTACATACAAACTTTGAATATATTATTTATATTTGCATGACATTTGGGCTTAAAACATTTTGGTTGGAAAATGTGTTAAGTTACTTGGTTCATTGATTGAGTATGAATAATGTGCTATGACATTTGTAATGTCATATATGTGTAAATGCATTGTGAAAAGCCATTGATAATGGCTAAATTGTGTAGAATGTGAAATATGTATATTATGTGAAAATACCCAAAGTAATTGGGTAATGTGTTGTGAATGCAAAAATGAGATATGTGGAATAATGAAATGAATTGATATTGATAAAAATGAGAAAAATAACAAAAGTGAGAAAAATGAGAAAATAAATGTGAAAATAAGGCAATGTACCTAGATTGAATATGTGACAATGAGAAAGAGATTAATAATGAGAAAAATGAAAAAATGAAAAAAAAATAAGAAAAAGATGATATAATAAGGCAATGTGCCTAGTTTGATCATGAGAAAATGAGAAAAGTTTTGATAAAGGAATTATGAAAGAATTTGATAATAAGAAATATGAATAAATTGTGTGCCTAGTATGCTATTCAATTTTCAGAGTTCTGGGTTTGACGGCATGCCTATGATTGCCTATGGGCTAAACGCTGGAATGGTGAAAAGACTGGCTCGTAAGCCAGGCCAGCTGATAAATATGATGTTTTTGGGGTGAAAAGACTAGGTCGTAAGCCTCAAAAACTGTAGCAGTCTAGCCTGGTTGAGGACCAAGATACTGGGACCTAAGGGTCTAGCCGGGTTAAGGTCCAAGAGACTGGGGTTGTTACATTATCCATGGATATATTGCCTACGGGGCTAGACACATGGTGTCATTATGGACCAAAGCAGTAACTCTGAAATTTTTCGAAACCTAATTCAATTAGATTTTGGTTTCCTTTTCTTATTAAATATTATATGCCGTGAGCAACTAGAAAAAACCATAAAAAACTTTTATAAATAACAACACAAAAAGGAAGGAAAAGGAAGGAGAAATAAGGAGAAACATTGGGGGAGAATTGCAAACCGAATCTGTGAAGGAAAGGCAGCAAATCAATTTGACTTTTTAGAGCAACAAGCAAAGCATTAACAATGAATCAAAGGCTACAAGTGCCTTTGTTTTTATTCATCCAAGAAGAATTATTTTTGGAGGAATTAACAAAAGGAGGTATGTATTAAATTTTTTTTTCATAGTAGCTAAACATCTCATTCTTTCTTTTATTTCAAAAACTTTAAAAACTCAATTCACTTTTTCTAAGGTTTAAAAATCTTAATTCGTTGATTTTTTTTTTCCAAAAAAGCTTAAAATTATTAGTTTTATTTCTTCAAAACCCCTAAATTAAAGTTTGTTTTCCAAATTTTCTAAACCCAAAATTGAGTTTTGCTTCTTTCCAAAAGCTTTAAAAATATCTTCTTCTTTTTTTTGCTTTATAAACTTTAAATCGTTGGTTTACTTTCATAAACTCCATAAAATTATCAAATTGATTTTTAAATTCTAAAATTTAACTCATTACCCGAAACCCTAATCCAAAAATCCTAAAACCCTAATTTAATTACAAAAACCAAAACAATGAACCCTAACTCCTTTAAAACCTTAAACCCTAATTTTTCTAAATTTTAATTCTTTAAAACTTTAAAAAAATCATATAAACATAATTTTAGACAGTAAGCTCAAAATAACAATTCATTAATCGTGAATCACAAAACTTAATGTTTTAAAGTGTCCAAACCCTAGTTTCATGAATTCACCATTCAAACCTTAATTTGTTTAATCAAAAAGTCTTACCAACCTTTTCAAATATAAAACCTGAATCTATTTTAATTCCTTAAAAAAAAGTCACAGTAGCCTAATTCTATGAATTCCAAAACCCTAACACATGAAATAAAGAACCCTGAATGGAAACAGTAACTATAATTTGGATTTTTATTTGCTTTATTCAATTCTATATTTGATATGTTTTGATTTATTTTATATGCTTTAATTTATTTAAGTTCAATGCTTGGTTTAATTTTTTTTTATCATGGATGGATATTTACTTTCTATTGATATTTAATACCTTTGATGAATGATTTATTTATGATGAATGAGTATTTACTTTTATCAATTTATTTAGATTTTCAAATGTTGTAAGAGGTATGTTTCCACTTGGTGGGTACCTCATTAGTTAACATCATGTAATTTAATTTGCTTTTCTATTTTAGAACCTATGTAAAGGGCATGTTTCTACCTTTCGGTGGGTGTCCTATTTAGGCATGTGATGTAAGGACATGTTTCCATCCTTGGATGGGTGTCCATTTATTTGCTTTGTTTGGACATTGCTTTGATTTTTATATAATGATGCTTTCTTTTAATTATTGTGTGTAATATGGATAATGTTGTTATATTTAAGAATCTTATAATATTCAGACCTGTAAAGGAGGCCGGTTCCAATGAACCGAGCATTGTAGGGGTGCTAGGCCATTTCTCACCTTCCCCACACGTACCCAACTTTCCGAACCCATTAAGGGGTTGGGGATTCCTTAGGAATCGAGTCATCCACCCCTTTCTTTTTTTCCAGCCCGTCTGGGTGGCGACTCCATTTTCTCCGAACCTAGATCCGTGTTCTCTAAGGCCCCGAGCCTAACAGTGCCGAAGTTGCAAGAACCATTCCACCGGGAGTGGGGGCAAAAATCCCCGCTCACAGTGGTGACTCCACTGGGGACAAGAGAAGTTGATTCCATTGGTCTTTATATTATTCTATTCTTTCTTATAATGATATTATCCATTGCATCATATTAGATTGCATCGTGTGCGTGAGTTAGGATGCCCGTATTACCCATGTTGTGTTATGTAAGAGATACCATACTTTCACTCAAGGTATGGAGATCGAGCATGGCATAACCACTCATAGCCTCGTACCATTTGGTATATACTTTCTATGGGAACCTAAGCCTTTTAAACCCAAAGACTAAAGCTCATGTAATTGGCCTAGTTACTTTCCTTATGTTTTACCCCAAATGCATGTTGTTTGACTTTGTTTAGTTTATCTTAGTCTAAATCATGGCTTATTTGGTTTGTTCTTTTTCTAATATGACCTAAGTATATTGTAAGCTCAAAGTCTAAAAGACCAAAGATATTTTCAAAATTTTTTAAGATGGTCTTTGGACATAAGACTTTTCTAAAAACAAATAAAAAATTCTTTGGCCCATGGCCCAAATACTAAGCCCAAAATCCATTTTTCTGAAATCTTTTACAATGGGCTTAGAAACAAAATTATTTTTGCCCAATCTTTTCTTACAAAGAGCTTGCAAAATATTTAGGCCAATTAGGAAATACCAAAAATCAATTGTGGGCCTAGTTTACACTAAGAATAAATCAACCATAGGCTTGTTTTTTGGCATGAATCATTAGTTACCTTTTTCAAGTGAGAAATCTATCTATAATAAACCTCTTAATTTAGTTTTAATCCAATATAGCATAAAGGCTACTTTAGTTGGATAAATGGATTAAGACCTAATTAATGAGAATTATTATGAACTGATTTCCACTTTCAAAAATATAACTATTGGTTGAAACGTCTGAGGGAATTATTCGAAAGCAAGGTACCCCATGTTGGTATTTTGTTAACCATATACCTAGGAAAAGAGACTCGCCATTCGTGTGTGGATGTTATAAGGTTGGAAGGAACGTCCTATTTGTCCTTGTTTGTTAATTATTCATGCATACATACATACATGCATACATTTGCATCTCATATCATTGATCCTCTCTAGCTCACAGCCCTGGATTATGACAGTTCAAAAGCTTACAATAATCCGACCTACGCCGGAGATGAAGTATCTAGCAACGACTCAATCACTTGCTCACCAAAAACAATGGAACCCGAACAAATTCAAAGGATGGTGGATGAGGCCCTCAACACCAAGATGGAAGAAATAAAAGAGGCCCTAGTTGAGACCATGAAGAACTAGTTGACTGTAATTTAGAAAATCATGCCGAGGCATCTTCTAGCACTAAGAAGCCAAGGGACAAAGGGAAGACTAAAGTTAGTGAAGTGGTTTTTGATGATGAAAAGGTTATCATTGATGATGATGATGATTGGACTCAATACTACCAAGATGTTCAAGAGAAGAAGAAAGAACCGAAGGTTATTGAGAAAGCAACTATTGAAAACACCGAGACATCCAATGTTGAAAAGATGATTGCTGATTTAGAAAAGAAATTTGAGAAGAAGCTGAAAACCGAAGAGATGTTTGAGATTAATAAACTATTTGAACAATATGATGAAGTCCCGTACAAGTTTAAGATGCCATCCTTTGCAAAGTACAATGGCACCGGAAATCCTCATCTCCATGTGAAGCAGTATATCATTGCCATGCAGTCTGCCCGAACTACTAAGGCTCAAACCCTAAGGTACTTTATGCTCTCATTGGACCCTGCTGTCCAAAATTGGTTCAATACATTAGATGATGGAACACGAAAGAGTTGGGATCTACTTTACAAAGCCTTCATCCAACAGTATGGATATAATGTTGAGTTAGAAGTTACCTTAATGGAAGTGGAGTCCATTAGGCAAAGGTCGAATGAGAATTTTGTAGATTATGTCAAGAGATGGAGAAACAAGGCTGCTTTACTCAAGAAGAGGCCCGATGAATCCGATCAAATAAGGATGATTGTGAGAGGGGTGTTGCCTAGTCTTCGTGAGAGGATGTCTCATACACTCATCCGCAATTTCAAAGACCTTCTTCAAGCTGGTTTGCAAATTGAAGAATGGGAAAGGGAGAAAAGCCATTTTTCAGCAAAAAGGAACGAGAAAGGGAGCTATCAATCTGGTAGCCAAAGCATGCAAAAGGCCGTCGGTGTTAATGCTACTAACCAAGGAACGAGGAGACAATTTTCGAAATTGGGAAAACCGATGTCTTGGGTTCTCAAGAAGCTTCAAAGAAAGGGATTGCTACAACCCTTAAATCCTCGTCCTTTGCCTAACCCTCTCCCACCTAATTTTGATACCAAAGCATTTTGTCAATTTCACCAAATGCAAAGGCATGACACGGATAGATGTGTAAGGTTGAGACATGAGATCCAAAATCTAATTGATAATGGGAAGCTACCCGAGCCCAACAAGCCAAACACCAAAGACAACCCATTACCAAAATTCAATAGGGTACCACCACCAGCAACCTTCCTGATTGGAGGAGGTTTACATGAGGACTTTGTCATGTCTTCCTTTCAAGATGTGGATGGAGAAGCAACCAAAGAAGAAGAGGTATTTGGTGAAATTAAACAATCTATGATGGGTGGAGAAGTATCAATTTGTGTTGTCAACGGGTTTTGGGATTCAAGAGATAGTGATGAGGATATTGTATCCAAGAAGGAGGAGTGGACTTGGTCCGAGCCCGAAGAAGATGAGGTGATGAACACTAGATCCGGTAAGCCTTATGCAAGGCCACTGCCTAAGGAGGTAGAAAATAATAAGGGAAAGGAAGTTGAAGTAGAAGAAGATGATGCTGTGCTCAAGCAATTGAAAAGAACCCAAGCGAGTGTTAGCATTTGGGACTTATTAGCTACTTCTAAAAAGCACCGAGAGACTATGGCCAAAGCCTTAGCTAGCATGTCAATTTCTACCTCCACAACACATAAGGAGTTGATCAATTTCATAAAAATTGGAGAAGTGATGAAATGTGAAGAGGTTCAAGAAAAAAGTGAAGTTAATATAGGAACAGTTTCTTTTTCGGATTCGAATTTATCGGAGGAGGGGAGAGACCACATCCGCCCTCTCTTTATCAAAATAGAATTCAAGGGGAAGAGGACTCCTTGTGTAATGGTTGACGATGGGTCCGCCATAAATGTTTGTCCACTTAAGATATTGCCAAAGCTAGCCATGTCAACAAGAGATCTAAACCCGACTGAGGTAACAATTTGTGCTTATGACAACACTAAGAGGCATGCCGAAGGGACCTTCAAAGCGGCTATCAAGGTTGGTCCAATTGAATCTATTGTTGAGTTTGTTGTTTTAGACATACTAGTTGCCTTTGCCTTACTCTTGGGGCGACCATGGTTTCATCCTCTTGGTGGAGTTCCTTCCACCCTTCATCAAAAGATCAAGTTCCCCAACGGAAATGAGACAGTGGTCATTGAAGCTAAAGATAATGAGATTGTTAACGCTCTAATGTTTGAGAGGCCTCTCAATGGTTTTCAAGTATCTGTAATTTATGATGATGAAGTAGTGGACTCCAAAGTCTTGAATATGATGAAGAACATGAACTACCTTTCTGGAGCTGGTCTTGGAAAGGGTAAGGCCGGTTTGACAAAGTTGCCAGATTTTAGAACTCAAGCTTCCAAGAAGGGGTTGGGATATGATAAAGATAACGATATCCAGCCAAAGAAGAGTGAGAAGATGAGTTTCCCACCATTTGAAGAGATCTTTGTCAAGGCTCCAGATATGGGACCACTCCAAGGAAAGCCCAAGCTGATCATGTTCATGGGTAAGTTGATTCCAGGTTTTGAAATTTTTCAGATGTTGCCAAGCTAGTGGAGCAAGTGAAGAAAGAGCTCACCCTGCCAACCAGCAAAGAATCTGATTCAAAAGAGAAGAATGAAGCTGTGTCAAAAGCTGAGAAGACTCCAGAGGAGATTGCTGCCCTGGTCGAAGAAAAGTTTGAAGACATCCTGCTTTATGATTCTGAGAATAATGATTTTGATTTTGATTTTAATTTGTCTGCTTTGTATGAGGATGATGATGTTTTCTTTTCCAAAATGAATGCAATAAAGTTTGATTTTGCTTACTTGTGTGATGTTTCTCCTGATGGTTGCATACATTCAAATAGCAGTTACATGAGCATCTTTAATATTAATTATGTTAACACACGATCATTAAATTTGGGAACAACTGAAAATCCTAAAAATATTAGCATAGCATCTGACCTTACTCCTGATCAGAGAGAGAGATTTGAAAAAATATTCAAATAATACGAAGAAGTGTTTGCCTGGTCATATGAAGATATGCCGAGGATAGATCGAGACATAGCCGAGCATCATATTCCTACTTACACTC
Source organism: Garcia nutans (assembly GCA_947685225.1). Taxonomy (NCBI): domain Eukaryota; kingdom Viridiplantae; phylum Streptophyta; class Magnoliopsida; order Malpighiales; family Euphorbiaceae; genus Garcia; species Garcia nutans. The sequence goes on along the minus strand of CANTUV010000007.1, from coordinate 21,327,446 downwards.
ACATAAAACCTGTCAAACAAAAGCTTAGGCGATTAAGACCTAAGTGGGTTGAATTGGTTAAAGAAGAGGTCACTAAGCAAATACAAGTGAAGTTCCTTGAAGTGATAGAATATCCAGATTGGCTAGCCAATATAATACCCGCGCCAAAGAAATATGGAAGGATAAGGGTCTGTGTGGATTATATAGATTTGAACAAAGCTTCCCCTAAGGATGATTTTCCTTTACCTCATATAGATGTTCTCATTGATAGTGCAGCCTCTAGCTTGCTACACTCGTTTGTAGATGGATTTTTCGGATATAACCAAGTGTTAATGGCCCAAGAGGATAAAACCAAAACTGCTTTCATTACCACATGGGGTACATTTTGTTATAGGGTGATGCCATTTGGCTTAAAGAATGCCAGAGCGACCTACCAAAGGATGACCACCACACTATTTCATGACATGATGCACAAAGAAGTTGAAGTATATGTTGATGATATGATGGTCAAATTAGATACAAGGGAACAACACTTCCAAAACTTAGAATGATTCTTCGATAGAGCTTTGAAATATAAGCTAAGACTAAACCCGAAGAAGTGTGTATTCGGTGTTACTTCAGGTAAATTATTAGGACATGTGATTGGTCCAAATGGTATTGAGATTGATCCTGACAAAGTTAAAGCAATTAGGGATATGCCAGCCCCTAAGACGGAGAGAGAAGTTCAGGGATTTATCGGTAAATTACAATATATTAGCAGATTTATAGCAAAGCTCACAACAATCTGTGAGCCTATCTTTAAGTTGCTTAGAAAGAATTAGCCGGTCGTATGGAATGAAGGGTGTCAAAAGGCCTTTGATCGAATAAAAGAGTATTTGTTGAATCCACCTATTTTAAAACCACCTAAACCTGGCAAACCTCTATTACTATACTTAGCAGTAGAAAAAGAGTCGATAGGAGCCATGCTAGCCCAAATAGATGAGTCAGGGATTGAGCATGTAGTTTACTACTTGAGTAGAAAGCTCCTACCTTATGAAATTAAGTATAGTATCATTGAAAAGACCTGTATAGCCGTGGTTTGGTCTTCTAAGAAGTTGCGGCATTACTTTCATTCATATAGTGTGCAAGCAATTTCTAGGTTGGATCCAATGAAGTATTTAAGGGAGACACCCTCTTTGATTAGGAAATATGGTCGATGGTTGATAATATTAGAAGAATTTGAGATTGAATACATAACCAGGAAAACAATCAAAGGTAGAGCGGTGGCAGAATTTCTGGCCCAACAACCATTACCAGAAAGTGAAGAGGTAATCTTGGAGTTTCTAGATGAACATTTAGAAGCAATTGAAGTACAAGGGTGGAAAATGTATTTTGATGGAGCAGTAAATAGGAAAGGAGCAGGTTTGGGGGTTATACTAGAATCACCCGAAGGGGAACTTATCCCTTTAGCCAAAAAGTTGAAATTTAGGGCAACTAATAATATGGTGGAATATGAAGCTTGTATTTTTGGTTTGGAAACCCTAATGATTATGAAGGTGGATAAGGTGGAAGTTTATGGTGATTCATTGCTAGTTGTATCCCAAGTAAATGGAGAATGGGAGTTAAAAGAAGAAAATTTAAAATCATACCACCATTACTTGACCATGATGAAGAAGAACTTTAAGGAGTGTAGGTTTATACACCTGTCAAGAGAAGAAAATCAGATGGCTGATGCCCTAGCCACATTGGCTTCGGTATGGGAAAACCCTGTTAGCCTATTCCTTAAGCCTCTAATATTGACCAATTCATCAACTCCTTGCTATGAATATGAAACAATCATGGAAATTGATACAAACCATGATGCATGGTATGATACTATAAGACGATTTTTAGAGGAAAGAGAATACCCGCCGGGGGCAACAAAGAAAGAAAGAAGAGCCATAAGGAGGTGGTCATTAAAATACATCACCTTCCATGGAGAGTTATATCAAAGATGGCCTGATGGAGTGCATTTAAGATGTTTCAGAAAAACTGAAGTGGAGCGCATCATGTCAGAAATACATGCGGGAAATTACTGTCCACACATTAGTGGTTTGGCCCTAGTTAAGAAGATTATTCGACAAGGTTACTATTGGTTGACCATGGAGAGAGATTGCATTGAGTTTGTCAAGAAGTGCCAACAATGTCAGATGTATGGAAACCTGAATCACATGCCTCCTGAAGAACTGCATTCAATGTCTTCACCCTGGCCATTTGCCACCTGGGGTATCGACATTATAGGAGAGATACATCTGACAGCTTCAAACGGTCACTAATTCATTGTGGTAGCCGTAGATTATTTTTCAAAATGGGTCGAAACCGAATCTTTCAATAAACTGGGTACAAGTAAAATGGCTAGATTTATCGAAAAGAACCACATCTGCAGATACGGGGTCCCGCATAGTGTGGTATCAGACAATGGGGTACAGTTTCAAGGAGCAGTTAAGGATTTATTCTCGAAATACCAAATCCATCATCATCGATCCTCTCCTTATAGACCAAAGGCTAATGGCACCGTGGAAACAACGAACAAGACAATTAAGCAAATTCTGTCTAAGATGACCAAGACTTATAGGGATTAGTCAAAGATGCTTCCCTTTGCTTTATGGGGATATAGGACAAGTGTGTGAACACCTACTGAAATGACACCGTTCTCTTTGGTTTATGGGATGGAAGCAGTATTACCAATTGAAATAGAAATCAAGTCGTTAAGAGTAGTCTTAGAAGCTGAACTGCCTGAAACGGAATGGGTAGCAAGCAAATACACATAGTTAGCTCTACTAGAAGAGAGAAGATTAAAGGCACTATATCATCACCAACTATATCAAAAGAAGATAGCTCGGGCCTACATTATAAGAGTTAAAATCAAAAAATTTAGAGTTGGGGATTTGGTGTTGAAGCAATGTAAGCCTAATGTATCTAATCCAAGAGGGAAGTTCAGACCTAGTTGGGAAGGTCCATATGTCGTGAAACAAGTCATGAGCAAAGGTGCGGTGAAGTTGTCGGACATGGACGAGAACGAATTTAGTGAGCCAGTAAACATTGATAGGTTGAAGAAGTTTTATGTATAAAAAAATAAAAAAAAAGAAAGTGCTCACTGGGTTGAAAACCCAAAAAGGGCGGCCTAGGCAAAAGTTAGAGCAGTCTGCTAGTTCCGAAAACCCGAAAGGGTGGGCTAGGCAACAATTAGGGCTAAATGAGAGAAAATCGTCAATTAGAAAACCCGAAAGGGCTAATTGGCAACAAGAGTAATCTTGTGTGTGCTGGCTTTATGTTTGATTGTTCCCCAATTTAATAAAACAGAATTAATGTTAAAATTGTTCTATGTGCATTGTTATAAGTATTTGACAAGATATGGATGAAATAAATAAGCACAATAGTAAAGGTGATGGCAAATTATAAATGGAAAAGAAGCATCCTTTATTACTTTAATTATTTTTTCATTCTAACAATACACTTTCTAAATTGACAAATGTAAAATCTATGGCAGTCGATAAGTGTAACGTGCAGGCCAGCTTTGCCTCAGCCGATCCAAGTAGGCTTCAGTCAAGCAAGGCATGTCTAAGTTGAGAGCCAAGTCAGAATCACGAGGCTCAGCTCCATACTGACGCCCAAGTTGGCGAGGATCATAGCATGTACCTTGACGAAGAGCAGCAAGGGGAACGTACATCAAGTATGTCCGCGTGGTGATACGAGAAATCTTCCACCAAGGTACCAACCAACGAATATTGACTTTGGAGCGTGAGTGGATCCAGTCAACCCAATCAGCATATGAAGAAGCAGGATGGAGTAGCTTCCTAGCAGAATGATGACGTGGCAGGTATCTGGCAAAATCCATGGATGGAGTATCAAGCAAACGAGGACGCTCCTGAAGCCAAATCTGTGAAGAAAGAATTAAGTTAAAAAAAAGAGTCCGCTAAGTTGAAAACCCGCAAGGGCAGCTTAGGTAAAAATTAAGACAGTTTGCTGGTTCTGAAAACTTGTGTGGGCGGACTAGGCAAAAGTTAGAGCAATAAAAAGAAAAAAGAAAACCTAACTTGAAAACCCGAAAGGACAGTTTAGGTAATTACCTGAAGCAGCAATGGACTCCCAGTCAGTCTCTTTGACAATCCAGATTTAAATCAGTCTAATCCAACTAAGGTCTCAGCTAAGATCACAGGTATCGGCGACCAGCCTCCTTCCATTTGGTCCATAATATCCAATACTCATGGATCAATATCGCCGTCAGAAGAAACAAGCAAGAATTGGCCAAGCAACCAAAGACAAAGCATGCGTCCCCACGCCTTAGTAGGGGCCAAATGAGAGAGACAAAAGTCAATCAAAGGAGCAAGTAGAATTTTTTCACCTCTCATCAACCGAAGAACTTCTGGTTTTGGGATTTGAAATAACATCTACAACTTCTGTTGAGTCTTGGAAATCAATGTGGGTAACGCAATTTGTTGATTATTTGGATATCAAAGGATGGCCTCAAATTCTTCAATCAAGGGACATATTTCAAAGCCATTAATTCTAAATATCCTAGAATTCGTATTCCAAAAGGAAGCCACGGGATGTAAGAAAGATTGGTCCAATTTTACATTTTGAAAGCATTTTAAAACATCAAGTTTTGACCATGAAATTTTCTTCCAATGAATGGCATCCATATTCTTAAATAGAATTTTTATTCTTTTTAAATGATGCTCGGTCATGGTGAATGAATGAAGAAAAAGTTAAAATTGTTAAAGGGAGTCTTCACATTGAAAGAGAAAGAATTTTGATTTATGAATTAAAAATGGCATGAAGGGTGATTTATATAGAAGAAACAAACCTTTTCCAAAAGTGAAATGGAAAAGGTGATGGGAAAGGATAAGACCATATGGCATAAGGAAAGGAATTAGTGGCAATTTCCTTTACCACATTGGATTGGGTTTAGCAAATGATGTGTATTCTAAAATTATGATCTGCAGTAATGAAAAAAAAAAGGTTACAGTAAAGAGGAAAATTGTATATTTTCATTATTGCACAATATTTTACAATTGCTACAATATTTACATATCACTAAGAGGGTGGTGGTAGGTCACCAAATAAAGACTTGAAAAAATCGTCGCCTATTGGAGGAGGGGGCAAATCACTCTTCTCGAATCTACCCGAAGCGGGAGCACCAAAACCCGGCAAATTACTCATCCCGGATCACCCGAAGCGGGAACACCAAAATCTCTATTACCTTGAGGTTCTGATCCGTCATGGTCCTCATCAGAAGCAGACAAAAGGATCTCATGGTCATCAGTCTGGGGGCCTCTCGATGAAGAAGCACCAGGATCCCTCATTCCTTGAAATTGGAAGTCTCAAAAATGTTGTTCGGATTGATGATATAAACTATCAAAATGAGAAGCCTGCTGACGACTTGCAGCTAACTCTTCTTGAAGTTTCTTATTTTGTTCTTCGAGCATCCGCTGTGAGCTAAGAAGGAAAATGTTAAGAGCATACATAATCATGCATACATATAGCATAAACTATTATGAAATAAGAAACGTACCAGGTAGTTCATTTCAATGCCTTGCGGATGAGATGGCATATCTGGCGGGCTAGAATGAGCAAACAAAGGGGGCAGTAAAAGAAGGTCCAGCCTCATGATCAAATGAGCCGACAGCCTGCAGCAATCATTAAAGAGTCAAAAAAAGAAAGAAGCAGTTGCAATGGAAAAGTGGTAAAAGTTTTACTTGAGAAGTACTGGCCCCGAGATGTGGAACAGACTCCCCTGCATCTCTGTGATGTTCCTCCTCATCTCTGCCCTCATTTTCATCAGAAATCTCCAGCACACCGACAGGAGATACATCAAAGTTCAAGAGTCTTATTTGAATAAAACGGGCATAAAATGGACCCGGTAAATGGAGAAATGACTCGGCATCATAACCATACCGGGCTGACCACCATGCATCCTCTGGCATTGACATAATATTTAAAGTATATTTCGGGATTTGCATTGGAAACCTCCACTACTCTGGATCGAGAAACCATTCATAAACTCTCTCCCCTAGAAACCAGCCACTAGACACTAGGCCAGCAATAATTCGACGAGAATGTTGGAAAGACAGTGTAGCCCTCATCAAAGGAAACCAGTTTGCTCGCTTTTCTGGGCTCCACCAGGCCAAATTCACCTGCAAAAAAACATAAGGTAAGTAAAACTTTCACATAAAATTCAAAGCTTACTAATGTTATTTTACCTGATCCCATGTTAAGCGACTCAACACATAGCGGTGAGTATGCACATGATGAGAACTGGGAACATCCACACAATCGGACAACCAGAAATTTAATCTCGGATACCCTATTCTCTCTCGGGAAATATTGGGTACCCTCACGAGGTTATGTTCATATACCCATATAGTAAAGATCAAATTCATGCGAGAAAAGAGTGGAAATAACATTGGTAAAGAAAAAGAATACCTCCACAACCGCCATCAAGCCGATAAAAGACTTCTTGTTTCGGCAAAGCTTATCAATTCACCCCAACCAAAAGATGGTACCATTCTGAGATAAGAAAGGGCACTCAACACTGACAAGTGAATGGAGGATTCAGTGCTGCCTAAGATGGTCGACCCGAGCAGATATAACAAAAATCCTTGAGCGTACTGTTCAGCCGTGTCTCTACCAACCCGTCCTTCATAGTTCATCCAATAACTATGAATTGGCTTGATTTTATCTTAAAAGGCCCTTTATATGATGTTTCCATACCAATTAATTCTTGAATTTCTTCAAAAGTTAAAATATCGTTGGTCAGGGGAACCGAAGCACCATCATATCGAAGGCCGGTTATGGCAGTAAAATCGATCGGACCAATTGTCATCTCTCCAATGGGCAAGTGAAACGTGTGGGTTGTATCCAACCATCGCTCTACAAGCGCCTGGACTATGCTCCGGTCTATCTGATATTCCTTAGACGATAATAGAAGATGAACTGCTCAAAGCCGCAATCTCGGATAATCCGCCTTACCCGAGAAGGCACTACATCGTACCATTGTCGGGCTTTGTAAATACACCCTTCAGCCCGAACAACGCAACGATCATGCTAACACAGACCTAGGTAAGTACATATTATTCTATCTACTTAAATTAATTTATTTTTCACAATAACAAAAAATATAAAAAATATATATGACAAAAAAAAAAGAAGAGCGCAAAACATAAAGACAAAAAAATCAAGAGCAATAAAAAAGTAAAAAAATAATTACCTCGCTCTTTGGATTGGAACTGCGATGGAGCGGCATCCCGGCTAGTTTATCTAAATTTCCATCTTCATGATTCCAGATAAACTCCAATAACTCGGCATTAGAATGAGTCCCTGACCTCGAAGCATGCATTGTTTTTAAAAAATATGTGCTAAAATTAAAAGAAATTTGAGAGAATTACGAAATTGAAATTGTGTTGTGAAATGAAATGAATGAATGGTGGCTTTTTATAGAGGAACGGCAAGCAAAAAAACAAAATTCAAAACTCTTCATGAATAGTAAATTTTACTATTAATAATAAGAATAGTAAATTGTACTATTTATAAATAGTATTACTATTGATAAATAGTATATTTTACTATTTATAAATAGTATTACTATTGGTAAATAGTGAAAGTATTATTTCCAATAGTAAATACTATTTGATACTATTTGTGAATAGTAAATTTACTATTTATAAATAGTAAATAATGCATGAATAGTGATTACATGGTAAATAAACAGTAAATTCATTTATTCACTTTAATCATTCAAATAATTGCAGGTCTATAAATATTTTTGCACCCAGGGGGCAATAAGAAGACATTTGCATAAAAATTAGCCAAACTTTTTGAAATAAAAATTATTAGCTTGGGTCCAGAATCCAAATTTTTCTTAGGTCCAGAACCTAGAATCTTCCTTAAGTCCAGAACTTGAACTGGGTCCAGAACCCAAATTTTCCTTAGGTCCAGAACCTAGAATTTATTTCTAAGTCCAAGAACTTAGCTCAGGTCCAGAACCCGAATTTCCCTTAGGTCCAGAACCTAGAATTATCCTTGAGTCCAGAACTCGAATCGGGTCCAGAACCCAAAAACTCTATCATCTCAAAAATAAAGTCTTATTTCTTTTCACTATCTTTCATTAAAGTTTCAGATCATTCAAGCAGGGGGCAAACTGTAGACCCTTAATTTTTGACCCAGTCCGGTTTAGTCCAAAATAATTTTTTTGTTGTCTAATTGGTCCAAAATGATTTTTGTTATCTTAATTAAATAATTTTTGCTTCATTATCTAATTTTTATTAACAAAAAATAAAAATAAACAAATAAAAATCAAAAAATAAAAAAAATTGGCGATGAAAAAATCGTCGCGAAAATTCCAGCGCGGGCTTGGCCGTGGGCCATTTCGCCCGCAGGAGTTTCCTGCGGGCAAAATGGCCCGTAGGTCTATTCCTCGCCCACTGCCGCAGCCAACTGCGGCAGATATTTTTTTGCTAACGCAATTTTTTTTTCCAGCGTAATTTTCTGCAGCAGTTTTTTTTCACTAGCAAAATTTTTCGAAGCAAATTTTTTGAAACCTAATACAATTAGGTTTCGGTTTCCTTTTCTTATTAAATATTGTATGCCGTGAGTAACTAGGAAAAATCATAAAAAACTTCTATAAATAACAACATAAAAAGGGAGGAAAAGGAAGGAGAAATAAGGAGAAAATTTGGGGGAGAATTGCAAACCAAATCTGTGAAGGAATGGCAGCAAATCAATTTGACTTTTGAGAGCAACAAGCAAAGCATTAACAAATGAATCAAAGGCAACAACTGCCTTTGTTTTTATTCATTCAAGAAGATTTATTTTTGGAGGAATAAAAAAAGGAGGTATGTATTAAATTCTTTTTTTTAACAGTAGCTAAACATCTCATTCTTTCTTTTAATTAAAAAAATTTAAAACCTCAATTCACTTTTTCTAAGGTTTAAAAATCTTAATTCGTTGATTTGTTTTCCAAAAAAGCTTAAAATTATTAGTTTTATTTCTTCAAAACCCCTAAATCAAAATTTGTTTTCCAAATTTTCTAAACCTAAAATTGAGTTCTGCTTCTTTCCAAAAGCTTTAATATCTTTTTTTTTGCCTTATAAACTTTAAATCGTTGGTTTACTTTCATAAACTCCATAAAATTATCAAATTGATTTCAAATTCTAAAATTTAACTCATTACCCAAAACCCTAATCCAAAAATCCTAAAACCCTAATTTAATTACAAAAACCAAAACAATGAACCCTAACCCCTTTAAAACCTTAAACCCTAATTTTTCTAAATCTTAATTCTTTAAAACTTTAAAAAAATCATATAAACATAATTTTACACAGTAAGCTCAAAATAACAATTCATTAATTGTGAATCACAAAACTTAATGTTTTAAAGTGTCCAAACCCTAGTTTCATGAATTCACCATTCAAACCTTAATTTGTTTAATCAAAGAGTCTTACCAACCTTTTAAAACATAAAACCTTAATCTATTTTAATTCCTTAAAAAAAGTCACAGTAGCCTAATTCTATGAATTCCAAAACCCTAACACATGAAATAAAGAACCCTGAAAGGAAACAGTAGCTATAATTTGGATTTTTATTTGCTTTATTCAATTCTATATTTGATATGTTTTGATTTATTTTATAATCTTTAATTTATTTAAGTTCAATGCTTGGTTTATTTTATTTATCATGGATGGATATTTACTTTCTATTGATATTTAATACCTTTGATGAATGATTTATTTATGATGAATGAATATTTACTTTTATCAATTTATTTAGATTTCCAAATGTTGTAAGAGGTATGTTTCCACTTGGTGGGTACCTCATTAGTTAAACATCATGTAATTTATTTTGCTTTTCTATTTTAGAACCTATGTAAAGGGCATGTTTCTACCTTTCAGTGGGTGTCCTATTTAGGCATGTGATGTAAGGACATGTTTCCATCCATGGATGGGTGTCCATTTATTTGCTTTGTTTGGACATTTCTTTGATTTTAATATAATGATGCTTTCTTTTAATTATTGTTTGTAATATGAATAATGTTGTTATATTTAAGAATCTTATAATATTAAGACCTGTAAAGGAGGCTGGTTCCAATGAACGGGGCATTGTTGGGGTGCTGGGCCATTTCTCACCTTCCCCACACGTACCTAACTTTCCGAACCCATTAAGGGGTTGGGGATTCCTTAGGAATCGAGTCATTCACCCTTTCTTTTTTCCCGGCCTGTCCGGGTGGCGACTCCATTTTCTCCGGACCTAGGTTCGTGTTCTCTAAGGCCCTGAGCCTAACAGTGCCGAAGTCGTAAGAATCATTTCACCGAGAGTGGGGGCAAAAATCCCTGCTCACAGTATTCCTATAACATATGGTGAAAATTTCATGAATTTTTATTAAGGTTTGATACCTGAAAAAAATGGACAACCGGGTGCTGCCAGAGAAATTATTAAATAGACAGATTCTCTGATCTTAGAAGATTAAATTTTTAAATATATTAAATGAACTTGGAAAAATCTAAAAATTTAAATATAAGTCCATATATGTGTCAAGTACACATGGATAAAAGTTTACATGCTTTTATAAAGAATTGGTAAGGAATATAAAAATTGAAATTAAGAGTGACATGAAATTAAGGAAGTCAAACAATTTTGTGTACATGAGTAATAAATTAATTTCATGAGACATATGTTATTAGTTTTTGTCATAAAATTGTTATTTATTTATTATGATAATTATTGTTTTCTTCATGCATTTTAGTAGTTTTAATCTGTTTATTTAGTGATTTCATCAATTTGGTAGTTTTTAATTTATCCTAGTGTTTATGTCATTTTTGTACTAGTTTTTAGTGTGATGTTTATGTGTTTTTAGTTTATGTTTCATTTGATTCTTGTTTAAAGTTTGTTTTAAGTGTTTGTTTTAGGTTAAAGTGCAAAAACTCCCTTGGAAGATCAAAACAAAGAAAGAAGAGCATGAAGCAGCAAGACATGGCCAAGCCAAATCAAGCTTGGCTGTGTCACCTCAAAAGAAATCTTGGCAGAACATGACACGGGCAGGAGACACGGCCAAGCCGCTGGTTGTGTCTCACCTAAAGGGAAAAACCAAAGGAACCAAGAAAGAAAGGAAAATTTGGCAGAAGCTGACACTTGCAAGTGACACGGCCACAAGCTTGGCCGTGTCCCGTCCTAACACAAAATTAGGGGATCGGGAAAAAATCATTTTACTTGGGGACGAAACTTTGGACTTCTGACTTGGGGAGGAAAAAGAGACATAAAACCCTAGAAGCAAGAGACATTAGCAACAAGAAGAAATCATCAACCCATCAAAGGCAGTAACACTGCCTTTGTCATTATTCATCCAGAAGCAAATTATGGAGGAACCAATGAATGGAGGTTTGATTATAAATCTTTGATTTGATGTTATTTACAATGTTTCTATCGTTTGTTTTTATATTAAGTCAGTACCCTAAATTATTAAACTTAGTAATATGTTTTACATTAAATTGTACATTCATCCAGTAGCTTATGTCATTGATCAAAACTTCAAAAAACCTTAAATCATCCTTCTGATTTCAAAACTTCAAAACCCTAAAACTGTTCTTCTATTTCCAGAAACATTAAAATCCTAAATTGTTTCTTCTATTTCGTAAAACTTTAAAAACCATAAATTGTTTTCCCCGAACTATTTTCATCTAAACTCTAACTTTTTGTCCAAAATTTCCAAATGTCTTCTTAAATCTCCAAACCCTGATCTTCTTTATAGTTTATAAAAACTTTAATCATAATTATTTCTATAAAACTTTAAATTTTTTTCTTAAATCCTAAGATCAAATATGTTTTCCAAAATATCAAAAACCCTAATTTTATCAAAACCCAATACAGTAAACCCTAGTTCTCCTAAACCCTAATTCTTAAAACATTAAAACTTTATGACAAGTAAATCTAAACCCTAAAGTCATAATCCAGTAAACCTAAAACCACAATCCAGTAACCGTAAATTATAAACCCTAATGTCTTAAGATTCCAAAACCCTAATTTCATGATGTTACCCCTAAACCCTAATTTGATTAACAAAAAAACCTTACTACTTTCTTAAATTTATAAAACCCTAATCCATTCCAATTTTCCAAAATCTTTACAGTAGCCTAAATAATAATAATAATAATTCTAAAATTCCAAAACCCTAAATGTTAATTAAAGAACTCTAAATTGAGACATAAACCTAAATTTGTATCTTTATTTGCTTTATTTAATTTTAGATTTGATTATGCAGTTTATTATATGTTTTCATGGTTGATTTATTTAATTTCAATGCTTGATTTATTTAATTTATCATGGATACTTATTTTCTTTATTGTTATGATCATTGTTTGTTTGTTTTAGTATAAAATTGTAAGAGGTATGTTTCCACCTTGTGGGTACCTCATTAGTTAAATGTAATTTAAATTGCTTTTATATTTTGGACCAATGTAAAGGGCATGTTTCCACCTTTCGGTGGGTGTCCTATTTAGTTTAGACATGGATGATGTAAGGACATATTTCCATCTTCGGATGGATGTCCATTTATTTACTTTGTTTGAATATTGCTTTGATTTTAATATAATGATACTTTATTTTAATTGTTGCATGTAATATAGATAATATTCTTATACTTAAGAATTTTATAATATTAAGACCAGCAAAGGAGGCCGGTTCTAATGAACTGGGCATTGTGGGGGTGTTGGGCCATTTCTCACCTTCCCCACACGTACCCAACTTTCCGAACCCATTAGGGGGGCTGGGAATTCCTTAGGAACTACCCCTTTCTTTTTTTCGGCCCCTCCGGGTGAAGACTCCATTTTCTCTGGGCTTAGGTCCATGTTCTCTAAGGCCCCAAGCCTAAACAGTGCCGAAGTCACAAGAACCATTCCACCGGGAGTGGGGGCAAAAATCCATGCTCACAGCTGGGTACGACATATGGTGGAGCTATTGAGGCAGGCTCCAGTATAGCAGCCACCGCCACTGTAGCCGTAGCCACAGTTGCTGACGAGGAAGTATGATAAGCTCAAGAAGTTTGTAGCTGAGGACTTTATTGGTACTACAGACCCTGTTGTAGCAAAGCAATGGCTAGATAGAGTCTAGAGAGTGTTCATCCAACTGTAGGCTACTCCTGAGGAGAAGTTTGATTATGTTGGATCTCTTTTGTAAAGGGATGCATATGATTGGTGGAAGATGGTTCCACATGCTCTGGATGATCCACCAGTTCTGACCTATGATGATTTCCAGTGGAAATTCAAGTAGAAGTATACTCCAAGGGAGTATAAGGATGCGAAGAAGATAGAGTTCTTGAGTTTGAGGTCGGATAATAGGATAGTGTCAGAATACGAGATAGAGTTTACCCAGCAGAGTCGGTATGCTGGTGGGATCATTTCTGATGAGATTAACCGGTGTTGGAGGTTTGAGAAGGGTCTGAGACCCTCTATCATGTGCATTATAGTAGGATTCCAATACCAAGATTTTTTCCAATTGGTTGTTGTTGCCGGGAGTGTTGAGAGAACATAAGGTATTAAAGCAACTGCTAGGGTTGAGGAGACCAGAGCTAGGAGACCCTAGAGTGAGGCACGGTCTTCATCATTGAAGAGAGGCCGAGAGGGATATTTTTAGAGATTCAATAGGAGACAAAGGCAGTCTGGCAGGTTAGTACAGCAACAGAGACAGAGATAGAGACCTGTAGTTTCAGTGGCTAGTGCTCCGACCCTAGTAGTTAAGAGATCAATTCCATATACCTGTGTCTATTGTGGTAGGGAACATTGGGGTGTCTGCTGGAGGATAGGTGCACCAACAGAGTGTTACAGATGTGGGTAGCCAGATTACTTTCTCAGAAATTGTCCAAAGCCACCAGAGGATAGATAGACATATACTGCAGCTTCTCGACCCATTGTTAGAGGAGGTCGTAGTAGCATAGGTCTTGGTAGGGGTGGTAGATCTGGGTTTGGTCATAGAGGAGGTTTTACAGTTGGAGGTAGACTAGATGAGGCAGGGCCATCACAGCCAGATGCTTCAGCCTTTATTGCTGGTACTTTTTCTTTATTTGGTACTTCAGTTCTTGCTTTGATAGACTCTAGGTCGACTCATTCATACATTAGTGCATTCATCTTGTCTGTGAGTGATTTCATTTAGAATCCCTAGGATTTGATGTTTTGGTAAAAAATCATTTAGGGCATTTGTGGATTGTATTGTAGACTCTAAGAGAGAAGCATTTGTATGCTAAGCTATCTAAAGTGAGTTTTGGCCTGATGAAGTGACTTTTCTCGATCATGTGTTTTCAGTATAGGGTATTAAAGTTGATCTAAGTAAATTTGAGGCTATTTTGAATTGGAGTCCATCGAAGACTGTGACAGAGGTTAGAAGTTTTCTAGGTTTAGCAGGCTATTATCGTTAGTTTGTGAAAGATTTTTCTATGATAGCTACTCCACTCACCAAATTACTTCTGAAGGGAGTTAAATTTTTATGAATAGATCAGTGTCAGGCGAGTTTTGAGCAATCGAGGGAGATGTTGACTCAGGCTCCTATTCTTACCCTGCCTATAGATGGTAAACCTTATGTGATTTAGAGTGATGCCTCACATAGTGGTTTAGGTTGTGTTCTGATGTAGGAGGGTAGAGTCATTGCTTATGCCTCTCGACAGTTGAAGCCGTATGAGCTGAATTACCCAACTCATGATTTGGAGTTAGCAGCCATAGTTTTTGCCTTGAAGATTTGGCAACATTACATGTATGGGACGAAGTGTTTCATTTATATGGATCACAAGAGTTTGAAATATCTGGGTATTCAGAGAATGCTGAATCTTCAACAGAGATGGTGGTTAGAGTTAATTAAAGACTATGATTGTTTAATTGATTATCATCCTGGCAAGGCAAATGTTATTGCTGATGCCTTGAGTCAGAAGTCTTTGGCAAGTTTGGCTTCTTATTCTCTCTTGTTTCTTGTTGCGTTGAGAGTGTCGCATGCCAGATTTCAGTCTTATGATGATGGTACTTTGATGGTTCAGTTGCAGTTGAGGCCAGTGTTATTGGTTCAGGTTAGGGAGGCCAGTTGGTAGATGAGAAAATCTAGAAGATTTTATTGGATTACCAAAAGGGGGAGAGTTGAGACTTTCATGTGAGAAACGATGGCAGTTTGTGATATAGAAATAGGTTGTTTATTCCTGATGATGCAAGATTAAAGAGGGTAATTTTGGAGGAAGCACATCAGTCAGCCTATGCTATATACCCTGGGAGTACCTAGATGTATCAGGATTTGAAGCAACATTATTGGTGGTCAGGTATGAAGAGGGACATAGCAGAGTTTGTATCCAGTTGTCTCACTTGCCAGAGAGTGAAGGTTGAGCACCAGGTTCCTTCAGGATTGCTTTAGCCATTATTTGTGCCAGAGTGGAAATGGGAGCATGTGATGATTGATTTTGTGGCTGGATTACCTTTGACCCAGAAGAAGTAGGATGCGATTTGGGTTAGTTGATCGGGTGACAAAGATAGCTCATTTTCTTCGAGTTCGGATGGTTTATTCTCTTGAGAGATTGGTTGAGTTGTATATAAGTGAGATAGTGAGGTTGCATGGAGTCCCAGTTTTTTTGGTATATGACCGAGATCCCCGATTTATATCAAAATTGTGGAGGAGTTTGTAGGATGCTTTAGGCTCGCAGTTACATTTTAGCACTGCTTTCCATCCTCAAACAAATGGGCAATCAGAGAGAGTGATACAGATTTTAGAGGACATGTTGAGGAGCTGTATCATTGATTTTAATGGGAGTTGGGACATATTCTTAACACTAATTGAGTTTGCTTATAACAATAGTCATCAGTCCAATATTGGGATGGCACCTTATGAGGCATTGTATGGTAGGAGGTGCAGGACACCTCTATGATGGGATGAGGTTGGAGAAGGTAAGTTGATTGATCCTGATTTGATTAAGGAAATAGAAGAGAAAGTAAAGGTGATTTAGGGTCATCTAAAAGCAGCCTCAGATTGATAGAAATCATATTCATATTTAGAAAGAAGAGACATATAGTTCAATGTGGGAAATAAAGTGTTTTTGAAGGTGTCTCCTTGGAAGAAAATTTTGAGATTTGACTGTAAAGAGAAGTTGAGTCCTCGTTTCACAGGACCTTATGAGGTACTAGAGACAGTTGGTCCAGTGGCCTATAGACTGGCTTTGCTGCCTGAGTTGGATCGAAATTGCAATGTTTTCCATATCTCTATGCTTCGAAGGTACAGGTCAGGCCCATCTCACATCTTGTCAGTAGAGTCAATTGAGGTGAGTCTAGATTTGACTTATGAGGAAGAACAAGTGGCGATCTTGGAAAGGGAAGTGAAAGAATTGAGGAATAAGAAGGTGCCACTTGTGAAAGTTCTTTGGAGGAATCATGCCATTGAGGAGGTAACATGGGAGAGTGATCAGATGATGCGAAGTCAGTATCCCCAGTTGTTCTAGACTTAAGACCAGGTAATTTTGAGGATGAAATTTATTTTTAGAGTGAGAGAATTGTAATATCCCAAAATTTTAAAAATTTTAATTTTGGAAATTAAATAAATGATTTAAAAAAATATTTAAGTGAAAAAGTAAAATGTGTATATGATATATATATATGTAGATATGCATAACATATACACGTCAATATTTTTAAATTGGTCAAAGGTTATTTTAAATTATTGAAAAGTAAATTGTATAGTTAGTGGAAGATGATTTTTGATATTAATTAAGTAATAATATATTTTACTTGGTGGATAATTAAAGTGGAAAATTATGTGGCTAAAAAGTGTAGTGGTTGGATAGAGATGAGAATGGATCATCTTCTTCTTCTTCTTTCTCCATTGAAGGCCAGTTATCTCCATTAGAGGAAAGGAGGGATTTGCTTATTCCAAGCTCAAGTAATTGAAGGATTTAAAGTGTTCAAGTTGGAGTTTTGGAGATTTTCTCCATATTTGGTAAGTTTCTAACTTATTTCCTTGATTTTCTATGAAAGTTTGTATATGTGTGAATTGGATGTTTGGTGTAGAATGTTTTAATGGTTGGTATTGGTATGTATGAAGTTGTTTTCAGTAGTTAACTATGATTTTAGGGTTGGATTGAAGAAATGGCTATGTTTGGTGAAGAGAATAAGAGTTTTGGGTTATGTAACTTTTGAGTTGTGAAGTCATGGTTTTAAATTATGTATTTTACTTTTAATTGAGTTGTTTTGATGTACGTACAAGTATTTTATGGTAAAATGATGGATTTGGTTGAGTTTGAATAGAGTTGGAAACAGAAAAGAATTATAACTTTAGAGGTGACAATTATGTGTTGATATCAGGAATTTGGCCTGACACGCCTGGGGACACGGCCATGTCTTTGGGCGTGTTGATGATTATGTTTTCAATGTTGGTGACACGTGAAGTGACACACCCATGTCACTGAGCATGTCACAGCTTCTGTAATATTATAGTACTGACACGTGCAGTGACACGCCCATGTCACTGAGCATGCCACATCTACTGTGATGTAGGAGTTTTTGCATTGGCTGGTGTTTAGATCATTTTTGTACTAGTTTTTAGTGTGATTTTTATGTGTTCTTAGTTAATGTTTTGATTAATTTTTGTTTAAAGTTTGTTTAAAGTGTTTGTTTTAGGTTTAAGTGCAAAAACTCCCTTGGAAGATCAAAACAGTGCAGGAAAAGCATGAATCAAGCAAGACATGGCCAAGCCAAATCAAGCTTGGCCGTGTTCCCTCAAGAAATTCAAGGCAGAGCTTGACACGGCCAGGAGACATGGCCAAGCCACTGGCCGTGTCTCACCTAAGGAGTAAAACCAAAAGGAATCAAGAAAAGAAGGCAGAAGCTGACGCTGGCAGGTGACATAGCCAAGCCACTGGCCGTGTCACATGACACGGACACAAGCTTGACCGTGTCCCATCCTAAGCCAAAGAACAAGGAATGAGCAAAATGAAGAAACAGAAGGTGACACACCCACATGACATGGCCAAGCCACTTGCCGTGTCACATGACACAGTCACAAGCTTGGCCATGTCACCCCTTGAGACCAAAGAAAAGAAAGAAAAGAAAGAAAGAAAGAAGCAGTGATGGACACGGCCAGCAAGCTTGGCCGTGTCCCAAAGAAAAATGAGAGACACGGCCAAACCAAAGCAAGCTTGGCCTTGTCACCCTTAATATATTTAAAATCTTTTGCATGAAATAGATTGCAGAGGTCGATTGGAGAGGGGGAAACGGCTAGGGTTCTTGGGGAAAATAAAGGAGAAAGAGAAAAAAAATAAAGAAAATAGTGGAGAAAAATGATTTGGGGAGAGGAGAGAGTGACACTCTTCTTGTCCCTTCATCTTCATCCTCCATTTCTATCCTCTCCATCTTCTCCATCTTCCATTGATAAGATCTTTGAGATTCTTTGGGATAAATTGGGTTAACAAACTCTTAAAGGTTGAAGAAGCTTCATTTAAGGATTGGTGACTTGAGAAAGCTCCATTCCATCTCTCATAGGCATAATCAATTGAAGGATTGGTAACTTGAGAAAGCTCCATTCCACGTTGCAAAGGAGAAACACCATTGAGGAGGGCTTGAGTTCTTCATCATACATCAAAGTGGAGCTAGGAGGGAGACTAGTAATCCTACTCTTGGCATCTACAAGGGGTTTTTCTATTCTCTCTTTTAATTCATTTCAATATTGTTTTTGTTGTATTAAGAGAATTGATATTGCAATGAACAATTTGTATTTGATTTATGTTGAGTTGAATGAATGTTTTAAATTGATGATGTTGAGCTAAATACCCATGCCTAGGGTTTGTAGTATATTTGATTGAATGATTTGATTTGATATTTCTATTGATGTACCTTGTTGTTGGTTGATTGCATTGGATTGTATGCTAGGTTGATAGATTAGATACCTATTGATCTCTAGATATTGAATGAAGGACCAAGAGGTGAAATTTGATATTGGAATTATGCAATCGACTACCCTAAGAATAAATTAGAAATATAAGTTCTAGGGTTTATTAATTTGTGAATGCAAAACAATTGGTTGTTGTTGATTCATGAATGTGAAAACTAATGAATTGGTAATTGACTAATTAAACTTAAGAAACAAATTAATTACAAGGTTAAGTTAATGGATAATATGAGAATTGAGCTTTGATTGAATGGACCTATAACCCTAGGCACCTTCCCAAGAATCGATTTGATCTTGTACAACCATCACTTCCATTACTTTTAGTTTTAATTGTTTTAAAACCACATTCCAAACAACGCACAAACTTGCATTTTTAAATTAATTATCAATCAAGCTATTACGAACTACACCTTCCTTGTGAGACGACCTTGGGGTGATCACTTTTGCTACAACTACCTCTTATACTTGCGAGTGACGCTTGTAGTAGTACTTAACTTGAGCTCAACAGTTGGGACATGCTCATGTCTCTGGACATGTCTTATCAGCTATAAAATAGAGCTAAGGACATTGTCATTGACATGCCCATTTCACTGACCGCGTCAAAACTTCTGTGTTATGGGTTTAGGGCACGATCAATGACACGACAGTGTTGTTGAACGTGTCATTTGTAGATTCTGCCCTAGATAGTTCTTTTCCTTATTTTCCTTTGCGTTCCTTATCCTTGCATTGAGAGGTTTTGTATATGCCTTTAATTGTGTTACTAAGTGATTATTTATAATCACATTTGGTTTAGGTTTTGAGGAAACTTGAGTTACCCAATCCAAGTGTTGAGAAATATCTTGGAGGAGAAGGTTGAAAGTGGTGTTTGAGCTTGTTTTGTTGCTTTTAGAGGTAAGTACAAACTTTGAGTAATTGATTATATTTGCATGACATTTGGACATAATATATTTTGGTTGGAAAATGTGTTAAGTTACTTACTACATTGTTTATGCATGAGTAATATGCTATGACTTGTGTAATGTCATAAATGCACTATATGTAACGTGAGAAGTCATTGTTAATGGCTAAATTGAATGAAATGTGAACTATGTGCAAGATATTATAATGACCCAAAATGTTTAGGTAATGTGGTTTGTTGTATATACATTAAAGATATTATGTAAAGCCATTGGTGATGGCTATATTGTATAAAATAAAATACATTATGATTATATGACGATGTTAATATAACAAAGGCAATGTTCCTAGCTTGATCATGAGAAAGAGATTGATAATGGAAATATGAAATAATTGTGTATCTAGTATGTTATTCAATTCCAGAGTTCTGTGTTTGGCAGCATTCCTATGACGTAGCAGTCTCTTGAAGCTAGGTTGGGCGTAGCCCATGAAGCCTAGTTGGGATGTTACATAGGAGGTTATCCTCATTGTGATATGATCTGCCTTCGGGGCTAGCTTTTAAGCAAATACTTGATTTGGCTTCGGGGCTAGACATATGGTGTCAACTTGAATCAAAACAGTAACTCTGGGATTTGAATATCATATTAAATCCTTTAGGTCCATGCTTGTTTTTGTTTTTATGTGAATTATGAATTGTGGAAATATTGAGAAATATGTTAAGGTAAAGTGTTATGAGATATTATATCCATATGCATTGTGCATTGGCATTGCATTTAAACTTTATTGTTATCAAAATTTGTATTGCTAGGCTTTTGGCTTAACATGATTGTGATTCATCCTGTAGGTGACAGGGTAGATCCGGTTGAGCTGGAGAGTTCGTCTAGACCATGTAGGGTCTAGGCTTGAGATCTTGAGTGTAGAGTTGATAGTTGGACGTCAAGATCAGAGACAAACTGCCAGCATGTACATATTTTATATTTTTGTATATTTTGACTTCATGTATATTATATTATATTATATTTTGATGTATGTATGTATATCGCAAACTATCAAGAATGTTTTGGATAAAAATTTTGTAATGAAGGCATGTATGTGTTTTAGCAAATAATATTTTATTTGTAATTTAAATTATATCAGTTAAATGATTTAAGTTTATACATATTCAAAAAGTAAGGTTTATTATTAAAATGAGTTGTGGCATTATTATACCATATATTCGTATATTACATATGTTGGGTGTATGTATTATACATATATAGAGCATAAGGGTGTTACACAAAAAATCTATTACTATGATCACAGCAGCTAAGTTTTTCCAATATCAAAAACCCTAATTCTATTTTCCAAAACCCTAATCCTTTATTTTCTAAACACTAAAATTATTTTCTAAACCCCAGTTTTCAAATATCCAAAACCCTAATTTATTATTTTCCGGAAGCCTAATCCTTTATTATTTTCCAAAACCCTAAAAAACCCTATTTTTTTTTCAAAACAATAAAATTCTAATTTTTATCTTAAAATCCTAGTTTAGAAAAGCCTTAATTTTTATAAATATAAAACTTTAGCTTATATAGAAACCCTAATTCCCCAGCAAAACCATATCCTATAAACTGTTCACCTTTCGAGGGCGCGGCCACCTTGACTCCCACCTGCTAACCGGCTAGGGGGACCGCAATAGACGCGACTTGTGTTGTCGCGCACTATATTTCCTTAATAGGGTAATATTAAGATGTGTTTGCTTATTTTCTTTTTAATTATTCAATTATTTTCATATATGTTGTATTATTTTTCCCTTTCTTTATTCTTTTCCTTAAATTTATAAGTATTTTTAAATTGAATTGTAAAAGGTATGTTTCCATCTAGTGTGGGTGCCTTGTCTATTTAGTTTATGTAATTGTAATTTATTTAAAGACTTTGAGACAATTGTATGGGACACATTTCCACCTTTTGGTGGGTGTCCTATTTTATTTATTTTCTTTGTGAACATTTAAAGATTGTAAGATATGTTTCCATCTAAGGAAGGGTACCCATATTATTTTCTGATGTACTATTTTTATCTTATTTTTTGAATGAATCCATTTTATTATAATTGCATGTAGTATGGATGATATTATAATACTTAAGAAATCAATGATATTTAGACCTGAAAAGGAGGCCGGTTCCAATGAACCGGATGCTATAGGGGTGCTGGGTCACTTCTCACCTTCCTCATGCGTACCCAGCTTTCTGAACCCAATGAGGGTTGGAGATTTCTTAGGAATCGAGTCATCCACCCCATTATTTTTCCCAGCCCATCCAGGTGGCAACTCCATTTACTCTAGGTTTAGGCCTGTGTTCTCTAAGGCCCTGAGCCTAACAGTCCCAAAGTCATAAGAACCATTCCACATGGGAGTGGGGCAGAAAATACCTGCTCATAGAGAGTTCTGGCTTTCTTCTACCCATCAACTTCAGATCTTCTAGCTTGATTGAACTTATATCAGTTGAGATTTCTGGCTTTCTTCTAGACATCAACTTTATCTCTTCTATCTTGACTGACCTTCATCAGTTGAGAGTTCTGGCGTTCTTCTGGACATCAACTTCAGCTTTTCTAGTTTGACTAACCTTCTATCATTTGAGTGTTATGGATTTCTTATAGCCATCAACTTTAACTCTTCTAGCTTGACTGATCTTTTGACAATTGAGAGTTTTGGCTTCCTTCTAGCCACTTATTCCATTCTTTAATGGATAGACTTTATAAAAAATTGGCTAATTTTTAGCCCTTTAGCCCTCATATCCTCTCCTTGCCCCCTACATAGCAGAACGTTGAAAGAGAGTCTGAATATATTTTATGCATGCATAAAATCAAAAGTTGAAAGGAGAAGCTTTGCCCCCTATATAGGCTTAAACTAATGATTTTGCTCCCATGTAGGCTCCGATTGATGTTTTTCATTTGTTTCATTCTTTGTGCAAGCACGTGTCTCTATTTTTTTTAAGTGATTGGATCTTTTTTTAGCAATGGGCCTTTCATGCCCCCTGACACTATGTTAGCTTCTCATTGTTTGCTTCAAGAGTATTGTATGCTTAAAGAATAGACAACAAAAATACAATGTTATATGCTCATGTATATGTGTATGCATGATATGCATGAATGATACTTACAGTGATTATGCTGTCTTATAGACTGAGATGGTAGGCCGAAGCACTCCCATTGGTACCTTCAGGATATTCATGTTGGTCTTGCATTGGATCATCAGGACATATCACATCCACAACTTCATCTTTAAGACATAGAAAAAAATGAGTAGTGGGGGCCTGAGTAGGATGGTCAGAGAAATGGGCTTTTCATCTTTAAGACATCCATTTTAACCCATAATTCAACATATTAGTTGGTAGCTTCTTTACAACCTTGCAAAAAATTCTTTCATTAGCCTTCTTTTGCCCAATGTGTCCTTTAAAGTACGACAGTGCAACATACTTTCTTAAACTTGAAGGCTCATGTTATAAGAAAACATTTTTTTCTTCTTTTTTTTTGAATTTTAATTTTAATTTTGAAATCAAATGATCATTTTGTCAAACCAGTGTCAATATACCTCAAGGCTTGTCTTTCAAATTAACACATCTACAACATCATAACCCTAGTTACCGTACTAAATTTGGGAATCATTTCCATTTGAGAAAGAATTGTTGCACTTCAAATAGGCACATACACATTACTTTGCTAAGGGCCCATTGAGTTTAAATATTATCTATCTCATATGCATGCTTTTTCAAACAATCTCTACTAATAGACTCCACCTACTATAAGAGATTAATAAGTCTTTAACATGCTTGAAATGGAGTCTATAAGGGATATGGGTTAAGCGAGGGTCATTTGTAAATCAAAGTTAATGTGACACTACTAATTCACACTGCAAACTTTCAATTGGAATCATATGCAGTTGGGAACATTCTTAAACCCCTCGTATCATTTCCATCTTTTAGGCATCTAATGATCTTGCTTCATGAAAAGATAAAGCTTAAATGTTCTTCCATTTTCTTGGAAAAAATCTGAATATAGTGAGGATGATCTTAATCTTTTTCCTTTGCAAAAACTCAGGACCCTTTTTCTTCTTTTTTTTTCTTTTATCTTTATTTTTCTCTTCCCACCCTTTTTTTTAACATGGTATTTGATCATTCCACCCCTTTTTCCCCTTTTTGTAATATCAAGTCATTGACTTTCAAGTTTGATGTCTTAGAGCTATATTGGATATTATGAACCAAATGAAAGATGATCTTCTACTATTTTTCTAATTTTAGCTGAGTCTCTTGTTGGGTTGGACTAATTCAAATCAAACCCTTCTTGTAGGTTGAAAAGAACTATGTTGGCATTATGAACCACCCTTTTAGATCTTCAATTCAAGATTTTATAATATCCTTCCAATTTTTTCTTAGCCCGCCCTTTTTGGTTTTTGAAACTTGAGATCTACTCTAACTTTTGTCTAGGCTACCCTTTCGGGTTTTTGAAACTAGCAACTTACTCTAATTTTTACCTAGGCTGCCCTTTCGGGTCTTCAACCCAGAGAGCTTTTTATTTTTCTTTTTTATTTTCATTCTTTCTCTTTTTTTTAGGTCCTAGTTCTGAAAGTCTTCTTGTTCATATTGTCCTATGTTTCTAACAGTAGAGTAGCATGAGTATGCTTCAATGAGAATGAATCCTTTGTTACCCCGATGAATTTTCAATGATAAAATTAGTCTAGATATTAGATGTAGTTTAGGTAAACTTCAACTATCCTTATGGTATTCACTAATAATCCCTTTCTTCAATCTTCTTGCTTCTTGGTAGCCCAATGATCATCAAACTTGTCGAAAGTATCACACCAGCTCAAGGTAGGTTATCAGGTTTATAAGCCAATAAAAAGCAAGCTAAAATCTAAAGAAGGCTCAAAGGGACAAACTAGGGATTGATATTAACAAGGTGGATACTATTTGTTGGCTCACCAAATAATGCCTAGATCATCTCTCTCTTAAATAAGCAAAGCTCAATTTTACCTTGAAAATTTGTCAAAGCATGTTCTAGGATCAACTTGGACCTAGGCACAGGTAATTATGCAAGAGCCCTCTCTAAGTAAAACACACAGCCCGGTGCTATAGAACGGTTCCCTCACCTAGTAATATCATTTAGATCATGATGCATACATATGCTAATTTATGAATATCAAGTTAAATTCATCATTGGTTGAGCATCAAATTGAACAAAAACCAATAAAATAAAAAATTCAGCAAAAGTAATTTATTTAAACAATTTTAAGTTGAAAAACATAATTATTTTAAAGAAATACCAAAGAAAGAAAATAAGATGAGCATCAATCAAGCCAAGAGAAGTTTGTTGAGTTGAGTTTCTTCTCTCTTCACATCTTTTACACTCTCATCTTCAAAAGAGGATAAAACAAAATCTTCCTTCAATCCTCTACCTACCACGAAGGTTGCTTGTAGAGGTACTCTGCTGAACTTAGGCAAAGGATTGTCTTTCATGCTAGGTTTATTGGGTTTAAGCAGTTTACCACTGTCAATTAGATGTTGGACCTCGTGCCTTAACCGAATACAGTTATCTATCTCAAGCCCTTGTATCTGGCCAAATTGGCAAAAGGCCTTGGCATTAAAGTTTAGTTGTAAAGGATTGGGTAGCTGCCGAGGAGCCAATGGCATCAACATCCCTTTCTTTTGTAACTTATTGAAAACTCAGGATAGAGGTCTCCCCAAAAACCTTAATTCTATCAAACCTAATCTTCATCCCAAAAGCCCAAGTTTTCATTTAGAAACCCTGGCCTACCATATTAGGCCCTAAATTATATGGTTAAAACCTTAAAATCATGATTACATATTTAAAACCTTTAAACCCTAAATTGTACCAATAAACCCTAATTTCATATGTAAAACTCTAATGATGTATGATCAATGCCAAAAGATTGAACCTTAGATTTTATTACTTGATTTATTGTTGTATGCTTATGGTGGATGATTTAATTTTATGATGGAATGAATGTTTTCTATGAATGGTTTAATTATGTTTATTTGATTATTTGGGATTTTGAGTATTTGTAAAAAGCATGTTTTCACTTCGTGGGTGCCTTAATTATTTTGATTGTTTATTTTAATTTTAAAAGAATTATGGGCTGATGTATGGGACATGTTTCCATCTTTTCGGTGGGTGTCTTATTCTTAATAATATTATGAATGTTTTTTTTTATAATTGCATGTAATATGGATAATACTGTAATAATTTAAGAATTTTATAATATTTAAACCTGAAAAGGAAGCTGGTTCCAATAAACCGGGCGCCATGTGGGTGCTGGGTCATTCTCACCTTCCCCATGCGTACCTAACTTTTCAAACCCATTAAGGAGTTCGGGATTCCTTAAGAATCGATTCATCACCCCTTTCTTTTCTTTCCCAGCCCGGCCAGGTGGGGACTCCATTTTTTTCGTGTTTAGACCCGTGTTCTCTAAGGCCCAGAGCCTAACAGTACTGAAGTCACAAGAACCATTCTAGGGGGAGATGGGGGCAAAAATCCATGCTCACAGTAAACCTTTTTCAACTTAATGACTAAAGCCCATGTAGTTGGCCTAGTAATTTTCTTTAGGTTTAGCCAAAATGCTTATTGTTTAACTGTGATTAATATGTCTTAGTTTGTGTTATGGCCAATTTGGTCTATCTTTTTCTAATATGACCTAATTATGGTGTCAGCCCATTATTATTTTTCACTTTATGGCCAATTTTTTCTGAAAAACCCTTTTAAATGGGCTTTCAATTAGTTAGGTCAATTATGGTATATTAAAATCAATTGTGGGCCTTATTTATATCAAGACATGTTAGATATGGGCTTGTTTGTGGCTTGGACCATTAATTGCCTTTCTAAGTACGAAGTCTATTTGTAATAAACCTATTAATTTAATCTTAATCCAAGATATTGCAGAAATGCCGCTTGAATGTTTTAGTGGACCTAAAGGATTACGGCTTAATTGATAGGAATTATTATGGACTGACTTTTATACATGGTGATACAACTATTGGCTATTTCGTGTAACTGACTCAAAAATAAAAGTATCCCCTGTTGATATCTTTGTTGACCATAATACCTAGGAAAAGAGACTTGCCATTAGAGTGTGGAAGATATAAGGTTAGAAGGAGTGTCCTGACTTTATTTTTTTATTTGTTTGCTACACATGCATGCACGCATATATGCATTGTATTGGATCACATTAATCCTTTCTAGCTTAAAGACCTTGATTTCAGTAGTTTAGGGGATTAGGAAAATCCAACCTATGACATTGACTCCAAATTCAGTGAAATTTTAGTTAACTTTGTGCCAAAACAAATGGACTGTGAGCAAATTCAAAATCTAGTGAACGAGGCCTTGGACTCAAAAATGGAAGAATTGAAGGGGACCCTGGCTAAGGATGTGAGAAGTCAGCTAGCTGCATTATTGGAAGACAACATTATTGAAGCATCTGGTTGTACTAAGAAGCCAAAGGACAAAGGAAAGGCTAAGATGGGCAAGATAGCTTTTGATGAAGAAAAGGTAGTGACTGATGGCGATGAAGATTAGGATACATACCTCCAAGAAAAAAAGGAGAAAAAGGTTGCGGAGAAGACTAAATCTGCAAGCATTGAAAAGATGATTGCTGATTTAGAAAGCTGATTTAGAAAAGAAGTTTTAATAGAAGGTGAAGACTGAAGAAGTATCAAAGGTAGACGAGTTGTCTAAGGATGATGAAAGAATTCCTTACAAGTTCAAGATGCCTCAATTTGCTATGTTTAACAGATTTGGAAATCCCCACTTGCATGTCAAGTAATGTATTACTGCCATGTAGTCGGCTAAAGCTACTAAGGTTCAAACCTTGATGTATTTCATTTTTTATTTGGATCCTATTGTGCAAAATTGGTTCAATACCTTGGAGGAAAACACCCAAAAGACTGGGATTTGCTATACAAGGCCTTCATCCAGCAATATGGGTACAATGCTGAGATGGAGGTAACACTGATGGAAGTAGAAACTATCAGACAAAAACAGAGTGAGAAACTTTGTTAATTAGAGGTGGAGAAATAAGGCCGCTCTACTCAAGAAGAGGCCTGATGAATTTGAGCATATTAGAATTATAGTGAGAGGTGTCCTGCCTAACCTTCGTGAATGACTATCTCATACCCTTATCAGAGACTTTAAAGACATTCTCCAAGCTGGCTTACAAATAGAAGAGTGAAAATGAGAGAAGAATTACTTTCTTGGAAGAAGGAATGAGTGGGGAAATTACCAATCCGGTAGTCAAAGTACACAAAAAGAAGTGGAAGTCAGTGCAATAATTGGTCAAACAAAAAGCGGATAGTTTTCAAATCTGGGAACATCGTTGTCCTGGGTTTTTAATAAGCTACTGAAGCAAGGGCTATTGCAGCCTCTGGTTCCTCATCCATTACCAAATCTTCTACCATCAAACTTTGATGCTAAGGCCTTCTATCAATTCCATCAGACACAAGGGCATGAAAAAGATAAATGCATTCGGTTAAGGCACAAGTTCCAAGATCTGATTGACATTGGTAATCTACCTGAACACAATAAACCTAACATGAAAGATAATCCTTTACCTAAGTTTGGCAGAGTACCTCCACCGAAAACCTTCAAAATAAGGGGAAGATTGGAGGAAGATTTTGTTTTATCCTTTTTTCAAGATGTGACTGTAGAAGAAATGAAGAGAGAAGAAACTCCATCCAACAAACTTCTCTCAACTTAATTGTTGCTTATCCTATTTACTTTCTTTTGTATTTTATTGGAACATTTATGTTTTTTAAATTAAAATCATTTGAATAAATTACTTTTGTTGCATTATTTTATTGGTTTTTGACATTTTAATGCTCAACCAATGATGAATCTAGCTTTTTATTTATTAATTAGTATATATATGCATCATGATCCAAATGACTTTACTTGG
Organism: Garcia nutans; assembly: GCA_947685225.1. NCBI lineage: Eukaryota > Viridiplantae > Streptophyta > Magnoliopsida > Malpighiales > Euphorbiaceae > Garcia > Garcia nutans. Next base: position 21,298,722 of record CANTUV010000007.1, on the reverse strand, counting down.
TAAGAGAATTACTCTATAGCATTGATTTGTGTATGCTTACTTAGAGAGGGCTCCTGTATAATTACTTGTGTCTAGGTTTTAGTCGATCTTAGAACATGCTTTGAAAAACTTTCAAGGTGAAATTGAACTCCGCTTATTTGAGAGAGAAATGATCTAGGCATTGTTTATTGAGCCAACAACTAGTATCCACCATGTTAATATCAATCTGCAGTTTGTCCTTTTGAGCTATCATAATATTTTAGCTTGCTTTTTATTGACTTGTAAACACTGATAACCTACCCTAAGCTGTTGTGACACTTATGACAAGTCTGATTATCACTGGGCTACCAAGAAGTAAGAAGATCGAAGAAAGGGATGCTCAATCAAGACCATAAGGATAGTTGAAGTTTACCTAAACTAGAACTAATATCTCAAATATATTTCATCATTAAGATGGCCTGAGGACAACCAAAAAGATCCATCATTGTTGACAAAAGACTCACACTACTCCACTCATCTATATTTAGAAGCATAAGATGGTACAAATAAGATAACTCTCTTAAAGATAGGACACAAAAAAAAGAAAAAAGAAGAAGAAAGAAAAAAATGAAAAAAAAGAAAAGAGAAAAAATAATAATAATAAAAGTTTAAATTGAAAACCCAAAAGTGCAGTTTACAAAGCCAATAGAGTTTTTTTACCTAAAACAGTAGAAGACTTTCACTCGGCCTATGAGAAGACCTTAACTTGAATTGGTCCAACCCATTAAAAGACTCAACTAAAATTAGAGAAATAGGCAAAAAAACATCTTTCATTTGGTTCACAATATCCAACACAGGTTTGAGTCAACAATTATAAAAGTCACTTGATATTCCTAAAGGGGAAAAGGACAAAATGATAGTCTTGAGTTTTTGCAAAAGCAAAAGATTAAGATCATCCTAATTAAATGCAGTTTTTTGCTAAGATGATGGAAGAACATTCAAGCTCTATCTTTTCATGAAGCAAGATAACAAGACACCTAAAAAGTTGAAATGATTACTAGAATTTAAGATTATTTCCAACTATATGCAGTTCCAACAAGAAGTCTCAAGTGTGAAGGTTTGTCTACAGTGTCAGATCAACTCCAACTCAAAAATGGTCTTCACTTAAACCATGTCCCTTATAGACCCCATTTCAAGCTTATTAAAGACTTGTTGATCTCTCTTGGTAAGTGGAGTCTATTAGTGGAGATTGTTTGAAAAATCATGCATATGAGATAGATAATATTTAGACTCAATGAGACCTTTGGTCAAGTCATGTGTATGTGCCAATCTAAAGTGAAATAGCTCTTGCTAAAATTGAAATGATTCCCAAATTTAGTGCAGTAACTAGGGTTATGATGTTATAGATATGTTAATTTGAAAGACCAAGTCCTGAGATATATTGATACTAATTTGCAAAGCCAACATTTGATTTCAAAATTAAAATTAAATTTAAGAAAATATTTCTTATCATATGAATTTTTAAGTTTAGGGAAGTATGTTACACTGTCAAACCTTAAAGGACATATTGGGTAAAAGTAGGATAATGAAGAAATTGTTTGCAAGGTTATGAAGAAGCTACCTACTAATGTGCTGGTTTAAAATGGATGTATCCTTTATATCTGATTATCCTGCTTGGGCCTCCACTACTCATGTTCGCTATATCATGAAGATGAAGCTATAAATGTGACATCTTCTAATGATCCCAAGCAAAACCAGTTGTTCAATGGTCAAATGTCGATACTTAATGGTTCCTCACCGTAGGGTATCTGTCCTTTGGATTTTTGTTTGTTTGTCTCTGTGTTTTGTTTTGTTGATACTTGGTGCAAAATTTAGAAGCTGCATTGTTGTTTTTCATTCTCTTCTACTGAAGTCTCATATCGTTCAAGTAGGGGACAAAACTATAGACCCTTAATTTTTGCATTGAATAAGTTTGGTCTAATTTTAAAAGCTCAAACCAAGGATGGTCTAAATTTAAAAGTCTGAACCAAGCCTGGTTTAACCTTAAAAGTAAAATCATGATGAATTGGCTATGCCAATTTATCATGAGCCAAGCTCATGGCGATTTAGGCATGCCAAATTTGCCATGAGCTTGGCCATGCCAAAGAGCTTAGCATTTAGATTTTGAGAATTAAAAATAGTGAGTAATTGCACAGAGAGCAAGATAAAAAGCAAAACTAAAAGAGAGGCAGTATCCAGGAGAGATCCTCAAATCATTGGGCCTAAAAAAAAAACCAGCTTGATCCAAGCAGTAACCTTATTAAATGGAAAGATTATGGTGTTTAAATTAAGCTTGGTTCAATGATTAAATTTAGTGGAGCCAACAAACGAAGGCAAAATTTTCACTAACTAATCTAATTAAATTCATGGATTATCTTTAGTGCTTAATCCACCATGCCTCCAAATTCTACATGTGAGTCTGCAAATTCTTTTACGGTTAGTTGGTTTCAGATTATAATTAACTTGGAGTTTAATTGCATGCATTAATTATGTTCTCACAAATCTAAAACCCTAATTGCACAATAATATTGTTATCTAATTTTCCAAAACCCTAATTCATTTGTTTTAGCCTTAGTTTAAGTATTAAAACATAGAATTGCATTTTGCATATTTTAATATTGGTTTGTATTAGAAAACCCTAATTATGCATGTTTTGATCCCAAAACCTAATTTTGCATGGGAAAAATCCTAGTTTTAGATTTAAACCTTAAATTAATAAAAAAAGAACCCTAAAACCCTAATTTGACAATCTAATCTTACTCTAATAATGAAACCCTAATTTTGATTCATTATTATATTCTTTATGATGGATAATGCACTTCGATTATTTTATTGCTTAGTTTATTTAGTCGAATTATATTTGCTGTTATTTCAATTTTAAGATCGTAAAAGGCATATTTTCACTTTGTGGGCACCTTGTTTATTTAATTTATTTCTTTTATCTTATTTGGGATTGATGTAAGGGACATGTTTCCAACTTTTTGGTGGGTGTCCCACTTTGCTTTATTTATTTTATGAATTTTTGGACCATTGTAATGGCATGTTTCCATCTAGTATGGGTGCTCATTTTATTTAGTTGCCTTCTTTTTAATATAATCAATATTTATTTATTATGATTGCATGCAATATGGGTAGTATTATAATAACTAAGAATTTTATAATATTTATACATAAAAAGGAGGTTAGTTCTAATGAACAGGGCGTTATGGGGGGTGCTAAGTCATTCTCACCTTTCCCATGTGTACTCAACTAGTCAAACCCAGTTAAGGGTTTGGGATTCCTTAGGAATTGAGTCATCCACCCCTTTCTATCTTCCCAGCCCATCCAGATGGTGACTCCATTTTTTTGAGCTTTGGCCAGTGTTCTCTAAGGCCTAGAGCCTAACATTGCCATAGTTGCAAGAACCATTCCACTAGAAATGGGGGCTAAAATCCATGTTCACTCATTTTATAATGGGTTCACACCATCTATCAAGAGCACAATTGATGCAGCAACTATAGGAGCTATTATGAGCAGGGTACCTGAAGATGCTTATGAACTAATTGAAGAGATGGCAGCCAATAATTATAACTAGTCTTTAGAAAGGAACACTACAAGAAAAGTTGTTGGCCTTCATGAAGTTGAAAACTATTCCTTGCTTTGATACAAGGTGGATGCACTCACTAAAAAATTAGAACAAGTCAAATTGGCATCTTTATCATATTATTGTGAAAGTTGTGGTAGAGATCATCAAATAGTCAACTGTCGAATAATGGAGTGAGTGCAATTTATGGGCAACTAAGGTGGACCTCAAAAATTTTCCTTTGGTAAAAATTACAATCCAAATTGGAGAAATCATCCAAACTTATCATAGAGAAATCAAAAATAATCAAAAGGCACCCTATGAATCCCCTTTCATGAGGAACCACTTAAGTGCCACAACTTGAAAAGTCATCTTACGAGGTCGCCTTGGAGAAGTTCATTGGAGTCGCTTTTGAAAGCTTTGATAAAATTGAGAAGCTTGAATCAAGGTTGGAACAACTTGCAATTCAGCATTATAATGTTGAAGGTGGCAAGCTCATTTTAAAAGAAGGAGATGAATGCATAGAATTCAACATTACAAATTCAATCAAAGGTCCCTCTTTCACAAGTGTTTATTTCAAGGAAAATTATTTAAACACAACTTACCTAGTTCAAGACTTCATTATAAAAGATGATAATAAAGAAGTAGCTAATTCTCCCATGACTTCTAAAGCAACTCCGCAATGCCACTTGAAGGGTATGAAGAGTTTGGGAAGCATCAAATGGCAAATAATATCTTTGATGAGAAAATAATTTGTGATCGCTCACCTTGAATAACAAAGGAATATAGTCAAGCTAAAGACTATGAATTATCGCTTACTAGGAGGCAACCCAATTTTTCATTCTAATTTTATTTTTATTATTTTTAGGTTTTTGTGTTTTTGTTTTAGGTCAAGCTTGGATTGATGCGTGCTCTTAAAGAGATTCTTCTTGCAAAGAGGCAAAATCAAGAATGAACATGCACAACCCCTCCAACACCCAATGCCTAAATCACTGAGGACAGTGATAATCTTCAATTTTGGAGGAGTTTAATCCTCAAAATTTAGCAATGTATTATATTCCCTTTTTAACTTAGTTTTTCATAAATATTTTTATGGCATGGTGGATTTTTTTTTTTTGCTTAAAATCTTGCACTTGAATGTTTGAGTTCATGATAGGACAATATTTTTTTGTGATTGAATGATGCTAATTCTATTAATATAGATAAATTTATCTCTTAAAATTTTGAAATTTGAGATGAAGATCTTGTGAAGTACTGTACTTTATGGATTTTGACCTAAATGAGTTTTTGATTTTAGTTGAAAGTAATCAATTGTGTATGCTTACTTAGAGAGGGCTCCTACTCTTTTGGGATTTATTTTAGATTTATTTTTACCTAAGCCTAGAACATGTTTAAAAGAACTTTTGAGGTGAAATTGAACCTTGCTAAGTTGAGGGAAAGATGATTTAGGCATTATTTGAGTAGTGAAACTCCTATATCCACCTTATTTAAACATTGCCTCTAGTTATCCCCTTTGAGCCAAATTGAATATTTTTAGCTTTCAATGAAGAATTGGTTGAGGGAATGCTTTTCTTCCTAACATGAGAGACTTTTTTGGTTCTTGGCATCCTTGAATCTTGATAAAATGAAGATGGGGATGATTTTCTAGTGTTTTTATGAAGAAATCCAAGAAATTTGATGGGAAAAGTGTTTGGAATGGCAGTTTAGTCTTGGTCATGTAGAAAGCGAAGTTAGAGAGAAACAATGGAGTTTAAGGTTTTATAGAGAGAGAAATGAAATAGGTGGGAAGAAAAACATCAAATTTAATGGTTTTAATCGTGGACACGACCAAGTTTGGCTTGTCTTGGTCGTGGCCACATTAAAAGATACGATTATGTGTTTGAATAAGTGATGGGGACATGACCAAGACAATAGGTCATGTTCAGTTCTATTCCAAAGACACACAGGTTTGAAGAAATGGCAAGGACATGGCAAGGATAATAGGTCGTGTTTTGTTCTATTCCAAGAAAACACAGGTTTGAAGAAATGGTAAGGACACGACCAAGATAATAGGTCGTGTTCGGTTCTATCCAACCAGGGCCTTTTTTTTGGTGAAAATTGACATATTGGCTATGTCTTCATCATGGTATCACCCCGTGTCCTCTTCTGCCCAAGATTAATTAACTTCTCTCTTCTTTTTCTCTTTCCCGAAACTTATCCAAAACAACATAACCCATCAAAGTATGTATTTAAATAAATTTATCTTGACTCTATCAAACTATTATTGAAAACCTATAAATTTAAAATTATTAATATAAAAGATGTAAAGAAATTCAAACCAATAGGTTGCTTCATATCAAGCGCTTCTTTAACGTTGCACTAGCTGGACGTGGATAGCTTATGCATTTGCCAATATAACACTTTCTATGGTTTTGCAACCTATAGCTCCTCCAAATATGGTTTAACCCTTTGACCATTTACTTTAAAGGTTTCATTGGTCTTTAAATTCAACATCTCCATAACTCCATATGGAAATACTTGAGCAAAATGGAAGGGTCCACTCGACCTAGACTTCAATTTCCCAGGGAATAACCTCATCCTTGAATTAAATAAGAGAACTTTCATCCTAGGCGTAAAGGTTCTTCTTAGGATCATCTTGTCATGCATCCCCTTTATTTTCTCCTTATTTATCCTTGAGCTCTCATATGCTTCATTTCTAAGCTCATCTAACTCAAAAATTTGCAACATTCTTTGCTCTTTTACCCCTTCCAAGTTCATATTAGTAGTCTTGATTGCCCAGTAGTCCTTGTGCTCTAATTCCATAGGTAAGTGGTATGCCTTAACAAAGACCAACCGATATGGACTCATTCCCAAAGGGGTTTTGAAAGTTGTTCGGTATGCCCAAAGTTCTTCATGAAGATAGGCTGCCCAAACCTTCCTTGTTGTGCTCACTGTCTTCACTAAAATTCCTTTGATTTACTTATTGTAGATCTCAACCTGGCTAAAAGTTTGTGGATGATATGGGATGGCCACTTTGTACCGAATGCCCATTTTGGTCATTAGCTTTTCAAACCGCTTATTGTAAAAATGGGTTCCTCTATCACTCACTACGGTTTTAGGAGTCTGTGAGTGGGGATTTTTGCCCCCACTCCTGGTGGAATGGTTCTTGCGACTTCGGCACTATTAGGCTCAGGGCCTTAGAGAACACGAGCCTAAGCTAGGAGAAAATGGAGTCGCCACTCTGATGGACCAGTAAAAAAAAGGGGTGGATGACTTGATTCCTAAGGAATCCCCAACCCCTTAATGGATTCAAAAAGTTGGGTACGTGTGGGGAAGGTGAGAAATGGCCTAGCACCCCCATAATGCCCGGTTCATTAGAACTGGCCTCTGTGAGTGGGGATTTTCTCCCCCACTCCCGGTGGAATGGTTCTTGCGACTTCGGCACTGTTTAGGCTCGGGGCCTTAGAGAACACGGAACTAGGTCCAGAGAAAATGGAGTCGCCACCCGGACGGGCTGGGAAAAAGAAAGGGGTGGATGACTTGATTCCTAAGGAATCCCCAACCCCTTAATGGGTTCAGAAAGTTGGGTACGTATGGGGAAGGTGAGAAATGGCCCAGCACCCCCACAACACCCGGTTCATTGGAACCAACCTCCTTTACAGGTCTTAATATTATAAAATTCTTAAATATAACAATATTATCCATATTACACACAATAATTAAAATAAGGCATCAATATATTAAAAATCAAAACAATGTCCAAGCAAAACAAATAAATGGACACCCATCCGAAGATGGAAATATGCCCTTATATCATCCACGTCTAAGCTAAAAGGTAGAAACATGCCCTTTACATTGGTTTAAAAAATATAAAAGCTTATTTAAATTACATGATATTTAACTAATGAGGTATCCACAAAGTGGAAACATACCTCTTACAATATTTGAAAATAAAAAATACATCAATAAAAGTAAATAACCATTCATAATAATTAAATCATTCATCAAAGATATTAAATATCAATCAAAATAGAAAGTAAACATCCATCCATAATAAATTAAATAAATTAATCATTGAACTTAAATAAATCAAAGCATATAAAATAAATCAAAGCATATAATGAACTACACAATCAAATCTAAAAGTAAATAAAGCAAGTAAAGGTACAAATTAGGGTTACTGTTTCTATTTAAATTTCTTTAATTAACAATTAGGGTTTTGGAAACTTAAGATATTATTATTGTTATTTGTTTAGGCTACTGTAAGTTTTAAGAGAATTGAAAAGGATTAGGGTTTTATAATTTACGAAATTAGTAAGATTCTTTGATTGATCAAATTAGGGTTTGAGGGGGTAAAATTATGAAATTGGGAAAACTTAAGTTTTAGATTAATTGGTTTTGGGTTTACTGTTTGTATTTTGAATAATCATAATAACGGAAGTAAAACATAAAGATTTATAATGCATAAATAAATAATGACTTGAACCCATACAACAGTCCCGCTAGTCGGTTAGCAGGGTGGGATCAAGGGGGCAGCGCCCCTTGTGGAGTCCGTGTCCGCACCCGGAAGATTTTGAAAATTAGCTTCTAGGATTATAGGTTTCAGTGTTGAAAATTAAGATTTTAGGATTTAAGATTTTAAAAAATAGGGTTTTGAAATTGGAAGAAACTAGTGTTATTTTTAAAAGAATAATACTTACTGTGTGATTTTGGAAAGAAGGATTAATTAGGGTTAAAGCTTTTTGTAATATCCCAATGCATGCCCTAAACGTTTTGATTATGTTGTTGTTGTATATTGGATTGAATGTATATGTATGTGATAAGAAAAGAAATTGGAAGAGAATGTTTATGCATATGTGTTTTGGGAAAGAAAAGAGGGTTTAGAGAGAAGTGTATATGTTGTTTATATGATATATATATAACATATAAGTTGGTCAAATATGTGGTCAAGGGAAGAAGATATTTTTAGTTGAGAATTGTGAAATGACTTAAAAGGACAAGTGATTGTAAGGAAATCAAAAAAATGTGGTTAAAGGGTGTTTTGGTAATTGCTTTAATTGAAACACTTGGTGGAGATTAAAAGAAGAGTTGACTTTGTTTCTTGTGGTTCATTTTCTTCTTTCTTCTTTGTGTGGCCGGCTTCTCCATAGACAAAGGAAAGCAAAAGACAAAGTGAAGATCTTGAGGTGTTTAACTCAAATTGAAGGAAGATTGAAGTGATCTAGTGGATGATACAAGAAGTCTTATAACTTTGGTAAGTTCTCTTGTGATCTTCGTGCTTATTTGAACTGATATTTGAGTTTGATAGATTTTTAAGAGTGTGTTGGTTGATTTTGAGATGTGAGAAGTGTTTGAGTGATTTGATGATGGATTTTGAGTATGGATTGAAGAAAAGAGTAAGTGGTTAGAAGAGATGATGTTGTATATGTGGTGAGGGTTTTGAGATGATTTTGTGTTTTGTGTTTGATATGTGTTTTGGTTTGTTTTGGTGTTGTTGCAAGTTTGAGATAGGTTTTTGGGTTTTTTTTGTGAAGATTGGTTGAAAGTGAATGTTAGTGGATAGAAATGTGTTGTTGAGTGTTTGGTTGTTTTGATCGGAGTCTTGATTTGTGGCCGGACACGCCCATGAGCACGTCCAGGGTTTTTAGGCGTGTCAATTGTGCTGGAGGCAGTAGGTTTAACACGATCAGTAACACGCCCGTGTTATTGAGCGTGTCATAGCTACTGTAAGATTTGAGAATTTACATGCTCAGGAACACGCCCATGTTGTTGAGCGTGTAAATACTTCTGTGTTGTGGAGTTAGGGCACGGTCATGAACACGCCCGTGTGGGTGAGCGTGTTAGGGTTAGGGTTTGCCCTAATTAATTCCTAATTGGATTATCTCTTGTGTATCCCTAAGCAAGTATATGCTATTACTTTTGATTTAGGTCTTGAAGATAGTGATTGATCATTGATTTAAGAGGTAGAAGGATCTTGAACAAGGAAGTGTTAAGAGTGGTGTGATTTGTTTTTGAGGTAAGTACAAAACCTATATGATTGTATGTAAGTACAAATGTGGCATTACTACATTGTTAATTTATATGAGCAATGTGTGTTGTTATGTTTATATCAATGATGATATATATATATATATATGAATAATGTGAATGACATGATGATGCAAATGATTGTGTATATGAAAGATTGAAATGCTATGATGTGAATTGAGATGAAATGGAATATAAAGCCATTGTGATTGGCTATGATAATTCAAATAAAATGTAGAGCTATTGTGATTGGCTATGTTGATTCATTTGAGAATGAAATTGATAACAAATTAATAAATGAGTTGTGTGGCTAATGTGTTATTCCATTTTCAGAGTTTGTTGTTGGTGGCATGCCTAATGATAGTAACAATCTCTTGAAGTTAGGTTGGGCTTGATCCTTGAAGCCAAGTTGGGTTGAAGTTTAACATGTTTTACTCCCCTTGAAGCTTGGTTGGGTCTAGTCCTTGAAGCCTAATTGAGATGTTACAACCCTTGAAGCTAGGTTGGGTTTGGTTCTTGAAGCCAAGTTGGGTTGAGACTTAGCATGCTTTGTTCCCCTTGAAGCTTGGTTGAACCTAATCCTTGAAGCCTAGTTGGGTGTATGTGATAATGATAAATGTGATAAAACCAAAGCATTAACTCTGAAAATTGAATGGCATATTAGTGTGTTTTGGGCCCATGCTTGTCTTTGTTTCTATGTGATTCATTGATGGTAAAATAATTGAATAATGAAATTTATGAAAGAACTTTGAGATGTGATATGCTTATATGATTATGATTTGTGAAAGGCAAAGGATTGATGTTAGCTCTTCACTTATGATGTTGATATTATTGGAATGTATGTCATTGCATAGCATACAAGCATAATATTAGCATGTTTTGTACTACTAAGCCCTTGGCTTAGCGCGATAGTGTTGATCGCGCAGGTGATAGAGTTGATAGAGTTGAACCCGAGAGCTCTTCGAGGCCGAGTGAGAGTAGACATTGAAGAGTTGATTTTGGGACTTAAAGATCAGAGAAGATTTGCCAATCATGTATAACTCTTTTAATATTTTGTAAAGTATTGTTTATAATGTGAATATATGTACATTTGTAAATATAAATATTTAAATGTTTTCCTATATATAAATAGTTCTAAATTCCGCTGCGTATTAAGTATATGTATATATATATCTATTTTGTTTTATATTACAGGTTAATCACTTATTATTTTTCTATTATGTATAATGAGAAAGATTATAGTATCATTGGAAATGTTTTGAATGTTAAGAAAATTCGTAGCATTCCTATATTTGATGCATGTATACTACATTGTGGTGTATGTAGTGTGCATGTATTGGATGTGGGGGTGTTACAATTGTTTTGGTATCAGAGCCTAGGTTTGAGATTCTCAACCTAGGTAAAGTGTAAGAAAAAGAGTGTTTTGATTTTAAAACGTGGATTTTTGAATAACATACATGTTTGGCATTGGCAGTCTCTGATCTTTAATAAGAGGTATTCTGCTGTGTTTGCAGATATAGATTGTGATGGATTCTCACTCACGTCATTCAGTTGAGGGTAGTGCTGAGAGTATAGCTCCTGAGGAGATTAGAGAGGGAGCTAGAGTGGATAGTGCTGGAGAGATACCTGCTTTTATATCGGGGAGACCAGCTGGTGAGGAGGTTCCACCAGTTTGGCTTAGGCATGTGATAGAGGCTTTGAGACAAGCACCAGTGCAACCACCGCCACTACCCCCACAGCCTTTGGTATCAGTGAGACAGTATGATAAGCTAAGGAAGTATGGAGCTGAAGATTTTATAGGTACCATTGATCCAGCTGTAGCAGAGTAGTGGCTTGACAAAGTACAAAGAATATTTATTCAGTTGCAAGTCACTCCAGAGGAAAAGTTTGATTATGCAAGATCATTGTTGCAAAAGGATGCATATAATTGGTGGAAGACAGTGCCCCATTCTATGGATGATCCACCAACTTTGTCCTATGCTGATTTTCTGAGAGAGTTTGAATTGAAGTATACTCCGAGGGAGTATAAGGACATGAAGAAGATGGAGTTTTTGAGTTTAAAGCAAGACAACCGGTCAGTAACTGAATATGAGGTTGAATTTATTCGGTTGAGTCAGTATGCTGGGGGTATCATATCTGATGAGATAGATAGATGCAGGAGATTTGAGGAGGGATTGAGGCCCTCTGTCATGTGTCATGTGGCTGGATCTAGATATTATGATTTTTCCCAGCTTGTGGCAGCAGCTAGGAGTGTGGAGAGAGCCCAGGCTATTGCAGCTACTTCAGAGGAAGAGATCAGGGTTAGAAGGCCCCAGTTTGAGGCAGGGTCTTCGTCTGTGAAAAGAGGTAAAGGAAGTTTTGTTCCTCGAGTTAGTAGGAGTCAGAGGCCAGCTGGTAGGTCAGTACAGTTTCAGAGGTGGAGATCTGGACCTACAGTTTCAGTGGCGAGTGCTCCGACCCCAGTGACTCAGAGATCCACTCCACCCGTATGCATTCATTGTGGTAGGCCACATGGTGGTACTTGTTGGAAGACTGGTATAGCAGGGGTATGTTTCAGATGTGGATCTCCTGATCATTTATTTAGAGATTGTCCTGAGAGACAGGAGCAGATGTCAGTGGATACTGCAACTTCTCGACCTAGTGTGAGGGGAGGTCGAGGAGGCAGAGGGTTCGGCAGAGGAGGCAGATCTGGGTTTAGTTCTAGAGAAGGTTCTACATCCAGGGAGAGTAGACCAGAGGAGGCTAGATCTTCTCAGAGGATTTATGTGATGCAGAAGCAACCAGATGCTTCAGCAGTCATAGCTGGTACTTTTTCTTTATTTGATACTTCAGTACTTGCTTTGATTGATCCGGGTTCCACACACTCATATATTAGTGCATCTGTTTTGCCTATGTCTGATGTGCATGCTGAATCCCTAGGATTTGATGTATTGGTGACAAATCCGTTAGGGCATAGTGTGATTGTTAGTAAGGTGCACCGAGATAGTGCAGTAGTGGTTCAAGGTGAGGAGTTCCTTGGAGATTTGATTGAAATGCCTTTTAAAGAATATGATGTGATTCTAGGAATGGATTGGTTATCTAGACATGGAGCTGTGGTTGATTGCAAAAAGAAAGTTGTTACCTTGAGAACCAGTGATAGTAGAGAGGTGTTAATATTTAATGAGCAGGAACAGCTAGCATCCTTGTTTGTTTCAGCGGTTGCAGCTAGGAGATTGATTAGAAAGGGGTGTGATGCTTATCTTGCTCATGTGGTAGATACTAGAGTAAGAGGTTCTCAAATTGATAGCATAGCCACAGTTGCAGAATTCCCAGACGTGTTTCCAGAAGAGTTGCCAGGGTTACCTCCTGAGAGAGAAGTGGAGTTTGGTATTGAATTATTGCCTGGTACCACTCATATTTCTATTACTCCTTATAGAATGGCACCAGCAAAATTGAGGGAGTTGAAAGTGCAATTACAAGAGTTGTTGGATAAAGGATTTATTCGCCCTAGTGTTTCTCCTTGGGGAGCTCCTGTGTTATTTGTGAAGAAGAAAGATGGTACAATGAGATTATGCATCGATTATAGGCAATTGAACAAGGTGACAATCAAAAATAAATATCCCTTGCCTAGAATCAATGATCTCTTTGATCAATTGAAAGGTGCAGCAGTGTTTTCCAAAATTGATTTGAGATCAGGGTACCATCAGTTGAGGGTCAGAGCTGAAGATGTTCCTAAGATAGCTTTTCGGACCAGGTATGGACATTATGAGTTTCTAGTTATGCCTTTTGGTCTGACGAATGCACCTATAATTTTTATGGACTTGATGAATAGGGTGTTTAGGCCCTATCTGGATCAGTTTGTGGTAGTGTTTATCGATGATATTCTGGTGTATTCGCGTAATAAAGAAGAGCATGACAAGCATCTGCGGATTGTGTTGCAAATCTTGAGAGAGAAGCAATTGTTTGCTAAGTTGTCGAAGTGTGAGTTTTGGCTTGACCAAGTAACTTTTCTCGGTCACATAGTTTCAGTGGAAGGTATTAGAGTTGATCCAAGTAAAGTTGAAGCTATTTTGAATTGGAGTCCACCAAAATTTGTAACTGAAGTTAGAAGTTTTCTGGGTTTGGCAGGCTATTACCGACGGTTTGTGAAAGGATTTTCTTTGATAGCTACTCCACTTACCAGATTGCTTAGAAAGGGAGTTAGATTTGTGTGGACAGATCAGTGTCAGGCTAGCTTTGATCAGTTGAAAGAAATGTTGACTCAAGCGCCTGTTCTTACTTTACCTGTGGAAGATAAACCATATGTGATTTATAGTGATGCTTCACATAGTGGTTTGGGTTGTGTTTTGATGCAAGAAGGTAAGGTGATAGCTTATGCTTCTCGACAGTTGAAACCTCATGAGCTCAATTATCCAACCCATGATTTAGAGTTGGCAGCCATTGTGTTTGCATTGAAGATTTGGCGACACTATTTGTTTGGGGAGAAATGTTTTATCTACACTGATCATAAAAGTTTAAAATATTTGGGTGTCCAAAAAGAGCTCAATCTTTGGCAGAGAAGATGGTTGGAGTTGATCAAAGACTACGACTGTTTGATTGATTATCATCCTGGTAAAGCAAATGTTGTTGCTGATGCCTTGAGTCGGAAGTCTGTGGAAGGTTTGACTGTTTATTTGCTCTCGTTGCTTATTGAGTTAAGAGCGTTGCATGCTAGTTTTGTATCTTGTGATGATGGTGCATTGTTGGCACAGTTGCATTTAAAACCAGTATTGTTAGAGCAGATTAAAGAAGCTCAATTGGTGGATGAGAAGATTCAAAAGATTGTTTCAGATTGTCGGAATGGGAAGAGTAGAGATTTTATTGTGAAAGATGATGGGAGTTTGTGGTTCAAGAACAGATTGTGTGTACCTGATGATGTTAATTTGAGAAGGATCATTTTAGAGGAAGCTCATCAATCAGTATTTGCTATGCATCCGGGCAATACAAAGATGTATCATGATTTGAGACAGCATTACTGGTGGTTTGGTTTGAAGAGAGACATTGCTGAGTTTGTATCGAAATGTCTCACCTGTCAGAAGGTAAAAGCTGAGCATCAAGTTCCAACAGGGTTACTTCAACCTTTAGCAGTGCCTGAATGGAAATGGGACAGAGTAACCATGGATTTCGTGTCTGGTTTGCCATTGACACAAAGAAAGCATGATGCTATTTGGGTGATTGTTGACAGGTTGACTAAGACAGCTCATTTTCTTCCGGTTTGGATGGATTACTCTTTGGAGAGATTAGCTGAGCTGTATATCCATGAGATTGTAAAGTTGCATGGTATTCCAACTTCTATAGTGTCTGATCGAGATCCCCGGTTTACTTCAAGGTTTTGGAAGAGTTTACATGGTGCTTTGGGTTCTCGATTACACTTCAGTACTGCTTTCCATCCACAGACACATGGACAGTCAGAGAGAGTGATACAGATTATCGAGGACATGTTGAGAAGTTGTGTCATTGATTTCTCTGGAGGTTGGGATAGATTCTTACCACTTGTGGAATTTGCGTACAATAACAGTTATCAATCCAGCATTGGTATGGCACCATTCGAAGCATTATATGGTAGACGGTGTAGAACACCTCTATGTTGGAGTGAACTTGGAGATGGTAAGCTGATTGGGCCTGATTTGATTCAAGAAACTGAAGAGAAAGTGAAAATAATTCGAGATAGATTAAAAGCAGCTTCAGACCGACAGAAGTCTTATTCAGATTTGAAAAGGAGAGACATAGAGTTTAATGTGGGAGATAAAGTATTTTTGAAAGTGTCTCCTTGGAAAAAGATTTTAAGGTTTGGTCGAAAAGGAAAGCTGAGTCCTCGCTTCATTGGACCGTATGAAGTTTTGGAAAGAGTTGGGCCAGTTGCTTATTGACTTGCTTTGCCACCTGAGTTGGATAGGATCCATAATGTATTCCATGTTTCTATGTTGAGGAGATACAGATCAGATCCATCTCATGTGTTATCAGTTGAATCTATTGAAGTGAGTCCAGATATGACTTTTGAAGAGGAACCAATTGCTGTCTTGGCACGTGAAGTGAAGGAATTGAGAAATAAGAAAGTGCCACTTGTGAAGATTTTGTGGAAGAATCATGCAAAGGAAGAGGCAACTTGGGAAAGTGAGCAAACAATGCGAGAGCAATATCCTCAATTGTTTTCGGACTTGATATCAGGTAATTTCGAGGGCAAAATTTCTTTTTAGAGGGGGAGAATTGTAATATCCCAATGCATGCCCTAAAAGTTTTGATTATGTTGTTGTTGTATATTGGATTGAATGTATATGTATGTGATAAGAAAAGAAATTGGAAGAGAATGTTTATGCATATGTGTTTTGGGAAAGAAAAGAGGGTTTAGAGAGAAGTGTATATGTTGTTTATATGATTTATATATAACATATAAGTTGGTCAAATATGTGGTCAAGGGAAGAAGATATTTTTAGTTGAGAATTTTGAAATGACTTAAAAGGACAAGTGATTGTAAGGAAATCAAAAAAATGTGGTTAAAGGGTGTTTTGGTAATTGCTTTAATTGAAACACTTGGTGGAGATTAAAAGAAGAGTTGACTTTGTTTCTTGTGGTTCATTTTCTTCTTTCTTCTTTGTGTGGCCGGCTTCTCCATAGACAAAGGAAAGCAAAAGACAAAGTGAAGATCTTGAGGTGTTTAACTCAAAATGAAGGAAGATTGAAGTGATCTAGTGGATGATACAAGAAGTCTTATAACTTTGGTAAGTTCTCTTGTGATCTTCGTGCTTATTTGAACTGATATTTGAGTTTGATAGATTTTTAAGAGTGTGTTGGTTGATTTTGAGATGTGAGAAGTGTTTGAGTGATTTGATGATGGATTTTGAGTATGGATTGAAGAAAAGAGTAAGTGGTTAGAAGAGATGATGTTGTATATGTGGTGAGGGTTTTGAGATGATTTTGTGTTTTGTGTTTGATATGTGTTTTGGTTTGTTTTGGTGTTGTTGCAAGTTTGAGATAGGTTTTTGGGTTTTTTTTTTGTGAAGATTGGTTGAAAGTGAATGTTAGTGGATAGAAATGTGTTGTTGTGTGTTTGGTTGTTTTGATCGGAGTCTTGATTTGTGGCTGGACACGCCCATGAGCACGTCCAGGGTTTTTAGGCGTGTCAATTGTGCTGGAGGCAGTAGGTTTAACACGATCAGTAACACGCCCGTGTTATTGAGCGTGTCATAGCTACTGTAAGATTTGAGAATTTACATGCTCAGGAACACGCCCATGTTGTTGAGCGTGTAAATACTTCTGTGTTGTGGAGTTAGGGCACGGTCATGAACACGCCCGTGTGGGTGAGCGTGTCAGGGTTAGGGTTTGCCCTAATTAATTCCTAATTGGATTATCTCTTGTGTATCCCTAAGCAAGTATATGCTATTACTTTTGATTTAGGTCTTGAAGATAGTGATTGATCATTGATTTAAGAGGTAGAAGGATCTTGAACAAGGAAGTGTTAAGAGTGGTGTGATTTGTTTTTGAGGTAAGTACAAAACCTATATGATTGTATGTAAGTACAAATGTGGCATTACTACATTGTTAATTTATATGAGCAATGTGTGTTGTTATGTTTATATCAATGATGATATATATATATATATATATGAATAATGTGAATGACATGATGATGCAAATGATTGTGTATATGAAAGATTGAAATGCTATGATGTGAATTGAGATGAAATGGAATATAAAGCCATTGTGATTGGCTATGATAATTCAAATAAAATGTAGAGCTATTGTGATTGGCTATGTTGATTCATTTGAGAATGAAATTGATAACAAATTAATAAATGAGTTGTGTGGCTAATGTGTTATTCCATTTTCAGAGTTTGTTGTTGGTGGCATGCCTAATGATAGTAACAATCTCTTGAAGTTAGGTTGGGCTTGATCCTTGAAGCCAAGTTGGGTTGAAGTTTAACATGTTTTACTCCCCTTGAAGCTTGGTTGGGTCTAGTCCTTGAAGCCTAATTGAGATGTTACAACCCTTGAAGCTAGGTTGGGTTTGGTTCTTGAAGCCAAGTTGGGTTGAGACTTAGCATGCTTTGTTCCCCTTGAAGCTTGGTTGAACCTAATCCTTGAAGCCTAGTTGGGTATATGTGATAATGATAAATGTGATAAAACCAAAGCATTAACTCTGAAAATTGAATGGCATATTAGTGTGTTTTGGGCCCATGCTTGTCTTTGTTTCTATGTGATTCATTGATGGTAAAATAATTGAATAATGAAATTTATGAAAGAACTTTGAGATGTGGTATGCTTATATGATTATGATTTGTGAAAGGCAAAGGTTTGATGTTAGCTCTTCACTTATGATGTTGATATTATTGGAATGTGTGTCATTGCATAGCATACAAGCATAATATTAGCATGTTTTGTACTACTAAGCCCTTGGCTTAACGCGATAGTGTTGATCGCGCAGGTGATAGAGTTGATAGAGTTGGACCCGAGAGCTCTTCGAGGCCGAGTGAGAGTAGACATTGAAGAGTTGATTTTGGGACTTAAAGATCAGAGAAGATTTGCTAATCATGTATAACTCTTTTAATATTTTGTAAAGTATTGTTTATAATGTGAATATATGTACATTTGTAAATATAAATATTTAAATGTTTTCCTATATGTGAATAGTTCTAAATTCCGCTGCGTATTAAGTATATGTATATATATATATCTGTTTTGTTTTATATTACAAGTTAATCACTTATTATTTTTCTATTATGTATAATGAGAAAGATTATAGTATCATTGGAAATGTTTTGAATGTTAAGAAAATTCGTAGCATTCCTATATTCGATGCATGTATACTACATTGTGGTGTATGTAGTGTGCATGTATTGGATGTGGGGGTGTTACACTTTTGATCTTTAAAAATAAGGCTACTGACTTTTTGGAATAGAGATTAGGGTTTTGGGAATTAATTAAATGATTTAGGGTTTTTGATGTTTTGGAGACAAAAAAAATGATTTAAGGTTTTTATGGTTTTTGAAAACAAAAGAAACGAATTAGGGTGTTTGGAGACAGAAGAAACAAATTAGGGTTCTTAGGTTTAGAAGAAAAGTTTTAGGGATTTAAGTTTTAGATGAAACAGAAGAATGATTTTTAGGGTTTTTAGAAATAGAAGAAACGATTTATTAAATCTACTGTGAGAAAATAATGAAATTAGAGATTCAAACCTTTGTTTGTTGGTTCCACCAAAAATTGCTTCTTGGATGAACAAGTACAAAGGCAAAGTTGCTGCCTTTGATGAATCGTTGATGGCTTTGCTTGTTGCTCCTCTACAATCTGAAGTCCCAAATTCCAGTCCGATGTTCCAATGTTTTTCCTAAGTCCGATTGTTAATCTCCAAAAATTCCTCCCTTCTGTGTTGTTTTAGTCCTTATTTATAGAAGATTTTTATGATTAATTTTAGTTATTCACGAAATCTAACATTAATTAAGAAAAGGAAACCAAAACCTAATTGTATTTGGTTTCGAAAAAATTTGCGTCGGAAAAATTTCGCTGGCAAAAAAACTGTTGCGGAAAAATTACACTAGCGAAAAAGCTGCCGCAGCTGGCTGCGGGTTGCGGGGCGAAAATTGGCCTGCGGGCCATTTCGCCGTAACCCTTTTCGGCGATAAAATTTTTCGTCGCCGATTTTTCATCACCGTTTTTTTTATATTTTTATTTATTTGTTTATTATTATATTTTTATTTTTTATTAATTATAAAAATTAAATACTAAAGCAAATATTATTTAATTAAGATAACAAAAATTATTTTAGACTAATTAAAATATATTGGACAACACAAAATTATTTTGGACTGATTAAAATATATTGGACCGGACTGGGTCAAAAATTAAGGGTCTACAGCCTCCTTTTCAGGTCTTAATATTATAAATTCTTAAATATAATGATATTACCCATACTAAATGCGATCATAAAAATAAATAAATACTTTATTAAAATCACAACAATGTCCAAACAAAACAAATAAATGGACACCCATTCGAGGATGGAAACATGTCCTTATATCGTCTAATATCTAAAACTAAATAGGGCACCCACTGAAAGGTGGACATGTGTCCCTTACATTTATCTAAAAATTTTAAAATAAATTAAATTACATGATGTTCACAATATGAGGTACCCAAAACATGAAAACATACCTCTTACAATGTTTTCAAACCAAAGCAAATCAATATAAGTAACCAACCATTCATCATAAGTAAAATATTCATCCAGGACATGAAACATCAATAAAAATGTATAATAAACATTCATTTAATAAGGCAGTAAGCATATGAATTTAGGGTTTATGCATCATTTAGGGTTTCTTAAATAAAATTAGGGTTTTTTTTTAAGTAAAATTAGGGTTTTGTAGGTTTTATGTTTAATAATTAGGATTTTGTATTTATTGGATTAGTCAACTAAGAAATATTTAATGTAAAAGAAATAGCATAGCTAATGGATGTTTGAATTAAAGATTAGGTTTGAAATAAACTAGGGTTTGAATCTAGAGAATGGATGTTTCGGATTTAGGGTTTTGGAAAATAATATTAAGGTTTAGGGTTTAAGTAAATAAAATTTAAGATCATGAAAATAGGATTAAGAGTTAGGTATTTAGAAAGAATAGGCTACTGTGAATTTTAGAAAAATAGATTTGATTGTGATTTTGAGAAAACAAATTCCCTGTTTTGTGGTTTTAGAAAAGTGCGATTAGGGTTTTAGGCTTCAAAAATTAGTTTAATGGTATTAAGATATTAGGGTTTTGAAAAATAATTTTTAGGGTTTTAGATAGAAACTAGATGCTAAATAGAATAATTGATCAATGTGTTTTAAATAAGAATCCATCCATTGTATGTTTAAACAATTGATCAAATTGAATAATGAGGCTACTAAATATATAAAAAGTTAATAGAAACTCAAACCTTCGTTGTTGGTTCCACCACAATTTTAATTCTGGTTGAACAATAATAAAGACATTGTGTGCTGCCTTTAATGGATTATTTGTTGTTTTGCTTCTTCTTACTCCTTTAAGTCTAAGGTTCTGAGTAGTCTGAATAATTCTTCTTCAGTCCAAAAATCCCAAATAAAGATCAAAAGTCCCAATTTTTCGCCAAAAGATCAAAAAGTGCTCCCCATCCCATTTCTGTGTGTTTTAATGTGGTATTTATCGGTAATTGAAATAAAAAACCTAGTCTGTTAAGGAAATTAAAATTTATTTTGGAAATAAAATAAAAAACCAAGTAAAAGAAGGATTCGGTGAGAACTGCGTGCGGGCCTGGGCGAAATTGGCGCTTGATGAGATGGGAGCGAGCTATGGGCTGGGAGCGGGAAAAACTTTGTACGGGGCTGTGAGAGGGGATTTTTGCCCCACTCCCGGTGAAATGGTTCTTGCGACTTCGGCACTATTTAGGCTCGGGGCCTTAGAGAACACATACCTAGGTCCGGAGAAAATGGAGTCGCCAACCGGACGGGCCGGGAAAAAGAAAGGGGTGGATGACTCGATTTCTAAGGAATCCCCAACCCCCTAATGGGTTCAAAAAGTTGGGTATGTGTGGGGAAGGTGAGAAATGGCCCAGCACCCACACAATGCCCGTTTCATTAGAACTGGCCTCCTTTACAGGTCTTAATATTATAGAATTCTTAAGTATAACAATATTATCCATATTACACACAATAATTTAAATAAAGCATCGTTATATTAAAATCAAAGCAATGTCCAAGAAAAACAAATAAATGGACACCCATCCGAAGATGAAAACATGCCCTTACATCATCCATGTCTAAGCTAAGTTGGATACCCACCATGAGGTAGAAACATGTCCTTTACATTGGTCTAAAATATAAAAGCAATTTAAATTACATAGAACTTAATTAATGAGGTACCCACAAAGTGGAAACATATCTTTTACAACATTTGGAAATCAAAATAAATTGATAAAAGTAAATAACCATTCATCATAAATAAATCATTCATCAAAGATATCAATCAAAATATAAAATAGACATCCATCCATGATAAATTAAATAAATCAAGTATTGAAAATAAATCAAAGCATGTAATGAATTACACAATCAAATGTAAAAATAAAGTAAGTAAGGACATAGATCGAGGTTTACTGTTTCTATTTAAAATTCTTCAATTAATATATTAGGGTTTTGGAATTTTAGTGTTTTAGTATTTGTTTAACCTACTCTAAAAGTTTTGGAAAATTAGAATGAATTACGGTTTCATGAATCAAATTAAGGTTTATGGGTAACATTTTGAAATTAGGGTTTTAGAATATTAAAACATTAGGTTTATGATTATTAGTTTCTGGATTGTTACTTTTAGGCTTACTGTGTTGAATTTTAATACTTAGGTTTATAAGGTTTTAAGATTTTAAGGATTAGGGTTTACAATTTTGGTTTTGAGAGAATTAGGGTTTTGGTTTTTTGGAAAACATGTTTTGGTTTAGGATTTGAGAAAATAGTTTTTTTGAAAATAGGCAAGACGATTTAAAGTTTTTGGAAACAAAAAGTATTTTTTAGGGTTTAAGAATTAATAAAACGATTTAAGGTTTTTGGAAATTTGGAAAGTAGATTAGGGTTTTAAGAATTAATAAAACAATTTAAGATTTTTGGAAAGTTGGAAAGTAGATTAGGGTTTTAAGATTTTGAAGAAATAGATTAGGGTTCTTAGGTTTTAGAAGAAACAAAAAAATAACTTTAGGATTTTTGAAAATAGAGGAGACGATTTAAGGTTCTAAGGTTTAGAAGAAGTAAATTAGGGGTCTAAGATTTTTAGAATCAAAAGAAACAATTTAATGATTGAAGCTACTGTAAGGAAAAAAAGAG
The DNA here is from genome assembly GCA_947685225.1 of Garcia nutans. Classification (NCBI taxonomy): domain Eukaryota; kingdom Viridiplantae; phylum Streptophyta; class Magnoliopsida; order Malpighiales; family Euphorbiaceae; genus Garcia; species Garcia nutans. Next base: position 21,276,319 of record CANTUV010000007.1, on the reverse strand, counting down.
ATTAGATATTCAAACATTCGTTTGTTGGTTCCACCAAAAATTACTTCTTGGATGAACAAGGACAAAGGCAAGATGGCTGCCTTTGATGGATTGATTGCTTTCTTGCTTATTCCCCTCTAAAAAGTCTGATCATTTTCACTGCCAAATAAAATTTTTAAAGTCCGATCTCCTTTCCAAAAATTCCTCAAAATTTCCCCCCTTTTTTCTGTGGTTTTTTAATGTTATTTATAGGAAATTTTGGAAGCTTAATTCCAATTGTTTAAGGAATTTATCGTTAATTAGGAAAAGGAAATCGAAATCAAATAGAATTTGGTTTCGAAAAAAATTGCGTCGGAAAATTTTGCTGGCAAAAAAACTGCTGTGAGCCGCTGTGGAAACTTGAGAGGGTGCGCGAGCGAAATTGGCTGCGGGCCATTTCACCCGCAGGATTTTCCTGCGGACGAAATTGCCTTGGCCATTTCCTGCGAGCAAAATGGCTTTGGCCATTTCGCCAGCAGGAAACTCCTGCAGGCGAAATGGCCCAAGGCCATTTCGTCCAACGCTTTCGGCGATGAATTTTTTCGTCGCTGATTTTTTCATCGCATATTTTTATTTTTATTTATTTGTTTATTATTATTGAAAAAATAAATACTAAAACAAAGGTAACACAAAAATTATTTTAGACTAAATAAAATATATTAGACCAGACTTGATCAAAAATTAAGGGTCTACAGTTTACCCCCTGCTTGAACGATCTGAGACTTTAGTAAAAGAGAGTAAAAAGCAATAAGACTTAATTTTTAAGATGGTTGAGATTTTGGGTTCTGGACCCGATTTAAGTTCTGGACTCAAAGAATAATTTTAGGTTCCGGATCTAAGGGTAGTTTGGGTTTTGGACAAGAGCTAAGTTTTGGATTTAGAAGAGATTCTAGGTTTTGGACCTAAGGATAATTTGGGTTCTGGACCCGAGCTAAGTTTTGGACTTAGAAGAGATTCTAGGTTCTAGACCTAAGGAGAATTTGGGTTCTGGACCTGAGCTAAGCTCTGGACTTAGAAGAGATTCTAGGTTTTGGACCTAAGGAGAATTTGGGTTCTGGACCCAAGTTATGTTCTGGATTTATAAGAGATTTCAGGTTTCGGACCTAAGGATAATTTGGATTTTGGACCCGAGCAAAGTTCTGACTTAGAAGAGATTCTAGGTTCTGAACCTAAGGATAATTTAGGTTCTGGACTCGAGCTAAGTTCTGGGCTTAGAAGAGATTGACCTAAGGATAATTTGGATTCTGGACCCGAGCTAAGTTCTGGACTTAGAACAGATTCTAGGTTTCGGACCTAAGGATAATTTGGGTTCTGGACCCGAGCTAATAAAGATTTAATTATCTGCAAAAAAATAATTTTTTTGGTTTTAAAAAGTTTAGCTAATTTTTATGCACATGACTTCTCCTTGCCCCTTGCGTGTAAAAATATTTATATACATGCAAGTATTTGAATGATTAAATTGAATGATTGAATTTACTATTTATTTACTGTGTAGTCACTGTTCATGGACTATTTACTATTTGTAAATAGTAACCTACTATTTGTAAATAGTAATTTACTATTGTAAATAGTAATTTACTATTCATCAATCGTAATCTACTATTTATCCAAAGTAAAATTTACTTCTTGAATTTTATTTTTTTTCTTTGCCGTTCCTCTATATAAACGAATGAATTCCTTTGTTTTATTCACAGCGAACTTTCATTCCTTTCACTAATAGCTATAATTCTCTCAAATTTAGCATATAATTTTGGAAAAAATGCATGCTTCAAGATCAGGAACTCATTCTAATGCTGAGTTATTGGAGTTTATTAGGCATCATAAAGATGGAAATATATATCTACTAGCCGGGATGCCACTTTATCGTAGTTCAAACCAAAATACCACGGTAATTTTCTGTTATTTTTTGTTCGTCTTTCTGTCATTTATTTATTTTTATTTTATTTTCTTTTTCATTTTTTTCTCTTTTTTTATGCTTTCTTTTTTTTTGCTTTTGTCTTTATTTTTTTATTTATATATTTATATTACTATTATTTTGTTAGGAAAATTTAGGAAAAATATATTAATTTAAGCAAATAGAATAATATGTACTTACCTGGCTCCATGTTAGCGTGATTGTTGTGTTGTTTGGGTCAGAGGATGTATCTACAAAACCCGACAATGGTACGATGTAGCGCCTTCTCAGGTAAGGTAGTGTAGACCCTTAATTTTTTACCCAATCCGGTTCAATATGTTTTATTTAGTCTAAAATGATTTTTGTTGACTAATTGGTCCAAAATAATTTTTATTAAATAATTTTTGCTTTAGTATCTAATTTTTATTAATAAAAAATAGAAATAAACAAATAAAAGTGAAAAAATAAAAATAAAAATCGGAGTCGAAAAAATCGACGACAAAAAAAATCGTCGCGCGGGCCCGTGGGCATTTTGCCCGCAGGAATTTCCTGCGGGCGAAATCACTGTGCTATTTCGCACGCAGAAATTTTCTGCCTCCGAAATAGCTTACGGGCCCGCTCTGCATGCGCTGCTGCAGCCAGCTGCAGCAGATTTTTTTGCCAGTGCAGTTTTTCCGCAGCAGTTTTTTTTCGGCAGCGCAAATTTTTCGACGCAAATTTTTCGAAACCTAATCCAATTAGGTTTTGGTTTTTTTTTTATTAATATTACTTGCCTTAACTAATTAGGAATAAACAACCTCAAACCACTATAAATAAGGATCAAAGACAATTAAAAAAGGGGAGGCAAAAATCCAAGAGAAGTTTGGAAAATTTGAAACCAAATCAAGGAAGGAAAACAAGAAATTCAATTCAACTCTTTTGTAGAATAGTAGCAGCACGATTTAGAGGATTCAAAGGCAAAAAAGGCTTGTCTTTGGAGCTAGTTCATCTAAGAAGAATTGTTTTTGGAGAAATCATTAAAAGAAGGTATGTGTTAATTAATTTTCTTTAATTTTTTTTTTTGCACACAGTAGAAAATTTATAAAATCAAAATTAAAAACCTTTGAACTTTAATTTAGTTTTTCTAAAGCCAAAAAAAACCTTATTTCATTGGTTTATCTTCCAAAAGGCTTAAAATTGTTATTTTTTCTTCTTAAAAACCTTAAAACTCTGATTGATCATATTCTTCAACAAAACCAAAATCAAATTATGTTTCTTTCAAAACTTTAAACTTGGTACTTTTTCCTTCAAAACGTCTTCTAAAACATCTTTTCTAGCTATAAAAACTTTAATTCACTTGTTTAAATTCATAAAATTCTATAAAATATTAAATTGTCTTCCAAATCCTAAGATTAAAATTACCACCCGTGACCCTACTTCCAAAATATCAAATCCAAATTCAACTTCCAAAATTCAAAACAATGAACACTAACCCTTTTAAAACTTTAAACCCTAATTTTTATGAACCCTAATCCTTTTAAAACATTAAAAAACATAAAAAAATATAAAAACCTAAATTTTACACAGTAGCTTAGGAACCCAATGACCAAAAATCACAAATTAAAGTATTTTAAAGTGTTTAAAACCCTAGTTTCATGATATCATCATTTAAACCTTAATTTTGTTAATCAAAGAGTCTTACCAACCTTTTAAAACATAAAACCCTAATTTATTTTAATTCCATAAAAAGTAACAATAGCCATAATTGGACTTTTATTTGCTTTATTCAATTCCTTACTTGATTATGCTTTGATTTATTTCTAATGCTTTAATTTATTTAATTTCAATACTTGATTTATTTAATTTATCATGGATGGATGTTTATTTTATATTTTGATTAATAGCTTTGATGAATGATTTTTTTTATGATGAATGATTATTTACTTTTATCAATTAATTTAAATTTCCAAAAGTTGTAAGAGGTATGTTTCCACTTGGTAGGTACCTCATTAGTTAAACATCATGTAATTTAATTTGCTTTTCTATTTTAGAACCTATGTAAAGGGCATGTTTCTACCTTTTGGTGGGTTTCCTATTTAGGCATGTGATGTAAGGACATGTTTCCATCCTTGGATGGGTGTCCATTTATTTGCTTTGTTTGAACATTGCTTTGATTTTAATATATTGATGCTTTCTTTTAATTATTGTGTGTAATATGGATAATATTGTTATATTTAAGAATTTTATAATATTAAGACCTGTAAAGGAGGCCGGTTCCAATGAACCGGGCATTGTGGGGGTGCTGGGCCATTTCTCACCTTCCCCACACATACCCAACTTTCCGAACCCATTAGGGGGTTGGGGATTCCTTAGGAATCAACTCATCCACCCCTTTCTTTTTCTCGGCCCGTCCGGGTGGCGACTCCATTTTTCTCCAGACTTAGGTCCGTGTTCTCTAAGGCCCCGAGCCTAAACAGTGCCGAAGTTGCAAGAACCATTCCACCGGGAGTGGGGGTGAAAATCCACACTCACAGTGGCGACTCCACTAGGGATAAGAGAAGTTGATTCCATTGGTCTTTATATTATTCTATTCTTTCTTATAATGATATTATACATTGCATCATCTTAGATTGCATCGTGTGCGTGAGTTAGGATGCCCGTGTTACCCGTGTTATGTTATGTAAGGGATACCATACTTTCACTCAAGGTATGGAGATCGAGCATGCCATAACCACTCATAGCCTCGTACCATTTGGTATATACTTGCTATGGGAACCTAAGCCTTTTAACCCAAAGACTAAAGCTCATGTAATTGGCCTAGTTACTTTCCTTAGGTTTTACCCCAAATGCATGTTGTTTGACTATGGTTAGTTTATCTTAGTCTAAATCATGGCTTATTTGGTTTGTTTTTTTTTTCTAATATGACCTAAGTACATTTGCAAGCTCAAAATAAATTTTTTCTTTAAAGTCCAAAAGACCAAAGTTATTTTCAAAATTTTTCAACATGGTCTTTGGACATAAGACTTTTCTAAAAACAAATCAAAAATTCTTTGGCCCATAGCACAAATACTAAGCCCAAAATCCATTTTTTCTAAGGTCTTTTTACAATTTGCTTAGAAACAAAATTGTTTTTATCCAACCTTTTCTTACAAAGAGCTTGTAAATTATTTAGGTCAATTAAGAAATACCAAAAATCAATTGTGGGCCTAGTTTACACTAAGAATAAAATAACCATGGGCTTGTTTTTGGCATGAATCACTAGTTACTCTTTTCAAGTGAGAAATGTATCTATAATAAACCTCTTAATTTAGTTTTAATCCAATATAGCATAAAAGCTACTTTAATTGGTTGAATGGATTAAAACCTAATTAATGGGAATTATCATGGATGGATTTCCACTTTCAAAAATATAACTATTGGTTGAAACATCTGAGGGAATTATTCGAAAGCAAGATACCCCGTGCTGCTATTTTGTTAACGATATACCTAGGAAAAAGAGACTCACCATTTGTGTGTGGATGTTATAAGGTTGGAAGGATCGTCCTAATTACACTTGTTTATTGGTTGATTGTGCATATGTAACACCCCCATATCCAATGCACACACACACCACAACCACAACAATGTAGCATATGTGCACCAAACATAGGAATGCTACATTTCTCTTAACATTTAGAACACTTTAAAACTTGATACAATACCCTTATCATCATACATTATAGAAAAATAGATCATTTACTTATAAAACAAAACATATTAGTTATGTATATATATATATATTTAAATATTACACAGCGGAAGTTATAAAATAATTACATATTTACACATTAAACATTTCTTTACAAAATATAAAGAAGTATACATGATTGGCAAGTCTGCTTTGATCTTTAAGTACCCAAAAATGGGTTCCTCAAGGTCTACTCTCCCTTGGTCTTGAAGAACTACCGGGTTCAACTCTATCAACTCTATTACCTGCGCGATTAAACACTATCGCGCTAAGCCAACGGCTTAGTAAGATAAAACATGCTATTTGTATGCTTTAATACAATACAATGTCAATTCTCAATTCATATTATACATGTAACCATTTATATGCAAAGCTAACATCATACCTTTACATTTCATAATTCAACATATAAATATATGCATATCACATTTCAATATCTTTTCTTATACTTCATTAACTAATCATTAAACAATCCATAAACAACACTAAACAAAGACAAGCATGGGCCCAAGACACACTAATATGCAATTCAATTTTCAGAGTTAATGCTTTGGTTTGTTATCACATTTATCAATATCATATACCCAACTAGGCTTCAAGGATCAAGTTCAACCAAGCTTCAAGGGGAGCAAAGCATGCTAAGCTTCTACCCAACTTGGCTTCAAGAACTAATCCAACCTAGCTTCAAGGGTGGTAACATCTCAATTAGGCTTCAAGGATCCAATCCAACCTAACTTCAAGAGATTGTTACACTTATTAGGCATGCCACCAACAACAAACTCTGAAAATGGAATAACACATTAGCCACACAATTCATTTAGATTTCATTCTCAATTCTCATTATCATTTAGGCAAACATGCCTCATTTATCTCCATTGAATCACATTAGCCAATAACAATGGCTTCACATTTTATTTCACAATATAACACTTCATTATTCAAGTGTATATTTATCTCATCCATGATCACATTATATCTCATATAGCATCATTCATCATAGCCAAACACAATGGCATTGTCTCATATCATGTCTTATTTCATTACAATCCTCATAGCCAATCACAATGGCCTCATATATCATTTAAATCATCAAAATAAATCACAAGTCACATTACATTATCATATAAGCAACATGCTTTACATACTTTACTTACTTCAAATAAAACAGAACAGAACGATTATAGCGGTCGCACCAGGCTAAGTCGCGACCGTCCTCCACAATCAAAAGATGAAACTTTAACGCAGTAGGTTTCGCGGTCAGAAGTTCGGTCTAAGTCGCGACCGCACTTCAATAATAGCGACCGTCCCAAATTACGTGTCTCATGCATAAACCCTAAATTTAACAAACTTTATTTTGTTTAACTTCAAACACATTATACACAACATAACCTCATTCAAATTGACACAATCAACATCCTCAACACTTATTTACATCTTCCAAACACATTAATAACATTTTTGATACCACAACACAATTACAACCAACACAAAGATCAACAAAAATAATCAATCAAAAATAACATAAACAACTCTTACCAATTCAAAACCCTAACTCAAACTCAACACAATTACTTCCAACACCTTCACCTGTTCAACTTCTCATCTATCAAGCAATATCAATACTTAAAATCACACCATAAGCAATTGAATCATATCATCATCAAACCACAACTCAACTCAAGCATAACTTCAAAATAACAAGGGTAACAAGAGAAAACTTACCTTAAATTAAACTCATAACTTAAAATCAATTAAACACTTGAAAACACAACACAACACATCTCAAACCCACCAAATCACAAAATCACCAAACCCTTATTCACTTCCAACAAAACTTCCAAATAAACAAAGAAAACAAGAGAATACTTACTTTAGAAGAAGAATTTCCACCAATCCTTTGTCAAAACCTTGGATCACTTCTAGCATCAAGAACACTTATCTTTCCCTTTTGTTAATGGAGAGCCGGCCACTTCATGAAGAAAGAAGAAAATGATGAAGTCACAAAGTCAATTTTTGCTTTTAATCTCCACCAAGTATTCTTATCCAAGCAAATACCAAAATGCCCTCAATCATATAACTAACTTTTTGTCTTATCTAAGCCCTTATATGTAATTACACACTTAACACAAAAATATCTTCTTCCACTTAACCAACACTTTGACTCTTCATTTGACCAATTTATATGTTATATATATCATCATATACACAACATATACCATTCTCTCTAAACCCTAAATCTTTCCCAATACACATATACACAAGCATTCTCCTCCCAATTTCTTTTCTTATCCCATCATATACATTCAATCCAATATATAACAATAACAACAACAATAACAACAACAACAATATGCAAAACTTCTAGGGCATAAATGAGGATATTACAATTCTCCCCCTCTAAAAAGAAATTTCGTCCTCGAAATTACCTGATATCAAAACTGAAACAACTGCGGGTACTGTTCTTGCATAAGTTGCTCACTTTCCCAAGTTGCTTCTTCTTTTCCATGATTCTTCCATAGCACTTTCACCAATGGTACACTCTTGTTCCTCAACTCTTTCACTTCTCGTGCCAAGATAGCAACTGGTTCCTCTTCAAAAGTCAAGTCTGGGCTCACTTCAATAGATTCAAATGGCAACACATGAGATGGATCCGACCTATATCTCCTCAACATAGAAACATGAAACACATTATGAATACGATCCAACTCAGGTGGCAAAGCAAGTCGATATGCCACTGGCCCAACTCTTTCTAACACTTCATACGGCCCAATGAAACGAGGACTCAATTTCCCTTTCCGACCGAACCTCAAAATCTTCTTCCAAGGAGATACTTTCAAAAATACCTTATCTCCAACATTAAACTCTATGTCTCTCCTTTTCAGATCTGCATAAGACTTCTGTCGGTCTGAAGCTGCTTTTAATCTGCCTCGAATCAACTTTACTTTCTCTTCCGTTTCTTGAATCAAATCAGGGCCAATTATTTTACCTTCACCAAGTTCATTCCAACAAAGAGGTGTCCTGCACCTTCTACCATACAATGCTTCAAATGGTGCCATACCAATGCTGGATTGGTGACTGTTGTTGTAAGCAAACTCCACAAGCGGTAAAAATCTGTCCCAACTTCCAGAGAAATCGATGACACAGCTCCTTAACATGTCTTCAATAATTTGTATCACCCTCTCTGACTGCCCATCTGTCTGAGGATGGAAAGCAGTACTGAAGTGTAGTCGAGAACCCAAAGCACTATGCAAACTCTTCCAAAACCTTGAAGTAAACCTGGGGTCTCTATCAGACACTAAAGAAGTTGGAACACCATGCAACTTTACAATCTCATGGATATACAGCTCAGCCAACCTCTCCAAAGAGTAATCCATCCGCACTGGAAGGAAATGAGTTGTCTTAGTCAATCTATCCACAATCACCCATATGGCATCATGCTTCTTTTGTGTCAATGGCAAACCAGACACAAAATCCATCGTCACTCTATCCCACTTCCATTCTGGCACTGACAACGGTTGCAACAACCCGGTTGGAACTTGGTGCTCTGCTTTAACCTTCTGACAAGTGAGACATTTCGATACAAACTCAGCAATGTCTCTTTTCAACCCAATCCACCAATAATGCTGTCTCAAATCATGATACATCTTCGTATTACCCGGATGCATAGCAAACATCGTCTGATGAGCTTCTTCCAAAATGACCTTTTTCAAAACAGCATCATCGGGTACACACAATCTGCTCTTGAACCAGAGACTCCCATCACTTTTCACAACAAAATCTCTCGATTTTCCATTTTTGCAATCTGAAATAATCTTTTGAATCTTCATATCCGTCATCTGAGCCTCTTTAATCTGATCTAGCAAAACTGGCTTCAATTGCAACTGTGCCAACAATTTACCATCATCACAAGGTACAAAATTGACATGCAATGCTCTCAACTCAACAAGCAACGAGAGCGAATACACAGTTAAACCAGCTACAGACTTCCGACTCAAGGCATCAGCAACAACATTTGCTTTACCTGGATGATAATCAATCAAGCAGTCGTAGTCTTTAATCAATTCTAACCATCTCCTCTGACGAAGATTGAGCTCTTTCTGGACACCCAAATACTTCAAACTCTTGTGATCAGTGTAGATGAAACATTTCTCCCCAAACAGATAGTGACGCCAAATTTTCAATGCAAATACAATGGCAGCCAATTCCAAATCATGGGTTGGATAGTTAAGCTCATGCGGTTTTAACTGTCGAGATGCATAAGCTATAACTTTCCCTTCCTGCATCAATACACACCCCAAACCTCTATGTGAAGCATCACTGAAAATCACATATGGTCTGCCTTCAACAGGTAAAGTAAGAACAGGCGCTTGAGTTAACATATCTCTCAACTGCTCAAAGCTCGCCTGACACTGATCCGTCCACAAAAACCTCACTCCCTTACGAAGCAATCTGGTGAGTGGAGTAGCTATCAAAGAAAACCCTTTCACAAACCGCCGGTAATAGCCTGCCAAACCCAGAAAACTTCTAATCTCTGTCACAGACTTGGGTGGACTCCAATTCAATATAGCTTCAACTTTACTCGGATCAACTCTAATGCCTTCTGCTGAAACAATGTGTCCAAGAAAAGCTACTTGATTCAACCAGAACTCACACTTCGATAATTTGGCAAACAACTGCTTCTCTCTCAAAGTCTGCAACACAATCCGCAGATGCATATCATGTTTCTCTTCATTCTGCGAATACACCAGAATGTCATCGATGAAGACCACTACAAACTGATCCAGATAGGGTCTAAACACCCTATTCATTAAATCCATAAAAGCTGCAGGTGCATTCGTCAGACCAAAAGGCATAACTAAAAACTCATAATGCCCATACCTGGTCCGAAAAGCTGTCTTCGGAACATCCTCAGCTCTGACTCTTAGCTGATGGTACCCAGATCTCAAATCAATTTTAGAAAACACAGCTGCACCCTTTAACTGATCAAAGAGATCATCAATTCTAGGCAAAGGATATTTATTTTTAATAGTCACCTTATTCAATTGCCTATAATCGATACACAACCTCAAGGTACCATCTTTCTTCTTCACAAATAGCACAGGAGCTCCCCAAGGAGAAACACTGGGGCGAATAAATCCTTTGTCCAATAACTCCTGTAATTGTACTTTCAACTCCCTTAATTCTGCTGGTGCCATTCTGTAAGGAGTAATCGAGATAGGAGTGGTACCAGGCAACAATTCGATACCGAACTCCACCTCTCTCTCAGGAGGCAATCCTGGCAACTCATCTGGAAAAACATCCGGAAACTCAGCAACTGTGGCAATGCTATCAATGGGAGAACCCTTCACTCTAGTATCCACCACATGAGCAAGATAGGCTTCACACCCCTTTCTAATCAATCTCCTAGCTGCAACAGCTGAAACAAATAGGGAGGCTAGCTGTTCCTGCTCATTAGATACTAACACTTCTCTACCATCAACAGTCCTCAAAGAAACAATTTTCTTTTTACAATCCACCACAGCTCCATGTCGAGATAGCCAATCCATTCCTAAGATCACATCATATTCCTTAAATGGCATCTCAATCAAGTCTCCAAGGAACTCCTCACCTTGCACCCTCACTGCACTATCTCGGTGCACCTTACTCACAACCACACTATGCCCTAACGGATTTTTCACTAACACATCAAATCCTAGGGACTCAGCATGCACATCAAAAACAGGCAAAATAGATGCACTAATATAAGAATGGGTGGAACCTGGATCAATCAAAGCAAGTACTGAAGTATCAAATAAAGAAAAAGTACCAGCTATGACTGCCGATGCATCTGGCTGCCTCTGCATAACATACATCCTCTGGGAAGAACCAACCTCCTCTGGTCTATTCTCTCTGGATGCAGAACCTCCTCTGGAACTGAACCCAACTCTGCCTCCTCTGCCAAAGCCCCTGCTTCCTCGACCTCCCCTCACACTGGGCCGAGAAGCTGCAGTATCAACTGACACCTGCTCTTGCCTCTCAGGGCAATCTCTCACAAAGTGATCAGGTGATCCACACCTGAAGCATACCCCTGCAACACCAGCCTTCCAACAAGGACCACCATGCGGCCTACCACAATGGATGCAGATGGGTAAGGTGGATCTCTGAACCATAGGGGTTGGAGCACTCGCCACTGAAGCTGCAGGTCTAAATCTCTGTCTCTGTGACTGCACTGACCTACCCACTGGTCTCTGGCTTCTACTACTCCGAAGAACAAAACTTCCTCTACCCCTCTTCGCAGAAGAAGACCCTGCCTCGAATTGGGGCCTCCTAACTCTAGTCTCTTCCTCTGAAGCAGCTGCAATAACCTGAGCTCTCTCCACACTACGAGCTGCTGCCACAAGCTGGGAAAAATCAATATATCTTGAACCAGCCACATGACACATAAGAGAAGGCCGCAATCCCTCCTCAAACCTCCTGCATCTATCTATCTCATCAACTATAATACCCCCAGCATATTCACTCAACCGGATAAATTCAACCTCATACTCCGTCACGGTCCGGTGATCCTGCTTCAAATCTAAAAACTCTCTTTTCTTCCCATCCTTATACTCCCTTGGAGTATACTTCAATTCAAATTCTCTCAGAAAGTCAGCATATGACAAAGTTGGTGGATCATCCATAGAATGGGGCACTGTCTTCCACCAACTATATGCATCCTTTTGTAGCAAAGATCTTGCATAGTCAAACTTTTCCTCAGGGGTGGCTTGCAACTGAATAAAAATCCTCTGAACTTTGTCAAGCCAATGCTCTGCTACAGCTGGGTCAGTAGTACCAAGGAAATCCTCCGCTCCATACTTCCTTAGTTTATCATAGTGCCTCACTGATACTGAAGGCTGAGGGGGTGGTGGCACTGGTTGCACAGGTGCTGGTCTCATAACTTCCATCATATTCCTGAACCAAGCTGGCGGAACATCCTCACCAACTGGTCTACCCGACACCGAAGCAGGTGCCTCCTCAACACTATCAATCCTAGCTCCCTCCTCAGGAGCAACACTCTCCGCACTTCCCTCAATTGATTGCCGTGAGTGGGGATCCATTACTACCTATATCTACAAACACAGCAGATTAAATCTTATTAAAGATCAAAGACTGCCAATCATAAATATGTATGTTATTCAAAAATTTACTTTTTAAGTAAAAATATTCTTTTTCTTACATTTTACCTAGGTTGAGAATCTCAAACCTAGGCTCTGATACCAAAACAATTGTAACACCCCCATATCCAATGCACACACACACCACAACCACAACAATGTAGCATATGTGCACCAAACATAGGAATGCTACATTTCTCTTAACATTTAGAACACTTTAAAACTTGATACAATACCCTTATCATCATACATTATAGAAAAATAGATCATTTACTTATAAAACAAAACATATTAGTTATGTATATATATATATATTTAAATATTACACAGCGGAAGTTATAAAATAATTACATATTTACACATTAAACATTTCTTTACAAAATATAAAGAAGTATACATGATTGGCAAGTCTGCTTTGATCTTTAAGTACCCAAAAATGGGTTCCTCAAGGTCTACTCTCCCTTGGTCTTGAAGAACTACCGGGTTCAACTCTATCAACTCTATTACCTGCGCGATTAAACACTATCGCGCTAAGCCAACGGCTTAGTAAGATAAAACATGCTATTTGTATGCTTTAATACAATACAATGTCAATTCTCAATTCATATTATACATTTAACCATTTATATGCAAAGCTAACATCATACCTTTACATTTCATAATTCAACATATAAATATATGCATATCACATTTCAATATCTTTTCTTATACTTCATTAACTAATCATTAAACAATCCATAAACAACACTAAACAAAGACAAGCATGGGCCCAAGACACACTAATATGCAATTCAATTTTCAGAGTTAATGCTTTGGTTTGTTATCACATTTATCAATATCATATACCCAACTAGGCTTCAAGGATCAAGTTCAACCAAGCTTCAAGGGGAGCAAAGCATGCTAAGCTTCTACCCAACTTGGCTTCAAGAACTAATCCAACCTAGCTTCAAGGGTGGTAACATCTCAATTAGGCTTCAAGGATCCAATCCAACCTAACTTCAAGAGATTGTTACACTTATTAGGCATGCCACCAACAACAAACTCTGAAAATGGAATAACACATTAGCCACACAATTCATTTAGATTTCATTCTCAATTCTCATTATCATTTAGGCAAACATGCCTCATTTATCTCCATTGAATCACATTAGCCAATAACAATGGCTTCACATTTTATTTCACAATATAACACTTCATTATTCAAGTGTATATTTATCTCATCCATGATCACATTATATCTCATATAGCATCATTCATCATAGCCAAACACAATGGCATTGTCTCATATCATGTCTTATTTCATTACAATCCTCATAGCCAATCACAATGGCCTCATATATCATTTAAATCATCAAAATAAATCACAAGTCACATTACATTATCATATAAGCAACATGCTTTACATACTTTACTTACTTCAAATAAAACAGAACAGAACGATTATAGCGGTCGCACCAGGCTAAGTCGCGACCGTCCTCCACAATCAAAAGATGAAACTTTAACGCAGTAGGTTTCGCGGTCAGAAGTTCGGTCTAAGTCGCGACCGCACTTCAATAATAGCGACCGTCCCAAATTACGTGTCTCATGCATAAACCCTAAATTTAACAAACTTTATTTTGTTTAACTTCAAACACATTATACACAACATAACCTCATTCAAATTGACACAATCAACATCCTCAACACTTATTTACATCTTCCAAACACATTAATAACATTTTTGATACCACAACACAATTACAACCAACACAAAGATCAACAAAAATAATCAATCAAAAATAACATAAACAACTCTTACCAATTCAAAACCCTAACTCAAACTCAACACAATTACTTCCAACACCTTCACCTGTTCAACTTCTCATCTATCAAGCAATATCAATACTTAAAATCACACCATAAGCAATTGAATCATATCATCATCAAACCACAACTCAACTCAAGCATAACTTCAAAATAACAAGGGTAACAAGAGAAAACTTACCTTAAATTAAACTCATAACTTAAAATCAATTAAACACTTGAAAACACAACACAACACATCTCAAACCCACCAAATCACAAAATCACCAAACCCTTATTCACTTCCAACAAAACTTCCAAATAAACAAAGAAAACAAGAGAATACTTACTTTAGAAGAAGAATTTCCACCAATCCTTTGTCAAAACCTTGGATTACTTCTTCAATACACTTCTAGCATCAAGAACACTTATCTTTCCCTTTTGTTAATGGAGAGCCGGCCACTTCATGAAGAAAGAAGAAAATGATGAAGTCACAAAGTCAATTTTTGCTTTTAATCTCCACCAAGTATTCTTATCCAAGCAAATACCAAAATGCCCTCAATCATATAACTAACTTTTTGTCTTATCTAAGCCCTTATATGTAATTACACACTTAACACAAAAATATCTTCTTCCACTTAACCAACACTTTGACTCTTCATTTGACCAATTTATATGTTATATATATCATCATATACACAACATATACCATTCTCTCTAAACCCTAAATCTTTCCCAATACACATATACACAAGCATTCTCCTCCCAATTTCTTTTCTTATCCCATCATATACATTCAATCCAATATATAACAATAACAACAACAATAACAACAACAACAATATGCAAAACTTCTAGGGCATAAATGAGGATATTACAGCATACATGCATACATTTGCATCTCATATCATTGATCCTCTCTGGCTCACAGCCCTGGATTATGAAAGTTCAAAGGCTTACGACAATCCAACCTACGCCGGAGATGAAGTATCTAGCAACGACTCAATCACTTGCTCACCTAAAATAATAGAGCCCGAACAAATTCAAAGGATGGTGGATGAAGCCCTTAATGCCAAAATGGAAGAAATCAAAGAGGCCCTAGCTGAGACCATGAAGAACCAATTGACTGCAATCTTAGAGAATCATGCCGAGCCATCTTCTAGCACTAAACAACCAAAGGACAAAGGGAAGACTTAAGTTAGTGAAGTGGTTTTTGATGATGAAAAGGTGATCATTGATGATGATGATGATTGGGCTCAATAGTACTAAGAGGTTCAAGAAAAGAAGAAAGAACCGAAGGCTGTTGAGAAGGCAACTATTGAAAAGACCGAGACATCCGATGTTGAAAAGATGATTGTTGATTTAGAAAAGAAATTTGAGAAGAAGCTGAAAACCAAAGAGAAGTCTGAGATCGACAAACTATTTGAACAAGATTATGAGGTCCCTTATAAGCTCAAGATGCCTTCCTTTGCTAAGTACAATGGCACTGGAAATCCCCATCTTTATGTGAAGTAGTATATCACTGCCATGCAATCTGCTCGAGCTACTAAGGCTCAAACCCTAAGGTACTTTATGCTCTCATTGGACACTGTTGTCCAAAATTGGTTCAATACCTTAGATGATGGAACACAAAAGAGTTGGGATCTACTTTACAAAGCTTTCATCCAACAATATGGGTATAATGTTGAGTTAGAAGTTACCTTGATGGAAGTGGAGTCCATTAGGCAAAGGCCGAATGAGAATTTTGTGGACTATGTGAAAAGGTGGAGAAACAAGGCCGCTTTACTCAAGAAGAGGCCCGATGAATCCGATCAATCAAGGTTGATTGTGAGAGGGGTGTTGCCTAGCTTTCGTGAGAGAATGTCTCATACACTCATCCGTGATTTCAAAGACCTTCTTTAAGCTGGTTTGCAAATTGAAAAATGGGAAAGGGAGAAGAGCCGATTTGCAATAAAAAGGAATGAGAAAGGGAGCTATCAACCTGGTAGCCAAAGCATGCAAAAGGCCGTCGGTGTTAATGCTACTAACCAAGGAACAAGGAGATAATTTTTGAAATTGAGAAAATTGATGTCTTGGGTTCTCAACAAGCTTCAAAGAAAAGGATTGTTACAACCCTTAAATCCTCGTCCTTTGCCTGACCCTCTCCCACCTAACTTTGACATCAAAGCATTTTGTCAATTTCACCAAATGCAAGGGCATGACATGGATAGGTGTGTGAGGTTAAGACATGAGATCCAAAACCTAATTGATAATGGGAAACTACTCGAGCCCAATAAGCCAAACACTAAAGATAACCCATTGCCAAAATTCAATAGGGTAACACCACCGGCAACCTTTATGATTGGAGGAGGTTTGCATGAGGACTTCGTCATGTCTTCTTTTCAAGATGTGGGTGGAGAAGCAACCAAAGAAGAAGAAGAGGCATTTGTTAAAATTGAAAAAGCTGTGATGGGTAGAGAAGTAGCAAATTGTGTTGTCAACGGGTTTTGGGATTCAAGTGATAGTGATTATGATATTACACCCAAGAAGGAGGAGTGGGCTTGGTCCGAGCCCGAAGAAGATGAGGTGATGAATACTAGATCCGGTAAGCATTACGCAAGGCCACCACCTAAGGAGATAGAAATGAATAAGGGAAAGGAAGTTGAAGTGGAAGAAGATGATGCTGTGCTCAAGCAACTGAAAAGAACCCAAGCAAGTGTTAGCATTTGGGACTTGTTAGCTACTTCCAAAAAGCACCGAGAAACTATGGCCAAAGCCTTAGCTAGCATGCCCATTTCTACCTCCACAACAATGGAGGAGTTGATCAACTTCATAAAAATTGGGGAAGTAATGAAATGTGAGGAGATCCAAGAAAAGAGTGAAGTTAGTATGGGAGCAGTTTCTTTTTCAGATGCAGACTTACCGGAGGAGGGGAGAGACCACATCCGCCCTCTCTTTATCAAAATAGAAGTCAAGGGGAAGAGGACTCCATGTGTAATGGTCGATGATGGGTCTGCCATAAATGTTTGTCCACTTAAGGTATTGCCAAAGCTAGCCATGTCAACAAGAGATCTAAACCCAATCGAGGTGACAATTCGTGCCTATGACAACACTAAGAGGCATGCCGAAGGGACTTTTAAAGCGGCCGTCAAGGTTGGTCCAATTGAATCTATTGTTGAGTTTGTTGTTTTAGATATACCAGTTACCTTCGCCTTGCTCTTGGGGCGACCATGGTTTCACCCTCTTGGTGGAGTTCCTTCCACCCTTTATCAAAAGATCAAATTTCCCAATGGAAATGAGACAGTGGTCATTGAAGCTGAAGATAATGAGATTGTTAATGCCCTAATGGTTGAAAGGCCTCTCAATGGTTTTCAAGTGTTTGCAATTTCTGATGATGAAGTAGTGGACTCCAAAGTCTTGAATATGATGAAGAACATGAACTACCTTCCTGGAGCTGGTCTTGGAAAAGGTAAGGCTGGTTTGACAAAGTTGCCAGATTTTAGAACTCAAACATCCAAGAAGGGGTTAGGATATGATGAAGACAATGATGTCCAGCCAAAGAAGAGTGAGAACATGAGCTTCCCATCACTTGAAGAGATCTTTGTCAAGGCTCCAGATATGGGACCAGTCCAAGGAAAGCCTGAGCCAATCATGTTCATGGGTAAGTTAATCCCCGGTTTTGAAATTTTTACAGATGTTGCTGAGCTAGTGGAGCAAGTGAAGAAAGAGCTCACCCTGTCAACCAATAAAGAATCTAATCCAAAAGATAAGAATGAAGCCGCCCTGAAAGCCGAGAAGACTCTGGAAGAGATTGCTGCCATGGTCGAGGAAAAGTTCGAAGACATCCTGCTTTATGACTCTGAGAACATTGATTTTGATTTTAATTTTCATTTGTCTGCTTTGTATGAGGATGATGATGTTTTCTTTTCTAAAATGAATGCAATAAAGTCTGATTTTGCTTACTTGTGTGATTTTTCTCCTGATGGTTGCATACATTCAAATAGCAATTACATGAGCATCTTTGATATTAATTCTGTTAACACACAATCATTAAATTTGGGAACAATTGAAAATCCTAAAAACATTAGCATAGCATCCGACCTTACTCCTGATGAGAGAGAGAGATTTGAAAAAATATTCAAAAAATATGAAGAAGTGTTTGCTTGGTCTTATGAGGATATGCCTGGGATAGATCGAGACATAGCCGAACATCATATTCCTACTTACACTCACATTAAACCTGTCAAACAAAAGCTTAGGCGACTAAGACCTGAGTGGGCTGAATTGGTTAAAGAAGAGGTCACTGAGCAAATACAAGTGAAGTTCCTTGAAGTGATAGAATACCCAGATTGGTTAGCCAACATAGTACCCGTGCCAAAGAAAGATGGAAGGATAAGGGTCTGCGTGGACTATAGAGATTTAAACAAAGCTTCCCCTAAGGATGATTTTCCTTTACCTCATATAGATGTTCTCATTGATAGTGCGGCCTCTAGCGTGCTACACTCATTTGTAGATGGATTTTCCGGATACAATCAAGTGTTAATGGCCCAAGAGGATAAAGCCAAAACTGCCTTCACTACTACATGGGGTATATTTTGTTATAGGGTGATGCCTTTCGGCTTAAAGAATGCTGGAGCAACCTACCAAAGGATGGCCACCACACTATTTCATGACATGATGCACAAAGAAGTTGAAGTATATGTTAATGATATGATGGTGAAGTCGGATACAAGGGAGCAACACTTCCAAAACTTAGAATTATTCTTCGATAAAGCTTTGAAGTATAAGCTGAGATTAAACCTGAAGAAGTGTGTATTTGGTGTTACCTCAGGTAAATTGTTGGGACATATGATTGGTCCGAATGGTATTGAGATAGATCCTAACAAAGTCAATGCAATCAGGGATATGCCAGCCCCAAAGATGGAGAGAGAAGTTCGGGGATTTATTGGTAAACTGCAGTACATTAGCAGATTTATAGCAAAACTCACAACAATCTGTGAGCCTATCTTCAAGTTGCTTAGAAAGAATCAGTCGGTCGTATGGAATGAAGAATGTCAAAAGGCCTTTGATCGAATAAAAGAGTATTGTTGAATCCACCTGTTTTGAAACCACTTAAACCCGGCAAACCTCTATTACTATACTTAGCAATAGAAGAAGAGTCGATAGGAGCTATGCTAGCCCAAGCAGATGAGTCGGGGATTGAGCATGCCGTTTACTATTTGAGTAGAAAGCTCCTACCTTATGAAATTAAGTATAGTATTATTGAAAAGACATGTATAGCCATGGTTTGGTCTTCTAAGAAGTTGCGACATTATTTTCAGTCTTATAGTGTGCAAGCAATTTCCAGGTTGGATCCAATAAAGTACTTAAGGGAGACACCCTCTTTAATTGGGAAATATGGTCGATGGTTGATAATATTAGAAGAATTTGAGATAGAGTATGTAACTAGGAAAACAATCAAGGGTAGAGCGGTGGCAGAATTCCTGGCTCAACAACCATTACCAGAAAGTGAAGAGGTAATCTTGGAATTTCCAGATGAACATTTAGAAGTAATTGAAGTACAAGGGTGGAAAATATATTTTGATGGAGCGGTAAATAGGAAAGGAGCAGGTTTGGGAGTTATACTAGAATCTCCCGAAGGGAAACTTATCCCTTTAGCCAAGAAGTTGAAATTTAGGGCAACCAATAACATGGTGGAGTATGAAGCGTGTATTTTTGGTTTGGAAACCCTAATGATTATGAAGGTGGGTAAGGTGGAAGTTTATGGCGATTCATTGCTAGTAGTATCCCAAGTAAATAGAGAGTGGGAGTTGAAAGAAGAAAAATTGAAACCATACCACCATTACCTGACCATGATGAAGAAGAATTTTAAGGAGTGTAGGTTTATACACCTGTTAAGAGAAGAAAATCAGATGGCTGATGCCCTAGCTACATTGGCTTTGGTATGGGAAAATCTTGCTAGCCTATTCCTTAAGCCTCTGATCTTGACCAGTTCATCAACTCCTTATTATGAATATGAGATAATCATGGAAATTGATACGGACCATGATTTGTGGTATGATACTATAAGGCAATTTTTGGAGGAAAGAGAATACCCGCCAGGGGCAACAAAGGAAGAGAGAAGAGCCATAAGGAGGTGGTCATTGCAATACATCACCTTCCATGGAGAGTTATATCGAAGATGGCCTGATGGAGTGCATTTGAGATGTTTAAGAAAGCCTGAAGTGGAGTGCATCATGTCATAAATACATGCGGGAAGTTGCGGTCCGCACATGAGTGGTTTGGCCCTAGTTAAGAAGATTATCCGACAAGGTTACTATTAGTTGACCATGGAGAAAGACTGTATTGAATTTGTAAAGAAGTGCCAGCAATGTCAGATGTATGGTAACTTGAATCATATGCCTCCTAAAGAACTGCATTCAATGTCTTCACCCTTGCCATTTGTATCGACATTATAGGAGAAATACATCTGACATCTTCAAACGGGCACCGTTTTATTGTGGTAGCAGTAGATTATTTTTCAAAATGGGTCAAAGCCAAATCTTTCAATAAGCTGGGTGCAAGTCAAATGGCTAGGTTTATTGAAAAGAATCTCATCTGCAGATATGGGGTCCCGCACAGTGTAATATCAGACAACGGAGTACAGTTTCAAGGAGCAGTTAAGGTTTTATTCTCCATGTACCAAATCCATCATCATCGGTCCTCTCCTTATAGACCAAAGGCTAATGGTGCAGTAGAAGCAACGAACAAGACAATTAAGCAAATTCTGTCCAAGATGACTAAGACTTATAGAGACTGGTCAGAAATGCTTCCCTTTGCTTTATGGGGATATCGGACAAGTGTGCGAACACCTACCGGGATGACACCGTTCTCTTTGGTTTGTGGGATGGAAGTGGTATTGCCAATTGAAATTGAGATCAAGTCATTAAGAGTAGTCTTGGAAGTGGAGCTTCCTGAAATAGAATGGGTAATAAGCAGATACACACAGTTAGCTCTACTGGAAGAGAGAAGATTAAAGGCACTGTATCATCACCAACTGTATCAAAAGAAGATAGCTCGGGCCTACAATAGAAGGGTCAAGGTTAGAAAGTTTAGAGTTGGGGATTTGGTGTTGAAGCAATGTAAGCCTAATGTATCTGATCCAAGAGGGAAGTTCAGACCTAGCTGAGAAGGGCCATATGTCATGAAACAGGTCATGAGCAAAGGTGCGGTGAAGTTATCAGACATGGATGGGAATGAATTTAGTGAGCCAGTAAATATTGACAGGTTGAAGAAGTTTTATGTATGGAAAATAAAAAAAGAGAGAGCTCGCTAGGTTGAAAACCCAAAAAGGGCGGCCTAGGCAAAAGTTAGAGCAGTCCGCTAGTTTTGAAAACCCAAAAGGGCGGGCTAGGCAAAAATTAGGGCTAATGAGAGAAAATCGTCAATTAGAAAACCCGAAAGGGCTAATTGGCAACAGGAGTGATCTTGTGTATGCTGGCTTTATGTTTGGTTATTCCCCAATTTAATAAAATAGAATTAATAATTAAATTTGTTCTAAGTGCACTGTTATAAGTATTTGACCAGATACAGATGAAATAAATAATCATAATTGCAAAAGGTGATGACAAATTATAAATGGAAAAAAAGCATCTTTTATTACTTTAGTTATTTTTCATCCTAACAAAACACTTTCTGAATTGACAAATGTAAAATCTATGGTAGTCTATAAGTGTAACGTGCAGGCCAGCTTTGCCTTAACTGATCCAAGTAGGCTTCAGTTAAGCAAGGCATGTCTAGGTCAGGAGCAAAGTCAGAATCACAAGGCTTAGCTCCATACTGCCTCCCAAGTCGGCAAGGATCATAGCATGTACCTTGACGAAGAGCAGTAAGAGGAACGTACATCAAGTATGTCTGCATGGTGATATGAGAAATCTTCCACCAAGGTTCCAACCAACGGATATTGACTTTAGAGCATGAGTGAATCCAGTCAACCCAGTCAACATATGAAGAAACAGGATGGAGTAGCTTCCTAGCATAATGATGACGTGGCAGATATCTGGCAAAATCCATGGAGGGAGTATCAAGTAAACTAAGACACTCCTGAAGCCAAATTTGTGAAGAAAGAATTAAGTTAAAAAAAAAAAGTCCGCTGAGTTGAAAACCCGCAAGGGCAGCTTAGCAAAAAATTAGGACAGCTCGCTAGTTCCGAAAACCCGCATGGGCGGACTAGGCAAAAGTTAGAGCAATAAAAAAAGCCTAAATTGAAAATCCAAAAGGGCAGTTTAGGTAATTACCTAAAGCAGCAACGGACTCCCAGTCAGTCTCTTTGACAATCCTGATTTAAATCGGTCTAATCCAACTAAGGTCTCCGCTAAAATCACAGGTATCGGTGACAAGCCTCCTTCCATTTGATCCATGATATCCAATACTCGTGGATCAATATCGGCGTCAGAAGAAACAAGCAAGAATTGGCCGAGCAAGCAAAGACAAAGCATGCATCCCCATGCCTTAGTAGGAGCCAAATGAGAGAAACAAAAGTCAATCAAAGGAGCAAGTAGAATTTTTTCACCTCTCATCAACTGAAGAACTTCGGGTTTTGGAATTTGAAATAACATCTGCATTTTCTGTTGAGTGTTGGAAATCAATGTGGGTAACGCCATTTGTTGATTATTGGGATGTCCAAGGATGGCCTCAAATTCTTCAATCAAGGGACACATTTCAAAGCCATTAATTCTAAATACCCTAGAATCCGTATCCCACAGGGAAGCCACGGCATGTAAGGAGTGGTCCAATTTGACATTTTGAAGGCATTTTAAAACATCAAGCTTTGACCATGAAATTTGCTTCCAATGGTTGGCATCCATATTCTTAAATAGAATTTTTATTTTCTTTAAATGGTGCTCGGTCATGGTTGATGAATAAAGGGGAACCAAAAGTGAGAGAGAGATTTTTGGTTTATGAATTGAAATATTGCATGCAAGGTGATTTATATAGAAGAAAATAAACCTTTTCCAAAAGTGAAATGGAAAAGATGATGGGAAAGGATAAGACCATATGGCATAAGGAAAGGAAGTGGCAATGAATTTCCTTTACCATATTGGATTTGGTTTAACAAAAGAAGTGGATATTAATTATGATGTACTATATATATAAAAAAATAAAAAATAAATAATTTTGGCAGTAACGGAAAAAAAATATGAAAAAAAAATTACAGTAAAGAGGAAAATTGTATATTTTTCATTATTGTACAATGTTTTACAATTGCTACAATATTTGCATATCACTAAGAGGGTGGTGGAAGGTCATCAAATAAAGACTTGAAAAAGTCGTCGCCTGTTGGAGGAGGGGGCAAATTACTCGTCTCGGGATCATCCAAAGCAGAAGCACTGAAACCCCTATTGCCTTGGAGTTTCGATTTGTCATGGTCCTCGTCAGAAGCAGACGAAAGGATCTCATGGTCATCAGTCTGGGGGCCTCTCAATGAAGAAGCACCGGGATCCCTCATTCCTTGAAATTGGAAGTCACGAAAATTTTATTCGGATTGGTGATATAAACTTTCAAAATGAGAAGCCTGCTGACGACTTGTAGCCAACTCTTCTTGAAGTTTTTTATTTTGTTCTTCAAGCATCCGCTGTGAGCTAAGAAGGAAAAGGTAAGAGAATACATAATCATGCATACATATAGCATAAACTTTTATGAAATGAGGAACGTACCAGCTAGTTCACATTGATACCCTGCGGATGAGATGACGTATCTGGTAGGCTAGAATGAGCAAATGAAGGGGCAGTGAAAAAAGGTGCAGCCTCATGATCAAATGAGCCAACAGCCTACAACATTCATTAAAGAATCAAAGAAAGGCAAAGCAATTGCAAGGGAAAAGTGGTTAAAGTGCAAAAACCCCCCTTGGAAGATCAAAACAACGAAAGAAGAGCATAAATCAAGCAAGGCATGGCCAAGCCAAATCGATCTTGGCCGTGTCACCTCAAAAGAAATTTTGGCAGAATATGATAGGGGCAGGCGACACGGCCAAGCCACTAGCCGCGTCTCACCTAAAGGACAAAGTAAAGAAGGACCAAGCAAAGAAAGAAAAGAAATAGTAGGTGACACTGGCAGGCAACACGGCGAAGATCAAAGAACAAAGAAGAACCAAAGAAAAGACACAGAAGCTGACACACCCAGGAGACACGGCCAAGCCACTGGTTGTGACACTCCCATCTTCAAAGAACAAAGAAGACCCCGATCTTCGAGGGTGAAGATCCATTCTGAGGGTGAAGGATCACAATGCATAGAACATCTGGAGCAGTCAGACTTCTCAACTGATAAAAGGTTAGTCAAATTCATTCTTGGGTCCAAGTGCCCAATCTTGGGTCCAAGTACCCAAATGAAATCAATTTAGGGTCGAATATCCCAATACAGTTAGGATCGAGTATCCTAATCCAGTTTAGGATTGAGTATTCCAATCCAGTTTAGGATTGAGTGTCCAAATCCAGTTTAGGATTGAGTATCCGAATCTAGATAGGATCGAGTATTCGAATCCAGTTTAGGATCGAGTATCGGAATCCAGATAAGATAGAGTATCCGATTCTAGTTTAGGATCGAGTATTCAAATCTCTCGGGTCCAGAACCCAAAGTTTTCCTTAGGTCCAGAACCTAGAATTATCCTTGAGTTTAGAACTCAAACCGAGTCTAGAACCCAAGTTTACCATTAGGTCCAGAACCTAGAATTATTTTTAAGTCTAGAACTTAGCTCGGGTCCAGAACCCAAATTTTTCTTAGGTCCAGAACCTAGAATTATCCTTGAGTCCAAAACTCAAACCGTGTCCAGAACCCAAGTTTACCATTAGGACCAGAACCTAGAATTATTTTTAAATCCAGAACTTAGCTCGGGTCCAGAACCCAAATTTTTCTTAGGTCCAGAACCTAGAATTATCCTTGAGTCCAGAACTCAAACCGGGTCCAGAACCCAATTTACCATTAGTTCCAGAACCTAGAATTATTTTTAAGTCCAGAACTTAGCTTGGGTCCAGAACTCAAATTTTCCTTAGTTCTATAACCTAGAATTATCCTTGAGTCCAGAACTCGAACCGAGTCCAGAACTCGAACCGGGTCCAGAACCCAAATTTTTCTTAGGTCGAGAACCTAGAATTATCCTTGAGTCCAGAACTCAAACCGGGTCCAGAACCCAAAACCTCAACCATCTCAAAAATTAAGTCTTCTTGCTTTTCACTCTCTTTCACTAAGGTTTCAAATCATTCAAGTAGGGGGCAAACTGTAGACCCTTAATTTTTGACACAATTCGGTCTAATATGTTTTATTTAGTCTAAAATGATTTTTGTTGTCTAATTGGTCCAAAATAATTTTTATTAAATAATTTTTGCTTTAGTATCTAATTTTTATTAATAAAAAATAGAAATAAACAAATAAAAGTCAAAAAATAAAAATAAAATTAAAAATCAGAGTTGGAAAAATCGGCGACGAAAAAATCATCGCGAGGGCCCGTGGGGATTTCGCACGAAGAAAATTTCTGCCTGTGAAATAGCCCAACTATTTCGCATGCAGAAATTTTCTGCCTGCGAAATAGCTTACGGGCCCGCTCCACTCACGCTGCCGCAGCCAACTACTGCAGATTTTTTAGCTAGCGCAATTTTTCCGCAGCAGTTTTTTTTCAGCAGCGCAAATTTTCTGACGTAAATTTTTCAAAACCTAATCCAATTATGTTTTGGTTTCTTTTTTTTTTATTAATATTACTTACCTTAACTAATTAGGAATAAAAAACCTCAAACCACTATAAATAAGGATCAAAGACAATTAAAAAAGGGGAGGCAAAAATCCAAGAGAAGTTTGGAAATTTTGAAACCAAATCAAGGAAGGAAAAGAAGAAATTCAATTCAACTCTTTTCTGGAATAGCAGCAGCATGATTTAGAGGATTCAAACTCAAAGAAGGCTTGTCTTTGGAGCTAGTTTATCCAAGAAGAATTGTTTTTAGAGAAATTATCAAAAGAAGGTATGTGTTAATTAATTTTCTTTAATTATTTATTTGTACACAGTAGAAAATTTATGAAATCAAAATTAAAAACCTTTGAACTTTAATTTAGTTTTTCTAAGGCAAAAAAAAAAAACCTTATTTTGTTGGTTTATCTTCCAAAAGGCTTAAAATTGTTATTTTTTCTTCTTAAAAACCTTAAAACTCTAATTGAACATATTCTTCAACAAAACCAAAATCAAATTCTGTTTCTTTCAAAACTCTAAACTTGGTACTTTTTCCTTCAAAAAGTTTTCTAAAACATCTTTTCTGGTTATAAAAACTTTAATTCACTTGTTTAAATTCATAAAATTCTATAAAATATTAAATTGACTTCCAAACCCTAAGATTAAAATTACCACCCGTGACCCTACTTCCAAAATATCAAATCCAAATTCAACTTCCAAAATTCAAAATAATGAACACTAACCCTTTTAAAACCTTAAACCCTAATTTTTATGAACCCTAATCCTTTTAAAACATTAAAAAATATAAAAACATAAAAACCTAAATTTTACACAGTAGCTTAGGAACCCAATAACCAAAAATCACAAATTAAAGTATTTTAAAGTGTTTAAAACCCTAGTTTCATGATATCATCATTCAAACCTTAATTTTGTTAATCAAAGATTCTTACCAACCCTTTAAAACATAAAACCCTAATTTATTTTAATTCCATAAAAAGTCACAGTAGCCATAATTAGACTTTTATTTGCTTTATTCAATTTCATACTTGATTATGCTTTGATTTATTTCTTATGCTTTAATTTATTTAATTTCAATACTTGATTTATTTAATTTATCATGGATGGATGTTTATTTTATATTTTGATTAATAGCTTTGATGAATGATTTTTTTTATGATGAATGATTATTTACTTTTATCAATTAATTTAGATTTCCAAAAGTTGTAAGAGGTATGTTTCCACTTGGTGGGTACCTCATTAGTTAAACATCATGTAATTTAATTTGCTTTTCTATTTTAGAACCTATGTAAAGGGCATGTTTCTACCTTTTGGTGGGTGTCCTATTTAGGCATGTGATGTAAGGACATGTTTCCATCCTTGGATGGGTGTCCATTTATTTGCTTTGTTTGGATATTGCTTTGATTTTAATATATTGATGCTTTCTTTTAATTATTGTGTGTAATATGGATAATATTGTTATATTTAAGAATTTTATAATATTAAGACCTGTAAAGGAGGCCGGTTCCAATGAACCGGGCGTTGTGGGGGTGCTGGGCCATTTCTCACCTTCCCCACACGTACCCAACTTTCCGAACCCATTAGGGGGTTGGGGATTTCTTAGGAATCAAGTCATCCACCCCTTTCTTTTTCCCGGCCCGTCCGGGTGGCGACTCCATTTTTCTCCGGACTTAGGTCCGTGTTCTCTAAGTCCCCGAGCCTAAACAGTGCCGAAGTCGCAAGAACCATTCCACTGGGAGTGGGGGCGAAAATCCCGCTCACTGGTAGATTATCCGAGATTGCGGCTTTGAGAACTTCATCTTACAATTACCATCCGAGGAGTATCTGATAGACCAGAGCGTAGTCCAAGCGCTCGCAGAATGATGGTTGGACACAACTCATACTGCTCACTTGCCCATTGGTGAGATAACAATTGGTTCGGTCGATTTTGCTGCTATAACCAGCATTTGGTATGATGGTGTTTCAGTTCCTCTTACCAAAAATATTTTGACTTTTGAAGAAATTCAGCAATTAATTGGTATGGAACCATCATATAAAGGGCCTTTTAAGATAAAAATCAAGCCAATTCGTAGTTATTGGATGAACTATGAAGGACAGGCTCACAGAGACACTGGCCAACAGTATGCTCGAGGAGTATTGTTATATTTGCTTAGGTCGACCATCCTAGGCAGCACTGAATTCGCTATCCATTTGTCAGTGTTGAGGGCCCTTTCTTATTTTAGGATGGTACCACTTTATGGCTGGGGTGAAGCTAGTCTCGCCTATCTTTACCATGGTCTTGACAAAATTTGCTGAAATAAGAAGTCTTTTGTCTGCTTGATGGCGGTTGTCGAGGTATTCTTCTTCTACCAATGTCAATTACCCTCTTTTCATGCATGAATGTAATCTTTATTATTGTTGTAGGCATGGGCATACGACCATAACCTTGTGAGGGTACCCGGTATTTCTCGAGAGAGAGTTGGGTATCTGAGGTTAAATCTCTAGTTGTCAGATCACGTGGATGTTCCCGGCTCTCACCATGTGCATACCCAACGCTTCGTGTTGAGCCGCTTAACTTGGGACCAGGTAAAATAGCATTAGTATGCTTTAAAATTTATATGAAAGTTTACTTACCTTATGTCATTTTGCAGGTGAATTTGGCCTGGTGGAACCCAGAAGAACGGACAAACTGGACTCCCTTCATGAATGCTGCATTGTCTTTCCAACATACTCGCCGAGTCATCGCTAACCCAGTGTCTAGTGGTTGGTTTCTTGGAGAGAGAGAGTTTATGAGTGGTTTCTCATTCCAGAGCAGTGGAGGGTTCCAATGCCTTGCTCGGAATATACTTTAAATATTACATCAATGCTGGAGGATGCATGGTGGTTGGCCCGGTACGGTTATGATGTTGAAACATTTCTCTATCCACCGGGTGCATCTTATGCCCATTTTATTCAAATAAGGCTCTTGAACTTTGATGTATCTCATGTTGGTGTATAAGAAATTCCTGAAGAAATTAAGGGTATAGATGAAGAGGAACATCATGGAGATGCAGGTGAATTTGTTCCATATGTCGGGGCTAGCACTTCTCAGGTAAACCTTCACCATTTTTCATTGTAAGTGCTTCTTTCTTATTTTGACTTTTTAATGATTGTTGTAGGTTGCTGGCTCATTTGATTATGAGACTGGACCTTCTTTTACTAACTCTTCATTTGCTCATTCTATTCCGCTAGATATTCCATCTCATCCACAGGGTATTGATATAAATTACCTAGTAAGTTTTCTTATTTCATGGTAATTTATGCTATATGTATCCATGATTATGTATACTCTTACCTTTTCCTTCCTAGCTCATAGTGGATGCTTGAAGAACAAAATAAGAAACTTCAAGAAGAATTGGCCGCTAGTCGTCAGTAGGCTTCTCATTTTGAAAATTTGTATCATCAATCAGAACAAAATTTCTGAGACTTCCGATTTTCAGGGGATGAGGGATCCTGGTGCTTCTTCATCTAGAGGCCCCCAAATTGATGACCATGAGATCCTTTTATCTACTTATTATGAGGACCGTGACAGATCAGAACTCCGAGGTAATAGGGATTTTGGTGCTCCTGCTTCAGGTTAACTCGGGACGAGTAATTTGCCTCCTCCTCCAACAGGCGATGACTTTTTCAGGGCTTTATTTGATGGCCTACCACCACCTTCTTAGTGATGTATAAATATTATATCAATTGTATAAACATTGTACAATAAGTAAAATAATAACAATATATAATTTTCATCTTTATTGTAACTCTTTTTTTTTGTCCTTTCATTTTTTTTCATCATTTCATTTTTTGTCATTATCACTGCGCCACAATTATCAAACTTTCTTTTTCATACTTCAATATTTACACAGCATCACTTGTAAAGCCAAATGCAACACGGTAAAGTAATTTCGTCACTAATTCTTTTCCATATACAACATGGTCTCGCCCTTTTCCCATCACATTTTTCTTATCAATTTTGGAAAAAGCTTGTTTCCTCTATATAAATCACTTTTTACGCCATAATTTCATACAGAAGCCAAAAGACTTTCCATTTCAACGTAAAAACTCCTTTTAACAATTTTGACTTTCCTTCATTCATTAACCATGACCGAACTTCATTTAAAGAAGATAAAAATTCTATTTAAGAATATGGATGCCATTCACTGGAAGCAAATTTCGTGGTCCAAACTTGATATTTTAAAGTGTTTTCAAAATGTTAAATTGGACCACTCCTTTTTACATTCCATGGCTTCCTTTTGGAATGTGGATTCTAGGACATTTAAAATTAATGGCTTTGAAATATGTCCCTTGATTGAAGAATTTGAGGCCATCCTCGAATATCCAAATAATCAACAAATGGTGTTACCCATATTGGTTTCCAGGACTCAACAGAAAATGCAGATGTTATTTCAAATTTCAAAGCCTGAAGTTCTTCAGTTGATGAGAGGTGAGAAAATTCTACTTGCTCTCTTGATTGATTTTTGTCTCTCTCATTTGGCTCCTACTAAGGCATGGGGACGCAAGCTTTGTCTTTGCTTGCTTGGCCAATTCTTTCTTGTTTCTTCCGATGGCGATATTGATCTACGAGTATTGGATATTATGGACCAAATGGAAGGAGGCTTGTCGCCGGTACCTGTGATCTTAGCCGAGACATTAGTTGGATTAGACCGACTTAAATTAGGATTGTCAAAGAGACTGACCGGGCGTCCAATGATGCCTCAGGTAATTACGTAAACTACCCTTTCGGGTTTTCAATTTAGGTCTCCTTCTTTTTTTTTTAATTTTTGCCTAGTTTGCCCATACGGGTTTTCAGAACTAGCGAGCTGTCCTAATTTTTGCCTAAGCTACCCTTGCAGGTTTTCAACTTAGCGGACATCTTTTATTATATATTTTTTATATTGCTCTAATTTTTGCCAAGTCTACCCATGTGGGTTTTCAGAACTAGCGAGCTGTCCTAATTTTTACCTAAGCTACCCTTAAGGGTTTTCAACTTAGCAGACTCTTTTTTTTCTTTTTTTTTAATTTAATTTCCCTCACAGATTTGGCTTTAGGAGCGTCTCTGCTTACTTGATACTCCATTTATGGATTTTGCCAGATATCTACCACGGCATCATTCTGCTAGGAAGCTACTTCATCTTGCTTCTTCATATGCTGACTGGGTAGACTGGATCCACTCATGCGCCGAAGTCAACATCCATTGGTTGGTACCTTGGTGGAAGATTTCTCATATCACCATGCAGACATACTTGATGTATGTTCCCCTTTCTGCTCTTCATCAAGGTACATGCTATGATCCTCACTGACTTGGCCATCAGTATGGAGCTGAGCCTTGTGATTCTAACTTCACTCCTGATTTAGACATGCCTTGCTTGACTGAAGCTTACTTGGATCAGCTGAGGCAAAGCTGGCCTGCATGTTACACTTATCGACTACCATAGATTTTACATTTATCAATTCAGAAAGTGTATTGTTATGATGAAAAATAATTAAAGTAATGAAAGATACTTCTTTTCCATTTATAATTTGTCATCACCTTTTGCTATTGTGTTTATTTATTTCCTCCATATATGGTTAAATACTTATAACATTGAACATAGAACAACTTTAACATTAATTCTATTTTATTAAATTGGGGAACAACCAAACATAAAGCCAGCATACACAAGATCACTCCTGTTGCCAACTAGCCCTTTTGGGTTTTCTAATTGACGATTTTCTCTCATTTAGCCCTAATTGTTGCCTAGCCCGCCCTTTCGGATTTTCGGAACTAGCGGACTGCTCTAACTTTTGCCTAAGCCACCCTTTTGGGTTTTCAACCTAGCGAGCTCCCTCTTTCTTTTCTTTTTTTTTTATTTTTCTTATTTTATTTTACACATAAAACCTCTTCAACCTGACAATGTTTACTGGCTCACTAAACTCGTTCCCATCCATGTCCGATAGCTTCACTACTCCCATGTTCATCACTTGTTTCACAACATATGGCCCTTCCAAACTAGGCCTAAACTTCCCTCTTAGGTCAAATACGTTAGGCTTACATTGCTTCAACACTAAATCCCCGACTTTGAGTTTTCTAATTTTAACCCTTCTATTGTAGGCCCGAGCTATCTTCTTTTGATACAGTTGATGATGATATAGAGGCTTTAACATTTTCTCTTCTAGTAAAGCTAACTGTGTGTACCTGCTTGCTACCCATTTCAATTTAGGCAGTTCAACTTCCAAGGCTACTCTCAATGACTTGATCTCTATTTCAATTGCCAACACTGCTTCCATCTCGTAAACCAAAGAGAACGGTGTCATTCCAATAGGTGTTCGCGCACTTGTTCTATATCCCCATAAAGCAAAGGGAAGCATCTCTGACAAATTCCTGTAAGTCTTGGTCATCTTGGACAGAATTTGCTTAATTGTCTTGTTTGTTGCTTCTACCACACCATTAGCCTTTGGTCTATAAGGAGAGGATCTATGATGATGGATTTGATACTTCGAGAATAAATCCTTAACTGCTCCTTGAAACTGTACCCGATTGTCTGATATCACATTGTGCGGGACCCCATATTTGCAAATAAGGTTCTTTTCAATAAATCTAGCTATTTGACTTGCGTCGAGTTTGTTGAAGGATTCGGCTTCGACTCATTTTGAAAAATAATCTACTACTACTACAATGAAACGGTGACCGTTTGAGGCCGTCAGATTTATCTCTCCTATAATGTCAATACCCCAAGTGGCAAAGGGCAAGGGTGAAGACATAGAATGCAATTCTTCAGGAAGCATGTGATTCAAGTTACCATACATCTGACATTGTTGGCACTTCTTTACGAACTCAATACAATCTCTCTCCATGGTCAACCAGTAGTAATGTAATATCTCAAAGTATACCCTAAAAGTTTTGGAATATTTATTATTGTATTTGGATTAAATGTATATGTTTAAGTGGAAAGAGAAAAGAGGTAAGGAGAAGAGTGTATATGTTGTATATATATACAAGTCAAAGAAATAGAAGGTCAAAAGAAGATTTAATAATTTTTAAATTAAATTAATTGAAATGGAAATTAGTAAGTGGAGGAAGATTTTTATGAATATTATATTAATAAAATTGCTTGGTTGAGAATTAAAGGAAGTTTTAGTGGTTGAGATAAGAGTTAAGTGTTGACTTTGCTTTTCTCTATTCTTCTTCTTCTTTTCTTTTCTCCTTGGCCGGCTAACTCCATAGCAAGGAAGAAAGTGAGATTTTGTCTTTCCAAACTCAAGATTTGAAGGTGTTTCAAGTGATCAAGTTGGAATTCTAAAGATTTTCATCACTTTTGGTAAGTTTTCCACTTGATTCTTTTGTTTTCTTCTAAGTTTGTGTTTTGAGTTTGGTGTTTGATTGTTGATGGTATGTGTATATTTGATTATGGTGTAAATGAGGGTGTGTGATCTTCTTGGTGTTGATTTTGGAGTTTGATTGAAGAGATAGAGTTAAGTTTGGTGTTGGAAGAGCAAGTGTTGTGTTTGAGTTGTGTGTTTGTGATGGTTGTGAATTGGTGTTTGATGTATGTTTTGAATTATTTTGGTGTTTTTGCAAGTTATTATGGTTTATGGGTGTGTTTAGCTAAGTTTTTTTGAAGTGGAAAATGGTGGAAGTAAGAGGTTTGTTGGATGTGATGTTGTTGTTGCCGGAATCAGGATTTTGGCCTGACATGCCCATGAGCACAACCTGGTCTTTAGGCATGTCAATGGTTCTATTTCCTGGATGGGTGACACGATCAGTGGCACGCCCATGTCACTGAGCGTGTCATAGCTACTGTGTTGAGGAAGAATTGACACGGCCATGAACACGCTCGTGTTGTTGGACGTGTCAATGTTTCTGTGAGACAGAATGAATGAGACATCCATTGACAAACCAGTGTTGCTGAGCGTGTCAAAGCTTCTGTGTTGTGAGTTTAGGGCACGGCCAGGTATACGCCCGTGTTGTTGAGCGTGTCATGTGTAGAGTTGGCCCTAGTTGGTTCTTAGCCTTATTATCTCATGTGTATCTTTAAGTGAGTGTGTATTATCCCTTTTGGATTAGGTTTTGAAGAGATTGAGTTACCCTAATCCAAGTGTTGAAGGATTCTTGGAAGAGAAGTTTGGTGTTGTGTGAGTTGCTCTTGAGGTATGTACAAACCTTGCATTATTGCATACATTTACATGACATTGGGACTTAACACATTTGGTTGTAAATGTGTTAAGTAATCTATTACATTGTTGATACATTTGATTAATATCATGAATTGCATAATGTGAAAGATATGATGATCATTCAAAATGTATGTCCAATGCAATTAGTTGTGTATACCCTAATGATGAGATGTGAAGCCATTGTTGTTGGCTATAATGATACAAATGAAATAATTGGGGCATGTTTGCCTAGATGATTATGAGGAAATGAGAATGAAATTGATAATGAAAGAATGAAAGAATTGTGTGCCTAATATGTTTTTCAATTTTTAGAGTTTTGTTGTTGGTGGCATGCCTAATAGTAACAATCTCTTGAAGCTGGGTTGGGCTTGATCCCTGAAGCCAAGTTGGGTTGAAGTTTAGCATGCTTAACTCCCCTTGAAGCTTGGTTGGGTCTAGTCCTTGAAGCCTAGTTGAGATGTTACAAACCCTTGAAGCTAGGTTGGGTTTGGTTCTTGAAGCCAAGTTGGGTTGATGCTTAGCATGCTTCGCTCCCCTTGAAGCTTGGTTGGGCCTAATCCTTGAAGCCTAGTTGGGATGATGATAAATGTGATAATTAAACCAAAACATTAACTCTGAAAGTTGAATGGCATGTTAGATTCTTTTGGGCCCATTCTTGCCTTTGTTTGAATGTGAATCATGATTGAATGTGAATCATGATGGTGAAACAAATGAATAATAAGATTTAATGTAAGGTTTTGAAATATGATATTCTTATGTATTGTTTATGATATATGAATGTGTGACATTAGCATTACATTAAAGCATATTATTATTGTGGTTTGTACCACTAAGCCTATGGCTTAGCGCGATTGTGGTTCGTCGCACATGTGACAGGGTAGAACCGGAGAGTTCAACTAGACCGAGTCGAATCTAGACTCTGAAGTGTTGATTGTGGGCTTAAAGATCAGAGACGAACTGCCAAACATGTATAAACTTTATGTTTTGTAAACATTGGTTTTGATGTATTTATATATGTAAATACTGCTACATTTTTCGCTGCATAATGAATAAATGTTTTACCTGTTATGTAACATAATATATATATATATAAATATATATGAAATGTTTTAAGTTTTCTCATATTAACGCATAAGAGAAAAATTGGGCTGTCTAATTTAAACCGTGGCACTCCTGTATCCGGTATACGTATATGGGGTATAGGGGTGTCATAATCTGTTTTGGTATTAGAGCCTAGGTTTGAGATTCTCAACCTAGGTCAATTGTAAGAAAAAGAAAATTTTGATTTTAAAATATGGTTTTTAAATAAGATACATGCTTTGGCACTGGTAGTCTCTGATCTTTGATGAGGTATATTCTGCTATGTTGCAGATATAGGTAGTAATGGCATCTCAGTCACGTCAGTCCATAGAAGGTAGTGCTGAGAGTGTAGCTTCTGAAGAAGGTAGAGATGGAGCTAGGGTTGAGAGAGCTGGAGAGGCACCTGCTCCTGTGCTAGAGAGACTAGCTACTGATGTGATTCCACCGGTTTGGTTATGGCATATGGTAGAATTGTTGAGGCAAGCTCCAGTGCAGCAGTCGCCATAGCCACCACAGCCACAAGTGCCGGTGAGGCAGTATGATAAATTGAGGAAGTTTTGGGCTGAGGATTTCTTTGGTACTACAGATCCTGTAATAACTGAGCAGTGGTTGGATAGAGTTCAGAGGGTATTCATCCAGCTGCAAGCCACTCTTGAAGAGAAATTTGATTATGCTAGATCCTTATTGCAGAAAGATGCTTATGATTGGTGGAAGACGGTTCCACATGTCATGAATGATCTGCCGACATTATCTTATAGTGATTTTCTGCGGGAGTTTGAGCAGAAATATACTCTGAGGGAGTATAAGGATGCTAAGAAGATGGAGTTTCTGAATCTGAAGTAGGAGAACCGGACAGTGACAGAGTATGAGATTGAGTATATCCGATTGAGTCATTATACCGGTGGGATTATTTCAAATGAGATTGATCGGTGTAGGAGATTTGAGGAGGGATTGAGGCCCTCTATTATGTGTATTGTTGCTGGTTCTTAGAACCAAGACTTTTCTTAATTGGTTACAGCAGCTAGAAGTGTTGAGAGAGCAAAGGGTATTGCAGCGGCTGCTACTGAAGAGGAGACCAGAGTTAGGAGACCCCAGTTTGAGGCAGGGTCTTCATCTATGAAGAGGGGCCGAGGGAGTTTTGTTCCAAGAGTCAGTAGGAGCTAGAGGCAGTCGGGTAAGTCAATTCAGTATCAGAGGCAGAGATCGAGACCTACAGTCACTGTAGCGAGTGCTCCGACTCCAGTGGTTCAGAGATCCATTCCACCTATATCTGTTCATTATATTAGGACACAAGGAGGTGGTTGTTGGAAGAAGGGTGGATGAAGAGTATGTATTAGATGTGGGTCACCAGCTCACTTTATCAAAGATTCCCCTGATCTATCGGAGGATAGACAGACTAATACTACAACTTCTTGACCTAGTGTTAGTAGAGGTAGTCGAGGGGCTAGAGGTTTCAGTAGAGGTGGTCGACCTGGGATCAGTCAGAGAGGAGGCTCTACATTCGGAGGCAATAGGCCAGATGAGGCTGGATCTTCTCAGCAAGTGTATGTGATGCAGAGGTAGCCGGATGCTTCAGTAGTTATTCCGGGTACATTCTCTTTATTTCGCATTTTAGTTCTTTCTTTGATTAATCCAGGATCTACTCATTCATACATAAGTGCATCTATCTTGCCGGTGTCTAAATTGCATTCAGAGTCCTTAGGATTTGATGTGTTGGTGACAAATCCTTTAGGACATAGTGTTGTGGTGAGTAAGGTGCATCGTGATAGTTCATTTGTGGTGCAAGGTGAGGAGTTTTTAGGTGATTTGATTGAAATGCCTTTTTAAGGAATATGATTTGATTCTAGGCATGGATTGGTTGTCTAAGCATGGAGCTGTGGTAGACTGTAAAAAGAAGTGTGTTACCCTGAGAACCGGTGATGGTAGAAATGTGATGGTATCTGGTGAGCAGAGACAACTTGCATCCTTGTTTGTTTCAGCTGTTGCAGCTAGGAAGTTGATTAGAAAAGGGTGTGATTCTTATCTTGTTCATGTTGTAGATACCAGAGCAGTGGGTTCTCAACTTGATATTATACCCACAGTTGCGGAATTTCCAGATGTTTTTCCTGAGGAGTTGCTAGGGTTACCCCTGAGAGAGAGGTTGAGTTTGGTATCGATTTGTTGCCTGGCACCACTCCCATCTCTATTACTCCATATCGAATGGCACCTACTAAGTTGAGAGGGTTGAAGGTGCAGTTGCAGGAGTTGTTGGATAAAGGGTTTGTTCACCCTAGTGTTTCTCCGTGGGGAGCTCCTGTTTTGTTTGTAAAGAAGAAGGATGGTACTTTGAGGTCGTGCATCGATTATAGACAATTGAATAAGGTGACCATCAAGAATAAATATCCTTTGCCTCTGATAGATGATTTCTTTGATCAATTGAAGGGAGTAGCAGTGTTTTCCAAGATTGATTTGAGATCAGGGTACCATCAATTGAGAGTCGGAGAGGAAGATGTTCCTAAGACAGCTTTCCGCACAAGGTATAGGCATTATGAATTTTTTGTGATGGCTTTTGGGTTAATGAATGCACCTGCAGCTTTTATGAATTTGATGAACAGGGTATTCAGACGATATTTAGATTAGTTTGTGGTGGTCTTTATTGATGATATTTTGGTGTATTCGCATAATAAGGAGGAGCATGACAAGCATTTGTAGATTGTGTTGCAGACCTTGAGAGAGAAGCAATTGTATGCTAAGCTGTCGAAGTGTGAGTTTTGGCTTAATCAAGTGACTTTTCTAGGTCATGTGATGTCAGCAGATGGTATAAGAGTTGATCCGAGTAAAGTTGAAACCATTTTGAATTGGAGTCCACAGAAGTCTGTGACTGAAGTTAGAAGTTTTCTGGGTTTGGTAGGCTATTATCGACGATTTGTGAAGGGTTTTTCTTTGATAGCTACTCCACTCACCAGATTACTTCGAAAGGGAGTTAGATTTGTGTGGACAGATCAGTGTCAAGCTAGTTTTGAGCAGTTGAAGGAGATGTTAACTCAAACTCCTGTTCTTACTTCGCCTGTGGAAGATAAACCATATGTGATTTACAGTGATGCTTCACATAATGGTTTAGGTTATGTTTTGATGCAAGAGGGTAGAGTCATAGCTTATGCTTCTCGGCAGTTGAAGCTGCATGAGCTTAATTACCCAACGCATGATTTGGAATTGGCATCTATAGTGCTTGCTTTGAAGATTTGGCGACATTACTTGTATGGAGAGAAGTGTTTTATCTATACAGATCATAAAAGTTTGAAATACTTGGGCGTTCAAAGAGAGCTAAATCTTCGACAGAGACGGTGGTTAGAATTGATTAAAGACTATGACTGTTTGATTGATTATCATCCTGGTAAGGCAAATATTGTTGCTGATGCCTTGAGTCAGAAGTCTTTAGCAGGTTTGACTGTTTATTCGCTCTCGTTGCTTGTTGAGTTGAGAGCGTTGCATGCTAGTTTTGAATCATGTAATGATGGAGCTTTGTTAGATCAGTTGCATTTGAGACCGGTGTTGTTGGATCAAATTAAAGAGGCTCAATTGGCTGATGAGAAAATTCAGAAGATTTTTTCGGGTTGCCAGAAAGGAGAGAACCGAGAATTCTATATGAGAGAAGATGGTAGTTTTTGGTTCAAGGATAGATTATGTGTTCCTTATGATGCAAGATTGAGAAAGATTATTTTAGAAGAGGCACATCAATCAATTTTTGCTATGCACCCTGGGAGTACTAAGATGTATCATGATTTGAAATAAAACTATTGGTGGTCAGGTATGAAGAGAGATATAGTGGAGTTTGTATCCAAATGTCTCACTTGTCATAGGGTAAAAGCTGAGCATCAAGTTCCAACAGGGTTGCTACAACCTTTATCTGTGCCTAAATAGAAATGGGAGCGAGTGACAATGGATTTTGTGTCTGATTTGCTATTGACTCAGAGGAAGTGTTTTATTATTTTTTGTTATAAGTTTTGTGTCTTGTTTATTAGGTTAATTATTGTTTTATTTAGGTATTTTGTTAGTTTTTATCGGTTTGTCTAGTGTTTTCTTTAATTGTGAAGTTTTAGTTTATTTTTAGTTTTATGTCGTTTTTTATCTAGTTTTTAGTTTGTGTTTATGTTTTGTCGGTTATTGTTTATTTACTTCGTGTTTTAAGTTTGTTTTGAGTTTTGTGTTAGGTTAAAACAGGCAAGGAAACGAATTGAAGATGAAATGGG
The DNA here is from genome assembly GCA_947685225.1 of Garcia nutans. NCBI lineage: Eukaryota > Viridiplantae > Streptophyta > Magnoliopsida > Malpighiales > Euphorbiaceae > Garcia > Garcia nutans. The sequence goes on along the minus strand of CANTUV010000007.1, from coordinate 21,236,628 downwards.
CAGTAGCTGACACAGGCAGAGGACACGGCCAAGTCACTGGCCGTGTCCCATACCAAGTTAAAAGGAAGAACAAGTCCCAGTAGCAGACACAAGCAAGGGACACGCCCAAGTCATGTGGCCGTGTCCCTCCAAAGAAGAGCAACACGGCCAACAATTAAACAAAAACGAACACAGGCAAGGGACACGGCCGTGTCTCCTGGCCGTGTCCCTCCCATCTCACTCACACGGCCAAGTCAAGCTCCACTTGGCCGTGTCACTCAACAAAGAAGAAAAGAAGACCAAAAGCAACAGAGGAGGACACATGCAGGGGACACGGCCGTGTCCCTCCATCAAGCCCTCACACGGCCGTGTCCCTCATCACCTGGCCATGTCCCTCATTTTCCAAGCCCGCATCGGATTTTTAACGCGTACGACTCATATAAAAGGAAAAGAAAGTTAGGGTTTAGGGGTCTTTGACGATTTTGAGAGTAAATTAGCCGTCTGAGAGAGATCTTAGGGTTTAAACATTTGTTTTCTTGGATTTTGATTTTACTTTGGATTAAACTAGTTTAGATTAGATTGTTCATGCCATTGTTTCATCCTTTTTGCAAGATTCGATCAAGAGATTCATCAAAAGCTTCAAGGAGTTTGTAACTTGGTTTTATTCTTAAACTTTGTCTCTTTAGTTTCATTGAAATTGTGTTTATGAACATTATCATGTCTAAATTGATTTCTTTGATTATTAATGAGATGAGTATGCTTGATAACATCATGAACTAATTTAATCTAGTCTAGGGTTTGTATGGATTTGCTATGAATTGTATGAATTGGTTATTCTCTTAACTATTGATTTCTTTAGCCTTTATTGAATGAAAAATTGTTACATATAATTGATTGGCCACCAATTGTGTGTTTTAGGTATTAGATGATGGATTGAGAGATGAAATCTAATGCTGGAACAATTCAATTAAGGACTTAGGTGAATTAGAGATATAACCTATTAAAAAGATTGTTTCAATTATAACAAGATCAGTTGTAAGAGGTTTGAATGCGAGAGCTTATTTCCTTGACTCAATTAATTAAGTTGCTTGAGATTTAATCTTAGAAATTAAATTAGTTAAGTGGAATAACCGTTCATACATATGAGTAGTAAAGAAGTGCAAACCCTAGACCATTCTATCAAGTGAATCAAAACACAGTTCAATTTACTTTTATTGTTTTAAACTTTAATCAATCTTCTTTATTATTTAGCAATTTATAAATCTCTTTATTACTTGTTAAACATAATCTGATAAGCATTTAACCACTTTGGCTTCCTTGAGAGAACGACCTTGGGGCAATAACCTTTGCTACAGCTACCTCGTATACTTGCGAGTGACGCTTTGTGGTAAAGTTAATTTGAGCGCAACAAGTTTTTGGCGCCGCTGCCGGGGAAGCTAATTGGCGTAATTGTTTAAAAAATAATAATAATAATAATAATAAAATATTTCAGATTATTTTCATTGCTTTTCATTTTATTTTATTTGTCTTTTGCTTTTGATATTTCTTTTTCTAGAAATTTTTGTTTATGCAAGGCAGGAGATCACTTGAAGGAGAACTGCATCCATTCATTCCAAAAATTCAGAGAATAAAAATGAGCAGAGAGGAGTTTGAGCTTTTCACAGGATTTGATACTTCAGAGGAAGACATTTCGGATTTTGAGTTAGAATCTGAAAAATCTGTTAAAATGGCTGAAGAAAGACAAAGAACCATGAGAGATTTTGCTAGACCTGTCATTGGGACTTCCACTTCTTGCATAAGACTGACAGATGCAGCAAGGAACTATGAGTTGAAGAATATTCACTATAACATGCTGCCATCATTCTATGGAGTTCCAAATGAAGATCCTTTGAATTTTATTAGGGACTTCTACTCCACCCTCAACACTTTTCCTTTGGGAGGACTAACAGAAGATCAGTTGAGGATGAGATGTTTCCCTTATACTTTGAAGGATAGGGCAAAGAGCTGGCTCATGATGTTGCCTAAAAATTCACTGACAACTTGGGAGCAAGTTTACAATAAATTCATGGGCAAGTTCTATTCACACCAAAAGACAGCTGAGTTGAGAGGGAAGATTGCTACATTCTCTCAATTTGAAGGAGAGTCATTTCATGAGGCTTGGGACAGATTCAAGATGCTATTGATCCAGTGTCCACATCATCATTACCCACTTCAACTCCTTAATCAGTTTTTCTATGATGGTCTCACTCAGCAATTTCAGAACACTATTGATAATGCAGCTGGGGGAGCCATGGGAGAAAAGACAGCTGATGAGACTTATGAGATCTTTGAGATGTTGGGAGCTAATTCTCAACAAAAGAGTGTAAGGGGAAGAAGCAAGGGGGTGAATCAACTGGAAGCCAATACTGAAATGGTTAGTCAAATAGCTGAGTTGACAAGACAGGTTCAGATGCTAAACATGAAGAACAATATTTCTTCATCTACTCAAGAAGTATGTGGAATCTGTGGGACATTAGGGCATGGAGCAAATATTTGTCCCTCTGCATATGAGTCTTTTGGGAATGAAGCTGAGCAGGTCAATGTTATGGGAGGATTCCAACCTAGGGCCAGAAATGATCCTTACTCCAACACTTACAATCCTGGTTGGAGGAGTCACCCCAATTTTTCCTGGACGACAAATAATGCTCAACAGCCTTTCCATTTGCTCCAGAGACAGAACCAGCAACAGGGCCAATCCTCAAGTGAAAATCAAGGTCAGCATAAAAGAGAGAGTTTGGAGGACAGTTTACAAGCTTTCATCAAAGTCAGTGCTCAAAACCAAGAGATGAACAATAAGAGGCTGGATTCCTTGGAAGCATCTTTTAAGAAGGTGGAGACCCAAGTGGGGCAACTTGCACAACAGATGTAGATTCAACAAAAGGGGAAGTTTCCAAGTCAACCTGAGCAGGCACAAGCAGTGACTGTTCTTAGGAGTGGCAAGGTAATTAATAACAATGTTGAAAATAATTCTGTGAATGCAGGTGAGCAAGAGAAGAAAAAGGAAGGAGAATTAGAGAACAAAGGTGCTGAAGAAAGATCAATGGAGAAGACCCCTACACCAGATTTGCACAGGGCAAGCAATCCATACAGGCCACCTATACCATTCCCTAGCAGGTTGAAGGATGATAAAAAAGATAAGCAGTTTTCAGTATCTTCAACATGCTATCTAAGGTAAGTATCAACTTACCATTACTTGAAGCAATTAAGAACATGCCGGCTTATGCTAAATTCTTCAAAGAATTGAATACCAAGAAAAAAGGTATGAGCCGAATGAAAAGGTGATAGTTTCTGAGGTAGCTAGTGCTGTTTTGCAGCATAAACTACCTCCTAAGCTAAAGGATCCTGGAAGCTTTATTATTCAAATTGCTATGGGGAATGGAAAATGTACTGATGGCATGTGTGATTTGGGAGCTAGTGTGAATTTAATGCCTTACTCTGTGTACCTTGACTTAGAATTAGGGGAACTTAAGCCAACAAAAATGGTGTTGCAATTAGCTGTTAGATCTCTTAGATTCCCGAAAGGGGTTATAGAAGATGTGTTAGTTAAAGTTGGTGGTTTGATAGTTCCTGTTGATTTCATTGTTCTTGACATGGAAGTAGGTAATTCTTCACCATCTGCACACACCATTCTGCTGGGTAGGCCTTTTATGGCAACTACCAACACTTTGATAGATGTTAAAAATGGAAAATTATCAATGACTGTTTTGGGAAAAACTGTAGAATTTTCTATTTTTAATACTTCTCCTATTCCTACAACTGCTTTATATGAGGATTGTTCTTTTATTGATTGTATTGATGCAGTTGTTTCAGATGTTTTCTTGCAGACAGGTTCCTCTGATAAATTGGAGCTGGCATTGACTTTGGATAGTGATTTGGAAATTTTTGATGCAGAACTAGCCAGTTGCCTTGAGACTTTAGAGGGTGCTGAAATAGAGGAGCTTAAGGAGGACCCAATTTTTGAACCTTCCCCCATTAAAAAAGAAGAGAAGAACCCCTCACTAGAGTTAGAGCTGAAAGAGTTACCTAAGAACCTGAAATATGTGTTTTTGGGAGATCACAATACTTTACCTGTAATAATATCTAGTGAACTTAGTGAAGGGGAGGAGATGAGGTTAGTGAGTGAGCTTAAAAGATTGAAGAGAGCAATAGGATGGGGATTGAGTGACATAAAGGGTATTAGCCCTTCCATGTGCATGCATAGAATCACTTTAGAAGAGGGAGCTAAACCTGTGAGGGAAACCCAAAGGAGACTTAACCCAAATATGAGTGAAGTGGTTAAGAAGGAAGTGCTCAAATTGCTGGATGAAGGAGTAATTTATCCAATTGCTAATAGTGAGTGGGTGAGCCCAGTACATGTAGTTCCTAAGAAATCTGGAATCACAGTGGTGAAAAATGAGAATAATGAGTTGGTTCCTACTAGGACTACTACTGGGTGGAGAATGTGCATTGATTATAGGAAGTTGAACAATGCTACAAAGAAAGATCATTTTCCTCTTCCTTTTATTGATCAGATGTTAGACAAACTTTCTGGACACTCACATTATTGTTTTCTGGATGGCCTTTCAGGTTACTATCAGGTGCCAATAGCTCCAGAGGATCAGTCAAAGACAACCTTTACTTGCCCTTTTGGGACTTATGCATTTCGACGTATGCCCTTTGGCTTGTGCAATGCACCTGCAACTTTTCAGAGATGCATGATGTCTGTCTTCTCGGATATGATCGACAATTTTATTGAGGTATTTATGGATGATTTTTCTATTTTTGGTAATTCCTCGATAAACTTGTTCGTGTGCTTGAGAGATGCATTGAATGTAACCTCACTTTAAGTTGGGAAAAGAGTCATTTTATGGTTACTCAGGGCATTGTCTTAGGTCATGTGGTGTCGAGTAAAGGGATTGAGGTGGATAAGGCTAAAATTGAATTGATTGCTAAGTTACCCCCACCTACCTCTGTTAAGGGAATAAGAAGTTTTTTAGGGCATGCAGGATTTTACAGAAGGTTTATTAAGGATTTCTCCAAAATAAGCCAACCATTGTGCCATTTATTGGGGAAAGATGTTCCATTTGAATTTATAGCACAATGCATGCAAGCTTTTAATTCTCTTAAGGAAAAATTGACTAGTGCACCTGTGATTGTAGCTCCTGTCTGGTCTTTACCTTTTGAAATCATGTGTGATGCTTCTAATCATGCAGTAGGAGCTGTGCTTGGGCAAAGGGTTGACAAATACTTAAGGGTAATTTATTATGCTAGTTTAACCCTGAACAGTGCACAAATGAACTACACCACAACTGAGAAGGAAATGTTAGCTGTTGTTTTTGCTTTAGATAAATTTAGAGCATATTTAATAGGGTTAAAAATTATTGTTCATTCTGACCATGCAGCTCTTAAATATCTTTTAACAAAACAGCATGCTAAACCGCGCTTAATTAGATGGGTGTTGTTATTGCAAGAGTTTGATTTCCAGATCAGGGATACTAAGGGTAGTGAGAATGTTGTTGCTGATCATTTATCCAGATTACCCTACTTTAATGAAAATCTTGCATCTGATAGCATTCATAAAAATTTAGAAGCATTTCCTGATGAGTATTTGTTTGTGGTAATTGATGCACCGTGGTTTGCAGATATTGCTAACTATCTTTCTTGTGGTATTTTGAGATCTAACATGTCTTTTCACGAAAAGAAAAGGTTTCTACACTTAAGTAAGTTTTATTTTTGGGATGAACCTTATCTATTCCGGATTTGCAAAGATGAGATAGTTCGCAGGTGTGTTTCTGAGGAAGAACAACTGAGTGTTCTTCAATTTTGTCATGACCTTCACTGTGGGGGTCATTTTGGAGGAAGAAAAACTGCAGAAAAGGTGCTTCAAAGTGGTTTTTACTGGCCCACTTTATTTAAAGATGCTCAAGATTATTGTAAGCACTGTGATCATTGCCAAAGAGTAGGTAACATTGGGAGGAGGAATGAAAATGCCCCTTCAGTCATATGTTGTTGTTGAATTGTTTGATGTGTGGGGAATAGACTTCATGGGTCCTTTCCCCAAGTCCTTTGGTTATGAATACATTTTAGTTGCTGTTGATTATGTTTCCAAATGGGTGGAGGCAATCCCCACCCATACTAATGATGCTAATATTGTTGTTAAATTTGTGAAGGAAAACATTCTTAGCAGGTTTGGCACACCAAGGGTGATAGTCAGTGATGGGGGGAGCCATTTTTGCAACAGGTTGTTTGAGAAATTAATGCATAAATCCGGCGTGAAGCACAAGGTGTCGACCCCATATCATCCACAGACCTCTGGACAAGTGGAAACATCCAACAAGCAGCTAAAAGGAATTCTGGACAAAACAGTCAACACATCCAGGAAGGATTAGGCAAGCAGATTGCACGATGCACTATGGGCATATCGGACTGCTTTCAAAACTCCTCTAGGTATGAGTCCATATAGATTGGTGTTTGGAAAAGCTTGTCACTTACCAGTGGAGTTGGAGCACAGAGCATATTGGGCAATCAAGACTCTGAATTTGGACTTGGACAAAGCGAAGAAAGAAAGATTTCTACAAATTTCAGAGTTAGATGAGCTGCGGAATGAGGCTTATGAGAGCTCGAGAATTTACAAGGATCGCACTAAAGCACTTCATGATAAAATTATAGTGCGAAAGACATTGAGTCCAGGTATGAAGGTTTTACTTTTTAACTCACGACTCCGTCTTTTTCCAGGTAAACTCAAGTCTCGATGGAGTGGTCCTTTCGAGATAACTCAGGTATATCCTTCTGGTGCAATTGAATTACTTAACTCTAGAACAGGTGAGACTTTCAAAGTGAATGGACAGAGAGTTAAGCCATACAATGAAGGATTTCAGGAAGTAAGGGTCATTGATAGTATTTTGATTCATGAACCCTAGAACGTGCATGATGTCCAGCTATATGACATTAAAGAAGCGCTAAATGGGAGGCAACCCATCGGTTTGCATTTATTTTTCATAGTTGTACTTTTAAGTTTAACAAGTTTTGATTTATGTTCGGTTTCAATAATTGGACTGTGCTTTGATCGGTTTTTCTTTACTTTGTGTTTCAGGGTGTTTAACGAAGAAGGGTTGCAAAATCATTAAAAAATATATGATTAAAGTTTATAAAAAGGCAGAAGGTGCTTGGCGGTGTCCCTTGGCCGTGTCACACACTGGACACGGCCAAAAATTCTTCAAAATTTGAACGATTTTGCAATGTTTTACAGATTTGGACACACCCAGGGGACACGGCCGTGTCACCTGGCCGTTGGCCGTGTCCCCCAAAAACTATGAGACACTGCCGTGTGCTCTCCACTTGGCCGTGTCCCTTCACTTTCACACACAGACACGGCCATGTCAGCACACACACGGCCGTGTCCTTCAATTTTTGCCTTTAAAAAGCCCGATTTTGCCCAGTTTTATTTCATAAATCCCTAACTTTTCTATCTTCTTCTCTCTCGCTCTCTCGTTCTCTGCAACACCAAACCCTTGATTTTTATTTTCAAATCTCCATCTCTTCCGTTAAAACTTCAAATTACTCCACCAAAACTTGAGATTATCACTTAAAACTTTCTCTTTACTCATATTATTTTGATTTAATTCAGTTTTGGGTGTTATTTTCTCAGATTTCATGTCGCCGAGAACTAAAATTGTACCACACCGAAAGAAGAAGAAATCTGGAGCCGAAGGAGCTTCGTCATCTTCCTCAACTTTATCTCACAAGAGGGCAAGTCTTTTGGCTCGGGGTTTTTTCCCAACAAGGTATGTGAATGACGAATCTTTAGATGCCTTGCAAATGAGAACTGCTTTTTATAGATATGTGCAATATCTTGGGTGGGAAACTTTTGTTTTGAGACCTCTGCAGTTTGAAGAGCTCACCCTAGAATTTTTGGCAACTCTTAAAGTGGAAAGAGATGATAAGAAAATTTGCAGGAGACTGATGTTTAAATTAATGGGTCAATCATTTGTGCTTACTATTGATCAGTTGAATGATATATATGGTTTTCATCACCATGGAGAAAGATCGATACCCAAAGATTTTAGACAACAGTTTGCTTGAGGTGCCTTAGGCTCGGGTACTTATGTGGCCAAATCGGCCAAAGCATCTAAATTACGAAACCCTACCTTAAGATATTTGCACAGGTTTATGTCATGTGGGTTCTTTGCAAGGAAGGAGAGCCCGGGTGTGGTTGAGTCGAGTGAGCTATTTTTCTTGGACTGTCTTTTGAATGAAATGAATATTAGTGCCGGCTATTGGTTAGCCGATATTTTTGATTCTGTAGCTAATAAAAGGAGGGGGGCTATTTGTGTTGGAGGATTGATCACTACATTAGCAGTAGCCCTTGTGGAGGATTTTGACCCGAGTACTACTCGGATGACTTGAATTTTGGGTAATGATTCCTTGGATTTAGCTATACTGGCGAAGATGCACATGGTGGTGCATAGAAGAGGGACCTTTGTGATGCCGTCAGCTGAGCCTGAAGCACCGGGGGACAGGCAGAAGAGAGCCCGGATTGAAGAGGAGTCTGACTCGGATTCTCTTGACTTAGATGAGGATGCTCCGGTCTCGGAACATCAAGAGGTACTTCTGAGGATTGAGGCCCTGGAGGGCAAAGTGGATCCATTGGATAGCAAGGTGGATCGTAACCATGCTGAGATCTTACAGCAGATGGAACATATTAACAGTAACCTTGCAACGATCTTGAGTCTCCATCCCTCAGCTGCATCATCTTCCCGCCCACATTTTCCATAGATTTTCAGTCCTTGCTTTATTTTATTTAGTGTACTCTTGTTTTATTTTTCGTTTTTGTTATTTATGTTAAAACTTTTGTGTTTGGATATTTTCTTGTACTTTTGTTATAAAACTTTTGTGTTTGTGATGGAAAGCTAGGATTTTGCCTCACCAGGTACGATGGAAGACAGGTTGTCCTTTAACTCTTATTATTTATTATTCTTGTTTTCCATTGAGGACAATGTCAATTTTAAGTGTGGGGTACTCTTTAAGCTTTCCTTTAATTCTTGTTTTGCTTATTGTGGTTGTTTTGTTTTTTGTGTTTTTTGTGCATGGTATAATTGTTGAAAATTTATTGATCTTTTCTTTGATTCTAGCATTATAGTTGAGACTTTGGTATCAGCATAGAAATGAGCATTTGAATTCATTCAGGATTAATTTTTGCATTCTGCAATTCATGACATGTAAATCTTTGTGAACCCACCTGTGTGAGCTTTGAGCCTTATAAAATTTGATATTTTTGTCAATTGATTTTCTTTTCTTAAGTGTGCACCTTCATGATGTTGCATCTCTAGAGTTTGCTTTTGCATACTTATTAAACTCACATTATGATTTAATCTCAAGTTTTAAAATGATGAAGGCAAATTAGGTTAGCCCCTTTAGCTTAAAGAGACTTCCCTTTATATTGATTTCCTTAGTGAGCCAAGTTGAGCCATTGACTGTTTCTTGTTTGATTAACACAATTCTCAACTTAACATGTTCTTACTATCATCATACCTATGCATTAAGGAATGGAGTTGTATGATTAGACAATAGGGTAGTTTATTTCAAGTGTGGGGTAAGTAAAAAAAATAATATGGAATTCCTAATTAAGGGTTGAAATGCATACTTTGCATATTGTATTTGATTAAGAGTCAGTATTCTTTTCCTCTACATTTTAAGCTAGATGTTCCATTAAGTTTATACTTTGTATATATATATATATAAAATATATATATATAAACTCAATAAAAATAAAGTGAAAATAAAACAAAAAGAGATATATATATATATATATAAAGTTCATATATTTTCTAGCCTTAGAGGAATTTTGACTCGTGTACTTTTCTTTTAGTGTGCAAGTATGTAAGATTGCTAAGGGTTGGTGAGTATGCTATTTGAAGGAGTTATGAAATTCTTAGCAAGAGTAGTGTCTAATTTAGATACTCCATTTCTTGATGCTCCACTTAAATGTCTTTTCTCACACCTTACCTTAGCCCCATTACATCCAAATAAAAGACCTTCGGATTATTTCTTGAGAAAATCAGTGAGGGAGATTGGATAATTAAGCAAGTTTATGGCAGTATGCACTCATGAGTGGTATGAGTGATTAACCTTTGAAATCGAGTGAAACACTTAGTTGAGAGATAAGATTTGTATGTCTGGATCAATGAATGAGTTAAGAATATCTTGATTGAAGGAAATTGCAATTATTTATGTCTGATGTCTTAAAGTATTTCATCTATGCTCTGGAATTATAGTTAAGGTTGTTTGAATTTTTAATTTATTCCATATGAATTTGCTTGAGGACAAGCAAAGTTTTAAGTGTGGGGTAGTTGTTTTATTAGTTTTTGTTATAAGTTTTGTGTCTTGTTTATTAGGTTAATTATTGTTTTATTTAGGTATTTTGTTAGTTTTTATCGGTTTGTCTAGTGTTTTCTTTAATTGTGAAGTTTTAGTTTATTTTTAGTTTTATGTCGTTTTTGATCTAGTTTTTAGTTTGTGTTTATGTTTTGTCGGTTATTGTTTATTTACTTCGTGTTTTAAGTTTGTTTTGAGTTTTGTGTTAGGTTAAAATAGGCAAGGAAACGAATTGAAGATGAAATGGGCAGTAGCTGACACAGGCAGAGGACACGGCCAAGTCACTGGCTGTGTCCCATACCAAGTTAAAAGGAAGAACAAGTCCCAGTAGCAGACACAAGCAAGGGACACCCCCAAGTCATGTGGTCGTGTCCCTCCAAAGAAGGGCAACACGGCCAAGTCATCATGACTTGGTCGTGTCCCACTTGTTACCAAAGGAAAGGGAGGTCAACAATTACACAGAAACGAACACAGGCAAGGGACACGGCCGTGTCTCCTGGCCGTGTCCCTCCCATCTCACTCACACGGCCAAGTCAAGCTCCACTTGGCCGTGTCACTCAACAAAGAAGAAAAGAAGACCAAAAGCAACAGAGGAGGACACATGCAGGGGACACGCCCGTGTCACCTGGCCGTGTCCCTCCATCAAGCCCTCACACGGCCGTGTCCCTCATTTTCCAAGCCCGCATCGGATTTTTAACGCGTACGACTCATATAAAAGGAAAAGAAAGTTAGGGTTTAGGGGTCTTTGACGATTTTGAGAGTAAATTAGCCGTCTGAGAGAGATCTTAGGGTTTAAACATTTGTTTTCTTGGATTTTGATTTTACTTTGGATTAAACTAGTTTAGATTAGATTGTTCATGCCATTGTTTCATCCTTTTTGCAAGATTCGATCAAGAGATTCATCAAAAGCTTCAAGGAGTTTGTAACTTGGTTTTATTCTTAAACTTTGTCTCTTTAGTTTCATTGAAATTGTGTTTATGAACATTATCATGTCTAAATTGATTTCTTTGATTATTAATGAGATGAGTATGCTTGATAACATCATGAACTAATTTAATCTAGTCTAGGGTTTGTATGGATTTGCTATGAATTGTATGAATTGGTTATTCTCTTAACTATTGATTTCTTTAGCCTTTATTGAATGAAAAATTGTTACATATAATTGATTGGCCACCAATTGTGTGTTTTAGGTATTAGATGATGGATTGAGAGATGAAATCTAATGCTGGAACAATTCAATTAAGGACTTAGGTGAATTAGAGATATAACCTATTAAAAAGATTGTTTCAATTATAACAAGATTAGTTGTAAGAGGTTTGAATGCGAGAGCTTATTTCCTTGACTCAATTAATTAAGTTGCTTGAGATTTAATCTTAGAAATTAAATTAGTTAAGTGGAATAACCGTTCATACATATGAGTAGTAAAGAAGTGCAAACCCTAGACCATTCTATCAAGTGAATCAAAACACAGTTCAATTTACTTTTATTGTTTTAAACTTTAATCAATCTTCTTTATTATTTAGCAATTTATAAATCTCTTTATTACTTGTTAAACATAATCTGATAAGCAATTAACCACTTTGGCTTCCTTGAGAGAATGACCTTGGGGCAATCACCTTTGCTACAGCTACCTCGTATACTTGCGAGTGACGCTTTGTGGTAGAGTTAATTTGAGCGCAACAGGAAGCATGATGCTATTTGGGTGATTATTGATCGGTTGATGAAGACAGCTCATTTTCTTCCAGTTAGAATGGATTATTCTCTGGAGAAGTTGGCTGAGTAGTACATCAGTGAGATAGTGAAGTTGCATGGAGTCCCAATTTCTTTGGTGTTTGATCGAGATCCCCGGTTCACTTCAAGATTTTAGAAAAGTTTACATGGTGCTTTGGGTTCTTGATTGCAATTTAGCACTGCTTTTTATCTGCAGACAGATGGGCAGTCAGAAAGAGTGATACAAATTATAGAGGATATGTTGAGAAGCTATGTCATTGATTTCTCTGGAAGTTGGGACAAATTTTTGCCACTGATGGAATTTGGTTATAACAACAGTCATCAATCTAGTATTAGAATGGCACCATTTGAGGCATTGTATGGTAGAAGATGTAGAATGCCTCTATGTTGGAATGAAGTTGGAGAAGGTAAATTGATTGGTCCTGATTTGATTAAAGAAATGGAAGAGAAAGTGAAGATAATTCGGGATCGGTTGAAAGCATCTTCAGATCGACAGAAATCTTATTCAGATTTGAAAAGAAGAGACATAGAGTTTGATGTTGGAGATAAAGTTTTTCTGAAAGTGTCTCCTTGGAAGAAGATTTTGAGATTTGGCCGCAAAGGGAAGCTAAGTCCTCATTTTATTGGACCTTATGAGGTATTGGAGAGAGTTGGATGTACAGATCAGACCCATCTCATATTTTGGCAGTTGAATCTATTGAGGTGAGTCCAGATCTGACTTTTGAAGAAGAACCAGTTGCTATTTTGGCACATGAAGTGAAAGAGTTGAGAAATAAGAAAGTGCCACTTTTGAAGGTTCTTTGGAAAAATCATGCAAAGGAAGAGGCAACTTGGGAGAGTGAGCAAGCGATGCGAGATCAGTCTCAACTGTTACAGACTTGAGATCAGGTAATTTTGAGGACAAAATTTCTTTTAGAGGGGGAGAATTGTAATATCTCAAAGTATACCCTAAAAGTTTTGGAATATTTATTACTGTATTTGGATTAAATGTATATGTTTAAGTGGAAAGAGAAAAGAGGTAAGGAGAAGAGTGTATATGTTGTATATATAGAGATATATACAACATATACAAGTCAAAGAAATGGAAGGTCAAAAGAAGATTTAATTATTTTTAAATTAAATTAATGAAATGGAAATTAGTAAGTGGAGGAAGATTTTTATGAATATTATATTAATAAAATTGCTTGGTTGAGAATTAAAGGAAGTTTTAGTGGTTGAGAGAAGAGTTGAGTGTTGAATTTGCTTTTCTCTATTCTTCTTCTTCTTTTCTTTTCTCCTTGGCCGACTAACTCCATAGCAAGAGAGAAAGTGAGATTTTGTCTTTCCAAACTCAAGATTTGAAGGTGTTTCAAGTGATCAAGTTGGAATTCTAAAGATTTTCATCACTTTTGGTAAGTTTTCCACTTGATTCTTTGGTTTTCTTCTAAGTTTGTGTTTTAAGTTTGGTGTTTGATTGTTGATGGTATGTGTATGTTTGATTATGGTGTATATGAGGGTGTGTGATCTTCTTGGTTTTAATTTTGGAGTTTGATCGAAGAGATAGAGTTAAGTTTGGTGTTGGAAGAGCAAGTGTTGTGTTTGAGTTGTGTGTTTGTGATGGTTGTGAATTGGTGTTTGATGTATGTTTTGAATTATTTTGGTGTTTTTGCAAGTTATTATGGTTTATGGGTGTGTTTAGCTAAGTTTGTTTGAAGGTGGAAGCAAGAGGTTTGTTGGATGTGATGTTGTTGTTGCCGGAATCAGGATTTTGGCCTGACACGCTGTTGCGCTCGAATTAAGTACTACTACAAAGCGTCACTCGCAAGTATACGAGGTAGCTGTAGCAAAGGTGATCGCCCCAAGGTCATTTCCCCAAGAAGGTGTGGTTCGTAATAGCTTGATTAAAGCAATTAAATTAAAAATGAAAGTTTGTTGTTTGGAATGCAAAATAACAATTTAAACCTAAGATTAACGAGTAGGGTTGACGTGTGTGATGGTTGTTCAAGATCAAATCGGTTCTTGGGAATGTACCTAGGGTTATAGGTCCATTTAATCAAAGCTCAATTCTCAATTATCCATTAACATAACCTTGTAATTAATTTGTTCCTTAAGGTTAATTAGTCAATTACCAATCCATTAGTTCTCACATTCATGAATCAACAATAATCAATTATTTAACATTTGCAAATTAATGAAACCCTAGAACTTATATTTCTAATTCATTCATAGGGTAGTCAATTGCATAATTCGGATATCAAATTTCACCTCTCGATCCTTCATTCAATATCTAGAGATCAATAGGTAGCTAATCTATTAACCTAGCATACAATCCAATGCAATCAACCAATAACAAGTACATAAATGAAAATATCAAATCAAAGCATTCAATCAAATATACTACAAACCCTAAGCTTGGGTTTTTAGCTCAACATCATCAATTTAAGACATTCATTCAACTCAATATAAATCAAATACAAATTGTTCATTGTCATATCAATCTCTTAATATAACAAAAAAAAACAATATTGGAATGAATTAAAAGAGAGAATAGAAAAACCACTTGTGAAGATGCCAAGAGTAGGATTGCTAGTCTTCCTCCTAGCTCCACTTTGATATTTGATGAAGAACTCAAGCCCTCTTCAATGGTTGATTTCCCTTTTGCAATGTGGAATGGAGCTTTCTCAAGTCACCAATCCTTCAATTGATTTTGCCCTTTGCAAGATAAAAAGGAGCTTTCTCAAGTCACCAATCCTTTCAATGAAGCTTCTTCAACCTTTGAGAGCCTGTAACCCACTTGATCCCAAAGAACCTCAAAGATCTTCAATGGAGGATGGAGAAGATGAAGATGGAGGATGAAGATGAGGGACAAGGAGAGTGTCACTCTCTCCTCATCCCCAAATTGGTGTTTGCCCCTCCTCTCTTTTCTTTTCTCTTTGTTCTCCAAACCCTAGCCGCTCTCCAGTCTACTTTTCTTTTCATCGTGAGAAAGAATTTATAGCATTTTGGTGTGACATGGCCAGGTTAAAGGAGACTTGGCCGTGTCTGAGTCTTTGGTCCATGAGAGACACGGCCAAGTTGAGTGAGACACGACCGTGTTGGACAACTTTGGAGGGACACGGCCACAAGCTTGGCCGTGTCCCTTGCTTGTGTTCGCTTCTGTGTGATTTTCTTCTTTTCTTCTTTGGAGTAGTTGAGTGACACGACCGTGTTGGAAGGAGCTTGGCCGTGTTGGATCATTTTGGAGGGACACGGCCACTGACTTGGCCGTGTCCCTTGCCTGTGTCTTCTACTGCTTGATTTCATCTTTCTTTTTCCTTTGGACTTAAGTGAGACACGGCCAAGCTGAAGCAACTTGGCCGTGTTGGAGCTTTTGTTGAGGGACACGACCACAAGCTTGGCTGTGTCCCTTGCATGTGTTTGCTCCTGTATCTTGGTCTTCCTTTTTAACTTGGTATGGGACACGGCCATAAGCTTGGCCGTGTCCCTTGAGTGTGTCAGCTACTGTTCTTCGTTCTTTGCTCTTCTTGCACTGTTTTGATCCTCCAACGGTCTTTTTGCACCTAAACCTAAAATAAACACTTTAAACACACTTAAAACAAAAATTAATCAAAGCATTAACTAAAACACACATAAAATCATACTAAAAACTAGTACAAAAATGATCTAAACAACTACCCCACACTTAACTCCTTGCTTGTCCCCAAGCAAGACTAAAATCAAAACACACTAACCAGATGAATTTTGTTAAGTTCAAGAGTTATAAAGATGCATCAAGACTTCCTTATCCCTAAATCCGCAATCAATATCGAATAAAAAAAATCGACACTCATGCAATTAAGTGGTTTTCTGTGCAAAACCTATGTTGTCGCTTCCTCACCAACTCTTACAAGTGTTTGATCATGGTGGTGTTTACACTCATAACAATCAATGAAAGATTATTACCATAGGCTTGCTTATCAATCAAATCTCCACCACCAAATTTCAATCAAGCATCAATCAAAAGGTCTTTCTTTTAGTTATAATGGGGCTAAGGTAAAGGCATGGTATTTAGGAAATGTGAGCTTAATATTAAGTTCAAGAGCACTTTAAGAATGAAGTACCCGATCATATGTATAACCCAACAATCCCAAAACACCTTCCTCTCATCTAGCCCTTGACATTAAAGAGCTTTTCAAGGGAACTTACTTATTAAATCTTGCAATGATACATTCCAACCCTTTCAACAAGAACAACAATTATTCTTATTAATATATATATATATTTTCCTTTTTTTTCTTTTTTTTCTTTTTCTTTTTTTTCTTTTTTTTTCTTTTTTATTTTGCTTTGCAATCTTAAACCTACTAAATTTAACCCCACACTTAATTCAACACAACACTCGGTTATAAACGCTCTTAAAATGCTCTTGACCTAATGAAAGGGTAAGAGTTAAACAACAAGGTTCAAGCTAATGGTGTTGTGAAAAAGAAAGAAAAGGAAAATAAAATAAGCTCAAAATTGGCTAACTAAAGTTAAAAATAGGGTTGGTCTTTTTAAGCCAAAGTGGGTTCACCTAATTGCCTTAATCATCTTGATGCAGAATTAAAAATTTTATGTAGTCTTAAAATGCATGTCAAAGCAAGTTCTAGCAATTCATCAATCAATGATGTTCACCCAGAAAAAGAATAATAAGTTGATGGCTCAATTCCTCACAAGGTTAATGGCAATGCAAAGAAAAACCAACAAAATTGACAATAAGCACCAATTCTACTCAATTCTTAATTTCATGCTTCAAAAATTCAAAGGTCATCTCTCAACCATTTTATAACAATTGAACTTTCTAAAATTCATTTATTCAAAGAAAAACATTAAGAACATTAACTAAAACTTAAACAAAAACAAATTAAAGGTAAAAACATAAAAACACAAAATGCAATTAAAAGTAAAAACATAAAACACCAAATGCACCCCACACTTAAAAATTCACATTGTCCTCAATGTGAGCATGCATACTACAGAGAGAGTTTAGATGATACCTGATTTCCATCGTTCCCATATACGATGTGTGGGGCTCCTTCCACCCATAATGCAATTGGAGCCCATGACCGAGAGGATGAACACCATGCAACTTTGAAAAGTTCCCAATGTATAGAAAAGCATAGGTAGCATTCGTAGGGGAGCAATTGTCCAAAAAGAACATGTGAGGGTTGTCTTAGCTTTATTTTTTAATGCTATAAGGACGTAGTAAGAACCTTTTTCAGTTTGTAACATGGTTTTATATGGTTTCTGCTCATTCTCACCACCAAGAGTGGGAGAGATGATAATTTGTTGCATATTGCATTCCCCAACCAAAACATCTTTCAAAATTCCTGGGGTCTTCTTAAGTTCAACTAAGTTTGGTTGAATGTGTTCTACATTCTCTTTAGCAATTTGAAGTTCTCCCTCAACAATCTCATTATTCAATAGTAAATTGCTCTCATCAATTTCTAATTTGGAAGAATTAGGCTCTACTTTTATGGTCATGGCCACCTCAAGCTTATCTACACTATCTTCGCTATAGGGCATGTCATTGAGTTCAGAAAGTTGCATACCTTGTTTCTCTGCATTCAGCTTACTTGGGAATGGGATTGGTGGCATACAAGGATTTGGAGGTTCATGCAATTTTGTCGAATTCGATGCTTCCAAATTCTCCTCCTCCTTTGATTGAATTAACTCCTCTATGTTTAATTGCATTTCCTCGCCATCTTCTTCTTTGTTAGCTCCTGCATCAAAGGAATCACAAAAATCGTTATATATCACCTGTTCATTCTTAAAATTTGTGATTACCTCTATTTGCTCCAATTGGCTAGGAAATTCCTCCTCTTGTTGTGCTTGGAATTGATGTGCCAGTTGCCCAAGTTGTATTTCCACTCTCTTCAATGATTCCTCCAAAGAATCAAACCTCTCATTGATTCCTTCCGGAATTTCTGTGCTAGTTTGAAGGTAAGCATTCAAATCATCTTCCACTATGGATTTCTCGAATTTATCATGGTTTTGTGAGCTAATTTGAATGAAGGCATTCAAACTATCTTCCAAAGTGGGTTCCTTAAGTTTACTTTGATTTTGCGCGCTAATTTGAATGAAGGCATTCAAACTATCTTCTAAGGTGGGTTCCTTAAGGTACTCTTGATTTGAATATTGTTCTTGAGAGTAAGAACTTCTTTGGTAAGGTTGAAAAAAATTTGGAGGTGGAATGTGCTACTGGTTTTCCCAAGAAAAATTTGGGTAGTTTCTCCAATTTGGATTACAAGGATTGGAATATGGGTTACTTCTACCCCTTTGCTGGAAACTTTCATAGGCATATTCTTCCTCTTGCCTCTCTTGATATTGTCCATAACCAAATGAACACATGTTTGCGCTATGTCCTGCAATGCCACATGCCGAACATACTTCACGAGTAGGCATAGGAGTTTGTCCTCTTGCATTTAGCATCTTAAGTTGGTTCGTTAATTCTGCTAAATGCCATGCCATGTCAGAGTTAGAGCTATCATCGTAAACCCCTGCATACCTTGAAAATTGTATATTTACACAAGGCACTTAGCAACTTAAAAACAATTAAATTGAAAGAAAATAAAACTAAACAAACAAACAATTCACAAAAAATAAACAAACAATTAAATTGAAAATAAAAATCAAACTACTACTACTACGAAAACCTTCCTCGGCAACGGCGCAAAAAACTTGTTGCGCTCGAATTAAGTACTACTACAAAGCGTCACTCGCAAGTATACGAGGTAGCTGTAGCAAAGGTGATCGCCCCAAGGTCGTTTCCCTAAGAAGGTGTGGTTCGTAATAGCTTGATTAAAGCAATTAAATTAAAAATGAAAGTTTGTTGTTTGGAATGCAAAATAACAATTTAAACCTAAGATTAACGAGTAGGGTTGATGTGTGTGATGGTTGTTCAAGATCAAATCGGTTCTTGGGAATGTACCTAGGGCTATAAGTCCATTTAATCAAAGCTCAATTCTCAATTATCCATTAACATAACCTTGTAATTAATTTGTTCCTTAAGGTTAATTAGTCAATTACCAATCCATTAGTTCTCACATTCATGAATTAACAATAACCAATTATTTAACATTTGCAAATTAATGAAACCCTAGAACTTATATTTCTAATTCATTCATAGGGTAGTCAATTGCATAATTTGGATATCAAATTTTACCTCTCGGTCCTTTATTCAATATCTAGAGATCAATAGGTAGCTAATCTATTAACCTAGCATACAATCCAACTCAATCAACCAATAACAAGTACATAAATGAAAATATCAAATCAAAGCATTCAATCAAATATACTACAAACCCTAAGCTTGGGTTTTTAGCTCAACATCATCAATTTAAGACATTCATTCAACTCAATATAAATACAAATTGTTCATTGTAATATCAATCTCTTAATATAACAAAAAAAACAATATTGGAATGAATTAAAAGAGAGAATAGAAAAACCCCTTGTGAAGATGCCAAGAGTAGGATTGCTAGTCTTCCTCCTAGCTCCACTTTGATATTTGATGAAGAACTCAAGCCCTCTTCAATGGTTGATTTCCCTTTTGCAATGTGGAATGGAGCTTTCTCAAGTCACCAATCCTTCAATTGATTTTGCCCTTTGGAAGATAGAAAGGAGCTTTCTCAAGTCACCAATCCTTTCAATGAAGCTTCTTCAACCTTTGAGAGCTTGTAACCCACTTGATCCCAAAGAACCTTAAAGATCTTCATTGGAGGATGGAGAAGATGAAGATGGAGGATGAAGATGAGGGACAAGGAGAGTGTCACTCTCTCCTCATCCCCAAATTGGTGTTTGCCCCTCCTCTCTTTTCTTTTCTCTTTGTTCTCCAAACCCTAGCCGCTCTCCAGTCTACTTTACTTTTCATCGTGCGAAAGAATTTATAGCATTTTGGTGTGACACGGCCAGGTTAAAGGAGACTTGGCCGTGTCTGAGTCTTTGGTCCATGAGAGACACGGCCAAGTTGAGTGAGACACGGCCGTGTTGGACAACTTTGGAGGGACACGACCACAAGCTTGGCCGTGTCCCTTGCTTGTGTTCGCTTCTGTGTGATTTTCTTCTTTTCTTCTTTGAAGTGGTTGAGTGACACGGCCGTGTTGGAAGGAGCTTGGCCGTGTTGGATCATTTTGGAGGGACACGGCCATTGACTTGGTCGTGTCCCTTGCTTGTGTCTTCTACTGCTTGATTTCATCTTTCTTTTTCCTTTGGACTTAAGTGAGACATGGCCAAGCTGAAGCAACTTGGCCGTGTTGGAGCTTTTGTTGAGGGACACGGCCACAAGCTTGGCCTTATCCCTTGCATGTGTTTGCTTCTGTGTCTTGGTCTTCCTCTTTAACTTGGTATGGGACACGGCCACAAGCTTGACCGTGTCCCTTGAGTGTGTCAGCTACTGTTCTTCGTTCTTTGCTCTTCTTGCACTGTTTTGATCCTCCAAGGGTCTTTTTGCACCTAAACCTAAAATAAACACTTTAAACACACTTAAAACAAAAATTAATCAAAACATTAACTAAAACACACATAAAATCATACTAAAAACTAGTACAAAAATGATCTAAACACACGCCCATGAGCACGACCTAGTCTTTAGGCGTGTCAATGGTTCTATTTCCTGGATGGGTGACACTATCAGTGGCACACCCATGTCACTGAGCGTGTAATAACTACTGTGTTGAGGAAGAATTGACATGGCCATGAACACGCCCGTGTTGATGGACATGTTAATGTTTCTGTGAGACAGAATGAATGACACATCCAGTGACACGCCCGTGTTGCTGAGCGTGTCAAAGCTTCTGTGTTGTCAGTTTAGGGCACGACCAGGTACACGCCCGTGTTGTTGAGTGTGTCATGTGTAGAGTTGGCCCTAGTTGGTTCTTAGCCTTATTATCTCATGTGTATCTTTAAGTGAGTGTGTATTATCCCTTTTGGATTAGGTTTTGAAGAGATTGAGTTGCCCTAATCCAAGTGTTGAAGGATTCTTGGAAGAGAAGTTTGGTGTTGTGTGAGTTGCTCTTGAGGTAAGTACAAACCCTACTTTATTGCATACATTTACATGACATTGGGACTTAACACATTTGGTTGTAAATGTGTTAAGTAATCTATTACATTGTTGATACATTTGATCAATATCTTTAATTGTATAATGTGAAAGATATGATGATCATTCAAAATGTATGTCCAATGCAATTGGTTGTGTATACCCTAATGGTAAGATGTGAAGCCATTGTTGTTGGCTATAATGATGCAAATGAAATAATTGGGGCATGTTTGCCTAGATGATTATGAGGAAATGAGAATGAAATTGATAATGAAATAATGAAAGAATTGTGTGCCTAATGTGTTTTTCAATTTTCAGAGTTTTATTGTTGGTGGCATGCCTAATAGTAACAATCTCTTAAAGCTGGGTTGGGCTTGATCCTTGAAGCCAAGTTGGGTTGAAGTTTAGCATGCTTAACTCCCCTTGAAGCTTGGTTGGGTCTAGTCCTTGAAGCCTAGTTGAGATGTTACAAACCCTTGAAGCTAGGTTGGGTTTGGTTCTTGAACCCAAGTTGAGTTGATGCTTAGCGTGCTTCGCTCCCCTTGAAGCTTGGTTGGGCCTAATCCTTGAAGCCTAGTTGGGATAATGATAAATGTGATAATTGAACCAAAACATTAACTCTGAAAGTTGAATGGCATGTTAGCTTCTTTTGGGCCCATGCTTGTCTTTGTTTAAATGTGAATCATGAATGGTGAAACAAATGAATAATAAGATTTAATGTAAGGTTTTGAAATATGATATTCTTATGTATTGTTTATGATATATGAATGTGTGACATTAGCATTACATTAAAGCATATTGTTATTGTGGTTTGTACCACTAAGCCTATGGCTTAGCGTGATTGTGGTTCGTCGCGCAGGTGACAGGGTAGAACCGGAGAGTTCAACTTGACCGAGTCGAATCTAGACTCTAAAGTGTTGATTATGGGCTTAAAGATCAGAGATGAACTGCCAAACATGTATAAACTTTATGTTTTGTAAACATTGATTTTGATGTATTTATATATGTAAATACCGCTACATTTTCCGCTGCATAATGAATAAATATTTTACCTGTTATGTAATATAATATATATATATCAATATATACGAAATGTTTTAAGTTTTCTCATATTAATGCAGAAGAGAAAAATTGGGTTGTCTAATTTAAACCGTGGCACTCCTGTATCCAGTATACGTATATTACAGATGTAGTAGTATGTAGTGTGCGTATATGGGGTATAGGGGTGTTACAAGTAACCTTGTCAAATAATCTTCTTTACTAGGGCCAAACCACTCATGTGCGGACCGCAACTTCCCGCATGTATCTCTAACATGATATGCTCCACTTCAGGCATTCTTAAACATCTCAAATGCACCCCATCAGGCCATCTTCTATATAACTCCCCACAAAATGTGATGTATTGCAAAGACCATCGCCTTATGGCTTTTCTTTCTTTCTTTGTTGCCCCCAAAGGATATTCTCTTTCTTCCAAAAATTGCCTTATAGTATCATATCATGCATCATGGTCTGTATCAGTTTCCATGATTGTCTCATACTCATAGCAAGGAGTTGGTGAACTGGTCAAAATCAGAGGCTTAAGGAATAAGCTGACAGGATTTTCCCATACCAAAGCCAATGTGGCTAGGGCATCAGCCATTTGATTTTCTTCTCTTGATAGGTGTATAAACCTACACTCCTTAAAGTTTTTCTTCATCATGGTCAAGTAATGGTGGTATGGTTTTAATTTTTCTTCTTTCAACTCCCACTCTCCATTTACTTGGGATACTACTAGCAATGAATTGCCAAAAACTTCCACCTTATCCACCTTCATAATCATTAGGGTTTCCAAACCAAAAATACAAGCTTCGTATTCCACCATATTATTAGTTGCCCTAAATTTCAACTTTTTGGCTAAAGGGATAAGTTCCCTTTCAGGCGATTCTAGTATAACTCCTAAACCTGCTCCTTTTCTATTTACTGCTCCATCAAAATATATTTTCCACCCTTGTACTTCAATTGCCTCTAAATGTTCATCCAAAAATTTCAAGATTACCTCTTCGCTATCTGGTAATGGTTGTTGGGCCAGGAATTCTGCCACCGCTCTACCTTTGATTGTTTTCCCGGTTACATATTCAATCTCAAATTCTTCTAATATTATCAACCATTGATCATATTTCCCAATCAAAGAGGGTGTCTCCCTTAAGTACTTCATTAGATACAACCTGAAAATTGCTTGCACACTATAAGATTGAAAGTAATGCCGCAACTTCTTGGAAGACCAAACCACGGCTAGCAGATCTTTTCAATGATACTATACTTAATTTCATAAGGTAGGAGCTTTCTACTTAAATAGTAAACTGCATGCTCAATCCCTGACTCATCTGCTTAGGCTAGCATGGCTCCGATTGATTCTTCTTCTACTGCTAAGTATAGTAATATAGGTTTGCTGAGTTTAGGTGGTTTTAAAATAGGTGGATTCAACAAATATTCTTTTATTCCCTGACTCATCTGCATAGGCTAGCATGGCTCTTATTGATTCTTCTTCTACTGCTAAGTATAGTAATAGAGGTTTGCCAAGTTTAGGTGGTTTTAAAATAGGTGGATTCAACAAATATTCTTTTAAAATAGGTGGATTCAACAAATATTCAGAAGATCGGCTCACAGATTGTTGTGAGCTTTGCTATGAATCTGCTAATGTATTGCAATTTACCAATAAATCCCCCAACTTCTCTCTCCGTCTTAGGGGCTGGCATATCCCTGATCGCTTTAACTTTGTTAGGATAGATCTCAATACCATTCGGACCAATCACATGTCCCAATAGTTTACCTGAGGTAACCCTAAACACACACTTCTTCGGGTTCAATCTTAGCTTATATTTCAAGGCTCTATCGAAGAATAGTTCTAAGTTTTGGAAGTGTTGTTCCCTTGTATCCGATTTCACCATCATATCATAAACATATACTTCAACTTCTTTGTGCATCATGTCATGAAATAGTGTGGTGGCCATCCTTTGGTAGGTTGCTCCAGCATTCTTTAAACCGAACGACATCACCCTATAACAAAATATACCCCATGTAGTAATGAAAGCAGTTTTGGCTTTATCCTCTTGGGCCATTAACACTTGGTTGTATCTGAAAAATCCATCTACAAATGAGTGTAGCACGCTAGAGGTTGCACTATCAATGAGAACATCTATATGAGTTAAAGGAAAATCATCTTTAGGGGAAGCCTTGTTCAAATCTCTATAGTCCACACAGACCCTTATCCTTCCATCTTTCTTTGGCACGGGTACTATGTTGGCTAGCCAATCTCGGTATTCTATCACTTCAAGGAACTTCACTTGTATTTGTTTAGTGACCTCTTCTTTAACCAATTCAGCCCACTCAGGTCTTAATCCCCTAAGCTTTTGTTTGACAGGTTTCACTTGAGTGTAAGTAGGAATAAGATGTTTGGCTATGTCTCGATCTATACCAAGCATGTCCTCATAAGACCAAGCAAATACTTCATATTTTTTTAATATTTTTTCTAATCTCTCTCTCTCTCATCAGGAGTAAGGTCGGATGCTATGCTAATGTTTTTAGGGTTTTCGATTGTTCCCAAATTTAATGATTATGTGTTAACAAAATTAATATTAAAGATGCTCATGTAACTGCTATTTGAATGTATGCAACCATCAGGAGAAACATCACACAAGTAAGCAAAATCAAACTTTATTGCATTTATTTTGGAAAAGAAAACATCATCATCCTCATACAAAGCAGACAAATTAAAATCAAAATAAAAATCATTGTTCTCAAATTCATAAGGCAGGATGTCTTCAAACTTTTCTTCAACCAGGGCAGCAATCTCCTCCGGAGTCTTCTTGGCTTTCAGGACAGCTTCATTCTTCTCTTCCAGATTGGATTCTTTGTTGTCTGGCAGGGTGAGCTCTTTCTTCACTTGCTCCACTAGCTCGACAAAATCTGCAAAAATTTCAAAACCCGGGATCAACTTTCCTATGAACATGATTGGCTCATTCTTCCTTGGAGTGGTACCATATCTGGAGCTTTGACAAATATCTCTTCAAGTGGTGGGAAGTTCATCTTCTCACTTTTCTTTGGCTGGACATTGTTGTCTTCATCATATCCCAACCCTTTCTTGAAAGTTTGAGTTCTAAAATCTAGCAGCTTTGTCAAACTGGCCTTACCCTTTCCAAGACAAGCTCCGGGAAGGTAGTTCATGCTCTTCATCATATTCAAGACTTTGGAGTCCACTACTTCATTATCAGAAATTGCAGCTACATGGAAACTATTGAGAGGCCTCTCAATCATTAGAGCGTTAACAATCTCATTATCTTCGGCCTCGATGACCACCATCTCATCTCCATTGGGGTACTTGATCTTTTGATGAAGGGTGGAAGGAACTCCACCAAGAGGATGAAACCATGGTCGCCCCAAGAGTAAGGCGAAGGTAACAGGTACGTCTAAAACAACAAATTCAATAATAGATTCAATTGGACCAACCTTCACAACTGCTTTGAAAGTTCCTTCAGCATGTCTTTTAGTGTTGTCATAAGCCTGAATGGTTACCTTGGTCGGGTTTAGATCCCTTGTTGACATGGCTAGCTTTGGAAATATTTTAAGTGGACAAACATTTATGGTGGACCCATCATCGACCATTACACATGGAGTCCTTTTCCTTTTGACCTCTATTTTGACAAAGAGAGGGCGGATGTGATCTCTCCCCTCCTCAAATAAGTCCACATATGAAAAAGAAACTGCTCTCATATTAACTTCACTCTTTTCTTGAACATCTTCACATTTCATTACTCCTCCAATTTTTATGAAATTGATCAACTCCTCCGATGTTGTGGAGGTAGAAATTGGCATGCTAGCTAAGGCCTTGGCCATAGTTTCTCAGTGCTTTTTAGAAGTAGCTAATAAATCCCAAATGCTAACACTTACTTGGCTTCTTTTCAATTGCTTGAGCACAGCATCTTCTTCCTCTTCTTTATTTCCTACTTAAACTTCTTTTCCCTTATTAATTTCTATCTCCTTAGGTGGTGGCCTAGCATAAGGCTTACCGGATCTAGTGTTCATTACTTTATCTTCTTCAGGCTCGGACCAAGTACATTCTTCCTTCTTGGATACAAGATCATCATCACTATCACTTGAATCCCAAAACCCATTAACAACACAAATTGTTACTTCTTTACCAATCATAGCTTGTTTAATTTCGCCAAATACCTCTTCTTCTTGGGTTGCTCCTCCACCCACATCTTGAAAAGAAGACATGACAAAATCTTCATGCAAACCTCCTTCAATCATGAAGGTTGCCGGTGGTGGTACCCTATTGAACTTTGGTAATGGGTTGTCTTTGTTGTTTGGCTTATTGGGCTCGAGTAGCTTCCCATTATAAATTAAATTTTGGATCTCATGTCTCAACCTCACACATCTATCTGTGTCGTGCCCTTGCATTTGATGAAACTGACAAAATGCTTTAGTTTTAAAATTAAGTGGGAGGGGTTTAGGCAAAGGACGAGGATTTAAGGGTTGTAACAATCCCTTTCTTTGAAGCTTATTGAGAACCCAAGACATCGGTTTTCCCAATTTCAAAAAATACCTCCTTGTTCCTTGGTTAGTAGCATTGACACCGACTGTCTTTTGCATGCTTTGGCTACCAGATTGATAGTTTCCTTTCTCGTTCCTTCTTGTTGAAAAACGAGTCTTCTCTCTCTCCCATTCTTCAATTTGCAAACCAACTTGGAGAAGATCTTTGAAATCATGGATGAGTATATGAGACATCCTTCCACAAAGACTAGGCAACACCCCTTTCACAATCATCCTTATTTGATAGGATTCATCGGACCTCTTCTTGAGCAAAGCGGCCTTGTTTCTCCATCTCTTCACATAATCAACAAAATTCTCAATTGACCTTTGCCTAATGGACTCCACTTCCATTAAGGAAACTTCCTGTGGACCCTTAATTTTTGACCCAGTCCGGTCCAATATATTTTAATTAGTCCAAAATAATTTTTGTGTTGTCCAATATATTTTAATTAGTCCAAAACAATTTTTGTTATCTTAATTAAATAATATTTGCTTCAGTATTTAATTTTTATTAATAAATAATAAATAATAATAATAATAAACAAATAAAAAAATCAAAATCAAAATAAAAACCGTCAACGGAAAATCAGCGATGAAAAATTTCATCACCGAAAAGGAGGGCGGCGAAATGGCTCGCAGGCAATTTCGCCAGCCCCAGCTGCGGCAA
This sequence comes from Garcia nutans, assembly GCA_947685225.1. Classification (NCBI taxonomy): domain Eukaryota; kingdom Viridiplantae; phylum Streptophyta; class Magnoliopsida; order Malpighiales; family Euphorbiaceae; genus Garcia; species Garcia nutans. Next base: position 21,209,254 of record CANTUV010000007.1, on the reverse strand, counting down.
CTTTTTCGCCAGCGAAATTTTTCTGCAGCAGTTTTTTTTTTTTGCCAATGAAATTTTTCCGCAACAGTTTTTTTCACCAGCGAAATTTTTTCGATGTAAATTTTTTCGAAACCAAATTCAATTCGGTTTCGGTTTCCTTTTCTTAATCAATGTTAGATTCCGTGAACAAGTGAAATTAATCATCAAAATCTTCTATAAATAAGGACTAAAAAACAACACAGAGGAGGGAAATTGAGGAGAAAATTTAGAGAGGGAGAACTTGGAATCGATCGCATGAGGAGAAACCTTTGGCAGTGAAATCGATCAGACTTTTGAGAGAGAAAACAAGCAATTTAATTCATCAAAGGCAGAAAAGCTTGTCTTTGTTCTTGTTCATCCAAGAAATAATTTTGGTGGAACCAACAAAAAAGGTATGAATTTCATTATTTATTTTTTTTATAGTAGCATCATCACTCAAGATTGAAAATTTCTGTTTCTTCAAAATTTTAAAATCCTAATCTACTTTCTAACTTGCCAAAACCTTAAATTGTTTCAAAATTTACCAAAACCCTAATTTGTTTTCCAATTTTTCAAAACCCTAAATTGAATTTGTTTCTCTCCAAAAACCCTAAAAAGTATTTTTCTATTTCTATAAACCTTAAATCGTTTGTTTATTTTCATAAAGCTTCATAAAACTATAAATTGTTTTTCCAAATTCTAAAATCAGATCCATTCTCCGAAAACACTAAAAACCCTAATTCAACTTTCAAAACCAAGACAGTAACCTCAAACCAATTATTCTAAACCCTAGTTTTCTTAAACCCTAATTCCCTTAAAACCTTAAACCCTAATTTTTTAAAATCCTAATCTCTAAAACCTTATAAACCTAAATATTAAAATTCAACACAGCAAGTAACTAATATTCATAAATATAATGTTTTAAAGTGTCCAAACCCTAATTTCATGATTTCACTCCTCAAACACTAATTTGGTTAATCAAAGAACTTTATCAACCTCTTAAATTATAAAACTTTAATCCATTTCAATTCCTTTAAAACTTACAGTAGCTTAAACCTACAAATTCCTAAAACCTTAAACATATTAAATAAAGAATCTTAAATAGAAACAGTAGCCCTAATTTGAATCTTTACTTGCTTTATTTAATTTTATATTTGATTATGTAGTCTATTGTATGCTTTAATTTATTTTCAATGCTTTGTTGATTTATTTAAGTTCAATGCTTGATTTATTTAGTTTATCATGGATGTATGTTTACATTCTATTGATGTTTAATATCTTTGATGAATGATTTATTTGTGATGAATGGTTATTTACTTTTATCGATTTATTTAGATTTTCAAATGTTGTAAGAGGTATGTTTCCACTTGGTGGGTACCTCATTAGTTAAATATCATGTAATTTAAATTGCTTTTCTATTTTAGAACCAATGTAAAGGACATGTTTCTACCTTTCGGTGGGTGTCCTATTTAGGCACGGATTATGTAAGGGTATGTTTCCATCTTCGGATGGGTGTCCATTTATTTATTTTTGCTTGGACATTATTTTGATTTTCAATATATCGATGCTTTATTTTAATTATTGTGTGTAATATGGATAATATTGTTATATTTAAGAATTTTATAATATTAAGACCTGTAAAGGAGGCCAGTTCCAATAAACCGGGCATTATGGGGGTGCTGGGCCATTTCTCACCTTCCCCACACGTACCCAACTTTCCGAACCCATTAAGGGGTTGGGGATTCCTTAGGAATTGAGTCATCCACCCCTTTCTTTTTCCTAGCCCATCCGGGTGGCGACTCCATTTTCTCCGAACTTAGGTCCGTGTTCTCTATGGCCCCGAGCCTAAATAGTGCCGAAGTCGCAAGAACCATTCCACCGAGAGTGGGGGCAAAAATCCTCGCTCACAGTGGCGACTCCACTAGAGATAAGAGAAGTTGATTCCGTTGGTCTTTATATTATTCAATTCTTTCTTATAATGATATTGTCTATTGCATCATATTAGATTGCATTGTGTACATGAGTTAGGACGCCCGTGTTACCCATGTTATGTTATGTAAGGGATACCATACTTTCACTCAAGGTATGGAGATCGAGCATGGCATAACCACTCATAGCCTCATACCATTTGGTATATACTTGCTTTGGAAACCTAAGCCTTTTAACCCAAAGACTAAAGCTCATGTAATTGGCCTAGTTACTTTCCTTAGGTTTTACCCCAAATGCTTGTTGTTTGACTATGGTTAATTTATCTTGGCTTAAATCATGGCTTATTTGGTTTGTTCTTTTTCTAATATGACCCAAGTAGATTTTCAAATAAATTTTTCTTTAAAATCCAAAAGACCTAAGCTATTTTCAAAATTTTTCAAGGAGGTCTTTGAGCATAAAACTTTTCTAAAAGAAAATCAAAAATTCTTTTGCTCATAACCCAAATACTAAGCCCAAAATATGTTTTTTCTAAAATCATTTTACAATGGGCCTTGAAATAAAATTATTTTCATCCGTCCTTTTCTTACAAATAGCTTGCAAATTATTTAGGTCAATTACGAAATACCAAAAATCAATTATGAGCCTAGTTTATGCTAAGAATAATTAATCATGGGCTTGTTTTTGGCATGAATCATTAGTTACCTTTTTCAAGTGAGAAATCTATTTATAATAAACCTCTTAATTTTGTTTTAATCTAATATAGCATAAAAGCTACATTAGTTGGTTAAATGGATTAAAACCTAATTAATGGGAATTATCAATAGTTGATTTCCATTTTTGAAAATATAACTATTGGTTAAAACGTCCGAGGGAATTATTCGAAAACAAGATGCCCCATGTTGGTGTTTTGTTAACCATATACCTAAGAAAAGAGACTCGCCATTCGTGTGTGGATGTTATAAGGTTGGAAGGAACATCCTATTTATCCTTGTTTGTTAATTGTTTGTGCATACATGCATACATGCATACATTTGCATCTCATATCCTTTCTGGCTCATAGCCCTGGATTATGATAGTTCAAAAGCTTACGACAATCCGACCTACGCCGGAAGTGAAGAATCTAGCAACGACTCAATTACTTGCTCACCAAAAGCAATGTAGCCTGAACAAATTCAAAGAATTGTGGATGAAGCCCTCAATGCCAAAATGGAAGAAATAAAAAAGGCCCTAGCTAAGACCATGAAGAACCAATTGACTGCAATTTTAGAAAATCATGCTGAAGCATCTGCTAGCACTAAGAAGCCAAAGGACAAAGGGAAGACTAAAGTTGGTGAAGTAGCTTTTGAAGATGAAAAGGTTATCATTAATGATGATGATGATTGGGCACAATACTACCAAGATCCTCCAGACAAGAAGAAAGAACCGAAGATTGTTGAAAGGTCAACTATGGAGAAAACTGAAACTTCTGATGTTGAAAAGATGATTGTGGACATAGAAAAGAAATTTGAGAAGAAACCGAAAACCGAGGAAATGTCCGAAGTTGACAAATTATTTGAGCTAGATGAAGAAGTCTCGTACAAGTTCAAGATGCCATCTTTCACGAAGTTTGATGGAATCAGAAATCCTCATCTCCATGTGAAGCAATATATCACTGCTATGCAGTCTGCCCGGGCTACTAAGGCTCAAACCCTAAGGTACTTCATGCTCTCATTGGACCCTGTTATCCATAATTGGTTCAATACCTTAGATGATTGAACACAAAAGAGTTGGGATCTGCTTCACAAAGCCTTCATCCAACAATATGGATATAATTTCGAGATGGAAGTTACCTTAATGGAAGTGGAGTCCATTAGGCAATGGTCGAATGAGAATTTGTAGAGTATGTGAAGAGATGGAGAAACAAGGCCGCCCTGCTCAAGAAGAGGCCCGATGAATCCGATCAAATAAGGATGATTGTGAGAGGGGTGTTGCCTAGTCTTCATAAGAGGATATCTCATACACTCATAAGGGATTTCAAAGATCGACTCCAAGCTGGTCTATAAATTGAAGAGTGGGAAAGAGAGAAGAATTGCTTTTCAGCAAGAAGGAATGAGAAAGGAAATTATCAGTCTAGCAATCAAAGCACGCAAAAAGAAGTTGATGTTAATGCGACTGGTTAAGGAAATAAAAGACAATTCTCAGAATTGGGGAAACCTCTATCTTGGGTTTTTAGCAAGCTACAAAAGAAAGGGTTGTTACAACCGTTAGCTCTCAACCTTTACCTAGTCCATTAACCCCAAAATTTGATACTAAGGCTTTTTATCAATTTAATCAGACTCAAGGACATGAAACTGATAGATGTACCCGATTGAAGCATGAGATCCAAGATCTAATCGATAGTGGTAAGCTACCGGAGCCGGACAAGCCCAATACCAAGAACAATCCTTTGCCTAAGTTTGGAAGAGTACCTTAACCGGCAACCTTCATGGTGGGAAAAGGATTTGAAGAAGATTTTGTTTTATCCTCTTTTCAAGATGGAAATATTGAAGATATGAAAGGAAAAGAAGATTAAACTCAACGAACTTTCCTTAGCTTGAATGTTGCTTTTCAATTTTACTTTCTTTAATGTTGATTTAATTTGAACAATTATGCTTTTCAAGTTTGTTTGAATAAACTACTTTTATCAAAAAATTTGTTGGTCTTTGTTCATTTTGGTGCTCAACCAATGAGGAATCTAGCTTGATAATTCATCAATTAATATATTTATGCATCATGACTTGAATGACCTTACTAGATGAGGGAATTACTCTATAGCATTGAGTTGTGTATGCTTACTTAGAGAGGGCTCCTGCATAATTACCTTTGTCTAGGTCCCAATCAGTCTTAGAACATGCTTAGACAAACTTTCGAGGCAAAATTGAACTCTGCTTATTTAAGGGAGAGATGATCTAGGCATTGTTTAGTTAGCCAACAACTAGTATCCACCTAATTAAATATCAATCCCTAGCTGTCCCTTTGAGCCTTCATAAAATTTTAGCTTTCTTTTCATTGGCTTACAAACCCCAATAACCTACCTTGAGTTGTTTTGATACTTTTGACAAGTCTTATGATCACTAAGATGAAGAGGCAAGAAGATCAAAGAAAGCAATGATTAGTCAAGATCATAAGGATAGTTGAAGTTCTCAAGACCATGAAGATAGTTGAAGTTCTCAAGACCATGAAGATAGTTAAAGTTCTCAAGACCATAAAAATAGTTGAAGTTCTCAAGACCATAAGGGTAGTTAATGTTTTTAAGACCATAAGGGTAGTTGAAGTTTTCCTCATATCTCCAATATATCAAGATAGCATCAGAGTAACAAATGATTCATAGAAGATTTATACCACTCCACTCATCCATTATTGGAAGCCCAAGTTGGTACAAACAAGACAACTCTTTTAGAGTAGAACCAAACAAAAAAAAACAAACAAACAAAAAAAGAAAAAAAAAAGAAAAAAAAAGAAGAAAAAAGAAAAAGAAAAAAGAAAAAAAATAAGCCTAAAAAGGTTGTTCAGAAAGCCAACTGAGTTCTCTTTTACCTAAAGCAGCAAAAGGCTTCCATTTAGTTCATAAAGACATTTTTACTTAAATTGGTCCAACCCAACCAAAGATTCAATCAAAATTGCAGAAAAAAGAGGAGGACCATCCAGTTCTTGAAAGTTCTGTACTTGATAGTCCTATAAGAAAGAAGGACAAAATAATAAAAGAAAGGAAAGAGTAAGAAAAATAAAGAGGAAGAAAAGGGAAAAGAAGAAAAGAAACGAATTTGGGTCTTAAACTTTTTGTAAGGGCAAAGACTGTCCTAATCAATATCCAAATTAATGCAAGAAGATAGAAGAAATTTTGAGTCTAGCATGATTGCTCCCAGCTGCCTAAAGTTCAAACAAGGAATTTGTAGTGTGAAGGTTTGTCCATTGTGTCACATCGGCTCCAACTTGCAAATGGCCTTCACTTTAACCCATGTCCCTTATAGACCCCATTTCAAGCCTATCAAAGACCTGTTGATCTCTCTTGGTAGGTAGAGTCTATTAGTGGAGATAGTTTGGATAAGCATGCATATGAGATAGACAGTATTTAAGCTCAATGAGACCTTTGGCCAAGTAATGTGTATGTGCCTATCTGAAGTGCAACATTTCTTGCTTAAATAGAAATAATTCCCGAGTTTAGTACGGTAACTAGGGTTGTCATGTTATAGATATGTTAATTTGGAAAATCAAGTCCTGAGGTACATTGACATTAATTTGGCAAAGCCAACATTTGATTTCAAAATCAAAATTCAAAATTAAAAAAAAAGTGTTTTGTCATACAAAGCCTTCAAGTTAAGGGAAGTATGTTGAACCTCCAAAAGACACATTGGGTAAAGAAAATGATTATTGGCAAGGTCATGAAGAAGCTATCAACCGACATGCTGAGACATAGTTTGAAATAGATGAATCCCTGACTCTGCTGCTTGGGGTCTCCATTATTCATATTTTCAACATCTTGAAGATAAAAGCCATAAATGCAAAGCTTTCTATCATTCCAATGCAAGACTTGAACGAGCATCGAAAATGAGTCAATGAAAATACTTCTGCTGATCACCTCGGTCTGTGAGTCAATGAAACCGTTGTGAGTATTATCATGCATATTATGCATACATGAGCATATCACGTCACACTTTCTTGTCTTGTATTGTCTATTCTTTATCAAAGTGAATAGCAAATACTCTGTGAAGTAAAGAATCAAAAGAAGATGTCAAATCAGGAGGGCATGGAAAGGCCATTGCTTGAGAAAGCTCCAGTAATTTTGCAAAGAGAAGAAATGTGTGCTTATGCAAAGAACTAGACAAGAAAAACATCAATCAAAGCTTGCATGGAAAAAGAAAAAATCCTTGGGGTACAAGGAGAGGATATGAAAGCCAAGTAAAAATAGCTGAATTTTTGCAAAAAGGAAGATAAAAAGAATGGAACATTAGAACTATCAAAAGAATGAAGACGCAAATGACAAAAGATCAGTCTAGCTAGAAGAGCTGAAGCCAATATAAGACCTAATCGCTAATGGATGAAGATCCAATTTAAAGGATGAAGATCCACTTTCAAGGGTGAAGACCCACTTAGCTCGGGTCTAGAACCCAAATTATCCTTAGGTCCAGAACCTAGAATCTCTTCTAAGTGCAGAACTTAGCGCGGGTCCAGAACCCAAACTTTTCTTAGGTCTAGAACCTAGAATCTTTTCTAAGTCCAGAACTTAGCTCGGGTCTAGAACCAAAATTCTCTTTAGGTTCAGAACCTAAAATTACGCTTAGGTCCAGAACCCAAAATTATCCTTGAGTCCAGAACTCAAACCGGGGCCAGAACCCAAAACCTCAACCATCTCAAAAATTAAGTCTTATTGCTTTTCACTCTCTTTCACTAAAGTCTCAGATCATTCAAGTAGGGTGTAATATCCCAATGTGTGCCTTAGAAGTTTGGATATAATTGTTGTTTGTTTGAATTATGTGTATATGTATATTGATAAGAAAAGAAATTGAAAAGAGAATGTTTATGTATTGTATAAAAAGGAAAGTAATGTGTAGAGAGAAAGTGTATATGTTGGGTATATGGTAATATATATAACATATATGTTGGTCAAAAGGGATGGTCAATGGAAGAAGATATTTTAATTGTTGTATGTGAAATTACTATAAAGGGCACTTGATTAAGAAGAAAGCTAGAACAAATGAGAAGAGGGTATGTTAGTAATTGCTCATGTAGAATTGCTTGGTGGAGATTTAAAGAAGAAGAGAAGTTTGACTTGTGTTATTTTCTTTTCTTCTCATTTTGGGTGGCCGGCTACCAAAGGAAGGAGAGAGCAAGAGAGGTGTTCTAAGTTCTAAACATCAAATTGAAGGGAGAATCAAAGGATTAAGTTGGAGATTTGTGAAATTTCTTCAATTTAGGTAAGTACTCTCTTGTTTTCCTTTGTTATTTTTGAAGTTATGTTTGATGTGAGTTTTGATTTGTTGAAATTATGATTAGGTGTGTTTGAGATGTGTTTATAAGTGTTGAAATTGATTGTAAGTTAAAAGGTTGAATTGGTGTTGGTTTTGGTTTGAAGATGGTAAGTTAAGAGTGATGTTGGTTTTTAGGGTTTTGAAGTTGTAGGTGATTAAATGTGTTGTTGATGTATTGTTAAGGCGAATATTGTGATAAACATGTGAAATATGTGTTTAGAACATTGATTACATTCATTTGAATCATGCTATATTGTGTGTAATGTAATTGAGTGCAACCAAAGGAGACTTGGACATGTTTAGGGTTTCAATTCATGAGTGACACGGCCAAAAGCAAGGAGAGACACGGCCAATTCATGAGAGACACGGCCAAGCCAAGGAAATTTGGCCGTGTTGGATTGATTTTGGAGAGACACGGCCGTGTCCCATGCCCGTGTTTGTTACTGCCAAATTTGTGTTGAGAGACACGGCCACAAGCTTGGCTGTGTCCCTCAAATGTGTTGGTTAATGTTTCTATTCTTTGTTCTTCTTGCTTTGTTTTGATTCTCCAAAGGTATTTTTGTATCTAAACCTAAACATAAACACTTTAAACACACTTAAAACAAAGAATGACCTAAACAAATGTATGTGGAAGATCCTAAAGCTATGAATAATGTAAATTGTTATATATATATATATCAATAATGATATATGAAATGTGAAGGATATGATGAGGTAATTGATTATGTATACTTGAATAATGAAATATTATAATATGAATTAGGATATGATATGATATGAGGCCATTGTGATTGGCTATGATTACTCAAATGTGATATGAAGCCATTGTGATTGGCTATGATGATTCAATTGAAATACATAAGGCATGTTTGCCTAATTGATGATGAGAAATGATAATGAAGTAATAAATGAATTGTGTGGCTAATGTGTTATTCCATTTTCAGAGTTTGTTGTTGGTGGCATGCCTAATATTAGTAACAATCTCTTGAAGTTAGGTTGGATTTGATCCTTGAAGCCTAATTGAGATGTTACAACCCTTGAAGCTAGGTTGGGTTGGTTCTTGAAGCCAAGTTGGGTTGATACTTAGCATGCTTTGTTCCCCTTGAAGCTTGGTTGAACCTAATCCTTGAAGCCTAGTTGGGATAATGATAAATGTGATGATTGAACCAAAGCATTAACTCTGAAAATTGAATGGCATATTAGTGTATTTTGGTCCCATGCTTGTCTTTGTGCAATGTGATTTATTGATGTTAAAATAATTGAGTAATAAGATCCTTGGAAGGACTTTGAAATGTAACATGCATATATGAGTATGAGTTATGAAGTATAAAGGTGTGGTGTTATCTTTACAACTATAATGTTGTTTTATTATTAACATGTATGATATTGCATTGCATTAAAGCATAATGTTGGCATACTTTGTACTACTAAGCCGTTGGCTTAGCGCGATAGTGTTGATCGCGCAGGTAACAGAGTTGAACCCGAGAGTTCCTCGAGACCGAGTGAGAGTAGACATTGAAGAGTTTATTTTGGGACTTAAAGATTAGAGAAGAGCTGCCAATCATGTATAATTTCTTTATATTTTGTAAAGTATTGTATATAATGTGAAAATATGTATATTTGTAAATATGGATTTAAATATGTTCATATATGTAACTATTTTATAAATTCCGCTGCGTATTAAATAAATGTATTTATATCTATTTTGTTTTATATTACAAGTTACTTACTTATTTTCCATAATGTATAAAGATAAAGATTATAGTATCTTTTGAGAGGAATTGAATGTTAAAGAAAACCGTAGCATCCCTATGTTTAGTGCACGTACATTACATTGTTGTGTTTGTAGTGTGCTTGTACCGGATGTGGGGGTGTTACACAGGGGGCAAACTGTAGACCCTTAATTTTTGACCCAGTCCGGTCCAATATATTTTAATTAGTCCAAAATAATTTTTGTGTTGTCCAATATATTTTAATTAGTCCAAAACAATTTTTGTTATCTAAACTAAACAATATTTGCTTTAGTATTAAATTTTTATTAATAAAAAATAAATAATAATAATAAAAATAAACAAATAAATAAAAATAAAAATAAAAATCGGCGACGAAAAATTGTCGCTAAAAAGGGGGGGGCAGCGAAATGGCCCGTAGGAAATTTTGCTCACCCCAGCTGCGGCAACTTTTTCGCCAGCGTAATTTTTCCGCAGCAGTTTTTTTTTTGCTAGAGAAATTTTTTCGCAGCAGTTTTTTTTCGCCAGCGAAATTTTTTCGACGTAAATTTTTTCAAAACCAAATTTAATTCTGTTTTGGTTTCCTTTTCTTAATCAATGTTAGATTCCGTGAACAAGTGAAATTAATCATCAAAATCTTCTATAAATAAGGACTAAAAAACAACACAGAGGAGGGAATTTGAGGAGAAAATTTTGAGAGGGAGAACTTGGAATCAATTGCATTCGGAGAAACCTTTGGCAGTGAAATCGATCGGAATTTTGAGAGAGCAAACAAGCAATTTAATTCATCAAAGGAAGCAAAGCTTGTCTTTGTTCTTGTTCATCCAAGAAACAATTTTTGGTGGAACCAACAAAAAAAAGGTATGAATTTCTTTATTTATTTTTCTTTACAGTAGCATCATCACTCAAGATTGAAAATTTCTATTTCTTTAAAATTTTAAAATCCTAATCTACTTTCTAACTTTTCAAAACCTTAAATCGCTTCAAAATTTACCAAAACCCTAATTTGTTTTCCAATTTTTCAAAACCCTAAATTGAATCTATTTCTTTCCAAAAACACTAAAAGTATTTTTTCTGTTTCTATAAACCTTAAATTGTTTTGTTTATTTTCATAAAGCTTCATAAAACTATAAATTGTTTTTCCAAGTTCTAAAATCAAATCCATTCTCTGAAAACACTAAAAATCCTAATTCAACTTTCAAAACCAAGACAGTAACCTCAAACCAATTATTCTAAACCCTAGTTTTCTTAAACCCTAATTCCCTTAAAACCTTAAGCCCTAATTTTTTTAAATCCTAATCTTTAAAACTCTAAAACCTTATAAACCTAAATATTAAAATTCAACACAATAAGTAGCTAATAATCATAAATATAATGTTTTAAAGTGTCCAAACCCTAATTTCATGATTTCACTCCTCAAACACTAATTTTGTTAATCAAAGAACTTTATCAACCTCTTAAATTATAAAACTTTAATCTATTTCAATTCATTTAAAACTTACAGTAGCTTAAACATACAAATTCCCAAAACCCAAAACATATTAAATAAAGAATCTTAAATAGAAACAGCAGCCCTAATTTGAATCTTTACTTGCTTTATTTAATTTTATATTTGATTATGTAGCCTATTATATGCTTTAATTTATTTTCAATGCTTTGTTGATTTATTTAAGTTCAATGCTTGATTTATTTAGTTTATCATGGATGGATGTTTACATTCTATTGATGTTTAATATCTTTGATGAATGATTTATTTATGATGAATGGTTATTTTCTTTTATCGATTTATTTAGATTTCCAAATGTTGTAAGAGGTATGTTTCCACTTGGTGGGTACCTCATTAGTTAAATATCATATAATTTAAATTGCTTTTCTATTTTAGAACCAATGTAAAGGACATGTTTCTACCTTTCGGTGGGTGTCCTATTTAGGCACGGATTATGTAAGGGCATGTTTCCATCTTCGGATGGATGTCCATTTATTTATTTTTGCTTGGACATTGTTTTCACTTTCAATATATCGATGTTTTATTTTAATTATTGTGTGTAATATGGATAATATTGTTATATTTAAGAATTTTATAATATTAAGACCTGTAAAGGAGGCCGGTTCCAATGAACCGGGCATTGTGGGGGTGCTGGGCCATTTCTCACCTTCCCCACACGTACCCAATTTTTCAAACCCATTAAGGGATTGGGGATTCCTTAGGAATCGAGTCATCCACCTTTTTTATTCCGGCCCATCCGGATGGCGACTCTATTTTCACCGGACTTAGGTCCGTGTTCTCTAAGGCCCCGAGCCTAGATAGTGCCGAAGTCGCAGGAACCATTCCACCGGGAGTGGGGGCGAAAATCCCCACTCACACTTCCATCTCTGCATTATATCCATATTGCTGGATGAAGGCCTTGTATAGCAAATCCTAACTCTTTTGCATTCCATCATCTAAGGTATTGAACCAATTTTGGACAATAGTGTCCAATGAGAGCATAAAGTACCTTATAGTTTGAGCCTTAGTAGCTCGAACTGACTGCATTGCAGTGATATACTGCTTCACATGGAGATGAGAATTTCCGGTTTCATCAAACTTCATGAAAGATGGCATCTTGAACTTGTACGGGACTTCTTCATCTAGCTCAAAGAATTTGTCAACTTTGGACATTTCTTCGGTTTTTAGTTTCTTCTCAAATTTCTTTTCTAAGTCCACAATTATCTTTTCAACATCAGAAGCTTCAGTTTTCTCCATAGCTGATCTTTCAACATTTTTTGGTTCTTTCTTCTTGTCTTGAGCATCTTGGTAGTATTGAGCCCAATCATCATCATCATCAATGATCACCTTTTCATCATCAAAAACCACTTCACCAACTTTGGTCTTCCCTTTGTCCTTTGGCTTTTTAGTGGTAGCAGAAGCCTCGTCATGATTTTCTAAAATTCCATTCAATTGGTTCTTCATGGTCTCAGCTAGGGCCTCTTTTATTTCTTCCATTTTGGCATTGAGGGCTTCATCCACCATTCTTTGGATTTGTTCGGGATCCATTATTTTTGGTGAGCAAGTGATTGAGTCGTTGCTAGATTCTTCGCTTCCGGTGTAGGTCAGATTGTTGTAAGCTTTTGAACTATCGTAATTCAGGGCTGTAAGCCAAAAAGGATATGATATGAGATGCAAATGTATGCCTGTATGCACAAACAATTAACAAATAAGAACAAATAGGACATTCCTTCCAACCTTATAACATCCACACACGAATGGCAAGTCTCTTTTCCTAGTTATATGGTTAACAAAATACCAACATGGGGTATCTTTTTTTTGAATATTTCCCTCGGATGTTTCAACCAATAGTTATATTTTTGAAAATGGAAATCAATTCATAATAATTCCCATGAATTAGGTTTTAATCCATTCAACCAACTATAGTAGCTTTTATGCTATATTGGATTAAAACTAAATTAAGAGGTTTATTATAAATAGATTTCTCACTTGAAAAAGTAACTAATGATTCATGCCAAAAACAAGCCCATGATTAATTATTCTTAGTATAAACTAGGCTCACAATTGATTTTTGGTATTTCGTAATTGACCTAAATAATTTTCAAGCTCTTTGTAAGAAAAGATTGGATGAAAATCATTTTGTTTCTAAGCCCATAGTAAAACAATTTTAGAAAAAATGTATTTTGGGCTTTGTATTTTGGCCATATGAAAAAGAATTTTTGATTTGTTTTTGTTTAGAAAAGTCTTAGATCCAAAGACCATCTTGAAAAGTTTGGAAAATATTTTTGGTCTTTTGGACTTTAAAGAAAAATTTATTTTGAGCTTACAATGTACTTAGGTCATATTAGAAAAAGAACAAACCAAATAAGCCATGATTTAAGCCAAGGCAAATTAACCATAGTGAAATAACATGCATTTGGGGTAAAACCTAAGGAAAATAACTAGGCCAATTACATGAGCTTTAGTCTTTGGGTTAAAAGGCTTAGGTTCCCATAGCAAGTATATACCAAATGGTACGAGTCTATGAGTGGTTATGCCATGCTCGATCTCCATATCTTGAGTGAAAGTATGGTATCCCTTACATAACACAACACCGGTAACACGGGCATCCTCACTCACGCACACGATGCAATCTAATATGATACAATAGATAATATCATTATGAGAAAGAATAGAATAATATAAATACCAATAGAATCAACTTCTCTTATCCCCAGTGGAATCGCCACTGTGAGCGGGGATTTTTGCCCCCACTCTCGGTGGAATGGCTCTTGCGACTTCGGCACTGTTTAGGCTCGGGGCCTTAGAGAGCACAGACCTAAATTCGAAGAAAGTGGAGTCGCCACCTAGACAAGCTGGGAAAAAGAAAGGGGTGGATGACTCGATTCCTAAGGAATCCCCAACCCCATAATGGGTTCAGAAAGTTGGGTACATGTGGGGAAGGTGAGAAATGGCCTAGCAACCCCACAACGCCCGGTTCATTGGAACCGGCATCCTTTACAGGTTTTAATATTATAGAATTCTTAAGTATAACAATATTATCCATATTACACACAATAATTGAAATAAAGCATCGTTATATTAAAATCAAAGCAATATCCAAGCAAAACAAATAAATGGACACCCATCCGAAGATGGAAACATGCCCTTACATCATCCATGTCTAAGCTAAATAGGACACCCACCATGAGGTAGAAACATGTCCTTTACATTGGTCTAAAATATAAAAGCAATTTAAATTAAATAGAACTTAATTAATGAGGTACCCAGAAAGTGGAAATATACCTCTTATAACATTTGGAAATCAAAATAAATTGATAAAGGTAAATAACCATTCATCATAAATAAATCATTCATCAAATATATCAATCAAAATATAAAATAAACATCCATCCATGATAAATTAAATAAATCAAGTATTGAAAATAAATTAAAGCATGTAATGAATTACACAATCAAATCTAAAAATAAAGTAAGGACATAGATCGAGGTTTACTGGTTCTATTTAAAATTCTTCAATTAATATATTAGGGTTTTGGAATTTTAGTGTTTTAGTATTTTTTAACCTACTCTAAAAGTTTTAGAAAATTGGAATGAATTACGGTTTCATGAATCAAATTAAGGTTTATGGGTAACATTTTGAAATTAGGGTTTTAGAATATTAAAACATTAGGTTTATGATTATTAGTTACTGGATTGTTGCTTTTAGGCTTACTGTGTTGAATTTTAATACTTAGGTTTATAAGGTTTTAAGATTTTAAGGATTAGGGTTTAGGAAAATTATGGTTTACGATTTTGGTTTTAAGAGATTAGGGTTTTGGTGTTTTGGAAAACATGTTTTGGTTTAGGATTTGAGAAAACAATTTAGAGTTTTATAAAGTTTTTAGAAATAGGCAAGACGATTTAAAGTTTTTGGAAATAGAAAGTATTTTTTAGGGTTTTAAGAATTAATAAAACGATTTAAGGTTTTTGGAAAGTTGGAAAGTAGATTAGGGTTTTAAGAATTAATAAAACGATTTAAGATTTTTGGAAAGTTGGAAAGTAGATTAGGGTTTTAAGATTTTGAAGAAATAGATTAGGGTTCTTAGGTTTTAGAAGAAACAGAAAAATAACTTTAGGGTTTTTGAAAATAGAGGAGACGATTTAAGGTTATAAGGTTTAGAAGAAGTAAATTAGGGGTCTAAGGTTTTTATAATCAAAAGAAACAATTTAATGATTGAAGCTACTGTAAGGAAAAAAAGAGATTAGATATTCAAACCTTCGTTTGTTGGTTCCACCAAAAATTGCTTCTTGGATGAACAAGAACAAAGGCAAGATGGTTGCCTTTGATGGATTGATTACTTGCTTGCTTATTGCCCTCTAAAAAGTTTGATCATTTTCACTGGCAAACAAATATTTTAAAGTCCGATCTCCTTTCCGAAAATTCCTCCAAAGTTCCCCCCTTTTTTCTGTGGTTTTTTTAATGTTATATATAGGAAATTTAGGAAGCTTAATTCCAATTGTTTAAGGAATTTATCATTAATTAGGAAAAGGAAACCAAAACCAAATAGAATTTGATTTCAAAAAAAATTGTGTCGAAAAATTTTGCTGGCAAAAAAACTGCTGCGGGCTGCTATGGAAACTTGGGAGGGTGCGCGAGCGAAATTTGCTGCAGGCCATTTCGTCCAACGCTTTCGGCGATGAATTTTTTCGTCGTTGATTTTTCCGTCGTGAATTTTTATTTTTATTTATTTGTTTAATATTTTTTATTATTATAAAAAATAAATACTAAAACAAAGATAACACAAAAATTATTTTAGACTAAATAAAATATATTGGACAGAACTGGGTCAAAAATTAAGGGTCTACAGGGAGCACAGTTTCATCGCAGGTTTTGCCTATGACAAATTGGCCCATGCCAATTCGTCGCCAGCTACTTTTGTCGCTGATTCTGCCGTCGACGATTTTTTTATTTTTATTTATTATATAAATAAATAATAAATGAAAAGTAAAATAAATAATAAATATTTATAAATAAATGATAAATAAAATAAATAATAAATATTTTATATCACAAAAAATTATTTCAGACTGTTTTAAAATTTTTGGACTGAACTGGGTCAAAAATTAAGGGTCTACAGTTTGCCTCCTGCTTGAACGATCTGAGACTTTCAGTAGAAGTGATTGAAAAGCAATATAATTAGGATGGGTTGTTGACCCGAAAAGAGTTCTGGATTCGAGACTGGGTACTTGGACCCGAAAAAGATTTGGGTACTTGGACCGAGATTGAATTGGATTTGACTAACCTTTTATTAGTTGAGAATTCTGGTTGTTCCATTCTTTAATGGATTGTGGGTTTTCACCCTCAAAATGGATCTTCATCCTTGGACCTTGGATCTTTATCCTTGGCATTGGGTCTTCACCCTTGAAAATGGATCTTCATCCTTGGAAATTGGGCTTCACCCTCGAAATTAGATCTTCATCCTTTAAGCTGGATCTTCATCCTTAGCAGGGTCTTCACCCTTTGAAATGGATCTTCATCCTTGGAAATTGAGTCTTCACCCTTGAAATTGAATCTTCATCCTTTAAGCTGGATCTTCATCCTTGGCGTCGAGTCTTCACACTTGAAAATGGATCTTCATCCTTGAAAATCTGGTCTTCACCCTTGAAAGTGGATCTTCATCCTTGGCATTAGGTATTCACCCTTGAAAATGGATCTTCATCCTTTAAGCTGGATCTTCATCCTTGGAATTGGATCCTTACCCTTTAAACTAGATCTTCATCCTTTGGACGTTGGGTCTTCACCTTTCAAAGTGGATCTTCATCCATTTTGCTAGATCTTCATCCTTGGAATCGGGTCTTCACCCTTGAAATCGAATCTTCATCCTTTTGATTTTTGTCCTATATTGGCTTTAGCTCTTCTAACTGGACTGATCTTTTGTCTTTTTCATCTTCATTCTTTTAAGAGTTTTAGTGTTCCATTCTTTTGCACTTTTTCAAAAAAAATTTAGCCATTTTTTAACTGGCCTCTTATATATTCTCCTTGCCCCCAATGATTTTTCTCATGCAGGCTCTAATTGATGTTTGTGTTGCCTAGTTCTTCGCATAAGTATGCATCTCTTCTTTCTTTTGCAAAATGGCTAGAGCTTCCTTAAGAAATGGGCCTTTCATGCCCCCTGATTTCATATCTTCTTTTGATTCTTTACTTCATAAGGTGTTTGCTGTTCACTTTAATAAAGAATAGACAATACAATACAAGAAAATGCAATGTGATATGCTCATGTATGCATGATATGCATGAATAATACTTACAGTGGTCCCATCGACTCACAGACCGAGGTGATCAGTAGAAGTGTTCTCATTGGCTCCTTCAAGATGCTCACTCAAGTCTTGCATAGGAATGACAGAAGGTTTTGCATTTATGGTTTTTATCCTCGAGATATCAAAAACACGAATGGTGAGGACCAAGCAGCGGAGATATATTCATTTCAAACTAGGATTCAGCATGCCAATTGGTAACTTTTAACAACATTGCAAATAATCATTTGCTTTGCACAATGTGTCTTTCGAGATTCGACAATTCAACATACTTCACTTAACTTTAAGGCTTTGTATGACAAAAACACACATTCTTTTATATTTTTTTTAAATCTTATATTGACTTTGTCAAATCAGTGTCATTGTACCTCAGGACTCAATTTTTCAAATTAACATATCTATAACATGACAATCCTAGTTACTATACTAAACTCAGGAATCATTTCCATTTGAGCAAGAACTATTGCACTCCAGATAGGCACATACACATTACTTGGTCAAAGGTCTCATTGAGTTTGAATATTGTCTATCTCATATGCATGCTTATTCAAACTATCTCCACTAATAGACTCTACCTACCAAGAAAGATCAACAGGTCTTTGATAGGCTTGAAATGGGGTCTATAAGCGACATGAGTTAAATGAAAGCCATTTTGAGATCGGAGCTTATGCAAAACTATTGACAAACCTTTACACTATGATTTTTTATTGGAACTTTAGACAGTTGGGAGCATGAAAAGATAGAGCTTTGAATGTTCCCCTATCTTCTTGGCATTAATCTAGATCTTGATTGGGACATTCTTTTCTCTTACAAAAAGGTTGATACCCACATTCCTTTTCTTTCTTCTTTTCCCTTTGTAGGATTGTTAAGTATAGGACTTTCAAAAACTAGATTGTCTTTCTCCTTTTTCTTTGATTTTGATCGAATCTTTAGTTGAGTTAGACCAATTCCAGTCAAACTATCCTTTTAAACCAAATGGAAGCCTTTTGCTGATTTAGGTAAAAGAGAACTTGGTTGGCTTTCTGAACCATTTTGGGTTTTATTTTCTTTTTCTTTTTTTCTTTTTCTTTCTTCTTTCTTCTTTTTTCTCCTTTTTTGTGTTTTTTTTTATTTTTTTTCTCTTCTTTTTTTTGGTCCTGGCTCCAAAAGAGTTGTCTTATTTATACTAACTTGTATTTCTAGTAATGGATGAGTGGAGTGGTATTAATCTTCTTCAGTGTTGACTTTATTTGTGTTGTTTGGTCTAATTCAAGTGAATTTCAACTACCTTTATGGTCTTGAAAACTTCAACTATCCTCATGATCTTGACTATTCATTCCTTTCTTTGATCTTCTTGCCTCTTCAACTTAGTGATCATAAGACTTGTCAAAACTATCACAACAACTTAGGGTAGGTTGTTGGGGTTTGTAAGCAAATGAAAAGAAAGCTAAAATTTCATGAAGGGCCAAAGGGAAAACTAGGGATTGATATTTAATTGGGTGGATACTAGTTGTTGGCTCATCAAACAATGCCGAGATCATCACTCCCTTTAAATAAGCAGAGTTCAATTTTGCCTCGAAAATCCATCAAAGCATGTTCTAAGACTAGCTAGGACCTAGACAAAGGTCATTATGCAGGAGCCCTCTCTAAGAAAGCATACACAACTCAATGCTATAGAAAAATTTCCTCACCTAGTAAAGTCATTCAAGTCATGATGCATAAATATATTAATTCATGAATTATCAAGCTAGATTCCTCATTGGTTGAGCACCAAAATGAACAAAGACCATGAAAAATTTAATGAAAATAATTTATTCAAACAATCTTAAAAAAAGAAAACATAATTATTATAAATAAGTACTAAACAAATTAAAATAGCAACATTTCAAGCTAAGGGAGTTTCATTGAGTTGGAATCGAAGATACTTCATTTATTTAGACATATCAAGGACAAGGATTTTTTCCATCATCAAGGATCATTGCTTCATCATCCACAGTTAGCCCAAGCTTGCTTAGTAGCACATCATCTTTAGCAGCTTCTCTATCCATATCATGACAAGATGACAAGATAGAACTCTTCATGAAGGTTGCAAGCGGTGGTGCCCTTCCAAATTTAGGCAGATGATTATTCTTAGTGTTGGGCTTTTCAGGCTCAGCCAGCTTTCCATTGTCAATCAAATTTTGGACCTCGTGCCTTAATCGAACACATTTATCTATCTTGTGCCCTTGAGTTTGATGAAATTGACAAAACACTTTCGTATCAAAGTTTGGAGGCAGAGGATTCAGCAAGGGTCGAGGAGCTAATGGTTATAGCAAATCCATCTTCATTAGATTCTCTAAAATTTTTGACAAAAGGTTCCCCCAAGTCTAGAAATTTATGCTTCTTTGTTGGTTCAGTTGCTGCATTTTTCTCAACGCCTCTTCTTTTCCTTTGATTTTTCTCATTCGGGTGGTAGCCGCCCTTATTACTCCAGTTAGACAGCACATGGTTTGAATGGTCTTGTAGAATAGTGATTGATCCCTCATTTTTTATTTGATCTCTGTTAGTGAACATGTTCCCCATTGATGCTGCCTTTCCCTTCTTTCTTATGTCAATAGGGGATGTCTCATTAGCATTGTTGATGATCTCCAGAATTTCAACCAACTTGGTCTTCATAATTTCAACCAATTGATCTCGTAGCTCGACCATCCTAGCTTTGACAACTTCATTGACTATGTCCCTTAGCTGGTTTGCATCCATCCTTCCAATGAAGCACTTGAATCAAAATCAATGTTGTAGGTGGTGTTGTTGTATGCTCTTGAATTATGGTGCTCCAATTCTATGAGCCAGAAAGGATCAATGCCATGTAATGCAATGCATGTATTCATGTATGCATGTATGCACAAACAAAAGACAAAGATAAGTAGAACGTCCCTTCCAACCTTATAACTTCCACATAAGATGGCAAGTCTCTTTTCCTAGGTATATGGTTAACAAAATACCAACATGGGGTATCTTATTTTTAAATAATTCCCTGGATGTTTCAACCAATAGTTATATTTTTAAAAATGAAAATCAGCTCATGATAATTCCCATTAATTAGGTTTTAATTCATTCAACCAACTATAGTAGCTTTTATGTTATATTGGATGAAAACAAAATTAAGCGGTTTATTATAAATAGATTTCTCACTTGAAAAAGTAACTAATGATTCATGCCAAAAATAAACCCATGTTAATAATTCTAAGTATAAACTAGGCTCACAACTGATTTTTGGTATTTTGTAATTGACCTAAATAATTTGTAAGCTCTTTGTAAGAAAAGGTTGGATGAAATGCAAAAATAGTTTTGTTTGAAAAACCCATTGTAAAAAAGATTTTTAGAAAAAAATGAATTTTTGACTTTGTATCTGAGTCATGAGAAAATAATTTTTTGATTTATTTTTAGAAAAGTTTTATGTCCAAAGACCATCTTGGAAAGTTTTAAAAATAGCTTTGGTCTTTTGGACTTTTAAAGAAAAAATTATTTTGAGCTTACAATTGTACTTAGGTCATATTAGAAAAAGAATAAACCAAATAAGCGATGATTTCAACCACGATAAATTAACAATAGTCAAATAATAAGCATTTGAGGTAAAAACCTAAGGAAAGTAACTAGGCCAATTACATGAGCTTTAGTCTTTGGGTTAAAAGGCTTAGGTTCCCATAGCAAGTATATAACAAAAGGTACAAGGCTATAAGTGGTTATGCCATGCTCGATCTCCATACCTTGAGTGAAAGTATGGTATCCCTTACATAACACAACACGGGTTACACGGGCATCCTAACTCACACACACAATGCAATCTAATATGATGCATAATATCATGATAAGAAAGAATAGAATAATATAAAGACCAATGAAATCAACTTCTCTTATCCCCAGTGGAGTCACCACTGTGAGCGGGGATTTTTGCCCCTACTCCTGGTTGAATAGTTCTTACGACTTTGGCACTGTTAGGCTTAGGGCCTTAGAGAACAAGGGCCTAAGCCTGAAGAAAATGGAGTGGCAACCCAAGAGGACCGGAAAAAGAAAGGGGTGGATGACTTGATTGCTAAGGAATCCCCAACCCTTTAATGTGTTCAGAAAGTTGGGTATGTGTGGGGAAGGCGAGAAATGGACCAACACCCCCACAACACCTGGTTCATTGGAACCAACCTCTTTTTCACGTCTTAATATTATAAAATTCTTAAATATAATGATATCATCCATACTTCATGTGATCGTAAGAATAAATAAATACTTTATTAAAATTACAATAATGTCCAAACAAAACAAATAAATGGACACCCATCCGAGGATGAAAATATGTCCTTACATCATCTAATATCTAAAACTAAATAGGGCATCCACCGAAAGGTGGAAACGTGTCCTTTACATTGATCCAAAAACTTTAAAATAAATTAAATTACATGATGCTCACAATATGAGGTACCCAAAAAATGGAAACATATCTCTTACAATGTTTTGAAACCAAAGCAAATCAATAAAAGTAAACAACCATTCATCATACGTAAAATATTCATCCAGGACATAAAACATCAATAAAAATGTATAATAAACATTCATTTAATAAGGCAGTAAGTATATGAATTTAGGGTTTATGCATCATTTAGGATTTCTTGAATAAAATTAGGGTTTTATAGGTTTTATGTTTAACAATTAGGATTTTGTATTTACTGGATTAGTCAGCTAAGAAATATTTAATGTAAAAGAAATAACATGACTACTGGATGTTTAAATTAAAGATTAGATTTGAAATAAACTAGGGTTTGAATCTAGAGAATGAATGTTTTGGATTCAGGGTTTTGGAAAATAATATCAAGGTTTAGGGTTTAAGTAAATAAAATTGAAGATCATAAAAATAAGATTAAGAGTTAGGTGTTTGGAAAGAATAGGCTACTATGAATTTTAGAAAAATAGATTTGATTATGATTTTGAGAAAAAAAAACTATTGTTTTGTGGTTTTAGAAAAGTGCAATTAGGGTTTTAGGCTTCAAAAATTAGTTTAATGTGTATTAAGATATTAGGGTTTTGAAAAATAAATTTTAGGGTTTTAGATAGAAACTAGATGATAAATAGAACAATTGATCAATGTGATTTAAATAAGAATCCATCCATTGTATGCTTAAACAATTGATCAAAATGAATATTGAGGCTACTGGAAATATAAAAAGTTAATAGAAACTCAAACCTCCGTTGTTGTTTCCACAACAATTTTAATTCTAGTTGAACAATAATAAAGATATTGTGTGATGCCTTTGATGGATTATATGTTGTTTTGCTACTTCTTGCTCCTTTAAGTCCAAGGTTCTGAGTAGTCCGAATAATTCTTCTTCAGTCCAAAATCCCAATAAAGATCAAAAGTCCCAATTTTTTCCCCATAAGATCAAAAAGTCCTCCCCATCCCATTTTTGTGTGCTTTAATGTGGTATTTATAGGTAATAAAAATAAAAAGAAACCTAGTACGTTATGGAAATTAAAGACTTTTTCGGAAATAAAATAAAAAACCAAGTAAAACAAGATTTCAGCGAGAACTGCGCGAGGTAAAATTGGCCCTGGGCGAGCTGGGAGCGAGCTATGGGCTGGGCATGGGTAAAGCTGCACGCGAGGCGCAGTTTCGTCGCAAGTTTTGCCTGTGACAAATTGGCCCATGGCCAATTCTCCGCAGGTAAAACTTGCGGCAAATTAGCCTGTGGCCAATTCGTCGCAGCGACTTTCGTCGCCGATTCTGTCGGTGTCGATTTTTTTATTTTTATTTTTATTTATATATATAAATAAATAATAAATAAAAAGTAAAATAAATAATAAATATTTATAAATAAATGATAAATGAAATAAATAATAAATATTAAGTAAAATAAATAATAAATATAAAAATAAATAATTTATATCACAAAAAATTATTTCAGACAATTTTAAAATTTTTGGACTGACTGGGTCAAAAGTTAAGGGTCTACAGAGTCCCACGTCAACTCAAAATATACTCCTTTAAGAATTTTAAAACAAAACTAACATCATTAGTTCTAGTGGGGATAGCCTCAACCCACTTGGATACAAAATTTACAGCAAGAAAAATCTATTCAAAACCAATTGATTTGAGAAAAGGCCCCATAAAATCTATTCCCCGTACATTAAAAATTTCTACCACAACAAATTTAAAAAGAGGCATTTCATTCCTCTTATATTTCCTATGCTTTGGCACCTATCATATCTAATACAAAAATTACAAGCATCTTTAAAAAGAGAAGGCCAATACAAACTACTTTGAAGAATTTTCTCAGTAGTCTTCTTTCCTCAAAAATGTCCTGCACAATATATGTTGTGGAAAAAGTGCAGCACTTGCAATTGCTCCTCTTCTAGCACACATCTTTGAATGATTTCATCCATGCAAATCCTAAACAAATATGGCTCATCTGAAAAATAATATTCATAAAATAAAGAAATCTCTTCTTTGCCTAAAAATTCAAATCCTTCCTCAAGATACCACAAGAAAAATAATTAGCAATATTCACATATTGTGGTACTTGCGTTATAGCAAACAAGTCCTCATTAGGAAATCTTTGAAAAGCATTTGTAGGTACAATGTGTGCATTATCATTATTAGGATGCAACCTAGAAAGGTGGTCAGCCACTAAATTTTTGCTACCTTTATTGTCTATAATTTCCACGTCAAACTCTTGTAACATTAAAACCCACGTAATGAGCTTAGGTTTAGCTTGCACTTTATTCAACAAATATTTTGAGGCTGTATGATCTGAAAAATACAATGAAATTAGAACCTATTAAATAAGATATAATTTATCAACTGCAAATACCAAACCTAACATCTCTTTTTCAGTATCTATGTAATTTATTTGTGCATCATTCAAAGATAAGCTTGCATAATAAATTAAACACAAGAGTTTATTTACCCCTTGGCCCAAAACAACCCTAATAGTATAATTTGAAGCATCACAAATAATCTAAAAAGGCAACACTCAATTAGAAGCAACAATTAAAGGAGTAGAAGTTAATTTTTCTTTTAAAATGTTAAATGCTTCTAAGAACTTATCATAAAAAATAAAAGGAACATCTTTTCCAAGCAAATTAGACAAAGGAAGTGAAATTTTTGAGAAATCTTTTATGAATCTCCTGTAAAATCTAGCATGTCCCAAAATGCTTTTAATCCCTTTAAAAGATGTGGGAGGTGGTTGTGAGCGGAAATTTTTACCCCCACTCCCCGTGGAATGGTTATTGCGATTTCGACACTATTAGACTCCAGGTCTTAGAGAACACGGACCTAAACCCTGAGAATTTGGAGCCACCACTCGTGTAACATCCCTAATTTTGAAATTAAATAAATAAATTAAATTAAATTAAATTAAATAAATAAATAATTTAAATGAAAAATTGAAGGATTTTAAGTGAAAAAGTGAAATGTATATGTGAAATATGTGTTAAATATATACAACATATAGAAAAGTCAAGGCTTCAAAAAGAAAAGTCAACAGTTAGGTGGTAATATTGTAAATATACCTTGGAAAATTTAAATTATTTAAATGAATTAAAAATAAATTCTTTTTGAATGGAAGATGTAATTTATGATTTTTATTAAATAAATAAATAATTAATTAATTAAAAATATAATAAAATAATATTATATATATGGTTAAATTTCAAAGTGGAAAGAAAGAGAAAACAAAAGTGATCTTCTTCTTCTTCTTCTTCTTCTTTTTTGGCCAAACCTCCATAGCCACCAAGAGAGAGATTTCTTCATCTTCCAAGCTTTCATAATTGAACGGAATTCAAGGTTTCAAGTGAAGTTTTGGTGATTTCCTCTTGTATTAGTAAGTTCTCTAACTTATTTCATTGGATTTCCATGAAATTGAGATTATGTTGAGTTTGGGATTTTCTATTAACATGATTTAATTGCCTAATTGGCTATGTATGAAGTTATTTTGAGTAGGTATTAATGATTTTTATGTTGGATTGAAGAAATGGTTAAGTTTGGGATGAGTTAGTTGAAGAGAGAGAATTTAGGGTTATGGAACATATGGACTTTTGAAATCATTAGTTTTAATTGTTCAATTTTGTTCCTGTAATATCCCAAAGTATACCCTAAAAGTTTTGAAATATTTATTATTGTTCTTGGGTTAAATGTATATGTTTAAGTGGGAAGAGAAAAGAGGTATTGAGGAGAGTGTATATGTTGTATATATTGAGATATATACAACGTATACAAGTCAAAAGAAGTGAAAAGTCAAAGAAAGAATTAATTTTTATTAATTAATTATAAGGAAATTAATTAAGTGGAATTTGAGTGAGTGGAAGTGGATGGAGATATTTTGAATATTTTATTGTTTATTGCTTGGTGGAGATTTAAAGAGATTAAGTGTTTGACTTTGCTTTCTTTGTTTTCTTCTTTCTTTCTTTCTTCTTCGTGGCTCATCTTCTTTTCTTTTCTTTTCTGTTGGCCGACCCTCCATAGCAAGAGAGTAAGAGAGAGATTTGATCTTCCAAACTCAAGATTGAAGGAAGTTTTCAAGTGATCAAGTTGGAAATTTAAGAGTTTCTTCATCCTTGGTAAGTTTTCCACTTGATTCTTTGATTTTCTTTGAGTTTGTGAGTTGAGGTTGTGGTTGATATGTGTTTGTTTGAATTGTGGGGTGTTTGAGAGTATTTGGTTTATTTGATTTTGATGGAAGAACAAGTGTTAGTTTTGAGTTGTGTGCATGTGATGGTTGTGAATTGGTGTTTGATGTATGTTTTGAGTTGTTTTGGTGTTTTTGCAAGTTTGTTATGGTTTTTGGGTGTGTTTAGTTAAGTTGGTTTGGAGTGGATAATGGTGGAAGTAAGAGGTTTGTTGGATGTGAGGTTGTTGTTGCCGGAATCAGGATTTTTGGCCTGACACGCCCATGAGCACGGCCAGGTCTTTGGGCGTGTCAATGGTTCTGTGTTCTTGGATGGGTGACACCATCAGTAACACACCCGTGTTGTTGAACGTGTCATAGCTACTGTGTTGGGGAAGAATTGACACGACCATGAACACGCTCATGTTGTTGGACGTGTCAATGTTTCTGTGAGACATAATGTATTACACGTCCAGTGACACGCCCATGGTTCTGAGCGTGTCAAAGCTTCTGTGTTGTGAGTTTAGGGCACGGTCAGGGACACGCCCGTGTTGTTGAGCGTGTCATGTGTAGAGTTAACCTAGTTGGTTCTTAGTTTTATTAATTCATGTGTATCTATAAGTAATTGTGTATTATTCCTTTTGGATTAGGTTGTGAAGAGATTGAGTTGCCCTAATCCAAACGTTGAAGGATTCTTGGAAGAGGAAGTGTTTAGATTAGTGTGAGTTGCTTTTGAGGTAAGTAAAAACCATAAATTATGAAATGCATTTACATGACATTGAGATTTAAAATATTTGATGGCAAATGTGTTAAACAATGTATTACATAATTGATGAATTGCTTTAATGTGAATTGAGATATGATGACATATGAAGCCATTGTTGTTGGCTATGATAATGCAAATGAAATAATTGGGGCATGGTTGCCTATTTGATTATGGAATATGAATTGAGAAATGAATTGAGAAAGAGATTGATAAAGAGATAAATGAAATAATTGTGTGCTTAATATGTTATTCAATTTTCAGAGTTCTGAGTTTGGCGGCATGCCTATGAATCACTGGATAGGCGAAAAAACCGGGTCGTAAGCCGAGTCCAGCTAAAAAATGTGAAATATGATGTTTTTGGGGTGAAAAGACTGGGTCGTAAGCCTCAAAAATAGTAATAGTCTAGCCGGGTTGAGGACCAAGATACTGGAGCCCTTGGGTCTAGCCGGGTTGAGGTCCAAGAGACTGGGTCTGTTACACTATCCATGGATAGATATACATATATATATATATATCGCCTACGGGCTTGATGATTGTGATTATGGACCAAAGCAGTAACTCTGAATTTTGAATAACATATTAGATCCTTTTTGGGCCCATGCTTGTCTTTGTTTCAATGTAAATCATAAATGGTAAAACAATTGAATAAGATAATGAAATGTAATGTTATGAATTATAGCATTTTGAATATGATCTCTATCGTTGCAAGTATGACATTGTATTGTATTAAAACATATTGTTATTGTGGTTTGTACCACTAAGCCTTTGGCTTAGCGCGATTATGGTTCATCGCGCAGGTGACAGGGTAGAACCAGAGAGTTCAGCTAAACCGAGTTGAGTCTAGATTCTGAAGTGTTGATAGTGGGCTTAAAGATCAAAGACAAACTGCCAAACATGTATAAATTTTATGTTTTGTAAATCATGGATTTTGATGCATATGTATTTGTAAATACCGCTATATTTTCCGCTGCGTATCAAATAAATGTTTTATCTATTGTACTTTATAATATGATTTGAATGTTTTAAGTTTTCTTATAATGTTGTTAAATTGAAAGATCGGTTTGCTTATTACAAACTGTAGCACACCTGTATTCGGTATACGTATATTACAGGTGTATGTAGTGTACGCATACGGGGTATAGGGGTGTTACAATTGTTTTGGTATCAGAGCCTAGGTTTGAGATTTTCAACCTAGGTAAATTGTAAGGAAAAAAGAAAATTTTGATTTTAAAATATGATTTTTGAATAAGATACATGTTTTGGTATTGGCAGTCTCTGATCTTTGATGAGGTATATTCTGCTGTGTTTGCAGATATAGGTAGTGATGGCGTCTCAGTCACGTCAGTCTGTAGAAGGTAGTGCTGAGAGTGTAGCTCCTGAAGAGGGTAGAGATGGAGCTATGGTTGAGAGAGCTAGTGAGGCACCTGATCTTGTGCCAGAGAGAGTAGCTACTGATGAGGTTCCACCAGTTTGGCTAAGACATGTGGTAGAATTGTTGAGGCAAGCTCTAGTGCAGCCGCCACCACCACCACAGCCACAAGTGTCGGTGAGGCATTATGATAAATTGAGGAAGTATGGGGCTGAGGATTTCTTTGGCATTACAGATCCTGCAGTAGCTGAGCAGTGGTTGGATAGAGTACAGAGAGTATTTATTCATTTGCAAGCCACTCCTGAAGAGAAGTTTGATTATGCTAGATCCCTTCTGCAGAATGATGCTTATGATTGGTGGAAGACAGTTCCTCATGCCATGGATGATCCACCGACTTTGTTTTATAGTGATTTTCTGAGGGAATTTGAGCAGAAATATACTCCGAGGGAGTATAAAGATGCTAAGAAGATGGAATTTTTAAATCTGAGACAAGATAACCGGACTGTGACAGAGTATGAGGTAGAGTTCATCTGGTTGAGTCACTATGCCGGTGGGATTATTTCTGATGAGATTGACCGGTGTAGGAGATTTGAGTAAGGATTGAGAACCTCTATTATGTGTATTGTTGCTGGTTCCTGGTATCAGGATCTTTCCCAGCTTGTTGCAGCAGGCAGAAGTGTTGAGAGAGCATAGGCTATTGCAGCAGCTGCTACTGAAGAGGAGGCCAGAGTTAGGAGATCTCAATTTGAGGCAGGGTCTTCATCTATAAAGAGAGGCCGAGGAAGTTTTGTTCCGAGAGTCAGTAGGAGCCAGAGGCAGTCGGGTAGGTCAGTTCAGTATCAGAGACAAAGACCGAGACCTACAATTTCTGTAGCTAGTGCTCCGACTCCATTGGTTCAGAGGTCTACTCCACCTACATGTGTCAATTGTGGTAGGATACATGGGGGTGTTTGTTGGAAGATTGGTGGATCAGCTATGTGTTTCAGATGTGGATCACCTGACCATTTCATTAGAGATTGTCCTAAGATGCAGGAGCATAGGCAGGCAAATTCTGCAGTTTCTCGACCTAATGTGAGAGGAGGTCGAAGTGGCAGAGGTTTCAGTAGAGGTGGTCGACCTGGATTTAGTCAGAGAGGAGGCTCTACATCTGGAGGCAGTAGGCCAGATGAAGCTGGGCCATCTTAGCGAGTGTATGTGATGCAGAGGCAGCCAGATGCTTCGGCAGTAATTGCGGGTATATTTTCTTTATTTGGCATTTCAGTTCTTGCTTTGATTGATATAGGATCTACTCATTCATATATAAGTGCATCTATCTTGCCTGTGTCTGAATTGCATTCTGAGTCCTTAGGATTTGATGTCTTGGTGAAAAATCCTTTAGGGCATAGTGTGGTGGTTAGCAAGGTGCACCGAGATAGTTCAGTTGTGGTGCAAGGTAAGGAGTTTTTGGGTGATTTGATTGAAATGCCTTTTAAGGAGTATGATTTGATCTTAGGCATGGATTGGTTGTCTAAGCATGGAGCTGTAGTAGACTATCAAAAGAAGTGTGTTACCTTGAGAACCGGTGATGGTAGAGATGTGATGGTATCTGGTGAGCAGAGACAACTTGCATCCTTGTTTGTATCAGCTTTTGCAGCTAGAAAGTTGATTAGAAAAGGGTGTGATGCTTATCTTGCTCATGTTGTGGATACCAGAGTAGTGGGTTCTCAACTTGAGAGTATACCCACAGTTGCGGAATTCCCAGATGTTTTTCTGGAGGAGTTGCCAGGGTTACCCTCTGAGAGAGAGGTTGAGTTTGGTATCGATTTATTGCCTGGTACCACTCCCATCTCTATTACTCCTTATCGAATGGCACCTGCTGAGTTGAGAGAGTTAAAGGTGCAATTGCAGGAGTTGTTGGATAAAGGGTTTGTTCGCCCTAGTGTTTCTCCATGGGAGCTCCTGTTTTGTTTGTGAAGAAGAAGGATGGTACTTTGAGATTGTGCATTGATTATAGGCAATTAAACAAGGTGACTATCAAGAATAAGTATCCTTTGCCTCGAATTGATGATCTCTTCGATCAGTTGAAGGTAGCAGCAGTGTTTTCCAAGATTGATTTGAGATCAGGGTACCATCAGTTGAGGGTCAGAGAGGAAGATGTTCCTAAGACAGCTTTTCGCATAAGGTATGGGCATTATGAATTTTTGGTGATGCCTTTTGGGTTGACAAATGCACCTACAGCATTTATGGATTTGATGAATAGGGTGTTTAGGCCCTATCTGGATCAGTTTGTGGTGGTCTTTATTGATGATATTTTGGTGTATTCGCGTAATGAAGAGGAACATGATAAGCATCTGCGGATTGTATTGCAGACATTGAGAGAGAAGCAATTGTATGCTAAGCTGTCAAAGTGTGAGTTTTGGATTGATCAAGTGACTTTTCTCGGTCATATAGTGTCAGCAGATGGTATAAGAGTTGATCCGAGTAAAGTTGAGGCTATTTTGAATTGGAGTCCACCAAAGTCTGTGACTGAAGTTAGAAGTTTTTTGGATTTGGCAGGCTATTATCGACGCTTTGTGAAAGGTTTTTCTTTGATAGCTACTCCACTCACCAGATTACTTCGAAAGGGAGTTAGATATGTGTGGATAGATCAGTGTCAAGCTAGTATTGAACAGTTGAAGGAGATGTTGACTCAAGCTCCTATTCTTACTTTGCCTGTGGAAGATAAACCATATGTGATTTACAGTATGCTTCACATAATGGTTTAGGATGTGTTTTGATGCAAGAGGGTAAAGTTATAGCTTATGCTTCTCGGTAGTTGAAGCTGCATGAGTTTAATTATCCGACGCATGATTTGGAGTTAGCAGCTATAGTGTTTGCATTGAAGATTTGGCGACACTATTTGTATGGAGAGAAGTGTTTTATCTACACGGATCATAAGAGTTTGAAATATTTAGGGGTTCAAAGAGAGCTTAATCTTCGACAAAGACGATGGTTGGAATTGATCAAAGACTATGATTGTTTGATTGATTATCATCCTGGTAAGGCGAATGTTGTTGCTGATGCTTTGAGTCAGAAGTCTTTAGCAGGTTTGACTGTTTATTCGCTCTCGTTTCTTGTTGAGTTGAGAGTGTTGCATGCTAGTTTTGAATCATGTGATGATGGTGCGTTGTTGGCTCAGTTGCATTTGAGGCCGATGTTGTTGGATCAGATTAAAGAGGCTCAATTGGTTAATGAGAAAATTCAGAAAGTTGTGTCAGATTGCCAAAATGGAGAGAGTAGAGATTTTTATGTGAGAAGTGATGGTAGCCTTTGGTTCAAGGATAGATTGTGTGTTCCTGATGATGCTAGATTGAGAAAGATTATTTTGGAAGAAGCACATCAATCAATTTTTGCTATGCACCCTGGGAGTACAAAGATGTATCAGGATTTGAAGCCGCATTACTGGTGGTTAGGTATGAAGAGAGATATAGCGGAATTTGTATCCAAATGTCTCACTTGTCAGAGGGTGAAAGCTGAGCATCAAGTTCCAACAGGGTTGCTTCAACCTTTATCAGTGCTTGAATGGAAATGGGAAAGAGTGACAATGGATTTTTTGACTGGTTTGCCATTGACTCAGAAGAAGCATGATGCTATTTGGGTGATTGTTGATCGGTTGACAAAGACAGCTTATTTTTTTCCAGTTAGAATGGACTATTCTCTTGAGAAGTTGGCTGAGCTGTATATCAGTGAGATAGTGAAATTGCATGGATTCCCAATTTCTTTAGTTTCTGATCGAGATCCTCGGTTTACTTCAAGGTTTTGGAAAAGTTTACATAGTGCTTTGGGTTCTTGATTGCACTTTAGCACTGCTTTTCATCCGCAGACAGATGGGCAGTCAGAGAGAGTGATACAAATTTTGGAGGACATATTGAGAAGCTGTGTCATTGATTTCTCTGGAAGTTGGGATAGATGTTTGCCATTGATGAAATTTGCTTACAACAACAGTCATCAATCCAGTATTGGAATGGCACCATATGAGGCATTGTATGGTAGAAGATGCAGAACGCCTCTATGTTGGAATGAAGTTTGAGAAGGCAAATTGGTTGGTCCTAATTTGATTAAAGAAACGGAAGAAAAAGTGAAAATAATTCGGGATCGATTAAAAGCAGCTTCAGATCGGCAAAAATCTTATTCAGATTTGAAGAGGAGAGACATAGAGTTTGATGTTAGAGATAAAGTATTTTTGAAAGTGTCTCCTTGGAAAAAGATTTTGAGATTTGGCAGAAAAGGGAAACTAAGTCCTCGTTTTATTGGACCTTACGAAGTATTAGAAAGAGTTGGACCAGTTGCTTATCAACTTGCTTTACCGCCTGAGTTGGATAGAATTCACAATGTCTTCCATGTTTCTATGCTGAGGAGGTACAAATCAGATCCATCTCATGTTTTGTCGGTTGAATCTATTGAAGTGAGTCCGGATCTGACTTTTGAAGAAGAACCGGTGATTATTTTAGCACATGGAGTGAAAGAGTTTGGACATAAGAAAGTGCCAATTGTTAAGGTTCTTTGGAAGAATCATGGTGGAGAAGAATCAACTTGGGAGAATGAGCAAGCGATGCGAGATCAGTATCCTCAATTGTTTCAGACTTAAGATCAGGTAATTTCGAGGACGAAATTTCTTTTTAGAGGGGGAGAATTGTAATATCCCAAAGTATACCCTAAAGGTTTTGGAATATTTATTATTGTACTTGGATTAAATGTATATGTCTTAGTGGGAAGAGAAAAGAGGTATTGAGGAGAGTGTATATGTTGTATATATTGAGATATATACAACATATACAAGTCAAAAGAAGTGAAAAGTCAAAGAAAGAGTTAATTTTTATTAATTAATTATAAGAAAATTAATTAAGTGGAATTTGAGTGAGTGGAAGTGCATGGAGATATTTTGAATATTTTATTGTTTATTGCTTGGTGGAGATTTAAAGAGATTAAGTGTTTGACTTTGCTTTCTTTGTTTTCTTCTTTCTTGCTTTCTTCTTCGTGGCTCATCTTCTTTTCTTTTCTTTTCTGTTGGCCGACCCTCCATAGCAAGAGAGCAAGAGAGAGATTTGATCTTCCAAACTCAAGATTGAAGGAAGTTTTCAAGTGATCAAGTTGGAAATTTAAGAGTTTCTTCATCCTTGGTAAGTTTTCCACTTGATTCTTTGATTTTCTTTGAGTTTGTGAGTTGAGGTTGTGGTTGATATGTGTTTGTTTGAATTGTGGGGTGTTTGAGAGTATTTGGTTTATTTGATTTTGATGGAAGAACAAGTGTTAGTTTTGAGTTGTGTGCATGTGATGGTTGTGAATTGGTGTTTGATGTATGTTTTGAGTTGTTTTGGTGTTTTTGCAAGTTTGTTATGGTTTTTGGGTGTGTTTAGTTAAGTTGGTTTGGAGTGGATAATGGTGGAAGTAAGAGGTTTGTTGGATGTGAGGTTGTTGTTGCCGGAATTAGGATTTTTGGCCTGACACGCCCATGAGCACGGCCAGGTCTTTGGGTGTGTCAATGGTTCTGTGTTCTTAGATGGGTGACACGATCAGTAACACGCCTATGTTGTTGAACGTGTCATAGCTACTGTGTTGGGGAAGAATTGACATGACCATGAACACGCTCATGTTGTTAGACGTGTCAATGTTTCTGTGAGACATAATGTATTACACTTCCAGTGACACGCCCATGGTTCTGAGCGTGTCAAAGCTTCTGTGTTGTGAGTTTAGGGCACGGTCAGGGACATGCCCGTGTTGTTGAGCGTGTCATGTGTAGAGTTTACCCTAGTTGGTTCTTAGTTTTATTAATTCATGTGTATCTGTAAGTAAGTGTGTATTATTCCTTTTGGATTAGGTTGTGAAGAGATTGAGTTGCCCTAATCCAAGCGTTGAAGGATTCTTGGAAGAGGAAGTGTTTAGATTAGTGTGAGTTGCTTTTGAGGTAAGTACAAACCATAAATTATGGCATGCATTTACATGACATTGAGATTTAAAATATTTGATGGCAAATGTGTTAAACAATGTATTACATAATTGATGAATTGCTTTAATGTGAATTGAGATATGATGACATATGAAGCCATTGTTGTTGGCTATGATAATGCAAATGAAATAATTGGGGCACGGTTGCCTATTTGATTATGGAATATGAAATGAGAAATGAATTGAGAAAGAGATTGATAAAGAGATAAATGAAATAATTGTGTGCTTAATATGTTATTCAATTTTCAGAGTTCTGAGTTTAGCAGCATGCCTATGAATCGCTGGATAGTTGAAAAGACCGGGTCGTAAGCCGAGTCCAGCTGAAAAATGTGAAATATGATGTTTTTAGGGTGAAAAGACTGGGTCGTAAGCCTCAAAAACAGTAATAGTCTAGCCGAGTTGAGGACCAAGATACTAGGGCCCTTGGGTCTAGCCGGGTTGAGGTCCAAGAGACTGGGTCTGTTACACTATCCATGGATAGATATACATATATATATATCGCCTACGGGCTTGATGATTGTGATTATGGACCAAAGCAGTAACTCTGAATTTTGAATAACATATTAGATCCTTTTTGGGCCCATGCTTGTCTTTGTTTCAATGTAAATCATAAATGGTAAAACAATTGAATAAGATAATGAAATGTAATGTTATGAATTATAGCATTTTGAATATGATCTCTATCGTTGCAAGTATGACATTGTATTGCATTAAAACATATTGTTATTGTGGTTTGTACCACTAAGCCTTTGGCTTAGCGCGATTCTAGTTCATAGCGCAGGTGACAGGGTAGAACCAGAGAGTTCAGCTAGACCGAGTTGAGTCTTGATTCTGAAGCGTTGATAGTGGGCTT
The DNA here is from genome assembly GCA_947685225.1 of Garcia nutans. Taxonomy (NCBI): domain Eukaryota; kingdom Viridiplantae; phylum Streptophyta; class Magnoliopsida; order Malpighiales; family Euphorbiaceae; genus Garcia; species Garcia nutans. The sequence goes on along the minus strand of CANTUV010000007.1, from coordinate 21,174,267 downwards.
AAAGATCAAAGACAAACTGCCAAACATGTATAAATTTTATGTTTTGTAAAACATGGATTTTGATGTATATGTATTTATAAATACCGCTATATTTTCCGCTGCGTATCAAATAAATGTTTTATCGATTGTACTTTTTAATATGATTTGAATGTTTTAAGTTTTCTTATAATGTTGTTAAATTGAAAGATCGGTTTGCTTATTACAAACTGTAGCACACCTGTATTCGGTATACGTATATTACAGGTGTATGTAGTGTACGCATACGGGGTATAGGGGTGTTACAGTTCCAAATGTGTTGTTTTGATGCATAAACAAGTATTTTAAAGTCAAATGATGCATTTTGTTAAGTTTTGGAAATGGAATTTTCAAAGAGTTGTGAATTGTTTGATTTTAATATTTAAATCATGTTATTTCATGATATTAGTGATGGAAATAAGCTTGGATTAATAATTGGAATAAGTTGGAATGAAGAACCTTCATTTGTGAAGGTTATGCCATTTTAGGGTTTTGTATAAGAGTGTGTATTTAATTAATGTGAATGATTGAAACTTGTTATAATATGTTTTTAGTAATATAAATAAACTTAAAACACTAATTTAAATGGAATAAAATGGAAGTTAAATGTTAAAGTAAGGAAAGGCTAAATTTTGGGGTTTTGATTAGAATGATGTTTAATTAGGGTTAAATGTTGGAATACCTTAAAATGTGATATTAAAAGATTGTGTTTGATTTCATTTTTAATAGGCATTAAAAGAGGTGAAATGCCCAACCCTAGTGTTGAAGGGCAACTTGGAAGTGAAGTTTTTTGAGAGATTTTTAGCTTGCATTTGAGAGCTTATTGAGGTATGTACAAACTCTTGATAGATGGAATGTGATTGCATTACATTTGGCCTAACACATTTTGGATAGAAAACGTGTTAAGCTACTTGATACATTTAACATTCATGAACATTGTGCTATGACATGTGAGTTGTTGTGTATGCATTATATGCATTATGAAAAGCCATTGTAAATGGCTAAATTGAATAAAATGTGCAGCATGTGAATTATGTGAAAATACCCAAAAATATTTGGGTAATGTGATTTTGATGTGAAATGTCATACATTGTGATGAAATGATGAAATATGATGAATAAAGGTGAATTGACATTGATATGAATGAGAAAATGAGGCAATGTGCCTAGTTGATTATGAGAAAATGAGAAGAGTTGATTAGAAAAAATATGAATTAATTGTGTGCCTAGTATGTTATTTGTTTTATTAGTTTTTGTCATCAAATTGCTATTTATTTATTATGATAATTATTGTTTTCTTCATGCATTTTGGCAGTTTTAATCTGTTTATTTAGTGATTCCATGCAATTTGGTAGTTTTTAATTTATCCTAGTGTTTAGATCATTTTTGTATTAGTTTTTAGTATGATGTTTATGTGTTTTTAGTTAATGTTTCGTTTGATTCTTGTTTAAAGTTTGTTTTAAGTGTTTGTTTTAGGTTAAAGTGCAAAAACTCCCTTGGAAGATCAAAACAAGGAAGGAAGAGCATGAATCAAGCAAGACATGGCCAAGCCAAATCAAGCTTGGCCGTGTCACCTCAAGGAGATTTTAGTAGAACTTAACACGGCTAGGAGACACGGCCAAGCCACTGGCCGTGTCTCACCTAAAGGGCAAAACCGAAGAAACCAAGAGAGAAAGGAAATTTTGGCAGAAGCTGACACTGGCAGGTGACATGGCCACAAGCTTGGCCGTGTCCCATCCTAAGCCAAAGAACAAGGAAGAACCAAAGGAAAGAAACAGAAGCTGACACACCCAGGAGACACGGCCAAGCCACTGGCCGTGTCAATTGACATAGCCACAAGCTTGGCCGTGTCACTCTCATCTCCAAAGAAGCAAAAAAGAGCAAGGAGAAACAGAAGCTGACACACCCAGGTGACACGGCCAAGCCACTGGCCGTGTCACATGACACGGCCACAGGCTTGGCCGTGTCACTCCATGAGACCAAAGAAAGAAAGAAAGCATGGATTTTTAGCCAAGGGATTTGTATAAATGGTTAAGATTAGGGCAAGAGGAGGGTGACACATTCTTTGAGCTGTTCTATACATTTTTTTTCCAATCGTTCTTTACTTTTCTTTGAGAGTTTTTCTCTAAAATAATAAAACCATAGAAGATTGATTTCACTTTCATTCAAACACTCTAGATTAAATTAGTCTTAGCCATTGCATTATTCTTTTAGCAAATATATGAGCAAGAGATTCTTCAGAAGCCAAAGGAAGATTGTAATTGGGTTTTGTTCTTTAACTCTATCTCCTAAGTTTCATTGAAATTGTATTTATGAATTCTCTAATGTCTAAATTAATTTCTTTGAATTTTAATGAGATGAATTTGTTTCATAGCATTACTATGAACTAATTTTGATATAGTCTAGGGTTTGTATGGATCTACTATGATTGTATAAAATGGTTATTGCTCTTAACTGATTTATTTATTTTATCTTTAATTGAATGGAATAAGGTTAATATATAATTGATTGGCCACCATTTATGTGTTTTAGGTATTTAGATGAAGGATTGAGAAATGAAATCTAATACTGGAATAATTTAATTCGGGACTTAGGTGAATTAGAAATATAAATCTAGGGAAAAGATCATTTTGATTGCAGTAAGATTAATTGAAAAAGGTTTGAATGCGAGAGCTTATTTCCTTGATTTGATTAATTAAGTTGCTTGAAATCTGATCTTTGAAATTAAATCAGTTGAGAGGAATAGTCGTACATACAATAAATTAGTATTGAAGTGCAAAGCCTAGACTTTTCTATTAAGTGAATCAATATATTTGTTTAGTTTTCTTTCATTATTATAAATTCAATTCCTTTCTGTTTTCGTTAGTTGTTCAGCAATTTAATTTTATAAATCAAAAACTATTAATTGATAATTTGTTTATTACGATTTGATAAATAATTAGCTTATCTAGCTTCCTTGTGAGACAACCTTGAGGTGTTCACCGAAATACTACAACAGCCTAGTATACTTGCGAGTGTAGCTTTAGTAGTGTTTATTAGAGAGCAACAAGTTTTTGGCGCCATTGCCGGGGAAGCTAATTGGCATAATTGTTTATCAGTCATATAAATATTTTAAATTATTTTTCATTGTTTATATTTTATTTTATTTTTCTTTTACTATAAATAATTCCTTCTTTCAGAATTTTGTTTTATGCAAGGTAGGAGATCACTTGGAGCAGAGCTTTGCCCATTTATTTCAGAAATTTAAAGAGTGAAAAGGTGCGGAGAAGAGTTTGAATTGTATATCGGGTTTGATACAGAGGAGGAATTTTCTAATTTTGAGTCGGATACTACACAATCTACCAATATGGGAGACGAGAGGCAAAGAACTATAAGGGATTTTGCCAGACCTGTCATTGGGACTTCCACCTCATGTATAAGATTGACAAATGCAACAAGAAATTATGAGTTGAAGAATATCCATTACAACATGCTGCCATCATTTTGTGGAGTTCCGAATGAGGATCCTTTGAATTTTATCCGGGATTTCTACTCCACCCTCAACACATTTCCATTGGGAGGACTAACAGAAGACCAGTTGAGGATGAGGTGTTTTTCGTACACATTAAAGGATAGGGCAAAAAGCTGGCTTATGATGTTGCCTAAAAATTCTTTGACAACTTGGGAGCAAGTATATAACAAGTTTATGGGAAAATTTTACTCACATCAGAAGATAGCTGAATTAAGAGGAAAAATAGCCACATTTGCTCAATTGGATGGAGAGCCATTTCATGAGGCTTGGGACAGGTTTAAGATGTTGTTGATCCAGTGTCCACACCATCACTACCCAATTCAATTGCTGAATCAGTTTTTCTACGATGGACTAACCCAGCAATTTCAAAATATTGTTAATAATGTAGCTAAGGGAGCTATGGGAGAAAAGACAATAGAAGAGACTTATGAAATCTTTGAAATGTTGGGAGCTAATTCCCAATAAAAAAGTGTAAGAGGACAAAGTAAAGGGGTAAATCAAGTGGAAGCCAACAGTGAGATGGTCAATCAGATAGCTGAATTGACAAGACAAGTGCAGATGCTGAACATGAAGAACAATTCTTTTTCATCCACTCAATAAGTGTGTGGAATTTGTGGAACTTTTGGGCATGGAGCAAATATATGCCCCTTTGTGTATGAGTCTTATGGAAATGAGGCTGAGCAAGTTAACACTATGGAGGGATATCAACCAAGGGCTCGAAATGATCCTTACTCAAACACTTACAATCCTGGTTGGCGAAATCATCCAAACTTTTCGTGGGTAGCAAACAATTCCCAACAACCTTTCCATTTGCTCCAAAGACAAAATCAACCGCTAAGGCAATCTTCAAATCAAGGGCAGCCTAAGAGAGGCAGTTTGGAGGATAGTTTACATGCTTTTATCCAAGTCAGTACCAAGAATCAAGAGATGAATAACAAAAGGTTTGATTCATTGGAAGCATCTTTCAAGAAAGTGGAGACCCAAGTGGGACAACTTGCACAACAGATGTAGATTCAACAAAAAAGAAAATTTTTGAGTCAACCTGAGCAAGCACAAGCAATGACTGTTCTTAGAAGAGGCAAGGTAATAAATAATGGTGTTGAAAATAATTCTGTGAATGCAGGTGATCAAGAAAACAAAAAGGAAGGAGAACCAGAGGACAAGGGTGATGGAGAAAAATCAATGGAGCAATCTCCTTCAGCAGATTTACAAAAGGCAAGTAATCCTTACCAGCCACCTATACCATTCCCCAGCAGATTGAAGAATGATAAACAAGATAAGTAATTTTTAGATATCTTCAACATGTTGTCTAAGGTAAGTATTAACTTACCTTTACTTGAAGCAATAAAGAATATGCAGCTTATGCCAAATTCTTCAAAGAATTGAACACCAAGAAAAAGAGGTATGAGCCAAATGAAAAGGTGATAGTATCAGAGGTAGCTAGTGCTATTTTGCAACATAAACTACCTCCGAAGCTAAAGGATCCTGGCAGTTTCATAATTAAAATTACTATGGGTAATGGAAAGGGGACTAATGGCATGTGTGATTTAGGAGCCAGTGTCAATTTGATGCCTTACTCTGTGTATCTTGAATTAGAACTTGGGGAACTTAAACCTACTAAAATGGTCTTGCAATTAGCTGATAGATATCTTAGATTCCCGAAAGGAGTTATAGAAGATGTGTTAGTTAAGGTTGGTGGGTTGATAGTGCCCGTTGATTTTATAGTTCTTGACATGGAAGGAGATAACCCTACACCATCAGCACACAATATTCTACTGGGTAGGCCTTTTATGGCTACGACCAACACCTTGATTAATGTTAAAAATGGTAAATTGTCAATGACTGTATTGGGACAAACGGTTGAATTTTCAATTTTTAACACTTCTCCTATTCCTACAACTGCATTATATAAGGATTGTTCTTTAATTGATTGTATTGACATAGTTGTTTCATATTTTTTCTTGCAAAAAGGTTCTTCGGATAAATTGGAGCTGGCACTGACCTTAGATCGTAACTTGGATATTTTTGACTCAGAAGTAGCCAGTTGCCTTGATATATTAGAAAGTGCTAAAATAGAGGAATTTAAAGAGGAACCACCATTTGAGCTCCCCTCAATCCAAAAAAGAAGAGAATAATCCTTCACTTAAGTTAGAGCTAAAAGAGTTGCCTAAAAACCTGAAGTATGTGTTTTTAGGAGATCACGACACCTTACCTGTGATAATTTCTAGCGAACTTAGTGAAAGGTAAGAGATGAGGTTGGTGAGTGAATTAAAAAGATTGAAAAGAGCTATAGGATGGGGGTTGAGTGATATCAAAGGTATTAGCCCTTCAATGTGCATGCATAGAATTATCTTAGAAGAGGGAGCTAAACCAATGAGAGAGACCCAAAGGCGCCTTAACCCAAACATGAGTGAAGTGGTTAAGAAGGAAGTGCTTAAATTGCTTGATGAAGGAGTGATATACCCAATAGCCAATAGTGAGTGGGTTAGCCTAGTACATGTAGTGCCTAAGAAATTAGGAATCACTGTGGTAAAAAATGAAAAGAATGAATTAATTCCTACTAGGACTACCACTGGGTGGAGAATGTGTATAGACTATAGGAAGTTAAATAATGCCACAAAGAAAGATCATTTCCCTCTTCCTTTTATTGATCAAATGTTGGATAAAGTTTCTGGACACTCACACTATTGCTTTTTGGATGGACTTTCAGGTTATCATCAGGTGCCGATAGCACCAGAGGATCAATCCAAGACCACTTTTACTTGCCCTTTTGGGACTTTTGCATTTCGGCGTATGCCCTTTGGCTTGTGCAATGTGCCTGCAACTTTTCAGAGATGCATGATGTCTATTTTCACGGACATGATAGATGACTTTATTGAGGTATTTATGGATGATTTTTCTGTTTTTGGTGACTCTTTTGATAATTGCCTCAATAAACTTATTCTTGTGCTTGAAAGATGCATTGAATGTAATCTCACTTTGAGTTGGAAAAAAAGTCATTTCATGGTTACTCACGGTATTGTGTTAGGCCATATTGTGTCTAGTAAGGGGATTGAGGAGGATAAAGCTAAGGTAGAGTTGATTGCTAAGTTACCCCCACCTACCTCTGTTAAGGGAATAAGAAGCTTTCTAGGGCATGCAGGTTTTTACCGGAGGTTTATTAAAGATTTTTCTAAAATAAGCCAACCATTGTGTCATTTGCTTGGAAAAGATGTTCCATTTGTATTTACTGCACAATGCATGCAAGCTTTCAATTCCCTTAAAGAAAAATTATCCAGCGCACCGATAATTGTAGCTCCTGTTTGGTCCTTACCTTTTGAAATTATGTGTGATGCATCCAACCATGCAGTAGGAGCTGTCCTTGGGCAAAGGGTTGAGAAATTTTTTAGAGTGATTTATTATGCTAGCTTAACCCTAAATAGCACACAAGTTAATTACATAACAACTGAAAAAGAAATGCTAGCTGTTGTTTTTGCCTTAGATAAGTTTAGAGCATATTTGATTGGGTCTAAAATTATTGTGCATTCAGATCACGCAGCTTTAAAATATCTTTTGTCCAAACAACATGCTAAACCTCGCTTAATTAGATGGGTGCTATTATTGCAAGAATTTGATTTTCAAATCAAGGATACTAAGGGAAGTGAAAATGTTGTAGCTGATCATTTATCTAGGTTACCTTCCTTTGATGAAAATCTTGCATCTGGTAGCGTTCATAGAAATTTAGAAGCATTTCTTGATGAACAGTTGTTTGCGGTAATGAATTCACCATGGTTTGCAGATATTGCTAACTATCTTGCTTGTGGTATTTTACATTCTGACATGTCATTTTAGGAAAAGAAAAGGTTTTTGCACATGAGTAAATTCTATTTCTGGGATGAACCTTACCTATTCCGGATATGCAAAGATGAGATAGTTCGCAGGTGTGTAGCTGAGGAAGAACAACTTAGTGTTCTTCAATTTTGTCATGACCTTCACTGCGGTGGTCATTTTGGAGGGATAAAGACTGCCGAAAAAGTGCTTCAAAGTGGATTTTATTGGCCTACTTTATTCAAAGATGCTCAAGAATATTATAACCATTGTGACCACTATCAAAGAGTAGGTAATATTGGGAGGAGGAATGAAATGTCCCTTCAATCTTATATTGTGGTTGAACTGTTTGATGTTTGGGGAATAGACTTCATGGGTCCTTTTTCCAATTCCTTTGGTTATGAATACATATTGGTTGCTGTTGATTATGTTTCAAAATGGGTGGAGGCAATCCCCACCCGAACTAATGATGCTAATGTGGTTGTTAAATTGTGAAGGAATACATTTTTAGCAGATTTGGCATGCCAAGAGTGATAGTCAGTGATGGGGGAAGTCATTTCTGCAACAACCTTTTTGAGAAGTTAATGCACAAGTCGGGTGTGAAACACAAAGTGGCGACCCCATACCATCCACAGACTTCAGGACATGTTGAGACATCCAACAAGCAAATCAAAGGAATTTTGGAAAATACAGTCAACTCATCAAGGAAGGATTGGGCAAGTAGATTGAATGACGCATTGTGGGCATATCGAACTGCTTTCAAGACTCCCTTGGGTATGAGTCCATACCGATTAGTTTTTGGTAAGGCTTGTCATTTACCAGTGGAGTTAGAGCACAAGGCGTATTGGGCAATTAAGACTCTGAATTTAGATTTGGACAAGGCAAAGAGAGAACATTTTTTGCAAATTTCGGAGTTAGATGAACTAAGGAACGAGGCATATGAGAGTTTGAGGATTTATAAGGACCGTACTAAAGCACTTCATGATCGAATTTTAGTACGAAAGACATTGAGCCTAGGTATGAAGGTCTTGCTTTTCAATTCTCATCTCCGACTATTTCCAAGAAAACTCAAGTCTCGATGGAGCAGTCCTTTTGAGATAACTCAGGTATATCCTTCTGGTGCTATAGAATTACTTAACTCTCGAATGAATGAAACTTTTAAAGTAAATGGACAGAGAGTTAAACCATATAATGAGGGGTTCCAAGAAGTAAGGATTGTCGATAGTACTTTGATCTACGATCCTTAATTCTTGCAGTAACGTCTAGCTAAGACGATGTTAAAGAAGCGCTCGATGGGAGGCAACCCATTGTTATTGTTTTTAGCATTTTAGTTTAGTATATTCAGTTTATTTATTTATTTTCCCTTCTATTTTTCTTTAAGGCTTGATGGTTTGGAGATTGGAAGTGTTTTTATTCTTGCAGAGAACAGGCCAGGAGCATTGAGTTTAATTAATAAAAGGAGGGCCATCCAGTTCCAACTTTCCTTGATCGCATGTTTATGCTGAAATCGTGGTATTTACTTTAGTTGTTTTCTTTCATGTTGATTATTTGTACGAAAGCTTCACTATGCGTGACAGAAAAGAGGTTCTTTCTATCTTTTCTTTTGTTTACATTGAGGACAATGTAACTCATAAGTGTGGGGTAATTTTAAGCTTTTCTTTAATTTTTGTTTTGTTTGTGAGTTATATTGTGCATTTTTCTTGGCATAATTGATGGAAACTTATTTTCATGGCATAATTTTTGGAAACTTATTGACTTTTCTGTAATTCTAGCATTATATTTGAGCCTTTAGTATCAGCATAGAGATTAGCATTTGAATTCATTCAGGATCAATTTTCACGTTCTGCAATTCATGACATATAAATCTCTGAGAACCCACCCTTTGTGAGTTTTGAGCCTCATAGATTGAATATTATTATCAATCGATTTTCTTTTTTTAAGTGTGCACCTTCATGATTTTGTATCTCTAGAGCTTGCTTTTGCATACTAATTAAACTCACATTATGATTTCATCTCAAGTTTTAAAATGATGAAGGCAACTTAGGATTACCCCCTTCAGCATAAAAAGACCTCCCTTAATTATGAATTCCTTAGTGAGCCAAGTTGAGTCTTTGACCTTTTCTTGATTGATTAACACAATTCACAACTCAACATTTTCCTATTATTATTATACCTTCATTAAGGAATGGAGTTTCTTATGATATGACAATATGAGTGGTTTAATTGATAAGTATGGGGTAAACATTATTCAATTTCCAGAGTTTTGTGTTTGGGGGCATGCCTATGAGGTTATCCTCATTATTTTCCTTCGGGGCTAGACGCTATGTGTTATTGATTTATGATTTGCCTTTATGATTTGCTTTCGGAGCTAGACACTTAGTATCAATTTGGCCAAAAATGATAACTCCGGGATTTGAATAATGTATTAGTTTGTTTGGGCCCATGCTTGTGCATGTGTTTATGTGAATTATAAAAAGATGAAAAATTATGTTATAAAATGGAATTGAATGCCTCATTTTGACATAGCATATAAATGCATTATGCATTGGCATTATTTTTAAGTTTTTTATTATTATCAAAGTTTGTATTGTTAGGCTTTTAGCTTAGCGTGATTGTAATTCATCGCACATGTGACAGGGGTGATCCGTTTGAGCCTGAGAGTTCTTCTAGATTGGGTCGGGTTTAGATTTAAGGTTGCTTGTTGAGTTGATTTTGGGTACATCAAGATTAGAGCCATTTGCCATCTTGTATATATTTTATATTATAGTACTTATGATATTATGTGTATTATTCTATGTTTTCAGAGTATACATTATAAATTATAAAGTACATTTTGGATAAATTGTATAAGGTGAGTTTTTATGTGTTTTTGATATATATAAATATGTATAAATGTTTTGAGAAAATGTGGAGAAATTGAGAAGTTGAGGTGGAAATGTTTGATTTGTTTTATTGGAAGTGTTTTTATGCAGGTTGTGTAACTGTTGAAAATTTGGGATGTCTAAATTACAGACAAAACCCTGGAAATTTTTTTTCAGAAATTTTCATATAAAATACTTATTTTGAAACCTAAAAGTTATAAAGAATATTTTATTTGTTATTTAAATATACATTTTAAAGTATTTGAAATTTTAAACTGGAAAAGTGAAAATTTTTAGTAAACCAGATTGTGACATTTTTATACCATATTTGCATTTTTTACATATATTGGTTGTATGTATTATACATATATAGGGTATAAGGGTGTTACATTTATTTTGGTATCAGAGCCTAGGTTAGAGGTTCTTGACCTATGTTGTTTTTTAGAGAGAGAAAATAGGAATTTTAAATATGGTTTTCAATTGTGATACATGTATTAGCACTGGCATTCTCTAATCTCTGATATAGCAATTTTCTACTGTATTTGCAAATATAGATAGTTAAGACATCTTGGATGCACCAGTCTGCAAAGGGTAGTGCAGAGAGTGTAGCTCCTGATGAGGGTAGAGTTGGAGCTAGAGCTTAGTCTGCTGGAGAGGTGTCAACTTCTGTTCCTATTAGACCAGCAGGTGAGGAGGTTCCACAGGGCTGAGTATGACAAATAGTGGAGTTGTTGAGACAAGCTTTGGTTCAACAGCCGTAGCCGCCCCCACAGCCTCAGCCACAACAGTAGTTACTGACACGGAAGCATGACAAGCTGAGGAAATTTGGAGCCATAGATTTTGTTTGAACTATATACCCGGTTGTAGCAGAGCAGTTGCTGGATAGGGTCCAGAGAGTTTTCATTTATCTACAGGCTAGTCTAGAAGAGAAGTTTGATTATGCTAGATCTCTTCTGCAGGGGGATGCATATGAGTGGTGGAAGATGATTCCCCATGGAATAGTTGATCTACCAGTTCTAACTTATGCCGATTTCCTGTAGGAATTTGAGAAGAAGTATACTCCTAGGGAGTATAAGGATGCCAAGAAGATGGTTACGAACTCAATACAATCTCTCTCCATGGTCAACCGGTAGTAACCTTGTCGAATAATCTTCTTAACTAGGGCCAGACCACTCATGTGGGACCGCAACTTTCTGTATGTATTTCTGACATGATAAGCTCCACTTCAGGCTTGCTTAAACATCTCAAATGCACCCCCATCAGGCCATCTTCGATATAACTCCCCATGGAATGTGACGTATTGTAAAGACCACCGCCTTATGGCTCTTCTTTCTTTCTTTGTTGCCCTCGATGGGTATTCTCTTTCCTCCAAAAATTGCCTTATAGTATCATACCATGCATCATGTTCTGTATCAGTTTCCATGATTGTCTCATATTCATAACAACGACTTGATGAACGGGTCAAAAGCAGAGGTTTAAGGAATAAACTGACAAGATCTTCCCATACCGAAGCCATTGTGGCTAGGGCATTAGCCATCTCATTTTATTCTCTTGATGGGTGTATAAATCTACACTACTTAAAGTTCTTCTTCATCATGGTCAAGTAATGGTTGTATGGTTTTAATTTTTCCTCTTTCAATTCCCACTCTCCATTTACTTGGGATACTACTAGCAATGAATCGCCAAAAACTTCCACCTTATCCACCTTCATAATCATTAGGGTTTCTAAACCGAAAATACAAGCTTCGTACTCCACCATATTATTGGTTGCCCTAAATTTCAACTTTTTGGCTAAAGGGATAAGTTCCCCTTTGGGCGATTCTAGTATAACTCCCAAACATGCTCCTTTCCTATTTACTGCTCCATCAAAATACATTTTCCACCCTTGTACTTCAATTGCCTCTAAATATTCATATGGAAATTCCAAGATTACCTCTTCGCTTTCTGGTAATGGTTGTTGGGCCAGGAATTCTACCACTGCTCTACCTTTGATTGTTTTCTTGGTTACATATTCAATCTCAAATTCTTCCAATATTATTAATCGTCGACCATATTTCCCAATCAAAGAGGGTGTCTCCCTTAAGTATTTCATTGGGTCCAACCTAGAAATTGCTTGCACACTATACAATTGAAAGTAATGTCGCAACTTCTTAGAAGACCAAACCACGGCTATACAGGTCTTTTCAATGATACTATACTTAATTTCATAAGGTGGGAGCTTTCTACTCAAATAGTAAACTGCATGCTCAATCCCTGCCTCATCTGCTTGGGCTAGCATGGCTCCTATTGACTCTTTTTCTACTGCTAAGTATAGTAATAGAGGTTTGCTGGGTTTAGGTGGTTTTAAAATAGGTGGATTCAACAAATACTCTTTTATTCGCTCAAAGGCCTTTTGACACTCTTCATTCCACAGGACTAACTAATTCTTTTTAAGCAATTTGAAGATAGTCTCACAAATTGTTGTGAGTTTTGCTATGAATCTGCTAATGTATTGCAATTTTCCAATGAATCCCCGAACTTCTTTCTCCGTCTTTGGGGCTGGCATATCCTTGATTGCTTTAACTTTGTCAGGATCAATCTCAATGCCATTCGGACCAATCACATGTCCCAATAATTTACCTGAAGTAACATCGAACACACATTTCTTCAGGTTTAATCTTAGCTTATATTTCAATGCTCTATCGAAGAATAATTCTAAGTTTTGGAAATGTTGTTCCCTTGTATCCGATTTCACCATCATATCATCAACATATACTTCAATTGCATCATGTCATGAAATAGTGTGGTGGCCATCCTTTGATAGGTTGCTCCAACATTCTTTAAACCGAGCGGCATCACCCTATAACAAAATATGCCCCATGTAGTAATGAAAGCATTTTTGGCTTTATCCTCTTGGGCTATTAACACTTGGCTGTATCCGAAAAATCCATCTATAAATGAGTGTAGCACACTAGAGGCTGCACTATCAATGAGAACATCTATATGGGGTAAAGGAAAATCATCTTTAGGGAAAGCCTTGTTCAAATCTCTATAGTTAACACAGACCCTTATTCTTCCATCTTTCTTTGGCATGGGTACTATGTTGGCTAGCCAATCTGGATATTCTATCACTTCAAGGAACGTCACTTGTATTTGTTTAGTGACCTCTTTTTTAACCAATTCAACCCGCTCAGGTCTTAATCTCCTAAGCTTTTGTTTGACAGGTTTCATGTGAGTGTAAGTAGGAATAAGATGTTCGGCTATGTCTCGATCTATTCCAGGCATATCCTCATAAGACCAAGAAAACACCTTTTGATATTTCCTGAATATTTTTTCAAATCTCTCTCTCTCATCAGGAGTAAGGTTGGATGTTATGCTAATGTTTTTAGGATTTTTGGTTGTTCTCAAATTTAATAATTGTGTGTTAACAGATATTAATATTAAAGATGCCCATGTAACTGCTATTTGAATGTATGCAACCATTAGGAGAAACATCACACAAGTAAGCAAAATTAGACTTTATTGCATTGATTTTGGAAAAGAAAACATCATCATCCTCATACAAAGCAGAAAAATTAAAATCAAAATCAAAATCATTGTTCTCAAAATCATAAGGCAGAATGTCTTCAAACTTTTCTTCAACCAAGGCAGGAATCTCCTCCGGAGTCTTCTCGGCTTTCAAGACAGTTTCCTTGTCTTCCAGATTGGATTCTTTATTGGTTGGCAGGGTGAGCTCTTTCTTCACTTGCTTCACTAGCTCGGCAACATCTGCAAAAATTTTAAAACCTGGGATCAACTTTCCCATGAACATGATTGGCTCTGGCTTTCCTTTGAGTGGTCCCATGTCTGGAGCTTTAACAAAGATCTCTTCAAGTGATGGGAAGCTCATCTTCTCACTCTTCTTTGGCTAGACATTGTTGTCTTCATCATATCCCAACCCCTTCTTAGAAGTTTGAGTTCTAAAATCTAGCAGCTTTGTCAAACCGGCCTGACCCTTTCCAAGACTAGCTCCGGGAAAGTAGTTCATGCTCTTCATCATATTCAAGACTTTGGAGTCCATTACTTCATTATCAAAAATTGCAGCTACTTGAAAACCATTGAGAGGCGTCTCAATCATTAGAGCTTTAACAATATCATTATCTTCAGCCTTGATGACCACTGTCTCATCTCTGTTAGGAAACTTGATCTTTTGATGAAGGGTGGAAGGAACTCCACCAAAAGGGAGAAAACCATGGTCATCCCAAGAGTAAGGAAAAGGTAACAGGTATGTCCAAAATAACAAATTCAACAATAGATTCAATTGGACCAACCTTGACAGCAGCTTTGAAAGTTCCTTCGGCGTGTCTCTTAGTGTTGTCGTAAGCTCGAATTGTTACCTCGGTCGGGTTTAGATCCCTTATTGACATCGCTAGCTTTGGTAATATTTTAAGTTGTCAAACATTTATGGTGGACCCATCATCGACCATCACACATGGAGTCCTTTTCCCTTTGATTTCTATTTTGATAAAGAGAGGGCGGATGTGATCTCTCCCCTCTTCCGGTAAATCCGCATCTGAGAAAGAAATCGCTCCCATATTAACTCTGCTCTTCTCTTGAATATCTTCACATTTCATTACTCCTCCAATTTTTATGAAGTTGATCAGCTCCTCCGGTGTTGTGGAGGTAGAGATTGGCATGCTAGCTAAGGCCTTGGCCATAATTTCTCGGTGCTTTTTAGAAGTAGCCAATAGGTCCCAAATGCTAACACTTGCTTGGGTTCTTTTCAATTGTTTGAGTACAGCATCATCTTCCTCTTCTTTATTTCCTACTTCAACTTCCTTTCCCTTATTCATTTCTACCTCCTTAGGCGGTGGCCTTGTATAAGGCTTACCGGATCTAGTGTTCATTACTTCATCTTCTTCGGGCTCGGACCAAGTCCATTCCTCCTTCTTGGATACAAGATCATCATCACTATCGCTTGAATCCCAAAACCCATTAACAACACAAATTTTTACTTCTTTACCCACTATAGCTTGTTTAATTTTGCCAAATACCTCTTCTTCTTTGGTTGCTTCTCCACCCACGTCTTGAAAAGAAGACATGACAAAATCTTCATGCAAACCTCCTCCAATCATGAAGGTTGCCGGCGGTGGTACCCTATTGAACTTTGGTAATGGGTTATCTTTAGTGTTTGGCTTATTGGTCTCGGGCTGCTTCCCACTGTCAATTAGATTTTGGATCTCATGTCTCAACCTCACACATCTATCCATGTCATGCCTTTGCATTTGAAGAAACTGACAATATGCTTTGGTGTCGAAATTAGGTGGGAGAGGGTTAGGCAAAGGATGATGATTTAAGAGTTGTAGCAATCCCTTTCTTTGAAGCTTATTGAGAACCTAAGACATCGGTTTCCCCAATTTTGAAAACTGTCTCCTTGTTCCTTGGCTAGTAGTGTTAACACCAACTGCCTTTTCCATGCTTTGGCTACCACACTGATAGTTTCCTTTCTCGTTCCTTCTTGTTGAAAAACGGTTCTTCTCTCTCTCCCATTCTTCAATTTGCAAACTAGCTTGGAGAAGGTCTTTGAAATCACGGATGAGTGTATGAGACATCCTTTCACGAAGACTAGGCAACACCCCTCTCACAATCATCCTTATTTGATCGGATTCATCGGGCCTCTTCTTGAGCAAAGCGGCCTTGTTTCTCCATCTCTTCACATAATCAACAAAATTCTCATTCGACCTTTGCCTAATGGACTCCACTTCCATTAAGGTAATTTCCATATTGGCATTATATCCATATTGCTGGATGAAGGCCTTGTATAGCAAATACCAACTCTTTTGCATTCCATCATCTAAGACATTGAACCAATTTTGGACAACAGGGTCCAATGAGAGCATGAAGTACCTTAGAGTTTTAGCCTTAGTAGCTTAGGCAGACTGCATGGCAGTGATATACTGCTTCACATGAAGATGAGGATTTTCGGTTCCATCAAACTTCGCGAAAGATGGCATCTTGAACTTGTACGGAACTTCTTCATCTGGCTCAAATAATTTGTCAAGTCTAGAAATTTCTTTGGTTTTTAGTTTCTTCTCAAATTTCTTTTTTAAGTCTGCAATCATCTTTTCAACATCAGAAGTTTTAGTTTTCTCCATATCTGATCTTTCAACAATATTCGGTTCTTTCTTCTTGTTTTGAGCATCTTGGTAGTATTGAGCCCAATCATCATCATCATCAATCATCACCTTTTCATCATCAAAAAGCACTTCACCAACTTTAGTCTTCCCTTTGTCCTTTGGCTTCTTAGTGCTAGCAATACTTCAGCGTGATTTCTAAAATTACAATCAATTAGTTCTTCATGGTCTCAGCTAGGGCCTCTTTTATTTCTTTCATTTTGGCATTAAGGGCTTCATCCACCATTCTTTGAATTTGTTCGGGATCCATTGTTTTTGTTGAGCAAGCGATTGAGTCATTGCTAGATTCTTCATCTCCGGCGTAGGTCGGATTGTCATAAGCTTTTGAGCTATCGTAATCCAGGGCTGTGAGCCAGAAAGGATTAATGATATGAGATGCAAATGTATGCAAGTATGCATAATCAATCAACAAACAAAGATAATTAAGACGTTCCTTCCAACCATATAACATCCACACACGAATGGCGAGTCTCTTTTCCTAGGTATATGGTTAATAAAATACCAACATGGGGTATCTTATTTTCTCATATTTCCCTCAGACATTTCAATCATTAGTTGTATTTTCAAAAATGGAAATCAATTTAGGATAATTCCCATTAATTAGGTTTTAATCCATTCAACCAACTAATGTAGCTTTTATGATATATTGGATTAAAACTAAATTAAGAGGTTTATTATAAATAGATTTCTCAGTTGAAAAAAGTAACTAATGATTCATGCCAAAAACAAGCCCATGATTAATTATTCTTAGTATAAACTAGGCTCACAATTAATTTTTTGTATTTCGTAATTAACCTAAATAATTTGCAAGCTCTTTGTAAAAATAATTTTATTTCTAAGCCCGTTGTAAAAAGATTTTAGAAAAAATGGATTTTGGGTTTAGTATTTGGGCCATAGCAAATGTAACACCCCAATACTCCATATAAATACTATACATATACCTAGTATACATACAGTAAGTATTTCAAGTATAAGGATGCCACTTTTCTTTTTACCATTCAATACCTGTAACAAAATTCAAACCATAATAGGTCAATTTAAAGAACACTTACAAATTATTGTCTTTATCAAAACTTCATTTATACATATAATATAACATACTTAAAGTGGATACATGTATGCATTACCCTCTAGTTGGTCTCGACAAAATTTTACTCTTCTCGTGGCATACCAAAAGACTTCATGTCTTCCACCAAGCTACCTGTGCGATAATACATCCGCGCTAAGCTCGAAAGCTTAGTAGTACAAATATAAAATACAAACATATATCATGGAAACACTAACATATAAAGATATCTCAATTCCATATTTTTTAGTTCTTATTAAGTTTATCCCTATTCATTTGCACCTTTCATATCTTTCAACTAATCTCACATCTTATACACATATAAACATAGCATTTCTACCAAGTCCAACCCATCACTAATATTCACAATCAACATCTCAATACACACATTATACATCATACCTATCACAAGTCACATTTCCAATTAAGACAATCATTGTCATCAACCACAATTCATCAATTGAATTCACAATCAATGCTAATATACACATTATACATCATACCAATCATAACATTTCTTTATTCACAATTCAACATTAATGATTCATCACTAGTGCTCATAATCAATATTTCAACGCACATATTACATATCATCAATCACATGTCCAATGAAATATACCAAAGATTTCATTATCCATTTCTTTCAACATTTGTATATCACATTGACAACAAAGACAGACTCGGGCCCAACAGACACCACTATGTTATTCAGAGTTCAGAGTTACTGCTTTGGTCTATAATCATAATCATCAAGCCCGTAGGCATCATATATCAATATTTCTATCCATGGATAGTGTAATAGACCCAGTCTCTTGGACCATCAACTCATCATGAGAAGATCCTCAACCCGGCAAGACTGTTACCAATCATATATTTCATATTCACAATTCTCATAGTGTAACAGACCCAGTCTCTTGGACCTCAATTCAACTCAATTTGAAGAGATCCTCAACCCGGCAAGACTGTTACCTTTTTCATTTTATAGGCATGCCTCCAAACCCAGAACTCTGAAAACTGAATAACACATTAAACACATATTTCACTTATTGTTTCATTATCAATTTCAATCTCAATGTTCATTATCATCTAGGCAAACATGCCTTATTTCTTTCAATTAGATCATCATAGCCAATCACAATGGCTTCACAACATATCATATCTCAATCCATATGATACATATAACATCAGTGCTATAACATTACAAAGTACCTTATTCATATAGCACAATACAATTCATAAGATTCATAATACACAAATCATAGTATTGTTCATATAGTATCATGTGCATCATCATTATAATACTCAACATCAATTACATTAACCAAATGAACATATCATTATTCAATCACATGATTCACATTATACATATAGCATCATTGCTATAACATTACAAAGTACATTAAAGTAATTCTTCATAAAAATGTTTATCATAATAAATTTGCATAGCTCATACCTTGTTGAATGATCCTCTTCTCTTTCACACTATACAAGTCACATTAGATTAACAATGTAATAATTTACCTAATATTATTTAATTATACTCAATCAATTGTATTCTCATACATTAATATTCATCAAATCATTCACATCTTTCATTTTCCCATAACACAATTATATATATACATATCATTAATGATATAAACACATCAAAATACATTAGTGATATGCATTAACAATGCAATCATGCAACATTGGTACTTACCTTAATAACATTTCACACCACTCTAAACTCTTCTCCACTCAATAGTTCTTCACTTCACAAATTAGGGCAATTCAACCTCTTCACAACCAAGATGATAAAATTCCTTGAAATCCAACTTAGCTACTTGAAATCTCTCTCAACTTTGGAGCTTAAAATCATCAAAACCTTTCTTTGTTCTTTTGTTTTTCTTTGCCAATGAAGGAGCCGGCCAACACAAGGAGAAGAAGAAGAAATGATGAAGAAAACACAAAGTCCACATGCATTAAATACTCATCCAAAAGAAAATTACTATAATGCCCTCATCCATTTAACTAAACTTTTGTCACATATATACCCATATAGGTAATTTCACAAATCACAAATAAAATATCTTCTTCCCTTGACCAAGCCCTTTGACCAACTTATATGTTATATATATCACCATATACACTACATATACACTTCTCTCTACACAATGCATTCCTTCCAACTACACACATATACATTATTTTCTCAACTTCTATTATCCTCCAAATAAATCATACACAATTACCACTTATCAATCACACATTCAATTCACTAATAACAATATTATCACAACTTCTAGGCACACTTAGGGATATTACAGCAAAATAATTTTTTATTTGTTTTTAGAAAAGTTTTATGCCCAAAGACCATCTTGAAAAGTTTTGAAAATAGCTTTGGTCTTTTGGATTTAAAAAAAAAATTATTTGAGCTTGCAAATGTACTTGGGTTATATTAGAAAAATAACAAACCAAATAAGCCATGATTTAAGCCAAGATAAATTAACCATAGTCAAACAACATGCATTTGGGGTAAAAACCTAAGGAAAGTAACTAGGCCAATTACATGAGCTTTAGTCTTTAGGTTAAAAGGCTTAGGTTCCCATAGCAAGTATACACCAAATGGTACGAGGCTATGAGTGGTTATGCCATGCTCGATCTCCATACCTTGAGTGAGAGTATGGTATCCCTTACATAACACAACACGGGTAACACGGGCATCCTAACTCACATACACAATGCAATGGATAATATCATTATAAGAAAGAATAGAATAATATAAAGACCAACAGAATCAACTTCTCTTACCCCCAGTGGAGTCGCCACTGTGAGCGGGGATTTTTGCCCCCACTCCCGGTGGAATGGTTCTTGCGACTTTGGCACTGTTTAGGCTCGGGGCCTTAGAGAACACGAACCTAAGTCCGGAGAAAATGGAGTCGCCACCCGGACGGGCAGGGAAAAAGAAAGGGGTGGATGTCTCGATTTCTAAGGAATCCCCAACCCCCTAATGGGTTTGAAAAGTTGGGTACGTGTGGGGAAGGTGAGAAATGGCCCAGCACCCCCACAATGCCCGGTTCATTGGAACCGGCCTCCTTTACAGGTATTAATATTATAAAATTCTTAAATATAACAATATTATCCATATTACACACAACAATTGAAATAAAGCATCATTATATTAAAATCAAAGCAATGTCCAAACAAAGCAAATAAATGGACACCCATCCGAAGATGAAAACATACCCTTACATCATCCATGTCTAAACTAAAGAGGACACCCACCATGAGGTAGAACATGTCCTTTACATTGGTATAAGATATAAAAGCAATTTAAATTATATATAACTTAATTAATGAGGTACCGACAAAGTGGAAACATATCTCTTACAACTTTTGGAAATCAAAATAAATTGATAAAAGTAAATAACCACTCATCATAAATAAATCATTCATCAATGATATTAAACATCAATAGAAAGTAAACATCCATCCATGATAAATTAAATAAATCAAGCATTGAACTTAAATAAATCAAAGCATATAATAAATATAAGGTAAGTAAAGATACAAATTGAAGTTTACTGTTTCTCATTTAATGTTCTTTAATTAATATTTAGAATTTTGGAATTTATTGGGTTAGGTTGCTATAAGTTTTAAGGGAATTGAAATGGATTAAGGTTTTATATTTTAAGAGATTAATAAGGTTCTTTGATTAATGAAATTAGGGTTTGAGGGGTAAAATCATGAAATTAGGGTTTGGATACTTTAAAACATTTGAGTTTAGGACTCACGGTTACTGGATTATTATTTTAGATTTACTATATTGGGTTTGAATGTTTAGGTTTATAAGGTTTTAAGGTTTTAAGGTTTTAAGGAATAGGGTTTAGGAAAACTAGGGATTAAGGTTTTAAGGGAATTAGGGTTTAAGAAAACTTAGGGTTTAGATTAGCTAGTTTGGGGTTACTGTCTTGGTTTTTGATTTGAAGAAAATAGTTTAGAGTTTATAAAGTTTTTGGAAATAGGTAAGACGATTTAAGGTTTTTGGAAATAAAAAGTATTTTTTTAGGGTTTTTAGAAATAAAAGGAACAATTTAGGGTTTTAAATTTTAGAAGAAAAAAATTAGGGTTCTTGAGTTTTAAAAGAAACAGAGGGAACGATTTAAGATTTTTGGAAAATAAAGAAACAGATTAAGGTTTTTAAGGTATTTAGAAAAAGAGGAAATCATTTAAGGTTTTTAGAAACGAAGATCAAATTATTACATCTTCAAAGATCGAAGGTATAATTTTATGATCAAATAAAGAATGAAGCTATTGTAAGAAATAAAAAGAAATTAGAGATTCAAACCTTTGTTCATTGGTTCCACCAAAAATTGCTTCTTGGATGAACAAGGACAAAGGCAAGGTTGCTGCCTTTGATAGCTTGATTGCTTGCTTCTTCTCTTCTAAAAAGTCCGATCAATTTGTAAAGTTGCAGTTCAAAATCCAAGTCCCAGTCCCAAAGTCCGATTCCTACCCTTTTTTTTTGTGTCTTTTTAGTGTTATTTATAGGAAATTTTTGAAGCTTAATTCCAATTGTTTAAGGAATTTATCATTAATTAGGAAAAGGAAACCGAAACCAAATAGAATTTGGTTTCGAAAAAAATTACGTCGGAAAAATTTCACTGGCGAAAAAACTGCTACGGGCTGCTTCGAGGAACAGCGTTGAAAAATTGCGAGGGGCGGGCTGCGGGCCATTTCGTCCAACATTTTCTGCGACGAATTTTTTCGTCGCCGATTTTTTCATTGCCGATTTTTATTTTTATTTTTGTTTATTTATTTATTATTTTTATTTATTATTTATTATTTATTATTTTTTTATTTTATTATTATTTATTATTTTTATTCACTTCACCATAAAAATACTAAAATAAATATTAAAATATCACAAAAATTATTTTGGACTATAAAAATAACGGACCAGACTGGGTCAAAAATTAAGGGTCTACATTTATCATCATACCAATACCACTGATTCATATACTAAACTTATTCATTATGTTCTATTTTTAGTCTATCTATTTACTTGTTTATTAAATTCTTAAACATAGTCTTCTAATTAATTTATTTTTCCTAAATCTAAAAAAACAACAACAAAAAAAATATAATAAAATAATAAATACATATTTGTGCCGTTAAAATATTAAATTGCATTGTTACCTTAGTTTTTTTATTTAAACTACGATGAAGCTGCATCCTAGTTTGCAGACTTATAGTTCCATTTTCATGCCATAGAATAAATTCCAATAACTCAGCATTGGATCGAGGTCCTGATCTCAAAGCATGCATTTTCTCCTCAACTCTATGCTAAACTCTCTGATTTATCTATCAAAATATGTGAGATCGGATGAATGTGGTAGAAATGAGCCGAGGTTTATATAGAAAATTGCAAAGGAAAAAGACAAAAAGAAAAAGAAAAAATAGTATTCTCGTGAAAAAAAAAATAAATATTACTATTGATAAATAGTAAATGAATAGTTAGTGAATAGTATATAAATAGTGACTACACAGTGAATAAATAGTAAACTCAATTATTCAATTCAATTATTCAGATATTTGCGTGTATATAAATATTTTTGCACTTTTAAAATATTTTTACATGCAGGGGGCAATAAGATATAGGCATGATAAAAAAATAGCTATTTTTTTGCAAATTTTCTTTAGTATCCTACTGACTACAATTATTTTTTGCAGATAACCAAATTAATTTTTTAAGTCCAAAACTTACCTCGGGTCCAGAACCTAAATTATTTTTAAGTCCAGAACTTACCTCAGGTCTAGAACCCAAATTCTAAATTCACCTCGGATCCAGAATATAAATTATTTTTAAGACCAGAACTTAACTCGGGTCCAGAATCCAAAATCTAAATTCACCTCGGGTCCAGAACCCAATTTATTTTTAAGTCCAGAACTTACCTCAGGTCTAAAACTCAAATTCTAAATTCACCTCGGGTCTAGAATCCAAATAAAGTCCAGAATTTACCTCAGGTCCAGAACCCAAATTCTAAATTCACCTCGGGTCTAGAACCCAAATTATTTTTTAAGTCCAGAACTTACCTCGGGCCCAGAATCCAAATTTTAAATTCACCTTGGGTCCAGAACCCAAATTTTTTTTAAGTCCAGAACTTACCTAGTGTAACACCCCTTTCCAGCCTACATGTGTAAGCCGAGTAGAGGCGCCACACTATCCTAATGATGCTACCAATTTTACTTAATTCGAATTTTAGTTCCGGTTTTACAGAATTTTTGCCAGAGGTTCGACTAGAAATTGGATCCCAAGTGTCGACAAAACTGGTTTTTCTGATTTTTGAAAACATTTTTACACAAACCAATGCAATAAGTTTCAATACACTCCCAATGAATCCACCTTATACCCTCAACTACAAACCTGCAAGAAGAGTTCACACTTCTAATACAAAATAAGTAGAGGTTTATTATTATCACATACTACTAACGTACAGTATAACTGTAACACCCCCATACTCTATATAAGTACTATACATATACCGGGTATACATACAATACGTATATAAAGTATAAGAATGTCACTTTTTGTTACAGTTTAAAAACCTATATCTGAGTTCAAATAATATTACATTAATTTAAATATAGAACATTTACAAAATCATTATACTTTCAATAATCTTACATATATATGATAATCTTGTCTTTACCAAAATTTCATTTATACATATGAATACATTCTTGTCAGAAATACAACATAACGAAATTATACATATATGCATCACCTTCTAGTTGGTCTCGAAATACTCTTACCCTTCTCGTGGCATAACAGTTTGACTTCCAGATCAACCACCTACTCACCTACGCAATTTATACAACCGCGCTAAGCCCGAAAGCTTAGTAGTACAAATAAATATTATAAACATACATAACAGACAATCATACTTATATGTTAACTTCATATATTATTATTTTCTTATCATATTTTCCCATTTCAATTACACCTTATATATATTTCTACTAATCTCATAATTATATACATATGCACGTATTTCATTAATACAACCCACAATTCCATGACTTATTAAAACATCCATATTATACATCATATTGTATTTTCATGTAGTACCTTCAGATCTCATCATTCAACATAGTTTTTCAATCCACATTCACCTTCAATAATTTACTTATACATTGTAATCATCTCATTTCATAATTATCATCATATATCTCATAACATTACATCTTATTCCATAATTCACACTTAAACAAAAATAATCATTGGTCTTATTATTCATTCATTTCACATTTCATGAATCACATTTAAACAAAGACAAGCATGGGCCCAAAAGACACTAATATGCTATTCAAAGTTCAGAGTTACTGTTTTGGTCTATAATCATAATCATCAATACATTTATCCATGGATATTCAACTAGATTTGAGCTTACGACCCAGTTATTTCACTCAATCTAGTTTCAATAATTTGTTTTTGAGGTTTACGACCAGGTCATTTCACCCCAAAAACATCATATTTCACATTTTCCAACTGGAATCGGCTTACGACCCGGTCATTTCACCTATCCAGTGATTCATAGGCATGCCGCCAAAAACAGAACTCTGAAAATTGAATTAACACATTAGGCACACAATCATTTCATTTATCTCTTTATCAATCTCTTTTCATTTCATTTCTCATAATTAATTAGGCAACCATGCCTCAATTATATATTTCATTTGCATTATCATAGCCAACAACCATGGCCTCATATCTCATATGATCTCAAATCACCTTAATCAATTCAAATGTATATAATCAATGGCAATAACACACATTTTACATACTCATCACAACATTCATATTATACCAAACATAACATTATTAATATACATCAACAATGCATTACATTTCCTAATATTAATATACATCAACAATGCATTACATTTCCTACCACATTTACAACCAAATGTGTATCAAGTCTCAAAGTCATATGCATTTATGCAATAAAGTAGTTTGTACTTACCTTAAAACCAACTCACACCAATCTATACACTTACTCTTCCAAGAATCCTCAAACAAAATTCCAAATAGAATAAGAGAAATCAAAAGAAAACTTACTTGAATATTATGCCAAATCTTCAACATCCATCTTCAATTCTCTCAAAATCCCTATGGATTTGATGTGTATATAAGTAAAATCACGCCTCTCTCTCTCTCTCTCTCTCTCTCTCTCTCTCTCTCTCTCTCTCTCTCGTGTAAGAAGAAGAAGAAGAAGAAAAATATCTTTTTCCCTTCTTCTTTTCATGTTTATCATATATATATATAATAATAATAATAATATAATATAATAAATTATTTCTAAAAACCTCCACCACACACTTTTCTCCCTTTGACTTTTCTTTCTTCTTCTTCTTTTATTATTATTATTATTATTATTATTATTATTATTATTATTATTAATTAATTAATTATATAAGCTTACTTTTCCTACACTACTTTATACATTATGTATATGTAATATATATGTTGGTATATGTATATCTCTTTTATATTTCCTTTATATTTTCCATATTTTTCAAATACCACATAAATATATATCATCCCTCATATACACCTATTTCTTATAATATTTTCCTTACATATTTTACCAACATATCTTCTCACAGCTACCATTCCAATGTACACCAAAATCGGGTATTAAATTAATTCATTTATCTTCTTTTGACTTTCATTAGTTTAACTTATATATGTTATATATACCTTCACTTCTTTTCTCCTTCCATTAAACATACTCCTTAAATCCAAATACCACAATAATTATTCCAAAACTTTTAGGGTGTACCTTGGGATATTACACCTAGGGTCCAGAACCCAAATTCTAAATTGACCTTGGGTCCAAAACTTAAATTATTTTTTTAGTCCAATGCTCAAACCAACCTTGGGTGTGGAGTCCAGTATGGCTCTAAATCCAGTAAAAAATCACATTGTTTTTTGCTCTCTTTTGCTGCAGTCTCAGATCGCTCAAGCAGGGGGCAAACTATAGACCCTTAATTTTTGACTCAGTCCAGTCCAATATTTTTTAAAACAGTCCAAAATAATTTTTGTGGTATTTTAATTAAATAATATTTATTTTAATATTCATTACTTATAATATTTATTTTTAATAAAAATAAAAAAGGTAATAGTAAAAAAGAGATAAAAATAAATAAATAAAAATCGACAATGGAAGAATCGGCGATGAAAAATTTTCATCTCCGAAGATGAATTGGCTTAGGCCAATTAGCAGTAGAAAAAACCTGCGGCAAATTGGCCACAAGCCAATTCACTGCAGGAAAATTCCTGTGGAGAACTGGTTGGCCCGCGCCCAGCGTCCACAGCAAATTTTTTGCCAGCCCATTTTCGCACGCCCGTCCCACATGCAGTTTTGCCAAAACTCTATTCTACTTGGTTTTAAATTTTATTTTTGAAAAGGTTTTGATTTTTTTAGCCAATTAGGATTAGGTTTATTATTTTTTTTCTTATAAATACCACATTAAAGACACAGATTAAAGGAGCTGGAATTTTTTACTTGACCTTAGACTTTTGGATTTTTTAGGCCAATCTCAAGCTTGAAAGATCAGGAGGCAACAAACAACAAACTCTTCATCAAAGGTAGCCTACACTGTCTTTATTATTATTCAATCAGAATTCTAAGATTGTGGTGGAACCAACAGCGGAGTTTTGAATCTCTATTTTGTTTGTTTATGTTTACAGTAGCTTCATCAAGTTGGATTAATTGTTTCATCATACAATTTGATCAATTATTCTATAAACCATCCAAACTTTATTTGAAACCCTAAAAATATTTCTTCAAAAACCCTAAATTACACTTTTGTAAAGCCACAACAATCTATTTTCTTAAAACCCTAACCAAATCTATTTTTCTAAAATCATAGTAGCTTATTTTTTCAAATACCTAATCTAAAAACCAATTTTCATGATTCTCAATCTTACTTATTTAAACCCTAAATTTTAATATTATTCTCATATAACTTCTGAAACCCTAAATCCAAAACATCCATTCTTTAGATTAAAACCCTAATTTATTTCAAATCTAACCTTTATATTCAAACATCCAGTAGCCATGTTATTTCTTTAAAATGTTTCTCAATTAATTAAAATAGTATATGCAAAACCCTAATTGTTAAACATAAAACCCAAGAAACCCTAAATTGATGCATGAACCCCTAAAGTTATATGCTTACTATTTTATTTAAATTAGATGAATGTTTATTATATATTTTTTGATTGATGTTTGATGTCTTTGATGAATGATTTATTTATGATGAATGTATGTTTACTTTTATTGATTTGTTTTGATTTCAAAACATTGTAAGAGGTATGTTTCCATATTTTGGGTACCTCATGTACTAAGCATCATGTAATTTAAATTTCTTTTATATTTTAGACCAATGTAAATGACACGTTTCCACCTTTCAGTGGGTGTCCTATTTAGTTTTAGACATGGACGATGTAAGGACATGTTTCCATCCTCGGATGGGTGTCCATTAATTTGTTTTGTTAGGACATTGCTTTGATTTTAATATAATGATGCTTTATTTTAATTGTTGCATGTAATATGGATGATATTGTTATACTTAAGAATTTTATAATATTAAGACCTCCAAAGGAGGTCGGTTCCAATGAACTAGGCGTTGTGGGAGTGCTGGGCCGTTTCTCACATTCCCCACACGTACCCAACTTTCCGAACTCATTAGGGGGTTGGAAATTCCTTAGGAATTGAGTCATCCACCCCTTTCTTTTTTTGGCCCATCCAGGTGGTGACTCTATTTTCTTTGGGATTAGGCTCATGTTCTCTAAAGTCCCGAGCCTAAATAGTGCCAAAGTCGCAAGAACCATTCCACTAGGAGTGGGGGCAAAAATCCCCGCTCATAGTACCACTGGTTAAAGTCCTTTGGAGGAACCATGCCACTGAGGAGGCAACATGGAAGAGTGAGCAGATGATGCAGAGTTAGTATCCTCAGTTGTTCCAGAGTTAATAACAGGTAATTTTGTTGACAAAATTTTATTTAGGGAGAGAGAATTGTAACATCCCTAATTTTTGAAAATAAAAAAAATAAATTAAAATTGAATTAAATAAATTAAATAAATAATTTAAATGGAAAATTAAAGGATTTTAAGTGAAAAAGTGAAATGTATATATGAAATATATATTAAATATATACAAAATATAGAAAAGTCAACGGTTAAGTAGTAATATTGTAAATATACCTTGGAAAATTTAAATTCTTTAAATAAATTAAAAATAAATTATTTTTGAATGGAAGATGTAATTTATGATTTTTATTAAATAAATAATTAATTAATTAAAAATATAATGAAATAATATTATACATATAGTTAAATTTCAAAGTGGAAAGAAAGAGAAAACAAAAGTGATCTTCTTCTTCTTCTTCTTCTTCATGTTTGGCCAAACCTCCATAGCCACCAAGAGAGAGATTTCTTCATCTTCCAAGCTTCCATAATTGAAAAGAATTCAAGGTTTAAAGTGAAGTTTTGGTGGTTTCCTCTTGAATTAGTAAGTTCTCTAACTTATTTCTTTGGATTTCCATGAAATTGAGATTATGTTGAGTTTGGAATTTTCTATTAGCATGATTTAATTGCTTAATTTGATATGTATGAATTTAATTTGAGTAGTTATTAATGATTTTTAAGTGTGATTGAAGAAATGGTTAAGTTTGGGATAATTTGGTTGAAGAGAGAGAATTTAGGGTTATGGAACATATGGACTTTTGATATCATGAGTTTTAATTGTGCAATTTGGTTCCAAATGTGATTGTTTTGATGCAGAAACTAGGATTTGAAATTCAAATGATGGATTTGGTTATGTTTGGATAGAGGTTGGATGAAAGAGTGTTGAATTTAGGGTTTTGGGAAAGTGAATTTTTAAAGAATGCTGAATTATTTGATTTTAATGTTTAAATCATGTTATTTCATGATATTAGTGATGGGAATAAGCTTGGATTAATAATTGGAATAAGTTGGAGTGAAGAACCTTAATTGGTGAAGGTTATGCCATTTTAGGGTTTTTTTTTATAAGAGTGTGTATTTAATTAATGTAAATGATTAAAACATGTTATAATATTTTTTTTAATAATATAAATAATCTTAAAACACTAATTTAAATGGATTAAAATGGAAGTTCAATGTTAAAGTAAGAAGAGGCTAAATTTTGGGGTTTTGATTAGAGTGATGTTTAATAGGGTTTAATGTTGGAAATGCCTTGAAATGTGATATTAAATGATTGTGTTTGATCATATTTTGAATAGGCATTAAAGAGAGGTGAATTGCCCAACCCTAGTGTTGAAGGGCAACTTGAAAGTGAAGGTTTGTGAGAGATTTTTAGCGTGCATTTGAGAGCTTATTGAGGAGTGTACAAACTCCTAATTAATGCAATGTGATTGCATTACATTTTCCCTAACACATTTTGGATGAAAAATGTGTTAAGCTACTTGATAAATTGAACATTCATGAACATTGTGCTATGACATGTGAGTTTTTATGTATGCATTATATGGATTATGAAAAGCCATTTTAAATGGCTAAATTGAATAAAAAGTGAATTGTGTGAAAATAACCAAAAAATAGTTGGGTAATGTGATTTTGATGTGAAATGTCATACATTGAGATGAAATGATGAATTATGATGAATTAAGGTGAATTGAAATTGATATGAAAGAGAAAATGAGAAAATGAGGCAATGTGCCTAGTTGATTATGAGAAAATGAGAAAAAAAATTGATTAGGAAAAATATGAATTAATTTTGTGCCTAGTATGTTATTAAATTTTAGAGTTACGTGTTTGGTGGTATGCCTATGAGGTTATCCTCATTATTTGCCTTTGGGGCTAGATACTATGCATTATTGATTTATGATTTGCCTTCGGAGCTAGACGCTAGGCGCCACTGATATATGATTTGCCTTCGGGGCTAAGCAATTGGTGTCAATTTGGAGGAAAATGGTAACTCTGGGACTTGAATAATATATTAGTTTGTTTGGACCAATGCTTATGTATGTGTTTCTTAGAATTATAAAAAGATGAAAATTTATGTTATAAAATGAATTGAATGCCACATTGTGACATAGCATATAAATGCATTATGCATTGGCATTATTTTTAAGTTTTATTATTATCAAAGTTTGTACCGCTAGGCTTTACCTTAGAGCGATTGTAATTCATCTTGCAGATGACAAGGGTGATCCGGTTGAGCAAGAGAGTTCTTCTAGACTGGGTCGAATCTAGATTTGCAGTTGCATGTTGAGTTGATTTTTGGTACATCAAGATCAGAGCCATTTTCCATATGTATATATTTTATATTATAGTTGTAATATCCCAATTTTTGATTTACTTTATAATAGTAAATATGAGAGAGCATATGCATGAAATGGGTAGAGAAAATATTAGATGGATGTTTATGATGGTGCTATATATGTACTATATATATATATTTGAGATACATGAGAAGGATAAATAGAATATATAAGACATATACATATGCCTAACATATACTACACATATGCATGAGGTATACATTGGCGGTGGGAAAGTTGATTTTAATCATTTAATTCATTAATAATAAAAATAATAATAATAAAAGGGAAAGTAAAAAGTCAAAGGAAGGAAGAAGATGAGTGGTGGAGAATTTAAGTGGGAATTGTATATAATATTTTATTTATATAAGGATAAGGATGTTTAAAGAGAAGACAAGTGTTCTTCTTCTTCCTCAATGTGAGATAGAGAGAGAGAGTGGGGAAGAGTGAATTTTTCATGCTACATGAGATTTAAGAGGGATTAAAGAAAATAGTCAAGATTTGGCAAGTAATTCAAGTAAGTACTTTCTTCTTGAGCTTATTTTATGGATTTTATGTATATATTTATGATATAGTTAGTGAGAGAAAGTGATGATTAATTGAATAATATTATGATAATGATATATTGATGTATATATATATATGTTGAATTGATACATAGTTGAAGAAAATATGATTAGATGTTGGGGATAATAATGTGTAGTTGGAATTAAGGAAAAGAGTAAGGGTTTGGTAAAGTTGAGTTGGGGATTGAATAATTTGATATTTGGATGATGGTATGAATAAAATATATGATTATTGTTATTATGATTTTGTGTTTAGATTAATGAGAAGTAAGTAAAGAAGAGTAAGTGTTTAGACCATTTTTGTACTTGTTTTTAGTATGATTTTTGTGTGTTTTTAGTTAATGTTTTGATTGATTTTTGTTTTAAGTTTGTTTAAAGTGTTGTTTTTAGGTTTAGAAGCCACTGGCAGTGTCACATGACACGGCCAGCAAGCTTGGCCGTATCCTATTTCATGCCAACAAGACTTGGAGCAAGCAAAGAAGGAAAGAAAAGAAGCAGAAGCAAACACACCCACATGACACGGCCATGCCAGTGGCTGTGTCACATGACACTGCCACAAGCTTGGCCGTGTCAACCCTTGAGACCAAAAGAAAAGAAAGAAAAAGAAAGAAAGAAAAAGCTCAGTGAAGGACACGGCCAGATGGCTTGGCCGTGTCCAAAAGGAAAACAAGAGACATGGCCAAGCCACTCTTGGCTTGGCCGTGTCACACCTGAAACAATTGATTTCTTTTGCACGAAGTGGGGGACAAAGTGGGGAATAAAGCCTTTTGCTTGCCAAAAGAAATATTAAACAAATAAAAAGTGGGGAACAAAGTGAAGTGGTGTGAGTTGGAAGGCATGGGTGTGTATTTTGAATGAATTAAAAGGAGAAGAAGAGGGAAATGGAGGGAGGCTTGGCTTCTTGGAGCCAAATTTCTACTGCACGTTTGGGAGAGGGAGAGAGTGACACTCTCCCTTGTCCCTTCATCTTCATCTCCATTTCCATTCTCTCCACCTTCTCCATCTTCCATTGACAAGATCTTTGAGGTTCTTTAGGATAAATTGGGTTAACAAGCTCTTGAAGGTTGAAGAAGCTTCATTGAAGGGATTTGTGACTTGAGAAAGCTCCATTCCATCTTCCAAAGGCACAATCAATTAAAGGGTTGGTGACTTGAGAAAGCTCCATCCAAAGGTTTGGTGACTTGAGAAAGCTCCATTCAATATTGCAAAGGGGAATCAACCATTGAAGAGGGCTTGAGTTCTTCATCAAATATCAAAGTGGAGCTGGAGGAAGATTAGTAATCCTACTCTTGGAATCTTCACAAGGGGTTTTTCTATTCTCTCTTTTAATTCATTTCTTATTGTTGTTGTTATATGAAGAGAATTGATATTGCAATGGACAATTTGTATTTGTTTTATATTGAGTTGAATGTTTGTTCTAAATTGATGATGTTGAGCTAAATACCCATGCCTAGGGTTTGTAGTATATTTGGTTCAATGTCTTGATTTGATATTTACATTGATGTTCCTTATTGATTGGTTTATTGTATTGCATTAAATGCTAGGTTGATAGATTAGCTACCTATTGATCTTTGAATATTGGATGACAGACCGAGAGGTGAAATCCAATATCGGAACTATATAATCGACCACCCTATGAATGAATTAGAAATATAAGTTCTAGGGTTTCATTAATTTGATAATGTGAAATAATTGGTTATTGCTAATTCATGAATTTGAGAACTAATGGATGGGTAATTGACTAATTAACCTTAAGGAACAAATTAATTTACAAGGTTATGTTAATGGATAACTGAGAATTGAGCTTTGATTGAATGGACCTATAACCCTAGGTACCTTCCCAAGAATCGATTTGATCTTGTACAACCATCACACACATTAATCCCTACGCACGTTAATTTTAGGTTTAAATTATTCTCGCACCATCCCAACAAAACAAACTCTCGCATTTAAATAACTTGTCAATCAAGCTATTACGAACCACACCTTCTTGGGGAAATGACCTTGGGGCGATCACCTTTGCTACAGCTACCTCGTATACTTGCGAGTGACGCTTTGTAGTAGTACTTAATTCGAGCGCAAAAAGTTTTTGGCGCCGCTACCGGGGAGGGTTGTCGAAGTAGTGATAGTTTGATTTTTTTTTCTTTACAATTTAATTGTTTGTTTGTTTTGTTTGATTTTTTTTTGTTATTTGTTTTCATTAAGTTGCTGAGTGCCTTTTGTAAAGATGCAGTTTTCAAGGCACGGAGGAGTTTATGATAGGAACAATGATTCTGAAATGGCATGGCAATTAGCAGAATTGACGAATCAACTTAAGGTGCTAAATGCAAGAGGAAGAGCACCTATGCCACGCCAAGAGATATGTGCAGCATGTGGCAATGTAGGACACAGTGCAAATATATGCTCATTCGATTTCACACGATACCAAGAATGGCAAGAGGAAAAGATGACTTGGACTGTTTCCAGCAAATGGGCAGAAATGACCAATATTCCAATCCTTACAACCCAAGCTGGGAAGCCAACCAAATTTTTCATGGGAAAATTAGCAGCACAAGGTTATGAATAAGCTATCAGCTAATGTACTGAATCATGGTTTAAAATGGATGTCTCATGCATCTCTGACTATCCTATTTGGGCCCTCACTACCCATACCTTATACATTTGTAGACCCCTGATTTTTTACCCAGTCCGGTCCAATATATTTTAATTAATCCAAAATAATTTTTGTGTTGTCCAATATATTTTAATTAGTCCAAAACAATTTTTGTTATATTAATTAAATAATATTTGCTTTAATATTTAATTTTTATTAACAAAAATAAAAAAAAATAATAATAAACAAAAAATAAAATAATAATAATAAATCGACTACGGAAAAAATCATCGCCGAAAACCAGCGCGGGACGAATGGCCAGGGCCATTTTGCCCGCAGGAATTTCCTGCCGCGTTGCCACAGCCAGCTGCGGTAGCTTTTTTGCCAGTGCAATTTTTTCACAGCAGTTTTTTTTTACCAGCGCAATTTTTCTGCAGCAGTTTTTTTTCACCAGCAAAATTTTTCCTTAATTCCCCTTTTCTAAAGTTTAAAAACCTTAATTCATTGCTTTGTTTTCCAAAAAGCTTAAAATTGTTATTTTTGTTTCTTCAAAATCTCAAAACCCTAATTTGCTTTCCAAATTTTCAAAATCATAAATTAAATCTGTTGCTTTCCAAAAAACCCTAAACAAACATTTGTTTATGTTTCTATATACTTTAACTCTTTTTTTTTTATTTTCATAAAGTTTCATAAAATTATCAATTGATTTTCAAATCCTAAAAACCTAATGCATTGTCCAAAACCCTAATTCTAAAATCCTAATTCAACTTTAGAACAAAATAGTAAACCCTAACTCCCTAACTAACATAAACCCTAATTTTTCTAAACCCTAATTTTTAAAACATTAAAACCATATAAATCAATTCTACACAGTAAGCTCAAAAATAATGATCCAGTAACCGTAAATCATAAATCTAAGTGTTTTAAAGTATTCAAACCCTAATTTCATGATTTTAACACTCAAATACTAATTTGGATAAGCAAAGAAATTTATCAACCTATTAAATTCTAAAACTTGGCTCCATCTCAATTCTTTTAAAATTCACAGTAGTTTAAACTCATGAATTCCCAAAACCCTAAACATATTAAATAAAGATACTTAAATAGAAATAGTAGCCCTAATTTGAATCTTTATTTGCCTTATTCAATTTTATATTTGATTATGTAGTCTATTATATGCTTTAATTTATTTTCAATGCTTTGTTGATTTATTTAAGTTCAATGCTTGATTTACTTAGTTTATCATGGATGGATATTTATTTTATATTTTGATTGATATCTTTGATGAATGATTTATTTATTATGAATGGTTATTTACTTTTATCAATTTATTTTGATCTCCAAATGTTGTAAGAGGTATGTTTCCACTTTGTGGGTACCTCATTAATTAAGTTCTATGTAATTTAAATTGCTTATATTTTAGACCAATGTAAAGGACATGTTTCTACCTTTTGGTGGGTGTCCTATTAGTTTAGACATGGATGATGTAAGGGCATGTTTCCATCT
The DNA here is from genome assembly GCA_947685225.1 of Garcia nutans. Lineage (NCBI taxonomy): Eukaryota > Viridiplantae > Streptophyta > Magnoliopsida > Malpighiales > Euphorbiaceae > Garcia > Garcia nutans. The sequence continues at coordinate 21,138,835 of CANTUV010000007.1, read as the reverse complement.
TCGGATGGGTGTCCATTTATTTGCTTTGCTTGGACATTACTTTGATTTTAATATAACGATGCTTTATTTCAATTGTTGCGTGTAATATAGATAAAATTATTATATTTAAGAATTTAATAATATTAAGACCTATAAAGGAGGCCGGTTCTAATGAACTGGGCGTTGTGGGGGTGCTGGGCCATTTCTCACCTTCCCCACGTGTACCCAACTTTCCGAACCCATTAGGGGGTTGGAGATTCCTTATGAATCGAGTCATCCACCCCTTTCTTTTTTCCCGGCCTGTTCGGATGGCGACTCCATTTTCTTTGGACTTAGGTTTGTGTTCTCTAAGGCCCCGAGTCTAAATAGTGTCGAAGTCGCAAGAACCATTCCACCGGGAGTAGGGGAAAAATTTCCGCTCACACACGCTCAGTGACATGGGCATGTCACTGGACGTGTCAATCTTCCAACAACACAGTAGCTATGACATGCTCAGTGACATGGGCATGTCATTAGCCGTGTCAATGCTACTACTACATAGAAGTTGTGACACACTCAGTGACATGGGCGTGTCACTGCTCATGTCACCAACCCAAAAAATAGAACCAACGACAAGCCCAAAGACATGGCCGTGCTAATGGGCGTGTCAGGCCAAAAACCCTAAAATCAACACCAAAATGCCACATCCAACAAACATCTTTCTTCTACCCTTTTTCACTCCCAACAAACTTAACCAAAACCATCAATATACCATATTTTTGACCAATCCAATCCAATATATTTTATTTAGTCCAAAATAATTTTTATGCTATCTTAATTAAATAATATTTGTTTTAGCAGTTATTTTTTATAATTATAGTAATAAAATAATAATAATAATAAATAAATAAATAAAAATAAAAATCGACGATGAACAAATTCATCATCAAAAGCCGTTGGGCGAAATGGCTTCTGGCCGCGCCCCGCAATTTTCCACGCAATTCCTCTCAGCCTCTGGCAGTTTTCGCCAGCGAAATTTTTTCGACGCAATTTTTTTCGAAACCAAATTCTCTTTGGTTTTGGTTTCTTTTCCTAAGTAATTTTAGTTTCCTTAAGCAATTAGAATTATGCTCATACATTTTTCTCTAAATAACACTAAAAAAGGCAGGAAAGGGGGGAACGATCGGGCTGGATTTTAAAGGGAGAAACTCTTGGAGAACTAGAACTTTGAATTTGGGACTTCGGATTTGAGAGTAACAAGCAAAGCCATTAACAATTTATCAAAGGCAGCAACTTTGCCTTTGTCTCCGTTCATCCAAGAAGCAATTTTTTGTGGAACCAACATACGAAGGTTTGAATCTCTAATTTCTTTTTATTTTCTTACAGTAGCTTTGTTTTTTTTTATTCATAAGATTATACACACAAAACCTTGATATATAAATATGTTGTAACGTTGATCTTTGTTTCAATGACATAAATGATCTTTTATGTTTCTTCTAAACCTCAAAAAACCCTAAAAATACTTTTTTGTTCTTCTAAACCTTAAGAACCCTAAAAATACTTTTCTATTTCTTCAAAACCTTAGAACCCTAAATCGTTCCTTCTATTTCTAAAAACCCTAAAAAATACTTTTTTGTTTCCAAAAACCTTAAAACGTTTTTCCTATTTCCAAAAGCTTTTAAAAAACCCTAAACTATTTTCTTATAATTGTTTTCCAAAATTTCCAAATGTTTTGTTAAATATCCAAACTTTAAATTCACTTTATAGTTTCTAAGAATCACAATTACTTTATAAAACTCTAAACTATTTTCTTCAACTCCAAAACCAAAACAGTAAACCCCAAACCAGATAATCTAAACCCTAAGTTTTCCTAAACCCTAATTCCCTTAAAACTAATATGTAAACCCTAGTTTCCTAAACCCTAATCCTTAAAACCTTAAAACCTTATAAACCTAAACATTCAAACTCAATACAGTAAATCCAAAACAACAATCCAGTAACCAAGAGCTATAAACCTAATGTTTTAATATTCTAAAACCCTAATTTCATAATGTTACCCCTAAACCCTAATTTGATTCATGAAACCCTAATCCCTTTCAATTCTCTTAAAACCTACAGTAGCCTAAACAAATAACAATAATAATATCTTAAGATTTCAAAACCCTAAAATATTAATTAAAGAACTTTAAATAGAAACAGTAACCCTAATTTGTATCTTTACTTGCTTTATTTTTTAGATTTGATTATGTAGTTTGTTATATGCCTTGGTGGTTGATTTATTTAATTTAAATGATTGATTTATTTAATTTATCATGGATGAATGTTTATTATATATTTTGATTGATTTTTAATATCTTTGATGAATGATTTATTTATAATGAATGGTTATTTACTTTTATCGATTTATTTTGATTCCCAAAAGTGTAAGAGGTATGTTTCCACTCTGTGGGTATCTCATTAGTTAAATATCATGTAATTTAAATTGCTTTTATATTTTGGTTCTATGTAAAGGATATGTTTCTAGATACAATGGTACTGGAAATCCTCATCTCCATGTGAAGCCGTACATCACCACCATGCAGTCTGCCCGAGCTACTAAAGCTCAAACTCTGAGATATTTCATGCTCTCATTGGACCCTGTTGTCCAAAATTGGTTCAATACTTTAGAGGAAAGTACTCAAAAAGATTGGGACATGTTATACAAGGCTTTCATTCAGCAATATGGGTATAATGTCGAGTTGGAAGTTACCTTAATGGAAGTTGAGTCCATTAGGCAACCGCCAAATGAGAATTTTGTGGACTATGTGAAAAGATGGAGAAATAAGGCTGCTTTGCTCAAGAAGAGGCCCAATGAATCCTCATCTCCATGTGAAGCAGTATATCACTGCCGTGCATTCTGCCCGAGCTACTAAGGCTCAAACCCTAAGGTACTTTATGCTCTCATTGGACCCTGTTGTCCAAAATTGGTTCAATACCTTAGATGATGGAACACAAAAGAGTTGGGAACTACTTTACAAAGCCTTCATCCAACAGTATGGATATAATGTTGAGTTAGAAGTTACCTTAATGGAAGTGGAGTCCATTAGGCAAAGGCCGAATGAGAATTTTGTAGATTATGTCAAGAGATGGAGAAACAAGGCCGCTTTACTCAAGAAGAGGCCCGATGAATCCGATCAAACAAGGATGATTGTAAGAGGGGTGTTACGTAGTCTTCATGAGAGGATGTCTCATACACTCATCCATGATTTCAAAGACCTTCTTCAAGCTAGTTTGCAAATTGAAGAATGGGAAAGAGAGAAGAATCGCTTTTCAATAAGAAGGAATGAGAAAGGGAATTACTAGTCCGAAAATCAAAGCACGCAAAAGGAGGTTGATGTTAATGTAACCGATCAAGGAAATAAAAGACAATTCTCAGAATTGGGGAAACCTCTATCTTCGATTTTTAGCAAACTGCAAAAGAAAGGGTTGTTGCAACCATTAGCTCCTCGACCATTACATAATCCACTGCCATCAAACTTCAATGCCGAGGCCTTCTGTCAATTTCATCAAATGCGAGGGCATGAAATAGATAAATGTGCTCGTCTAAGGCATGAGATCCAAGATTTAATCGACAGTGGTAAGCTACCCGAGCCGGATAAGCCCAATACCAAGAACAACCCTTTGCCTAAGTTTGGAAGAGTACCTCCACCAGCAACCTTCATGGTGGGAAAAGGATTGGAAGAAGATTTTGTTTTATCATCTTTTCAAGATGGGAATGTTGAAGATGTGAAAGGGAAAGAAGCTTAAACTCAACGAACTTTCCTTAGCTTGAATGTTTCTTTTCAATTTTACTTTCTTTAATAATCAAATTGGAACAATCTTATTTTTCAAATTTAAAGTTGCTTGAATAAATTACTTTTATCAAATTTTTTGTTGGTCTTTGTTCATTTTGGTGTTCAACCGATGAGGAATCTAGCTTTATATTTATAAATTAATGTGTCTAGGCATTATGACTTGAATGACTTTACTAGATGAGGGAATTGCTCTATAGCATTGAGTTGTGTATGCTTACTTAGAGAGGGCTCCTGCATAATTATCTTTGTTTAGGTCCTAGTCAGTCTTAGAACATGCTTTGATAAACTTTCGAGACGAAATTGAACTCTGCTTATTTAAGAGAGAAATGATCTAGGCATTGTTTGGTTAGCCAACAACTAGTATCAACCTAATTAAATATCAATCCCTAGTTGTCCCTTTGAGCCTTCATAAAATTTTAGCTTTCTTTTCACTGGCATATAACTCCAACAAGCCTGACCTGAGCTGTTGTGATACTTTTGACAAGTCTTATGATCACTAAGATGAAGAGGTAAGAAGATCAAAATGAATAGTCAAGACCATTGAAGTTCTCGAGACCATAAGGGTAGTTGAAGTTCTCAAGACCATAAGGGTAGTTGAAGTTCTCAAGACCATAAGGGCAGTTGATGTTTTCAAGACCATAAGGATGGTTGATGTTCTCAAAACCAAACCATAAGGGTAGTTGAAGTTCCCCTAATATCTCCAATATATCAAGAAAACATCAGAATAGCAAATGATTTGTCCCTGTTAAAGAAGATTTATGTCACTCCACTCATTCATTATTGGAAACCCAAGTTGGTACAAACAAGACAATTCTTTTAGAGCTAGAACCAAAACAAAACAAAACAAAAAAACAAAAAAAAAAGAAGAAGAAAAGAAAACAAAAAAGACAAAAGAAAAGAAAAAGAAAAGAAAAAAAAGAGAAAAGAAAAGAAAACTGAGTTCTCTTTTGCCTATGACAACAAAAGGCTTCCATTTGGTTTATAAGGACAGTTTGACTTGAATTGGTCTAACCCAACCAAAGATTCAAAGACCATTCAGTTCTTGAAAGTTCTGTACTTGACAGTCCTATAAAGAAGAAGGACAAAATGGTAAGAGTAAGGAAAATAAAGAGAAAGAAAAGGAAAATAAAGAAAAGGGAGAAGAAGAAAAGTAATGAATTTGGGAACTAAACTTTTTGCAAGGGCAAAAACTGTCCTAATCAAGATCCAGGTTAATGCCAAGAAGATAGAAGGAATTTGGAGTCTAGCAAGATTGCCTCCAAGCTGTCTAAAATTCAAACAAGAAATTTATAGTGTGAAGATTTATCCTTAGTGTCACACCAGCTCCTATCTCAAAATGGCCTTCGTTTAAACCCATGTCCCTTATAGACCCAGTTTCAAGCCTATCAAAGACCTATTGATCTCTCTTGGTAGGTAGAGTATATTAGTGGAGATAGTTTGGATAAGCATGCATATGAGATAGACAATATTTAAACTCAATGAGACCTTTGGCCAAGTAATGTGCATGTGCCTATCTGAAGTGCAACAATTCTTGCTTAAATAGAAATGATTCCCGAGTTTAGTACGGTAACTAGGGTTGTCATGTTATAGATATGTTAATTTGGAAAAATCAAGTCCTGAGGAACATTGACATTAATTTGGCAAAGCCAACATTTGATTTCAAAATCAAAATTCAAAAAAAAATGTGTTTTGTCATACAAAGCCTTCAAGTTAAGGTAAGTATGTTGAACCTCCAAAGGACACATTGGGCAAAGGAAATGATTATTGGCAAGGTCATGAAGAAGCTATCAACCGACATGCTGAAACATAGTTCGAAATAGATGAATCCTTGACTCTGTTGCTTGGGGCCTCCATTATTCATGTTTTTAACATCTTGAAGATAAAAGCCACAAATACAAAGCTTTCGATCATTCCAATGCAAGACTTGAATTAGTGTTGAAAAGGAGTCAATGAGAACACTTCTGCTGATCACTTCAGTCTGTGAGTCAATGGAACTACTGTAAGTACTATCATACATATCATGCATACATGAGCATATCACATCGCACTTTCTTGTCTTTGTCTATTCTTTGGCAAAATGAACAGCAAACACCCTACGAAGTAAAGAATCAAACGAAGATATCAAATCAGTGGGGCATAGAAAGCCATTGCATGAGAAAGCTCCAGTAATCTTGCAAAGAGAAGAAATACGTGCTTGTGCAAAGAACTAGACAACAACAACATCAATCAGAGTCCGCATAGAAAAATCATGGGTTTGAGCCTACACAAGGGGCAAAGTTTCTCCTTTTAAATTTTTTGAGTTTATATATAAAACATTTTCAAACTCACTTGCAAATATTTCACCACGCAGGGATATGAGAGCCAACTGAAAAAGGGCTAAATTTTTTGTAAAAGTGCAAAGGAAGAACAAAAAGAATGGAATAAAAAAAGAAAATTAGAATTCTCAAAAGAATGAAGATGCAAAAGACAAAAGATCAATCCAGCTAAAAGAGCTGAAGCCAGGGTGAAGACCCAATCTCAAAGAATGAAGATCCATTTTCAAGGGTGAAGACCTGATCTCATAGGATGAAGATCCATTTGTAAGGGTGAAGACCCGATCTCAAGGGATGAAGATCCATTTGCAAGGATGAAGACCCAATCTCTAATGGATAAAGATCCAATTTCAGAAGGTGAAGACCTGATGTCCAAAGGATGAAGATCCAATTTTCAAAGGTGAAGACCCAATCTCAAAGGATGAAGATCTATTTTGATGGTGAAGAATCACAATGCATAAAATAGCGGAGCAATCAGACTTCTCTAATGATAAAATGTCAGTCAAACTCAATCTCGGGTCCAAGCACCCATTCTCGGGTCCAAGTACCCAATCTCGAGTCCACGTACCCAAATCAATTCAAGCTCGGGTCTAAGTGCCCATTCTCAGGTCCAAGGACCCAATCTCAGGTCCAAGTACCCAAATCAAATCAATCTCGGGTCCAAGTACCCAAATTAAATCCAAAGCCAATTTAGGATCGAGTTTCCCAATCCAATTTAGGATTGAGTATCCAAAGCCAAGTTAGGATCGAGTATCCCAATCCAGTTTAGGATTGAGTATCCAAAGCCAATTTAGGATCGAGTATCCCAATCCAATTTAGGATCGAGTATCCAAATCTAGTTTAGGATCGAGTATCTCAATCCAATTTAGGATCGAGTATCCGAACCTAGTTAGGATCTAGTATCCCAATCCAGTTTAGGATTGAGTATCCAAAGCCAATTTAGGATCGAGTATCCCAATCCAATTTAGGATCGAGTATCCAAATCCAGTTTAGGATCGAGTATCCTAATCCAGTTTAGGATCGAGTATCCGAATCCAATTTAGGATCTAGTATCCCAATCCAATTTAGGATCAAGTATCCAAAGCCAATTTAGGATCGAGTATCCCAATCCAATTTAGGATCGAGTATCCAAATCCAGTTTGGGATCGAATATCCCAATCCAGATTAGGATCGAGTATCCCAATCTAGTTTAGGATTGAGTATCCAAATTTAGTTAGGATCGAGTATCTGAATCCAGTTAGGATCGAGTATCATATACATACACATAACACAGGTTCCACAAAGCATCCTAACACACACACAATACAAATCTAAATGATGCAATGAATAATACCATAATAATAAACAATAAAATAGCATAAAGACCAACAGAATCAACTTCTCTTATCCCTAGTGGAGTAGCCACTGTGAGCGGAGATTTTTGCCTCCACTCTCGGTGGAATGGTTCTTGCGATTTCGGCCTTGTTAGGCTCTAGGCCATAGAGAACACAAGCCTAAATCTAGAGAATTGGAGTCACCTCTCAGACAGACCAAAATGATAGAAAAGGGTGGATGACCCGATTCCTAAGGAATCCCCAACCCCCTACTAGGATCAAAAAGCTGGGAATGCATAGAAAATGTGAGAATGACCCAACACTCCTATAATGCCCTGCAAACTAGAATCAGCCTCTTGTTCAGGTCTATATATTATTAAATTATTAAATCATTATGATATTATTCATATTATATGCAATTATTGAAATAAACAGGCATATTATAAATCAAACAAATTTAACAAAAGGGCACCCATACTAGATTGAAACATGCCCTTATAAACATCAAAATCTATCAAAACAAATAAAATACGACACTCACCAAAAGGTGGATACATTTCCTTTCCAATAGTCCCAAAGTCCATTAAAAAATCAAATTACATAAGGTTGATAAGGCACACACGAAGTAGAAACATGCCTTTTACATCCCCCTTAAAATCGAAACAATGATAAATAAACACAATTTAATCATCTATCATAAGCAATAAAAATTAAACTCATCATCCATCACCAAGCACATAACAATAAAATTGCACATAATAATAAATAGGATAAGATTAATAAAATTAAAGTTCCATTATCAAATGAAAGTTTCAATTGCAAAATTAGGGTTTTTGTTAGTCAAATTAGTTTGTTACTAAACTAGGGTTTTCTTATATAAATTAGTTTTTTGAATCCTAAACTTGGGCTAAAATATGCAAAATTAGGATTTAAGATACAAGCTAAGATTAAGGCATGCAAAATTAGGGTTTAAGATGCAAGCTAAGATTAAGGCATGCAAAATTAGGGTTTAAGATGCAAGCTATGATGTAGTTAGAACTTTCATTAAATTTAAACCTAAAATTATGGTTTGTTGCATAGGATTTCTAAACCAAACAAACAATAATGAATCCTGCCATGTTAAACAATGATGATGATTAATCAAATTTAATTAAAGGGAGTAAGTGAAACCATACTTGCATTATTGGCTCCACCAAGTTGTTTTTATTGAACCACGCTTATTGTTGAGTTGAGAAGCTTGAGTCAATTGATTTCTTGCTACTAACTAAATAATCTGACGTCTATTAATTGATTCTCTTCAATGTTTGGCTACTGGATTGCTCTCAATTTAACGTCTATATTGCTACTGCTTTTATTTCTCTTTGTTTATTTTTGTGGCTACTAAAGATGGTTCCTGATTATTAAAGTTGACTCCTTAATTCTTCCATCCTATATTGCTTTTTAGTTGGCTATTTATAATTTACATTAAGGTAACCATTCAAAGAATCCTTACATGCTTCAAAAAATCCTTGAGCCATTTGAATCCTTTTAAAGCTAAAATTCTGTAAGCTAGGGCCAGCCATAAGGCTCATGCAAATGCCAAATTGACATGAGCCAAGCTTCATATCAAATTGCCAATTTTAAGTGAATTCAAGGCTTGCCTAATTTTTTTGGCTTTTGGGTCAAAACAAGTTGATTCAGACCTTTTAATTTGATTTAAATTTAATTGGGGCCCTTCCAATTATAATCAGGTTTGATAGGGGCTTTTAAATTGAAAACAAAATTAATTTGGCCCTCTTAATTGGGGTTAAATTTAATCTGGGCCAAAATTAAGAGTTTACAAGAGGGCAAAAAGAGAATATAAGGGTTAAAAAATAGCCGAATTGTTTTTGCAAAGTGGAATCCATAAAAGAATGAAACAAGTGGCTAGAAGAAGGCTAGAACTCTCAAACAATGTAAGGTCAGTCAAGCTAGAAGAGCAAAAGTCAATACAGGACAAAAGTTAATCCCCAAGCAGAATCCATAAAAGAATGGAATAAGTGGCTAGAATAAGGCTAGAACTCTCAAATAAGTGAAGATACAAATGATAGAAGGTTAGTCTAACTAGAAGAGCTAGAGTAGATACAAGACAGAGGTCCATTCCTAAGAATTAAGATGAGGATCCATTTATGCAAAGGCAGACATTTTTCTAGATTTATTGAAGTATTTAGAATGAAGTTTCTATCCATGTGTAATATCCCTAATTTTTGGAAATAAAATAAAATTAAATTAAATTAAATTAGATAAATTAAATAAATAATTTAAATGGAAAATGAAAGGATTTTAAGTAAAAAAGTGGAATGTATATGTGAAATATACATGAAATATACATAAAGTATATAAAAGTCAACTATTTTAAAAGAAAAGTCAAAGTCAATTGGCATTTTTGTAATTATATTTTGGAAATTAAAATTTATAAAATAATTTTGAAATAATTTATTTTTGTATGAAGATGTAATTTTGGCGTTTTTATTAATTAAATAATTAATTAATTAATTTTATTATTATAAAAATATAAATATGTGGTCTTTAATGAAGGAAAGAGAAAAATCAAAATTTAAAAAGAATTTCTTTCTTCTTCTTCTTCCTCTCTTTGCAGAAATTCCATGGATGAATAGGGTGATTTTTACTCCATTTAAACAACCAATTTTGCAAGAAACTTCAAGAATCAAGGGTAGTTTTGGTGATTTTCTAACAAGTAAGTAAACTTTCTTATCTAAATTTTGTGTTTTATGAAGTTTTGGGTTATGTGTAATATGAGATGTTGATGGGTGGTTTAGAATTTTTCTAATTCATATAGAACATGTTTTTTTTATTGGTTATTAATGATTTTTAAGTTGGATTGAAGCAATGGTTGAATTTAAGTTGACTTTGGTGAAGAGAGAGAATTCAGGGTTATTTAGGGTTATGAATCTTTTGGGTTTGTGAAATCATGACTTTTAATTGTGCAATTTGGTTCCAAATGTGTTATTTTGATGCATAAATAATGATTTTAAAGTCAAATGATGGATTTGGTTAAGTTTGGATAGAGTTTGGAAATGGTAGTGTTGATTTAAGGTTTTGGAAAAGGAATTTTTCAAAGTATGGTGAATTGTTTGGTTTTATTACTTAAATCATATTCTTTAAGGATATAAGTGATGGAAATAAGATTGGATTGATAATTGGAATGAATTGGAATGGAGAACCTTCAATGGGGAAGGTTATGCCATTTTAGGGTTTTGAAAATAAGTATGTGTTTATGTAATGCAATTGATTTAAACAAATTAAAATCTATTTTTAATGATATTAATAAACTTAAAACACTAATTTAAATGGCTTGATATGGTTTTTTAAAGTTAAAGTGAGGTAAGGCTTAATTTTGGAATTTTATTTAGAGTGATGTTTAATTATGGTTTGATGTGGAGAATGCCTTAGAATGTAATATTAAAAGATTATTTATGATCATATTTGGTATAGTCATTGAGAGGAAGTAGTTTGCCCAACCCTAGTGTTGAAGGGCTACTTGAAAGAGAAGGATGGAGGGAGTTTTGAAGCTTGCTTTGGAGTGCTTTCTAAGGTATGTACAAACTCTTGATAAATGAGGTATAATTACATTACATTTGGCCTAACACATTTTGGATGAAAAATGTGTTAAGCTACTTGGTAGCATGAACATTGATGAACATTGTGTTATAACATGTGAATTATTACGTATGCATTATATGCATTATGAAAATCTATTATTAATGGCTATATTAAACAAAATGTGAAATATGTACTATGTGAAAATGACCCAAAGTCTTTGGGTAATGTGATTTTGTTATGGAATATCCTACATTGTGATAAAATGATGAAATATGATAATTTGAAATGAAATGACATTGATATGAATGAGAAAATTGAGAAAATGAGGCAATGTGTCTAATTGATAATGAGAAAAGAGGCAAAATGCCTAATTGATTATGGTAAAATGATAAAGAAATTGATGGTGGAAAATATGAAATAATTGTGTGCCTAGTATGTTATTCAATTTCTAGAGTTCTGTGTTTGGCGGCATGCCTATGAGGTTATCCTCATTATTTATCTTCGGGGCTAGACGCTTGGCGTCACTATGATATGATTTGCCTTTGGGGCTAGCTTTTGAGCATTACTTGATTTGACTTCGAGGCTAAACACTTAATTTGACCCCATGATGAGGTAGGGTCTTCATCAGTGAAGAGAGGCCAAAGGGAATATCCTCAAAGGTTCAGTAGGAGCCAAGGGTAGTCTGGCAGGTCAGCACAACAGCAGAGATAGAGACAGAGACCTATAGCCTCAATGGCTAGTGCCCTGACCCCAATGACTCAAAGGCCTGCTCCACCTACCTATGTTCATTGTAGTAGGGCACATGGAGGTGTCTGCTGGAGGACAAGTGCAACAACAGTGTGTTACAGATGTGGATCACTAGACCATTTTTTCAAAGATTGTCCAGAGCCACCAGATGACAAACAGACAAATACAACAGCTTCTGAACCAGTATTAGAGGGGGTTATGGTGGTAGAGGTTCTAGTAGAGGTGGTCAATTAGCGACTAGTCAGAGAAGAGGTTCTTACTGAAGGGAGTAGACCAAATGACGCAGAGCCATCACAATGGGTTTATATGTATGTGATGCAGAGGCAGCCGGATGTTTCAGCTTTTATAGCCGGTACATTTACTTTATTTAGTACTTCAGTTCTTGCATTGATAGATCCTGGGTTGACTCATTCATACATCAGTGCATCTATATTACCTGTGAGTGATTTGAATTTTGAGTCCCTAGGATTTGATGTTTTGGTTACAAATCCTTTAGGGTATAGTGTTATGGTTAGTAGGGTGCACCAAGATAGTCCAGTTGTTGTTCAGGGTGAGGAGTTTCTCCATGACCTGATTGAGATTCCTTTCAGGGAGTATGATCTAATTCTAGGCATGGATTGGTATATCTAGGCATGGGGATATGGTAGACTGTTAGCGGAAATGGGTTACCCTGAGAACATGTGATGGTAGAGATGTGGTGGTATCTAGTGAGCAGAGACAACTTTCATCGATGTTTATTTTAGTTGTTTTATCTAGTAGGATGATTTGGAATAGATGTGAGACTTATCTTGCTCATATTATAGATACCAGAGTAGTAGGGTTCCAGCTCGACAGTATACCCTATAGTTGTCAAGTTTTCAGATGTTTTCCCTGATGAGTTGCCAGGGGTACCTCCTGAGAGAGAGGTGGAGTTCGGTATTGATTTGTTGCCTGGTACCACACCCATCTCTATTACCCTTTATCTGATGGCACTTGTAGAATTAAAGGAGTTGAAGGTGCAGTTGCAAGAGTTAGTTGATAAAGGGTTTATTTGCCCCAGTGTGTCTCTGTGGGGAGCACCTATTTTGTTTGTGAAGAAGAAGGATGACACTTTGAGATTATGTATTGATTACATGAAGTTGAATAAGGTCACCATCAAGAATAAGTATCCATTAACTCAGATAGATGATCTCTTTGATCAATTGAAGAGAGCAGCAGTATTGTCTAAGATTGATTTGAGATCAGGGTACCATTAGTTGAGAGTTAAAGATGTGGATGTACCCAAGACAGCCTTCCGCATGAGGTATAGGCATTATGAATTTCTAGTGATGCCCTTTGGATTAAGGAATGAACTAGCAGCATTTATGGATTTGATGAATAGGGTGTTTAGGCCATACTTAGATCAGTTGGTGGTGGTCTTCATTGATGATATTCTGATGTATTCGCGTAATGAGGAAGATCATAGCAGGTATTTATGGATTGTACTGTAGACTTTGAGAGAGAAGTAGTTGTATACTAAGTTGTCTAAGTGTGAGTTCTGGTTCGATCAAGTAACTTTTCTAGGTCATGTGGTCTTAGCAGAAGGTATTAGAGTTGATCAGAGTAAATTTGAGGCTATCTTGAATTGGAGTCCACCGAAGACTGTGACAGAGATTAGAAGTTTTCTGGGTTTGGTAGGCTATTATCGTCGGTTTGTGAAGGGTTTCTCTATGATAGCTACACCACTCATCAGATTACTTCAGAAGGGAGTTAGATTTGTGTGGACAGATCAGTGTCAAGCCAGTTTTGAGCAGCTGAGGGAGATGTTGACTCAGGCTCCTATCCTTACCCTGCCTATGGAAGGTAAACCATATGTGATATAAAGTGATCCTACACATAGCGGTTTAGGTTGTGTTTTGATGCAGGAAGGTAGAGTCATTGCTTATACATCTCGACAGTTAGCCACATGAGTTGAATTAGCCGACTCATGATTTGCAGTTAGCAGCCATAGTTTTTGCATTGAAGATTTGGGGGCATTACTTGTATAGGGAGAAGTGTTTCATTTATATGATCATAAGATTTTAAAGTATCTGGGTGTTTAGAGAGAGCTAAATCTTCGACAGAGGCGATGGTTAGAGTTAATTAAAGACTACAAATGTTTTATTGATTATCATCCTTGCAAGGCAAATGTTGTTGCTAATGCCTTGAGTTGGAAGTCTTTGGCAGGTTTGGCCACTTATTCGCTCTCATTGCTTGTTGAGTTGAGATCGTTGCATGCTACATTTGAGTTGCAATTGATGGCTCAGTTGCAATTGAGGCCAGTGTTATTGAATCAGGTTAGGGAAGCCCAGTTGGCAGATGAGAAGATCCAGAAGATTGTGTTAGATTGCCAAAAGGGGGAGAGTTGAGACTTTCATGTGAGAGATGATGGCAGTCTATGGTACAAAGATAGGTTGTGCATTCCCGATCATATAGGATTAAGGAGGATGATATTAGAGGAGGCACATTAGTTAGTTTATGCTATGCACCCTTGTAGTACCAAGATGTATCAAGATTTGAAATAGCATTATTGGTGGTCAGGTATGAAGAAGGACATAGCAGAATTTGTGTCCAGATGTCTCACTTGCCAAAGACTAAAGGCTGAGCACCAAGTTCTTTCAGGGTTGCTTCAGCCATTGTCAGTACCAGAGTGGAAATAGGAGCGAGTGATGATGGATTTTGTGACTGGACTACCTTTTACCCAGAAGAAGAATGATGCAAGCTGGGTCATTGTTGATCGAACGATGAAGATAACTCATTTTCTTCCAGTTCAGATGGACTTTTTCACTTGAGAGATTGGTTGAGTTGTATATCAGAGAAATAGTAAGGTTGCATAGAGTTCTAGTTTCTTTGGTGTCAGACCGAGATCCCTGATTTACATTAAGATTTTGGAGAAGTTTGTAGGATTCTTTGGGTCTCGGTTGCATTGTAGTATTGCTTTCCATCCTCAGGCAGATGGGTAGTCATAGAGAGTGATACAGATTTTAGAGGGTACGTTGAGGAGTTGTATCATTGATTTCACTGGGAGCTAGGACAGATTCTTGCCATTGATTGAGTTGCATATAACAACAGTAATCAGTCTAGTATTGGGGTGGCACCTTATGAAGCCTTAAATGGCAGGAGATGCAGGACACCTTTGTGTGTTGGGATGAGGTTGGAAAAGGTAAACTTGTTAATCCTTATTTGATTAAGGAAACAAAAGAGAAAGTGAAATTGATTTGGGATCGTTTGAAAGCAGCTTCAGACCAACAAAAATCCTATACAGATTTAAAGAGGAAGGATATAGTGTTTAGTGTAGGAGATAAAGTGTTCCTGAAGGTGTCTCCATGGAAGAGAATTTTGAGATTCGATTGCAAAGGAAAGTTTAGTTCTCATTTTATAGGACCATATGAGATTCTATTGAGAGTTGGTCCAGTGGCTTACAGGTTGGCTCTACCGCCTGAGTTAGACCGGATACATAATATCTTCCATGTCTCTATGCTTCAGAGGTACAAGTCAAACCCATCCCATATCTTGTCAGCGGAGTCTATTGAGGAGAGCCCAGATCTGACTTATGAAGAAGAACCAATGGCGATCTTGGCACGAGAGTTGAAACAGTTGAGGAATAAGAAGGTGCCGCTTGTTAAAGTCCTTCGGAGGAATCATGCCACTGAGGAGGCGACATGGGAGAGTGAGCAGAAGATGTGGAGTTAGTATCCCCAGTTGTTCTAGAGTTGATAGCAGTTAATTTTGAGGATGAAATTTTCCTTAGGGGAGAGAACTTTAATATCCATAATTTTTGAAAATTAAATTAAATAAATTAAATAAATAATTTAAATGGGAATTGAAAGGATTTTAAGTGAAAAAGTGGAATGTATATGTGAAATATACATGAAATATACATAAAGTATATAAAAGTCAACTCTTTTAAAAGAAAAGTCAAAGTCAACTGACATTTTTGTAATTATATTTTGGAAATTAAAATTTATAAAAATAATTTTAAAATAATTTATTTTTGTATGGAAGAAGTAATTTTGGGGTTTAAATAAATAATTAATTAATTTAAATATTATAAAAATATAAATATGTGGTCTTTAGTGAAGGAAAGAGAAAAATCAAAATTTAAAAAGAATTTCTTTATACTTCTTCTTCCACTCTTTGCCAAAATTCCATGGATGAATAAGGGTGATTTTTGATCCATTTCAACATCCAATTTTACAAGAAACTTCAAGAATCAAGGGTAGTTTTGGTGATTTCTAACAAGTAAGGTTTCTTATCTAAATTTTGCGTTTCATGAAGTTTTGGGTTATGTGTAATATGAGATGTTGATAGGGTGGTTTATAATTTTTCTAATGTATATAGAACATATTGGTTTGATTGGTTATTAATGATTTTTAAGTTATATTGAAGTAATGGTTAAATTTAAGTTGAGATTGGTGAAGAGAGAGAATTTAGGGTTATGAAACTTTTGGGTTTGTGAAATCATGAGTTTTAATTGTGCAATTTAGTTCCAAATGTGTTGTTGTGATGCATAAAAAATAATTTTAAAGTCAAATGATGGATTTGGTTAAGCTTGGATAGAGTTTAGAAATGGTAGTGCTGATTTAGGGTTTTGGAAAAGGAATTTTCAAATTATGGTGAATAGTTTGGTTTTATTGCTTAAATCATGTTCTTTAAGGATATAAGTGATGGAAATAAGAATGGATTGATAATTGGAATGAATTGGAATGGAGAACCTTCAATGGGGAAGGTTATGCCATTTTAGGGTTTTGAAAATAAGTATGTGTTTATGTAATGCAATTGATTTAAACATATTAAAATATCTTTTTAATGATATTAATAAATTTAAAACACTAATTTAAATGGCTCGATATGGTTTTTTAAAGTTAAAGTGAGGTAAGGCTTAATTTTGAAATTTTGTTTAGAGTGATGTTTAATTAAAGTTTGATGTGGAGAATGCCTTAGAATGTGATATTAAATGCTTATTTATGATCACATTTGGTATAAGCATTGAGAGAAAGTAGTTTGCCCAACCCTAGTATTGAAGTGCAACTTGGAAGAGAAGGTTGAAGGGAGTTTTGAAGTTTGCTTTGGAGTGCTTTCTAAGGTATGTACAAACTCTTGATAAATGAGGTATAATTGCATTACATTTGCCCTAACACATTTTGGATGGAAAACGTGTTAAGCTGCTGGGTAGCATAAACATTCATGAACATTGTGTTATAAAATGTGAATTGTTATGTATGCATTATATGAATTATGAAAAGCTATTATTAATGGCTAAATTGAATAAAATGTGAAATATGTGCATTATGTGAAAATGACCCAAAGTGTTTGGGCAATGTGATTTTGTATATTCTACATTGTGATGAAATGATGAAATATGATAAATTGAAATGAAATGACATTGATATGAATGAGGCCATGTGCTTAATTGATAATGAGAAAATGAGGCCATGTGCTTAATTAATAATGAGAAAAGAGGCAACGTGCCTAATTGATTATGGTAAAATGAGAAAGAAATTGATGATGAAAAATATGAAATAATTGTGTGCCTAGTATGTTATTCAATTTTCAAAGTTCTATGTTTGGCAGCATGCCTATGAGTTTATTCTCATTATTTGTCTTCGGGGCTAGATGCTTGGTGTCACTATGATATGATTTGCCTTCGAGGCTAGATTTTAAGCATTACTTGATTTGCCTTCGGGGCTAGACACTTGGTGTCATTATGGACCAAAATAGTAACTCTAGGATTTGAATAATGTATTAGTTTGTTTGGGCTCATGCTTGTGTATGTGTTTGTGTGAATTATCAAATGATGAAAGAATATATTTAAAAGTGAGCTTGGATGCCACATTGTGACATAGCATAATAGCATTTTGCATTGTCATTGTTTTAAAGTGTTATTATTATCAAAGTTTGTACTACTAGACTTTTAGCTTATCGCGATTGTATTTCATTACGGAGGTGACAAGGGTAATCCAGTAGATCTGGAGACTTCATCTAGACTTGGTCGGGTCTAGACTTGAGGTTGATCTGAGGTGATTTTGCTGCTCCAAGATCAGAGCCAATTGCCACCATGTATACATTATATGTTATAGTATATTTTATCACTTTGTATATTATGCTTATATTTTTTAGTGTATTGTAAATTAAAAAGAACATTTTGGATAAATTGTGTAATGTATGAATATGTATATGTGTTTTGAAATATATATATATATATACATATATATATAAATGTTTTGAGGAAATGGGAGGAGTTTGAGAAGTTGGGGTGAATTGGTTGATGTATATTTATTGGGAGGGTATTTATATGCAGGTTGGGTATTGTTGAATTTGGGATGTCCAATTTACAGACAAACCTTTGAAAAAAAATTTCCATAGATTTTTATATGAAATATTTATTTTGAGTACCTATAATTAATAATGAATATTTTATTTACTATTTAAATATACATTTTAAGGTGTTTGGAATTCTAAATTAGGAATATAAAAATTTTTATTAAACCGGATTATGACATTTTTATACCATATATCCATATTTTATATATACTAGGTATGTGTATTATACCTATATAGGGTACAAGGGTGTTACTATATGAAACTCGAATGGATTTGTTGAAGCATCCATAGTCGAGTCTGCTCAGAATTAAAGAATGATGAATATTTTGGATTTATTGAAGTTTCCAAACCTTCAGCCTATATTGAATTTGCTAAAGTATCATGACAGTGCAATTCTGTGAATTTGATAAAACATCTAAACCTTCAGCATATATTGGATTTGCTAAAGTATCCTGACAGTGTAGTTTTATGGATTTGGTGAAACATCTAAACCTTCAGCCTATATTGGATTTGCTAAAGTATCCTAACGGCGCAGTTGTCCAAATTTGGTAAAATACCCAAACCTTCTGCCTATATTTGATTTGGTGCAATTTTGTGGATTTGGTAAAGCATCCAAATCTTCAGCCTATATTGGATTTGTTAAAGCATCCTGATGGTGCAGTTTTGCAAATTAGGTAGAGCATCAAAATCTTCAGCATCCAGATTTTCCATAACCAGCTTATATTTATTTAAAGCAGCTGAACTAATTTAGATTTGTTAAAACATCCAAACTAGCTTGGGTTTACTTAAAGTGGCCAAACCAACTCAGATTTATTAAAGCATCCAAAACCATCTCGGGTTTATTTAAAGCATCCAGGCCAACTTGGATTTGTTAAAGCATCCAAACTAGCTCGAGTTTATTTGAAGCACCCTAATCAGTCCTGATTTGTTGAAGTATCTGAAATCAACCAAGACAAATTGCTTTTTACTCTGTGAATATATTCAAGATCATCCAAGCAAGGGGCAGCTGTAGACTCTTAGTTTGGCCAATAATTAAATTTGATTCTAATTAAAAGGCTCAAATAAAATTGGTTTTAGTTATAAGGCCCCAATTAAAATTTGAATCCAATAAAAGCCAAGTCTAATTTACAAAGGCTAATGAGCCATCTCAATTTGACATGAGCACTGTAGATGTTGAATCAAATTCGACTTGGCCAATTCAACATGAGCCCTATGCATGTCGAGCATGTCGAATTGCCCTGAGCCCTTAATTTTAACTAGATTTAGTCCTAAAGGTGTTAGAATTTGAAGACATTAGAATTTGTTGCCCTAATCATTGCCTGTAAATATAAAGGGAACAAATAATTAGGCGGCAGCAATAAGCACTTAAAAGCTTGGCGACAATTAGCAAATTAAAAGCAAGAGACAGAAAATAAATAAAAGAAAACAGAAGCAAAAGAAAAGACAGATAGTAGCAACAACAATTAAGAGACAGTAACTAAATAATTTCCAAATTATTTAACTTCGGCCAAGAAACTTAATTGATCCAGGCTTGCCTAAATAATCGAGCAATTCCGACCGTGAGCTTGGTTTAACAAAAACATATTAGTGGAGCCGAAAATATAGGTATGGTCTATTAAATAATGCCATTTAATTTCTTTTGGTCATCTTCATATTTCAATGTTATTGAAGTTTACTATTGTTTTATATCATTGGTTTGATTTAAAAATTACATCCAATAAGCCATAGCTTTAGGATCAAACTTCAATTCCATGTTAACTTCATGATTCAAAACCCTAATTTACCACTAAAATCCTAATTCTAGGATTTAAACCTTAATTTTGCTAAAAAGATCCCAATTTGTAAATAAAACCATAATTTTATATACTAAACTCTAGATTTAGGACGAAACCCAAGTTTTCATGGAGAAAACTCTAATTTGAGATTTAAACCCCAATTATATCGGGGAACCCTAAATTGCATTATTAAGCCTTAGTTTTTAGGATTAAACCCTAGTTTGGCATATTTCAACCCTAGTTTTAGGATTAATAATTTTATAGGTTTGACCATAATTACATAAACTAACCCTAATTAGATGTTAAAACTTAGTTTATAAATTAAAGTTTCAATTTTATGATTATTTGATAGTTAATCGTGTTTTATGAATGGTTTAATTGTATTCATTGTTGTTTGGATTTAAAGGAAGATGTAAA
Organism: Garcia nutans; assembly: GCA_947685225.1. Lineage (NCBI taxonomy): Eukaryota > Viridiplantae > Streptophyta > Magnoliopsida > Malpighiales > Euphorbiaceae > Garcia > Garcia nutans. The sequence continues at coordinate 21,118,577 of CANTUV010000007.1, read as the reverse complement.
AGACATGTTTTCACTTTGTCAATGCCTTAATTGTTTTGCTTATGTAATTCAATTTATATTATGGACTTTTAGGACTATTGTAAGGGACACATGTTCAGCTTTTGGTGGGTGTCCTATTTTATTTATTTTTATGGATATTTGGATGGTTATAAGGGCATGTTTCCATCTTATATGGGTGCCCATTTTGTTTGATTGTATAATTTATAATATGGTGAATGTTTATTCATTTTAATTGCATATAATATGGATGATATCATAACAACTTAAAATTTTAATAATATTTAGACTTAAAAAGGAGGTCGTTCTAATAAACTCGGTGCTATGGGGGTGGTGGATCAATTCTCACCTTCCCCATGTGTACTCAACTTTCAAAACCCAGTAGGGGTTGGAAATTCCTGAGGAATCAAGTCATCCACCACTTCTATTTCTTTAAGGCTCGAAGCCCAATAGTGTCAAAGTTGCAAGAACCATTCCACTAGAATTGGGGGCAAAAATCCCCGCCCATAGGTTTTATTAATTGTTCCTTTACTTTACGATTAAGTTTCCTCAAGTTTAGATTGTACATCTGCTTAAATCTCATTGATCTTAGGAAACACAGTAGTTTCGTTCCTTAGGAGTTAATAGTTTGCTTGCTCCTTTATTTCAATTTTTCTAATCTCATCAGGCTTCAAGTCCGTAGTACTTGAAATACTTCAAATTATCTAGTAGTGATCGTTGCTTACTATAGTTTGTTGTTCCTTTTTGGTCTAATTTGTCTTCTCTCATCGGGCTTTAAGGTCACAATATCATTGGTTCCTCAATCCATACATCTTTATCTCGTTGTATTTAATTTGCTAATTTTTGTGTTCTTTTATTTCAATTTGTCTTATCTCTTCGGTCATAAAAGCATGTAGTGCTTTAATTGTGTAAATATGCTTAGTTGATCAGAATATCTAGTTCCTTGAGTAAATAGTCTACATTTTCATACATATTCCACAACATTTTATAGTTTACCTCAAGGTTCATATTAGTTTCTTCAACATACTTAAGGATTCATTCATCAAATTTGCTTCATTAAGGATTTGTTGATCCTTTTTAATTTAGATTCATTTGGTTTCTTATTAATTCCAACACGCGGATTATTCCTTAGCTAGATTATATTTCAACAATTATTATTAATAATTTTTACAAGATTCAAGGGAACCGTAATGGGAATCTTGAGGAACTGTGTTCTTTTTCAGGTCCTTTCAAGAACTTAATAGTTTTGTTTGATTAGAAGTTAGGAAAGTGCACTCAAGCGGTTAAGGAACCTATAATCCTCTGGTGTTCCATCCCATCACATTAGTAAAGGCAATAGGTCATCATTCCTTTGGTACAACAATGTGTTATGGCTTTGCAAGTCTCAAATAGCTTAGTAGTTCAAACCTTGAGTGGTTCTTGCTGTCTTTTAGTTTTTAGCCCTGAGTGGTCAACTCTAACTAGAAACTTAAACAGTTCATAAGCTGATGAACCTAAGTGATCATACTTTTCAATTATGAGTTATTAGAAGTTCTTGGCAATACTAAATGAATTCCAAGATCATGCATTGCATCTTGCCTTTCTAATCCCCAGTGATTGGCAAGTGTTATGAAGATTGTTTGGTTGAAATTTGTACTAATCGAATTAGTTGTGTTTGATTTTCATCCATGTACTTTAACAAAACTCAAAAGCTATGCATTGATTTATTTTCTTTAAAGTGGGGGGCAAAATATTAGTGTCCGATTTTAACCAAATGATTTGGCTAATGGATAAATATGATAATAAGGCCTGTTGAGTCTTTTAATTTGATTTTTTTCTTACTTAAAGTAAAAAAAAAAGTGATGTAAGGTTGATGGATTGAAAACTAGCTCGAGGATAGTGAACAAAACTCAAAAGGTCCCAAAAATATGGTTTATAACGACCAAGGATTGTTTATAAGTATGGAAGATAGACTTTACTAGCCAACCATTCACACGAAAAGAAGGACTACCATGCAGGAGTCCTTTGGCAAAGCATTACTACCACACAGAACTCTATATAATGCCCTACCAGCTAGCATAAAACCACCAAGCAGAAGTTACCTATTGATGTGCAGAAGTTTCATGATAGATCAGGCAGTAGCTTAACTTTTAAAGATTTTGAGGATTCTTTCCTTTTTTTTTATTTTGATTCCATCCAATTTGTTTCCTCAATACATGTCTCTAACTTAATAGAAAGCTTTCTAAAGTAATTTAAGCCTATAAATTCATCTCAAACCAATATTTAAGGGAATTCCAACATCTTTTAGTAAAATAACACTTATTGCACTCTTAAGATTCTCTTAAATTCTTCAAAGGTCTAGTAGCCTTTTCATCCCAAAAATTCCTCCAAATCCAGTAGCATTCGTGATCTAAGCAAGGAGGAGTTTTTACGGTTGGTTATTGCAGTCACTTCTCATTGAAAACTTGCCTAAATCAAGGGAATCATTAAAGAACAATCAAGGGTTTAATCCATTAAGCTTGATTTGCCTATTTTGTGAATTATAAGCATGAGAACCTATCTAAACTGAAAGTATGTAAGTCCAACTTAGCAAACCTGAGGATTTAAACTCTATAAATCAATTTTTTTAAAAAAATTTGATAAGTTTGATAATCTATGGTTGATTGCTTTTCATTAAGAATGATGTTCTTATGGAAGGATCAGATAACTTAGATGGCATGACTAGGTTGATGATTATCCCTTTAAATATTTTATTTCTACAATTTAATTATAAAATATGTTAAGGATAATAAAAATGATTTATAATGAATTTTAACTTGATTTTATATAGTCTTTGCAAACTAATCTTATTGGATATGAACTAGGATAAGTATTAAGCATGAACTTGAATCTTTATGATTATTTCCATGATATTTGCGATGAACATGCATACCCCTAGTTTGTTTTATATATTCAATATTATATGTCAATTGTCATTAGAATTGCATCTTTAAGAAGGCTTCTCGGCAAATGCAAATATAGATTACTTGGTCTAGTGACTAATAGTTTGCCATCATCGAACCTAGTACAGAGAATTTAGTTTGACCCTTGTGTCAACCCATATTTTGAGATTTGTATTCTTGGTCTGCACTATATGGCAACTCTATTTTAGCCCGCTACACATAAGGAATCCTTAACGGCCTTTTTTGGTTTGGGAAGATGGAAATAATAAGAAGTGGGAATCTCCATACTACTTGCATAAGCCCATTTTGACAGGGTCGGCCTCTCTATGATTTGAATATTGGTAAATTGGAATTTTTCATAATATTAAATACAAAATGGTATAAGTAAATAATCCATCTATAACAAATAATAATCATAAATTAGAACATGATACACATGATGTGTGTGTCACAAAAATACCTCTTGAGCACCCACCCAAGTGGAAACATGCCCTTACAATCACTTCAGAAGAAAAAGAAAAATTAATTAATTACATAACCTTTCAATAAATCTTATACATAGTTCGAAAAGAGAAAATTACATTGGGACATATACATCAGATCTAAAGAAAAAAATACGTAAGAATGCAAGGATTATGTATGACAAAATACAAATGAATAATTCATAAATATAGCAATAAAAATAATAAAATAATATATAATAACAATAATAAAATAATATACAAGTAAATAAAAGAACAAAAAACAAATGATATAAACAGGAAACATCATAAAACTTTAATCTCGATAATCTTGGGATTATCGAGTTTGATAATATCTTAGATTTATAAATATATGTGTTTGTGTTAAATAGAGATTTATAAGTTTAATGTATTATTTTCATGTTGGGTATAAAAGATTATCGAACTCGACAAACTTAAAAATATCGAGTTTGACAAAAATTGACCCTTCAAAAAAAACTCTTTTTACTTTGTTCAAAATATTATACATTATTATTTTAATTATTTTTAACTTGGTTTGTAACACCTTTATATCCTAAATACGTATAATATATACTCTCATATACATAAAATACATTAATTACATATAAAACACTCCTTTAAATATTAAATATAACTTATAAATTTATAAAAGCATTTCTCTCAAAAATTTGCCAGAATTTTATCTGTAATATCAATAAAACACACAGCCTGCATAAAATAACACTCCCAAAATATTTGTACCATCAAACTCCAATAATTCTCCAAAACACCTTTTCATTAATTTGCATATCATGATTTTAAATCCAAACATTATTTATAAAATTGACATACATTCAAAATATTACTAGTTTCATTTACATATGTATAAATGCAATATTTTTTGAAATAATTTTATGTATTTAAAGTTCCAGTTAGAATGTACAAAAACCAAAGTACATAATAGTAAAAACTATACATGTATATAGTCTGGCACAGTTGGTCTTGTGGCAAAACAAACACTTCAATCCCAACTCACTCTGGACCGCTCTACTCTGCAGTCCTGTCACATGCACGATAAATCTAACCTCGCTAAGCAATTTACTAAGTGGTACATATTTTAATAAAAATAACATTTAAATTAAAGTATTCAGTTTCTTAATATGAAAATGCACTATTTAAAGAAACACTCATCAACACATCATCATATCTTTACTTGACAATACTCATTGTTTCATAAACCATAATCCATAACACATCATCTACAACTCACACATACACACCTACTCACACACACTGGGCCCAACAACTTAGTTAAAATTACCCAAAGGTCCGACACTGGGGACAAAGTGTCACATATATCACCCTAGGCTATCCCTTATCGACACCAGAGGCAAGTTTCAAATATCACCCGAAGGCCACCTCCTCTCGACACCGAGGGCTAAGTGTCAATGTATCACCTGAAGGCCTTCCTCTCTTGACACCAAAGACAAAGTGTCTATCATTGCCCGAAGTCCATCTCCTTAACACAAATATACCAACAATACTTCCCATGGTCATTCCCACGTTACACCTTACATAATCATGAGTTACATTCACAATGTGACTCATTCCACACATTTTACAACTATTTCCATATAGTAAATCATACCACTTTATATATAAACATTAATTTAATATTGAACAAATGCCCAATGTGACACTTATTACATAACTATGACACTTGCATAGATTATGTGAATATCCAAGTTATAAAGAAATTATACACATTTTACCAAATCACTTTGTATGAAATTGCAAGTTATTAACATATTTACTAACGTTGATTATGCTTTAAAATCATTCCAATTCCTTCTCCAATTCTTATTTCTACTAAAATACTAATAATCTTCATTAGGAATTTCTTTTCCCACACATTATCCAACAATAAGCAATATTATACATTTGAAATCACTTACATGCTCATTGTATATAAAATTACCATTATTTATGCAATTTTTACAAAAAAAAAATCTCAACAAAACCTTATTTTTTCCCTTCTTTACTTTATTTAAACTTCATCCAACTCAACCCATATCCAACATTTAACCATAAAATCATTACTAAAATAATAATGAAACAATTCATTTCTACAATTATAGAAACCTCTTTCAAAAATATTAACTTCACATATTATAACCATAAATACTAGCTTCACTAAAATCTACTCATATCACATTTCCGACCATAAAATCACAACATTTACATTAAAATAACCCTAATTCATCCCATTTCAATAATTAACGACCATCTATATTGGAAACCCTAGTAATACATATTCTTCCCATAACCTTAAATTTATCCATACTCATCCATGTCAAAATTCTAACCATAAAATCATAACATATTCATTAGAACAACATTAAATTATTCCATTTCAATAATTATAATCATCCATACCAAAACCTCAATTTAGACATATTCACTACATAACCCTAGTTTGATCATTTATGCTCATCTTTACAAATTAATCATCAAATCAACTCATATACATCCTAATCATAATATAATTATCACCTTTCTCAATTATCCACCATTTTCTCTCTCTAACCATTTCAAACATAACCTTAAAATCAATTAAAAATAAGCTTAAAGAAGAGTACTTACTTATTTCTTACTAAACCTTCAAAATCCACCTTAACTTCTCTTGAATCTCTTGTAAATTTTAATATATAGAAGAAACTTATACTCTTCTCACTCTCTCTCAAAATTCACGTTGAAGAAGGAGAAGAAGAAGAAGAAATTTCCTTTTTTAATTTCCCTTCTTCCTAGCCACATGTATATAAATATTTATTAATTATTATTTAATTAAATATAATTAAATATTATAATATGTATCTCTTCTTTGACTTTCTTTTATTATTATTATTATTATTATTATTATTATTATTATTATTATTATTATTATCACCTTTTCCACTACTAACTTATACTATATATATATATGTGTGTGTGTGTGTGTGGTATATTTTATGTATATGTATATGTCATTGTTTTTAGTTATATGTTATGTATATTTTTATCTACATATATATAATGTATCTGTAATATGTATTCCATGTATACATTAGGGAAATATCATGTATATATTATGAAATCAACATATTTAATAAGTATATGTGGAGTATACATTATGTATACACTATGTATATAATATACTACACATATACCTCTCCCAATATTTTAATTAACTTCTAAATTCTTATTTAATTTATCTAGAACCTTGGATATTACATGGTTCATCCTTATTTTCATGTTTAGAAAACCTATTGCTTATAAAATTTTGTGAAAATCATTATTAAAAAAATTATTTTGGAAAATCTTATGAAATATCAAGGGAGCTAAGAAAGATTGTTGAGGTCAATAGTTAAAAACTATTGAGCTCGATAATATTCCTTCTACACATTGCAGATGCCCATTTTTTAAAGCATTTGTTGGATTTATTGCCAAGGTCTCTTCCAACAGATCATTAAGAGCATGTTATCTTATTTTGAATATATAAAAATGGTTCAAGGAGTATCTTTTATTGACTTAAGTTGTAAAGTTTCAAGATCATTTTGAGTTCATGATTTTATTTATGAAAAAGATAGTTTTGATTTTGTTTTATCATATTTATGTATTAGATTTGAGTTCTAACAACAAAATACATCCATTTTAGACATGTTATAGTGGTTTTCATTAGTTAAAAAGATTAGAAATCATTAAACAATACAAGGAATACCTCTTGAAACTCTTTAGAAAACTCGCTGCCAAGAGTGTTTGATCAATAAGGTTTACCTTTTCTCGATGATCTCCTTTGGCTTTTGTTAATTGGAATTTCTAGTATATGTGTCTGGCTTGCTATTAGCTACTTTGATGTCTAAAAGTGAGCTTTGATTGGTGGGTTTTTTAGGTCCCCTAAAAGGGTGTAGATCACTACCTTTCATAGGCAAATGTCACTTGCAAATGGGCTTAAATTGTCGGTCTTGATAGTTCAAAACTATTGAGTTCAACAATTATACCCCACATGCTTAATCGAATTATACTTCAATGCGCTTGCGGCCTAGGGTCATTTTGGTCCTTTTTTTCGATTGATCACTATAAATTGAGATTTTCTTCTCCAAAATAAGGATCCAGACTTTTTGATATTGAAACTCTGCTAAAATCAATTCCAACACAAAAATACAATAAAATTCACCTTAGATCATTTTAATCAAATTAAATTTAATTCTCTTATAACTTTTTGGACTCAAAGTCATTTTGGCATCAACCTTACATTCAAAGGAAACGGTTACTCAAGGTACAAATTTTCTCATCTCTCTCTTTTCAAATTGGTAACTAATTAACTATAAAATTGGTTAATTTAAGTCATTTGCAATCAAAGGTACGAACTATTTACAGCTCTGATTCTTATTCAAATGGGGATAAGTTGGCACACTCAGAATATCACTATGAGTGGCAATCCCTCACTTAAGTAATTTCAAATGGTGTTTTCCTTTTTATTTTAAGTTTTTGCTATTATTCTCCTGCTATTCCCTTTTTTATTGGATTTTAGACAACTATTGCAAATTTGATGAGTTTTATAATAGTTGTTATTATTGTTGTTATTTGTCTATTTTGCTGTTATTATCATTATTTGTTTGCTTCCTCTATTAATTAATTGGTGATTTGTGCTCAATTAGGACCCATAAGGGCTAGAGTTGAAGCTCCCCTGGAGTTATTATTTTGATATAATATTTTATTATTTAGCATTGCATTTGTGGAATGTCATTGTTATTAAATGTCCATGCATTATAATATATTGCTATTCATAATTACTATAGCATAATCCATAAAAATTGAATTTTTTTTTCCCAAAAAACAATTAAAAGAAGGGGAAAATCAATCATAGAGAAATAATAATCATTTTATTAAAATTGGTGTGGAAACTTAGCCCAGGGCCCATTATGAATAGTTTCATACTAGTGTCCTTTTTTAGGTAAAGAATTAACTTTATTTAATGGAGTCTGTTAAATGAATTTTTCTTTAATTTTTCCTACATAAAAATAAAATAAGGTGGTGACTCTCAAATTTTTGCTTTTCAAAATAAAAGCCACCATCTCTTTTCAAAATAAAAGGAGAGTTTCTCTTTTTGATAAAAGGAATAAAATCTTTTCAAAATAAAAGATAATTTTAAACTTGTGCTCACCGAACTGACTAGAGGCCATACGTGGTAGTATCACATGGCTACTAAGTCTAAACGAGTGTTCCTGAACATCCTCATTGGTGAGCCAGACCTTTGGCACTACTCTGTTGTGGGATTTAAAATTTTTAAAACAAAAATTTAGTGGGCTCTTTTCAAAACAATTTTTCTCTTTAATTAATTTTCTCCTTTATCATGCATAAGGGTTTCTTACCCTTTAGTTTTAGGAAGCTCTAGGTAGCAAGTAGAATCCACCTGACAACCTTCATTAGGTATGTTAACGAATAGCAAAAGCATCCAATCCGTAATGAATCCTCAATATTTTTGATGTGTAACAGACATGGTTGTACTGTTGGACCTATGCTAAATCCATTATTTATCATGTGGTTAGGTATATAGTTGTCCTAGTGTGTCCGGACCACCATTTGCATGTAATGGCCATAGACCCTACCCTTAGGAGGCATGTACCATAATCTTAAACCACTCTCATAAAAAATTTTCATTCATGCAAACATGCATGCATTCCATCCACGCTATCCTTACAATTTCAAGGTACCATTCCCTTAAAACTCAATCCAAGTTAAGTTGTAGACTTGAAACCATATTAAACCTAAACAAAATTAGCTTAAACCCAAGCGACATTGGCTTATCCCTAAACATAAACCTTAACCACATCAGTTTACCTCATAAACCAAGGTCACATTGACTTAGCCCATCAAACATGAATCCAAGCTACATTGGCTTGACCCATAGAGCACAAACCTACCCAAACTACATCAGTTTGACCTAAGCTACATTGGCTTGTCTCATTACTACAAACCTAACCATCATGCATGAACCTAAGCCACAGTGGCTTGATCTTTAGACATGGATCATAACCTTAATGGCTTAAGCCTTCATACATGAACCCTTAGGTCAAAACTAAGGTCACAAAAGCTAAATGCATAGCTCAGCCACATAGCTCAAACCTTAGGGGCCACACCCTATATGGCCACATAGCTCAACTCTTAGGGACCATATCCTACCTGGCCACACTGCTTAAAATAGTACGGACCATATCCTACTTCATCCGAGCGATATCTCTTAAACCAATCGAGACAATTTCTTATTTCACCGAGCTACATTGCTTCAACCTTTAGGGACTATACCTTATTTCATTTCAGCCATATGGCTTAAACTATTATGGATCATACTCTATTTCACTGAGCCTCAATGACTTGCACCATTAGAGACCGTGTGCTACTCCACTGAGCCACATGGCTTAAACGACTAACAACCTTACCTAGTTTTCTCTCAACCACATGGCTTAAACCAATAAATATCATAACCAGGCTCCCTGAGCCATAATGGCTCAAACAATGATGGGCCATACTGGACCTCACTAAGACGCATAGCTTCAACCATTTGCCACACGATTAACCTTTTAGGAATAAACTCATCGAACCAAGCTACAGCGACTCACAATTCCACCTAATCACATGACTCACCATTTGGGAACACACCCATCCTAACTTAACCTCAATAACTCACCATTTAACTGAGACACATGTCTAACCTTTTAGGAACACACCTTTAGACCCTTAATTTTTTACCAAGTTCAGTCCGATATTTTTAAACAGTCCAAAATAATTTTTTGTGGTATTTTAATATTTAATATTTATTTTAATAATATTTATTTTTTAATAAAATTTATTACTTCTAATATTTATTTTATTTCTTATTTCTTATTTATTTTTATAATATTTAATAGTTATTTTTAATAAAAAAAAATATCATAAAAGATAAAAAATAAAAAAATCGACGACGGCAGAATTGGCGACGATTGCAGCAAACGCGATGAATTGGCTTGGGCTAAGTCGCCGGGAGTGCCTGCAATGAATTGGCCACAGGCGGCGAAATTGTACTCTAGCCTACAGTTTTTCCCCACACCCAGTAGCAGCTCGCCCCCAGCTCACCCAGCGCCAGTCTCGCCCGGGCCCGCGCGCAGTTTTTGCTAAAACCTTATTTTACTTGGTTTTTGATGTATTTCCAAAATAGTTTTTAATTTTCTTAATATACTAGGTTTTTAATTTTAATTTCCTATAAATACCACATTAAAAACACACAACAAAAGAGGGGGAGGAAAATTTGTTCGACTAGGACAGCACAATTATTGGAGAATTATTCAAGAATTATTGAAGGACTTTTGGACTTTCTTTTGAAATTGGAAAAAAGCAACAGAGACGAGAGATAACCCATAGTCAAGGCAGCAAGCTAGGTCTTCTGTCTTGGTTTGAAGCTAAACCAGAATTTCATTCTACAAATTATGGTGGAGCCAACAAATTACGGTACACATCTAACTTAACTCAATATAACATGATTTGACGATTTTAAATGCTGAATATAATGGTTATTTGGTTGGATTAATTCCAATAGGTTATAGCCTTTTATTTTATTTTCATATTAGTTCATGCGAAGTGATTTGATGATGTTGTTCATTGTTCAAACAAAATAAATCCACAACCTATTAGCCTAAGTTACAGTGACTTATAAGTGTTAAATTGATATTTTTAGTACATGATTATTTAATTGCAAACATTTTTCTATAACCTTATTTTTTCAGCATCAAAAGCTTTATTTAAAACCTTAAAATTATTTTTCAAAACCCTAATATCTTAATATCAAGTAAACTAATTTTCAACCTATTAGCGGGACCGCCATATGGGCTCGTTGAAGGTCAATATATATTTGTGTATTATAAATCTTTGTATTTAACTTTCTTTATTTTAAATCCTAATTTAGTTATTAAAATTCTAAAAACTTTAATTTAAGATGTGAACCCTAAATTTATATATTTATTACTTTATTTAATTTTAGTTTGATTATGTAGTTTATTATATGTCTTGATGATTGATTTATTTAATTTTGATGTTTGGTTCATTTAATTTATCACGAATGAATATTTGTTTAATTATTATTTGTTTATTAAAATTGTAAGAGGTTTGTTTCCGTTATTAGGTACCTCATTAATTAATTTCATGTAATTTAAATTGTTTTTATATTTTGGGATTAAAGTAAAGGACACGTTTCCACCTTTTAGTGGGTGCCCTATTTAGTTTTAGACATTGGACCATGTAAGGACACGTTTCCATCCTTGGATGGATGTCCATCCATTTATTTTGTTTGAACTTTGATTTTATTATAAGGATGCTTTATTTTAATTATTGTATATAGTATGGATAATATCGTTACATTTAAGAATTTTATAATATTAAGACCTAAAAAGGAGGCCGGTTCCAATGAACCGGGCATTGTGGGGGTATTGAGTCATTTCTCACCTTTCCCACACGTACCCAACTTTTTGAACCCATTAAGGGGGTTAGAGATTCCTTAGGAATCGAGTCATCTACCTCTTTCTTTTTCCCAGCCCATCCGGGTGGCGACTTCATTTTCTCTGAGCTTAGGCCCATGTTCTCTAAGGCCCCAAGCCTAACAATGCTGAAGTCGCAAGAACCATTCCACCGGGAGTGGGGGCAAAAATCTCCGCTCATAGTGGCGACTCCACTAGGGACAAGAGAAGTTGATTCTGTTGGTCTTTATATTATTCTATCCTTTCTTATCATGATATTATCCATTGCATCATTTAGATTGCATCGTGTGCATGAGTTAGGACACATGTGTTACCCGTGTTGTGTTATGTAAGGGATACCATACTTTCACTCAAGGTATGGAGATTGATCATGGCATAACCACTCATAGCCTTGTACCTTTTGGTATATACTTGCTATGGGAACTTAAGCCTTTTAACCCAAAGACTAAAGCTCATGTAATTGGCCTAGTTACTTTCCTTAGGTTTTTACCCCAAATGCTTGTTGGTTGATTATAGTTAATTTATCTTGGTTTAAATAATGACTTATTTAGTTTGTTCTTTTTCTAATATGACCTAATTACATTGTGAGCTCAAATATTTTTTTCCTCTAAATCCAAAAGACCAAAGTTATTTTTAAAATTTTCAAATTGGACATAAAACTTTTTCAAAAAAAGTCAAAAATTCTTTTCTCATGACTCAAATACAAAGCCCGAAATCCATTTTTTCTAAATCTTTTTATAATGGGCTTAGGAAAAAATTATTTTCACAACCTTTTGAAAGAGCTTATGAATATTTAGGTCAATTATGAAAATACCAAAAATCAATTGTGAGCATAGTTTATACTAAGAATTATTAATCATGGGCTTATTTTTGGCATGAACCATTAATTACTTTTTCAAGTGAGAAATCTATTTATAATAAACCTCTTAATTTAGTTTTAATCCAATATAGCATAAAAATTGCTTTAGTTAATTGGATGGATTAAAACCTAATTAACAGGAATTATTATGAACTGGTTTTCATGTTAGAAAATGCAATTATTGGTTAAATCATCTGAGAGAATTTTTCAAAAATAAAATACCCAATGTTGGTATTTTGTTAACCATATACCTAGGAAAAGAGACCCACCATTCGTATGTGGATGTTATAATGTTTGAGGGAACATCCTATTTATCTTTTTTTGTTTATTATTTATGCATACATGCATACATACATTTACATCTCATATCATTGATCCTTTCTGGCTCACAGTCCTGGATTACAACAGTTCAAAAGCATATGATAATCCAACCTATGCCGGTGATGAAGAATCCAGTGGAAACTCAATTAGCTTCTCACTAAAAGCAATGGAGCCCGAACAAATTCAAAGAATGGTGGATGACGCCCTCAATGCCAAGATGGAAGAACTAAAGGAGGCCCTGGCTAAGACCATGAAGAACCAATTGGCTACAATTATGGGGAACAATGTCGAGGCATCTGCTAGCACCGAGAAGCCGAAGGACAAAGGAAAGGCTAAGGTTGGTGAAGTGGCTTTTGAGGATGATAAAGAGTCATTGATGATAATGATGACTGGGCCCAATACTTCCAAGATCCTTAAGATAAGAAGAAAGAGATGAGGATTATGGAAAACCAACTGTGGAAAGACTGAAAATTCTGATGTTTAAAAATTGATTACTGATTTGGAGAAGAAAATTTAAAAGAAGCTAAAAATTGAAGAAATGTCGGAGGTCGACAAGTTGTTCGAACAAGATGAGGAGGACCCTTACAAGTTCAAGATGCCTTCCTTCGCTAGGTACAATGGTATAGGAAATCCTCACTTGCATGTCAAATAATACATCACTGCTATGCTGTCTGCCTGAGCTACTAAAGCTCAAAATCTAAGGTACTTAATTCTCTCATTGGATCTTGTTGTGCAAAATTGGTTCAATACCTTGGAAGAAAGTACCTAAAAAGATTGGGACATGTTGTACAAAGCCTTCATTCAACAGTATGGGTACAATGTAGAGTTGGAAGTTACCTTGATGGAGGTGGAGACTATTAGGCAAAGACCAAATGAGAACTTTGTTGATTATGTAAAGAGATGGAGAAATAAGGTTGCTTTGCTCAAGAAGAGGCCTAATGAGTCAGATCATATTAGGATGATTGTGAGAGGGGTGTTGCCTAGTCTTCATGAAAAGTTGTCTCATACACTCACCCAGGATTTCAAAGATCTTCTCCAAGCTTGTTTACAAATTGAAGAATGGGAAAGGGAGAAGAACCGCTTTTCAGCAAGGAATGAGAAGGAAAGCTACCAGTCTAATAATCAAAGCAAGCAAAAGGAAGTTGATTTTAATGCACCTGGTCAAGGAAATAGAAGACAATTCTCAGAATTGGGGAAACCTCTATCTTGGGTTTTCCACAAGCTACAAAAGAAGTGGTTGTTACAACCATTGGCTCCTCGACCGTTACATAATCCTCTTCCACCAAACTTCAATGCTGAGGCCTTCTATCAATTTCATCAAATGCAAGGGCATGAGACAGATAAAAGTGCTCGTTTAAGGAACGAGATCCAAAATTTGATTGACAGTGGTAAGCTACTCGAGCCGAATAAGCCCAATACCAAAAGCAATCCTCTGCCTAGGTTCAACAGAGTGCCACCACCAGCAACTTTCATGGTAGGAGGAGGATTGGAGGAAGATCTTGTCTTATCCTCTTTTCAAGATGAGAGTATCAAAGGTGTGAAGGGAAAAGAAGCTTAACTCAACAAACTTCCCTTGGCTTGTTTGTTTTTTTGTTTTATTTTCTTTATATGGTGTTTTATGGAGCAATCGTATTTTTCAAATTTAAAGTTGCTTGAAATAAATTATTTTCTTCAAAATTTTTATTGGTCTTTGTTCATTTTGGTGCTCAACAGATGACGAATTTAACTTGATATTTATAAATTAGTATATCTAAGCATTATAATTTGAATGACTTTACTAAGCGAGGAAATTGCTCTATAGCATTGAGTTTTGTATGCTTACATAGAGAGGGCTCTTGCATAATTACCTTTGTCTAGATCCTAGTCAGTCCTAGAATATGCTATGACGGACTTTCGAGGTGAAATTGAACTCTGCTTATTTAAGAGAGAGATGATCTAAACATTATTTGGTTTGCCAACGACTAGTATCTACCCAATTAAATATCAATCCCTAGTTGTCCCTTTGAGCCTTCATAAAATTTTAGCTTTCTTTTCAATGGCATATAAACCCCAACAACCTACCCTGAGCTGTTGTGATATTTATGACAAATTTGATGATCACTAAGGGTAAGAGGCAAGAAGACCAAAAAGAAAGGAATGTCTAGTCAAGACCAATTGGATAGACAAAAAAAAAACAAAAAAAAAGGAGAGAAAAAATAAAAAGAAAATAAAAAAAGAAAATAAAATACAAAAGGTAATTCATAATGTAATCGAGTTCTCTTTTACCTGAAGCAGCAAAAGACTTCCATTTGATTTATAAGGATAGTTTGACTTGAATTGGTCCAACCCAACCAAAGATTAATCAAAATCAGAGAAAAAGGAGAAAGGTCATCCAGTTCTTAAAAGTCCTGTACTTGACACTCCTACAGGGGAGAAGGACAAAATGATAAAATGCTCAAAGAAAAGAAAGAGTAAGAAAAAGAAAGAGAAAGGAAAAGGAAAAGAAGAAAGAAAAGGAATGTGGGTATCAACCTTTTTATAAGGGAAAAGACTGTCCCAATCAAGATCTAGATTAATGCCAAGATGATGGGAGAACATTCAAAGCTCTATCTTTTCATGTTTCCAACTGCCTAAAGTTCCAACAAGAAGTTTGTAGTGTTAATACTTGTCCATAGTATCACATCAACTCCAATTTCAAAATGACCTTCATTTAACCCGTGTCCTTTATAGATCCAATTTCAAGCTTGTCAAAAGACCTGTTGATCTCTCTTGGTAGGTAGTGTCTATTAGTGGAGATAGTTTGAATAAGTATGCATATGAGATAGATAATATTTAAACTCAAATGAGACCTTTTTTCTAAGTAATGTGTATGTGCTATCTGATGTGCAACAGCTCTTGCTTAAATGGAAATGATTCCTGAGTTTAGTACGGTAACTAGGGTTGCCATGGTATAGATATGTTAATTTGGAAAATCAAGTCCTGAGGTATAATGACACTAATTTGACAAAGCAAAAAAAAATGATTTTAAGATTTAAAAAAAAATGTGTGTTTTTATCATACAAAGCCTTCAAGTTAAGGGAAGTATTTTGAACCGTCGAATCTCGAAAGACACATTGGGCAAAGTAAATGATTATTGGTAAGGTTATGAAGAAGTTACCAACTGGCATGCTGAATCCTAGTTTGAAATGGATGTATCTCTGATGCTTGGGCCCCACCACTCATGTTTTCAACATCTCAAAGATAAAAGCCATAAATTAAAAGCCTTCTGACATTCCAATGCAAGGCCTAAACATGCATCTGAAAGGAGTTAATGAGAATACTTCAGTTGGTCATCTCAGTCTGTGAGTCGATAGAACCACTGTAAGTGTTATTCGCGCATATCATGCATACATAAGCATATCACATTGCATTTTCTTGTATTGGATTGTATATTCTTTGTCAAAGTGAACAACAGATACGCTATGAAGCAAAGATGAATCAGATATGGAATCAGGGGGGCATGGAGAGCCCATTGCTTGAGGAAGCTCTTGTCATTTTGCAAAAGAAAGAAGAGATGCATGCTTATGTAAGGAACCAGACAAAATACAAACATCAATCAGAGCCTGCATGAGAAAAATCATTGGTTTGAGCCTACACAGGGGCAAAGTTTCTCCTTTTTAATTTTTAAATTTATTCATATGCAAAATATTTTCAAACTCACTTTTAAATATTTTTTCACGCAAGGGGCAAGGAGAAGATATGAGGGCTAGCTAAAATATAGATGAATTTTTTTGCAAAAGGAAGAACAAAAAGAACAAAATAAGAAGAAATCAAAAGAATAAAGATGCAAGAGACGAAAGATCAATCCAGCTAGAAGAGCTAAAGACCAGAGATGAAGATCCTAGGTCCAAGGATGAAGATCCATTTTGAGGGTGAAGACCCACAATCCATTAAAGAATGGAACAGCCGGTTAAAAGGAAGCCAGAATTCTCAACTGATAAAAGGTCGGTCAAAATCCAGTTTCAGATCGAACACTCAAACTCATGTCTTGGGTCCAAGTACCCAATCTAGTTTAGGGTCAAGCACCCAAAATCTAGTTTCGGGTCGAGCACCCAAATTCAGTATCGAGTTGAGTACCCAAAATCCATTTTCGGGTGGAGAACCCAAATCCAAATCAGTCTCGGGTTGAGCAACCAAATCTAGTTTCTGGTCAAGCACTCAAATCCAGTTTTGGGTCGAGCACTCAAATCTAGTCTAGGATCGAGAATCCAATTTTGGGTTGGGTGCCCAGAATCAAATTTTGGGTCCAAGTACCTAGTCCAATTTTGGGTCAAGAATCCATAATTCAGTCTTAGATCGAGCATCCAAATCAATTTTGGGTCAAGCACCCAAAATCTAGTTTCGGATTGAGCACCCAAATCCAGTATCGGGTCGAGTATCCAAAATCAAATTTTGGGTGGAGAACCTAAATGCAAATCTAGTCTCTGGTCAAGAACCCAAATCATTTTCAAGTCCAAAATCCAACATCAGATCAATAACCCAAACCAACTCTATCTTCGGGTCGAGAACCCACCTTCATCCAAAATCTGCTCAAAATCATGTTGCTTTTCACTCTCTTCTACTGAAAGTCTTAGACCGTTCAAACAGGAGGCAAATTGTAGACCCTTATTTTTTTACGAAGTCCAGTCCGATATTTTTAAACAGTCCAAAATAATTTTTTATTGTATTTTAATATTTTTTATTTATTTTAATAAAATTTATTTTTAATAATATGTATTACTTATAATGTTTATTTTATTTATTATTTATTATTTATTATTTATTATTATAATATTTAATAGTTATTTTTTATAAAAATATAAAATATCAAAAAAGATAAAAAATAAAAAAATCGGTGACGGCGAAATTGGCGACGATTGTGGCAAACGCCACAAATTGGCTTGGGCTAATTCGCCGCAAGTTTTGCCTGCGGTGGAATTGCGCCCCAGCCCATAGTTTTGCTCCACACCCAGCAGCAGCTCGGCCCCAGCTCACTCAGCGCCAGTCTCGCCCGAGCCCCTGCTCAGTTTTCGCTAAAACCTTATTTTACTTGGTTTTTGATTTTATTTCCAAAACAATTTTCAATTTCCTTAACATACTATGTTTTTTATTTTAATTGCCTATAAATACAACATTAAAAATACATAGAAAAAAAAGGGAGAGGAAAATTTTGTTCGGCTAGGACAACACAATTATTGGAGAATAATTCAAGAATTATTGAAGGACTTTTGGACTTTCTTTTGAAATTGGAAAAAAGCAATAGAGACGAGAGACAATCCATAATCAAGGCAGCAAGCTAGGTCTTCTATCTTGGTTTGAAGCTAAACCAGAATTTCATTCTGCAAATTGTGGTGGAGCCAACAAATTGCGATACACATCTAACTTAACTCAATATAACATGTTTTGACGATTTTAAATGTTGAATATAATGGTTATTTGGTTGGATTTATTCCAGTAGGTTATAGCCTTTTATTTTATTTTCATATTAGTTCATGTAAAATGATTTGATGATGTTGTTTGTTGTTCAAACAAAATAAATCCATAACCTATTAGCCTAAGTTACAGTGACTTATAAGTGTTAAATTGATATTTTTAGTACATGATTATTTAATTGCAAATGTTTTCCTATAACCTTATTTTTCCAGCATCAAAAGCTTTATTTAAAATCCTAAAATTATTTTTCAAAACCCTAATATCTTAATATCAAGTAAACTAATTTTCAACCTATTAGCGGGACCGCCGTATGGGCTCGTTGAAGGTCAATATTTATTTGTGTATTATAAGTCTTTGTATTTAAATTTCTTTATTTTAAATTCTAATTTAGTTATTAAAATTCTAAAAACTTTAATTTAAGATGTGAACCCTAAATTTATATATTTATTCCTTTATTTAATTTTAGATTTGATTATGTAGTTTATTATATGTCTTGATGATTGATATATTTAATTTTAATGTTTGGTTTATTTAATTTATCATGGATGAATATTTTTTCAATTATTATTTGTTTATTAAAACTGTAAGAGGTATGTTTCCATGATTGGGTACGTCATTAATTAATTTTCATGTAATTTAAATTATTTTTATATTTTGGGATTAATGTAAAGGACATGTTTTCACCTTTTGGTGGGTGTCCTATTTAGTTTTACACATTAGACCATGTAAGGACACGTTTCCATCCTCGGATGGGTGTCCATTCATTTATTTTATTTGAACATTGCTTTGATTTTAATATAATGATGCTTTATTTAATTATTGCATGTAGTATGGATAATATCATTACATTTAAGAATTTTATAATATTAAGACCTGAAAAGGAGGCCGATTCCAATGAATCGGGTATTGTGGGGGTGTTGGGCCATTTCTCACCTTCCCCACACGTACATAACTTTCCAAACCCATTAAGGGGGTTGAGAATTGCTTAGAAATTGAGTCATCCACCCCTTTTTTTTACTGGCCAGTCCAGGTGGCGACTCTATTTTTTTCGGGCTTAGGCCCGTGTTCTCTAAGGCCCCGAGCCTAACAGTCTTGAAGTCGTAAGAACCATTCCACTGGGAGTGGGGGCAAAAATCCTTGCTCACAACACCCAACCAATCTATCCGTAATAGTCCTGCCCATATGGCCCACCTTTTGAGAGTATAGCCATCCAATTTAGCCATAATGGCTCACCATTCAACTTAGCTATATGGAACACTTTTGGGACCATACTTATTCAACTTAGCCACATGGCTCACCTTTTGGGAACACATCTATCCAACTTAGCTACACCTTGGCTCACCTTCTAACCGAGTCATTTAGCTCGCCATCTAACTTAGCCACATAACTTATCCACTTGCCCATTATCCAACATACCTAGCCACATGGCTCATCTTTTGGGAACACACACATCCATCATTCAACTTAGCCATATGGCTCACCTTTTTGGAGCACACCCATTCAACATACCAAGCTACATGGCTCTCATTTTGGAAGCATACCCATATGACTCAACCATTATAGCTCCCCTTCTAATTACATGGTACACCTACAATAATCATCCAACCTAGCCATAATGACTCCCCAGACACCAAGCCACTTGACCACATGAACCATACCCATGTGAACCATTTCAAGCCATGGACCATAGTCCATTTACATAACCACTTGTTCACATTGACCAAGCCCAAAATTCATGCCCCTAGCTATTTGGCCTTAAAAGATAGACTTTATAACCATAATATATGAACCATGCCCCATATGCCTAACCATTTTGACACATGAACCATGGCTCATTGACTAACACTTTGACCATACCCGAATTAAAAAGCATGATCTACACTGGTGTACATATAGGCCATAAACCATGAGCCACTCATCATTAATTTCCTACCCGTTGGAACCATTTGTGTAAGTTTTTGAGCATCTATACCCTTTCACACCTGTTGAGTAATCCAGCTCTCCTCAAAACCCTTACTAACCTAGCCCTTTCACGTGAAGCTACCCATAGGCCAATAAGGAGACAACACTATTTCACCCCCTTATCTGAAGCTTTCTTCAAGAAACAAGAAGACAAATTGCAAATGGCTCTCAATGCTCAACAAGATTACTTTACCACTCTCGTCAAGAAGCTGACAAAACATGTTGAAGCTACCACTACTTTGAACATTCAACAGGACAATTTTAGGAATATCCTACTCAATTATTTGGAGTCTCAACACAGGTCCTCAAATAAGTCAGATAAAATCAACATAGCAACTAATCTAATAGTCACCTAAGGATCCCCAAGCAAACATTAACCTTCCTCCTTCCTTGAATCATTTTCAAGGTATAGAAGAAAACTCCAACCATCAAGAAATCATGGAGCATGACACAATAACAATGGATTCCCCCAAAATGAGCAAGCATTTCAAGATGAGCAACACCAAAAGGGAATTTACAAATTTAGGAATATCGCTTCGCTTGGTCTATTTGAAAGCCTTGAAGACCCATCTAATAACACCTTTAGAACAATACAAGCCACCTCACCCTTTACTTAAAAGCTACATGACCAATGAATATTATGCATACCATTAAAGGGGCGGACATAAAACTAATGAATGCAAAAGCCTAAGGCACACAATTCATGACCTCATTGATAATGGGATGATCATTCCACCCAAGGCAACCAACATTGGTAACCCTTCCAACCACCATTAAGGCTAGACTAAATATGCTTTGATTATGCAGACCTCCCCATATACACCTAAATGTCAACAACATTTCCTAACCAAACTAAGAAAATAACCACTTTTCATGCCAACCAACTAGAGACCCTTTAAAAATTGGTACTACGAGAAGGCTAAATTATAGTCTAGTCAAAGTCCATGTCAGATACAAAGCCTAACTCAAAATTGAGTCTGTAGACCCTCAAATTTAGGTCAGATTAAATTTAAGAAGCTTAACCTGGTCTGTTATAATTTTTAAAGAAACCTAACTTGAAGGCTTGAATTAAACTTGTCCAATCCATAAAAGCCCAAAATTAGATTTGTGAAAGAGGTTCGGTCCTAAAATTAAGAATTTTGCATTCGATTCGAGTTAAAGTGGGTCCAAGTCAACATGAGCTAGTGCTCATGTCGATTTGGAGTGTCCAAATCGACATGAGCTAGATCCATGTTGATTTGGACACTCCAAATCGACATGAATCCAATCTAAAAATTGACATGAATCCTAATTCTAAGAGAATTTAGCCTATTTATGAATCCTAATTTTGTTTAACTTTAGAACCATTAACCCTATTTGCAACATTATAAATGGAAGGTAGTTTAAACAATTAAAGGGAAGAGGCAGCAATGATTAGTAAGTATGAGCCAATTTTGCAAACATTGAAACAAAGAGACGGAAAGTAAAAGAGAGGAGACAGTAGCCTAAACATCTAGTGATCCTCAAATCATCAAAGCACCAACCAAGAATTAAGATCATTCCAGGCAATAACATTACCAATTCCAACTGCAGTAAGGTGAGGGTGGTAAACAAAGATTGGTTCAACAAATTTATTTTGGTGGAGCCAACAACATAGGTGAGGTTACTATGAATCAATTCAATTAAATTTTGATTGATTACCTTTAATACCTTAAGTTACTGTGTTATCAAAATTCCAATGTAATCACATAAATTCATTATAGTAGGTTATGGATTTGGGGATTTGGGCAACCAAAACATTTGTAGTATGTTTTAACCTTGATCTTGCATATGAAACCTTATCTTACATGCTCAAACACTAGATTATTTTAAGTTCAACTAATATTCTTGAATCTTTGTTTGAATGTTTTTTATCTTAATTTGCATCTAGTTTAGATTAAAACCCCAAAAATTGTATGTCCAACCGTAGTACTTAGGATAAAACCCTAATTCATATGTTTTAGCCTTAGGTTCAAATGCTAAACCCTAATTTTGCATATCTTGATCATGATTTGCCCATTTAACCCTAGTTTGCATGTTTTAATTTTGGTTTACATGTTTTATCCTTAATTAGATACTAAGCTCTATTCTTTAGTAAATCTAATTTTAAGATTGTTCGATAATTAATTATGTGATTTTAAATTATTGTTTACCGTGGATGATTGATTTATATTTGATTATTATTTGGATTCTAAGTATGTAAAAGGAATGTTTCCACCTTGTGGGTGCCTTAGTTTTTTTTAATTATATAATTTATTTTATGAGTTGTTCCCAAGCTAGCAACCAAGAGGGGGTGAATTGGTTGATATGAAGAGTGATAGTAAATTGAAAATTTAAAAAGACAAGAGATGAAGAAGATATAGATGAAAATTGAGTTGAGTAGAGAAGAAAGAATACAAAGAGTTATAGTGGTTCGGATTTTTCTCAATCCTACATCCACTTCCTTAACAACTTGTTAAGGTTCCACTAGACTTGAGTTTTTATAAGCTTAACTCTAACTTTGTGTTTTCACTAGCTCACACCAAACTATTAAAATGGTTTGAGATCAATCCTCACAACCCTTACAAGAGTTTTGCCAGGTTCACTCTGACAACTTAAGTGTTTCTAAGCTCACACTCAGACTTATGATGGTTTTTAATGTTCACACCCAACACTCAATCAATACAAATATAGTTTTGATGCAAAGAAACAAAAGTTATTTTGTTTGGCAATTACAATCACAGTGTTACATAAAAAAGAAGTTTCTTGAGGTATTTATAGCCTTTAACTCTTCAACTAGCCATTTGGGATAGGAGCCAAACTATTTTAATTCTTGTCTTCCACTAAATAATTTTCCAGAGCATTTTCATGGTTGGACTAGCCATAGACCAGTCATACTTCAACAAGGCCTGTCAGAATAAGCATGGTCCAGTTGTACATTTTGAGAATCTAACTAATGCTCCTTCAACGGTTGGTCCACGTATCATCCACAAACTGAGTGGAGACATAAAAGCTTCTAATTTGAAGAATAATTAAATAATTTGATCTGACTTACATCTGTCATATGGTACATTCAATTTACCTTTAGTCGTGAACCTTATTGGATGTTTTGGCCAAATTTTGCTTCAAGAGTCTGGTCGAAATTCTCTATGGTCCAGTTGAACTTCTCTGGTACTCTAAGAATATAGGAGTACTTTTGACCATGAAAGTTACTATGTAAATTTTCATTTATCACAACCAATAGTGCGGTCAAAATTATTGATGGTCCAGTCGGACTTCTGTGGTACTCTGAGAAAATAGGAGTACTTTCCATCGTGAACCTTTTTGTATAATTTTTTCTCATGTTAGTATGAAAGGTCTAATTGGTCTTCAGTGTGGTCCGATCTTACTTTTCAAGATTTCTTCAAAAGTTTACCTTCCGAAAAAATGTAACTTGATACAAGTGTTAGCTCTTATTCAATTTGATTGCCTAAGATTAAAACTAGAGTAATCATGCAAGTTGTTTTGGCTAACATGAGTTTTGGAACAATGTAAATGACACGTTTCCACCTTTTGGTGGATGCCTTATTTTATTTATTTGTATGAACATTTCAGGATTGTAAAGGTATGTTTCCATCTAAGGATGGATACCCATTTTGTTTGATTCAATTTAATAATATGGTGGATGTTTATTTTATTTGATTGCATGTAATATCTTGACCTAAAAAGGATACCATTCCAACTAATCGGGCACTATGGGAGTGCTAGGTAATTCTCACCTTCCCTATGCATACCCAACTTTTTGAACCCTATAGGGGGTTGCAGATTCCTTAGGAATCGAGTCATCCACCCTTTCTTTTCTTTCCTAGTCCTTCTGGGTGGCAACCTCATTTTCTCTTGGATTAGGCCCTGAGCCTAACAGTGTCATAATCGCAAGAACCATTCCACCGAGAGTGAGGGAAAAAATCTCCTCTCACAGTGGCGACTCCACTTGGGATAAGAGAAGTTAATTTTGTTGGTCTTTATATAATTGTATTATTTCTAATTATGATATTATCCATTGCATCATTTAGATTGCAGTGTATGCGTGAGTTAGGATGCTTGTGTAACTTGCATTATGTTATGCAAGGGATACCATACCTTCACTCAAGGTATGGAGATTGAGCATGACATAACTACTGATAGCCTCATACCTTTTGGAATATGCTTGCTATGGGAGCCTAAACTTTTCAAACCAAAGACTAAAAGCTCATGTAATCGGCCTAGTTACTTTCCTTAGGTTTTTACCCAAATGCTTGTTGTTTGACTATGATTGATATATCTTGCTTTAAACCATGGCCTATTTGGTTTGTTCTTTTTCTAATATGACCTAATTATATTTTAAGCTCAAAATAGTTCTATTCCTTTAAGCCCAAAAGACCAAAATTATATTCAAAACTTTTAAGAAGGTCTCTAAACGTAAAACTTTTCTAAAATGGGTCAAAAATTCTTTTTTACCCCATGGCCCAAGTATAAAGCCCAAAATTCATTTTTAAACAAACATTTTTACAATGGGCTTTGAAACAAAACTATTTTTCACTTCATTCAAATTATAACTTTTTTAACATTTTTCTTAAATGGGCTTACAGCTATTTAAGCTAATTATGGAATATAAAAAATCAATTGTGGGCCTAAGTTATACAAAAAATTATTAATCATGGGCTTATTTGTGGCATGAATCATTGGTTGTTTTTTCAAATAGGAATTATATTTATGATAAACCCTTTAATTTGGATTTAATCCCAAACATAGCATAAAAGTTATCCCTTTGTTGACCCAATGGATTAAGACTTAATTAATGGAAACTATTATGGACTGACTTCTTATTTGAAAATACAACTATAAGTTAATATGTCTGAGTGGATATTTCAAAAACAAAATATCCTATACTGATGTTATGTTGACCTATGCCTAGGAAAAGAGGCTTACCACTCTTGTGTGTGGAAGTTATACGGTTGGAAGGAACATCCTAACTTTGTTTGTCCTTTTGTTTGTTTGCTTCATATGTATAAATATACACATGCATTGCATTTCATAAGCATTAATCTTTTTTGGCTCACAGACCTGGAGTACAACCGTTCAAGGACTTATGACAACCCAACCTATGACAGTGACTTAGAATCCAGTAAAGGTTCAACTAACTTCATACCAAGACCAATTGATCCTGAGCAAATTTAGAAGATGGTGAATGCCATCAACTCTGAGATGGAGGAACTAAAAGGGGCCCTAGCTAAGATTGTGAGAAGCCAACTGCTTTCACTATTAGAGGATAACATTGATGAGGCATCTGCCAGTAACATGAAGCTAAAAGATAAGGGAAAGGCTAAGGTAGTTGAAGTGGCCTCTGATGAAGCCAAGGAAGCTATGGACGATGATGATTGGGAATAATACTTCCAAGATCAACAGGATAATGTTGCGCTCGAATTAAGTACTACTACAAGCATCACTCGCAAGTATACGAGGTAGTTGTAGCAAAGGTGATCACCTCAAGGTCGTTTCCCACGGAAGGTGTAGTTCGTAATAACTTGATTGACAAGTTATTTAAATGCGAGAGTTTGTTGTGTTGGGATGGTCCGAGAATAATTTAAACCTAAAATTAACGTGTTTAGGGTTGGTGTGTGAAGGTTGTATAAGATCAAATCGATTCTTGGGAAGGTGCCTAGGGTTATAGGTCCATTCAATCAAAACTCAATTCTCAATTATCCATTCTCATAACCTTGTAAATTAATTTATTTCTTAAGGTTAATTAGTCAATTACCAATCCATTAGTTCTCACATTCATGAATTAACAATGACCAATTCTTTTACATTTGCAAATTAATAAACCCTAGAACTTATATTTCTAATTCATTCTTAGGGTAGTCGATTACATAATTCCGATATCGAATTTCACATCTCAGTCCTTCATTTAATATCTAGAGATCAATAGGTAATCTATCAACCTAGTATACAATCCAATGCAATCAACTAACAACAAGGTACATCAATGGAAATATCAAATCAAAGCATTCAATCAAATATACTAAAACCCTAGGCATGGGTATCTAGCTCAACATCATCAATTTAGAACAAACATTCAACTTAATATAAATCAAATACAAATTGTTCATTGCAATATCAATTCTCTTAATACAACGAAAATAATATTGAAATGAATTAAAAGAGAGAATAGAAAAACCCCTTGTGAAGATGCCAAGAGTAGGATTACTAGTCTTCCTCCTAGCTCCACTTGATGTATGATGAAGAACTCAAGCCCTCTTCAATGGATGATTCTCCTTTGCAACATGGAATGGAGCTTTCTCAAATCGCCAATCCTTCAATTGATTATGCCTTTGAGAGATGGAGTGGAGCTTTCTCAAGTCACCAATCCTTCAATGAAGCTTCTTCAACCTTCAAGAGCTTGTTTAACCCAATTTATCCCAAAGAACCTCAAAGATCTTGTCAATGGAAGATGGAGAAGATGAAAATGGAGGATGAAGATGAAGGGACAAGGAGAGTGTCACTCTCTCCTCATCCCAAATCGTGTTTGTCCCCTCCTTCTCTTTGCTTTTCTCTCTTTTTCTAAACCCTGGCCATTTTCTCCTCTCCTTCTCTTTCTTTCGCACAAAATAATTTGTATAAATTAAGAGTGACACGGCCAAGCTTGATTTGGCTTGGCCGTGTCTCTCATTTTTCTTTGGGACACGGCCAAGCTTGCTGACCGTGTCCTTCACTACCTTCTTCTTTCTTTCTTTCTTTTCTTTGTTCTTCAAGGAGTGACACGGCCAAGCTTGTGGCCGTGTCACTTGGGTGTGTCACCTTCTTCTTCTTTTCTTTCATTCTTTGCTTACTCCAAGTGTTCTTTGGCATGTCATGTGACACGGCCAAGCTTGCTGGCCGTGTCATGTGACACGGCCAGTGGCTTGGCTATGTCATTGAGTGTGTCTTCTTCTGTTTTGCTCCTTGCTCTTCTTTGTTCTTTGGAGATGAGAGTGACATGGACAAGCTTGTTGGCCGTGTCACTTGCTGCCATTTCTTTCCTTTGAGGTGACAAGGCCAAGCTTGTTGGCCGTGTTACTTGCTGTCATTTCTTTCCTTTGAGGTGACACGGCCAAGCTTCATTTGGCTTGGCCATGTCATGCTTTATCCATGCTCTTCTTTCTTTGTTTTGATCTTCCAAGGGTGTTTTTGCACTTAAACCTAAAACAAACACTTTAAACAAACTTAAAACAAAAATCAATCAAAACATTAACTAAAAACACATAAAAATCATACTAAAAACAAGTACAAAAATGATCTAAACAGATAAGAAGAAAGAGAAGAAGGTGGGAGAGAATACTGAGTCTACTGGTTTTGAAAAAATGATTGTTGATTTAGAAACAAAGTTTGAAAAGAAGTTGAAACTGGGAATGTATCAGAGGTGGACAAGCTATTTGAGCAAGATGAAGAAGTTCCATAAAAGTTTAAGATGCCTTCATTTGCCAAATTTGATGGAACTAAAAATTCTCATCTGCAAGTCAAACAATACATTAACGCCATGCAGTCTGCTAGGGCTACTAAAGCTCAAACTCAAAGGTATTTCATGCTCTCATTGAACCTTATTGTGCTAAACTGATTTAATACCTTAGAGGAGAATACTCAAAAAGACTTGGATTTGTTGTACAAAGTCTTCATCCAACAGTATGGGTATAATGCTGAATTGGAAGTGACTCTAATGGAAGTGGAATTAATAAGGCAAATGTAGTTATTACAACTGGTCAATCAAATAGAAGACAATTTTTAGAGTTAGGTAAATCTCTATCTTAGGTTTTCAACAAGTTACAGAAAAAGGGGTTATTATAGCCATTGGCTCCTCGACCACTACATGATCTTCTACCATCAAACTTTGATGCCAAGGCCTACTGTCAATTCCATCAAATGCAAACGCATGAGATAGATAAATGTGCTCATTTAAGGCACGTGATCCAAGATTTGATTGACAGTGGAAAGTTGCTTGAGCCCGATAAGCCTAATACCAAGAGCAATCCTTTGCCTAAATTTTGAAGAGTACCACCACCAGCAACCCTCATGGTAGAGGCAGGATTAGAGGATGATTTTGTCTTATCCTCCTTTTAAGATGAGAGTGTAGAAGATGTGAAGAGAGAAGAGGCTCAACTCAACAAACCTTCCTTAGCTTGAGTGTTGCTCATTTTATTTTGCTTTCTTTGGTATTTAATTGGAAAAATTATGTTTTTCAAATTTTTGAATAAATTACTTTCACTGCATTTATAAATTGTTTGTTTTTGATAATTTAGTGCTCAACCAATGATGAATCTAGCTTGATATTTAAAAATTAGTATATCTATGATCATGATTCGAATTACTTTACTAGCTGAGAGAATTGTTCAATAGCATTGAGTTGTATATGCTTTCTTAGAGAGGGCTCCTGCATAATTACTTGTGTCTAGATTCTAGTCGATCTTAGAACATGCTTTGACAAACTTTCGAGGCAAAATTAAACTTTAATTATTTAAGAGAGATGATCTAGGCATTATTTGGTATGCCAACAACTAGTATCCACCCTATTAAACATCAATCTGTAGTTTGTCCCTTTTGAGCTTTCATAAGATTTTAGCTTGCTTTTATTGGCTTGTAAAACCCAATGACCTACCATGAGCTATTGTGATACTTATAGAAAGTCTGATGATCATTAAGGAACATAAGGGAAAGAAGATCAAAGAGAATGATATATAGTCAAGACTATAGAGATAGTTAAAGGACACCTAAATTATACCTAATATCACAGACTTTTTGAGATAAAGTCAGGGCTGAAGCAAACTTATGCCACTCAACTCATCCATAATCAAAAACACAAGTTGGTAGAAACAAGACAATTCTTTTAGAGCTAGGAACTAAAAAATAGAGAAAAGAAAAAAAGTCAGAGTAAAAGAAAAGGAAAAGGAAAGAAAAAGAAACCCAAAGAAAAAGAGAGAGAGAGAGAGAGAGAAGAAGAAAAATAAAAGAAGAAGAGGAGGGAATAATAATAAGGTTTCAAACTTTATGCAAAAACAAAGGTCATCCTAATCAAATCCATATTTCTACCAAGAAGATAAGCTCTATCTTTTCATAAAGCAAGATTTCAAGTTATGTTTTTCATGAAGCAAGATAAAAAATGCCTAGAAAATAAAAGTGATGCTCAGAGTTTAAAAATACTTCCAGCAGTATATGGCTCCAGTAGAAAGTTTGTAGTGTGAAGGTTTGTCCATAATGTTACATCAACTCCAATATAAAAATGACTTTCATCTAACCCATGTCCCTTATAGACTCCATTTCAAGCCTATTAAAGGCTTGTCGATCTTTCTTGGTAGGTAGAGTCTATTAGTGGAGATTATTTGAGTAAGCATGCATATGAGATAGATAATAGTTAAACTCAATGAGACCTTTGGCCAAGTAATGTGTATGTGCCTATTTAAAGTGCAATAGTTCTTGCTTAAATGAAAATGATTCCCAAGTTTAGTATGGTAACTAGGGTTGTCTTGTTATAGATATATTAATTTGGAAAGTCAAGTCCTGAGGTAAATTGACACTAATTTGACAAAGTCAACATTTGATTTTTTAAAAAAAAGGTTTCTTGTTACATAAGTCTTCGAGCTTAAGGAAGTGTGTTGCACTATTGAACCTTAAAGGATGTATTGGGCAAAAGTAGGTTAATGAAAGGATCACTTGAAAGGTTGATAAAAAGTCACCAACCAATGTGTTGAATCATGGGCTGAAACAGGCATCTCTTATATTCCTAACTACCTTGTTGGGGGCCCCACTACTCATGATTTCATCTTGAAAGATAAAAGTCATAGATGTGAAGGCTTTTGTTGTTCTAATGCAAGACTTAAACAAATGCTTTGGCTTATCAACTCGATCTGTGAGTCAATGGAACCACTATAAGTATCATCCAAGCATATCATGCATACATAAGCATATCACACTATAGTTTGTCTTGTGTTACCTATTCTTTGTCAAAGTAAATAGCAATACTCTATGAAGCAAATATGAGGCAGATATGGAATCAGGAGGCGTGGAAGGCCCATTGCTTGAGAAAGATCCAGTCACTTCGCAAAAATAGAGATGCATACTTGTGTAAGAAACCAGACAAAATGTAAACATCAGTCAGAGCCTACATGGAAAAAGAAATCAGTGGTTTGAGCCTACATAGGGGGCAAAGCTTCTCTTTTAAATTTTTTGATTTCATGCGTGTACAAATCATTTTTAAACTTTCAATTTTTTTTCATGCAGGGGGAAAAGAGAGGATATGAGGACTAGCTAAAAAATAGCTTCTTCTTTTTTTTTTTTTTGCTAATGGAAGAACAAAAAGAACATAACAAAAAGAAAGTAAGAACCCTAAAGGATTGAAGATGCAAAAAGACAAATGATCAGTCCAGCTAGAAGAGCTAAAGTCAATACAGGACAAATGTATTGTTGAGGGTGAAGACAAAGGACATTGTTGAGGGTGAAGACTCAATGTCCAGAGGATGAAGATCCATTGTTGAGGGTGAAAATTTATTGTGAAAGGTGAATACCTAAAGTTGATGGCTAGAAGAAAGCCAAAATTTTCAGATGACAGAAGGTCAGCATAATCCATTAAAGAATGAAACAATCGGCTAGAAGAAAGCCAAAACTCTCAGATGACAATAGGTCAGTAGAATCGATTAAAGAATGGAACCAATTGGCTAGGAGAAAGTAAGAATTCCCAAACGATAAAGGGATAGTCAAACTAGAAAAACTAAAATCAAGTATCAGGTTGAGAACCCAAATCTTGTATCGGGTTGAGAATCCAAATTCAAGTCTCGAGTCGAGAACCCAAATCCAAGTCTCGAGTCAAGGATCCAAAATCCAGTGTTGGGTCAAGAATCCAAATCCTGACTTAAGTTGAGAACCCAAAATCCAGTCTTGAATCGAGAACCCAAATTCAGCCTCAAGTCGAGAATCCAAATCCAGTCTTGGATCAAGAACCCAAATCCAGCCATGGGTCCAGAACCCAAATCCAGCCATGGGTCAAGAACCCAAATCCAGCCTTGGGTTGAGAATCCAAAATCCAGTTTAGAGTCGAGAACCCAAATCTAGCCTTGGGTCGAGAATCCAAATCCAATTTCAAGTCATGAATCCAAATCCAATCTCAGGTCAAGAACCCAAATTCAATCTTGGGTCCAAAACCCACCCTTATCCAAGGTTCATTTAAAGTCATATTGCTTTTCACTCTTTTCTACTAAAGTCTCAGATTGAACAAGAAGAGGAAAAATTGTAGACCCTTAAATTGATTAAATTTAAGAAGCTTAACCCGTTCCACTATAATTTTTAAAGAGCCTAAACCTAATTGCAAGGCTTGAATTAAACTAGTTCAATCCATAAAAGCCCAAAATTAAATTAGTGACAGTGGTTCGGTTGAAAAATTAAGAAGTTTACATTCATTTTGAGTTGCAGTGGGTCCAAAAAAACATGAGCTGTCCAAATCGACATGAAAACTAATTCTGAAAGATTTTAGCCTATTTAGGAATTCTAATTATGTTTAACTTTAGAACCATTAACCCTAATTGTGACATTATAAATAGAAGGAAACTTAAACAATTGGAGGGAAGAGGCAACAGTGATTGGTAATCAAGAGCCAATTTTGCAAACACTAAAACACAGAGATAAAAAGCAAAAGAGAGGAGACATTAACCTAAAAATCTAGTGATCCTCAGATCCTCAAAGCACCAACCAAGAATTAAGTTTGATCCAGGTGGTAACATCACCAATTCCAACTACGACAAAGTGAGGGTGGTAAACAAAGCTTGGTTCAACAAATTTATTTTGGTGGAGCCAACAATGCAGGTAAGGTTACTATTAATCAATTCAATTAAATTTTAATTGATTACCTTTAATACCTTAAGTTATTGTCTTATCAAAATTTCAATGTAATCTCATAAATTCATTATAGTAGGTTATGGATTTGGGGATTAGAACAACCAAAACATTTTTAGTATGTTTTAACCTTGATCTTGCATATGAAACCTTAGCTTACATGCTAAAACACTAGATTACATGTTTTAAGTTCAACTAACATTCTTGAATCTTTATTTGCATGTTTTTTTATGTTAATTTGCATGTTAAAACCCTAGTTTAGATTAAAAACACTAAAATTGTATGTCCAACCTTAGTACTTAGGATAAAACCTTAATTTCATATGTTTTAGCCTTAGGTTCAAATGTTAAAGCCTAATTTTGTGTATCTTGATCTTGATTTGCACATTTATCCCTAGTTTGCATGTTTTAATTATGGTTTACATGTTTTATCCTTAATTAGATACTAAGCTCTATTCTTTTGTAACTCTAATTTTAAGATTGTTCAATGATTATTCATGTGATTTTAAATTATCGTTTATCAAGAATGATTGATTTATATTTGATTATTATTTGGATTCAAAGTATGTAAAAGGCATATTTCCACCTTGTGGGTGCCTTTATTTTTTTTAATTATGTAATTTATTTTATGAGTTTTTGAACAACATGAAGGGCATGTTTTTACCTTTTTGGTGGGTGTCCTAATTTATTTGTATGAACATTTGACAATTGTAAGGGTATGTTTCCATCTAAGGATGGGAACCCATTTTGTTAGATTCATTTTAATAATTGATGGATATTTATTTTATTTAATTGCATGTAATATGGATAATGTAAGAATAATATAGAATTTAATAATATCTAGACCTGAAAAGGAGGTCAGTTTCAATAAACTGAGCGCTATGGGGGTGCTGGGTCAATCTCACCTTCCCTATGTAAACCCAATTTTTCAAACCCAATAGGGGTTTTGGGATTCCTTAAGAATCGATTTATGCACCCCTTTCTTTTCTTTTTTGGTCTTTATGGGTGGCAACTCTATTTTCTCTGGGTTTAGGCATGTATTCTCTAAGGTCCTGAGCCTTACAGTGCCGTAGTCATAAGAACTATTTCACCGGGAGTGGGGGCGAAAATCCCCACTCACAGTGGCAACTCCACTAGGAATAAGAGAATTTGATTCCGTTGGTCTTTATATTATTTTATTCTTTCTTATTATGATATTATCCATTGCATCATTTAGATTGCATTGTGTACATGTGTTAGGATACCCGTGTAACCCGTGTTATGTTATGAAACATATACCATACTTTCACTTAAAGTAAGGAGATGGAGCATGGCATAACCACTCATAGCCTCATACCTTTTGGTATATACTTGCTATGGGAGCCTAAACCTTTTAACCCAAAGACTCAAAGCTCATGTAATAGGCCTAGTTACTTTTCTTAGGTTTGTACCCAAATGCTTGTTGTTTGACTATGATTGTTATATCTTGTTTTGAACCATAGCCTATTTGGTTTGTTGTTTTTCTAATATGACCTAATTATATTGTAACCTTAAAATAGTTCTATTCCTTTAAGCCAAAAGGCCAAAATTATATTCAAAACTTTCAAGATGGTCTCTGGACATAAAACTTTTCTAAAATGGGTCAAAATTATTTTCTATCTCATGACCCAAGTACAAAGCCCAAGATTCATTTTTAAACAAACCTTTTTATAATGGGATTTGAAACAAAACTATTTTTCACTTCATTCAAATTTCAACTTTTCTTAACCTTTTTCTTAAATGGGTTACAACTATTTAGGCCAATTATGGAATAATAAAAATCAATTTTGGGCCTAATTTATACTAAGAATTGTTAATCATGGGCTTGTTTGTGGCATGAATCATGAGTTGTTTTTCCAAATAGGAAATATATTTATGATAAACCTTTTAATTTTTTTTAAACCCAAACATAGCATAAAAGTTATCCCTTTGTTGGCCCACTGGATTAAGACTTAATTAATGGGAACTATCATGGACTGACTTCTTGTTAGAAAATACAACTCTAGATTAATCCGTCTGAGTGGATATTTTGAAAACAAAACATCCTATATTGATATTATGTTGACCATATGCCTAGAAAAAGAGACTCACCACTCATATCTGTGGAAGTTATAAGGTTGGAAGGAGCATCCTAACTTTATTTGTACATTTGTTTGTTTGCTCTACATGCATACATGCATTGAATTTCATAAGCATTAATCCTTTCTAGCTCACAGACCTGGAGTATAGCTGTTCAAGGGTTTATGACAACCTGACTTATGATAGTGACTCAGAATCCAGTAAAGATTTAGCTAACTTCATACCAAGACCAATGGAACCTGAGAAAATTCAAAAGATGGTGAATGATTCCCTTAACTCCAAAATGGAATAACTAAAGGGGGCCCTGACTGAGACTATGAGAAGTCAATAGCTTTCACTGTTGTAGGATAACAATGTTGAGGCATCTATCACTAACAAGAAACCAAAAGATAAGGGAAATGCTAAGGTAGTTGAAGTGGCCTCGGATGAAGATAAGGAAGCTATGGATGATGATGATTGGGAACAATACTTTCAAGATCAATAGGATAAGAAGAAAGAGAAGAAGGTCAGGGAGAAGACTGAGTCTGCTAGTTTTGAAAAAATGATTGCTGATTTAGAAAAGAAGTTTGAAAAGAATTTGAAAGCTAAGGAAGTGTGAGAGGTGGACAAGCTATTTAAGCAAGAAGAAGAAGTTCCTTACAAGTTCAAAATGCCTTCTTTTGCCAATTTTAATGGAACTTGAAATCCTCATCTGCTCATTAAATAATACATTACCGCTATGTAGTATGCTAGGGCTATTAAAGTTTAAACTCTAAGGTACTTCATGCTCTCATTGGACCTTATTATGCAAAAGTGGTTTAATACCTTAGAGGAGAATACTCAAAAAGACTGGATTTATTGTACAAATTTTTCATCCAACAGTATGGGTATAATGCTAAATTGGAAGTGACTCTGATAGAAGTGGAATCAATGAGGCAAAGGCAGAATGAAAATTTTGTTAATTATGTGAAGAGATAGAGGAATAAGGCTGCGCTGCTTAAGAAGAGGCCAGATGAGTCTGATCAAATTAGAATGATAGTGAGAGGTGTCCAACCTAATCTTCATGAACAGATGTCCTACACTCTTATTAGTTACTTCAAAGACCTTTTCCAAGCTGGATTACAAATAGACGAATGGGAAAGGGAGAAGAATCATTTTTCTGGAAGAAGGAATAAGAAGGGAAGTTACCAATATAGTGGTCAGAATACGTCGAAAGCAGTAGATGTCAATGCAACAACTGGCCAAGTAAATAGAAGATAATTTTTAGAGTTGGGAAAATCTCTATCTTAGGTTTTCAACAACTTATAGAAAAAGGGGTTATTATAGCCATTGGTGGAGATTGTTTGAATAAGCATGCATATAAAATAGACAATATTTAAACTCAATGAGACCATTGACCAAGTAATGTGTACGTGCCTATCTGAAGTGCAATTGTTCTTGCTTAAATGGAAATGATTTCCAAGTTTAGTACGGTAACTAGGGTTGTCGTGTTATAGATATGTTAATTTGAAAAGTCGAGTCCTGAGGTAAATTGACACTGATCTAACAAAGTCAACATTTGTTTTTTTTTTTTAAATGGTTTCTTGGTACATAAGCTTTCGAGCTTAGGGAAGTATGTTACACTGTTGAACCTCAAAGGACGTATTGGGAAAAAGTAGGTTGATAAAAGGATCACTTGCAAGGTTATGAAGAAGTCACCAACCAATGTATTGAATCATGGGTTGAAACATGCATCTCTTATATTCCTAACTACCCTACTAGGGCCCCCCACTACTCATGATTTCTTCTTGAAAGATAAAAGTCATAGATGTGAAGGCTTTTGTAGTTCTAATGGAAGACCTGAACAAGTGCTTTGGCTTATCACCTCATTCTGTAAGTCAATGGAACCACTGTAAGTATCATGCATGCATATCATGCATATATAAGCATATCACACTGCATTTTTTTCTTGTGTTACCTATTCATTGTCAAAGTAAACAGCAATACTCTATGAAGTAAATATGAGGCAACTATGGAATCAGGAAGCATGGAAGGTCCATTGCATAAGAAAGATCCAGTCACTTTGCAAAAATGGATATGCATGCTTGTGCAAGGAATCAGACAAAACACAAACATCAATCATAGCCTACATGGAAAAAGAAATTAGTGGTCTAATCCTACACAAGGGGCAAAGCTTCTCTTTTCATTTTTTTCGATTTTATGTGTGTACAAAACATTTTTAGACTTTTAGTATTTTTCCATGTAAGGGACAAAGAGAGGATATGAGGACTAGCTAAAAAATAGCTAAATTTGTTTGCAAAAGGAAAAATAAAAAGAACAGAATAAAAAGAAAGTAAGAACCCTAAAAGGTTGATGATGCAAAAAGACAAAAGATCAGTCCAACAAGAAGAGCTAAAGTCAATGCAGGACAAATGTCCAAGGATGAAAATTCATTTCAAAGGGTGAAGGCCTAATATCCAGAGGATGAAGATCCATTGTGAAGGGTGAAGGCCCGATATTTGAAAATTTATTATGAAAGGTGAAGACCTTAAGTTAATGGCTAGAAGAAAGCTAAAATTCCCAAATGATAAAAGGTCAGCATAATCCATTAAAGAATGGAACAATTGGATAGAAAAAAGCCAAAACTCTCATATGATAGTAGGTTGGAAAAATCCATTAAAGAATGGAACCAATTGGCTAAGAGGAAGCTAGATTTCCCAAACTATAAAAGGAAAGTCAAACTAGAAGAGCTCAAATCCAGTATCAGGTTGAGAACCCAAATCTAGTATAAGGTCAAGAACCAAAATCCAAGTCTCGGGTCAAGAACCCAAATCTAAGTCTCGGGTCGAGAATCCAAATCCAAATCTTGAGTTAAGGACCAAAAATTCATTCTCATGTCTTGAACCCAAATCTAGTCTCGAGTTGAGAACCCAAAATCTAATCTCGGGTTGATAACCCAAATCTAACCTGGGGTCAAGAACCCAAATCCAATCTTGGATTGAGAACCCAAATCTAGCCTCGAGTCAAAAATCCAAATCTAATCTTAGGTCGAGAACCCAAAATCCAGTCTAGGGTAGAGAGCCCAAATCTAACCTCTGGTTAAGAATCCAAATCTAATTTTGAGTCGAGAATCCAAATCCAATCTCGGGTTAAGAATCCAAATCCAATCTCAGATCTAGAACTTACCATCATCTAAGGTCATCTTAAAGTCATATTACTTTTCACTCTCTTCTACTGAAGTCTCAGATCATTCAAGCAAAAGGCAAAACTGTAAACCCTTAAATTTGGGTCGAATTAAATTTAAGAAGCTTAACCTGGTCTGTTATAATTTTTAAAGAGCCTAAACCTAATTTGAAGGCTTGAATTAAACTAGTCCAATCCATAAAGCCCAAAATTAAATTTGTGAAAGAGGTTCTATCTGAAAATTAAGAAGTTTGGATTCAGTTTGAGTCAGAGTGGGTCCAAGTCAACATGACCTACTGCTATGTCGATTTAAACATTCCAAATCAACATGAGCTGGATCCATGTTGAATTGGACACTCCAAATCGACATGAATCCTAATTTTGAAAGAATTTAGCTTGTTTAGGAATTCTAATTGTGTTTAACTTATGAACCATTAACCCTAATTGCAACATTATAAATAGAAGGCAGCGTAAACAATTGGAGGGAAGAGGCAGCAGTGATGATTAATAAAGAGCCAATTTTGCAAACACTAGAACACAAAGATAGAAAGAAAAAGAGAGGAGACAGTAGCCTAAACATCTAGTGATCCTCGGATCATCGAAGCACCAACCTAGAATTAAGTTTGATCCAGGCAGTAACATCACCAATTCCAATTACGATAAGGTGAAGCGTGTAAACAAAGCTTGGTTCAACAAATTTATTAAAGTTGAACCAATAATGCAATTGAGGTTAATATTAATCAATTCAATTAAATTTTGATTTATTACCTTTAATACCTTAAGTTATTGTGTTATCAAAATTTCAATGTAATCTCAAAAATTCATTACAGTAGGTTATGGATTTGGGAATTAGGGCAACTGAAACATTTGTAGTATGTTTTAACCTTGATCTTGCATATGAAACCTTATCTTACAAGCTCAAACACTATATTACATGTTTTAAGTTCAACTAACAATCTTGAATCGTTGTTTGCATGTTTGTTTTCTTAATTTGCATGTTAAAACCCTAGTTTAGATTTAAAACCATAAAATTGTATGTCCAACATTAGTACTTAGGGTAAAACCCTAATTTCATATGTTTTATCCTTAGGTTTAAATGTTAAACCCTAATTTTGCATATCTTGATCTTGATTTGCACATTTAACCCTAGTTTGCATGTTTTAATTATGGTTTACACGTTTTATCCTCAATTAGATACTAAGCTCTATTCTTTTGTAACTCTAATTTTAAGATTGTTCGATGATTGATCATGTGATTTTAAATTATCATTTATCATGGATGATTGATTTATATTTTATTATTATTTGGATTCTAAGTATGTAAAAGGCATGTTTCCACCTTGTGGGTGCCTTAATGTTTTTTAATTATGTAATTTATTTTAAGAGTTTTGGAACAATGTAAAGCACATGTTTCCACATTTTATTGAGTGTTATATTTTATTTATTTGTATGAACATTTGAGAATTGTAAGGGTATGTTTCCATCTAAGGATGGGTACCCATTTTGTTTGATTTGTTTTAATAATATGGCGGATGTTTATTTTATTTAATTGCATGTAATATGGATAATATAATAATAAAATATTTAATAATATATAAACCTGAAAAGGAGGCCGGTTCCAATGAACTGAGCGCTATGGGGATGCTGGGTCATTCTCACATTTCCTATGTGTACCCAACTTTCCAAACCCAATAGGGGGTTGGGGATTCCTTAGGAATCAAGTCATCCTCCCCTTTCTTTTTTTTCCTGATTCGTCCAGATGGGCAATTATATTTTCTCCAGGTTTAGGATCATGTTCTCTAAGGCCCTGAGCCTAACAGTGCTAAAGTGGTAAGAACCAATCCACCGGGAGTGGGGGAAAAATCTCCACTCATAGAGTCCAAGTCTCAAAGCATCGAGTCAAAACTTAAAATCAATAAAAATTGAAGTTGGAGTCTTGTTAGGATCTCAAAAGTTTGAGTCTACCATCATCAAGTCAAAGATCATAGTCTAGTCAAAGTCTTAAAAGTTTGAGTTGACCAACATCCAGTCAAAACTTCTGTCAATCAAAATTTAAGTCTGAGTCTACCAACATCGATTCAAAACTCAAGTCAATCCAGGTCAAAATCACAGTTTATTCTGAGTCAAAGCCCATGTCCAACATTAAGGTTGCAGAGTCAATATCTTTTGTAATAGCCCATTTATTAATAAAATATAGAAATTTCATTGTCATTTATGCATTGTTCAAAAAAAAAGGAAAAATAAAAAAAAGGGAAAAATAAAAATAAAAATAAATAAACAGGGACCTTGGCATTACATCGTCATCCAATAGCAAATGAGGATCAGTTCTCTGAAAGGACTTGCAAGATTAAGATCATGAAGCCTATCAAATAGAAGCCCCAAATGGGATCCTAAAAAAAGAAGACAAACATCATCCAACATATAAGGGCTAACCTCCTAGAAGAATTTATGAGACCAAAGATCAAGAAGATTGAAGCAGCATAAAGTCAACATCTTTTGAGGCTCATCATACCTCAGCATAAAATTTGCAAGATCGTCACAATTCCTCTAAATCATCATTGTAATTAAATAAATGTCTTTTGGAAGTACCCAACCTCTACATCATGGACCTATAAAACTCCAGCATCCATTCCCACCAAAATATAAGAGCATCATCTTGTTCTATGGATGGTAACCATACCACCAATCCAGACAAAAGTATGAGAAAGTGATGCATTAATTGTTGTGAACAAAAATTAGCCTGCCATTTTAACAAAAGAGGTCATTCAAGATCATTTAAAGAAAGTACATTGCCTACAGAGCTCCCATCTTTACAAATGCAATTGATACATAGGCAGCCCCCATTGAGCTCGATCCCACTTGTTACAAATTGGTCCAAATAATGCCAAATATTTTCATGCCAAGGTCATGTTTAAAATAAAAGGAAAAAGCTCACTAATATGAAAAGATAAAAGGGCGACTTAGGCAAAAATTAGAGCAAGCTCATGAAGTTGAAAACCCGCAAGACTGGGTCGGGCAAAATTAGAGCTAAAAAAATCTTTTACATAAATCAAGGCTTGCCAAAATTAATCCTCCCATGAAAGAGTAAAAATCTCAAAGTTATATCTCTTAGGGGGTATACCCCAAAGTTGTCATCTTAGGTGTAGGTGGAGCCTCCTCCCTAATTTCTTCTTATAATCCAATCACCAACATTCAGTAGTTATGCCTTTTCATAGGACTTTGAACCAAACACATACAATCACCCAAGTTGTTACATCTTCAAACCTCATCATCAATGAAATCACTATTCTTTTCCACTTGAGCTATAGTCTTAGGAAGCTCATCTCATGAACAACTAAGATCATATCATCACCCTCCAGTAGAAAAGGCATTCAATGAATGATGTTTGAACTCCAAACCTCATTTTCCTATGGAAAGGGCCAAACATAATGGTTTACCTAACAAAGAGCTCATTGCTCTAGTAACCTCTGACTAAAGGCAAAAATCAATAAAACAAAATTAAGGCCTCCCTTGAACAAACTAGAAAACCAACACATCTTTATAAAAACAAAACCAATCTACTAAACCATTAGCCTTAAGCCATGCTTAGACAAGTCAAAGTAGCCTCGTCACCTTGTTATTATAATTCTTTAGGGGCAAATCCCATGACATAGACAAACACCCAAGACTTTACTCATGAAAAGAAGCTTGAGCTACCCTTGGATAGCTCATGGTTGCAAAAATTTCAAAAGTCCCTAATTGCACTAACCAAATAAACCTTCATTCAAATCTAAAAATTTATTAGGGCATGGATAAACCTCCACTCAAAACCAAAAGTCCATCTTCGGTATAGCCTTCCAAATCAAACCAAGACCAAAGCCTTAAAACTAAAACAAAACCAATTGATTTAAGCCAAAGCAAGTTTAAGCTAAATTACATATTTTCTTTAACCTCTGCACCCAAAGGTTAGAGCCAAATTCCATCCTTCATGTCTGTAGACCCTTAATTTTTACCCAAATTTGATACGGTCCTAATTAAAGGATGCCAAAATAAATTCGATCCAATTTACAACTTCAAATAAGTTTGTCCAATTTTAAAAGTCACAAACACAACTACAAAACCCTAAACCAAGTCTTTTTTAGAAGGTACGATCTAAAAAATAAAAAAAAATGCAAAATTAGTTCAAGTTCAAAGGCCCAAGTGACATGAACCTTGGCTCTTGTTGACCTGGAGGCCTCAAGTCAACATGAGCATTGGCTCATGTCGACCTGGATGTCCCAGGTCGACATGGCTTTGGTCCATGTCGACCTGGAGGCCCTAGGTGGACATGAGTATGCCTCATGTCGACCTGGGCAGCCCAAGGTCAACATGAGGTTGGTCTCATGTTGACCTAGGGCAACTAGGTCGACATGGGTTCAATAACTTTCCTAATTCAACTAGAATTTGTTTTAAGGACTGATTAATATTAGGTTAAGAATTCTGAGTGAGGTTAGGGCCTATAAATAATAACGTTTCAAAATTCAGAGAGGGAGAGGAACATTAAAAGGGGATTGCAAGGAACATTAACAAGATAGCAAGGAACATTAAAGAGAGAAGGCAACAAATAGAGAAGATTAGCAGCAAACTTTCATCAGTCATCAATCCATCAAAGACAGCGTTGTCTTTGTTCATTGTTCATCGAGAATTTAATTGTGGAGGAACCAACGAGCAGAGGTTTGATCTTTAATCATGAATTATTCATATTCACAGTAATTTCATTTCTTTGATAAATAAGAACATGCATGCAGTAACTTGATCTTTGAACACACAGTACCTTGATCTTTGAACATGCAGTAAATTGGTTTTTCTTTTAATAACTTTCATCATTTGCTTTAATTATCACATTGATCAGTTGGTATTCGTAACCCCACTTGCATGTTTCATAAAAAACATAAAACTATCCAGTAGCCATCAAGGATTTAAATTAATTGTTAGAATCTATTTTGTTTACTTTATTTCAAGAACCATAAATTACTTTGTTAAAATTCAAAACGTCAAACTATTTTTATCCAAAAGCTTAAACCATTTCATTATTAAACTCCAAAGTATTGATTATTTTTCCAAAACCTTAATCTATCTCTCCAAATCCAAAATTATTATTTTTAGGCAGTTAGTTAAAACCCAAAAACCCTAGTTTCAAAAACCCTAATTACAAAACTTTAGTTTCTAAAACCCTAAGTTCCGAAACCCTAAATTCTAAAAATCATAAATTCTTTAAAACCCTAAATATATATAATTATTACTTTATTTAATTTTATATTTGATTATGTAGTTTATTATATGTTTTGATTTATTTAATTTCAATGCTTAATTTATTTAATTTATCGTGGATGGATTTTTCTTTATTATTATAATTATTATTTGTTTATTTTGGTATTAAAGTTGTAAGAGGTATGTTTCCACTTTGTGGGTACTTCATTAATTAATTTCTATGTAATTTAAATTGATTTTATATCTTGGAAAAATGTAAA
The DNA here is from genome assembly GCA_947685225.1 of Garcia nutans. Taxonomy (NCBI): domain Eukaryota; kingdom Viridiplantae; phylum Streptophyta; class Magnoliopsida; order Malpighiales; family Euphorbiaceae; genus Garcia; species Garcia nutans. The sequence continues at coordinate 21,075,487 of CANTUV010000007.1, read as the reverse complement.
CGACATATTTCCACCTTTTGGTGGGTGTCCTATTTAGTTTAGACATGAACGATGTAAGGACATGTTTTCATCCTTGGATGGGTATCCATTTATTTGCTTTGTTTGGGCATTGCTTTGATTTTAATATAATGATGCTTTATTTTAATTGTTGCATGTTATATGGATAATATTGTTATATTTAAGAATTTTATAATATTAAGACCTGCAAAGGAGGCCGGTTCCAATGAACCGGGCATTGTGGGGGTACTGGGCCATTTCTCACCTTCCCCACACGTACCCAACTTTTCGAAACCATTAGGGGGTTGGGAATTCCTTAAGAATCGAGTCATCCACCCCTTTCTTTTTCCCAACCCATTCGGGTGGCGACTCCATTTTTTTCGGGCTTAGGCCCGTATTCTCTAAGGCTCCGAGCCTACACAGTGCCGAAGTCGCAAGAACCATTCCACCGGAAGTGGGAGCAAAAATCCCCGTTCACAGTGGCAACTCCACTGGGAATAAGAGAAGTTGATTATGTTGGTCTTTATATTATTCTATTCTTTCTTATAATAATATTATCCATTGCATCATGTGCGTGAGTTAGGATGTCTGTGTTACCTGTGTTGTGTTATGTAAGGGATACTATACTTTCACTCAAGGTATGGAGATCAAGCATGGCATAACCACTCATGGCCTTGTACCATTTGGTATATACTTGCTATGGAAACCTAAGCTTTTTGACCCAAAGACTAAAGCTCATGTAATTGGCCTAGTTACTTTCCTTAGGTTTTTACCCCAAATGCATGTTGTTTGACTACGGTTAATTTGTCTTGGCTTAAATCATGGCTTATTTGGTTTGTTCTTTTTCTAATATGACCTAATTACATTGTGAGCTCAAATAAATTTTTCTTTAAAGTCCAAAAGACCAAAGCAATTTTCAAAATTTTTCAAAATGGTCTTGGGATATAAAACTTTTCCATAAACAAAATTTTTTTTCAAGACTCAAATACAAAGCCCAAAATTCATTTTTTCTAAAATCTTTTTACAATGGGCTTAGAAACAAAATTGTTTTTATCCAACCTTTTCTTACAAAGAGCTATTTAGGTCAATTACGAAATACCAAAAATCAATTGTGAGCCTAGTTTATACTAAGAGTTATTAAACATGGGCTTGTTTTTGGCATGAATCATTAGTTACTTTTTCCAAGTGAGAAATCGATTTATAATAAACCTCTTAATTTAGTTTTAATCCAATATAGCATAAAAGCTACTATTAGTTGGTTAAATGGATTAAAACCTAATTAATGGGATTTATCATGGACTGATTTCCATTTTTGAAAATATAACTATTGGTTGAAACGTCCGAGGGAATTATTCAAAAACAAGATACCCCATGTTGGTATTTTGTTAACCATATACCTAAGAAAAGAGACTCGCCATTCGTGTGTAGATGTTATAAGGTTGGAAGGAACGTCCTACTTATCTTTGTGTATTGTTTGTGCATACATGCATACATTTCCATCTCATATCATTAATCCTCTCTGGCTCACTGCCCTGGATTATGATAGTTCAAAAGCTTACAACAATCCAACCTATGCTGGAGATGAAGAATCTAGTAGCAACTCAATCACTTGCTCACAAAAAGCAATGGAGCCCGAACAAATTCAAAGAATGGTGGATGACACCCTCAATACCAAGATGGAAGAAATAAAAGAGGCCCTAGCTGAGACCATAAAGAACCAATTGGCTACAATTTTAGGGAACAATGCCAAAGCATATGCTAGCACCAAGAATCCAAAGGATAAAGGGAAGGCTAAGGGTGGTGAAGTGGCTTTTGATGATGATAAGGTAGTCGTTGATGATGATGACGACTAGGCTCAATACTTCCAATATCCTCAAGATAAAAAAAGGAGCTAAAGGTTGTTGAGAAGACAACTATTGAAAAGACCGTGACGTTTGATGGTGAGAAGATGATTGCTGATTTAGAAAAGAAATTTGAAAAGAAGCTAAAAACCGAAGAGATGTCCGAGATTGACAAACTATTTGAACAAGATGAGGAGATCCCTTCATGATACCTTCCTTTGCTAGATACAATGGTACTGGAAACCCTCATCTCCATGTGAAGTAATACATCACTGCTATGCAGTCTGCCTGAGTTACTAAAGCTCAAACTCTAAGATATTTCATGCTCTCATTGGACCCTGTTGTCTAAAATTGGTTCAACATCTTAGAGGAAAGTACTCAAAAAGATTAGGACATTTTGTACAAGGCTTTCATTCAACAATATAGGTACAATGTGGAGCTGGAAGTAATCTTGATGGAGGTGGAAGCCATTAGACAAAGGCCAAATGAGAATTTTGTGGACTATGTGAAAAGGTGGAGAAATAAGGCTGCTTTGCTCAAAAAGAAGCCCGATGAATCAGATCAAATAAGGATGATTGTGAGAGGAGTGCTGCCTATTCTTCGTGAAAGGATGTCTCATACACTCATCCGTGATTTCAAAGATCTTTTGCAAGCTGGCTTGCAAATCGAAGAATGGGAAAGGGAGAAGAGCCTCTTTTCGGCAAGAAGGAATGAGAGAGAAAATTATCAGCCTAACAGTCAAAGTACACAAAAGGAAGCTAATGTTAATGCCACTAGTAAAGGAGGAATGAGGCAATTTTTAGAATTAGGGAAGCCGCTGTCTTGGGTTCTCAATAAGCTACAAAAGAAGGGATTGTTACAGCCCTTGACTCCTCGTCCTTTGCCTAATCCTCTTCTGCCTAACTTTGATACTAATGCATTTTGCCAATTCCATCAAAGGCCTGGACACAAAATAGACAATTGTATGAAGTTGAGGCATGAGATCCAAAATCTAATCGACAATGGTAAGCCACCTTAGCCAGACAAGCCGAACACCAAAGACAATCCATTACCAAGGTTCAATAGAGTACCTCCACCAGCAACCTTCATGGTGGGAAAAGGATTGGAAGAAGATTTTGTTTTATCATCCTTTCAAGATGGGGATGTTGAAGATGTGAAAGAAGCTTAACTCAATAAACTTTCCTCAGCTTGAATGTTGCTTTTCAAATTTTGCTTTAATATTTAATTAGAACAATCATGTTTTTCAAATTTAAATTTGTTTGAATAAATTACTTTTATCAAAAATTTTGTTGGTCTTTGATCATTTTGGTGCTCAACCAATGACGAATCTAGCTTGATGTTTGTAAATTAGCATATCTAGGCATCATAATTCGAATGACTTTACTAGATAAGGGAATTGCTATATAGCATTGAGTTGTGTATGCTTACTTAGAGAGGGATCCTGCATAATTACCTTTGTCTAGGTCCTAGTCAGTCTTAGAATATGCTTTGACAAACTTTCGAGGCGAAATTGAACTCTGCTTATTTAAGGGAGAGATGATCTAGGCATTGTTTGATAAGCCAACAACTAGTATCCACACAATTAAATATCAATCCCTAGTTGTCCCTTTGAGCCTTCATGAAATTTTAGCTTTCTTTTCATTGGCATATAACCCCAACAACCTACCCTGAGTTGTTGTGACATTTTTGACAAGTCTTATGATCACTAAGGTGAACGGGCAGGAAGATCAAAGAATGGAATGCATAGCCAAAGCCGTAAGGATAATTGATGTTCTCAAGACCATAAGGGTAGTTAAAGTTCTCCTAATATCTGCAATCTATCAAGATAACATCAGAGTAACAAAGGATTTATCCCTGTTAAAGAAGATTTATATCACTCCACTCCTCCATTATTGGAAACCAAAGTTGTTACAAACAGGAAAACTCTTTTAGAGCTAGAACCAAAAAAAAAAAGAAAAGAAGAAAAAAAAAGAAGAAGAAAAAAAAGAAAAAAAAAGAAAAAAAGAGGAAAAAAAGAAAAAAAAGATAAAACCTAAAAAGGTGGTTCAGAAAGCCAACTGAGTTCTCTTTTACCTAATGTAACAAAAGGCTTCAATTTGGTTTATAAGGATAGTTTGACTTGAATTGGTCCAACCCAACCAAAGATTTGATCAAAATCAGAGAAAAAAGGTAAAGACCATCCAGTTCTTAAAAGTTCTGTACTTGACATTCCTACAAGGAAGAAGGACAAAATGATAAAATCCTCAAAAGAAAGGGAAGAGTAAGAAAAATAAAAAGAAAGAAAAGAGAGAAGAAGAAAAGAAGCAAATTTGGGTTCCAAAATTTTTCCAAGGGCAAAGACTATCCTAATCAAGATCCAGATTGATGCCAAGAAGATAGAAGAAATTTGGAGTCTAGCAAGATTGCTCCCAACTGTCTAAAGTCCCAACAAGCAGTTTGAAGTGTGAAGATTTATCCATAGTGTCACAATGGCTCAAACTTACAAATGGCCTTCATTTAATCCATGTCCCTTATAGACCCCATTTCAAGCCTATCAAAGACCTGTTGATCTCTCTTGGTAGGTAGAGTCTATTAGTGGAGATAGTTTGAATAAGCATGCATATGAGATAGACAAAATTTAAACTCAATGAGACCTTTGGCTAAGTAATGTGTATGTGCCTATCTGAAGTGCAACAATTCTTGCTTAAATGATTCCCGAGTTTAGTACGGTAACTAAGGTTGTCATGTTATAGATATGTTAATTTGAAAAATCAAGTCTTGAGATAAATTGACATTGATTTGGCAAAGCCAACCTTTGACTTCAAAATCAAAATTCAAAATTGAAAATTCAAAAAAAAAATTACAAAGCCTTCAAGTTAAGGGAAGTATGTCGAATCATCAAACCTCAAAGGACACATTGGGCAAAGGAAAGAATTATTGCCAAGGATGTAAAAAAGTTACCAATTGGTGTGCTGAATCCTAGTATGAAATGGATGTATCTCTATTGCTTGGGGCCTCCATTATTCATGTTTTCAATATCTCGAAGATAAAAGCCATAAAAGCGAAGCCTTCTGCCATTCCAGTGCAAGACCTAAACGGGCATCTGGAAGAAATCTATGAGAAGACTTCAGCTCATAACCTTAGTCTGTGAGTCGATGGAACCATTATAAGTATTATTCATGCATATCATGCATACATGAGCATATCACATCGCACTTTCTTATCTTGTATTGTCTATTCTTTGTCAAAGTGAACAGCAAACACTCTATGAAGTAAAGAATCAAAAGAAGATATCAAATCAGGAGGGCATGGAAAGCCTAATGCTTGAGAAAGCTCCAATAATTTTGCAAAGAGAAGAAATGTGTGCTTGTGCGAAGAACTAGACAACAAAAACATCAATCAAAGCTTGCATGAAAAAAATCTTTGGTTTGAGCCTATACAGGGGGCAAAGTTTCTCCTTTTCAATTTTTTAAGTTTATATACCAAACATTTTCAAACTAACTTGCAAATATTTCGCCACGCAGGGGGTAAGGAGAAGATATGAGGGCCAACTAAAAATAGCTAAATTTTTGCAAAAGGAAGAACAAAAGAATGGAACAACTAGTTAAGCCAGAATCCTCAACTGATAAAAGGTCAGTCAAATCCAATTCAATCTCGGGTCCAAGTACCCAAACACGGATCCAAGTACCCAGTCACGGATCTAAGTACCCAGTCACTAGTCCAAGTACCCAAATCCAATATAGTTTCGGGTCCAAGTACCCAATCTCGGGTCCAAGCACCCAAAATCAAATTTAATCTCGGGTCCAAGTACCCAAATCAAATTCAATCTCGGGGCCAAGTACCTAATCTCAAGTCTAAGTGCCCAAATCAAATTCAATCTTGGGGCAAAGTACTCAATCTCGAGTCCAAGTACGCAAATCAAATTCAATCTCGGGTCTAAGTACCCAAATCAAATTTAATCTAGGGTCCAAGTACCCAATCTCGGGTCCAAGTACCCAAATTTAATTCAATCTCGGGTCCAAGTACCCAATCTCGAGTCCAAGTACCCAATTTCGGGTACAAGAACCCAAATTAAATTCAGCTTCGAGTCCAAGTACCCAGTCTCGGGTCCAAGTACCCAATATCGGGTCTAAGTACCCAAATATAATTCAATCTCGGGTCCAAGTACCCAAATCAAATTTAGTCTCTAGTCCAAGTACCAATCTCTGGTCCAAGTACCCAATCTTGGGTCTAAGTACCCAAATCATATTCAATCATGGGTCCAAGTACCCAATCTCCTAGTCCAAGTACCCAAATCAACTTCAGTCTAGGGTCTAAGTACCCAATCTCGGGTCTAAGTGCCCAAATTCAATTCAGTCTTGAGTCCAAGTACCCAGTCTTGGGTCCAAGTACCCAAATCTAATTCAATATCGGGTCCAAGTACCCAAATCAAATTCAGTCTTGGGTCCAAGTACCTAATATAGGGTCTACGTACCCAAATCAGATTCAATCACTAGTCCAAATACCCAATCTCGGGTTCAAGTACCCAAATCAAGTTCAGTCTCGGGTTCAAGTACCCAAATCAAATCCAAGTATCCATCCTCATCTGAAATCTGCTCAAAGTCATGTTGCTTTTCACTCTCTTTTACTGAAAGTCTCAGATCGCTCAAGCAGGAGGCAAACTGTAGACCCTTAATTTTTATCCCAATTTGATACGGTCCTAATTAAAGGATGCCAAAATAAATTTGATCCAATTTACAACTTCTAATAAGTCTGTCCAATTTTAAAAGTCACAAACTCAACTACAAAACCCTAAACCAAGTCTTTTTTAGAAGGTCCGGTCTAAAAAATTAAAAAAATGTGAAATTAGTTCAAGTTTAAAGGCCCAAGTGACATGAACCTTGGCTCATGTCGACCTGGATGCCCCAGGTCGACATGGCTTTGGTCCATTTCCATCTGGAGGCCCTAGGTTGACATGAGCATGCCTCATGTCGACCTGGGTAGCCCAACGTCGACATGAGGTTGGTCTCATGTCAACCTAGGGCAATCAGGTCGACATAGTTTCAATAACTTTCCTAATTCAACTAGAATTTGTTTTAAGGACTGATTAATATTAGGTTAAGGATTTTGAGTGAGGTTAGGGGTTATAAATAATAACATTTCAAAATTCAGAGCGGGAGAGGAACATTAAAAAGGGACGGCAAGGAACATTAACAAGATAGCAAGGAACATTATAGAAAGATGGCAACAAATAAAGAAGCTTAGCAGCAAACATTCATTGATCATCAATCCATCAAAGACAGCAACGCTGTCTTTGTTCATTGTTCATCCAGAAGTTAAAAAGAAAATGCATGCAGTAACTTGATCTTTGAACACACAGTACCTTGATCTTTGAACATGCAGTAAATTGGTTTTTCTTTTAATAACTTTAATCGTTTGCTTTAATTATCACATTGATCAGTTGGTATTCGTAACCCCACTTGCATGTTTCATAAAAAATATAAAACTATCCAGTAGCCGTCGAGGATTTAAATTAATCGTTAGAATCTATTTTGTTTACTTTATTTCAAGAACCGTAAATTACTTTATTAAAATTCAAAACCTCAAACTATTTTTATCCAAAAGCTTAAACCATTTCATTATTAAACTCCAAAGTATTGATTATTTTTCCAAAACCTTAATCTATCTCTCCAAATCCAAAATTATTTTTTTAGGCGGCTATGGAATCAAAAAGCATGGAAGGTCCATTGCATAACAAAGATCCAGTCACTTTGCAAAAATGGAGATGCATGCTTGTGCAAGGAATCAGACAAAACACAAACATCAATCAGAGCCTATATGGAAAAAGAAATTAGTGGTCTGATCCTACACAAGGGGCAAAGCTTCTCTTTTTATTTTTTTTTATTTTATCTGTGTACAAAACATTTTTAGACTTTTAATATTTTGCCATGCAGGGGACAAAGAAAGGATATGAGGACTAGGTAAAAAATAGCTATATTTGTTTGCAAAAGGAAGAACAAAAAGAACAGAATAAAAAGAAAGTAAGAACCCTAAAAGGTTGAAGATGCAAAAAGACAAAAGATCAGTCCAGCAAGAAGAGCTAAAGTCAATGCAGGACAAATGTCCAAGGATGAAAATTCATTTCAAAGGGTGAAGGCCTAATATCCAGAGGATGAAGATCCATTGTAAAGGGTGAAGGCCCGATATTTGAAAATTTATTATGAAAGGTGAAGACCTGAAGTTAATGGCTAGAAGAAAGCTAAAATTCCCAAATGATAGAAGGTCAGCATAATCCATTAAAGAATGGAACAATTGGCTAGAAAAAAGCCAAAACTCTCATAAGATAGTAGGTCGGCAAAATCAATTAAAGAATGGAACCAATTGGCTAAGAGAAAGCTAGAATTCCAAAACTATAAAAGGAAACTCAAACTAGAAGAGCTCAAATCCAGTATCAGGTCGAGAACCCAAATCTAGTATAAGGTCAAGAACCCAAATCCAAGTCTCGGGTCAAGAACCCAAATCTAAGTCTTGGGTCAAGAATCCAAATCCAAATCTCGAGTTAAGGACCCAAAATTCATTCTCAGGTCTTGAACCCAAATTCAATCTTGAGTCGAGAACCCAAAATCTAATCTCAGGTCGAGAACCCAAATCTAGCCTGGGGTCAAGAACCCAAATCCAGTCTTGGATTGAGAACCCAAATCTAGCCTCAAGTCAAAAATCCAAATCTGATCTTAGGTCGAGAACCCAAAATCCAGTCTAAGGTCGAGAGCCCAAATCTAACCTCAGGTTAAGAATCCAAATCTAATTTTGAGTCGAGAATCCAATTCCAGCCTCAAGTCGAGAACCCAAATTTAATCTTAGATCAAGAACTTACCATCATCTAAGGTCATCTTAAAGTCATATTACTTTTCACTCTCTTCTACTGAAGTCTCAGATCATTCAAGCAGAAGGCAAAACTGTAAACCCTTAAATTTGGGCTGGATTAAATTTAAGAAGCTTAACCTGGTCTGTTATAATTTTTAGAGAGCCTAAACCTAATTTGAAGACTTGAATTAAACTAGTCCAATCCATAAAGCCCAAAATTAAATTTGTGAAAGAGGTTCTATCTAAAAATTAAGAAGTTTGGATTCAGTTTGAGTCAAAGTGGGTCCAAGTCAACATGAGCTAGTGCTCATGTCGATTTAGACACTCCAAATCCATGTTGATTTGGACACTCCAAATCGACATGAATCCTAATTTTGAAAGAATTTAGCTTGTTTAGGAATTCTAATTGTGTTTAACTTATGAACCATTAACCCTAATTGCGACATTATAAATAGAAGGCAGGTTAAACAATTGGAGGGAAGAGGCAGCAGTGATGAGTAATAAAGAGCCAATTTTGCAAACACTAGAACACAAAGATAGAAAGAAAAAGAGAGGAGACAGTAGCCTAAACATCTAGTGATCCTCGAATCATCAAAGCACCAACCTAGAATTAAGTTTGATCCAGGCAGTAACATCACCAATTCCAATTACGGTAAGGTGAAGCTGGTAAACAAAGCTTGGTTCAACAAATTTATTTTAGTTGAACAAATAACACAGGTGAGGTTACTATTAATCAATTCAATTAAATTTTAATTTATTACCTTTAATACCTTAAGTTATTGTGTTATCAAAATTTCAATGTAATCTCAAAAATTCATTACAGTAGGTTATGGATTTGGGAATTAAGGCAACTGAAACATTTGTAGTATGTTTTAACCTTGATCTTGCATATGAAACCTAATCTTACAAGCTCAAACACTATATTACATGTTTTAAGTTCAACTAACAATCTTGAATCGTTATTTGCATGTTTGTTTTCTTAATTTGCATGTTAAAACCCTAGTTTAGATTAAAAACCATAAAATTGTATGTCCAACATTAGTACTTAGGGTAAAACCCTAATTTCATATGTTTTATCCTTAGGTTTAAATGTTAAACCCTAATTTTGCATATCTTGATCTTAATTTGCACATTTAACCCTAGTTTGCATGTTTTATCCTCAATTAGATAGTAAGCTCTATTCTTTTGTAACTCTAATTTTAAGATTGTTCGATGATTGATCATGTGATTTTAAATTATCATTTATCATGGATGATTGATTTATATTTTATTATTATTTGGATTCTAAGTATGTAAAAGGCATGTTTCCACCTTGTGGGTGCCTTAATGTTTTTTAATTATGTAATTTATTTTAAGAGTTTTGGAACAATGTAAAGCACATGTTTCCACATTTTATTGAGTGTTATATTTTATTTATTTGTATGAACATTTGAGAATTGTAAGGGTATGTTTCCATCTAATGATGGGTACCCATTTTGTTTGATTTGTTTTAATAATATGGTGGATGTTTATTTTATTTAATTGCATGTAATATGGAAAATATAATAATAAAATATTTAGTAATATCTAAACCTGAAAAGGGGGTCGGTTCCAATGAACCGAGCGCTATGGGGATGCTGGGTCATTCTCACATTTCTTATGTGTACCCAACTTTCAAAACCCAATAGGGGGTTGGGGATTCCTTAGGAATCGAGTCATCCTCCCCTTTCTTTTCTTTCTCAATTCATCCAAATGTACAATTCTATTTTCTTCGGGTTTAGGCCCATGTTCTCTAAGGCCCTGAGCCTAACAGTGCTGAAGTGGCAAGAACCAATCCATCGGGAGTGGGGGAAAAATCCCCACTCATAGAGTCCAAGTCTCAAAGCATCGAGTTAAAACTTGAAATCAATCAAAATTGAAGTTGGAGTCTTGTTAGGATCTCAAAAGTTTGAGTCTACCAACATCAAGTCAAAGATCATAGTCTAGTCAGAGTCTTGAAAGTTTGAGTTGACCAACATCTGGTCACAACTTGTGTCAATTAAAATTTAAGTTTGAGTCTTCCAACATCGAGTCAAAACCCGAGTCAATCCATGTCAAAATCAGAGTTTATTCTGAGTCAAAGCCCATGTCCAACATTAAGGTTGCAGAGTCAATATCTTTTGTAATAGCCCATTTATTAATAAAATATAGAAATTTCATTATCATTTATGCATTGTTCAAAAAAAGGGAAAAGAAAACAAGGGAAAAATAAAAATAAAAATAAATAAATAATGACCTTGGCATTACATCGTCATCCAATAGCAAATGAGGATCATTTCTCTGAAAGGACTTGCAAGATTAAGATCATGAATCCTATCAAATAGAAGCCCCACATGGGATCCTAAAAAAAGAAGAAAAACATCATCCAACAAATAAGGCCTAATCTCTTAGAAGAATTTATGAGACCAAAGATCAAGAAGCTTGAAGCAGCGTAACGTCAACATCTTTTGAGGCTCATCATACCTCACATTAAAATTTGCAAGATCATCACAATTCCTCTAAATCGTCATTGTCAATAAATAAATGTCTTTTGGAAGTACCCAACCTCTACATCATGGACCTATAAAACTCCAACATCCATTCCCACCAAAATATAAGAGCATCATCTTGTTCTATGGATGGTAACCATCCCACCAATCTAGACAAATGTATGAGAAAGTGATGCATTAATTGTTGTGAACAAAAATTAGCCTGACACTTTAACAAAAGAGGTCATTCAAGATCATTTAAAGAAAGTACATTACCTATAGAGCTCCCATCTTTAGAGACTTAGATGGGATCAAGACAAAAACTATGTAAACCTGATTCTCTTGCACTGATTCTATTGCAAATGCAATTGATACATAGGCAGCCCCTATTGAGCTCAGTCCCACTTGTTAAAAATTGGTCCAAATAATGCCAAATCGTTTCATGCCAAGGTCATGTTTAAAATAAAAGGAAAAATCTCACTAATTTGAAAAGATAAAAGTGTGACTTAAGCAAAAATTGGAGCAAGCTCGTGAAGTTGAAAACCCGTAAGACTGGCTCGGGCAAAAATTAGAGCTAAAAAAATGTTTTACTTAAATCAAGGCTGACCAAAATTAATTCTCCCATGAAAGAGTAAAAATCTCAAAGTTATATCTCTCAGGGGTATACCCCAAAGTTGTCATCTTTGGTGTAGGTGGAGCCTCCTTCCTAATGTCTTCTTATAATCCAATCACCAACATTCAGTAGTTATGCCTTTTCATAGGACTTTGAACCAAACACATGCAATAACCCAAGTTGTTACACCTTCAAACCTCATCATTGAATGAAATCACTAATCTTTTCCACTTGAGCTATAGTCTCATGAACTCATCTCATGAAAGACTAAGATCATATCATCACCCTCCAGCAGAAAAGGCATTCAATGAATGATGTCTAAACTCCAAACCACATTTTCCCATGCAAAGGGCCATAAAAAATGGTTTACCTAACAAAGAGCTCATTGCTCTGGTAACCTCTAACTAAAGGCAGAAATTAATAAGACAAAATTAGGGCCTCCCTTGAACAAACCAGAAAACTAACCGATCTTTATAAAAACAAAACCAATCTACTAAACCATTAGCCTTAAGCCATGCTTAGACAAGTTAAAGCATCCTCCTCACCTTGTTACTATAATTCTTTAGGAGCAAATCCCATGACCAAGAAAAACACACAAGACCTTACTCATGAAAAGAAGCTTGAGCTACCCTTGGATAGCTCAAGGTTGCAAAAATTTCAAAAGTCCTTAATTGCACTAACCGAATAAACCTTCATTCAAATCCAAGAATTTATTGGGGCATGGATAAACCTCCACTCAAAACCAAAAGTCCAATTTTGGTATAGCCTTCCAATTCAAACCAAGACCAAAGCCTTAAAACTAAAACAAAACCAATTGATTTAAGCCAAAGCAAGTTTAAGCTAAATTATATTTTTTTTAACCTCTACACCCAAAGGTTAGAGCCAAATCCCATCCTTCATGTCTGTAGACCCTTAATTTTTATCCCAATTTGATACGGTCCTAATGAAAGGATGCCAAAATAAATTCAATCCAATTTATAACTTCTAATAAGTTTTTCCAATTTTAAAAGTCACAAACTCAACTAAAAAACCCTAAATCAAGACTTTTTTGGAAGGTCTGGTCTAAAAAACAAAAAAAATGCAAAATTAGTTTAAGTTCAAAGGCCCAAGTGACATGAACCTTGGCTCATGTCGACCTGGAGGCCCCAAGTCGACATGAGCATTGTCTCATGTCGACCTGGATGTCCCAGGTCGACATGGCTTTGGTCCATGTCTACTGGTGGCCCTAGGTCGACATGAACATGCCTCATGTTGACCTGGGCAACCCAAGGTCGACATGAGGTTGGTCTCATTTTGACCTAGGGCAACCAGGTCGACATGGGTTCAACAACTTTCCTAATTCAACTAGAATTTTTTTTAAGGACTGATTAATATTTGGTTAAGGATTCTGAGTGAGGTTAGGGCCTATAAATAATAACATTTCAAAATTCAGAGAGGGAGAGGAACATTAACAGGGAACGGTAAGGAACATTAACAAGATAGCAAGGAACATTAAAGAGAGACAGCAACAAATAGAGAAGATTAGCAGCAAACATTCATCAGTCATCAATCCATCAAAGACAGCAACACTGTCTTTGTTCATTGTTCATCCAGAAGTTAATTGTGGAGGAACCAACGAGCAGAGGTTTGATCTTTAATCATGAATTATTCATGTTCACAGTAATTTCATTTCTTTGATTAAAAAGAATATGCATGCAGTAACTTGATCTTTGAACACACAGTACCTTGATCTTTGAACATGCAGTAAATTGGTTTTTATTTTAATAACTTTAATCGTTTGCTTTAATTATCACGTTGATCAGTTGGTATTCGTAACCCCACTTGCATGTTTCATAAAAAATATAAAACTATCCAGTAGCCATCGAGGATTTAAAGTAATTATTAGAATCTATTTTGTTTACTTTATTTCAAGAACCGTAAATTACTTTGTTAAAATTCAAAACCTCAAACTATTTTTATCCAAAAGCTTAAACCATTTCATTATTAAACTCCAAAGTATTGATTATTTTTCCAAAACCTTAATCTATCTCTCCAAATCCAAAATTATTTTTTTAGGCAGTAAGTTAAACCCAAAAACCATAGTTTCAAAAACCCTAATTACAAAACTTTAATTTCTAAAACCCTAAGTTCCGAAACCCTAATATCTAAAAACCTTAAATTCTTTAAAACCCTAAATTTATATATTTATTACTTTATTTAATTTTAGATTTGATTATGTAGTTTATTATATGTTTTGATTTATTTAATTTCAATGCTTGATTTATTTAATTTATCATGGATGGATATTTTCTTTATTATAATGATTATTATTTATTTATTTTAGTATTAAAGTTGTAAGAGGTATGTTTCCACTTTATGGGTACCTCATTAATTAATTTCTATGTAATTTAAATTGCTTTTATATCTTGGACAAATGTAAAGGACATATTTCCACCTTTTGGTGGGTGTCCTATTTAGTTTAGACATGAACGATGTAAGGACATGTTTCCATCCTCGGATGGGTGTCCATTTATTTGCTTTATTTGGACATTGCTTTGATTTTAATATAATGATGCTTTATTTTAATTGTTGCATGTAATGTGGATAACATTGTTATATTTAATAATTTTATAATATTAAGACCTGCAAAGGAGGTCGGTTCCAATGAACTGGGCATTGTGGAGGTGCTGGGCCATTTCTCACCTTCCCCACACGTACCCAACTTTCTTAACCTATTAGGGGGTTGGGGATTCCTTAGAAATCGAGTCATCCACCCCTTTCTTTTTTCCAACCCGTCCGGGTGGCGACTCCATTTTCTTCGGGCTTAGGCCTGTGTTCTCTAAGGCCCCGAGCCTAAATAGTGTCGAAGTCGCAAGAACCATTCCACCGGAAGTGGGGGGAAAAATCCCTGCTCATAATGTCCTAAACATTGGTCCATGACCAAAACAACCAAAGGTCAAATCTAACCTAAGCCTTGAAAACTAAGCATCCCTTAACTAAAGTTTGATGGAAACCCATATAAAGAAATTGTATTTTTAAATTAGCTGGCCACAATTTGCCCAAGAAAAATAGACCATAACTTCTAGGCCAAAGTTTGATGGCCTAATAAACCAACTAATCCCAAAATCAAGCCAAGGCCAAGCCTCTAAACTAAGCCAATTAGAGGACAAGCCCTCTAAAAGTAATTCAGACGTAAAATCAAATCTTCTAATGTTGGCCAAGCCTTCCAAGATAAGCCAAATTGAGGACATACCTTCCAAAAGCAATTCAAACCTAAATTGAGGCCAAGTCTCCCGAAAGCAAGCCAAGCTTGAGCTCAAGCCCTCCAAGACAAGTTAAAGGACTCACCCAAGGCCAAGCCCTTTTATCAAAGTCAAAATCTGAGTCACGAGCCAAGAACCCCAAGAGAAATTAAGGCCAAGCCAACATAACAAAACACATTCGAAGGTAAGCCCCTCCAAAGAAAACCTAGGGCTAGAGGCCCGCTAAAACAATTCTAACTTACCAAATGATAAACCCTCTAAAATAATTTAAACCTAGATTGACACAATCATGGTCAAATCCCTCATTGAAAGATTAAAGCTAGCCATAGATTAAAGCTTCACTCCATAAATTAAAGCTTCACTAAAAGGATCTCTAGTCTTGCCAAATTAGCCGTGCATATTCAGTAAACTGAATGGCTATACCTTGAATTCAGGGGGCATCTCCCCAGATCTTGTTTACTATCAACCAAAAGTTTAGGTTTCAAGATAACTAAAATCCTTATTTTTATTCCTAAGCCAAACTTAGGATTGCCCCCTACCATCATTTTAGGTAAGAATCCTAGAATCCAACTTTCAACCAACTATAATTCAACACTTTAGAATGCAGCTTTTGAAACCATCTTGGGCAAGGGCCCTAAAATTTTCATCCTAGGTTAAAAGCCTTAGAATCTAGTTTTAAATATATTCTAGGTAAAATATCCTAGAACTTAAACCTCAGTTCAGTAAACAAGATAGTGACATCATCATAGGACAACTAACATAAGACCAGAAAATAATTGGCAGTATAAGCCTTTAGGGGTGGTTTACATAAACATTTTAGGTTAAAACCTATAACGGACCTTCCCTTACCCCCCTTTAGGTTATGTTTACAGAGACATTTGAGGTCAAACTTAGAATGGGCCTTCCCTTGCCCCCTATAGGGTAGGTTTACATAGACATTTTAGGTTAAAACCTAGAATAAGAATTCCCTTACCCCTTTAAGGTAGGTTTATATAGATATTTTAGGTTAAAACATAGAATGGGCCTTCCCTTACCCTTTTTAGGGTAGGTTTACATAGACATTTTTGCTCAAAACCTAGAATGGGCCTTCCCTTACCCCTTTAGGGTATGCATACATGGACATTTTTTGTCAAACCAAGAATGGACCTTCCCTTACCCCTTTAGGGTAGGTTTAAATAGACATTTTAGGTCAAAATGTAGAATGGGCCTTCGCTTACCCTTTTAGGGTAGGTTTGTATAGAAATTTTAGGTTAAACCTAGAATGGGCCTTTCCTTACCCTTTTAGGGTAGGTTTATATAGACATTTTAGGTCAAAACTTAGAATGGGCCTTCACTTACCCCTTTAGGATAGGTTGACATAAACATCTTAGGTCAAACCTAGATGGGCCTTCCCTTACCCCTTTAGGATAGGTTTACATAGACATTCTAAGACAACCTTAGAATGGATCATCCTAAACATCCTAGAGTGAACAATCATCCTATTACATGACATGAAATGGCATCTTGCATTGAAGTTATAGTATTCACAACATCATGGTTACTTTTGAGCCAAAGAAACCATGATGGGGGACTGCTATGAAACCTTAAATTTTCACCTAATTTAGGTGAATATGAATGTGATTCCAATAAAATTGGAATCGCATGAATTGAAATTTGGGCGGGTACGAACGGTCCCCGAAAACCCTCAATTTTGGACGTTAGGAAAAATCCTTACTTTTGACCCTAAATGAAATCACATGTGATAACAAATCCAATGCAACTTGAATCACCCTAATCAGAGTTTAGACGGGCACGGAACTGCTTAATCCAGTTCGTCATGAATTTTAGGTCATCCAATTGCTTTAGCTTTTTAAATTAGACCAGAGTCGATTTGAGCTTTTTAATTATATAAAATTTTAATTAGGACCTTTTAATTGAAACCAAATTTGATTCGGGTATTTAATTAGAACCGAATTCAATCCAGGCCAGAATTAAGAGTCTACAGTCTTGCCCCTGCTTGAATGATCTTGAATTTATTCAGAGAGTGAAAAGTAATCTTCCTTGATATATTTGAGTTGATCTTAGATATTTCAACAAACACTTGTTGGTTCAGGTGCTTTAAATAAACCCGAGTTGGTTTGGATGCTTTAACAAATCTGAATTGGTCTATGTGCTTCAAATAAATCTAAGCTAATTAGGAAAATCCATATGCTTTAACAAATCCAAATTGGTTCAGATGCTTTAAATAAACCCAAGCTAGTTTGGAAAATCTGGATACTTTAATAAATTCAAATTGATTTGGAAATTTTGGATGCTTTAATAAATTCAAATTGATCTAGAAAATCTAGATGCTAAGGGTTTGGATGTTTTACCAAATCCCAAAATTGCATCGTCAGGATACTTTAACAAATCCAATATGGGCTGAAGATTTGGATAGTTTACCAAATCTACAAAACTGCACCATTAGGATACTTTAACAAATCCAATATGGGCTGAAGGTTTAGATGTTTTACCCAAAATCCATAAAATTGCACCGCCATAATACTTCAACAAATCCAATATAGACTAGAGGTTTGAATACTTCGTCAAATCCATTGAGACTTCACATGGATAGAAACTTAATTCTGAATACTTTTACAAATCTTTATCTTGATTCTTATTCTTGGGAATGGACATTTGTCCTGCATTGACTTTAGCTCTTCTAGCTTAATTGACCTTCAGTCATTTGTATCTCCATTCATTTGAGAGTTCTAAATTTCTTCTAGCAACTTATTCCATTTTTTAATGGATTTTTTCTTTTAAGAATTTAACCATTCTTTTTGCTAGATACTTCATCTTTCCCCCCCCCCCCCCCCCCCCCCCCACCCCCATGTAGGCTCAAATCGGCAAATTAGCCTCATGTGTAGGCTCTCATCAACATTTTTGCTAGCATGAAACTCTTCTTCCTTTTGCAATTGGTTGGATCTTTCTCAGGCAATGGACCTTTCATGCCCCTTGATGCTATGTATGCTTCTTATTAGTTGCTTTATAAAGTATCAACTATGATAAGAAGTATGCAATACAAGATAATAAGAATGCAATGTGATATGCTCACGTATGCATGATATGCTTGAATGATACTTATAGTGATTATATTAACTCACATACTAAGGTGATAGGCCATAGGAGTCCTATTGGCACCTCTGAGATGTTTGTTTAGGCCTTGCATTGGATCATCAGGAGATGTCACAGCCATAGCTTCATCTCCAAGATATAGAAAACATGAGTTGTGGTGGCCCAAGCAAGATAGTCAAAGATATATGAAACATCTATTTTAAACCATGATTTAGCATATTAGTTAATAGTATCTTCATAACCTTGTGAACAATACTTTTATTAGCCTACCTTGCCCAATATATCCTTTAAGGTTCGACAATGCAATGTACTTCCTTGAGCTTGAAGGCTCATGTGATAAGAAAACATTTTTTTCAAAATTTAATTTTAATTTTGAAATCAAATGTTGGCTTTGTCAAATCAGTGTCAATATACCTCAAGACTTGGTCTTTTGTGAGGTCCCAGCTAGCTAGCTGCAAGTGCATAGATTATTAACAAGTAATATAATGATAAGTAGAGTATCATTCCCACGAGGAGGTTACTTCTAAATATCAAACAATTAAAATATATTATTATTTGGATAACCAAATTTTTATCATTGATTAATTTAAACAAGACGAGAGTAAAGTTCTAATATTCTAAGGCTTAGGGTTTAGTCACTTTCATTGATTTATCATGGTTTTTCTAAGGTATTGATTTAATTTAGTTTCCCTTTTATTAATGGTTGGATTTTTCTAAATTTAATTCAAGTCTTTCTTAAGTACTAGAATTATTATTGATTTCAATCATTATATCTACTCTCGTGATCAAAAGTAATTAAACCAATTCATTAAGTTTTATGAAAATCTTTAAGCAACCTCTTAAGTGTTAACCTTATATCTAAGTGAAAACTACTTAAGATTGTTACCTATTTTTGACTAATATTGTGCTTCCATTCTCTCTTCATCACACAATATCTCAATTCAATTAATTATTGGCCAGATAATTAAAGCATTAAGATTAAAGATAATAAAATAATTCAAGGGAAGTCTAAATTAAACCAAATAAACATTTATAATTCCATGATAAATTCAATAAAGGGACCAACCCTAAAAAGGATTAGTTATTCACTATTAAAATAAAAATATTGCAATCATAAAAGAAAGTAATTAAAAACATAAGTTAAAGAACAAGAAATATAAAACTCTATTCCTTTGAATAATAAGTTGATTGGATCTTGAATTCCTTCTTGAACCAAAGTTACTCTCCTTCTATAAGGAAATTCTAAACTATTTTTATTTCTTGGATAAATCTCTCCAATTCTTGTATATCTTGAAGCCTTGGATGAAAGGTGTTTAAATTGAGTACTTGGAAACTTCATTAGTGGAGAAAAACTGAAAAAGGTTAGGTCATATGTTGGTTGGTTCATCACTTTCCAATATTTCTGCTCAAAGTCATGACAATCGCCCTACGGTCATGGCATATGGGTGCCATGGTCATGGCCTAAGTTGGAATGGTTGGTTTTGAGCACTTTACAGCTATAAATGGTCGGCAAGGTAGGCCACAGTCATGGCCTTTCAATGCCATGGTCGTGGCATATGAATGGAGGCTGCCAACTTTGACTTCCTTCTTTTTTCTTAGCTTAGGCAGTAGCAAAATGAAACCCATGGTCATGGCTTTTTAATGCCATAGTCGTGGCATCCATGTAGCTTCTATAATTTTATTTTTTTTATTATGGAAGACTTGATTTAAATCCCAAGGTTGTGGCCTTGAAGGGCCATGGGTGTGGAATTTACATTTCCTTCAATTTTGCTTACTTTTCTTCAAGTTTTGCACCACTAATCATTAGAACTTTTGAATCTTGCCTTTCCAAGCATAAATAATATAATTCTAACTCAAACAAACAAAATCCATCAAATTCAATTGCAAAATAATTAAAATCATAGTTAGAATTATATAAAATGTTGATCATAATTTCACTTTATCAAACTCCCCCAAACTTGAATCATTGCTTTTCCTCAAGCAATTGAAGTTAAGTACTATCTATTTCTTTATATGTTGAGTTTATATGCAAAAATTTAATAATTAAAACTTCAACATTTTATGTCACAATTTAGTTTCATAACTTTACCTACTTCATTCTTACCTCCTTCACTCAAGAGTTTAATTAATTGCAATCAATCATCAAGTTTTAGATAAGCAAAAATTCTTTTAATGCAAACTTAACCTAGTCTCATATGCATGCTTAATTGAGCTTTCTCCACTAATAGACCATGCTAAATCAAGAGAAATCAAAAGGACTTTGATAGGCTTGTAACGGGGTCTTCTAATGGTGAGGGCTAACATAAGGTTTAAATGAAATTGGTTAAGTATCTTTAAGAAATTTTCTCTTACATGTAGCTTATGTAGAGGATTCTTCGATTTTTGCTCTTTCCTTGACTCTTTTGTCTTCTCTAGGGGAATTTTATTTTATTATTATTATTATTATTATTATTATTATTATTATTATTATTATTATTATTATATATTTATTCCCCCAAACTTTAAACTTAAGAGTCTATTATTGTGAACTTTCTATATTTTATCCTCATAACTGATCAATTCGATTTTTGAGAAAATTTTCAAAAGATAATTAACCTTAAAAAGGGTAGTTAATTGGGTTATTAAATCAAAGAAAAACTCAAACTAACATTTATTTTAGGTTCAAAAGGGACAACTAAGGGCAATTTTTAAAATTGGTGGGTATAAGGATTTGGTTCCACAAACAATGCCTAAATCATTTTTTTCTTTTTACTTAGCAATTTTCAATTTCGCCTCGAAAGCTCTTTTAAACATGTTCTAGGCCTAGGCAAATAATAATGTGAAAGAATATACACTTAATCTAAAATTCAATGACTAATCACTTTTAATTAATTTAAGAGCTCATTTGGTTAAAAATCCGTAAGGTATGATTATTCTACCAAATCTTTATCTTAAAATTTTAAATTTTAAACTGAAAATTTTAACATATAAAATAACATATAAGACATCTAAAGTAACTATATTAAACAACACTCAATAAATAATAAAATCCAAATTTCAAACCATAAACAATCCATAATTTAAACAAAACATAATCTAAAATAAAAAGCCATAAGTATTCAAAACTATCATAAAAACAAAATTAAGGTACCATAAGTATCGCAAAACCAACAATTAAGGAAAATTTCCTCCAAACTTGAAATACCACTATCCTAAGTGGTTTCCAGTATCAGAATCATCACTAGGCAGAGAGGGCTGCTGCGACGGTGTATAGTGAAGTCCAAAATGAGCAAACAAAGTGTTGAACTGTTCACTGATTCCGATCATTTGAGTGGAAATAGTCTGCACCTCATGCTCAAGTCCTCCAAATCGTTACTCCATGTTGTCAAATCATTGCTTCCAAGCTTCATTCCTATGGTTCATCTCATTTTCAAAAGAATTCAGCATGTTAGTAATATAATCAAATGTATTTGGTCGTGGAGCAGATGGACCGGCCTCAGAAGGTTGAGGTGGAGGAGGTTGTGGTTGTTCTGTTGTTTCTTCAAAATCACCTTCTTCTCTAAATAATTCCTCCTCATCAATGCTAATATCGGCATCTGGGGGTCCTAAAACTACATATTGGTTCCCTCTCTTTGTTGCTAGTCTCATAGCCATAATGGTACCCATATCGATTGTAGTTTTACCTGGAATAGGTGCAAGATGATCAAGACTGATATTAAGATAGGTAGCAATCCTTGTAATCATTCCCCCAATAACAATCTTACCACTCTGCTTAATGACCTCTTCACATCATTCAGCAAACCAATAACCAATATTAAAAACTTTTTATTCCATGGCACAATAAAAGAAATGCAATTCTTTAGAATTAACAGTGCCTTGACTCTCACCTCTCCCAAAAATTGTATTTGCTAGAACAACATGGATGTATCGATAGAATGGGTTTGTAAAATTAGAGGCTATTAATATTTTACTATTAAATCATCTCATGCCCCTTAGTCTAGTCCATGTTTAATTTTCATCAAAACCTTTAGTTCTATCGGGCATTCCTTGCAAGTCATCTAATCTAAGGGCATCCCCAAATTCAAGCATTAGCCAATTATAATTTTTATTGGCCAACCTAAATTCCACTCTCCCATTATGACCAACTTGTCTATCAGATAGGAAAAATCAAAAACTACTTAAAAACTCCAAGGTCAATTCTGCATAGGTTGGGGAACACATGCTAGCAAACAAGATCTAGTGCATATCGGTAAACATTTTAAGCAAAACATTATTCCATCTTAATTTTCTAATAACAGTTGCATTAATGAATCGAGAAGGAACTATTTTTTGGGAACGTAAATCATAATACCTTTTTCTTTTCTCCTCATCATGGAAATGAATTTTGGATACATATGTGGTCTTTAAGGTGCTAAAGATGAAGGTGGAGAAGGTGTTGATGAAGAGGATGATGATCCATCTTAGCACCTCCTTTTAGATCTACCAGCCTTTGATTTTTCACCACCCTTTGATTTCTTTGCAAAAGTCTTACTTCTAACCATGTTGATGCTTGATTAGTTGGAATTGATGAAAAACTTAAAGAAAATTGGGTGAAAATAGAGTTTAGGTTGTGGGTTGAGAGGTTCAGGCCGTGGGTTTCAAACGTGGGCGACTAGGGCTTCAAAAAGTAAAGGGAAAGAGAAAATGAGATGAATTTATAGGTCTGAAGTGCCACAGTCGTGGGCCATAAGTGCCACAGTCGTGGGGGTCTGGTTGACTAGTCAAAATAGTTTGCATGGATTACCACGGTCGTGGCCCTTGGAAGACCACGGTCGTGGCTTTCAAGTTACTTCTGCCCCATTGGTGTCTTCGTGCTCCTTATCTCTAGCAGCCTTTTTGCAATCCCACAGTCGTGGCCTTTCTAATGCCATGGCTGTGGGAATGATTTTGCCTCTGCTTGCATATTTTCTTTTGTACTTTGTATTTTTGGCAGAATTGTATGCAATCCCACAATCGTGGTGTAATATCCCAAAAATGTGCTTAGAAGTTTTAGTATAATTGTTGTTTTATTTGAATTAAAATGTATATGTTAATTTGGGAGAGAAAAGAAATTTAAAGGAAAGTGTATATGTTGTGTATATGGAAATATATACAACATATATACAAGTCAAATGTGTTGGTCAAGGGATGAGGATATTTATTTTGTTCTTTGTGAAATTACTAAATAGGGTAATAAGTGAAAGAGAAGTAAAACAAATAGGTGAGGGTATTTAAGTAATTTTCTTTTTAAATTACTTGGTGGAGGTTTAAAGAAGAGAGTAAAGTTGACTTTGCCATTCATAATTATTTTTCTTCTTCTTCCTTTGTGTTTGGCCGGCCATCACTCAAGCAAGAGAGCAAAAGAGGGATTTGATTTTCCAAGACCAAAATTGAAGGAGATTTCAAATAAACAAGTTGGAATTTCAAGAAATTTCATTATTTTGGTAAGTTCTCTCTTGATTGCTCTTGTTGTTTTTGAAGTTATTTTTGAGTTTGATGAAGTGTTGTTGATAATATGGTTAGGATTGCTTGTGGTGTGTTTGTAAGTGTTGAAATGGAATTAAAGATAAGAAGTTAGGTTGGTGTTGGTGATGGAATAGGAAGAGTTGTGTTTAGTGAAAATTTTTCTGTTTTACAATTAGTAAAGGCTGTGACTTATATGATTTTTAATTAAATATAGAAAAATGTTCTTGAAGTGAATTTTTGATATGTTGTACCTCTATGAGTCTAGAATGATTGAAAAATATGTTGATTCGATTTTCGAATGGTTATGATTTTGGAAAGATTATTTTTACTAAACCTGTTCCAGCAGGTACCTTAACTGAGACAGCTATATTTCGGGATTTTTAATAAAATGTAGAAAAATCATATTCAATTGAATTTTGGATATGTTGTTTCTTAGTGAGTCTAGTATTTGAGAAAAATAATTTGGAACCACGTTGAGTGAATTTAATTTATGGAATTCACAAAGTTCAGAACTGCTGCCAGGATGCAGGGCAATTGGGGCAGTCTGGTTGAGTGAACTATTTGACCAAGATTTTGTATTCAGTTTGATCTGAAATTTTAAAGGAATGATTTTAAGATATAAAATTTAGTTCTGTAAAAATTTTAGAATTTTTAGTCAAGTATATTATTTTATACAAATTTTCAAAATAAGGATAGAGTAGAGTCTAAAACCAGAATGTAGTATTCATATGGTCATTTTGCTATTACTCCTTTTGGATTAGGTTGTGAAGAGGTTGATTTGCCCTAGCCTAAGTGTTGAGAATTCTTGGAAGAGTAAGTGTATAGATTGGTGTGAGTTGGTTTTAAGGTAAGTACAAATTACATTATTTCATACATTCATATGATGTTGAGATTTAACATACATTTGATTGTAAATGTGTTAAGAAATCTAATACATTGTTAATGCATATTAATAATGTATGTTTGGTATGATGTGAATGTTGTGATGAGTATGTAAAATATGTGTTAATGCCATTGATTATATCCATTTGAATGATGAAATGAAATATGAAATATGAAATGTAAAAGATGTGATGATGAAATGAAATGTGAAAGATATGATATTATGAAGAATTGTTTTATTGTGATTTGAGATCATTTGAGATATGATGCCATGGTTATTGGCTATGATATGCAAATGAAATATATAATGGAGGCATGGTTGCCTAATTAATTGTGGAATATGAAATGAGAAATAAAATGAAAATATATTGATAAACAAATGAATGAAATGGTTGTGTGCCTAATATGTTTATTCAATTTTCAGAGTTCTGGTTTTGGCGGCATGCCTATAAATCACTGGATAGGTGAAATGACCGGGTTGTAAGCCGATTCCAGTTGAAAAATGTGAAATGTGATGTTTTTGGGGTGAAATGACCGGGTCGTAAGCCTCAAAAACAAATTATTGAAACTAGATTGGGTGAAATGACTGGGTCGTAAACTCAAATCTAGTTGAATATCCATGGATAAATGTATTGATGATTATGATTATAGACCAAAACAGTAACTCTGAACTTTGAATGGCATATTAGATTATTTTTGGGCCCATGCTTGTGTTTGTTTAAATGTGACTATTGAATGGTGAAACAAATGAATAATGAGATGACTACTATACATACATTATTGAAACCGGTAAGATTTGAAATATAATATTCTCTTGAATTGATCTTGAATATTTATTGTGTGACATTAGCATGGCATTAAAGTATCATAGCACTGTAATTTGTACAACTAAGCCGTTGGCTTAGCGCGAATGTGATTCTTCGCGCAGGTGACAGGGAAGAACCAGAGAGTTCCTCTAGGCCGAGTCAAGTCTAGATTTTGAGGTGTTGATAGTGGGCTTAAAGATCAAAGACTGACTGCCAAAGAAATGTATAAATTTTATGGGTTGTAAAACTTGAGTTTGGATATATATATGAATTTGTAAATATTGTTATTTTTCGCTGCATAGTGAACAAATATTTTATCTACTGTATTTCATAATAAACCTTTACTTTATATTGTACTAGAAGTGTAAATCCTTTTTGCAGGTTGTAGTTGAGGTTATAAGGGGGATTTATTGGGAGTGTACTGAGAATGATTTTATTTGCATTGATTTGTGTAAAATGTTTTAAAAATCAGAAAAAAAAAACCAGTTTTGTCGACACTTGGGACTCAATTTTTAGGCAATACTATGGCAAAATTTCTGTAAAAATCGGAACTAAAAATTTGACTAAGTAAAATTGGTAGCAACATTAGGATAGTGTGGAGCCTCTACCCGGCTTACATATGTAGGTTGAGAAGGGGTGTTACACGTGGGATAGGTTTCTTTGCTGGTACTTCAAAAATTCTTCCCCGATTCCATTTTTTTACAGCTTCAATTTGATTTCCACAATCCTGGGGTTGATCCACCATGGTCGTGGTGCATTTGTACCTCAATTTTCTTGTGATTTTATACCTTAATTCACCTACAAAATAAAATTTAAATGACATTAAATATTTATTATTATTATTATTATTATTTTATTTATTTTTTTAGAAAATAAAGAAAAAACTAAAATAAAGAGAAATCGGGTTGGCTCCCGATAAGCGCTAAGTTTATAGTCGATAGTGCAAAATTATCTTATTTGAACATTCAGTTGCTAAAATGATAGACGTTTTCGACGTCTATTGGATCACCAATGAAATAAGGTTTCAATCGTTGGCCATTTACTTTAAAAATTTCCCCTTTTTGACTTTGTATATACATTACTCCGTGAGGATAGACCTTAACAATTTTAAACGGTCCTAACCAACGAGATTTAAGCCTCCCAGAAAAATGTCTCAATCTTGAATTGTATAACAAAACTTGTTGTCCTTCATGGAATTTCTTTGGTTGGATTGACTTATCATGCCATGCCTTTGTTCTTTCTTTGTAAATCTTGGCATTTTCATAAGCGTGAAATCGAATTTCATCCTACTCGCTTAGTTGCAGAAGGTGCTTTTGTTTTGCTTCTCTTAAATCCATGTCCAACTGTCTGATGGCCCAATATGCTTTATGTTCTAATTCCACTGCTAAGTGACATGCCTTCCTAAAGACAAGTCAAAAAGGAGACATACCAATTGAGGTCTTATAAGCTGTTCTGTAAGCCCAAAGTGCATCATCCAATTTAAAAGACCAATCTTTTCTTGAAGTGCTAACTGTTTTCTCTAAAATCCATTTGAGCTCCCTATTTGATATTTCCACTTGTCCATTGGTCTGAGGGTGAAAAGGCGTTGACATCTTGTGGGGTACTCCATATTTCTTAAGAAGAGTGTCAAAGCTCTTATTATAGAAATGAGTACCACCATCACTGATTAGAGCTCTAGGAACTCCGAATATTGTGAAAATATTCTTTTTAATGAACTTAATTACCACTTTAGCATCATTTGTTGGACTTGTGATTGCTTCAACCCATTTAGATACGTAATCTACTACCACCGGGATATACTGATTATTGAATGAAGGTGGAAAGGGTCCCATAAAATCAATTCCCTAAACATCAATGAGTTTAACTTCAAGAATTGAATTGAGTTGCATGTCTTGTCTTCTTAAAATATTTCCAGTTCACTATCAACGATCACATGACTAAACAAAAACTCTTATATCTTTATACATTGTTGGCCAGAAGAATCTAGCTTGCCAAATTTTAGCAATAATTTTAAAGGTACTGGAGTAACCACCACATTCTTTTGAATGATAAAACTCTAAAATACTCTTAATCTCTTCTTCTGGTATACATCTACGAATCATTCCATCCCCACAATGCTTAAACAAGAGTGGTTCTTCCCAAATATAGTTTTTAACATCATAAAGAAATTTCTTCCTTTGAGTGTACGATAGTTCTGGAGGAAGAACATTACCTGTCAAATAATTAACAAAATCAGCATACCAAGGAATAGAATTTTCAACAAAAAAAAGTTGTCCATCGGGAAATGACTTATTGATAGGCAATGCTTCTTTATTCATTTGATTCTCCAATATTGATAAATGATCTACCACTAAATTTTCAACTCCCTTTTTATCCTTTATTTCAAGATCAAATTCTTGGAGAAGCAAAATACACCTAATTAGTCTTGGTTTAGCTTCCTTTTTGCTCATAAGATATTTGAGTGTTGCATGGTCAGTATAAACAATAACTTTATAGCCTAAAAGGTAAGATCTGAATTTATCCAAAGCAACAACTATAACAAGCATTTCCTTTTTCGTTGTAGCATAATTGATTTGAGTGTTGTCAAGGGTTCGACTTGTATAGTAGAGGACATGACTCTTTTTATCCTTTTTCTGACTCAAAACAGCCCTAATTGCGTGATCACTGGCGTCACACATGAGCTCAAAGGGTAGAGACCAATTTGGTGGTGAGATAATAGGAGTTGTTTTAAGAGCTGCCTTCAACCTATTAAAAGCAATTAAACATTCATTAGAAAAATTAAAAACAACATCTTTGATTAATAATTCACATAAGGGTTTAGTAATTTTTGAAAAATCTTTCAAAAAATGTCTGTAAAACCCTACATGTCCTAAGAAACTTCAAACTCCTTTCACATTAGTTGGTGGTGGTAGCTTTTCAATAATTTCTATTTTAGCTCTGTCTACTTCGATTCCTTCTTTAGACACCTTGTGTCCAAGTATAATTCCTTCTTCCACCATAAAGTGGCATTTTTCCCAATTGAGAACAAGGTTTGTGTCTTCACATCTTTTAAGTACTTGTTCCAAATGTTGTAAACAATCAGCAAAAGTGGAACCATAAATTGCAAAATCATCCATAAAATTTCAACAATTGATTCTACAATATCAGAAAATATAGCCATCATGCATAGTTGAAAGGTGGCTGATGCATTGCATAGTTCAAACGACATTCTTCTATAAGCAAAAGTGCCATATGGACATGTGAATGTAGTCTTTTCTTAATCTTCTAGTGCTATAGGAATTAGAAAATAACCTGAATATCCATCCAATAAACAAAAATAAGCATTACCTGCAAGTCTTTCAAGCATTTGATCGATAAATGGTAATGGAAAATGATCCTTTCGGGTGGCTTTATTCAACATCCTATAATCTATGGAAACACACCATCTGGTCATCGTTCCGTAGGGAATTAATTCATTGTTTTCATTTGTTATAACCATCATCCCTCCTTTTTTTGGAACTACATGTATAGGACTCACCCAGGAACTATCAGAAATAGGATAAATTATTACTGCATCTAATAGTTTTGTCATTTCTGCCTTTACCACTTCTCTCATATTTGGATTCAATCTCCTTTGATAGTCTATCACAGGCTCAAAATTTTCCTCCATTAAAATCCTATGATACATATTGAAGGGTTAATTCCCTTAATATTAGATATAGTCCAACCTATTGCCTTTTTATATTTTCTAATCAAGTTCAAGGTTTTACTCATCTGAATTTCTGACAAATTATCATTCACAATAATAGGCAACGTATTATTGGGTTCAAGAAATGCATACCTGAGATGAGTTGGAAGGGGTTTCAATTCAAATTCCGGAGCTTTTTCAATAGAAGGAGAAGGTAAGGCCTTACCGTTATCAGGTGCTTTAAATTTCTGAAAGTACATTAGTGGAGTTGTCTTTAAAGACGAAGCATAAGCTGTCACTTCTTTATTTTCATCTTCTGGTGTTAAACTGTAACACCCTTATACCCTATATACGTATAATACATATTTTCAGCATATGTAAAATATGCATATACGGTACAAATATGTCACAGACCGGTTTAATAAAAAAAATTTCACATTTCTGATTTAAAATTTCAAATACTAAATATATACAATTAAATAGTATATAAATATTCTTTACTTGTTATAGAAACCCAAAAAAATATTTATATGAAAATCTCTAAGAAAAATTCGCCAGAGTTTTGTCTGTAATTTGGACATCCCAAAATTTATCAATTACACAACCTGCAAAAAGAATACACTCCCAAATAGTTTCAAATCATCATCTCAACCATACTCCTCAATTTCACTAAGTTTCTCAAACATTTATATATAGATATATATATAATTTAGAACACATTTGCACTCCGATTTTAAATAACTTAACCCAAACATTCTTTATAGTTTACAATACATAAAATATATACATGCTGCTGACAATGTTTCTGATCTTGATATCAACTCTACAAGCACAAACACAAGTCTAGACCCGACCTGGTCTAGAAGAACACTCCGGCTCAGCCGAATCTACCCTGTCACCTACGCGATGTAAACAACCGCGCTAAGCCAAAAGCCTAGTAATACAAACTTTGATAGTAATAAAACTCAAATGCAATGCCAATGCACAATACATATGGATATCACATCATTCCATTTTATCATACTTTTCAAATATTTCACAATCCACAATTCTTATAAAACAAACACAAACATGGGCCCAAAGATAACTAATATGCTATTCAAATTTTAGAGTTACTGTTTTGGTCTATAATGACACCATGTGTCTAATTCCGTAGACAATATATCAATATAATAATCCAACTAGGTCTGAGCTTACAACCCGGTCATTTCACCCAGCCTAGCTTCAAGGACTTATTTTTTAGGCTTACGACCCAGTCATTTCACCTCAAAAATATTTCACAGCGACGCTCAGCGTTTAGCCCGTAGGCAAATCATAGGCATGCCACCAAAAACAGAACTCTGAAAATTGAATAACATACTAGGCACACAATTTATTCATATTTCTCATTTATATCGATATCAATTCATTTCATTATGCTTCCACATATCTCATTACATTATACCACATTACCTAATTACCTTGGGTATTTCAACATAATTCACATAGTAATCACATTTAATGTAATATAGCCAATACCAATGGCTTTTTAACAATGCACTTAATGCATACACAACAAATGGCATTACCCAAACACTTTGGATCATTTCCACGTAATACACAATTTCACATTTTACACAATTTAGCCATTATCAATGGCTTTTTACAATGCATTTAACACATATATAACATTACAAATGTCATAGCACATTATTGATACATAACCAATGTATCAAGTAGCTTAACACATTTTCCAACCAAAATGTGTTAAGCCCAAAATGTCATACAAACATAACCAATGTATTAAAAGTTTGTACTTACCTCAAATAACAACCAAAACAAGCTTAAAACAACCTCCAATCCTATCCTTCCAACTTGTCCTTCATTACTTGGATGAAGCAAATCAACCTCCCTCAATGCCTAAACTAAATGTGATAGCAAATAATCATTTAGTATCACATTTAATGGCATTTTCAATATTAAACCATAATTAAACATCATCCCTGCAAATTCTAAAAATTTAGCCTTTCCTTACTTTAACATAAGAATTCCATTCTAATCCATTTAAATTAGTGTTTTAACTTTATTTATATTATTAAAAACATATTTTAATACATTTAAACCATTTACATTACAAAAACACACTCTTATACACAAAACCCTAAAATGGCATAACCTTCCCCCATTAAAGGTTTTCCATTCCAACACAATCCATTAATCATTTCAAGCTTATATTCATCTCTTTTAACACTAAACAACATGCTTAAACAAATAAAATCAAACAATCCAACAACTTTGAAAAATCACTTTTCCAAAACCCTAAATCTCCACTTCCATTCTCAAACTCCAACCAAACACAACCAAATCCAATATTTGACTTAAAAATACTTGTTTATGCACCAAAAAAACTCATTTAGAACCAATTTGCACAATTAAAAATCACGATTACTCAAACCCTAAAAATTCATAACCCTAAATTCTCTCTCTTCATCATTCTTTATCCAAACTCCATCATCTCTTCAATCCAACCTTAAAATCATTGTTAACTATCCAAAATAACATCATACTCACCAATTCTAATAATTATAACATACTACTTAAAAATCCAAAATCACACATAATCAAAATTTCCATGGAATTCAAAGAAAGGAGTTGGAAACTTACCAAATTTGATGGAAATCACCAAAAAAATCCACTTTAAACTTGTTAAATCCTTTAATTTGTGGAGTATGAAAGAATCAAAACATTGGTCTCTGCTCCCATGGTGGTTCGGCCTTGAAGAAGAAGAAGAAGAAGAAGAAGAAATGAAGACAACTTTCTAATTTCTCTTTCCTTTCATCTTTCATTTTAAACCATATATATATATATTATAATATTTTAATATTTAATTATTTAATTATTTATTTAATAAATTAAAAGTCCAAAAATTCATCTTTCATTCAAAAATTATTTATTTTTGAATTAATTTATTAATTATGAATTTGTAAGAATTAATTACCAAAATACCCTTTTACTTTTACTTTTGACTTTTCTTTTAAAATGTTGACTTTTTTGTTGACTTTTATATGTTGTATATATTTTGTATAAATATCACATATATATTCCACTTTTTTCATTTAAAATCCATTCATTTTTTATTTAAAACCATTAATTTAATTTATCCATTTAAATTATAATTTATTTTATCAAATTTTCAAATTTTTGAAATTTTTAAAATTTTGGGATATTACATGTGCAAGACAAGTTTCTAAAGAATTTTTAACATTTTCCTCACAAAATTATTGTACACACTCATCAATAACATCAATCAGAAAATAATCATCAAGAAATTCAGGATGTCTGGCTACTTTAGTTAAACTAAACTCCACTTTTTCCTCTCCGACTTGTAAAATGAGTTTTCCTCCACGAACATCAATCATAGCTCCAGCTGTAGTAAGAATGGTCTTCCTTAAATAAGTGAAATTTCTACATCTTCATCCATTTCTAGAATTATGAAGTTAACTGGAATATAGTGCTTATCCACTTTTACCAAGACATCTTTCACTATTCACACTGATATTTTATTGAACGATCCACCAACTGAAGGGACATTCTTGTTAGTTGAAATTGAATGAAACCAAGTTCCTTGCAAATGGAACTAGGCATTAGATTGACTCTTACACCTAGATCACATAAAGCTTTATTAAAATCTATTGCACCAATAGTACAAGGAATAGAAAAACTCCCTTGGTCTTTTAATTTTGAAGGAAGTTTATTTAGAATAACCGCACTGCATTCTTCTGGAAGTGTGATCTTTGCATTTTCTTCTAACTTCCTTTTATTAGATAGCAATTCCTTTAAGAACTTCACATAAGTGGGCATCTGAGTAAGCGCATCTGCAAGAGGAATATTTATCTAAAGTTGTTTAAATACTTCTAAAAATTTTTCATATTGCTTATCTAACTTTTTCTTCCTTAGCCTTTGAGGAAAAGGGATTTAAGGCTCATAAGTTTTGACAATTTCTTTTGCCGCTTCCTTCTCCTTTACTTCTTCTTCTTTTTCTTTCTCTTTTACCTATTTTGGAGTTTGGGTTGGTGAAGGATCTTCAAGTTGTAAACCACTTCTTAAGGTCACAGCATTGCAATGCTCCCTTGGATTGATTTTCATTTGGCTAGGAAGCGCTCCTTGATTTCGATTATAGAGAGAGCTTGCAATTTGACTTATTTGTGTCTCAAGATTCCTATTCTAAGTTGAGAGAAGTTCAATTTGTTGCTCAAGTTTTTCATGTTGCTTTTTAATTCTATTAAATCTCTCTGATGTCACTCCAATAAATTTCTCTAGAGCAACTTCATATGATGGTTTTTCTGAAGGATGAAAACCTTGATTTTGATTTTTAATGTATGGTGGCTGATAAGGTGCTTTTTGATTGCATTGGTTTCCCCATGATAGGTTGGGATGATTTCTCCATGTTTGGTTGTATGTGTTTCCTTGAGAAAAAGTTGGACCTCTATTTTGCTTGCCCAAAAACTGGACTTGCTCCATAATTCTGCAGTCAGCTGTGTTGTGGTTTCCTCCACATCCTTCATAAGTTGGGGATGAAGTAAGGTTGACATGCTCCAATTTCTTGGCTATTGTGTCTACCTTAGCTGCAAGCAAAGAAAAATTGTCAATTTCGTGTAAACCTGCAAAGAAAAATTACTATTTGCTGCTATTTCTTTAATTAAATTAATTGCTTCAGAAGGGGCTTTGTTCATTATTGCACCACCAACTGCTGCATCTATTGTGCCCTTGATATTTGGGTGAAGGTTATTATAAAAAGTTTGAATCAAAAGTCATTCAGGGACTCCATGGTGAGGACATTTTCTTTATAAATTTTTGAAATGTTCCCAAGCTTCATATAAACTTTCTCCATCTTATTGAATAAAGCTTGTGATATCATTTCTCAATTTAGCAGTTTTTGCAGGTGGGAAGTATTTTGCTAGGAAAGCAGCAGCTAATTAATCCCATGTAGTGAATGTACCTGGTGCTTTAGAAGTGAGCCAATCCTTTGCTTGATCTTTTAAAGAAACTGGAAAAAGTCACAAACGAATAGCATCATCAGATGCACCATTACTTTTGAAAGTATCACACATTTCTAAAAAATTAGAGATGTGATCATGTGCATCTTCATGTGGAAAACCATGGAAAACTGATTATTGAATCAAATTGATAAGTACTGGCTTAAGAACAAACTGATATCATTTCTCAATTTAGTAGTTTTTGCAGGTGGAAAGTATTTTGCTAGGAAAACAGCGACTAATTGATCCCATACAGTGAATGTACCTAGTGCTTTAGAAGTGAGCCAATCCATTGCTTAATCTTTTAAAGAAACTGGAAAAAGTTGCAAACTAATAGCATCATCAAATACACCATTAATTTTAAAAGTATCACACATTTCTAAAAAAAATTAGAGATGTGAGCATAAGTATCCTCATGTAGAAAACCATGAAAAACTGATTGTTGAATCAAATTTATAAGTGCTGGCTTAAGATCAAAAGTGTCGGCATGTACTAGTGGTCTGACTATGCTAGACCTTGGTTGAGCTGAAGGCATAATATATTGTTTTAGGGTCATATTCTATAGATTGCCCATGGTTGATTCTTCATTAGATGAATCCGTATGATTATCTATTTTATGAGTTTCTATTGAAATTCCTTCCACTTTTTGCTTCTCTTTTCTTTCCTTTTTCTTCTTACTACAAAATCGTTCAATTTTTGGGTTATATGGTTCAAGCATTGAGTTTGGATTTCTTCACATATAAACTAAAATTTAAGAAATTAATGCAGAAAAGTAAAAATCCAAAGCAATAATAGTTTAATATTATCAATATTAAAATGATTGCCTCCCTGACAACGGCACCAAAAACTTGTCAAGTCCTAGCCTAGCTAGCTGCAAGTGCATAGATCGTTAACAAGTAATATAATGATAAGTAGAGTATCATTCCCACGAGGAGGTTACTTCTAAATACCGAACAATTAAAATTGATTATTATTTGGCTGATCAAATTTTTATCATTGATTAATTTAAACAGGATGAGAGTAAAGTTCTAATATTCTAAGGCTTAGGGTTTAGTCACCTTTGTTGATTTATAATGATTTTTCTAAGGTATTGATTTAATTTAGTTTTCCTTTTATCAATGGCTGGATTTTCCCAAATTTAATTCAAGTCTTTCTCAAATACTAGAATTATTATTGATTTCAATCATTATGTCTACTCTCATGATCATAAGTAATTAAACCAATTCATTAAGTTTTATGAAAATCTTTAAGCAACCTCTTAAGTGTTAACCTTATCTTTAAGTCAAAACTAATTAAGATTGTTACCTATTTTGACTAATATTATGCTTCCACTCTTGCTTCATCACACAATATCTCAATTTAATTAATTATTGGCCAGATAATTCAAGCACTAAGATTAAAGATAATAAAATAATTCAAGGGAAGTCTAAATTAAACCAAATAAATGTTTATAATTCCATGATAAATTCAATATAAGGGACCAACCCTAAAAAGAATTAGTTCTTCACTATTAAAATAAAAATATTGCAATCATAAAAGAAAATAATTAAAAACATAATTTAAAAAATAAGAAATATCAAACTCTATTCCTTTGAAGAAGAACTTGATTGGATCTTAAATTCCTTCTTAAACCAAAGTTACTCTCCTTCTCTAAGTAAATTCTAAACTATTTTTATTTCTTGGATAAATCTCTCCAATTCTTTTATTATCTGGAAGCCTTGGAGGAAAGGTGTTTAAATAGAGTGCTTGAAAACTTCATTGGTGGAGAAAAACTTAAAAAGGTTAGGTCACATCTTGGTTGGTTCATCACTTTCCAAAATTTCTGCTCGAAGTCATGAAAATCGGCCCCACGATCATGGCATATGGGTGCCATGGTTATGGCCTTAGTTGGATTGGACAGTTTTGAGCACTTTACAGCTGTAAATGGTCGGCAAGGTAGGCCACAGTCGTGGCCTTTGAATGCCACGATCATGGCATATGAATGGAGGCTGCCAACTTTGACCTTTCTTCCTTTTTCTTGGCTTAGGCAGTAGCAAAATGAAACCCATGGTCGTGGCTTTTTAATGCCACAGTCGTGGTATCCATGTAGCTTCCAAAATTTTTATTTTTTGTTGTGGCAGACTTGATTTAAATCCCAGGGTTGTGGCCTTGAAGGGCCATGGTCGTGGCTTTTGCATTTCCTTCAATTTTGCTTACTTTTCTTCAAGTTTTGCACCACTAATAATCATTAGAACTTTTGAATCTTGCCTTTCCAAGCATAAATAATATAATTCTAACTCAAATTCATCAAATTCAATTGCAAAAACAATTAAAATCACAGTTAGAATTATATAAAATGTTGATCATAATTTCACTCTATCATCTTTCAAATTAACACATCTATAACATCATAACCCTAGTTAAAGTATTAAATTTAGGAATTATTTCTATTTGAGTAAGAGTTTTTGCACTTTAGATAGGCACATACATATTACTTAACCCAAAGGTCTCATTAAGTTTAAATATTGTCTATCTCATATGCATTCTTTTCCAAACAATCTCTACTAATAGACTCTACCTACCAAGAGAGTCAATAGGTCTTTAACAGGCTTGAAATGGGGTTTATAAGCGATATTGGCTTAAGTGAAGGCCCTTTTTCTTTGGAGCAGGTGTGATACTACTAACAAATCTTCACACTACAAACTTTCTGTTGGAACTGTATGTTGTTGGAAGTATTTTTAAACTCTTGGCATTATTTTTACCTTCTAGGCGTCTTGTTATCTTGCTTCATGAAAAGATAGAGCTTGAATGTTCTTCCATCTTCTTAGCAGAAATTTCGATCTGATCTAACTAGGACAAATCTATTCTTTTTCTTTTTCTTTTTCTTTTTCTCAAGCACCTTTTTCTTCTTTTTTTCTTTCTTCCTTTTTTTTCTTTGTTTTTGTTTTTGTATTTTTTTTTTGGAAATCATCATTTTGCCTCTTTTCCTTTTTGGAATATCAACTCTAAGACTTTCAAGATAGCTTAATAGGACCTATATTGGCTAAGGTGGTCTTTCTCCTATTTCTCTTATTTTAGTTGAGTCTCTGGTTTGGTTGGACTAATTCAAGTCAAACTCTTCTCGTAGGCTGAGCAAAAACCTTTTGTGGTGTCAGGTAAAAAGAACTATGTTAGTTGTAGACCTTTCATTTTGGCTCAGATTGAATTCAACCCCAATTAAAAGGGCCAAATTAAGTATGATTTCAATTTAAAAAACCCTATCAAACCTAATTCCAACTAAAATGGGCTGTAATATCCCAATGTATGCCCTAGAAGTTTTGAATTATGTTGTTGTTATAAATTGGATTTAATGTATATGTTTATTTGCAAGAGAAAAGAAGTTTAAAAGAAAGTGTATATGTTGTATATATGGAAGTATAAATAACATATACATAAGTCAAATAGAGAGTCAATGGAAGAGGATATTTATTTTGTTGAGTGTGAAATTACTTAAATGGGCATATAAGTTAAAAGAGGTTAAGTTAAATGGAAAGGGTATTAAGGTAATCTTCTTTTGGAATTGCTTGGTGTAGGTTTAAAGAGAGGAAGAGTTTGACTTTGCTTCTTCATTTACTTTTCTTCTTCTTTGGTGGACGAACCTTGTCAAGACAAAGGAGCAAGAGGAAAGTTTGATTTCTAAAATCAAATTGAAGGGAGAATCAAGGAATTAAGTTGGAGATTTGTGAAATTAAACAACTTTGGTAAGTTCTTTTTCTTGATTTCCTTTGTTCTTTTGCAGTTGTGTTTGAAGTGAATTATGGTTTGTTGATTTTATGATTAGATGTGTTTGTGATGTGTTTTTAAGTGTTAAAATTGATTTTAAGTCAAGAAGTTGAATTGGTGTTGTTATTGGAAGTGTTGGTGTTGATTTTGTTTTAGGGTTTTGAAGTGTTACATGATGTTTTACTTGAGTTTGCTTCATTATTTTCATAGATCTTCTTGTTGTTGGTGGTTATTGGAGTTGTAAGCCTTGGAAATGGGAATTTGGCCGAAGGCAGTAGCCTTGTGGATGCCACGCCCGTGGCCTTGGTTGGCCATGGCAGTGGCCAATTAGAACCATGGCCGTGGAGGATGGGAGCAAGTGTGGCAGAGGTGATTTCTAACCCACGCCCGTGGGGGTTGAGGTGGCCATGACCGTGGGCCTTTATGAGTGATGTTGAAGTGTAATTTTGTGATTTAAGGGTTTAGTAAGAAGTTATTAAGTGATAAATTGTATTGGAATTGATGGATTGTATTATTTTTGGGATTAGGTTTGAAGGAAAGTGAATTGCCCTAATTTGGGAAGTGAAGAACTTTGGGAAAAGGAAGGTGTTTAGAGTTGTGTGAATTGTTATTGAGGTAAGTACAAAGCTTGCACTATTGCATTGTTAATTCATATGATGTTGAGATTGATCATACATTTGGTGATAATGGTAATGCATATGATACTATATGAACAATGTTATAATTTATGCATTGTGACTCTTGTGATTGGTAATGTGCTATGTGAATAATGTACTTTGTTATGTTTATATCAATGATGCTATATGTATAATGCAAATGATTATGTATTTGAAAGATGAAGTATTATAATGTGGTTTGAAATGTGATGGATTATAAAGGCATTGTGGTTGGCTATGATAACTCAAATGTGATGTGAAGCCATTGTGATTGGCTATGATGATTCAATTGAGAATAAAATTGATAAATGAATTGTGTGGCTAATGTGTTATTCCATTTTCAGAGTTTGTTGTTGGTGGCATGCCTAATATTAGTAACAATCTCTTGAAGTTAGGTTGGCTAAGTCCTTGAAGCCTAATTGAGATGTTACAACCCTTGAAGCTAGGTTGGATTGGTTCTTGAAGCCAAGTTGGGTTGATGCTTAGCATGCTTTGCTCCCCTTGAAGCTTGGTTGAACCTAATCCTTAAAGCCTAGTTGGGATTATGATAATGATAAATGTGATAACAAAACCAAACCATTAACTCTGAAAATTTAATGGCATATTAGTGTTGTCTTTGGGCCCATGCTTGTCTTTGTTTAATATGATTCATGAATGGTAAAATGATTGATTGATGAGGTATATGGAAGAATGTTGAAATGTGATATGTTTATATATGTGTGGTTATGAAATATCAAGATATGTTGTTAGTTTTCCATCTATGGTGGTGTTTTTATTAATAAAGTGTGTGACATTGCATTGCATTAAAGCATAATGTGAGCATGCTTTGTATTACTAAGTCGTTGGCTTAGCACGATAGTGTTGATCGCGCAGGTAATAGAGTTGAACCCGAGAGCTCTTCGAGACCGAGTGAGAGTAGACATTGAAGAGTTTAATTTGGGACTTAAAGATCAGAGAAGAACTGCCAATCATGTATAACTCTTTTATATTTTGTAACTTTGTTGATTTTAATGTAAATATATGTATAACTATAAATATGGATTTGAAAGAGTTCATATATGTAAATATTTTATAAATTCCGCTGCGTATTAAGTAAACGTATCTATATATTTATTTTGTTTTGTATTACAAGATGATTACTTATTATCTATAATGTATATTGAGAAAGATGATGGTATCTTTTAAAATGATTTGAATGTTCAAGAAAACTGTAGCATTCCTATGTTCAGTGCACGTATATTACATTGAGGTGTTTGCAGTGTGCGTGTATCGGATGTGGGGGTGTTAAATGGGCCCTATTAAATTTAAATCCAATTAAAAGGCTCAGATCGATTGGGCTCAACCCAAAAGCCAAAATAATTGGGTCGGCCATGAATTAATGTTGAATTGGCTTGCCAATTCAACATGAAGCTTGGCTCATGTCGAATTTGTTCATGAATTTAAGGTCGGCCCAATTATTTTGGCTTTTGTGTCAAATATGAGTCAATTTGGACCTTTTAATTGGATTTAAATTTAATTAGGCCCCTTCTAACTAGAATCAAGTTTGATAGGAGTTTTTAAATTGAAACCAGACTTAATTTGGCCCTTTTAATTGGGGTTGAATTCAATCTGGGCCAAAATTAAGAGTCTACAGTCTTGCCCCCTGCTTGAACGATCTTGAATTTATTTAGAGTGTGAAAAGCAATCTGCCTTAATAGGTTTAAGGTGGTCTTAGATAACTTGATAAATCCAAGCTAGTTTGAAAAACAAGTCTGAGTTGCCTTGATAGATTGGGTTCTGGACTCACAACACCCTAGTTTAGGTAATGGATCCATGATATCCTGAGCTAGTTTGGGTTCTAGACACGTAATATTTGATCTAGTTTGGGTTTTGGACCCACAATATCTGAAGTGATTTGGGTTCTAGACCCACATTATCTGAGCTGGTTTGGGTTCTAGACCCACAACATCTGAGTCAATTTGGGTTTTAGACCTATAATATATGAGTTGGTTTGGGTTATGGACCAACAATATCTGAGCTAGTTTTGGACCTCGTGCCAAGCTTCTTGAACAAATCTGAATTCAAGATCATGGAAGAGTTTCTTTATTAGCCGAGATGAAGTTACATCAGAGTGCAAGCGAAAAAACTAAGGTAAGCATTATTTTTCTGCAATTTATTCACATAGTAGCATAGAACTTTTAGTACAACTGTATTTGATAAATAGAAAAATAATTATGCATGAAAATTAATGTGCTATAAAATAAATTTATAGGACCTATTTAGTAAAAATTCAAGAGAAAATAAACAAACCTAATATTAAAGTAGATAAATTTATGTAGAAAAAGGAATTAATTATAAAAAAATTACTAGCAGGAAAATATAAAATTAAAATAAAATATTTAAATCAAAATACTGGACTTAATGCATAAAAATTATTAAAGTGCTAAAAATAAATTTTTAGAGCTCACTTACTTACCTCACATTGACTTACCTATTTTGTGACAGCATGATAACTATGTTATTCATGGCGGGGGTGCATC
The DNA here is from genome assembly GCA_947685225.1 of Garcia nutans. Lineage (NCBI taxonomy): Eukaryota > Viridiplantae > Streptophyta > Magnoliopsida > Malpighiales > Euphorbiaceae > Garcia > Garcia nutans. The sequence goes on along the minus strand of CANTUV010000007.1, from coordinate 21,034,644 downwards.
TATAAAGCCTACCGGTGGTATAATCAAGAGCCTTCTCGAGTGAAACAGATAGCTTGAGAGTGTGGGTTTGAAAATTTTGTTCTGCAATTTCCATTGCAAGGATTCTACATTGACTAAAGCATGATCCAGACCATTTTAGAATGGTGGATTCATTTACCGGTGAGGAAGATGATGATCGACCCAGTTGAAATTTTTTCCATAACGAGCATCCAATTTTATAGGATCCTTATCCCTTTTACCGATAACATCTTAACATGCGATGAAATTTGGCAACTAATAAACATGGAACCTCAATTAAAAGGACCATTCAAGATAAAATAAGAACCGATTCAAGAGTATTGGATAAATTATGCCCAATCAATTTGTGGGGAAATGGTAGAACAATATGCTCGAGGGTCCTTGCTATATTTGCTGGGATGGACTATCTTGTGCAGTATTGAATCTGCCATCCACTTATCAATATTGCAAACCCTTGTTGATTTGGACTTTGCACAGCTTTATGGATGGGGGGAGGTCGGTTTATCCTATCGTTACCATGGATTTGATAAGATTTGCAGGAACAACATACCCTTCATGGCTTTATGATCATTCCCGAGGTATCAACTCCCACCATTTGTTGATTAAAATTAAGGACTTGCATAAATTTGACCTTCATTATCTTTGCATTCTCATCTCTATCATTTGAGCCACTTAATCTGAGACCAGGTAAAATAAAGTTAGTATCTGTTAAAACTTATAAAGGAGTCAACTTACCCTCTTTTACAATTTTGCAGGTGGACATTACTTGGTGGAGGGCTAACAAGCAGGCCAACTGGACTCCATCAATGAATGCAGCACTGCCCTTGCAAACTTCTAGCCAAATGATTGTTGAGCTAGTTTCATATGGCTAGTTCCTTGGCAAATGAGTATTGAACTGGTTCCTCGATCCCGACCACCGGAGGGTACTTTCAAACATTCCAAACTACAACTTGAATAGTATATCTATGCCGGAGGACTCCTAGAGACATGCTCGGAATGGGTATGATGTAGAATCTTTGCTATTTCCACCAGCTGAATCATATGTCCAATCTATTCAGGGAGCGACTTCTAAATTTTCAAGTATCTCTTGTTAGTGTCTAAGGGATTCCTAAAGAAGAAGAGGAGGAGGAGGAGGAGGAGGAGGAGGAGGAGGAAGAAGAAGAGGAAGAAGAAGAAGAATAAGAAGAAGAGGAGGAGGAGGAGGATGATGAAGAAGAAGAAGAAATTAAGGAGGAAGAAGAAGAAGAGGGAGAAGATGAAGAAGGTGATGGAGGTTGGGATGAGAGAGGAGGGACTTTCTTCCAATCTCGTGATAATGCCAGAACCAACATTTTTCAGGTGAATGCGAATATATTATCTGCAACTGCTTCCTCTTTATTTATTCTAACTCTTTATGAACTTTACAAACTACTAGTCTATTTGATCATGAGACCAAACCGTCTCATGCTGCTCCAGCTCATCCAATAGCACAGCTAGCTAACATCTCACAGCTTCAGCCAGGGTCTCCTAGTAGGATTCATCAACTACCTAATTAATTGAAAGGTCATTGAAAGTTAGAAAAATAATTGTTGGGCCATAATTTGAAAAATGGTTTTAGGCCCACCTCTAGAAAATAAAGCCCATTGAAAAATGGTTTATTAATTTTGGGCTTCATGTTTAGGCCATAAGGTAGAAAATAATTTTTTGACCCATCTTTGTTGAAAAAAGGTTTTATGCCCATTTTGAAAAAGCTTTGAAAATGATTTTGGATTTGGGCTTACACCATAATTAGGTTATATTAGGAAAAAGGCAAACCAAATGGGCCTTAACATGGGATAAAACATGTTAATCATAGTCAAATAATAAACAATTAGGATAAACCTAAGGAAAGTTAATAGGCTAACAGTATGGGCTTCAGTCTTTGAGTTGAAAAGCTTAGGTTTCCATAGCAAATATATATCAAAAGGTACAAGGCTATGAGTAGTTATGCAATGCTCGATCTCTATACCTTGAATGAAAGTATGGTATCACTTACATACACATAACATGGGTTGCAAAAGGCATCCTAACTCATGCACCTAATGCAAAAATAATACAATGAATAATGCCATAATAATAAAGAATAAAATAATATAAAGACCAATGGAATCAACTTCTCTTATCCCCAGTGAAATAGCCACTATGAGCGCAAATTTTTGCCCCAACTCTAGGCCTTAGTGAACATGGGTCTAAACCCGGAGAATTAGAGTCACTACCCGGAGGGACAGGAAAGATAGAAAGGGGTGGATGACTCGATTTCTAAGGAGTCTCTAACTCCTACTCGGTTCGAAAAATTGGGTACACATGTGAAAGGTGAGAATGGTCCAGCACCCTCATAACGCCCGGCTCATTAAAACTAGCCTCTTTTTCAGGTCTAGATATTATTAAATTCTTAAATCATTATGATACAATTCATATTACATGTAATTATTGAAATAAATAATCATATTATAAATCAAACAAATTCAACAAAAGGGCACCCATATTAGATGGAAACATGCCCTTACAAACATCCAAAAATCCATCAAAGTAAATAAAATAAGAAATCCACCGAAAAGTGAAAACATGTCCTTTATAATAGTCCCAAAATCCATTAAATAAGAGTATTTCTACAGTTAAATACTGTAGCAATTTTATATTCTATATAGGTATCGTATGTATATGGAATATATGTATAGTACGTATATAGCGTATAAGGATGTTACACAATTGCACCAGCAGGCAGTATAACCGCTTAAGTGCTTCTCGCGATGGGAACATAAAGCAAGCAACCACGAAAGCTCTTTGATAGCATTTAATGCGAGAGATTTCGGTTGGTGATAGCTTAATATTCTTTAATCCATTTCAAATGGATGTTTCATAGGAAGAAGGCTATAAATACCTGACCAAATATTATTTATTCCATCTTTTAGAGCATTTATTGTCCAAACTCTTGCAAATTTAATTTTCAATTACCGTGTACATAATTTTTCATTAATTATTCATAAAGTATTATGTGTGAGCATTAAACACTATTGTCACGAGTTTAGTTAGAGAGTGAGCTAAGAGAAAACTATTGTTTGGTTATGAGGATTCTCAAAACTTGAAAAAGTTCGGTGTGAGCTTGTAAAACGCCAAGTTATGGTTGAACTTGTAAAAACTCAAAGTTAGTGAAATACTCAACTTGTGGCTGAGTAGACATATGATTGTTTAATCCAAACTAATATAAGTTCTTTGTGTTGATTTTCTCATCCCTAACTCTTTTAATATCTTGAAAAGATTTTAATTTTAGCTTTCAAATCTTAAGGGACAACATGTAATATCCCTAATATTTTTAAAATTAAATAAAATAAAATAAATTTAAATTTAAATAAGTTAAAGAAATGATTTAAATGGAAAATGAAAGGATTTTAAGTGAAAAAGTAGAACGTATATGTGAAATATACCTAACATATACTTAACATATACATTAGTCAACTCTTTTAAAAGAAAAGTCAAAAGTGTAAGAGCAAAATAGTAATTATACCTTATAAGCTTAAAATTATTTAAATAAATTTAAAATAAATTATTTTTTGTTGGAAGAGGTAATTTGTGGTTTTAAATTAATTAAATAACTAATTATTTATTAAAATAAAATAATATTTATATTGTGTATAGGCATTAAGGAGAAGTGAATTGCTAAATTCTAGTGTTGAAGAGCAATTTGGAAGTGAAGGTTGGTGGGAGATTTTAAGCTTGCATTTAAGTGTTTAGTGAGGTAAGTACATGTTTTGATAGTTTTAAAGTACTTGCATTTAATTTTGGCTTAACACATTTTAAATGGAAAATGTATTAAGCTACTTGATCGTTTGAAAATCCATATACATTGTGTTATGGCATGTGAGTTGATGTGTATGTATTACAAACATTGTGAAAATCCATTGTAAATGGCTAAATTATATGGAATGTAATTTTATTAAGAAATACCATGTGATGTGATGAAATAAAATAACATTGATATGAATGAGAAAAATGAAATATGAGAAAGGAATTGAGAATGGGACATATGAAATAATTGTGTCTAGTATATTATTCAATTTTCAGAGTTCTGTATTTGGCGGCATGCCTAGGATGTAATAGTCCCTTGAAGCTGGGTTGGGCATAGCCCTTGAAGCCTAGTTGGCATGTTACATATGAGGTTATCCTCACTATTTGCCTTTGGGGCTAGACGTTTGGCGTTACTATGATATGATTTGCCTTCGGAGCTAGACACTTGATGTCAATTTGGACCAAAATGGTAACTCTGGAATTTAAATAATGTATTAGTTTATTGGGCCCATGCTTGTATGTGTATTTGTGTGAATCATAAACAAATGAAAAATTATGTTATTAAATTGAATGGAATACTACATTGTGGCATAGCATGCAAATGCCTTTTGCATTGGCATTGTATTAAATTTTACTTTTTATCAAAGTTGTACTGCTAGGCTTTTAGCTTAGCGCGATTGTAATTTATTGCGCAGGTAACAGGGGAGATCCGGTCGAGCCGGAGAGTTCTTCTAGACCGGGCCGGATCTAGATTTGAGATTGCTTGTTGAGCAAATTTTGGACACATCATGAATAAGCCTTTTTCCATCATGTATACATTTTATGTTTTTGTACATTATGAAATCATGTATATTATGTTTATGATTTTAAAGTATATGTATTGTAAATTATAAATACTTTTGGATAAATTGTGTAGGATGAGTTTTTATATGTGTGTTTTGGATATATATATATATATATATATGAATATGTATAAATATTTTGAGAAAATGTTAAAAAATTGAGAAGTTAAGGTGAAGATGCGGTTTATTGTTTATTGAAAGTGTTCTTTTTGCAAGTTGTGTAATTGATAAATTTTAGGATGTTCAAATTACAAACATAACTCTGGCAAATTTTTTCTAGAGATTTTCATATAAAATGTTTATTTTGAGTTCCTATGACAAGTAAAGAATATTTATATACTATTTAATTTTATATATTTAGTATTTGAAATTTTAAATCAAAAACGTGAAAATTTTTATTAAAATGGGTCGTGATATTTTTGTACCATATATGCATATTCTACATATACTAGGTATGTGTATTATACGTTTATAGGATATAAGGATGTTACATTTATTTTAGTATCAAAGCCTAGGTTTGAGATTCTCGATCTAGGTGAGTTGTAAGAGAAAGAAAATTGAGATTTTTACATATGGTTTTAAAATATGATACATGCATTGACACGGGCATTTTTTGATCTCTGATGTGACAATTTCTATTGTATTTGCAGATATAGATAGTTATGGCATCTTGGACGCATCAATCTGCAGAGGGTAGTGCTGAGAGTGTGGCTCCTAGTGAGGGTAGAGATGGAGCTAGAGCTGAGATTGCTGGAGGGGCACCTGCTCCTGTGCCAGAAAGACCAGCAGTTGATGAGATTTTGCCGGGCTGGATACGGCATATGGTAGAGTTATTGAGGCAGGCTCCAGTACAGCAGCCGCCGCCACCATAGCCGCAGCCACAGTTGGTGACGAGGAAATATGATAAGCTAAGAAAGTTTACAGCTGAGGACTTTATTGGTACTACAGACCCTGGTGTAGCAGAGTAGTGGCTTAACAAGGTCCAGACAGTGTTCATTCAGTTGCAGGCTAGTCCGAAAGAGAAGTTTGATTATGCTAGATCTCTTTTGCAGAGGGATGCATATGATTGGTTGAAGACAGTTCCACATGCTCTGGATGATCCACCAGTCATGACCTATGATGATTTCCTGCGAGTGTTCGAGTAGAAGTATACTCCGAGGGAGTATAAGGATGCAAAGAAGATAAAGTTCTTGAGTTTGAGGCAAGATACCAGAACAGTATTGGAGTATGAGATAGAGTTTACCAGGCTGAGTCAGTATGCTTGTGGGATCATTTCTGATGAGATTGACCGATGCCGAAGGTTTGAGGAGGGGTTGAGACCCTCTATTATGTGCTTAGTGACAGGCTCCTAGTATCAAAATTTTTTTCAGTTAGTTGTAGCTGCCAAGAGTGTAGAGAGGGCACAGAATCTTGTAGCAGCTGTCAGAACGGAGGAGAACACAGTTAGGAGACCCCAAGGTGAGACAGGGTCTTCATCAGCGAAGAGAGGTCGAGGGGGATATCCTCAGAGGTTCAATAGGAGCCAGGGGTAGCCTAGCAGGTCATCACAGCAGCAAAGGCAGAGACAGAGACCTGCAGCCTCAGTGGCTAGTTCCTCGACCCCAGTGACTCAAGGCCTACTCCACCTACTTGTGTTCATTGTGGTAGGATACATGGAGGTGCTTGCTGGATGATAGGTGCACTAATAGTATGCTACTGATGTGGGTCACCATATCACTTTTTCAGAGATTGCCCAGAGCCACCAGAGGACAGGCAGACTAATATAATAGCTTCTAGACCCAGTGTTAGAGGGGGTCGTGATGGCAGAGGTTTTAGCAGAGGGGGTCGAACATGGTCTGGTTAGAGAGGAGGGGACGTTCTATAGCATGTAGTAGACTAGATGAGGTAGGGCAATCACAGCGGGTTAATGTGATACAGAGGCAGCCAAATGTTTCAGCCGTTATTGCTAGTACTTTTTTATTATTTGATACTTCAGTTCTTGCTTTGATAGATCCTGGGTTGACTCGTTCTTATATTAGTGCATCCATACTGCCTGTGAGTGATTTGCATTCTGAATCCCTAGGATTTGATGTTTTGGTTACAAATCCTTTAGGGCATAGTGTTGTGGTTAGCAGGGTGCACCGAGACAGTCCAGTTGTTGTTCAGGATGAGGAGTTTCTCGGTGACCTGATTGAGATGCCTTTTAGAGTGTATGATCTAATTCTGGGCATGGATTGGTTATCCAGGAATGGGGCTGTGGTAGACTGTCAGTGAAAATGTGTTACCCTAAGAACACGTGATGGTAGTTTTGTGGTGGTATCTAGTAAGCAAAGACATCTCCATGTTTATTTCAGCTATTTCTGCTAGGAGGATGATTCGGAAGGGATGTAAGGCTTATCTTGCTCATTTTGTAGATACCAAAGTAATGGGTTCCCAGCTTGACAGTATATCCACAGTTCCTGAGTTTTTAGATATTTTTCCTGAGGAGTTGCCAGGGATACCCCCTAAGAGAGAGGTTGAGTTTGGTATCGATTTATTGCCTGGTACCACTCTCATCTCTATTATTCCTTATCGTATGGCACCTGCTGAGTTGAGAGAGTTGAAGGTGCAGTTGCAGGAGTTGTTGGATAAAGGGTTCATTCACCCTAGTGTGTCTCTGTGGGGAGTACCTGTTTTGTTTATGAAGAAGAAAGATGGCACATTAAGATTATGTATTGATTATAGGCAGTTGAATAAGGTGACCATCAAGAACAAGTATTCATTACCTCGGATAGATGATCTCTTTGATCAGTTGAAAGGAGCAACAGTATTCTCTAAGATTGACTTGAGATCAGGGTACCATCAGTTAAGAGTCAAAGGTGAAGATGTACCAAATATAGCTTTTCGCATTAGGTATGGGCATTATGAGTTCTTAGTGATGCCCTTTGGATTTACAAATGCACTAGCAGCATTTATGGATTTGATAAATAGGGTATTCAGACCCTATCTAGATCAGTTTGTGGTGGTTTTTTATTGATGATATTTTGGTGTATTCACATTATGAATAGGATCATGACAAGCATTTGTGGATTGTATTGCAGATTCTGAGAGAGAAGCAGTTTATGCTAAGCTATCTAAATATGAGTTTTGGCTTGATCAAGTGACTTTTCTCTATCATGTGGTATCAACGGAGGGTATTAGAGTTGATCCGAGTAAAGTTGAGGCTATTTTGAATTAGAGTCCACCGAAGATTGTGACAGAGGTTAGAAGTTTTCTAGGTTTGGCAGGCTATTATCGTCGGTTTGTAAAATCTTTTTCTATGATAGCTACTCCACTCACCAAATTACTTCAAAAAGGAGTTAGATTTGTGTGGACAGATCGGTATCAGGCGAGTTTTGAGTAACTGAGGAAGATGTTGACTCAGGCTCATGTCCTTACCCTGCCTGTGGAAGGTAAACCTTATGTGATTTACAGTGATACTTCACATAGTGGTTTAGATTGTGTTCTGATGCAGGAGGGTAGAGTCATTGCTTATGCCCCTCGACAGTTGAAGTCGCATGAGCTGAATTACCAGACGCATGATTTGGAATTAGCAGCTATAGTTTTTGCATTAAAGATTTGGCAGCATTACTTATATGGGGAGAGATGCTTCATTTATACTAATCATAAGAGTTTGAAGTATCTCGGTGTTCAAAGAGAGCTGAATCTTCGGCAGAGACGATGGTTAGAGTTGATTAAAGACTATGACTATTTGAGTGATTATCATCCTGGCAAGGCAAATATTGTTGTTGATACCTTGAGTCAAAAGTCTTTGGCAGGTTTGACTACTTATTCGCTCTCATTGCTTGTTGAGTTGAGAGAGTTGCATGCCAGATTTGAGTCTTGTGATGATGGTGCATTGATGGCTCAGTTGCAATTGAGGCCAGTGTTGTTGGATCAGGTTAGGGAAGCCCAGTTGGCAAATGAGAAGATCTAAAAAATTGCATCAGATTGCCAAAAGGGGGAGAGTCGAGACTTTCATGTGAGAGATGATAGCAATCTATGGTATAGAGATAGGTTGTGCATTCCTGATGATGCAGGATTGAAGAGGATGATATTAGAGGAAGCACATCAGTCAGTTTATGCTATACACCCCGGTAGTACCAAGATGTATCGAGATTTAAAATAGCATTATTGGTGGTCAGGTATGAAGAGGGACATAGCAGAGTTTGTATCCAGATGTCTTACTTGCCAGAAAGTGAAGGCTGAGCACCAAGTTTCTTCAGGGTTGCTTCAGCCATTATCAGTACCAGAGTGAAAATGGGAGAGAATAACGATAGATTTTGTGACCGGACTATCTTTGACCCAAAGGAAGCATGATGCAATATGGGTGATAATTGATTGGATAAAGAAGACCGCTCATTTTCTTCCAGTTCGGATGGATTACTCACTTGAGAGATTGGTTGAGCTATATATCAATGAGATAGTGAGGTTACATGGAGTCCCAGTTTCTTTGTTGTCAGACCGAGATTCTCAGTTTAAATCGAGGTTTTGGAGGGGTTTGCAGGATGCATTGGGTTCTCAGTTACATTTTAGTACCGCTTTTCATCTTTAGACATATGGGCTGTCAGAGAGAGTGATACAGATTTTAGAGGATATGTTGAGGAGTTGTATCATTGATTTCACTGGGAGTTGGGATAGATTCTTACCACTGATTGAGTTTGTGTATAATAATAGTCATCAGTCCAGTATTGAGATGGCACCTTATGAAACCTTGTATGGCAGGAGATGCAAGACACCTTTGTGTTGGGATGAGATTGGAGAAGGTAAATTAGTCAGTTCTAATTTGATTAAAGAAATAGAAGAGAAAGTGAAATCGATTCGGGGTCGGCTGAAAGCGGCTTCAGACCAACAGAAATCATATTCAGATTTAAAAAGAAGAGACATAGAGTTCAGTATGGGAGATAAAGTGTTTTTGAAGGTGTCTCCTTGGAAGAAAATTTTGAGATTTGGCCTCAAAGGGAAGTTAAGTCCTCGTTTCATAGGACCTTATGAGGTATTGAAAAGAGTTGGACCAGTGACCTATAGATTGACTTTGTCGCCTGATTTGGATCGAATACATAATATCTTCCATGTCTCTATGCTTCGAAGGTACAGGTCAGACCCATCCCATATCCTATTAGTGGAGTCTATTAAGGTGAGCTCAGATTTGACTTACGAGAAAAAACCAATGGTGATTTTGGCACGAGAGGTAAAAGAGTTGAGAAACAAGAAGGTGCCACTTGTGAAAGTCCTAATCATGCCACTGAGGAGGCAATATGGGAGAGTGAGCAAACAATGCAGAGTCAGTTTTTCCAGTTGTTCCAGAGTTGATTGCAGGTAATTTCGCAGACGAAATTTTTTCTTCAAGGGGAGAGAATTGTAATATCCCTAATATTTTTGAAATTAAATAAAATAAAATAAATTTAAATTTAAATAAGTTAAAGAAATGATTTAAATGAAAAATGAAAGGATTTTAAGTGAAAAAATAGAATGTATATGTGAAATATACCTAACATATACTTAACATATACATTAGTCAACTCTTTTAAAAGAAAAGTCAAAAGTGTAAGGGCAAAATGGTAATTATACCTTATAAATTTAAAATTATTTAAATAAATTAAAAATAAATTATTTTTGGTTGGAAGAGGTAATTTGGGGTTTTAAATTAATTAAATAACTAATTATTTATTAAAATAAAATAATATTTATATATGGTCATTTTTTTTAAGTGGAAAGAAAGAGAAAATTAAAATTAGTCTTTTCCTTCTTCTTCTTCTTCAAAAAATGAAATTCCATGGCCATGGGAGAGATTTTTCTTCATTCAAATACTCATTTTGACAAGAATTTTCAAGAATTAATTGAAGTTTTGGGAGATTTTCAATAGGTTAGTAAGCTTCTTTTCTTAATTTTTAATTTTCTATGAAAGTATGAATATGTGGATTTTGGAATTTTCTATTAGCATGATTTAATTGTTTAATTGGGTATGAATGAAGCTATTTCCATTAATTATTAATGATTTTCAAGTTAAATGGAAGAAAGGATTAAGTTTGGGATGAGTTGGGTGAAGAGAGAGAATTAAGGGTTATGAAAAATTTGAATTCTTGGAATCATGTGTTTTAATTGTGCAAATTGATTCCAAATGTGTTATTTTAATGCATAAACAAGGATTTTAAAGTCAAATGGCATATTTGGTTAAGTTTGGTTAGAGTTTGAATGAGGTAGTATTGAGTTTAGGGTTTTGAAAATGGAGTTTTTAAAGAATGGTGAATTGTTGAATTTTAATGTTTAAATCATGTTAACTCATGGTATTAGTGAAGGAAATAAACTTGGATTAATAATTGCAATAGGTTAGAATGAAAAACCTTCATTGGTGAAGGTTATGCCATTTTAGGGTTTTGAATAAGAGTGAGTATTTAAGTAATGTATATGAATGAAACATGTTAAAATATGTTTTTAATAATATAAATAAACTTAAAACACTAATTTAAATGGAATAGAATGGAATTCTAATGTTAAAGTAAGGAAAGGCTAAATTTTTATAATTTGTATAAGAGTTTAATTAGGGTTTAATATTGGAAATGCCTTAAAATGTGATATTAAATTATTGTATTTAATCACATTGTGTATAGGCATTAAGGAGAAGTGAATTGCTAAATCCTATTGTTGAAGAGCAATTTGGAAGTGAAAGTTGGTGGGAGATTTTAAGCTTGCATTTAAGTGCTTAGTGAGGTAAGTACTTAGTGAGGTAAGTACATATTTTGATAGTTTTAAAGTACTTGCATTTAATTTTGGCTTAACACATTTTAAATGGAAAATGTGTTAAGCCATTTGAAAATCCATATACATTGTGTTATGGCAAGTGTGTAACGGTCCCGGCCTACTGGCATCACCAGGTCCACGGGCTGCGCTACAGTACTGGACTGCCCTCGCGGGCCCTCCAGCAGGATTTGTTTATTTGGCTTAAATGGGGGTAATTCCATTCAAGTCGCCTCCCTCAGTTTCGAACACGCGACCTCTCCCTTAAGAGATTTAGCATGCCTAGCCGAGTACCATTTCTACCAGTGGTAGAAATGGTACTCGGCTAGGCATGCTAAATCTCTTAAGGGAGAGGTCGCGTGTTCGAAACTGAGGGAGGCGACTTGAATGGAATTACCCCCATTTAAGCCAAATAAACAAATCCTGCTGGAGGGCCCGCGAGGGCAGTCCAGTACTGTAGCGCAGCCTGTGGACCTGGTGATGCCAGTAGGCCGGGACCGTTACAGTTAAAAAGAAAAATAATTGTAACACCCCGATACTCCACATAAGTACTATACATATACCTGGTATACATACAGTAAGTATATAAAGTATAAGGATGTCACTTTTCGTTTCAATATAAAATACTTTAACAGTGTTCAAACCACAATACATTCATTTAAAGAACATTTACAAAATCATTATACTTTTAATAATCTTACATTGATATAATAATCTTATCTTTATCAAATCTTCATTTATACATCTGAATATACTTTATCAGAAATACATCATAATTAAAAGTTATACATGTATGCATCACCCTCTAGCTGGTCTCGACAAACTCTTACTCTTCTCGTGGCATAACGAAAGACTTCATATCTTCCACCTAGACACCTGCGCGATTACACATCCGCGCTAAGCCCGAGAGCTTAGTAGTACAAATATAAAATATAAACATACATTATAAAAATTCTAACATATAATGATATATCAATTTCATATACCATTAGTTTCTTATCATGTTTTTCCTTTTTAATTGCACCTTTCATATATCTCAACTAATTTCATATATTATATACATACATACATATCATTATCACCAACCACAATCCATCATTAATACTCACAATCAATATATCAATACACACATTACACATCGCACTTCATAACATTATTTTATTCACAATTCACCAATCATGAATCACATTTCCAACAAAGTCAACCATAGATCTCATTACTCATTTATTTCAACATTTATATATCACATTATCAACAAAGATAGACTCGGGCCCAAAAGACACTAATATGCTATTCGACTTTTTTCAGAGTTTATGCTTTGGTTTAATTATCACATTATCATCATCATTATCCCAACTAGGCTTCAAGGATTTAGGTTCAACCAAGCTTCAAAGGGAACAAAGCATGCTAAGTATCAACCCAACTTGGCTTCAAGAACCAATCCAACCTAGCTTCAAGGGTTGTAACATCTCAATTAGGCTTCAAGGACTAGACCCAACCAAGCTTCAAGGATCAAGCCCAACCTAACTTCAAGAGATTGTTACTATCATTAGGCATGCCACCAACAACAAACTCTGAAAATGGAATAACACATTAGCCACACAATTCATTTATTATTTCATTCTCAATTGAATCATCATCTAGGCAAACATGCCTCATTTATCACAATTGAATCATCATAGCCAATCACAATGGCTTCACATCACATTTGAGTTATCATAGCCAATCACAATGGCTTCACATCATACATATATCATCATTGATATATATACAACATCAATTACATTAACTAAACAAACATATGATTATTCAATCATATCATCTAGGCATGCTTCAATCATATCATTCACATCATTATAACTCAGAACATTAGTTTTGCATCTCTTTATGTCTCAATTCACATTATACACTTCATTATTCGAACATACATAATCAATTTCATTGCATATGTATCTTAAATTCATCGTCATATAAACAACATGTCCATTTATTTCATTTCAATCATTATTATCAACCATGATGATATCACATTTCATCATTTCTCAAGACACATTAACATCATTCATTATTAAAACGTTTATCATAACAAATTACATTGTACATACCTTTTTGAATGATCCTCGCCTCTTTCACACTATATAAGTCATAACACTAGTCACATTATATTAACAATATAATAAATTGCATAACATTGTTTATATAGTATCATATGCATCAACAAATGTAGGTTCAATCTCAACAATGCAAGAAGAGCAAAGAACAATCACAGTAGCCAACACACTCAAGGGACACGGCCAAGATTGTGGCCGTGTCTCTCAACACAAAATCACCCTAGGCAGACACGGGCAAGGGACACGGCCGTGTCTCTCAACACAAAATAGGCAGTGGCAAACACAGTCAAGGGACACGGCCGAGACAGTGGCCGTGTCTCTCCAAAAATCATCCAACACGGCCAAAGTTCCTCAAACTTGGCCGTGTCTCCCAAAAATCTTTAGTCTTGACCGTGTCTCTTCTTTGGTTTGGCCGTGTCTCTCAAGAATCAAAACCCTAAACATGGCCAAATCTCTTTTGATTGAATTTAAACACATTATACACAACATACCCTCATTCAAATGGATATAATCAATGTCATTAACACTTATTTTACATATTCATCACAATATTCACATTAACAATACATCAACAATTCATTTAATCACTTAACACTTCAAAACCCTAAAACCAACATCATTCTTATTCTTTCAATATCAACATCCACTTAACTTACCATCTTCAAACCAAAACCAACACCAATTTAACTTACAATCAATTTTAACGCTTAGAAACACATCTCAAACACACCTAATCATAATATCATCAAATCATATCTCACCTCAAACACAACTTCAAAATTAACAAAAGAAAACAATAGAGTACTTACTAAAATTAAGGCAATTTCACAAATCTCCAATTTAATCCTTTGATTCTTCCATCAACTTGAGCTTAGAATTTAGAACACCTCTCTTGCTCTCTCTTTCCCTTTGGTAGCCGGCCACACCAAATGAGAAGAGAAGAAATAAAATCAAGTCAAACTTCTCTTCCTCTTTTAATCTCCACCAAGCAATTCTAACAAAGTAATTACCTAAATGCCCTCATCCATTTAACTTAACTCTTGTCACTTATATGCCCATTTAAGTAATTTCACACATAACAAATAAATATCCTCTTGCATTGACCATCCATTTTGACTTATGTATATGTTATTTATACTACCATATATGCAACATATACACTTCCTTTTAAAATTCTTTTCTCTTTCAAATTAACATATACATTCAATCCAATTAAAACAACAATAATATTCAAAACTTTTAGGGCATACATTGGGATATTACAATGTGAGTTGATGTGTATGCATTATAAACATTGTGAAAAGCCATTATAAATGGCTAAATTGTATGGAATGTAATTTTATTATGAAATACCATGTGATGTGATGAAATAAAATAACATTGATATGAATGAGAAAAATGGAATATGAGAAAGGAATTGAAAATGGGACATATGAAATAATTGTGTGTTTAGCATGTTATTCAATTTTCAGAGTTCTGTGTTTGGCGGCATGCCTAGGATGTAACAGTCCCTTGAAGCTGGGTTGAGCATAGCCCTTGAAGCCTAGTTGGCATGTTACATATGAGGTTATCCTCACTATTTGCCTTTGTGGCTAGACGCTTGGTGTCACTATGATATGATTTGCTTTCGGGGCTAGACACTTGGTGTCAATTTGGACCAAAATGGTAACTCTGAAATTTGAATAATGTATTAGTTTATTGAGCCCATGCTTGTATGTATATTTGTGTGAATCATAAACAAATGAAAAATTATGTTATTAAATTGAATGAAATACTACATTGTGGCATAGCATGCAAATGCCTTATGCATTGACATTGTATTAAAGTTTACTATTTTTATCAAAGTTGTACTGCTAGGATTTTAGCTTAGCGCGATTATAATTTATCGCATAGGTAACAGGGGAGATCCGGTCGAGCCAGAGAGTTCTTCTAGACCGGGCCGAATCTAGATTTGAGATTGCTCGTTGAGCAAATTTTGGACACATCATGAACAAGCCTTTTGCCATCATGTATACATTTTATGTTTTTGTACATTATGAAATCATGTATATTATGTTTATGATTTTAAAGTATATGTATTGTAAATTATAAAGACTTTTGGATAAATTGTGCAGGATGAGTTTTTATATGTGTGTTTTGGATATATATATATATATATATATGAATATGTATAAATATTTTGAGAAAATGTTAAAAAAATTGAGA
Source organism: Garcia nutans (assembly GCA_947685225.1). Taxonomy (NCBI): domain Eukaryota; kingdom Viridiplantae; phylum Streptophyta; class Magnoliopsida; order Malpighiales; family Euphorbiaceae; genus Garcia; species Garcia nutans. The sequence continues at coordinate 21,018,929 of CANTUV010000007.1, read as the reverse complement.
AGTTAAGGTGAAGATGTGGTTTACTGTTTATTGAAAGTGTTCTTTTTTGCAGGTTGTGTAATTGATAAATTTTAAAATGTTTAAATTATAGACAAAACTCTGACAAATTTTTTTAGAGATTTTCATATAAAATGTTTATTTTGAGTTCCTATAACAAGTAAAGAATATTTATATACTATTTAATTTTATATATTTAGTATTTGAAATTTTAAATCAGAAATGTGAAAATTTTTATCAAACTGGATTGTGATATTTTTGTACCGTATATGCGTATTCTACATATATTGGATGTGTGTATTATATGTGTATAGCGAGAAGAAATGGTACTCGTTGAGTGAAAAAGACTCTCTTATGGAGGAGTTCTTGGGATCGAAACGAGGGAGGCAACCTTTGACTTGGGCCAAATAAACAAATCCTGTTGTGGAACCGTGAGGGGAAGTAACACTACAAAAATATTCGGCATTTGCGACGGAAATCTGCGAAATTTGCTACGGATCTACGACGGATTTGCGACGGAAGGACAAGTCAGAGGAATTTTGAGAAATTGGTCGCAAATCCGTTGCAAATCCGTCGCAGATCTGCGACGAAAATCATTCCGTCGCAAATAATCGTCGCAAAAGTTGGCACGGAAACTTGGCGCGAGAGAAAACACTAAAAAAACCAATTTGCAACGGAGATCTGCTACCGTCTATTGCCGTCGCAAATTTCACTATAAAAATATTCGAAATTCTGCGACAGAAATCTGCGACGGACATGTTTCCGTCGCAAATTTGCTACGGATCTGCGACGGAAAGACGAGTCAGAGGAATTTTGAGAAATTGGTAGCAAATCCGTTGCAAATCCGTCGCAGATCTGCGACGAAAATCAGTCCGTCGCAAATAATCGTCGCTAAAGTTGGCGGGATTACTCCCGCCGAGAATTTTGCCAAAAATTTTACGTCGCAAATCCGTCGCAGATCCGTAGCAAATTTGCGACGGAAACATGTCCGTCGCAGATTTTCGTCGCAAATGCCGAATATTTTTGTAGTTTTGAGTAATTGATTAATTTCCTAGCAAAAATGGATCCTCAATTGCCACCACCTAGTAATCCAGTTTCACAGGAAATTGATAAAAATGTTACTCAAAAAAAGTAGACTCCTTCAGCAGAGGAGATCAGGAACTCATCTAGCAGCACACAATCTTTTCAATTCCCAGTGTAAGTTACGCAAATTTCTTAATTCTTTCCCTGCAACGAAATTTATACCTTTTAACAGCAGCATAGATGAAAGTTTGATGTTAAACAGAATTAACCCATAATGTCACTTGATGAATAAAAACCTTGTGACAGCAGTATTATTATGAATATACACTTGTTGTCAATCATAATTTTAAAATCAATTAGCTTTAACAATAGAATCTACATGCTGCTAAAAGTTATAAAAAATTTGATGTTCTGTAACCAATGTTATTTAATTGTTATTTATTAACATCAAGAATCAAATGATGTTAACTAATGTTATTAAATCAGATATTTGAAGATAATTAGTGATTTATGTTGGCTTTTATTATTATTTTTTGTTTCAGATTGGAAGCAAATGTAGGAGGAAGTGCTTCTGTGAAAGTGGTAATGGAGAAGCATCCTTCACAGAAGCAGCAGCAGCAACAAAAACAACAAGAAACACAACCACAGACACCTCCAAAGCCTGCAGGGAACAGTTGTTTTCTTGCTTCTCTTGTTGTTCACTTGGTTGTTGATGTTGATAGAGCAGAGCTTCTTTGCATTTTTAATTATTGCTTTTGCATCTAGCTAGGGGTTAAATATAAATGTTTGACTTATTTAATATCAACGAGTCTTTTTCTAATTGCATAACTCACAAACCTATCTTGAATTCCATGAGTCCATTTTCATAGATGTCTAGATGATTAATAACGATTGCTTATTTGCCTAAAAGTCTAGATGATTAACAAAAAAGAACCAACATTAATTAAGGTAATTATGCAAATAATCTCTTGTTTCCAATCATTTCGTTCATTGTATAAACAACATATTAGACATTGTATAAGCTTTATTGTTAAGTTTTGAGTGCCTTTTTTCAATTGTTTTATCAAATAATTTCAAGTTGTTGAATTCTTTTCTATTTTCTTGTTGTCTAGATGTTTGTTTATTTTTTTTTAAATTGGAATTACGCAGCTTGTTCATAATAATCGTTTTTAAATACTTTTTTTCTATTCAGTTATTCCTTTGTCTTAGATGTTGAGGTTGGTTTAACCTAATTGTTCAAATAAAATGTGATTTATTAGTTAGTTTAAGTTCTACGTGGAGAAAGCCTCTAAGCACTAAATAAACCCGTTACTATATTCATGTGGATGGATTTTCGTAATTCATAACTCCAAATATGTTTTGACATGTCCTTCATAATAGTTTTGTACTAGTGACTTCATGTCTTATATAATACCTCTCTGATCGGCAGCGGAGCCATTGATTTCATGTCTTATATTGCATCCCTTGAAAGAGAAGAAAACGAAAAGCATTATCAAACACTTCTGACTCTTTCTGTCTTTATATATCAATGGTAGATTAGTAGTAGTAATAATAATAATGAGGCTATGAAGATATACTCAGTGATCTAAAATCAGACTCGGATAGAAAATAGTCAATTTCTTGGCTAGGCAACCTTTCTGGTGTCAGTGAGATGGTGGGTTTTCCCTCACTTACTGGCAGTTCTTGGTTGCAGCCATGATTGGCGGTGTTCTTTTCTTTTCTGATACAAGAAATTTATTTATTTATTTATGTTTTCATCAACAACCACACATGTGTGTGGGGTTCATGGTGGAAGGATCATCAATGGGGCTACAAGTGCTGCAAGCAGACAATTCGGAACAGCTATTGCACAGGGGCTGCTGGAATCAAGGCTGCTGAGGCAGCAACAGATCTCATGAAGGCTAATATTGCTCGCAAAGAGACCACTGAAGGTTTGTGTATTAACTTTGGTGGCTTCTTTTTGAAGTTCATTATCAATGTTAAAGTTTTTTTTTATTAATCTTGTGTGTTTATAAACCTGCAATAGAGTCGCCAGCACCATTGGAGGAAAAAAGGGTTGCTACTTGGGGAACTGAATACTTCAATGTGAAGCTTCAATTGAATGAATACTTCAATGTGTGGTTAATAAATCATGTGAACAAGTTTGGATTTTAGTCAGTTCTTGTTGCCAATCACTTCTGTTTATGCTACAAATGATGAGTATTTGTTGTATGTTTTGATGTTCTTTGAGTTTTGCAGCTTTGTTTGATGTGTTTTATTTGCGAAATCTACAGGATTGTGAAGGTTAAATTCCATGGAGGGACTTGGGGGTGAGGGTGCCTCAGGGGCATCACCTGTAGCCCAATGGGGACATGATGCTTGGATGATGCTCATATTATTTGTTTCCATTTCAGAATCTGAATATTGATGGATTAAATTGAATATTGTTGCACAAAACTACCAAGCTAGCATGATTCAGTAAACACTGTTTGTGTGTTGTTCTATTCTTCTTGCTTGTTATCCCAACCCCTTCCAAATAAAATAAAATAAAGAAGAAGAAGAAGAAAATTCTCTAGTAAACATAGGCCTTTCTTGTTCTTGTTTGTATTATGTAATAGGAACCACCTTAAATGCTTGCTAGTACCGGTAGAAGTTTCACCCTTTCAATGTTATGGACTCAGTAAAGGAATTTCAGTTTATTTTTCTGTAATTTAGCTCACAAAGACTGGTTTTACTTAGAATCTTGATTAAGGTACCCAGAGAGCAAGAAACTTGTTTCTGTAATTTAGCTCACAAAGACTGGTCGTTGCTTCTTTTGTTGATTCATATTCATTCATAAATGGTGTTTCTTAGTCTCTAAACAGGGGTACTTTCCTTGGACACTTCAATTTAGACCAAATCTATACTCGCAGTATTGACAAATTGACTCATCATGTAAATGGCATTTCTCAAATGCATTTGATATAAGATACAGAGTCAGTTGTCAAAAATGTATATTGATGCATAATCAGTAATAAAATAAAATAAAATTTCTATTTCTTCTGGTTGTAGGCAACGGCGCCAGCGATTCAGACAATAGTTGATGTGAATAAATTAGCAAAGTCAATGCAAAGAGAGCACGTTTACATGCACCTGACGACAAACAGCTTGTGTATATACAAAATTCCTGAGCAGCTACACGAGTTGAATGAAAAAGCCTACACACCACGGTTAGTATTACTTTGTTAACATGTATCATATTATTCTTTTCATTTACTCTTTTTAATATTATTTGCAGGTTAATAATGATGATGCAAGTCATGATTCAATGGAAAATGATAATTGAAGATCTATATTGTTATTTTCAAGATAGATTATTTATAGTAGTGTTCTTAACACTTGTATAGTTAAATTGTAAAATATTTTATTTTATTGAAGATCAATAAAAGAATTATTTTTATCAATGTAATTAGTATTTTTTTAGATTGTGTTTAAATGTTCCAAATGTATTTATAAAGTTCTCATAAAATTAATTGATAATACAAATAGTTCCAATAAAAATCAATATTAAATTACTACGGATTTGCTACGAATCTGCGACGGATATTTGAAATCTATGACGGAATCTGCGACAGATACTGCGACGACAATCTGCGACGGAATCTGTGACGGAAATCTGCGACGGAATCTGTGACGAATTTGCGACGAAAATCTGTGACGGAATCTGCGACGGAAATCTGTGACGAAATCTGCGACGGCCTGTCGCAAATTGAAAATTGCGACGCTTTTTTTATTAACGGATCGTATCCATCGCAGATCGGTCGCAGATCGGTCGCAAGACTTGATTTGCGACGGATCGCAGATAGCGTGTTTTTTTGTAGTGTAATACTGTAGCAGTCCCTTGAAGCGGGCTGGGTGAAAAGATCGAGTCGTAAGCCCAGGGCCGTTGGGATGTTACAATTAAAAAGACGCCTTTTTAACTGTAACATCCCAATTGCCCTAAGCTTACGACTCAGTCTTTTCACCCATTCCACTTCAAGGGACTGCTACAGTCTGCTTCACCTCACTGTTCCACAGCAAAAATTTATTTATTTGGCTCAATTAAGAGTCGTCTCCCTCGTTTTGATCTCAAAACCTCCTTAAGAGAGTCTTTATCCTGAAACAAGTACCATTTCTTCTATTTTTTTGTAATATATATATATATTGTCTGCAAAATAATAAAAAATATTATTCGTATTGTTTAAAATTATTTTTTAATAATATTTATAAAATTAAAATAAATTAAGTGCAAGAAATATAAATAAAATTAAAAATAAGCATGACTTAACAAATAAAAAAGAAAAATATATGTATAAGAAGAGCAAAGAAATTATTTTATAATATTAAAGTAGTTTACTAATGTTTTTAAAATGAAAATATTAACAGAATAACTAAACAGTTTAATTTTTTAAAAACAGAGGGATGCAAAAATTAAATGCTGAAAATACGGGGACTGACTAGTGTAATATGCAAAACTTCAGTGACTTTATAATTATTTAGCCTTTTTATTATTAGAATAACTAAATAATGATTGAGATAAAAGTTTAGAAGATATAAACTCAGAAATATGCATTTGAGTCTTGTTGAGTCCGATTTTGGTAGAATGTTTGTGCTTCAACCGGTTACTATATGTGTCATATCTACCTCTAATTTTAAATTTATATAGCTACCCACAATAATTGCTAATTACATCAAATAATTTTTAGATTTTTCTTTTTTTGTAAAATGAATTTTGAATAGCACACGCCAATAGCCTATGCTATTAGCATGGGCAGCAGCCCAGCTAATGGTTGGCCTAAGCAGAAGTAGTAGCCCATGCATATTTTGGCTGTTCAAACCTTTAAAACTATCAGTTTAGCGATTTTTAAAAATATAGAACCTGAACCACATAAAAAATAAGATTTAGGTTCCACTTTGACCATGATTTCAGTTTTGATTGATTTTGGTTTGATTTTAACCGGTTCGATTATGGTTCAATTTTAGATTCAAATCAAACCGCAGTCATGTCTAGATGGTGGCCGCTCAATGGTAATGGTGGTACGGGTTTTGGAACAGTGATTGATTTAGTTTTGGAACCTGGTAGAGGTAGTGGTAATTCAAATTTTGGAACATGGAGATGGTGGTGGTGATTTGCATTTTCAAATGATGATGGTGATTTGGATTTTGGAACCTTAATTATTTGGTTGGATTTTCGAATGGCGATTTGTGGACGATATAGTTGAACTGTGATAATTTTTTTTACTTTTATTTTTAATTTTAATATTTTAATTCTTTTTATTTTATTTTATTATCATTTTACAAACCAATGAGACTACGACACGTGTAAAAAAAAGGCCCACGACGCCCTATTTATTGGAGTTAATGATAAAATGATTTGCCATGACGTTAGGGGCTTCGGTGGCCTATCTTTTTGACTAAAAAAGAGCATGAATGGTTCAAAAAAAAAATCAAGTTCCTAGTTGGGATACTCACTATACTTCAAGGGTTTATTTGAATATTTGGCCAAATGGCAAATAAAGACTCAAGTAAGTAAAAATATATTAGTTTAGTCATACATATGCTACAAAAAGATTTGAGGGCTTAATCGGGTTTCTACGAGGTACTCGGCCATAAGCTAACATAGCAAATAAGACGTCGCACCTACTAAATTTGGGGTGTGATAGTTATCCTCTTGCTACATGTCTAGGCACACATTAGCTTTTATGAATGATTAGTCTCTGCAATGTCTACCTATCAATCGGAAACAAGGACATTGTTAAGCATGGTTTTATGAGGTACATGTAAGAATAGGAACGAGCATGCATGAAATGAGAAATGAGATACACTAGAGAATTTGGTTCTTTTGGCTTGAAATTATCGTAACAACCGGCAAGAAGCTCAAAAAGAACTCTAATATTCTTAGCATCAAGTATCCAATGAATCAATGTGGCTACGAGCTCTCAAAATGGGAAAAACCCAGAAGAAGGATGGTTAAAATGCAACTTTGACATTGGACATTACGATCAGGGAAGAAATACAAGAATGGGGTGGATTGTAAGAGAACATATAGGCATTTTTGTGGCTGCTAGTAATAAAATGGTGCGTGATATTTAATCTCTGTGTGGTCGAAGCAATGAGTTTCAGCGAAGCTTTGAGTTAGGTAAAAGTAAAGATTTTCAAAAGGTAATATTTGAATCAGATTCTCAATTGTTGATTCAAGCCATTAAATGTTCAAAGGAGAACATGTATTAATTTGGCCTACTTGTTCAGGAGTGTGTTCTTCCCCATAAAGAATGAGATATTGGTCTGTCAATTTTGTTAGAAAGTCAGCTAATTCAGTTGCACATAATCTAAGGCAACTGTATCGTTAGTTGGAATAATTATATACTACAACGGTTGTAACAATAAATGCCTACAACAAGCCAATTGAATTTTTACACGTAGACTAAATATGATTATTCTATAACGCCACGTGTCATATTTAGTCTACGTGTAAAAATTCAATTGGCTTGTTGTAGGCATTTATTGCTACAACCGTTGTAGCATATAATTATTCCGTTAGTTGATATACAAGAGTGGTGTCATAATCCTCCTTTTTTCTATTTTTTATCTTTGGATTTGATTGATAATTGAGTCATTTTTCTCCTTAAAAAGAAAAATAATATTGGAAAAAAAAAAAGAAACGCAAAAGCTTGAAAGGAAAGGAAAAAAAAGAAAAAAAGACAATGGGCGGCCGTGGTTCGCGCGTTGCCGCATCGGGAAATATTGGACGGTTAAAACTTAGAAGTAATTTAAGATTATATGGAGTATTATTAATTAAATATTAATAAAAAGAAAAAGAAAAAAAGAAAAACCAAAGTAAAGTGTCTGCAACTGACTTTTTTCGCACGTTTTGTTTGTTAACCAGAAACTAAACTGAACGGAACTCTCTGTGTGCGCGCGTGCAGAAAATACAGAAACCGTACATGTTCGCAAAAGACCACCTTTCCGTTTTCTGGACTGCTTAAACGGTGCATTTTTTAACGTTTTAGCTTCTCTATTTCTCTCTCTAAATCTGAAAAATGTTTCTAAAACCCTACAATTTTGAGGCAATTATTGGCCATTAAGCTCATATACATTATAATACACCAATCTTTTGGAAGTTTAAAAATACCATTTTTATTATGGGGAAAAGAAAGCGAACTTCTTCTACTCATCACAACGCCAACAAAACCCCTTCTTCTTCGGGTATGCTTTTCTTGATGACCTTTTTTAATTTCTTGTGTAAATGGTGGAAATAGGATTCATCAGAAAAGGGATGTGAATTTTTGTTTTTGTTTTTGATTTTGTTTTTGTTCTGGCATTTGGCAAAGATGGTTAATTCTCAAGTGAAACAGTTCTTTTTCTAAGATTCTTAATTTTTTTAGTTGAGGTAGGCTTTTATATTTTGTGGGTATTTGGTAGAATACGAGGGCTGCCATTAAAGACTTGATTTTTTGTTTGCCTTACCTCTGTTCATCTCTTAGGACGAGGAGTTAGGGTTTGTTTTGTTTTTGGCTGTACTCTCTCTCTCTCTCTCTCTTTTTTCTCCTCTTTTCTTTTTTTTTTCTCTGTGTTTGCAAATGTTTGATATTTTCTTTGTTTTGCATAGTTTTTAGTTGATAAGGTAATTCTTAATTTGTCTTTGGTTTGGTATAGATGTCAAGAATTGATGACTATATCTACTTTACTCCTCTTTTTTTTCCTTAACATATTGAATTGATCGAAGGATAAACGAAAGAGAAAGGGACAAAGAAGCATTAAAAATAAAGGGGAAGACGGAGAAATGGAAATGCTACCTTAGTGATGTAATAAGATAGAAAATATGATTTATGCTTTGGCAGAGACACATTGTTGAGGTTCTGGCTTTGAAATTCTGTGTGTACTTTGAATGTTTTAGATACCATGCAATGTTTAGATATCATGCAAAAGTGATAATATTGTCTACCTTGAGATACCAACTTGTTACTTGATGATTTAAGGATCTTCTGAACTATCACCATTGCCAGTCTAGTGGAACCACCTTGCAGTTCTAAAATTTAGCCATTTAAGTTTGGATTGAAATTAAATTCCCTGAGTGGTAATTCTATTATGCAGGCTCTTATCAGTTTAATCTTAGTGTTTCTTTATCCGTTTGCCGGGGATTTTGCTGCGGGCATTCTTTCTTTATATGCTTGCTAGCTATTTATTAGTCGATTACAAATGAATTGTGCAATAGTGATGAAAGCCTTTATGTCTTGTTGGCTTCCATCTTTGTCCTTCCTAGTTCAACCTCTCTACTTTTTTAGGCAATCAAGCTAGATTTTTCTAGCTAATTTCCTTCACCATATATTATCATTTGAACTCATGGTTGAGCTTTCAAGCTTATGAAGTTGTTAGGCTTTTTGGCCAATCTTGTAGACTGGGCTTCTTTATCCTCTCATTCAGGTTCTACCGCCTCTTGAATAAATCAATCTTAACTTGGCATTACCTGTTGGGTAATGTTTTAATCCTTCAATATTTTTTGCCTCTTCTTTTTCTTTTTTTTTTTAAAATTCTTTTGGCGGTAAAGTTTGTCAGACCTACTTGTGATTTTGATGTTCGTAAGTTCTTGAATGTTTGACCTAGTTTTTAGAAGAAGAATTTTATGATTTTGCTTCAAGTCATTATGAACTAAATATAAAACTAGTGTGGTTCTAGTTGTTGTTTTACATATGAATAATTGGCATGTAAATACTCATTATGTTTATCTCTAAATGCTGCAGACAACATGCCATGCTCATCTAGAGCAGGATTACTGTCTAGTCAGGTTAGTATTTCATTTTTTCTCAATTTTGAAATGGTGCAGTGAAAGTCACTTGCACGCTGCTGTTCGTTATCTTTTCATAGTTCTCAGTTGTACTGGAGGATCCCTAAGCAAACTTTTGGTTGATAACGAGGGGGAAAAGTTGAAAATTCCAAATTAAATTATGTGGATCAGAATAGTTAAATGGGATTCTAAATTTCTTTCTTTTCATGGGCTTGATGCCTGGAATGTAATAGTCAGTAGTTGTTTTTGCAGAAATCTTCTCATTTACTTGACTCTAGTGAATTAAAGCATCTTTCACCTCGGATGGATGTCACAGATAATACTGTAAAGCTATTGAATGTGCATTCTTCTCTTGCACATCAGCATGACAATATTGACCGTTCAATACTCTTGAAACGATCACGCCATTACTATGGTCATCACTACTCTCGAAGGCATTCAGGGAACCATGCTAATGCATCAACTTCTCATGGGAAGATTGCCCCCTTACGTGATGAGAGACTTCCTTTCAAGTTGGCCAGTCAATCTGGTTTGGTGTTTGGACGCCTTGCAGGTTATGTATCTATGTTCTATTCATTTTTATTTATTTTCCTGAAGTTAATCTCGAGTTATATAGTTTTCATTTGTGACATCCATGTTAGGGAAAAAATCTTTCTGCTGCTTCATGTATACCATGTAATGAATCGAGTGCTTAACTAATTTCTGTGAACTTATTGCTAGTGAATCTTTAGTTCTTTTGTTTCATTTTTATTGAAGTAAAGAGTCAAATTATATGCTGAGTAGACAACAGTTCTTCAATCTATTTACATTGGTGTCAAGTGCAAATGAAATTTAAAATTCACAATATTAGCTTGTTACATTTTCTCACAGACTTCAATTTATTCACTCACTCAGAGAACAGGGAAAAAGCGTTTGGCAGGCCAGATAGAATTAGGCTTGGTCATTCGGTAGTGGATGCATGTGATGAAGTGAAGATGATATGTGGGATCTGTCATATTCCTGGAGACATCCTCACCCTTTCTGCTAGGGAATGCTCTATTGTGGCAGTTCTAGTCTGTGGCCATGTTTATCACGCAGATTGTTTGGAGCAAAGAACAAGTGATGAAGATCGACATGATCCGCCTTGTCCCTTATGCTCAGGCTTGCTTTCTCAGGGGAATGCTTCAAGAGGACAAGAGTAATGTATAGGTTGACTTTACTTTTATAATACTGATTATCTAGGACAAACCAAACATACTACATGGAAAACTTAAGACGAGCACTGGTGGTGGATTCAATCTAGGGAGACAGGCTAGAGTATCATGACTTGTATGGTTTTGCAAGTCTTATTGCTATCAAGAATATGACACAAGCGCTCTGCATTTATCGCATCATTTTTGTATTAGCTCTAGTGGGAGACACCGTGGTTTTTGTCAAGATATGATACTGGCACTAATTAAATTTCTAGTGTAATATTACTAATAATGATCCAACTTTTTGTTGTATGAGTTCACAATAGTTCTCACATGTATGTACTGTGGAAATGTTTAAGAACAGATTTGAACAGAGATGTTTTCTTGCATCTTGATAAGGTTTGAACTGCCTTCTAGATGTTTGCATCTGAAGATTATTCGTTGTTGATGCTGATAGTAGCAAGCCAATATGGGATGTTCTTCTAAATTTTAGATGTGTGTATGCTTACACGAAACTTTGTTCAAACCATCTTGCAAACCAGAATCCAACTTTTCTTTTTTAGAGGATTATTATTATTGCATGTCATATACAGGAGAAGAATATTCATCTCATTTAATGAATGGAACTCATGAACGGGTGTTTTCATTCCGAAGAAATCGCTACATGCCCATGATAAGTCTCAAAAGTCAAACCTCATTCGGTTTATGAAATAACAAGGAATATAATGTGGATAAAATAATTATTTTATATAAAATAATTATTATCAGCTTCAGATGTAAAATAATAATTTCATGGATGAACAATTTATATTTATATATAATAAATATTTTTCAGACATGCAAATATATAAATTTGATTTCATTCTATTTTAGCTGCAAGTACATATCCAAGGCAGTGTACCATCGAAGTTGGATTTTCAAGCCTCACATATCAAGGCCACAACTTGCATTTTTCTTTTTTCTTTTTTTATTTACACTTGCAAATACAATTAGATAATGAACACAATTCAGGAATCCTACCAGTTATCATAAATAACCGAAGCTCTGAATAAGCTCCAGAATTAAAAACAGTATCGTGTCATAAACACGAGAAATTTGAAAACTAGCTGAGCTCAAACTGCCAGTACAGAACTATAATGTTTCCTTGCAGGTGGCCTTATTATGCCCTTCTCCCTTGCATTTGGTGCAGGTTAGTATTCTTTTCAACTCACCCTTTCTATTCTGTTTTTCCTTCTGTTTGTTTGGCAGCCGAGAAGTCGTAGGAGGAAGCACTTGCCTTGCCTCTGAGGCACCTTTTTCACCCAAAGGCTTGAAAATGGCTTTAACAGGATTTATAGATTTGGAATAAGTTAAGCGGAAGCTATCAACAGTGAAGTACTTTGAACAATAATCATATACACTCTTCCCTACACGATTGAAGACAGTAATTGCATGGCAGCAAGGTAACCCAGTCAATTTCCACTCCAGACAACTACAATCCCTTTTGACAATATCCACACCATTGATAGAGTCATCATGAACATCAAACAGTGTATCAGATGAAAATAATACTTTCACATTGCATACTTTTAGACCTTCCTCATGTAGTTTTAGCTCTTTTAATGGAGTAAGTTTAGCAGTCCACGATTTTGAATCCTCTTGGCTTTTATGTACCAACTCCATCATTTTGCATCTAAGCGCTTCTAGCTTCTGTATTATGGGTAACTCCCGTACTTCTTCAATCCAATTAGTGTATAACTCAGCAATATTTACAGTAAGTTGATCATAACGTTCACCCTTGAATAATGCACGTCCAATATTCTGGCTCAATCTGCGTAAGCCAGTCATATGCGTTTGGAGACCAATTTAATTTGTTCAGTGAACATTCTGAAACTATCAGGCCGGACTGTACGTGCAGCAGCCAACAAAATTCCAGGCAAACCTGCTTTCCCTTCTCCTTGGAATGGTCCTTTCAAATTTCTTCTGAAGTTCTCCAGTAGGTGGTATATAAAGTAACCATGGTGAGCGTTCTCAAATAGTTCAAGCACAGATTTCATTAGTCCCTTCTCTTTATCAGATATAAAAGTTATGGATTGTGAAGGTGAGATTGCAGATCTCAACTGCTCCAAAAACCAATGCCAATTATCATCATTCTCAATATCTACTACAGCAGACGAAACTGGAAAAGCTGTCATTCCCATCTAATGCAGTAGCTGTCAACAAAACCTCATGGTATTTTGATTTGAGTGTTGTAGAATCAAGAAAGAGAAGTTGGCGACAACCATCATTGAAACCATATATGGAGGCATGAAAGGACACAAAAAGACGTTGAAATTTTCTGTCATCACCAATGCAAAGTTTAACAAAACTACCAGGAGCCATCTTATCACAAAACCAAGGCAACTGGACATAAGCCTCGTTATATGAACCCAGCAGTTGCTCCCTTGCTTCTTCAATCCCATGCCACAATTGTGTGTAGTTCAGCTCAAGCCCAAAATCTTTAAAAATGCCATTAGCAATGTCCTTAGGTTTGTGATGCGGACTATCTCTTAGCCTGTCCTTTATAGTGCTGATCAGCCAACTTTTTGCTGGATGAGCAGCCTTCCATGATTCCCCTCCACATGTATGTGTTTTATTCATCTTTTTTATCCCGAACACTTGATCAGCTGGAACCCAGAAGGCATGTATTGACCAAGAACAACCTTCAGCCAGACATACACCACTTGCTCAGCTAGTATCATTCTTTTTTAATCTGTACATAAAACGATTAGCAATAGCATATTTTTGCAGCACACCACGAAATTCAACTACACTGTTGAATTCTTGGCTCACACCACGAAATTCAACTACACTGTTGAATTCTTGGCTCACACCACGAAATTCAACTACACCCTGCAATCCCATCTTTCCATGAGGAAATCGTTTTTTCCAGTGAAACATCTTTAGAGTTGACTCCCATAGATGAATAATAAGAAATGTCTTTTGCTGATACAACATCAGGTTTCAGTTCAACATCAACGTCCACAAGATCAATATCATGATTCCAAGAAATCATCTTCCAAGATGACCTTTCTCTTGTCTCCTCAACCTTGTCAGTGACAGTCACGATGGTAGGACCATTGGCACCATTTTTCCAGGATGCAGTGCGTCGTCGCTTCTTAACAGTATCAGCAGGGGTAGCGGTCATATCAAATATAACTGAGTTCTCAGCATTTGCATTACCAGCAGAAGTAACTGAAGGAGTACAGACAACATCTGGAGATGCTGCACTGTCAGGCACATTCTCAGCCAGTGTTATCCTGCATGGTCTATAAGTGGTAGCCACATATCAATGCCAGTGAAAAAACAAAACAGAGGCAGCAAATAGAATGAATGTATTTTTCATAAAATGAGGATAATTTTCAGTCATAATCCCTGTTTACTGTGCAAGTCATTGCCAATGGCTTTTTACCGTAAGGCAAGCAATGGTCTATTATTACAATTTGTTGATAATGAATTCCAACAATGTCACAATCACAATAGTTGCATCTATGCTCCTAAAAACATGATACACCTGAAGGAGGGAAATATACCTGCTAGTGTGCATGTGTAAGTTTTCATTATTAAAACCTTCTCTCCCCACAATGAACACATCTGCAGTGACAGAATCCCCATGAAAATCATACATCCTTTTCAGGTCTTTGTCATTAGCTAAAGTAATAAGAGTTCTCCTATTTCCTGGAAGAAAGTACTTCATGGACATTGATTTATATTCTATATTACAAATTTCAGCCAATTTTAGTTTGAGATCATCAAACATAGTTTCAGGATTGATATCTAGAGCATGTGCCTCTCCACCAATATATGATGAACACCCATCATTGCTTGTGACAAATTCACCACCAGACTGGCAGATCAGTATAAGCTTTCTCCTTGGCATTGAAAATCACTTCTGCAATTCAAATAAATGATTACAACATGTGTTATTGAAAGCTTAGTTTTGATAATTAGAAGATGTGTAATAAAGCCATGATGAAGCTGGAATCATTCGGGCCTTGACACCACCCACCCTTCCCCGTTCAACCATATGTAGTTTGTAAACTAAACCCCTCTACCACCAAAACCACCTGTAAGAAATAAAATGGTAACATAATATACACACAATTTTATTTTGGACTATGACGAAATATATGTTCTCCATAAGAGTAAAATTGATTATTTAGAATACTCAAGCTATCAAAATAAATTTTTTTCCTGAAAAACTGTTTGCTTTTGTAGTTCATAGTAAATAATAGCTAGAGGCGGTAGCTGATAGTTGTCAGCTAGTGGTTAAATAAATTCTAATGGATGTTAATGTGGAGATTTAAAATGACCATAAGGTTATATTTTTATACTCATATACATATATATTAATTTAAATTTTAACGTGGTGTGAAAATTTAAAAAAAATTAAGAAAATTAAACTTAATTTTTTACATATTTATAATGTTATTTTAAAACATGAATATAGCAATTATTTCAAATATTCTAACAATTTTTTTTTTGATAATTATAAATAAAGATATCACATAAATATTAATTTGATAAATATTTTCATCAATATTAATTCTTTATAGGGACAGTATCATAGGAGTAAGCCATTAGCTAATATAAAAAGCAAAAACTCTAAAATGAAGCTTTTAGAATCAATAGCTATTGGTTTGATTTTTTTATTTTACCAAATGGGTCGAGTTAGATTTATTGGGGTTGCAAAGCCATTGGCTAGCTCCCTAAACCAAACAGCCACTAAAATTAACTAATAGATCAAGATTAAAAATCAAATCAAATTAAACGTTACTCTAAAACACGAAAGTAATACATCTTCAACTCTAATGTTGAAATTAAAATTTTCAAAGGCATTCCTAAGGAAATAATTTATTAATTAAAAATTCATTGGATTGGAAATTATTTTCTGATGCAAATGGCATCCAGAAAAGTTCTCAAATATGACCCCAAAGATTTCACTAAGCATACTTCCATGTTATAAAAAAGATTACACTGTATACACATTAACTATGTTATAAGTTAAAATCACAATCTGAGCAACACTAGTTCCCCACTCCCACTCAAAAGAGAGGATGTTTAGCTCCACCATTGAGCATGAAAATGAAAATCACAAACATGATATGCATCAGCTAAAAGATTGATGGAATTGGAATGCAAAGTAACTTTGTCAAATAAAAATGCAACATGCATTCATTCCATAGTTACAGAGTATAATCATATTTCACTACCGCCGTTACAAGGTAGGAGAAGGCATGAACACACGCACACAACAAATGATTAAGCTTTCGATGGCGGTTGATCACAGCATTCCCAGTAAAATATATAAAAAACGAATCCAAAAATTTACATGCATCGCCAATTCCATACCAGGGCTGAAGTCCAACAACTACTTACAGTGATAATCCAACGAATAGAGCTCAACCACAAAAACTAAACACTAAAATATCAAAATTAAACCATAAAACTAAGGCAATGATCAAATTAACATGACATTATTATCTTAATGCATGATCAAATTTAGTAAATGAGAATAACGCGTAAAAGGGAAGCAGAGAAGAAGGCCTTACAATAGAATGAAAACCCTACATTTTGGGGCCTTGTGGAATTTGCGTAAATGGAGTAAACAGTGGAAAGTAATCAAAGTATAAAGAAGCGAGGACGTATTGGAAAATGAAATAATAAAAGTGGAGTTAAAGATGAAAATAAAAAAAAATAAAAAAATAAAAGAGGAGAGGTTAAGGGTTGACTCTAGAATTTTTGAAAATATATTAAAAAAATTACATAAAATACTATCTTTTATGTTTTATTTTAATAAACTGTATATAATTGTTTTTTTATTTTTTACTTTTATTGTTTTCATCTTAACTTTTTTCTTTTTTTTATTTATACTACTTTTGACGTGGTAAAAATACATTTTCATATTTTTTTTCTCTATTTCACGTTTATTTGTTTTGCTTTATTTGACAGTTTCAAATTTTCCTTTCTTCTTCATTTGCATTCGTTTAATCTTCTACTTATTACAATCCGATTTTTTTCTTCTTATTATTATATTATTTTGCTCTTCTTTATTCTCCAATCTTATTTTCTCTATTTGAACTCATGTTGAGACTGTGTAAATCATCAAAAATAGCAGCTTGCGGCCAGTGCCAGAACTAGGCAGGGTTTGAGGAGGTAAGAGACCATGCTTGGTTGCTCTAACTACCCTCGTTAATTATAACTTTGGATTGGTATTAGTTCATGTTCCCAAAATTGCAAATTGTGTTCCACAGGAGATGACACTATACAATAAGGCTTGCTCTTCTTTATGTATTCATCAAAACTCAGCAATAATAACAAATAATCTCATATACTAACCTTATTATTTACTTATTTACTCTCTCAAATTTGTTAAAAAAACCATTTCTGTTTTTTCACAAATAAAAATTTAATAAAATAATTTAATTGTTGATAAAATAAAATGTTAAAAATTTTATTAATTCGATTTTTGAAATAGAAAATCTAACATATAAATTAGATTAATGATTAGAAATTAAATAATAATTTTTTTAAGAAAAAGTATTTAGTTACTTTTTAAGGATTGATTTAGCTAGCTTGCTTTTCTTATCAGATAAATTATAAAAATAGATAAAATATTAAATGAAATTCATACTTTTATTTTTTTATTCAAAAAAAGAAAATAGAGACTCCAACTTGTATCTATTTTAGATATCAAAATACATTATTGTTAGAGTGAATTTCAGAATATAATATGTTGCCTCCATGTGTGTTTTGATTATGCCAAAATTTTGTTAAATTATTTAAAACACTTAACAAGTAGTTAGCTGTCAAATATTTGTTGATATGTTGGGAGCAACGACCATTATAAATTTTGTAATATCCCAAAATGTACCCTAGAAGTATTGGAGTAATTATTGTTATTATTGGATTAAGTGTATTTATTTTATTGGAAAGAGAGTTGAGGTTAGAGTAATGTGTATATGTTGTATATATTGTGATATACTTAACATATACAAATATTTGTTTGAAGGGTATAAAGGTAATTATTTTGAAATTGAGTTAGTGGATTAAGATGGGTGGATGGTGATGTTTGAGATTATTTTATTTTTTATTTGTGTGGAGGAGAATGTTTTGAGGAGAGAGAGGGTTAATGTTTGACTTTTCTTTCTTTTCCTTTTCTTCCTTCTTCCTCTCTTCTCGTGTCTCTCATTTTCCTTTTCTTCTCCTTTCTTTGCTTTGGACGGCAGCAGCAAGAGAACAAGAGAGAGGGAGAGATTTGACCTTCCAAGGTCAAGATTGAAGAAGTTTTCAAGAGATCAAGGAGGAATTTAAGAGTTTTCTTCATTCTTGGTAAGTTTCCTCTTGATTCCCTTGTTTTCTTTGAGTTTGTGTTGTGGGTTTGGTGATTTATGGTTGTTGATATGGATATGTTTGAGTGTGTTGTGTTTAAGAGTGTTGGGTTTACTTGATCTTTGATTCTTGGGTTGGATTGAAGAAAAGAGTAAGATTGAAAGGAAGAATAAGTTTGTTGGTTAAGATTGAGTTGTGGTTGTGTTTAGAGTTTTTGATGATGTTGTGATTTGGTGTTTGATGTGTATTTTGAGTTGTGTTGGTGTTTTTGCAAGGTTGTTATGGTTTTGGGTGTGTCTAGTTGAGTTTTGTTGAAGTGGAAGATGGTGGAAGATTGTTGTTTGTTGGTTGGATTGTTGTTTTGGCCGGAATCTGGGTTTTTGGCCTGACACGCCCAGGAGCACGTCCAGGTCTTTAGGCGTGTCAATTGTGTTGGATGGCAGTAGGTGTGACACGGCCATTAACACGCCCGTGTTAGTGAGCGTGTCATAGCTACTGTGACTTTGGGGAATTGACACGGCCAGGAACACGTTCATGATGTTGGACGTGTCGATACTTCTGAGAGACAGTAGGTATTACACGCCCAGTGACACGCCCGTGGTCCTGAACGTGTAAATGCTTCTGTGTTGTGGAGTTAGGGCACGGTCAGGGACACGCCCGTGTGGGTGAGCGTGTCCAGTTTAGAGTTTGCCCTAATTGATTCTTAGTCTTATGATCTTATGTGAGTTTCCTCATTGTTCTGAATTAGGTTGTGAAGAAGGTGAATTGCCTTAATTATTTGGTGAAGGACTTGTTAAGAGGAAGTGTTTAGAATTGTGTGGATTTCTTTTGAGGTAAGTACAAACCTTGCATTATAACATACATTCATGTGATTTTGGAACTTATACATTTGAGTGTGAATGTACTAAGTAATTTCATTGTATTGTTGATATGTTTGAATAATGTTATGTTTTATACAATATGAACCTCATGAAATGTAATATGGTATATGTATGTGTTATGAAAATGAAAGATGTGATGATAAGATGATGTGTAAAGCCATTGTGATTGGCTATATTGATTCAAATGAGGCATGTTTACCTAGTTGATTGTGGAATGAGAAATGAATTGAGAAAAAGATTTATAAAGAGATATATGAAATGGTTGTGTGCCTAATATGTTTATTCAAATTTCAGAGTACTGGTTTTGGTGGCATGCCTATATAAAGGTAACAGTCTAGCCGGGTTGAGGATCTCTTCAATTGAATTGAATTGATGATCCAAGAGACTGGGTCTGTTACACTAAATGAAATGTGAAAATGAAATTTATAAAAAGTAACAGTCTAGCCGGGTTGAGGATCTCCTCGATTAGTCGGGTTGATGGTCCAAGAGACTGGGTCTGTTACTAGTAACAGTCTAGCCGGGTTGAGGATCTCCTCATGTTAATGGGTTGATGGTCCAAGAGACTGGGTCTGTTACACTATCCATGGATAGAGATATGATATATATTGCCTACGGGCTTGATCATTGTGATTATAAACCAAAGCAGTAACTCTGAACTTTGAATATCATATTAAATGCTTGTTGGGCCCATGTGTGTCTATGTTAAATGTGTGAGTAATGGATGATGATACAATTATTGAAATAATGAAATGTAACATCCATAAAATAAAGTGTATTGAGTATGATCTATACTGTTTGAATGTATGACATAGCATAATATCATTATAGTTTGTTCTACTGAGTTGTTGGCTCAGCGCGATTGTGGTTCATCGCGCAGGTGACAGGATTGAACCCGAGAGTTTCTCTAGACCTAGTGAGTCTAGGCGTTGAAGAGTTGATTTTTGGACTTAAAGATCAGAGAAGAGCTGCCACTCATGTATATATTTTATATTTGTAACTTTTGATTTTGATGCAAATGTATTGGGAAACATTTGTTATATTTTCCGCTGCGTTTTAAATAAACTTTCTATCTATTTCATTTTATAAACTCATTTAAAGGTTTTGAATTTGTTCATAGTATATAAGAGTCATGTCATGTGTGTTTTGTAACCGTGACATTTCTATATTCAGTATACGTATATTACGATCGTATTAGCATGCTGTGTACGTATACGGGGTATAGGGGTGTTACAAATTTATAATTAAATGCATAAAGAATACTACATTTAATTGAATTTCAAGAAATTTAAATAGTTGAATCAATGAGAATAATAGTTAAATTAATAGTTGATTTAGGCAGAGAACTCTGCTCAATAAAAATTTTAGTTCTGCCACAGCTTGCGGCACAATAACTATAGATTTAATCAACAAATTCTCATATGAGTTTTTTTTTTATCATTTCATATTTCAAATTGAAAGATTTTTGTGATATTAATTGTATTATCAAATAGACTGAAATATATTTGCTCATCCATAACTCACTTACAATTTGATTGAGATAATATATTTGAAACTGATCCATAAAAAGTTAGTGAAAAGCCCCTTTGCACAATATATTGTATTATGTTTGATAAAATATTTCAAAGATTTTTTTTCTTTTGCCAATTTTTTTTTGTTATTTTTATTAATTTCTATTTCCTGAATTGATATATGTCTTTTATTTTGAATTGTATTTATTTCATTTTAATTTTAATTTGTATTATTTATTTGTATATTAAGGCTAAAATACAATATATCTGGAATATATATAATATATCTATAATATTTACACAACATATCTGCAATATATACATTATAACTAACAACATATAAAAGTTAAATTATAGTATATCCGTAATATATATACTGTAATTAAACAACATATGATTGTACAACATATTAAAGCTAAAAGATAAATATATACATAATATATCTTTTGTATATAAAGGTTGAAAAATAACATATTTATAACTTATACACAATATATCTGCAAATATATTAAATGATACCATTAAGGTTTTTTAAAAGAATTTTTTATAAAATAATATTATTTTCTCTTAAAATAATTATTTTACATAATAGTATTTGATATATACAACTCAAGTAGTCTATAATTAATGAAAATATTAATGGAATAATTTAATTTTCATATTTAACTCAGTATATTAACAATATATAAATTATATATCCTCTACATAAATAATATATATATATTTCAATATTGTTGAATATAATGTCAATATAAATTTAAGTTTTAAACAATATAATCATGATATATATAACTCAAATATTCTATAATTAATGAGAATACTAAGGCAGTAATTATATTTTCATATTTAACTAAATATATCAATAACATATACATTATATCCCCTCTACATAAATAATATATTTGCTTTTGTTGATATTTTAGGTATATAGTTGATGTATTTTTGGATTGTTTAGGGATATTATTGGGATATTTAGGTTTTGAACAACATATACAACTTGAAAAAATAAACGAAAGTTACTAAAAGATGATAAAGCATGGAATTTTTGAAAATTTTTAATCTTTTAATGTAAAAGTGAAAATCTTTTTGTACTTACCATATATTTGAAAAAACTTAATTTTTTTGGATTACTCATGTAATTTTCCTAAATATATTACCATATTTTGTAACAGGAAAAATGTTAAGGTGGGAAATAATGTAAGTTTGGACTCTCGTACGTGCAAGCACTAGTTTGCCTGAATATTCATGGGACGATATGGAGCCCATTTTAACATATTGATGCCCTACTTATCAGTTGTCATCTTTTTAACTACTATTTTTTTAATGGAAAATTATAAACTATTTTTTAATGGAAAATTATAAAACTAAATATCTAATAATTTTTTTTTCACAAATGCAACAACTTTATGAAATATTTACAAATTTGAAAAATAATTCCAAAACAACGAAAATGCAGCAAAACTAACGTTGATGTTAATTATATTCAATCAAAATATTTTTGGAAATATTTTTCATGTAAATTAATAAATAAGTACAAATATAAGAAATGTTAATAACATATTGTTTCAAAATCATCAATCGAAACTCAAAAAGTATTAAAAAAGAAGGAATCAAGAGTAAGAACTGAAAATCTTTTTGTACTTACCGTATATTTGAAAAAACTTTATTTTTTTTGGGTTACTCATGTAATTTTCCCAAATATATTACCATATTTTGTGATAGGAAAAATGCAAAGGTGGGAAATGATGTAAGTTTGGACTCTCGCATGTGCAAGCGCTAGTTTGCCCGAATATTCATGGGACGATATGAAGCCCATTTTAACATTGGTACCCTACTTATCAGTTATCTTTTTAACTACTATTTTTTTAAAGGGAAAATTATAAAACTAAATAAATAATAATTTTTTTTCACAAATACAACAACTTTATGAAATATTTACAAATTTGAACAATAATTATAAAACAACGAAAATGTAGTAAAACTAACGTTGATGTTAATTATATTTAATCAAAATAATTTCAAAAAAAATTTCATGTAAATTAATAAAGAAGTACAAATATAAGAATTATCAATAACAAACTAGATTAGAATCATCAATCGAAACTCAAAAAGTATTAAAAAAGAAGAAATCAAGAGTAAGAACTTGAGAAAAATACAAATCATCAAGAAAAATAATTCAAAATCAAAATCGAAGATCAATATAAATTAAAAAAGAAGATATCAACGTCAAAAAAGATAAAAAAGAATATTATATTAAAAAAATATCTGCACTTTCTTTAAAAACAAGTCTGCACTTTTTCTTCAAAATAAATCAACAACAAAAAATATAGATATTGTGTGTAAGTTAAATAAATCAACAGAAAAAAATATAAATATTGTATTTATATTAAATAAAAAACTATAAAAACAAGATCCTATTATATAAAGTTTAATAATTGTTTAAATATATTTTAAATGTTGGGTATGTGTTGAAATCTAAAACATAAGCTATACAAATAACTGAAGGTGTAAAATTATATAATAAAATCGTGTGTATTTTTGTATATATTAAGTTACAATCTTTATATGTTTTTAATTAACGCATATATATTATGTAAATATTATATAAATTGTATGCTAACATTTATATATTTTAAGTATAGTATAAGTGTCGTATAGATGTTACACTTTTTATATATTTTTAATTATAGTGTTGATGTTGCGTAAATATTATATTTCAACCTTTAAATATTTTTAAGTACAGTGTAAACAATAAATAAATGTAGTATAAATGCTACAGCCTCTGTATGTTTTTAAATATAGTATATATAATCTTAATTATAATATAGATGATACGTAGATATTATATTTTAATCTTTATATATTTTTAATTAATATATAAATATTATATAGATATTACGTAGATATTATAGTCAAGCCTTTAATAATATATACAATACTCATATATCACAAATAATAATAAAATAAATAAACAAACAAACAAACAAACAAATAAAATTCAAAAAAATGGATGTACTCATTCAAGAAATACAAAGTGAGAAAAAAAATTCATAGAGAAAAGAAAATTATTTCTTTGAAGTATTTTATCGAACATGTAAAACTCATTAGAGTTGAAGAAAAAAATTTTAACATTATAATTGAATAACAATAAAATCAAAATAAAAAATAATTAAAAAATCAAATGCACAAAATACAACTCCTTTAAAGCCTTCTGCTCAAGAACTTTATCAATTTTCATAAAAAATTTATATAAAATAACATCTTTAACAATTTAGAACATTAACTTCGAACAAGAACACTTAAACAAAAATCAAAAACAAAAGAAGAGAGAATCAAAGAGAAAAAAAACCAAAAATAAATAAGGAATAAAAAATGAAGTATCAGAACTTAAAACAGAGAGAGAAAAACTTAAAAGAAAGATCGAGAATGCAAATGTATATAATAGTGATGGAAAAATGTGAATACATGCATAAAAATGAAAAAAAAAAAATTCCACCAAAAACATAACTGAAAAAAGGTAAAAGTAAAAATAACCAAAAAGGGTAAAAATGAAAAGTAAATGCAAAATAAGACAAATCATGTAATTTCTTCTTTTTTTAAAGGAAATTACACCATTCACTATTATTATAATTCTTCTTTTTTTATTTTTACAGTTTTTTTTAACCTTTTTTTTTTCATTTTTTGTTCTCTCTTATTTCATATTTTCAAATTTACAATTTCTCTTCTCTTGATTTTCTCTTCCTTTTTTTTTTTGTCTCCATTGTTATTTTTTCTTTCTCAATTTTCATTTTCTTCTCGCCACTACTTCCTCCTCCATTTTCGATATCTCATCCTCTTCCATCATTGGAAGTTTCTCGATCTTGTGAATATTTTCTCATTTTTCCTTTCCCTTGGATTTTTTCATCTTTTTTTTTCTCCATCTCTATGTTTGTTTGTGGGTATTGTTTGATTTTTTATATGATTTTATACTTTGTTTCGAGATTTGATTTTGTTTGATTTTTGTTTATAGATTTGATTTGCGTTTGTAAATGTTTTGATATATTTTTTAAGAATATTTTGTTCTTCAACTAAAATGATTGAGGGTTTTTTTTTGTCTTTAATTATAATGTACTTTTTACGTATTTGATAAAATATTTTAAAGATTCTCCATGCTTCTTAATCTAGAATTTAACATTTTTATCAAGTTATATACAATATATATATATATATAATATATAAAATGACATAAAAGTTTGTATATAGTTTTTTATATGAAATCCATCATATTTATCAAATTATATATAACATATACGACATATAAAAATTTGTATATATATTTTTTATTTGAAATCTATCATATCATATGTAGAGAATATAATATATAAAACAACATATAAAAGTTTGTATATGCTTCTTTATCTAGAATCCATCATATTTATTAAATTATATATATATGCAACATGTTGTTCCTTAGGCCACCAAGAAGGGGGTAGGGGGGTAAATTGGTTCTTTTTGAAAATTAAGAGAGAAGATAAAATTAATTATAAGTAAAAGATTAGCAAAGAAGAAGAGCTTGTACAAAGATTTATAATGGTTTAAATATGAGTATCCTAGGTCCACTCCTCAACCAACTAGTTGAGATATTCACTAGTTAGTGAGTTTTACAAGTTCAACCATAACTTGGTATTTTGCAAGCTCACGTCGAATTTTGCAAGTATGCTCACCGTAACTAATGACACAATGTGTCTACTGATGGTATAAATTGGCCACTATCACTATGGATATCCACCTTCCTGCTAGCCATTCAATCTAAATGCTAGGTTTAATACTAGTATGGTTTGAGCAATTCACCACTCTTTCAATCCCAATTAAGCATTCAGTTATACATCACTTTAATAAAACATTTCTATAATCCCTATTCAACACTTTCAAGGTTCATAAGTTTCTTTGGAAATTAACTTATAAACATTTATAAACCCTAGCTTTTCAAATTGATCATTTTGCATTTTTTTTAAAAAAAACTTATGTTATAAATATTAGTTGAAAGGGAATTCGCATTAAGAAAAGAAATGAAGTGTTGTGAGGTTGAAAAAGAAGAAAACTAAGATAACAGGTTAGACACGGGCGTGTCTTGTGAACCCATATGCCCGTGCATTTTAAAACCTTGCTGGAAGTGCAATTATAGAAGCTGAAAAATTCACACGGCGTTATGGAATTATCCAAAATGCCTATGTATTTTTCCCAGACTTCTTCAAGCTCTAAAATTCATCTTTTAATAAATCAAAAGTTACTCCAACCTTTACTTTAAACTTAGAACAATATAAACACATTTAATAAATAGTAAAAATGAACTAAAAATCAAACTTTTCATATAAAAAGATTGCATAACCAACTCTTCGATCAAACCCTCAAGTAATCAAATCTTTAGCAACTAGTTTTAGTTAATATGATTCAACTAGCTTGTATAATCATTAAAATTCAAAGAAAACCAAATAATTGCAAACTATTAATACAAAAGCACATACCTCTTTCAAAGTAACTCCTCCCTTTCTCTTTTCTCACATCCCTTTGATTATTTGATGATAATCTTACCTATTCTAATGAATTCTTGTAGTAATTTGAAGCTAGATATGAACTTCTCTTGATTTTTGCTTAAAGTGATGGATGAAGGAAGAAGAAGAATGAAAATATGGTGGTAGTGAGGTTGTGTGGCGTTGGATGATGGAAGAATAAAGGAGAAGCTTCTTGTCTCACTTTTATATAGTGTATAGGATTTTGGTTGGATAAAGTGTGCTTATTATAACTTTGGTGCACTCATTTTCTTCAGTTTAATTCTAATCCAATTTTTAATTATGTAAAATTGTAAAAATAATTTTTTAAATTAATTTAAAACTCTACTGTCCATATTTCACATCTCAATATCAGTAAAATTTGATTCTAGAGTCACATGGGTATTTTCACAAATTTCTACCGTTTTAAGATTCTTTTTTGAAAATATCAATTTCGTCCATACCTGGATTAGACTTTCAACTTTTTAAGGCTCAACCCATCATACTTTCCCATTTATTTTAAATTTTTAAGTCACTCTCATCACTATACACAGTCCAGTATCAATATATATCAAAAAGTTATTGTTTAAATTTTCAAACATTACAATTCTCTCCCTCTTAAGAAAATTCGTCCTTGAAATTTACCTATTTCAGATTTTTAAAATAATTGAGGATATTGTTGCCTCATCATCTCTTCACTTTCCTATGTGGCATCTTTAGTCAAATGATTTCTCCATAACACTTTGACTAAAGGAATGCATTTATTTTGCAACTCCTTCACTTCATCAGCTAAAATGGCCATTAGTTCTTCTCTGTAAATTAAATCTGGCTAGATTTCAATAGATTATGCTTGTATTACATGTGAAGGGTCTGATTTGTATCTTTAGAGCATCGATACATGAAATACATTATGTATCTTGGCTAGTTCTGGAGGCAAAGCTTGTCGATAGGCTACTCGACCCACACGTTCAAGTATTTTATATGGTCCAATAAACCTAGGACTTAGTTTCCATTTCTTCCCAAAATGAATAACCTTCTTTGATGGAAATACTTTCAAGAATATCTTATCTCCCATATTGTACTCAATGTTCTGTCACTTCAAATCTGCATAAGATTTGTGTCTATCCACTACAGCTTTCAGCTGATCCTTCTTAAGCTTCACTTTATCTTCTGTTTGTCTAACAAGATTGGGTCCCATAAGCTTACTCTCACTCAATTCTATCCAATAGAGCAGAGTTCTACACTTCCTTCCATATAGTGCTTCATATGATGTCATATCGATACTAGTTTGGTAGCTATTTTTATAAGCAAACTTCATTAAAGGTAAATATCAATTCCAATTATATCTTCAAGTACCTGAATCACCCTCTCTAATTGGCCATCAATTTGTGGATAGAATGCAATGCTGAAATGAAGTCGAGT
The DNA here is from genome assembly GCA_947685225.1 of Garcia nutans. Lineage (NCBI taxonomy): Eukaryota > Viridiplantae > Streptophyta > Magnoliopsida > Malpighiales > Euphorbiaceae > Garcia > Garcia nutans. The sequence goes on along the minus strand of CANTUV010000007.1, from coordinate 20,991,266 downwards.
ACTCAATGCTTTCTAAAAATTTTCCAAAAATCTTAAAGTAAAATATGGGTCTCGGTATGAAATGGTAGACACTGGCACTCTATGGAGGCTAACTATCTTATTAATATACAATTCCATAAGTCTATCCAAAGATTAGTCAGTCCTGCTTGGAAGAAAATGAGCTGGTTTAGTCAACCTATCAATAATTACCCAAATTGCATCATGCTTTTTTTGGGTATTCGGAAGACCAATCACAAAAACCATAGTGACTTTATCCCATTTTCGCTTTGGTATTGAGATGGGTTGTAGAAGACCCGATGGAACTTAGTGTTCTACTTTGACCTGCTGGCATATTAAACATTGAGTAACATATTCAGTAAAATCTCTTTTCATGCCAAGCCATCAATAGAAAGGCTTTAGATTATGATACATCTTATTACTTCTAGGATGCACAATTTAGATAGTATTGTTAGCTTCATTAAGAATAATCTCCATTAGCTCTTTTATATCTGTAACACACAATCGACCTATATAATACAAGCCACAATATTTCAAAATAACATAATATGGTTTTTCACCTTTGTACACTTTTTCCATCACTACTAATAACTTTTGATTTTATTTCTGGGCTTCTATAACTTTCTGCTTTAAAGATGGCTCAACTCTCAATTCTGCTAACATAACATATTATATTTTTTTAGTTATTTAATACACACACATTAGCTTAGAGCATTAGGTAATAACAATTTACATATAACATACTTGCTAAAGTCATATGACTTAGAGCATCAATTGCCATATTAGCTTTTCAAGGATGGTAGTCAATGATACAATTATAATCTTTAATTAATTCCATCCATCTTATTTGCCTTAAGTTTAGCACTTTTTGTGTAGGTAGATACTTCAAACTCTTAAGATCAGTAAAGACATAACATCTTTCACCAAATAAATAATGCTGCCAAATCATTAGAGCAAATACAATGGCTGCCAAATCTAAATCATGTGTGGAATAATTCAATTCATGAGGTTTCAACTGCCTAGAAGCATAAGCAATCACTTTACCCTCTTGCATTAATACACAACCAAGCTCCTAATGAGAAGCATCGCTATAAATCACATAATCTTTACTTGGAGTCGCTGTGTCAAAATAGGTGCTTTTTTAGCATAGCATTTAACTATTCAAAGCTATATCTCACTTGAATTTAGTTTTCTTCCTGAGGAGTTTAGTCAAAGGAAGTGCTATCTTCAAAAATCCTTGCACAAATCTTCTATAGTAACTACCTGAGTCAAAGAAAATTCAAACTTTCGTTACATTCTTTGGTGGCTGCAATTCAAAATGGTTTCAATTTTATTAGGATCCATACATATACTATCAGCTAATACCACATGTCCTAGAAATGCCATCTCCATCGACCCGAAATTACATATTGACAGCTTAGCAAACTATTGATTCTCCCTCAGTGTCTGTAGTATCATTCTCAAATGTTTATCATGTTCCTCCCTATTCTTGGAATAAAGTAGTATATCATCTATAAAAACAACTACAAACTATTCCAAATAAGGTTTAAAGACTCGATTCACCAAGTCCATGAAATTTGCCAGAGTATTAGTCAAACCAAATAGCATAACCAATAATTCATAATGTCTTTGGAACATTGGCTTCTTTGACTTTCATATGATAATAACCCGATTTAAGATCAATCTTAAAGAAAACACCTGCTTTCTTTTACTGACCAAACAAGTCATCAATCCTAGGTAGTGGATATTTATTTTTAATAGTTACCTTATTTAACTACCTATAATTAATACATAATCTTAACATTTCATCTTTTTTCTTCACAAAAAACTGACACTGGGTCTAATAAACCCTTTATCAAGCAATTCTTGAAGTTGCACCTTTAACTCCTTTAGTTTCAGAGGTGCCATCCTATAAGGTGGAATAGATATCGATGTCATCCCGAAACTACATCAATCAAAAATTCTACTTCCCTTTCTGGTAGTACCCTCGGTAATTTCTCTAGAAAGACATCCGGAAATTCACACACTATAGGAATGTCTTTCAAAGCCTTTCTTGAATGCCATGTATTAGTGACATAGGTAAGAAAAAGTTCACATTTCTTCCTAATTAACCTTCTAACCTTAGCAACAAAAATTAAGCTAGAAGGATAAAACTACCTTTCTCCCCAGATAAGAATATTACCATGTCTCAGAATCTTAAAAGTCATAGTTTTACTAAGATAATCTTAAAACCTTCTGTGATACAGTCAATCTGGAACTTAGACTCTCACTCTGCAGACTCTACTCTTCTCGTTTGATCTATGCATCAAAAATAGATCTAACATGCTAAGCAAAGCTTAGTGGTGCTTGCTTATTTATAATTTGAAAAGGAGCATAGCAACGAAAGAGATATCACTATTAAACTATCATTTATAAAAGAAAAGAAAAAGTTATTATAGAACTTTAATAAATTATAGCTTAGATTTATTTATGAATCAAATAATCACATTGCTAGTAGATTTAAAGTTTTATATATTTTAAATAAGTTCACTTATTTATCACAAATTCCTCTATTTTGCAGCGTACACATTGAATTTAAACCCTAGATTCGAATAACGGGTCACTGATGAAAAACATATGTCCACTGTTAAGAATATGGCCAAAAGCCCACTATTAATACGATGTGTTCACTATTAGCAAGTATGCCCACTGTCACTGATGACAAAATGTGTCCACTGATGGCACGAATTGGCCACTATCACTATAGATATCCACCTTTTAGCTAGCCATTTAATTCAAAGATAAGGTTTAATACCAGTATGGTTCGAGCTATTCACTACTCTTTCAATCCCAATTAAGCATTCAATTATACATCACTTTAATAAAACATTACTATAATCCATATTCAACACTTTCAAGGTTCATAAGTTTATTTGGAAATTAACTTATAAACATTTCTAAACCCTTACTTTTCAAATTGATCACCTTGCATATTTTTGAGAAAAACTTTTGTTATAAAGATTAGCTGAAAGGGAATTTGCATTAAGAAAAGAAATGAAGTGTTTTAAGATTGAAAAAGAAGAAAACTAAGGTAACATGCGTGTCCAGTGAACCCACAAGCCTGCGCATATTAAAACCTTGCTAGAAGTGCAATTACAGAAGCCAAAAAATTCACACGGCCTTGTGAAATTATCCATATGCCAGTGTGTTTTTTCCAGACTTCTCCAAGCTCTAAAATTCATCTTTTAATAGATTAAAAGTTACTCCAACCTTTACTTTAAACTAAAAACAATATAAACACATTTAATATATAGTAAAAATGAACTAAAAATCAAACTTTTCTTACAAAAGGGTTCCATAACCAACTCTTTGCTCAAACCCTCAATTAATCAATTCTTTAGCAACTAATCTAGTTAATATGATTCAACTAGCTTGTATAGGTATTAAAATTCAAAGAAAAACCAAACAATTGCAAATTATTAATACACAAGCACACACCTCTTTCAAAGTAACTCCTCCTTTTCTCTTTTCTCATTTCTCCTTTGATTATTTGATGATAATCTTACCTATTCTAATGAATTCTTCTAGTAATTTGGAACTAGATATGAACTTCTCTTGATTTTTGCTTAAAGTGATAAAGAAGGAAGAAGAAGAATGAAAATATGGTGGTTGTAACACCCTAACACCCTATATATGTATAATACACACACCCAGTATATGTAAAATATGCATATACGGTATAAGAATGTCACAATATGATTTAATAAAAAATTTTATATTTCCTCAATCTTCAAAACATTTATTGTTATACATATATTTATATATCAAAACACATAATACCTCACAGTACTCCATTTTTAAAAATATCCTTTATAATATTACAATATATACATACTCCCAAAACATAATATGATATACATAATATAAGAATGTACTATAATATAAAATTTATACATACTGGCAAAATGGTTATGATCTTGATGTAGCAGAAATGCTTCAAGCTCAATCAACACAAGCTTAGACCCGACATGGTCTAATAGAACTCTCCAGCTCTACCGGATCACCCCTGTCACCTGCGCGATGAGTTACAATCGAGCTAAGCTAAAAGCCTAGTGGTACAAACTTTGATAGTAATAACACTTTAAAAACAATGCCAATGCAAAATACTTATGTGCTATGTCACAATATGACATTCAAGCTCATTATTAAATATATACTTTCATCACACATTAATTCACACAAACACATACACAAACATGGGCCCAAACAAACTAATACGTTATTCAAATCTCAGAGTTATTGTTTTGGTCCATAATGACACCATGTGTCTAGCCCCAAAGGCAAATCAAGCAATGCTCAAAAGCAAGCCCGAATGCAAATCATATCACAATGACATCAAGCGTCTAGCCCTGGAGGTAAATATTGAGGATAACCTTATAAGCATACCGCCAAACACATAACTCTAAAAATTGAATAACATACTAGGCACACAATTTAATTCACATTTTCCATCCACAATTCCTTTCTCATATTCCCATTTTTCTCATTTATATCAATGCCATTTCATTTCAACATTTCATCATAATATAAGATATTTCATAATGAAATCACATTGCCCAAATACTTTGGGTCATTTTCACAATTTACACATATTTCACATTCTATTCAATCTAGCCATTAACAATGGCTTTTCATAATGTATAATAATGCATACATAACAATTTACATGTCACAACACAATGCTCATGTATCAAGTAGCTTAACACATTTTCCATCTAAAATGTGTTAGGCCAAATGTAATGCAATCACATTTCATTTATCAAGAGTTTGTACATACCTTAGAAAGCATTTCAAAACAAGCTTCAAAACTCCCTCCAACCTTCTCTTCTAAGTTGCCCTTCAACACTAGGGTTAGACAAGCAACTCTCTCTCAATGCCTATACCAAATATGATCATAAAAAAACTATTTAATATCACATTCTAAGGTATTTTCAATATCAAACCATTTAAATTAGGAATTACAAATGAAAGACAAAGAAAAGAGTTATTCTGGACAATTCCCTCAAGTAACATGTCTAATAATATGGGTGTGTTAATGACCGTGTCATTAATCCATTCTCACAGAAGCTTTGACACGTCTAAAGACATGGGTGTGTCACTGCCCGTATCATTCATTCTGTCTTACAGAAACTCTGACATGCCTAACAACACGGGCATATTAATGGCCATGTCAATTATTTTGCCTTACAGTAGATACGACACGCTCAAAGACATGATCGTGTTACTAGTCGTGTCATCAACCTTGAAACTCAACACCGTTGCACGGCCAATGACATGGCCATGTCACTGGCCATGTCAAGCCAAATTTTTACATTTCGTACACTCAACCATTCAACACAACCACTTCGAAACTCATCTCTACACAATCCTTATTCATCACTTTAGTTGATACCTATGATTTACCCATCAATTTAATATATATATAATTCCAACATCTCATAACTATCATCTTATTCAATCAATCATCACTTTCTCTCATTAACCATGTTATATATATATATATATATATATATGAAATCACATAGAAACAAGCTTAGATATAACACTTACTTGAATTCTTGCTAAACCTTCAATATCCACCTTTAAATCTCTTGAAATTCCTTCAATCTTTGATGTATGGAAAAAGAAAATAGCTTCTCTCTCTCTCTCTCTCTCTCTCTCTCTAGCTCACATTCAAAGGAATAAAAGAAGAAGAAGAAAGAAATCTCTTCTCTTTCCATTCATCCTTATCTACATATATATAAATAATAGTCATTATTCACTTAATTATACAATATATATATGTGATGTATATCTTGAATATATGTATATATCTTATATATGTCATGTTTACTTCAAATATATTTCAAATATACATTCTACTTTATCACTTAACATCCTTTCATTTTCCATTTAAATCATCTATTTAATTTATCCAATTTAAATTTTAATTTATTTTATTTAAAAATTTTAAAAATTAGGGGTGTTGCAATTCTCCCCCTTAAGAAAATTTCATCCACGAAATTATCCGTCACGATAGATAATTAACCTAGCACTAATCTCAATTCCTTATAACATCTGCCTCACACAATCTATTTTAAAATCACCATTGTTACCTTTTTCAATTCAAATATTTCTTTCTCTCCTCTTTATGAGTTTTCTTAATTACCCTTTAAAATTTCAATTTCAATTTCATACTTCAATCGTATCAACATAATATTAATGATTCATTCTAAATTAAGTACTTATCTCATATATAAATAATTATATCAAACAAAAATAATTAACCATTATCTACACTTGAAAATTTCTAATTCCATAGTATCACAAAAATTATCTGTAAATTTTGTCTCCTTTTATTTGCTCACAATTGTAAACTTTTCTCTTTAACTCAAATGATTTTATTATCTTAAATTTAAGAATTACCAAACTACATCCTCAACATTTAGATACTAATTATCAAAATTATCTCAAATTTGTATATTTGTTTAATTATTTCCATTATACTATCACAAATAAATTCTTGTAATACTTCAAAATAACAATAACTCTAATTCTACCAATCAATTAATCTTATACATATATCTTCCATTATAACTTACTTATTTTCTTTAAACATAGCATCTGATTTCTTTTACATTCTTAAATATCTCTTCAACCTTTCAAATATCTTTCGTTAACACCCATAGTAACACAAGATACTAAATTTTGATTTTCATTATATTTCTTTTCTAATAATAATTTCTTCTTTTTTAATCATTTAACATCAACATGATTTAACTCATTCCATACTTTTTGCATTAGCTCAATTGACTATTTTAAATTCATAAATACTTTCATATATATATATATAATTTATTAATTAATTTAAAATTACTCAATAGTAATGCTACTACATATACCATATATATATATATATTATGCACGTTTATACATATATACATAATTCACAATATCTAACTTTCAACATGAAATTATTTCTACTCTTCTCCTCTTGATTTCTTTGTCTTCTTTTTTCAATTCAATCTAAATTATTAATAATTTATCATTCTATGCTTTAATAATGTTTTTTTCTTTTTTTTTAATCTTAAAACAAACCATCAATATCTGTTAGTACTCCCAAAATTCTCTTAACATATTGTGAGCGGGGATTTTCGCCCCCACTCCCGGTGGAATGGTTCTTGCGACTTCGGCACTGTTTAGGCTCGGGGCCTTAGAGAGCACGAACCTAAGTCCGGAGAAAATAAAGTCACCACTAAGACGGGCCAGGAAAAGGAAAGGGGTCGATGACTCGATTTCTAAGGAATCCCCAACCCCCTATTGGGTTCGAAAAGTTGGGTATGTATGGGAAAGGTGAGAAATGACCCAGCACCCCCACAACACTAGGTTCATTGGAACCGGCCTCTTTTGCAGGTCTTAATATTATAAAATTATTAAGTATAACAATATTATCCATATTACATGCAACAATTGAAATAAAGCATCGTTATATTAAAATCAAAGCAATGTCCAAACAAAGCAAATAAATGGACACTCATCCGAAGATGGAAACATGTCCTTACATCATCCATGTCTAAACTAATAGGACACCTACCAAAAGGTAGAAACATGTCCTTTACATTGGTCTAAAATATAAAAGCAATTTAAATTACATGATATTTAACTGATGAGGTACCCACAAAGTGGAAACATACCTCTTACAATTTTAATACTAAAATAAAAAAATAATAACAATAAAGAAAATATCCATCCATGATAAATTAAATAAATCAAGCATCGAAATTAAATAAATCAAACATCAAATCATATAATAGATTACATAATCAAATATAAAAATAAAGCAAGTAAAGATACAAATTAGAGTTTACTGTTTCTATTTAAAGTTTTTTAATTAATATTTAGGGTTTTAGGATTTTAATATTATTATTGTTATTTGTTTAGGCTACTGTAAAGGTTTAAGAAAATTGGAATGAATTAGGGTTTTACGAATCAAATTAGGATTTAGGGGTAACACTATGAAATTAGGGTTTTAGAATCTTAAGATATTAGGTTTATAGCTCTTGGTTACTGGATTGTGATTTTAGATTTACTGTATTGTGTTTTAAGGTCTAGGTTTATAAGATTTTAAGGTTTTAAGGATTAGGATTTACGAAAACTAGGGTTTACTGTATTAGTTTTGAGAGAATTAGAGTTTTTGACATTTTGGAAAAAATATTTGATTTTAGGATTTAAGAAAACAGTTTAGAGTCTTATAAAATAATTATGATTTTTAGAAACTGTAAAGTAGGTTAGGGTTTGGAGATTTAAGAAAACATTTGGAAATTTTGGAAAAAAGTTAGAGGAAAACGGTTTAGGGTTTTTTAATGTTTTTGGAAATAGGAGAAACGAATTAATGTTTTTAAGATTTTTGAAAATAAAAGAAACGAATTAGGGTTTTTGGGGACAGAAGAAATAAATTAGGGTTTTTGAGGTTTTTGGAAAACAGAAGAAATATTTTAAGGTTTTTGGAAACAGAAGAAATAAATTAAATTATTGAAACAAAGATCAAATTATTATATATTTAAAGATTAAAGTACTGTATGCATGTTCTTATTAATCAAAGAAACAAAGCTATGTAAATATATAATCTATGATTAAAGATCAAACCTGCGTAGTTGGTTCCACCAAAATTAACTTCTGGATGAACAAAAACAAAGGCAGTGTGTCTACCTTTGATGAATTGTTGGTTGCTTGCTTGTTGCTAATCTTCTCTGGTTAGGGTTTTCTGTAATCAAGTTTAAAAGTCCAAGTTTTAATCCCCTAATCAAAGTCCCGATCCCAAAGTTCTAGTCCTTTAATTCTGAGTTTTAAAGTATTATTTATAGAAAAAATTGTAAGTCTAGTTCTAATTATTTAAGGAAACTAAAATTAATTAAGAAAAGAAACTAAATCCAAATAGAATTTGGTTTCGAAAAAAATTGCGCTGGAAAATTTCGCTGGCGAAAATTGCGAGTGTTGGCAAGGGCTGCGAGAGCTGGCGGGAGAAAATTGCGAGCGCTGGCGAAATTGGCTGGGCGGCCAGCCAATTCGCTGTAGGAAATGGCCAAGCCCATTTCGCCCGCAGGAAATTCCTGCGGGCGAATTGGCCTTAGCCAATTCCATTTTCGGCGACGAATTTTCCCTCGCCGATTTTTTCATCGCCGATTTTTATTTTTATTTATTTATTTATTATTATTTATTTTGTTTATTTATTATTATTATTATTATTTATTATTATATTTTTTATTAACTTCACCATTTTTATTTTTATTAAAAATTATAAATAATAAATACTAAAATAAATATTATTTAATTAAAATACCACAAAAATTATTTTAGACTATATAAAAAATAAAGGACCGGACTGGGTCAAAAATTAAGGGTTTACACTTTGCCCTCTGCTTGAACGATCTGAGACTTCAGTAAAAGAGAGTGAAAAGCAATAAGACTTAATTTTTCTAAGATGGTTGAGATTTTGGGTTCTGGACCTGGTTTGAGTTCTGGACTCAAGAATAATTTTAGGTTCTGGGCCTAAGGGTAATTTTGGGTTTTGGACCAGAGCTAAGTTTTGGACTTGAAAGAGATTCTAGGTTCTGGACCTAAGGATAATTTGGGTTCTGGACCTGAGCTAAGTTCTAGACTCAAAGGGATTTTAGGTTCTGGACCTAAGGATGATTTGGGTTCTGGACCCGAGCTAAGTTCTAGACTTAAGAGAGATTTTAGGTTCTGGACCTAAGGATGATTTGGGTTCTGGACCTAAGGATGATTTGGGTTCTGGACCAGAGCTAAGTTCTGGACTTAAAAGAGATTTTAGGTTCTGGACCAAGGATAATTTGGGTTCTGAACCCGAGCTAAGTTCTGGACTTAAAAGAGATTTTAGGTTCTGGATCTAAGGATAATTTGGGTTATGGACCCAAGCTAATAGAGATTTTATAACCAGTAGCATATAAATTTTGTTTGCAAAAAAATTAGCTAATTTTTATGCACATATTTTCTCCTTGCCCCCTGCGTGTAAAAATATTTTAAAAGTACAAAAATATTTATATAAACGCAAGTATTTGAATGATTAAATTGAATAATTGAGTTTTCTATTTATTTACTGTATAGTCACTGTTCATGCACTATTTACTATAAATAGTAACCTACTATTTACATATCCTACTATTATAAATAGTAGCCTACTATTTACAAATAGTAATTTACTATTCATCAAGAGTAAAATTTGCTTTTTGAATTTTATTTTTTGCTTTACCATTCCTCTATATAAACAACCGACTTCTTCGTTTCATTCACAGCAAACTTGTTAATTTCATTAATTCTTTCAAATTCAGTATACAGTTTTGAAAAAATGCATGCTTCAAGATTAGGAACTCATTCTAATGCTGAGTTATTGGAATTTATTCGGCAACATGAAGATGAAAATATAGGTCTACTAGCCGGGATGCCTTTTCATCGTAGTTCAAATCAAAAGAGTAAGGTAATTATTTATGTTTTGTGCTTTTTCTTCTTTTTTCTTTTTATTTTTATTTTTATTTTTATTTTTTTTCTTTTATTTTGTTCTTATTTTTTATTTTTATTTTCTTTTTCTTTTTATTCTTTTTCTTTTTATTATTTTTTTCTTATTTCTTATTTTTTTCTTTTTCATTTTTCCTTTTGTCTTTTATTTGTTTTCTTTTATTCTTATTTTTTATTTTTTATTTTTTATTTTTATTTTCTTATTTTATTTTTATTTGTTTGTTGTTTTTTCTTTATATTTTCTATTTTTTAGAAAATTTAGGAAAAATATATTAATTTAAGAATTTAAGTAGATAGAATAATGATATACTTACCTGGTGTTAACTTACCTGGCTCCGTGTTAGCGTGATCGTTGCGTTATTCGGGGAGGAGGGAGTATCTACAAAGCCCAACAATGGTATGATGTAGTGCCTTCTCGGGTAAGCAAGATTATCTGAGATTGCGGCTTTGAGAGCTTCATCATACAATTACCATCTGAGGAGTATCTGATAGACCGAAGCGTAGTCCAGGTGCTTGCAGAATGATGGTTGTATACAACTCATACTTTTCACTTTCCCATTGGAGAGATGTCAATTGGTCCGATCGATTTTGCTGCTATAATCGGCATTCGGTATGATGGTCTTCCTGTTCCTCTTACCAACGATGTTCTGACATTTGAAGAAATTCAACAATTAATTGGTATGGAACCATCATATAAAGGGCCTTTTAAGATAAAAATTGAGCCAATTTGTAGTTATTGGATGAACTATGAAGGACGGGTTCACAGAGACACAACCCAATAGTATGCTCGAGGAATTTTGCTATATTTGCTCTGGTCGACCATTTTAGGCAGCACTGAATCCACCATCCATTTGTCAGTGTTGAGGGCCCTTACTCATTTGAGGACGGTACCACTTTACGGCTGGGGTGAAGCTGGCCTTGCCTGTCTTTACAATGGTCTTGATAAAATTTGCTGAAATAAGAAGTCTTTTGTTGGTTTTATGGTAGTTGTCGAGGTATTCTTCTTCCACCAATATCAATTCCATTCTTATTCTTGCATGAATTTGATTTTTATTATTGTTATAGGCATAGGCATATGAACACAACCTTGTGAGGGTGCCTGGTATTTCCCAAGAGAGAGTCGGGTATCCGAGATTAAATTTCTGGTTGTTAGAGCGTATAGAAGTTTTCGGCTCTCACCATGTGTAATACCCTCATACCCTATATAAGTACTATACATATACCTCGTATACATACAGTAAGTATATAAAGTATAAGAATGTCACTGTTCATTATAATTAAAAAAAAAATCCTTACTTCTCAAAACAATCCAAATATATAGTAACAAAACATTTTAGTCAATATACAATATTAAAAAAAATTTTACATGCATGCATCACCTTCTAGTTGGTCTCGACAAACTCTTACTCTTCTTGTGGTAAAACGAAAGACTTCAGATCTACCATCTACTCACCTGCGCGATTAACACATCCGCGCTAAGCCCGAGAGCTTAGTAGTACAAATGAATAATATAAACATACAATACAGAAATTCTAACGTATATCCATATACTAACTTTAAGTACTGTTAGTTTCTTATCGTAGTTTCCCTTTTCAATTACACTTTACACATATCTCAACTAATCTCATATATTACATACATGCATACATATCAATAACACCAACCACAATTCCATCACTACTACTCACAAGGAACATATCAATATACATATTACATAACATATTTCATAACATTTCATTTCCAATTAAGGCAACTATAGATTTCATTATTCATTCATTTCACGTTTCATAAACTACATTGAAAATCAAGACAGACCTGGGCCCAGAACACACTAATATGTTATTCAAAGTTCAGAGTTACTGCTTTGATCCATAATCACAATAATCAAGCCCGTAGGCAACATATATCATATCTCTATCCATGGATAGTGTAACAGACCCAGTCTCTTGGACCATCAACCCGACTAATCGAGAAGATCCTCAACCCGGCAAGACTGTTACTTTTCATATATTTCACATTTATAATTCATATAGTGTAACAGACCCAGTCTCTTGGACCATCAACTCAACAACTTGAGGAGATCCTCAACTCGGCTAGACTGTTAACACTTGTAACAGACCCAGTCTCTTGGACCATCAACTCAACAACTTGAGGAGATCCTCAACCCGGCTAGACTGTTACATTTTATATGTTATAGGCATGCCGTCAAATCCAGAACTTTGAAAGTTGAATTAACATATTAGACACAACTCTTTTCATTTATATCTTTGTACATTTCTTTCTCAATTCATTTCATATTCAAAACAGGCAACCATGCCTCAATTATAATTCATTTACATTCTCATAGCCAACACAATGGCTTCACATCTCATTTGATTCATCATAGCCAATCACAATGACTTCACCTCTTATCATATTTCAATTCACATTATAGCACTTCATCATTCAAGTATACATAAACAATTATATTGAGCATATATCTTAAATTCATCATCATATAATCAACATGTCTATTTATTTCATTTCAATCATTATTACCAACCACAATTACAATACATTTCATCATTTCTCAAAACACATTAGCACAATTCATCATTACAATATTTATCATAACAAATTGCATTGTACATACCTATTTGAATGATCTTCATATCTTTCACATCATCCAATCATAACCTTAATCAAATTATATTGACAATATAGTAATTCACTTAACACATTTACAAACAAATGTGTTAAGTCTTAATTCATGTAAATAAGTGCAATCATATAAACTTTGTACTTACCTTAAAACCAACTTACACCACTCTATACACCTACTCTTCCAAGAATCCTCAACACTTAGATTAGGGCAATTCAACCTCTTCACAACCTAATCCAAAAGGAATATTAGCAAAATGACCATATGAATAGTAAATTCTGGTTTTAGACTAAATTTTATCCTTATTTTGAAAATTTGTATAAAATAATATACTTGACTAAAAACTCTAAAATTTTTACAGAACTTAATTTTACATCTTAAAATCATTCCTTTAAAATTTCAGATCAAACTGAACACAAAATCTTGGTCAAATAGTTCACCCAAACAGACTGCCCCAATTGCCCTGCATCCTGGCAGCAGTTCTAAACTTTGTGAATTCCATAAATTAAATTCAATCAACTTGGTTCCAAATTATTTTTCTCAAATACTAGACTCATTAAGCAACAACATATCCAAAATTCAATTGAATATAATTTTTCTACATTTTATTAAAAATCCCGAAATATAGCTGTCTCAGTTAAGGTACCTGCTGGAACAGGTCTAATAAAAATAATCTTTCCAAAATCATAACCATTCCAAAATCGAATCAACATATTTTTCAGTCATTCTAGACTCATATAGGCACAACATATCAAAAATTCACTTCAGAAACATTTTTCTATATTTAATTAAAAATCATACAAGTCACAGCCTTTACTAGTTGTAAAACAGAAAGAAATTTCACTAAACACAACTCTTGCTCTTCAATCACCAACACCAACCTAATTAAATCAAACATACTCCAACATACTACAATAATACAACCCTAATTTCAATTATCAACAATCAAACCTTCATACAACTTCAAATAAACCAAAGAAATCAAGAAAGAGAACTTACTTGGATTCTTAGCCAAATCTTCACTATCCACTTGAAATCCTTAAGTATTTGGTGTAAATAAAAGCAAAATCACCTCCTTCTCTCTCTAGCTTCTCTCTCTCTCTCTCTCCCTCGACCAAAAAGAAGAAGAAGAAGAAGAACATGTTTTTTCCTTTTCTTCTCTTCTTATTCTTATCTCAAATATATATATATATATATATAATAATAATAATAATAATAATAACAATAATAATAAAAACAATAAATCTCCACCACACACTCTCTTCCAACCTTTGACTTTCTTTTCTCTTTTTCTTTTTGTCCTTATCATCATAATTATTAATTAATTAATTATAAAAATATATACATAACTCACTTTCCCTACACCACTTTATATCCCATGTATATGTGATGTATATGTATATATCTTTTATATGGTATTTATATTCCCATATTTCCTTATATATATATCATCTTATAATATTTCCCCTTTTTACTTCCATTAAACATATACATTAACTCCAAATATAACAATAACTCCAAAACGTTTAGGGTATATTTTGGGATATTACACCATGTGCATACCCAACGCTTTGTCTTGAGCTGCCTATCCTGGGACTAGGTAAAATAGCATTAGTATACTTTAAAATTTATGTGAAAGTTTACTTACCTTATGTCATTTTGCAGGTGAATTTGGCCTGGTGGAATACAGAAGAGCGGACAAACTGGACTTCCTCCATGAATGCCGCACTGCCTTTTCAACATACTCGCCGAGTCATTGCCGACCCTGTCTCTAGTGGCTGGTTTCTCAGAGAGAGAGTATATTATGAGTGGTTTTTTAGTCCCAAGCAGCGGAGGATCCCGATGCATTGCCTGAAATATACCTTGAATATCACATCAATGCCGAAAAATGCATGGTGGTTGGCCCAGCACAGTTATGATGTTGAAACATTTCTATATCCATCGGGTGCATCTTATACCCATTTTATTCAAATAGGGCTCTTGAACTTTGATGTATCTCATGTTGGTGTACGGGAAATTCCAAAACAAAATGAGGGTAGAGATGAAGAGGAACATCATGGAGAGGGAGGAGAATTCGTTCCACATCTCGGGGCTAGCACTTATCAGGTAAAACTTTTACCATTTTTCCATTGCAATCGCTTCTTTCTTGTTTTGACTTTTTTAATGATTGTTGTAGGTTACTGGCTCATTTGATCATGAGGCTGGTCCTTCTTTTATTGCTCCTTCATTTGCTCATTCTAGTCCATCAGATATGCCATCTCATTAGCAGAATATTGATATGAATTACCTGGTAA
This sequence comes from Garcia nutans, assembly GCA_947685225.1. NCBI lineage: Eukaryota > Viridiplantae > Streptophyta > Magnoliopsida > Malpighiales > Euphorbiaceae > Garcia > Garcia nutans. The sequence goes on along the minus strand of CANTUV010000007.1, from coordinate 20,975,783 downwards.
GTTTTCTTGTTCCATTATAACTTATGCTATATGTATGCATGATTATGTATGCTCTTATTCTTTTCTTTTCTGGCTCACAGCGGATGCTTGAAGAACAAAACAAAAACTTTAAAAAGAGTTGGCCGCTAGTCGTTGGCAGGTTTCCCATTTTGAAAATTTGTATCATCAATTAGAACAAAAATTTTGAGACTTTCGATTTCAGGGGATGCGGGATCTTGGTGCTTCTTCATCTAGAGGCCCCCAAACTGATAACCATGAGATACTTTCATCTACCTCTGATGAGGACCATGACAGATCGAAACTCCAAGGTAATAGGGATTCTGGTGCTCCTGCTTCGGGCGGATTCGGGACGAGTGATTTGCCTCCTCCTCCGACAGGCAATGATTTTTTCAGGTCTTTATTTGATGACCTACCACCACCTTCTTAGTGATGTATGAATATTGTATGGATTGAGTAAACATTGTATAATAAGTATAGAAATAATAATGATAATGTTCATTTTACTGTAACTTTTTTCTTTTTTTTTTCTTCTTTTTTTTTACTTTTTTTTATATATATCATAATTATTGCGCCATAATTTCCCTTTTCACATTCACTGCTGCACCACTTAGCTAAAACCAAATGCAACACGGTAAAGTAATTTTGTCGCTAATTCTTTTCCTCATACGTCATGGTCTCACTCTTTTTCCTTATCAATTTTGGAATAGCATGGTTTCTTCTATATAAATTACTCTTCATGCCATAATTTCATACAGAAACCAAAAAACTCCTTTTATCAATTCTAATTTTCCTTCATCCTTCCACGATGACCGAACTCTATTTGAAGACAATAAAAATTCTATTTAAGAATATGGATGCCATTCACTGGAAGCAAATGTCTTGGTCAAAGATTGATATTTTAAAGTGTTTTCAAAATGTTAAATTGGACCATTCCTTTTTCCATGCCATGGCTTCTTTTTAGAATGTGGATTCTAGGACATTTAAAATTAATGGCTTTGAAATATGTCCTTTAATTGAAGAATTTGAGGTCATCCTTGGATATCCAAATAATCAACAATGGCGTTACCCATATTGATTTCCAAGACTCAACAGAAGAAGCAGATGTTATTTCAAATTTCAAAGCCCGAAGTTCTTCAGTTGATGAGAGGTGAGAAAATTCTACTTGCTCCCTTGATTGATTTTTGTCTCTCTCATTTGGCTCCTACTAAGGCATGGGGACGTATGCTTTGTCTTTGCTAGCTTGGCCAATTCTTGCTTGTTTCTTCTGATGGCGATATTGATCCATGAGTATTGGATATCATGGACCAAATGGAAGGAGGCTTGTCGTTGATATCTATGATCTTAGCCGAGACTTTAGTTGGATTAGACCGACTTAAATCAGGATCGTCAAAGAGACTGACCGGGAGTCCATTGTTGCTTCAGGTAATTACCTAATCTGCCCTTTCAGGTTTTCAATTTAGGTTTTCTCTTTCTTCTTTTTTATTTTATCGCTATAATTTTTGCCTAGTCCGCCTATGCGGGTTTTTGGAACTAGCGAGCTGTTCTAATTTTTTACTAAGCTGCCCTTGCGGGTTTTCATCTTAGCGGACCTCTTTTATTATATTTTTTTATATTGCTCTAATTTTTGCCTAGTCTGCCCATGTGGGTTTTCAGAACTAGCGAGCTGTCCTAATTTTTGCCTAAGCTGCCCTTGCGGGTTTTCAACTTAGCGGACTCTTCTCTCTCTTTTTTTTTCATATAATTTTCCCTCACAGATTTGGCTTCAGGAGCGTCTCTGCTTGCTTGATATTCCATCCATGGATTTTGCTAGATATCTGCCACGACATCATTCTGCTAGGAAGCTACTCCATCCTGCTTCTTCATATGCTGACTGGATCCACTCACGCACTAAAGTCAACATCCGTTGGTTGGTACCTTGGTGGAAGATTTCTCGTATCACCATGCGAACATACTTGATGTATGTTCCTCTTGCTGCTCTTCGTCGAGGTACTTGCTATGATCCTCACCGGCTTAGCCGTTAGTACAAAGCTGAGCCTGCAATTCTGAATTCACTCCCGATTTAGACATGCCTAGCTTGATTGAAGCCTACTTGGATCGGCTGAAGCAAAGCTGGCTTGCACATTACACTTATCATCTGCCATAGATTTTACATTTGTCAATTCAGAAAGTGTATTGTTAGGATGAAAAAATAATTAAAGTAATAAAAGATGCTTATTTTCCATTTATAATTTGTCATCACCTTTTGCTATTGGGTTTATTTACTTCATCCATATTTGGTCAAATATATATAATAGTGCACATAGAACAATTTTAGCATTAATTCTATTTCATTAAATTAGGGAACAACTGAACATAAAGCTAGCATACACAAGATCACTCCTGTTGCCAACTAGCCCTTTTGGGTTTTCTAATTGATGATTTTCTCTCATTTAGCCCTAATTGTTGCCTAGCCCTCCCTTTCGGGTTTTCAAAACTAGCAGACTGCTCTAACTTTTGCCTAAACCACCCTTTTGGATTTTCAACCTAGCGAGCTCTTTTATCAGATATGGCCATGTCAAGTTTAATTTTTTTTTATATACATAAAACCTCTTGAACCTATCAATGTTTACTGGTTCACTAAATTTTTTCCTGTCCATGTCTGATAGCTTCACTGCACCCTTGTTCATGACTTGTTTCACGACATACAACCCTTCCCATCTAGGCCTAAACTTCCCTCTTGGATCAGATACGTTAGGCTTACACTGTTTCAACACCAAATCCCCAACTTTGAGTTTTTTGATCTTAACTCTTCTATTATAAGCATGAGCTTTCTTCCTTTGATATAGTTGATGATGATATAGTGCCTTTATCCTTCTCTCTTCTAGTAAAGCTAACTGTGTGTATCTGCTCACTACCCATTCCGTTTCAAGCAGTTCAGCTTCCAAGACTACTCTAAATGACTTGATCTCAATTTCAATTGGCAATATTGCTTCCATCCCATAAACCAAAGAGAACGGTGTCATTCCAGTTGGTGTTTGTATACTTATTCTATATCCCCACAGAGTAAAAGGAAGCATCTCTGACAAATCCCTGTACATCTTGGTTATCTTGGATAGAATTTGCTTAATTGTCTTGTTTACTGCTTCTACTGCACCATTAGCCTTTGGTCTATAAGGAGAGGGTCGGTGATGATGGATTCGATACTTCGAGAATAAATCCTTAACTGCTCCTTGAAACTGTACCTCATTGTCTGATATCACACTGTGCGGGACCCCGTATCTGCAGATAATATTCTTTTCAATGAATCTAGCCATTTGACTTGCCCACAGTTTGTTGAAGGATTCAGCTTCGACCCATTTTGAAAAATAATCTACTGCTACTATAATGAAACGGTGACCGTTTGAGGCTGTCAGATGTATGTCTCCTATAATGTCGATACCCTAAGTGGCAAAGGGCCAGGGTGAAGACATAGAATCCAATTCTGCAGGAGGCATGCGATTCAAGTTACCATACATCTGACATTGTTAGCACTTCTTTACGAACTCAATATAATCTCTCTCCATGGTTAATCAGCAGTAACCTTGTCGAATAATCTTCTTAACTAGGGCCAAACCACTCAAGTGCAGACCGCAACTTCCCGCATGTATTTCTGACATGATATGCTCCACTTCAGGCTTCCTTAAACATCTCAAATGCACCCCATCAGGCAATCTTTGATATAACTCTCCATGGAATGTGATGTATTGCAAAGACCACTGCCTTATGGCTCTTCTTTCTTTCTTTGTTGCCCCCGATGGGTATTCCCTTTTCTCCAAAAATCTTCTTATAGTATCATACCACACATCATGGTCTGTATCAGTTTCCATGATTGTCTCATATTCATAGCAATGAGTTGATGAACTGGTCAAAATCAGAGGCTTAAGGAATAAACCGACAGGATTTTCCCATACAGAAGCCAATGTGGCTAGGGCATCAGCCATCTGATTTTCTTCTCTTAATGGGTGTATAAACCTACACTCCTTGAAGTTCTTCTTCATCATGGTCAAGTAATGGTTGTATGGTTTTAATTTTTCTTCTTTCAACTCCCACTCTCCATTTACTTGGGATACTACTAGCAATGAATCACCAAAAACTTCCACCTTATCCACCTTCATAATCATTAGGGTTTCCAAACCAAAGATACATGCTTCGTATTACACCATATTATTGGTTGCCTTAAATTTCAACTTTTTGGCTAAAGGGATAAGTTTCCCTTCAGGCGATTCTAGTATGACTCCCAAACCTGCTCCTTTCCTATTTGCTGCTCCATCAAAATACATTTTCCACCCTTGTACTTCAATTGCCTCTAAATGTTCATCTGGAAATTCCAAGATTACCTCTTCGCTATCTGGTAATGGTTGTTGGGCCAGGAATTCTATCAATGCTCTACCTTTGATTGTTTTTCTGGTTACATACTCAATCTCAAATTCTTCTAATATTATCAACCAACGACCATGTTTCCCAATCAAAGAGGGTATCTCCCTTAAGTACTTCATTGGGTCCAACCTGAAAATTGCTTACACACTATACGATTGAAAGTAATGCCGCAACTTCTTAGAAGACCAAACCATGGCTATATAGGTCTTTTCAATGATACTATACTTAATTTCATAAGGTAGGAGCTTTCTACTCAAATAGTAAACTGCATGCTCAATCCCTGATTCATCTGCTTGGGCTAGCATGACTCCTATTGACTCTTCTTCTACTACTAAGTATAGTAATACAGGTTTGCCGGGTTTAGGTGGTTTTAAAATAGGTGGATTCAGCAAATACTCTTTTATTCGTTCAAAGGCCCTTTGACATTCTTCATTTCACAGGACTGGCTGATTCTTTTTAAGCAATTTGAAGATAGGCTCACAGATTATTGCGAGCTTTGCTATGAATATGCTAATGTATTGTAATTTACCAATGAATCCCTGAACTTCTCTCTCTGTCTTAGGGGCTAGCATATCCCTGATTGCTTTAACTTTGTTAGGATCAATCTCAATGCCATTCGGACCAATCACATGTCCCAATAATTTGCTTGAGGTGACCCCAAACACACACTTCTTCGAGGTTAATCTTAGCTTATATTTCAATGCTCTATCAAAGAATAATTCTAAGTTTTGGAAGTGTTATTCCCTTTTATCAGATTTCACCATCATATCATCAACATGTACTTCAACTTCTTTGTGCATCTTGTCATGAAATAGTGTGGTGGCCATCCTTTGGTAGGTTGCTCCAGCATTCTTTAAGCCGAACAGCATTACCCTATAACAAAATATACCCTATGTAGTAATAAAAGTAGTTCTGGCTTTATCCTCTTGGGCCATTAACATTTGGTTGTATCCAAAAAATTCATCTACAAACGAGTGTAGCATGCTAGCGGCTACACTATCAATGAGAACATCTATATGAGCTAAAGGAAAATCATCTTTAGCTTGTTTAAATCTCTATAATCCACACAGACCCTTATTCTTCCATCTTTCTTTAGCACGGGTACTATATTGGCTAGCCAATCTAGATACTCTATCACTTCAAGGAACTTTACTTGTATTTGTTTAGTGACCTCTTCTTTAACTAATTCAGCCCACTCAGGTCTTAATCACCTAAGCTTTTGTTTGACAGGTTTCATGTGAGTATAAGTAGGAATAAGATGTTCGGCTATGTCTCGATCTATTCCAGGCATATCCTCATAAGACCAAGCAAATACTTCTTCATATTTTTTGAATCTCTCTCTCTCTCTTATTAGGAGTAAGGTCGGATGTTATGCTAATATTTTTAGGATTTTCAATTGTTCCCAAATTTAATGATTGTGTGTTAACAGAATTAATATTAAAGATGCTCACGTAATTGCTATTTGAATGTATGCAACCATCATGAGAAACATCATACAAGTAAGCAAAATCATACTTTATTGCATTCATTTTGGAAAAGAAAATATCATCATCCTCATACAAAGTAGACAAATTAAAATCAAAATCAAAACCATTGTTCTCAAAATCATAAGGCAGAATGTCTTCAAACTTCTCTTCAACCAGGGCAGCAATCTCCTCCGGAGTCTTCTCAGCTTTCAGGATAGCTTATTTCTTCTCTTCCGGATTGGATTCTTTGTTGGCTGGCAGGGTGAGCTCTTTCTTCACTTGCTCCACTAGCTCAGCAACATCTACAAAAATTTCAAAACCTGGGATCAACTTTCCCATGAACATGATTGGCTCGGGCTTTCCTTGGAGTGGTCCCATATTTGGAGCTTTGACAAAGATCTCTTCAAGTGGTGGGAAGTTCATCTTCTTATTCTTCTTTGGTTGGGCATTGTTGGCTTCATCATATCCCAACCCCTTCTTGGAAGTTTGAGTTTTAAAATCTGGCAGCTTTGTCAGACCGGCCTTCCCCTTTCCAATACCAGCTCCGGTAAGGTAGTTCATGCTTTTCATTATATTTAAGACTTTGGAGTCCACTACTTCATTATTAGAAATTGCAGCTACTTGGAAACCATTTGAGAGGCCTCTCAATCATCAGAGTGTTAACAATCTCATTATCTTCGGCCTCGATGACCATTGTCTCATCTACGTTAGGGAACTTGATATTTTGATGACGGGTGGAAGGAACTCCACCAAGAGGATGAAACCATGGTTGTCCCAAGAGTAAGGCGAAGGTAACAGGTATGTCTAAAACAACAAATTCAACAATAGATTCAATTGGACCAACCTTGACAACAGCTTTGAAAGTTCCTTCGACATGTCTTTTAGTGTTGTCATAAGCCCGAATGGTCACCTCGATCGGGTTTAGATCCCTTGTTAACATGGCTAGCTTTGGCAATATTTTAAGTGGACAAACATTTATGGTGGATCCATCATCGACCATTACACATGGAGTCCTTTTCCCTTTGATTTCTATTTTGATAAAGAGAGGGCAGATGTGATCTCTCGCCTCTTCTGGTAAATCCGCATCTGAGAAAGAAACCGCTCCCATATTAACTTTGCTCCTCTCTTGAATATCTTCACATTTCATTACTCTTCCAATTTTTATGAAGTTGATCAGCTCCTCTGGTGTTGTGTGAGGTAGAAATTGGCATACTAGCTAAGGCCTTGGCCATAGTTTCTCGGTGCTTTTTAGAAGTAGCCAATAAGTCCCAAATGCTAACACTTGCTTGGGTTCTTTTCAATTGCTTGAGACATTATCATCTTCCTCTTCTTTATTCCCTACTTCAACTTCCTTTCCTTTATTAATTTCTACCTCCTTAGGCAGTGGCCTAGCATAAGGCTTACCGAATCTAGTGGTCATTACTTCATCTTCTTCAGGCTCGGACCAGGTCCATTCCTCCTTCTTAGATACAAGATCGTCCTCACTTTCGCTTAAATGCCAAAACCCATTGACAACACAAATTGCTACTTCTTTACCCACCATAGCTTGTTTAATTTTGCCAAATACCTCTTCTTCTTTGGTTGCTTCTCCACCCACATCTTGAAAAGAAGACATGACAAAACTTTCATGCAAACCTCCTCCTATCATGAAGGTTGCCGGTGGTGGTACTCTACTGAACTTCGATAATGGGTTATCTTTGGTGTTTGGCTTATTGAGCTCGGGTAGCTTCCTCCTATCAATTAAATTTTGGATCTCATGTCTCAACCTCACACATCTATCCGTGTCATGCCCTTGCATTTGATGAAACTGACAAAATGCTTTAGTGTCGAAATTAGGTGGGAGAGGGTTAGGCAGAGGATGAGGATTTAAGGGTTGCAACAATCCCTTTCTTTGACGCTTATTGAGAACCCAAGACATTGGTTTCCCCAATTCTGAAAACTGTCTCCTTATTCCTTGGCTAGTAGCATTAACACCGACTGCCTTTTGCATGCTTTGGCTACCAGACTGATAGTTTCCTTTCTCATTCTTTCTTGTTGAAAAATAGTTCTTCTCTCTTTCCCATTCTTCAATTTGCAGACCATCTTGGAGGAGATCTTTGAAATCACAAATGAGTGTATGAGACATCCTTTCAAGAAGACTTGGTAACACCCCTCTCACAATCATCCTTATTTGATCGGATTCATCGGGCCTCTTCTTGAGCAAAGCATCCTTATTTCTCCACCTTTTCACATAGTCCACAAAATTCTCATTTGGCCTTTGTCTAATAGACTCCACTTCCATTAAGGTAACTTCCATTTCAACATTGTAACCATATTGTTGGATGAAGGCCTTGTATAGCAAATCCCAACTCTTTTGTGTTCCGTCATCTAAGGTATTGAACCAATTTTGGATAATAGGATCCAATAAGAGTATAAAGTGCCTTAGAGTTTGAGCCTTAGTAGCTCGGGAAGACTGCATAGCAGTGATATACTACTTCACATGGAGGTGAGGATTTTCGGTTCCAGCAAACTTCGCAAAAGATGGCATCTTGAACTTGTATGGAACTTCTTCATACAGATCACTACTTGTCTGCATCCCACTTTGACATTATATGCATTTATTTTGGAATTACAACATAAATGTAAAAATAGATATATAGAGGAGTGTTGATATCATCAGCGTATATTTGACACTTATGACATTTTCAGATATAGTTAATGCAGTCTGATTCCATTTTTAGCCAGAAATAACCCATTTTGAGAATTTTATGAGCCAACCATGCCCACTCGAATGTATACCACAAAATCCTCCGTGATCTTCTTTTATCAATCTTTTAGCTTCTCTTTCATCCACACATCTAATAAGCATTATAACATAGTTTCTTTTATATAGGACATCACCACTCAAAAAGAAATTCATTGCTAGTCACCGAATGATTTTTTTTATTAGTGTCTGAGGCTTCTAGAGGGTATATCCTATTTTTGAGATACTGCTTGATATCATGAAACCATGGCTTACCATCATGTTCTTCTTCAAGGTTTGTATAGTAAGCATTGACCCCTCTAGTTTCAATCTTGATGGGAGGCATCTTTCCACGAGCATCAGTAGAAACATTGTAGCTAATATGGCTAATGCATATGTAATTTGGTTCTTAATTCGAGAAATATGATCAAAACTTATGAATTCAAAGCTTTGAGCTGAATCAAGACTATATTCTTGATAAGGCACCAATTTTGAATCTCTAGTTTCCCATTCTCCTTTTAGCTGGTTAATTACCAATGCTGAATCACCATACACTTTCAACCTTTTAATCTTCATATCAATAGTGGCTTGCATTCCTAAAGCACAAGCCTCATATTCAGCCACGTTACTAATGTATTCAAAACATAATTTGGCTATCATAGAAAAATGTTTTTCCTTTGGAGAGATTAGAATCACTCCTATTCCACTCCCTAAGGCATTTGAAGCTCCATCAAATTTCATAATCCAGTTTCTTTTTTATCCTTATTCTTCTTCCACCAACATGATTCCTTCATAAGAGAACTCATAACTTATTGGTTGATAGATTTCAATAGCTCAATTTGCCAAATATTCAGCTATAATACTCTCTTTTATCACCTTTTGGGCGATATATATAATCTCATACTCAGTCAGTAAAAAATTCCATTGAGCCACTCTCCCAATTAAAGCTGGCTTTTCAAAAATATACTTAATGGGATCCATTTGAGATATCAAAAAGGTGGTGTAGTACAACATATAGTGCCTTAATCGATGAGCGGCCCATGTTAACATTGCACAAGTTCTTTCCAACATAGAGCATTTTGCTGCATAACTGGTGAGCTTTTTACTTATATAATATATGACTTGCTCTTTCCTTCCCGAGTCATCATATTGTCTGAGAACACCACCCATCTATCTCTCAAAGACTGTCAAGTACAAAAGAAGATGATGATCGGGTATATGTGGTTGTAGAATTGGAGAATTTTATAAATAATACTTGATCTTATCAAAGGCCATTTGACATTCCTCATTCAATTTCCCAGAATTATTCTTCCTCAAAAGCTTTAAAATAGGATAACATGTAGCTGTCAATTGTGATATGAATCGAGCTTTATAATTAAGTCTTCCTAAAAAGCTTCAGACTTCCTTTTCGATTTTAGGGGCTGGAATTTCAACTATATCCCTAATCTTACCAGGATCAATCTCAATTCCCTTCCTACTAACTATAAACCCTAACAATTTCCCTGTTGAAACACCAAATATGCACTTTGCGGGATTTAATCAGAGCTGATATCTTCTTAGCCGCTTAAACAATCTTCTCAAAGCAGCAACATAGTCTTCATCATGTTGAGATTTTGCTATTATGTCATCAACATATACTTCTATTTCTTTATGCATCATGTCATGAAACATGATAACCATTGCTCTCTGGTAAGTTGCCCCTGCATTCTTCAGTCCTAAAGACATAACTTTATAACAAAATATTCCCCAGAGAGTAATAAAAGTTAGTTTTTCCTTATCATTAGTTTTTCCTTATCATCAGGTCATTTTAATTTGGTTATACCCTGAGAATCCATCCATTAATGAGAACATATGGAATCGAGTTGTATTATCTACTAGCACATTAATGTGATGCAGAGGGAAATCATCTTTTGGACTTGCTCGATTAATATCCCGATAATCAGTACACATCCTATCCTTTCCATCTTTCTTAGGGATAGGAACAATGTTAACTACCCAGTTTAGATACTTGTCCACTTCTAAAAAACTTGCCTCAAACTGCTTTTTTACTCCTTTTATTTTCAACAAAAGATTAGGTTTTATTTTTCTCAACTTTTGTTTTACGGGTTTACATTCTGGCCTCAATGGTAAATGATGCATAACTATGTCCGTACTCAGCCCCGGCATATCCTAATATGACCATGCAAAGACATCGATAAATTCTTTTAGCAATTTAATTATCCTTTCTTTGAGTTTCAGAGTTAAGGATGTACTAATCCTTGTTTCCTTCTTATTTTCTTCGATTTCTAGGTTTACTATTTTCACTGCTTCTTTTGAAGGTTATACAATTTTTTCATCATGTTCCATCATCCTAGTTATTTTAGGTGGAAAATACTCTTCATCTTCTTCATCAGATGTGATTTAAAAGATAGGATTATCAAAATCATACCCAGACTCAATTTCATCCAGATTTAATTCATTATTGGCATTCCTGGATAAAATGAGTATAAAGGGAAAAATTACCAAGATATAGAAATTAAGCAGAAAGTAAATGAATGAAAGTAGTAAGGACAGTTCAAGAATGGAGATGAAACATGCATTTTATTTTATTAAAAATTATTTTGAAATATTTGAAAATGTAAGCCCATGCTAACATTTTCCTAAGATATTGGGCAAAATCCTAGGAAAATAATTATTTGGATTACTTTGATTGAGATGGAAATTCATAAGCTTTTTAATTTTTTAGATCTTGTCCTGGTAGTAAGGGTGTAACCTATAAAGCTACTTTATCATGAGGCTCATTATTATTCACCATAGTTGCTATTAAATTTTCTGATATTGTCTCCACAACTCGTGGATCTCCTGCTGTCTCTGTTTCTTCATGGAAAAAACCAGCACTTCTAAAGGTTTTCCTATTGTGCTCTACTAAACATAATTATAAAGTGACACTCGCAAGTATACGAGGTTATTGTAGCAATGGTGATTGTACCAAGGTTGTCTCATAAGGAAGGTGTTGTTCATAATAGTTTGATTAAACAATTATTAAAGTTGAATGAATGTTATTGAAATGGTAAAATGTGATTAAAATTAAAAAGTAAAAGGAGTAGTATTTGTGCCAGATAAATTTAAATTCTTGGAATGGTACCTAGGGTTATAGATTAATTTAATTGAAACTTAATTCTCCATCATTCATTGATACAACCTTGTAATTTAATTTGATTCTTTTGATTAATTAGCAATTATCAATTCATTAGTTCTTATATTCATGAATTAATAACAACCAATTGCTTTGAAATTTCAAATTAATTTAACCCTAGAACTTATATTTCTAATTCATTTTTAGGGTGGTTGATTACATAGTTCCAATATCAAATCTTACCTCTCGGTCCATCATTCAATATTAAGGGATCAATAGGTGGCTAATCTATCAACCTAACATATAATCCAATATAAAAAACCAATAATAAGGTATATTAATAGAAATATCAAATCAAGTCATTCAAACAAATCTACTACAACACTAGGTGTGGGTAATTTAGCTCATCATCATTTTAAAGTAAACATTCATCCTAATATAAATCAAATCCAAATTATCCATTGAAATATTAATGTTCATAATAAAACAACAATAATCTAGAAGTGAATTAAATGAGAGAACAAGAAAACCCCTTTTGAGATGTCAAGAGTTAAACTTCTTGTTTTTTCTTCCTAGCTCAACTTGAATATGATGAAGAATTCCCAAGCTCTCTTTAAACCTTCAACCAATTGTTCCACCCTTGAAAGAATAAGTGAAAAATCTCTCAAGCTTCCAACTCTTTATAACCCTCAAAACTAAGAACAAGTTGAACCTCTCTAGCAAAAAAAAAAGTGTCTTCCAATTCCAATCAGCCCCCATATATATTCATCTCCCTCCAATTATTTTAATTCTAAGACAAAAAGAATTCCTTTTCCAACTCACCTCTCTCCCATTTGTCCCCCCTTTTTTCATTCTTAAATCTTTCATCCCATAAAACACCTCACCTTTCAACTATTAAAAAAAATCCTCTTGTCTCCAATCTTGTTTCCCAGTAAACATGTTAATAATTCAACGAAGATCACACTGACAAGGCCAAGTCAGATTTGTTTTGGTTATGTCTCTCTTTTCCCTCTTGGACATAGCCAAGTCATGAAGTCGTGTCCATTGCTGCCTTTAAAATACAATTTTCTTATTGGGAGACATGGGCAGAGACACGACCAAGTCATGAGGTCATATCTCTTACTACCTTCAATTCTTTCTTCAGGTGAGAAGTGACACGGCTAGTGACTTGGCCGTGTCACTTGCATATGTTCACTTCTGTCTCTTTTCTTTAGTTGCTCTTCAGGTGGGACATGACCAAGACTCTGGTCGTGTCATGTGATATGACCAATGGCTTGGTCGTGTCTTATGAATGTGTTCTCTTCTGGTCAAATCTTCTCAAGGACATGGCCAAGTTGGTTTTTTCATGGCACGGCCAGTGGCTTGGCCGTCTCTCTTGGGTGTGTCATTGGTTGCTTCTTTTCCTTCTTTTCTTCATGAGTTTCTTACCTTTGATGAGGGACACGGCCAGGCCAGTAAGTGTCTTGGTCATGTCTCAATGTCTTCCCACTAACTTTGGATCTAACAAGTGAATTTAAGCTCCATTTTTGTACTTCAAACTAAATCAAACACTTCAAGTAATCTTAAACACAAATTAAAGGAAAAATTAACTAAAAGCCAATATAATTACCCTAAAAATATATACATGAATGATCAAAACAATTACCCCACACTTAATCTTTTGTTTGTCCCTAAGCAAAGTTAAAATCAAAACAAAACTAAACAAGAAAAATTTAGTCAAGTTCAAGAGTTATAAGGATATATCAAGACTCCATTTTTTAAAATCCATAATCATTATCAAATTAAAAAAAAATAATACTCATGTAATTTAATGGCTTTCCATGCATAACCAATGTTATCACTCTCTTACCAACTCTTTTAATTGTTTCAATAAGGTGGTGTTTACACTCTTAACATTCGATAAAAGATTATCATCATAAGCTTGCTTATCAATCAAATTTTCACCACTAAATTTCAAGCAATCATCAATCATATGGTCTTTCATTTGGTTGTAATGGGGGCTAAGGTAAAGGCATGATATTTAGGAGTGTGAGTTATTCATTAAGTTCAAGAATAAAGTAACCAATGTACTATAGCCAGACAATCTCAAAATACTTTCCGCTCACTTAACTCTCATCATTAAAGTACTTTTTAAGAGACACCAATTTTATTTGCAAAGATCATTCCCAAACTTATTCCAACCCTACCGCAAGGAATAATAATTTCTATTATATATATTATTATTATTTTAAACTCTTTTTATTCTGGCAAATCATAATAAATAGGATTTGAATTGATTCCTATTTTAGATTTACTTAAGTAATAATATGAAGAGAAAGAAAATCTAATAAAAGACACAATAATTACAACTTGCTTATTTGCAACTTCCAACCTACTAAATTATACCCCACACTTATTTTACACAACACTATCACTTAAGCTCTTAAAATGCTCTTGACCAAATGAAAGGTTAATAGTTAAAACAAAATGGTTTAAGGCCAATGGTGTTGCTAAAAAGAAAGAAGAGGAAAAATGAAATAGGCTCAAAATTGGCGAACTAGGGTCGTATATAAGGTTGGGCTTTTTAAGCTGAAATGGGTACTCCTAATTGCCTTAATCATATTGATGTCTAATTGAAATTTTTATGTGGTCTCAAAATGAATGTCAAATCAAGTTCTAGCAATTCATCAATTAAGGATATTTACACACAAGGAATAATAAGTTGGTATCCAACTTAAGATCAATTTCCTCATAAGTTAGTAGGTAATGCAAAAAATATCCATCCAAATAAATAATAAGCATCAATTTTATCCAATTCTCAATTCATGCTTCAGAAATTAAAAGGTCATCTATCAATATTCTTATAACAATTGAACTATTCATCATTCTAAAAAATAATATAAAACAAGGTACTTCAATTAACAAAGCAGCTCAATTTAAAATAAAAACTTTGCACCCCGCACTTAAAGATTGACATTATCCCTAATGTGAAGAAACAATAATAAAACAAATGTAAGTTTAGATAGTACCTATTTTTATCATCCCCTCATGTGTTACAAATTGATACTTTCAACCTTACTTGAAACACATGCAAATTGTTCGTAAAAAGATAACATTTAAAGTAACAACTTCATAATTAAAAACATATAGTAATAATAGTAGCAAAACAACATCAAAACATAATGTACTAATTAAAACTTTAAGCAATTAATAACTAAATCCGATAATAAAGGTTTGTTCAAGAATCAAGCTAAATCTATTGTGGTGGAGGTTGTGAAGATGGTGCGCATAAGGATGGAGACTAAGAATCCTAGCCAAGTTGTTATTGATAAGCTCTAGTTGATTAAGCACTTGAGCATGATTGCGGTCCACCTTATCTTTAAGTGCTTCAATCCTGTTTATTATCTCATGATTTTCTGGAATTGGACCACCCTCATTTAAGCTCAATGAATCAGAATTGGCGTCTTCATCGACTCAGGCCTGCTTTTATCTTTCATCTCTACCACTAGGCTCATCAGAAGCCATCTCAATCCCCTCGCCCCTCTTTGTTATCATGCACATTTTCTCCAATGTCGCTATATCAAGCATATCACTGCTCAAAATTCGTTGTACTAATTTTCTCCTCATGTGTAACAACTTCATAATTAATAATATAGTAATAATAGTAGCAAAACAACATCAAAACATAATGTACTAATTAAAACTTTAAGCAATTAACAACTAAATCCGATAATAAAGGTTTGTTCAAGAATCAAGCTAAATCTATTGTGGTGGAGGTTGTGAAGATGGTGCGCATAAGGATGGAGACTAAGAATCCTAGCCAAGTTGTTTTTGATAAGCTCTAGTTGATTAAGCACTTGAGCATGATTGCGGTCCACCTTATCTTTAAGTGCTTCAATCCTGTTTATTATCTCATGATTTTCTGGAATTGGACCACCCTCATTTAAGCTCAATGAATCAGAATTGGCGTCTTCATCGACTCAGGCCTGCTTTTATCTTTCATCTCTACCACTAGGCTCATCATGAGCCATCTCAATCCCCTCGCCTCTCTTTGTTATCATGCACATTTTCTCCAATGTCGCTATATCAAGCATATCACTGCTCAAAATTCGTTGCATCTTACAAGTTTCAGGATTGAAATTTTCATTTAGAGCAAGTACCAATGTTGACAATATCCCTCCAATGCACCTTTTCTCCTATGAGCAACATTATCCAAGATATCTGCTAACCAAAATACAGTGCTAACGGGGGTAGTATGATAAACACATGACAATAAGAATAATTCATTAACCTCAACAACTCTTAGACTTTACTTCTGAGCAAAAAAATTACAAGCCATGAACCGATGTAAATACCTCAATGCGGGGCTTCCTAATTGTGTTGCCATAGTTGATTTGGCTATATACGTTCCCCCAAACCCAAGTCAGCCCACGCCGATTGTTGGTTAAAGTCCTTTGGTATTGTCTTGTACCCCTCAAGAGAAAACTCAAAAATGTCATTCAGTTGTTCTATTGACAGATTATGCTACCTCCCATTTAATTTGAAAACTAGCCTAGAGAAAAGTTTTGATTCATGTTTTTCTACCTTAAGTGAGGCAACAAATTCAAGAGTTAATTCTTTAAATTGTTTGGGTCTCAAAGTGATCAGTTTCTCCCAACTAAGGTTCTTCACATAAGTAATAAACTATCCCTAATTTGCAAGGCATTCAAAGCATCATTACTAACATACCTTGAGGAAAAGAAACCTCTTGCTTAGATTGCTGTTTATCTTGAAAAAGATGAAGAGGTTGGTGGTGGAGCTCTTCTCCTATGGTGAGAAACCATCTTGGTCCTTGGCATGTTAATCTTGATTGAAGTGGAGATTGGAGTGTTTTATTCTTGGTTTGGTGAAGAAAGCAATGAATCTTGGTGGAAAAAACTTGGGATTTGAGGTCTTGAGTAATCTTGGCCATGTGGCTATGGTGATAGAGAGAGAGGGAGAATTTTTTAGGGTTTGAAAAATGAAAAACTGGGAGAGAAGCCCGTGTTTTAAGAGTTTTAAAAGTGAGAAACAATACCAAGATTGAATTGTCTTAGCCTTGTGAGGGCACACAGCCAAGACTCTTGGTCATGCCTGCTACTGGGAGAATTGTTGTTTTCTTAAAAGAAAAATGTTGGTTGACACGGCTTGGTGACACGGCCAAGACGACTGGCAGTGTCTACTACTGGGTAGAATTGCTATTTTCTTAAAAAAATATATGTTGTTTGACACGGCAAAGACGACTAGTCGTGTCTGCTATTGGGTAGAATTGGGTCATTTTGAGAAGGTTGACATAACTTAGGGACACAGCCAAGATGACTAACCGTGTCAGAGTATGTGCAAGAGTGGGTTTCTTAGGGAAAATATCATGGGTTAAACATGACCAAGACTCTTGGTCATGTCAGCTTCTGGGTTTTATTAATTATTAATTTTTTTTCTAAATCATGTACCTCCTTCGTTTCTTGTCCTGAAACTCAACAAAAACAAAATACCTACCAGAGTACCCATTTCATTCAATTATTACACACCAAAAGTGAAAATTGAAATTTCAAAATATGAAAATTTAAATATGAAAAGAAATACAAACCGATGGGTTGCCTCCCATTGAGTGCTTCTTTAACGTTGTGTAACTGGACAATGTTGCATCACTCTTCAATAAATATCATACTTTCTATAGTTTTTGCAACTTCGAGCACCTCCAAATAGGGTTTCACCCTTTGTCCATTTACTTTAAACGTCTCGTTGGTTTGTAAATTTAACAGTTCAACAACTCCGTATGAAAATATTTCAATTACTTGAAAGGGCCTACTGGAACGAGACTTTAATTTTCTGAGAAATAACTGCATTCTTGAATAAAACAAAAGGACTTTCATTCCCAGTTCAAAGGTTTTTCTAAGGATCATTTTGTCATGCATACCTTTTGCTTTCTCCTTATAGATCCTTGCACTCTCATACGCCTCATTCCTAAGCTCATCAAGCTCAAAATTTTGGAACATCCTTTGCTCTTTTTCTCCATCCAAGGCCATATTCGTATCCTTGATTGGCCAATAAGCTTTGTGCTCTAATTCCACCGGTAGGTGGCAAGCCTTGCCAAAGATCAATCTATATGGGCTCATTCTTAAAAGTGTTTTGAGCCCCATTCGGTATGACCATAGTGCTTTTGAAAGACGGATTACCTAATCCTTCCTCGTTGTGTTCACTATTTTCTCTATGATCCCTTTTATATGCTTGTTGGATGTCTCAACTTGGTTGGATGTTTTGGGATGATATGGGGTTGCCAACTTATATTAGATGCCCATCTTGGTCATCAAATTTTCAAACCATTTATTGCAAAAGTGGCTTCCTCCATCACTTACGATTGCCTTGGAGGTTCCAAACCTACTTAAAATATTATCCTTCAAGAATTTCAAAATAACATTAGCATCATTAGTCCTAGTGGGGATTGCCTCAACCCACTTTGACACATAATCAACAACAAGAAGGATATATTCAAAGCCAAATGACTTGGGAAGTGGCCCTATGAAGTCTATTTCCCATACATCAAAAATTTCCACCACAACAAAAATATTGAGGGGCATGTCATTTCTCTTACTGATATTTCCTACTCTTTGGCATCTATCACATCTCATGAAAAAATTATAAGCATCTTTGAAAAGAGTAGGCTAATACAAACCACTTTGAAGAACCTTCTCGGCGGTCTTCTTTCCTCTGAAATGCCCTCCATAATACATGTTATTGCAAAATGCAACACTTGTGATTGCTCTTCTTTTGGCACGCATCTTCTGATAATTTCATTCCTGCTGATTCTAAGCAAATATGGCTCGACCTAAAAAAAATACTTACAGGAATGAAGAAATCTTTTCCTTGCCTGAAAATTCAATTCTTTTCTCACAACACCACAAGAGAGATAGTTAGCGATATCATCATACCAGGGTGCTTGAGTTAAAGCAAACAAGTGTTCATCTGGAAATGTTTCAAAAGCATTTTCACAAGCAATTTCTTTATCATGATCATGGGAATTCAATCTAGAAAGGTGACCGGCTATTACATTCTCACTTCCCTTCCTGTCTTTAATTTCAACATCAAATTCATACAACATCAAAACTCATCTAATGAGCCTAGGTTTAGCTTATGGTTTAGTCAATAGGTATTTCAAGGTCATATGGTCGAAATATACTATGACTTTAGAACCTATCAAATAAGATCTAAACTTGTCGAGTGCAAAAATAATAGCTAACATTTCTCTTTCAGTGATTGTGTAATTCACTTGTGCATCATTTAAAGACAAACTTGCATAATAAATTACAGATATTAATTTGTTCACCCTTTGGCCCAAAATAGATCAAATGGCATAATTTGATGCATCACACATGATTTCAAATGGAAAATCCCAATTTGGGGCAACAATTATAGAGGCAAAAGTTAAATTTTTCTTTAAAATTTTAAATGCTTCTAAGCACTTTCATAAAAAATAAATGGGACATCTTTTCCAAGTAAATTGTACAGAGGATGTGAAATTTTAGAAAAATTTTGTATGAATCTCCTATAAAAGCCAGCGTGTCCCAAAAAACTTCTAATCCCTCTAACCGATGTGGGGGGTGGTAGATTTATAATTAAATCAAACTTAGCTTTGTCAACTTCAATCCTCTTATGGGAAACTACATGTCCTAAAATAATGCCATGATCAACCATAAAGTGACTCTTTTCCCATCCATAAATACCTCAATGCACTTATCCAACATGTTGGAGAAAATGGAAAGCATACATCTTTGAAACATCCCTGGTGCATTGCAAAGTCCAAATGGCATCCTCCAAAAGGCAAATGTCCCAAAGTGACAAGTAAAAGTCATCTTTGGTTGATCCTCCAGTGCTATGAGAACTTGGTAGTAACCTGAAAGACCATCAAGAAAATAGTAAAAAATATGACAAGATAATCTATCAAGCATCTGATCAATAAATGGTAAGGGATAATGATCTTTCTTGGTGATATTATTTAATTTCATATAATCTATGCACATTCGCCACCTTGTTTGAGTTCGTCTAGGTACCAACTCCCCCATCTCTTTTTGGACTATAGTCAACTCAGCTTTCTTTGGCACTATATGAACGGGACTAACCCACTCGCTATCAACTATTGGGTAGATCATCCCCTCATCCAGGAGCTTGAGAACCTCCTTCTTGACCATTTCACTCATATTTGGGTTAAGCCTCCTTTGAGCTTCTCTAACCGGTTTAGCTTCCTCTTCTAAAACTATCTTATGCATATACATAGAGGGACTAATTCTCTTGATATCGCTCAACCCCCAACCAATGGCTCTCTTGAATTTTTTCAACATTTTTACAAGTTTATCTTCATCATCCCTTTTAAGAATTGCAGAAATTATTACTGGTTAGGTATTGTTCTTCCTAAGAAATACATACTTCAAATGTGATGGGAGTTCTTTGAGTTCAACCACTTTTGGTTGAGTCTCCTCTTCCTCAATTTCAAGTCCCTTCTCATTACTTTCATGATCTAACACGGACTTGCATTCTTAAATTTTCGCATCAAAAATCTGGATCTCTTCACCCAAAGTAAATTTGACCTCTAACTTGTCTTCACTATTTTTCTACAAGAAAACTTCTTCAACAACATGATTAGTAAGATCAATAAATGAGCAATCTTCATATACAATAGTAGTGGGGATATTGGAAGTGTTAAAAATTAAAAATCCTACAGATTGTCCTAAAACAATCATGGTTAATTTTCCATATTTAACATCAATCAAGATATTAGTTGTGGCCATAAAAGGCCTCCCTAATAAAATTATATGTTCTGAATCCCTAGTGATTTCTTCTCCCATATCCAAGACAATAAAATCAATAGGAACAATCAAACCACCTGCTTTAACTAGGACATCCTCTATGATCCCCTTGGGGTATCTAAGAGTTCTATCCACAAGGTACAAAACCATTTTAGTTGGTTTAAGTTCCCCTAGCTCCAACTTCAAATAAATGGAATATGGCATCAAGTTTATACTAGCTCCTAGATCACACATGCCAATGGTTTCCTTCCCATTCCCTATAGAGATATTCACTATAAAACTTCCAGGATCCTTTAGCTTAGGAGGTAATTTGTGTTATAAAACAACACATGTTACTTTTGAAACTATCACCTTCTCATTCAACTCATACCTTTTCTTTTTAGTGTTAAGATCCTTAAAGAATTTGGCATAAGATGACATATATTTAATCACCTAAAGTAAGGGAAAGTTAATACTTACCTTTGAGAGCATGTTATAAATTTCAGAAAATTGTTTATCATACTTCTCATTTTTTAACCTGCTTAGAAAAGGAATTAGTTGTTTGTAAGGATTTAGAGATTTGTGCAGCTTTGGTGAAGAGGATGTCTCCTCACTATCCTCCTTTGACTCACTTGGTTGATCTTTGCCTTCTTGCATTTCCTCGCCATTTTCTTGAATTTCACCAGCATCCAAAGAATCACCAATTTTATTATCAATTATCTCACCACTTCTTAAGACTGTGATTGCCTTGGCTTGCTCTGGTTAGCATGGAAATTTCCTTTTTTCATTAGCTTGAAGTTGATTAGCTAGTTTCCCCACTTGAGTCTCCACTTTCTTAAGTGATGCTTCCAAAGAGTTAAACCGTTTGTTATTCACCTCTTGATTTTGAGTGCTTATTTGAATGAAAGCATTCAAATTGTCTTCAAGTGAAGGTTTCTTAACTTGCTCTTTTCTTAAAGTTTGCCCTTGAAATTGGGGACCTCTTTGATAAGGTTGGAAGGTTTATTGAGGTGGAACATGTTGTTGATTCTTCCATGAAAAATTTAGGTGATTCCTCCTACCGGGGTTGTAAGAATTTGAGTATAGGTCATTTCTACCCCTTTGTTGGAAACCTTCAAAGGCCTATACTTGCTCTTGACTTGGCATGGGTATGCTTCCTCTTGCATTTAGCATCTTAACTTATCTTGTTAATTCTGTTAACTGCCTTGCTATTTCAGAATTTGAGTTCAACTCGTATGCTCCTTGTAGACCCTTAATTTTTTACCCAGTCCGGTCCAATATGTTTTATTTAGTCCAAAATGATTTTTGTGTTGTCTAATTGGTCCAAAATAATTTTTGTTATCTTAATTAAATAATTTTTGCTTTAGTATCTAATTTTTATTAATAAAAAATAAAAATAAACAAATAAAAGTCAAAAAAATAAAAATAAACATAAAAATCGGAGTCAGAGTCGGAAAAATCGGCGACTAAAAAATCGTCACGCGGGCCAGGATGGATGTGAAGTATATTAAATGTGTTAAAAACGAAAGTGGAAGAGATGTCACATTGGGAATGTGACCAGGATGGATGTGAAGTGTTATTATAGTCAGAATATATATATATATATATATTTGTAATGTGAATAAATACTTTACATCATATTATGAAGATGACCTAGGAATATGTATATGGTATCATTATGAAGTTAATGATATGGAAAATGATGTTGTATGTATTACGTGGACCTAAGAGAGATTAGGTCTTGAATTGTGTAAAGCTAGATAGATTATATGATGGAAGTAAGTATGGAATGGACTTGAGTAATATTGGATAGTGGAAATTGTTATGGTGAGCATTGAACTTGATGATTATATGATATTTAGAGTCCCAAAGTATTTACATATGGGAAGTTTTATATAATTATATATTATAAGAGATTGTAAATGGATTACAAATGAAGTGACAAATAGAAATTGTATAGGAGTTGCAGATGATTGAATGTGTATATAGTAATATTGTTGAAACATGACTAAAGTTGATAAAGATCATTTATTCGAGTGCAAATTGGTTTGAAATAGAATTGGAATGTGATAACTTCTGATATAGCAAAAATGCAAAGAAGGAATATGTAATTCTTGAAATATACCTTAGCCTTGTATTTGTATAGATTGAGAATAAAATTATGAGAAGAACAGTATTGATTTGAAAGTCCCAGGCTTGAGTATTAATCCCTTAAAGCCATGTGTTTTGTTCAGTATATTTGATCTGTTAATTTGTTATTCATGGATTTGGATCTTAGATAAAATGATTGCAATACAGATTTGGTGAGATTGAAAATTTTGTTTGAGAAGTATAGTTAAAAGTTATGATGGATAAAGTTGTACTTTATCATTTTATGTTAAAAATTTGGTTATAATTGTGAAGCTTAAGAGAGGAAAGAGAAATTATGGAAATGTTTTGAGTTATGGATGATATGACAATAAGGTAATCAAAATAAATATAACAATGAAATAGAATGAGAGGAGATATAAAAAAAATTATAAAATATGACTGAAAGTTATATTGAATATGTTTATGAAGTATAATGAGTAAATGAATGAATTATAGATAGTAAATATGGTATAAAATGTTTATGAGAATTGGTGGGAATTATAATAAGATGATAGAGAATAAATTATGTGTATATTAAAAGATAATTTAAAGTGATTTGTTATCATGATAATTTGATTGAATATGGATCAGAAGAGATCCGGAATTGTATATATGTTTACCCTAATGGAATTAGGTTATATATATATATGAATATTGTGAAATTTCATGATGAGTTTGAATAAATTAATTGTTGGTTGGAGCTGAACAAGATTGGAATGTGGATATATTGTGACAGATAGATCAATGGATTTAGATTTGGCTAAGATTATGAATCATTATTGAGATTTAATGTGTATAGTTGTACCAAGAGTGTAATTATTTACATGGTAATATATATAATGTAAAATTTTTAAAGTGTGATTGGATGAATGAATGGAATTATAGTAGTTGTAAATCATGAGAAAAAGGGAAAAAGATTGGTTATTTATAAAATAAGTTGAAAGGTAATGTATTAATATGTAAGTTAAGTGAAAAGCATGCTAAAGAAATAACTTCATTTATGGAAAAATCAGGATTTTGTTATCTATTAAGGGTGATAAATGTCTTTTTAGACAGTGATTGTAATGATGGGATAATTAATGCTCAGATATAAGTCAATGGTTTTTAAGGTTAAAGTTAAGAGAGTAATTACAAAGAAGTTAATATATATATATATTAAATATAAAGATTGGATGAAGTATAAGTGTACTATAAAATGATATGATTCTTGTATCAAGATATTAATAAGTAATGTAATAAGATCTTTTGAATGTTTGATCAAGGAAGTAATAAGATCTATAAATGTATAGAATGATGAGTTATGGAATGTAGAGAAGATTTGATTCTAAAGGGGAGAGTTGAAGTTATATAATTTGATGACATAATAACTTAAGCATATAATTAATTTCATATGGAAGTGAAGATAGTATTTTCTTATGAATGGATTGTTATGGTACTAATAATTTCGAGGATGAAATTATTTAAGGGGGAGAGAATTGTAATACCCCAATGTATGCCCTAGAAGTTTTGATTATGTTGGTTTAAAATTTAATTGAATGTATATGATATGTGATAAGAAAAGAAATTTGAAAAGGATGTTTATGTATATGTGTTTTGGGAAAGAAAAGAGGGTTTAGAGAGAAATGTATATGTAGTTTATATGGTAATATATATAACATATAAGTTGGTCAAAAGGGAGAGTCAATGCAAGAAGATATTTTCATTTATGATATGTGAAATTACTATAAAGGACATGTGAGTTAAAAGAGAGCTAAAGTAAATGGTTAAGGGCATTGGGGTAATTTTCTTTTGGAAAATCTCTTGGTGGAGATTAAAAGAAGGAAAGAAAGGTTGACTTGTTATTTCTTTTCTTTGCTTGAAGTGGTGGCCGGCTATCCAAAGAGAAGAGAGAGCAATTGAAGTGTTTTGGTTTCTAACATCAAGATTGAAGGGAGAATCAAGGAATTAAGTTGAAGATTTGTGGAATTCAACAACTTTGGTAAGTTCTTTTCCTTGATTTCTTCTATTCTTTTGAAGTGGTGTTTTAAGTGAATTAGGGTTTGTTGATTTGATGATTAAATCTGTTTGTGATGTGTTTATAAGTTTTAAAATGGATTGTGAGTTATAAGATTGAATTGGTGTGGGTTTGGTTTTGAATATGGTAAGTTAAGTGGAAGATCAAGAGTGGAATTTGGTTTTAGGATTTTGAGATGGTTTGTGTTTAAATGTAATATTAATGTATTGTGAAGTGATTCTTGTGATGAATATGTGTTTAGAACATTGATTATATTCATTTGAAACAAGTTATATAGTGTATATTGTGATTGAGTGCAATTAGAGGAGAGTTGTGCATGTTAGGGTTTTAAAAGTATGGAGAGACACGGCCAATTCATGAGAGACACGGCCATGTCATGGAAATTTTGGACGTGTTGGATTGATTTTTGAGAGACACGGCCGTGTCCCATGCCAGTGTTTGTTACTGCCAAAATTAAGTTGAGAGACACGGCCACAAGCTTGGCCGTGTCCCTTGCCCGTGTTGCCTACTGTCAATTGAGGTTGAGAGACACGGCCACAAGCTTGGCCGTGTCCCTCAAGTGGTGCTGCCCGTGTCCCTCAAATATGTTGGTTAATGTTTCTATTCTTTGTTCTTTTTGTATGGTTTTGATTCTTCAAAGGTATTTTGGTACCTAAACCTAAACATAAACACTTTAAACATGTCTAAAACAAAGAATGCCCTAATCAAATGTGTGTGGATGATTCTAAACCTATGAATAATGATCTTTGGATTAGGTTTTGAAGAGATTGTGTTGCATTAACCTAAATGTGGAGAATTCTTGGAGAAAGGAAATGTATAGATTGATGGGAATAGTTCTTGAGGTAAGTACTAATACATATGATTGTATTTATTTACATGATTTAAGGCTTAACACATTTGTTTGCAAATGTGTTAAGGGGTTTACTATATTGTTAATATAATTTGACAAAGGTGATGATTGAATGATGTGAAGATCATTAAAAAGGTAAGCATAAACCCTATTTGATTGTATATCCTTATATGTCTTTGAACCTTAACACATTTGGATGAATGTGTTAAATACTCTATTATATTGTGGATGTAAATGAATAATGTAAATTGCTGTATATATATATATATATATATAAAGGATGAAATATGAAATGGGAAAGATAGGAAGAAATGAGGATCATTCTTAAGGTATGTGCAATTTGTTATGATAAATGCTCTAATAATGAATGGTGTTAGTGTGTTTTGAGAAATGATGAAATGTTATGTTATATGCATTGTGAATCTTGTGAATGACAATGTATTATATGAATAATATACTTTGAAATGTTATATCAATGATGCTATATGTATCATATGGATTGAGATATGATATGTTGTGAAGCCATTGTAATTGGCCATGATAATTCAAATGTGATATGAAGCCATTGTGATTGGCTATGACAATTCAATTGAGATATGTGAGGCATGTTTGCCTAAATGATGATGAGAAATTGTGAATGATATTGATGATGAAATGATCAATGAATTATGTGTCTAATATGTTATTCATTTTCAGAGTTTTGTTGTTGGTGGCATGCCTAATAGTAACAATCTCTTGAAGTTAGGTTGGACTTGATCCTTGAAGCCAAGTTGGGTTGAAGTTTAACATGTTTTACTCCCCTTGAAGCTTGGTTGGGTCTAGCCCTTGAAGCCTAATTGAGATGTTACAAACCTTGAAGCTAGGTTGGATTGGTTCTTGAAGCCAAGTTGGGTTGATACTTAGCATGCTTTGTTCCCCTTGAAGCTTGGTTGAACCTAATCCTTGAAGCCTAGTTGGGATAATGATAAATGTGATAATTAAACCAAAGCATTAACTCTGAAAGTCGAATGGCATATTAGTGTTTTGGGCCCGAGTCTGTCTTTGTTGCCAATGTGAAATACAAGTGTTGAAATAAATGAGATCTATGGTGGATTCCATTGGAAATGTGATTCATAATTGGTATGATATGTAATGTGTGTATTGAAATATTGATTGTGAGTATTAATAATGAATCATGATTGGTGAATTGTGAATAAGATAATGTTATGAAGTGTGATATGTAAATGAATTGTGGTTGATGATAATGGTTGTCTTCATTGGAAACGTGATTCATGATGGGTATGATATGTAATGGGTGTATTAATATATTGATTTTGAGTATTGGTGATGCATTGGGATTGGTGATAATATTATGTATATATGTACATCATATATGAAATTAGCTAGGATATATGAAAGATGCAATTAAAAAGAAAAAAAAATATGATAAGAACTAATTATACATTGAATTGATATATAGCTATAGATTAATACTTCTATACTATATGTTTATATTTTATATTTGGACTACTAAGCTCTCGGGCTTAGCGCGGGTGTGTATTCGCGCAGGTGAATAGGTGGAAGATATGAAGTCTTTCGTTATGCCACAAGAAGAGTAAAAGTTTATCGAGACCAACTAGAGGGTGATGCATACATGTATAACTTTTAATTTTGATGTATTTCTGATGAGAGAGTATTTATATGTAAAAATGAAGTTTTGATAAAGATAATAATTGTGTAAATGTTATTTAAATTAACGTATTATGGTTTAAACTCTGTTACAGGTTTTTAAAAGGTAACGAAAAGTAGCATCCTTATACTTTATATACTCACTGTATGTATACTAGGTATATGTATAGTACTTATATAGGGTATCGGAGTGTTGCACTAATCCTTTAAAACTTAAAAAACCATAAAAACACAAATATTTTAAATTCACACGGTGAGCTTGAAACCATAAATCAAAAGTGTTTTAAAGTGTCCAACCCCTAGTTTCATGATTTCTCCATTCAAACATTAATTTGGTTAATCAAATAACTTTATCAACCTTTTAAAACATAAAACCCTAATCTATTTTAATTCTCTTAAAAAGTCACAGTAGCCTAATTCCATAAAATCTAAAACCTTAAACACATGTAATAAAGAGCCTTAAATGGAAACAGTAGCTTTTTATTTGCCTTATTCAATTCTATATTTGATTATGCTTTGATTTATTTTATATGCTTTAATTTATTTAACTTTAATACTTGGTTTATTTAATTTATCGTGGATCGATGTTTACTTTCTATTTAATACCTTTGATGAATGATTTGTTTATGATGAATGGTTATTTACTTTTATCAACTTATTTAGACTTCCAAATGTTGTAAGAGGTATGTTTCCACTTGGTGGGTACCTCATTAGTTAAATATCATGTAATTTAATTTGCTTTTCTACTTTAGAACCAATGTAAAGGGCATGTTTCTACCTTTCGGTGGGTGTCCTATCTAGGCATGTGATGTAAGGACATGTTTCCATCTTCAGATGGGTGTCCATTTATTTGTTTTGTTTTGTTTGGACATTGCTTTGATTTTAATGTAATGATGCTTTCTTTTTATAGTGTGTAGTATGGATAATGTTATTATATTTAAGAATTTTATAATACTAAGACCTGTAAAGGAGGCCGGTTCCAATGAACCGGGCGTTGTGGGGGTGCTGGGCCATTTCTCACCTTCCCCACATGTACCCAACTTTTCAAACTCATTAGGGGGTTGGGGATTCCTTAGGAATCGAGTCATCAACCCCTTTTTTTTTCTCGACCCATCCGGGTGGAGACTCCATTTTCTCCGGACTTGGATCCGTGTTCTCTAAGGCCCCGAGCCTGAAGTCGCAAGAACCATTCCACCGGGAGTGGGGGCGAAAATCCCGGCTCATAGTGGCGACTCCACTGGGGATAAGAGAAGTTGATTCCGTTGGTCTTTATATTATTCTATTCTTTCTTATAACGATATTATCCATTGCATCATCTTAGATTGCATCGTGTGCGTGAGTTAGGACGCCCGCGTTACCCGTGTTATGTTATGTAAGGGATACCATACTTTCACTCAAGGTATGGAGATTGAGCATGGCATAACCACTC
Organism: Garcia nutans; assembly: GCA_947685225.1. Taxonomy (NCBI): domain Eukaryota; kingdom Viridiplantae; phylum Streptophyta; class Magnoliopsida; order Malpighiales; family Euphorbiaceae; genus Garcia; species Garcia nutans. The sequence continues at coordinate 20,947,217 of CANTUV010000007.1, read as the reverse complement.
ATAGCCTCGTACCCTTTAGTATATACTTGCTATGGGAACCTAAGCCTTTTAACCCAAAGACTAAAGCTCATATAATTGGCCTAGTTACTTTCCTTAAGTTTTACACCAAATGCATGTTGTTTGACTATGGTTAGTTTATCTTAGTCTAAATAATGGCTTATTTGGTTTGTTCTTTTTCTAATATGACCTAAGTATATTGTAAGCTTAAAATAAACTTTTCTTTAAAGTCCAAAAGACCAAAGCTATGTTCAAAAATTTTTTTTTTCTTTCAAGTTGGTCTTTGGACATAAGACTTTTCTAAAAACAAATCAAAAATTCTTTGGCCCATGGCCCAATTACTAAGCCCAAAATCCATTTTTCTAAAATCTTTTACAATGGGCTTAGAAACAAAACTATTTTCTTACAAAGAGCTTGCAAAATATTTTAGGTCAATTATGAAATACTAGAAATCAATTGTGAGCCTAGTTTACGCTAAGAATAAATTAATCATGGGCTTATTTTTGGCATGAATCATTAGTTACCTTTTTTCAAGTGAGAAATCTATCTATAATAAACCTCTTAATTTCGTTTTAATCCAATATAGCAGCATAAAAGCTACTATAGTTGGTTAAATGGATTAAAACCTAATTAATAGGAATTATCATGGATTGATTTCCATTTTCAAAAATATAACTATTGGTTGAAACGTCCGAGGGAATTATTTGAAAACAAGATACCCCATGTTGGTATTTTGTTAACCATATACCTAGGAAAAGAGACTCGCCATTCGTGTGTGGATGTTATAAGGTTGGAAGGAACGTCCTATTTATCCTTATTTGTTGATTGTTTGTGCATACATGCATACATGCATACATTTGCATCTCATATCATTGATCCTCTCTGGCTCACAGCCCTGGATTATGATAGTTCTAAAGCTTACAACAATCTGACCTACGCCGGAGATGAAGTATCTAGCAACGACTCAATCACTTGCTCACCAAAAAAAATGGAGCCCGAACAAATTCAAAGGATGGTGGATGAGGCCCTCAATGCCAAAATGGAAGAAATAAAATAGGCCCTAGCTGAGACCATGAAGAACCAATTGACTGCAATCTTAGAGAATCATGCCGAGGCATTTGCTAGCACTAAGAAACCAAAGGACAATGGGAAGACTAAAGTTAGTGAAGTGGTTTATGATGATGAAAAGGTGATCATTGATGATGATGATGATTGGGCTTAATACTACCAAGATGTTCAAGAAAATAAGAAAGAACCGAAGGCTGTTGAGAAGGCAACTATTGAAAAGACCGAGACTTCTGATGTTGAAAAGATGATTGCTGATTTAGAAAAGAAATTTGAGAAGAAGCTGAAAACCGAAGAGATGTCTGAGATCGACAAATTATTTGAACTAGATGAAGAAGTTCCATACAAATTCAAGATGCCATCCTTTGCTAGATACAATGGTATTGGAAATTCTCATCTCCATGTGAAGCAGTATATCATTGCTATGCAGTCTGCCCGAGCTACTAAGGCTCAAACTCTAAGGTACTTCGTGCTCTCATTGGATCCTGTTGTCCAAAATTGGTTCAATACCTTAGATGATGGAACACAAAAGAATTGGGATTTGTTGTACAAGGCCTTTATCCAGCAATATGGGTATAATATCGAGTTGGAGGTTACCTTAATGGAAGTGGAGTCCATAAGGCAAAGGCCAAATGAGAATTTTGTGGACTATGTGAAGCGATGGAGAAACAAGGCTGCTTTGCTCAAGAAAAGGCCCGATGAATCTGATCAAATAAGGATGATCGTGAGAGGTGTCTTGCCCAATCTCCATGAAAGGATGTCTCACACCCTTATAAGGGATTTCAAAGATCTTCTCCAAGCTGGTTTGCAAATTGAAGAGTGGGAAAGAGAGAAGAATCGTTTTTCCATAAGAAGGACTGAGAAAGGGAATTACCAACCTAGTAATCAAAGCATGCAAAAAGAAGTTGATATTAATGTAACCGTTCAAGGAAATAAAAGACAAATTTCAAATATGGGGAAGCCTCTATCTTGGGTTTTTAGCAAGCTGCAAAAGAAAGGGTTGTTATAACGTTAGCTCCTCGGCCTTTACATAATCCATTGCCACCAAACTTCAATGCCGAGGCCTTCTGTCAATTTCATCAAATGCGAGGACATGAAATAGATAAATGTGCTCGTCTAAGGCATGAGATCCAAGACCTAATCGATAGTGGCAAGCTACCTGAGCCGGATAAGCCCAATACCAAGAACAAACCTTTTGCCTAAATTTGGAAGAGTGCCACCACCGGCAACCTTTATGGTGGGAAAAGGATTGGAAGAAGATTTTGTTTTATCCTCTTTTTAAGATGGGGATATTGAAGATGTGAAAGGAAAAGAAGCCTAACTCAATGAACTTTCCTTAGCTTGAATGTTGCTTTTCAATTTTACTTTCTTTAATTGGAACTATCGTGTTTTTCAAATTTAAAGTTGCTTGAATAAATTACTTTCATCAAAATTTTTGTTGGTCTTTGTTCTTTTTAGTGCTCAACCAATGAGGAATCTAGCTTGATAATTCATGAATTAATATATTTATGCATTATGACTTGAATGACTTTACTAGATGAGGGAATTACTCTATAGCATTGAGTTGTGTATGCTTACTTAGAGAGGGCTCCTGTATAATTACCTTTGTCTAAGTCCTAGTCAGTCTTAGAACATGCTTTGACAAACTTTCAAGGCAAAATTGAACTCTGCTTATTTAAGAGAGAAATGATCTAGGCATAGTTTGGTTAGCCAACAACTAGTATCCACCCAATTAAATATCAATCCCTAGTTGTCCCTTTGAGCCTTCATAAAATTTTAGCTTTCTTTTCATTGGCTTACAAACCCCAATAACCTACCTCGAGTTGTTGTGATACTTTTGACAAGTCTTATGATCACTAAGATGAAGAGGCAAGAAGATCAAAGAAAGCAATGATTAGTCAAGATTATGAGGATAGTTGAAGTTTTCAAGACCATATGGATAGTTGAAGTTCACTTAATATCTCTAATATATCAAGACAACATTAGAGTAACAAATGATTTATCCCTGTTAAAGAAGATCTATGTTACTCCACTCATCCATTATTGGAAGCCCAAGTCGGTACAAACAAGACAACTCTGTTTGAGCTAGAACAAAAAAAAAACCAAAAAAAGAGAAGAAAACAAAACAAAAAAGACAAAAGAAAAGAAAAAGAAAGCAAAAAAAAGAAGAAAAAAAGAAAAAGAAGAAAAAAAGAAGAAAACAAAAGGAAAAAACAAAAAGAAAAAAAATAAAACCCAAAAAAAAAAGGTTCAAAAAGCCAACTGAGTTCTCTTTTACTTAAAGCAGTAAAAGGCTTACATTTGGTTCATAAAGACATTTTTAACTTGAATTGGTCCAACCCAACCAAAGAATCAATCAAAATCAAAGAAAAGGAGAAAGACCATTCAGTTCTTGAAAGTTTTGCACTTGACAGTCCTATAAGGAAGAAGGACAAAATGATAAAAGGAAGGGAAGAGTAAGAAAAATTAGGAAAGAAAAGGGAAAAGAAGAAAAGAAACGAATTTGGGTCTTAAATTTTTTGCAAGGGCAAAGATTGTCCTAATCAAGATCCAGATTAATGCCAAGAAGATAGAAGGAATTTAGAATCTAGAGAGATTGCTCCCAATTGTTTAAAGTTCCAACAAGAAATTTGTAGTGTGAAGGTTTGTCCTTTGTGTCACACCAGCTCCAATATCAAAATGGCCTTCATTTAACCCATGTCCCTCATAGACCCCATTTCAAGCCTATCAAAGACATGTTGATCTCTCTTAGTAGGTAGAGTCTATTAGTGGAGATAGTTTGGATGAGCATGCATATGAGATAGACAATATTTAAACTCAATGAGATCTTTGGCCAAGTAATGTGTATGTGTCTATCTGAAGTGCAACAATTCTTGCTTAAATAGAAATAATTCCTGAGTTTAGTATGGTAACTAGGGTTGTCATGTTATAGATATGTTAATTTGGAAAAATCAAGTCCTGAAGTATATTGACATTAATTTGGCAAAGCCAACATTTGATTTCAAAAAAAATATATTGTCATACAAAGCCTTCAAGTTAAGGGGAGTATGTTGAACCTCCAAAGGACACATTGGGCAAAGGAAATGATTATTGGCAAGGTCATGAAGGAGCTGCCAACAGACATACTGAAATATAGTTGGAAATGGATGCATCCCTGACTCTGCTGCTTAAGGGTCTCCACCACTCATGTTCTCAACATCTAGAAGATAAAAGCCACAAATGCAAAGCGTTCGATCATTCCAATGCAAGACTTGAACAAGCGTCAAAACGGAACCAATGAGAACACTTCTATTGATTGCCTCGGTCTGTGAGTCGATGGAATAACTGTAAGTATTATTCATGCATATCATGCATACATGAGCATATCACATCGCACTTTCTTGTCTTGTATTATCTATTCTTTATCAAGGTGAACAGCAAACACTCTGTGAAGTGAAGAATCAAAAGAAGATGTCAAATCAGGGGGGCATGGAAAGGCCATTGCTTGAGAAAGCTCCAGTAATTTTGCAAAGAGAAGAATTATGTGCTTGTGCGAAGAACTAGACGGCAAAAACATCAATGAAAGCTTGCATGGATAAAATCTTTGGTTTGAGCCTACACAGGGGGCAAAGTTTCTCCTTTTCAATTTTTTGAGTTTATATACCAAATATTTTTAAACTCACTTACAAATATTTTGCCACACAGGGGGGTAAGGAGAGGATATAAGGTTCAATTAAAATAGCTAAATCTTTGCAAAAAGGAAGAACAAAAGAATGGAACATTAGAACTGTCAAAAGAATGAAGATGCAAAAGACAGAAGACCAATCCAGCTAAAAGAGCTGAAGCCAAGGTAAAGACCCGACCTCCAATGGATAAAGACCCATGTTTCAAGGGTAAAGACCCAATCTCAAAGGATGAAGATCATTTGCAAGGGTGAGACCCGATCTCAAAGGATGAAGATCCATTTTTCAAGGGTAAAGACCCGATCTTCAAGGATGAAGATCCATTTTTCAAGGGTAAAGACCCGATCTCCAAGGATGAAGATCCATTTTTTTTAAGGGTAAAGACTCGATGTCAAAAGATGAAGATTCATTTTCAAGGATGAAGACCCAATCTCAAAGGATGAAGATCCATTCTGAGGGTGAAGAATCACAATGCATAGAACAGCTGAGCAGTCAGACTTCTCACCTAAAAGGTTAGTCAAACTCATTCTCGGGTCCAAGTACCCAATCTCGGGTCTAAATACTCAAATCAAATTCAAATCTCGGGTCCAAGTACCCAAATTCGATTCAGGATCGAGTATCCAAATCCAGTTAGGATTGAGTATCCAAATCGAGTTTAGGATCGTGTATCCGAACCCAATTACGATCGAGTATCCCAATCCAGTTTAGGATCAAGTATCCAAAGCCAATTTAAGATCGAGTATCTCAATCCAACTTAGGATCGAGTGTCCAAGTCCAGTTAGGATCGAGTATCCCAATCCAATTTAGGATCGAGTATCCAAATCCAATTTAGGATCGAGTATCCCAATCAAGTTTAGGATTGAGTATCCAAAGCCAATTTAGGATCGAGTATCTCAATCAAACTTAGGATCGAGTATCCAAGTCCAGTTAGGATCGAGTATCCCAATCCAATTTAGGATCGAGTATCCAAATCCAGTTTAGATCGAGTATCCCAATCTAATTTAAGATCGAGTATCCAAATCCAGTTAGGATCGAGTATCCCAATCCAGTTTAGGATTGAGTATCCAAACCTTTCGGGTACAGAACCCAAATCTTCCTTAGGTCCAGAACCTAGAATTATCCTTGAGTCCAGAACTCGAACCGGGTCCAAAACCCAAATTTTGCTTTAGGTCCAGAACCTAGAATCATCCTTGAGTCCAGAACTCGAACCGGGTCCAGAATCCAAATTTTCCTTAGGTCCAGAACCTAGAATCATCCTTGAGTCCATAACTCGAACCAGGTCCAGAACCCAAATTTTTCTTAGGTCAAGAACCTAGAATTATCCTTTAGTCCAGAACTAGAACCGAGTCCAGAACCTAAATTTTCCTTAGGTCTAGAACCTAGAATTTATCCTTGAGTCCAGAACTCAAACCGGGTCCAGAACCCAAATTTTCCTTAGGTCTAGAACCTAGAATTTATCCTTGAGTCCAGAATTCTAGCCGGGTCCAGAACCCAAAACCTCAACCATCTCAAAAATTAAGTCTTATTGCTTTTCACTCTCTTTCACTACAGTTTCAGATCATTCAAGCAGGGGGCAAACTGTAGACCCTTAATTTTTTACCAAGTCCGGTCCAATATGTTTTATTTAGTCCAAAATAATTTTTGCATTATCTAATTGGTCCAAAATAATTTTTGTTATCTTAATTAAATAATTTTTGCTTTAGTATCTAATTTTTATTAATAAAAAATAAAAATAAACAAATAAAAGTCAAAAAATAAAAATAAAAAAAATCGGCGACGAAAAAATCATCGCGCGGGCCCGTGGGCATTTCGCCGGCAGGAAAATCCTACAGGCGAAATGGTTGGCCGCAGGAATTTCCTGTAGACGACGCCCGCTCCTCTCTCAACTGCGGCAGATTTTTTTGCCAGCGCATTTTTCCCTGCGGTAATTTTTTTCGACACCGCAATTTTTCCGACGCAAATTTTTCAAAACCTAATTCAATTAGGTTTCGGTTTCCTTTTCTTATCAATATTACTTGCTGTGATTAATTAGGAATAAACCATATGAAACCTCTATAAATAAGGACCAAAGGCAATCAAATAAAGGGAGGCCGAAAATCAAAAATTGGACAGTGGCTTGGAAACAACGTGGAAACCAAATCAATGAAGGAAAAGGAGCAATTCAATTTGATATTTTTTCTGGAATAGCAGGGACATGATTTAAACAATTCAAAAGGCAGCAATTGTCTTTGTTTTAATCCATCCAAGAAAAATAATTTTTGGAGGAATCATCAAAAGGAGGTATGTATTAAATTCTTTGGTTATTTTTTCACAGTAGCTAAAACTAGGAATTTGTGATTTTCAAATTTTAAAATCTTAGAACTTTAATTTAATTTTTCTAAAGTCAAAACCTTATTTCGTTGGTTTATTTTCCAAAAGGCTTAAAATTGTTATTTTTACTTCTTTAAAATCTCAAAACCCTAATTAAACATATTTTTCAACAAAACCAAAATTTGATTCTATTTCTTTCAAAATTTTAAAATTGATTCTGTTTCTTTTAAAAATCCTTAAAAAAACATCTTTTCTATTTATAAAAACTTTAATCCATTTGTTTAAATTCATAAAACCTCATGAAATCATCAAATTGTCTTTCTAAACTCTAACTCAAACTCATCACCCGAAACTTTAATCCAAGAATCCTAAAATCCTAATTCAATTCCAAAACTCAAAATTGTAAACCCAAACCCTTTAAAACTTTAAACCCTAATTTCTTCTAAACCCTAATCCTTTAAAACTTAAAAAACCATAAAAACACAAATATTTTAAATTCACACAGTGAGCTTGAAACCATAAATCAAAAGTGTTTTAAAGTGTCGAACCCCTAGTTTCATGATTTCTCCATTCAAACATTAATTTGTTTAATCAAATAACTTTATCAACCTTTTAAAACATAAAACCCTAATCTATTTTAATTCTCTTAAAAAGTCACAGTAGCCTAATTCCATAAAATCTAAAACCTTAAACACATGTAATAAAGAGCCTTAAATGGAAACAATAGCTTTTTATTTGCCTTATTCAATTCTATATTTGATTATGCTTTGATTTATTTTATATGCTTTAATTTATTTAACTTTAATACTTGGTTTATTTAATTTATCGTGGATGGATGTTTACTTTCTATTTAATACCTTTGACGAATGATTTGTTTATGATGAATGGTTATTTACTTTTATCAACTTATTTAGACTTCCAAATGTTGTAAGAGGTATGTTTCCACTTGGTGGGTACCTCATTAGTTAAATATCATGTAATTTAATTTGCTTTTCTACTTTAGAACCAATGTAAAGGGCATGTTTCTACCTTTCGGTGGGTGTCCTATCTAGGCATGTGATGTAAGGACATGTTTCCATCTTCAGATGGGTATCCATTTATTTGTTTTGTTTTGTTTGGACATTGCTTTGATTTTAATGTAATGATGCTTTCTTTTTATTGTGTGTAGTATGGATAATGTTATTATATTTAAGAATTTTATAATATTAAGACCTGTAAAGGAGGTCGATTCCAATGAACCGGGTGTTGTGGGGGTGTTGGGCCATTTCTCACCTTCCCCACACGTACCCAACTTTCCGAACCCATTAGGGGGTTGGGGATTTCTTAGGAATTGAGTCATCCACCCCTTTCTTTTTCCCGACCCGTCCAGGTGGTGACTCCATTTTCTCAGGACTTAGGTCTGTGTTCTCTAAGGCCCCGAGCCTAAACAGTGCCGAAGTCGCAAGAACCATTCCACCAGGAGTGGGGGCGAAAATCCCCGCTCACACTCCTCTATGCCTTTCCCCAATACTCTTTTGCTGAGAATTTACTCCCAACATTTCAAACAATGCAACCATTTCTGCAACTGTCTTTTCACCCATTGCGCCCCCTGCAGCATTATCTACTGTGTTTTGACATTGTTGAGTTAGCCCATCATAAAAGAATTGGTTAAGCAATTGGTTTGGATAGTAATGATGAGGGCATTGAAATAATAAAGATTTGAAGTGATCCCACACCTCATGAAATGGTTCTCCATCAAATTGGGTGAAAGTTGCAATACTCTCCCTAAGCTCCTTTGTCTTTTGGTGTGAATAAAATTTTTTCAGGAATTTGTTATACAATTCAGTCCATGTGGTTAAGGAATTCTCCAATAAAGACATCAACCACGCTTTCGCTCTATCCTTCAAACTGTATGGGAAACATCTCATTTTAAGTTCATCTTCCGTTAATGCTTGCAAAGGGAATGTATGCAAGGTTGTGTAAAAATCTCAAATGAAGTTGAGAGGATCTTCATTCGACAATCCATGGAAGGAGGGCAGCATACTATAATGAGTATTTTTTAGTTCATAATTTCTTGCTATGTTGCTCAATCGTTTACATGATGTAGTTACCCCAATAATCAGCCGGGCAAACTCCTTCATGGAAGGTTCCTCTACTTCACCCATTTCTAATTCCGTATTCTCCCCAAATTACTCTACAGTATTTTTTTCCCTCTTGTTCCAAAGGATCCACTTCCTCGATTTTAGGACATCTAAGGGAACAAGTTCGTTGCCTTGCGATCTTCTTCCTTTCATAAATCACCTGGGCAATTCAAAAGGGAATACTTTAAATAATTAGGCAATTAAAATAAAAAATTAAACTATTACTAAAAATAGCCTTCGCTGGCAACGACGCTAAAACCTATTGCGCTCTACTAAACACTACTACAAAGTGATAACTGTAAGTGTACGAGGTTAATGTAGTAATAGTGATTGCACCAAGGTCATCTCACAAGGAAGGTGTTGTTCGTAATAGTTTGATTAAAATAATTATTAAAGTTGAATGAATGTTGTTAAAATGGTAAAATGTGATTAAAATTAAAAGTGAAAGGAGTAGTATTTGTGCAAGATAAATTCAAATTCTTGGAATCGTACCTAGGGTTATAGATCAATTTAATTGAAACTTAATTCTCAATTATCCATTCATGCAACCTTGCAATTTAATTTATTTCTTTTGATTAATTAGCAATTATTAATTCATTAGTTCTCACATTCATGAATTAACAACAACCAATTGCTTCAAAATTGCAATTAATTTAACCCTAGAACTTATATTTTTAATTCATTATTAGGGTGGTTGATTATATAGTTCCAATATCAAATTTCACCTCTCGGTCCATCATTCGATATTAAGGGATCAATAGGTGGCCAATCTATCAACCTAACATATAATCCAATGCAAATAACCAATAACAAGGTATATTAATGGAAATATCAAATCAAGTCATTCAATCAAATCTACTACAACCCTAGGTGTAGGTAATTTAGCTCATCAGTGTTTCAAAGTAAACATTCATCTCAATATAAATCAAATCCAAATTATCCATTGAAATATTAATGTTCATAACAAAACAATAATAATCTAGAAATGAATTAAATAAGAGACTAAGAAAAACCCCTTTTGAGATGTCAAGAGTTAAACTTCTTATTCTTATTTCTAGCTCAACTTGAATATGATGAAGAATTCCCAAGCTCTCTTCAAACCTTCAACAAATTGTTCCATCCTTGAAAGAATAAGTGAAAACTCTCTCAAGCCTCCAACTCTTCAATCAAAAACTTTCTCGAAACCTCTAACCCTCAAAACCAAGAATAAGTTGAACCTCTCTAGCAAAAAAAAAAAAGATGTCTTCCAATTCCAATCAACCCCCATGTATATTCATCTCCCTTCAATTATTTTAATTCTAAGATAAAAAGAATTCTTTTTCCAACTCACCTCACTCCCATTTGTCCCCCCTTTTTCATTGTTAAATCTTTTATCCCATAAAACACCTCACCTTTCAAATATTTTTAAAAAAACAAAATTTCTCTTGTCTTTAATCTTGTTCCCCACTAAACATGGTAATAATTCAATGAAGATCACACTGACATGACCAAGTTAGATTAGTCTTGGTCGTGTCTCTCTTTTGCCTCTTGGACATGGCCAAGTCATGAAGTCATGTCCATTGCTACCTTTCAAGTACAATTTTCTTATTGGGAGACATGGGTAGAGACATGGCCAAGTCATGAGGTTGTGTCCCTTGCTACCTTCAATTCTTTCTTTATGTGGGAAGTGACATAGCCAGTGACTTAGCTGTGTCACTTGCATGTGTTCACTTTTGTCTCTTTTCTTTCTCTTATCTTTAGTTGCTCTTTAGGTGGGACACAACCAAGACTCTGGTGTGTCATGTGACATGGCTAATGGCTTGGCCATGTCTTATGAATGTGTTATCTTCTGGTCAAATCTTCTCAAGGACACGGCCAAGTTAGTTTTCTCCTGGCTGTGTCTGGCTTGGCCGTATCTCTTGGGTGTGTCATTGGCTACTTCTTTTCCTTCTTTTCTTCATGAGTTTTTTGCCTTTGATGAGGGACACGGCCAGGCCAGTGAGTATCTTGGTTGTGTCTCAATGTCTTTCCACCAACTTTGGATCCAACAAGTGAATTTAAGCTCCATTTTTACACTTCAACCTAAACCAAACATTTCAAGCAATCTTAAACACAAATTCAAGGAAAAAATAACTAAAATCCAATATAATTACCCTAAAAATACATATATAAATTATCAAAACATTGCCTTAGGGGTAGGAATGTCATTTTTCCATTAAAGCTTCTTAATTTGCCAATCTTGCCAGTCGACAATCCTTTTTTTTTTCTTAATTCTTCTTTTGTCTTCTCTAGTAATCTTGTATCCCAATCCAGCTCTATTGTCAATATTGGGAGGAAGCAAAAAGACATTGATTCCTTATTCATGTCTTCCTAAACCTTTTCCTGGATGATAACTTACCCTTAACATTTCTCTTGCCACTATCATAGCCACAACTGATAATCAAGGTGTTGGCATGACCAATCCTTCTCCAACATATGAAGAGTTTGCTATTTCAAAGGATTGGAAAGAACTTTCAAAAGCTTCTTCTTCTGCTTCAACATATGAGGTTGAGACAAGCTTTGTGATAGAAAGATCTTCTTCTCCTGAAATTTTAATCAACTTTTCTTCAATGATGAATTTGACTTTCTGATGTAAAGATGATGGTACTGCTGCTGCCAAGTGTACCCATGGTTGTCCCAATAACATACTGTAAGCTAGTACCATTTCCATCACTTGAAATTTGATATTAAAGGTGACTGGACATACTTGGATAGGTATTTGATATCTCCTAAAATCTCTCTCCTAGTCCCATTGAAGGCCCGAACTATCATAAAGCTAGGCTGCATGTATGTCTCATCAATTGGTAGCTTTGATAGGGTTGTTTTAGGTAAGATATTTAGAGATTATCCATTATCTACTAGAACTTTTACAACAGAATATCCTTTACATTGGACTGATATATGAAAAGTTTTTATATGCCCAGTCCCTTTTCCAGGTATTTCATCATCAGTGAAGGATATGTAATTATCTGCCATTACACTCCCAACTATATTGTTCAAGCTATCTATAGAGATATCATGGCAAATATATTCTTGATTTAGGACCCTAAGTAGTGCATTTCAATGAGATTCTGAATTCAAGATCAAAGATAATAGTGAGACTCTAGCTGAGATTCTATTTAACTATTCAATTATCTTGTATTCACTTTGCTTAACCAACTTGAAGAATTCACATGCCTTATGCTTAGAGACTGGCTTTTTTACTTCCAATTGCGGGTCATTTTTAGTGACCATGTCTTAGAATTCTCTAGCCTCGATCTGTTCTACTAATTCTCTTTCTTTGGCTTTCCCCTTCCTATGCCTTTCTAGTTCTTCTTTTCAGTGATCCTCTACTTCTTCTGGTGTATATCCATGCCCACTTCTCATCATTTGACCTACACAAAAGATATTAACCATCGATTCAATTACATTGCTTGCTTGGCATATACTAGGATTTTGGCTTACTATCTCGCACCCATACTTCCAAGGCACTGATTTTGAATCCTTATATTCAAAAGAAGTTGGTGTTTTGATTACAATTTTTGGGATTTGTTAAGACATATTAGATTTCTCCTTTTTCATTTCTCCCGATAAGCATGATATTATAATAGGCATTGGGATAGAAAGACCAGTAGTCACCATATTCACACCTTCATCTTTCCTTTTTTCTATTCCAAAAATCACAATTTTAGCATTTATCAATTCTTGAACGTTCCCTCTAAACTGTGAACATTCATTGATTGTATGATCCGATGTCTCACCATGGTAGTCACAAAAGGGTTCTTCTTGAGGGAAAGATTTTTCCCTCAATTGTTTTTAAGAATCATACTAGCTTTGACCAAAATTTGAAGAAGTTCCCTCATAGGCATTTGAATTTCTTCTACCTTTTCCTTATATTGTGGGACCTCATCCTCAATAATGGCATTGATTTTTCCCCCATCGTGATTTGGCAAAGGATTATTATTCACGTTAGGGGGTCTTTGACTCTTGGTTAAATCTCAACCACCTCGCATTTAAAAGACTCTGAACCTTTTCTTTTAAATGTAGTACAATTTTTGATAGAATGCCTAAGTGCCCCCACATGGTACTCACACTTTGCATTGGAGTCATATCATTTGAGGAAATGTGGTTTCATTGGTTTCAATGGTGTCAAGCACACTTACTGTCCTTGTAGTAGTTGAGGCAACAATTATGCATAAGTTATTAGGATAGGGTCAAATGTTTCTATCCTCTTTTCTCGAGGGTGATTATTTAGTTGCCCTCCTTAATTGGGTTGATTTGTTCTGTTGTCTACTCCTTGGGCAAGCGTAGGAGCACCAGGTGGAGTGAAATAAAGAGCATTTTGAGAATCATGAATCAGGAAGTGTGATAATGGAATTGATACATTTTAAGCCTTACATTAGCCACATAATGTAGTGGAAGGTGATGATAGCAAGTTTCTTTAAGCTGTGAATGTTCTCCTATCATATGGGTTTCTCCTTCTTTCTTTTTGCCTGAATATTATCTTTTTGAGTTGTTTCCTTCAATACTTTACTCTTCAATTTTTCCTTTTTTATGCCTTGCTCAATCCTTTTCCTAACTAGAATAAAATTTGAAAAGTTGTTGGTTGTGTTAGCTATCAATATGTTATAGAATGGTTGTCCTAGTGTGTCTAAGAAATTGGATATCATCTGCTTATCAATGAGAGGGGGACTAACTTATGCTGCTTTGTCTCTCCATCTTTATCCATATTCCTTAAAAGTTTCATTGTTTTTCTTTTCTATAGCTCCCAAATCATCCCTGGTAGGTGTCATAGCCATGTTATATTTGTATTATTTCATGAAAGTATCTACCAAATCTTTCCATCTTTGAATGTGTGTTCGATTTAAACTCATACACCACCTCATTGCTGGTCCTATAAGACTTTCTTGAAAAATATTAATCAGTAATTTCTCATTACTGATAAATGTTGCCATTCTACTATAGAACATTGATATATGACTTTGAGGATAAGATAGTCCATCATATTTTTCAAAGTCTAGAATCTTGAACTTCAATGGTATGGTCACATTAGGTACCAGGCATAATTGGGATGCGTCAGTGGTTCCATACACATTCAATCACCTTTAAACGCTCTTCTATTCATTTTATCATTTCCAAAATAGGTTTAGGAATAGCTCTTTTGAAACTATTTTTCACCTTTGGGTTCTTAGTCTGGGATTATTATGGATTCTTAAGAAAAATAGGAGGTCTTGGATTTATTTGAGCTTCTCTTGCTTTCCTCCCTTGTGGCATTCCTTGAAAAGGTTGAGAAGTACCCACATTTTATGTTGGATGAGTATTATTACTTGGTCCCCCTTCCCCTGGCTTATATTATAGGATAAAACTTGGTGGATATGCAAGATAACCCATAACACCTGTAAAATGACGGGCTATCGAGGTTCCTGATCATAAGGCATTAGGCTCAGTTTCTATAGAGTTCTTGCCTTTGAGTAATTTCATGAGTTGTGCCAATTGATTTCTCATTTTTGAAACTTCTTCCAACCTATCCTTTATCTTATCGATATCTCGCCTCATTTCTTCTTGTGCTTGATTTTCCATAAGTCTAGTATTTGAACAAGTCCCATAACGGTGAGTTAAGTTAGATTTATTTTTCGAAAGCTAGTCTATGTTGACATTTCTGATGGTGTATTTATTTTGTATTAGAAAATATTTTTATTTACCAATTTTCATTTGAATCATAATGCAATAATTATGCAAACTCATTTTTTTATTTTTAATTAGTAATAAAATAAAATAAAAATAACATAAATAATTGATCATTCTTCAGCATATTACAAATATATATATATTGCTTCTCAAATTACAGAAGGAATCAAATCTTGTTAACTCTTTGTGACCTTCATCTGAATCTTTCATAATAGGAAAGCTCTTGATACATCTTTTCCAACAAATTATATAGCTCCTTTCCATATGGTCCCACTGGCATGTAAATTATCTTTATATAATTCACTTCTTGGGCCATGGAACTTGCTTGTTGAGCTAGTTCTTTCAATTTTTCATGGAGATAATCAATCTGGGTGCACACTCTGATAAAATTATCTTGATAAAAGACAATTTTCCTTATATGCTCTCAAGCATGTGGCTAAATCATTTTTCTCAACCAAAATTTGATCTATAGAAACAGTTAATTGATCTATGTGGTCCTGATATGCTTGAATTTTCCATACTAAATTTTGGACATTAGTTTGTTGCCAGCATGATTCCTCAACTAGAGCTTTTATCTTACTCTTTATGCTTTCTTCCTTTTCTTTATACCCATCTACCAGCTGTTGGAGTATAAACATTTCTCTTTTTAACTTGTTATTTTCCTGCTTTATTTTGAAAGCTCTCTTTTTGACTTCCAAGATTGTTATCTTCCTTTTCATCGTGTTGGACTCTTGCATATAGAGTTTTGCTATTTCATATTTAAGTTTTTTATTTTTCCTATGAAGCTCAAAAGTTCATTTTTTTGCCTCTGCAGTCTCTTGAATCCAATAGGCTATGTCTCTTTCATCTGTGGAAGACATTTTTTCCATTACAGCTTCATCAATAAGAACATGCTCATTTAATGTGGAAGGTTCATCGTGCATCTTACTATCAGAGGGACGAGCCCTTTTCTCTTTTCTGGTGCCATTCTAAGTAACCCTAAGTCACTAAGTATCTATAAGCTCCAGATCTTATCTTTCTCACAATCTGCCATGTATCCAGGACTTTACCAAGCTTGGCAGATATCTTCTCATCCCCAAAATCAAAGTCTATGTGATCTAACCCTGTTGTTTGAGGAATAAATTGTAAAGATCCCAACTGTCTTCTTACCATTACCAATGCATATGCGGTGACCCCCCATATTCCTATTAAAGGCACCCATAGAAAGTTGCTGCAACTAAATATTAATGATTATCTTTCCTTCCAAAAGGCTAACCAGGATATATCTTCTTCTTTTATCTATTGTAGAAATCTTAACCATTGCTTTTTATTCGGGTCTGTCTTAGGCTATTCTGCCGATCCAAATTTTTTAAGATGATTTTTTATAGCATTATATCCTGGTTCATACTCAATGGTAGGAAACTAAAATTAAAGAGGGCACTTGAAATGTGTTAGAGCCCACATACTCAACAAAGTGGCACAACCCCTGAATTGCCCGCTTCCTTGCTTCCTGTAATGGTTCAAAGACCTCATTATTTCTGCCAATATACTAATAATTGGATTTGTTCCTTTTATTACACTGGTAAAGAGGGTGATCACTTTAGGATCTATGAAGTTCAATTCTTTAGAAAATAGGACCATTCCATAAATGAGCAGAGCTAAAATCTAAAATCCTTCCTTTCGATCTATATTATCTTTTCATGAATCTTACAAGGTAATGACATTGGCCTGTGGACTTTCCCATCCTTCTACAACACTTTCATGCACATCCATGATCTTGGCCAATTATCTTCTACCTAGTTCCCTCTTATTGTGTGCATATGACTTAATATCTTTCTTTTCTAATAAATTGATTATGATCTAATACCCTTCTATTGTAGGCATTAAATCTAATTGTCCAAATATGAAACAACAATAGTATAGGTCCCAGTAATTTAGCATGGCTTTTAGCATAGGAAAGAATACCGGAGTGTACATAAGGTAAGCAATCTATCCAAACTTCTCATTAAATTGGATCCTTTGTTGTGGTCACATACTATCCCAAATTTCTTTTAAAGTATTAAATCATTTTGTTGGAAGTCTACTTAGGAGTTGGACTATGACTCTCATAGGAACACAATCCCCTACTATTTTTTGTGCCAATTCTGATTCTTTCATGGCCTATGCTTCAGATATATCTAAAACAATCCTATTACGGTGATTCATTTTGGATTGTCACAAAAGTGTAGAAATGTTTCTTTTGCAATAAAAAAACAAAACATACTTATTAGTCATTTGATAAATCATTATATCGATATACAAATTTGTTTGTGATAAATTTTAAAATGCTATGCCATGCAAAGCTACAATTCTATATGATCATAATGTCATGTGGTGTAAAAATTACACAATATTTTTAAAAAGACATTTTATCATTGATTACAGGGAAGGTTTCTGAGACAAGGAAAAAAATGCACCTTGACTTGGAAAATAGAGAGCAAATAGAGAAGCTTGAGTATAATTTTCTTTGTTTAGGTCCTAAATGAGTTTGGAAGTGGTCACAACAGGTTTATCTAATGGTGTGAATGATTGAATTCTATTTCTAACGGTAAAGATCCACCTTATTTCACTAGGTTTGAGATTTCTAGACTGTGGGTAATCTCACTAGGTTTGAGGTATCTAGACTGTGGGTAATCTCACTATCATCCATAACTTAAACTAGCGAGCTCTCTCAATCAGTACATGAATAAAAGACAGACTGAGTTAGGATTTCTCGGAGGCCTTACCGGGTTTCCCGCATAAGAAACCCTACTACATTCTCATACTAAGCCTATTAGGATAATAGATCACTTCCTGATTTTTAAGTGAGTATGTGATAAGAGACTCGTAGGTTGAAATATGTATTTAATAATATGGACATAATTAAATATTTCAGAAATATATAAAAAAATATTAAATAAATCTTAAAACACAATCAATAAATAAAATATAAATATCAAAATATATATATCTTAACCCCTCTATTTAGTAACTATATATTCCCCAATAGAGTCGCCAGCTGTCGCATACAGGGCAACGGGGAGCCGGCAGAATATAAATTTAATTTGGTTTTTGCCATTTAATAGTTATTTTTTTCTTATGTGTTAGGATTCACCACAATCAATTATGAGATTTGATTAGATACCTAATAATGGTCTACGTTTCTAGATTCGGGAGTTGATTCTGCTTAGGGAAAGAAAATCACCCTACAATGCCAAAAAATTGATACTATAATTATTGCAATGTTTTATTATCAATTTTTTTATTTGTAAATGAATTATATTCACTGTCTGAATATAAATACTAATTATATTATCTTATTTTTATTTTTTATTTTTTGACGATTATATCTATTGTCTAGAAATAAATATTTTTTATTAAATTTTATTATTTATTATATTATTCTTAATGATTTTATTACCTTCGTGGCACATATTTTAGTTATTATTTAATGATTTAATCCCTGCATTCACTACATGAATATAAGGATTTTATAACTTAATATTCGTTAAATTTATGATTATTATTATTTTTTAAATATGCACATTCCCTGACATAACTAATCTAATTTTGTATTTTTATTAAATATTTTTTATATATTTTTTTTAATTTGTTAATATATATATTTTTTTAAAAAATATTTTTTATTAAAATAGACTTGAATTCGAAATATAATTTTGACTGCCTACGTATCCGCTTGACGGAATCAAAGTCTTTGTAGTTCAATATTTCATTGTTGTTTATTAATGTTGTTGTTATTGTTATTATTAAGTCCACTTTCTCAACATAATCCTTTTATTATCTTTATTTTTACTTTAAGGTTCATTTTTATTCCATTTTCAAATTATTATTAATTTGTTATTTATTTTATAGGTATTATTATTTTTAATTTCTAAATATAATTAATTTTATTATACATTGGTTTTGTATTTAAAAATATAAATTTTAAATTTATTTACTGATTATTATATTCACTGTCTGAATATAGTAAATTTATCATTTTATATTAATTTTAACTAATTAAATATTTTTAATATGAATAGTTGTGAAAATAAAGTTGAAAATATTAAAATTAATGGGCTTACAAATGGAAAGTCTTGTATTGTTTTTTCCAAAAAAAAGATTATTATTATCACCGTATAGTTTATAGAATTTTTTTATATTATTTTATTCTTCATTGATCTTTTCATTTTTCTTCAAAGTGAATGAATAAATTTAAAAAAAAAAAAAAACTTGCAGTGTAACATCACATTACACTGCAACAAAAGTTAAATTGATAAATTCTAAGACTAATATGGGCTTCTGAACACAATAAATATATGGCCTATTAATGTGAAAAGCAAAAATTTTAATGCGATTTTGAATAATAAATAAAAGAATAAAAAAAACAGTTGTACTATCCACAACAAAAGAGAGTGGGCAAACACTAATATATATATATATATATATACATATCATGCTAGCCACACCGTATTGAAGAGTGGACTAAACCTAACCCTAATTATATATATCAACTTTTATTATTCATTATTATATCTTCACATTATCCGTCCACTGTTTCCATTTTTCATTTCTTCTCCATTTCTTTACTTTATACAAAAATTTCTTTTTTCTAATACAGATACACACTCTGCTTTGGTATATCCTCGTGGTTCAATTTTTATTTCAAGTATTCAAATTCTATTGTCCATAAACAAATGAGGTGAGATTCAAAATTTTGCTCTTTTTTTATGATTGTATTTGTGGTCCTTTTAAAGATTTTATTATGACTTTCATTAGTTATCTTTTTTTTTAAAAAAAAATATCTATCCACTTAATTTTTCCTCTTTTATTTGGTGTTAAATCTTACTTTTTTATTTAATTCATTTTCTTTAGGAAATTACACAAAAAACAAAATTTCTTTGCTTACTAAATCCTAGTATATGCATGTTATTTTACTGATTATTTGTGTATTTGATTTCATCTCTTTATATTTATTTACAATTATTTTGTTATCTCCACCTAAGATCCAAGACTTTACCCCTTTATTTTTTATCTTTAGAAGGTTCATTTTTTTATTTCATTTTATTATTTTCCTTGAAGTTGATTTTATCTGATACTTAATATTTTCTATTCGGAAGGAAAATAAATTTCAATCCTAATATATGAGGTCAGCTTTTTATATTAAACTTTTTTACTATTTCTATAGGGATGATTATTGTTTTGATATCAAATCTATGTATTTATAGCTATTTTAAGGTTGAGGTGTTTGATTTTGTATTTATAATGCACTTTCTATAATTGTTGATTGTTATATTTTTATATTTTGGTGAATGAGTTAAATGATGCAGATCACTACCTGTCTGCATTCCACTTTGACATTATATGTATTTATTTTGGAATTAAAACATAAATGTAAAAATAAATGTATAGATAACAAAATAACAATCATATTGCAGTAGAGTATTGACATGTTTGTGCTTTATTGCTGAAATTTTATTGTAGATTTTTTATTGTTCGCTAATTACACTGCCTCTATTTAGTGAATTGTCATCCCTCCTTAGAATTTTAGGACTTTTGTATAGTACACTCCCTGTACTCAAGATGTTTTTATCTATTTCCTCTTTTAGGAAATTATTTTGAATTTCTCACTCTTTCTCAATCTTCCTTTTTTTTATCCTTCAATTTTTTTGTGAATTTCTTTGTAATTTTTTTCTCTCCCCCTTTTCTTGTTGTGTTTTCCTCTATTTATAAAGAAAATTGTTTTCATTTTTTTATTTTAATTTTCTCTTTCTTTTTTTTTTTTGCAGAGAAAGAGGAAATGGTGCAAGATATTGATGCAAAAAATAAGGAAATCTTCTTTTTCCTTGTTTGAAGTTGCTTTTGTTTATTTATTATATATTTGTATAGACAATGATAAATAAAATTATAAACACTTTATTAATAATTTTGTTAATTTATTTTTTAATTACTATTTCAATATTATTTTTTAAAAAAAGGATTACTACACAAACTATCTTATATAGGAAGTTCCAACAATATCATGAAGAAGCCATATGAAAACCCAGATGGAGCCTCATTAAGAACATGGGCACCAAGATTAAAATTATAAGCAAAATGTGAAAGATAATCTGCTGCAAAATGTTTCAAAAAAACTAAACAATGCCAAAGTTCTCTAAATATTGCGAATAAGAGAAAAACAACCAGCATTAGAAGCCATCCTACCAAGAATCATATCAATCGCAACTCTGTTATCACTCTCAACATAAACCTTTGTAAATCCCATATCTTGAGGAAGAGACAAACCATGCAAAATAGCCCATATTTCAACCTTTAAGATTGGACAAATAGCAATATCAGAAATAAACCCTAAAAGCCAAACACCATTGTTGTCTCTTATTAAGCCCCCTGCAAAAGCTTGAGAGTTATGAAGAATGGAGGCATCAGTATTCACTTTAATAGTTCCCAGGGGAGGTCAACTCTAAGAAACTTGCCTTAACTCTTAATTATGCAAGGAAGAAGAGCTACTGCGGTCCATAGATGCAACAATCAGAGCGATTTTTTCCATTACCTCATGAAACATGCTTAAGATAGCTTGATGGTCCCCTTGAAAGATAAACTTGCTTCTTCTCTTCCATAAACACCAACAAGTTACACCAAAAAAAATGTCTCATCTGAAACCCAAGTGAGATTCACCCAAATTATGCAAATTCAGCAACAACCAATTTTGAGAAGGCACCTCGCTATCAAAGAACCAACCTTTATAAGAGCTAAGCACTAAAAAAATCCATAACTTAAGCATTGGCCAACAATCCCTCAGTAAATGAAGCAAAGATTCTGAACTATAGAAACATATTGCACAAACAGAAGAGATGATGAAATGGAGTATCGCTTTCTCCAAATTAGTCATCAAACCATTATTAAGTAATTCCAAAAGAAAACTTTAAGTCTTTGCGATCTAGACCACTACCATAAGAGCTTCTAAGGAAAGTTAGGCAAATCAGACTAGTCTTTAGCAAGGATCTTATAGGTTGACTTCAAAGTAAATTGCCCAGAGAGGAAAAGGCCCAAAACATCTTATCATCTCCCAAAGAATCTAAAAGAGGTAGAACTAAAGCAATTTTTAAAAGGGGTGAACTGGGAAGATGATGTGAAAATATGCACCAATGTTAACTACTGTGAGGCCTCGACCAAGCACTGATCCAGCCCATTAAGGAGCCAAAATGCTCATTTGAACTTATTCTGACACGATACCGCCGCATACGGTCTTCAGTCAATTTGATAAGCACAGATTTAAAAAAAAGGATTTTCTATTTTGAGAAAAAAATAATAATGCTCTCCTTTTATTATGAAAAAAATAAAATGTCTTGTAACACCCCTATACTCTATATAAGCACTATACATATACCTGGTATACATACAATACGTATATAAAGTATAAAAATGTCACTTTTCGTTTCAATTTAAAAACCTTTATCCAAGTTCAAGCACTATTACATTAATTTAAAGAACATTTAAAAAAAATCATTATTCTTATCAAAAATACAACATAATTAATATTACATATTATGCATCACCTTCTAGTTGGTCTCGAGACACTCTTACCCTTCTCGTGGCTTAACCGCTGGACTTCCAGATTAACCGCATAACCACCTGCGCGATTACACATCCGCGCTAAGCCCGAGAGCTTAGTAGTACAAATAAATAATAAAGTATACTTTACAAAAGAATCATACCTCATATTTTTAGCATCATGTTTTATTGTTCTCTTACCACGTTTTCCTTTCTCAATGCATTCTTCATATATTATCACTAATCTCATAAATTAGATACATCATTACATAGAACATTCACAACACAATACTTACCCTTTCTATCTCATTTACATATATATATACATCATTTCAACAAAACACCATTCAATGACCTATCCAAACCTTCATGAAAACAATTCTCACAAATTCCACATTCATATACATTTTACACATCATACAACATTTTCATAAACTCATATCTCAACAAAGCTCCTCAAGCCATATTCACTTTCAATATATCAATACACATATTACAAAATCATACTTCATAACATCATTTTATTCACAATTCATCAATCATGAATCACACTTCCAATAAAGGCAGCCATAGATCTCATTACTCATTTATTTCAACATTTGAATATCACATTGACAACAAAGACAGACTCGGGCCCAAACAACACACTAATATGCCATTCAATTTTCAGAGTTAATGCTTTGGTTTAATCATCACATTTATCATTATCCCAACTAGGCTTCAAGGATTTAGGTTCAACCAAGCTTCAAGGGGAACAAAGCATGCTAAGTATCAACCCAACTTGGCTTCAAGAACCAATCCAACCTAGCTTCAAGGGTTGTAACATCTCAATTAGGCTTCAAGGATTAGACCCAACCAAGCTTCAAGGGGAGTAAAACATGTTAAACTTCAACCCAACTTGGCTTCAAGGATCAAATCCAACCTAACTTCAAGAGATTGTTACTCATATTAGGCATGCCACCAACAACAAACTCTGAAAATGGAATAACACATTAGCTATACAATTCATTTATCAATTTCATTCTCAATTGAGTTATCATAGCCAATAACAATGGCTTCACATTTCATTTGAATCATCATAGCCAATCACAATGGCTTCCCATCACGTATGAATCATCATAGTCAATAACAATGACTTCACATCATATTTTAATCATCATAGTCAATAACAATGACTTCACATCATATTATAACATTTCACTATTCAATTGTACATAATCAATTACTTCATCATATTCTTCACAATATATATATATCATCATTGCAATTCACAAGATTCACAATGCATAAGACATAACATTGTTCATATAGTATCATATGCATCATCATTAACATCAAATCATATTGATCAATTCATCACTCAAGTATACATAATCAATGACATTGCATATACTTTTTCAATGATCATTATATCTTCCACATTTCCTATATCATCATTGATATATATACATAACAATCTACATTATTCATGGATTTAGAATCTTCCATATACATTTGGTTGGATCATTATTGTTTTAAGTGTGTTTAGGTACAAAAGACATTTGAAGATCCAACAATGTATGACTAGTTAAGAATAAATATCATTAGCCAACACATTCAAGGGACACGGCCAAGCTTGTGGCCGTGTCTCTCAACCAAAAGTTCCAGTAGCTAACACACTCAAGGGACACGGCCAAGCTTGTGGCCTTGTCTCTCACAACAATTCAAACCGAGACAGACACGGGCAAGGTACACGGCCGTGTCTCTCAACACAAAATAGGCAGTGGCAAACATAGTCAAGGGACACGGCCAAGCCAATGGCCGTGTCTCTCCAAAATCATCCAACACGGCCAAGTTTGCCCTAACTTGGTCGTGTCTCTCATAACTTGGCCGTGTCCTACAATGATTTAAAGACCAAACACTTCAAAATTCATCTAAACCAAACCCTAACTCAACATTTCATCATTTTCCTCACAATTATCTCAACTTATCATCACTTAGATATCAATTCAACACATTTACATACTTCAATCTTTTGTTATCATCATCTTACACACCAATCATACCAAACATAACCTCAATCCAAAAGAAATCAAAACAAGAAGATAAAGACTTATATATATGTATAATCAATAAAATCAACTCAAGAGATAAGTACTTACTTGTATAGCTTGCCAAATCTTCAAACTCCACTTGCAAATCTCTTGATATCCTTAATCTTTGGTGTAATTAGTAGCAAAATCACCTTTCTCTCTCTAGCTTCTCTCTCTCTCTCTCTCTCTCTCGTTCACTAAGAAGAAGAAGAAGAAGAAGAATGAATGAATGAATTTCCTCTTTCTTCGTTCTTATCCCATATATATATATATAATAATAATAATAATAATAATAATAATAATAATAATAATACAATTAAATCTCCACCACACACCATTCCTTTTGACTTTCTTCTTTCTTTTTGTCCTTATTATCATTATTATTATTATTAACTAATTATACAAATATATATATATAACTCACTTTTCCTACACCATTTTATACATCATGTAAATGTGATGTATATGTATATTTCATATATATTGCATTTATATTTCCCAAATCTTCTCTTCACTTCTTCTCTCTTTCCCTTCAATACACACATTGAATCCAAATACCACAATAACCCCAACAATTTTAGGGTATACTTTGGGATATTACAATTCTCTCCCCCTTAAATAATTTCGTCCTTGAAATTATCCAGCATAATAACAACCCATTTAGAATAAATCACCATCTTAATTTCCATATGAAGATAATCGTATCTTACATTATAATTTTATCAAATCACATAACTTCTACTCTCCCCCTTAGAAATAATCATCTTCTCTGAATTTCACAATTCATCATTGTATAGATATATATATCTTTATATCTTATTACTTTCTTAACAAAGCAATCAATATAACTCATTACATCTCCAATGAATTTTATCTTTGTATTAGAGTTAGATTATCACTTTAACTCTTTATGTCATATTCTCTTAACTTTAACCTCAAAAGTCATTAATTAATATCTTAACATTGATTATTCCATTCTTACAATCACTTTCAAAATAACATTTACCAAGCCTCAATGGATAACAATATCCTTACTTTCTTTAGCTTGATTCTCACTTGATATAAATATTAATACGATACTTTTAAACTTACTTAACAGGTCAACAACATTTCTCTTTTTTCTTACCATGTACAATTGATATAATTCAATTTATTTATGTTCATTCATAAGCCAGAATATTACATCATACACATTACCATTTAAATTTTACACTCCCAATACAACTGCACGTATTAAATCTCAATATTGACTCGCAACTTTAGCGAAACCTAGATCAATCGATTTATCTATCACAATATACTAACATTTCAATCTTATTCGATTCAAACCAACAATTAACTTATCGAAATTTATCATTGGATTTCACAATATATACATATATATAACCTAATTTCATTAGGTCAAACTTATATTCAAATTCTAGTCTTTTCAAATTCAAAAATTCAATCAATAAGAATCATGCTTATAAATATACATTTCATTATTTCAATAATTATAGCATCATCTCTCATACTCATTCAAAGTTTATCAATATAGCCAACAACTATAGCTTCATAAACGAACTTTCCCCCCCCCCCCCCCAACCAGGTCGGTAGTCCAAGTTCGGTTGCCCAACACATTGGGTCTGCATGGTTCCGTAGGAGGCAGACAAGTCCGTTCATTTATCTTTTCACAATTCATTTCTCATAATCAATTAAGCACTCTACCTTAATTATAATTCATTTCCAACATCATTGCCAACAATCATGGTTTTTCATCATATCAAAATAGTATACACATATATCATTAACTACATTGAACATCTCATTATTCAATCATATCATTTAAACATGCTTTAATCATATCTTTTAACCATGTTTCTAGAAACATAGCTATCAATCTCACCAAAACTGTACTACAGTTATATCATCTTTATTTTAACTCTGAAGATACTAAAACTAACCAACTAATCACACTAACCAAATCATATGACAATGATATATTAACAATCACACTTAGGGATTGTAAATCAATATTGTTCTTCTATTATTCGATTTCCAACCTTTACAATTATAATACTAGATTGTATCACAAAAATTATATATTTATTCTCCAAGCTTTTATTACACCAAGAATTAACACATTTTAATTCCATCTCCAAAACAGTTTGCTTTTGTTTATTTGATCATCATTAACCTAACTCATGTTCAATAATATTATCTTTAACATTTTCTACACCCAACTTTCAATCATATACAAATCTTACACAAGTTTCATTCATTACTCCATTTCCAATCTATCTCTTCTAAAAATTTTCAAATACATAATTCTTTCCTTACAATTTCTTATTACACACTTATACATAAAATATTTCCACGCACAAATACTTTGAGTTCCAAAACATCTTATGATAGCCTCATTTAGTTATTACTATAACAATTTTACTGTTCAATATTACCCAGGTCCATTCTCACTTTCTATTTCATCACATAATCTATTCTGCGTAAATTAAGATTTAATCTCTATTAGATCCACTACTAAATGCAATCTCATTTCTAATACCATTAAACATGCAATGGTATAAAATAATAAACATATTATATACACATTCATAGGTCACACTTATAATGTGATTCACTTCTCACCTTTCTTACATATAACCATTACATTCATGTCGAAAAGTTCATTTCGCATATCCTCTTTATATATATACATATAATTATGCAATTTATTAACTTTCTCTTTTGCATATAGTTTATACAAATTTAATCTTTATCACTTTCTTTTGACTATTATCATTCTCATTCTTTTAACATAACTTAAGTTATTCATTAACTTCAATAAATATATACACTCTACTTATAATATTATTTCACAAAGAGCTTAATCACATTTCCAATGTGATATCTCTCTCATATTTGTTTTTAAATACCTTTAACATATCTTTCATATTCATTTTCATCCTTTCCAATCAAATTACTTAAAGTAACTTATTTTCTTTTGCTCAATTCCTTTTCTTTTATTTCAAACCAAATTTTCCTACTATCAATCACATCTCCCAATTCATAATACTTTCATGAGCACTAATATTCATTTCATATATCTCATGTATTAAATACATTAAACTATCTATATTTAATTGATCTTTATCCACATTCCATTAAAACTATAAATTTCCAACTTACTAATTTACTTAAACTTCAATTTATTCATCTCATTCTCTTAATATTAACTTTAAAACATCTTATATGTATATACCACAAAGCAACATCAAAACATATATGTTTCACAATTATTAAGCTCATTCCAAAAATCTAAATGTCTCATATCTCCACCATTAACATGAGCTTTCACAATATTCAAACATATCATATTTCTAACATTGAAATCACCATGTTTGCATTAAAATAACAATATAAACAACACCCATATCACTTCGTACTTAACCAACATCATCTCTTTTTCCTTTTAAACAAACCTTAACTTTACATATCCACACCTTAAATTATCACACCTAATCTATATCAATCAACTCATTCAATATTTCACCGTACTATTTATTTTTCATTAAAATAACATATCTTTTCATATTACCCATCCAACAATATTTCCTCTTTATAGAAATCCAAACATAAAGTTTATTGGAAAGAGATTCAAATATTAGAGGAAAGATTACATACTTTAATCTTAATTTGTTTCTAACTCATTTCCAACTTTATTCTTCTAGCCATTTCTTTATATGTCAAACACATACCAATAATCAAACTTTTTACTTATACCTTCCATATCATTTCTTTATATCACAATCATCTCTCAATTATCAACATTTCAAAATTTGCTTTCATATGAAACCTCATTTACACACTATCATTTATCTCATGTAATTCAAATACATCACAATTCACAATTCACATAATGCCACGTTCGAGACCAACCTAGGTGTGAATGCATATGCATGTCTTACCAATTGCATTTCCAAAATCTTCTTTTCAATTCTTATTTAAACTCTTCAAAAATTTTCTTTTTAATTTCACTTAGGCCGAGAATCTCGAACCTAAGCTCTGATACCAAAATAATTGTAACACCCCTATACTCTATATAAGCACTATACATATACCTGGTATACATACAATACGTATATAAAGTATAAAAATGTCACTTTTCGTTTCAATTTAAAAACCTTTATCCAAGTTCAAGCACTATTACATTAATTTAAAGAACATTTAAAAAAAATCATTATTCTTATCAAAAATACAACATAATTAATATTACATATGTATGCATCACCTTCTAGTTTGTCTCGAGACACTCTTACCCTTCTCGTGGCATAACCGCTGGACTTCCAGATCAACCGCATAACCACCTGCACGATTACGCATCCACGCTAAGCCCGAGAGCTTAGTAGTACAAATAAATAATAAAGTATACTTTACAAAAGAATCATACCTCATATTTTTAGCATCATGTTTTATTGTTCTCTTACCACGTTTTCCTTTCTCAATGCATTCTTCATATATTATCACTAATCTCATAAATTAGATACATCATTACATAGAACATTCACAACACAATACTTACCCTTTCTATCTCATATACATATATATATACATCATTTCAACAAAACACCATTCAATGACCTATCCAAACCTTCATGAAAACAATTCTCACAAATTCCACATTCATATACATTTTACACATCATACAACATTTTCATAAACTCATATCTCAACAAAGCTCCTCAAGCCATATTCACTTTCAATATATCAATACACATATTACAAAATAATACTTCATAACATCATTTTATTCACAATTCATCAATCATGAATCACACTTCCAATAAAGGCAGCCATAGATCTCATTACTCATTTATTTCAACATTTGAATATCACATTGACAACAAAGACAGACTCGGGCCCAAACAACACACTAATATGCCATTCAATTTTCAGAGTTAATGCTTTGGTTTAATCATCACATTTATCATTATCCCAACTAGGCTTCAAGGATTTAGGTTCAACGAAGCTTCAAGGGGAACAAAGCATGCTAAGTATCAACCCAACTTGGCTTCAAGAACCAATCCAACCTAGCTTCAAGGGTTGTAACATCTCAATTAGGCTTCAAGGATTAGACCCAACCAAGCTTCAAGGGGAGTAAAACATGTTAAACTTCAACCCAACTTGGCTTCAAGGATCAAATCCAACCTAACTTCAAGAGATTGTTACTCATATTAGGCATGCCACCAACAACAAACTCTGAAAATGGAATAACACATTAGCTATACAATTCATTTATCAATTTCATTCTCAATTGAGTTATCATAGCCAATAACAATGGCTTCCCATCACATTTGAATCATCATAGTTGTTAGACAAAAGATCTCTATTTTGATCCTTGACAACTCAAATGGATGATCTATTTAACTTGTGTTTAAGAATCTTGTTGCAGGATTAGGTTGCCTCAAGTAAAGCAAGACAGAACAATTCTAGCGGTCGCACCAGACCAGAATACGACCGCTACATGCAATTACAGAATGAAACCTTATCACAGTAGGTTTCGCGGTCAGAAGTTCAACCTCAGTCGCGACCACGCCTCAAGAATGGCGGCCGTCCAAAATACTTGCCCGACCGCTACTCAAGGAACTTAAATCATTACAATCACAATAAGGTTCGCGGTGACAAGAACGGTGAATGATTCGACCTCGCTAATCAATTTAGCGACCGCCCATTCAGAATCGCGACCGCCCAACAATTCAAGAAGAAATTGCTCAAAGAGACAGTAGTGTTCGCGTCCACAGGTGCGTCCAGAAGTTCGACGCGAAACTGTGAGTTCGATCGCGAGATTCTGCATAGGGCGACCGCGAGATTCAAATTATGGCGGACATTCAGTTTTGCTCTGTCAGAGAATGACACGTAATATGACCGTTGTAAACCCACTTGAAGATTCAAAAAGGGCGACCGCACCTCTGCTTGGCGCGACCATCCCGACAAACAAAGCATGGGCAAGAAACGGTCCGACAAACACAGCATGGACAAGATTCCAGCTGCAGAGCACTAAAATTCGACCGTTGTAGCTTTTTCAAAAGCAGCGACCGTCCCTTGTTAAAGGACGACCGCGAGAAGCATGAGCGCGACCATCCTTGCATGAAGGGCGACCGCGAAGTGCTTCGGACAGTTTAAGTAAAGAAGGTCTATTCTGCCAAGACTTTATTCAAAACTTCAATAATGGCTAGTAAGACCACATTGGCTATAAATACAATGTCTCTATGAGAAAACATATAGTGAAGTGAAAAAGAACAATCAAGAAATCAGATTTTCATAGCCAAGCAACAAATTTTCTTTTACTTAAACTTACAATTAAATTGTAATGAATGTTAGGTGTGATCATTGAAAACACCATTGTATAAGTTTGAGTGTAAGCTTGGGAAACACTTGGGTTGTGAGAGTGAGCCTTGTAAAACTCTTGATTGGGTTGTAAGTGTGAGCCTTAGAAAAACACTTGTGAAGTTAGGTGTGAACTTGTGAAAACACCAAAGTTGGAAGTGAGCTTGTAAAAACTTCAAAGAATAGTGGAACCTTAACAAGTTGTTAAGGAAGTGGATGTAGGATTGAGGTAAATCCGAACCACTATAAATCTTGTGTGTTCTTTCTTTCTTTCATTACTCAACCAACTTTCTATTCCGCATTTGTGTTTGTTGAGTTTTTTAATTTGCCATCATTTCGTGAGGAAACCAATTCACCCCCCCCCCCCCCTCTTGGTTGCCATCTTGGGACAACAATTGGTATCAGAGCCCTGAGATTTCTTAAACTTAATTGTGAAATCTGATCCACTATGGCAACTTCTTCTTCATCAAGCTCTCATGGAAATCTTAACTCTATTCTTAGACCCTATTTTGATGGAACTGATTACTCATACTGGAAACACAAAATGTACTTGTTTCTAGATAGTGAAGGGATTGAACTATGGGATTTCGTGGAAAGTGAGTGGAAATCTCCTACTCATGAAGTTGACGGTATTCAAGTTCCTCTTCCCAAAGCTCAATGGTCAACTAGCAATATCAGAGATCGATTCAAGAACAATAGAGCTGCTTCCATCTTGATGAACTCCATTTCAAGAGAAGAAGGTGGAAGAGTTCAACATTTAACTTGTGCACATTGCATTTGGAAAACACTTGAAAACTACCATGAAGGTACGACTCAAGTAAGATTCACCAAAAAACAAATGCATGTTCATGAGTATGAGCTATTCAAGATGAAACCAAATGAAAACGTCACCGACATGACAAATCGCTTGCTTGCTATTGTCAATGAACTAAAGAAGTATGGCAAGGTATATGATCAAGGTGATGTAAACAGTAAAATCTTGAGAGCCCTAAGAGCTAGAAAGAACTTTGAATCCAAAGTATCATCCATAGAAGAAGCTCATGATCTCAGCACATTAAGAACCGACGAGCTAGTTGGTAAATTACTCACTTTTGAGCTGCACAGTGAAAAAGAAGAAGATCAAGGTGAGAAAGAAAAGAGAAAACCAATTGCACTCAAAGCAATCAAAGAAGCTGAGAGCTCAAGCAATGAAGGTACTGATGATGAAGATGAAATGGCAATGTTCTCAAAAAGAATCAATGAATGGAAAAGAAAGAAAAGATTACAAGCAAACAAAGGTACACCTCCTAAATTCTCCTTCAAAGATAAAGAAAAGAAAAATGAGGTAAAGTGCTATGAATGTGGAAAAACTGGTCACATCAAATCGAATTGCTACAAATTAAAGAACAAAAGGAAATGGGATAAAGAAAAGAAAAAGTCTCTCAAAGCCACATGGGATGACTCTTCTTCAAGTGAGGAAGAAGAAGAAGAAGGAATTGCAAATCTATGTCTCATGGCTATTGAAGATGACTCCAATGAGGTAAGTACTCAATCCTTTGATCTTGTAGCACATGATGATATAAATGATATAGATGATAGTGATTTGATTGAGCACATGAATTTTAAAATAGAAAAATATTATTCTAAAATGATGCTTTACAAAGAGAAAAACTCTAAGTTAGAAAAAGATTATATATGCTTAAAGAATTCTACCTTAGAATTGAAAACCTCAAATGAACACTTGATGAACACAATAGGAGAATTAAAGAAAAGCTCACATGACTTAGAAAAAGTGATTAAAGAGAATGAGACATTGAAGCATGAACTAAAAGAACTAAAAGAATCAATTTCCAGATTTCATAAAGGAAAGGAAGCATTGAACACATTAATTAATAATCAAAGATCACCTTCCTTGAAATATGGATTAGGATTCAATGGCTCAACCAACATTGCACCTAGCAAACCAACATTTGTGAAAGCATCTACAACTAAAATTTCTGATGTTCATATCAAAGATGCTTGCACCAAGTCTAAAAGAACTAGTTATGGTTCACTAGGAGATAAAGCCAAAAATAATTATGCATTGTTGTTCACTAAATTTGCACAAAAGAAATCACATACTTGTAGTTGTATGTATAATGCAAAAAGAAAAATGCAGAAGAATAGAATACCATGGCAATGCACATATTGCATGAAATTTGGACACAAAAATTTTTCTTGTTATATAAGAAAGGCACATCTCAAGTTAGAAGGCACTTTTTCTACTAACCATCAAGGACCCAACTTCAAGTGGGTACCTAAAAGAAGATGATCACAATTGTTTTGCAGGTATGCCTAAAATCTACTACCAATGAAAGCACATGGCTTGTGGATAGTGGATGCTCAAGGTATATGACTGGAAATGCAAAGCTCTTTACAAGTATTACCTACAAACATGGAGGTAACGTAACTTTTGGAAACAATGCTAAAGGTAAAATTCTTGGTGTTGGCTCCATTGGTTCTATTGGTAAGGATTTAATTGAAGATGTATGGCTTGTTGATGGTTTGAAACATAACTTGCTAAGTGTTAGTCAACTTTGTGATAAAGCATACTTTGTCGAGTTTGATTCCAAGGAATGCAAAATCACAAACTCAAATGATGTTATCATATTTAAAGGTACTAGAACAAACAACACTTACAAAGTCAGCATACATTCAAATCATACATGTTTAATGTCCACTAATAATGATGCATGGTTATGGCATAGAAGACTAGGACATGCTGGTATGGATCAATTGAAATATATTTATAATGAGAACTTAGTTGATGGCTTACCTAAGATAAAATATGATAAAGATAGAATTTGTGAACCTTGTCAACATGGTAAGCAACATAAAAGCTCATTTAAATCAAAGAGTATTATAAGTACCTCTAGACCTTTAGAGCTCATTCATTTAGACTTGTTTGGACCAAATAGAGTTACAAGCTTAGGAGGCAAATCATATGCATTTGTTCTTGTTGATGATTACTCTAGATTCACATGGGTTAATTTCTTAGCTCAAAAGAATGAAGCCTTTAATTGCTTCAAAACATTTGCAAAAAGAGTTCAAAATGAAAAAGGATATGTGATCACATCTATTAGAAGTGATCATGGTAAAGAATTTGAAAATGAAAATTTTGAAACCTTTTGCAATGAACTTGGCATTTCACATAATTTTTCTGCTCCTAGAACTCCACAGCAAAATGGTGTAGTTGAAAGGAAAAATAGAACTTTAATTGAAATGGCTAGAACAATGCTCAATGAATATGATTTACCATCTTATTTTTGGGCAGAAGCCGTTAATACAGCTTGCTACATTGCAAATCGTGTTTACAAAAGGCATTTAACTAATAAAACTTCTTATGAGCTATGGAATGGAAGAATACCCAGAATTGGATATTTTAGAGTATTCGGATGCAAATGCTTCATATTGAATACCAAGGATAATCTTGGAAAATTTTCATCCAAATCAGATGAAGGCATATTCTTAGGATATTCATCATATAGCAAAGCATATAGAGTATTTAACATGAAAACTCTAGTAATAGAAGAATCAATGCATGTTGTATTTGATGAATCATCTAAACTTGATCAAAAGAAAGGTATTACTTTTAATGACCCTGCAGATAATCTTGAACCTCTTGAATCTATTGATGCTCCAAAGATCAATCAACTTGAAGAAAAGACTCAGGATCTACCTAAGGATTGGCAATACAAGAAAGATCATCCAAAGGAACTCATCATTGGAGAAACATCTAAGGGAGTAATCACTAGATCTAAAATTAATCATGTTGATGTTAATTTTGCTTTTGTTTCTCAAATTGAACCAAAAACTGTTAAGGAAGCTTTAAATGATGAAAATTGGATAACTGCAATGCAAGATGAACTTAATCAATTTGAAAGAAATAATGTTTGGCAACTTACTCCTAGACCTAAAGATCATTCTATAATAGGATGCAAATGGGTTTATAGGAATAAGCTTGATGAAAATGGTCACATTATTAGAAATAAAGCAAGATTGGTAGCCAAAGGTTATAATCAAGAAGAAGGTATTGATTATGATGAAACCTTTGCCCCTGTAGCCAGATTAGAAGCTATTAGAATATTACTTGCTTTTGCATGTCATATGAATTTTAAGCTTTATCAAATGGATGTTAAAAGTGCATTTCTAAACGGACTCATAAATGAAGAAGTTTATGTTGAACAACCTCCTGGATTTGAAAACTACAAATTTCATGATCATGTTTTCAAACTTACCAAAGCTTTATATGGATTGAAACAAGCACCTAGAGCATGGTATGATAAACTTAGTGCATATTTGCTTGAAAATGGTTTTGCAAAAGGAAAAGTAGACACAACTCTCTTTGTTAAAAAGGATAAGCATAACATTTTGATTGTACAAATTTATGTGGATGACATAATATTTGGAGCTACTGATGAAGCCTTGTGCAAAGAATTTGCTTCTTGTATGACCAGGGAATTTGAAATGAGCATGATGGGTGAACTCAAGTTCTTCCTTGGATTGCAAGTCAAGCAATGTAAAGATGGGATCTTCATCAACCAATCCAAATATACAAGAGAACTCATGAAGAAATTTGGAATGGATGGCTGCACAACTAGCAAAACTCCCATGAGCACATCCTTGAAATTAGGTAAAGATGACAATGGTAAAGCAGTAGATGAGAAGAAATATCGAGGTATCATCGGATCACTACTTTACTTAACCGCATCTAGGCCTGATATAATGTACAGTGTATGTCTATGTGCTAGATTTCAAACCTGTCCTAAAGAATCACACTTGAATGCCACTAAAAGAATCTTGAAATATTTAAGTGGTACAATGCAATTAGGACTTTGGTATCCAAAGAACACATCATTTCATATTATAGGATTTTCAGATGCAGATTATGCAGGTAGTATCTTAGATAGAAAAAGCACAACAGGAGCATGTCACTTTCTTGGTAATTGTTTAGTTTCTTGGCATAGTAAGAAACAAGCATCAGTTGCTTTATCCACAACGGAAGCTGAATATGTTGCAGCTTGTTTTTGTTGCACACAAGTATTATGGATGAAACAATAATTGCTTGACTATGGTAAAGTTTTTAACAATATTTCCATTAAATGTGACAACACTAGTGCTATCAATTTGTCTAAGAATCCTATACAACATTCTAGATCCAAGCATATAGATATTAGACATCATTTTTTGAGGGAAAATGTGCAAAATCAGAACATAATTCTAGAATTTATTGAAACACAAAATCAACTTGCGGATGTCTTTACAAAACCATTGAATGAAGATAGACTTAATTTTATTAAACTTAATTTAGGAATGATTGATGGAAATACTTTGAATTAATTGCCTATCAATGAAGTTTCTATGTGCATGAATTTAATGGTTCTTAACACTCTAGAAATATTTTCTATCTTTCCATGAATCTTTCAATTTTTAAGTCTTTAGCGGTCGCTCCAGAGTCCTTTCGCGATCGCTATCTTGTCTGACAGTTTCATTCAAACTAATGACTCTGTGCGCGGTCGAGAAAATTTTGTGCGCGGCCGCACCAATTTGAATAGTTTCGACCGTTACAGACAATTTCTTCTCTCGCGAGCGTACTTATCTTGAAAATGGTCGCTAGACCTAATTTCGCGATCGCACCTTGTTCAATGTGCGACCGCACCCTGTACACTCTGCTCGAAAATTTATAACCGTTGGCTGTGTGACAGGTCGCAAATCTTGACTTTCAACAGTCATAAACGGCTATTTTCATTATTTCATCTATTTAAGAGCATAATAAATAATTTTCTTTGATATTTTGCTTCTAAAAACATTCTGAAACCCTAAAATCTTCTCCTCATCATCTGAACCTCTGTTTTCCTGCTCTCTTCTGTTCTTTCTATTTCAATGGCTCCCAAAAGAAAAACCACCTCCAAAATTAAGGGTCAAGCCAAGAGAGTTCCAGGAATCACCATTAGAGAACCTGTTGTTGAACCTCCATCTCCTCCTCAATCCAAAAGAGGTGAGAAAATTCACAAACCTCACCACCAAACCTCTGAGGAAGACATTAGGTATGCTATGCTTAAGAAAAAGAAGGTTGAAGGCACCAAATCACCTTTTGGTGGAATGCTTTCTGCATTGGGCATCAAGGACGAAATTGAGAGATTGTTGGATGTCCTTGGATGGAGAAAATTTGTCTTTCCAGAAGAGGTAGGCTACTCTAGTCTTAGCAAAGAATTTCTGATGTCTCTTCAAATAGAAAAGAGTGCAAATTCTGCACTAGGGTGGTATGGAGTTAGATTTAAGCTCTTTGATCAATACCAAGCCCTATCTCTAGAAGATTTTGGTAGCATTTGGAACTTCCCTTCTGAAGGTATAACCTCTTACAATGACCAAATGTTCTCCAACCAAACCCTTTCTGATTTCTGGCAAGAAATTTCCATTGAAACTTCCTTTGAAAAAGAATCCAAAGCCAGACATATCAAAACTCTCACCCACTGGATGCTCCATAGGATTATCACTTATACCATCCACCAAAGAGCAGATGGAAATGAGAAAGTCACCAAAAGAGACCTCATCTTTATGTATGCTTTCACCCATAACATCAAAATAAACTCCACCAAGTTCTTGATAGACACCTTCTTTCATCATGCTGTTACAAGAACTGGTACATTCTTCCTATCCTCTCAAGTTACTCAAATAGCTAGGCACCTAAACCTTCTGAATGATTTGAACTTAGCTACCTTGAGAAACCCTTTCACTCTAGCTTCCAGTGCTATCACAATAGATTACTTAGAGCATGCTGGATGTGTTAGGAAAATTGAAGGATCATATGTATACTACTTTGGCAAGAAAGGAGTAATGGATAAACAAAAGAAGAGGCCAAGATATACAATTGAGGAAGAAGGAGATTCAGTTGAAGTTGCTGTGGAATTACCTCCAAAAGCAACTTCATCAAAAGTTGCTCAAGAAACTACTTCATCCTCCACTCAACTCATCCTCCAAGCTATCAAAACTCTTTCCAGGAAATTCTCCAAGTTCAAGAAAAGTGTCTCCAAGAGATTTCAGCACTTGAACAAGAGAATTGACCTTATATCTCATATGCACCATGATCTCTATGACATGCAAGGAAAATTGGACTTGCCTCAGTGCAACCTTGAAGATTGGGATATAAGTGATCATACCCAAAGCATTCCTGAAGAAGAAGAGTCCATTAGCACTAGCTCTGCCTCTGTTGCTCCTAAAGATAAAGGAAAAGCTCCTTTAATTGAAGAAGAACTAGATGTAGATGATGACTCTGAATAGCTTAAAACTTTTTGTCTCTATTGTTTGCATTTTCATATGATTATTGCTTTATTTTCTTCCTTTGTACTTTTCTCTATCCTTAATAAACATGTTTGTTTCAAATGTTATTTGTTTTTCCTTATTTGTTGTTGTTTTGATTGTTGCTTTTAATATCTTATCCAATGGAAGACACATTTGTTTAAACATTTGATTTATTTTGCCTATGACAATGGGGGAGAAAATAACAACATAATGGAATGAAACTCAGTAAACATAATAGGGGAGAAACAATGGGGGAGAAAATAGTACAATGAATTGTTTAAACTGTTTATACATAACCTAATGCACCAAGATTATCACAATGCTCTTAATCATGACTTATGCATAAATCAAGGGGGAGCATTTTAGACTTATTATTTTTTCATCATTCCATTTGAATTGCCAAAGTCAAAATGGGGGAGATTGTTAGACAAAAGATCTCTATTTTGATCCTTGACAACTCAAATGGATGATCTATTTAACTTGTGTTTAAGAATCTTGTTGCAGGATTAGGTTGCCTCAAGTAAAGCAAGACAGAACAATTCTAGCGGTCGCACCAGACCAGAATACGACCGCTACATGCAATTACAGAATGAAACCTTATCACAGTAGGTTTTGCGGTCAGAAGTTCAACCTCAGTCGCGACCGCGCCTCAAGAATGGCGGCCGTCCAAAATACTTGCCCGACCGCTACTCAAGGAACTTAAATCATTACAATCACAGTAAGGTTCGCGGTGACAAGAACGGTGAATGATTCGACCTCGCTAATCAATTTAGCGACCGCCCATTCAGAATCGCGACCGCCCAACAATTCAAGAAGAAATTGCTCAAAGAGACAGTAGTGTTCGCGTCCACAGGTGCGTCCAGAAGTTCGACGCAAAACTGTGAGTTCGATCGCGAGATTCTGCGTAGGGCGACCGCGAGATTCAAATTATGGCGGACATTCAGTTTTGCTCTGTCAGAGAATGACACATAATATGACCGTTGTAAACCCACTTGAAGATTCAAAAAGGGTGACCGCACCTCTGCTTGGCGCGACCGTCCCGACAAACAAAGCATGGGCAAGAAACGGTCCGACAAACACAGCATGGACAAGATTCCAGCTGCAGAGCACTAAAATTCGACCGTTGTAGCTTTTTCAAAAGCAGCGACCGTCCCTTGTTAAAGGACGACCGCGAGAAGCATGAGCGCGACCATCCTTGCATGAAGGGCGACCGTGAAGTGCTTCGGACAGTTTAAGTAAAGAAGGTCTATTCTGCCAAGACTTTATTCAAAACTTCAATAACGGCTAGTAAGACCACATTGGCTATAAATACAATGTCTCTATGAGAAAACATATAGTGAAGTGAAAAAGAACAATCAAGAAATCAGATTTTCATAGCCAAGCAACAAATTTTCTTTTACTTAAACTTACAATTAAATTGTAATGAATGTTAGGTGTGATCATTGAAAACACCATTGTATAAGTTTGAGTGTAAGCTTGGGAAACACTTGGGTTGTGAGAGTGAGCCTTGTAAAACTCTTGATTGGGTTGTAAGTGTGAGCCTTAGAAAAACACTTGTGAAGTTAGGTGTGAACTTGTGAAAACACCAAAGTTGGAAGTAGCTTGTAAAAACTTCAAAGAATAGTGGAACCTTAACAAGTTGTTAAGGAAGTG
The DNA here is from genome assembly GCA_947685225.1 of Garcia nutans. Taxonomy (NCBI): domain Eukaryota; kingdom Viridiplantae; phylum Streptophyta; class Magnoliopsida; order Malpighiales; family Euphorbiaceae; genus Garcia; species Garcia nutans. The sequence goes on along the minus strand of CANTUV010000007.1, from coordinate 20,907,422 downwards.
GATGTAGGATTGAGGTAAATCCGAACCACTATAAATCTTGTGTGTTCTTTCTTTCTTTCATTACTCAACCAACTTTCTATTCCACATTTGTGTTTGTTGAGTTTTTTAATTTGCCATCATTTCGTGAGGAAACCAATTCACCCCCCCCCCCTCTTGGTTGCCATCTTGGGACAACAATAGTCAATAACAATGACTTCACATCATATTTTAATCATCATAGTCAATAACAATGACTTCACATCATATTATAACATTTCACTATTCAATTGTACATAATCAAATACTTCATCATATCCTTCACAATATATATATATCATCATTGCAATTCACAAGATTCACAATGCATAAGACATAACATTGTTCATATAGTATCATATGCATCATCATTAACATCAAATCATATTGATCAATTCATCACTCAAGTATACATAATCAATGACATTGCATATACTTTTTCAATGATCATTATATCTTCCACATTTCCTATATCATCATTGATATATATACATAACAATCTACATTATTCATGGATTTAGAATCTTCCATATACATTTGGTTGGATCATTATTGTTTTAAGTGTGTTTAGGTACAAAAGACATTTGAAGATCCAACAATGTATGACTAGTTAAGAATAAATATCATTAGCCAACACATTCAAGGGACACGGCCAAGCTTGTGGCCGTGTCTCTCAACCAAAAGTTCCAGTAGCTAACACACTCAAGGGACACGGCCAAGCCAGTGGCCGTGTCTCTCCAAAATCATCCAACACGGCCAAGTTTGCCCTAACTTGGCCGTGTCTCTCATAACTTGGCCGTGTTCTACAATGATTTAAAGACCAAACACTTCAAAATTCATCTAAACCAAACCCTAACTCAACATTTCATCATTTTCCTCACAATTATCTCAACTTATCATCACTTAGATATCAATTCAACACATTTACATACTTCAATCTTTTGTTATCATCATCTTACACACCAATCATACCAAACATAACCTCAATCCAAAAGAAATCAAAACAAGAAGATAAAGACTTATATATATGTATAATCAATAAAATCAACTTAAGAGATAAGTACTTACTTGTATAGCTTGCCAAATCTTCAAACTCCACTTGCAAATCTCTTGATATCCTTAATCTTTGGTGTAATTAGGAGCAAAATCACCTTTCTCTCTCTAGCTTCTCTCTCTCTCTTCTCTCTCTCTCTCTCTCTCTCTCTCTCTCTCTCTCTCTCTCTCGTTCACTAAGAAGAAGAAGAAGAAGAAAGAATGAATTTCCTTTCCTCTTTCTTCGTTCTTATCCCATATATATATATATATATATATAATACAATTAAATCTCCACCACACACCATTCCTTTTGACTTTCTTCTTTCTTTTTGTCCTTATTATCATTATTATTATTAACTAATTATACAAATATATATATAACTCACTTTTCCTACACCATTTTATACATCATGTAAATGTGATGTATATGTATATGTCATATATATTGCATTTATATTTCCCAAATCTTCTCTTCACTTCTTCTCTCTTTCCCTACAATACACACATTGAATCCAAATACCACAATAACCCCAACACTTTTAGGGTATACTTTGGGATATTACATGTCTTTTATTTTGAAAAGCAGGATTAAGAGAGTCGTCATCTTAATTTATTTATTTTGAAAAATTTTAAGGAAAAACCCTTTTATTTATTTCCATAGAATTTGGTTAATTTTTTTAACTTAAAGAGAATACTGGTCCGAAACCATATTGTGATGGGACCCGGGCTAATTTTTCATACCAAATTTGATAAAAATGATTTTTTATCTCCCTTTGATTGATTTTAACCTTCTGGAATTGATAAAAACACAATTTTTATGTATTATGACATAATTATTACATACGATATTATTACGATGCATGAGCAAGTAATAACATGACATTCACAAATAAATTACAAAAAACTAAAGATTACAACTCTATCAAAATAATGATTTTAAGGGGAGCATCGACTCTAGCCCTTATGGGTTCTAAGTCAAGTATAAATCCCCAATTAATTAATAGAGGAAGTGTAATATCCCAAAGTATACCCTAAAAGTTTTGGAATATTTATTGTTGTATTTGGATTAAGTGTATTTGTTTTAGTGGGAAGAGAAAAGAGGTAATGAGGAGAGTGTATATGTTGTATATATTGGGATATATACAACATATACAAGTCAAAGAAAGAGTTAATTTTTATTAATTAATTATAAGGAAATTAATTAAGTGGAATTTGAGTTAGAGGAAGTGGAAGAAGATATTTGATTATTTTATTGTTTATTGCTTGGTGGAGAGGATTTTGAGGAGATGAGTGGTTGGGAGAGTTTGACTTTGCTTTCTTTGTTTTCTTCTTTCTTTCTTTCTTCTTCGTGGCTCATCTTCTTTCCTTTTCTTTTCTTTTCTTTTCTTTTCTTTTCTTTTCTTTTCTTTTGGCCGGCACTCCATAGCAAGAGATCAAGAGAGAGATTTGATCTTCCAAACTCAAGATTGAAGGAAGTTTTCAAGTGATCAAGTTGGAAATTTAAGAGTTTCTTCATCCTTGGTAAGTTTTCCACTTGATTCTTTGATTTTCTTTGAGTTTGTGAATTGAGGTTGTGGTTAATATGTGTTTATTTGATTGTGGTGTGTTTAAGAGTGTTTGGTTCAATTGATTTTGGATTTTTGGGGTTGGATTGAAGGAAAGAGTAAGTTTGTTGGAAGAGAAAGTGTTGTGGTTGTGTTTTGGGTTTGTGGTGATGATTATGATTTGTATTTGATGTATGTTTTGAGTTTTTTTGGTGTTTTTGCAAGTTTGTTATGGTTTTTGAGTGTGTTTAGTTAAGTTTGTTTGAAGTGGATAATGGTGGAAGTAAGAAGTTTGTTGGATGTGTTGTTGTTGTTGCCGGAATCTGGATTTTTGGCCTGACACTCCCATGAGCACGGCCAGGTCTTTGGGCGTGTCAATAATTCTGTGTTCTTGGATGGGTGACAAGAGCAGTGACACGCCCATGTCACTGAGCGTGTCATAGCTACTGTGTGGGTGAAGGATTGACATGGCAATGAACACGGCCGTGTTGTTGGACGTATCAATGTTTCTGTGAGACAGAATGTATTACACGTTCAGTGACACGCCCGTGGTTCTGAGCGTGTCAAAGCTTCTGTGTTGTGGAGTTAGGGCACGGTCAGGGACACGCCCGTGTTGTTGAGCGTGTCATGTGTAGAGTTTGACCTAGTTAGTTCTTAGTCTTATTATCTTATGTGTATCTCTAAGTGAGTGTGTATTATTCCTTTTGGATTAGGTTGTGAAGAGGTTGAGTTGTCCTAACCTAAGTCTTGAGGATTCTTGGAAGAGGAAGTGTATAGATTGGTTTGAGTTGTTCTTGAGGTAAGTACAAACCCTACATTATTGCATACATTTACATGACATTGGGACTTAACACATTTGGTTGTAAATGTGTTAAGTAATCTATTGTATTGTTGATACATTTGCTTAATGCTATGATTTGCATAATGTGAAAGATATAATGATTGTTCAAAATGTATGTTCAATGCATTTGGTTATGAATACTTTAATGATGAATTGCTTTAATGTGAGTTGAGATATGATGTAATGTGAAGCCATTGTTGTTGGCTATGATAGTGCAAATGAAATGATTGGGGCATGGTTGCCTATTTGATTATGGAATATGAAATGAGAAATGAAATGAATTGAGAAGAGATTGATAAAGAGATAAATGAAATAATTGTGTGCTTAATATGTTATTCAATTTTCAGAGTTCTGGATTTGGCAGCATGCCTATGAATTGCTGGATAGGTGAAAAGACCGGGTCGTAAGCCGAGTCCAGCTGAAAAATGTGAACTATGATGTTTTTGGGGTGAAAAGACTGAGTCGTAAGCCTCAAAAACAAATTCTTAAAACTATATTGAGTGAAAAGATTGGGTCGTAAGTCAAATGTAGTTGATTATCCATGGATAAATGTATTGATGATTGTGATTATGGACCAAAGCAGTAACTCTGAACTTTGAATAACATATTAGTGTCTTTTGGGCCCATGCTTGTCTTTGTTTCAATGTGATTCATGAATGGTGAAATAATTGAATGATAAAATAAAAGGTAATGTTATGAAATATAATATCCTTGAGAATTGTTTATAATGTTTGAAGGTATGACATTTGCATTTCATTATAGCATATTGTTATTGTGGTTTGTACCACTAAGCCGTTGGCTTAGCGCGATTGTGGTTCATCGCGCAGGTGACAGGATAGAACCAGAGAGTTCAGCTAGACCGAGTTGAGTCTAGATTCTGAAGCGTTGATAGAGGGCTTAAAGATCAAAGACAAACTGCCAAACATGTAAAAATTTTATGTTTTGTAAAACATGGATTTTGATATATATATGTATTTGTAAATACCATTATATTTTCCGCTGCGTATCACATAGATGTTTTATCTATTGTACTTTATAATATGATTTGAATGTTTTCAAGTTTTCTCATATTATTGTTAAAAGAAATGAGTGGTTTGTTTAGTAAACCGTAGCATTCCTATATTCAGTATACGTATATTACATATATGGTGGTATGTAGTGTACGTATACGGGGTATAGGGGTGTTACAGGAAGCAAATAAATAATAACAATAACAAGCAAACAAACAAATAGCAACAATAATAACAACTATTGCAAAACTCATTAAATTTGCAATAGTTGTCCAAAATCCAATAAAAAGGGCAATAGCAGAAGAATAGTTGAAAAAATAAAATAAAAAGGAAAACACCATTTGAAATTATTTAAGTGAGGGCTCGTCACTAGGAGTAATATTCTAAGTATGCCTACTTATCCCGTTTAAATAGGAATCAGAGCCATAAGTAGTTCATGTCTTTGATTACAAAGGACTCAAATTAACCCATTTTTAGTTAATTTAAATTACCAAATTGAAAAGAGTAAAGTGAGAAAATTTATACGTTGGATAGTTGTTTCCTTTGAATGTATGGTTGAAATAGATGCCAAAATGACTTTGAATCCCAAAAATTATAAGAGAATCAAATTTAATTTGATTATACTGATCCAAGATGAATTTTCATATACTTTAGAGTCAAAATTAATTTTGATAGAGTCCGGTATGAAAAACCCCCGGATCCTTATTTTGGAATAGAAAACCTCAATTTATAGTGAAAAAGTTAAAAAATCGGACCAAAATGACCTCGAATCGCACGCACGACTCACTTAGATAGCTAGGTACTGCGCAGCTGCCACAGGCACTGCGAGCCATCTGCGGTCAGCACAGACAGCCACGAGCTGCGAGGACAATCCACGCGCACAATAGCCCCAAGGACCATTTTTGTCGTTTCGAAATCGTTTGACCTTTGATTCTCGTGATTCAAGTTGCATTGGATTCGTTATTATGTGGTCTTTCATTTGGGCTCAAAACTGAGGATTTTTTATCATTTTCAAAATTGAGCATTTTCAGAGATCGTTTGTGTTGGTCTGAATACCGACTCGTGCGATTCCAATTTTATTGGAACCACACTCATATTCACCCTAATTTAGATGCAAAATTAGGGGCTCACAGCTACCCTCCATCATAGTTTTTTTTTCTAAAAAGTAACCATAATGTCATGAATATTATGACTTTGCATGCAAGATGTCATGTCATATCATGTAATGAGATGATTGTTCACTCTAGGATATTTAGGATGGTCCATTCTAAGGTTGTTTTAGAATATCTATGTAAACCTATGCTAATGGGGTAATGAGAGGCCCATCTAGGTTTGACCTAAGATATCAATGCAAACCTACCCTAAAGTGGTAAAGGAAGGCCCATTCTATGTTAGACCTAAACTATCTATGTAATTCTATCCTAAAGGGGTAAGGGAATGCCCATTCTAGGTTTGACCTAAAATATCTATGTAAACCTACCCTAAGAGTAAGGGAAGGACCATTCTAAGTTTGACCTAAAATGTCTATATAAACCTATCCTAAAAGGGGTAAGAGAAGGCCCATTTTAGGTTTGACCTAAAATGTGTACATAAACCTACCCTAAAGGGGTAAGAGAAGGCCCATTCTAGGTTTTGAATTAAAATGTCTATGTAAACTATCTCTAAGATGCTTAAACTGCTAGTTATTTTTGTCTTATGTTAATTGTTCTACAACGATGTGGTCGTCTTGGTTACTGAACTAAGGTTTGAGTTCTAGGGTAATTACCTAGACTGTATTTTAAATTGGATTCTAAGGCTTTTAACCTAGAATAATAATTTTAGGGCCTTTGCCCAAGATGGTTTCGAAAGCTACATTCTAAGTTACTGACCATAGTTGTGCTCTAGGGTGCTGACCTAGAATAGGTTGAAAGTTGGATTCTAGGGCTCTTACCTAGAGTAATGGTAAGGGACAATCCTATGTTTGGCTTAGGAATAAAAAGCTTTTGGTTGATATTATATAGGATCTAAGGGATGCCCCCTGAATTTAAGAGATGGTTGTTAGGATTGTCTATTTGATGTATGTTTAATTTGGCAAGACTAGAGGAGATTTGGTGAATCTTTAGTAACTATGGTTAGTTTTAATCTTTGAATACGAGGGATTTGGCCATGTTGGGTTGATCTAGATTTGAATTATTTTTGAGGGCATGTCCTCTAATAGGTCAGAATTGTCTTGGCGAGCCCTAGACTCAGGCTTTTCTTTGGAGGGGCTTGGCTTCATATGTGTTTTGGTATGGTGGCTTGGCCTTAATTTCTCTTAGAGGGCTTAGCTCTAGATTCATATTTTGACTTTGATTGAAGGGTTTGGCTTTGGGTGTATCCTTTAATTTATCTTAGAGAGATTAGCTCAAGGTTGGCTTGTTTGAGAGGGCTTGTACTCAAGCTAGGTTTGAATTGCTTTGGAGCTCTTGTCCTGAAATTAGCTTATCTAGGGAGGCTTGACCTACTTTAGAAGATTTGATCTTGGGTCTGAATTGCTTTTGGAGTGCTTATCCTTGAATTGGCTTAATTTGGAGGCTTAGCCTTGGTTTGATTTGTTTTAGAGGTCTTAGAGGGAATGGCCTCAATCTTGACATGTTTTAGGCTTGGCCTATATAGAAGGGCTTGACTTTAGGTTTGATTTTGCTTGGAAGTCTTGGTCTTGGCTTGATTTTGGGATGAGTTGGATCATTAGGCTATGAAACTTTGGCCTGGAAGTTGTGGTCTGTTTTAGAAAAATTCAATTTCCTTAGATGGGCTTCCATCAAACTTTGGTTGGGGGATGCTTGGTTTCAAAGGCTTAGGCCACTATTTTACGACATGAAGGATGGGATTTTGCTCTGACCTTTGGGATGAGGTCGTTAAGGCAAATATTTGATTTGGCTTAAACTTGTTGCTTTAGCTTAGATCGACCAGTTTGGTTTCCAAGGCTTTGGTCTTTGTTTGGTTCTGGTTTTAAGACTTTGGACTTGGTTGTTTAAGTGAAGGTTTATTTGTACCCCAATAGATACTAGGATTTGAATGAAGGCCTATTTAGTTGGTGTAAGGAAGGGCTTTTTAGGAGATTGAAATATTTGTAACCTTGGGCTTTCTAAGGGTAGCTCAAGCATGATCTTGTGTGTTTGTCTTGGTCATGGGCTTTTCCCCCAAAGAATTTAGATAATCAGGTAGGAATGCCACTTCGGCTGTCTAACCATGGCTCACAGACTAGTTTCTGTTCTTATGTATGAGGATGGCTTGAATGATGAGTAGTAAGGTAGAGTGGCTGCTTAGGCTTGTGCAAGTATGGTTTAATGCTAATGATTCATCAAATTGGTTAGTGCTTGTATAGGAAGCTAGCTTCTCCTTGATGATTTCTATTTTTAATGAATGGTTGTTGGAGCAATGAAATCATAGCTAACATTTGGTGAACCATTACGTCTGGCCCTTTGCATAGGAAAATAAGGTTTATGTGCCTAGGAATCTTTTATTGAATGCCTCTTTTGCCAAAGGGTGATTATATGATCTTAGTCATTCACGAGATAAGCTTTCTGAGACTATAGCTCAAGTAGAAATGATTGGTGATTGCATTCGGTGATGAGGTAAAGGTGTAATAACTTGGGTGGTTGTTTGGTTTTGATTCAAGGTCCTATGAGAAGACACAACTACTGAACCTTGGCGATTAGGGAGGAGGCTGCACCTATACCTAAGATATGACTTTGAGATTTTGACTTTTTCATTGGGGGCTTAACTTTGGCAAGCCTTGATTTAAGTAAAATATTTGTTTAGCTCTAATTTTTTGCCGAGCCGCCCTTGCAGGTTTTCAACTCGATAAGCTTGCTCTAATTTTTTCTTAAGCTGACATTTTAGGTTTTCAGCTTAATGAGCTTTTTCTCTCTTTCTCTCTTTTTTTACATGACCTTGGCATGAAAAGATTTGGCATTACTTGGACTAACTCAAACTGGGTTGGAACAAGTGGGACTGAGCCCAATGGGGGCTGCCTATGTATCAATTGCATTTGCAAAAGAATCAGGTCGACATAATTCTTAACTTTACCCCATCTAAGTCTACAAATATGGGAGCTCTGTAGGCAATGTACTTGCTTTAAAGGATCTTGAATGACCTCTCTTGTTGAAGAGCTAGGCTAATTTTTGTCTATAGCCTTTAATGCATCACTTTATCAAATTTTTGTCTGGATTAATGGGATGGTTACTATCCATGGAACAAGATGTTGCTCTTGTGTTTTTGCAGGAATGGATGTTGAAGTTTTGTAGCTCTGTGATGTGGAGGTTGGGTGCTTAAGCTATTTTAAGTCACTGTCAGTCATTTTCTACTAGACTGACTTTATAGCTTTTTGGAATCCTTTGAACATCTTGCTAGATCTTTGAAATGAATTTTTCCTTCTTCTTCTTCTTCTCTCTCTTTCTTCTTCTTTTTTTTTTAGGATTCCATGTGGGGCTTCTGTTTGACAAGCTTCATGATCTAGATCTTGTAAATCCTTGCAGAGGACTAATCCTCATTTGCTATTGGATGATGATGTAATGCCAAGTCATTATTTTTTATAATTGTTGTCCCGAGATAGCAACCAAGAGGGGGGTGAATTGGTTAGTTTGGAAGGTGATGGCAAATTCAAAATCAAAGAGCAAGGAATGTAGAAAATGTAAAAGGAGATTAACTAGAAGATGAGGCAATGAACATAAAGATTTATAGTGGTTCAAATTCTCCTTAATTATACATTCACTTTCTTAACAACTTGTTAAGGTTCCACTAGCTTTGAGTTTTTACAAGCTTAACTCTAACTTGGTGTTTTCTCTAGCTTACACCAAACTAGTACAATGGTTTGAGATCAATCCTCACAACCCTTACAAGAGTTTTCCCAGGCTCACTCTCACAACCTAAGTGTTTTCAAGCTTACACTCAAACTTGAAATGGTGCTTAATGCTCACACCCAACACTCAATCAATATAAAGTAAGATTTTGATGCAAAGAAAAGAAAGATGATAACGTAGGCTCTTACAATCACAATGTTACATCAAAATGGAGTTACTTATGGTTTTTATAACCTTCAGGTCATGAAATAGCCGTTTGAGGTTGGGACCAATATGTTTGATTCTTATCTTCCACTAATTTCTTTGCCAGAGCAATTTCATGGTCTGACTAGGCTTGGTTCGGTCAGTATACTATGATGCCGGTTAGAGAACATGATGGTCCGGTCAGAATATTTGAGATTCTGCTTAATGCTTTTCCAACGGTTGGTCCACATGGCTTTCACTTATTGAGTGGAGATGCAATGACTTTTAACTTGAGTATTTTTTAAGTAGGCCAGTCAGACTTGCACCAGGTCCGGTCAAAATATCTGTGGTCGAAAACCCTACTGGATGATTTGGAGAAATTTTGCTTCAATGGTCAGGATGGAATCCCTTGAAGTCCGATCGAACTTCTTATGGTACTCTAAGAAAGTGAGAGTACTTTTGACCTTGAAACCTTCTATTTCTTTTGGTTCTTTTCTCATCCAATGGTCTGGTTGTAATGATGAATGGTTCGGTAGGACTAGATGTGGTACAGTGAGATTTTGGGAGTACTCTCCACCATGAAACCTTCTGTGTCTTTTGGCTCATTTTGAACATGAGTGGTCCAGTTGGTCTTTTTAGTCTTTTCAGTGGTTCGATCAGACTTTTCAAGGATTCTTCAAAGAAATAACTTCCCGCACAATGTAACTTGATACAAGTGTTAGATAAAAAAATAGGAAGGTTTGGCTAACAATATTTTTTTATATATTTTTTATTTTCCCTGTTTTTCTTTCTTCTTTCTTTTTTTTGAATAATGCATAAAAATAATGAATTTTCTATATTTTATTAATAAATTGACTGTTACAAACGATATTGACTTTGCAGCCTCAAGTTTGACATAGGCTTCAACTCGAAATAAACTTTGAATTTAACTTAAGTTGACTCGAGTCTTGACTCAATGTTGGTTGACTCAGACTCAAATTTTGATTTTGATTGACTCAGATTTAGACCTAAGCTTTTGATTCTTTTGCTGGACTATGATTTTGACTTTGATTTGATGTTGGTAAACTCAAACTTTTGAGACTCTAACAAGAATTTGACTTTAATTTTGAGTTTTGACTAGATGCTTTGAGACTTGAAGTCAATTTTTGACCTTGGTCCGGTATCTGACATGAACTTAGCCTTCTCATAGTGCCAAATGTTAAAGGGCCTTTATTTGGTAGGCATGAAAGGGGTTATTTTCCAGGTTTGGTTAGGAAATCTGATTGACATTTTGGTGGATAAAGGGAGGTCTGTTTGATCAAGGCATGTTTAATCTCGCCTTAATGTTGTTTAGGAAAGGATACCAGCACTGGTTGCCTTGGGTGGAATAATCATCCCATTATCAATGAGGTCCCGAATTCTATGCCTTAGGATTTTTCATTCATTAGTTTTGTATCCACCTCCTTGGTGGTATGCACAATATTCATTGACCTTGTAGCTCTTAGGTAAGGGGAAAGGAAGCTTGCTTAGGTCTAGAGGTGTCACCAGATAAGCTTCTAAAGCTTTCACATATATTAGGCCTAATGGCATTCCTAAGTTTATAAATTCCCTTTTGGTGTTACTTTTCTTAAAATGCTTACCCATCTTAGGGGATCCATTATTGTTGTGTCATGCTCCATGAGTGATAGTTAGAGTTGTTTTCTTTACCTTCGAAATGATCCAAGGAAGAGGAAAGGTTGATGCTTGCTTGGAAATTCTTTTAAGTGACTTCCTCATTAGTTGCTGTGTTGGTTGGCCCTGACTTATTTGAGGACTGGCATTAAGACTCCAGATAATTGAGTAGGATTTCCCTAAAATTGGCTTGTTGGATGTTCAAGGTAGTGGTAGCTTCAACATTTTCTGTCATCTTCTTGATGAGCTCAACAACACAAGCCTGTTGTGCAATAAGCATTGTTTGAAAATTCTCTCATTGGTCTTTTAATGATGCTAATGGAATGAGCTTGATGGGCTACAAAGATTGTCTGAAAAATTCTCCTCTCTCATCTTGAGAAGATAGGTAAATTAATCTTGTTGGGCATTGAGAGCCATTTGAAAGTTGTCTTCTTGTTTCTTGAGGAAAGCTTCCAAGTAAAGGGGCGTCTCAGTATTGTCTCCTTATTGGGTCATGGGTACCTTCACACAAAAAGGCTAGGTCAAGAAAGGTTTTGAAAAAGGTTGAATTGCTCAACAGGGCAATATAGTGTTTAAAGACTTGCACATATGGGCCCAATTGGTAAGACACTGGTGATGGTTGGCTCATCGTTAATGGCCCATATGTAGGCCAGGGTAAGAAATGCTTTTAATTTGTGTATGGTCAAATTATTAGTCAATGGGCATTGGTTTATGTGTTAAGATGGTTAGGCATATGGGGCACAATTCATATGTTGTGGTTATGAAGTCTAACTTTTGAGGCTAAAGGGCATGAATTTTATCCATGACTGAATTTTTAGGTGTATGGGGCTTGGTCCATATGGTGAAGCAATTATGTGCATGGACTATGGTCCATGGCCTGAAATGGCTCTCGCCGGTATGGTTCATGTGATCAAATGGTTTAGCGTATGAGTATGATTCACATGTTATGGCTATGAAGTCTATCGTTTGAGGCCAAATAGCTAAGGGCATAAATTTTTAGCTTGGTCAATGTGGCCAAGTGGTTATGCGGATGGGCTATGGTCTATGGCTTGGAATAGTTCATAAGGGTATGGTTCATGTGGTAAGTGATTAAGGATATTGGTCCAAGGCTTGGGATAGTTCACATGGGTATGGTTCATGTTGTAATATCCCAAGATACACCCTAAAAGTTTGGAATAATTATTATTGTATAGGAATTTAATGTGTATGTTTAATGAAAATCAAAAGAAGAGCAACGAATTAATTTAATACCTTGATTTTGGTGTACATTGGAGTAGTAGTTGTGAGAAGATATGTTGGTAAAATATGTAAGGATAATATGTATATATGGTATTTGGAAAAATATATGGGAAATATAAAAGTAATATATATAAGAGATATACATATACCAACATATACATCACATATACATAAGGTATAAAGTTGTGTAGGAAAAGTGAGTTTGTATAATAATAATAATAATAATAATAATAATAATAATAATAATAATAATAATAATAATAGAAAAAGAAGAAAAGAAAGTCAAAGGAAGAAAGTGGTGGTGGAGATTATTTTAGAAATATTAATTATATTATTATTATTATTATTATATATATATGTGATTAGCATAAGGAAAAGAAGAAAAGATCTTCTTCCTCTTCTTCTTGCACGAGAGAGAGAGAGAGAAAGAGAGAGAGAGAGAGAGAGAGAGAGAGAGAGAGGTGATTTCATCTATATACACATCAAATCCAAAGGGATTTTGACAGAATTGAAGATGGTTATTGAAGATTTGGCATAATATCCAAGTAAGTATTCATTTCCTTGTATGGATTTTTATTGTTTGAGTTTGGATTTGATATGGTTGGTGTGTGATGATGATGATAATGAAGATTGAAGTATATATATGTGTGGAATTGGTATTTAGATGATGATAATATGGTTAATTGTGAGGATGGTGATGAATTGTTGAATTGTTGAGTAAGGGTTTAGTATTATGAATTGGCGATTTGAGTAGTTGATTCATGGTGATGTATATAATGATTGTTATTATGATATATTGAAGTTATATAAGTGTTAAATTGATGGGTAATTGATGAATATAACCAAGATGTTGATTAAGGGTGATGAAGTATGAGTTTTGAAGTGTTGGTGTTTTCATGGATGAGAGTTCGAATTCATGATTTTTGGCCTGACACGGCCAGTGACACGGCCGTGTGGTTGGGCGTGTAATCGGTACTGAGTTGGACTGTACACCCCCATATCCAATGCACACACACACTACAATCACAACAATGTAGCATAAGTGCACCAAACATAGGGATGCTACGGTTCTCTTAACATTCAAAACACTTTAAAACTTGATACAATACCCTTATCATTATACATTATAGAAAAGTAGATCATTTACTTATAAAACAAAACATATTAGTTATATATATATATATTACACAGCGGAAGTTATAAAATATGTACATATTTACATATTAAACATTTCTTTACAAAATATAAAGAAGTATACATGATTGGCAAGTTTGCTCTGATCTTTAAGCTCCTAAAATAGATTCTTCAAGGTCTACTCTCACTTGGTCTTGATGAACTCTCGGGTTCAACTCTATCAACTCTATTACCTGCGCGATTAAACACTATCGCGCTAAGCCAACGGCTTAGTAAGATAATCATGCAAATGATATGACTTAGTGCAATGCAATGTCATTTCTCAATCCATATTATACATATAACATCATATATGCAAAACTAACAACATATTTTCACATTACATATCACATTTCAATATCTTTTCATATACCTCATTAGTATTCATTTAACCATTCATAATCAACACTAAACAAAGACAAGCATGGGCCCAAGACACACTAATATGCCATTCAATTTTCAGAGTTAATGCTTTGGTTTTGTTATCACATTTATCAATATCATATACCCAACTAGGCTTCAAGGATTAAGTTCAACCAAGCTTCAAGGGGAGCAAAGCATGCTAAGCTTCTACCCAACTTGGCTTCAAGAACTAACCCAACCTAGCTTCAAGGGTGGTAACATCTCAATTAGGCTTCAAGGATTCAATCCAACCTAACTTCAAGAGATTGTTACACTTATTAGGCATGCCACCAACAACCAACTCTGAAAATGGAATAACACATTAGCCACACAATTCATTTATTATTCAATTATCATTTTCATTCTCAATTCTCAACAACATTTAGGCAAACATGCCTTATTTCTTTCAATCACATCATCATAGCCAAACACAATGGCATTGTCTCATATCATGTCTTATTTGAATTATCATTGCATCTTTGATATACATTTCAATGTATATTACTTATGAAACACATTACTATTCACAATGCATAACATAACATTGTTCAATCTCAACAATGCAATTAGGGCAAAGAACAATTGATATGATTCATAGCTTTAGGACCTTACACATGCATTTGATTATATCATTCATTGATTCAAGTGTGTTTAAAGTGTTTAGGGTTAGGTTTAAGGACCAACCTACCTTTGGAGAACCAAAGCAATGCAATAAGATCAAAGAATGAAAACCCTAACTATCACACTTGAGGGACACGGGCAGCCCACTTGAGGGACACGGCCAAGCTTGTGGCCGTGTCACTCAACCCACTTGGACAGTAAGCAACACGGGCAAGGGACACGGCCAAGCTTGTGGCCGTGTCTCTTAAACCAAAATTCACAGTAGCTAACACGGCTTGGGAACACGGCCATGTCACCCAAAAACTAATCCAACACGCCCAAAATCCCTTGGCTTGGCCGTGTCTCACATTGCTTTTGGCCGTGTCTCCCAAAACACAAACCCTAATATGCACAACTCTCCTCCAATTGCACTCAAACTCATCAAACACCATATAACATGTTTCAAATGAATGGAATCAATGTTCTAAACACAAATTCTACATGTTTAACACAATATTCCTTATTAAAACACATCAACAAATCACAATTCAATATAGACATAACCTCAAAATTACCAAAGGAATTCAAGAGATTTCTTACCTAAGATGAAGAAATTCCACAATTCTCTTGTCAAATCCTTTGATTGCTTCTTCAATTTGCTTCTAGCACCATGAATACCTCTCTTGCTCTCTCTTCTCTTCAATGGCCGGCCTCTTCAAGAAAGAAAGAAGAAAATGCACAAGTCAAACACCTTTTCTTCTTTTAATCTCCACCATGCATTCCACTTCAAGCAATTACTCAAATACCCCTCATCATTTAACTTAGCTTTTGTCTCTTATAAACCCAATTAAGTAATTTCATATGCCATATAAAAATCTCCTCTTGCATTGACTCTCTCCCTTTGACCATTTTATATGTTATATATATCATCATATACACAACATATACCATTCTCTCTAAACCCTATTTTCTTTCCAAAACACATATACACAAGCATTCTCCTCCCAATTTCTTTTCTTAACACATCATATACATTCAATCCAATTTATAACAATAACAACAACAACAACAATATAACCAAGACTTCTAGGGCATACATGAGGATATTACAATTCTCCCCCTCTAAAAAGAAATTTCGTCCTCGAAATTACCTGATATCAAATCTGAAACAATTGCGGATATTGCTCTCGCATGGATTGTTCACTTTCCCAAGTTGCTTCTTCTTTTCCATGATTCTTCCACAAATCTTCACAAGTGACACTCTCTTGTTTCTCAACTCTTTCACATCACGTGCCAAAATAGCAACTGGTTCCTCTTCAAATGTCAGATCAGGATTTACTTCAATTGACTCAATCGGCAACACATGAGATGGATCCGACCTATACCTCCTCAACATAGAAACATGAAATACGTTATGAATACGATCTAACTCAGGTGGCAAAGCAAGTCGATACGCCACTGGTCCAACTCTTTCTAACACTTCATACGGCCCAATGAAACGAGGACTCAATTTTCCTTTCCGACCGAACCTCAAAATCTTCTTCCAAGGAGATACTTTCAAAAATACCTTATCTCCCACATCAAACTCTATATCTCTCCTCTTTAGATCTGCATAAGACTTCTGTCGGTCTAAAGCTGCTTTTAACCTGCCTCGAATCAACTTTACTTTTTCTTCAGTTTCTTGAATCAAATTAGGCCCAATTAGTTTACCTTCACCAAGTTCACTCCAACAAAGAGGTGTCCTGCACCGTCTACCATACAATGCTTCAAATGGTGCCATACCAATGCTAGATTGGTGACTGTTGTTGTAAGCAAACTCCACAAGAGGTAAAAACCTATCCCAACTTCCAGAGAAATCGATGACACAGCTTCTCAACATATCTTCAAGAATCTGTATCACCCTCTCTGACTGTCCATCTGTCTGTGGATGAAAAGCAGTGCTGAAGTGCAGTCGAGAACCCAAAGCACTATGCAAACTCTTCCAAAATCTTGAAGTAAACCTGGGATCTCGATCAGACACTAAAGAAGTTGGAACACCATGCAACTTCACAATCTCATGGATATACAGCTCAGCCAACCTCTCCAAAGAGTAATCCATCCGCACTGGAAGGAAATGAGCTGTCTTAGTCAATCTATCCACAATCACCCATATGGCATCATGTTTCCTTTGTGTCAATGGCAACCCAGACACAAAGTCCATTGTCACTCTTTCCCACTTCCATTCTGGCACTGACAACGGTTGAAGCAACCCGGTTGGAACTTGATGCTCTGCTTTAACCTTCTGACAAGTGAGACATTTTGATACAAACTCAGCAATGTCTCTCTTCAACCCAATCCACCAATAATGCTGTCTCAAATCATGATACATCTTTGTATTACCCGGATGCATAGCAAACATCGACTGATGAGCTTCTTCCAAAATAACCCTTTCACAAACCGCCGGTAATAGCCTGCCAAACCCAGAAAACTTCTAATCTCTGTCACAGACTTGGGTGGACTCCAATTTAAAATGGCTTCAACTTTACTCGGATCAACTCTAATGCCTTCTGCAGAAACAATATGTCCGAGAAAAGCTACTTGATCCAACCAAAACTCACACTTCGATAATTTGGCAAATAACTGCTTCTCTCTCAAAATCTGCAACACAATCCGCAGATGCTTGTCATGTTCCTCTTCATTCCTTGAATACACTAGAATATCATCGATGAAGACCACTACAAACTGATCCAGATAGGGCCTAAACACCCTATTCATCAAATCCATAAAAGCTGCAGGTGCATTCGTCAGACCAAAAGGCATAACTAAAAATTCATAATGCCCATACCTGGTCCGAAAGGCGGTCTTCGGAACATCTTCAGCTCTGACTCTCAGCTGATGGTACCCAGATCTCAAATCATTTTTAGAAAACACAGCTGCACCCTTCAATTGATCAAAGAGATCATCGATTCTAGGCAAAGGATATTTATTTTTAATAGTCACCTTGTTCAATTGCCTATAATCGATACACAACCTCATAGTACCATCTTTCTTTTTCACAAATAGCACAAGAGCTCCCCAAGGAGAAACACTGGGGCGAATGAATCCTTTGTCCAACAACTCCTGTAATTGCACTTTCAATTCCCTCAATTCTGCTGGTGCCATTCTATAAGGAGTAATAGAGATAGGAGTGGTACCAGACAACAATTCAATACCGAACTCCACCTCTCTCTCAGGAGGCAATCCTGGCAACTCCTTTGGAAAAACATCAGGGAAATCTGCAACTGTGGCAATACTATCAATGGGAGAACCCTTCACTCTAGTATCCACCACATGAGCAAGATAGGCTTCACACCCCTTTCTAATCAATCTCCTAGCTGTAACAGCTGAAACAAATAAGGAGGCTAGCTGCTCCTGCTCATTAGATACTATCACCTCTCTACCATCACCCGTTCTTAAAGAAACAATTTTCTTTTTACAATCCACCACAGCTCCATGTCGAGATAGCCAATCCATACCTAAGATCACATCATATTCCTTAAATGGCATCTCAATCAAGTCTCCAAGGAACTCCTCACCTTGCACCCTCACTGCACTATCTCGGTGCACCTTACTCACAACCACACTATGCCCTAACGGATTTGTCACCAACACATCAAATCCTAGGGACTCAGCATGCACATCTAATACAGGCAATACAGATGCACTAACATATGAATGCGTGGAACCCGGATCAATCAAAGCAAGTACAGAAAAACCAAATAAGGAAAAAGTACCAGCAATGACTGCCGAAGCATCTGGCTGCCTCTGCATAACATACATCCTCTGGGAAGAACCAACCTCCTCTGGTCTACTCTCCCTGGAGGTAGCACCTCCTCTAACACCGAACCCAGATCTACCTGCTCGGCTGGCACCTCTACCTCCTCTGCCTCCCCTCACGCTAGCTCGAGAAGCAGCAGAATCAACTGGCATCTGCTCTTGCCTCTCAGGACAATCTCTCACAAAGTGATCTGGCGACCCACACCTGAAACATACCCCTGCAACACCAGCCTTCCAACAAGGACCACCATGCGGCCTACCACAATGGATGCAGATGGGTAAGGTGGATCTCTGAACCATAGGGGTCGGAGCACTCGCCACTGAAGATGCAGGTCTAAATCTCTGCCTCTGTAACTGCACTGACCTACCAGCTGACCTCTGACTCCTACTAACTCTAGGAACAAAGCTTCCTTTACCTCTCTTCGTAGAAGAAGACCCTGCCTCGAACTGGGGCCTTCTAACCCTAACCTCTTCTTCTGAAGCAACCGCAATACCCTGAGCTCGCTCTACACTTCGAGCTGCTGCCACAAGCTATGAGAAATCCTGATATCTGGATCCAACCACTAAGCACATGATCGAGGGCCTCAATCCCTCCTCAAACCTCCGACATCTATCAATCTCATCAGCAATGATACCCCCAGCATACTGACTCAGTCGAATAAACTCAATTTCATACTCAGTAACAGTCTTGCTGTCTTGCTTCAAGCTTAAGAACTCCATCTTCTTCATGTCTTTATACTCCCTAGGAGTATACTTCAACTCAAATTCCCTCAGAAAATCAGTGTAAGACAGTGTTGGAGGATCATCCATAGAATGGGGCACCGTCTTCCACCAATCGTAGGCGTCCTTCTGTAGCAAAGATCTTGCATAATCAAACTTTTCCTCTGAGGTGGCTTGCAACTGAACAAATACCCTCTGAACTCTATCAAGCCACTGTTCTGCTACAGCCGGATCAACTGTACCAAAGAAATCCTCTGCTCCATATTTCCTTAGCTTATCATAGTGCCTCACTGGTACTGAAGGCTGAGGGGGTGGTGGTACTGGTTGTACTGGCGCTTGCCTCATAACTTCCATCATATGCCTAAACCAGGCTGGCGGAACCTCCTCACCAACTGGTCTACCCGACACCGAAGCAGGTGCCTCCTCAACACTATCAACCCTAGCTCCCTCATCAGGAGCAACGCTCTCCTCACTACCCTCAACCGACTGACGTGAGTGAGAATCCATCACAACCCAAGTCTGCAAACACAACATACTACATCTTATTAAAGATCAGAGGTTGCCAATCCCAAACATATATTGTTATTCAAAAACCACCTTTTTAAGTAAAAATATTCTTTTTATTACATTTTACCTAGGCTGAGAATCTCAAACCTAGGCTCTGATACCAAAACAATTGTAACACCCCCATATCCAATGCACACACACACTACAATCACAACAATGTAGCATAAGTGCACCAAACATAGGGATGCTACGGTTCTCTTAACATTCAAAACACTTTAAAACTTGATACAATACCCTTATCATTATTCATTATAGAAAAGTAGATCATTTACTTATAAAACAAAACATATTAGTTATATATATATATATATTACACAGCGGAAGTTATAAAATATGTACATATTTACATATTAAACATTTCTTTACAAAATATAAAGAAGTATACATGATTGGCAAGTTTGCTCTGATCTTTAAGCTCCCAAAATAGATTCTTCAAGGTCTACTCTCACTTGGTCTTGATGAACTCTCGGGTTCAACTCTATCAACTCTATTACCTGCGTGATTAAACACTATCGCGCTAAGCCAACGGCTTAGTAAGATAATCATGCAAATGATATGACTTAGTGCAATGCAATGTCATTTCTCAATCCATATTATACATATAACATCATATATGCAAAACTAACAACATATTTTCACATTACATATCACATTTCAATATCTTTTCATATACCTCATTAGTATTCATTTAACCATTCATAATCAACACTAAACAAAGACAAGCATGGGCCCAAGACACACTAATATGCCATTCAATTTTCAGAGTTAATGCTTTGGTTTTGTTATCACATTTATCAATATCATATACCCAACTAGGCTTCAAGGATTAAGTTCAACCAAGCTTCAAGGGGAGCAAAGCATGCTAAGCTTCTACCCAACTTGGCTTCAAGAACTAACCCAACCTAGCTTCAAGGGTGGTAACATCTCAATTAGGCTTCAAGGATTCAATCCAACCTAACTTCAAGAGATTGTTACACTTATTAGGCATGCCACCAACAACCAACTCTGAAAATGGAATAACACATTAGCCACACAATTCATTTATTATTCAATTATCATTTTCATTCTCAATTCTCAACAACATTTAGGCAAACATGCCTTATTTCTTTCAATCACATCATCATAGCCAAACACAATGGCATTGTCTCATATCATGTCTTATTTGAATTATCATTGCATCTTTGATATACATTTCAATGTATATTACTTATGAAACACATTACTATTCACAATGCATAACATAACATTGTTCAATCTCAACAATGCAATTAGGGCAAAGAACAATTGATATGATTCATAGCTTTAGGACCTTACACATGCATTTGATTATATCATTCATTGATTCAAGTGTGTTTAAAGTGTTTAGGGTTAGGTTTAAGGACCAACCTACCTTTGGAGAACCAAAGCAATGCAATAAGATCAAAGAATGAAAACCCTAACTATCACACTTGAGGGACACGGGCAGCCCACTTGAGGGACACGGCCAAGCTTGTGGCCGTGTCACTCAACCCACTTGGACAGTAAGCAACATGGGCAAGGGACACGGCCAAGCTTGTGGCCGTGTCTCTTAAACCAAAATTCACAGTAGCTAACACGGCTTGGGAACACGGCCATGTCACCCAAAAACTAATCCAACACGCCCAAAATCCCTTGGCTTGGCCGTGTCTCACATTGCTTTTGGCCGTGTCTCCCAAAACACAAACCCTAATATGCACAACTCTCCTCCAATTGCACTCAAACTCATCAAACACCATATAACATGTTTCAAATGAATGGAATCAATGTTCTAAACACAAATTCTACATGTTTAACACAATATTCCTTATTAAAACACATCAACAATTCACAATTCAATATAGACATAACCTCAAAATTACCAAAGGAATTCAAGAGATTTCTTACCTAAGATGAAGAAATTCCACAATTCTCTTGACAAATCCTTTGATTGCTTCTTCAATTTGCTTCTAGCACCATGAATACCTCTCTTGCTCTCTCTTCTCTTCAATGGCCGGCCTCTTCAAGAAAGAAAGAAGAAAATGCACAAGTCAAACACCTTTTCTTCTTTTAATCTCCACCATGCATTCCACTTCAAGCAATTACTCAAATACCCCTCATCATTTAACTTAGCTTTTGTCTCTTATAAACCCAATTAAGTAATTTCATATGCCATATAAAAATCTCCTCTTGCATTGACTCTCTCCCTTTGACCATTTTATATGTTATATATATCATCATATACACAACATATACCATTCTCTCTAAACCCTATTTTCTTTCCAAAACACATATACACAAGCATTCTCCTCCCAATTTCTTTTCTTAACACATCATATACATTCAATCCAATTTATAACAATAACAACAACAACAATATAACCAAGACTTCTAGGGCATACATGAGGATATTACATGGACGGTTGTGACACGACCATTAACACGGCCATGTTACTGAGCGTGTTATAGCTACTGTGAGAAAATATAATTGACACGGCCATGAACACGCCCGTATTGTTGGGCGTGTCAATGTTTCTGTAAGGCAGAATGAGTGACACGTCCAGTGACACGCCCGTGTTACTGAGCGTGTCAAAGCTTCTGTATTGTTGGTTTAGGGAACGATCAGGGACACGCCCGTGTTGGTGAGCGTGTCATGTGTTGAGTTTGCCCTAGTTAGTTCTTATTTGTCATGTGTTGACTCCCAGATCAACCATCTACTCAACTGTGTGATTTATACAACCGCGCTAAGCTCGAAAGCTTAGTAATACATATAAAAATCATATACATACATTACAGAAAGTCATACTCACATTGCTAACATCAATTATCATCATATTCTTATCATGTTTTTCATTTTCAATGCACTTTTCATATCTTCTCACTAATTTCATAATTTATCTATATCTTTAACATAAGCCACAATTCATTGGCTTATCATAATATTCATGAAACAATACACACAATTTCCACAACCATATACTTATTACACATACATTATATTTTCATTATCTCATTTTCAATATTAAGACTTAGCTCTGCTCAAGTCCTTCAATAATTCATTTCTCATCATTTAGCATATTTTCTTATGCCACATTTCTTTTCAGTAATTTGCATATGTATTGTGATCATATCATTCCATAATCACTATCATATTTCTCATTTAACTATCACAGGTTTTATATACAATAGGTACCACAACATCACATACACAAGCATGGGCCCAAACAACTAATACATCATTCAAATCTCAGAGTTACTATTTTGGTCCATAATGACACCATGTGTCTAGTCCTGAGGGTAAAATATCAATATATCAATCCAACTAGGCATGGGCTTACGGCCCGATCTTTTCACCCAGTCCAGCTTGAAGGACTTGTTTCTGAGGATTACGACCTGGTCTTTTCACCTCAAAAATATTTTCACAATGACGTCAAGCGTCTAGCCTCATAGGCAAGTATAGGCATACCACCAAACACAGAACTCTGAAAATTGAATAACATACTAGGCACACAATTATTTCATATTTCCATTATCAATCTCTTTCTCATTTTCTCATGATTAAGCTAGGCGCATTGCCTCATTTATCTCATTTATATCAACATCATCATATAATCATAATATCAAATTTTATTCAATATAGCCATCACCAATGGCTTTACATAATATCTTTAATGCATACACAACAAATCACATTTCCCATTTCATATTTTATCCTGCAAGCATGAGCTACACTCACCATATGACTCATCAACATACCAACAATTTTCATAATCAACATACTTTATCATAATTATTCACTTTATAATCACACATACATTTCAATTCAATATATATAAAGACATAGCTATGCAAGCCATTTGCTATGCCTGTATAGTGTAAAATATAGCAACAAACATCAATAAAGCAACCCCATGGCCGTGGCATCCAATAGCCATGCCCGTGGGATGTGAAATGAAGCTGTAAAATACTATTTAAGACCCCCACGATTGTGGCATCCAAAGGCCATGCCCTTGGCATTCATTTCGCTTATGTTTCTTCACCGTTTTCACATGAAACAGCCCCTTGTCCAATCCCACGACTGTGGTCCTGCATGGCCACGCCCATGGCATCCCAGAATCACTCTTTTAAACCATTTTCAACAACAAAACACACACCTAACAACTTAGAATGATGCAAACCAAAATTAAGAGCATGATTCAAGTATATACTTACTCAAGATCATATGTACAAATCAAGTAAATTATATGTACAAACCAAATAAATTATATGTACAAACCTTGGTTAATCCAAGCTTACTCTTCTTTTCTTGATCCTTCTTAGCCTAAACACAAAATCATAACAATAATCATCATATAATTCATTCATACAATCATCCATATATCAATTTACTCAATTCCCAACTCATTTATACAAAACAGTTACTCTTTTCCTTATCATCTTTTCCCCAATTTCACTATCTATCATCATCTCTTAAAAATAATCATATTTACTTCATCTATGCATCAATTCAACATATCATTCTTATCATTTTTTTCAATTAATTATCACTTTCTCTCACTAATCATATCACATATACATATATACTTAAAATCCATAAAAAAAATCAGCTCAAGGAAAAGAGCACTTATTTGAATTCTTTGTTAAATCTTCAATATCCACCTTCAAATCTCTTAAAACTCTTATGAATTTGGTGTGTATATGAACAAAATCAAGCTCTTCTCACTCTCTCTCAATTCCCACATTCCAAAGAGGAAGAAGAAGAAAAAGAAAGAAAGAAAGCTCTCTTTAAATTTCCATCCTTATCTTATATATATATAATAATATAATTACTTTCCACCTAAATTTTTCACCAATAATATTTTTCCTTCTTTTGACTTTCATGTAACACCCTTATACCCTATATACATACAATACATATTTTTAGCATATGTAAAATACGCATATACGGTACAAATATGTCACAGACCGGTTTAATAAAAATTTTCACATTTCTATTTTAAAATTTCAAATATTAAATATATAAAATTAAATAGTATATAACTATTCTTTACTTGCTATAGTAACCCAAAATAACATTTTATATGAAAATCTCTAGGAAAAATTCGCCAGAGTTTTGTCTGTAATTTGGACGTTTTCAAAATTCAGCAAAACACAACCTGCATAAAACAAGCTCTCCCAATAAAATCAATTCACCATTTCACCAATACTTCTCAATTTCTCCATATTTTCTCAAAATACCTATATATAGGTACATATATATTAACAACACATATAAGATCCCATCCTAACTAAATTATTTAAAATATTCTTTACAATTTACATTCTATACTTCAAAAATATATCATAACATATATAATATCAAAATATACTGTAATAGCAAATATCTACATGCTGGCAACTGGCTCTGATCTTGATGTACTAAAACACTCTTCAAGCTCAAAAACTACAAATCTAGACCCGACTAAATCTAGTAGAACTCTCCGGCTCTACCAAAACGTCCATGTCACTTACGCGATGAATTACAATCGCGCTTAGCCGAAGCCTAGTGGTACAAACTTTGATAATAATAAAAATGTAAAGTAGTGCCAATGCAAAATGCTTACGAACATCACATCATTCAATTTTCTCATACTCTTCAATTATTTCACAATCCACAATTCACATATAAACAAACACAAACATGGGCCCAAAGACAACTAATATGCTATTCAAATTTCAGAGTTACTGTTTTGGTCTATAATGACACCATGTGTCCAGCCCCATAGGCAATATATCAATGGAATATTTCAACTAGGCATGAGCTTACGACCCAGTCTTTTCACTTATCCTAGCTTTAAATATTTGTTTTTGAGGCTTACGACTCGGTCTTTTCACCTCAAAAATATTTTCACAATGATGTCTAGCGTCTAGCCCGTAGGCATTTATAGGCATACCGCCAAACACAGAACTCTGAAAATTGAATAACATACGAGACACACAATTTATTCATATTTCTTATTATTAATCTCTTTCTCATTTTCGCATATTCAATCTAGGCACATTGCCTTATTTTCACATTTTTTTTCTCACTCTTCTCATTTTTCTCACTTTTCTCACTTTTATCATTTTTATCAATATCAATTCATTTCATTATACCACATATCTCATTTTTACATTCACAACACATTATCCAATTACTTTGGGTATTTTCATATAATATACATATTTCACATTTTACACAATTTAGCCATTATCAATGGCTTTTCACAATGCATTTAACATATATATGACATTACAAATGTCATAGCACATTATTCATACACAATCAATGTACCAAGTAGCTTAACACATTTTTCAACCAAAATGTGTTAAATGTGTTAACCCCAAATGTCATGCAAATATAAACAATATATTCAAAGTTTGTACTTACCTCAAATAGCAACCAAAATAATCTTAAAACTCTCACCAACCTTCTCTTCCAAGTTGTCCTTCAACACTTGGATCGGCCAAACTACTTCCTCTCAAAGCCTATTTCAAATATGATCATAAATAATCATAAATATCATATTCTAAGGCATTCTCAATATCAAATCTTAATTTAACAACACTCCTACAAAATTTTAAAAATTAAGTCTTTCCTTACTTTACCTTAGCAAATCCATATTAACCCATTAAATTATTGTTTTAAGTTTATTTATATCATTACAAACATATTTAAACATATTTAAACCAATTACATTAACTAACTCCATGCTTATGTTCAAAACCCTAAAATGGCATAACCTTCACCATTGAAGGATCTCCATTCCAACTCAATCCAATTATCATTTCAATCTTATTTCCACCACTTATATCATTAAATAACATGATTTAAGGATTAAAATCGAACAATTAATCATTCTTTGAAAATTCACTTTTCCAAAACCCTAAATCAATACTACCATCTTCAAACTCTATCCAAACTTAACTAAATCCATCATTTGATTTTAAAATCCTTGTTTATGCATCAAAACAACACATTTGGAACTAATTTGCACAATTAAAACTCATGATTTCAAAAACTGAAATGTTCCATAACCCTAAATTCTCTCTCTTAACCGATCTTACCTAAACTCAACCATTTCTTTAATCCAACCTTAAAATCATTGTTAACTACCCAAAATAACATCATACACACCCATTCCAATAATTATAACATACTACATCAAAATTCCAAACTCAACATATTCATAAATTTATAAAATTTTAAAGATTAAGATGAAAAACTTACTAATTATGGAAGAAATCACCAAGACTCCTCTTAAATCCTTGAAATATCTTCAATAAATTGAGTGTGGAAGAAGGAAAAATCCTTGGCCACCTTCAATGGAGTTTCGGCCCTTGAGAAGAAGAAGAAGAAGAAGATGGAAAAACTTTTAATTTTCTTTTTCTTTTCATCTTTATTTTAAACCATATATATATATATATATATTAAAATAATTTAATAATTATTTATTTAATTATTTATTTAATAAATTAAAAGTCCAAAATTCCTCTTCCATTCAAAAATAATTTATTTTTGAATTATTTTATTAATTTTAAATTTCTAATATTTAATTACCAAATTACCCTTTTACTTTGACTTTTCTTTTAAAAATGTGTTGACTTTTATATGTTGTATATATTTTACATATATATCACATATATATTCCACCTTTTCACTTAAAATTCCTTCATTTTTCATTTAAAACCATTAATTTAATTTATCCATTTAAATTATAATTTATTTTATTAAATTTATAAAAATTAGAACTTTTTAAAAATTTGGGATATTACACATATGCACAAGTAATGTGTATCTTATACACACATCAAATGTACCTTATATGTGTATTAAATATATTAAGTATATAATGTATTAATCCAACATATACAATTAATATACCATATGTATATGTTATATATACACTAGATATATATATATATTGGGTATGTACAACTTTTATATCTCCAAATACTTATTTAATTTCTCCAAAATTACGGATATGATATTTCATTTCTCCTTTCTCTTATCATTATTATCATTATTATTATTAATTATTTATTTAAAATTAACTTTTTCTACACCAATGTATACATCATGTATATGTGGTTTATATATTGATATATGTATATGTCCTATATATTGTATTTATATATTTCCCATATATTTCAAATACATAATATATATACTATCATTCATACACATCTATCTCTTATTATATTTTCTTTACCTATTTCACTAATATACTCTCTCACAACTACTATTTCAAAGTACATCAAAAATTGGGGTATTACATAAGTAGCCAAAATACTCATTTGGATTTAGTCTCACACGATATCACCGTGTATAGTCTCCAGTCAGTTTGGTAAACATGAGTTTAAAAAATGAATTTTCTATTTTGAAAAAAAATAATTTTGCTCTCCTTTTGGTATAAAAAAAGAGAAAATATCTTTTATTTTAAAAAGTAGGATTCAAAAAGTCGCCACCTTAATTTATTTATTTTAAAAAAAATTAAGGAAAAACCCTTTTATTTGACTCCATAAATTTTGGTTAATTTTTTACCCTAAGAAGATACTAGTCTGAAACTATATTATCATGGGCCCGGGCTAATTTTTCATATCAATTTTGATAGAAATGGTTTTTTCATCTCCCTTTGATTACTTTTAACCTTTTGGAATTGATAAAAACAAAATTTTTATGTATTATGACATAATTGCTGCATATAATATTGTTACGATGCATGAGCAAGTAATAACATGACATTCACAAATGCAATGCAGAAAAATGAAGATTACAACTCGGTCAAAATAATGATTTTTAGGGGAGCTTCGACTAGCCCTTATGAGTTCTAAGTCGAGAATAAATCTCCAATTAATTAATAGAGCAAGCAAACAAATAATAACAATAACAATGAAACAAACAAATAGCAATAATAATAATAACTATTGCAAAACTCATCAAATTTGCAATAGTTTTTGCAATAGTTGTCCAAAATCTAATAAAAAAGGTAATAGCAGAAGAAAAATAGAAAAAATTAAAGTAAAAAATAAAAACACCATTTTAAATATAAAAACACCATTTTAAATTATTAAAGAAAGGGTTTGTCACTGGGAGTGATATTCCAAGTACTTATCCCATTTGAATGATAATCAGAGCCGCGAGTTGTTACTGCCTTTAATTGCAAATGACTAAAATTAACTAATTTTTAGTTAATTTAAATTATTGAATTAACAAGAGTAAAGTGAGGAAATGTGTGCCCTGGGTAGTAATTATCTTTGAATGTATGGTTGAAATAGATGCCAAAATGACTTTGAGTCCCAAAATTTATAAGAGAATCGAATTTAAATTGATTAAATTGATCCAAGATAAATTTTATTGTACCTTGGTGTCAGAATTAATTTTGACAGACTTTCAGTATGAAAAACTCTGGATCCTTGTTTTGGAGAAAAAACCTCAATTTATAGTGAAAAAGTTGGAAAAATCATACCAAAGTGATCCTTGGTCGCACGCGAGTCGAATGATCCGCGCGCATCGCGGCTTGCCAGGTATGCCAAGGACCACTTTTGCCATTTTTGCCTGTTTGACCTTCGATTTGTGCGATTCAAGTTAGTTAGATTCGCTATCATGTGGGATTTCATTTGGGGTCAAAATTGAGGATTTTTTTTTCTCATGTCCACAATTGAGAGTTTTCGGGGACCGTTTGGGCAGATTCGAATTCCAACTCATGCGAATCCAATTTTGTTAGAACTGTACTCATATTCACCCTAATTTAGATGCAAAAGTAGAGGTTCATAACTACCATTCCTATCAATGTAATTAGGTACAGAAGCATGGATGGCTTCAATTGGAACTGGTAACATCGCCATCTTTGAAAGGGTGCAATTTAGCTTTGGGACCCATAAATTAGTCCAAAATTTCACAACACGCCCACTCCCTAACAACCATAAAACATTATTTCTCACCGAGCTCCAATTTGCACACAAGAATCACTAAAATGATGAGCTATTTTGTAGTGGGGCAATCATATTCAGACACTGCTCATGTACTTTATACTTTGCCTTCATCAACTGGACCCATAGTTTATCTTGTGAAACAAGAAAATTCCAGCAAGCCTTCATTGCAAAGGCCATATTAGGTTTAGCAAGATCACGAAATTCTAGTCCTCCAACCTCCTTAGATCTCGTGACCTTTCGTCATGCAACTAAGGGGACACCACTTTGATATTCAACACCACTCTAGACAAAATGTCATGTTGATTTCTCCATCTCTTTACACATTTGCACAGGAAGATTAGAAGTTTGTACAACATATATAATACTGACTGAGCTAATGTGATTTAACCAGCCAAAGATATTTGTGTTGTGTTCCACCAAGCAATCTTGGCTTTCATCTTATCAACAATAAAAGCATAAGTTTTCTTGCTAACTCTTTCATGAAGGAGAGGGATTCCCAAATATCTCCCAAAGTCTCAAACCTCCTTCAATCCCATACTAAAACTCAACTCATGCCTCAGCCTAACAGGTACATTCTTTGAGAAAAGACATAAGCTTTCTTTTTACTCACCCTCTGGGCCGAGCTATCACAAAAACTATCAAGCACTTCCTGGATATCTTACACCTGGGATAAGTCAACCCGTGAAAAGAGGACCATATCATCCACAAAAAAAATAAGTGGCTAAGTTTTGGCCCACCCCTATCTAGAGATATTGGTTTCAAACTTCCCTCTCCATGCAAAGAACAAAGAGATAAGGAGACAAAGAGCAACCTTATCTCAACCCTTGAGATGGAATGAAAGACTGAGTTAGCTCTCCATTCCAAAGAATCTGCATATAGCTAGTAGTAACACAAGCCATAATTATAGAGATAAAATTAGAAGGGAGCCTTACCTTGCATAAAGTATCATGAAGAAAATCCCAATGGATTTTGTCATATGCTTTTTCCAAATCCACCTTGATAGCCATCAATTTAACTCCCTTTGTTTTGTTTCTCAATGAAAGACCCGCTTCCTAGGCAATAATAAAATTTTTTGTAATGTGACAACCTGGAACAAAACTAGTTTGAGTCGGTCTAACCAAATCAAGCATTAAAACTTTAAGCCAATTAGCAATCAAGTTGGCAACCAATTTGTAAAATATTGTGCAAAGTGAAATTGGTTGAAATTGAGCAATTGAAGTAGGGTCCTTTACTTTAGGGATAAGATAGATAAGTGTTTGGTTCATATCAATAGTCATCAGCCCCTCCTCAAAAACCTTTTTCACTGCAGTATACACATCATTTCCAACAATTCCCTACTGTGTTTGAAAAAAGCCAACCTTATAACCATCCACCCCAGGGGCTTTCTACGACTTTACATCAAACAAAGCCCTTTTAACCTCCATCGAAGTCACTGGAGATGCCATATTAGAGATAATGTTGCTACTAATGGGAGGAAAAAATCCTCAAAAATCATAAGGGCTATAAAGAGTTGAATCCTCGCTATACAAATTTAAGAAAAAAAAATTCAACGTCATATTCTTTAAAGCATCTTAATCATCTATCCAATTCCCCTGATCATCCTGGATCAATTCAATATGATTTCTCTTCCTTTTATGAATCATTATGAGATGAAAGAAAGAAGTATTCCTATCGCTTAGAACAATAGAATTACTTCTAGATTTTTGGCACCAAATCATCCCTTCCTGTGATTATGTCTCATCAAGTGGCATTTTAAGGTCCCTTTCTAACTGACTAGCCTATTTGAATTTCTTCTATCAAAATCCCTTTGCACTCAATCAATTCGAGCCAGCAACTCCCTTTTTATGGAACATATTTCCAAAGACTTATTTATTCCAGGTTTTTAGCCCCTCTATCAACCCTTAAATAGAAGTCATGATCCCATCATTACTACACCAGTTGTCTACTACACATTTATGAAAGTCACTATGAGTGAGCCAGGCCCGTAAGAAACAAAAAGGCTTATTGTTAGATGTTGGAATAAAGCCAAAAAACTTTAAAACAAAGGCTAATGATCATAGTGGATCCGAGAAAGGTGAGAGATAGCAGCTTCCAGAAATTTTATTTTCCAAGTTGAGTTACACAACCCTCTATCAAGCCTCTCACATAAATTTCCTCTCTTCTAAGTGAAAGTAGACCAAAAAGCCTAAATCAAGAAGACCTAATTAATGATACTAGTTTATTCATGAACCAAGTATCTCAAAGGCATGTTAAATACATCATTCAATTTGAGTGCTAAAGATCAAAATTGAGGTTATTTGGCTAATACACCAGAATTTCAACAGATCACTAACCCTTGGCTCCAAAAGCACGAGAATATGTGGCTTATATTTCTAGAAAAGTAGTCTCAAAACACGAAGAAAGGAGGAGCTACCAACTACTTGACAGTTCCAAGAGATAATTGACATATAAAAATGATAAAGGAAAGAAATAAAGACACCTTAGTCCCGTAAGTAAGGGTCCACCTCACCCTTCTCTTCTGACATGAAATCATCATTAACATCATATTCATAAGTCTTCTCATTAGCAATTGGGATAGAGTGTAGATGAGAGTGTATAACTCTATGAATCTTTGAATCTGAGACATCCGATGGCCTTCCAACATGTTGAAAATTTGTAGTTAAAGTTTTTGGAGAGGCTAAAAGCATAAGGTCTTAATCACTGCTAAAATTCCCAATTTACTTATCTTGAACTAAGGACCCCTAGTGAGTTTCATTAATACCTCGACCAATAACCGAATGGACTTTACCATAGCTGCATCCTATGGTATGTCATTCTCAAGTGCAAAAATTTCTCTAAATTTCACTTTTGGGTTCGAAACTTGCATGGGAATATTTTCCTATTGTAAAGAAAGAACTTGCATGGGATTGTTTGGCTAGTGCATGGGTATTATTCCTTCACATGCTAACACATGACGTCCAATTTTATTCTTACCATGTGAGACACCACTTCTACTAATTCTAGGATTTTCTTTTAGGGCCTCAACTACCTTATCTCTAGAATTAGAAAGATCAACAAAATTATTCTCCTTACCCAAGTTATCCTCCTCAAAATCTGCTAGAGCATAAAATTTGAAGCCTTTACAAGATGAAATACCTTTCCTAGTTTCATTAGTATTCTTCCGTAAGACTCGCTTGCATCTCTCAACAACCATCCAAGGGCCAAAATCATCTCTAACATTCACTTCTAGAATAACACTATTAGTAGAATTTTTCATCGGAGCTGCCTCTTTCTAAAGGCACATTGACAACATATGGCCAAATTGCCCACAAGAGAAATAAATATCTGGAAGATTTTCACACTCCACCATCTATAATTCCCTATCAATCTCAATCTTAGAGATTAATTGAGCAGTCAAATCTACTAAGACAACAACTCTTGCAAACCTACTCCTCTGCATATCACGAGTATTATAATCTTGCTTAACCATTGGTCCAACATCCGCCGCTATTCTTCTAAGAATCTCCTCAGGATAAAAATGCAGAGGCAATTTAGGTAGCCTAATCCAAACCGCCGCTTTCCTTGGCTTAGCATTGCTCGCTCGAAAATCAAGACTCCATGGATGGACTTACAAGTAGCTTCCCATAATGGTCTAAGGATCTCCTAAGAGAACATGAAGCATGTCCTTTTCATTTGAAAAATTAATCAAAATATAGCCCCTCCCCAAGTCTAATACTCTAAATTAGCCAAGATCCTACATAGCCTGAAGTCTATTGCACAAAGCCTTGACCCCTATATCTCGTCCAAGTAAATTGATAATGACTGCATCATCAAAAGTCCTGGCCAATCTAATTTTAAGTCTATCAGACAACTTACACTACAAGAATGTGCCAAATTACCAACAAAAAAATATATCGGTAATCCTTATTTTTTTATCGATAATTAAATTTACCGACGGATTACTGATAAAAAATTTTTGTGGTAATATTCTTTGTTGATAATAAAAATATCGGGGAAAATAACCTTCTGTCGATAAATTACAGAGAAAAAATTTTCTGTCGGCATTTTCGATAGAAATTTTGTTAACACAATTTACCGACAGAACGAGATATTTTGTTAATACTACCGACGCAAAATACATCAGCCATTACAGTACACGATCAATGAGATTGCTAACAAAAATTATTTGCTGACAGATTTTATGTTGGGCATTACCAACGAAAATTAGTTTTCAGTCCGTATTATCGACAGAAAATAAAAAAATTAAAAATTCTTGATATATTTTTACTAAAATATTTCTAAAAATATAACAAAAAATTTTAAAAATTCCTAAAATATATTCCATTAAATTAAAAAAATTTTAAAAAAAATTATAAATTTTATTCTAAAATTTATAAAAATAAATCAATTTTACCTAAAAGTTTTTTTAAAATTTTAAAAATACCCTAAAAAATCTAACACCCTAAAATAGTTATATTTACAAAAATATTTCTAAAAATATAACAAAACATTTTAAAATTCCCTAAAACATATTCTGTTTAATTAAAAATTTTTAAAAAATTAAATATTTTTATAATTTTTATTCTGAAATTTATAAAAAAAATTAATTTTACCTATTTTAAAAAATATATAAAAATACCCTAAAAAAATCTAACACCCTGAATAAAATTCTAAATACAAAACAATTTTTAAACATATTATGAAAATTTTAAAAATCACTAAAATAATATTATGTTTAATTAAAATAAATTTACAAATTTATTTTTTTTATTTTTTTGGAAATTTAAGAAAAATAAATTTTACCTAAATTTTTTTAATAAAAAATACCCTAAAAATCAAACAACACACAAGTAAAATATAAATAATCAACCTAAACTACAATAGTCACAAACCCAAAATAAAATATCAAATTTATAAAAAATAACAATAAATCAAAAAATAAATAACATAAATTACAAATTTTAATAAAATTAAAAAAATTAAAATAAATACCTTCTTTTTCTTCTTTTTTAAGCAAAAAAAAATCAAAAAATGGAAGAGGAGAAATAGAAAATATGAGGAGGGCCGGCAGAAATGGGAGAGGAGATAAAAATATATTTTTTATAGAAAATTTTTTTTTGAGAGAAATAAGTGTTTGTCGATAAATTTATCACCGAAAAGAGCAATCTGTCGACAAATACACAATTTAGGAGGTAAAATTATCTCTACTAATTTTAATTTTACCGATAATTTTATCAATAGAAAAATATTTTCTCTCGGTAAACGGCTCATCTACTAGCGATAAAATTTTTGCCCACCTAATTAGGTTGCGACTATTTATTTACCGATAGAACAGTCTTTTTTCTCGGTATTATCGACAGAAAATATTTTCTCTAGATAATTTTACAAATAAAAAAATATTTTTTCTCGGTAAATGGAAAGACGTTTGTAACATATATAAAATACCGAGAAAAATAATTTTTCTATCGGTATTACCGATAGAAAATATTTTCTCTAGATAATTTTACAGACAAAAAATATATTCTCTCTGTATTATCGACAGAATATATTTTCTCTAGGTAATTTTACTAACAGAATATATTTTCTCTAGAAAATTTTATCAATAGAAAAATATTCTCTTGGTATTATCGATAAAAAATATTTTCTATTTGTAATTTTATCGACAAAAAATATATTCTCTCGGTAAATAAAAAGACGTTTATAATGTATAATATACCAAGAGAAATAACTTATTGTCGGTATTACTAACAGAAAATATTTTCTCTCAATATTACTGACAGAATATACTTTCTCTAGGTAATTTTACCTATATAATATATTTTTTCTAGATAATTTTATCAAAAAAATATTCTCTCGGTATAAATAAAAAAAAGTATTTTCTCTTGGTAATTTTACCGATATAAAATATATTCTCTCGGTAAATAGAAATACGTTTGAAACGTATATAATATACCGAGAGAAATAATTTTTTTTTGGTATTACCGACAGAAAATATTTTTTATAGGTAATTTTACCGACGGAATATATATTCTCTCGGTATTACCCACAGAATATATTTTCTCTAAGTAATTTTACCGACACCATATATATTCCCTCGGTAAATGAAAAGACATTTGTAACGTATATAATTTACTGAGAGAAATAATTTTTCTGTCGATATTACCAAGAGAATATATTTTCAGTCGATATTACCGACAGAAAATATAATCTCTCAATAAGTGTGTCTACTGAGAGAATATCATATTTTTTTATGTTGGTAAATTTTATCATTAAAAAGTTGATAATAATTCGCGTTTAATATTACCGACTCTTTGACATTTCTATTGGTGAGGTTTGTCGATAATTATTGGTGCCATCTACTCGCTCTATTATTATCGACAAAATATCAATCTGTAAATTTTTTATCGCTATTCTATCAGTAATCTGTCGGTGTATTTTTAAATTTATTTTTTAATAGTTTCTCTCAGTATTACTAATAAAAAAATTTCTGTCAATAAATTTATCTCGATAATTCGATATATTCTTGTAATGTTAATAATTGGATGCCTCCCCGTTTTGTCAATAGAGACATCACCCTCCTACACCTGGACCTTAAGGGATTCAAAAGCATCCTCCATATTTGTCTCTAGAATTGCACCTTGAAGAAGGCAATCTTGATAATTAACTTTTGAAGACACACGATGTTTCACCTTCTTCGTAGCACGATTTTCCCTGGAATTAGCATTAAGGATGAGGTTCAAGTTTTTAGAGCTCTTCGCTGCCATCAAATAATTTGTTATTTCGGTAAAAAAAAAATTTGTTTCTCAATATAATATAAAGTTATTATATGATATTCTTATTAATTTATATTATGATATGATTAATTAATCTTATATTTGTTAATTGTGTTTTAATATTTATATGACATTAGGCTCTTGGTAAATAATCTGCAAAATTATAACTTGACTGACTTGCATATCAAGCATTACACAAGTTTGAGTTGTTAGAATTGACTCAAGTCTATGATAATTTATAACTCCATATTAACATAAGTTGATTCTACTACTATCCTAATAATCTTGTTTTTAAGTATAATTTCAATCCAATTAGTTATGTAACTATTAATAATATATCATATTAAATGTTCTTTGTATGTTTGTTAATTTGTTCATATTTGGATTTTCAATTTAATATGTGATATTATTTTGTTTTTTTTTTTTGAACTTTTTTTAAAAATAACAAAAAAAATAAAAATATATATTTTTAAACTGCTCATTTTCTTTCTAAAAATATCAATTTTTCAACTTTTAATTTCAAAACCAACTCACTATTAGAGGTGTATATCCGATAAACATATAATATAATATCCATAATTTTAAATATAATTAAATAATTAATATGGAGGGGAAGGGAGATATGAGTGGTATATATATAATATATACACAAGTTATATATAAAATATACTTTGGATATGTAGTATATATATGGTATATACCTAATATATACAATTTCACTAAAAAATAAAATTAGGTAAAAAGTTAAAAGTTAAATATATATTTAATATAAAAATTAAAATTATTTATGGATGGGAAGATTAAAAATATCTTATTTATCAATTAATTAATTAATTAATTAATATATGTTTGGTTGGAAAGAAAGAAAAGAAAGTTAAAAATTAAATGGGTCTTCTTCTTTTTCTTCCAACATCCATGGCCAATTTTGAGAGAGAGTAAGGGAGAGATTACTTCATCCTTTTTACTCCAAATTTCACCAAAAATCAAAGCAAATCAAAAGGATTTTGAAGAATTACCAATGATCCAAGTAAATTTCTCTCATTTTAAGCTTGTTTTCTTGAATATTTAAATTATGTAACTATTTGTGGTAGATATAAAATGTAATGTTTGAAATTTTTAAGTATTTACTTTTTGAACCATACCGATATGGGGCTGTATATAATGTAGAGAGTAACTCATATATTTGTAAAAGATGAGGAATAGGGTTAGTTAAGTCTTAAAAAGTTAAAATTTTAATTCGGATATAGACTTAATCGGTATTTCTGCAAAAAAAATCTTAAGTAACAAAGCTTTAAAGAAATACCTTTTTGACCCTAGAATTGAATTTTAATTGAGATTGAGATGTGAAATATAAATAATAGAACTTTAAATTAATTAAAAAAATTATTTTTATAATTTTACAAAATTAAAATTGAATTTAGAAATCAACTAAGAAAGTGGGTGCTCCGAAGTTACAGTAAGCACACCTTATATGATCAAATTCTAATAAAATATATATAAATAAACAAAAATCATTTTTCTTCTTCTTCCTTCAAGCCAAACCGACCTCACCTCCATTCATAGTCAAAAATTTTATTTTTCTTCCTTCTTCCATCAAATCTAAGTAGAAAATTAAAAAAAATTCATATATATCTCAAAATTTTTAGTAGAATTCATTAAATTAGGTTAGATACACCAAAATCACCACCAAAAATTCAAGAAAAATTGAGAAATAGAGAGGAAAAAAATACTTTGAAAAGATTTTTAGTTTGCTATTATTTAATTTTTCTTTTGATTTTAATGCTTATGGAAGCTAGTAGAACCATATTAATTGAATTACTTGTGAAGTGCCTTTTGCCCAAACTTAACATAGAAAGGTTTAAAACTTATGACATTTTACTTGGGAGTTTATCTATATCTTAGTAGATGGTGTATAAAATTTCTTAATTTTTAAATATGATTAATATGAAATAAAAATAGAAAAACTCAAGTTGCCATGATTGTGCCAATAAAGCTAAAATTTTAGAGTTTGTGAAACTCAATTAGAAACTATAGTAAAATAACCAGAAAGATCTGAAATTTTACATATAAGATCATATATATGTTTAAAATATATAGTTAAAATTTTATAAATTTTAATAAAAGTTTAGTTATAAAAATAAAATAAAAAAATTGAAACTACCAGAATAGTGACTATAAAACCAAAATCTGTAATGTTAAGTAACCATAATTTAAAAATAAGGTAAATAAATGTATAAAATTCTAAAATTTTAGGAAAAAGTTCCTATATATGTTTTTGTTATATGGTTAAAATTTTATGAATTTTTATAATGATTTTGTATCTAAATAAAATTAGAAAATGGGTACTACAAGTAAAATTATTATAAAAATAGAATATGTAAGTTTGGAAAATATAATTTTTAAACATAGTAAATGAACTTAGAAAAATATGAAACCTTAAATATGAGTTTACGTAGGATCCTAAGACTTATGTTCAAATCTGTATAATTTTTAATAGAGATTTAGTACTAGGAAAGTTTAAGGTTTTAGAATTAAAATGATTGTTTAAAATATGTTTGATGAATATGTTTTAAATACAATGTGTTTAAGTTTACTTTAGTAAGTATTTCTTTGCAAGTATGGTTAAAGTAAAGACTATTAAATAATAAAGAAAGGAATAATTAAGTTAAAGAAATATTTTTAGTTAAAATATATGTTCTAATTATGTAATTTATTAATAAGAAAATAAAAAAGTGTTTATCTAAGAGTGATGCTTTAGTAAAAATTAACATAATTAAAGAAATTGATTGGAATGAGAAAAATAATTAAGTGCCAATATACTGATGAAAAATCTAGT
Organism: Garcia nutans; assembly: GCA_947685225.1. NCBI lineage: Eukaryota > Viridiplantae > Streptophyta > Magnoliopsida > Malpighiales > Euphorbiaceae > Garcia > Garcia nutans. The sequence goes on along the minus strand of CANTUV010000007.1, from coordinate 20,868,289 downwards.
TATCGAATTGAATGGCTAGTCAGAGGGAGTGAACATACATAGTATTAGTGCGCACTTTATGCCATTTTTGGACATTTTATGTCGCCAGTAATAATGGACACTCGTGCCATTAGTGGAATGTGTCATCTATGATAGTGGACATTTGATGTCATCAATGAGCCATTGACTATATTTTGTACAGTGGGTATTTACTTGCCATTAGTAATCCTTAATCCGAATATAAGATTCTAAAATCAGTATGTGAGGGCAAAAAAATTAAATGAAATTTAATAAAAATGAGAAAAATGTGATGTAAGTGTTTCTAAAATTATGTGAAAAATGTAAATATATTATAAAACTTTTATCTTTGTTAATAATATATTAATCACTAGCTATAAAGAGAATATTCTTTTGTCTTAGTTAATAATATTTTAACAACTTACAACAAAGTGATTATTTTCTTTTAAATTTAATTTAAATTTTTGAGCTTATTATGAATTAGGTAAGTAATTTAAATTCAATGGATTAAATTAATTATTTATTTACTTTATGATCAAAGTGAAGATTTTATTTTTATTTTTTATTATAAATATTTTCTTTATGTTATAATTTTGGTAAATTATGAGTATGCATACACCTGAGTGAGTTCTAGCATTTCAAGATCAACTTCAACTCAAAAGATGATTAACGAAGAGTTTTGCATTATGTATTTAATTTTATTCACATAGCAGTATTGTGCCTACAATGACAGATATATAAATATGAATAACCTAGATTATTGCATATTTTATATCTATAATTTGGGTTAAACTTTATTAAAATATATCAGTTGTACTAAATATCTAATGAACTAAAATCTGAATAAAATCAAATGTATTTGATTTAAATTGTGGATGATATATTGTGGATTATGAAAATTGGAGTTGAGGTTGAATGAATGAAATATTGGGAGTGTTTTCTTCTGCAGGTTGTATACTGATTAGAGAAGATGTTAGACATGTCAAATTTTAGGGGAGACTTTGTCAAATTTTTTATTAATAGTAGATTTAGTTTTTTTATCTAAAATTAAATGTATAAGTGTATAGGCATTGTATGAAATCCCTTGATAATTCTTAATAGGATTGTCTAGAAGTATTGATGGAATTGATTTTAATTGTTAAAATAGATGGCTATGAAGCGAAAATGATGAAAATAGGATGATTTTATGATTAATTGATTAAGGTGAGCATGATTGGTGAAGTTAGGATTTATGGGTAAATATATGAAATTTAGGATTTTGATAGAGGTAATTATAATTATTGTAATATATTGTTTTGATGAATATGTTATGATTTATGGTTTGATGATAGAAATGACATTGGTTGGGTGAAGTTTGAGAAAGGTAGTAAGAAAAAGTAGGATTTTTGTTGGGAGTTTGATAGAATTTGTATAATTAGTGGTATTTTGGTATAAATTAAGCATGAAAATTATTCTAATTGAATAATTTTTCTTGTTATTTGGTTTATGTGAGTTTAGGTCAAAGTTGCCTTGAATAGGGTATTTAGGGTGGAAATTGAGTTTGGGATGTGTTATTGAGTTGATTTAGAAGCTAAGAAATATTAGTAGATACTTTGTTAACATTTAATTTGAATATTCATATTTGGCATCATTCATTTTGACATACTTTAAAGGATGTTGCTATTTCTTTAAAGGGGGCATTATGTATAAATATTTGTGTGATTGTGATTATGTTATGTTGGTTGAATTTGATAAGATAAATGATAATTTTTTATGCAATGTGATATGAAAAATGGTTATGGAATAATGTGAAAGGTCAAGGTGATCATGGTTTGAGTTGATCACGAGGAACATGTGGAAATTGTGAGAAAAGAAATGATAAATGAGATTAAAAATGAGGGAAATGTATAATGTTGATGTATATGTTTTCCTTGTAAAATTATTTATTCTAGAATATTGAGGTTGGTGATGTCGAGTTGGTATTCCAATGATATATCATGACATGTTATATACCTTCGGACGAGACACACTAGTGTCGGACACTACAATATCGAGGAAGCGGCTTTAGGTGGTACTATATGAAACTTGACCTCCAGTGTCGATAGAAGGCATTCTTCGGACGGTATTATATGATACTTGACCTCTGGTGCCGAGAGTGGATGGTCTTCAGGCAATATTATATGACACTTAGATCTCCAGTGTCGGAGCTGCGAGTCGCGATAGGCCAAATCAGTATTTTTGAAACTTAGATATTATATAGGGACTTGTTGGGCCCAATATATCTGTTTGTGAGATGTTGGTATATATTATGATTTAATGAATGGAAAATGAATTTTACATGGCAATAATAGGGTTTGAATATTTTATAAGGTAAAGACTATGATAACAAGTGTTGCTTATATTGGTAGCACGATATGTTGTGTAACATAAAAACATGCATTAATTATTAAATGTTTCATGTTATCAAAGTATGTATCATTAGGTATTTGGGCTTAATGCGGTTGCTTGTATCGCGTAGGTGGTAGAAGTGCAATGCAGGGGAGTTCTGATAAACTTGAGTAAGGCTAGGTCCTGAGACTGAGCTTGAAGGTAGAGTGTTGCCACGAAACCAAATCGGTTGTACTGCATTGCATGCAAAGTTTTGCATAATTATACAATGTACATTAATTTTATATGTAAATACTTGGGTGTGAAATAGAGAAATGAAGAATTTTGGAGAAATTACCTTTTACGAGTATAATTTTTATTCCAGGTTGTACTTTATTGACTTGAAAATTATTGAATTACAAATAAAAATTTGGTAAATTTTTTTCAGATATTTTATTTTATAAATTAATCAAATTATATTTTTATTAAATTTATTCAATTGCAGTATATACATTTATAATATAGTATTTTTTATATTATCAAATGAGAGTGTTCCTACAGTTAAATATTTTAGCACTCTTATATTTTATATATGTACTTTACATATATAAAATATATATATTATATATACATATGGTATAAAGGTGTTACATATAATATATCAAAAAATATATTTACTCCCGTAAGCATACAACTAATATATATATATATAGTATATTAAAGATATACAAAAATTATAAGGTATTTTCAAAAAAATAAAAAAGTGATATATAATGTATTTTTTTTATTTGAAATTATAGTAATTTCATGTTGAATTTTTTTTTTTAATTAGGAAAAGAAAATAACATTAAATATTAACCCACAGTACTAATCTATCTCCATCTAGGTATGAGAAGCCAGATGAAAACTCTACACAAAGAACTAAAAACAAAAGAACGATCATCTTCCCCCTGGAATAAAAACCACCCGAGCTCTAGCTGAGTCACCTTAACCCATGGCCATTGAAAGACATAAAAAAGGCCAAAAACTATAGGAGGCAGAACTAAGTGTCTGCTTAACAACAAATCACAACTAAAGATAAAAAAGATAACACTGAACAAAGGTTCAAAATCCCAAGCATCCTCAGGTATTAAAGCAGATGAGGAAAGAAGCGGAGCAAATGTCCTATACTGAGGCCGGAGAGGAAGCCAGATGCAGTCATCGCAAGCTCTGAACCAAAATGTCGCTGCTGCAAGAGGCACTGAACATATTACTTCCTTAACCGAGATCATCGAAAACCAACAGGGGGAATTCTTCAAGCAAGCACCAAAGGAGAGAAAGGAAGACTAATGAACCTTTGGAATTTTAGTGGAGAACGCTTAAGGGGGCATAAAATCAACTTCTTTCAAGATCGGTAGACTACCAGATCTGGAATAAAAAAAACCAAACCTTCCTAGAGAAGGAGACAACAAAAGATGGAAAGAATCAATCTTGAACTGATTTATGCAATAACATAGAGGGAACCATGAAAACTAGAGAATAAAACTCAAAGAAAATGGTTGATTTTGGACTGCCGTCCGCCTCAGTCCTAAATCCGCAACCACACACCAAAACCCTAGCAGAGAAATGTTCAAAGGAAAAGAGAGGAGATCATCTAATTTTAGGTAGAATTTTTTAATAAAGAGTTTAATATGTAAGGTTGATTTGAAATAAAATATTAATTTCAGGTTTATTCAATGCTTTCTTTTTCATTTCTTTAATTTTAGCTCCACTAAGAGACAATTAATTTTTTATGAGAAAAATTTTCATTTATCTCTATTTTTGTTGAACTATCCTATAATTATTAAAGCTTAGATAATTTTATATTTAAAAAAATATGGATGTGGCCTACTTAATTTAGAAATGAGTTTTTTAGTCTTAACTACTAACTTTTTTAATTTTAACTCTTTCAAATCTATATTGAAAAGAAAATTTTAATATGAAAATTTAACAATTTTTATAATAAATGAAAGGAGAGAAATCAATAATTGTGATAATAACTTTTTATTTATCCTTATTTATCAATAAATGAAAATAATTAATTTTTTTTTGTTAGAACTTTTTATGTTGTTTACTAAACAACAATGTACAATACTAAACTACTCATGTTCATATATTTAAAAGCTTATTGTCCTGAACAAATTTAAATGACTATTTTTTTTTTTTGAAGTTCTCAAAAACTTAAAATTTTCTTTACATTATTTGTAAAATAATTATATTAATTAAATTAAAACATACCCACGCATCTAAAATATAGACCCATTCAATAAATTATTAGTAGTTGTTATATTTATCTTCTATATAATTAATTTTAAGTTATCTTTTATATTAAAATCCAAGGACTAAGTAATTTCTTAATTATATTATACGATTGTATTGAAATTCTCACTAATATATATATATATATATATATGTATGTATTAGGATTTATCATAATTTAATCTATTGTTTATATATTTACTATAAAGGAATCTAAATATTCAAAAAAAATATAAATATAATTCCAAATTAAATAAATTTAATCTTGTTAATTTTTTAATTTATTTTTTAGATAATCATATTGGCACTTGACATATATTTTCTAACCCTCTTACGTTTTGATTTCTCTTGTCATTTAAGTTGATGATTTTATTATCTTTTCCTTCATTATATCTTTTACCCTATCAGTTAATGCAAGGAAGTATAATTTATGTTTTATTTGATCATAGCTTTTTTTTTAATTTTCTTTGCAAAGCACTTTTTTTTAATAAAGTTTTCTTTGAATAGAAAAATATAAAAACATATGTATATGATAAATACGTTTATTATTCTTTATATTAAAAAATATAAAAAATTATTTTTTGATTTTGATTTTTACTATAAATTTTATACATAAAGTAGTTGAAATCAAATCAATCACAAGTTACTGATAAAAAAATCAATCACAAGTTTTACTTTTTTATTTTTTGGTGTTACAAGTTTTACTTATTTATTTTTTCAAAAAATTATACTATATGGAATTTTAAAAAATAAGCTTTTCTGGATTACTTTCAAGTGATCAACAACAACAACAACAACAATAACAAAGCCTTAATCCCAAGTCAATTGGGATCGGCTATATGGATTCTTCTTTTCCACTCAATACGATTTAAGATTATCTCTTCTGATAGATGTAACATCATAAGATCATTTTGGACCACCTTTGACCAAGTCAGTTTAGGCCTACCTCTGCCTCTCTTAACTATATCTACTCTAACTTGTTCGGTTTTTCTAACAGGCGCATTGCTAGGTCTTCGTTTCACATGACCAAACCACCTCAATCTATGCTCTCTTATCTTATTCTCAATAGGTGCTACCCCCACTTTTCTCTAATGCACTCATTGCGGATTCTATCCATTCTAGTATGACCACACATCCATCTTATCATTCTCATTTCTGCAACATACATTTTACTCATGTGTTGTCCTTTTACAGCCCAACACTCACTATCATACATCATAGCATGTTGTATTACAGTGCGGTAAAATTTTTCTTTTAATTTAATTGGCATCTTTCGATCACATAGAACTCCTGTAGCACCCATCCACTTCATCCAACCAACTTTAATCCTATGATTTACATCTTCTTTACAACCCCCATCTTCTTGAAGAATAGAGCCAAGGTATCTAAAATAAGTATTATGAGGCACTGCTATTCCGTCTAAAATAATTTTACTTCTTTCTCTATTCTCGCTATTAAATCTACAATGCATATACTCAGTCTTAGTCCTACTTAGCTTAAAACCCTTAGATTCCAAAGTGCTTCTCCATAATTCAAACTTTTGATTTACCCCTGCTTGAGTCTCATATATTAATACAATATCATCTGCAAACATCATACACTAAGGGATGTCATCCTGTATATGTCTTATTAGCTCATCCATGACCAAGGCGAAAAGATAAGGGCTCAAAGCTGAACCTTGGTGTAATCCAATAGAAACGGAAAAATTCTTAGTATCCCCTCCCACGGTGCGGACACTGGTGGTAGCTCCCTCATACATATCCTTCAAGACTTGGATATATCGTATAGATACTCCCCTATGCTCTAGGACCCACCATAAAACTTCTCTAAGGACTCTATCATACGCCTTTTCGAAGCCAATAAAAACCATATGTAAATTCTTCTTCATCTCTCTATACTTTTTCATCAAATCTCTTATAAGAAAAATAGCTTCTATAGTTGAACGACCAGGCATAAAGCCAAACTGATTTGAGGAGATACAAGTATCTAACCGCAAATGGTATTCCATAACTCTTTCCCACAATTTCATAGTGTGGCTCATAAGTTTTATACTTCTATAATTTGAGCAATTATGAATATCTCCTTTATTCTTAAAAATAGGTATCAAATTACTTTGTCTCCATTCATTAGGTATTTTCTTTGAACTTAAGATCTTATTGAACAAAAATGTCAATCATGTAACTCCTGTATCTCCCAAACATTTCCAAACCTCAATAAGTATCTCATCTGGTCCACAGGCTTTACCAACTTTCATCTTCTTTAAAGCTTCTTTAACTTTCGAAAATCTAATCCGTCTAGTGTATTTCACATTTTTCTCCGGCCTAACGTCTAAACTCTCAATGTTATCACTATGATTATCATTAAGAAGTTCCTCAAAATAGCTTCTCCATCGTTCCTTAATATCCTCTTCTTGAACCAGAACCTTATTCTCTTTATTTTTAATGCACTTAACTTGGTTTAAATCACGACATTTCTTTTCTCTTATCTTAGCCAATTTATAAATAGCTTTTTCTCATTCTTTTATTCCAAGTTTCTTATACAAACTCTCTAAAGATTACGCTCTTGCTTGACTAACTGCCTTTTTAACATCTTTTTTTGCTTGTTTGTACTGCTCAAAAGCATCATTGTTATTACACTTGGGCAAACTCTTATACCATTCCCTTTTACTTCTTACCGCTTTTTGCACTTCCTCATTCCACCACCAAGACTCATTCGAGGAATGTCCACACCCTTTAGATTCTCCAAGAATCTTTCTAGCTACTCTTCTAATTAATGTAGACATACATATCCACATATCATTTGATGACATATTCACATCTTCCTCCCACCCTCTAGCTTTGACCAACTCATTCTTGAACAATAATTGTTTTTCACCTTTTAAAGTCCACCACCTAATCATAGGACTATTGTTCCTCCTTGGCCTACTAGTCAACCTCTTAAACTTGATATCCAAAACTACTAACCTATGTTGAGTGGTCAAAGCCTCACCTGGAATAACCTTACAATCCTTGCATCGAGTTCGATTGGCTTTTCTTGTGAGTATGAAGTCAATTTGACTTCTATTTTGCCCTCTTTTAAAGCTCACTAGATGTGATTCCCTTTTTATAAAATATGTATTTGTCAGAATCAAACCATAGGCTAAAGCAAAATCAAAGATACTCTTACATTCTTCATTTCTAATTCCAAAACCATACTCTCCATGTACCTCCTCAAAACCTACTCTGTCTTTTCCTACATGTCCATTTAAGTCTCCTCCTATAAAAATATTTTCATCATTTGGAATCCCTCTCATAAGTTCATCCATATCATCCCAAAAATTTTGCTTACTCTCCCCATCCAATCCAACTTGAGGGGCATATGCACTAACTATGTTGATGTTTCATTCTGGATCACAAGTTTAATTGAAATAATCCTATCACTTACTCTTTTCACTGATATAACTGTATCTTTTAGGTTTCGATTCAAAATTATACATACTCCGTTTTTACTTTTATCTGTACCTGTATACCACACTTTATACCCAATATTCTCTACGTCTTTACTTTTCCCTCCAACCCATTTAGTCTCTTGGATACAAGCAATACTAATTTTCTTTCTCTCCATAGTATCAAAAAGTTCTCTCAGTTTACCTGTAAGAGATCCAATATTCCAAGTTTCTATTCTGATCTTACTCTCTAATTGTTCTTTCTTATGCTTCTTCCTATAAAATCTTTTACCATTATCTAAACCTATATCTCTCGTATTACTCTTATTATTCGTATTTTGGACTAACTTCTTTACACACACCCGTCCATGATGTGAGAACCCTTGTTTATTATGCACCACATCTGGGCGCCGACATGGAGCGTCGCATTCGGGGAACGCCCTACACCCTTGCTTATTCTTCACTACACCCGGGCTCCGATGTAGCGCGTCGCAAGTAGGAAACGCCCTAACGATATTATTATTAGAATTCATATCATGAGATGTGACAAAAGTTTTACGCTGGTTGTCACCTACCGCAACCCTCCTCCTTTACCCCGGCTTGGGACCGGCTATACATAAGAAACTCATGTATAGGCGAAGTTTTTCAAGTGTTCAAATATGCTAATAATTTTAACATTCAAGTGTTCAAATATGCTGAACAACTAACAGTAATGTATAACGTTTTGAGTGAAGGTTGCAAGGCTCGGGTCGGGTTCGGGTCTAATAATTTTAGGTTTTAGTCATTTTAGGTTCGGATTAATTATTTCGAATTTGGGTAATTATAGATTTTTTTTTTGCTTGAGTCATTTTGGATTACAAATAAATCAAATTATATGTCAAGTTACCTAAAAAAAAGATCAAATTCATGTCGATTTATGAGTTTTATGTAGGGCAGAGTCAAGTAACCCAAAATTTATTTTTAAAAATTTTATTTTAAATATAAAAAATCAGATCAAATTCATGTTGATTTGTGAGTTTTAAATAGGGCTGGGTGAAGTGACCTAAAATTATTTTTAAAAATTTTATTTTAAATGTAAAAATTTCATGCGTTATTTTAAAAGGACTAAAAATGTTAATAAAAAAAAATCATGTGCATAATTATAAATATCAAATATATGCAAACTTTTCTAATATATCATGATATGTTTATTAATTTATAGGCATAAGTAAATTATTTGGATAATAAATTAGTAATGATATTTTAAAAGTTAGTTGTGTTTTTTTTTATTATATATTATATTAAAAATTAGCCGGTAATGAAAAACATGATTGAGGTTTTTGAGGTTTTTTTTAACTTATATAAAGTTATAAATATTTGTACATAGTAATGGTTTAAGTAAATATATTAATAACTTATTAGTGCAATGATAAGAAATTATATACATAAAAAGAATAACTAAAATAATAATAATATGTGAAATCTATTTATTATTAAATAATTACTAATTTTTCAATCAAATTTGTGTTTCTATATTAAGAAATGAGAATTAGTGAATTAATAGTTATTGAATATTAGTTATTGTTAGTTAATTTATTATATTTTATTACTTCTTTTTTTGAGAGATTATTATATTTTATTACTTAACACTTGTAATATACATATATGTATATATAATTAAATTCAAATTTTTTTCAGTGGAGAAGAATTGAATTATAAATTGAAAAAAAAAGACCATTGAATATTAATTAATGGATACTAACCCCTACTTTAATTTTCTCTTCACGCCACTCACTCAATAGTCAACATTATATGAGCCTATGTGCTAGTCATTTGGACCAACTTAGATGCCTTTGTCCCTATTTATAGTCAAAAGTTTTTCTTTTATTTAACCTAAAAAAAAAAGATGTATTCTTATTTTTAATCTCTAATTTTTAGAATTGAGGAAGAAAGTGTAAATATATATCTAATATTTTTGTAAAGATATATATTGGCACCTAAAAAAGTTTTAAGCCCAATTATACATATTTTTTTTAAATTAAATATTTAAACCCCCTCTCTAACCTGAAAATTAACAGAATTAATTAGTTTGCTAATAATATATATTTTTTAAATAATAAAAAATTAAAAATTAAAATGAAAAAGAAAAAACTCAGTTTAGTTTTCTTCTTCTTCCTCTTCTTCTTCCTCTTCTATAAACAAAACAAATAGTTTTTAAAATTTTGCAAATTTCATTATCTAACAAAAAAATTCATAAATCTGAAGAACAAAAATCTAAAAAATAGAAAAAATATATTAAAATCACCAACTTAGAAACATTAACTCTAAAAAGAAAAAAGAAAAAACATAGTTAAAGAAGAAGAATAAGGGAAAATCTATATTTAAAAAAATTCAAATTTGGAAGAACTAAGATTTGAAAGAATTTAAATCTAAAAAAATCAAATAATGAAAGCACCCAAATTCGAAAGAATACAAAGTTGAAATTTGAAAAGAAAATGAAAAAGAAAGAATTCATTTTTGTAAAAGAAAAAACTGAGGAATCAAAGTCCAAATTAATTCATGAAACGAGATTCATTGAAACAAAACAAAATCAAATCCCAAATTGATTCATTTAATTGTTTAATTCATTGAACAAAGACCAAAACCAAACCCAAAATCAATTCATCTAAAATCAAACCCCAAATCAATTCATCTAATAATCTATTTCTTTGTTTTGAGCTCTCTTAGATGTTTTTTATTGAAGAAATAACATAAAAGAAAGAGAAGTAAGGTTAAATAGAGAGAGTATGAAAAAAAAAATAAGAAAAAAAGAAAAAAAATTCTGCATAATGAGAAATTCTATATACAAACAGTGCGACCATAACTTACTCAACTTCCTCCACCTAAGGCTGTGAGAAGATTAGTACAAAAGAAATTTTCAAGATCTTGAACATGAAACAGAAAAGAAGAAAAGCATTTGGAGAAAACGAAATTCTAAATACCATTGGCTTGAATATTAATTTTTTTATTTAATATATTTTTATTATTTCTTTTTTTTTCTTAATTAACGTTGCCACATAAGCAGTGACAAAATAGAATTAATTTTTCTGTTATGACATGGGGCTTAAGTTGCTGATTTCAGAAAAAATTATGTATACTTTAGCTAAAACAAAATTTTTTAAAGGTCAATATATACCTTCATGAAAATATTTAGGATATATTTACACATTGTGACGGAATATGATTGGAAATCGAAACTCTAACAATAATCGCCACAATCCAGAACAACAAAAAAAAAACAAGCATCAAGAACAAACAAACAACAGAATCGTTTACTTGGTTCACCTTTACACACAGTAAAGGCTACATCCAAGGCGAGGAGACAAAATCCCTCAGTCAATCCCTTAGAAACTTTAGAATCGGCAGAAACTGTTACAAGCCAGCAGTCTCAGATCATCCCTATCTCTCAAGTTAAACACTGTAAAGCTCACTCTCTAATCAAATCAAAGAAACAGGCTAGCAAAACAGATCAAAGAAATCAGTACAGAGAACTAGAGAAGAAAACAGAAAGAAAACTCTAGAATACACCGACTATAGAGAGAGAGAATGAAAAATTACACAGCACCCTTATAACTAGAGTATTTATATCAACCCTAAACCCGTGCACAGGAGAACCACACGTGAGGTAGCTCTTCAACTCTGCACACTAAACGCACCGTATCAAACAAGTAGGGCTAACTCATCACAAATGACTTTGAGTCATTAAGACCCACAATCTCCACCTTGACTCCAAGTCTCCAAAGGGAATGACATCAGGAATTTGTCTCTTCACGGGTAATCACCAACAAAAATTTAGCTTTCAGGCTTTCAAAACTCCAATCATACCTAAGGCATCCTGAAATTTTGAAACAGAAACAGGTTTAGTCATAATATCAGCTGGATTAATATCAGTATGAATTTTTTCCACACTTACCTCACCTTTTGCAATCACATTTCTTATAAAATGCAACCTGACATCTATATGCTTTGTTCTTTCATGAAACATATTATTTCTGCTCAAATGTATAGCAATTTGAGAATCACAAAACACATAAAACTTACCATTCAGAAGACCCAACTCTGTAACTATACCTTTCAGCCAAATGACTTCCTTAATTGCCTCAGTCAAGGCAATGTACTCAGCTTCAGTTGTAGACAAAGCTACTATATGCTGCAAGCTACTTTTCCAACTTACAACATTATTAGCAAAGGTAAAACAGTAGCCAGACAAAGATCTTCTTTTATCAAGATCTGCTGCAAAGTCAGAATCCAGCAATATCATACACATTACAGTCAGACTTTTTAAACAGCAAACCAACATTACTTGACCCTTTAAGATACCTAGACAACCATTTAACAGCTGACCAGTGTTCTTTACAAGGGTTAGACATGAATCTGCTAACCAGACTCACCCCATAAGCTAAATCAGGCCGTGTGCAAACCATAGCATACATAAGACTACCTACCACATTCTGATATGGAACACCTGACATGTAACTTGATTCAGCCAAATTCAAAGGTTTAATGATTGAACACAACTTAAAATGAGCACCAATAGGAGTAGAAACAATTTTTCCCTTATTTAAATCAAAGGTTTCTAGGAACTTCAGTATATAATCCTTTTGATTTAAAAACAGTGTGTCTTTACTTCTATTTCTCTCTATGTTCATGCCTAATATCTTTTTGGCAGGACCTAGATCCTTCATGTCAAATTCAGTATTAAGCTTACCTTTCAACTTAACAATCTCATTCATATTCTTGCATGCAATTAACATATCATCAACATAGAGAAGCAAGTATATATACACATTTTCAGACACAACAGAATAGTACACACAAGGTTCAAAGCTACTTCTTTTGAAATCATGACTAAGCATAAAGTCATCAAATCTTCTATACCACTGCCTAGGGGACTGTTTAAGACCATATAAGGATTTTAATAGAAAACACACATGATTTTTCTTACCTTTTTCAACAAAACCCTCAGGCTGTGACATATACAGCTCTTCCTCCATATTACCATGGAGAAAGGCAGTTTAAACATCCAACTGTTCAAGCTCAAGGTCCAACAAAGCAGTGATTGATAATAGCAGTCTAATTGAAACATGTTTCACAACAGGACTAAACACCTCATTGTAATCAATACCTTCTCTTTGAGAGAAACCCTTAGCAACTAACCTGGCCTTGAATCTTTCCTTCTCAAGACCAGAAATAGGTGGTTTTCTCTTAAAAATCCACTTACATTTAATAATCTTTCTGTCAAATGGTTTAGGTACTAATCTCCAGGTCTGATTCTTCCTTAAGGAAGACATTTCTTCTTCCATTGCCCTTTTCCACTTATCCCGGTATATACTCTGCTTTGCACCTTTGTAATCAAGAGGTTCATCCTCTTCAACAGCAGCTGCAGTAACTAGAGCAAAGGAGGTCAATTCAGAATTAACAACATTGTAAGTGTAATCCTCAAACCTGACTGGTCTTCTGGTCTGCCTCCTCTGTCTATCTCTTGCTAACTGGTAGTCATCCAGTTCAGGCTCAAGAACCTGTTCAGGTTGTTCCTCCTCTTGATCAGACTCATCTGATCTGCCCTGTACCTATATATCCATCCCTGCACCTGCATTAATTACTTGAGGTGGATTCTGATCAGTTTGTACAAACCTGTCTAGCTCCACCTCAATTTGAGACTTCTCTAATTGTACCTCAGATTTGAACTCCTGCATGTTAGTACTAGGAAACAATAATTCATTGAATGTAACATTTCTACTAACATCAACGTTATTTTCTTTTGGTAACCACACTTTATACCCCCTTGATTCCACTAGGATAACCTAAAAATATGCATTTCTTAGCTCTATGATCAAGTTTGCTTTGTTTATCATGAATGTAAGCTATACATCCAAATACCCTCAAGTGTGTGTAGGTTATAGGTTTATTACTCCAAACCTCATTAGGACATTTCAAATTCAAAACAGATGTTGGAGATCTATTGATTAAGTAGCAAGCAGTATGAGCTGCTTCAGCCCAGAATTTGGAGCTTAAGCTAGATTCAACAAGCATGCAACTGACCTTGTTTAAAATGGTCCTATTGTACCTTTCAGCTACTCCATTTTGCTGTGGAGTATAGGTACATGTCCTATGTCTAAGAATCCCATTTGTTTTACAGAAGTCATTAAACTGTTGATTCACAAATTCAAGACCATTGTCAGTCCTAAGTACTTTAATCTTCTTATCCTTTAGGTTTTCAACTAATAGTTTCCATTCACATAATGTTTTAAACACATCATGTTTATTCTTTAGGAAATAGATCCATACTTTCCTAGAAAAATCATCTATGAATGTTACAAAGTACTGTGAACCTGACAGAGACATGGGAACATAGGTAGAACCCCACAAATCATTGTGTACATACTCTAAACACTCTTTAGCTCTATAGCTTGATGATGTGAAACTGTGTTTGTGTGATTTGCCTAAGATACAACCTTCACAGGAATCTAGTTTCACAAACTGTGTGATTTCCAGATTTCCCTTTCTACTTAGGAGTTCTAAGGCTTTAAACCCTATATAACCTAACCTTTTATGCCAAAGTACTGTGTCATTTACTGCTGACACAGTAGCATTAGCTATGCCAGTAACTACTCTACCATCTAAATGATATAATATATTTACCCTATGACCAGTTAACATACATTTGTCCCCTTTAAATACTCTCAGAACCACATCTTTTGCAGTATGGTATAGACCCTTCTCTTCTAGGAACCCTAAGGAAATGAGATTTCTCCTAAGACCTGGAATGTGCCTAACCTGCCCTAGTTCTATTTTCCTCCCATCATCTAATAGTAGTCTCATAGTATCTATACCAAAGACATTACAAGAAGAATTATTACCCATTAGAACATTAGAGCCAGTTAAACTATTATAACTAGAAAACCAATCCCTGTTAGGGGTCATGTGATATGAACAAGCTGAATCAAGGATCCAGACTTCAGTGTTTCTTGTACTGGTTATAGTTAGAGCTTCAATATCATCATCTTGAGATGATGTATTGACTGCTCCAACCTCACCATTGCTCTGCCCAAACTTTTCTAACCTTTTCCTGCAAAATCTTCTAATGTGACCCTTCTTTTTACAATAATAACAAATTCTCTCAGACTTAGAACTATTGTTATTATTTTGACTGTTTACATTACTTGATTGAGCACTGTTATTAGATTGGTTAGGCTTACCATTTCCAATTTTAAACTTATCCTTTTTCTTTTTGGTTTTAGTTTTCTCTTTAATTACTAGACTTTCTAACTTACTAATCTTTTCAGTGTTTTTCATCTCCATTTCCCTAAGTTTCAAAGCATTCATAACATCCTCAACTTCTATAGTAGTTCTACCATACTTTAAAGCATCTTTTACATTCTGAAAGTTTTCTGGTATAGAATTAAGTAATATTATCGATTGATTTTCATCACTCAACTCTTCACCATTATCAGCTAACTCTAGAACAAGCTTTTGAAAGTTGTCACAGTTACCATCAACAGATTTTAAAGGGTCCATTTTAAAACTAAATAATTGTTCTTTCAAATAGGCAATTCTTGACACAGATTTAACCAAATACAAAGAGTTCAATTTATTCTAGAGTTCAGGAGCAGTTTTTATACCTCTAACCTTTCTGAGAACTGCATCAGAAAGGTTAAGTATTATTGTACTGTATGCAAGATCCATCATATCTTGTTTTTCATCCTCACTGAGAGTCTCAGGCAGTGTTTCGATGCCACTAAGTGCTCTTTTGCACTTCTGTTGTACCAGGATTGCGGACATCTTCTCTTTCCAGATGGTAAAATCGGCTTTTCCAAGAAAACCCTAATTTTTCTACGTTTATCTTGGCAAACGACATGCTTCACAAACTTAGGGTTTTCCAAGAGAACCTCAGTTCACTTCCCTTTGCACGATCTTCCCTGTCACAAAAAAAATTAAACAACCGACAGTACCAGATCTTAACAAAAAACAAGGAAAGAAACTCGATCTGTCAAGAAACAGGCACTTTTAACCAAACAGTAATCCTAAAACTGATAAACAAGAAATCAGAGAGAAAGTTTAACAGAAAAGAAAGAAGCCACCTGTTCGATCTTCTTCTGATGAAGTCTCTGATACCACTTGTGACGGAATATGATTGGAAATCGAAACCCTAACAATAATCGCCACAATCCAGAACAACAAAAAAAAAACAAGCATCAAGAACAAACAAACAACAGAATCGTTTACTTGGTTCACCTTTACACACAGTAAAGGCTACATCCAAGGCGAGGAGACAAAACCCCTCAGTCAATCCCTTAGAAACTTTAGAATCGGCAGAAACTGTTACAAGCCAGCAGTCTCAGATCATCCCTATCTCTCAAGTTACACACTGTAAAGCTCACCTCTCTAATCAAATCAAAGAAACAAGCTAGCAAAACAGATCAAAGAAATCAGTACAGAGAACTAGAGAAGAAAACAGAAAGAAAACTCTAGAATACACCGACTACAGAGAGAGAGAATGAAAAATTACACAGCACCCTTATAACTAGAGTATTTATATCAACCCTAAACCCGTGCACAGGAGAACCACACGTGAGGCAACTCTTCAACTCTGCACACTAAACGCACCGTATCAAACAAGTAGGGCTAACTCATCACAGATGACTTTGAGTCACTAAGACCCACACACATTCTCTCTAAAATTTATAACTAAAAGTTAACTTTTGAGTTGAAAACTAAAAATTCTATTTTGAAACTCAAAAGCTTGTACTTTTATAAAACAATATTCATTGAATTTTAAATAGTTAAATATTTATTAATAAATTTATAAATAATATAACTACTTAAATTTTTAATATATGTATTATTTCTCCATTTACAATTACACTCATCAAGAAAAATTAAAAAAAAAAGTTAAACAAAAATAATGTGTTATTCATATATTTTTTATATGTGTTTATCAAAATAGTAATTACTTCATTTTAATTTTTCATATAACACGTAAAATAATATAGATATTCTTTTTCATCATTTTATAATTTGATTTAACACCTAAATTACAAAACACTATATAATTAATAATAGCCACTAATTGCGAACTAGTGATTGCTTATATACACACAAACACTATAAGTTTGCCATATACATGTTATAAATTAATTTTATAAAATTATAATTTTCATGTTATCATTTCTCCATCTATTTATCAATAAAAATAAAGATATAATTTTTTTTGGGTCTAAATATAGAGAGTTTCATTGAGTAAACAAAATATTACAAATTAAGCACAACATAGACAGAAGAAGCAAAAGATCTGCAATCTTTTCCTTAGGACTCTGATAGAGCCATTCCTGAAACAAAGGCCATAGATCAACAAAGGTAGGCCACAAAATGAAACAAGAAGCAAAAACTATGTGTTTGCTTGAACAAAAACCACCACTAAACATAAAACAGATGAACTCATTAGATAGTTTGATTGCCCTAACATCCTCAAATATAGATTCAATTGAGGAAAAATCAGGAACAAATGTCTTGTATAGGGGGCAAGGAAGAAGCCAACTGAAAACTTTAGAGGCATTGAACCAAGGCACAACAGCTACAAGAGGTTCTGCAAAGGCAAAATCCAAAAATACAGGCAAAGAAACCAAACCAGGCGGGTCATCTCTTGAGCAAGACCTAGAAAAGAGGAAGGAAGAGTGAAAAACTTCTGCTTGTTGAGGGATAAGCCCTTCTGTACACATAAAACCCTTTTTCTTCAAGTAAACATCGGTCACCACAGAGAAATCCATTGGAGATGAGATACCCATCACCGAATCTAGATACCAAAAAGTCTTCATGAGGAAGGAGGAGACAAAAAGCCTTTAAAAGGCTAGATTTAGGAAATAAAAAACTATACTAGATCGCAAGAAAAACAAGAGAACTAAAGAGCAAAATAAAAGAAAATGATTGATTTAGGGTTGCCGCCGGCCGCAACCAAAACTAGAATGAAAACCCTGGCAGAGAGAATGCTCAAGAGAGAGAGAGACGAGAGAAAGGCCAACTCCATTGCTTTGTGTCTGACATTTATATTCTTTTTAAAGATATAATTCAAATGATCCAACATTTCCCTCACATAATAGAGGTGTAGGTTCATTCCTCCATACAGGGAGCAGATTACTATGTACTTGCGTGGCCCCCCTAACTCCTTCAAATATTTTATTTTCTTTTAAGAAATTTATAAAAATATCTTAAAAATATGTTTTACTTTTAAAAATACTGCACCTTTAAAAAAATTTCAAAAATACTTCAACTAATATTTTTTTTTTCAAAAATATCTCACTCCTCACTTAAATAATTTTTTTTAAAAATACCTCATCTCTCATTTCAAACAATATTTTACTATAACCCTGAACTTTTTATTTTCAAACTTTATTATTAAATAAATATATTCCAATAAAATTATAAAAATTAATATTTTAAATTATAATTTCAACGTATAAAATGTATAAATTTTTTATAAAGAAAAAATTTTAATTTTGATTATAAATAAGAAATAACACTTAAAAAAATAAAAAGGTAAAATATATTAATAAAAATATTTAAATTTATTTTTAAATAAATTTTACATATTATACATATAAAAAAATAAAGTTTAATAAACATTAATTTTATTGTGTAGATGTTTATGCATTTAGTGTGTGTATTATAAGATGTTATGTATATTGTAAAGATATTATTTAGATATTACGTATATGTTATGCATTTGTTATATATTTATTGTGTGTATATTGTATGTATATAAAATTTTAAAAAATATAAAATATATTGTGTAAATATTGTGTGTATGTTATATATATGTCTAAGTTTATTGTTTGTATATTTTATATATATATTGTGTATTTTATGTGTTTCTTGTTGAATAAGACAATAATAAAATTATTCATAAATAAAAAATATATAAGATAATATAAAAAGCAATAAAAATAAAAATAGAAAAAAGAAACAGCCGCCAAAAAAATTCCATAAAAATAAAGAAAAACACTAATTTTTGTGAAACTGCAAAACAAACAATGGTCATCGTATAATTGAAAATTAGAAAATAAAATACTGTATATGATGTAATTTTTCATTTCTTTTATAATATATTATTAAATATATTATTTTTTAAGTAAATATATTTTGGCCTCTCTCAAATTCTAAATGTCACAAATATGATTCAATAATTTTGAGCATCAAACTATGTGATTATGATTATAAAAAAAATCAATAACCTTAAATATTTAATCATGTGATTATTAAAAAAAGTCAAATAATATTATTGGGAAATTCTTGAAAAATACCCTCCAAAAATAAAATTATTTTTAAAAAATACTATCTTTTCTTTTTTAAAAAAAGTCACTTTTCAATTTTTAATGAAAATAATTCTCTTAGAGGTATTCATATAATATATTTTAATATATTAAATGTATACTCGATTCACTTTTAAAAATATACATTTAATACATTTGATATATTAAAGTATACCAAAATAGTTGAGCATTCTTTTAAAAAAAGGTAAAAATAGTGACATGTAGTATAATTTTTCCTTAATTATTTAATTATATAATTTTAAAATAATAATAAAAGGTACTATATTCAATAAGAAGAGAATAAAAAATTTATCTTATTTTTTACAAGACGGCAATAACTAACTTTAGAAAAGATTTTTTTTATTATTTCAATTTGTTATTCTTTAATCCTATAAGTGCATGAATTTTCTTAGTATTGCACCTTTACAAAGTAACTTTCAAATTCAATTGTAATTTTTTTTTTTGGTTTTTTACAAGTCTTTAATTCAACTGTAATGTCTTTTTTTAGCAACAACAATTAGGAATGAACATAGATTCTGAAGACCTCTGTACCTTTTCAAATAACTATACCGAAAATATCAAGGAAGAAACTTTTTTATTGAATTTTTGACTTTTTTTTTAATTGAATTGGACCGAATTTTATAATATGAGATGATTTTAGATGTTAGGCTGTATCCGTGTCGAGAACCGATTTGAATCGTCACGAACAGAATAATGTTAGAATTAATTTTAAATTGTTAAAATTAATCCTCTAATTAATCATAAGTGTGGGCTAAATATATTTAAATATTAAATATGTATTGCAGTCAAATTAAAATAGTCAAATTAAAATTATGATCAAATAAAGATTGTTGACTATTGAGGTGTCCTACAAGTAATAGGATTATAAGTGTAGAGACCGAAAAAAATTTCTGTTTTGTTGAAGGACCAAAATAGAAATCATCATCATCAGTTATAAATAAGGGGTCGTGGTCTCCAGGGGAACATAACAATTTTGAGAGAACATTACGTTCCTTCAGTAGTGCTTCCGCTAAACTTAAAGTGTATATCTCCTAGAAGGCGACAAACTCCAAAATCGTCTTCAGCTTCAACATACGATGATGTCAGGTATGCAATTTACCCCTTTCCAATTTAATTTGAATAATCTAGTGATCTATGCATGTTTTAGGTTTTAGGGGAATCAGGTTTTCTCCCCCTTTCAATTGGTATCAGAGCCCTATGCTAGGTTGCTAGATTTTCCGATTAAATTGCGGTATTGATTATTATTTTAATTCTAGAAAATTAATTCGGTGATTGTAATTTTCGAGAATTAATTTGAAATCGAAATTATTAATCTGAAATCAATTTTGGTTTGATTTGTTTTTGGATTAAATTACTGTTATTATTTAATTGATTCTAAAAAAAAATTAATTTCTGAACTTGAATTTGTGCTTGTGATTTTTTCTGAAATTAATTAATTTTTGGGTTAATTAATTATGTAATTAATTAATTTAAAAAAATCTGTTTTGAAACTGTTTCGTGAATAGTGTTTCGTGAACAGTATTTCGTTGTTCTTCGTTTTAGTTTAGAAGAACACAGTTAAAGATTTTAATTAATTGATTAAATCTTTATGAAATTTTGATTTGATCTTCGATTAAATCGTAAAAAAAAAATTCATTTAATTTTAAAATTTCAATTTAAAATTTAATTCAATTGAGTTTAAATTTTGGTATTTTAGTCCTGATTGTGTCTAATATTTTTAATAATAAATTAATTGAAGCAATAAGTCACCAAAGTGGCCTCTATTTGTTTTAATTAATTTATTTGGGATATTAGACAGGTGTATTAAAATTCGTTGCGGGTAGTATGCCGGCCCAAAGGAAGGCTGCTATCTGGCTGAGTTTTGAATACACGTGTTGCAATAAATATGTGACAATTATTTGGTTTTATCCATGTGGATAATATATCGGCCCAAAGGAAGGTTATTATCTGACGGGACTAATTGTCAATATTTTGATTGCTGCGTGAGATACCAATTACAGTTAATATTTTATGTCCAAAGATGAGAATATTAACGTTGTGCCTGGTATCTTGTTTCCATTATTTAAACTCAAAATCAAGTTTATAATTTGTGGATCATTGGAAGGCAGCCAATAAGGTTTTAAGATATATTCAGAGAATAAAGAAACGTATGCTCACATACAGAAAGTCAGATTAGTATGAGATCATTTGGTATACTGATTCTGACTTTATCGAATGTCTTGAGTAGCAAAAGATCCACATTAGACTACATTCCATGGTTTTGGAATTTGTAGTATGCTATGAGACATTTGATCATGAATTTTTTTTTGACTTTGCTGAATGTCACAGGGCTGCACATTATGGCTAGCATTGAAAATGCTAATAAAGTTTTAAGTGTATAAAGTTTTAAGTGTGACATTAATTCAGCAGTTTGATTCTCCAATGACAGTAGGAGCTATTTGGTATTTAGTTTCTGGCTGTAAATGGAGAAAATACAGAGTGGACAGATATCCATAGAGCATGTTAGAACGAACTCCATAATTATAGATCCTCTTACTAAGGCATTGATACCGAAAGTCTTTCATGAGCACACTGCTCATGTGGGTGTCATATTGTTTGAGGATGTTTAGTTTCAGTGGGAGTTTTGTTCATTATGTTTTGAATGCTCTATTTGGTTTTGGATATGTTAATTCAGTTTCTGCAGAAAATGAAGTATTCACTTTTGTTTATTACACTCTGTGTTATTTTGTGGTTGATCTCAATTAAGTGTGACCAGTTGGAAACAGACATGATTAGATCATATTACATGTAGTTTCCATGCTACACTCCTATTATTGATCTATGTCATTTGAGAGTATTGGTAATGTGATTGATGGTGGTTTGAGTCACGATGAATGTGGCGACTGGCCCTTCAATCGTTTATCGATATAATCAATGGACGAGATTGTTTGAGGCACCTTCAGTATGACTGCTTTTATGAGCTCATTAAGGTATATACATTTATATTTAATATATGTTAGCCCAAGTGGGAGATTGTTAGAATTAATTTTAAATTGTTAAAATTAATCCTCTAATTAATCATAAGTGTGGGCTAAATATATTTAAATATTAAATATGTATTGCAGTCAAATTAAAATAGTCAAATTAAAGTTATGATCAAATAAGGATTGTTGACTATTGAGGTGTCCTACTCGTAATAGGATTATAAGTGTAGAGACTGATAAGAATTTCTGTTTTGTTGAAGGACCAAAATAGAAATCATCATCATCAGTTATAAATAAAGGGTCGTGGTCTCCAGGGGAACATAACAATTTTGAGAGAACATTACGTTCCTTCAGTAGTGCTTCCGCTAAACTTAAAGTGTGTATATCCTGGAAGGCGACAAACCCCAAAATCGTCTTCAGCTTCAACATACGATGATGTCAGGTACGCAATTCTGCCCTTTGCAATTTAATTTGAATAATCTAGTGATCTACGCATATTTTATGTTTTAGGGGAATAAGATTTTCTCCCCCTGTCAATAAATTGATTTTTTCAAATACACTTAATAATTAATTTTTATATTTTTTTAATTTAGTTTTATTAATATAGAGAATATAATACATGAAATAACGATTAAAGATGACTATGTTAAAAATAATTTAATTAATATTAATCATATATATATTTTGTAAAAATATAAGTAAAGTTGTTACATACTCAATAAATAATATAAAAATAGCATTTATTTATAGTTAAAGATATTTCTATTATGACATATTTCCTAAAATTCGAAAATATATGGATGTTGTTATTAAAAAAATGGATATATATATATATAACTTACAAGTTAAAAAATAAATTTAAGCTTTCAATTTGTATTAAAAATTATATCATCATGATTTTCTATTAATGTTTAACTATATATGAACTTGCATATTTTTTAGGTTAAATATATCAATTATCCATTGTACTTGACACATTTAATCATTTTTTACCCTTTATTTTTTGAATAATCACTTTGTTCCTTAGACTTACTAATTACTCAACCATTTAATCATTGATTTAGTATAACCACATACTGAAGGATGCGTGTTTTACAAACACCAACATCACTGATATATATAATTTAATTTAAAATAATAAAAAGCTTAAAAAATTAGTATAAATTAATAGTTTTAACAATAAAAAAAATTTTAAAATTAAAGATTTTAAAATTAAGAAAAAACTATAAAACCCATCTGAGTTTCACTACTTTCTATAGCCACCATCGCCGCTCCGCCGCTATGACCACTGCTAGAGACACAGTGAGATCTGGAGACACCAAATTACCAATAGAAATTGAGCAATTCATAATATTTAATTCTTGTTTTGATAATCAATACTGAAATAAATTTAGAGATTTCATGATGGGCTGGTTAAGATAAATCAAATTAAGTTCATAAAGGTACCAGTAGCAGTAGTTGCTTGGAAACGATCTTGATGATTAGTTTCAAAAATCCAATACTTTTTGTTTTTTTTTTTTTTTGCCTTGATAAGAGCAAAGAGAAAATCATCCAAGTGATTTAACTCTAAATTTAAAATCTGTGAACTTTTGAAATAAGAAGCACAGAGAGAAACTTTCAAATTCAATTCCCACCAATAAAAATTTATTTTTAATAAATAAAACAAATCAACCTTGACATGCTCTTACTTTGTTTTGGGCTCTATCTTTTCTTTACTGGATTTCAACTCATTTAATTTATGTGTTTTTTAAAGGGCTTGGGCAGTTTCCTCGATTTATTTGAAAACTGAACTTCTTGCCTTAGCCTTTCCATCTAGATTTTGCTTTCTCTTCTTCAATTTCTTGCTCTCTTCCTTCTTCGCGCCATTGGAGCATAATTGGAGCTTTTCGTATCTGTTTTCACTACTCAGCTATTGTGTTTTTTTTTACAGATTCTCTATTTGATTGCATTCTCTTCCTTTTTCTTTGATCCATCAAGACATGCAAGTGGGTTCTTCTGATTTTTTGAATTATTTTTATTAATTTCTGATTTTTAAATAGGATTTTTTTAAAATAATTTGTGATAATTGAATTGTGGTTTTTTACTTTTTTGATTTTGTGACTGAACAATTTCTTTGTTTTTTGAAGGATATTATTATAATTTTAGTAACTAAATGAATGGTATTATTATAATTTTATAATCTATGTTAATGAATTTTACTTTATTTACGCGATGCAAGAAGGTATATTTCATAAATTTTGCCATTTAAGTAGATAAGGATTAAATTATTATAAAAAAGACAAGTCTGAGTGATAAAGTGATTACTTAAAAAGAAGAAGGGGCAAGATGACTTAACGTATTAAGTATGAGGGGGCAATAAATATATTCAGCCTATTTTTTTTTTATAAAAACTAATAAATTTTATTACTTATTTGAAAAATATTTAAATATTTAATCTTTTATGAATTAAATTTTATCTTTTTATAATATACTTTTTCTATATAAAAATTTTAGTTGATAAAATTTCATTTTTAAAAAATTTTGATTAATGAAATTTAGTATCAAAAGTACCAAAATTTCAAACAAAAATATCCTGAAAATTATGAAATAATATATTATGGAAATTTTTATATATGAAATGTTTATGGATCTTATATTTATAAAATTTTTTACTTTTAAAATAGTTGTAAAAATTTTTGAATTTTCTAATTGGAATGAATTGTGCTCACTTCTTACTGCAATGATTTAGAAACAATGTAATTAGTTGAAAATTTTTATGACGTAAAAATATAATGCGTTCTTTTTTAATATATTAAAGCTAAAAGTTTAGTGTATTTTGAGATTATTTTGTAATAAGTTTTGGCTCCCCTCAATTTTTAATTTTGGATCCGTCCTGCTTCATGCCAACATTTTTATCAATAAAAAATTGTATGAGAGGCTAATATGATAGAATTTGCTTAAAACTGACATGATAAATTGGAGTACCATGAAGCACAAAGGAAAGGCTTCATTCATTACATATCTAACTTGGGAACATTGGCAGCAAAAATGGAGGGAACCTAAATCTGTTCATTTATCAAAACAAACTAAGAATTGGCAATCTTTATCATATTATAAGTACGGACGACAACTTGTGAGTATCAACGCATCTAATTAATTGTAATTTTTTCTTATATAAATATTATGTATTTGTTGCACGTATTGTGTGCATATAAAATTAAACAACAAAGCTAAAAAAATATTAAATAAATTTTATAGATGTTATGTGTATATTTGGTAAATATTATGTAGATGTTCATGTTTATTGTATATGTATTTTATATATGCTATATATATGTTTGTATTTTCTGTACGTATGCTGAGAATATGAGAATAAAAAAATTATTTTTGACTAAAAAAATATAAAAAAAATAAAAAATATCATTTTTTTTCATTAAAAAAAAGCACGAGATCATGAAAGTGAAAAAAAGAAACTAGGTTGGTAAATTTGAAACAAGCACGTCAAAATGCCGTAAAATGGCGTCAATTCTTCTCTTCTTTTTTTTTTTAATGTTTGAAAGGAAATTAAAATAAGATAAAAGTTTTATAGTCTCATATTATTTTGTCTTTTTATAGTCTTAATTGATTAAATGACTAAATACTTTATTACGTGCCACAGGAAAATAGAGTATGTGTGCTAAAAGATTTGATATAATTATAAAATTGAAAAATAAAAATCATAATACCTCTTTACACCCCTAAAATAAGAGGTTAAAATTTCTCCAAAAAATAAAATTTTAATCGTCTATTAATCTTATAAAACTCCTTACTTTAATTTACTTTCTTGGCAATCAATAAAATTTACTTTAGTTTTATTTCGTTAACCCTATCCACCTTTGTTTTATCCCATTTTAAACATAACACTAATTAAAAAACATATTTTTTATTTCATAAGAATAAAAAAAATAAATTTTTTTTATTAAAATATAAATTTACATATATTTTTCTATTATATTTTAATATAAAATATACTATTTTAATAACATTATATATGGCTGTAATAAAAATTTAACATATTAATTTACTAAAATAATAAATAAATTATACTAATAAAAATTTAATGTATTAGTTAATTTATTATGGACTCTAATTTAAACAAGTGAAAAAAGAAAACGTACTTATCATTTAAGAGTGGAGGGATTATTAGTCTCAACAGAGTTTAATTCTTTCAACCACAATTAGTCTACACCAAACTCATGATTAAAAGATTGCTAAAAAAACTCATGATTAAAAGTGAACTCAAAAAAAAAAAAAAAGTGGAACCAAGTTCTTAAAACCAAGTACAAATAAAAATTAAACAAAGTTTGCCGAAAAGACAGAATATCACAACTCCGTTTGCATGAATAACAATTAAGGTTAAATTAAATTCCAATCTACAGTCATAATTCAACAGAATAAATAACCACTAAATTATTAACAACTGTCCTCTAAAGGTCAAATTGGAGTCTTTCTCCATTTTTTACTTGGGGCAAAATGCGAATCAAATAATAAAATAAACTGAATTTTTTTTTGGTTTTCTTTCCCATTTTAAGATACTGAGAAAGATACGAATCTTCCTATCGGAACATTCCAAAATAAAATGCGGATCTGACGGCTATAAATTCTTCGAATACTCTCTTAATAAAAAAAAATCCAAAAGCATAATACTTTAATCACAAGAGTATCACATGCTCAATAATTAGAATTAAAATTTGGAAAATTCATAAAATTAAGGAAAATTAAAGCCCCCCATCCACATTTCTTGCCAACTCAGACACACAACCTTAACAAGAACAAATACGCTCTCTCTCTCTCTCTCTCTTTCTCGAAAATAAACTAAAACCCCCCCCCTTGTTTCCGCCGGAGAATCCCATTTCCGGTGGTGGGAAGCAAAATTTTACCGTTTTTACCATCTGGCTTTTCTCTGGATTTCTTTTTCTTTGTGAATATCTTGAAAGTCGGTTGGCTTTCTTCTTCCTCTTCGTGTGGTAGTTTATTTCTTTTTTTTTTTCTTTTAGTGATATTTGATTTGGAAATGTTGATGAAAGCGACGTCTCCGCCAAGAAAGGCGTCTCTAACGGAGGTCTTACAGAGGGTATATGGAAATTTTAGCGTTAATAGTAGTAGCAGAGGCAGTAGCTATGGTTATAACAGTTATAATGAACCGAAGAAATATTATATTCATAAAACAGAGCATGATTTTGAAGAAGAAGACGGGACTATGGAGTTAGTCCAGATTGGAGCTGAAAGAACGAAGAATGTCTTGATCCTCATGAGTGATACCGGCGGTGGCCATCGTGCTTCGGCTGAGGCAATTTGTGACGCCTTCAAGCTTGAATATGGTGATGAATACAGAGTATGTTAATAGTTAATTGTTTCTTTTCTTGATTCTGTTATATTTTGTTTGTTTCTCGAGACAATTGATAAAGACTATGCAAAATATCAATTTCTTGCTCCCATTTTGTTTGTTTTTGGACTTTTTTTTATCACTGATATTGTATTTTTTTCTGATTTTTTTGTTTGAGGTACTTTTTGAATTGTACGTTAAAGGGCAGAGGATAACTTTTGGATTTATCTATTTGTTTTTGCTTTCTTGATCAATTTTATTACTTCAATTAGCTCCTTCATGAAATTTCCATTTTTGGGATTATTAAATATGCGTGTTATTCAAGTGTTTCAGTTTCCTGTTTAACAAATTTCTTCTCTTTCAAGACTTGTTCCTCTCCAATGTTGCTGTTGGAATTTATTTTCTTTCTCAGAATGAAATTTTCATGTTTTTCTTTTTTATTTAATTTTTGTTTTCTGGGTATATTTGAAATCCTTAAAGAGAGCCAGGATTTTAAACCTTATCTCATACCATTATCGACCACTGGACTTCCATTTTATTTAAATTTGTGATTGAAACTTAGCATTAGCAAATTTTGGTTAATTTTCAGATAATTGTGAAGGATGTATGGAAAGAGTACACAGGATGGCCATTGAATGACATGGAAAGACAATACAAATTTATGGTGAAACATGTACAGCTATGGAAGGTTGCTTTTCACAGTACTTCTCCAAAATGGATACACTCTTGCTATCTTGCCGCCGTTGCTGCCTATTATGCCAAGTGCTTCAATTTTTTACCGCTTTTCATCTTCTTTACTATTATATTATAATTAATCTAAGCAAATGCTTATTTTATAGATTAATCAATGCAGTTGCATTTTATCATTCAATTAATTATTTGATTGAAGGGAAGTCGAAGCGGGTCTAATGGAGTACAAGCCAGCCATTATCATCAGTGTACATCCATTAATGCAGCATATTCCTTTGTGGGTTCTTAAATGGAAAGGCCTACAAAAGAAAGTGATCTTTGTTACAGTAATCACAGACCTCAATACTTGTCATCGTACTTGGTTAGTTAACAGAAACATTTTGCAATTCTTTATTAATTAATAACTATAATTTGCTCTGTGATATAAAAATGGAAATTATTTTCAGGTTTCATCCTGGAGTCAATAGATGTTACTGCCCTTCAAAAGAGGTAGCCAAGAAAGCTTTGCTAGATGGTCTTGATGAGTCTCAAATCCATGTTTTTGGCTTGCCTATTCGGCCTTCTTTCGCCCGTGCAGTTCTTTCTAAGGTGCATAATCATGAATAAAAAACTCACATATATACATATATACAATGCTAGAGACAATTCCAGTGCCTCTAAACTGAATCTAATTTGTACATCTGACCTTACGATTTTTCTTTTCTTAAATCTTTTACAGGGTGAACTAAGAGAAGAACTGCAGATGGATCCTCATTTGCCTGCAGTTTTACTCATGGGAGGAGGTGAAGGTATGGGGCCTGTTGAGAAAACTGCAGAGGCTTTAGGAGAATCACTTCTTGACAAGGAACTTGGGAAACCAATTGGGCAATTAGTAATCATATGTGGGCGAAATAAGGTTCTCAAATCAACATTGGAATGTTTGGAATGGAAGATTCCAGTTAAGGTAATATTATAATTTTTCATTTCTATAACTTATAATACATCCATGGATTGATTGATTCTTTACAACATTCATTTCTTCAATTTTCCTTCTGTAGGTTCGAGGATTTGAGACGCAGATGGAGAAATGGATGGGAGCTGGTGACTGCATAATCACAAAAGTAATGCTAGAGATGTTTTATCTTAATATTATATAATGTTGGTCCAGTATTAATTTTAGTGTATTCTGGTACTGGACTAATATTCTAGTGGTTGAATGCTTGTTTTATGGTGTAAAAGGTAATTTAGGAGTTTGAATATTGACAACTATTCTAATAGAAATTGTTATTTCTATGTTTTATAGGCTGGACCAGGTACAATTGCAGAGGCATTGATTAGAGGCCTACCTATTATCCTCAATGACTACATTCCAGGCCAAGTAAGTGATAATTCTTTCCTGAGATAGAGGGCAAGTAAGCAATGAATTTTAGTTCTAATTGACTTTATTTCCTTGTTATTTTGGCAACTCTAGGAAAAGGGTAATGCGCCTTATGTAGTAGACAATGGAGCAGGAGTTTTCACCAGAAGTTCTAAAGAAACAGCAAGAATTGTAAAAGAATGGTTTAGTATCAAAGCAGATGAACTCAAGAAAATGTCAGAAAATGCACTTAAACTCGTCCAACCGGAGGCAGTGTTCGATATCGTAAGAGACATTCACGAGTTAGCTCAAGAACGCAGTCCTTTAGGCTATATGCACTAGATATTGACATCATCATCATTTTACAGCCTAGCTAATCTGATTATTATTCAATCAGCATTTTTATTTCTATATTTATAAAATGTACAGCTGCTTGTAATAGTATCATTCTTTGTCCTAAATTAAGGGCTTTTGCACACAAAAAATGAGGTGTAAAGTCTAGTGAACATGCCCGATGTCTGTGGAATGGGGACTTGTAACATCAAATATTAGATGTAAACTCTACTAGGCATGATCTAATATTTGAAATTAAGGTTACTTTTTTTTTTTAGGTTATTTTTAGGAGAAGTTTATTTATGTTGTATTTTGTATTTCTGGTCAATTATGTTTCAATATCTTGGTATCTTGTGCAAGGAAAATCTTATTTGCAAAATTACAAGCAAGATTTAATGTTTGCTTGGCTTAGAATTGCCTATTTTTATAAAATTGGCTTTAAAGTTAAGTGTAGATAACAGAATACAAGCAGTAATAATGGACCTAAAAAACAAGTGTTACACGTAACTTTGTTTAGGAACAGAAAATCGAAAACAACTTCCTTAGTCCTTGCAAATTTTTAAGCTAAAGTGGCTTTGATAGTTGACAACTGTGCCTTAGCACAATTAACACGCAGCTGATAACTGTTTGATTTGTCAATTTCACTAGTTCGTATGTGTTTTACATACATGTATTTTTTTTTTGTGATTTTGTTTTCTGAAAAAAATAATTAGGAAAAAAGTACAAGGGCAAATTGAGAGATTTAATTTTAATTGCAATACAAATTCTAATTATTATTTTTTTTTGAAAATTATCTCCATATCAAATTAAAGAAATTTTGTTGTTATTTTTCCTTAAAAAATTTATTTTTATTGATTTAAATTTGTATTAATTTAAATCATATTTTTGAAATCAAACTCCTTTGGCCTTTTCTTTATTTTTTTAAAATTTTATTATTATTTGAATAATGGTAAGCCCAATCAAGATCAACTATTTTTATAAAAGTGTAATATTCTGTTAAACTTTGGAAAGTTTCAGACATAAAATTTTTTAATTTTGAAGCAGTTTAAAATTATAATAGACAATAACAAAAGTAAATAAAATTTTAAAACTTAGATGTTGCTTCTTTTTTCCAATGTGCAAATGAGCGCCGACGGAATTTATATAATATCAAAATAATTTTTTTAAAAAATATATATGTGATTCGGATTGTTCATAGATTAATCATATATAGCAGATAATTTTATGTCAAGTTTAATATGTTAAATCTAATAATAATTTCTATTATTTCCTATAGAAGAATAAATTAAACACAATTCTCAATGTTAGTAGCAAGAATTTGCCAGTTTAGTATTAATGAATTAAGAAACAATTAATTTTGTTATTATATTAGTAACAATATGATGAATGCAAGCCCACTTTCTCTCTCTCTCTCTCTCTATATAAATAAGGTTTTTGGATCAAGTTTATCTAATCAGTTTGAGATGCATTTAAAAATATTACTCTAGAATATTTTTTTAAACTCTTGACCAATACGAGTCTTCTTTCTAATTAGTATAGATGTGACAATTACAATGCCTTTACTCACAATGTAATATATTTTTTTGAATTATACTCAATAATTTTTCAGAAAGGCATAAATAAGTCATAACATGATTAAATTTATAAAAATAAAGCATATGTATAACAATATATATAAAACCACATTATTTATTTGTCATATAAAGTGACACATCATATTATGACATGCACTTCAAGTTGATTGAATAAAATTAATCTAAAAATACAAAATTATATATTTAATTATAATAAATTATAGTTTATGATTAAACTAAGACTTTTCATAAAATTTAGAATTTTTATGAGTACTAAGCCTAAAAATAAATGTATTTAATTATAATAAATTATAATTTATGATTAAATTGGGACTTTCAAAAAATTTAGAATTTTTACGAGTACTAACCCTATTAATAAAGAATAATTATACAATGAAACCGTTGTATTACAACATGCCAATCGAATATCAATACGTGACAATATTTTACATTCGATTGGCTTGTTGTATTACAACATTGCCACGTGTTGATATTTGATTGGCTTGTTGTAATACAACGATTTCATCGTATAATTATTCATTAATAAATGTCATACATTTAATATTAGAAGCAAGAATTGACAACACTTTAAGAAATTATGCTCTTAGATCACGAAGGAATGGTAGGTTTTGACGCATTGCATGATTGGAAATATATATACCCCCTTACAAGACTATAAATTGTAGAAAAATGAGGTACAAGACCATAAGATGACTTGATAAATAAATAGAAAACAACTTGTTGCTTGCTTCCAAGTTAAGATTCTGACTCGGAATTTTATTAGATCCAAGTTGTGCCTGTTATTTGGTGGAGTGACACAAATGCCAGATTGTCAATCTTACAAAGTTAACAGTTTTAATGGTGACATGTGGAGAGAGCTTGGCATTGAAACAAAATTCCAGATGTAGCAAAACATTACAGGCCAACCAACGGAAAATCCAAACTTGGTCCACATGCAAAATATGCATAAAAATATAAGAAAAAATTAAAAAATTTTAAATTTAACATATTTTAAAAATATTTTTAAATTATTATAATTTATAATTTTTTTATAAAAATATTAAATTTAAATTATTTATTATGAATTTATTTTAAATTTATTATGAATTTATTATATATTTATTATGAATTTAAAAATTTATATAATTTATTATAAAATAATTAAAGTATTTCTGATAAAAATAAAAAAAAATTTATAAAATATAATAAAAATATAATTTTTTTAATAAAATATTTAATTAATGGATTTCTAACCACCATTAACTGTACGACTAATCAATTATATTTAACAGATATTTTAATTTAGATTATGATAATAATTATATAAAATGATTGGGCTTTTTTTCCAATATATTTGGATACGTGTCTTCGAAGATATATTTCTAATATTGTCTTTTGTTAAGATTTTTTAATAAGAATCTTATTAAGTATCGACAACCACGAACTCACGTTCTGTCTTAAGGAGAGCAATTGCTATCTTATTATTATTTTTTTTTTTAAAAATAAAAACTTTATCGTTTAAAATTCTAATTCGCTTACTTAAAAAATAATTTTTCACTCTCTTATTTTTATTTTCTATGGAAGTTAAAAAGTAAATCGAGAAATAAAAATGTTTTGGATTAAATTATTAAATAAAGAGTAAAAAAATAATTTTACTTAATATAATATTATTATGTGAATAAAATAATTAATTTAATTTTTCCTTCAGTCTAATTTTATTAAAATATCAAGTATGTAAATATATACGTTTTTAATTATTTTTACTTTTAGATCTGGTCATGTTAATCAAGCATAAATGTATGTTACACCATTATATGAATTAATATAGTTGTTTTTTTGATCATATTAAAAAAAAAGCAAATGGTATATCTTATTTTTTTTTTATTAAAATAGAACAAAATATTTATAGAGTATTTGGTTGGAGATCAGAATAATAATAAGAGTCAGCTATTTTCATTGTTGTTGTTTGATTGAATAAAATAGAGAGAGCAATGAAAATTATATTATTCTAAGAAAAGAAATGAATAATTCTCTACTACTCTTCTATTAATTAAATTTGATTTCTGACTAGAATTAAAAATTAAAAAATATATTTTTTATTTTTAGAATAAATCAATAAATAAATTTAATTTTTTTCTTTTTTTTAATAAAATTAAATTAAAATTTCAAAATAATATATAATCAATTTAATATTTTTATCATTTTTCTACTTATAATATCTCTCCATTTTTAAATAAATAAATTTTTTTTAATAAAATCAAACATTATTTTTTTGAAATTTTCGAATCAGATATAATAAATTTATTTTTTTATTTTTTATTATAATATTTTTAAATTTTTTAAATAAAAATAAATAAAAAATTATTTTAATTACAAATTAATTTAAAAATAATCAAATAAATAATAAATAATTATTATTGATTTTGATTTTGTTTTTTATTTTAAAGTTATGAATGAAACGTCACTTTAGTGAGTGTTTACGTGATAGTGAGTTTACTGCCATTCATTGAAATTTTTGACTTTATCTAAGGATGGCAGAAGGCAAGGATTTTCCATTTTCCATGGAGATCCACCCCCATGCTGTGGTAGATAATGGCAGTGGCGGGACTAGAAATTTATCGAGGGGGTCGGCAGTGTTGCGGTCAGCTGTCGGCGACGGCTGGCTGTGATGGCGTGGTGCTGCTGGCAGTGGGTTTGGGGAGAGGGAGAGAGATCTGATCTGAGACAGGGAGAGGGGTAGAAGACTGAAGAAGAAGAAGAACCTTTATTTTTTTTGAACCGGCCCAAGCGAAACGACGTCGTTTCGCTTGGGCCGGTTTATTTTTTTT
Organism: Garcia nutans; assembly: GCA_947685225.1. Classification (NCBI taxonomy): domain Eukaryota; kingdom Viridiplantae; phylum Streptophyta; class Magnoliopsida; order Malpighiales; family Euphorbiaceae; genus Garcia; species Garcia nutans. Next base: position 20,833,832 of record CANTUV010000007.1, on the reverse strand, counting down.
TTAATAAACCCCTGGCGAAACGGCTCCGTTTCGCCAGGGGTTTATTTATAAAAAAAATTAGTCCCTGGCGAAACGACGCCGTTTCTCCAGGGACTAATTTATAAAAAAAAAATTAAAATTGCAGCGAGGGGTTCGTCTACCCCTCGCTGCGTTAAAATTTTGAAACTCAGCCAAACTCAGCGGGGGCTGAGTTTCAGACTCCTCCACGTCTCCCTCCTTTTGGCCGCCGGTGAGGGGGGGTCGTGTAACCCCACACGACCCCATAGTAGTTCCGCCCTTGGATAATGGAGTAAAAAAATTTATTTTTTGCAGAAATTTATCTCAAATGGAATAAAAATTTTTTATTTTTCTCTTTTGCGGGGATGAGGACAAGAAAAAAACTCTTTCTGTTTGTCGGGAGGGGGCGAGAACGGGAAAAAGTACTCCCCATCCTGCAGGGATCTCCATCTCCATTTTTGTGGGGATCCGATTTTTTTATATAAAAATATATAATATTATATTTATATATATTATATTATATTATATTTATTATATTATATATTATACAAATTATATTAATCTACATAAATAAAAATAATATTTAATATTTAAACTCTAAAATCAAATAAACTAAAATTTTTTTATGTTATTAATTATAAAATTAATAATTTATATTATTAATTGTAAAATTATTATAAAATAATGGCTTTTATATTATTATAAAAAAATAATAAAAATAAATTCTCCACAGGGACGGGACAAAATTGCTCTCGTTTGAGGGACGGGAATTCCCTGCGGGGATTTCCCATCAAACGAGGACGGGGATGGGGAACCGCCCTGCCTCGTTGTCATCCCTAGAAATATACTCAAATCACATTAGATAAAGTTTTATCTTTGCTAGAGAATTATTTGGTCTAGAGGTGAGCATCGATCGGTTCGGTTAATTAATTAATTGAATCGATCGATTAATCGAACTGAAGTACAAAAAAAATACTAATTGAATCGACTGAAATATAAATTCGGTCAGTTCGATTAATTAACCGAACTAAATCAGTCAGTTCGATTAATTAATCAAATCGATTAATTTTTTTTAAAATTTTAAAATAAAATTATATTTATAAAAAAATTAATATAATTAAATAACTAAATAAAATTTATTATAAAAATAAACAAAATATAACTTTATTTTGTAATAAAAATGTATATTTATAATAAAAATTTATATAATTAAAAAATTAAACAAAAAATAATAAATAGCTAATTTTTTTAAAATAATTTGGTTAATCGATTAACCGACCGAACCAAATTAATTAACCATTAACTGAATTGAAAATCAAAATATTCTAAATCTTCAACTGAACCAACCAAATTATATTACCGGTCGGTTAACCGAAGCAAATTTTTTATTGATTAACCAAAAATTCGATCAGTTAACCGAATTTTGCTCATCCCTAATTTAGCCTGGGTTTTTATCAGCCATTTACGGGAAATTTATGTAAAATACATCATTTTATTTATTACTTTTTAAATATATGGCCTAATATTTTTTTTTCTTCATTCTTTCTTGATTTTTGCTGCTCTGTTTTCATTTTTACTGAAATAGAGGTATTTTTTTTCTTTTATTTATTTTTTATTTATAAATAATTTTTTTATGTCTTAGTCTTAATATATATGTAAAAAATAAACATATTGTGAACACTCGAATTTTAAGGCTCGGAAAGCCGACTGCAAAAAATCGAGCCAGACCGGTCGACCGCAGCAAAGTTCACCGAAAGTATGCCTTCATGGTACTTGAAATGTCCGGAGCGACGCAATGATCACAGGTATGGTCTCGGAATAATTTTTGGTGGTCCGCAGCTCCCAGAAAATCAGTTTGAAAGGGAAAACACGGATTTCGGTGCGGTCTTTGCGTTGAGAACCGCCGCCCGACCGCCGTGGGCTCGGCGGTCCGACCGCCGTCCTTTTTCCCGTTTTTCCGGCGAGCCGCCGACCACGGCGGTTCAACCGCCGGACTGGCGGTCCGACCGCCGTCCAACCCGAATTTTGCCTATAAAATGCCTTTAAACCTTCAAAAAACAGGGAGGAACTTTTTTCGGGTGGGCCTCATGCTGTCGGATTCTTTTCATGCTTAAAAAAAAAACTCTTATTGGACTTTTATTTGCAAGAATCTAACTTTGTGTGGCAGGGATTAAGAATCATATTTCAAGATCTAAGAAAACGAGACCTGGAACTGCGAAGTGGAAGGACTCTAAACAAGGTAGTATGATAATTCATTATTTGTCAATTTAAGCATATCATAAAGCATTATATCTTCTTCTTAATTTCTTTTCGGTCAAAGACCTAATCCTTTTAGGTCTAAGGCCTAATTAACTAATCAATCAACACCTCGGCATGGAGCCGCAAATCAATCGACTTTTTGGCATAGAGCCTGAATTGGATCTTTTGGTACAAAGTACTTAAAAATCACAATTAAAATCAATCTTTTGGCCAAACGCCTAAATCGCACTATTTTGGTACAAAGTACCTAAATTTCACAAATTTGCACTAAGTGCTAAAATTAACAACTTTGGCAAAAAGCCCGACAAATGCACGAAGCATACACACACACATGCATGAAGCATAATTTCCACTGCCTTTAAATAGGCTTTTCCGAACTACATGGGCTTTGATCTCCCATTCAAACGGGAGTATGTAGGCATATTTGAGATTCACCCCAAATAGCAAGTCCGCAATTTACCAACAATCTGTTCTTCATTCCTTTTTGATTTGTTCTTTTTTGCAAGTTAGTCAAATGCATGACATAGTCCCCGAATCCTCCTTGGGTTCGCAGACTAGAAACCTTTACATTGGACAAGTCATTGGAGTCAAAAAAGGGTTTTCTTAGTTTTTCCCTTCGAACAAAATAAACTGAGTGGCGACTCCCGACAACGAGTGAACTTTCGCCCGGATCCTTTTTGGGCGGAAAACTGAGGTTCACAATCTGGCGACTCCACTGGGGACCATAAAAATCATTTATGGGATCCTAGTGGACTACTATTGATTATTTGATTAACTTGCCACGGGAGACCATAAAAATAATTTATGGGATCCTAGTAGGCTATTATTGCTTATTTGACTAATTTGCCCTTCTTTAGGGTGTTTTTATTCATTTTGCAGGGTACCCTAGCAATATATATCCTCTCCTTAAGGATATTGGACTGAAGATTGAAGAAAGGAATCTTTTTCCTTTGATGGATCTATTGTTTGACTACTTGTGCATTTATTTTGTCATTTAGAGAATCTTTTTCTCTTGCATATATGGGGGAATCATTTTCCTCCATTGCATAAAAAATTATTTTCAAATGAATTTCTTCTCTTTCTGTTCAAAGTTCTGAGTCTGGATAGCAAGTAGCGCTGACCGGCAGGTCTCCTTGATTATGCCGACGGACAGCCAAAGCGTCCTCCCTGTTGTCGCAAACCATTCCAATCCTTTTGGAGTGGCCCATGAGTAATCGTACTGTTGGACCCACGCGAAACTCCTTGTTTCACATGTGGTTAGGTATATCTTACTCAAGACTCAAGGGTCCCTATTATAAGCCGATTCTCTATTTTTCATGTGCCAATAGAACCTTCCCTTAGGTTGTATGTACCCAATGATAGTGCTGCATTCCATTAAAATGAATTATGATGTGATGAGGTGCATTCATGCAACATAACAACACGGTTTTGGGGAAAATCTTTTGATATGTACAAGTGGACCCAGAGTTCTTCCTACCCTACACACTACCCTGATCCTTTACCCTTAACCTGTGCAAGTACCCACTGTCCGTGTGCCTCCACCTACACCAGACACACCAACTCCAACTGTGCAATCACCCACAAGCCCTACTACCCAACTTCACCAACTGCTCCAATTGTTGAAATGGCTACTATTGAACAAATTAAGGCTTTGCTAGATGGACAGGCTAAGGAAATTAAAGCTAGAATGCAAGAAAGAATTGATGAAGCTTTAGCCGTCCAAAGGGTAGCCATCCTGGCTGAATTAGGAGGAGCACCAAAGACAGTCCCTACTCCTGGAAATTTAGGGAAAGAACCTATTGTGGGACAAACTAGTACCCCCATGACTGCTCAGAATACCCCTGTCATCAATTTGGAGGATCCACCCTCTAAGAATGTCACTGAAACTGATGAACTGAAAAGAAAACTTGAATTGCTGGAAAGGTCAATCACTGCAATGAAAACTCATAAAGAGGTGGTAGACATGGATTCTTTATCCTTATTTCCCCAAGCTAGATTGCCTCCAAAATTCAAGATGCCTGGGATGGATAGATTTGATGGGACTACTTGCCCTAAAACTCACCTGAAAATGTATGTGGGAGCCTTAAGTCCTTGGGGTTTAAATGATGAGCTCTTTGCTCAGTTATTCCAACAATCCCTGACTGGTGCTGCCCTTAAATGGTTTGTGAGTCTAGACCGTTCCAAGATTAAGAAATGGGAAGACATCTGCAATGCATTTAACTCTCAATACCACTACAATATTGAGGTGGATGTCACTAGAAGAGAACTTGAAACCACCAAGTAGAACAACAATGAACCCTTCTCCTCGTTCCTTACGAGGTGGAGGGCAAAAGCCGCCCAAATGATTAATCGCCCTTCAGAACAAGAGCAGATTGATATCATAATCAGGAATTTAAGACCTACATATCAGGCTCAACTGCAAACCCAATATCTACCTATTTTCAAATCGCTCATTGCAACTGCAACCAAGGTAGAAGATTTGATACAGTTGGGTAAAATAGTGGATGAGGGGGCTGCTTCGAAATATAAGAAACAAAGCCAAACTCCTTCCTCAAGCAAGGTCAATCAAGTGGCCAATATTGCCCTTGCGAATCCTTTACGTGTGGGCAATCTTGGGCCGAGAAATCAGCCAAGAAGGCAATATACTGACCTTGGGGTACCCCTTCATTTGGTGTTTAAAAAGGCTGTGGAAGGGAAATATTTGAAGCCTTTGGACCCAAGACCTCCTCCAAACCCATTACCTTCCAGTTATAAAGTCAATGAATATTGTGAATACCATCAAGGGAATAGGCATAAAACAGATGCTTGCTGGACACTCAAAAACCGCATCCAGGATCTGGTGGATAGTGGTGACATCATTCCTCTCAGGAGGCAACCAAATATCAACACTAACCCTTTGCCCAATCATTCCATCCACGCCATTACTGTGGAAGAAGAGTTGTTTGATCCTTTCAAATTTCTCTTGGAAATGAATGAAGTGTGTGTGTTAGATTTGAACGACCTTGCTGAAGAAGTCAGTGCTCTGACAAGAAGTGGAAGACAATATCAGCCACTTGACTTGGGAAAAACCCCTACAACCTCAAATCCCCCCCATAAGAAGACCCCAGAGCCAAAAGAAGACCCTGTCCTTACTTAGCTTAAGCAAACCCAGGCTAAGGTGTCAATTTGGGAACTCCTTGCTTCCTCATTCCCACACCGCCAGGCTCTCAGCGAAGCTTTGAGTCAACTTGATACACCTGTGGACACAAGCCAAGAAGCTTTGGTGGCCACTTTGACCCAATCAACCAAGGCATTGAGTATCCGATTTTCTGATACAGACTTACCAGAAGATGGCAGTAAACACAATGATGCTCTATACATCACCGTACAGACTGGGGGAAAGACTGTGCCCATGGTTCTCATTGATAATGGGTCAGCTTTAAATGTGTGTCCTTTGAAAGTAGCAAGCTGTTTGGGGTTGGAGACTACAGATCTTACACCTTCTGATCAGATTGTGAGAGCATATGATAACACTCGAAGAGAAATTTTGGGTGTTGCCACTCTGGAAATTGCTATTGGGCCGGTGAAAATGGGAGTACCATTCCAGGTCATTGATGTACCTGCAAGCTTTAATCTCCTCCTTGGAAGGCCGTGGATTCATCAGATTAATGCTGTACCTTCTTCACTACACCAAAAACTTAAATTCCCTTTTGAAGGAAAAATCATCACTATCAAAGGGGACACCTGCGAAATCAACAGGAAAACCATGGATCAGTCTCTCCTTGAGGTTGTTCCTGGTGAAACCGCCATGACCTTGACTGGGTTTCATTACGACACAGTTCAATGCATTGAAGGTGAAAAGCCAAAAGGGCCATTTGTCTCATATGACTTTGGGGAGGTTCAAATCAATTGTCTAGTGGGAATGATGCTGAGGGTAGGTCTGATACCCGGAATGGAAATGATAAAGTCTGGGAGAAAAACACCTGTAGTACGGCCATGGGAAGAACCCGAGAATCAGGGAACTTTTGGTTTGGGGTACAAACCCACAAATAAGGAGATTGAAGAGCTTGAGCATGGGAAAAAAGGGAAGAAGACTTGGGGAGCAAAAAGCCTCAAAATGCGCCCTTACTTTAAAACTCTGAATGGTCACTTCTGCAAATCTGGGAAAACAGTTCCTTACTATGGTTTCCAGGAGCCATTCTATTCTCCTTTGACTAGAAAGAAGCTACCGGATTTTGAAATGTTCGCTGATGTTGTGGCCATAAAAGAAGAAGAGCCAGAACCTGAAACTGACCCCCAAATGGAAAATTTCATGCGGCCTAGTCTCTTTGATGAGGTTGCTATGATAACCAACTTTGAAGACAATAGGGATTTCACAAAGCTGATCAAGACCACGGATGGACCGCTGAGAAACTGGTACGCCGAGGAGGGACAAGCTGCTGAGGTTAAACCTAGTCCTGTGTCACATCCTGAACTTGAGTCTTGTACCGAGTCTTGTACTAATTCTGAGTCAAAAACCAAGTCAGAGTCTAATTCTGATTCTTCTGTAATTTCAGATTTAGAAAGCCCTAATGTCAAGTCTAATGTAATCTTGGAGAATGACTCCACCATTATCAATGAAACTATTCCGATTCTTAGTTACCCTGTGCCTTTTGCTTTCCAAGTGTTATCTAGCAAAAATGAAATAAATGAAATAAAAGAAATAAATGAAAAGATAATAATTGGCAAAGAAAATGAACATACATACATTGCATATGATTGTGTGAATAAAGAACAGGTTGTCGATTGCATCAGGAAGTATGTCGACTGCTTCATGTGGAAGGCAAGTGATGTCACGGGAATAGACCCAGCCATAGCAGTTCACAAGATTCCGCTATACCCCGATGCGAAGCCGGTTAAGCAGAAATTGAGAAGAATGAAGCCAGAATGGTCTTTGAAAATTAAAGAGGAGGTTGCCAAGCAACTAGACAATAAGTTCATAGAACCAATTGCCTACCCTTCCTGGTTAGCAAACATTGTGCCGGTCCCGAAGAAAGACGGAAAGGTCAGGATGTGTGTTGACTACAGAGATCTGAATAAGGCCTGTCCCAAGGACGATTTTCCACTACCACACATCGATTTGCTGATAGACAGGATGGCTGGGCATGTGATGGTTTCCATGACTGACCTCGCGGTTGGGTACAATCAGATCCTAGTTCACCCACCAGACAAAGAAAAGATGGCTTTCATCACAGAATGGGGCACTTTCTGCTACAGGGTCATGCCTTTTGGATTAATAAATGCAGGGGCTACCTATCAAAGGATGGCGACAACAGTCTTTCATGACATGATACACAAAGAAGTAGAAGTGTATGTCGATGATATGATTGTCAAGTCAAAATCTCCAGAAGAACACGTTGAAGCACTTGAGAAGTTCTTCCTTAGACTTCGCAAGTACAATTTGAAGCTTAATCCTGCAAAGTGTCTGTTTGGAGCAACATCGGGCTTATTTTTGGGATATCTGGTCAGCAAGAAAGGAATAGAAGTTGATCCAGCAAAGTCAAAGGCTATTCTGAAAATGCCTCCACCAAGAACAGAAAAAGAGATTCGAGGCTTGCTAGGTAGATTACAGTATATCAGTCGATTCATATCACAGTTGGCTGAGACTTGTGGTCCTATCTTTAAGCTACTAAGGAAAGGTGCTTCACAAGAATGGAATGAAGATTGCCAAAAGGCCTTCGACAAGATCAAAGAATACTTGTTAAGTCCGCCAATTCTACAACCTCCCAGAATGGGAAAACCTCTGCTCTTGTATTTGTCTGTAACAGATGAAGCCATGGGGGCAATGCTAGCTCAAGAAGCTGAGGATACAAAGGTGGAAAATGCAATTTACTACCTCAGCAAAAGGATGCTGGACTATGAGTTAAAGTATAACAAGATTGAGAAGTTGTGTTTAGTCTTGTATTGGGCTTGTACGAAGTTACAACACTACTTGTCTTCTTACACTACTTATGTCATTGCAGAACAGAGTCCCTTGAAATTCCTTATGGAGAGGCCTGTTTTGGACAGCAAAATGGCTAAGTGGGTGTCAACATTGGCAGCCTTTGACTTGAAATTTGTTCAAAGGAAAGCTGTGAAAGGTGGCGCAATAGCTGACCAATTAGCAGAATTACCCGTGAATGACGAGATGCGAGAAATGAGTTTCCCTGATGAAGACCTCTTGACTGTGGAAAGCAGTGTTTGGGAGATGTATTTTGATGGGGCATCCAATTATCATGGAAACGGAATTGGGATTGTGTTCAAAACTCCTTGTGGAGAATACATTCCATTCGCAGTTAAACTTGACTTTAGCTGCACAAACAACGAAGCAGAATATGAAGCTTGCATTAATGGGCTGGAAGCCGCCCTGGAATTGGGGATTAAGGACCTAAAGGTCTATGGTGATTCTATTTTAATAGTATCACAAGCCTTAAGGAAATGGAAGATAAGAGAAGAGCGTTTGGTTCCTTACCTACAACGCCTTGATCATTTGGCACAACAGTTCAATGATCTGTCCTTCGAATATCTCCCAAGAGCAAAGAATCAGTTTGCTGATGCCTTGGCTACTTTAGCTTCCATGATCAATATCAGGGAGGGGAAAGTCATTTGTCCATTGAAAGTTCAGCTTCAAAAGCAACCCGCCCATGTAATGCACTTGGCCGATGGTAAACCATGGTTTTGGGATATCAAGAGTTATCTCAAGGATGGAAGTTATTCGGAGGGATCATCAAAGGTTGATCAGAGGGCAATAAGGCAGCTTGCCACAGGTTACATTCTCAATGGAGATATCCTCTACAGGAGGAGTTGGAATGGAATGCACCTAAGGTGTGTGAATGAGGCAGAAGCTAAGCAGATCATGGAAATGGTACATGGTGGCGAATCAGGACCACACATGTATGGGATCGCCCTGGCTCAAAAAATTTCCAATCTAGGATATTATTGGTCCACCATGAATGCAGACTGTGTGGCATTTGTGCAAGGATGTCATCAATGTCAAATATTTGCTAAGCTACAGAAGCAACCTCCTGTTGCCCTGAATCCGATCACTTCTCCATGGCCCTTCGCTACTTGGGGAATTGATATAATTGGAAAAATACATCTAAAAGCATCAAATGGACATCAGTTTATCTTGGTAGCAGTGGATTACTTCACAAAGTGGGTTGAAGCAGCTTCCTATGCAGAATTAGACGCCAAAAAGGCAGCACAGTTTGTCCGAACCAACATCCTTTGTCGGTACGGAACACCATTCGAGATTATCACAGATAATGGAACTCATTTCCAAGCAGAATTTGCTAAACTCTTGCAGGATAAGAAAATCCAACATCATAAGTCCTCTCCTTATAGACCCCAAACAAATGGAGCTGTAGAAGCAGCGAACAAGTCTATAAAGGTGATCATACAAAAGATGATCAAGGAACATAAGCGTTGGCATGAGAAGTTGCCATTGGCCTTGTGGGGATACAGAACATCAGTTAGAACTCCTACTGGGGCAACCCCGTATTCACTGGTATACGGAATGGAAGCAGTACTACCCATTGAACTGGAAGTTCAATCGGCGAGGATAATGCAAGAAAGTCAGATAAATGAAGCTGAATGGATCAGCAATTATCATCATCAGTTGTTGAGTTCGGATGAAAAAAGACTTCAAACTCTACATCAGATTCAAGGGTATCAGAGGCGAATGGCCAGACATTTCAACAAAAAGGTCAAAGATCGAAAGTTGGAAGAAGGTTGTTTGGTTTTGAAGGAGATCAGAACACCTGTTACAGATCCTCGTGGGAAGTTTCGTCCTCATTGGGCGGGACCCTACATTTTGAAGAAAATACTTTCCGGCGGAGCCGTCATCTTGTCTGATTTGGATGGTCTGGAGTTCATAAACCCATGCAATCTGGATCAACTAAAGAAATATTATGTATAATCATGCATTGAAATGAACTACATTAGACCTGATTCTCGCAAACTAATTCGAGATATGTAGGCAGCTCTCCTTGGGCACGGTCTAAATTTTAATAAAAATCATTCATTCACCTTTCTTTTGCCAAGAAAAAAAATAATAAAACAAAAAAAAGAAAAAAAAACAAAAAAAAAACAACAAAAAACAAAACAAACAAAAAAATCCCGCTAAGCCGAAAACCCACAAAGGGCGGCTTAGGCAATAGTGGGGCCCGCTAAGCTGAAAACCCGCAAAGGGCGGCTTAGGCAAGAATGGGTAAGAGCTCGCTAAGTTGAAAATCCGAAAGGACGGCTTAGGCAAAAATAAGAGCAAATAAATAAAGTAGATAATGCTTGGAAAGCAAACAAAAGGGTCATTCATTAAGAATCATTCATTACAAAAGAGAATCATCTGTTACAAAAAGAGTCATTCAGCCTATAAAACACAAAAAGATCAAGTCATATTCCTAAAAAAAAACCAAAAAGGTAAAAAACAACCCAAAAAACAGAAAAGACAACGGAGTCACCCTGGGATCCAAATCCTACACCCCCTCTCCCTCCAACTCCTGCAGCAATGCGCACCTCCTCGGTTTCTCAACGGGCCAAACCTCAGCTATAAACCAGGTCCTGTACTCTGGAGTGGGCTGAACGAGGGAAGGCTCTGCACCAGGCCTGATCATCTGATGGTCTCTGACCCAAGTCTGTAGAACAGCCCGAGTAACCCCGGGGGTAATAGGAGAAGCAATGGTAAGCCCGACAGGAAGGGGAACTCTCTGATCAATACCCATCTGCCTGAGGACGCGGGAAGCACTGTACCAAGTACTGTGAGTGAACCCAAGCAGGTAGACATGGTTGTGCATGGCATTTGCCTCCATGAATTGAGGAATCCTATACCAAGGGACGAACCATAATAATTCTTTCGGTCCAAGCTCAAACAGCCAAACAGTCCATTCGGCCATAGAAGGAAAAGAAATCTGAATTTTCCTGGTGCGGTACTGCGAAGGGTTGTAGGTCAAAGTCTGGGGGGCTGCAACCACTCGAAGATGATCTCTCAGCCAAACCTGAAAAAATAGATCCTTTCTATTTTACAAAGGAAAAGAGAGATGATGGAATAAGCAAAAGAAACAAAAGGTATAAATTACCTGAAGGATGACTGGGGTGACGGTCCAACGTTCAAATCCAAGTGCACATCTGTCGAGACTCTGAATAGTCTCAGCCAGGATCATGCCCCCGATACAGTTGAGCTCTTCCATTTGCCTAACCATTGGGCAAAGTCTCAAATCTCCAAAGTCGGGGTCACAGTTGAAGAGGAACCCAGCTAGCAGACAAAAGACGAAGGCTCGCATTCTATGCCTCAATTGAACATCGTCTTCAAAATCGGCGGTCAAGAACTCATCAATTAGGGGAAGCAGCATCGCCTTATCCCCATCTACAATCATAGCTTGGGCTTGGGGTTTTGTGAAGCTAAAAAGCCTCTGAAAAGATCCCACATACCCGATTTGGACCTCATGCCTTACAAGAAGGGCATTTGAGTCACATCCAATGATTGAGCAGAATTCCTCAAAAAGAGGACACATCTCGTCTATCCGGGCACCAAACCTGAAGACGTGAGCTTCCGGAACCCAAAATTTGGTACAAGCGTGCAAGAAATTCCAATCCACCAATATCTCTCTAAGAGTAGCAACAACTCGCAACCCATATCTACCCATATTGATCATTTCAACCTTATGGAGACTCTTGGTCAAATTGTGCATACAACGGTTGTAAAGAAAAAAAAACAAAAAAAAAACAAAAATACCTTTTTGAAAATAAAAGGGGACATCATGCATACATATGTATTGTTTGTGCTTAACAAAAGTGTAGGTACAGAAAAATCAGAAATGTTGCAAGCAATCGGAAATGCCAAAAGGCGGATCTTGTACTCCTCGCTCAAAATTCGCTCTTCAGAAGGCCACTGGGCCCCATAAATCATTTTTATGGACCCCAGTGGGGGGCAATTGTGAACACTCGAATTTTAAGGCTCGGAAAGCCGACTGCAAAAAATCAAGCCAGACCGGTCGACCGCGGCAAAGTTCACCGAAAGTATGCCTTCATGGTACTTGAAATGTCCGGAGCGACGCAAGGATCACAGGTATGGTCTCAGAATAATTTTTGGTGGTCCGCAGCTCCCAGAAAATCAGTTTGAACGGGAAAACACGGATTTCGGTGCGGTCTTTGGGGTGAGAACCGCCGCCCGACCGCCCGGACCGTCGGTCCGACCGCCGTGGGCTCGGCGGTCCGACCGCCGTCCTTTTTCCTGTTTTTGCCAGTCCGACCGCCGTCCAACCCGAATTTTGCCTATAAAATGCCTTTAAACCTTCAAAAAACAGGGAGGAACTTTTTTCGGGTGGGCCTCATGCTGTCGGATTCTTTTCACGCTTAAAAAAAAAAAACTCTTATTGGACTTTTATTTGCAAGAATCTAACTTTGTGTGGCAGGGATTAAGAATCATATTTCAAGATCTAAGAAAACGAGACCTGGAACTGCGAAGTGGAAGGACTCTAAACAAGGTAGTATGATAATTCATTATTTGTCAATTTAAGCATATCATAAAGCATTCTATCTTCTTCTTAATTTCTTTTCGGTCAAAGACCTAATCCTTTTAGGTCTAAGGCCTAATTAACTAATCAATCAACACCTCGGCATGGAGCCGCAAATCAATCGACTTTTTGGCATAGAGCCTGAATTGGATCTTTTGGTACAAAGTACTTAAAAATCACAATTAAAATCAATCTTTTGGCCAAACGCCTAAATCGCACTATTTTGGTACAAAGTACCTAAATTTCACAAATTTGCACTAAGTGCTAAAATTAACAACTTTGGCAAAAAGCCCGACAAATGCACAAAGCATACACACACACATGCATGAAGCATAATTTCCACTGCCTTTAAATAGGCTTTTCCGAACTACATGGGCTTTGATCTCCCATTCAAACTGGAGTATGTAGGCATATTTGGGATTCACCCCAAATAGCAAGTCCGCAATTTACCAACAATCTGTTCTTCATTCCTTTTTGATTTGTTCTTTTTTGCAAGTTAGTCAAATGCATGACATAGTCCCCGAATCCTCCTTGGGTTCGCAGACTAGAAACCTTTACATTGGACAAGTCATTGGAGTCAAAAAAGGGTTTTCTTAGTTTTTCCCTTCGAACAAAATAAACTGAGTGGCGACTCCCGACAACGAGTGAACTTTCGCCCGGATCCTTTTTGGGCGGAAAACCGAGGTTCACACATATATATTATATATAAAATATACAATAACAAATAATATTTACTAAACATCTATCAAATATACAAAGAATATCTATCAAATATTTACAAAATCTATTTAAAATTTTTTTAACTTTATTTTTAAAATTTTATATTTATATAATATCCATATAACATTTACATAACATATACAATAAAAATATAATAGACACACAATATGTACTAAACATCAACAATATTAATATCATCTACAAAACATTTATCAACCATATACAAAATATATATCAAACATATACACAACAAAATTAATATTTTTTAACTTTTTTTTATTTCTATAATGTGTAAATTTTGTTTAAAATAAATTTAATAATTTTATTAATATATATATGTATTTTTTTGTCAGTATTTATAATTAAAATTAAAATTTTTTCTTTATAAAAATTAATACTTTTTATATGCTAAAAATATAATTTAAAATATTAATATTATTATTTTATTTGAATATTTTTATTTAATAATAAAATTTTAAAAATATATAAAAATTAAAGTAAAATATTGATTGTAGTGAGATGAGACATTTCTGAAAAAAAAATCTTTTATTTTAGTGAAAAATAAAATATTTTTAAAATTTTACTCTAACTTTTTTCTAAAAATATAAATATTTTTATTGTTATAATATTTTTAAAATAAAATTTATTTTTTAGGTAATTTTGTAAATGCTCCCTTAAAAATTCAGCCACAAAGCTTGATTCAAATTTTAAAGACTGATGTAAATTTAGGCTATGGGTTATTTCAGCCGGATTGAACCTGGCCAATTATGTCACATATCTCGTTAGAGTAGCTTTTTTTTTAAAAAAAATTAATTTTTTTGTTTAAAGTTATGTCTTGAAAAACAAATTGATAATAAAGAGACTGTTTTTTTTTACTAGTTTTAACTTAAATTTTTATGAGAATCTATTAATAATTTTTAAATTTTATTAAAAATAAAAAATATTTGTCTTTAAAAATTAAAACTATAAATAATTAGCAAAATTGGTGAATAATTTTTAGGTTTGAAGTTTATTGTTCACGTGTTTTCTTCCAGCAGAGTTTGTCTTTCTCCTACGATTGGACGGTCATTTATGGTTCGATTAGGCTAAAATTTAGTGAGCACGTTCAGGATTAGTTGTTGTTTAATCTGACTATGGAGATCATATTTGAACAACCGAAGCTCATCCATTTTATGAATAATAGCTATTTTGGATATTTTTTCTTTATTCTCTTGTTTATCTCTTATTATTTGGTTGATTTAGTGTTGAGACTTTACTTGAAGGTTATTGTAGTAGTTTGTAGTTGCTATAAATATTAATTTTGATTGGGGAGCTCTTTTACTTGAATCAGGAGAGGTCCCGTAATTTTTATCCTTCATATTGAAGAGGTTTCCATATTAAAAATTATTATGTCTATGTGTGATTAATTTTGTGCATCTTAGGGCAGATTTTATAATGGTTGTTTGATGAATTTTACTTAGTCACTCTTCATAGATTTATTCAAGTAGGAAAGGATTTATTTCGGTTCTTTCCCATCAAAGTGATATCAGAGCTAGTTCACTAGTTCATTAGTTGATTGTGATTATTTGCTTGTTTGAATGATGAAAGTGAATGCGAGTAAAATGGTTTGTTTGGATGACACAAATTATCACAAATGGAAAGGAAAAATGAAGGATTTTTTTTATTGTGAAAAAATTATATTTACCTGTATTTGCTTCTCAAAAACCTGAGTCTAAATCCAATGAAGATTGAGAATTTGAGCATTTATAAGTATGTGATTTTATTTGACAATAAGTAGAAAATAATGTGTTGAATCATATTGCCAATGAAACAAATGCCAAAACCATGTGGGAAAAGCATGAAACTTTGTATGCTTCAAAAACTGAAAATAATAAGTTATTTTTGCTTAAACAATAAGCTATACGCTTGCAATATAGAGAACGCAGCTCTGTACTTGATCATATGAATGAATTTTAAGATATCTTTAATCAATTATCTGGCATGGGTGTCAAATTTGATGAAAATATTATTGGATTTTGGTTGTTGACTACACTTCATGACTCATGGGAAAATTTTCATGTATCTTTGACTAATTCTACTCTTGAAAGTGGTGAAACCATATCGTATGCAAAGATTGGTATTTTGAATAAAGAGATGAGAAGAAGAACTCAAGAGACATCTAGTTCAAAGTCAGAAATTTTGGTTACTAAAAATAGGAGGAGAAGTAAAAGTAGAAGTCAAGATCAGAATAGAGGCAAGAGCAGGAGTAAATCAAAATCAAGGTACAAGAACCTTGAATGTCATTACTGTGGTAAATCAGGGCATGTCAAAAAATATTATTATAAGTGAAAGAAAGAGAACAAGGTAGACAAAGGAAAGCAAGAAAAGAAAGGCAATGGCAACAATACTGATCGTATTGCCACTACCACTTCAGATGATAATTTGGCTATAGTTTTATCAAGAGAATATGATCAATATGGCCTTTGATGACACTGCTTGGGTTCGTGACAGTGGAGCATGCTTTCATGTTATATCAAGGAAGAAATTTTTCACATCTTATACTCCGGGTGATTTTGGAGTTCTGAAGATGAGTAATGATGGAGTGTCAAAGATGATAGACACTGGGACTATTTGTTTAGATAACCAAAATGGAACAAAATTAGAGTTGAAGAATGTTAGACATGCACCAAATATTAGGTTGCATTTGATCTCCACTAGTAAACTTGATGATGATGGCTATTGCAACACTTTTGATGATGGAAAATGTAAAATTAGCAAAGGTTCCTTAGTTGTGGGTAGAGGAAAGAAGGCTTCGGGCTTATACTGGTTGCAAGCTTCAAATCTTTACAGATCTTATTAATGCAGTTGAAGGTGATAACTCTTCGAAATTATGGTACAAGAGGTTGAGCCATATTAATGAGAAGAGACTCGATTGTCTAGCTAAAAAGAATTAGATTTTAGGATTAAAAGGTGTAAGGTTAGACAGGTGCATTCATTATTTGGATGGAAAACAGAAGAGAGTTTCTTTCAAATATCATTCTCCTTCTAAGAAAAGTAATTTCCTTGAGTTGGTACATTTAGATATATGTGGTCCTTTGAAGAAAAATTCATTTGGTGGTGCACTTTACTTTGTGACCTTTATTGATGATTATTCAAGGAGATTTTGGATTCATGCATTAAAGTCAAAAGATCAAGTTCTTGGTGCATTTAAAGAATTTCATGTTTCTGTTGAGAGAGAAACTAGAAAGAAGTTGAAATGTATTCGCATTGATAATGGTGGTGAGTATTGTGGGCCTTTTGATTCATATTGTAGAGAACATGGTATCAAACATCAGAAGATACCTCCTAAGACTCCTCATCTAAATGTTTGGCAAAAAGAATGAACAGAACATTGATGGAGAGAGCCAGATGTGTGCTTTCAGAGGATAAATTACCTAACTTTTTTTTGGGTGAAGCTTTATACGCTGTTGCACATGTGATCGATCTAGCTCCCATTATTACATTAGGAAATGATGTTCCAAATAGGTTCTCGTATGA
The DNA here is from genome assembly GCA_947685225.1 of Garcia nutans. Lineage (NCBI taxonomy): Eukaryota > Viridiplantae > Streptophyta > Magnoliopsida > Malpighiales > Euphorbiaceae > Garcia > Garcia nutans. The sequence goes on along the minus strand of CANTUV010000007.1, from coordinate 20,816,832 downwards.
TAGAAATGTTTCCTATGACCATCTACGAGTGTTTGGTTGCAAATGTTTATATTTCCAAAGATGAGAGGTCTAAGTTAGATGCTAAGACTAGACAATGTATCTTCATTGGCTATGGGTAAGATGAGTTTGGTTAGGGATGCTATGATCCAATTCAGAAGAAACTTGTCAGAAGTTGTGATGTAGTATTTATAGAAGATTAAACTATTGAATATATCAACAAGGTGGAGAAATCAAAGCCTCATATTGGTAGTTTGATTGATGTAGACCCATCTCCTACAATTCATATGCCTGATGCAAATGAGGTTCAGAATCATGATGATATACAAAATGACATCAGAATGCAGATGAGGTTGGTACTTCTGAATATGAAGCAGTTGATGATCAACAAGAGGCACATGTCGAGGAATATGAAGTTCCACTTAAGAGGTTTACCAGAGATCAGATGTATTCTACTAGGTATTCACCTAATGAGTATATACTCTTGACAAAAAATGAAGAACCTGAATGTTATGAAGAGGCTATTGAAAGTGAGCAAAATGCAGAATGGATTGCAGCTATGAAAGATGAAATGCAGTCTTTAGTTGATAATCACACCTTTGAATTGGTGAAGCTTCCTAAAGATAAAAAAAGCTTTGAAGAATAGATAAATCTACAAAGTAAAGTAAGAAGAGAATTCCTCATCTCCATAATACAAAGCCAGATTAGTTGTCAAGGACTTCAGTCAGAAAATAGGGAGTTAACTTTAAGAAAATTTTCTCACCAGTGGTCAAGATGTCATCAATTCATGTTATTTTGGGGTTAGCTGCTACTCTTGATTTAGAGGTTGAGCAAATTAATGTTAAAATAGCCTTCCTTCATGGTGAATTAGAGGAGGAAATCTAGATGGAACAACCTAAAGATTTTGTGGTAAAAGAAAAAGAAAATTATGTTTGCAAATTGAGAAAAGTTTGTATGGGCTGAAACAAGCACCAAGGCAATGGTATAAGAAGTTTGAGTCAGTTATGGTTTAGCAAGGCTATAAGAAGACTACTTCTGATCATTGTGTTTTTATGCAGAGATTTTCTAATAATGATTTTATCATCTTGTTGCTATATATTGATGAAATGCTCATTGTGGATTCTAGTTCTTCCAAAATTAATAGCTTGAAGAAAGAGTTGAACAAGTCTTTGCAATGAAGAATTTAGGGTCAACAAAACATATTCTTGGCATAAGGATCATTCGTGATAGGAAAAGTAAGATGTTGTGGCTATCTTAAGAAAATTAAATTGAGAAGGTACTGCAACAGTTTAATATGGCTAATGCTAAACCTAAAAGTATACCTTTAGCCATGTCTTTCAAATTAATTGTCAAACAGTCTCCTTCTAGTGAGTAAGAGAAATAGTACATGCAGAAAATTTCTTATGCATCTGCAGTAGGCATTTTGATGTATGTTATGATTTGTATTAGACAAGATATAACTCATATAGTTGGTATTATTAGTAGATTTTTGCCTAATCTAGGAAAAGAGCATTGGAATGATGTGAAGTGGATTTTGAGATATCTCCATAGCACTGCTAGTTTGAAGTTGTGTTTTGAAACTAGGAAGCCTATTCTCAGTGGTTATACAATTCTAAATTGGCAGGAGATACAAATTCAAGAAAGTTTACTTCTGGGTATCTGAATACTTTTGTGGGGGGAGCTATAGCATGGCAATCTAAGTTGCGGAAATGCATTGAATTGTATACAAAAGAAGCTGAGCTTATTGCAGCAACTGAAGCATGTAAAGAATTGCTTTGGATGAAGAAGTTTGTGAATGAACTTGGCTTTACACAAAGAGATATGTCTTATTTTGTGATAGTCAGAGTGTTATTCATCTTGGTAAGAATCCTACTTTTCATGATAGATCCAAACACATAGATATGAGGTATCATTGGATTCGTAATGTTTTGAATTCTAAATAATTTTAACTTGAAAAGATACATACTGATAATAATGGTTCTGATATGTGCACAAAGGCTTTACCAAGAGAAAAGTTTGAGGCATGTAGTATGGTTGCCCGGTTTGAAAAACTCCTCCACATAGTCGAGAAGAGAGAGAATTGTTAGGTTTTGAGTTCCCTCTATGTGAACAATCTATATTATTTGAGTCCACTTATTTTAGTCCAATAAAGTCATTAATGTTTTAGCATTTTATATTGATCTTATATTGCATGTGAGCATTATTATTGTCAGCCAACAAAAAGAAAGCGAGAAGAAAAGGGAGAGAATTTGTTTTTGCTGAAAAAATTCACACACTAGACCGGTCTCGATTTTTCGGCGATCGGAAGGTCATCCACACTCAAATTAGGCTAAAATTTGGATGGCAGTTAGAGGACTCATCGTTCTTTATTCTGAACAGTGAAGATCAATTTTGGACTACTGGATTTCTAGCATTTATAGTTCAAAGTTTACTGTTCGCGTGCTTTCTTTTAGCAAAGACTAGTTTATCTTTCTCCTATGATTGGACGGTCATTTGTGGTCCAATTAGGCTGAAATTTGATGAGCACATTTAAGATTATTTTTCTTTAATCTGAATGGTGGAGATCATATTTGAACAACTGGAGCTCATTCATTTATATGAACAGTAGCTATTTTGGGTATTTTTCTTCACTCTCTTATTTATCTCTTGTTATTTGGTTGTTTTGTTACCGAGAATTTACTTGAGGGTTATTGTAGTAGTTTTTAGTTGCTGTAAATATTAATTTTGATAGTGGAACTCTTTTACTTGAACCAGGAGAAGTCTTGTGATTTTTATCCTTCACATTTAAGGAATTTTTCTCGTTAAAAATTATTATTTCTATGTGTGATTGATTTTGTGCATATTTGGATAGAGTTTACAATGTTTTGATGAATTTTACTTAGTCACTCCTTATAGATTTATTCAAGTAGGGAATGACTTATCTTGGTTCTTTCCCATCACTATTTGTTTACAATCCATAAACTCACATCCTACAAATTTCACTACCATGTCATAACTATCTCAGTTCAATTGAAACACCAAAAGAAGAACAAAAAATACAAAAATAAAATCAAAATAAAAAAAGAAAATATATCTGCATGAAATCTAAACCAAAATCCAACAATATGAAATGAAAATCATACAACCAATAGAATCATACAAACAATAGTTTTCCTTTGATTTGCATGAAGACAAAGAGAGAGATCGAGATCTAGTGTAACAGTGCATCAACTAGTCAAAGATATTAGAGATAGCAGCACCGATTGAAGATAAGGGAAAGGACTGAACAAGTGAGATGAGATGAGAAACCAAATGAGAGAGAGATAGGGACGACAAAATGAGGGAAGGTTTGAGAAGAGAAGAGTAGCTTAGGGTTCTGTTGTTGAGAGTATGTATATGTATAATCAGGTTGGGTCAGATTAACTAGATGACTTTTCAATAAACCAAAACTTGATATTTTAAAATCATCAAAACTGAAGCCCAACCCAATCTTGAATCAGGTTGATCCAATCCAGCAAAAATTGCACAGGTTGAACTAGTTAGGTTGGATTACAAGTTTGCTAAACAACTCTACCATACGGGGGTGAAGAAATCATTTTGAATGGTTTTAAGGTCATTTTTCAAATGGAACAATAATAATAGTTAAAAAAATTCAAACCAAAACATATATCTATTATTTAGACGATTTGATTCAGTTTAGAGAAATCGTTAATTTTGAAAATTTAATACATTAATTTTCATATTGCACTTGAGCTTTAAAATATATACTAGAATGATATCTTTGCTTCGTTTCGGGGATGTATCTATTGTATTTTATTTTTAAAAATAATTTTAGTTATTTAGTTACACAAAGAAACATTTAAAATATATTATAACACTTAAGAGTAAAACTGAAAAGTAAATAAAATATGCAAGAAGGAGGTATTAAGATCATATATAATTATAATATTATATAAAGTACAATTGGATACCAAGATAAATTGATAGATTAGTCAATATGCTATATGATAATAGCAATAAAGATTTCAATTTTATAATTGATGATACACTTGAAACACAAACAAACTTCACGTGATGAATGTTATATTGCAGGTTAGACTAATCAAATCAATTGAAGTGTCATTTATAATTAATAATTACCATAATATATAAATATAAATATTAATTATAATTTTAATATAAAATATAAATTTATATCCTTATATATAAATGTGTGTATATATTTATATTTATATGACAACGACACCATTTAAAATTTATTTTCGGCGTCCACAATATTTATTTTTATCTCTTATTTACTTTTTAATTTTATATTATTAAATTATAAAAAAATATTACTTTTTTCATAAAATTATTTCAATAACTTATAAATCAATATGTAGTTGTTACATGAGATAAACATTTTACTATTTTATGAGTTTAATTTTTTTTAAATAAATGAAAAATGATTTCTTTTTATTTTTTTTAAATTTTTTAAGACACATTAAGATTTTATTCAACTCATGCAAAAAAAAAAAATTACAACCACTCACAAAAAAAATATTGAGTTAATGAACTTGCTAACATGCTAGCTCATAATATGATTAGAATAACCGTTCAAAGAGCAAATTTTCAATACTGGGATCTTACTCTCAATTGAATTATAAAAGCTTTAAGTTACGATATTCAGTAATAAAGTATTATTACATCAAAAAAAAAGTTTGAGTTGTCATTTCTTTTTTCTCTTTAATCATTTTTAAAGTTATGAAAATAAAAGTCTCCGACAATTTAATTATTAATTATTTGTATATTTTTATAAATTATAGAAGTTGAAAAAAGCTAATTATGATTTGGTTATTTTTATATTATTTAATAGTATAAATATATTGCAAAAAAGCCTAGTACACAGACACATACAGATATTAATTTATTAATAGAGCGTTCTAAAAATATTATTTTAAAAAATATAAATTTCAAGATTAATTAATGAATAAAAAAATAAATTATATTTATGATTATAATAAAATATAATTTTATAAAAATTTTTACTTTTTTACATACAATTTATTACAAAAATAATAACTTATTAAAATTTTTATATAATTTATCATAATACACATTAATCTAAAATTAATAAATTATTTATACTATATCAATTCAAGAACAAAACTATATTTAGATTTTAAAAATAAAAATCAAAATAAAATAAAAAATTTTATAATTAAGTTATTAAAATATAAGTGATTTATTAAATATATTTTAAATTATACTATTTGCTAAAAAAATTAAAAAATTTGGTAAAAAAAAATTAGCTGGGATGGGCAAAATGGGAAAGAGAATGTGATATTCACTGTTCATCTACAGTGAATCCCATTCTCTTTTAAATTATAGAATAAATAATTATTTAAATTTTTTATAAATAATAAAATTAGAAATAATTTTTGAATTCTTAATTATACATTAAAATTTCTCAGCCTTGGCATCCTTTAATAGATAGATACATGTAACATTATTATATCATATATATATAATACATAAAATTTAAGAATGCTACAGAAGATAAACATGTAGAAATATTCTTATAAATTTTTAGTTAAATAAAAATGTATGCTAATTCAAAATTTTGAATAATATATAAAAATATAGCAAAGAAGTAATATTAATAAAAAATACAAGAGTGATTCAATATTTAAAATATTATATGCAATATATATAATACAAATAAATAATACTAATTAAGTTATAGTTTTAAACCACATAAAAATTTATAAGAAAAATTCGTCAGGGTTTCATTTATAAAATTATTATTGCAAATTTTCAAAATTAAAAATTCTACAGAAAAAAATGTACTTATAAAATTCAATTTTCACAATCTCCACAGCTACTTCAATTTAACCAATCCAAAGCAACAATATAACAATCCAATATTAATAGATAAAATAATATACACCTTTTTTTATAAACACAATATTTACAAAACTTCAAATGATTTATCAAATATAACATAATTGTAATTACAAAACCATAATATATTGAATGTAAAGTCTATACATGATATACAACACCAGTAAGAATGGTCTGATGGCAAGATTTTTAAATTTTTATAATCAACCTTAAATCTAAATTTTTTCAGACTTACTAGGGCTCTTTCTATGTGTAACACTGTCACTTACATAATAAAATTTAATTGTGCTAAGCTATATAAAATAGTTGTACTTATTTTGAAAATAAATAAATAAATTAGAAACCTCAATTCATAATAATTTAAACATAAAACCTTTCATAAATGAAATAATCATAATTTAAACAATTTCACAATAATTTAAACAATTTCACATTTTTTAACATGTTATATCTCAATATACTTAAATTATGTCCATATACAATTATCCAAATTTTGTTAATATTGAATAGACTCATTACTACCCGTAGGTCATGATAATAGAAATAAAGTATCGTGATATTATAATATCTCGCTCGAAGGCTTGTAAATATCGTATCACAAAATTCTTCAATACTGCAATGTCTCGATGCCTTTACATAGCGATACTATAGTATTTTGCTCGTAGGCGTAAATATAATAATCACATGATGATACATTCATAATCGTTGGTTATTAGAAATAAAAAACATGCATAAGGTATTAAAATACAATACTATTTTCATCAATCTTTCAAAATTCATCTCAAGTCATCATTTTTATAACTTTGTCATAATTCATCAAAACTCGCATAATCAAAATATATATATATATTTATATATATATAATTTTCATATTTCATTTAATCAATAATTTAATATTGGGATTCTAAATTGACATTCATATAATTAAATAAATTTAATGGTCAAATGACTTTTGAAATACTTTAATCCATCTTATAAACTATAAATTTCATAAATGCGTGAGAGGGAATTTTCGCCCCCACTCCCGGAAAAATGGTTCTTGCGACTTCGGCACTGTTTAGGCTCGAGGCCTCAGAGTACACGGACTTAAGTCCGGAGAAAATGGAGCTGCCAACCGGAAGGGCCGGAATAAAAGAAAGGGGTGGATGACTCGATTCCTAAGGAATCCCCAACCCCCTAATGGATTCGGAAAGTTGGGTACGTGTGGAAAATGTGAGAAATGACCCAACACCCCCCAATGCCCGGTTGATTGGAACCGGCCTCCTTTACATGTCTTAATATTATAAAATTATTAAATATAATAATATTATCCATATTACACATAATAATTGAAATAAAGCATCATTATATTAAAATCAAAGCAATGTCCAAGCAAAACAAATAAACGGACACCCATCCGAGAATGGAAATATGTCATTACATCATCCACATCTAAACTAATAGGACACTCACCAAAAGGCAGAAACATATCCTTTACATTGGTCTAAAATATAAAAGTAATTTAAATTACATGATACTTAACTAATGAGGTACCCACAAAGTGGAAACATACATCTTACACTTTTGGAAATCAAAATAAATCGATAAAAGTAAATAACCATTCATTATAAATAAATCATTCATCAAAGTTATTAAACATTAATCTAAATATATAGTAAGCATCCATCCATGATAAATTAAATAAATCAAGCATTGAAATTAAATAAATCAACCACCAAAGCATATAATAAACTACATAATTAAATCTAAAAATAAAACAAGTAAAGATACAAATTGAGGTTTACTGTTTCTATTTAAAGTTTCTTTAATTAATATTTGAGAGTTTTGGAATCTTAGTATTATTATTATCATTTATTTTAGGCTACTGTAAGTTTTAGGAGAATTAAAATGGATTAGGGTTTCATGAATCAAATTAGGATTTATGGGTAACATTATGAAATTAGGGTTTTAGGATATTAAAACGTTAGGTTTATAATTTTTAGCTACTGGATTATTATTTTGGATTTACTATATTGGGTTTGAATGTTTAGGTTTATAAGGTTTTAAGGATTAGGGTTTAAGAAAACTAGGGTTTGCGGTTTTAGTTTTGAGGGAATTAGGGTTCAGGAAAACTTAGGGTTTAGATTAACTAGTTTAGGGTTTACTGCTTTGGTTTTGGAGTTGAAAAAAATAGTTTAGTTTTATAAAGTAATTATGATTTTTTAGAAACTGTAAAGTAAGTTAGGGTTTGGAGATTTAACAAAATATTTGGAAATTTTGGAAAAAAAAAGTGAGAGAAAAACAGTTTAGGGTTTTTAAAAGCTTTTGGAAATAAGAAAAATGATTTAAGGTTTTTGGAAACAAAAGAAACAAATTAGGGTTTTATGGTTTAGAAGAAACAGAAAAGTGTTTTTATGGTTCTTAAGATTTTTGGAAATATAAGAATACTTTTTAGGGTTTTTGAAGCGAAGATCAATGTTACTACATATTTACAGATCAAGGTTTTGTGTGTTATAATCTTATGAATCAAAGAAACAAAGCTACTGTAAGAAAATAAAAGGAAATTAGATATTCAAACCTTCGTTCGTTGGTTCCACCAAAAATTGCTTCTTGGATGAACAAGGGCAAAGACAAGCTTGTTGCCTTTGATGAATCGTTGATTTGCTTGCTTATTGCTAGACTTTTCTGTAATCCTAGTTTCAAAGTTTTCTTTTTTTTCTCCAACAGTTTTTTCCCAGTCCGATCCCCCCAGTTTCTGTGTTTTTTAGTGTTATTTATAGGAAATTTATAATATTCATTCCAATTGTTTAAGGAAACTATAATTAATTAGGAAAAAAAAACCGAAACCAAATAGAATTTGGTTTCGAAAAAAATTACGTTGAAAAAATTTCGCTGGTGAAAATTGCGACTGCTGCTGCGAGGAAATTTCGATTTTGCGAGCAAGAATTGGCTGGCGGGCTGCCAGGCCATTTTGTCCAATGACTTTCGGCGACGAATTTTTTCCGTCACCAATTTTTATTTTTATTTATTATTATTTATTATTATAATAATTTTTAAAAATTATAAAAAATAAATACTAAAACAAATATTATTTAATTAAGATAACACAAAAATTATTTTGGACTAAATAAAATTTATTGGACCGGACTGGGTCAAAAATTAAGGGTCTACAAAATAATTTTCAATTTAATTAATAAAACCAAACCTCTATTTACATTTATATTAAAATTCGTAAAATTATTATCATTTGAATTTCATAAATAATTAAGTAATAATTTAAAAATAATGCCAAAGATATTTATATCATAATTTATAAAATTTAATATGAATTTCAAAAATATATTCAAGTAACAATTTAAAAATAATACCAAAAAATTTATATTATAACTCACAAAATTTAATACAAATTTTACAAATATATATTCAAATAACAAATTAAAAAAAAAACAACACTAATGCAAGTTTATGTTAAAAAAATATAACAACTTTAACTAAATATTTTCAAAGTAAGTACAGACCTTAATTAGCTCCAAAATCAACTTAATTACTTTTCAAGTCTTTAAATGAAAGTAAATACTTCTCCACCACCTTGAATTAAATTAGCCAAATATTACCCCTAAGTCAACAATGTTCAATTCTTCAATAAACACACATTCTACTTAAAATTACCCAAATTAATTCTTAATTATACTAATCCTAACTAAATCCCATAAAAAAAATCCTTAATTCAAAAGTTTCAGAAACCATAATTTCTTGACTCAAAGTTCAACCAATAAATCATTAATTCAACATATAATAATTAAATTCTCTTCATTACCCAAGTTATTTCCAATCTACTTCATCTTTCTTAATATATATAAATTTTCTCTTAAAATCAAGCTTAAAAAAATATAACCTACTTAAATCTTCAATCCCCTTCAAAAATCAACTCGAATCCTTTGATTTTTGGTGAGAAATTGAGTAGAAAATTGAAGTTTTTATTGAATCTCGGCAAGAAGAAGAAATAAAAAAATCACTTCTTCCTTTCATCCTTATCCATGTATATACTATTTAATTATTATTATTATTATTATCTTTAAATCTTCACCACACTTTTCTTCTTTACTCTTTTCTTTCTTTATTCTTGCTTTTTTTAAACTTATTATTATTGTTGTTGTTGTTGTTATTGTTATTGTTATTTAAAATTTACTGATGTTGTAATTCTCTCCCCCTTTAATAAATTTTATCCTCGAAATTTATCAATTGTTTAACTCTGAAAGAGTTGTGAATATTGGCTTTTCGTAACGTCCTCACTTTCCCAAGTTGCCTCTTCGGTGGTGTGATTTTTTCATAGCACTTTCACCAAAGGTATCCTCTTATTTCGTAATTCTCTCACCTTATGTGCTAAAATAGCCACAAGTTTCTCTTCATAAGTTAGATCAAGATTCACCTCAACTGATTCAACTAACAATATATGAGATGAATCTGATCTATACCTCCAAAGTAGGGAAACATGAAATATATTATGAATTTTCTCTAACTCATGTGGAAAAGCCTATCTATAAGTAACATGTCCAACTCTTTCAAGTATCTTATAAGACCCAATAAAAAAAGGCTTAACTTGCCTTTCCGACCAAACCTCAAAATCTTCTTCTATAGTGATACCTTCAAGAACACCTTGTCACCTACATTATATTCTATATCCTTTCGCTTCAAATTGGAATAGGACTTTTTATCTATCTGATGCTACTTTCATTTGGTCTCGAATAATCTTCATTTTTCATCTATCTTCTTTATCAATTCAAGACCCACAAACTTCCTTTCTCCTATTGCAATCCAATAAAATGGTGTTATGTACCTTCTACTATATAATGCTTCATATGTTGACATCCCTATACTAGACTGAAAACTATTTTTATAATCAAATTCAATCAATGGTAAATATCGATCCCAACAGCCTGTAAAATCAATTATATGACTTCTCAGCATATATTCCAATACATGTATTACCTTTTTTGACTATCCATATGTTTAAGGATGAAAAGTGATGTTAAAGTGTAGTTGAGTACTTAAGGTATCCTGCAAACATTTTCAAAATCTCAATATCTCTATCTAAATAATATGGAGACTGGAACACCATGCAACCATATCACTTCACTAATATATAACTCTGTTAGTCTGTCAAGAGAGTAATATATCCTTATTAAAAGGAAATGTGCTAACTTTGTCATTCGGTCAACAACCACCCAAATTGCATCATGCTTCTTTTGTGTAAGAGGGAGTCTATATATAAAATTCATTGTTACTCGCTCCCATTCTATTTTGAAACTAAAAAAGGTTGTAATAAACCTGGAAAACCTGGTGCTCGGCCTTAACTTGTTGACAAGTAAGGTATCTAGTTACAAACTCTACTATATCTTTTTTCTTCCCTGACCACCAATAATACTCTTTCAAATCTTGATACATTTTAGTACTCCCATGATACATAGCATAGGGAGATTGGTGTGCTTCCGCCCAAATTATTCACTTCAAATCTAAATCATTAGGAATACATAATCTATTTTATTATCATAAACTATCATCATCTCTAATTATAAAATCCCTGCTCTCCCCTTTATGTATCTCTTCAATTATCTTTTGCAATTTTTGATCCTTCTTTTGAGCTTCACGGATCCGATCGAGTAAAATTGGCTTAACTTGCAATTAAGCCATAATAGCACCATCATTAGCAATCTCCAAGTGGGCATTCAAAGCTCTCAGCTCCAAATGTAATGGCAAGGAATAATAATCATTTCTACTAAATATTTTCAACTTAGAGCATTAACCAATACATTCACCTAGCCCGTACAGTAGTCAATCCAACAATCATAATCTTTAATTAGCTCTAACCATCATCTTTGTCTAAGATTCAATTCCCTTTGAGTGCCCAAATACTTTAAACTCTTATGATCTGTATAAATAAAATATTTTTCACCATACGGATATTGTCGCCAAATTTTCAAAGCAAACACTATAGCTGCCAGTTCTAAATCATGTATTGGATAATTTAACTCATGAGATTTTAATTGTCTGGAGGCATAGGAAATAACTCCACACTCTTGCAGACACACCCTAAACCATTATATGAACCATCACTATAAATCACAAATGGCTCACCTTCTATAGGCAAAGTAAGAATTAGAACTTAAGTCAATATCTATTTTAATTGATCAAAACTCGCCTGACACTGATATGTCCACACAAAATTTCACATCTTTTCAAAGCAACATGGTAAGTGGTATAGTTATCATAAAAAAACTCTTACTCAAATTGATGATAATAACTAGCCAAACCCAAGAAACTCCTATCATCTGTCTTCATTGGATTCCAATTTAAAATTGCCTCCACTTTACTGGGATCAACCCTAATACCATCTGTTGATATCACATGGCAAAGGAAAGGAACTTCATTAAGCCAAAACTCACACTTTGATAATTTAGCATATAGCTGCTTCTCCCTCAAAGATTGTAGTGCAATCCATAGGTACCTATCATGATCATCCTTATTACATGAGAAAACTAGGATATCATCAATAAATATGACTACAAACTGATCAAAGTATAGCCTGAAAGATTTCGTTCAACAAATCCATAAAAGCAGTTGGTGTATTTGTTAACCCAAAAGGTATTACAAAGAATTCATATGACCATATCTTTTGCAAAAAGCAGTCTTAGGCACATCCACCTCCTTTTTCCTCAATTGATAGTACCCTGATCTCAAGTCAATCTTAGAAAACATAGTTGTACCCTTTAATTGATCAAAGAAATCATCAATGCGAGGCAATGGGTACATATTCTTGATGGTCGCTTTATTGAAATGTTGACAATCAATACATAACCATAAGGTCTTATCCTTCTTCTTTACAAATAAAACAAGCACTCCCCATGATGATGCACTAGTGTAAATAAATCCTTTATCAAGCAACTCTTACAACTATACATTCAACTCTTTCAATTCTACAGGTGCCATTTGATAAGGAGTAATGGAAATAAGTGTGGTGCCTAAAACCACATTAATATCAAAATTAACTTCTCTCTATAGAGGTAATCCTAGCAACTCATTTAGAAATACATCAAAAAATTCAAAAACTATAGTAATACTATCAAGATCAGGCTTCTCAGAATTAAATTGACCAAATATTACCCCCAAATCAATAATGTTCAATTCTTTAATTAAACACATATTCTACTTAAAATACTCAAATTAGCTCTTAAGTACACTAATCCTACCCAAACCCCATCAAAAATCCTTAATTTAAAGTTTCATAAACCATAATTTCTTGATTCAAACTCAGTTCAACCAATAAATCATAAATTCAATATATAATCATCAAATTCTCTTTCTTACCCAAGTTATTTCCCATCTATATCATCTTTCTTAAAATATATAAATTTTCTCCTAAATTTTTAAATTTACATAATCTAAAACTCTTAAAATTAAGCTTAAAAAATATACATATAGACCCTTAATTTTGGCCCAAAGCATATCCGATCCCAATTAATAGAGGCCAAGCCAAATTCGGTCTGACTTTAAAAGCTTAAACCCAATTTAAAGCCTTAAACTAGGTCGTTCCAATTTTAAAAGAGGCCCAAAGTAAGCAGGTTCGATTCCTAAAACCCTAAATGGGTCTGATCCAAAGGTAAAATCCATTCTATTTGGTTTAATTCCATATGGGTTGTGCCCATATCGAATTGGGCAACCAATTCGATATGAGCATAGGCTTATATTGAATTTGTAAATGTCTAATTCAATATGAGCATGCTCATATCGAATTGGACAATGCTCATATCAAATTGGCCAAGGTTCAGTTCAATATGAGCTTTGGTTCTTATCGAATTGACAACGGAATAATTCGATATGAGTCTTTGTTTTGGTCCCTAATCTGGGCTAAATTCAATTTAAGTTTGGATTAAATTCTAATTGTGCTCAGATAAGCAGAAAGAGTTTTGAGAATTAAGGTTTATTAAGCCATCTTTAACATAATTGTTCCATATAAATACAACAGGCGAGGCACAAATCGGAGGAGCCACCTTTAGCAAATTAAAGAGAAAAGTAGAAAACCACAAGCAAATACACAGAAGCCAAAGAAACAGAAAGCTAGAGGCAATAGCTAAGACCCAGGTTGAGCTAAACCTATAAGATTTTTCCAAGGCATAAGTGAATTGTGCAATTCAAATCACAAGTTTGCTTCAACATCTCAATTCTTGGTGGAACTAACAACGTCATTATGTTATCCTAATACTCTTCTTTATTTAATTTAACAAGCTAGCATCTTTATATATTATGCAATCTTGCAAGATTCATGAGTTTATTTGGTCGTGCATTAAGATTCAGTTTTATAACTAAAACTCTAATTTAGTATTTAATCTTTGGCTCTTCAACCGAAGCCTTAGTTTTAAGAGCAAAACTTTAATTTATAATTAAAACTCTAATTTTGTAATTAAGATTCTAATTTGGCATGTTAAACCCTAGTCTTAGGATTAAACCCTATATCATAATTTAAAACTCTAATTTATATTTTGGAGGTAGCAACTCATTCAATAAGTTTGGCAAATCGTTTACCTTTTGAGGGCGCTGCCCCCTTGACCCCTATCAGTTAACCAGCTAGTAGGATCGTCGTGTGTGTTACACACTATATTTCGTTAGGGGTTAATATTAAGATATGTTTATAGATTACAATTTTAATTTTCATTTAATTAAGCCATAGTTTAATAATTCTTTGGATGATAATATATTGTAATTTCTATTTGGAGGATGATGTAAAAGACATATTTCTACTTATGGGTGCCTTATTTATTAAGTTTTATAATTTAACTTATGTTATGGATTTTGGATTGTTGTAAAGGATATGTTTTCATCAATCGGTTGGTGTTCTATTTTATTTACTTATATTTTGGACATTAGACATTGTAAGATATGTTTTTATCTAGTATGAGTTCACATTCTATTTGATTGCTTTAATTTTAATATAATGAATATTTATTTATTATGATTTCATGTAATATGGATGGTATTATAATAATTAAAAATTTAATAATATTTAGACCTGAAAAGGAGGCCGTCTCTAATGAGCTGAGAGATATGGGGTACTGGGTCATTCTCATCTTTCCCATGCATACCCTACTTTTTGAACCCAATAGGAGATTGGGGATTCCATAGGAATCGAGTCATCCACCCCTTTATTTTCTTTCTCGGCCCGTCCGGGTGGCAACTCCATTTCTTCGGATTTAGGCCCATATTCTCTAAGGCCTCGAGCCTAACAGTGCCAAAGTCGTAAGAATTATTTCACCGGAAGTGGGGGTAAAAATCCTCGCTCACAATACCTTACTTAAATCTTCAATTCCCCTTCAAAATCAACTCGAATCCTTTGATTTTTGGTGAGAAATTGGGTAGAAAAATGAAGAGTTTTTTTTTGAATCTTGGCAAGAAGAAGAAGAAGAAATTAAAAAATATATATATATCTTCTTCCTTTCATCCTTATCCATGTATATACTATTTAATTATTACTATTATTATTTTTTAAAATTTATGGATGTTACAATACAAGTGATGATAATATTATGCATAAGTACAACTATAAAAATAGCAATATCCAATTACAAAGATACTTAAAATATTAATATAAATTTTTCCATTTAAGTTTCAAATTGTACATTTACATAGCACTATCACACTCTTTTCCATATTCACATGCTTAACACTGCTTATTGTTACGAACCACTAGTACAACAACTAAAGACCCAATGCCTTTACGTTTGGAAGCGACTCTTTAAAAAGCCAAATCAAATCATTTATCCAAGACCTTGACCCAAATCTAATAATGTAGAAGAGAACCTTGGTATTAACAATACTCAAATGGTTAATTTTATGTGTGGGAGTTATTTCAAACAAGAATCAAGGTAACAAGAGATATAGAATCTCCTAAGAACAAAGTTCTTAAAATTTAATTAATCAAAACTTACTTACAATGTAGAGATTGGTGCCTTTATATAGGCTAAAAGAGAATCCCTAATCTAGTAGAAAATAAGGTTGTTCAGGAACAAAATCAACCTTTTCTTGTATAACTAGGAAATCCAACTAATCTAGGAAAATCTTAATAAATCTAAATAATTGGGATCATACATATCCAATCCATTATGACAATTGATAATAATCCTAAATAATAATATCCTAAATAAGAAGTAAAAAAATATCAAAATAAGTTAAAATATAAAAACTGGTCCGTTGGAGCATAGTTGGGTTCGCAGTGGCATATGATACCGCGAGGCTAGGCGCGAGGCATGGTGCGATCGTGAGGCTGGGTGCTAGATAAGGTACCAATAGAGTAGAGTTCGCGGCAAAGTTTGCGACTGCAAGACTGAATACGATATCAATATAGCTACCATTACAGTCGTGGTGCAACTGCCAGACATTCTAAGTTATATTAAAATTCTTTAGGCCTTAAATTGATTTTAGGAGATCAAACTTGTAGTTGGAGTCTTCCTTTCACTCTTTCATAATAGTCAAATAAATCCAAAGTTCTTCATAAATATAGATAATTGACTAAAATCAAACCAACTTTTAGGTCTTTCAAGGTTTAACAAAGAATTCTTCTTTGAAGTGTGGACTTCCTTATGTGCATTATATAGTAGTTCCAACCTGACTCCAAGATCACATCATACTCCCCTTCTTTGAGATGATTCATCCTCAAATCATTCCCTTTGGTAGTAAGAAGGCACAAAACATTCAGTGTTTGAACCATCAATTCCTTGTTGATGTGTTAAGTCCAAGGGGGGTGTTAAGTCAAATTAAAAGCTACACATGACAAAATTAATTAAAGCGCCTAAATAAATTAAAGAAGTGAGCCCTAAGCGATCCAAAATTAAGCAAGAAAGGACATTTTCCTTTGAAGAAAGCAAAAGAGGAGGAAGAGAGAGAGAGAGAGAGAGTAGTAAACTATTTTTGCTATTCAATTTATTATTTATTTATAAGTTATTATCAATATTTTATGTCCAAAAATAATTTTTAAATATATAAATTAATTATAAAAAAATCATGGTTAACCTATATATGCATATATATATATATATACTCGTTGACCAAAATTTCCAGTTTCACCTGTAAGTTTAAAATCAAATACAGTAACCTCAAGTTTGATTAAATAATGGATTCTGCAAGTTGTGATGATGGTTATTAAATTTTGAGTCTTTTTATTTAATATTAATGTATGATCACTAAGTAAGGCCATGTAGGCTTTTAGAATACCTTTACACCTAATTTTATGGAATTAGTAATTATGTCTATGTATTATGTATCATATACTTGGTTAGCTTTTATTGTATTTAAAAAAATGCTATTAATATTGGCTTCAAATATTTTCTAGACACTCTTCTTAATTAGTTGATTTCATTTTAAGGAGAAATTTACAATGTATTATAATACGTAAAAGAAAATATGATATTATATTTCTATCTTATTATTAATGATAACTATTATTATCATTATTCTTTGTGTTAAAAGTAAACACATATTTTTTTATCTATATATTAATGACTTTTTTTCCATTTTTATAACTATTTTAAAAATAGTTTTTTTTATTGTTGTTTCCCCATTCCTTGTGCCTATGTGATGATTAATTTCAATTTTTTTTAAATTAGAATAACTCAATATATATATATATAAATTTACAAATGAATATTTTTCTTTATTTGTAAAAAAAATAATTTTCTAAGAAATAAATCACATTAAAATACTTGTAAAAGAGAAAGGTTAAAAAAATAATATATCTTTGTCATTAATATATTGCTAAAAATAATGCCATACTATATTTACTTTATCATATAAAAAATGAATGAGAAAGATAATGCTTGACATTAATAAAAAGAAAGAAAAACAATATCGTTTTTATTTTTTCCTATTAAAATAAATTGCAGATTTCTTTTAAAAATTAGATCAGTAAAAAAAGAATGTTTAAAAAAATATCTGAAGTGAAAGGTTAAGGTGATAGCATTTTTTATAATTCGAATTAAAGGTGAGTGTAGTAAATTATTATTTTTCAACAAAAATAACTTTAAAATAAACTAAACAAAACTAACAATAAATAAATTTGATTAACTAAATATTATTCCTAGGATGATTATCATACAAACATAAAAAGACAAATAAATTTGAATCAATAAAAAGATAAGTCCATTTCATATTCCTGCAACAGTCTTCTGTATATGTGAGAAACATAGAAATAGAAATGTAAAAATACTTGAACAAATAAAATGGAAAGAAGAACTAATTAAACATGAATATAGAAATATCTTCTACTATAAAAGGAGAGGATGAAGAGAAAAATAGACACAGAGCAATAGATACAAAAAAAAAATATAGGAGAAATTATAGAGAAAAATAAAAAAATATATATAGACTGAAAAATAGAGAGAAGAAGAGATTAAAAAACAGAAGAATTAGTGAGAAAAGAAAATTTTCTAGTAGAGAAAATTGACAAGAAAGTCTTGAGTACATGAAATGTACTCCATAGAAGTCCTAAAATTCTAAGCAAGCATCGCAATTTCATTGAATAAAGATAGTGTAATAAGTGAACAATACAAAATACATATAAAATTCTCAGCAATCAAGGCACAAACACCAAATAAATACTCTATTGTAATTTGATTGTTTATTTATTTGTCTATCTATTTTTACATTTATGTTGCAATTTTAAAATATATATATATATATATATATAATGTCAAGGCATAATGCAGCTGGGTAGTGATATGTATCGCTTAACCCATTTACAAAAATCAAAATATAACAATCATCAATTATAGAAAGTGAACCATAAACACAAAAAGCAAACACCTTAAACTTTAAGTAGTTGAAATTGCCATAAATTCACATATCTTGACATCGGTAGAAGGCATATGTATCCAAAGTCAATAATCATCCCTAAAGAAACAGTAAAAGACTTGATGGAAAAATAGAAGTAATATAAAAAAAAAATTAAAAGAAAGTTTGACTTCATATAATTTGAGGTTGAATTTAATTTTCCTACTAAACAAAGAAATATAAAGTGCCACATAAAAATAATTCCAATGGAAATAATAAAATCAAATAAGGAAAATGAACAGTTTGAAATTAAAAAAAAAAGTAACGTCTTAGATTCTGAGTGAAGATTAATTTTTTATTAAATACATATGTAGCCTCCGGAACTTATAAGGCTTAAACACTTTACTCCCTAAACTTTTATTTTAACCACTTTACTTTATGTATTTGTTATTTTATACTAACAAACACCCATATTAATGAATAATTATCACTTTAAATAAATATTTTAGTAACTCGTTGCGACTTAGTGTGACTCAGTAAGCTTGTATTTATAAGTGAAAAAAAAGAGTTCAGAAGATTATATGGTTAAATTGAAAGTTCAAAAGATAAATTGACTAAACGCTATAAGTTTACGGGGCTTTATATATATTTAACCTTAATTTTTTTAGAGAAAAAATAATAATAAAATAATAAGACACAAAGAATTGAAATCAAATACAGTGAAAATCAATAAAATAACATGCCTATGCTAGGAATTCAACAAACAAAAGAATAAGTTTTTTTCAGGTATTTGAAATTTCTTAGGAACTTAAATTAAACACCCAAAAAAAAGAGGCAGATTTAACATAAAGCACATGGTGAGATGAAAAAAATTAAATGAGTGCTAATTTTTTTCAACAGAAAAAAGGGTAAATATACCCATAATAAAATTCTAAAAAATTAGAAATATGGTTGACAATAAAAAAATATATTTTGAGATTACCTTATTTGTTCATGGACAATGGAATCCCAAAGTTTGAATGAGTGTTTGAAGTATGGGTTTAAACCAAAAGAGTGTGCATGTGAATAGAAAGAGAATTATTTTGTATAAAACAAGAGAAAATGAAAAGGAGAAGAAGAGAGTTGAAAGAAGAAAGGTGAAACAGGCGGAAGAAAGAGGTTGACGACAAAAAGAGAAAATGAGAAAACTTTAGAGAAAATGATAATTTATATGGGAGAGGTAGGGTTAGTGTTTGTTTCTAATGATCAAATGGTGAGTTTCAGTAACAAATAAATTGCTCTTATTAAAAAAAATATGTGATGCAATCTTCCTTCTAACCGTTGATTTATTTCTACTTATCTAATTTATGTACGTACATATATTTTATGGTCAACTATTTAATATATAGCGGGTAGGTGTTTATACCTACAATGTTATGACTTGTAAAAGCTGACAAAGTTGAGTGGCTCAATGCAAAATCACATTGTATTTACTTTAATATATATATATATATATATAATTTTTAACATATAAATGTTATACTTGTGCAGTGTGCAACAGGCCAATTTTGAATTTTCTTTCTTTTTTTTTTTTGGATAATTACTAAAATGTGGGAAAAGTTTCTAAAAATTATTGAAATGTGGACTTCTCTTCAATATTACTAGAATATGGGAGTCTGCGGATCAAACTGAAAGTCGTACTGAAATGTTTAAAATTTTTAAATATAGATATTGTACTGTGTATAATGAAGAAAGTTATTAGCCAAACCATTGACTCTATTTTGATTTTAGGCAATCAAACTGAATATAACTAATATTTGTACCAAGCTATATTTTGCATGACTTAAATTTTTTGACAAATTCTCCATAGTCCGACCGGACCAACAGGCAGACTGACCAGACTCGGAGAGTAGTTGGTCATATCGAGCATAGCCTATCATTCTTGATCTAACCTACTAAAATTCAGAGTGCACCAATGTCGAACTGCCAAGCAATGAAGGGATAAGCATAAATGTTCCAAAACCATGTTGAACGAACTGGAGTATGCTTCGACGAAGAACTAAGGAGGAGTAGACAAGAAGAAGCACGAGCTGACCAGACAGAGCATGAACTAAGCAAATTGAGCCTTAGTTGATAGAATCAAGGACGGGCAAAACAAACCAAACTCGTACCAAAGTATCTATAAGAGCTCACGCTCAATGTCACTATTACTTTATAAACAGACTACATGTTCTGACCAAATCATTGTGATTTTTGAGCATATCGAACTCATGTAAATCCTTAAAACATCCAGTAGAGCTCAATATCATTGATTACTCTGAAAACTTCAGCATACTACGACGAGTACAACTGGACTTGATGCAGTCCAACCGCACCGCACCGGAGCTAAAAATTCAATAAATTTAAGTAGAGCTCATGGTCGCCAATACTCTTAAAATCTCAGCATACCAGATAAAAACTGACCGGACCAAACTGGTCCCGATCGTACTTGTAGTATGGAATTTAAAAAATATAGTTATTGCTTATCCACTCAAATAGTGGATGCCACGTGTACTAGCCGTTGAAGAACTTTTGTCAGAAAGAATAGGGAGTATGATCGGATCGAGCCTAGTTCGACCATGCCTATCCCGAGCAGATCGGACCAAAGGCAGTCCAACCATGAACTTGCTCTAAAAAGTGATTAAAGCAGGACACAAGAATAAAATATGTTGGCTTCTAGCCCAAATGGCTAATTAAAGACTTGAAGGCTATAAATACCATAAGAAATTATATTTTTCTAGAAGATTGTGATTGTAATAGCCAAGTTTAACATTTTTCATTTTCTTACATCAAAATTTCTATTTGTATTCTTTGAGTATTGGGTGTGAGCATTGAAACACTATTGTAAGTTTAAGTGTGAGCTTTGAAATACTTAGGTTATAGAATGAGCCTGAGAAAACTCTTATTTTGGTTGTGAGAAAGATTCTCAAACCTTGTAAAAGTTCAGTGTGAACTTGTAAAAATACTAAGTTAGAGTTGAACTTGTAAAAACTCAAGATTAGTGGAACATTAACAAGTTACTAAGGCAGTGGATGTAGGATTGAGGTAATCTCAACCACTATAAACTTTTTGTGTTTTTTCATCTCTACTATACTCCTTTCTTGCCTCTTTTGATTTTAAATTTTTAATTTACCATCACTTTCTTAAATTAACCAATTCACTCCCTTCTTGGTTGCCATCTTTGGACAACAAAAGTGACCATATATTTTAAATAAATGAAAAAATAGGATAGATTAAGCTTTAAATAGTTAAAAGTTAAATCCTGGTATAGGCGAAATCGATATTTTCAAAAAAGAATCTTAAAGTAGTAAAAATTTATAAAAACACCCATATGATCTTAGAATCGAATTTTATTGAAACTAAAATGAGAAGTACGGGTAATGGAACCTTAAATCAATTAAATTAATTATTTTTACTATTTTACAGAATTAAAAGTCGGATTGGAAAAAACATTAAGGAAGTAGATGCACCAAAGTTATGGTGAGCACTCCTTATATAATTAAAACCCTAAACACTATAAATATGTGTAAACTAAAAGCTTCTTCTTTCTTCTTCTATCATCCAGACTAACTCACCATCTTCAACACCATACGTCCACCTTTCTTCTTCCTTCTTCCATCAATATAAGTAAAAAATTAAGGGAAATTCACATCTAACTCCAAACTTATAGGAAAATTCACTAGAGTATGCAACCTTATCACCAAGTATCTAAGGGAAATTGAGGAAGAGAAAGAAAGAGAACTTGAAAAAAAGGTTAGTGTTTGTTTATTCATAATTTGTTAATTCTTTTGTTTTCTTTGACTTTCATGAACTTTGTAAGCCAATTTTACTACTTTAATAGAATTCTTGTAGAGGAATATATGTTGATTGAATTTGTTAAGAGAGAAAATAGGAGTGTGAGACAAAGTGAAGAGACGAGTGATTAAAATTCATTTTTTAAGAAATTTTAAGTGAGTATGTATAGCTTTCTTAAAATTATGTTTCAAACAACTTTTGATATGCAAGGGGAAATCAATTTAGGGTTTTGGCAATATTTAGGGTTTTGGTAAAATTTAGAGTTTAGAGATAGTTATAAGTTAATTTCTAAATAAATTATGTTTGAATTCATAATTGATTAAGAATATTAAAACCTATGAAGTTTTTGATAAGTATTATGTTCAAAGGAAACTTATGAACTATGAAAGTGTTGAATATGGAATATAGTATTGTTTGATAAATTGATTTATGATTAAATGTTTAATTAAAAATGAAAGAGTGGTGAATTTTCCCTAACTATACTGATACTAAACCTAGTTTTGGATTGAACGACTACCAGAGGGTGAATATCCATAGTGATAGTGGGCACTTCATGCCTTTAGTGGATACATTATGTCATCAGTGACAATGGACATTCTTGACTATGGCAAATATATTGTGTTAACAGTGGCCTTTAGCAATATTCTTGACAGTGAATATTTACTTGCCATCAGTGACCCGTTATTCGAACCTAGGATTTAAATTCTGTGTGTGTGAGCAAAACAAGGAAAATTTTCTAAAATAAGGAATTTGTGTTAAATGACTAAACTTACTTAAATATATTAAACTTCGAATTTACTAATGTTGTGATTATTTGATTTGTAAATAAACATAATTTATATTTTGTTAAAGTTTTAAAGTAGCATTTTCTTTTCTTTTATAAATGATAGTCCAAAAGTTATTTTTCTTTTATTGTATTCTTTTACAAATTATGAGTATGCAAGCACCACTAAGCATTTGCTTAGCATGTTAGATTTATTTTTGACGCTCAAATTAAATGAAAAGAATATAACCCGTGGAGTGAGATTCTAAAGTTTCAGATCAACTGCATCACAGAAGGTGTTATGTGAAGTATTTTCAAAATTATATTTTGTTCAGTTCACATAGCAATGTTAGAATTTTAAGTGACGATTGTACAAATATGAGAAGTTAGGTTTTGAATACTTACTTCACAATTATGAACTATACCTATGTATATTTGGTTTAGATATAAGTTTTAGTAAGTTATACTAGTTATATAATATGCTTATTGTATATATATATATATATGTTGTTGAATGTTGAAAAACTTGATTGAACTTTTGGTGTGGTTGGAAAATTGATGATTTTGAGGCTGGATTTCATATGAGAATGTTGGAAATTATTTTCTTAAAGGGTGTACGGACTTGCAGTAGCAGTTTAAGATGCATGAGTGTTGCGCTCGAGTTAAGTACTACTACAAGCGTCACTCGCAAGTATACGAGGTAGTTGTAGCAAAAGTGATCACCCCAAGGTCGTCTCACAAGGAAGGTGTAGTTCATAATAGCTTGATTGACAATTAATTTAAAAAATGCAAGTTTGTGCGTTGTTTGGAATGGGGTTTTAAAACAATTAAAACTAAAAGTAATGGAAGTGATGGTTGTACAAGATCAAATCGATTCTTGGGAAAGTGCCTAAGGTTATAGGTCCATTCAATCAAAGCTCAATTCTCTTGTTATCCATTAACATAACCTTATAATTATTTTGTTTCTTAAGTTTAATTAGTCAATTACCAATTCATTAGTTTTCACATTCATGAATCAACAACAACCAATTGTTTTACATTCGCAAATTAATAAACCCTATAACTTATATTTCTAATTCATTCTTAGGGTAGTCGATTGCATAATTCTAATATCAAATTTCATCTCTCAGTCCTTCATTCAATATCTAAAGATCAATGGTAGCTAATCTATCAACCTAGCATACAATCCAATGCAATCAACCAACAACAAGGTACATCAATGGAAATATCAAATCAATGCATTCAATCAAATATACTACAAACCCTAGGCATGGATATTTAGCTCAACATCATCAATTTAAAACATTCATTCAACTCAATATAAATCAAATACAAATTGTTCATTGCAATATCAATTCTCTTAATACAACAAAAACAATATTGAATTGAATTAAAAGAGAGAATAGAAAAACCCCTTGTAGATGCCAAGAGTAGGATTACTAGTCTTCCTCCTAGCTCCACTTTGATGTATGATGAAGAACTCAAGCCCTCTTCAATGGTGATTCCCTTTTGCAATATGGAATGGAGCTTTCTCAAGTCACCAAACCTTCAATTGATTATGCCTTTGTAAGATGGAATGGTGCTTTCTCAAGTCACCAAACCTTTCAATAAAGCTTTTTCAACCCTCAAGAGCTTGTTAACCCAATTTATCCCAAAGAACCAAATTGAAGCTTGTCAATGGAAGATGGAGAAGATGGAGAGGATAGAAATGGAGGATGAAGATGAAGGGACAAGGAGAGTGTCACTCTCTCCTCTCCCCAAATCATTTTTCTCCACTCTTTTCTTTGTTTTTTCTCTTTCTCCTTTCTTTTTCAAAAACCCTAGCCATCTCCCCCTCTTAAATCGACCTCCCCTCTTGTTTCGTGAAAAAGAATTTATATATATTAAGGGTGACACAGCCAAGCTCCTGGCCATATCATGTGACATGGCCAGTGGCTTGGCCATGTCTCTTGCCAGTGTCACCTTCTGCCTTCTTTCTTTTCTTTGTTATCAAGTGGTGACACGACCGAGCTCCTGGCCATGTCATGTGACATGTCCAGTGGCTTGGCCATGTCACTTGCCAGTGTCGCCTTCTGCCTTCTTTCTTTTCTTTCTTTGTTCTTTGGATTTTGCTCTTTAGGTGAGACACGACCAATGGCTTGGCCGTGTCTCTTGCCAGTGTCAGTCACTGCTTCAATTTCTTTGAGGGACACGGCCAAGATAAGGGTGACATGGCCATGTCTACCAATTTTTCCTTAGACATGGCCAAGCTTCGAGCGACATGGGCAGAGACATGGCCAAGATGGTGCTTGTGGTCAATACTGCTTCTAATTTCATATGATTTTATTTTCTTAGGATGAAACACGACCAAGAAAATGAGACATGGCCAAGCTTCAAGCGACATGGGCAAAGACATGGCCTAGACGAGCAGACATGGCCAAGCTTCAAGTGACATGGCCATGTCATGTGAGTGTGTCAAGTACTGCGTATTTTCTTTTCTTTCTTGGTTTCTTTGGTTTTGGTCTTTTAGTGAGACATGGCCAGTGGCTTGGCCGCGTCTCATGGGTGTGTCAAGCTCTGCCTTCATTTCCTTTGAGGTGACACGACCAAGCTTGATTTGGCTTGGCCATGTCTTGCTTGATTCATGCTTTTCCTGCACTGTTTTGATCTTCCAATGGAGTTTTTGCACTTTAACCTAAAACAAACACTTCAAACAAACTTTAAACAAAAATCAAATGAAATATTAACTAAAAACACATAAAAATCATACTAAAAATAAGTACAAAAATGATCTAAACAACTGCCCCACACTTAATTCCTTGCTTGTCCCTAAGCAAGGCTAAAATAAAAGTACTAAACAAGATAAATTTTGTTAAGTTCAAGAGTTATAAGAATGCATCAAGACTTCCCTATCCCTAAGTCAACAATCAATATCGAATCGAACAAAATTGATACCCATGCAATTAAGTGGTTTTCCATGCATAACATATGTTGTTGCTACCTCACCAACTCTTACAAGTGTTTGATCATGGTGGTGTTTACACTCATAACAATTAATGAAAAAATATTACCATAGGCTTGCTTATCAATCAAATCTCCACCACAAAATTACAATCAAGCATCAATCAAAAGGTCTTTCTTTTGGTTGTAATGGGGCTAAGGTAAAAGCATGACATTTAGGAAATGTGAGCTTAATCATTAAGTTCAATAGCACTTCAAGAATGAAGTAACCATTTATATATATATACCCCAATAATTCCAAAACGCCTTCCACTCATCTAACTTTTGTCATTAAAGAGCTTTTTAAGGGAACTCACTTATTAAATCTTGCAATGATTATTCCCAAACATATTCCAACCCTTTCAACAAGAACATCAATTATTCTTATTCTTATTATTTTTATTATTTTTTTCTTCTTCTTTTTTTATTTTTATTTATTTTCTATTTTTTTTAGGTTTTGCAACTAAATAACATAATAGTTTGCAATCTTAAACCTACCAAATTTAACTCCACACTTAATTCAACACAACATCCGGCCATAAAAACTCTTAAAATGCTCTTGGCCTAATGAAAGGGTAAGAGACAAAATAGCATGATTCAAAGTTAGTAGTGTTGCGAAAAAGAAAGAAAAGGGAAAATGAAATAGGCTCAAAATTGGCTAACTAAGGTTGAAAATAGGGTTGGCCTTTCTAAGCCAAAGTGGGTTCACCTAATTGCCTTAATCATCTTGATGCCTAATTGAAATTTTTATGTAGTCTTAAATTGAATGTCAAAGCAAGTTCTAGCAATTTATCAATCAAAGAAGTTCACCTACAACAATAATGATAAGTTGATGGCTCAATTCCTCACTAGTTTAAGGGCAATACAAGGGAAAAACCAACAAAATTGACAATAAGTACCAATTCTACTCAATTCTCAAATTCATGCTTCAAAAATTCAAAGGTCACCAATCAACAATTTATAAGAATTGAACCTCCCAAAATTCATTTATTCAACGAAAAACATTACATTACTAAAACTTAAAATAAAAACAGGTTAAAAGTAAAAATACGAAATGCAACCCACACTTAAAGATTCACATTGTCCTCAATGTGAGCATGCATAAACTAAGAGAGAGTTTAGATAAAACCTGATTTTCATAGTTCCCATTACGATGTGTAGGGCTCCTTCCACCCATAATACAATTGTCGCTCGAGTCTGCAGGGATGGATATCATACAACTCCGAAGGATGGCCGATGTATTGCTACGCCTAAGTAGCGGTATTTGAAAACATGTGAAGGTCATCTTAGGGTAATCCTCCAGTGCAATAGGAACGTGGTAATAATCTTTGTCTTTGTACAACATGGGCATATCAGATTTCTACTCTTCCTTACCACCAAGAGTAGAAGAAATGATTTTTGGAGACTTTTAAGTTTAACCAAGTTTGGTTGAATCACTTATTCATCCACTTTAACAATGTTAAATCCCCTCTCAACAACCTTGGCATCTAAAATTAGCTTACTCTCTTCATTTTCTAAATTGGGCAATGCCTGCTCTTCTTCTAAGGTCATGGCTATCTCAAGCTTATTTTCACTATCTTCACTATAAGGCATGTCATAAAGTTTGGAAAGTTGCATACCTTGATTCTCTTCCTTCAGCCTACCTGGGAATGGAATTGGGGGCATATAAAGATTTGGAGGTTCATGCAATTTTTTTGATATTGATGCTTCTAAATTCTCCTACTCCTTTGATTGAATTAACTCCTCTATGTTTGGTTGTATCTCCTCGCCGTTTTCTTCTTGATTAGTACCTGCATCAAAGGAATCACAAAATTTGTTATATATTACCCGTTCACTCTTCAAATTTGTGATTACCTTGACTTTCTCCAATTGGCTAGGAAATTCCTCCTTTTGGTGTGCTTGGAGTTGATGTGTCAGTTGCTCAACTTGAATTTCCACCCTCTTTAATGATTCCTCCAAAGAATCAAACCTCTCATTGCTCCCTTCCTGATTTTGTGTGCTAATTTGAAGGTAAGCATTCAAATCATCTTCCACTGTGGATTTCTTACATTGATTTTGATTTTGTGCACTAATTTAAATGAAGGCATTCAAACTATCTTCCAAAGTGGGTTCCTTAAGTCGACCTTGATTTTGTGCGCTAGTTTGAATGAAGACATTCAAACTATCCTCCAATGAGGGTTTCTTAAGGTAATCTTGATTTGAATATTGTTCTTGAGAGTAAGAACTTCTTTGGTAAGGTTGAAAATATTTTTGAGGTGAAATGTGTTACTGATTTTTTCAAGAAAAATTTGGTTAGCTTCCCCAGCTTGGGTTGTAAGGATTAGAATATTGGTCATTTCTACCCATTTGCTGGGAACTATCAAAGTCATCTTCTTCCTCTTGCCATTCTTGGTATCGTGCGAAACCGAATGAGCATGTATTTGCACTATGCCCTACATTGCCACATGCTGCACATATCTCTTGGTGTGGCATAGGTGCTCTTCCTTTTGCATTTAGCACCTTAAGTTGATTCGTCAATTCTGCTAATTGCCATGCCATTTCAGACTCATCATTCCTATCATAAACTCCCCTGTGCCTTGAAAACTGCATCTTTACAAAAGGCACTTAGCAACTTAAAGAAAACAAACAAATAATTAAATTGAAAGAAAATCAAACAAAACAAACAAACAATTCAAAGAAAACAAACAAGCAATTAAATAAAAAAAAATCAAACTATCACTACTTAAACAGCCTTCCCCGGCAACGACGCTAAAAACTTGTTGCGCTCGAGTTAAGTACTACTATAAGCGTCACTCGCAAGTATACGAGGTAGTTGTAGCAAAAGTGATTGCCCCAAGGTCGTCTCACAAGGAAGGTGTAGATTGTAATAGCTTGATTGATAATTAATTTAAAAAATGCAAGTTTGTGCATTGTTTGGAATGGGGTTTTAAAACAATTAAAACTAAAAGTAATGGAAGTGAAGGTTGTACAAGATCAAATCTATTCTTGGGAAGGTGCCTAAGGTTATAGGTCCATTCAAACAAAGCTCAATTCTCTCGTTATCCATTAACTTAACCTTATAATTAATTTGTTTCTTAAGTTTAATTAGTCAATTACCAATTCATTAGTTTTCACATTCATGAATCAACAACAACCAATTGTTTTACATTCGCAAATTAATAAACCCTAGAACTTATATTTCTAATTCATTCTTAGGGTAGTCGATTGCATAATTCCGATATCAAATTTCACCTCTCGGTCCTTTATTCAATATCTAAAGATCAATAAGTAGCTAATCTATCAACCTAGCATACAATCCAATGCAATCAACTAACAAGAAGGTACATCAATAGAAATATCAAATCAAAGCATTCAATCAAATATACTACAAACCCTAGGCATGAATATTTAGCTCGACATCATCAATTTAAAACATTCATTCAACTTAATATAAATCAAATACAAATTGTTCATTGCAATATCAATTCTCTTAATACAACAAAAACAATATTGAAATGAATTAAAAGAGAGAATAGAAAAACCCCTTATAGATGCCAAGAGTAGGATTACTAGTCTTCCTCTTAGCTCCACTTTTATGTATGATGAAGAACTCAAGCCCTCTTCAATGGTGATTCCCTTTTGCAATATGGAATGGAGCTTTCTCAAGTCACCAAACCTTCAATTGATTATGCCTTTGTAAGATGGAATGGAGTTTTCTCAAGTCACCAAACCTTTCAATAAAGCTTCTTCAACCCTCAAGAGCTTGTTAACCCAATTTATCCCAAAGAACCAAATTGAAGCTTGTCAATGGAAGATGGAGAAGATGGAGAGGATAGAAATAGAGGATGAAGATGAAGGGACAAGGAGAGTGTCACTCTCTCCTCTCCCCAAATCATTTTTCTCCACTCTTTTCTTTGTTTTTTCTCTTTCTCCTTTCTTTTTCAAAAACCCTAGCCGTCTCCCCCTCTCAAATCGACCTCCCCTCTTGTTTCGTGCAAAAGAATTTATATATATTAAGGGTGATACGGCCAAGCTCCTGACCATGTCATGTGACATGGCCAGTGGCTTGGCCATGTCTCTTGCCAGTGTCACCTTCTGTCTTCTTTCTTTTCTTTGTTCTCAAGTGGTGACACAGCCAAGCTCCTGGCCTTGTCATGTGACATGGCTAGTGGCTTGGCCATGTCACTTGCCAGTGTCGCCTTCTGCCTTCTTTCTTTTCTTTCTTTGTTCTTTGGATTTTGCTCTTTAGGTGAGACACGGTCAATGGCTTGGCCGTGTCTCTTGCCAGTGTCAATCACTGCTTCAATTTCTTTGAGGGACACGACCAAGATAAGGGTGACATGGCCATGTCTGCCAATTTTTCCTTGGACATGGCCAAGCTTCGAGCGACATGGGCAGAGACATGGCCAAGATGGTGCTTGTGTTCAACACTGCTTCTATTTTCATATGATTTTATTTTCTTAGGATGAAACATGGCCAAGACAACGAGACATGGCCAAGACGATCAGACATGGGCAAAGACATGGCCAAGACAAGCAGACATGGCCAAGCTTCAAGCGACATGGCCATGTCATGTGAGCGTGTCAAGTTCTGCGTATTTTCTTTTCTTTCTTGGTTTCTTTGGTTTTAGTCTTTAAGTGAGACACGGCTAGTGGCTTGGCCGTGTCTCATGGGTGTGTCAAGCTCTACCTTCATTTCCTTTGAGGTGACACGGCCAAGCTTGATTTAGCTTGGCCATGTCTTGCTTGATTCATGCTTTTCCTGCACTGTTTTGATCTTCCAAGAGAGTTTTTGCACTTTAACCTAAAACAAACACTTCAAACAAACTTTAAACAAAAATCAAATGAAATATTAACTAAAAACACATAAAAATCATACTAAAAACAAGTATAAAAATGATCTAAACAATGAGCGTGTCAATTCGATTGACACGATAGTATCGCCTTATTTTCCGTCTGAGTGGCAGAGGCAGTTTGAAATGCACGAGCATGTTAATTTCGATTGACACGGTTGTGTCCCTAATTTTTTTTCCAGGCAGTAGTGGCGATATGAATAACACAACCGTATCTCAACCAATTGACATGACCGTGTTGAATAAGTTTTCTTTTGGGAGGTAGTGACAGATTGAACCACATGGGCATGCCTTCTTCATTTGACATGGTTGTGTCTTAACCTTAAGGAGCAAAATATTTTTTGGATTGCATAGGGGTATATATCCTAGTAACACCCCTTTATAATTCAATATAATGATTATTTTGGGTTGTTACACACATTTTTTGTTTGAACTTTTAATTTTTTTTATATTTTTGTAAATCAATTTAAAACTTTGAGTTTCGATTTCATTAAAAAAATTATTGCGCCAAACCCAACTATAAGTTGCGGTTTGGTGTGCAACTTCTTGTCAGCCAGAGATTCCTCTAGCTGACCCCTCAACTAGAGGAATAAATTCTCCTCTGGTTGAGGCAATAGCTAATTCAATTAAATAAAATAATTATATTTAGGTAGCGAATATGATTGTTAAAAAAATAAAATGGCATATTAAAAATAAATTTCTAAATATTATCATAAAATAGATAATAAATAATAAAATAAAAATAAATAAAGATAGAAAGATTATATTTAAGAAACATAAATAACAATAATAACAGTAATAATAATTACAATACAATAATAATAACAAATGATAAAAAAAATTAACAAATTGTTTGGGAGAATTCATAGTTCGAATTATAAGGATTTTGATCCTATCAAGTGGATATATAAGCATTTGAAATCAAATTCAAGTCCACTCCAATTAAATTTTTTTCCCTAAAAATATGATGAAAATATATGATGAAAGAATGTTAATTAATGATATTTAATAAAAATAAAAAACTAGAATAGTCATATCTAAGAAATAGATATAATTTAAATAATAATAAATATAATAAATGTTAAACTAATTAATAACATAAAACTCCTACATTCAAATAGTGAATGTGAAGATTAAGTTATTAACTAATAAACAAAAAATTTACCCATAAGACAATAATACTATTACAAATAATAAAATTAAACAATAAAACTTACTAAAAAATATTTGAATCCAGGACACAAACTAAATATAATAGTAATAAAAAAACATAGTTATAATTTATATTCAAGCAGTAAATATAATTATTTATAATAAGTCAAAATAAATAATAATATATTCCAATAATTATAATATTAATTTTAGACATTGTAGGATGTTTTCTTATTTCTACATGTAATCAACTCTCCGAACCTTATCTTTAGTAACGGAGATCAATATTATATATCTAATCAAATATTATAATTGATTGATGACAATTCCTAACATACACAAAAAAATAATAACTAAATATAAATCATAAAAAATAATTAAATTTATATTCTATCAACTCTGCATCACCCTATGTGCGACAAATAGAATATAGCAAATAGGTATTACTTGTCTTCTTGGTGAGTTGAAATATGAGGGGAGACTCACTATTTACAGAAAGGTCTAAGAAGCTCAAGATTCATAAAAAACAATGTGAGATTTGGGAGCTCAATGAGGTCATTGCGCTGAAGGCGCATGGCATGTTGTGTGTTGCACTACGGCTGTCACGGTAGTACTCACATGGCTCACCTATTTTTTCTATGTCTTAGGCATGTTTGGTCTTTATTTTGTACAATTTCAATTGTGTTGGATTCGTTGTTGCATGGACTTCATCCAAGGTGTAAAATTAGGAGTTCACCACTCAATACTCTATGTTATTTATTTATATTAACATTTATTAAATATTTTTAAAATGTGTTTTTATTATCTAATTTTAAAATTTATAAGTTTATATATTTTTGATGAATGTGTTCACAATATATTAAAATATATATTATTAAAAATTATATGTATATATATTAGATTTCGGTTTGAACTTATGATTCGAAAATTAATAACCTAAACTTGAATCATAAATTTAAGTTCTATTCATATGATTTGGTTTATTGATTCACAACCTTTTTTTTTTAACCCCTCTAGTGAAAATGCTAGAGACATTTACAAAACTACATTAAAAATAAACTTTATTTCAAAAATACAACAAAAAATAAAAATATTTATACTTTTAGAAAAAGTTAAAATAAAATTTCAAAAATACTTCAGTCTTTAATAAAAATAAGGCTTTTTTTAAAATACATCTTCCTCACTTTAATCAATATTTTACTTCAATTTTTATTTTTTTTAAACTTCACTATTAAATAAAAATATTTTAATAAAATAATAAAAATTAATATTTTAAATTATTTTTAGCATATAAAAATTATCAATTTTATAAATAAAAAATTTTAATTTTAATTATAAAAATAAAATAACACTCACAAAAAATAGTAAAAAAGCAAAATATATAAAGAATTATTAATAAAATTTATTAAATTTATTTTAAAATAAAATTTACATATTATATATATAAAAAAGTTTAAAAAAATAGTAATTTCATTGTGTAGATATTTTATAGATATTTATATATATTTAGTATATGTTCTGTAGATATTATAGATATTTGATAGATGTTCTGTGTATGTTATATAGATGTTATGTTTGTGTTGTGAGAATATAAAATTAAAAAAAAGTTAAGAATATTTTTTTTAGAATAAAAGTTAAGAATATATTAAATAAATTATATATATGTTTAGTAGATGTTATGTATATATTATGTAAATGTTGTGTGAAAATTTGTTTTGTATGTATTTTATATATATTATGTATATATTATATATATGTTTGTTTTTTGTGTATATGTCTAAAATATGAGAAAAATAAAATTGTTTATGAATAAAAAAATAAATAAAATTAAAAAACATGAAAAAGAAAAAAAGTGGAAAAAAATCACACCATTTAGATATAAAAAAGAAAAAAAAGACAAAAATACCAAAAAATACTTAAACTTTACACATTTTTTCACATCTATCATAAACTTTTTTTTTGACAAAATGATACATAAACTAAACTTTTCATTTCACTTTTATCTTTTCACTAGTTGGGTCTGTAGTTATCAGATGTTATATTGACGTGTAAGTGGAAAATTAATTTTTTAATTGTTAACAGGCATCACTTTTTTCGCCAATAAAAGTGATGCCCATTAATTTTCTTTTGAAAAAAAAATAATTAAAGCACCTTTGTGATGAGCGTCAGTATCGGAAGGCACAATATTGACACTCGTCACTTTTAAAATTATAAAATTATATTTAACCCTAAAAACTGAATGTATTGTTTTTCTTCTAACATCTGAGCATGTTGCAATTGATCCCCATCCATTTGGAAATGTTACAATTGATCCGATCGTGCCTGCTACAACTTTGGATGCTACATCTGAGAAACTAGATACAAATGGAGCTAATGCAATTTCAAATGAAGGCAAGTTAGATGATGGGGATTCTAAAAGGGAAGATGACAATACATCTAACTTCCAAACCAACACTTTAGAGAAGCATTCATAGTTCAATTTCATTATGTAATAATTATATTTTGTGTAACGACTTTTGTGTTTTGGATATATGAATGTCTATTTTAACGATGTTAAAGCTAATTTGAACTCATTGCATTATTGTTCATCTCAACATTTTCATCTTGTTTTAATATGCATAATAAATAGGCCAAGTACTGCCCTTTAACATTAATTTAATGCGCGTTAAAGTTAACTTAGTTTTAAATAGAATGCGTATTAACCCTTGTTAAAGAAAATTTAATGGGCGGTATAAATGACAAAATTTTTACATAGGGATAGTTTGACGCTCGTAAATTACAATACCGAGTGTTAAATTTATTGATTTCCATTTAAAAGAAATTTGTGACGCTAGTTAATTATTATAATAGGCAATACATTTTAATAGATTTTACCCAGAGGGATTTTTAGCCCTCATTAAAAACCTAACGTTTGGTACAAATCAAACCAAAATACATAGTGTCCTTTTTAATGCATGTTAAAAATTCTAACGGGCGATAGAACTTCATGCATATTAAACAGATAGAGAGTTTTAACTGTCGCTAACGGACATTCATTTCAGTGACCATATAGAACCACATTAAGTCAACAAACTCGTGTGAAGATCCGAAGCAATTTTCATAAATTATCATCCATTTAGTCTAAACTAGTCAAATTTAGAACACAAGTATATTGTATCTTAGAAATTAGTAAATTTTAAATTGTTAAACTAATATTTTCATTGCTTCCTTAGTTGACTTGCCCTCAAATCCTACATAGCAAACCCAAAAACACCAAACATATCATGACAATGCTTATTGCTCTACAAAATCGACATAAACAGTTTAGCCTACATCATGAGGGAAGCCAATTACAATTCCTTTCCTGTTTCAACAAAGTAATGTGCTTCATCAGATGCTCTTTCTCAATCTCTATTACTACTTTTTCTTCCAATGCCTCCTAAAGATGATCTTCCAGCTTTTATATATGTTTTGACATTAATATTACTTTTTCACATTCAAACTGTAATTTTTCTTCCACTAGTTTCTTGTCATTGTATATCTTATTGAAAATAGCCATCTGAATCAATCAAATAAAAAAATTCACAATCATTTTTCTTAGATATAAAAACTTAAGTTAGGGTTTAGGATCCAATGCAAGTATTGATGAAAAATTTTCAATTTTAACATAAAATTACCTTCCACAATGGGCATCTTTAAAATCTTCTACCAGGATTCTTTGCTTTCCATGAAGTATAAAAGTAAGTTCTCCTTCTATGTTTGCATCACGCAATTTCCCCAAATGAAGATGCATGTGATTGTATTGACTGATAGCTCATACCTTATTTAACACCTGTGTTTTGCTAAAATAAAATTTAATTAAACTTAATTAAATAAATAAGTTGGAAGGTTAAATGAAGGTATTGATAGTAGGAGAATATAAAAATATATATATATAAAAGGTATATGTGAAATATATATATATAACATATAAAGTCAAGTATTAAATGTAAAAGTCAAAGGTAAAAAAAAGAAATAATAATAATAATAATAATAATAATAATAATAATAATAATAATAATAATAATAATAATAATAATAAAGAGAGATAGTAGATGATGATGGAAAAAATTTAATTAAATGTTAAATATTAATTAATTTATAATATTGTATAATTATGGATGGGAAACGAAGAAGAATTAAAAGTCAAAAATCAAATATTAAAAACTATTCACTTTTCTTCTTCATCAAAATTCGACCTCCATAATGAAAGAGGGGAAGGATTTCCATCTTCACCAACACCAAATTTTTTAAGAATTTCAAAGGATTAAAGTGAGTTTTAGTGATTTTCCAACAAGTAAATAAACTTTCTTTCACTATTTTGAACTTTTATTGAAAAGTATGAATATGTATGTTATGCAATTTTAAAGGAGGTTGTTTTAATTGTTTAAATGGATGTGGAGGGTGTTCTTTTGATGTGAGAATAATGATTTTAAGGTTAGATTGGGAAAAAGATGGAGTTTGATAGAAGTTTGGAAGGGTTAGTTTTGAATTTAGGGTTTTGGAAGGGTTTTGATAAAGAAGTGATGTTCAAGTAATTTCATTGTTTAAATTATATTCTAATATGATTCTAATGGTGAAAATGAACTTGAAATACTATTTGGAATTGAGTAGAATAAAGTTCCGAAATTAAAGTGAGTTTGGGCATATTTTGGTATTTGAAGGGAATGTTTGTAAATTGAGTTTTATTGTTTAAAATGTGTTGGAATATAATGTTAGAGATATAATTAAGTTTAAAACTCAATTTAGAAATAGTTGAACTAGTTTTCCAAAGTTAAAGTGCATTACGACCAGAAAATATGAACTTGAAGGAGTTTTATTAAATTAAATTTTATTAGATAAAATATATAGAAATGTGATATTAAATAATTATATACCTTCATATTTTAAATAGGTTTTAAATAGATAGTAACTTTAGCAACCTAGTAGTGATGAGCAATAGAGACTTTTGAGGTTGAGTGGAGCTTTGGCTCATATTATTGAGTAAAAGACGTTAGTACATATTTTGGAATTTATTTTATTAAATTGCATAGTTTGAAACATAACACATTGCATATAGTGAAAGCATTATGTTACTTGAATTTTAGTGATTGTGTGTATGTGAGGCATTGTGTATGGTAACAATACATAAAAGTATTGTTTGTAACAAGTTAAGCCATTAAAGTATGACTAATTGAAATGTTAAGTGAAGAATATGAAAAGTGAAAGTAATGCACTAAGATGTAAAAGTAAGTTGTAGTAACAATATATGTATTAATATTATTTGAAATGAGCATTAATTTTGAAATAAAGTATAAAGTATGAATTTAAATGATAGAAATGAGAAATGTGGTTGCATGATTATCTTATATATAGTATAGTTCCAGAATATTATTGTTGAAGATTGATTACGTCTTCGGGTGAGATACACTACACGCTGGTGTATTTGAACTAGCCCAAGGCAATATTCTTAGAGCTAGATCAATATATAAGAATTTTTAGACCTAATGCATGTGGTTGCTATAATTATTGATAAAAACATTGTGTGTATGTTGTTTGATATTGATACTTAGTGTATTTCATAGCATTAACTTTAAATATTATTTTAGTACTAAGGTATGTACCGCTAGACTTTTGCTTAACGTGATTGAATTTCATCTCGCAGGTGATATGGTTAATCCGGAGATTCTAGAGAGTTTTGCTAACCCTAGCCAGGTCCAGATTATGGTTGATTGCTTTTGGAGTTTGGTTAGGTTGCCATGGACTAGAGCCAGCTGTACATATATAAATATTTTATTTTGTGAAACTTGTTATAATGATGTACATTATGTATATTTATTTGAAAAATGTTGTAAACTTTAAAGGTTTTGGTTTAATGTTGTGAATTGGGAGTGTTTTATATATATTGATGTATGTTTAAATGTTTTGGAGAATGAGGAGAATCAGTTGAATGTTTATACTTAGGAGTGCAAAATTCTTATTGTAGGTTGATTTGTATTTTTTAGGAAAAGTCTAAAATATAGATAAAACTCTAACAAATTTTTTTTAGAGATTTTTTTTTAAATTTATATTTTTGGTAACTATAAGGCTAATATATGTTTCTATTTATATATCAAAGTACATTTTAAGATTTAAATTATTTTCTTATAATTATGAAAAACTTTTCAAATGACAAGAATAAT
This sequence comes from Garcia nutans, assembly GCA_947685225.1. Taxonomy (NCBI): domain Eukaryota; kingdom Viridiplantae; phylum Streptophyta; class Magnoliopsida; order Malpighiales; family Euphorbiaceae; genus Garcia; species Garcia nutans. The sequence goes on along the minus strand of CANTUV010000007.1, from coordinate 20,778,461 downwards.
GACATTTTTGTATTTTATGTGCATATTTTACATATATAACTTATATGTATTATATGTATATTAGATATAAGAGTGTTACACTTTGATTTATCCTACTTCTACTTATACTCAACAAAAAGAAAGAAAAGGAGAAAAATAATACATTCAGTTTTTAAGATTAAAAATGATTTTATAATTTTAAAAGTGATGAGCATCAATATCGCGTCTCTCGATATTAATGCTCATCACAAAAATGCTTTTATTATATTTTTTTTAAAATAACATATGTCATTTTTATTGATAAAAAAATAATATCTATTAATAATTAAAAAATTAATTTTTTACTTATATGTTAGGACAGTATTCGGTAACTATAACACTAATCAGTGAAAAAGAAAAGTTTAGTTTATGTATCATTTTATTTTAAAAAAAATGTGATGGATGTGAAAAAATGTGTAAAGTTTGTATTTTTGATATCTTTATATATATAAAAAAAAGAGTTTCAATTTTGAAAAAAAAGGGGCGTAAATTTGAAAACAGAAATCAAATTTCCGTATGGCGTGTAAATATCTCAAAATGGCATCGATTGAGCCTAATTTGAAAATTGGATGAGTTGATTGGATGCACTGTGACAGAAAAAACGTCGTCGTTTTGCTAGTTCCTCCTTTGCGTAGAGGGTAAATCAACTGCCAAGCGAACGACTTCCACAAGCCGATCCTGAAACTGTCCGGCGTTTTATCTTTTACCAAGAATTTGATTGATTCTTCAGCTTCGGAAATCGCATTTCGGGAGAACAAATGGTACCCAATTTTGTTTGTTTCCTTTTCTTACAATCCTTACATATTTATTTTGTCGAATTAGTTAAAATTTTATTGAATTTGGTCATTTCAATTCCAGCCTTGCAATTTCTCGATTTCGATTGATTGAGTTTGTACCCTTTATCATAGCGTATTTAGAATTAAAGCATTTAATGAGAAAATTCCTGGAATTGATTGGTGACTAGTACAATTTATTAATGGTAGGTTTATCACTCCAGCTTTGTGGATGAGGAAGGAATTACAAAAGCTTGTGGATGCCCTTTACTTCCTTTGAAAAGTCATATAAAGGGTCCTGCTCCAATTTCAGATGAAGGTTATAAATCTTCTTCTTTTTTTTTTTAATTATTTTTAATTGTTGTTCTGGCTATGGAATTTGGGAAATATTTTTCTTTTTGATGCAGATAGAACTGATATAGTTGATGAAGCAATCACATTCTTCCGTGCCAGTGTTTTCTTTAGAAACTTTGATATTAAGAGCCCAGCTGATAAACTTCTTATTTATTTAACATTCTATATCAATGTCGCTTTGAAGAGGCTTGAAGGTTGCAGAACCTTGGCTGAAGGTACTAAGGCAATCATTAATTTGGGTCTAGAGAAGGTTCCTGTGCCTGGAGAATCTCGGTTTCCTTTTCCTGGCCTTTTTGCAAATCCTGAATCTCAGAAGGAAGCAGGTAATGTTCGTTCCTTTATCTCCTTTATTTGTTTGGGTTGTTAAATTTGAGGAACATAGTTTATGTTGCATCTATCGGATATAGTTAACTTTACAAGCTTTAGTTTGGGTAATATTTTCCATTGAATGGATTCATTTTCAATCTGACTTCACAGAATCAAAGTATCAAAATAATAATTTATTTTGGTCTTAATACTTCAATGGCGCTAAATGTATCAGATTGATTGCCAAGAAATTACTTTAAACTATTATAGTGTCTCAGTTCCTTTGTTATTCTGATTAATATGGATTGTGAGCCTAATTTCTCTTGTGCCCTATCGTTATTTATGTTTACAGAAATATGTTGCTATTATGGCCTTCTGGTCCTGTTGCTACTTAATGCCCATATGATGGTGAGCAGTTTTTGTTATTGGCTTTACGATTCATTTTTCAAATCATGAGGCTTTTCCCTCGCTTGGCTATTTCCCTTTTTCTGTCCTTGTTGGATTGTGTTTCATACTATATGAAGTTCTCACCTTACTAACATGTTGTTGGTATAATTTCTGCAATAGAAATATGATGAGGTAAATACATAAATAGGAGTTTCAGTTGGCTGCAAGATTTCCTGCCATGTCTGAATGTACTGATTGTTGATAGGTGACCATTATTTTGTAAGGTTTGATGTGTTAAGGTCCTTGTATTGAAACCAGTTTGACATTTTCTGGTTCCGTAAGTACTGATTACTTTTGCTTTCACTTGAACTAATTATCTTTTGGTTATTAATGCTTTTAAATTCTTACACACAGAGCTGTTCAGAAATTATCTGAAGCAGATAAGGGAGGAAACAAGTGGGAGATTGTTGAGTGTTGCATATAGACCCAATGGGACTCCAAACAAGTGGTGGATTGCATTTGCTAAGAGGAAATTTATGAATGTTATTGCTCTTTGAGTACTTCGTTACATATATCAAATTGGAAGTGGCTGGGAGGCTGAATTTTACAGGGATGCAATGTGAATAGTCTTTGTTACCAAATCAAGAACTGTAATCCCCGCAAAAATTATAGGAAAAAAAAATGAAATGGGTTTTATATTGCACAACTTTTTTTTTTTTTTGCTATTATATGTATAAGAGGAGAGTGAATTGATTTTAGATCTATTATTCAGGGATGTGTATTTACCGCTAGGGTATATCTTATTGTGCTGCTGTAACAACTTATGCTGGTATCTTATGTATTTTGGTTTATGAAATTCGGCATTTCAAAATGGTTGTGATACCATATTGTATAAATGATGGCCCTCTATCCTGAAATGGTTTGCATTGTGCTCTATACAATATCGCTTTGTTTTTTAATTGCTCAATCATTCACTGCAAAGAAAGAAACTTCCATGTGAGCCAAGGCCTTTTTTATTTTTTGCTATTTTATTTTTATCTCACATATCAAACAAAATCATGAAATATTTGATGAACAATGGATACACATGTGCATTCATTTGGAGCTTTTCCAGGCTAAAAAGAGAAAGAAATTTCAAATGTTATAAATTAAGAAATGTAATAATATACTAAACATATTTAATAAAATGACGGTGAATGCATAAATATTATAATTTTATAATAAAGTGAGGAGTAACATATGTTGTATTTATTATTCATAATTCCTGTCTTGTTTTCCAAGTTTCTGCTTTCTTGTTTTGGAATGGAAATAAATGAATAAAAAGAGGAAAACAAAAATTTACATTCAAAATATATTGTCATATAAATATATTATATATTTCTAAAGATCTCATTTGCAGCAGAATACTTGCTCTTGTTACCAAACACACGAACTTACATTTTCTCACTGCATCATCCTCATTACTCTCCATGCTCCGTCACTCCCATTCCTTCAATCATAGCCGTTAAACTCTCCTCATCCATGATCCTTATGTTCTTCAAATCTAGGGTTTCCACCGTCAGCCACCACCATAGTATCCCAATCTCCATCCATGTCATCAAAGCTCAACAACCATCCGCATCACCGATTTAACGGCCAGATTTTCCCTCCTTCTTGTCCCCACTTGGCCGATTTCCGCGCCCGCAATGGTTCTAAGCCCTTCTGGGCCCTCCAAGATTGTCTTCGGGTGAAACCACCGGGTGGCCGCGCCGCCATACGACGGGACCCCTCTGAGGTCCCTCGTTGTGGCGCATGTGGTGAGTCTTCACTACCTCGGTTGTACGCTTGCATGACATGCGCAGCTATTTCTTGCCACACGCCTCCCGGATCCTCCCACGCGGCTGCACATGCCACGGCTATGCCACCGGGTCACGAGATCGCAGTGGATGTTGATCGCGCGGAGCTCTTCTGTTGTGCGTGTCGTGATCAGGTCTACGACCTCGATTTTGATGCTGCTGTGGTCTTATCGCAAACTACCACGCTCAAATCCGCCACGATCCAATCTGCGAAACCGGAAAATCTACGTAAACGCCGGAGAATTGATTACCGACCCTGGTCTCCCGATATGCGGGATCGAGTGTTAATGGAGAGCGGCTCAAGTGCCGTAGATAATGGGTCTGATATACCACGGGGATTGCGAGGATTGAATAATCTTGGAAATACTTGCTTTATGAACTCAGTGCTTCAGGCATTGCTTCATACGCCGCCACTGAGGAACTATTTCTTGAGCGATCGGCATAATAGGTACTTTTGTAAGCAAAAGAATGGTGTTGCCAGTAGTAATTCTGGTGGAAAGAGGAATGTAGGTAATGGTGATAATATTGGCAACAAGAATGTAAAGCTGTGTTTGGCTTGCGACATGGATGCTATATTTTCTGCTGTTTTTTCTGGGGACCGATCGCCCTATAGCCCCGCAAAGTTTTTGTACAGGTATTTCATATCTGCATTATCAAGTTGTATACTTTTTTATTTATCTGATTGTAAGACAATTTGGCTTTTGTGTTACGGTGTATGGCCTGATCTTCTTCTGATTTTTTAATACTTGGTATTTTTCATTGGGATCATTATCTTCTCATTGGTTTGGATTGTGTATTGGTGGCAGTTGGTGGCAACATGCGTCTAACTTGGCAAGTTATGAGCAACAGGATGCGCATGAATTTTTCATCTCCATGCTTGATGGGATCCATGAAAAAGTGGAGAAGGATTGCCGCAAACCCCACAGTCAAGGTAAAGATCTGATTTTTTTTCCCATTTTCCTGATACGTTTCTGCCATGTATCTATGCTGCGTTAAGTATGCTTGGAAATTTAGCGGTCACTACTAAGAAGTAAGAAACAAAGATATGCTGGTTCCGTTTTGTGATAATCTATGATTATGTCACCAGTCGTACAAACCAGTTTTCTCTAGTAAGAACCACCATAGTGTGCTGATTTGTTTTTGTATGGCCAAATATATCTTTCTCATGCATTTTGCAATTTTATGTTGACTTGCTTTTTTGAGATTTTAAGCTTCCTTATTGCTATTATTATCTCCTCCAAGGTATGACCATCTTATTTCAAGATAACTCATGTGATGAAAGGTTCAATAACTAAACCTTTATAATTTGACTGAGCGTCTTCCTTAACCTCGCTGTAATGGTATGATCCAGAATAGAACTACAGAATCTATTTTCATAATGAACCACTTCAATCTACTGATTTGTTGAAGTTGGACTTGAGTTTTGTTGTCATATTTAGCTGATAATTTAGGCCATTTTCACTGGTAACTTATGGTGTCTTATGCTTAAATTGTTAGAATATAGTTGGCTAACCTAACCTTATGGTAACAAAACTTTAGTGAACCGTAGATGGCTTTAGAGCTCATCTTGCATTTCATTTTGATTGAGGCATTAGGGGGAGTGATCATGAGATCATGTAGCATGAATGAAAGTGGTTTACATGCTAAAGCTGCAAGATCAGCTGGAGTTCCCTTGAGATGCTAGACCCACTCTTATCTATTTGTAGTGATTCTCTTTGATCAAAATGATCCAAGATACTCTGAAAGATAGTAACAAAAACTTTTAACTGCAGGGTGTGGGTTTAGGTCTCTGTTATTGGCCTAGGAGTTGACAAGAGCTCCCAGATTTAGGGCTAATTCTCAACATCAACATGCAGACTTGATGATGTCATCTGCTGTACTCCAGTAAGTCAATTTTTTCAAAGCCTACTTGGTTTCATCATAGGATTCTTTCCTATCATGATATTCATGTTCATCCCACCTTTGTCACGGTTAGGGTCTTGTCTCATCACTAGCTGATCCCAATCCAGAAATAAGGGGGAAGGTTGCATTAGGTTCACAGTCAGCATAGTATTCTTCTTTATACTTCGAGGAACTTCAATTGTCATACTGCTTCTACATTATGAAACTTCTTTTATCTTGACGGAAATATTGAAAAATCATTTATTCTTGATACACCTTATGCTGTGGCTTATTGTATTCCCAGCTTCTACCATATGTTCATCTTATTAGTTTTTCAGTTCTTGGAAACAATATGCTTGTCCTTTTCTTATTTGCGCTTAATTATTTATCCTGCTGATTGGCAACAAACATTTACAAAATGTAAATTAGCTCCCAGATGTTTTGTGCACATTTGCACATTTTGGATAGTAAAAGAGGGAATTGATGGATTGCTAATCTGGAATATCAGCAGCTGCACTGATAAGTCACTGCACTGCTATTCCGGTTGAAAGAAAGCAGACAACTAGTGCTAATTTTATGATAAGAAGGAATTTTAGTTCTAGCGTCTTTCTTACAGTTTTAATCAAGAAACAGAGATGTCCAAATATCCAATCTAATAAGTGATATCTCTGTAGTGGAAGCAGAAAGAAATCCAAGATTGTATGTTTATACCTAGCCTAGCCTCGTGCTGCTAATCTAAAAATGATCTTATATGCTTCTCTATGCTCATTCCTTAATTCAATTTGTTTAAGGGTCTATCTATGAAGTGTTCTTGACGACTTTTCATGCTTCTGAAAGTGCAGGCCATGGAGACTGTTGTATTGCTCATAGAGTTTTTTCTGGTATCTTGCGATCTGATGTCATGTGTATGGCTTGTGGTTTCACATCTACAACATATGACCCATGTGTGGACATCTCACTGGATTTAGAACCTCATCAAGTGTGTTCTTCAAAGCCAGCATCCATGAAGTCTCATCCTTTGTGCAATGGTGAGGCAGATAGCATGAATCAAAGCCAAAACTGTGGGATATCTACACTGATGGGGTGTTTGGACCGGTTTACCAGACCTGAGAGATTAGGATCTGACCAAAAATTCTTCTGCCAACAATGTCAAGTGAGGCAGGAGTCTCTCAAACAGATGTCTATCAGAAAGCTTCCTTTGGTTTCTTGTTTCCACATCAAAAGATTTGAGCATTCTTCATTACGCAAAATGTCTAGGAAAGTTGACCGTTATCTGCAATTCCCTTTCTCTTTGGACATGGCACCTTTTCTTTCTTCGTCCATCTTGAGGAGTCGATATGGGAACAGAATTTTCCGATTTGATGGTGGTGATGAACAAGATGCTTCAAATGAGATGTCATCAGAGTTTGAGTTGTTTGCTGTCGTCACCCATTCAGGTAAACTTGATGCTGGTCACTATGTGACCTATCTACGCTTGAGTAATCAATGGTACAAGTGTGATGATGCATGGATCACTCGAGTCAATGAGAACATTGTGAGGGCTGCACAAGGCTATATGATGTTTTATGTGCAGAAGATGCTTTACTATAAGGCAAGTGAGAATCAGGTTGCCTCATGATATAACGATCAGAAATGGTGGTGGTTAACTCAACTGCATTATGAAAAAGTGATCAAAGAAGTCGCAGTGCACATAGAATTCTATAATAGGTGACTGAGATGCCATGGATAGTTTTATATGCCCAGCAAACAAATGTCAGCTCTGCTGTTCCCTCAGTGATGCTAAAAGCATCACTCATTACGAGCTACTCAAGCCATGGTGTTTATTTCTTGGAAAATAAAGTGAGCCTGAATTTTTGAGGCTCTTCAACATTTGGGAAAAGTTAATTTTTGTGAAGGTATGGATTTTTCTAAATTGATTCCTGATTTTATAATTTTTCCCTTGAGGGTTTTTTCCCCTACTCATTCAAGTGTCGTTGGTGGGTTGATTCTTTTTTCTCACGAATCTCTCAAAAAAATTGGCAATGCTTGGGAGAGTGTAGTTGAACAGTGTACTAATCTTTTTTTTTTTTACTGGCACATATGCATGTCAAAATCTGATACAAGAGTTTATTTTCTTGGTGTTCCTATTCATTATCCTTCATAAACCAGTTTTTATTCTTTATTCCTTATTTTTATTTTTGTCAGAAGTAATTTTCCAAATTGAACAATTAGGAATTCAAGTTATTGTATTGTAATTGAACCATATAGTACGCAAATGACACTATCTTTATAGCATGCGAGGCATATGCCACAATGATGAACAATCTTTGTTATGGGGAAATATTTAAATAACAAAATAGAAGAGAGTTCGGCTCAAAAAAACAAAATAGAAGAGAGTAAGTACGTAGTTGGTCCATTAAAGTTCCAAAATCTAGTGCCTTTCTGACTCTAGAGATGATCCTATTTTGATTTTAAAGTGTTATAAAAACTGAATGTACATTATTTTACAGGTATGTATTCCTGTAAGAATTTGTTAATAATGTAACTTATTGATTATTTGGTTTAGACAATAATCAACTACAAGTTTGATTTAGCTGTTAGCAGAGAAAAACATTCCTTCCGTCTCATTGAACAGTTTTGGACTTCTGACATTTTCATGAGTAATGGGATGCTAATCATTAAAAGCTCTCAGGTCTTAATCTTGTAAAATATCACTTTTAATAAATTAAAATATTCATTTGTTTGTTTGTTTGTTTTTTTAATTTTTAGTATCATTATTAAAAATACTCTCGTATTTCATTAATCATTATGCATATATATATATATATTTAAAAATATTTAAGTTTTAAATATTTTTTCATTTTTCACTGGATTTTAAGTGTATTTTTGAAAAATGAGAAGTGTTAAAGAAAGTTATTTAAAAAAGGAAAAGATTTAATGGTTAATAACAATAATAAAGTCAAAATTGAAAGAAAAAAATAATTAACTCTATCCTGATTTTATATAAGATATTTTAAGTTGGATAAAAATTTTATTCAAAAGTGACACTTTAGAGAATAGTAATTATTTAACTCTCAATTTTACTTCAATACTTGTCTTTTAGACTCTTAGCTCATCAAAACAAGTTATTAAATTAAAATGAAAGAAAAGAAAAGTCAACGGAGCTTAGAAATTTGGAGTTGTTTATTAATTTTTGTATGATTATATTTTCAAACTTTCCAAATGTAAAAGCTTAAAAAACGAGGAGTGGCAATGGCACTGTTCACATCGCAATTTTGTTTGTATGTTTAAAACTTTTGCATCTCATAGGAGTAAAAGCTCAATAAACAAACTAATTAGCAAAGAAATAAAGATAAAGTAATAATTTTATGGATATCAAGCAGTAGCATCTTAGCCTTTTGAGAAATCCAATCTGCAAGGTTTGCTATCACAAATCCCACAAATACCTGTTCCACATCATCATCAATTAAGAAATTAATTACATGGGAAATAAATAAATTAATTGTGATTTGCGAATAATTAAGTCAGATTTTTTTTAAAAAAATTATTCATTATTCTTATTAATTTATTTAGCCCTTATGAATTTAATATTCTAAATTTACCACTGAAAAAAATTGGCTAAAAAAATAATTTGGCTACAAAGAAATTGAATAATAAACTAATAATTAACCTGAGCTGAGCCAATTATATAAATAGCAGAATATTGTTGGCCATGGATCACCATGTCCTCTAACATAGCGAGCGGTATGGTAAGAGAAACACCTAGTGCTGCTGCCAGTGGGCTGGTCCACACAACGCCCAATGCCCTGAAATATTAATTTCATTTGATATAATAACTAATTATAAACATAATCTACTGCATCAGTCCCACTAAATTGTCACCCTCAATTCATAAATATCTATTAAAATAATTATTCATTTTTTTAATTATTATGTAAAATTAATTTAAATAAATTAAAATATTATCCATTAACTCATTAATACTAAAATTATTATACTATCAATCCATTGATGAAAAGAGTTTAATTAGAAAAAACTAATTAATTACTATTGATTTTATAAAGTAATAATATTAGTGGGATATTTTTTTTTTTTTTACAAAAATAACAATTTTAATGGGACGGAATTAGTAGATATTTCTTATATATATATATATATAGAGAGAGAGAGAGAGAGAGAGAGAGAGAGAGAGAGAGAGAGAGAGAGAGAGAGAGAGAGAGAGAGAGAGAGAGGCTCTTAGATGTAATTAATTACCAGAAATAATCACAAAGAAAATTTCCAACAAAACTATTAAGAAGGATAATCTATTCCATCTTAGTTGAATGTGGAAATTTAAATATGGGTTCTATTTCCATGGCCGTCAGAGGCCACACTGAAAATCAAAATGTAAATAAATAAATAATAATAATTAAACCAAATAATCACACTATTTGTATAGTTTTTGCTATCTTATTTCAGATGATATTTAATAAATTAAAAATGAAATATTGAACATTTAAAAGTTAAAAATTTGTTATAGGTTAACTTACAAATTGTAAAATTATTTAGAATAACTTATTCTACTCGGTGCAAATGTAAAGTTAAATATTTTAATTTATTATTAAATAGATATATATTTAATTGAGATTGTGTTTAATAACATCACTAGTTACGTTTACCACTCAAAATAAAAATTTATTTCACATTTAATTTTAAGCTATTCGATAATATATCATTTTAAAGTTTTGATTAAATTAAATAAGTTAAATTTTTTAATTTATAATTTGAGTTGAAGATCATAAATATTTACTTTTTAAAACAAAATTTCAAATTTATATATTTTTTCTCATTGTATCATTCAATATTTATAATTTAGCACTTATATTTTTAATATTAAATTTAAAATTTTATCATAAATGAGATTTTTAAGTGATATATTATAATATAATTTTATTAAAATTTTAATTTTAAATGAAGGAAGATGTTACAAGGAAAAAAAACAAAAAATAATAATAAGTAATCTAAGTCTACCCATATAGCATGTTTTTTCTCTGAAACCCTAGTCTGCTATTATTAACACGTTTTGTTTTGTTTTGTTATTTTGTTTTGTTTTTTGTACCTCTTCATTCTCTTCTTCTTAGTTTTTAAGTATCAAAGAGAAGCTTGCTGATTTATCTATTAAGAATGTGGAGAATGAAGCCTTGCTGGTGGAGGAGGAAGTGCCAGCGGATGAGAAAAAATATGAGTTTTGTTTGGTGGGTAGATTTTTAACGTTGAGTGTGATAAGCTTTCCAGCTATAAGCAGTACCCTTGCTGATTTTTGGCACCCCATTGGAGGTGTGAACATTATGGAACTAGGTGAGAAACACTTCCTGTTTTGTTTTTTTTTTCATGGTGTAGATGTTGAGAGGGTTGTCTCAGGAGGTCCATGTATATTCAATCGGCATTTATTGGTTCTCCATAGGATTCAGCCAGAGGAAGATCCTAAGGTGGTGGAGATTTTGGGTTCAGGTCCATAATCTACCGGTAGGATGTTTTACAGAATCTTTAACAAAAAAAATCTTGGAAATTTCATTGGAGATTTCTTATTCCAGGATACGCAGTGTAGGGATGGGAGATGTGGTAGATATATGCGATCACGGGGTTAATGTTGATGTGCGAAAACCACTGGCTAGGAGGAAGAAGATTGTGAAAAGAGATGGGTCTGAGTTTTTTACAGAATTTAAATATGAAGATATTTTGATGTTTTGTTTCTTATGTGGGGGATTAGGTCATACAAATAGCTTCTGTTGTCGAAGAACCATAAGTGGCCAGGTCAGTTGGAGATGGAGTAAGATCAGTCTTTGAGGGCAGAGACAAGGCGGTTGACAGTACAGAGAAGCATCTGGCTGAGGGATGGTACTGGTATGGTAGGGCCAAATATTTAAGGAGTGATCGGGGAAAGGATGAGAATTAGGTAATCTCCTAAATTTTCAAATTTAAATATTGATAATTTAGGAAATCTTAATGATAGAAACATTATTGCCTTTCCAAATAAGGATGCCTTAATGGACTTAGATCATATTGGGCTGCAGGAGATGGGGAAGAATAATGAGGATAACCCAATTGTAATAAAGGAAAATAAGAAGAGGCCTAGATAGGTTGGAACTGTTACTGGGAACCTAGTTTCATCTTCTACCACTCAGCTTTTGGCAAGAATTGCTAGACAATATTAAAGTGGCTGGCCCTGGTCTCGAGGTCAGCCGATCGCCATGAAAATATTAAGCTAGAACTACCGGGGTTTTGGTAATCCACCAGGCAGTTTGTGTCCTATGAGAATTATGTAGGAAGTATAAGCCGCAATTTATTTTCTTGATGGAAACATTATTTCATCAACATCGGATTAAGGAAGTGTGTTCTTTGTTGGGTTTTAATAATGACTTTTCTATAGATAGGTTGGGAAGATGTGGTTGGCTTGCTATTATGTGGAGTAACTCAATTGATGTTCAGATTTTGAAGTATTCACAAAATTTTATTGATGTCAGTATGAAAATAGAAGGAAATTTAACTTGGATAATGGCATGTTTCTATGGGAATCCTGAGAGGCAGAGAAGGAGAGAATCTTGGTAGATGCTATATTATCTAGCCAACATGAACTTATGACCCTGGCTTTGTGTAGGTGATTTTAATGATCTATTGTCACCTTTTGACAAGTTAGGAGGAGCTGAGCACCCAAGCTCATTAATAGAAGGAGGTTAACATGCATGGCTATCCTTTTACGTGGGAACGAAGTCATGGTATGGATAGATGGGTAAGAGAGAAACTAGATAGAGCCTTATCAACTGAAGCATGGTTTTTATTATTTTCAGATCATTTTTTGAAAAATTTGGCGGCAAGCACATCAGACCACTCGCCAATTTTATTGGGTACCAATTTACTTCATAAATAGGGTTGGGTTTGAAGATTCAAGTTTGAAAACTCCTAGCTAATGGTTGATGATATTGTGTCGGTGGTGGAGGATAGCTAGAGGCAGTCAGTTGGGTAATCTTTGCTCAACAGATTTTCACAGTGTGCTACAATTCTTCATGAATAGGGAAAACCAAGTTTGGTAATTTTAAAACGAGATTAGAAGGGCTGGAAAATTCAATAGAACTATGCAGAGAAGGGAAGCTGGGAGGAGTCTCTTGGGCTGAGCTAAAATGACAATATAATCTTGTTTTAGCAGAGGACGACGCATATTGGAGACAGCGATCTAAAGCCTTATGGCTACAGAAAGGTGACCAAAACACCAAGTATTTTTACACTTGTGCTTCGACCAGGAAGAAGTCTAACTTCTTAAAGGGGCTACGAAATGATGAGGGTAACTTGGTAAGTGACATTGATGGGATGAGCAGAATTGTCTTACAGTATTTTGAGAATCTTTTTCTGCATGAGGGTGGTAATTATGAACCAGTACTTGATGTTGTACAATGCAAGGTTTCTAATGAAGACAATCAAATGCTCACGGAACCTTTTGCAACTGAGGAATTTAAAAAAGCTTTTTTTCAGATGAATCTAGATAAAGCTCCAAGGCTTGATGGCATGAAATTAGCCTTTTTCCAAAAGTTCTGGCATATAATTGGGAATGATATTGTATTTTGTTGCAAGCAGTGGTTAACAAATGGTAATTGGCGGGAGTCCTTGTTTGAAACAATTATTGTGCTTATACCTAAAAAGCATGAGCCTAACAACATGAAGAATTTGAGACGTATTTCATTATGTAATGTTATATAAAAGATTGTTGCACAGGTTCTTTCTAATAGAATAAAAATAATTTTACCAAAATTGCTTTCAGAGGCCTAGTCTGTTTTTGTTCTAGGTACAATAATTACTGACAATATCTTCATTGCATTTGAGATTATCTATGCTATGAAAATTAAAACAGTAGGTAAATTGGAGACGTGGCACTCAAAATTGACATTAGCAAGGCATATGATAGAGTTGACTGGATCTATTTAGAAAACATTTGCTTGAAATTGGGATTCTGTTGTGAGTGGGTTAGTCTTCTGATGGTATATGTTAAATTGATTCAATACTAGGTTTCTTTTAACAGTTGCGAAGTTGGTCCGATCCTTCCCTACGGGGGGCTTAGACAAGGAGATCCTTTATCTTCTTATTTTCTATGCGGAGGGTCTATCAACTTTGTTTAAACGGGTTGAATTAGAAGGTAGAATCCATAGGGGCAAGGTTTGTAGAAGGGCTCCTAGTATATCTCATCTACTTTTTGCTGATGATTTTTTTTTCTTTAAAGCAAAAGAAAGTGAGTGAGCAGGAGTGAAGGATATTTTGAAAACTTATGAGCTCACATTCGGTCAGGCAATAAATTTCCAGAAGTCAGGAATTTTCTTTAGTGGAAATATTTCTGATTCAGTAAAGGTTGTGATCTCCAATGAGTTGGAGTTTTTAATTCGTTGGATACATGGTCTTATTTGGGATTGCCTTCTTTAGTAGGAAGAAAGAAAAAATAAGTTTTCCAGTTTCTGAAGGACATAGTGGCGTGGAAAATTCAGAGTTGGCAAGCAAAATTATTATCAACAGCAGGAAAAGGAGGTTATGATTAAAGTTGTGGCACAACCATTATCCTCATATTGCATGGCAGTGTTTCTGATTCCTATTTCTACTTGTGAGGAGTCGCAACATATGTTAAATTCGTTTTGGTGGGGGCTCTTCGAATGGGAAAAGGTCTGTGCATTGGTTGTATTGGGAGTGTGCATTGGTTGTATTGGGAGAGGCTATGTAGTAGGTGTTGAATGTGGCTATTATCCCACATCGAAATATGTGAGATTTTTGGAGAGTTTTTTAACTTATAAAAGGGACCTCTCTCCTTTTGTTATATCCGTCCCAAAATAAAGCTTATTTGTTTATAAAGCTTATTTTCTCTTCTCTCTCTTTTATATTTCTTCTTTAAAATTAGTAATATTATTTTGGCCGTGTCCGAGAACCTAGATAAAATTGGCTAAACCTTGTTAAATTTTGGTATTTATTATTTATTTAATAGTTATTTTAGGTATAGTTATAGTGGTATTTTGTGCAATTAATTATATGTATAGAAAAATTATGTCTAAGAAAAGACTTGATATTTAAGTGTGTCCATTGTGACTCACCTCTCTTTTCTGAAAATATTTCTAGTATAATTAATTGATATAATTATTCACACACAATATATATTATTGGTGAAAAATTAATCCAATTTCCATAATAATTGGTATCAGAGCCAATATTTTTTAAGTATATTCTGTAGTTACAGCCTAGTATGATCTTTCACATCAGAAAAAATTTTCTTGGACTATTTGTATTCTACATTTGTTAGCTATTAAATAATTTTTGAAGCATAAATGACAATGACTTAGACAAATCACCCACTATAAAGAAGACGATATTTACATCGTCAATTTGGTCAATGACTGATGTGTTAAATACTAGATTTGCAGTGGAGATTTTTGATGGTACATGCTATTTTGATATGTGGCAAAGTGAGATTTTAGACTCTCTCTTTCAGCAAGGTCTAGACATTGCCATTGAAAAAGAGAAACCAGAAGATATTGATGAAAAAATTAAAAAGCCATCAATCGTGTGACATGTGGTATGATTCGATGATACCTTTCTAGAGAACAGAAGTATTGTTGTGAAAATTGGATTAATTTTTTACCAATAATATATAAATATAGTGTGTGAATAATTGTATCAATTAATTATACCAAGAATATTTCCAGAAAAAAGATGTCGGTCACAATGGACACGCTTAAATACCAAGTCTTTTATTAGACAGAATTTTTCTAGACATATAATTAATAGTATAAAATACTACCACAATTATACCTAAAATAGCTATTAAATAAACAATAAAGATAAATAGCAAAAGACTTAGACAAATCACCCACTACAAAGGAGACAACATCTGCTTCATTAATTTAGTCAAGGACTGATGTGTCAAATGCTAGATTTGTAGTGGAGATTTTTGATAGTACGTGCCATTTTAGTATATGGAAAAATGAGATTCTGGACCTCTCTTTCAATAAGGTCTAAATATTGCCATTGAATAAGAGAAACCAGAAGACATTAATGAAAAAAATTGAAAAGCCATCAATCGCATAACATGTGATACGATTTGATCGTGCCTTTCTAGAGAATAAAAGTATACTTTCTCTAACAAAGTTTTCACAAGTAAATTGTGGAAGGTATTGGAGGAAATTTTTTTAAAGAAAAACAGTCAGAACAAGCTTCATATAAAGAAGAGTGTATTTCGCTTCACTTATGTTCCTAGTACCACTATAAATAAGCACATTACCAATTTTAATTAGTTGGTAGCTGATTTGATAAATTTGGATGTGTCTTTCAAAGATAAAGATTGGGCTTTGATGTTGTTGGGTTCCCTTCTAGAGGAGTTTGAGTTTCTTGAAAGAACTCTACCCATAGGAAGGATAAAGTGACTCCCTCTTAAGTAACTGCAGCATTATATAGTTATGAACTGCGAAAGAATGATAAGAAAGAGTTCCAATGGAGCAGCAGAAGTATTGACAGTGAGAAGCTGCTCTCAAAGCAGAAAGAGAGAAAAGAAGGAGAGATCAAAATCCAGACCAACTAAAGATGAATGTGCCTTTTGTCGGGAGAAAGGGCATTGGAAGATAAATTGTCCCAAGCTGAGTAATAAAAGAAAATTTAATAAAGGAAAAGCTGTCGTGAATTCAAATGTAGCTGAGTGTGATGATGAAGACTCAGACCTTTTATTAGCTATTGTGTTATCAACAAGCTCTTCTAGTGTATGGATGCTTGATTATGGTTGTAGTTATCATATGTGTCCCAATCAAGATTGGTTCTTTAACTTTAGAGAACTAGAAGGAGCAACTGTTTGCATAGTAAATGACGATCCATGTATGATTAAAGGGATTGGTTCAATCCAATTGAGGAATCATGATGCATCAATTAGAGCTTTGACAAATGTCCAATATGTACTGAGTTTGAAAAAGAATCTCATCTCTGTAGGAGTCCTAGAATCAAAGGGCTTCATAGTAAATACAGCAAATGGAGTAATGAAAATCATCTCTGGTACACTAGTGATAATAAAAGGAATAAGAAAAAAATAATAACTTGTATTACTATCAGGGTAATGCAATTATTGGGACATCATCAGTAGCTTCCAGTGATGAGCAGGAGTTGGATGTAACCAGATTATGGCATATACGCATGGGACATGCTGGCTATAAATCCTTGAAACTATTGTTAGACAAGGATTACTGAAATAAGTGTAATCCCAGAAGTTAGATTTCTATAAATATTATGTTAAAGGCAAACAGACTAGAGTGAAGTTTGGTATTGTAGTCCATAATATCAAGGGTATTTTAGACTATGTTCACTCAGATGTGTGGGGTCCTTCCAAGACATCTTTAACTATTTTGTAACTTTTATTGATGACTTTTCTCGAAGAGTATGAGTGTATACTATGAAGATGAAGGATGAAGTGTTGAGAGCTTTCCTCATATGGAAAAAGATGGTGAAAACTCAGAAGGACAGAAAAATCAAATGTCTCCGCACAGATAATGGTGAAGAGTATAAAAGTGATCCATTTTTGAAATTATACCAAGATGAAGGCATTGTTAGACACTTCATAGTTAGAGATACACCACAACAGAATGGGGTGGCAGAACGCATGAACCGGACATTGGTGAAGAAAGTTCAATGTATGTTGTCCAACGCTGGATTGAGTAGACAATTTTGGACTGAGGCTGTGACATATACTTGTCATCTCGTTAATCGCTTACCATCAGCTGCTATTGGTGGTAAAACACCTTTGGAGATGTGATATGGAAAACCTACTACTGATTATGATTCCTTACATGTGTTTGGTTTCACTACATACTACTATGTTAAGGAATCAAAGTTAGATCCAAGGGCAAAGAAAGCTCTCTTTATGGGGTTCACCACTAGTGTGAGAATTTCTCCTTTGGTATCCAGAAACAAAGAAAATAATCTTTAGCAGAGATGTTATCTTTGATGAGTCTACCGTATTAAAAAAGGTGACAAATGAAATTATTCAGCAGACAGATAGTACTCCGCAACATGTGGAGTTTGAAAGAAGAATTGTTGATCCAACAATAAATAATAAAATAGATATAGACACTCCTGTGGTAGAGGTAAAGCCAAATGAAGAAGCGGTTATAACCCAATAACCTCCACAACAATAAGTATCTATTGTAATAAATAGGCCACGATGAAAGATTCACAAACCTACTCGATTTGATGATATGGTGGCTTATATATCTCTAATTGCAAATGATGGCATTCCTAACACTTACAGTGAAGCTGTCCAAAGTTCAAAAAATGAGAAGTGGAGGAAGGCCATGGTTGATGATATGCAATCCCTTAGAAAGAATTAGACATGGAAGCTAGCTAATCTACCAAAGGGAAAGAAAGTAATTGAATGCAAATGGGTATATACAAAGAAAGAAGGATTTTCTGACAAGAACAATGTTCGCTATAAGGAAAGATTAATAGCTAAAGGTTATGCTCAAATGGAGGGAATTGATTATAATGAAGTATTTTCTCCAGTTGTAAAATATTCCTCCATTAGAATTTTATTAGTCTTAGTAGTACAATTGGATTTAAAAATTATTCAACTTGATGTAAAAACTACATTTCTACATGGTGACTTAGAAGAAAAAATCTATATGACTCAGTCAGAAGGGTTCGAGGTTGCTAGAGAAGAAAACAGATATGCAAATTGAAAAAAATATTATATGGATTGAAATAATCTCCAAGGCAGTGGTACAAATGATTTGACAATTTTATGATAAGGCAGAAGTACACAAGAAGCAAATACGATCACTGTGTATATTTGCACAAGCTACAAGATGGATCTTTCATATATCTTCTCTTCTCCTGTATGTTGATGATATGATGATAGCTTCAAAGAATCTAGAAGAAATTGAGAAGTTAAAGGCTTAGCTGAATCAAGAGTTTGAAATGAAAGACTTGGGTGAAGCAAAATAAATTTTAGGTATGGAGATATGCAGAGATAGGAAGAGAGGGAAGATTTGTTTGAATCAGAAATAATATCTGAAAAAGATACTACAACATTTTGGACTGAATGAAAAGTCAAAACCTGTAAGTACACTGCTTGCACCTCATATGAAGCTCAGCTCATCTTCATCTCCTAAAAATGAAATGGAATGAGAGTACATGTCTAAGGTTTTATATACAAATATTGTTGGTAGCTTGATGTATGCTACGGTATGTATAAGGCTAGATATTTCACAAGCAGTTGGAGTTGTGAGCAGGTATATGCATGATCATGGCAAGGAGCATTGCCAAGCTATGAAATAAATTCTACAGTATATTTTGAACACAGTAGATGTTGGATTGATATTTGAGCGGGATGAGAAAAATAGTCAATATGTAGTTAGATATGGTAATTCTGACTATGCTGGTGATTTGGATAAACATCGCACAACTACTGATTATGTATTTACACTTGCTAAGAGGCCGGTTAGAAGTCTACGTTACAATCAACAGTTGCCTTATCTACTATAAAAACAGAGTACATGGCAGTATCAGATACTATTAAAGAAGCAATTTGGCTTCAGGGGTTGCTTGATGAACTGAGAATTAGACAAAAGCACATCAAAGTGGACTGTGATAGTCAAAGCACTATTCATTTAGTAAAAAACTAAGTTTACCATGCAAGGATGAAGCACATCAATATTCGATATCATTTTATACATGAGATTCTGGAAAATGGTAAAATATTACTTCAAAAAATTCAGACCACTGACAAACCCGTAGATATATTGACAAAAGTAGTAATAGCTATCAAGTTCAACCATTGTTTGGACTTGATTAATGTTTTAAAAAAATTAAAAATGAGCGCTTCACAGCTCAATTAAAGACACTACTGAAAATATTTTCTTTTAAGAGAAGATTTGCATATTGTAAATAGAAAAATAATCAATGTAGATATTTGTTGAATGTGGCTATTATCCCACATCGAATGTTGTGAAATTTTTGGAGAGTTTTTTAGCTTATAAAAGGAACCTCTCCCTTTGTCATATTCATCCCAAAATAAGCCCATTTTTTATAAGACTTATTTTCTCTTCTCTCTTTTGTATTTCTTCTTTGAAATTAGTAATATTATTTTGGTGGCCTCCGAGGACATAAGCAAAATTGGCCGAATCTCGTTAAATTTTGATATTCTCTTTATTATTTATTTAATATCTATTTTAGGTATAGTTATGGTGATATTTTATGCTATTAATTATATGTCTAGAAAAATTTTATCTAAGAAAAGATTTGATATTTATGCGTGTCCATTGTAACTCACATCTCTTTTCTGAAAATATTCCTGATATAATTAATTAGTATAATTGTTCACATACTATATATATTATTGGTGAAAAATTAATCCAATTTTCACAACAGTAGGAAGGAGTTAAGTGGCTTAGGCTTCAAGCAATTTCATTTGTTCAATTTAGCAATGGTGGGAAAATAAAGTTGGCGTTGCATTACTCAACCTCAAAGCCTTTTCAGTCATGTCTTCAAAGCCAAATACCATTCGAATGGAGATTTTTTTATCCACAAAACTAGGGCATAATCCTAGTTTCACACGGAGAGGGCTATGTTTTTCTCAAAAATTGCTTAAAGAATGGGTGAGATGGCGAGTTGGAGTGGGATCAGAGATTTCTATATGGGAGGACCCTTGGCTACCATGTGATTGGAATTTTATGGTAACCAGTCCTAGATGTGAAGGAATTGATAGCTATCGAGTATGTGATCTGATTTTGAAGGATAAGAAGAAATGGAATCTTGCAAAGTTGAATTCTCTCTTCTCTACTGATGAGTCTCAGTGCATTTATCAAATCCCTCTGAGTATTAGAGATATTACGGATAGGCTGGTTTGGCATTTTGATAGAAGGGACTACTACTTTGTTAAAATAGCTTATCATAAGATTGTTAAACTTTTTGCTTTTGATTGTGGTGTCACCGTTGGGGGGCTTTAATTGGAATAAAATATGGAACCTGCAATTTCCAAGGAACGTAAAACATTTCATTTGGAGGGCTTCCAGGAATACACTTACCACAAATGCCAGGTTAATTCAAAGAGTCTTGGATTTGAATGAGGTTTGCTCCTGTGGTGAAGAAGTGGAAGATATAAATCATGTATTTTTCCACTATAAAAAGGCGCAGGAATGTTGGGCTCTGCAGCCTATGTTTGTTGGGGGGATAATTACTAAAATGTGGAAAAAGTCCCTTAAAATTACAAAAATGTTAGACTTCTCCTAAATATTATCAAAATATGTGAGTCAAATTGCCAAACTGAAAGTGTGACTTTCGGTTTGGCTGTTTAATTTTTTTTTTAATGTTTTAAACTCATGAAACTAAAACTCAAAGTTTCAAATAAATAATTTAGTACAGTAATTTGCACCAAACTGCAAGTGTGAGTTACTGTTTGGTACATTTTATTTTTTTTTAAATATTGAACCAAACCGCAACTCCGAGTTGCTGTTTGGTTCCTTTAAAAAAATTCTGAACCAAACCGTAACTCATAGTTGCGGTTTGGTTCAATACTTAATAAAATAAATTCAAATGAATCAAACTGCAAGTCTAACTTGCGGTTTGGTTCAATATTAAAAAAAATAAAATGTAGTAGAGGAGAATATATTCTCATCTACTGTGAATCAGGTGCATTGCACCTATATAAAAAAATATTCTTTAAAAAAATACACGCATTTAACTCATATGTAAGTCTTTAAAATTAACATTTAAAATTAAATTCTATATATATATGTATGTATTTAAATTTACACAAAATAAATATATAACCCAAACTATGAAAGGCTCTTGATTATGCATGTTTCATGAGATTTGTGACCGTTGATGTTTAGTTAATTAAGTTATTGGTTATAAAAATCACCATCATTTATAATTTTTCCTTGAAATAAAATAAAAAATAACAAAATTTAATTATAAGTAAGAGCAAAAACTTAAAATAAAATTAACAATTAACAAATTAGGAAGTACAATTTTTAAAAAATATCAAAAAATTGAAAAACTTATACCCAAATTGTAATACACCACAAAAATTATATATGTATAAATAATATATTAACCATAACAAATAAATATAAAATTAATCAATGTCATAAATTTTCAGCTAATAGAGAATTATCCTCTACTGTATCTTATTTTTTATTTTTTAAATATTGAACCAAACCACAAGTCAGATTTGTGGTTTGATTCATTTTATTTATTTTTTTAAGTATTGAGCCAAACCGCAACTATGAGTTACAGTTTGTTTCAGATTTTTTTTAAGAAATCAAATTGCAATTCAGAGTTGCAGCTTGATTTAATATTTAAAAAAATAAAATGAACCAAACCGCAACTTAGAGTTGCAATTTAATTCAATATTTAAAAATAAATAAATAAAATACACCAAATCACAACTTCCACTTACGGTTTAGTGCAAATTACCGTATTAAATTATTTGTCCGAAATTTTAAGTTTTGATTACATGAGTTTAAAACATTAAAAAAATTAAACAGCCAAACTTTTGATTTGACAATTTGTCCCATATATTTTGATAATATTTAGAAAAAGTTCCATATTTTTGTAATTTTAAGAATTTATCCCACATTTTGGTAATTATCCCTTTGTTGGGATAGGACCTCCAACACTCTCTGACTTTGGTGGTTTTTTCTTCCATTATATGGAAAACAACCAGAGGCAACAAGTGGAGTTGTTTTGTTGTATCTTGTGGAAGCTTTGGCATGCTCGCAATCAGCTCCTATGGAATAATACTGACATAAATGCAAGGGAAATTGTTTATGCTGATTCTAGTTTTTATGGAAGTTGGAAGAACTTGTGGAATAATTCTGAGCTTACTCGGCCTAAGGCTGCTACTGGGAATGGTCATCTAGTGAGAACTTGGACAAAACCACCTCCAGTTGTATGGAAGTGTAATTGCGATGCCGCTTTTGATGGGCTTTCAAAGAAAGCTTTTTTTGGAGCGGTGGGGGCGTGATAGTGAAGGAACGCTTATGTTGGCTATTGCTGGTCCGTTGAACGATTGTGTCTCAGCAAAGGTGGCAGAAGCAATGGCGTTGAGGGAGGTGCTGATCCGGGTCTCTTTGCATCTGCAGGGGCAAGGCGTCATTAAAGTGGATGCCAAGGCAATTGTTGATAATATCCAATCCAGAAGAGAAGATTTTACAGAGTATGGAATTGTTTTGAGTGTTTGTCTCTCAATTTTATGTAACTATCCACTAATTTCAGTTAAGTGGGTTTCGAGGCATGCGAATATAGTCGCTCATTGTCTAGCAAGAGCATCTACTGACTGTGCAAGCTTCACGCACTGGGTTCAGATACCTAGTTGCATTGTTAATGTTCTGAGATTATCTTCTTCTTGAATGAAAGTTTATCACTGTTATTTTTTTTTAAAAAAAAAAGATGTTACAAGGTAAAAAGAAAAAGACCTACCAAGCCACCAAAGGGTGGTGAGTGTGAATAATCCAATATAGCCAAATAACTTCTGCACATCAACCTCTTCTCCTTCTTCTCCAGCAAACTTTTTAAGCAGAACTGTAATATGCTCTTCCAGTAATTAGTTTCTTATATTAAATAATAATTAATCTTTGAATTAAATTATTATAATAATTAAGATACTTGTAATTAATCAACCTGTAAATAGTCCATAAGTCAAAGCTGATAAAACAGCATAAAGATCTCCAACAAGAGAATGCTTATGATCTCTGAAAATTTTATAAATATTAATTAAAAGGGTTAATTTCTTTAAACAAAAAACAGTTAATTTTATTATCTCTAAATTGTAAAGAAATAATTAGTTAAAGATTAGATATACTTAGAAGAAGAAGTGGTTGATGGTGATAATCCAGAAGTGGTATCCCATGTTTTGCCAACTATAGTCATAGCAACACCAGCCATGCTCACAACTACTGAAATTACTTTGACTACAGTAATGGATTCTTCACCTAGAAATGCTCCAATCCAATTAAAAGAGTGAAAAGGCTTGAAGTTGATGATAATAATGTTGTGCTCGCAACGCTTGTTCGTGCCAACGGAGCATTTGTTAGATACTAATAAAACAATGAGAAAAATTTAATTAATAATAATAGCTAATTGTAATAACACTTAATCAAGATCTTAATTTACCTCAGTGAGGAACCACAAAGGAGCAATGCAGAACCCAGTAATGGAAGTTTGACTTGCAGTAAGTTTAGTGTTTACTTTCAAGTCGTCCACATTGTTGTTAATGCTTTGAGAAGCTAAAACAGTTCTTAAAACATGTGATAAACAATTAGTAATTACTGAGTAGGTAGATTTGATAAGTAACTGTTCTAGCTTAATTAGAAATTTTGAGCTCGAATTCTGAATATATAGTTGTGTTAAATTTTAGGAGATAAAGTTTTACCGCCCTTGTCATTCTATACTACTCAACTTGAAAAGATAATTTTCAAAAAAAAAAAAAGAAAAACATGTGAAAAACAAAAGGGGAAACCTTGTTAATTTTTTAGGCCAGGCTCTAAATAGTTGTAAAATTAGAAATCTTTGGTTATTACCAATCTAGACCACTATACATAAAAGGAAATTAAGTAATAAAGAAAAAGTTAATTAATAAAGGTAAGCCAAATAGAAAAATTGTGGGCTTTTGAAGTGCAATTCATAGATAGCCAAATAGTCTTTTTGTAGATGTCACAGAGCACTAACACTAGAACAACCATCGTTTCAAGGAAAAAAAAAAACTATGATAATCATTATACAAGAATATTATATGATTCTCACTGATAATAATTCAAATACAAACTAACAAATCCATAAAGAAATTGTAATAGCTATCTTTAAGATTAGTTCAACACAATATCTAATATCAACTAGAGAAGGATGCCACAAACCCTTTTCTGACCTATAATTAATATATCAATAAATAGAGTTTATATGTATGAAACTAATTATAATATAATGACTTAAATATTTTATTAGCAGAAACTGGCAATCTAGGTGTAGTTTGATAAAATATAATTGAAAATACAAGATATAATATTTTGATTAAAATAATTCCAATTAGAATAAAAAAAAAAACTGTATATTTGGTTCCATTAATTGAATTAAGAAAGAGATCAGCTAAACTGAGTGACTTCTGCAGAGCTGACCCAAAGGATAACAACAGTAATAATAAGAATTAAACCTCCCTTATATTTCCAACCCATCTCAGCTCCAATTTACTCATAAACTAAAGAATATGCGGACTCTTCTTCTCTTATATAAATATATAAATACATAAATGTGTTTAAGCTCTTTCTCTCTCTCTCTCTCTCTCTCTTTTTGCTTTTTGTTTTTTATTTTTCTGTCTTCTTTAATATATCCAGTATTCTATGATAAATTTATAAGACATTAGTGATGTCCCTTCTGCTTCCTAACTTTAAGAAATGAGGACAATTTTTTTTAAAAAAAGAAAGAAAAAGCAAAAAAGTATAGAGCATGAAGGTTATAAAAGAATTCTGAATAATGTCACCATGTTATTTTTTAGTTCACTTGTCTTTCTTTCCTTTTTTCAACTGGTTTTGAGTATAGTTGCACAATCAAAGATTTATGTTCTGTTTCTTATTATAAGATATAAATAAATAAAAGAAATGACCAAGAAGAATTAATGATCTTGGCCAAGGTGTAATTATAAACAAGTTTTGATCGAACCTCAATTTTCTTCTACGCTAAACTCTTAAACCTAACAAATAATAAGGCTTTCACTACTTTGGTCTAATTTTTGTAGTGCATTAGTTAAGAAATTAATTCAGAAAACTTAAATAAATAAATAAATTTAAAAAATAATTAGGTAATTAAAAAGTAAAATATTTTGAGGAAATAACATTTCGATGATAGTGACTGTAACAAAATATAATTTATTGAATCTTGATTTTTTTTTTCTTATTCTTTCATTTTTTAAATTGATTTCAACATTCTATAATAAGCTTTTAACCAACCCTTGTTAGAAAATTTAGTTACCTTAAAATAATTTCTTATATGCTGTAGAACTGTAATTGCATTTACTTAATGAATGAGAGAATTTTTAAGTAATCGAGGATTGATTTTTTGAGGAATATTATTAGGAAATGTAATAATTTTATATAGTATTATTATTTTAATTATGGCAGACAGAGTTTCTTTAACTTTTTAGTGCAAAACCTACACGTCTTTTAATTTGTTGTAGTGAATTATATGCAATGGTTTTGCCAAATGATTAGCACACATATTAATAACTTAATTAGGAAGATTGCATGGCTGGATAAGTACTCCACTAGTACTATTTCCACCAGTTTATTCTACATGTTTAACATAATTACTTATAAATTAGGACTAGTTACATGATTAACATGCATGCAGGGCATCAATTGCTCCACTGAAATGTATGGAGAAATCTGGTAATTTTTTTTTAATTTAATAATGTACGTTAGCATGATGATAAAAGTCTAATTTTAAAACAAAAATGAATGATATACAAAAGTTTTTTTTTTTATACAGAAGTTATTTAATAAAAAAACATGATCATATAGTTAAAGCAGGGGCCAAATTGAACATTGAGAATAGGCTTGAGGTCCAAATTAGCCGTTTTTCTGGAAT
This sequence comes from Garcia nutans, assembly GCA_947685225.1. Classification (NCBI taxonomy): domain Eukaryota; kingdom Viridiplantae; phylum Streptophyta; class Magnoliopsida; order Malpighiales; family Euphorbiaceae; genus Garcia; species Garcia nutans. Next base: position 20,752,309 of record CANTUV010000007.1, on the reverse strand, counting down.
TGGGGCAAGTTACTATGGAAGTTTTGCTATTGGTCACATTTGATCTGATTACCAATATTTTATTTTTTATTTTCACAATATTTTATTTTTTTAATAGTATTTAATATTAATAAAAAGAAAAAAAAAGTCAGAAAATAAAAATAGAAACATTAAAAAAATACAGAATAAAAAAAATTAAAACTCAAGAATTGCACAAAATAAAGAAAAATATTACAACTCAATCTGCCTTCTCTAATTGATGGAGAATCAAAGGCAAACCAATGACCAAGTCAAAGACGAGAAATTCTAGTTTTCCAAAGCCGTTGAAGGATGAAAATTGTGAAGACGGTTCATAATAATTCAAGAGAATCCGAGATTTCCATTAAGAAGAAACTCAAGCATAATTATTTCTAGCTATCTCTACTCAAACCAAGCCTCCCAATACTCTTTAGGAAGTTTTCTAAAATGAAATGCGAGGATAAAAAATGAAAGTTCCAAAGTGGAATGATGAAATTACCTAAAATGGAAAAGAAGATTATGTACACGGTCGAATTCTTAAAGAAATAAAGATTAATTTGGATAATCAATTATGGATTCAAGGAGATTCAAGCCCAAGACCAAGTTAAAGAAGATTTCCATCATGGCCCATAATATGACTAGGCTAAACCTAGTAAAGAGTAAGACTAGTTTAAAGTAGTTCCACCAAGTACCAAACCCAAGCCCCAAGCCTAGATTAATGAGAAATTTAAAGAACTTTTTACACAAATATATAAAAAAAATAAAAAAAAATTATAAATTTACTATATTTATAAACTATTTACTAAAATACTAGATTTTTATTAGTTTATAGTGAGTTTTTTATATGTTTATTATAATTTTATAAATTTTACATCATTTATAATGAATTTATAATAAAATAACTAAAATATTCTTATTAAAAAGTAAAAATTTTAAAAAATATGGTGAAAAATGTTATTTTTCTAAATCTAGGAAGTACAAATAGACCTAAAAATGATCTATGAAAAATTTAGGAAAAATTATATAAAAAAAAACCTAAAAAGTAAAGAAATTTACAAATTTACAATTCTAAAAAGAAAATAATAAAAGTACGATTTATTTCTAAAAAATTTACAAATATACGATATATGTAGCCATTACCAATATACGCTCTATTCTTTGTTCCCAAGCATCTTTGTCTTTTCTCTTTCAAGCCAAGAAGAGAAATTAAGACTCAAAACCATCAATGGCTGTTGAATTTTCTTTTGAGGGCGAGAAATGGTGGTTAGGGATGGAGTTGGGTGCCCAAAAACCTATGTGAAGCTTTGTAGATATCGTGGAGCTGGGACATACAACGATGATCCTTCCTTCACTTTCATTCTATTTGCTTAGCATTGCAACAACATCAGGCAAAAAAGAAAAATTACCCTTGTAGGATCTATTTGTTTCTTGGAAAAAAAATGGAAGAAAGGAGAATATAGGGATTTTGGATTTTTTTAATTGAGTTTATGTTGATATTGCTGCTCTTAGTACGTAGACAAAATATATTTCTATTTTTTTCCTGAAAATCAAACTATTAATTAATTTTAAAATTTTAAATTCAATCATGGGTTTTGGATGAAATTTGATTTTAAGAAAGCATATTACTATCAATTCTCTGTTTGAGGTTGGGATATGGATATGAATATGTCAGTAAATGATTTATGGATAGACATGTCTACAATGATTAAATGAGTAGCTAGAAAAGTACTTGAAGAGTCTAAAGGATGTGGACATCTCGAAGGAGTCTTAGTGGTGGACTGAAAAAGTACAAAAAGTAGTAAAAAATAAAAGGAAATGGTCTAAGAGTTTGCCAAAGTATAATGACAATAAGGCTTTTGAGCATTATAAATAAGCAAAACGTACGTTAAAAAGTCAGTTAGCCAAACAAGAGCATAATCTTTAGAAAGTTTATATGAAAAACTTGGAACGGAGGAAGGAAAAAATGATATTTATAAATTGGCTAAAATAAGGGAAAGAAAATGTCGAAATTTGAACCAAGTTACATATATCAAATATGAAAAAGAATAGAGTCTTGGTTCAAGAATAAGATATCAAGGAAAGATGGAGAAGTTATTTTGAGTAACTTCTTAATAAAAATCATAGTAAAAATATTGAGGGTTTGAATGGCATAGCTAAGAAAAAAAATGAAGTATACTAGATGGATTATATTCTTTGAAGTAAAGGAAGCTTTGAAGAGAATGAAAATTGATAAGCCATGTAGACCGGATGGAATATCCATTGAGGTATGAAAATATTTGGGAGATGTAGGAATTGTGTGGTTGACTATTTAATAAGATCCTAAGTATAAAAAAATACCTAATGAATGGAGACAAAGCAGTTTGATACCTATTTTTATGAATAAAGAAGATATTCATAATTGCTCAAATTATAGAGGCATTAACTTTATGAGCCACACTATAAAACTATAGGAGAGAGTTGTGGAACATCATTTATGTTTGGACATTTATATCTCCCTAAATCAATTTGGTTTTATGCCTGATCGATCCATTATGAAAGTTATCTTTCTTGTTAGAGATGTGATGGAAAAGTATAAAGAGATAAAGAAGGATTTAAATATGATTTTCATTAACTTGGAGAAGGCTTATGATAGAGTTCCTAGAGAAGTTTTATGGTGAGTCCTAGAGTATAAGGGGATTTCTATAAGATATATCCATGTCTTGAAGGATATATATGATGGAGCTATCACTAGCATCCGTACTATTGGAGGGGATACTAAGAATTTTTCTGTTTCTATTGGGTTACATCAAGGTTTAGCTTTGAGCCCTTATCTCTTTGCCTTGGTCATGGATAAGCTAACAAGGCATATACATGATGATATCCCTTGGTATATGATGTTTGCAGATGATGGTGTGTTAATTGATGAGACTTAAGTAGGAGTAAGTCAAAAGTTAAAATTATGGAGAAGTACTTTAGAATCAAAGAGTTTTAAGCTAAGTAGAACTAAGACTGAGTATATACATTGTAGATTTAATAACATAAATGGAGAAGAAGACAAAGTTATTTTAGACGAAGTTGCAGTACCTCATAATACTCATTTTAAATACCTTGGATCTATTATTCAAGAGGATGGATGTTGTGAAAAAGATGCAAGTCATAGGATTAAAGCTGGTTGGATGAAATAGAGGAGTGCTACAAGAGTTTTATGTGACCAAAAGATGCCAGTCAAATTGAATAAAAAATTCTACTACACTATAATACCGCCCGCGATGATATTTAGTAGTGTGTGTTGGGTTGTGAAAGGACAACACATAAGTAAGATGCATGTTGCAGAGATGAAAATTATAAGATGGATGTGTGGACCTAGTGATGGCCAATTAGGAAAACTAAACTAGATTGAGATGATTTAGCCATGTAAAACGTAGACCTAGTGATGCGCCAGTCAGAAAAACTGAACTAGTTAAAGTAGAAATAGCTAAAAAAAGGCAGGGATAGACCTAAATTAACTTGGATAAAATAGTATAAAATGTTCTTACTGTTTTATATTTATCAAAAGTGGTAGCCCTAAATCGACTTGAGTGAAAAAAAAGAATTCATATAGCCAACCCTAATTGACTTGGGATTAAAGCTTTGTTGTTGTTGTTGTTGTTTTTGTAACTTTCAAATTAGATATTGATGTTGATTTTTGTTATAATTTGCCATGCAGATTTTGAGGGTTGATTTTTATCGAATTTCTATATGGTTTTGAAGTATTGATTTCATATAGAAGGTCTCACAAAGGAACGTGATTTTACATGTTTTTAGATGGGTGAAAGGTTTTTTTTTTTTTTTTATATATATCAATTGATAAAGGAACATGATTTTACATGTTTTTAGGTGGGTGAAAGATTTTATTTTTATATCAATGGATATTGTTCTCATTTAATCTGCTTGAAGCATAAAGATTCCTTTTTATTTTTATGGATTCATTCTAATTGCAATGCTTTCGCCTGTGATATGATAGTTTCTTCCATTAATGTCTATTGTGAACATGAGTTTAAATTATCTATTGACTTACTTATGGGTATGCCTATCTATCTTTTGAGGCTTAGATGCTGTTTTGCACTATATCTATATGTTGGGAAGATATGTATCACTATGTTTCTAGCTATCTATGATGTTACTGTAATTACTGAATTGTTAATATAGTTTGCATACTGAATTGTACTACCTACTGTTCAAGCATGATTAGTATGGTCTAATATGAACTAGCGGATCTTCCAAAGAATGATTAGTATCTTCTGCACGGGAATATTTGAGAAATTATTGAAGACATTATGTTGTGCCCTATTTGACTGAGACAATTATTTTTTTAATAATTCTCTCAGTCAAACAAAGAAAATTTGATTGTTTATGGCCAAATGAGATAATTATTTGATACTAGTACAATGAAAATAAAATTTTGATTTTTTGTTTATAGCCTGAATTTTTTTCATTGATATCAATGATATCGCCACTTTTGTTATGAAAGTATATGTACTTAGTTGGTAGAAACTTGAAACCTTGTTTTGCTAGTTTCCTACATTTTGGTGCTATCTGCAACTTCAAAAAGACAATAAAAATGTGAATTGAGGTCTAAATTATTATATGTTTTTCAATTTCCATTTTATTTCAAAGTTATCTAATGATTTACTTCTAGAAGTAAATATTTTACATAATACGGATAATAAGCTAGTAAAAGAGAGACAAATAGAGTTGTAAGAGAGAAATTAGGCCTGAGTAATAATAGTGTTTGCCTGACTAGGGGAGATAAACTACATTAATAGCAATATCAACCTTGCTTCCCCTTTAGGCTTAATTTTTGAAGATTGTTATTCCCTTATTCCTCTTAATTAGGGAAACTCAAATTTTCTATGTATATGGTTTTGTAAATGTTGTGGCACATACCCTAGCAAGGGCTATACTTTCCTAGTCAGAATGTGAGATTTGGTATGTTAACCTCATGTTGGATTGTTGATTCTTTAGCTTTTGATCAATAAAGTTGCTTTTACCTTTTTCTCCAAGAGAGAGAGAGAGAGATGTTATACCATTTTTATTCTACTAAACAGAATTTGAATCAATAAAAACAAAATACCAAAATCAAATAAAAAACAACTAAAAATACAATAAATATAAAATAAAGACATAAAATAAATCAAATATATACCAAATGAAAATAAAAATCAACTAAAGCAACACAACATAATATGAAATGGTAAAATAAACCAAATATAGAAAAGCCAAATAGAAAACAACAAAATCAGAAATATGTTGAGCATATGATAAGTATAATTTACAATTCATTTTTAGATATAAAAATATAGTAATAATATACCATATACCACAAAATATACTCGTTAAACAAATGAAAATGAAATAGTAATGTTATATGTATATTAATAAATGGTATATGAAATATATATTTTAGGTATATGCAATTAATATTTTATATACTGAATGCATAACTTGAAAAAGAAATAAAAATGTCAAATTTCAAAAAGGATATATATTAAGTGTATTTTAGATATATTTAAATCACTTGATTGCTTTTGAAAATAAAAAATAACTGGTAATGGTACATGTATGCAAACAAAATGTTAAATCCCAAAAAGGATATTTGTTAAGCATATTTAAGGTATATCTAAATTATTTAGTTACTTTTGAAAATAAAAATTAACTAGAAATGGTAAATGTATATAAAAAAATGGTATATGAAATATATATTTTAGGTATATGCAATTAATATTCTATATATAGAGTGCATATCTTGAAAAAAAAAATCAAATCTCAATAATAGTATATGTTAAATATATTTTATGAATATTTAAATCACTTGTTTGCTTTTGAAAATAAAGTATAATGGTATATGTATATAAGCAAATGATATATGGAAGATATATTTTAGGCATTCACAATTAATATTCTATATATGGAGTGCAAACCATAAAAAAATAATAAAAAAAATATCAAATTTCAGAAAGGGTATATCTTAAGTATCTAACCACTCGGTTGCTTTTGAAAATAAAAATTAACCAGTAATGGTATATGTATATAGACAAATAGTATATGAAAGGTATATTTTAGATACATGCAACTAAACATTCTATATACAAACTGCAAATTTTGAAAAAAAAAATTAAAAATGTCAAATCTCAAAAATAGTATATGTTAAGTATATTTTAGGTATATTTAAATTACTTGGTTATTTTTGGAGATAAAAATGGTAATGGTAATGGTATATGTATATAAAAAAAATGGTATATGAAAAGTAAAATTTAAGTATCTACAACTAATATTTTATATATGGAGTGCAAACCATAAAGAGAATAAAAATGTCAAATCTCAAAAGGGTATATATTAAGTATATTTTATGTATATCTAAATCACTTTGGTCACTTTTGGAAATAAAAATTAACGGGTATTGGTATATGTGTATAAACAAATGGTATATGAAAGATATATTTTAGATGTATATAAATAATATTCTATATATAGAGTGCAAATATTAAAAAAAATAAAATATTAAATCCCGAAAAGAATACATGTTAAGTATATTTTAGATATATTTAAATCACTTGCTTACTTTTAGCAATAAAAAGTAATTGATAATGATATATGTATAAAAACAAATGATATATGAAAAGTATATTTTATGTATCGACAACTAATATTCTATATATAGAGTGAAAAGTATAAAAAAAATTGTTAAATCCTAGAAATGATATATGTTAAGTATATTTTAGTTACAAACTTGGTTGCTTTTGAAAATAAAAATTAACTAGTAATGGTATATAAACAAATGGTATATAAAAGATATATTTTAGGTATATGCAACTAATATTTTTATATATGTAATGCAAATCTTGAAAAGAAAAAACCAAAAATGTCAAATCCCATAGAGGGTATATGTTAAGTAAAAAAAGGTATATTTAAATCACTCCATGGCTTTTGGAAATAAAAAGTAACTTATAGTGATATATGTATATAAATAAATGGTAAATAAAATATATATTTTATATATCTGCAACTAATATTCTATGTAAAAAGTGTAAATATTAAAAAAATAAAAATTTCAAATCCCATAAAGGGTATATATTAAATGTATTTTAGGTATATTTAAAATAACTGGTAATAGTATATGTATATAAACAAGTTTTGAATCGAACTAAACCTAATATTTGGATTGAAATATTCAAAACTGAAAAGAACCATTGACTTTTTTACTTTCTCCAAATCGAATGGAACTGTATCAATTTTTATAATAGGGGACAGTTCTGGATATTATGCAATATCCGCACCAAAAATTGTATTGAATAATATTTTACCGTACCGAACCGAATAATCAAAATAATAACTAATTTATTATTAATAATATAACATATACTTTATTATATTGATTTGTTTCTTAATATTTAATATTATATAAATAATTAAATAATTAAAGTGACTTCATAATTTAATTAAGAAATAAAGTAAATATGAATAAAAAAAAGTATAATTAATGATCATACATAAATTTTAGTTTGTCACTTAATCAATATTGATTTACATATTTTATGAGATGATTGAATTAATAAAATATTAACTAAAAAATATACTTGTTATAAATTTCTTATATGAATTGCTACCATATGCTTAATTTATATATATATATCTTTTTTTTTTATCGTATATTGCAATTTCTACAATCATATGGATTTCATAAGTATTAAATTAAAAGTAAGTAAATAAAAAATATAATTAAATAATTGTTTTCATAATTTAATTTCAAAATAAAGTATAAATATAAGTACGAGTATAGGTAATTGATATAAAATATTATAAATTGTGTATATATTTATATACATATCTTATATATATGTATGTACAATGTAAAATTGTAAGTATATATGTATAATCATTAATATGTTGAATTTAATTGAAAGAGTGGTCGATTTTAATTTTATAAACTAATTTAGTATAAACTATGTATACAAATACAATAAACACTACAAAATTATTGATATAAAATAATATATAAGTCTATATTATTTATATAAACTATATAACTAGAACTATTATATATTCATATGCTAAATTTAATTAGAAGAGTAGCCGATTTTAATTTTATGACCTAATTTATTAAAAATTTGTGTATGTATGTGCATGTATGTGCATATCAATATATATATGTGTGTGTGTGTATATATATATGTATTTATGTATGTGTATATATATGTATGTATGTATAAATATAATAAACGTTATAAAATATTGATATATATCTATATTAATTATATAAATTACATAACTAGACCTATTATATTTTTTATATATTCATATGTTGAATTTAATTAAAAGAGTAGCCAATTTTAATTTTATAATCTTGTTTATTAAAAATTTGTGTATATATTTTAAACAAAAAACTATGCAGTTTGACTGTGTATATTTTAAACATAAAACTACATTTAAAAATTTATCAATTAAGTTAAAACTATAATTGATAAAATTTTTAAAACTACGTAATTTTAAAAATTTATCAATTAAGTTAAACCTATGTAGTTTAAACACAAAACTACGTAATTTTACTGTGTTTATTTTTTAATTTTATATTATTTTTTATGGAATCCTAAAGTTACATTTAATCTAAATCATTTTCTTAACCTTAACCTAACAGTCGCCGCTCATTTCTCACCATATCATTAAGACTAGTTCATCATTCTTCATCACCATCACCTACGAATTTCACTTCTCATGATTTTCTCAGTTTATTAGTTCTCACCATCACCATCATCTTTAGACTTCAGTTGTCTCTCACCATCACCTTCAAGGCTTTAACTTGCATCGTACAAAACTCTGATCAATTGCAGTCTTGCAGATGGCCATCGCCAACTCAGAATAAGGCTTTAAGGTATTGATTCTTTTTTTTTTTTCTTAAATGATTGATTCTTTTAATAAATTATTATAGTGGATAGTTTTTTTATTAAAAAAATTATTAATTCTTTTAATAAATTATTCACTTTCAGTTTTTGGGGTTGGAAAAAATAAATTCTGATTCAAAACAATAGTGGCTGAACCTTAATTTCTTCCATTTTTCGGTTGCTTTAGTTTCCTCTACTTTGTCGGGTACCATTAAATATACAGAGCAATGAAAAGAAAAAAAAAATAAGAGAGAAAATATTTGGGTGAAATTGAGAATTTTAATGAAGTTCCTTTTTTGTTACAATTATTTTACATATATGTTAGGTTGTGCACGATGTTAGGAATGAGAAAGCTGAAGAAGTAAATGGGAATGCCAAGCTTTAGCTCAGCCATATTCATTTCTAGTAACTGAATACTTGAAGTGTACCTAAATTGTACGAATTTTTCTTTTTTTAAACTAAATCTTTGTTGAGAGAAAGTTCAATATACTCGTCATCTCTAATTAAATATATTGTTTGTATAACACATTTATTGATGCTTGGAGCTTAGTCTTTCCTTAAGAGAAGTCAGAAGTGTACCCAAGTTTCAGTAGTTAGTACTTAATAGGCTTGAAAACAAGGCCGATATCCAGAGCTTTTTATACTATAAAACAAAATTTATAAATGTTTTAGGTCCAAAAACTTTGAATGTTTCCTCATAATGTCTAACAACATGTTTTTGGATTGCACATGCCTCTTATAAAATTCAATAGGAGATATTTTCTGATCATCTTATGTGTTTATTAATGTTGAAATATATATAAGCTATTTCTAAAGAACTCCATATTAAAAAAATTAAAATATTTAAATTCTCTTTAAAAATTAAAAATTATAATTTTTTTGTGATTTAACAAAACACCATGAACTATTAGAGACTGATTTGTAAAAATTGTCCTTGCCTTTTGAAAGTATGCACCTATGATTGTGAATTTATTTATTTTTATAATTTATTTATGATTATAAATTTATTTAACTATGTTGATACAATAACATTTATTTTATTAGCTACGAGTGGACCCATTAATATGTCGCAAAATAAGTGGAAATCATCTCTTAGTACCACTATCAACAGCAACGACAATGAAATTGTAGCTCACATTCCACCACAATTAAAAGAAAGCACCTCTAATCTACCTTCCATTCCATCCCAAACACAAACAGCTGGTTCATGTTCAGTTCCAAATGCGACATCTGACAATACAACTATTGGTTCTATTCAACCATCTTCTCCTACTCATATTGCTAAAAAGTTAAGTTCAAGAGTTTGGGTTTTGAGAAAATATATGATTCTAAGGGAAATGAGACTACCAGGACTAGATGTATATAGTGCATGAAAGATTATTAGAGTAAAAGTAAGTTAGGCATTTCTAGGTTGTGGAAACATTTAACGAAAACTTGTAAAATTAAAAAAAGATTTAGTTGTAGCCCATAAGAATGAAGATAAGTCAAAAACAAATTATTTAATTTTCAGCATGAAACTGATTATGAAGGTGCTACATTAAATTGTTGGGAGTTTGACCAACAAGTTTGTAGAGATGCTTTAGTTAGGATGATTATAAAAGATGAACTTCCCTCTAGGCTTATTGAAAGAAAAAGGTTTTGGGAATTTGTTAGAGATGATATTCTTAGATTTTAGATTCCATATAGGTTTACTATTGCTAGAGCTTGTTTCTTTTTTCTTGTTCAAGAGAAAAAAAAATTACATGTCTTGCTTGCTTGCTTGTCAATATCAAAGAGTTTCATTAACTACAGATACTTGGACAAGCATCTAAAATTTGTCCAACTTGTGTTAAACTGCACATTTTGTTGATTTTGAGTTTAATTTGCATAAAATAATTTTGAATTTTTATGTAATTAAGAGTCATAAAGGAATTAACATAGGGAATACTATTGATGCTTGCATGGAAGAGTAGGGATTAGAAAGGTTATGCGCATAACAATTGATAATGTATCATCTAATGATACTGCTATTCAACAATTAAAAAAAATGTTATTGAAAAAGAATGCTTTTGTTTTGAATGGAGATGCTTTTCATATGCGATGCTTTGCTCATATTCTTCAATTAATTATGAGGGAAGAAATTGAGATGCTTCAAGGTTCTATTAAAAAAATAAGGGATGTGATTAGGTACATTAGGAGTGGTCCAAAAAGGTTAGATTTATTTAAAAAATGTGGCGAGTTTGCAAATGTCAAGTCCAAAGCATCTTCACTATTAGAGTGTACAACCAGGTAGAATTCAACATATTTGATGTTAGAAGAATTCAACATATTTGATGTTAGAATCAGCCTTGGGACATCAAAAAGCTTTTGATAGATTAGAAGACATGGATAGTAAATTAGTGAGTGAGTTTGAGGAGGATTTAACTTGTGAGAATGATTAAGATATGGTTGTAATTTTGACTCGATTTTTGAAAAGGTTTTATGATATTACTTCTGAACTATCCTGCTCATTATATTGCACTAAAAATTTATATTTTTCAGAAATAATGAAGGTTTTAAAGGAATTACAAACTTATTAAAATAGTAATGATGTTCGTATAGTTGAAATGACTAAATAAATGAGAGCTAAATTTGACAAGTGTTAAAATTCGGTGAATAAAATAAATATAATGCTTTTCATAGCAGTAGTATTAGACCGTAGGTATAAAATGAATTATTTAAGGGTAAATTATATTGCATTTATATTGAAAAAGATGCAATTGATTTGGTGGGTAGGGTAACAAATAGTTTAAATGTGTTGATAGAGGAGTATGATAAAGTGGATAAGGAGGGAATGATGGGTTAAATGAATATTTTGAATAAATGTTAGGTTGATAATGATAAATATACAGAAGAAGATGATATTAATGATTATTCCTTAGAATAAGAGAATGACAATCAATTGGCATCCAAAAGAGAGTTGGATAGGTACTTGGAGGAATATGCAGAAAAATTTACTGTTGATTTCGATGTTCTGGGTTGGTGAAAAATTAATGCAGTGAGATATCCAACTTTATATAAAGTTGCAAGAGATATTTTGGCTACACAATCCTTAACAGTTGCTTTTGAATTTGCCCTTTATATTCATCTCTCTCTATTTTTTTTTAATTCTAAGACAAAAAGAATTCCCTTTTCCAACTCACTTAACTCCCATTTGTCCCCTCTTTTTCATTCTTAAATCTTTCATCCCATAAAAATACCTTACTGTTCAATTATTTTAAAATAAAATTCCTCTTGTCTCCCACCTTGTCCCACTTCAGATTATGCAAATAATTTAAAGAGACCACACAAGACACAGCCAAGTCATGAGTGACTTGGCTGTGTCACTCAATTTTCCATTGGATACAGCCAAGTCATGAGGCCATATCTCTTGCTGCTAAGTTCAAAAATTTTGCCTTCTTGAGTGGGACACAGCCAAGAACAAGTTGTCTTGACCGTGTGATGTGACATGAATGGGTGACACGGCCAAGACTCTTGCCCATGTTCAGTTCTACCAAACTTGCATTTATTTCTCTTCTTGCTTGTGAGAGACACGACCAAGTAATTCCTAGTACATCACATGACCAAGATGGCTGCATGTGTCTCCTTTTTCCTATAAGTCCTCTAACCTAGAATGTTACACGACCAAGATGGCTACCTGTGTCTCCTTATGCCTGCAAGTCTTCTCACCTAGAATGTTACATGGCCAAAATGGTGCCTGTGTTCAAAAATGCCTTATCCTCTTGTTTTCGTGGGATGGGACACGCCTAAGCCTTGTGCCTATGTCTCATTCTGTCAAAATTTCCACATTCTTTGATGAGGGACACACCAGGACATGAGTGACATGGCTAAGACAGTGAGGGATATGGCCAGGATAGTTTTGTCTTGGCCGTGTCTTATTATCTTCACATTGGACACAACCAAGATGGGTGAACGTGTTCAGTACTGCTTATATTTGCACATGCTTTTCTTTTCTTTGGATAAAACATGGCAAAAAAATGAGACATGGTCAGCGACATGGCCAAGATGAGTCTTGTCCTAGCCATGCCTAATACGACATGGCCAAGATGGGTGAGTGTGTCTAGTTCTATTTAAATTTCTTTTTTTAAGGTGGAACATGGCCATGTTTAAGCTGTCCTGGCCATGTCTCTTGAATTTCTCCTTGGACGTGGCTAAGCTTTCAACAATAAAGTTGCACATTTGATTGATCTTTTCTCATGAGCTCTCCTTGCTTCAACCTAAAATATAAAACCTAACAATAAACTTTAATAAACTATTTAGAAAACAACTAAAAAGCAAACACAAATACCCTAAAAACACATATAAATAGTATCATAAAAGTTACCCCTCACTTAATTCTTTGCTTATCCCCAAGCAAAGTTAAATTAAACAAAACCAAACAAGAAGGAATTTATCAAACTCAAGAATTATAAGATATCATCAATAATTCCCTTTTTATAATGTTCACACTCATTGTCAATCCAAATAAAATCAATATTCAAGCAATTCAATGGCCTTCCAATACATCCCAAAACATCACTCCCTCACAAAGTCTCTTAAGTATTTGATCAGGGTAGTGTTTGTACTCTCAACATTCGATGAAAGAATATCTCAGTAGGCTTACTTATCAATCAAACATCCATGACCTAATTACAATCAAACATCCATGACCTAATTACAATCAAACATCAATCATAAGGTCTTTCATTTAGTTGTCATGGGGCTAAGGTGAAGGAATGACATTAGGAATATGAGCATATTCATTAAGTTCAAGAGCACTTCAAGAATGAAGTAACCGATCATACGTATAACCCAATAATCTCAAAACATCTACTCACTTAGCACTTGACTCTAAAATACCCTTTATTGGAATCCTCTTATTTTATTGGAAAGATCATACCCAAGCTTATTCCAACCTTAGCCATGAGAACAATAATTTCTAATTTTTCCTTCTTTTTTTTCTTTTTTTTCTTTTATTCTTTTTTTAATAAAATAGGATTTTGAATTAATTTCTATTTTTAGATTTAATATAACAATAATATAAGGAAGAAGAAGATCTAATAAAGAAATACAAAAATTACAAAGTGTTTATTTGCAACTTTTTAACCTACTAAATTTAACCCCACACTTTAATTTGCACAAAAACTGTAATATCCCCTGACAATTCTTATTAGAACTATCAGAGAATGTTACTCAATATGCTATCAGTACTCTAATCATTTCATCGGCAAAGATTCCTTTCAAAGTGTTACTAATAAAAATTTTCAAATAATAATATAATTTGTATAATATAACACTTATAAATTCAACATTTAAACCAATCTCCAATATATCCAATAATCCAGATAACCATCATAAGTTAAAATCAAATAAATATATAATACATTGCTTTACTTGATAATCATTCACTAGAATCTCAAACTTCGTCCTTTAAATACATATTTTCCTTTCATATTTACAAATTTATACAATCTCTCAAATAGCCAAATTAAATTTGTATATATATATACATTTCATAACTTATGAGTACAATATACAAAAGATCTATATATATACTGTAGAAATTTCTGATATCCTTAATTTCACTGCTTAACTTACTCTGATAATGTGATTCCTACGTGTCAAAAAATAATTCTAACATGCTAAACAAAACTTAGTAGTGCTTATATAAGCATATTTTATCACTTAATATTAAAGAAAAAATACTTATAGAAATATAGTAATAGCACTCAGTTTTAAGAAATATTTCAATATATTAACTATTTTCAATAACAAACCAACATAATATTTTGATTACACAAAATAATAACTTTAATTTTATAAAAGGCATCATGCTATACTATACTTTCGGTATTGCAACTTTTCTCTTTATGAATCATTTTATTTAAGACTTACTTTCTCATTTGTTAACATTGCTCATAATACGCTTATTTTGTTTTTCAGTAAGTCTTACTTTTCAGTTTTACATATAGGATAATTTCATTCAATCTATAATTTTTGGCACTTAAATTTAGTACTATAATTTGGAGCACTTTGTATCTTATATCATTATATACACTTTTAATCATTATAACATTTAAAAAGTTATTAATCAATTCAATAACTTGAATATAACATTTGTATTCTGTGCATTAGAACTTTCACTTGAAAATATTAATATATACATTACCAATCACTATCACATTGTAACACAGTAAGTTGATTTTAAGTAATTGACTTGTATTATTATTTTGCATTTCTTCCATTATTCATAACATCATATTCACATATATTCTCAAAATAGATAACTTCATTAAATATGCCCATATATACTGAACTCAGATTATAGGTTTGGATAACAGGTTAGTGTAGCAATTTTAATACCAAATCTCAAGAATATATAATGGCAATTATGCCCACTGTCACTGATGACACAATGTGTCTATTAATGGCATGAGGTTTCCACTATCACTATGGCTATCCTCCCTCTGGCTAACCATTTAATCCAATGCTAGATCTAAAATAAGTATATTTTGGACAATTCATTAGTTTTTAACTAACATTAAATTATGTATAGCACTTCAATGGAACAATTCTTTGATCAATACTTAGTATCACACATTTATCATATATTCAAAATAAATTTGTTACACTACTTGTTAGGGTTGATTTCAATAATCCTTTACACTTTAAGACTTTATAATCCTTTAGGCCCAAATCATGGAGGAAAAACAAGAAAAAGAGCTATTTTGGGCAAATTTCTTCAAGTGTCACGCCCAACAATATAGGCGTGTCAATGAACGTGTCATTTACCCACTTTATAGAAGCTTTGACATGCCCAACATCATGGGCATGTCACTGCCCATGTCACTACGCCTGCATTAGAGAAGCTTTAACACGCCTAATGACATGAACGTGTCATTAGCTGTGACATTAATCTTGTATTACAATAGCTACGACATGTCCAACGACACGGGCATATCACTAGCCGTGTCATTTATCTTTCATCACAGTAGCTATGACACGCTCAATGACACGAGCATATTACTAGTCGTGTCTCCAATATTGAAACACATCATTGACATGCCCAGTGACATGGCCATGTCACTAGCTGTGTCAGGCAAAATTATGTGTTTCGTACACTTAACCACTCAAACACAATATACTTAAGATCTATGATAAAAATGAATCAAAAACTGATTTCTTTGACATAAAAAGAGTCTATATCAAATACTTTACTCAAACATCAATTAATCAATCTTTAATCATCACTGTTGGCTAAAAACAACATCAAACCACTCAACTCTTATTAATGATTGAATTAAGAATCATACTAATTACTACAAGTTCCTTTAACTCATTTTTCACTCATTAATCCATTTTACCAATACTTTTCAGTAATAATTCATTATAGATGACTCAATCAACTAATTCAAACATTAAAATTCATAGAAATTTAAATATTTATAAATTAAATCACAAAAGCACACACCTCTTTCAAAATCACTCTTCTTCTCTCTTTTTTCTCTTTTTCTTTGATCACTTGTTGATAATCTCCCCTTTTCTAGCTTATTCTTCTAAAAATCCATAACTAGATGTGATTTTCTCTTAAATTTTAGCTGAATTTTTGAAAAGACGGTGAAATGAGGAGCTTTGGTGGTGTTGGTGATGATGAACATGGAAAGAAGAAGAGAGAAGTAGAAATAAACTTCTACATACTCACATACCTGTCAACTATATATATTTATAGTTTAATATAGTGTGGCCAATCTCATCTTAGCTATGGTGCACCCTTTTTCTTATCCTTTGATTCTAATTTAATTTTTAGTATGGTAAAACCATAAAAATACATAATTTCTTCAGTAAATTTTTAAGATTCACTATTTACATTACTTATCCATACCACTTATTTCACAATTCACTATCAATTATCAATATTAAATTAAAAGTTTAGTATTTAAAATTTTAAACATTACAATTCTCCCCCACTAAAGAAATTTCATCCTCGAAATTTACCTGTAATGGTAATAAGCCATTTAATTTATAATTAATCTTAAATCTTACATAAAATCAATTATTTTATTAATTGACAACTTTTATTTATTATTTTTTATGTCTGATATTACTCAATGTAACACTTTCAGAATAATCTTATTATAGAATTACAGAAGATTCAGCTCTACACACTTGTACTATTCAAGTTCAATTTAGTAATTGCTTTTAATTATCTTTATTTTTTTAAATATAATTTGTGTCATTACATTCCACTGTTATATATATATATATATCTCTTTCTTTTCCTTATATACTGAACTTTAAATCCTAGTTCCGAATAGCGGGTCACTGATGGCAAGAAAATGTCCACTATAACGATATGGCCGAAGGCTCACTATGGCACGAATGCCTACTGTAATGATATGGCTAAAGACCCACTATGGCACGAATACCCACTATAAAAATAATGGGATCAGAGATCCTCTATGACGCAAAGCGTCCACTGTTGGCATAAAAATCAGTATCTCTGGGACATAAAATGTGTTCTCTATGGCACATAGTGTCCACTGTCACTATAGCATAAAATGCTCACTGTCACTTTGGATATTCACCCTTTAGCTAATTCGAAAACTAGATTTAATATTAGTATAATTGGAAAATACATTTATTTCACTGTTTCAAATTATTTTCAATCATAATATCTTTCATATCACTTCCATGTTTCCACTGTAATAATGAAATCTAAATATATTTTCACTCTTACTTAAATTCTTTTCTTAACATATTAAGAATTCACAACTATTCTTTCACTTTAATAGTATATGTACATATATAATGTATTCACTATGTTTAATACACACACACACACACACACACATATATATATATATATATATTTCTAACTTGATCCACAATACATCATTTCACTAGAAGGGTTAAATTACCTTCAAATCTCACTACATTCCTTTCTTTTCACATTATCAATTCCTTTCTTTTTATTGTAATAATTAGTATTAGTTAACTCTTTAACACTTCTATATATAATCTATAACTTGTCTTCAATCATCAAATAATGTTACTATCAAGTATTCTATAAGTACACAATATGTAAATCTCACATTCTTACTTTCATTACTCAATCAATTCATATATACACCTCTTTGTTTTCTTTATCTTTTCTCTAACCTTACACTTATTTCAAATATCTAATTACATTTATCCATGCTTTCCTCAAGTTTTCTTCACATCTAAGTTTCATCATTTAATGGATTGATTTCATTTCAATCTTATAAGCAATCTTTCATCAATTATAATTGTTTCCAAGATGTATTCAATAATTCACTGCTAATTCCACCCATAAACCCTACTTTGTGAAGGTATAAGAAGGTAGAAATATGCATGGGCAAATGCATGACCGTGCAAGTGATCATGCAGATCATTGCTTGAATTATTTTAAAAAATTTGAAGAACATAAGTATGCATAGTCAGATGCATGACCATGTGAATGGTCATACACGTCTCTACTAAAATCTTCTTTCAAAGTTTTAAGGGCACAAATATATGCATGTCCATATGAATGATCATGCGCCTCACTGTTGGGATTTCTTCTCAAAGTTTGAAGAATAGAAATTTGCACAAGCATACGTATGATTGTACAAATGATCATGTGTATCTCTGCTAGAATTTCTTTTCATGATTTAATCAAGAAGTTATCAATAATTCAACTCAAACAAATTAAGGAAACAAGATCTAACCCTTCAAAGCATAATCAAATTCAAATCCAAACTTCCATAACCCTAAAGTCTTTCAAAATCTTATTTTCTTCCACAATATTATATCAACTCATAAATGATGCAATGATGAATTTAATCATTGTTTTAGTTAATAATCAATAAATACACATTTACATTTTGCAAGAATAACTTTACTATCATAAAAGTAAGGTTTTATACTCATATTTTTCACAATTATTCAATACACCATATCTTTCACAAGTAATGTTGTTTTATCAATTCATAAATCTCTTTACATAATAAAAATCAAGATCATTTCAATAAATAGCAAAATAAGTATTATACAAGCACTAACCTCTTTAAAAATACTCTTTCATCACTTTTCCTTGCAATCTTTTATTTTGATGATGTTTTAGAAGACAATAGAAGACACTAGAAATCTTTAAAAAGGCTTTAGGACTTTTATCCAATACACTCACTTATACAATAGTTTCAATGCATTCACTTTCTTTAATTAACTATTACTCCAATTTTTAACGTCGAAAGATTATAAAAACAATTACTTTAGACACTTTAGAAGCCCTATTATCCACATTTCACATCTAAATTACAGCTCGAATTCATTTCGGGCTATAAGAGTATTTTTATAATTTCTTACCTCTTTAAAATCTTTTCAAAAAATACGGATATTATCCATACTTGGATTTAATATTACTCTTATTAAGGCTTATTTAACCTTATTACTATCAGTTCTAAATGCTCAAGCTACATATAATATCATAATCAATCTAATTTACACTCATATATTCACTTAATGCAGAAAATCAATACTTAAAATTTTAGAGTATGACAATTCTCATTCTTGAAATTTATCTATCTGTCATAATTCATTCATCAGATTTCAATAAATTATTACACTTTCACTGTGTTACTTTGATATATCTTTTTAACTACTCATATCTTGTTTTCTTTTCATATCATTCTTTTTCACAAATAGATCTAGTGCACTCCAAACAATACACTATGAATTCTCAATCAATTCTTAGAAAATATTCTACTACCATAAACACATGAAATATCAATTGTATCAAACACATACCCACTTATTCGTTTCACATAACTTAGACAATTGCATTTCACTTCTCTCATAACTCCACATGTCAGAAATGCCTAAACCATGTTATGATACCACTAAATATAACATCCCCTGACAATTCTCATTAGAACTATCAGAGAATATTACTCAATATGCTGTCAGTACTCTAATCATTTCATTGGCAAAGATTCCTTTCAAAGTGTTACTAACAAAAATTTTCAAATAATAATACAATCTGTATAATATAACACTTATAAATCCAACATTTAAACCAATCTCCAATATATCCAATAATCCAAATACTAATATAAATCAGATAACCATCATAAGTTTGTCAAATCAAATAAATATATAATACATTACTTTATTTGATAATCATTCACTAGAATCTCAAACTTCGTCCTCTAAATATATATATTCCTTTCATATTTACAAATTTGTACAATCTCTCAAATAGACAAAATAAATTTGTATATGTATATTTCATAACTTATGAGTACAATATACAAAAGATCTCTATATGTACTATAGATAATTTTTGAGATCCTTAATTTCACTGCTTAACTTGCTCTGATGACATGATATCTATGTGTCAAAAAATAATTCTAACACTCTAAGCAAAGCTTAGTGGTGTTAATATAAACATATTTTGATTACACTCAGTTTTATGAAAATATAGTAATAGCACTCAGTTTTAAGAAATATTTCAATATATTAATTGTTTTCAATAACAAACCAACATAATATTTTGATTACACAAAATAATAACTTTAACTTTATAAAAGTCATCATGCTATACTATACTTTTGATATTGTAATTTTTCTCTGTATGAATCATTTTATTTAATAGTTACTTTCTCATTTGTTAACATTGCTTATAATATGCTTATTTTGTTTTTCAGTAAGTCTTACTTTTCAGTTTCACATATAGGATGATTTCATTCAATCTATAATTTTTTGCACTTAAATTTATTACTATACTTTGGAGCACTTTGTATCTTATATCATTATATACACTTTCAATCATTATAACACTTAGAAAGTTTTTGATCAATTCAATAACTTGAGTATAACATTTGTATTCCGTGCATTAGAACTTTCACTTAAAAATATTAATATATACATTACCAACCACTTTCACATTGTAACATAGTAAGTCAAGTTTAAGTAATTGACTTATATTATTATTTTGTATTTCTTCCATTATTCATAACATTATATTCACATATATTTTCAATATAGATAACTTCATTAAATATGCCCATACATACTGAACTCAGATCATAGGTTTGGATAACAGGTTATTGTAGCAATTTTAATGTCAAATCTCAAGAATATATAATGGCAATTATGCCCACTGTCACTGATGACACAATGTGTTCATTAATGGCACGAGGTACCCACTATAACTATGGCTATCATCCCTCCGGCTAGCCATTTAATCCAAATCTAGATCTAAAATCAATATGTTTTGGGTAATTCATTGGTTTTAACTAACATTAAATTATGTATAACACTTTAATGAAACAATTATTTGATCAAAACTTAGTATCACACGTATTTATCATTTATTCAAAATAAATTTGTTTACACTACTTGTTAGGGTTAATTTCAATAATCCTTTACACTTTAAGACCTTAAAATCATTTAGGCCCAAATCATGGAGAAAAAAAAATAAGAAAAAGAGCTATTTTGGGCAAATTTCTTCAAGTGACACGCCTAACAATATGGGCGTGTCAATGAACGTGTCATTTACCCACTTTACAGAAGCTTTGACACGTTCAACGATATGGGTGTGTCACTTCCCGTGTCACTACTCCTGCATTATAGAAGCTTTGACACACCTAATGACACGGGCGTGTCATTGACCATGTCATCATTCTTGTATTACAGTGGCTATGCACTCTAGCGACATGGGCATGTCACTAGCCGTGTCATTTATCATTCGTCACAGTAGCTATGACACACCCAATGACACATGAGTGTTACTGGCCATGTCTCCAATATTGAAACACAACATTATTGACAAGCCTAGTGATATGGCCGTGTCAGGCAAAATTTTGTGTTTCATACATTCAACCACTTGAACATAATATACTCAAGATCTATGATAAAAATGAATCAAAAACGGGTTTCTTTGACATAGAAAGAGTCTATATCAAATACTTTACTCAAACATCAATTAATCAATCTTTAACCATCACTCACGGCTAAAAAAAATATCAAACCACTCAATGGCTAAAAATACTCTTATAATGATTGAATTAAGAATCATACCCATCACTACAAATTCCTTTAACTCATTTTCACTTATCAATCCATTTAACTAATACTTTTCAGTAATAATTCATTATAGATGACTTAATCAACTAATTTAAAAATTAAAATTCATAGAAATTCAAATATTTGTAAATTAAATTACAAAAGAACATACCTCTTTCAAAATCACTCTTCTTCTCTCTTTTCCCTCTTTTTCTTTGATCACTTGATGATAATCTCCCCTTTTCTAGCTTATTTTTCTAAAAATTCATAACTAAATGTGATTTTCTCTTAAATTTTAGCTGAATTTTTTAAAAGAAAGTGAAAGGAGGAGCTTTGGTGGTGTTGGTGATGATGAACGTGGAAAGAAGAAGTAGAAAGAAACTTCTACATACTCACATATCTGTCAACTATATATATATAGTTTAATATAGTGTGGCCAATCTAATCTTAGCTATGGTATACTCTCTTTCTTATCCTTTGATTCTAATTTGATTTTTAGTCTCGTAAAATCATAAAAATACATAATTTCTTCAGTAAATTTTTAAGATCCACTATTTACATCACTTATCCATACCACTTATATCACAATTCACTATCAATTATCAATATTAAATTAAAAGTTTAGTATTTAAAATTTTAAACATTACAACAACTTCAATTACTAAATTTTTAAAATGCTCTTGCTCCTAATGAAAGGACAAGAAATGGAACAAAATAGTTCACGGCTAATGTTATTGTGTAAAAGAAAGAAATGAAAAAATGAAATAGGCTAAAAATTGGCTAACTAAAGACATATTCAAGGTTGGCCTTTTAAGCTAAATGGTATTCCTAAATGCCTTAATCATGTTGATGCCTAATTGAAATTTTCACATGGTCTGAAAATGCATATCTAAGTAAGTTCTAGCAATATATCAATCAAGGATTCTCACACACAAAAATAATAAGTTGGCATTCAACTTAAATGGCTGAAATTCTCACAATTTAAAGGTAATGCCAAGAATGACCATCAAAGTTGACAATAAGTATCAATTCTATTCAATTCTCAAATTCATGCTTCAAAAATTTTAAAGGTCACATATCAAAAATCTTATAACCATTGAGTTTTTCAAAAATCATTTATTCAAAGAAAAACATTACATTACTAAAATGTAAACCAAGAATAAGTTAAAAGTAAAAACTTTGCATCCCACACTAGTTGTCCCCAATGTGAGCATGCATAAATTTAAAGAGAAGGAGTTCAGATGAAACCTTATTTTCACCGTTGCCATATGTGATATAAGGTGCTACTTCAATCCTTAATGAATTTGTCACCCATGTCCAAAAAGATGGATAACATACAACTTCGAAAGGTATCCAGTGTATTGCAAATCCTAAATAGCATCATTTGGAAAGCAAATGTCCCAAAGGGACATGTGAAGATCATCTTAGGATGATCTTTTGGTGCTATAGGAACTTGGTAATAACATTTTTCATTATGCAACATGGTTATATCCATTTTCTGCTATTCCTTACCACTAAGAGTAGAAGAGATGATCATTGGTTGTATACTGTTCTCCTCAAGGAAAACATATTTGAAATTCTTTGGGATATCTTTAAGTTCCACTAAGTTTGGTTGAATCTCTTCTTCATCTACTTTAACAATCTCAAGTCCCCTCTCATCAACCCCACTATCTAAAATTAACTTGCACTTCTCAATTTCTAACTTGGACATTTCAAGCTCTTCTTCTAAGGTTAAGGCCATCACAAGTTTATCTTCACTACCTTCTTTGGAGAGCATGTCATATATTTCAGAAAATTGCTTATCTTGCTTCTCATCTTTCAATCTACTTGGGAACAGAATTGGTAGCCTATAAGGATTGAGAGGCTTATGAAATTTTGGTGAGGTTGATGCCTCCAAATTGTCCTCATTCTTTGATTGACTTGGTTTCTCTTGTTGGGTCGTATCTCCTCACCATTTCCTTATTAATTAGTACCTGCATCAAGAGAATCACCAACTTTTTTATCTATTACCTTTCCACTCCTCAAAATTGTGATCACAATGGCTTACTCTAGTTGGCTAGGAAATTTTACTCTTTGGTGTGCTTGGAGTTGATTTGCCAATTGCCCAACTTGAGTTTCCACCTTCATTAATGATGCCTCCAAAAAATCAAATCTCCTGTTGTTCACCTCCTAATTTTAAGTGCTAATTTGAATAAAAGTATTCAAATTATCTTCCGGTGTGGTTATCTTCAGTTGGTCTTGATTTGAAGATTGTTGTTAAAACTTAGAGCCTCTTTAATAAGGTTAAAAGGATTAGAGAGGTTGAATTTGATGTTGAATTTTCCAAGAAAAGTTTGGATAGCTTCTCCAACCTAGATCAAAAGAGTTAGAAAATGGATCATCTCTTCCCCTTTGTTGGAAGCCCTCTAAGGCATTCACTTGCTCTTTCCCCTCTTGATATTGTTTAAAGCTTATTTAACACATATTTGCACCATGTTCTATAATGCACATTATCCATATATCTTTTGGCTTGACATTGGTAGCCTTCCCTTTGAATTTAGCATCTTAACCTGCCTTGTTAATACTGCTATTTGCCTTGCCATTTTAGAATTTGATTTCACCTCATAAACTTCCTCATGCCTTTTTCCTATACTCTTCTGTTGTGAATTTTCTCTCAGCATCTCAAACAACCGTACAGTTTCAGTAGCTATTCTTTCACCCATTGCACCTCCAGCTGCATTGTCCACTGAATTCTGACTTTGTTGTGTGAGTCCATCATAGAAGAATTGATAAAGCAACAACTATGGATAATAATGATGAGGCCATTGGAATAACAAGGATTTAAAGTGATCCCATGCCTCATGAAATGGCTCACCATCCAGTTGAGTAAATGTTGCAATTTTTCTCAGAAGCTCCTTTGTCTTCTGATGTGAATAGAACTTAGTCATGAACTTATTATAAACTTTAGTCAATATAGTCAATGAATTCTCTGCTAGGGTCATCAACCATGCATTTGCCTTATCCTTCAAAGTGTAAGGAAAATATTGCATCTTAAGCTCATCCTCCGTCAATGCTTGAAATGGAAATGTGTGCAAGGTTGAATAAAAATCACGAATGAAATTGAGAGAGTCTTTTCGACATTTTGTGAAAAGAGGGCAGCATACTATAATGAGTATTTTTCAATTCATAATTCCTTGCTGCATTACTTAACCATATGCAAGAAGTGGTTACCCCAATAATTTGTCGAGCAAACTCCTTCATGGGAAGTTCTTCTATGTCACCCATCTCTATTTCTATTTCTTCTTCGAATTGCTCTTCTACTTCTTCCTCTTCTTGTCCCAAGGGATCTATTCTTCCCATTCTAGGGAGTCTATGAATGTTGTCTACGAATGGAACAAGTTTGCCGCCTTAAGGCCTAAATTCTTACATAAAACACTTTCAATTCAAAGAGAATAATCAAACAATTTAAATTAAAAGAATCAAACTATTACTACTTAAACAACCTTCCCCAGCAATGGTGCCAAAAACTCATTGCGCTCTACTTAATACTACTAAAAGCTACACTCATAAGTATACGAGGATATTGTAGCAATGGTGATCGCCCCAAGGTCGTCTCACAAGGAAGGTGTTATTCGTAATAATTTAATTAAAATAAAATATTAAAATTTACATGTATGGTGTTGATATAGTGAAATGTGATTAAAGTCCAAAAGTAAAAACTAGTAGTATTTATACGAGATTAATTCGAATTCTTAGAATGGTACCTAGAGTTTGTAGATCAATTTAATTAAAGCTTAATTCTCAAATTATCTATTAATACAACCTTGTAATTTGATTTGTTTCTTTTGATTAATTAGCAATTATCAATTCATTAGTTCTCACATTTATGAATTAACAATAACCAATTGCTTCAAAATTGCAAATTAATTGAATCTCAGAACTTATATTTCTAATTTGTTCTTAGGGTAGTTGATTGCATAGTTCCAACATCAAATTTCACCTCTTGGTCCATCATTCAATATTAAGAGATCAATAGGTGGCCAATCTATCAACCTAACATATAATCCAATATAAACAACCACTAACAAGATATATTAATGGAAATATCAAATCAAGTTATTCAATCAAATCTACTACAACCCTAGGTATGGGTAATTTAGCTCATCATCATTTCAAAATAAACATTCATCTCAATATAAATCAAAATTATCCATTGAATATTAATGTCCATAACAAAACAATAATAATCTAGAAATGAATTAAATGAGAGAATAAGAAAAACCCCTTGAGATGTCAAGAGTTGAACTTCTTGTTCTTCCTCTAGCTCAACTTTAAATATGATCCCAAGCTCTCTTTAAACCTTCAATCAATTGTTCCACCCTTGAAAGATAAAATGAAAACTGTCTCAAGCCTCTAACTCTTCAATCAAAGCTTTCTCTAAACATTAACCTTCTTTAAGAGCTTGTTCACCCAAACACTATCCAAAAACATGAAAGTCACTTGCATATGGAAGAATATGAAGATGAAAGGAAAAAATAAAATTGTAGATGGTGATGAAGATGGTCTCTTCCAAAAACCAAGAAAAAGTTGAACGTGTCTCACCAAAAAAGGTGAATCCCCATTTCAAAATGAGCTCCCCCTCTATATTCATCTCTCTCCAATTATTTTTTTTAATTCTAAGACAAAAAGAATTCCCTTTTCTAACTCACCTCACTCTCATTTGTCCCATCTTTTTTATTCTTAAATCTTTCATCCCATAAAAACACCTCACTTTTCAATTATTTTAAAACAAAATTCCTCTTGTCTCCCACCTTTTCCCCTATCAGATCATGCAAATAATTTAAAGAGACCACACAAGACACAACCAAGTCATGAGTGACTTGGCCGTGTCACTCAACCTTCCATTGGACACGACCAAGTCATGAGACTGTGTCCCTTGCTGCCAAGTTCAAAAGTTTTACCTTCTTGAGTTGGACATGGCCAAGAACAAGTTGTCTTAGCCATGTGATGTGACACGGATGGGTAACACGGCCAAGACTCTTACCCTTGTTCAGTTCTGCCAAACTTGCATTTGTTTCTCTTCTTGCTTATGAGAGACATGAACAAGTAAGTCCTAGTACATCACACGGCCAAGATGGCTGCCTGTGTCTCCTTCTGCCTGTAAGTCTTCTCACTTAGATTGTTACATGGCCAAGATGGCTGCCTATGTCTCCTTTTGCTTGCAAGTCTTCTCACCTAGAATGTTACACGACCAAGATGGTGCTTATGTTCAATACTGCCTTGTCCTCTTGTTTCCATGGGTTGAGACACGGCTAAGGCTTGTGCCTATGTCTCATTCTGTCAAAATTTCCACATTCTTTAATGAGGGACATGGCCAGGACATGAGTGACATGGCTAAGACAATGTGTGACATGGCCATGACAATTTTGTCTTAGCCGTGTCTTATTATCTTCACATTAGACATGGCTAAGATGGGTGAACGTGTTAAGTACTACTTATATTTACACATGCTTTTCTTTTCTTAAGATGAAACACGGCTAAGAAAATGAGATATGGTCAGTGACATGGCCAAGATGAGTCTTGTTTATCCTGGCCATGTCTAATGCGACATGGCCAAGATGGGTCTTATCCTGGCCAAGTCTAATGTGACATGGCCAAGATGGGTGAGTGTGTCCAGGTCTATCTAAATTTCTTCTTTTGAGGTGGAACATGGCCATGTGTAAGCTGTCCTAGCCATGTCTCTTGAATTTCTCCTTGGACATGGCTAAGATTCCAGCAATAAACTTGCACATTTGATTGCTTTTTTTTCACAGGCTCTCCTTGCTTCAACCTAAAATACAAAATCTAACAATAAACTGAACTAAACTGTTTAGAAAATAACTAAAAAGTAGACACAAATACCGTAAAAGCACATATAAACAGAATCATAATAGAAAACTCTTGTTTGGAATGTGAGGGAAATTCTCAAACCTTGTAAAAGTTTGGTGTGAGCTTGTGAAAACACCAAGTTAGAGTTGAGTTTGTAAAAACTCAAGATTAGTGGAACCTTAACAAGTTGTTAAGGAAGTGGATGTAGGATTGAGGTAATCCAAACTACTATAAACTCCTTGTGTTCATTCTTCTATAATCTCCTCCTTTCTTTCTTTGATTTTAAAATTTTCAATTTTCTGCCACTTCTTCAAATCAACCAATTCAACCCCCATTTTGGTTGTTATTTTGGGACAACAATTGGTATCAGAGCCTCAAAATTTCAAAAAGCTTAACTGTGAAATTTGATCTAGAATGGAAACCACCTCTTCATCTACCTTAACTTCTTGTTCTCACTGAAATCTTAACTCTTATCTTAGACCCTACTTCGACGAAGTGGATTACTCTTGATGGAAATACAAGATGAATTTGTTTCTTGATAGTGAGGGAATTGAGCTTTGTAAATTTGTGAGAAAAGAGTGGAAATCTCCTGCTCATGAGGTTGATGGAGTTCAAGTACCTTTTCCTAGAGAAAAATGGATGGATTTGCAAAAAGAGCTTACTACAAGAATAATAGAGCATCCTCCATCTTGGTAAATTCAAATCTAGAGAAGAAGTTGGAAGAATCCAACATCTTACTTGTGCACATAGCATTTGGAAAACTCTTGAGAATTATCATGAGGGTACTATCTAAGTGAGATTCACTAAAACCCAAATGCTTGTATATGAGTATGAACTCTTTAAGATGAAGCCCAATAAAATGTCACCGAAATGACAAATTGGTTACTTGCTATTGTCAACGACTTGAAAAAATATGAAAAAATATATGATCAAGGTGATGTCAATAGCAAAATATTGAGGGCACTAAGAACCAAGAAGAACTTTGAATCAAAAGTCTCTTTATTTGAAGAAGCTCATGATCTTAGTACTCAAAGAACCAATGAGCTATTTGGCAAGCTCCTCACCTTTGAATTGCATACCGAGAAAGAAGATGATAAGGGAGAGAAGGATAAGAAGAAAGCCAAAGCTCTCAAAGTCACCAAAGAAGTTGGGAGCTCAAGTGAAGAAGATAGTAATGATGATGATGAAGAAATGGCCATGCTATCTAAAAGATTAAGTGAATGAAAAAGAAAGAGGAGATTGTAAGCAAAAGATAATTCCTCCAAATTCTCTTTCAAAGATAAGGAGAAGAAGAATGAAGTAAAATGTTATGAATGTTGCAAACCCAGTCACATCAAAATGGATTGCTTCAAAATCAATAACAAGAAGAAATGGGATAAGGAGAAGAAGAAATCTGTCAAAGCCACATAGGATGATGACTCTTCAAGTGAAGAAGAAGAGAAGGAAGAATAAGGAATTGCAAATCTTTGTCTTATGGCTATTAGAGATGATGATGATCACATCAATGAGGTATGCCTAAAGTCTACTATCAATGAAAGTGTTTGGCTTGTAGATAGTGGATGCTTAAGGCACATGACAAATGATGAAATTTTTTTTATAACACTCGCTTACAAGCAAGGAGGTTGTGAGCAGGGATTTTCGCCCCCACTCCCATGTGGAATGGTTCTTGCAACTTTGGCACTGTTTTTAGGGCTTTAGAGAACATGGGCCTAAACTCGGAGAAAATGGAGTAGCCACCCGGATGGGCCGGGAAAAATAAAGGGGTGGATGACTCAATTCCTAAGGAATTTTCAACCTCCTAATGGTTCAAAAAGTTGGATATGTATGGAAAAAGTGAGAATGACCCGCACACCCATAACGCTTAGTTCATTGGAACTGACCTCTTTTTCAAGTCTAAATATTATTAAATTCTTAACTTATTAAAATATCATCTATACTACATACACATTAAAGTAAATAAATATTCATTGTATTGAAATCAAAGAAAGTTCAAACAAATAAATAAAATGGACACCCATACAAAACGAAAATATGCCCCTTACAATAATGTCCAATGTCCAAAGTAAAAGTAAATTAAAATAGGACACCTATCAATTGGTAGAAATATGTCCCTTAAAATTATCCCAAAGTATTTAAAAAAATTAAACTACAGAAAATAAATAAATTAAACAAATAAGGCACCCACGAGTGGAAACATGCCTTTTATAGGTTTATTAAAAATACAATCAATAAATACTTAATAATCATCCATGGTAAATCAAGTAATCTAATAAATAACCAATCATTGCATAAATAATTATAAATTAGGGCTAAACTAATAAAATTAAAATTAATTATAGAAATTATAATTTACAAATAGATATCAATATTAACCCATTAATAAAATATAGGGTGTGATGACAAGGACATTGCCCCTTGCGGGCAGCGCCCCCAAAAAGTAAATGATTTAAATGATAGGGTTTGTTGGGAAATTAGGGTTTCTATCTAAATTAGGGCTTTATATTTATACAAATCAGGGTTTTTCCTAAACTAGGGTCTTAAGGTAAAAATTAGGGTTTTAATCTTTGAAACTTAGGGTTTTGGATTAGGGTTTTTGGAAACAGTGTTAGGTATTTTAGGATTAATGTTAGTATTTGGGATTAAGATTTTAGGGTTTTGGTTTTTAAAGATTGCAGTTTTGGAAACTAGGGTTTAGAATAACGGTTCAAATAATTAACATGAATTATAAATTAAAATTCACTACTGCCCGATGATATATAACGTTTAATGTTTGGATCATATAATTTATGATAAGCTTACTATGTTTAGGGTTTATGCAAGATTACAACCTAGGTTACTTAGCTACTAGAATAAATAATACTTTTAATGCTTAACGAAAAACATAGCTACTGGATTAACATAACTTATCAAAACGTTTATTGCTTAAGGAAAACATATAATTGTTGGATGCTTTAAGTGAATGAAATTTAGAAAAATAAAGGCTGCATCGGAGGGTCTACCAAATATTGATACACTGGAACAAGCTTGCTACTGCCTGCCTTTGGTGAGTTTTGGTTGGAGGCTTTAATGCAATTCGAGGACAGTTATTTTACCTCTCCCCTTTTATTGCTGTCTATTCCTTATGCTTTTCTTTTGATTCTTTGTTTATTGCTTTTTTGTTCTTGAGATTTCTTTGCTACTAAGTTTTTTTTAATAATAATTGCTGCCTCTTTGTCTTCCCCTTTGCTCTTAATTATTGCTTTGTATTTATAATGTTCAATTAGGATTAATTTAAGTAATAGTCCTTAGATTACTCGGATAATTGGCCATGGTTTCAATTTTGGTGCAATTAGGAGATCAATGCAAGTTGGCCAAGCCAGGGCTAGGACCATGTCGAATTAGTGGCAACCAATTCGACATGGAACCATCCATGTCGAATTGGTGGACACCCAATTCGATATGGGACAACCCATATCAAATTGGGGCTTCAATTAGATATGGGACCAACCAGGGGACTCTATCAAATTAGGGCAATCCTAATTTGAAATAGAGCTTGTCCATGTCGAATTAGGATTGCCAATTTGATATGGACTTTGATTCCATGTCGGATTAGGATTTTTTTAGTTCGACATGGTCTTGGTTTGCCTCAAATTAAATTGGTTTTAATCCAACATACTCACGGTTTGTCTCGAATTAAAAATAGTCTAATTCAATATGCCTTAGGAAACCCTTTCTAAATAGGAAGTTAAAGACTCGGTTACAAGATTTTAACTTAATATATTCTTCTATAAATACGACAGTAACATCTTCATTAACATAGAGCAAAGAAGCAATTAAAAGAGATTGTCAAATAGAAAAAATAAGCCATCAAGCATAGAGAAGATTATAAACCAGAAGGTAGTAGCATGCTATCTTCACTTTATTCAAATGAGATTTTACAACCGGTGCAAATATAAAGCTTGTATCAACGTGAAATATTAGAGGAACCAACGAACGGAGGTTTGCAATCCTTTATTTAATCCATTTTAGATTCACAGTAACTACATTATTATTTATTTTGTTGAATGCTTTTTTTTTTTGTTAATTATTGTATTTTCATAAAACATTCAGTAATAATTAGTTTATGTCCAGTTAACTTCTTTATCCATGAAAGTTTGCTCAACCCTAATTTAAATATCATAGTAGCTTCTTAATCTCACAATAACAGTAATAATCTGTCACATAAAATATTAATTTGAATTAAATGCTCAGTGGCTCAAAGCTTATAAATATAGTTACAGTAGCTTTGTTTTTTAAATGTAATTACAGTAGCTTTGTTTCCCTAAAACCAAAATAGCAACCTCATCTTCCTAAAACCCTAAATTTGTTTTTATAAAATCTTAAAATCCTAATCTATTATTTTCTAAACCTTAAAAACCAAAAACCCTTATTTTGTAAAAACCCTAATTGTATTTTTCTAAACCCTAATTCATAAAACCCTAGTTTGTACATCTATTGTTTAACATAATATTTAAATGTAGACTTAATTATTAACGCATGTTCATTTATTGCATGTCTTGATGGATGATTTATTTTACCTGATTTTATGATGGATGGTTTACTTTTATGATGAATGGTTGAATATCTTTTATTGGTTTATTTTAGCTTCAATGATGTAAAAGGTATGTTTCCACTTTATAGATACTTCATTAGTTAAGTTTAATGTAATTTTATTTACTTTAAGTTTTAGATTAGTGTAAAGGGCATGTTTCCACCAAATGATGAGTGTCCTGTTTTATTTAGTTTTGGGATATTAGACAATTGTTGTAAAGGCATGTTTTCATCCTCAGATGGGTGCCTATTTTGATTGCTTTATTTTAAAAAAGGTGATGGATGATTATTTATTTTGATAATTGCATGTAATATGGATGATATTTCAATAATTTAAGAATTTAATAATATTTATACTTGAAAAGGAGGCCAGTTCTAATGAATCGGACATTATGGGGGTGCTGGGTCATTCTCACATTTCCCATGCATACCCAACTTTTTGAACCCATTAGGGAGTTAGGGATTCCTTAGGAATCGAGTCATCCACTCCTTTCTATTTTCTTGACCCGTCTAGGTAGCGACTCTATTTTCTCCGAGTTTAGGCCTGTGTTCTCTAAGGCCCTGAGCCTAACATTGTTGAAGTCGCAAGAACCATTTCACTTGGGAGTGTGGGCGAAAATCCCTGCTCACAAACTCAAAAAATGGATTTGGATTCTCAACATGAGACTGGATCTAAGTTCTAGACCTGATCTAGGACTTGGGATCTCTACCCGAGATTGAATTTGGGTTCTTAACTAGAGACTGTATTTGGGTTCTTGACCCTAGATTGGATTTGGGTTTCAACCCTAGATATTAGATTTGGGTTCTCGACCTGATACTGAATTTGGGTTCTGGACTTGATACTAGATTTGGATTCTCGACCCAAAATTGGATTTGTATTCTCGACTCTAGACTGAATTTGAATTCTCGATTCGATATTAGATTTGGGTTCTCGATCCTACACTGAATTTGGGTTATCTACCCAATACTAGATTTTGAGTTCTGGACCAGATACTAGTACTGGATTTGAGTTTTGGACCCGATACTAGATTTTGGCTCTCGACCAGATACTAGATTTGGGTTCTAGACCTGATACTAGATTTGGATTCTCGATCCAAAACTGAATTTTAGATTTTTGACCCAAAACTATATTTGAGTTCTCAACCCGATACTGGATTTGGGTTCTCGACCCGAGGCAGGATTTGACTGACCTTTTGTTTGTTGAGGGTTTTAGCTTTCTTCTAGCCAATAAATTTCAGCTCTTCTAGCTAATTGACCTTATGTTAGTTTAGAGTTATGACTTTCTTCTAGCTAGTTATTTTATTCTTCAATGGATCATGAGTCTTCACCCTTCAAAATGGATCTTCATCTTTATTTCATTAGTTTAGACCTAATTTTATAATTCTTTATATGTTTATGGATTGCAATTTCTTATTATTTGGAATTTTGAGATTGTAAAAGGCATGTTTCTATCTATAGTAGGTAGCTTAGTTTATTTAAATTATTTTTTTGTTATGTTGTTTATTTTAATTTTTGGACAATTATAAGGGACACGTTTTCACCTTTTAGTGGGTGTCCTATTTTATTTATATTTTGGATTTGGATATTAGAAGGGCATGTTTCCATCTAGTATAGGTGCCCATTTTATTCCTTTGATAAATGGTATAATGTTATATATTTTAATTGCTTTAATGTGAATAATGTTATAATAATTTAAGAATTTAATAATATCTGAACCTGAAAAAAGAGGTCGGTTCCAATGAACAGGTCGTTGTGGGGGTGTTGGGTCATTTGCACCTTTCCCATGCGTACCCAACTTTCCAAACCCAAGTAAGGTTTGAGATTCCTCAGGAATCTAGTCATCCACCCCTTTTTATCTTCCTGGCCCGTCCGGGTGATGGCTCCAAATTCTCTGGGTTTAGACATGTGTTCTCTAATGCCCAGAGCCTAATAGTGTTGAAATAGTAATAACCATTCCACCGAGAGCGGGGGGAAAAGATTCCCTTTCACAAATGCCAAATATGCTCAAATGCACTCCAAAAATCAAAGAATGTTGCACTAGTCAAATTCATTCTATCTATTTCCTCTGGTTCATACTATTGCATCAATTCTAAATAGAAAATTGATGCAATGGGGGTAGCTGTGAACCCCTAATTTTATACCTAATTTAGAAAATTAGAAAAATTAAAATTATAAAAAAATGCACATACATATTTTTGCATTAAAAAAAAGTGGTGAACACCACGCTAGGCCATCTACGTGGCCTATTCGCATCATACATGGCTCAGATTAATTTTTTGACTTATATAAATAGAAGTTGCCTCCTCTTGTTTGGGGATCCAAATTTTGAATGCCGAAACTCTGTCGAATTGTACCCACGATAAAAAAAGTCAATTAAACTATTCTATTTTCTTTTATTGCAATTAACTTTTTGCACCATCATTAATTAATTTCATTTAATTTTCCATGCATGTGGAGTTACAAAGCGACAAAGCCCTCCAATCATTAATCAAGAAAAAATGACTACCAAGGTATCATGTTCTTTTCTACCTCTATTTTCATTCGGTAATTAATTAACTAAAATTGGTTAATCAAAGCCCTTTGCAACCAAAGGGATGAACTACTTACAGCTCTGATTTGCATTCCAACGGGATAAGTAGACACACTTAGAATATTACTCCAAGTGGCAAGCCCATACCTAAACATCCAACTAGTCCTTTTATTTTAATTTTTTTATTATTTATTATTTTCATTATTACTATTATTATCATTTCTCCTTCCTCTTTTCTTGATATTTTGGGCCCTATTGCAAATTTAAAGAGTTTTACAACTTTCGTCATTATTGTTGTATCTGTCATTCTTTTTCTTTAATTAGTTAGTTAATTGAGGATTCATGCTCAACTTAGAACCCATAAGGGCTAGAGTTGAAGCTCCCCTAAAATTGTTATTTTTGGTGGAGATGTAATAATTATTTTTTGCACTGCATTTTGTAGATGTCATATTATTAAATGTCCATGTATCATAATAATGTCATTCATAATTAATTGTGGCATAAACCATGAAATACACATTTTTTTCTCAAATCCAAAAGGTTAAAATCAATCAAAGAGAAAATCTTTTATTGAAATAGGTTTAGAAAACTGAGCCTGGGACTTATCGTAATTAGTTTCAGACTAGTGTCTTTTTGGGTAAAAATTAATTTAATTTTCTCAAATAAAATAATCTAAGGTGGCGACTCTCCAACATTTATTTTTCAAAACAAAAGCCATCATCCATTTTTAAAATAAAAGGAGAGTTTCTTTTAAAATAAAAGAAACAAATCTTTTCAAATAAAAGACAAATTATAAACCCTTGCTCACCGAACCGACTGGAGACCGTACGCAGCGGTGCCATGTGAGACTTATGGAAAACAATTTAATTGTTAATAATTTTTTTGAGGAAATTTAATTGTTATCAATTAGTAATTTTATTTTCTACTTTTTAATTATACGGAATGAAAGTTCAAAAGAGGCTCATAGAGTTTGACATATCTTCACTTGTCCATCTTATTTTTTTTTTCCTATGCGTTGAAGTTATTTTACTTTGAATATGTAATAACTTATGCACTTTATTTGGAACTTATAATATTTTAATACTAGATGTTCGATATTTTTAATTTTATTATGTATGGTTTGTAATATGATATTGGAGTTTAGACTACAAAAATTAACTTTGCATTTTTTTATTACCATCAAATATAATCTCTGAATCTCCAGATCCGTTTTAAACTGGAATTGGTTCGTTGGAATCACATATTTGAAACAATACATTATGAATATTTTATATCTTTAGTTCAGTTATAGTTGCAATGATTTTAAAGTTACTAAACTTCAGTTTAGTTCCGGAGATTTTCAAATCTTTGTATTGTTTTGGACCATGCTCAGCCCTAGAAATAAAGAAGAGTTCGGTTGTTAATTAAAAAGTCAATAAACAATTCAATATTTTCTCTTTAGTCGATAGTTGGGTCCCCATATCATCCTAATACGTGATTGATGCAATAGTATGTTGTCTGTTAGATAAACTTAACTTTACAACAAAAGGAGAAAGAGAAAGAGCTGGAGCAAAGCTTTTATAAGGCATTTTCAATCAAATGATAAGATGTCATTAACATGTTGAGAATATATATATATATATATATTCAAATCACAAACTCCAATTAAATAATGAATTAAAGGGAGGAAATTGTCCCAATCTTTAATTTAAAAAAAAAGGAAGAAAAAAAAAGGATACATGGAGATTAATGGAAGTTTCTTTATTATTATCAACACAAAACAATAACAAAGTCTAATAGGACAATTTCTCTATCGTAGGTACTTTGTTTTAGTGTTCCTTTTCTTGCTAAATCATTCGAAACTTAGGGAATATCTCTTAAGTCTGAAACTTGTAGCCAAATAATCATATTTTAAAAATAGTTGCTACAATCTTCCTAGGCATAGAAACATCATTCACTTTGGTATTTGAGATTCTCTTTTAATTCACCTAGAACTAGTAGCAAAAGTATTCACGGTAACATTCGACAAATTTCACACACATATCCTGCAGCCTTAATTTCTTTTCTAGTAGTTAATCAAAAGAAATACAAAACTTCCCACACTTTGCCTTTAAATTCCTACAAAACTAAAGAGTAAGCCACATCTTCATATTCTTATGGAAAGAAATAAAGTAACAAAAAACAAGTAAATTTCCATATCATCAAGCAATACTCGCATGCTTGCTATCAACAATAAATCGACACATTTCCACGCTCTTATAGTTGGCACTTCAATTAACAAATTTTAGATTTTTGTTTCTCTTTTTTTCCATCACAATTCAGCATATACACAGTCAAACAATAGAGAAAAAAGGAACAACATGACTTTAAATAAGAGTTTATCAAGTTTCTGACAATAGAAAGGAAGTAAGACTGCTAATAGCAACCCTTTTACAATATTTATCAAGTAAGCTTTCAAACCAATTGCATTGTCAATTAATCGAGCTATCTACCCAGGTACCTCCCAATTAATAAAGGCACCTCAACTTTTATCCCTCGATCACCACACACAATATCTGCATTAGTATAACAGAAATCAAAATAACAAAAAATAAACCCAAAAAATAATTACAGATATAAAACAACATATGCAAAAAATTGAGATGGTGTTTGGTTCAAACTGTGGAATCAGAAATGGAATCGGAATAGGAATGAAACGGAATCATAATCGGAATGATTTTTTTTTTGTTTGGTTTACTTTGAAATTGGAATCGAAATCGAAATAATTATTTATTTTTTTATTATTTAAGAAATTTAGAGATATTATAATTAGAAAAATGAAAAATAGATTTATTATGTTTAATTTTAAAAATTCAAAAAAAAATTTTAATTTTATTAAGAAAATTTTATTTATTTAAAAATTCAGAGATATTTTAATTAGAAAAAATGATAAAAAAATATTAAATTGATTATATGGTATTTTAAAATTTTAAATTTATTTTTATTATGAGAAAAAGAAAAAAATATTTTATTTTATTAATTTATTCTAAAAATAAAAAAATATATATATTTTTTAATTTTTTTATTCTAGTCAGGAATCAAATCTGATTAATAGAGAAGTAGTAAGGAATCACTCATTTTCTTTTCTAGGATAATGTGATTTTCATTGTTTCCTCTATTTTATCCGACTAAACAATATCAATGAGAATAACCGATTATCATTCTTATTTTCACCCCCAATCAAACGTCCAATAAAAAAACAAAGATAAACCATAAAAAATAAAAAAATATATATTAAAAACTAACAAGAAGAATTACCTTCAACATAATACCTTCTTCAATAACAGAAGCCCTCTTTTTCATAACATTACAAATTTTACCCATTTCAATAGCAGTAAAAATATCAAGTTTATGATCAGAAGGACACTTCAAATTTTTAAGAATTTGAAAGGTTCATTTAGTGATTGGAGAATAACTAGAACAAGTAATAATTTATATATATATATATTCAGAAACCTAGAAACAATAAATTAAGGATTGTAAAAAAATGAATGTTGAAGAATGATTAAAGAAAACTTAATTTTGAGGAAAAAAAAAAAGAAATGGTTAAACATATAGTTATTTATCTATCATTAGCTAGCTGTGAGTAGTTAAAAGTTTGTTAGAGAAACTTTCTAGTAGGCTCAATCTGTTATGTTGAGTTTTATTGTTAGTTTTGCAGCTTTGTATATAGCTATTAGTTTTGTACATTCATGATTTCCTTACTTTTCTAAACAAAAACAAAAAAAAAATAACAAACATTGAATTTCTTCTAAAATGGACATAATGAAAAACTTGAACGACTTCTAAAATCGAGTAGAATAGATAACACACAGAAAGAACTTTAAAATGGAGTCAAACAATCTAAAAGTACATAAACAGTAAAAAGGAAAAAAATATATACAAAACACCGTACTATTGTAAATTAGAGAACATATAACTATTAAAAAAAGTTGAAACTGTATAAATATAATTTTGAAGAAAAATATAGTAATTCATATAATTTCCTAAAAAATTTAACATATGGTCAAGAGCTAAAAGGTACAAAGAAATTTTATTTTGCAGTATTAGGTCTCACTCTATTTAGACCCAAATTTATTTTAAAGTTGTTATTATTAGAGAAATTTAATTGGTTATTTCCTTTTTTTTCTCATTTTTACGAATTTCAACGGTATTTTTTATTTTATTTTTATTTATATTTTTTATTCATAATTTTTTTTACGTATTGGGTCTTTGTACGCGGCCTTTTCTTGCAATTGCAAGAGGTCGTTTTCACGACTCGAATCCGTGACCTCAGGTCACACGGCGACAACACTTACCGTTGCGCCAAAGCTCCCCTTTCCCGAACCCCGCTCATTGCGGGAGCATTCATACACTGGGCTGCCCTTTTTATTCATAATTTTTTTTTCATATTTTCAATATACACACAAAATACACAACATATATAAATATTTACAAAAGTTTACATAACATACATGCAACATTATACAATATTTACATAACAAAATTAATATTTTTTAAACTTTATTTTTTTATATATAATATGTACAATTTGTCTAAAATAAATTTAATGATTTATATTAATATATTTTTATATATTTTACTTTTTTATATTATTTTTATGAGTGTTATTTGTTATTTGTAATCAAAATTAAAATTGTTTCTTTATAAAAAATAATACAATTTATATGTTGAAAATATAATTTAAAATATTAAATTTTATTAGAATATATTTATTTAATAGTAAGTTTGAAAAGAAAAAGATGAAAATGAAGTAAAATATTGTTTGTAGTGAAAAATGAGGTATTTTTGGGAAAAAAAATTTTTTAGGGAAGAGTAAGATACTTTTGAAAATTTGACTCAACTATTTCAACTTCTTATCTCTCACTTCTCATTTGCCCTCCACATGTTGAGTCACTAACATGGAGTCTCCCTACATCTCAACTTCTCTAACTTCCAAATATAGTAATGCCTTTAAGTTGAAGATGCATGCTTCATACTCAGCTATGTTATTAGTGACTGAGAAATATAACTTCTTAATTAAGTGAATCCTTTCTCCCTCAAGTGATACCAAAATTACATCGATTCTAGTTCCATTCTGATTTACTGCATATTGAAGTACATCTACCATTTATGAACCCTTATTGCCCTTAGATATTCATCCGAAAATTCTAATTCTCATTCTTCATCATCCACTATGGATTATTTTGCTAAGAACTATGCTACTATCTGCCTTGTCACTACCTTCTTAGTCACATATTCAATGTCATGCTTCTATAGAATGACCATCCACTTTGCTACTTTTTCCAATAATAAGAGAACTAAATATAAATACTTCAAAGGACCAGACTTTGTAGCCACTATAACCTTATAGGACTAGAAATAATGTTCTAGCTTTTTTTTATTGCCCACATCATGGCTATACAAGTATTTTCCACTTTCATGTACTTCACTTCATACTCTATGAATCTCTTACTCAAGTAGGACACCGCATGTTCAATTCCTTTATCATCTTTTTGTGCCAATAATGCTTTTACTAATTCTTTCTCAATCACAATGTACAAAAACCTAAGATTTCCCATGTCTTCGAGGTTTTAAGATCAAGGGTGTCAACAAGTACTCCCTAATCTCTCAAAAGCTTCTTGGAATTCAGTTGTCCACTCCTTTAGCTAATTTTTCTCAACAACTTGAACATTGGTTCACAAGCTGAAGTAAGTTTGGCTATGAACCTTACTATGTATTGCAACATTCCTAGGAATTCTCTAATTTCGTTTTCTATTTTTGGAACTAGCATCTCTTGGATAACTTTAACCTTATCTGGGTCCACCTCAATCTCTCTATAGCTAACCATGTTGTAACACTCTAATATCATATGTACATATAATACGTATATCTGGTATATGTAAAATACATATATACAGTACTAGAATATCACAGTTTAATCTTACTAAAATTTATATAACTTAAGTATACCTTAATAAATAAACAAAAATATTTATTAGTAATTTATATTCTAAAAACACAAAATTTAATAAAAAAATCTCTAGAAAAAATTTTCAGAGTTTCGTCTGTATTTTAATCATTCCCAAAAATTCAAGTTTCTCAACCTACATAAAAAACACTCTTAAATATTTATTCCTCACATCCATTTTCTTTTTCATAAAGCCTAATGGCTTAATTTAACCAATATTTCACAAACATTTATATATCAA
The DNA here is from genome assembly GCA_947685225.1 of Garcia nutans. NCBI lineage: Eukaryota > Viridiplantae > Streptophyta > Magnoliopsida > Malpighiales > Euphorbiaceae > Garcia > Garcia nutans. Next base: position 20,711,198 of record CANTUV010000007.1, on the reverse strand, counting down.
TACATATATAAACTATATCTCACATAACCAACATAAAACCCAAAAACCCTTTCTAGTTTACATCAGGTACAAAATATTTAAAGTACAAAATATATACATGGACTGCAGAAGGCTCTAGTTCATGGTAGCTCGGTAAACTTCAAAAGCAAAATAATCACAATCTAGACTTGACTGGGTCTAGGGTTGCTTTTCAGATCCCCCGGATCAACCTTGTCACCTGCATCGCCTAATAATACATACTTTAGTTGAATTAAGAAATGATGTTAAACATATATAATGTCATATTTGCATCATGATGTAAATGTCAAATATTGTTTATCCATATTAAACATTCGCATATATTAGGCACAACCTCTTTATACAATTATCTAGTCCCAGACTCGTTGCCTTGGTCTATCATTAGTGTTTCACTCAGGCGTAGGCACATCTCTGTGACACCTAGTATCTCATCCTTTTTGGCGCATGGTATGCCAACATCCAAGTGCAATCTTCTGGCAACTAGACAATATATAAGGTACACATAATACATATTCATTTTTTAATATGTTTTCACATCCCGACTCATACCATGGTTTCCACAAATCATTATTATATATAATACAAATGTGGTTTACTTCCTCATGTTAGTGCATGACTTACACTCTACACATTTTGCACAAATATTTCATTTAGCCATTCTCAAATGGCTTATCATGTCATAATCAATACAAATCAAGCATTGTTACTTCAAACAATGACATATGCACAAGTATCATAACACATTTAACATATGTAATGTGTTATGCTAAAATTCAATACAATCACATACATTATGAATAAAGTATGTACTAACCTCTTTAAAGTAATAAATGGAGTTAAAACTCCACTCCACTTCCAACACACCCAAAAAGTCCTTCACCACTAGGTTGATGGAAATCCTATCTACTCAACACCTACAACCAATGTGAATGACAACCATACATTAGTATCACATTTTAAGGTGTTTCAACTATCAAACATCAATTAAAACCTAATTATACAATTTCCCTTTTCTTAGCCATAATGGTCTTTAACTTTACAAAACCATTCTCACTAATTCCAAATAGAGTTTTAAGCTCAAAAACATCTTTAACATTATATTTAACACATTAAAAGAATTAAAATACAAGGTATGACATTTTCCTCAAAATTCTAAAATTTAGCCCTATGCCACTCCAACTTTAGAACTTCACTCTAATCAATTCCAAATACTAATTTAAGTTCATTTCCACCATTAAAATCATTCAACTACCTGATTTAAATGATGAAACCAAATGAACAAGCAATCTTGAACAAAACCCTTTTCCAAAACCCTAAACCATACTACCTCTCTCAAATTTTATCAATATTCAAACCAATCAATCACCCAACCATAAAATCTTTGCCTACTTATCAAAATAACATGTTCAAAAAGCACTAATACAATTAAAAAACACTCCATAAAAATCCCATATCACATATAATCTAAATATTTAATAAAACTCAAAATTAAGGTATCACTTTAATCCTTTGAAATCCTTCCAAAAATGCTTGAATTGAAGAGCAAAAGCTTCCCTTTGGCTATGGTGTTCACGGGTTGGAGAGAAAGAAGAAGAGAAAAAGATGAGTTTAAAGATTTTTTTTGACTTTGCATTGTCTGCCCACTCTTCCATGTCGCCTCCTTAGTGGAATGGTTCCTCCAAAGAACTTTCACAAATGGCACCTTCTTATTTTTCAATTCCTTTACATCTCGTGCCAAAATTGTTACTGGTTTCTCATCATAAGTTAAATAATGATTTACCTCGATCAACTCCATTGATAAAACATGAGATGAATCCGATCTATACTTCCGAAGCATAGAGACATGGAAGATATTATGTATCCGATCAACTCGGGCAAAGCCAATCTATAGGCCACTAGTCCTACTCTTTCCAGTACTTCATAAGGTCTAATGAAATAAGGACTCAATTTCCATCTCCAGCTAAATCTCAAAACCTTCTTCCATGGAGACACTTTCAAGAACGCGTTATCTCTTACATTGAACTCTATATCTTTTTTCTTTAAATCTAAATAGGATTTCTGTCAGTCTGAAGCTACTTTCAACCGATCCCGAATCACCCTAACCTTATCTTTTATTTCTTTGATCAAATCGACACCTGCCAACTTGCTTTCACCAACGTCATCCCAATATAAAGGTGTCCTGCACTTCCTACCATACAAGGCCTCATATGGTGATATCCCAATGCTAGATTGCAAACTATTGTTATATGCAAACTCTACCAGAGGCAAATGCATATCCCAACTCCATGCAAACTCAATGATACAGCTCCTTCACATGTCCTCTAACAATTGTATAATTCTTTCAGACTGTCCATCTGTCTGCGGATGGAAAGCGATACTGAAATGCAATCGAGTACCAAGTGCACTTTGCTAACTCCTCCAAAATTTTGATGTAAATCTAGGATCTTGGTCTAAAACTATTGAAATTGGGACTCCATGTAACCTCACTATCTTATTGATATACAGCTCAGCCAGCCTATCAAGAGAGTAGTTTACTCTTACTGGAAGAAAGTGTGCTGACTTCGTCAATCTATCCACAATCACCCAGATTTCATCATGCTTCCTCTTGGTCAAAGGCAATCCAGCCACAAAGTCCATAGTTACATGCTCCCATTTTCCATTCAAGTACCGATAAAGGCTGCAACAATCCTAAAGGAACCTGATGTTCAGCCTTCACTCTCTGATAGGTGAGACATCTAGAAACAAACTTTGCTATGTCCCTCTTCATACTAGACCACCAATAATGTTTTTTCAAGTACTGATACATCTCGGTACTTCCAGGGTGCATAGCATATGAAGACAGGTGTGCTTCTTCTAAAATCCTCTTTCTCAAATCCACATCCTCAGGAACACACAATCTGTCTCTATACCATACACCACCATCATCTCTCACAAGAAAATCTCTACTCTCCCCTTTTTTGCAATCCTCTACAATCTTCTGGAGTTTCATATCTAATGTCTGCTCTTCTTTGATATGATCAATTAGTAATGACTTCACCTGCAACTAAGCCATAAGAGTACCATCATCACAAACCTCAAATCTGGCATGCAATGCTCTCAACTTAACAAGCAACACAAGAGCATAAGCAGTCAACCCTGCCACTAACTTCCTACTTAAGGCACCTGCAACTACAATTGCCTTGTTGGGGGTAGTAATTAATTAGACAGTCATAATCCTTTATCAATTCCAACCACCATCTTTGCCAAAGATTCAATTCTTTCTGAACACCCAAATATTTTAAACTCTTATGATTAGTGTAAATAAAACACTTCTATCCATACAAGTGGTGCCTCTAAATCTTTAATGCAAATACAATGGATGCCAACTCTAAATCATGAGTCAGATAGTTTAACTCATGAGGCTTTAACTATTTAGAAGCATATGCAATAACTCTACCTTCCTGCATCAACACACAACCCAAACCACTATGTGATGTATCACTATATATCACATATGGTTTGTCTTCTACAGGTAAAGTAAGAATTGGAGCTTAAGTCAACATGTCTCTCAACTGCTCAAAGCTCGCCTAACATCAATCTGTCCACACAAATTTCACATCCTTCCGAAGTAGTTTGGTGAGTGGCGAAGCTATCATGAAAAATCCCTTCACAAACTTACGGTAATAACCAGCCAATCCCAGAAAACTTTTAATCTTAGTCACATTCTTTGGTGTACTCCAATTTATAATTACCTCAACTTTACTTGGATCAACTTTTATACCCTCTACTAAAACAACATACCCGAGAAAAGTCACTTGATCCAACTAGAATTCACACTTGAACAACTTAGCATATAACTATTTCTCCCTCAAGGTTTGCAACATAATCCATAAATGTTTGTCATGCTCTTCTTTATTGTGAGAGTATACCGGGATATCATTAATGAACACCACTACAAACTGATCCAAGTATGATCTAAACATCTAATTCATATAATCCATGAATGCAGCGATGTATTTTTCAGCCCAAAAGGCATCACTAAAAACTCATAATGGCCATACCTTGTGTGGAACGTAGTCTTAGGCACATATGCATCTCTAAACTTCAACTGATGATACCCCAATCTCAAATCAATCTTGAAAAACATTACAGCTCCCTTAAACTGATCAAAGAGATCATCAATGCGAGGCAACATGTATTTATTCTTGATTGTCGCTTTATTCAACTACTGATAATCAATGCACAACCTTACAGTGTCATCCTTCTTCTTTGCAAATAATACTGGTGCTCCCCATGGTGAAATACTGGGGCGGATAAACCCTTTACCGATCAGCTCTTGCAACTACACCTTCAACTCCTTTAATTCAACAGATGCCATCCGATAAGAAATAATAAAGATGGAAGTGGTATCAGGCATCAAATTGATACCAAACTCCATCTCTCTCTTTAGAGGTAACCCTAGAAAATCATTAGGGAACACATCTAAAAACTCTACCACTGTAGGTATACTATCCTGGTATCTATAACATAAGCCAAATATGCCTCACACCCTTTCGAATCATCCTTTAGCTGATAAAGCTGAAACAAATATGGATACAAGGTGTCTTTGCTCACCAGATACCACAACATCTTTTTCATCACTTGTTTTCAGAGTAAGACATTTTTGCTGACAATCTACCACAACTCCATTTTTGGGTAACCAATCCATACCCAAAATCACATCATACTCCCTAAAGTAGCAGATCCCTATGTAACTGGGGTTGGAGTGCTAGCCATTGAAGTAGCAGATCCCTGACTCTGCCTCTGCTGCTGAGACCCCCTACCAGGTTGCCCCTGGCCTCTACCAGACCTCTGTGAAGAACTTCCTCTACCTCTCTTTGATGATGAAGACCTGCCTCAGTCTAAGGTCTCCTATCTCTATTTTCTGTTGTAGCAACAACGTAAGTCCCTACACCTTCTCTACACTTCTGGTAGCTACAACCAACTTAAAGAAATCTTCATACTACGATGCTGCCTAAACACATTATGGATGGCCTTAATCCCTCCTCAAATCTCCATCATCTGTCAAATTCTTCAGTCACAATCCCTCCTGCATACTTACTCAGTCTGATGAAATCTCTCTCATAGTCTGTCAATGTCTTTGATTCTTGCAATAAACCTAAAAATTCTTTCTTCTTAGCATCCTTATACTCCCGATGAGTATATTTCTTATCAAATTCCTGCATAAAATCATCATATGTCAACACTGGAGGATCATCTGTAGCATGGGGAACTGTCTTCCACCATTCGTAAGTGTCCACATGTAGAAGAGACTTGGCATAATCAAACTTTTCTTCTGCACTAGCCTGTAACTGGATAAATATCCTTTTGAACTCTATACAATCACTACTCCACTACAGTTGGATCTGTAGTACCAAAGAAATATGTAGCTCCAAATTTCCTTAGCTTATTATACTTTCTGGTCGGTAGCTGTTGCTGCAACGGTGGCTGGGTTGTGGCTACACCGGAGCCTATTGTAACAATTCCACCATAAGCCGCACCCACCCTGGTGGAACCTCCTTAATTGCTGATCTAGCTAGCAATGATGCCTCTCCAGCTATCTCTGCACCAGATCTAACATCACCCTCTTCAAGAGCAACACTGTCAGAGCTCCCCTCACTAGATTCATGCATCTGAGATGTCATGTCCGCTAATGTCTGTAAATACAGAAAGAACCACAACATCAGGGACTAGATAAAATGCTAATACAATGCATGTATGACATATTAAAATCACATTTAAAATTCTATTTCCTCTCTTAAAAAACCCACCTAGACCGAGAACCTCAAACTTAAAATAAATATAACACCCTAATATCCTATGTACGTATAATATGTGCACTCAGTATATATAAAATATGCATATATAGCACTAGAATGTCACAGTTTAATCTTACTAAAAGTTATATAACTTAAGTGTACCTTAATATATAAACAAAAATATTTATTAGTAATTTATATTCTAAATCATAAAATTTAATGAAAAATCTCTAGGAAAAATTTGCCAAAGTTTCGTCTGTGTTTTGAACATTCCCAAAAATTAAAGTTTCTCAACCTGCATAAAACATACTCCAAAATATTTATTCCTCACATCCATTTTTTTTTTCATAAAGCCTAATGGCTCAATTTAACCAATATTTCACAAAAATTTATATATCAATACATATATAAACTATATCTCACATAACTAACATAAAACCCAAAAACTCTTTCTGGTTTACAGCAGGTATATGTTTATAAATACAAGATACATACTTCCATAAAATTATTTAAAGTATAAAATATATACATGGAATACAGAAGGCTCTGGTTCATGGCAGCTCAGTAAACTCCAAAAGCAAAATAATCAAAGTATAGACCTGACTGGGTCTAGTGGTGCTCCCCGGATCCTCCGGATTAACCCTGTCACCTACGCGATAGAATTCAATCGTGCTAAGCATATCGCCTAGTAGTACATAATTTAGTATAATTAAGAAATGATATTACACATATATAATGTCATATTTGCATCATGATGTAAATGTCAAACATTGTTTATACACATTAAACACATTAGACATTCACATATATTGGGCCCAACCTCCGTATACAATTATCTAGTCCCAGGCTCATTGCCTTGGTCTATCATTGGTGTCTCACTCGGGCGTAGGCACATCTCTGTAACACCCAATGTCTCATCCTTTTTGGCATATGGTATGCCAACATCCAAGCGTGATCTTCTGGCAACTAGATAGTGTATAAGGTACACACAATATACATTCATTTTTCAATATGTTTTCACATCCCGACTCATATCATGGTTTTCCCAAATCATTATCATATATAATGCAAATGTGTACTTTCTCATGTTAGTGCACGACTTGCACTTTACACATTTTGCATAAATATTTAATTTAGCCATTCTCAAATGGCTTATTATGTCACAATCAATGCAAATCAAGCATTGTTACTTCAAATAATGCCATACACACATGTTCATAAAAATAAAGTATCATAACACAATTAACATATATAATGTGTTATGCCAAAATTCAATACAATCACACACATTATGAATAAAGTATGTACTAACCTCTTTAAAGCAATAAATGGAGTTAAAATTCCATTCCACTTCCAATACGCCCAAAAATCCTTCACCACTAGCTTGATAAAAATCCTATCTGCTCAACACCTATACCTAATGTGAATAACAAACATACATTAGTATCTCATTTTAAGATGTTTCATCTATCAAACATCAATTAAAACCTAATTCTTCAATTTTCCTTTTATTAGCCATAAAGGTCTTTAACTTTGCAAAACCATTCTCACTAATTCCAAATAGAGTTTTAAGTTAAAAAATATCTTTAACATTATATTTTAACACATTTAAGTCATTAAAATACAAGGTACAACATTTTCCTCAAAATTCTAAAATTTAGCCCTAAGCCACTCCAACTTTAGAACTTCACTCTATCCAATTCCAAATATTAATTTAAGTTAATTTTCACCATTAAAATCATTCAACTACATGATTTAAATGATGAAACCAAATGAACAAGCAATCTTGAATAAAACCCTTTTCTAAAACTCTAAACCATACTACCTCTCTCAAACTTCATCAATTCTCAAACCCATCAATCATCCAACCATAAAATCTTTTCCTACTCATCAAAATAACATGTTCCAAAAGCACTAATACAATTAAACAATACTTCATAAAAATCTCATATCACACATAATCCAAATATTCCATAAAACTTAAAAATAAGGTAAGTAAGCTTACTTATTTGTTGAAAATCCACCCAAAATCACCTTAATCCTTTGAAATTCTTCTAACATTGATTGAATTGAAGAGCAAAAGCTTACTTTTGGATATGATGTTCACGGTTTGGAGAGGAAGAAGAAGAGAAAAAGATGAGTTTAAAGATTTTTTTTACTTTTCTTACTTAATTTCTTACCATATATATATTATTTAATTATTTTTATTTGTTATTTATTTATTTATTTTTAATTCACTAATTTTCAACATCCATACAAAAATAATTTTTTTTCAATTATTATATTTATTTATTTTTAACTATAATTATCATTTTACCCCTCATTTTACTATTTATCTTTTGTCTTATTCTAACTCATTTTTAACTTTATATGTAATATATATTTTCTTTATATTTCACATATACATTACCTATTTCTCACTTCCAACTCATCATTTATCCCTTAAATTATTTAATTTAATTTAATTTTTTAGCAATTATGTGGATGCCACATATGTACCTTAGCAACTTTCTTTTTGTTGCCCCATACACACTTCTTTGGATTTAAATGAAGCTTATATTTATTTATCCTTTGAAAAAATGTTTCTAATCCAGCTACATGCTCATTCCTAGTTCAAGATTTGACAATCATACCATCTACATAAACCTCCACCTCCTTATGTATCATGTTATGAAAAAGGGTAGTTATTCTTTAATAAGTGGCTCATGCATTCTTCATTCCAAATGGTGTAACCCTATAGCAATATGTTCCTCACTCTACAGTAAAGGCTAATTTTTCCTTATCTTCCTTGACCCTCAAAATTTTATTGTATTCTAAAAATCCATCTATTAAGGAGTACATTGCATACGATATTCCACTGTCTACTAATACATCTATATGGGGTTAAAAAAATTATATTTTAGGCAAGCCTTGTTTAAATCCATATAATCTATGCACATTCTAGCTCTCCCATTATTCTTTGGAACTATAACTATATTGGTCAACCATGTAGGGAATTCTACTACTTCTAGAAATCCAACCTCGATATGCTTCTAAACTTCGTCTTTGATTTTATTTGCTCACTATGGTCTTATTCTTCTTAACTTTTGTTTGACCACCTTAGCATTAGGGTAAGTTGGAATGAATTGTCGTGCTATATTCTTGTCTATCTCTAGCATATTTTCATATTCCATGCTAACACCTCTTCATATTCCTTAAATACCTTTCATTCTTCTTCAAATAGGTCTTGTGCAAGTAATAGTTTACATGGATTTTATTCAATTTCTAGGTTGAACTCATTTATTTTAATGTTATTAATGCAAAAAATACTCATTATATGTTATTCATATGCAAAGTACCATCAAGTAAAACATTAAACAAATAAACAAAACCATTCAATTCATTAAATTTGGTGAAGTTTACATCATCAAACATCTCAAAAGCACAACCATATCATAATCAATTACATATTCATGTTTTATAACTAATGTTTCCTTGGTGAGTAGCTCTTCCTCCACCTCCTCTTCTTCTTCTGAAATCCTCAAGTTATCAATGTCTAGAATTTCTTCAATACCCATGTTCTTTCTTTCCTTAGCCATATCTGTAAATATTTTGAATCTAGCTTCATGATCCCATTTATCACCATAGGCTCTGAGGTAAACTCATATCCCTCATGCTAGTTACCCTTCATGAGTGATCTTGAAGCTTAGGTTTCTTCTTCATGCTTTTCTCCTCTTCATCACTTTTATACCTCACTCTCTTTTATTGGTCTAGTCCTTAAAATCTAGAAGCTTAGATATCCCTTAATTGCTTTTCCCCCAGCCCATTCCAAGAAAGAAACCCATATTCTTCATTATACTAGAAACTCTAAGATCCATCTCCCTATCATAATGGGTGCTACTTGAAATCTAGTTAAAGGTGGTTGCTCCAAACTTAAATAACTATGGTTTCCCCTGCTGGTGCTCTTTTGATCATAATTACATCATTCCCATGAGGGAACTTAATCATCTAATGCAAAGCTAATGGTACCCAACCTAATTTGTGGAACCATGGGCGACCTAAAAGCAAAGCAAAAGTTACTGGGATATTGGGAATTGTAAAACACCATCTCACTTTCAATGGGTCCAGCTTTAATGGATGTAGTGAAGATTCCTTCATCCTTTATCTTGGTATCATCATAGGCTTGAATCATTAGGTCTGAAGGTTGTAAGTCCTCTTTCTGAATCAAGGTTGATAATAACTTGGAAGGAAAAATGTTGATTGTTGACTCATCATCTATCACGACCCATGTAGTTCTTTTTCCTTTAACTTGAGCTTGGATGTGTAATGGTTTATTGTGGTCTCTCCCATCCGTGGGTAAGTCCTTCTTAAAAAAAATGTGATCATGCCATTGTATTTGCTAACTATAAAGCACTCTACTTCATCAGAGGTGGCTATGGTTGAGACATAAAACCCATATAAGGCATTCATTACGGCCTCTCTATATTGCTTGGAAGTCATGAGAAACTCCCACACATTTACATGGGCTTAAGTTTTTCTTGAACTGCTTCAAAACTGAGTTCTCATCCTTTTTCTTTATCTTTATCCTTTGTTGGAGGCTCAGCTTCTAATTCCACACCTTCATAAAATCTACCTTCTCTTATAATCCCTTGCACATTCTCAATGTCTTCTTCTTAGAAGTCTAAACTTTTATTAACCTTAGTCATTAAGATCATCCAAAAATGATGGTACTATCTTGCCCCACTTTCAATGTGCTCTCTCCTATATCAATGGTAACTATTGTTTGGAATGATTATAGAACATATTCATTAGAAAGACTCAGCCCAATAGAGCATAAGTCTTTTGGTGGACGAATTACATTATGGTCAAGTAGAGGATTATTCTTGGTGATTGAATGGCTCTTTTCTAGATCTTGCAAGGTTCTGTTAATAATCAAATCTTGAATCTCATTTCTTAGGTAAGCACATTCTTTTGTATCATAGCCAACCCTTTGATGGAACTTGTAATAAGCATTTATGTTCTAATGTGAAGTAGGGGGTTAGGTACTATTCCAAGGTTTAAGGGCTTCAAAATCCCCTTCCCCATAAGTTAGAAAAAAGTTGATTTCAAACTACATTCACATCCATAAACTTCACATTTTGGTTCCTGCTAATGCTTGACTTAGTCCAATTTCTGAAGATGGGCTCCTTCATTCTTTCTACATCCTCAACTTTTAGGGCAATATTATACACATAAGAAAATGTCTTTAGGGGCATCTATTGAAGCTTACTTATGATATAGGGCAGGGCATTGTCCAAAAATATGCATACTTGATCCCTTTTCAATGGGACCACCTTCATTTGAGTAGCCTTACTCCTTTTTCTTACTAAGAAGTTAGCAAAGATTTCATCATTCTTTTGCCTTATAAGCTCCAACTCATGTAAGGTAACCTAAATTCTAGTATTATAAGAGTACTACTTCAAAAAGGCCTTGGGCAAGTCTCACCATTCTTTTATAATGTACTTTTCAAGCCCATGATACCTGCTGGCTCCAAGCTCTCCTAAAGATAAGGGAAAGAAGTAAGTCACTTACTTTTTTGTAAGCCTTATTGTGGTCATCGTAGCCAGATACTTCCTTAGATGCATTTTGGGGTTATCATTGCTATTGAATTTGCTTACATTTTGCATCTTAAATTTAGAAGGCAATGGTTCATCCCCTATAAGGTTGAAGGAAGCAAAGCTTCTAATTCATCATCCATCTTACCTTTGGCCAACTTCTTGGCCTCTTCAATTTCTACCTTAGGTCAAGTTCCACTTGGGCTTGTTGTTTCTCCTTGCCCTTCTTGGTAAGGAGATAGTCTTCAAGGCCATCAACTCGATTCCTTGTCATCGCCCTTCCTACTAGCCACTTCCTCTTAGGGATGGGCCCTTAAAGCTTCTCCTTTTACCTTTTCCCAAATTAGCAAACTTTGCCTATAGTCAACCATGATCCTTTGATTGTGATTTTAAACATGTCATTCATTAATTCTCTAGCTCCTTGTACTAATTGGCTTTGTTGGCATCACTTTGAGTTGACATGTTTGATACGCGGTCAATTCCTCTTCAATGGGTTAAATGGATCTATGGTGGCTATAAAAAGGGTTGGTGGGTTTAGCTTGATGTATGCATGCATGTATGTATGTATGGCATGATGCAAGCATGCTCCTTCCAACCTTATTCCTTCAACATAAGGTTAAGTTCAATTTTATTGTAGGTTAAAGGCTTTAGCTTAAATATCAACATGGGATAAACAAGCTCTACTTATAAGCATGATTTTGACTTTGATGATTAAAACAAGTTTAAAATAAAACTATAATCATCCATAACCCTTAAAAGTAGAAGGAGATGATCCTTATTGGACTTTTGGGCTTACCATGGGCTAACTCAAACCAGAGTTAATTAACAAAGTCTACCAAATAAGACTTAGGTCCTAAAGGAAGGAATTTTATGGGCTTATCCTATATGTTGCTTTAGCTGTAAGATTCTAAATGGAGAGGGTTATATCTAACCGTACAACACTAATAGTTACTTAGCATATTGATGGCGTTTTGTATAACACCCTTAAGGGTTTGAAAATATAAATGGGCTTCAAGATAAATGCAGAGTACTATATAAAGACTGAACATTAGCAAGTTCAAAAGCCATCAATATTTTGAGAAGTGCAATACTTCTCTCCAGTTGAGTCGCCGCTATGAGCCAGTCAAATGGAGTCGCTACTCAATGTAGACCGAGAAATATTTTCAAATTAGTGGGTTGACTTGACAGATGATCTTCCGTGAAGAGGGTCAACCTAATTCTCTATATTGGGTTTAATGATGGCAAGTTACTAGCACTAAGTTAAGTGATCTATATGTATCATTCTTTGCATTTATTAAGAAACCCTAAATATGCAAGTTCTAGTGATAGTTTGTGATAGAATAAAAAACTAAAAGAAACAAATATTGACATGATATGAAATAAGCATCCATATTAACTAAACGACACATTTGCATCATGTAAACAAAATTCATATGATCAAATTAACAAGGAAATCATTAAATGGATATCATTAAATGTATCTCCTTTTAATCATCATATCAATTAGTCATGTAATTGAATCATCCCGTATGAAAAACATAGCTTGAACTAGTTTATAATAGCAAATAAATCAAACACAATAAGTTTCAAAGAATAATTTCAAACATATAAATACTTATTATGGATTAATCATTAGGTTTTTTACTAAATTATGTCATGTGATCTCATTTAGGCCAACTTGTTTTTGTTTAAGCAATTAGAATGTATTGAATGGAACTTTTAGAGGTGATGAACACAACATATCTTAAATATTCAAAATCAAATCCAACAAAGTAACACCAAGTGGTAATTAAGCTTGTTTTACTCCCGATTGGATGCAAAATGGATGAAAAATGATCAATGATAGTTTTGAAATGAGTAAGGCTTCTTCTTGAACAAGTTTAGATAATGGAAAGATGGTGTTTTGGGTCTGGAATTCATGATAATAAGGTTTGTGTTTTTATTTGAAAGAAGTTACTCTCCTTATTCACTCTTGCTTAAGACTTGATAATAGTTGCTAACCCCTAAATGGGGGTGAGGTTAGGGTATTTATAGTGGTCTAGGTGATAAAGTGATAGCTTCCAAACGTGATAAGGATAAAATAGGGTGGTTAGGGTAAGGTTTATTGAGTAAGATCAAATGGGACAAGGTAGAGCCATTCAAAATTCAAGACCCAATAAATTGGTTCTTATCTTGACATGAGGTTTATTGGGTAAAATTAGATGGGACAAGGTAGAGCCATTCAAAATTCAAGAACCAATGTTGGCTCTTATCTGGACATGACCACCACAGATGGTCAAAACCATTGCGCGATGGTACATGAAGTATTGCGCGAAACATCTCAAAAGTGGGCGTAGGCTCAATTTGAGCTAGTTTCAAGCGGTGGTTTAGTGGTAGAGTCTATCCACGCGATGGAATTGAAGTACCACACTATGGTTTTGAAGGTTTATGCTATTTTCATCTATTTTGTTTTCAATGGGCTTTTGCATTCTTAAGCTTTATTCATCATCATAGGTTTGTATTAGTTCTAATACATCCATTCTTTTAATTATAAAGGCTTATCAAATACAAATCACCACAAATTCGAAAGTAAAATTTAGTCCTTATAATCAAATTTTATTTATAAAAGCAATCTCATAAAATTGAGTACTACTAGCAAAAGTGAAATGAAAAATAAAAAAAGAAGCATGGTCAAATAGAAATTTTGTAGCTACAATGAATAGTAGTTTTTATGACAGTTTTACTATATAAAGAGAGAGAAAATTTTAGTTAAAAAATTAAAATAAAAAATAGTGCATTATATGTGAAAAAAGGAAAAAAATGTAGAAGACAAGTAAAAAAGAAAAAAAAATAGGGATAAAATAAAAAATAGAAAAATATAGTTCGATGAAAATTTTACAATCACAATGAACCATAATTATTGTGGCAGTTTTAGTGTATATATATATAATTTATGTTGATGATCACTTACATAATTTAGTAACTAAATTAGAAAAATTCCCCTAAATTTAATAGTATTTTAAAATCTAATATCAAGCTATTCTTTTTTTTTTTTTTTACAAAAAAAAGGTATTCTTATTTTCAATAAATTTCTTCAAGAGCTCGAATTTTATTTTGTACGTTTTTTTTATGCTCGCAAAATCCCAAACGAAACAAAGCATAAAAACAAAAACGGGGTCTGCTAGCAAGAGCCTGTGTGATTTGTTTTAGAGTGCATCTTTCTCTGTCTTATCTATAACCTCTGTTCTCTCTCTCCGCCTCATATTGTAGCTTCTTCTCTTTCTCATCATCGCTGTATACATGCGGAATGCGAGAAACCAAATCGAATCGGGTTTTGGATTCAAACCATGATTCTCGCATTACAAATATCCAATTCTTTTTTCTTTAGTTTTTGTTTTCTTATTTCAATTTTATTTCTTGATTAATTTTTTATTAATTCTTTTGGGAATTGAAGCTGGTCATTTTGGGCTCACCTATCTGATTTAGGTTAGCGTCTATTTTATCTTTTATTTGTAATTTTGAGTTTTAATTCTGATTCTTGTTTGGTTAAATTAATTGGTATCCCTATGTTCTCTTTTGCTTCTTTCAGGCATTGGTAAATGAAAGATTTTTTATTTGATTTTTTTATTGAATCAGGTATATATCAGGATGAAGAGTATTAGAGATTGGGTTTTTTCTCAATTAGTGTCCAAGTCTTTGGCCTCTTCTAGACAATTGTCAGGCAGTGGCAGTTTCTTCTCCGAAGGACCTGTAAACGAAGATTCTAATGACCAAGGTAGTTCCTGCCTTCTCTTTTCCTCTTTTCCTTCTTCATATGCTTGATGTAGTAACAGAAGATGTATGGTTGAAATAGAATTTATTTGTTAAGTTCATTTCAAGTTGTCAACTGCAGTTTTTATGAAGCATTTATGAAAGAATTGTTCTTTATTGCTTATCCCTTGCATAGTTTTGTGACCCATACAAGGCATATCAGTTGTTAGCCAATGTTTGATGGTGCCTAAAAGGAGGAAAAAAAAAAGAAAAAAAAAGGGAAAAATGAGTTATGTAATCTTGATGTAAGGAGGATTTCAAATAGTTTTCAGGAATTATGGCATTTTGCCTTGGTCATAGATGAGCTAACAAAATACATATAAGATGATATCCCTTGGTGTATGATGTTTGCAATTGATATTGTATTAATAGAATACATATAAGATGATATCCCTTGGTGTATGATGTTTGCAATTGATATTGTATTAATAGATGAGACTCAAGCAGGGGTAAGTTAAAAATTGGAGTTATGGAGAAGTACTTTGGAATCTAAGGGTTTTAAACTAAGCAGGACCAAGACTGAGTACATGTATTGTAGATTTAATAATGAGAATAGAGAAAGAGGCAAAATTGTTTTAGACGGAATAGTAGTATCTCATAGTACTTATTTTAAATACCTTAGCTTTATTATTCAAGAAGATGAGAGTTGTGAAGAAGATGTAAATTATAGGATTAAAGCTGGTTGGATGAAGTGGAGAGGTGCTACAGAAGTTCTATGTGATCGAAATATGCCAATTAAATTAAAAGAAAAGTTTTACCGTACTGCAATACGGCCTGCAATGATGTATGGTAGTAAGTGCTGGGCAGTAAAAGAATAACACATGAGTAAAATGCATGTTGCGAAAATGAGAATGATAAGATGGATGTGTGTTCATACTATGATGGATAGAATTCACAATGAGTGCATTAAAAAAAAAGTGGGGGTAGTACCTATTGAGGATAAGATAAGAGAGCATAGATTGAGATGGTTTGACTATGTGAAATGAAAACCTAGCGATATGCCGGTTAGAAAAACCGAACAAGTTAGAGTAGATATAGCTAAGAGAGGCAGAGGTAGACCTAAACTAACTTGGTCAAAGGTAGTCCAAAATGATCTTATGATGTTACATCTATCAGAAGAGATAACTTTAAATCGTATTGAGTGACAAAAAAAAATCCATATAGCCGACTCCAATTGACTTAGAATTAAAGCTTTGTTGAGTTGAGTTGAGTTAGAATGGTATCGTCTTTATGCATTAAGGTTGTTACTGGGAACTCTATTACTCAACTAGTTTTCTTTGTGTTACATTAGGAAAGTTAATAGTTTGATATTAAGTTGTAATGTAGTACATCTTGCTAAAATGATTACCAGCCTTGCAAACAACTTAGCATTTGTTTGCTTCCTTGAGGCTCTAAGCAATAAAAACTTTCCTGCTGAAAGAGGATAACAGGATCATTTTTGGTCCATACTGCTTTCATGTGTAATATTTTGTGGATTCTGTGAGATGTTGCTTTTTGGTTCTTGTTCTTGGGGTTAGAAGGAAGAGGAGAGGTGGTCCTATCTAAAAATGAACTGACGAAATGCCTAACTCCTTGATTTTGTTAAGATATCATAGATTCATATGATATTTCCTTGACTTTTGGGTCTCCAGATCAAGGAACTTCCTATACTTACAGTAATGTTCAAAGGAATGTAGCCCACGTGCCCATGTCATCCATGATTGATAAACAGATGGTAAACTATGTAGAGTTGTAGAAACTTACATCAATTTTCAAAGGAATGCAGCCCACATGCCCATGCCATCCATGATTGCTAAACAGATGGCAAACTATGTAGTATCATAGAGACGCCAATATATAAGGGCTTTAGTAGTCTAGTGCTAAGTAGTAGGCTACTCGATACAAATATTCATTTGCAAAAAACAAAAAATTGGGTTGAGCACTTCCTCCTGGTGATATATATATGGCCAATTATTACCATAAAGTTCTTGGGCCACAGTTTTATATGGATGGCAGTGTTTTTATATGGATGGGAGTGTTTATTAATCAAAATTTTCCATAGTGGAATTGATTGTAGTCAAATGTGACATTTTTTCTTTTGACTTGAAATCATATTTGTTGATTTCTGCGGAGCAAGAGCTTAGCTTATTTTCCTTATCTGGAGCTCACATGGCCTGTTTAGAGGTTGCATCACTACCTCCTGATATATCTTGCTCTTCTGATAGTACTCATGAGAATGGACCTCATCTCTCTCTTTAGCAAGTGCATCGGCATTCTAACAGATCTAATCCTGAAAGGATGGATCCATTGGAAAAGATTGAGGATCTCCAAATTAAGCTTTTCCGGCTTCTCCGGCGGTTAGGCCACTCAAAAGAAAATCTTCTGGTGGCAAAGGTTATATGTAGGATGCACCTAGCAACTTCAATACGATCTGGGAAATCTGATGTAAAAAGAGCTAGAAAAGTAGCAGCAGAACAAGAGGCAACTGACATACCCAAGTTAGATTTCTCTGTAAGAATACTTGTCCTAGGGAGAACGGGTGTTCGGAAGAGTGCTACCATAAATTCTATATTTGATCAAATGAAGACCATGACTGATGCGTTTGAACCAGCTACTAATTACATCCAAGAGATTGGGGGGACTGTCAATGGAATCAGAGTGACTTTTATTGACACACCTGGTTTCTCTCCTTCATCTACAAGTAATATGAGAAGAAATAGGAAGATCATGCTCTCTGTGAAGAGATTCATAAGAAAATCTCCACCAGATGTTGTTCTGTTTTTTCAAGCGGCTTGACCTCATCAACATGGGCTATAGTGATTTCCCTCTTCTGAAGCTTATGACTGAAGTCTTTGGTAGTGCAATTTGGTTTAACACCATCCTTGTCATGACTCATGTTTCCTCAACACTTCCAGAAGGACCAAGTGGATATCCAGTCGAGTATGAATCATATGTGACCAAGTGCGCAGATTTGATGCAATACTTCATACACCAGGCAGTATCTGATACAAAACTAGAAAATCCTGTAATTTTAGTTGAGAATCATCCTCAGTGTAAAAGAAATTTCATGGGGGAAACTGTTCTTCCCAATGGGCTAGCTTGGAAATCTCAATTCCTACTATTATGTGTATGTACCAAAATTCTTGGTGATGCTAATACTCTCTTGGAATTTCAAAACAGTATTGAATTGGGGTCATCCGACAGCCCCTGAGTGCCTTCATTGCCACATCTCCTTTCATCTCTTCTACGGCATCACACTATATTAAAACCAAATGAAGTGAACTATGATGATGAGATTTTACTTTCAGATACAGATGAAGAACATGATTATGATCAATTACCTCCAATACTAATCCTGACAAAATCTCAGTTTGAGAGGTTGACTAAATTGCAGAAAAGAGACTACCTTGATGAACTGGATTATCAGGAAACCCTTTTTTTAAAGAAACAGTTGAAAGAGGATGCTCGTAGGTGGAGGGATAAGAAGCTTTTGAAGGCATAAAATCTTGGAGAGGATAATGATGATGATGACCAGCAGGCATCTCCAGAGGCTGTCCTCTTACCAGATATGGCAGTCCCTCCAAGTTTTGACTCAGATTGCCCCGTGCACAGATATTGCTGTCTTGCAACAACTGACAAATGGCTTGTGAGACCCGTTCATGATCCTCAAGGATGGGATCATGATGTAGGCTTTGATGGTATAAACTTGGAGACAGCTATAGAAATAGAAAGGGATGCCCATGCCTCAATTATCGGACAGATGAGCAAGGACAAGCATAATTTCAGTATTCAGTCTGAATGTGCTGCAGCTTACACAGATCCTAGGGATAGGGGACCTACTTATTCTGTGGGTTTTGATGTTCAGTCTGCTGGTAAAGATCTTATATATACAACACATACCAATACAAAGCTGAGGAATCATGAGCACAACATTGCTGAGTGTGCAATCTCACTGACATCCTTTGGGGGCAAGTACTATGTAGGTGCCAAGGTTGAAGATATCATGTTTATTGGGAAGAGGCTAAAGTTTGTAATGAATGCTGGGCAAATGAGGGGTCCCGAACAAGTAGCATATGGTGGGACTTTTGAAGCAACATTAAGAGGGCGTGACTACCCTGTGAGAAATGATAATATCAGTCTGTCCATAACCGCTCTGTCCTATAAGAAGGAGACTGTTGGGTGGAGGTTTTCAAACTGAGTTTCAGCCAATACGAGGCATGAGACTTGCAGTTAATGCCAACTTAAATAGCCAGAAAATGGGGCAAGTTAGTGTAAAGATGAGTAGCTCTGAGCACATGGAAATTGCTCTGATAGCCATTTTCTCAGTTTTCAGGGTCCTTTTACGTGGGAAACAGTCTGAAATTGGAAGCAAGGAAGCATTGGAGATATGACTAGACCGTGTTGCTCTTTTTTGGTGCTAGAGTTTCTTAGTTTGGAGAGGAAATAATAGTTGGAAAGCACTTTACATGCAGAACTGATGTATATCTTTAGAAGAATTGGAGATCTCAGGGGTTGCTCCATTTTTTTTTTTTGTTGGTCCTTGCGGTTTTTCTTATTTGGAGGGTAGATACTGATTTATGCATACTTGGAAGAGACTAGATAGTGATATTAGTCATTGTTAAAACTAGTGATCTGGTGATCTCCAGTTGACTTACCAATCTAGCTACAGTCTACAGAGCTCTGCAACAAGTAAATAGGATATAGTTGTACAGGAACACATGGAAAATCAGTTATTTTATGCATCCTGCAATAAATCCCGTTTTGGATGCTCCATGAAACTAGTTTCTTTGAAATGTTATCAAGCTTCACTTTCTTGTGCGAGATGGTAGCATTATTTTTTTTTAAATTTTTAGTGCATTGGGAACTCGGAAAGAGTTGATTTGAATGCCCATGATATGGGATAGGCATTCAACTGTCGAGAAATGAGCTACGGGTTTATTTGAATACCAAACCATTGTTTATGCATGTTTCTTTAAAAGTATAAATATGAAAAAGGAGGTTTTACAAAACTACTTATGAACATATTTTTTTTTTCAAAATACAATAAAAGAAAAATGTTTATATTTTTAGAAAAAAATTGGGTTAAATTTTTAAAAATATCACACTTCTCATTAAAATAAAGTTTTTTTTTAAAATATATTATTTCTCATTACAAATAATATCTTATTTTAATTTTCATCCTTTTTTCAAACTTTAATGTTAAATAAATATAATCTAATAAAATAATAAAAATTAATATTTTAAATTATATTTTTAACATATAAAATATATTAATTTTTTGTGAAGAAAAAAATTTAATTTTATTACAAATAAGAAATAATATTCACAAAAATAATATAAAAAGTAAAATATATAAAAAAAATATATTAATAAAAATTATTAAATTTATTTTAAATAAAGTTTACATATTATACACAAAATAAAATTTTAAAAAATATTAATTTTATTGTGTCGATATTGTGTGAATATTGTATATATATTGTATAAATATCTACAGATATTTTATAGATTTTCTGTAAATATTGCGTGTATGTTATCTATTTATTATATATTGTGTGCATGTAATGTGTAAATTGTGTCGATATTATATATATATAATTAAAATAAATTAAAATAAATTATATAAATATATAAATGTTGCATGTATGTTTAGTGTATATTATGTATATATCTATATTTGTTGTGTATGTTATAGCACATGGTGCGGTGGGCGCTAGCGGATAAATATAGATTTAATTATTTTTTATCGGCTTATGCTTAGTTATTATTTTTTTTTTGTGTATTAGTAGTTGTCACTATTCAATTATGAGGTTTGATTGAGTATCTAGTAATGGTCTGCATTTTTAAGTTCAGGGGTTGATTACACATAGGGAAGAAAAAACACCCAACGACACCCAAAATTTGATACTATAATTATTGTAATGTTTTACTATCTATATTTTTTATTTATAAAATGAATTATATTTATTGTCTGAATATAAATCTCAATTTTATTTTTTTTATCTTTTGACTATTGTGTTCACTGCCTGAAAATAAATATTTTTTATTGAATTTTGTTATTTTTTATACTTTTATTATCCTTGTGGACATATTTTATTTGATAGTTTATAACTTAATTTTTATATTTACCGCATGAAAGTATAAATTTTGTGTTATGATTTAATAATTGTTAAATTTATTATAATTATTATTAAATTATGTCAACTCTTGCACACAACTATTCTAATTTTATATTTTTATTAGATTTTTTTTTGTATTTTTGTAATTCATTAATATATATATTAAAAATATATTTTAATTAAAGTGGTTGTTATTTTCACTTTTTTAAATGTAATTCTTTTGTTTTTACTTATTTTATTTTATAATTATCATTTGTCTTTGTTTAAATTTTGGGGGTTTATTTTATTATGACATTTTATTTTTTTTCAAAACTATATTTACTATTTGGATATGATTATTGGATTCATTTAATTAATATAATCGCATTTGTGTACACATCAATTTTATGGATACAAAATTTAAATAATTCCCACCATGATATTTATATTATATTATAATAATGGGTCAAGTAAACAAAATGCAGAAAATATTATTATTTATAAAAAAGGAAGAATTAACAATAAATCAAAATATTGGCTAATAGACTTATTAAAAAAATTAAAATAAAATTTATCATAATAATTATTTAATTCAAGAAGTAAAAATAATAAATAATAATAATAATGGCAAAATTATCTTTCTCATGTGCAACTTATTATTATTATTATTATTATTATTATTATTATTATTATTATTATTATTATTATTATTTTGTTTAATTATTTGAACTAAAAAAAGAGTAAATAATAAAAGAAAGAGCAAACAAAAGTGTGACAGACATAAAAAAAAGTAGATGTGATCCTTTAAAAAAAAGTAAATGTGATTTAATTTTATCTGCATTAAGCCACTAAAATTTTTATTATTATATTTTTTTGTCGGCTCCTCTCCTTGTACTTTTTATGGTGCAAGCTCCTAGCAATAATGATAAAAATATATTTATATATCAGTGTTTGGAATATTTTTTTAATAATTTACTTGCATTAAAACTCTCCACTTTCATGTCATCAGAAAAAAAAAAAAAGCTATCTCGTTATCCCAATTTGTTCTAATTATCCACCGAGTCATTCATCATTCTCACCTATTTTTTTTAGACCAAAATGAAAAATGTACTTTCTTTAGCTCAAATTCTTTAGCTCAAATCCTTACACGTGATGGCCTATTTCAAGTATTTGTTCTTATTATTCATCCTTAAATTGTAGGTAAAATTTTAGATTTTCATCTAGTTTTCTTTTATTTATTTTCATTTATTTTCAGTCTATCTTCTATATTTTTTGTAGAGGTTTTTTTTTTGTTTGTTTTTACTCTTGAATCATCATTCCTTGATGTTTTTTCTGAGTTTCTAACGTCTATCAACCTAGAGATTGACTTATATTTACTTTGTTATTTTCTTTGTTGTGCATTATTGGTTCTGTATTTTGTTATCCTTTTTATTTATTTCTTATTTTGGTTTTGATGAAGTTAGATTTTCTCATGTGTTTTACTCTAGTATATGGTGATTAGTGAATTTAAGTTGTATTTAAATTTGGGAATTTACAGGTAATTAAGGATAGTATCTGTGTTATATTTTGAATGTGTCTTATATTTCCTTCAATTTGAGATTTTTATTCTACTATTTATATCCAAGAAAATGATATTACATGTATTCTCACCTAAAATTATAAGAAGAAATAATGCATATAATTTCAGTGAAAAAATAAATAAATAAAGCTCGTAATTTATTTACCAGATAAATGATAAACTCTTGAATTGTTGAATGAGTGTCTATCAATCTAAATTTCTAGAATATATTAAGTGCACTCCTGCACTCAATGTAATTCAATGTTTTACAACTTCCTTTTCTAGGAATTGCCGTGAAATTGCTCTCTATTCTTTTTGCTCTTTACCTATATTTTCTGTATTATTTTTCTTTCTGCTTCTTTCGTTTCTCTTGCTTGTCTCTCTTTTTTTATGCATTTGTTCTTTAAATTTTCCGTGTCTCTCTTTTTATATTAGATTTTAACTAATTCTTTTTTTTTGTTGCATTCCTCCCTTATTTCTTGCAATAAACATGGCTAAAAATAAGGAGTTATTTTTCCTTGTTTTATTTTTTTTTATTTTTATGTATTTGGTAATATTATAAATATTTTATTAATAATTGTGTTTATTTTTTTAATTAATGTCCTCTTTTTTTTAAAATAAAATGGATTACAACAGTTGTCTCCCCCTTTTGCTTTCTTTAATTAATTAAAATTGTGCAAAATGTTAGTAATAGATTATTTTCTAAGATTTATCTCCTTAAAAAATTTATAAATTGAGACTTGATCTCAGTAATGCTTGTGGCAAAAAAAAAATCAAGAATAAATGATCCAATGCTTGATTTTGAGAGTATCTAAAATTTAAATCCAGGAATTTCAGTAAATTAAAGAGAAATTAAAATTTAATCTTAAGAGTTCTTAAAATTTAATAATAATAATAAATAAATAAATAAAGAAACTTAAAGCTCGACCTTATAAGTATTAATAACTTGATTTTCGAAACTTTTTTTTTTTTGAAAAATGAAAGAAACGAAACTAAGGATCAACATTATGACCACCTAAAGCTTGATTCTAAAGAATTTTAGAAAAAGATTAAAGGCGTATAAGGCATAAGAATTTGTGAAATATGGAACTTAAAACTTGACCTTAAAAATGCCCAACGCTCGATATTAGGGACTTTTTTTAAGAAAAGGAAAAATGAATATATGGCTTGACTCTAGGAATACCTAATATTTGACACTAAAAAACCTCCTCTTTTTTTAATAAAAATAAACCTAATGATTGACATTAAAAGTACCTAATGTTTAACATTAGGAACTTTTAGAAAAGAAAAAAGAAAACCTAAGGCTTGGCCCTAGATATACCTAAAACTTGATTTTAGAAATTTTAAAAAATAAAAAGAAAACCTAAGGTTTGGTCCAATATTTGACATCAGGAACTCTTTTTTTTTTTTAGAACAATAAAGAGAAATTCAGAGCTTGACTATATGATTACTTGAAAAGCAATTATTATATGCAAAATCTTCTAATTGTATTTTAGGAATTTGAAAACCTCTCCTTTTTTTTTTTTAAAAATATGCTTAAAACTTGTATGCTGTGTTTACTTGCTTGTATCTAAATACTCAGACAAAGTGTTAATTCCTTTTAAAATCGTCTTTTTATATTAAGAAATTTTATTTTTGAAAGAAAAATATAACATTGGAACTTCAACAATCCCTTAATCTGAAACAAATTCAATACTTAACTTTTAGTTACGTGATCTTTGAAATGTCTTCTTGGGTTTTGTTCAAGCAACAACTTTAAATCTTAGAATAACATTGTCTGTCATTACCTCTATAAGTATCTTGTTAGCAGTTCCTTCACCCATCAAGGCATGTCATTTTCATTCCAAGCTTATAATTTTAACGTACCACATACATATTTACTAAGCTTAATTTTACCATCTTTTAGCATTGAGTCACATTTTCAAATACTTCAAGAATAATTTTCAATAAAATATATGCCTTGAGATATAGGTTGGGGCAGGGAAATTGGTTTGTCAAGTCTCTCGATAGTCTTTTATTAATTTTTTTATGGTCACTTATTTTCAAAAGGAGGAAATATGTGCAAGGAAAAAGAAAGATTTATTAAGGAAAATCGATGAATCATACAATCCTAATGATCATAAGTCTGAATTGACTTTGAATAATCTCTAACTATGCTTCTCTCATCTTCTTTTCTTCTCATTTATTCAACTTTAGGCATAATAACTTTTCATTGTATCTGAGTTCACCGAATTTTGCAAATCTTGTCCATCCATATTAGATAAAATGAGAGTTCCTCCAGAGAATACTTTTTTTACGACGTATGGACCTTCATATTTAGTAGTCCATTTTCCTCGAGGGTCTTAATGCTTAAGAATAATCTTTTTGAACACCAAATCTCCTTCTTGAAACTATCTTGCCATCATCTTCTTTGCATGAGTCTTGATTAGTCATGTCTAATATGTTGTCAATATTTTTTCTTTAATAAAGTTTAACTGATCATAATGACTTTGTACCCATTCAGCATCATCAAGCTTAGCTTTTGTAATAACTCTGAGAGAAGGGATCTCAACTTCAATGGGAAATATTGCCTCCATGCCATATACTAAAGAAAATTATGTTGCTCTAGTAGATGTTCTGATTGTGGTTCTATAACTATGAAGAGCATAAGGAAGCATTTCATGCCAGTCTTTGTACGTTATTGCCATTTTCTGAATAATCTTTTGATATTTTTATTAGCTGCTTCAACTTCACCATTCATTTTTGGACAGTATGGGGATGAGTTATGGTGCTTAATTTTGAATTTTGAGCATATCTTTGTCATACACTTTATTCATGAAATTCTTTGCATTGTTAGTGATAATACGTTCGGGAAGACCATATCGACATATGATATTCTGCTTAAGGAATTTCAAGACTATATTCTTTGTCACATTGGCATAAGAGGTTGCCTTTATCCATTTGGTGAAATAATCAATTCCTACTATAATAAATCTATGTCCATTAGAAGCTTTAATTTCTATTGGGCCAATCATATCTAATCCTCCATATTAAAAAAGGCCACGGAAAAATCATTACATGCAAGGGTGCTGAAGGTACATTGATATCATCAAGATATATTTGACACTTATGATATTTTCGAACATAGTTAATGCAATCCGATTTCATTTTCAGCCAGAAATAACCCATTCTTAGAATTTTATGAGCCAACACATGCCCACTCGAATGTATACTACAAAATCCTTTGTGAACTTCTTCTATCAACCTTTGAGCTTCTCTTTCATCCACACATCTAATTAGCATTATATCATAATTTATTTTATATAGAACATCGCCACTTAAAAAGAAATTCATTACTAGTTGTCGAATGGTTTTTTTATTAGTGTTTAAGACTTCAGGAGAGTATGTTCTATTTTTGGGATACTGTTTGATATCATGAAACCATGGCTTAGCATCACGTTCTTCTTCAAGGTTCGTATAGTAAGCATTGACCCCTCTTGTTTCAATCTTGACGGGAGGCAACTTTCTATAAGCATCTAGTTGAAACATTGTAGCTAATGTGGCTAATGCATTTGCAATTTGGTTCTCAATTCGGAAACATGATCGAAACTTATGAATTCGAAGCTTTGAGCTAAATCAAGAATATATTCTTGATAAGGCACCAATTTCGGATCTCTGGTTTCCCATTCTCCTTTCAACTGGTTAATTATCAATACTGAATTGCCATATACTTCCAATATTTTGATCTTCATATCAATAGAAGCTTGTATTTCTAAAGCACAGGCCTCATATTCAGCCACATTATTAGTGCATTCAAAACATAATTTGGCTATCAGAGAAAAATATTTTTCTTCTGGAGAGATTAGAATCACTCATATCTCACTTCTTAAGGCATTTGAAGCAGCATCAAATTTCATAATCTAGTTTCTTTTTTATCCTTGTTCTTCTTTCACCAACATGATTCCTTCATCGGAAAACTCATAACTTATTAGTTTATAGCTTTCAATAGCTCGATCTGTCAAATAATCAGCTATAATACTCCCATTTATCGCTTTTTGGGTGATATATATAATCTCATACTTAGTCAATAAAAATTGCCATTGAGAAACTCTTCAAGTTAAAACTGGCTTTTCAAAAATGTACTGAATGGAATCAATTCGAGATATCAAAAAGGTGGTGTAATATAGCATGAAGTACCTTAATCGATGAGCAGCCTATGCTAATGCAGTATAAGTTCTTTCCAACATAGAATATTTTATTTCATAATTGGTGGACTTTTTACTTATATATTATATGACTTGCTCTTTTCTTCCTTAGTCATCATATTGCCCAAGAACACCACGCATCGAACTCTCAAAGGCTGTCAAGTACAAAAGAAAATGACGACCGAGTATAAGCAGTTGCAGAATTGAAGAATTTTGCAAATAATGGTTGATCTTATCAAAGTCCATTTGACATTCCTCATTCCATTTCTCCGGATTATTTTTCCTTAAAAGCTTGAAGATAGGCTCACATGTAGTTGTCAATTGTGATATGAATCGAGTTATATAATTAAGTCTTCCCAAAACATTCTGGATTTCCTTTTCGGTTTTAGGGGCAAGCATTTCAACTATAGCCCTAATTTTATCAATAACAATCTCAATTCTCCTCCTGCTGACTATAAACCCTAATAATTTCCCTAATGAAACTCCAAATATGCACTTTGCAAGATTTAATCGGAGTTGATATCCCCTTAACCGCTTAAACAATCTTCCCATCATGTTGAGATTTTACTATCATATCATCGACATATACTTTTATTTCTTTATGCACCATATCATAAAATAAGGTAACCATTGCTTTCTGATAAGTTGCCATTATATTCTTCAGTCCAAAAGGCATCACTTTATAACAAAATATTCTCTAGAGAGTGATAAAAATTATTTTTTTTGTCATCAAGATTCATTTTAATTTGGTTGTACCCTGAGAATCCATCTATTAACGAGAATATATGGAATCGAGGTGTATTATCTACTAGCACATCAATGCGAGGCAGAGAAAAATTATCTTTTAGACTTGCTCGATTAAGATTCCGATAATCAACACACATCCTGACCATTTCATCTTTCTTAGGGATATGAACAATATTAGCCACCCATTCTGGATACTTGGCCACTTTTAAGAAATCTACCTTAAATTATTTTTTTACTTCTTCTTTTATTTTCAATAAAAAATCTGGTTTTATTTTTCTCAACTTTTGTTTTACGAGTTTACATTCTGGCTTCAATGTTAAATGATGCACAACTATGTCCACACTCAGTCTTGCCATATCCTGATATGACCATGCAAAGACATCGACAAATTCTCTTAGCAATTTAACAATCCTTTCTTTAAGATTCAAAGGCAAGGATGAACTAATCATTGTTTCCTTCTTATTTTCTTCTCTTCCTAAGTTTACTATTTCTACCGCTTCTTCTAAAGGTTGTACAATTTTTCTATCATGTTCCATCATCCTAGTTATTTCACGTGAAAAATCCTCTTCGTCTTCTTCATCAGATGTGATTTCAAAGATAGGGTTATCAAAATCATACCCAGATTTAATTTCATCAAGATTTAATTCATCATTGACATTCTTAGGTAAAGTGAGTATAAAGAAAAATAATAATAAGATATAGAAATTAAGCAGAAAGTAAATGATGAAAGTAGCAAGGAGGGTTTATAAATGGAGATGAAATATACACTTTATTTTATTAAAAATTATTTTGAAACATTTGAAAAAAGAAGCCCATGCTAATATTTTTCTAAGATATTAGGCAGAATCATGTAAAAATAATTATTTAAATTACTTTAATTGAGATAACAATTCATAAGCTTTCCTATTATTCAGATCTTGTCCTGGCAGTAAAGGCATAACCCATAAAGTTACTTCATCATGAGGCTCATTTTTATTCACCATAGTCACCAATGAATTTTCTGATATTGCCTCCACATCTCGTGGATCTCTTGCCGTCTCTATTTCTTTATTAAAAAAATCAGCACTTCTAAAGGTTTGTCTTAGGGGTAGGAATGTTATTTTCTCCACTGAAGCTTCTTGATTTGCCAATCTTGCCAGTCAAAGATCCTTTTTCTCTTTCTAAATTCTTCTTCTATCTTCTCTAATAATCTTCTATCCTAATCCAGCTCTATTGTCAATATTGGGAGGAAACAGAAAGATATTGATTCCTTGTTCATGTCTTTCTAAACCTTTTCATGGGGAATAGCTTACCCTTAATATTTCTCTTGCCACCAATATAGCCACAGCTGATAATCGAGGGGTTGGCATGATCGATCATTCTCCAACATATGAAGTGTTTGCTATTTCAAAGGATTGGAAAGAACTTTCAAAAGTTTCTTCTGCTGCTTCAACATATGGGGTTGAGACGGGCTTCGTGATTAAAAGGTCTTCTTTTCCCAAAATTTCAATCAACTTTCCTTCAATAATGAATTTGACTTTCTAACATAAAGATGATGGTGATGCTCCTGATGTTTTGATTACAAGTTTTGGGATCTGTGAAGACATATAAGATTTTTCCCTTTTCAATTCTCCTGATGAGCATGATATTATAATAGGCGTTGGATAAAAAGACCAGTAGACACCATATTCACACATTCCTCTTTCCTTCTTTCTATTCCAAAAATTACAATTTTAGCATTTATCAATTCTTTAACTTTTATCTTGAATTACAGGCATTCATTAATTATATGATCCGATATCTCACCATGATAGTCACAAAAAGGTTCTTGTTGAAAGAGATATTTATCTCTTAATTGGCTTTCAAGAACTAATCCAGCTTTGATTAAAGTTTGGAAAAGCTCCCCCATAGGCATTTGAACTTTCTTTAGCTTCTACTTAAATTGTGAAACCTCATCCTCAATAATGGCATTGATTTTGCCCCCATCATAATTTGGCAAGGTATTATTGTTCTCATTAGGGATCTTCGATTCTTGGTTAAATTTCAGTCATCCAACATTTAAAAGAGTCTGAACCTTTCTTTTAAATACGGTATAATTTTTGATAGAATGCCTAGGTGCCCCTGCATGGTACTCACACTTTACATTGGAGTCATACCATTTAGGGTAAGGTGGTTTCATTGGTTCCAATGGTGTCAAGCACACTTGTTGTCCTTGCAGTAGTTGAGATAACAATTCTACATAAGTTATTGGGATTAAATATTTTTATTCTCCTTTTTCGAGGGTAATTAATTTGTTGTCCTCCTTGATTGGGTTGATTTGTTCTATTATCTGCTCCCTAGGAAAGTATAGAAATACTAGGTGGAGTGGAATAAAGAGCATTTTGAGAACTCATGAATCAGGGAGCGTGATAAGAGAATTGACACATTTCAGGCCTTACATTAGCCACATAATATGGTGAAGGATGGTGATAGTAAGTTTCTTTAGGCTGTAGATGTCCTCCTATTATGTGGGTTTCTCTCTCTTTCTTTTTGCCTGAATATTATCTTTTTGAGCTATTTTCTTCAATACTCTGCTCCTCAGTTTTTTCTTTTTTCATACCTTGCTCAATCCTTTTCCCAGCTATGACCAAATCTGAAAAGTTGGTGGTTGTGTTATCTAGCAACATGTTATAGAATGGTTATCCCAGCGTATCCAAAAAATTAGATATTATCTCCTTATCAGTGAGAGAGGGACTGACTTGTGCTGCTTTGTCTCTCCATCTTTGTGCATATTTCTTAAAAGTTTCATTGCTTTTCTTTTACATAACTCTCATATCATCCCTACTAGGTGCCATATCCATATTATGTTTGTATTTTTTCATGAAAGCATCTACCAAATCTTTCCATCTTCGAATATGTGTTCGATCTAAACTCATATACCACCTCATTGCTTGTCCTATAAGACTTTCTTGAAAAATATGAATTAATAAATTCTCATTACTAACATATGCTACCATTCTACTACAGAACATTGATAGATGACTTTGAGGATAAGATAGTTCATCATATTTTTCAAAGTCCAAAGTCTTAAACTTTAGTGGTATGGTCACGTCAGGTACCAAGCACAGTTGGAATGTGTCAGTGGTTCCATATACATTAACCCCTTTAATTGTCTTTAAACGCTCTTCTATCCATTCTATCATTTTCGAAACAGGCTCAAGACTAGCTCTTTTGAAATTGCTTTGCACCTTTGGGTCATCCAAGTCTAGGATTATTATGGATTCTTCAAGAAAAATAGGAGGTCTTAGATTTATTTGAGCTTCTCCTGCTTTCCCCCCTTGTGGCATTCTTTGAAAGGGTTGAGAAGAACCCACATTTTCTATTGGATGAGTACTCAATCCCCCTTCTACTGGCCTATAATGTGGGATAAAATCTGGTGGATATGCAGGATCCCCCATGGCACCTGTAAAAGGATGAGCTATTGGAGTTCTTAATCCAGAGGCATTAAGCATGGTTTCTATAGTGTTTTTGCCTTTGAGTAATTCCAGGAGTTGTACAAATTGATTTCTCATTTTTGAAACTTCTTCTAACATATTCTTTATCTGGCTGATATCACGCCTCATTTCTTCTTAGGTTTGATTTTCTAAGTATGGTCTGTGAACGAGTCCCGTATTTTACCAAGTTAAGTCAGATTTATTTTTTGAAAGCCAGTCTATGTTGACGTTCCTAATGGTATATTTATTTTGAATTAGAAAATATTTTTATTTATTAATTTTCATTTGATTCATAATGCAACAATTATGCAAACCCATTTTTTTAATAATTAATAAAATAAAATAACATAAATAATTGATCATTCTTCAACATATTAAAAAAATTACTTATCAAATTACAGAAGGAATCAAATCCTGTTAACTCTTTGTGATCTTCATCTGAATCTTCCATAATATTTTAGCAAATTATAGAGCTCCTGTCCATATGGTCCCACTGACATATAAATTATATTCATATGGTTCATTTCTTGAGCTATGAAGCTTATTTATTGAGCTAGTTATTTTAATTTTTCAGTGAGATCATCAGCCTGGGTGCATACCCTGATAAAATTATCTTGATAAAGGACATAGTCTTCCTTATATGCTCTTAGATGTGTGGCTAAATCATTTTTCTCAGCCAAAATTGGATCTATAGAAGTAGCCAATTGATCTATCTGGTTTTGATATGCTTGAATTTTTCATACTAAATTTTAGACATTATTTTGTTGCTGGCATGATTCCTCGACTAGAGTTTTTATCTCGCCTTTCATGCTTTCTTCCCTTTCTTTATACCTATCTAACAACTGTTGGAGTATAAACATTTCTCTCTTTAGCTTATTATTTTCTTACTCTGTTTCAAAAGCTCTTCTTTCGACTTCCAAGATTGCCGTCTTTTTTTTCATTGTGTTGGATTCTTGCATTTGGATTTTTGCTATTTTATATTTAAGCTTTTCATTTTCCCTATGAAGCTCAAAAGTTCTTTTTTTAGTCTTTGCAGTCTCTCGAATCTAGTACAATATATCTCTATCTTTTGTGGAAGACATTTTTCCCATGACTGTATCATCAATAAGAACATGCTTATTTGATGTGGAAGGTTCATTATGCATCCTTACTATTGGAAGGATGACCCTTTTTCTCTTTTTTAGTGCCATTCTAAGTGACCCTGAGTCACTAAGTCTATAAGCTCCAGATCTTATCTTTCTCACAATCTGCCTTGCGTCTAAGACTTTGCCAAGCTTGGAAGATGTTTTCTCATCCCCATAATCAAAGTCTATATGATCCAACCCTACTGTTTGATGAATGAATTGTGAAGATTCTAACTATCTTCTTACCATTGCAGGTGCACATGAGGTGACCCCCCATATTCCTATTAAAGGTGCCTATGGAAGATCACCACAACTGAATGTTAATGATTGTCTATCCTTCCAAAAGGCTAACCAGGATATATTTTTTTCTTTTATCTGTTGCCAGATGATTTTTTGTAGCAATGTATCATGGTTCATACTCAATAGTATGAAACTGAAATTGAGGAGGGCACTTGAAATGTATTAGAGCCCACGTACTCAATAAAATGACACAGCCTGTGAATCGTCCACTTTCTTATTTCCAACAATGGTTCAAAGACCTCACTGTTTCTACTAGTATACTAATGACTGGATATGTCCCTCTTATTACACCGGTAAAGAGAGTGATCACTTTGGGATCTATGGAGTTCAATTCTTTCATAAATAGGACTATTTCATAAATAAGCAGAGCCAAAATTTGGAATCTTTCCTTTCGATCCAAATTATTTTTCACAAATCCTAGTAAGGGTTCCACCCGAATGACCTTGGATTATAAACTTTTTCATCCTTCTACCACACTTGCATGCACATTTATGATCTTGGAAATCATCTTCTACCTAGTTCTCTCTTATTGTGTGCATACAACTTAATATCTTTCTTTTCTAATATGTTGGTTATGATATGATACTCTTCTATTATAGGCACTAAGTCTAATTGTCCAAATGTGAAACAATGACAGCATAGGTCCCAGTAATTTAGCTTGGCCTTTAGCATGGGCAAGAATACCGGAGTGTACAAAAGGTAAGCAATCCATCCAAACTACTCATTAAATTGGATATTTTGTTGTGGTCTCATATTGTCTCAAATTTCTTTTAAAGCCCTTAAATTATTTTGTTGGAAATCTACTTCTTCTAATATTGGAAGTTGGACCATGACTAATGTAGGAATACAATCTCCTTTTATTTTTATGCTGCCTCTGATTCTTTCATGGCCTCTACTTCAGAAATATCTAAAACAATCCTATTACGGTAATTCATTTTGAATAGTCACAAGAGTGCAAAAATGTTCCTTTTGCAATAAAAAAATATGTTTATTAATCATTTGATAAATCATTATATCGATATGCAAATCTGTCTGTGATAAATGTTGAAATGTTATGTCATGCAAAGCTATAATGCTATATGATCATAATGCCATGTGATCTAAAAATTACACAATATTTATTAAAAAGATGCTTTATCATTGATCACGAGGAAGGTTTCTAAGACAAAAAAAAAATGCACCGTGACTTGAAAAATAGAGAGCAAATAAAGAATCTTAAATATAAATTTCTTTGTTTATTGATCCTGAATGAGTTTGGAAGAGGTCACAACAGATTTATCTAAAGGTGTGAATGATTGAGTTTTATTCCTAACGGTATAGATCCACCTTATTTTATCGAGTTTTGAGATTCTCAGACTGTAGGTAATCCCACTATCGTCTACAACTTAGACTAGTAGGTTCTCTCAGCCAAAATATGGCTAAAAGATAGTTTGAGTGAGAATTTTTTGGAGGCCTTACCGAGTTTCCCACGGAGATAATTCTACTTCATCCTCATACTAAGTTTATTAGGGTAATAGGTCACTTTCTGACCTTTAAGTGAGTATGTAATAAGAGACTTGTTGGTTGAAGCACGCAAATAATAATATGAATATAATTAAATATTTTAAAAGTATACAAAAAGACTAACACAATCAATAAATAAAACATAAACATTACAATAATATATATAGTTTAACCCCTCTATTTAGTAATTAGCTAGTCCCCAGTAGAGTCGCCAATTGTCCCACACGGTGCGATGGGCATTGGCGGACGAATATAGATTTAATTATTTTTTATCGGCTTATGCTTAGTTATTATTTTTTTACGTGCGTTAGGAGTCACTGGCAATCAATTATAAGATTTGATTGGGTATCTAGTAATGGTCTGCGTCTCTAAGCTCGGGAGGTTGATTACACATATGAAAGAAAAAGTACCCTACGACGTTCAAAAATTAGTATTATAATTATTATGATGTTTCACTATATACATTTTTTTTATTTGTAAAAGAAATTATATTCATTGACTGAATATAAATTTTAATTTCATTTTTTATCTTTTGACTACTGCGTCCACTCTCTGGAAATAACTATTTTTTATTAAAATTTTTTATTTTATTATATTATTTTTTTTATAATTTTAGACATATTTTATTTGATAGTTTATGACTTAATTTCTATATTTACCACCTGAAAGTATAAATTTTGTATTATGGTTTAATAAATGTTAATTTTATTATAATTATTTTTAAATTATGTCAACTCTTGGACACAATATTTTAATTTTATATTTTTATTAGATATTTTTTAATTAAAGTCGTGATTTTCACTTTTTTAAATGTAATCCTTTTGTTTTTACTTATTTTATTTTATAATTATCATTTGTCTTTGTTTAAATTTGTGGATTTATTTTATTATGATATTTTATTTTATTCAAAACTATATTTAATATTTGGATTTGATTGTTGGATTTATTTAATTAATATAATCACATAATCACATGTGTGTACACATCTATTTTATGGATACAAAATTTAAATAATTTCCACCATGATATTTATATTATATTCTAATAATGGGTCAAGTAAACACAATACAGAAAATACTGTTATTTATAAAAAAAAAAGGAAGAATTAACAATAAATAAAAATATTGGCTAATAGACTTATTAAAAAAAATTAAAATAAATTCTATCATAATAATTATTTAATTCAAAAAGTAAAAAACAATAAATAATAATAATAATGACACAATTATTTTTTTTTATGTCCAACTTATTATTATTATTATTACTTAGTTTAATTATTTGAACTAAAAAAGAGTAAATAATAAAAGAAAGAGTAAACAAAAGAGTGACAAACATAAAAAAAAATTTTAAAAAAAGGGCTGGTAATGCTTAAGACCCATATTTGTTTACATTTATATCATAAGTGAAAGTAGATGTGATCCTTTTATTTAAAAAAAAAAAAAAGTAAATGTGATTTGATTTTATCTGCATTGAGCCGCTAAAATTTTTATCATTATATTTTTTTATCGGCTCCTCTCCCTGTACTTTTTATGGTGCAAGCATCTAGCAATAATGATTAAAATATATTTATGTATCAACAGTTAGAATATATTTTTTTAAATAATTTACTTGCATTAAAACTCTCCACTTTCCTTTCATCAGAAAAATAAAAAAGAAGCTATCTCTTTATCCCAATTTATTGCAATTGTCCATCGAGCCATTCATTATTCTCACTTTTTCTTTTTTAGACCCAAATGGAAAATATGTTTTCTTTAGCTCAAATCCTTACTCATGATGGC
This sequence comes from Garcia nutans, assembly GCA_947685225.1. NCBI lineage: Eukaryota > Viridiplantae > Streptophyta > Magnoliopsida > Malpighiales > Euphorbiaceae > Garcia > Garcia nutans. Next base: position 20,675,318 of record CANTUV010000007.1, on the reverse strand, counting down.
CTCTTTCAAGTATTTGTCCTTATTATTCATCCTTAAATTGCATGTAAAATTTTAGATTTTTATCTAGTTTTTTTATTTATTTTTATTTATTTTCAGTCTATCTTCTATATTTTTTATGCAGGTTCTTTTTTTGCTTATTTTTACTCTTGAATCATCATCCCTTGATGTTTTTACCGAGTTTCTAATATCTATCAACATGGAGATTGACTTATATTTACCTTGCTATTTTCTTTGTTTTGCATTATTGGTTCTGTATTTTTTTTTTATTTTTTTATCCTTTTTATTTATTTCTTGTTTTGGTTTTCATGAAGTTAGATTTTTCTCATGTATTTTACTCTACTATATGGTGATTAGTGAATTTTAGTTGTATTTTAATTTGAAAATTTTACAGGTGATTAAGGATAGTGTCTGTGTTATATTTTGAATGTGTCTTATATTTCCTTCAATTTGCGATTTTTATTCTACTATTTATATCCAAGAAGAATGATGTTGCACGTATTTTCACCTAAAATTATAACAGAAATAATGCATTTAATTTCAGTAAAAAAAATAAATAAATCTCATAATTTATTTACCTGATAAATGATGAACTCTTAAATGGTTGAATGAGTGTCTATCAACCTAAATTTTTAGAATATATTAAGTGCACTCCTACACTAAATGTAATTCAATTTTTTACAACTTTCTCTCTTCCAGGAATTGCCTTAAAATTGCTCTCTATTCTTTTTGCTCTTTACCTATATTTTCTATATTATTTTTCTTTCTATTTCTTTGGTTTTTCTTGCCCGTCTCTCTTTTTTTATACGTTTTTTTCCTTTAAATTTTATGTCTCCCTTTTTATACTCGATTTTAACTAATTCTTTTATTTGTTGCATTCCTTCCTTATTTCGTGCAGGCCGGAAATAAGGAATTATCTTTCCTTGTTTTAATTTTTTTTATTTTTATGTATTTGGTAATATTATAAATATTTTCTTAATAAATGTGTTTATTTATTTTTAATTACTGTCATCTTTTTTTTAAAAAAAAAAGATTACTGTATATGCATTTTGTATATTATATATATATTATATATATGTTTATGTATTTTATGTGTATATTGAAAATATGAAAAATAAAATATTTATAAATAAAAAATATAAACAAAACGAAAATATAAAAATGAAATAAAAAATACCGTCGAGAAAAATGTAAAAATGAAAAAGGAGCGAAATACATAAACATATAAATAAAAATGATAGGTCATACCAAATTTTCGCAACAGGGATAATTTTCTCTATGAAAAATTTGTGCCTTGTGTCAACAAGGAGTTAATCCACAAAAGAGAGGCTTTTCATTTAATTATTGCCACACTCCGGTTAACTCGAATCATGGATTTAAAATTGAGCAAATCATACTGTATAGTATTTTTTTAATTTTTTTAAAAAATATTCTATATTTTTTATATAGTTTTGATATATTAAATATATACATAATATATATCTTTGACAATTGAATATATCTTTAATATACTAAATATATATTCAAAATATACCTCCAAAAAGAAATATTTTTAAAATTAAAAATTAAAAAAATGATATTTTTAAAATTGAAAAAAGTGAATATTTTCAAAAATAATTTTATTTTTTAGGATATTTTTAAAAAAATCCCTTTAAAATTGCCGATGTCGGTTTATAAAATATCTTAATAGGCAAGAACTAATTTAGTTGAAATTCAAATATATAGATAATGTATATCTTTGAAAATTAAGTATATTTTTAATATACTAAATGTATACTTAAAATATACCTCCTAAAAGGAGTATTTTTGAAATTAAAAATTTAACAAAGTATATTTTTAAAATTGAAAAAGAAAAGAGGAAATTTTCTAAAATAATTTTATTTTTTAAGATATTTCTTTTAAAAAAATCTCTTTAAAATTGCTAATTTCGATTTATGAAATATCTTAACTGGTAAGAACTGATTTAGTTGAGGTTCACGTTCTTAAATAGTATGTCAATTTTGATTTTAGTTCTAATTTAAATTGGTTGTTCAAACTAATTTTTTTTTAATTCATATTATTTTAATAAAATTAACTATAATTTATAATATTTTTTATGAGATTAAATATTTGACTCATAAATTTGATAATATTAACTAAGTTAAACCAAATAATATTAATTGTCAAAAAATAATAAAATTTAACGGTAATTATTACTAATCTATTAATAAAATATAATAACAATAATAATGATAAATTTTTATAAATATAATTGTTTAATTATATACATGTGTTTAATTACATAATTTTAAATATTTAATATTGCAATTGAAGTGTAGGAAAAAATTTTCTTTTAAAAAGTTAGATTTTAGTTTTAAACTAAACTATATTATGTATATATATTAAAATATATACATATATTTTAGAATATATTTAATTTTAATTTTTTTATTATTTTTTATTAGTTAAGCCCTGAACCGCTGGTTATGATTTTAGTTCAAGAAATCGTGAACCTAAATCAAACACTTATAAATCAGTTTTGATTTAAGTTAGAGCCTAATTTTCTCAATTTCAATCTAATTTAGTGAACAGGACCGTTGGTTCACAGCCCGAGTGACCGTTCACATCTAGAACCATGGCGATGATTATTTTAATTTCTTGTTACAATCCAACCCCAAGGCGAGCAAATCAACTAAACTTGATAATCCATCGAAAAAGAGATGAATTGGGATACAACTCTTTTATTAGTCCATCTTTGATATAAAAACCAGCTTCTATGAAGTATGGACATGAACATGAGATATAAACATGACATAATACAAATATGTTGACATAATAATTCTTAAAAAATAGAGACACTATATAGGTATATATATATATATTAAATTATAAAAATATAATGAGAGAAATGTATATTATATGTTTACACATCAATATAATTATACACACATATATGCATATGTTTTAAGTTATAAAAATATAATAAGAGATAAATATATATTCAAAATAAATATATATTAATTCATTTATAGATAAATATAATTATACAAAAAAATATATTTTTTATAACAAAAAGAAAAATTTTGTAATTAAGATTGATTATAATTATTTTATAAATAAAATTTTATATTAAAATATATTTTAAAATATCATAAAATATTTTAAAATGTATTTTTGTTAAATTTTGTGTGTTTTATCTGTAACTTTTTAATATCCGACATATTTTATGCATACCTTTTTATTGTCAAAAAGCTAAAAAATAATAATAAAATAAGATATGTATGAAGCTAAATCTAACACGTATTGAGCACATATCAAACACATATATGTATCCAAGGAATATTAAATACCGATATTTTATTTTATTTATAGTATCGGTGATATATAATACCGTACAAGTTAACAAATAACCACCTTTTTTTTAATAACCCACTTGATAGATGTATTTTGCGAACAATTAGCATGTCCACGTTATCTAGTGATGAAGACAAATAGACGATGCAGTGGTGACTTGTCATATATCATAAAGCCTTGGATCTTCTCAGAAATGTGGAAAAAACCAGAGATGGAATTTGATTCCATTCCAGTTTCTGTTATTTTGATTGGTGACGAGAAGATAATTTTCCATGGGAAATGATATGAGCAATTATCATAAGGGGCAATAATGTGGTACGTGGAGATCCATAATGATAACGAAAAGGGCTATAACATGATGGAGAATTTCAGAGTTCTCAGCTTTCCACCAAAGTTGTCCTCCTTACAAGGGAAAGGGTCTTCTCTAATGCCAATTAATGCCTGTTAACAGGATAAATTACATTATTCATCACTTCGAAATACCTCATTTTTCATTTTCATCCCAAATATTCAATTTGTCTTGACATTCCTTGTATATTTACTTTTTTTACCAAAACCGGCCTTCCATCAATTTAACATCCAAACCTTTAACCAAAAGCAAATATGACAATAATGCGACACTATATCAGTATCTAAAGCGAAACAAGCTATGTAGTTTACCATCACATTTTAGATGCTGAAGTGGATCACATCACGTGTCATATCGGCTTTTCCTTAAAGAATTAGATATTAAATTAACGGAATGATAATTTTGATATAAAATTAAATATATAACAGACATCAACGTGACAAATTAAATATTTAAGACGATAACAAAAAAGGAATATTTCTGAACAGTGACCAATGTAATTTAGCGGCTGTTAATATGAAAAATTGTTTTTGGTGTATTAGATTTGTTTTTTCGAAGAAGAGGAGGAGATCCCTTTTTTATTATTATTTTGTCAAATTAATGACCGATTAAATCTAAGGATATTATTAATGCTTTAACATAATGGTAAAATAAAAGATGAAAGCAAAAAAAAAAAAACTATATTTTAAAATTTTTATTAAAAAAATTATACACAAGTATTTTTTAATTTATTTTACTAAAGTGCTAATTCAATAATATTCTTAAAATAATCTTCAATAATATTATTTGACATATAATATAAATTAAGAAAATTTTCCTTTATAGTTAAAATTCCACTTGACATTATAGAATTTACTTTTGAATTAAAATTTGTTTTAATTAATTATAAAATTTTAAAATATTTTTAATACAAAAGGCAAATAAAATTTTATAAACATAAAAAATCATAAATTTTAGGTCTCATTTATATAAAAAATTTTACATGTCTTAAAAAACCAAATAAATTCATGTATCTCATAAAAAATTTAATTTGACGATCATATGCCATTATTATTATTAATTCGTGGTAGACAGAGAGCTGTAGAATGATGGGATGTTATTCTATTTGAGGTCATGTTTGAATTGGGTTAAAAATTAGAAAGGGAATGAGTTATTTTCATTCTTACTATTAATGGATAAGGTAGTTAGAATTTCATTACTCTAGGAAATGAGATTTTATCCCTCACCAGTTAATCAATTTTATTCCTAACTAGAATTAAAAATTAAAACTAACTTCTCTTTGCAAAGAAAATAAAATACATAAAATCAAATCAATTTTCTTCAACCATCTCTAAAAATAAGTATTTGTTTTTTTATTATTTATATATTTTTTATTATCAATTAAATCAATGCATTTAATTTGTTTTGTGCCAATCTACATCCAATTTTTTTTTAACTTTGGAATCTCACATCCTTTTTTTTTTAATATATCTTTTTAAACTCGATTTCTTATATTATTTATATAATATTATCGTCTTCTCAAATTATAACAATTGATGTCCACTTTTCAAAATGATCGAACTCATTAGTACTTTCTTGTTTCATCTATTTTTAGTATTAAGTGTTGTGCTGAGAATTGCTTTAACTTATAATACCATGTCTTACTTGCTTTTATTGGTGTTGAATACTAAATAAAACAAAAGAAAGAGAGGGAGAGGGAGAGGGAGAGGGAGGGAGAACATGACTAGCTAAAAAAATAATTTCTTTGATTTCAATTTCGGTCCTATAAACCAAATAAAAAGAATAAATAATTATTTCGATTCTGATTTTATTTTATTCCAATTTCGATTCAAATTCCAATTTTGAAGTTCAAGCCAAATGCCAATTAAATTTATAGAGGTAATAGTAGACTCTACAATTACAAATTTTATTGAACCTTGTTTATTGTACACTAGTGTGTATATAGAATGTCTATTTGGTGACAAAAAAAAATTTAATGATTATGAAATGTATGAATTTGTTTTTATAAAGAAAGATTTATGAATTTGTTTAGTTTCCTAATATGTATAAAATATTTTACATCAGTGAAATTTAAGATTTAATTTTTTATTTTTTAATTTATTTATCATTTTTTGAAAAATATTTTTAAAATTTTATAATACATTAAAATTAAATTTTAATTTATAAACAGATCCTATAGTATATCTGGTGGAATTCTATTTTGAAGGAAAACATTTTCTTAATAATTTATTTTCATGGTCTGAATCCCATGACAAGTGACCAACATTAGAAAGAGGAAAGTATAAGACTTTAGAAACCCAAAATAAATCTAACTAATTACTTCTTCTGTCTCAAAATGATAGGGATATTTTTTTTTATTTGTCCTAAAATATGGTTCCATTACTTTTTTTAGATTATAGTTATATGATAAATTAACTATTCTATCCCTATTTAATACTTTGTAATCAACAACATTGTATTTAATTATTTATATTTTCTAAATTGTAATTACCTTTGACCCAATCAATAACTATTTTTATTTTTTATTTTTGCTATAATCAATAGTTATTTAATATAAATGAAGGGTAAAATAGGTAATTTATGGAAAAAATTTTATTTATTAATTAAGTAACTAAAATTTTCTTAATACGTGTGAAATAAGAAGTATCCCTATTATTTTGGAACGGAGAGATTATTAAACAACAAAACAGTAACAAACCCGCTATAGTTGTCACAAATAAACTGTTGTAGGACTACCTATCAAATAGAACATGTACAATAGATTATAATTATCATATTCCTACTTTACAAAATATCACATTAACTATAATAAACTATATTATACATCAGATAATGAGAATAATAATACAAGATTCTAAAACTTAATATTACAGTTCAATTTGAAAATATTATATAACTAAATAATAAATACACTTCATTGTCGACTAAAAAGTAGGAATAACTCGACTATAATTACTTCTCAAGTTCAACTTTCAACTTGAAACAAAATTAAGAAGATGTGTATAAGTGCCTCAACGCAGTTAGTGATATTATGTAATATACAAACCATGTGTCTTGTAATCATTCTAACAATATATATCCTCATGTAATATTACCAAAGATATAGAAAATTATACAATCATCCATAAATAGAAATTAATCCATAAGAAACATACTAGAGCTTGGAAAATCAATCCCCCAATCTAGTTTTCTAATTCCAAGTATTTTTCTTGTGATCTAATACATAAGATTCCATACGTCATCATAATCAATGCAAACTAGCACCAACCCTAGCAAGTAGCACCTTGAGTTAAGTAAGCCTCCATTGAGGGATGAGCAAGCCTCCACTGTAATGCCAGTCATAAGCTTATCATATCTCAAAACTCATATCATAATTAGAATCTATATCACAATTTTGTTTGGTCCTTTATCATCCTAATGTCTTCACTAGTTATATGCATCATTTTATAATTGAACATAAATAAGTACGAATAAAATTGCTTAATTGGTATAGATAATGCATAATTTTAACTCTATACATACAACTCATATAGATGCATGAAAATATGAAAATATACTAGAAAATATCACTTAAAAACTTGATGAAAACCCAACTAACTCTTCTTAGAATTTTAGTTGTCTACTAACTAGAAAGTAGCTTGAAGCACCTATACCAGATAAACAAATAAATAATATTAACCTAAACTATAAAATTCAAAGCTATTCAAACAATTTTAAATGATTCTATCAAAATTTTGATAGAGTCTCCCTCAGCAAATCCCTTACCCCCCAAAACAAAAGAAATAAGCACTTATATGGTACTCTTTTTTTTTATCAGACTTATAAGGTACTCTTGATTCTTGTAAAATTAATTCACTTCAATACTTAGTTTAAAAGCAATGTAAAACTCAATTAATGTTATAAATTTATAATATACAAATAAATTCATTAAACCAAACAAGTTTTAATAATGAAAAAAGTTTAAAATTCATCTAAGTAAATTCATAGAAAATTCATTAATTTAACTCTAAGATCATAAGCATAGCCAAGTATATGTTTCCAAGACAAAATAATAAGAAATCAAGCATCAAAGTGAAATTTGAGGATTTCAAATTTATCAATCAAAATTCGACCAAACTAGAGTAACAAAATCATAGGAAAGGCATAAGGAAACTATTTAATTAATGTCCATATGTAGTTAATAAAGTTATCAGTATTTGACCATGTGTCACTATTGTCGATGGTTTTAGAGATGGTACAATTTCATTTGACTTGTCAAATAACCAGGAGTTTGAAAATGTGTCACTCGCCAATGGTCATTAAGAAATACTTGGAAATAACCACCTCTACATTTTCTTTGATCTATTATCCATTGAGTATCATGAGATAATAATTGGTATAGAAATGAAGTTTGTAGGACCATTATTCTAAAGCCATTAGAATTACCATATGAAAGAAGATTGGAGTTCATTAGAAATATTATTGGCAGTGGCAAAACTAGGATTAGCATAGGCCTGGGGTGGGAGGGGGCAGGGAGGGGGGTGAATTACTTGAGATAGATTATTTATCATTCCTAAAACTCACATCATTAAGAAAGTAATGAATACAAATTCATAACTTTCCATTTTAACAACCAAGCTCACAAATGTCCCTTGATTTCTTCGTCTAACACTATTTTTTTCTATTTTCTCAAGAACCTCTTTCACTATTGACCACATGGATAAAAGATGAATATTTTTTTTATAATATGAAACCCAACATGTGTTACTGAGTGGAGCTAAATTTATTTCTTAATATAAGCCTCTTCCAATTTCAATTTCTCTTTCCAAATGTTAAACTACTTTATCATGTTATTTTTTATGAAGTGCATCCCTCCATTTACATGAAGCTTGAACCATATTTACAATCATTAAAACATGTTTAAAATAATCACTCACATATCTATTGCTCTTTATTGCTGCAACAAACTGTAACACCTCGATACCCTATATAAGTACTATACATATACTTAGTATACATACAGTAAGTATATAAAGTATAAGGATGTCACTTTTCGTTATCTTTTAAAAACCTGTAATAGAGTTCAAACCATAATACGTTAATTTAAATAACATTTACAAAATCATTATCTTTATCAAAACTCCATTTATACATATAAATACTCTCTCATCAGAAATACATCATAATTAAAAGTTATACATGTATGCATTACCCTCTAGTTGGTCTCGACAAACTCTTACTCTTCTCGTGGCATAACAGCTGGACTTCCAGATCAACCGCATATCCACCTGCGCGATTACACAACCGCGCTAAGCCCGAGAGCTTAGTAGTACAATATAAAATATAAACATACATTATAGAAATTCTAACATATAATAATACTATATTCATTCCATATACCATTAGTTCTTATCATGTTTTTCTCTTTTTAATTTGCACCTTTCATATATCTCGACTAATTTCATATATTATGTACATATATACATACCATTATCACCAATTCCAACCCGTCACTAATACTCACAATCAATTTATCAATACACACATTATACATCATACCAATCATGAATCACATTTCCAATGAAGACAATCATTATCACCAACCACAATTCATTAATAGTATCCACAATCAATATATCAATACACACATTACATATTGTGAACACTCGAATTTTGAGGCTCGGAAAGCCAATTTCCTCAGACCAGGCCGGACCGGGCAACAACAGTAAAACTCCACCGAAAGTATGTCTTCATGGTACTTGAAATGTCCGGTGCGACGCAAGGATCACGGATATGGTCTCGGAATAATTTTTGGAGGCCCGTAGCTCCCGAAAAGTCGGTTTTAGCAGAAGTAGCGCGAGTCGCAGTGGGCCAGGACAGCGGCCCAGCCGCCGTGCAGCCCGATTTTGCCTATATATAGGCTTCAGATTTTCGAAAAAGGAGGGATTTTTGGACTTCCTATGCCCAGATGCTGACGAAATTTTTATGCTTAAAAATTTCTAATACTGTGTTATAGAAACCAAGAATCATACTCAAAAGTGCAAGGAAACAAGATCTGGAACTTAGAAGTGGAAAAATTCTGATCAAGGTAATATCATAATTCATCTTTGGTCAATTCGAGCATATCATAAGCATTCTAATCTTCTTCTTAATTTCTTCTCGGTCAAAGACCTAATCTTTTTAGGTCTGAGGGCCTAACGGACTAATCAATCACCCTTTCGGCATTAAGCTGTAAATAAAATTAACTCTTTTTGGCACGGAGCCTAAATTGCATCTCTTTGGTATTAAGTACCTAAATGGCACTATTAAAATGAACTTTTGGCATGAAGCCTAAATCGAACTCTTTTGGTACTAAGTACCCGAAATTATACAACTTTAGCACTAAGTGCTAAAACTCACAACTCTGGCAAAATGCCTGAAAAATGCACGAAGCATACATACACACATGCATGAAGCATAAATTTTATCGCCTTTAAATAGGCTTTTCCGAACTACATGGGCTTTGATCTCCTATTCAAACGGGAGTATGTAGGCATGTTTGGGATTCACCCCAAATAGCAAGTCCACAAACTACCAACAATCTTTTTGTCTTTAAATTTGTCCCATTTTTGCAAGTTAATCAAAAGCATGACATAGTCCCCGAATCCTCCTTGGGTTCGCAGACTAGAAGCCTTTACATTGGATGCATTATTGGAGTCAAACAAGGGTTTTCTTAGTTTTTCCCTTCGAACAAAATAAACTGAGTGGCGACTCCTGACAACGAGTGAACTTTCGCCCGGATCCTTTTTGGGCGGAAAGCCGAGGTTCACAATTTGGCGACTCCACTGGGGACCCATAAAAATGATTTATGGGATTCTAAGTGGACTACTATTGCTTATTTGATTGATTTGACACTAGGGACCATAAAAACGATTTATGGGATCCTAGTAGATTGTTATTATTTGTTCAACCAATTTGCCCTTCTTTAGGGTATTTTTATTCATTTTGCAGGGTACCCTAACATTATATATCCTTTCTTTAAGGATATTGGACTGAAGATTGAAGAAAGGAATCTTTTTCCTTTGATGGATCTATTTTTTTGACTACTTGTGCATTTGTTTTCTCATTCAGAGAATCTTTTTCTCTTGCATATATGGGGGAATCTTTTTCCTCCATTGCATAAAAAATTGTTTTCAAATGAATTTCTTCTCTTTCTGTTCAAAGTTCTGAGTCTGGATAGCAAGTAGCGCTGACCGGCAGGTCTCCTTGATTATGTCGGCGGACAGCCAAAGCATCCTCCCTGTTGTCGCAAACCATTCCAATCCTTTTGGAGTGGCCCATGAGTAATCGTACTGTTGGACTCACGCGAAACTCCTTGTTTCACATGTGGTTAGGTATATCTTACTCAAGACTCAAGGGTCCCTATGATAAGCCGATTCTCTATTTTTACATAACAATAGAACCTTCCCTTAGGTTGTATGTACCCAATGATAGTGCCGCATTCCATTAAAATGAATTGTGATGTGATGAGGTGCATTCATGCAACATAACAACATTGTTTTTGGGGAAAAAATTTGATGTACATAAGTGGACCAAGAGTTTTCCTACCCTACACACCACCCTGATTTTTTTTACCCTTGACCTTTTCAGGTACCCTCTGTCCGTGTGCCTTCACCTACACCAGACACACCAATACCAACTGTGCTATCCCCTACAAGTTCTACTACCCCAACTTCACCAACTACTCCAGTTACTGATATGGCCACAATTGAACAGATTAAGGCTTTGCTGGATGGTCAGGTTAAGGAAATTGAAGCTAGAATGCAAGAAAAAATTGATGAAGCTTTAGTCGCCCAAAGGGTAGCCATTCTGGCTGAATTAGAAGGAGCACCAAAGACAGTCCCTATTCCTGGAAATTTGGGGAAGGAACCCATTGTGGGGCAAACTAGTACCCCCCGTGACTGCTCAGATTAATACCCCTGTTATCAATTTGGAGGATCCACCCTCCAAGAACGAAACAGATGAACTGAAAAGGAAACTTGAATTGCTTGAGAGGTCAATCACTGCCATGAAAACTCACAAAGAGGTGGTAGACATGGATTCCTTATCCTTGTTTCCCCAAGCCAGATTACCTCCAAAATTCAAGATGCCGGGGATGGACAGATTTGATGGGACCACTTGCCCTAAAACCCATTTGAAGATGTATGTGGGGGCCTTGAGCCCATGGGGTTTAAATGATGAACTCTTTGCTCAACTCTTCCAACAATTCCTGACTGGGGCTGCTCTTAAATGGTTTGTGAGTCTAGACCGTTCCAAGATTAAGACATGGGAAGACATCTGCAATGCATTTAACTCTCAGTACCACTACAATATTGAGGTAGATGTCACCAGAATGGAACTTGAGACCACCAAACAAAACAACAATGAACCCTTCTCCTCGTTCCTTACGAGGTGGAGGGCAAAAGCCGCCCAGATGATCAATCGCCCTTCAGAACAAGATCAGATTGATATCATAATCAGAAATTTAAGACCTACATATCAGGCTCAACTGCAAACCCAATATCTACCTACTTTCAAATCGCTCATTGCGACTGCAACCAAGGTAGAAGATTTGATACAGTTGGGTAAAATAGTGGATGAGGGGGCTGCATCGAAATATAAGAAACAAAGCCAAACTCCTTCCTCAAGCAAGGTCAATCAAGTGGCCAATATTGCCCCTGCGAATCCTTTACGTGTGGGCAATCTTGGGCAGAGAAATCAGCCAAGAAGGCAATATACTGACCTTGGGGTACCCCTTCATTTGGTGTTTAAAAAGGCTGTGGAAGGGAAATATTTGAAGCCTTTGGACCCAAGACCTCCTCCAAACCCATTACCTTCCAGTTATAAAGTCAATGAATACTGTGAATACCATCAAGGGAATGGGCATAAAACAGATGCTTGCTGGACACTGAAAAACCGTATCCAGGATCTGGTGGATAGTGGTGACATCATTCCTCTCAGGAGGCAACCAAACATCAACACAAACCCTTTGCCCAATCATTCCATCCACGCCATTACTGTGGAAGAAGAGTTGTTTGATCCTTTCAAACTTCTCTTGGAAATGAATGAAGTGTGTGTGTTAGATTTGAACGACCTTGTTGACGAGGTCAGCGCTCTGACAAGAAGTGGAAGACAATATCAGCCACTTGACTTGGGAAAAACCCCTACAACCTCAAATCACCCCCATAAGAAAACACCAGAGCCAAAAGAAGACCCTGTCCTCACTCAGCTTAAGCAAACTCAAGCTAAGGTGTCAATTTGGGAGCTCCTTGCTTCCTCCTTCCCACACCGCCAGGCTCTCAACGAAGCTTTGAGTCAACTTGATACACCTGTGGACACAAGCCCAGAAGCTTTGATGGCCACTTTGACCCAAGCAACCAAGGCATTGAGTATCAGGTTTTCTGATGTGGATTTACCAGAAGACGGTAAGAAACACAATGATGCTCTATACATCACCATACAGACTGGGGGAAAGACTGTGCCCATGGTTCTCATTGATAATGGGTCAGCCTTAAATGTGTGTCCCTTGAAAGTAGCAAGCTGTCTGGGGTTGGAGGCTACAGATCTTACACCTTCTGATCAGATTGTGAGAGCATATGATAACACTCGAAGAGAAATTTTGGGTGTTGCCACTCTAGAAATTGCTATTGGGCTGGTGAAGATGGGAGTACCATTCCAAGTCATTGATGTACCCGCGAGCTTTAATCTCCTCCTCGGAAGGCCGTGGATCCATCAAATTAATGCTGTACCTTCTTCACTACACCAAAAACTTAAATTCCCTTTTGAAGGAAAAATCATCACTATCAAAGGGGACACCTGCGAAATCAACAGGAAAACCATGGATCAGTCTCTCCTTGAGGTTGTTCCTAGTGAAACCGCCATGACCTTGACTGGGTTTCATTACGACACAGTTCAATGCATAGAAGGTGAAAAACCCAAAGGGCCATTTGTCTCATATGACTTTGGGGAGGTCCAAATCAACTGCCTAGTGGGAATGATGCTGAGGGTAGGTCTATTGCCCGGCATGGAAATGATGAAGTCCGGGAGAAAAATACCCGTAGTACGACCATGGGAAGAGCCTGAGAATAAGGGAACTTTTGGCTTGGGGTACAAACCTACAGATGAGGAAATAGAAGAGCTTGAGCGTGGAAGGAAGAAAAAGGGAAATTGGGGGGCAAGAAGCCTCAAAATGCGCCCTTACTTTAGAACTCTGAATGGTCATTTTTGCAAACCTGGAAAGGCAGTTCATCACCGTGGTTTTCAGGAACCATTCTATTCTCCTATGACCGGAAAGAAGCTACCGGGTTTTGAAATGTTTGCTGATGTTGTGGCCATAAAAGAAGAAGAGCCAGGACCTGAAACTGACCCCCAAATGGAAGATTTCATGCGGCCTAGTCTCTTTGATGAGGTTGCTATGATAACCAATGTCGAAGACAAAAGGGACTTCACAAAGCTGATCAAGACAACGGATGGACCGCTGAGAAACTGGTACGCCGAGGAGGGACAAGCTGCTGAGGTTAAACCTAGTCCTGTGTCACACCCTGAACTTGAGTCTTGTACCGAGTCTGGTATTAATTCTGAGTCAAAAACCAAGTCAGAGTCTAATTCTGAGTCTTCTGTAAGTTCAGATTTTGAAAACCCTAATGTCGAGTCTAATGTAATCTTGGAGAATGACTCCGTTATTATCAATGAAATTGTTCGGATTCTTGGTTACCCTTTGTCTTTTGCTTTCCAAGTGTTATCTAGCAAAAATGAAATAAATGAAATAAAAGAAATAAATGAAAAGATAATAATTGGCAAAGAAAATGAACATACATACATTGCATATGATTGTGCGAATAAGGAACAGGTTGTCGAGTGCATCAGAAGATATGTTGACTGCTTCATGTGGAAGACAAGTGATGTCACGGGAATAGACCCAGCCATAGCAGTTCACAAGATTCCGCTATACCCAGGTGCGAAGCCGGTTAAGCAGAAATTGAGAAGAATGAAGCCAGAATGGTCTTTGAAAATTAAAGAGGAGGTTGCCAAGCAACTGGACAATAAGTTCATAGAACCGATTGCCTATCCTTCCTGGTTAGCAAACATCGTGCCAGTCCCGAAGAAAGACGAAAAGGTCAGGATGTGTGTTGACTACAGAGATCTGAATAAGGCCTGTCCCAAGGATGATTTTCTACTACCACACATCGATTTGCTGATAGACAGGATGGCTGGGCATGTGATGGTTTCCATGACTGATCTTGCGGTTGGGTATAATCAGATCCTGGTGCACCCACCAGACAAAGAAAAGACAGCTTTCATCACAGAATGGGGCACTTTCTGCTACAGAGTTATGCCTTTTGGGTTGATAAATGCAGGGGCTACCTAACAAAGGATGGCGACAACAGTCTTTCATGACATGATTCACAAAGAAGTAGAAGTGTATGTCGATGATATGATTGTCAAGTCAAAATCTCCAGAAGAACACGTTGAAGCCCTTGAGAAGTTCTTCCTTAGACTTCGCAAGTACAATTTGAAGCTTAATCCTGCAAAGTGCCTCTTTGGAGCAACATCAGGCTTATTCTTGGGATATCTGGTCAGCAAGAAAGGAATAGAAGTTGATCCAGCAAAGTCAAAGGCTATTCTGAAAATGCCTCCGCCAAGAACAGAAAAAGAGATTCGAGGCTTGCTAGGTAGATTACAGTATATCAGTCGATTCATATCACAGTTGGCTGAGACTTGTGGTCCAATCTTTAAGCTACTAAGGAAAGGTGCTTCACAAGAATGGAATGAAGACTGTCAGAAGGCCTTCGACAAGATCAAAGAATACTTGTTGAGTCCGCCAATTCTGCAACCTCCCAGAATGGGAAAGCCTCTGCTCTTGTATTTGTCTGTAACAGATGAAGCCATGGGTGCAATGCTAGCTCAAGAAGCCGAAGATACAAAGGTGAAAAATGCAATTTATTACCTCAGCAAAAGGATGCTGGATTATGAGTTAAAGTATAACAAGATTGAGAAGTTGTGTTTAGCCTTGTATTGGGCTTGTACGAAGTTACAACACTACTTGTCTTCTTACACTACTTATGTCATCGCAGAACAGAGTCCCTTGAAATTCCTTATGGAGAGGCCTGTTCTGGACAGCAAAATGGCTAAGTGGGTGTCAACATTGGCAGCCTTTGACTTGAAATTTGTTCAAAGGAAAGCTATGAAAGGTGGCGCAATAGCTGACCAATTAGCAGAATTACCTGTGAATGACGAGATGCGAGAAATGGGTTTCCCTAATGAAGACCTCTTGAACGTGGAAAGCAGTGTTTGGGAGATGTATTTTGATGGAGCATCCAATTATCATGGAAACGGAATTGGGATTGTGTTCAAAACTCCTTGTGGAGAATACATTCCATTCGCAGTTAAACTTGACTTTAGCTGCACAAACAACGAAGCAGAATATGAAGCTTGCATTAATGGGCTTGAAGCCGCCCTGAAATTGGGGATTAAAGACCTAAAGGTCTATGGTGATTCTATTTTAATAGTATCACAAGCTTTAAGGAAATGGAAGATAAAAGAAGAGCGTTTGGTTCCTTACCTACAACGCCTTGATCATTTGGCACAACACTTCAATGATCTGTCCTTCGAATATCTCCCAAGAGCAAAGAATCAGTTTGCTGATGCCTTGGCTACTTTAGCTTCCATGATCAATATCAGGGAGGGGAAAGTCATTCGTCCATTGAAAGTTCAACTTCAGAAACAACCTGCCCACATAATGCATTTGGCCGATGGTAAACCATGGTTTTGGGATATCAAAGGTTATCTCAAGGATGGAAGTTATCCGGAGGGATCATCAAAGGTTGATCAGAGGGCAATAAGGCAGCTTGCCACAGGTTACATTCTTAATGAAGATATCCTCTACAAGAGGAGTTGGAATGGAATGCACCTAAGGTGTGTGAGTGAAGCGGAGGCCAAGCAAATAATGGAAATGGTACATGGTGGCGAATCAGGACCACACATGTATGGGATCGCCTTGGCTCGAAAAATTGCCAATCTAGGATATTACTGGTCCACCATGAATGCAGACTGTGTGGCATTTGTGCAAGGATGTCATCATTGCCAAATATTTGCTAAGCTACAGAAACAACCTCCTGTTGCCCTGAATCCAATCACTTCTCCATGGCCCTTCGCTACTTGGGGAATTGATATAATTGGTAAAATACATCCAAAAGCATCAAATGGACACCAGTTTATCTTGGTAGCAGTGGATTACTTCACAAAGTGGGTTGAAGCAGCTTCCTATGCAGAATTAGACGCCAAAAAGGCAGCACAGTTTGTCCGAACCAACATTCTTTGTCGGTACGGAACACCATTCGAGATTATTACAGATAATGGAACTCATTTCCAAGCAGAATTTGCTAAACTCTTACAGGATAAGAAAATCCAACATCATAAGTCCTCTCCTTATAGACCTCAAACAAATGGAGCTGTAGAAGCAGCGAACAAGTCTATAAAGGTGATCATACAGAAGATGATCAAGGAACATAGGCGTTGGCATGAGAGGTTGCCATTGGCCTTGTGGGGATACAGAACATCAGTTAGAACTCCTACTGGGGCAACCCCGTATTCACTGGTGTATGGAATGGAAGCAGTACTCCCCATTGAACTGGAAGTTCAATCGGCGAGGATAATTCAAGAAAGTCAGATAAATGAAGCTGAATGGATCAGCAATTATCATCATCAGTTGTTGAGTTTGGATGAAAAAAGACTTCAAGCTCTACATCGGATTCAAGGATATCAGAGGCGAATGGCCAGACATTTCAACAAAAAGGTCAAAGATCGAAAGTTGGAAGAAGGTTGTTTGGTTTTGAAGGAGATCAGAACACCTGTTACAGATCCTCGTGGGAAGTTTCGTCCTCATTGGGCGGGGCCCTACATTTTGAAGAAAATACTTTCCGGCGGAGCCGTCATCTTGTCTGATTTGGATGGTCTGGAGTTCACAAACCCATGCAATCTGGATCAACTGAAGAAATATTATGCATGATCATGCATTCCAATAATGAACTACATTAGACCTGATTCTCGTAAACTATTTCGAGATATGTAGGCAGCTCTCCTTGAGCACGGTCTAAATTTTAATAGAAATCATTCATTCATCTTTCTTTTGCCAAAAGAAAAAAAAAACAAAAAACGACAAAACAACAAAAACAAAACAAAAAAAAACAAAACAAAACAAAAAGATCCCGCTAAGCCGAAAACCCGCAAAGGGCGGCTTAGGCAATAGTGGGGCCCGCTAAGCTGAAAACCCGCAAAGGGCGGCTTAGGCAAGAATGGGTAAGAGCTCGCTAAGTTGAAAATCCGAAAGGGCGACTTAGGCAAAAATAAGAGCAAATAAATAAAGTAGATAATGCTTGGAAAGCAAACAAAAGGGTCATTCATTAAGAATCATTCATTACAAAGAGAGAATCATCTGTCACAAAAAAGAGTCATTCAGAAAGAGTCATTCATCCTATAAAATCCACAACTAAACAAAAAGGTCAAGTCATATTCCCCAAAAAACCAAAAAGGTAAAAACAACCCAAAAACAGAAAAGACAATGGAGTCACCCTAGGATCCAAATCCTACACCCCCTCTCCCTCCAACTCCTGCAGCAATGCGCACCTCCTCGGTTTCTCAACGGGCCAAACCTCAGCTATAAACCAGGTCCTGTACTCTGGAGTGGGCTGAACGAGGGAAGGCTCTGCACCAGGCCTTATCATCCGATGGTCTCTGACCCAAGTCTGTAGAACAGCCCGAGTAACCCCGGGGGTAATAGGAGAAGCAATGGTAAGCCCGACAGGAAGGGGAACTCTCTGATCAATACCCATCTGCCTGAGGACGCGGGAAGCACTGTACCAAGTACTGTGAGTGAACCCAAGCAGGTAGACATGGTTGTGCATGGCATTTGCCTCTATGAATTGAGGAATCCTATACCAAGGGACGAACCATAATAATTCTTCCGGTCCAAGCTCAAACAGCCAAACAGTCCATTCGGCCATAGAGGGAAAAGAAATCTGAATTTTCCGGGTGCGGTACTGCGAAGGGTTGTAGGTCAAAGTCTGGGGGGCTGCAACCACTCGAAGATGATCTCTCAGCCAAACCTGAAAAAATAGATCCTTTCTATTTTATAAAGGAAAAGAGAGATGATGGAATAAGCAAAAGAAACAAAAGGTATAAATTACCTGAAGGATGACCGGGGTGACGGTCCAACGTTCAAACCCAAGTGCACATCTGTCGAGACTCTGAATAGTCTCAGCCAGGATCATGCCCCCGATACAGTTGAGCTCTTCCATTTGCCTAACCATTGGATAAAGTCTCAAATCTCCAAAGCAGGGGTCACGGTCGAAGAGGAACCCAGCTAACAGACAAAAGACGAAGGCTCGCATTCTATGCCTCAATTGAACATCGTCTTCAAAATCGGCGGTCAAGAACTCATCAATTAGGGGATGCAGCGTCGCCTTATCCCCATCTACAATCATAGCTTGGGCTTGGGGTTTTGTGAAGCTAAAAAGTCTCTGAAAAGATCCCACATACTCGATTTGGACCTCATGCCTCACAAGAGGGGCATTTGGATCGCACCCAATGATCGAGCAGAATTCCTCAAAAAGAGGACACATTTCCTCCATCCGAGCCCCAAATCTGAAAACATGGGCTTGGGGATCCCAAAACCTGATGCAAGAGTGCAAGAAATCCCAGTCTACTGCTACACCTCTGAGTGTGGCGACAGCTTTCAACCCGTACCTCCCCATGTTGATCCTTTCAACATTGTGGAGACTTTTGGTCCAATTATGCATCACGTGATTAAAAAGAGGATTCATTGTTATTTGAAAAAAATATATATAAGATCTTTCAGTAAGAGGATTGCTTTCTGGCCCACAGATGTAAGACAAACTTGATTTTTATACTGGTCTGGCCCGGGAGGCGGCTCGCCCGCCGCTGCCGGCGGCTCGCCCGCCACCGACCGTCCTGATTCCTCTTTCTTTTTGGTGTTTTATAAAATTCTCATGTTTTGGCCCTGTTTAGGCCCTGTTATGTGCTATTTTTTGGGATTGTGTCAGGGATTTATTTTTAAAATAGATTTCTAAAAAGAAAAAGCATCATGCATACATATGTGCTGTTAATACTAACAAATAAGTGCAGGTTTACAGATAAGTTCAGATAACAGCTGAAAAACATGAAAGGTACAAAGTACAAAAGGGGAATAGTTCAAATACAGCAAGCATAGTTCAACACAAATATGAAAAAAAAATCAGTGCCGGCCTCTCCGTCTTTGCGGCCTACTCTGCCTCTCGTAAGCAGCCTCAGTCATAGCACCAGACAGTTCATCCGAGAAAGCAGTAATCAGTGCCGCCATTTCCGTGATCAGGCCCTCCGGTACTTGTAAAAGAGACGAAATCACAATCAATCTCAAGAGAATTTTATGAATCCTTTTCATGAAGAGTTCTATGAGAATATACCTGAGTGACATGAGCAAAGCTCTGATATAATGCACCCTCTGCACTAATTGGTCGGGTCACCCAACCACTAGGTGCATGATGACGAACAGCATAAGGCAGCCTCAAATCGGCTAAAATAGGGTCAAATTGGCCGGCAGCTGTAAGGACGGATGCGGGAGGCCTCAAATGAGATGAACTGTTGCTTCCTCCAGTGTCTGATGGTCCAGCCCCGAAAGCGGAAGTCTCAGCCCTAGAGGAAGAGGGTCTGTCAGTTTGCCGCTCGGGAGAAGGATGGTCTCTCGGAGTGCCAGAAGTGGGAGCTGAAGAGTGGGAAGACCGATAAGGCGGTACAGAATCAAATCGTGTCCCAATGCATGGCATCAGTCGATGAAGGCAGTAGAAGTCATAATCCTCGTCCGGGGCATAAGCCGACTCGAAAGGGTCGCCCTCATACTGGGACACAGTAACAGGCAGAAGTGTCGAAGATAGCATATCATCAGGAGGATCCATGGGAACTGCACGGAAACCGGCGACCTGGAAAATCACCCTCTCAGCGAGATAATACCGTCGAAACTCTGGATGGGGAAGTATGAATCGACGGCGAGTCAGAAACTCTGATCGCCGAAAGCTGTAATCTTGAGCAATCCACTCTGCCAGTCGGTGAGACATCACTTCAGATGCAACCTGTAAAAATTTGTTATATTAGTGAATCATTTTCTCTAATATAATAAAAAAGATGACGATAAAGCATTTACTGAGTCCATTGGGCAGCTGTCAAAGAACGATCTCAGCACTCTGATGGGAAGTTTCCTCTTTGGTACTTCTACCCTCTCTCTATACCACCTCCAAGCAATGGGGGAAAGAGGATCTGCGGGGGCAGGTATCTCACGAAGAAAAGGGGCGATGTCAGGAAAGTACTCGTAAGCCCAAGTCTAAAAAAAAGAGAAAGAGAAGGTATCAGAGTTTGTGTATGTCAACATATATAAAGATAGGGGAAATGTTCTTTACATTACCTCCCAGAAGTAATACAAGCCACACGGAGTAATACGGGTATAGCAGAGGTCTGACATGTCGTCATACAACCTACACAGCATCATGCTAGCCCAATCGTACGTATGAAGCCGTGTCAGGTCAAGTAGGCTCTTCAGCACATTGAGACTCACTGCATCTTTCCTGTTTGATAAGAAAGAGCTAGCAAACAGGAGAAGCAAGGTAAACCTGGCCGTCTGGTCAGCAGTAAGGTTGCCTGTCTCGTAACCAGTGTAGATACCTGGCGCTTGCTCCACAAGCCACCTCCGCTGAATGCAGCGAGGCGCCTGATATCGAGGATAGTCAACCCCGATCAGAGTAATCATGTCGGCTGAAGAAATGTCCTGCCGCCAGTCATCATAGGACTCCACCATCTCAACGCCAAAGGGAATCCCAGAAATGATGGAAAAGTCAGTAGGCGTCATTGTCATCTCCCCCCAAGAAAAATGGAAGGTGTCAGTAGTAGGCCACCAGCGCTCGGATAAAGCACAGATCAAATCCCGGTGGATATCTCTGCCCACATCTATAGCCCTCAAATGGTGGAGGAAAGCAGGTCTGATAAGATCCCCCACTGGGTGCCCGGCATCAAAGATGTAAGCCAAAATAGTAACCATCGGACGCTCAGCTATAGATATCTTGATCGTAGAGTTCTAAAAAAAAAAATTTCAAATTCAGAAAAGGTGGACAAATTCAGAAAAGATTTAAGTTCTTTCCCCAGCCGGGTGTGGATCCCTATAGGATTATTTCTAAGTTCTTTACTAGAAATAATTACTGATGGCAGAACATAATGAAGTCTGGTACAGATCCTAATTCATTACTAGTACATGTAAAGGAAATGTTCCTAAAATTTATTTCTAAGTTCCTTACTGGAAATAAATAAAATTCCTAAGCATGCATACTAGATGGACAAACGGGAATGTACTCACCTCATAGCAGCCGGTCCGAGAACTATGCTTCTCCTCCTCAAGTAAAAGATCGCAAGGAGGGAGTGGGATTTCGAGGTCTTCAAAGCCGGTGAAATCCATCGTCGAAAGAAAATTTGAAAGAAGTGAAAGAAGAAGAATGAATGAAAGCAAATGAAAAATTGAATGAAATGAGCCTATTTATAGGAAAAACTGAAAACACGGGTCTTTTTGCACCTCGCTCAAAATTCGCTCTTCAGAAGACCACTGAGTTCCATAAATCATTTTTATGGACCCCAGTGGGGGGCAATTGTGAACACTCGAATTTTGAGGCTCGGAAAGCCAATTTCCTCAGACCAGGCCGGACCGGGCAACAACAGTAAAACTCCACCGAAAGTATGTCTTCATGGTACTTGAAATGTCCGGTGCGACGCAAGGATCACGGATATGGTCTCGGAATAATTTTTGGAGGCCCGTAGCTCCCGGAAAGTCGGTTTTAGCAGAAGTAGCGCGAGTCGCAGTGGGCCAGGACAGCGGCCCAGCCGCCATGGGGGACGACGGCCCGGCCGCCGTGCAGCCCGATTTTGCCTATATATAGGCTTCAGATTTTCGAAAAAGGATGGATTTTTGGACTTCCTATGCCCAGATGCTGACGAAATTTTTATGCTTAAAAATTTCTAATACTGTGTTATAGAAACCAAGAATCATACTCAAAAGTGCAAGGAAACAAGATCTGGAACTTAGAAGTGGAAAAATTCTGATCAAGGTAATATCATAATTCATCTTTGGTCAATTCGAGCATATCATAAGCATTCTAATCTTCTTCTTAATTTCTTCTCGGTCAAAGACCTAATCTTTTTAGGTCTGAGGGCCTAACGGACTAATCAATCACCCTTTCGGCATTAAGCTGTAAATAAAATTAACTCTTTTTGGCACGGAGCCTAAATTGCATCTCTTTGGTATTAAGTACCTAAATGGCACTATTAAAATGAACTTTTGGCATGAAGCCTAAATCGAACTCTTTTGGTACTAAGTACCCGAAATTATACAACTTTAGCACTAAGTGCTAAAACTCACAACTCTGGCAAAATGCCTGAAAAATGCACGAAGCATACATACACACATGCATGAAGCATAAATTTTATCGCCTTTAAATAGGCTTTTCCGAACTACATGGGCTTTGATCTCCTATTCAAACGGGAGTATGTAGGCATGTTTGGGATTCACCCCAAATAGCAAGTCCACAAACTACCAACAATCTTTTTGTCTTTAAATTTGTCCCATTTTTGCAAGTTAATCAAAAGCATGACATAGTCCCCGAATCCTCCTTGGGTTCGCAGACTAGAAGCCTTTACATTGGATGCATTATTGGAGTCAAACAAGGGTTTTCTTAGTTTTTCCCTTCGAACAAAATAAACTGAGTGGCGACTCCTGACAACGAGTGAACTTTCGCCCGGATCCTTTTTGGGCGGAAAACCGAGGTTCACACATATCATATTTCATAACATTACTTTATTCACAATTCACCAATCATGATTCATCATTAATACTCACAATCAATATTTCAATACACACATTACATATCATACCAATCATGAATCACACTTCCAATGAAGTCAACCATAGATCTCATTACTCATTTCTTTCAACACTTGTATATCACATTGACAACAAAGACAGACTCGGGCCCAAAAGACACTAATATGCTATTCGACTTTCAGAGTTAATGCTTTGGTTTTATTATCACATTTATCAATATCATAATCCCAACTAGGCTTCAAGGATTAGGTTCAACCAAGCTTCAAGGGGAACAAAGCATGCTAAGTCTCAACCCAACTTGGCTTCAAGAACCAATCCAACCTAGCTTCAAGGGTTGTAACATCTCAATTAGGCTTCAAGGACTAGACCCAACCAAGCTTCAAGGGGAGTAAAACATGTTAAACTTCTACCCAACTTGGCTTCAAGGATCAAGCCCAACCTAACTTCAAGAGATTGTTACTATCATTAGGCATGCCACCAACAACAAACTCTGAAAATGGAATAACACATTAGTCACACAATTCATTTATTATCTCATTATCCATTTCATTCTCAAATGAATCATCATCTAGGCAAACATGCCTCATTTATCACAATTGAATCATCATAGCCAATCACAATGGCTTCATATCACATTTGAGTTATCATAGCCAATCACAATGGCTTCACATCACATTTGAGTTATCATAGCCAATCACAATGGCTTCACATCACATTATATCTCAAATCACCTTTCATATTTCATCATTGATATATGCAACATCAATTACATTAACTAAACAAACATATCATTATTCAATCATACCATCTAGGCATACTTCAATCATATCATTCACATCATTATAACTCAAAACATTAGTTTCACACTTCTTTATGTCTCAATTCACATTATACACTTCATCATTCAAGCATACATAATCCATTTCATTGCACATGTATCTTAAATTCATTGTCATATAAACCATATGTCCATTTATTTCATTTTGATCATCATTATCAATTATGATAACATCACATTTCATCATTCCTCAAGACACATTAACACCATTCATTATTAAAACATTTATCATAACAAGTTGCATTGCACATACCTTTTTGGATGATCATTATAGCTTTCACACTATACAAATAACAACATTAGTCACATTATATTAACAATATAGTAATCTACTTAACACATTTATACCAAAGGTGTTAAGTCTCAAAATCACATAAAAGATTACATCTATGTAAGTTTTGTACTTACCTCAAGAACTACTCCCATCAATCCATACATTTCCTTTTCCAAGAATTCTTCACATTAGGTTAATGCAACACAACCTCTTCAAAACCTAATCCAAAGATAATTATTCCCATAAGAAAATAAGAATGATGATTAACTAGGGCAACCTCAACACATGACACGCTTACCAACACGGGCGTGTTCATCAATTACTTTCTCACAGTAGCAAACACACTCAAGGGACACGGCCAAGCTTGTGGCCGTGTCTCCCAACACAAGCTCCAACACGGCCAAGACTTCCTTGGCTTGGCCGTGTCTCTCAACCAAAACAGGCAGTGGCAGACACAGTCAAGGGACACGGCCAAGCCAGTGGCCGTGTCTCTCAACACCAAATCATACCGAGGTAGACACGGGCAAGGGACACGGCCAAGCCAGTGACCGTACACGGCCGTGTCTCCCATCATCCTGGCCGTTTCTCTCAAAGGATGAAGATTTCCAACAAGACCAAAATCATATATTCAATGTATTTCAATTTCAATAAACACAACAATACCTCAATTATTCAATTCTCCAACTCATATATGTAAAATCTTTACTAACCAATTCCAATAATCCATCATCATCCTCACAATTAACCATATTTACATCATCTAATGTCAATTCAACATATCTATAACTTTAATCCTTCATTAATATCACCATCACACACCAACCCTAACAAATCCAAACTCAAACAAGAGGAATCAACACAAAGAATTGAATACTTACTTGAATATCTTGACAAATCTTCAATCTCTATCTTCAATTCTCTTAAAACCCTAAGGTTTTGATGAAGATCATCACCTCTCTCTATCACTCTCTCCCTCTCTCTCTCGTGCAAAAACCAAAAGAAGAAGAAGAAGAAAATATCCTTTCCTTTTTCCTCTTCTCACGTTAACCACATAAATATATATAATAATAATAATAATAATAATAATTTCCAAAAATCCTCCACCACACCTTTTTTTTCTTGACTTTCTTTTGACCAACTTATATGTTTTATATATTAACATATATAAAACATATACATTCCATTAACACAATCATTTCCTTTGTAAAAACATATATACCTTTAATTCAAATCACACAACAATTGTATTAAAACTTCTAGGGCATATATTGGGATATTACACAAACGCTAATTGGAGTTGATATGCCAAACAGTGAATTTATCTTACTTATAGATTTTCATTTAAAATGAGGGTTTTTAACCCTTTTAATTCATCTTGCATATTAGAAGCCACATCATATCTTTGACCTCTAACTCTACTTAGTGATAACCCATGCTTTGCAAAGAAATCATCAAATGCACTTTTCAATGACAAAGCGAATGTGTCACTCACATGTACTACTCTAACAAATCACTCTTCCATTTTTCCGAACTTGTTAACATATCTCAATACCATAGCCATTTGCCCCTTCACTGAATTATCTCGAGCCTCATCAACTAATAAAGAGTAGAAGTCATCTCTAATATCCTTAATAATGGCTAGTATCATCTCTAAAATACAAGCACTCACTATTTGTTTTTGGATTAATGTAGAAGTGAGTTGATTGTTTCTATGAACATTTGAATGAACTATATTCCCAACACCAACATTACATTGGTTGTACCAATTAAGAATTGCAAGAAAATTACCCCAGTGAAGTGAATTTTCTGACTCGTCATGCCCTCAGAAAGCCAACCCTTGCTCTAGAAGGAAACAAATACAATAAATAATAATTGTCAAACACATGCAGTAAAAAGCCTCATGCTCCTAGCTATGGGAAGATAAGATATAGGACACACATTGTCTCCCATTTTTGAAACCAACATATTGCATACTAGCATTATTATGTGGACTACTTGGACTGCCAACATAGTCATTAAACTTCTTTGTGGCTTTTTTTTTAATTACAAAAATCCAGTTTGTGTGAAAACATTATCCCTCCCGCTTAGCTCCTCTATTTGAGCTAAAAAAATAACACTAGAAATAAAATATTGTATCTTTGGATATAGTGTATTCTAGCGACTCATATTTAGAAAACCAAATATCTCTTAAACTCCTCCTAATTTTTTTCAAATTTTCTTTGTGGAAAATTGTGCCCATATGGTTGGCAAGGTCCTTTAGCCACATATTATCTTCTAACATCATCTCTAATCCCAACATCATTCTCATTAATGGGTTTACATAATATTAGGTCGCCAATAACATCATCAAAACTAATCTCCTGACACTCTTTTTTATTATTATTAGTTTCCCCTCCACCTGCCTGATGACTACTTGGAGTCAAGATTGGTGTCAAAATATTTGGTGATTCACTATATTTATTTCACACTCTCTTAGTCTTTATAAAATATTTATCCATATATATTGCATTGTATAATTAGGTTATATTCAATTCATAATTAGTTTATGTATAACTATTAATTAGTTTATATTCAATTTGTAATTAGCTTAAACAATTTATAATTAGTTTATATTTTTCAATTTATAATTTATAATCCATTTTTAATTATATTCGACATTTTAATTTAACCTAATAATTAGTTTATATTTAATATTTTAATTTATATTCAACATTTAAATTTAGGGGTAAATTTATAATTTATAGTTTATAGTTTTCAATTTATAATCAATTTATAATTATATTCAATATTTTAATTTAACCTAATCAAAATTTATATTCAACATTTTGATTTAACCTAATCACGACTCATTATCAATTTAGTCACAAGAAAAAAATCAACAATTAAAATAAATAATTTCTAATAAATTTAACCTGTTCTATATTTTTAAAAAACCCTAAAATTACGACAACATACTTACACAAATCAACAAATCATTATCAATTTAATCACAACAACACTAATCAACAATTAAAATTTACCATCATACTTAATTTCTAAACAATGCAACCACATTTTATATTTCTAAAAAATTTCCCAAATTAACTAAACCTAATCACATACAAATAAATCAAAACAATAAAATGAAAATAAAAGAGTTGATAAAAGAGTTAAGATATAAATACCTCAGGTCGGCGAAAATCCCTTCCTCTAGCCGGTGGTATTTGCTTCCTTGATCTCCTTGCTCGATCTCACACCTCTCTTGTGTTGGTGGCCACTAGTTAAGAATAAATAAAAAAAATATGTTCTTCATCACATTTAAGTTTTTGTAAGTTGCCCCTAGCGAAATGACATTTTTTTGCCATGGGGTAATTAATTTTTTTTTAATTACCTCTAGCTAAAATGGTGTCATTTCAACCTAGGATAATTAAAAAAATTTAATTACCATTAGCAAAATAACGTTATTTCGCCAGGGATTATTTAAAAAAAATAAATACATGTGGAGGGAGGGGTTATCTTAAACCCCTTACCCCCTCCGCAAAACTAGCCCTAAGGGGGGTCCCATGGAAACAACTGGCGGCCAGAAACATAAGTTCACCATCCCTCACCCTCCCCCCCTTCTACAAGGGCTTTTGGCTGCCGATGAGGGGAGGATCCATGGACCCTCTTAGATCTTTGTAGTTTGAACCCTAGGTATCGAAAGGCTATAATACTAGAAAGTTTCACCTTAGGTGTGCATCGTCGTTCTCCACCAATTTGTGATACCACCACTTTGCTTAAGGTAGCCAAGAGCTTGTGGTTAGAGTGGCAGTGGCAAAGCAAACCACTGAAACTCAGAGATAGAGATACTCAACAGTAATGGAAAAATTGAGAATTGGATGAGGGGGGCAAATTTTTCAAGTAAAAAAATTACAAGCAAATTGAAGATAAAATTAAATATTTAATATTATAATAAATTTTTTAAAAAATTATCTATCAAAATTTTATATTATTTATTAAATTCTAAAATTACTTTTTAATTTTTACATGTCTTTTCATTTTAATTCTTAGATCTATTAATTTATTTACAAGATTTAATAAAATTAAATTTTATAAAAATATTATTTCAAATGAGAATATTAGTTTTACTAAATTTATAATCAGTGGCTTAGTGATTAAAAATGTATTCACTCAACCCTTGGTTACAAGTTAGAATTGATTTTAATATAATTGTTGTTATATTAATAGTGGTGGATTTAGGGAGTCTTAGGTGGTCCATAGTCCCTTCAATAATACATATATATATATATATATATGTGTGTGTGTGTGTACTTATTAATATATATATATATGTGTGTGTGTGTGTGTGCGCGCGTGCGCGCGCCTATGTATATATACCTATAACGTGTTATAATTAATAAGCTATTTAAAGTATCTTGTTCACCTCATAAATATTTTAAAAATAATTATAATAAGTAATTGCATTATTTTAATTTAATACTAATAATGATATTGCTTACCACTAAATAAAATATCTAATTATAGAAAGATACTTAAATACTATTTTATTTGATAAACATTTATTATTAATTATATTATTTATTTCACTATAAAATTTTTATTTATTAGAGATCATTAGTATCAAATTTATTTCTAATTTGTCTTAATTTAAGAATAAAAATATTCATTTTTAAAATTTATTCCTAAACTATTTAAAAATTTTATTTATGTTATGAAACTTTTGTTGCTAATTGTACAAAAAAGAAAAAGAATGTGGTATTAATTTTGTGGTGATAGTTTTATTAAAATTATATATGGTCGTAAACCCTTAATTTTTGTACCTAAATTAGGGAGAATACGAGTGCGGTTCCAACAAAATTAGAATCGTACGAGTCAAAATTCGGATGGATCCGAACGGACCCAGATCGACATGAGAACCCTTAGTTTTTTACTTAAGGAAAAATCCTCAAATTTCTCTTAAATGAAAGCCTACGCAATAACGAATCTAACTCAATTTGAATCCCGTGAATTAGAGGTCAAACGGGCTCAAAACAACAAAAATGGTGCACGCTGGCTGCGAACGGGTTGGGGCACCGCAGTAGGCACGCGACCCGAGGCCCATACGATGCATGTGCGGCCCATAGTGTAACACCCCTATACCCCATATACGCACACTACACACTACTACATCTGTAATATACGTATACCTAATACAGGAGTGCCACAGTTTATATTAAACAACCCAATTTTTTTTAAATTTAAAATTAACCATATTATGAGAAAACTTGAAAACATTCAAATTATATTATAAAATACAATAGATAAAATGTTCATTCAATACGCAGCGGAAAATATAGCGGTATTTACAAATATATTTATACATCAAAAATCAAATTTTACAAAACATAACATTTATACATGTTTGGCTGTTCGTCTCTGATCTTTAAGCTCACAATCAACACTTCAGAATCTAGACTCGACTCGGTCTAGATGAACTCTCTGGCTCTACCCTGTCACCTGCGCGATGAACCACAATCGCGCTAAGCCAACGGCTTAGTGGTACAAACCATAATAACAAAATGCTTCAATGCAATGTCAATGTCACACATTTCAACAATAAAGACAATATTCATAAATGATATATTAATATTTTTCATAACACTACATTCCATTATTTTATTCAATTGTTTCACCATTCATGAATCACATTGAAACAAAGACAAGCATGGGCCCAAAAGACACTAATATGCCATTCAACTTTCAGAGTTAATGTTTTGGTTCAATTATCACATTTATCATTATCTCAACTAGGCTTCAAGGATTAGGCTCAACCAAGCTTCAAGGGGAACAAAGAATGCTAAGTATCAACCCAACTTGGCTTCAAGAACCAAACCCAACCTAGCTTCAAGGGTTGTAACATCTCAACTAGGCTTCAAGGACTAGACCCAACCAAGCTTCAAGGGGAGTTAAGCATGCTAAACTTCAATCCAACTTGGCTTCAAGGATCAAGCCCAACCTAGCTTCAAGAGATTGTTACTATTAGGCATGCCACCAACAACAAAACTCTGAAAATGGAATAACATATTAGACACACAATTGATTCATTATTTCATTATCAATTTCATTCTCATTTTCTCATAATCATTTAGGCAACCATGCCTCACTTATTTCATTTGAATCATTATAGCCAACCACAATGGCTTCACATCTTATCATATCTCAATTCACATTAAAGCAATTCATCATTAAAGTATCCATCATAACCAATTGCATTGCACATACATTTTGAATGATCATCATATCTTTCACATTATACAAATCATAACATTAATCAAATGTATCAACAATGTAATAGATTACTTAACACATTTACAACCAAATGTGTTAAGTCTTAATGTCATGTAAATGTATGCAACCATGTAGGGTTTGTACTTACCTCAAGAACAACTCACACCAATCTATACACTTCCTCTTTCAAGAATTCTCCACTACTTGGATTAGGGCAACTCAACCTCTTCAAAACCTAATTCAAAAGGAATAATACACACTTATTTAAAAATACACATGAATTCCAATACACTTATTCACCTATTAGTCTCATACTAGACCCATAGATCACAAATTATAAGCCAACACAACTATCTAGGACCCCACGGTCGTGGCATAGCAAATGAGTCTGCCCATTCTGTTCTAAAACCCCCACGGTCGTGGCCTCACAACCCCACGGTCGTGGAATCCAAGGGCCACGGTCATGGCATCCATTTTGCCACTGTTTCCAATCAAACTCATGTATTCTATGCTTTCAACTTCATTAAACACAAACACATTGAAAATCTAAGATAATAATTGCTCAAACTCACAACATACATCAATTACCAATTCACAACCATAACATAAACACAACCCTTACTCTTCCAACACCAAACCTAACTCCATCTCTTCAATTCAACCCCAAAATCACAATCAATTAAACCCAACACTCTCAAACACACCACAATCAAACATACTCAAATACAACTTAAAAGAAAACAAGGAAATCAAGTGGAAAGCTTACCAAAGTTGATGAAACTTCTTAGATTTCCAACTTGATCACTTGAAACATCCTTCAATTTTGATCTTAGAAAATAAAAAATTCTCTTCCTCTCTTGCTTCTTTGATGGCCGGCCAACCCAAAGAGAAAAGAAAACAAAGAACAAAATGAATGGCAAAGAACCAAGTCAACTCTTTCTCTTTAAACCTCCACCAAGCAATTTTAAATTAAAATAATATTTTAAAATTTTCTCTTACACTAACTTAATTTCCATTTTCCACTAATTAATTAATTCATTAATCTTCTTTTGACTTTCATTACTTTGACTTGTATATGTTATATATATATATATATCTATATATACAACATGTACACTCTCTCTTTACTTCTTTTCTCTTTCCATTAAACATATACATTAAATCCAAATACAACAATAATACAAAAACTTTTAGGGTATACTTTGGGATATTACACATGGTCATTTTGGTCTGATTTGTTTTTAACTTCTTCACTATAAATTGAGATTTTCTCCTCATCTAGACATTTCAATACCGAAATTCTGCCAAAATTAATTGTAACATTAAAAATATAACAAAATTCATATTGGATTGATTTAATCAAATTAAATTCGATCCTCTTATAATTTTTGGACTCAAAGTGTAATAGCTTGGCTAGCAAAATATTTTTCACTTTGGGAAAGCCCGCACAGATTTTTCCTCAGGCCTAGACTTACCTCCAAGCTCAAAATATGTCTTGCTAGTCCAAAGTATACCCACTCTTATGTACTGTTTTCTCACCTTGCACTTAACCGATGTGGGATCCTCCTAAGGATGAATAGTAACCCAGAGCCGTACACTGTACGTAGGAGCATTACATTCTCCCCCCTAAAGAACTCGGCGACCTCACATATGTTTGCACCACTACCGGCCAAAGGAACAAGTCTCTTGGATATATATATATTACATACTTGGTATATTTGATGTGTATATAGGATACATATTATTTGTGCATATGTGTATTTATATTCATTAAATATACATTACATATACATAATATATACATTATATAAATATGTACATAAATGATATATGTAAAATATAAGTGACATATATAAGATATATACAAATACATAAAATATAGATTACATATATGTGAGATATGGTGTTGAAAAAGTGGATAATAATAATAATAATAATAATAATAAAAGAGAAGAGAGAAAGTCAAAGGAAGGAGAAATGTGATCGGTGGATTAATAATTATTTAATTATTTTGTATATAAAGAGATAAAAATGAGAATTGAAAGAAGAGATATTTTCCTCTTCTTTTTCTTTTCTTCTTTTAGACATAAGCCAAAGAGGT
This sequence comes from Garcia nutans, assembly GCA_947685225.1. Classification (NCBI taxonomy): domain Eukaryota; kingdom Viridiplantae; phylum Streptophyta; class Magnoliopsida; order Malpighiales; family Euphorbiaceae; genus Garcia; species Garcia nutans. The sequence continues at coordinate 20,642,274 of CANTUV010000007.1, read as the reverse complement.
AAGAAAAGTTTAGTTTTCTTCTTACTCCAAATTCTATAGAGATTTAAAGAAGATTCAAGAAGATTTTGAAGGTTTAGCAAGGAATACAAGTAAGTAATCCTTCCTTTAAATTAGTTTTATTTGATTTTAAGATTATGTTTGATTGAGTTAGAGAGAGAAAGTATGTTTGAATGGTTTAAATTGATAATAGTTGAATTAATATGTTAGATAAGTGATGAAATGATGATTATATATTGATTTATTAGTTGGATGATTGAAAAGAGTATGATTGATAAATTTAGGGTTATGGATGAATATGTGTAAATTAGAATTTTGGTGAGGATGGTTATAATTGTTGAAATGGAGTAATTTAATGTTGTTTTTATGTGTGTGTAATGATTTTATGGTTAAAATTTTGATATGAGAGATTTTGGTCAAGTTTAGGGTTATGAATATATTATTTGGATTTTGGATTTTTGAAGGGGATGTTGATTATTATGGCAATACATTATTTTGATGTTACATTGATGTATAATTGATGATTATATAGTTAAATGATGAAAATGAGTTTGATATGTTGAAGTTTGAAAAAGGTAGTAAGGGTGAAAATAGTATTTTAGTGAAATGTTATGCAGAAATAATGTAAATAGTGTATGAATTATTAAAGTGTATTCAAATGAATTGCTAATGCTATGTTGGAACTTGTAATGTGGTTTAGGATTGATTAAAGTGGATTTTTAAAATCAAAGTGAAGAAGGATAATTGGTGAAGTTGAAGTTTTGAAGGTGATTTGAGCTTGGATATTATCATATTTAAGGTTAGTATATATTTTGATAGCCTTTGCATTGATTGCATTTGAATTTGCTTAGTGCATTGTGAATTGTGAAAATATATTAAGTTACTTTGAAAGTCATGGTAAAAGTGCATTATTGTTGGTAAAATTATATGAAATGCTTGAATTGTGAGATATTAAGCCATTATAGAATGTCTAATATTTTTGTTTAGTATAATTGGTAAAAGTACATTTTTGTGCATTTGGAATAGAAAATATGTCACATTGGGTACATAGTAAGAAAATATACTTGAATAATTAAAATATGGAAAAATATTACAAATAGTATGTAGAATTTGAAAATGTGTAAAAATTGGTAAAGATATGGAAATATGATAAGAATGAAAATGATGAGATAAAGAATGTGAACATGTTGTGATATGTTGATAATGTGCGATTGATAATGATGATAATGTGATAGATTGTGATGTGTTGAGACGTAAAATTAATATATAAATGTGATGATTTATGATATATGTGATGATGATCATGGAATACTATGATCACAATACATATGAAAATTCCTGAGAAGAAATGCGAGATGAGAAATATGCTAAATGATGAGAAATGAGTTGTTGAAAGACTTAAGCAGAGCTAAGTCTTGATAATGAAAATAAGATTATAGAAATATGATTTGATGATATGAATAATTATACGATGTGTGTGTCACCCTGCATAATATCTTGTTCTAGAAAATTGATGTTGGGGATTATATGATGATGAGCCCAAGCAGAGCTGGGCCATGACCTGAGTATAGCTAGGTCATGAGATTGAGGACCAGAGCAAAGCTGGGTCAAGAAAATTGAAATGATTTTTGCCTATGGACTAGACACTGGGTGTCACAATGGGTCAAATCAATTATTCTGAAACTTAATTATTGTGTAAGGAGTAGTTGGGCCCAACGTGTGATGTGGTGGTGTGTTTTATAAAGTGTTGGTAATATTGAAATGAAATGATTAGATGAATTAAATGAGTTTAGTTGAACAATGTGCTATACCGGTAATGTGGCAACGAAATATTGTGTTGATGAATAAATGTGTGTGTGGTTGTGATATATTTGTATATGAATTTTGTGATGATGATGTTGCATGACTCAATATATATAAATATATTTGAAGAATTAGAGGACGGATGAAGAGTAATTTGTGATGAATAATTGTGTGTGTATGAATTATAAGGTAAAGGATATTTAAAAATAGTAGTTAATGTATTGATATTATGATGATAAAATATGAATTGAAAAGTATGCATGTATGTTATTTAAATTGTTGTATGGTTTTAGTATATACTATTAAGCTTTAGGGCTTAGCGCGGTTATGTGAATAGCGCAAGTAAGGGAATTATTGAGTAGATAAATCTGGAGTGTGGTTGGTACTTGGCTATCTAGGATGCCAATTGCATACACATGTTGGTTTTAAATATTTTGGTTTAACATTAGGGTTTTGTATTTATTTTAAAGATTGAGATGGTTGTTATACATTTACTTATGTTATTATTTAATTGTGATATAAAATGTTTTAAGTGGTAAGTTGAAAGATTGTTGATGAGTGGAAGATTTGTGAAATTGTTTATATTGGGAGTGTATTTTTCTAATGCAGGTTGAGTGCTTGATTTTTGGAAATATTGAAATTATAGATAAAACTCTAGTAAAAATTTTTTCAGAGATTTTCTTAATAAATTTGTATTTTAAGAATTTACTACTTATGTATTTATTATTTATTATTAATTAATTATTGTGATTAAAATGAGAATTTTTATTATGGAGTTTTTTTTGTCTCTTTTATATTCTGTATGCGTATTATATAAATACGGAGTATATATACTATACATTTATAGGGTATAAGGGTGTTATATTTATCTTGGTATCAAAGCCATGAGACTTGTTCCTCTGGCCGGAGGTGAGGTAAATCTCAGTAAGGATGCTGAGTCCCTTAGGGGGGAGAATTAACTCCCCTGCGTACATCTATGACTCTGGGTTACTAATTATCCTTAGGCAAATCCCACATTGATTAAGTGCAAAGTGAGGAAGCAGCACATAAAGGTGGGCATGTTTTGGACTAGCAAGACATGTTTTGGGCTTTGAGGTAAGTCTGAGCCTGAGAACAAATCCGTGTGGGCTTGTAAAAAGCGGACAATATCTTGCTAGCCGGGTTGTTACATAAAGTCATCTTCATTTTTAAGGCTCCTCAAGCGGAGCTATTTCAAAGGCATATTCGAAGGAAATAGCTTCCTAATGTACGAATTTTCTCACTTTACTCTTGTCAATTTGGTAATTTAAATTAACTAAAAATTAGTTAATTTAAGTCATTTGCAATCAAAGACACGAACTACTTATGACTCTGATTCCTATACAAACATGATAAGTAGGCACACTCGGATTATCATTCTGAGTGGCGAGCCCACACCAACTCCCTCTTTTATTTTAGTTTTTCATGTATTGTTCTTAATTTTCATCTTTAATATTTTCATTATTTTCTCTACTTTGAGGCTCCACTTGCAAGTTTGGTGAGTCTTGTAAATGGACACCCTGATGATTGTGCTTATTTTCTTCCTTTATTTTTCTTTGAGTTTGTTCATTAGTTTATGGGTTTATGCTCAACTTAGGACCCATAAGGGCTAGAATTGAGGCTCTCCTAAAATCATCATTTGAGGATGTTGTAATATTTTTATTATTCGGTACTGCATTTGTGGATATTATACTTATTAAATACGCATGCATTATAATATTTTTTTCATTCATAATTATTATGAAATAATCCATAAAAATTACATTTTTCCTAAAATCAATCAAAAGAAGAATAAAATTAATCAAAGAGAGAAAACAAAAATTATTTTCTTTTATTGGTATGAAAACTTAGTCCAGAACCCATCGTGATTAGTTTCGGACTAGTATCATTTTTGGATAAAAAATTAACTTAATTTAATGGAGTCAACTAAATGAATTTTTCCTCAAATTTTTCGAATAACTAAATAAAATTTAGGTGGCGACTCTCTAATTTTCATTTTTCAAATTACAAGTCATCATTTCTTTTTAAAATAAAAGGAGAGTATTCTTTTCAAAATAAAAGAAACAAAAATCTTTTTCAAAACAAAAGATAATTTTAAACTCATACTTACCGAATCAGCTGAAGACCGCACGCGGCGGTGTTGTGTGGGACTAAGTCCAAAAGAGCATTATGATTCCTCCTCTTCAAAATAAAATTTTAATGAGCTCTTTTCAAAACCATTTTTCTCTTTGATTTATTATCTCCTTTATCATGCATAAGGGTTCCTTACCTTTTGGTTTTAGGAAACTATGGGTAACAAGTAGCATCTATTTGATAACCTTCATTAGATATGTTGGGGGATAGCGAAAGCATCCAACCCATGGTGAAATCTCAATCCTTTTGAGGTGTAACGGAGATGCACGTACTGTTGGACCCATCCCAGATTCATTTTCTATCATGTGGTTATGTATATCTGTTGTCCCAAGATGGCAACCAAGAGGGGGGGGTGAATTGGTTTTCTCAAGAAATGATGGCAAATTAAAAACTCAACAAACAAGAAATGCGGAATAGAGAAATGGTTGAGTGGTGAGTAGAAGAAACAACGCACAAGATTTATAGTGGTTCGGATCTTCTTCAATCCTACATCCACTTCCTTAACAACTTGTTAAGGTTTCACTAATCTTTGAAGTTTTACAAGCTCACTTCCAACTTTGGTGTTTTCACAAGTTCACACCTAACTTGACAAGTGTTTTACTAAGGCTAACACTCAAACCACTTACAAGAATTTTACTAGGCTCACTCTCACAACCTTTACAAGAGTTTTTCTAGGCTTACTCTCACAACCCTTACAAGAGTTTTTCTAGGCTTACTCTCATTACCTTTACAAGAGTTTTTCTAGGCTTACTCTCACAACCTTTACAAGAGTTTTTCTAGGCTTACTCTCACAACCTAAGTATTTTTCAAGCTCACACTCAAGCTTTTACAATGGTGTTTTCAATGCTTACACCTAACATTCATTACAATTCAAATGTAAATTAGAGTAAAAGAAAATATGTTGCTTGGCTATAAAATTTTGATTCTCATCTTTTTCTCTTTTTATTCTTAACAGAATAGTAATATATTTCTAGCCAATGTGGTCTGACTAGCCGTTATAGATAGTAAGAATTAAGTCTTGGCAGTTTAGACCTTGTTTCAATAGACTGTTCGAAGCAGTTCGCGGTCGTCCTTGATACAAGGATGGTCGCGTTCATGTCTCACGCAGTCGCCCTTGGAAAAGGGACGGTCGCTGCATTCAAATTTGCTTCAACAGTCGAATTTAAGTGCTCTGCTGCAGGAATCTTGCCCATGCTGTGGTTGTCAAGACGGTCGCGCATAGGATAGGTGCATTCGCCCTTTTTAAATGCTGAGGTGGGTTTCCAATGGTCATCACATGTGGCTTTCTTTAAATGGGAAAAATGAAAGTCCGCCTAAATATGAATTTTGCGGTCGCTCTAGGTGCTTGTTCGCGGTCGAGTTGAGAGACTCGCGTCTAACGTCTGGACGCACCTTAGGATGTGAACACTACTGTCAGTTTAAGTAGATTTCTCTTGAATCATCAGCGCGGTCTCGGAGAATGAAGGGCGGTCGCTAGAGTGGTAAGCAAGACCATATTCTTCACCGTTCTTGTCACCGCGAACCTTACTGGAATTTGGATGATTTGGGTTTCTAATGTTACGGTCGTCCATTATTGTAGGACAGTCACTCTTGTGGGAGTGCGGTCGCTACTGTGGTCTAGTTTCTGACCGCGAACCCTACTGTGATATGGTTTCATCCTTCAATTGAACGGGGCGGTCGTCTCCATGTCTTGTGCGACCGCTAAATATGCTCTGTTTAACTTTATTTGAAACAACCTAATCTTGCAACAAGGTTCTTTAAACACATGTTAAATAAGTATAATAAACAAAATGCTGTTAGATAGAGGGTAGTACAAAGATAATGTAAAATAGGAAACAGAAAAAAGAAAACAAAATCAAAACAACAAAACATAACCAAAAACAGGAAAAATAAACTAATCGGAATCTTCATCCTCATCTAGCTCTTCTTCTTCTAAAGGAGCTTTTCTCTTATCAAGAAGGACATTACTGGTAGAGCTAGTGCTGATAGATTCTTCTTCTTCAGGGAGACTTTCTGTATGATCACTTATATCACAATCCTCAAGATTGCATTGAAGCAAGTCCAGTTTGCCTTGCATGTCATAGAGATCATGATGCATGTGAGATATAAGGTCAATCCTTTTGTTCAAGTGATGGAATCTCTTGGAGACACTTTTCTTAAACCGAGAGAGTTTCCTGGAGAGTGATTTGATAGCTTTTAGAATGAGTTTTGTAGGAGAGCTGGTTTGGGTAGGTTTAGATGAGGAAGCTTTGGGAGGTAGTTCAACAGCAACTTCCATATGTACCCTCAATCTTTCTTACACAGCCAGCATGTTCTAGATAGTCAATGGTGATGGCACTAGAGGCAAGATTGAAAGGGTTTCTCAAGGTAACTAAGTTAAGATCATTTAGTAAGTTCATTTGCCTAGCTATTTGAGTTATTTGTGAGGACAAGAAGAAAGTTTCAGTTCTTGTGACAGCATGGTGATACAATGTGTCAATCAAGAACTTTGTTGTTTTCATTTGGATGTTGTGGGTGAAAGCATATAAGAAGATGAGATCTCTTTTTGTTACCTTTTCATTCCCATCAGCCCTTTGATGTATGGTGTAGGTGATGATCCTATGAAGCATCCAATGGGTGAGGGATTTGATGTGTCTAGCTTTTGACTCTTTTTCAAATGAGGTTTCCACAAAAATTTCTTGTCAAAAGGTAGAGAGTGTTTGATTGGAGAAGCCTAAATCATTGTAGGAGGTTACTCTATCAACAGAAAAGTCCTAGATTTTTCCAAAGTCCTCTAATGTTAAGGCTAGGTATTGGTCAAATAACTTAAATCTAACCCCATACCACCCTAGTACAGAATTTGCACTCTTTTCAATCTGAAAGGACATGAGAAATTCCTTACTTAAACTAGAATAGCCTACCTCTTCAGGAAATACGAATTTCCTCCAGCCAAGAACATCAAGTAGACTTTCAATCTCTTCTTTAATGTTGAGGGCAGAGAGCATCCCACCAAATGGAGATTTGGTTCCTTCAAATTTCTTTCTCTTTAGCATGGCATATCTCACATCTTCCTCAGGGGTTTGGTGGTGAGGTTTATGAATTTTCTCACCTCTTCTAGACTATGGAGGAGATGGAGGAGCATCTATTGGTTCGCTTATGATGATTCCTGAAGGCTTTTTTCCTTTCCCTTTCCCTTTCCCTTTGGAGGTAATTTTCTTTTTTGGGGGCCATTAGAGTTGAAGAACTAGAAGAAAACTGGAAAACAGAGAGTGTTTGAGAAAGAGATGGTCTTGAGAGGATTTTGGAGATTTGGAGGAAAGTTTGTATGTTATAAGAGGTAAAAGATCCAAGGAACTGATGTATAATGGTCTTAAATAGAAGAAATTAAGAAAATAGTCGTTTATGACTGTTGAGAGTTAAAAATTACGACCTGTCATACAGCCAACGGTTATAAAATTTCGAGCAGAGTGTACAGAGTGCGGTCGCCTATTTGTATAGGTGCGGTCGCGAAAGACACTCTAGCGACCATTAGGAAAATTAGTGCGCTCGCGAGTGCAGAGAATGTCTGCAACGGTCGAAACTATTTAAATTATTGCGACCGCGCACAGAGTTTCCCGACCACTCACAGAGGTATCAATTTAGATGAATCTGTCTGGCAAGATAGCGACCGCTAGAGGCATTGGAGTGAACGCGAGTAGCTCAAAAATGAAAGAGACATAAAAGATGATGGATTTTTATAGTTTTAAGCAAAAAGTCTATGCGTTGAGATGTTTAAGAAATTTTTATTGATAGGCAATCTTTTATCCATCCAGGGTAGTTCCATCAATCATACCTAAATTAAGTTTAATGAAGTGAAGCCTATCTTCATTCAAAGGTTTTGTAAAGATATCAGCAAGTTGATTATGTGTATCTATAAACTCTAAGACAATATTCTGGTTTTGTACATTATCTCTCAAAAAATGATGTATAATGTCTATATGTTTAGATCTAGAGTGTTGGATAGGATTTGTAGACAAATTGATAGCACTTGTGTTGTCACATTTAATGGAGATGTTGTTAAATACTTTGTCATAGTTAAACAATTGTTGTTTCATCCATAATACTTGTGTGCAACAAAAACATGCTGCAACATATTCGGCTTTCGCCGTAGACAAAGCAACCGATGCTTGTTTCTTCTTAAAAGCAAAACTTTCAAAACTATATTTTATAAATTATGTATTTATAACCTTAAATTGTATTGAGTGGAAAAGGATAATCCATATAGCCGACCCCAATTGACTTGTGATTAAGGCTTTGTTGTTGTTGTTGTATGAATTTAGCTTGAAATTGTTTCTATCTAATAAGAAGAATCTATATATATATATATATATATGCCAGCACTCAATTAATAGCGCTGACACGTCACTCAGCTCCTCGACGCACTTCGGTCAAGGGAACAACTGCCTCGGTGCCATACACCAACGGAAAGGTCCAGGCACGGCGACTTTGCTTCAATAGCCGCTTCCAGTTCTTTTCATTTTTTACCCTGGAGCTTTTCTCCATGCCCGACAGATCAAACAAACTTGGAATAAGAGCTCTGTTAATGGCGGGACAACCCCTTTCTGACAATAGACTGACTTGCTTTTGTGCTTCTAGCTGTTGCTACATCTGATTGCTCCTTGGGCTTAAAAACCTCTCTATTAGTCAATCAAAGTAGAAAGAGTTCGCCTGCAAGACTGCACTAGATTATTAATGCATACATTCTATTATTGGGAAAATATTCCCCCATGGCACACCCAGAGAAAAGGGCCAAAAATTGCAGAGGAGCAGGATCCGAGGGTGGTGCTAAGGAAGCAGATATGCCAACAATGAAGCATAATTCTCTATTTGTGTGAGAGGAAGAATTGATCTTAAATCTGTTACTTAGAGAAATATACACTTTACAGCTAGATATGCATTGGAGCGCAAGAAAATCTAAAACTTAGTAATATTATCAAATGTGTTATAATTTTTTTTTCTTAAAAAAGAAATTGAAACAAAAAAAAAACAAAAACCAATGCCATAATAAGATTTTATTTATCCTTTTGCCTAAAATTACTTTTCAATTGTAAAGTTTAAAAATTAATAATTGAATAATGGTTTGGTTTTATTTAAATAAAAAAAGTACTTAATTTCTAAAATTTAACTAAATTAGTGAAACGATAATAAAATAAAATCTATATATAATACTAAAACAGATAATGCTGACACAACTAGAAAAGTATCCCGCATGATGCTGTGGCCATTTTTATTTTATATATATATATATATACTAATTTTCATATTTCATAATACTTTTAAATAAATAATCATGAAAATTGGATAAACCAAATGAACTAACACTACTAATAACAAATAAAAAATACTTATAATATATAGTATATCAATTATTATGTTTAATAAGCTTGAATATTTTAAAATATACATTATTTTTCCAGATTAGAATTAGAAAATAAAATTAATATAAATAAAAAATTAATAGTTATTACTAATTATTTAAAAGACAATTTGAGAATTTGAAAAAAAATAATATTGAAAATAAAGATAATAAATTTTGTTTATAACAATATCTTTGCAAATCCTATTTGTATTCATAATAATTAATTAAATTTTAAAATAATTTATTAACTATTTAATTCATTATAATTATTTATTTGGAGAGAAACTTTATTTTTCTTTGGTGAGTCATAAATCAATAGTCCTTTTTTCAACTATAGAGTTAAATTATTTTTTTTTCAAGTCCAGTGGCTTAATTAATTATATTCACTATACATGATTATTACAATTATTATTATATGAATTGTTTGATAAATAACTACCGTAACTTTTTTTTGTTTTTATCACACATTATTTATATTAAATATCCTAATAATATTATTGAAATACATTATGAAGGTCACCCTAAAACCATAATTAAATAAATGATATTTTTATTTTAAATTAAATTAAATTAACTAACCATTTTTATTTGAACAAACCAAATAGATAATAACTAATATCATACACCAAAAAAAAAATTTAACAAAAAAAAAGGGATAAACAAAATCATAAACCCAAATAAGAAAGGTACTCTTTGATTCTTGACCTGCTTATATCTCAACAACAAATCAATAGAATTTGTACATAAAAATATAATAAAGATGAGAAAGAGACAACGATAAGCAAATGTATATGCTAACTCCAATGGTTGTTTCTGTAGTTGAATATTAAAATCTTTATTTGTATTTGGAATTTAATGATATGTTTTATTACCTAAATAAATATTTATATAAATTATTTAAATGAATTTAAAGTAATTATAAATTTATCTAAAGGATTTTAAATAAGTTTTGCGGACCAAGTTTTGTGGTAGTATTTAAACAATTGAAAATTATCTAAATTCAAACATTGAGAAAATATTTATATAGATAATTTAATTTTAATTAGAAATTAAAGAATTTGATTGAATTTGAAATTATTTAAATGAATTTAAAATAATTATAAATTAATCTAAAGGAATTTAAATATTTGTGCTAGTATTTAAAAAATTAAAAATTATCTAAATTTAAGAAAATTGAGAAAAATGGCATGCGGCATAGCCGTGTGCTAGTTACTTTAGATTTAGTACTATATATAGATACACATACTGTGCCACTTGCCACCATACTAATAATTTTTAAATATTAAATTAAATAATTATTTATTAGAATAAATAATTATTTAATTTATATATATATTTATTTAGAAAATTTAAATAAAATTAGAATGTCATATTTAATATTGATAATAATTAGTTATTATCTAATAATATAATTTAAATTTTTAAATAATTAATAATATATTTATCTAAATTTTATATAATAATTAGTTATTTATCTAATAATGTATATTAATTTTTAAAATATTAAATTTATTATTATTTAGAGAGTTTGAATACAAATATTTATGATTATTAATTTTTTATATTTTTACTTAAAATTATTATAAGATTTCAAAATTATTATATATATATATGTTAATTAAACATACCTGCAGCATTATAAATACTAAAATGCAAAACCCAAGATAAATGAAAGAAATAGAAAATTATGCATAAAGAATAAAAATTGAAATTCGCAAACAGAGAAAAAGAAGCACACGCTATAGGTAGAAGGAAAGACCGGAAAGGAGTTCAACTAAGCAGTGCTAACTCCATTGCTGACCACCAGCACAGGTTCCTTCGTTGTCTTTGGATCCGTATTTGATCAATTAAAGATTTATACGGCTTTTTACATAATTAACCTTAAGAATTTCAAAAATACAACACTTAAAAAAAATGCAAATTTAATCCAAAACTTTTACTTTAATTTTCATCTTTTACAACACAAAAATACATCCTTTCCCACTTCAAATAACATTTACTTGAATTTTCATCTTTTTTTCAAACTTTGTTATTAAATAAGTTTCTAGTAAAAATAATAAAAATTAGTATCTTAAATCACATTTTCAACATATAAAATATACTAATTTTACAAAGATAAAATTTTAATTTTAATTTCAAATGGGAAATAAGACTCACAAATTTTATATAAAAAATAAATATATAAAAATATTTTAATAAAAACTATTAAATTTATTTTAAAATAAATTTTATATATTATACTTATAAAGGACTAAGGTTCATTTTGGACTCTAAACTATAAGGACAAGAAAACGGAATTGACCATTATTGTTTTTTTTAATGAATTTGAAAATTTTTTTTTAATTTAAGCTAAATTGGAATTTTATTTTTCAAATTCAGGCTAAATTAAACTTTTTTAATAGAATTGTTAAATTAAGTTAACGGTATGATTTAATTTAGACTTCCATTAAATATCAAATTTTAAATTAAATTTCATAAATAAATTTTAATATTAATAATCTATAATATTATTAAAAAATTATAATATTATAATCTATAATATTTTTTATAATTTATAATTTTAGCAAATAATTAATAATTTAACAATTTATAATATTAAAATATTATTATAATTAATTTTATGAATGATAGTATTCAAAAACATTTTAATATAAAAAGGCCAATAAATTTTTAATATTAATATTAATAAATAAATTTTATAATAATATTAATATTCTAAATTAATTTTAAAAATAAAAATTATAAAAATTACAAAAAATAAAATATAAAAATAAAGAATTTTTTTATTTTAACCTTTCTGTTCTCCATACACTGAACACTCCAAATCTCATCACCATTTTGGCCAAGCCATCGTTGACATCACCCAATACCATCCCTTGTAGATCAAAAACCTCCTAACCTGTCAACCCTTGTTCTCGCCATTCATCAAGCATCCATTGCCAATATCATACACAACCCACAAACACCATCAGAAGGAACTTGACCCCATTTTAGCAGCCATTAGTCCAATAAAATCCCATCAAAGCCCACTACCACCATCATTGATACCACCACTGTGCTTAACCCATTCTCGATCATCGTTCACAACCAAGATCTAGCTTGACTCATTTTTTATTGTCTGGTTTTATCATATCTAGGATTTCCATATTAGATCTGGGTTTTATCAGAGCTAGGGTTTTTCTTTCTTTTTTATTGTTTTGAGCATGTTGTGATAATGTCGGCAATGTTTGTGATTGTTGCTGGCAATGGTGCGATGGATCGATGTGTAGGTAGGTCAACCATGAAGTGAAATGGCGAAGGTATTGGGATGGAGCAAATAGGAGAAAAAGAAAATAATCAACAAATAAAACTAAAAAAATATAATAAATTATAATATTATAAAATCTATCCATTTATATTATAAATTATTAATATTAAAAAATTATTTATTAATAAATAATTTTTTAAAATATTATATTAATATTAATAAATTATAAATATTTTTAAGTTCAATTTTGACCTTACTATTTTATGGAAGTCCAAATTGGACCATACCCATAATAACCTCAATTTTGAATTACTTTAAAATTCTTTTATAAGAGAATATATTTAATTATTTTATAATGATATTTAAAATAGTATATGTTTAATATATATTTAAGTTAAAAATATAAATAAAATATTTTCTATTTCCTTAATGAAATATTTAATAAAAATTAATTATTTAATTAATTATAAATTGTCAAAAAAAAGTAGCAAAAAAATGTATTAAAAATAATAACATATATATATATATATATATATATATTATGAGGGTTTGAATTCAAAACCTCAAATAAAGTTTAACAAGCTTTATCCACTAGATCAATAACACATTTCTGTTTCATCATTTCATAAAATAATATAAATATGATACATCTTTTTTAAATCCCCTATAAAACTAGTTGCCTCAATCAAAATTTAATATTTAAAAACTAATTACACATGAAAATTGTGTTGGATTGTTATTGATGCTGGAGGCCTAGAGGGGTAATTAATTGTTGGTTGTTGTTGTGAGTATTGTGAACTATTTAAAAATATTATTTTCTTATTTTGTTTGAGAGGGGAATTATCCTAATTTTAGGGGAGATTTTACTGAAATTTCGACAGAATCTTTAGAGTTTTTAGTCTGTTTCTTTCTAATACTCTTTGTTCATTGCCCTAAAATGATATTTTAGGTGTCAACTCATTTTGATTAGGTGCTCTAAGGAGAGCCGTTTGATTTTTTTCAATTAGTGGGTTATATAGTTTAATATAATACCTTATTTTTCTAACTCATTGTTATTTTTATTTTTGTATTTATTTTGCACACATACATTGATTAATTGTATATTGTATATGGATAATTACCATTATCAGTATTCGGTTAAAAAAAGCATATGCATGTTGGTGATAAGTTTATTGTAAATGCATATTTTACTTTGTATTTGTCGGATATGGTTAGAATGATATAGGACTACATATGATTTGGAGTATAGGTTATGCTATGATGATTGTGATATGATGATGAGTTATAAATGACATGATGGTGAGGGGCTTGCTCATCGTTCAACACTATTTGCCAGTCAAATTAGCATTGCTTAGGCTAGGTTGAGATAGCGGAAACCTATATGTTGGATTTTAAGAGAAATGTATGAGCTAAGAGAGCCAGATATGAGGATCAACTCGCTGATTTGGGTTATTATTGGCTGATCCTATTCTTGTATGATTATGCGAATTGTTTGGTTGATTAACATTTGCACGACTATTACAAGCGTGTGAAAAATATATATTGTATTGATTATTATATAGCTCATTGGGTCGAATGCTCATCCATGTTCATTATGTTTCTTCTAGTTTGCAAGTTGAGTGTGGATAGATAATCTTATCGAGTTATTGATGCCTTCTATTCCTCGACAAGGGAGTTTATTGATTCATCTCAAAATGTAATTATTTTATATTGATTTGTATTATAGAAACTCTGCATTGTATATCTTTTCTTGTCTATCTTTCTAATTAGTTTAGATGTTGTAATGTTTCTATTGAGCAGTATCTGATGATGATGATGAGGCTTTTAATGATTACATAGTTGTGGCAGTGATGAGATATTATATAGATTTTGCTGAACATGTAGGCCCACAGCTAGGGTGGACAAAAAAACTGAGAAAACCGAACCGACCGAGAAATCGACCGAAAAATTGGTTAATCGATTGGTCTGTTCGGTTTTCGGTTCTAAATCACATCAAACCGAAAATATTCGGTCGGCCAGCGGTTTCATTGCTCAGAAAACCGAACCGACCGAAAATCGACCGAATTTTTTTGGTCTAAACCAAAACCGCTGGTTTATAATGAAACCGACCGATTTTTTTTTGTCTAAACCAATTTTTTTGGTCTAAACCGAAACCTACAGAATTTTTTTGGTCTAAATCAATTTTTTCGGTTTGAACCGAAACCGACCGAAAACCTTCGGTTCGGTTTTTTTCGATTTCTACTTCTGTCGGTTTCGGTTACTAATATATTTCATCAGTTTTTTGTCGTTTTTGCATTTCGGTTCGGTTCGGCCAACCGAACCGAAAATGTCCACCCCTACCCACAGCCCTAATTTTATAATAGTGACAACAATTAGGATGTAATTTTCCCAATTAGTGGGGCTGACTATGGTTTTCTGAAAGTCATGTACTTTCTCATTCCCTAATTCTAGTCATGTGCCATCGGGTTAGGGTTATGACTCTGTCATTAACTTAGTTTAACAATTCCATAAAAAAATTTTCAATTTTGTCTGAATTTGAAAAAAATTTAATTTGACCTAAATTTGAAAAAACAAAGTTTGAATTTTATTCAAAAAACTATAAAGGTCAATCTCGATTTCTCACTATAGTTCAAGGCCCAAATTGGATCTTAGTCCTACTCATAAAATAAAGTTAAAATTTAAGTTTATCGTATATATATTGTGTTTATGCATATTTTTATTGTGTATATATTGTATATATATTGTATGTTATATTGTATATATATTTGTATATATTGTATGTATATTGCATATATGCTCTGAATATATTGAATTTCAATTAATAAAATATATACTTTTTGTATATTATTTAATTATATTATGTATGTTGTGTGTATGTTTGTGTTTATTGTATATATAGTGCATAAAAGTTGTATGTATAATGTTTATATACATTTATATATTGTATATATATTCTGAATATATGTAAAGTATTTTTATTTATATAAAAAAATACTCTTTAAAATAAGAAGAATTACTGAAAGCATTATTATACACCTATAAGACAACTTAAGAAGGGTAGCCATATGAAAATCGCAATAAACTGAAAAAAATGAGAATTAAAATAAACCAATCATGAACTCACACGTTGTCCAATAGTATAATAATAAAACATAAATATATATAGTTAATAGCAAATAAATATAAAATAATTTATACAAATAGTTTAGTAAAATATAAATAGATAATAAATTCTATTGTAAAAGATAATAAAATCTTTTACCTCGATTTTCATGACATGAGTTTCGCCAAAACACTATGAATGAGCATATAGAGTCTCTCTATTTCATAACTTGACACTTTCAATAACAAAAGTCATATCACAAATTTTAGCTATAAATTAAAGCTATGAACTCCATATAAAAAAAAGAAAATGAGAATAAAAAATTATGCAAATTTTTCAAAGAGGAATAAAAATATGAGTAATGGGGTTAAGAGCTATATATTTATATTGTTTAACTTTCAAAGTAATAATAATATTATTAAATAAATTATCAAAGTATATTTAATATGTTATGAAGATTAAAAAGTCATATATTTTTATTATCTAACTTTTCAAATTTCTAAAAACAAAATCATACAAATAATATTATGAAATAAATTATTGATTTATAATTAATTTTTTAGGAAAATCAATAGTCATATATATTTTGTTGTTTAACTTTTAAAATCTTTAAAAAATTTATATTAATCAATTAATATCATTAAATTAAATTATAACATATGATTCATTTATGAAGAAAATTAAAAGACAAATATTGAAGTATTTAACTTTTAAAATTTCTATGAAAAATATGATTAAATAGAAATTTTTATAAGAAAAAAATAATGAAAAATAATAACATGACATCCTAAGATTAAGAAAATTCCTTAGCTTTTATGTAGAACTAGGCGTGGACCCGCGCAATGTATAGATTTATTTTTTTATATTATATTTTATACATTTTAATTATAGTTATCATATATTATGTTATGTTTAATTTTTTTTATAATAATATTATTTTAAAGTCCTAAAAAACTTTATTAGTGTAATATACCGTTAGTATAATTTTTTATTAATTTAATTTAATTTATAAAAAATTTTTAATATAAATTTATGTTATGTAAAATTAATTTTTTTTTAAAAAAATTATTAAATAGAATTTCATAATTATTACCTTTCCATAGTTTTGTTGTTGTATTTTCAATTTCATCATAATATTTTATACAAAATATTAATTGAATTAGATTATTAAATGTACTGACTTATTTTTATTATTTAATAAGTATAATTATATAATTATATAATGTTAGCATTAATTTATATAGTATTATAGTGTTACAGTAATAATATTTTCCTATCATATTTACAAACAACAAAAAATACTTAAATTTAGGCTAAATAGCATATTAAATTGTCTAAAATACATTATACCTCTCAACTCCAATTCCTTCGTAATAATATATATATAAACGATTAACGAAATTTAATTTAAAAATGTATATTTGGCACTCTACACACATTATTACTAAAAAATTGACTTGTTTTATTTAGTATTTAAAAAAGGGAAAAAATTATGTGTAATTTTTATTTTCAAGTATAATTTCATAAGAAGATAAAAGCTTTAAAAATTTTATAATAAAGCCAGAAACTCAATTTATACAAATAGCTTTAAACTCAATTTTAAATAAAATTATTAATTTATTCATATTAATTTGTATTCAATAGAGCAATGACTAAAAATTATTTTAACCGAAAAGTCGCACTCTAGGTAAATTTTTCAAAATAAATTGAGTGGAGGAGATAGTTAAGTGGAAATAGATGGTCATGGGAGAGAAGTGGGGGTATTTTAGGTATTTAAAATTATTATTATTTTTTATTTTTCAAAAAATGGAATAATTAATTATCAGTAATTAAATATAGAGAACTTTTCAATTATTAAAAAAATTATTTTATAGTTAAAGTATCAAATTAAATTTCGATTACATTTTGTTTACTTACTACAATATTATTATTCTTTTCTCCGATTATTAAGCCTTCTGTCTATTTTCTATATATAATTAAGCCTTCTAAATTAATATAAAACTCAAACTTTCTATACAAAATTGTTTTTTTTTTTTTTAATCTCACTACACGATTTAGTCAAAAGAAAATTATTTTTTAACTGAGAAAAAAAGAGCTACTTTATAAGATGTCCCAATTCCATTCCAACTTATCACATGCATATTTTGATTTAGGTCACTTTTCTAACAGTCTTAAAAAGTACCCCACATTGATTATTTTGATATTATTGAATAAAAAACAAAACTTTTACTATCAGATACAATTAATTTCAATTTTTTTCTTCTCAAAATAATAAAACGTATTATACATACTTTGTTTTTTTTTAAAAAAAACTAATTCTATAATAATTATTATGTATATGCTTGACATTAGATTATATATATTATATATATAATTGATTATAGTGAGAAAAGTTTCTGATAATTAATTCATAAAGATAAAATATAAGTTAAATTTATAAAAAAAATTAAATTTTATAATATAAAATAAGGATAAATGTCCAATTTGAACACTTTACTATAGCATGTGGATCAAATTAGCCTTTAAAATTTTTTTTGAACAAAAATATAATTTTTTTTTCTAATTTAGGTCAAATTAAAATTTTTTTAACGAAACAGTTAACTGATCTAAAGGCAAGGTTCAATTTAGACCTTAGTTAACCCCATGATTCAAATTGAATTTTTTATAATTTATTAATATTAATATAATATTTTTAAAAATTATTTATTAATAAATAAATTTTTAATATTAATAATTCATAATATTAAATAATTAATTTTTACAATATCATAATCTATAATAATTTTAACAAAAATTAATAATTTATAATATTAAAAAATTGTAATTTACTTTTTTAATTTTCTTCAATTTTTATATTTTAAAAATTTTAAAAATTATTTTCTTAAAAAAACCTTGGATTAAAAATAAAAAACAACTTGGCTTAATAATTTATAATTCATTTACCCAAAAATTATCACACTAAATAAAATTAATAAAATAAACAAAAATTATTAATTTTTTTTCACCTTCAATAATAATCTTTATGAGTTTAAAATCATAACTATCAATTCTATAATTTTAAAAGTGAAACCAAAGCTATAAATATTAAAAGTAAAAAATAAAAAATAATAACTGAATAGTATCCTCCGCAATCTGATTATAAAAACTTCATGCATAATTTTTTAATATTATTTTTATCTAATTTAGTTAATAAAATAATTTTTCAGTTTTAAAACTTAATTAAAATTTTAATTAATTTTTAAAATTAAAAATTATTTCATTAACTAAATTAGATAAAAATAATATAAAAAAATCACATATACAATTTTTTTAATCAGACTGCGGAAGAGACTATCTAGTTTTTTTTACTATTTTTTTTATAAAACTTATAATATTTATAGTTTTGATTTCTCTTTCAAGATTATAAAATTGATAGTTATAATTTCAAGCTCATGAGGATTATTAATGAAGGTGAAAAAATTAATAGTTTTTATTTATTTTATTAAATTTATTTAGTGTTATTATTTTTGTGTAGATAAATCATAAATTGTTAAGTCAATATTTTTTTTATTTTTAATTCAATATTTTTTAAGAAAATAATTTTTAAAAATTTTAAAATATAAAATATAAAAGGGAAGTAAATTTAAAAAATAAATTACAATTTTTTTAATATTATAAATAATTAATTTTTTATTAAATTTATTATAAATTATGATATTACCAAAATAAATTATTTAATATTATGAATTATTAATATTAAAAATTTATTTATTAAAAAATAAATTTTAAAAATATTATATTAATATTAATAAATTATAACAAGTTTAATTTGGACCTTGGTATTTAACTAAGATCTAAATTGAATCATATCGTTAGCTCAGTTAATTGTTTCTTTAAAAAAATTTTAATTTGATTGGAATTTAAAAAAAAATTATTTTGATTCAAAAAAATAATTTAACGGCCAATTTAGTGCACACACTTTAATACATATCTAAATTAGACCTTTATCCTATAAAATAATTTTAGCTAAATTTTCTTTTATTATAAATCTATTATATTTTCATAATTATAAAGTGTTGAATTTATATTTTTAACTTTTTTGTATCGTATTTTATATGATTTAAAAATTATTATTTTGAATATTACAAAATAAGATTTAATATGCATTGACCTCTATAGAACTACTATTAAACCAATATATTAATAGGTCAATGAAGAAAATTATTTAAACTCCGTAGTCCACCAGCTCTCTTGTTTCCCATCTCACATTTATTATTAAAATTTTCAGAAGTATCTGAAAACTTTAAAATCTCAGTTTCAATAAATAAATAAATAAATAAATAAAATAATACCTCACAATTCACTCAAATCTAGTAATAGATAATAAAAAAAAAAACTTGGTATTTAAGTTTTTCAGAGCAAATTTGATGAAATTAGAGATGTAATTAAAAAGATAACTAATGAATAAACATAATAAGGAAAATAAATTTTACTAATATTTTGAAATATGAATTTGATAATGCAATTATAATAAATATAAAATATAGATTGAGTCATAAGCAAAATAAAACAACAACATAATATATTTCCTTTTAGAGACATAAATTAATTATTTTATCAGATTTGATTAAAAATATTTAAATTAATTTATGCGATTATGTATAATATTTAATTTTTATTATAAAAAATGCATGATAAATTTTATTAATATATTTTTCTATGAAAATATTAGTTACATCAAACTTTTTTTTTTAAAAAAAATATAATATTCAATCTAAAGTTTTTAATATGCCTATATTTTTTTTATCATTGAAAAAGAATAAAAATTACCAAAAGAGAAAAAAAAAAATCAACTTATCCTTGTCGTGATCCGCACAAATAAGATGCAGGTCTCAACAGAAAACAAGACAAAATACTTCCATGCTACGGGGACAGGTCTTAGCCATTGAGGAACAACCATTGCATTGATCTACCAAAAATATTCTAATTTGCCATAAAGCTCTGTATATACACTACTTGTTTGTTCCCTGCTAATCTACGCCTTCCCTCTTCCATCCTCATCTTCCTTTATCTTTACCCATAAACATTCATAGCTTGCCTGCAAATGTTTTAAGGTGCTCTGCCTTTCTCTCTCTCTCTCTGTATATATATATATATACTCTATCCATTTTACTGTTGTTATTGTTTATTATAATCCTGTTTTTTTTTGGGTATCGTTTTCTTGATTTGTTCCTTCTCAATTTGGTTGTTTTATGGTTCAGTATATCTTTCGTACCGACTTATGCCAAAGAGAACTAAAAGACATTTTCTTTTTGTAAAAGTTGTTTTTTTTGTTTTTTAATTTGAGTTTTTGTTTTGGATTGACGGTATTTTGAAAGAGCTATGTCATTTTGAGTTGAAATTATGTGAACTGAATTCAGATCTGGAGATTTGGGGGATAAGTATATAATTATCAGATTGGATGTTCTTGTGATGCAGGTGATTGTATTGTTTCTTTACTGGATGGTTTGTCAATATTCATGCCAGAGGTACTTAAGATGGAGTCTATGTTTCTGCAATTGATATTAGCATTATTTGTCTTCCTGGGATTTGTCAAGAATGGGAATGCAGGGATCACAAGTTCTTTCATTCGATCTGAGTGGCCATCTATTGACATCCCTCTTGACAATGAAGTATTTGCTATTCCAGAGGGTTATAATGCACCCCAACAAGTAAGCACTTATACATTTTGACTGTGAATGCAAATCGTGTGGATTTATGCATCCTTATACTTCATATGTCTGTTCTTCATGGATTTGATAATATTGATGGTGTGGATCTGATATAATGACATAATGCTATTCAACGACAAACGAGGTGATGAAGACGGTAGATGGTGGTAGAAAATATTTTTAGATTTTTCTAATACATTACAAGTGAAGCTTCAATATGGGTCCCCAAAATTTTAGATGCATCTTTACAAGTGCTCTATCCAACAAAAATGTTTTTTGTTTGTTATGAGTTGGCTAGTACAGTTCCTAAGATTGAATGCTTTATATTTCTATTACTGTTTCAATTTTGAAAATTTACACATTTATGCGATAAACATGATAAAAATTGAATAAACATAAGTTTTATTCACAAATTAAGAATTAATAAATTAAGATAATATTTATTTGTGCATTTGGTTGTCAAGGTGAAATTATTTTGTAGTTTAGATTTATGTACTCATTTATGAGATAAAAATGATAGAAAATATGCAGAAAATGTTAGTTGCAGCATATATAGTTCTTATGGCATAATCAATTATGCCTTCACTCTGTTTTTCAACCTTCAATGTATTTCTAATAAGTAGATAAACTTTCTGCCGCTTTAACTGTAAATCTAGCGCTTGGGGTGGTACCCCATCAGCTGTCCAATTTTTAAGTGTATATTACCCCTATGTCTACTTATCTGCAATTTTCTTGTCTGCTTTAATTGCAGGTGCATATAACTCAAGGTGACTATGATGGAAAAGCTGTAATTGTTTCATGGGTGACTCCTGATGAACCTGGGTCCAACATAGTGCAATATGGCACATCAGAGAAAAAATATGTTCTTACTGCTGAGGGGACAGTTAGAAACTATACATTTTACAAATACAATTCTGGCTACATTCATCAGTGTCTGCTTGATGGCCTCGAGGTAATATGCCATTTAGCAATGGAGATGGGGTAAATTCATGAATAGCTTAAATTGCTTATTTTTCTTCAAACAGGAAGTAAATTGCTAGTTGCAAGATATTGCAGTTGGTAATTACATTCCATCTATAAACTATACATCCATAATGTAAATAAATAATGAAAAACCTTTGGGTTCTGTATGTGTGATTTTTGAGTAACTAGTTTAGATCTGAACTTGCCATTGATTTTGTGAATCCATTAATTTCATTATATAATTCATTTGCCACACCTAGCATGCTGCTTGATATGCAACCTATTGTGTTTTTTCTGGTTTCACAAACATTGTCTGAATTATCACTTGGATTTTTTTTTTCAGTATGACACCAAATACTATTACAAGATTGGGGATGGTGATTCTTCTCGAGAATTTTGGTTTCAGACGCCTCCAATGATTAATCCAGATAGTTCTTACACATTTGGAATAATTGGTGAGTTATTTCCCTTTTGCACAAGGTCTTGCAGGTGTAAATTTCAATTTTTTTGTGCTTTACAAATATTGATCTCCTTTAATTTTGAGTATTTGCTTATTTCAATCTAAATGGAATATGGTATCATAGGTTTCGGGCTTGAAAATTATTCTGTTTTTCAAATGTAATTATTCTGTTTCGTGAATTGTTGGTCTACTGAAATGCAATAATCATATTCTGAAAGTAGCTAAAGTATTCAAATTGCCTGAACTGGAAGAGGATTAGCTCCTCACAGAAATAGCTATTAGGCTTTTCATTAAGAAACTATTGGCCCATCTACCCTTGATATAGGTTGTATAATGACACAATCGTAACATCTCATGAATCATTTTTTGTCTTTTAACTAAGAGTTGGAAATTAACAATGAAAATATACTTGAATTACACTACTTCACTAACAAACCACTTAGTATATTTTCATTCATTATAATATATGTTGCTGCTGAAAAATTCTATTTTGGAAGAGCCATCTTGTTTATACAGCCTTAACCATTATACTTCTGATTTTTTGTTCTTGTCCTTAGAGCTTCTTAAACTTTATTTGGACCAATTATCTTAATGGGTATCTTATATTTATTATCAGAATATTTTATAGATGGTTGATGACTTCTGCAACTCTTATCTGAATCTACTTAACTCCTAGAAAAGCTTACCTGCAACACCAAAATCCGTTGTTTATTAAATTCATTCATCTAATAACTCAACATGATTTTTGTACATCATCTTGATATAAATTTCACTGAGTGAGCTCCATGTGGCAGGTGACTTGGGACAGACCCATAATTCCTTGTCTACTCTTGAGCATTACATGCAGAGTAAAGCCCAGGCTGTCTTATTTGTGGGAGATCTTTCTTATGCTGATAGATATCAGTATAATGATGTTGGTATACGGTGGGATTCATGGGGTTGTTTTGTTGAGAGAAGTGCAGCATATCAGCCATGGATGTGGTCTGCTGGAAATCATGAAATAGAATACATGCCTTACATGGTAAAATGTTAGATTATACATCATTGTTTATTTAATTGAATAGAATCAAACAATCCCAAGCACATGCTTAAAACTTCTTTACCATTTTTTTTTATTTTCTTTTTGTGTTCTATTCATTCTTGTTAGATATTTCTTTATTGTGCATTTGATAGGATGGATAATAATTAAAAGCCCCTAACTTATGCTGTTGTTGGATGACAAATTCTTTTTTAATTTTAAGATAGATCTGTAGGGCCTTAAACAGGGGCAGTGATCATGAGGAAAATCATTTGAGATGCTAGGAAATGTGTTGGCACAGCTTTTTCTGTATCTTGGCTATCTGAATGAATTATGTGTCTGTTTTTATTTCTTTTATTACTCACATTATACGTGACAATATCAATATAATTCCCTTGAAAAAATTGTCATTGCCCTGGATTTTTTATATTTGGATTTGTTTTTTTTTTTTTTTTCAGTCAGTGTAAATGAGTTGCATGGTTATTAGTTTTATAAAAATGTCCTAACAGAATGATTTCTTGTTTGATTCTTAATTTTAAGATGTAAAAATGTGCAGGGGGAAGTCGTTCCTTTCAAATCTTATCTTAATCGGTACCCAACACCTCATTTGGCCTCCCAAAGCAGTAGTCCCCTCTGGTATGCCATCAGACGTGCATCAGCTCACATAATTGTGTTATCCAGCTATTCTCCTTATGGTAATTTTTCATTCCCTCTTTTTGTTTTTCTTCCTTTACTTTACCATTTGATACAGAACTAAAAGAATAGAGTTTCTAGGAATTACTGTTCAAGTTAGCATAGTATTATCCAAATTAGGATTATTTTATATTTTAGTAATAGTCAAGTCTTACTTCTATTAGGATTTAACATATAAGCCTTTATTCTATTACTATCTTTTGTTACCTTTCTATTAGGAAGTATGCTTCAGACATTATTGATTATTCTAGTTGGATTTTTTTGCTATAAATAGGGCTGTAATAACATTTTCAGGGAGAGATTGTTCAGAAATTTTAAATAATAATGATCATATTGGCTTGTGGTCTGTTTTCCTGGTTGTGCATCCAGCAATTCCAGCCTATTTTGATTCGTACTTTCATCTCTTCATTCTTTCTTTTCAATATTCTTTTGTCCATTTTGACCTAGCCTAGAGTTGGGCTTATTAGCTGCATCACTATCAATTAGGTAGTCATCATTTGCACATTCTTAACATGTAGATGAACACTAAAGTTTGCTAAAAGAATCACAGTCTCTATTTTACATGGTTGATATAATACTATCATTCACAAGCTCATCTGAATTCCAATAATGCTGGCAGTGTTGAATTATAAAAGATTATTACATGGATTTCTGATGAACTTCGTTCCAGCAGTCTTAAATGCTAAGCTTAACCTGCATTCCTTTGTCTGAAAATTACAAGCCTATGGTTTAGTGTTAGTAAAAAGATGAAAACCTTTTAGTTTTGGTTTGTGCAATAGTTGCTTGCCCTATGTATAAAGTTGTCTATATTATTCATCGGGGAAAGACACAAAGGGTGTTTAAAACCCTGCGAATAGAAGCCTGTCTATTTTTTCACTTTTACCAGTAATTTTTTGTTCTTAATTTTAGATTTAAATAATTTAAATAAAAATTTTGTTAGTGTCCTTTCAAGTTTTCAGCGAAGAAATCTACGTTCAGATAGTCTATGCCCTACAATTGATGGTGCATTCATATTTTGTCCCTATTTTAACAAAAATACTGCTATACACATATTTTGCGCTTTACATTGAAATCATGTGGCACAGTTTGTAGCAGGGAACTTCTTATATCTATATAGCGACCTTCGTCTCGTCTTTTTCATATATTTATATATATGTTTTGCAATATTTATGAATTACAACATGAAACTAGCTGGAAGTCTCTTTTTAACTCGAGAGAAGGAAGCATAAACTCGTTGGACTTCCATGATTTCGGTGTAGTGTTTCTAGTTGGAGCACGATGCAAGAAACAACATTTTTCACAGATTTTATGAACAGAAGCTCTTATTTTCATATTTGCCATCCTTGAAAATACATACCTTTTTTACTTCCTCATGGTGTTGTAGTAGTTGTTTGTTTGAAACAACTATTACAGCCGACAGGCAATGGGATTGGTTGTTGTAGAGTCTTTCTGTTTTAGCGTAAGTTTTGTCTCCGTTCTTTCTTTATCTCTGTAGAATTTCTCAATCTCCATGGAGTGCTTTGTCATTTCTCCCTTAGTACAAATATTTGTTTTTACAAAAATCTCTTTCTGATTGAAAGCAAACAGACCTCTGATTTATGTCAAGATTCACTTAATTTTTGAATTTTTGAGCAGTAAAATACACTCCTCAGTGGGTGTGGCTCAAAGGAGAACTCGAAAAGGTTAATAGGGAGGAGACACCTTGGCTTATCGTTCTCATGCATGTCCCAATCTACAACAGTAATGAAGCACACTTCATGGAGGGTGAAAGCATGCGAGCAGTCTTTGAGCAGTGGTTTGTCCATTACAAAGTTGATGTAATCTTTGCTGGCCATGTTCATGCTTATGAAAGATCGGTATTGCTCTTAAATTCTATAATTTTCCATTATTTGCAATATGGCGATTAATATGTGCAATTTGAGACTGAGAAAATATAATTTACTGAGTTTATCTCTCCTGTAAATTTCAGTATCGAATCTCAAACATTCACTATAATATATCAAGTGGTGATCGTTATCCTGTAGCGGACAAATTTGCTCCAGTTTACATTACTGTTGGAGATGGAGGAAATCAAGAAGGTCTTGCTGGAAAGTAAGTAAAATTCTATTGACTTAATTCACCCTGCTTTATCAGATAATGATTGATGATGATGATGACTTAATTCACCCTTCTTTATGAGATAATGATTGATGATAATGATGACAAATGTCATGCAAAAGAGTCCATGTTTCTGTGAGGAAATAAAGTTACTTTTTTTTTTTTATGTGCAAATGTTTTCATTGCATCTGTAGGTTTAGAGATCCACAACCAGATTATTCTGCATTTAGAGAAGCTAGTTATGGGCATTCAACATTGGAGATCAAGAATAGGACTCATGCCTTCTACCAATGGAACCGCAATGATGATGGGAAAAAAGTGCCAATTGATTCATTTGAATTGCACAATCAATACTGGTAAGTAATCTTTCCTATTTTGGCCATTTGTCAACATTGTAGCAGAAAGCCAGAACGCTCATCCCTTTTTTTCTATTCAAAGGAAATTGAAGCTACCTGTTAGTCTTAAAGAAATGTTCATATGTGGTCTTAGCGCAAATATCATCAGGCATGTTCTATTGTTAGATCTATCAGTTGCAGGGATGAAAAAACCTACAATAATTGAAAGAGGATAAAAAATTAAATGTTATTTCTATTTTGTTAGAATCAAATCCCCAAAAGTCTCCAGCAGCTTTATTATGCATTTTCTGTCAAGAAAACATTACTTGACAATTCTGCAAAGCAGGGAACTTGCATCTAGGGTAGCATGCAATCATTGCCATAAGGCAAATATTTGATGCAGATATTTGTTTTTAGTTTCTCATCGATGGGAGGATTTCTATTAAAGATAAATGTTGTGCAGGGGAAGCAATCTGAGACGGAGAAAACTGAAGAAGCATAATCTGAGGAATTTAATTGGATGGATTGCTTGTCAGTGATAGCAAGGCAGCAAAGAGCAATTTAAGCAATTTGTATTAAAAGCATGTATCCGAGGAAGTTATTGGCTTTCTTATATAAGAACATTTTGCCAAATAAGTTTCATCAATCTTCTTTTGAACAGGGTGAACCCCTCAGGAATCGCGATAGATAGGTTGGGGCATCCACTTGAGGTGCAAGTGTAATGTTCCAGATTTAGCTCCATCGAGCTCGAACTGGTCTTTGTACTCCCCTTCCAGAATTACCCTTGTCAATGTCAGGATGCATCTTCCCATGTAGTCCTGCATGGAAATAAAATTTGATTACATTTCAAGTTCAACAGTAGGGCTACATAAGAAGCTTTTACTATACTATTATGTTTCCAAATAGTGGCAAATAGAAAGCTGAAGACTGCAAATAGTTTTTACCTTGCCAAATGTGTCATGATCCCACACTTCCAGAATTAACATATCATGCAGTCCGTCCTCAACAACAAAGTCAAAAGTTTGATTCCAAACAGGGTTCAAGCTATCATTCACAACCTGAAAGAAGAAATTACAAATGAAAAATTGCCCCCCTGTTTGCAATTCAACTCAAGCTCGTAGCATTGGAGAATACTTCAATATCACTACACCAAAGCTCAATAGTAGAGAACTCAAGATTCATAACAGTAGAGCCATTTAACAAAAGATATCAGTCGGGAAATATATTTTGTAAATCCATTTAACTCATTAGAAAACTTCAGTTTCATATTTTGTAAAGCCATTTAACAAAAGATTTGATAAGGACATACGGGGTTTGTGGTTAAATAAAAAAAAATTGGCGTGAGAACTTTGGGCTCTGCGGTATCCCAGGTCCAAACCATTGGGAAGGGAAGGGAAGAGATGGGATGGGATAGGATGTTTATGAAACGCATAGGTCAATCCCTTGTATACTTGCCATCCTCAAAATCAAAATATTCTATAAATAACAATAAAGTCTTAATCATAAGTTAATTAGAGTCGGCTATATAAATTTTTTTTTACTAGGTTCGATTTAAGGCAACCGCGATAATTGACGGTGTCCCACTCAATTGGTGAGACCCACCACAGCAAAAATTGAAAAATATAAAAGGATGGAGATAGGCAAATTGCAAGTTGCCCCACTACTAAAGAAATTAGCAAAGACAGCTTTTAATTTGCAAGTTGTCTCACCGCTTATTACGCGGTGAAGAAGAGATGGGAAGGCTACAAATAAGCCTTCCCTCTCCAAATTAACACAGAAAAGAAAAAAAAAACAATAGTGGATAAGTTAAGTTTAGCCCATTTTGAGGAGCAGAGAGAAATTAGTGTGAGATATTTTTTGTGAGTGCAAAAAAATAAAATTTTGTTTGGGTGCTTTAATGGAAAAAATTATTTGCATTTTGACCAATGGACATAGCCCAAATAAAAAGGTGAACCATATTAAATATCAATATCTCTTTTGTTAATTATTTTTATTTTGCTCATATTATATTTGTTTATTGTCAACTCACCTCGAGCCCGCTAATCTAACTGCGCCGTAAATTTTGAAATTTTTTATTTTTTTAACAACTGGTATAAGAGCAAGGTTGGCTATTGTCTGTGCAAATGGAAAAATCAAATAGTATGTTTAAATTGACTTTTTCAAATTATTCTATTTGGAAGCCTAGAATGAAAGATCTTTTGATTTGTAAGGATCTTTATGATCCTATTGAAGGTGATAAAGTCAAACTATAAAATTAATTTGACAAAGAATGAGAGAAAATAAATAGAAAGACTGTGAGTACAATTAGACAATAGATAAATAATAATGTTTATCATCATATGGCTCAGGAAAAAAATGTCGAGGTTTTAAGGAAGAAAATTATCAAACTTATATGAAAAGAAATCCCCACAAAATAAGACATTTATTGTTAGAAAACTTTTCTATATAAGATTTAAAGATAAGAACAGTATAATTGAGCACTTGAGTGATTTTAAAGATATTGCAAATCGTCTAACTAATTTAGAAATTGTGTTGTCTGATGAATTGCGGGCTTATGTACTTTGCTTGACAGTTAAAAGATTTTGATGATTGCCTTGAGTAATTCAGCTCCTGAAGGCAAACTGTCTATGGATACAGTTTGTGAAAATTTTTCAAATGAAAAAACTAAGAGAAAAGATCAAAGCTTTTCTACCCACTCAAAAGCATTAGTTACTAAAAGGCGGCGTACAAGCACAACTAGACAGTCTCAAAATGCAAACAAGCAGTCAGACAACCGTGACAAATCAAGGGCAATTAAGAAAAAGTGTCACTTACTATCACTATAGAAAGACAGGACATGTGAAAAGATTTTTCAGGCAGTTAAAAAAAGAATAGGATGAAAAAAAAGGACAAAGATACATATTCAATTGCACTTGATGGTGATATTATTTCTATTGGAGACAATTATTTACATCTTGATGGCCATGAAATCTCTTAGGTTGATTATAAAGCTTCATATCATGTGTCTACTAAACATGAAATTTTCACATCATATACCAATGGTGATTTCAGCTATGTTAGAATGGGAAGGGAAGCTTCAACCAAGGTTGTTAGCATGGATAAGGTGTACTTAAGTACTAATATTGAGTGCAAGCCGTGGCTTAATAATGTCAGACATGTTCAAAGATGCGACTTAATCTTATTTCCTCTGGCACTATTGTTGATGAGGGTTGTATCAATTCTTTTAGTATAAAGAACTACAAAATTATCAAAAACAATCTTGTATTGACTAAAGGAAATAAACAAGACATTTTATACTTCATGCAGGCCAAGATATGCAGAAAAGAAGTGAATATAATAGCAGATAATTCATCAAATTCATGGCATAAAAAGCTTGGTCACCTAAGTGAGAAATGAATTGGTGTTCTCATTAACAACAAATTTCTACCCTTGACAGGTATACATCTAAAACCTTGCACTGATTGCTTGGTTGAAAAACAACATAAAAATGCATTTCAAAGATCTTACTCTTTTATAAGATCAAATGTTCTTAATTTAGTTCAAATTGATGTTTGTTTTATGAGTAATAAAACTCTTGGTGGTGCTTTATATTTTGTAACTTTTATTGATAATCAATCACTTTAGAAAAGTTTGGGCTTTTGCTTTGAAAACCAAAGATCAGGTGTTGGATGTGTTCAAGCATTCCCATGCTAGTATTGAAAAGAGAAACGAGAAGGCAGTTGAAATGTGTTCGTGCAGATAATGGTGGAGAATACATAAGTCCATTTAAGACCCCTATTACAAGGAGCATAGCATCTTATTGGAGAAGGCAATTTCAAAGACACCTTGACAGAATGGAGTTGTTGAAAGAATGAATAGAACCATTATGGAGAGGATCCGGTGTATACTCTTTCATGCTAAACTTCCTAAGTCTTTTTGAGGTAAGCAATGAGAATGCAGTCGACTTTATTAACCTTTCTCCTTCAGTTCTTCTTGATGAAAATATTCCAGAAAAAGTGTAGAGGAGAAAATATATTTCATATGATCGTTTGCGAGTTTTTAAACGTACAACATTTGTTCACATTCCAAAAGATGAGAGATCCAAACTTGACTCTAAGGCTAAAGAATACATCATTTTGGCTTATGCACATGAAAATTTTGGTTATAGACTTTGGGATACTGTTAATAAGAAAGTCATCAGAAGCAGAGATGTGTTCTTTGAAAATCAAACAATTGAAAATCTTGAAAAGCCTAAACTAGTCAAAGAAAATGTTGCAGACCTCACATCTGTGTCCTCTACTTCCGAGCAAAGTGATTCAAATGAATAAGATATTAGCAATTATAGTGAGCTAATTCCTGATACTAATGATATTGATGAGAGCGTAAATGAGCATGATGATCAGTTTCCTCCTACATCCCCAGTTAAAGTTCAATTAAGAAGATCCATCAAAAATAGAGTGGCCTCCCAGAAATACTCTCCTCATGAGTATGTGATGCTCACTGATTGGGGAAAACCTGAAAGCTATGGCATGCGATCAGAAAAATGAGAGGTTAAATGCTATGCAAGATGAGATGAACTCTTAACTTGAAAACCACACTTATGAGTTGGTAATGCTACCTAAAGGAAAGAAAGCACTAAAGAACAA
The DNA here is from genome assembly GCA_947685225.1 of Garcia nutans. Lineage (NCBI taxonomy): Eukaryota > Viridiplantae > Streptophyta > Magnoliopsida > Malpighiales > Euphorbiaceae > Garcia > Garcia nutans. Next base: position 20,610,715 of record CANTUV010000007.1, on the reverse strand, counting down.
ATGAGTTTTCGGAGAGAAGATTAAAAAAAACATTTCACAGCCAAGGTACAAGGTTAGATTGGTTGCGAAGGGTTTTGGGCAAAAGAAGAAAATTAACTTTGAAGAAATTTTTTCACGTGATCAAAATGTCTTCTATCAGAGTTATTCTTGATTTGACTGCCAGCTTGAATTTAAAGATAGAACAACTTGATGTGAAAACTGTTTTTCTCCATGGTGACTTAGAGGAGAAAATTTATATAGAGCAACTAGATGGGTACAAAGCTGAAGGCAAGGAGAATCTTGTTTGCAAGTTGAAGAAAAGCTTGTATGGACTTAAACAAGAGTTTGCAATCAATTCCCTATCTTATCCCAAAAGTTGTAACCGAATTCTTCATGTGCATAACCTAAGAAGATGTATTCTTCAACCTTAGAGTCAAGCTTGGATCTCTCACCTTTTGGAATGTGAACAAATGCCCTCAATTCAAAAACTCGCAAATGATCATATAAAATATCTTTCCCCTTCACACTCTTTTTGGAATATCTTCATCAAGAGAAATTGAAGGAGAAAGGTTAATTAAGTCGACTGCAGTTCTCAAGCCTTCACTCCAAAAGGACTTAGAAAGTTTAGCATGAGAGAGCATACATAGGATCCTCTCCATATTAATTCTATTCATTCTCTCAACAACTCCATTTTGTTAAAGTATCTTTGAAATCATCTTCTCCAAATGAATGTCATGCTCCTTGCAATATGTCTCAAATAGACCTCTATATTCTCTACAATTATCTGCATGAACACATTTCAACTGTCTTCCCGTTTCTCTTTTCAACACTAGCATAGAAATGTTTTAACAAATCCAACACCTGATCTTTAGTTTTCCAAGCAAAAGCTCACACTTTTCTAGAGTAATCATCAATAAAAGTCACAAAAACAAAGCACCACCAAGAGTTTTATTACTCATAAAATAAGCATCAATGTGAACTAAATTAAGAACATTTGATCTTTTAAAGGTATAAGATCTTTAAAATGCATTTTAATATTGTTTTTCAACCAAGCAATCAGTACAAAATTCTAGATGTATACCTGTCAAGGGTAGAAATTTTTTCTTAGCGAGAATTTCAAGTCATTTCTCACTTAGATGACCAAGCCTTTTATGCCATAAATCTGATAAAGTATCTGCTACTGCATTCGCCCCTCCTTTGCATATAAAGTGTCTTGTCTGCTTCTTATAACCAATACAAGATTGCCTCTGGTAATTTTATCATTCTTTGTACCAAAAGATCTAATGCAACCCACATTAGCAAGAGTGTCAAAAGAAATAAGATTGAGTTGCATCTCAGGAACATGTTTGACATTACTGAACCATGCACCCGGTATTTGGTATTCAAGCACACCTTACTCATGCCAACAACCTTAGTTGAAGCTTTGTTCCCCATTCTGACATCGCCAAAATTACTATTGATATATGATGTGAAAAATTCATGTTTAGTAGGCACATGATATGAAGCTCCAAAATCAACCCAAGAGATTTCATGGCTATTAAGATATAAATAATTGTCTCCAATAGAAATGACTATCATCAAGTGCAACTGAAGTTGTATCTTTTTCTTCTTTCTTTTCTTCCAGCTTCTTTTTCAACTGCCTGCAAAATTTTTTCACATGTCCTAGCTGTAAAAATAGTGTTTCTATGTTTCTCAAGTATGTCTTATCTTCTATTAATCAAGTATTGATGGATTTATATACACCAAAAAAGATAGACAATTGAACAGCAACCTAACATTCCACTCTCACCTAATATCCCACTCTCACCAATAATTATACTCTTACTTCTATAACAAAAATAAAACATATCTTTACAACTATCAAATCTCTTAAATTTGTGCAATAAAATCTGATTTTATGTAGCAATTCCTTTGACATCCCCCCTCAAATTGAGGCTAATAAATCTACAAGCATCAGTTTGCTAACAAGGAAATTATGATGTTGGCGTGTCATAAATTTGGTAAAGATATCTGCAATCTGTAGAGTGGTGAAGATATGTGGGAGGGTAATTACGTGATAGTCATAGGCCTCTTGAATGGAGTGACAATCAACCTTTATGTGCTTTGTTTACTCATGGTAAACAGGATTGGCAGTAATTTGGATCGCACTAGTATTGTCAGGATGTAGTAAAGTATGTTGGACTTGTGAAAAATCAAGCTCTGTAAGGAGACCATGTAGCCAAATGATCTCGGAGCATGTAGCAGACAGGACCCTATATTCTGCCTCAATGGATGACTTAGAGACAAAATCTTATTTCTTGCATTTCCAAGAGATAAGAGCATCGCCAAGAAATATGCACCATCCGGTAGTAGATTTTCTGGTGTCCGGGCAGCCTGCCCAATCAGCATCACTGTAAGCTTATAGTTGGAGTGCAGAACCAGTAGGCAAGATTAAATCCCAACTAGGTGTGCCAAGGAGGTATCTAATGATGCGTCGAATTGCGAATAGGTGATTTCGAGGGACTTGCATGAACTTGCTAACAGTGTGAACAACATAAGAGATGTCCGCTCGAGTGATGGTTAGATGGCTACCAACCAGCTTTCGATATAAAGTAGAATCCTTAAGAAGTTCCCCTTCGTCACGTCAATATTTCACATTAACTTCCATAGGAGTGTCAACAGGTGTATTGTCCGTGAGACTAGCTAATTGAACCAAATCTTGAATATACTTATGTTGATTCAAGAAAATACCTCGAGGCCGATGATGCACCTCTAACCCCAATAAGTAAGTGAACTAACCAAGGTCTTTCATGTAGAAAGTAGAATGCAACAAAGTCTGAATTCTAGAAATAACCTGCTTATCAGAACTAGTGATAACGATGTCGTCCACATAAATAAGGAGCACAACTATGCCCTTAGATGTTCTTTGGAGAAAAAGGGAGGAGTTGTATTAACTCTGAGTGAAGGAAAATGCAAGGAGAGTAAATTGAAAATTTTCAAACTATACTTGTGTTGCCTGCTTCAAACCATATAAAGAGCGTTTTAGTTTGTAAACAAAATTAGGAAAGGAAGTATGCATACCATAGGGAAGCTTTATGTAAAAATCTTCCTTGATATCACCATGTAAGAATGCATTCTTGACATCCATTTGATGTAAAGACTATGATTGTGATGCAGCAAGGGCTAGTATTGTTCGCATAGTGGTCATCTTGGCTATTGGTGCAAATATCTCATCATAATCTAGGCCATATTCTTGCTTGTTGCCAAGAACCACCAATTGAGCCTTGTAACGGTCTATAGATCCATCGGAATGATGCGTAATAGAAAACACTAACTTGCTTCACAGATGGGGGACATGAAACAACATCCCAAGTCAGAATTTCTTCTAGTGCAAGAAATTTTGCTTCAATAGCTTTTTGCTAACACTCATGCTCCATTGCCTGTTAATAAGATTAAAGAATAGGAATAGAGGGCAAAGTGGTTGTTAAGGATAAAGGAGGGTTGAAACCATACCTATTTGATGGTCTACTAACACGAGTACTGCATCGAAGAGGAGCAGATGCGGTTACTGTAACAGGATCAACAATCAAAGAATGATCTTGAAGGGGCCCCGATGGTATGGAAGTCGGTCGCCGATGGTATACCAAGAGAGGCTTAGAAGATACATAATCTACAGAAGAGTTAGAAAACAATGCCAAAACAAAAAATGGAGAAAGAGGATCATGGTGCTTGAAAAAAAATACTGAGTTTAAAAAAAAATCACATTTCTAGAAACTCGAATACGACGTAGATTAAGATCATAGCAAAAAAAACTTTTATAATGTACCGAATATCCTAGAAAAGCACATTGAGCAGATTGAGCTGTGAGTTTTGTGCATTCGTGTGTAGGAAGATGTACAAAGCATACACAACCAAAGGTACAAAGATTAGAATAATTTGGAGAGCAACCAAATAACAGGGTAAAAGGAGAGACATGGTTCAATGAGGGAGAAGGCAATCTGTTGATAAGGAGAACAGCAGTGGAGAATGCTTCACACCAAAAATGAGAGGGCACAAAAGACTCTAATAAAAGGTTGCGGGCAACATCAAGAAGATGACGGCTCTTTTTTTTCAGCCATCCCATTTCATTGTGGAGTTGAAGGACAAGATCGTTGAGAAATTATGCTATTAATTTGTAGAAATTCCTGAAATAAATGAGACATGTACTCACCCCCATTGTCAGAGCGAAGGATTTTGATATTGGCAGAAAATTTAATTTGAATATACACATGAAAAAGCTTAAAAACAGAAAACACTTCATCATTAGAGTTCAAGAAGTAAATCCATGTGAAATGACTATAATCATCAATAAAAGTGACAAAGTACTTATAATTAGCATATGAAATAACTGGTGACATACCCCACATGTCACTATGTATCGTATCAAAAGGTTTGACTACGTTTGGGGTGTGAATGGGGAATGGTAAAGTTTTACTTTTGCCAAGCTTACAAGAATCACAATTGAATTGAATAACACTAAGAGATAATGGCCTTTTATTCCCAAGTAAACCAGCATTTAGCAAATCATGGAGTACATTATAGTTTGGATGTCCAAGACTTTTCTGCCATGCTCGATAATCAACATGAACAACATTATAAGTAATAAATGGCAAAGACAAACATGGAGACAAAGGAAATTGAAGAGGGAAGAGATATCCTACTTTAGGCCCCTTTGCAATCATCTTCCCTGATTGTTGATCCTGCACAACACAACCCGATTTAGATAATTCCACTTTACAATTGTTATCAACCAGTTGACCAATCGAAACAAGATTAGCAGTAAGACCAGGAGAGACAAAAACATTAGTTAGAGAGAGAGAAATATTACCAATGGTTGTAATAGGTAATGGGTTCCCATCAGCTGTATAAATCTTTAGATCTCTAGAATTTTTGTTTTTATTGATAAGAAGATTAACATCATTTGTCATATGATGGGAAGCTCCATAATCAAAATACCAAGGAGATGATTTAGAGAAATGTTTACCTGAAAGTCCTAAAGCAGAGAATGCAGAAATTATTTGTTGAATCATTTCAGGGGTTACAGGTTGAACAAGGGTAAGAGCACTTTGTGTTTTATCCACAGAATTTCCAGTACCATAAGCACTGAGGCAGTATATGATGTTTCATATTTCTTAGGGGGTCAGATAGGACATTCCTTAATGATGTGGCCATCCTTTTTGCAATAGTTACAAAATTTTTTTGAACAGTTCGAAGCATAATGACCAAAGCCCTAGCAACAAAAGCACTGAATAGTGCTTATATCTCTACCTTTTGGCTTGCTTTGGGCTGCATAAGCTAGGGGAATAGAGCTGTATCTTTGTTGTTCCATGGTGGTTTGAGTGAGAAGGCATTACTCCTCACGAAACAAATAATTGAGGCATGCATCCAAGGAGGGGACAAGTTCTTGGTTTATAAGATTAGACCTAGTTCCTTCAAATTCAGATTTGAGTTTCATAAGGAATTGATCCCTTTTAGTGATTTCATGAATAGATTGGACAGAACTAACCTTCAGAAAGTAAGGAAGCATACACTATATCAATATATTTAGCCTAAAGATTCATGAAACTAGAATAAAAGTCAGAAATAGAGAGACTACCCTGTTGGAGATTGGCTAATTCATGTTCAAGTTGAAACCTATGAGCAGTGTTGCTTTGGCTGTAAAGTTTTTGCAAATAAGTCCACATTTCAACGGCAGTCTTGAAGAGTCAAAGGTTCAAGATGATGTTGGATTCAACTGATCCTAGAATCCATGCCATGATTTGAGCATCCTTGACCTCCCACTTGGCATGCTCATCCTTTCCTTTGTCTTTGTTAGAAGCAGGGTTGTTGCTATCAACATGGCCCCATAAATCCTTGCCTTTGACGAATATCTTAAAGTGAAATGCCCAAGCTGAGAAATTTTTTCCATTAAATTGAATCAAGAAAGAATACTTATCGGAAGACATGAGGCTAAGATAACTTGGTCAAGAGTAAACACGAGGAAAAAAAGGTTGCATTAGGGCTGACTTGCGAGTAAAATATTTAGAACTGTGGCTCCGATACCATATAAAAATAGTGTTTCTATGTTTCTCAAGTATGTTCTATCTTCCATTAATCAAGTACTAATAGGTTTATATATACCAAAAAAAGGGTGACAATTAAACACCAACCTAACATTCCACTCTCACCTAACATCTCATTCTCATCAATAATTATACTCCTACTTCTATAACAAAAATAAAACATATCTTTACAACTATCAAATCTCTAAATTTGTGCAATAAAATCTGATTTGATGTAGCTAATTCCTTTGACACTGGCTTGCCACAGTAATATCTTTTCTTGACTTGGATTTGCTCCTTGATTTGCCACAGTTGTCTGACAACTTGTCTGCATTTTAAGACTATATAGTTTTGCTTCTACCACACCTTTCAGTAGCTAGTACTTCTGAGTGGATAGAAGAGCCTTAATAATTTCTCTTGGTTTATTCATTTGACAACCTTTCATAAATTGCATCCACAAGCAGTTTGACTTCAGAAGCTGAATTACTCAATGCAACAACCAAAATCTTCCAACTATCAGGAAAAGTACCAAAAAGCAAACAAGCTTGCAATTCATCAGAACACAACTTCTAGACTGGTTAGATGATTTGCACTGTCTTTAAAATAATCAAGTGCTCAGTCATACTGTTCCCATCTTTAAATCTCAAATGGAAGTTTTCTAACAAAAAATGTCTTATTTTATGAGAATTTCTTTTCATACAAGCTGGCAAGTTTCTTGCATAAATCTTCGACATTTTTCTACCGAGCCACATGATGATAGACACTATTATCTATCTATTGCTTAATTGTATCCACAATCTTTTTATTTATTTTCTCCCATTCTTCATCAGATTTATTTTCTGGTTTGCCTTATCATTTTCAGTAGGATCATAAAGATCCTTACAGATCAAAATATCTTCTAATATAGGCTTCCAAATAAAATAATTTGAAGAAGATAATTTAAACATACTATTTGATTATTCCATTTCAAATTGCACAAACAATAGCCAACCTGGCTCTGATACTAGTTGTTGATAAAAAAAAAATTTAAAATTTGCGGTGCAACAAGATAGCGGGCTCGAGGCGGATTGACAATAAACAAATAAATATGAGCAAAGTAAAAATAATCAATAAAAGAACACCAATATTTAATATGGTTCACCATTTTATTTGAACTACGTCTATGGGCTAAACTCTTAATAATTTTCACTAATAAATAATAGAATTACAAGAGAGACTTTTCTAAAAAAATATTCTAAAAGCACAACTCACAATTGAGATAAATTTAAAATGGTAGTAAATGTTTCCCAAACACCCAAACAAAACCTCACTTTTTGTCACTCCAAAAAAAAAACTCACAAAAAATTTTTTCTCACACAATGGCACACACACCATCACTCTCATAAAAAATTTTCTATATATCAATTTGGAGAGGGAAGGCCTATTTATAACCTTCCCATCTCCTCTCCACCGTTTAAATTTGTAGTGAGAAAGCTTGCAAATTGCAAATTGTCTTTCAATTTTTCCTTTTTCTTTGGCAGTGAGACAACTTGCAATTTGTAAGTTGTATCCATTTTTTTTTTTAATTTAGGACACCGCCAACAAAACATACTAAATAACAAAAACTCCTGAAAAAAAAAATCTTAATGACAGTAAAACCCCGCACTTCTTATAGATAAGGTAGGAACACATACAAAAAACTTGCAAGAAAAATACGAGCTATTAAATGTAAGGATTAAACCAAAATAACTTATAAACTTCTAATCGTAATGCACGACTTACCCTGGTTTTGTTTCTTGTTTCTGATTTCTTCATTGTGAGGACCACATAGGGGTCAGCCTTGCCCATCAAATCCACCACAGGTAAATCTTCAGCAGATATAACAGTTGCAGAAAGCACTCCTCTGACAATGACATCCCTTCTCCTTTGTGTGACTGTTTTTCCATTTTCAGCAACTTCCATCTCATCAACCCCACTTTTAAGAACCTTCTCCAGGGAGGTCATTGAAAAGCTGGGAGCAAAGGGGTTGGTAAAGCCATTCTCCATGCCAAAAGGACAGTACAAAAGTTCCAAGTGAACCTAAATCATATAAAATTTCAGATAGCCACCAAATTTTCAACATAAAATGAATAAACTTTTCCTAGTTGCAACTAGTAGTCACACAGAAATGAATAAAATATCTTAGCAGAAAAAATTTGGTCACGACCTCTCAGCTTCTGTAATTAATAATTCACTAGTACCAGAAACATTCAACTTCCAATGAAGTGATCATGCTAAAATAAATTTTAAAAACAGAGTTCCCCATTAATATATCTTAACTGTCCTCAATCAAAATAGAAGAGAATGGTTTGAACCAAAAAGAAAGGAGAATCACCCATGCTTATTCACATTATTAGTCATTTTAAGCAGTGGCCTCATAGCATATAGAGTTCAATTCCATACATTCACAGAAAATAAAAAGGGATGGTGTAAAATGTTAAACAAGTTGTCTTAAAACTCAAGTACAATGATGAAAAAGAATAATTTACCAATATATCAAACGGAGAAATATAAAAAATCAGATTTTGCGCATATCAATGAAGTAACCATGTAAGCCTTATTGGAATTCACACTCAAAACTTGCAGTAGATATTGCAACATAGCTGGACGTTTCTGGAACCAGCAAAGTCAATTTATGAAAGAATCACCAGGTGGAATGATAAACTATCACTATCATTCTAAGAGTACAGTAGAAAGGATTAGGAATGAAGTATGCCGGTAATACTTTTCAACATAAAAGGAAGGCATATGATGTACCAAAGGCTTCAATTAAAGAAGCATGGTCAATAAGGCTTCAATTAAAGCAGCATTCAATATTCTCACCAGTCCTCTTTTTTTATTATCTCTTTGGACCTCCAAATCTTTAACCAGCTTCAACCATACATCTTTGACTTTACCAGGCTGAAGCTCACTTATCTGTACTTGAGCACATCCAATGAGCTCAGATGCCTGCAGCCCTTCATCATCAAAGATCTTTACCACCAAGTGTTGAGTGGATGCATCTTCAACAACAAATTCAAAGTGTTCATTCCATATGGGATTTAGATCATTGTTCTGTGAGGGAAAGAAAAAGAAATTCCATTTAAATCAAGTTAAATTAAACAAGAGAGATGAAGTAAGTTAGGATGTCCTACAATAGTTTTACTGGTTTTTATTCTGTCACGTATAGGACGTATGTATAATTCAGCATAGGGATCTGATTTCCCAATGATGTCTTTGTTTGTCAACTCCTTTGCTTGCACAAGCTTCACTTCCAATATCCCGACAGGCTTCAACTCCAGATCGCTGAACAACAGAAATTATTAGACTTATCCATGGGTTTCTACAAAACAAAGATTGTAAAAACCAGCAAGCAATCACTAACGCTCTTGCCCACTATCCCTCACTGATCAAAGAAGGAAGAATTACCGCCACCTTCCCCGTGACAGCCCCCTCTCTCCTTATTTTTGCACAAAGAAGTGTTGAAATACCTATAATCCCCGGGTAAAATTGGAATAACCTTCCGAACAGGCCAGGTAATAGAATCTTCAACAGCATCCCGAATTGTCCCCTGTATATCAAAACTAATATCAAATTATCAGCAGGAGATTTGAACTCAGTGTATTGTTACCATGAAAAACAAAATTTAGCAACCACCACCACCATAATGCAATGACATTCTTACATACACATGATTCAACACAATTATTTAAAAACCCACACATGTACAGTTACAAAAACGAACATGCAAAGTCAACAAACTTTTCTATCATATACAATTGACCAATTCAGGTTCACGATCAAATTTATCTGAAAAAAGAGAAGTCAAAATCCAAAATCCTAAGATAATATTGTTGACCACATAATCTTCTCCAGAACTATCTAATTATGTCAGCAGCAATTTGGTGATATTGTCTGGTTCAATTTCCTAATGTAGGTACAACCTTTGTGTATAAATGTCCCTTGTATATTGATTGTAAAATGCAAGCAAAGAATAAAAATGAAATACTCTTCTCAAGATTCTTCCTCCCTTATAGGAAGGAAAGTCGTGATAAGATTGGGTCTGTCGCCAATAGCTCGTGACCGGAAAATGCCCATGTGAACATATGCACAGACAAGACTCCGGAAGCACTGTTCACTCGCCAACATGTGAAGCACATAATCTGACCACCTTTTTTTGAAAACCTTTCTTCCGATCATCTTGGTGGCCCTTTTCGATTCGACCAGGTTGTTCCCAAGCATTAATGATTAGAATTTGTCCTTTCACCCACTTTGTTGTTCACCATTTCATTTTTTTCTTCCCTTGGTTCCTAGGCTCACTATTCTCAACTTATAGGCTGTTGGGCCTTCTTTTTGCTAATTATTTTTGCCAATTATTTTTTAAAAAATAATTTAAAATTGCAAACAGTAAAAAATAAAATTTTTTCAACCTCTAGAAATCCCTCTCTACAAATTAGTCCTGCAAAACTTGATGGAGCCAATTATTTTGCACGGTCAAGGTCTTCTCTTTTCTTCATCAAGGTTAGAGGATTGCAGGGATAATTATGGAGAAAAAAGAAAGCTTGATACGATTGACTCCACCTACAACTGGTGGACTCTGAAAATTCTCTTGTTATGTCGTGGTTTATCAATTTTATGCAACCTAGAATTGCTTGGACATACTTACTACCTAACCATGCTGAAGAGATATGAAAAGTTACATCTTAGACCTACTCTTAAATAGGCAATGATACACAAATATATGAGTTTCAGAATAAAATTCATGAACGAAACAAGGTGATATGACCATTTCCGAGTTAAGTTGTCTATGGCAGAAACATGCTTACTATCAAGAGTTCCAAGCATCCTGTACTGGAGATGCAGTCAAATTTCAGAGATTTGCTGGAGAAAGAACGCATCTATAATTTCCGTGCTGGCCTAAATTTAGAGTAGGATCAAATAAGAGTTCAAGTGTTTTGTAAAGAACCTTTATCTTCCTTGCTACAAGCATACTCTTATGCATAGCAAGAAGAAAACAAAAGAAGTGGTATATGCTCTATAAGGCACCAATAGAAAATGTAGGATTAGCTGCTAATTCTTCATGTTAATCTAATTCTTCTAGTGAACAACCTAAAGCCAATAGTTAGAGTACTATTAAAGATCATTTGCATTGTGACTATTGTGGCAGGCCACGACAAACTAATGACCCCTGCTAGAAATTGCATGCTCAACCAAATTAAAGTCATGGAGAGAAAAAGGGAAACTCAACAAAAGGCCAAGCAAATCTGACTAAGGCAATAGGACAATCCGGCGAAACAACAACACATGGATTTTTATCTAATAAGGAGATTCAAAATCTAAGACGTCCCTCATCCCAACTTGACTCTCCATCCACTATTGGTGCCTCCAGGTTTGTGAAATCAGATAAGGCCTTTCTTGCCAATCTTAGTACTAAATACTCTAGGACAAACACACACACGAGAGGCTCTTCTAAAGGTTTTTCTAACCTACTCACGTATACAAAAGGAAATAATGTCAGAATAGCAAATGGGTCTTCTAATCCTGTATATGCAACAAATTTTGTTGATTGTACTCGTAATTAAACCATCTTTAGCATTTCATATGCCTCGTTTCCCTATTAATCCCTTATCTGTCAATTCCATTACTAAAGCTCTTAATTTTAAAATTGAATTTTTTCCAAATCATTGTGCCCTTTTAGGACCTTCAAACAAGGAAGAGGATTGGCATTGGTAGACTGAAGGATAATTTATATAATCTAGAGGGGAGTCAAAGTCCAGTTCCTAATGCAAATCAAGCCCTTTTTAAGAAAAATAAGGATGTCAACAAGGAAATAACACAATAGCATAGGCGTTTAGAACATCCATCCCTTTTCACTTTAAAAAGACTATATCCTAATTTGTTCCAAAAGGACTTTATTTAGTTTTTTGTTTTGTGATACTTGTGAATTTGCTAAAAATACATACAATTCTTATCCTTTCAGTAACAATAGAAATACAATTTCTTTTATGATTATTCATTCTGATGTTTAGGGATGAACTCATAAGTCAAAATATTTCGTTAACTGGTCATATATGGTTTGTCACATTTATTGATTGTTATGCTAGATTAACATGGATTTATTTGATGAAAGCAAAAAGCAATATGTTTCAATAATCGGTATGCAATTTGATGAGGTTAAAATTCTGAGAATAGATAACGGTACGAAAAACATGAATGGTCGGTTTTCACACTTGTTTGCAATCCAATGTGATAACATATCAAACTAGATGTTTACACTGGTTCCTAAAACGGTGTTGCACAAAGGAAAAAATAGGAACACAATGGAAGTTGCCCGATCCCTTATGTTCACCATGAATCTTTCAAAACCTTATTAGAGAGATGCAATTTTATCTGCTACTTATCAATAGAATCTCTCAAAACTCTCAATTCTAGAAGTCCTTTAGAAGCTTTGCAAGGTGAAAAAAAAAATTATATATTGTCCCTTAAAAAGTGTTTGGATGTGTCTGTTTTATTCCTACTAGAAATTCTAGAAAGTTAGTACCTAGGGTTCTTAAATGTGTGTTTGTTGAATACTCTTTAACTCAAAACAGATACAAATGTCACCAGCCTCTATCTAGGATATACTTTGTAAGTAAGGAAGTTACTTTTTAAAAAATCTAAGTGTCACTTCAATTCATCCCAATCACCTCTTCAAGGGGAGAATGAGAGAGAAAATGTGATATTTAGTTCTATAACTCTTAATAGTCCTATTCAAAAGCAGAGTTCTATTTGGGGGGAGAATTTCATTCAGGAGGAAAATATTAGGCATTTGGATAGACCAAATTTGAAGAAATATTCAAGGAAAGACAAAATAAAGGAAGCCGCCGTGCAATCTATACCATAACAAGAATCATATCCATCTAGTGAGTCGCCTTTATTTTTTTTATTTAATTGACAATTTGAATAAGCCTTTTGCTCATAGGAAAGGAGTTAGCTCTCATACTAAAAAACCGATATCTAAGTTTGCTTCCATTGACTCCTTGTCTCCAACCTATAGAACTTTGGCTTGCCCCTTCCTTTGTGACTATTCAACACAATTGCGGAGAAACTCTTTGTGATCACAAATGGAAGGAAGCAATGTTTGAGGAAATGAAAGCATTGGCAAGAAATGAGATTTAGAAACTTGTCATTCACCATTGGGAAAGAAAATGGTTCACTGCAAGAGGGTTATCATTGTGAAACAAAGGCTAATGGTTTAATTGAAAATTATAAAGCTAGATTGGTAGCCAAGTGATTCACTCAGACTTGAGAGTGGACTGTCAGGAGATATTTGCTCTAATTGCTAAAATGAATACAATCAAGATATTGTTATCTTGTGTAGCTAACTTTGACTGGGACTTAAAATATTTTAATGTCAAAAATGCCTTCCTCCATGGACATTAGAGGAGGAAGTGTACATGGAAATTCCTAAGTTTTGATGAAAGACAAAGCCTTGTACTATCCCAGAGCATGGTTTGATAAATTCAGCAGGGCCATGGCCTCCTTTGGATATCAATAGAATAATATGATCATACAACGCATAGTTTATGTTGATGATATTATGATAATTAGAAAAAAAAAAAAAACTCATAGCCCAAGAGGAAAAAAAAACTCATAGCCCAAGAATTTAAGATCAAGGATTTAGGGATGTTGCAATATTTCCTAGAAAGTGAAGTTTCCAAATCGGAATTTTTATTTCTTAGATGAAATATATCTTAGATCTCCTAGAAGAAACATGTATCTTGGGTTGTAAGCCAATAAAATCTCTTATCAAGAGTAATCATAAGCTGCAAACAAGAACCGGTATATCAGTTGATCTAGGGAGATATTAGAAGATTAGTAGGACGACTAATTTACCTCTCATACACTAGGTCATATAAAGCATATGCAATCGTAGTTGCCAATATATGCATGATCTTCAAAAGCCTCATTTATGGGCTATTTTTTGAATTCTACATCATCTAAAGTTTGCATCAAGTAAAAGGTCTTGGCCACCTGTAAATAGTAGGGGCATAATTGGGTTAGGTTTACCCCTAGTCTGCAGCCCAAGCCTTAGACCGAACGGCCAAGTTGGCTCAAGCTAGTCGGGCCAGGCTAATAGGTCTCTCTCTTTATTTTTACTTCTATATTATATTTATATATAATATATTATATATATATGTTTATATTATATAATATTATATGAAAAAGAAAGAAGGTTGCTGTTGGAGGTGACTTCTTGTAGCAACTTTATATTTATATATATTTTTTATATATACATTAGGACAGATCGGGTTTAGGGGCGGAACCAGGTGGGGGCTGACGACCCCCCTGCCGGCCGCCGAACGTGTATTTTTAAGGGGTCGTTTCTGCCAACCGAAGCAATAAAGGTGGAGACTTAGCCCCCCCATCTCCTCCTTTTGCCCCCCTCTCCCCGAGCAGCTGGCTCCGCCACTTCTGGTTAGCCCTAGGAAAAATTTTCTTAGGCCTGAAGCCTGACCTGAATTTAATTTGGACTTCAAAATTAAACCTAAGGCTCAGCCCGAACACACTTTGAACCGACCCAACCCGATCAGGTTGGGTTGGACCAAGTTGGGTTGCTCGGGTTTCTGAGCCTCATGAACAACCCTACTAAATAGAAGTTATTACAAATGCAAATTGGACTGAAGCCCCATATGATAGGAGATCAACCTCTGGCTATTGCACAATTGTGGGAAGAAACTTGGTTGCTAGGAAAAGCAAGAAGCAGAGTGTGATTGCTTGGTCAAGTGCTAAGGCAAAATATAAAGATGGAATAAGGAGTTCGTGAATTTCTATGGTTGCGAAAATTATTGAAGGAATTGAAAGTGTTCGAAAAAATAATGTCCTTTGTGATAAGAAAGCTACCATCAATATAGCTCGTAATCTAGTTCAACATGATCGGACAAAGCATATAGAAATTGATCGGCATTTGATAAAGGAGAAATTGACAGATGATTATTTGAGCATATTTTATGTGACTTCAGATAAACAACTAGCTGCTATGTTTCCTAAAAGGCTCAGCAACAGGACCTTTCATTCCTTGGTTTACAAGTTGAGTATGTGTAATATTTTTGCACCAACTTGAGGGGGGTCTTGACCAACATAATCTTCTTCTATAACTATGTTATTGCATCTACTAACTATGCAATTGTGTCTGCTATACTTTAGTGATATTGTCTGGCACAATTTCCTAATTTAGGTGTAACCTTTGTCTATGAATGTCCTTTGTATACCGACTTTAAAATGCAAGAAGAGAATAAAAAAGAAATACTCCCCTCAATTTCTCAAATATCATTGCCAATAATTTGCAATCCATTCTTTTCGAGAATCAAAATTTATGCAAATTTAAGTACCACTTGGGGCAAAGGCCCAAGCTAGCTACCACAAGTCAGACTGCATGAACCACTGAATGCTCCAAAGAAAGGCCCAGATAAAAATGATACTCTTTAAGACCATGGGTCAATACCACTGTCATGAAGCTTTGCCTCTGCATGAAAGAGGATCCAATTCACCCAACAACTTCAAAATGGCATTGAACTTCCATGATCAACATTGTGGGATTTTTTATTGGTCCAATTCATCAAGAAATTCCACTGGCAATGCACCTCTCTTTTCATAGACCTCGATCAAAGGTAAATGGATCAGTACCCAAAATTTACAAGTTAGGGCCATAACTGGAGTCTCAAAAGATGTGAGAACTCTGCAATCTAATTATGAATTCAAAGCATATAGTTTCAATGTGGCTAGAGAAGTTTACTATAATTTCATAACTTCAAGATCTAGAATCTATATTAAGCAGCCTAATAAAACTGAAAATTTGAAATTCATAATGGATGGAAAAATGTTCATCTTGCTAGCAGTAATAGAAGGCACATAGAAGTCACATCAGTTGATGCAGTGACAAAATAACACATTATTATATGATGATGCTACAGAAGCCAATGATTGGTTGCACAAACCTCAATAGCATCACTAATTCCAGGAATTGCTGATATGTCCCCGCCAATAACTTTAAGTGTAAAATCCAACTTTTGCTGCAAAATACCCCAATTCCAACAAACAAATGAGTTTCTTGTCCATGTTTGACTGCATGGGCATGTGTGCATACATGTGTGTGTGTGTGTGGAGAGAGAGAGGAGAGAGAGAGACAGAGAGAGTTTCTTGTCCATGTTTGATTGCATGTGCATGTGTGCATACAAGTATATAACGAGAGAGAGAGAGGCTAAGGGCCCATATCTGTTTCTTCTTTTACGTCTCAACAGCATTAAGTTTGGGTTTTGAATTTGTTATCATCTACATTTTCAGACTACATAATGTTACACAACTAAAAAGAAAATCCGAAGTATGAATATGAATCAATACAAAGAAGAAAGAACAGGAAAAAGATTTGCAGTCTTGTGATTGAGAAAAAGATGATAGCTGAATAAATTGACAAAATATATTTGTTGATTTAGTTGCATACAGCTACATCACGATCTAATATATTAGCAGACAAAAAATTATGTGAAATATCAGCATTATCAGAAATTTGTTTGAAACTGGCTTGGAATCTGATGAATAAATTACACTCAAGTCTCAGGCTAGATGTTCTAATTCTGTTAATGAAAAGGAAACTTGCTTGCTTCCATCGTAACATGTTATAGTTTCTGCAGGCATACACGTGGATATGTATTATTGCATCTCAGTCAAAACTCTCTTTCTGTGTACCAGTCTATGTGTGTTTCAAGTGGAAGAAAAAATCAATATACTTTTAATATTAAACGTGCATGTTTAAAAATATCTTTCCTATATCATATATTAGAAGCTTCTGAAAAAAATAGATACTGCACCTTTTGTCTTAGGGAATAAGAAACAGCTCCAAAGCAAGGGAATTCTTCAACCAGTGGCTTAAAGATCAGCCGGAAAACCCCAGTAAATCCAATATCTTTCACCTAAAAAGAAGAGAAAAAGAATAAAGCATCATTATGATCTGCAAAAAGGCCACAATCCATTAAAAGGCAGCAGCACCAACCCAAACACAAAAAAAAAAAAAAAAGGGAAATCTCTTTTACAGAACAGGAAATCTGGAAGGTGTAAGAAAGATGACATATTCATAAAAGGCAGCTCTCATGTATTTATCTTTTAGCATAGAGAAAAAATTTGCCTCAATTGAATCGAATGGAGTTGCATTTTCTCCATACAACATAAAAAGGTCAGAGGGGCAAATATATTATCTTTTAACTCTGTCATTATTCAGAATTATATATTTCACTCGAAGCCTCAAATTCATCTTCAATGAAAAGCCCAAATTACCTACAAATTCCCACACTGTATAAGCAAGAAAAAACCATTTCTGTCTAGCCCAAGAGCAGTGTGTAAGAGGTGGTGCAGCAGATAAACTGCACTTTGACATAAATATTACTACCCTTGATTTTCCCCAAAATTTCTGGAAATAAATCAACAGTCATGATACTATCCCACGCTGAATGCCAAGCCAAAAGAGCATCCTCTACAGGAGAATCTTCCACAATCTAGATTCCAATTGCCTTTGATGGGAAGATAACTCTGATATCACTTGGTTCTCCCCAAGAATAGCGAGCTCACATGATTTAACATCAATCAAAAGATCCTCCTTTAGCAAGCCTCAATCTAGCAATATCTTCTCTTCAAATATTCAATGCCATTTTACATTATAATGAACATTAAAGAGTTCAACTTTAGAAATAAAATACAGGTAAGAAAAAAAAAAGAAAGTAGAGTCTCAAATTCCTGATCTAGAGCTCTAGAAAAAATTTCACTCCAAGCCACCTTCAATCAAGAGCTCAACAAACGCTCCTAATCAAGGTTGACAAAAATGATAACAGAACATCCTTGTCCAATGCTAACAAAATGATATGTAATACAGTATTAATGGAGATAATGCACTAACTGCGAAGACATATAATCGATTTACCACATCAAACTGCACGAGGATGTAGTAATCTCACCATTATTTAATCCATTTATAAAACCCATTTATTTTCTCTTTTATACTCTAAAATCCTTTCATATGCTTGTAATGTTGGCAACAAGAACCCAGAAACTGCTGATGTGGACATATTATTTGAATCATGACCCTCTTTACCAAGTGGCATGTAAACTCCACCATACTTTATTCCATATTTTTTAGGATGTCTTGTCAGATCTCAGCACCATAAAGAGATGACACGTAAAAGCATATAATCTATTGGACAGTTGGAAATGGTATTTTTCAATGAAGCAGTTATCTAACACCTCATATTTCCTACTTAGCAACCTTTCTCTTCAACTCCGTGCCACAAAATCAAAAGCTCTGTT
Source organism: Garcia nutans (assembly GCA_947685225.1). Taxonomy (NCBI): domain Eukaryota; kingdom Viridiplantae; phylum Streptophyta; class Magnoliopsida; order Malpighiales; family Euphorbiaceae; genus Garcia; species Garcia nutans. Next base: position 20,592,347 of record CANTUV010000007.1, on the reverse strand, counting down.
ATCCTATAAGTTGGCTACTGAAGGGAAGCCTGAACAAGTCAAATGGTGACTTAAACTATATGCCGAAGCAATAACCCAAAAGGTTCCATGGCAAAAGGTTCCATGGACTCCTGGATGAAAAAGATATGAAGTAAGAAATCACTTTTTGCTACTATCAAAAAAAAAAAGAGAAATCACTTTCCACCTAGATCACCCTGAGTAGGAAGTTACCTCAATGCAAACGAGTGGATAACATGGAGAATCTATTGGACTTGCACAACTAAAAAATGATAGCATTGGGGGTCCAAGGAGCATACATGGAGAATCTATTGGACTTGCACAACTAAAAAATTTCCAAAAGCATACCTGCACAGGCAAAGAAACGCCAAGTCTAGTCTTAATATCAAGAATTATACTTGGATTCCCATCCCAGTTCATTTCCAACTCCATCGTAATGCCACTCCCTCCATCTTCAACAATAGAAACTCCTAAACAATAACAATGATTTGTAAGAACCTGAAGGCAAATAAGGATCACCATTTTTTTACAAGAATATCAAAAACATAAAAAATTCTATTTTTTCTCCTATACTATATAACCATGAAATAAACCTTGGGTGGAACATGGTTTTGATAAACACACACTATCATAGCATGTTTGGTTGGCCTTGGAAATGTAATGAGAATGCAAATGAAATATCTAAATCTTACAAATTATATTTTAATTTTAGCTTCGATATAATACATAAAATGTAATAGCACTCTTAAAAGCTATGCTTGAAAGTAGCTATCACTTCCACCTAATTAAAGTGATTCAAACATGAATAAATCATTAACAAGTTGGATTCCTTGGGTACCAAATAAGAAAATAGAATCTTATTCCAAGAATAGTGTTCCACTGTGAGGGAAAAGGAACTTCCCTACAAACAAGTTTTTCAACTGAGGCTCAGCCAACTCCAATGAGCCACATTTGACCACAAAAAGAAAAACAAAATGTTTTTACATGCATCACTAGTTGTGAAAAGATATTAATCGAGCATGCCAAGTTGCCAACTAAATTAACATTGACGCATCAGAATAATTGGAACCAGTCGCAAAACCACAACTGAGAATCCAATATCATTTCATGCAATGAAACAAAACGAACCTGTAAATTGTGGTGCAACTGTTCCAAGAGTAAACTTGGAAAATTTAAGAGATGACAGTATAATCGGTCTATATTGCTCCAGAACAGGCTCCACTGAAGCCTTTATCAATTCAGATGCTGCCTATCAAAACAACGCAATCCATAGTTGATAATTATTTTTAAACTTACCCATTAACTAAAACAACCACTTATCCTGATAAATTACTTAAAAGTACTAAAACCCAGAAAGGTAAAACATATCTGCATAATCCTTTCAAAATATAAAACCCAAAAAGATTAGTTAGTACCTCATTGACATAAGGCCAGATCTTTGTGAGTTGAAGATTAAACCAAGTCAACTGAAGAAATGCAAAACCCGACAAACAAAACCAAATCAGTAGCAGAGAGTGAATAGATACATAAAGAAACAGAGTAGTAAGTGAGCAAGTGAGAGCTCAACTTCTGGCGCTGGGAGAAAACAACCCAAGAAGGGTAATACTCAGCAGGCAAGATCTTCCTAGAATCTTCCACCGTCATCCTCGCAAACGCAGCAATAGTAGTTGCCTGAAACACCAACCAAAAGAAAATTTTTTTAAAAAATACACAAAAATGGAAACGAAAAGCAAATTAATTGAACTTAGAGAAACAATAGTACTAACAAGCTCAGAGCGCAACTTGGATCGAGAATTCTCAGACCGTACAAATCCAACGATGAGAGCAAGTCCAACGACGACCCCAATAACTAATCCAATAAAAAAAGACATTTTGCTTTTGATGGGTGGATGAGGAATCGAAAGAAAGGGAAGAGAATGGGTTTGATTTGTGAAGATGGGGATGAAAAGAAAAGAGACTTGAGCTTGATTACTATGCTATTAATGGAGATCAAGAAGGTTTGTGGGGTTTAATTCAGTGGCGAATTTGATTGAGGGGTCGTTGTAAACGAAGAAACTGAAGTAATACCACTAACATGATACTTCGGACAAAATAGAAAGAGGAAGGTACAAGAAAGTAAGGGAAAAAGCCGTTGCCGACAAAAAAGCCGACCATCAAAACTCTTCCTTTCTTTTACTACGTTTTTTGTTGTTTATTGGATATATGAATTTCATTTGGATTGGACATCAAATTGCCTCCATCTTTGAATTTGCCTAATTACCAGTTGATTTCGGACAGCTCACCTTTTCTATCAAGCATTTCAGAGGGAAAGTCAAATATTAATTTAATGCTGCGAGTGGAGATCCACTATAGTTTAGTTTTTTTTTTTTTTTGAAGATCTCCACTATACTTTAGTTTGCAAGAAAATCTCCTGTATAATATACAATTACTATGTAAATCTTTTAGAAATCTATACAAGTTAAATTTGAGAAATGAGTAGAATAAACAAAATATAAAAATTTAATTTTAAAGTAATAATTTTTTTCAATTATCCACCATAATTGATTAATTCAGTAAAAACTGGTAAATATGTATTTTTCATCATTAGGCTCAATATAGTTAAATTTGTTGGTTAAGATCAAATATATATTGTCAATTTGTTTATATAATACAGTATGGATGATATTAAGATTTATTTATTTTATATTTTAATATTTTTTATTTTTTAAAATTTTTTAACTACTTTTTTAAATAAAGATTTTTTAAAAAACATTTTTTTGTAAAAAAATATTTTTCAAATCTTAATTTTCTAAATAAATAAAAAATCTAATGGACGTAGTGAAATGCCTATGTCGTGTGTTTTACTGCGTCCCCTATTTTCATTTTTCTTTTGCTATATTGAATTTTTATTGACTTGGTCATCATGAATGATTGAGGTTTGAAATTACAAATTGAGTAATCTAAGGAAGACTCTAATATATATATATATATATATATATATATATTCTTATATTAAAACCACTGTTAACATCTTAAATTAAATTTATTATTTATTATATAATAAATATTTATTTAATACTTATTTAAAAAATTCAGATAGAATTAGAATAATATATTTAATATTAACTTATTTATTTAATATAAATAAATAATGATGATGATGATAATTATATTTATTTAAAAAATTTAAATAGAATTATGATATCTTATTTGATATTAATAATAATTATATTTATTTAGAAAATTTAAATAAAATTATAATATTTTTTTCTTACATAATACTATTTAGTTTTAAAATCATAATATTATTGTTCAATTATTATTCTATTATTCAATTAACATGTAAGTAGTATATTATATTTTTTATGTCTTTATTTTTATTTTTCATATTTTTCATATATTTTATTTGCTTTATAATTTATTTTTTATTTATTTTTATTTGATCATCATGTTTACAATTATGATAGAAAAGATTATTATTTTCTTCTCCTCATTCGCCACTCTCTTCCTTACTTTTCTCTAATCGTTAGTTGCTGTTTAATGCAATTTTTTAAATATTTTTTGTTATATGATTATTTATTGAATAATTTATTGCATTTTTTAATTTTATTTTTTTTTGTTATATACTTTTTTAGGTTGATTTATTGTTGTTTGGTTATTATATGATTTTCTTTATGTTTTTATGTAATTTTTTAGGTTGATTTTTTTATTATATTTTTAGTATTTTTAGCTTTTGTCTGGGTTTTTTAATTAATTACTTTTATTATATTTTAGGTAAACTATATTTTATTTTAATTTATGTTAAGATTTTTTAATTTATGCAATTTTATTTGTTAGGGCTTTATTTTAGTTTTAGGTGAAAGTGCAAAAATGCCCTTAAAATTTATGTGTTGGTATAAATTTAAACTTAATATTTGTTTTAACTTATTTATATTCTTAAAGTTTTAAAAAACTGATAAATTAATTTATTTTTTAATGAAAAATTAATTGTCATTAACTATATTTAAATTTTCGTTGAAAAGTGTAAATATGTCCTCTTAAATTTGTGAAAACATAAGAATTGGCACTATTTTTTTTTTTACTCTATTGTACACTAAAATAATATTTTTAACTATTTATAAATAAATCATACATATTTAAGAGTATTTTATATTAAATAATATTTTAATTAAACTTCTTTTAATATTAAATAATAAATATTATTTAATACTTCTTTTAATAAATTTTTAAAATCATTAATTCACATTATATATATACACATTGGATTAGATGTGTCATATCATTACGAGAATATATTTAAGAGATTTTCTTAAAAAATTTAAAAAAATATATTTTAAAAATATCCATTTTTTAAAAAGTTGCTCCTAATTTTCAATTGAAATTATTTTTTTATTTTAGAAATATCAAATTTTAATTAGCTTTAAAAATATACATTATAATTAATCAATTAAAATTATTTTAATTTTAAAAATGTCAAGTTTTTTAATTTTGAAATTGAAAATTAAAAAATATTTTTTAAAAAAAATTAATTTTTTTCAAATTATTTTTATTTTTTAAGATTTTAATGAAACCTCTTAAGAATATCATCATAATGACATAGCACATAAAATATGTATATATATTATGTGAATTAATAATTTTAAAGACTCATTAGAAAAAATATTAAATAATAATTTTAATTAAAATATTATTTAGTATATAATGTTCTTAAATATATTTGATTTATGTATAAATAGGTAAAAAAATTATTTTAATGCATAATTGAGTATAAAAAAATTAAGTGTTAATATGTATTTTTACGTAAATTTAAGGAGCATATTTATATCTTTTAACAAAAAATTAAACAGGAAGTTAACGGCAATTAACTTTGTATTAATAAAATAGTTAATTTATCAATTTTTTAAAATTTTAAGAGTATAAATGAGTCAAAATAAATATTAAGCTTTAATTTATATACACACGAAAATATTGAGAGCTTTTTTATACCTTTTTCCAGTTTAGGTTTACTATTTGATTAGTTTTTTTAATAAATGTTATTTAATTTCATATTAGGTTTATTTAAATTTTTGTTAGATTTATTTTTTAATTTTTATTATTTAAATTTTATTTAAATTAAATTTTGTAAATTAATTTTTATAACTAATTTTAATTTCTCTAACATGGATTTAATTTTAAAATATTTTAGCATGAGAAAATGGTTATTTGTTTAAAAAAATTGTAAGTTTTGAAATTAATATATATATATATTGAGTAAAAATAATCGTACCATCTAGCGAGTCCTTTTTCTAGTATTATACTAAAATTATTTAATTATATTTTAATTTAAATTTAAATTTTATTTGTTATTTTTAGTTTTAGTTAAATTAAAATTATTAATAATATTATCTAATTAGATATTAATTTCACCTATCATTCCTAATTTTTTTTATTTGCGTTATTAATATTTTCAAATTTCAATTTATTTTAGCTTTCTATTAAAGTTTCTAACTTCATTTTCTAATTAAAAAAATATTAAATTATATATTCTAAAATAAAATAAAATAATTCATATCATGTTTTCACACTCAAATTAAAAGGTGAATGTGCTTTTTTTATATTACTTGAACAAGCGATATATATTTAATAAAAATCATGATACAACAAGTACATCAGATTATTTGGGTGGTTAGTTAAACAACTTGGCCCTAAATAATAATTGACAACAGTTTTGGCTAACCAGTCAGCTAACTTATTGCCAGTTCTACATGCAAAATAAAAGGAAAAAAGAATTCAAAGATTGACTAAGTTTTAAAGACTTTAAAATAAAAAGATGCAATCTCTAGAGGGCAGTTGGAGGGATTCTAAAGAGCACTTATCAGCACAATATTATCACTTTCTAATATGCATTTATGGAGCTTAATTAGGTTGAGAGCTCTATGAATAGCCAAAAACATTGATTGAGCTTCATTGTATAAGGGAGAAATAGAATGCACTAAGCATGCCAACCCATCAATATGTTTCCCAAAAGAATTTCTAGATGCCATGGTTATTTCTGCTAAGGAGCTCCCTCTCTTGAAAGTAGCATCTGTGTTAATCTTAATCCAGTCAATTGAAAGAGGACACCAAGAAGCACTCAAAATAGAAGAATGTGCTAAAGGGACATTAACTAGAGTTCTTGCCTTGTTATTCAATGCATCACAAAACTGATTGTGAGAGAGACAAGCATTTTGAATAGACTTGAGAGGATTAGGGATGTCACCATTGAAGCAAAAGACATTTCAAGCCTTCCATATAATCATAGGAAGGAATGATTCATTGCCCTTTTGACTAGCAACAACAACCAAGTTCATCCACCAATGCAAAAAAGTAGTGTTAAGAGCCTCAAGAAGAAAACCAATATTTGAGCCAAACCAAGATATTTTTGCATGCTCACAAAAAATCAACATGTGCATCATAAATTATAAGAAATTTTTGCACAAAGGGCATATGTCAAAGTTACTAACCTCCTCTTATATAAATTTTTATTCATAGCAATAAAATTTATACAAAGCCTCTAAATAAAATTTTGAATTTTAGGATGCACTCTTAATCCCCGAATTCTGTTCTAATTAAAATGAAGAATTCAAGTCAATGACGGAGAATTATGATCATGGTAAGTAGAGTTGCAAAGAAAATGATAAAACTGACTTAGTAGAAAGCTTACCCCTTTTATCTTGGTGCCACACCAATTTGCCATTCTCATCTGCTGGTCCAATGGCAATACTAATGATAGTAATTACTTCTTCTTCAGTGAAAAGATCTGAGAGTAAATTGTTATTTCAATATCCATTATAAGTCATCAAGTTAACACCCACTTCAATATTAATGCTTGGAGGTTTATCAGACAAGAATTTAAAATTTGGCAGAGATGAAATTCAGGGATCTTTTCAAACCTTAGTCTTTAGGTTATTTCTGATATGCCACCTAACGCTTGGTATAATGCTATCCCAAATTTTAATTAGCCCTCTCCATCCCCATGAAAAGTTAGTAACCCAACATAATGGCCAAGAAATAAGAATTTGGAAAATAGATGGCTTTAACCAACTTGTACCATATGGAATCTCTATCTTCCAGTAGTTTCTAACATAATAGATGGCTTTAACTAACTGTACTTTTTCTTTTAAATTTTAAGAAATTTAATAATATAAAAAGAAAGATTTAAGAAATTAAGATGGGTGAAATTAACCCATGTTATTAGTATGCAAATTATTTGATTGAGTTTTTGTGTTCAAAATCTAGTACAAATGCAAGCGGTATTTGCATTAAATTATGACTAAACTTTAAAGTATAATGAACTAAGTTATCCGCAAATTATTTAAATTTAATTTGTAAATTTTTTTTGAGGAAGTAAATTTATTTAAATATATAAAAAATTAATTTTATATATTTGATATATTTAAACATATTTTATATTATAGGTAACATTTAAAAATAACTTATCAATCTAAACTTAAGTTTGAACTATTCTGATTTATTCAAATTTTATTTTTAATATTAATAAATAAAGTTATTTAATTTTCCTTCAAAAAAAGTCATTTAAATAATAATCAAGTTGAATCAAATTTAAATATAAAAATTAAAAGTCATTTAAGCTTGAGGTTTAATTTAAATTTCGAATTTCTAATTTTTCATTTCACAAAACTCATCAATTTCACGATAAATTGAGAACATATTAAGGTATATAAAAATACATCAAAAATATTAAAACGTTATTTATGATAATACTTCTATTATTATGGTAGTAAAATTTTGCAGGCATATGTAATTTTTTATAGGATTTTGTATAAAATTTTTTTAAAATTATTCATTTTCAATTTCAATTTCAATTTTTAATTTTAAAAATATTATTTTCAAAATTATATATCTATTATACAAAAATAATAGAAATATTTATATGACTACCCTAAAAAATAACTTTTATTATAAAAATACTATAATACTAAAAATATTTATACTTTTTATAAAAAAATAGTGTAAAATTTTAAAAATACCTCATTTCTCAATAAAATATTTTTTTTCAAAAATACCTCTTCCCTCACTATAATTAATATTTTTATTTTTATTTTTATTTTTTTAAAATTTCAATATTAAAATAAAAATATTCTAATAAAATAATAAAACTTAATATTTTAAATTATTTTTCATCATATAAAAAATCATATTTTTTTTTATAAAAAGAGACTTTTAATTTTAATTTTAAAAAATGAGTAACACACACAAAAAAAAAGACATACAAAAAATATATTAATAAAAATCATTAAATTTATTTTTAAATAAAATTTACATATTATACACATAAAAAATTAATAAAAATACATATTATTTCATTATGTGAATGTATAGTAGATGTGTTATAAATATATTATAGACGTATTATAGATGTTGTAGGTGTATTATAGATGTTATGTGTGTGTTATATTTTTGTTATTTAAGTTGTGTATATAATATGTCAAAATTACTGAATGTTGTGTGAATATTATATAAATATTGTATGTATATTTTTAAAATAAAAAAGTAAACAAATAAAATTAAATAAATATTAAAAATATTATATAGATGTGCTATAAATTTATTGTAAATGTATTGTTGATGTGTTATAGATGTGTAGATGTAGTTTTATATTGTTGAATGTATATTTTATATATGTTATATATATTATGTATATATTTATTTTTTTTGTGCATATATTAAAATATGACATAAAAATATTTTTTAAATAAAAAATAAAAGCGAAAAAAATAGAAAAAAATGAAAAAAAAAAATTAGAAAAAAAAACACAGTCACAAAAGTGATTTTGAAAAAAAAAAACATTTAGCGTATTTTTATAAATAAAGGAAAAATTACATGGAATACATGTTTTCAACTTATGTTTTCAAACGTATGGCGGATAATTTTTTTTTTCAATAATACGGTGCACACTTTTTTTTTCTTTTTTATACATTTTCACGTTAGTTTTTCTTTTTCTTTTTAATTTTTGTAAATTTTTTTTTATTTCTTGTATTTATTTATTTATTTTTATTCATAATAATAATTATTATTATTATATTTTTATTATACACACAAAAAATATATATAAATAATATATACATAATATATACATAATATACATAAAATAAATAATAACATATCCACAGCATATACGCCATATATTTACGACATATCAGTAACATATACACTACAATAAACCAACACATAAGGACCAAAAGACATATATTTATAACATATATATTATAATTAAGCAATATATAAATATTATATAATATATAAAGACTAAAATATAATATATATATATATATATAATATCTATAACATATACACAACATATTTGAAGCATATAAAATTATGTTATAAAATGATGTTCATAAGATTTTTCTTTTTGAGAATTTTTTTTTATAAAATTATGTCATTTTGTGGTAAAAGTATTTTTTTATATAAATAATATTTGAAATAAATTTAATTTTTATATATTTTTTAAAAATTTTATAACATATCTATAATATATCTATAACAAATATATAATATATATAAATCATAAAAATACGATGATATATAGTATTTTTATAATTTTATATATTTTTTTAGATATTTTTTAAAAAATTTTATATGAATAATATTTAAAAAAAATTGATTTTATAGATAATTTAATAAGAAGTCCGAAATAAATTCTTCTGGGCCTGTAAAAGCGCAAATCCAATGAGGAAATTACGTGCACAGCGTAATTTCCTCAAAATATAAAATAAACAGTGATCTGGGCCTAATAATGAGTTTTTTCAAAGAAATTTTCAACTCACGCCCGACAAAATAAAATCATAAAACAACTGGAAAATATGAAATTGAATCATGAAGTTAATTGACTAAGAAGAATTATATAATTTATTTCCACATCATTTAATTTGAAATTTTAATTTAATTAATGTTAATTATTTAAATAATAATTTAATAATCTTATAATAATATCAGTTAATTAATTTAATAAATTTCTTATTAAATATAATAATATAATATCTATTTAATATGTGGAAAAATGAATTTATAATGAGTATGTTAAATATTAGATTGAAATATAAAAGAAATAATGAAGATTTTAATATTTAATAAAGGATAATTTAGTTGTTTAAGGAGAGGCACAACCATACCAAAAGGTATTATAAAACTGAAAATTATAATTTAATTTTCAATAATTATTTTAAAAAATATTCATACTGTTCCTTTATGAATAATTATATTATTTTTAAAATAATATAAATATTAAATAATATTATATTTTTTGTTAGGGCCTAATATAACTATCTATAATTACACAAATCGTAATTAAATAGATTAATAAATAGAATATCATTTTCAAGAAGAAGAATATTCTAAGTATTAAATAATTAAATAATTTATTATTTAGACATTAAATTAATGTGAATTAAGAACTAAATTAAAACTAAACTGAATTTTAAAATTAAATTTAATATTTTTAACATTAGAATTAAACTTATCCTTATTAAGTAACTATAAAATTTCTAAAGTATTAATTTAATCTTAATTTACTATTAATTATAGATTGAGTTCTCCTAAATAAAGATTTAATCTCACTCGAATACTAAATCTAATATTGAACTTAACATTATGTCTACTCTCGTGATCACAGATAAATTAAACCAACTCATTAAAATTTATGAGTAATATTTGTATCAACCTATTAAGTGTGTACCCTATCTCTATATACAAACTTAAATATAAAATTGTTACATTTTTAAACTAATATTGTATTTTCACTCTAACTCCATTATATAATATCTTAGATCAATTAATTATTGACTAGATAATCAAAACATTAAAATCAAAGATAATAAAATAATCGAGAATAAACTTCAATTGAATCAAATTAAATAATTATTTTATAGATAAATCAAATAGAAAAAAATTAACCCTAATAGAATTTTTAGTTACTCATAATTGAAATACAAATTAAAAAAATAAAAGAAAACAAACTAGAAAGATCAAATTTTGAAAAGAAGAAAACCTATTGAACTTAAATTGCTCTTGCATAAAATTCTTTCTTCCCTTCAAAGTTAACTCTAAAGTAAAATTTTAAATTTTTTTAACTCAAAATCTAATGTACTAATTGTAAGAAAAGTTTAGAGTATTTATAAAGACTTAGAAAACTTCTTTTATAAGTAGAAAAATATTATGATAGGTTTAAAAGTATCCCTATTGAAAAAGAAATCAAATTTTAATTGAAAAAAACAAATCCTAATAAAATAAACAAACTATAAAATTTGTGCAAAAACTTTTAAGCAATTTTTCACAACTCCAATTTTAGAGTATGACAATCCTAGGGTTCAGATCAGTATAATATGTCAGAACCATATAAAACCAAGGCTTAGAACATAAAAGACATTAAAATTCTACTATTTTTTTTTATATTTATTTAAACAAAATTTTTTTTTTATTACAACGTGCATTTTTTCTCACATTACACTATAACTAAATTATTTCCTAATTGTCTTCCCTATTACTCTTAAATACCACAATGTCACCATCACTAGAATTATATTACCTATAAAACAACACTGACAATAATAACAAAGCGACGAGTAAATCGCAACTCAATGAGTATTCAATCTTATAATATTTGCTTTAATTTCTATTTTAAGTTTTTAATAACTTATTAAAGTTTAAGTAGCTTATTATACTTTTGGATTTAATAATACATTTATTTGGATTTATCCAATCCCAACCTCTGTCATCTTTGATCAAGATTTTATAGTCTATTTATAATATAACTTACTCATATCATGATAAATTACACTATTAACTATTTTAGACTGTTAATAAATTTTTTTCTTACCTTTCTTTACCTCTAATCTATTTCCACTATCATAGTTTTGACATATTGATATATCCTTAAACACAAATAGAATCATGGGATATGATTAACATTACTTTTAGAATTCCTATAGACTTTGAATGTGCATATGCATGAATTTCAAAAAATATCATAGGTATTTATAACAAAGATCCATATTAGTTCGCAGATTTAAGATTAAATCTTGGTGCAAGTCAATACATTCAGTATGAAATATTCAACGTATATCAGAACAGAAAATTATTGAATTTTCTTACAATTGAGCATATAAAAATCATTTCAGAGAAAATGAATCATATAATAGATCAAAACAGATATGTCAAAAACCATAAGTCAGAGACCACAACAGATAGACCAGAGGCCATAGAAATCAGGATGTCAACTTCTTCCTTATACACATATCGGAATACCAACATACAATATCCATTAGTTTAATCCCCATTAGAGTCAGACTCAAACAATATAAATATCAGAGAATCATATTAGGTCATGAGGTTAAGTCTCTGAAGACTCACCTGGAAGATTTATCTCAATAAATTAGGATATTTTCATAACGGAGTAAAAATTTATAAGTGCAATCATTTTATCATTTTCTTATTCCTCTTAATAACTATAAAATTCATTATTTACCCAGATATTATTTCTTGTATTCTTAATTCGCTATTTAAAATTTTAATTTATTTCATAATATTTCCATTAAGGATAATGCCCAATTATACCAAATCTATCATTTAGAAATTTCTAATTTCATAATATATAGTTCAGTTTATAATAACATTTACTATATTTAGGATTTCATATCCAAAGAATATAAATAATCTATCTACTTAAATTCCTTTTCTAAGTTCAATTGTTAGTTTTACTAACAATAACCATTATTATAGCGTCACTTAACATTTTAAGTAAACTCAAGATAAATTATTCAAACTAAAACTCAGTTTCTTTCCTTAAATATTATTTCATTTAGTTACTCATAATTCCAGTACTATTCTAGTTTTGCAGAAAAAGTCTCTTATAGTCTTTCATTTAGTTCTTCTAGTGAATTATTATCACTTAATTAACCACTAATAATATGTTATTACTTAGTAATTTCTCTTAACCTCCATCTTCATCATCTTAATACATAACATTAATTTCATTCATCTCCACAAACATATGTTGACTTATATTCCAAATCTCTGAACTTAATTAAAGTACTACTTAATTTGCTAGTCTTTCAATGATTCAAATAACGCACCCTACTACTAGCACATCATTTGATACTTACAATTTAATATTCTTAATAATCTCAGCTATTATCTAACTCTTTAAATTAGAACCAAACTTCTTATATGAATACATGCACACATATATACATATATACATACATATATTTCTTTCAAAAACTCATATCACATATTAATAAAAATCTCAAATTAAGTTTCTTTAAAATTGGCTCATACTTTATATGCCAAAACTAATAGAGGATTCATAAGATTATTTAAAACCCATATTTAAAATGCCATAATAGCTCAATATGCTCTTTCCAAACATGCCAATTTCAGGAATGTAATGTATATCTCGTCCCAAAAATCTATTTTATTATATTTTTTACCAAAACTTTGGGCCAAACTCAATTCCCTTTTTCTTCTAAAACTCTTAATAGAGTTCTATAAATAATCTTTCATCAATTTTTCGAAAATTAATAATAATTCATATTCAGCCAACCTTAAGCCATGGATTTTTTTTTTGTTTTTTTCAATCTTTCTAACTTTTGGTACCTATGTTTACATATTTATCTACTAAAGGTTTGTAGAGATTCCTATAGGTTTGAGTCCTGCTACATTCTTCTATGTCATTTAAACTTGACACATATTGACAGAGAGTAGAAATTTCTAAATTCAGATTTCCATTACCTAATCACAACTTACTATGTTATTCTTGCATACATGACAGATTCCTTGATTTATTTTAGCCATAAAACCTTGATTAAAAATTCATCAAACTCCATATTTGTTCTTAATTTCTATACAAATCCACATACAATTTTTTTTCAATTTTTCTCCTTCATTTACTATTTAAGTTTTTAATTATTTCTTAACTCCGCAAATTTGTCTGTTTTAGATTTTTCCAAGCAGCCTATATTTTCCAATTTTATTTCATTACTAAACCTTCATAAAAAAATTACGAAATTCTAACCCAATAAACTAGATATATTTATAAACTTATGTATAAAATTTAAGATTTTTCTGAGCTCATCTATTGTGTTTTTAAATTAAGTTTCCTCAACCTACATATTCTGGTTCCTCAACCACTTTCCTGACAGTATCTGTTTTCAATTTTATTTATATTACTAAACCTTCTTAAAAAATTATAAAATTTTACCCATATATCTTAGACATGTATAAACTTTAAAATTTCACATTTTTTTTTGGGATCATTTACCAAGTCTTTAATTAAGCTTTTTAAACCATCCAAATTCTTCCCAGAAAATGCTTCTTGATAACTAGATTTCTTCTATTTTTATTAAATAGTAAATCAACTTCAAAAATCATGAAATTTTATAAACAACCTCTAAACATATATAAATATTTCCAGTTAAAATTTCGTGACTAATGAGTCTCTCTAACTTAGCTTAAAAATTTCTACAACTGAGCATACTTAACAAACACATAAATTCAGCATCCAATACTTATATACTTCATAATTCATTTTAAACTTTTAACTAATTAATTCAACTTACTAATCTAGATTACCATAATTTTTATATTTCAAATATAATCAATAAATTTTAAGAGGATCTTAAATTATTGTTTGGAACACTCACTATTTTTGAAGAATTTTCCAACCAAAAGTTGAGCAGCTTTTGAATTCAAATATTGGAGAAAAAATATTGCTCTATATTTTATTTCTCAAGAATTAACATTCTGCTACAGGGTGTATTTATATACAAAATGAGAATGATCTAGAATCTATGCTAAATGTTTAACTCTAATTGGTAGAAAAATTCTGTACATTGGATTATATAGCTGAAATAAATGAATGGAAATGATTGAATCAGCAATGATTGACAATGATTGGCTAATGATTAATTAGTTATTGCTGGTGGGCTATGGTGAATGTTGACAGGCTGTAAGGTGGTTGAGTTAGTTATTTAGGTATGGATTATTTATTTTGGTATGGATTATTCTGTACAGCCCCCCTTCAAGGTGGAGATTGGGAGAGTGATGTCAATCCCAGCTTGAGAATTAAATGATGAAAGGTAGGAAAGGGAAGGGGTTTGGTGAAAAGGTCAGCTGTTTGTTGTTTTGAAGAGATGTGAGGAGTAGTTATAAACCCTGAGGATAATTTGGATCTAACAATGCGACAATCTATATCAATATGTTTTGTCCTTTCATGAAAGACAGGAATAGAAGCAATATGGATGGCAGCTTTATTGTCACAATGAAGAGGTATGGGGAGGGTGATAGGTATATGAAAATCTTGAAGAAGGTTGAAGAGCCATTGAATTTCACAAACTGTAGAGGCCATGCTTCTGTATTCTGATTCTGCAGATGATCTACTAACAGTTTGTTGTTTCTTGAATTTCCATGAAATGAGAGAATCTCCAAGGAAGATGCAAAAACCAGTTACAGATTTTCTGGTTTCTGCACAAGCAGCCCAGTCTGCATCTGAATATGCAATAACTTGAAAGTTGTTGTTGCTTGGGAAAAATAATCCAACAAATAAGGTGCCAAGAAGATACTTTACAATATGCAGAGCAGCTTTGTAGTGGAAAGAACAAGGACTTTTGCATATACTGACTCAACTGCTGTACAACAAAGGAAATGTCAGGCCTTGTGAGTGACAAGTAAAGTAATCTACCAAGCAATTTTCTGAAAGGTTCAGGATCAGGCAATAAATTATCCATATTAGCTGTTAACTTGGTGCCCTGAATGTATGGAGTTTGTGTTGGTTTGGCTGCAGATAAACCAGTGTCTGAGATGATGTCAGTGATGAATTTCTGTTGAGAAAGAATCATTCCATGCTGTGATCTAGCAATTTCAATGCCTAAAAAATACTTGGCTTTCCCAAGATCTTTGATAGTGAATTTGGAATGCAAGGATTGTTTGAGATCACAAATGAGACTGAAATTATTTCCTACAATTAAACAGTCATCAACATATACTAGTAAAGCCAGGAAATTATTTTCAAACCCTTGTGTGAATAAGCAATGATCATTTGGTGATTGAATAAAGCCCAAAGATAAAATAAAGGAAGTAAATTCCTTATTCCATTACCTCCCAGCTTGCTTGAGACCATAGAGGGACTTCAATGATTTGCAAACCTTGCCTTGGGGGACTTTATGATAGCCTGATGGGGGTGACATATAGATGTTTTCAGTGATTTCACCATGAAGATATGCATTATTAATATCTAGTTGGTGAATGTGCCATGACTTTGCAGTAGCAATAGATAAGAAGGTTCTGACTGTTACCAATTTAGCAACAGGAGAAAATGTGTCAGTGTAGTCAATTCCAGGGATTTGACTATACCCCTTAGCTACAAGCCTTATTTTATATCTGTCTATGCTCCCATTAGGATTATGTTTGATTCTGTATATCCATTTGTTCCCAATTGGTTTTTTTCCTTTTGGCAAATCAGTGATGACCCATGTCTGGTTTTGTTCCAATGCATTAAGTTCAAGTTCCATGGCAGCTACCCACTTACTATCATCTTTGGCTTGACTGTAAGACTTAGGTTCCTGAATTTTTGACACTTGAGCAACAAAATTATGGAGAGGTACTGTGGGAGAAAAGGAGAGTAAAGATGTTTGTGTACCTGAGGATGTAGCAGCTGAGGCTATACTGCTGGTATTAGTTGTGGCAACAAAATCATCCAACCATCTTGGCTTTGTATGTTGTCTTGTGCTCCTTCTTATTTGTAAATCAGGTTGAGGAATTTGGTTTGGTTCAAGTGGTTCATTTGGTGATGATGAGTCTAGTTCTAGTGAGGTATGTTATGGTGTAAGGTGCTATGTAGGGTCTTGAGGTGCTGGTGGAGAAGGTGTAGTTTGTAAAGGTTGGGAATAAGAAGAAAGATCATGTTTAGTAATGTATTTTGGCAAGGAAGAGTTGGCAACTGATTCTGGATGATTGTTGGAGAAGGGAAATATATGTTCATGAAAGACAGTATCCTTTGAGTGAAAAAGGGTTTTGGACTCTAGATTATATAATCTATACCCTTTATGTTGGTTTGAGTAGCCAATCAATACTGAAGGAGAAGCTCTCTTTTGAAATTTGGTTTTGTGTGGGGTAACATCTGTGGCATAGCAAAGACAACCTATGGTTCTGAAATAGGAAAGGTCAGGGATTTTATTGTATAATTTTTGATATGGAGAAGTCCAATGAAGAGGTTCTGAAGGTAATCTATTTGTGATATATGTGGCAGTGAGGAGCAACTCAGACCAGAAATATTTAGGAAGATGAGATTGAAACATTAAGGACCTGGCTCCTTGAACTAAGGTTTTGTGTTTCCTCTCAAATCTTTCATTTTGTTGAGGGGAATACACACAGGATTTTTGGTGAACAATGCCTAAATTTTCAAACAAAGAAATGCAACTGGAATTAATAAATTCACTGCCATTATCAGTTCGGATTGCTTTGACTCTTTTATTGAATTGGGTTAGAACAAAGTTAAAAAATGTGGTTAAAGCTTGGTGAACTTGTGCTTTTGAATGTAACATAAAAGTCCAGGTATATCTTGACATATCATCAACAATTGTGAGCATATAGAAAGCATTTGTAATGATTTTACCCCATAGGGCCCCCAAATATCAATAAAGATCAAAAGCATGAACTGAAATAGAATTACTTGGATAAAATGGTAATTTGGACTGTTTTGAAAGAGGACAAACAGGGCATATAAAGGATGAAAAATCACATTTAGGTAAATTTGCAATATGCTGATATCTTTTGTTTGACAAATGTCCTAATCTAGAGTGCCATAAGAAAGCTTTGTGGCTGGGACGATCTGAGTCATTTGTTTGAATTTGATTGTTGCTGGAAAAAGAAAAAGAGTCTTTAGTGAGGTAGTATAGGCCTGCCACAACTATACCAGAAACAATGGGGACCTCAGTCTGCATATCTTAAAAGAAACAGTAATTTGGAAATAAGTGAGATGATAAATTGCATATACTAGTTAAGGTGCTAACACTGATAATGTTGCATTTCAAGGAGGGTACATATAGGACATTATGCAATGTAAGCTTAGAGTTTAAAATTACTTTTCCATACTGTGTCACTATTTTAACTGTTCCATCAGGCAGCTTAAGAAATTTGGGTTGTGGTAAGATGTGCAAGGAAATAAAAAATGTTGAATTATAAGTGAGGTGATCAGTTGCTCCGGAGTCAATAACCCAGTTACCTTTATCATTAAAGTCAATACCAGAGATGAGGGAAAGTATGCTACCTGAGAATTGAACAATATTAGCAGCAGCATCAGATGTACCAGGGTTATGAGAAATGTATTTGCCTGTAACTGCTCTGTTCACCTCTTGCTGAATAAACAGAATGAGATGAGGACTGATTGTGTCATTAATTGTTGCAGGAGCAGTTGGAGCTGGAATGTCAAGTGGTGATTCTGATGCAGCAATATTATGAACGGAAGCAAAATTTGCAGTTTGTTGCTTGCCTTCCTCTTTTGTGGATCAAAGTACCAGTCTGGATATCCAATCAACTTGAAGCAGCTTGTTTTTGTATGTCCAGTTCCTTTACAGTGAGTGCAGTATTTGTCAGCCTTGTTTTATGGTTCCCTTGTTTTTTCCCTCTGAATGTTTCTACGATAAGCTATGGTAGGCTGATTGGCTTGATGAGTGAGCATTATTGCTGTAGAATTTGATGACTCAATGGGCTGGTGATGAATCTCCCTTTGTTTCTCGACACTCAGAATCATGCTGAAGGCTTGACTAACAGGAGGCAATGGATCCATGATAAGGATGTTTATGGTATTATCATACTCATTATTGAGTCCCATCAAAAACTGCATTAGTTTATCTTTTCTTTCAAGCTGTGAAAGGAATGAGCAGCTCCACATGTGCATACAGGTAGGGTTCTAATAGAAGACAATTCATCCCATTTTCTTTTGAGACAAGAATAATATTCATTAACTGATTTGGTACCTTGGACGATATTTGCTAGATCTCTAAGAATTTGGAATTCAAGAGGACCATTAACTTGGCCATAATTATGGGTAACTTCATCCCACAAATCCTTGGCAGTAGGACAGAAAACAAAATTATCAGCTACTTCTTCAGACATGGAATTTAATAGCCAAGATATAACCATACTATCTGTTCTAGCCCAAGTTTCATAATTAGCAGCAGTAGGTTCAGGACTAGCAACAGACCCAGTAATAAAACCAAGCTTA
This sequence comes from Garcia nutans, assembly GCA_947685225.1. Lineage (NCBI taxonomy): Eukaryota > Viridiplantae > Streptophyta > Magnoliopsida > Malpighiales > Euphorbiaceae > Garcia > Garcia nutans. The sequence goes on along the minus strand of CANTUV010000007.1, from coordinate 20,573,110 downwards.
TTCTTTGCTCTTAAAGCAATCTTAACAGATATACTCCAAGATAAAAAATTACCAGGATTCAATTTAATGCTCACTAGGGACTGACCAGGAGCATTGGAGTTGACAAGAGTTAACGGATCAGAATCATTAACTTTAACATTAGATTCATTTGCAGTAGTATTATCATCCATTTTCAAGATAAAACAGAGAACAATAAAAAATGCAGCAAGAAGGTTTAATGGAAAAGACAAAGGAATAAATAGAAAAGTTTCTGAATCAAACCTGCAGTCTCTGATACCATGAGCAGCTTTTGAATTCAAATATTGGAGAAAAAAATATTGCTCTATATTTTATTTCTCAAGTATCAACATTCTGTTACCGGGTGTATTTATATACAAAATGAGAATGATCTAGAATCTATGCTAAATGTTTAAATCTAATTGGTAGATAAATTCTGTACATTGGATTATATAGCTGAAATAAATGAATGGAAATGATTGAATCAACAATGATTGGCAATGATTGGCTAATGATTAATTAGTTATTGCTGGTGGGCTGTGGTGAATGTTGACAGGCTGTAAGGTGGTTGAGTTAATTATTTAGGTATGGATTATTTATTTTGGTATGGATTATTCTGTACAAAAGTGCAGCCCCTTAGCTTCTCTCTTAATCTCTCTGTTTCTCTTGATTTGAAGATGGTGTTTTGTTTGGTTTTGGCTGATTTACTTGAAACCCTTTATAAACTAAGAAAATTCTGAGGTTTTTTGTTGTTTGTTAATAATGATAAAGTCTCAATTCTTCTAGTTTTTAATTGTCCAAAAGTATCAAATATATAACGGGTGTACTCTTATCCATCTCCTTTGTTTGCTTTAGCATACATTTAAATACCACTTATTACCTTATTAATAAATACTCCATTCTTAATCTACATCTGCATACATGCATGTGTTGGTTTATAATTGAATGTTTAAATATATTTCTTTTGGTTTTGAGATGGGTCTCTGGTTTTCTAGAAAAATAGATTAGATTTACATGAAGAGAGACTTCTTTATATTAGTGAAAGACTATATTTATCATTATTTTATGTTTCTAATTGTAGCAAATTTGAATTTTCCAACATCTTTTCTGCCCAAGTTATGACAGCAAATAAGATTTTTTTTCCCATGTTGTCTTACATGCAAAGGAGATGACAAACCTTTTAATAATTAGCCACCTGTCCCTTGGCTTATTATTATTATTTTCTTTATTGTTTATTATACATTGTAAGATTACTTTGTGTTGCTTCTTGCCACATTTTGGTCTCGGTTTAGCTAGCCTTCTAGAGTAATAATAATGGCTTCTAATTGAACTTCAATTATAAATGGTTACATGAACTAATGGTTTGTGATTTAATTTCGGTTCAACTTCTTTTCCCTTCTTAAAATTTTTTTTTTTCTTTTCCTTTCTTCCAACCGAATTGTACACACACACACGCACGCACACACATATATATATATATCCTACTAACCAACTTAACTATATATATATATATCCTACTAATCAACTTAACTCTTCCATGTGTCATTGACTTATTAAATATTTCATACTTACTTTTTGGACTTTTACTTATTCAAATATGCTTTAGCCCTTTTATATGTACGTTTTTATATATTCCAACAAATATTATTCTTATATAGAAATTATAATATGTATATTCCTTCAATAATAATTCCATTCATCATATTTAACTACCATCATTTTACTTGCTAATTCCATTTTACTTTTACAAGTATATTGTATATATGTATATATTCCGAAATATACATATATGCACATACATATACACATTATTAATTCACCTAATAATTTTCATATTCTAATGCTCATTTAATTTAAATATTTCTCACTCTTTTTTTTTAATTTATCCCACTTGATTTGAGATATTACATTTCCTATCTTATAAAGTTCAAATATAGACTTGGCTCTTCACAAGAATTTTAGTTCTCAAAATATAAATAAATTTAGATTTTTGAATCACTTAATTGGGCTTTGAAAGCTCAAATTATGATCTTTAAAAATAAATTGGTCCGGACAAAAATTCTATTCCGATTTAAATTCATAGTTCTGAAATTGCATAGTTATTTAGAGGCATAAATAAACTTAGATTTATATAAATAAGACTATTCTAAAAAGTTGGAGATATCTTCTAAAAATTTTATGAGCAACACTTTCTCAATATGAAACTCTAATATTATCAAAATTTTAAGTAAACCTTCAAAAGTTAAATCTTTTATCAAAATTTTAAGTAAACCTTCAAAAGTTAAATCTTTTTAAATCTGAAAATTACGTAATATGTCCGTATAATAGCTATTTCGTTTCCATAGGCATATATCTTGACTTTTTTTTTTTTACTTTTTTGCACATCTTTCTTCAATTTTCTTTAATATGTAAAAAAAAAAAAAAGTTGTATTTTGACATTTTCAAGCTAAAATAGGATAAATTTATATTTTCACTTTTTCAAGCTAAAATAAAAAAAATTCTAACTTCAACAAAGAAAATACATCAAATTTAATTGATAATAAATAAAAATATAATTAAAATTATCTAAAATATTAGTCAAAACATAAATTTATCATCTTTTATAAAAATATATGAAAAGTTATATCTTTTCTTTAAATAAAGTTATAACTTTTTATAAAAACTTATAACTTTATTTTTTATAAGATATGACTTATAGCATTAAAATCTGTATATATGTGAAAGATTTTTGAGAAGTTATGAAAAGTTAATAAAATTCTACTTTCACCCCCTTGTTTTTGAATTTTCTTCTTTCTTAATTTCACTTTTTGCTATATAAAGATATTTGTATAGTTTTATTGTATTCTAAAAGTAATTTTATCATAACTTTGTAGCAATTTTATGAAGACAAATATCACTCAAAAGATATTGTTATTCACACCTCAAAACTATAATAAAATTCATTATTTATTTTCTCCTACTATACATTTTTTTCTTACAGAGTACACATATATGTATATATGAGTTTCAAAATCTCTTTTATTATATTATAAGTAATATTATATGGCATGAACATGATTTATGTTAAATTAAAATTTTATATAAATCAATTAACAAAAAAGGTTAATAATTTATTTTTAGAATGATATTTTAAAGTATATTAAGAGATTTAAATAAGTAAATGATGATTAGGAGATATCATTTTTTCCATGATGTCTTTCATCATCTTTTACGTTTACTAGTTTTTAATGATGCACGTTTATGAATTTGGTCTATTATTAATATTTTTTTAATAAAAATAATTTTTTATATTTAGTGATATTTATTTTTATGTTAAAAATATGAATTTTTCATTAGTATTTGTTTTTTAAAAGAAAAAGTATATGATCCATATATAATTGAAATATATATATTTTTAATTAGTTAATGCATTTAAAACTTTTAACCTTATTTATTTTTGAAATTAACAAAAAATTAAAAATTAAATTAACAAAAAAAAGGGCAAGGTTATAAATTTAAATTTCAATTAAATAATTTAAACTTTTAACACCTAATAATAATAATTCAATAAATATGATTTTTAGTTATAAATAAATTTAAATATAAATTTAAAACTAAAATATAATTGTCAAATTAATATAACTATTAAAAAATATGATAAATTTGCAGGTTGGTTTTTAATAAACCCCTAAAATATAATAATCAAATATAACAATGAATATTTTAATTTACCTCAGAAATGATGAGTTTACTTTAGGGGTGGGCTCTATGCTATTCGTCAGATTTTTTTTTTTTTTTTTTTTAAGTTTTGCCTTCATCTTTGGAAGCTTTGTGAAGCGTGAAATTGGCTTGTTTGGCAAAACAAGCAAATAAGTTTAGCGCTAAAATCGAGCTGCTCGAATAGTTCCGACAAATGTTAGCAGGTCCATTCGTAGTTATGGCAAAAGCCATTATAGGTATGAGGAATTATAACATTGATGGGGCCCCTTCAGGCAAGTCAGAGAGTGATTTCGGAGCTATTATTTGTGATTTTATAGGTATTTTTATCGCTGCAATATTTGGTTGGTTCTCTTCCTTTGTACTGATTCTTGCACGGTAAAAATCATTGCCACCCATCCATTAAGCTCTTATTTGGATTAAAAACTCTCATCATGGTTCACAAATTCTTGGAATTGAATCCCAATAAGTTTTTTAGGGACAATTACTAAAATGTGAGAATAAGTTTCGCATTTTATTAGAATATAAGACTTGCTCCCATTATTACTAAAAATATGTGAGTCAATAATCCTTTTTAGTTAGATAACTAGAATTTTTAATTTAGAATACTAAAACCAAAAGTTAAACTTTCTATTTCACTGAAATTGTAGATTCCCACACTGTATGGCATGGAAATCTACAAGACGTCTGTCTGCCGAGGCAGAGAGAAAATCCTCTCTACATATTATCCTTATTTAATCTCTCACTATAACTCTTATTTTTTATCTTTTCTTCATTCTATCCCAATTATTCAAATTCATTCTCTATAAAATATTATCCATTCTCTACAAAATATTCTTCATTCTCTTTATTAAATTAAATCTTTGTTAAACCACTACCAAAAATAAATATTATCTCTCTTACAAACCAATCTCTCTTGAGGTAAATACTATATTAACCTTAAATTTTTTTAATTTTTCATAAATTTATAATTAATTTGTTGCATATTTTAAATAACTTTATTTTGGAGATTTTTTTAATTAATTTTGAAAGCATATACATGTAATTATAACTTATAATAAATTATATATTTATTTGTTATATATAATGTATTATTTTTATATTTATATATATTTTTGATTTTGTGTTGCAATTCTTATATTATTTTGCGTATTTTTTCATAAACCTATAATTAATTTTTTTAGGGTTTAGGGATGCATGTTAAAAATTTTAAAATTAATCTTTTAATTTTTATAAACTTATAATTATTTTTTGAGGGTTTAGGGATAACATTAAAATTAATTATTTCATAAACTTATAATTATTTTTTTAGATTTAGGGATAAAATTAAAATTATTTTAATGAAAAATTATGCTATAATTAATATTATTTTTTAATATTTCATTTATACTATATATCGTAAAAAATAAAAAAAATATAAAAAAAATATACATGAAAATGTTAAATAAAAAATATTTTTATTTTCTAAATTAAAAAAATAATTATTTTCTAATATAAATAATATATTTTATGAAAAATAAGAAAATGATACAGTGTATAATTTTTTTTAGAATTTTTAATATTTTATTTTATTAATTTTTAATTTAGTAGTTTTTTAATTTTTCGGAAAAATATTTGATTAAAACATGCTTTGGTTTGATTTTTAAATACTTAGCAAAATAAAAAAAATAAAAAAATAAAGAAATTTATTGATTTGAAATATATATACTGAAAAAATTGTTATTAGTTCCTAGAAGTAAAAGTAATTCTGGTTTTACTTTTATGTGTGTAATTTTTTTGGCATATTTTTTAATTACATGAATAATTTAATTTTAATTAGGATAAAAAATAATTATAGTTGTAGTTATGGGGGTAAAATTATATGAAAAATTAAATAGAGTAAAATTATATAACAAAATTTATGTAAGATTATAGGATGCGTTGGGCTGGTGTCTTAGTTTAGGGTTAAGTTTTATTAAAAAAAAAATGTAAAAGGATAATTTTTCAATGTAATTTGTTCAAAGAAAAAATATGGGTTTCAATTTGGGTGAAATTGGAACCCACAATTTTAGTTTGAATAAATTAATTTTCACATTATATAGTCAAATAGAAACCATTGGTTTCGGTTTAATAAAAAAAATATAGTCAAATTGAAACTCTAGATTTCGGTTTGACTTAAATCGAAACTCTAGATTTCAGTTTGAATTAAATTGAAACCCAGAATTTCTGTTTGACTGCTTATTTAGGCCATAATTTTTTTTAATTTTTATGCTAAAATTTTAATTTTTGTGTATCCTAAATTTTTTAAAAAACATTTTTTTTAATTTTATGAATCCTAATATTAATTGTTATATACCCTAAATTTTTTTTATAAATCCTAATTTTTTTTAAAAAATTTTATGAACCATACTTTTTTTTAATTTTTATATACCCTAAATTTTTAATTTTTATGTACCCTAAATGTTTTGTTATAGACCTTTTGTTTTTAAATTTTGTGAACGCAAATATTAATTTTTATGTGCCATAAAATTTTTTTATAAACCCTAAAATGAGGAAATACACTAATATTTATTTCATTTAAAAAATTTCAATTCTTCCATTTCTATTTCTATTTTAATATTTTTTTTATTAAATATTAATTTTCTAAAATATTTCTTATGGCATATATATTATTTTTCATTAAATGTTTTAGTTTTGGTTAAAAATTTTAAAAAATTTAGATTTATGAGTTTAATTTGTTTTTTAATTTTTAATTTTTGTTTTAATTTATTATAATATGTATTATTTTTCATTAAATTTTTAGGGCTGGTTAAATATTTATTTTAAAAAATTAAACTCAAAATAATATATATACTTAATTTATATTAATTTACAAATATTATAATAATACTTGCAATAATATTTAAATATTAGGGTTCAATATATTAATTTAAATATTATGATAATATTTTATTTTATTTACAAACTCATATAAATCCTAATACCAAAATACTATAACTCATTGAAAAGAAGTTGCAAAACTGAGGGAAAAAATAAAAATATGTTATTATATTCGCTAAACATCAGCTTAAAATTAATACATTTAATGTAATCACTTAGTATTTTTTCTTGAAACACTAAACTTTTTTAAACTTTTATATATATTGTAAAATAATATAATAGTAATAATTAAATAATGTTTATTAACACACAAATTATTGTTATTTTTACAAAAAAAAAAAGAGGATCAGAATTAATAGAGTCATTAGGATGAGATAACATCGTGAAAAGGTGGGTCGAATGATAAGTCAATTATATAAACTAAAAATGGATTCGAAAGGCAAGAATAATGATGACTTGGTTCGTCTAGTGAAGCACATAATTATTTTTAATGGAAGGCTACAAGATGTTATTTCTCAATGTGGTTCACTATTCAAGAAATAAAAATATGAAGTGTTAAGGCATGCGATGTCAACCCCAATTGGACAAGATGTCCTCGATTCCTTATGGGAAAAAAATGGTGGCAACAACAAGTCTTATAAAATTCTTGTGAAAGGAATCATTAAGGAATGTGCCACATAAGTTGCTAAAAAGACTTAGAAACTTATGCTAGGAATGCTGATAGGAATTAAGGAAAAATGAAAATTGAAAGGAAATTGTATGTTGTCTAAAGTTAGTTATATGCTACCAAAAGAACTTTATAATAGATTGGATAAGTCTATTCCTATTCATATGATGTTTATTTGAAACCTGATATATGTGTCTTTGAACTTATTTCTATATATTTTGTTTATATGTGTTTAATTAAATTTGTTTAATGATTAAGATTAAGTCAATGATTAATTAAATATTGCAACTATTGACTTGATTGATAAGAAGAAATTATAATTAGATTATATAAATTGGTTTTATAGATTTAAAAAATGAACTCGAATCATAATCCCACCAGTGAATACTATTATATTATATTATATTATATTATATTATATTAGTAAATCATAAAATAAGTTAATTACATATTAATATTCATGTGTCTTCATCAGATATTTTATACTCAAATGCGTAGCAATTATCATTAAGGACATTAGTTGTCTTTACCTTGATGAGTTGTCTCCCGATTGTAGCTGCTTGATCTTTAACAAGTTTTAGCATAAAATATCTTGACTTATGAATTAACATCCGATTATTTTCCACTTTGATTCTTCTCAATGTAGCTTCATATGTATAAATATTTGTGCTAGTCATTAATAATGATCTCCACCGAATGATTTAATTACCCAATTGCTATAGATCCACAACTAATGCGTCAGTCTCCTGCACCTGAGAATGCCATTCATGACGTATTCTATATAATACTCTTTTCTATCATTGTGTCTTTCTAACACATAATCATCATGAAAACATGGTAGTATCCAAATTCGATCTGTAGCTCCTTCCATCAGTTCATGAATGCATAACTAATTTAACATTTGGTCGTTAATTTACACTGATCACATATTCAATTAATAATATACTAATGCTAATGTGATTGCATTGTCTATCTATCATCACTGATTTAATTTTAAACTAATGTCATTTCATTAAAGTCATGTGATTGTGTGTTTAATGAAAATTTAATATAACTTTTAAGTATTAATATAACTTTTAAGTATTGAAATAACTAGTTTTAGAATAATAATTATGATTGTTTTACTACTATGCAGGCATGGCAGGAGTTCATTCACAATAAGATTTCATTAACCCTAGCCCATATGATGTATTCGTATTGCATTTGCAAAAATAGTCATAGATATGAGGCAATATGGCATGGACATGTATTAAATAAAAACCCATTCTTTTAACTTATGTTTTATCAATCTATAATCACACATAGTCAAAACATTAATGTGTAAATTTTTATTTTATAGATTGGCAACGAGCCATTAAATTATAGATGTAGCACCTTAGTCATGCACATAAATGAAGTAGACCAACGCATGGTTCCCCTGCTATAATAAAGTGGATTTTATGACATAATTCGTATGAGATTCTTTCAGATTGATTGGCACCTAATTACAGCCTTAGTCAAGAGGTGAAGACTAGAGACACATACTTTTCACCTACCATTGGGAGAGTACATAATCACATTACAGGATGTGACACTGCAAACACGATTACCTATCGAAGGCCATACACTTATTGGCCCTACTCATGGTAGATGGGATGAGATTTGTGGGAAACTCTTGGGATTGTTCCTTTAGATGACAATCATACTTGAAGCTAAGTTATGTGAGGCCTCGCCTGAGCGCCATGTCTAGTCCGCTAATGAGGAGGAGCCAAAATTGCTCATTTGGGTTAAGTCCCATGTGATACTGCATGTACAGTCTCCAATCGGTTCAGTAAGTATGAGTTTAGGATTATCTTTTATTTGAAAAAAAAAAGATTTTGTTTCTCCTATTTAAAAGAAACTTTCCTTTTATTTTGAAAAGGAATGGTTACTTTTATTTTGAAAATCAAAGATTGGAGAGTTGCCACCTTAGTTTATTTTTATTTGAAAAAATTAATGGAAAATCCATTTAATTGACTCCATTAAATTAAGTTAATTTTTTCCAAAAGGGACACTAGTTCAAAACCAATCACGATGGGCACCGAGCTAAGTTTTCATACCAATTTTAATAAAAATGATTTTTACCTCTCTTTGATTGAATTTGGACCTTATTTAGAATTGATAAAAATGTAATTTTTATGCATTATGACATAATTGGTGCATATGACATTGTTATGATGCATGAGCAGGTAATAACATGACATTCACAAATGCAATGTGGAAAAGTAAATATTATAATAAATAGTAATAATTTCAGGGGAGCTTCAACTTTAGCTCTTATGGGTTCTAGGTTGAGCACAAATCCCTAAATCGACTAATTAACCAAAAAAAAGAAATATGAGTAAAATCACAACGACAACCATTGTGAAACTCACCAAATTCACAATGGTGCTTGAAATGTTAAAGAAGAAGAAATATAATAGTAATAATAGAAATAACAAAATGAAGTAAAAAAGAATCAAAATAAAAAAATCGGTTGGTTGTTTAGCACCACTCAGAGTAATATTCCGAGCGTGCCTACTTATCCTATTGATTGGGAATCAGAGCCATAAGTAGTTCGCACCTTTGGTTGCTAAGGTCTTTAATTAACTAATTTTATTTAATTTAAATTATTAAATTGACAACAGAAATATGAGAAAATTTGTACTTTGTGTAGCTGTTTTCTTTGGATGTGCAGTTGAAATAACTCTGCTTAGGGAGACTCAAGAAAAAGATGTCAAAATGAATTTGAGTTCAAAAAATATAAGAGAATCAAATTTAATTTCATTAAATTGATTCAAGATAAATTTGTTGTTTTTAGGTGTCAAAAATAATTTTGGCAGAGTTTTAGTATGAAAAATTTCAGATCCTCTTTTTGAAGAAGAAAACCTCAATTTATAGTAAAAAACTTAAGAAAAAATAAAACCAAAATGACCTTGGGCAGCATGCACATTGGATTGGCCGCGTTCTCCATGGCCCATTCGCTGCCAGCTCGAACAGTCGTGGGTTGCGTGGAGGGTCCACTCGTACCGCGGCCTACTATACATCGTAGATCCTTTTTTTTTTTTTTGCTTTTTTGGGCCTATATGATATTCAATTTGCGCGATTCAAGTTGCGTTGGATTCATTATTGCTTGGGCTTTCTTTAGAGGCAAAATTGAGGATTTTCCTCAAATAAAAAATTGATGATTCTCGAGGACCGTTTGGGCCCATCCAAACTTTGACTCGTGCAATTTCTAATTTTATTGGAACCGTAATTTTATTCACCTTAATTTAGGTACAAAATTTAGCTACTCCCATCATGGTTTCCTTGTCTGAAAAGCAACCATGATGTTGTGAACACTATGACTTCGATGCAAGATGCCATGTAATGAGATGATTGTTTGTTCTAGGACATTTTGGATGGTCCATTCTAAGATTGTCTTAGAATGTTTATGTAAACCTATACTAATGGGTAAATGGGAGGCCCATCTAGGTTTGAATTAAGATGTCTATACTAACCTAGCCTAAAGGGATAAGGGAAAGTTTATTCTAGATTATGACATAAAATGTCAATGTAAACCTACCCTAATGCGGGTAAGGGAAGGCCCATTCTAGGTTTGACCTAAAATGTTTATGTAAACCTAACTTAATGGGAGGGTAATTTTCATTATAGGTTTGACATAAGATGTCTATGTAAACCTACCCTAAAAGGAGTAAGGGAAGGCATATTCAAGGTTTGACCTAAATGTCTATGTAAACCTACCCTAAAGGAGTAAGGGAAGACCCATTATAGGTTTAACCTAAAATGTCTATGTAAACCTACCCTAAAGGAGTAAGTGAAGAGCCACCTAGGTTTTGAGCAAAAATATCCATGTAAACCTACCCTAAAAGGGGGTAAGGGAAGACCTATTCTAATTTTGACCTAAAATGTCTATGTAAACCTACCCTAAAGGGGTAAGGGAAGGCCCATTCTATGTTTTGATCTAAAATGTCTATGTTTTGGTGAAGCTTTAGTAAGTATGGCTAGTTTTAATCTTTCAATATAAGGGCTTTGGCCATGGTTGGGTCGATTTGTGTTTGAATTGCTTTAGAGGGCATGTCTTTTGATATGTTGGAATTGTCTTAGTAGGCCCTAGCCTCAAGTTTTCTATGAAGGGCTTAATTTCGAATGTGTTTAGTTATGGTGGCTTAGCCCTAATTTTTTCTAGAGCCTTGGCTCCAGACTCAGACTTTGATTGAAGGGCTTGGCCTTGCATTGAACTCATTTTAAAGGAGGCTCCCCTTAACCTGTCTTAGAGGGCTTGACTTCTAGTTTTGACTAATCTTTGGTGAGCTCAGCCTTAGGGTTGAATTATTTGAGAGAGCTTGGTCTCAAGTTTGACTCATTTTTAGGGGACTTGGCCTGAAATTATGTTTGAATTACTTTAGAGGTCTTGACTTAAATTGGCTTAATGTGGGAGGCTTGGCATTCTTTGGAAAATTTGATCTTAAGTTTGAATTGCTTTTGGAGGGCTTGTCCTCAAATTAGCTCATCTTGGAGGTTTGGCCTTATGCTCAACTCTTTTTGGAGGATTTGTCATTGGATCTAACCTATTTTAGAGGGCTTGGCCTCAGGTCTAATTATGGGGATGAGTTAGTTCATTATGGAACTTTAAGTAAGTAAGTTACAGTCTATTGGGCTTAGATAGACTATGGTATGCTGGTTTAGGAAGGATGCAACTTTCTTTGGATGAGCTTCAATCAAACTTTGGTTGAGGGATGCTTGGTTTTGAATGCTTAGGTTGGATTTGGGAAAAGGCCATTGTTTAAGACATGAAGGTTGGGATCTGGTTCTGACCTTTAGGTAGGGTTGTTAAAGCAAATATCTGATTTGGCTTAAACTTGTTGCTTTAGCTTAAATTGATCGGTTTGGTTTCCAAGTTGGTCTTAGTTTGATTTAAAAGGCTATGCCAAAAATGGTTTTTTTTAGTGAAGGTTTATTCATTCCCCAATAGATTCTTGGATTTGAATGAAGGCTTATTCAGTTGGTGCAAGGAAGGGCTCTTTGAAATTTTTGGGTCCTCAAGCTTTCCAAGGGCAGCTCAAGTTTCTTTTCATGTGTATGGTCTTGTTTGTTTATCTTGGTCATGGGCTTTGCCCATGAAGAATTATGGTAACAAGGCAAAAAGGCAACTTTAGCTTGTCTAAGCATGGCTTAAGGCTAATGGTTTAGCAGATTAGTTTGTTTTTGGTTTATGAAGATGGGTTGGTTGTCTGGTATGTCTAAGAGAAGCCCCAATTTTGTGAAATTTGCCTTATGTATGAAGCTATCTTCTTCTTGATGATTTCTGCCTTTAATGAGGGGTTACTAGAGCAATGAGCTCTTTGTTAGGTAAATCATTATGTCTGGTCCTTTGCATAGGAAAATGAGATTGATGTGCCTAAGCATCTTTTATTGAATGCTTCTTTTGTTGGAGGATGATGATATGATCTTAGTCATTTATGAGATGAGCTTTCTGAGACTATAGCTCAAGTAAAAATGATTGGTGATTTCATTCGGCGATGAGGTTTAAAGGTGTAATAACTTGGGTGGTTGTATGTGTTTGGTTCAAGGTCCTATGAGAAGGCATACTCAACCTCGGTGATTAGATTAGAACAAGATATTAGGGAGGAGGCTGCACCTACACCTAAGATTTAAAAGACAACTTTGGGGTATGCCCCCTAAGAGATATGACTTTGAGATTTTAACTCATTCATTAGAGGCTTAACTTTGGTAAGCCTTGATTTAAGTAAAACATTTTTTAGCTCTAATTTTTTCCTGAGCCGCGCTTGCGGGTTTTCAACTCGACGAGCTTACTCTAATTTTTTCCTAAGCCACACTTTTAGGTTTTCAGCTTAACGAGATTTTTCCTTTTTTTTTACACAACCTTAGCATAAAAAGATTTAGCATTACTTGGACCAACTTGGTTGGGTTAGAACAAGTAGGACCAAGTCCAATGGCGGCTGCCTATGTATCAATTGTATTTGCAAGAGAATCAAGTTTGTATAGTTCTTGTCTTGATCCTATCTAAGTGTGCAAAGATGGGAGCTCTGTAGGCAATGTACTTGCTTTAAAGGATCTTGAATGACCTCTTTTGTTGAAGTATCAAGCTAATTTTTGTCTATAGCCTTTAATTCATTACTTTCTTATATTTCTGTCTGGATTGGTAGGTTTACTATCCATGGAACAAGATGTTGCTCTTGTGTTCTCATGGGAATGGATGTTGAAGTTTTGAAGCTTTATGATGTGGAGGTTGGGTATTTGAACTAATTTGAGTCACAGTCAACCATTTTCTACTAGGTTGACTTGATAGCTTTGTGGATGCTTTTGAACATCTTGTTGGATCTTTGAAGTGACTTTTTTTCTTCTTTTTTTTTTCTCTTTTTTTTGGGATCCCATGTGGGGCTTCTGTTTGACAGGCTTCATAATCTTGATCTTATAAGTCCTTCCAGATGACTGATCCTCATTTGCTATTGGATGATGATCTAATGCCAAGGTCATTGTTATTTTTTTTAAAATTTGTTTTTTTCTCTTTTTTTTGAACAATGCATAAAAGATAGTCAAATTCATGTATTTTATTAATAAATAGACTATTACAAAAGATATTGACTCTGCAGCCTCAATGTTTGACATAGGATTTGACTCGAACTAAACTCTGACTTTGACTTGGATTGACTTGAGTTTTGACGGAATGTTAGTAGGCTCGGACTTAAATTTTGATTTTGATTGACGTGAGTTTTGACTGGATGTTGGTCAACCCAAACTTTTGAGACTCTGACTAGACTATGATCTTGACTGTGACTTGATGTTGGTAGATTCAAACTTTTGAGACTCTGATAAGACTCCAGCTTCAATTTTAATTGATTTCGAGTTTGATTCAATGCTTTGAGACTTGAATTCAATTTTTGACCTTGGCTCGGTATCTGACATGGGCTTTGACTAGACTAGAACTCGGCCTTTTCATATTACCAATTGTTAAAGGGTCTCTGGTTGGTTGGCATGAAAGGGGTTATTTTCCTGGTTTGGTTAGGAAATGTAATTAGCATTTTGGCGGATATGAAGAGGCCTATTTGATCAAAGCATGTTCAATCTAGCCTTAATTATGGTTGGTAAAGAATACTAGTACTGGTTACCTTGGATGGAATGATAATCTCATTATTAATGAGGTCTTGAATTCTGTGCCTTAGGCTTTTGCATTCATTAGTTCTGTGTCCACCTTCCTAGTGGTATGCACAATATTCATTGAACTTGTAGCTCTTAGGTAAGGGGAAACGAGGCTTGCTTGGTTCTACAGGTTTTACTAGATCAGCTTCCAAAGCTTTCACATAGACCATGTCTAATGACATCCCCAAGTCTGTAAGTTCCCTTTTAGTGTTACTCTTTTTAAAATGCTTACCCATTTTAGGGGGATCCATTGTTGTTTGTCATACTCCATGAGTTCCTGATGGTTGGAGTAATCTTCTCTACCCTAGAAATGATTTAAGGAAGGAGGAAGGTTAATGTTTACTTGGGGATCCTTTTGGGTGGTTGCTGGATTAGTTACTATGTTGGTTTAATCTGACTTATTTGTTTGAGCCTCAAAAATGTTCCTAAAATTAGTCTGTTGGATGCTTAAGGTAGTGGTAGCTTTAACATGCTCTGCCAGCATCTCGAGGAGCTCAGCAACAGAAGCCTGTTGTGCGATTGCTTGAAAATTCTCCCACTGTTCTTCAAGGATACTAGTGGAATGAGCTCGATGGGTTGCAAGGATTGTTTGAAAATTATCTTCTTGCTTCTTGAGGAGATTGGTAAAGTTAGCTTATTGGGCATTAAGAGCCATTTGAAAGTTGTCTTCTTATTTCTTATTGGAAGCTTCTAGGTGAGGGGGCACCTTAGTGCTATCTCCTTATTGGGCCATGGGTACCTTCATATGAAAGAGCTAGGCCAGTAAAGGTTTTAAGGAGAGCTGGAATACTTAGCAGGTGCGAAAGGGTATATATGCTCAAAGACTTACATAGATGGCTCCAACGGGTAGGAAATTGAAGATGAGTGGCTTATGGTTAATGGCCCATATGTAGGCCAGGGTAGATAATGCTTTTTTTTAATTCAGTTATGGTTAAAGTGCTAGTCAATGGGGCGTGGTTCATGTGTCAAAATGCTTTGGCATATGGGGCATGGTTCATATGTTGTGGTTATGAAGTCTAGCTTTTGAGGCTAAATAGTTAGGGGTATGAATGAATGTTTAGGTGTAAAGGGTTTGGTCCTTGTGGTCAAGTGGTCATGTGGATGGGCTATTTTCCATGGCTTGAGATGATTCACATGGGTATGGCTCAAGTGGTCAAATGGTTTGGTGCATGGGTTATAATTCATGGTTTAAGGTGGTTCACATGGGTATGATTCATGTGGTAGGTGATTAGGACCATCGGTCCAAGGCTTGGGATGGTTTACATGGGTATGGTACTTGTGGCTAGGTGGCCTAGTGTATGAGGAGCCATTGTGGCTGGGTTGGGTGGTTATGATTTTAAGAGGTGTGCCATAGATGGCTTGTTATAGTGGCTGAGTCAGATGGGTATGTTCCCAAAAGGTGAGTCATGTGGCTTGGTATATTGGATGGGTGTGCTTGGTATATTGGATGGGTGTGCTCCCAAAAGGTGAGCCATCTGGCTGGGTATGGTGGATGATGAGTTCTCAAAAGGTGAGCCATATGGCTAAGTTGAATGATGGATGGGTGTATTCCCAAAAGGTGAGCCTTATGGCTAAGTTGAATGGTGGATGTGTGTTTTCTCAAAACATGAGCCATATGACTAAGTTGAATGATAGATGGGTGTATTTCTAAAAGGTGAGCCATGTGGCTAAGTTGAATGGTGAATGGGTGTGTTCCCAAAAGGTGAGCCATGTAGCAAATGGTTGAAGCTTTGTGGCTTAGTAAGGTTCGGTGTGTCCGTCATGGTTTGAGCCATTATGGCTCGGAGAGACTGGTTATGATATCTATCTTCTCAAGCCATGTGGTTGAGAGAAAACTAGGTAAGATACTTAATGGTTCAGGCCATGTGGCTCAATGTGGGTAGGGTATGGTCCCTAATGGTGCAAGCTATTAAGGCTCGATAAAATAGGGTATGGTCCCTTATGGTTTAAACCATGTGGCTCGAGTGAAGTAGGGTATAGTTCTTACTAGTTTAAGCTGTGTGGCCAAGTAGGGTATGGTCCCTAAGAGTTGAGCCATATGGCCAGATAGGGTGTGGCCCCTAAGGTTTGAGCCATGTGGCGGAGCTATGTATCTAGCTTTGCTTAAGTGGTTCCCATTGATTTGATTTAGCCTCTGTGACCTTGGTTTATGCCTGAGGGTTCATGTTTGAAGGGTTAAGCCATTGTGGCTATGGTTTATGTCCGAAGGTCAAGTCATTGCAGCTTAAGTTCATGCATGATGGTTAGGTTTGTATTAATGAGACAAGCCAATGTGCCTTAGGTTTAATTCCTAATGGCTGAGTTGATATGGCTCGTGCTTGCACTGCTCAAAGTGGTTTAGCCAGTGCGGCCTAGTTCTGGTGATTGAGCTGATGATATTGAGCCAATGCAACATTGATTTCGTTTGGATGGGTTAAGCCGATGATGGCTTAGCTTAGATGCGATGGTCAAGTTAATATGGCTTAATTTTGTGGGTCAAACCTATGATGTTGATCGAACCAATGTGGTTTAAGTTAGATGATTAAGCAGGTGTGGCTTATGTAACACCCATAGTTTTATTAGAATAATTAAATAAGGTATTTAAAGAATAATGACAGTGATGTCTGTAGTATATGTATGGTATATAACTAAGATACACAAGATATATATAGTGTAGACATGATATATACCTAATATATATATTTTCATAATAGACAAAAAGTAAATAGTAAAAGTCAAAAGTAAAAGAGTAAAAAGGTAAAAAGTTAAAAAATAGTAAAATAAATAAAAATTAAAATAAATTTTGGTGGTAGTGGAAAATTAAGGATTTTTAATAATTACAAAATTAAAAATTATATTATTATATATATATATATATGCATATGTGGTTAAGGAAAAAGAAAACAAAATAAAAAAACTCAAATCACCATCTTCTTACAAAATAAAAAAACTCAAATCACCATCTTCTTCTTCCAAGGGAAATCATCCACCATAGCCAAAGAAAGAAGAGATTTTTACTATTCATCCACACTAAAACTCATCAAGTTTTTAAGGATTAAGGGTATTTTTGAAGATTTTCCAAGTAATTGGTAAGTTCTCTTTTGGAATTTAAGAAATTTTTTGGAAATCTAATTATGTGAAAATTTCAATTTCTATAGAAATTTCAATAATTGTTTAAATAATATGAAATAATTTTTTTTTTGATATGGAGGTCATGATTTCATTGTTAGATGGTGGATTTGAGTGAGTTTGGTTAAAGTTTGGAAGAAAAAGAATTGAATTTAGGGTTTTGGGTAGAAATTGTAAAGAATAGATGTAATTGAGATTTAATTCATCAAAATGACTAAAATATGATTTTAATAACATAATTTAGCTTAAAACTTAATTTGGAATTGATTAGAATATATTTCTAAAATTAAAGAACATTAGGGCAAATATTGAAAATTTGATAGAAATGTGATAATTTAGGTTTGATTAGTTAAAATAAATAGAATTATATTTCTAATGATCTATTTTAATCTATAATTTAGTTTAGGACCAAGTTAAGTGGAGTTGTTAAATCAAAGTGGTGAAGGGTATTGATAGAAGTTATAGGTTGGAGGAGAAATTGGCTTGGATTTTATTAATTTTGAGGTTACTACATACTTTGGTTGCTACTGATTCAATTACATTGTTTTTGACGTAACACACTGCGTATGGATGAATGTGTTATGCTACTTGAACATTAATGTTTATATGTGATACGTCATGTTTGAAGTAAAAATTTATAATTCGAATAAATTATGATATGTTAAGCCATTATAGTGTGGCTACTAATAATGATATGTACAAAATGTAAAAAGTATGAATTATGAATTAAAATGTGGGAATTAGCCACATTTAGATTGTGACTAAGAATGATGTTGGATATGATTATAAATTTGAAAAATGAATGTGAAACGTGGAAAAACCTGGAAAAATGTATAATATGATGAATATGTATTGCATGTTATCTTATATAATGTCTAGTTCCAAAAAAAAATGTGTTTGGCATTATTTGGCATGCCATTTGCCTTTAAGGCAAGACACGTTGGTGTTACAGTTATGATTACATCGCTGGGCGAGATACGCTGGTGTCATAGTATTAATTATGCCTTCAAGTGAGACACGCTAATGTCATCATTATTGGGATAGGCCAAAATGATATTTTTAGAGCTAGATTATAATATAAGAATTTTTAGACCCAATATGTGTTAGTGATTATAATATGTTGATGAATTATATGCATTTTGGATGACATTAAGGCATGATTCATTTTCAGGAGTTTTATTCATATTGTCATTATTTGTTATCAAAGTATGTATCACTAAGCTTGTAGCTTAGCGAAATTGAATTTCATCCCACAAGTGACATGGTTGATAGAGAGTCTTGCTATACTAGACCAGCTCTAGGACTTGAGGTATTACTAGAATTTTGTTGTTGCCATAAGACCAGAGTGCTAGTATATCATGTATTCTTATGTTTTGTACCTTATTATGTGCATATAGTGTGGTAATATGTAATAATGCCATAAACTTAATGTATGTTTATGTAATTTGAGTATTTGAGATACTATATATATATATATTTGATAATGTGATTTTGATATTTTAAATTGGGTGGATGATATTGGAGAATTGAGTAAATGAATGGGAACATTTTGAGAGTGTATATTTTTATGCACGTTGTGTTCTTAACATTTTTGGGAATGTCCGATTAATAGATAAAACTCTAGCAAATTTTTTTTCTAGAATTTTTTTAAAATTTATATTTTTAACAATTAATAACTAATATATATATATTTATTTATTCATCAAATAACTTTTAATATTTAAAACACTTTTCTTAAAATTATGGTAAATTTTCATATGATAAGGTTGTTGATATTCTTATATTTTGTATATGTATTTTACATATACGAGATGTATGTACTATATGTATATAAGGTATAAAGGTGTAATAGATTAGCTATGGAGATTAAGGATCATGCCAATTGTGGCTTTATTTTGAGGGGTTAAGCCTATGATGTGGATCAAACCAATGTGGTTTAAGTTAGATAATTAAACGGGTGTGGCTTAACTATGGAGATTGAGGGTCAAGCCAATTGTGGCTTTGTTTTGTTAAGCCTATGGGGCTTAAAGTTCAATGTGCTTGGTCAAGCTAATGTAGCTTGTCCATGTTTGGTGGGTCGAGCCAATGGGGCTTGGCTTCATATTTGATGGTTAAGCTAATGTGGCTTATGTTTATGTGGTAAGCCCTTGTGGTTCAGGTTTGTGCTCTATGGGTTAAGCAAATGTAGATTGGGTTCATGCTTGATGGGATAAATGAATGTGACCTAGGCTTATGAGGTAAATCGATTTGGTTAAGGTTTATGTTTAGGGATAAGCTAATGTGGCTTGGGTTTATGCTAATTTTATTTAGGTTTAATGTGGTTTTAAGTCTATGGCTTAACTTGGATTGAGTTTTAAAGGAATGGTACCTTAAAATTGTAAGGATAATGTGGATGGAATGCATGCATGTATACATGAATGAAAATAATTTTATGAGCATGGTATAAGATTAGGATACATACCACTTAAGGATAGGTCTACGACCTTTACATGCAAAAAATTATTTGGTCCAAAGGGTCCTACCACACTAGGATAATGATATACTTAACCACATGACATATAATGAATCTAGCATAGGTCCAACAGTATATGCATATGCATTACATATCAAAAGGATTAATGATTTGTCGTGGGTTGGATGCTTTTATTATCGCCTAACATACCTATTGAAGTTTTGTCAAGTGGATGCCACTTGCTACCTAGGGTTTCCTAAAACTAAATGGTAAGGAACCCTTATGTATGATAAAGGAGAAAATCAATCAAAGAAAAAATGATTTTGAAAAGAGCCCATTAAAATTTTATTTTGAAAATTTTAAAGTCCCCAGTGGATTCGCTAACTATGAGGCCTCGCTCTAGCATTTTGTCTAGCCTGCCAATAAGGAGGAGCCAGAATTGCTTTTTTGGGCTAAGTGCCACGCGATACTGCCGTGTGCGATCTCTAGTTGGTTTAGTAAGCACAAGTTTAGGATTATCTTTTATTTGAAAAAAATTTTGTTTCTTTTATTTAAAAGAAACTCTCCTTTTATTTTGAAAAGCAAAGATTGGAAAGTCGTCACCTTAGTTTATTTTTATTTGAAAAAATTAAGGGAAAACTCATTTAATTGACTCCATTAAATTAAGTTAATTTTTAACCAAAAAGGACACTAGTTCGAAACTAATCACGATGCGTCTCGGGCTAAGTTTTCATACCAATTTTGATAAAAATGATTTTTACCTCTCTTTGATTGAATTTTGACCTTATTTAGAATTGATAAAAATGTAATTTTTATGTATTATGACATAATTAGTGTATATGATATTGTTATGACGCATGAGTAGGTAATAACATGACTTTCACAAATGCAATGTGGGAAATAAATATTACAACCCCATAAATAGTAATAATTTTAGAGGAGCTTCAACTCTAGCCCTTACGAGTTCTAAGTTGAACACAAATCACCTAATCGACTAATTAACAAAAAAAAAAAAGCAATACGAGTAAAATGACAACGATGACCATTGCAAAACTCACTAAATTCGCAATGGTGCCCGAAATGTCAAAGAAAAAGAAATATAACAGTAATAACAGAAATAACAAAATGAAGTGAAAAAGAATCTAAATAAAAAAAACGGGTTGGTTGTTTAGCGCCTCTTGGAGTAAGATTCCAAGCATGCTAACTTATTCCATTTGAATGGAAATTAAAGCCGTAAGTAGTTTGTGCCTTTGGTTGCAAATGTCTTTAATTAACTAATTTTATTTAATTTAAATTACTGAATTGGCAAGAAAAAGGTGAGAAAACTTGTACATTATGTGGCCATTTTCTTTAGATGTGCAATTGAAATAGCTCCATTTAGGAGACTCGAGTAAAAGATGCCAAAATGTCATTGAGTCCAAAAAATTATAAGAGAATCATATTTAATTTCAGTAAATTGATCTAAGATGAATTTATTGTTTTTAGGTGTCAGAAATAATTTTGGCAGAGTTTTGGTATGAAAAATTTCAGATCCTCTTTTTGAAGAAAAAAACCTATATTTATAGTGAAAAATTAAGAAATAATCGGACCAAAATGACCCCTAGGCCTCATAAGCGTTTGATTGGTCATGCCACCCGCAACCAGAGTGGACAGTCTTAGGCAGTGGGCCTCACAGTTGCCGCACGTCACGCGGATAGTCTGCAAGCATAGCGGCTTGCCACTTGCCGAGGATCTTTTTTTTCTTCTGCTGTTTAGGGCCCATTTGACCTCTGATTCATGCGATTCAGGTTGCATTGGATTTGTTAGTGCATGAGCTTTCATTTAGGGGCAAAATTAAGGATTATTCCTCAAGTAAAAAATTGATGGTTGTTGGGTACCGTTTTGGTCCAGTTTGGGCCCATCCGAACCCCGACTCGTGCAATTTCTAATTTGTTGGAACCGTAATTTTATTCACCTTAATTTAGGTACAAAATTAGAAGTTCATAACTTGGTTGAGAGATAATTCTGCAAACATTCATGATAGTGAAGATGATTACATAATTGTGTGCCACATTCATGCCTTTGTCATATGCATTATAGGTGGGGACCTATTTAGTGACAAAAATACAGGCTGGGTTAATATATATTTTTTACATTATCTAAAGGATTTTTACACTGCTGGATAGTATGACTGGAGGGCCACATGTTTAGCATATTTACATAGAGAATTATGTAATGTGACTAACCTAGATTTATGACCCTTTATTTCTATTGCAGCTATGGGGCTAAGATAGATTTCCAATGATCGCACCTGAAATCCTTAACTCGCTGATTCACGAAGATGTACCTCATGGACAAAGGTATGTTTATTATGATATAATTGAATTGCAATTGATTTTCTCAAATATTTAATATTACATTTAATAATTGTAGGTGGGGTACAACTAAAAATGTGACAAACATTTCGACACATACCCTAATTCATAAAGGATACAACTTTGATTTCATGGATGACGATGATGTTTGTGTAATGACATATTTATTTATCATAATGTGATATTTATATAGATTCATTGCATTCTCGGTTGTATTTCATTTTTTTTGTATATTATTCGGGAGCCATACAACATTAGTGTTCTCCAAATGCTTCCCCATTATTGTCAAAAAGAGCAATAAATTTGAAGACTGCCTGTCCCACTAATTTGCATTCATATTATGGAGTGACATCAACTCAATAGAGTGATGCATCAGTTCAGGCTTCACCAACCTATCCCTCACCCATCGAGCCAAACAGATGATCTGCATACCACATCATTCTTCATGGATGATGAATGGCCTGCGTATTATCATAGATGGATTGCAATATGGAATAATAGGAATGCTCATATTATTTTTGGCACCCCATCAGATAGTCCATTTTGCTATCATTTTGAGTTTCTAGAATGGTATAGGTGTACTACGTAGCATTGAATTTCCATACTGGTGGTGCTGCTGGATCAGTGGTAATTTTTCTTAACCAATTAATATTTTTTATTCTCATATTTGCATGATGTGTCATTCAATGTATACTAAATTTAAATTTTCTAACACATTATAGACTAATGGGATTGAATGCATAACATTGATTGATGATGTACTTGAAGATATAACTCGTATTACTCATTCCATGATGGGAGCACTGAATTAGGAGCACCATAAAATCAATGATCAGGTGCCTCATCTGGCACCACCACCGTATCAGCCCCCCGAAGAAGGTGAGAATGCTCAATCTAAAAATACAACACATTGTCATTGGAAAATGACTATGGTCGATAGACGTACGAGAGTGGATGTGCTACCACATTCTCTAGATAGCTCTCGTATGCTACCACCACTGGACTTTTTACATCACCAATTTTCTGGCCGCCATAGTACCAATGAGGCAGGGCCTTTAGGTCAAGCATTGTATGTATTGCAGAATGTAGATGTTGGAATGTCATCAACTTTAGCATTTGTGCAATGGAGTTTGATACCAAGACGTTCATCCTCATACAATATACCTACTTTAGGGTTCTTTCCAGTCTCCATACATGAACCGACATCAACAGTTTATCCATGGAAAGGAGCACCATATCATATGAGGTCTTAGTCTCACTCCACATTTTTCCCATTGCAGTACTCTCAGGGTGAGCATATACAAACAACATCACAGTTGATGGTGCCAGCATTTCATTTGCATCATTCATTATAGCCATCTAGTTCTATATTGCATCAGCGCAACATGTTTATTGACCCTCTCCATAGTGGATATGTAGGAGGTACTCCTCCTATTTCTCAATCTATTCCACAAGAAGCTTCTGATTTAGAGGATGATAAAGAACCTAAGCCTCTGCAACACCAACTGCAAGGTACTGCATTTAGAGCTACACGACCACAGTGCACAAAATGGCCCGTGAGGATGTGGAACTTGAATATTTGCATATTAATATTTATAATTTCAAAGCATAATTTGTTATGTTCTATGTAAATAATTTTTTTGATGCTTAATTTTAAAATGAATAATCACATACATAACAAGTTTTTATTGTATAAATCAAATATGATTTTATAACTAAATAGTTAATATTAAGTTGTACAATATATCAAATTTTAAAAGTAATCCTATATTATTATATGATGTTTAAACTTGTAATTAACAAGAAAAATATTTATCATGCTTTATCATCATGTAAAGAACAAGTTAGTGACTTGAAACTTGATGCATTTGATATCTAACAAGAAAAAATCTGGATTTTATATATGAAATAATTTTAAGATATAACATATAATGAATTTAATAAAAGTATTAAATTAAATAATTATTTCATTAATATCATTTTATCATTGTAAAAAAATTAAATATTTATTTTTTAAAATTGTTTTATTTTAAATTATTTATTTTATTTAGTTGATGAGTATGAATCATAAAATGGTATAATAATTGCAGTTTTTCTACCAAGTATTTAATTAGGTAAATGCCTTGAAACATAATCAATGTAGATATAGGAATGACTCAATGCTTCAGTGGACAATAATTTTAGATTTTTGATGCCAATAATTAATTTTATAGAACTAATTGTAGGATGGTTAGACTTATACACTTTAATCACGCATTTTCCTCATCACTTAAGTCAATATTTGAAATATTAGTGAAAATTACAGATTGATTTTCATCATTGACATCATGGAACTTTTCCATAGGCATTTTAAAAACTCCCAATTAATTCTGATCTTAATGCGGTTGTTCTCCTCACGGATATGATATAAGGCTGTCCACAACTCATTCATATTTGAACATGGCATATTAACTGTGGGTGTATGAGGAACTCATACTCAAACTTCACATGCTTCTTCCCAAAGTAATTCATGACTATTGCAGTAGAAAAGACCACTCATTCTTGAGCTGATTGCAAACAACTTTAGCATCATTAATGTTGGGATCTAAAGGATTCACAAATTCATCATCCAGTGCCCAATGTATAGTAACCTAAAAAATAGCACTGGAAGTGTAGCTTCTTGACATTTAACCTAATAAAAAAAATTGGAAAAAATGAAGATGTGATTTATAGTATAATGTTTCACAACATTTGATTATAAATTTAAATGGTTACATTTCATGAAATTTTTAGTTAACAACAATTTGACAAGTAAAATGGCAAATATTTAATAAAATCATTATCCTTTGTGTCACTGCAATCAGATATGTCATCCTCAATTTTTCTACTAATTCCTATGGATGACTCCATGCCTAGGGACAATGTATTTAAGTCATTTCTAGCATGAAATTTGTCTAGTCGATGATGCATTATTTTGAACTCTACTAATAAGTATTGTATCAATGCCTACACCTCTTCAACTAAACCCCTTGGTAAATTAGTAGAATGAGCCTTTGGAATCGATAGATCATGGTATCTATAATATGCTTTCATTTCACATCTTACTTCCCATAATCTTCCCCATTCTAGCATTGTGTTAACAACTACATTGCTAATTACCTCATAAATGTTTCTTAAATGTTTGCTAATGAAAATATGATTCGCATGACCTTGGTCAAGGCAAGAAAAGGTAGGAGCCATTTTAAATGGTCTTTTACGGCTATACCAAATTTCAACTAGGATCTTCATAACTGTCAACCATATTGCATATATAGCTAATTTTATAGTTGTAATGGCCTTATCTCTATTTTTTCCTTGAGCGATATGAATTGATAATAAAAATTAATGTATGATACAATTATTTACAAAATTTCATCTTAATACATCTTTATGAAATAATGCTATATGTTACAATATTTAATACAACTTACGTTGAACGTTGGCTAGTGTTTTGTCCTATTTAACCACATTTCCTACAACTTACATTTATAGTTTGTGTATTTTGTTAGTCCATCTCATTTTTTTTGAGATGTTCTAAGAGATGGGGGGGGGGGGGGGGGGGGTGAATTGGTTATTTTGAAGAAGTGATGATAAATTAAAAATTTAAAAACAAACAAAGTAAGGGAGGAGTAGAGTAGAGAATAATAATCTTGGTTTAGATTACCTTAATCCTATGTCCACTTCCTTAACAACTTGTTAAGGTTTCACTAATCTTGAGTTTTTATAAGCTCAACTCTAACTTGGTATTTTCACAAGCTCATACTGAACCTTTACAAGGTTTGAGTAACTTCCTCACAATACAAACAAGAGTTTTTCTAGGCTCACTCTAAAACCTAAGTGTTTCAAAGCTCAAACTCAAACTTATAATGGTGTTTAATGCTAACACCCAACATTGAAAGAATACAAATAGAAATTTTGATGCAAACAAATGAAAGTTGTTAATCTTGGCAATTACAATTAAAATCCTACTGAAAAATGAGGTTTCTTGTGGTATTTATAGCCTTCTAGTCTTGATATGGCCGTTAGAAGTGGGTGCCAACATGTTTGATTCTTGTCTCCCACTTTAATCACTTTTCATAGCAAGTTCATGGTCGGACTCCATTTGGTACGGTCGGCTCTGGCTCGACAAGGTAATATTGAGTACTGATCTGGTAGTACTCTCAAATTTTCTGATAAATGTTCTTCAATGGCTAATACATGTGACATCCATTAATTGAGTGAATAAGTAACGACTATAATTTTTGAATTTCGTTTCATTGGTACGATCTGAACATCCTTGGTCCGGTAGAACTGTTACTAGTATGCTAATATTTTTGGGAGTACCAGTGACCATGAACTCTACTGGAACTTTGTTGGATTTTTAGCTCTGCTAGGTCTAATCATACTGCTAGGTCACATCTCACATAGGGATGGTGAGATATGCCATGGCATGCCTATAACGCCCAGTTCATTGTAACTGGCCTCCTTTTCAGGTATAAATATTATTGAATTTTTATATTATATGATATTACCCATACTACAAGCAATGAAATAAATAAACATCCATCAATCCATAAACTAAAAAAATAATAAAATGGGCACCCATATAAGATGGAAACATGCCCTTACAATGTCCAAATCCAAAAATACAAATAAAATGGCAACTAAGAGAGGGGGGGGGGGGGGAGTGAATTGGTTATTTTGAAGAAGTGATGATAAATTAAAAATTTAAAAACAAACAAAGTAAGAGAGGAGTAAAGTAGAGAATAATAATCATAAAGAGTTTATAGTGGTTCAGATTACCTCAATCCTATGTCCACTTTCTTAACAACTTGTTAAGGTTTCACTAATCTTGAGTTTTTCAAGCTCAACTCTAACTTGGTATATTCACAAGCTCATACTGAACCTTTACAAGGTTTGAGTAACTTCCTCACAACACAAACAAGAGTTTTTCCATGTTTTCTCTAAAACCTAAGTGTTTCAAAGCTCACACTCAAACTTATAATGGTGTTTAATGCTGACACCCAACTTTGAAAGAATACAAATAGAAATTTTGATGCAAACAAATGAAAGTTGTTAATCTTGGCAATTACAATTAAAATCCTACTGAAAAATGAGGTTTCTTGTGGTATTTATAGCCTTCTAGTCTTGATATGGCCGTTATAAGTGGGTGCCAACATGTTTGATTCTTGTCTCCCGCTTTAATCACTTTTCATAGCAAGTTCATGGTCGGACTCCATTTGGTACGGTCAGCTCTGGCTCGGCAAGGTCATAATGAGTACTGATCCGGTAGTGCTCTCAAGTTTTCTGATAAAAGTTCTTCAATGGCTAGTACATGTGGCATCAATTAATTGAGTGAATAAGTAACGACTATAATTTTTGAATTCCATTTCACTAGTACGGTTTGAACTTCCTTAGTCCGATCAGACTGTTACTAGTATGCTAATATTTTTGGGAGTACTAGTGACCATGAACTCTATTGGAACTTTGTTGGATTTTTAGCTCTGCTCGGTCTAATTAGACTGTATCCGGTCCGGTCGTACCAGGTGTAGTATGCTAAAGTTTTTGGAGTACCAGTGACCATGAGCTCTACTGGAGGTTTTGAGGTTTTAGCTCGGGCTCGGTATGACTGGGATAAAACATGGTCCAATCATGACACATGGTCTGTTCACAATATAGGAGTGACATTGGGCATGAGCTTGTCTAGATGTTTTAGCTCGAGCTCGGTCCACATGTATTGGGCCCAAAAGACTATATATAATATTCAAGTTTCAGAGGTAATATTTTGGACTATTTTTGACATCCAGTGTCTAGCCCGAAGAAAAATAATAATGACGCCTAGCGTCTAGCCCGAAGGCCAAATAAATAATGGTGGCAAATTAAATATCAGTGACGCCCAACGTCTAGCCCGAAGGCAATCATAGGCATGCTGCCAAACATAAAACTCCAAAAAATGATATTATATACAGTTTCACACATAAACTATATAAGTTCACATTTTTTCATACTTTGGCAATTATGTCAATTTTCATTCTTTTTTCAATTTTCATCTTTTTATTACATTTCTAACTATAAAATTCATAATCCATACCAATTTCATAATGTAACCAATATAAGGTTACACTTTGGTATATAACATTTTTACATACAATCACAATCCATAATGTCATTAGCCATTCTAAAATGTCTTAATGTCCATATATTATGCAATTCATGCCTTTAAACCTGTAGTTAGGCACTTTACATGTGAGTTCACACATCAAAGTGGCAAAGCTTCCATAACAAAATACAATATAATATGCCATTTACCATATATTATAATACAATTTTATCAAAGTATGTGCTAACCTTGGTTTAAGCTACTTCCAAGCTAAAAATCACCACTTTCCCTTCACTTCTCTCAAGTGTCCTTCACCACTTGGTATGGACAACTTTCCCCTAATCAATTCCTAATCAAAATGTAAGTTTATATTATGTCTTAGAATCACATTTCTACACATTCCAACTAATAAAAATCAATTTAGTACATTTCCCTCAAATTTTCAAAATTTAAACCTAACTTTCTTTAATTTTAAATATCCATTCCACTCCATTTTAATTGATATTATAAGTTCATTCTTCTCATTAAAAATTATTTAATAGCATCATTTAAATAATAAATTCAAATAAACACCAATTCTTGATTATTACTATTTCAAAACCCTAACTTCCTTACTACGTCTTCCAAACTCCATCTTTACTTAACTAAATCAACTATTTAACCATATAATCTTTGTCTCCTCATCAAAATAACACTTTCTATATCCATAAAAAAAAAATTAAAACACACCCCATCAAAAATTCAAATATTACATAATCACATCTTCTAACTTAACTTAAAAATCAAAGAATAAAACTTACCAATTCGTTGGAAAATCACCAAAACTCCTTTTAATTCTTGAAAATCCACTCAAAATTTGGTGTTTGGAAGAGAAGAAAACCTCCCTCTTGCTTCCATGGAGGTTCGGCCAAAGTTAGGGAGAGAGGAAGAAGATGGTGTTTAATGTTTTAACTTTTTCTTTCTTTTCTTCTTTTATAAATATTTACAATTAATTATTTTTATTTATTTATCTATTTATTTTAAAAATTATATTTTCCATCTTCCATTTAAAATTATTTAAATTTTAAAATTTTTAACCTTAACTTAAATTTTTTATAATTTACCATTTTACCCTTTTGCTTAACTATGCAAATTTTGACTTTTATGTTTGACATTTATCTAACATCTATATCACATATACACTTCATATTTCTCACTTCCAAATCTTCATTTAACATTCCAACTTATAAATTTTTGTTTAATTTAATTTAATTTAATCATAATATGTTACAACTCTCTCCTCCTTAATTAATTTTGTCCTCGAAATTATCTGGTATCAACTCTGAAAGAGTTGAGAATACTAGCTCCGCATAACCTGCTCACTCTCCCATGTCGCCTTCTCGATTGAATGATTTCTCTGTAAAAGCTTAACCAATGGAACCTTCTTATTCCTTAACTCTTTTACCTCCCTTGCTAAAATAGCCACTAGCTCTTCTTCGCAGGTCAAATTTGGACTCACATC
The DNA here is from genome assembly GCA_947685225.1 of Garcia nutans. Classification (NCBI taxonomy): domain Eukaryota; kingdom Viridiplantae; phylum Streptophyta; class Magnoliopsida; order Malpighiales; family Euphorbiaceae; genus Garcia; species Garcia nutans. The sequence goes on along the minus strand of CANTUV010000007.1, from coordinate 20,543,218 downwards.
AATCGTCTCAACTAATAAGATATGTGATGGATCTGATCTGTACCTCAAAAGCATCAAGACATGGAAGACATTGTGTATCTTGTCTAACTAGGGTGGCAAAGCTAGTCTATAAGCTACCAGTCTCACTCTTTCTAGTACCTCATACGGACCAATGAAATGAGGACTTAACTTTGCCTTCCATCCAAATCTCAAAATCTTCTTCCAAGGAGACACTTTTAGGAATACCTTACCCCCCACACTAAACTCTTTATCTTTTCTCTTCAAATCTATGTATGATTTATGTCAGTCTATAGCTGCTTTCAAATGATCCTAAATTATTTTCACTTTCTCTTTTGTCTCTTTAATTAAGTCGGGACCTACCAATTTACCTTATCCAACTTCATCCCAACATAATGGTGTCCTACATTTCCTACCATACAAAGCCTCATAAGGACCCATTCTAATACTAAACTAGAAGCTATTATTGTATGCAAACTCGACCAAAGATAAGTGCCTATCCCAACTCCCAGTAAACTCGATAACACAGCTCCTCAACATATCTTCTAAGACCCGTATTACTCTCTCTGACTGTCCATCTGTCTGTGGATGGAAAGTAGTACTGAAATGTAACCAAGAACCCAAGGCATCCTGCAAACTCTTTCAAAATCTGCATGTAAATCTTGAATCTCGATCAGACACAATACAAACTGGACTCCTTGCAATCTTACCACCTCATTAATGTACAATTTAGCTAGCCTATCCAGTGAGTAATCCACCTTAACTAGAAGAAAATGAGCTGATTTTGTTAATCTATCTACTATTACCCATATTGCATCATGTTTCCTCTGGGTTAAAGGTAGTCTAGTCATAAAATTCATGGTCACTCATTTCCATTTCCACTCAGGAATTGATAAGGGCTGTAGCAACTCTGAAGGAACTTGGTGCTCAGCTTTCACTCTTTGACAAGTGAGTCATCGAGATACAAATTTTGCTATGTCCTTTTTAATCCCTATCCACCAATAGTATAGCTTCAAGTCTTGATACATCTTGGTACTTCCAGGGTGTATAGCATAAGATGATTGATGTGCCTCCTCTAAAATTCTCTTTTTTAATTTTATATCATCAGAAATGCACAGTCTATCTTTGTACCACACACTACCATTATCTCTCACATAAAAATTCCTGCTCTCTCCCTTTTTTGCAGTCTTCCAAAATCTTCTGAATTCTTACATCAGTCTTTTATGCTTCTTTAATTTGATCAACCGACAATGGTCTCATCTGCAATTGAGCTATAAGAGCACCATCATCACAAACTCAAATTTGGCATGCAATGCTCTCAATTCAACAAGCAACACGAGAGCATATGCAGTGAACCCCCTGCCACTGACTTTCGACTCAAGGCATCTGCAACTACATTAGCCTTGCATGGATGGTAATCAATTAAACAGTCATAATTCTTTATTAATTTCAACCATTGCCTTTTCCAAAGATTCGACTCTTTCTAAATACCCAGATACTTCAAACTCTTATGATCTTTGTAAATAAAATATTTCTCTCCATATAAATGATGTCTCCAAATCTTCAATGCAAAAATAATGGCCCGCCAACTCCAAATCATGAGTCAGATAATTCAACTCACGAGGCTTCATTTGTCTGGAGGCATAAGCAATTACTCTACCCTCCTACATCAAAATACAACCTAAACCATTTTGTGAAGTATCACTATATATCACATATGATTTACCCTCTACAAGCAGAGTAAGTATTGGAGCTTGAGTCAATATTTCTCTCAACTACTCAAAGCTCGCCTGACAATGATTAGTCCATAAAAACTTCACATCCTTCTGAAGTAAGCCGGTAAGTGGCAAAGCTATCATGGAAAATCCCTTTGCAAACTGACGATAATAACTAGCCAACCCCAGAAAACTTCTGATCTCAGTCACATTCTTCGGTGGACTCTAATTTAAAATTTCCTCAGCTTTACTCGGATCAACTCTAATACCTTTTGCTTGAACAACATGTCCCAGAAAAGTCACCTGATACAACCAAAACTCACATTTAGATAACTTGGCATACAATTATTTCTCCCTCAATGTTTGCAATACAATTCGTAGATGTATGTCATGCTCTTCTTTACTACGAGAGTACACCAAATTATCATCAATGAACACTACCACAAACTGGTCCAAGTATGTCCTGAGCACCCTAAACCCTAGATTGTTTTTCCTAAAACCCTAAAAAATCCTAATTTCATCCAAAAATCCTAATTTTAAATCAAAACCTTAATTTTATCCAAAAACCATAATTTCCAAATTAAAATCTTAAAAACCTTAATTTTACTTTCAAAAGCCTGAAGTCCCTAATTTTCATCCAAAAATCCTAATTTAATCATAAAAATCCTAAAACCCTCTCCTCTATAAACCCTAATTTAAGATGTAAACCCTAAATTTGTATATTTGTTGCTTTATTTAAGATTAAAATTTATTTATGATTATTTTATATCTTGATGTATGATTTATTAATATTTTATTTTTTTATGAATGATTTGCTTATGGTGAGTGTTTGAATGATTTAATTTTATTTGGTTAATTATTTAGTGCTTCAAAGATGTAAGAGGCATGTTTTTACTTTGTGGGAACCTCATTAGTGAAGTTTAATGTAATTTAATTTATTTTGAGTTTTGGATTAATGTAAAAGGCATGTTTCCACCAAATCGTGGGTATTCTATTTTATTTAGTTTTGGACATTAGACAATTGTTGCAAAGGTATGTTTTCATCCTTGGATGGGTGTCTATTTTGGTTGCCTTATTTTAATAAAGGTGATGGATGATTATTTATTTTGATAATTACATGTAATATGGATGATATTTCAATAAGTTAAGAATTTAATAATATTTAGACCTAAAAATGAGGCTAGTTCTAATGAACCGGGCATTATGGGGGTGCTGGGTCATTCTCACATTCCCCATACGTATCCAACTTTCCGAACCCATTACGCGGTTGAAAATTCCTTGGGAATTGAGTCATCCACCCCTTTATATTTTCCTGGATCATCTTGGTGGCAACTCCATTTTCTCTGGGTTTAGGCCCGTGTTCTCTAAGGCCCTGAGTCTAACAGTGCCAAAATCGCAGGAACCATTCCACATGAGAGTGGGAGTGAAAATCTCCACTCACAGTGGTGACTCCACTGTGGATAAGAGAAGTTGATTTCATTGGTCTTTATATTATTTTATTCTTTCTTATTATGATATTGTCCACTGCATCATTTAGATTTCATTGTGTAAATGAGTTAGGACGTCCGTGTAACCCGTGTTGTATTATGTAAGGGATACCATGTTTTCACTCAAGGTATGGAGATTGAGCATGACATAACAACTCATAGCCTTGTATCTTTTGTTATATACTTGTGATGAGAGCCTAAAACTTTTCAACCCAAAGACTAAAGCTTATGTAATTGGCCTAGTAACTTTTTGTAGACCCTTAATTTTTGACCCAGTCCGGTCCAATATGTTTTATTTAGTCCAAAATGATTTTTGTTGTCTAATTGGTCCAAAATAATTTTTACTTTAGTATCTAATTTTTATTAATAAAAAATAAAAATAAACAAATAAAAGTCAAAAAAATAAAAATTGGCGTCGGAAAAATCAGCGACAAAAAAATCGTCGAGCGGGCCCGTGGGCATTTCGCCCGCAGAAGCTGCCTGCAGGCGAAGGCACAAGCCATTTCGCTCGCAGATTTTTTCTACGGGCAGCCATTTCGCTCGCAGGATTTTCCTACTAGCGAAATGGCACACGTCCGCAGAAACCTGCAGGAAAATTCTGAGGGTGAAATGGTCGCCCGCAGGAATTTTCTGCCGGTGACTCCCGCTTAGATTTTTTTGCCAGCGCATTTTTTCCTGCCGCAATTTTTTTCGGCTGCGCAATTTTTCTGAAGCAAATTTTTAGAAACCTAATTCAATTAGGTTTCGGTTTCCTTTTCTTATCAATATTAATTTCTGTGATTAATTAGGAATAAACCATATAAAACCTCTATAAATAAGGACCAAAGGCAATCAAATTAAAGGAGGCCGAAAATAAAAAAAAATTGGACAGTAGCTTGAAAATGTTGAAACCAAATCAGTGAAGGAAAAGGAGCAATTCAATTTATTTTTTCTGGAATAGCAGGGACACGATTGAACCAATTCAAAAGGCAGTAACTTTTTTTGTTTTAATTAATCCAAGAAAAATAAATTTTGGAGGAATCATCAAAAGGAGGTATGTATTAAATTCTTTGGTTTTTTTTTCACAGTAGCATAATCATCCTTTGGTTTCTTTTAATTCAAAAATTTTAGGACCTCAATTCACTTTTTCTAAGGATTAAAATTCTTAAATCGTGGCTTTATTTTCTCAAAGCTTAAAGCTATTAGATTTATTTCTTCAAAACTCCAAAACCAAAATTTGTTTTCCAAATTTCCAAAACTCAAAATTGTGTTCTGATACTTTCCCAAAAGCTTTAAAAATATCTTTTTTTGCTTTATAAACTTTAAGTCATTGGTTTATTTTCATAAAATTCCATAAAATCTTCAATTGCTTTTTCCAAATCCTAAAAATCATGCATCACCGAAATCCTAAATTCTAAAACACTAAACCCAAATTAAACTTCTAAACCTAAATTAGTAAACTTTAACCCCTTTAAAACCTTAAACCCTAACTTTTTCTAAACCTTAATCCTTTAAAATATTAAAAACCATAAAAACATAAATATTTTAAATTTACACAGTAAGCTTGAAATCACCATTTAAAACCATGAATCAAAAGTATTTTAAAGTGTCTAAAACCCTAGCTTCATGATTTCACCATTCAAACCTTAATTTGTTTAAATCAAAGAGTCTTGCCAACCTTTTAAAACATAAAACCATAATATATTTTAATTCCATAAAAAAGTCACAGTAGCCTAATTTTATGGATTCCAAAACCTTAACACATGAGATAAAGAACCCTAAATGGAAACAGTAGCTATAATTTGAATTTTTATTTACTTTATTCAATTCCATAATTGATCATGCTTGGTTTTATTTCTTATGCTTTAATTTATTTAAATTCAATGCTTGGTTTATTTTATTTATCATGGATGGATGTTTACTTTTTATTGATATTTGGCACCTTTGATGAATGATTTATTTATTATGAATGGTTATTTACTTTTATCAATTTATTTAGATTTCCAAATGTTGTAAGAGATATGTTTCCACTTGGTGGGTACCTCATTAGTTTAATATCATGTAATTTAATTTGCTTTTCTATTTTAGAACCAAAGTAAAGGGCATGTTTCTACCTTTCGGTGGGTGTCCTATTTAGGCATGTGATGTAAGGACATGTTTCCATTTTTGGATGGGTGTCCGTTTATTTGCTTTGTTTGGACATTGCTTTGATTTTAATATAATGATGCTTTCTTTTAATTATTGTGTGTAATATGAATAATATTATTATACTTAAGAATTTTATAATATTAAGACCTGTAAAGGAGGTCGGTTCCAATGAACCGGGCATTGTGGGGGGTGCTGGGCCATTTCTCACCTTCCCCACATGTATCCAACTTTTCGAACCCATTAAGGGGTTGGGGATTCCTTAGAAATTGAGTCATCCACCCCTTTCTTTTTCCCTGCCCGTCCGGGAGGCGACTCCATTTTCTCCGGACCTAGGCCCGTGTTCTCTAAGGCCCTGAGCCTAACAGTGCCGAAGTTTTAAGAACCATTCCACCAGGAGTGGGGACGAAAATCCCCGCTCACAGTGGTGACTCCATTGGGGATAAGAGAAGTTGATTCCGTTGGTCTTTATATTATTCTATTCTTTCTTATAATGATATTATCCATTGCATCATCTTATATTGCATTGTGTGCATGAGTTAGGACGCCCGTGTTACCCGTGTTATGTTATGTAAGGGATACCATACTTTCACTCAAGGTATGGAGATTGAGCATGGCATAACCACTCATAACCTCGTACCGTTTGGTATATACTTGCTATGGGAACCTAAGCCTTTTTACCCAAAGACTAAAGCTCATGTAATTGGATTAGTTACTTTCCTTAGGTTTTACCCCAAATGCATGTTGTTTGACTATGGTTAGTTTATCTTAGTTTAAATCACGGCTTATTTGGTTTGTTCTTTTTCTAATATGACCTAAGTATATTGTAAGCTCAAAACAAACTTTTTTTAAAATCCAAGAGACCAAAGCTATTTTCAAAACTTTTCAAGATGGTCTTTGGACATAAAACTTTTCTAAAAACAAATCAAAAATTCTTTGTCCCATGGCCCAAATACTAAGCCCAAAATCCATTTTTCTAAAATCTTTTTACAATGGGCTTAGAAATAAAATTATTTTCATCCAACCTTTTCTTATAAAGAGCTTGCAAAATATTTAGGTCAATTAAGAAATACCAAAAATCAATTGTGGGCCTAGTTTACACTAAGAATAAATTAACCATGGGCTTGTTTTTGGCATGAATCATTAGTTACCTTTTTCAAGTGAGAAATCTATTTATAATAAACCTCTTAATTTCGTTTTAATCCAATATAGCATAAAAGCTACTATAGTTGGTTGAATGGAGTAAAACCTAATTAATAGGAATTATCATGGATTGATTTCCATTTTTGAAAATATAACTATTGGTTGAAACGTCCGAGGGAATTATTCGAAAGCAAGATACCCCATGTTGGTATTTTGTTAACCATATACCTAGGAAAAGGGACTCGCCATTCGTGTGTGGATGTTATAAGGTTGGAAGGAATGTCCTATTTTTCCTTGTTTGTTGATTATTTTGTGCATACATGCATACATGCATACATTTTCATCTCATATCATTGATCCTCTCTGGCTCACAACCCTGGATTATGATAGTTCTAAAGCTTACAACAATCCGACCTACACCGGAGATGAAGTATCTAGCAACGACTCAAACACTTGCTCACCAAAAATAATGGAGCTCGAACAAATTCAAAGGATGGTGGATGAGGCCCTCAATGCCAAGATGGAAGAAATCAAAGAGGCCCTAACTGAGACCATGAAGAACCAGTTGACTACAATCTTAGAGAACCATGCTGAGGCATCTGCTAGCACTAATAAACCAAAGGACAAAGGGAAGACCAAAGTTAGTGAAGTGGATTTTGATGATGAAAAGGTGATCATTAATGATGATGATGATTGGGCTCAATACTACCAAGATGTTCAAGAGAAGAAGAAAGAATCGAAGGTTGCTGAGAAAGCAACTATTGAAAAGACCGAGACATCCGATGTTGAAAAGATGATTGCTGATTTAGAAAAGAAATTTGAGAAGAAGCTGAAAACTGAAGAGATGTCTAAGATTGACAAACTATTTGAACAAGATGAAGAGGTCCCTTATAAATTTAAGATGCCTTCCTTTGCTAAGTACAATGGCACCGAAAATCCTCATCTTCATGTGAAGCAGTACATCACTGCCATGCAGTCTGCCCGAGCTACTAAAGCTTAAACCCTAAGGTACTTTATGCTCTCATTGGACCCTGTTGTCCAAAATTGGTTCAATACCTTAGATGATGGAACACAAAAGAGTTGGGATCTACTTTACAAAGCCTTCATCCAACAATATGGATATAATGTTGAGTTAGAAGTTACCTTAATGGAAGTGGAGTCCATAAGGCAAAGGCCAAATGAGAATTTTGTGGACTATGTGAAGCGATGGAGAAACAAGGCCGCTTTGCTCAAGAAAAGACTCGATGAATCTAATGAAATAAGGATGATCGTGAGAGGTGTCTTGCCCAATCTCCATGAAAGGATGTCTCACACCGGATTTCAAAGATCTTCTCCAAGCTGGTCTGCAAATTGAAGAGTGGGAAAGAGAGAAGAATCACTTTTCAATAAGAAGGAATGAGAAAGGGAATTACCAACCTAGTAATCAAAGCACGTAAAAAGAAGTTGATATTAATGTAACCGGTCAAGGAAATAAAAGACAATTTTCAGATCTGGGGAAGCCTCTATCTTGGGTTTTTAGCAAGCTGCAAAAGAAAGGGTTATTACAACCGTTAGCTCCTTGACCTTTACATAATCCATTGCCACCAAACTTCAATGCCGAGGCCTTCTGTCAATTTCATCAAATGCAAGGACATGAAATAGATAAATGTGCTCATCTAAGGCATGAGATCCAAGACCTAATCGATAGTGGCAAGCTACCCGAGCAGGATAAGCCCAATACCAAAGACAATACTTTGCCTAAATTTGGAAGAGTGCCACCACTAGCAACCTTTATGGTGGAAAAAGGATTGGAAGAAGATTTTGTTTTATCCTCTTTTTAAGATGGGAATGTTGAAGATGCGAAAGGAAAAGAAGCCTAACTCAATGAACTTTTCTTAGCTTGAATGTTGCTTTTCAATTTTACTTTATTTAATATTTTATTGGAACAATCTTGTTTTTCAAATTTAAATTTGTTTGAATAAATCACTTTTATAAAAAAAATTTGTTGGTCTTTGTTCATTTTGGTGCTCAACCGATGAGGAATCTAGCTTGATAATTCATGAATTAATATATCTAGGCATCATGACTTGAATGACTTTACTAGGTGGGGGAATTGCTCTATAGCATTGAGTTGTGTATGCTTACTTAAAGAGGGATCCTGCATAATTACCTTTGTTTAGGTCCTAGTCAATCTTAGAACATGCTTTGACAAGCTTTCGAGGCGAAATTGAACTCTACTTATTTAAGAGAGAAATGATCTAGGCATTGTTTGGTTAGCCAACAACTAGTATCCACCTTATTAAATATCAATCCCTAGTTGTCCATTTGAGCCTTCATAAAATTTTAGCTTTCTTTTCATTGGCTTACAAACCCCAACAACCTACCCTGATCTGTTGTGATACTTTTGACAAGTCTTATGATCAATAAGGTGAAGAGGCAAGAAGATCAAGGAATGGAATGCATAGCCAAGACTGTAAAAATAGTTGGTGTTATCAAGACCATAAGGGTAGTTGAAGTTCACCTAATATCTCCAATACATCAAGACAACATCAGAGTAACAAATGATTTATCCCTGTTAAAAAAGAGTTATGTCTCTCCCCACTCATCCATTATTGGAAGCCCAAGTCAGTACAAACAAGACAACTCTTTTAGAGCTAGAACTAAACAAAAAAAAACAAACAAAAAGAGAAGAGAAAAAAGAAGAAAAAGAAAAGAAAAAAGGACAAAAGAAAAGAAAAGAAAAAGAAAAAGAGAAAAAAAAAGAAAAAAGAAAGAAAGAAAGAAAGAAAGATAAAACCTAAAAAAGCGGTTCAGAAAGCCAACTGAGTTCTCTTTTACCTAAAGTAGCAAAAAGCTTCCATTTGGGTCATAAGGATATTTTGACTTGAATTAACCCAACCAAAGATTCAATCAAAATTGGAGAAAAAAGGAGGAAGACCATCCAGTTCTTGAAAGTTCTATATTTGACAGTCCTACAAGAAAGAGGGACAAAATGATAAAAGAAAGGGAAGAGTAAGGAAAGAGAAAGAAGAGGGAAGAGTAAGAAAAATAAAGAGGAAAGAAAAGGAAAAAAAAAGAAAAGAAATGAATTTGGGTACCAAACTTTATGCAAGGGCAAAGACTGTCCTAATCAAGATCCAGATTAATGCCAAGAAGATAGAAAGAATTTAGAGTCTAGCAAGATTGCTCCCAACTGCCTAAAGTTCCAACAAGAAATTTTTAGTGTGAAGGTTTGTTCTTGTGTCACACCAGCTCCAATCTCAAAATGGTCTTAACTTTAACCCATGTCGCTCATAGAACCCATTTCAAGCCTATCAAAGACCTGTTGATCTCTCTTGGTAGGTAGAGTCTATCAGTGGAGATAGTTTGGATAAGCATGCATATGAGATAGACAATATTTAAACTCAAATGAGACCTTTGGCCAAGTAATATGTATGTACCTATCTGAAGTGCAACAATTCTTGCTTAAATAGAAATGATTCCCGAGTTTGGTACGGTAGCTAGGGTTGTCATGTTATAGATATGTTAATTTGGAAAAATCAAGTCCTGAGGTACATTGACATTAATTTGGCAAAGCCAACATTTGATTTCAAAAGTAAAATTCAAAAGAAAAAAAAGAGTGTTTTGTCATACAAAGCCTTCAAGTTAAGAGAAGTATGTTGAACCTCCAAAGGACACATTGGGCAAAGGAAATGATTATTGTCAAGGTCATGAAGAAGCTATCAACTGACATGCTAAAACATTGTTCGAAATAGATGAATCCCTGACTCTGTTGCTTGGGGCCTCCATTATTCATGTTTTTAATATCTCAAAGATAAAAAGGGGAAGCACTCTTTTATTCCAACGCAAGACCTGAACGAGCATCAAAATGGAACCAATGAGAACACTTCTGCAACTTGAACAGCAAAAACCTTGCGAAGTAAAGAATCAAAAGAAGATATCAAATCATGGGGGGCACAGAAAGCCCATTGCTTGAGAAAGCTCCAGTAATCTTGCAAAGAGAAGAAATACGTGCTTGTGCGAAGAACTAGACAACAACAACATCAATCAGAGTCCACATAGAAAAATCATGGATTTGAGCCTACACAGGGGGGCAAAGTTTCTCCTTTTCAATTTTTTGAGTTTATATATAAAACATTTTCAAACTCACTCGCAAATATCTCGCCAAGTAGGGGGAAAAGGAGAGGATATGAAGGCTAGCTAAAAAATGCTGAATTTTTTGCAAAAGTGCAAAGGAAGAACAAAAAGAATGGAATAAAAAAGAAAATTAGAATTCTCAAAAGAATGAAGAGGCAAAAGACAAAAGATCAATCCAGCTAAAAGAGCTGAGGCAAGGGTGAAGACCCAATCTCAAAGGATAAAGATCAATTTTTCAAGGGTAAAGACCCGATGTCAAAAAATGAAGATCCATTTACAAGGGTAAAGACCCGATCTCAATGGATGAAGATCCATTTACAAGGGTAAAGACCCGAGCTCAATGGATGAAGATCCATTTTTAAGGGTGAAGACCCGAAGTCTAAAGGATGAAGATCCATTTTCAAGGGTGAAGACCTGATCTCAAAGAAGGAAGATCCATTTTCAAAGGTAAAAGATCTGTTTTGAGGCAAAAGAACCAAAATGCATAGAACGGCCGGAGCAGTTAGACTTCTCACCTAAAAGGTTAGTCAAACTCATTCTTGGATCCAAGTACCCAATCTTGGGTCCAAATACTCAAATCAAATTCAAATCTCGGGTCCAAGTACCCAATCTCGGGTCCAAGTACCCAAATCCGATTCAGGATCGAGTATCCAAATTCAGTTAGGACCGAGTATCTGAAACCAGTTAGGATCGAGTATCCTAATCCAGTTTAGGATCGAGTATCCAAAGCCAATTTAGGATCGAGTATCCAAATCCAGTTAGGATTGAGTGTATGAATCCAGTTAGGATCGAGTATCCCAATCCAATTTAGGATCGAGTATCCAAAGCCAATTTAGGATCGAGTATCCAAATTAAGTTTAGGATCGAGTATCCGAATCCAGTTAGGATCGAGTATCCCAATCCAGTTTAGGATCGAGTATCCAAACCTTATTTAGGACTGTGTGAGTATCCGAACTTAAATTTTTCTTTAGGTCCAGAACCTAGAATTATCTTTGAGTCCAGAACTTGAACCAGGTCCAGAACTCAAATTTTTCTTTAGGTTCAGAACCTAGAATTATCCTTGAGTCCAGAACTCGAACCGGGGCCCAGAACCCAAATTTTTCTTAGATCTAGAACCTAGAATTTATCCTTGAGTCCAAAACTCAAACCGGGTCCAGAACCCAAAACCTCAACCATCTCAAAAATTAAGACTTATTGTTTTTCATTCTCTTTCACTAAAGTTTCAGATAATTCAAGCAGGGGGCAAACTGTAGACCCTTAATTTTTGACCCAGTCCAATCCAATATGTTTTATTTAATCCAAAATAAATTTTGTTGTCTATTTGGTCCAAAATAATTTTTGCTTAAGTATCTAATTTTTATTAATAAAAAATAAAAATAAACAAATAAAATTCAAAAAAATAAAAATCGGCGACAAAAAAATCATCGCGCGGGCCCGTGGGCATTTCGCCTGCAGAAGCTGCATGGGAGCGAAATCGCAGGATTTTCCTGTGAGCGAAATGGCACATGCCATTTTGCCCGCAGGAAAATCCTGCGGGCGAAATGGTCGCCCGCAGAAATTTCAAGCGGGCGACGCCCGCTCCTCGCCTGCTGCCGCAGTTGGCTGCGGCAGATTTTTTTGCCAGCGCATTTTTTCCTGCGGCAATTTTTTTCGGCAGCCCAATTTTTTGACGCAAATTTTTCGAAACCTAATTCAATTAGGTTTCAGTTTCCTTTTCTTATCAATATTATTTTCCATGATTAATTAGGAATAAACTATATGAAACCTCTATAAATAAGGACCAAAGGCAATCAAATTAAAGGAGTCCGAAAATAAAAAAAAATTGGACAGTAGCTTGAAAAAGTTGAAACCAAATCAGTGAAGGAAAAGGAGCAATTTAATTTATTTTTTCTAGAATAGCAGGGACACGATTGAAGCAATTCAAAAGGCAGCAACTTTTTTTGTTTTAATTCATGCAAGAAAAACAATTTTTGGAGGAATCATCAAAAGGAGGTATGTATTAAATTCTTTGGTTTTTTTTTTCACAGTAGCATAATCATCCTTTGGTTTCTTTTAATTCAAAAATTTTAGGACCTCAATTCACTTTTTCTAAGGATTAAAATTCTTAAATCGTGGCTTTATTTTCTAAAAGCTTAAAGCTATTAGATTTATTTCTTCAGAACTCCAAAACCAAAATTTGTTTTCCGAATTTCCAAAACTCAATTGTGTTCTGATACTTTCCCAAAAGCTTTAAAAATATCTTTTTTTGCTTTATAAACTTTAAGTCGTTGGTTTATTTTCATAAAATTCCATAAAATCTTCAATTGCATTTTCCAAATCCTAAAAATCATGCATCACCTAAATCCTAAATTCTAAAATACTAAACCCAAATTAAACTTCTAAACCTAAATTAGTAAACTTTAACCCTTTTAAAACCATAAACCCTAACTTTTTCTAAACCTTAATCCTTTAAAACATTAAAAACCATAAAAACATAAATATTTTAAATTTACACAGTAAGCTTGAAATCACCATTTAAAACCATGAACCAAAAGTATTTTAAAGTGTCTAAAACCCTAGCTTCATGATTTCACCATTCAAACCTTAATTTGTTTAAATCAAAGAGTCTTGCCAACCTTTTAAACCATAAAACCACAATATATTTTAATTCCATAAAAAAGTCACAGTAGCCTAATTTTATGGATTCCAAAACCTTAACACATGAGATAAAGAACCCTAAATGGAAACAGTAGCTATAATTTGAATTTTTATTTACTTTATTCAATTCCATAATTGATCATGCTTGGTTTTATTTCTTATGCTTTAATTTATTTAAATTCAATGCTTGGTTTATTTTATTTATCATGGATGGATGTTTACTTTTTATTGATATTTGGTACCGTTGATGAATGATTTATTTATTATGAATGGTTATTTACTTTTATCAATTTATTTAGATTTCCAAATGTTGTAAGAGGTATGTTTCCACTTGGTGGGTACCTTATTAGTTAAATATCATGTAATTTAATTTGCTTTTATATTTTAGAACCAATGTAAAGGGCATTTTTCTACCTTTCGGTGGGTGTCCTATTTAGGCATGTGATGTAAGGACATGTTTCCATCTTCGGATGGGTGTCCGTTTATTTGCTTTGTTTGGACATTGTTTTGATTTTAGTATAATGATGCTTTCTTTTAATTATTGTGTGTAATATGGATAATATTATTATACTTAAGAATTTTATAATATTAAGACTTGTAAAGGAGGCCGGTTCCAATGAACCGGGCATTGTGGAGATGCTGGGCCATTTCTCACTTCCCCACACGTACCCAAATTTCCGAACCCATTAAGGGGTTGAGGATTCCTTAGGAATCGAGTCATCCACCCCTTTCTTTTTTTCAGCCCGTCCGGGTGGCGACTCCATTTTCTTCGGACCTAGGTCCGTGTTCTCTAAGGCCCCGAGCCAAACAGTGCCGAAGTCGCAAGAACCATTCCACTGGGAGTGGGGGCAAAAATCCCCGCTCACACTTTCCTTAGATTTTTTTAACCAAATGTTTGTTGTTTGACTATAATTGATATATCTTGGTTTGAACTATGGCCTATTTGGTTTGTTCTTTTTCTAATATTACCTAATTATATTGTAAGCTCAAAATGGTTTTATTCCTTTAAAGCCAAAATCTCAAAAATATTTTTAAACTCTTTTTCGAGATGATCTTTGGATATGAAAACCTTTTAAGATGGGTCAAAAATCTTTTTCCACCTTATAGCCCAAACTTAAAGCCTAAAATTCATTTCTAAACAAACCTTTTTACAATGGGCTTTGAAAAATATTTTTCACTTCATTCAAATTATAGCTTTTCATAAACCTTCTTCTTAAATGAGCTTAACAACTATTTAGGTCAATTATAGAATACCAAAAATCAATTGTGGGACTAATTTATACTAAGAATTGTTAATCATGGGCTTATTTGTGGCATGAATCATTAGTTGTTTTTCCAAATAGGAAATATATTTATGATAAACCCCTTTAATTTTTTTAATCCATAATATAGCATAAAAGCTATTTTTAGTTGATCCAATGGATTAAGGCTAGATTAATGAGAATTATCATGGACTGATTTCTAAATTTGAGAATATAACTATTGGTTAAACCATCCGAGTGAATTTTTTGAAAATAAGATATCCCATATTGATATTTTGTTGACCATATACCTAGGAAAAAGGATTCACTATTCGTATGTGGAATTTATAAGGTTGGAAGGAACGTTCTAATTATCTTTATTTATCTATTACTTGCGCATCCATGCATACATACATACATGCATTGCATTCATGATATTGATCCTTTTTGGCTCACAGACCTAGAGTATGGTAGTTCAAGAGCTTACGATAATTCGACCTATGCCAGTGCCTTAGAATCCAATAATGACTCAGCCAGTTTCTCACCAAAAGCAATGGAACCTGAAAAGATTAAGAAGATGGTGGATGATGCAATCATCTCTAAGATGGAAGAAATTAAGAAGGCCCTAGCTGAGACCATGAAAAGCCAACTGGTTACATTATTGGGAAACACTGTTGAAGCATCTGCTAGTACTAAAAAGCAGAAAGACAAGGAAAGGCTAAGGTTAGTGAAGCAGCCTTTTATGACAATAAAATAATGATTAGTGTTGATGATTTGGCTCATAATGTCCAAGATTCTCAAGATAAGAAGAAAGGGCCAAAGGCTGTCAAAAAATCAATTATCAAAAGACTGAAACTTCAGATGTGGAGAAGATGATTGCGGTTTAGAGAAGAAGTTTGAAAAGAAGCTGAAGGCTGGAGAGGTGTAGGAAGTGGATAAACTGTTTGAACAAGATAAAGAAGTCTCTTACAAGTTCAAGATGCCTTCTTTTTCTAAGTATAATGGTACAGAAAATCCTCGCTTGCATGATAAGCAGTACATCAATGCCATGTAGTCTGCTCGAGCTACTAAAGCCCAAACTCTGAGGTATTTTATACTTTTTTTAGACCCTATTGCGAAGAATTAGTTTAATACTTTGGAAGAAAGTACCCAAAAAGAATTGGATATGTTGTACAAAATCTTCATTAAGTAATATGGGTATAATATCAAACTGGAAGTGACCCTGATGGAGGTCGAAACAATCAGACAAAAGCAAAATGAGAATTTTGTTGACTATGTGAAGAGGTGAAGGAATAGGGTTGCACTGCTTAAGAAGAGGCCAAACGAGTCTGACCAGATTGGGATGATAGTAAGAGGTGTCCTACCGAATATGCGTGAATGAATGTCTCATACTCTTATTAGGGATTTCAAAGATCTTCTCCAAGCTGGCTTGTAAATAGAAGAATGGGAAAGAGAAAAGAATCATTTTTCTGAAAGAAAGTGATAGGGAAAGTTATCAGTCTGGCGGTCAGGGTACACATAAGGCAGTGGATGTCAATGCAACAACTGGTCAAGAAATTAGAAGGCAATTTTTAGAATTGGGGAAACCTCTATCTTGGGTTTTCAATAAATTGCAGAAGAATGGGCTACTATAACCATTGGCCCCTCGACCTTTGTTGAATCCTCTACCATTAAACTTTGATGTCAAGACCTTTTTGTCAATTCCATCAAGTGCAGAGGCATGAGATAGATAGGTGTGTTCGCTTAAGGCATGAGATCTATGATTTGATTGACAGTGGAAAGCTGTCTAAGCCCGATAAGCCCAACACCAAGAATAATCCTCTGCCTAAATTCGAAAGGGCTCCGCCGCCTGCAACCTTCATGATCGAGTAAGGATTAGAGGAGTGCTTTGTCTTGTCATCTTGCCATGATATGGATGGAGAAGCTGTTGCGGATGACGAAGTGATGACTATCATTTATGATCCTTGCCCTTGATATGCCCAAGTAGAGAAAGCTTTTTCAACTTCAAATCAATAAAACTTCCCTTGGATTGTTTGGTTTTTATTTCATTTTATTTCTTTGGTGTTTTCTAGAATAATTATATTTTTCAAATTAAGATTATTTGAATAAATTACTTTCATTAAATTTTCATTGGTCTTTGTTCATTTTGGTGCTCAACCGATGACAAATCTAGTTTGATATTTATAAATTAGAATATCTATATATCATGATTTGAATGACTTTACTAGGTAAGGGAGTTGTTCTGTTGCATTGAGCTGTGTATGTTTACTTAGAGAGGGCTCCTACATAATTTTGAGTGTCTAGGTCCTAGTCAATCTTAGAGCATACTTTAACAAACTTTTGAGGCAAAATTGAACTCTGCTTATTTAAGGGAGAGATGATCTAGACAATTTTTGCTAAGCCAAGAACTAGTATTCGCCCTATTAACATCGATCCCTAGTTTGTCCCTTTGAGCCTTTATAAAATTTTAGCTTACTTTTCATTGGCTTGTAAACCTAATAACCTACCCTGATTTATTGTTATACTTTTTACAAGCCTAATGATCACCAAATTACCAAGAGGTAAGAAGATCAAAAAAAGGGATGCTTAATCAAGACTATGATGAAAAATTGAAGTTGACCCGAATTCAGGTCTGATGACATCAAGATTACAAAGGGTTCATACTCACAGAAGAAAACTTGTCCTACTCCATTCATTTGTAGTCAGAAGCATAAAATAGTACAACTCACTTAGAACTAGGACCCAAAAGTAAAAAAAAAAACAAAATAATAAAAAAAAGGGAAAAAGGAAAAAGGATAAGGAAAAAGAAAAAGAAAAAAAAAAAGAAAAGAAGAAAACATAAAAATTCATCCAAATTTCTGCAAAGGAGACCAAAATCTAAAGTCCTGACTTTTTACGATGCAAAATTTCAAGCTCTGTCTTGTCATGAAGAATGATTTCAAGCTTTATCTTTTTATGAAATAAAGATTTTACGATCTGTCTTTTCATGAAACAAGATAACTGTAATATCCCATATGATACCCTAAAATTTTAGAAATGCTAATCGTTGAAATTGAATTTAATGATTTTAAAGTGTATATATGATTACGTGGAAAGAAAGGAAAAGGGAAGTGTGTAAATGTTGTATTTATGAAGATATATACAACATATACAAGTCAACAAGTGAGTTGGTCAAATGATATATTTAATTATTTAAAATAGAAATTAAATGTGAGTGGTAGATGATATTTGATATTTATATTATTATATTAATTAAATACTTGGTGGAGATTAAGTGAAGATTTAAGTGGTTAAGAGTAGTGAAGATTTAAGAGTGTAGCTCCTGTTGAGGGTAGAGATGGAGCTAGGGTTGAGTTAGCTAGAGAGGCACCTACTCCTGTGCCAGAGAGACTAGCAGCTGATGAGATTCCGCCTGTGTGGTTACGGCATATGGTACAATTGTTGAGGCAGGCTCCAGTGCAGCAGCCGCCACTGCAACCTCAACCACAAGTACCGATGAGGCAATATGATAAATTGAGGAAGTTTGGAGCTGAGGACTTCTTTGGTACTACAGATCCTGCAGTAGCTGAGCAGTGGTTGGATAGAGTTCAGAGGTATTTATCCAGCTGCAAGCTACTCCTGAAGAGAAATTTGATTATGATAGATCACTTTTGCAGAGAGATGCTTATGATTGGTGGAAGGTAGTTGTTTTATTAGTTTTTGTTATAAGTTTTGTGTCTTGTTTATTAGGTTAATTATTGTTTTATTTAGGTATTTTGTTAGTTTTTATCGGTTTGTCTAGTGTTTTCTTTAATTGTGTAGTTTTAGTTTATTTTTAGTTTTATGTCATTTTTGATCTAGTTTTTAGTTTGTGTTTATGTTTTGTCGGTTATTGTTTATTTACTTCGTGTTTTAAGTTTGTTTTGAGTTTTGTGTTAGGTTAAAACAGGCAAGGAAACGAATTGAAGATAAAATGGGCAGTAGCTGACACAGGCAGAGGACACGGCCAAGTCACTGGCCGTGTCCCATACCAAGTTAAAAGGAAGAACAAGTCCCAGTAGCAGACACAAGCAAGGGACACGGCCAAGTCATGTGGCCGTGTCCCTCCAAAGAAGAGCAACACGGCCAAGTCACCATGACTTGGCCGTGTCCCACTTGTTACCAAAGGAAAGGGAGATCAACAATTACACAGAAGCGAACACAGGCAAGGGACACGGCCATGTCTCCTGGCCGTGTCCCTCCCAACTCACTCACACGGCCAAGTCAAGCTCCACTTGGCCGTGTCACTCAACAAAGAAGAAAAGAAGACCAAAAGCAACAGAGGAGGACACATGCAGGGGACACGGCCGTGTCACCTGGCCGTGTCCCTCCATCAAGCCCTCACACGGCCGTGTCCCTCATCACCTGGCCGTGTCCCTCATGTTCCAAGCCCGCATCGGATTTTTAACACGTACGACTCATATAAAATGAAAAGAAAGTTAGGGTTTAGGGGTCTTTTGACGATTTTGAGAGCAAATTAGCCGTCTGAGAGAGATCTTAGGGTTTAAACATTTGTTTTCTTGGATTTTGATTTTACTTTGGATTAAACTAGTTTAGATTAGATTGTTCATGCCATTGTTTCATCCTTTTTGCAAGATTCGATCAAGAGATTCATCAAAAGCTTCAAGGAGTTTGTAACTTGGTTTTATTCTTAAACTTTGTCTCTTTAGTTTCATTGAAATTGTGTTTATGAACATTATCATGCCTAAATTGATTTCTTTGATTATTAATGAGATGAGTATGCTTGATAACATCATGAACTAATTTAATCTAGTCTAGGGTTTGTATGGATTTGCTATGAATTGTATGAATTGGTTATTCTCTTAACTATTGATTTCTTTAGCCTTTATTGAATGAAAAATTGTTATATATAATTGATTGGCCACCAATTGTGTGTTTTAGGTATTAGATGATGGATTGAGAGATGAAATCTAATGCTGGAACAATTCAATTAAGGACTTAGGTGAATTAGAGATATAACCTATTAAAAAGATTGTTTCAATTATAACAAGATTAGTTGTAAGAGGTTTGAATGCGAGAGCTTATTTCCTTGACTCACTTAATTAAGTTGCTTGAGATTTAATCTTAGAAATTAAATTAGTTAAGTGGAATAACCGTTCATACATATGAGTAGTAAAGAAGTGCAAACCCTAGACTATTCTATCAAGTGAATCAAAACACAGCTCAATTTACTTTTATTGTTTTAAACTTTAATCAATCTTCTTCATTATTTAGCAATTTATAAATCTCTTTATTACTTGTTAAACATAATCTGATAAGCAATTAACCACTTTGGCTTCCTTGAGAGAACGACCTTGGGGTAATCACCTTTGCTACAGCTACCTCGTATACTTGCGAGTGACGCTTTGTGGTAGAGTTAATTTGAGCACAACAAGTTTTTGGCGCCGCTGCCGGGGAAGCTAACTGGCGTAATTGTTTATTTTTCTTTAAAAAAAAATCACATTTCAGATTATTTTCATTGTTTTATTTTATTTGTCTTTTGCTTTTGATATTTTTTTTCTAGAAATTTTTGTTTATGCAAGGCAGGAGATCACTCGAAGGAGAATTGCACCCATTCATTCCTGAAATTCAGAGAATAAAAAGGAGCAGAGAAGAGTTTGAGCTTTTCACAGGATTTGATACTTCAGAGGAAGACATTTCGGATTTTGAGTCAGAATCTGAAAAATCTGTTAAAATGGCTGAAGAAAGACAAAGAACCATGAGAGATTTTGCTAGACCTGTCATTGGGACTTCCACTTCTTGCATAAGACTGACAGATGCAGCAAGGAACTATGAGTTGAAGAATATTCACTATAACATGCTGCCATCATTCTATGGAGTTCCAAATGAAGATCCTTTGAATTTTATTAGGGACTTCTACTCCACCCTCAACACTTTTCCTTTGGGAGGACTAACAGAAGATCAGTTGAGGATGAGATGTTTCCCTTATACTTTGAAGGATAGGGCAAAGAGCTGGCTCATGATGTTGCCTGAAAATTCACTGACAACTTGGGAGCAAGTTTACAATAAATTCATGGGCAAGTTCTATTCACACCAAAAGACAGCTGAGTTGAGAGGGAAGATTGCTACATTCTCTCAATTTGAAGGAGAGCCATTTCATGAGGCTTGGGACAGATTCAAGATGCTATTGATCCAGTGTCCACATCATCATTACCCACTTCAACTCCTTAATCAGTTTTTCTATGATGGTCTCACTCAGCAATTTCAGAACACTGTTGATAATGCAGCTGGGGGAGCCATGGGAGAAAAGACAGCTGATGAGACTTATGAGATCTTTGAAATGTTGGGAGCTAATTCTCAACAAAAGAGTGTAAGGGGAAGAAGCAAGGGGGTGAATCAACTGGAAGCCAATACTAAAATGGTTAGTCAAATAGCTGAGTTGACAAGACAGGTTCAGATGCTAAACATGAAGAACAATATTTCTTCATCTACTCAAGAAGTGTGTGGAATATGTGGGACATTAGGGCATGGAGCAAATATATGTCCCTCTGCATATGAGTCTTTTGGGAATGAAGCTGAGCAGGTCAATGTTATGGGAGGATTCCAACCTAGGGCCAGAAATGATCCTTACTCCAACACTTACAATCCTGGTTGGAGGAGTCACCCCAATTTTTCCTGGACGACAAATAATGCTCAACAGCCTTTCCATTTGCTCCAGAGACAGAACCAGCAGCAGGGCCAATCCTCAAATCAAAATCAAGGTCAGCATAAAAGAGAGAGTTTGGAGGACAGTTTACAAGCTTTCATGAAAGTCAGTGCTCAAAACCAAGAGATGAACAACAAGAGGCTGGATTCCTTGGAAGCATCTTTTAAGAAGGTGGAGACCCAAGTGGGGCAACTTGCACAACAGATGCAGATTCAACAAAAGGGGAAGTTTCCAAGTCAACCTGAGCAGGCACAAGCAGTGACTGTTCTTAGGAGTGGCAAGGTAATTAATAACAATGTTGAAAATAATTCTGTGAATGCAGGTGAGCAAGAGAAGAAAAAGGAAGGAGAATTAGAGAACAAAGGTGCTGAAGAAAGATCAATGGAGAAGACCCCTACACCAGATTTGCACAGGGCAAGCAATCCATACAGGCCACCTATACTTTTCCCTAGTAGATTGAAGGATGATAAAAAAGATAAGCAGTTTTCAGATATCTTCAACATGCTATCTAAGGTAAGTATCAACTTACCATTACTTGAAGCAATTAAGAACATGCCGGCTTATGCTAAATTCTTCAAAGAATTGAATACCAAGAAAAAAAGGTATGAGCCGAATGAAAAGGTGATAGTTTCTGAGGTAGCTAGTGCTGTTTTGCAGCATAAACTACCTCCTAAGCTAAAGGATCCTGGAAGCTTTATTATTCAAATTGCTATGGGGAATGGAAAATGTACTGATGGCATGTGTGATTTGGGAGCTAGTGTGAATTTAATGCCTTACTCTGTGTACCTTAACTTAGAATTAGGGGAACTTAAGCCAACAAAAATGGTGTTGCAATTAGCTGATAGATCTCTTAGATTCCCGAAAGGGGTTATAGAAGATGTGTTAGTTAAAGTTGGTGGTTTGATAGTTCCTGTTGATTTCATTGTTCTTGACATGGAAGTAGGTAATTCTTCACCATCTGCACACACCATTCTGCTGGGTAGGCCTTTTATGGCAACTACCAACACTTTGATAGATGTTAAAAATGGAAAATTATCAATGACTGTTTTGGGACAAACTGTAGAATTTTCTATTTTTAATACTTCTCCTATTCCTACAACTGCTTTACATGAGGATTGTTCTTTTATTGATTGTATTGATGCAGTTGTTTCAGATGTTTTCTTGCAGACAGGTTCCTCTGATAAATTGGAGCTGGCATTGACTTTGGATAGTGATTTGAAAATTTATGATGCAGAAATAGCCAGTTGCCTTGAGACTTTAGAGGGTGCTGAAATAGAGGAGCTTAAGGAGGACCCAATTTTTGAACCTTCCCCCATTGAAAAGGAAGAGAAGAACCCCTCACTAGAGTTAGAGCTGAAAGAGTTACCTAAGAACCTGAAATATGTGTTTTTGGGAGATCACAATACTTTACCTGTAATAATATCTAGTGAACTTAGTGAAGGGGAGGAGATGAGGTTAGTGAGTGAGCTTAAAAGATTGAAGAGAGCAATAGGATGGGGATTGAGTGACATACAGGGTATTAGCCCTTCCATGTGCATGCATAGAATCACTTTAGAAGAGGGAGCTAAACCTGTGAGGGAAACCCAAAGGAGACTTAACCCAAATATGAGTGAAGTGGTTAAGAAGGAAGTGCTCAAATTGCTGGATGAAGGAGTAATTTATCCAATTGCTAATAGTGAGTGGGTGAGCCCAGTTCATGTAGTTCCTAAGAAATCTGGAATCACTGTGGTAAAAAATGAGAATAATGAGTTGGTTCCTACTAGGACTACTACTGGGTGGAGAATGTGCATTGATTATAGGAAGTTGAACAATGCTACAAAGAAAGATCATTTTCCTCTTCCTTTTATTGATCAGATGTTAGATAAACTTTCTGGGCACTCACATTATTGTTTTCTGGATGGCCTTTCAGGTTACTATCAGGTGCCAATAGCTCCAGAGGATCAGTCAAAGACAACCTTTACTTGCCCTTTTGGGACTTATGCATTTCGACGTATGCCCTTTGGCTTGTGCAATGCACCTGCAACTTTTCAGAGATGCATGATGTCTGTCTTCTCGGATATGATCGACGATTTTATTGAGGTATTTATGGATGATTTTTCTGTTTTTGGTAATTCTTTTGATAATTTCCTCGATAAACTTGTTCGTGTGCTTGAGAGATGCATTGAATGTAACCTCACTTTAAGTTGGGAAAAGAGTCATTTTATGGTTACTCAGGGCATTGTCTTAGGTCATGTGGTGTCGAGTAAAGGGATTGAGGTGGATAAGGCTAAAATTGAATTGATTGCTAAGTTACCCCCACCTACCTCTGTTAAGGGAATAAGAAGTTTTTTAGGGCATGCAGGATTTTACAGAAGGTTTATTAAGGATTTCTCCAAAATAAGCCAGCCATTGTGCCATTTATTGGGGAAAGATGATCCATTTGAATTTACAGCACAATGCATGCAAGCTTTTAATTCTCTTAAGGAAAAATTGACTAGTGCACCTGTGATTGTAGCTCCTGTCTGGTCTTTACCTTTTGAAATCATGTGTGATGCTTCTAATCATGCAGTAGGAGCTGTTCTTGGGCAAAGGGTTGACAAATACTTAAGGGTAATTTATTATGCTAGTTTAACCCTGAACAGTGCACAAATGAACTACACCACAATTGAGAAGGAAATGTTAGCTGTTGTTTTTGCTTTAGACAAATTTGGAGCATATTTAATAGGGTCAAAAATTATTGTTCATTCTGACCATGCAGCTCTTAAATATCTTTTAACAAAACAGCATGCTAAACCGCGCTTAATTAGATGGGTGTTGTTATTGCAAGAGTTTGATTTCCAGATCAGGGATACTAAGGGTAGTGAGAATGTTGTTGCTGATCATTTATCCAGATTACCCTACTTTAATGAAAATCTTGCATCTGATAGCATTCATAAAAATTTAGAAGCATTTCCTGATGAGCATTTGTTTGTGGTAATTGATGCACCGTGGTTTGCAGATATTGCTAACTATCTTTCTTGTGGTATTTTGAGATCTAACATGTCTTTTCAGGAAAAGAAAAGGTTTCTACACTTAAGTAAGTTTTATTTTTGGGATGAACCTTATCTATTCCAGATTTGCAAAGATGAGATAGTTCGCAGGTGTGTTTCCGAGGAAGAACAACTGAGTGTTCTTCAATTTTGTCATGACCTTCACTGTGGGGGTCATTTTGGAGGAAGAAAAACTGCAGAAAAGGTGCTTCAAAGTGGTTTTTACTGGCCCACTTTATTTAAAGATGCTCAAGATTATTGTAAGCACTGTGATCATTGCCAAAGAGTAGGTAACATTGGGAGGAGGAATGAAATGCCCCTTCAGTCATATGTTGTTGTTGAATTGTTTGATGTGTGGGGAATAGACTTCATGGGTCCTTTCCCCAAGTCCTTTGGTTATGAATACATTTTAGTTGTTGTTGATTATATTTCCAAATGGGTGGAGGCAATCCCCACCCGTACTAATGATGCTAATATTGTTGTTAAATTTGTGAAGGAAAACATTCTTAGCAGGTTTGGCACACCAAGGGTGATAGTCAGTGATGGGGGGAGCCATTTTTGCAACAGGCTGTTTGAGAAATTAATGCATAAATCTGGTGTGAAGCACAAGGTGTCGACCCCATATCATCCACAGACCTCTGGACAAGTGGAAACATCCAACAAGCAGCTAAAAGGAATTCTAGAGAAAACAGTCAACACATCTAGGAAGGATTGGGCAAGCAGATTGCACGATGCACTATGGGCATATCGGACTGCTTTCAAAACTCCTCTAGGTATGAGTCCATATAGATTGGTGTTTGGAAAAGCTTGTCACTTACCAGTGGAGTTGGAGCACAGAGCATATTGGGCAATCAAGACTCTGAGTTTGGACTTGGACAAAGCGAAGAAAGAAAGATTTCTACAAATTTCAGAGTTAGATGAGCTGCGAAATGAGGCTTATGAGAGCTCGAGAATTTACAAGGATCGCACTAAAGCACTTCATGATAAAATTATAGTGCGAAAGACATTGAGTCCAGGTATGAAGGTTTTACTTTTTAACTCAGGACTCCATCTTTTTCTAGGTAAACTCAAGTCTCGATGGAGTGGTCCTTTCGAGATAACTCAGGTATATCCTTCTGGTGCAATTGAATTACTTAACTCTAGAACAGGTGAGACTTTCAAAGTGAATGGACAGAGAGTTAAGCCATACAATGAAGGATTTCAGGAAGTAAGGGTCATTGATAGTACTTTGATTCATGAACCCTAGACCTTGGATGATGTCCAGCTATATGACATTAAAGAAGCGCTAAATGGGAGGCAACCCATCGGTTTGCATTTATTTTTCATAGTTGTAATTTTAAGTTTAACAAGTTTTGCTTTATGTTCGGTTTCAATAAATAGACTGTGCTTTGATCGGTTTTTCTTTACTTTGTGTTTCAGGGTGTTTAAGGAAGAAGGGTTGCAAAATCATTGAAAAAAAAAAGTTTAAAGTTTATAAAAAGGCAGTAGGTGACACGGCCAAAGGACTTGGCCGTGTCCCTTGGCCGTGTCACACACTAGATACGGCCACAATTCCTTCAAATATTTGAACGATTTTGCAATTCCATACAGTTTTGGACACACCCTGGGGACACGGCCGTGTCACCTGGCCGTGTCCCCCAAAACTATGAGACACGGCCGTGTGCTCTCCACTTGGCCGTGTCCCTTCACTTTCACACACAGACACGGCCAAGTCAGCACACACACGGCCGTGTCCTTCAATTTTTGCCTTTAAAAAGCCCGATTTTGCCCAGTTTTATTTCATAAATCCCTAACTTTTCTATCTTCTTCTCTCTCGCTCTCTCGTTCTCTGCAACACCAAACCCTTGATTTTTATTTTCAAATCTCCATCTCTTCCGTTAAAACTTCAAATTACTCCAACAAAACTTGAGATTATCACTTAATACTTGCTCTTTGCTCATATTATTTTGATTTAATTCAGTTTTGGGTGTTATTTTCTCAGATTTCATGTCGTCGAGAACTAAAATTGTACCACACCGAAAGAAGAAGAAATCTGGAGCCGAAGGAGCTTCGTCATCTTCCTCCACCTTATCTCACAAGAGGGCAAGTCTTTTGGCTCGGGGTTTTTTCCCGACAAGGTATGTGAATGACGAATCTCTAGATGCTTTGCAAATGAGAACTGCTTTTTATAGATATGTGCAATATCTTGGGTGGGAGACATTCGTTTCATTGAGACCTCTGCAGTTTGAGGAGCTCACCCTAAAATTTTTGGCAACTCTTAAAGTGGAAAGAGATGATAAGAAAATTTGCAGGAGACTGATGTTTAAATTAATGGGTAGATCATTTGTGCTTACTATTGATCAGTTGAATGATATATATGGTTTTCATCACCATGGAGAAAGATCGATACCCAAAGATTTTAGACAACAGTTTGCTTGGGGTGCCTTAGGCTCGGGTACTTATGTGGCCAAATCGGCCAAAGCATCTAAATTACGGAACCCTACCTTGAGATATTTGCACAGGTTTATGTCATGTGGGTTCTTTGCAAGGAAGGAGAGCCCGGGTGTGGTTGAGTCGAGTGAGCTATTTTTCTTGGACTGTGTTTTGAATGAAATGAATATTAGTGCCGGCTATTGGTTAGCCGATATTTTTGATTCTGTAGCTAATAAAAGGAGGGGGGCTATTTGTGTTGGAGGATTGATCACTACATTAGCAGTAGCCCTTGTGGAGGATTTTGACCCGAGTACTACTCGGATGACTCAAATTTTGGGTAATGATTCCTTGGATTTAGCTATACTGGCGAAGATGCACATGGTGGTGCATAGAAGAGGGACCTTTGTGATGCCGTCAGCTGAGCCTGAAGCACCGGGGGACAGGCAGAAGAGAGCCCGGGTTGAAGAGGAGTCCGACTCGGATTCTCTTGACTTAGATGAGGATGCTCCGGTCTCGGAACAACAAGAGGTACTTCTGAGGATTGAGGCCCTGGAGGGCAAAGTGGATCGATTGGATAGCAAGGTGGATCGTAACCATGCTGAGATCTTACAGCAGATGGAACAGATTAACAGTAACCTTGCAACGATCTTGAGTCTCCATCCCTCAGCTGCATCATCTTCCCGCCCACATTTTCCATAGATTTTTAGTCCTTGCTTTATTTTATTTAGTGTACTCTTGTTTTATTTTTCATTTTTGTTATTTATGTTAAAACTTTTGTGTTTGGATATTTTCTTGTACTTTTGTTATAAAACTTTTGTGTTTGTGATGGAAAGCTAGGATTTTGCCTCACCAGGTACGATGGAAGACAGGTTGTCCTTTAACTCTTTTTAGTTATTATTCTTGTTTTCCATTGAGGACAATGTCAATTTTAAGTGTGGGGTACTCTTTAAGCTTTCCTTTAATTCTTGTTTTGCTTATTGTGGTTGTTTTGTTTATTGTGTTTTTTGTGCATGGTATAATTGTTGAAAATTTATTGATCTTTTCTTTGATTCTAGCATTATAGTTGAGACTTTGCTATCAGCATAGAAATGAGCATTTGAATTCATTCGGGATTAATTTTCGCATTCTGCAATTCATGACATGTAAATCTTTGTGAACCCACCTGTGTGAGCTTTGAGCCTCATAAAATTTGATATTTTTGTCAATTGATTTTCTTTTCTTAAGTGTGCACCTTCATGATGTTGCATCTCTAGAGTTTGCTTTTGCATACTTATTGAACTCACATTATGATTTAATCTCAAGTTTTAAAATGATGAAGGCAAATTAGGTTAGCCCCTTTAGCTTAAAGAGACTTCCCTTTATATTGATTTCCTTAGTGAGCCAAGTTGAGCCATTGACTGTTTCTTGTTTGATTAACACAATTCTCAACTTAACATGTTCTTACTATCATCATACCTATGCATTAAGGAATGGAGTTGTATGATTAGACAATAGGGTAGTTTATTTCAAGTGTGGGGTAAGTAAAAAAAAAATAATAATATGGAATTCCTAATTGAGGGTTGAAATGCATACTTTGCATATTGTATTTGATTAAGAGTCAGTATTCTTTTCCTCTACATTTTAAGCTAGATGTTCCATTAAGTTTATACTTTGTATATATATATATATAAATATAAACTCAATAAAAAAAAGTGAAAATAAAACAAAAAGAGATATATATATATGAAGTTCATATATTTTCTAGCCTTAGAGGAATTTTGACTCGTGTACTTTTCTTTTAGTGTGCAAGTATGTAAGATTATTAAGGGTTGGTGAGTATGCTATTTGAAGGAGTTATGAATTTCTTAGCAAGAGTAGTGTCTAATTTAGATACTCCATTTCTTGATGCTCCAGCTTAAATGTCTTTTCTCACACCTTACCTTAGCCCCATTACATCCAAATAAAAGACCTTCGGATTATTTCTTGAGAAAATCAGTGAGGGAGATTGGATAATTAAGCAAGTTTATGGCAGTATGCACTCATGAGTGGTATGAGTGATTAACCTTTGAAATCGAGTGAAACACTTAGTTGAGAGATAAGATTTGTATGTCTGGATCAATGAATGAGTTAAGAATATCTTGATTGAAGGAAATTGCAATTATTTATGTCTGATGTCTTAAAGTATTTCATCTATGTTCTGGAATTATAGTTAAGGTTGTTTGAATTTTTAATTTATGCCATGTGAATTTGCTTGAGGACAAGCAAAGTTTTAAGTGTGGGGTAGTTGTTTTATTAGTTTTTGTTATAAGTTTTGTGTCTTGTTTATTAGGTTAATTATTGTTTTATTTAGGTATTTTGTTAGTTTTTATCGGTTTGTCTAGTGTTTTCTTTAATTGTGTAGTTTTAGTTTATTTTTAGTTTTATGTCGTTTTTGATCTAGTTTTTAGTTTGTGTTTATGTTTTGTCGGTTATTGTTTATTCACTTCGTGTTTTAAGTTTGTTTTGAGTTTTGTGTTAGGTTAAAACAGGCAAGGAAACGAATTGAAGATGAAATGGGCAGTAGCTGACACAGGCAGAGGACACGGCCAAGTCACTGGCCGTGTCCCATACCAAGTTAAATGGAAGAACAAGTCCCAGTAGCAGACACAAGCAAGGGACACGGCCAAGTCATGTGGCCGTGTCCCTCCAAAGAAGAGCAACACGGCCAAGTCACCATGACTTGGCCGTGTCCCACTTGTTACCAAAGGAAAGGGAGATCAACAATTACACAGAAGTGAACACAGGCAAGGGACACGGCCATGTCTCCTGGCCGTGTCCCTCCCAACTCACTCACACGGCTAAGTCAAGCTCCACTTGGCCGTGTCACTCAACAAAGAAGAAAAGAAGACCAAAAGCAACAGAGGAGGACACATGCAGGGGACACGGCCGTGTCACCTGGCCGTGTCCCTCCATCAAGCCCTCACACGGCCATGTCCCTCATCACCTGGCCGTGTCCCTCATGTTCCAAGCCCGCATCGGATTTTTAACGCGTACGACTCATATAAAATGAAAAGAAAGTTAGGGTTTAGGGGTCTTTTGACGATTTTGAGAGCAAATTAGCCGTCTGAGAGAGATCTTAGGGTTTAAACATTTGTTTTCTTGGATTTTAATTTTACTTTGGATTAAACTAGTTTAGATTAGATTGTTCATGCCATTGTTTCATCCTTTTTGCAAGATTCGATCAAGAGATTCATCAAAAGCTTCAAGGAGTTTGTAACTTGGTTTTATTCTTAAACTTTGTCTCTTTAGTTTCATTGAAATTGTGTTTATGAACATTATCATGTCTAAATTGATTTCTTTGATTATTAATGAGATGAGTATGCTTGATAACATCATGAACTAATTTAATCTAGTCTAGGGTTTGTATGGATTTGCTATGAATTGTATGAATTGGTTATTCTCTTAACTATTGATTTCTTTAGCCTTTATTGAATGAAAAATTGTTACATATAATTGATTGGCCACCAATTGTGTGTTTTAGGTATTAGATGATGGATTGAGAGATGAAATCTAATGCTGGAACAATTCAATTAAGGACTTAGGTGAATTAGAGATATAACCTATTAAAAAGATTGTTTCAATTATAACAAGATTAGTTGTAAGAGGTTTGAATGCGAGAGCTTATTTCCTTGACTCACTTAATTAAGTTGCTTGAGATTTAATCTTAGAAATTAAATTAGTTAAGTGGAATAACCGTTCATACATATGAGTAGTAAAGAAGTGCAAACCCTAGACTATTCTATCAAGTGAATCAAAACACAGCTCAATTTACTTTTATTGTTTTAAACTTTAATCAATCTTCTTCATTATTTAGCAATTTATAAATCTCTTTATTACTTGTTAAACATAATCTGATAAGCAATTAACCACTTTGGCTTCCTTGAGAGAACGACCTTGGGGCAATCACCTTTGCTACAGCTACCTCGTATACTTGTGAGTGACGCTTTGTGGTAGAGTTAATTTGAGCGCAACAGTAGTTCTACATGCGATGGATGATCCACCAACCTTGACTTATGGTGATTTTCTGTGGAAGTTTGAGCAGAAGTATACTCCAAGGGAGTATAAAGATGCAAAGAAGATGGAGTTTCTGAATCTGAGATATGATAACCGGATGGTGACAGAGTATGAGATTGAGTTTATCCGTTTGAGTTATTATGATGGTGGGATTATTTCAGATGAGGTAGACCGATGTAGAAGATTTGAGGAGAGGTTTAGACCCTCTATTATGTGTATTGTCGCAGGCTCCCGGTATCAAGATTTTTCTCAGTTGGTTGTAGCAGCCAAGAGTGTTGAGAGAGGACAAGGTATTGTAGTAGCTGCTACTGAGGGGGAGACTAGAGTTAGGAGATCCCAGTTTGAGGCAGGGTCTTCATCTGTGAAGAGAGGAAGAGGAGGCTATTTTCTGAGGTTCATTAGGGGCCGGAGGCAGCCTAGTAGGTCAGTACAGCATCGGAGTCAGAGATCAAGACCTACAGTTTCTGTGGCTAGTGCACTGACCCCAGTGGTTCAGAGGCCCATTTCTTATACATGTGTCCATTGTGGTAGGGCACATGGGGGTGCTTGTTGGAAGACTGGTGGACTAGGAGTTTGTTATAGATGTGGGTCACCGGATCATTTCCTCAGAGATTGCCCTGAGCTACCGAAAGATAGACAGACTGATACTATAGCTTCTCGACCTAGTGTTAGAGGAGGTCGATGGGGCAGAGGTTTTAGTAGAGGTGGTTGACCTGGGATTAGTCAGAGAGGAGGTTCTACTGTCGGAGACAGTAGACTAGATGAGGCAGGGCCATCACAACGAGTGTATGTGATGCAGAGGCAGCCAGATGCTTCAGCCATCATTGCTGGTAAATATTTTTTTTGGCATTTCAGTTCTTGCTCTAATAGATCCTGGATCTACGCATTCATACATAAGTGCATCTATCTTGCCTGTGACTGAATTGCATTTAGAGTCCCTAGAATTTGATGTTTTGGTGAAAAATCCTATAGGGCATAGTGTGGTAGTTAGCAAGGTGCATCATAATAGTTCAGTTGTGGTTCAGGATGAGGAGTTCCTTGGTGATTTGATTGAGATGCCTTTCAAGGAGTATGATTTGATTTTAGGCATGGATTGGTTATCCAAGCATGGGGCTGTGGTAGACTGTCAGAATAAGTGTGTTACCTTGAGAATTGGTGATGGTAGAAGTGTGATGGTATCTAATGAGCAAAAACTTCTTGCATCCATGTTTGTTTCAGTTGTTGCAGCTAGGATGTTGATTCGGAAGGGATGTGAGGCTTATCTTGCTCATGTTGTAGATACCAGGGTAGTGGGTTCTTAGCTAGATAGTATACCCATAGTTGTTGAATTCCCATATGTTTTTTCTAAAGAGTTGCCAGGGATACCCCCTGAAAGAGAGGTTGAGTTTGGTATCGATTTGTTGCCTGGTACCACTCCCATCTCTATTACTCCCTATCGAATGGCACCTGCTGAGTTGAGAGAGTTGAAGGTGCAGTTGCAGGATTTGTTGGATAAAGGATTCATTCGCCCTAGTGTGTCTCCGTGGGGAGCACCTATTTTCTTTGCGAAGAAGAAGGATGGTACTTTAAGATTGTGCATTGATTATAGGCAGTTGAATAAGGTGACCATCAAGAATAAGTATCCTTTCCCTAGGATAGATGATCTCTTTGATCAGTTGAAGGGACCAACAGCTTTCTCCAAGATTGATCTGAGATTAGGGTACCATCAGTTGAGAGTCAGAGTTGAAGATGTACCTAAGATAGCTTTTAACACAAGGTATGGGCATTATGAGTTTTTGGTGATGCCTTTTGGGTTGACGAATGCACCAGTAGCTTTTATGGATTTGATGAATAAGGTGTTTAGACCCTATTTAGATCAATTTGTGGTGGTCTTTATCAATGATATTTTGTTGTATTCGCATAATGAGGAGGATCATGACAAACATTTGTGGATTGTGTTGCAGACTTTGAGGGAGAAGCAATTGTATGCTAGGCTATCTAAGTGTGAGTTTTGGCTTGATCAAGTGACTTTTCTTAGTCATGTGGTTTCAGCGGATGGTATTAGAGTTGATCCGAGTAAAGTTGAAGCTATTTTGAATTGGAGTCCACCGAAGATAGTGACTGAAGTTAGAAGTTTTCTGGGTTTGGTAGGCTATTATCGACTGTTTGTGAAAGGTTTTTCTTTGATAGCTACTCCGCTCACTAGATTACTTCGGAAGGGAGCTAGATTCATGTGGACAAATCGGTGTCAAGTAAGCTTTGAGTAGTTGAAGGAGATGTTGAGTCAAGCTCCTGTTCTTACCTTGCCTGTGGAAGGTAAACCATATGTGATTTACAGTGATGCTTCACATAGTGGTTTAGGTTGTGTTTTGTTGCAGGAGAGTAGAGTCATAGCTTATGCTTCTCGGCAATTGAAGCCACGTGAATTGAATTACCCGACGCATGATTTGGAATTGGCAGCCATAGTTTTTGCTTTGAAGATTTGGCGACATTACCTTTTTGGGGAGAAGTGTTTCATTTATATGGATCACAAGAGTTTGAAATATCTGGGTGTTCAGAGAGAGCTGAATCTTTGGCAGAGACGGTGGTTGGAGTTGATTAAAGACTACGACTGTTTGATAGATTATCATCCTGGCAAGGCAAATGTAGTTGTTGATGCCTTGAGTAGGAAGTCTTTAGCAGGTTTGACTGCTTATTCGCTCTCGTTGCTAGTTGAGTTGAGAAAGTTGCATGCTAGTTTTGAATCATGTGATGATGGTGCTTTGTTGGCTTAGTTGCTTTTGAGGCCGGTGTTATTGGAACAGATAAGAGAGGCTCAGTTGGCAGATAAGAAAATTTAAAAAGTTGTAGCTGATTTCCAAAAGGGTGAGAACCGAGATTTTCTTGTGAGAAGTGATGGTAGTTTATGGTGCAAAGATAGATTGTGTGTTCCTAATGATGCAAGATTGAAAAAGATTATTTTAGAGGAAGCACATCTGTCAACTTTTGCTATGCACCAAGTGAATACTAAGATGTATCATGATTTGAAGCAATATTATTGGTGGTCAGGTATGAAAAGAGACATAGCGGAGTTTGTATCCAAATGTCTCACTTGTCAGAGAGTGAAGGCCGAGCACCAAGTTCCTTTGGGATTGCTCCAACCTTTATCAGTGCCTGAGTGGAAATGGGAGCGAGTAACGATGGATTTTGTGACTAGTTTACCTTTGACTCAGAAGAAGCAGGATGTAATTTGGCTGATAGTGGATTGGTTGATGAAGATAGCTCATTTCCTTCTAGTTCGGATGGATTTTTCTCTTGAGAAGTTGGCTGAGTTGTATATCAATGAGATAGTGAGATTGCATGGAGTTCCAATTTCTTTGGTATCTGATCGAGATTCCCGGTTTACTTCGAGATTTTGGAAGAGTTTGCATGATATTTTGGGTTCTCAATTGTATTTTAGCACTGCTTTTCATCCTCAGACAGATGGGCAGTCAGAGAGAGTGATACAGAATTTAGAGGACAAATTGACGAGCTGTGTCATTAATTTCTCTGGGAGTTAGGACAGGTTCTTGCCATTGATTGAATTTGCCTACAACAACAGTCATCAGTCCAATATTAAAATGGCACCTTACAAGGCATTGTATGGTAGAAGATGCAGGACGCCTCTATGTTGGGATGAGGTTGGAGAAGGTAAGTTGATTGGTCCTGATTTGATTAAAAAAAATGAAAGAGAAAGTGAAGATAATTCAGGATCGGTTGAAAGCAGCTTCAGACCGATAGAAATCTTATTCAGATTTGAAGAGGAGAGACATAGAGTTTAGTGTTGGAGATAAAGTATTTTTGAAAGTGTCTCCTTGGAAGAAAATTTTGAGATTTGGCCGTAAAGGGAAGTTGAGTCCTTGTTTCATTGGACCTTATGAGGTACTGGAGAGAGTTGGACCAGTTGCTTATCAACTCGCTTTGCCACCTGAATTGGATAGAATTCACAATGTCTTTCATGTTTCTATGCTACGGAGGTACAGGTCAGACCCATCTCATATTTTGTCAGTGGAATATATTGAGGTGAGTCTGAATATGACGTTTAAAAAAAAACCAGTGGCTATTTTGGCACATGAAGTGAAAGAGTTGAGTAATAAGAAAGTGCCACTTGTGAAGGTTCTTTGGAAGAATCATGCTAAGGAAGAAGCAACTTGGGAGAGTGAACAAGTGATGCGAGATCAGTATCCCCAGTTATTTCAGATTTGAGAACATGTAATTTCAAGGATGAAATTTATTTATAGAGGGGGAGAATTGTAATATCCGATATGATACCCTAAAATTTTAGAAATGCTAATTGTTGAAATTGAATTTAATGATTTTAAAGTGTATATATGATTAAGTGGAAAGAAAGGAAAAGGGAAGTGTGTATATGTTGTATATATGAAGATATATACAACATATACAAGTCAATAAGTGAGTTGGTCAAATGATATATTTAATTGTTTAAAATAGAAATTAAATGTGAGTGGAAGATGATATTTGATATTTATATTATTATATTAATTAAATACTTGGTGGAGATTAAGTGAAGATTTAAGTGGTTAAGAGTAGTGCTTGGGTTTGACTTTTTATCATCTTCTTCTTTCTTCTTCAAGAGGTCGGCCATCACCATTATCAAAAGGAAAGAGAGGTTTTGTTGATTCCTAACTCAAGCAATTGAAGGATTTCAAGAGATCAAGTTGGAGTTTTAATTATTTTCTTCACTTTTGGTAAGTTTCCAACTTGTTCTTTGTTTTCTTTTGAGTTTGTGTTTATGAGTTTGGTGGATGGTTAGTGTAGTTGTGTGTATGGATGATTTTGGTGTGTTTGAGGTTATTTTGTTTAGTTAACTTTGATTTTGGGGTTTGATTGAAGAGAAAGGGTTTAGTTTGGTGAAGAAAACAAGAGTTGTGGGTGTTATGAGTTTGAGTTGTGAAATATGGTTGTGATTGTGTTTTGATGCATGTAATTGAGTTATTTTGATTTTTATGCAAGTTTATTATGGTATATTGATGGATTTGGTTGAATTTGTGTGGTGTTGATAAGGTTAAAGAAAGATGTTTGTTGGAAGTGGCATTTTTGGTGTCGATTTCAGGTTTTTGGCCTGACACGCCTAGTAACAAGGCTATGTCTTTGGACATGTCATTGGTTCTATTTTCATTGTGGGTGACACGATCAGTGACACGCCCATGTCACTGAGCATGTCACAGCTTCTGTATAGTGGTAGATTGACCCGTCCAGTGACACGCCCATGTCACTGAGCGCGTCACAGCTACTATGTTGTTGAAAGATTGACACGTCCAATGACACGCCCATGTCACTGAGCGTGTCATAGCTTCTATGTTGGAGGAGGATTGACAAGTGTAGTGACATGCCCATTTCATTGAGCGTGTCAAAGCTTCTGTGTTATGGGTTTAGGGCACAACTAGGGATACACTCGTGTTGTTGAGTGTGTCATGTGTAGAGTTTGCCCTATATAGTTCTTATTCTTATTTTCTTATGTGCATCACTAAGTGAATATGTATAATCACCTTTGGATTAGGTTTTGAAGACATTTGAATTACCCCAATCAAAGTGTTGAATGATTCTTGGAAGAGGAGGTTGATAGATTGGTGTTTGTTGCTCTTAGAGGTAAGTACAAACTTTGAATAATTGTTTATATTTATATGGCATTGGGACTTAAACACATTTGATTGAAAAATGTGTTAAGTTACCTACTATATTATTGGTGCATGAGAAATATGCTATGATTTGTATAATGTTACTAGTGCATTATATGTAATGTGAACTTTGTGCAAAATATGATAATAGCCCAAAACGTATGGGTATTGCAATTTGATTATGTATAAATTAAAGATGGTATGTAAAGCTATTGGTGATGGCTATATTGATATAAATGAGATATTTGAAGCATTGTGCCTAGTTTGATCATGAGAGAATATGAAAAGATTTGATAATGAAATAATGAAAAGATTGTGTGCCTAGTATGTTATTCAATTTTCAGAGTTTTGTTTTTAGTGGCATGCCTAGAAGTAACAATCCCTTGAAGCTAGGTTGGGCTTGGTCCTTGAAGCCTAGTTGGTTGATGCTTTGCTCCCCTTGAAGATGGGTTGGGACTAGTCCTTGAAGCCTAGTTGGGATGTTACATATGAGGTAATCCTCATTGTGATAATGATTCGCCTTCGGGCTATATAAATATTATTATTGGACCAAAACAGTAACTCTGGAATTTGAATGGCATATTAGATTTTTTTGGGCCCATGCTTGTCTTTGCTTTTATGTGAATTATGAATGATGGAACAATTGAACAATGTAATGAGACTTAATGTTATGAAATATGATATCCTTGTATATTACTTCTAATTCTTGAAAGTTTGACATTGGCATTACATTTGAATCATATTGTTATCAAGGTTTGTACCACTAAGCTTCTGGCTTAGTGTGATTGTGATTATCATGCAGGTTACAGGGTAGATCACGTTGAGTCGGAGTATTTAGCTAGACCGAGTTGAGTCTAGGCTTGTGATCCCTTATGAAGTGTTGATTTTTGGACTTCAAGATCAGAGACGAACTGCCAGTATGTATGAAATCTATATTTTTATAAATACTAATTTTGATGAATGCATATATATTCCACTGTATTTTTCACTACTTATTAAACTCATGTTTTGGATAAAGTTTTGGGGTAATGAAGATATATGTATGTGTATTTTAACAAGGGATGTTTCATCTATTACTTTCTATAATATAAGTTAAATATTTTAGGTTTTATTTTGATTGACTTATGATGATTATATTTTAAAGTTAAAAATTGGTTTGTTTAAAATGAACTGTGACATTCTTATATCCTTTATACATATATCACCTATAGTGTGTATATGTGGTGTACATACATTGGGTGTAGGGGTGTTACAATAATAGGATGCCCAGAAGGTGAAAATGGAACCTCTAATAGCATACAGTTTCAATAAGAAGTTTATAGAGTGAAGGTTTGTCAGCAGTGTCACATCTGCTCTAATATAAAAATAGCTTTCGTTTAACCCGTGTCTCTTATAGACCCCATTTTAAGCCTATTAAAGACCTGTTGATCTCTCTTGGTAGGTGGAGTATATTAGTGGAGATAGTTTGAAGAAGCTTGCATATGAGATAGACAATATTTAAACTTAATAAGACCTTCCCAATTCGATATGGGACCTTAATGGAAGCCCATTTTGATATGGGATAATTCCCATATCGAATAGGGCCCTCCCCAATTCGATATGGGCCCATATTTTACGGATTAAAATTATTTTACTTTGATATAGCCTTGGTTTGCCTTGAAATAAATTGGTTTGAACTCGATATGGTCACAGTTTGTGTCGAATTAGGAAATCACCAATTCGATATGCCTCAGAGTTCCATTTTTAAAATTGGAAGCTTTCACGTTTAACCTAATGGACTTTTATATAAATGCAGGGATTAGCAACCTTTGTGGGGGTCTTTTTCTTGACTTTGGCTAAGACTTTGGAATTGGGACTTCAGCAATGAAGAGTACAACAATAGAAATTAAAAAACCCTAGTAGCATCTAGGAGAGATAGAGGCAACAAGAATTAACAAAGAAAGAAAAACAACTGAAGCAAGAGGAAAAGAAAGAGACACAGAAACCTAATTACAACAAATCAGAAGGCAGCGCACAATTACCTTCACTTTGCTTAATTGAGACTCAAATACTGGTGCAAGCAGGAAGTTTGGATTAGCTTAATATTCGGTGGAGCCAACAAACGGAGGTCTGGTTTTATTATTCAATTCATTTATGGCTACAATAGTTACTTTGATTATTATCTTATTTAAAGTGTTGAGATTATTTAAGATATCCAGTAGCAACCTTTATTCATTAAAAATTATTTTCATGCAGTAGCAATTGATGTGTTAAAATTTACAATTGCAACCTTAATAACCCGAATAGTAAACTAGGAAAATCAATAGATAGTGATTATCAATTTGTGAACTTGCTTACAGTAGTTAGATTTTAAATATTCAAAACTTGAGTTGTATGTTTGGAAAAATAAAACCCTAATTGAAGTGTTAACCCTACATTTATATAACTATTGCTTTACTTAAGTTTGGATGCATGCATATTATATGTCTTAATAGATGATTTATTTTTATTTGATTTTATAATGAATGTTCAAATATTTGCTTATTGATTTATTTGATTAATTACTCAAGAAATTGTAAGCGGTGTGTTTCCACATTGTGGGTACCACATTTGTTAAGCTTTATGTAATTTAATTTATTTTAAGTTTTGGATCAATGTAAATGATACATTTCCACCAATTGATAGGTATCCTATTTTATTTGTTCTCTTTTGGATATTGGATAATTATAAAGGCATGTTTCCATTCGTGGATGGGTGCCTATTTATTTATTTTGTTTAAACCTGTTGTGATTTTAATAAAGTGATTATTTATTTATGATTGCATGTATTATGGATAATATTGTATTAACTAAAAATTTTATAATATTACGACCTGAAAAGGAGGCCAGTTCCAATAAACCGGGCGCTGTAGGGGTGCTAGGTCATTCTCACCTTCCCCAAGCGTATCCAACTTTCTGAATCCAATATGGGGTTGGGGATTCCTTAGAAATCAAGTCATCCACCTCTTTCTTTTTTTTTTTCGGCCCGTCTGAGTGGCGACTCCATTTTCTCCAGGTTTAGGCTCGTTTTCTCTAAGACCCTGAGCCTAACAGTGCCAAAGTCGTAAGAACCATTCCAAATGAGAGTGGGGGCAAAAATCTCTAGTCACATTTGTCTTTGACGATGCCTCGTCATGGTGGGCGTATTCTAAAAACTTAATTTGAAGCGTAACATAAAAAGCTCCTTCTCATAGAGGTTTTATTTTTAGCTCACGTTCTGATAGATTGTATGATATGTTTCGTCTAATAAAATCTCCACAAGAAATCTGGAAGGCCTTGAAAAATAAATATACTTCTGAAAAACAAGGCACAAATATATTTTTGAGTCTAAAATTCTTTGAATTTCAAATGACAAATGGTAAATCTTTCATGAATCAAGTTAATGAATTGTTGTTGTTGGTTTCAAGACTCAAAGATTTAAAGATTAATACTTCTAAATCTCTTTAAGTAGCTATTGTAATTGCAAAATTAACAATCACTTGAATTGCAAAATTACCAATCACTTGGAATGATTATTGAAAGAAGCTATTACATGTTTCTAAGGATTTCACCATAGACCAATTAAAGAAACACATTCAAATTGAAGAAGAAACAATAATTCATGATAACAAATATGATAAAATATGGTTCTAAGGTGAACAATATTCAGCTTAAAAAATCAAGTAATAATACTGGAAAGCCTAACAAGCTGAAAACAAGAGAAAATTTGATGAAAGTTCTTCTAACAACAAGAAAAATAAGTCATGTTTTTTCTATGGTAAAAAGGGCTACTTCAAGAAAGAATGCATATTTTACAAGAAATTAAAGGCAGAGGAGAACATTGTAACTAAAAAAGGCTAATGTTGTAGAACAACAAGGTACCCCTAAAG
Source organism: Garcia nutans (assembly GCA_947685225.1). NCBI lineage: Eukaryota > Viridiplantae > Streptophyta > Magnoliopsida > Malpighiales > Euphorbiaceae > Garcia > Garcia nutans. The sequence continues at coordinate 20,503,099 of CANTUV010000007.1, read as the reverse complement.
GCATAATTTCCATGGCTTCAGCCTTAAACATTGATATGGTGATTGAATGTAATATGATATTAAGTGAAAAATCTGCAGATTGATGGTATGATTACAGTACTACTGCTTATGTATGCAACAACAAAAGTTATTTCAAATATTATGAAGTTGCGTCAAGTGATGAAAAGGTTTTAATGAGAAATCATGATATTACCAAGGTTCTTAGAAAAGTGATGGGTGTTAAAGTTATCAAAAATAAATTTCTATTCCTAAACTAAATTAATTGTAATAGCAGTCAATAAGGTTGAATCCATAGAAAATTGACTACTTAATTAAATTTCTTTTGAAAACTAAAAAATAGAATGAAAATTAAATAAATGAGGGGGGGGGGGGGGGGGGGGGGGGGGGAGGTTGGTTTGTTATGATTGAGAATTAAAATTAAACTAAAACTAAAAATTGAAAATTTAAAATAAATCATTCTAGTTTTTTAATAAATTAAAAATTTCAGTTGAAGGAATAATTTCAATTTCAATTCTTTAGATTGATCCTTGATATAAATATAATTCTTCTTAATTTTTAATAAATTAGTTCTAGTAGTTGGAGACGTCACAATAACCAATCCTTCCTTAGATTTTAAAATAACTGGGAGACACTCACTAATTAATCTTGCTAGTAATATATCCTATATGAACATCCTTAGAATTTAACTTACTAAGAACATTAAAAATTAGAAGGACATGATTATAACTAATAAATTCAACTGTGTGATTTATTTAATTAGATTATATATTTTCTTTGAGTTACACCTGATTGCTACTAATTATCAAAATAATAAGCACAATTATAGATTTAAGTATTTTGATTGGTGATATATTATTAAACTAAATGAACAATGGACCCTATTGAACAAATAACAAATCAATAATATGATTAAGTTGTAGAAAATATATAAATATTGAAAATTAAAGGAAGAGAAGAGAGAAATTATTTAGATCTTATAATCTTTTGGTGAATTGAAACTTCAATTATTCCTTCAACCAATTAGAAGTTAGTTGCACATAATTGCAAGAAGAAAACTAAAAATAAAATAAAAAGTTATGTAAAAACAATAGATAAAACGTTGAGGACTAAGGTCCTCCACCTAATAGTCCTCTAGGGCTACTTCCTAATGCTTTATTAATATCGTTTAAGAAAGCTAAAACTACATAAATTCTAATTAGGAAAAATATAAAAATTATGAAAATAATTAAAATAATAAATATCATATGATAATGATTATCTTCTTCTCTAAATAGAAATAAGTCTCAAAGTATATTCTGATATTTCTCCAAAAATTGTAGCATATCTCTTATCGAAAGGGTAGGAAATCCTGGCTGTAATAGTTATCCATTATTCATCCGGATTAGGTCTATATGACCATAAACATTGCCTAAGACTTACGCTCGAGGCTTCCATCAGGTCTTTTCAGCACTTTTCACTTAGAATCCTCTATTTTTTTTAACATATGTAACCTATGCAAATAAATCTCAAAATCAATAAAAATTTATAATAACAAGCCAAAATATCTATTCAAAATAAACCATAAATATGTATAAAATGCTTGTTATTAAATTCCCCCACACTTAGACTATGCTTGCCCTAGAGCACTTTATAATCTTAAACTATAGTAACCACATTCATCCTATCACAACTCAACTTGCAATGTTTCAAAACTCAAATTGATAGGCAACTAAAAACTAGCAATTCATAGCACAAGTTTTTCATAATTCCACAATAATGAATGATTAAATTAATCAAAATATTATAAACATAAAATGAAAAAAAAGTCTTACAAAAAAAATTATATTTTAGTTTCAACTTAAAAGCCAATTAATACAAAACAAAAGTTAAAAACCTTTTATGTATTAGTCTCATGCTAAGAACCTAAAATTTTATTTAACTTATTTTGAGCACTTTTTATGGCTTAACTGAAATGTCAACAACCTTTTGATACAAGAGCAAATATTTGTGATGCCGACATTTGGTTACTCAATTGTTCATAGTTTCAAGTAGCTATTAGCTCTACTCATAGTCTTTTGACTAGTGGAATAAATCATTCATTTGAACGTTTTGTACTTTTATTTTATTATTTATTTATTTATTATTTTCATTTACTTCTTGACACAATTGTTTTTAAAATTTTTGAATAAAACAAGGCACACCAAGTGAAGTCTAACCATGTATTGACAACTATTTAGTATTGATTAATTTAGTTTATTTAGAGAAAAAAATCAAAACATTTTATATAAATAATATCTATAAAAAATAACCATGCAAAAAAGTGATGAAACATAACCTAGAATCACTAGTTAAGGGCTGTCACAATAATTTATTTTTTAAAATATCACATTTGAAATATTTCAAAGATAAAAGGGGTTTTTAATTTAAAATCACAAAATGGCAATGAGGGTAGTAGCAAAACTCAAGAAATTTTGAAAACTTTTCACCAATAAGAATTAAAGAATACAAAATTTTAAAATTTTGAAACTCATTACTAAATACCCATTCCCAACTCTTATTTCGCACATTATCCTCAATGTGTAAATATAGAAACAAAACTCATTTGGATTTTTTCTTGATTAGCTTCTTTTCCTCATGCTTATTTGTTGTGGGTATGAGAGAGAGAGAGAAAAGTGGGAGAGTGAAAGTGACAATATCATTAGACTTGAAAAAGAGAGATTTGCAAGGATTTTAAAGGAAGAAGAAGATAAAATAAAAATAAAATAAAATAAAATAAGAGAAAAAAACTATTGAAAAGAAAATTTTAAAAAGGTTGGGCTGCCTTCTAGCAAGCACTTTTCTTTTTTTTGTCTTTAGCTAGACATCGTCCTTGTGTACTAGTAGATATCCCAAATTAATCTCTTCGGTATTGGGTGTATAAGATCCTTCATGATTGTTACACTAAAGTTCGTTACTTTACTTTATATTTTAATTCCTGCACAAAAAAGGTAAACATTTTATGTGAAAAGTAGGCAACTTAAGAATTGAAATATTATTTTTCAAAGGTTTGATAGCCTCTTTCATGCACTAAACCTTGTAATTTTTTTTAGCAACATAATCCACCTCTAAATTCTTTAAGTTATTCATATTAGTACTTAGCTCATCAGTATCACTCGATTCAAAATTTTCCTTCTTCAAAGAGCCTACAACATCTATATCACACATGTAAGACACATCACTAGGATATTTCTTATCTTTATAAACTTTAAATTTAACAATTTTTCTATCAAATTTTATAGTGAGTGTAACATCATATATCTACTTTTATCTTAATTATACTAAACAAAGGCCTTCCTAACAAAATATCAGAAGAATTAGATTTATCATCCTCCATATCAAGTACATAAAAACGAACAGAAAAAATTAATCCATTTAATTGAACTAAGACATCATCTAAAACAATTTTAGGGTAAATAATAGACCTATCAGCTAATTAAATCATGACAAAAGTTTCTTTAAGAGGACCAACACATGAATAATAATAAATAGATAATGACGTAATATTTATTGATGTTCGTAAATCACATATAGCTCTTTTTATGCATACATTGCCTATTTTACAAGAAATAACAAACTTACATTGGTCCTTGTGTCACACCCCCATACTCTATATAAGTACTATACATATTCATTGTATACATACAGTACGTATATAAAGTATAAGCATGTCACTTTTTAATACAAATTAAAACCTTTACCTTAGTTCCAAACAATAATACATTTTATTTAAAGAACATTTACAAAATCCTTATACTTTTGACGATGTTATATATATATATATATATAAATTACCTTGCCTTTTCCAAAATTCATTTAAGTATACATACATTTTTATCAAAATACAATATAATCAAATTGTACATGTATGCACCACCTTCTAGTTGGTCTCAAAATACTCTTACCCTTCTCGTGGCATGACTTTTTGATTCCCAGATCAACCATCAACTCACCTGCGCGATTTACACAACCGCGCTAAGCTCGAAAGCTTAGTGGTACAAATAAATATTTAAAACATACATTACAGAAAAATCATACTTCCTATATTAACATCATGTATCATCATTTTCTTATCATGTTTTCCCTTTTCAATATACTCTCCATATTTTAACATCAATCTCATATATTTATATACATATACACATATATCATTACAGCAAACCACAATTCAATGACTTATCAGAACATTCATGAAATAATACTCACAATTTCCATATCTGTATACATATTACACATCATATTGTATTTTCATAATCTCATCGTTCAGCATAGTTTCTCAACCCACATTCATTTTCAGTAATTTGCTTATGTATTGTAATCATCACATTCCATAATTATCATCATATATCTCATAACATTATATCTTATTCCATAATTCATATTAAAGCAAAGACAAGCATGGGCCTAAAAAGAATCTAATATGCTATTTAAAGTTCAGAGTTACTGCTTTGGTCCATAATCACATCCATCAAGCCCGTAGGCGATATATATTTATCCATGGATAATGTAACAAATCCAATCTCTTGGACCTCAACCTGGCTAGACCCTAGGGCCCCAGTCTCTTGGTCCTCAACCCGGCTAGACTGTTATAGTTTTTAAGGCTTACGACCCTGTCTTTTTACCTCAAAAACATCATATTTCACATTTTTCAGCTGGACTCGGCTTATGACCCAGTCTTTTCACCTGCCCAGCGATTCATAGGCATGCCGCCAAACCCAGAACTCTGAAAATTGAATAACATACTAGGCACACATTTAATTCATTTATCTCATTATCAATCTCTTTCATAACTCATTTCTCATTTTATTTCTCATAATCAAACTAGGCAACCATGCCCCAATTATTTTATTTGCATCATTATAGCCAACAACAATGGCTTCACATCTCATCATTAAGGTATACACAACCAATTGCATAGTACATACATTTTGAAAGATCATTATATATATATTTCACATATACAATACTTTACTCAATTGCACTGATACATCAACATAATTCACATTATGCATATCACAACATATAACTCATTCATCAACAATGTCTCAAGTAACTTAACACATTTCTCAACTAAATGTGTTAAGTCCCAATGTCATATAAATGTATGCAATCAATCAAAATTTGTACTTACCTCAAGAGAAACTCACACCAATCTCAACTCCTCTTCCAAGAATCCTCCAACACTTGGATTAGGGCAACTCAATCTCCTCAAAACCTAATCCAAAAGTGATCATACACACTCACTCAGAGATACACATGAGATAATTTAGATAAGAACCAACTAGGAAAAACTCTACACATGACACGCTCAACAACACGGGCATGTCCCTGATCGTGCCCTAAACCAACAACACAGAAGCTTTGACATGCTCAGTAACACTGGCGTGTCACTGGATGTGTCATTCATTCTGTCTCACAGAAACATTGACATGCCCAACAACACGGGCGTGTTCATGGCCGTGTCAATTACTTTATCTCACAGTAGCTATGACACGCTCAATGACATGGCCGTGTTAATGGTCGTGTCACCAATGTTAAGCTCAGCATCGTTGACATGCCCAACGACATGGCCGTGTCAGGCAAAAATTATGTATTTCGAACTCTCATCCATGTAAACACAATCACTCCAAAAACCATACTACAACACCCTTAATCAACATCTTAGTTTATATTCATAAATCACTTATCAATTCAACACTCATATAACTTCAACATATTATAATCATAATCATTATATACACCATCCATGTACCAATTACTCAATTCCCCATCTCATTTATACTAAACCCTTACTAAACAATTTCAACAACTCATCATCATCCTCACAAATAACCATATTATCATCATCTAAATACCAATTCAACACATATATATACTTTAATCTTTCATTATCATCATCTTCACACACTAGCCATATCAAATATAAACTCAATCAATAGAAATCAACACAAGGAAATGAACACTTACTTGAATTCTTTGACAAATCTTCAATATCCGCCTTCAATTCTCTTAAAGCCCTTATGAATTTGATATATATGTGAACAAAATCATACTCTCTCTCTCTCTCCCACGTTCAAGAAGAAGAAGAAGAAGAAAGAAAGAAAGAAAGAAAGATAGAAAGTCTTCTCTTGTCAACCTCCCATCCTCACCTTATATATATATATAATAATAATATAATTAAATACCCCAAAAATTCTCCACCACAAATATTGGTCCTTCTTTGACTTTGTTTTCTTCTTTATCTCTTATCATCATTATCATTTTTATTATTAATAATTTATTTACACTTTACTTTTCCTACACCAATACATATACATCATGTATATATGGTGTATATTTTGATATATGTATATGCCTTATATATTATATTTATATTTCCCATATTTTTCAAATACAATATATAAATATCATCCTTCATATACATCTATCTCTTATAATATTTTCTTTACCTATTTCACCAACATATTCTCTCACAACTACTATTCCAAAGTACATCAAAAATCGGGGTATTACAATTCTCTCCCCCTTATATAATTTCGTCCTCGAAATTATCTAGTACAGTAACAATCCATTCTTAGGAAAATACTATCTTAATTTTCATATGAATTTAATCTTATTCTTTAGTTATTATTTCATCAAATCACATAACTTCTACTCTCCCCCTTAGAGTCAATCATTTTATCCCAATTTCATAACTCATCATTATATATATATCTTTATATCTTATTACTTTCTCAACAAAGCAATCAAGATAACTCATTACATTCCCAATTAATTTATCTGTATACAAGAATCAGCTCATCTTATAATATACATATACCTCACCCATCTATTACGTTCAAGATATTTTACCACTTCATCTCTTTATAGATATACTCTCTTAACCTTAAAGTTAGAAGTTATTGATTTATATTTTAATACTGACTGTCCCGTCACTATAGTCACTTTCAAAATAGACACTTATCAAACCTTAATTGATAACAATATCCTTATTTTTCATACACTTAATTCCTTCTTTAACATGCTTCTCACTTAACATTAATATTAAGACAATGCCTTTAAACTTACTTTACAAATATTCAACCTTTTTCCTTATATCATCATTTACAACTGATATATCTTAACTCATTCATGTCCATCCACATATAAGAATATTACATCACATACATTATCACATATATCTTATACTCTTAGGACAACTATATATATTAGATCTAAATAATGATTCGCAATCTTAGCGAAATCTAGATCAATTAATCTATCTGTCACAATATACTAACGTCTCAATCTTATTCGATTCAAGCCAATCATTAACTTATTTAAACTTATCATTAGATTTCAATATATGACGTAACTCTATTAGGTCAAATTATATTCAAATTCTAATCTCTTCGGATCCACCTTTTTAACTTTCAGAAATTATGATTAATTATAACAAATCACTTTAAATTATTATTATTTTTATTCATATATTTTGTTTTCTATTATCTTAATACAAATTTCACATAAGTCTCATAATTATTTCATACCATATTTATTACCCATAGTTCAGCCTCTTAAACATTATTTCCATCAACTTATTCAATATAACTCTCAATCACATTTTATAATTTCTCCCACTTAACATCTCCTCACATTTCATACCGTTACTATATTTCTATAATCACCCTTTTCTATCACATTATCCATAACTTAAAACATTTTCACAGTTCTCTTCTTTTTCCATACTTTCTATAATTATAATCAAATTTCTACCATAAAATTATAAGGTACAATTTTACCAATCATAACTCTTGACCATGTTTCTTAAAGTATAATTATCAATCTTACAAAAACTATTCTACGGTCATATCATCTCAAGCCCATGTCCGTGGATAACAAAACTAACCGACTAATTATACTAAACAAATCATATGGCCACAATATATTAATGGTCACGCCTATAGCTTATCAATCAATACTGCCCCTCTATTATTTTTTTTTCAAACATTTCCAATTACAATGCTAAGTTTGTATTGCAAAGATTACATATTCATTCTCTAAACTTTTGCTACACCAAGAGTTAACACATTTCAATTCATAAGATCATCATTAGCCTAACTCATGTTTCAACAATATTATTATTAACATCTCTTACGTATACACATTCGATCATATGTAAATTTTACACGATTTCCATTTATTACTCAAGTCCATTCTCACTCTCCATTTCATCACATAGTCTAGCTTTGCATAGGTCAAGACCTAATCTCTCTTAGGCCCAATAATACATGTAATATCATTCTCAATACCACTAGACTAGTAGTTATACCACATTCACATTCATAGGTCACATTCATAATGTGACTTACTTTTCACATTTATTACATATTACAATTACGTTCATATCGAAAAACTCATCTCACATATCCTATACATGTATACACATAATCATGCAATTATATTTAATTCCTCTTTTACATGCAATCTATACAAATTTAACGTTTATTACTTTTCATTGAACATTATCATTCTCATTCTTTTAACATGACTTAAGTTATTCATCAACTCAACAAATATATACACTCCAACCATAATAACACTTCACATAAATCTTAGTCACATTTCTAATGTGACATCTCTCTCACATTTGTTTTTAAAAGCATTTAGTATACCCTTCATATCTATTTTCATCATTTCCAGTCAAATTACTTAAAGTAACTCATTTTCACTTGCTTAGTCATTTTTCCTTTATTTCAAAATAAATTTTCGTATTATCAATCACATTACCCAATTCATAGTACTTTCATATGCAATAATATTCATTTAAAAAAGTTCATATGCTTAATATACACTAAACTATCGATATCTAAATAATCCTCATTAAAATTAACTCTAAACTCTCAACTTACTACTTTACCTAAACTTCAAGTTATTAATCTCGTTTTCTTAATATTAACTTTAAAAACATTCATTATATATATATAATATATCTTAATGTAACATCAAAACATATCATTTTCACAATTATTAAAGCTCATTTCAAAAATCCAAATTTCACATTTTACTACCATTAACATGGGCTTTATCAACACTTAAGCATATCACATTTCTAACATTAAAATTACAATGTTTGCATTAAAACAACAATGCAAACAACACCATATATCTCTTTACTTTAACCAACATCATCCCCTTTTTTTTTAAAAAAAACTTAACTTTATATCACCAAACCATAAATTTGCACACTTTGTCTATAACAATCAACTCACTCAATATTCAACCATACTTTCTTCAATTTAATATCATATCTATCCATTTTAACAATCAAACAATATTTTCTCTCTCTAGCAATCCCAACATAATTTTTATTAGAAAGAAATCCAAATTTTTAGAGATAAGAGTACTTACTTTAATCTTGATTTTTTTTTAACTCATTTCCAACATTATTCTAATATTCATTTCTTTATAACCTATTTCATAAGCACACTTCAATAATAAAAAATTTCAAAGTTTGCTTTATTTAAGTAAACTGCAATTCTTTAATTTATCAATTAAACTTGTACAAATCTTCCCATATCATTTCTTTCTCTAGTTTTGCTTTCATGTAGAACCTCATTCACACACTATCATCCATCTCATGTAATTTAAATACATCACAAATCACATAATGTCACATCCGAGACCAACCTAGGTGTTAATGCATATGCATGTATCACAAATTTCACTTTTCAAAAATTTTTCCTCTTTTCTCTTTTTTTTTAAAATCTACTTAGGCTGAGAATTTCAAACCTAAGCTCTGATACCAAAATAATTGTAACACCCCCATACTCTATATAAGTACTATACATATTCATTGTATACATACAGTGCGTATATAAAGTATAAGCATGTCACTTTTCATTACAGATTAAAACCTTTACCTTAGTTCCAAACAATAATATATTTTATTTAAAGAACATTTACAAAATCCTTATACTTTTGACGATGTTATATATATATATATATAAATTACCTTGTCTTTTCCAAAATTCATTTAAGTATACATACATTTTTATCAAAATACAACATAATCAAATTGTACATGTATGCACCACCTTCTAGTTGGTCTCGAAATACTCTTACGCTTCTCGTGGCATGAATTTTTGATTCCCAGATCAACCATCAACTCACCTGCGCCATTTACACAACCGCGCTAAACTCGAAAGCTTAGTGGTACAAATAAATATTTAAAACATACATTACAGAAAAATCATACTTCTTATATTAACATCATGTATCATCATTTTCTTATCATGTTTTTCCTTTTCAATGCACTCTCCATATTTTAACATCAATCTCATATATTTATATACATATACACATATATCATTACATCAAACCACAATTCAATGACTTATCAGAACATTCATGAAATAATACTCACAATTTCCATATATGTATACATATTACACATCATATTGTATTTTCATAATCTCATCGTTCAGCATAGTTTCTCAAGCCACATTCATTTTCAGTAATTTGCTTATGTATTGTAATCATCACATTCCATAATTATCATCATATATCTCATAACATTATATCTTATTCCATAATTCATATTAAAGCAAAGACAAGCATGGGCCTAAAAAGAATCTAATATGCTATTCAAAGTTCAGAGTTACTGCTTTGGTCCATAATCACATTCATCAAGCCCGTAGGCAATATATATTTATCCATGGATAATGTAACAGACCCAGTCTCTTGGACCTCAACCCGGCTAGACCCTAGGGCCCCAGTCTCTTGGTCCTCAACCCGGCTAGACTGTTACAGTTTTTGAGGCTTACGACCCGGTCTTTTCACCTCAAAAACATCATATTTCACATTTTTCAGCTGGACTCGGCTTACGACCCGGTCTTTTCACCTGCCCAGCGATTCATAGGCATGCCGCAAAACCTAGAACTCTGAAAATTGAATAACATACTAGGCACACATTTAATTCATTTATCTCATTATCAATCTCTTTCACGACTCATTTCTCATTTCATTGCTCATAGTCAAACTAGGCAACCATGCCCCAATTATTTCATTTGCATCATTATAGCAAACAACAATGGCTTCACATCTCATCATTAAGGTATACATAACCAATTGCATAGTACATACATTTTGAAAGATCATTATATATATATTTCACATATACAATACTTTACTCAATTGCATTGATACATCAACATAATTCACATTATGCATATCACAACATATAACTCATTCATCAACAATGTCTCAAGTAACTTAACACATTTTTCAACTAAATATGTTAAGTCCCAATGTCATATAATGTATGCAATCAATCAAAATTTGTACTTACCTCAAGAGAAACTCACACCAATCTAAACTCCTCTTCCAATAATCCTCCAACACTTGGATTAGGGCAACTCAATCTCCTCAAAACCTAATCCAAAAGTGATCATACACACTAACTCAGAGATACACATGAGATAATATAGATAAGAACCAACTAGGGAAAACTCTACACATGACACGCTCAATAATACGGGCGTGTCCCTGATCGTGCCCTAAACCAACAACACAAAAGCTTTGACACGCTCAGTAACACGGGCGTGTCACTGGACGCGTCATTCATTCTGCCTCATAAAAACATTGACACACCCAACAACACGGGCGTGTCAATTACTTTATCTCATAGTAGCTATAACACGCCCAATGACATGGCCGTGTTAATGGTCGTGTCACCAACGTTAAGCTCAGCACCGTTGACATGCCCAACGACATGGCCGTGTCAGGCAAAAATTATGTATTTCAAACTCTCATCCATGTAAACATAATCACTCCAAAAACCATACTACAACACCCTTAATCAACATCTTAGTTTATATTCATAAATCACTTATCAATTCAACACTTATATAACTTCAACATATTATAATCATAATCATTATATACACCATTCATGTACCAATTACTCAATTCCCCATCTCATTTATACTAAACCCTTACTAAACAATTTCAACAACTCATCATCATCCTCACAAATAACCATATTATCATCATCTAAATACCAATTCAACACATATATATACTTTAATCTTTCATTATCATCATCTTCACACACTAACCATATCAAATATAAACTCAATCAATAGAAATCAACACAAGAAAATGAACACTTACTTGAATTCTTTGACAAATCTTCAATATCCACCTTCAATTCTCTTAAAGCCCTTATGAATTTGATATATATGTGAACAAAATCATACTCTTCTCTCTCTCTCTCTCTCTCCCACGTTCAAGAAGAAGAAGAAGAAGAAAGAAAGAAAGAAAGAAAGAAAGTCTTCTCTTGTCAACCTTCCATCCTTACCTTATATATTTATATAATAATAATATAATTAAATACCTTAAAAATTCTCCACCACAAATATTAGTCCTTCTTTGACTTTCTTTTCTTCATTATCTCTTGTCATCATTATCATTATTATTATTAATAATTTATCTACACTTTACTTTTCCTACACCAATACATATACATCATGTATATGTGGTGTATATTTTGATATATGTATATGCCTTATATATTATATTTATATTTCCCATATTTTTCAAATACAATATATACATATCATCCTTCATATACATCTATCTCTTATAATATTTTCTTTACCTATTTCACCAACATATTCTCTCACAACTACTATTCCAAAATACATCAAAAATTGGGGTATTACACCTTGCACCTGGGAGGTAATTTTCTTTGAATTATAGCAAAAAAATACTTTTCTTTTCATTACCATTGATCTTCTTTTTGTTGATGTATAGTTCTTTTAGAAACTTAACATGCCAAGGTATTTTTTAATAACATCAAGAAAAGGGATATTTACCTCAACCTTGCAAAAAAATTTTAAAATTTCTTCCTCCTCTTTTTCCTTCTTAAGCTGGGCAAATTTGTGAGGAAAAGGAGGTTGAATCACCAAAGGCTTGGGCTAGTCAGAATCAAGCTTAGCAGGTTACTTCTCATCTTGAATTATGACTTTAGATTTTGTCTCTTTTCCTAAGCCTTAGACTCCAGTTTGCTTATAGATGTTGCAAGTTGGCTAATTTGGCTCTCCAAATTTTTGAATACATGCTCTTGTCTCCTGTTGAAATTATTGAGTGTTATTCATGAAAGATTTAAATATATCATCAAGAGACACACCTGGTGATGGTGGTGGTGACTGATGTCGCTAAGGTAGCCATGGCTAAAATTATGAAAAATTTGACAGCTCTGCTCCATAGTTGAAGTTTATCGCTTGTGTCCAATTTGATGCAAAGTGGCATCATAAAAGACATAGTCATCAAAAGAAATAAAATAAGTTAAAAATAATTCCCTAGCAGCAACACCAAAATTTGATGGGTGTCGAAGCCACTAAAAATAAATTCCTATTCCTAAACTAAAATAATTATAATAACGGTGAATATGATAAAATCTATAGGGAATTGACTACTTAATTAATTTTTTTTTTGAAAACTAAAATAAAAATAGAATGAAAATTAAATGGGGGAGGGGGGGGGGTGTTATGATAAAGAATTGAAATTAAACTAAAATAAATCAAAGCAAAAACAATTTAGGAAAAATCAATTGAAATAATTTCAATTAAAAGGATAATTTTAGTTTCAATTCTTTAGATTAACCTTTGATGCAAATATAATTCTTCCTAATATTCAATAAATTAGTTTTAGTCATTGGAGACACTCACAACAACCAATCTTTCCTCATATTTTAAATTAACTAGGAGACGTTCTCTAATTAATTCTTTCTAGTTACCAATCTTATAGGAATGTCCTTAGAATTTAAGTTACTAGTAGCCTTAAGAATTAGAATGACCCGATTCTAACTAACAAATTTAATCATGTGATTTATTTAATTATTTTTTAGTATTACACCTAATTGCCACTAGTTATAAAAATAACACGAATAATTACGGATTCAAGTATTTTTATTGGTGATATATTGTTAAAGTAAATGAACAATAGGCCTTATTAAACAAATAGCAAAACAATAATGTGATTAAGCTGTAGAAATTATATAAATACTAAAAATTAAAAGAAGAGAAGAGAGAAATTATTTATATCTCATAACCTTTTGGTGAATTGAAACTTCAATTATTCCTTGAACCAATTAAAAGTTAGTTGCACATAATTGAAAGATGAACATTAAAAATAAAATAAAAGAAATATGTAAAAACAATGGACAAAATGTTGAGGACTAAAGTCCTCCACCCCAAAGTCCTCTAGGGCTACTTCCTAATGTTCTATTTATATTCTTCAAGAAAACTAAAAACCTTATCTAAATTTGAATTAGGAAAAGTATAAAAATTATAAAAATAATAAATATCCTAAGATAATAATAATATTCTTCTCAAAATAGAAATAAAAGTCTCAAAAGATATTTTGATATCTCTCCAAAAATTGCAGTACATCTCTTCCCAAAAAGGTAGGAAATCCTAGCTATAATAGTTATCCATTATTCATCAGCATCATGTCTGTATGGCTATAAACCTGGCCTAAGGCTTAAGCTCGAGGCTTTCATCAGGTCTTTTCAGCACTTTTCACTTAGAATCCTCCACTTTCTTCAACATTTATAACCTATGCAACTAAATCTCAAAATCAATAAAAATTCAAAATTACATGCCAAAATATTTATTCAAAATAAACATAAATATGCATAAAATGCTTATTATAAAAAAGGAATGGTCAAGCTTCTATTTACTCATGGAAAGAAGTTAATTTTGTTTAATGTATTTCATGTTAATGATGTCAGAAAAAATTTGATTTCTACCATTTTGTTGTTCAAAAAAGGTCTTGAGGCTATTTTAGAGGCATAAAAAGTTATTTTCTCTAAAAATGATGCATTTGTTGGATAATGATATTCTTGTGATGGCATGTTTAAACTAAGTATTAATAAAATGAGTGTTTATGTTTTTCTGGTTGTGTCATCTTTCATTTTATAGCATTCTAGATTATCACATGTTAAATTTTAGATCCATTAAATTTATGTCTAAGCAGCATGGGTTGATTCCTAATGTAAATAAGCATGAAGGAAGATGTGAAATATTCATACAAGATAAGATGATTAAGAAAACATTCCAACTCATGAAAGAAAATCTCAATTGCTTTAACTCGTGCATTCTGATATTTATGAATTGAATGGTCATTTAACTATAGGTGGTAGTATATATTTATTATATATATAGGTGATAATTGTAGATATACATATGTTTATTTGATGAAAAGAAAAGATCCAGCATTTGACATGTTCAAGGGTTACAAAGCATTGGTTGAACATCAATTAGAAAAGAAAATTAAAATTCTATGAAGTGATAGAGGAGGTGAATACTTTTCCAATGAATTTTCTGCATTTTGTGAAGAAAAATAGTTTAATAATATAATTAAAAAATAAATATTAATAAACTATAATAAAATATATTAAAAATAACTTATTATTAAAATATAATTAATAGATTATATATTAATTAAAAAATTAATTAAAAAATTATATGATATAATAAAATCTTGTTATATCTATACCGACAACTTTTCTGCTGGTAAATATCGACAGAAAGCTAACTCTTTCAGTAAAAGTTAGTTTTCTCAAATCAAAATATGTTATCGGCAATCTTCGGTGTTTATTGACGGAGTGCTTTGTCTCTCGGTATATGTAATGCCAAGAAGGCTGTTGCAACTAAAAAATTTCTGTCGATAAATTTTTTATTACCAACACATTTCATCCATTAAATCAAGAAATAGAAAATTAAGAGATTAAAGCTCATATTTCACTTAAATTTTCCTACTTTTATTAAAATTTTTAGCAATCAATTTAATTATTTATGCAAGGAAATAACAATCCTTAATTATTTAACATGCTCTCCAAAACTGTGCTAAACCTATTCATTAATCCATAATACCTTTTATAATATAAATTAAAGAATATAAATATATCTGTGAATAATTCTAACAATTCTCTACAAATCAAGATTTATTATTTCCATTCAAACTATATTCTTGTAATGTTTATAATTTAATTCAATTCTTAAGAGTTTTTTCCTATACTAATTCTAAGAAAATAAATCAATCAATTAGTGGTCAGTTGATTGAAGACACTGGGCATGATTATAAACAATTGCAAAAGTAAAGAAAGCTAATTTGATAAAATTAAAGAAATAAGAATTCAAGATATGCAAAAGATATTTCTAAAAGAAATTTAGTTTATGATGATCATGTTCAAAAATCCAAAATAATAAATCAAATTCAAAGATATAGGAAAAACAAACTTGGAACTTGTGTTAAAAATCTTGGAATTTCAATTTCAAATATGTAGATTTTTTCTTCTCTACGTCTCATTCCTTCTTGTCCTTCTCCTTGTGTATATTGATCCCCTTGTATATCTTAATGATTTAATCTTCATATTTGCTTCCCCTTTCTATAGAAGAAGGTTCTCTTTTAAATAGGAAGGTGCTCTAACTCTAAATTAAAAATTAAAAATTCTAGTTGGAGTAGAGAGTTAGAGTTGAAGTAGGAGACTTTGTCATTTAATTAGCATCCTTATCCAATTCGGATTTAGTCTCCAAAATACATCAAACGTCCTTTTTTTTGTTATTATTTTTATTTAAATAAGAACTAAAATTATAAAAATTTAAATAATTTAGCCACAATTAAAATAAAAATAAAAAAATTAAAATTTTAACTAAAAACTAAATGAAATTTGACAAATAAATAAAAATTTTTAATTCAAAATAAAGAGGTTACACCCACATTGCTTTAGATGAGATATACAAGTTGTTTTTCTATTATTCCACTATGTGATGTTTACGCATTAATTATTGTAGTAAGCTTATATCTATTAAATTATATAATATTTTACAAGCTAAAGCCTTATATTAATTATTGTAGTAAGCTAAAGCCTTCTGAGCAGATTAATTTACTGGGAGTTAAGTGGACTGTTTATTGAAAAACTTGGGATTTCTATTGGCAGGAGTTCAAGGTATTCATACTCATTATGTTTAATATAATTCTTAGTAGTTATAACTTGATTATTGTTTTTTTTTAAAAAACTTGATTATTGTTGATGCTTCTATTTAATTGAATTGTTACAGAAATATTTTATATTGGAGAATGGAATGGATGCCTTGGTTAAGATTACTTAGCATAAGAAAGCTAAACGATAGGTAGACATGATTAATACACTAAAGTACAAGTGGGTATGACCTGCATATATTTCTGAGGAGATTTGGGGTAGTTGAGTTGAGCATTAGAGCAAATTGGAAATAATTTCAGCCTCTAAGTAGTTATTAAAGTATTAGAGGGGTAGTCCTGATTGTCTAGGACCTGCTACACATACTGGAGACTCCATCTCTCATCATAAGCATCAAGAACACCTCACAAGTATTAACTAGTTTATATGAATTAATTTCATATTTAAATATCTTAACTAAATTTCATGTTAGTTAGTAAACTATGACTTGAAATTTTTTTTATTGTATATATGTAATGACGAATGGATGGGAGCCTACTCCACAAGAACTATTCCTGTATATGCATATTTGCAACCATGATGGTCAGACATTTGTGGACTAGAAAGCAAGAGAGGAGAATAAAAATTATTAAAATTTATCTTAATGCACTTCCTATCGTTTATGTAACTTCAGCTATCCTTAATTTTTATTTCAAGATCGTATTGTTCATATATAAAAGCAACTTCCCTCAAAATAATAAGAGTGTCTATGAATCCCAATTATTCTACGAATTATTCTCCTTAATTTTATATATAATATAGAGATATATATAAATAGAATAAAATATACGTATATGACTCTTATTCTAAACACTACAACACACGAGGTAAATACAATCTAAAACTATCATTTTTAATTACACTCTTTTATCATTAACGTAAGACCATAAAAAAATAAAGTATCAAATTCTCATAAAAACCAGTTTATTGAAAAATAAAACTAATGAAAATGTGAAAAGGGATTCATCACCAACAAAAATTCATTTAATAATAGTTCCAACAACGAAGAAAATAGTCTATTAGATTGGTAAGAGAAAATAGAAAGAAGATAATAAGGAAAAAAAAGGGTTAATAATGAAACTTAAAGTTTTAACAATAAACTTTTTATTAGGGTATCATTCTTAAATTAATAGTAAATACAACAAGAAAATATTTTTTAAGGCATCATTAACTATTTTTTTTAAAACTTTAAGAGGTCCATATATATGCTTATTTTCAGATCGTAAGATTCTTATTACTTTCTAAGAAAACAAATTGAATAGTTTTGTGCAATAATGGAAAATCCCAAAGAAACATATGAAAAAGGCAGAGGGTCCATTGTTGTGAACCTTATATTCAATCATGGGTGGAAAATAATTGTTGTGAGGCATAATGTGATTTTGAAAGATGTATGACATATTTAATTAGACACATTATTTGGTGTTGCCTCACTACACAACAAAACCTTTAAGATTTTTCCTGTCTTTTGTTTTTTATTTGAGAAAATTTGAGCTATATATATGTATACCATATCCATGCACCAAATCTAAGGAAAAAAAAATTTAAATGTAATCATATAATTATTTTAGTGTTTTTACAATCAACAAAATAATCAATTTAATAATAACCAAAAATTAACTAATTTTTCTTTTGAAGTAATAATAAGACACTTACTTCACATAAGAATATGGCATTTATCTTAAATATCATTATCTTATCATTTAATAAATTTTGGTATGATAGACTAAAATCACAAGTGTTTAAGTTCTACAAGTTTATGATGTTATTTCCTCAAAAAAAATATGATGTAATTATCATATATCCTCATAGTTAATTTTGGACCATCAACGAATAAATTTAAAATATGTTTCAAATATTATTTTTATTCAGCATTTTAGACACTAAAAAGTAATTTTTAACCACTCATCTATATAAAACATTTTAAACATAGAACTTTCTTAATTTTAGCGATAGCTTGTTTGAACCAAAAGTATTTCGAGTTAAATTCGTAAGTAGAAAAATATATGTTTTTTTTTATATCTTTGAATGACATAATATACATATAATTATGTACACTAATTTCTATTTAATCTATAAATAAATCATTCTTCGAAAAAATTTCTAAATAGGAATAAATCTGTGTAACTATGCAAACTAAATAGGAATAATACAATAGTAATTTTTTCAATTTAGAGAAAGATAACTAGTTGGTATTTAATGTGACTCATGTCAATACTTCCCTTCAAGTTGGTGCATTTAGATCTCGAATATCCAACTTGCCAAGTAAAAAATAGAACCTTCTACTACATATAATTTTTGTATGTATATCTACCAACTGGTCTTCAGATTTAACAAATGCGAATCGAATTATTTTGGTCTCAAGATCTTGTTTGATGAAGTATTGGTGTACTTCCATATGTTTTTGTTTGATCATGTTGAACATGATTATGAGAGATGTCAATTGAAGCCTTGTTATCACATAGTTGGTCCATCTTGTAGCTAATAGTCTTTGAAAGCCATAAGAGTTCACATAGACCCTTTGCAATCCCACAAAACTCACCTTCAGCACAAAATAATGCTATTGCATTTTGTTTCTTCTCCATATAATAACTAGGTTCCTTCCAAAAAACTTGAAATGGCTTGACGTGGATTTTTTATTAGAGATATTTCATGTCCAGTCAACACCTTTATAACCTTCCACCCATAGGTAATTGTTTCTTATAAACATAAATCTTTTTCCTGGGTACGACCTTAGGTATCAAAGAGCCTGAATTACTACATTAATATTATCTTCACTTGGACAATGCATGAGTTGGCTTACTACACTCATTGTGTAGGAAATGTCATGTCATGTATGGTGAGATAAATAAGATTTTTCCAACTAATCTCTAGTAACTTCCTTTTTCTGTTGACACTTGGTCTAATTATTCTCCAAGCTTGTGATTTTGGATTATTGGTACAAGCTTACAATCTAGTAATCCAACATTTGATAATAAATCTAGGATATATTTTTGTTGGAAAAGGAATATGCCTTGCTTTGACATGGCAACTTCAAGTTCTAGAAAATATTTGAGACCTTCTAGTTTTTCAACTCAAATTTTGTGGCTAATTGTTATTAAAATCTTGTGACAATCAAAATTTTTATCTTACCCTAGTGATGCTTTAACAATAGTAACTTTATTGGCAGCCATATTTCCTTATTGTCTAGTTCAAGCACCACAACCACTCTCTCGATGATTGATTTAAGCCATACAAAGTTCATTGTAGCTTGCACACAATTTTAGCTTTAGATTTTTCTATATATCCTATAGGGACATCTGTGTATATTAATTTCTTCTTTAAGATCTCCACAAAGAAGGACATTTTCAACGTAAAACTGGCAAGATTTGCTACAAGAGACAGTAAAACCCTAACAATACTCAACTTGCCCACAGATGAGAATGATTCATAATAGTTTATGCTTGGCCGCAGGTGAGTGATAAACCCATATTTTGAATAATGTTTTAGATAATTCTAACTATGTTTTAATTGTTATCAAATGAATTTGATGTTGGAGTAAGCATTTATCCTATTTTACCTTGAAAGGGTCAAAATACATGGTTTTAATTAAAAGTTGAAGAAAATTGAAGAAAAAGGGAAAAAGGAAGAAGATATTCAAGATCCACACCCATGGGAACCAAATAGCAATTGTCCGGGCATATTATGTAATTTCCAGACTTGGACATATTTGACCTTTGAAGCTTTACTCGAGATTTTGATGACATTAAAATTTCAGAATGAGAAAGTATTGTTCATTAAGTTTTTAAAAGATATCCCTAGATTTTCAAAATGGTCTTATTTGTACAAATCCAAGTTCGCTTGAGCCACAAAATAGCTGTGCAAAGTAAGAATTACGAATCCAAATCAGAATAGAATTTCTGTCTAAACCAGTTTACTTTAAAAGGCCATAACTTGAGCTTCCAAAGTACAAATTGAGTGATTCCAAAGTCTAAATTCATTTACACTTTGAGAAATAAAAGTCTTGTGAAGATCCCAAGCCTATATTTAGAATTTATCTGATAGAAAAATTGCTTCAAAGTTTCTATGCAAATTTTACAGCTTCCTTATTTTGTTAGAATTTGTTTTCCTTTAACTAAAATTTGACTTCTTTTTTAATAGGGACTCTTTTAAACCTATCATAATATTTTTCTACTAATAAAAAAAGTTTTCTAAGCCTCTATAAATACCCTAGACCTTCATCACAATTGGTGCATTAGATTTTAGGTTAAAATTTCTAGATTTTAGTTTAGAGTTAACTTTGAAGAGAAAAAAGAATTTTGTGCAAGAGCAAATTCAAGTTCAAGAGGCTTCCTACTTTCCAAACTTTGACCTTTCTAGTTTGTTTTATCTTAATTTCAATTTTAATTATGTATTCTATCTTCTACTCTTTCTTTTTAATTTCTATTTCAATTATGAGTAATAAAAAACCCTATTAGGGTTAGACTTTTCCTTTTGATTTATCTATGGAGTAATTATTTAATTTGATTCAATTGAAGTTTGCTTTGGATTATTTTGTTATCTTTGATATTAATGCTTTGATTATCTAGCTATCTAAGGTATTGTGTGATGGTGCGAGAGTGAAAGCACAATATTAGTTTAATGAGGTAACTATCTTAGGTTAAAGTTTTCACCTAGAGATAGGTTAAACATTTAAGAGGTTGTTGCAAATATTACTTACAAAACTTAATGAATTGGCTTAAACTGCTTGTGATCATAAGAGTAGACATAATATTAAGCTCAATATTCGGTTTAGTACTTGAGAGAGGGTAAGTCTTAATTTAGGAGAACCCAGCTAATAATCGTGAGCATATTAAGATTGAATCAATACTTTAGGAAATTCATAGTTAATCAATAAGGATAGGTTTAACCCTAATGCCAAAAATATTAGATTTAATTCTAAAATTCATCTTAGCTTTAATTTTGTTAACTTAATTCTTAATTCACATCAATTTAACATCTAATAGTTAGTTTAATTGTTTAGTACATAGGATATCTTTTCTCATGGGAATGATACTCTACTCACACTTTATTACTTGATTATGACCTATGCACTTACAGTTAGTTAGGCTATGCCCTAACAGTGAGAATAATTCTTAATATTTTATAGCCATTTACTCCCAATCTTGCTTTATATCTTTCAAATAATCCATCATCCTTGCTTTATATCTTTCAAATAATCCATCATCTTTGTACTTGATAGGGGATACCACTACAATATATTTATCAATTAGATGTGGAAAATTTCATCAGTAATAAAAAATTTTAATAAAATTATGATGACTAAATAGCGATGAAAATTTGTTGTTACTAAGATTGATTTATGAATATTCAGTAGAAGTATTCATCGTTGAATACTTTTGACCATTGTTAAATAATGGATTCTACAAAAAAAAAAATGGAAGACATTATCGCAATAAATTAACAATAGATGTTTGGTGCTAAGTCAATGATGGATATTAGTCCATGGATAATCTTGAAGTTGAAATAAATTTTTTTAAAAAAAATAGCAATGGACACTTTAAATAAATTTTGTATTTAACAAATAAAATAAAAAAAATTACAAACCTGAAAAATACGTATAATTTATAAATAAAATAATACAACAAGCATTGTATAGGTATTTGTTTCCAACAATACAAAAATCTAAAAATTTCATAAAATTTGCATATCAATGTTTGGTGATAAGAAAGAGAACTAGGGGGATAGAAGATCAATCTTCATTATCAATTAGTCTCGACTACTAGCCTTGCTGGAGTAACGCAAACTATACCTACCACTATTGTTTCTTCTGCTACTCAAGCTGTTGCTATATTTGCTTCTCAAATTGGGATTGTAACTCCTATCTCATCACCTCTATCTCCTATAGGCATGTAGCCTACTACTAAACAAAACATAAAGTCCTAGTTGAAGTGGAGGTGTTAGGAGATCGATAAAACACAAATGGATGTGAACCGAATCCAAATACACATATACAATACATATAGGATAATCAATTAATAACTAATGAACAAAACTATCCACATCTAATCACTTCTAATTAATGCCTAAGAGTTGCTACAAACTTTGAGCATAACTTGAAAAATAAGAAATCTACCACGGATGATGTCTTGGGCCATCAACTCAATAAGTATTCACTAAAGTTAGCATGCAATTATAAAATTCATTATATCTATGTTATAATAGTTTTGATGGCTATTGTCATATTTCTTAGTGTTGTTCCATTCTTCTTTTAGGTTAATTTTATAAGCTGGTAGGTGTGAGCAGGGATTTTTGCCCCCACTCCTGGAGGAATGGTTCTTGCGACTTTGACACTGTTTAGGCTTGGGGCCTTAGAGAACACGGACCTAAGTTCGGAGAAAATGGAGTCGCCACCCGGACGGGCCAGGAAAAAGAAAGGGGTGGATGACTCGATTCCTAAGGAATCCCCAACCCCCTAATGGGTTCGAAAAGTTAGGTACGTGTGGGGAAGGTGAGAAATGGCCCAGCACCCCCACAACATCCGGTTCATTGGAACCGGCCTCCTTTACAGGTCTTAATATTATAAAATTCTTAAATATAACAATATTATCTATATTACACGCAATAATTAAAATAAAGCATTGATATATTTTGAAAATCAAAACAATGTCCATGCAAAACAAATAAATAGACACCCATCCGAAGATGGAAACATGCCCTTACATAATCCATGCCTAAATAGGACACCCACCGAAAGGTTGAAACATGTCCTTTACATTGGTTCTAAAATAGAAAAGCAATTTAAATTACATGATATTTAACTAATAAGGTACCCACCAAGTGGAAACATACCTCTTACAGCATTTGAAAATCTAAATAAATCGATAAAAGTAAATAACCATTCATCATAAATAAATCATTCATCAAAGGTATTAATCAAAATATAAAATAAACATTCATCCATGATAAACTAAAATAATCAAGCATTGAACTTAAATAAATCAATAAAGCATTGAAAATAAATTAAAGCATAATCAAATATAAAATTGAATAAAGCAAGTAAAGATTCAAATTAGGGCTACTGTTTCGATTTAAGATTCTTTATTTAATGTGTTTAGGGTTTTGGAATTTATGAGTTTAAACTACTGTGAGTTTTAATGGAATAGAAATGTATTAAAGTTTTTATAATTTAAGAGGTTGATAAAATTCTTTGATTAACCAAATTAGTGTTTGAGGAGTGAAATCATGAAATTAGGGTTTGGACACTTTAAAACATTAGGTTTATGATTTACGGTTATTTACTGTGTAGAATTATAACATTTAAATTTATATGGTTTTAAGGTTTTAAAGATTAGGATATAGAAAAATTAGGGTTTAAGGTTTTAAGGGAATTAGGGTTTAAGAAAACTAGGGTTTAGAATAATTTGGTTTGAGGTTACTGTCTTGATTCTAAAGTTGAATTAGGGTTTAGTATTTTCGGAGAATATATTTTATTTTAGAATTTGGAGAAACAATTTATAGTTTTATGAAGTTTTATGAAAATAAACAAAAATATTTAAGGTTTATAGAAACAAAAAAGATATTTTCTAGGGTTTTGAAAAATTGGAAAGCAAATTAGTGTTTTGAGATTTTGAAGAAACAAAAATAACAATTTTAAGATTTTTGGAAAACAAATAAACGAATTAAGGTTTTTAAGCTTTAGAAAAGGTAAATTAAATTTCTAGGGTTTTTTGAATCAAAAGAGACAATTGGATTATTTAAGCTAATGTGAAGAAATTAGACATTCATACTTCCGTTTGTTGATTCCACCAAAAATTTCTTCTTGGATGAACAAGAACAAAGACAAGCTTTGCTGCCTTTGATGAATTAAATTGCTTGTTTGCTTCTCTCAATAAGTCAGATCGATTTCACTGCCAGAAGGAATTCTTCAAATCCGATTCCCTTTCCAAGTTTTCCTCCTCAATTTCGGTCTAAATTCCCCTCCCCTTTTTTGTGTTGTTTTAGTCCTTATTTATAGAAGATTTTTATTATTAATTTTAGTTATTCACGGAATCTAATATTAATTAAGAAAAGAAAATCGAAACCTAATTGTATTTGGTTTCGAAAAAATTTGCATCAAAAAAATTTCGCTGGCAAAAAAAAACTGCTGCGAAAAAATTGCGCTGGCGAAATAAAATGTTGCGGAAAAATTGCGCTGGCAAAAATTGGCCTGCGGGCCATTTCTCCGCAACCCTTTTCGGCCACGAAATTTTTCGTAGCCAATTTTTATTTTTATTTTTATTTATTTGTTTATTATTATTTATTTATTTTTTATTAATAAAAATTAGATACTAAAGCAAATATTATTTAATTAAGATAACAAAAATTATTTTGGACTAATTAAAATATATTGAACAACACAAAAATGATTTTAGACTAATTAAAATATATTGGACCGGATTGGGTCAAAAATTAAGGGCTTACAGTTTGTCCTCTGCTTGAATGATCTGAGATTTTAGTGAAAGAGAGTGAAAAGCAATAAGACTTAATTTTTGAGACGGTTGAGGTTTTGGGTTCTGGACCTGAGACTGAACTTGAATTTGGGTACTTAGACCCGAGATTGGATACTTGGACTCGAGATTGGGTACTTGGGCTTGAGATTGAATTTGATTTGGGTACTTGGACCCGAGATTGATTTGATTTGGGTACTTAGACCTGAGATTGGGTGCTTGGACCCTAGACTGAATTTGATTTGGGTACTTGGACCCGAACTTGAATTGGATTTGGGTACTTGGACCCGAGATTAGATACTTGGACCCGAGATTGAATTTGATTTAGGTACTTAAACCAGAGATTGGGTACTTGGACCCGAGATTGATTTAATTTGGGTACTTGGACCAGAGATTAGATTGAATTCGGGTACTTGGACCCGAGACTAGATTGAATTTGGATATTTGGACTCGGGATAGATTGGGTACTTGAATCCGAGACTGAACTTGATTTGGGTACTTGGACCCGAGACTAAGTTTGACTTACCTTTTATCAATTGAGAAGTCTGACTGCTCCGGCTGTTCTATGCATCGTGGTTCTTCACCCTCAAAATGGATCTTCATCCTTTGAGATCGGGCTTTCACCCTTGAAAATGGATCTTTATCCTTTGAGATCGGGTCTTCACCCTTGAAAATAGATCTTTATACTTTGAGATAGGGTCTTCACCCTTGAAAATGGATCTTCATCCTTTGAGATCGGGTCTTCGCCCTTGAAAATGGATCTTCATCCTTTGAGATCGGGTCTTCACCCTTGAAAATGGATCTTCATCCTTTGAGATCGGGTCTTCACCCTTGAAAATGGATCTTCATACTTTGAGATCGGGTCTTCGCCCTTGAAAATGGATCTTCATCCTTTGGACTTTGGGTCTTCACCCCCTGAAATTGGATCTTTATCCATTAGAGATTGGGTCTTCACCTTTGAAACACGGATCTTTATCCATTGGAGATCGGGTCTTCACTCTTGAAAATGGACTTTCATCCTTTGGAAATCGGGTCTTCACCCTTGAAAATGGATCTTCATCCTTTGGACTTCGGGTCTTTACCCTTGCTTCAGCTTTTTTAGCTGGACTGATCTTTTTGTCCTTTGCATCTTCATTCTTTTGAGAGTTCTAATGTTCCATTCTTTTGTTCTTCCTTTTTGTAAAATTTCAGCTATTTTTAATTGGACCTTATATCCTCTCCTTGCCCCCCTGCGTGGAAAAATATTTGTAAGTGAGTTTGAAAATATTTTATATATAGACTCAAAAATTAAAAAGGAGAAACTTTGCCCCCTGTGTAGGCTCAAACCCATGATTTTTCTATACGGGCTCTGATTGATGTTTTTTCCGTCTAGTTCGTCGCACAAGCTCGTGTTTCTTCTTTTGCAAAACGACTAGAGCTTCCACAAGCAAATAGGCTTTCCATGCCCTCTTGATTCAACATCTTCTTTTGATTCTTTACTTCGCAGGGTGTTTGCTGTTCATTTTGACAAGGAATAGACAACACAAGACAAGAAAGTGTGATGTGATATGCTCATGTATGCATAATATGCATGAATGATGCTTACAGTCATTCCATCAACTCACAAACTGAGGTGTTCAGTAGAAGTGTTCTCATTGGTTCCTTTCCAACGTTCGTTCAAGTCTTGCATTGGAATGATAGAAAGCTTTGCATTTATGGCTTTTATCTTCAAGATGTTAAAAATATGAATAATGGAGACCCCAATCAGCAGAGTCAGGGATTCATCTATTTCAAACTATGTCTCAGCATGTCAGTTGATAGCTTCTTCATGACCTTGCCAATAATCATTTCCTTTACCCAGTGTGTCCTTTGGAGGTTCAACATACTTCCCTTAACTTGAAGGCTTTGTATGACAAAACATTTTTTTTATTTTTTGAATTTTTGAATTTTAATTTTGAAATCAAATGTCGACTTTGCCAAATTAATGTCAATGTACCTCAGGACTTGATTTTCCAAATTAACATATCTATAACATGACAACCCCAGTTACCGTACTAAACTCAGGAATTATTTCTATTTAAGTAAGAACTGTTGTACTTCAGATAGGCACATACGCATTACTTGGCCAAAGGTCTCATTGAGTTTAAATATTGTCTATCTCATATGCATGCTTATCCAAACTATCTCCACTAATAGACTCTACCTACCAAGAGAGATCAACAGGTCTTTGATAGGCTTGAAATGGGGTCTATAAAGGACACAGGTTTAAGTGAAGGCCATTTTGATATTGGAGCTGGTGTGACACAATGGACAAACCCTCACACTATAAATTTCTTATTGGAACTTTAGACAGTTGGGAGTAATCTTTCTAGACTCCAAATTCCTTCTATCTTCTTGGCATTAATCTGGTTCTTGATTGGGATAGTCTTTGCCTTTCCAAAAAGTTTTGTTCCCAAATTCGTTTCTTTTCTTCTTCTCCCTTTTCTTTATTTTTCTTACTCTTCCCTTTTCTTTCTCTTTATTTTCCTTACTCTTCCCTTTCTTTGAGCATTTTATCATTTTGTCCTTCTTCCTTGTATGACTGTTAAGTACAGAACTTTCAAGATCTGAATGGTCTTTCTCCTTTTTCTCCAATTTTGATTGAATCTTTGGTTAGGTTGGACCAATTCAAGTCAAACCGTCCTTATGGAAGACATTTGCTGCTTTAGGTAAAAGAGAACTCAGTTGGCTTTCTGAACCGACTTTTTGGGTTTTATTTTTCTTTTTTCCTTTTTGTTTTCTTCTTTTTTCTTCTTTTTCTTTTTCTCTTCTTTTTTTTGTCTTTTTTCTTTTTTTTTTTGTTTTTTTTTGGGTTCTAGCTCTAATAGAGTTGTCTTGTTTGAGTTGTCTTATTTGTACCAACTTGAATTTGTAATAATGGATGAGTGGAGTGACATAAATCTCCTTTAACAGGTATAAATCATTTGTTACTCTGATGTTGTCTTAACATATTGGAGATTAGAAAAACTTCAACTACCCTTATGGTCTTAAAAACATCAACTACCCTTATGGTCTTGAGAACTTCAACTATCTTTATGGTCTTGAGAACTTCAACTATCTTCATAGTATTCATTTCTTTCTTTGATCTTCTTGCCTCTTCATCTTAGTGATCATAAGACTTGTCAAAAGTATCACAACAGCTCAGGATAGGTTGTTGGGCTTATAAGTCAAATGAAAAGAAAGCTAACAATTTAATGAAGGCTCAACGGGACAACTAGTGATGCGTTTGGGCCAAGCACTTCCTGGGAGGGCACCCATTCTGGTACTGACCCTGCACCAGCACGCAGATGTAGCTAGGCCAAGCACTTCCCAGAAGGTCACCCATCCTAGTACTGACCCTGCACCAGCACGCTTAACTGGAAAGAACGCTAACCATTTCTGCCAAAAGTTTAAGCTGTCAGCAGAGGCGCACCCATTTCCTTTATTTGGATCAAACATGGGCTCAACAATCTCTTTCGACTTTATGTGCCACCTTTGTCAAACCTGATCCACAACCCTCCAAACCCTCAGACATATTATTCCCTCCCTCTTTAAGGAAGTTTGTCCTTGAACTTGGAGCAGTGGGACCAAACCCGATAATAGGCTTTGATACCAAATGATGCGGCCCATTCTGGTACTGACCCTGCACCAGCACGCTGATGCGGCTGGGCCAAGCACTTCTCAGAAGGTCACCCATCCCGGTACTGACCCTACACCAGCACGCTTAACTGGAAAGAACGCTAACCATTTCTGCCGAAAGTTTAAGCTGTCAGCAGAGGCGCACCCATTTCCTTTATTTGGATCAAACATGGGCTCAACAATCTCTTTCGACTTTATGTGCCACCTTTATAGAACCTGATCCACAACCCTCCAAACCCTCGGACATATTATTCCCTCCCTCTTTAAGGAAGTTTGTCCTTGAACTTGGAGCAGTGGGACCAGACCCGATAATAGGCTTTGATACCAAATGATGCGGCCGAGCCAAGCACTTCCCAAGAGGGCACCCATTCTGGTACTGACCCTGCACCAGCACGCTGATGCGGCTAGGCCAAGCACTTCTCAGAAGGTCACCCATCCTGGTACTGACCCTACACAAGCACGCTTAACCGAAAAGAATGCTAACCATTTCTACCAAAAGCTTAAGCTATCAGCAGAGGCGCACCCATTTCCTTTATTTGGATCAAACATGGGCTCACCAGTCTCTTTCGACTTTATGTGCCACCTTTATCGAACCTTATCCACAACCCTCCAAACCCTCGGACATATGCAGAACCCATAGATCAAATATTACATCTAAAATCCCACATACACATCTAGCATAGAATCTTAGAACTCAAAAACAAATCCTCCCTACCAAACCCACAACTAACCTGTAA
This sequence comes from Garcia nutans, assembly GCA_947685225.1. Lineage (NCBI taxonomy): Eukaryota > Viridiplantae > Streptophyta > Magnoliopsida > Malpighiales > Euphorbiaceae > Garcia > Garcia nutans. The sequence continues at coordinate 20,473,220 of CANTUV010000007.1, read as the reverse complement.
TTGAGAACTTGGGTGATTGGGATGAAGAAATGAATTGATTTAAATGCCACAAGTCAGACTTGATAAGTTAGAACCAATTCTTCATGCAACAAGAATAAGAAGAAAACCTCTCAAACTTGAAAACACAGCAATTACATTCAACAATCTGGAAATTCGTGGTAACCCTCTTAAGTTCTTTTTCCCATCCCTATATAATTGGCAAAGAAGAACTAATGGCTTAAAAGTCTAGGTTTACATGTATCTAGTCACAATAGTATTAATTGTTCATCCACATCAATAATATACTCTAAATTACTGCCCATAATTCTGACAACATTGATGGGCAGATTCTACATGCATTTCGGTGTTGGTTCACATGTGTCTAGTCACACTAGCACTAAACCATATCAATATTATATTCCAAATTCGTGCTAATGCCCATCACCATACTTATGGGCAGATTCTTCATGCTTGTTGGTGAGTTTCTGACTTCCTCTTCATGATCCATCATATTCACTACAAGTTGGTCTCCCTCTTCATTAATCCACCTTTGAATGAAGTGCTGGAACACATGCTGGAGTTTCTTTGATTGTGATCTTGTGATTGGTCCACTTGGCATAATGATATCATCAACATATTTGCTGCCATGTGTAGATTCATCAATCTTGCTTATAGTTTCCTCATCATTCCCTCCTTGCTAAAAAAGATTTGTCCTCAAATTTTAGCCTACATCAAAAGGAGAAAGATCACTAAAATTGAAAGTTACAGAAACATTATACTCACCTGGTAGATCGATTTTGTAGGCATTGTCATTGATCCGTTCTAAAACTTGGAATGGGCCATCTCCCCTTGCATCCAACTTGGATTTCCTTTGTTTAGGAAATCTTTCCTTCCTCATATGAACCCATACCCAATCACCAGGTTGGAAAATCAGATGTTTCCTTCTTCTATTTGCATTATAGGCAAATGATTCATATTTCTTCTCAAGATGAGCTCGTGCCTTCTCATGTATCTGCTTAACCAACTTTGGTTTCTTTTCACCATCTAAGTTAGTTATTTCATTTAATGGCAAAGGAAACAGATCAAGTGGTGTAAGCGGATTAAAACCATAAACAATTTCAAATGGTGAATAACCAGTAGAAGAATGTATGCTTCTATTATATGCAAACTCCACTAATGGCAAACAATCTTCCCAAGTTTTCAAATTCGTACCCGCAACAGCACGTAACAAAGATCCTAAAGTCCTATTTACCACTTCCGTTTGTCCATCAGTTTGTGGATGACAAGTTGTAGAGAACAACAATTTAGTACCTAACTTATTCCATAAAACATGCCAAAAATGACTTAAGAACTTCACATCTCTATCACTTACAATTGTTTTAGGAATGCCATGCAACCGAACTACTTCCCCAAAGAACAAATTTGCAATATTTGTTGCATCATCAGTTTTGTGACATGCAATGAAATGAGCCATTTTGCTGAATCTATCAACAATAACAAATATGCTATCTTTTCCTTTTCTAGTCCTAGGCAGCCCCAAAACAAAGTCCATAGATATGTCAATCCAAGGTGCATTAGGAATAGGTAAAGGAGTATACAGCCCATGAGGTAAAGACTTAGATTTTGCTTGTTTACATGCAATACACTTGGCACAAATTCTTTCAACATCCTTTCTCATGTTTGGCCAATAGATATGTTCATGCAGAATGTCTAAAGTCTTAAATACCCCAAAATGTCCCATGAGTCCTCCACTATGTGCCTCACGCACAAGCAATTCCCTTAATGAGCAACTAGGCATGCATAATCTTCCATCCTTAAACAAGTACCCATCATGCCTATAAAACTTCTGAAATGCAGAATGCTCACATGCTTTATAAACATTTGCAAAGTCAACATCATTGGCATACATATCCTTAATTTGCTCAAAGCCTAATAACTTAGAACTAAGAGTTGAGATTAAGGAATACCTTCTTAAAAGTGCATCTGCTACTACATTGTCTTTGCCACACTTATATTTTATCACATATGGAAATGGCTCAATGAACTGTATCCACTTTCCATGCCTTCGGTTCAGCTTGGTTTGCCCCTTTAGATGCTTTAATGATTCATGATCTGTATGAATAACAAACTCTTTAGGCAATAAGTAATGTTGCCACACTTGTAAAGCTCTTACCAAAGCATACAGCTCCTTGTCATAAGTGGAATAATTTAATTGTGCACCATGAAGCTTCTCACTAAAATATGCAATTGGTTTCCCTTCTTGCATCAAAACAGCACCTATGCCCACACCTGAAGCATCACACTCTAATTCGAAGGTCTTATCAAAATCTGGTAAAGCAAGAATTGGAGCAGCAGTTAACCTTTCTTTCAACAAATTGAATGCCCCTTCATGAATTTTAGTCCAATTAAACTTTACATCCTTTTTTACCAATTCATTTAATGGTGCAGCAATGGAACTAAAATCTTTAACAAACCTTCTATAGAAACTAGCCAAACCATGAAAACTTCTTACCTCACTCACGGTTTTAGGTTCTGGCCAATCTCTTATTGCCTTTACCTTTTCATCATCAACCTCAATTCCTTGTGCACTAACCATAAAACCTAAGAATATGATTTTATCACTACAAAACATGCACTTTTTTAAGTTAGCATACAATTCTTCCTTTCTCAAAATATCAAGAATAGCCCTAATATGTTCTATATGCTCATCTACTGATTTGCTATAAATGAGTATGTCATCAAAATATACAACAACAAATTGACCAAGATATGCACGCAGAACATGGTTCATTAATCTCATGAATGTACTAGGTGCATTAGATAAACCAAATGGCATAACTAACCACTCATAAAGACCATATTTTGTTTTGAATGCAGTTTTCCACTCATCTCCTTCTTTCATCCTAATTTGATGGTAACCACTTTTCAAATCAATCTTAGTAAAAATGTAAGAACCACTCAACTCATCAAGCATATCATCAAGTCTAGGAATTGGATGTCTATACTTCACCGTGATTTTATTGATTGCTCGGCAGTCCACACACATTCTCCATGATCCATCTTTCTTTAGGACTAATGACACCATAACAGCACATGGACTAAGACTTTCATGCACATGTCTCTTTGCTAGCAACTCCTCCACTTGCCTTTAAAGTTCCTTGGTTTCCTCCTGATTACTTCTATAAGCTGGTTGATTAGGAATTGTTGAGCCCGGAATGAAGTCAATTTGATGCTCAATCCCTCTTAAAGGTGGTAAAACTTTAGGTACATCTTCTGGAAAAATCTCTTTCTCATCACAGTTTTTATTTCAGCCCAAGTAGAGATAGTTCTTTCTCCATTTCTTCTCTTAGAAATCATCAATTGATCCCACCAAATTAGTGCATAATCTATGAATTCAACTGCTGTAATTTTAACTTTCTTTATTTCACTATAATTATGACAATCAAACACCAACTCAACTTTTCTTTCCCATTCAAAGTAAGCTTCAGCATCATTTCTCCCCTTTAAGGATGGTATCTTCATTTTTATGGAAGATATGTTACTGTCCCTTTGTTGAGGTCTTCTTTGAGCAATTGATTCCTCACTTTCTTCATCATCTTCCCTTTCTATCTCATCATCATTCATCATGTTTCCTCTCCCTCTATTCTACCCCCTTCGATTAGTATCATTCCGTTGCCTTTGCATTATGCTGTCTACATCACCTCTCATGTTGTTTATGGCCAAATAAAAAATTTCAAATCTCCTTTGCATTGCCTCTAACATGAAGGCTATGTCATTTATGGTCATATCATGTTTTTCACTTCCAGAATTTGACATGGTGTAAGAAGAACCTACAAGAAAATGTTAGTAAAGAAAATTTCCTCACCTCACTCCCTTACGTGTTTCACTCAAGATCAGATTGTCACTCCTCTTGTATTTCACTCAAAACTTGGTCCTTTTTACCTTTCAATTCTTCTTTTATCAAGTTGAATTTCAGAACTGCATCCACTTAAATCAAGTAAAACAAGTTTTGTTTTAAAGACTCTACAAGGAACCTAATGAAAAAAATGAATTCAGCAATTCTAGAAGCAATTTAATTTTAAACAACAAGAACTGAAAGTTAACACAAGAAGCAAAAAGTATTTGTTTTAATCAAACCAAAGTAACTATGATTGAGAATTAGCTACTTAATGCATACAAGAAACAAGAGGTATATGAAAGAATGAAACTAAGAATACAAATAAAAACAATTATGGATATTGAAAAATAGAATTCAAATCACTCCAATGAGTAATCTGAATATGCAACCTAAATCTATTCCCAATGCAAGCTATGCTCTAAATATCAGATGTTAAATGCTAAATGGATGCATAATGAGGAGCTTATGTAATTTGATCAAATATAATAAGGAAGCAAGCTGTTAATGGTATAAATATGCAAAAAATATCAAACACTTGTGTAGAAAAATATTGGACAGAAACAGGTACGAATTTTTTTTCTTTTATGTTGAGGAAGTTGAATCTAATTCTTTTTTTTTTGTTTTTCTTTTGATCTTTTCCTTTCTTTTTTTTTTGAACTTTTAGTAAACAAGAATAGAAATTGAAAAATTAAACAAAAGTCCATAGATTTGAAGAACAAGAAGAAGGTGCAACAAGAACAGAAAATGAAGAAACAAGAAACTAAATCTGGTTCTCTTTTTTTTTTTTCGTTTTTTTCCTTTGGATAATTAAAACATAAAAGATACCTAGAGATTTATCTTCAAGCCAAAGCTCTGATACCAAATGATGCAGAACCTATGGATCAAATATTATATCTAGAACCCCACATACACATCTAGCATAGAATCTTAGAACTCAAAAATAAATCCTCCCTACCAAATCCACAACTAACCTGTAATTGAGAACTTGGGTGATTGGGATGAAGAAATGAATTGATTTAAATGCCACAAGTCAGACTTGATAATTTAGAACCAATTCTTCATGCAACAAGAATAAGAAGAAAACCTCTCAAACTTGAAAACACAGCAATTACATTCAACAATCTAGAAATTCGTGGTAACCCTCTTAAGTTCTTTTTCCCTTCCCTATATAGTTGGAAAAGAAGAACTAATGGCTTAAAAGTCTAAGCTTACATGTATCTAGTCACAATAGCATTAATTGTTCATCCACATAAATAATATACTCTAAATTACTGCCTATAATTCTGACAACATTGATGGGCAGATTCTACATGCATTTCGGTGTTGGTTCACATGTGTCTAGTCACACTAGCACTAAACCATATCAATATTATATTCCAAATTCGTGCTAATGCCCATCACCATACTTATGGGCAGATTCTTCATGCTTGTTGGTGAGTTTCTGACTTCCTCTTCATGATCCATCATATTCACTACAAGTTGGTCTCCCTCTTCATTAATCCACCTTTGAATGAAGTGCTGGAACACATGCTAGAGTTTCTTTGAATGTGATCTTGTGATTGGTCCACTTGGCATAATGATATCATCAACATATTTGCTGCCATGTGTAGATTAATCAAGCTTGCTTATAGTTTCCTCATCAACTAGGGACTGATATTTAATAAGGTGGATACTAGTTGTTGGCTAATCCAAACAATGCCTAGATCATTTTTTCTCTTAAATAAGCAGAGTTCAATTTCACATCGAAAGTTTGTCAAAGCATATTCTAAGGCTGACTAGGACCTAGACAAAGATAATTATGCAGGAGCCCTCTCTAAGTAAGCATACACAACTCAATGCTATGAAGCAATTCCCTCACCTAGTAAAGTCATTCGAGTGATGATGCATAAATATATTAATTCATAAATCATCAAGCTAGATTCCTCATTGGTTGAGCACCAAAATGAACAAAGACTAACAAAATTTTGATGAAAATAATTTATTTAAAGCAACTTTAATTTTGAAAAACACAATAGCTCCAAAATATTAAAGAAAGTAAGATTGAAAAGCAACATTCAAGATAAGGAAAGTTCATTGAGTTTAAGCTTCTTTTCCTTTCACATCTTCAATATTTCCATCTTGAAAGGATGATAAACAAAATCTTCTTCCAATCCTTTTCCCACCATTAAGGTTGCCGGTGGAGGTACTCTGTTGAACCTTGAAAATGGATTATCTTTGGTGTTTGGCTTATCCAGCTCAAGCAACTTGCCATTATCAATTAAATTCTGAATCTCATGCCTCAACTTCATGCAATTGTCCGTTTCATGTCCAGGCCTTTGATGGAATTGGCAAAATGCACTAGTATCAAAGTTAGGTGGAAGAGGATTAGGCAAAGGACGAGGAGTCAAGGGTTGTAACAATCCTTTCTTTTGTAGCTTATTGAGAACCCAAGACAGTGGCTTCTTTAATTTTAAAAACTACCTCATTCCTCCTTGACTAGTGGCATTAACATCAACTTCTTTTGCGTGCTTTGATTGCCCGACTGGTAGTTCCCCTTCTCATTCCTTTTTATTGAAAAGTGATTCTTCTCCCTTTCCCACTCTTCAATTTGTAGACCAGCTTGAAGAAGATCTTTGAAGTCCCTTATAAGGGTGTGAGACAGCCTTTCACGGAGGTTGGGCAGGACGCCTCTCATGATCATCCTTATTTGATCAGATTCATCGGGCCTCTTCTTGAGAAAAGCGGCCTTGTTTCTCTCTTCACATAGTCGACAAAATTCTCATTTGGCCTTTGTCTAATGGACTCAACTTCCATTAAGGTAACTTCCATTTCAACATTATATCCATATTGTTTGATGAAGGCCTTGTATAGCAGATCCCAATTCTTTTGTGTTCCATCATTTAAGGTATTGAACCAATTTTGGATAACAGGATCCAATGAGAGCATAAAGTACCTTAGAGTTTGAGCCTTAGTAGCTCAGGCAGACTGTATAGCAGTGATATACTGCTTCACATGGAGGTGAGCATTTTTGGTTCCATTAAACTTCCCAAAAGATGACATCTTGAATTTGTACGGAACCTCTTCATCTAGCTCAAATAATTTATCTACTTCGGACATTTCCTCGGTTTTCAGTTTCTTCTCAAATTTCTTTTCTAAACTAGTAATCATCTTTTCAACATCAGATGTCTCGGTCTTTTCAATAGTTGACTTCTCAACAACCTTCGGCTCCTTTTTGTCTTGAGGATTTTGGTAGTATTGTCAATGATCACCTTATCATCATCAAAAGCTAATTCACCAATTTTAGTCTTCCCTTTGTCCTTTGTCTTCTTAGTGCTAGAAGATGCTTCGGCGTGATTTTCTAAAATTGCAGTGAATTGGTTCTTCATGGTCTCATCTAGAGCCTCTTTTATTTCTTCCATTTTGGCATTGAGGGCTTCATCCACCATTCTTTGAATTTGTTCGTGATCCATTATTTTTGGTGAGCAAGTGGTTGAGTCGTTGCTAGATTCTTCGCTACCGGCGTAGGTCGGATTGTCGTAAGCTTTTGAACTATCGTAATCCAGGGCTGTGAGCCAAAGAGGATCAATGATATAAGATGCAAATGTATGCATGTTTGCACAAACAATCAAGGATAATTAGGACGCTCCTTCCAACCTTATAACATCCACACATGAATGGCGAGTCTCTTTTCCTAGGTATATGGTTAACAAAATACCAACATGGGGTACCTTATTTTCAAATATTTCCCTTGGACGTTTCAACCAATAGTTATATTTTCGAAAATGGAAATCAGTTTATGATAATTCCCATAAATTAGGTTTTAACCCATTCAACCAACTATAGTAGCTTTTATGCTACATTGGATTAAAACTAAATTAAGAGGTTTATTATAGATAGATTTCTCACTTGAAAAAGTAACTAATAATTCATGCAAAAAACAAGCCCATGATTAATTATTCTTAGTATAAACTAGGCTCACAATTGATTTTTGGTATTTCGTAATTGACCTAAATTTTTTGCAAGCTCTTTGTAAGAAAAGATTGAATGAAAATAATTTTGTTTCTCATTGTAAAAATATTTTAGAAAAAATGGATTTTGGGCTTAGTATTTGGGCCATGAGCAAAAGAATTTTTAATTTATTTTTAGAAAAGTCTTATGTCCAAAGACCATCTTGAAAAATTTTGAAAATAGCTTTGGTCTTTTGGACTTTTAAGAGAAAATTTTATTTTTGAGCTTACAAATGTACTTAGGTCATATTAGAAAAAGAACAAACCAAATAAGCCATGATTTAAGCCAAGATAAATTAACCTTAGTCAAACAACATGCATTTGGGGTAAAACCTAAGGAAAGTAACTAGGCCAATTACATGAGCTTTAGTCTTTGGGTAAAAAGGCTTAGGTTCCCATAGCAAGTATATACCAAATGGTACAAGGCTATGAGTGGTTATGCCATGCTCGATCTCCATACCTTGAGTGAAAGTATGGTATCTGTTGCGCTCGGATTAAGTACTACTACAAGTATCACTCGCAAGTATACAAGGTAGTTGTAGCAAAGGTGATCGCCCCAAGGTCGTTTCCCTAAGAAAGTGTAGTTCGTAATAGCTTGATTGACAAGTTATTTAAATGCGGAAGTTTGTTATGTTGGAATGGTGCGAGAATAATTTAAACCTAAGATTAACGTGAGTAGGGTTGATGTGTGTGAAGGTTGTACAAGATCAAATCGATTCTTGGGAAGGTGCCTAGGGTTATAGGTCCATTTAATCAAAGCTCAATTCTCAATTGTCCATTAACATAACCTTATAATTAATTTGTTCCTTAAGGTTAATTAGTCAATTACCAATCCATTAGTTCTAACATTACCAAATTAACAAAACCCTAGAACTTATATTTCTAATTCATTCATAGGGTAGTCGATTGCATAATTCTGATATCAAATTTCACCTCTCGGTCCTTCATTCAATATCTAAAGATCAATAGGTAGCTAATCTATCAACCTAGCATTTAATACAATACAATCAACCAACAACAAGGTACATCAATGTAAATATCAAATCAAAGCATTCAATCAAATATACTACAAACCCTAGGCATGGGTATTTAGCTCAACATCATCAATTTAAAACATTCATTCAACTCAATGTAAAATAAATACAAATTGTTCATTGCAATATCAATCTCTTAATACAACAACAACAATAGAAAAGAATTAAAAGAGAGAATAGAAAATCCCCTTGTGAAGATGCCAAGAGTAGGATTACTAGTCTTCCTCCTAGCTTCACTTGATGTATGATGAAGAACTCAAGCCCTCTTCAATGGTTGATTCCCCTTTGCAATATGGAATGGAGCTTTCTCAAGTCACCAAACCTTTGGATGGAGCTTTCTCAAGTCACCAACCTTGGAATGAATATGCCTTTGGAAGATGGAATGGAGCTTTCTCAAGTCCCCAAACCTTTCATTGAAGCTTCTTCAACCTTCAAGAGCTTGTTTAACCCAATTTATCCCAAAGAATCTCAAAGAACTTGTCAATGGAAGATGGAGAAGGTGGAGAGGATGGAAATGGAGGTTGGAGGTGAAGGGCTAAGGGAGAGTGTCACTCTCTCCCTCTCCCAAAACGTGTATGCAGAAATTGTCCAAGGACTCCCCCCAAAATTTCCCTCTTCTTCTCTTTTTAATTCATTCAAAAACACACCCATGCTTGCCATCTCACACCCCTCTCATTTGTCCCCCACTATTCTCTTTGTTTAATCTTTCTTTTTGGCAAAAGAAAGTCCTTTTTCCTTCTTTTAATATTACTTTTGGTCTTTGTCCCCCACTTAATGCAAAAGAATTCAAATATTTTAGGTGTGACACGGCCAAGCCATGAGTGGCTTGACCATGTCTCTCATTTTTCTTTGGGACACGGCCAAGCTTGCTGGCCGTGTCCATCATTGCCTTCTTTCTTTCTTTCTTTTCTTTGGTTTCATGGGGTGACACGGCCAAGCTCCTGGCCATGTCATGTGACATGGCCAGTGGCTTGGCCATGTCGCTTGCCAGTGTCGTCTTCTGCCTTCATTCTTTTCTTTGTTCTCAATTGGTAACATAGCCAAGCTTCTGGCCATGTCATGTGACATGGCCAGTGGCTTGACCATGTCTCTTGCCAGTGTCGCCTTCTGCCTTCTATTTCTTTAAGGGACACGCCCAATACAATGAGACATGTCCATGTCTACCAATTTTTCCTTGGACACGGACAAGTCACTTGGATGTGTCATTTACTTCTTGAATGTATGTTTTGCTCCCTTTAGGTGTGACATGGTCAGCGACATGGCCAAGCTTCAAGCGACATGGGCAGAGACATGGCCAAGATGGTGCTTGTGTTCAACACTGCTTCTATTTTCATATGATTTTATTTTCTTAGGATGAAACACGCCCAAGACAATGAGACATGGCCAAGCTTCAAGCGACATGGCCATGTCATGTGAGTGTGTCAAGTACTGCCTATTTTCTTTTGAGGGGACATGGCCAAGCTTGATTTGGCTTGGCCATGTCTTGCTTGATTCATGCTCTTTCTTCACTGTTTTGATCATCCAGGGGAGTTTTTGCACTTTAACCTAAAACAAACACTTTAAACAAACTTTAAACAAAAATCAAATGAAACATTAACTAAAAATAAATAAAATCATACTAAAAAACTAGTACAAAAATGATCTAAACAAATACCCCACACTTAATTCCTTGCTTGTCCCCAAGCAAGGTTAAAATCAAAACACTAAACAGGATAATTTTTGTTAAGTTCAAGAGTTATAAAGATGTATCAAGACTTCCCTATCCCTAAATCCGCAATCAATATTGAATCAAACAAAATTGACACCCATGCAATTAAGTGGTTTTCCATGCATAACCTATGTTGTCGCTCCCTCACCAACTCTTACAAGTGTTTGATCATGGTGATATTTACACTCATAACAATCAATAAAAGATTATTACCATAGGCTTGCTTATCAATCAAATCTCCACCATAAAATAACAATCAAGCATCAATCAAAAGGTCTTTATTGGCGTTTAGGAAATGTGAGTTTAATCATTAAGTTCAAGAGCACTTTAAGAATGAAGTACTTGATCATATACATAACCCAACAATCCTAAAACACCTTCCTCTCATCTACCCCTTAACATTAAAGAGCTTTTCAAGGGAACTCACTTATTAAATATTGCAATGATATCTCCAACTTATTCCAACCCTTTCAACAAGAACAACAATTATTCTTATTATTATATATATATATATTTTTTTATTTTCTCTTTTTCTTCTTTTTCTCTTTTTATTATTTTGCTTTTCTTAGGATGAAACACGCCCAAGACAATGAGACATGGCCAAGCTTCAAGCGACATGGCCATGACGATTAGACATGGCCAAGCTTCAAGCGACATAGCCATGTCATGTGAGTGTGTCAACTACTGCCTATTTTCTTTTGAAAGGACATGGCCAAGCTTGATTTGGCTTGGCCATGTCTTGCTTGATTCATGCTCTTCCTTCATTGTTTTGATCATCCAAGGGAGTTTTTGCACTTTAACCTAAAATAAAAACTTTAAACAAACTTTAAACAAAAATCAAATGAAACATTAACTAAAAATACATAAAATCATACTAAAAAACTAGTACAAAAATGATCTAAACAGTATCCTTACATAATATAACACGAGTTACACGGGCATCCTAACTCACGCACATGATGCAATCTAATATGATGCAATGAATAGTATCATTATAAGAAAGAGTAGAATAATATAAAGACCAACAGAATCAATTTCTCTTATCCCCAGTGGAGTGACCACTGTGAGTGGGGATTTTCGCCTCCACTCCCGGTGCAATGGTTCTTGCGACTTCGGCACTGTTTAGGCTCAGGGCCTTAGAGAACACGGACCTAAGTTCGAAGAAAATGGAGTCGTCACCCGGACGGGCCGGGAAAAAGAAAGGGGTGGATACTCAATTCCTAAGGAATCCCCAACCCCCTAATGGGTTCGAAAAGTTGGGTATGTGTGGGAAATGTGAGAAATGGCCCAGCACCCCCACAACGCCTGGTTCATTGGAACCGGCCTCATTTACAGGTCTTAATATTATAAAATTCTTAAATATAACAATATTATCCATATTTCACACAATAATTAAAATAAGGCATCAATATATTGAAAATCAAAATAATGTCCAAGCAAAATAAATAAATGGACACCCATCCAAAGATGGAAACATGCCCTGACATAATCCATGCCTAAATAGGACACCCACCGAAATGTAGAAATATGTCTTTTACATTGGTTCTAAAATAGAAAAGCAATTTAAATTACATGATATTTAACTAATGAGGTACCCACCAAGTGGAAACATACCTCTTACAACATTTGGAAATCTAAATAAATCGATAAAAGTAAATAACCATTCATCATAAATAAATCATTCATCAAAGGTATTAATCAAAATATAAAATAAACATTCATCCATGATAAAATAAAATAATCAAGCATTGAACTTAAATAAATCAACAAAGCATTGAAAATAAATTAAAGCATAATCAAGTATAAAATTGAATAAAGCAAGTAAAGATTCAAATTAGGGCTACTGTTTCTATTTAAGATTCTTTATTTAATGTGTTTAGGGTTTTGGAATTTATGAGTTTAAACTACTGTGAGTTTTAATGGAATTGAAATGTATTAAAGTTTTATAATTTAAGAGGTTGATAAAATTCTTTGATTAACCAAATTAGTGTTTGAGGAGTGAAATCATAAAATTAGGGTTTGGATACTTTAAAACATTAGGTTTATGATTTACGGTTACTTACTGTGTAGAATTATAACATTTAAATTTATATGGTTTTAAGGTTTTAAAGATTAGGATATAGAAAAATTAAGGTTTAAGGTTTTAAGGAAATTAGGGTTTAAGAAAACTAGGGTTTAGAATAATTTGGTTTGAGGTTACTGTCTTGATTCTAAAGTTGAATTAGGGTTTAGTATTTTCGGAGAATATATTTTATTTTAGAATTTAGAGAAACAATTTATAGTTTTATGAAGTTTTATGAAAATAAACAAAATAATTTAAGGTTTATAGAAACAAAAAAGATATTTTCTAGGGTTTTTGGAAAGAAACATATTCAATTTAAGGTTTTGAAAAATTGGAAAGGAAATTAGAGTTTTGAGATTTTGAAGAAACAAAAATAACAATTTTAAGATTTTTGGAAAATAAATAAACGAATTAAGGTCCTATATATGTATAATATATACACCTCGTTTATGTAAAATACATATATGGAATATAAGAATATTGTCATCCTTAACTTTAAAAAATTTCTCCTTAATTTTAGTAAAATAACTTATTCATTAAAAGATAATTTATCAGGTAAGGATATATGTATATATTTGTAATTAATAGTTAAAAATATAAATATAAAAGAAAATATCTGAAAAAAATTTATCAGAGTTTTGAGTGTAAATTGGACATTTCCCATACTCAACATAACTTAACATGCATGAAATTTCACTCCCATACAAATCATTCTCATTCATAAACTCCAAAATCTTCCAATATTTCAAAATCACATGCATATGTTTATATATAAACAGTGTTCACATATTTACAGTACTTAAACCAAACATTTATTTCATAACATTTTTACAGTATAGCATAATGTATATAATAATTAAAAAGTTGAACAACAGTTATTTACATCATATGCAAATGGCTCTGGTCATGTGGTAACCTAGCAGACTTCAAGTATAAGTCCAAAATCTAGACTTGGTTTGATCTAGTAGGACTATATGGCTCTGACCAGTCACCTGCATGATGAAATTCAATCTCGCTAAGCTACTAGCTTAACAGTACATACTTTAATAATAATAAAAATATTGTAAGAATAATGCAATGTGAACTTCTTTAAAACACATAATGTTTAATGCTTTTATGTGCACACATTTTCAAGAGTTACACCAAGATATCACAATCACATGCATTGGGCCCAAGTAACTTTATATAATATTCAAGTTCCAAAGATATTATTTTGGTCTATCATGACACCTCTGTATCTAGCCTTGAAGGCAAATAATATTGTAAAAGTGACACCCAGTATCTAGCCCCGTAGGCGAGTAATATCATTAATAGTGATGCCCAGTGTCTAGTCCTGAAGGCAATTCATAGGCATACTAGATCTATATCACCAAACACAATACTTTGAAATAAAATATTATATGAGGTAAACATACATCATATCATATTATCACTTAAACTTAGCCAAATTTGTTATTTCTTCATCTTTCAACACTTTTTCATCATATTTCTCAATTTCCATATTTTTCAACCCTAAATATCACATTCTTTGCCACTTCTATAATGTAGCCGAATTCTTCTACTTAAATGGCATAATGCGCACTTTCTCCCATTAACAAAACAATAATACCATTAGCAATTTTACAATGGCTTAACAATTCATACATTATGCATATCATATATTTAACACAAAACTATGCACTTTACATGTGAACATTCACATTAAAGTAGCATAGCACAAACATCAACATACAATGTAATATGCCAATTCAATGGAAATTTAACACATATTTACCAAAGTATGTACTAACCTCCAATTATGGCTACTTCTAAGTCAAATTCACTCCCACTTCTTAATTTTCCAAAATGTTCTTTGCCTCTTTAATTGAACAACTTGACTCTACTAAATTCCTATCCAAATTACGAGTTTAAATAAATCATTAGAAATATAATTCTACTCATTTTAACTACTTAAACTTAAATTATCACATTTCTACCCAATTTCCAATATTTGCCCTAATGCTTCTTAATTTTGAAATTCTATTCCAATCAATTCCAAATCAAGTTTTAAGCTCAAATATATAATTTGTATCATATTCTAAATCAATTGTGATGGATTAAACCTCAATTACATCCATTCTTTACAATTTCTACCAATACCCTAAATTCATTACTAATTCATCCAAACTCCCACAAAACCTATCCATTTCAACTATTCAACCTTAAAATCTTTGTTTACACATCAAAATAACATCTTAACAAACCATTCCAACAATTATTGAGATCTCTAACAAAATTGAAATTTTTAATTATCCATAAACTAAAAGAAAATCCTTTAAAAAGAAGAAAATCCTTACCTTGAGATAAGAAATTTTCCAAATCCACCCTTAATCCTTGAACTCATGATGAAATTTTGAGTGCTTAGAAGAACTAAAATCTCTACCAAGCACCCATGGAGATTTCGGCCAACTAGTGAAGAAGAGGAAGAAGATGGAGTAAAATGATATCGTTTTATTTTCTTTCCACCAATTCTAAAAAAATATATATTAATAATTAATTAATTAATAATAAATATTTATTAATTCACATTTATTCTCTTCCATTTAAGATACATTTTAATTTTTAATTATTTTTTAACTTTTTAACTTTGACTTTGATATTTTACTTTTTTACTTTTTCATTTTTTAGTGACATTTATATGTTAGGTATATTTCATTTATATTTTACATATACATTAGCTATTTTCTTCTTCCAATACCTCACTTAACCCTTCTAAATTATTTATTTAATTATATTTAATAAAACTATGGGTGTTACATGCTCCACCTACCTGCCTTGCGACAACTGCACATTGCATGATGCTTAATGCTGACACTGCACCCCTCTTCTGGCATCCACCCAAATTTTAGCCCTTTCTCCTCTAAACAACCTCCAAGCTTTTCTGAAAGTCTTGTTTAACCAAAATGTGTCCAAATCATAACTCAAAAGTCAATAAAGCACTATAAAATCCTAGGTTAGATCTTAGGGGAAATGAGTGAAATTTCATGCATTCATCAACACATGCATAGGAGAGAGAAAATAGGAAAGAATTGGCTATAGAAAAATAAGCATCCATTCATCATCCATATAACTATAATAATTCATGTGTTCATACATACATCATAATATCCATGTCCATACAAGTGTTCAAATTAATATTGTAGGAAATTAAAAAGACCAATAGGAAATCATCATCTTAGCATCTACCTCGTGTCCTCCTCTAGCTCTCTGTCAAGGTCTCCTCATTTGTCCTATGCCTCTCTATAATTGTCAGCATTGTCAAACTTACAAAAAGAGCAAACTCATTTTAGTGGCCATGCTATATATGTGTTGTATCCAATATGGCGACCACTGCTAAAATAAACATGAAAAGAAGTCTAAAGTAAAAGGAAAAATAACAAGTGAAGCAAAGTGAACTTACCAAGTTGGCATCCTCAGGCATAAGATAATAATTAATCACTAAAACTAAGAAGCCTTGAATTAAAAACCATCATTTCCTAGATAGTTGGCTCAGTCCTTTAACTAAAAATTTAAAGGCATGCCTCTAAACCAATAGGCATGGTTTTAATAAGAGTACTAGTTCTAGCATCTACGATTCTAGGCCTAGCAGTACTTTACCTAACTCTAATTGTCTCGGTAAAGCTAGCTCCTAGATTCCCTCCGCAACCCGGGGCAGTTTAGGAAATCCTTACTGCACTAGTCTCATCAGGTTTGGAGGCTCTTAAAGCAAAAGGTGTCCTTTGGGACAGAGTCCTCGAGGCAACTACAAATTAGGCATCAAAATTTCCCTATAAAAGGTATTGTAATCTAGCTCAAGAGGCAACAACTTGCAACTAAGACCCCTATATAGAGCTGGGGCTTATCAATAATATTCAGCCCATCTTGCATGTCGGCAAAGCACTTGGGACCACTCTACCACCACCCATCTAAGCTTGGACGAGATCCCCAGGATAGTACATCTGGGTCTTTGGGGAAAGAAGAAGGAAACGACATCTAGTCAGGCTACTAGCCTATAAGATGGACTCATGATCCATCATAAAGCACCTAGAAAAAAAAATCCCAGAATACCTACAACAAATTAAGATCAAATTTGGAATATGAAGATGCCAAAACAGATGAAGGGAACACTAAACTCCTTAGCTAAAATGTTATTGAAACAATAAAGTCAACTGAGTGAGGTCCATCCTAATTATCTCTATCCATCTTTGTCTAGAAGGAAACACATCTAATTGGGGCTTATGCGGCATTGTCCTAATAAAGGGAAAATACTCATAGGCCTATATTTGTAAAATAAATAGAACCATGCATAAATCCGACAAAGAGATTAAGGTGAGTGTGAGGCCTCACCCGAGTGCAGGGCTTGGCCACCAATGAGGAGGAACCGGAATACTCTTTTGGGCTTGATCCCACACGATACTATTGCGTACGATTTCCAGTCAGCTCTGTAAGTATGGGTTTAAAATCATCTTTTGTTTTGAAAAAAATTTGTTTCTTTTATCTAAAGAAACTCTCCTTTTATTTTAAAAAGGGATGGTGACTTTTATTTTTAAAAGCAAAGTTTGGAGTCGCCACCTTAGTTTATTTTTGTATGAGAAAAATTAAGGGAAAATCCATTTCAGTTGACTCTATTAAATAAAATTAATTTTTACCCAAAGAGGAAACTAGTCCGAATCTAATTATGATGGGTCCTGAGCTAAGTTTTCTAAACCAATTTTAATAAAAAAAATAAAATTTCTCTCTTCGATTGATTTTAACCTTCTTTTAATTGATTCGATGAAAAATATGATTTTTATGGATTATGCCATAGTAATCATGAATGTCATTATACTATGATGCATGAGCATTTAATAATCATGACATCCATATATGCAGTGCTAGATAATAATATATTACATCAAAATAATAATCCCATGGAAGCTTCGACTCTAGCCCTTATGTGTTCTAGATCGAGCACAAATCCCCAAAAAATAAGTAATTTAGCCAAAAGAAAGTGAAGTAGCACAATAATGGCTTCCATTTGCAACACTCACCAAATTTGCAAATGGAGCCTCAAAGTAAAGAAAAATAATGATAATATTAATGATGATGACTAAGAATAATATGTAAAAAGAAAATTAAAATGATGACAAAAGGGAATTAGTAGTTAAAGTGTGGGCTCACAAGTAGTTTGTGCCTATGATTGCAAAAGGGCTTTAAATCAACCAATTTTATATTTGATTAATTTACCAAATTGAAAATGATATTGGAAATTGAAACATACCTTAGGTAAGTGCCTTTTCTTGACCAAAGGTTGAAGAGCCTTTTTGCTTCGAAGCTCCACTTGTGTAGATGATTAAGAAAAATTAATTGATAATGAAGTAAAAGTTCAATCACAGTCTAAGAAATTTTTGAATTTTAATTAAATATTGTTATGGGAATATTTCAGCAGAGTTTTGGGGTACAAAAAATCATATCCTTAAGCAAGAGGGGTGAACTCCTATTTATAGGAATAAAAAATTAGGACTGAGCCACAGGCAGTGTGGACCAACATCACTGCGCGCGGCTAGCCATGTGTCGTGCTACCTGGCCACTTTGAGAAATAACTTTACACATGATCGCCTTTTTTATTTGAGAAATGTGTAATTTTCTTAATTTCTCTCTTCCTCATTATCTAGACCAAGTGTAAAATTAAGGGTTCACAGTTGTGAGCAGGGATTTTCACCCACACTCTCTAAGAAATGCTTCTTGCAACTTTGGTACTGTTAGGCTCTAGCTTTAGAGAACACAGGCCTAAACTCGAAGAATTTGAAATTGCCACCCAAACGGGCTAGGAAGATAGAAAGAGATGGATGATTTGATTCCTAAGGAATCCCTAACCCCCTATTAGGTTTGAAAAGTTGGGTATGCATGGGAAAGATGAGAATGGTCCAGCACCCCCATAGCGTCCGGTTCATTAGAACCAGTCTCCTTTTCAGGTATAAATATTATAAAATTCTTAATTATTATAATATTATTCATAATATATGCAATTTAAAAAATAAATCATTCATCATATATTGAAATAAAATAAACAATAGGCACCCATCTAAGGATGGAAACATGCCCTTTCAACTATCTAAAATCCACAAAAATAAATAAATAAAATAGGACTCATTAAAAGGTGGAAACATGTCCTTTACAAAATCTCAAAGTTCATACAATAAATTAGATTATTAAAAATAACTAAGGCACCCACAACGTGGAAACATGCCTTTTACAATCTTTAAAATTCGCATACCAAATATAATTAAATCATGTAATTATTTATCAATAAAATAAAATTAGAAACTCATCATCCATCTCAAAGCATACAATAATAAGTCTAATAATCAAATCTAAGGTTAAATACTAAATTAGGGTTTCACTTATTAAATTAGAGTTTTTTGGTACAAATTAGGGTTTTTAGGGTTTTGGCATAAAAACTAGGTTTCTGGATTAGGGTATTGGTTTTACAGAATTAGGATTAGGGTTAAGATTTGGCATACTTAGGATTAGGACTAAAGCTTGGTAGATTTATTAACAGGGTTTGGATTTATGCGATCGGGGTTTTAGAGCTTTAGGATGCAAACTAAGGTTTCTATGATCAAAACATGCACAGGTATGGTTTAATTGAACAAATTAAATGTGTTATGTAATGTTACTAATAGACTAGGGCTTTATATGTATAAAATTAGGTTTTAACAAAGTAAATTATGTAATGGAGATCCAAACCACATTAAACTCAAATCATTGCTTGTTGTATGAACTTAAACTTCAAACCATCAATTTTAATTAACTTTTGTTGGATCATGTTATGAAATGAAGACATCATATAATATTAAAACAGATCAAATTTAGGAATTCAAACCTGCTTTTATTGGTTCCACCCAATGTGATACATTGAACCAAGCTCGTGTCTTTGAAAGCCTGGATCAAAGGAAGTATTGGTTAGTGCCTTGAAAATCTGAGCTAAATGCTACTACCTTTTATCATTTTGTTTAAAGAATCAACTCTTAATTGTTAAACCTTTCCCTCTGCCTTTGCTTTCTTCCTTTCTATTTAAATTGTATCAATTAGGGTTATCCATCCTAATTCGGTTCCAAATTTTATCCTATTTAAACACAATTAGGATTCCAAACTCATTTAGAATCATCTAAAAATAGAGTTCATGTCTATTTGGAGCAGATCGTGTCGATTTAGAGTGTCCAAATCCATATGGGTTAAGCTCAAGTTGATTTGGGATGTCCTAATTGACATGAGCATGACTCATGTCGATTTGGACCTAATCCAACTCAAATCGAATTCAATTTTTTAATTTTTGGACCAAACCTGTTTCATAAGTTTAATTATGCCTTTATAAATTGGATCAGTTCTGATTCAAGCTTTTAAACTAGGTTTAACTCTTTAAAATTATAACGGACTTGGTTTAAGCTTCTTGAATTTAATTTGGGCTAAAATTAAGGGTCTATAGTTTTCCCCCTGCTTGAATGATCTTGAATTCATTTAAGAAAGTGAAAAGTAATATGTTTTCGAGCCAATCTTTAATAAGGATGGGTTCTGGACCCGAGACTAGATTTTGGATTTTGGACCCGAGATTGAATTTTGGGTTCTGGACCAACATTGGATTTGAATTTTGGACCCGAGACTGGACATGGGTTCTGGACCTGAGAATGGATTTGGATTTTGGACTTGAGACTAGATGTGGGTTCTGGACCCGGATTGGTTTGAGTTCTGGACCTGTGAATTGGTTTGGGTTCTGGACTTTTGAGTCATTTGTGTTCTTGATTTGGATTGATTTGAGTTCTAGACTTATGAATTGGTTTAGGTTCTATACCCATGAGTGATTTGCGTTCTAGACCCGAATTGGTTTTGGGTTCTGGATACGAATTGAGTTATGGACTCATGAATTAGTTTTACTAATCTTCTGTTAGTTGAGAGTTCTAGCTTTCTTCTATCCATCAATTTCAACTCTTCTAACTTGACTGACCTTCTGTCATGGATTTCTTTTAGCCACTTGTTCCATTCTTCAATGAATTCTACTTAAGGATGGACCTTTATCTTGTATTAACTTCAGCTCTTCAAGCTGAATGATCTTCTATTAGTTGAGGGTGCAGGCTTTTTCGACCCATTTGTTCTATTCTTTAATGGATCGACTTCAGCTCTTCTAGCTGGACTGACCTACTGTCATTTGAGAGTGCGGACTTTCTTCTAGCCACTTGTTCCATTCTTCAATGGATCAACTTTAGCTCTTCTAGCTGGATTGACCTTATATCATTTGTATCTTCATTCATTTGTTCCATTCTTTAATGGATTCTTCTTTGCAAAAAAATCGGCTATTTTTTAGCCCTTTAGCCCTCATATCCTCTCTTTGCTCCCTGCATGGTAGAACATTGAAAGAAAGTCTGAAAATGTTCTATACATGCATAAAATCAATGATTGAAAGGAGAAGCTTTGCCCCTGTATCGGCTTAAACCAATGATTTTGTGCCCGTTATGCTTCAACTGATACTTTTGTCTTTATTTATTTATTTTTTTGAGCAAGCATAAGTCTCCAATTTTGCAAAGTGATTGGATCTTTCTTAAGCAATAAGTCTTTCATGCCCCCTGACGGTCTACTTCTCATTATTTCTTCAAGATTATTGGCTGCTTAAAGAATAGATCAAAAATACAATATGACGTGCTCATGTATGTGTGTATGCATGATATATATGAATGATACTTACAGTCATTATACTGACTCACAATTGAGATGGTAGGCCGAAGCACTCCCATTGGTACCTTCAGGATATACATGTAGGTCTTGCATTGGATCATCAGGATATGTCACATCCACAGCTTCATATTTAAGATATAAAAAAGAATGAGTAGTGGAGGCCCAAGTAGGATGGTAAGAGATACAAGAGACATCCATTATCAATCCAACATATAACCTTATGAATGATTCTTTCATCAACCCACTCTTGCCCAATGTGTCCTATAAAGGTCGGCCATGCAATGTACTTCCTTATGCTTGAAAGCCCATGTGACGAAAAATATTTTTTTTTATTTTGAATTTTTTTAATTTTGAAATTAAATGTTGGCTTTGCCAAATAGATATCAATATACCTCAGGACTCGACTTGTCAAAAACACATCTATAACATCATGACCCTAGTTATCATACTAAGCTTGGGAATCATTTTCATTTAAGCAAGAACTGTTGT
Organism: Garcia nutans; assembly: GCA_947685225.1. Classification (NCBI taxonomy): domain Eukaryota; kingdom Viridiplantae; phylum Streptophyta; class Magnoliopsida; order Malpighiales; family Euphorbiaceae; genus Garcia; species Garcia nutans. The sequence continues at coordinate 20,451,337 of CANTUV010000007.1, read as the reverse complement.
ACTTCAGATAGGCACATAGACTTTACTTGGCCAAAGGTCTCATTGAGTTTAAATATTGTCTATCTCATATGCATGCTTATTCAAACAATCTCCATCAATAGGCTCGACCTACCAAGAGAGATCAACAGTTCTTCAACAGGTTTGAAATGGGTCTATAAGGGACATGGTTTAAATGAAGGCCATTTGTAGATTGTAGCTAACGCGACACTATAGACAAACCTTCATACTACAAACTTTATGTTGGAATCGCCGACGGTTGAAAATATTAAACTCTAGACATCATTTCCACCCTATAGGCTTCATGAAAGGATAGAACTTAAATGTTCTTCCATCTTCTTAGCAGAAATCTATATCTAATTAGGACAATCTTAATATTTGTCCTTTCCTTTGCAAAAAGCTTAGGACCTCTTTTTGTTTTTTTTTTGACAAAGTATTTCATCATTTCGCCCATTTCCCTTCTTTCAAGATGACTGACTTATAGTTGTATCAGACATCATGAAAGATGGTCTTTCTCTTATTTCTCTAATTTTGGCTGAGTCTCTGGTTGGGTTGGACCAACTTATAGCAAACTCTTCTCGTAAGCTGAGTGGAAGTCTTCTATTGTTTCAGGTAAAAGAACTTTGTTAGCTTTATGAACTATCCTTTTGGGTTTTCAATTCAAACTTTTGTTATTTTATCATTTTTTTCCTTTCTTTCTTTTCTTTGTTGTCTTCTTTTATTTATTTATTTTTTCATCCTAGCTCTAAGAGTGTTGTCTTGTTTGCACCATCTTATGCTTCTAACTACAAAGTAGCATGAGTATGCTTCAGTGAGGATGGATCTTTTTGTTGTCCTAATAAATCTGAGATATTAGGTCTAGTTCATGTAAACTTTAACTATCCTTATGTTCTTGACTGAACATCCCTTTCTTCAATCTTCTTATTCTTTAGTAACTCAGTGATCTTCAGACTTGTCATAAGTGTCACAATAGCTCAGGATAGATTATCAGGTTTTACAAGCCAATAAAAGCAAGATAAAATCTTATGAAGGCTCAAAGGGATAAAATATGAATTGATATTAATAGGGTGGATAATAGTTGTTAGTTTACCAAATGATGCCTAGATCATCTCTCCCTTAAATAAGCAGAGTTCAATTGCACCCTGAAAGTTTGTCAAAGCATCTTCTAAGATTGACTAGAACTTAGACATAGGTAATTATGCAATAGCTCTCTCTAAGTAAGCATACACATGTCAATGCTATAAAATAATTCTCTCACCTAGTAAAGTCACTAGATCCATGATACATAGATATATTAATTTATAAATATCAAGCTAGATTCATCATTGGTTGAGCACCAAAATGTCAAAAACTAACAAATTTTAAATGCAACAAAAGTAATTTATTCAAATAATCTTAATTTGAAAAATATAATTATTCCAATTAAATACCAAAGAAAGCAAAATAAAATGAGAAACGCTCAAGCCAAGGGAGGTTTGTTGAGTTGTTCCTCTTCTCTCTTCACTTCTTCTACATTCTCATCTTGGAAGGATGATAAGGCAAAATCTTTCTTTAATCCTCCACCTACCATGAAGGTTGCTAGTGAAGGTATTCTGCCAAACTTAGGCAAATGATTATCTTTTGTGCTAGGTTTGTTGGACTCAGGTACCTTCTCACTGTCAATTAGATTTTGGATCTCGTGTCTTAGTCGCATGCAATTATCTGTTTCATGTCCTTGTACCTAGTGGAATTGGCAGAAGGACATAGCATCAAAGTTTGGTGGCAGTGGATTTGGCAGAGGTCGTGGGGTCAGTGGCTGTAATAGCCCTTTCTTTTGCATCTTATTAAAAACCCAAGACAGAGGTCTTCCTAGATCAGAAAACTATCTTCTAATTCATTGACTAGTAGTTGCATTGACTTTCATTTCTTTTTGCATACTCTGACTGCCATATTGGTAATTTCCTCTCTTATTCCTCCTTCTAGAAAAGTGATTCTTCTCCTGTTCCCACTCTTCTATTTGCATGCTAGCTTGGAGAATATATTTAAAATCTCTGGTAAGCATGTGAGATAGTCTCTTATGAAGGTTAGGCATGACACCTCTCATTATCATTCTGATCTAGTCAGACTCATCGTGCCTCTTTTTGAGAAGAGCAGCTTTACTTCTCTACCTTTTTATATAATCAACAAAATTCTCATTCTGCTTCTATCTGATAGTCTTTATCTCCATCAGGGTCACTTCCAGCTCAACATTGTATGCATACTTTTGAATAAAGGCTTTATATAACATATTCCAATCTTTTGGGTGTTCTCCTCTAAGGTATTGAACCAATTTTGCACAATGGAATCCAAAGAAAATATCAAAATATTTTAGAGTTTGAGCCTTAGTAGCTCTAGTAGACTGCATGGCAGTGACGTATTGCTTAACATGCAAGTGGGCATTTCCTGTGCCATTGTACTTAGCAAAAGTAGGCATCTAGAATTTTTAAAGGATTTCTTTATCATGCTCAAATAGTTTATCTACCTCTGACACCTCTTCAGTTTTCAATTTCTTTTCAAACTTCTTCTCTAAATCAATAATTAATTTTTCTACATCAACAATTTCAGTTTTCTCCACATCCTTCTTTTCTTTCTTCTTATCCTATTGGTCTTGAAAGTACTATTCCCAGTCATCATCATCCATAGCTTTCTTGTCTTCATTAGAGGCCGCTTTGATGACCTTAGCCTTTCCCTTATCTTTTGGCTTCTTGTTACTAGTAGATGCCTCAGCTTTTCTATCTTCCAATAGTGAAAGTAGTTGGCTCCTCACGGTTTCAGCCAAGGCCCCTTTCAATTTTTCCATCTTGGAGTTGAGGGCGTCATTTACTATCTTCTAAATTTGCTCAGGTTTCATTTCTTTTAATGTAAAAGTGATTGAATTCTCACTGGATTCTGAGTCACATGTGGGGTTGTTGTAAGCTCTTGAACTGTTGTATTTCAGGTCTATGAGCCAAAAAGGATTAATGTGAATGTAATGCAATGCATGTCTGCATGTATGCATATGGAGCAAACAAATAAACAAGTAAAGTCAGGACGTCCCTTCCAACCTTATATCATCAACACACGAGTGGTGAGTCTCTTTTCCTATGCATATGGTCAACATAACATCAAAATGAGATGTTTTATTTTCAAAATATCCACTCAAATAGATTAACCAATAGTTTTATTTTAAAATAAGAACTCAGCCCATGATAACTCCCACTAATTAGGCCTTAATCCATTGAGTCAAGCTTTTATGTTATATTGTGGATTAAAACTAAATTAAAGGGTTTATCATAAATAGATTTCTTCATTAGAAAGATAACTAATAGTTCATGCCACTAACAAGCCCATGAATAACAAACTTTGGCATGAATAAGGCCCACAATTGATTTTAACATTCCATAATTGACCTAACTACTTACAAGCTCCTTTCAAAAGAGTTGGTCCATTATAAAAGGAGTTTTAATTTTAAAGCCCAATGAAAGCTAATTTCAAAAAATGGGCTGTGAGCGGGGATTTTTGCCCCCACTCCCTGTGGAATGGTTCTTGCCACTTCGGCACTGTTTAGGCTCAGGCACTTAGAAAACACGGACCTAAGTCCGGAGAAAATGGAGTCGCCACCCGGATGGGCTGGGAAAAAGCAAGGGGTGGATGACTCGATTCCTAAGGAATCCCCAACCCTTTAATGAGTTCGGAAAGTTGGGTATGTGTGGGGAAGGTGAGAAATGGCCCAGCACCCCCACAAAGCCCAGTTCATTGGAACCGGCCTCCTTTATAGGTCTTAAAATTATAAAATTCTTAAGTATAACAATATTATCCATATTACACACAATAATTAAAAGAAAGCATCATTATATTAAAATCAAAGCAATGTCCAAACAAAGCAAATAAATGGACACCCATCCTAGGATGGAAACATGTCCTTACATCACATGCCTAAATAGGACACCCACAGAAAGGTAGAAACATGCCCTTTACATTGGTTCTAAAATAGAAAAGCAAATTAAATTACATTCCAACCAAGTGGAAACATACCTCTTACAACTTTTGGAAATCTAAATTAATTGATAAAAGTAAATAATCATTCATCATAAATAAATCATTCATCAAAAGCTATTAATCAAAATATAAAATAAACATCCATCCATGCTAAATTAAATAAATCAAGTATTGAAATTAAATAAATTAAAGCATAAGAGATAAATCAAAGCATAATCAAGTATAGAATTAAATAAAGCAAATAAAAGTCCAATTATAGCTACTGTGACTTTTTATGGAATCAAATTAGATTGAGGATCTTATGTATTCAAAGGTTGGTGAGGCTCTTTGATTAACTAAATTAATATTTGAATGGTGAAATCATGAAACTAGGGTTTTAGACACTTTAAAATATTTTTGATTTGTGGTTTTAAATGATTAATGAATTGTTGCTTACTGTGTGAATTTAAAATATTTTGTGTTTTTATGGTTTTTAATGTTTTAATGGATTAAAGTTTAGAAAAAGTTAGGGTTTAAGGTTTTAAAGAAATTAGAGCTTATTATTTTAAGTTTAGAAGTTGAATTAGGATTTTAGGAGCTTTGAATTGGAGTTTCGGGTGATGAATTGGCTTTTGGAATTTGGAAATCAATTTGATAATTTTATGAAGTTTTATGAAATTGCGCAGGAAAAAATACACTGGCGAAAAAAAAACTGCCGCAGAAAATTGCGGCAGTGGGCGGGCTGGGGCATCGCCCGCAGGATTTTCCTGTAGGTGAAATAGCATGAGCTATTTCTCTCACAGGAAAATCCTACGAGCGAAATAGAAAAGCTATTTCGCCCGCAGATTTTTTCTGCAGGCGAAATGCCCACGGGCCCGATTTTTTCGTCGCCGATTTTTTCGACTCTGATTTTTATTTTTATTTTTATTTTTTGACTTTTGTTTGTTTATTTTTATTTTTTTTATAAATAAAAATTAGATACTAAAGCAAAAAATTATTTAACAAAAATTATTTTGCACCAATTAGACAACAAAAATTATTTTGGACTAAATAAAACATATTGGACCGGATTGGGTCAAAAATTAAGGGCTTACAGTTTGCCCCCTGCTTGAAAAATCTGAAACTTTAGTGAAAGAGAGTGAAAAGCAATAAGACTTAATTTTTAAGATGGTTGAGGTTTTGGGTTCTGGACCCGATTTGAGTTCTGGACTCAAGGATAAATTCTAGGGTTCGACCTAAGGAAAATTTAGATTCTGGAACCGGTTCGAGTTCTGGACTCAATGGATGATTCTAGGTTCTGGACCTAAGAAAAATTTGGGTTCTGGACCCGGTTCGAGTTCTAAACTCAAGGATAATTCTAGGTTCTTTACCTAAAAAAAATTTGGGTTCTGGACCCGGTTCGAGTTCTAGACTCAAGGATAATTCTAGGTTCTCTACCTAAGAAAAATTTGGGTTCTGGACCCAAGCTAAGTTCTGGACTTAGAAATAATTCTAGGTTCTGGACCTAATAGTAAACTTGGGTTCTGAACCCGAGCTAAGTTCTAGACTTAAAAATAATTCTAGGTTCTGGACCTAATGGTAAACTTGGGTTCTGGACCCAGTTCAAGTTCTGAACTAAAAGATAACTCTAGGTTCTGGACCTAAGGAAAATTTGGGTTCTGGACCCGATTCGAGTTCTGGACTCAAGGATAATTCTAGGTTCTCGACCTAAGGAAAATTTGGGTTCTGGACTCGGAAGGTTTGGATACTCGATCCTAAACTGGATTAGGATACTCGATCCTAACTGGATTTGGATACTCGATCCTAACTGGATTTGGATACTCGATCCTAAATTAGATTGGGATACTCGATCTAAACTAGATTTGGATACTCGATCCTAAATTGGATTGGGATACTCGATCCTAACTGGACTTGGATACTCGATCCAAAATTGGGTTCGGATACTCGATCCTAACTGGATTTGGACACTCGATCCTAAGCTAGATTTGGATACTCGTTCCTAACTTGATTTGGGTACTTGGACCCAATCTTGGGTACTTGGACCCGAGAATGGGCACTTAGACCCAGGATTGAATTGATTTGGGTACTTGGACCCAGGATTGGATTTAATTTGGGTACTTGGACCCGAGATTAGATTTAATTTGGGTACTTGAACCCAAAATTTATTTGATTTGGGTACTTGGACCCGAGATTGGGTGTTTGGACCCTAGGTTGACTGACCTTTTATCATTTGAGAAATCTGACTGCTCCGGTTATTCTATGCATTGTGGTTTTTCACCCTCAAAATGGATCTTCATCCTTTGAGATCGGGTCTTCATCCTTGAAAATGAATCTTCATCTTTTGACATTGGGTCTTTACCCTTAAAAAAAATGGATCTTCATACTTTGAGATCGATTTTTCACCCTTGCAAATGGATCTTTATCCTTTAAGATCGGGTCTTCACCCTTGCAAATGGATCTTTATCCTTGGAGATCATGTCTTCACCCTTGAAAATATGGATCTTCATCCTTTAAGATCGGGTCTTCACCCTTGTAAGTGGAATATCAGGTCTTCACCCTTGAAAATGGATCTTCATCCTTAGAGATCGGGGTCTTCTTTGTTCTTTGAAGATGGGAGTGACACGGCCAATGGCTTGGTCGTGTCTCTTGGGTGTGTCAGCTTCTGTGTCTTTTCTTTGGTTCTTCTTTTTTGCAAAAATTCAGCTATTTTTAATTGGACCTTATATCCTCTCCTTGCCCCCCTGTGTGGCAAAATATTTGTATGTGAGTTTAAAAATATTTGGTATATAAACTCAAAAATTGAAAAGGAGAAACTTTACCCCCCGTGTAGGCTCAAACCAAATATTTTATCCATGCAAGCTTTGATTGATGTTTTTGCCATCTAATTCTTCGCACAAGCACGTATTTCTTCTCTTTGCAAATTTATTGGAGCTTTCTCAAGCAATGGGCTTTCCATGCTCCCCTGATTTGACATCTTCTTTTGATTCTTCACTTCACAGAGTGTTTGCTGTTCACTCTGATAAAGAATAGACAATGTAAGACAAGAAAGTGCGATGTGATATGCCCATGTATGCATGATATGCATGAATAATACTTACAGTTGTTCCATTGACTCACAGACCGAGGTGATTAGCAGAAGTGTTCTCATTGGTTCCTTTTTAACGCTTGTTCAAGTCTTGCATTGGAATGATCGAAAGCTTTGCATTTGTGGCTTTTATCTTCAAGATGTTGAAAACATGAGTGGTGGAGACCCTTAAGCAGCAGAGTCAGGGATACATCCTTTTCAAACTATGTCTCAGAATGTCAATTGATAGCTTCTTCATGACCTTGCCAATAATCAATTCAACATACTTCCCTTAGCTCGAAGGCTTTGTATGACAAAAAACTTTTTTTCCTTTCCCTTTTTTTTTTGAATTTTGATTTTGAAATGAAATGTTGGCTTTGCCAAATTAACGTCAATGTACCTCAGGACTTGATTTTTCCAAATTAATGTATCTATAACATGACAACCCTTGTGTTGCGCTCAAATTAACTCTACCACAAAGCGTCACTCGCAAGTATACGAGGTAGCTGTAGCAAAGGTGATCGCCCCAAGGTCATCTCACAAGGAAACTAAAGTGGCTAATTGATTATCAGATATTAAATAACAAGTAATTAAAGAAATTTAAATTGCTAAATAATGAAGAAGATTGATTAAAGTTTAAAACAATTAAAGTAAACAAGAGCTGATGTTTTGATTCACTTGATAGAAAGATCTAGGGCTTGCACTTCTCTACTACTGATATGTATGAATGGTTATTCCTCTTAACTAATTTAATTTCAAATATTAAATCTCAACAACTCAATTAATCAAGTCAAGGAAATAAGCTCTCGCATTCAAACATCATTCAACTAATCTTGTTACAATTGAAATAATCTTTTTAATAGGTTATATCTCTAATTCACCTAAGTCCTTAATTGAATTGTTCCAGCATTAGACTTCATCTCTCAATCCATTATCTAATACCTAAAACACATAATTGGTGGCCAATCAATTATATATTAACAATATTCCATTCAATCAAGGCTAAAGAAATTATTAGCTAAGAGAATAACCAATTCATATAATCATAGCAAATCCATACAAACCCTAGACTAGATCAAATTAGTTCATGATGCTATCAAACATACTCAACTCATTAATAATCAAAGAAATCAATTTAGACATGATAATATCCATCAATACAATTTCAATGAAAATAAAGAGATAAAGTTCAAGAACAAAACCAAGTTACAAACTCCTTGAAGCTTCTAAAGAATCTCTTGTTCAAATCTTGCAAGAAGGATGTATCAATGGCTAGAACAATCTAATCTAAGCTAGTTTGATCCAAAGTATAATAAAATCAAAGAAAAACAAAGTTAGCAAAACCCTAATTTCTTGAACGGCTCAATTCTCTCTCAAAATCGCCAACAGTTCCCAAAACCCTAGCTTCTTTTTCCTTTTATATCAATTGTCCGCTTTAAAATCCGCTACTGGCTTGGTTCATGAGAGACACGGCCAAGTTGCATGTGACTTGGCCGTGTGAGTGCTCTTTGGAGGGACACGGCCAGTGACTTGGCCGTGTCCCTTGCATGTGTCCGCTTCTGTCTCAGAATTCCTTCTTTTCTTCTTTGGTTGAGTGACACGGCTAGTTGAAGCTTGACTTGGCCGTGTTGGACTATTTTGGAGGGACACGGCCACTGACTTGGTTGTGTCCCTTGCCTGTGTTAGCTTCTGTGAAGATGTAATTCTCTTTTGCTTTGGAACTAAGTGAGACACGGCCAAGTGAAGGTGACTTGGCCGTGTTGAGCTTCTTTGGAGGGACACGGCCAGTGACTTGGCCGTGTCCCTTGCTTGTGTCTCTCTCTGTGACTTGCTCTTCCTTTTTAACTTGGTATGGGACACGGCCAGTGACTTGGCCGTGTCCTCTGCCTGTATCAGCTACTGCCCCTTTCTCCTTCAATTTGTTTCCTTGCCTTTTTCAACCTAACACAAAACTCAAAATAAACTTAAAACAAGAAGTAAATAGACAATAACCAACAAAACATAAAACCATACTAAAAACTAGATCAAAAATAACATAAACACTGAAATAAACTAAAACTACCAAAATTAATGAAAACACTAAACAAACCGATAAAAACTAACAAAATACCTAAATAAAACAATAATTATCATAATAAACAAGACACAAAGCTATAACAAAAACTAATAAAACAACTACCCCACACTTAAAACTTTGCTTGTCCTCAAGCAAATTCACATGGCATAAATTAAAAACTCAAACAACCTTAACTATAATTCCAGCATATAAGATGAAATCCTGCAAGACATCAGACATAAATAATTGCAATTTCCTTCGATCAAGATTTTCTTAACTCATTCATTAATCCAGACATACAAATCTTATCTCTCATCTAAGTGTTTCACTCGATTTCGAAAGTTAATCACTCAAACCACTCATGATTGTATACTACCATAAACTTGCTTAATTATCCAATCTCCCTCACTGATTTTCTCAAGAAATAATCCGAAGGTCTTTCATTTGGATGTAATGGGGCTAAGGTAAAGGTGTGAGAAAAGACATTTAGGCTGGAGCATCAAGAAATGGAGTATCTAAATTAGACACTATTCTTGCTAAGAAACTCATAACTCCTTCAAATAGCATACTCACCAACCCTTGATACCTCACATACTTGCATACCCAAAGAAAAATGCATGAGTCGACATTCCTCTTTTGATAACCAATGCTAGAACATATTTGACTTTTGTATATATATATATCCTTTTTTTTATTTTCTCTTTTTTTTTCTTTTATTATATATAATTTTTTTTATACATATATATACAAAATATAACATTGCATAGATTATCTAGCTTAACATGTAGAGGAAAAGAATAGTCAACTCTTAATCAAATACAAAGTGCAAAGTATGCATTTCACCCCAAATAGCAATACCATATATTTTTTTTTATTATTTGCTTACCCCACACTTTGAAATAAACCACCCTATTGTCATATAATAAGAACTCCATTCCTTAATGTAGGTATGATGATAATAAAAGAAAGTCGAGCTGTGAATTGTGTTGATTAAACAAGAAAAGGTCAAAGGCTCAACTTGGCTCACTAAGGAAATCAATATTAAGGGAGGTCTTTTTAAGCTAAAGGGCTAACCTAATTTGCCTTCATCATTTTAAAACTTGAAATTAAATCATAATGTGAGTTCAATTAGTATGCAAAAGCAAACTCTAGAGATGCAACATCATAAAGGTGCACACTTAAGAAAAGAAAATCACTTGAAAATAATATCAAATTATGAAGCTCAAAACTCACACAGGTGGGTTCACAAAGATTTATATGTCATGAATTGCAGAATGTGAAAATTGATCCTGAACGAATTCAAATGCTCATTTCTATGCTGATACTAAAGTCTCAACTACAATGCTAAAATCACAGAAAAGATCACTAAATTTTCAACAATTATGCCATGCACAACAAACACAATAAGCAAAACAAGACAAACAAAACAAAAATTAAAGGAAAGCTTAAAGAGTACCCCACACTTAAAATTTACATTGTCCTCAATGTAAAACAAGAATAATAAATAAAAAGAGTTAAAGGACAACCTGTCTTCATCGTACCTGGTGAGGCAAAATCCTAGCTTTCCATCACAAACACAAAAGTTCAAAAACAAAAGTACAATATATAAAAATAAAATATCCAAATATAAAACGTTAACATTAAAAAAAACAAAAAATAAAAACAAAATACACTAAACAAAATAAAAGCAAGGAACTCAAAATCTATGGAAAAGGCGGACGTGAAGATGATGTAGCCGAGGGATGGAGACTCAAGATCTTCGCAAGGTTGCTATTAATATGTTCCAACTGCTACAAAACCTCAGCATGATTACGGTCCACCTTGCCATCCAGTCGATCCACTTTGCCCTCCAGGGCCTCAATCCTAAGAAGTACCTCTTGACTTTCCGAAAATGGAGCATCCTCATCTAGGTCAAGAGAATCCGAGTCAGACTCCTCTTGGACCCGTGCTCTCTTCTGCCTATCCCCTGGTGTTGCAGGCTCAGCTGAAGGCATCACATAAGTCCCTCTCCTATGCACCACCATGTGCATCTTCTCAAGTGTAGCTAAATCCAAAGAGTCATTACCCGAAATTCTAGTCATGCGACTAGTACTCGGGTCAAAATCCTCAACAAGGGCTACTGCTAATGTGGTAACCAACCCTCCAACACAAATTGCCCCCTTTCTTTTGTTAGCCACAGCATCAAAAATATCGGCTAACCAATAGCCAGCACTAACATGCATTGCATTCAAAGCACAATCCAGGAAAAATAGTTCACTCACTTCAACCACACCCGGGCTCTCCTTCCGAGCAAAGAATCCGCAAGCCATAAACCTATGCAAATATCTCAAAGCAGAACTTCTTAATTTAGATGCTTTGGCCGATTTGGCCACATAAGTACCCGAGCCTAAAGCTCCCCAAGCAAATTATTGTTTAAATTCTTTGGGTACCGACCTTTCCCCATACTTGTTGGGAAAAAACCCCGAGCCAAAAGACTTGGTCTCTTCGAAGATAAAGTTGATGAAGAGGAAGAAGCTCCTTCGCTTGTAGACTTCTTCGTCTTGCGGTGTGAAACAACCTTTGTTCTTGGCATCTCTAGAAATCTGAAAAATTCAAACCAAAACTTGATCAAATCAAAATTGTATGAGAAAAGAAGAAGTTTTAATGGATTATTTCTAGTTTTGGTGAAGAGATTTGAGGATTAAAGGAAGATTTGGAGCTTGGAATAAAAAATTATGGAGTTTGGGAGAAAGAGAACGAGAAAGCAAGAGAGATGAAGAAACAGGGAATTAGGTATTTAATGGAAAGAAACTGGGCAAAATCGTGTTTTTTAATGTGTAAAAATGAGGGACACGGCCAAGTTGTGGACAACACGGCCGTGTCATGTGATTTTTGAGGGACACGGCCAGTGACTTGGCCGTGTCCCTTGGGCGTGTTTGTCTCTGTGAAGTAAGGTACAAAATAAAAAGCAAAAAACAAAATAGTGAAGCTTGGTCGTGTCCAAGTGACATGGCCAAGGGACACGGCCGTGTTCCTTGGCCGTGTCACTCACTGTGACAAAGTGCAGATTTGTGGTTTTGTTGAGGCTTGGCCATGTCCAAGTGACACGGCCAAGTCCTTTGGCCGTGTCTCCTTCTGCCATTTCAACTTTTTCTTCTTCTTCTTTTTTTATTTATTTTTTTTATATATAAATCACCAAATATCAAAGAAATTGCACCCTCTTCTCCGATCAACCCTGAAACACATTAGAAAGATAAAAACCGATCAAAGCACCTGTTCCATTTATTTAGACTAAACATAAAATCAAAACTTGCTAAATTTAAAATTACAACTATCAAAAATAAATGCAAACCGATGGGTTGCCTCCCATTAAGCGCTTCTTTAGTGTCATAAAGTTGGACATCATGCAAAGCCTAGGGATCATGGATCAAAGTACTGTCAATGACCCTCACTTCTTGAAATCCTTCATTGTATGCTTTAACTCTCTGTCCATTCACTTTAAAAGTCTCACTTGTTCGAGAGTTAAGTAATTCAATGGCACCAGAAGGATACACCTGAGTTATCTCGAAAGGACCACTCCATCGAGACTTGAGTTTACCTGGAAAAAGACGGAGTCGAGAGTTAAAAAGTAACACTTTCATACCTGGACTCAATGTCTTTCGCACTATAATTCTGTCATGAAGTGCTTTAGTGCGATCCTTGTAAATTCTCGAGCTCTCATACGCCTCATTTCTCAGCTCATCTAACTCTGAAATTTGCATAAATCGTTCTCTCTTTGCTTTGTCCAAGTCCAAATTCAGAGTCTTGATTGCCCAATATGCTCTGTGCTCCAACTCCACTGGTAAGTGACAAGCTTTTCCAAAAACCAATCGGTATGGACACATACCAAGAGGAGTTTTGAAAGCAGTCCGATATGCCCATAGTGCATCATGCAATCTGTTTGCCCAATCCTTCCTTGATGTGTTGACTGTTTTCTCCAGAATTCCCTTAATCTGCTTGTTGGATTCCACTTGTCCAGAAGTCTGTGGATGATATGGGGTTGCCACTTTGTGCTTAACACCAGATTTGTGCATTAACTTCTCAAAAAGCCTGTTGCAAAAATGGCTCCCCCCATCATTGACTATCACCCTTGGCGTACCAAATCTGCTAAGAATATTTTCCTTCACAAATTTAACAACTACATTTGCATCATTAGTACGGGTGGGGATTGCCTCCACCCATTTGGAAACATAATCAACAGCAACTAAAATATACTCATATCCAAAAGACTTGGGGAAAGGACCCATGAAGTCTATTCCCCACACATCAAACAATTCAACAACAATATATGATTGAAGGGGTATTTCATTCCTCCTCCCAATGTTACCTACTCTTTGGCAATGATCACAGTGCTTACAATACTCTTGAGCATCTTTAAATAAAGTAGGCCAGTAAAAACCACTTTGTAGCACCTTTTCTGCAGTCTTTCTTCCTCCAAAATGACCCCCACAGTGAAGATCATGACAAAATTGAAGAACACTCAGTTGTTCTTCCTCAGATACACACCTGCGAACTATCTCATCTTTGCAAATCCGGAATAGATAAGGTTCATCCCAAAAATAAAACTTACTCAAGTGTAAAAACCTTTTCTTTTCCTAAAATGACATGTTAGTACGCAAAATACCACAAGCAAGATAGTTAGAAATATCTGCAAACCAAGGTGCATCAAATACCACAAAAAGCTGCTCGTCAGGAAATGCTTCTAAATTTTTATGAATGCTATCAGATGCAAGATTTTCACTAAAGAAGGGTAATCTAGATAAATGATCAGCAACAACATTCTCACTATCCTTAGTATCTTTGATTTGGAAATCAAATTCTTGCAATAACAACACCCATCTAATTAAGCGCGGTTTAGCATGTTGTTTTGTTAAAAGATATTTTAGAGCTGCATGGTTAGAATGCACAATAATTTTTGACCCAATTAAATATGCTCTAAATTTGTCTAAAGCAAAAACAACAACTAACATTTCCTTTTCAGTTGTGGTGTAGTTCATTTGTGCACTATTCAGGGTCAAACTGGCATAATATATTACTCTCAAGTATTTATCAACCCTTTGCCCAAGAACAGCTCCTACTGCATGATTAGAGGCATCACACATGATTTCAAAAGGTAAAGTCCAAACAGGAGCTACAATCACTGGTGCACTAGTCAATTTTTCTTTAAGGGAATTAAAAGCTTGCATGCATTGTGCTGTAAATTCAAATGGAACATCTATCCCCCAACAAATGGCACAATGGTTGGCTTATTTTGGAAAAATCCTTAATAAACCTCCTGTAAAATCCTGCATGCCCTAGGAAACTTCTTATTCCCTTAATAGAGGTAGGTGGGGGAAACTTAGCAATCAATTCAACTTTAGCCTTATCCACCTCAATCCCTTTACTTGACACCACATGACCTAAAACAATGCCCTGGATTACCATAAAATGACTCTTTTCCCAACTTAAAGTAAGGTTACATTCAATGCATCTCTCAAGCACACGAACAAGTTTATTGAGGCAATTATCAAAAAAATTACCAAAAACAGAAAAGTCATCCATAAATACCTTAATAAAATCATCTATCATATCTGAGAAGACAGACATCATGCATCTCTGAAAAGTTGCGGGTGCATTGCACAAGCCAAAAGGCATACGTCGAAATGCATAAGTCCCGAAAGGGCAAGTAAAGGTTGTCTTGGACTGATCCTCTGGTGCAATCGGCACCTGATAGTAACCTGAAAGACCGTCCAAAAAACAATAATGTGAGTGTCCAGAAAGTTTATCTAACATCCGATCAATAAAAGGAAGAGGGAAATGATCTTTCTTTGTAGCATTGTTCAACTTCCTATAATCGATGCACATTCTCCACCCAGTAGTAGTCCTAGTAGGAACCAATTCATTATTCTCATTTTTCACCACAGTGATTCCAGATTTCTTAGGAACTATATGTACTGGGCTCACCCACTCACTATTAGCAATTGGATATATTACTCCATCCAGCAATTTGAGCACTTCCTTTTTAACCACTTCACTCATATTTGGGTTAAGACGCCTTTGAGTCTCCCTCACAGGTTTAGCTCCCTCTTCTAAAGTGATTCTATGCATGCACATGGAAGGGCTAATACCCTTGATGTCACTCAATCCCAATCCTATTGCTCTCTTTAATCTTTTAAGCTCACTCACCAACCTCATCTCCTCCCCTTCACTAAGTTCACTAGATATTATCACAGGTAAAGTGTTGTGATCTCCTAAAAACACATATTTCAGGTTCTTAGGCAACTCTTTCAGCTCTAACTCTAGTGAGGGGTTCTTCTCTTCTTTTTGAATGGAGGGAAGCTCACAAACTGGGTCCTCCTTAAGTTCCTCTACTTCTGCACTTCCTAAGGTCTCAAGACAACTGGCTATTTCTGCATCAAAAATTTCCAAATCACTATCTAAGGTCAATGCCAGCTCCATTTTATCAGAGGATCATGTCTGCAAGAAAACATCTGAAACAACTGCATCAACACAATCAATGAAAGAACAATCCTCAT
The DNA here is from genome assembly GCA_947685225.1 of Garcia nutans. Lineage (NCBI taxonomy): Eukaryota > Viridiplantae > Streptophyta > Magnoliopsida > Malpighiales > Euphorbiaceae > Garcia > Garcia nutans. The sequence goes on along the minus strand of CANTUV010000007.1, from coordinate 20,435,712 downwards.
ATAAAGCAGTTGTAGGAATAGGAGAAGTGTTAAAAATAGAAAATTCAACAGTTTGTCCTAAGATAGTCATTGATAATTTACCCTTTTTAACATCTATCAAAGTGTTGGTAGTTGCCATAAAAGGCCTACCCAGCAGAATGGTGTGTGCAGATGGTGAAGAATTACTTACTTCCATATCAAGAACAATGAAATCCACAGGTACTATCAAACCACCAACTTTAACTAACACATCTTCTATAACCCCTTTCGGGAATCTAAGAGATCTATCAGCTAATTGCAACACCATTTTTGTTGGTTTAAGTTCCCCTAGATCCAAATCAAGATAAACAGAATAAGGCATTAAATTCACACTAGCTCCTAAATCACACATGCCATCAGTACCTTTTCCATTCCCCATAGTAATTTGAATAATAAAGCTTCCAGGATCCTTTAGCTTAGGAGGTAGTTTATGCTGCAAAACAGCACTAGCTACCTCAGAAACTATCACCTTTTCATTCGGCTCATACCTCTTTTTCTTGGTATTCAGTTCTTTGAAGAATTTAGTATAAGCCGGCATGTTCTTAATTGCTTCAAGTAAGGGTAAGTTGATACTTACCTTAGACAGCATGTTGAAGATATCTGAAAATTGCTTATCTTTTTTATCATCCTTCAACCTGCTGGGGAATGGTATAGGTGGCCGGTATGGATTGCTTGCCTTGTGCAAATCTGCTGTAGGGGACTTCTCCATTGATCTTTCTTCAGCACCTTTGTTCTCTAATTCTCCTTCCTTTTTATCCTCTTGCTCACCTGCATTCACAGAATTATTTTCAATATTATTATTAATTACCTTGCCACTCCTAAGAACAGTCACTGATTGTGCCTGCTCAGGTTGACTTGGGAACTTCCCCTTTTGTTGAATCTGCATCTGTTGAGCAAGTTGCCCCACTTGGGTCTCCACCTTCTTAAAAGATGCTTCTAGTGAGTCCAGCCTCTTGTTGTTCATCTCTTGATTTTTAGCACTGACTTGGATAAAAGCCTGTAAACTTTCCTCCAAACTCTCCCTCTTAGGCTGACCTTGATTTGAGGATTGGCCCTGCTGTTGGTGCTGTCTCTGGAGCAAATGAAAAGGCTGTTAAGCATTATTTGTTGTCCAGGAAAAATTGGGGTGACTCCTCCAACCAGGATTGTAAGTGTTGGAGTAAGGATCATTCCTGGCTCTTGGTTGAAATCCCCCCATAGCATTAACTTGCTCATCTTCATTCCCAAAAGATTCATATGCAGAGGGGCATATATTTGCTCCATGCCCAAATGTCCCACAGATTCCACACACTTCTTGAGTAGATGAAGAAATATTGTTCTTCATGTTTAGCATCTGAACCTGCCTTGTCAACTCAGCTATTTGACTAACCATTTCAGTATTGGCTTCCAATTGATTCACCCCTTTACTTCTTCCCCTTACACTTTTCTGTTGAGAATTAGCTCCCAACATCTCAAAAATCTCATAAGTCTCATCAGTTGTCTTTTCTCCCATAGCTCCCCCAGCTGCATTGTCAACAGTGTTCTAAAATTGCTGGGTGAGACCATCATAGAAAAACTGATTAAGGAGTTGAAGTGGGTAGTGATGATGCAGACACTGGATCAATAGCATCTTAAATCTGTCCCAAGCCTCATAAAATGGCTCTCCTTCAAATTGAGAGAATGCAGCAATCTTCCCTCTTAACTCAGCTGTCTTTTGGTGTGAATAGAACTTGCCCATGAACTTGTTATAAACTTGCTCCCAAGTTGTCAGTGAATTTTCAGGCAACATCATGAGCCAGCTCTTTGCCCTATCCTTCAAAGTATAAGGGAAACATCTCATCCTCAACTGATCTTCTGTTAGTCCTCCCAAAGGAAAAGTGTTGAGGGTGGAGTAGAAATCTCGAATAAAGTTCAAAGGATCTTCATTTGGAACTCCATAGAATGATGGCAGCATGTTGTAGTGAATGTTCTTCAACTCATAATTTCTTACTGCATATGTCAACCTTATACAAGATGTGGAAGTCCCAATGATAGGTCTAGCAAAATCTCTCATGGTTCTTTGTCTTTCTTCAGCCATTTTAACTGATTGCACAGAATCTGACTCAAATTCAGAAGTGTCCTCCTCTATATCAAATCCGGTGTAGAGCTCAAACTCTTCTCTGCTCCTTTTCACTCTCTGAATTTCTGGAATGAATGGATGTAGCTCTCCTTCGAGCGATCTCCTGCCTTGCATAAACAGAATTTTTCTAGAAAAAAAATTATTAAAAACAAAAAACAAAATAAAATAAAAAATAAACACTGAAAAATAATCTAAAATATATATTTTTTAATAAACAATTACGCCAATTAGCCTCCCCGGCAGCGGCGCCAAAAACTTGTTGCGCTTAAATTAACTCTACCACAAAGCGTCACTCGCAAGTATACGAGGTAGCTGTAGCAAAGGTGATCGCCCCAAGGTCGTCTCACAAGGAAACTAAAGTGGCTAATTGATTATCAGATATTAAATAACAAGTAATTAAAGAAATTTAAATTGCTAAATAATGAAGAAGATTGATTAAAGTTTAAAACAATAAAAGTAAACAAGAGATGATGTTTTGATTCACTTGATAGAAAGATCTAGGGTTTGCACTTCTCTACTACTGATATGTATGAACGGTTATTCCTCTTAACTAATTTAATTTCAAAGATTAAATCTCAACAACTTAATTAATCAAGTCAAGAAAATAAGCTCTCGCATTCAAACCTCATTCAACTAATCTTGTTACAATTGAAACAATCTTTTTAATAGGTTATATCTCTAATTCACCTAAGTCCTTAATTGAATTGTTCCATCATTAGACTTCATCTCTCAATCCATCATCTAATACCTAAAACACATAATTGGTGGCCAATCAATTATATATTAACAATATTCCATTCAATCAAGGCTAAAGAAATTATTGGCTAAGAGAATAACCAATTCATACAATCATAGCAGATCCATACAAATCCTAGAATAGATCAAATTAGTTCATGATGCTATCAAACATACTCATCTCATTAATAATCAAAGAAATCAATTTAAACATGATAATATCCATCAATACAATTTCAATGAAAATAAAGAGATAAAGTTCAAGAACAAAACCAAGTTACAAACTCCTTGAAGCTTCTAAAGAATCTCTTGTTCAAATCTTGCAAGAAGGATGTATCAATGGCTAGAACAATCTAATCTAAGCTAGTTTGATCCAAAGTATAATCAAAATCAAAGAAAAACAAAGTTAGCAAAACCCTAATTTCTTGAACGGCTCAATTCTCTCTCAAAATCGCCAACAGTTCCCAAAACCCTAGCTTCTTTTTCCTTTTATATCAATCGTCCGCTTTAAAATCCGCTACGAGCTTGGTTCATGAGAGACACGGCCAAGTTGCATGTGACTTGGCCGTGTGAGTACTCTTTGGAGGGACACGGCCAGTGACTTGGCCGTGTCCCTTGCATGTGTCCGCTTCTGTCTCAGAATTCCTTCTTTTCTTCTTTGGTTGAGTGACACGGCCAGTTGAAGCTTGACTTGGCCGTGTTGGACTATTTTGGAGGGACACAGCCACTGACTTGGCCATGTCCCTTGCCTGTGTTAGCTTCTGTGAAGATGTAATTCTCTTTTGCTTTGGAACTAAGTGAGACACGGCCAAGTGAAGGTGACTTGGCCGTGTTGAGCTTCTTTGGAGGGACACGGCCAGTGACTTGGCCGTGTCCCTTGCTTGTGTCTCTCTCTGTGACTTGCTCTTCCTTTTTAACTTGGTATGGGACATGGCCAATGACTTGGCCGTGTCCTCTGCCTGTGTCAGCTACTGCCCCTTTCTCCTTCAATTTGTTTCCTTGCCTTTTTCAACCTAACACAAAACTCAAAATAAACTTAAAACAAGAAGTAAATAGATAATAACCAACAAAACATAAAACCATACTAAAAACTAGATCAAAAATAACATAAACACTGAAATAAACTAAAACTACCAAAATTAATGAAAACACTAAACATGTAACATCCCGAATTCCATATTGGTAAGAAACAGACATAGAGGATATGATTTAGGCTTAGAATAAAGGAGTTTAAAACATGACCTATAAATTGAGTTCGAATTTTATCCAAGTTAATGACAGAATTAGAGAGTCTCAAAGAAGAATTAATTGTTTATTTGTGTCTTGGCTACATTTATAACTTGAAATTACTCAATTTGGAGTTGTACAGAATAAGATATGATGGATTTAGTAGACAATGTGCAAGCTGCCTCAGGACAGCATAGTTGACTTGAATTCAAAGGACTGTCAAAAATCAGATATGGCTCAGATCAACCTGAAATTTTGATACAATATATCCCCAGATGTCTAGTTTCAGTGGGAATAAGAATTACTTAATTTGGAGTTGTGAGTAAAAAGATATTAATAAATAAAGACAGCAAGGTCAGGAAGGGATATCAAAAGGACCTAAGTGGAAATTTCTCAAAAGTTAGGGGCAACTATGTAAACTTAAAAATTAAGTGTCGGAAGTTCTTAATAGTGCCTATATCCGACCTCGGAAGAATATTCTCGAGATTAATCGGGTCATAACCGTGGTTTTCAATTTTTCCCGAAAATGCACGGTTTAAAAGTTACAATTGATTAATCGTTGGAGGGTATTTTGATATTTTCACACCCTAGATATAAAATTTCAGCACAAGAAAGTTGAGGGGGTCAAAATATGAATAAAAGGAAGCCTAAGGGCTTTCCAAATAAATAAGATAAAAGAAGGAGGCAAGTGGGCCAATCATAAGTAGCCATTTAGCAATTATTAAAAGAAGAAAAGAAAAAGGGATGGACAAATGGCCCTAAGGCATTCATCCACCCCAAAAGTGGAACATAATTAGCCATATAGCATTTATTAAAAGAATAAAGGAAAAAGAGATGGACAAATGGCCCTAAGGCATTCAACCACCCCAAAAGTGGATCATAATTAGCCATATAGCATTTATTAAAAGAAGAAGGCAAATGGACCAATTAAAAGTGGCCATTTTTGCTATAAGGTGTACCAATTGGAAGTCAACATCTATTCACCACTTATGGCTTCCATTTGGATCAAAATAAGCTAAGGAAAGAAAGTATAAAAGCCCCCTCTTGCATGGTGAATTCGTCCAAACCATAAGAGAAGGAAGAAGGAGGTATTTTTCCTAAGTTTAAGGCTTTTGATTTAAAGAGTTTGGTGACAAACAAGATTATAAGGAAATCAAGGAGACAAGGAAGGAAAGGAAGTAATATAGAATAAGGACTAAGGAAAAGCAAGGTTTGGTACTTTAACATAAAAGAAATTTTATTTTCTTACAAACTTTTGTTCATATGGTATATATATGCCTGTATATGGTATATATGTGAATACATATGATACATATGTGAGTATATGTGGTATTTGTGTAAGTATATATTGTATATATATGGAGAATATGTGGTATATACATGAAGTGAATGGGTATATATATATATGCTCTACTCGGTAAATGAGTAAAACCGGTCTAGAATGGGGGTTATATCGTGTGAGGTCAAGATCATGGCAACTAGTCGTGTGAGACCAAGACCACGCAGTTATATTGTATATTCCATATCGTGTGAGACCAAGACCATGGCAATTAGTCGTGTGAGGTCAAGACCACGCTTAACTCTATACGAGGCCTCATTTCGAGATCGGTGTATTCATAATTACCTTGTGGAGCGAAATGATAAAATGATAAAAACTGAATATATGACATGTATGGATTGTTTTTACTGTGATATTATTTTTTTTATAAAACTCATTGCTTTTAAAAGTGCATTATGCTTTTAATATTTATTTCCCGTAATTAGTTAAAGTACCCACTAAGCAATGCTTAGTGAGTTTAGTTTCTTCTAAACTCGTAGGTTATTAGCAAGGAACCAGTAGCGAGCAGAAGAGTCCTGCGATCTGCCGGTCATCAACAAACTTAAGTGGTGCTCTTCATTTTGTATTTTGGCTTTAGAAACTGGCATGTACTTATTTGAACAATACAAAGAGATAACTTGATGTAGCATGTAAATCTAGTAATGTATAATAACTGTATGATTTTGAATTGAGTTGGGTTGTGAATATAGAAGTGTGAATTCTTCTTGCAGGATTGTAGTTGAGGGTATAAGGTGGAATCATTGGGAGTGTATTGAATTTTCTTGTATTCGCATTGGTTTGTGTAAAAATGTTTTCAAAAACCAGAAAAACCAGTTTGTCGACACTTGGGACCACCAATTATAGGGGAAACTCTGGCAAAAATTTTTTAAAATCTGCACTTAAAATTGGCTAAGTAAAATATTAAGACACAACCACCATGAGATAACAATCCATCTTGGTCTATAAACGTAGGCTAAGATGGGGTGTTACAAAACAAACTGATAAAAACTAACAAAATACCTAAATAAAACAATAATTATCATAATAAACAAGACACAAAGCTATAACAAAAACTAATAAAACACCTAGTTACCATACTAAACTCGGGAATCATTTCTATTTAAGCAAGAATTGTTGCACTTCAGATAGGCACATACACATTACTTGGCCAAAGGTCTCATTTGAGTTTAAATATTGTCTATCTCATATGCATTCTTATCCAAACTATCTCCACTAATAGACTCTACCTACCAAGAGAGATCAACGGGTCTTTGATAGGCTTGAAATGGGGTCTATGAGGGACATGGGCTAAATGAAGGCTATTTGTACGTTGGGGCTGATGTGACACAATGGACAAACCTTCACACTACAAATTTCTTGTTGGAACTTTAGACAGTTGGGAGCAATCTTTCTAGACTCCAAATTCATTCTATCTTTTTGGCATTAATCTGGATCTTGATTAAGAGAGTCTTTGCCCTTGCAAAAAGTTTAAGACCCAAATTCATTTCTTTTCTTCTTCTCCCTTTTCTTTCTTTTTATTTTTCTTATTCCTCCCTTTCTCTGAGCATTTTATAATTTTGTCCTCCTTCCTTGTAGGACTGTCAAGTACAAAACTTTCAAGAACTGAATGGTCTTCCTCTTTTTCTCCAATTTTGATTGTATCTTGGGTTGGGTTGGACCAATTCAAGTCAAACCGTTCTTATAAACCAAATGGAAGCCTTTTGTTGTCTTAGGTCAAAGAGAACTCAGTTGGCTTTTTGAACCATTTTGGGTTTGCTTTTTTCTTTTTCTCTTTTCTTTCTCTTTTTTCTTTTCTTCTTCTTTTTTCTTTGCTCTCATTTCTCTTGTTTTCTTTTCTTCTCTTTTTTTTGTTGTGTTTTTTTTTTGTTTGGTTCTAGCTCTAAAAGAGTCGTCTTGTTTGTACTAACTTAGGCTTCCAATAATGGATAAGTGGAGTAACATAAATCTTCTTTAATAGGGATAAATCATTTGTTACTCTAATGTTGTTTTGATATATTGGAGATATTAAGGGAACTTCAACTACCCTTATGGTCTTAAAAATTTCAACTACCCTTATGGTCTTGAAAACATCAACTATCTTCATGGTATTGAGAACTTCAACTATCTTCATGACCTTGACTAATCATTGCTTTCTTTTGATCTTCTTGCCTCTTCATCTTAGTGATCATAAGACTTGTCAAAAGTATCACAACAGCTCAGGGCAGGTGGTTGGGGTTATATGCCAATGAAAAGAAAGCTAAAATTTTATGAAGGCTCAAAGGGACAACTAGGGATTGATATTTAATTGGGTGGATACTAGTTGTTGGCTAACCAAACAATGCCTAGATCATTTCTCTCTTAAATAAGCAGAGTTCAATTTCGCCTCGAAAGCTTGTCAAAGCATGTTCTAAGACTGACTAGGACCTAGACAAAGATAATTATGCAGGAGCCCTCTCTAAGTAAGCATACACAACTCAATGCTATAGAGTAATTCCCTCACCTAGTAAAGTCATTCGAGTCATGATACATAAATATATTAATTCATGAATTATCAAGCTAGATTCCTCATTGGTTGAGCACCAAAATGAATGAAGACCAACAAAATTTTTTGATAAAAGTGATTTATTCAAACAAATTTAAATTTGAAAAACAAGATTGTTCCAATAAAATATTAAAGAAAGTAAAATTGAAAAGCAACATTCAAGCTAAGGAAAGTTGGTTATTTTAAGCTTCTTTTCCCTTCACATCTTCAATATTTCCATCTTGAAAGGATGATAAAAAAAATCTTCTTCCAGTCCTTTTCCCACCATGAAGGTTGCCGGTCGAGATACTCTTCCAAACTTAGGCAAAGGGTTGTTCTTGGTATTGGGCTTATCCGGCTCGGGTAGCTTACTACTATTGATTAAATCTTGGATTTCATGCCTTAGACGAGCACAATTATCTGTTTCATGCCCTCGCATTTGATGAAATTGACAAAAGGCCTCGGCATTGAAGTTTGGTGGCAATGGATTATGTAATGGTCAAGGAGCTAACGGATGTAACAACCCTTTCTTTTGCAACTTGCTAAAAATCCAAGATAGAGGTTTCCCCAATTCTGAGAATTGTCTTTTATTTCCTTGACCGGTTACATTAACATCAACTTCTTTTTGTGTGCTTTGATTGCCCGACTGGTAGTTCCCTTTCTCATTCTTTTTTATTGAAAAGCGATTCTTCTCCCTTTCCCACTCTTCAATTTGCAGACCAGCTTGGAGAAGATCTTTGAAATCCCTTATAAGGGTGTGAGACATCCTTTCACGGAGATTAGGCAACACCCCTCTCACAATCATCCTTATTTGATCATATTCATTGGGCCTTTTCTTGAGCAAAGCGGCCTTGTTTCTCCATCGCTTCACATAGTCCACAAAATTCTCATTTGGCTTTTGCCTTATGGACTCCACTTCTATTAAGGTAACCTCCAACTCGATATTATACCCATATTGCTAGATAAAGGCCTTGTCTCAATTCTTTTGTGTTCCATCATCTAAGGTATTGAACCAATTTTGGATAACAGGATCCAATGAGAGCATGAAGTACCTTAGAGTTTGAGCCTTAGTAGCTCGGGCAGACTGCATAGCAGTGATATACTGCTTCACATGGAGATGAGGATTTCTAGTACCATTGTATCTAGCAAAGGATGGCATCTTGAATTTATAAGGGACCTCTTCATCTTGTTCAAATAGTTTGTCGATCTCAAACATCTCTTCGGTTTTCATCTTCTTCTCAAACTTCTTTTCTAAATCAGCAATCATCTTTTCAACATCGGATGTCTCGTTCTTTTTAATAGTTTCTTTCTCAACAGCCTTCGGTTCTTTCTTCTTTTCTTGAACCTCTTGGTAGTATTGATCCCAATCATCATCATCATCAATTATCACTTTTTCATCATCAAAAACCACTTCACTAACTTTGGTCTTCCCTTTGTCCTTTGGTTTCTTAGTGCTAGCAGACGCCTCAGCATGGTTTTCTAAGATTGCAGTCAACTGGTTCTTCATGGTCTCAGCTAAGGCCTCTTTGATTTCTTCCATCTTGGCATTGAGGGCCTCATCCACCATCCTTTGAATTTGTTCTGGCTCCATTGTTTTAGTTGAGCAAGTGATTGAGTCGTCGCTAGATACTTCATCTCCGACGTAGGTTGGATTGTTGTAAGCTTTAGAACTATCGTAATCTAGGGCTGTGAGCCAGAGAGGATCAATGATATGAGATGCAAATGTATGCATGTGTAATATCCTCATATGTGGCTTAGAAGTTTTGATTATGTTGTTGTTGTTGTTGTTGTTGTTATTGTTAAATTGGATTGAATGTATATGATGGGATAAGAAAAGAAATTGGAAAGTGAATGCTTGTGCATATGTGTTTTGGAGGAAGAATTAGGGTTTAGAGACAAATGTATATGTTGTGTATATGATGATATATATAACATATAAAGTGGTCAAATGAAGAGTCAAGGTGATGGTTAAGTGGAAGAAGATATTTTTGGTTGTTAATGAAATTACATGTAAGGACTTATATGAGACAAAGGTTAGTTATATGATTGAGGGTGTTTTAGTAATTGCTTGGATAAGAACACTTGGTGGAGATTAAAAGCAAAATTTGACTTTGTATCTTGATCATTGTCTTCTTTCTTCATGAAGTGGCCGGCTCTCCATTAGCAAAAGGAAAAGAGAAGTGTTCTTGAGGCAAGAAGCAAGTTGATGAAGCAATCCAAGGTTTTGACAAAGGATTTGTGGAATTTCTTCTTTTCAAGTAAGTATTTTCTTGTTTTCTTTACTTATTTGGAAGTTGTGTTGGAAGTAAAGTAGGGTTTGATGATTTTGTGATTTGGTGGATTTGAAATGTGTTTAATTGTGATATTAATGTGTGGTGAAGTAGTTCTTGTGATGAATATGTGTTTAGAACATTGATTATGTTCATGTGAAATATTTTATATAATGAATATTGTGTTTGAGTGCAATTGAGAAAGGGTTGGTTTTAGTTAAGGTTTTGTGATTTGGTGACACGGCCAAAATCCATTTAAGGGGAGTGGGCGTGTCAATTGTTTGAATTAGCTACTGCCTCTTTTCTTTTTAAGGACACGGGCGTGTCACTCAAGTTGGTTGGGCGTGTCATTTATTTGAGGAAGCTACTGCCTCTTTTCTTTTTAAGGACACGGGCGTGTCACTCAAGCTGGTTGGGCGTGTCAATCAAGTGAGTTGGGCGTGCCCTTCAAATGATTTGAACATTGTTTGATTTCTTGGTTCTCTTTGCATGGTTTAAATTCTTCAAAAGTTCCATTGTTCCTAAACTTAAACATGAACATTATAAACATGTTTCAAACACAAGAATGATCTAATCAAATGAATGTGGATGGTCCTAAAGCTATGAATCATGTCAATTGTGTTTTGCCCTAATTGCATTGTTGAGAATTAACAATGTTATGTTATGCACTTTGAATGGTAATGTGTTTTATGAGTAATGTGGAATGAAATGTTAATATTTATGAATGATGTCATGTGAGATAAATATACACTTGAATAATGAAGTGTTATATTGTGAAATGAAATGTGGAGCCATTGTTATTGGCTAAGGTGATTTAATGGAGATAAATGAGGCATGATTGCCTAAATGATAATGAGAATTGAAAATGAAATCTAAATGAATTGTGTGGCTAATGTGTTATTCCATTTTCAGAGTTTGTTGTTGGTGGCATGCCTAATGAGTGTAACAATCTCTTGAAGTTAGGTTGGATTGAATCCTTGAAGCCTAATTGAGATGTTACAACCCTTGAAGCTAGGTTGGGTTAGTTCTTGAAGCCAAGTTGGGTTGATGCTTAGCATGCTTTGCTCCCCTTGAAGCTTGGTTGAACTTAATCCTTGAAGCCTAGTTGGGTATATGATATTGATATTGATAAATGTGATAACAAAACCAAAGCATTAACTCTGAAAATTGAATGACATATTAGTGTGTCTTGGGCCCATGCTTGTCTTTGCTTAGTGTTGTTCATGAATGATTAAATGATTAACTAATAAAATATATGCAAAGATGTTGAATTCTGAAATACATATATGTATGTTAGGTTATGAAATGTAAAAGTATGTTGTTAGCTTTGCATTTATGTTGTTACATGTATGATAAATTAGAATTGGCATTGTATAGCATTTAAGCATGTCTATTGCATGTTTTATCTTACTAAGCCCTTGGCTTAGCGCGATAGTGTTTAATCGCGCAGGTGATAGAACTGATAAAATCGAACCCGAGAGCTCTTCGAGACCGAGTGAGAGTAGACATTGAAGAGTTGATTTTGGGAGCTTAAAGATCAGAGCTGACTTGCCAATCATGTATAAATCTTTTATATTGTGTAAAGTTTTGTTGATAATGTAAATATATGTATAATAGTAAATATGTATTCAAATGTTTTCATATATACATATTTTATAACTTCCGCTGTGTAATATATAACTGTATATATATATATAGATAACTAATATGTTTTGTTTTATAAGTAAATGATCTATTTTGTTAATAAGATATAATGATATGGATATGGTATCAAGTTTTAAAATGTTTTGAATGTTAAGGAAACCGTAGCATCCCTATGTTTGGTGCACTTATGCTACATTGTTGTGGTTGTAGTGTGTGTGTATTGAATATAGGGGTGTTACAATTGTTTTGGTATCAGAGCCTAGGTTTGAGATTCTCAGCCTAGGTAAAATGTAATAAAAAGAATATTTTTACTTAAAAAGTGAGTTTTGAATGACATATACGTTTGAGATTGGCAGTCCCTGATCTTTAATAAGATGTAATCTGCTGTGTTTGCAGTATTAGGTGTTGATGGATCCTCACTCAAGACAGTCAGCTGAGGGTAGTGCCGAGAGCATTGCTCCTGCCGAGGGAGCTAGGGTTGATAGTGTTGAGGAGGCACCTGCTTCGGTGTCGGGTAGACCAGCTGGAGAGGAGGTTCCGCCAGCCTGGTTTAGACATATGATGGAAGTAATGAGACAAGCACCAGTACAGCCACCTCCACCACCACCCCAGCCTCAGGTTCAGATGAGACAGTATGATAAATTGAGGAAGTTTGGGGCGGAAGATTTTATGGGAACCACTGATCCAGCAGTGGCTGAGCAATGGTTAGGCAAAGTGCAGAGAATCTTTATTCAGTTACAAGCCACCCCTGAGGAAAAGTTTGATTATGCCAGGTCATTACTGCAGAAGGACGCATATGACTGGTGGAAGACAGTGCCACACTCTATGGATGATCCTCCAACACTGTCTTACACTGATTTTCTGAGGGAATTTGAGTTGAAGTATACTCCTAGGGAGTATAAGGACATGAAGAAGATGGAGTTCTTAAGCTTGAAACAAGACAGCAAGACTGTTACTGAGTATGAAGTTGAGTTTATTCGACTGAGTCAGTATGCTGGGGGTATCATTGCTGATGAGATTGATCGATGTCGGCGATTTGAGGAGGGATTGAGGCCCTCAATTATATGTCATGTGGCAGGCTCCAGGTATCAGGATTTCTCCCAGTTAGTTGCAGCAGCTAGGAGTGTAGAGAGAGCTCAGGCCATAGTTACAGCTGCTTCTGAAGAGGAGGTTAGAGTGAGAAGGCCCCAGTTCGAGGCAGGGTCTTCTTCTGCGAAGAGGGGTAGAGGAAGTTTTGTTCCTCGGAGTAGTAGGAGCCAGAGACCAGCAGGTAGGTCAGTGCAGTTCCAGAGGCAGAGATTTAGACCTGCAGCTTCAGTGGTAAGTGCTCCGACCCCGATGATTCGGAGATCCACTCTTCCCATCTGCATCCATTGTGGGAGGCCACATGGTGGTCCTTGTTGGAAGGCTGGTGTTGCAGGGGTATGCTTCAGGTGTGGATCACCAGACCATTTTGTGAGAGATTGCCCTGAGAGGCAAGAGCAGATGCCAGTTGATTCTGCTGCTTCTCGAGCTAGTGTGAGAGGAGGTAGAGGTGCCAGCCGAGGAGGTAGGCCAGGGTTCAGTTCTAGAGGAGGTGCTGCATCCAGAGAGGGTAGACCAGAGGAGGTTGGTTCTTCCCAGAGGATGTATGTTATGCAGAGGCAGCCAGATGCATCGGCAGTCATAGCTGGTACTTTTTCTTTATTTAATACTCCAGTACTTGCTTTGATTGATCCGGGTTCCACGCATTCTTATGTTAGTGTATCTGTCTTGCCTGTATCTGATGTGCATGCTGAGTCCCTAGGATTTGATGTGTTGGTGACAAATCCGTTAGGGCATAGTGTGGTTGTGAGTAAGGTGCACCGGGATAGTGTAGTGAGGGTGCAGGGTGAGGAGTTCTTTGGAGATTTGATTGAGATGCCATTTAAGGAATATGATGTGATCTTAGGTATGGATTGGCTATCTCGACATGGAGCTGTGGTGGATTGTAAAAAGAAAATTGTTTCTTTGAGAACCGTTGATGGTAGAGAAGTGATAGTATCTAATGAGCCGGAACAGCTAGCCTCCTTATTTGTTTCAGCTGTTGCAGCCAGGAGGTTGATTAGAAAGGGGTGTGAAGCCTATCTCGCTCATGTGATAGATACTAGAGTGAAGGGTTCTCCCATTGATAGCATTGCCACAGTTGCTGAGTTCCCTGATGTGTTTCCAGAGGAGTTGCCTGGATTGCCTCCAGAGAGAGAGGTGGAGTTTGGTATTGAATTGTTACCTGGTACCACTCCTATCTCTATTACTCCTTATAGAATGGCACCAGCAGAATTGAGGGAGTTAAAAGTGCAGTTACAGGAGTTGTTGGACAAACGATTTATTCGCCCCAGTGTTTCTCCTTGGGGAGCTCCTGTGCTATTTGTGAAGAAGAAAGATGGTACTATGAGGTTATGTATCGATTATAGGCAATTGAACAAAGTGACTATTAAGAATAAATATCCTTTGCCTAGAATCGATGATCTCTTTGATCAATTAAAGGGTGCAGCTGTATTTTCTAAAATTGATCTGAGATCTGGGTACCATCAGCTGAGAGTCAGAGCTGAAGATGTTCCGAAGACAGCTTTCAGGACCAGGTATGGGCACTATGAATTTTTAGTTATGCCTTTTGGTCTGACGAATGCACCTGCAGCTTTTATGGATTTGATGAATAGGGTGTTCAGGCCCTATCTGGATCAGTTTGTTGTGGTCTTCATCGATGACATTCTGGTGTATTCACGGAATGAAGAGGAACATGATATGCATCTGCGGATTGTGTTGCAGATTTTGAGAGAGAAGCAGTTGTTTGCCAAATTGTCGAAATGTGAGTTCTGGTTGGATCAAGTAGCTTTTCTCGGACATATTGTTTCAGCAGAAGGCATTAGAGTTGATCCAAGTAAAGTTGAAGCTATTCTGAATTGGAGTCCACCCAAGTCTGTGACAGAGATTAGAAGTTTTCTGGGTTTAGCAGGCTATTACAGGCGGTTTGTGAAAGGGTTTTCTTTGATAGCTACTCCACTCACCAGATTGCTTCGTAAGGGAGTGAGATTTGTGTGGACGGATCAGTGTCAGGCTAGCTTTAAGCAGTTGAGAGATATGTTAACTCAAGCGCCTGTTTTAACTTTACCTGTTGAAGGCAAACCATATGTGATCTACAGTGATGCTTCACATATAGGTTTGGGATGTGTATTGATGCAGGAAGGGAAAGTTATAGCTTATGCATCTCGACAGTTGAAACCGCATGAGCTTAACTATCCGACCCATGATTTGGAATTAGCTGCCATTGTGTTTGCATTAAAGATTTGGCGCCATTATTTATTTGGGGAAAAATGTTTCATCTACACTGATCACAAGAGTTTGAAGTATTTGGGTGTCCAGAAAGAACTCGATCTTCGTCAGAGGAGATGGTTAGAATTGATTAAAGACTACGACTGCTTAATTGACTATCATCCAGGTAAAGCAAATGTTGTTGCTGATGCTTTGAGTCGAAAGTCTTTAGCTGGTTTAACAGTTTACTCGCTCTCGTTGCTTGTTGAGTTGAGAGCATTGCATGCCAGTTTTGTACCTTGTGATGATGGTGCATTGTTGGCACGGTTGCAATTGAAGCCAGTTTTGTTAGATCAGATCAAAGAGGCTCAGTTGGTTGATATGAAGATTCAGAAGATTATTTCAGATTGCAAGATTGGGAAGACTAGAGATTTTGTTGTGAGAGATGATGGGAGTCTCTGGTTTAAGAACCGATTGTGTGTGCCCGAGGATGCTGATTTGAAAAGAATCATTTTAGAAGAAGCTCATCAGTCGATGTTTGCTATGCATCCGGGTAATACGAAGATGTATAATGATTTGAGATAACATTATTGGTGGTTGGGGTTGAAGAGAGACATTGCTGAGTTTGTATCGAAATGTCTCACTTGTCAGAAAGTTAAAGCAGAGCATCAAGTTCCAACCGGGTTGCTTCAACCGTTGTCAGTGCCTGAATGGAAGTGGGAAAGAGTGACAATGGACTTTGTGTCTGGTTTGCCATTGACATAAAGGAAACATGATGCCATTTGGGTGATTGTGGATAGATTGACTAAGACAGCTCATTTCCTTCCGGTGCGGATGGATTACTCTTTGGAGAGATTGGCTGAGCTGTATATCCAGGAGATTGTGAAACTGCATGGTGTTCCAACTTCTTTAGTGTCTGATCGAGATCCCAGGTTTACTTCAAGATTTTGGAAGAGTTTGCATTATGCTATGGGTTCTCGACTGCACTTCAGTACTGCTTTTCATTCACAGACGGATGGACAGTCAGAGAGGGTGATACAGATTCTTGAAGATATGTTGAGAAGCTGTGTCATCGATTTCTCTGGAAGTTGGGATAGATTTTTACCTCTTGTGGAGTTTGCTTACAACAACAGTCACCAATCCAGCATTGGTATGGCACCATTCGAAGCATTGTATGGCAGACGGTGTAGGACACCTCTTTGTTGGAATGAGCTTGGAGATAATAAGTTGGTTGGTCCTGATTTAATTCAAGAAACTGAAGAGAAAGTAAAATTGATTCGAGGCAGGTTAAAAGCAGCTTCAGACCGACAGAAGTCTTATGCAGATCTGAAAAGGAGAGACATTCAGTTTGATGTTGGAGATAAGGTATTTTTGAAAGTGTCTCCTTGGAAAAAGATTTTGAGGTTCGATCGGAAGGGAAAATTGAGTCCTCGTTTCATTGGGCCGTATGAAGTGTTAGAAAGAGTTGGGCCAGTTGCTTATCGACTTGCTTTGCCACCTGAGTTGGATCGTATTCATAATGTATTCCATGTTTCCATGTTGAGGAGGTACAGGTCGGATCCATCTCATGTGTTGCCATTTGAATCAATTGAAGTGAACCCAGACTTGACTTTTGCAGAGGAACCAGTTGCTATCTTGGCACGTGATGTGAAAGATTTGAGAAACAAGAGAGTGCCATTGGTGAAGATTCTTTGGAAGAACCATGGGAAAGAAGAAGCAACTTGGGAAAATGAGCAAACGATGCGAGAGCAATATCCTCAGTTGTTTCAGAGTTAATTTCAGGTAATTTCGAGGACGAAATTTTCTTTTTAGAGGGGGAGAATTGTAATATCCTCATATGTGGCTTAGAAGTTTTGATTATGTTGTTGTTGTTGTTGTTGTTGTTGTTGTTATTGTTAAATTGGATTGAATGTATATGATGGGATAAGAAAAGAAATTGGAAAGTGAATGCTTGTGCATATGTGTTTTGGAGGAAGAATTAGGGTTTAGAGACAAATGTATATGTTGTGTATATGATGATATATATAACATATAAAGTGGTCAAATGAAGAGTCAAGGTGATGGTTAAGTGGAAGAAGATATTTTTGGTTGTTAATGAAATTACATGTAAGGACTTATATGAGACAAAGGTTAGTTATATGATTGAGGGTGTTTTAGTAATTGCTTGGATAAGAACACTTGGTGGAGATTAAAAGCAAAATTTGACTTTGTATCTTGATCATTGTCTTCTTTCTTCATGAAGTGGCCGGCTCTCCATTAGCAAAAGGAAAAGAGAAGTGTTCTTGAGGCAAGAAGCAAGTTGATGAAGCAATCCAAGGTTTTGACAAAGGATTTGTGGAATTTCTTCTTTTCAAGTAAGTATTTTCTTGTTTTCTTTACTTATTTGGAAGTTGTGTTGGAAGTAAAGTAGGGTTTGATGATTTTGTGATTTGGTGGATTTGAAATGTGTTTAATTGTGATATTAATGTGTGGTGAAGTAGTTCTTGTGATGAATATGTGTTTAGAACATTGATTATGTTCATGTGAAATATGTTATATAATGAATATTGTGTTTGAGTGCAATTGAGAAAGGGTTGGTTTTAGTTAAGGTTTTGTGATTTGGTGACACGGCCAAAATCAATTTAAGGGGAGTGGGCGTGTCAATTGTTTGAATTAGCTACTGCCTCTTTTCTTTTTAAGGACACGGGCGTGTCACTCAAGTTGGTTGGGCGTGTCATTTATTTGAGGAAGCTACTGCCTCTTTTCTTTTTAAGGACACGGGCGTGTCACTCAAGCTGGTTGGGCGTGTCAATCAAGTGAGTTGGGCGTGCCCTTCAAATGATTTGAACATTGTTTGATTTCTTGGTTCTCTTTGCATGGTTTAAATTCTTCAAAAGTTCCATTGTTCCTAAACTTAAACATGGACATTATAAACATGTTTCAAACACAAGAATGATCTAATCAAATGAATGTGGATGGTCCTAAAGCTATGAATCATGTCAATTGTGTTTTGCCCTAATTGCATTGTTGAGAATTAACAATGTTATGTTATGCACTTTGAATGGTAATGTGTTTTATGAGTAATGTGGAATGAAATGTTAATATTTATGAATGATGTCATGTGAGATAAATATACACTTGAATAATGAAGTGTTATATTGTGAAATGAAATGTGGAGCCATTGTTATTGGCTAAGGTGATTTAATGGAGATAAATGAGGCATGATTGCCTAAATGATAATGAGAATTGAAAATGAAATCTAAATGAATTGTGTGGCTAATGTGTTATTCCATTTTCAGAGTTTGTTGTTGGTGGCATGCCTAATGAGTGTAACAATCTCTTGAAGTTAGGTTGGATTGAATCCTTGAAGCCTAATTGAGATGTTACAACCCTTGAAGCTAGGTTGGGTTAGTTCTTGAAGCCAAGTTGGGTTGATGCTTAGCATGCTTTGCTCCCCTTGAAGCTTGGTTGAACTTAATCCTTGAAGCCTAGTTGGGTATATGATATTGATATTGATAAATGTGATAACAAAACCAAAGCATTAACTCTGAAAATTGAATGACATATTAGTGTGTCTTGGGCCCATGCTTGTCTTTGCTTAGTGTTGTTCATGAATGATTAAATGATTAACTAATAAAATATATGCAAAGATGTTGAATTCTGAAATACATATATGTATGTTAGGTTATGAAATGTAAAAGTATGTTGTTAGCTTTGCATTTATGTTGTTACATGTATGATAAATTAGAATTGGCATTGTATAGCATTTAAGCATGTCTATTGCATGTTTTATCTTACTAAGCCCTTGGCTTAGCGCGATAGTGTTTAATCGCGCAGGTGATAGAACTGATAGAATCGAACCCGAGAGCTCTTCGAGACCGAGTGAGAGTAGACATTGAAGAGTTGATTTTGGGAGCTTAAAGATCAGAGCTGACTTGCCAATCATGTATAAATCTTTTATATTGTGTAAAGTTTTGTTGATAATGTAAATATATGTATAATAGTAAATATGTATTCAAATGTTTTCATATATATACATATTTTATAACTTCCGCTGTGTAATATATAACTGTATATATATATATAGATAACTAATATGTTTTGTTTTATAAGTAAATGATCTATTTTGTTAATAAGATATAATGATATGGATATGGTATCAAGTTTTAAAATGTTTTGAATGTTAAGGAAACCGTAGCATCCCTATGTTTGGTGCACTTATGCTACATTGTTGTGGTTGTAGTGTGTGTGTATTGAATATAGGGGTGTTACAATTGTTTTGGTATCAGAGCCTAGGTTTGAGATTCTCAGCCTAGGTAAAATGTAATAAAAAGAATATTTTTACTTAAAAAGTGAGTTTTGAATGACATATACGTTTGAGATTGGCAGTCCCTGATCTTTAATAAGATGTAATCTGCTGTGTTTGCAGTATTAGGTGTTGATGGATCCTCACTCAAGACAGTCAGCTGAGGGTAGTGCCGAGAGCATTGCTCCTGCCGAGGGAGCTAGGGTTGATAGTGTTGAGGAGGCACCTGCTTCGGTGTCGGGTAGACCAGCTGGAGAGGAGGTTCCGTCAGCCTGGTTTAGACATATGATGGAAGTAATGAGACAAGCACCAGTACAGCCACCTCCACCACCACCCCAGCCTCAGGTTCAGATGAGACAGTATGATAAATTGAGGAAGTTTGGGGCGGAAGATTTTATGGGAACCACTGATCCAGCAGTGGCTGAGCAATGGTTAGGCAAAGTGCAGAGAATCTTTATTCAGTTACAAGCCACCCCTGAGGAAAAGTTTGATTATGCCAGGTCATTACTGCAGAAGGACGCATATGACTGGTGGAAGACAGTGCCACACTCTATGGATGATCCTCCAACACTGTCTTACACTGATTTTCTGAGGGAATTTGAGTTGAAGTATACTCCTAGGGAGTATAAGGACATGAAGAAGATGGAGTTCTTAAGCTTGAAACAAGACAGCAAGACTGTTACTGAGTATGAAGTTGAGTTTATTCGACTGAGTCAGTATGCTGGGGGTATCATTGCTGATGAGATTGATCGATGTCGGCGATTTGAGGAGGGATTGAGGCCCTCAATTATATGTCATGTGGCAGGCTCCAGGTATCAGGATTTCTCCCAGTTAGTTGCAGCAGCTAGGAGTGTAGAGAGAGCTCAGGCCATAGTTACAGCTGCTTCTGAAGAGGAGGTTAGAGTGAGAAGGCCCCAGTTCGAGGCAGGGTCTTCTTCTGCGAAGAGGGGTAGAGGAAGTTTTGTTCCTCGGAGTAGTAGGAGCCAGAGACCAGCAGGTAGGTCAGTGCAGTTCCAGAGGCAGAGATTTAGACCTGCAGCTTCAGTGGTAAGTGCTCCGACCCCGATGATTCGGAGATCCACTCTTCCCATCTGCATCCATTGTGGGAGGCCACATGGTGGTCCTTGTTGGAAGGCTGGTGTTGCAGGGGTATGCTTCAGGTGTGGATCACCAGACCATTTTGTGAGAGATTGCCCTGAGAGGCAAGAGCAGATGCCAGTTGATTCTGCTGCTTCTCGAGCTAGTGTGAGAGGAGGTAGAGGTGCCAGCCGAGGAGGTAGGCCAGGGTTCAGTTCTAGAGGAGGTGCTGCATCCAGAGAGGGTAGACCAGAGGAGGTTGGTTCTTCCCAGAGGATGTATGTTATGCAGAGGCAGCCAGATGCATCGGCAGTCATAGCTGGTACTTTTTCTTTATTTAATACTCCAGTACTTGCTTTGATTGATCCGGGTTCCACGCATTCTTATGTTAGTGTATCTGTCTTGCCTGTATCTGATGTGCATGCTGAGTCCCTAGGATTTGATGTGTTGGTGACAAATCCGTTAGGGCATAGTGTGGTTGTGAGTAAGGTGCACCGGGATAGTGTAGTGAGGGTGCAGGGTGAGGAGTTCTTTGGAGATTTGATTGAGATGCCATTTAAGGAATATGATGTGATCTTAGGTATGGATTGGCTATCTCGACATGGAGCTGTGGTGGATTGTAAAAAGAAAATTGTTTCTTTGAGAACCGTTGATGGTAGAGAAGTGATAGTATCTAATGAGCCGGAACAGCTAGCCTCCTTATTTGTTTCAGCTGTTGCAGCCAGGAGGTTGATTAGAAAGGGGTGTGAAGCCTATCTCGCTCATGTGATAGATACTAGAGTGAAGGGTTCTCCCATTGATAGCATTGCCACAGTTGCTGAGTTCCCTGATGTGTTTCCAGAGGAGTTGCCTGGATTGCCTCCAGAGAGAGAGGTGGAGTTTGGTATTGAATTGTTACCTGGTACCACTCCTATCTCTATTACTCCTTATAGAATGGCACCAGCAGAATTGAGGGAGTTAAAAGTGCAGTTACAGGAGTTGTTGGACAAAGGATTTTTTTGCCCCAGTGTTTCTCCTTGGGGAGCTCCTGTGCTATTTGTGAAGAAGAAAGATGGTACTATGAGGTTATGTATCGATTATAGGCAATTGAACAAAGTGACTATTAAGAATAAATATCCTTTGCCTAGAATCGATGATCTCTTTGATCAATTAAAGGGTGCAGCTGTATTTTCTAAAATTGATCTGAGATCTGGGTACCATCAGCTGAGAGTCAGAGCTGAAGATGTTCCGAAGACAGCTTTCAGGACCAGGTATGGGCACTATGAATTTTTAGTTATGCCTTTTGGTCTGACGAATGCACCTGCAGCTTTTATGGATTTGATGAATAGGGTGTTCAGGCCCTATCTGGATCAGTTTGTTGTGGTCTTCATCGATGACATTCTGGTGTATTCACGGAATGAAGAGGAACATGATATGCATCTGCGGATTGTGTTGCAGATTTTGAGAGAGAAGCAGTTGTTTGCCAAATTGTCGAAATGTGAGTTCTGGTTGGATCAAGTAGCTTTTCTCGGACATATTGTTTCAGCAGAAGGCATTAGAGTTGATCCAAGTAAAGTTGAAGCTATTCTGAATTGGAGTCCACCCAAGTCTGTGACAGAGATTAGAAGTTTTCTGGGTTTAGCTGGCTATTACAGGCGGTTTGTGAAAGGGTTTTCTTTGATAGCTACTCCACTCACCAGATTGCTTCGTAAGGGAGTGAGATTTGTGTGAACAGATCAGTGTCAGGCTAGCTTTAAGCAGTTGAGAGATATGTTAACTCAAGCGCCTGTTTTAACTTTACCTGTTGAAGGCAAACCATATGTGATCTACAGTGATGCTTCACATAGAGGTTTGGGATGTGTATTGATGCAGGAAGGGAAAGTTATAGCTTATGCATCTCGACAGTTGAAACCGCATGAGCTTAACTATCCGACCCATGATTTGGAATTAGCTGCCATTGTGTTTGCATTAAAGATTTGGCGCCATTATTTATTTGGGGAAAAATGTTTCATCTACACTGATCACAAGAGTTTGAAGTATTTGGGTGTCCAGAAAGAACTCGATCTTCGTCAGAGGAGATGGTTAGAATTGATTAAAGACTACGACTGCTTAATTGACTATCATCCAGGTAAAGCAAATGTTGTTGCTGATGCTTTGAGTCGAAAGTCTTTAGCTGGTTTAACAGTTTACTCGCTCTCGTTGCTTGTTGAGTTGAGAGCATTGCATGCCAGTTTTGTACCTTGTGATGATGGTGCATTGTTGGCACGGTTGCAATTGAAGCCAGTTTTGTTAGATCAGATCAAAGAGGCTCAGTTGGTTGATATGAAGATTCAGAAGATTATTTCAGATTGCAAGATTGGGAAGACTAGAGATTTTGTTGTGAGAGATGATGGGAGTCTCTGGTTTAAGAACCGATTGTGTGTGCCCGAGGATGCTGATTTGAAAAGAATCATTTTAGAAGAAGCTCATTAGTCGATGTTTGCTATGCATCCGGGTAATACGAAGATGTATAATGATTTGAGACAACATTATTGGTGGTTGGGGTTGAAGAGAGACATTGCTGAGTTTGTATCGAAATGTCTCACTTGTCAGAAAGTTAAAGCAGAGCATCAAGTTCCAACCGGGTTGCTTCAACCGTTGTCAGTGCCTGAATGGAAGTGGGAAAGAGTGACAATGGACTTTGTGTCTGGTTTGCCATTGACACAAAGGAAACATGATGCCATTTGGGTGATTGTGGATAGATTGACTAAGACAGCTCATTT
This sequence comes from Garcia nutans, assembly GCA_947685225.1. Lineage (NCBI taxonomy): Eukaryota > Viridiplantae > Streptophyta > Magnoliopsida > Malpighiales > Euphorbiaceae > Garcia > Garcia nutans. Next base: position 20,412,508 of record CANTUV010000007.1, on the reverse strand, counting down.
CCTTCCGGTGCGGATGGATTACTCTTTGGAGAGATTGGCTGAGCTGTATATCCAGGAGATTGTGAAACTGCATGGTGTTCCAACTTCTTTAGTGTCTGATCGAGATCCCAGGTTTACTTCAAGATTTTGGAAGAGTTTGCATTATGCTATGGGTTCTCGACTGCACTTCAGTACTGCTTTTCATTCACAGACGGATGGACAGTCAGAGAGGGTGATACAGATTCTTGAAGATATGTTGAGAAGCTGTGTCATCGATTTCTCTGGAAGTTGGGATAGATTTTTACCTCTTGTGGAGTTTGCTTACAACAACAGTCACCAATCCAGCATTGGTATGGCACCATTCGAAGCATTGTATGGCAGACGGTGTAGGACACCTCTTTGTTGGAATGAGCTTGGAGATAATAAGTTGGTTGGTCCTGATTTGATTCAAGAAACTGAAGAGAAAGTAAAATTGATTCGAGGCAGGTTAAAAGCAGCTTCAGACCGACAGAAGTCTTATGCAGATCTGAAAAGGAGAGACATTCAGTTTGATGTTGGAGATAAGGTATTTTTGAAAGTGTCTCCTTGGAAAAAGATTTTGAGGTTCGGTCGGAAGGGAAAATTGAGTCCTCGTTTCATTGGGCCGTATGAAGTGTTAGAAAGAGTTGGGCCAGTTGCTTATCGACTTGCTTTGCCACCTGAGTTGGATCGTATTCATAATGTATTCCATGTTTCCATGTTGAGGAGGTACAGGTCGGATCCATCTCATGTGTTGCCATTTGAATCAATTGAAGTGAACCCAGACTTGACTTTTGCAGAGGAACCAGTTGCTATCTTGGCACGTGATGTGAAAGATTTGAGAAACAAGAGAGTGCCATTGGTGAAGATTCTTTGGAAGAACCATGGGAAAGAAGAAGCAACTTGGGAAAATGAGCAAACGATGCGAGAGCAATATCCTCAGTTGTTTCAGAGTTAATTTCAGGTAATTTCGAGGACGAAATTTTCTTTTTAGAGGGGGAGAATTGTAATATCCTCATATGTGGCTTAGAAGTTTTGATTATGTTGTTGTTGTTGTTGTTGTTGTTGTTGTTGTTGTTATTGTTAAATTGGATTGAATGTATATGATGGGATAAGAAAAGAAATTGGAAAGTGAATGCTTGTGCATATGTGTTTTGGAGGAAGAATTAGGGTTTAGAGACAAATGTATATGTTGTGTATATGATGATATATATAACATATAAAGTGGTCAAATGAAGAGTCAAGGTGATGGTTAAGTGGAAGAAGATATTTTTGGTTGTTAATGAAATTACATGTAAGGACTTATATGAGACAAAGGTTAGTTATATGATTGAGGGTGTTTTAGTAATTGCTTGGATAAGAACACTTGGTGGAGATTAAAAGCAAAATTTGACTTTGTATCTTGATCATTGTCTTCTTTCTTCATGAAGTGGCCGGCTCTCCATTAGCAAAAGGAAAAGAGAAGTGTTCTTGAGGCAAGAAGCAAGTTGATGAAGCAATCCAAGGTTTTGACAAAGGATTTGTGGAATTTCTTCTTTTCAAGTAAGTATTTTCTTGTTTTCTTTACTTATTTGGAAGTTATGTTGGAAGTAAAGTAGGGTTTGATGATTTTGTGATTTGGTGGATTTGAAATGTGTTTAATTGTGATATTAATGTGTGGTGAAGTAGTTCTTGTGATGAATATGTGTTTAGAACATTGATTATGTTCATGTGAAATATGTTATATAATGAATATTGTGTTTGAGTGCAATTGAGAAAGGGTTGGTTTTAGTTAAGGTTTTGTGATTTGGTGACACGGCCAAAATCAATTTAAGGGGAGTGGGCGTGTCAATTGTTTGAATTAGCTACTGCCTCTTTTCTTTTTAAGGACACGGGCGTGTCACTCAAGTTGGTTGGGCGTGTCATTTATTTGAGGAAGCTACTGCCTCTTTTCTTTTTAAGGACACGGGCGTGTCACTCAAGCTGGTTGGGCGTGTCAATCAAGTGAGTTGGGCGTGCCCTTCAAATGATTTGAACATTGTTTGATTTCTTGGTTCTCTTTGCATGGTTTAAATTCTTCAAAAGTTCCATTGTTCCTAAACTTAAACATGAACATTATAAACATGTTTCAAACACAAGAATGATCTAATCAAATGAATATGGATGGTCCTAAAGCTATGAATCATGTCAATTGTGTTTTGCCCTAATTGCATTGTTGAGAATTAACAATGTTATGTTATGCACTTTGAATAGTAATGTGTTTAATGAGTAATGTGGAATGAAATGTTAATATTTATGAATGATGTCATGGGAGATAAATATACACTTGAATAATGAAGTGTTATATTGTGAAATGAAATGTGGAGCCATTGTTATTGGCTAAGGTGATTTAATGGAGATAAATGAGGCATGATTGCCTAAATGATAATGAGAATTGAAAATGAAATCTAAATGAATTGTGTGGCTAATGTGTTATTCCATTTTCAGAGTTTGTTGTTGGTGGCATGCCTAATGAGTGTAACAATCTCTTGAAGTTAGGTTGGATTGAATCCTTGAAGCCTAATTGAGATGTTACAACCCTTGAAGCTAGGTTGGGTTAGTTCTTGAAGCCAAGTTGGGTTGATGCTTAGCATGCTTTGCTCCCCTTGAAGCTTGGTTGAACTTAATCCTTGAAGCCTAGTTGGGTATATGATATTGATATTGATAAATGTGATAACAAAACCAAAGCATTAACTCTGAAAATTGAATGACATATTAGTGTGTCTTGGGCCCATGCTTGTCTTTGCTTAGTGTTGTTCATGAATGATTAAATGATTAACTAATAAAATATATGCAAAGATGTTGAATTCTGAAATACATATATGTATGTTAGGTTATGAAATGTAAAAGTATGTTGTTAGCTTTGCATTTATGTTGTTACATGTATGATAAATTAGAATTGGCATTGTATAGCATTTAAGCATGTCTATTGCATGTTTTATCTTACTAAGCCCTTGGCTTAGCGCGATAGTGTTTAATCGCGCAGGTGATAGAACTGATAGAATCGAACCCGAGAGCTCTTCGAGACCGAGTGAGAGTAGACATTGAAGAGTTGATTTTGGGAGCTTAAAGATCAGAGCTGACTTGCCAATCATGTATAAATCTTTTATATTGTGTAAAGTTTTGTTGATAATGTAAATATATGTATAATAGTAAATATGTATTCAAATGTTTTCATATATATACATATTTTATAACTTCCGCTGTGTAATATATAACTGTATATATATATATAGATAACTAATATGTTTTGTTTTATAAGTAAATGATCTATTTTGTTAATAAGATATAATGATATGGATATGGTATCAAGTTTTAAAATGTTTTGAATGTTAAGGAAACCGTAGCATCCCTATGTTTGGTGCACTTATGCTACATTGTTGTGGTTGTAGTGTGTGTGTATTGAATATAGGGGTGTTACAGCATGTATGTATGTATGCACAAACAATCAACAAATAAGGATAAATAGGACGTTCCTTCCAACCTTATAACATCTACACACGAATGGCAAGTCTCTTTTTCGAGGTATATGGTTAACAAAATACCAACATGGGGCATCTTGTTTTCGAATAATTTCCTCGGACGTTTCAACCAATAGTTATATTTTCAGAAATGGAAATCAATCCATGATAATTCCCATTAATTAGGTTTTAATCCCTTCAACCAACTAAAGTAGCTTTTATGCTATATTGGATTAAAATGAAATTAAGAGGTTTATTATAAATAGATTTCTCACTTGAAAAGAGTAACTAGTGGTTCATGCCAAAAACAAGCCCATGGTTAATTTATTCTTAGTGTAAACTAGGCCCACAATTGATTTTTGGTATTTCATAATTGATCTAGATATTTTTGCAAACTCTTTGTAAGAAAAGGTTGGGTGAAAATAGTTTTGTTTCTAAGCCCATTGTAAAAGATTTTAGAAAAATGGATTTTGGTCTTAGTATTTGGGCCATGAGCCAAAGAATTTTTGATTTGTTTTTAGAAAAGTCCTATGTCCAAAGATCATCTTGAATAGTTTTGGTCTTTTGGATTTTAAAGAAAAAATTATTTTAAGCTTACAATATACTTAGGTCATATTAGAAAAAGAACAAACCAAATAAGTCATAATTTAAGCCAAGATAAATTAACCATAGTCAAACAAACATGCATTTGGGGTAAAACCTAAGGAAAGTAACTAGGCCAATTACATGAGCTTTAGTCTTTAGGTAAAAAGGTTTAGGTTCCTATAGCAAGTATATACCAAATGGTACGAGGCTATGAGTGGTTATGCCATGCTCGATCTCCATACCATGAGTGAAAGTATGGTATCTCTCACATAATACAACACGGGTAATATGGGCGTCCTAACTCACGCACACAATGCAATCTAATATGATGCAATGGACAATATCATTATAGGAAAGAATAGAATAATATAAAGACCAATAGAATCAAATTCTCTTATCCCCAGTGGAGTCGCCACTGTGAGCGGGGATTTTTGCCCCCATTCTTGGTGGAATGGTTCTTGCGACTTTGGCACTGTTTAGGCTCGGGGCCTTAGAGAACACGGACCTAAGTCTGGAGAAAATGGAGTCACCACCCGGATGGGCTGGGAAAAAGAAAGGGGTGGATGACTCGATTCCTAAGGAATCCCCAACCCTTTAATGCATTCGGAAAGTTGGGTACGTGTGGGGAAGGTGAGAAATGGCCCAGCACCCCCACAATGCCCGGTTCATTGGAACCGGCCTCCTTTATAGGTCTTAAAATTATAAAATTCTTAAGTATAACAATATTATCCATATTACACACAATAATTAAAAGAAAGCATCATTATATTAAAATCAAAGCAATGTCCAAACAAAGCAAATAAATGGACACCCATCCAAGGATGGAAACATGTCCTTACATCACATGTCTAAATAGGACACCCACAGAAAGGTAGAAACATGCCCTTTACATTGGTTCTAAAATAGAAAAGCAAATTAAATTACATGATATTTAACTAATGAGGTACCCACCAAGTGGAAACATACCTCTTACAACTTTTGGAAATCTAAATTAATTGATAAAAGTAAATAATCATTCATCATAAATAAATCATTCATCAAAAGCTATTAATCAAAATATAAAATAAACATCCATCCATGCTAAATTAAATAAATCAAGTATTGAAATTAAATAAATTAAAGCATAAGAGATAAATCAAAGCATAATCAAGTATAGAATTAAATAAAGCAAATAAAAGTCTAATTATAGCTACTGTGACTTTTTATGGAATTAAAATAGATTGAGGATCTTATATTTTCAAAAGTTGGTGAGGCTCTTTGATTAACTAAATTAATATTTGAATGGTGAAATCATGAAACTAGGGTTTTAGACACTTTAAAATATTTTTGATTTGTGGTTTTAAATGATTAATGAATTGTTGCTTACTGTGTGAATTTAAAATATTTGTGTTTTTATGGTTTTTAATGTTTTAAAGGATTAAAGTTTAGAAAAAGTTAGGGTTTAAGGTTTTAAAGGAATTAGAGCTTATTATTTTAAGTTTGGAAGTTGAATTAGGGTTTTAGGAGCTTTGAATTGGAGTTTCGGGTGATGAATTGGCTTTTGGAATTTGGAAATCAATTTGATAATTTTATGAAGTTTTATGAATATAAACAAACAGATTAAAGTTTTGATAAGTAGAAAAGATGTTTTTTAAAGCCTTTTGAAAGAAACAGAACCTAATTTAAAGTTTTGAAAGAAATAGAATCAAATATTGGTTTTGTTGAAAAAGATGTTTAATTAAGGTTTTAAGATTTTGAAGAGGTAAAAATAACAATTTTAAGTCTTTTTGGAAAATAAAGTAACGTATTAGTATTTTTAACTTTGGAAAAACTAAATTAAAGTTCTAAGGTTTTTTATTTAAAAAATAAAATTTCATAGATTATGCTACTGTGAAAAAATAAAACAAAAAGAATTTAACATGCCTCCTTTTGTTTATTCTCCAAAATAATTCTTCTTGGATGAACAAGAACAAAGACAATTGCTGCCTTTGAAATGCTTAAATCGTGTCCCTGCTACTCCAGAAAAAAAAAAAAGAAATCGAATTGCTCCTTTTCCTTCACTGATTTGGTTTCAAATTTTCAAGCCACTGCCAATTTTCGATCCCCCTCTAATTTAATTGCCTTTGGTCCTTATTTATAGTGGTTTGATGTGGTTTATGCCTAATTAGTCAAGGCAAGTAATATTAATAAAAAAAAAAGAAACCGAAACCTAATTGAATTAGGTTTCGAAAAATTTGCGCCGGAAAAATTGCGCTACTGAAAAAATTGCCGCAGGAAAAAATACGCTGGCAAAAAAAACTGCCGCAGAAAATTGTGGCAGTGGGCGGGCTGGGGGCGGGCTAGGGCGTCGCCCAAAGGAAATTCCTGCAGGTGACCAGCGTGAGCTATTTCGCTCGCAGGAAAATCCTGCGAGCGAAATAGAAAAACTATTTCGCCCGCGCGACGATTTTTTCGTCGCCAATTTTTTCGACTCCGATTTTTATTTTTTGACTTTTATTTGTTTATTTTTATTTTTTTATTAATAAAAATTAGATACTAAAGCAAAAAATTATTTAACAAAAATTATTTTGGACCTATTAGACAACAAAAATCATTTTGGACTAAATAAAACATATTGGACCGGATTGAGTAAAAAATTAAGGGTCTACATGGGCCATAAGATAAAAGAATGATTTTGAGCCATTTCTTGAAAAAGTTTGCTCCAAAAAATTAATTTTGGGCTTTGAGATTGGGCTCATCTTTAAAAAGGTTTTAAGCTTACATTGAAAGCTTTTTGAAAATGATTTAGGCTTTGGGCTTAAAAGAATTTTTGGACCATAAAAAAATTTTAGGCTTGCACAGTAATTAGGTCGTATTAGAAAAAGACAAATCAAATAAGCCATAATTCAAACCAAAATTTGTTAATCATTGTCAAACAATAAGCAATTAGGGTTAACCTAAGGAAAGTTACTAGACCAACTACATGGGATTTAGTCTTTTAGTTGAAAAGCTTAGATTCCTATAGCAAGTATATACCAAAAGATACAAGACTATGAGTAGTTATGTAATGCTTAATCTCCACAGTTGTGAGCGAGGATTTTCTCCCCCACTCTCTATGAAATGGTTCTTGCAACTTCGGTACTATTAGGCTCTGAGCCATAGAGAACATAGGCTTAAACCCGGAGAATTTGGAGTCGCCACCCATATTGGTTGGGAAGATAGAAAGGGGTGGATGAATCAATTCCTAAGCGCCCAATTCATTAGAACTAGCCTCATTTTCAGGTCTAAATATTATAAGATTCTTAATTATTATAATATTATTCATAATACTTGCAATTTAAAAAATAAATCATTCATCACATATTGAAATAAAATAAACAAAATAGGCACCCATCTAAGGATGGAAACATGCCCTTTCAACTATCCAAAATCCATAAAAATAAATAAACAAAATAGGACACTGATTAAAAGGTGGAAACATGTCCTTTGCAAAGTCTCAATCATAAAATAAATTAGATTATTAAAAATAACTAAGGCACCCACAACATGAAAATATGCCTTTTACAATCTTTAAAATTCGCATACCAAATATAATTAAATCATGCAATCATTTATCAATAAAATAAAATTAGAAACTCATCATCCATCTCAAAGAATACAATAATAAGTCCAATAATCAAATCTAAGGTTGAATACTAAATTAGGTTTTCACTTATGAAATTAGGGTTTTTTTTGGTACAAATTAGGGTTTTGGCATAAAAAACTAGGATTTTGGATTAGGGTATTGGTTTTACAGAATTTGGATTAGGGTTAAGATTTGGCAGACTTAGGATTAGGACTAAAACTTGGTAGATTTAAAATTAGGGTTTGGATTTATGCAATCAGGGTCTTAGAGCTTTAGGATGCAAACTAAGGTTTCTGTGATCAAAACATGCACGGGTATGGTTTAATTACACAAATTAAACATGTAAACTAATGTTAACTAATATACTAGGGCTTTAGATGTATAAAATTATGTTTTGAACAAAGTAAATTATGTAATGGAGATCCGAACCATATTGAACTCAAATCATTGCCTATGGATGAACTTAAACTACAAACCATCAATTTTAATTAACTTTTGTTGGATCATGTTATAGAATGAAGACATCATATAATATTAAAATAGATCAAATTTAGGAATTCAATCCTGTGTTCATTAGTTCCATCCAATGTGATACGTTGAACCAAGCCGTCTTTTAAAGCCTGGATCAAAGGAAGTACCGGTTGGTGCCTTGAAGATCTGAGCTCAATGCTACTGTCTTTTATCCTTTTGTTTAAAGAATCAACCGTTAATTATTAAGCCTTGTCCTTGCCTTTGCTTTTTTCCTTTCTATTTATATTATATCAATTAAGGTTAACCCTCCTTATCCATCCTAATCTGGTTCTGAATTTTGTACTATAGAGTTTGTGCCAATTTGGAGTAGCTCTTGTCCATTTGGAGTGTTCAAATTGACATGGATAAAGCTCATGTCAATTTGGAGTAGCCAAATCGACATGGGTTAAGCTCATGTCGATTTGGAGTAGCCAAATCTACATGAGCTAGGCTCATGTCGATTTGGGATGTCCAAATTGACCTGAGCATGACTCATGTTGATTTGGACCTAATCTGACTTAAACTGGATTTAATTTTTTAATTTTTGTACTAAATCTTTTTTACATGTTTATTTTGGGCCTTTATAAATTGGACCAGTTCTGATTCAAGCTTTTAAACTAGGTTTAAACTCTTTAAAATTATAATGAATCAGGTTTAAGCTTCTTGAATTTAATCTGGGCCAAAATTAAGGGTCTACAACTTTATCCAAAATATACCTCCCATATGAAATAGGTCTCTTTCATAGATGAGGGGTTCCTTTTAAAAGTTGGCCCACCTCTTAATGGCCCCACCCCAGTCAAACTCCCTGATCCTAGTGATGTCCACTAGGCTCTACAGAATGTTTAAGTTTATGTGTCCCACCTCATATACCACTAGCAATCTAGAATCAATAGTAGCAAAGAAGTAGCCACCTATCTAGTCTCATCAAGGAACAACAGCAATGGTCTCCCAAGAGTGAAGCCTACAAAGCATTTGAGCCAAACTCTAATAATGCAATTATGTATCCTCTCTTGAATTTCTCATAGAAGACTGTGAATATGCTCTGTTTGTAAGTCCCACTAATCGGCATATAGCTCTTATGGACAAGTCCTGAATTGGAATACAGTTTGAAAATACAAATCATGTGACACTGCGGTCAAGTCACTACCTGGAAGATGAATCATATTTGTGGAGTCCCACCTTCTCTCCGCCAACTCTTATAGCAAATGATGGTTGGCTTGACCACTGAAATTGATCTATAGAAAGTGCATGTAGTTGGTAGGCTCCAGAGGTGCCCAAATCTCCTCATTTGTAAAAATATGGGCAATGTTGGAATACCTCCCCTCAGCTTAAGGATATCATTTTATGGTTTAAAGGTTACAATTCTCAAACATAATTGAAAAACTAACATGAAATTACTAATCATAGTACATGTACTTATTTCTAGAAAATATATCATGTGATCATAATTTCTAATCTGACATGCATTTGATCATTATGTCGACATAATCATACAAGTTCACAAATATCACTAATCTGGCATGCAATCATTTACAAATCAAAAATTTCCATCCTAGGTTTTATTTGCTAGTGTGACATGCAAATATTCTTAAAATGTGATCGTTTCTATCATATTTTTGTCTAATTGTCATGAGAAAGGTAGTTTGTGATTTTGTAAGACAATGTAAAGTTACAAGCATACTGGGGCCAAACTATAAATATGCAAAGTTAAATGGCTAAAACATAAATATGCAAAATTTAGGGGTAAAAGTGTAATTTTGATAAATACTTCTGCCATGTGAGTCTGTGAGATGTATGTATGGAGATCCATAAGTAGGTTTCCCACATCCTCTAGAGAAATTGAGTGGGAAGAAGACATATTCAAACTTTGAAAGCAAGAATCTGCACAAATGAAGGGAGAGGTGCCTTTTATATAGAGGTGGTCCCATGTACCCAAAATTTAGTTTAGTAGTCAATCAAAGTCCAAATTTAGTGGGTGTTTTGGTTAGCTTAGAAGCACTAAGTGCTTATAAGCTAATAAGAGCTTATAATCATTTAAAAATTTAAGTAGTTAAGTGTTTGTTTCAAGTGTTTATAAGTAGCTGATAACACTTAACATGTTTGGTAAAAAAAATAACTTATAAGCACATTTATTATTAAAATGAAAAAAAAAGGACATAAAGTTTAAGATCATTTATTAGAATAAATAGGGATGATACAATAAATTACTTGGTAAAACTAGATTATAAACTAAGTGCTTATAAGCACCAAAATAATAAGCTAATATCTCCCAACTTATTTTTTTCAGCTTATAAGCTTATAAAATTATCTAAACAAATATGTCAGCTTAAATTTAGAGCTTATAAGCTAATTTGACCAGCTTATAAGCTAAGCCAAACACCCTCTTAGTGTTGTTAGATCTAGAAATCTCATAGCAACATCCTCATTTCATATCAATCATCATACCAAAACTAGTCTGGCATCACTAATAAATTATAGACGTTGAAATCAGAAAACAACCATTGAAGCTCATAATTACCTCATAATCAATGAAGCATATCCATAATGATCCATAAAACTAAGATAACCTTAGCAACCAAGTTTGCATCTCTGAATTACACTCGATTCACTCCATCTCACTTGTTGTGCAAATTTCAATAAACCAATGGAAGACAGTTGTGAATCCTTAAATTTAAACCTAAAATGAAGCCCCTGAAGTAACAAATCCAATGCAATTGACTTGCTTGAATCCAATGCCAGATGGATCCAAAATGGGCCATACAAGCAAGAGGTCAAAAGGCCACCTACGGTAAGCCACCCAAGCTTGGCTGCGACAGCCTCTTAACCCGAGGCATGCCACCGCCCTCTTGCATGACCCGCGATTTTCCTCTTATTAGGGTGTCATCCTTTTTCTTTGAATCCCACATTTGAAGTTAATCATTTTTGTATTCATAAGTTTTTATATAAATATTAAGCCCCAAGCCCAAGGCGTACTGGAAGATAGGTAATCCCTGTTTGTATATTCTTTCTCTCTTCTCTCTGTTTTATTTCTAAAAAGGAAAAAGATTCTTCCTCTTTGGTTTTGAACTGCCTAGGATTCACCTTTTTGGTTAGTGCGAGAGATAAATTTAACCTGGTATGTGGGGCCATTAATTTGACTGGATTTCAAATTTGGCTTTTAATTATTAAAATTGACCAATAGTTGGATGTATTATTCAACTACCTTAGCTTTTAGTGAAGAATTGGATCAATTCATCAATTTTTATCAGCTTGAAGCTTCTCTAAAGTGGAATTTTGATTTGGAAAGGCACTTTGAGGCCTGCCTCTACCAAAATCAAGATGAAAATGGTAAAATACCTCAACCCAACTCTTTTCGTTTTAGTAATCAAACCAAAACCTTCTTCATTTCAGTAATAAAAAACCCAAAAACATGATAAACAAGATCTTTAAAATTATCCATTGAAATAATGGATTGAACTGTGAGGTTCCAATTCCCGTTTAAATTGATACTAGGGTATACTTTGGGATTTGAGCCTAAGTAGTTAACCAAATCAAACAAATCCAACTAGTTTCTCTCGTTCTTCTTCCTTCCTTTCAATTCTTTTAGTTTAACTTAATTACTATGTCTTGCTTAATTTAAATACTTTGCTTTATTTAGTTTATTTTTAAGTTAATTATTTTGCTTTATTAATTTATTTGCTTATTTGAGGAAGGTGTGACTAATTTAGAACCATATAGACTAGAGTTAGGATCCTTTTTAATTAGTTTTTAGATGTAATTAAATTTAATTACTTTAATTATTTTGTTTACTTAGTTGCTTATGGATGTCATACATTTTATTATATAACTAGAAAAGAACCCCTTACGATGCGGTGGACATTTTTATTTTTTCAAATCTTATGATAATTTTAAATAAATAATTATTTGTATGTAACTATAAATAAAAAATAAAATCAATACATATATTGATATATTTAAGCAAATTTCTATAATTATCACATTACAAAATACAGAGAAATTTGTAATTCTATGATATTATCATAATAGTGCATATAAATAATAGATATTATTTATTAAGTCAAATGAACCAACACTATTAATAATAGATAAAAAATACTTACAACAAAAATAAATAAAAAAAAAACACCACTTACACCAACAGCTAAAAAGGGAAATCTTAGTAACCCCAATAAAACATACCAAATCCAGTAATTCTTTTAATTGAGAAACTAAAAAAATAGAAAATTAATTTAATACAACAAGCTCAATTAAAGCAAAAATAGAGAAAAGAAAATAAAAAATTTAATAAACAGTAACATGCAAATGGTTGAATGCTAAACTTGAAATGACCAAATAAATATACAAATATTGTTAACAAATTGAAAAATATTCGTAACATAAAATAATAAAGAAAGGCATATATATATAAGCCTTTCGACTATTATGAGATGTGCATATTCCAATAAATTGAATATTTTTAATAAAATTAAAAAAATAAATAAACTTTATTATCAAGTTATTAACTATTATGAGATGTGTGTAGTGTTTATTTAAGACAATAAATAAAGAAAATATGAGAGATAAGTCTCGAAATATATATTTTTATAAATTAAAAATTGAAACTTAAACTAAAGAAAAAATTAAAATTTTTTATTTATTTATAAAAATAAACCCACACGATTCTACATATGTTACTAAAGAAAATATTAATGTTAAAATATATACAAAAATAAAATATTAAAATATATTAGTATAAAACATATAATATTAATAACATAAAATAAAAAGAAAGTTACATAGTTTATATTTTTCCAACATATATAATATTATTTTATTTTATTATAAATCAACTAATTCAACAACTAATATAAAAAAGAAAAAATAATGAGAAATAAACTTGAATATAAATTTGAATAGACAAGAAAACTAAATTATTAAATTATTACATATTATTGCTATGTATTCTCCCCTATAATTATTATATCAATAACTACTTGAAAAATAATAATAATTCAAAAACATAAAAGCAAATAAACTAAGAAAAATAAAGTAAAAAGTAACAAAATAATATGAATTGAAAATAATGAATTTTTACCTATACTATTTTTATTTGTATTTATTGAATATAATTTTTTTTAGTGCAAAAAAGTATGACATCCCATTATTTATAGATTATAAAATGTAAAATTAATATTATATCATGCCTCCTATTTCTAATAATGAAAATAGTAGTATTTTATAAATTTTACCACTTAAAATTCATACTTTTTCACATATATATTTAATTGATTTTTGAATTTTAATATTTAAAGAAATTAAAATTTAATTTAAAACTTATCTAGAAGATTTTAATTTGTAATTTGAAACGTAAAAGTTTATTTGAATATTTTTAATCCAATATATGAATGGATTATTTAAAAAGAATAATTTGAATATTTTTCATTTAATATCTAAATGAATTTTTAAATTGAATAATTAAAAATTTTTTAATTTTAACAAATGTTAAATATGACAAAATCATAAAAAGACACATGGCAAAATATAGTATCAATGACTATCAATTTAGTATAATAATAATAATAATATTTTATTTTTATTCATTGAATATAATTTTTTTTAGTGCAAAAAAGCATGATATCCCATTATTTATAGTTTACAAAACATAAAATTAATATTATATTATACCTCTTATTTCTAAAAATAAAAATATTAGTATTTACAAAATTTTACCAATTAAAATTCATATTTTTTCTTATATATTTAATTGATTTTTGACTTTTCACATTTAAAGAAATTAAAATTTAATTTAAAACTTATCTAAAAGATTTTAATTTGCAATTTGAAACTTAAAAGTTTATTTGAATATTTTTAATTCAATATATGAATTGATTATTTAAAAAGAATAATTTGAATATTTTTAATTTAATATCTAAATAAATTTTTAAAATTTTAATATATAAAGAACATTCAATTTAAAAAAAATGTGAAATATGGCAAAATCATAGAAAGACACAAGGCAAAATGTAGTGTCAATGACTATCAATTTAGTATAATATGTATAGTCATTTATATTACACTATGTCATTCATGATTATAAGTTAAAGTTTACTCAAAAGGCAAGCTTCTTTCATTTAAAACTTGAAAACCTAGCCCACGGTTTCATCTTTTGGTTGGGCTAGTATATTTTGGGATTATTAAATCTAATTGGAGTCAATTTAGGTTTTTAATTGCCTTAACTTTTCTCATTTATAAAAATAAAACTAAGGTGGCAACTCTAAAAGCCAATCTTCATATCTAAGCTAATAAACCTAAGCTTACTGAATTAATTGGAAGTGAACTTGACTCTTTTATATGAAGTTGTATCCAAATGAGAATTTTGATTTCTTAAGCAAACTAAATTGTTGCGACCTCATGAATTGTTAAGAAAAATTGTGCAATTTTGTATTTTGAATAAATCATATTGGCAAGAATAAATAATAAGAGTAAAAATTACAGACAGAGAATAAAGAATAAGAGTGAAAATTATAGACATAGAAATTTAACGTGGTTCGACATAATATTGCCTACATCCATGGATTGTTGTAGATCTTTTAATAAGAAAGGAAAATTATACAAAATATTTACAATACTCAAACTCACAACCCAAAACTTAGTGAACTATTTACCCCAAAAAAATCTTCTCAATAGCTTTTAAGCTTTTTCTCTCAAATATATACAAATGCTTTTTTGATTTATTTTCATAACAAATGGGATGGGGAATTTATACTTTTTATATATGGTTTTCTAGTTAAAATATTAGAGGTATTAAACCATTAACAATTATAACCATCCAAAAATGTTTTGCTATATATACCTATAAATCAAATATAGATATAATTATTTTTTGGTTCTTAATTATAACCATTCTTTAATAACAATCTCCCACTTGGAGACTAATTTTAATTTGCCTCCATAACTTGATCAATGCAACAACTCTTTTTTCATCATGTCACTCTTGGAGGCTAACAAAGGTTGAACATAACTTCAGTTTATCAATAGTCACCACCTTTGTTAATATGTCTGTTGGATTTTCAATTCCATTGATCTTTTCTAACTTCAAAATCTCATCTTTAGGAAGTGACCAGATAAAGTGATATTGCACATGTATGTGCTTCATTCTAGAATGAAAGGAAGGATTTTTTGCTAAATGAATTACACTTTGATTATCGCAAATACATGACATTATATTCTTGCTTCTTCCCAATTCTTCCAAGAAATTTTATAGCAAGATCATCTTTTTGCTGGCTTCCATAATAACAACATATTCTACTACAGTTGTTGAGAGAGCAACAATTTTTTGTAGTTGAGAAACCCAACTCAGCGTCATACCTCCTAGAGTATAAATATACCTTGTAGTGCTTTTTCCTGTTGTCTATATTTGTAGCTAAATCAACATCCACATAACCTAAGTGTTGTATCCTTTCCTTTAAAACAAAGTCCTTATACATGGTACCTCTTAGATATCTAAGGATCCATTTGACTACTTATCAGTGTTACTTAGCTGGGTTATTCATGTACCTGTTGATAGCTCTCACTGCTTGAGTAATATATGGTCTGGTACAAACCATGTCATACATCAAACTTTCAATTATTGAGGCACATGGAACTTTGTCCATATGTGTATGTTCTTCCTCTAATCTTTATGACTGTTCCTTTGAAATTTTAAAATGAACACCTAAAGGTGTACTCATTGGTTTAGCATTTTGCATATTGAACCTAGAGATTACTTTGTTGATGTACTTAGTTTGTGACAACATCAAAGTGCTCGATTTCAAGTATCTCATGATTCTCATTCCAAGAATTTGCTTCATAACACCCAAATCTTTCATTTCAAAATTTTTTTATATTCTTACTTCAAATTGATAATTTATTGCATCTTTGAACCTGCAACGAGCATGTCATTTGCATATAAAAATAAAATAATGTAACTATTATCAAACTTCTTGATGTAGCAATAATGATCTGTTTAATACTTTTGCATATAAAAATAAAATAATGTAGCTATTGTCAAACTTCTTGATGTAGCAACAATGATTTGCTTAACACCTCATGAAACCATTGCTACTCATAAAGCTATCAAACTTCTTATACCACTGCCTAGGAGCTTGTATTAAACCATATAAACTTTTCTTTAGTCAACATACCATGTCTTCTTTGCCTTTATGAAGCCTTTTGGCTACTTTATATAAATTTTATCCTCTAAATCACCATGAAGGAAAGTTGTCTTTACATATAACAACTCAAGATATAAATTTTCTGCAACTATAATCTTTAATACTAGTATTATTGTAGTCAGCTTCACAACTGGAGAGAAAATTTTTGTGTAGTCAACACCTTCTTTTTATTGAAACCCTTTAACAACTAACTTGCTTTGTAATGCTTACTTCTATCATGTTCCTCTTTGATCCTAAGTACCCACTTGTTATGAAGCGCTTTCTTGTCTAGTGGTAATTCAACTAATTTCTATGTCTAATTTGACATGAGTGAGTCCTTCTAATCTTTCATGGAAGACTCCTACTTGATTGAATCCTCCACTTGCATTGCTTCATCATAGCACTCTGGTTCTCCATTGTTAGTTAATAATAAATAATACAAAGAGGGCAAACAATGTTGTACTAGTTTAGGAATTCTAGAAGAGCATCTCAATTTTGATGTGCTTGGTTCTTCTTAAATAATTTCAGGGTTATTCTGAACATCATTTCTGAAAATCTCCTCAAACTCAAAAAGCTCCTTTGTTTTAGCATTTGTATTAAAGTTGTTTAAC
This sequence comes from Garcia nutans, assembly GCA_947685225.1. NCBI lineage: Eukaryota > Viridiplantae > Streptophyta > Magnoliopsida > Malpighiales > Euphorbiaceae > Garcia > Garcia nutans. Next base: position 20,395,572 of record CANTUV010000007.1, on the reverse strand, counting down.
TTTGTGGATAACTTGTCTTTGTACATCACATTCTCATTAAATATGATGTTTCTAGTTCTGATAATTTTTTGATTTTCATAATCCTAAAATTGAGAACCAAACTCATCACCACCATATTCGACAAAGACACATTTTTTAAACTTCGGGCCTAATTTACTTATCTCAATAAAATCAATATATATAAGAGACACAACCAAACACTTTTAAGTGCGAAATGTTTACCTCTTTTTTTCTCCAAACTTCCTCTGGTATTTCACAATCCAAAGGAACTAAAGACCCACAGTTGATTAGGTAGGCTGCATTGTTGATGGCTTCAGCCCAAAACATCTTGGTTAAGCCAACATGTATCCTCATGCTTATGGCACGTTCATTCAGGGTTATGTTCATGTGCTTGGCTACACCATTATTTTGTGGCATCATAGGAATTATTTTCTCCATCTTGATCCCATTATTAGCACAAAATGCTTTGAATCTATGATCATTACATTCTCCTCCATTATCAGACCTAAAACATTTGACTTTCAAACCAGTTTTATTTTCTACCATAGTTTTCCATTTTCCAAAAGTATCAAAAACTATTGATTTCTTTTTCAAAAAATAGACTCTCACCTTCCTTGTAAAATCATTAATGAAGATGACATAATATAGTGAGACAGCAAGAGATTGAACTGGATACGGTCCCCATACAACTGTGTGAACAAGTTCTAACTTTTCTAACTTGGGTGTCAAGCCAACTTTTAAGAAATTGACCTTCTTTTGTTTTCCATTGATACAATCCTCACTTAGGATGATATCAACTCACTTTAAATTTAGTAACTTTCCTTTTGAAAAAAGTGTCTTCATTACTTTCTCGCTCATATTGCCAAGCCTTTGGTGCCATATGTTTTATTTTTCATTAACATCTACTAATGTAATGATATTCTCTAGAGTACCATTCTTCTTACCAAGAGCAATGATGAATGCTCCTTTGGTAATTGGTAATTTTCCATTCACAAAATGAAAATGTTGTACTATAACCTTCAATATTTGTGAACTCCTAATTTTGCCAAATGACCCTTCCTACTTCTACAAATAGAAATCCTTTCCTCTTGTTTTGGGACTAGAATTTTGAACCTCGAAACTCTGCCGAATCACACTTATTATAAAAATTAATTAATATACTCAGTTTTCTTTTATTACTAGTAATTCTCTGCACCACCATTAATTAATCTCATTTAATTTTCTTGCACAAGTAGAGTTGCGAAGCAGCAAGGCCTTCGAACCTTTTGTCAAGAAAAATTGACTACCTAAGGTATTGTGCTCTTTTCTATCTCAGTTTCAATTTGGTAATTAATTAACTAAATATCATTTAATTAAAGCCCTCTGCAACCAAAGACACGAACTACTTACGGCTCTGATTCCCATTCAAATGGGATAAATAGGTACACTTAAAATATTACTCTGAGTGGCAAGCCCTCATCTAAGTAACCAACCAGTCCTTTTATTTTGATTTTATTTTCATTATTATTTATTATTTTCCTTATTACTATTATTATTCCTCTTTCTCTTTTTTTTTCTTGATATTTTGGTGTTATTGTAAATTTGGTGAGTTTTGCAATGGTCACCTTTATGGTTTTATTTCTTTTTCTTTTTCTTTAAATTAATTAATTGTGGATTTGTGCTCAATCTAGAACCCATAAGGGCAAGAGTTAAAGCTCCCCTAAAATCTTAGTTTTTGGTGGACATGTAATATTTACTTTTTTCTATATTACATTTATGGATGTCATATTATTAAATATCTATGCATCATAATAGTGTCATTCATAACTAATTATAGTACAATCCACGAAATTCATATTTTTTCTCCAATCAAAAAGGTTAAAATTAACCAAAGAGAAATTTTCTTTTATTAAAACTAGTTTAGAAAATTTAGCACGGGATCTATTGTGACTTGTTTCAGATTAGTGCCTTTTAGGTATAAATTGATATATTTTTTTATGGAGTCAATTAAATGGGTTTTTTCATAAATTTTCAAATCAAATAAACTAAGGTGGTGACTCTCCAATCTCTTCTTTTCAAAATAGAAGCCACCATCCCTTTTCATAATAAAAGGATAGTTTCTTTTAAATAAAAGATAAATTTTAAACTCGTGCTTACCAAACCAACTGGAGACCATACGTGGTAGTGTCATATAAGACTAAGCCTAAATGAACATTTTAGCTCCTAATTTTCGAGTGGGCCGAATTGGTGCTCGGTCGAAGGCTCACAGTTGATGATTCCACCAGGGTCTTTTAAAATTTTTAAAATAAAATTTTAATGGGCTCTTTTCAAAACCATTTCCTCTTTGATTGATTTTCTCCTTCAAAGTGTAATACCCCACAATTTAGAAGCTATTGAAATGGTGATGTTTAAGTAAATAGAATTTGAAACATTAAAATTATCAAATAAAATATACAAATATTAGTATATGTATATAAATTAGGAAAACCATTTAGAACTAATCCTAACCATTAAGAATATATATATGTTCATTAAGAAAGTGAAAATTTATTAGTCAATATAAGATTTAGAATAAAATAACCAGCTTCACAAATAAATATAATATTATTGAATTAATAAATTGTTTACTAAGCTAGTATGAAAGGTAAAATATACAATTGAGCTTAAGCTTAACTCAAATTTAATTATAATATATATACATGTACTATCAGTGGGCCAAGAATGAAGTAGAAAAGAAAAACATAAATAAATAAACTAAAATAATGTATAAATTACATACATAGAGGTTAAGGTAGACTATGTTTTGAGGGTCGAAATTGTTCTACTAGAAATAAAGATAGGTAACTGTGAGGCCTAGCTCGAGTGCCATGGGTCCAACCCACCAATGAGGAGGAGCCAGAACTCTCATTTGGGCTTGATCCACACGATACCTCGGCGTTCGATCGCCAGTCGGTTCGGTAAGCACGGGTTCAGAATCATTTTTTCTTTTGAAAAGATTTTGTTTCTTTTATCTAAAGAAACTCTTTTTTTATTTTGAAAAAGGATGGTGGATTTTATTTTGAAAAGAAAATATTGGAGAGTCGCCACCTTAGTTTATTTTTGTGAGGAAAAAAATTTAGAAAAAACCCATTTTTAGTTGACTCCATTAAATTAAATTAATTTTTACCCAAAAAGGACACTAGTCCGAAACTAATGACAATGGGTCTCGGACTAAATTTTCTAAACTAGTTTTAATAAAAATGATTTTTCTCTCTTTGATTGATTTAGTCCTTTCAAATGATCTGGTGAAAAATATAATTTTTATGGATTATGTCATAGTAATCATGAATGACAATATATTATAATGGATGAGCATATAATAATCTTGACATCCATAAATGTAGTACTGAAAAATAAAGATTACAACTCCATCAAAACAATAATTGCAGGGAAGATTCAACTCTAGCCCTTATGGGTCCTAGGTTGAGCACAAATGCTCATTTTAATGAGCAAACTCACATAACAGTAAAGAAGAAAATATGCATAATAACACGGCATATGTTTAGAAAACTCACCAAATTTGCAAATGGAGCCTCAAAATATCTCAAATAAAACAATAAAAAATAAAAATAATAATACCATGGAAACAATAATAATTAAAATGATAAAAAAAAAGGAAAAAAATAAAAGAGAAAAGAGGCTAGTTGTTGAGATGTGGGCTTGCCACTCGGAATAATAATCCGAGTGTGCCTACTTATCCCATCTGGTTGGGAATTAGAGCAATAAGTAGTTCGCACCCTTGTTTGTAAAGGCTTAATTAATTGATTTTGATTTGTATTATTACCAAATTTAGAAAAATATTGAGTTAGAAAATTTACCTCTTTGAAGATTTTCTCTTGATTGACTTGAGGCTTGAAGCGTTCTTGCACTTCTTACTGTAACCTTGGGCTTGATAGAATTTCTTAACTTATTATGAAGAAAAGAAATTAATGGGACCAAATATAATTGGCAAATTTTGATTTCGAAGACTAATTTCTTGATGAAAAATTTAAAAAGAAATTTTTTGGAGAATTTTTGGATGTTTGAAGAAATTGGGTCAAACTTTCAGTATTTTTGAAGTAATATTGAGAGTAGTTGGTTCTCTAATTTTTTTTCTTTTTTTTTAAATTTTTTGAACCCTCATACTAAAAAATCATCCCTTTATTTATAGAAGAGAAGAAAATTTGAATTTGGAGGAGTTAAACTGCACAAAACTCCACTCGGGCCGCATTTAGTGCAAGGGGCCACACCTGGTATGGCTCAGTCGCATACGGTTGTGAGTGAAAATTTTTGTCCCACCTACCGGTGAAATGATTCTTGCGACTTTGGTACTGTTAAGCTCTAGGCCTTAGAGAACATGAGCCTAAGTCTGAAAAATTAGAGACTCGGGCTAGGAAAAAAATAGAAAGGGGTGGATGACTCGATTTCTAAGTAATTATCAACCCCCTATTTGGGTTCAAAAAGTTGGGTATGAATGGGGAAGGTTAGAATGACCCAGCACTCCCATAATGCCTAGTTAATTGGAACTGACCTCCTTTTTAGGTCTAACTATTATTAAATTCTTAAATTCTTATAATATTATTCACATTACAAGCAATTAAAATAAATAATATCATACCACTAATCAAACAAATAAAATGGGCACTCATAGTAGATGTAAATATGCCCTTACAATATCCAAGTCTAAAATATAAATAAAATAGGACTCCCACCAAAAGGTGAAAATGTGTCCCTTATAATTGTCCCAAAAATAAATTTAAATAAATAATATAACAAAAGAAATAATTTAAATAAACTAAGGTACCTACTATAGGTAGAAACATGGCTTTTACAATATCAAAATTCCAAATAATAAGAAATTACAATCCATAAACATATGAAGGATTATAAAATTAAGGCTAAACTAATGAAATTAAGATCAACCACAAAAATTGCAATTCATACCCCTTAATGAATTATAGTGCGCAACGCACACGACAGTCCCGCTATTATGGAATTAAGATAGGATTTTATTGTAGAATTAAGATTTGGTAGTGGAATTAGGGTTTTATCACATCAATTTAGGGTTTTAGCATACAAACTAGGGTTTTAATCCTAAATCAAAGGCTTAACATGCAAAGTTAGGTTTTGATTTACAAAACTAGGTTATAATTCTAAACTAATATTTAATCATGTAAGCTAAGACTTTAACATACAAACTAGGATTTTTTGTATTTAATCAAACAAGACCTAAACAAACTAAAAATGAATATGTGATATTAATAATTCATTGAATAATAGTATAATGGGTTATACCTGCATTGTAGATTCCACCAAAATGATTCATGATGAACCAAGCCTTGCTACTGTTAGATTGCTTCAATTGGTTGGGGTCAACCAGGGTTTTGGCCAAACAATGAATGTTCAGTGCTTGCTTCTATCTCTTTTGATTGCTAATTGATCTCTGGCTCTTGCTATTCAATCTGCTAATTTTGGCTCTCAGTTTGATTTTATAGTACTATTTATTTTGATTCATCACCGCTTCTCTTAGTTTTAATTGCCTTTTGACTCTCCTTCTTTTGTTTGTCGTTTTTGCCTCCACCCTTTTATTGCTAAAGGTGCCCCCTTTTTATAATGATTAATTAGGGTTTTAAACCGGTAGAAACCCTTTTTGAAATTCAATATTAATAGGAAATTGCCTGTTATCAAAATAAAGTCAGATTTTAAGTAGGATTAAGGAATTAAAGGCAGAATTGGTCCACATTAAGGCTCACAGAGAATTGACCAAGCCTAATTCATCATGGTATGGGATTTTGGTAATGGACGGACTTGGTTTAGGCTTTTAAGATCGTATTGGACCCTGTTAAGACTTTTAAAATTGGATTAGATCATATTTAAGTTTTTTTTAGATTGGACCAAACTAGGTTTAAGCCCCTAAATGTTGGATTAGACATATTTTGGCCTTCTCGATTTAGGCTAAACTTATTCAGGACAGGTCTACAATGGTGCAGGCGACACTAGCCCATGCTGCGCAGCCCATCATGCACACAATGAATGTTTTTTGTTGTTTCGGGCCCATTTGACCTCTTATTCATGCAACATAAGTTACGTTGGATTTGTTATCACATGGGATTTGTTTTTGTTGTTTTGGGCCCATTTTAGGTGCAAAATTGAGGATTTTTCCTTAAGTAAAAATTGAGCGTTCTCGGGGACCATTTTGGGCACGTTTGTGCCCATTCGAACTCTGACTTGTGTGATTCCAATTTTATTGTAACCATAATCTTATTCACCTGAATTTAGGTATAAAATTAGTGGTTCATAGTAATTATAAAGATGGGCCAATGGTTAAGAGCCCAAAAGTTGTTTCTTCCTTGCACAAGTTAGATAAGTATTTGACACCTATAATGTTATTAGTCAGCAATAAATGTATTTAATACATTTGCTTAAATACACCAATACACATGTCACAAGGTGGCATAAGGTAGTTTTAAATTGCCAAGTAGATGGTCCATCTCCACTAAATTACAGAATAGAGATTTGCGGATGATATTATGGCAAGATTCAATTTAAGCCATTAGCTAATTTAAAATTCTAAGAGATAAAAGAGAAAGTGTCTTTCTTCTTTATTTGGCTAGACCGAGAGGAACTAAAAGAAAATCAAACTCACCAAAACAAAGTAATATATATATATATATATATATATATATATAAGAATAATAGAGGAGAACAAATTAAGTCAACAAGGAAGAAATGGGATTATCAAATATTCAAGGTAATCTCATTTGAATATTAATTGATATTGTGAATTATAAATTAATTATTTGTGATTAGTTTGGGCTTGATGGGTTGGAAGGCATGAACCATGATGGGTCTTAACCCAAATACTACTCTTAACTTAAACTTAGATTATTTACATATTCATACATGAAACTATATGGGCATAGAATTAGTGGTGAAATAATTAGGCAAGTTCTAGTTATACATTTAATCACCAAGTAAATTAATTGTAGTACAATTAAGGAACTTAATTTAAAATATTTAACAATAATATATATGGAAGAGCAAACAATAAATTTTATTTCCTTAGGAAAATAAATTATTTATAAAGAATTGTAGGGACTGATGATTTTTGGATTACTAAAGATAAATAAATTGAGAAATTAGTTTTAAAAAGTACAAGGTTTTATAAATTTTAACCAAATACAGTAACTATATATAATTGTTTCATTTAAATATATATATATATATATATAATGTTTTTAAAATAATTAAGCTTCTAAAGCAATTACAGGGAAAAGATTCCAAGATGAATCTTATAGGCCATACGGGGATACATGATATTATGTAATTAAAAAGACCCATGAGAATTTTATGGACCTTGCATGGAAGATGAAATAAAACCATGCAAAGTTGTAGTAACATGAAAATTAACTTTGCGATTATAGGAAATAATAATAATGGTAATAATGATAACAATAAATTGAACCTTGTGTTTAAATGAAATTGTAGGCTAAATGAGACATTAGCACTCAAATCGAGGATTACTAAAGGTGGTGCAAAAAGAGGTGAGAATTATAGTATATGTATGTGAATATGGTTATCTTAATTATTTATTGTTACTTCTTTCTGTATTGATTATTGTTGATATCCTCCAATGAAATTGCCTTCTATTATCCATTGGTATTATTTTACTGTATTGTTCTTGAATTAAATTATTGATTTAGCCTTTGTAAGAGACCAACGGGCCCATTTATGGTGATTGTTCCACCGAACTGATACCCAGCAATAAACCTCTTATTGATAGAAGAGACCTATACACATAGATTAATTATTGTATTAGAAGGGAGAAGTTACTATCCTATACTAAAATATATATATATTACTGTACTGTATTGTTATATCTTCTATCATTAAGAATGACCTTACCCTTTTATGTGTGACCCTAATGGATATTGCTTTTTATTGATTTTAGTCCATTGTTGTTAAACTGTTCTTGAATAATAACTGCCTAGCTATGAATCCTAACCCTGTATGTCCCCTATGTTTGTATGTGTATGTTATATTCTCACTGAGATAAAAGCTCACTCCATAATAACTACTAATGCAATATCAGAGTAATACAATAGCTTCTACATCCTTCCTCCAGAAGCTAAATTTTGTACAGTATCAATCATGTGATTTTCTATAGAGCTCCATAGTATGTATTTAAATAATGTACGATAAAAAAAAGTGGAGGAGTGTAATGTAAAGTATATTACAAATAAATTATGTCATGTATAATATAAGTATTTCAAATTAATAAATTACTGGAAATTAGAGCAAGGGATTGCTAATATGCTTATGAAAAATAATGAATAAAGTAGTAATGGGTTCTACGAGGTACCCAATGGCCTTAAGTCATCCTGGACCCTAAAATTATTGTGCCTCTAGAATTAGGGTGTGACATAAAGCATAAATAAGGGTACCCATATGCACGATGAAGGTGAAAATCGATCAAAGAGAAACATGATTTTTAAAAGAGCCCATTAAAATTTTATTTTGAAAATTTTAAAGTCCCTAGTGGAATCACCAGCTGTAAGGCCTTGCCAGAGCTCTGATCCAGCCCGGTCGGGAAATTGGATGCCAATTCATTTGAGCTTAGTCTCATACAACATCATCTCGAACAATCTCTAGTCCGTTCGATAAGTACGAGTTTAAAGAAAATGGGTATTTTCTATTTTGAGAAAATAAATTACTCTCCCTTTGTTATGAAAAAGATGAGGTGGCTTTTATTTTGAAAAGCAAAAATTGGAGAGTCACCACTTTAATTTATTTTAACTTGGGAAAACTAAGGAAAAACCCATATAATAGACTTCATTAAATTTAATTAATTTTTATACAAAAAGGATACTAGTCCAAAACTAATAACTATGGGTCCTAGGCTAAGTTTTCATACTAGTTTTAATAAAAATAAATTTTCCCTCTTTGATTGATTTTAACCTTTTGATTTAGAAAAATATAATTTTTGTTGGTTTATGCCATAATTAATCATGAATGATATAATTATGATACATGAGCATAATTTTTCCCTTCACCTACATCCACAAAATGCATTGTAGAAAAAAATTATTACAACTCCACAAAAAAAAATAATCTCAGAGGAGTTTTGATTATATCCCTTATGGGTTCTAGGTTGAGCAAAAATTCCCAATTAGCTAATTAATTAAAAAAAGACAAATAAAGCAATAATGTCAACTATTGCAAAACTTATCAAATTTGCAAGAAGGCCTAAAATTTCAAGAAATGAAGAAAGAGAAATAAAAAATAATAATAACAAAAGTTAAAGTAGGATTTGTTTAGGTGTGAGCTCACCACTCTGAGTAATATTTTGAGTGTGCCTACGTATCCTGATTGAATTAAAATCAGAGTCATAAGTAGTTCGTGTCTTGGATTACAAATGGCATAAATTAACCAATTTTAGTTAATTGATTACTAAATGAAAATAGGTGAAGGGAAGAAATAAATACCTTGGGTGATCAGTTCCTCTAGATGAATGGCTTAAGGGCTTTGCCACTTTCTTACTCGACTTGATCAATTAATTATGTAATTAATGAGGTTAAATAATGGTGATGGTGGTGATTAATTTGAATAAATAAATAAACAGTGAAATTAATTGAATTTTTGTAAGTCAAAAAGCAATTTGGCAGAGTCATAATGCAAAAAATCCATTCCCTTGAACTAAAAAAATAGACTATTATTTATTCTGAAAAATGATGGAGAAAATCAGACAAAAAATGCCTTTAGGTTACTCACACATCGGATGGGCCGCACGACCATCCGCAGGAGCTATAGATCATTTTTGTCATTTCGAGCCCATTTGACCTCCGATTTACGTGATTCAAGTTGCGTTGGGTTTATTATCACGTGAGCTTTCATTTAAAGGTAAAATTGTGAATTTTTCATCAAGTCCAAAATCAAGGATTCTCGGGGCTGTTTTAGGCCCATCTGAACTCTGATTTCTGCAATTTCAATTTTGTTAGAATCATAATCACATGCACTTTATTGTAGGTTCAAAATTAAGGGATCACAGCTACATAGAAGCTCCATACTACAAACGAAAAGAGATCTTGAAGACATGGTACGTCAACAACCTTAGGCAGTTCTTTTTTTCTCTTGTGTAAAGATTGTACTTGTACATATTAAATAAAAAAGAAGCAAGGGCACCACCAAGACGCCCACATGGCATTACTTATGATTTTTTGCAATAAATAAATAAATAAATCAAGCACATATATGAAACACATAAAAATTGAACATCTTAGATTTACAATTACATGCCGAGCACCAAGCTCGAGAATACTTCAGCGCTCTAACCGTGCAATAAACTAAAGCACCCTAATCATGCTTCCATTCAAATATGCAATGCACTCTAATCGTGCCTTAGCTTTAGCACTCTAATCATGCAATAACAATAGCACGTCAATCATGCATTAATCTTAGCACTGTAACCATGTAATAACATTAGCACTTTAATCATGCAGCAATCTCAACACTCCAATCATGCAGTAATCTAAACACTCTAATCATGCATTAAGCTATGCACTCTGATCGTGCAATGAAATCAAAGCACTTCAATTGTGCAACAATCTTAGCACTCTCATTATACATTAACCCTAGCACTCTAACCGTGCATTAAACTAAACACTCTGATCATGCATCAAACTCTAAGCACTTCAATTGTGCAACAAATTGACTAATGTATCACAATTGTGCAACTTAACAAACCAATTGATTATAACACCTCAATCGCACAACAAAGAAAGTTCAAATAATAACAACATTATTTCCTATAAAGATGATAATTAAGCAAAACAATGCAGGTAAATAAAGCTCTTAGGATGCACACATACCATTTGGTATTTGAATTATAATGAGCTATTAATAACAAAACTAAGAACTACCAATATTGAATAAAAGTATCATTTCATTTAACTAAATTTCAAATTACAAGTCTGAAGAGGCCAACCTTTACATTAACTTTAGATAAGCCTAAAGTTAAGCTTTCTTATTTATTGGAAGCTATATAAAACCAAAATATGTCAAAACTCTATGCCGAGCTCTACAAGCTCCATACGAGCTATACAAAACAAAAGAAATAAAGAAAAACATAAAAAAAAAGCTATGTCAAGTTGTAGAAAAACAAAATAACAAAAATCCTGGACAGAAGCCTCGTCCTATGACTCCTCATCCCCACCTCAAACGTTGCCCTCATAATGATTCATCAGTTCATCTTCGAGGGATAAGTCAGGGTCTAGATCCAAGACCCAATTAAAACCTTCCCCTGGGGATCACTTCTTTAGCTTAGCGCAAACCAATTCTTAGAACTTGAAGATCCTATGGGAAGCCTTATAGTCCTCCTAGTACTTGAAAGCCAGCATGGCCTCTTGCTTCTTAGCCAGTAGCTCTTAGGTCTTAGAGAGTTCAGTCTTCACCTCAGTGGCTTGTTTCTCTAGCTTCGCGACCCTAAGCTTAGCCTCAACATCCCTTATTTTTGCCCCCGCATTCGGCATCTTCAACATGAGCAACTCAACTCTCGCCCTTTGTCAACCTCCTTTTAGTCGAGTTAAGCTCTTCCTTGAATCCTTTATAAGTGCTCGCCGTGCCAACGAACCGATCTCCCATGTGTTGGGAGAGAAGGTCATACTACAAGAACAATAATTTAAGGTAGCAAAAGCAAACAATATCAAAACAAATAAAATAGTAATAGAGCACAACTCCGCTTACTTAGCTAGCGGCAGAGCGACAACACTTCAGGAAGGGCCCTAAGCCCATGCTTACATAAACATTATTTTTACAAGGAACCCTTCTCATGAAGTCCCTGGTGAAGAGCCCAACCTCAAGGTCAGTAATGGAGAAGTCAGCATCGTACCAGACCCTGAACTCCTCTCCCAACCCTTAAATCACCTAAGAACATGCTCTCGACCCTCAAAGTTGTCACCCCCTCCAATTTCACTACAGGGGCAAGGGCACCGATTCCAGCATATTACTCAGCATCACCTCATACCTCAGTCTACTAGGTGCAACTCGGGCAATGGTTGTGGTAGCTCCTTTCACCTCAGTCATCACCTCTTTCCTTTTCCTCTGAGAGGAAGTTTCATTGAACTTATGGCCCGGGAAGGTGTTGGAGGGCTTCCTCTTGTGTGACTCCTTGGTGGCATTGCATGCCTCCTGCTCGACACTGCAAGCTTTCTTCGCCTGGAGTTTCTTTACTCGATCCTTCATGCTCGGCCCTTTACCTCCTTTCCTGTCCATATCTACACAAAAATAAAATATTACAAAATTATTATCGTGCAAAACTAACTTAAAAAATGAAAAGAGAATTACTAGCCTAATCCTCAGGGTGTGCCTTGATCAGATCCTCCCTAATCAAGAAATATTTCCTTATTAATTTCCAGACATTCAACTTCTCTCTCTGAATGTCTTGCTCTATTATATAAAAAATAGCCCTCTTCAGTTGGGGCCAGCTCGCCTTGAAGTTCCACTTTGTTAGGCAAACGAACCTTCCAACCTTCTCCAAAAAAATTCCAACCTTCTCCAAAAAAATGATCTTTCCAACCCTTCATAGAGTCGGGTTTACTAGTGAAGCGCCCGAGCCTTGGCCGGCCCTAAAGAAAAAAAATCCTAATTAGAGCTCATTTATGCCTTGAGCAGGCATAACTGAGCTAAGACCCTTGGAGAAGGCTCCACGCCTAGCAGCTTGCATAACAACTTGAACCCCATGATGGTTCACCATGCGTTTGGGCTTAGCTGGCCCGAAGAGATATCGTTCATCATCAGGAAATGATTAATAAATGGGCGGAGAGGAAATCAGACACCTGCTTTTAAGTCCTCCTTATAGATTATATTTGATTAACCCTCTAGGTATCGAGGCCCCGGGTATTCTCCCCTAGTAGCGGCATCATGTGATCAGTTGGTATCTTGTACTTCCCACGGATGCCTTCTAGATCCACCTCAATCAGGGTGGATGGTATGCCCTTGACTTGAGCCCGATCCATAGTGACCGAGCACTAACTTCCTCTTCAAAGCAGGGTGAGACGATGTCTACTGCCCCATAGCCTCAGCCTCAGGCATGTTACCTCCTCTTGAGCTCTTACCCGAAGATGAGCTCTCAACATCAATATCAAATCAGATTGGGTCACTATATTGTAAATATTGCTCAGTGAACCTCTTTCCCTATACACACTCTCGCTATCCAAATTCATCCTTCTTATTTGAATCAAGAAAAAAATTTTGAATTTAAAATTACTACAAACCTAGAGCAACTAACAACAAGTAAAGACCGCGGTAGGTTGGAAAAAATCGAGCCGCTCTCTATAACCTTAATAGCAAAATTGGACAACGAATGCTAAATTTGCTAAAGCGACCGAACTCTCAGAAATTTTAGAAGTGAGAAATGACCAGTAATCAACCTTCTATTTAAGAGGTAATGTCGATGGGGGCATTAAATGCCTCGAACGGGAATCTAAATTTCATTTTCCCAACCATTTCGCTATACAAAACTATACTGTCACCAACCTATGCAACTAACATGTCTCATGTTGGTCTCCAAGGTTGACACTTGTCCTTACCTGACATAAGTATTAGAAGATTGAAGGAGACTAGTGATACTATCCCCTAGTTATTAGACTTATATACTGAGCCTGGTGCTCCACCAAGGCCAAGACCGAGCTATCAGAAGATTATAGGCCTTGGTATCGAACTCTTGGCATTAACCAAGCTCCTTGTGTCCCAGAGATAGATTTCTAATACAGCCATCGTACGATAATGACACCTCCAAAAGATCCGATGCCACAATCATTTATTGTCTCATACTCCTCAACTATAAATAGGGTTGAACCCACTATTTAAAAGATTTTTTTCCTACTATCTTGTTCTCTTACTTGCAAACAACCCGAACTGACTTAGATATCGGAGTTTTTCTACTGGAGTTTGATCCCTTCTTGTTTTGCATGTAGGCGAGCAACCTTTGATACCTAAACTCGAGCTATAGAGTCCATTAAGGCCCATCCATCATTATTTATATATTGTTATTGTAAAAAAAATTATCAAAATCCAAAAAATTATTTTGAGTTTTAAAGAGAAATTTCATTTTACTTAAAAATAATTCAATTTTCATTGATAAAAAAATATTTTCTATTAATTAGTTTTTATTTATTTTAAAGAAAATAAGCCTTTTTAATAAAGGTAACCTATAATAAATACATATATTTGGTTTGATTCCTCTTAAATGTAATCAAAATAGTAGTATAATCATTTTTCAAATAAAAATTTAAAAAAGTTTATTGAAGTGTATTCAAGTTTTAACTTTCTTAATTTAATGCACAATTGAACTTTTGCACGCAATTAATTAATTTTCCCACTTAGATTACATTTACATTTCATTTTATTATGAGTTTTTTATTTACATTTAATTATAAATCTTTTATTTACTTGTCACTGCAAATCACGATATTGTAGAAAAGAGAAGAAAATTATATTTTAAATAAACAAATACATCTTTGAATTGAAAATAGATTTTTGACTCGCTCACAAACTGAAACTCAAACACTTAGCCTTATATAGACGTTTGGCCCTTACAATTAGGAAACACATAATCCATCAAATAACAACTTAACAAACTAATAATAAAATATTCCCACACAATAGCAACAAATATGAAAATGATAATAGCAACGTGAACGAACAGATGGCAAGAGCTTGAATTAGTCATCAACATTGCTCCCTTTAATTCAAGCAAGAGAAACTGCTCCAATCATGCTACAAAACTTTTGCACTTTGTTCTCAGTAAGAGCTTTTGTCATCATATTTGCAGGTTGCTCCTCAGTACAGCACTGAAGTAATTCAACATCTCCTTTAGTTACTAGTTCTCTAATGAAATGATATCGAGTCTCGATATGCTTGGTTTTGCCTTGGTGCACTAGATTTTTGGAAATATTAATGGTGGATTTAGTATCACAATAAATCTTATTTGGGTCCACTTACTTTTATTTTAAGTCTAGCAGAATCCTTCTCAACCAAATTACATGACAAGCAATGGTTGTGGCAGCTTTATACTCAGCTTATGTGATAAATAAAGCAATCATGGACTCCTTAAAGATTTTCTCCAAACCAAAAGAATTACCATTATAAATTATATCATCTACATATAGGTACACTATCAAATAATCATTCCTACAAACTTTTAACATACAAAGTAGGCTCACTAGCACTTCTTAGAAAATTATTTTTGAGAAATAGGAATCAATTTTAGCATACTAAGCTCACAATACTTGTTTAAGCCTGTAAAGTGCTTTATGCAATTTATACATTGTGTTCAAGTTCCTTCTCTTCAAAACCTTTTGGTTGTTCAACGTACACATCCTTAACCAAATCACCATTAAGAAATGCGGATTGCGTCCAACTGGTAAATAGGCTAACTATTTTGAGCAGCCAAGGCTAGAATTAATCTAACAGTATCCAAACGCGTAACAAGAGCAAAAGTTTCAGAAAAATCAGTACCTGGAACTTATACATAACCTTTCATGACCAAGCTTTGATCTTCTTTAGTGAACCATCTGGGTTGAACTTGGATTGGAAAATCCATTTGAGTCCTATAGGATGTAAACTCTCCCTCACGGTCAATCTATAGTGTTATGATTGAACTCCCATATTCCAGCTCCACCTAAGCTTTAAATCTCTTGAAAAATTGAAGAGCTTCTGCTTTCTATTTCTTCAAGAAATACACCCATGTCATTCTTGAGAAATCATCAACAAAGATTAGGAAATACTTAATTCTTTTCAGTCATGGTGTTTGCATCGGTGCACAAATATCAGCATGAACAAGCATTAGAGGTTTAGTGACTCTCCGAGACTTGTCCCACAGAAACTTTTCGTGATTATGTTTCCCAAAAATGCAAGGATTCACATTTATTAGAATGTAGTTTTGCACAGCTGGTAGGCCTCTCTTTCTGATTATGCAACATTTGCAATACTCCAAAGTTAAGGTGAAAAAACCTTCAATGCCAAAGCAATATATCATCACTTGAGGCAATAAAAGCAATATGATCAAATTGCGAAAACATAATACGAAACATTTTGTTTTCAGACTTATTTATTGAATGTACAAATTTCTACTCCTTTTGTCAAAGATCAAGCATTCTTCATTATCAAATATAGCATAATAACATTTCTTCAATAACTGACCCAAACTCAACACATTATGAACCAAATTTAGAATATACATGACATTATGAATGAATTTCCTACCAGTTTTGCAGTTTACCGCAATTGTGCCAATACCACACACCTGAAGCTGACTTTTGTTCCCTAAAGTTTCTGTCAATTTCATTGAATCATCAATTTCCAGAAAATAACTGCAATTTCCAGTCATATGATTGTTGCAACCACCATCTAAATACCATACTTTAGAAGACATCAACATTAGCAACCAAGTAAGCAATGAATAAATTATTTGTACCATTATCTTTCTCTTCATGAAAATTAGCTTGATCTTTCACTTCACAATTCTTTGTCATATGTTCATATCCTTTGTAATTATAGCATTGAATTGAATTGCATTTTTTCCATTATCTAATTTATTCTTATACCAGCAATTTCTCTCTATGTGATCAGTTTTACCACAATGAGAACATACAGGTAAAGAGTTTACATCACCATGATTTCTCTCTTGACCATATGATCTACCACGACCTCTGCCATAGCTCGAACGCCCATGCATACATCCTCTTTTACTGCCAAATCCTCCTCTTCCTGAGCCTTCAGACTTTTTCACATCAACCTTTGTCTGAAAAGCTTGCTCTAACAAAGCTCCAGCTGATCTATTCAAGCAAGCTTCATGTGATTCAAGAGAACCCATCAACTGAACCAAGTAGCAGTCAGATAAATCTTTGGATTCTTCAATTTCTACAACAACATGATCAAACTTAGGAGGTAGACTCCTTAAAACTCTCTCAACAACCTTTTGTTCTATCAAATCCTCACCAAATGAATGAATTTGATTCACAAGAGCATAGATTCTTATAGAGAAATCTTGTATTGAATATGTGGGCTTCATTGTTAAATTCTTGAATTCTCGACGAAGAGTCTACAATTTCACTGTCATTACCTTGCTGGACCCTTGATAGTGTGGTGGCTCATATCCCTCTTGGGAATAAAGCATCTTCCATGCTTTGTTGAATTAGGAATAAGGCCTTGGCATCCTTCTTTTGTTTCTCTCTTAATTCATTTCTCTGGGCTGTTGACAACTTTGTAGCTTGTTCTATATCTACAAGTTCTTCAAATCCATTTTCCACCAAATCCCGCAATTCTTGAGACCTGAATAGGGTTCGCATTTTCACGGACCAAAATTGATAATTGGTACCATTGAAAATAGGAACATTTTGAGCATTACAAACATTGTTGTTGATTGTCATTTCACTTTTTTTTATAGCATTTTCTCACTCTGTTTTTTTCTTAATTTGTATTTCTTACAATTCTTCTCTCAGCCAGGCTCTGATACCAAGTGTAGAAAAGAGAAAAAAAATTCTATTTTGAATAAACAAATACCTCTTTGAATTGAAAATAGATTCTTGACTCACTCATAAACTGAAACTCAAACACTTGGATCTTATATACACGTTCGGCCCCTTACAATTAGGAAACACATAATCCATCAAATAAAAACTTAACAAATCACTAATAAAATATCCCTATATATTAGCAACAGAAAATGAAAATGATAACAACAACGTGAAAAACAAATGGCAACAGCTTGAATTAGTTATGAACAGATCTTCCATCCAATGATAGACTAGTCATGAGTAAGCCAAACAAATCAAAAATTGAATTATTGATTCAAAATCAATAAATTTTAAAAAAGAAAAAAAAGATTATATCAGCAGAATGAATCAATTTAAAACAACCGGATTATATGTATGGGCGAAGCTAGAACTTTAAGAGAAGGAGGGCAAAGACTTCAAATTTAATTGAGAAAAAATATTGAATAATATATTTAATTTCGTAAAAAATATGTAAAAATTGGATCACAATATTAGAAATAAAAATAATAAAATAAACATTATAACTTTATATTTTTTATATAATTTTTTTTATTGTACTTTTAATTTTTTTCTTGATTCTTTGATATATTAAATGAGTTTAAATTAATTTAATTTTTAAATCTAAAAGAGTATTAATTTTTTAAAAAATATATATATTTAATTGTGGAATAAATAATACGTTGAATGTTTTTTTTCTTTGCATAAGCTAAATAATAGGGCTCAATTTAAAATTTTAAAGGAAAGTAAATAAATAATTTTAATAATTTTCATATCTATACGCATATAAAATATTTTTTTTCTCTCAAAACTGCCCCTTCGTCGCAATGTGGCTTGGCCACTGAAACTATTGAATATATCCATTTTTAATTAATTTTTAATCGCCACTTTATAAGAATAGCTATAATATTAAAAATGTGTTTTGATAGAAAATAATCAGTACTAGAAAAAATATAGATGAAACATAAATTTAAAATAATTAATATGAATCAAATATTATTCAGTATGGGAAGAAATTAGGTTAGTGGATAAATCCCACCACTAAAAACTAATAAAAATAATTAACCAGTGTTAATGATTCGGTGTGAAACAAGTAATTTGGCAATTATCAGATATTTTTAGTAATAACTGGTTGGTGGTAACATCATCATTATTGCATATTCTAGAATTTTTTTAAAAAAAAGTAATATGAGCAATTTTTAATTAAAATTAGTTTCTCAATCTAATAAAATTTCAATTTAATTATATATCATATTGGTAATGTTCTTAACAAATTTTTGTAAAGTATAAATATATTATTTGATTTCATTTAATGTATATATAACGTACAATTAATTTATATTAGAGTACATATCCATTTAAAAAATTTTATCAATTAAAAATTTAAATTAATTTATAATTGTAATCTCAAAATACTTTTCAAATTAATCAGACATATAATATACAGATTAGAAATGAAAATTAAAAACACAACTCTTTTATAGCATATAATTAACGGAATACGAAAATACCTTCCATTAGCATTATATATACAATTAATCTATAATGGAAATTTGATTATTATAGATACAAAACCAATTTTAGTCACCTTTCCATTCTTCTTAATATGATATTCAATTTGCTTATACTGAAAATTTGATAGAAATGGTACTTTTATTATTATTATTATTATTATTATTATTATTATTATTATTATTATTATTATTGATTCAATATAATCTAAAAAATAAAACAATTCCAAGTATTAGAATAAAAAAGATGATATAAAAAAATTCAATAAATTTTTAAAGAATTTTTTTTTTCATAGAAATTTCTAGAAATATAAATCCTAATATAATTTAATAGTTTAAATCCTATAAAATAGTAAAAATAACATCAACAACTATAATAATAGTTGATGTAATTAGGAAATATGAAAAAGAAATTAAAATCATATCTTAGATTAACAATATATAATTAACCTACATTAATATTCTCATTTAAAATAATATTTTTATAAAAATTAATTTAATAAAAACTATGAATAAATAAATACAAAAAATTAAAATGAAAAGATATATAAAAAATTTAATAAATTATTAAGATTTAATAAATAAAATAAAATTTGATACAGAAGTTCTTTTTTATAGAAATTTATAATACTAATTTGAAATATTAATGGATGCCTATAACCTATTAAGGGAATCACTTTTTTTTAAAAAAAAAGTAATATAGTTGTCAATCAATATGTTGAGTAGAATTATTATATAGATAGGAAAATTTTTAGTGGAATAACTAAAAATTAATAACAATAATTAAAAGTATATTTATCTATCAACTTCTGTATAAATTTTACGAGGAAGATTTCCTCACGGTATAAGTTGATAATGGAAATAATCACATAAAGTACAAATATATATCAGCAGGGCAAAATCTGTCCCAATCCAATTATCATGAAACAATGACTTACCTCATCCAATTATAAACAGCCAGATGATTGCCTCATCTGATCTCCTCCTTTGATTCTGATTGGTGTTCTTCAATTATTATGCATTATGGAGCTCAAATATGAATGTGCAACGTCATTTTCAAGGGCAAGCTCCGCTGCTTGACTGAGATACCCTAGAAGCTTTGAAGTAAACAAGGCAGTCATTCTTTTTTTCACTTGCTCCTCATGAGGAAAGGGTACACCTATATATGCAAGATACTCCAGTCCCTAGAAAAACTTTAATAAGCTGGGCAGTCAGATTCTTAGTCTTTTCCACCTGCTCCTGATATGCATTGGGTGCAAACCCAGTATATGTTCTGGCATGAAGTCGTGCCTTGTCAATATACCCACAACAGGGGATTTCTGCAATTAATCAAGGAGTATTAACATTCAAAGTGACTATAAGCGAAATATTTTCAAGACTAATATTCATGCAGAGTGAAAGCGAAAATGAAAGAGCATGGGTACTCCCAACAAAAAGAAAAAGAGAGATTATGACAAGAAAGTATACTCAAAAAGGACGTGAGCATGGCCGACCAACTAATCATGACCTTCTAAGTAATTAAAAAAAGGTCAAGTGTTGATTATTGTCCTACACCTGCTAGAAGTTAAATGTGAAACAAAGTTACTGGCTTTATTCTTTCTAAATTTTATATACCTATATGCTTTTCTAATATCCTTAGTGCTTTAAAATACCACTGAAGATATTTTATGCTTGTGTAAAATCATTATACAACAATAAAATCAACAAAATTATAATATTATGCAAGAATGCATTAAAAAAATGTATTCACCATCTTAATATAACAAAAAAATTCCACATATTGTATGATGATTGATTAGGTTAAAGAAATCAGACAGTTAAAACAAAGAAGCAATGTGAAGCAAATTCAGGATATTTTCTTTGTATGGTTTCTTTCAACCTGTAATTTAATTTTCGGCACAAGTGGAAAAAAATGTTGCAACAAAAATGGTGTTAACTTCAAGAAACAAAATTAAAACTAGAGAAAGCTTTAAATAGAGACTAAAACACAAAATGTAAAGGTCTCACAGCCAGATACAAGAGATGTGGGCATATCAAGTCTGCAGCAATTCCCTTTCAAATGCTCTGAATTACCAATTCTAAAGATGGAATTTGTAAACAGAAAAAAGATAGAATAGAAGTTCTTACAGTAGAGATCTTGGGTATCACAAGCAGGTGCCTCAAACCAACTTCTCGAAAAAGTACTGGAGCCTTAGCCAGTGACATTGTCTCCACAACAGTATAAGGTGAAGCATTGGTGAAAGGATGCAAATCCAAGAACATCTCCATCTCTTCTTCAGTAATTTCTACATCTTCTATCTTGTCATCATTGCCTGAGCCCCTTTTTGCAAAGTCATCAGCTGAGAATTGCATGAAAGCATCAGGACCTAACGGCACTTGAGTGGATGAAAAAGCTTTCTTCTTTAGCAATTCAACAAGATGAGCTCGGAGGATTAGCCCAAAAAGAACCGGATATTCAGAAAGTGGAGGTTCATCAATTACTGGAAATCCGTTATGCCTTGTTGTTTTGAGAACATGTACTATATTACCAACTTTCTCAATGCCGTGAAAGAGCTGAAGTGGGCCTGTGACTACATCACTAACTGTCAACTGCCTCATGTAAGGCTCAGAATGAATTTCTAGATAAGGAAAACCCTTCAATTTCATGATTATGTCATAAATATTACAATTAAAAGCATCAGCCATGGTCTTGGAAACAAGAAGAACCAACATTATCAAGGGTAGTAGCAACAAGTTGTTTGTTAATTCTAGAATAATCACGCATAACGAAACTGTCATCCTCATAGATCCACCATGAAATGAGGCAGCACCCAGCACAGCATAGAGGCCGTGATTAAGACTGGATTTTGAACTGAATAGCATTCCAACAAAACGTCCATAAGATGCACCTGTCACAATAACTGGCACAAAAAGACCCGCAGGAGCAACAACCCCATAGCTACTGATGCTAAGAAAATAGCACGTTACAAAAAATATGAGAACTGATGAATACTGAAATTCAGTGTCAGTGTCCCTGCTGAAAAGATTTCTAATAGCATCATCATTTGTGTTAAAAATGAGGCTGGCAAGATCATTGTAATAACCCATAGGACATTGAAATTTCTTGTAGTTGCCAGAACGTCCTATTGTTGGACAGGCTTCTGCTGCATCAGCGGGACAAGGTTGACAAGAGGCCAGCCAAGGTAATCCAAAAAGAAGACAAGATGTAAATATAGAGATTGAACAAGCAAGAAGAATTCTGCAAAATGTGCCTTTCCTGAAAATGGTAAAACAAGGATACCGAATTCAGAAATAACATTTTCTAACTTTGGAAACACCAAGTTTGTGCAAACATCAAAAATCAAAAAGGAAGCTTACTCATTAATTAGATTGTAAATCCGAAGAACCTTTTCTAAAATAAAATTATATAAACTTCCCAATATGCCCCCTATAACTCCTAGGAGAAGCACAGGCGGCACATCAACAAGGTGATATGTAACATTTGCTGAATAGACATCAAACATTATGAGGCCTCCAGTACCAAAGAGTCCACATTTTCCACTCAAAACATAAATCAATCAAAGCCCGAAGCACTATTGCAACTGCAGCTGTTGTGAAGAAAGCTCTCCACAGAAGGGCACTTCTCCACATGCAGAACAAAATCTTCAAATCAATATTTGACATTGTAACAAAATACTGGTCTCTAGGCAATTCCAATGTGGAACTGCATGAACCTAATTGGTAAGATGTCCAATTCTGACACATTTGCTAAAAGAAGCTTTATTCCTGAGAACACCTTGACTATGTAGAGATCATTTATATTTAAAAGTAAGGCCAGTAAATAAAATATACAAATTGCAAGATTAGTGAATAAGATATAGAGAATTGGTGGACTAAAGTTATAAATGAGTAAATGTGTCGATTGATGGACCATAAATGGAAAACTGTAGATATTTTGCAACTTAAATCCTGCAGCCATTCAGAGGGGACGATACTGAGTACAGGACCATCTTTTTGGTGGGGCTCAAATGGACAAGCATTTTAAATCTTGAATATATACTAAGCTCCGAATAACATTGCATGAAGATTATTGGAAACAAAAATTAAGAGGACACCAGTTAATCCTTGTGGTTTAGCTGAAAATAGAGTGTCCCGTACAATAATAGCAGCAAATATAAAAAGCACATGATATCAATAACTATAAACAAGCTTAAATTGAAGTGCAAGAAACAAACCAAGATGCCATTTCTTCAAGAGCAAACAGCACACCACCAACTGGAGCACGAAATGCAGCAGCAATTCCAGCAGCTGATCCGCATGTTACAAGATCTCGTCGATCCCGATCATTTTTGAAATAACGTAACAATTTCCATGTCAATCCATATTTTTTAGATCCACCCTGACCCAGCAATGATGCAATACACGCACCAGTATGCACCATGGGCCCTGCCTTTCCAACAAAAAGAGATGATGACACAGCGGAAATGCTTCCAATAATCTGCAAAATGAGCAAACATTCATGAATTCAAATATTATTTGGTTAAAACAAGTGTCAATATTAGTCGTAAGATATGTAGAAAAATTTATGCAATTCAATAGTTTGCAATAGACTTGAAATGCTCAACTTGATAAGAGTCAGGAAAAGAACTTGTCTGGCAATGCTAAAAAAAAACCCCACAGAAGAAAGAATGAAATCAATCATGCCTTAAAAGACATCTAATTTCTTAAAGGTAAATAACATCGACACAAATGAACAACAAAAGCGTCCTACCACAGCGGATACAAGAGGAAGAGGAAAATGTGGGTTGAGTGGCCAAGCATAATCTATACTGTTGCAGCACAAACTATAATCAATTCAAATATCAACTATATGCCCGCACTTGGAGTATCGTACATGGCCATACTTTAAGCATTAAATGATTGCATTCTAAACACCATGGCAGAAACCAGGAAGGTTAAAGGAAAAAGTATTAATATCTCTTCAATCAACTCATAAATAAAATATGCTGACATTTATCAAGTAAAAAAAATAAAAAAAGGAAAAACACATTAAAACACCAGAGAAATATGACCCCATTGGATTTAAAATGCTCAAAAAATAAGTTCAACAACAAACTGACCTTAATAAAACCTTGTCTGCCCATAAGCAAACAAATTAAGCATCAATGCCATTATCAAGGATGTAAAATGCTTTCAAAAAGGTCCTTGAATTTCATATATTAGGATTAGTCACATAATCCATGAAGTGAACACAGCTGAAAGAGTCAATAGATTAACAAAGAGAAAAATAGCCAACCACTTATCAAGTGAAATAAAAAAAGGTCATTACTCGTGCCTAACATGCTACCCCGTTAAGCATCACTATCACTTGTAGTATTATTATTAGACTCTAATACTTATCTTGACAACCAAAGTTCGCGGGGAAAGAATTCCAGGTGCATCCACACCATTCAAGTAAGCTTTCACTTCTGGTATACCACAACCAGCAGCAGCTGGAGCTATAAAAGCCGTAATTATGGAAGCAAAAAGGGTAAGAAATAAATTAGAAATTGAGAACACTGTTAGAATTAATTTTATATTGATAAAATTAATCCTCTAATTAATCATAAGTATGGGCTAAATATATTTAAATATTAAATATGTATTGCAGTCAAATTAAAATAGTCAATTAAAGTTTTGATTAAATTATGATTATTGACTATTGAGGTGTCCTACTCGTAATAGGATTATAAGTGTAGAGACCGATAAGAATTTCTGTTTTGTTGAAAGACCAAAATAGAAATTAATCATCATCATCAGTTATAAATAAGGTCGTGGTCTCCAGGGGAACATAATAATTTTTGAGAGAACATTACGTTCTTTCAGTAGTGCTTCCGCTAAACTTAAAGTGTGTATCCCCTGGAATGCGACAAACTCCAAAATCGTCTTCAGCTTCAACATACGATTATGTCAGGTATGCAATTTAGCCCTTTGCAATTTAATTTGAATAATCTAGTGATCTATGCATATTTTAGGTTTTAGGAAAATCAGGTTTTCTTCCCCTTTCAATTGGTATCAGAGACCTATGCTAGGTTGCTAGATTTTCCAATTAAATTCCGGTATTAATTATTGTTTTAATTCTAGAAAATTAATTCGGTGATTGTAATTTTCGAGAATTAATTTGGAATCGAAATTAGTAATCTGAAATCAATTTTGGTTTGATTTATTTTTTTGATTAAATTACTGAGATTATTTAATTAATTCTAAAAAAAATCAAATTTTTGGACTTGAATTTTGGGTTTCTGATTTTTTTTTGGAATTAATTAATTTAGTTAATTAATTATTTTAATTAATTAATTAAAAAAAAGGAAAAGTTTGAAACTGTTCTTCGAAAAACAGTTTTGAAAAAATTGGGTTTTTTGGTTTTTTGGTTGATTTCTGTGTGTTTGGTCGGATTGTTGACCGGAAGTGGCGTTAGGGAGGGTGTATGCCCTCGTTTGGTGGCTACCGACGGTGGAGAACAGGGCTTTTCGGTCCGTCGACGTTAGTTTTTTAGGTTCTCCGATCGCGACTTAGTTCGCGATTTTCCGGCCAATCCTTGTCGATCGTCGGTGATTATGGTGGCTGAAGGTGGTACGATCATCAGACGACCCTCTGGAGGTCGTTATTGGCCACGGAAGGCGGCTAGAAAGGCTGGATGAGGAGGGTCAGTTGATCGGCAGCCATGGGAGGTTCTGGATCTTCTTCATGAGGAAGAAGATGGCTTTTTTCAATCCAGTCCTCGATTTTTTTTTTATTCCAGTCCACGATTGTTTTGTTGTCTCGTTTTAGTCCCTCTTAAAGTGACGCCGTTTTGATCAAAATGTTTAGTTTTAGTATATGTTGGGTTTTTCGTTCGTTTGGGCTTGGGCTTGATTGGGTTAATTCAATTTAATCCTCAAATTGTTTAAACAATACTATTTTGACCCAGAACGTTTTGTTTAATTTGGTTTCCACCCACAAAACTTTAAATATATTCCAATTTAGCCCAAATTCTGTGATAAATTCTATTTTGACCTCAAAAAATTTCTGGTTTTATTATTTTTATCCAGAATTTATTTATTTATTTATTTTAATTAATTAAAGTTTATTGCAATATTTAATTGAGTTTAAATTTAAATATTGCAATCAATTAAGAATTACAGTTCAATTAAAGTTTAATTTTATATTTATATTAAATTTTAATTGAGAATTTATTAAATTGAGTTTAAATTTTGGTATTTCAGTCCTGATTGTGTCTAATATTTTTAATAATAAATTAATTGAAGCAAAAAGTTATCAAAGTGACCTTTATTGTGTAAATTAATTTATTTGATATATTAGACAAGTGTATTAAAATTCATTGCGGGTAGTATACCGGCCCAAATGAAGGTTGCTATCTGGCTGAATTGAGAATACATTGTGGTAATAAATATATGATAATTATTATGTGTTCATCCATGTGGATAATAAATCGGCCCAAAGGAAGGTTTATTATTTGACAGGACTGAATTGTCAATATTTGATTACTGCGTTGAGATACCAATTACAGTTAATATTTTATGTCCAAAGATAAAAATATTAATATTGTGTCCGGCATCTTGTTTCCAATATTTAAACTCTACTTTTGTGATTTGTTTCAATTTTTTGTGGATTGTGAGCTTATGTCATTTATTTATTATTTATTTTTTCTGAATTCAGCTAGCATGCTGTGTAATCCCAACTTTGTCCCTATGAATGAAAATATTGATAATAAGACTGCTGATAAGGGAAAATATTTAGTTTTAGTCTGTTCTGAAGTTAATTTAACTTCGGTACCTAGAAACACTTGGTGGATAGATTCTGGTGCTACTAGTCACATAAGTGTTTCAATGAAGGGTTGCCTAAATTACCGAAAGCCAACTGACAGTGAAAGATACGCTTATATGGAAACTGGCGAACCGGTAGAAGTAGAGGCGATAGGACATTTTAGATTGCGTTTAAGAACTGGAAATTTTTTGGATATAGTAGATATTTTTGTTATTCCGTCTTTTAGGCAGAATTTAATTTCTGTTTTCCATTTGGACAAATCTGGTTTTACTTGTTCATTTGGAAACAATAAAGTTACTTTATCTATGGATTCAAAAATTTTAGGTACTGGTTTCTTGTATGCACTTCATAATCTATATATATTAGATATCGATGCCTCTTATGATGAGACCCTGCAAGTTAGTACTATAGGTACCAAAAGGAAGCTGAATATAGATAACTCAACTGCTCTATGGCACAGACGTTTGGGTCACATATCCAAATCTAGAATAGAGCGTCTTGTGTCAAATGGTATCATAAATACACTTGATTTCACAGATTTGGACTCCTGTGTTGAGTGTATTAAAGGTAAACAGGCTAAACAAAAGAGATTAGGTGCCAACAGATCATCGAACGTCTTAGAATTGATACATACGGACATCTGCGGTCCATTCCCTACAGCAACAAGGAATGACCAAAGATACTTTATATCATTCATAGACAATTACTCACGTTACGAGTACCTATATCTCATTCATGAGAAATCTGAGTCTCTGGACGTTTTCAAATCTTATAAGGCCGAAGTTGAAAATCAACTCGGAAAGAAGATTAAATCTGTTAGATCTGACCGTGGAGGTGAGTACTATGACAGATATGACGGTTCAGGTGAACAACGTCCAGGGCCATTTGCTATTTTCCTACAGAACTGTGGTATAGTCCCTCAATACACAATGCCTGGTACACCCAGCATGAATGGTGTATCTGAGAGACGTAACAGGACTCTTATGGATATGGTTAGAAGTATGATTAGTCATTCTTCTTTACCTGAGTCTCTGTGGGGAGAAGCATTAAAGACAGCAGTCTATCTTCTTAACAGAGTACCAACTAAAGCAGTTACAAAAACACCTTATGAGCTTTGGACTGGACGCAAGCCCAGTTTAAAGCACCTTCATGTTTGGGAATGTCCTGTTGAGGCTAGGCCTTATAGGCCTAATGAGATAAAATTGGACTCCAAAACTGTTAGTAGCTACTTTGTTGGTTATTCTGAGCGATCTCGGGGTTTTAAGTTTTATAATCCTACTTCTAGATCTATTTTTGAGACGGGAATTGCAACATTCTTTGAGGATGTTGAGTTTGGGGGGAGAAATAAGGTTAGAAACATTGTCTTTGAGGAGGGATCGAGTCAGGAACACTCAGTGTCGATTCCTATCTTTGTTCCTGGGACTGTTCAGGTTCCTAGAAATGTTAATATCCCATAAGCAATTCCGGATCCAATACAAGACAATGTTGATCAACTTCCCCATCAGGATGAAGAAGTTGTTCTTCCTCAAGTACAAGCTCAACAACCTCAAGAATTTGAGCCAGAACCTGTGCCTTTAAGAAGGTCCACTAGAGAGAGAAGAAATGCTATTCCGGATGACTATGTAATATATCTTCAGGAACATGAGGACACTGTAGACATGGTGGAAGATGATCCTATCAACTTTCATCATGCCATGCAGGATTCCAACTCTCAGAAGTGGATTGAGGCAATGGGTGAAGAATTTAAGTCAATGCAAGATAATCAAGTTTGGGATCTTGTTCCATTACCTGAAGGAAAGAAACCCATTGGTTGCAAATGGATATTTAAAACCAAGAGAGATTCTAAAGGTAATGTGGAAAGATATAAGGCTCGTCTTGTAGCTAAAGGCTTCACTCAGAAAGAGGGGATTGACTATAAAGAGAACTTCTCTCCGGTTTCATAGAAGGACTCTTTTAGGACAATCATGGCTCTAGTTGCACATTTTAATCTTGAGTTATATCAAATGGATGTGAAGACTACGTTTCTCAATGGAGACATTGATGAAACCATCTATATGGTGCAGCTAGAAAACTTTGTGTCTGGAGACCCAAAGTGACTGGTATGCAGATTAAAGAAATCCATTTATGGACTCAAGCAAGCTTCTCGTCAGTGGTACTTCAAGTTTCATGAAGTAGTTGTCTCTTTTGGTTTTGAGACAAATACTGTGGAAGATTGTGTGTATCACAAGTTCAGTGGGAGTAGGTTTATCTTTTTGGTCTTATATGTGGATGACATATTGCTTGCTACTAACTGTAAAGACTTGCTGCATGAGACCAAAGTCTTTCTCTCAAAACACTTTGAGATGAAAGATTTAGGTGAAGCTTCTTTTGTATTAGGGATTCAAATACATCGAGACCGTACTCGAGGTATTCTTGGATTATCACAAAAGGGCTATATTGAGAAAGTGCTCAAGAGATTTAGTATGTACAACAGTAGACCAATTGATACCCCAGTTACTAAAGGAGATAAATTCAGTCTTGATCAGTGTCCAAAGGGTGAACTTGAGATTCAGGAGATGCAGAAGATTCCTTATGCGTCAGCAGTTGGGAGTCTGATGTATGCTCAAGTTTGCACTCGTCCAGATATTTCATTCATAGTTGGCATGTTAGGGCGATATCTCAGCAATGATTATTGGAAAGCAGCCAAAAGAGTCTTGAGGTATCTTCAGAGAACTAAGGGACATATGCTCACATACAGACTGATCAAATCAGCTTGAGATCATTGGGTATACTGATTCTGATTTCGCGGGATGCCAAGACAGTCGAAAATCCACATCAGGCTACATATATCTCTTGGCTGGCGGTGCTATTTCTTGGAAGAGTGTGAAACAAACTCTAGTAGCTACCTCCACCATGGAAGCAGAATTTGTAGC
Source organism: Garcia nutans (assembly GCA_947685225.1). Lineage (NCBI taxonomy): Eukaryota > Viridiplantae > Streptophyta > Magnoliopsida > Malpighiales > Euphorbiaceae > Garcia > Garcia nutans. The sequence goes on along the minus strand of CANTUV010000007.1, from coordinate 20,365,815 downwards.
AAGTTATGAGACATCCAATCAGACAATCTGGCTGAAGAACTTTGTTACAGGGCTGCGCATTGTGAATAGCATTGAAAGGCCATTAAAGTTATACTGTGATAATAACTCAGCGGTTTTATTTTCCAACAACAATAGAAGCTCTTCTCGATCGAGACATATTGGGATAAAGTTTCTGGCTGTGAGGGAGAGAGTACAGAGTGGACATATATCCATAGAGCATATTGGAATGAACTCCATGATTGCGGATCCGCTCACTAAGGCTGTGATACCGAAAGTTTTTCATGAGCACACTGCTCATATGGGTGTCACATTATTTGAGACTATTTAGTTTCAGTGGGAGTTTGTTCATTATGGTTAAATTATATTTGTGTATACTCTGTTTTGTAATGGATATATTATGTTATTAATACTCAGTTTCTGCAGAAAATAAAGTATTTATTTTGTTATACTCTGTATTATTATTGATTGATCTCACTAAAGTATGACCAGTTGGAAACATGCATGATTAGATCACATTACATGTAGTTTCCATGCTACACTCCTATTATTGATCTATGTCATTTGAGAGTATTGGTAATGTGATTGATGGTGGTTTGAGTCATGATGAATGTGGCAACTAGCCCTTCAGTCCTTTATCGATATAATCAATGGACGAGATTGTTTGAGGCACCTTCAGTATGACTGCTTTTATGAGCTTATTAAGATATATACATTTATATTTAATATATGTTAGTCCAAGTGGGAGATTGTTAGAATTAATTTTATATTGATAAAATTAATCCTCTAATTAATCATAAGTATGAGCTAAATATATTTAAATATTAAATATGTATTGCAGTCAAATTAAAATAGTCAATTAAAGTTTTGATCAAATTAGGATTGTTGACTATTGAGGTGTCCTACTCGTAATAGGATTATAAGTGTAGAGACCGATAAGAATTTCTGTTTTGTTGAAGGACCAAAATAGAAATTAATCATCATCATCAGTTATAAATAAGGGGTCGTGGTCTCCAGGGGAACATAATAATTTTTAAGAGAACATTACGTTCTTTCAGTAGTGCTTCCGCTAAACTTAAAGTGTGTATCCCCTGGAAAGCGACAAACTCCAAAATCATCTTCAGCTTCAACATACGATGATGTCAGATATGCAATTTAGCCCTTTGCAATTTAATTTAAATAATCCAGTGATCTATGCATATTTTAAATTTTAGAGGAATCGAGTTTTCTCCCCTTTCAAACACAAAAAAAGCCATACCATACCTGCAAAAAAATAAAATCATTAGAAAAATTTTCAATTATCTGCTTAATTCAAACAAAGTCAAAGCAGCTAAAAACACAACTTTAATTCAATTTCCAGGAAACCAAACATATCCCAAAATCCAGATCAGATTAAGAACCCAAAAAAATAAAAATAAGTAAAAATAAATACATTGCCGCATACCTATTATAAAGCATCATATTGGAAGTTATAACAAACTTGATTCCAGCAATATTGTCAACAGCAAGATTGTTAAAAAATCCAAGAAGACTCACAATGAGTGCAATTAAGAAACAGAGCGACCATTTCATAAGCAAATATTCAAAAATCTGGATCCTCCCCCGAGTTCTCCAATCTTGCTTAAAGAAATCATTCTCCGCAATCCTACAATAAACAAATAGAACAAAACAAAACAAGAACCGATTCGAATTATTTCAAACTCAAAATTCATATATTTTGTAGAATGGATGAGAAAAAAAAAAAACAGATTGATTACTCGTAATCAAGACTTTCAATAGGGCAGACATTGGCTCCAACAATAGCAACTTGAGAGGTAGATCTAGGGAGGAGAGATCGTGAAGATGTGAGTAAAGAAGCTGTTACAGATTTTCGGTCCAAACCTCCATTAACGGGATTTTCAGACATAGTTGCTTTTTTTTCTCTTGAAAATTAAATCTTTTTCAATTTTTACAGAAAATACTATATGTAAGAGAGGGATTTTGGAGTTGTAGTAGAAGAAAGGTCTCCGTGACAGAGTTTGAGTTCTGGTTTTGGTGGAACAAGTGTGTGTAATGAAAGAGTACGGCCCAAATCTACACGAAGCTTCAGTGGACTTTCTTTTCTATTATTTTCTTTCTTGAATTGTTCTTTTTATTTTTATTTTTCTTTTTTTAAGTATAAATAAATAAAAATAATAAATTTTTTTAGTTGGAAAAACCCAAAAAAAAATTAGTGAAGATTGATATAGATAATGTTAAAATGAGATTAAATTAATAATTTTTTTATTTTATACCAATTTATATGTTAAATTTAATATCAAATAATAATAAATTGAATTAGTTAACTCAATTATTGACAGCATTTTCTTTTGAAAATTTAAAAGATATATAAATATGTACCTTCATATCTTGTGAGAAAATTATTATTATTATTATTATTATTATTATATGACATTTATTTTTTTTTTTTAAAAAAAAGTTAAGTTCAGAAGCACTTTCAATAACATTTAATTTGATAAATTACATTTAATAAATGATTTATAATTAATTCGCATACAACCTCATGATTTAATGCAAATTGCTTATAACTAATAATAATTAAAATTTAAAGGGAAATTATATCAGTATCTCCAATTTTTTAATATAAATGATTATTATTATATTTAAAATTAGGTATAAGTAAAATTAATATAATTGTAAGTTCTAAATCAAAATCAATTTGACCTTTCACCTTTTTTTTTCCTTCCTTTTAATAATTAGATTTTTCCGATCCTCTTTATATTTAATTATTATTCACTCGTCCTAATTGTCACTTACCTTTGATCAGGTTTATAATTTGTTTCTTACAGCCCAAATTATTGTTATGTCGGTCTCGTGGGGACGCCCCCACTTAAAACATGCAATTGCTGGCCTTTAATTTTTTTTTTTTTAAATCATTTTCAATCAGAAAAAATTTATATATTTTATCAGATCATTAATATTCCAATTCCGTTTAACATTTTATCCTTTATTTTATATTAAATCATGAACTTAATAATTAATTTGATATTATTGATTATTAAAAAATGCAATTTAATTTAATAACGTTAGTAATTTCAAGTCACGTTACTAAAAAGCCAAGAAAAAGACAAAAAAAAAAATTAAATTCCTTCTCACGCAACTCCGACTGCAATTTTACTAAAATATCTTCATTTCTATAATATTTATTTTGTTTTCTTCTTTATTTATATCCACTTTGAAGATATTAAAAAAAATAAAGTTATAAAAATTTTATTTTTTTTGCTTGTGAGAATAATGATAGTTGTCGCCAACATTTTATAAAATTTATATTATTATATCAATTAACTTAATTAAAATTTAATTAGGCCAAAATCAATTTTTATAAATTCATTAGATATAGTTTTACTTTTCACAATTTATGCATATTCTAATGTATTTTTAATAAACCAAAATATGAATAAATTTTAAAACACTAAAATAGCATATTAATATTTGAAAAAAAAAACTTGAATTCAATAAATTTTCATTATTTGCTATTGAATAAACTCATGTTTATCAAAATTAAATTTTTGTTAAAATACAAGATAAACACATTTCATATTTGATATAATGTCACGATCTGAATTTGAGGGTGTGTGATCATTATTAAGTCAATTTGATTAAATATTAATTGATAAGAAAACATACTGTGATAGTTGTAATCGTTACAAAAACTAGGGTTATAAGCCCATCAATCAACTTAATGAATGATTTTCATTAATATATAAACTTGTTATGTACATGCCAAATATATAACAAATCATGTAACCAATCAATGATAGAATTAGTCTACAATAACTGCATTAAATCTCAAAGTAGAGAACGGATCCTCTTATTTAGCTCTCTAAGTGCAAATATTGTTTCTTAGAATCCAGTTTATAAAATTATGTTGTCACACCTATAATCAAGCAGCATTAAGCGATGAACAAGCGCTTGATATCATATCAATCATAAGCTTACTTTATTTCAAACTTATCTCAATAATAAAATTCATATCACAATCCTATTATGTCATATCAATCTCATCCAGCAACCACACAATATGCAAATCATCACATAATGTATAACACGTACAAGCAAATGTCAGAATGTTATGCATATTTCATAATGCATACCTATATATACATATATAAACATAAGATAAATGCAAATGTCTAAAAATGAGAAATATATATTGAAAAGTATAACTCACAAATTTGACCAAATTCAAACAACTCTTATCAAAGCATCAGTCATTTGATAATTTGGAAGAAGCATAACACTAATATTAGACAATAACGAGAAATATCTGAACAACTCAACCACTCTAAAGATTTTATAGAGTTTTCACTAAAATTAGGACATTTTCTCCTAAAACAAAATAAGAAACGAGCACTTTTAAATAGCAGGCAATAGCCAACATCAATGTCAATTTCCCTTTTAGGACTTCAAACTCAATAAACAATTCATGGTCACAAATCAAATTAAGTACCATGAAATATCAAAATGATCCTTTAATTTCTTTAAATATCTCATTTCTCAATAAAATTCAAAATTTATTGAAATATCATTCATTAATTTCATGTACTCAAACATAACTCAAAAAATGCACACTTCACAAAATTGGATTATATGAAACCAACTAGTTCAATCATAAATACTAAACAACGTAATTTCTCAGTAAAAAATACTCAAAAATAAAATCACCAAAATAAACGTAATGCAACAATAAACGATCGACTTGAAATCAACTCTCAATGTTACTATATACATATTTATTATCTCAATATAAAAATCGAACACAATTTTAGTTTTTGAAAATTTGACAACAAACTCATATATAGATATTTCAAACACCAGAAAAATAAATCGATAAAAAAGCATTCTCGGCTTACAAGAGTTGCAGTGTTGCAAACTAACTTTGGAATTGCAATGTATGCATGCAAGGAAGTATATTGGAATTTTGGAACTCTCGACGGTGTATAGGCCCACTTGTGAGTGATCCACTAACAATGCGTCGTCGCTAATGGTGGCAATTGGCGGTAAGGTATCCATTAAATGATAGACCGTGAATATACTAGTAGTGTAATCTCAATCTCCTTAGTTTTGCTAGGAAGCACAATAAAAGGCACGACAATCAAAAACCACTTTTCATGATTTCAACGGCTACCGTCGTCTTCACTAGTCGTGGTTAGTGTCAAAATACTCTTTGGGTTGATAACTTCAAAATGGCAATCCTAGAATGTGGTCAAAATTGGCCAAAATCATGGGTGAGAAGCTTTGATTGACGAGACATATCACATGCACTTCGTCTAACACATTCTCCATCGTCCCACAACGATTCTCGGCCAGACTAGTGGCACTGGAATCATTGATGCTAGCTACGAGATGGTGGTGGTGGTGATGTAGCAAGATAGCGACTAGAGGTGATAATGATGTCTGCAGAAACTCTATTCTCTCTCTTACGCCCACTCTCTTTGCTCTGACTGTTCTATTCATATATATATATATATATATATTAAAAATTAAAATATTTATATATCATATATTTATATAAAATTATTCAAAATTTGGGTTATTACATACACTTATATATATATTGTTAGAGATAGTGATTAATGAAGAGTTATAATGATTCAAAATAATTATTGAAGTGCCTATTTATGAAGAGTTATATTTATTCATGAATAATTGTATTTATTCATGAACAATTATAACTATCCAAGAATAGTTATGATCTATTGGTGAAAAATCATTTATATTCATAAAGAAAGATGACTATTCTTGAATAGTTGTGTCTATTTAAGACACTCATTCAACAATTATAAATAGCTAACTCATTTCATAATCAAACACATCTTCAGTTTCTCTTCAAATCCTCTAGCAATAAAAATTCTTTGTGTTATGCTGTGAAATTTGAGAATTGTTATCTTAAATTTCTATTTTGGCTTTGGAAAATCCTAGAGGAATACTGCTATTAAAATCCAGTAGCAACACATAGGGGGGAGGGCAATAATTTCTTAAGGATAGTGAACACACTATCAAAGCCATTTATTTCTATTCTATAAAATAATATTTTCTAACAATCTTAAGGAATTATTCTGAAGAGTGTTAACTGTATGAAGTGCACCGTTTAGCATAAAACACATCATTTTTATTAATGTAAATAGTAGTATTTGTAAAGGTAGGTGTTAGCAGCTAGTTTGTTAGAGTTTGTTAAAAGTATATCTAGTTTGTTAGAGTAGATCGCGCTTCTTCTAGAGGCTATTAGGTATATATAATTGTTGTAATCTTTTTATTTAGATATGATATTTTTGGCTATCTTTCTTCCTCTGTGGCTTTGTTCATGGTATCAGAGAAATGGATGATTGATTTCCATTTTTTCTATTTTGTTCTTGGAAACTTATTGTGATAATTGTAGTTTTTGTTCATTCTCTCATTATTAAACATGAGTGAAGGTACTGAAAGCCAAGTTCATTTAAAGGCAAAAACTAGAGTAGTTAAACATGGTGATCCTTTCCAATTACAATCCTCAGATAATCCTTGAATGATACTTGTATCGAATTTACTGGATGGTAACAATTACCTTACTTGGAGTTGATCAATGTGAATAGCTTTGAAGGCGAAGAACAAATTAAGTTTTATTGAAGGAGAAAAAGAGATACCAAATGAAGATTCAGCCTAGTATGAGAAGTGTAGTCGATTTGATTCCATGGTTACTTCATGGATCTTGAATGAGATGAAGAAAGAAATTGCAGAAGCATTTATTTACACGGCTTCAGCAAAGGAGCTTTGGCAGGAACTTGAAGAAAATTACAGTGAGTGCAAAGGACCAAAGATTTTTCAGTTGCAGAAAGAGATTATTTCTGTAAAATAAGGTAATATGTCAGTTAATGTCTATTATAAAATATTGAAGAAGTTATGGGATGAGTTGAATTGTTTGAATCCTTATGTGCATTGTACGTGTGGCAAATGCGAATGTGGATCTGCAAAGATGATAGAAGAAACATCTTCTTTGAACAAATTAATGCAGTTTTTGATGGGCCTAAATGAGAGCTTTGATATTGTACACAATCAAATACTAATGCTTGATCCTTTGCCATCTATAAGTAAGGCATACTCGTTGGTTCTTAGAGTTGAGAGATAGAGGCTTATTCATATAGCAGATGGAGATATTGCTGAAGGAGCTATAATGTTGGCAAAATTGTCAAAATATGGTAAACCAAAATTTGGAGGATATATGAATAGGAGTGTGAGCCGGAATTTTCGCCCCACTCTCATGTGGAATGGTTTTTGCGACTTCGGCACTGATAGGCTCAGGGCCTTTAGAAAACACGGGCCTAAATCTAGAAAAAATGGAGTTACCACCCGGATGGGCTGGAAAAAAAGAAAGGGGTGGATGACTCTATTTCTAAGGAATCTTTAACGCCCTAATGGGTTCGGAAAGTTGGGTACATATGGGGAAGGTGAGAATGACCCAGTACCCCCATAATGCCCGGTTCATTGGAACCGGCCTCCTTTTAAGGTATAAATATTATTCAATTCTTAAATATTATAATGATATCCATAATACATACAATTATCAAAAGAAATAATACCCATCACTTTATTAAAATGAAATAAGCAAAAAAGGCATCCATCCATAAATGGAAACATGCTTTTTACAATGTCGAATGTTCAAGAATAAAATAAATAAGATAGGGCACCCACCATTTGGTGAAAATATGCCCTTTACATTAATCCAAAATTTAAATAAATAAAATTATATTAAACATAATAAATGAGGTATTCACAAAGTGAAAACATACCTCTTACATCTTTAAAACTTAAATATTTAACCAAACTAAATTATTCAATCATTCACCATAAGCAAAATAAAAACAAATCACTCATAAAAGTAAAACATTAATAAATCATCCATTCAAAACATAAAATGATCACATCTAAGTTTTAAACCTAAATAAAGCAATAACTATACAACTTTAGGGTCTACATTTACGGTTTTAGAACTTTTATGACTAAATTAGGGCTTTTAGGATGAAAATTAGGATTTTAGGTTTAAAGGATGAAAAATGGGGTTTTTAGAGTTTAGAAAAATAAGATTAGGGTTTTTAATTTAAAAACTAGGGTTTTTAGATAAAATGGAGTTTTTAGGGTTTAGGAAATTAGGGTTTTGGAATTTGTAAGACTAGTTTTGAAATTTTGGAAAGAAATTTAGGGTTTGAAAAATTTGAAAAAATAAGGTAGGGTTTGGAAAAGTTTTAGTTACTGTAAAAATTTTTGTGCTAGTTAAATAAATAGTTTTGGATAAATATTTATATGGGATATGGCTTACTGGACATGTTACGCTAATGAATGTGAATAGATGAACCTGAATTGAATATATATAAGTTATTGAAATTATTATGCTACTAGATAAAAGAGTATTTTTAATTTAGTGATTATTATTAGGGTCTTATGCAAAAAACACAACTTTGAATTAACTAGCTATTGGTTTTAATCGTCAATCAATCTTCAATGTTTAAAGAAAAAAAGAAAGAAACATAGCCAGTGTATGTTTAAAGTGAATAGAGTTTTTAAGAAAGCAGAACATGCATTCGTTGGTTCCTCCAATATCAATATGTTACTACTTGATCTTGGACAAATTCAAGCAAACTTGAGACAATCTTTTACTGCCTCTTTGGTTGCTCTCTTTGATTTGTCTTGATTATTTTTTTAAATTCTGTATTGCTCCTTGTTGTTGTTATTTGTTCTCTTCTCTCCCTTTAATCGTATATTTATAAATAGACATCAATACTTCCCCCTTAAACCTAAATTCCTCAATCCGAGTTGTAAACAAATTACTGCGTGATTAAGAAATAAAATTGCTCGGTCAAAATACTTTTAGGACTCGAATTAGTCAAATTAGAGGTCAAAGTTGACATGAAGCCTTCCTCATATCGATTTGGGCTGACCAAATCGACATGAGCTTTGCCTCATATCGATTTGGCATGCTCAAATCGGTATGAGGCAATGCCCAAATCGATATGAGGCAATGCACATATCGATTTGGCTCTCCCAAATTGATATGAGGCAATGCCCATATCGATTTGGGCCATATCAATTTGGCTCTCCCAAATCGATATGGGCTAGCCTCATATCGATTTGGGAGGTCCAAAATTATATCAGCCAAGACTAACATTGAATTGAACAAACTCGACTCAAACCGATCCAAAAAATAATTAATTTTTCAACACTGACTTTTTTGCAATTTTAATATGGAATTTATAAAATTAGACCAGTTGAATTCTAATCTTTAAAATTAGGTTTAAGAACTTTAAAATTATAATGGACTAAGATAAGCTTTTTAAATTTAAACGGGTCAAAATTTAAGAGTCTATAGTTTGCCCCCCTGCTTGAGCGATATAAGACTTTAATAGAAGAGAGTAAAAACAACATGACTTTTCAACTGATTTAGAACAAGAATGGATTCTGGATCCGAGGTTGGATTGAGTTCTAGAGTAAAAAATGATTTAGGTTCTGGACCTAAATTGGTTTAGGTTCTAGACTCAGATTGAGTTTTGGACTCGAAAAAGATTTGGGTTCTTGACACGAGTTGGTTTGGGCTCTGGATCTGGATTGAGTTTTGGACTTAAAAAAAAATTTAGGTTCTAAACTCGAAAAAATGATTTGGGTTTTAGACCTGCGTTAGTTTGGGTTCTGGACTCGGATTGAGTTCTAGACTCCAAAAAATTATTTGGATTCTGGACCTGAGTTTTATTGGATTCTGGACCCAAATTGGATTGGTTGGGTTCTAAACCTGAAACTATATTAGTTGGGTTCTGGACCCGAAACTGGATTGGTTGGGTTCTGGATCCTAATTTGGTTGGGTTCTGGACCTGAAACACCTGCAAAAATTAATTGCAGTTAGTAAAATATTTTATAAAAAATTTGGCTATTTTTTACTATATATGGATACCTATATACTCTTGCTTCCTATGTGAAAAAAATATTAATGAGTACAAAAAATATTTTTTAGACATACAATAATTTAGACCTAAAATAAATATCAATATTCTGTTAACATGTGATGAATTTTTGGTGAAATGGATGAGGCAATTATTTCTGAATTGATTTCCCTTTGTTCTTTTCTTTTCTTTTCTTTCACTTCATGCTTTTCTTTGCTTTGCTTTTCTTTTACTCTATGCTTTTTTATTTAATTTTTCGCTTACTTGATACTTGCCTTAGATTCCCTATATAAATGCACGTTTCCTTTGTACTTTTCATTCACAACATCAAAATTTCCTTTCCCTTTGCATTTTTCATTCACAGCACCAAAATTTCTTCATCTTCAACACTCTAAATTTTTGAAAGCATTACCTCTTCATGGCTGCTAATCAACATTCCTCAAGGTTTGGGACACGATCAAACAATGAGTTGCTTACTTACCTTTTTAATAATAGGGTTGAGCAAGTTCCACTATTACCCGGGATATATCTTCACTGTAGTTCCAAAGAAAAAACGTAGATAAACATCATTTTACTGCAATTTAAATACTTATTCACATAAAATTTTATCAGTATAATTTAATTATAAATGTTATTGTGCGAAAATATGTATGAAAATTTATATAGCAAAATTAATAAATATTATTGTTCAAGAATATGCATAAAAATTGATGTAGCAAAATTGGTAAAAATTATTGCGCAAAAATATGCATAAAAATTGATGTAGCAAAATTGGTAAAAATTATTGTGCAAAAATATGCATAAAAATTGATGTAGCAAAATTGGTAAAAATTATTGTGCAAAAATATGCATAAAAATTGATGTAGCAAAATTGGTAAAAATTATTGTGCAAAAATAGGAATAAAAATTGATGCAGCAAAATTTATAGAAATTAATAAGAGAATGGGAGGCATAAATGTAATTAACATGTAGAAAAGAACTATATGTGCACTTACCTTGACTTACCTATGTTTGGATAGCATGACAGTTGTGACATTCATAGCGGTGAAAACATCCATAAAGCCCGTAAGTGGTATAATCGAGCCTTACCTGCGGTAAAAAGAATGGTTCGAGAAAGCGGGTTTGAAGACTTTGTTTTACAGTTACCATCCCGAGGATATCAAATTGATAGGAGGATATCAAAGCACTTGCTGAGCGATGGATGGATACTACCCATACTTTTCACCTGCCCATCAGAGAGATGACCATACGTCTAGTTGATTTTGCTGCCCTAACAGACGCCTGATACCGCGAGATTCCATCCCTTTAACTAGCAATATTTTAACCCGTGAGGAATTCATCAATTGACTAGTGTTAGGCCCCATTATAGAGGATCTTACAAAATAAAATATGAGCCTATTTGAGAATATTAGATGAGGTATACTCGACCTGTGAAAAATGAAAGAGCTGAGCAATATACTTGGGGGTTTCTGTTATATCTATTAGGGGTGACCATATTGGGTAGCACTGAGTTTGTCATCCATTTATCGATGTACCAACTTATGCATGGGGAGAAGCCGGTCTCGCATGCCTTTATCATGGTTTTGATGCAATTTACAGGAATAGAAAATCCTTTACCGGCTTTATGATTGTCTGGTCTATCATCATGTTCCATAATGATATATGCTTGTATGTATGCGTGAAAATGTATGTACTTATCTTTTTCTTATTTGACTCATAGTGGATGCTCGAAGAGCAAAAGAAAAACCTGCAGTAAAAGTTAGTAGCCAATCATCAACATGCTGCCCATTTTGAAGGATTATACCATCTGGAGGCACAAAACTTCCAGGTTTTTCGATTTCAAGGTATGAGGGATCCGCATGCTTCTTCTTTGAGAAGGCTCTAGATTGATGACCGTGGTGCACCTCCTACATTTTCAAGTTATGACTATTACAGAATCGACTCTCAGGGTAATAGAGGTTCAGGTGCTTCCTCTTCGGGTGGACTTTAGACATATGATATGCCTCCTCCTCCAACAAGCGATGATTTTTTCAGGGCTTTGTTTGATTATGGACTGCCTCCCCCTTCTCAGTAAAAGAAAATGTATTGACCAGTCATGTAAAATAAATAAAAAGTATTTACTTTTGCAACTTGGATTTTTTTAAAAATCAAATATTGGCTTCGTCAAATTAGTGTTGATATACCTCAAGGCTTGGTCTTTTTAAATTAACATATCTATAGCATCATAACCCTAGTTATCGTACTAAACTTGAAAATTAATTCTATTTGAATAAGAGCCATTGCACTTCAGATAGGCACATACATATTACTTAGGCCAAAAGGTATCATTGAGTTTATATAATGCTATCTCATATGCATGCTTATTCTAAAAATCTCCGCTAATAGACTCTATCTAACAAAAAGAGATCAATAGATCTTTAATGGGCTTGAAATGGGGTCTATAATGGACACAGGTTAAATGAAAGCTATTTTTAGATTGGAGCTGATATGACACTATTGACAAATCTTCTCACTAAAAATTTCTTATTGGAACCTTAGACAGTTGGAAGCATGAAAAGATAGAACTTTGAACATTGTTTTCTTGACATGAATCTGTATCTTGATTAGGATAGTCTTTGCCTTTGTAAAAGGCTTGAGACTCTTATTCTTTTCTTTTTCTCTCTCTCTTTTCTTCTTTTGGCATTTCATCATTTTGTCTTTTTTCTCTGTAGGGCTATCAAGTACAGGACTTTTAAGAATTAGATGGTTTTTCTCCTATCTCTCTGATTTTGGTTGAGCCTCTGATTGGGTTGGACAAATTCAAGTCAAACTATCCTTGTGAACTAAGTGGAAGTCTTCCGCTACTTTAGGTAAAAGAGAAATCGGTTGGTTTTCTGAACTACCTTTTTGGGTTTTATTTGTCTTTCCTTTTTTTTTTCTCCTTCTTTTCCTTTTTTTTAGGTTCTAGCTCTAAAAGAGCTGTCTTATTTGTAAAAACTTATGTTTCTAATAATGGATGAGTAGAGTGACATAAATCTGCTTCAGTCCTGACTTTATCTCAATAAGTCTGTGATATTAGATCTAATTTAGGTGTCCTTTAGCTATCCCCATAGTCTTCGTTGTACATCCTTTTTTTTATCTTCTTTCTTTTTAGTAACTCAATGATCATTAGACTTGTCATGAGTCTCACAAAAGATCAAGATAGGTTATTGGGTTTACAAGCCAATGAAAAATAAGCTAAAATCTTATGAAGGCTGAAAGGGACATCTAGAGATTGATGTCAATAGGGTTGATATTAGTTGTTGGCTCATTAAATAATGCATATATCATCTCTTTCTTAAATAGAAAGAGTTCAATTTCACCTTGAGAGTTCGTCGAAGTATGTTCTAAGATTGACTAGGGCCTAGATACTCGTAATAACACAGGAGCTCTCTCTAAGTAAGCATATATAGTTTCACTCTATAGAATGATTCCCTCACCTAGTAAAGTCATTCAAACTATGATCATAGATACACTAATTTTTATAATTATCAAGCTAAATTTATCATTGATTGAGCACCAAAATGTCAAAAACCAACAAATTATAAATGCAACAAAAGTAATTTATTTAAACTATCTTAATTTAAAAAAATAATTGTTCCAATTAAGTACTAATGAAAGCAAAATAAAATGAGCAACACTTTCAGCTAAGGGAGGTTTGTTGAATGAAATTTCTCCTTACTTTACATCTTTAATACTCCCATCTTCAAAGGAGGATAAGATAGAATTTTCCTCCAATCCTCCTCCTACCATGAAGGTTGCTGGTGGTGGCACTCTACTGAACCTAGGCAAAGGATTATCCTTTGTGTTGGGCTTATCAGGTTCAGGTAACTTTTTACTATCATTTAAATTTTGAATTTCATGCCTCAACCGCATACATTTGTCTATCTCATGCCCTTGCATTTGATGAAACTGATAGAAAGTCTTCACATAATAATTGGGTGGTAGAGGATTTAACAATGGTCGAGGAGTCAAGGGTTGTAACAGTCCCTTCTTTTCTAGCTTATTGAGAAACCAGGACAGTGGCTTTCCCAATTTCAAAAATTGCCTCCTACCTCCTTGTCCAGTTGCATTAACATCAACTGCCTTTTATGTGCTTTGATTGCCGGACTGGTAGTTCCCTTTCTCATTTCTTCTTGCAGATAAATGGTTCTTCTCTCTTTCCCATTCTTGTATTTGCAAGTCAGCTTGAAGGAGATCCTTAAAATCTCTAATAAAGGTATGAGACATCCTTTCATGAAAATTAGGTAGCACCCCTCTCATAATCATCCTAATATGATCTGATTCATCAGACCTTTTCTTGAGCAATGCAGCTTTATTTCTCCACCTTTTTACATAGTCAACAAAGTTCTCAATTTGTTTTTGCCTAATTGACTCAACTTCCATTAAAGTAACCTCCAACTTGGCATTATACCCATACTGTTGGATGAAGGCTTTATATAGTACATCCCAGTTCTTTTGAATACCATCCTCTAAGGTATTGAACCAATTTTGGACAACAGGGTCCAACAAAAGCATGAAGTACCTTAGAGTTTAAGCCTTAGTAGCTCGGGCAAACTTCATAACAGTGATGTATTGCTTCACATGGAGATGAGGATTCCCAGTTCCATTAAACTTGGCAAAGGAGGGCATCTTGAATTTGTATGGGACTTCCTCATCTTATTCAAACAACTTGTCCACCTTCGACATCTCTTCAGTTTTCAGCTTCTTTTCAAAATTTTTTTTTCAAATTGGCAACCAGGTTCTCAATATATGAAGTTTCAGTCTTTTCCATGGTTGATCTTTCCATAATCTTCGGCTTTTTCTTCTTATCTTGAGGATCTTGGAAGTATTGAGCCCTGTCACATCTGCCCACCGCATTTATGCATAATAGTCACGTGCACAGTGAGAGAAGGGGAAAGGAGAAGATAATTCCTGACAACGGCCCCAGATAAGGCTATAGGATAAATGGGACCTAATTGAAGAAAAATGCAAAGTTTTAGGGAGGTGACTGAAATTTCAAAAAGTTTTGGGGAGGTGACTGTAATTTCCAAAAGTTGTACTGGATGTTCTTAATAGTGCACATAACAGATTCCAAAAATGGAGAGTAGAGAAAAATCAGGTCGCAACGACGTGTAACGGTTTTTCCAGGAAACGCCCCGTTAGAGAGAAACAAAGACATGTAGACTAGGGATATTTTTGGTCATTTTAATTAAAATTTATACATAAATTCAAAGTAGGAAATAAACACACGAGTGCTTAGAGGACGTCGAGGGGTTGAATATGAAACGATCGTCAGTAGAAACGGAGCCCGGGAAAAACCCGAGCAAAGAAAGGACTTAAAGGGAATTTTATAAAAAGTCGAGGGCTTATTGATAATTTTTCAAAATGACTTGGAAGCCTAAAATAGACCTTAAAAATAGAAAGTAGAGGTCACGAGGATCAAAACCATATGTAGTTTGCCTCGTGGAACTGTACGGTTTAAAAGTGACGATCGATTAATCGCCGGAGCGTAAAATGGGCCCGATTCCATGTGGGTACCATATGGATGACATGGAACAAATTGGGGTATCAAATGGGGGAGGGAAAAGTTGGAGGACTTAATTGGAAAGAAAAATATAAAAATCTTGTGATGGCCAATCATAATTAGCCATTTAGCCTTTATAAAAAGAAGAAAAGAAAAAGAGGTGGACAAATGGCCCTAAGGCATTTGTCCAACCCAAAAGTGAGCATCATTTCTCCTATATATATATCATAGTAAGAAGAACAAAACCTCTCTCTCTCACCTCCAAACCGTCGGCCACCATAGGAAAAACACCAAAGAAATTCCAAATTTTATCAAGTTTGATTCAAGTTCAAGGTGAGTTTTAAGGTTTTAAAGAATGTAGATTTCAATTCTAGTATCAATTTTAAGTATTTATATATCTATTGGAAGATTAGAAATTAGGGTTCTTATGGTAGATTTGGGAAAATTTTAAGTAGTGATGATATTGATTAATTAAATGAAAGAATCAAGGTTTCTAAGGTTTAATAAGATTAAATTAGGATTTAGTTTGAAAAGAAATGGAAGGGCAGTGTATGTTTTAAATTTCTAAGGTTTATATTTAAGGTTGTATTCTTGAATTTCTTGAAGGAGAAACAAAGATTAAGGAAGGAGAAGAAGGAAAAGCAAAGGGGAATTAAAAGAACAAGGTTTGGTACTTTACCATAAAAGAAATTTATTTTTCTTACAAACTTTGGTTTATGGAATTTTTGATGTTGATGCTTAAATGTATTGATTGAGTTTAAATTAAATGTTTGAGTTATGTTCTTGGTTTCTTATGGCAATTGAGTTGGTTAAATTTAATTTAAACCAAATGTTTTGAGAAAAATTTTGGCAAGTTGATTTGATGAACTTTCATTAGTTGATTTAAGTTAAACATGCAAAAGTTGTCAAAGGAAAGTGTTTGAATCTTCACTTTATTATTAATTTCAAAAGTTGTCAAAGGAAACCTATCCCATGTATTTCATATGTTTGGGCCGAAATGGTTCCAAAATGACAGATTTCTGGACTCTTTTTGTGGCAGCTGTTTGAGGTAGTAAATGAATGAATTTTTCAACGAAATTTTACGTGTAATTAGTCAACATATGAAATAAGTTTTCTGTAAAATTTCAGCCAAAAATAAGATCATTTACCTGGTCAAATGCATGACTGAAGTGGACTAAAATTTTGACGAAAACCCAGATTTTACTATTCATTTGGCGCTTGCCTTTTTGCGTTGCCTATTTTACGTGACGCGACACTATTCATTTAGTCAATTTGTGATCTTTTGAGGAATGCTTTGAAATGTTTGATATGTTTACTATGGATGTTAAATATGTGAAAAAGAGTAACGGTTTGACTAAAGAATGTGGTGCGAGGCATAAATGGCAAAGTGCAACGGAAATTAAAATAATTTCTCGAGTCATTCTAAAATGAAGTTTGAGACTTAAATTGAATCATTTTAACCTTATTGCTGTACTGGGTAGTTGGGAGTGGTAGATAAGGGTATGGTGCACTATACTAACTTATGCAGTACTGCTTGATATTGTGATTGAATTGTTATGATTTGAACTCAATGGTGAGGGCCATTGGGGCCAATGGTGAGGGCCATTGGTTATAACCAGGATGGTGAGGGCCATTCTTGTGATTTGATATTGGTGGTGAGGGCCACCTATGTTACAGTGGTGAGGGCCACTGCCTTATCGCTATGGTCCCCTATATTCCAGTAGAGCCAAAGTCTGGTTATTATTTTTTTTCTAAACTACGTAATGCAACATGAGTTTGAGTTATGGTTTTTACATTTGTTGAAAGCATATTTACACTGCATGTACAATAACTACTATTGGTTGATTATTGATTTAATTATTTCCTTTTATTTCAAATGCTTTCATGTTTTAACTATATTTTCATCAGTAAAGTACCCACTGAGCGACATTGCTCAGCGAGTGAAGTTTTTCTTGACTCGTAGGTTCGGAGCAGTAGCTATCCCTTGGGAAGCGACGACCAGACCCACAGCATCTCAGGATAGATCTCCTAGTTTCCATTATGAGTTAGCTAGTTGTGGCATGTATATGTATATATAAGATTGAGAATTACTATGTTATATTGTACATTAGTAGTATGTAATAATAATAAATCTCTACTTTATTTTGTATTAGAAGTGTGAACTCTTTTTGCAGGTTTGTAGTTGAGGGTATAAGGTGGATTCATTGGGAGTGTATTGAAACTGATTGCATTCGCATTGGTTTGTGTAAAAATGTTTTCAAAAATCAGAAAAACCAATTTTGTCGACACTTGGGACCCAATTTCTAGGCGAACCTCTAGCAAAATTTCTGTAAAATCGGAATGAAAATTTGACTAAGTAAAATTGGTAGCAATATTAGGTTAGTGTGGCGCCTCTACTCGGCTTACACAATTAGGCCGGGAAGGGGTGTTACAATTCTTGGTATCAGAGCTCCAGTTTAGTCGGTTCTGGGTAGTTAGTTGAACTAAACCCTAAATGTATGACACATAGGGTTAGGATAGGGGTTCTAATTATGTAACTATACATGTGTATAGTAGTATTAGTTATGTTATTCTAATTATAACAAGAGTAATTATGGGTGATCGAAATGATAGGATGAGGGAGCTGAGGATGGAAGTAGAGAGGCTAAAGCAGATAGTGCAGGAGCAAGATGAAACCATAGAAATTTTGGCAGATCGAAGTATACAGGATCGTGAAGACCTGAGATCAAAAGATGAGATGATCACCTCCTTGATAAGAGACGTCTAGATGTTAAAGGAGGAAAGGCTCAATCATAGAGTGGAGTTTGATAGTGCCTGTAGGAGCCTCGGGGTAGCACATAGAGAGATCCGTGCTTTGCAGGAGAGGGTCCAGGTGCTAGGCCAGTACTTACCTGGTGAAGCATCGCATGACCCAGAGTTTGACCCTGAGATAGAAGAGTATTTGTCTGACAGTGCCACCTCACCTAGGGCACCTACTCATTGAGCTTCGAGATGTGTTACTTTTTGGAGGTTCTTTGGGTTATGTACATAGGTGACATCGGGGTATTGTGTAAATATTGTATGGTAGTATTGACATGATGATATAGTAGTAAGGAGTCCTAAATTTTGGAATGTACATAAGGGTTTCCTAGTAATGTAAAAACTTTTGCTTGGAAATAAATAAAAGTTGTGTTGTATATGTGTTATTTAAGAGTTTTATCTTTATATACATGCCACCTAGGGTAATATAATGCTGTTGGTCTGGGTCGTTATTGATGATGGGATTGTATACGTTTTCCTCTATTCTTTAGATGTCGCAAGCAGCGCAACGTGATATAGAGGAGGAGGTCGAGTCTCAGGCCTCCCGAACTATAGAAACGCGGGTATCAGAGATACCTGCATCTGAGCAACCACCAGCTGATGCTCCTATTCCCAATGAGATGTTACAACAAATGGCTGCCGTATTACGGCAGATAGCCGGTGTTGCCCCCGGCACCACCACCAGCACCAGCACCCATACCAGTACCTGCTGTAGGAGGGGAAAGAAAACCCCCGATTGAAAAGATAAGAAAGTACGGGGCGAAGGAGTTTAGGGCCCGAAGGGACGATGATTCTTCTACAGCCGAATATTGGCTGGAAGGAATAGTACGAGCCTTAGATCAATTACAGTGTACACCAGAAGAGCGAGTGGTACGTGCTACTTCCTTATTAGTGGAAGAAGCATATATATGGTGGGACACAGTTCACCAACGAGTTCCACTGGAACAGAGGACATGAGATTTCTTTGTGAATGAGTTCAAGAGGAAGTTTATATCGGAGGCATACCTAGATGCCAATAAAAAGGAGTTCCTACACTTAAAGCAAGGTCGATTGACCGTTGCCGAATACGAGAGGAAATTTACCAGGCTGAGTAGGTATGCCAAGAAGACAATTGAAGACGAACATGATAGGTGTAAACAATTCCAGGATGGTTTGAATAATAAGATTAGGATGCAGCTAATTGCTGCTAATATCAAGGAATTTTCCGATATATGAAACAATTAGTCAAACACTTCCCTTTGACAACAATTAGGTTAGTGTGGCGCCTCTACTCGGCTTACACACGTAGGCCGGGAAGGGGTGTTACAAGCCCAGTCATCATCATCATCAATAACCACTTTGTCATCATCAAAGGCTACTTCACCAACCTTAGCTATTCATTTATCCTTCTGCTTCTTAGTGCTGGCAGATACCTCAGTAGTGTTTCCTAAAAGTGCAGCCAGTTGGTTCTTCATAGTCTCAGTCAGGGCCTCCTTTAGTTCTTTCATCTTGGCATTAAGGGCGTCATCCACCATCTTTTGAATATATTTGGGCTACATTGCATTCGGTGAGAAGCTAGCTGAGTTGCTGCTGGATTCTATGTCACTGGCATATGTTGGGTTGTCGTATGCTCTTGAACTACTGTACTCCAGGCCTGTGAGTCAGAAAGGATCATTGCCATGTAATGCAATGCGTGTATGCTTGTTTGCATGTATGCATAAGTAACAAGTAAATAAAGATAATTAGGACATTCCTTCCAACCTTATAACTTCCATATACAAATGACGAATCTCTTTTTCTAGGCATATGGTCAACAAAATACCAATATGGGATATCTCATTTTCGCAAAAAATTCCCTCAGACGATTTTAACCAATTGTTATATTTTCAAACTTAGAAGTTAGTCCATGATAATTTTCATTAATTAGACTTTAATCCATTGAATCTCAACTAACATAACTTTTATCCTATATTGGATTAAAACTAAATTAAGAGGTTTATCATAAATAGATTTTTTATTTGAAAAAAAAACTAATGATTCATGCAAAAAATAAGCCCATGATTAATAATTCTTGGTATAAACTAGGCTTAGAATTGATTTTTGGTATTCCATAATTGACTTAAATAATTTATAAACTCTTTTTAAGAAAAAGTTTATAATTTTTAAAGTGAAAAATAATTTTGTTTCAAAATTCTTTGGGCTTTTAAGTTTGGGCCATAAGGTGGAAGAAGATTTTTGACCCATCTTGAAAAGTTTTATGTCCAAAGACCATCTTGAAGATTTTAAAAATTATTTTGGTCTTTTGGATTGAAAGGAAAAATTATTTTGAGCTTACAATATAATTAGGTCATATTAGAAAAGGATAAGACCAAATAAGTCATGGTTCAAACCAAGATGAATAAATCATAGTCAAATAATAAGCATTTTGAGTAAAAATCTAAGGAAAATAACTAGGCTAATTACGTGAGCTTTAGTCTTTGGATTGAAAAACTTAGGTTCCCATAGTAAGTATATGCTAAAAGGTATAAGGCTATGAGTAGTTATACCATGCTCAATCTCAATACCTTGAGTGAAAGTATGGTATCCCTTCCATGACATAGCTCTGGTTACACGAGCGTCCTAACTCATGCATATAATACAATCTAAATGATGTAATTGATAATATTATAATAAGAAAGAATAAAATAATATAAAGACAAACAAAATCAACTTCTCTTATCCCCCGGTGGAGTCTCCACTGTGAGCGGGATTTTCTCCCTGTAACACCCCCATATCCAATGCACACACACTACAACCACAACAATGTAGCATAAGTGCACCAAACATAGGGATGCTATGGTTCTTTTAACATTCAAAACACTTTAAACTTGATACAATACCCTTATCATTATACATTATAGAAAAGTAGATCATTTACTTATAAAACAAAACATATTAGTTTTATATATATATACATTTAAAAATTACACAGCGGAAGTTATAAACTATTTACATATTTACATATTAAACATTTCTTTACAAAATATAAAAAAAGTATACATGATTGGCAAGTTTGCTCTGATCTTTAAGCTCCCAAAATGGATTCTTCAAGGTTTACTCTCACTTGGTCTTGATGAACTCTCGGGTTCAACTCTATCAACTCTATTACCTGCGTGATTAAACACTATCGCGCTAAGCCAACGGCTTAGTAAGATAATCATGCAAATGATATGACTTAGTGCAATGCAATGTCATTTCTCAATCCATATTATACATGTAACATCATATGTGCAAAACTAACAACATACTTTCATATTACATATCATATTTCAATATCTTTTCATATATCTCATTAATATTCATTTAACCATTCATAATCAACACTAAACAAAGACAAGCATGGGCCCAAGACACATTAATATGCCATTCAATTTTCAGAGTTAATGCTTTGGTTTTGTTATCACATTTATCAATATCATATACCCAACTAGGCTTCAAGGATTAAGTTCAACCAAGCTTCAAGGGGAGCAAAGCATGCTAAGCTTCTACCCAACTTGGCTTCAAGAACTAACCCAACCTAGCTTCAAGGGTGGTAACATCTCAATTAGGCTTCAAGGATTCAATCCAACCTAACTTCAAGAGATTGTTACACTTATTAGGCATGCCACCAACAACCAACTCTGAAAATGGAATAACACATTAGCCACACAATTCATTTATTATTCATTGATCATTTTCATTCTCAATTCTCAACAACATTTAGGCAAACATGCCTTATTTCTTTCAAATGCATCATCATAGCCAAACACAATGGCATTATCTCATATCATGTCTTATTTGAATTATCATTCCTTCTTTGATATACATTTCAATTTCAATGTATATTACTCATGAAACACATTACCATTCACAATGCATAACATAACATTGTTCAATCTCAACAATGCAATTAGGGCAAAGAACCATTGATATGATTCATAGTTTTAGGACCTTACACATGCATTTGATTATATCTTTCATTGATTCAAGTGTTTTTAAAGTGTTTAGGGTTAGGTTTAGGGACTAACCTACCCTTGGAAAACCAAAACAATGCAATTAGAACAAAGAAATAAAACCCTAACTAACACATTGGAGGGACACGGGCATCACCTTTGAGGGACACGGCCAAGCTTGTGGCCGTGTCTCTCAACCTCACTTGACAGTAGCAAACACGGGCATAGGACACGGCCAAGCTTGTGGCCGTGTCTCCCAACACCAACATCCAGTAGTGAACACGGCTAAGGGACACGGCCGTGTCTCTCAAAAACCAATCCAACACTCCCAAATTTCATGACTTGGCCGTGTCACCCAACACCAAAACCCTAAAATGCACAACTCTCCTCTAATTGCACTTCAACTCATCATACACAATATAGCATGGTTCAAATGAATGAAATCAATGTTCTAAACACAAATTCAACACAAGAATCACTTCACAAAACATTCATAATACATTTAAACACAAACCATTCCAAAACCCTAACTCCAACTTCACTCTTGACTCTCCACTAACATCCTCCACAAATCTTACCATATTCACAACCAAACCAACACCAATTCCATCTTTTAACTTAAAATCAATTCTAACACTTGCAAACACATATCAAACACACCAAATCACAAAATCAACCAAACCCTAATTCACATCCAACACCACTTCAAAATAACCAAAGAAAACAAGAGATTTCTTACCTTAAATGAAGAAATTCCACAATTCCTCAACTTGATTTCTTGAAATCTCCTTCAACTTTTGAGCTACAAACATCAAAACCTTGCTTGGTTCTCTTGTCTTCCTTTGTCTATGGTGAGCCGGCCAACACAAGAAGAAGAAGAAGAAATGATGATGAAGAAAACACAAAGTCAACATTCATTAAATACCCATCCAAAAGAAAATTACTATAACACCCTCATACACATTTTAATTCCCTTAATTATCTCTTGCCCACTTTGGTAATTTCACACTTAACAATATAAATATCTTCTTCCCTTGACCAAGCCCTTTGACCAACTTATATGTTATATATATCACCATATACACAACATATAAACTTGTCTCTAAACCCTAAATTTCTCCCAAAACACATATACATATACTTTTCTTTTCTCAATTTAAACCAACAACAACAACAACAACAACAACAACAACCACATACAAAACTTCTAGGGCAAGCATAGGGATATTACAATTCTCCCCCTCTAAAAAGAAAATTTCGTCCTCGAAATTACCTGATATTAAAGCTGAAACAACTGAGGATATTGCTCTCGCATAGATTGCTCACTTTCCCAAGTTGCTTCTTCTTTTGCATGATTCTTCCATAGAACCTTCACCAATGGCACTTTCTTGTTTCTCAGCTCTTTCACTTCTCGTGCCAAGATAGCAACTGGTTCCTCTTCAAATGTCAAGTCTGGGCTCACTTCAATAGATTCAAATGGCAACACGTGAGATGGATCCGACTTATATCTCCTCAACATAGAAACATGAAACACATTATGAATCCGATCCAACTCAGGTGCAAAGCAAGCCAATAAGCAACTGGCCCAACTCTTTCTAACACTTCATACGGCCCAATGAAACGAGGACTCAATTTTCCTTTCCGACCGAACCTCAAAATCTTCTTCCAAGGAGACACTTTCAGAAATACCTTATCTTCAACATCAAACTCTATGTCCCTCCTTTTCAGATCTGCATAAGTAGGGGTGTAACTTGGTTTGAAATATTACCGATTTAAACCGAAATCCAAACCGAAATTGTTATTTGGATTGGAATTTTGAAATGTGGAATATGGAATGGAATGTATTTTCTAAAATTTTGGAATATGGAATATGGAATAGAATGTTATAATGAAATTCCAAATTCCATTCCATATACCGAAATTTTATTATAAGATTTTTAATAATATAATTAATAATACATATTTAAATAAAATCATTAAATATTAATATTAAAATATGTAATTCAATTTTATACAATATTTTATTAACCCTACCCTATTAGGTTTAATATATATTCATTTAATATATATTCATTGTCTGCTTTGGCAGCTTTGCTTTGTGAATACCAATAACAAATAAAAAACACAGGAAAGCTGCTAGTCTGTTACAAATCCTAAAGGTTAGAATACTGACTCTTTCTTCTTGGCTTTTCATCCTACCTATTGGCACAATCTATGATAATTATTATTTTATTTGCTTTACAACTAATGGTGGCTTAGGGATTATATTTATATAGGTTAGGGTTCTTGACACAATCATCAACTTTTATTGCTAGCGTCAGTTTATATATGTATAGTATATTATTTAGAATCATTATATCCATATATATATATAGGATTATATTATGCTTTTCCTCCAAAGTTGTAACAACCATTATGATATTGTAATAAAAACTGTTTTTACGTTACTGGTAATAGTTTTTTTTCTTTTATGATATTAAATGTTTTGTGAGTATTACTGAATATATATATATGTATATATATTTTTCAATATCAGATGACTGAAAATAGCGAACCAATTCTCATAGACGGAAAAGGTGCGAACCCTTAACCTACTAATGAAGCAAATGCTCCTTCTAAAGAGATTACTACAAAAAGAAAAAAGATGGCCCCTCGATCTGTAGCTTGGAACCACTTTGTTCGAAAAAATGATCCTAAAAAAGGTATGGTAGCTCAATGCAAACATTGTAATTTACAATATGGATATAACACCTCCTTATTAGGCACAAGCGGTTTGTTGGCACATTTAGACAGATGTCCGAAATATCCATATACTAGGCCTAAGGATCGTAAGCAAACCCAACTTAACTTTCCTTGTGTCACAAAAGAAAATGATGGTGTGAGTAATCTAAAGTTTCAAGCATGCTTGGACCCAATTGCTTTGAGAAAGGCTATATCATACATGGTAATTGTGGATGAACTTCCTTTTAAATGTGTTGAGGGATAAGGTTTTAAATATCTTTTTAGTGTTGTGGATCCTTCTTTTCGTGTTCCTTCACGAATAACAGTTGCTAAAGATTGCTACCAAGTTTATTGTGATTCAAGGATAGAACTTAAAAAAGTCTTACCCCAAAGGAGAATATGTCTCACAACTGATACATGGACTTCTATACAACAAATCAATTATATGTGTCTCACAACACATTATATTGATGACAATTGGAAATTACAAAAGCGAATTATAAATTTTTGTCCAATTACTAGTCATAAGGGTGAGCAAATTGGAAAAACAATTGAGAGATGCTTATTAGATTGGGGCATTGAAAAAGTTTTTACTATCACAGTTGATAATGCAAGTTCGAATGATACAGCAATCAATTATATGAGAACTAGACTTAATACTTGGGGTGGTAGTGTCTTGAAAGGTGATTTTCTTCACATGAGATGTGTGGCTCATATAATTAATTTAGTGGTTGGGGATGGATTGAATGAGGCAAAAGATAGAGATGGGGGTGGAAAGCCTTCTGATGATGATTGGGTTAATGTTGGTAGGTTGGTGACTTTCTTAGAAAATTTTTATGAGTTGACTTTGCGTGTTTCTGGCTCTTTATATGTCACATCTAATAATTTTTTTCATGAGATGGTTGCTGTAGATGCTCTTTTGAATGAGTTGAATAATATCTCTGATTTGAATATGAGTTTTATGGCTGAAAAAATGAAAGATAAGTACTACAAGTATTGGGGAAAGCCCGAAAAAATGAACATGATGATTTTTATTTCAGTTGTACTTGATCCTCGCTTCAAAATGAGCTTATTAGAATGGGGTCTTAATCAATTGTTTGATTGTTATACCTCATCTAGTATTCTTAAAAAAGCGAGAGAGACAATTAATTGCATGTTTGAAGAGTATAAGAGTGCTGGTGGTTCACCTACAAATGAGGTTGGGGCACAAGTTACTGAAATAAATCTGCATTCTAATGATATGGTGGATAGTTTTCAACCTTCTCAAAAAATAAGACAAATAATGAAAGAAAAATACAATAAGTATAAATGCAAGAAAAATACAGGGTATATCAAATCTGAGTTAGATAGATATCTTGAAGAAGATTGCATTGAGGATGTAAATGAATTTGATATTTTACTTTGGTGGAAGCACAATGGTTCTAGATTTCCAATAATTGCAGAGATGGCACGTGATGTGTTAACCATTCCTGTTTCTACTGTTGATTCTGAAGCTGCTTTTAGTGCTGGAGGTCGTATACTTGATAATTTTAGAAGTTCTTTGAGTCGTGGAGGCTCTTATATGTGCACAAGATTGGCTTCAGGTTTCTCCATTTCCAATCAATTATGAAAAATCACAAGAAGATATTCAACAACTCGAGGAAGGTACATATAATAATTTTCATAATTTTATTTTAAATATTTTATTTAATACAAAATTTAACAACCTTTTATTTATTCTTTTTTTTTAATATTCAGATTTGTCAAGACTTCCATGATGCGGTGAAGAAATTTTTTGGAAAGATATAGAGGTTCAAAGGATTACTTGAGATGAAAAGCTTTTCTTAAATTATTAAGTGCATTTGTTTTTAAAAAGAATATTATTAAGTACTTATTTAGTAATTTAACTTGAATGATATAATTTTATGAATTTATTTAGCTACTTTGAAATTTAAACTTATATAATGTTTCCATTTTCAGATTTATTTTAAATCTATTCTAATTTTAGTTTTGATGAAAAAATTTTGGAATTACCGAATACCATACCGAATTTTAATGGAATGGTATGGAACGAAATTTTTAAGTCCGAATAATAT
This sequence comes from Garcia nutans, assembly GCA_947685225.1. NCBI lineage: Eukaryota > Viridiplantae > Streptophyta > Magnoliopsida > Malpighiales > Euphorbiaceae > Garcia > Garcia nutans. The sequence continues at coordinate 20,338,805 of CANTUV010000007.1, read as the reverse complement.
TTGGATTGGTATGGAATAAAATTCTAAATACCGAAATATTTTGGAATGGAATTGGAATAGAGGCGATTCCATTCCATACCGACCGAATTACATCCCTATGCATAAGACTTCTGTCGGTCTGAAGCTGCTTTTAACCTGCCTCGAATCAACTTTACTTTCTCTTCAGTTTCTTGAATTAAATCAGGCCCAACCAACTTATTATCTCCAAGCTCATTCCAACAAAGAGGTGTCCTACACCGTCTGCCATACAATGCTTCAAACGGTGCCATACCAATGCTGGATTGGTGACTGTTGTTGTAAGCAAACTCCACAAGAGGTAAAAACCTATCCCAACTTCCAGAGAAATCGATGACACAGCTTCTCAACATGTCTTCAATAATCTGTATCACCCTCTCTGACTGTCCATCTGTCTGTGGATGAAAAGCAGTACTGAAGTGTAATCGAGAACCCAAAGCACTATGCAAATTCTTCCAAAATCTTGAAGTAAACCTGGGATCTCGATCAGACACTAAAGAAGTTGGAACACCATGCAGTTTCACAATCTCATGGATATACAGCTCAGCCAACCTTTCCAAAGAGTAATCCATCCGCACTGGAAGGAAATGAGCTGTCTTAGTCAATCTATCCACAATCACCCATATGGCATCATGCTTCTTTTGTGTCAATGGCAAACCAGACACAAAATCCATCGTCACTCTATCCCACTTCCATTCTGGCACTGACAACGGTTGCAACAACCCGGTTGGAACTTGATGCTCTGCTTTAACCTTCTGACAAGTGAGACATTTCGATACAAACTCCGCAATATCTCTCTTCAGACCCATCCACCAATAATGCTGTCTCAAATCATGATACATCTTTGTATTACCCGGATGCATAGCAAACACTGACTGATGAGCTTCTTCCAAAATGATCCTTTTCAAATCAGCATCATCGGGTACACACAATCTGCTCTTGAACCAGAGACTTCCATCACTCTTCACAATAAAATCTCTACCCTTTCCACTCTGACAATCCGAAACAATCTTCTGTATCTTCTTATCGGCCAACTGAGCTTCTTTGATCTGATCTAACAAAACCGGCTTCAATTGCAACTGTGCCAATAATGCACCATCAACACAAGGTACAAAACTGGCATGCAATGCTCTCAACTCAACAAGCAACGAGAGCGAATAAACAGTTAAACCAGCTAAAGATTTTCGACTCAAGGCATCAGCAACAACATTTGCTTTACCTGGATGATAGTCAATCAAGCAGTCGTAGTCTTTAATCAATTCTAACCATCTCCTCTGACGAAGATTAAGTTCTTTCTGGACACCCAAATACTTCAAACTCTTGTGATCAGTGTAGATGAAACATTTCTCCCCAAACAGATAGTGGCGCCAAATCTTCAATGCAAACACAATGGCAGCCAATTCCAAATCATGGGTCGGATAGTTAAGCTCATGCGATTTCAACTGTCGAGATGCATAAGCTATAACTTTCCCTTCCTGCATCAATACACACCCTAAACCTCTATGTGAAGTATCACTGTAGATCACATATGGTTTGCCTTCAACAGGTAAAGTAAGAACAGGCGCTTGAGTTAACATTTCTCTCAACTGTTCAAAGCTCGCCTGACACTGATCTGTCCACAAAAACCTCACTCCCTTACGAAGCAATCTGGTGAGTGGAGTAGCTATCAAAGAAAACCCTTTCACAAACCGCCGGTAATAGCCTGCCAAACCCAAAAAACTTCTAACCTCTATCACCGACTTGGGTGGACTCCAATTCAATATAGCTTCAACTTTACTTGGATCAACTCTAATGCCTTCAGCTGAAACAATATGTCCGAGAAAAGCGACTTGATCCAACCAGAACTCACACTTCGACAATTTGGCAAACAACTGCTTTTCTCTCTAAATCTGTAATACAATCCGCAGATGCATATCATGTTCCTCTTTATTCCGCGAATACACCAGAATATCATCTATAAACACTACCACAAACTGATCCAGATAGGGCCTGAACACCCTATTCATTAAATCCATGAAAGCTGCAGGTGCATTCGTCAGACCAAAAGAAATAACTAGAAATTCATAATGCCCATACCTGGTCCGGAAAGCTGTCTTAGGAACATCTTCAACTTTGACTCTCAATTGATGATACCCAGATCTCAAATCAATTTTAGAAAATACAGCTGCACCCTTCAATTGATCAAAGAGATCATCGATTCTAGGCAAATGATATTTATTTTTAATAGTCACCTTGTTTAATTGCCTATAATCGATACACAACCTCATAGTACCATCTTTCTTTTTCACAAATAGCACAGGAGCTCCCCAAGGAGAAACACTGGGGCGAATAAATCCTTTATCCAATAACTCCTGTAATTGCACTTTCAACTCCCTCAATTCTGCTGGTGCCATTCTATAAGGAGTAATAGAGATAGGAGTGGTACCAGGCAACAATTCAATACCAAACTCCACCTCTCTCTCAGGAGGCAATCCTGGCAACTCCTCTGGAAACACATCTGGAAAATCTGCAACTGTGGGTATATCATCAATAGGAGAACCCCTCACTCTAGTATCCACCACATGAGCAAGATAGGCTTCACACCCCTTTCTAATCAATCTCCTAACTGCAACAGCTGAAACAAATAAGGAGGCTAGCTGTTCCTGCTCATTAGATATTATCACCTCTCTACCATCAACAGTTCTCAAAGAAACAATTTTCTTTTTACAATCCACCACAGCTCCATGTCGAGATAGCCAATCCATACCTAAGATCACATCATATTCCTTAAATGGCATCTCAATCAAGTCTCCAAGGAACTCCTCACCTTGCACCCTCACTGCACTATCTCGGTGCACCTTACTCACAACCACACTATGCCCTAACGGATTTGTCACCAACACATCAAATCCTAGGGACTCAGCATGCACATCAAATACAGGCAATACAGATGCACTAACATATGAATGCGTGGAACCCGGATCAATCAAAGCAAGTACTAAAGTATTAAATAAAGAAAAAGTACCAGCTATGACTGCCGATGCATCTGGCTGCCTTTGCATAACATACATCCTCTGGGAAGAACCAACCTCCTCTGGTCTACTCTCCCTGGATGTAGCACCTCCTCTAGCACTGAACCCAGATCTGCCTCCCCGGTTGCTACCTCTGCCTCCTCGGCCTCCCCTCGCACTAGGTCGAGAAGCTGCTGTATCAACTGACATCAGCTCTTACCTCTCAGGGCAATCTCTCACAAAGTGATCAGGTGACCCACACTTGAAACATACCCCTGCAACACCAGTCTTCCAACAAGGACCACCATACGGCCTACCACAATGGATGCAGATGGGTAAGGTGGATCTCTGAACCATAGGGGTCGGAGCACTCGCCACCGAAGCTGCAGGTCTAAATCTCTGCCTCTGTAACTGCACTGACCTACCCACCGGTCTCTGGCTCCTACTACTCCGAGGAACAAAACTTCCTCTACCCCTCTTCGCAGAAGAAGACCCTGCCTCGAACTGGGGCCTTCTAACCCTAACCTCTTCTTCTGAAGCAACCGCAATAGCTTGAGCTCTCTCCACACTCCGAGCTGCTGCCACTAGCTGGGAGAAATCCTGATATCTGGATCCAGCCACATGACACATAAGAGAAGGCCGCAGTCCCTCCTCAAATCGCCGACATCTATCAATCTCATCAGCAATGATACCCCCAGCATACTGACTTAATCGAATAAACTCAACCTCATATTCAGTTACAGTCCGGTGATCTTGCTTCAAATCTATAAACTCTCTTTTCTTCCCATTTTTATACTCCCTTGGAGTATACTTCAATTCAAACTCCCTCAGAAAATCTGTATAGGATAAGGTAGGTGGATCATCCATAGAATGGGGCACTGTCTTCCACCAACTATATGCATCCTTCTGCAACAAGGATCTTGCATAATCAAACTTTTCCTCTGGAGTGGCTTGCAACTGAACAAATATTCTCTGAACTTTGTCAAGCCACTGCTCTGCTACAGCTGGGTCAGTAGTACCAAGAAAATCCTCCGCTCCATACTTCCTTAGTTTGTCATAGTGCCTCACTGATACTGAAGGCTGAGGGGGTGGTGGTACTGGTGCTTGCCTCATAACTTCCATCATATGTCTAAACCAGGCTGGCGGAACCTCCTCTCCAGCTGGTCTACCCGACACCGAAGCAGGTGCCTCCTCAACACTATCAATCCTAGCTCCATCATCAGGAGCAACGCTCTCCTCACTACCCTCAACTGACTATCTCAAATGAGGATCCATCAACACCTAACACTGCAAACACAACATACTACATCTTATTAAAGATCAGAGGTTGCCAATCCCAAACATGTATTTTATTCAAAAACCACTTTTAAAATAAAAATAATCTTTTTCTTACATTTTACCTAGGTTGAGAATCTCAAACCTAGGCTCTGATACCAAAACAATTGTAACACCCCCATATCCAATGCACACACACTACAACCACAACAATGTAGCATAAGTGCACCAAACATAGGGATGCTACGGTTCTTTTAACATTCAAAACACTTTAAACTTGATACAATACCCTTATCATTATACATTATAGAAAAGTAGATCATTTACTTATAAAACAAAACATATTAGTTTTATATATATATACATTTAAAAATTACACAGCGGAAGTTATAAACTATTTACATATTTACATATTAAACATTTCTTTACAAAATATAAAAAAAAGTATACATGATTGGCAAGTTTGCTCTGATCTTTAAGCTCCCAAAATGGATTCTTCAAGGTCTACTCTCACTTGGTCTTGATGAACTCTCGGGTTCAACTCTATCAACTCTATTACCTGCGCGATTAAACACTATCGCGCTAAGCCAACGGCTTAGTAAGATAATCATGCAAATGATATGACTTAGTGCAATGCAATGTCATTTCTCAATCCATATTATACATGTAACATCATATGTGCAAAACTAACAACATACTTTCATATTACATATCATATTTCAATATCTTTTCATATATCTCATTAATATTCATTTAACCATTCATAATCAACACTAAACAAAGACAAGCATGGGCCCAAGACACTAATATGCCATTCAATTTTCAGAGTTAATGCTTTGGTTTTGTTATCACATTTATCAATATCATATACCCAACTAGGCTTCAAGGATTAAGTTCAACCAAGCTTCAAGGGGAGCAAAGCATGCTAAGCTTCTACCCAACTTGGCTTCAAGAACTAACCCAACCTAGCTTCAAGGGTGGTAACATCTCAATTAGGCTTCAAGGATTCAATCCAACCTAACTTCAAGAGATTGTTACACTTATTAGGCATGCCACCAACAACCAACTCTGAAAATGGAATAACACATTAGCCACACAATTCATTTATTATTCATTGATCATTTTCATTCTCAATTCTCAACAACATTTAGGCAAACATGCCTTATTTCTTTCAAATGCATCATCATAGCAAAACACAATGGCATTATCTCATATCATGTCTTATTTGAATTATCATTCCTTCTTTGATATACATTTCAATTTCAATGTATATTACTCATGAAACACATTACCATTCACAATGCATAACATAACATTGTTCAATCTCAACAATGCAATTAGGGCAAAGAACCATTGATATGATTCATAGTTTTAGGACCTTACACATGCATTTGATTATATCTTTCATTGATTCAAGTGTTTTTAAAGTGTTTAGGGTTAGGTTTAGGGACCAACCTACCCTTGGAAAACCAAAACAATGCAATTAGAACAAAGAAATAAAACCCTAACCAACACATTGGAGGGACACGGGCAGCACCTTTGAGGGACACGGCCAAGCTTGTGGCCGTGTCTCTCAACCTCACTTGACAGTAGCAAACACGGGCATAGGACACGGCCAAGCTTGTGGCCGTGTCTCCCAACACCAACATCCAGTAGTGAACACGGCTAAGGGACACGGCCGTGTCTCTCAAAAACCAATCCAACACTCCCAAATTTCATGACTTGGCCGTGTCACCCAACACCAAAACCCTAAAATGCACAACTCTCCTCTAATTGCACTTTAACTCATCATACACAATATAGCATGGTTCAAATGAATGAAATCAATGTTCTAAACACAAATTCAACACAAGAATCACTTCACAAAACATTCATAATACATTTAAACACAAACCATTCCAAAACCCTAACTCCAACTTCACTCTTGACTCTCCACTAACATCCTCCACAAATCTTACCATATTCACAACCAAACCAACACCAATTCCATCTTTTAACTTAAAATCAATTCTAACACTTGCAAACACATATCAAACACACCAAATCACAAAATCAACCAAACCCTAATTCACATCCAACACCACTTCAAAATAACCAAAGAAAACAAGAGATTTCTTACCTTAAATGAAGAAATTCCACAATTCCTCAACTTGATTTCTTGAAATCTCCTTCAACTTTTGAGCTACAAACATCAAAACCTTGCTTGGTTCTCTTGTCTTCCTTTGTCTATGGTGAGCCGGCCAACACAAGAAGAAGAAGAAGAAATGATGATGAAGAAAACACAAAGTCAACATTCATTAAATACCCATCCAAAAGAAAATTACTATAACACCCTCATACACATTTTAATTCCCTTAATTATCTCTTGCCCACTTTGGTAATTTCACACTTAACAATATAAATATCTTCTTCCCTTGACCAAGCCCTTTGACCAACTTATATGTTATATATATCACCATATACACAACATATAAACTTGCCTCTAAACCCTAAATTTCTCCCAAAACACATATACATATACTTTTCTTTTCTCAATTTAAACCAACAACAACAACAACAACAACAACAACCACATACAAAACTTCTAGGGCAAGCATAGGGATATTACACTCCCCCACTCCCATATGGAATGGTTCTTGCGACTTCGACACTGTTAGGCTCATGACCTTTACAGAATACGGGCCTAAACTCAGAGAAAATGGAGTCGCCACTCGGACGGACTGGGAAGAAAGAAAAGGGTGGATGATTCGATTCATAAGAAATCCCCAGCTCCCTAATAGGTTCGAAAAGTTAGGTACGTATAGGAAAGATAAGAATCACCCAACACCCCCCATAATGCCCAGTTTATTAGAACAGACCTCCTTTTCAGGTCTAAATATTATTGAATTCTTAAATATTATAATACTATCCATAACACATACAATTATCAAAGGAAATAAACATCCATTACTTTATTAAAATGAAACAAACAAAACAGGTACCCATCCATAGATAGAAATATGCCTTTTGCAATATTCGATGTTCAAAAATAAAATAAATAAGATATGACACCACCATTTAGTCGAACATGCTCTTTACATTAATCCAAAACTTAAGTAAATAAAATTATATTAAACTTAACAAATGAGGTACTCACAAAGTAGAAACATACCTCTTATATCTTTGGAACTTAAATATTTAACCAAACTAAATCATTCAATAATTCAACATGAGCAAAATAAAAACAAATCATTCATAAAAGTAAAATATTAATAAATAATCCATTCAAAACATAAAATGATCGCATCTAAGTTTTAAACCTAAATAAAGTAATAAATACACAATTTTAGGGTTTACATTTAGGGTTTTAGAACTTTTATGTCTAAATTAGGGTTTTTAGGATGAAAATTAGGATTTCAGATTTTATGGATGAAAAATGGGGTTTTTAGAGTTTAGAAAAATAAGATTAGGGTTTTTAGGGTTTTTAATTTAAAAACTAGGGTTTTTGGATAAAATGGAGTTTTTTAGGGTTTTTGGATAAAATGGAGTTTTTAAGGTTTAGGAAATTAGGGTTTTGGAATTTGTAAAACTAGTTTTGAAATCTTGGAAAGCAATTTAGGATTTGGAAAATTTGGAGAAATAAGTTAGGGTTTGGAACAGTTTTAGTTGCCTTAAAAATTTTTGTGCTATTTTAAACAATTAGTTTTGGATAAATATTTATATGGGATATGGCTTACTGGACATGTTAAGCTAATGGATGTGAATTGATGAACTTGAATTAAAAATATATAAGCTATTGGAATTATTAGTCTACTAGATAAAAGAGTATTTTTAATTCAGTGATTGTTATTAGGGTCTTATGCAAAAACACAACTTCAAACTAACTAGCTATTGGTTTTAATCGTCAATCAATCTTCAATGTTTAAAGAAAAAAGAAAGAAACATAGCCAAGGTATGTTTAAAGTGAATAGAGTTTTTAAGAAAGCAGAACCTGCGTTCGTTGGTTCCTCCAATATCAATATGTTACTGCTTAATATTGGACGAATTGAAGCAAACTTGAGACAATCTTTTACTGCCTCCTTGGTTGCTCTCTTTGATTTGTCTTGATTGCTTTTTTTTTTTTTTTTAAATTCTGTGTTGCTCCTTCTTCTTGTTGTTTTTTTTCTCTTCTCTCCCTTTAATCGTATATTTACAAACAGACACAAGCACTTCCCCCTTAAACCTAAGTTCCTTAATCCGAGTTGTAAACGAATTACTGCGTGGTTAGAAAATAAAATTGCCCGGTCAAAATACTTTTAGGACTCAGATTAGTCAAAGTAGAGATCAAAAATCGACATAAGGCCTTCCTCATATTGATTTGGGCTGACCAAATCGATATGAGGCAAACCAAATCGATATGAGCTTTACCTCATATATATTTGGCATGCTCAAATCGATATGAGGCAATGGCCATATTGATTTGGCATGCCCAAATCGATATGAGGCAATGCCAATATCGATTTGGGAGGTCCAAATTGATATCAACCAAGACTAACATTGATTTGAACCAACTCAACTCAAACCGATCCAAAAAATAATTAATTTTTCAGCAGTGACTTTTTTGCAATTTTAATATGAAATTTATAAAATCAGACCAGTTGAATTCTAATATTTAAAATTAGGGTTAAAACTTTAAAATTATAATGGACTAAGATAAGCCTTTTAAATTTAAACTGATTTAAATTTAAGGGTCTACAAGGAGAAAGGAATTGGGTAGGAACGAAGAAGAATTTTGCAATTATTGCAAAAGGAATGGGCATCTAAAAGAGACATGTTTTAAATTGCATGGAGTTCATGATTGGTATCAAGATCTAAAGTTGCGTAGACAAAGAGAACATGGTAGAATGCCAGTCAATGTGGTAGCTAAAGAAGTTATCCAGGAGAATATCACAGTAGATCACACTTGGAGGACACAGCAAGGAGTTGCAGATATGATTAAGCAAGAATTCACCAAAATTTTCAAAGACAAGGAGTTGTCAACTGAAAATTTCACTAATTTTGCATAAGTAGCTGAATTTACAGGTACCATTCCTAGCTCCTTAATTCCTAAAAATTTTTTGCTTCGGGTGATTGATAGTGACGCTTCAAATCACATTTGTGCTGAGGTAAAATTGTTCAGTGAATTGAGACAATCGTCTTCTTCACTTTGAATTCATTTGCCTCATAGTACTATTCTTTCTGTTCATTCTATAGGCACAGTACCTTTGAGTAAAGATTTGGTTCTAACTAATGTTCTTTTTGTACCTACTTTTACTCATAACCTTTCCAAATAAATCAAGTGTATTTTTACTCAACATACTATAGGACTAGAAGAATGAAGAAACTTACTCAACATACTCAAATCAAGTGTATTTTTTCTCACCATGATTTCTTACAACAGGATTTGAAGAATGAAGAAATAATAGCTACTGGAAGAGTTATGGGAAACCTCTACATTTTGAATACGACCAGCTATAATTCAGTTGCCCTAAATAAATCTTTTGTAAATCAAATAACAACAGTTGTTCCTCTTTGGCACAGCAGGCTTGGGCATCCTTCTGATATTGTACTTGCGCATTTACTTTTCATTAATAAAGTTTCGAGTGAGTCTTTTGGTTGTTCAATTTGTCCTTTAGCAAAACACACCAGGACACCATTTCCAGCCAGCATCTCCACTACTACTGAACCTTTTGCATTAATCCATGTTGATATTTGGGGACCTAATGCTAGTACATCTTTCACAGGTGCACACTATTTTTTAACAATAGTGGATGATTTTAGTATTGCTATATGGGTTTTTTTAATGAATAATAAAGCTCAAACCATTCCTATCTTGTCTAAGTTTTTTAAGATGATTGAAACTCAATTTCAAGTTCGTATTAAAGTTTTGTGCACAGATAATGGTGCTGAATTCTTGAGTCATTCGTGTCGAACTGTGCTTGCTTCTTTTGGTACGTTACACAAATGATCTTATGTTTACACTCCACAACAAAGTGGTGTTGTGGAGCGTAAGCATAGGCATGTGGTTCAAGTTGCTCGTGCTTTTTTATTTCAATATGGCTTACCTACTAAATTTTGGGACATGGCTGTTCTTCATGCTTCTTTTTTGATAAATTGACTGCCTACCAAACTTCTGAATCGGAAGACACCTTTTGAGATTTTATTTTCTCGTCCACCTGACAACACCATTCTTCATACTTTTGGCTATTTATCTTTTGCGAAAAATAACACTCCACGTCGAAATAAGTTTTTGACTAAAGCTCATAAGTGTGTTTACATTGGTCACTCACCTGTTCAGAAAGCATTTAAATTGTATGATCTTGACAGTAAACTTATTTTTATGTCCAGGGATTTTAAATTTCATGAGGATATCTATCCTTTCATGTCTTTGATGCAACCACACATAACTAATATTCCTTCCGCATCTTTACCTATTTCTATCTTAGACGATATTCCTACTCCTACCACTCCTTCGTCTTCTACTCAACATATTCAGTCTAGTCCTTTTGCTACAACTTATTATGGCTGTTTAGAGGAGGTTTTCCCTGCTCAACCAGAAATAGATTCTCCTAATTCTCCTCTTTTACCTTCTCCTGTACCACAACATCTCTTACCTTATTCCCCACAACAACCTGTTAGGAAAAGTACTAGACAATCTAAACCCCCAGCTTGGTTTAATGATTTTGAAGTCAATCTTATTGAAGATGATCATTCATTCTAATTTACTGATCAATTCACTGGACGTTTTACTTCTAATCATTTGTGTTTTTTAGCTAATCTATCTAATGCTCAGGAACCAAAGAATTTTAATGAAGCAAGTCAGCAACCAGAGTGGACAGCTGCTATGCAAGCTGAGCTTGATGCCTTGGAATGAAATAACACTTGGGGAGTTAACTACACTTCCACCTAATAAGACGCCTATAGGATCTGAATGGGTGTTTAAGATAAAATTGATACAAGATGTCACATTAGATCGTTATAAAGCTAGACTGGTTGCTCAAAGCTATAATCAAATCGAAGGGATTGATTTCACTTTTTCTCCTGTGGCAAAGACAGTTACGGTGTGGTTGTTTCTTACTATTGCCACTGCAAAAGGTTGACCGCTTCATCAGATTGACATTAATAATGCTTTCTTGCATGGTTATATTGATGAAGAATTATACATGGTTCCTCCTCCTGGCTACACCAAGGCTTCTTCTGGTCAAGTTTGTAAATTATTGCTCTATTTATGGTCTCAATCAGGCCTCGCGATAATGGAATGTTCAGTTTTCTTACAAATTACAAGAATTTGGCTTCTCACAATCTTGCCATGATCATTGTTTCTTCATTTACAAAAATAAGTCAGATTTTGTGGCTCTCGTTGTATATGTCGATGACGTACTTATAACTGGGAATTTAATTGCCAAGATTTTTAAGGTTAATTCTTTTCTTCATAGTCAATTTACCATCAAGGATCTTGGTCAGGCACGATATTTTTTGGTTATTGAAATTGCTCGGTCTTCTAAAGGCTTATTCATTAGTCAAAGGAAGTATATTTTGGACTTGGTAAAGGATGCTAGCTTGGACAATTGTAAAAGTGCCCCTACTCCAATTGTTAAAGGGACTCATTTTACTGCTGATGATGGTCCTTTGTTAGCTGATCCTCATTCATTTAGAAGACTGATTGGTCGTTTATTATATATAGGTTTTACCAGGCCTGATGTTACTTATATGGTTCAACAGTTAAGTCAGTTTGTACAAACCCCACGAAAGTCACATTGGAATCATGCGTTACATGTTCTTTGTTATCTTAAAGGAACTGTTGGTAAGGGCTTGTATTATCCACGTTTGAACTTGTTCAATTTAGAAGCATATAGTGATGCTAACTGGGCTGTGTGTAAGGATACTCGCAGGTGCATCACTGGATATTGTATTTTCTTAGGGCCTACTCTTATTTCTTGGAAAATAAAGAAACAGAGCACAGTTAGTCGCTCATCAGCTGAAGCAGAATACCGTAGCTTGACCATCCTGGTTTGTGAGGTTCAGTGGCGTCTTTATTTGCTCCAATATTTTAACATTTCTCCTGCTCCTATCACCTTATGGTGCGATAATCAGGCAGCCATCCATATCACAGCCAACCTTGTCTTCTATGAGTACACTAAGCACATGGATATCGATTGCCATCTCGTCAGGGAAAAATATAAGGCTGGTCTAATTCTTCCTCAACATGTTTCTTCCAAGCTTCAACTAGCTGATGGTTTTACCAAGGCTTTTGCTGCACCACAATTTGATTTTCTTTGTTCCAAGTTGGGTCTGTGTACTCTGCAGTCTCCAACTTGAGGGGGGGATGATGAATGTTAACTTTATGAAGTGCACCATTTAGCATAAAACACATCATTTTTATTAATGTAAATAGTAGTATTTGTAAAGGTAGGTGTTAGCAGCTAGTTTGTTAGAGTTTGTTAAAAGTATATCTAGTTTGTTAGAGTAGATCGCGCTTCTTCTAGAGGCTATTAGCTGTATATAATTGTTGTAATCTTTTTCTTTAGATACGATATTTTTGGCTATCTTTCTTCCTCTGTGGGTTTGTTCATATTCTACAATGAAGACTACTGGTTCTATCAAGAAATTGTTTAATCAAGGGGTGTTTAAACTGGACTGTTTTGATGGCACCAACTTCAATCAATGGAAAAACAAACTGTTGTTCTTCCTTATTAAATTGGGATTTGCTTATGTTTTGAGTTCTGATCTTCCTGAAATTCCCGCACCAAGTGACAAAGGTACTGAAAAAAATAAAGCATTGCATAGGAAATGTGAGGAAGATGAAGTTTGTTGTAGAGGTTTTATTCTTAACTCACTTTCTGATAGATTATATGATATATTTTGTCCAATAAAATCTATACAAGAAATCTGGAAGACCTTAGAAAAAATAAATATACTTCTAAAAAACAAGGCCCATACATATTTTTCGAGTATGAAATTCTTTGAATTTCAAATTACAGATGGTAAATTTGTCATAAATCAAGTTGATATATTATCATTGGTTTCTAGACTCAAGGATTTAAAGATTGATGTTTTTGACACTCTTCAAGTGGCTGCTATAATTGCAAAATTACCAACTACTTGGAACAATTATAGAAAGAAACTAGTACATATTTATGAAGATTTTACCATAGACTAGTTAATAAAACATATTCGAATTGAAGAAGAAACAAAGATTCATGAGAATAAATATGCTATAGATTCTGGTTCTAAGGTGAATAATATTGAGTCTAGAAAATGAAATAATAATTCTAGAAAGCCTAACAAGATTGGAAATAAAAGAAAATGCAATGAAAGTTCTTTTACAAATCTGAAAAACAAGTCAAATTTTTTCTATGGAAAAAAGGATTACTTTAAAAAAGAATGCAGATTTCATAAGAAATTAAAGGCGGAGGAGAACTATGTAAGCAAAAAGGATAACATTGTAGAACAATATGGTTCTCCTGAAGACATAATTGCCATTGTTGCAACTTTAAACATTAGTATGGTGACTGAATGCAATATGGTAGTATCTGAAAAATCTGCAGATTGGTCGTATGATTCTAGTGCTATACTGTTCATGTATGCAACAACAAAAGTTATTTCAAACATTATCAAGTTGCATCAAATGATGAAAAAAGTTTCAATGGGGAATCATGATAATGCCAAGGTTCTTAGAAAAGGAACAATAGAACTTCAATTTACTTCTAGAAATAAGTTAGTTTTGATTAATGTATTTCACATTCCTATGTTAGATAGAATTTGATTTCTACCAATTTGTTATGCAAAAAGGCTTTTAAGCCCATTTTAGAGGTACAAAAAGTTATTTTCTCTAAAAATGATGTATTTGTTGGACAAGGATATTTTTATGACGGCATGTTTAAACTGAGTATTAATAAAATGAGTGTTTCTATTTATATGGTTGAATCATCTTTTACTTGGCATGCTAGATTATCACATGTTAATTTCAGATCAATTAAATTTATGTCTAAGCATGTATTGATTCCTAATGTAAATAAACAAGAAGAAAATGTGAAATATGAATACAAGCTAAGATGACTAAGAAAGGCCATTTCCAACTAATGAAAGAACATCTCAAATGCTTAAATTTGTGCATTATGATATTTGTAAATTGAATGGCCATTTAACTAGAGGTGGTAATAGATATTTTTTTACATTTATAAATGATCATTCTAGATATACGTATGTTTATTTAATGAAAATAAAAAAAATCAAGCATTTGATATGTTCAAGAGTTACAAAGCATCAGTTTAAAATAAATTGGAAAAGAAAATTAAAATCCTACGAAGTGACCGAGAAGGTGAATACTTTTCCTATGAATTTTCTGCATTTTGTGAAGAAAATGGTTTGATTCACCAAGCAAGTGCACCTTATACCCTACAACAAAATGGCCTAGCGGAAAGAAAAAATAGAATATTGGTAGATATGATCAATACTATGCTTATGCATGCTAAATTACTAATGAATCTATAGGGAGAGACTTTATTAACAGCCTGTTATGTGCATAATAGAATACCCTCCAAGAAATATGAGGTCTCGACATATGAAATATGGAAAGGAAGAAAGCCTAACTTAAATTTCTTAAAGATATAAGGCTATTTGGCATATTATAGAATACCAAATCCTAAAAGAACAAAATTTGGACCTAGAGGAATTAAAAGTATTTTTGTGGGATATGCTAAGAACTCAAAAACATATAGATTATCAGCCATTGAGTCTAATGTTATTGTAGAATCTAGAGATGTTGAGTTCTTGGAAACAAAGTTCATTAGTGATTCAAACAAGGATGATAATTCTCATAATGATCAAACTATAACCCAAGATAATCAAGCAGTATCTCAAAATAACTCTACTACAACCAGAGTCGATACTGTTGTAATCGAAGATAATGGTGACGTAACTTAGGGCAATACAGAAATAACATGGGATGATACTAGAGATCTTAGCTCTTGTGTAAATAATAAAAGAAAGGCAATTGAAACTCTGATTGAACCTAGGAGGAGAGAAAGAACTAGAAGAGAAAAGCATTTAGATTCTGATTTTATTTCTTCTTAAGCATTAGTCTTTATTATTGAAGGAAGTAGAGATGAGGTATTAAATAAAGTACTTATTGTTTTGAATCTAGAAAAGGATCCTAAAACTTATAGTGAAGCAATGGCTTCAAGGGATTCTATATTCTAGAATGAAGCAATAAATGATGAAATGGATTCTCTTCTAGCAAATGGTACATGGGTATTCTCTCTGTCCTTTTTTTTCCTTTTCTCTAAATGCCTTGAGGACTAAGTATGAAACGCACATCACGTAGCGACTAGATAATGTATGAGCTAATAATTGAATGATTAAATGTTTACTATTGACAAATTTTATTTTGACGTATTCTCACCATTTCAAAAATATTTAAATATTTTTATTTATACATATAAACATAAAATAATATTTTATCTATCTAATATAATAAATATACTTAAATTTTATTTCTTTTATATATTAAATGTATTTTAAAGATAAAAATTAATTAGTGAATATGAAAAATAGAGTAAAAATAACATTTATATAAATTAATGTGTCAACCTTATTAACACATTTCTAATAAAAAAATATCTAATCTTTTCTCTGATAAATAATATTTAATTATTTAAATTTGATTCTTTATTTGATAGGTCAAAATTGATAAGTGAAATATATATATATATATACATATATGTAATTATAATGATGTGAAAAAGAATATAATAAGACAATTTCATATCTATAATCATTCACTATTTTTAACTTTATTTTTATTTTTATTGCTCTTTTTTATTTTCATTTTTAACTTTTTTTAATTTTAAATTAATTTGTATTTCTTCTCTTAAAAAATACAGTGAATGCTCCAAATACCATTAATTCTTTCTGCTCTTTTATTTTATTTTTTGACTTTTCTGCGATGATTCTCTACTCTCTTATCCTTCTCTTCTAACTCTTTTCTTCTTCTTCTCCGCCTCCATTTTTAACTTTAATTATTTTTGCTGACTATCTATGTTTATTTATAAATGGAAAAAGTGAACCCATCTACACTAGTATATTGAATTTTCCTTTTCTAATAGAGACGTATTTGTGGGTTTGGTTTTTAATGAGTCCAATGGTTTAATCCTTAATATCAATGGCTTTTGGTTTGGTCAAACTTGTTGTAAAAGCAAAATTTCATAATTTGCTTTCATTACAGCATTTGAATCTTAAGGAAAGAATTTTAAGAGAAACAAGCTGGTTAACGAGAAACCTTATTTTTTATTGTGTTTTTTTTTTTATTTGCAAATCTTTTAATAATTTTTATTTGTTTTTATTGGAGAACTTTTGTTTTTCAAATGTAATACACTCCATATTCAATTAAATATTTCAAAGAAAGAGTTTTTCAATTTTTTTTAATCTTTTTTTTCAAATTTAACATAATATATCAACTTAATTATATGTATCATATATATCACAAAGTAAATATATAACATTAGAAAATTTAAAAAAAAAAACTTATAGAAATTCACTAAAATAATTAAACAAAATATTTTATACATATACAATTTAAATGAATACTTTAAAAGTGTATTATTGGATGTTAAATATTCTAATTGTTTGATGTATATGTTATATATAAGTATAAATATATGTTGAATTGTAAAAGAATAACAATTTATAATTGTTATATGTTTAGTTAGATGTCACATATATTTGTTGAATTGAAAATGAATAACATCATATAATTGTTATATGTTTAGTTAAATGTTATCACAACCCGAACCTGAGGGCAAGTGACTGACATTAGGGAACGAAAAAGCATGTAACTTTTAGAACTTGTAGTTAGCTTAACAACTTAAAACTCGAGGAAACTTGCACTATGATAGTCATCACTGTCACAAAACTAGAGCTATGAGCCCACCTATTAAACAAAATTTGTACATCACCGCCACTATCAGGCAAACATCTCAAATCTCATCATGATCATCAAATATATAGTCAATAGAAACATCACAATCACTAACTAAACAAATTAGCAATAAAGACAACAAGGATATACAATACTGAGTTTCTAGAATATAAGTAGACATAAGGAAGTTACATTTTGAGATAAGTCAAGAAACTCTCCTATCGAGAGACCAAAGGCAATAATAACTCTATAAAATTTTCCATTCATGCTCGACCTATAAACTAGATGAAAAATGTTAAAAAAGAATGAGCATTCGACTCAATGAGCTATGTAGTAATCAATATAATAAAATAATCCCACGCATAAAGTGCTCATTCAAATGTTAACTAAGCAAACAAAATCACATAATCATATAAGTATGGGAGTCAGTCAATGAGGCTACACTAAATCCAAACTAGGGAGTTGATCCCTCTATTTGGCTCTCTTCGTCCAATGTAGTTTATTAGAATCCAACACATAGGGTCCACTGTGACAGCATTAACTAAGCAGCGCGAAGCATGAAAAAGCCTCTATAGTCACATCAGTCCTGAACTCATCATCATATAATATCATTATATCATAACTCGTATCCCATATTATATATAGTCACATATCATCTTAACCATATCAAGTAAAACATAAATAATATGCAACAAACACAATCAACTTAAGCACCAACATGAATTATGCTTTTATAACCTAGTGCTGATAAGACAATTATCTATTTACTACATAGGCAATCAACGTATTATGCATATGTAATTATTAATGAAATTTAAGGGAGCAGGGTATTATCTTTATATATACAACTCATAAATAGACAAAAACTCCACAACCCTCCTCGAAGTGCCTGATCGAAAAGGTATAAACACTTAGAAGTTATTTTCGAGCAACATACATGAATTATTAGAACATGAATAAACAAATGACTTTAAAGAGTATGCTAAACTTTTGGCAGTCTCCCCTGTAACTAGGCTATTTCTCCCTGAAATCAAGATAAGAAAAATAACATTTCTAAGTGATCCACAATACTCGCAACCACAAATCATATTCATCTTAAAAATGAGCGATCACAAACAAATACTAAAATTCTAAAATTTTAAATAATGCATAAATAATACATATATACACTCATTATATGGGAATGCATGAAAGACAAAAAAAATATTAGAAAGTATCACTCACAGTTTAAGCGGAGAAACTTGACTCAGTTAACAACTCAACTCTGAAGCAGTAGGGTCTAGTACTGAATGGTCTACAGAATAAAATATTATAAAAATATTACGATAGTAATTTTAGACTCTAGAAATAAATATTTTATGACTAAAATATTTGATTGAAATTTCAATAAAATTTATTCTTAATTAGTTCTCAAAAATATAAATAACTGACATAATTAATATCACTTAATTAATTTACTAAATTAGAATCAGACTTTGAAAATTTAATTATTATTTCATAAATTCTATAGTTTTTATGCTATGTGAAATTAAATATTTAATACGTAATAGGTCTCGCTGGAAGTACTCATCAATTTCTTGCAGGAGTTTCAAAATTTAATTGGAAGAATTCAATGGCAAATTAGGTACCAATACATTTGTCTTGGAGAGAGAAGTTTAAAAATATATGCCACTCTCCCTTGCTGGAAATTCACCAGAAACGGCGTCAGAAGCTACTATCTTAGCCAAATTTCGGCCAAAATTCAAGTTAGTCCAAAAATTATAAATGAGGTATCAAATAAAATCTCTGGAAGAGAGGAGTCCAATGGTACCTATGTTGCCAAGAAAGGAGGTCAAATTTTGCCAAAAAATTGCTCGAAAGCCGACAAAAGCGTCAATTTAGAAAGGGAGGTATGATTTCCTCCGACGTCGGTTGGCAGCAAGTCACCCCTCCTCGGATTCGTCATCTCAAGAGGAATCTAAGGTGGGTGAGTGGATGTTATTGAAGATCAGATGGAGAAGATATGGACAGTCAAAGGTTTGATCTTCTTTTTCTCTCTCCTCTCTACCTTTTATGATCTCTCTCTCTCTCTCTCTCTCGATACTGCCACAATCACACTAACTAATTAAATAATATTTTTTATATTATTTTATTAATTAAATATTTTATTTTATTTTATTTTATTTTTTTTTAAAAATCAACTTTTCCTTCTTCCAAAATATTTCAAATCTCTCTTCTCCCACCTTTTTCAAATCCCAAAACCAACCTGTGAACCCTTAAATTTAGGCCAGTTTAAATTTAAGAAGCTTAACTTGGTTCGTTATAATTTTAAAGAGCCTAAGCCTAATTTAAAAGCTTAAAATTAGACCGGTCCAATTCATAAAATTCCAAATTAAATTTGTGAAATAGGTTTGGTCTAAAAATTAAATAATTTTGGATTGGTTTGAGTCGGGATGGATCCAAGTCAACATAAGCATAGCTCATGTCGATTTTGGATGCCCAAATCGACATGAGCCATGGTTTATGTCGATTTGGACACTCCAAATAGACATGAATCCTAATTCAAAAAGAATTTAGCCGTTAGTTTTAATTCCCTAATCAAGTTAGACTTCTGAGAACCCTTGGATTAGCAGATTAGGGTTTCAAGTTACATTATTATTTTCCTATAAATAGACAATTAAAAAACAGAGAGAGGGGGTTAGCAATTGACAACATAAAAGGAATTAACATAGAGGAAAGTAACATTTAAAACTAGGTGGTATAATCAATTAAGCAAAAAGAATCAACAACTAGTAATTGTCTCGGCAATTATTTCACTCAACCAATACTACAATTGATCCAGGAAGGATCGAAGTTTGGTTCAATATTCAACTTTGGTGGAGCCTTCAAACGCAGGTTTAGTCTTCTAATTCAATTTATTTATCCAGTAGTTGCAATCTTCTTTTAAAGCATCATCATAATAACTTATTTATTCAAATTTTATTTCGTCCAGTAGCTTACTTACTTTATATTTATTTGTTTCAATTTTACAGTAGCTTAGGTTTTAATTTAAACTTCTAATTTAATTACCAAAACTCTAATTAGATCATTCAAAATCATTTTTGCATCTTTACAAAACCTAAAACCCTAACTCTATTTTAGATTCCATAAAACCCTAATTACATCCAAAAACCCTAATTGCCACTTTAAAATCCTAAAATCATGTTTTAGCCCTAAAAACTCTAGTTTTCAAATATCTAAAACCCTAGTTTTCAAATATCTAAAACCCTAATCCTTTTTTTTTCTAAAATCGTAAAACCCTGATCATTATTTTCTAAAACCCTAGAAACCTAAAATTATATCAATAAAATCCTAGTTTTGCATATTTATTATTTAATATAATATTAAAACTTAGATTTTACTATTTAATTTGTTAATGTATGTTTTTTTATGAATGGTTTATTTTTGGATGATTTACTTTTAATTATTGTGAATGTAATGAATGATTTAATTTATTTAGTTAATTATTTTAATGTTGATTATTTTGATTTCAATGATGTAAGAGGTATGATTTCACTTTCTGGGTACCTCATTAACTAAGTTCAATATAATTTAATTTCTTTTAAGTTTTGGGATTAATATAAAGGACATATTTCCACCAAACGGTGGGTGTCCTATTTTATTTAGTTTTAGACATTGGACAATTGTTGTAAGGGCATGTTTCCATCTTGTATGGGTGCTCGTCTTATTATTTTGTTTGAACTTATTTTGATTTTAATACAATAATTATTTATTTCAATAATTGGGTATAGTATGGATGATATTTTAATAAGTTAAAGAATTTAATAATATTTACACCTGAAAAGGTGGCCGGTTCTAATGAACCGGGCATTTGTAGGAGTGTTGGGTTATTCTCACTTTCCCCATACGTACCAAACGTTTTGAACTCAATAGAGGATCTGAGCCTAACAGTGCAGAAGTTGCAAGAATCAATCCTCATAGGAGTGAGGGCCACAATGGCAACTCCACTAGGGATAAGAGAAGTTAATTCTGTTGGTCTTTAAATTATTTTATTCTTTCTTATTATATTATTATCCATTTCATCATTTATATTGCATTGTGTGCGTGAGTTAGGATGCCCATATAACCCGTGTTGTGTTATGTAAGGGATACCATACTTTCACTCAAGGTATGGACATTGAGTATGACATAACTACTCATAGCCTTGTACCTTTGGTATATACTTGCTATGAGAGCCTAAACTTTTCAACCTAAAGAGTAAAGCTCATGTAATTGGCCTAGTTACTTTCCTTAGGTTTTTATCCCAAATGTTTATTGGTTGGCCATGATTGATATATCTTGGTTTGAACCATAACTTATTTGGTTTGTTCTTTTTCTAATATGACCTAATTATATTGTAAGCTCAAAATATTTTTCATTTCTTCAAGCCTAAATGACCAAAATTATTTTCAAAATTTTTAAGATGGTCTTTGGACATAAAACTTTTCTAAAATGGGTCAAAGATTCTTTTCTACCTCATGGCCCAAATAAAAAGCCTAAAATTCATTTTTAAACAAACATTTTTAGAATGGGCTTTGAAATAAAATTATTTTTCACATCATCTAAAATTACAAACCTTCTTCGTAAATGAGCTTATAAATATTTAGGTTAGTTATGGAATATTAAAAATTAATTGTGAGCCTAATTTATACCAAGAATCGTTAGTCATAGGCTTATTTGTGGCAGAAATCATTAGTTATTTTTTCAAATAGGAAATCTATTTATGATAAACTCTTTAATTTAGCTTTAATCCATAATATATCATAAAAAGCTATTTTTAGTTGATCCAATGGATTAAGGCTTAATTAATAAGAATTATCATGGACAAATTTCTAAGTTTGAGAATACAACTATTGGTTAGACCATCTTGATATTTCATTGACCATATACATAGAAAAAGAGACTCACTATTCGTGTGAGAAAGTTATAAGGTTGGAAGAAACGTCTTAATTATTTTTGTTTATCTGTTACTTGTGGATCCATGCATACATACATACATGCATTGCATTACATGACATTGATCCTTTTTGGCTCACAGACCTGGAGCACAATAGTTCAAGAGCTTACGACAATTTGACCTATGCCTATGATGTAGAATCTAGTAATGACTCAGTCAGCTTCTCACCAAAACCAATGGAACCTGAACAGATTCAGAAAATGGTAAATGATGCAATCAGCTCCAAGATGGAAGAACTAAAGGAGGTCTTGACTGAGACCATGAAAAGCCAACTGGCTACACTATTGAGGAACACTGTTGAAATATCTGCTAGTACTAAGAAGCAAAAAGACAAGGGAAAGGCCAAGGTTGGTGAAGTGGCTATGAATGACGACAAAGTGATGATGGATGATGATGATGATTGGGCTTAATATTTTCAAGATTCTCAAGATAAAAAGAAAGAAGCAGAGACTGTAGAGAAGGTAACTGTGGAAGACTAAAAATTCGGATATGAAAAAGATGATTATTGATTTAGAAAATAAGTTTGAAAAGAAGCTGAAGGTTGATGAGATGGCGGAAGTAAACAAGCTATTTGAACAAGATGAGAAAGTACTTACAAGTTCAAGATGCCTTCCTTTGCTAAGTACAATAGTACAGAAAATTCTCACTTACATATTAAGCAGTACATCATTGCCATGCAGTCTGCTAGAGCTACTAAAGCTCAAACTCTAAGGCATTTTATGCTCTCGTTAGATCCTGTTGTGCAGAATTGGTTTAACACCTTAGAGGATAGTACTCAGAAGAATTGGGATTCATTGTACAAGGCCTTTATCCAGTAGTATGGGTATAATGCCGAGTTAGAAGTTACTTTGATGGAGGTAGAGACCATTAGGCAGAAACAAAATGAGAACTTTATTAATTATGTGAAGAGGTGGAGAAATAAGGCTGCCTTGCTCAAGAAAAGATGAGATGAGTCAGATCATATTAGGATAATAGTGAGAGGTGTCTTACCTAATATGCGTGAACAAATGTCTCATACTCTTATTAGGGATTTCAAAGATCTCCTTCAAGCTGGCTTACAAATAAAAGAATGGGAAAGAGAGAAGAATCATTTTTCTGGAAGAAGAATTGATAGGGGAAGTTATCAGTCTGGCAATCAAAGTACTCAAAAGGCAGTTGATGTTAATGCAACTGGTCAAGGGGGTAGGAGATAGTTTTCAGAGTTGGGAAAACCGCTGTCTTATGTTTTCAACAAGCTGCAAAAGAACAGGTTTTTATAGCCATTGGCCCCTCGACTATTTCCAAATCCCTTACCACTAAACTTTGATGTAAAAGTTTTCTGTCAGTTCCATTAAATGCAAGGGCATGACATGGACAAATGCATGAGAATGAGGCATGAGATTCAGAATTTGATTGATAGTGGCAAGTTGCCTAAACCTAACAAGCCTAGCATAAAGGACAACTCGTTACCAAAGTTTGTCAGAGTACCTTCAACAACAACCTTTATGGTAGGGAAAGGATTGGAGGAAGATTTTATCTTATCCTCATTTCAAGATGAGAGTGCAGGAGATATGCAGTAAGGAGAAATTCCATTCAACAAACCTCCCTTGAGTGTTGCTCATTTTATTTTGCTTTCTTTAGTATTTAATTGGAACAGTTATGTTTAAATAAATTAATTTTGTTGCATTTATAATTTGTTGGTTTTTTTGTGCTCAACCAATGATGAATCTAGCTCGATATTTATAAATTAGTATAACTATGCATCATGGTTTGAATGACTTTACTAGGTGAGAGAATTGTTCTATAACATTGAACTTTGTATGCTTACTTAGAGAGGGCTCCTGCATAATTACCTATGTCTAGATTCTAGTCGGTCTTAGAACATACTTTGACAAACTTTCAAGGCAAAATTAAACTCTGCTTATTTAAGAGAGAGATGATCTAGGCATTATTTGGTAAGCCAATAACTAGTATCAATCCTATTGATATCAATCCCTAGTTTGTCCCTTTGAGCCTTCATAAGATTTTAGCTTTTTTTTTATTAGCTTATAAAACCCAATAACCTACCTTGAGCTGTTATGACACTCATGACAAATCGGATGGTCACTGAATTATTGAAGAGTAAGAAAATCAAAGAAAGGGGGTGTTCAGTCAAAACTATAAGGATGGTTGAAATTTACCTGAAATCAACCTAATATCTCATATTTATTTCATCATTAAGAGGGTATCAGGACAACAAAAAGATCCACCCTCATTAAAATAGACTCGAGCTACTCCATAGTTAGAAGCGTGAGATGTTATAAGCAAGTTGACTCTTTTAGGGCTAAGACACACAAAATAAAACAAAAATAAAAACAAAAATAAAAGAAATAAAGGAAAAAAAAAAGAAAAGAAATAAATAAAAAGAAGAAAAAAAGAAAAAAGAAAAAAAGAAAAAAAGAATTTAACAAAAAAAAGGGAAAAAGAGAAAGAAAACGGGTCCTAAGCAAAAGGAAATAATGAAGGTCTTCCTAATCCGATCTAGATTTCTCCCATAGGGAATGGAAGGAAACTGAAGTCTATCTTTGCGTGAAGCAAGCTGCCCAAAGTTTAATATTGCTCTCAGCTACCTATGGTTCAAACAGAAAGTTTGCAGTGTGAAGATATGTTAGCGGTATCACATCAACTCTAATTTACAAATATCTATCATCTAACCCATATCCCTTAAAAACATCATTTTAAGCCTATTAAAGACATGTTGATATCTTTTTGGTAGGAAGAGTCTATTAGTGGAGATTGTTTGAATAAGCATATATATGAGATAGACATTAAATAAACTCAATGATACTTTTTGGCTTGGTAATGTGTATGTGCCTATCTGAAGTGCAACAGTTCCTGTTTAAACAGAATTAATTCTCGAGTTTAGTACGGTAACTAGGTTTATAAGGCTATATATATATTAATTTAAAAGACCAAGCCCTGAGGTATATTAACACTAATTTGAAAAAGATAACATTTGATTTTAAAAAAAAATGGTAGGAAAAGTCCAAGTTGCAAAAGTAAATACTTTTTATTTATTTTACATGACTGGTCAATACATTTCATTGACTGAGAAGGGAGAGGCAGTCCATATTCAAATAAATCCCTAAGAAGCTTATTGCCTAATGGAGGAGGAGGTACATCATCTTCCTAGAATCCACTCAAAGAACAAGCGCATGGGTCCCTATTGTCTTAAAAGTCGGTTATGTAGTAGTCGTCGCTTGAGAAAGGAGGAGTCACATCATGGTCATTAGTCTAGGGCCACCTCAAAGAAGAAGCATGGGGATCTCTGTAGCCCTAAAATCAAAATTCCCAAAAGCTCTATTCTAACCGATGGTATAAATCTTAAAAATGAATAGTATCTTATCGGTTGGCATCCAGCTCTCGACGACTGGCAGCTAATTCCTCTTGCAACTTTCTATTTTGTTCCTCAAGCATTTGCTGTGAGCTAGAAAAGGAAGAAGGTAAAAACATACATGATCATACATACATATAGCATAAATCAATATTGAAACAGAATCATAGACAAAGTAATTCGAATAAAATCCCTGAGGATAAGGCGGCATATCAGGATAAGAAGGAGGAACAAAAGGAGGAGCAAATGGAGAAAATTACTGATGAACTAGAGATAATTTCCTCTAAACTGGAGCAATAGAGGAAGGTCCAACTTCATGATCAAATGAACCAGTAACTTGTAATGATCATATAAAAGAGAGTTAGAAGAAATTAAAGTAGTTACGATGGACAACGTGTTAAGCATTCACCTGAGGGGTGCCAACCCTGGAGTCACCACGAGAATGGAAAGAAGACCCTCTTTCCTCTTCTTCCTCCCCTTCCTGTTATTCTTTCTCTTCTTTTGCTTCTCCCTCAGGAAGCCCCTGAACACCAATAGGAGAGACATCAAAATTTAGAAGCTAATCCTAAATAAATTGGGCATATGACATATCCGGTGAAAGCAGAAGGTCCCTAATATCAAAGCTATTGCGAGTATGACTCCAATAAGGCTCTGGCATGGATATGGTTTTCAACACAAATGATGGAATATCTGCTGGTGCCCTCCGCTAATCAGGACTGAGAAACCAGTTATAGACTCATTCACCAAGAAACCAGCAATAAGAAACTGGGCCATCAATGATTTGATAAGAATCTTGTAAGGGCAGTATACATGCAATCCTGTTCTTTCTCTCTTCAGCACTCCACCAAGCCACGTCCACCTGTAAAAAAGCAAACATGTAAGTTATTTTACTCATAAGTTTTGATATTAATATTAATATTTATCTTACTTGGTCCCAGGTTAGGCAACTCATATAGTAGCGGTGAATGTGTATATGATGGCTTCCAAAACTTCTCTGAGGCCCGATAGCCAAAAGCTTAGCTTTGGATATCTGACTCGCAGTCTAGTAATGTTGGAACTCTCACCAGGTTATGCTCATACACCCAAACCTATACATAAGAGGAAAGATCAAAATCCATACACATGCATTATTTGGAACAACAGTTATAAGGAAAGTGATACCTCGGCAACATCAATAAAACCAGTAAAGGATCTTCTATTCCTACAAATTACATCAAAGTTGTGATAAAGGCAGGAAAGACCAACTTCTCCCCAAGCATAAGATGATTATGGTCTAAATAAAAAAGGGCACGTAGCACCGACAAGTGAATGGTAGACTCAATGCTGCCCAATATGGTCGCCCCTAGTAGATATAATAGAAGCCGCCGAGTATATTGTTTAGCCCTCTCATCTTGCATGGGTCGAGTATACTTCATCCAGTATTCTTGAATGGGCTCGTACTTGATTTTGTAAGGTCCTCTTAAATGGGGCCTAACACCGATCAACTGTCAAATTTCCTCATGGGTTAAAATATTGATGGTTAAAGGAATAGGGATCCTATAACATCGGAGGCTTGTTGTGGCAAGGAAATTTACTGGACCAATGGCTATCTCTCCAATGGGCAAGTGAAAAGCATGGGTAGTGTCTATCCATCACTCTACAAGCGCTTGGATCGCACTCTTATCAATTTGATATCCTCGGGATGGTAATTGCAAAACAAAGTCTTCAAAGCCGCTTTCTCGGACCATTTTTTTTTACTGCAGGTGGGGCCCGATCATACCATTTGCAGGCTTTGTGGATGTTTCCACTGCCATGAATGACATAGCCATCATGCTATCCAAATGTAGGTAAGTCAAATAAGGTAAGTACACATATTCCTTTTTGCAGTTTAATAAAAGTTACATTCATTCATATCCCCTTTGTTTTATCAGTTTTTATAGATTTTGCTACATAATTTCTATGTCATAGATTTTCATGCATATTTTTGCACTGCAATATTCCTCATTAAATTATACTAATAAATCTTGTGTCAAATAAGAAATTAAATTGCAGCAAAATGACACTTTCTTGAATTTTTTCCTTGGTACTACGGTGAAGATGCATCCCGAATAATAGAGGAATTTACTTGACCCTGTTGGTATAGAGGTAAGAAAGTAGCTCATTATTTGACTGCATTTTGAACCTTGAGGAATGTTGGTTAACAGCCACTTATGGGAAATGGTAATGCTTTTAAGAATTTAGTATTATTAGAGTGTTAAAGATGAAGGAAATTTTGATGCTGTGAATGAAATATGTAAAGGGAACGTGTGTTTATATAGGAAAAGATAAGGCAAAAGGACAAATTTAAAAAAAAGCACAAAGTGAAAGAAAAAAAAAGCACAAAGTGAAAGAAAGCCACAGAAAAGAGCAAAAGTAATCAATAATTCAAAAGGAATAAGTAATTGATTCGTCCATAAGCAAAGATAATGGGTCACATGATAATAGTATTATGGGTCATATGTTAACAATATATTGATATTTATTGTGGGTCTAAATTTATGCGTGTTTAAAAATATTTTCTATAAAAATATTTTTTCCATGCAGGGGGCAAGAGTACAAAGGTACGGTAAAAAATAGCTAAATATTTTGCATTGAAATTAATTTGCAAGACTAATCTCAGGTCCAAAACCTAAATTATTTTTTGAGTCCAAAATTCAATTCGGGTCCAGAACCCAAATCTTTTTTTGAGTCTAGAACTTGTAACATCCCAACGGCCCTGGGCTTATGGCTCAGCCATTTCACCTAGCCTGCTTCAAGGGACTGCTGTAGTGCTATTTTCCCTCACGGTTCCACAGTAGGATTTGTCCCTGAGGCTTACGACCCAGTCATTTTACCCCAGGTATTTGGCACAATTAAGGGTCGCCTCCCTTGTTTCGATCCCAAGACCTCCCCCCATAAGAGAGTCTCTTTCACTCAACGAGTACCATTTCTTCTAGTAGAAGAAATGGTACTCATTGAGAAAAAGAGACTCTCTTATGGGGGAGGTCTTAGGATCGAAATGAGGGAGGCGACCCTTAATTCGGCCAAATACCTGGGGTGAAATGACTGGGTCGTAAGTCTCAGGGATAAATCCTGTTGTGGAACCGTAAGGGAAAATGGCACTGCAACAGTCCCTTGAAGCAGGTTGGGTGAAATGGCCGAGCCGTAAGCCCAGGGCCGTTGGGATGTTATTGTCACATTCCAAAGGCTAGATAGTCGAGTAATAGGCAAGGAGGACATGAACGAGTGGTCAAATAGAGGCTCGGGATAGTCAAATATGAAATTGGTGTACACAGTGGAGCTGACGGGATCTAAGTGGAAATTTCTCAAAAGTTAGGGGCAACTATGTAAACTTAAAAATTAAGTGTCGGAAGTTCTTAATAGTGCCCATATCCGACCTCGAAAGAATATTCTCGAGATTAATCGGGTCATAATAGTGGGTTTCAATTTTTTTCGAAAATGCACGGTTTAAAAGTTACAATCGAGTAATCGTTGGAGGGTATTTTGATATTTTTCACGCTTTAGACTATAAAATTACAGCACAAGAAAGTTGAGAGGGTCAAAATATGAATAAAAGGAAGCCTAATGGCTTGCCAAATAAATAGATAAAAGAAGAAGGCAAGTGGACCAATTAAAAGTGGCCATTTTTGCTATAAGGTGTACCAATTGGAAGTCAACATCTATACCAACATATTTTCACCACTTATGGCTGCCATTTGGATCAAAATAAGCTAAGGAAAGAAAATAAAAGCCCTCTCTTACATGGTGAACTCGTCCAAACCATAAGAGAAGGAAGAAGGAGGTGATTTTTCCAAAGTTTAAGGCTTTTGGTTGAAGATATTGGTGACAAACAAGATTATAAGGTAAGAGAAACCTATCTCTAGTTTTAATTTCATGGATTAATGGTTAATTTAAGAGATTGAAATTAGGGTTCATGTAGCTAGATTTGGAGAAAATTCAAGAAATAATTATTTGAAGGATTTGATGAAAGAAATAATGGTGTTTAATGGTGAAAATAAGCTAGCAACCATTAGAAAAATCATAAGATAAGACTATGTCTATACCTAGGGTTCTTACCTTTGTATATGTGATGTTAAATTTCATAGGAAATCAAGGAGACAAGGAAGGAAAGGAAGTGATATAGAATAAGGACTAAGAAATAGTAAGATTTGGTACTTTAACCATTGAACTCCTTTTTAAATTTTTCTGTTTTACAATTAGTAAAATGTTGTGACTTGTATGATTTTTAATTAAATATAGGAAAATTATCTTGAGTTGAATTTTTGATATGTTGTGTCTCAATGAGTCTAGAATGACTTAAAAATATGTTGAGTTGAATTTGGAAAAATTATTTTTATTAGATCTGCTCCAGCAGGTACCTTAACTGAGACAGCCATCTTTCTGGATTTTTAATAAAATTTAGAAAAATAATATCCAATTGAATTTTAGATATGTTGTTTTCTAGTGAGTCTAGTATTTGAAAAAAATAATTTGGAATCACATTGATTGAATTTAATTTACGGAATTCAAAAAATTCATAACTGCTGCCAGGATGCAGGGCAACTGGAGTAGTCTGGTTGGGTGAACTAGTTGACCAAGATTTTGTGTCCAGTTTGATATAAAATTTTAAAGGAATGATTTTAAGATGCAAAACTAAATTCAGTAAAAAATTTTGAGTTTTTAGCCAAGTGTATTAGTTTATACAAATTTTCTAAAACAAGAATCAAGTTGGGTTAAGAACCAGAGTTTATTGTTCATATGGTAATTTTTCATTATTAACTTGGTCAAAAACTTGGTGTGGGTGTTTTATCATTTTATTTTTGGTATTGAGTTTAAGTATGAATATGAAGAATAAATTAGATGGAAAAGAGGAGAAAATCAATCTGAATTTCATAACCGTGATAAAAGTTACGTGATGGAATATATAGATAAGGTATATACGTGCGGAATACGTGTATATATGGTATATATATGCATGTATATGGTATATATGTGAATACATATGATACATATGTGAGTATATGTGGTATTTGTGTAAGTATATATTGTATATACATGGAGAATATGTGGTATATGTACGAA
Source organism: Garcia nutans (assembly GCA_947685225.1). Classification (NCBI taxonomy): domain Eukaryota; kingdom Viridiplantae; phylum Streptophyta; class Magnoliopsida; order Malpighiales; family Euphorbiaceae; genus Garcia; species Garcia nutans. The sequence goes on along the minus strand of CANTUV010000007.1, from coordinate 20,308,203 downwards.
ATGAATGGGTATATATGAAATGTTATATATGCTCTACTCGGTAAATGGGTAAAACCGGTCTGGAATGGGGGTTTGGCATGCCATCCTACCGGTAGTACTGTCTTAACGGCTTCAGTCTGGATATTACTTACGCGCGCGCGGTTATATCGTGTAAGGTCAAGATCATGGCAACTAGTCGTGTGAGACCAAGACCACGCAGTTATGTTGTATATTCCATATCGTGTGAGACCAAGACCATGGCAATTAGTCGTGTGAGGTCAAGACCACGCGTAACTCTATACGAGGCCTCATTTCGAGATCGGTGTATTCATAATTACCTAGTGGAGCAGATTAACTCGTAATTATAATGAAGTTATATTACATGTTGCTTACATACAGAATGTGAATCTTAACTTAATTAGAAAATATAAATATGATGATTGTATGAAAATAGTTTAATTATGCAGTATTCTACTTTTATATGTGTTTTAACAACCTTCCTTGCACTATTTATATTCGGCAATGGATAAAGTACCCACTGGGCAATAAGTTGCTCAGCGAGTTATATGTCTAACTCGCAGGTAGTGGATAGAAGATCAGCATTTCTGCAACGGCTCGCACCAGCTCGACGGCGAATAGGGTAGGACTTTTGACATAAAATAGTAGTATGGCATGTACGTTATATCTAGTGTAAAGGTTTGTTAAACATAATAAGTATTATGGTGTATGTAACAAGAGAATAAACAATAGTATGGTAATAAAACTTAGCAAATGATATGTGATCTTGAGAAACGATATAGAAGTGTGAAATTTTCTTGCAGGGTGTAGTTGAGGATATAAGGGAGATTATTATTGGGAGTGTTCTTGAGTTGAATTGTGAACAAAAGTGTTTTGTTTTAAAAAAAAATAGTTTTGGCGACACTTGGGAACCCCGCTTTTTAGGGGAAACTCCGCCCAAATTTTCAAAAAATTTTTCATAAGAATTCTTAATTAAGACATTGTAACCAGAGCTCGCATCCCGTTGTCACATTCCTCCCCGGCTTATTCATAGGTCGGGAAGGGGTGTTACAGTTACAGTTAAAAAGGCACTAGAAGAAATGGTATTCGTTTAGTGAAAAAGACTCTCTAATGGGGGATTTAAAAATAGTTTTCAATTGTAGATACCAGAGTAGTGGGGTCCCAGCTTGACAGTATAACCACAGTTATCGAGTTTTCAAATGTTTTCTCTTATGAGTTGCCAGGGGTACCTCCTAAGAGAGAAGTGGAGTTTGGTATCAATTTGTTGCCTGGTACCGCTTCCATCTCTATTATCCCTTATCAGATGGCACCTGCAGAGTTGAGGGAATTGAAGGTGTAGTTGCAGGAGTTGTTGGGTAAAGGGTTCATCCGCCCTAGTGTGTCCCCGTGGGGAGTGCCTGTGTTGTTTGTGAAGAAGAAGGATGGCACATTGAGATTGTGTATTGATTTTAGGTAGTTTAATAAGGTGACCATCAAGAACAAGTATCCTTTGCCTCGGATAGATGATCTCTTTGATCAGTTGAAGGGAGCAACAATATTTTCTAAGATTGATCTGAGATCAGGGTACCATTAGTTGAGAGTCAGAGATGTGAATGTACCCAAGATAGCTTTTTGCACGAGGTATGGGCATTATGAGTTTCTGGTGATGCCCTTTGGATTGACGAATGCACCAAAAACTTTTATGGATTTGGTTTTCAGACCATATTTAGATCAGTTTATGGTGGTCTTCATTTATGATATTTTAGTGTATTCGCATAATGAGGAGGATCATGATAGGCATTTGTGGATTGTATTGCAGACTCTAAGAGAGAAGCAGTTGCATGCTAAGCTGTCTAAGTGTGAGTTTTGGCTCGATCAGGTAGCTTTTCTTAGTCATGTGGTTTCAGTAGACGGTATTAGAGTTGATCTAAGTAAAGTTGAGGCTATCTTGAATTGGAGTCCACCGAAGAATGTGACAGAGGTTAGAAGTTTTCTGGGATTGGCAGGCTATTATCGTCGGTTTGTGAAGGGTTTTTCTTTGATAGCTACACCACTCACCAGATCACTTTAGAAAGGAATTAGATTTGTGTTGACAGATCGGTGTTAGGCGAGTTTTGAGCAGCTGAGGAGATGTTGACTCAGGCTCCTGTCATTACCCTGCCTGTGGAAGGTAAACTATATGTGATATACAGTGATGCTTCACATAGTGGTTTAGGTTATGTTCTGATGCAGGAGGGTAGAGTCATTGCTTATGCCTCTCACTAGTTGAAGCCACATGAGCTGAATTACCCAACGCATGATTTGGAATTAGCAGCTATAGTTTTTGCATTCAAGATTTAGCTGCATTACTTATATGGGGAGAAATGCTTCATTTATACTGTTCATAAGAGTTTGAAGTATCTAAGAGTACCAAGATGTATCAGGACTTGAAGAGACATTATTGGTGGTCAGGTATGAAGAGGGGTATAGCAGAGTTTGTATCCAGATGTGTCACTTACTAGAGAGTGAAGGATGAGCACCAAGTTCCTTCAGGGTTGCTCCAACCTTTATCAGTGCTAGAGTGGAAATGGGAGCGAGTGACGATAGATTTTGTGACTGGGCTGCCTTTGACCTAGAAGAAGCATGATGCAATCTGGGTGATAGTTGATCAGATGACAAAGATAGCTCATTTTCTTCCACTTTGGATGGATTATTCTCTTGAGAGGTTAGTTATGTTATATATCAGTGAGATAATAAGGTTACATGGAGTCCCAGTTTCTTTGGTGTCAGACCGAGATCCTCGGTTTACATCGAGATTTTAAAGGGGTTTGCAGAATGCATTGGGTTCTCGGTTATATTTTAGTACTGAGGATTTTAGAGGATATGTTGAGGAGTTGTATCATTGATTTCACTGGGAGCTGGGATAGATTCTTACCACTGATTGAGTTTGCATATAACAATAGTCATCAGTCTAGTATTAGGATGGCACTTTATGAGGCCTTGTATGGCAGGAGATGCAGGACACCTTTGTGTTGGGATGAGGTTTTAGAAGGTAAATTGATCGGTCCTGATTTGATTAAAAAAATAGAAGAGAAAGTGAAATTGATTCGGGGTCGGCTGAAAGCGGCTTCAGACCGACAAAAATTATTTTCAGATTTAAAAAGAAGAGACTTAGAGTTCAGTGTGGGAGATAAAGTATTTTTGAAGGTGTCTCCTTGGAAGAAAATTTTAATATTTGGCTGCAAAGGGAAATTGAGTCCTCGTTTCATAGGACCTTATGAGGTACTGGAAAGAGTTGGACCAGTGGCCTATAGACTGGCTTTGCCGCCTGAATTGGATCGAATTCATAATGTCTTCCATGTCTCGATGATTCGGAGATACAAGTCTGACCCATCTCATATCTTGTCAATGGAGTCCATTGAGGTGAGTCCAGATCTGACTTATGAGGAAGAACCAGTGGCGATTTTGGCACGAGAGGTTAAAGAATTGAGGAATAAGAGGGTGCCACTTGTGAAAGTCCTTTGGAGGAATCATACCACTGAGGAGGCGACATGGGAGAGTGAGCAGATGATGTAGAGTTAGTATCCCCAATTATTTTAGACTTGAAAGCAGGTAATTTGGAGGACGAAATTTATTTTAGGGGGAGATAATTATAATATCCCAAATTTTTGAAAACTTTTAATTTTTGAAAATTTGATAAAATAAATTATAATTTAATAGGATAAATTAAATTAATAGTTTTAAATGAAAAATGAAGAGATTTTAAATGAAAAAGTGGAATATATATGTGATATATATGTAAAATATACATAACATATAAAGTCAACACTTTTTAAATATACATAACACTTTTTAAAAATTTAAAATTAATAAAATAATTCAAAAATAAATTATTTTTGAATGGATGATGGATTTTTAGTCTTTTAATTTCTTTAATAAATAATTAAATAATTAATTATTAAATTATTATAAATATATATATATATAGTTATAATTAAAAGATGAAAGGAAAGAGAAATTCTTCTTCATTTAAGTGCCTAGGTTTGTGAGTTTTTAGCCTAGACACTTCCGTAGGGGTGGAAGAAGTGGCAATTCCCTTGCCCTTCTCAAGTTTTGAAGCTTTCTTCTTGGAAGTTTTGGGAGCCATGGAGATGATGATGATGAGATTGAATGTGAAATGGATGCTCTAAGTGTTTATAAGTGAAGTTAGGTGTTGAATATCATAAAATTTGAGTATATAGTGGGTTTATATTAAGTTTAGTGGTCAAACTAGCTGTTCATAGCTATTGGAGAAGAGTTATGCACGTTTTGAAAGGTTTCCAACGGATAAAAATTTTGAAAATTTTAAGGCTGCCTGGGCAGACCACTTTAGTACGGTCGGACTAAGCCTGATATTCATAGTCTAAGCATGCACAATGGAGTTCAGACAAACCGATCTGATTGCAACATAATGATCAAAAAAAATTTTGAGAGTGCTCGGTCATGCATAATGTAGTCCTAGAGGACCAAGCAAATTGTATTAAAATGGTCATTAACTTTTAAAGGAGCTCGGTCGGACCAGGTCTTAGTATGCACAGTTGAGCAGGACGAGCTATGGTATGGTTGGCCCAGTGTTAGTCTGGTCCTGTTGAGACACAGTTCGGGTGGGCTAAGCAAATTTATCAAAGAAAAAGAATGATTTGTAGATCTCAATTTGTGGCCTTTTAATGCATGATCAAAACAGTTGTAAATGAGGAATTAGGTCACGTGAAAATATACTTTTGCAAGTAATTCTAATTCCATCATTGATATGCATATAAAGCTATTTATTTAAAAGTGCTACGATCTATCATGCCAATATGTTGTTTTATGAAATTCAATCTTTCTTCATTCTAGGGTTTTGTAAAGATATCAGTGAGTTGATTTTGAGTGTTTATAAATTCCAAAACAACATTTTAATTTTGAACATTATTTCTCAAGAAATGATACCTAATATTTATATATTTTGACTTAGAATATTGGATTGGATTTTTTAATAGATTAAATGGTACTTGTATTGTCACATTTAATTAGAATGTGATCAAAATTTTTACCATAATCTAGCAATTGTTGCTTCATCTACAAAAGTTATGTACAATAAAAACATGCACCAATATATTCAGCTTCCATGATAGAAAGAGATACCGACACTTATTTCTTGTTAAACCAAGAAACAAAGCAATAACCAAGAAAATGGCATGCACCGGTCGTGCTTTTTCTATACATTAGGTTACCAGCAAAATCCACATCGGAAAAACCTAAAATGTTAAATGATGTATTTCTAGGATACCAAAGTCCTAAATGCAATGTTCCACTTAAATACTTTAAAATAATTTTAGTGGCATTCAAATGTGATTTCTTAGGGCATAATTGAGATCTGTTACACAAACAAACACTACACATTATATCGGGTCTAGAAGCATTTAAATAAATCAATGATCCAATAATTCCTCAATATTTCTTCTCATTAACTTTCTTACCACTTTGTCTAATTTCAAAGATGTACTCATTAGAGTTTTGCTTGCTTTGCAACCATCCATGCCAAACTTCTTCAGAAGTTCCTTTGTATATTTGGATTGGTTGATGAAGATTTCATCCTTGCATTGCTTTACTTGTAGTCCAAGGAAGAACTTAAGTTCACCTATCCTTCTCATTTCAAATTCCCTAGTCATATAAGAAGCAAACTCTTGGCACAAATATTTTTTAGTAGCACCAAATATAGATTTGTACAAATTTCTTTTTAACAAAAAGTGTAGTATCAACTTTGCCTTTTGCAAAACCATTTTCCAATGAATAAGAACTAAGTCTATCATACCAAGCTCTTGGAGCTTGTTTCAAACCATAAAATGCCTTGGTTAATTTAAAAACATGATTTGGATTTTGATAGTCTTCAAAACCAGGGGGTTGTTCAACATAAACTTCTTCATTAATAAAACCATTCAAAAAAAGCACTTTTGACATCCATTTGAAAAAGTTTGAAAGTCATATGATATGCAAATGTAAGTAAAATTCTAATTGCTTTCAATCTTGCTATAGGGGCAAATGTGTCATCATAGTCAATGCCTTCCTCTTGGTTATATCCATTGGCTGCCAATCTAGCTTTATTTCTAGTAATGAGATCATCTTCAAGAAGCTTATTCCTATACACCCATTTGCAACCAATAATAGGATGATCCTTGGGTCTAGGAACAAGTTCCCACACTTTGCTTCTCTCAAATTAGTTGAGTTCATCTTACATGGCAATAACCTAACATTCATCATTAAGAGCTTCCTCAATGGTCCTTGGCTCAATTTGAGAAACAAAAATATTATTAGAGTCTAAGAATTTAAATTTTGATATAGTAGTTACTCCCTTTGAAGTGTCACCAATTTTAATCTTTGGATAGCTCTTGAGTCTCCTCTTGTTCCAAAATTAGTTCATCATTCTCTTATTTTTGAACATTGCTTATTTCAAGCTCTGTAAATTTACCTACAAAGTCATCAAGAATACTACATTTCCCATGATCAAGCTTGAATGATTAATCAAAAATAACATGCATTGATACTTCAACTACTAGAGTTCTTCTATTAAATACTCTATATGCTTTGTAGAAGATGACTTACCCAAAATGATTCCTTTATCTAATTTGGATGAGAATTTTCAAAGGTTGTCCTTGGTATTTAATATGAAGCATTTGCATCCAAATGCTCTAAGGTATGAAATTTTAGGTTTTCTTCCCTGCCATAGCTCACAAGAAGTTCTATTCATTAAGGTTCTTTTGAAAACTCGATTTAAAATATAACATGAGGTATTAATGGCTTTCGCCCAAAGGTAAGAAGGTAAATTATACTCATTAAACATTGTTCTAGCCATTTCTACCAATGTTAAATTTTTTCCTTCAACCACACCATTTTGTTATAGTGTTCTAGGAGCTGAAAAATCATATGAGATTCCAAGTTCATAACAAAAATTTTCAAAGTTAACATTTTCAAATTCTTTGCCATGATCACTTCTAATAGTTGTGATCACATGCCCTTTTTCATTTTGAACTCTCTTTGCACAAATTTTGCAATGATTAAAAGCTTCATTCTTTTGAGCTAGGAAATTAACCCATGTAAACCTTGAGTGATCATTAACAAGTACAAATGAATATAACTTGCCTCCTAGACTAGCAGCTCTATTAGGACCAAACAATTACAAATGTATTAGTTCTAGAAGTCTAGATGTACTTAAAAAATTCTTAGTTTTGAAAGAACTCTTATGTTGTTTCCCAAGTTGACATGGTTCACAAATTTTATCTTTATTGAATCTTATTTTAGGAATTTAATCTACAAGTTCTTCTTTGCATAGACATTGTAATTGATCCATATTAGCATGTCCTAATCTTCTATGCCAAAGCCAAGCATCATTACTAAAAGCGATTAAACATTCAAAAGTATTATTAGAGTATAGGTCAATTTTATATGTGTTACCAATTATACTTCCATTTAATGCAAGTTCACCACTAGAATAGGTAATTTTGTATCCTTTAGAGTTAAAATTGACATTATATCCTTTGTCACATAATTGACTAACACTAAGTAAACTATGTTTCAATCCATCAACTAACCACACATCATCAATCATATTTTTACTAAGCATACCAATAGAGCCAATGTCTATAATTTTTCCTTTAGCATTATTTTCAAAAGTTACATTACGTCTTTGCTTGTAAGTGGGTGTTGTGAAAAGTTTTTCATCACTAGTCATGTGCCTTGAGCATCCACTATCTACAAGCCAAACACTTTCATTGATAGTAGACTATTGGCATGCCTACAAGACAATAATATTTTACCTTCTTTTAGGTACCCAAATGAACTTAGGTCTTTGGGGGTTAGTAGTAGAAGAATCCTCTAATTTGAGATGTGCATTTCTAATAGAACAAAATGTACTTTTATGTTCATATCTCATGCAATATTGGCATTGATACAAGGTTTTATGTTTTTGCATCTTTTTTCTATTTAACCTTGAAGAATTAAATTGACAATCACATGTGTGTGTGTGATATGATTGTTTATGTGTATACTTGTGGTTGCGTTCATGCCTTGTGTATATGTAAGCATAATTTTCTCTTGGAACCTTAGTTCTAGAGCTAAAAGTAGTCTTTTTAGTAATTTTTAGCGTAGTGTGGGCTTGTGCATTCTTTACAACTTTCACACTAGAAGTTTGAGTTGTAGATGATTTAACAAATGTTGGTGCATTAGATGAAATAGTAAAAGAGCCATTGAACCCTAAGCCATACTTGGAGGAAGGTGGTCTTTAGACACTAATTAGTATATCCAAGGCTTCCTTACCGTTATAAAAATTTGAAATAGAATTTTTTAGCTCAATCATTTATTCTTTCAAATTGTGATTTTCCTTAAAAATTTCCCTTCAGCTCTTTTTCCTAGAATGATCTTTTGTCTTTTGCATTTTTATTCATTTTAGGAGTTCTTAATTTCTTCTAGTTCCATCTTTATTCATCTTTACTTTCTTCTTATTTATTTCTTCTAGATCTTTTGTCTTTTGGTCTTTTGTTCTTTCTTTTGCCAAAAATTCAGCTATTTTTTAGTTAGCTAGCCCTCGTATCCTCTCTTTGCCCCCTGTGTAGCAAAATATTAAAAGTGAGTCTGAAAATATTTTGTATAGAATAAACTCAAAAATTGAAAAGAAGAGGTTTTGCCCCTGTGTAGGCTTTATCCAATAATTTTGTTTCCATGCGAGCTCATATTGATGTTCGTATTTTGTTTGTATGCTTTCACAAGCCTGTATCTCTTCTTTCTTTTGCAATAGGCCTTTCATGCCTCCTGATTCCATATCTACTTTTGATTATTTACTTTCACAGGATGTTTGTTGTTCACTTTGACAAAGAATGTGCAAGATAACAAAATACATTATGATATGCTCATGTATGCATGATATGCATGAATAATACTTACATTGGTTCCATTGACTCACAGACTGAGGCGATCAGCTAAAAAGCTCCCATTGATTCATTCCAGATGCTCATTCAGGTCTTGCATTAGAACATTAGAAGACTTTACATCTATGGCTTTTATCTTCTAGATGTACAAAGTATGAGCAGCAGGGGCCCCAACAGGGTAGAGACACGAGAGATATCCATTTGGTTGGTAACTTCTTCATGACATGACCTTGCAAGTGATCCTTTTATTAGCCCTTTTTTGCCCATTATATCCTTTGAGGTTTGACAATGCAACATACTTTTCTTAACTTGAAGGCTTTGTATGACAAAAATATTTTTTTAAAATCTTAAAATCATATTTTGGCTTTGTCAAATCAGTGTCATTGTACATCAGGGCTCTATTTTTCAAATTAATATATCTATAACATGACAACCCTAGTTAGCGTTCTAAAATTAGGAATCATTTCCATTTAAGCAAGAGTTGTTGCACTTTAAATAGGCACATACACGTTACTTGGCCAAAGGTCTCATTGAGTTTAAATATTGTCTATCTCATATGCATGCTTATTCAAACAATATCCACTAATAGACTCCACCTACCAAAAGAGATCAATAGTTCTTTAATAGGCTTGAAATAGGGTCTATAAGGGACATAGGTTAAGCGAAGGCCATTTTTAGATTGGAGCTAATGTAACATTATGGACAAACCTTCACACTACAAACTTTATACTGGAACCATATGTTGATTGAGGTATTCTTAAACTTTGGGCATCACTTTTATTTTCTAGGCATTTTATTATCTTGCGTCATGAAAAAAATAGAACTTAAAATCTTGCTTCATTAAAAGATAGAGCTTATCTTCTTAGTAGAAATTTGGATTTGATTATGATGACCTTTGCTTTTGCAAAAAGTTTAAACCCTATTATTCTTCCCTCTTCTTCTTCTTTTATTTTTCTTCTTCTCTCTTTTTTTCCCTTTTTTTGTTCTTTTCTTTTCCTTTTTTTTTTTCTTTCTTTTCTTTTCTTTTCTTTTTCTTTCTTTTTTCTTCTTTTTTTTTTTGACTTTGAGTTCTTTTTCTTTTCATTTTTTAGGTCCTAGCTTTAAAAGTTTCATCTTGTTTGTACCAACTTGTGTTTCTAATAATGGATGAGTGGAGTGGCATAAGTCTGCTTCAACCCTGACTTTATCTTAATAAGTCTAATTCAACTATCTCTATAGTCTTGACTGTATATCCTTCTTTTTGATCTTCTTTCCCCTTTGTTCCTTAGTGATCATCAGACTTGCCATAAGTATCACAATAGCTCAAGGTAGGTCATTGGGATTTACAAGCCAATAAAAGCAAGCTAAAAACTTATGAAGGCTCAAAGGGACAAACTAGGGATTGATGTTAACAAGGTGGATACTAGTTCTTGGCTTACTAAATAATGCCTAGATCATCTCTGTCTTAAATAAGTAGAGTTCAATTTTACCTTGAAAGTTTGTCAAATCATATTCTAAGACTAACTAGAATCTTGACATAGGTAATTATTTAGGAGCCCTCTCTAAGTAAGTATACACGGTTCAATGCTATAGAATAATTCCCTCACCTAGTAAAGTCATTCAAATCATGATGTATAGATACACTAATTTATGAACATCAAGCTAGACTCATCATTGGTTGAGCACTAAAATGAAAAAAGACCAATGAAAATTTAATGAAAGCAATTTATTTAAACAATCTTAATTAGAAAAACATAATTATTCTAGAAAATACCAAAGAAAGAAAATGAAACAAACACCAAACAAGCCAAGGGAAGTTTGTTGAATTGGAGTCAAAGATGCTTCATCTACTTGGACATGTCAAGGGTAATGGTCATCACCTCCTCATCCACAGTTGGTCCAAGCTTGCTTAGTAGCACCTCCTATTTAGCAGTTCCACCATCTATATCTTGAAAAGTCGATAAGATAGAACTTTCCTTCAATCCTCCCTCTATCATAAAGGTTGTTGGTGGTGGCACTCTTCCAAATTTAGGTAAAGGATTATTCTTAGTGTTGGGCTTATCAGGCTTAGGTAGCTTTCCATTGTCAATCAAATCTTGAATCTCGTGCCTTAAGTGAACACATCTATCTATCTTATGCCCTTGTACTTGATGGAATTGACAAAAGGTCTTGACATCAAAGGTTGATGGCAGAGAATTCGATAAAGGACTGAGAGCCAATGGTTGTAATATCCTATTCTTCTGCAAACTTATTGAAAACCCAACATACCCTGACCTCCAGACTAATAACTTTCCCTATCACTTCTTCTTCCAGAAAAATGATTCTTCTCTCTTTTCCATTCTTTTATTTGCAAGCCAACTTAAAGGAGATCTTTGAAATCCCTAATAAGAGTATGAGACATCTGATCACACAAATTAGGTAGGACACCTCTCACTATCATCCTAATATGGTAAGACTCGTCTGCCCTCTTCTTAAGTAGTGCAGCCTTATTCCTCCACCTCTTTACATAGTCAACAAAATTCTCATTCTGCTTTTGCCTGATTGACTCTACCTCCATCAGGGTAACTTCCAATTCAATATTATATCCATACTGCTGGATGAAGGCATTGTACAGCAAATCTCAGTTCTTTTTAGTACTTTTCTCTAAAGTATTAAACCAATTCTGCACAGCAAGGTCCAAAGAAAGCATAAAATACCTCAGAGTTTGGGCTTTAGTAGCTCGAGCGGACTGCATGGCAATGATGTACTGCTTAACATGTAAGTGAAGATTCCCTATACCGTTGTACCTAGCGAAAGAAGGTGTCTTGAACATGCAAGGTACTTCTTCATCTTACTCAAATAGCTTGTCTACCTTTGATACTTCCTCAGCCTTCAGCTTATTTTCAAACTTTTTTCTCTAAATTTGTAAGCATCCTTTCTATATATGATGTTTCAGTCTTTTCCACAGTTGATTTCCATACAATCTTTGTTTATTTCTTCTTATCTTGAGGATCTTGAAAATATTGAGCCCAGACATCATAATCATCAATCATCACTTTGTTATCATCAAAGGCCACTCCATCAACTTTAGCCTTTCATTTGTCCTTCTACTTTTTAGTACTAGCAGATGCTTCAACAGTGTTTTCCAATAGTGCAGGCAGCTGGCTTTTCATGGTCTTAGCTAGGACCCTCTTCAGTTCTTCCATCTTGGAGTTGATCGCATCATCTACCATTTTCTGGATCTATTCAGGTTCCATTGCTTTTGGTGAGAAGTTGATTGAATAATTGCTGGATTCTATGTCACTGGCATAGGTTGAATTATTGTAGGCTCTTGAACTAATGTGCTCCAAGTCTGTGAGCCAAAAAGGATCAATGCCATGTAATGTATTATATGTATGTATGTATGCATGGATGCATAAATAACAGATAAACAAAGATAATTAGGATATTCCTTCTAACCTTAAATCTTCCACACATGAACGGTGAGTCTCTTTTCTTAGGTATGTGGTCAAAAACATATCAACATGGGATATCTTATTTTCAAAAAATTCACTCGAACGATTTAAATAATAGTTATATTTTCAAATTTTAGAAGTGTAACACCCTATACTCTATATAAGTACTATACATATACCTTGTATACATACAGTACGTATATAAAATATAAGAATATCACTTTTCATTACAGATTAAAATCTTTACCTTAGTTCCAAACAATAATACATTTTATTTAAAGAACATTTACATAATCATTATACTTTTGATGATATTACATATATATAAATTACCTTGTATAATACATAATACAAATCATAGCACATTTCTCACACATCAACAATATAATAAATAACTTAACACATTTTCCAATTAAATGTGTTAAGTCCCATAGTCATGCAAATATATACAATAATATAAGGTTTGTACTTACCTTTAAGAGCAATTCACACCAATTCCAAACTCCTCTTCCATGAATCCTTTAACATTTGGATTAGGGCAACTCAATCTCTTCAAAACCTAATCCAAAGGTGATTATACACACTCACTTAGAGATACACATAAGATAATAAGAACAAGAACCAACTAGGGAAAACTCTACACATGACACGCTCAACAACACGGGCGTGTCCCTGATCGTGCCCTATACCAACAACACAGAAACTTTGACACTCTCAGTAACACGTGTGTGTTCATGGCCGTGTCAATTACTTTATCTCACAGTAGCTATGACACGCTCAGTGACATGGCCGTGTTAATGGTCGTGTCACAAACATTAAACTTAGCACCGCTGACACGCCCAATGACATGGTCATGTCACTGGTTGTGTTAGGCAAAAATTATGCATTTCGAACTCTCATCCATGTAAACACAATCACTCCAAAATCTATACTACAACACCCTTAATAAACATCTTAGTTTATATTCATAAATCACCTATCAATTCAACACTTATATAACTTCAACATATCATAATAATAATCATTATATACATCATCCATGTATTAATTAGTCAATTCCCCAACTCATTTATACTAAACCCTTACTAAACAATTTCAACAACTCATCATCATCCTCACAAATAACCATATTATCATCATCTGAATACCAATTCAACACATATATATACTTCAATCTTTCATTATCATCATCTTCACACACTAACCATATCAAATATAAACTCAATCTATAGAAATCAACACAAGGAAAAGAATACTTACTTGAATTCTTTACCAAATCTTCAATATCCACCTTCAATTCTCTTAAAGCCCTTATGAATTTGATGTGTATGTGAACAAAATCACACCTCTCTCTCTCTCTCTCCCACATTCTAGAGGAAGAAGAAGAATAAGAAAGAAAGAAAATCTTCTCTTCCCTTTTCAATCTTATCTTATATATATATAATAATACTATAATTAAATACCCCTAAAAATTCTCCACCACAATATTTGTCCTTCCCTTTGACTTTCTTTTCTTCTTTTTCTCTTTTCATTATTATCATTATTATTATTATTATTATTATTAATTAATTAATTATTTACAATTTACTTTTCCTACACCAATATATACATCATGTATATGTGATGTATATGTTGCTATATGTATATGTCTTATATATTGTATTTATATTTCCCATATTTTTCAATTACAATATATACATATCATCCTTCATATATATCTATCTCTTATACTATCTTCTTTACATATTTCACCAACATATTCTCTCACAACTACTATTCCAAAGTACATCAAAAATCGGGGTATTACAAGAAGTCAGTCTATGATAATTCCCATTAATTAAGTCTCAATCCATTGGGCCAACAAAAGGATAGATTTTATGTTATATTTAGTATTAAAACCAAATTAAAGAGTCTATCATAAATATATTTCCCATTTGGAAAAGAAACTAATGATTCATGCCACAAATAAGCCCATGATTAATAATTCTTGGAATAAATTAGTCCCACAATTGATTTTCAGTATTCCATGATTGACCTAAATAATGTAAGCCCATTTAAGAAAAAGGTTAATAAAAGTTGTAATTTGAATGAAGTGAAAAATAGTTTTATTTCAAAGCCCATTGTAAGAAGGTTTGTTTAAAAATGATTCTTGGGCTTCGTACTTGGGCCATAAGGTAAAAAAGAATTTTAGACCCATTTTAGAAAAGTTTTATGTCTAGAGAACATCTTGAAAGTTTTGAATAAAATTTTGGTCTTTTGGGCTTAAAGGAATAAAACTATTTTGAGCTTATAATATAATTAGGTCATATTAGAAAAAGAACAAATCAAAGGGGCCATGGTTCAAACCAAGATATGTTAATCATAGTTAAACAACAAGCATTTGGGTAAAAACCTAAGGAAAGTAACTAGGCCAATTACATAAGCTTTAGTCTTTGGATTGAAAAGTTTAAGTTCCCATAGCAAGTATATACCAAAAGGTACAAGACTATGAGTTGTTATTCCATACTCGATGTCCATACCTTGAGTAAAAGTATAGTATCCCTTACATAACATAACATGGGTTACACGGGCATCCTAACTTACACACACTATGCAATCTAAATGATGCAATGGATAATATCATAATAAAAAAGAATAAACTAATATAAAGACTAATGGAATCAACTTCTCTTTTCTCCAGTGGAGTTGCCACTGTCTGCGGGAATTTTTGCCCTCACTCTCATGTGAAATGGTTCTTGCAACTTTGACACTGTTAGATTTAGGGCCTTAGAGAACACGACCCTAAACCCAGAGAAAAATAGAGTCACCACCCGAACGGGCCAGAAAAAAGAAAGGGGTGGATTACTATATTCCTAAAGAATCCCCAACCCCTAATGGGTTGGGTACATATGGGAAAGGTGAGAATAACCCAGCACCCCCATAACGCCCAGTTCATTGGAACCTACCTCTTTTTTCATATCTAAATATTATTAAATTTTTAAATATATAATATTATTCATACGACATGAAATTTAAAATAAACAATCATTCATTGTATTAAAGTAAAGAATGTTCAAACAAGTAAATAAAATGGGCACCCATATAAGATGAAAATTGAGTTTGTCACCATAAACCAGGACCATGCAAACATGTAATATGTTCATTTTGACAACTTAACTTTTAAATATGTATGTTATATTGTAAATATGTAAATGATGTAATTTAGAAAACTTTGGGTTGTATTTTTGTAAATAATGGTTATGTATATGTATATATGTTTGTTTAAGTGTTTGGAAAAATTGATGGAGTTCTGGAAGTATGGGATGTTGAAATTATTTTGGGAGTTTATTTTTTGCAAGTTATAAAATGTTAAAATTTTTGGGATATCCAAATTACAGATAAAACTCTGACGAATTTTTTCCAGAGATTTTTCATTAAATTTTGTATTTTTAGAATATAAATGACTAATAAATATTTTTATTTAATTATTAAGGTACATTTTAAGTTATAGAAATTTTAGTAAGATTAAGCTGTGACATACTAGTACTGTATATGCGTATTTTACATATACCAGATATATGTATTAAACATATATAGAGTATTGGGGTGTTACATTTATTTTGGTATCAGAGCCTACGTTTGAGGTTCTCGACCTAGGTGGGTTTTTGGAGAAAGAAAATGAGATTTTAAATGTGATTTTAAAATGTCATATATGCATTTGCACTAGTATCTGAACTGGTCTTTAATGTGGCAATTCTTTCTGTATTTACAGACAATCACGATATAGCATCTCGGACGCATTAGTCTAGAAAAGAAAGTGTAGAGAGTGTTGCTCCTTGAGAGGGTGTTGTAGGAGCTAGTGCTTAGATTGTTGGGGAGGCATCTGTGCCAGTTAAACTAGCAGTTCAGGAGGTTTCACCAGTCTGGATGCGGCATATAGTGAAATTGTTACAATGGGCTCTGGTATAGTAGCCACAGTCGCAGCTACTGACTCTAAAATATGATAAGTTAAGGAAGTATGGAGCTATAGATTTCTTTTGGTATATTGATCTAGCTGTAGCAGAGTAGTGGCTGGATAAAGTACAGAGAGTGTTTTTCAATCGCATGCTAGTGCAGAAGAGAAGTTTGATTACGCCAAGTCTCTTATGCAGGAAAACACTTATGATTGGTTGAAGACAGTTCCCCATGCAGCGGATGATCCTTTGATTTTGACATTTGTTGACTTTCTATAGGAGTTTGATAAGAAGTACACCCCTTGGGAGTATAAGGATGCCAAGGAGAAAGAATTTCTAAGTTTAAAGCAAGAATCAAAGACAGTGGTAGATTATAAGAAAGAATTCATCCAGCTGAGTAAGTATGCAAGAGGGATTATGATAGATGAGTTGGATAGGTGCCGGAGATTTGAGGAGGGTTTGAGGCAATCCATGATGTGTCTAGTGGTAGCATCATAGTATAAGGATTTCTCCAATTTGGTTGCAGCTGCCAGAAGAGTAGAAAAGGCGTAGGAACTTGTAGCAGCTGCCAGAGCAGAGGGTAGAGATAGGAGATTACAAACTGAGGCGGCATCTTCATCATCAAAGAGAGGTAGAGGAGGTCCTTCATAGAGGTCTAGTAGAGGCCAGGGGCATCCTAGTAGGGGGTTTTAGCAATAGAGATAGAGACAGGGCACATGGTGGAGTCTATTGGAGATCTGGTGCATCAATAGTTTGTTTTAGATATGGGTCACAAGTTTATTTATTAGAATTATCCAGAGTCACCAAAGGTTGGACAGACAGAGACAACAGTGTCCAGGCTTAGTGTCAAAGGGAATCGATGTGGCAGAGGTAGTTATAGAGGTGCTAAATTTGGATCTAGTTAGAGAGGGAGATCCACAGCAGGAACCAGTAGACCAAACCATGCAGGATCAATAAAGAGAGTATATGTGTTACAATGGCAGGCAGATACTTCAGATATTTATGGTTGGTACATTTCTTTTATTTGACACTTTTGCACATGCATTGATTTATCCTGGATCGATACATTCATACATTAGTGCATCCATCTTGCCTATGAGTGATGTGCATTCAGAATCCTTAAGGTTTGATGTGCTAGTTACGAACCCTTTAGGGCACAGTATGGTTATTAGTAGAGTGTTCCAAGATAATCCAGTGGTAGTGCAGGATGAGGAGTTTCTTGATGACCTAATTGAGATGCCCTTTAGGGATTATGATCTCATTCTGGGTATGGATTGGTTATCTAGACACGGAGTTGTGGTAGACTGTCAATTAAATGTGTTACCTTAAGAATATATGATGGTAGAGATGTAGTGTAATGTAGTGAGCGAAGGTACCTTGCATCCATTTTTGTCTTAACTATATCAGCTAGAAGGATGATTTGGAAGGGATGCAAGGCTTATTTGCCTCATGTGGTAGATACAAAAGTGGTGGGATCTCAGCTTGATAGTATACCTACAGTTGCAAATTTTCAGATGTGTTCCTAGATGAGTTGTCAGGGCTACCACTAGAGAGAGAGAGATAAAGTTTGATATCAATTTGAAGTCTGGTACCACTCCTATCTCCATCACCCCTTATTGGATGGCTTACTCATGCACTGTCGTATATGTGACTAATCATACCAGCATCAAAAAGTTTCAAATTTTCTTTTTTCACTACTTCCATGATTGGAGGATTAAGTTGACGTTGAGCTTCTCGAAATGGTTTGCTTCCTTCTGTGAGCAGTATCCTATGCACACATGTAGAGGGACTAATGCCTTTATATCAGCAATGGTCCATCCAATAGCTTCCTTATAGTCCCTCAAGACTCTAATCAACCTTTTTTCCTCTAATGTGTTGAGTTTGTCTACGATGATTGCTCAAAGTGTTTAATTATCTTCCAAGAAGGTATACTTCAAGTGACTTGGCAATTTCTTCAATTCCAACTTATGAGGGTTGTACAATAGAAGGTAAAATCTTGTTGAGGTTGGAAGAGCAATATAAGAAGCATTATACTTTAGATTTTTGTATGATTCCAATGCAAACATTGCTTCTTTCACTTCCTCGACTATCTTAAGCTTTTTTCTCAATTTTGTCAAGCTCTTGTAGTGTGAAGCTTTCACTTATGGCAACCTTCAAACTATTTGCTTTAGAGAAATTGAAAACTTGTTGTGCCAAAGAATCAACAACGTCAACAACATAAATGGAATCAACATCGTTAGA
Organism: Garcia nutans; assembly: GCA_947685225.1. Classification (NCBI taxonomy): domain Eukaryota; kingdom Viridiplantae; phylum Streptophyta; class Magnoliopsida; order Malpighiales; family Euphorbiaceae; genus Garcia; species Garcia nutans. The sequence goes on along the minus strand of CANTUV010000007.1, from coordinate 20,289,723 downwards.
ATATCTCATGCCATCATAAATATTAAATTGAAAAAAATTCTCCATCTAATTCCATACTGAGAGTTCTTTTGGCCAGATCAATTTTAGTCCTAGATGTTTTTAGAAAAGGCCTTCCCAACAATATAGTTATTGAATTAAGAGAATTATCATCTTTCATATTCAACACATAAATATCTGCTGGGAAAATTAATTCATTGACTTGCATAAGAACATCTTTCAAGACTCCTTCAGGGTAGCCATTTGTCCTATCTGCGAGCTAAATTATTACAGTCGCTTCTTTTAATGGTACAACATTCAAAGCATGATAAATTTAAGTAGGCATAACATTAATTGAAGCACCTAAATCCATGATTGCTTTTTCAACTCTCATGTCACTAATTTGGCAAAGGATGGTGAACATACCTAGATCCTTGCAGTTGAGGTGTAATTTCTTTTTTAGAAAGCAGACACATTCCCACCTACCTAAATTTTTTCCACTCCTTTTAATTTTCTTTTGTTATTGCACAACTCCAGCATACCTTGGCACCTATTTTACAACATCAATTAAAGGTATATTCACCTCTACCTTCTTGAAAACATTAAGGATTTCTTTCTCTTGTAGCTTCTTCTTAGATTTTTCTAATCTGCTTAAGAATGGTGGAAGTGTGACAATTGGTTTGATACTGGTGCCATATTGCGAAGGGTCAACTTGTGATGTTTCAATTTCAGTTTTAGCTTCTTTGGCAGCAACTTGTCTTGGCATCTTCTTAGCTAGTCTTCAACTCCTTACTGCTCCATAGGGTTATGGCATTAGTATGAGCGGGGATTTTTTCCCCCACTCCCATGTGGAATGGTTCTTGGTGCTTCGGCACTATTAGGCTCAGCGCCTTAGAGCTCACGGGCCTAAATCCAAAAAATATGGAGTCACCACTGGGACAGGCCGAAAAAATAGAAAGAGGTGAATGACTCGATTTCTAATGAATTCTAACTCCCTATTAGGTTCGGAAAGTTGGGTATATATGGGAAAAATGAGAATGACCCAGCACCGCCAAAATGCCTAGTTCATTAGAACCGGCCTCATTTTCAGGTCTTAATATTATTAAATTCTTAACTTATTAAAATATTATTCATATTATATGCATATTAAAGTAAATAAATACTCAGTGTATTAAAATCAATGAAGATCCAAACAAAATAATAAAAGGGCACCCATACAATATGGAAATATGCCCTTACAATGTCCAATATCCAAAATTAAATAAAATAGAACACCCACGTTTTGGTGGAAACATGCCCTTACATTAATCCAAGACTCAACATAAATTTCATTGAATTTAATTAATGAGGTACCCGCAAAGTGAAAAAATACCTTTTCCATTCTTGAATATTAAAATAGTCAATTTAATATAACTCAATCATTCATAATAAACAATTAATTAAAATCACACTATTAATCATCAACAAATAATCTAAATAAATCATTTATCCATCATAAAATAAAATAATTAAGATCAAATAATCTAAATAAATCATTTATCCATCATAAAATAAAATAATTAAGATCAACATATAATGATACACACTAAAATTAAAATATATAAAGTTGAGTTAAAATTGCAATTAGATACCAGATATATAAACTAGGGTTTAAACCTAAACAATGGAAGTTTTGGATTTAGGGTTTAGGGAATTGAGGTTTAGAAATTGAGTTTCTGGATATTGAGGTATTAGGGTTTTGGATTAAGATTTTTACAACTTTGGGATTATGAATCAAGGTTTAGGATTTTTATAGTCTAGGGTTTGGTATTAAGGCTTTAAAATATTGAAACTAGATTAAGACATACAAGCTAAGGTTAAAACTAATAAACTAGGATTTTGGGTCAAAATAATTTGAATTGAATCATGTTTAAGTTTTGTACCAAATTAAAATCAGTATTGTTTTTCATTGGATGGAGTTTCTGATAAACTAAAATAACAAATTTAAACAATCACTGCTTAATTTTAAAGAATGGAAGCAATACTATAAGTCTAAGTAATTTAATTATCAAACATGCGTTGTTGACATGGACAAATCAAGTTTGTTGAGCCAAGCTTATTGTTTGATTGATAAGTCTGGCTCAAAGTAATTCTTGGTCTCTCGATGATCAAAAGATTAAGCTACTGATTCCTTATTTTTGCTTTTGTCTGAATTGTCTCTGTTGTTATTTTTGTTTAATTGTTGCTTTCGGTTGCTGTGTCTCTTCTTAGTTATCAGTAGCTACCTCCTCTCTTTTATTCATTTAAGCCTTCCTATTTATAAGAAAATAAGCTAGGTCAAAATTAGTTAAATCAAACTTAATCTGGATTGGCCAATAAAATTTGATATGTACAAGAATTTAGGATTCCTAATTCGATATGGAATGGTCCATATAAAATTAAAATTTGTTAAATTCGATATGGACCCAATTCCATATCGAATTGGTAGCCAACCAATTTGATATGAACATGTCCCATATTGATTTAAACCAAAATCGAACCCTTCTAACTTTGAATCGAACCATTTTAGGGCATTCAAAGTTGAACCAGCTTATTTTAGGCCTTATAAAATTGAACCAATCTAATAAAAGGCTTTAAAATTAGTTTAAGCCATTAAGAATGGACCGAACTTGACTAGGCCTTCTTTAATTAGGATTGAACTAGCTAGGGCCAAAATCAAGGTTCTATAGTTTGCCCCATGCTTGAATGATCTTGAATTTATTTAAAGAGTGAAAAGCAACATGACTTTGAGCTAATTTTGCATAAGGATTAGGTTTAAGACCCGAGTTTGGATTGAGTTCTAGACTCAAAAATGATTTTAGATTCTAAACCCGAATTGAGTTTTGGACTCAAAAATGATTTGGGTTCTGGAGCCAAGACTAAATTTTGGTTCTTGACCCGAGGCTGGATTTAGGTTCTCGACCCAAAACTAGATTTTAGATTCTTAACCCGATACTAGATTTGGATTCTCGATCCGAGAATGGATTTGATTTGGGTACTCGACCTGAGATTGAATTTTGGGTTCTCGACCCAAGACTAAATTTTAGGTTCTTGACCTGAGACTGAATTTGGATTCTCGACTGGAAACTAAATTTGATTTGGATACTCGACCCGAGATTGGATTTGATTTGGGTACTCGACCTGAGATTAGATTTAATTTGGGTACTCGACCTAAGACTGAATTTGAGCTCTTCTAACTTGACCTTCCCTTTGTCATTTGAGAATTCTAGCTTTCTTCTGGCCAATTGGTTCCATTCTTTAATGGATTCTGATGACCTTCTATCATTTGAGAGTTATGCCTTTCTTCTAGCAGATTGTTCCATTCTTTAATGGATTGTGGGTCTTCACCCTTCAAAATGGATCTTCATCCTTGGACATTTGGACTTCACCCTTCAAAATGGATCTTCATCCTTGGACATCAGGTCTTCACCCTTTAAAAATGGATCTTCATCCTTGGAATGGATCTTCATCTTTGGACATCGGGTCTTCACCCTTCAAAATGGATCTGCATCCTTGGACATCGGATCTTCACCCTTCAAATGGATCTTCATCCTTTGGAGATTAGAAATGGATCTTTATCTTGGGACATTTGTCCTACATTGACTTCAGCTCTTCTAGTTGAACTCATCTTTTGTCTTTTTGCATCTTCAATCTTTTGGGGCTCTTTCTTTCTTCAATCTTCTTTGGTTGTAATAACCCTTTTTGTTGTAACTTGTTGAAAACCCAAGGCAAAGGTTTTCCCATATCTGAAAATTTTCTTCTATTTTCTTAGCCAATAGTTGTATTGACATGTATTTCTTTTTGTGCTCTCTGACTGCGAGATTGGTAGCTTCCTCTTTCATTCTTCCTTCTAGAAAAGTGATTCTTCTCTCATTCTCACTCTTCTATTTGCAAGCTAGCTTGGAGAAGATCTTTAAAATCTCTTATAAGGGTGTGAGATAGTCTCTCATGAAGGTTGGGTAGGACACCTCTCACTATCATTCTTATCTAGTCAGACTCATCAGGCCTCTTTTTGAGAAGAGCAGCTTTACTTTTCCACCTTTTCATATAATCAATAAAATTTTTATTTTGCTTCTGTCTGATAGTTTCCACCTCCAACAGGGTTACTTTCAGTTCGACATTATATCCATATTGCTGAAAGAAGGCTTTGTACAGCATATTCTAATCTTTTTTGGTACTTTCTCTAAGGTATTGAACCAATTCTGCATAACATGATCCAATCAGAGCATGAAATACCTTAGAATTTGAGCCTTAGTAGCTCTGGCAGACTGCATAGTAGTGATGTACTACTTAACATGCAAGTGAGCATTCCATGTACCATTATACCTAGCAAAAGAGGGCATATTGTACTTGTAAGGAACTTCTTCATCTTGATCAAATAACTTGTCAACTTTTGACACTTCTTCAGCTTTCAACTTCTTTTCTAAATCAGCAATCATTTTCTCCACATCCAATGTTTCAATCTTTTCCATAGTTGCCTTCTCCATAGTCTTTGCTTCTTTTTTTATCTTATGAATCTTGGAAATACTATGACCAATCATCATCATCCATTACTACCTTCTCCATAGTTCTTCTGCTTCTTAGTACTTGCAGATGCTTCAACAGTGTTTCCTTCGAACAGTGCAACTAGTTGATTTCTCACAGTCTCAGCTAGGAGCCCCTTTAACTCTTCCATCTTAGATGCAAGAGCTTCATTTATCATATTATGAACTTGATCGGGATCCATAGTTATTGGAGTGAAATCAAATGTATCTTCACTGAACTCTGAATCACTGACGTAGGTCAGATTGTCATACACTCTTAAACTGCTGTACTCCAGGTCTGTGAGCCAGAAAGGATTAGTGATATGTAATGCAATGCATGTATGCATGTATGCACAAGTAACAAACAAACAAAGATAATTAGGATATTTCTTCCAACCTTATAACTTCCACACATGAATGGCGAACAAATACCACCATGGGATATCTTGTTTTTGAAAAATTCACTCGAACTGTTTTACCAATAGTTGTATTTTTAAATATAGAAGTCAGTCCATGATAATTCTCATTAATTAATCCTTAATCCATTGGGCCAACAAAATAATAGCTTTTATGCTATATTGATTCTCATTTGGAAAAGCAACTAATGGTTCATGCCACAAAGCCTATGATTAACAAGTCTTAGTATAAATTAGGCCCACACTTGATTTTTAGTATTCCATAATTGACCTAACTAGTTGTAAGCCCATTAAAAAAATAGTTCTGTTTCAAAGCCCATTGTGAAAATATTTTAGAAAAAATGGATTTTAGGCTTTGCATTTGGGCCATGAGATAGAAGAATTCTTGACTCATATTTAAAAGGTTTGTTTTTGTCCTAATACCATCTTAAAAAGTTTTAAAAATAATTTTGGTCTTTGTGTCTTAAAAGAATAAAATTATTTTGGGCTTACAATATAGTTAGGTCATATTAGGAAAAGAGAAAACCAAATAGGCCATGGTTCAAACTAAGATATATCAATCATAGTCAAACAACAAGCATTTGGGTAAAAATCTAAGGAAAGTAGCTAGGCCAATTACAAGAGCTTTAGTCTTTGGGTTGAGAAGTTTAGGACCCCATAGCAACAAGCATTTGGGTAAAAACATAAGGAAAGTAGCTAGGCCAATTACATGAGCTTTAGTTTTTGGGTTGAGAAGTTTAAGCTCCTATAGCAAGTATATACCAAAAGGTATGAGGCTACGAGTGGTTATATCATACTCGATCTCTATAACTTGAGTGAAAGTATGGTATCCCTCACATTGCACAACATGGGTAACACGAGCATCCTAACTCACACACATAATGTAATCTAAATGATGCAATATCATAATATGAAAGAATAAAACAATATAAAAACCAACGGAATCAACTTCTCTTATCCCCAATAGAGTCGCCACTGTGAGCAGGGATTTTTACCCTCACTCCTATGTGAAATGGTTATTACCACTTCGGCACTAGTAGGCTCAGGGTCTTAGAGAACATGAGCATAAACCTGGAGAAAATGGAGTCACCGCCCGAGTGAGCAGGGAAAATAGAAAGGAGTAGATGACTCGATTCCTAAGGAATCCCTAATCTCCTATTGTGTTCAAAAAGTTGAGTACGTATGGGCAAGGTGAGAAATGACCCAGCACCCCCATAACGCCCGGCTCATTGGAACTGACCTACTTTTCAAGTCTAAATATTATTGAATTCTTAACTTATTAAAATATCATCCATACTATATACAATTATTAATAAAATAGATTTATTCATAAAATAAGATAAAACAGTACATCACAAAAGATGAAATTATACTCTTACAATCTTTAAATATTCACAAAGAAAAAAAAAATAAAATAGAACACCTACCAAAAGGTGGAAATGTGTCCCTTACAATTGTCTCAAAGTCTTTAAATAAATTACAATTACATAAACTAAAAAAACAAGACACCCACACTAGATGGAAACATGCCTTTTACAATTCCCTTTAAAAATACAAATAAATCTAAGGAAAAGAATAAAGCAAGAGAAAATTAATACAACATTTATAAAAATAATTGAATAACTAAAAAGAAAATAAACAAAAACATTTTAATATTACCCCATTGAGAAAATATAGTGCACGGTGACACAAATTGTGGCTACGGCGGTTGCGCTAATCGGTTAGCGGGCGGGGGTCAAGGGAGCAACACCCCGAAAAGGTAAATGATTTATAAGATATGCTTTTTTTTGGGAATTAGGGTTTCTATCTAAACTAGGGTTTTATATTTATAGAAATTAGGGTTTTAAGGTTTATGGATGAAAATTGGATTTTTAGGGCAAAAACTAGGATTTAAGGTTTTATAAGATTAGGGATTTTAAGATTAAAACATGCATGGGTATGATTACAGATTAGTATGTAATCTAATGTTGATCAATGAAGTGAGGTTCTAGATAAAATTAGGGTTTGAACACAGCAACTATTATAATTGAGACCCAAACCACATTCAACTCGGTCTATTACCTACTTGATGAATTTTAAATTACAAATTATCAATTATAATTAACTTCTGCTTGATTTTATTATGGAATAAAAACATTATAATATTAAAAATAGATTAAACATTAAGAATTCAAAACTATTTTCGTTGGCTCCACAAAATTTAATTTGTTGAATCGATCTTCACAGCACTACTGTCTGGATCAGCTATAATCCTGACTGGCTTAAATGATCTGAAGATTACTTATGATTTTTTATTATAAATTTAGCTATTGCCTATTTTTGCAATTCCTTTTTGTCTCTTTGTTTCATTTCTTTTTAATTGCTATTGATTTTCTTAATCACAGTTGTCTCCTCTCTTTTATTCATTTAAGCCTTCCTATTTATAAGAAAATAAGCTAGGTCAAAATTAGTTAAACAAAACTTAATCTGGATTTGCCAATTCATAAAACCATGTCCATATCGAATTAAAATCAAATTAATTTGATATGGACAAGAATTTAGGATTCCTAATTCGATATGGAATGGTCCATATCGAATTAAAATTGGTTTATTCGATATGGACCCAATTCCATATCAAATTGGAAGACCAATTCAATATTGAATGGTCCATATCAAATTGGTAGCCAACCAATTTGATATGGACCATGTCCATATCAAATTAGACACCCCCAATTCGAACCATTTTAGGGCATTCAAAGTTAAACTAGCTTATTTAACTAATTAAAGGCTTTAAAACAGGTTTAAGCCATTAAGAATGGACCGGACTTGACTAGGCCTTTTTTAATTAGGATTGAACTAGCTATGACCATAATCAAGGGTCTACAATTTATAGATATGTTAACTTGTCCACCTCTAACACTTCTATGAGCGGAGATTTTCGTCCCCACTCCCACATGGAATGGTTATTGCTACTTCGGCACTATTAGGCTCGGGCCTTAGAGAACACAGACTTAAGCCTGAAAAAATGGAGTCGCCACTCGAATGGGCTGGGAAAAAAAAGAGGTGGATGACTAAGGAATCCTCAACCCCCTATTGGGTTCGAAAAGTTAGGTACGTGTGGGGAAGGTGAGAAATGACCCAGCACCCCCACAGCGCCCGGTTCATTGGAACCAGCCTCTTTTTCAGGTCTTAATATTATAAAATTCTTAAATATAATGATATTATCCATATTACATGCAATCATAAAAATAAACAAATACTTTATTAATAATCATAGCAATGTTCAAATAAAATAAATAAATGGACACCCATCCGAGGATGAAAATATGTCTTTACATCGTCCATGTCTAAAACTAAATAGGACACTCATAGAAAGGTGAAAACGTGTCCTTTACATTAATTCCAAAATATGAAAATAATTTAAATTACATAAAGATTAATTAATGAGGTACCCAATCATGGAAACATACCTCTTATAATTTTAATACCAAGATAAAAAATAATAATAATAAAGAAACCATCCATCCATGATAAACAAATCAAATATCGAGATCAATAAATCAATTATTAAACATTATAATAAACTACATAATCAAATCTAAAACTAAATAAAGCAATAAATGTATAAGTTTAGGGTTTATATCTTAAATTAAGTTTTTTAGAATTTTAATAACTAAATTAGTATTTAAAATAAAGGAAGTTAAACATAAAGACATATAATACACAAATAAATATTGACCCCTTCGAAGAGCCCATACGGTGGTCCCTTTGAAAACTGGTTTTCAGGGTTGTTGGTTTCGATGTTAAAAATTAAGATTTTAGGGTTTAAGATTTAAAAATAGGGTTTTGGGAAAACTGTTTAGGATTTTTGTAAAGTTGTGACACTAATTGGGATTTGAAAATTGAATTAATATTTGAATGATCATATTATTTATTAAAAATTTTAGCTGCTGTCTGAATAAAAAAAAAGGAATTTGATGATATAAATAGTGTGATGGAAGTTTGAAATGTGAGGATAATTGTTTATTCAATAAACTAAATTTAGAGAACTTACCTACGTTTGAAGGCTCCACCAAAATTATTGGACGAAGTTCTAGATGAGCTAACACCAAGACAAAAGACCTAGCTTGCTGCCTTGATTAAGGATTGTCTCTCATCTCTGTTGCTTTTTCCCTTGCTCCCATTCACTGCCGTTCTCAGTCTTTGAATAAATCTCTAAGTTTGAATAATTGCTCCAAAATAATTGCTACTATCCCAATCGTCTCAGCAAAAAAAAAAAAAAAAACCAAAGTCCAAGCCGCCAACAAAAGTCCCCCTCTGTTTAATTCTCTCAAAAAATCAAAAGTCTCGGTCGAAAAGAAAAAGTCCTGTCAATTGTGTTTTAATGTGTTATTTATAAAGTAAAAAAAAAACCTAATAGCTTCAGGAAAATAAATTCTATTAAGGAAATCCAAATTAAAATTGAGAGAAACAGGGTTTTAGCAAAAATTACCTGCGTGCACTGTTGCAAGGCACTGGGTGCTGGGCCTGCGTGCTGGATGTGCATGGGTTGTTGGCGCGCTGGGCATTGCTACGGAATGGGCCAATTTCATCGTCGGCATGGTTTGCGGCAAATTGTCCCCCGCCAATTTTGCCTCAGGAGTTGCCTGCGACTAATTGACCCGAATTGGGACAGGCCAATTCGTTGCAGGCCGGCAAACTAGCTTGTCACGTGCCGCTCACCGATTAGTCCGTCTGATTTTTTTTATTTTTATTTTTTAAATGTATATATTTGTTTAAAAATAAATATTATATATTTAAAAAATAAATAATATATTATTAAAATAAATAATAAATACCACAAAAATTATTTTGGACTTATTTTAAAGTATTGGACTGGACTTGGTAAAAAATTAAGGGTCTACAACTTCTTCGACCTTTAGCTTCTTCTTAAACTTCTTCTCCAGATCAGCAATCATCTTCTCGATATCTATTGATTCAGCTTTCTTTTCTGTAGTCTTCTTTTCTTTCTTGTCCTCTTGTTGATCTTAAAAGTACCGTTCCCAGTCATCATCGTCCACTACTATTTTATCTTCATCAGAGGCTGCTTCACCTACCTTAAACTTCCCTAAATCCTTCTGCTTCTTACTACTAGCAGATGCTTCAACAGTGTTTCCTTTCAACAGTGCGGCTAGTTGATTTCTCATGATCTCAGCTAGGAACCCCTTTAACTCTTCCATCTTGGATACAAGAGCTTCATTTATCATATTCTAACCAGAGATTCTGGGTTTGGTCCCCTGTGTGAGTGGGGATTTTTGCCCCACCACCATGTGGAATGGTTTAAATAACAAATTTAAACAATCATTGCTTAATTTTAAAGAATGGAAGCAATATTGTAAGTCTAAGTAAATTAAATTATCAAACCTGCATTATTTACATGGTCAAATCAAGTTTGTTGAGCCAAGCTTATTGTTTGATTGATAAGTCTAGATCAAATTAATTCTTGGTCTCTCGATGACCAAAGGATCAAGCTACTAATTCCTTATTTTTGCTTCTGTCTGAACTGTCTCTATTGTTATTTCTGTTTAATTATTGCTTTTGGTTGCTGTGTCTCTTCTTAGTTATCAATTTCTACCTCCTCTCTTTTATTTATTTAAGACTTCATATTTGTAAGAAAATAAGCTAGGTCAAAATTAGTTAAATCGAACTTAATCTGGATTTGCCAATTCATAAAACAGTGTCCATATCGAATTAAAATCAAATTAATTCAATATGGACAAGAATTTAGGATTCCTAATTTGATATGGAATGGTCCATATCGAATTAAAATTGGTTTAATTCCATATGGACCCAATTCCATATTGAATTGGAAGACCAATTCGATATGGAAGGGTCCATATCGAATTGGTAGCCAACAATTCGATATGGACATGTCCCATATCTATTTAAACCAAAACTGAACCCCCTCTAACTTTGAATTGAACCATTTTAGGGCATTCAAAGTTGAACCAGCTTACTTTAGGCCTTATAAAATTGAACCAATCTAATCAAAGGTTTTAAAATAGGTTTAAGCCATTAAGAATGGACCGAACTTGACTAGGCCTTCTTTAATTACAATTGAACTAGCTAGAGCCAAAATCAAGGGTCTACAATTAGCATTTTTCCTTGGGTTTACCATAGGCTATGAAGGCAACTTACTGAAAACTTGAGTTTCCAAATTTGACATTGAAGTTACTAGTTGACTCGTCTAGTTCTCCAAATTTTGGATACTAGACTCGATCTTAACCTGAAATTGACTCAAATTTTATAGCATTTGAAGAGAGTTAATGGTAAGAGTAGTGACCATTTATTCAAGAGTCATACATGAACTAGATGGTTGTGGAGGAGAAAGATTTGATGGTTTAGGCTAAAATTTTGTGTTGAAATTTGCAGGCTACTAGAAGTCATTTGGTTTCTTGCCATAGCTAAGATTAGGATGGTTTCTCCAACTTAGATTATAGGTTGAAGAGTAAGGATCATATCATCTTTGATTTTGATTTTGAAAACCACCTGTGGCGTTGGCATGCTCTTATGAATCATCTTGAAGGGTCGGGAACATATCCATAGGGTATTTTGATTTACACAAATCTCACATGCCTTTACTTATTGTTGTTGACCTCCAATCACCAATTTCTTCACAAGAGAAGTTAAATTGTCAAGTCGTTTCTCTAAAGAATTCACACTTACCTCACTGGCTCGTTTTGGGGGATCTTGATGAAACCCAAATTGTTGACTATTTATTGTAATGATAAATTCCTATCTCCCTGCAATAAAACTTTATAAAAATATTGGATTAGCAATTGATCAATATTTTGGTGGTGGGGGCAGCTAGCACAAAGTTGGTTAAACCTTTAATAGTATTCATAAAGAGTTTCTTCTGAATATTGTCAAATTCCACTAATTTCTTTTCTTATCGTTGTAAAATTAGAAGCAGGGAAAACTTTTTCCAAGAATTGCTTCTTCATTTCATTCTAAGATGTAATGGAGCCCGATAGCAAATAGTACAACCAGTCTTTGGCTTTGTTCTCTGAAGAGAACGAAAAAGCTCTAAATTTGATTTGGTCTTCACTTACTCCTTGTGGCCTCATACTAGAACAAACCGCATGAAATTCCTTGAGGTGTTTGTGAGGGTCCTCACCTAGTAATCCATGAAAAGTAGGTGATAAGTGTATAGTTGATGATATTTTTGCCCCTATTTCTTAATATATTTATTGTCAAATTGAGTTTAATTTGTTTGTTCAAGTGTTTATTAGGGTTGATTCCAAGAATCATTTACACGTTGGGACCTTAAGGTTATTTAGGCCAGAATCATGGATGAAAGTCAAGGAAAGGAGCTATTTTGGGCAAATTCTTCAATTGACATGCCCAGTGACATGGGCGTGTCAATGGCCGTGTCATTCAACTACTTTACAGAAGCCTCGATATGCCAGAAACATGGGCGTGTCACTGAATGTGCCATTGATCCTGCCTTACAGAAGTTGTGACACGCTCACTAACACGGGCGTGTCCCTGACCGTGTCCCTAACTCAGTATTTTAGTAGCAATGACATGCCCAAGGATATAGGCATCATTAAAGCTCAAAACAGCACAGTTGACATGCCCACAAACACTCACGTGTCAATAGGCGTGTCAGGTAAAATTTCTAGGCTATAAAATCTGAGCTAAAGTGCGAATTAGGGATCTAGTTTTTATTATTAGAGCCGACTTCCTGAGAAAAAGAGAGTTTTGGCAGCTGAGAGTGAAGGTGAAGATCCAATTCATGCGAGATTTAAATCAAGATTCAAGGATTGAAGTGAAGAAACACAAATCATTCATTATGGATTGTTTGAATTCTTTTACTTATTTCTTTTGTTTTAGTTTTCTGATTATGAACATAAGCTAAAGTGTTTCTATCTAGATATTGATGAACCCTAGCCTTGTTGTATGGATTGAATAGTTCTTATTATATTAAATCATTTGATTGAGTTGTTTTATCCTTTTGATTCTTAATTTCTTATTTCCAATTGATAATAGCATGCTTATTGATTGGTTGTAATTTTCATATTATTGACTTGAGAAAGCTTGATATGAACAAAATTTTCATTAGGATTGAGGATTGATTGGATTGCTAGAGATAGACTTACAAGACCTTTTGGTTCAAATTTTCTTGTTCTTATTGTAAGATCTATTTAATTATGCTTGAAAAGAGATTCCTAGCATTCTACTTAGTGATTAGGGATTAATTCACTCTAGTGAGGTTTTGATCTAATTTAGAGGAATGCCAATTCAGCTCTATTATTTGATTTAATTGAATTGATATTCATAAATATTTTTATGGCTAGGGGGATTCAATATCTGGATAGTATTTTCATCAACTCTTTTTGACAATATTCAATTTTTCTTTACATTAATTTATTAAGTAATACGTCTTTTATTTTAATCATCACAAAAACTATTGATTTGATAAATAACAGTTGAAATTTGCACTAGTACTTGACCTTGTCCCCAATGGAATGATATCTTTCTCACTACTTTATTACTTGTACGACTCGTGCACTTGCGGTAACACTGCAATAGCATAGATTCGCCATCAAGTTTTTGGGGCCATTGCTAGGGAACAACAGTTTTCAATATTAGTAATATAAACAAGACTGTTGATTTAGTTTTTTTTATTTTTATTTGTTTTAACATTGGTTCTTTCTTGTTGACCATCATTTTAGGTATTTCTTTCTGTTTATGACCCGAGCTAGCTCATCCCAATTACTTGAATTAGATTCAGAGCTAGAGAGAACATTGAGGAGAAAGCAGAAGGAAGAAAGGGAAGCAGTTCTGGCAAAAATGGAAGAAAACTTGGAAGATTCAAGCTCAGAAGAAGAACTTAAAGTGATGGCAGGAAATAAGCCAAGGACAATGCAGGAATTTACTAAGCCCACTATCAATGGGGCTTATTTAAGCATACAGAGGCCGGCAGTTGCTACAAACAAGTTTCAGATAAAGACAAACGTAATTCAAATAGTGCAGCAGACTTGCCTGTTTAATGGGCTCCCATATGAAGATCTTAATATACATCTTGAGAATTTTCTAGAAATATGTGACACATTCAAGATACATAATGTCTCAGAAGATGCAATTAGTCTGAGATTGTTCCCATTCACACTTAGAGATCTATCGAAGAAATGGCTGAAAATTTTCCCCCCAAACACTTTCACCACATGGGGTCAGTTGGCAGAAAAGTTCTTAGAAAAATACTTCCCACCGTCCAAGACTGCCAAGTTGAGGAATGATATTTCATCTTTTCTCCAACAATATGGCTAGACTCTTTATGATGCTTGGGAGAGGTTTAAAGATTTATTAAGAAGGTGTCCTCATCATGGGCTTTCATTGTGGCTCCAGATTCAAACTTTCTACAATGGATTGAATTATGCAAGCAAGCAATCCATTAATACAGTTGGCGGGGATACCATAAATAACAAGACACCTGAACAAGCAAGGGATTTGATTGAAGATATGACCCTTACCAATTATCAGTGGCAAACTCCAAGGGAACAAGGAAAACTGAGGGTCACTGATTCACATCAATTGGATCCCGTGATGGCTTTGACAGCACAATTGGAAGCAATGAATAAAAAGATTGATTCTTTAGCTTCATATTTGAGGAAATCAATGCAAGTGATGTCTTGTGAATGGTGTGGGGGTGGACATCAAAGTCAAGATTGCCAAAGCGGCAATATGTTTGCTAGACAAGAGCAGGAGGATTTTTTTTTTAGAATATGCCAAGGCAACAACAAAACAACTCCTACAACAACACACATAATCCGGGGGTGGAGAAATCATCCTAATTTCTCCTGCAGTAATCAGAATAATCCAAGGCCTCCTCCTGAATTTCAGCAGTTTCAACATCAATAAGCTACCGTTCCAAGAAAGAGAAATTCAGAGGACATTATGGAGAAGTTTATAGCAGCTTCACAAACTAGATTTCAATCAATAGAAATCACCCTTAGAAATCAGCAAGCCTCTATTCACAATTTAGAAAATCAGGTGGGGCAAATTGTCATGTTACTCAGTGAACGGCCACAAGGGAGCTTACCTAGCAATACTGAGGCAAACCTGAAGGAGCAGCTAAAGGTAATTAGGAGTGGAAAGGAAATTAAGGGTAGTGTGGTTGAGGAAGTGGTTGAGGCACACTACTGTCATTTCGGGTAAAAAGGTTGCAGTAGAAATTGAGAAAGGGAATCAACCACAAGAACCTAGTCCAATAGTGAAGGAATACCAACCTCGAGTGCCATATCAAGCAAGGTTGAACAAGGATAAGATGGATGCTCAGTTCGGTAAGTTTCTTGAACTCTTTAAACAACTGCACATTAATATTCCGTTTGCTGAAGCTTTATCGCAGATGCCCAAATATGCTAAATTTTTGAAAGATCCCCTTTCTAACAAAAGAAAACTTGAGGAAGTATCTTTGGTGCAATTGGTGAAAAAGAGTTTAGCGATTTTGCAAAAGAGGTTGCCTAAGAAATTAAAAGATCCTGGTAGTTTTACTATCCCATGTTTGATAGGTTGCCTAAGAAATTAAAAGATCCTGGTAGTTTTACTATTCCATGTTTGATAGGTAATCTTGAAGTCCAAAGTGCATTGGCTAATTTGGGGGCTAGCATAAGTGTGATGCCCTACAAGATGTTTAAAGAGTTAGGTATCAGAGAACATAAACCAACACTCATGACCATTTAATTTGCTAATAAGTCAGTAATTCACCCCCGTGGTATTATAGAGGATGTGTTGGTAAAAGTCAAGGATTTAATTTTCCCCAATGATTTTATTGTCATTGATGTAGATAAGGATGTGGATGTTTCACTTATCCTTGGTAGGCCATTTCTGAATACAGCCCGTGCCCTTATCGATGTCCATGATGGCACACTAACCTTAAGAGTGGGAAGCGAGAAAGTTATTTTTAATATGCATTATGCTATGAAGCACTCACTAACACTCAATGAGGTGGATTTATGCAATGATATTATTAAGCATGACACTGTAAATTTTGTTACTAACATTGTTTCGAAGGATTCCCTTGAGTTGTGTTTATTGCAGGATAATGTTGAGGATCAGGAAGCACTGGAGCAGCTTGCTTATCTTGAACCAAGCAAATCATTTAAGAGTCAAGCATATGAAAATATTGAGATGCCAAAAGAAAAGAAGCTGAAACCATCTATGATTGATCCACCCAACTTTGAACTTAAGACCCTTCAGTATCACCTTGAGTATTGATGATTGTACTTTTCACCAGTTCATACTTTTTTTCTTTTTTCATTTCTTTTGTTTTTATTTTATTTATGTATTTATTTCTTTCTATCTTTTTATATATAAATGAATCTTCACCATTTTGCATGTCAGTTTTTGTCATATAGCTAATTTGACTTCGAAACATTTTTTTTGAACCATGTTCATATATGTTGATTCAGGACATGTCAGGGCAGTTCTCTCTCTCTTTTGTTCTTTTTCTTATTTTACACACATTAGGGACAATGTGCATCTTAAGTGTGAGAGAGAGGCATATTTTATAGATTGAGCTTTTATTATTTAACTCTTACCGTTTGATTTATTTGTCTCATTTAGTTTCTTTAACAATATTTTTAGGATTCAAGTAAATAGATTGCCATGATAGTATGAAGTGAAATGGTTCCTTAATGAACGACAATATCTTGTTGAGATTGACTCAGTTTTCTTAATTGATTGCTAAAGACTAAATGTGATAGTTTGAATTAGGTAGTTGATTGATGAGAGTTGCACATCTGAAGTTTAAAACCTTAGTTACATTTTTTAGTATGTCCCAATTCCTTAGATAGTTGAGTCAAACTTAGTATGACATCTTTATTATCTTAAGTTTCTGACCACTTTACTTTTAAAATAATTTTTCAGGAGCTTTGAAAATGTATCCCTCTTCTGCTGATTTAACTCTTGAATTGAAATGAATGAGTTGGAATCATGAATAGTGCTAGTAGCCATTTGAATGGTGATTCTAACTGAGTAACCGAAGGATGACATCGCATATGTTTACCTTCGTGTCAAAAAGTTAGTATAAGTTCAAACAAGTCGGGCTCCTTTTGAAAAAAAAATATTTCACACAATGCATTTTACGAAGGGGTCAAAGAACTTAAGAGAAAATTTACACTTTCTTACTTCATTCATGACTTTTGAGTTCTTGAAATTTTATGCTCAATCTTTTAACTCTGAATTTTTAAATTTTAGATCTGTGAGATTTTTATTTTCAAACTTCTTAATTTAGCTATCATGTTTGAGATTAGAATGTTGGGTTCTAATTCAAGTATTGTAAAACTTTTATTTTCTTTGGATATAGAGGGGTCCTTCATTTTTGCCTATTATAGTGATTTGATTTGCTTGAGGACAAGCAAAAATTCAAGTGTGGGAGAATTTGATAAGTGTATAGTTAATGATATTTTTGCCCCTATTTCTTAATATATTTATTGTCAAATTGAGTTTAATTTGTTTGTTCAAGTGTTTATTAGGGTTAATTCCAGGAACTTTTGACATGTTGGGACCTTAAGGTTATTTAGGCCGGAATCACAGATGAAAGACAAGGAAAGGAGCTATTTTGGGAAAATTCTTCAATTGGCACGTCCAATGACATGGCCGTGTCATTCAACTACTTTACAGGAGCCTCGACACGTCTAGAAACATGGGCGTGTCACTGAAGGTGCCATTGATCCTGCCTTATAGAAGTTGTGACATGCCCACTGACACGGGCGTGTCCCTAACCATGTCCCTAACTCAGCATTGCAGTAGCAATGACATGCCCAAGGACATGAGCGTATCACTGCCCATGTCATTAAAGCTCGAAACAGCACCATTGACATGCTCACAGACACGCACATGTCAATGGGCGTGTCAGAAAAAATTTCTAGGCTATAAAATCTGAGCTAAAGTATGAATTAGGGATCCAATTTTTATTATTAAAGTCGACTTCCTAAGAAAAAGAGAGTTTTGGCAGCTAAGAGTGAAGGTGAAGATCCAATTCATGCGAGATTTAATTCAAGATTCAAGGATTGAAGTGAAAAAACACAAATCATTCATTATAGATTGTTTAAATTCTTTTACTTATTTCTTTTGTTTTGGTTTTCTAGTTATGAACATGAGCTAAATTATTTCTATCTAGATATTGATGAACCCTAGCCTTGTTGTATGGATTTAATAGTTCTTATTAAATTAAATCATTTGATTGAGTTGTTTTTTCCTTTTGATTCTTAATTTCTTATTTCCAATTGATAATAGCATGCTTATTGATTGGTTGCAATTTTTATACTATTGACTTGAGAAAGCTTGATATGAATAGATTGAGGGTTGATTAGAGTGCTAGAGATAGACTTACAAGACCCTTTGGTTTAAATTTCCTTATTCTTATTGCAAGATCTATTTAATTATGCTTGAGAAGAGATTCCTAGCATTCTACTTAGATTAGGGATTAATTTACTCAAGAGAGGTTTTGATCTAATTTAGATGAATGTCAATTCAGCTCTATTATTTGATTTAATTGTATTGATATTTATAAATATTTTTATGGCTAGGGGGATTCAATATCTGAATAATATTTTCATCATCAACTCTTTTTGCACAATATTTTATTTTTCTTTACTTTAATTTATTAAGTAATTTGTCTTTTATTTTAATCATCACAAAAACTATTGATTTGCTAAATAACAATTGAAATTTGCACTAGTACTTGACCTTATCCTAGTGGAATGATATCTTACTCGCTACTTTATTACTTGTGCGACCCGTGCACTTGCGGTAACACTGCGATAGCACAGATTCATCATCAATAGGTAATAAGTGAATTAAGCATGATTTTAATTTAAGAGTTACCTCAAGGTTTGGATACTTGATGCAAAGAGGTTATTGATTGACATCAGGTGTAGCTAGTTCTTATAACATTGATTCAAGTTCTACCATGTTTGCTTCTCCTTTGGGTTGAGCAAAGAATTTAGCCAAGTTAACATCTAAATGAATTTTCAAAGTATCACATGGCTTGCGTTGAGAATTTTGGTCACTTTTTGAGGAACCTTCTTGCTTTGTTATTTTTCTCAAGTGACAGGCTGTTTTCTCAATCTTTGGATCAAACACAAGATTTCCTATACGACGCCAATCCGTGGCAACGGCGCCAAAATTTATTGGGTGTCAAATCAACAAAAATGAAAATCCACTCTAAAAAAATGATAAAATTAGTTCTAGTGGGAGTGGAGTCGTATCAACAAGGATTGGTCAAATCGTTTCTTTCAATTTAAATTAAATGGGGGCATAAAAGGTGAAGCAAGATAATTATAAAGTCAACAAGAAATTTAAAAGATGTAAATCAATAATAAACATGCCTACCCATAGGCATTTGGTGATGATTTCCTCACAATTGATCCTCGACATAAAGATTACTCTCTTTGCAAAGATGAATAGGCTATGAACATCCATAAGCTTAGATGTTTTACCTTCCCGTGAGAGTAACGATTAGCAGAAAAGCTATTCTAATCATCTTTATCATCAACTAATCCCATTCAAGCTGATGAAATTCAAGTTGAGAATAGATTTGAGCACAAGAAAGACACTGATTCGAACCAAACAAACTCAAGCCAGTTGTTTTAAATTGGATCAATTGTTCCCACTAGTGTACAAAGACAATTCAATTCATCCAGTATACTAGTTTGTTACTTTATTGAACCAATCAAACAAAGACGAATTTGATGAATCAAATAACAAGAGTAATTTTAATTTAAAGGAATAAAACATCTTTCATTCAATTGAACAAAACACTTCAAAAATATTGTAGAGAAAAATTGAACATCCAAACAAAGAAAAAATTAAGCATAGTGCCTCACAATTGCACGGTTCAAAACCTCAATACCCATGGTTAGAAAAGAAATTAGCTGCTCATGTTGCTAGGAATCTCAAAAGCCCAAAAAAATAGAAAAATATTCCTTTTTTTTCTCTCTCCCCCAACCCTAAGAGCCGAATTCCTATTTATAATAATCTCCCTTCGTAAATAGAAATAAAGTCCTAAATAGATGTCTTCCAGATTAGTGTTCCACGCTGGAAATTAGGCCACCAACAAAATCTTGGGTAGATTCTCCAAATATAGCATAAAGACTGCATAAGCATGGGCAAACCTTGTAACAAATTCACTTCTTCCTAACTTTGTTCGTTCTCTTCCATCGCTTCAGCTTCTAACTTCCATTTTTAGCTCAAAATCTTTATTCCACTAGATTTTCTTCCCTAAAACAATTAAATTATTAATTGTGCAATTAAGGTAGTTCAATAAAAAAAATTGCATATAATATATATAAATTTAGCACATTAACACTTTTATACAAACATTACAAATAGAGATGGCTACCTCAAAGGCATCACTAAGTTTTAAGAATGTATTCATATAGGAAATTATAAATTTAATATTGTAACAGATTTTTTGTACATTTTCCAAATTGTGACGGATGTGGAATTTGCATCATTATTTAAAAAATAAAATCCAGAACTTAAAATATTTATTTTAAAACTTGCAATAGACTATGTACAGGCTTTAAGAGTAGTAACAAATTGTATACAAGCGTTACAAGTAGAAAAAATTATACATTGTTATTTCTAATTTGAAAAAATAATATATTCAGATATGAAATTAAGATTGAAATAATAATTTAACTGTATGATGGTTTTTATAGTTATATTACTATTTCGACGGACTACTAGTGTGCATTCCAAATAATAATTAACTTTGTAATGGACTTTTGTCCATCGCTATGTAAAATACCTATATCCCTCTTTTCTTTTTCATTTCTTTTTTTGCTACCGTATTTGCTCTTCCTTTTTATTCCCTCTTTATTAATGTATATATCACTAATTGTAGCTTTAGCATTATTACTAACCAAAGTTAGTTAGGTTATACAGCTCACCTATACACGTGGCTTACACAGATTAGCCCATATACTTGTATATATTACACTGTAAACTAAAGATACAGAATAGATAATAAGGAAAATACATAATTTCCTTTTCTGCAAGAGAGAAAAGCTAAGAACTCTCTGTAACTAATATTCATTCTTCTTTTTTGTTTTCATTTCCTGTTTGGCTTGTTTCAATCCTGATCATGGTATCAGAGATGGTTAGAGATTGAGTTAGATCTAAGATTCAGTTGTAGAAGATGCTGTCTGCTGAAGATTTGGCTATGATTCTTGCTGCGATCAATGCTAAAAGTAGCGATGATGATCCTTATCATATTAAGGACTCTGAATCTCCTGGATTCAGTCTGGTAAGCTCTAAACTGACTGGTCCTGGTAATTACTTGCCTTGGAGTCACTCTGTGACAACAGCGTTAAAAGCTAAGAAAAAATTAGGGTTCATAGATGGAACCATAAATGCTCTTGAGTCTAATTCTTCGAATTATGAGAGGTGGTTACATGCTGATAGTATGGTAGCTTCTTGGTTGATAAATGCAATTTCAAAAGATATTTCTGAAGCATTTGTTTTCTGTAAAAGTGCTAAGATCCTATGGAATGATCTTAAGCAGAGGTTTGGCCAGAGCAATGGGCCTATGATTTACAACATTGAGAGAGATATTGCTAGTTATAAGCAAGGAGGCGAATCTCTTACTAATTACTACACAAATATTAAGAGAAAATGGGATGAACTGCTGTGTTTAGCTCCTCTGCCTAATTGTTGTGACCAGCATACTGCTGTTGTTGACTATGATAATAACAGGAGGCTAATGCAATTTCTTATGGGATTAGGAGACGAGTATGACAATGTTAAGAATCAAATACTGCTAATGGACCCCTTGCCTTCCATTAACAAGGCATATTCCATGATTCTAAGTGTGGAAAAACAAAGAGAGGTGCATGTGACTGGTTTGGAGTCCAGTGAGACTTCAGCTGTGATGCTTGCCAACAGAAACTCTGGTTATGGTAATACTTCTGGAAATGGCAATAACTCTGGATTTGGCAGATATAGGGGATCTAATTACAACAAGAAGGAGGAAAAGAGAAACAGGTACTGTACCAAGTGTAGGGTGAATGGTCACACTGTTGAAACATGTTTTCTCATACATGGTTACCCGGAGTGGTACATACAGTTACAGAAAAAGCAAGGGAATCGTTGTGCCTGCAAATGTTAGTGCCAATAATGTTCAGATGGAAGCAACTCCTCTGCATCAGCCACAGACAATTATGAAAGAACCAGAAGTTGACAGAGGCATGTCTGAGTTGTTCCAGCAGGAGTTCCAGAAGTTCATGAAAGGGAGAAACCTGATAGAACAACAAGTGGACAATGAAATCAAATCAGTGAATTTTGCAGGTACTTTACTCAATTCAGTCTCTTTTAGTATTGATTTTAATTGTAAATCTAATTGGATAATAGACTCTGGTGTAACAGACCACATAACTACCAACTTATCTTTTTATTACCTTGTACACAAACTCAATCCACCTAAGACCATAAAACTCCCAGACAACTCTACCAGGTTAGTAACTCATATTGGGAATATCAAGCTGAATGATAGGATAACCTTGTACAATGTGTTATATGTGCCTTCTTTTAGTTGCAATTTAATATCAGTGAGCATCTTGACCAGAACTTGTCATTTATCAGTGCACTCATTTCCTGAATACTGCTTATTCCAGGATTTACAGACTGAGGATGTATTGGCAGTGGGAAAAGTATATGAAGATCTGTATTACATGACTAAAGATTCTTTTGTTCATGATAGGACTTGTCATTCTGTAACCAAATGTAGCAATCATAGTAAACATCTAGCTATGCTTTGGCATGCTAGATTGGATCATGTTTCTGATAAAAGAATAAAGCATGTAATAGGAGTTGAGAATTGTGATTTTGCTTATTTACTATGTCCTGTATGTCCAATGGCTAAACAAACTAGAGTTCCTTTTTCAAATAAAAGTATATCTACTTCTAGACCTTTTGAGCTTATACATGTTGATGTTTGGGGACCATATAGTGTGAAGTCAATTACAAATGCTGTGTTCATGCTAACAATTGTGGATGATTATACCAGATTCTGTTGGACTTACATGTTAACCACTAAGATACAAGTACCTAGTGCCTTGAAATCTTTCTTTCAGTTCATAGGCACTTAGTTTAATACAACAATTAAAGCCATAAGAACTGATAATGGCTCTGAAATTTTAAACCATGAATGTCAATTTTTTTTTCAAGAAAAAGGGGTATTACATCAAAGAACTTGTGTTTATACTCCCCAACAGAATGGGGTAGTTGAGAGGAAGCATAGAACTTTGTTAAACACAGCAAGGGCCTTGATGATTCATTCAAAATTACCTACAAAGTTCTGGTCTGAGGTCTTACTTACCTCAACTGACATTACAAACAGAATACCTTCTGAAAATTTAGAATGGCTGTCACCTTATGAAAGGCTTTATAACAAACCACCTAATCTCAGTCACTTCAAGACTGTAGGTTGTCTATGTTATGCTACAAACACCATACCTCACAAACTCAAATTTGACCATAGAGCTCACCCATGTGTTTTCTTAGGTTACTCACAACAGCACAAAGCCTATATATTGTATAACCTTGATACCAAATCCTTGGTACACTCCAGAGATACAATATTTGTAGAAACCATTTTTCCTTTTCACTACAGTAAACCTGAAAGTGCTACAGATTTTGTCTTACCAGCATGTATTTCTGATAAATGTGAGTATCCTGTTAATGTACCTACTGTTCCAGAAGAGGAAACTAACATGCTTCAGCAAAATGAAGACATACATGATGATGAGGGTTTTCCTGCTATACAAAATGAAGAAGAAATACCACATGTCCCTACCATGGAGACTTCTGCTCCAAACCAACAGTTAAGAAGAAGCTCCAGACATAAATCTGTGCCAGTGAGATCAGCTGCTGATGAGGTACCGCCAGGTTGGTTAAGGCATATGGTAGATTTGTTGAGGGGAGATCCAGTACAGCAGCCACCCCCGCCACCACAGCCACAAGTGCCGATGAGACACTATGATAAGTTGAGGAAATATGGGGCTGATGATTTCTTGGGCACTACAGATCCTGCAGTAGCTGAGCAGTGGTTGGATAAAGTGCAGAGGATATTTATCCAGTTGCAAGCTACTCCAGATGAAAATTTTGATTATGCCAGATCCCTTCTTCAGAAAGATGCTTATGATTGGTGGAAGACGGTTCCTCATGCCATGGATGATCCACCTACATTATCTTATAGAGATTTTCTGAGGGAGTTCGAGCAGAAGTATACTCCGAGGGAGTATAAAGATATTAAGAAGATGAAATTCCTGAATTTGAGGCAAGACAATCGAACAGTGACAGAATATGAGATAGAGTTTATCCGGTTGAGTCACTATGCCAGTGGGATTATCTCTGATGAGATTGACCGGTGCAGAAGATTTGAGGAGGGTTTGAGGCCTTCTATTATGTGCATTATTGCTAGTTCTCGGTACCAGGATTTCCCTCAGCTAGTTGCAGCATCTAGAAGTGTTGAGAGAGCACAAGGTATTGCAGCAGCTGCTACTGAGGTGGAGACCAGAGTGAGAAGATCCCAGTTTGAGGTAGGGTCTTCGTCTATAAAGAGGGGCCGAGGAAGTTTTATTACGGAACTAGTAGGAGCCAGAGTCAGTCGGGTAGATCAGTTCAGTATCAAAGACAAAGGCCGAGACCTACAGCTTCTGTACCTAGTGCTCCAACTCTAGTGGTTCAGAGGTCTACTCTACCTGCATGTGAGCTTTGTGGTAGGAACCATGTGGGTGTTTGTTGGAAGATTAGTAGATCAGCTAGGTGTTTCAGGTGTGGATTACCTGACCATTTCATTAGGGAGTGTCCTGAGATGCAGGAACATAGGCAGGCTGAGTCTGCAGCTTCTCGACCCAGTGTCAGAAGAGGTGGTCGAGGGGGTAGAAGTTTCAATAGAGGTGGTCGACTCGGGGTTAGTCAGAGAGGAGGATCGGCATCTGGAGGCAGTAGGCCAAATGAGGCTGGATATTCTCAGAGAGTTTATGTGATGCAGAGGCAGCCAGATGCTTCAGCAATTATAGCGGGTACTTTCTCTTTATTTGGCATTTCAGTTTTTGCTTTGATTGATCCAGGATCTACTCATTCATACATAAGTGCATCCATATTGCCTATGTCTGAATTGCATTCAGAGTCCTTAGGATTTGATGTCTTGGTGACAAATCCTTTAGGACATAGTGTCGTGGTGAGTAAGGTTCATCGTGATTGTGCAGTGGTAGTGCAAGGAGAGGAGTTTCTTGGGGATTTAATTGAAATGCCTTTTAAGGAATATGATTTGATCTTAGGCATGGATTGGTTGTCTAAGCATGGAGCTGTGGTAGATTGTCAAAAGAAATGTGTTACTTTGAGAACCAGTGATAGTAGAATTGTGATGGTGTCTGGTGAGCAAAGACAACTTGCATCCTTGTTTGTGTCAGCTGTTGTAGCTAGAAAGTTGATTAGAAAAGGGTGTGATGCTTATCTTGCTCATGTTATGGATACCAGAGTAGTGGGTTCCCAACTTGATAGTATACCCACAGTTGCAGATTTTCCAGACGTGTTTCCTGAGGAGTTACCAGGGTTACCCCCTGAGAGAGAGGTTGAGTTTGGTATCGCATTGTTGCCTGGTACCACTCCCATCTCTATTACTCCTTATCGAATAGCACCTGCTGAGTTGAGAGAGTTGAAGGTGCAGTTGTAGGAGTTGTTGGATAAAGGGTTTATTGGCCCTAGTGTTTCTCCGTGGGGAGCTCCTGTGTTGTTTGTGAAGAAGAAGGATGGTACTATGAGGTTATGCATCGATTACAGGTAATTGAACAAGATGACTATTAAGAATAAGTATCATTTGCCTAGGATTGATGATCTCTTTGATCAATTGAAGGGAGCAGCAGTGTTTTCCAAGATTGATTTGAGATCAGGGTACCATCAGTTGAGGGTTAGAGCTGAAGATGTTCCTAAGACAGCTTTTCGTATAAGGTATGGGCATTATGAGTTTTTGGTGATGCCTTTTGGATTGACGAATGCACCTGCAGCTCTCATGGATTTGATGAATAGGGTGTTTAGGCCCTATCTAGATCAGTTTGTGGTAGTCTTCATTGATGATATTTTGGTGTATTCGCATAATGAAGAGGAGCATGACAAGCATTTGCGGATTGTGTTGCAAATCTTGAGAGAGAAGCAGTTGTATGCTAAGCTGTCGAAGTGTGAATTTTGGCTTGACCAAGTAACTTTTCTCGGTCATATAGTTTCAGCAGATGGTATAAGAGTTGATCCGAGTAAAGTTGAAGCTATTTTGAATTGGAGTCCACCGAAGTCCGTGACGGAAGTTAGAAGTTTTCTGGGTTTGGCAGGCTATTATCGACGCTTTGTGAAAGGTTTTTCTTTAATAGCTACTCCACTCACCAAATTACTTTGAAAGGGAGTTAGATTTGTGTGGACAGATCAGTGTCAAGCTAGTTTTGAATAGTTGAAAGGGATGTTGACTCAAGCACCTGTTCTTACTTTACCTGTGGAAGATAAACCATATGTGATTTACAGTGATGCTTCACATAATGGTTTGGGTTGTGTTTTAATGCAAGAAGGTAAAGTTATAGCTTATGCTTCTCGACAGTTGAAGCCGCATGAGCTTAACTATCCAACACATGATTTGGAATTGGCAGCCATAGTTTTTGCTTTGAAGATTTGACGACACTATTTGTATGGTGAGAAATGTTTTATTTATATAGATCATAAGAGTTTGAAATATTTGGGGGGTGCAAAGAGAGCTTAATCTTCGGCAGAGATGATGGTTGGAGCTGATCAAAGACTATGATTGTTTGATTGATTATCATCCTGGTAAGGCGAATGTGGTTGCTGATGCCTGCTTGTTGAGTTGAGAGCGTTGCATGCTAGTTTTAAAGTATGTGATGAAGGTGCATTGTTGGCTCAATTGCAGTTGAGACCAGTATTGTTGGATCAGATTAAGGAGGCTCAATTGGTAGATGAGAAAATTCAGAAGATTGTGTCAGATTGCCATAATGGGGAGAGTCGAGATTTCTATGTGAAAAGTGATGGTAGCCTTTGGTTCAAGAATAAGTTGTGTGTTCCTGATAATGCCAATTTGAAAAAGATTATTTTAGAGGAAGCACATCAATCAATTTTTGCTATGCATCCTGGAAGTACAAAGATGTATCAAGATTTGAAACAGCATTATTGGTGGTCAGGTATGAAGAGAGACATAGCGGAATTTGTATCCAAGTGTCTCACTTGTCAGAGGGTGAAAGCTGAGCATCAAGTTCCAACAGGGTTGCTTCAACCTTTAAAAGTGCTTGAATGGAAATGGGAGAAAGTGACAATGGATTTTGTATCTGGTTTGCCATTGACTCAGAAGAAGCATGATGCTATCTGGGTGATTGTTGATTGGTTGACAAAGACAGCTCATTTTCTTCCAGTTAGAATGGACTATCCTCTTGAGAGACTGGCTGAGCTGTATATCAGTGAGATAGTGAAGTTGCATGGAGTCCCGATTTCTTTAGTGTCTGATCGAGATCCCCGGTTTACTTCAAGGTTTTGGAAGAGTTTGCATGGTGCTTTGGGTTCTCGATTTCACTTTAGCACTGCTTTTCATCCACAGACAGATGGTCAGTCAGAGAGAGTGATACAGATTATAGAGGATATGTTGAGAAGCTGTGTCATTGATTTCTCTAGAAGTTGGAACAGATTTTTGCCACTTGTAGAATTTGCTTACAACAACAGTCATCAATCCAGTATTGGTATGGCACCATTTGAGGCATTGTATGGTAGAAGATGTAGAACGCCTTTATGTTGGAATGAACTTGGAGAAGGCAAACTAATTGGTCCTGATTTGGTTAAAGAGACTGAAGAGAAAGTGAAGATAATTCGAGATCGGTTAAAAGCAGCTTCAGACCGACAGAAATCTTATTCAGATTTGAAGAGGAGAGACATAAAGTTTGATATTGGAGATAAAGTATTTTTGAAAGTGTCTCCTTGGAAAAAAATTTTAAGATTTGGTCGTAAAGGAAAATTGAGTCCTCATTTTATTGGACCGTATGAGATATTGGAAAGAGTTGGACCAGTTGCTTATCGTCTTGCTTTACCGCCTGAATTGGATAGAATTCACGATGTCTTCCATGTTTCTATGTTGCGGAGGTATAGATCAGACCCATCTCATGTTTTACCAGTTGAATCTATTGAGGTGAGTCCGGATCTCACATTTGAAGAGGAACCAATTGCTATTCTGGCACATGAAGTAAAAGAGTTGAGAAATAAGAAAGTGCCATTGGTGAAAGTTCTTTGGAAGAATCATGGTAGAGAAGAGGTAACTTGGGAGAGTGAGCAATCAATGCGAGATCAATATCCTCAACTGTTTCGAACTTGAGATCAGGTAATTTCGAGGACGAAATTTCTTTTTAGAGGGGGAGAATTGTAATATTCCAAAGTGTACCCTAGAAGTTTTGGTATAATTATTGTTATAATTGGATTTAATGTATATGTTTCTTTGGAAAGAGAAAAGAATTATAAAGAGAGTGTATATGTTGTGTATATGAAAATATATACAACATATACCCAAGTCAAAGTCAAAGAAAGTTAGTGGAAGGAGATATTTATGTTATGATTTATGGAATTAATTAATAAGGAAATTATGAATGGATGAGATTAGTTTGGATTATTTTAATATTAAAATGACTTGGTGGAGGTTTATAGAGATAAGTGTTTGACTTGTTGTCTTCATTTCTTCTCCATTTCCTTTTCTTTTCCTTTGTTGGCCGGGCATCATCAAGACAAGAGAGCAAGAGAGAGTTTTGTGTTCCAAGCTCAAAGTTGAAAGGTGATTCAAGTAACCAAGTTGGAAATTCAAGAAGTTTCATCATTGTTGGTAAGTTTCCTCTTGATTCCTTAGTTTTCTTTTAAGTTGTGTTTGAGTTTGATGGTTGATTATTGATGGTATGAGTATGTTTGATTGTGATGTGTTTGAGAGTGTTGGTTCTATTGATTTGGGATTTTGGGGTTGGATTGAAGGAAAGAGTAAGATTGTTGGAAGAGTAAGTGTTGTGGTTGTGTTTTGGGTTTGTAGTGATGATTATGATTTGTGTTTGATGTATGTTTTGAGTTGTTTTGGTGTTTTTGCAAGTTTGTTATGGTTCTTGGGTATGTTGAGCTAAGTTTGTTTGAAGAGAATTTTGGTGAAAGGAAGTGATTTGTTGGAGTGAGTGTTGTTGTGGCCGGAATCTGTATTTTTGGCCTGACACGCCCTTGAGCACGGCCAGATCTTTGGACGTGTCAATGGTTCTATGTTTTGGATGAGTGACACGATCATTAACACGCCTGTGTTATTGGACGTATCATAGCTACTGTGATGTTGGAGAATTGACACGGCCGTGAGCATGCCCATGTTGTTGGATGTGCCAATGTTTCTGTGAGATAGAATGTATTACACGTTCAGTGACACGCCCGTGGTTCTGAGCGTGTCAAAGCTTCTGTGTTGTGAGTTTAGGGCACGGTCAAGGACACGCCCGTGTTGTTGAGAGTGTCATGTGTAGAGTTGCCCTAGTTAGACCTTAGTCTTATTATCTCATGTGTATTATTCCTTTTGGATTAGGTTGTGAAGAGTTTGAGTTGCCCTAATCCAAGTATTGAAGGATTCTTGGAAGAAGAGTTTAGTGTTTTATGTGAGTTGCTTTTGGAGGTAAGTACAAACTACATTGTTGCATACACTCACATGATTTGATACTTAACATATTTGATTATACATATGTTAAGCAATTGATTACATGGTTAAAACATTTGATGATATGATGAAATATGAAAGGTATGTTAATGCAAATGGTTGTGTACACTTGAATGTGAATTGAAATATAATGAGATATATGAGCCATGGTTGTTGGCTATGATGATGATGTTTAATGTAATTGATTATGTATATTATCTTGATGAGATATGAAGCCATGGTTGTTGGCTACAATGATGCAAATGAGATGAGTGAAGCATGGTTGCCTATTTTGATTATGAAAATGAAATGAGAAATGAATTGAGAAAGAAATGTATAAAGATATAAATGAAAAGATTGTGAGTCTAATGTGTTGTTCAACCTTTAGAGTTTTGGGTTTGGCGGCATGCCTATAAAGTACTGGATAGGTGAAAATATCGGGTCGTAAGCCGATTCCAGTTGATAAATGTGAAATGTGATATTTTTGGGGTGAAAAGACTGGGTCGTAAGCCTCAAAAACAGTAACAGTCTAGCCGAGTTGAGGATCTCCTCGAGTTTAGCCGGGTTGAGGTCCAAGAGACTGGGTCCGTTACACTATCCATGGATAGAGATATATATGTATCGTCTACAGGCTTGATGATTGTGATTATGGACCAAAACAGTAACTCTGAACTTTGAATAACATATTAGTGTCTTTTGGGCCCATGTTTGTCTTTGTTTTCAATGTGACTTATGAATGATGAAATAAATAAATAATGAGATTATTGAGAATTGTTTATATGTTTGAAATTATGACATTTGCATTTCATTATAGTATAATATTATTGTCGTTTGTACCACTAAGCCGTTAGCTTAGCGCGATTGTGGTTCATCGCGCAGGTGACAGGAAAGAACCAGCGAGTTCCTCTAAGCCGAGTAGAGTCTAGATTTTGAGGTGTTGATAGTGGAGCTTAAAGATCAAAGACATACTGCCAAACATGTATATATATAGTTTTATGTTTTGTAAAACTTAAGTTTTGGATGCATAAGTATTTGTAAAAAATTTTATATTTTCCGTTGCGTTTTAAATAGACACTGTATCTTTTGTGTTTTATAATTTCTTTTAAATGTTTTAAATTTGTCCATATTATTGTAAAGAAGTGAGTCGTTTGGTTAGTAAACCGTGGCATTCCTATATTCAGTATACGTATATTACGATCGTAATAGCATGCTGTGCATGTATACGGGGTATAGGGGTGTTACACATCTCAACTCCCCATCTTCCTTCAGCTCTTCAGTTGGCAAATGTCTTCACCAAAGCTTTGTCCACTGCACATTTTCAGACATTCATTTCCAAGCTGGGGTTAGTAGAATTCTCACCAACACCAGCTTGAGGGGGGGTATTAATGTATATATCACTAACTGTAGCTTTAGCATTATTACTAACCAAAGTTAGTTAGGTTATACAGCTCACCTATACACGTGGCTTACACAGATTAGCCCATATACTTGTATATATTACACTGTAAAATAAAGATACAGAATAGATAATAAGGAAAATACAGAATTTCCTTTTCTGCAAGAGAGAAAAGCTAAGAACTCTCTGCAACTAATATTCATTCTTCATTTTTGTTTTCATTTCCTGTTTGGCTTGTTTCAATCCTGATCAGACCTCCCAGCTTTCACAAGCTTCCTCCATTAGGGGTGGAACCAAGGAAGGTCTTGGGTAGTTAATAGACCCCCTTGGTTCACACACGCGCACACACACGCATATATATATATATTTATATAATTTTAGCCACTTTAGTAAATTAGTCTGTCTCCCTTTGGGCCCTCTCATTATGAAGCTTCCACATTTAGATTTTCTCTTTTTTTTCTAATAACAATAGCCAACAATTATTATTATTTCTTTTTTAAATGTAACCTATCATTCTAACCTTTTTTTTTTTTGAAATAATTATTACTATTTTAATTGTTATTTTGTATCACACTTTTAATTGAAATATAATTTCAATTCTTTTATGTAACAATTTTCACCTAATAATTTTGAGGAAGTCCTAAGATTGAGGGAATTAGAATGTTAAATTGCATGATAAATAGACAAAGAAATTAAAGATAATCAAGTAATAATAAGAAAAGTGAACTTAAAGTTTTCTAGCCCTTACAAGTTATATCTTCAATAAGAAAAATTTACTTCTAATTATGATAATATTGATATATATATATATATATATTCATGTCCCCTTCAATTTAATATACACATGTGTGTGTGTGTGTGTTAAATTGATAAGTCTACTCAGCCCATTTATTATCATTAATTATTTTCAATTTGTATTCTGAAATTGATATTAATAATCTTATATTTAGCAATATTACATGTATTCATAATAAACATTTCAAAAATATGTTTATACAATCTCACCACTTAAATATAATTTTTTTAGGAGGATGTCATAGTATATTTTTATATATTTGATATATTCAATAATTTTTTCATATTTCATTAATATTAATAAATAAAAAATTCTAAAATAATTATAAAAGTTAAATCAATTAATAAAAGAATTTGCTATTTTTTTAAATAAAATTTGATTCTCATGGTCTCAATACAACTAAATAAATAAGAATTTTTTATAATTTATAAATATTTTAATTCTTGCATGAATAATATTTTTTTATCAGAATAGTATATTAAAAAAAGGAGAAGAATATGATATTAATTTTCGAGATGAATTTACTAAAATTAAACTTATACAATATCATTTTAAATCATTAACATATGATTTATCAAGGGACCAACTAGAATATAAAAATACCAAAAATTATATGCTGACTCGTATGATATAATTGTCATTTCTCAATCATTGTCAAAACTAAGAGCAAAAATTAGTTGTCACACTACTGTAGTATTAAAAGAATTATATTTGTTTAATTTATCATGAATTTATTTGCAATGAACTTATATATTAAATGTATTTTTTTTTTGCTTTAAAATTTTGACCATCTTAGTTAAATCTTGATTTCGCTACGTCTCCCTCTTTATCCAGCCTCCTTCATTGCATTTTGACGATTCATGAGCATTAATGTTGTCACCATTTGCCTTAATGGATGCCATCCTTATTCTTTTCCCCTTCTTCTTCTCCTTCTACTTTGACGATGACGTAAGTTCCCATTTCTTTTTTTTTTTTGTCTTTTCTATTTGTTTTCTAGCTCGTATAGTGAAATTGTTTTTTATTGCATTTAGATTTAGGATTTTGTTAAAATCAAGTGAATTGTTGAATTGGGTTTTTTAGTTAGTTTATTTTGATGAATTGTTGAATTGGGTTTGAATGAATGAATAAATTTTAGATTAATTATTTTCCTATTTGTTATTCAATATATTTTTATAATTATTTTGATTTAGTTTAGATTAAAATTTTTTGTTAAATTTAGATTAATTTTTGGTTGAATTCAATTTAATTTAGATTAAGTTTTTTTTTTCTGAATTAGATGGATTTTAGTTCAGTTTTTGTTTAATTTATAAAACAATTAACTGGATTCTAAAACAGTTAATTTTTTTTATTTTTCTTAAATTATAAAATATGTCAAAAATATGTTTAATTTAATTATAAAATTAGTTTCTTTAATTTAGTTAGAAAATTTGGTTATTTAATTTTGTTAATTAATTGTTTAATTTTGTAAATTAATTTCGTTTAGTTTATTTGATTAAACTAACATATATTTTTAAAAAAAATTGTTTAATTATGTATAGGGTTTAGAAGTTGGAAAATATATTTAATTTATTTAATATGTTTAATTTAATTATGTAATTTTAATTTGATTATTCAACATATTTAGCATTTAGGATCTAATGGCTCTGATACCAAGTTATCATGTACTTATATGATTAATTGAGAAGGGAAGTTATTCATCATACTTAGCATTTACGATCTAATAGCTCTGATACCAAGTTGTCATATACTTATGTGATTAAAAGAGAAGGGAAGAAAAAGAAAAGTAAAGAAGAAGAAGAAGAAGAAGAAGAAGAAGAAGAAGAGCAGGTGAAGAGAAGAATTACAATAGAAAATAAGAAGAAGAAGAAGGAGATTTGTTAGGAAATAGAGAATTAGAGAGAGTTTTGAGAGAGAAATTGTATTGTAATTTTCATTCTTTCCTCTATAACAATCTTGTATACAATTTATACTTCCTTTTCCCTCAAAATGAATACAATTTTTTTAATGTTTCTATTCAATTATTCTTTGTTATAACACTATCAAATTAACAGCTAACAACTCATCAAAACAAACAATGATTACCTTCTTCTAATCATCTACTATTATTTGTCAATTACTTATTTTCTACTCAACTCCACCTCAACTTCTTTTCTTTTTTTCATTTCTCTAATACTACAAGAATGTATTGAATTACTGAAAAAAAATTTACTGATAAAAAAATTTTTATTGGTTATACCGACAGAATATCAAGAGAAACTATTAAATAAATAAATTTAAAAATATACCGACAGAATACCGATAAAAAATTTTACCGACAAATATTTTATCAAGAATAATGATGCCAGCAAATGGTGCCAATAATTACTGATAAATTTTTACCGATAGAAATGTTAAAGAGTCGATAATACTTAGCGCACATTATTATCAAATTTTTATTGATAAAATTTACTTAGAGTATATATTTTATGTCGATAAAATTACAAAGAGAATATATTTTTTATAGGTAAAATTACCGACAGAATATATTTTTATATGTAATACCGGCAGAACACATTTTCTCTCGGTAATTTTTTCCACAGAAAAGTAGTTCTCTCGATAAATAAATAGTCACAATACAATTAGTTGGGTAAAAATTTTACCATCATTATTTGAGCCGTTTAACGAGAGAAAATATTTTATGTTAGTAATACCGAGATAATATAATTTATATAGGTAAAATTACCGATAGAATATATTTTCTCTCAATAATTTTTTTAACAGAAAAATATTTCTCTCGGTAAATAAATAGTCGCAGCCCAATTAGTTTGATAAAAATTTTATCGCCATTATGTGATCCTTTTACCAAGAGAAAATATTTTTGTATCGATAAAATTATCAAGATAATATTTTCTGTTGGTAATACCGAGAAAATATAATTTCTATAGGTAAAATTACAGACATAATATTTTTTTTAGTAATACCGAAAGAATATTTTTTTTTCGATAATTTTTCTAACAAAAAAATATTTCTCTCAGTAAATAAATAGTCGTAACCCGATTAGTTGAGCGACAATTTTACCATCATTATTTGATATGTTTACCGAGAAAAAATATTTTTTTTGTCAAAAAAATTATCGAGAGAAAATATTTTCTATTGGTAATACCGAGAGAATATAATTTTCATAGGTAAAATTACAAACAAAATATATTTTCTGTAGGTAATACTGATATAATATATTTTTTCTCGGTAATTTTTCTGACAGAAAAATATTTCTCTCTGTAAATAAATAGTCGCAACCCGATTACTTTAGCAGAAATATTATCGCCATTATTTGAGCAGTTTACTAAGATAAAGTATTTTTCTATTGGTAAAATTACCGAGATAAAATTTTTTCTGTGGGTAATGCCGAGAGAATATAATTTTTATAGGTAAACTTACCGACGAAATATATTTTCTATAGGTAATACTGACAAAATATATTTTTTTTGGTAATTTTTTTGACAGAAAAATATTTCTATTGGTAAATAGATAGTCGCAATCTGAGTAGTTGGACGAGAATTTTACCGTAATTATTTGATCAATTTACTGAGAGAAAATATTTTTTTATTGATAAAATTATCGACAGAATATATTTTATGTTGGTAACACAGAAAGAATATAATTTCTATAGGTAAAATTACCGATATAATATATTTTTTGTAAGTAATACCGATAAAATATATTTTCTCTCAGTAATTTTTTTAACAGAAAAGTATTTCTCTCGGTAAATAAATAATCGCAATTCGATTAATTGGGCAAAAATTTTATCACTATTATTTTAACCATTTACTGAGAGAAAATATTTTTATGTCTATAAATTAACGATAAAATATATTTTCTGTTAGTAACATCGAGAGAATATAATTTTTATAGGTAAAATTACCAATAGAATATATTTTCTGTAGGTAATACTGACAGAAAAGTATTTCTCTCGATAAACAAATAGTCGCAACTCGATTAGTTGGGTAAAAATTTTACCACCATTATTTGAGCTGTTTACTGAGAAAAAATATTTTTTTATAAGTAAAATTACCCACAAAATATATTTTTTGTTGGTAAATTTACCGACAGAATATATTTTCTGTTAATAAATCTACCGACAAATACTTAATTCTCTAGGTAAATTTTATCTATAAAAATAAATTTTTTCCCTCCTCTTTCATTTCTACCAATCCTCCCCCATTTTCCCCATTTCTCCTCTCCCTCTATATGTCTTTGTACCTTCTTCCTCTTCTTCTTCTTCTTCTTCAAGCTAAAAAAAATAATAATAATTAACACAACCAAAATATAAATAATTAACTTATCCTACAATACTCACATACCAAAAATAAAATATCAAATTTACAAAAATAATAATAAATTAAAAAATAAATAACAAAAATTTAATATATATTACAAAATATCAAAAATAAAAAAATCATAATTTAATTATATTTATTTTTATTTATTTTTATTTTTGATTTGTTAATCATTTATATATGTTAAAATTTTGTTATTTATTTTTTAATTTTTTGTTATTTTTGCAAATTTTATATTTTGTTTTGGGTTTGTGAGTGTTGTAGGTTAAGTTAATTATTTATATTTTATTTTTTTTTTCTTAAAGAAGAAGAAGGTATTTATTTTGATTTTTTTTATTTTTGATATTTTGTAATATATGTTAAATTTTTGTTATTTATTTTTTAATTTATTGTTATTTTTATAAATTTAATATTTTTTTTCTCTTGGTAAATTTACCGGTAAACACTTAATTCTCTAAGTAAATTTTATCTATAAAATTAAATTTTTGCTTTCCTCTTCTATTTCTTCCAATCCTCCTCCATTTTTTCTATTTCTCCTTTCTCTCTATCTGTCTCTGTCCCTTTATCTTTATTTTTTTTTCTTAAAGAAGAAGAAGAAGAAGAAGAAGAAAAATATATTTATTTTAATTTTTTATATTTTGTAATATATGTTAAATTTTTGTTATTTATTTTTTAATTTGTTGTTATTTTTGTAATTTTTTTTTTGGATTTGTGAGTGTCATAGGTTAAGTTAATTATTTATATTTTAGTTGTGTGTTATTTAATTTTTAAGGTTATTTTAATTAATCATAATATTATTTTAGGAATTTTAAAATTTCCATTATATATTTAGACATTTTTTGTATTTAAAAATTTATTTAGGGTTTTAAATTTTTTTAGAATATTGTTTTGATTCTTAAAAAAAATTAGAAAAAATGATTTATTTTTATAAATTTCAAAATAAAAATTATAAAAAAATTACTTTTATAAATTTATCTATTTAAACACAATATGTTTTAAGAAAATTTTAATTTTTTTTATTATGTTTTTAGAAATTTTTGCTAAATAAAAATATTTTAGGGTGTTAGATTTTTTTAGGTGTTTTTATGATGTCTTAAAAAAATTTAGCTAAAATTGATTTATTTTGATAAATTTAATAATAAAAATTATTTAAAATTTTATTATTTAAAATTGTTTTAAATAAATAGAATTTTTTAAGGGCATTTTAAATTTTTTTATTTTGTTTTTAAAAATTATTTGATAAATAAAAATATTTAAGGCATTAGATTTTTTTAGGGTATTTTTTATTTTTTAAAAAATTTTAGGTAAATTTAATTTCAAAATTTTAATTATAATAATAAACTAAAGAAAAATTTTATTTAATTAACTAGAATAATTCTTAGAGAAATTTAAAATTTTCATAATATTTTTAGAAATTTTTTGATATTTAAAAAATTGTTAGGATGTTAAATGTTTTTAAGTATTTTTAGTAATTTTTATGTGTTTAGTTAAAAATTATAATTTATGAATTTTAAAAATTTTAGATGCAAATTCAAGTGTAGGAGCATGTTCATATCCGGATACATGTGCAGAAGCAGAACGAGGTACGTATGTTGATCCAATATTAACTTAATGAGTTTATTGCTAACTTTATGCGAGGAGCCTTTGACTTATCACAATAATTTTTTTCGGGTATTCTCCTCCACCTCTTTCTCCACTTTCACCGCTTTTCGCTTCTACTTAATTTTAATTTTTTATATATATTTTATATTTTAATTTTATATTTTTTTATATATTTTTTTATTATTTTTATGTATATTTATTTTATACATATTCATTATTAGATTTAATTTTTATTTAAATATAAATTTAATTTTCATATTTTTTTATTTTTTTAATATTCAATTCACTTATACATTTTATATATACATATAAAAATTAAAAATAATAATAAAAAATATATTTAAAAATTTAAAAATAATTAAATTTTATAATAAAAAATTTTTACCAATAAATTTAAATAATCTATTAATATATGTATTATCGATATAAAATTTTATCGATATACCAACAAAATGAGAGATTTTAATTTTGTTGAAAATATCAATTAAATTATTTTTTTTATTAAGTTATTGATATAATTTTTTATTAATAATTACTGATAAAATTTTTTCTCATTAAATTATTGATAAAATTTTTTTATCGGTATATCGATAGAATTTTTTTTAATAATTTATAGATAAATATTTATTTTTATTAATATTTTTATTATTAATAAATGATATAATTATAAAATTTTTTTATTGATAATTTATTGATAAATTTAATTACTAATAAAAAAATAAAAATTATTCATAAATTTTAATTTCATACGTTATTACAGAATGGCTGTAATTACTGGCACGTGGATTGGTGATGGCCCAATCCCAGATCAAGCCTTGACTCTTCTTTCCTTAGGGTCATGACACCTAACAACTGATCGAAGGGACAACTACTAAAGCATCTACTTAATAGAAAATTAGAAACGACTGAAGTGAAAAGGTAAGGAAGTTTACAATAAGATAACATCGGTACGTGAGCTTTGATTCCTCGCTACGTTTCAAAAAAATACAAAGACAACTTAATATGTATTTTAAAACAAAAAAAAAGAATTAAAGTCTTCTTTTTATTATTGTTTAAAAAATTAATTTTAACTTCAAATAAAAAATTTCTTTAATTTTCAATCAATGTCACTTATAAACTGCCTTTCGAATTGCCCAAAATTGTTCTCTCAACCCATCATTAAACCGGGATCCGAACAAAACTAGTGATTTGAAATAATTCTTAATCCCCTTATAAATAGTTCTATTTATGTTCAAAAATTTCAGATATCGAAACAGTTATGGCGAGGTATTAGAGTTATTAATACAAGTTCTTGGTTCTCACAAAACAAAAAATAGAATTCAGCTTTACAAGTTCTTTGTTCTCACAAAACAAAAAATCGAATTCAGCTTTTAGGTTTGGATTTTCAGAAAAAGTTTACAACCCTATCTCATTATAAAACTCCACAACCACCATAGTTATAAGTCTATCAGTTGCATTCCCAAATCAAAATATGTTCACATAATGAAATCAAGAATTTGGTAAATATTAGGCAATTAAAATCTTGGGGTTTCAAAAAAATACTTCAAAAAATAAAAATATTTTTAAAAATACCTCTTTTTAATTTTAATTTTAATTTTAAAAATACTATTTTTTAATTTTTAATTTTAAAAATAATTTTTTCAGAGATATAATTTCAGTATATATTTCATATATTAAAGGTATATTTAATTTTTAAAATATATATTAAATATATATTTAGTATGTTAAAAAATACTAAAAATATAGAATATTTTTAAAAAAATTAAAAAATATGCTATAAAGAGTAATTTTTTCTAAAATCTTTTATGATGAAATCATGCGTATGGTAAAATTTTTATAGATGGAAGGTTTAAATAAGCCCATAAAATATTACCACTATTTTAATTTAGCCCTTAATATTTTTTTTACCAAATATGCCTTTTTTTTTTTTTCCTTTAGACCCTTAGCGTTAGAAGAGCGGACTATTTAGACTCTTGCAGTTAAAAAAATTAATTTACTATTTAAAATGGTACTATAAAACACACTTATTCACTTTATATTTTTTATAAAAAAAATATTAAATATATATATATATATTTTAAAATGATTAAAAAATAAAAAAAATAATTTTAAATAATATTTAAAACATAATAATTTGTTACAGTTTTTAAAACTATACATTTTATAATCTACGTCATATTTTAAACAAAATTATAATTTTTATTGAAATATTAATTTCTTTATGGTAAAAATTAATTTTCATAATTTTTAATTCAAAATTTGATATTTATGAAATTTTAATTTTTTTTGTAAATTATTAAATATTGATAAGTAGAATATGATTATTTTCTTTAGTTTTATTTGCTAAATTTTTAATATATGTTATTTTTATTTTATTTTATTTTATTTTATATAATTTAATTTTTTATTTAATATTTTTGAAAATTTTATTTTTTTATTTTTAATTATTTAAAAATATATATTTTTATTTTTTAATTATTTAAAAAATATAAAATGAACAAGTGAGTTCTATAGGGTCACCTCATTATTTTCAATAGTAAGTTAACTTTTTTCAATATTAAGAGTCTGGATGACTCATTCCCTTAACATTATGTGTCTAAATGACCCCTTCTTTAAAAAAAAGAAAAAAAAAGAAAAAAGAAACGGTATATTTGATAAAAAAAAAAAATTAAACATTAAATCGATACAGTGGTAATACTTTACGGGTTTTATTTGAAGAGGAATTTGCACGATCCACTGTGTTTTAGATTCCTTTTTCCAAATATACAAAGCAAAGCTTTTTTTTTTTTTTAATTATACGGTACGTCATACGTGTCTTTCTTTTTGACCTTTTACTTGAATAATATATTTTATTTTTTTTATTCATAATTTTTTATTATTGTGATATTTTCTCTAAATACACAAAAATATAAAAACAGATATAATATATATATAATATACATAATATATATCTAATTATATATAATATATATTCATATACACTATTATTTTCATATATCTAATTATATATAACATATATCAATATATATTATTATTTATATATATCTTATATCTAATTATATATATTATATAATTAAATATAAAAAATAATTATATATTATTATTCTTTAAAAATTTAACAGATATCTTTTACCAGATATAATTAGATATATGTTATAAAATAACTACAATACTAATTAACACAGTTCTGAAGGCACTATAACAATTTTAATCTTTTTAAAATAATAGTGCTCTTGAAAATAAAATACTTCAAATCCTTCATCGCACCACTCAGATAGTGATATGACAACGTGATTTTTTTTATTGACTAATATGAATAGTTATAACAAAAATAAAATTAATTTTTTTAAAAAAAACAAACTTTGTGCTTTTGAAAACCTAAAGATTTCTGAACCATATTTAGGTCTCTAATTGATTCAAGAATGGATTGAACTCGCACAAGTCATTTGAAATAATATCACTTTCAAATCCTTAATTAAGGATCCTTCCAGCAAACATGGCATAAACAGTGTGACAGTTTGTTTTTCTAACTGCAAATTTAGCACAGTGACTATTACTTAAAAAGAATGGTTGTCAATAGGGGAAACGATTGAATGAGTATGTAACATGGTGAATATTTATTCTTGATCAAAATTTCTTTATAAAAAATTAATACATTTTATTAGATGAAAATATATTTTAAAATATTATTTTTTATTATTTTATTAGAATATATTTATGTGATAGTTTAAGTTTTTTAAAAAATAACAATTGTATTAAAATATTTTTTAAAATGAGAGCATTTTTGAAAAAAAAATTGTATAATAAAAAGGTATTTAAAAAAACAAATATTAATTTTAATGTTTTTGAAAAGTTTTTTTGAAGACAGTATTTTTGAATATGAAACTTATTTTTAAGATAGTTTCATAAATGTCCCTTATTTAAACCTTTGGCCAATTTATTTAACTATAATTATGAAGATCAAAGAGAGAAGTTTATTCCATGATTTAAAATTGTATCAGAGTTTCTAGATGAATTCTCACAGTGAATTTTGTTTCCATGTTACTTGTGGTCTTGTGTTCCATCTACCCCAATAAACAGAATAGACGGAGATTCAACAATAGATTGTAGAAAAAAGTATGAAATTGGAGAAAGTGACAGCTGTTTTGTTGACGTTGAGAGCAGAAAATAAAAAGATGAGAGCAAGGTCTTCAGAAAACAAAGAATCTATTTAAAAAAAAAAACTCGAAGAATTTGGCCGCTTTTTCCTTTAAAACTAAGAACAAAAATCGGAATTAGTTTTAGGAGTGGAAATCAAATATGAATTTAGAGAACTCATTTAGATCAAAAAAGGTTTCAGAGGCAGATCAAAGTAAAATAAGAGAAAATAATGCACTTAAAAACCCATGAATCTCAATTAGTAGCAACCGTGAACGGAGTAAAGTAGAGAATCTCATTGCTTGGAATATAGACGCTATTTTCCAAAACAAACACCAGTCAATTTAGAATTGATGTGATAATAGTACTTCTCTCTCTCTCTGTGTCTCTCTCTCTCTATATATATATATGAACTGATGCAATGCAAGGCTCAAAGTTTGTTTTTAGGAATAATGAGTAGTGACCATATTAAAGGGCCATGATCAATGCAATTTTTGTCTCTACCTTAAACTGGAGTTCTGTTTACAGAGAAGCTGAATAGAGAAAGCGATAAAAAGAACAAGAGTTATGAGGAGAGACGAACTCAAGTTCTTGTTAGCCATGAATTGCACCCTTTAGATAATCTGCCCTTATTGCCCACAATTGCTCTCCTACTGTTTTCATGTCTGGCCGATCTGCTCGAATTGGTGCAGCACATTGGATTGCCAAAGCAAACATTTTCATGAGTACCTCACCATCTACTTTTTCTACCATTAATGGATCCACCACAACCACCACACTTCCTTCGTTATACTTTCTGAAGGCCTGCGCAAATTTAAGATCATATCATGTTAATATTTACCACATGGAAGCAAATTAACAGTCTAGCATGCTATATATTGGACAGAAGAGGTAACTGAAAGTGGAAGCTCATTACTTCCGAGTTCTGATGCCAATATTAGCAAGGCAATTATAGGTTTTAAAGAATTCCAATTAGCCAATTACATTGCAAGAATATGCTCGCTAAAAGAACAACCTGGTCGCGGAAGAGAACATACTCTTACCAAAAACATTTAAAAGTTTTTTAATGCAGAGTAATCCAATGTAAAATTCTATGAAAAATAATTCTGAATAGCAAAACAAGCTCAGATATACAAGCATGTAATCTAGTAGACAAAACAAAATCTCTCATTTGGAAGATTTCTCATCTGACCATTCAATATGTTTTATGTTTTACCTAGGGTTGGAAAAAAAAAAGAAGAAAAAAAAAAAGAAAACCTCCAAGATTTGGTCTAATACACACTTTGATCCTTCATTTTCAAATAAACATTTTAGCTTGAGTTTTATAAAAAAAAATCAACACTTCATTTTTATTGGACTAAATATAAGACCATATGCAATTTAGTTTTGTTTTCTTGAAGGACTAAGGAGTTTGATTTTATAAAACTCAAACATCAAACTGCCTGATTTTGAAATCAGAAGGACCAAACAGTAAATCATAAAGAACTTTGATTTTTTTTTGGCAACCGACCTTTTTATGTTACATTAGACAAGCTCAATGGTACTCATCAGCTCAGAGGGCAGGAAGTGGCACAACTCTCAATTCAAAGCCATAACTAAAGTCAGGCATGGCTTGCCCGCTAAATAATCATTAGCCATCTCATTCTACAGTTTCAGTTTAGCAAGCCATTATTAACTACTAAGACTTGACTATTCAATACATGCAAGCCTCTGCATCTCCAGCAATCTTTATGCAATATTTTTACAATTTTTAAGCCAATGTGTTGAATAGGCACATTAGCGACCATAATACTGCAAAATAAAATTAAGCAACACACAGAAAGGATAAGCTTACCCATCTAAGTGTAATTCGCTCATCAGCAGGTCTCTTCAGCTCCACGGGACGGCGGCCTGTCAGAATTTCTAAAAGCAGAATTCCAAAGGAATATACATCACTCTTGGGGGTGAGTTGATAAGTCTTCATATATTCAGGGTCAAGATAACCCACTGTCCCTTTCACTTTGGTTGAAATATGGGTCTGATCAGAATCCACAGGACCAAGTCTGGCAAATCCAAAATCAGCAACCTTGGCCCTCATGCTCTCCGTCAAAAGAATATTGGAAGACTTGACATCTCGATGGATAATCTGCTTCTCTATTGTGAGGTAAAGAATGCATAAAGCACGCACTAACACAAGTCAAAGGTCTATAAAGTAAGCTATATAGTGAAAATGAACATATAGGAATATAAAGCATTTGAGAAACATGCCAAGAAAAGAACTAGTAGTTTATAATTCCAATGTATTAGAAGTTTCATTTATATATATTAAACAAAAGTGAGCACATAATAAAATATCAATATTGTACTAGCAAGAAATTATAGAATACTTATAAAGATTAATCAGTTCTCAGTAGCGCTGTTGTCTAGAATCTGAATTATATAGTGAAATAACTTGAGCAATTTGTAGAAATTCCTAAGCATATTTAGTACATTGTTCTGTTTGTTCTCAGGAAA
Source organism: Garcia nutans (assembly GCA_947685225.1). Classification (NCBI taxonomy): domain Eukaryota; kingdom Viridiplantae; phylum Streptophyta; class Magnoliopsida; order Malpighiales; family Euphorbiaceae; genus Garcia; species Garcia nutans. Next base: position 20,245,338 of record CANTUV010000007.1, on the reverse strand, counting down.
TGGCCTAAGCAATCTTCCAATTGACATTAAGAGATAGTTAAATTGAGCTGTCTTGTGCTAGATTAGGTATATAAAGTAGATTATAACGAACTCATATTTGGGTCAAGGTGATCCACATTCCAACTTAGATCATTTTCAGCAATAATTTATGTAGGTGTTTTTGCATGATCCGAGTAGTCTGACAAGCTCACTATAATATAAAACCCCTCATTGTGAATATGATCAGTCAGTTGCACTGTTAGAAGGCTTCTTATTTGAAGGCAACCCAATATATTAACACAATAAACATTTCATACTTGCTAGTTGCAAGGTAAAATGCTTAGGAAACATTTATCACGAGAGATTTCAGGCGAGTGAACTGAAAGAACCATTTAATTTGATAACAGCCAAATTGATAAAGAATTGGAGAATTTTCATAATTCCCTTGTCGTTTAATTTGGTTTCACAAACTCTTTTTTCTAATTAAAAAATTGCCCTTCATTTCCCAAGATTTGGACTGCTTTCAAACAAAGAATTCCAGTTCTTAAGATTGGAAGAACTCAGGATTTCAAACCCCCCCCCCCCCCCCCCCCCCCCCCCCCCCCCCAAACAACAAAAAAAGTAACCTAGAAATTACCTAAAGGATAATGTTGCAAAATTAAGGAAAAACTCAAATTTTGTTTCAATCACATTAGTAGACATGATTTATATAGCTAGAGATCAGCAACTCCAAATTTGTCATTCAGACCCTGTAATAGAAAAATATTAAAATATGAGATAATGAAGAGCCTCCAAAATGATTCTAATAAATTTTATTGGTATTACACTTGACAGAAATACAGAGCAAATTTTATGCTTCCAACAAAAATTTAACATAATTTTCCTCCTAAGCCATGACTGGAGGCGAATATGCTGTTATTTAAAAGGTCAGTAAATGAAATCTTCAAAGGCATAGGAGTAATAGAAATTTTAATCAGGTGTTTCTGTATCAAACACATTATGAATTTCTTAACAAGGCATTTTTTTTTCTCTGTGTAATGATTTCAAGAAGCTAGCAACTATTAAAGAAGTTTAGCTTTCATCTTTGTAAGATTTTACTGCTAAACTATCATCCACTATATAGTAAATAACAATATATAAGATATGGGAAGATGAAATTTATTGGCATCTGCTGGCACAAATAATTTTTCAAGAAACCAATGTGCAACAAACACTATATCATGATGTCAGAAACTAGTAAGATAATTAATGATGGGGTAAAAAAGATGCAATGGCGCTATGACATCATCATCCACTCTAAAGCATTTAGCTTTCTCAACAATATGGATAAAAATAAAGCTTTTATGAATGTATACCCATGCTTTATTTATGAGATGTTGGTGAAATTGCAATTGTAAAAATCATAAGCTAGAATCAGAGTAAATTTGACATGTCAGTCCCATTAATGAAGGTGAAAACTATTATTTGTGGAAGCATTGCACAATGGAGATTATGATTGGTAATTGATTGATGGCCAAATACATGGCATGACATCAGAGGAATGATTGAAAAATATTGATATTATTGACAATAAAATCGGATAGGAGAAATGCGCGTCTTGCACCTTTTTTGAGACTCTGACTTGGACACATGTACACGGGGGGAAAATCTAATGAGATAAATTAGCTCATCTTTAGTGGAATGACCTGTCATTTTTTGAGACTTTGAACAGGACACATGTAACCTGTGGAAAAATTTAATAAAATAAAAAGGTTCTTGTTTAAGTGGAAAGTAGGGGCAGTCACCGGCCTCGAACCCAGCTTCAGGATGAGCAATTTAGGCCGGATTAGGCCAGCTTTTTAAGTTATTGGGCCGGACTCAGGTTCAAGGTTTAAAAATTCAGAAACATCAGGTTTAAGTTTTTAGGTTGGATAGAATTTGTCTCTGGCCAACGCAACTTGAATCAATAGTTATCTTAAAAAAATAACTATCAAAATAATGCCATTTCAGGTTTGTTCAAAGCGGTGACCGTTTTTGTTTGGTTCTTGGGCCAAGTTTTGGGCCATCAATTAGGTTACCTAGTCTAAAAACTCGGGCAACCTAAGCCATGGGCCAAGCTACGAACCTGAATTGCCCAAGTCTTTCTTGGGCAAGGATACAGACAAGGCTAAAGCCTGGCCTGAGAACACCCCAAAACTGTCAAGCATGCAAAGGTGTAATTTTAAGAAAAAGAAACAAACTAGTTGTGACTCCAAAACTTCCAGTCTAAACCATCTATAGTGATGCTGCTAGCAAATATAGTCATCTTACTAGTCTTCCAAGGCTTTAACTTACACATGAATTAATATGCTCTAAAATGCTGCAACAACACAACTATTCTAGCTACATGCTATCAGATAATTCTAAAGTATCCTCTAAAGTTTCTTGGAAGAGCCATTTGGGTTGAATTGCTTCCTAATTTGTGAAATTTCAGGAAAAAATAATCAAATGAACAGTTTCTAACCTGCATATGTGTGCAGATAAGTCAGTGCATGGGCAACATCAATTGATATTTCAAGCCTTTGATTGAAGTCCAGAATTTTTCCGCGCTGGCCTGCAGATAATTACAGCAAAACCATTAGTATAAGGGTAATTGTCCAGATTGAAATGTCATATGATCTTATGTTACAAACTTACCATCCAAATGTTCTCTAAGAGTACCATTTGGCACAAACTCTGTAATAATAAGGCGTTCATTTCCTTTATCAACATAACCAAGTAACCTCACCAGATTCCGATGATCTATTTTTGCCAGAAGTTCAATTTCACTGCTGAATTCAGTTCGCAAGCTCTCATAGTGTTCCTATGTAATATTTTCTCATCAACCAATAGAAAAATGCTTAAGAGAATAAATTGGCTAATTTGCAGGGCCAATTATGAGAAAGATATACAAATTATTAAAGCCACTCTAAATTCATTGATACTAACTACAATCAAAAACAAAATGGAGAAATGAAAGTTATAGACACACAGAAAGCACAGCATGAAACCATAAAACAGGCCCTTTAATTGGCATTTTCTCTCTCAAGGTACAAAACCACATTGATGTCTTGCCTATCAATAACTAGCTACTACCTTTTACATTCAAGATTTTGATCATAAATGGAACCACCCAAATTCAAGGATAAGAACAAAAGTGTACAAGCATCTACTTGGTTCTTTATCACCATTTGCTTTGCATTAGAGTATAGCACATAGTAATGGTGAAATTGGGTCTGGGTCTAAGTCCAGGTTTGGGTTTGGGTTCAGGTTCAAATCAACCACTTTCAATTCACGAAAAGGACCCAAACTTGGGTTTCAGGCATGGAAATTTTTTAATTTAAATTTTCCCGCAAGAATTTCTAAAAGAAAAAAAAAATCACCAGAGTCACTCAGGTTCTCCAGTTTGGGTCAATTCCAGGTTGAAATATTTAGGTCTTTCATTGGTTGCAAACTAAATACAGAGAGAATTATATTCTCGAGAAGTAAAATGATATCCATGTAAGAGCTTGTCAAATAGGAACATGTTACAAGAACCCCTAAAACTATTTGCACAACTAAATTGAATATTAATAGCAATCATGTGTTATATGTATCTTTTCCCATATTCTACCTCATTTAGAGCTATGTTTGTATAATGTCTAAGCCCGCTATGCCATCTTTTACTATCTTATTTTACTTTATCATATGTCTCTCCTTTTTCTTTCTTGCAATTTCAAAATGCATGATGTTTCATATCAGTTACTCTACATTATATATATCCAAACAACTTTAATCACTTCATTCCACATTTCTCTAGATATGGATGCTTCATTCCTTATCTCATACTTACATTTTTGCTAAACTAGTTCTTTCTTCGCTACCCAACACCCATTGCTACACATTATGACTAATCAAATTATAATCCTATAAAACATTCCACTTAACTTAGCTGGCATCATAAACCCCATATACGACTCTCAGTGCACTCGCTCATTTCACCCATCTTGTTATAATCCTATAATCAACATCCCCTCACCTCCATCCTTCCATTATATGATAAGACTAGGTGTCTAAAAGGTGTATTTTGTGAAACTTTTACACCATCCAGCCAACCCCATAATGGTCACTTTCCTTACTATTGCAAAAATTAAAGTTCAGATATTTTGTTGTTTAACTAGAAACCCTTAAAACTCCAGGGTGTTCCTTCAATATACTTTACCAATTCATCCATGATCAGAGTAAAAAATATAAAGTCTCAAGGCCAATACTTGCTGTAATCTAACTCATAAGAAAATCTTTTTCACCTATGCTATAATTTGATTACTAAGGACTACTCCTTCACAGGAATCTGTAGTATCTTTATGTATCCAACGGATACTCCCTTTTGTTTATAGAACCCATATCTACCATAGAACATATTTTGAAATTTTGTCAAGCGACTTATCCAGATTGTTAAAAATTCATATTGCAGGTCTTTTCATTTACCCCAGTAATTCTCAATCAAACCCCTATGAGAAAAAGTGCCTTTATAAGTATTTATGTAACCTAATTATTTATTATTCTTATGAATTTACTACAAGTTATTTGCTTTTGTATTTGTTTACATAATATGTCCAATTCCATTCAATTTAGCACCATAGAATATCCTATACAGACTACTTTAACTCCATTTATGAATCTAGCAACACAGCTTTATGTTTCAATTGTTGTACAGCAAGCTAAATATTCTTTCAAATATTTCATAGATAAATTTAATATCAAAATGGACTTGCCATTTAAAATTATTGGATAGTACATTTCTGAGTCTAGCATTAAGTTTTATTAAAGATCATGAGAGGAATTACAGTGTACCTTCTTTGCTCGTTTTATGGCAACCACCTGCCCATCATCTAGTTGGGCCCTATAGACAGTTCCAAAGCCTCCTTCTCCTATCCGAAGTGAAGGTGAAAAGTTGTGCGTAGCTCTTGCAACTTGCCTCATATTGAGATGAATTGATCCCAGTCTAGTAAGTTTTGGAGACATTGAAAATCTAGAAGGACTAGGTGGCACCCGCAGTGGACTAGGTGGAACTTTTTCAGAAGCCGAATTTACATCAAAAGAGGGAACTGAATCCACTGCAACAATACAATTGAGCAACTTGTCAATTCTATCACTAAAATATGGATTAATTACAGTTGATAGTCCCTAAACTTTCACCCTAATCCCATTAAAATCTCTAAACTTCAATTTGTACAGATAAAATCTTCAAACTTTTAATTTTCTTCCAACAAAATCCATGATACCATTTTTTCCGGCCACAGGAGAGTGACATGTCAATCATTAATTGTCACATGGCATAAAAAAATTTTTAAAAAAATTAATTTGCAATAACAGTATTACAATTGGAGGTTGATTAGATTATTTATGTTTTTGGAATAAGCCGTGATATTGAATGTAAAAGTAAAAAGTCTAAAAGAGATAAGAGATTGATCGAAAGATAGTTAATGAAGGATGGGATCGAGTTCTGCTACTTAGAAAATAACAAATTTGTAGTGTTTCAATCAGGAAAATTGTCCCAGTAAACTCTTATTAGTGAATTGATTGTGTAAGAGGGCATTAAATTTCTTTTTTTCTTTTATTTTTTTTATTTTTTTGTCATGTGCCACCATGTCACTCTCTAGTGGCCAGAAAATAATTTCAGGAATTTTATTAAGATGAATGAAAATTTGAGGATTTTATTTTTTACAAAATAAAGTTCAAAGATTTTAATAGGATAAGGGTAAAATTTTAGGGATAATCAGTGCTAAACTATTGGAGGAAATAGAGCCAAATAAATCCACAATTTTGGACAAATTATCAATTGTGGTCAGTTCTTATTTTCTACATAGTTTACATGCACCAACTTTAACATTCGTGACCAGTTCTGAGTGCTTTAAGTTGGGTTGTGATAATTTGGAGCATCTGAAGTGTGCTCAAAGAAAGTGATGCAGACAGCATTGCAATGCAGTATGGCTTACAAAAGCAGTCCAAGAAGGGGTGTAAAGTGGACTCCGGAAAGATGCAAATGAAATAGGAAGGTGAAACAAGTGAGAGGTAGATGTGCAAGTTCAAAGCAGTTCTGTTTGGTTTATTAATTGACACATTAAGCATAAAACTCCAATAGCTGGCCAAAATTGATACAGATGTTGAAGTTGGCATACATAATTGAACAAATGAAAGAATTCAACGTGATTGAAATTCTGGCTGAAGTTTGGACTTCTTTTTTTTTTTTTTTTGACATGACATAATGATCAAAATGGAAGGTTGAGCCACAGCATAGCAAAAATATAATAGTCTTGACCATCAATTTGACATCTTACCTTTCTCAATTACGAAATGGCAGATAGTTAGTGAATACCATACACTTAAAGTTGTTTAAAAAGGAGTTTGTTCAAATATATAAATGATGATAAATAAATTGATGCTGCGAGACTCACCTGAAATTGGACCCTTAGAAAAAACAGTGTGGGCAGTTGCTTTTCTTTTCCTGTAAAAACAGGGGCACAGAAGACCACAACTCATGACAGCAATTCCAGTTGCTATTAGGCCAACTTGTTTGGGGGTTGAAAAAGTTGTTGGATCATTCTTCTTTTCTGGAGGTATATTTGGACGAACATCATGGATTTTTGCCTGCTCCCTGACCTCCTTTAGCAAAAGTTTTCTTCCTTGTTTAAGGGTCAAGTCAGCTGCCAAAACAGTAACAGTTAATTATAAATTATCTTTCAAGGCTGAATAGCAAATGAACTTTATAGTATTTGAACCCTTTGAAGTCTGAAATATTCTGATGAACTTCTAATGCAGAAAACCTAAGTATGAATCTTGAATCAGTACACACCTAATAACAGGTCCAACCCACAATAGCTATTGGCATGATAGCTCTCAAAGATGCAAAAATTTGCATAGTGGAAGCGGAGGGCCTTACAAAATGAGTCCTTGCCTACAGGACTCCCATTAATGTAAAACATTTCATGACCATTAAAATTTGAATAGAGTATGCGATCATTACCACAAAGCTTTGTTTGTATGTCAAACCTAGAGGCAAGTATACTTGGAATTTGTACCAATAACGACAGAGTTAATGCAGAAATAGCCATTCTCAATGAAATAATACGCTCCATTTCTATCTTTGAGAATGTGAACATATCAAACACATCTCTACACCCTCCAAGCCCCAACCAAGCTCACATAAAACTGCAACCTCAGATATCCTAGAGATCCAACCGATAATTCACAAACAGTATACAAATCATGTGGAGAAACCCAGATAGACATACAGCTGGAAGTTAACATCCATGAATCGTTGTGTTCACAACTTCACAGTACTCTATACAGATAGCTCAATTTTCGACAATCACCAAGAATTTCAAATAAATAGTTCTGCATTGAGTTCACCAAATTATTAAAAAGGGAGCCCAAATAAGAAAGTAGAGCTGAAACTCAAAAGCCTAGAGATACTTCAAGGATTCAAACTGCCCTCAACAGGAAATATATATTTCTCACTATTACCATCAAAACCAACTATAGTCTTCAAGACGAACTTCACGAAATTGAAAAAAGATTGAAAATGTGATATTGACTTTAATCTCTTCCACAAATTGAGCTATACAACAATATGATTGTTCAAATTCCTTGATACCCTGCTCGCCAAACTAACAATAGTGTTCAAAACCGAATTGTTACAATAGCTGTAAATTAAAATCCCACATCCTGAAGACCTTGAAAGTACCAAGAACCTAAGAGTGAAGCCAAATCCTGCCACACCCACAACATCAAATGATATAATGAATCAAACCCACATCAAAAACTTCACAATTCAATGATAATAAAGAACTTATATAAGGATTCCTACTTGTTTCAAACTCCAAAAAAAAAAAAAAAAAAACAGAGCAGAGCAGAGAAATGCAAGAAATTCATATAACACATGGAAAAAGAAAAAAAAAACTGAATGAACAATACCTGAACAGAGAGGCGGCTAAATGAATAAAAATTGGGTTTTGAGTTAGAAAAGAATCAAAAGGAAATGAAGACTGATCGGCCCAGCGTTTTGAAGAAGAAGCAGAAAGAAAGAGGAGAAGGAAAAAACAAGGAAGACGGTGGACAACTGATGTGAACTCATTGCCGTCTCTTTATTATTATAATATAATAACAATAATATTATTACTAATTGTGTTATTAACAAAGTAAAATAAAATAAATAAATAAATAAAAGTGAACCCATACATTGGACAATGTTGACCGCGGGGAAAATTTATGTCGCTTGCTTGGATTTGGCTCTCATGATTCTTTTCCTCCCAATTTTTTTTTTATTTTAGTAATTATATTTTAATATATCAACCTCTATTTTTATTTTTTTAACAGATGAAAAATTAAATAATCTTAAATATAGATTATTTATACATAAAATTATGATTTTTTATAATTTAAATAATGAGAATTGGACTAATTGTCCAATAATAGAGTGATTGCTTTTTAATATAAAATATTGTACAATATTTTTTCTGAATTTTTAATATATAAAAAAATAATAAATTTATCTTATATTGTATATTTTAATTGTACTGCATTTCAATGTATCTAAATAATAGACTTAGGTTGGAATTATATTCTCGAAATTTAAAACAAAAAGCTTATCTAATTATTAAATATTATTATTTAAATTTTATGATAAATTTATTAAATTAGTCCTAAAAAAATAAATTGAATTGTCTTTAGAAAATTGATAAGAGCCTAGTTAATTGACGGAAAGAAGTTATTTACATAAATAATCTTTTAAAACTCACACTAAATAGTATTAAACAAATAAAAAAAATCTTTTAGCCAAAAATTAAGGCTTTGTTTATTTTATGGTTTGTCATCATATAATATGATTTAATTCTTAAATATAATATGGTTTAATTCTTATATATTTTGAGAATTTTTATAGTATGATTTTTCATAGTAATCTTATAATATAAAAATAATTGATTTTCAAATTACAAATTAGGTATTTTTTATGATTTTATAATTTTATCTTTTAAAAATATTCAAATAAAATTTTTAATATAAAATATATGCTAATAAATAATTTTTTATTTGTTAACCAAACATTCCCATTTTTTATCTTAGGCAATCAAATTAAATTTAACTAACACTTGCACTAAGTTACGTTTTGTAGGAAGTTATTTCTTTTAAAGAAATAATGACAAGTCCAATTGGACGACCTAGAAGCCCGACCGGACCATTGATGACTAAACGAGCTAAAAGACACAGAAGGTTATCACGGTGGAGAGTACTCCCAAAATCTCACCGTACCACATCAAGTCTGACTGGACTACATGTCATACCGACCAGACCTTTGAATGAGAAAAGAGCCAAAATGTATAAAAGGATTCACGGTCAGAAGTACTCCCACTTTCTCAAAGTACCACAGAAGTCTGACTGGACTTCAAGGAATTCAGACCGGACCAGTGAAGCCAATTTCTTCAAGTTATTTAGTAGGGTTCCTGACTAAGGGTACGCCCAAAAATTGGACGGACTAAGGATAGTCCGACAGGACCTGATGCAAGTCCGACTAGACTATTTAAAAATTACACAAGTCAGAAGTTGTTGCATCTCCACTCAATAAGTGAAAGCTACGTGGACAAATCGTTGCCAAAGTATTAAGCAGAATTTCAATTACTCCGACCGGAGCATTCAAAATTAGATCGGCATCACTTATTTTTGATCGGACCCTAATGAGTCCGACTATGAAATTGCTTTGGCAGAGAAATTAATGAAAGACAAGAATCAAACATGTTGGCCCAAATATCAAACGGCTATTTCTTGGCTTGAAGGCTATAAAAACCATAAGTAACTTCATTTTTAAGTAAGATTGTGATTGTTATAGCCTACTTTAACATCTTTCTTTCCTTTTCATCAAAATCACTTTTTGTATTAATTGAGTGTTGGATGTGAGCATTAAACGCCATCTTAAGTTTGAGTGTGAGCTTGGAAACACTTAGGTTGTGAGAATGAGCCTGGAAAAACTCTTGTAAGTGTTGTGAGGAGTGATCTCAAACCATTGTATTAGTTTGGTGTGAGCTGGAGAAAATACAAAGTTAGAGTTTGTTGCGCTCTAATAAACACTACTAAAGCTACACTCACAAGTATACGAGGCTGCCGTAGTATTTCGATGAACACCTCAAGGTCGTCCCACAAGGAAGCTAGATAAGCTAATTATTTATCAAATCATAAATAACAAATTATCAATTAATAGTCTTTGATTTATAAAATTAAATTGCTGAACAACTAACGAAAACAGAAAGGAATTGAATTAATAACAATGAAAGAAAACTAAACAAATATATTGATTCACTTAATAGAAAAGCCTAGGGTTTGCACTTCTCTACTAACTTATATGTATGAACGACTATTCCTCTCAACTGATTTAATTTCAAAGATCAGATTTCAAGCAACTTAATTAATCAAATTAAGGAAATAAGCTCTCGCATTCAATCATTTTTCAATTAATCTTACTATAATCAAAATGATATTTTCCTTAGGTTTATATTTCTAATTCACCTAAGTCCCTAATTAAATTATTCTAGTATTAGATTTCATTTCTCAATCCTTCATCTAAATACCTAAAACACATAATTGGTGGCCAATCAATTATATATTAACATTAATCCATTCAATTAAGGATAAAAGAAATAAATCAATTAAGAGAAATAACCAGTTCATACAATCATAGTAGATTCATACAAACTCTATACTAGATCAAAATTAGTTCATAGTATTGCTATCAAACAAATTCATCTCATTAAAATTCAAAGAAATTAATTTAGACATTAGAAAATTCATAAATAAAATTTCAATGAAACTTAAGAAATATAGTTAAAGAACAAAACCCAATTACAATTTTCCTTTGGCTTCTGAAGAATCTCTTGCTCAGTTTTTTACTAAAAGAATAATATAATGGCTAGAACTAATTTGATCTAGAGTGTTTGAATAAAAGTGAAATCAATCTTGATAGTTTTCTTGTTTCTTGAAAATAAAGAACGGCTGAAGAAGAAGAAGATGCTCAGAACGGCTGAAAAATTCATCCCCTGCTCTTGCCCTAATCTTATCTATTTATACAAATCCCTTCGCTAAAAATCCATTCCTTCTTTCTTTCTTTCTTTGGTCTCATGGGGTAACACGGCCAAGCTTGTGGCCGTGTCATGTGACACGGCCAGTAGCTTGGCCATGTCTCCTGGGTGTGCAAGCTTCTATTTCTTTTCTTTGGTTCTTCCTTGTTCTTTGGCTTAGGATGAGATACGGCCAAGCTCCTGGCCGTGTCACTTGAACGTGTCAGCTTCTGTTTCTCCTTGCTCTTCTTTGTACTTTGGAGATGAGAGTGACACGGCTAAGCTTGTTGGCCGTGTCTCTTGACACGGCTAAGCATGTTGGCCGTGTCACTTGCTGCCATTTCTTTTCTTCTTTTCTTTTCTTTCTTTGGTTTCTTCGGTTTTGGTCTTTAGGTGAGACACGGCCAGTGGCTTAGCCATGTCTCCTGGCCGTGTCAGCTTCTGCCAAAATTTCCTTTGAGGCGACACGGCGAAGCTTGATTTGGCTTGGCCATGTCTTGCTTGATTCAAGCTCTTCTTTCTTTGTTTTGATCTTCCAAGGGAGTTTTTGCACTTTAACCTAAAACAAACACTTAAAACAAACTTTAAACAAAAATCAAATGAAACATTAACTAAAAACACATAAACATCATACTAAAAACTAGTACAAAAAATGATCTAAACACTGGAATAAATTAAAACTATCAAAATGCTGAAATCACTAAATAAACAGATTAAAACTACCAAAATGCATAAAGAAAACAATAATTATCATAATAAATAAATAGCAATTTGAGGACAAAAACTGATAAAACAACTACCCAACACTTAAAACTTTGCTTGTCCTCAAGCAAATTTACATGGCATAAATTAAAAACTCAATTTGTAACACCCCCATACCCTATATAAGTACTATACATATACCCGGTATATATACAATACATATATAAAGTATAAGAATATCACTTTTAGTTTCAATTTAAAAACCTTTATCCGAGTTCAAACAATATTACATTAATTTAAAGAACATTTACAAAATCATTATACTTTCAATGGTCTTATATATATATTATTCTCAGTCTTATTTACCAAAACTTTATTTATACATATGAATATATTCTTATCAAAATACAACATAATTAAATCACACATGTATGCATCACCTTCTAGTTGGTCTCGACAAACTCTTACTCTTCTCGTGGCATAACGAAAGACTTCAGATCTACCATCTACTCACCTGCGCGATTACACATTCGCGCTAAGCCCGAGAGCTTAGTAATACAAATAAATAGTATAAACATATAGTACAGAAATTTTAACATACAAATATATTAACCTCATGTACCAATAGTTTCTTATCATGGTTTATCCCTTTTCAATTACACCTTTCATATATCTCTACTAATCTCATATATCATATATACATATGCATATACATCATTTCAACAAATCACCAATCAACGACTTATCCAACCCTTTGTGAAAACAATACTCATAAGTTCCACATTTATATCCATTTTACACATCAGATTATATTTTCATAAACTCATTTCTCAACACAACTCCTCAAGCCATATTCACTTTCAATAATTTACTTATGTATTGTATACATCTCATTCCATGATTATCATCATAAATCACATAACAATACATTTTTCATTCCATAATTCACATTTAAGCAAAGACACGCATGGGCCCAAAAGACACTAATATGCCATTCAACTTTCAGAGTTAATGTTTTGGTTTAATTATCTCATTTATCATTATCATTATCCCAACTAGGCTTTAAGGATTAGGTTCAACCAAGCTTCAAGGGGAACAAAGCATGCTAAGTATCAACCCAACTTGGCTTCAAGAACCAATCCAACCTAGCTTCAAGGGTTGTAACATCTCAATTAGGCTTCAAGAACTAGACCCAACCAAGCTTCAAGGGGAGTAAAATATGTTAACTTCAACCCAACTTGGCTTCAAGGATCAAGCCCAACCTAACTTCAAGAGATTGTTACTATTAGGCATGCCACCAACAACAAAACTCTGAAAATGAATAACATATTAGACACACAATTCATTTATTATTTCATTATCAATTTCATTCTCAATGCTCATCATCATCTAGGCAAACATGCCCCACATATCTCATTTGAATCATCATAGCCAATAACAATGGCTTCACATCTCATTTGAATCATCATAGCTAATAACAATGGCTTCACATCTCATTTGTTTTAATTCACATTATAATACCTCATTATTGAAATATACATAATTAAACACATTAAACATCCATTAAGAATAATCATCATTGATATACACATATATAATTTACCTCATTCATAGATTTAGAATCCTCAATATACATTTGTTTAGGTCATCCTTGTTTTAAGTATATTTAAAGTGTAGATACAAAAAGACCTTTGGAGGATCCCACAATGCAAGAATAGAAAAAAAATAAATACAGTAGCCAACACACTCAAGGGACACGGCCAAGCTTGTGGCCGTGTCTCTCAACAAAAATTCCAACACGGCCAAGACTCCTCTAGCTTGGCCGTGTCTCCCTTAAATCCAAAGAACAAAAACAAAAGAAGAAAGATGGAATCAGGCAGTAGCAGACACAGGCAAGGGACACGGCCAAGACAGTGGCCGTGTCTCTCCAAAAATCATCCAACACAGCCAAGTTTCCCCTGACTTGGCCGTGTCTCCCATAACATGGCCATGTCTCTCCTTAAATTTTGGCTGTGTCTCTCAATAATCTAAAAACCAAACACGGCCAAGCCTCCTTGATTGCATTAAATCACATTATACACAATATAGCATGATTCAAAGGGATATAATCAATGTTCTAGGCACATATATTGCATGCTTATCACAATATTCACACTATTAATACACATCAACAATGCATTAGATTCACTAACACATTTACAAATTAATGTAATTTGTACTTACCTTAAGAATCACTCACACCAATCTATACACTTTACCTTCAAGAACTCTTCACCACTTAAATTAGGGCAATCCACTTCCTTCACAACCTAATCCAAAAACAATGATAAGATACATGAATTCCAATACAAGTATTCACTTATGAAACTCATTCTAAAACTTTAGATCACAACTTCACAAATCACATCTCTCTCTAGGATCCAAACTCATGTATTTTATGTTTTCAACTTCCTTAAACACAACATACATCAATCATATTTCAATTATTCAATTCCCCAACTCCTTTATATTAAACCCTTATTAAACAATTTCAATAATCCATCATCACTCTCACAACTAACCATATCAAATCCAAACTTAAACAATAAAAATCCATACAAGGAAATGAATACTTACTTGGATATTATGCCAAATCTTCAATAACCATCTTCAATTCTCTCAAAATCCCTTTGGATTTGATATGTATATTGATGAAATCATCTCTCTCTCTTTCTCTCTCTCTCTCTCTCTCTCTCGTGCAAGAAGATGAAGAAGAAGAAGAAGAAGGGAAGAAGATCTTTTCTTCTTTTCTCATACTTATCATGTATATATATAATAATAATAATAATATAATTAATTATTTCTAAAATAATCTCCACCACCACTTTCTTCCTTTGACTTTCCTTCCTTCTTTTCCTTTTATTATTATTATTATTATTATTATTATTATTATTATTTAATTATATAACTTACTTTTCCTACACCATTTTATACATCATGTATATGTGATGTATATGTGGGTATATGTATATTATATATATATTACATTTATATATCCCATATCTTTCAAATACTATATATACATTTTATCCTTCATATCCATCTAGCTCTTATAATATTTTCCTTACATATTTTACCAACATATCTTCTCACTACTACAATTCCACTGTACACCAAAATCAGATATTAAACTAATTCATTGCTCTTCTTTTAGCCTTTATTAATTTAACTTGTATATATTCCCTTAGATACAACATATACACTCTCTTCACTTCTTTTCTCTTTCCCTTCAATATACACATTAAATCCAATTACAACAATAATTATTCCAAAACTTTTAGAGTGTATTTTGGGATATTACAATTCTCTCCCCCTTAAATAATTTCGTCCTCGAAATTATCTAGTATAATAGTAATCCTTTCATAATACAATACCATCTTAACTTCCATATGAAGTTAATTATATTCTTAAATTATTATATCACCAAATCATATAATTTATACTCTCCCCCTTAGAGTCAATCAACTTCTTTAAATTTCATAATTCACCATTATACATATATATATATATATCTTATTACTTCTTTAACAAAGCAATCAAGATATTTTCTCACATTCCCAATGAAATTACCTTTATACCAAAAATCAAATCATCTTATAATATACTTATACCTCGTCTAATCATTATCTTCAGAATATGTTATTACTTCATCTTTTTATAATTACTCTTTCAATTTAACCCTAAAAATCATTGAGTTAAATCTTAATATGGATTACCCCGTCATTACAATCACTTACAAAATAAACATCTACTAAACCTTAATTATAGATAATCAATCTTTTCTCTTTTTATCATTATTTACAACTAATATAACTCCTTTCATTCTTTTCCATTCACATTTTAGAATTCTACATCATATACATTATCACTTAAATCTTATGCTTCTAATACAATTGTACACATTAAATTTCAATAACGATATATAATCTTCATAGAATCTAGATCAATTGATCTATCTGTCACAATATACCCACGTTTCAATCTTTTTTAATTCAAAACAACAATTAATTTATTTAAACTTATCATGAAATTTCACAATATATATATAACTTAATTCTATTAGAGCAAACTTATATTCAAATCCTGATCTCTTCATATCCATATTCAGTAAAATTATTATGATTACAAATCACTTTAAATTATCTTTCAATATATACATAGTTTCTTTTCTACTATCTTAGTATAATTGCCACCAATTCTCATGATCATCTCATACCATACTTTCTATCCATAGTTCACTCACTTAAACCTTAAATCTATTCACTTATTCACTTCATACCATAAACATATTCAATATAACTTTCATTCACATTTTATAATTTCTCCCTTTTTAATATTTCTTCACATTTCATACCTTTACTATATTTACAATAATTGTCTTTTTATCACATTATCCATAACTCAAAACATTTTTCGTAATTCTCTTTTCTTTCCTTACTCTTCAAAATTATAACAAATTTCTAACATAAAATGATAAAGTATAACTTTACCAATCAAATCTCTTGATCATGTTTTTAGAAACATAATTATTAATCTCACCAAAACTGTGTTCCAGTCATATTATCCCAATCCCAAAGTTAGGGATAACAAAGCTAATCGGCCAAATATACTAAACAAATCATAGAATCATAGAAGATTAACAATTATGCCTGTAGCCCCATAATCAATTCTGTTCCTCTACTATTCTTGTTCTAACCTTTCCAATTACAAAGCTAAATTAGATCACAGGAATTACATATTCATTTTCTAAACTTTTGCTACATCAAGAGTTAACACACTTCAACTCCATTTCAACTCAATTTGCACTCATTTATGTGGTCATCTTTAGCGTAATTCATGTTTCAACAATATTACTATTAACATCTCTTACATATATGTATGCAATCATATACAATTCTTACACAATTTCCCTTTTGTCACTCCATTTCGAATCTATTTCTAATCCATTTACAATATCCTATTATACACATATACATAAAACCTTGCCACATGTAAATACCTTGGGACTCAAAATATTATATAATTATCAGATTTAGTGATTACCATAACAATTTCACTATCCAATATTACTCAAGTCCATTCTCCTTCTTAATTTCATTACATAATCTATCTAACTTTGCACAGTTCAAGACCTAATCTCTCTTAGGTCCACTAACATGCAATATCATTCTTAATATCATTATACCAGTAATTATCACTTACATATTTATAGGCCACATCCACAATGTGACTCACTTCCCATATTCCTTACATATTACACTTACCTTCATATCGAAGAACTCATCTCACATACCCTTTACATACATACACTTTGTATTTTTTTTATTCCTCTTTCGCATACAATCTATACCAATTTAATGTTTATCATCATATATTTTTTTTCTGAACATTTTCAATGTCATGTATTCAACCAATCAAGATCATATTTATAAATGTTACATTTCATTATTTCAATAATTATATCATCATTCATTATACTCACTCAAGTTCATCATTATACCCAACAACCATGGCTTCATATACGAACCTTCCCCCAACCAGGTCGGTAGTCCAAGTTCGGTTGCCCATCCCAGTGGGTCCGCATGGTTCTGCAGGAGGCAGATAGGTCCATTCATCAATCTTTAAACATTACTTTCTCAATTCCTTTCATTCTCATAAGCAAATTAGGCAACCATGCCTCAATCATCTCATATGATCTCAAATCACAATAAAGCAACTCTTCATAACATCATATCTTTCACATTTCACATTTCATCATCATAATATACAACATCAATTACATTAACTAAACACATATATCATTATTCAATCATATCATTCACATATCTAATGTGACATCTCTTTCACACTTATCTTTTATTTCAAAATAAATTCTCATATGCAAGAATATGCATTGCAAATAGCTCATATGTTTAATATCTAAATAAGCTTTATCAATATTCCATTAAAATTCTAAATTCTCAAATCACTGTTTCATTTAAACGTCAACTTACAATTCTCATCTTTTCTTAATATCAACTTTAAAAACATCTTATATACATACCACAAAGCAACATCCAAACATATCATTTTCACAATTATAAAGCTCTTTTCAAAAATCCAACTGTCGTATATTACCACCATTAACATGAGCTTTCACAATATTCAAACATATTACATTTTTAACATTGAAATCACAATGTTGCATTACAATAACAATACAAACAATACCAATATATCTTTTTACTTAACCAACATCATCTCTTTTTCTTTTAAACAAAACTTTAACTTTATACACCCAAACCTTAAATGATCACATTTTGTTTATACCGATCAACTCACTTAATATTTCACCATAATCTCTTCAATTAATAACATATCTATCTATTTTAACAATCCCACAATATTTCCTCCCTCTAATAATCCAAACATAAGGTTTATTAGAAAGAGATTCAAACTGTATAGAAAAGAGTACATACTTTAATCTTGATTTTATTTTTAACTCCTTTCCAACTATATTCTTCTATTCATTTCTTTCTTTAATTTTCCTTTCTTGCAGAACTTTATCCCCATGCTATTATTCATCTCATTTAATTCAATTACATTACAATTCACATAATGCCACATCCGAGACCAACCTAGGTGCGAATGCATATGCATGTATTACAAATTTCATTTCAAAACTTTTCTTTTTAATTCTCTTTAAGTTTTTCAAAACTTTCTCTTTTTAATTCTACTTAGGCCGAGAATCTCGAACCTAAGCTCTGATACCAAAATAATTGTAACACCCCCATACCCTATATAAGTACTATACATATACCTGGTATACATACAATACGTATATAAAGTATAAGAATATCACTTTTAGTTTCAATTTAAAAACCTTTATCTGAGTTCAAACAATATTACATTAATTTAAAGAACATTTACAAAATCATTATACTTTCAATGGTCTTATATATATATATATTATTCTCAGTCTTATTTACCAAAACTTTATTTACACATATGAATATATTCTTATCAAAATACAACATAATTAAATCACACATGTATGCATCACCTTCTAGTTGGTCTCGACAAACTCTTACTCTTCTCGTGGCATAACGAAAGACTTCAGATCTACCATCTACTCACCTGCGCGATTACACATTCGCGCTAAGCCTGAGAGCTTAGTAATACAAATAAATAGTATAAACATATAGTACAGAAATTTTAACATACAAATATATTAACCTCATGTACCAATAGTTTCTTATCATGGTTTATCCCTTTTCAATTACACCTTTCATATATCTCTACTAATCTCATATATCATATATACATATGCATATACATCATTTCAACAAATCACCAATCAATGACTTATCCAACCCTTTGTGAAAACAATACTCATAAGTTCCACATTTATATCCATTTTACACATCAGATTATATTTTCATAAATTCATTTCTCAACACAGCTCCTCAAGCCATATTCACTTTCAATAATTTACTTATGTATTGTATACATCTCATTCCATGATTATCATCATAAATCACATAACAATACATTTTTCATTCCATAATTCACATTTAAGCAAAGACACGCATGGGCCCAAAAGACACTAATATGCCATTCAACTTTCAGAGTTAATGTTTTGGTTTAATTATCTCATTTATCATTATCATTATCCCAACTAGGCTTCAAGGATTAGGTTCAACCAAGCTTCAAGGGGAACAAAGCATGCTAAGTATCAACCCAACTTGGCTTCAAGAACCAATCCAACCTAGCTTCAAGGGTTGTAACATCTCAATTAGGCTTCAAGAACTAGACCCAACCAAGCTTCAAGGGGAGTAAAACATGTTAACTTCAACCCAACTTGGCTTCAAGGATCAAGCCCAACCTAACTTCAAGAGATTGTTACTATTAGGCATGCCACCAACAACAAAACTCTGAAAATGAATAACATATTAGACACACAATTCATTTATTATTTCATTATCAATTTCATTCTCAATGCTCATCATCATCTAGGCAAACATGCCCCACATATCTCATTTGAATCATCATAGCCAATAACAATGGCTTCACATCTCATTTGAATCATCATAGCCAATAACAATGGCTTCACATCTCATTTGTTTCAATTCACATTATAATACCTCATTATTGAAATATACATAATTAAACACATTAAACATCCATTAAGAATAATCATCATTGATATACACATATATAATTTACCTCATTCATAGATTTAGAATCCTCAATATACATTTGTTTAGGTCATCCTTGTTTTAAGTATATTTAAAGTGTAGATACAAAAAGACCTTTGGAGGATCCCACAATGCAAGAATAGAAAAAAAATAAATACAGTAGCCAACACACTCAAGGGACACGGCCAAGCTTGTGGCCGTGTCTCTCAACAAAAATTCCAACACGGCCAAGACTCCCCTAGCTTGGCCGTGTCTCCCTTAAATCCAAAGAACAAAAACAAAAGAAGAAAGATGGAATCAGGCAGTAGCAGAAACAGGCAAGGGACACGGCCAAGACAGTGGCCGTGTCTCTCCAAAAATCATCCAACACGGCCAAGTTTCCCCTGACTTGGCCGTGTCTCCCATAACATGGCCATGTCTCTCCTTAAATTTTGGCTGTGTCTCTCAATAATCTAAAAACCAAACACGGCCAAGCCTCCTTGATTGCATTAAATCACATTATACACAATATAGCATGATTCAAAGGGATATAATCAATGTTCTAGGCACATATATTACATGCTTATCACAATATTCACACTATTAATACACATCAACAATGCATTAGATTCACTAACACATTTACAAATTAATGTAATTTGTACTTACCTTAAGAATCACTCACACCAATCTATACACTTTACCTTCAAGAACTCTTCACCACTTAAATTAGGGCAATCCACTTCCTTCACAACCTAATCCAAAAACAATGATAAGATACATGAATTCCAATACAAGTATTCACTTATGAAACTCATTCTAAAACTTTAGATCACAACTTCACAAATCACATCTCTCTCTAGGATCCAAACTCATGTATTTTATGTTTTCAACTTCCTTAAACACAACATACATCAATCATATATCAATTATTCAATTCCCTAACTCCTTTATATTAAACCCTTATTAAACAATTTCAATAATCCATCATCACTCTCACAACTAACCATATCAAATCCAAACTTAAACAATAAAAATCCATATAAGGAAATGAATACTTACTTGGATATTATGCCAAATCTTCAATAACCATCTTCAATTCTCTCAAAATCCCTTTGGATTTGATATATATTGATGAAATCATCTCTCTCTTTCTCTCTCTCTCTCTCTCTCTCTCTCTCTCTCTCTCTCTCGTGCAAGAAGAAGAAGAAGAAGAAGAAGAAGGGAAGAAGATCTTTTCTTCTTTTCTCATACTTATCATATATATATATAATAATAATAATATAATTAATTATTTCTAAAATAATCTCCACCACCACTTTCTTCCTTTGACTTTCCTTCCTTCTTGTCCTTTTATTATTATTATTATTATTATTATTATTATTATTATTATTTAATTATATAACTTACTTTTCCTACACCATTTTATACATCATGTATATGTGATGTATATGTGGGTATATGTATATTATATATATATTACATTTATATATCCCATATCTTTCAAATACTATATATACATTTTATCCTTCATATCCATCTAGCTCTTATAATATTTTCCTTACATATTTTACCAACATATCTTCTCACTACTACAATTCCACTGTACACCAAAATCAGATATTAAACTAATTCATTGCTCTTCTTTTAGCCTTTATTAATTTAACTTGTATATATTCCCTTAGATACAACATATACACTCTCTTCACTTCTTTTCTCTTTCCCTTCAATATACACATTAAATCCAATTACAACAATAATTATTCCAAAACTTTTAGAGTGTATTTTGGGATATTACACAATTAACCTAAATTATAATTCAAGTATACAAGATGAAATCCTTTAATACTTAGCAATAAATAAATGAAATTTACTTCAATCAAGATCTTCTTAACTCATTCATTAATTCAGACATAACAAATCTCATCTCTCATCTAAGTGTTTCTCTCAATTTCAAAGGTTAATTCACTCAAACCAATCATGATTGCATACTGCCATAAACTTGCTTAATTATCCAATCTCCCTCACTGATTTTTCTCAAGAAATAATCCAAAGGTCTTTTCGTTTGGATGTAATGGGGCTAAGGTGAAGGTGTGAGAAAAGACATTTAAGTTGAAACATTAAGAAATGGAGTATCTAAATTAGACAATAATCTTGCGTAGAAACTCATAACTCCCTCAAATGGCATATTCACCAACCCTTGATAGTCTCAAATATTTGCATACTTAAAGAAAAGTAAATGAGTCGAAATTCCTCTTTGATGACTAATGCTAGAAAATATATGAATTTTGTATATATATATCTTCTCTTTTTATTTTTATTTATTTATTATATATATATATATACAAAATATAAAAATGCATTGAACATCTAGCTCAAATGTAGAAGAAAAGAATAATCAACTCTTAGTCAAATGAAATCTGCAAAGTATGTATTTCAGCCCCAAATCTTACTAAAACAATACTATTTTATTTTATTTTTTATTTTTTTTAATGTTTACCTCTTTTTTTATGTTTACCCCATACTTATCAATTAAACCACTCCTATTGTCATATCATAAGAAACTCCATTCCTTAACGAAGGTATGATAAAAATAGAAAAATATAGAAAAATGTTGAGTTGTGAATTGTGTTGATCAATCAAGAAAAGGTCAAAGGCTCAACTTGGCTCACTAAGGAATTCATATTTAAGGGAGGTCTTTTTAAGCTAAAGGGGGTAATCCTAATTTGCTTTCATCATTTTAAAACTTGAGATGAAATCATAATGTGAGTTCAATTAGTATGCAAAAGCAAGCTCTAGAGATACAAAATCATGAAGGTGCACACTTAAGAAAAGAAAATCGATTGATAATAATATTCAATCTATGAGGCTCAAAACTCACAAGGGGTGGGTTCTCAGAGATTTATATGTCATGAATTGCAGAACGTGAAAATTGATCCTAAATTAATTCAAATGCTAATCTCTATGCTGATACTAAAGGCTCAAATGTAATGCTAGAATTACAGAAAAGTCAATAAGTTTCCAACAATTATGCCATGAAAAATGCACAATCTAACTCACAAAGAAAACAAAACAAAAATTAAAGAAAAGCTTAAAAATTGCCCCACACTTATGAGTTACATTATCCTCAATGTAAACAAAAGAAAAAATAGAAAGAACCTCCTTTGTGTCACACATAGTGGAGCTTCCGTACAAGAATTCCATTAAGCTTTTCATTATGAATAGATAATCAACATGAAAGAAAACAACAGCGACTTCAGCATAAACATGCGATCAAGGAAAGTTGGAACTGGATGGCCCTCCTTTTCTCAATTAAACTCAATGCTCCTGGTCTATTCTCTGCAAGAATAAAAACACTTCCAATCTCCAAACCATCAAGCCTTAAAGATAAATAGAAGGGAAAATAAATAAATAAACTGAAGCTTTTAAACTTAAAATGATAAAAATGATAACAATGGGTTGCCTCCCATTGAGCGCTTCTTTAACGTCATCTTAGCTGGACGTTACTGCAAGAGTTAAGGATCGTAGATCAAAGTACTATCGACAATCCTTACTTCTTGGAACCCCTCGTTATATGGTTTAACTGTCTGCCCATTTACTTTAAAAGTTTCATTCGTTCGAGAGTTAAGTAATTCTATAGCACTGGAAGGATACCTGAGTTATCTCGAAAGGACCGCTCCATCGAGACTTGAGTTTTCCTGGAAATAGTCAGAGCCGAGAATTGAAAAGCAAGACCTTCATTCCTAGGCTCAATGTCTTTCGTACTAAAATTCGATCATGAAGTGCTTTAGTACTGCCCTTATAAATCCTCGAACTCTCATATGCCTCGTTCCTTAGTTCATCTAACTCTGAAATTTGCCAAAAATGTTCTCTCTTTACCTTGTCCATATCTAAATTCAGAGTCTTAATTGCCTAATATGCCTTGTGCTCTAACTCCACTGGTAAATGACAAGCCTTACCGAAAACCAATCTGTATGGACTCATACCCAAGGGAGTCTTGAAAATAGTTCGATATGCCCACAATGCGTCATTCAATCTACTTGCCCAATCCTTCCCTGATGAGCTGACTGTTTTTTCCAAAATTCCTTTGATTTGCTTGTTGGATGTCTCAACTTGTCCTGAAGTCTGTGGATGGTATGGGGTCGCCACTTTGTGTTTTACACCCGACTTGTGCATCAACTTCTAGAAAAGTTTGTTGCATAAATGACTTCCCCCATCACTGACTATCACTCTTGGCGTGCCAAATCTGCTAAGAATGTATTCCTTCACAAATTTAACAACCACATTAGCATCATTAGTTCGGGTGGGGATTGCCTCCACCCATTTTGAAACATAATCAATAGCAACCAATATGTATTCATAACCAAAAGATTTGGAAAAAAGACCCATGAAGTCTATTCCCCAAACATCAAACAGTTCAACTACAATATAAGATTGAAGGGGCATTTCATTCCTCCTCCCAATATTACCTACTCTTTGACAGCGGTCACAATGCTTACAATATTCTTGAGCATCTTTGAATAGAGTAGGCCAATAAAATCCACTTTGAAGCACTTTTTCGGTAGTCTTTCTCCCTCCAAAATTACCACCGCAGTGAAGGTCATGACAAAATTGAAGAACACTAAGTTGTTCTTCCTCAGGTACACACCTGCAAACTATCTCATCTTTGCATATCCAGAATAGGTAAGGTTCATCCCAGAAATAGAATTTACTCATGTGCAAAAACCTTTTCTTTTCCTGAAATGACATGTTAGAGTGCAAAAGACCACAAGCAAGATAGTTAGCAATATCTACAAACCATGGTGAATTCATTACCGCAAACAACTGCTCATCAGGAAATGCTTCTAGATTTCTATGAATGCTATCAGATGCAAGATTTTCATCAAAGGAAGGTAACCTAGATAAATGATCAGCTACAACATTTTCACTTCCCTTAGTATCCTTGATTTGAAAATCAAATTCTTACAATAATAGCACCCATCTAATTAAACGAGGTTTAGCATGTTGTTTGGTCAAAAGATATTTTAAAGCTGTGTGATCTAAATGCACAATAATTTTAGACCCAATCAAATATCCTCTAAACTTATCTAAGGCAAAAACAATAGCTAGCATTTCTTTTTCACTTGTTGTGTAATTAACTTGTGTGCTACTTAGGGTCAAGCTAGCATAATAAATCACTCTCAAAAATTTCTCAACCCTTTGCCCAAGGACAGCTCCTACTGCATGGTTGGATGCATCACACATAATTTCA
This sequence comes from Garcia nutans, assembly GCA_947685225.1. Taxonomy (NCBI): domain Eukaryota; kingdom Viridiplantae; phylum Streptophyta; class Magnoliopsida; order Malpighiales; family Euphorbiaceae; genus Garcia; species Garcia nutans. Next base: position 20,220,127 of record CANTUV010000007.1, on the reverse strand, counting down.
AAAGGTAAGGACCAAATAGGAGCTACAATTACCGGTGCGCTGGTCAATTTTTCCTTAAGGGAATTGAAAGCTTGCATGCATTGTGCAGTAAATACAAATGGAATATCTTTTCCAAGCAAATGACACAATGGTTGGCTTATTTTAGAAAAATCTTTAATAAACCTCCGGTAAAATCCTGCATGCCCTAAAAAGCTTCTTATTCCCTTAACAGAGGTAGGTGGGGGGTAACTTAGCAATCAACTCTACCTTAGCTTTATCCACCTCAATCCCCTTACTAGACACAATATGGCCTAACACAATACCATTAGTAACCATGAAATGACTTTTTTCCCAACTCAAAGTGAGATTACATTCAATGCATCTTTCAAGCGCAATAACAACTTTATTGAGGCAATTATCAAAAGAGTCACCAAAAACAGAAAAATTGTCCATAAATACCTCAATAAAGCCATCTATCATGTCAGTGAAAACAGACATCATGCATCTCTCAAAAATTGCAGGCGCATTACACAAGCCAAAGGGCATACGCCGAAATGCAAAAGTCCCAAAAGGGAAAGTAAAAGTGGTCTTGGATTGATCCTCTGGTGCTCTCGGCACCTGATAATAACCTGAAAGTCCATCCAAAAAGCAATAGTGTGAGTGTCCATAAAGTTTATCCAGCATTTGATCAATAAAAGGAAGAGGGAAATGATCTTTCTTTGTGGCATTATTTAACTTCCTATAGTCTATACACATTCTCCACCCAGTGATAATCCTAGTAGGAATCAATTCATTCTTTTCATTTTTTACCACAGTGATTCCTGATTTCTTAGGCACTACATGTACTGGGCTAACCCACTCACTATTGGCTTTCGGGTATATCACTCATTCATCAAGCAATTTAAGCACTTCCTTCTTAACCACTTCACTCATGTTTGGGTTAAGGCGCCTTTGGGTCTCTCTTATAGGTTTAGCTCCCTCTTCTAAGATAATTCTATGCATGCACATTGAAGGGCTAATACCTTTAATATCACTCAACCCCCATCCTATAGCTCTTTTCAATCTTTTTAATTCACTCACCAACCTCATCTCTTCCCTTTCACTAAGTTCGCTAGAAATTATCATAGGTAAGGTATCGTGATCTCCTAAAAACACATATTTCATATTTTTAGGCAACTCTTTTAGCTCTAACTTAAGTGAAGGATTATTCTCTTCTTTTTGGATTGAGGGGAGCTCGAATGATGGCCCCTCTTTAAATTTCTCTATTTCAGCATTTTCTAATATATCAAGGCAACTGGCTACTTCTGAGTAAAAAATATCCAAGTTACGATCTAAGGTCAGTGCCAGCTCCAATTTATCCGAAGAACCTGTTTGCAAGAAAACATATGAAACAACTGCGTCAATACAATCAATTAAAGAGCAATCCTCATATAATGCAGTTGTAGGAATATGAGAAGTGTTAAAAATAAAAAATAGAACCGTTTGTCCCAAGACAGTCATTGATAATTTACCATTTTTAACATCAATCAAGGTGTTGGTCGTAGCCATAAAAGGCCTATCTAGTAGAATAGTGTGTGCGGATGGTGTAGGGTTATCTCCTCCCATGCCAAGGACTATAAAATCCACGGGCACTATCAACCCACCGACCTTAACTAACACATCTTCTATAATTCCTTTCGGGAATCTAAGAGGTCTGTTAGCTAATTGCAAGACCATTTTAGTAGGTTTAAGTTCCCCAAGTTCTAATTCAAGATACACAGAGTAAGGCATCAAATTAACACTGGCTCCTAAATCACACATGCCATCAGTCCCGTTTCCATTACCCATAGTAATTTTAATTACGAAGCTGCCAGGATCCTTTAGCTTTGGAGGTAGTTTATGTTGCAAAATAGCACTGGCTACCTCTAATACTATCACCTTTTCATTTGGCTCATATCTCTTTTTCTTGGTGTTCAATTCCTTAAAGAATTTGACATAAGCCGGCATATTTTTTATTGCTTCAAGTAGAGGTAAGTTAATACTTACCTTAGACAACATGTTGAAGATGTCTGAAAATTGCTTATCTTGTTTATCATTCTTTAATCTGCTGGGAAATGGTATAGGTGGCCGGTAAGGATTACTTGCCTTGTGTAAATCTGCTGAAGGAGATTGCTCCATTGATTTTTCTCCATCACCCTTGTCCTCTGGTTCTCCTTCTTTTTCATTTTCTTGATCACCTGCATTCACAAAATTATTTCCAACACCATTATTTATTACCTTGCCACTTCTAAGAACAGTCACTGCTTGTGCTTGCTCAGGTTGACTCGGAAATTTACCTTTCTGTTGAATCTGCATCTGTTGTGCAAGTTGTCCCACTTGGGTCTCCACTTTCTTGAAAGACGCTTCCAATGAATCCAACCTTTTGTTATTCATCTCTTGATTCTTAGTACTGGCTTGGATAAAAGTATGTAAACTATCCTCCAAACTGTATCTCTTAGGTTGCCCTTGATTTGAAGATTGCCCTGGCGATTGATTTTGTCTTTGGAGCAAATGGAAAGGTTGTTGGGAATTATTAGTTGCCCACAAAAAAATTTGGATGATTTTGCCAACCCGGATTGTAAGTGTTTGAGAAAGGATCATTCTAGGCCCTTGGTTGATATCCCTCCATAGCGTTAAGTTGCTCAGCCTCATTTCCATAAGACTCGTACGCAGAGGGGCATATATTTGCTCCATGCCCAAAAGTTCCACAAATTCCACACACTTCTTGAGTGGGTGAAGAAGCATTGTTCTTCATGTTCAGCATCTGCACTTGTTTTGTCAATTCAGCTATCTGATTGACCATCTCACTGTTGGCTTCCATTTGATTTACCCATTTACTTCTTACTCTTACACTTTTTTGTTGGGAACTAGCTCCCAACATTTCAAATATATCATAAGTCTCTTCTGCTGTCTTTTCTCCTATTGCTCCCCCAGCTGCATTATCAATAGTATTCTGAAATTGCTGGGTTAGACCATCATAGAAAAACTGATTCAGTAGTTGAAGTGGGTAGTGATGGTGTGGACACTGGATTAACAACATCTTAAACTTATCCCAAGCCTCATGAAATGGCTCTCCATCCAATTGAGCAAATGTAGCTATTTTTCTTCTTAATTCAGCTGTCTTCTGATGTGAGTAAAATTTGCCCATAAACTTGTTATATACTTGCTCCCAAGTTGTCAAAGAATTTTCAGGCAACATCATAAGCCAGCTTTTTGCCCTATCATTTAATGTGTACGGAAAACACCTCATCCTCAACTGGTCTTCTATTAGTCCTCCCAATGGAAATGTGTTGAGGGTGGAGTAGAAATCCTGGATAAAATTCAAAGGATCCTCATTCGGAACTCCATAGAAAGATGGCAGCATGTTGTAATGGATATTCTTCAACTCATAATTTCTTGCTGCATCTGTCAATCTTATACATGAAGTGGCAGTCCCAATGACAGGTCTGACAAAATCCCTCATATTGGTAGATTGCGCAATATCCGACTCAAAATCAGAAATTTCCTCCTCTGTATCAAACCCGATATACAATTCAAACTCTTCTATGCTCCTTTTCACTCTTTGAATTTCTAAAATAAACGGGCAAAACTCTCCTCTGAGTGATCTCCTACCTTGCATAAAAAAAAATTTCTGGAAGAAGGAATTATATAAAGCAAAAGAAAAATAAAATAAAATATAAACAATGTAAAATAACTTAAAATATATATATGACTAATAAACAATTAGGCCAATTAGCTTCCCCGGCAACGGGGCCAAAAACTTGTTGCACTCTAATAAACACTGCTAAAGCTACATTCGCAAGTATACGAGGCTGCTGTAGTATTTCGGTGAACACCTCAAGGTCGTTTCACAAGGAAGCTAGATAAGCTAATTATTTATCAAATCATAAATAACAAATTATTAATTAATATTCTTTGATTTATAAAATTAAATTGCTGAACAACTAACGAAAACAGAAAGGAATTGAATTAATAACAATGAAAGAAAACTGAACAAATATATTGATTCACTTAATAGAAAAGCCTAGGGTTTGCACTTCTCTACTAATTTATATATATGAACGGCTATTCCTCTCAACTGATTTAATTTCAAAGATCAGATTTTAAGCAACTTAATTAATCAAATTAAGGAAATAAGCTCTCGCATTCAATCCTTTTTCAATTAATCTTACTACAATCAAAATGATCTTTTCCTTAGGTTTATATTTCTAATTCACCTAAGTCCTTAATTAAATTATTCCAGTACTAGATTTCATTTCTCAATCCTTCATTTAAATACCTAAAACACATAATTGGTGGCCAATCAATTATATATTAACATTAATCCATTCAATTAAGGATAAAAGAAATAAATCAATTAAGAGAAATAACCAGTTCATACAATCATAGTAGATTCATACAAACCCTAGACTAGATCAAAATTAGTTCATAGTAATGCTATCAAACAAATTCATCTCATTAAAATTCAAAGAAATTAATTTAGACATTAGAAAATTCATAAATAAAATTTCAATGAAACTTAAGAAATAGAGTTAAAGAACAAAACCCAATTACAATTTTCCTTTGGCTTCTGAAGAATCTCTTGCTCAGATTTTTGCTAAAAGAATAACGTAATGGCTAGAACTAATTTGATCTAGAGTGTTTGAATGAAAGTGAAATCAATCTTGATAGTTTTCTTATTTCTTGAAAATAAAGAATGGCTGAAGAAGAAGAAGATGAAGAAGATGCTCAGAACGGCTGAAAAATTCATCCCTTGCTCTTGCCCTAATCTTATCTATTTATAGAAATCCCTTCGCTAAAAATCCATGCCTTCTTTCTTTCTTTCTTTGGTCTCATGAGGTGATACGACCAAGCTTGTGGCTGTGTCATCTGACACAGCCAGTAGCTTGGCCGTGTCTCCTGGGTGTGTCAGCTTCTGTTTCTTTTCTTTGGTTCTTCCTTGTTCTTTGGCTTAGGATGAGACATGGCCAAGCTCCTAGCCGTGTCACTTGAGCGTGTCAGCTTTTGTTTCTCCTTGCTCTTCTTTGTACTTTGGAGATGAGAGTGACACGGCCAAGCTTGTTGGCTGTGACTCTTGACATGGCCAAGCCTGTTGGCCGTGTCACTTGCTGCCATTTCTTTTCTTCTTTTCTTTTCTTTCTTTGGTTTCTTTGGTTTTGGTCTTTAGGTGAGACACGACCAGTGGCTTGGCCGTGTCTCCTGGCCGTGTCAGCTTCTGCCAAAATTTCCTTTGAGGAGACACGGCCAAGCTTGATTTGGCTTGGTCATGTCTTGCTTGATTCATGCTCTTCTTTCTTTGTTTTGATCTTCCAAGGGAGTTTTTGCACTTTAACCTAAAACAAACACTTAAAACAAACTTTAAACAAAAATCAAATGAAGCATTAACTAAAAACACATAAACATCATACTAAAAACTAGTACAAAAAAAATCTAAACACCGGAATAAATTAAAACTACCAAAATGCTGAAATCACTAAATAAACAAATTAAAACAACCAAAATACATGAAGAAAATAATAATTATCATAATAAATAAATAACAATTTGAGGACAAAAACTAATAAAACAGAGTTAAGCTTGTAAAAACTCAAAGCTAGTGGAACCTTAATAAGTTGTTAAGTGGATATAGGATCAAGGTAAATCTGAACCACTATAAATCTTTGTATTCATTGTTCCATCTTCTACTTAATCTTTTTGTACATCTTCTACATTTCTTGTCCTTTTTGATTTTGAATTTGCCATCATCTTTTAAACCAAAACAATTCACTCCCCATATTGGTTGCTATCTTAGGATAACAATTGGTACCAAAGCTTGTTAATTTCTTACACTTAATTGTGAAATTTGATCCAAAATGGCAACCTCTTCTTCATCTATCTCTAATGGAAATCTTAACTCTTTTCTTAGACCATACTTTGATGGAACCAATTATTCCTATTGTAATACAAAATATTTTTGCTTCTATATAGTGAGGGAATGGAGTTTTGGGATTATGTTAAAAGTGAGTGGAAATGTAACACCCTTATACCATATATACGTACATATTTTCAGCATATGTAAAATACGCATATACAGTATAAAAATGTCACAAATCGATTTAATAAAAAATATACACTTTTTTGTTTTAAAATTTTAAATACTAAATATATAAAATTAGATAGTATATAAATATTCTTTACTTGTTATAGTAACCCGAAATAACATTTTATAAGAAAATCTCTAAAAAAAATTCACCAGGGTTTTGTCTGTAATTTGGACGTTTCCAAAATTCAACAAAACACATCCTACATAAAACAAACACTCCAAATAAAATTAATTCACCAATACTTCTCAATTTCTCCATATTTTCTCAAAATGCTTATATATAGGTATATAAATCAACATTACATATAAAATCCCATCTTAAACAAAATTATTCAAATCATTCTTTACAATTTACAATATATACTTCAAAAACATATCATAACATACATAATATCAAAATATACTATAATATTAAAAATTTACATGCTGGCAACTGGCTCTGATCGTGATGCTCCCAAAAACAACTATTCAAGCTCAATAAATGCAAACCTAGACCTGACTATAAAACATTTACATGCTGGCAACTGGCTCTGATCTTGATATTCCCAAAAATAACTCTTCAAGCTCAATAAATACAAACCTTGACCCGACTAGGTCTAGTAGAACTCTCCGGCTCTACCAAAACGTCCATGACACCTGCGCGACAAATTACAATCGCGCTAAGCCGAAGCCTAGTGGTACAAACTTTGATAACAATATAGTCCAAAGGAAATGTCAATGCACAACACACACACATATATATATATATATCACAAATCATAACATTATATCTCATTATATTGCTCAATTGTATCACAATTCATAATTCACATTAAAGTGAAGACAAGCATGGGCCTAAAAGGATCTAATATGCTATTCAAATTTCAGAGTTACTACTTTGGTCCATAATGACACCATGTGTCTAGCCCCGTAGGCAATATATCCATGGATAATATAACAACCCCAGTCTCTTGGACCTTAACCCGGCTAGACCCTTAGGCCCTAGTATCTTGGTCCTTAACCCGGCTAGACTGCTATAGTTTTTGAGGCTTACGACCCAATCTTTTCACCCCAAAAACATCATATTTATCACCTGGCCTGGCTTATGACCCAGTCTTTTCACCATTCCAGCGTTTAGCCCATAGGCAATCATAGGCATGCCGCCAAATCTAGAACTCTGAAAATTGAATAACATACTAACACACAATTTATTCATATTTCTCATTATCAAATTCTTTCATAATTCCTTTATCAAAACTTTTCTCATTTTCTCATGATCAAACTAGACACATTGCCTTATTATATCATCTTTTCCTCAAATTTTTTTCATTTATTAATTTTTGTCATTATTAATCTCTTTCTCATTGTCACATATTCAATCTAGGCACATTGCCTTATTTTCACATTTTTTTTCTCATTTTTCTCATTTTCACATCTTTCACATCTTTCTCACTTTTCTCTTTTTTTTTTCTCATTATAATCAATACCAATTCATTTCATTATTCCACAAATCTCATTTTTGCATTCACAACGCATTACCCAATTACTTTGGGTATTTTCACATAATATACATATTTCACATTCTACACAATTTAGCCATTATCAATGGCTTTTCACAATGCATTTGTAATATCCCAAATTATACCCTAAAATTTTTGGAATGATTATTGTTAAAATTGGATTAAATGACATAAAGTATAATTATGTTTAAGTGGTAAGTGAGGAAAAGAGAAGAGTGTATATGTTGTATATATAGAGATATATACAACATATATAAGTCAACTTGTTAATGGTCAAAGGGGATATTTTGGTTATTTTTAAATGGAAATTTAATTAAGTGGAAGAGGATATTTATGATATTTTATTATTAAAATTGCTTCGTTGAGATTTAAAGCAAGCTTTAGTGGTTAAGAGAAGAGTTGAGTGGATTGACTTTCATTTTCTTCTTCTTTTCTCTTCTCTTTGGCCGGCCATCTCCATAGCAAGAGGGAAAGAGAGATTTTGCTCTTTCTAACTCAAGATTGAAGGGTGTTTCAAGTGATCAAGTTGGAATTCTAAGGGTTTTCATCACTTTTGGTAAGTTTTTCACTTGATTCTTTGGTTTTCTTTTGAGTTTGTGAATTGAGCTTGGTGTTTGGTTGTTGATGATATGTGTAGGTTTGATTGTGGTGTGTTTGAGAGTGTTTGGTTTTATTGACTTTGATTTTGGGGTTGGTTTGAAGGAAAGGTTAAGTTTGGTGATGAAAAGCAAGTGTTGTGGATGTGTATGTGTATGTGTTGAGTTGTGATGATGATTGTGATTTGTGTTTTGATGTATGTATTGAGTTGTTTTGATGTTATGCAATTTTATTATGGTTTATTGATGTGTTTGGTTAAGTTTGTTTGGAGTGGAAGATGGTAAAAGAAAGAGGTTTGTTGGATGTGGTGTTGTTGGTATCGGAATCAGGATTTTTGGCCTGACACGCCCATGAGCACGGCCAAGTCTTTGGGCGTGTCAATGGTTCTGTTTTCTGGATGGGTGACACGACCAGTGACACGCCCATGTCACTGAGCGTGTCATAGCTACTGTGATGTTGGTGGATTGACATGACCAGTGACATGCCCATGTCACTGAGCGTGTCACAGCTACTGTGTTGAGGGAGGATTGATACGGCCAATGACACGCCCATGTCACTGAGCATGTCAAAGCTTCTGTGTTATGAGTTTAGGGCATGATCAGAGACACGCCCGTGTTGTTGAGCGTGTCATGTGTAGAGTTTGCCTTAGTTAGTTCTTATCCTTATTTTCTTATGTGTATCTCTAAGTGAGTGTGTATAATCACTTTTGGATTAGGTTTTGAAGAGATTGAGTTGCCCTAATCCAAGTGTTGAAGGATTTTTGGAAGAGGAAGTGGTTAGATTGGTGTGAGCTACTCTTGAGGTAAGTACAAACCTTACATGATTGCATACATTTATATGACTTTGGAACTTAACACATTTGGTTGTAAATATGTTAAGTAATCTATTACATTGTTGATACAATTGATTAAAGCTATGATTTGCATAATGTGAAAGATAAAATGATCATTCAAAATGACTGTACAATGCAATTGGTTATGTATACCCTAATGATGAGATGTGAAGCCATTGTTGTTGGCTATAATGATGCAAATAAAATAATTGGGGCATGGTTGCCTAGATGATTATGAGAAAATGAGAATGGAATTGATAATGAAATAATAAAAGAATTGTGTGCCTAATGTGTTATTCAATTTTCAGAGTTTTGTTGTTGGTGGTGTAGACCATTAATTTTTGACCCAATCCGGTCCAATATGTTTTATTTAGTCTAAAATGATTTTTGTTGTCTAATTGGTCCAAAATAATTTTTATTAAATAATTTTTGCTTTAGTATCTAATTTTTATTAATAAAAAATAAAAATAAACAAATAAAGGTTAAAAAATAAAAATCGGAGTCGGAAAAATCGGCGACGGCCCGTGGGCATGGGCCCATGGGCATTTCGCTTGCAGGAAATTCCTGCGGGCGAAATCACTGTGCTATTTCTCACAGAGAAATTTTCTGCCTGCGACGCAGAAATTTTCTGCCTGCGAAATAACTTAAGGGCCCGGTCCGCACGCCCTGCCGCAGCCATCTGCGGCAGATTTTTTCGCCAGCGCAGTTTTTCCGCAGCAGTTTTTTTTCGGCAGCACAAATTTTTTGACGCAAATTTTTCGAAACCTAATCCAATTAGGTTTTGGTTTCTTTTTTTTTTTATTAATATTACTTACCTTAGCTAATTAGGAAAAAACAACCTCAAACCACTATAAATAAGGACCAAAGGCAATTAATTTAAGGGAGGCAAAAATCCAAGAGTAGTTTGGAAAATTTGAAACCAAATCAAGGAGGGAAAAGAGGAAATTCAATTCAACTCTTTTCTGGAACACCAGCAGCACAATTTAGAGGATTTAAAGGCAAAAAAAGCTTGTCTTTGGAGCTAGTTCATCCAAGAAGAATTGTTTTCGGAGAAATCATCAAAAGAAGGTATGTGTTAATTAATTTTCTTTAATTGTTTTTTTTTACACAGTAGCAAATCTATGAAATCAAAATTAAAAACCTTTGAAATTTAATTTAGTTTTTCTAAAGCAAAAAAAAAAACCTTATTTCAAAGGTTTATCTTCCAAAAGGCTTAAAATTGTTATTTTTTCTTCTTAAAAACCTTAAAACTCTAATTGAACATATTTTTCAACAAAACTAAGATGTAAATTCTGCTTCTTTTAAAATTTTAAAGTAGGTTCTATTTCATTCAAAAAGTCTTCTAAAACATCTTTTCTACTTATAAAAACTTTAATTTATTTATTTAAATTTATAAAACTTCATGAAATTATCAAATTGATTTCTAAAACCCTAAAAATTATTCACCACCCGCGACCCTACTTCTAAATCCTAAAATCCAAAATTCAGCTTTTAAACCCAAAATAATGAACACTAACCCTTTTAAAACCTTAAACCCTAATTTTTATGAACCCTAATCCTTTTAAAACATTAAGAAACATAAAAACATAAAAACCTAAATTTTACACAGTAGCTTAGGAACCCAATAACCAAAAATCACAAATTAAAGTATTTTAAAGTGTTTAAAACCCTAGTTTCGTGATGTCATCATTCAAATCTTAATTTTGTTAATCAAAGAGTCTTACTAACCCTTTAAAACATAAAACCCTAATTTATTTTAATTTCATAAAAAGTCACAGTAGCCATATTTGGACTTTTATTTGCTTTATTCAATTCCATACTTGATTATGCTTTGATTTATTTCTTATGCTTTAATTTATTTAATTTCAATACTTGATTTATTTAATTTATCATGGATGGATGTTTATTTTATATTTTGATTAATAGCTTTGATGAATGATTTATTTATGATGAATAATTATTTACTTTTATCAATTAATTTAGATTTCCAAAAGTTGTAAGAGGTATGTTTCCACTTGGTGGGTACCTCATTAGTTAAACATCATGTAATTTAATTTTCTTTTCTATTTTAGAACCTATGTAAAGGGCATGTTTCTACCTTTTTGGTGGGTGTCCTATTTAGGCATGTGATGTAAGGACATGTTTCCATCCTTGGATGGGTGTCCATTTATTTGCTTTGTTTGGACATTGCTTTGATTTTAATATATTGATGCTTTCTTTTAATTATTGTGTGTAATATGGATAATGTTATTATATTTAAGAATTTTATAATATTAAGACCTGTAAAGGAGGCTGGTTCCAATGAACCGGGCGTTGTGGGGGTGCTGGGCCATTTCTCACCTTCCCCACACGTACCCAACTTTTCGAACCCATTAGAGGGTTGGGGATTCCTTAGTAATCGAGTCATCCACCCCTTTCTTTTTTCCCAGCCCGTCCGGGTGGCGACTCCATTTTCTCCTGACTTAGGTCCTTGTTCTTTAAGGCCCCGAGCCTAAACAGTGCCGAAGTCGCAAGAACCATTCCATCGGGAGTGGGGGTAAAAATCCCCGCTCACAGTGGCGACTCTACTGGGGATAAGAGAAGTTGATTCCGTTGGTCTTTTTATTATTTTATTCTTTCTTATAATGATATTATCCATTGCATCATATTAGATTGCATTGTGTGTGTGAGTTAGGACGCCCGTGTTACCCGTGTTGTGTTATGTGAGGGATACCATACTTTCACTCAAGGTATGGAGATCGAGCATGGCATAACCACTCATAGCCTCGTACCGTTTGGTATATACTTGCTATGGGGACCTAAGCCTTTTAACCTAGAGACTAAAGCTCTTGTAATTGGCTTAGTTACTTTCCTTAGGTTTTACCCCAAATGCATGTTGTTTGACTATGGTTGGTTTATCTTAGTCTAAATCATGGCCTATTTGGTTTGTTCTTTTTCTAATATGACCTAAGTATATTGTAAGCTTAAAATAAATTTTTCTTTAAAATCTAAAAGACCAAAGATATTTTCAAAATTTTTCAGGATGGTCTTTGGACATAAGATTTTTTCTAAAAACAAGTCAAAAAATTTTTTTTGGCCCATGGCCCAAATACTAAGCCCAAAATCCATTTTTCTAAAATCTTTTACAATGGACTTAGAAACAAAACTATTTTCACCCAACAATTTTTTACAAAGAGCTTGCAAAAATATTTAGGTCAATTATGAAATACCAAAAATCAATTATGGGCCTAGTTTACACTAAGAATAAATTAACCATGGGCTTGTTTATGGCATGAATCATTAGTTACCTTTTTCAAGTGAGAAATCTATTTATAATAAACCTCTTAATTTCGTTTTAATCCAGCATAGCATAAAAGCTACTTTAGTTGGATAAATGGATTAAAACCTAATTAATGGGAATTATCATGGATTGATTTCCATTTTTGAAAATACAACTATTGGTTGAAACGTCCGAGGGAATTATTCGAAAGCAAGACACCCCATGTTGGTATTTTGTTAACCATATACCTAGGAAAAGAGACTCGCCATTCGTGTATGGATGTTATAAGGTTGGAAGGAATGTCCTATTTTTATCTGTTGATTGTTTGTGCATACATGCATACATGCAAACATTTGCATCTCATATCATTGATCCTCTCTGGCTCATAGCCTTGGATTATGACAATCGGACTTACGTCGGAGACGAAGTTTCTAGCAACAACTCAATCACTTGCCCACCAAAAATAATGGAACCTGAACAAATCCAAAGAATAATGGATGAGGCCCTCAACGCCAAGATGGAAGAAATAAAAGAGGCCATGGCTGAGACCATAAAGAATCAACTAGCCGCAATTTTAGAAAATAATGCCGAAGCATCTGCTAGCACCAAGAAAGTCGAGGGGAAGGCTAAAATTGATGAAGCAGCTTTTAATGATGAAAAGGTGATCATTGATGATGATGATGATGATGATTGGGCTCAATACTACCAAGAGGTTCAAGAAAAGAAGAAAGAACCGAAGGCTATTGAGAAGGCAACTATTGAAAAGACCGAGACATCAGATGTTGAAAAGATGATTGCTAATTTAGAAAAGAAATTTGAGAAGAAGCTGAAAACCGAAGAAAAGTCTGAGATCGACAAACTATTTGAACAACATGAAGAGGTCCCTTATAAATTCAAGATGCCTTCCTTTGCTAAGTACAATGGCACCGGAAATCCTCATCTCCATGTGAAGCAGTATATCATTGCCATGCAGTCTGCTCGAGTTACTAAGGCTCAAACCCTAAGGTACTTCATGCTTTCATTGGACTCTGTTGTCCAAAATTGGTTCAATACCTTAGATGATGGAACACAAAAGAGTTGGGATCTACTTTACAAAGCCTTCATCCAACAATACGGATATAATGTTGAGTTAGAAGTTACTTTAATGGAAGTGGAGTCCATTAGACAAAGGCCAAATGAGAATTTTGTGGACTATGTGAAGCGATGGAGAAATTAGGCCGCTTTACTCAAGAAGAGGCCCGATGAATCTGATCAAATAAGGATGATTGTGAGAGGGGTGTTACCTAATCTTCGTGAGAGGATGTCTCATACACTCATCCGTGATTTCAAAGATCTTCTCCAAGCTGGTCTACAAATTGAAGAGTGGGAAAGGGAGAAGAATCGCTTTTCAATAAGAAGGAATGAGAAAGGGAATAACCAGCCTAACAATCAAAGCACACAAAAAGAAGTTGATGTTAATGTAACCGGTCAAGCAAATAAAAGGCAGTTTTCAGATCTGGGGAAGCCTTTGTCTTAGGTCTTCGATAAGCTACAAAAGAAAGGGTTGTTACAACCATTGGCTCCTCGACCTTTACCTAGTCCATTACCCCCGAAATTTGATACTAAGGCTTTTTGTCAATTTCATCAGACTCAAGGACATGAGGCTGATAGGTGTACCCGATTAAGGCATGAGATCCAAGATTTGATTGATAGTGGCAAGCTACCCGAGCCGGATAAGCCCAATACCAAAGACAACCCTTTGCTTAAATTTGGAAGAGTGCCACCACCAGCAACCTTTATGGTGGAAAAAGGATTGGAAGAAGATTTTGTTTTATCCTCTTTTCAAGATGAGAATGTTGAAGATGTGAAAGGAAAAGAAACCTAACTCAATGAACTTTCCTTAGCTTGAATGTTGCTTTTCAATCTTACTTTATTTAATATTTTGGAACTATTGTGTTTTTCAAATTTAAAGTTGTTTGAATAAATTACTTTCATCAAAATTTTTGTTGGTCTTTGTTCATTTTGGTGCTCGACCAATGAGGAATCTAGCTTGATAATTCATGAATTAATATATTTATGCATCATGACTTGAATGACTTTACTAGGTGAGGGAATGACTCTATAGCATTGAGTTGTGTATGCTTACTTAGAGAGGGCTCCTGCATAATTACCTTTGTCTAGGTCCTAGTCAGTCTTAGAATATGCTTTGACAAACTTTTGAGGCGAAATTTAACTTTGCTTATTTAAGAGAGAAATGATATAGGCATTGTTTGGTTAGCCAACAACTAGTATCCACTCAATTAAATATCAATCCCTAGTTGTCCCTTTGAGCCTTCATAAAATTTTAGCTTTCTTTTTATTGGCTTACAAACCCCAATAACCTACCCTGAGTTGTTGTGATACTTTTGACAAGTCTTATGATTACTAAGATGTATAGGCAAGAAGATCAAAGAAAGTAATGATTAGTCAAGATCATGAGGATAGTTGAAGTTTCAAGACCATGAAGATAGTTGAAGTTCTCAAGACCATGAAGATAGTTGAAGTTCTCAAGATCATAAGGATAGTTGATGTTCTCAAAACCATAAGGGTAGTTGAAGTTTTCCTAATATCTCTAATATATCAACATCAACATCAGAGTAACAAATGATTTATCCCTATTAAAGAAGATTTATGTTACTCCACTTATCCATTATTGAAAGCGCAAGTTAGTACAAACCAAGACAACTCTTTTTAGAGCTAAAAAAACAAAAAAGAGAAAAAAGAAGAAAACAAAAGAAAAACAAAAGAAAAAAAAAAGAAAAAAAAAAGAAGAAAAGGAAGAAAGATAAAATCTAAAAAGGTGGTTTAAAAAGCCAACTGAGTTCTCTTTTACCTAAGACAACGAAAGGCTTCCATTTTATGGATTGACTTGAATTGGTCCCAACACAACCAAAGATTCAATCAAAATCAAAGAAAAAGGAGGAAGACCATCCAGTTCTTGAAAGTTCTGTACTTGATAGTCCTACAAGAAAGAAGGACAAAATGATAAAAGAAAGGGAAGAGTAAGGAAAGAGAAAGAAAAGGGAAGAGTAAGAAAAATAAAGAGGAAAAAAGGGAAAAGAAGAAAAGAAACAGATTTGGGTCTTAAACTTTTTGCAAGGGCAAAAACTGTCCTAATCAAGATCTAGATTAATGCCAAGAAGATAGAAGGAATTTGGAGTCTAGAAAGATTGCTCCCAACTGTCTAAAGTTCCAACAAGAAATTTGTAGTGTGAGGGTTTGTCCATTGTGTCACACCAGTTCCAATCTCAAAATAGCCTCCACTTTAACCCATGTCCCTTATAGACCCCGTTTCAAGCCTATCAAAGACCTGTTGATCTCTCTTGGTAGGTAGAGTCTATTAGTGGAGATAGTTTGGATAAGCATGCATATGAGATAGACAATATTTAAACTCAAATGAGACCTTTGGCCAAGCAATGTGTATGTGCCTATCTGAAGTGCAATAGTTCTTGCTTAAATAGAAATGATTCCCTAGTTTAGTATGGTAACTAGGGTTGTCATGTTATAGATATATTAATTTGGAAAAATCAAGTCCTGAGGTACATTGACATCGATTTGGCAAAGCCAACATTTGATTTCAAAATCAAAATTAAAAAAAAAAGTGTTTTTTCATACAAAGCCTTCAAGTTAAGGGAAGTATGTTGAATTGATTATTGGCAAGGTCATGAAGAAACTACCAACTGACAAGCTGAAACATAGTTTGAAATGGATACATCCCTGACTCTGCTGCTTAGGGTCTCCACCACTCATGTTTTCAACATATTGAAGATAAAAGCCAAATGCAAAGCTTTTGATCATTTCAATGCGAGACTTGAACGAGCGTTAAAAAGGAACCAATGAGAACACTTTTGCTAATCACCTCGGTCTGTGAGTCGATGGAATGACTGTAAGTATTATTCATGCATATCATGCATACATGAGCATATTACATCGCACTTTCTTGTCTTAATGAACAGCAAACACCCTGCGAATTAAAGAATCAAAAGAAGATATTGAATCAAGGGGGGCATGGAAAGCCTATTCGCTTGTGGAAGCCCCAGTCACTTTGCAAAGAGAAGAAATGCATGCTTATGCAAAGAACTAGACAAGAAAAACATCAATCAAAGCTTGCATGAAAGAAAAAATCCTTGGGGGGCAAGGAGAGGATATAAGATCCAATCAAAATTGGAGAAAAAAGGAAAAGCAGTTGCAAGGAAAAAGTGGTTAAAGTATAAAAACTCCCTTGGAAGATCAAAACAAGGAAAGAAGAACATGGATCAAGCAAGACATGGCCAAGCCAAATCAAGCTTGGCCATGTCACCTCAAAGGAAATCTTGGCAGAACATGACACGGGCAGGAGACACGACTAAGCCACTGGCCGTGTCTCACCTAAAGGGCAAAGCCAAGAAAGACCAAGCAAAGAGAGAAGGGAAGCAGTAGGTGACACTGGCAGGCGACACGGCCAATCCACTGGACGTGTCACATGACACGGTCACAAGCTTGGCCGTGTCCCATCCTAAGCCAAGAATAAAGAAGAACCAAAGAAAAAACACAGAAGCTGACACACCCAGGGGACACGCCCAAGCCACTGGCTGTGTCACTCCCATCTTCAAAGAACAAAGAAGACCCAATCTCAAAGGATGAAGATCCATTTTCAAGGGTGAAGACCCGATCTTAAAGGATGAAGATCCATTTTCAAGGGTGAAGACCCGATCTCAAAGGATGAAGATCCATTTTCAAGGGTGAAGACCCGATCTCAAAGGATGCAGATCCATTTTCAAGGGTGAAGACCCGATCTCAAAGGATGAAGATCCATTTTTAAGGGTGAAGACTCGAACTCAAAGGGTGAAGATCCATTTTGATGGTGAAGAATCACAATGCATAAAACAGCCGGAGCAGTCAGACTTCTCAAATGATAAAAGGTCAGTCAAACTCAATCTTGGGTCCAAGCACCCATTCTCAGGTCCAAGTACCCATTCTTGGGTCCAAGTACCCAAGCTCGGGTCCAAGTACCCATTCTCGGGTCCAAGTACCCAAATCAAATCAATCTCGGGTCTAAGTACCCAATCCCGGGTCCAAGTATCCAAATTAAATCAATCTCGGGTCCAAGTATCCAAATCAAATCAATCTCAGGTCCAAGTACCCAATACCGGGTCCAAAACCCAAATTTTCCTTAGGTCCAGAACCTAAAATTATCCTTGAGTCCAGAACTCGAACCGGGTCCAGAACCCAAATTTTTCTTAGGTCAAGAACCCAAATTTTTCTTAGGTCCAGAAACTAGAATTATCCTTGAGTCCAAAACTCGAACCGGGTCCAGAACCCAAATTTTTCTTAGGTCCAGAAACTAGAATTATCCTTGAGTCCAGAACTCGAATCGGGTCCAGAACCCAAATTTTCCTTAGGTCCAGAACCTAGAATTATCCTTGAGTCCAGAACTCGAACCGGGTCCAGAATCTAAATTTTCCTTAGGTCCAGAAACTAGAATTATCCTTGAGTCTTGAACTCGAACTGGGTCCAGAACCCAAATTTTCCTTAGGTCCAGAACCTAGAATTATCCTTGAGTCCAGAACTCGAACCGGGTCCAGAACCCAAATTTTCCTTAGGTCCAGAACCTAGAATTATCCTTGAGTCTAGAACTTGAACCAGGTCCAGAACCCAAAACCTCAACCGTTTCATCAAAAATTAAGTCTTATTGCTTTTCACTCTCTTTCACTAAGGTTTCAGATCATTCAAGCAGGGGGCAAACTGCAGACCCTTAATTTTTGACCCAATCCGGTCCAATATGTTTTATTTAGTCTAAAATGATTTTTGTTGTCTAATTGGTCCAAAATAATTTTTATTAAATAATTTTTGCTTTAGTATCTAATTTTTATTAATAAAAAATAGAAATAAACAAATAAAAGTCAAAAAATAAAAATAAAAATAAAAATCAGAGTCGGAAAAATCGTCGATGAAAAAATCATCGCGCGGGCCCGTGGGCACGGGCCCTTGGGCATTTCGCCCTCAGGAAATTCCTGCGAGCGAAATCACTGTGCTATTTCTCACGCAGAAATTTTTTGCCACGCAGAAATTTTTGGCCTGCGAAATAGCTTACGGGCCAGCTCCGCGAGCGCTGCCGCATTTTTCACCAGCGCAGTTTTTCCGCATAGTTTTTTTTCGGCAGCGCAAATTTTCCGACGCAAATTTTTCGAAACCTAATCCAATTAGGTTTTGGTTTCATTTTTTTTATTAATATTACTTACCTTAGCTAATTTGGAAAAAACAACCTCAAACCACTATAAATAAGGACCAAAGGCAATTAATTTAAGGGAGGCAAAAATCCAAGAGTAGTTTGGAAATTTTGAAACCAAATCAAGGAAGGAAAAGAGGAAATTCAATTCAACTCTTTTCTGGAACACCAGCAGCACAATTTAGAGGATTTAAAGGCAAAAAAAGCTTGTCTTTGGAGCTAGTTCATCCAAGAAGAATTATTTTTGGAGAAATCATCAAAAGAAGGTATGTGTTAATTAATTTTCTTTAATTATTTTTTTACACAGTAGCAAATCTATGAAATCAAAATTAAAAACCTTTGAACTTTAATTTAGTTTTTCTAAAGCAAAAAAAAAACCTTATTTCGTTGGTTTATCTTCCAAAAGGCTTAAAATTGTTATTTTTTCTTCTTAAAAACCTTAAAACTCTAATTGAACATATTTTTCAACAAAACTAAGATGTAAATTCTGCTTCTTTTAAAATTTTAAAGTAGGTTCTATTTCATTCAAAAAGTCTTCTAAAACATCTTTTCTACTTATAAAAACTTTAATTTATTTGTTTAAATTCATAAAACTTCATGAAATTGTCAAATTGATTTCTAAAACCCTAAAGATTATTCACCACCCGTGACCCTACTTCTAAATCCTAAAATCAAAATTCAACTTTTAAACCCAAAATAATGAACACTAACCCTTTTAAAACCTTAAACCCTAATTTTTATGAACCCTAATCTTTTAAAACATTAAAAAACATAAAAACATAAAAACCTAAATTTTACACAGTAGCTTAGGAACCCAATAACTAAAAATCACAAATTAAAGTATTTTAAAGTGTTTAAAACCCTAGTTTCATGATATCATCATTCAAACCTTAATTTTGTTAATCAAAGAGTCTTACCAACCCTTTAAAACATAAAACCCTAATTTATTTTAATTCCATAAAAAGTCACAGTAGCCATAATTGGACTTTTATTTGCTTTATTTAATTCCATACTTGATTATGCTTTGATTTATTTCTTATGCTTTAATTTATTTAATTTCAATACTTGATTTATTTAATTTATCATGGATGGATATTTATTTTATATTTTGATTAATAGCTTTGATGAATGATTTATTTATGATGAATGATTATTTACTTTTATCAATTAATTTAGATTTCCAAAAGTTGTAAGAGGTATGTTTCCACTTGGTGGGTACCTCATTAGTTAAACATCATGTAATTTAATTTGCTTTTCTATTTTAGAACCTATGTAAAGGGCATGTTTCTACCTTTTTGGTGGGTGTCCTATTTAGGCATGTGATGTAAGGACAAGTTTCCATCCTTGGATGGGTGTCCATTTATTTGCTTTGTTTGGACATTGCTTTGATTTTAATATATTGATGCTTTCTTTTAATTATTGTGTGTAATATGGATAATGTTATTATATTTAAGAATTTTATAATATTAAGACCTGTAAAGGAGGCCGGTTCCAATGAACCGGGCGTTGTGGGGGTGCTGGGCCATTTCTCACCTTCCCCACACGTACCCAACTTTACGAACCCATTAGGGGGTTGGGAATTCCTTAGGAATCGAGTCATCCACCCCTTTCTTTTTTCCAGGCCCGTCCGGGGTGACGACTCCATTTTCTCCGGACTTAGGTCCGTGTTCTCTAAGGCCCCGAGCCTAAACAGTGCCGAAGTCGCAAGAACCATTCCACCGGGAGTGGGGGCAAAAATCCCCGCTCACAGGTTGCATGCCTAAAAATAACAATCCCTTGAAGCTGGGTTGGGCTTGGTCCTTGAAGCCAAGTTGGGTTGATGCTGAGCTCCCCTTGAAGCTTGGTTGGGCCTAGTCCTTGAAGCCTAATTAGGATGTTACATATGAGATGTTTCTCATTGTGATAATGATTCGCCTACGGACTTGATAAATGTGATTATTGAACCAAAACAGTAACTCTGGAATTTGAATGGCATATTAGTTTCTTTTGGGCCCATGCTTGTCTATGCTTAAATGTGGATCATGGATGATGAAACAATTGAATAATATAATGAAATGTAATGTTATGAGATATGATATTCTTGTATATTGTTTCTAATTCTTGAAAGTATGACATTGGCATTACGTTGAAGCATATTGTTATTGTGGTTTGTACCAGTAAGCCTATAGCTTAGCGCGATTGTGGTTCATCACGTAGGTGACAGGGTAGATCAGGTAGAACCTGAGAGTTCAGCTAGACCGAGTCGAGTCTAGGCTTGTGAAGTGTTGATTGTGGACTTTAAGATCAGAGATAAACTGCCAAGCATGCATAATTCTATAATTTTTTGTAATTATGGATTTTAATGTATATATATATATGTAAATATAGCTGCATTTTTCGCCGCTTAATAAATAAATATTTTATCTATTATGTTTTATAATATAACTTAAATGTTTTAAGTTTTCTCATATTATTGCTAAAAGGAAAGATTAGTTTGTTTAATATAAACCGTGACACTCCTGTATCCGATATACGTATATTACAGATGTGGTTGTATGTAGTGTGCGTATATGGTTACAATTGTTTTGGTATCAGAGATTTATTCCACCTACATGTGTTCATTGTGGTAGGGCACATGGGGGTGTTTGCTGGAAGACGGGTGGACCAGGAGTATGTTTTAGATGTGGATCACTAGCTCATTTCATCAAAGATTTCCCTGAGCTATCAGAGGATAGACAGACTGATACTGTAACACCGCTTCTCGGCCTACGTGTGTAAGTCGAGTAGAGGCGCCACACTATCCGAATGTTGTTACCAATTTTACTTAGTCAAATTTTAGTTTCGGTTTTACAGAAATTTTGCCAGAGGTTCGCCTAGAAATTTGCTCCCAAGTGTCGACAAAACTGGTTTTTCTGAGTTTTGAAAACATTTTTACACAAACCAATGCGAATACAATCAGTTTCAATACACTCCCAATGAATCCACCTTATAATCTCAACTACAACCTGCAAGAAGAATTCACACTTCTAGTACAAAATAAAGTAGAGATTCATTCTTATTACATACTACTAATGTACAGTATAACATAGTAATTCTCAATCTTATATATACATATACTTGCCACAACTAGCTAACTCATAATGGAAACTAAGAGATCTACTCTGAGATGCTGTGGGTCTGGTCGTCGCTTTCCCAAAAGATAGCTACTGCTCCGAACCTACGAGTCAAGGAAAACTTAACTCGCTGAGCAATGTCGCTCAGTGGGTACTTTACCAATGAAATAAAAGTAAAACATGAAAGCATTTGAAATAAAAGGAAATAATTAAATCAAAACTCAACCAACATTAAACCAATGGAAGTTATTGTACATTCAGTGTAAATATGTTTTCAACAAATGTAACAACCATAATTCAAACTCATTTTGCATTACGTAGTTTAAAAGAAACAAGACTTTGGCTCTACTGGTATATAGGGAACCATAGCGATAAGGCAGTGGCCCTCACCACTGTAACATGGGTGGCTCTCACCACCGATATCAAATCGCAGGAATGGCCCTCACCATCCTGATTACAACCAATGGCCCTCACCATTGGCCCCAATGGCCCTCACCATTGAGTTCAGATCATAACAATTCAATCACAATATCAAGTAGTACTGCATAAGTTAGTATAGTGCACCATACCCTTATCTACCACCCCCACTACCCAGTAGAGCATAAAGGTTAAAACGATTCAATTTAAGTCTCAAACTTCATTTTAGAATGACTCGAGAAATTATTTTAATTTTCGTTGCACTTTGCCATTTACGCCGCGCACCACATTCTTTAGTCAAACCATTACCCATTTTCACATATTAAACATCAACAATAAACATATCAAACATTTCAAAGCATTCCTCAAAGAGTCACAAATTGACCAAATGAATAGTGTCGCGGCACGTAAAATCGGCAACGCAAAATGGCATGACCAAATGAATAGTAAAATCTGGATTTTCGTCAAAATTTCAGTCCGTTTCAGTCATGCATTTGACCAGGTAAATGATCTTATTTTTGGCTGAAATTTTACAGGAAACTTCTTTCATATGTTGACTAATTACACGTAAAATTTTGTTGAAAAATTCATTCATTTGCTATCTCAAACAACTGCCACAAAAAGAATCCAGAAAGCTGCCATTTTGGGACCATTTCGGCCCAAACATATGAAATACATGGGATAGTTTATTTTTCTTTTTCAAATCAATATGAAGGCTTATTTAATGATAAAGTGAAGATTCAAACACTTCCCTTTGACAACATTTGCATGTTTAACTTAAATCAAACTAATTAATGTTCATCAAATCAACTTGCCAAAATTTTCTCAAAACATTTGGTTTAAATTAAATTTAAACAACTCAATTGCCATAAGAAACCAAGAACATAACTCAAACATTTAATTTAAACTCAATCAATACATTTAAGTATCAACATCAAAAATTCCATAACCCAAAGTTTGTAAGAAAAATAAAATTTCTTTTATTTATTTATTTGGCAAGCCATTAGGCTTCCTTTTATTCATATTTTGACCCCCTCAACTTTCTTGTGCTATATTTTTATAGTCTAGGGTGTGAAAATATCAAAATACCCTCCAGCGATTAATCGATTATAACTTTTAAACCGTGCGTTTTCAGGAAAATTTGAAACCCACGGTTATGACCCGATTAATCTCGAGAATATTCTTTCAAGGTCGGATATGGGCACTATTAAGAACTTCTGACACTTAATTTTTAAGTTTACATAGTTGCCCCTAACTTTTGAGAAATTTTCACTTAGGTCCTCGGCCTTTCAAAAAATTATCTTTAGGTCCCGTCGACTTCACGGGCCTCCTTTGCACACCGATTTTGTTTTTGGTTATCTCGAACCTCTATTTGACCACTTATTTATGTTCTTCTTGCCTAAAACTCGACTACCTAAACTTTGGGATGTGACAGATACTGCAGCTTCTCGACCTAGTGTTAGCAGAGGAGGTCGAGGGGGCAGAGGTTTTAGTAGAGGTGGTCAACCCGGAATTAGTCAGAGAGGAGGCTCTACATCGGCAGGTCGTAGGCCAGATGAGGTTGGACCATCTCAACGA
The DNA here is from genome assembly GCA_947685225.1 of Garcia nutans. Lineage (NCBI taxonomy): Eukaryota > Viridiplantae > Streptophyta > Magnoliopsida > Malpighiales > Euphorbiaceae > Garcia > Garcia nutans. The sequence goes on along the minus strand of CANTUV010000007.1, from coordinate 20,196,548 downwards.
GTGTATGTGATGCAGAGGCATCTGGATGCTTCAGCAGTTATTGCAGGTACATTTTATTTATTTGGCATTTCAGTTCTTGCTCTTATTAATCCAGGATCTACTCATTCATATATAAGTGCATCCATCTTGCCTGTGACTGAATTGCATTCTGAGTCCCTAAGATTTGATGTCTTGGTGACAAATCCTTTAGGGTATAGTGTGGTAGTTAGCAAGGTGCATCGTGATAGTTCGGTTGTGGTGCAAGATGAGGAGTTTCTTGGTGATTTGATTGAAATGCCTTTTAGGGAGTATGATTTGAACTTAGGCATGGATTGGTTGTCTAAGCATGGGGCTATGGTATACTGTCAAAAGAAGTGTGTTACTTTGAGAACCAGTGATGGTAGAAGTGTGGTGGTATCTAGTGAGCAGAGACATATTGCATCCATGTTCGTTTCAGCTGTTGCAGCTAGGAAGTTGATTCGAAAAGGGTGTGATTCTTATCTTGCTCATGTTATAGATACCAGAGTAGTGGATTCTCAACTTGATAGTATACCCACAGTTGCTGAATTTCCAAATATTTTTCCTAAGGAGTTGCCAGGGTTAACCCCTGAGAGAGAGGTTGAGTTTGGTATCGATTTGTTGCTTGATACCACTCCCATCTCTATTACTCCCTATCGAATGGCACCTGCTGAGTTGAGAGAGTTGAAGGTGCAGTTGCAGGAGTTATTGGTTAAAGGGTTTGTTCGCCCTAGTGTTTCTCCGTGGGGAGCACCTGTTTTGTTTGTAAAGAAGAAGGATGGTACTTTGAGACTGTGCATTGATTATAGGCAGTTGAATAAAGTGACTATCAAGAATAGGTATCCTTTGCCTAGGATAGATGATCTCTTTGATCAGTTGAAGGGAGCAGCGATTTTCTCTAAGATTGATCTGAGATCAGGGTATCATCAGTTGAGAGTTAGAGCTGAAAATGTATCTAAGACAGCTTTTCGCACAAGGTATTTGCATTATGAGTTCTTGGTGATGCCTTTTGGATTGACGAATGCACCAGCAGCTTTTATGGATTTGATGAATAGAGTGTTTAGATCCTATTTAGATCAAATTGTAGTGGTCTTTATTGATGATATTTTGGTGTATTCGCATAATAAAGAGGAGCATGACGAGCATTTGCGGATTGTATTGCAGACTTTGAGAGAGAAGCAGTTGTATGTTAAGCTATCTAAGTGTGTGTTTTGGCTTGATCAAGTGACATTTCTCGATCATGTAGTTTCAACGGATGGTATAAGAGTTGATCCGAGTAAAGTTGAGGCCATTTTGAATTGCAGTCCACCGAAGACAGTGACTGAAGTTAGAAGTTTTTCGGGTTTGGCAGGCTATTATCTATGGTTTGTGAAGGGTTTTTCTTTGATAGCTACTCCATTCACCAGATCAGTGAGTGGACAGATCAGTGTCAAGCAAGCTTTGAGCAGTTGAAGGAGATGTTGACTCAAGCTCCTGTTCTTACCTTGCTTGTGGAAGATAAACCATATGTGATTTATAGTGATGCTTCACATAATAGTTTAGGATGTGTTTTAATGCTGGAGGGTAGAGTCATAGCTTATGCTTCTCGGCAGTTGAAGCCGCATGAGCTTAATTACTCGACGCATGATTTGGAGTTGGCAGCCATAGTTTTTGCTTTGAAGATTTGGAAACACTACTTGTATGGGGAGAAATGTTTCATTTATACGGATCACAAAAGTTTGAAATATTTGGGTGTTCAGAGAGAGTTGAATCTTTGACAGAGATGGTGGTTAGAGTTGATTAAAGACTATGATTGTTTGATTGATTATCATCCTGGTAAGGCAAATGTTGTAGTAGATGCCTTAAGTCGGAAGTCTTTGGCAGGTTTGACTGCTTATTCGCTCTCGTTACTTGTTGAGTTGAGAGCATTGCATGCTAGTTTTGAATCATGTGATGATGGTCCTTTGTTAGCTCATTTACAATTGAGACCGGTGTTGTTGGATCAGATTAAAGAGGCTCAGTTGGTTGATGAGAAAATTCAGAAAGTTGTGTCGGATTGCCAAAAGGAGGAGAGCCGAGATTTCCATGTGAGAGATGATGGCAGCCTTTGGTTCAAAGATAGATTGTGTGTTCTTGATGATGTAAGATTGAAAAAGATAATTTTGGAGGAAGCACATCAGTTGGCTTTTGCTATGCACCCTGGTAGTACTAAGATGTATCATGATTTGAAGCAACATTATTGGTGGTCATGTATGAAGAGGGACATAGCAGAATTTGTATCCAAATGTCTCACTTGTCAGAGAGTGAAGGCCGAGCACCAAGTTCCAATAGGGTTGCTTCAACCTTTATCGGTGCCTGAGTGGAAGTGGAAGCATGTAACAATGGATTTTGTGATTGGTTTGCCATTGACTCGGAAGAAGCATGATGCAATCTGGGTGATTGTTGATCGGTTGACAAAGACAGCTTATTTTCTTCTAGTTAGAATGGACTATTCTCTGGAGAAGTTAGCTGAGCTGTATATTAGTGAGATTGTAAGATTGCAATGAGTCCCAATTTCTTTAGTATATGATCGAGATCCCTAGTTCACTTCGAGGTTTTGGAAGAGTTTGTATAATACTTTGGGTTCTCGATTGCATTTTAGTACTGCTTTCCATCCTCAGACAGATGGGCAGTCAGAGAGAGTGATACAGATTTTAGAGGATATGTTAAGAAGCTGTGTCATTGATTTTTATGGAAGTTGGGATAGATTTTTGCCATTAATGGAATTTGCTTACAACAACAGTCATCAGTACAGTATTAGAATGGTACCTTATGAGGCATTGTATGGTAGAAGATGCAGGACACCTCTATGTTGGAATGAAGTTGGAAAGGCAAATTGGTTGGTCTCAATTCGATTAAAGAAATGAAAGAGAAAGAGAAAATAATTCAAGATCGGTTAAAAACAGCTTCAGATAGGCAGAAATCTTATTCGGATTTGAAGAGGAGAGATATAGAGTTCAATGTTGGAGATAAAGTATTTCTGAAAGTATCTCCTTGAAAGAAGATTTTGAGATTTGGCTGTAAAGGGAAGCTGAGTCCTCATTTTATTGGACCTTATGAGGTATTGGAGAGAGTTGGACCAGTTGCTTATCGACTTGCTTTGCCGCCTGAATTGGATAGAATTCATAATGTCTTCCATGTTTCTATGCTGAGGAGGTACAGATCAGACCCATCTCATGTTCTTTCAGTTGAATCTATTGAGGTGAGTCTGGATCTGACTTTTGAAGAAGAACCTGTGGCTATTTTGGCATAGGAAGTAAAAGAGTTGAGACATAAGAAAGTGCCACTTGTGAAGGTTCTTTGGAAGAATCATGCTAAAGAAGAGGCAACTTGGGAGAGTGAGCAAGTGATGCGAGACCAGTATCCTCATTTGTTTCAGACTTGAGATCAGGTAATTTTGGGGACGAAATTTATTTATAGAGGGGGAGAATTGTAATATCCCAAACTATACCCTAAAATTTTTGGAATGATTATTGTTGAAATTGGATTAAATGATATAAAGTATAATTATGTTTAAGTGGTAAGTGAGGAAAAGAGAAGAGTGTATATGTTGTATATATAGAGATATACACAACATATACAAGTTAACTTGTTAATGGTCAAAGGGATATTTTGGTTATTTTTAAATGGAAATTTAATTAAGTGGAACAAGATATTTATGATATTTTATTATTAAAATTGCTTGGTTGAGATTTAAAGCAAGCTTTAGTGGTTAAGAGAAGAGTTGAGTGGGTTGACTTTCATTTTCTTCTTCTTTTCTCTTCTCTTTGGCCGGTCATCTCCATAGCAAGAGGGAAAGAGAGATTTTTCTCTTTCTAACTCAAGATTGAAGGGTGTTTCAAGTGATCAAGTTGGAATTCTAAGGGTTTTCATCACTTTTGGTAAGTTTTTCACTTGATTCTTTGGTTTTCTTTTGAGTTTGTGAATTGAGCTTGGTGTTTGGTTGTTGATGATATGTGTAGGTTTGATTGTGGTGTGTTTGAGAGTGTTTAATTTTATTGACTTTGATTTTGGAGTTGGTTTGAAGGAAAGGTTAAGTTTGGTGATGAAAAGCAAGTGTTGTGGATGTGTATTTGTATGTGTTGAGTTGTGATGATGATTGTGATTTGTGTTTTGATGTATGTATTGAGTTGTTTTGATGTTATGCAATTTTATTATGGTTTATTGATGTGTTTGGTTAAGTTTTTTTTGGAGTGGAAGATGGTAAAAGAAAGAGGTTTGATGGATGTGGTGTTGTTGGTGTCGGAATCAGGATTTTTGGCCTGACACGCCCATGAGCACGGCCAAGTCTTTGGGCGTGTCAATGGTTCTGTTTTCTGGATGGGTGACACGACCAGTGACACGCCCATGTCACTGAGCGTGTCACAGCTTTTGTGTTAGAGTAGTATTGACACGTCCTGTGACACGCCCATGTCACTGAGCGTGTCATAGCTACTGTGATGTTGGTGGATTGACACGACCAGTGACACGCCCATGTCACTGAGCATGCCATAACTACTGTGTTGAGGGAGGATTGAAACAGCTAGTGACACTCCCATGTCACTGAGCGTGTCAAAGCTTCTATGTTGTGAGTTTAGGGCACGATCAGGGACACGCCCGTGTTGTTGAGCGTGTCATGTGTAGAGTTTGCCCTAGTTAGTTCTTATCCTTATTTTCTTATGTGTATCTCTAAGTGAGTGTGTATAATCACTTTTGGATTAGGTTTTGAAGAGATTGAGTTGCCCTAATCCAAGTGTTGAAGGATTTTTGGAAGAGGAAGTGGTTAGATTGGTGTGAGTTACTCTTGAGGTAAGTACAAACTTTACATGATTGCATACATTTATATGACTTTGGAACTTAACACATTTGGTTGTAAATGTGTTAAGTAATCTATTACATTGTTGATACAATTGATTAATGCTATGATTTGCGTAATGTGAAAGATAAAATGATCATTCAAAATGAATGTACAATGCAATTGGTTATGTACACCCTAATGATGAGATGCGAAGCCATTGTTGTTGGCTATAATGATGCAAATGAAATAATTGGGGCATGGTTGCCTAGATGATTATAAGAAAATGAGAATGGAATTGATAATGAAATAATAAAATAATTGTGTGCCTAATGTGTTATTCAATTTTCAGAGTTTTGTTGTTGGTGGCATGCCTAAAAGTAACAATCCCTTGAAGCTGGGTTGGGCTTGGTCCTTGAAGCCAAGTTAGGTTGATACTGAGCTCCCCTTGAAGCTTGGTTAGGCTTAGTCCTTGAAGCCTAGTTGGGATGTTACATATGAGATGTTTCTCATTGTGATAATGATTCACCTACGGGCTTGATAAATGTGATTATTGAACCAAAACAGTAACTCTGGAATTTGAATGGCATATTAGTTTCTTTTGGGCCCATGCTTGTCTATGCTTAAATGTGAATCATGAATGATGAAACAATTGAATAATATAATGAAATGTAATGTTATGAGATATGATATTCTTGTATATTGTTTCTAATTCTTGAAAGTATGACATTGGCATTACATTGAAGAATATTGTTATTGTGGTTTGTACCACTAAGCCTATGGCTTAGCGCGATTGTGGTTTATCGCGCAGGTGACAGGGTAGATCTGGTAGAACCGGAGAGTTCAGCTAGACCGAGTCGAGTCTAGGCTTGTGAAGTGCTGATTGTGGACTTCAAGATCAGAGACAAACTACCAAGCATGCATAATTCTATAATTTTTTGTAATTATGGATTTTAATGTATATATATGTAAATACCGCTACATTTTCCGCTGCTTAATAAATAAATGTTTTATCTATTATGTTTTATAATATAACTTAAATGTTTTAAGTTTTCTCATATTATTGCTAAAAGGAAAGATTGGTTTGTTTAATATAAATCGTGACACTCCTGTATCCGATATACGTATATTACAGATGTGCTTGTATGTAAGTTATAGGGGTGTTACAACTTTTAATACATATATGACATTACAAATATCATAGCACATTATTCATACTCAATCAATGAACCAAGTAACTTAACACATTTTCGAACCAAAATGTGTTAAGCCCAAATGTCATGCAAATATAAACAATATATTGAAAGTTTATACATACCTCAAATAGCAATCAAAATAATCTTAAAACTCTCACTAACTTTCTCTTCCAAGTTGCCCTTCAACACTTGGATTGGCCAAGCTACTTCCTCTCAATGGCTATATCACATGTGATCATAAATAATCATTTAATATCACATTCTAAGGCGTTCTCAACATCAAACCTTAATTTAAATACACTCCTATAAAATTTTAAAAATTAAGTCTTTCCTTACTTTAACTTAGCAAATCCATATTAACCCATTAAATTATTGTTTTGAGTTTATTTATATCATTACAAGCATATTTTAACATGTTTAAACCAATTACATTAATTAACACATGCTCATGTTCAAAATCCTAAAATAGCATAACCTTCACAATTGAAGGATCTCCATTCCAACTCAATTCAATTATCATTTCAATCTTATTTCCACCACTTATATAATTAAATAACATGATTTAAGCATTAAAATCAAACAATTAATCATTCTTTGAAAATTCACTTTTCCAAAACCCTAAATCAATACTACCATCTTCAAACTCTATTCAAACTTAACTAAATCTATCATTTGATTTTAAAATACTTGTTTATGCATCAAAACAGCACATTTGGAACCAATTTGCACAATTAAAACTCATGATTTCAAAAAACCCAAATGTTCCATAACCCTAAATTCTCTCTCTTCAACCAACTTAACTCAAACTTAACCATTTCTTCAATCCAACTTAAGAATCATTAATAATTAAACAAAATAGCATCTTTCATATTCATTTAACCAATTAAAACACACTCCATTAAAATCTCAAATTACACATAATCATATATTTAGATAGAACTTCAAAATTGTAAAAGAAAACTTACTAATTTATGAAGAAATCACCAAAACCCACTTGATTCTTGTAAAATCCTTGGAAATTGGTTATTTAAATGAAGCAAAAACCAATCTTCCTCAACCATGGAGAAAACGTCAAAGAGAGGAAGAAGAAGAAGAAAAAAAATTCTTTTTAATTTTTTGATTTTTCTCTTTCCTTCATTTAAGACCACATATATATATATTTTTATATTATTTTAATTAATTAATTAATTATTTATTTTAAAAATACCAATTTTCATCTTCCATTCAAAAATATTTTCTTTTTAAATTATTTTATTAATTTTTAAATTTTATAAAGTATATTTACTAATTTACCCCTCCTTTACTATTTAAGTTTTTGTCTTTTTAATTTCTTTCTTCTTTAATTTCTAGCCTTATATATATAAATATTTATTTATTTAATTAATTATTAATAAATATATTTAATCTTCTACCATCCAAAAATAAATTAATATTGAATTATTTTTATTTACTTATTATTAATTATTTAATAATTACAAAATATCACACTTGTCTATCATCTTCCACTATCTAATATTATTTTATTATTATTATTTTCATCATTCACTTTTTCAACACCAAATTATATCCCACATATATATATTGTATTGGATGGTCATGAGTGTTGGTTTAGGTTCTCCAATGTCTAGCTCTTTAAACATTTTGTAGGGCATAACACTTATGCTAGCCCCCAAATCAGCCAATGCACTTTTAACCTCAAGATTACCTATCAAACATGGAATGGTAAAACTACCTGGATCTTTTAATTTCTTAGGTAACCTTCTTTGCAAGATTTCCGAACTCTTTTCAGACAAATGCACTAAAGACACGTCCTCAAGTTTCCTTTTGTTAGAAATGATATCTTTCAAAAATTTAGCATACTTAGGCATTTGTGACAAAGCTTCAGCAAATGGAATATTAATGTGCAATTGTTTAAAGATTTTAAGAAACTTAACGAACTGAGTATCAATTTTGTCCTTATACAGCCTTGCTGGATATCGTACTCTAGGTCAGTATTCCTTCAGTATGGGGCTACTTTCTCACTGCTGGTTCTCTTTCTTACTTCCTATTTCAGCTTTCTCTCTCGAAGTGACAGTAGGATCATCTTCTTTTTCTTTTTCTTTTTTCTTCAGCCCCTTTCTCTGCCACTTCTTCTCTTTTCTTGACCACACTGCCCTTGATCTCTTTTCCACTCCTTAGGGTAATTGCCTTAAGTTGCTCTTTAGAATTTGCCTCAGTGTTGCTAGGTAAACTCCCTTGTGGTCTCTCACTGAGCATCTTGGCAATTTGCCCCAACTGTTTCTCCAGATTATGGATAGAGGCTTGCTGATTTCTAAGAATGATTTTATTTGATTGATGCTTGGCTTCAGACTCTGCTATGAATTTCTCCATCACGTCCTCTAAATTACTCTTTCTTGGAGGGGCAGTTTATTGATGTTGGGGCTGCTGGAATCCAGAGGGAGGTCTTGGATTGTCCTGATTATTCCATGAGAAATTAGGATGATTTCTCCACCCCGGATTGTATGTGTTGCTGTAGGGGTTATTCTGTTGTTGCCTTGGCATATTTTCCATATAATCTACTTGTTCTTGCCTAGCAAACATGTTGCCACTTTGGCAATATTGACTTTGATGTCCACCCCCACACCATTCACAAGACATCACTTGCATTACTTTCCCAGAAGAGGAGGCCAAAGAATCAACTTTTTTATTCAATGCTTCCAATTGGGCTGTTATAGCCACCACATGATCTAATTGATGTGAACCCATGACTTTCAGCCTTCCTTGCTCCCTTGGGGCTTTCCATTGATAATTGGTGATAGCCATGTCTTCAATTAAATCCCTTGCTTGTTCAGGTGTCTTACTGTTTATGGTACCACCAGCTGTTGCATTAATGGATTGTTTACTTACATAATTCAACCCATTGTAAAAAGTTTGAATTTGAAGCCATAGTGGAAGTCCATGATGAGGACACCTTCTCAACAAATCTTTAAATCTTTCCCAGGCATCATAAAGGGTCTCACCATCTTGCTACAGAAAGGATGAGATATCATTCCTCAACTTAGCAGTTTTGGACGGTGGGAAGTATTTTTCTAGGAATTTTTCTGCCAACTGATCCCATGTGGTAAAAGTCCCTGGAGGAAAAGATTTAAGCCACTTCTTTGGTCTATCTCTAAGGGAAAATGGGAACAACCTTAGCCTAATTGCATCATCTGAGACATTATTTATCTTGAATGTGTCATAAATCTCCAAAAAATTCTCAATATGTGCATTAGGATCTTCATTAGGAAACCCATCGAACTAACAAGTCTGCTGCACCATTTGAATTACATTTGCTTTTATTTCGAAGTTGTTTGCAGCAACTGTCAGTCTCCGGATACTAGATTCAGCTCCATTGAGATTAGGCTTAGCAAACTCCTGCATTGTTCTTGGCCCAGCTCCTTCCATCACTTCAAACTCTTCTTCTTCTTCTGCTATTTCCAAATTTATTTCTGTTTCTGCGTCTTCCAAAACTACCTCCTCTTCTTCCTTTCACTTTCTCCTTAATGTTCTTTCTAGCTCTAGGTCTAACTCAAACAGTTGGGATGAGTTACCTCTGGTCATAAACGGGAGGAAATACCTAAAATGATAGTGAATAAGCAAGAACCAATGTTAAAAACAAATAAAAATAAAACTAAATCAACAGTCTTAATTATATTACTAACATTGAAACCATTGTCCCTAGCAGCGGTGCCAAAAACTTGATGCGTGCGAGCTATGCTGTTGCAATACCGCAAGTGCACGGGTTGCCCAAGTAATATAGTAGTGAGTGAGTTATCATTCCACTGGGGACAAGGCCAAGTACTAGTGCAAACCTTAACCGTTGTTTAGCAAATTAAAAGTTGTGTGATGCTTTGTAATTAAAAATAACTAATTTAATAACTGAAAGTAAAGGGAAATTAAATGTTGTGCAAAAAGGATTGATAATAATAATAATATCCAGATATTGAATTCCCCTAGCCTCAATGATATTTATGAACAATCAATTCAGTTAAATCATTCAATAGATTTGAGTTGGCATTCCTCTAAATTAGACTAAAACCTCTCTCGAGTGGATTAATCCCTAATTACTAAGTAGAGTGCCGAAATCTCTTCTCAAACACAATTAAATAGATCTTGCATTAAGAACAAGAAACTATAAACCAAAGGATCTTGTAAGTCTATCTCTAGCACTCCAATCAATCCTTATGAGTATTCAATTCATATCAAGCTTTCTCAAGTCAATAATATGAAAATGGCAACCAATCAATAAGCATGCTATTATCAATTTGGAAATAAATCATTAAGCATCATAAGAATAAAACAACTCAATCAAATGATTCAACTAAATATAATTATTCAATCCATACAAATAAGCTAGGGTTCATCAATATCTAGATAGAGAAGGAATTAGTTCATGTTCAAAACTAGAAAAACAGAACAAGAGAAATGAGTAAAAGAAACCAAACAATCCATGGCGAATAATTTGTATTTCTTCACTTCAATCCTTGATTCTTGGTTTAGGTCTTGTATAGGATGTATCTCCTTCTTCAAACTCAGCTCAAGACTCTCCTCTTTGCTCCAGCAGTTGGCTCCTTCTCCCTTGTTCCAGCCTCCACGTCCAAGCTCTCCAAAACCTCCAAGAACTTCTCCTTTTAACTCTCTTCAAAGCTCTCAGCCCATACCTTCCAGCTCATAACCCATACCTTCCAACTCACACCACTCTCCCTTGTCTCTCATATTCTCTTTGTTTTGTCTTTCTTTTCCTCAAATTTGGTAAGCTTTTCTTTTGTTTAATATTACTTTTGGCAAAAGCTAGTCTTTGTTCCCCACTTGTCTGTAAAAGAATTCAATTATTCAAGGTTGCTCTAGGTGACACGGCCAAGCTTGCTGGCCATGTCTCCTTCTGCCCTTTCTTTCCTTGTTTTCTTCTAGGTGACATGGCCAAGCTCCTGGGCTTGGCCATGTCATGTGGGCGTGTCACCTTCTGCTTCTAGCTTTGTCAAATTGCTTTCTTTGTTTCCAAGGGTGACACGGCCAAGCTTGTGGCCGTGTCATGTGACACGGCCACTGGCTTGGACGTGTCACCTGGGTGTGTCAGCTACTACCTTCATTTCTTTCCTTTCTTGCTTGGTTCTTTGGCTAGGGATGGGACATGACCAATGGCTTGGCCGTGTCTCCTGGCCGTGTCAGCTACTGCCATGCAATTCTTTTGAGTGACATGGCCAAGCTTGCTTTGGCTTGGCCATGTCTTGCTTCATTCATGCTCTTTCTTCATTGTTTTGACCATCCAAGGGAGTTTTTTCCACTTTAACCTAAAACAAACACTTAAAACAAACTTTAAACAAAAATCAAATGAAACATTAACTAAAAACACATAGAAATTCATACTAAAAATAGGTATAAAATGATCTTATCAGGTACACTTTCTAATACTTCCTTCAAAGATAAAAAGAATGAAGTAAAATGCTATGAATGTGGCAAATCTGGTCATATCAAGTCGGATTGCTTCAAATTGAAGAACAAAAAGAAGAGGGATCAAGGAAAGAAGAAGTCACTCAAAGCTACATGGAATGACTCTTCCATGAAGAAGAAGAAGAAGAAGAAAGAGGAAGAAATTGCCAATCTATGTCTTATGGCTATTGAGGATGAATAAGACTCTAATGAGGTAAGTACTTAACCCTTAAATTTAATTGGATATGATGATAATGATATTGATGCTTTGAATGATAGTGATATGATTGAATATATGAATCTTAGGATATACAAATATTTTTCTAAGATGAAATTTTATAAGGATAATTGCTCTAAGCTAGAAAAGGACTTTGTGAGCTTAAAAAATTCTACCTTAGAATTAAAAACCTCAAATAAACAATTGTTTAAATCTATTGATGCAAAGAATAAGAATTCACATAGCTTAGAAAATGTGATTAAGGAAAATGAAATTTTAAAGAATGAACTAAAGGAACTTAAGGAATCAATTTCAAAATTTCATAAGGGAAAAGAAGTATTAGATACATTAATTGATAATCAAAGGTCACCCTCCTTGAAACATGGTTTAGGATTCAATGGATCATCCAAAACTACATCTAGTACACCCATATTTGTAAAAGCATCTACAACCTAAACATAGTGTTGAAGTTATAAAGAACACAAATACACAAATTAAGCCTAAAAATGCTAAAAGGGTTACATTGGGTACACAAAACACTAAAACTAAAGTTCCAAGAGCAAATCATACATTCATGTACACTAGGCATGAACACAAACACAGAAATGCACAAAAACAAACTCATTCAACACATACTTGTAATTGTGTGGATCGTTCTTTGAATCTCAATAGGAAAGTGCATAAGTATAGAATATTATATCAATGCACATATTGTATGAAATTTGGGCATAAAGAACATTTTGCTATATTAGGAAGGCTCATCTCAAGTTAAAGGATCCTTCTACTACTAATCCCTAAGGACCTAACCTTATTTGGGTACCTAAAAGGAGATGAACACTATTGTTTTTTTAGGTACGTCTAAAATCTACTATCAATGAGAGATATTGGTTTGTGAATAGTGGATGTTCGAGGAATATGACGGGAAATACAAAGCTTTTTACAACTCTCATTTACAAGCATGGAGGTAATGTTACTTTTGAAAATAATGCTAAATGTAAAATAATTGGCATTGGCTCTATTGGCATACTTGGTAAAAATTTGATTGAAAATGTTTTGCTTGTTGATGGGTTGAAACGCAATTTGCTTAGTGTAAGTCAATTGTGAGATAAATGATATGATGTTAGTTTTGACTCTAAAGGATGCAAAGTTACCAATTCAAATGATGAAATTGCATTCAAAGGAGCTAGAGTTAGCAACACATATAAAATTGACATATATTCCAATAATGCATTTGAATGTTTGATCTCTATTAGTAATGATGCTTGGTTATGACATAGAAAACTAGGACATGCTAGCATGAATCATTTGCAATGTATTAGTAAAGAAAAACTAGTTGATGGTCTTTCCAAAGTTAAATTTGACAAAGATAGAAACATGTGAACCATGTCAATTTGGTAAGCAACATAAAAGTTCATTTAAATCCAAAAATTTTATGAGTACATCTAAACCTTTATAACTTATTCACTTGAATTTGTTTAGACTAAATAGAGTTGCTAGCCTAAGTGGCAAACTATTTGAATTGGTACTTGTTGATGACTACTCAAGATTTACAAGGGTAAATTTCTTAGCTCAAAAGAATGAAGCTTTTAATCATTTTAAGACATTTGCAAAAAGAGTTCAAAATGAAAAAGGCTATGTGATCACATCTATTAGAAGTGATCATGGCAAAGAATTTAAAAATGAGAATTTTAAAAAATTTTACAATGAACTTGGTTTTTCATATAACTTTTCGGCTCCTAGAACACCACAACAAAATGGTGTGGTTGAAAGAAAAAATAGAACCTTGATTGAAATTGCTAGAACAATGTTCAATGAGTATGACTTACCATCTTACTTTTGGGCGGAAGCCATTAATATCACTTGTTACATTTCAAATCATGTTCATAAAAGGCCATTGATAAACAAAACTTCTTATGAGTTATGGAATGAAAGAATACCTAAAATTTCATACCTTAGAGTATTTGGATGCAAATGCTTTATATTAAACATCACGGATAATCTTGGAAAATTCTCATCCAAATCGGATGAAGGCATATTCTTAAGATATTTATCATCTAGCAAAGCATATAGAGTATTTAACTAAAGAACTCTAGTAGTTAAAGAATCAATGCATGTTATTTTTTGATGAATCTTCTAAACTTGATCAAAGGAAAGGTAGTGTTCTTGAAGATTTTGTAGGTACACTTGAACACCAAGAAATAATTGATACTATAAAGAACAATCATGATGAACAAGAAAAGGAGACTTAAGTACTACCTACGGATTGGAAATACAAGAAGGATCATCCAAAAGAACTCATCATTGGTGAACATCAAAGGGAGTAACTACTAGATCCAAATTTAAACACTTAGATATTAATTTTGCATTTGTTTCTCAAATTGAGCCAAGGACCATTGATGAGGCTCTTAGTGATGAATGTTGAGTGATTGCTATGCAAGATGAACTTAACCAATTTGAGAGAAATAATGTGTGGGAACTTGTTCTTAAGCCTGAAGACCATCCAATTATAGGATATAAATGAGTATATAGGAATAAGCTTGATAAAAATGGTCTCATTACTAGAAATAAAGTTAGATTGGTAGCCAAAGGGTATAACCAAGAGGAAGGCATAAACTATGATGAGACATTTGCCCCCGTTGCTAGATTAGAAGCTATTAGGATTGCTTTTTCATGTCACATAAATTTCAAACCTTTTCAAATGAATGTTAAAAGTGCATTTCTAAATGGGTTTATTAATGAGGAAGTTTATGTTGAACAACCTCCTGGATTTGAGGATTATAAACTTTCAAATCATGTCTTTAAACTTACCAAAGTACTATATGGATTGAAATAAGCTCTAAGTGCTTGATATGATAAACTTAATGCATATTTTATTGAAAATGATTTTCCAAAAGACAAAGTTGACGCAACCCTTTTTGTTAAAAAGAATAGGCATAACATATTGATTGTGCAAATTTATGTTGATGACTTTATATTTGGTGCTACTAATGAATCCTTGTGCAAAGAATTTGCTTCTTGTATGACTAGGAAATTTGAAATGAGCATGATGGGTAGACTCAAATTCTTTCTTGGACTACAAATCAAGCAATGCAAAGATGGGATTTTCATCAACTAATCCAAGTACACAAAGGAACTCTTCAAGAAATTTGAAATGGATGGTTGCAAGTCTAGCAAAACTCCCATGAGCACATCCCTAAAGCTTGACAAGGATAAAAATGGTAAGGTAGTAGATGAGAAGAAATATCGAGGTATTAGCATATCTCTACTTTACTTAACGGCATTTAGACCCAATATAATGTATAATGTATGTTTGTGTGCTGGATTTTAATCATGCCCTAGGGAATCACATTTGAATGCTACTAAAAGAATTTTAAAATACTTGAATGGCACATTGCATTTAGGACTTTGGTATCCTAGGAATACAGCATTTGACATACTAGGCTTTTCGGATGCCGAATATGCTGGTAGTATTTTGGATAGAAAGAGCATGATCATGGCATATCATTTTCTTGGTGAATGCCTAGTTTCTTGGCTTAGCAAGAAACAAGTGTTAGCTGCCCTATCTACTGTGGAAGCCGAATATGTTGCTGCATGTTTTTGTTGTACTCAAGTTCTTTGGATGAAACAATAATTACTTGATTATGGAAAAATGTTACGCTTGGCTAATTACTACTATAAGCGACACTCGTAAGTATACGAGGTAATTGTAGCAATGGTGATCACCCTAAGGTCATCTCACAAGGAAGAAATTGTTTTACAATAGTTTGATTAGCAAGAAATTTAAAAACAAGAGCGTGATATGTTGGAATGGTGAAAAAACAATTTAAATCTAAAAGTAATATGCGTAATGGTTGTACAAGATTAATACAATTCTAGGAATGGTGCCTAGGGTTATAGATCAATTTAATCAAAGCTTAATTCTCAAATTATCCATTAATATGACCTTGTATTTTAATTTTTTCCTTGAGTTTAATTAGTAATTATCAATTCATTAGTTTTCATATTCATGAATTAACAACAACCAATTATTTTAAAATTGCAAATTAATAAAACCCTAGAACTTATATTTCTAATTCATTCTTAGGGCAGTTGATTGCATAATTCCAATATCAAAATTCACCTCTCGGTCCTTCATTCAATATCTAGAGATCAATAGGTAGCTAATCTATCAACCTAATATTTAATCCAATGCAATCAACTAACAATAAGGTATATTAATGGAAATATCAAATCAATTTATTCAATCAAATCTACTACAAACCCTAGGTATGAGTAATTTAGCTCATCATTATCAATTTAAAACAAATATTCATCTCAATATAAATCAAATCACAATTGTACATTGAAATATTAGAGTTCTTAATAAACAATAACAATCTAGAAATGAATTAAAAGAGAGAATATAAAAACCCCTTTGAAGATGCTATGAGTTGAACTTCTAGTCTTCCTCCTAGCTCCACCTTGAATATGATGAAGAACTAACAAGCCTTCTTCAATCAATGGCTCTCCTCTTGAAAGATGGAACGGTCACTCTCTCAAGCCCCCAACTCCTCAATCAAGCTTTCTTCAAACCCTAACCTTCACAAGAGCTCGCTCACCCAATTTTATCCCTAAAAATGTTAAGAATCTTGTTTATGGAAGATGAAGATGAAGGTGATGTTCATGGTCTCTCTCAAGACCAAGAACAAGAAGATGAATCAAGGAACCCCCCTTTTGAAGATGCTCCCCACGTGCATATGTATATCTCTTCCCTTTCTTTTTTTTTTAATTTCTTAAGACACAAAGCATGTCTTCCAACTCACACACTCCACTTTGTCTCCCACTTATTTCATTATTTAAAATTTCACCCTATCAATTAGGCAACCTTTTTCTTCTTTTAATATTTCTTTTTTTATAAGATAGCACTTTTTGTCTCTCACTTTTCCCACCATTTCATGTAAAATAATTGAAAGAATTCTCACAAGACACGACCAAGTCATGAGTTACTTGGCCATGTCACTCAATTTCTTATGGACACGGCCAAGCCATGTGACCGTGTCCATGGCTGCCTCGATACCTTCTTCATTTTCCAAGTGGGACACGGCGAGACATGGCCAAGCCACTGGCCATGTCATATGACTTGGCTGTGTCTCTTGAGTGTGTTCTCCACTGTTTGATTTGCTCTTCATATGGGACACGGCCAATGGGTTGGCCGTGTCTCTTGGGTGTGTTCACTTTTGCATTTCCTCCTTACTTCTCCTTTGCTTTGCTCTTTTGGTGGGACACGGCCAAGGCCTTGGCTGTATCTCTAGCTTGTGTCAAGCTCTGCCAAATTTTTTTGCTTCTTTCTTTGGATGAGGGACACAGCCAAGCCATGAAGTGTCTTGACCGTGTCTCATATTTTTCCGCCTTAATAATCCATCAAATTGAATTATAGCTCCATCGTTTTGTTCTTCATCCTGGATCAAATACTTTAAACAAACTTTAAATACAAATTAAAAGAAAAATCAATCAAAAGCCAATAAAATTATACTAAAAATAAATACACAAATGATCAAAACAACTACCCCACACTTAATTCTTTGCTTGTCCCCAAGTAAAGTTAAAAACAAACTAAATAAGATAAATTTCATCAAGTTCAAGAGTTATAAGGATGTATCAAGACTCCCATTTTATTAAATCCATAATCGTTATCAAATCAAGAACAATCCGTACTCAAGCAATTTAATGGCCAATCCATGCATACCAAAAATTGTCACTCCCTCACAAAATCTCTTAAGTGTTTAATCAGGTAGTGTTTAAGATCTCAACATTCAATGAAAGATTATCTCTATAGGCTTGCTTATCAATCAAATCTCCACCACCTAATTACAATCAAGCATCAATCATAAGGTCTTTCATTGGGTTGTAATGGGGCTAAGGTAAAGGCATGACATTTAGAAAATGTGAGCTTATTCATTAAGTTCAAGAGCACTTCAAGAATGAAGTAGCCGATCATATGTATAACCCAACAATCCCAAAACACCTTCCACTCGCCTACCCCTTGACACTAAAGAGCTTTTCAAGGGAACTCACTTATTAAATCTTGCAATGATTATTTCCAAACTTATTCCAATTTTATTTAACACAACACTCAATCATAAATGCTCTTAAAATGCTCTTGACCTAATGCAATTATAATAGTTAAAACAATAAGGTTCAAGCTAATGGTGTTGTGAAAAAGAAAGAAAAGGAAAAATGAAATAAGCTCAAAATTGGCTAACTAAGGTCGGATATAAGGTTGGTCTTTTTAAGCCAAAATGGGTTCACCTAATTGCCTTAATCATATTGATGCCTAATTGAAATTTTAATGTAGTCTCAAAATGCATGTCAAAGCAAGTTTTAGCAATTCATCAATCAAAGATGTTTACACACAATAAAGAACAATAAGTTAATGGCTCAATTCCTCACTAGTTTAAAGGTGATGCAAAGAATAACCATCAAAATTGACAATAAGTACCAATTCTAATCAATTTTCAAATTCATGTTTCAAAAATTCAAAGGTCATCTATCAACAATCTTATAACAATTGAACTTTTCAAAATTCATTTATTCAAAGAAAAACATTAACTAAACTTAAACAAAGATAAGTTAAAAGTAAAAACACAAACTGTAAGTTAAAAGTAAAAACACAAACTGCACCCCACACTTAAAGATTCACATTGTCCCCAATGTGAGCATGCATAAATTAAAAGAGCAGAGTATAGATGAAATCTAATTTTCATTATTCTCATATACGATATGAAGTGCTCCTTCCATCCTTAATGAAATTGTTGCCTATGTTTGAAAAATTGAATAGCAAACAACTCCGAAAGGAACCCAATGTATTATAAAGCCTTAGTAGTATCCTTTGAAGAGCAAATGTCCAAAGAGTGTAGTGTTCCCCTGTTATACCAGTGGGCTCAGTGTACAAACCGTCCTAGTCTGTCGGGGGTCCGCCACAGTACCTGTTCACCTCACGGTTCTCGAGCAGTGATTTGTTTATTTAGCCTCAAATGAGGTTGCCTCCCTCATTCGAACCCGTGACCTCCTCCCTTAAGTGGAAACCATGAGCTGAACGAGTACCATTTCTAAACAATTGTAACACCCCTATACCTAAAATACATACATCACATACACTCACATATGTAATATACATATACCGGATACAAAAATGTCACAGGCTATTTTAAACAAACATTCCTTATGAGAAAACTTAAAATATTTAACTTATATTATAGAAGATAATAGATAAAACATTTGCTTATTAAGCAGCAAAAAATGTAGCAGAATATACATATGTATACATCAAAATCAATATTTACAAAAATATAGAGTTTATACATGCTTGGAAGTTCGTCTTTGATCTTGAACTCCAATAATCAACTCTTCACAAGGGATCACAAGTCTAGACTCAATTCGGTCTAGTTCAACTCTCCGATTCAATCGGATCTACCCTGTCACCTTTGCGATAAATCACAATCGCGCTAAGCCAATGACTTAGTGGTACTAACCATGATAACAATATGATTCAATGTAATGCCAATTTCAAACTTTCAAGAATTATAAACAATATACAAAGATATCGCATTTTATAACATTAAATTTCTTTATATTATTCAATTGTCCCATCATTTATAATTCACATTTAAGAAAAGACAAGTGTTGCACTCAAATTAACTCTACCACAAAGCGTCACTCGCAAGTATACGAGGTAGCTGTAGCAAAGGTGATCGCCCAAAGGTCGTCTTACAAGGAAGCTAAAGTGGCTAATTGAATATCAGATTATAAATAAAAAGTAATAAAGAAATTTAAATTGCTAAATAATGAAGAAGTTTGATTAACGTTTAAAATGAATAAAAGTAAACTAGAACTGATGTTTTGATTCACTTGATAAAAAGGTCTAGGGTTTGAACTTCTCTACTACTTGTATGTATGAATGGTTATTTCTCTTAACTAATTCAATTTCAAAGATTAAATCTCAAACAACTTAATTAATTGAGTCAACGAAATAAGCTCTCGCATTCAAACCTCTTACAACTAATCTTGTTATAATTGAAACAATCTTTTTAATAGGTTATATCTCTAATTCACCTAAGTCCCTAATTGAATTGATCCAGCATTAGACTTCATCTCTCAATCCATCATCTAATACCTAAAACACATAATTGGTGGCCAATCAATTATATATTACAATATTTCATTCAATCAAGGCTAAAGAAATTATTAGCTAAGAGAATAACCAATTCATACAATCATAGTAGATCCATACAAACGCTAGACTAGATCAAATTAGTTCATGATGCAATCAAACATATTCATCTCATTAATGTTCAAAGAAATCAAAATAGACATGATAATATCCGTTAATACAATTTCAATGAAAATAAAGAGAATAAGTTCGAGAACAAAACCAAGTTACAAACTCCTTGAAGTTTCTGAAGAATCTCTTGATCAAATCTTGCAAGAAGGATGTCTCCATGGCTAGAACAATCTAATCTAAGCTAAAGTAATCAAAAGTATAATCAAAATCAAAGAAATCAAAGTTAAAACCCTAACTTCACTCTTGGACGGCTCAAATCTCTCTCCAAATCGTCAACAGTCCCCAAAACCCTAGCTTTTCTTTTCTTTTTATATGAAACGTCCACTTTAAAATTCGCTGCGTGTTTGGTTCATGAGGGACACAGCCAGGTCAGAAGTGACTTGGCAGTGTGAGTGCTCTTTGGAGGGACACGGCCACTGACTTGGCTGTGTCCCTTACATGTGTCACCTACTGCTTCAGAATTCCTTCTTTTCTTCTTGGATTGAGTGACACGGCCAGTTGAAGCTTGACTTGGCAGTGTTGGGCTATTTTGGAGGGACACGGCCAGTGACTTGGCTGTGTCCCTTGCCTGTGTCTGCTTCTGTGAAGATTTTCTTCTCTTTTCCTTTGGAACCAAGTGAGACATGGCCAAGTGAAGGTGACTTGGCCGTGCTGGGCTTCTTTGGAGGGACACGGCCACTGACTTGGCCGTGTCCCTTGCAAGTGTCTGCTATTGGGACTTGCTCTTCCTTTTTAACTTGGTATGGGACACGGCCAGTGACTTGGCCGTGTCCTCTGCCTGTGTCAGCCCCTGCCCCTTTCTCCTTCAATTTGTTTCCTTGCCTGTTTTAACCTAACACCAAACTCAAAACAAACTTTAAACAAGAAATAAATAGACAATAACCAACAAAACACAAACACGTACTAAAAACTAGATAAAAAATAACATAAACACTGAAATAAACTAAAATACCAAAATTAATAAAACCACACAACAAACCGATAAAAACTAACAAAATACCTAAATAAAACAATAATTATCATAATAAACAAGACACAAATCTATAACAAAAACTAATAAAACAACTACCCCACACTTAAAACTTTGCTTGTCCTCAAGCAAATTCACATGGCATAAATTAAAAACTCAAACAACCTTAACTATAATTCCAGCATATAGATGAAATATTTCAAGACATCAGACATAAATAATTGCAATTTCCTTCAATCAAGATTTTCTTAACTCATTCATTAATCCAGACATACAAATCTTATCTATCATCTAAGTGTTTCACTCAATTTCAAAGGTTAATCACTCAAACCACTCATGACTGCAAACTACCATAAACTTGCTTAATTATCCAATCTCCCTCACTGATTGTCTCAAGAAATAATCCGAAGGTCTTTTATTTAGATGCAATGGGGCTAAGGTGAAGGTGTGAGAAAAGACATTTAAGCTAGAGCATCAAGAAATGGAGTATTTAAATTAGATACTACTCTTGCTAAGGAAACTCACAACTCCTTCAAATAGCATACTCACTAACCCTTACTACCTCACATACTTGCATAATCAAGAAAAAAAATGCATAAGTCAACATTCCTCTTTTGATAACCAATGCTAGAACATATTTAACTTTAGTATATATATATCTCTCTTTTTTTTATTTTCTCTTTTTCTTTTTCTTTTATTATATATAATAATAATTTTTTTAATACATATATATACAAAGTATAACATTGCATATATCATCTAGCTTAACATGTAGAGGAAAAGAATAATCAACTCTTAATCCAACACAATGTGCAAAGTATGCATTTCAACCCCAAATAGCAATACCATTTTTTTTACTTACTCACCTCACACTTTGAAATAAACTACCCAATTGTCAAAACATGAAAACTCCATTCCTTAATGCATAGGTATGATGATAATAAGAACATGTTAAGTTGAGAATTGTGTTGATCAAACAAGAAAAGGTCAATGGCTCAACTTGGCTCACTAAGGAAATCAATATTAAGGGAAGTCTTTTTAAGCTAAAGGGGCTAACCTAATTTGCCTTCATCATTTTAAAACTTGAGATTAAATCATAATGTGAGTTCAATTAGTATGCAAAAGAAAACTCTAGAGATGCAAAATCATGAAGGTGCACACTTAAGAAAAGAAAATCAACTGATAATAATATCAAATTATGAGGCTCAAAACTCACACAGGTGGGTTCATAAAGATTTAAATGTCATGAATTGCAGAATGTGAAAATTGATCCTTAATGAATTCAAATGCTCATTTCTATGCTGATACTAAAGTCTCAACTACAATGCTAGAATCACAGAAAAGATCAATAAAATTTCAACAATTATGCCATGCACAACACAATAAAACACACCAAGACAAACAAAACAAGAATTAAGGAACAGCTAAAAGATTACCCCGCACTTTAGAATTTCCATTGTCCTCAATGGAAAACAAGAATAATAAAGAGAAAGAGAAAGTACAACCTGTCTTCCATCGTACCCTGGTGAGGCAAAACCCTAACTTTTCATCACAAACACAAATGGTCAAAAACAAGATACAAGAGAGCTTAAGGGTTTCCATTTATTTAAACTAAATATAAAATCAAAATTACTAAATATAAAATTATAACTATGAAAAAGAAATTCAAACTAATGGGTTGCCTCCCATTAAGCGCTTCTTTAATGTCATAAAGCTGGACATCATGCAAGACTAGAATCATGGATCAAAGTACTGTCAATGATCCTCACTTCATGAAATCCTTCTTTATATGGTTTAACTCTATGTCTATTTACTTTAAAAATCTTATTAGTTCTAGAGTTAAGCAATTCAATGACACCAGAAGGACATACCTTAGTTACCTCGAAAGGACCACTCCATCGAGATTTGTGTTTACCTGAAAACAGACGGAGTCGAGAATTAAAAAGTAAAACTTTCATACCTGGACTCAATGTCTGTCGCCCAATAAATCTGTCATGAAGTGCTTTAGTTTGATCCTTATAATTTCTTGAGCTCTCATATGCCTTTGGGTTAAGGCACTTTTGGGTCTCCCCCACTGGTTTAGCCTCCTCTTCTAAGGTCAGTGTCAGTCCCACTTTATCTGAGGAACCTGTATGCAAGAAATCATCTGAAACAACTGCATCAACACAATTAATTAAAGAACAATTCTCATATAAAGCAGTTGTAGGAATGGGAGAAGTGTTAAAAATAGAAAATTCTACAGTTTGTCCTAAGACAGTCATTGACAACTTACCATTTTTAACATCTATTAAGGTGTTGGTAGTAGCCATGAAAGGCCTACCCAGTAAAATAGTGTGTGCTGATGGTGCAGAATTACTCCCTTCCATGTCAAGAACTATGAAATCTACAGGTACTATTAACCTACCAACCTTAACTAACACATCTTCTATAACCCCTTTCGGGAATCTAAAAGATCTATCAGCTAATTGCAACATCATTTTGGTTAATTTGAGTTCCCCTAGTTCTAATTCTCTATACACAGAATAAGGCATCAAATTCACACTAGCTCCTAGATCACACATGCCCTCAGTCCCCTTTCCATTCCCCATAGAAAGTTGAATTATAAAGCTACTAGGATCCTTTAGTTTGGGAGGTGGTTTATGCTGCAGAACAGCACTAGCTACCTCGGAAACTATCACCTTTTCATTTGGCTCATACCTCTTTTTCTTAGTGATCAGGTCTTTGAAGAACTTGGCATAAGCCGGCATATTCTTTACTGCTTCAAGTAAGGGTAAGTTAATACTTACCTTAGACAGTATGTTGAAGATATTAGAAAATTGCTTATCTTTTTTATCATCTTTCAACCTGCTAGGGAATGGTATAGGAGGCCGATACGGATTGCTTGCTTTATGTAAATCTGCTGAAGGTGATTTCTCCACTGATATAACTCCATCACCTTTGTTCTCTGGTTCTCCTTCCTCCTTGTTCTCTTGGTCACCTGTATTCACAAAATCATTTTCAACATTATTGTTAATTTCCTTACCACTCCTAAGAACAGTCACTGAATGTGCCTGCTCAGGTTGACTTTGGAATTTCCCCTTCTGTTGAATCTGCATCTGTTGTGCAAGTTGTCCTACTTGAGTCTCCACTTTTTTAAAGGATGCTTCTAATGAGTCCAGCCTCTTATTAGTCATCTCTTGATTTTGAGCACTGACTTTGATGAAAGCTTGTAACTTTCCTCCAAGCTCTATATCTTAGACTGCCCTTGATTTGAGGATTGGCCTTGCTGTTGGTTATGTCTCTGGAGTAAATGGAAAGGCTGCTAAGAATTATTTGTTGCCTAAGAAAAATTTGGGTGATTCCTCCAACCAGGATTGTATGAATTTGAATACGGATCATTCCGAGCTCTTGGTTGAAATCCCCCCATGGCATTGACTTGCTCAGCTTCATTCCCATATGATTCATATGCAGAGGGGCAACTATTTGCTCCATGCCCTAATGTCCCACAGATTCCACACACTTCTTGAGTAGATGAAGAAATATTGTTCTTCATGTTTAGCATCTGAACCTGCCTTGTCAATTCAGCTATTTGACTAACCATTTCACTATTGGCCTCCAGTTGATTCACCCCTTTACTTCTTCCCCTTACACTCTTTTGTTGAGAATTAGCTCCCAACATCTCAAAGATCTCATAAGTCTCATCAGCTGTCTTTTCTCCCATGGCTCTCCCAGCTGCATTGTCAACAGTGTTCTGAAATTGCTGGGTGAGACCATCATAGAAAAACTGATTAAGGAGTTGAAGTGGGTAGTGATGATGCGGACACTGGATCAATAGCATCTTAAATCTGTCCCAAGCCTCATGAAATGGCTCTCCTTCAAATTAAAAGAATGTAGCAATCTTCCCTCTCAACTCAGCTGTCTTTTGGTGTGAATAGAACTTGCCCATGAACTTGTTATAAACTTGCTCCTAAGTTGTCAGTGAAATTTCAGGCAACATCATGAGCCATCTCTTTGCCCTATCCTTCAAAGTATAAGGGAAACATCTCATCCTCAACTGATCTTCTGTTAGTCCTCCCAAAGGAAAAGTGTTGAGGGTGGAGTAGAAATCCCTAATAAAGTTCAAAGGATCTTCATTTGGAACTCCATAGAATGATGGCAGCATGTTGTAATGAATGTTCTTCAACTCATAGTTCCTTGCTGCATCTGTCAACCTTATACAAGATGTGGAAGTCCCAATGACAGGTCTAGCAAAATCTCTCATGGTTCTTTGTCTTTCTTCAGCCATTTTAACTGATTGTGCAGAATCTGACTCAAATTCAGAAGTGTCATCCTCTGTATCAAATCTAGTGTAGAGCTCAAACTCTTCTCTGCTCCTTTTCACTCTCTGAATTTCTGGAATGAATGGATGTAGCTCTCCTTCGAGCGATCTTCTGCCTTGCATAAACAGAATTTTTCTAGAAAAAGAAATTATTAAAAGCAAAAGACAAAATAAAATAAAAAATAAACAATGAAAAATAATCTAAAATATTTTTGCCTAATAAACAATTTCGCCAATTAGCCTCCTCGGTAGCGGCGCCAAAAACTTGTTGCGCTCAAATTAACTCTACCACAAAGCATCACTCGCAAGTATACGAGGTAGCTGTAGCAAAGGTGATTGCCCCAAGGTCGTCTCACAAGGAAGCTAAAGTGGCTAATTGATTATCAGATTATAAATAAAAAGTAATAAAGAAATTTAAATTGCTAAATAATGAAGAAGTTTGATTAAAGTTTAAAACGAATAAAAGTAAACTAGAACTGATGTTTTGATTCACTTGATAAAAAGGTCTAGGGTTTGAACTTCTCTACTACTTGTATGTATGAATGGTTATTTCTCTTAACTAATTCAATTTCAAAGATTAAATCTCAAACAACTTAATTAATTGAGTCAACGAAATAAGCTCTCGCATTCAAACCTCTTACAACTAATCTTGTTATAATTGAAACAATCTTTTTAATAGGTTATATCTCTAATTCACCTAAGTCCCTAATTGAATTGATCCAGCATTAGACTTCATCTCTCAATCCATCATCTAATACCTAAAACACATAATTGGTGGCCAATCAATTATATATTACAATATTTCATTCAATCAAGGCTAAAGAAATTATTAGCTAAGAGAATAACCAATTCATACAATCATAGCAGATCCATACAAACCCTAGACTAGATCAAATTAGTTCATGATGCAATCAAACATATTCATCTCATTAATGTTCAAAGAAATCAAAATAGACATGATAATATCCGTTAATACAATTTCAATGAAAATAAAGAGAATAAGTTCGAGAACAAAACCAAGTTACAAACTCCTTGAAGTTTCTGAAGAATCTCTTGATCAAATCTTGCAAGAAGGATGTCTCCATGGCTAGAACAATCTAATCTAAGCTAAAGTAATCAAAAGTATAATAAAAATCAAAGAAATCAAAGTTAAAACCCTAACTTCACTCTTGGACGGCTCAAATCTCTCTCCAAATCGTCAACAGTCCCCAAAACCCTAGCTTTTCTTTTCTTTTTATATGAAACGTCCGCTTTAAAATTCGCTGCGTGTTTGGTTCATGAGGGACACGGCCAGGTCAGAAGTGACTTGGCCGTGTGAGTGCTCTTTGGAGGGACACGGCCACTGACTTGGCCGTGTCCCTTGCATGTGTCACCTACTGCTTCAGAATTCCTTCTTTTCTTCTTGGATTGAGTGACACGGCCAGTTGAAGCTTTACTTGGCCGTGTTGGGCTATTTTGGACTGGCCTGTGTCTGCTTCTGTGAAGATTTGCTTCTCTTTTCCTTTGGAACCAAGTGAGACACGGCCAAGTAAAGGTGACTTGGCCGTGTTGGGCTTCTTTGGAGGGACACCGCCACTGACTTGGCCGTGTCCCTTGCATGTGTCTGCTACTGGGACTTGCTCTTCCTTTTTAACTTGGTATGGGACACGGCTAGTGACTTGGCCGTGTCCTCTGCCTGTGTCAGCCACTGCCCCTTTCTCCTTCAATTTGTTTCCTTGCCTATTTTAACCTAACACCAAACTCAAAACAAACTTTAAACAAGAAATAAATAGACAATAACCAACAAAACACAAACACATACTAAAAACTAGATCAAAAATAACATAAACACTGAAATAAACTAAAATACCAAAATTAATAAAAACACACAACAAAACGATAAAAACTAACAAAATACCTAAATAAAACAATAATTATCATAATAAACAAGACACAAATCTATAACAAAAACTAATAAAACAACAAGCATGGGCCCAAAAGAAACTAATATGCCATTCAAATTCCAGAGTTACTGTTTTGGTCCAATAATCACATTTATCAAGCCTGTAGGTGAATTTTTATCACAATGAGAAACATCTTATATGTAACATCCCAACTAGGCTTCAAGGACTAGGCCCAAAGCTTCAAGGGGAGCATTGCATCAACCCAACTTGGCTTCAAGGACCAAGTCCAACCCAGCTTCAGGGGATTGTTACTTTTAGGCATGCCACCAACAATAAAACTCTAAAAATTGAATAACATACTAGGCACACAATTCTTTCATGATTTCATTATCAAATCCATTCTCATTTTCTCATGATCATCATAAGCACAATGCTTCAATTATCCCATTTATATCATTATAGCCATCAATAACGGCTTCACAGTTCATCATTAGTGTGCATATCACAAATTACACCTGTAACACCCCTACACCCAATATACGCACACCGTATGCACTCGCTTATGCAATATACGTATACCAGATATAGGGATGTCACGGTCCTTTCTAAATAAAACAAAAGTTTAACTATTAAATCAAATCATCATAAGTCAGTCCAAGTAAGCTTAAAACATTTAACCTATATTATAAATAGTAATAGATAAAACATTCCTTCATTAAAATACATATATATAGATGTAACATTAGTACCCAAAAGTTTATCCAAAATAGTTTGTTCAAAACATTTGTTAAATAAGCATCGGAAAATACATATGTGTATATATCAAAATCAATGTTTACAAAATTATAGTATTTATACATGCTGGTAGTTCGTCTCTAATCATGATGTCCACAACTCAACACTGCTATCACAAACTCAAGCCTAGACTCGACTCGGTCTAGACGAGCTCTCCGGCACAACCGGATCTACCCTGTCAGCTACGCGATGAACCACAATCGTGCTAAGCAGAAAGCTTAGTGGTACAAACTTTGAGTCAATATAGATCAATGCAATGCTCATGCATAATATGTATGAATATATCAACTCATTGCATTATATCTCAACATATTAATCATTTGCATCACATTTCATAATTCACATTAAAGCAAAGACAAGTATGGGCCCAAAACAAAGCTAATATGCTATTCAAAGTTTAAAGTTACTGCTTTGGTCCATATTGACACCTTGTGTTTAGCCCCGTAGGCAATATATATATCCATGGGTAATGTTACAGACCTAGTCTCTTGGACCTCAACCCGGCTAGACCCTTGGGCCCCAGTATCTTGCTCCTCAACCTGGCTAGACTGTTACAGTTTTTGAGGCTTATGATCCGGGCTTTTCACCTTAAAAATATCTCATTTATCAGCTGGGATCGGCTTACGACCCGGTCTTTTCACCTGCCCAGCAATTCATAGGCATGCCGCCAAACCTAGAACTCTGAAAATTGAATAACATACTAGGCACACAATTAATTCATTTATCTCATTATCAATCTCTTTCACAATTCTATTCTCATTTCATTTCTCATAATCAAACTAGGCTCATTGCCTTAGTATATCATCTTTTCTCATTTTTCTCATTCTTCTATTTCATCTCAATATCGATTGGTTACATTATGTTTTCACATCTCATATCACATTTTTCCACATTTCTTTTCATATACAATGCATTACTCAATGGCATTGATACATCAACATAATTCACATTATGCATATCATAACATATAACTCATTCATCAACAATATATCAAGTAACTTAACACATTTCTCAACTAAATGTGTTAAGTCCCAATGTCATATAAATGTATGCAATCATTCAAAGTTTGTACTTACCTCTAAGAGCAACAACACCACTCTATCAACTCCTCTTCCAAGATAACTCTCAACATTTGGCTTGGGTAACTTAATTCTCTTCAAAACCTAATCCAAAGGTGATCATACACACTCACTTAGAGATACACATAAGAAAATAAGAAAGAGAACTATCTAGGGAAAACTCTACACTTGGCACGCTCAACAACACGGGCATGTCCTTGATCGTGCCCTAAACCCACAATATAGAAGCTTTGACATGATCAGTGACATGGGCGTGTCACTGGCCGTGTCAGTCCTCCTCCAACACAGAAGCTATGACACGCTCAGTGACATGGGCGTGTCACTAGACGTGTCAATCAACCAACAACACAGTAGCTATGACACGCTCAGTGACATGGGCATGTCACTGACCGTGCTAATGCTACAACAACACAGAAGATGTGACACGCTCAGTGACATGGGCATGTCACTGCTCGTGTCACCAACCCAGAAAATAGAACCAACGACACTCCCAAAGATATGGCCATGTTCCTGGGCGTGTCAGGCCAAAAACCCTAAAATCGACACCAACAAAGCCACAACCCACAATCATCTTCCAATAGCCATATCAACAACACACAAACTCAACCAAAACCATCAACAACCCATATAATACTTGAGTAAACCTTAAAACAACTCAATTATAAACATCAAACACAAACACCACCATATTCACAACTCAAAAATCACACAATCCACACACTTGCCCCTTTCACCAAACTCAACCCTTTTTTTCTCTTCAATCCAAACCCAAAAATCAAAGTTACCAAGACAAAACACTTCAAACACACCAAAATAACGATAAACACATCTACAACAACCATCCAACAAACCCAAGAACACAAACTTAAAAGAAAACCAAGAAACAAGTTAGAAACTTACCAAAAGTGAAGAAAATCCTTAAAACTCCAACTTGATCTCTTGAAATCCTTCAATCTCTTGAGCTTGGAAGCAACAAAATCTCTTTTCCTTTGGTTGATAAGGGTGGCCGGCTCACTAGAAGGAAAGAAGAAGATGAAGATGAAAGAAAAAGAAAGAAAGAAAGTCAACCTCTAAACAACCAGTCTCTCCTCAAAACACTCTCCACCAAGCAATTAAACAATATAATAATCACCCACTAATATCATCTTCCACTAACATTAAACAAATCCATTTAAATACAAAATATCTTTTCACCAAAAAGACATAATCTTGTATATATTATTTTTATCTCCATATACATAACATATACACTTCTTCTTCCTCTTATCTTTTCACTTAATAAAATATACACTTAAAATCATTTAATCCAATTTACACAAATAATATTTTCAAAATTCTAGGGTATCAACACCGTTCATGTATTTTGAATCCTCAACATTTTATTCACATAGTTCACATAATACAAATCATTGCAACATTCTCATATATCAACAATATAATAGGTAACCTAACACATTTTTCAACCAAATGTGTTAAGTCCTAAAGTCATGTAAATGTATGCAATCATGTAAGGTTTGTACTTACCTCAAGAGCTACACACACAAATCTAACAACCTCCTCTTCTAAGAATCCTTCAACACTTGGATTGTTACCTTAAATCTCTTCAAAACCTAATCCAAAGGTGATTATACACACTCACTTTGTGATACATATAAGAAAATAAGGATAAGAACTAACTAGGCAAACTCCACACATGACACGCTCAACTACACGGGCGTGTCCCTGATCGTGCCCTAAACCCACAACACAGAAACTTTGACACGCTCAGTGACATGGGCATATCACTGCACGTGTCAATTCTCCTCCAACGCAGAAGCTATGACACGCTCAGTGACATGGGCGTGTCACTGGACGTGCCAATCTTCCAACAACACAGTAGCTACGACACGCTCAGTGACATGGGTGTGTCACTGGACGTGCCAATCTTCCAACAACATAGTAGCTACGACACACTCAGTGACATGGGCGTGTCACTGGACGTGTCAATACTACTCAAACACAGAAGTTGTGACACGCTCAGTGACCTGGGCATGTCACTGCTCGTGTCACCCATCCAGAAAATAGAACCATTGATACGTCCAAAGACATGGCCATGCTACTGGGCGTGTCAGGCCAAAAACCTGAATTCGACACCAAAAATGCCACATCCAACAAACCTCTTCTTAAACCTTTTTTCCACTCCAAACCAACTTAATAGAAACCATTAATAAACCATAATAAACTTGCATAACATCAAAATAACACAATTATATGCACCAACACACAATCACAACCATATAATACAACTCAACATATACACAATCCACACCTCTTGTTATCTTCCCCAAACTTAACATTTTCTTTCAATCCAACCCCAAAATCAAGGTCAGTTTGACCAAACAACCTCAAACATACCAAAATCAACCATTCACCAAACTCAATACACATCTACATCAAACAATCCAACAAACTCAAAAGAAATCAAATAAACAAGTTGGAAACTTACCAAAATTGAAGAAAATCCTTAGAATTCCAACTTGATCACTTGAAATCCTTCAATTGATAGAGTTAGAAATCACAAAACCTCTCTTCCTTGATGAAGATGGTGGTGGCCGGCTAACCAAGAAGAAAGAAGAAGAAGATGATGAACAATAATAAAGTCAACCTCTTTTAACCACTAACCTCCCTTTTTAAATCTCAACCAAGCAATTATGTATATTAATTATTATTATATTATAAATATCCTTTTCCACTAATATGTAATTTCTAATTCAATTAATCCAAATATCCTTTGACCTTATAGTAAAATTTTGACTTGTATATGTTGTATATATTTCTATATATACAACATATACACACTCCTTTTTTAATCTTCTCACTTAATTTCATTTAATCTAATTACATTAATTAACATTTCCAAAATTTTAGGGTATAATTTGGGATATTAAAATTCTCCCCCTTTAAAAATAAATTTCATCCTCGAAATTACCTGGTCTCAAGTCTGGAACAACTGGGGATACTTGTCTCTCATCACTTGCTCACTCTCCCAAGTTGCCTCTTCCTTTGCATGATTTTTCCAAAGAACCTTCACAAGTGGCACTTTATTATTTCTCGACTCTTTTACTTCATGTGCCAAAATACCCACTGGTTCTTCCTCAAAAGTCAGATCCAGACTCACCTCAATGGATTCTACTGACAGAACGTGAGATGGGTCTGACCTGTACCTCCGTAGCATAGAGACATGGAAGACATTGTGAATTCTATCCAATTCTGGCAGCAAAGCAAGTCAATAGGCTACTGGTCCAAATCTCTCCAGTACTTCATAGGGTCCAATAAAACAAGGACTCAACTTCCCTTTGTGGCCAAATCTCAAAATTCTCTTCCAAGGAGACACTTTCAAAAATACTTTATCTCCAACACTAAACTCTATATCTCTCCTCTTCAAATCTGAGTAGGATTTCTGTCGATCTGAAGCTTCTTTCAACCGATCTCGAATTATCTTCACTTTTTCTTCCATTTCTTTTATCAAATCGGGACCAACCAACTTACCTTCTCCAACTTCATTCCAACATAGAGGCGTTCTACATCTTTTACCATACAATGCCTCATAAGGTGATATTTTAATACTGGACTGATGACTGTTGTTATAGGCAAATTCCATCAATGGCAAGAATCTATCCCAACTTCCAAAGAAATCAATGATATAGCTTCTCAACATGTCTTCTAAAATTTAAATCACTCTCTTTGACTGCCCATCTGTCTGCAGATGGAAAGCAGTGCTAAAATGCAATCGAGAACCCAAAGTACCATGCAAACTCTTCCAAAACCTTGAAGTAAACCGGGGATCTCGATCTGACACCAAAGAAATTAAGACTCCATGCAATCTTACAATCTTACTAAAATACAGCTCAACCAACTTTTCAAGAGAATAGTCCATCTGAACTAGAAGAAAATGAGCTGTCTTTGTCAATTGATCAACAATCACCCAAATGGCATCATGCTTCTTCTGAGTCAATGGCAAACCATTCACAAAATCCATCGTTACTTGCTCCCATTTCCATTCTGGCACTGTTAAAGGTTGGAGCAACCCTGTTGGAACTTGGTGCTCGGCTTTCACTCTCCGACAAGTGAGACATTTGGATACAAACTCCTCTATGTCCCTTTGAACTCTATCCAACCACTGCTCAGTTACTGCAGGATCGGTAGTGCCAAAGAAATCCTCAGCCCCAAACTTTCTCAATTTATCATATTGCATTACCGGTACTTGTGGTTGTGGTTGTGGTGGCTGCTGCTGCACTGGAGCTTGCCTCAATAACTCTACCATATGCCGTAACCAAACGGCGGAATCTCATCAGCAGCCGGTCTCTCTAGCACAGGAACAGGTGCCTCACCAGCTCTCTCAACCCTAGCTCCATCTTTACCCTTATCAGGAGCTACACTCTTAGCACTACCTTTTATGGACTGACGTGACTAAGATGTCATTACTATCTATATATCTGTAAACACAGCAGAAATTATCTCATCAAAGATCATAAACTGCCAGTGCCAATACATATATTTTATTTAAAAACCATATTTTAAAAAACCAAAATTTTCTTTTCTTACAATTTACCTAGGTTGAGAATCTCAAACCTAGGCTCTGATACCAAAACAACTGTAACACCCCTATACCCAATATACGTACATCACATACACTCACATATGTAATATACGCATACTGGATACAAGAATGTCACAGGCTATTTTAAATAAACATTCCTTATGAGAAAACTTAAAACATTTAACTTATATTATAGAACAAAATAGATAAAACATTTGCTTATTAAGCAGCGGAAAATGTAGCGGAATATACATATGTATACATCAAAATCAATATTTACAAAAATATAGAGTTTATACATGCTTGGCAGTTCGTCTTTGATCTTGAAGTCCAACAATCAACTCTTCACAAGGGATCACAAGTCTAGACTCGACTCGGTCTAGCTGAACTCTTCGGTTCAACCGAATCTACCCTGTCACCTGTGCGATAAATCACAATTGCGCTAAGCCAACGGCTTAGTGGTACTAACCATGATAACAATATGATTCAATGTAATGCCAATGTCAAACTTTCAAGAATTATAAACAATATGCAAAGATATCACATTTCATAACATTAAATTTCTTTATATTGTTCAATTGTTCAATCATTCATAATTCACATTTAAGCAAAGACAAGCATGGGCCCAAAAGAAACTAATATGCCAATCAAATTCTAGAGTTACTGTTTTGGTCCAATAATCACATTTATCAAGCTCGTAGGGGAATTATTATCACAATGAGAAACATCTCATATGTAACATCCCAACTAGTCTTCAAGGACTAGGCCCAACCAAGCTTCAAGGGGAGCATTGCATCAAACCAACTTGGCTTCAAGGACCAAGCCCAACCCAGCTTCAAGGGATTGTTACTTTTAGGCATGCCACCAACAACAAAACTCTGAAAATTGAATAATAGGCACACAATGCTTTCATGATTTCATTATCAAATCCATTCTCATTTTCTCATGATCATCATAAGCACAATGCTTCAATTATCCCATTTATATCATTATAGCCATCAAAAATGGATTCACAGTTCATCATTAGTGTGCATATCACAAATTACACCGTTCATGTATTTTGAATCCTCAATATTTTATTTATATAGTTCACATAATACAAATCATTGCACCATTCTCATATATCAACAATATAATAGGTAACCTAACACATTTTTCAACTAAATGTGTTAAGTCCCAAAGTCATGTAAATGTATGCAATCATGTAAGGTTTGTACTTACCTCAAGAGCTACGCACACCAATCTAACAACCTCCTCTTCCAAGAATCCTTCAACACTTGGATTGTTACCTCAAATCTCTTCAAAACCTAATCCAAAGGTGATTATACACACTCACTTAGTGATACACATAAGAAAATAAGGATAAGAACTAACTAGGGCAAACTCCACACATGACACGCTCAACAATACGGGTGTGTCCCTGATCGTGCCCTAAACCCACAACACAGAAGCTTTGTCATGCTCAGTGACATGGGTATGTCACTGCACGTGTCAATTCTCCTCCAACATAGAAGCTATGACACGCTCAGTGACATGAGCATGTCACTGGACGTGCCAATCTTCCAACAATACAATAGCTGTGACACACTCAGTGACATGGGCGTGTCACTGGATGTGTCAATGCTACTCCAACACAGAAGCTGTGACACGCTCGGTGACCTGGGTGTGTCACTGCTCATGTCACCCATCCAAAAAATAGAACCATTGACATGCCCAAAGACATGGCCGTGCTACTGGGCGTGTTAAGCCAAAAACCTGATTTCGACACCAAAAATGCCACATCCAACAAACCTCTTCTGAAACCTTTTTTCCACTCCAAACAAACTTATTAACCAAAACCATCAATAAACCATAATAAACTTGCATAACATCAAAACAACACAATTATATGCACCAACACACAATTACAATCATATAATACAACTCAACACATACACAATCCACAACTCTTGTTATCTTCACCAAACTTAACATTTTCTTTCAATCCAACCCCAAAATCAAGGTCATTTGACCAAACAACCTCAAACATACCAAAATCAACCATTTTCTAAGGTCATTTGACCAAACAAACTCAAAACACATCTGCATCAAACAATCCAACAAACTCAAAAGAAATCAAATAAACAAGTTGGAAACTTACCAAAAGTGAAGAAAATCCTTAGAATTCCAACTTGATCACTCGAAATCCTTTAATTGATTGAGTTATAAATCACAAAATCTCTCTTCCTTGATGAAGATGGTGGTGGCCGACTAACTAAGGAGAAAGAAGAAGAAGATGATGAATAATAATAAAGTCAACCTCTTTTAACCACTATCCTCCCTCTTTAAATCTCAACCAAGCAATTATGTATTTTTTTTTTTGGCAAAAGGTATAAGATTTTATTGATAACGAATGTAGGGAGAGCCCATACAATTAGATAATAAAATACATCTCAAAAAACGAGGCAAAGAAAGAAAATCAGCAAAACAAAAGCTATTGTTGTGTAACCGACTGTGTAACGCAAAAAAGTGAGCGGCTTGATTAGCTTCTCGGTAGATATGACAGATGGAACTGTTAGAATTATGCAGCATCTGTTTAGATTTGAATATTTGAGATGAAAGATGGGAATCATGTTGAGCAGTAAGGAGGCCAACGAGAGTACTGGAATCACTTTCAACTTGCATATTGGTGAAGCCCGCATCCAAGAACCATTGAAGACTCATATAAAGAGCTGACAATTCTGCAGAGAGAGTATCGCGAGCTTGTAGAATGAAAGAAATGCCTCGTATGAACTGACCCGAAGGATCCCTGAGAACCGCACCTGCAGATGCTGAATGGGAAGTGAACGAAGAGTCAAAATTGAGTTTGAAGTACCCCGATTGAGGTCTGGTCCAGTAAACTAGCTTGGGCTTGAGGTTGACATTCCCGAAACCTTGAGGAAGCAGAGGAGAAAGAGCTGGAATTGGTTTCGCAAATGAGTCCTTAGAATGGGCAACACCCCAGCTGAGAACTGATCTCAAAATAAAAATTAAAACCTGTGGAAAATAAAAGCTTTCATCTCCCCAAATAATGCGGCAATATGCTGACCAAATGGCAAAAAGAATATATTGAGCAATCAATCTTCTAACACAACCCATAGCTGATTTGGGAGGAAAAAGAAGGAACCAGCTGATCAATTCTTGTCTCAAAGAGGTTTTAGTAGATAGATCAATCACCATGAAGGAACAAAAATAGGTCGATAAATTGTGAATCTTATGGCAAAGATAAAAAAGGTGATCAATAGAGACTTCGGCTGCGTTACGAAGGGACATATTGAAGCTAAATTGATTCCCATTCTTTGAAGACGAGCAGGTAGAGGAAGTGAATCATTGAGAATTCTCCATGACAAAATGGAGAATTTAGTAGGAATAACACTATCCCACAACATCCCTGAGACAAAAGAATTTTGATTATGTCTACGAACTGTATCATAAGCCGAACCCAGAGTAAACACACCCGTGATACTGTTTTTCCAAGCAGCTAGCGTTTCATCTAATAAGAAAAGATCAGAGTAGCTCTCATAAGAACGACAAAGCCGTTTCCATATACAAGAGTCTGTTGGAAGAAAAGACATCGCCCCTTGCCGATGATATTTGCCTTTCATAAAAGATGCCCACAGCGAATCATTTTGCAAATATTTGAATAAAAGCTTACATCAAAAAGCATTTTGTAAATCAACAAGCGAACGCAATCCTAGACCATTCTCAGCATAAGGACGACACAAGTTGCTATATTTTGACCAATGATATCTCTGAACAGGACCATTAGAATTCCAGAAGAAAGAGGCCATCTTAGATTCAATGGCTCCAATGGCAGCTTTGGGGAGAAGCATGGCTCCCATCATGTGCAAGGGGATTACTGTTGCGCTCGAATTAACTCTACCACAAAGCATCACTCGCAAGTATACGAGGTAGCTGTAGCAAAGGTGATCGCCCCAAGGAAGCTAAAGTGGCTAATTAATTATCAGATTATAAATATCAAGTAATTAATAAATCAAAGTTGCTAACAATTAAAGAAGACAGATTGATTGAAGTTTAAAACAAATAAAAGTAAATTGAATTGATGATTTGATTCACTTAATAGAATGGTCTAGGGTTTGCACTTCTCTGCTACTTATATGCATGAACGGTTATTCCTCTTAACTAATTTAATTTCAAAGATTAAATCTCAAACAACTCAATTAATCGAGTCAAGGAAATAAGCTCTCGCATTCAAACCTCATTCAACTAATCTTGTTATAATTGAATTAATCTTTTTAATAGGTTATATCTCTAATTCACCTAAGTCCTTAATTGAATTGTTTCAGCATTAGACTTCATCTTTCAATCCATCATCTAATACCTAAAACACATAATTGGTGGCCAATCAATTATATATTAACAATATTCCATTCAATCAAGGCTAAAGAAATTATTAGCTAAGAGAATAACCAATTCATGCATTCATAGCAGATCCATACAAACCCTAGACTAGATCAAATTAGTTCATAATGATTTCAAACATACTCATCTCATTAATGTTCAAAGAAATCAAAATAGACATGATAATATCCATAAATACAATTTCAATGAGAATAAAGAGAATAAGTTCGAGAACAAAACCAAGTTACAAACTCCTTGAAGCTTCTGAAGAATCTACTGTTCAAATCTTGCAAGAAGGATGCATCAATGGCTAGAACAATATAATCTAGGCTAGTTTTGATCCAAAGTTTAATCAAAATCAAAGAAAACAATTGTTAAAACCCTAAGCTCACTCTCAGACGGCTAAATCAGCTCTCTAAATCGTCAACAGTCCCAAACCCTAGCTTCCTTTTCCTTTTATATCAATCGTTCGCTTTAAAATCCGCTGCGTGTTTGGTTCATAAGGAACACGGCCAAGTCATAGTGACTTGGCCGTGTTAGAGTGCATTGGAGGGACACGGCCAGTGACTTGGCCGTGTCCCTTGCTTGTGTCACCTACTGCTTGTTTCTCTTCTTTTTCTTCTTTGGTTGAGTGACACGGCCAAGTCTTGGAAGTGACTTGGCCGAGTTGGTCCTTTTTGGAGGGACACGGCCAGTGACTTGGCCGTGTCCCTTGCCTGTGTCTGCTTCTGTGAGATTTAAGTCTTCTTTGCTTTGGATGCAGGTGAGACACAGCCAAGTGAAGGTGACTTGGTCGTGTTAAGCTTCTTTGGAGGGACACGGCCACTGACTTGGCCGTGTCCCTTGCTTGTGTCTCTCTCTGTGACTTGCTCTTCCTTTTTAACTTGGTATGGGACACGGCCAGTGACTTGGCCGTGTCCTCTACCTGTGTCAGCTACTGCCCCTTTCTCCTTCAATTTGTTTCCTTGCCTTTTTCAACCTAACACAAAACTCAAAATAAACTTAAAACAAGAAGTAAATAGACAATAACCAACAAAACATAAAACCATACTAAAAACTAGATCAAAAATAACATAAACACTGAAATAAACTAAAACTACCAAAATTAACAAAAACACTAAATAAACCGATTTAAACTAACAAAATACCTAAATAAAACAATAATTATTATAATAAACAAGACACAAATCTATAACAAAAACTAATAAAACAACTACCCCACACTTAAAACTTTGCTTGTCCTCAAGCAAATTCACATGGCATAAATTAAAAACTCAAACAACCTTAACTATAATTCCAGTATATAGATGAAATACTTTAAGAGTCAGCCATAAATATTTGCAATTTATTTCAATCAAGGATTTTCTTAACTCATTCATTAATCCAGACATACAAATCCCATCTCTCATCTAAGTGTTTCACTCGATTTCAAAGGTTAATCACTCAAACCACTCATGACTGCATACTACCATAAACTTGCTTAATTATCCAATCTCCCTCACTGATATTCTCAAGAAATAATCCGAAGGTCTTTCATTTGGATGTAATGGGGCTACGGTAAGGGTGTGAGAAAAGACATTTAAGCTGGAGCATCAAGAAATGGAGTATCTAAATTAGATACTACTCTTGCTAAGAAACTCATAACTCCTTCAAATGGCATACTCACCATCCCTTAATACCTCACATATTGCATACTCAAAGAAAAATACATGAGTCGACATTCCTTTTTTGATAACCAATGCTAGAACATATTTGACTTTTGTATATATATATATGTCTTTTTTTATTTTCTCTTTTTCTTTTTCTTTTATTATATAAATTTTTTTTATTTTATTTTTTTAATACATATATATACAAAATATAACATTGCATAGATCATCTAGCTTAACATGTAGAAGAAAAGAATAGTCAACTCTTAATCAAATACAAAGTGCAAAGTATGCATTTCAACCCCAAATAGCAATACCAATTTTTTTTTTTTACTTACTTACCCCACACTTTGAAATAAACTACCCAATTGTCAAAACATATAAACTCCATTCCTTAATGCATAGGTATGATGATAATAAGAACATGTTAAGTTGAGAATTGTGTTGATCAAACAAGAAAAGGTCAATGGCTCAACTTGGCTCACTAAGGAAATCAATATTAAGGGAAGTCTTTTTAAGCTAAAGGGGCTAACCTAATTTGCCTTCATCATTTTAAAACTTGAGATTAAATCATAATGTGAGTTCAATTAGTATGCAAAAGCAAACTCTAGAGATGAAAAATCATGAAGGTGCACACTTAAGAAAAGAAAATCAACTGATAATAATAACAAATTATGAGGCTCAAAACTCACACAGGTGGGTTCATAAAAGATTTATATGTCATGAATTGCAGAATGTGAAAATTGATCCTGAATGAATTCAAATGCTCATTTCTATGCTGATACTAAAGTCTCAACTACAATGCTAGAATCACAGAAAAGATCAATAAATTTTCAACAATTATGCCATGCACAACACAATAAAACACACCAAGACAAACAAAACAAGAATTAAGGAACAACTAAAAGATTACCCCACACTTTAGAATTTCCATTGTCCTCAATGGAAAACAAGAATAATAAAGAGAAAGAGAAAGTACAACCTGTCTTCCATCGTACCCTGGTGAGGCAAAACCCTAACTTTTCATTACAAACACAAATGGTCAAAAACAAGATACAAGAGAGCTTAGGGGTTTCCATTTATTTAAACTAAACATAAAATCAAAATTGCTAAATATAAAATTATAACTATGAAAAAGAAATTCAAACTAATGGGTTGCCTCCCATTAAGCGCTTCTTTAATGTCATAAAGCTGGACATCATGCAAGACTAGGAATCGTGGATCAAAGTACTGTCAATGATCCTCACTTCATGAAATCCTTCTTTATATGGTTTAACTCTATGTCTATTTGCTTTAAAAATCTTATTAGTTCTAGAGTTAAGCAATTCAATGGTACCAGAAGGACATACCTTAGTTACCTTGAAAGGACCACTCCATCGAGATTTGTGTTTACCTGAAAACAGACGGAGTCGAGAATTAAAAAGTAAAACTTTCATACCTGGACTCAATGTCTGTCGCCCAATAAATCTGTCATGAAGTGCTTTAGTGTGATCCTTATAATTCCTCGAGCTCTCATATGCCTTTGGGTTAAGGCACTTTTGGGTCTCCCTCACTAGTTTAGCCTCCTCTTCTTAGGTCAGTGTCAGCTCCAATTTATCTAATGAACTTGTCTGCAAGAAAGCATCTAAAACAACTGCTTCAAAACAATTAATTAAAGAACATTCCTCATATAAAGCAGTTGTAGGAATAGGACAAGTGTTAAAAATAGAAAAATCAACAGTTTGCCCTAAGACAGTCATTGACAACTTACCATTTTTAACATCTATTAAGGTGTTGGTAGTAGCCATGAAAGGCCTACTCAGCAAAATGGTGTGTGCAGATGGTGAAGAATTACTTACTTCCATGTCAAGAACAATGAAATCACAGGTACTATTAACCCTCCAACCTTAACTAACACATCTTCTACAACCCCTTTCGGGAATCTAAAAGATTTATCAGCTAATTGCAACACCATTTTGGTTGGTTTAAGTGCCCCTAGTTCTAATTCTTGATACACAGAATAAGGCATCAAATTCACACTAGCTCCTAGATCACACATGCCCTCAGTCCCCTTTCCATTCCCCACAGAAATTTGAATTATAAAGCTACCAGGATCCTTTAGTTTGGGAGGTAGTTTATGCTGCAGAATAGCACTAGCTACCTCTGAAACTATCACCTTTTCATTTGGCTCATACCTCTTTTTCTTGGTGATCAGTTCTTTGAAGAATTTTGCATAAGCCGACATATTCTTTACTGCTTCAAGTAAGGGTAAGTTAATACTTACCTTAGACAGCATGTTGAAGATATTAGAAAATTGCTTATCTTTTTGATAATCTTTCAACCTGCTAGGGAATGGTATAGGAGGCCGGTACGGATTGCTTGCCTTATGTAAATCTGCTGAAGGTGATTTCTCCATTGATATAACTCCATCATGTAACACCCCTACATTTAATACATGCACACTACAAACACCACAATGTAGTATACATGCACAAAACATAGAGATGCTACGAATTTTCTTAACATTTAAAACATTTTAAACCATACCTTAATCTTTCAATTGTATACATTATAGAAAGATAAGTAGTTAACTTGTAATACAAAACTAAATAGATATATATAGATACATTTAGTTGTTACGCAGCGGAATTTATCAAATATTTACATATATGAAAACATTTAATTTCATATTTACAAATATACACATATGTACATTAAAATCATTACTTTACAAAATATAAAAGAGTTATACATGATTGGCAAGTCTCCTCTGATCTTTAAGTTCCCAAAATCAACTCTTCACTGTCTACTCTCACTCGGTCTCGAAGAACTCTCGGGTTCAACTCGGTTACCTGCGCGATCAAACACTATCGCGCTAAGCCAACGGCTTAGTAAGACAAAAATGTGCTAGTGTTATGCTTCAGTGCAATGAAATGCTAATTCTCAATCCATATTATACATGTAACATCATATATGCAAGGCTAACAACATACCTTTACATTTCATATGCCTCATTAGTTATTCATTTAACCATTCATGAACAACATTAAACAAATCATAACTCACATTAAACAAAGACAAACATTGGGCCCAAGACACACTAATATGCTATTCGATTTTCAGAGTTAATGCTTTGGTTTTGTTATCACATCTATCATTATCATATACCCAACTAGGCTTCAAGGATTAAGTTCAACCAAGCTTCAAGGGGAGCAAAGCATGCTAAGCTTCAACCCAACTTGGCTTCAAGAACCAACCCAACCTAGCTTCAAGGGTTATAACATCTCAATTAGGCTTCAAGGATTCAATCCAACCTAACTTCAAGAGATTGTTACTATCATTAGGCATGCCACCAATAACATACTCTGAAAATGGAATAACACATTAGCCACACAATTCATTTACATATCATTCTCAATTCTCATCAATTAGGCAAACATGCCATATATCTTTCAATTGAACCATCATAGCCAATCACAATGGCTTTATAGCATTTCATATCTCAATTCATATTGTGTATATAGCATTATTAGTATCACATTTCAAAGTACATTATTCATAATACACATCACCATTCACAAGCCTCACAATACACAATACATAACCTTGTTCATGTAATATCATATGCATTATCAATTCCATATCATCTCACATTTCATGATTCAACAATGATGTTAGACAAATGATCTCTATTTTGATCCTTGACAACTCAAATGGATGATCTATTTAACATATATTTGAGAATCTTGTTGTAGGATTAGATTGCTTCCAATAAGGTGAACAGAACCTTTCTAGCGGTCGCACCTGTTAGTGTATGTGCCCTAGGCCATTTGTTTGGATCTTTATGTTATACATTCATTATTAATAAATGAGGTTTTATTA
The DNA here is from genome assembly GCA_947685225.1 of Garcia nutans. Classification (NCBI taxonomy): domain Eukaryota; kingdom Viridiplantae; phylum Streptophyta; class Magnoliopsida; order Malpighiales; family Euphorbiaceae; genus Garcia; species Garcia nutans. The sequence goes on along the minus strand of CANTUV010000007.1, from coordinate 20,153,085 downwards.
TCATTATTGTTGTTTGCATGTTACACAATTTTGATATTTGTCCCTGGTTTATTATTGTTATAGAGATAAAAAAAAATAAATAATTCTTAACCAGTATGAACATTGATTTGATGATCATCAGATGGTTATGTGTATAGTGATACAAATCAATTTCATAAATACTTGTTAGAGAACAATGTATTGGATAGACCCATCATGAGATTACTACATGGGTTAGTGTCATAAGTAAATCTCATGATAGTTATGTAATAATTCTTTGACTTGAGATTGTTATAGTTTCCAATATAAGGACTATTATATTTTGACATGATCAAACATTATCCGTAACTGGATAGTAATAAAGGTTATGTTCATATATGATAGAAATTATGTAGAGGATAATGAACAATCAAGATAGAATTTGTCCCTCTCTTTGAGAGAGATATCTTTTGGGCCCCTCGATAAGTGAGACTGTGAAATGCATGGCCGTGCTCAAATGAATTGATAATGTGATCAATTTCATTTGTTTTTATCAGTCTACTTGGAGATCGAGTAATCATAAGTTTGGACAATATAAATATGACGTTGACCATGACTTATGTTCAAGCTAGATATCGTGTGACAAAGGGATTAATGCATATACTATTATTAGGCAAATTGGACATTCCTTATATTAATTGGGTAGTTGTAACGCCTTGCTAGAGGCCAATTATGACTTGTTGATTTAATAGAGATTAAATTGACTGCCAATTAATATGGGCCTATCGGGTCACACACAAGAATGCGTTTTGGGCTGGATATAATATTAATAATATTAATATTAGATATTAATATTTATTATTATTATTATTTTCGTTTTTATATATATATATTATTAGATAATATATTCAAAATCCTAATTAGATTTGGATTCTGAATTTGACTTACCTTATCCAATTATATTTATTATTAGATAATGTATTCAGAATCCTAATTAGACTTGGATTCTGAATTTGACTTTCCGTATCCAATTTTGAATTGGATTCTGGAGTGATTATATTCACTCCAGACGTTAAGTCTTCTCAGAGGTAACAATAAAAAAAGAGGAACGAAAAAGGTAACCCTAATACGTTTTTAGAGAAAACGTTTTTCCAGCCTTCGCCGTTGCAGAGAGCTAGCACTCCAAACGGTAGCATTCGTGTGGATACGCGATAGAGGGTGTTTCGCGATCGAGGCATCTCTTCCAAACTGTGATTTCGAATCATCAACAGGTTAGTTCTTTGAACACTTTTGTCGAATTAAACGAACAGCATGGATCCTGGTGGGAAATCAGAGATCAAATATTTTTCCGCTGCGTGTTTTTGTTTGCAGTGATCTCTATGATTTCCTAACAGTGGTATCAGAGCCACTTGTTGTTTTCGTTTAAGTCGAAAATGCCATGTTGATATGATTATGGTGATATATATTGTTTACGTATGGCATGTTAACTATAAAACTCTAATTCGTTTTTCATATGATGAGAAAGGATTGGTTTTTGGTTTCGTTTCTGTAAAACCCTAATTCGTTTTTCATATGATGAGAAAGGATTGGTGTTTTTAATTTTGTTTTCATGAGATGATCACGTATATATGATTGGTTGATTAAAATGATTTTCATATGATGAAAACGATTAAGTTTATATGTGATATAAACATTTGGTAATGATTCTGTAATGGGTTGTACATATTCGAAATAAAACAGTAAGAAGGTTAATGGGACCGCCGTATGTTCGCGCCCTATAGTTCGTTACCGCGACATTAAGAATGTCAATATATTTGTTTCTATTTAACATGTTGGTGATGAATATGTTATGTTTGTTTGATGTCTTGGCATGGTGCATAGCATGGCCTTATGACCTATGTGATTGGTTTATTCATATCTTTATTTTGGGTAAATACGGCCTGCGTGTCGTTTATTTTGTTGTAATTTATTTTACTAGTAGTTAGATTTTCTTTTATTGTAATATATGAAGATTCAAGCTACAATGTTTGTGATGGAGATTCATACCAAGGAGAAGATGGTTCCATGGTGATGGAAGCACAAGCTCAAGTTTTGAAGATATGTAATATTGCAAGTGTTGTAATAGATAGGTTTTTCACCTAGGGTTGCCTTTATGATCTTCATTTGGTCTCTTGAAGATCATATTTAGTTTGGCCATGCTATGTCACGTTTACATATTTTGTCATTTGGTATATGATGCTTATGTGATAAATTATATATATGCATATAGGATGCTAAAATATAATGATATGTAATGCAAGACATGATAATAATTTAGTTGAACCCTCATTAATAATTTAAGTCTAAATGCCATCCACGTTTTGAACACCTATCAAAACTAAGATTGTATTAAAGTAGGTATTGCCAAAGCAATATGCTTTAAACATTCCTAGCTAAGTAGGATGAGTAATAGTGCTACTCATATGTTTTAAAATTGGTTAGACTTAATTAGGCTATCAAAATGGTTTTGGGCCTAAGGCATTAGATGGAATTCAACATGCTATGACATATGATGTCAATATTCCATAATTACTAAGAGTTACATGAGATGTAATTGGTAAAGATGTTACCTACCTAAATAACTTGATTTTAAGCGTCACGCCAAAGCTGAGTTTAGAATTAAGTGAAATACGGATCTTAGCCTACTAAAATATTTCTTTAGAGGGTTATATTTTTTAGTAGGAGTTTAAATAATTTTAACCTCATTATTAATTAAAATTTGACTTTGCATATTTATCAACAGATGGCTGCTAATAACAATTCCACCTTATCACTGCGATCTATCCTTGAGAAGGAAAAACTGAAAGAATGTGGGACTAATTTTGTTGACTGGTTTAGGAACCTGAGAATTGTTCTCAAACAAGAGAAAAAGTCCTACGTGCTTGATGAAGCTATCCCTGACCCACCTCCTGCCGATGCTTCTAATGCTGCTAAGAGTAAGCATAAGAAGCATGTGGATGATTCCAATGACATAGGATGTCTTATGTTGGCTACTATGTGTCCAGGACTTCAGAAGGATCTGGAACACTTAGAGGCTTATGAGATGAGTGTGCATCTCAAACAAGCTTTCCAACAACAGGCTAGGCAAGATAGGTTTAACACCGCTGTTGCATTATTTGACTGCAAAATGTCTGAAGGTGAATCTGTTAGTGCTCATGTTTTGAAGATGAAAGGCTATCTAGATCACCTTGCTAGACTTAGATATCCCCTGAGTTTAGAACTCTCCACGGATTTGATCCTACATTCATTGCCTAGCAGTTTCTCACAGTTTGTCATGAACTATAACATGAATGACATGGAGAAATCCATTCCTGAGCTACATGGTATGCTCAAAACTGCTGAGGGGAATATCAAAAAGCCTACCCAAATATTGAATGTCAATATTAAACAAATGAAAAAGAAAGCCAAAGATACTAAAGGCAAGGGTAAGGCAAAAGGTGCTAAAGGGTCCAAGGGACAAGCTAAACCAAAACCTGTACCTAAGGCTAAAGTTCCTAAGGAAGGGACTTGTTTCCATTGCAACAAGCCTGGGCATTGGAAGAGAAATTGTCAACTCTATTTGGATGAGTTAAAGAAGTTGAAGGGTAGTGCGACTACATCTTCAGGTATTTATGTTATAGAAATTAATTTATCTATTCCTTCTTCCTGGGTATTAGATACCAGATGTGGATCTCATATTTGTACAAATATGCAGGGACTCAAAAGGAGTAGGATGCTGAAGAAGGGCGAAGTGGACCTACGTGTTGGCAATAGAGCAAGAGTTGCTGCTATAGCTGTAGGAACTTATGAGCTTGTTATGCCCAATGGGTTTTTGTTAATTTTGAACAATTGCTTTTATGTTCCTACTATGAGTAGGAATCTTATTTCAGTATCTGTTTTGGATGATGAAGGTTATTCATTTTTATTAAGAATAAGAAATGTTCTATTTTTGATAAAAATGATCTGCTTTATGGTATTGCAAATTCTTATAATGGCCTTTATATCCTTAATCTTGATGATTCTAATGGTAATTATATCTATAACATAACTTCTAAGAGAACTAAGTCAAATGAGTTAAACCCTACTTATTTATGGCATTGTCGCCTTAGCCATATAAATGAGAAACGCATTTCTAAGCTCCATCAAGATGGATTATTAGATTCATTTGATTTTGAATCATTTGAAACATGTGAGTCTTGTTTGCTTGGTAAGATGACAAAGGATCCTTTTACTGGTCATAGTGAAAGGGCTAATGATTTATTGGGCTTGATACATACAGATGTATGTGGTCCTTTTAGCATTAGTGCCAGAGGAGGATTTCGATACTTCATTACTTTTACTGATGATTTCAGTAGGTATGGCTATGTCTACCTAATGAAACATAAGCATGAGTCTTTTGAAATGTTTAGAACTTTTCAAAATGAAGTACAAAATCAACTTGGTAAAACAATTAAACTACTTCGATCAGATCGAGGTGGTGAATATTTGAGCCAAGAGTTTGATGATCATCTAAGGGATTGTGGAATTGTTTCACAACTGACTCCTCCAGGAACTCCACAGTGGAATGGAGTTTCTGAAAGGAGAAATCGAACTCTATTAGATATGGTTCGATCAATGATGAGTCAAGCGGATCTTCCTTTATCTTTTTGGGGTTATGCCTTAGAGACAGCTGCATTCATTCTGAACCGTGTACCATCTAAGGCGGTTGAAAAGACACCATATGAGATATGGACAGGTAAGACACCTAGTTTGTCTTTTCTTAAGATTTGGGGTTGTGAAGCTTATGTGAAAAGACCAGTTTCAGATAAGTTAGCTCCAAAGTCTATCAAATGTAATTTTGTGGGGTATCCTAAGGAAACTAAAGGATACTATTTCTATACTCCTTCAGAGAACAAAGTGTTTGTTGCTCGAAATGGGATCTTTTTGGAAAGGGAATTTCTTTCTAAGGGAACTAGTGGGAGTATAGTAGAACTTGAGGAAACTCAAGTACCACAAGAAATCATTGAGCCGTCTATAGAGCCTATTTCAGAACCACAAATAGTTGTGGAGTCTGAAGATGTAACACAAATCCCTCGCAGGTCTGATAGGACACGTCGTCATCCAGAGAGATATGGATTTCTTGTGACTGATGATAGTGAAGTAATGCTCATAGATCAAGATGAGCCTACTACCTATCAAGAAGCTGTGTCAGGTCCAGATTCAGACAAATGGCTTGGAGCCATGAAATCTGAGATGCAATCTATGTTTGACAACCAAGTTTGGTCTTTAATTGATCCTCCAGAGGGTATTAAGACTATTGGTTGCAAATGGGTTTTCAAGAAGAAAACTGACATGGATGGGAATGTGCAGACCTATAAAGCAAGGCTTGTTGCAAAAGGTTTCAAGCAAACTCATGGTATAGACTATGATGAAACCTTTTCACCAGTTGCTATGCTTAAGTCTGTTAGAATTCTCATTGCCATTGCAGCATACTATGATTATGAGATATGGCAAATGGATGTCAAAACCGCTTTCCTTAATGGAAACTTGCTTGAGGATGTGTATATGACACAACCTGAGGGTTTTGTAAATCCTGAGAATTCTACAAAGGTTTGCAAGCTTCAAAAATCCATTTATGGATTGAAGCAAGCATCTCGAAGCTGGAATCTTCGTTTTGATGAAACAGTTAAGAACTTTGGTTTCATCAAGAATGAAGATGAACCTTGTGTCTACAAGATGGTTAGTGGGAGTGCAGTAGTGTTTTTAGTCTTATATGTGGATGACATATTACTCATTGGGAATGATATCCCTACCTTGCAAAAGGTTAAGACTTGGTTAGGGAATTCTTTCTCAATGAAAGACTTAGGTGAGGCTGCCTATATCCTTGGTATAAAGATCTATAGAGATAGATCTAGAAGGATAATTGGCCTGAGTCAAAGTACATACATAGATAAAGTGTTGAAGAGGTTCAACATGCAAGATTCCAAAAAGGGATTCTTGCCTATGTCTCATGGCATTCATCTCAGCAAGAGTCAATGTCCTATGACATCTAATGAGCGAGATCGAATGAATAAGATTCCTTATGCTTCTGCTATAGGATCTATTATGTATGCCATGTTATGTACTAGACCAGATGTCTCATATCCATTAAGTGCAACTAGTAGATTTCAAGCTGATCCTGGTGAAGGTCACTGGACAGCTGTCAAGAATATTCTTAAGTACCTTCGAAGGACTAAAGATGTATTCTTGGTTTATGGAGGTTTGGAAGATGAGCTAGTTGTAAATGGTTACACAGATGCTAGTTTCCAAACTGACATAGATGATTTTAGATCGCAGTCAGGTTTTGTATTCACATTGAATGGTGGAGCTGTTAGTTGGAAGAGTTCAAAACAAAGCACTGTGGCTGATTCTACAACAGAGGCTGAGTATATAGCAGCATCAGATGCAGCTAAGGAAGCAGTCTGGTTGAAGAAATTCATCACTGAGCTAGGAGTGGTGCCTAGCATTGCAAATCCTGTGGACATTTATTGTGACAACAATGGTGCCATAGCACAGGCAAAAGAGCCTAGATCTCATCAAAGATCTAAGCATATACTCAGGCGTTTTCACCTCATTCGAGACATTATCGATAGAGGAGATATCAAGATATGCAAAGTTGACACAAATGATAACATAGCAGATCCATTAACAAAGCCTCTCTCACGGGTCAAGCATGATCAGCACACTAGATCTATGGGTCTTAGAAATTTGTAGGCCTAGTGCAAGTGGGAGATTGTTAGTGTATGTGCCCTAGGCCATTTGTTTGGATCTTTATGTTATACATTCATTATTAATAAATGAGGTTTTATTATCATTATTGTTGTTTGCATGTTACACAATTTTGATATTTGTCCCTGGTTTATTATTGTTATAGAGATAAAAAAAAAATAATTCTTAACCAGTATGAACATTGATTTGATGATCATCAGATGGTTATGTGTATAGTGATACAAATCAATTTCATAAATACTTGTTAGAGAACAATGTATTGGATAGACCCATCATGAGATTACTACATGGGTTAGTGTCATAAGTAAATCTCATGATAGTTATGTAATAATTCTTTGACTTGAGATTGTTATAGTTTCCAATATAAGGACTATTATATTTTGACATGATCAAACATTATCCGTAACTGGATAGTAATAAAGGTTATGTTCATATATGATAGAAATTATGTAGAGGATAATGAACAATCAAGATAGAATTTATCCCTCTCTTTGAGAGAGATATCTTTTGGGCCCCTCGATAAGTGAGACTGTGAAATGCATGGCCGTGCTCAAATGAATTGATAATGTGATCAATTTCATTTGTTTTTATCAGTCTACTTGGAGATCGAGTAATCATAAGTTTGGACAATATAAATATGACGTTGACCATGACTTATGTTCAAGCTAGATATCGTGTGACAAAGGGATTAATGCATATACTATTATTAGGCAAATTGGACATTCCTTATATTAATTGGGTAGTTGTAACGCCTTGCTAGAGGCCAATTATGACTTGTTGATTTAATAGAGATTAAATTGACTGCCAATTAATATGGGCCTATCGGGTCACACACAAGAATGCGTTTTGGGCTGGATATAATATTAATAATATTAATATTAGATATTAATATTTATTATTATTATTATTTTCGTTTTTATATATATATATTATTAGATAATATATTCAAAATCCTAATTAGATTTGGATTCTGAATTTGACTTACCTTATCCAATTATATTTATTATTAGATAATGTATTCAGAATCCTAATTAGACTTGGATTCTGAATTTGACTTTCCGTATCCAATTTTGAATTGGATTCTGGAGTGATTATATTCACTCCAGACGTTAAGTCTTCTCAGAGGTAACAATAAAAAAAGAGGAACGAAAAAGGTAACCCTAATACGTTTTTAGAGAAAACGTTTTTCCAGCCTTCGCCGTTGCAGAGAGCTAGCACTCCAAATGGTAGCATTCGTGTGGATACGCGATAGAGGGTGTTTCGCGATCGAGGCATCTCTTCCAAACTGTGATTTCGAATCATCAACAGGTTAGTTCTTTGAACACTTTTGTCGAATTAAACGAACAGCATGGATCCTGGTGGGAAATCAGAGATCAAATATTTTTCCGCTGCGTGTTTTTGTTTGCAGTGATCTCTATGATTTCCTAACAGCACCTCACCTGAATACGACCGCGCCATACATTTACAAGATGAAACCTTATTACAGTAGGTTTCGCGGCCAGAAGCCCGACCTAAGTCGCGACCGCACTTGAATAATACCGACCGCACATGAATAATAGCGATCGCCCCAAATTACGTGTCTCTCATGCATAAACCCTAAATGTAGCCAAATTTCTTTTAGTTAACTTAACACACATTGTACACAACATAACCTCATTCAAATGGACATAATCAACATCATTAGCAATTATTTAACATGCTCATCACAATATTTTCATCACCAACATTCATTAACAATACATTTGATACCTTATCACATTTACAAACAAAAGTGTTTTAAGATTAAACAACATATGCATGTTTGTAACCATATAGTTTGTACTTACCTTTAGCACCAATTATACAACTCTAAACACTTCCTTTTCTCCAAGAATTCTTCACTTCTCAAATTAGAGCAAATCACTTTCTTCCAAAACCTAATCCAAAATAACACAATATAATTTATCACTTACCATTGCCAAAACCCTAAACCAACATCACTCTTAACTTATCATCTTCAAATCCAAAACCAACACCACAACCAATTAAATCCAACATATAACAATCAACACAACCCCACTTTAAAATCCACAATCAACTCACAAACAACTTAAATAACTTAGAAGAATCAAGAGAAACTTACCAAATATAGTAAATCTTCTTGGATTTCCACTTAACCACTTAGAACTTCTTCAATTTGAGCTTCAAATATCATCAACTCTTATTTTCTCTCTTGCTCTCTAAGTTGGCCGGCCACACGTGAAAAGAAGAAAGGAAATTGATCAAAATAAAAGTCAAACTCTCTATTAATCTCCACCACACAATTTCCAAAAGAAGAATTACCAAAATGCCCTCTTAAACATAATTACACTTCCTTTTATTTAGCATGCCCTTTATAGTAATTTCAATAACAACCAAAAATATCTTCTTCCACTTAACCATCACCTTGACTCTTCATTTGACCAATATATATGTTTTATATATTGTAATATACACTACATATACCATTCTCTCTAAACCCTATTTTCTTTCCCAATTTCTTTTCTCTTGCAATTAACACATATATTCAATCCAATATAACAACAACAACAATAACAACAACATAATCAAAACTTCTAGAGCATATATGAGGATATTACACATCACCTTTGTTCGCTGGTTCTCCTTCCTCCTTGTTCTCTTGGTCACCTGCATTCACAAAATCATTTTCAACATTATTGTTAATTTCCTTACCACTCCTAAGAACAGTCACTGAATGTGCCTACTCAGGTTGACTTGGGAATTTCCCCTTCTGTTGAATCTGCATCTGTTGTGCAAGTTGTCTTACTGGAGTCTCCTCTTTTTTAAAGGATGCTTCTAATGAGTCCAGCCTCTTATTAGTCATCTCTTGATTTTGAACACTGACTTTGATGAAAGCTTGTAAACTTTCCTCCAAGCTCTCTATCCTAGACTGCCCTTGATTTGAGGATTGGCCCTGCTGTTGGTTCTGTCTCTGGAGCAAATGGAAAGGCTGCTGAGAATTATTTGTTGCCCAAGAAAAATTTGGGTGATTCCTCCAACCAGGATTGTATGAATTTGAATAAGGATCATTCCGAGCTCTTGGTTGAAATCCCCCCATGGCATTAACTTGCTCAGCTTCATTCCTATATGATTCATATGCAGAGGGGCAACTGTTTGCTCCATGCCCTAATGTCCCACAAATTCCACACACTTCTTGAGTAGATGAAGAAATATTGTTCTTCATGTTTAGCATTTGAACCTGCCTTGTCAATTCAGCTATTTGACTAACCATTTCACTATTGCCTTCCAATTGATTCACCCCTTTACTTCTTCCCCTTACACTCTTTTATTGAGAATTAGCTCCCAACATCTCAAAAATCTCATAAGTCTCATCAGCTATCTTTTCTCCCATAGCTCCCCCAGCTGCATTATCGACAGTGTTCTGAAATTGCTGGGTGAGACCATCATAGAAAAACTGGTTCAGAAGTTGAAGTGGGTAGTGATGATGTGGACACTGGATCAATAGCATCTTAAATCTGTCCCAAGTCTCATGAAATTGTTCTCCTTCAAATTGAGAGAATGTGGCAATCTTCCCTCTCAATTCAGCTGTCTTTTGATGTGAATAGAACTTGCCCATGAACTTGTTATAAACTTGCTCCCAAGTTGTCAGTGAGTTTTCGGGCAACATCATAAGCCAGCTCTTTGCCCTATCCTTCAAAGTATATGGAAAACACCGCATCCTCAACTGATCCTCTGTTAATCCTCCCATTGGAAAAGTGTTGAGGGTGGAGTAGAAATCCCGAATAAAGTTCAAAGGATCTTCATTTGGAACTCCATAGAATGATGGCAGCATGTTGTAGTGAATGTTCTTCAACTCATAATTCCTTGCTGCATCTGTCGACCTTATACAAGATGTGGAAGTCCCAATGACAGGTCTAGCAAAGTCTCTCATCGTTCTTTGCCTTTCTTCAGCCATTTTAACTGATTGTGCATGATCTGACTCAAATACCTAAAACACATAATTGGTGGCCAATCAATTATATATTAAAATATTTCATTCAATCAAGGCTAAAGAAATTATTAGCTAAGAGAATAACCAATTCATACAATCATAGCAGATCCATACAAACCCTAAACTAGATCAAATTAGTTCATAATGCAATCAAACATATTCATCTCATTAATGTTCAAAGAAATCAAAATAGACATGATAATATCCATAAATACAATTTCAATGAAAAATAAAGAGAATAAGATCGAGAACAAAACCAAGTTACAAACTCCTTGAAGCTTCTGAAGAATCTCTTGTTCAAATCTTGCAAGAAGGATGCATCAATGGCTAGAACAATCTAATCTCAGCTAAAGTAATCAAAAGTGTAATCAAAATTAAAGAAAACAATTGTCAAAAGCCTAAGCTCACACTCAGACGGCTAAATCAGCTCTCCAAATCGTCAACAGTCCCAAACCCTAGCTTCTCTTTTCTTTTTATATGAATCGTCCGCTTTAAAAACTCACTACGGCTTTGGTTCATGAGAGACACGGCCAAGTTGCATGTGACTTGGCCAACTTGGCCGTGTGAGTGCTCTTTGGAGGGACACGGCCAGTGACTTGGCCGTGTCCCTTGCATGTGTCCGCTTCTGTCTCAGAATTCCTTCTTTTCTTCTTGGATTGAGTGACACGGCCAGTTGAAGCTTGACTTGGCCGTGTTGGACTATTTTGGAGGGACACGACCACTGACTTGGCCGTGTCCCTTGCCTGTGTTTGCTTCTATGAAGATGTAATTCTCTTTTGCTTTGGAACTCAGTGAGACAAGGCCAAGTGAAGGTGACTTGGCCGTGTCTGGGCTTCATTGGAGGGACACGGCCACTGACTTAGCCATGTCCCTTGCTTGTGTCTGCTACTAGGATTTGCTCTTCCTTTTTAACTTGGTATGGGACACGGCCAGTGACTTGGCCGTGTCCTCTGCCTGTGTCAGCCACTGCTCCTTTCTCCTTCAATTTGTTTCCTTGCCTTTTTTAACCTAACACAATACTTGCAACAAAACTTTAAACAAGAAATAAATAGACAATAACCAAAAAAACATAAACACATACTAAAAACTAGATAAAAAATAACATAAACACTGAAATAAACGAAAATATCAAAATTAATAAAAACACAAAACAAACCGATAAAAACTAACAAAATACCTAAATAAAACAATAATTATCATAATAAACAAGACACAAATCTATAACAAAAACTAATAAAACAACTACCCCACACTTAAAACTTTGCTTGTCCTCAAGCAAATTCACATGGCATAAATTAAAAACTCAAACAACCTTAACCATAATTCCAACATATAAGATGAAATACTTTAAGAGTCAGACATAAATAATTGCAATTACTTTCAATCAAGATTTTCTTAACTCATTCATTAATCCAGACATACAAATCTTATCTCTCATATAAGTGTTTCACTCGATTTCAAATGTTAATCACTCAAACCACTCATGACTGCATAGTACCATAAACTTGCTTAATTATCCAATCTCCCTCACTGATTGTCTCAAGAAATAATCCGAAGGTCTTTTATTTGGATGCAGTGGGGCTAAGGTGAAGGTGTGAGAAAAGACATTTAAGCTAGAGCATCAAGAAATGGAGTGTCTAAATTAGACACTACTCTTGCTAAGGAAACTCATAACTCCTTCAAATAGCATACTCACCAACCCTTGCTACCTCACATACTTGCATAATCAAGAAAAAATGCATAAGTCGACATTCCTCTTTTGATAAACAATGCTAGAACATATTTGACTTTAGTATATATATATCTCTCTTTTTTTTATTTTCTCTTTTTCTTTTTCTTTTATTATATATAATAATTTTTTTTAATACATATATATACAAAGTATAACATTGCATATATCATCTAGCTTAACATGTAGAGGAAAAGAATAATCAACTCTTAATCCAACACAATGTGCACAATATGCATTTCAACCCCAAATAGCAATACCATTTTTTTTTACTTACTCACCCCACACTTTGAAATAAACTACCCAATTGTCAAAACATGAAAACTCCATTCCTTAATGCATAGTTATGATGATAATAAGAACATGTTAAGTTGAGAATTGTGTTGATCAAACAAGAAAAGGTCAATGGCTCAACTTGGCTCACTAAGGAAATCAATATTAAGGGAAGTCTTTTTAAGCTAAAGGGGCTAACCTAATTTGCCTTCATCATTTTAAAACTTGAGATTAAATCATAATGTGAGTTCAATTAGTATGCAAAAGCAAACTCTAGAGATGCAAAATCATGAAGGTGCACACTTAAGAAAAGAAAATCAATTGACAATAATATCAAATTTATGAGGCTCAAAACTCACACAGGTGGGTTCACCAAGATTTATATGTCATGAATTGCAGAAAAATAAACAATGAAAAATAATATAAAATATTTTTTTGCCTAATAAAGAAGTTTCTACTACCCCACACTTAAAACTTTGCTTGTCCTCAAGCAAATTCACATGGCATAAATTAAAAACTCAAACAACCTTAACTATAATTTCAGTATATAGATGAAATACTTTAAGAGTCAGCCATAAATATTTGCAATTTATTTCAATCAAGGATTTTCTTAACTCATTCATTAATCCAGACATACAAATCCCATCTCTCATCTAAGTGTTTCACTCGATTTCAAAGGTTAATCACTCAAACCACTCATGACTGCATACTACCATAAACTTGCTTAATTATCCAATCTCCCTCACTGATATTCTCAAGAAATAATCCGAAGGTCTTTCATTTGGATGTAATGGGGCTAAGGTAAGGGTGTGAGAAAAGACATTTAAGCTGGAGCATCAAGAAATGGAGTATCTAAATTAGACACTACTCTTGCTAAGAAACTCATAACTCCTTCAAATGGCATACTCACCATCCCTTAATACCTCACATATTGCATACTCAAAGAAAAATACATGAGTCGACATTCCTCTTTTGATAACCAATGCTAGAACATATTTGACTTTTGTATATATATATATCTCTTTTTTTTTATTTTCTCTTTTTCTTTTTCTTTTATTATATATAAATTTTTTTTATTTTATTTTTTTTAATACATATATATACAAAATATAACATTGCATAGATCATCTAGCTTAACATGTAGAGGAAAAGAATAGTCAACTCTTAATCAAATACAAAGTGCAAAGTATGCATTTCAACCCCAAATAGCAATACCAATTTTTTTTTTTACTTACTTACCCCACACTTTGAAATAAACTACCCAATTGTCAAAACATAAAAACTCCATTCCTTAATGCATAGGTATGATGATAATAAGAACATGTTAAGTTGAGAATTGTGTTGATCAAACAAGAAAAGGTCAATGGCTCAACTTGGCTCACTAAGGAAATCAATATTAAGGGAAGTCTTTTTAAGCTAAAGGGGCTAACCTAATTTGCCTTCATCACTTTAAAACTTGAGATTAAATCATAATGTGAGTTCAATTAGTATGCAAAAGCAAACTCTAGAGATGCAAAATCATGAAGGTGAACACTTAAGAAAAGAAAATCAACTGATAATAACATCAAATTATGAGGCTCAAAACTCACACAGGTGGGTTCATAAAAGATTTATATGTCATGAATTGCAGAATGAGCAGGAGAGCATTTTTTTGAGCAGTAGAAGGAACTTTTATCAAAGTTGATTAACTGACCAAAAGATGCTTGATAAGAATTAAGGAACTTTTTGAAAGCTCTAATGCTATGAACATCTCCATTTATAAAAATTAAGAGGTCATCAGCAAAGGCCAAATGGGAGATCAAAGGGCAATTACGGTGAGCCTTATAAGGTTTAATCTTCCCCGAGAGCATGAGGGACTTTAGACCCCGAGAGAAACATTCAGATGCAATAATGAAAAGGAGTGGAGAGAGAGGATCTCCTTGCTTGATTCCCCTTTGAGGTTTGAAGAATCCATGGCTTACCCCATTAATAATAATAGACAAATGAGTAGCATCCAAATTATTTAGAATGAGAGCCACAAAAGAGTTAGAAAAGCCAAATTTAATCAAAACAGATTTCAAGAAATCCCAACAAACCCGATCGAACGCTTTGGCTATGTCAAGCTTGATAGCCAGATTGTGCCCCCTCATTTTTTTGTCCAAATCTTGAATAATCTCATTTGCCAGTAAAATCTGATCATGAATGGTTCTGCCCTTAAGAAAACCAGCTTGTTCAGAAGAAATGATTTTGGACAGTAAAGGAGCAACCCTGTTAGCTAGCAGTCTAGTACAAACTTTACTGATGAAGGTGGCAAGACAAATCGGCCTAAACTGAGCGAAGCTATTTGGATTTTGCAATTTAGGGATTAAAACAATATTGGCACTACCGAAAGATTTCGGAATGGAAATGCCTAGAAAAAATTCCTGCACTGCACTGCAAATATCCCAGTTAATAAATTCCCAACAAGCTCTAAAGAATTTACCATCAAAACCATCAGGCCCCGGCGCACTGTTGGGATCTAGTTGCCAAACAGCAGCTTTAATTTCCTCAGAATTAGGAATAGACATAAGACGTTGATTATCCTCATCAGAGATAACACAGGGGATAAAATCAAGCAAAGGAGAAGGATGTTGAACCGGCTCTTTAGCAAAAAGATCAGCAAAGAATCTAGTTGCTTCTTCCCCAATTTTACCCTGATCCGAAATTAGGTTGCCTTCTGAGTCTTTAATGGAAGAGATATATTGAAGCTTCCTCACTATTTTGACATATGTGTGAAAACATTTTGAATTAGATTCACCATCAGAAAGCCACTTGACATGAGCCTTTTATTTCCAGAAGATCTCCTCTTGACGAAGCCGCTGAAGGAGATGAGCTTGTTTAGCCTGCCAAGAAGACCGATTAGCCGGAGTAGGATCATCAACATAAGTTTGTTCAGCCTGATTTACTTGAGTTTCTACCTCCTCAACTGCTGAAAATATATTGCCGAATTGATTCTTATTCCAATCACAAATAACATGCCGAAGATGTTTTAATTTGCCAAATAAGCCAGCCATGCCACCACCTGAGAAAGATGATTGCCAAAAATATGCACCATAGGAAGAAAAGAGGTGTGCATTAACCACATATGCTAGAACTTAAAAGAACGACGGGCAAGATTAGAGCTATTGCTGCACTGAAGAACCAAAGGCGAGTGATCGGAAGACGTTTTGTTGAGATGAATACAGGAGATGCAATCAAATCTGTCAAAGAAATTAATGTTGGCCGAAAACCTATCCAATCTCTCCCAAACTCGGCCATTACAACAAACCCCAGACCAAGTGAAGCAATTTCCAGTAAACGGCACATCTATCAACCCACAATCATTCATACAATCACAAAAATCATTCATACTACCAATACTAGAAGATCCCTTACCCATATATTCCGAGGGGGTTTTAATCATGTTGAAATCACCACAAACCATCCAAGGGCAAGAAACCCGATCAACAATCAGTTTTAAATGATCCCATAATTCAGTTCTCGCACGGCGAGAGTGATAACCATACACCGATGATAACTCAAATGAAAAATTAAAAGCATGAGAGAGCACCTTGCAAGAAAGAATCTGAGGATACGAAACAAAATCAGAGATAGCAAAGTGAGAGTCTTTCCATAACACCCAAATCTTGTTGTCCTGAGATGGAAAACCATTAGAGAAGCCCAGTTTAGAAACAAATTGATAGTGATTATCAAAAACTACCATAGGTTCAATAATGACTAATAAGGCAATCTTATGAGTAAGACAAAGTTTGTGAAGTCTCATAAAAGAAGAGGCAATGCCTCTCATATTCCAGCATAGAATATTCATAAATGAGAGGTAGAAGGAGGAGCTAAGGATTGGGCAGCAAGACCCTCTAATCCGGGGAAATATTGCGATTTCTTTTTCCTGTTTTTTCTCAGAACCATCGTGAAACCATCATCTTTAGAGCCCTTGGAACCAGCTAAAACAGATGGAGGACAAGCAGAACCTGGAGGATCAGAAGTCTTCAAAGTATCCTCAGGCAGGCAGGGAGCAGTAATATCAGAATCAGAGGCTGCCTCTTCTGAGAAAGCATCACGAACAACATCAGCATTGATAATTGGAGATGTAGGCATATCTGAGATTAAAGTTACATTATCAGTAAATGAAACCGATGGCTCCTTGCGAGGCAGCAGATTGTCCTTTTCAGTAGAAGGAAGAATAAGAGTATGAATGTTAGACTCTTGCATTAAATTATCATTATTAGCATCAGGAGCTAGAGTAGAGAAAATCATTGGTTGTTTCATGTCAGAGGAGATAGGATGAGCAGAGGGTCCTGCTGTACCAATATCTGAAGGAGCCAAGGGGCCATCTGGATTAGGAGCTAAAGAATCTGAATTAGTAACTGTCCCTTTAGGAACCCATATTTTAGAAACCAATTTTTTGATAACTAGATCATCAGTTTGCAACGGAACAGAATTATTATGAGGAACACCACAGCTAGAAGATGAATGACCCAATTTGCAACATTTGTGACAATATTGCTGAATACTCTCATAAGTCACCGATTGAAAAAACCCTTGGCCTCCATTATCAATCCAAATTCGCTCAGGTATCTCATTAGATAAGTCCAATTCCACACATACTCTAGCCACTGAAGGTCTGGAAAGTGTAGTTGTGGCAGCATCAACCTTAAGAGGTTTACCAATCGATTTAGCAATGGGGTAGAGAGCCGACTTGAGGAAAACGTGAATAGGGAGTCCTTCAAAAGATACCCATACATGAACAATAGGGAAATCCACGTTGGGGTGAAAGTTAACGGACCATTTTGAGACCCTCATAGTAAACCCGTTGAAAAACCAAATCTATCGTAACCAACATCGAAGGAAGTCCTCTTCCAAATCAAACTTGATTAAGATATTATTAGCATCCAGCAATCCTAATGAGAAATCACCTTTGAAACCAATCAAATCAAAGGACTTTTGCAAGGATTTCATGTTAGGCCTATCCGAATTGAAATTTCCGATCAAAGCAAATTGAAAGGGTCGAGCCAAAAGTTCAATCTCCTTAGACGTAAAGGAAACTGCAGGAACCCCTTTAAATCTAGTAGGCAATTTGGAAGACATAGAAGAAGAATCCACCTCCCTAAAAGATCGATCAATAAAAGAAGAATCATGTTGTGCAAAAGAGAGACTAGATTTGAGGGCGCCGGCAAAAATGAGGCCGGCCGGCCCAGGCGGGGCCGTCGCCGAAAGAGGATCAACAGCCGTGTTGAAGAAGACAGAGAAAGCAACTTTTAATGAATTATAGCTGGAGAAAGCAACTTTTAATATGCAATTATCACTTGAGAATCCAGATCAAGACTATGTTTGATCCCGAAACCATGAATTTCCTTGGATCACAAATTCACGCTGCCCACAAGAAGGAATCAAAGCAACTAATGTAGTTTGATGAGGGCAGCAACCCTTTCTAAGCATCTGTATAAAGAGCTCCAATGCATAAAAATGATACCCATTTCGAGAATACCCACAAATCAAGGCATTTCAAGAAATAGTGTCTCCATCAAGCATAAAATCAAATACATTGTGAGCATGATTCACACAACCCAATTTTTTGCATAAATCAAGAAAAGCAGTACTTACATAGACAAATTCTGGTGCAAATAGATTGATTGTGAAGGGCAGTGAAGTGATCCGCTGAATTCTCCCGCAAACTCAAGGTTCCTTGCGATGGAGAACAATTTGAGAAAACAATTTCCGGTGAATGACCAGCCTTCAATCAAGCTTTCCGGTGGAGAAACAATGCAGAATTTGTTGTGTGTTCAGCAGAGGACCCAACGACAGAGAAACAGAAAGAGAAAGGACTCCACTTTTCAAGCCCAGAAAGGGAATACCAAGCAATTATGTATATTAATTATTATTATATTATAAATATCCTCTTCCACTAATATGTAATTTCTAATTCAATTAATCCAAATATCCTTTGATCTTATGGTAAAATGTTGACTTGTATATGTTGTATATATTTCTATATATACAACATATACACACTCCTTCTTTAATCTTCTCACTTAATTTCATTTAATCTAATTACATTAATTAACATTTCCAAAATTTTAGGGTATAGTTTGGGATATTACAAAGAGAACGTGTGAAGGTTGTCTTAGGGTGATCCTCCAATGCTATAGGAACTTGATAAAAATCTTTTTCAGTCTGCAACATAGTTATATTCATTTTTTGCTCTTCCTCACCACCGAGAGTGGAAGAGATGATCATTGGTTGCATACTGTTACCCCCAACTAAAACATATTTCAAAAATTTTGAGGACTTTTTAAGTTCAACCAAGTTTGGTTGAATCTCTTTCTCATCCTCTTTAGCAATCTAAAGTCCCCTCTCAATAACCTCAGCATTTATGATTAACTTACACTCCTCAATTTCTAAATTAGAAATTTTAGGCTCTACTTCCAAGGTCATGGCCATCTCAAGCTTATCTTCACTATTTTCTTTATAGGGCATGCCATAGATTTTAGAAAGTTGCTTACCTTGTTTCTCATCCTTCAATCTACATGGGAATCAAATTGGTGGCCTATAAGGATTTGGAAGCTCATGCAATTTTGATGAAGTTGATGCTTCCAAATTCTCCTCCTCCTTTGATTGACTTGGTTCCCCTATGTTGGGTTGTTTCTCCTCATCATTTTCTTCTTGATTAGTACCTGCATCAAAGAAATCACAAAATTTGTTATATATCATATGTTCACTCCTCAAAATTGTGATTGTATTGACCTGCTCTAATTGGCTGGGAAATTACATTTTGTGGTGTGCTTGGAGTTGATTTGCCATTTGCCCAACTTGATTTTTCACCTTCTTCAATGATACCTCCAAAGAATCAAACCTTTTATTGCTCCCATCCTGATTTTGTGTGTTAATTTGAATAAAGGCATTCAAATTATCTTCCAATGTGGGTTTCTTAATTTGATCTTGATTTCATGTGCTAATTTGAATAAAGGCTTTCAAATTATCTTCTAATGTGGGTTTGTTAAGGTGTTCTTGATTTGAACATTGTTCTTGAAAGTAAGAACTTCTTTAGTAAGGTTGAAGAAATTATTGAGGTGGAATTTGCTGTTGATTTTTCCAAGAAAAATTTGGGTAGTTTCTCTAACTTGGATTATAAGAATTGGAATATAGGTCTTTTCTACCCCTTGGCTGGAAACTTTCAAAGGCATATTCTTCCTCTTTCCTCTCTTGGTATTGTTGAAAACTAAATGAACACATGGTTGCACTACGTCCGACAATGCCACATGCTGGACATACTTCATGAGTAGGCATAGGCGCTCTTCCTTTTGCATTTAGCATCTTAAGTTAACTTGTTAATTCTGCTAATTTCCATGCCATTTCAGAATTAGCATTCTCATTATAAACTCCCTCGTGCCTTGAAAAATGCAATCTTACAATAAACACTTAGTAAGTCAAAAATGAAACACTCAAAATAATTAAACAATTTAAATAAAAAAAATCAAACTACTAACAACAATTGCCTTCCCTGGCAAAGGTGCCAAAAACTTGTTGTGCTTGACTAATTACTACTACAAGCGACACTAGCAAGTATACGAGATAATTATAGCAATGGTGATTGCCCTAAGGTTGTCTCATAAGGAAGGAATTATTTTGCAATAGTTTGATTAGCAAGAAATTTAAAAATAAGAGTGTGATGTGTTGGAATGGTGAAAAAGCAATTTAAATCTAAAAGTAATATGCGTAATAGTTGTACAAGATTCTTATCCCTAAAAATGTTAAGAATCTTGTTTATGGAAGATGAAGATGAAGGTGATGTTCATGGTCTCTCTCAAGACCAAGAATAAGAAGATGAACTAAGGAATCCCCCCTTTTGAAGATGCTCCCCACGTGTATATGTATATCTCTTCCTTTTGTTTTTCTTTTTAATTTCTTAAGACACAAAGCATGTATTCCAACTCACACACTCCACTTTGTCTCCCACTTATTTCATTATTTAAATTTTCATCCCATCAATTAGGCAACCTTTTTCTTCTAATATTTCTTTTTTTAAAAGATAGCACTTGTTGTCTCTCACTTTATCCACCATTTCATGCAAAATAATTGAAAGAATTCTCACAAGACACGCCCAAGTCATGAGTGACTTGGCCATGTCACTCAATTTCTTATGGACATGGCCAAGCCATGTGACCGTGTCCATGGCTGCCTCAATACCTTCTTCATTTTCCAAGTGGGACACGGGCAAGGCCTTGGTCGTGTCATGTGACACGGCCAGTGGCTTGGCCGTCTCATGAGAGTGTTCTCCACTATTTTCTTTGCTCTTCATATGGGCAAGACCAAGGCCTTGGCTGTGTCTTGTGACATGGCCAACGGCTTGGCCGTGTCTCTTGGGTGTGTTCACTTCTACATTTTCTCCTTGCTTCTCCTTTGCTTTGCTCTTTTGGTGGGACACGGCTAAGGCCTTGGCCGTGTCATGTGATATGACCAGTGGCTTGGCCGTGTCTCTTGCTTGTATCAAGCTCTACCAAATTTTCCTGCCTCTTTCCTTGGATGAGGGACATGGCCAAGCCATGAAGTGTCTTGGTCGTGTCTTATGTTTTTCCGCCTTAATAATCCATCAAATTGAATTAAAGCTCCATCGTTTTGTTCTTCATCTTGGATAAATACTTTAAACAAACTTTAAACACAAATTGAAAGAAAAATCAATCAAAAGCAAATAAAATTATACTAAAAATAAATACGCAAATGATCAAAACAAAAAACTTTTGAACACATTCCCATTAAGTGTGATAACACTAGTGCCATAAATCTATCTAAAAATCCAATTCAATATTCTAGGTCAAAACATATAGATATTAGACACCATTTCTTAAGAGACAATGTCCAAAACTAAAATGTTGTCTTAGAGTTCATTGATACACAAAACTAACTTGCTGATATATTCACTAAACCCTTAAATGAAGAAAGAATGAACTTCATAAAACAACACTTAGGAATGATAGATGGAAGCACAATTTCATAAGCTTAAAATTGCTTGAAAACCTACTTTACTTAATCCAAATTTCAAATTAATATCTATTTATGATCAAACACTTGTATCTTCAAACATCCTTTTCTTCGAAAATTTATAATTTTTGAAAGTTTTTCGATCGGACCAACCATAAGTCTAACCGTACTTATTTAAAAATTCCTAAATTCAATATTTTTGTAAAAGTATGACCATACTCTCTATGGTATGACCAAAATTTTTTAAAATTTTATGACCATTATGCTTAAAAGTTAAATCCTATTCGGTCTTTACATAGTTCGACCATACTTTTCAAAATTTTTAAATTTTACCACCAGACTTGTAAAGTCCGACCGAACTTTCCCTCTAAATTCAAAAATTTTTAGTCGTTGGAACTAAATCAAAACGTGCATATTTTGTCTCCAACACCTATAAATGACTATTTTTTCATCCTAAAACACTATAAATACCCTCTAATATCACTTTTTATATTCCTTTATCAAAATATAAATACTTAAACACTAAAAGCACTCAAACCCTCTTAAAATTGAACTCTCTTCTTCATCTATTTCTCTTAAACTAAACAATGGCTCCTAAAGAACACAAGAAGAAGGCACCAAGAGCTGAGAAATGTAAGAGTGTTACTGCTTCTTCTCTAGAAGAACCTCCTAGAAGAAGCCACAAGATAATATTTAGAGATAAGGAAGAAAGGCAAAGGTATGTAATTCTCAAAGATAAACCCGTAGAACCAAATCGTCTTGTTTAGATCATTTTGTACTTGTTTTTAGTATGATTTTTATGTGTTTTTAGTTAATGTTTTGATTGATTTTTGTTTTAAGTTTGTTTAAAGTGTTTGTTTTAGGTTTAGGTGCAAAAACACCCTTGGAAGATCAAAACAGTGCAAGAAAAGCATGCACCAAGCAAGACATGGCCAAGCCAAATCAAGCTTGGCCGTGTCCCTCAAAGAATGGTGATGGCAGAGCTTGACACGGCCAAGCCACTGACCGTGTCTCATTCAAGGAACAAAACAAAGATCAAAGCAAAGAAAGAGCAAAAATGAAGAAGCAGGAAGAGACACACCCAAGTGACACGGCTAAGCCACTGGCCGTGTCACATGACACGGCCAGCAAGCTTAGCCGTGGCCCATCTTGAGCCAAAGAAGAGAAGGAAAAGAAGCAAACAGAGGTGGACACACTCAATGACATGGCCAAGCCACTGGCCGTGTCACATGACACGGTCAGCAAGCTTGGCCGTGTCCCATTTCATGCCAAAGTCACTTGGAGCAATCAAAAAAGGAAAGAAAAGAGACAGTAGTGGACACACCCACATGACACGGCCAAGCTAGTGGCCGTGTCACATGACACGGACACAAGCTTGGCCATGTCACCCCTTGAGACCAAAAGAAAAGAAAGAAAAAGAAAGAAAAAAAAAGGGCAGTGAAGGACACGGCCAGATGACTTGGCCGTGTCCCAAAGGAAAATAAGAGACACGGCCAAGCCACTCTTGGCTTGGCCGTGTCACACCTAAAACATTTGATTTCTTTTGCATGAAGTGGGGGACAAAGTGGGAGATAATGCCTTGTGCTTGCCAAAAGAAATGCTAAACAAAGAAATAGTGGGGAACAAAGTGAAGTGGTGTGAGTTGGAAGGCATGGGTGTGTATTTTGAATGAATTAAAAGGAGAAGAAGAGGGAAATTGGAGGGAGTTCTAGTTCTTGGTTCTTGGAGCCAAATTTCTGCTACACATTTGGGAGAGGGAGAGAGTGACACTCTCCCTTGTCCCTTCATCTTCATCTCTGTTTCTTCCATTGATAAGATCTTTGAGGTTCTTTGTTATAAATTGGGTTAACAAGCTCTTGAAGGTTGAAGAAGCTTCATTGAAAGGTTTGGTGACTTGAGAAAGCTCCATTCCATCTTCCAAAGGCAAAATCAATTGAAGAGTTGGTGACTTGAGAAAGCTCCATCCAAAGGTTTGGTGACTTGAGAAAGCTCCATTCCATATTGCAAAGGGAAATCAACCATTGAAGAGGGCTTGAGTTCTTCATCATACATCAAGTGGAGCTAGGAGGAAGAATAGTAATAGTACTCTTGGCATCTTCACAAGGGGTTTTTCTATTCTCTTTTAATTCATTTCTTATTGTTGTTGTTATATTAAGAGAATTGATATTGCAATGGACAATTTGTATTTGTTTTATATTGAGTTGAATGTTTGTTCTAAATTGATGATGTTGAGCTAAATACCCATGTCTAAGGTTTGTAGTATATTTGATTGAATGTCTTGATTTGATATTTCCATTGATATTCCTTGTTGATTGGTTGATTGTATTGAATTAAATGCTAGGTTGATAGATTAGCTACCTATTGATCTTTGAATATTGGATGACAGACTGAGAGGTGAAATCCGATATCGAAACTATATAATCGACCACCCTATGAATGAATTAGAAATATAAGTTCTAGGGTTTCATTAATTTGATAATGTGAAATAATTGGTTATTGCTAATTCATGAATGTGAGAACTAATGGATTGGTAATTGAATAATTAACCTTAAGGAACAAATTAATTACAAGGTTATGTTAATGGATAATTGAGAATTGAGCTTTGATTAAATGGACCTATACCCCTGGGCACCTTCCCAAGAATCGATTTGATCTTGTATCACATTCACATATCAACCCTACGCACGTTAATCTTAGGTTTAAATTATTTTCGCACCATTCCAACACAACAAAATTCCGCATTTAAATACTTGTCAACCAAGCTATTACGAACCACACCTTCTTGGGGAAATGACCTTGGGGTGATCACCTTTGCTAAAGCTACCTCATATACTTGAGAGTGACGCTTGTAGTAGTACTTAATCCGAGCACAACAAAGTTTTTAGTGCCGCTGCTGGGGAAGGCTGTTTAAGTAGTGATAGTTTGATTTTTTTTATTTAATTGTTTGTTTGTTTTTCTTTGAATTGTTTGTTTGTTTTGTTTGATTTTCTTTTAATTTAATTGTTTGTTGTTTTCTTTAAGTTGCTAAGTACCTTTTGTAAATATGCAGTTTTCAAGGTACGTAGGGGTTTATGATGATAACCCTGACTCTGAAATGGCATGGCAATTAGCAGAATTAACGAACCAACTTAAGATGCTAAATGCAAGAGGAAGAACACCTATACCTACTCGTGAAGTATGTTCAGCATGTGGCATTGCAGGACATAGCGCAAACATGTGTTCATTTGGTTATGGACAATACCAAGAGAGGCAAGAGGAAGAATATGCCTATGAAAGTTTCCAGCAAATGGGTGGAAATGACCCATATCCCAGACCTTATAATTCAAGTTGGGGAAGCCACCCAAACTTTTCTTGGGAAAATCAACAGCAAATTCCACCTCAAAATTTTTTTCAACCTTACCAAAGAAATCCTTACTCTCAAGAACAATATTCAAATCAAGATCACCTTAAGAATCCCGCATTGGAGGATAGTTTGAATGCCTTCATTCAAACTAGCGCACAAAATCAAGATCACCTTAAGAAACCCACATTGGAGGATAGTTTGAATGCCTTCATTCAAACTAGCGCACAAAATAAATATCGACTTAAGGAACCCACTTTGGAAGATAGTTTGAATGCCTTCATTCAAATTAGTGCACAAAATCAGGATCAATGTAAGAAATCCACAGTGGAAGATGATTTGAATGCTTACCTTCAAATTAGCACACAAAATCAGGAAGGGAGCAATGAGAGGTTTGATTCTTTGGAAGAATCATTGAAGAGGGTGGAATCTCAAGTTGGGCAACTGGCACATCAACTCCAAGCACACCAAAAGGAGGAATTTCCTAGCCAATTGGAGCAAGTCAAGGTAATCACAAATTTGACAAGTGAACAGGTGATGTATAACAATTTTTGTGATTCCTTTGATGCAGGGACTAATCAAGAAGACAATGTTGAGAAAATGCTGCCCAACATGGAGAAACCAAGTCAATCAAAGGAGGAGGAGAATTTGGACTCATCAACTTCATCACATTTGTATGAACCTCCGAATCCTTTACAACCAATTCCATTCCCAAGTAGGCTGAAAGAAGAGGAGCAAGGTAAGCAACTTTCTAACATCTATGATATGCACTCCCAAGGAGAAAGTGGAAATAAGCTTGAGATGGGTATGCCTTTAGAAGAAAAACATGAAATGCCCAATTTAGAACTTGAGGAGTGTAAGCTAGTTTTAGATGTTGAGGTTGTTGAGAGGGGACTTGACATTGTTAAAGTGGATGAAGAAGTGATTCAACCAAACTTGGTTGAACTTAAAGAGTTCCCAAAAATCATCTCCTCTAGTCTTGGTGGTGAAGAAGAGCATACAATGGATAGAACCATGCTGCACAATGAAATAGGATTTTACAACGTTCCTATAGAACTAGAGGATCACCCCGAGGCAACCTTCCCATGTCCCTTTGAGACATGTTCTCTTCAAAGAATACTATTTAGGGGCTGCCGTACATCGGGTACATTTCAAAGTTACATGTTGTTCATCCTCTCAGTCATGGGCTCCAAATGCATTATGGGTGGAAGGAGCCCTACACACCGTATAAGGGAACGATGGAAATCATGTTTCATCTAAACCCTCTCTGTAGTATGCATGCTCACATTGAGGACAATGTGAATCTTTAAGTGTGGGGTGCATTTTGTGTTTTGTGTTTTTACTTTTAATTGCATTTTGTGTTTTTACTTTTAACTTGTTTTTGTTTAAGTTTAGTTAATGTTTTTAATGTTTTTCTTTGAATAAATGAATTTTAGAAAGTTCAATTGTTATAAAATTGTTGATAGATGACCTTTGAATTTTTGAAGCATGAATTGGAGAATTGAGTAGAATTGGTGCTTATTGTCAATTTTGTTGGTTTTTCCTTGCATTGCCTTTAACCTAGTGAGGAATTGAGCCATCAACTTATCATTATTATTATGGGTGAACATCCTTGATTGATGATTTGCTAGAACTTGCTTTGAAATGCATTTTAAGATTGCATAAAAATTTCAATTTGGCATCAAGATGATTAAGGCAATTAGGTGAACCCACTTTGGCTTAAAAAGACCAACCCTATATTCAACCATAGTTAGCCAATTTTGAGCCTATTTTAGTTTTCCTTTCCTTTCTTTTTCACCACACCATTAGCTTGAACCTTGTTGTGTTAACTCTTACCCTTTCATTAGGTCAAGAGCATTTTAAGAGCATTTATGACCGAGTGTTGTGTTGAATTAAGTGTGGGGTTAAAATTAGTAGGTTTAAGATTGCAAAGCAAAATGATAAAAAGAAAAAAAAAAGAGAAAAAGAGAAAAATAAAAAATATATATATATATAATAATAAGAATAATTATGGTTCTTGTTGAAAGGGTTGGAATATATCATTGCAATATTTAATAAGTGAGTTCCCTTGAAAAGCTCTTTAATGTCAAGGGATAGATGAAGGAAGGTGTTTGGGATTGTTGGGTTATGTATATGCTCGGGTACTTCATTCTTAAAGTGCTCTTGAAATTAATGATTAAGCTCACATTTCCTAAATGTCATGCCTTTACCTTAGCCCCATTATAACCCAATAAAGACCTTTTGATTGATGCTTGATTGTTATTTTGTGGTGGAGATTTGATTGATAAGCAAGCCTATGGTAATAATCTTTCATTGATTGTTATGAGTGTAAACACCACCATGATCAAGCACTTGTAAGAGTTGGTGAGGGAGCGACAACATAGGTTATGCATGGAAAACCACTTAATTGCATAAGTTTTGATTTTGTTTGATTCGATATTGATTGCAGATTTAGGTATAGGGAACTCTTGATGCATCTTTATAACTCTTGAACTTAATAGTAA
Organism: Garcia nutans; assembly: GCA_947685225.1. Classification (NCBI taxonomy): domain Eukaryota; kingdom Viridiplantae; phylum Streptophyta; class Magnoliopsida; order Malpighiales; family Euphorbiaceae; genus Garcia; species Garcia nutans. Next base: position 20,125,531 of record CANTUV010000007.1, on the reverse strand, counting down.
TCATCCTCAGGATAAGCCTTATTCAAATCCCAGTAATCCATACCCTTCCATCTTTCTTACGGGCAGGAACTACATTAGCTAAAAAAGTATGGTAGGTAATTGGCTCAATAAATATGTTATCAAGCAACTTATCAACTCTTCCTTAGTCTGAAGTAACCACTCTGGCTTAAGTCTATGCAATTTTTGCTTGATTGATTTAACATGATCATAAGTCGATATCTTATGTACTGTAATATTATCAGTCATATCACTCGGTTCCCAAGTGAAGCAATCTTTAAATTCTTGCAACAAGTTCACTAGCCCCTATCTATCATGACATGTTGATGCAATAAATGTTTTTTTTATGTTTGTCTTCATTGCCAAGATTTATTATTTCTTTTTTCGATGTTTTGGAGGATAGATTAAGAGAAATAGGATGTAACACCCTTATATCCTATACACATACAATACATACACCTCATATATGTAAAGTACATATAAAGAATACAAGAATGCCATAGTAATTAACTGTAAAAATCTTATACTCTTGATACAAAAAAAAATAATTACATCTTTAAAAGACTAATTGTTAATAAAAGTGTGGTTTAAATTTGAAAACCAAAAATAACTATATCTATATTTAATTTATAGATATATAAAGCAAAACTTTTAGATGGTAATAATTATTAATAGTTTAATATCTCTAATATTTTAACTAGAAAACCATATAGAAAAAGTAAAATACCCCATCCCATTTGTTATGAAAATCAATAAAAAAAATAGGCATTTGTATGTATTTGTGAGAAAAAGCTTAAAAGCTTTAATAAGAATTGTTTGGGTAAATAATTATGAGTTTTGGGTTTTGAGTTTGAGTGTTATAAACATTTTGTATAATTTTCCTTCTTATTAAAAGATCTGCAGCAACCCACGGACATAGGTAATATTATACTAGACCAAATTAAATTTATGTGTTTATAATACTAAACCAAATTAAATTTATGTGTTTATAATTTTCATTCTTATTCTATAATCTCACCAATCTTATTTATTGAAAATACAAAATCGCACAACTTTTCTTAACAACTAGTATCAGATCTTTGGTTGTGAATTTTGTCAATTTTCTAGTTAGAAATTTTGTTGGTCGAGCTCATTGACAATGATGTTCTAATACACGACGATTTAGTAAAATAATAAAAAATGATTAAGAAAATATCATTTTTGAATGGGAGTGATGGCTATAGAAGAAGGAATGGTAAAGATTGAAAAGTTTGATGGTGCTGACTTTGAATTTTGAAAAATACAGATAGAGGATTATCTGTACTAGAAAAAAAATGCATCAACCTCTCTTGGGAAGTAAACCAGAGGGCATGAAGGATGAAGATTAGGCTCTTCTTAATAGATAAGCCCTTAGAGTTATTCGATTATCACCATCTCACAATGTTGCTTTCAATATAGCAAAGGAAAAGACCACAACAGGTCTTATAGCGGCTCTCTCTAGTATGTATGAAAAACCATTAGCCTTAAATAAAGTTCATTTGATGAGGCAATTGGTCAATTCGTGAATGACAAAAGGTACATAGGTGGCTCAGCATTTTAATGATCTCAACACAGTCACAACCCAATTGAGTTCAGTGGAAATTGAATTTAAAGATAAAGGTCAAGAATTGATTATCATATAATCTCTACCAGATAGTTAGAATGCTACTATCACAGCTGTCAATAGTTCGTCAGGCAATGGTAAATTGAAGTTTAACGATGTTCGTGATCTGGTATTGAGTGAAGAAATTCGAAGGAGAGAATCGGGTAAAGCATCAACCTCCTCAGCTTTGCTCATAGCATCAAGAGGAGAACCTTTGATAGAAATTCAAATCATAGCATATCAAAATCTAGAAAAGGAAAATCTAGGTTTGGAAAAAAGGACATGAATTGCTATAATTGCGGTAAGAAGGGTCATTACAAAAGAGATTGTAGAGTACCGAAGAAAGATGTTAGTATGTAGGAATCTACAAATGTAACTGAGGAGGCTGGTGATGCTATAATTCTAAGCATCAATAGTTCGATTGAATCCTGGATTTTGGATTCAGGGGCATCTTTCCAATCACCTCTATGTTAAGAAATTGTGGAGAATTATGTCAGTGGTGATTTCGAAAAGGTTCATCTAGCCGACGATGAAACATTTTAAGATCATAGGAAAGGGAGATTAATATTAAGCTAACTAATCGAACCATGTGGAAGCTGTAAGGAGTGAGACATATTCCTAGTCTTAAAAGGAATTTGATCTCTATAGGACAGCTTTATAGTGAAGGTTATAGTATAATCTTTTTAGGCTATGAATGGAAGATTACCAAAGGAGCATTCATTATTACTAGTGCGAAGAAGAATGGTACTCTCTATGAAACATCAAATTTAGAGAATATCATTACATTAATAGATGCTGATGGAAAATCAGACCTATGGAATGAAAGGATTGGCCATATGAGTAAGAAAGGAATGAAGACACATTTTTCAAAAGGAAAGTTACCAAATCTATAGGGTGTAGACATCGGCTTATATGAGGATTATACCTTCGACAAACAAAAGAAAGTCAGCTTCTCAATATTTGGCATGACACCCAAGTAAAAAAGTTAGAATTTGTTCATACACATGTATGGGGAGCATCTCCAGTTCAATCTCTTGTAGTCTTCCTATATTATCTCACCTTCATTAATGATTCTAAAAGGAAGATGTGGATTTTTTTTTTAAATAAGAAATCAAAAGTCTTTGATACTTTTAGAAAATGGAAAGCCATGGTAGAAAATGAAAATTGGTTTGAAAGTCAAAGGTTTGAGGCCTGATAATGGAGGAGAATATAATGATCATAGATTTAGAGGATTTTGTGCTAATAATGGGATCAAGATGGAGAAAACAGTTCCCATGATGCCACAATAAAATTGTGTAGCAGAGCGCATGAACATATGTAGACCCTTAATTTTGGCATTGAATAAGTTTAATCCCAATTAAAAGAGTCAAGTCAAATCTCATCCAATTTTTAAGCTTGAATTAGGTCTGGTCCAATTTTAAAAGCTTGATTAACATTTGGGTCCAATTAAATTCCCAAGCCCACTTTGGTCCGATTTAAAAAGGGGTAAAGCGATGAATGAGCTACCCAATTTAACATGAGTACTCATGTCGAATTGGCCAGGGCCAATTTGACATGGGCATTGCTCATGTCCAATTGGCTAAGCCAATTATATATGAGTTCTTAATTTCGGCTGGATTCACTCCCAATTGTGTTTAAGGTTAGATACATTCATATAAACAAGGGTTTTTTAATGGGATTAAAACTTTTAATTAGGTTTAGCCTTTTACAAAACCCTAATTAAAATATTATAAAAGGAGGCAGCTAGAAGAAATTAAGGATTAGCCACAATTATTAATTAGCAAGGCAAAAAAGAGGGATGATAAAAATAAATTAGCAAAAAAGAGGGATGATAAAAATAAATTAACATTCAAAAAATAAAAATAGAAAGCAATAAAATTCAAAAGACACAGAAGGCAATTAAGCAAAAGAAGGAAATAGCTAAACAACAACAATCTTTGGATTGTTTAACTAGGCCAATACCTTAGTTGATCCAATAAGCCGTAGCAGCAACTTTCTATGAAAATAGTTACAATGTTTAGGGGCAAGGTTTAGTTCAACGACATTGTTTTGGTGGAGCAAAAAATGTTGGTATGTTGTTCACAAACTTAGTATATTTTATTTAATCAATCATCTCATTATTTAACTTTATAAAACATATTAGTCGTTGTTACTTGTTATAAACCTTAGTATTGTGATCTAAGACCCTAATTGCATGTTTTAATTTTAACTTTGCATGAACAAACCCTAATTGTGTATGTTTTAATCCCAATTATATTCTCAAACCCTAATTGTGCATATTTTAATCCAAAATATACTCTCAAACCCTAGTTCTAAGATTGAAACCCTAAATTGCATGATTAAACCTTAATTTTTAGGATTAAACCCGAGTTTTTGCATATTTCAACCCTAGTTTTAGGATTGAATCCTAATTTTGCATGTTTAAACCCTAATTACATAAACTGCCCCTAATTAGATGTTAAACCTTAGTTTTATTAATTAAAATTTCAATTTTATGATTATTTGATGATTAATCATAGTTTAAGTCAATTATTACTTATGAATGAATTAATTGCATTTATTATTATTTAGATTTTGAAGAAAGTGTAAAAGGCATGTTTCATATTATGGGTCCCTTATTTGTTTTGCTTATGTAATTTAATTTATTTTATGAACTTTGGAACAATTGTAAGGGACACGTTTTTACCTTTTGGTGGGAGTCTAATTTTATTTAATTTTGTATGGATATTTAGACAATTGTAAAGGCATGTTTCCATCTTGTATGGGTGCCTCTTTTGTTTGGTTATTTACTTTTATAATGTGATGAATGTTTATATATTTTAATTGTATGTAACATGAATAATATTATAATAATGTAAGAATTCAATAATATTTAAACATGAAAAGGAGGTCAGTTTCAATGAACCGAGCGCTATGGGAGTGCTGGGTCATTCTCACCTTCCCCATGTGTACCTAACTTTTGGTTTATCCCGATAGCAACTCTAATTCTCTAGGCTTAAGCTCGTATTCTCTAAGGCCCAGAACCTAATAGTGTCGAAGTCGCAAGAACTATTTCATTAGGAGTGGGGGAGAAAATCCCCGCTCACAGTGGCGACTCCACTAGGGATAAGGAAAGTTGATTATGTTGGACTTTATATTATTTTATTCTTTATTATTATGATATTATTCATTGCATCATTTAGATTTGCATTGTGTGTGAGTTAGGATGCCTTTTTTGGAAACTGTGTTATATGCATGTAAGTGATACCATACTTTCACTCAAGGTATAGAGATCGAGCACTGTATAACCACTCATAGACTTGTACCTTTTGGTATATACTTACTATAGGGACCTGCACCTTTTTTTATCCTAAAGACTAAAAGCTCATGAAGTTGGCATAGTAACTTTCCTTAACTTTACCCTAATTGCTCGTTGTTTGACTATGATTAACATGTTTTGGCCCAAGTCATGGTCCATTTGGTTTGTCTTTTTCTAATATGACCTAATTATAGTGTAAGCCTAAAATTATTTTCTTTTAAGGCCAAATCCAAAATCATTTCCAAAGCTTTTTCAAAATGGGCATAAAACTATTTTTCCAACAAACATGGGTCAAAAATTATTTTCTACCTTATGGCCTAAATATGAAGCCCAAAATTGATAAACCATTTTGCAATGGGCTTTATTTTCTAAAGATGGGTCCAAAACCATTTTTCAAATTATAGACTAAAAATCATTTTTCTAACTTTCAATGGGCTTTTAATTGGTTGGGTCAATTAGGCAATGTTAAAATCAATTGTGGGCCTAATTTGTATAAAGACTTGTTAGTTGTGGTCTTATTTAAGCCATGAATCATTAGTTATTAGTTGCTTTTCCAAATAAGAAGTCCATTTATAATAATCTACTAATTTGGTTTTAATCCATAATATAGTAGAAATACTACTTTAGTGGACCCAAAGGATTAAGGCTTAATTAATGAGAATTATCATAGACTGACTTCTATATTTGAAAATACAACCATCGGTTATTTCGTTCGAAAATAAAAATATCCCCCGCTGATGTTTTTGTTGATAATAACACTTGAGGAAAGACACTCGCAACTCGTGTGTGGAAGTTATAAGGTAGGAAGGAGCGACCTAACTTTATATGTTTGTTTGTTTGCTATACATGCATACATGTATACATACATTGCATTGATCCTTTCTGGCTCACAAACCTGAAGTTTAGCAATTCAAGGGCTTACGACTGTGGTAACTCAATTTTTTACAATATTGATGTATAAACTACTATATATAATTTATATTATTTAATATATAAAATTAAAAAAATAATTGAATTTAGTTGGATTATATCATAAATTTAAAAAAAATTTAAACCAAGCCTTTTTTTATCGGATAAGCCAAAATTTTTTTAAAAAATATTTTGTTCTGTCTACCCATTTTGATATGGATATGAGTGGCTTGTTAATTGCTATATCAAAATTACTTAATATTTGTGGCCTAATATAAATGTGATTCCGCCAAATTTTTGTTCTTTAGTGTTGTAGTAAACTCATTTTTCACACAAAAAATATTACAACAAATTAAGTAAAGTCATGAATAAAAGATAAAAATTAAAATAATAGTATAATGTTTCCAACATTCTAAATACATAAACTCCAAATACAAAAGACAAATTATAAATAACAAGAAAAAAAGTGTATGTCAGATTTTTTTTTGCGAAGTAGCAAGCATGCTGCTACAAAAACACAAAAAAAGGGAATATTAAAGACTTGGAAAAATGTAAACATAGAAAATGAAAAATTTCTTCCACTATAAATAGAGGAAGGAATAGAGACAAGGGGTAGATACAAAAAAAGATAGAGAAAAATTTCACAAAAAAAAAAAAAAAAACACAAAAGGAGCAAGGTACTAAAAAAAGAATAAATTTTGAGGTATTTCCTGGTAGAGCAGCAGTGGCAGCAACAACAACAACAGTAGCAGCAGCAGCAGCAGCAACAGTAGTAGTAGTCACACAAATAAACACATTAGATACAAATATAAATTTAGGTTCAAAAATCCTTAAATATAACAATGACTATTAGAGAAATAAAGAAGCAGTAGGAATAAGTCTATATAAATGAAAAAAAATAGAGAGTTGATAAAAAATATAACAAAAAGTAGTGTTGAGTGAAATTAAGGATAAAAATTTTAGAGTTATTTCTTGCGAGAGGAAATTATAAAACCATTAAATTTTTATTAAGCATAGGGAGTGCACTTCAAAAAAATTTTGGAAAAACCAAGATAATTAGCTAAAAAGTTCAACTATTTTTAACAACTAAAGAACATATAAACACCATATATCCTATTTTCGCTGCAATTTAAGCATCAAACTTTCTTTTGCTACAATTATGGTTATGAATTAATAATTTCAAAAAATGTAATCAAGTAGTGATTACATATATGAAGTCGACGACTCATAAAAAAATGTAGACAAACACATTTCATTCAGTTTTAGCAGTAGCTTAAATGCAGAATTTTATGCTCAAATAGTCACAAATTTAGCACAACAGTATCATATACAAAAACAATTGTTGAAAAAGCAGTAAAAAGGGGATATAAATCAAAAAATGAATATACGATTAAAGTCCCAAAAAAAATTAAGATAACAATAACAATAACAATAACAATAACAATAATAATGATAATAATATTAGTGAAATTAATAAAGAAACCAATCCCCAAAAAAATTAAAGAGAAAAGGGGATGACACAACAAAATGGTTTTAATATTTTCACAAGGAAATAAATGACATGCATTAAGGGAATCATATTTTTTTAGGCAAAATAGAACGAATAACGAAAAATAATGTTATGTCAAAAGAAAAAAAAAGAGACCTAACAAATATATATGCATACAAAAGAAAAAAACTAAAAAAAAAAAAAATAAGAATATGAAATTTTTACCTTAAATATGTGTTTGGCAAAACACAATGTTGGAACACGTGCAGTGATTGTTGTAGGAAGAGTAAAAAAATAATCAATTCAAAAATTGATGGTTTATTTTCTGAGAATTTTTTTAGAGGATGAGATAAGAAAGTAGAGAACGACACAAATGAGAGAGAATGTGAAAAATGAGTATTTATATCAAGTGGGATTTTAGGGTTATTGACTTAGCTTAAAACAGTGGAGTCTTGAATGATTTTTTTTTTTTTTACTTTTTAAACCTAGCATCAGTTACTGGAAGAAAAACATTGGACATTTTCTTATGTTGAAAGGGCCCAAAACATGGCCCTCCTATATTTTATTTTTATTGTATTTTTTAAAAAATGTTTTCTTTTTATCATATTAGCCATTTAGCCACTTTTTCCTCTCTTTTACTAGGGTGAAAATAAAATCAACACACATAATTGAAATAATTATTTATTAAAATTTTTAAATAGTACAACCATTTAATAAATAAATAAAATAATAATAAAATAGAAAGCCCATTATGTAATATCTTATTATTCATTTCATGATTAATCTAAAGACTTTTTTAACACATTATTTACTTAGTCACTTACTTGGGTATAATATAAATATCACACTAAAACCAAAGATAGAAATTATCTAGAATTTATATATGAAAAAAAAGATATACGCAAATAGGATAACATCAATTGAATAAATCCAATAATCATATCCGTAAAATAGACACGACAATAACAATAATAATGATGATAATAATAATATTTGAACTACGGAGACTATTTTGTCAACCGAATACGTAGGCATTCGAAATCAATTTTTGAATTCAAGTTCACTTTAATTAAAAAAAATACCATTTTCTAAAAATATACATAAAAATGTATTTAATGAAAATGTAAAATTATAACAGTTGTGTCTAGGGAGTTGACATAATTAAAAATACTAATAATAAGTTAAAAAAATATCAATACATCTAATCGCATAAAATTATTATATTCAGGTAGTGGATATAATGATTAAATCATTAATTAATATATACAATATATGCCCATAAGGGTAATAAAATAAAAAAATTTAATAAAAAAATATTTTTTTTACAGATAGTGGATACATACAAAATAACAAAATATAAGAATAATTAATTAAAAGAAATATAATTAGAATTTATATTTAGATAGTGGATATAACTCCTCATGACAATAATAAATAATAAATAATAAAATATCTCGATAATTATAGTATCAATTTAGGTGTTGTAGGGTGCTTTTCCTTCCCTATGCATAATCAACCCCTCGATCCTCATATCTTAAAACACAGACCATTAATAGGTGTCCAATCAAATCATATATTTGATTGGTGGTGACTCCTAATACACATGTAAAATAATAACAACTAAACATAAGCCGACCAAAAAGTGATACCAAACTTATAATCTGCCGGCTTCTTTATTGCCTCATGTGTGACAACTAGTGACTCTACTGGGGATGAGCTGTAAGTTGCTAAATAGAGGGATTAAGCTATTCATATTATTGTGATGTTTATATTTTATTTATATTTTGTGTTTTAAAATTTATTAATTATTATTTCTCTACCTTTAAAAGGAAAATATTACATTCAACTAATAAGTCTCTCATCACACATGCACTTAAAGGTGAAGAAGTGACCTATTACCCTAATAAGTATTGTATGAGAATGAATTAGGAATGCCTCTGTGGAAGACCCGATAAGGCTTCCAAAAAATTCTTGCCCAGACTCTGTCTTTTAACCAGGTATTGGCTGAAAGAACCCACTAGTCTAGGTTATGGGCAATAGTGGGATGACTCATAGTCTGGGAACCTCAAAACCATAGTGAAATAAGGTGGGTATGTATCTTAGAAATATAACTTAATCCCATCAATTCACACATTGAAATAACTTGCCCTAAACCATTCTAAACACATTTAGGATTAATTAACAAAATAATATATGTTCGAGCTCTCCTATCTGCTCGTTATTTTTTAAAGTCATGATGTACTCTTTTTTAACTACTCTCCTTTCATTCATTGACGCATATACATGACATGTCATACATGCAAAATTACACAGTATTGAACAAAAGGCGCTGAGTCATGGCGTACGAAAAATCCCCTACCAATTGAGCGAGTGACTAAGCTCTTGCCTTCAAATCTAGCCATGAAAATGGTGAAAAAAGTAGTCTATGAAGGGGACATCAAAATGATCAAAAGATTTCAAACAATGTTATTAGGAAAATATGGGCTACATGACATGCCTATTAAATTTCTTGACTAACACCCAGAGTTTCCTTTCCTGAACTGTTTCTATGTGACCGCGGAAGATTTTAGAACCTTCCTAAGAGAAGATTATGTCTTTTATTGTACTTGGCAAAGGTGTACATGATGGGGATATTGCTAGATCAAGCATGGTTATTAGAATGCTTTGAGAATTGGGAGTTTGAGCTCAAACATCATTCTTGCTTTTTAAGATGGCTAATTTCATTCATGGATCTTGATCAATGGCTCCTAACTATACCAGAAGAGAGTTTGAAGAACTATTGTCTGGCCATATTCAAGATTTGAAGGTAATATAGTTAGGGCAAACAAGTTAAATTAGTCTATAAAAACATATTTGAGCAGAGATAACAGAGGTCTTTGAGGAAAATCCTTTAGTGGAACCCTATAAAATTGGGTCTGATTGGTATACAGTTAAAGACATTCTTTGTGAAGCCAATCAAGTGTAAGTTGCAAAGTACCTTTGGGTCTCTTGACTCTCGAGGCATACCACTTTGATGGAAGGTTAAAATGGGATTTGAACAATTTACCCCTGGGTGCCATCCTATATTACAAGACAGTTGTTGTTGACCATTATAATGGGCCAGTTCAATTGTTCATTTTAGAAGATGAAGATGAAGGGGAGGAAGAAGAAATATATTATGATGATGAAGATCTAGGGGACAAGAATGAGTTGTTAGAAGAATAACCCATGCCAGTTGTTGAAGTGTTGAAAGAGCCATCGCATCATGAGGAAGAGGCCACAAATGAGGAACAACCACCAGAAGATGAAGAGTCCATAGAAGAGCCACTCCCAAATGACCAAGAAGCATAATAGAGACCCCAAATTATAATGCGATAAAGGACGAAGGATGGAAGAAAGCTTAGGAGGCACATAAAATTAGAAAAATGAAAATGTTTCTTTTGTATTGATTTTGGAAAAAGCGATCAATGAAATTATGATAATTTAGAGTGATTAAAAGATGATATCTTGATCAGATGTGCACTTGAGTCTTATAGTATTTAGATTGTGAGACATAAGAGTATGTCCTTTGTCTTGTAAACTTTCTTCATGATTAATGATAAACTGCCCTTTGGATAAATATTGCGTAATTTTTCACTTGATGAAATTGTCATTTTGCATCATATATCATTGCAATTTTGCATTATATAATATTCTGGCATTTGTTATAAATATATTTGTGACTGATAAAATATTTTGTTGTCTCTTTTATATTAGATACCACTTCATACTATTGTGGCCATTTTACATGAATCCCCATAATAGGATTGTAATAGATACATTTGAGATGGAAGTTGTATCACATTTAGAAGTAAAACAAAGAGAAGAGGGAGATTATGTCCAGATGAGGGTTTTACTTTAGCTTCACACATCAGAGCATATAGACTTTCAGTTCAGATGAAGGAAGTCTAGGATAATTTGAGGCCACAATAAATAATTCAGTTCAATGAACAGTTTGGTTAGATTGCATACCTGATGTATGTCCCGATGTTCTTACCAATGCTGAAAGCCATGCACAATTATTGTGATCCATGTTTTCGATGCTTCACCATTGTACAATTGGACTTGACCCCTACTATAGAATAATACCGCTTCATGGCCAACATATTAGAGAAGAGTGAAATCAAAACATATGTGCATGATAGGAGGTAAGTTGGAAGAAGACAATTATCTAAGATCATGGGTATGAAAGCAAAGACTATAGTGGAAAAGGAGAGTCCACAATCTAATGGTTTTTGAGTAGAGCCTTTGTTAGAATTTGTGAAGAGCAATCTCCATCAAAAAGAAGGGTTTCAAGTTTTTATATTACTTATATATGGAATGGTCTTATTCCCAAAGGAATTGAACTGTGTAGATTCCAAGGTCATTACCTTCTTCACTAGTGTAATAAAAGGAATAGATTTGATAATTAGTATGCTAGTAGAAATAATAAGATCATTAAACTATAGCAGATGACAAGAAAATGGGCAATTTATAGGTGTGCTACTCTTTTAAGTATATGGGTCGTGACTCACTTTAAATGCCCCATTCTTTTTAGTTTAATATAATTGAGTATAAGCCAGGATACAATGTAACAAATAATCACATTGTGAAATTTGGATCAACATAATGGCCTAAAATAAATCCCAATAAGAAGCAATGATTGAGATTTCTACAACAAATAAAAGAAGAAGATGTGTCTTAGTTGGCTTTCTGGAAAGATAGAAAGTCATTAATATTCAGTTGTGGGGGTCTCACATGGGTGCCTCTAGTAGGAATATAGGGAGTTACGACATATGAACCTACAATGGTAAGAAGACAACTTGGGTCACTTAAATTCATTTCTCAAACAGTAGGATTAAACCTTATGGAGTTTGATTATGGGGATGAAGGGACATCTGCTAAGCTTGGCATGATCTTCGATGCATGGCAGACTATGAGAAAGATATGACTTGGAATTTACAGGGATTTAGTGACTCAAGGTTATTTAGAATGCCAATAAAAATGAGTAAAAGGATTTATCCCTCCAATAGTGAAGATGTCTAAAGGACCCTTTACATCAAGTGAACATGTTCCTGTTACTGCACCCGTCAATAAAAAAACATCTTCCACAGATAATATAGACATAGCTTATTAGATTTAGGAGATATATAGGCCAAAAAAGGGCTTTTGAACTACGCAAAGAAAATGAAAAGCTTAAAGTGGAAATAGAAAAAGTCCAAAAATAGTAGTCCAACACAATGAAATGGAAGACAACAATCATAGAAGTCAAAGGAAAAGCATTCGAACTGGAGCAAGAAAATAACAAGCTAAAGGAGGAAATGTGCAGGCTCCAAGGGCTGGTAAAGGGATATAAGGAAAGGAAAGAAAGCATGAAAAGTGAAATAGAAGCTCTGGTCAAGGAATCATATGAACAACAAACTAATATCCAAAATTTTGGTATGAAAAATCTAAGCATAACAAGACTAATTAGATCAACTGACAGCTTCCATGTAGTAAATCTTAGTAAAAAAAAATGATTTGATAGCCCTCATAAGAGCGTATAAGGAAGATTGTATTTTTTACCATAATAACTTCATAAGAATATGTACACAGTCTGACAACCTCACAAAAAGTTAAGGACACTAGCTAAATAAGCAAACAACATCGCTTAAGAGGTGAACCGTATGAGGATGATTTAAATGCTAGTGGGGGTGCATGGACAAGAGCTCTATGATCTACAGGAAAAGATGTATCGAGAGCTTTCCTATTACGGACGGTTCAAATGAGGGTCATAAGAGTTAGTAAGATTTGATTCCTTTTGTAATTTGATAAGCAAACTATCTATTTATTATTATTATTATTGAAATATAATTAATTATTCATGTTATTTATTTATTTATCATTTATTTATCCCTTTTTCTTCCATTTAAAATAAAACAACACATGAGTTTGCATGATTGCCGCATCATGATTTCATACAAATGAAAAATAGTGAATAAAAATGTTTTATAGTGTAAAATAAATATACCATCAGGAATAACAACATAGATTGAATTTTGAAAAACAAATATAACTTAACTCACCATTACGAGACTCGGTCAAAGACTAAGCTCATGGAGGACCAAGCCCAAGAAGAAATGAGATGAGATATCGACCAAATCAAAGATAGGTTAGATAAAGTTTCAGAAATAGGGAATCAATTGGCATAACTCATAGAGTTACTCAAAGGCAAGAACACCATAGAAACCATGCCTGATCCCTCAGGATCAGGAACACTAATAGCTCATCCCTTTAAAGGTGATGTAGGGGATCCGACATATTCATCAGGTTTTATCCACCATACAGGCTAGAGGAAGGGGGACTAAGTAATAATATACATCCAGTTGAAAATATCTACACTTCTCAACTTCATCAAGGAGCATCATAAGGAGCATAAGTGGGTGGAGCTCAAACCAATCCTAGACCTTCTGCTATTCTTGAAGAACCCATAGTAATACTAGACTTGGATGACCTAAAGGTGTAGAGTAGTTTTAAAAGTTCTAGTTCTGAACCTTTTTCAAAAAAGATAGAATGGTTGGAGGAGCATTTAAAGGTGATTAAAGGAGTTAATATATATGAAACCACTTATGCAACCAACCAATTCTTGGTACCTAGTGTGATCATACCAGTGAAATTTAAAACCCTAGACTTTGAAAAATATGATGGTCTATGTTGTTCTTAAAGTCACCTATCAATGTTTTATAGTAGGATGGCAGCATACATTAGTAATGAGAAATTATTGATTCATATTTTTCAAGAAAGTCTTACATGACCAGCAATAAGATGGTACATGAAATTATATCGAACACACATTCGAAGATGGAAAGATATGGCAAATGCTTTCATAAAGCAATATAAACATAATATGGATATGACACCTAGTAGGGATGATCTGAGAGCTATGGACAAGAAAAAATGATGAAAATTTTAAGGAATATGAGTAAAGGTGGAGGGACAAGGTAGCTCAAGTTAGTCCCCCTCTCACAGATAAGGAGATGATATCCAATTTCTTGGACACATTGGTACAACCATTCTATAACATGCTACTAGCCAACACAACTGCCAACTTTTCATATTTGGTTCTAGTTGGGGAAAGGATAGAGCAAGGCATGAAAAAAAGGAAAGATTGAGGAGCGAAGAACTAAAGGAAATAACTCTAGAAGATAATATTCAGGCAAAAAGAAAGAGGGAGAAGCCCATATGGTAGGAGGACTTCCATAGCCTAAAGAAAATTATTATAATAATCCCCCATAACATTATGTTGTAAATGTAGGGCCTGGAATGCATTAGTTCCCATATCATGCTCCTTAATATACAAACTCTCAAAATGCTTTTTATTCCACTCCACTAGATGCTCCCACATATTCTCAAGGAGTAAACAATAGAACAAAAAAACTAAATCAAGTAGGGCAATAGAATAATTACCTTTGGGAAAGGAAGATAGAAACATTTGGCCCTGTTTAGATCATTTTTGTACTTGTTTTTAGTATGATTTTATGTGTGTTTTGGTTAATGTTTTGATTGATTTTTGTTTTAAGTTTGTTTAAATTGTTTGTTTTAGGTTTAAGTGCAAAAACTCCCTTAGATGATCAAAAAAATCAAGAAAAATGAAGAAAGAGCATGAATCAAGCAAGTCCCTCAAAAGAAAATCAAGTCAAGAAGTGAACACGGTTATGAGACACGGCCAAGTCACTGGCCGTGTCTCACCAAAAGAACAAAGAAAAGAAAGAAACAAAGAAGAAGGCAGTGAGAGACACGGCCAAGCCAAATCAAGCTTGGCCGTGTCACTCTTAATTTCTATAAATTCTTTCGCACGACAAAGAAAAAGGAGGACGGCTAGGGTTTTGAGGAAACAGAGAAAAGAAAAGAGAAAGGGAGGCAAACACCAATTGGGATGAGGAGAGAGTGACACTCTCCTTGTCCCTCATCTTCATCCTCCATCTTCATCTTCTCCATCTTCCATTAACAAGCTTCAATTTGGTTCTTTGGGATCAAGTGGGTTACAAGCTCTTGAAGGTTGAAGAAGCTTCATTGAAAGGTTTGGTGACTTGAGAAAGCTCCAATCCATCTCTTAAAGGCATAATCAATTGAAGGTTTGGTGACTTGAGAAAGCTCCATCCTATATTGCAAAAGGGAAATCAACCATTGAAGAGGGCTTGAGTTCTTCATCAACCATCAAAGTGGAGCTAGGAGGAAGATTAGTAATCCTACTCTTGGCATCTTCACAAGGGGTTTTTCTATTATCTCTTTTAATTCATTTCAATATTGTTTTTGTTATATTAAGAGAATTGATATTGCAATTGAACAATTTGTATTTGATTTATATTGAGTTGAATGAATGTTTTAAATTGATGATGTTGAGCTAAAAACTCATGCTTAGGGTTTCTAGTATATTTGATTGAATGCTTTGATTTGATATTTCCATTGATGTACTTTGTTGTTGGTTGATTGCATTGGATTGTATGCTAGGTTAATAGATTAGCTACCTATTGATCTCTAGATATTGAATGAAGGACCGAGAGGTGAAATTTGGTATCGGAATTATGCAATCGACTACCCTATGAATGAATTAGAAATATAAGTTCTAGGGTTTCATTAATTTGCAAATGTAAAATAATTGGTTATTGCTATTTCATGAATGTGAGAACTAATGAAATGGTAATTGACTAATTAACCTTAAGGAACAAATTAATTACAAGACAATGTTAATGGATAATTGAGAATTGAGCTTTGATTGAATGGTCCTATAACCCTAGGTACTTTCCCGAGAACTGAATTGATCTTGTGCACCCATCACACACAACAAACCCTATGTACGTTAATTTTAGGTTTAAATTGTTCTTTTGCATTCCAAACAACAAACTCTTGCTTTTAATTTAATTGCTTTAATCAAACTATTACGAACCACACCTTCTTGGGGAAACGACCTTGGGGCGATCACCATTGCTACAGCTACCTCGTATACTTGCGAGTGACGCTTGTAGTAGTACTTAATTCGAGCGCAACAAGTTTTTGGCGCCGTTGCCGGGGAAGCTAATTGGCGTAATTTTTATTAATAAAAAAAGAAAAAAAATATTTTAGATTATTTTTCACTATTTTCATTTTATTTTATTTTGTCTTTTGCTTTTAATTGTTTCTTTTTCTAGAAAATTTCTGTTTATGCAAGGCAGGTGATCACTCGAAGGAGAGCTACATCCATTCATTCCAGAAATTCAGAGAGTGAAAAGGAGTAGAGAAGAGTTTGAGCTCTACACCAGATTTTATACAGAGGAGGACACTTCTGAATTTTGGTCAGATTCTGCACAATCAGTTAAAATGGCTGAAGAAAGACAAAGAATCATGAGAGACTTTGCTAGACCTGTAATTGGAACTTCCACCTCTTGCATAAGACTGACAGATGCAGCAAGAAATTATGAGTTGAAGAACATTCACTACAACATGCTGCCATCATTCTATGGAGTTCCAAATGAAGATCCTTTGAACTTTATTAGGGATTTCTACTCCACCCTCAACACTTTTCCATTGGGAGGATTAACAGAGGATCAGTTGAGGATGAGGTGTTTTCCATATACTTTGAAGGATAGGGCAAAGAGTTGGCTTATGATGTTGCCCGAGAACTCACTGACAACTTGGGAGCAAGTTTATAATAAATTCATGGGCAAGTTCTACTCACATCAAAAGACAGCTGAATTGAGAGGGAAGATTGCTACATTCTCTCAATTAGAAGGAGAGCCATTTCATGAGGCTTGGGACAGATTCAAGATGCTATTGATACCGTGTCCACATCATCACTACCCACTTCAACTTCTAAACCAGTTTTTCTATGATGGTTTAACCCAGCAATTTCAGAATACAGATGATAATGCAGCTGGGGGAGCCATGGGAGAAAAGACAGCAGCTGAAACTTATGATATCTTTGAGATGTTGGGAGCTAATTCTCAACAAAAGAGTGTAAGAGGAAGAAGTAAAGGGATGAACCAATTGGAAGCTAATAGTGACATGGTAAATCAGATAGCTGAGTTAACAAGGCAAGTGTAGATGCTGAACATGAAGAACAATATTTCTTCATCTACTCAAGAAATTTGTGGAATTTGTGGAAGTCTTGGGCATGGAGCAAATATTTGCCCCTCTGCATATGAGTCTTTTGGTAATGCTGAGCAAGTCAATGCTATGGGGGGATTTCAACCAAGGACCCGAAATGATCCTTATTCAAATACATACAACCCTGGTTGGAGGAATCACCCAAATTTTTCTTGGGCAACAAATAATTCTCAGCAGCCTTTTCATTTGCTCCAGAGTCAGAACCAACAACAAGGCCAATCCTCAAATCAAGGGCAGTCTAAGATAGAGAGCTTGTAGGAAAGTTTACAAGCTTTCATCAAAGTCAGTGCTCAAAATCAAGAGATGACAAACAAGATGCTGGATTCCTTAGAAGCATCTTTTAAGAAAGTTGAGACACAAGTTGGACAACTTGCACAACAGATGCAGATTCAACAAAAGGGGAAGTTCCCAAGTCAACCTGAGCAGGCACAATCAGTGACTGTTCTTAGAAGTGGTAAGGTAATTGATAATAATGTTTAAGATAATTCTGTGAGTGCAGGTGACCAAAAGAACAAGAAGGAAGGAGAACCAAAGAACAAAGGTGCTGGAGATAGATCAGTGGAGAAGTCCCCTACAACAGATTTACATAAGGCAAGCAATCCATACCGGCCACCTATACCATTCCCCAGCAGGTTGAAGGATGAAATAAAAGATAAGCAATTTTCTAACATCTTCAACATGCTGTCTAAGGTAAGTATTAACTTACCCTTACTTGAGGCAATAAAGAACATACCAGCTTATGCCAAGTTCTTCAAAGAGCTGATCACCAAGAAAAAGAGGTATGAGACGAATGAAAAGGTGATAGTTTCGGAGGTAGCTAGTGCTGTTCTGCAGCATAAACTACCTCCCAAACTAAAGGATCCTGGAAGCTTTTTAATTCAAATTACTGTGGGGAATGGAAAGGGGACTGAAGGCATGTGTGATCTAGGAGCTAGTGTAAATTTAATGCCTTATTCTGTGTTTAAAGAATTAGAACTAGGGGAGCTTAAACCGACAAAAATGATGTTGCAATTAGCTGATAGGTCTTTTAGATTCCCGAAAGGGGTTGTAGAAGATGTGTTAGTTAAGGTTGGAGGGTTAATAGTGCCTGTGGATTTCATAGTACTTGACATGGAAGGAAATAACTCTTCACCATCTGCACACACTATTCTGTTGGGTAGGCCTTTTATGGCAACTACCAACACCTTGATAGATGTTAAAAATGGTAAGTTGTCAATGACTGTCTTAGGGCAAACTGTTGAATTTTCTATTTTTAACACTTCTCCTATTCCTACAACTGCTTTATATGAGTAATGTTCTTTAATTAATAGTGTTGAAGCAGTTGTTTCAGATGTTGTGTTGCAGATAGACTCCCCAGATAAATTGGAGCTAACACTGACTTTAGAAGAGGGAGCTAAACCAGTGGGGAAGACCCAAAGATGCCTTAACCCAAAGGCATATGAGAGCTCGAGGAATTATAAGGATCACACTAAAGCACTTCATGACAGATTTATTGGGCATCAGACGTTGAGTCCAGGTATGAAAGTTTTACTTTTTAATTCTCGCCTCCGTCTGCTTCCAGGTAAATTCAAATCTCGATGGAGTGGTCCTTTCGAGGTAACTAAGGTATGTCCTTCTGGTGCCATTGAATTGTTTAACTCTAGAACCAATAAGATTTTTAGAGCAAATAGACATAGAGTTAAACTATACAATGAAGGATTTCAGGAATTGAGGATCATTGATAGCACTTTGATCCATGATCCTTAAGCCTTGCATGATGTCCAGCTTTATGACATTAAAGAAGCGCTAAATGGGAGGCAACCCATCGGTTTGCATTTCTTGTTCATAGTTATAATTTTATATTTTGCAATTTTGATTTTATGTTTAATTTAAATAAATAGAAACCCTAAGCTCTCTTGCATCTTGTTTTTGAACATCTGTGTTTGAAAGTTAGGTTTTGCCTCACCAGGGTATGATGGAAGACAGTTTGTCCTTAAACTATTTTTCTTTATTATTCTTGTTTTCCATTGAGGACAATGTAAATTCTAAAGTGTGGGGTAATCTTTTGGCTTTTCTTTAATTTTTGTTTTGTTTGTCTTGTTTTGTTTATTGTTTTTGTTGTGCATGGTATAATTGTTGAAAATTTAGTGATCTTTTCTGTGATTCTAGCATTATAGTTGAGACTTTAATATCAGCATAGAGATTAGCATTTGAATTCATTCATGATCAATTTTCGCATTCTGCAATTCATGACATATAAATCTTTATGAACCCACCTTTGTGAGTTTTGAGCCTTATAGAGTAAATGATTGATTTTCTTTTCTTAAGTGTGCACCTTCATGGTTTTGCATCTCTAGAGTTTGCTTTTGCATACTAATTGAACTCACATTATGATTTAATCTCAAGTTTTAAAATGATGAAGGCAAATTAAGTTAGCCCTTTAACTTAAAAAGACCTCCCTTAATATTGATTTTCTTAGTGAGCCAAGTTGAGCCTTCGACTTTTTCTTGTTTGATCAACACAATTCTCAACTTAACATGTTCTTATTATCATCATACCTGCATTAAGGAATGGAGTTTTATGATATGATAATAGGGTGGTTTGTTTCAAAGTGTGGGGTAAGCAAGTAAAAAAAAAAGAAAAAAAAAGAAGAAAAATGGAATTGCTAATCGGGGGTTGAGTTTTTGAGACAGGTTTCAGCCGTCAAGAGTGAAGTGAGGGTTTTAATATTTGTTTTCTTTGATTTTGATTTCACTTTGGATTAAACTAGCTTAGATTAGATTGTTCTAGCCATTGATACATCCTTCTTGCAAGATTTGAACAAGAGATTCTTCAGAAGCTTCAAGGAGTTTGTAATTTGGTTTTGTTCTTGAACTTTATCTCTTTATTTTCATTGAAATTGTATTTATGAACATTATCATGTCTAAGTTGATTTCTTTGAATATTAATGAGATGAGTATGTTTGATTGCATTATGAACTAATTTGATCTAGTCTAGGGTTTTGTTCTTAAATAATTACCTTTGGGAAAGGAAGATAGAAACATTTGGCCCCATCCCCACAACTTATGCATAATTGTTGCCTCAATTACTTCAAGGACAACAAGTGTGCTTGATGCCATTTGAACCAATGAAGGCACCTTACCCCAAATGGTATGACCCCAATGCAAAGTATGAGTGCCATGCGGGGGCACTCGGGCATTCCATTGAAAATTGCACTGCATTTTAAAAGAAAGTTCTAAAGTCTTTTAATTGCAGGATGGTTGAAATTTAATCAAGAATCAAAAACTCCTAATGTGAACAATAACCCTCTGCCAAACCATCATGGAGGAAAAATCAATGTTGTAATTGAAGACGAGGTTCATAAGTGTAAGGAAAAGGTAGAGGAAGTTCAAATGCCTATGGGATAGGTTTTTTAAATTTTGGTAAAAAATGGAGTGATGCTTGAAAGTCAATCAGGAGATAAACCTTCCCCTCAACTGGAGTCTTTTTGTGACTATCATGGTAAAGTGTCATGTTAACCAAATCCTCCTATTTTTGATCTTTGGCAATCAAATTGAATTTTCCTAACACTTGCTCCAAGTTTCATTTTGTAGGAAGTTACCTCTTTTGAAGAAATATGAAAAGTTAATCGAACCATAAAGAAGACCGACCGGACCCTTAATGACTAAATGAGCCAAAAAGACATAGAAGGTTTCACGGTGGAGAGCACTCCTAAAATCTCACCATACCATATAAAGTCTGATCGTACTATGTGTCATACCTACCGAACCATGGATGACCAAAATGTAAATCACACAGAAGGATTCACAGTTAGAAGTGCTCTTATTTTCTCAGAGTACCACAAAAGTCCGACCAGACTCAAGAAAATTTTGACCGGACCTGACAAGGCATTTTTCCCTCAAAACATCCAGTAGGTTTCCCGGTTGAAGGTACGCCCAAGAATTGATGGACCAAGTAAAGTTTGATAGGACTGGATACAAGCCCGACCAGACTATTTAAATATTACTCAAGTCAGAAGCCGTTACATCTCCACTCAATAAGTGGAAGCCACGTGGACCAGTCATTGAAAGAGCATTAAGTAGAAATTCAATCACTCCGACCGGACCATACCTCATTTTGACCAGACCACTGTACTTTCGATCAGGCCATGAAGATTCTAACTAGGAAATTGCTCTGGTAGAAAAATTAGTGGAAGACAAGAATCAAACATGTTGGTCCCAACTTCAAATGGCTAATTCTTGGCTTGAAGGCTATAAATACCTTATGTAACTTCATCATTAAGAAGTTTTTTGATTGTAATAGCCTCCTTGAACATCTTTCTTTCTTTTGCATCAAAATCAACCTTTGTATTAATTGAGTGTTGGGTGTGAGCATTAAACACCATCTTAAGTTTGAGTGTGAGCTTGGAAACACTTAGGTTGTGAGAGTAAGCATGGGAAAACTCTTGTAAGTGTTGTGAGGAAGTGATCTCAAACCATTGTGAGTAGTTTGGTATGAGCTAGAAAAACACCAAGTTAGAATTAAAATTATAAAAACTCAAAGCCAGTGGAACCTTAACAAGTTTTTAAGGAAGTGGATGTAGGATTGAGGTAAATCCGAACCACTATAAATCTTGTATTTCATCTTCTACTTAATCTTCTTCTACACTCTCCATACTTTCTTTTTAATCTTTGAATTTTTGAATTGATCATCATTTCTTAAGACCAACCAATTCCCCCCTCTTGGTTGCTATCTTGGGATAACAATTGGTATCAGAGCTTGTTAATTTCTCAAACTTAATTGTGAAATTTGATCCAAAATGGCAACCTCTTTTTCATCCTCTTATGGAAACCTCAACTCTCTTCTTAGACCATACTTTGATGGAACAAATTATTCCTATTGAAAACATAAAATATTTTTATTTATAGATAGTGAGGGAATAGAGCTTTGGGACTATATTGAAAGTTAGTGGAAGCCTCCTACTCATGAAGTTGAGGGTGTCCAATTTCCTCTTCCCAAGTCACAATGGTCAAATGCAACACAAAAGATAGATTCAAAAACCATAGGGCAGCCTCCATCTTGTTGAATTCTATCTCAAGAGAAGAAGGTGGGAGAGTCCAACATCTCACTTGTGCTCATTGCATTTGGAAAACTCTTGAGAACTATCGTGAGGGTACTACCCATGTGTGGCTCACCAAGAAGCAAATGTACATACATGAGTATGAGCTATTCAAGATGAAGCCCAACGAACATGTTACTGACATGACAAATCGATTACTTGACATCGTCAATGAATTGAAGAAATGTGGCCAGATCTATGATCAAGATAAAGTCAATGGCAAAATGTTGATGGCACTTAGAGGTAAGAAGAACTTTGAGTCTAAAGTTTCTTCTATTGAAGAGGCTTATGATCTAAGTTCTTTTAGAATCGATGAACTTGTCGAAAAACTACTCACCTTCGAATTACACACCGAAAGAGATGAAGAACAAGGTGAGAAGGATAAGAGGAAAGCAATAGCTCTCAAAGCAATCAAAGAAGTTGAGAGCTCAAGCAATGAAGATAGTGATGATGAAGAAGAAATGGCAATGTTTTCTAAAAGGATAAATGATTGGAAGAGAAAGAGAAGATTGTAAACTAACAAAGGTAAACTTTCTAAAACTTCCTTCCAAGATAAGAAAAATTAAGTAAAATGTTATGAATGTGGCAAATCCGGGCATATGAAGTCGGATTGCTTCAAATTGAAGAACAAAAATAAGTGGGATAAAGAAAAGAAGAAATCACTCAAAGTTATATGGGATGACTCTTCCTCAAGTGAAGAAGAAGAAGAAGATGAGGAAGAAATTGCTAATCTATGTATCATGGCTATTGAGGATGAAAAATATTCCAATGAGGTAGGTACTCAATCCTTGGATTTAATTGAATACAATGATAATGCTTTAGATGATAGTGATATGATTGAACATATGAATCTTATGATAGAAAAATATTTTTCTAAAATGAAATTTTTTAGGATAAATGTTCTAAGCTAGAAAAGGACTTTTTAAGTTTAAAAAAAAATTCTTCCTTAGAATTAAAGACCACAAATGAACAATTGTTAAAATCACTTGATGTAATGAAAAAAGATTCACATAGTTTAGAAAATGTGATCAAGGAAAATGAAATTTTGAAACATGAACTAAAGGCACTTAAAGAGTCAATTTCTAAATTTCTTAAAGGAAAAGAAGCATTAGATATGTTAATTGATAGTCAAAGATCACCTTCCTTGAAACATGGTTTAGGGTTCAATGGATCATCAAATACCCCATCTAGAGCACCCATATTTGTAAAAGTATCTACAACTCAAACCTCTAGTGTTGAAGTTGTAAAGAATACCAATGCATAAACTAAACCTAAAAATCCTAAAAGGATTGCTTTGGGTACACAAAATTCAAGAATCAAGGTTCTAAGAGTAAATCATTCATTCATGTACACTAGACATGAACATAAACACAAAATTGCACAAAAGCCAACTCATATTTGTAATTGTGTGCATAATTTATTGACTTTCAATAAAAAGGTGCATAAGTATAGAACACTATATCAATGCACATATTGTATGAAATTTGGGCATAAGAGCATATTTGCTATATTAGGAAGGCTCATCTCAAGTTAGAGGATCCTTCTACTACTAACCCCCAAGGACCCAACTTCATTTAGGTACCTAAAAGAAGATAAACATTATTGCTTTTGTAGGTATGTATAAAATTTACTGTCAATAAGAGTTCTTGGTTTATGGATAGTGGATGCTCAAGGCATATGATGGGAAATGCAAAGCTTTTTACTACACTCACTTATAAGCATGGAGGTAATGTTACATTTGAAAATAATGCTAAATGTAAAATTATTGGCATTGGCTCCATTGGCATGCTTGGTGAAAATTTGATTGAAAATGTTTGGTTTGTTAATGGGTTAAAGCGCAATTTGCTTAGTGTGAGTCAATTGTGTGATAAAGGATATAATGTAAATTTTGATTCCAAAGGATGTAAAGTTACAAATTCAAATAGTGAAATTGCATTCAAAGGAATTAAAATTAGTAACACATATAAAATTGACATAAATTCTAATAATGCATTTAAAAGTTTAATCTCTATTAATGATGATGCTTGGCTGTGGCATAGAAGACTAGGACATGCTAGTATGGATCATTTGCAATGCATTAATAAAGAAGAGTCAATGCATGTTGTCTTTAATAAATCTTCTAAACTTGATCAAAGGAAAGCTAGTGTTCTTAATGATTTTGTAGGTACACTTGAATAAATTGATACTCCAAAGGATAATCATGATGAACAAGAAATGGAGACTCAAGAGCTATGTAAGAATTGGGAATACAAGAAGGATCATCCAAAAGAACTCATCATTGGTGAAACATCAAAGGGAGTAACTACTAGATCTAAACTTAAACACTTAGATGTTAGTTTTTCCTTTGTTTCTCAAATTAGGCCAATGACAATTGATGAGGCTCTTAATGATGAATGTTGGGTGATTGCTATGCAAGATGAACTCGACCAATTTGAGAGAAATAATGTATGGGAACTTTTTCTTAGACCTAAGGATAATCCAATTATTGGATGTAAATGGGTATATAGGAACAAGCTTGATGAAAATGTTCTCATCACTAGAAATAAAACTAGATTGGTAGCCAAAGGGTATAACTAAGAGGAAGACATAGACTATGATGAGACATTTGCCCCCATTGCTATATTAGAAGCTATTAGGATACTTCTTGCATTTGCATGCCACATGAATTTTAAACTTTTTCAAATGGATGTTATATATTTCTAAATAGATTTATCAATGAAGAAGTTTATGTTGAACAACCTCCTAGTTTTGAAGATTATAAATTTCCAAATCATGTTTTTAAACTTACAAAAGAACTATATGGATTGAAATAAGCTCCAAGAGCTTGGTATAATAGACTTAGTGCATACTTACTTGAAAATGATTTTTCAAAAGGCAAAGTTGACACAACTCTTTTTGTTAAAAAGAATAGATATAATATATTAATTGTGCAAATTTATGTTGATGACATTATTTTTGGTGTTACTAATGAATCCTTGTGCAAAGAATTTACTTCTTGTATGACTAAGGAATTTGAAATGAGCATGATGGGTGAACTGAAATTATTCCTTGGACTATAAATTAATCAATGCAAAAATGGGATCTTCATTAATCAATCCAAATACATGAGGAAACTCCTCAAGAAATTTGGAATGGATGGCTGCAAGGATAGCCAAACTCCCATGAGTACATCTCTAAAGCATGACAAGGATGAAAATGGTAAGGTAGTAGATGAGAAGAAATATCGAGGTATTATCGGATCCTTACTTTACTTAACCGCATTTAGATCTGATATAATGTACAGTGTTTGTTTGTGTGCTAGATTTCAATCATGCCCTAGGGAATCTCATTTGAATGCTACTAAATGAATTTTGAAATGCTTAAATGACACATTGCATCTAGGACTTTGGTATCCTAGGTATACATCATTCGACATATTAGGTTTCTCAGATGCCGATAATATCGGTAGTCTTTTGGATAGAAAGAGCATGATTGGGGAATGTCATTTTCTTGGTGAATGTCCAATTTCTTGGTTTAGTAAGAAATAAGTGTCGGTTGCTTTATCTATCGCAGAGGCCAAATATGTCGGTGCGTGTTTTTATTGTACTCAAGTTCTTTGGATGAAACAATAATTATTTGACTATGAAAAAACTTTTGAACACATCCCCATTAAGAGTGATAACTCTAGTTCCATAAACTTATCAAAAAATCCAATTCAACATTCTAAGTCAAAACATATAGATATTAGGCATCACTTCTTAAGAGACAATGCAAAACCAAAATGTGGTCTTAGAGTTAATTGATATACAAAACTAACTTGCTGACATATTTACCAAACCCCTAAACAAAGAAAGGATGAACTTCATAAAACAACACTTAGGAGTGATGGATGGAAGCACAATTTCATATGTTCAAAACTACTTGAAAATCTACTTTACCTGACCCAAATTTCAAATCATTATCTATTTTAGATCAGATATTTGTACCTTTATCTTTAAAAATATCCTTTGCTTTGAAAAATTTTGACTTTTGATAGTTTCCCGATCGGACCAATATTAAGTCTGACTGCACTTATTAAAAACTCTTGATTTCAATGTTTTCTGCAAAAGTATGGCCATACTTTTTATGGTATGACCATAATTTTTTAAAATTTTATGATCATTATGCTTCAAAGCTTAATTCTGTTCAGTTCTTATATAGTCTGACTATACTTTTTAAATTTTCTAAAAATCGCCACCAGACTTTTAGAAGTCTGACCGGACTTATCCTCTACATTTTAAAATTTCTAGCCATTGGAACTCAATCAAAACATGCACATTTTCTTTTCAACAGCTATAAGCAGCTAGTTTCCATCCAAAATACTATAAATACCCCCTCAATATCAGTTTTTACACTCTTTTATCTAATTCTAAACACTTAAAAACTAAAAACACTCAAATTTACTTGTATCAAACCCTCCTCTTCATCTACTTTTCTCTTGAACTAAACAGTGGCACCTAAAGAATACAAGAAGAAGGCCTCTAGAGCTAAAAAAGGGAAGGGAATTGCTACCACTTCTCAATAAGAGGAAGCTCTTAGAAGAAGCCATAAGATAAGGTTCAAGGATGAAGAAGAAAGACTAAGGTATGCTATCCTAAAAGATAAACCCATAGAACCAAACCATCGCTTCTCCTCCCTCACTCTAGAGTCATTAGGAATTGAGAATGACATTAGGGGTTGTCTTAGAACCTTGGGGTGGGAAAAATTTGTGTTCTTGGAGCGTTATGATCTTGGTTGGGAATCCTCGACAAAGTAATTCGTAACAACCTTTGTTGTTAGCAAAAAGAGCACTAATTCTTTAGGCTATTATGGTATTTCATTTAGACTATTCAACCAAGAGTATGGCCTTACCCTAGAAGACTTCTCATCAATTTGGGACTTTCAAACAGAAGGCATCTCTCAAATCTCTACCTCTCCCCTAACTCCTGAAGTCCAACTAGAATTTTGGAAAGAAATTTCCATTGAAACCTCTCTCCACAAATAATCCAATCCCAAGAGACTTAGAACATTTACTTATTGGATGTTGCATAGGATTGTCACCTATACCATTAGTGCTAGGGGTGAGAGCAATGCGAAAGTCACCCAAAAGGACTTACTCTTCCTCTTTTACTTTATTAAAGGTCAATCAATCCAAATGGGAAAATTACTTATTGACACTTTCCTACATATTAGGAAAACTAAGTCAGGACTCATTCTTCTCTCCTCATAAATCACTCAAATTAAAAGTATGTTGGTGCACTTACACCATCAAACAAAGCAACCCTCTCCAATCCTCTAGATCCCACCAAAAAATCCATAAATATAGGCTATCTCAAACATGTTAAATGTATTAAGGATGATGATGGGAACTATATCTATCTACTAGGAGCACTAGGTGCTAGGGCTCAACAAAGAAAAAGACCTAGGATTGTAGAGGAAGGTGAGGAGACTTTCCAAATAGAATTTCTTAGAACCCCAACACCTAGACTCTAATCCTCCATCCTTCAAATTCTTCAAGACATCCAAGGATAAATGGGCTCACAAAGCTCAAGGATAGACAAGATCACAAGTGACATCTCTCATCTTCATCTTGACATTCAAACCATCCAAGAAGAATTAGGTTTACCAAAATGCTTTGAAGATGAACCTAGCTTGTCACCCTCTATCCATAGCTCCTATCCTCAAGAAGAAGAAGGAGAAGCTGTTGCCTCTTAACCAAGAGAAGGAGATCATGGAGAAGAGGAACATGAAGAAGAAGAGGGAGAAGAAGAAGAAGAAGAGGATGAAAGAAGTGATAATTATAATTAGGATGTTGTTTCTTAAATTTCTTTTACAGTTTTGATTTTCTATCTAATGAAATTATTATTGAATTTTGCTTAATTGTCATTCAATGCATTTCAATTACTCTTCAAATTATTCTTTATGTTTCCTTTACTTTTGCCTTTGTCAAAGGGTGAGAACAACACTTAAAACTGAATAATAAAACTTAAAAGTGCAAAAATTACATTTGAATAAGAAAGATAAACATAACATTAATTAAGGGGAGGGAGCATATTAAGCATTTGTTATACACTTTTAAAGTTTTAAAAGTTTTTAAATTCGATTCAATTGCAAAAGTCAAAAAGGGGGAGATTGTTGACCAAACCCTCCTATTTTTTATCGTCGGTAATCAAATTGAATTTACCTAACACTTGCACCAAGTTTCATTTTGCAGGAAGTTAACTCTTTTGAAGAAATATGAAAAGTCTAATCAGACCAAAAAGAAGACCGACCATACCCTTGATAACTAAATGAGCCAAAAAGTCATAGAAGGTATCACGGTGGAGAGTACTCCCAATGTAATATCCCAAAGTGTGCCTAGGAGTTTTGACATAATTGTTGTTTATTTGAATTAATATGTATATGTGTATAAAAAAGAGAAAAGAGTCTAAAAGAGAGTGTATATGTTGTATATATGGAAATATATATAACATATACACAAGTCAAATGGATGGTCAAAGGGAGAAGATATTTATTTTGTTAATTGTGAAATTTCTAAAAAGGGTATGTAAGTGAAAGGAAGCTAAATTAAATAGGTGATGGTATTTTAGTAATTTTCTTTTTGGAATGCTTGGTGGAGATTTAAAGAGATTAAAAGTTTGACTTTGCTTCTTCATTTTCTTTTCTTTCCCTTTTGTGGCCGAACCTTATCAAGACAAGAGAGCAAGAGGAAGGTTTTGAATTCTAAGATCAAATTGAAGGAGTTTTCAAGTGATTAAGTGGAAATTCAAGAAGTTTCATTATTTTGGTAAGTTCTCTCTCTTGATTTCTTTTGTTCTTTTTGAAGTTGTGTTTGAGGTTGAGAAATTGTTGTTGATGGTATGATTAGGCTTGTTTGTAGTGTGTTTATAAGTATTGAAATTGATTTTAAGATAAGAAGTTAAGTTGGTGGTGATAGTGGAAGTGTTTGAGCTGAATTGTTTTAGGGTTTTGAAGTGGTAAGTGATGTTTAACTTGAGTTTGATCAATTATTTTCATAGATCTTCATGTTGTTTGTATTTATTGGAATTGTAAGCTTAAAATATGTGTATTTGGTGGAAGGTAGTAGTATTTTGGATGCCACGCCCGTGGCCTTGGTTGCCATGGCCGTGGCCATTTGTAGCCATGGCCGTGGAGGTTTGGAGCAAAGGAGGCAGAAGTGTTTTCTAACCCACGCCCGTGGGGGTTGTGGTGGCCACGGCCGTGGGCTCTAGCATGGGGTGTTGGTTTGTAATGTGTGTTATAAAGGTCTAAGATGAGGTTAATAAGTGATAAATTGTATTAGAATTCATGTATTGTATTATTTTTGGACTAGGTTTTGGAATAAGGTGATTTGCCCTAATTTGAGAAGTGAAGAATTCTTGGAAAAAGGAAGTGTATAGCTTTGTATAAGTGGTGCTTAAGGTAAGTACAAACTACATTATTGCATACATTCATATGATGTGGGAACTTAAGACATATATGAATGTAAATGTGTTAAGAATTCTAATGCATTGTTGATGCATAATATTAATGTATGGTTTGGTATGATGTGTATGTTGTGGTGAGCATGAAAAAGATATGTTAAGGTTATTTGTTGTGTATATACTTTAATGATGGATTGATTAATGTGGTTTGAGATATAATGATTGAAATGAAATGAATAGAGCGTGTTGCCTATATGATGATGAATTTGATATATATGTTCAATGTAATGAATTTGGTGACAAATCCTTTAGGACATAGTGTGGTTGTTAGCAAGGTGCACCGAGATAGTGCAGTTGTAGTGCAAGGTGAGGAGTTTCTTGGAGATTTAATTGAAATGCCTTTTAAAGAATATGATTTAATCTTAGGCATGGATTGGCTGTCTAAACATGGGGCTGTGGTAGATTGTCAAAAGAAGTGTGTCACCTTGAGAACTAGTGATGGTAGGGATGTGATAGTATCTAGCGAGCAGAGACAACTTGCATCCTTATTTGTATCAGCTGTAACAGCTAGAAAATTGATTAGAAAAGGGTGTGATGCTTATCTTGCTCATGTGGTGGATACTAGAGTAGCGGGTTCTCAACTTAATGATATAACCACAGTTGCAGATTTTCCAGATGTGTTTCCTGAGGAGTTGCCAGGGTTACCCCCTGAGAGAGAGGTTGAGTTTGGTATTGATCTGTTGCCTGGTACCACTCCCATCTCTATCACTCCTTATAGAATGGCACCAACTGAATTGAGAGAGTTGAAGGTGCAGTTACAGGAGTTGTTAGATAAAGGGTTTATTCGCCCCAGTGTTTCTCCTTGGGGAGCTTCTGTGTTGTTTGTGAAAAAGAAGGATGGTACTATGAGGTTATGCATCGATTATAGGCAATTGAACAAAGTAACTATTAAGAATAAATATCCTTTGCCTAGGATTGATGATCTCTTTAATCAATTGAAGGGAGCAGCAGTGTTTTCCAAGATTGATTTGAGATCCGGGTACCATCAGTTGAGGGTTAAAGCTGAAGATGTTTCTAAGACAGCTTTTCGTACCAGGTATGGGCATTATGAGTTTTAGTAATGCCTTTTGTGTTGACGAATGCACCTGCAGCTTTCATGGATTTGATGAATAGGGTATTTAGGCCCTATCTGGATCAGTTTATGGTGGTTTTCATCGATGATATTTTGGTGTATTCACGTAATGAGGAGGAGCATGACAAGCATTTGCGGATTGTACTACAGATCTTGAGAGAGAAGCAGTTGTATGCTAAGTTGTCAAAATGTGAATTTTGGCTTGACCAAGTGAGTTTTCTGGGTCATATAGTTTCAGCAGATGGTATTAGAGTTGATCCAAGTATAGTTGAAGCTATTTTGAATTGGAGTCCACCAAAGTCTGTGACAGAAGTTAGAAGTTTTCTGGGTTTGGCAAGCTATTATCGTCGATTTGTGAAAGGTTTTTCTTTAACAGCTACTCCACTCACCAGATTGCTTTGAAAGGGAGTTAGATTTGTGTGGACGGATCAGTGTCAAGCTAGTTTTGAACAGTTAAAAGAGATGTTGACTCAAGCGCCTGTTCTTACTTTACCCATGGAAGATAAACCATATGTGATTTATAGTGATGCTTCACATAATGGTTTAGGATGTGTTTTGATGCAAGAGGGTAAAGTCATAGCTTCTGCTTCTCGGAAGTTGAAGCCGCACGAGCTTAATTATCCGACTCATGATTTGGAATTGGCAGCTATAGTGTTTGCTTTGAAAATTTGGCGACACCACTTATATGGGGAGAAATGTTTTATCTATACGGATCATAAAAGTTTGAAATATTTGGGTGTTCAAAAGGAGCTGAATCTTCGGTAAAGGTGATGGTTAGAACTTATTAAAGACTACGACTGTCTGATTGATTATCATCCTGGTAAGGCGAATGTGGTTGCTGATGCCTTGAGTCAGAAGTCTTTAGCAGGTTTGGCTGTGTATTTGCTCTCGTTGCTTGTTGAATTGAGAGCGTTGCATGCTAGTTTTGAAATATGTGATGATGGTGCATTATTGGCTCAGCTACAGTTAAGACCAGTATTGTTAGATCAGATTAAAGAGGCTCAATTGGCTGATGAGAAAATTCAAAAGATTGTGTTAGATTGCCAAAAGGGGGAGAGCCGAGATTTCTATATGAAGAGTGATGGTAGTCTTTGGTTCAAGGATAGGTTGTGTGTACCTGATGATGATAGTTTGAGGAAGATTATTTTAGAAGAAGCACACCAATCGGTTTTTGCTATGCATCCGGGTAGTACAAAGATGTACCATGATTTGAAACAGCACTACTGGTGGTCTGGTATGAAGAGAGATATAGCGGAATTGTGTCCAAATGTCTCACTTGTCAGAGGGTGAAAGCTGAGTATCAAGTTCCAACAGGGTTGCTTCAACCTTTAACAGTGCCTGAATGGAAATGGGAGAGAGTGACAATGGATTTTGTATCAGGGTTGCCATTAACTCAGAAGAAGCATGATGCTATTTGGGTGATTGTTGATCGGTTAACAAAGACAGCTCATTTTCTTCCTGTTAGAATGGACTATTCTCTTGGAAGGTTGGCTGAGCTGTATATTAATGAGATAGTGAAGTTGCATGGAGTCCCAATTTCTTTAGTGTCTGATCGAGATCCTCGGTTTACTTCGAGGTTTTGGAAGAGTTTACATGGTGCTTTGGGGTCTCAATTACACTTCAGTACTGCTTTTCATCCACAGACAGATGGGCAGTCAGAGAGAGTGATACAGATTATTGAGGATATGTTGAGAAGCTGTGTCATTGATTTCTCTGGACGTTGGGACAGATATTTGCCACTTGTGGAATTTGCTTACAACAATAGTCACCAATCCAGTATTGGTATGGTAGAAGATGCAGAATGCCATTATGCTGGAATGACATTGGAGAGGGCAAGTTAATTGGTCTTGATTTGATTAAAGAAACTGAAGAGAAAGTGAAGATAATTCGGGATCAGTTGAAAGCAGCTTCAGACCGACAAAAATCTTATTCAGACTTAAAGAGGAGAGACATAGAATTTGATATTGGAGATAAAGTATTTTTGAAAGTATCTCCTTGGAAGAAAATTTTAAGATTTGGTCGGAAAGGGAAGCTGAGCCCTCATTTTATTGGTCCATATGAAGTGTTAGAAAGAATCGGGCCAGTTGCTTATCGTCTTGCTTTGCCACCTGAGTTGGATAGAATCCATAATGTATTCCATGTTTCTATGTTGCGGAGGTATAAATCAGATCCATCTCATATCTTACCAGTTGAATCCATTGAAGTGAGTCTGGATCTGACATTTGAAGAAGAACCAGTTGCTATTTTGGCACATGAAGTGAAAGAGTTGAGGAATAAGAAAGTTCCATTGGTGAAGGTTCTATGGAAGAATCATGGAAGAGAAGAGGCAACTTGGGAAAGCGAGCAAGCAATGCAAGATCAGTATCCTCAACTGTTTCAGACATAATATCAGGAAATTTCGAGGACGAAATTTCTTTTTAGAGGGGGAGAATTGTAATATCCCAAAGTGTGCCTTAGGAGTTTTGACATAATTGTTGTTTATTTGAATTAATATGTATATGTGTATTAGAAAGAGAAAAGAGTCTAAAAGAGAGTGTATATGTTGTATATATGGAAATATATATAACATATACACAAGTCAAACGGATGGTCAAAGGGAGAAGATATTTATTTTGTTAATTGTGAAATTTCTAAAAAGGGTATGTAAGTGAAAGGAAGCTAAATTAAATAGGTGAGGGTATTTTAGTAATTTTCTTTTTGGAATGCTTGGTGGAGATTTAAAGAGATTAAAAGTTTGACTTTGCTTCTTCATTTTCTTTTCTTTCCCTTTTGTGGCTGAACCTTATCAAGACAAGAGAGCAAGAGGAAGGTTTTGAATTCTAAGATCAAATTGAAGGAGTTTTCAAGTGATTAAGTGGAAATTCAAGAAGTTTCATTATTTTGGTAAGTTCTCTCTCTTGATTTCTTTTGTTCTTTTTGAAGTTGTGTTTGAGGTTGAGAAATTGCTGTTGATGGTATGATTAGGCTTGTTTGTAGTGTGTTTATAAGTATTGAAATTGATTTTAAGATAAGAAGTTAAGTTGGTGGTGATAGTGGAAGTGTTTGAGTTGAATTGTTTTAGGGTTTTGAAGTGGTAAGTGCTGTTTAACTTGAGTTTGATCAATTATTTTCATAGATATTCATGTTGTTTGTATTTGTTGGAATTGTAAGCTTAAAATATGTGTATTTGGTGGAAGGCAGTAGCATTTTGGATGCCACGCCCGTGGCCATTTGTAGCCATGGCCGTGGAGGTTTGAAGCAAAGGAGGCAAAAGTGTTTTCTAACCCACGGCCGTGGGGGTTGGGGTGGCCACGGCCGTGGGCTCTAGCATGGGGTGTTGGTTTGTAATGTGTGTTATAAAGGTCTAAGATGACGTTAATAAGTGATAAATTGTATTAGAATTCATGTATTGTATTATTTTTGGACTAGGTTTTGGAAGAAGGTGATTTTCCCTAATTTGAGAAGTGAAGAATTCTTGGAAAAAGGAAGTGTATAGCTTTGTATAAGTGGTGCTTAAGGTAAGTACAAACTACATTATTGCATACATTCATATGATGTGGGAACTTAAGACATATATGAATGTAAATGTGTTAAGAATTTTAATGCATTGTTGATGCATAATATTAATGTATGGTTTGGTATGATGTGTATGTTGTGGTGAGCATGAAAAAGATGTGTTAAGGTTATTTGTTGTGTATATACTTTAATGATGAATTGATTATTGTGGTTTGAGATATAATGATTGAAATGAAATGAATAGAGCGTGTTGCCTATATGATGATGAATTTGATATATATGTTCAATGTAATGAATTATATGTACTTGAATAATGAAGTGTTATGTTGTGAAATGAGATGTGAAGCTATTGTGATTGGCTATGGTGACTCAATTGAAATAAGTGGGACATGTTTGCCTAGATGATGATGAGAATTGAGAATGAAGTTGATAATGAATAATAAATGAATTGTGTGGCTAATATGTTATTCCATTTTCAGAGTTTGTTGTTGGTGGCATGCCTATAGTAACACTCTCTTGAAGTTAGGTTGGGCTTGATCCTTGAATCCAAGTTGGGTTGAAGTTTAACATGTTTTACTCCCCTTGAAGCTTGGTTGGGTCTAGTCCTTGAAGCCTAATTGAGATGTTACAACCCTTGAAGCTAGGTTGGGTTTGGTTCTTGAAGCCAAGTTGGGTTGATACTTAGCATGCTTTGTTCCCCTTGAAGCTTGGTTGAACCTAAATCCTTGAAGCCTAGTTGGGATAATGATAATGATAAATGTGATAATTAAACCAAAACATTAACTCTGAAAGTTGAATGGCATGTTAGTGTCTTTGGGCCCATGTTTGTCTTTGTTTAAATGTGATTAATGAATAATGAGATTCAATGTAAGACTTGGATATTTGATATTCTTATGTATAAAGTATAATGTTTGAAACATCATATTGACATTGCATTATATCAAAACATAATATTATAGTAGTTTGTACCACTAAGCCGTTGGCTTAGTGCGATTATGATTTATCGCGCAGGTAACAGGGAAGAACCGGAAAGTTCATCTAGGCCAGGTAGAGGCTAGATCTTGAGGTGAAGATAGTGAAGCTTAAAGATCGAACACATACTGCCAATCATGTATATATTTATGTTTTGTAAAACTTAAGTTTTAATGTATATGTGTTTGTAAATATTTGTTACATTTTTCGCTGTGTATTTAACAAACATTGAGTCTATAGTGTTTCATAAATTTCTATAAATGTTTTAAATTTGTTTATATTATTGAAAAAGGATTATTTGTTTGTTTCATAAACAGTGGCATACCTATATTCAGTATACGTATATTACGATCGTATTAGCATGCTGTATACATATACGGGGTATAGGGGTGTTACACCCAAAATCACACCATACCATATAAAGTCTGACCGTACTTTGTGTCACACCGACTGGACCATGGATGACCAAAACAAGTAAATCACACAAAAGGATTCACAGTCAGAAGTACTCTCATTTTCTCAGAGTGCCACAAAAGTCCGACCAAACTCAAGAGAATTTCGACCGGACCTGATAAGGCATTTTTCCCTCAAAACATCTAGTAGGTTTCTCGATTGAAGGTATGCCCAAGAATTGGACGGACTGAGTAAAGTTCGATCGGACTGGATGCAAGCCTGACTGGATTATTTAAATATTACTTAAGTCAGAAGCCGTTACATCTCCACTCAATAAGTGGAAGCCATGTGGACTAGCCGTTGGAAGAGCATTAAGCAAAAATTCAATTACTCCGACCAGACCATACCTTATTCCGACTGAACTACTATACTTTTGATCGGACCATGAAGATTTCGACTAGGAAATTGCTGTGGCAGAGAAATTAGTGGAAGAGAAAAATCAAACATGTTGGTCCTAACTTCAAATGGCTAATTCTTGGCTTGAAGGCTATAAATACCTTATTTAACTTCATCATTAAGAAGTTTTTTTTATTGTAATAGCCTCCTTAAACATCTTTCTTTCTTTTGCATCAAAATCAACCTTTTTATTAATTGAGTGTTGGGTGTGAGCATTAAAATCCATCTTAAGATTGAGTGTGAGCTTGGAAACATTTAGGTTGTGAGAGTAAGTCTGGGAAAACTGTTGTAAGAGTTGTGAGGAAGTGACCTCAAGCCATTGTGAGTAGTTTGGTGGGAGATAGAAAAGCACC
The DNA here is from genome assembly GCA_947685225.1 of Garcia nutans. Classification (NCBI taxonomy): domain Eukaryota; kingdom Viridiplantae; phylum Streptophyta; class Magnoliopsida; order Malpighiales; family Euphorbiaceae; genus Garcia; species Garcia nutans. Next base: position 20,088,799 of record CANTUV010000007.1, on the reverse strand, counting down.
AAGTTAGAGTTAAGCTTGTGTAGACCCTTAATTTTTGACCCAATCCAGTCCAATATGTTTTATTTAGTCTAAAATAATTTTTGTTGTCTAATTGGTCCAAAATAATTTTTATTAATAATTTTTGCTTTAGTATCTAATTTTTTTAATAAAAAATAGAAATAAACAAATAAAAATCAAAAAATAAAAGTAAAAATCGGAGTCGAAAAAATCAGCGACGAAAAAATCGTCGCACGGGCCCGTGGGCATTTCGTCCGCAGGAAATTCCTGCGGGCGAAATCACTGTGCTATTTTGTACGCAGAAATTTTCTGCCTGTGAAATAGCTGGGTTATTTCGCACACAGAAATTTTCTGCCTGCGAAATAGCTTACAGGCCCGCTCTGCGCTTGTTGCAGTGATTTCTGCGGCAGCGGAAATTTTTCGACGCAAATTTTTTAAAACCTAATCTAATTAGGTTTTGGTTTATTTTTTTTATTAATATTACTTACCTTAACTAATTAGGAATAAAAAACCTCAAACCATTATAAATAAGGACCAAAGACAATTAAAAAAAGGGGAGGCAAAAATCCAAGAGTAGTTTGGAAAATTTGAAACCAAAACAAGGAAGGAAAAGAAGAAATTCAATTCAACTCTTTTCTGGAACAATAACAGCACAATTTAGAGGATTCAAAGGCAAAAAAAAAAGCTTGTCTTTGGAGCTAGTTCATCCAAGAAGAATTGTTTTTTGGAGAAATCATCAAAAGAAGGTATGTGTTAATTAATTTTCTTTAATTGTTTTTTTTACATAGTAGCAAATCTATGAAATCAAAATTAAAAGCCTTTGAACTTTAATTTATTTTTTCTAAAGCCAAAAAAAAAACCTTATTTCGTTGGTTTATCTTCCAAAAGGCTTAAAATTGTTATTTTTTCTTCTTAAAAAACCTTAAAACTCTAATTGAACATATTTTTCAACAAAACTAAGATGTAAATTCTGCTTCTTTTAAAATCTTAAAGTAGGTTCTATTTCATTCAAAAAGTCTTCTAAAACATCTTTTCTACTTATAAAAACTATAATTTATTTGTTTAAATTCATAAAACTTCATAAAATATCAAATTGATTTCAAAATTTCTAAAAATTATTCACCACCCGTGACCCTACTTCTAAATCCTAAAATCCAAAATTCAATTGTTAAACCCAAAATAATGAACACTAACCCTTTTAAAACCTTAAACCCCAATTTTTATGAACCCTAATCCTTTTAAAATATTAAAAAACATAAAAACATAAAAACCTAAATTTTACACAGTAGCTTAGGAACCCAATAACCAAAAATCACAAATTAAAGTATTTTAAAGTGTTTAAAACCCTAGTTTCATGATATCGTTAATCAAAGAGTCTTACCAACCCTTTAAAACATAAAACCCTAATTTATTTTAATTCCATAAAAAGTCACAATAGCCATAATTGGACTTTTATTTGCTTTATTCAATTCCATACTTGATTATGCTTTGATTTATTTCTTATGCTTTAATTTATTTAATTTCAATACTTGATTTATTTAATTTATCAAGGATGGATGTTTATTTTATATTTTGATTAATAGCTTTGATGAATGATTTGTTTATGATGAATGATTATTTACTTTTATCAATTAATTTAGATTTTCAAAAGTTGTAAGAGGTATGTTTCCACTTGGTGGGTACCTCATTAGTTAAACATCATGTAATTTAATTTGCTTTTCTATTTTAGAACCTATGTAAAGGGCATGTTTTTACCTTTTGGTGGGTGTCCTATTTAGGTATGTGATGTAAGGACATGTTTCCATCCTTGGATGGGTGTCCATTTATTTGCTTTGTTTGGACATTGCTTTGATTTTAATATATTGATGCTTTCTTTTAATTATTGTGTGTAATATGGATAATGTTATTATATTTAAGAATTTTATAATATTAAGACCTGTAAAGGAGGCCGGTTCCAATGAACCGGGCGTTGTGGGGGTGCTGGACCATTTCTCACCTTCCCCACACGTACCCAACTTTTCGAACCCATTAGGGGGTTGGGGATTCCTTAGGAATCGAGTCATCCATCCCCTTCTTTTTCCCGGCCTATCCGGATGGCGACTCCATTTTCTTCTGACTTAGGTCCGTGTTCTCTAAGGCCCCGAGCCTAAACAGTGCTGAAGTCATAAGAACCATTCCACCGGGAGTGGGGACGAAAATCCCTACTCACAGCTTGTAAAAACTCAAAGCTAGTGGAACCTTAACAAGTTGTTAAGGAATAGGATTAAGGTAAATCCGAACCACTATAAATCTTGTGTTCCATCTTCTGCTTAATCTTCTTCTACACTTTCCATACTTTCTTTTTAATCTTAGAATTTTTGAATTGATCATCATTTCTTAAGACCAACCAATTCACCCCCCCTCTTAGTTGCTATCTTGGGATAACATGTCAAAACATACAATCAATGAATGCTTGCAACTCAAGATGAAAGTCTAAAAGTTTTTGGATGCTAAAATTGTGATCTTCGGTATAGAAAGAAAGAAAAAGGAAGATGCGAATATGTTGTGTATCGATCTTTCTATTCCAGCACCCATTATTATATCATGTTAGCCAAAAGTAACCAAAAAGTAAAAGTTCGACAAATCTTCACAAGTCTCAAAGCTTGTAATAATAACACAAGCTTCTTTCGGATATAAAGATTCAAAATTAGTGCCTTGGAAGTATGGGTGCGAGATAATAAATAATAATCATGGTATATGCCAAGCAAGTAGTGAAATTGGATTAATGGTCAATATTTCTAGAGTAGGTGGCATGACAAGAAGTGGTCATTATTATACTACAAAAAAAAGTCGAGAATCAAAGAAAAGATGAACTTGAAAGGCATAGGAAGGGGAAAGCTAAAGAAGTAGGATTGGTGGAAGAAAGTGAAGTCAAATAGTTTCAAGATTCAAGCCACAAAAATGACTCACAATTGGAAGTCAAGAAGCCGATCTCTAAGCATGAAGCTTGTGAATCCTTGAAGTTGGTTAAGCAAAGTGAGTACAAGGTGGTTGAATAGTTGAATAGAACTCTAGCTAGAATTTCACTACTATCTTTGATCTTAAATTCAAAATCTCATCGAAATGAACTACTTAGGATTCTAAATCAGGCACATGTTTGCCATAATATATTTGTAAAAACTCTAAATAACATGGTTTGGAGTGTAATGGCGGCAAATTATATATCCTTCAAAGATGATGAAATACATAGAGAAGGGACTGGGCATATGAAAGCCTTACATATATCAATCCAATATAAAAGATATTTTGTTGCCAAGGTTTTGGTGGATAATTGGTCATCCCTAAATATCCTGCCTAAAAGGGTCCTCTCAAAGCTACCAATCGATGAGACGTACATGCACCCTAGCTCTATGATAGTTAGGGCTTTTAATAGGAGTAGGAGAGAGGTTTTAGGGGATATTGAAATACCCATCCAAGTGGGTCCAGTCACATCTAACATCACATTTGAAGTGATGGTGTGAGCGGGGATTTTTGTCCTCACCCCCATGTGGAATGATTCTTTCGACTTCGGCACTGTTAGGCTCAAGGACTTAGAAAAAATGGCCTAAACTCGGAGAAAATGGAGTCGCCACCGGGATGAGCTGGGAAAAGAAAGGAGTGGATGACTCGATTCCTAAGAAATTCCAAATCCCCTAATGGGTTCGAAAAGATGGGTACGTTTGGGGAAGGTGAGAATGATCCAGCACCCTACAGCGCTTGGTTCATTGGAATCGACCTCCTTTTCAGGTCTAAATATTATTGAATTCTTAACTTATTATAGCATCATCCATATTATATACACATTAAAATAGATAAACATCCATCACCTTTATTTAAAATAAACAATCAAAATAGGCACCCATCCAAAGATGGAAACATGACTTTACAATAATTATTTAATGTCCAAAACTAAATAAAATAGGACACCCACTATTTAGTGGAAAACATGCCCTTTACATTAATCCTAAAATCCAAAATAAATTAAATTACATTGGAACTTAATTAATGAGGTACCCACATGGTGGAAACATACCCCATACATCATTGGAGCTAAAATAAACCAATAAAAGATCCAACTATTCATCACAAAAGTAAACCATTCATCATAAATCAAAATAAAGTAAGTCATACATCAAAATATGCAATAAGTGATCATATATTAATAATCAAGTCTATATTTAAATATTATATTAAATAATAAATGTACAAACTACGGTTTTAACGTATGAATTAGGGTTTCTTAAAGTTTAGATTGCTAAATTAGGGTTTAGGGTTTATATCATGCAATTGGGGTTTATTACATGCAATTTAGGTTCAAAACATATAAACTATGGTTTTGGAAAACAGTAGAGGTTTTAGATTTTAAGGTTAGGATTTTGATTTTACAGACTAGGGTTTTAGATTGCTTACTGAAATAACTTTAAAAACACCAGAACATATATAAAATACCAAACCTAACTACTGGATTAATCAATAATCAACATTCAGTATTTAAAAGAAAGAACATGGATATCAATATTCAATATAAAAGAAAAGCATGATTATTGAATATTTTTAAAAGTGCAAGAACAAAATAAAATAAAGAAACAAGAACAAAGGAATTACTAAAAATTTAAAAAACTAAATAAAGGATTGCAAACCTCCATTATTGGTTCCACTGATATTTTTATGTTAATACAATCTTTATATTTGTACCAAGGTTAAATCTCAGTTGAATGGAATGAAGACAACCATTCACTACCTTCTTATTTTAATGGTTTAATGTTTTGTCTTTTTGCTCACTCAACTGCTAAGGTTTAATGCTTAGTGTTTTCTCTGTTACTGCCTGTTGCTACCTCCTTATGTCCGTGTCTTCCATTCTTTTTGGCTTCTCTTTCGATTTCTCCTCTCTGTGTGTTAATTTGGCTCCCCTCCCTGTGTGTTCCTCCTTTCTTTGCTACTAGCCCTATCCTATTTATAAGAAAATAAGCTAGGTTAAATTCAGTTTTTAAGTTTAATCTGGATTTACCTAACTTAATATGGATTTGCCATTTATAAAACTGTATCCATATCGAATTAAAATCAAATTAATTTGATATTGACCAGAATTATGAGTCCTAATTCGATATAGAATGGTCCATATCAAATTGGCAGCCAACCAAATCGATATGGACCCAATTCTATACCGAATTGGAAGGCCAATTTGATATGGATGGTCCATATCAAATTGGTAGCCAACCAATTTCATATGGACTCAATTCCATATCGAATTGGAAGACCAATTAGATATGGAATGGTCCATATCAAATTGGTAGCCAACCAATTCGATATGGACAATGTCTATATCGATTTGGACACTCCCAAATCTATATGGACATGTCCCATATTGATTCAAACCAAAATTCAACACCTCTAATTTTGAATTGAACAATTTTAGGGCATTCAAAATTGAACCGACTTATTTTAGGCCTTATAAAACTGGACCAATTTAATTAAAAGCTTAAAGTAGGTTTAAGCTTATTGAAAATGGACCGATCATGACTTGGCCTTCTTTAATTAGGATCGGACTAGCTTAGGGCCAAAGTAAAGGGTATACAATTTGCCCCCTGCTTAAACGATCTAAGACTTCAGTGGAAGAGAGTAAAAAATAACATGACTTTGAGCTAATTTTGGATAAGGATGGGTTCTGGACCCAAGGTTGGATTGAGTTCTAGACTCAAAAATGATTTTGGGTTCTGGACCTGAGTTGGTTTGGGTTTTTGACCCAAGGTTGGATTGTGTTATAGATTTGAAAATGATTTGGATTATGGACCCGAGTTGGTTTGGTTGGGTTCTGGACCCGAGACATGATTGGTTTGGGTTCTGGACCTAATATTATACTTGATTTGGATACTTAGACCCGAGACTAGATTTGATTTGGGTACTTGGATCTGAGACTGAATTTGATTTGGGTGACATTCTGTCAGGTGAGAGTTCTGACTGACTTTTAGCCAATTAATTTTAGCTCTTTTAGCTGATTTATCTTCTATCATGGCCTTCTTCTAGCCACTTGCTCCATTCTTCATGGATCGACTCTAGCTTTTCTAGCTGGACTGACCTCCTATAATCTGGGAATTTGGATTTCTTCTAGCCGGTTATTCCATTCTTCAATGAATTCTGCTAACCTTCTGTCATTTGAGAATTTTGGCTTTCTTTTAGTCTATCGTTCCATTCTTAAATGGATTGTGGGCTTCACCCAAAAAATGGATCTTCATCCTTGGATCTGGGGTCTTCACCCTTCAAAATGAATCTTCATCCTTGGACATCGGGTCTTCACCCTTCAAAATAGATCTTCATCCTTGGACATCGGGTCTTCACGCTTCCACATGGATCTTCATCCTTGGACATCGAATCTTTACCCTTCAAAATGGATCTTCATCCTTTGGAGATCGAGTCTTTATCATTCAAAATGGATCTTCATCCTTGTACATCACGTCTTCACCCTTTAAAATGGATCTTCATCCTTTGGACATCGGGTCTTTATCCTTAGACATTGGGTCTTCACCCTTCAAAATGGATCTTCATCCATTGTCTTCAGCTCTTCTAGTTGGACTGATCTTTTGTCTTTTGCATCTTCATTCTTTTGAGAGTTCTAATTTTCTTCTTGTTCCATTGTTAAATGATCATGCAAAAAATTCAATTATTTTTTAGGTAGTCCTTATATCCTCTCTTTGCCCTCTACGTGGCAAAATATTGAAAATGAGACTGAAAATATTTTGTACACACACACACTTAAAAATTGAAAAGAGGAAGTTTTTCCTCCTATGTAGGCTCAAACTAATGATTTTTTTTCATGCAAGCTCTGATTGATTTTTGTGTGTTTTTTGGTTCCTTGTACAAGCATGCATCTCTATTTTTTATAAAGTGACTGGATATTCCTCAAGCAATGAGCCTTCTATGCTTCCTGACTTCATATCTACTTCTCATTATTTGCTTCATAGAGTTTTGTCATTCACTTTGACAAAGGATAGGCAATACAATAAAATGCATTATGATATACTCATGTATGTATGATATGAATGAATAATACTCACAGTGGTTCCATTGACTCATAGACTGAGGCAATTAGCTAAAGTACTCTCATTGGTTCATTCCAAATGCTCATTTAGATCTTGTATTGGAACAACAGAAGTCTTCATATTTATGACTTTTATTTTTCAAGATGAAATCATGCGTAGTGGGGCCCCCAACAGGATAGTTAGAGATACATCCATTTCAAACTATGATTCAACACGTCAGATGGTAGCTTCTTCATAACCTTGCAAATAATCATTTATTATTCCCAATGCATCCTTTGAGGTTCAACGATTCTACATACTTCCCTTAACTTGAAAGTTTATGTGACAAGAAATTAAAATTTTTTTTAAATCTTGAATTTTTAATTTTGAAATCAAATGTTGGATTTTCCAAATCAGTGTCATTGTACCTCAGAACTCGACTTTCTAAATTAACATATCTATAACATGATAACCCTAATTACCATACTAAACTCAAGAATCATTTATATTAGAGCAAGAACTCTTGCACTTCGAATAGGCACATACACATTACTTGGCCAAAGATCTCATTTAGTTTAAATATTGTCTATCTCATATGCATGCTTATTCAATCTACATCCACTAATAGACTCTACTTATCAAGAGAGATCAACAAGTCTTTAATAGGCTTGAAATGGGGTCTATAAGGGATATGAGTTAAATGAAGACCATTTTTAGATTGGAGTTGATGTGACATTATTGAGAAACTTTCACACTACAATCTTCTTGTTGGAACCATTTTCACCTTCTAGGCATCACTTTTATCGTTTGACTTCATGAAAATATAAATCTTGAATGTCCTTCCTTTTTCTTTGCAGTATTCTTTTCTTTTCCTATCTTTCTTTTTCTTTTGGTATTTCAACATTTTTCCTTTTCCTCTGTAGGGCTGGCAAGTGCAGGATTTTTAAGAACTAGATGGCCTTTCTCCTATCTCTCTAATTTTTGTTGAATCTCTAGTTGGGTTGGACGAATTCAAGTTAAATTGTCCTTGTAAACTAAGTGGAAGTCTTCTGCTGCTTTGGGTAAGAGAGAACTCGATTGACTTTCTGAACTGCCTTTTTGGGTTTTATTTTCTTTTTCTCTTTTTTCCTTTTTCTCTTTTTTTTTTATTTTTTTCCTTTTCTTCTTTTTTTATTATTATTTTTCACTTTTTATCTCTCTTATTTTTTTTAGGTTCTAGCTCTAAGAGAATTATCTCATTTGTACCAACATGTGTTTCTGATAATGGATGAGTGGCATAAATCTGCTTCACTCCTGACTTTATCTCAATAAGTTTGTGATACTAGGTCTAATTCAGGTGTCCTTCAACTATCATTATTGTCTTGACTGTACATCCTTTTCTTTGATCTTCTTTCTCTTTAGTAACTCAATGATAATCTGACTTGTCATGAATCTCACAACAACTCAGGGTAGGGTATTGGGTTTACAAGTCAATGAAAAAAAGATAAAATTTTATGAAGGCTCAAAGGGACAAACTAGGGATTGATGTTAATAGGGCGGATAGTAGTTGTTGGCTTACCAAACAATGCCTAAATTATCTCCCCCTTAAATAAACAGAGTTCAATTTCACCTCAAAATTTTGTTAAAGCATGTTCTAAGATTGACTAGGACCTAGACACTCATAATTGTACATGATCCCTCTTAAGTAAGCATACACAACTCAATGCTATTGCACAACTCCCTTGCATAGTGGATCATGATGCATAGATAAACTAATTTATGATTATAAAGCTAGATTGGTCATTGGTTGAGCACTAAAATGAACAAAGACCATTAAAAATTTAATGAAAATAATATATTCGAACAAACATAATTTGAAAAACATAATTGCTCCAATTAAATATTAAAGAAAGCAAAAAAGAAGAGCAACATTCAAGCTAAGGGAAGTTCATTGAGTTGAGCTTCTTCTCTCTTCACATCTTCAATACTCTCATCTTGAAAAGAGGATAAGACAAAATCTTCCTCCGATCCTCTTCCTACCACAAAGGTTGTTGGTGGAGGTACTCTTCCAAATTTAGGCAAAGGATTTCTCTTGGTATTGGGCTTATCAGGCTCAGGCAACTTTCCATTGTCAATGAAATCTTGGATCTCGTGCCTTAAACGAGTGCATTTATCTCATGAAATTGACAAAAAAGTTTTTATAAAAGCCCATTCTTTTGCAACTTATTGAAAACCCAAGATAGAGGTTTCCCCAACTCTGAAAACTATCTTCTACTTGCTTAACCAGTTGCATTAACATCGACTTCCTTATGTGTACTTTGATTGCCCACTCTTTTATTTGCAAGCCAGCTTAAAGAAGATATTTGAAATCTCTAATAAGAGTGTGAGACATCCATTCACGGAGATTAGGTAGCATCCCTCTCACAATCATCCTAATCTGGTCGGACTCATATGGCCTCTTTTTGAGAAGTGCAATCTTATTTCTCCATCTCTTCACATAATTAACAAAACTTTCTTTTTTTTTTTGCTTGATAGTCTCTACCTCCCTCAAGGTCACTTCCAAATCAACATTGTACCCATACTACTGGATGAAGGCCTTATACAACATGTCCCAATATTTTTAGGTACTTTCTTCCAAAGTATTGAACCAATTCTGCACAACATGATCCAATGAGAGCATAAAATAACTTAGAGTTTGAGATTTAGTAGCTTTGGTAGATTGCATGGCAGTGATGTATTGCTTAACATGCAAGTGAGGATTTCCTGTACCATTCTACCTAGCGAAGAAAGGCATCTTGAACTTATCTTGAACTTATAAGGGACCTCCTCATCTTGTTCTAACAGCTTGTCTATTTCTGACATCTCATAAGCTTTCATCTTCTTTTTAAATTTCTTCTCTAAATCAGAAATCAGTTTCTCAATATCTGAAGTTTTAGTCTTTTCCACGGCTCATATTTTCACAACCTTCGACTCTTTCTTCTTATCTTGTAGATCTTAGAAATATTGAGCCCAGTCATCATCATCATCAACAACTACCTTGTCATCATCGAAGGCTACTTTGCCAACCTTATCCTTTCCCTTGTCCTTTGGCTTCTTAGTGCTGATAGATGCCTTAGCAGTGTTCCCCAAAAGCGGAGCCAACTAGCTCTTCATAGTCTTAGCCAGGACCTCCAATTCTTCCATCTTGGCATTGAGGGCATCGTCCACCATCTTTTAAATCTATTTAGGTTCCATTGCTCTTGGTGAGAAGATGACCGAGTTACTGCTAGAGTCTACGTCACTGGCATAGGATGGGTTGTCGTATGCTCTCAAATTGTTGTACTCCAGGTCTATGAGCTAGAAAGGATCAATGATATATAATGCAATGTGTGTATGCATACATGCATGCACAAGTAATCAAGCAATCGAAGATAATTAAGACGTTCCTTCCAACCTTATAACTTCCACACATGAATGGCAAGTTTCTTTTGCAAGGTATATGGTCAACAAAATATCAACATGGGATATTCTGTTTTCAAAAAATTCCCTCGAATGATTTTAACCAATAGTTATATTTTCAAACATAGAAGTCAATCCATGATAATTCCCATTAATTGGGCTTTAATCCATTGAATCAACTAAAGATAGCTTTTATGTTATATGGCAGATTAAAACTAAATTAAAGGATTTATCATAAATAAATTTCCCATTTGGAAAAACAACTAATGATCTATGCCAAAAACAAGCCCATGATTAATGATTCTTGGCATAAACTAAGCCCATAATTAATTTTTGGTATTTCATAATTGACCTAAATATTTGTAAGCTCTTTTTTTTAAAAGGTTAATAATTTTTAAAGTAAAAAATAATTTTTTTTCAAAGTCTTTGGGCTTTTAAGTTGGGTCATGTTGCACTCTAATAAACACTACTAAAGCAACACTCGCAAGTATACGAGGCTGCTGTATTATTTCGGTGAACACCTCAAGGTCGTCTCATAAGAAAGCTAGATAAGCTAATTATTTATCAAATCGTAATAAAAAAAAATATCAATTAATAGTCTTTGATTTATAAAATTAAATTGCTGAATAACTAACGAAAACAAAAAGGAATTGAATTTATAACAATGAAAGAAAACTGAACAAATATATTGATTCACTTGATAGAAAAGCCTAAGGTTTACACTTCTCTACTAATTTATATGTACGAATGGCTATTCCTCTCAACTGATTTAATTTCAAAGATCAGATTTCAAGCAACTTAATTAATCAAATTAAGGAAATAAGCTCTCGCATTCAAACCTTTTTCAATTAATCATACTACAATCAAAATGATCTTTTCCTTAGGTTTATTTTTCTAATTCACCTAAGTCCCTAATTAAATTATTCTGGTATTAGATTTCATTTCTCAATCCTTCATCTAAATACCTAAAACACATAATTGGTGGCCAATCAATTATATATTAACATTAATCCATTCAATTAAGGATAAAAGAAATAAATTAATTAAGAGAAATAACCATTTCATATAATCATAGTAGATTCATACAAACCCTAGACTAGATCAAAATTAGTTCATAGTAATGCTATCAAACAAATTCATCTCATTAAAATTCAAAGAAATTAATTTAGACATTAGAGAATTCATAAATAAAATTGCAATAAAACTTAAGAAATAGAGTTAAAGAACAAATCCCAATTACAATTTTCCTTTGGCTTTTGAAGAATCTCTTGCTCATATTTTTGCTAAAAGAATAACGTAATGGCTAGAACTAATTTGATCTAGAGTGTTTGAATGAAAGTGAAATCAATCTTTGATAGTTTTCTTGTTTCAGAGAACAATTCTCCAGAGAAAAATAAAGAACGGCTGAAAAAGTATATATCCCCTCCTCTTTCCCTAATCTTATCTATTTATACAAATCCCTTGGCTAAAAATTTGCACAAGCTGTGTAAAAATACACAAGTTGTATAAATATACACAAACTGTGTGAATTTACACAAGTTGTGTATTTGGGTGCTGGGATAAATTAAGGCAGAGGAGTACATAGGCTGTGTAAAAATACACAAGTTGTGTAAAAATGCACAAGTTGTGTAGTTGGTACTTCAATTCTTCTCTTTGTTCTTCTTTCCTTCACTTTTGCTCTTTTTTTCTTCCAAACTTCCTTGAGTTCTAAAAATGCTGAAATCGCTAAATAAACAGATTAAAACTACCAAAATGCATGAAGAAAACAAAAATTATCATAATAAATAAATAGCAATTTGAGGATAAAAACTAATAAAACAACTACCCCACACTTAAAACTTTGCTTGTCCGCAAGCAGATTTACATGGCATAAATTAAAAACTCAATTAACCTTAACTATAATTCAAGTATATAAGATGAAATCCTTTAATACTCAGCAATAAATAAATGCAATTTACTTTAATCAAGATTTTCTCAACTCATTCATTAATTCAGACATAACAAATCTCATCTCTCATCTAAGTGTTTCTCTCAATTTCAAAGGTTAATTTACTCAAACCTATCATGATTGCATACTGCCATAAACTTGCTTAATTATCTAATCTCTCTCACTGATTTTTCTCAAGAAATAATCTGAAGGTCTTTTCATTTGGATGTAATGGGGCTAAGGTGAAGGTGTGAGAAAAGACATTTAAGTTGGAACATTAAGAAATGGAGCATCTAAATTAGACAATAATCTTGCATAGAAACTCGTAACTCCCTCAAATGGAATATTCACCAACCCTTGATAGTCTCAAATATTTGCTTACTTAAAGAAAAGTAAATGAGTCGAAATTCCTCTTTGATGACTAATGCGAAAATATATGAACTTTGTATATATATATCTTCTCTTTTTATTTTTATTTTTATTTATATATATATACAAAATATAAAAATGCTTTGAACATCTAGCTCAAATGTAGAAGAAAAGACTAATCGACTCTTAGTCAAATAAAATATGCAAAGTGTGCATTTCAGCCCCAAATCTTACTAAAACAATACTATTTTATTTTATTTTATTTTATTTATGTGTTTACCCCATACTTATCAATTAAACCACTCCTATTATCATATCATAAGAAACTCCATTCCTTAATGAAGGTATGATAATAATAGAAAAATGTTGAATTGTGAATTGTGTTGATCAATCAAGAAAAGGTCAAAGGCTCAACTTGGCTCACTAAGGAATTCATAATTAAGGGAGGTCTTTTTAAGCTAAAGGGGGTAATCCTAATTTGCCTTCATCATTTTAAAACTTGAGATGAAATCATAATGTGAGTTCAATTAGTATGCAAAAGCAAGCTCTAGAGATACAAAATCATGAAGGTGCACACTTAAGAAAAGAAAATCAATTAACAATAATATTCAATCTATGAGGCTCAAAACTCACAAAGGGTGGGTTCTCAGAGATTTATATGTCATGAATTGCAGAACTTAAAAAATCCTGAATGAATTCAAATGCTAATCTCTATGCTGATACTAAAGGCTCAAATGTAATGCTAGAATTATAGAAAAGTCAATAAGTTTTCAACAATTATACCATGAAAAACGCACAATATAAATCACAAAGAAAACAAAACAAAAATTAAAGAAGAGCTTAAAAATTACCCCACACTTATGAGTTACATTGTCCTCAATGTAAACAAAAGAAAAGATAGAAGGAACCTCTTTTGTGTCGCGCATAGTGGAGCTTTCGTACAAAAAATCCATTAAGCTTTTCGTTACGAACAGATAATCAACATGAAAGAAAACAACTAAAGCAAATACTAATAAAAAAGGTTAGAAACATCACATACTTATAAAAACAAAAAGAATAAAAATAAATACCAGCGACTTCAGTATAAACATGCGATCAAGGAAAGTTGGAACTGGATGGCCCTCCTTGATGGAAACTTAACAATTAGGACAAGGAAACCTATAACAACTCAATTTGGCGAAGGACCTCCGAATGATTATGGTCAAAATGGTCACGGAGCTCATTGTGACCATCTACAACTCTTTGCTCGAGAGCATCAATCCGAGCCATGATCTCTAGCATTATTGGTGGAGTAGGACCCTGGAACACTTGATGGCTAGAAGTTCCAGCTTCAGCTTGACTTTCTTGAGGTGCACCTTGCACTCTAGACCACTTTGGTTGAGGCCTATCATGAGTCTGTTCAAGTTGTGCAGGCCTCTCTTCTTCACCCAAAACATATCCATCTCCTACCTTTGTAATCAATTTCATTCTTTTTAAAACCTGAATATCTAGGAAATAATCTCCCTCAATCCTCTTAAGATTACAGGTTTCTGGATTAAAGATCGGTTCAACCTCCATAAGGATAGAAGTAACAATTCCTCCCACACAAAACCCATATTTTTATTGGCTACGAAATCCAAATGATTAGCCAAGAAATGGCTTGTGCTAACCCTTCTTCCTCTTAACATGCACCAAAGGAAAAATAGTTCATTTCGTGAAACGGTGCCAGTACTTTGATGTCTGCTGTACACAGTAGATGACATGAATCTATGGATGTATCTCAAGGCGGGATCAGCAAATAAAGAAGCCTTAGAAACATTAGCATTATAATTCCTAGCCCCCACAACAGAAAGGCTAGTCCAGGCACTTACATCATTCCAATCCCTAGGAATTCTACGCAAACCATCATTAGCAAATCCAAATATATCGTTCAATTCCCGGATGGTTAAAGTGAAATTCTTTCCTAGCAACTTGAATTTCATGGAAAGAGGTGTTTTGAAACCTAGTTCTTTCTCTACAGACAATGAGTCAAGGAATTCAAAAACCAAGGGTTCAAATTTTGGGGGTTTCAAAGATGCAAATCTCTCCCAACCAATAGCAGCAAAATATCTATGACATGCATCTCTAATCCCTAACTTATCTACGGTAGAATCAGAAAGATACCTGTTGGGATAGCATTCCCAGTTCACCAAAATAGTGTATCTTGGCCCGTGAGGTGAAGATGGACCCGCTTGACTCGTTGAAGGCCAAGAGGATGATGAACGATGAATGGGATTCGAAGGAGGGACACTTTTCCAATTCATTGAAGCATCCTTGGTTCTAAGCATGTTGATGAAACAAAGATTTGGAGTTTTGAAAAGTTGGAGAAGAGTTAGAAGTTGAAAAGGAAGTTAAGAAACTATTTTTATAGAGAAAGTGAAAGGATTTGGGGTTTTTAAAGAGTTGGAGATGGAATAGAAGTTTAAAAGGAAGTTAAAGAGCTGTTTTTTAATGGAGAACTGAAAGGGTGCACAGCTTCAAGTGAGAGGATACACGGCCGTGTATCTTGCTATTTAAAACAGCAAGTCACACGGCCAGATGGGAAGAAATACATGGGCGTGGGGCTTTGGTGGCTGGCCATGGATTGTTCTGCCAAGAAGGGTGAAAATGCACTGCTTTAAGGGTGAGGAGACACGGCCATGGGTTTTGGTGGCTTGGCCGTGGATTTTCTACCCCAACTTCAAGAAAATACACGGCCATGGTTGGAATGGGGCACGACTATGTATATTTTTTATTGTCGACCGTGTAGTGTTCTGCCTGACCTCCTTTACTCAATTAAACTAAATGCTCCTGGCCTATTTTTTGCAAGAATAAAAACACTTCCAATCTCCAAACCATCAAGCCTTAAAGAAAAATAGAGGGAAAATAAATAAATAAACTGAAGATACTAAACTAAAATGATAAAAACGATAATAATGGGGTGCCTCCCATCGAGCGCTTTTTTAACGTCGTCTTAGCTAGACGTTACTGCTAGAATTAAGGATCGTAGATCAAAGTACTATAGACAATCCTTACTTCTTGGAACCCCTCGTTATATGGTGTAACTCTCTGTCCATTTACTTTAAAAGTTTCATTCGTTCGAGAGTTAAATAATTCTATAGCATCGGAAGGATATAACTGAGTTATCTCGAAAGGACCGCTCCATCGAGACTTGAGTTTTCCTGAAAATAGTCGAAGATGAGAATTGATAAGCAAGACCTTCATTCCTATGCTCAATATCTTTCATACTAAAATTCGGTCATGAAGTGCTTTAGTACGGTCCTTATAAATCCTCGAACTCTCATATGCCTCGTTCCTTAGTTCATCTAACTTCGAAATTTGCAAAAAACGTTCTCTCTTTGCCTTGTCCAAATCTAAATTCAGAGTCTTAATTGCCCAATACGGCTTGTGCTCTAACTCCACTGGTAAATTACAAGCCTTACCAAAAACCAATCGGTATGGACTCATACCCAAAGGAGTCTTGAAAGCAGTTCGATATGCCCACAATGCATCATTCAATCTATTTGCCCAATCCTTCCTTTATGAGTTGACTGTTTTTTCAAAAATTCCTTTAATTTGCTTGTTGGACGTCTCAACTTGTCCTGAAGTCTGTGGATGTTATGGGGTCATCACTTTGTGTTTCACACCCGACTTGTGCATTAACTTCTCAAAAAGTTTGTTACAGAAATGACTTCCCCCATCACTAACTATCACTCTTGGCGTGCCAAATATGCTAAGAATGTATTCCTTCACAAATTTAACAACAACATTAGCATCATTAGTTCGGGTGGGGATTGCCTCCACCCATTTTGAAACATAATCAACAGCAACCAATATGTATTCATAACCAAAAGATTTGGGAAAAGGACCCATGAAGTCTATTCCCTAAACATCAAACAGTTCAAATACAATATAAGATTGAAGGGGCATTTCATTCATCCTTCCAATATTACCCACTCTTTGACAGCGGTCGCAATTCTTACAATATTCTTGAGTATCTTTGAATAGAGTAGGCCAATAAAATCCACTTTGAAGCACTTTTTTAGCAGTCTTTCTCCCTCCAAAATGACCATTGCAGTGAAGGTCATGACAAAATTGAAGAACACTAAGTTGTTCTTCCTCAGGTACACACCTGCGAACTATCTAATCTTTGCATATCCGGAATAGGTAAGGTTCATCCCAAAAATAGAATTTACTCATGTGCAAAAACCTTTTCTTTTCCTGAAATGACATGTCAGAATGCAAAAGACCACAAGCAAGATAGTTAGCAATATCTGCAAACTAAGGTGAATTCATTACCGCAAACAACTACTCATCAAGAAATGCTTCTAGATTTCTATGAATGCTATCAGATGCAAGATTTTCATCAAAGGAAGGTAACCTAGATAAATGATCAACTACAACATTTTCACTTCCCTTAGTATCTTTGATTTGAAAATCAAATTCTTCCAATAATAGCACCCATCTAATTAAACGAGGTTTAGCATGTTGTTTGGTCAAAAGATATTTTAAAGCTACGTGATCTGAATGCACAATAATTTTAGACCTAATCAAATATGCTCTAAACTTATATAAGGCAAAAACAATAGCTAGCATTTCTTTTTCAGTTGTTGTGCAATTAACTTGTGTGCTACTTAGGGTCAAGCTAGCATAATAAATTACTCTCAAAAATTTCTCAACCCTTTGACCAAGGACAACTCCTACTGCATGGTTGGATGCATCACACATAATTTCAAAAGGTAAGGACCAAACAGGAGCTACAATTACTGGTGTGTTGGTCAATTTTTCCTTAAGGGAATTGAAAGCTTGCATGCATTGTGCAGTAAATACAAATGGAACATCTTTTCCAAGCAAATGACACAACGATTGGCTTATTTTAGAAAAATCTTTGATAAACCTCCGGTAAAAACCTCCATGCCCTAGAAAGCTTCTTATTCCCTTAATAGATGTAGGTGGGGGTAACTTAGCAATCAAGTCTACCTTAGCTTTATCCACCTCAATCCCTTTACTAGACACAATATGGCCTAATACAATACCGTGAGTAAACATGAAATGACTTTTTTCCCAACTCAAATTGAGATTACATTCAATACATCTTTCAAGCACAAGAACAAGTTTACTGAGAAAATTATCAAAAGAGTCACCAAAAATAGAAAAATCATCCATAAATACCTCAATAAAGTCATCTATCATGTCCGTGAAAACAGACATCATGCATCTCTGAAAAGTTGCAGGCGCATTGCACAAGCCAAAGGGCATACGCCGAAATGCAAAAGTCCCAAAAGGGAAAGTAAAAGTGGTCTTGGATTGATCCTCTGGTGCTATCGCCACCTGATAATAACCTGAAAGTCCATCCGAAAAGCAATAGTGAGAGTGTCCAGAAAGTTTATCCAGCATTTGATCAATAAAAGGAAGAGGGAAATGATCTTTCTTTGTGGCATTATTTAACTTCCTATAGTCTATACACATTCTCCACCCAGTGGTAGTCCTAGTAGGAATCAATTCATTCTTTTCATTTTTTACCACAGTGATTCATGATTTCTTAGGCACCACATGTACTAGGCTAACCCACTCACTATTAGCTATCGGGTGTATCTCTCCTTCATCAAGCAATTTAAGGACTTCATTCTTAACCACTTCACACATGTTTGGGTTAAGGCGCCTTTGGGTCTCTCTTACAGGTTTAGCTCCCTCTTCTAAGATAATTCTGTGCAACCACATTGAAGGGCTAATAACTTTAATATCACTCAACCCCCATCCTATAGCTCTTTTCAATCTTTTTAATTCACTCACCAACCTTATCTCTTCCCTTTCACTGAGTTCGCTAGAAATTATCACAGGTAAGGTGTCGTGATCTCCTAAAAACACATATTTCTGGTTTTTAGGCAACTCTTTTAGCTCTAACTTAAGTGAAGGATTATTCTCTTCTTTTTTGATGGAGGGGAGCTCGAATGATGGTTCCTCTTTAAATTCCTCTATTTCAACACTTTCTAATATATCAAGGTAACTAGCTACTTCTGAGTCAAAAATATCCAAGTTACAATTTAAGATCAGTGCCAGCTCCAATTTATCCGAAGAACCTATTTGTAAGAAAACATCTAAAACAACTACGTCAATACAGTCAATTAAAGAGCAATTCTCATATAATGCAGTTGTAGGAATAGGAGGAGTGTTAAAAATAGAAAATACAACCGTTTGTCCTGAGACAATCATTGATAATTTACCATTTTTAACATCAATCAAGGTGTTGTTCGTAGCCATAAAAGGCCTACCCAGTAGAATAGTGTGTGCGGATGGTGTAGGGTTATCTTCTCCCATGTCAAGGACTATAAAATCCATGGGCACTATCAACCCACCAACCTTAACTAACACATCTTCTATAATTCCTTTCGGGAATCTAAGAGATCTGTCAGCTAATTGCAAGACCATTTTAATAGGTTTAAGTTCCCTAAGTTCTAATTCAAGATAAACAGAGTAAGGCATCAAATTAACACTAGCTCCTAAATCACATATGCCATCAGTCCCCTTTCCATTACCCATAGTAATTTTAATCACGAAGCTGCCAGGATCCTTTAGCTTCGGTGGTAGTTTATGTTGCAAAACAACACTGGCTACCTCTGATACTATCACCTTTTCATTTGGCTCATACCTCTTTTTCTTGGTATTCAATTCCTTGAAGAATTTGGCATAAGCCGGTATATTTTTTATTACTTCAAGTAGAGGTAAGTTAATACTTACCTTAGACAGCATGTTGAAGATGTCTAAAAATTGCTTATCTTGTTTGTCATTTTTCAATCTGCTGGGGAATGGTATAGGTGGCCGGTAAGGATTACTTGCCTTGTGTAAATCTGCTGAGGATTATTATAACTTGCTCCTCGCCAACTGCCGCAGCCAGCTGCGGTAGATTTTTTTTGCCAGTGCATTTTCCTGCGGCAATTTTTTCTGCAGAATAATTTTTCCGATGCAAATTTTCCGGAACCTAATTCAATTAGGTTTCGGTTTCCTTTTCTTATCAATATTACTTGCCATGATTAATTAGGAATAAACTATATGAAACCTCTATAAATAAGGACCAAAGGCAATCAAATTAGGGGGAGGCCGAAAATAAAAAAATTGGACAATAGCTTGAAAAATTTGAAACCAAATCAGTGAAGGAAAAGGAGCAATTCAATTTATTTTTTTTTTGGAATAGCAGGGACACGATTTAAGCAATTCAAAAGGCAGAAACTGTCTTTATTTTAATTCATCCAAGAAAAACAATTTTTGGAGGAATCATTAAAAGGAGGTATGTATTAAATTCTTTGTTTTTTTTTCACAGTAGCATAATCATCCTTTGGTTTCTTTTAATTCAAAAATTTTAGGACCTCAATTCACTTTTTCTAAGGATTAAAATTCTTAAATCGTGGCTTTATTTTCTAAAATTTTAAAGCTATTAGATTTATTTCTTCAAAACTCCAAAACCAAAATTTGTTTTCTAAATTTTGAAAACTCAAAATTGTGTTATGTTACTTTCCCAAAAGCTTTAAAAATATCTTTTTTTTTGCTTTATAAACTTTAAATCGTTGGTTTATTTTCATAAAATTCCATAAAATCTTCAATTGCTCTTTCCAAATCCTAAAAATCATTCATCATCGAAACCCTAAATTCTAAAACACTAAACCCAAATTCAACTTCTAAACCTAAAATAGTAAACTCTAACTCCTTAAAACTTTAAAACCTTAATTTTTTCTAAACCCTAATCCTTTAAAATTTTAAAAACCATAAAAACATAAATACTTTCATTTTCCACATTAGCTTAAAAACAAAATGAATAACCATAACCCTTAAATCAAAAGTATTTTAAAGTGTCTAAAACCCTAGTTTCATGATTTCACCATTCAAATCTTAATTTGTTTAATCAAAGAGTCTTACCAACCTTTTAAAACATAAAACCTCAATCTATTTTAATTCCATAAAAAAGTCACAGTAGATTAATTTTATGAATTCCAAAACCTTAACACATGAGATAAAGAATCCTAAATGGAAATAGTAGCTATAATTTGAATTTTTATTTACCTTATTCAATTCCATATTTGATCATGCTTTGTTTTATTTCTTATGCTTTAATTTATTTAAATTCAATGCTTGTTTATTTTATTTATCATGGATGGATGTTTACTTTTTATTGTTATTTGGCACCTTTGATGAATGATTTATTTATTATGAATGGTTATTCACTTTTATCAATTTATTTAGATTTCCAAATGCTGTAAGAGGTATGTTTCCACTTGGTGGGTACCTCATTAGTTAAATATCATGTAATTTAATTTGCTTTTCTATTTTAGAACCAATGTAAAGGGCATGCTTCTACCTTTCGGTGGGTGTCCTATTTAGGCATGTGATGTAAGGACATGTTTCCATCTTCGGATGGGTGTCCATTTATTTGCTTTGTTTGGACATTGCTTTGATTTTAATATAATGATGCTTTCTTTTAATTATTGTGTGTAATATGGATAATGTTATTATATTTAAGAATTTTATAATATTAAGACCTGTAAAGGAGGCCGGTTCCAATGAACCGGGTGTTGTGGGGGTGCTGGGCCATTTCTCACCTTCCCCACACGTACCCAACTTTTTAAACCCATTAGGGGGTTGAGGATTCCTTAGGAATCGAGTCATCCACCCCTTTCATTTTTTCCGGCCCGTCCGGGTGACGACTCCATTGTCACCGGACTTAGGTCCGTGTTCTCTAAGGCCTCGAGCCTAAATAGTGCCAAAGTTGCAAGAACCATTCCACCGGGAGTGGGGGCAAAAATCCCCACTCACAGTGGCGACTCCACTGGGGAAAGAGAAGTTAATTCCATTGGTCTTTTTATTATTCTATTCTTTCTTATAATGATGTTATCCATTGCATCATCTTAAATTTCATCGTGTGCGTGAGTTAGGACGCCCGTGTTACCCATGTTATGTTATGTAAGGGATGCATACTTTCACTCAAGGTATGGAGATCGAGCATGGCATAACCACTCATAGCCTCGTACCGTTTGGTATATACTTGCTATGGGAACCTAAGCCTTTTAACCCAAAGACTAAAGCTCATGTAATTGGCCTAGTTGATTTCCTTAGGTTTTACCCTAAAAGCATGTTGTTTGACTATGGTTAGTTTATCTTAGTCTAAATCATGGCTTATTTGGTTTGTTCTTTTTCTAATATGACCCAAGTATATTTGCAAGCTCAAAATAAATTTTTCTTTAAAGTCCAAAAGACCAAATCTATTTTCAAAATTTTTCAAGATGATCTTTTGACATAAGATTTTTTCTAAAAACAAGTCAAAAATTTTTTGGCTCATGGCCCAAATACTACGCCCAAAATCCATTTTTCTAAAATCTTTTACAATGGGCTTAGAAACAAAACTATTTTCACCCAACCATTTTTTACAAAGAGCTTGCAAAAATATTTAGGTCAATTATGAAATACCAAAAATCAATTGTGGGCCTAGTTTACACTAAGAACAAATTAACAATGGTCTTGTTTTTGGTATGAATCATTAGTTACTTTTTCAAGTGAGAAATCTATCTATAATAGACCTCTTAATTCAGTTTTAATCCAGTATAGCATAAAAGCTACTATAGTTGGTTGAATGGATTAAAACATAATTAATAGGAATTATTATGGATTGATTTTCATTTTCAAAAATATAACTATTGGTTGAAACGTCCGAGGGAATTATTCAAAAACAAGATGCCTCATGTTGGTATTTTGTTAACCACCTACCTAGGAAAAGAGACTCGCCATTCGTGTGTGGATGTTATAAGGTTGGAAGGAATGTCCTAATTATTTTTCTTTATTGATTGTTTTGCATACATGCATACATGCATACATTTGCATCTCATATCATTGATCCTCTCTGGCTCACAGCCCTGGATTATGACAGTTCAAAAGCTTACAATAATCTGACCTATGCCGGAGATGAAGTATCTAGCAATGACTCAATCACTTGCTCACCAAAAACAATGGAGCCCGAACAAATTCAAAGGATGGTGGATGAAGCTCTCAATGCCAAAATGGAAGAAATAAAAGAGGCCATGGCCGAGACCATAAAGAATCAACTAGCTGCAATTTTAGGAAATAATGCCGAAGCGTCTGCTAGCTCCAAGAAGCCAAAGGATAATGGGAAGGCTAAAGTTAGTGAAGTAGCTTTTGATGATGATAAGGTAATCATTGATGATGATGATTGGGCTCAATAATACCAAGATGTTCAAGAGAAGAAGAAAGAACCGAAGGTTGTTAAGAAAGCAACTTTTGAAAAGACTGAGACATTCGATGTTGAAAAGATGATTGCTAATTTAGAAAAAAAAATTTAGAAGAAGCTGAAAACGAAGAGATGTCTGAGATTGATTAAATATTTGAACAAGATGAAGAAGTCCCGTACAAGTTCAAGATGCCATCCTTTGCAAAGTACAATGGCACCAGAAATCCTCATCTCCATGTGAAGCAGTATATCACTGCCATGCAGTCTGCCCGAGCTACTAAGGCTCAAACCCTAAGGTACTTTATGCTCTCATTGGACCCTGTTGTCCAAAATTGGTTCAATACCTTAGATGATGGAACACAAAAGAGTTGGGATCTAATTTACAAAGCCTTCATCCAATAATATGGATATAATGTTGAGTTAGAAGTTACCTTAATGGAAGTAGAGTCCAATAGAAAAAGGCCAAATGAGAATTTTGTGGACTATGTGAAGAGATGGAGAAATAAGGCTGCTTTACTCAAGAAGAGGCTCGATGAATCCGATCAAATAAGGATGATTGTGAGAGGGGTGTTGCCTAATCTCCGTGAAAGGATGTCTCACACCCTTATAAGGGATTTCAAAGATCTTCTCCAAGCTGGTCTACAAATTGAAGAGTGAGAAAGAGAGAAGAATCGTTTTTCAATAAGAAGGAATGAGAAAGGGAACAACCAACCTAACAATCAAAGCACACAAAAAGAAGTTGATGTTAATGTAACCGGTCAAGGGAATAAAAGAGAATTCTCAAAATTGGGGAAACCTCTATCTTGGGTTTTTAGCAAGCTGCAAAAGAAAGGGTTGTTACAACCATTAGCTCCTCGACCGTTACATAATCCATTGCCACCAAACTTCAATGCCGAGGCCTTCTGTCAATTTCATCAAATGCGAGGGCATGAAACGGATAAATGTGCACGTCTAAGGCATGAGATGCAAGACTTAATCGATAGTGGTAAGCTACCCGGGCCGGATAAGCCCAATACCATGAACAACCTTTTGCCTAAATTTGGAAGAGTGCCACCACCGGAAACCTTTATGGTGGGAAAAGGATTGGAAGAAGATTTTGTTTTATCCTCTTTTCAAGATGGGGATATTGAAGATGTGAAAGGAAAAGAAGCCTAACTCAATGAACTTTCCTTAGCTTGAATGTTGCTTTTCAATTTTACTTTCTTTAATTGGAACTATCGTGTTTTTCAAATTTAAAGTTGCTTGAATAAATTACTTTTATCAAAATTTGTGTTGGTCTTTGTTCATTTTGGTGCTCAACCAATGAGGAATCTAGCTTGATAATTCGTGATTTAATATATTTATGTATCATGACTTGAATGACTTTACTAGATGAGGGAATTACTTTATAGCATTTAGTTGTGTATGCTTACTTAGAGAGGACTCCTGCATAATTACCTTTGTCTAGGTCCTAGTCAGTCTTAGAACATGTTTTGACAAACTTTCGAGGCGAAATTGAACTCTGCTTATTTAAGAGAGAAATGATCTAGGCATTGTTTGGTTAGCCAACAACTAGTATCCACCCAATTAAATATCAATCCCTAGTTGTCCCTTTGAGCCTTAATAAAATTTTAGCTTTCTTTTCATTAGCTTACAAACCTCAACAACCTACCCTGAGCTGTTGTGATACTTTTGACAAGTCTTATGATCACTAAGATAAAGAGGCAAGAAGATCAAAGAAAGAAATGAATAGTCAAGACCATGAAGATAGTTGAAGTTCTCAAGACTATAAAGATAGTTGAAGTTCTCAAGACCATAAGGGTAGTTGATGTGTTTAAGACCATAAGGGTAATTGAAGTTTTTCTAATATCTCCAATATATCCAGACAACATCAGAGTAACAAATGATTTATCCCTGCTAAAGAAGATTTATATTACTCAACTCCTCCATTATTGGAAGCCAAAGTTGGTACAAACAAGACAACTCTTTTAGAGCTAGAACCAACTAAAAAAAAACAAACAAAAAAAAAGGAAGGAGAAAAAAAAAGGTAAAATTTAAAAAGGCGGTTCAAAAAGCCAACTGAGTTCTCTTTTACCTAACAAAAGGCTTCCATTTGGATAGTTTGACTTGAATTGGTCCAACCTGACCAAAGATACCACAAAATTAAAGGAAAAGGAGAAAGACCATCTAGTTCTTGAAAGTTATGTACTTGATAGTCCTACAAGAAAGAAGGACAAAATGATAAAAGAAAGGAAAGAGTAATGAAAGAGAAGGGAAGAGTAAGAAAAATAAGGAAAGAAAAGGGAAAAGAAGAAAAGAAACGAATTTTCATCATCAATTCCATATTTGATTTTTATTTACCTTATTCAATTCCATATTTGATCATGCTTTGTTTTATTTCTTATGCTTTAATTTATTTAAATTCAATGCTTGGTTTATTTTATTTATCATGGATGGATGTTTACTTTTTATTGTTATTTGGTACCTTTGATGAATGATTTATTTATTATGAATGGTTATTTACTTTTATCAATTTATTTAGATTTCCAGATGTTATAAGAGGTATGTTTCCACTTGGTGGGTACCTCATTAGTTAAATATCATGTAATTTAATTTGCTTTTCTATTTTAGAACCAATGTAAAGGGCATGCTTCTACCTTTCGGTGGGTGTCCTATTTAGGCATGTGATGTAAGGACATGTTTCCATCTTCGGGTGGGTGTCCATTTATTTGCTTTGTTTGGACATTGCTTTGATTTTAATATAATGATGCTTTCTTTTAATTATTATGTGTAATATGGATAATGTTATTATATTTAAGAATTTTATAAAATTAAGACCTGTAAAGGAGGCCGGTTCCAATGAACCGGGCGTTGTGGGGGTGCTGGGCCATTTCTCACCTTCCCCACACGTACCCAACTTTCCGAACCCATTAGGGGGTTGGGGATTCCTTAGGAATCGAGTCATTCACCCCTTTCTTTTTTTTTCGGCCTGTCCGGGTGACGACTCCATTTTCTCTGGACTTAGGTCCGTGTTCTCTAAGGCCCCGAGTCTAAACTGTAACACCCCTATATCCCGTATACGTACACAGCATGCTAATACGATCGTAATATACGTATTCTGAATATAGAATTGCCACGGTTTACTAAACAAACGACTCATCCCTTTTCAAAAACATGAACAAATTTAAATCATTTAAAAGAAATTAAAATACAACAAATAGTGTTTATTTAAAACGCAGCAAAAAATATAACAAATATTTACAAATACTTATACATCAAAATTTGAGTTTTACAAAACATAAGATATATACATGGTTGGCAATATGTCTTTGATCTTTAAGCTCCACTTATCAAAACTTCAAACTCTAGACTCTACTCGGCCTAGAGAAACTCTCCGGTTCTTCCCTGTCATCTACGCGATGAATCACAATCGCGCTAAGCCAATGGCTTAGTGGTACAACTACAATAACATTATACTTCTATGCAATGTCAATGTCACACATTTCAACAATTAAGACAATATTCACAATTGATATCTTTGTATTGTTCATGAGACTACATTTCATCATTATTCAATTATATCATCACTTATGATTTACGTTGACACAAAGACAAGTATGGGACCAAACGACACTAATATGTTATTCAAAGTTCAGAGTTACTGCTTTGGTCTATAATCATAATACTCAAGCCCGTAGGCGAAACACATATATCTCTATCCATGGATAGCGTAACAGACCCAGTCTCTTGAACCATCAACTCAGCTAAACTCGAGGAGATCCTCAACCCAGCTAGACTGTTACTTGTAACAGACCCAGTCTCTTGGACCTTAACCCGGATAAATCCGAGGAGATCCTCAACCCGGCTAGACTGTTACTTTAATTCACATTTCACATTATTCAACTAGAATCGGCTTACGACCCGGTCTTTTCACCTATCCAGAACTCTGAAGGTTGAATAACACATTAGACACAAAAAAAATCTCTTTACATTTCTTTCTCAATTCATTTCTCATTTCATTATCATCATTATAGCCAACAACCATGGCTTCATATCTCATAATCACAATAGGAAACCATGCCTCAATCATCTCATTAGCATCTGTAATATCCTCATATATGCCCTAGAAGTTTTGATTATGTTGTTGATGTTGTTGTTATTGTTGTTGTTGGTATATATTGGAAAGTGAATGTTTGTGTATATGTGTTTTGGGGAAAGAAATAGGGTTTAGAGACAAATGTATATGTTGTGTATATGATAATATATATAACATATAAATTGGTCAAATATAGAGTCAATGCAAGAAGATATTTTTGTGGAATGTGCAATTACATATAAGGGCTTAGATGAGACAAAAGGTTAGTTATATGATTGAGGGCATTTTGGTAATTGCTTGGATAAAATCTCTTGGTGGAGATTTAAAGTGGAGTTGACTTTATTTCCTCCATGTATTTTCTTCTTCTTTTCCATTTTGGCTGATTTCTCGTAGACAAAGGGAAATCAAAGAGACAAAGAGAAGACTTTGAAGAGTAAGCTCCAATTGTAGGAAGATTGAAGTGATCAAGTGTTGATTCAAGAAGTGTTATAATTTTAAGGTAAGAAATCTCTTGTTTTTCCTTTGTTAATTTTGAGGTTGGGTCTAAAAGAAATTGTGATTTGTTGATATGATGATTTGATGTGGTTGTGATGTGTTGAATTTGATTATAAGCCAAAGAGTTAATTATTAATGGTTTTGGATTGAAGATGGTAAGTAGGTGGAAATTGATTTTGAGGAAATAGGAGTGATGTTGTATTTTTTAGGGTTTTGGTTTGGTATGAATTTAATGTATGGTTATTGTGATTACTAGGGTGAATATGTAAGATATGTGTTTATAACATGAATTGTATCCATTTGAATGAGATGATTGTTGTGTAAAAAGGGTGTAAATGCTTTTAGAAGGGTGTTGGCCATTTTTAGGGTTGTGTATTTGAGTGACACGGCCAAAACAAAGGAGAGACACGGCCAAGCCAAGTGATTTTGGGCATGTTGGATTGCTTTGAGAGAGACACGGCCGTGTCCTATGCCCGTGTCTGTTGCTGTGATTTGTTGGTTGAGAGACACGGCCACAAGCTTGGCCGTGTCCCTTGCCCATGTTGCCTACTGTCAATTTAGGTTGAGAGACACGGCCACAAGCTTGGCCGTGTCCCTCAAGTGGCTGCCCGTGTCCCTCAAATGTGTGGGTTAGGGTTTTTTTTATACTTTGTTCTATTTGCATTGTTTTGGTCCTTTTAAGGTAAGTTGGTACCTTAACCTAAACCTAAACACATTTAAACAATGATTGACCTAAACAAATGCATATGGAAGATCTTAAAGCTATGAATGATATAAATTATTCTTTTCCCTAATTGCATTGTTGAGATTGAACAATGTTATGTTATGCATTGAGAATGGTTATGTGTTTCATGAGTAATGTATATTGAAATGTTATATCAAAGCCATTGTGATTGGCTATGATGATGATATTGAAAGAAAGAAGGCTTGTTTGCCTAAATGTGATGAGAATTTGAGAATGGAAATGGTAACTATATAATAAATGAATTGTTTGTTTAATATGTTATTCAGTTTCAGAGTTCTGGATTTGGGTGGCATGCCTAAGAAATGATGAAAGGTAACAGTCTTGCCGGGTTGAGGATCTCCTCAAGTGTGTTGAGTTGATGGTCCAAGAGACTGGGTCTGTTACACTATGAGAATTGTGAATATGAGATATATGATTTGTAACAATCTTGCCGGGTTGAGGATCTCCTCATATGTGTTGAGTTGATGGTCCAAGAGACTGGGTCTGTTACACTATCCATGGATAGAGATACATGTATATATTTGCCTACGGGCGTGATTATTGTGATTATGAACCAAAGCAGTAACTCTGAACTCTGAATATCGTATTAAATACTTGTTGGGCCCATAGGTGTCAAGGTTATATGAATGTCCTAAATAATGTTAGGAGTTAATGAAATGAGACGTTGTATATTGAGTATGATTGATTAATGATGAATGTGGTATGCTCATATGACTATGATTTGTGAAATGCATAATTATGTGGTTAACTTTATATTTATGATGTTGATCTTATCAATAACATATGTGGCATTGCATTACATTAAAGCATACCATTAGCATGTTTTATCTTACTAAGCCCTTGGCTTAGCGCGATAGTGTTTAATCGCGCAGGTGATAGAGTTGATAGAGTTGAACCTGAAAGTTCTTCGAGACCGAGTGAGAGTAGACGTTGAAGTGTTGATTTGGAACTTGAAGATCAGAAGAGACTTGCCAATCATGTATATTTCTTTTATATTTTGTAAAGTATTGGTTTTAATGTAAATATATGTATAACTATAAACATGGATTTGAAAGATTTTATACATGTAAATATTTTATAAAATTCCGCTGCGTATTAACTAAATGTAAATATATCTATTTGGTTTTGTATTACAACTTGATTACCTATTTTTCTATAATGTATACAACTGAAAGATTATGGTATTGTTTAAAATGTTTTGGATGTAAAGAAAATCCGTAGCATCCCTATGTTTAGTGCATGTATACTACATTGTGGTGTTTGTAGTGTGCATATATTGAATGTGGGGGTGTTACAATTGTTTTGGTATCAGAGCCTAGGTTTGAGATTCTCAACCTAGGTAAAATGTAATAAAAAGAATATTTTTACTTAAAAAGTGAGCTTTGAATGACATATACGTTTGAGATTGGCAGTCTCTGATCTTTAATAAGATGTAATCTGCTGTGTTTGCAGTGTTAGGTGTTGATGGATCCTCACTCAAGTCAGTCGTTTGAGGCTAGTGCTGAGAGTATTGCTCCTGATGATGGAGCTAGGATTGTTAGTGCTGGTGAGGCACCTGCTTCTGGGTCGGGAAGACCAGTAGGTGATGAGGTTCCGCCAGCCTGGTTTATGCATATGATGGAAGCTATGAGAGAAGCACCAGTACAACCACAGCCACCACCCCCTCAGCCTTTGGTATCAGTGAGGCACTATGACAAATTGAGAAAGTATGGAGCCGAAGATTTTGTAGGTACTACTGATCCAACTGTGGCTGAGCAGTGGTTAGACAAAGTACAGAGAATCTTTGTTCAGTTGCAAGCCACTTCAGAGGAAAAGTTTGACTATGCAAGATCTTTGCTACAAAATGATGCATATAGTTGGTGGAAGACAGTGCCCCATTCTATGGATGATCCACCAACTTTGTCATATGCTGACTTTCTGAGAGAATTTGAATTGAAGTATACTCCAAGGGAGTATAAAGATGGGAAGAAAAGAGAGTTTTTAGATTTGAAGCAAGATCATCGAACCGTAACTGAATATGAGGTTGAGTTTATTCGATTGAGTCAGTATGCTGGGGGTATTATAGTTGATGAGATAGATAGATGCAGGAGGTTTGAGGAGGGATTGAGGCCCTCTATCATGTGCTTAGTGGCTGGATCTAGATATCATGATTTCTCCCAGCTAGTGGCAGCAGCTCGAAGTGTAGAGCGAGCTCAAGTTATTGCAGCTGCTTCAGAGGAAGAGGTTAGGGTTAGGAGGCCCCAGTTTGAGGCAGGGTCTTCTTCTGTTAAAAGAGGTAAAGGAAGCTTTGTTCCTAGAGTTAGTAGGAGTCAGAGGTCAGCTGGTAGGTCAGTGCAGTTTCAGAGGCAGAGATTTAGACCTGCAGCTTCAGTAGCGAGTGCTCCTACTCCGGGAGTTCAGAGATCCACCTTACCTGTGTGTAACCAGTGTGGTGGAAGACATGGGGGCGTTTGTTGGAGGCATAGTAGATCAGGGGTATGCTTCAGGTGTGGATCACCTGATCACTTTGTGAGAGACTGTCCTGAGAGGCAGGAACAGATGCCAGTTGATTCTGCTGCTTCTCGAGCTAGTGTGAGGGGAGGCAGAGGAGGCAGAGGTGCCAGCCGAGGAGGTAGACCAGGGTTCAGTTCTAGAGGAGGTGCTACATCCAGGGAGGGTAGACCAGAGGAGGTTGGATCTTCCCAGAGGATGTATGTTATGCAGAGGTAGCCAGATGCATCGGCAGTCATAGCTGGTACTTTTTCTTTATTTGATACTTCAGTACTTGCTTTGATTGATCCGGGTTCCACACATTCATATATTAGTGCATCTGTTTTGCCTGTATCTGATTTGCATGCTGAGTCCCTAGGATTTGATGTGTTGGTGACAAATCCGTTAGGGCATAGTGTGGTTGTGAGTAAGGTGCATCGAGATAGTGCAGTAGTGGTGCAGGGTGAGGAGTTCCTTGGGGATTTGATTGAGATGCCATTTAAGAAATATGATGTGATTTTGGGCATGGACTGGCTATCTCGACATGGAGCTGTGGTGGATTGTAAAAAGAAAATTGTTTCTTTGAGAACTGTTGATGGTAGAGAGGTGATAGTATCTAATAAACAAGGACAGCTAGCCTCCTTATTTGTTTCAGCTGTTGCAGCTAGAAGGTTGATTAGAAAGGGGTGTGAAGCCTATCTTGCTCATGTGGTAGATACTAGAGTAAGAGGTTCTCCTATTGATAGTATTGCCACAGTTGCTGATTTCCCAGATGTTTTTCCAGAGGAGTTGCCAGGATTGCCTCCTGAGAGAGAGGTGGAGTTTGGTATCGAATTGTTGCCTGGTACCACTCCAATCTCTATTACTCCGTATAGAATGGCACCAGCAGAATTGAGAGAGTTGAAAGTGCAATTACAGGAGTTGTTGGATAAAGGATTCATTCACCCCAGTGTTTCTCCTTGGGGAGCTCCTGTGTTATTTGTGAAGAAGAAAGATGGTACTATGAGATTGTGCATCGATTATAGGCAATTGAACAAGGTGACTATTAAAAATAAATATCCTTTGCCTAGAATTGATGATCTCTTTGATCAGTTGAAGGGTGTAGCTGTGTTTTCTAAAATTGATCTGAGATCTGGGTACCATCAGCTGAGAGTCAGAGATGAGGATGTTCCGAAGACCGCTTTTCGGACCAGGTATGGGCATTATGAGTTTTTAGTTATGCCTTTTGGTCTGACGAATGCACCTGCAGCTTTTATGGATTTGATGAATAGGGTGTTTAGGCCCTATTTAGATCAGTTTGTAGTGGTCTTCATTGATGATATACCGGTGTATTCGCGAAATGAAGAGGAACATGATAGGCATCTGCGGATTGTGTTGCAGATTTTGAGAGAGAAGCAGTTATTTGCCAAATTGTCGAAGTGTGAGTTCTGGTTAGATCAAGTCACTTTTCTCGGACATATTGTTTCAGCGGAAGGCATTAGAGTTGATCCGAGTAAAGTTGAAGCCATTTTAAATTGGAGTCCACCCAAGTCTGTGACAGAGGTTAGAAGTTTTCTGGGTTTGGTAGGCTATTACAGACGGTTTGTGAAAGGGTTTTCTTTAATAGCTACTCCACTCACTAGATTGCTTCGTAAGGGAGTGAGATTTGTGTGGACGGATCAGTGTCAGGCTAGTTTTGAGCAGTTGAGAGATATGTTGACTCAAGCGCCTGTTCTTACTTTACCTGTGGATGGCAAACCATATGTGATTTTCAGTGATGCTTCACATAGTGGTTTGGGGTGTGTGTTGATGCAAGAAGGTAAAGTTATAGCTTATGCATCTAGACAGTTGAAACCGCATGAGCTTAATTATCCTACTCATGATTTGGAGTTGGCAGCCATTGTGTTTGCATTGAAGATTTGGCGTCACTATCTGTTTGGGGAGAAATGTTTCATTTACACTGATCATAAGAGTTTAAAGTATTTGGTGTTCAGAAAGAGCTCAATCTTCGACAGAGGAGATGGTTGGAATTGATTAAAGACTACGACTGTTTGATTGATTATCATCCAGGTAAAGCAAATGTAGTTGCTGATGCCTTGAGTCGGAAGTCTTTAGCTGGTTTAACAGTTTACTCGCTCTCGTTGCTTGTTGAATTGAGAGCATTGCATGCTAGCTTTGTACCTTGTGATGATGGTGCATTGTTGGCACAATTGCAAGTGAGACCAGTTTTGTTGAATCAGATCAAAGAGGCTCAGTTGACTGATATGAAGATTCAGAAGATTATTTCAGATTGTCAAAGTGGAAAGAGTAGAGATTTTGTTGTGAAAAGTGATGGGAGCCTATGGTTTAAAAACAGATTATGTGTACCCGATGATGCTGATTTGAAGAAGATCATTTTAGAAGAAGCTCATCAGTCAATATTTGTTATGCATCCGGGTAATACCAAGATGTATCATGACTTGAGATAGCATTGCTGGTGGATTGGATTGAAGAGAGACATTGCTGAGTTTGTATTGAAATGTCTCACATGTCAGAAGGTAAAAGCAGAGCATCAAGTTCCAACTGGGTTGCTTCAGCCGTTGTCAGTACCAGAATGGAAGTGGGATAGAGTGACGATGGATTTTGTGTCTGGTTTGCCATTGACACAAAAGAAGCATGATGCTATATGGGTGATTGTGGATAGATTGACCAAGACAGCTCATTTCCTTCCGGTTCGGATGGATTACTCTTTGGAGAGATTGGCTGAGTTGTATATCCATGAGATTGTGAGATTACATGGTGTTCCAACTTCTTTAGTGTCTGATCGAGATCCCAGGTTTACTTCAAGGTTTTGGAAGAGTTTGCATAGTGCTTTAGGTTCTCGACTGCACTTCAGCACTGCTTTTCATCCACAGACGGATGGGCAATCTGAGAGGGCGATACAGATTATTGAGGACATGTTGAGAAGCTGTATCATCGATTTCTCTGGAAGTTGGAATAGATTCTTACCTCTTGTGGAGTTTGCTTACAACAACAGTCACCAATCTAGCATTGGTATGGCACCGTTTGAAGCATTGTATGGTAGACGGTGTAGGACACCTCATTGTTGGAATGAACTTGGGGATAGTAAGTTAATTGGGCCTGATTTAATTCAAGAAACTGAAGAGAAAGTGAAGTGATTCGAGGCAGGTTAAAAGCAGCTTCAGACCGACAGAAGTCTTATGCAGATCTGAAAAGGAGAGACATTGAGTTTGATGTTGGAGATAAGGTATTTTTGAAAGTATCTCCTTGGAAGAAGATATTGAGGTTCGGTAGGAAAGGGAAATTGAGTCCTCGATTCATTGGACCGTATGAAGTGTTGGAAAGAGTTGGGCCAGTTGCTTATCGACTTGCTTTGCCACCTGAGTTGGATCGTATTTATAATGTATTTCATGTTTCTATGTTGAGGAGGTACAGGTCGGATCCATCTCATGTGTTGCCAATTGAATCTATTGAAGTGAGCCCAAACTTGACATTTGAAGAGGAACCGGTTGCTATCTTGGCACGTGAAATGAAAGAGTTGAGAAACAAGAGAGTGCCTCTTGTGAAGGTTCTATGGAAGAACCATGGGAAAGAAGAAACAACTTGGGAAAATGAGCAAACCATGCGAGAGCAATATCCTCAGTTGTTTCAGAGCTGATTTCAGGTAATTTCGAGGATGAAATTTCTTTTTAGAGGGGGAGAATTGTAATATCCTCATATATGCCCTAGAAGTTTTGATTATGTTGTTGATGTTGTTGTTATTGTTGTTGTTGGTATATATTGGAAAGTGAATGTTTGTGTATATGTGTTTTGGGGAAAGAAATAGGGTTTAGAGACAAATGTATATGTTGTGTATATGATGATATATATAACATATAAATTGGTCAAATATAGAGTCAATGCAAGAAGATATTTTTGTGGAATATGCAATTACATATAAGGGCTTAGATGAGACAAAAGGTTAGTTATATGATTGAGGGCATTTTGGTAATTGCTTGGATAAAATCTCTTGGTGGAGATTTAAAGTGGAGTTGACTTTATTTCCTCCATGTATTTTCTTCTTCTTTTCCATTTTGGCTGATTTCTCGTAGACAAAGGGAAAGCAAAGAGACAGAGAAGACTTTGAAGAGTAAGCTCCAATTGTAGGAAGATTGAAGTGATCAAGTGTTGATTCAAGAAGTGTTATAATTTTAAGGTAAGAAATCTCTTGTTTTTCCTTTGTTAATTTTGAGGTTGGGTCTAAAAGAAATTGTGATTTGTTGATATGATGATTTGATGTGGTTGTGATGTGTTGAATTTGATTATAAGCCAAAGAGTTAATTATTAATGGTTTTGGATTGAAGATGGTAAGTAGGTGGAAATTGATTTTGAGGAAATAGGAGTGATGTTGTATTTTTTAGGGTTTTGGTTTGGTATGAATTTAATGTATGGTTATTGTGATTACTAGGGTGAATATGTAAGATATGTGTTTATAACATGAATTGTATCCATTTGAATGAGATGATTGTTGTGTAAAAAGGGTGTAAATGCTTTTAGAAGGGTGTTGGCCATTTTTAGGGTTGTGTATTTGAGTGACACGGCTAAAACAAAGGAGAGACACGGCCAAGCCAAGTGATTTTGGGCGTGTTGGATTGCTTTGAGAGAGATACGGCCGTGTCCTATGCCCGTGTCTGCTGCTGTGATTTGTTGGTTGAGAGACACGGCCACAAGCTTGGCCGTGTCCCTTGCCCGTGTTGCCTACTGTCAATTTAGGTTGAGAGACACGGCCACAAGCTTGGCCGTGTCCCTCAAGTGGCTGCCCGTGTCCCTCAAATGTGTGGGTTAGGGTTTTTTTTATACTTTGTTCTATTTGCATTGTTTTGGTCCTTTTAAGGTAAGTTGGTACCTTAACCTAAACCTAAACACATTTAAACAATGATTGACCTAAACAAATGCATATGGAAGATCTTAAAGCTAAGAATGATATAAATTATTCTTTTCCCTAATTGCATTGTTGAGATTGAACAATGTTATGTTATGCATTGAGAATGGTTATGTGTT
Organism: Garcia nutans; assembly: GCA_947685225.1. NCBI lineage: Eukaryota > Viridiplantae > Streptophyta > Magnoliopsida > Malpighiales > Euphorbiaceae > Garcia > Garcia nutans. The sequence goes on along the minus strand of CANTUV010000007.1, from coordinate 20,053,024 downwards.
TCATGAGTAATGTATATTGAAATGTTATATCAAAGCCATTGTGATTGGCTATGATGATGATATTGAAAGAAAGAAGGCTTGTTTGCCTAAATGTGATGAGAATTTGAGAATGGAAATGGTAACTATATAATAAATGAATTGTTTGTTTAATATGTTATTCAGTTTCAGAGTTTTGGATTTGGGTGGCATGCCTAAGAAATGATGAAAAGTAACAGTCTTGCCGGGTTGAGGATCTCCTCAAGTGTGTTGAGTTGATGGTCCAAGAGACTGGGTCTGTTACACTATGAGAATTATCAATAACATATGTGGCATTGCATTACATTAAAGCATACCATTAGCATGTTTTATCTTACTAAGCCCTTGGCTTAGCGCGATAGTGTTTAATCGCGCAGGTGATAGAGTTGATAGAGTTGAACCTGAAAGTTCTTCGAGACCGAGTGAGAGTAGACGTTGAAGTGTTAATTTGGAACTTAAAGATCAGAAGAGACTTGCCAATCATGTATATTTCTTTTATATTTTGTAAAGTATTGGTTTTAATGTAAATATATGTATAACTATAAACATGGATTTGAAAGATTTTATACATGTAAATATTTTATAAAATTCCGCTGCGTATTAACTAAATGTAAATATATCTATTTGGTTTTGTATTACAACTTGATTACCTATTTTTCTATAATGTATACAACTGAAAGATTATGGTATTGTTTAAAATGTTTTGGATGTAAAGAAAATCCGTAGCATCCCTATGTTTAGTGCATGTATACTACATTGTGGTGTTTGTAGTGTGCATATATTGAATGTGGGGGTGTTACAGCATCATTATAGCCAACAACCATGGCTTCATATCTTATCAAGATAATATACAATATCAATTGTATTAACATACCTTTCATATTTCATCAAATGTTTTAACCCTGTAATCAATTGTTTAGCATATGTATAATCAAATATATTAAGTATCAAATCATATGAGTGTATGCAACAATGTAGTTTGTACTTACCTTTGGAAAAACTCACACCACTCTACAACCTTTCTCTTTCAAGAATTCTCCACCACCTAGGTTAGGACAGTTCAACCTCTTCAATACCTAAACCAAAGGTGATAATACATACTCACTTAGAGATACACATGAGATAATAAGACTAAGAACCAACTAGGGCAAACCCTACACATAACACGCTCACCAACACGGGCGTGTCCCTGACCATGCCCTAAACTCTCAACACAGAAGTTTTGACACGCTCAGCACCACGGGCGTGTCACTAAACGTGTAATACATTCTGTCTCACAGAAACATTGACACGTCCAACAACATGGGCATGTCAATTCCTCACCAACACAGTAGCTATGACACGCTCAGTGACATGGGCGTGTCACTGGATGTGTAAATGCTACTACAACACAGAAGCTGTGACACGCTCAGTGACATGGGCGTGTCACTGCTCGTGTCACCCATCCAAGAACATAGAATCATCGACACGCCTAGAAACCTGGTCGTGCTTATGGGCGTGTCAGGCCAAAAACCCAGATTCCGGCAACAACAACAACACAACCAACAAATCACTTCCTTACACCAAAATCCACTTCAAACAAACTTAGCTCAACATACCCAAGAACCATAACAAACTAGCAAAAATACCAAAACAACTCAAAACATACATCAAACACAAATCAAGATCATCACCACAAACCCAAAACACAACCACAATATTTTCACTTCCAACGACTTACTCTTTCCTTCAATCCAACCCAAAATCCCAAAATCACTTGAACCAAATACTCTTAAATACATCTTAACCAACATATTCACATACCATAAACAAACAATCAACAACTCAAACACATCTTAAAAGAAAATCAAGGTATCAAGAGGAAACTTACCAAGGATGAAGAAACTCTTAAATTTCCAACTTGATTACTTGAATCTTCCTTCACTCTTGAGTTTGGATGTTCAAAACTCTCCCTTGCTCTCTTGTTCCTTTGATAGCCGGCCAAATGAAAGAAAAGGAAAGAAAAGGAAATGAAAAGCAATGATCCACGTGAAGGAAGAAAGAAAGAAGAAGCAAAGTCACATCTCAACCACTTCTCCTCAAAATCCTCTCCTCCAAGCTTTTATATTAAAATAATCCTAATATCTCATTCCACTCACTTAATTTTCCATTTCCATTAATTAACTTAATTAATTAAAATCATTAACTAATCATCTTTGACCTCCACTAACTTGACTTGTATATGTTGTATATATTGCTATATATACAACATATACACTCTCTCTCTTTACTTCCTTTTTCTTTCCAAATACACATATACATTAAATCCAATTAAAACAACAATTATACCCAAAACTTCTAGGGCACATTTTGGTATATTACATAAACAGTGCCGAAGTCACAAGAACCATACATCCGGGAGTGGGGGCAAAAATCCCCGCTCACAATCTGCATTTGTCTTGTCAATTCAGTTATCTAATTGACCATCTCACTGTTGGCTTCCACTTGATTTACCCCTTTACTTCTTCCTCTTACATTTTTTTTTGTTGGGAATTAGCTCCCAGCATTTCAAAGATATCATAAGTCTCTTCTGCTGTCTTTTCCCCCATAGCTCCCCCAGTTGCATTATCAACAGTATTCTGAAATTGCTGGGTTAGACCATCGTAGAAAAACTGATTCAGCAGTTGAAGTGGGTAGTGATGGTGTGGACACTGGATTAACAACATCTTAAACCTGTCCCAAGCCTCATGAAATGGCTTTCCATCCAATTGAGCAAATGTAGCTATTTTTCCTCTTAATTCAGTTGTCTTCTGATGTGAGTAAAATTTACCCATAAACTTGTTATATACTTGCTCCCAAGTTGTCAAAGAATTTTCAGGCAACATCATAAGCTAGCTTTTTGCCCTATCCTTTAATGTGTACGGAAAACACCTCATCCTCAACTGGTCTTCTGTTAGTCCTCCCAATGGAAATGTGTTGAGGGTGGAGTAGAAATCCCGGATAAAATTTAGAGGATCCTCATTTGGAACTCCATAGAAAGATGGCAGCATGTTGTAATGGATATTCTTCAACTCGTAATTTCTTGCTGCATCTGTCAATCTTATACATGAGGTGGCAGTCCCAATGACAGGTCTAGCAAAATCCCTCATAGTTCTTTGCCTATCGTCTCCCATATTGGTAGATTGTGTAGTATCTGACTCAAAATCAGAAATTTTCTCCTCTGTATCAAACCTGGTATACAATTCAAACTCTTCTCTGCTCCTTTTCACTCTTTGAATTTCTAAAATAAATGGCAAAGCTCTCCTCCGAGTGATCTCCTACCTTGCATACAAAAAAATTTCTGAAAGAAGGAATTATTTAAAGTAAAAGAAAAATAAAATAAAATATAAACAATGAAAAATAATTTAAAATATATATATGACTAATAAACAATTACACCAATTAGCTTCCCCGGCAGTGGTGCCAAAAACTTGTTGCGCTCTAATAAACACTACTAAAGCTACACTCGCAAGTATACGAGGTTGCTGTAGTATTTCGGTGAAGACCTCAAGGTCGTCTCACAAGAAATCTAGATAAGCTAATTATTTATCAAATCGTAGTAAACAAATTATCAATTAATAGTCTTTGATTTATAAAATTAAATTGCTGAACAACTAACGAAAACAGAAAGGAATTGAATTTATAACAATGAAAGAAACTGAACAAATATATTGATTCACTTGATAGAAAAGCCTAGGGTTTGCACTTCTCTACTAATTTATATGTATGAACGGCTATTCCTCTCAACTGATTTAATTTCAAATATCAGATTTCAAGCAACTTAACTAATCAAATTAAGAAAATAAGCTCTCGCATTCAAACCTTTTTCAATTAATCTTACTACAATCAAAATGATCTTTTCCTTAGGTTTATATTTCTAATTCACCTAAGTCCCTAATTAAATTATTCCGGTATTAGATTTCATTTCTCAATCCTTCATCTAAATACCTAAAACACATAATTGGTGGCCAATCAATTATATATTAACATTAATCCATTCAATTAAGGATAAAAGAAATAAATCAAGTAAGAGAAATAACCATTTCATACAATCATAGTAGATTCATACAAACCCTAGACTAGATCAAAATTAGTTCATAGTAATGCTATCAAACAAATTCATCTCATTAAAATTCAAAGAAATTAATTTAGACATTAGAGAATTCACAAATAAAATTTCAATAAAACTTAAGAAATAGAGTTAAAGAACAAATCCCAATTACAATTTTCCTTTGGCTTCTGAAGAATCTCTTGCTATGATTTTTGCTAAAAGAATAATGTAATGGCTAGAACTAATTTGATCTAGAGTGTTTGAATGAAAGTGAAATCAATCTTAAATAGTTTTCTTGTTTTGGAGAATAATTCTCCAGAGAAAAATAAAGAACGACTGAAAAAGTATAGATCCCCTCCTCTTGCCCTAATCTTATCTATTTATACAAATCCCTTGACTAAAAATTTGCACAAGCTGTGTAAAAATACACAAGCTATGTAAATATACACAAACTGTGTGAATTTACACAAGCTGTGTATTTGGGTGCTGGGATAACTTAAGGCAGAGGAGTACACAGGCTGTGTAAAAATACACAAGCTGTGTAAAAATGCACAAGCTGTGTAGTTGGTACTTCAATTCTTCTCTTTGTTCTTCTTTCCTTCACTTTTTCTCTTTTTTTCTTCCAAACTTCCTTGAGTTCTAAAAATGCTGAAATCACTAAATAAATAGATTAAAACTACCAAAATGCATGAAGAAAACAATAATTATCATAATAAATAAATAGCAATTTGAGGACAAAAACTAATAAAAACATGTCATAAGGTGGAAGAAGATTTTTTGACCCATCTTGAAAAGGTTTTCATATCCAAAGACCTTCTTAAAAATTTTGAAAATAGTTTTGGTCTTTTGGATTTAAAGGAAAAATTATTTTGAGCTTACAATATAGGTAGATCATATTAGAAAAAGAACAAACCAAATAAGCCATGGTTGAAACCAAGATGTATCAATCATATCAAACAACAAGCGTTTGATGTAAAAACCTAAGGAGAGTAATTAGGACAATTACATGAGCTTTAGTCTTTAGGTTAAAAGCTTAGGTTCCCATAGCAAGAATGAACCAAAAGCTACAAGGCTATGAGTGGTTATGACATGCTTGACCTCCATACGTTGAGTGAAAGTATGGTATCCCTCACATAACACAACATAGTTTACACGGGCATCCTAACTCACACACAAAATGCAATCTAAATTATGCAATGGATAATATTATAATAAGAAAGAATAAAATAATATAAAGACCAACGGAATTAACTTCTCTTATCTTCAGTGGAGTCACCACTGTGAGCGGAGATTTTTGCCCCCACTCCCATGTGGAATGGTTCTTGCGACTTTGACACTATTAGGCTCGGGGCCTTAGAGAACACGGGCCTAAATTAAGAGAAAATGGAGTCACCACCCGAACAGTTTAGGAAAAGAAAGGGGTGGATGACTCAATTCCTAAGGAATCCCCAACACCCCAAAGGGTTCAAAAAGTTAGGTATGCGTAGGGAAGGTGAGAATGAACCAACACCCCTAAAGCGCCCGATTCATTGAAATCGACCTCCTTTTCAGGTCTACATATTTTTGAATTCTTAACTTATTATAGCATCATCCATATTACATGCATATTAAAAGAGATAACCATCCATCACTTTTATTTAAAATACACAATCAAAATAGGCACCCATCCAAAGGTGGAAACATGCCTTTACAACAATTATTTAATGTCCAAAACTAAATAAAATAGGACACCCACCATTTAGTGAAAAACATGCCCTTTACATTAATCCCAAAATCCAAAATAAATTAAATTACATTGAAACATAATTAATGAGGTACCCACATGGTGAAAAAATACCCCTTACATCATTGGAGCTAAAATAAACTGACAAAAGAAATCCAACCATTCATCACAAAAGTAAACCATTCATCATAAATCAAAATAAAGTAAGTCATACATTAAAACATGCAATAAGTAATTATATATTAATAATCAAGTCTATATTTAAATATCATGTAAAATAATAAATGTACAAACTAGGATTTTAACATATGAATTAGGTTTTCTTAAAGTTTAGATTGCTAAATTAGGGTTTAGGGTTTATATCATGCAATTGGGGTTACTTACATGCAATTTAGGTTTGAAACATACAAACTAGGGTTTTGGAAAAACAATCAAGGTTTTAAATTTTAAGGATAGGATTTTGATTTTATAAACTAGGTTTTTAGATTGCTTACCAAAATAACTTTAAAAACACCAGAACATATATAAAATACCAAACCTAACTATTGGATCAATCAATAATCAACATTCAATATTTAAAAGAAAGAACATAGATATCAATATTCAATATAAAAGAAAAGCACGATTACTAGATAGTTTTAAAATTGCAAAAACAAAACAAAACAAATAAACAAGAACAATGGAGTTACTGAAAATTTAAAAAACTAAATAAAGGATTGCAAACCTCCATTGTTGGTTCTACTGATATTTTTATGTTGATACAATCTTTATATTTGTACCACGGTTAAATCTCGATTAATTGGAATGAAGACAATCATTCACTACCTTCATATTTTGATGGTTTGATGTGCTATTTTTTGCTCACTCAATTGCTAAGGTTTAATGCTTGATGTTTTCTCTGTTGCTGCCTATTGCTACCTCCTTCTGTTTGTGTCTTCCATTCTTTTTGGTTGCTTTTTCAGTTTCTCCTCTCTGTGTGTTAATTTGGCTCCCCTCCCTGTGTGTTCCTCCTTTCTTTGCTTCTAGCCCCATCCTATTTATAAGAAAATAAGCTAGGTCAAAATCAATTTCCGAGTTTAATCTGGATTTACCAAACTTAATCTGGATTTTCCATTCATAAAACCGTATCCATATCTAATTAAAATCAAATTAATTTGATATGGACTAGAATTATGAGTCCTAATGTCATATGGAATGGTCCATATCGAATTGGTAGACAACCAATTCGATATGGACCCAATTCCATACCGAATTGGAAGACCAATTTGATATAGAATGGTCCATATCAAATTGGTAGCCAACCAATTTGATATGGACTCAATTCCATATTGAATTGGAAGACCAATTTGATACGAAACGGTCTATATATTGAATTGGTAGCCAACCAATTCTATATGAACCATGTCCATATCGAATTGGACACTCCCAATTTGATATGGACATATCCTATATCGATTTAAACCAAAATCCAACCCCTTTAGCTTCGAATTGAACCATTTTAGGGCATTTAAAGTTGAACCGGCTTATTTTAGGCATTGTAAAACTGGACAAATTTAATTAAAGGCTTAAAGTAGGTTTAAGCTTATTAAAAATGGATCAATCATGACTTGGCCTTTTTTTATTAGGATCAGACTAGCTTAGGGCCAAAATCAAGGGTCTACAAATGAAAATAGTACCAGCTGACAACATGTTATTGGGATGACTATGGATTCATTCGGCAGGGATAATACCATCATCTCGACATCAGAAGGTCAAATTCATCATTAAAGGAAAGATGATTGAAATTTCAAGGGAAGAAGACCTTCTGATCACTAAGCCAATTTCAACTTCATATGTCGAAGCAGCAAAAGAAGCCTTTGAAAGTTCTTTCCAAACCTTCGAGGTAGCAAATACTTCATATGTTGGAGAAGGTTTAGGCATGCCAGTTCCTCAATTATCTACCACGACTATCATGGTAGTAAAAGAAATGATAAGGGAAAACTATTCCAAAGGGATAGGTTTAGGAAAACATAAACAGAGAATCAGTGTCTTTCTGCTCCCTCCCAATAATGACAATAGAGTTTGATTAGGATACTAGATCACTAGATAAGACAGAAAGAGGATTCAGAAAGAGAAAAGGGAGCATCAATTGGCAAGGTTGGCAAATCAGGAAGCTTAATGACGTACCCAACCCTAAAGAAAACATTCAAATGTGTTGGTTTTTTTCATGAGGAAATTAAGATGATGGGTGATCCATAGGATATGGAGTCAATGTTAGAGAACTCATTGGTTACTATGGTGAGCAAGGATGAGCCTTATGATGAAGCAGCTTTATAGGTCACACCTTTGCCACCAAGACAAGATCTGAATAATTGGAAAGTTTATGAATTGTTATCTCATAAATTAAAGTAATCCAAATAATTAATGTCCTATTATTCTGCCCAATATTATAGGAAAATATTAGCACGAGCTTCCTTTTTGAATGTTTTAAAATAATTTTTAATAAAATAAAGTGCATGTTTCATTTCCATCCTTGAACTCCTTGCTACTTTCATTCTGTTACTTTCTACTTATTTTTTATATCTTTGTAATATTTCCCTTTAATACTAACTCTACCCAGGAATTCCAATGATGAATTAAATCTTAATGAAATTGAGTTTAGGCATGACTTTGATAACCCCATCTTTGAAATTACATCTAATGAAGAGGATGAAGAGGATTTTCCTCCTAAAATAACTAGGATGATAGAACAAGATGAAAAAATTAATGCAACCTTCAGAATAGACAGTGGAGACAATAAATTTGGGAACCAAAGAAAATAAGAAGAAAACAAGGGTTAGTGCATCCTTACTTCCATAACTCAAAGAGAGGCTAGTTAAATCACTACAAGAATTCATGGATGTCTTTGCATGGTCATATCAGGATATGCTGGGATTGAGTATGGACATAGTTGTGCATCATTTACCATTAAAACCAAAATGTAAACTAGTAAAATAAAATCTAAAAAAATAAAGCCAAACATTTTGTTGAAAATAAAAGAAGTAAAAAACTAGTTTGAGGTAGCTTTCTTAGAGGTGGCCAAGTATCCAGAATGGGTGGCTAACATTGTTCCTGTCCCTAAGAAGGATGAAATGGTTAGAATGTGTGTTGATTATCAGGACCTTAATTGCACAAGTCCAAAGGATGATTTTCCTCTACCGCACATTGATGTACTGGTTGATAATATAGCTTGATTCCATATGTTCTCATCAATGGATGGATTCTTAGGGTAAAAACAAAATAAAATGAATCCTGTTGATAAAGAAAAAACAACTTCTATCACTTTTTGGGGAACATTTTGTCGAATTAGATTGAAGAATGCAGGGGAAACTTACTAAAGAGTAATGGTTGTCCTATTTCATGATATGATGCATAAAGAAATAGAAGTATATATTGATGTCATGATAGCAAAATCTCAACATGGTGAAGACTATATTGCAGCTTTGAGAAGATTGTTTGAGCGGTTAAGGAAATATCAACTATGATTAGATCCTGCAAAGTGCATATTTGGAGTTTCATCGAGGAAATTATTAGGATTTATAGTCGGTAGGAGAGGGATTGAGATTGATCTTTATAAAATTACGGCTATAGTTGAAATGTCGGCTCCTAAAATTGAAAAGGAGGTCTGAAGGGTTTTAGGAAGGCTTAATTATATAGCTAGATTCATATCACAATTGACACCTACGTGTGAGCCTATCTCCAAGATTTTGAGGAAAAATAACCCGGGAAAATGGAATGAAGAATGCCAAATAGCCTTTGACAAAATCAAACTTTACTTGTAAACTCCTCCAATTCTACAATCGCCTATACCCGATCATCCTCTCCTCTTGTACTTGGCACTTTTTGAGAGCTCAATGGTGGTGTTCTTGGGCAGCATGTGTTAGGAAATCAAGGAGATCACTGCAAACCAAAAACACGCAGCGGAAAAATTTTTGATCTCTGATTTCCCACTAGGATCCATGCTGTTCATTTAATTCGACGAAAGTGTTCAAAGAACTAACCCATTGATGATTCAAAATCATAGTTTGGAAGAGATGCCTCGATCGTGAAACACCCTGTATCGCGTATCCACAAGAATGCTACCATCTGGAGTGCTAGCTCTCTGCAACGGCGAAGGCTGGAAAAACATTTTCTCTAAAACAAATTAGGGTTCCTTTGTTTTCGTTCTCTTTCATTTTCTAATGTTACCTCTGAGAAGACTTAACGTCTGGAGTGAATATAATCACTCCAGAATCCAATTCGAAATTGGATAAGGTAAGTCAAATTCAGAATCCAAATCTAATAAGGATTCTGAATATATTATCTAATAATATATATATAAAAAATGAAAATAATAATAATAATAAATATTAATATCAAATATTAATATTATTAATATTATATCCAACCCAAAGCGCATTCTTGTGTGTGACCCGATAGGCCCATATTAATTGGCAGTCAATTTAATCTCTATTAAACCAACAAGTCGTAATTGGCCTCTAGCAAGGCGTTACAACTACCCAATTAATATAAGGAATGTCCAATTTGCCTAATAATAGTACATGCATTAATCCCTTTGTCAAACGATATCTAGCTTGAACATAAGTCATGGTCAACGTCATACTTATATTGTCCAAACTTATGATTACTCGATCTCCAAGTAGACTGATAAAAACAAATGAAATTGATCACACTATCAATTCATTTGAGCACGGCCATGCATTTCACAGTCTCACTTATCGAGGGGCCCAAAAGATATCTCTCTCAAAGAGAGGGACAAATTCTATCTTGATTGTTCATTATCCTCTACATAATTTCTATCATATATGATCATAACCTTTATTACTATCCAATTACGGATAATGTTTGATCATGTCAAAATATAATAGTCCTTATATTGGAAACTATGACAATCTCAAGTCAAAGAATTAATACATAACTATCATGAGATTTACTTATGACACTAACCCATGTAATAATCTCATGATGGGTCTATCCAATACATTGTTCTCTAACAAGTGTCTATGAAATTGATTTGTATCACTATACACATAACCATCTGATGATTATCAAATCAATGTTCATACTGGTTAAGAATTACTTTTTTATCTCTATAACAATAATAAACCAGGGACAAATATCAAAATTGTGCAACATGCAAACAAACAATAATGATAATAAAACCTCATTTATTAATAATGAATGTATAACATAAAGATCCAAATAAATGGCCTAGGGCACATACACTAACAAGCTCCCACTTGAACTAGGCCTACAAATTTCTAAGACCCATAGATCTAGTGTGCTGATCATGCTTGACCCGTGAGAGAGTCTTTGTTAATGGATCTGCTATGTTATCATTTGTGTCAACTTTGCATATCTTGATATCTCCTCTATCGATAATGTCTCAAATGAGGTGAAAACGCGTGAGTATATGCTTAGACCTTTGATGAGATCTAGGCTCTTTTGCCTTTGCTATGGCACCATTGTTGTCACAATAAATGACCACAGGATTTGCAATGCTAGGCACCACTCCTAGCTCAGTGATGAATTTTATCAACCAGACTGGTTCCTTAGCTGCATCTGATGCTACTATATACTCAGCCTCTGTTGTAGAATCAGCCATAGTGCTTTGTTTTGAACTCTTCCAACTAACAGCTCCACCATTCAATGTGAATACAAATCCTGACTGCGATCTAAAATCATCTATGTCAGTTTGGAAACTAACATCTGTGTAACCATTTACAACTAGCTCATCTTCCAAACCTCCATAAACAAAGAATACATCTTTAGTCCTTCGAAGGTACTTAAGAATATTCTTGATAGCTGTCCAGTGAGCTTCACTAGGATCAGCTTGAAATCTACTAGTTGCGCTTAATGGATATGAGACTTCTGGTCTAGTACATAACATGGCATACATAATAGATCCTATAGCAGAAGCATAAGGAATCTTATTCATTCAATCTCGCTCATAAGATGTCATAGGACATTGACTCTTGCTGAGATGAATGCCATGAAACATAGGCAAGAATCCCTTTTTGGAATCTTGCATGTTGAACTTCTTCAACACTTTATCTATGTATGTACTTTGACTTAGGCCAATTATCCTTCTAGATCTATCTCTATAGATCTTTATACCAAGGATATAGGCAGCCTCACCTAAGTCTTTCATTGAGAAAGAATTCCCTAACCAAGTCTTAACCTTTTGCAAGGTAGGGATATCATTCCCAATGAGTAATATGTTATCCACATTTAAGACTAAAAACACTACTGCACTCCCAATAACCATCTTGTAAACACAAGGTTCATCTTCATTCTTGATGAAACCAAAGTTCCTAACTGTTTCATCAAAATGAAGATTCCAGCTTCAAGATGCTTGCTTCAATCCATAAATGGATCTTTGAAGCTTGCAAACCTTTTTAGAATTCTCAGGATTTACAAAACCCTCAGGTTGTGTCATATACACATCCTCAAGCAAGTTTCCATTAAGGAAAGCAGTTTTGACATCCATTTGCCATATCTCATAATCATAGTATGCTGCAATGGCAATGAGAATTCTAACAGACTTAAGCATAGCAACTGGTGAAAAGGTTTCATCATAGTCTATACCATGAGTTTGCTTGAAACCTTTTGCAACAAGCCTTGCTTTATAGGTCTGCACATTCCCATCCATGTCAGTTTTCTTCTTGAAAACCCATTTGCAACCAATAGTCTTAATACCCTCTAGAGGATCAATTAAAGATCAAACTTGGTTGTTAAACATGGATTACATCTCAGATTTCATGGCTCCAAGCCATTTGTCTGAATCTGGACCTGACACAGCTTCTTGATAGGTAGTAGGCTCATCTTGATCTATGAGCATTACTTCACTATCATCAGTCACAAGAAATCCATATCTCTCTGGCTGACGACGTTTCCTATTAGACCTGTGAGGGATTTGTGTTACATCTTCAGACTCCACAACTATTTGTGGTTTTGAAATAGGCTCTATAGACGGCTCAATGATTTCTTGTGGTACTTGAGTTTCCTCAAGTTCTACTATACTCCCACTAGTTCTCTTAGAAAGAAATTCCTTTTCCAAAAAGATCCCATTTCGAGCAACAAACACTTTGTTCTCTGAAGGAGTATAGAAATAGTATCCTTTAGTTTCCTTAGGATACCCCACAAAATTACATTTGATAGACTTTTGAGCTAACTTATCTGAAACTGGTCTTTTCACATGAGCTTCACAACCCCAAATCTTAAGAAAAGACAAGCTAGGTGTCTTACCTGTCCATATCTCATATGGTGTCTTTTCAACTGCCTTAGATGGTACACGGTTCAGAATGAATGCAGCTGTCTCCAAGGCATAACCCCAAAATGATAAAGGAAGATCCGCTTGACTTATCATTGATCGAACCATATCTAATAGAGTATGATTTCTCCTTTCAGAAACTTCATTCCACTATGGAGTTCCTGGAGGAGTCAGTTGTGAAACAATTCCACAATCCCTTAGATGATCATCAAACTCTTGGCTCAAATATTCACCACCTCGATCTGATCGAAGTAGTTTAATTATTTTACCAAGTTGATTTTGTACTTCATTTTGAAAAGTTCTAAACATTTCAAAAGACTCATGCTTATGTTTCATTAGGTAGACATAGCCATACCTACTGAAATCATCAGAAAAAGTAATGAAGTATCGAAATCCTCCTCTGGCACTAATCCTAAAAGGACCACATACATCTGTATGTATCAAGCCCAATAAATCATTAGCCCTTTCACTATGCCCAGTAAAAGGATCCTTTGTCATCTTGCCAAGCAAACAAGACTCACATGTTTCAAATGATTCAAAATCAAATGAATCTAATAATCCATCTTGATGGAGCTTAGAAATGCGTTTCTTATTTATATGGCTAAGGCGACAATGCCATAAATAAGTAGGGTTTAACTCATTTGGCTTAGTTCTCTTAGAAGTTATGTTATAGATATCATTACTATTAGAATCATCAAGATTAAGGATATAAAGGCCATTATAAGAATTTGCAATACCATAAAGCAAATCATTTTTTTTTATCAAAAATAGAACATTTCTTATTCTTAATAAAAAATGAATAACCTTCATCATCCAAAATAGATACTGAAACAAGATTCCTACTCATAGTAGGAACATAAAAGCAATTGTTCAAAATTAACAAAAACCCATTGGGCATAACAAGTTCATAAGTTCCTACAGCTATAGCAGCAACTCTTGCTCTATTGCCAACACGTAGGTCCACTTCGCCCTTCTTCAGCATCCTACTCCTTTTGAGACCCTACATATTTGTACAAATATGAGATCCACATCCGGTATCTAATACCCAGGAAGAAGGAATAGATAAATTAATTTCTATAACATAAATACCTGAAGATGTAGTCGCACTACCCTTCAACTTCTTTAACTCATCCAAATAGAGTTGACAATTTCTCTTCCAATGCCCAGGCTTGTTGCAATGGAAACAAGTCCCTTCCTTAGGAACTTTAGCCTTAGGTTCAGGTTTTGGTTTAGCTTGTCCCTTGGACCCTTTAGCACCTTTTGCCTTACCCTTGCCTTTAGTATCTTTGGCTTTCTTTTTCATTTGTTTAATATTGACATTCAATATTTGGGTACGCTTTTTGATATTCCCCTCAGCAGTTTTGAGCATACCATGTAGCTTAAGAATGGATTTCTCCATGTCATTCATGTTATAGTTCATGACAAACTGTGAGAAACTGCTAGGCAATGAATGTAGGATCAAATCCGTGGAGAGTTCTAAACTCAGGGGATATCCAAGTCTAGCAAGGTGATCTAGATAGCCTTTCATTTTCAAAACATGAGCACTAACATATTCACCTTCAGACATTTTGCAGTCAAATAAAGCAACAGTCAAACCTATCTTGCCTAGCCTGTTGTTGGAAAGCTTGTTTGAGATGCACACTCATCTCATAAGCCTCTAAGTGTTTCAGATCCTTCTAAAGTCCTGGACACATAGTAGCCAACATAAGACATCCTATGTCATTGGAATCATCCACATGCTTCTTATGCTCACTCTTAGCATCATTAGAAGCATCAGCAGGAGGTGGGTCAGGGACAGCTTCATCAAGCACGTATGACTTTTTCTCTTGTTTGAGAACAATTCTCAGGTTCCTAAACCAGTCAACAAAATTAGTCCCACATTCTTTCAGTTTTTCCTTCTCAAGGATAAATCGCAGTGATAAGGTGGAATTGTTATTAGCAGCCATCTGTTGATAAATATGCAAAGTCAAATTTTAATTAATAATGAGGTTAAAATTGTTTAAACTCCTACTAAAAATATAACCCTCTAAAGAAATATTTTAGTAGGCTAAGATCCGTATTTCACGTAATTCTAAACTCAGCTTTGGCGTGACGCTTAAAATCAAGTTATTTAGGTAGGTAACATCTTTACCAATTACATCTCATGTAACTCTTAGTAATTATGGAATATTGACATCATATGTCATAGCATGTTGAATTCCATCTAGTGCCTTAGGCCCAAAACCATTTTGATAGCCTAATTAAGTCTAACCAATTTTAAAACATATGAGTAGCACTATTACTCATCCTACTTAGCTAGGAATGTTTAAAGCATATTGCTTTGGCAATACCTACTTTAATACAATCTTAGTTTTGATAGGTTTTCAAAACGTGGATGGCATTTAGACTTAAATTATTAATGAGGGTTCAACTAAATTATTATCATGTCTTGCATTACATATCATTATATTTTAGCATCCTATATGCATATATATAATTTATCACATAAGCATCATATACCAAATGACAAAATATGTAAACGTGACATAGCATGGCCAAACTAAATATGATCTTCAAGAGACCAAATGAAGATCATAAAGGCAACCCTAGGTGAAAAACCTATCTATTACAACACTTGCAATATTACATATCTTCAAAACTTGAGCTTGAGCTTCCATCACCATGGAACCATCTTCTCCTTGGTATGAATCTCCATCACAAACATTGTAGCTTGAATCTTCATTTATTACAATAAAAGAAAATCTAACTACTAGTAAAATAAATTACAACCAAATAAACGACATGCAGGCCGTATTTACCCAAAATTAAGATATGAATAAACCAATCACATAGGTCATAAGGCCATGCTATGCACCATGCCAAGACATCAAACAAACATAACATATTCATCACCAACATGTTAAATAGAAACAAATATATTGACATTCTTAATGTCGCGGTAACAAACTATAGGGCGCGAACATACGGCCGTCCCGCTGGCCGGTCAGCGGGCGGGGTTCCAAAGGGGCAGCGCCCCTCGAAGCCAAACAGAAATGTTAATCTCATTACATTTTTCTTTGGCGGAACCCTAAAACAGAATCGTTAATCTCATTAACCTTCTTACTGTTTTATTTTGAATATGTACAACCCATTACAGAATCATTACCAAATGTTTATATCACATATAAACTTAATCGTTTTCATCATATGAAAATCATTTTAATCAACCAATCATATATATGTGATCATCTCCTGAAAACGAAATTAAAAACACCAATCCTTTCTCATCATATGAAAAACAAATTAGGGTTTTACAGAAACGAAACCAAAAAACCAATCCTTTCTCATCATATGAAAAACGAATTAGGGTTTTATAGTTAACATGCCATACGAAATCAATATATCTCATGTAATCATATCAACATGGCATTTTCAACTTAAACAAAAACAACAAGTGGCTCTGATACCACTGTTAGGAAATCAAGGAGATCACTCCAAACCAAAAACATGCAGCGGAAAAATTTTTGATCTCTGATTTTCCACCAGGATCCATGCTGTTTATTTAATTCGACGAAAGTGTTCAAAGAACTAACCTGTTGATTATTCAAAATCACATTTTGGAAGAGATACCTCGATCGCTAAACACCCTCTATCACATATCCACACGAATGCTACCGTTTGGAGTGCTAGCTCTCTGCAACGGCGAAGGCTGGAAAAACGTTTTCTCTAAAACATATTAGGGTTCCTTTGTTTTCGTTCTCTTTCATTTTCTAATGTTACCTATGAGAAGATTTAATGTCTGGAGTGAATATAATCACTCCAGAATCCAATTCAAAATTGGATAAGGTAAGTCAAATTCAGAATCCAAATCTAATAAGGATTCTGAATATATTATCTAATAATATATATATAAAAAATGAAAATAATAATAATAATAAATATTAATATTATTAATATTATATCCAGCCCAAAGCGCATTCTTGTGTGTGACCCGATAGGCCCATATTAATTGGCAGTCAATTTAATCTCTATTAAACCAACAAGTCGTAATTGGCCTCTAGCAAGGCGTTACAACTACCCAATTAATATAAGGAATGTCCAATTTGCCTAATAATAGTACATGCATTAATCCCTTTGTCACACGATATCTAGCTTGAACATAAGTCATGGTCAACGTCATACTTATATTGTCCAAACTTATGATTACTCGATCTCCAAGTAGACTGATAAAAACAAATGAAATTGATCACACTATCAATTCATTTGAGCACGGCCATGCATTTCACAGTCTCACTTATCGAGGGGCCCAAAAGATATCTCTCTCAAAGAGAGGGACAAATTCTATCTTGATTGTTCATTATCCTCTACATAATTTCTATCATATATGATCATAACCTTTATTACTATCCAATTACGGATAATGTTTGATCATGTCAAAATATAATAGTCCTTATATTGGAAACTATGACAATCTCAAGTCAAAGAATTAATACATAACTATCATGAGATTTACTTATGACACTAACCCATGTAATAATCTCATGATGGGTCTATCCAATACATTGTTCTCTAACAAGTGTCTATGAAATTGATTTGTATCACTATACACATAACCATCTGATGATTATCAAATCAATGTTCATACTGGTTAAGAATTACTTTTTTTATCTCTATAACAATAATAAACCAGGGACAAATATCAAAATTGTGTAACATGCAAACAAATAATAATGATAATAAAACCTCATTTATTAATAATGAATGTATAACATAAAGATCCAAATAAATGGCCTAGGGCACATACACTAACATCGTGATGATTTAGGAAGAAAGGAGCAAGTCATATATTATATGAGCAAAAATTTCACCAATTATGAAGCTGAGTATTCTCTACTAGAAAGAACGTGTGCTACATTAATATGGGTTGCTCGCCGACTGAGGAACTATATGCTATACTACACTACCTTTTTGATATCTTGAATGGATCCCATTAAATACATTTTTGAAAATAACTATTTGGTAGATCAAGCCATCGAAGACTATCAACCAATAAGTCATGAGTTTCCCGATGAAGGAATCATGTCAGTGGAAGAAGGGTATGAATCAGAAAGAAACTGGATCATGAAATTTGATGGAGCTTCAAACACCTTAGGATGTGGGATAGGAGTGATCTTAATCTCTCTAGAAGGAAAATACTTCCTTATGACAGCCAAATTGTGTTTTGAATGCACTAATAATATGGTTGAATATAAAGCTTGTGCTTTAGTGATACAAGCTGTTATTGATATGAAAATTAAAAGGCTAGAAGTATATGATGATTCAACATTGATAATCAACCAGTTGAAAGGAGAATTGGAAACTAGATATCCAAAATTGGTCCCTTATTAAGAATATATTCTTGATTTGACTCAAAGATTTGACTTCATAAGTTTTGATCATGTTTCCCAAATCGAGAACCAAATTGCTGATGCATTAGCCACAATGTTTTGGCTGGACATTTGTGGAAAAATGTCTCCCATAAAGATTGAAAAAAGAGGGGTCAATGCTTACTATGGAAACCTCGAAGAGGAATGCGATGGTAAGCCATGGTTTCATGATATCAAACAATACATAAAAAATAGGACATACCCTGTAGAAGCCTCAGATATTGATAAAAGAACAATTCGGTGACTAGCAATGAATTTCATTTTAAGTGACGTGGTTTTATACAAGAGAAACTATTATACAATGCTAATTAGATATATGAATGAAAAGGAAGCTCAAAGATTGATAGAAGAAGTGCATGAGGGATTTTGTGGGATGCATTCAAGTGCACATGTTTTAGCCTGTAAGATTCTCATAATGGGTTCCTTCTGGTTGAAAATGGAATCAGACTGCATTAACTATGCCCAAAAATGTCATAAATGTCAAATATAAGCTGATGATATCAATGCTCCTTAAGCACCCTTACATGTGATGGTTTTCCTATGGCCTTTTTCAATATGGGGGCTAGATATGATTGGAACAATAGAACCTAAAGCTTTTAATGGTCATAGTTTCATTCTGGTGGCAATTAATTGTTTTACCAAATAGGTAGAGGTGGCCTCTTATGCAGATATCACAAAAAATGTAGTCCTAAAATTCATTAAATAGAA
Organism: Garcia nutans; assembly: GCA_947685225.1. NCBI lineage: Eukaryota > Viridiplantae > Streptophyta > Magnoliopsida > Malpighiales > Euphorbiaceae > Garcia > Garcia nutans. Next base: position 20,033,813 of record CANTUV010000007.1, on the reverse strand, counting down.
TATCATATGTCGGTATGGTCTTCCTAAACGTATCTGTGACCGGGGATTTTCGCCCCCACTCCTGGTGGAATGGTTATTGCGACTTCGATGCTATTTAGGCTCGGGGCCTTAGAGAACAAGGACCTAAGTTCGGAGAAAATGGAGTCGCCACCTGGATGGGCCGGGAAAAAAGAAAAGGGTGGATAACTCGATTCCTAAGGAATCCCCAACCCCCTAATGGGTTCAGAAAGTTGGCTAAGTGTGGGGAAGGTGAGAAATGACCCAGCACCCCCACAACGCCCAGTTCATTGGAACCAGCCTCCTTTATAGGTCTTAATATTATAAAATTCTTAAATATAATAATATTATCCATATTACACGAAACAATTAAAATAAAGCATCGTTATATTAAAATCAAAGTAATGTCCAAGCAAAGCAAATAAATGGACACCCATCCGAAGATGGAAACATGCCCTTACATCATCCATGTCTAAACTAATATGACACCCACCAAAAGGTAGAAACATGTCCTTTTGGTCTAAAATATAAGCAATTTAAATTACATAGAACTTAATTAATGAGGTACCCACTAAGTGGAAACATACCTCTTACAACACTTGGAGATCAAAATAAATTGATAAAAGTAAATAACCATTCATAATAAATAAATCATTCATCACAGATATCAATCAAAATATAAAATAAACATCCATCCATGATAAATTAAATAAATCAATCATTGAACTTAAATAAATCAAAGCATATAATAAACTACATAATCAAATAAGGTAAGCAAATATACAAATTGAAGTTTACTGTTTCTCATTTAAAGTTCTTTAATTAATATTTAGGGTTTTGGAATTTTAGCATATTAAGGTTTATAATTCTTAACTACTGTAAAGGTTTAAGAAAATTAAAATGGATTAAGGTTTCATGAATCAAACTAGGGTTTATGAGTAACATTATGAAATTAGGGTTTTAGGATATTACAACATTAGGTTTATGATTATTAGCCACTGAATTATTGTTTTTAGGCTTAATGTGTTGAATTTTTAATATTTAGGTTTATAATGTTTTAAGGTTTTAAGGATTAGGGTATAGGAAAATTAGGATTTACGGTTTTGGTTTTGAGAGATTTAGGGTTTTTGTTGTTTTGAAAAACATATTTTGGTTTTAGGATTTGAGAAAACAGTTTATAGTTTTATAAAGTTTTATGTGATTTTTAGAAACTGTAATGTGAGTTTTTAGTTTAGATATTTAACAAAACATTTGAAATTTTGGAAAATAATTAGAAGAAAACCAGTTTAGAGTTTTTAAAATCTTTTGGAAATAAACAAAATGATTAAAGTTTTATAGAAATAGAAAAAAATATATTTTTTAGGGTTTTTGGAAATAAAAGGATCAATTTAGGATTTTAAGGTTTTGGAAAATTGGAAAGCAGATTAGGGTTTTGGTAAATTAATAAAACGATTTAAGGTTTTGGAAAGTTGGAAAGTAGATTAGGGTTTTAAGATTTTGAAGAAATAGATTAGGGTTCTTAGGTTTTAGAAGAAACAGAAAAGTAGTTTTAAGATTTTTGGAAAACAAAGAAACGAATTAAGGTTTTTAAAATCAAAAGAAACAATTTAATGATTGAAGCTACTGTAAGGAAAAAAGATTAGATATTCAAATCTTCGTTTGTTGGTTCCATCAAAAATTACTTCTTGGATGAACAAGGACAAAGACAAGCTTGCTGCCTTTGATTAATCGTTGATTTGCTTGCTTTTTTATCCTCTCAAATATGAAGTTCCACCGTTCAAGTCTAAATCCAAAGTTTTTCTCCTCAAAGTCCAGTCCGATCCTCTTAAAAGTTTCCTGCAAAATTTTCCCGTTGTTCTCCCCTTTCTGTGTTGTTTCTAGTCTTATTTATAGGAAATTTAGATGATTAATTCAACTTGTTTACAAAAAACTAACATTAATTAAGAAAAGGAAACCGAAACCAAATAGAATTTGGTTTCGAAAAAAATTACGTCGAAAAAATTTCGCTAGCAAGAAAAACTGCTGTAAAAAAATTTTGTCGGCGGAAAAACTGTTGCAAGGATTGCCGTGGAAATTTGTGAGCATTGGCTTGCTGGGTATTTCGCCTGCAAGAAATTCCTGCGGGCAAAATGGCCCAAGGCCATTTCGTCTAAACTTTTCGGTGGTGAATTTTTCGTCGTCGATTTTTATTTTTATTTATTTATTTATTTATTATTATTATTTTTCATTTTTTATTAATTATAAAAACTAAATTCTAAGACAAATATTATTCAATTAAGATAACACAAAAAATTATTTTGGACTAATTAAAATATATTGGACCGGACTTGGTAAAAAATTAAGGGTCTACAGTTTGCCCCCTGCTTGAACGATCTGAGACTTTAGTAAAAGAGAGTGAAAAGCAATAAGACTTAATTTTTCTGAGATGGTTGAGGTTTTGGATTTTGGACCCAAGAGATTTGGATACTCGATCCTAAACTAGACTTGGATACTCGATCCTAACTGGATTCGGATACTCGATCCAAAAATGGATTTGGATACTCGATCCTAAACTGGATTTGGATACTCGATCCTAACTGGATTTTGATACTCGATCCTAACTGGATTTGGATACTCGATCCTAATTGAATTTGGATACTCGATTCTAAACTGGATTCAGATACTCGATCCTAAACTGGATTGGCATACTTGGGATACTCAATCCTAACTGGATTTGGATACTCGATCCTAAACTGGATTTGGATACTCGATCCTAAATTTGATTTGGATACTCGATCCTAACTGGATTTGGATACTCGATCCTAACTGGATTTGGATACTCAATCCTAGACTGGATTTGGATACTCGATCCTAACTGGATTTGGATACTCGATCCTAAATTGGATCGGGATACTCGATCCTAAATTGGATCGGGATACTCGATCCTAAACTGAATTTGGATACACGATCCTAACTGGATTCAGATACTCGATCCTAAACTGGATTGGGATACTCGATCCTAACTGGATTTGGATACTTGATCCTAACTGGATTTGGATACTCGATCCTAAATTAGATTGTGATACTCGATCCTAAATTGGATTGGGATACTCGATCCTAAACTAGATTTGGATTGGGATACTTTGACTCGAGATTGAATTCGATTTGATTGACCTTTTATCAGTTGAGGATTCTGGCTTAACTTGTTGTTCCATTCTTTTGTTCTTCCTTTCGCAAAAATTCAACTATTTTTAGTTGGCGCTCATATCTTCTCCTTGCCCCCAGCGTGGAAAAATACAAGTGAGTTTGAAAATATTTAGTATATAAACTCAAACAATTGAAAAGGAGAAACTTTGCCCCTGTGTAGGCTCAAACCAAAGATTTTTTCCATGCAAGCTTTGATTGATGTTTTTGCTGTCTAGTTCTTCGCACAAGCACGTATTTCTTCTCTTTGCAAAATTACGGGAGCTTTCTCAAGCAATGGGCTTTTTATGCCCCCCTGATTTGATATCTTCTTTTGATTGTTTACTTCACAGAGTGTTTGCTGTTCAGCTTAATAAAGAATAGACAATACAAGACAAGAAAGTGCGATGTGATATGCTCATGTATGCATGAATGATACTTATAGTCATTCCATCGACTCACAGACCCAGGTGATCAGCAGAAGTGTTCTCATTGGTTCCTTTCAGATGCTCATTCAGGTCTTGCATTGGAATGACACAATGCCCCACATTTATGGCTTTTATCTTTACGATGTTGAAAATATGAATAATGGAGGCCCCAACAGTAGAGATACATCCATTTCAAATTATGATTCAGCATGTCAGTTGGTAGCTTCTTCATGGTCTTGCCAGTAGTCATTTCCCTTGCCCAATGCGTCCTTTGGTGGTTCAATGATTTGACATACTTCCCTTAACTTAAAGGCTTTGTATGACAAGACACTTTTTTTTTCGAATTTCAATTTTGAAATCAAATGTTGGCTTTGCCAAATCAATGTCAATGTACCTCAGGACTTGATTTTCCAAATTAGCATATCTATAACATGACAATCCTAGTTACCATACTAAACTCGGGAATTATTTCTATTTAAGCAATAATTGTTGCACTTCAGATAGACACATACACATTACTAGGCCAAAGGTCTTATTTGAGTTTAAATATCATCTATCTCATATGCATGCTTATTCAAACTATCCCCACTAATAGACTCTACCTACCAAGAGAGATCAACAGGTCTTTAATAGGCTTGAAATGGGGTCTATAAAGGACACAGACTTAAATGAAGGCCATTTTGAGATAGGAGGTGATGTGACATGATGGACAAACCTTCACACTACAAACTGCTTGTTGAAACTTTAGACAGTTGGGAGCATGAAAAGACAGAGCTTTGAACATTCTTCTTTCTTTTTGGTGTTAACCTGAATCTTGATTGGGATAGTCTTTACCTTTGCAAAAATTTTGGTACCCAAATTCGTTTCTTTTCTTCTTCTCCCTTTTCTTTCTTTTTATTTTTCTTACTCTTCCCTTTCTTTGAGCATTTTATCATTTTGTCCTTCTTCCTTGTAGGACTGTCAAGTACAGAACTTTCAAGAACTGGATGGTCTTCTTCCTTTTTTCTCCAATTTTGATTGAATCTTTGGTTGGGTTGGACCAATTCAAGTCAAAATGTCCTTATGAACCAAATGGAAGCCTTTTGCTACTTTAGGTAAAAGAGAACTCAGTTGGCTTTCTAAACTGCCTTTTTAGGTTTTTCTTTTTTCCTTTTTTTTTTCTTCTTTTATTTTCTTTTATTTTCTTTCTTTTTTCTTTCTTTCTTTCTTTTTTCTTTCTTTCTTTTTTTGGTTCTAGCTTAAACAGAGTTGTCTTGTTTGTACCAACTTGGGTTTCCAATAATGGATGAGTGGAGTGGTATAAATCTTCTTTAATAGGGATAAATCATTTGTTACCCTGATGTTGTCTTGATATATTGGAGATATTAAGAAAACTTCAACTATCTTCGTGGTATTGAGAACTTCAACTATCTTCATGGTATTGAGAACTTCAACTATCTTCATGGTATTCATTACTTTCTTTGATCTTCTTGCCTCTTCATCTTAGTGATCATAAGACTTGTCAAAAGTATCACAACAGCTCAGAGTAGGTTGTTGGGGATTGTAAGCCAATGAAAAGAAAGCTAAAATTTTATGAAGGCTTAAAGGGACAACTAGGGATTGATATTTAATTGGGTGGATACCTGTTGTTAGCTTGCCAAACAATGCCTAGATCATTTCTCTCTTAAATAAGTAGAGTTCAATTTCACCTCAAAAGTTTGTCAAAGCATGTTCTAAGACTGACTAGGACCTAGACAAAGGTAATTATGCAGGAGCCCTCTCTAAGTAAGCATACACAACTCAATGCTATAGAGCAATTCCCTCATCTAGTAAAGTCATTCAAGTCATGATGCCTAGACACGTTAATTTATGAACATTAAGCTAGATTCCTCATTGGTTGAGCACCAAAATGAACAAAGACCAACAAAAATTTTGATGAAAGTAATTTATTCAAACAAATTTAAACTTAAAAAGCATATTTGTTCAAATTAAATATTAAAGCAAAATTTGAAAAGCAACATTCAAGCTAAGGAAAGTTTGTTGAGTTAAGCTTCTTTTCCTTTCACATCTTCAATATCCCCATCTTGAAAGGATGATAAAACAAAATCTTCTTCCAATCCTTTTCCCACCATAAAGGTTGCAGGTGGCGGTACTCTTCCAAACTTAGGCAAAGGATTGTCTTTTGTGTTGGTCTTATCAGGCTCAGGCAGCTTACCACTGTCAATTAAATTTTGGATCTCATGTTTTAATCGCAAGCATTTGTCTATCTCATGTCCTTGTGTTTGATGAAACTCACAAAAGGCTTTAGTATTAAATTTTGTGGGTAAAGGATTCGACAAAGGTCGAGGGGCCAATGGCTATAATAGTCCCTTCTTTTGTAGTTTGTTGAAGACCCAAGACAAAGGATTCCCCAGATCTGAAAACTGTCTTCTATTTGCTTAACTAGTTGTATTGACATCAACTTCTTTTTGCATGCTTTTGATTGCTAGGCTGATAATTCCCTTTCTCATTCCTTCTTATTGAAAAGCAATTCTTCTCCCTTTCCCATTCTTCAATTTGTAGACTAGCTTGGAGAAGATCTTTAAAATCACGGATGAGTGTATGAGACATCTTTTCACGAAGACTAGGCAACACCCCTCTCACAATCATCCTTATTTGATCAAATTCATCGGGCCATTTCTTGAGCAAAGCAACCTTATTTCTCCATCTTTTCACATAGTCCATAAAATTCTCATTTGGACTTTGTCTAATGGACTCAACTTCCATTAAGGTAACTTCCAACTCGACATTGTACCCATATTGTTGAATGAAAGCCTTATACAACATGTCCCAATCTTTTTGAGTACTTTCTTCTAAAGTGTTGAACCAATTTTGGATAGCAGAGTCCAATGAGAGCATGAAATATCTGAGGGTTTGAGTTTTAGCAGCCCGGGCAGACTGCATGGCAGTGATGTACTGCTTAACATGAAGATGAGGATTTCTAGTACCATTGATCTAGCAAAGGATGGCATCTTGAATTTGTATGGAACTTCTTCATCTTGTTCAAATAATTTATCGATCTTGGACACCTCTTCGGTTTTCAATTTCTTCTCAAATTTCTTTTCTAGGTCAGCAATCATCTTTTCAACATCAGAAGTTTCGGTTTTCTCCATAGCTGATCTTTCAACATTCTTCGGCTCTTTCTTCTTGTCTTGAGGATCTTGGTAGTATTGTGTAATGGTTAAGATGTTAAATAGGGACGTTTTGACTAATAATGAAAACTTGATAGTGTACACTAACCAAAGTATTGTGGATAAATACTATATGTAGAGAAGAGTAAATTGTGTAACTTAAAACTTTACTGAAAAGAGTATTTTTACTGTTTTACGAGATGAAAACTCGATTGAAAATCAATGGTTAAGAATGAGGGCGCACTATAGTTATTATGAGCATTCCCTCACTAGATTAAGAAAATTATATATATGTGTATATGTGTCAATTGTGTAGAATTTTCTGATTTCTTTCTTCCTTCTTCTCTCCACTCCACCATCACCAACACCACCAAAGTTTCTTCTTTCTTCTTTCTTTCTATGATTTGAATCAAAACTAAGATAAGATTACATCTAAATATAAGTGTTGAGAAGATTAAGTTGGAAAAGTGGTGATTATCAACAAGGTATGTGCTTTTGATTTATACTTTGCAAAAATAAGAATTTTTATGAGTTTTAATGATTTAATTGAATGATTCAGTTATGTATAATGATATATTTCTTGAAAGTATTGATTAAATAGATTGATGAGTGAAAAATAACTTTTATATGGTGGGTTTTGATCCTTAACTCAACCTTTATGAGAATTGAATGGTTTGATGTTGGTTTTATTCATAGGAAATGATTGAAAGTTTGATTGAGTGAAGTTGTGGTAAAATATTTGATATGAATTCTTTTTTTATCAAAACTTTGAGTTTGATACATTTTGATCTTAGATCTTAAACATGTTTGTGTTTAATGAAGTTAAAAGTGTAGAATACGTGATTTTACTCCAAAAACAGTCCCAAAATCAATGCACGGCCGAGGCAATTGAGTGCCACGACCGTAGTATTGAAAATGATGCTGTTTCTTCAAAACAAATTTGATAAAACAGAGCAAGTTACAATGGCACGACCGTGGCCCTTGAAGGCCATGACTGTGGGGGTTTTAAAACAAAGTGGACAGACTCGTTTGCTATCCCACGGTCGTGGGGTTGTGAGGCCACGACCGTGGGGACCTAAATAGTATTTTTGGCTTGTAATTTGTGATCTACGGGCCTAGTATGAGACTAATATGTGAATAATTGTATTGAAAATTCATGTGTATGTGTTAAATGCATGAAAAAGAGTGAGAAACTTGAGATAAGTGACAAATATATATATATCATACTAAATATTGATAAGAGTAATGTACTAATGAAATGATATAAACAAGTGAAATATAAACAAGTGCTTATATAAACAAGTGAGTATTTACATAAACAAGTGTTAATCAATGACATGAGACTAATATGTGTATAGTCCATACTTTTGTGTTAATGTGTTAAATGTATGAAAACGAGTGATAAACTTTAGATACGCGACACATATATATATTATACCAAATGTTGATAAGAGTATAGTATCAATGAAAGGAAATAAATAATGTAGTGGTCATCAAAATAATGAATTGCCCAAATCATATTAAATTTATATCTAGCTTTGGATTGAATGGTTAACCAGAGGATGGATAGCTACAGTGATAGTGGGCACCTCGTGCCTTTAATGGACACATTGTGTTATCAATGATAGTGGGCATAATTTCCATTATAAATTCTTGAGATTGCTATACTAACATGTTATCCAAACCTATGATCTAAGTTTAGTATGTTTGGGCATAATTAATGGAAATATATGTGAACATGATAGTTGAAAGAAATGTAAAATAATATTATAAGTCAATTACTTGAAAATGAAGTATGGTGTTATAGTGTAAAAGTGAATGGTAATATATATATTAATGCTTACAAGTGAAAGTCGTAATGCACGTAATGGTAATGTTATGCTCAATGTATTGAATTAATCAAAGGATTAAAAGTGTATATAATGCTATGAGATACAAAGTGCTCCAAAGTATATCAAATGATTGAAAGTGTATATCATGATGTGAGATACAAAGAACTCTCAAGTATAGTACTAAAATGAAGTGATGAAAAATATAGATTGAATGAAATGATACTAGAAGTGAACTTGAACAGAAAGACTTATTGAAAAACAAAATAAGTGTATTGTGAACAATGTTATCAAATAAGAAAACAAGTCTTGAATAAACTGCTTCTCAATGAGACAAGAGGCAATACCGAAAGTATTGTATTATATGATAACTTTATACAGGGATAGCTCTTATTTTGTGTAATCAGCATGGTATATTGACTAGTTACTAAAATTAGTTCATATATTGAAATACTTCTTAAAACCAAGTGTTATTACTATATTTTCATAAGTATATTTCTTTAATATTAAGTGATAAAATATGTGTATACAAGCACCACTAAGCTTTGCTTAGCGTGTTAGAATTGTTTTCTGACACGCAGGTATCAGGACATCGGAGCAAGTTAAGAACAGATGAAGATCTTGTGTATATTGTATTCATAAGTTATAAATGTATATAGATACTTCAGTTTGGCTATTTGAGAGATTGTATGAATTTATAACATGAAAGAAATGCATGTATTGAGAGCATGAAGTTTTAGATTCTAGTGAATGAGTATTATGAAAGAAATGCATTATTTATTTCTTTGATTTGATGAACTTATGAAGTTTATCTGATTGATAATTTCTATTCAGATTATGGGAGTTATTGGAAATTGGTCTAAATGTTGGACCTATAAGTGTTGTGATATATAGATTGTATTATTATTTGAAAAATTTTTATTTATGATGAGAGTTTTATAAGAATTATCAGAGGATGTAACATTTAGTGGTATCAGAGCGTGGTTTAGGCATTTATGGCATGTGGAGTTATGGGAGAAGTGAAATGTAATTGTCTAAGTTATGTGAAGTGAATAAGTGGATATGTGTTGTGACACAATTGATATTCCATATGTTTATGGTAATAGAATGTTACTAAGACTTGATTGACAATTAGTAGTGTGTTGTTTGAAGTGCACTAGATCTATTTGTGATAAAGAATGATGTGAAAAGAAAACAAGATGTGAGTAGTGAAAGAGATATGCCAAAGTAACACAGTGAAAGTGTAATAATTTATTGGAATTTGAGGAATGATTTATGATAGATAGATAAATTTCGAGCATGAAATTTCTGACAAGAATGAGAATTGTCATGTTGTACAACATTAAGTATTGATGTTCTACATTAAGTGAGTGAATATATGAGTATCAAAGTGGAGTGATTATGATATGAGAACATTTGAAACTGATAGTGATAAGGTTAAATAAGCCTTAATAAGAGTAACATTAAATCCGAGTATGGATAATATCCGTATAGTGGAAAAAGATTTCGAAGAGGTAAGAAATTATGAAAATACCCTTATAGGTCAAAATAAATTCGAGCTGTACTTTGAATGTGAAATATGGATAATAGAGTTTTAAAGTGTCAAAAGTACTTGTTTCTATAATGTTTTACTGTTAAGGATTGAAGTGATAGTTAAATGAAAGCACGTGAATGCATCGAAACTATTGTATAAGTGAGTATATTGGATAACTGGCCTAAAACTTATTTAAAGATTTCTAGTGTCTTCTATTGCCTTCTAAAACATCATCAAAACAAAAGATTGAAAAGGAAAGTAATGGAAGAGTATTGGTAAAGAGGCTAGTGCTTGAATACCACTTAGTGTGCTATTTATTGAAATGATCTTGATTTTTTTATTATGAAAAGAGATTTGTGAAATGATAAAACACCATTACTTGTGAAAGATATGGTGTATTTGTTTTATTAGTTTTTATTATAGATTTGTGTCTTGTTTATTATGATAATTATTGTTTATTTAGGTATTTTGTTAGTTTTTATCGGTTTGTTTAGTGTTTTCATTAATTCTGGTATTTTTAGTTTATTTCAGTGTTTATGTCGTTTTTTATCTAGTTTTTAGTATTGTGTTTATGTTTTGTTGGTTATTGTCTATTTACTTTTTGTTTAAAGTTTGTTTTGAGTTTTGTGTTAGGTTAAAAAAGGGCAAGGAAGCAAATTGAAGAAGAAAAGGGCAGTAGCTGACACAGGCAGAGGACACGGCCAAGTCACTGGCCGTGTCCCATATCAAGTTAAAGAGGAGGAGCAAGTCACAGTAGAAGACACAAGCAAGGGACACTGCCAAGTCAGTGGCCGTGTCCCTCCAAAGAAGCCCAGACACGGCCAAGTCACTCCAATCTAGCCGTGACTCACTTGCATCCAAAGCAAAGAAGACTAAAATCTCACAGAAGCAAACACAGGCAAGGGACACGACCAAGTCACTGGCTGTGTCCCTCCAACACGGCCAAGTCACCTCTAACCTGGCCGTGTCGCTCAACCAAAGAAGAAAAGAAGAAAAAGCAAGCAGAAGTGAACACATGCAAGGGACACGGCCAAGTCAGTGGCCGTGTCCCTCTAAAGAGCACCCACACGGCCAAGTCACATGCAACTTGGCCGTGTCTCTCATGAACCAAGCCCATAGCGGATTTTAAAGCGGACGATTCATATAAAAGGAAAAAGAAGCTAGGGTTTTAAGGACTGTTGACGATTTTGAGATTGAATTGAGCCGTCAGAGAGTGAAGTTAGGGTTTTAACTTTGTTTTCTTTGATTTTGATTATACTTTGGATCAAACTAGCTTAGATTAGATTGTTCTAGCCATTGATACATCCTTCTTGTAAGATTTGAACAAGAGATTCTTCAGAGCTTCAAGGAGTTTGTAATTTGGTTTTGTTCTCGAACTTATTCTCTTTATTTTCATTGAAATTGTATTAATGGATACTATCATGTCTAATTTGATTTCTTTGAACATTAATGAGATGAGTATGTTTGATATCATCATGAACTAATTTGATCTAGTCTAGGGTTTGTATGGATCTGCTATGATTGTATGAATTGGTTATTCTCTTAGCTAATAATTTCTTTAGCCTTGATTGAATGAAATATTGTTATTATATAATTGATTGGCCACCAAATATGTGTTTTAGGTATTAGATGATGGATTGAGAGATGAAGTCTAATACTGGAACAATTTAATTAGGGACTTAGGTGAATTAGAGATATAACCTATTAAAAAGATTATTTCAATTATAACAAGATTAGTTGAAAGAGGTTTGAATGCGATAGCTTATTTCCTTGACTTGATTAATTGAGTTGTTTGAGATTTAATCTTTGAAATTAAATTAGTTAAGAGGAATAACCATTCATACATATAAATAGTGGAGAAGTGCAAACCCTAGACCATTCTATTAAGTGAATCAAATCATCAACTCAAGTTTACTTTTATTTGTTTTTAAACTTCAATCAATCTTTTTCATTAGTTAACAATTTAAATTTTCTTCTTTATTTGTTATTCATAATCTGATAATCAATTAGCCACTTTAGCTTCCTTGTGAGACGACCTTGGGGTGATCACCTTTGCGATAGCTACCTCGTATACTTGCGAGTGACGCTTTGTGGTAGAGTTAATTTGAGCGCAACAAGTTTTTGGCCCAGCTGCCGGGGAGGCTAATTGGCGAAATTGTTTATTAGGCAAAAATATTCTAGATTATTTTTCATTGTTTTCATTTTATTTTATTTTTCTTTTGATTTTAATAATTTCTTTCTCTAGAAAAGATTTTGTTTATGCAAGGCAGGAGATCACTCGAAGGAGAGCTACATCCATTCATTCCAGAAATTCAGAGAGTGAAAAGGAGCAAAGAAGAGTTTGAGCTCTATACCGGATTTGATACGGAGGAGGACACTTCTGAATTTGAGTCAGATTCTGCACAATCAGTTAAAATGGCTGAAGAAAGGCATAGAATAATGAGAGACTTTGCTAGACCTGTCATTGGAACTTCCACCTCTTGCATAAGACTGACAGATGCAGCAAGAAATTATGAGTTGAAGAACATTCACTACAACATGCTGCCATCATTCTATGGAGTTCCAAATGAAGATCCTTTGAACTTTATTAGGGATTTCTACTCCACCCTCAACACTTTTCCATTGGGAGGATTAACAGAGGATCAGTTGAGGATGAGGTGTTTCCCATATACTTTGAAGGATAGGGCAAAGAGCTGGCTTATGATGTTGCCCGAAAACTCTTTGACAACTTGGGAGCAAGTCTATAACAAATTCATGGGCAAGTTTTACTCACATCAAAAGACAGCTGAATTGAGAGGGAAGATTGCTACATTCTCTCAATTTGAAGGAGAGCCATTTCATGAGGCTTGGGATAGATTCAAGATGCTATTGATCTAGTGTCCGCATCATCACTACCCACTTCAACTCCTTAATCAGTTTTTCTATGATGGTCTAACCCAGCAATTTCAGAACACTGTTGACAATGCAACTGGGGGAGCCATGGGAGAAAAGATAGCTGATGAGACTTATGAGATCTTTGAGATGTTGGGAGCTAATTCTCAACAAAAGACTGTAAGGGGAAGAAGTAAAGGGGTGAATCAACTGGAAGCCAATAGTGAAATGGTCAGTCAAATAGCTGAATTGACAAGGCAGGTTCAGATGCTAAACATGAAGAACAATATTTCTTCATCTACTCAAGAAGTGTGTGGAATCTGTGGGACATCGAGCATGGAGCAAATATATGCCCCTCTGCATATGAGTCTTTTGGTAATGAAGTTGAGCAAGTTAATGCTATGAGGGGATTTCAACCTAGAGCCAGGAATGATCCTTACTCCAACACTTACAATCCTGGTTGGAGGAGTCATCCCAATTTTTCCTGGACAACAAATAATGCTCAACAGCCTTTCCATTTGCTCCAGAGACAGAACCAACAGTAGGGCCAATCCTCAAGTCAAGGTCGGCCTCAGAGAAAGAGTTTGGAGGAAAGTTTTTACAGGCTTTTATCCAAGTCAGTGCTAAAAATTAGGAGATGAACAATAAGAGGCTGGATTCCTTAGAAGCATCTTTTAAGAAGGTGGAGACCCAAGTGGGGCAACTTGCTCAACAGATGCAGATTCAACAAAAGGGGAAGTTCCTAAGTCAACCTGAGCAGGTGAGCAAGAGAATAAAAAGGAAGGAGAATTGGAGAACAAAGGTGTTGAAGAAAGATCAATGGAGAAGTCCCCTACAGCAGATTTGCACAAGGCAAGCAATCCATACCGGCCACCTATACCATTCCCCAGCAGGTTGAAGGATGATAAAAAAGATAAGCAATTTTCAGATATCTTCAACATGCTGTCTAAGGTAAGTATTAACTTACCCTTACTTGAAGCAATTAAGAACATGCCGGCTTATGCTAAATTCTTCAAAGAACTGAATACCAAGAAAAAGAGGTATGAGCCGAATGAAAAGGTGATAGTTTCAGAGGTAGCTAGTGCTGTTTTGCAGCATAAACTACCTCCTAAGATAGAGGATCCTGGAAGTTTTATCATTCAAATTACTATGGGGAATGGAAAGGGTACTGATGGCATGTGTGATTTAGGAGCCAGTGTGAATTTAATGCCTTATTCTGTGTACCTTGATTTAGAACTAGGGGAACTTAAACCAACAAAAATGGTGTTGCAATTAGTTGATAGATCTCTTAGATTCCCGAAAGGGGTTATAGAAGATGTGTTAGTTAAAGTTGGTGGTTTGATAGTACCTGTGGATTTCATTGTTCTTGACATGGAAGTAAGTAATTCTTCACCATCTGCATACACCATTCTGCTGGGTAGCCCTTTTATGGCGACTACCAACACTTTGATAGATGTTAAAAATGGTAAATTATCAATGACTGTTTTGGGACAAACTGTTGAATTTTCCATTTTTAACACTTCTCCTATTCCTAAAACTGCTTTATATGAGGATTGTTCTTTCGTTGATTGTGTTGATGCAGTTGTTTCAGATGTTTTCTTGCAGACAGGTTCCTCTGATAAATTGGAGATGGCATTGACCTTGGATAGTGATTTGGAAATTTTTGATGCAGAAATAGCCAATTGTCTTAAGACCTTAGAAAGTGCTGAAATAGAGGAACTTAAGGAGGACCCAGTTTGTGAGCTTCCCTCCATTCAAAAAGAAGAGAAGAACCCCTCACTGGAGTTAGAGCTAAAAGAGTTACCTAAGAACCTAAAATATGTGTTTCTAGGAGATCACAACACTTTACCTGTGATAATATCTAGTGAACTTAGTGAAGGGGAGGAGATGAGGTTGGCGAGTGAGCTTAAAAGATTAAAGAAAGCAATAGGATGGGGATTGAGTGACATCAAGGGTATTAGCCCTTCCATGTGCATGCATAGAATCACTTTAGAAGAGGGAGCTAAACCTGTGAGGGAGACTCAAATGCGCCTTAACCCAAATATGAGTGAAGTGGTTAAGAAGGAAGTGCTCAAATTGCTGGATGAAGGAGTAATTTATCCAATTGCTAATAGTGAGTGGGTGAGCCCAGTACATGTAGTTCCTAAAAAATCTGGAATCACTGTGGTGAAAAATGAGAATAATGAATTGGTTCCTACTAGGACTACTACTGGGTGGAGAATGTGCATCGATTATAGGAAGTTGAACAATGCTACAAAGAAAGATCATTTCCCTCTTCCTTTTATTGATCAGATGTTAGATAAACTTTCTGGACACTCACATTATTGTTTTTTGGATGGCCTTTCAGGTTACTATCAGGTGCCGATTGCACTAGAGGATTAGTCCAAGACTACCTTTACTTGCCCTTTTGGGACTTATGCATTTCGACGTATGCCCTTTGGTTTGTGTAATGCACCTGCAACTTTTTAGAGATGCATGATGTCTGTCTTCTCATATATGATAGATGATTTTATTGAGGTATTTATGGATGACTTTTCTGTTTTTGGTAATTCCTTTGATAATTACCTCAATAAACTTGTTCTTGTGCTTGAGAGATGCATTGAATGTAACCTTACTTTAAGTTGGGAAAATAGTCATTTTATGGTTACCCAGGGCATTGTTTTAGGTCATGTGGTGTCAAGTAAAGGGATTGAGGTGGATAAGGCTAAAGTTGAATTGATTGCTAAGTTACCCCCACCTACCTCGGTTAAGGGAATAAGAAGTTTCTTAGGGCATGCAGGTTTTTACAGGAGGTTTATTAAGGATTTTTCCAAAATAAGCCAACCATTGTGTCATTTGTTGGGGAAAGATGTTCCATTTGAATTTACAGCACAATGCATGCAAGCTTTTAATTCCTTTAAGGAAAAATTGACTAGTGCACCAGTGATTGTAGCTCCTGTTTGGTCTTTACCTTTTGAAATCATGTGTGATGCCTCTAATCATGCAGTAGGAGCTGTTCTTAGGCAAAGGGTTGATAAATACTTGAGAGTAATATATTATGCCAGTTTGACCTTGAATAGTGCACAAATGAACTACACCACAACTGAAAAGGAAATGTTAGCTGTTGTTTTTGCTTTAGACAAATTTAGAGCATATTTAATTGGGTCAAAAATTATTGTGCATTCTGATCATGCAGCTCTTAAATATCTGTTAACAAAACAACATGCTAAACCGCGCTTAATTAGATGAGTGTTGTTATTGCAAGAATTTGATTTCCAAATCAAGGATACTAAGGGTAGTGAGAATGTTGTTGCTGATCATTTATCCAGATTACCCTTCTTTAGTGAAAATCTTGCATCTGATAGCATTCATAAAAATTTAGAAGCATTTCCTGATGAGCAGCTTTTTGTGGTATTTGATGCACCTTGGTTTGCAGATATTGCTAACTATCTTGCTTGTGGAATATTGCGTACTAACATGTCATTTCAGGAAAAGAAAAGGTTTTTACGCTTGAGTAAGTTTTATTTTTGGGATGAACCTTATCTATTCCGGATATGCAAAGATGAGATAGTTCGCAGGTGTGTATCTGAGGAAGAACAACTGAGTGTTCTTCAATTTTGTCATGACCTTCACTGTGGAGGTCATTTTGGTGGAAGAAAGACTGCAGAAAAGGTGCTACAAAGTGGTTTTTACTGGCCTGCCTTATTTAAAGATGCTCAAGAGTATTGTAAGCACTGTGACCATTGTCAAAGAGTAGTTAACATTGGGAGGAGGAATGAAATGCCCCTTCAATCATATATTGTTGTTGAACTGTTTGATGTGTGGGGAATAGACTTTATGGGTCCTTTCCCCAAATCTTTTGGATATGAGTATATTTTAGTTGCTGTTGATTATGTTTCAAAATGGGTGGAGGCAATCCCCACCCGTACTAATGATGCTAATGTAGTTGTTAAATTTGTGAAGGAAAATATTCTTAGCAGATTTGGTACGCCAAGGGTGATAGTCAGTGATGGGGGGAGCCATTTTTACAATAGGCTTTTTGAGAAGTTAATGCACAAATCTGGTGTTAAGCACAAGGTGGCAACCCCATATCATCCATAGACTTCTGGACAAGTGGAAACATCCAACAAGCAGATTAAAGGAATTTTGGTGAAAACAGTCAACTTATCAAGGAAGGATTGGGCAAGTAGATTGTATGATGCACTATGGGCATATCGGACTGCTTTCAAGACTCCTCTAGGTATGAGTCCATACCGATTGGTATTTGGAAAAGCTTGTCACTTACCAGTGGAGTTGGAGCACAGAGCATATTGGGCAATCAAGACTCTGAATTTGGACTTGGACAAAGCGAAGAGAGAACGATTTCTGCAAATTTCAGAGTTAGATGAGCTGAGAAATGAGGCGTATGAGAGCTCGAGAATTTACAAGGATCGCACTAAAGCACTTCATGACAAAATTATAGTGCGAAAGACATTGAGTCCAGGTATGAAAGTGTTACTTTTTAACTCTCGACTCCGTCTTTTTCCAGGTAAACTCAAGTCTCGATGGAGTGGTCCTTTCGACATAACTCAGGTGTATCCTTCTGGTGCCATTGAATTGCTTAACTCTCGAATAAGTGAAACTTTTAAAGTAAATGGACAGAGAGTTAAGCCATACAATGAAGGATTTCAGGAAGTGAGGGTCATTGACAGCACTTTGATTCATGATCCCTAGGCCTTGCATGATGTCCAGCTATATGATATTAAAGAAGCGCTAAATGGGAGGCAACCCATCAGTTTGCATTTATTTTTCATAGTTATAATTTTAAATTTAGCAAGCTTTGAGTTTATGTTTAGTCTAAATTAATGGAATGGGTGCTTTGATCGGTTTTTATCTTTCTAATGTGTTTCAGGGTTGATCGGAGAAGAGGGGTGCAATTTCTTTGATATTTGGTGATTTGTAAATTAAAAAAAAAAAGTTGAAATGGCAGAAGGAGACACGGCCAAAGGACTTGGTCGTGTCCCTTGGCCGTGTCACGTGGACACGGCCAAGCCTCAACAAAACCACATCCTTTATTTTCTGCACTTTGTCACAGTGAGTGACACGGCCAACCTTCACTAATTTGCTTTTTGATTTTTATTTTGCACCTTTCTTCACAGAGACGAACACGCCCAAGGGACACGGCCAAGTCACTGGCCGTGTCCCTCAAAAATCACATGACACGGCCGTGTTGCCCACAACTTGGCTGTGTCCCTCACTTTTACACTTTAAAAAACACGATTTTGCCCAGTTTCTTTCCATTAAATCCCTAATTCCTGTTTCTTCATCTCTCTCGCTCTCTCGCTCTCTGTATCGCAAACTCCATTCTTTTTTATTCCAAGCTCTAAATCTTCCTTTAATCCTCAAATCTCTTCACCAAAACTAGAAATAATCCATTAAAACTTCTTCTTTTCTCATAAAATTTTGATTTGATCAAGTTTTGGTTTGAATTTTTCAGATTTCTAGAGATGCCAAGAACGAAGATTGTTTCACACCGCAAGACGAAGAAGTCTACAACCGAAGGAGCTTCTTCCTCTTCATCAACTTTATCTTTGAAGAGAGCAAGTCTTTTGGCTAGGGGTTTTTTCCCGACAAGGTATGTTAATGATGAATCTCTTGATGCCCTGCAAATTAGGACTAATTTTGATCGATATGTGCAATTTCTTGGGTGGGAGACTCTAGTAACCTTGAGACCTTTGCAGTTTGAGGAGCTTACTTTAGAATTTTTGACATCTCTCAAGGTTGAAAGAGATGATAAGAAAATCTGCACTAGAATGATGTTTAAATTGCTGGGTAAATCATTTGTGCTTAATATTGACCAGTTAAATGATATATATGGTTTTCATCAGCATGGGGAAAGGTCAGTACCCAAAGAATTTAAACAACAATTTGCTTGGGGAGCTTTAGGCTCGGGTACTTATGTGGCCAAATCGGCCAAAGCATCTAAATTAAGAAATTCTACTTTTAGGTATTTGTATAGGTTTATGTCTTGCTGATTCTTTGCTCGGAAGGAGAGCCCGGGTGTGGTTGAATTGAGTGAACTATTTTTCCTGGATTGTGCTTTGAATGCAATGCATATTAGTGCCGGCTATTGGTTAGCCGATACTTTTGATACTGTGGCTAATAAAAGAAAGGGGGCAATTTGTGTTGGAGGGTTGATTACCACATTAGCAGTAGCCCTTGTTGAGGATTTTGACCCGAGTACTAGTCGCATGACTAGAATTTCGGGTAATGACTCTTTGGATTTAGCTACACTTGAGAAGATGCACATGGTGGTGCATAGGAGAGGGACTTATGTGATGCCTTCAGATGAGCCTGAAGCACCGGGGGACAGGCAGAAGAGAGCACGGGTCCAAGAGGAGTCTGACTCGGATTCTCTTGACCTAGATGAGGATGCTCTGGTTTTGGAAAGTCAAGAGGTACTTCTGAGGATTGAGGCCTTGGAGGGCAAAGTGGATCGACTGGATGGCAAGGTGGATCGTAACCATGCTGAGGTCTTGCAGCAGTTGGAACAGATTAATAGCAACCTTGCGAAGATCTTGAGTCTCCATCCCTCGGCTGCATCATCTTCACGCCTGCCTTTTCCATAGATTTTGAGATCCTTGCTTTATTTTGTTTAGTGTATTTTTGTTATTATTTTTCGTTTTTGTTTTTCATGTTAACATTTTATATTTGGATATTTTATTTTTATATATTGTACTTTTGTTTTTGAACTTTTGTGTTTGTGATGGAAAGCTAGGTTTTGCCTCACCAGGTACGATGGAAGACAAGTTGTCCTTTAACTCTTTTTATTTATTATTCTTGTTTTACATTGAGGACAATGTAAATTTTAAGTGTGGGGTACTCTTTAGGTTTTCCTTTAATTTTTGTTTTATTGGTCTTGTTTTGCTTATTGTGTTTGTTGTGCATGGCATAATTGTTGAAAATTTATTGATCTTTTCTGTGATTCTAGCATTGTAGTTGAGACTTTAGTATCAGCATAGAGATTAACATTTGAATTCATTCAGGATCAATTTTCACATTCTGCAATTCATGACATATAAATCTTTGTGAACCCACCTGTGTGAGTTTTGAGCCTCATAATTTGATATTATTTTCAATTGATTTTCTTTTCATAAGTGTGCACCTTCATGATGTTGCATCTCTAGAGCTTTCTTTTGCATACTAATTGAACTCACATTATGATTTAATCTCAAGTTTTAAAATGATGAAGGCAAAGTAGGTTAGCCCTTTAGCTTAAAAAGACCTCCCTTAATATTTAATTCCTTAGTGAGCCAAGTTGAGCCTTTGACCTTTTCTTATTTGACCAACACAATTCTCAACTTAACATGTTCTTATTTTCATCATACATGCATTAAGGAATGGAGTTTTATGATATGACAATAGGGTGGTTTATTTCAAAGTGTGGGGTAAGGAAGTAAAAAAAAATATATGGTATTGCTATTTGGGGTGAATGCATACTTTACACTTTGTATTTGATTAAGAGTTGACTATTCTTTTCCTCTACATGTTAAGCTAGATGATCTATGCAATGTTATATTTTGTAGATATGTATTAAAAAAAGATTATATATAATAAAAGAAAAAGAGAAAATAAAGAAAGAAAAAAAAAAGAAAAAAGGAGATATATATATACAAAAGTCAAATATGTTCTAGCATTGGTTATCAAAAGAGGAATGTCAACTCATGTATTTTTCTTTGAGTATGCAAGTATGTGAGGTATCAAGGGTTGGTGAGTATGCTATTTGAAGGAGTTATGAGTTTCTTAGCAAGAGTAGTGTCTAATTTAGATACTCCATTTCTTGATGCTCCAGCCTAAATGTCTTTTCTCACACCTTTACCTCAGCCCCATTACATCTAAATGAAAGACCTTCAGATTATTTCTTGAGAAAATCAGTGAGGGAGATTGGATAATTAAGCAAGTTTATGGTAGTATGCAGTCATGAGTGGTTTGAGTGATTAACCTTTGAAATTCAGTGAAACACTTAGATGAGAGATAAGATTTGTATGTCTGGATTAGTGAATGAGTTAAGAAAATCCTTGATTGAAGTAAATTGCAAATTATTTATGCTGTGTCTTAAAGGATTTCATCTTATATGCTGGAATTATAGTTAAGTTTGTTTGAGTTTTTAATTTATGCCATGTGAATTTGCTTGAGGACAAGTAAAGTTTTAAGTGTGGGGTAGTTGTTTTATTAGTTTTTCTTATAGATTTGTGTCTTATTTATTATGATAATTATTGTTTATTTAGGTATTTTGTTAGTTTTTATTGGTTTGTTTAGTGTTTTCATTAATTCTGGTAGTTTTCGTTTATTTCAGTGTTTATGTCATTTTTGATCTAGTTTTTAGTATTGTGTTTATGTTTTGTTGGTTATTGTCTATTTACTTTTTGTTTAAAGTTTTTTTTTAGTTTTGTGTTAGGTTAAAAAAGGGCAAGGAAGCAAATTGAAGAAGAAAAGGACAGTAGCTGACACAGGCAGAGGACATGGCCAAGTCACTGGCCGTGTCCCATATCAAGTTAAAGAGGAGGAGCAAGTCACAGTAGAAAGACACAAGTAAGGGACACGGCCAAGTCAGTGGCCGTGTCCCTCCAAAGAAGCTCAGACACGGCCAAGTCACTCCAATCTGGCCGTGTCTCACTTTCATCTAAAGCAAAGAAGACTAAAATCTCACAGAAGCAAACACAGGCAAGGGACACGGCCAAGTCACTGGCTGTGTCCCTCCAAAAAGCTCCAACACGGCCAAGTCACCTCTAACCTGGTCGTGTCACTCAACTAAAGAAGAAAAGAAGAAAAAGCAAGCAGAAGTGAACACATGCAAGGGACACGGCCAAGTCAGTAGCCGTGTCCCTCCAAAGAGCACCCACACAGCCAAGTCACATGTAACTTGGCTGTGTCTCTCATGAACCAAGCCCGTAGCGGATTTTAAAGCGGACGATTCATATAAAAGGAAAAAGAAGCTAGGGTTTTAAGGACTGTTGATGATTTTGAGATTGAATTGAGCCGTTAGAGAGTGAAGTTAGGGTTTTAACTTTGTTTTCTTTGATTTTGATTATACTTTGGATCAAACTAGCTTAGGTTAGATTGTTCTAGCCATCGATACATCCTTCTTGCAAGATTTGAACAAGAGATTCTTCAGAGCTTCAAGGAGTTTGTAATTTGGTTTTGTTCTCGAACTTATTCTCTTTATTTTCATTGAAATTGTATTAATGGATACTATCATGTCTAATTTGATTTCTTTGAACATTAATGAGATGAGTATGTTTGATAGCATCATGAACTAATTTGATCTAGTCTAGGGTTTGTATGGATCTACTATGATTGTATGAATTGGTTATTCTCTTAGCTAATAATTTTTTTAGCCTTGATTGAATGAAATATTGTTATTATATAATTGATTGGCCACCAATTATGTGTTTTAGGTATTAGATGATGGATTGAGAGATGAAGTCTAATACTGGAACAATTCAATTAGGGACTTAGGTGAATTAGAGATATAACCTATTAAAAAGATTATTTCAATTATAACAAGATTAGTTGAAAGAGGTTTGAATGCGAGAGCTTATTTACTTGACTCGATTAATTGAGTTGTTTGAGATTTAATCTTTGAAATTAAATTAGTTAAGAGGAATAACCGTTCATACATATAAATAGTGGAGAAGTGCAAACCCTAGACCATTCTATTAAGTGAATCAAATCATCAACTCAAGTTTACTTTTATTTGTTTTTAAACTTCAATCAATATTTTTCATTAGTTAACAATTTAAATTTTCTTCTTTATTTGTTATTCATAATCTGATAATCATTTAGCCACTTTAGCTTCCTTATGAGACGACCTTAGGGCGATCACCTTTGCTACAGCTACCTCGTATACTTGCGAGTGACGCTTTGTGGTAGAGTTAATTTGAACGCAACAGTATTAAATAATTGTGAAAAATATGAGTATAAAACTTTACTTCTACGATAGTAAAATTCTTCGTGCAATATGTAAATGTGTAGCTATATCTTATTTATCTGGAACAATGATTCAATCTATCATTGAATCATTTATGAGTTAATATAAAGTTGTGAAAGAAAATAAGGTTGAAAGGGTTATGGAAATTGAGATTTGAATTTGATTGTGCCTTAAAGAGTTGGATTTTGTTTCCTCAATTTATATGAGTTGCATTATTAATAACTTATTGATTAAATCATGAAAAGAAATTCTAGCAGAGATAGGCATGATTATTTGTATAGTCATGCATATGCTTGTGTAAATTTCTATTCTTCAAACTTTGAGAAGAAATTCCAATAGTGAGGTGCATGATCATTCATATGGAGATGCATTTGGCTATGCATAGTGTTATTCTTCAAAACTTTAAAAATAATTAAAACAGTGATGTGCATGATCACTTGCATGGTCATGCATTTGCTTATGCGTATTTCTACCTTCTGATACCTTCACAAAATAGAGTGGTGGAAATAGTTATAATTGACAAAAGATTGCTTATAAGATTGAAATGAAATCAATCCATTACATGATGAAACTGAAATGTGAGGAAAACGTGAGGAAAGTATCGATAAATGTAATTGAGATGTGAAAGAAGTGTAAAGGTAGAGAAAAAATAAAAGACAATTACAAGTGATTAGTGGATTTAACATCTTCATGATGAAATAAGATAATTTACGAAGTAAAGTGAAAAAAAAACATGATAGATTGATAAATCAGTAATGATTGTACATAATGTGAAGTGCAAGGTAAAGAAACTAAAGAGGTAAATACAAATTGATTGAGTAATAAAAGTAAGAATGTGAGATTTATATATTGTGTACTAATGAAATATGTGATAGTCACATTCTTTAGTGAGTAAAAACAATTTATAGATTATATATAGTAGTGTTAAAGAGATAACTGATATTAATTGATTACAATAGAAAGAAAGGAAGTGATAATGTAAAAAGAAAAGAATGTAGTGAGATTTGAAGGTAGTGAACCCTTCAAGTGAAATGAAGTATGGTAGAACATGCGTGTGCGTGAATGTGTGTATAAACATAGTGAATACATTATATATGTACATGTATTCTTAAAGTGAAAGAATAGTGATGAATTCTTAATATGTTAAGAAAAGAATTAAACAAGTAAAGAGTGGAAATCTTTGTAGATTTCATTATTACAGTGAAAACATGAAAATGATTTGAAAAGATAAAGATTGATGAAGAAATAAAATCATTCGAACTAATCAAAAACAAGTATAATGTGTTCATATGATAAATGTGTTTGAAATGATTGTTTATATCTTATACATTTATAGTAAGAAACAAACATTTCAAAGAGAAAGTGTTATATTTCAAAGTATTATAATTGACCATACTTTGTACCATTGAAATAAATGATACTAATGTTAAATCTAGTTTTCGGATTAGCTAAAGGGTAAATATTCAAAGTGATAGTGGGCATTTTATGCCATATTGACAGTGGGCACTCTGTGCCATAGAGAACATTTATGTTCTATATCGAAAGTGGGCACTTTGTGCCATAGAGGACATTGTTTTTTATATATGTCCCAGTGATATAGGCAGCTATGCCATCAATGGATGCTTTGCATCATAGCGGACCTTTGGTTCCTTTCTCTCAGTGGTCACTCTGTGACATCATATACAGTGGGCATTCATGTCATAGTGGGCCTTTGGCCATATTAATACAGTGGGCATTTATTTTCCATCAGTGACCCGCTATCCGGTACTAGGATTTAATGTTCAGTATATAAGAGAAAGAACGAGATATATATATATATATATGTAACAGTGGAATGTAATGATACAAATTATATATAAAACAAAATTTATAAAGAGAGTTAAAGGTAATTACTGAATTGAGTTTGAACAGTGTAAGTGTGTAGAGTTGAATAATTTTCTACAATTCTATAATATGATTATTCTAAAAGTGTTACATTGCTTGATATCAGACATAAATAAATGTTATGTAAGTTAAGAAAATCATTGATTTTATGTGAAATTTGAGATTAGTTAAAAAGTAAATAGCTTATTGCCATAACATGTAAATTTCGAGGATGAAATTTCTTTAGTGGGGGAGAATTGTAATGGTCAAGATGTTAAATAGGGACGTTTTGACTAATAATGAAAACTTGATAGTGTACAGTGACCAAAGTATTATGGATAAATACTATATATATAGAAGAGTAAATTGTGTATCTTAAAACTTTACTGAAAAGAGTATTTTTACTGTTTTACGAGATGAAAACTCGATTTAAAATCAATGGTTAAGAATGAGGATGCACTATAGTTATTATGAGCATTCCCTCACTAGATTAAATATATTATATATGTGTGTGTATATGTGTTAATTGTGTAGAATTTTCTAATTTCTTTCTTCCTTCTTCTCTCCATGCCACCATCACCAACACCACCAAAGTTTCTTCTTTCTTTCTATGGTTTGAATCAAAACTAAGATAAGATTACATCTAAATATAAGTGTAGAGAAGATTAAGTTGGAAAAGTGGTGATTATTGTTTAGATCATTGTACTAGTTTTTAGTCTGATTTTTATATGTTTTTAGTTAATGTTTTGATTGATTTTTGTTTTAAGTTTGTTTAAAGTGTTGTTTTTTGGTTTAGGTGAAAAAACACCCTTCCAAGATCAAAACAGTGCAGGAAAAGCATGAACCAAGCAAGACATGGCCAAGCCAAATCAAGCTTGGCCGTGTCCATCAAAGAATGGTGATGGCAGAGCTTGACACGGCCAAGAGACACGGCCAAGCCACTGGCCGTGTCTCATCCAAGGAGCAAAAACAAAGAAACCATAAAGAAAGAGCAAAAAAATGAAGAAATAGGAAGAGACACACTCAGTGACACGGCCAAGCTTGTAAGCCAAGAGTAAGCTTGGCCGTGTCCCATTTCATGCCAATGACAAGTGGAGCAAGCAAAGAAGGAAAGAAAAAAAGCAGAAGTGAACACACCCAAGTGACACGGCCAAGCCAGTGGGCACCCCTTAAGACCAAAAGGAAAGAAGAAAAGAAAGAAGCAAGCAATGAAGGACACGGCTAGCTAGCTTGGTTGTGTCCCATGAAAATTAAGGGACACGGCCACTAGCTTGGCCGTGTCACCTCATGGAAAGAAAGAAAAGAACAAGAGACAAGGCCAAGCTACTCTTGGCTTGGCCGTGTCACACCAAAAACATTTGAATTCTTCTGCACGAAGTGGAGAACAAAGTGGGAGACAATGCCTTGTGCTTGCCAAAAGAAATATTAAACAAGAGAATAGTGGGGAACAAAGTGAAAGGGTGTGATTTGGTAGGCTTGGGTGTGTATTTTGAATGAATTAAAAGGAGAGGAAGAGGAAATTGGAGGGAGTTCTTCTTTGTTCTTGAACAATTTCTGCAAAAACGTGGGAGAGGGAGAGAGTGACACTCTCCCTTGTCCCTTCATCTTCATCTCCATTTATTCTCTCCACCTTCTCCATCTTCCATTTATAAGATCTTTGAGGTTCTTTGGGATAATTTGGGTTAACAAGCTCTTAAAGGTTGAAGAAGCTTCATTGAAGGGATTGGTGACTTGAGAAAGCTCAATTCCATCTTCTAAAGGCATAATCCATTGAAGGTTGGTGACTTGAGAAAGCTCCATCCAAAGGTTTGGTGACTTGAGAAAGCTCCATTCCACATTGCAAAGGGGAATCAACCATTGAAGAGGGCTTGGGTTCTTCTTCAAATATATCAAGTGGAGCTAGGAGGAAGACTAGTAATCCTACTCTTGGCATCTTCATGAGGGGTTTTTCTATTCTCTCTTTTAATTCATTTCTTATTGTTGTTGTTATATTAAGAGATTGTTATTGCAGTGGACAATTTATATTTGTTTTATATTGAGTTGAATGAATATTATAAATTGATGATGTTGAGCTAAATACACATATTTGGTTGAATGCTTTGATTTGATATTTACATTGATGTACCTTGTTGTTGGTTGATTGTATTGTATTAAATGCTAGGTTGATAGATTAGCTACCTATTAATCTTTGAATATTGGATGACGGACCGAGAGGTGAAATCCGATATCGGAACTATATAATCGACCATCCTATGAATGAATTAGAAATATAAGTTCTAGGGTTTTGTTAATTTGGTAATGTAAAAGAATTGGTCATTGTTAATTCATGAATGTGAGAACTAATTAATTGACTAATTAACCTTAAGGAACAAATTAATTAAAAGTTTATGTTAATGGATAATTGAGAATTGAGCTTTGATTGAATGGACCTATAACCCTAGGCACCTTCCTAAGAATCGATTTAATCTTGTATCACCTTCACACTTCAACCCTACGCACGATAATCTTAGGTTAAAATTTTTCTTTTACATTCCAACACAACAAACTCTCGCGTTTAAATAATTTGTCAATCAAGCTATTACGAACCATACCTTCTTGGGGAAACGACCTTGGGGCGATCACCTTTGCTACAGCTACCTCGTATACTTGCGAGTGACGCTTTGTAGTAGTACTTAATTCGAGCGCAATAAGTTTTTGGCACCGCTACCAGGGAGGGTTGTCAAAGTAGTAATAGTTTGATATTTTTTTATTTATTTACTCGGTTGTCTATTTTCTTTAAATTGCTAAGTGTTGTTCTTTTTATTTTTGCCGGGGAAGGCTGTTTAAGTTGAGATAGTTTGATTTTTCTTTACAATTTAATTGATTGTTTGTTTTCTTTGAATTGTTTGTTTGTTTTGTTTGATTTTCTTTCAATTTAATTATTTGTTTGTTTTCTTTAAGTTGCTAAGTGCCTTTTGTAAATATGCAGTTTTCAAGGTATGTAGGGGTTTATGATGATAACCCTAACTCTGACATGGCATGGTAATTAGCAGAATTAACGAACCAACTTAAGATGCTAAATGTAAGAGGAAGAACACCTATGCCTACTCGTGAAATATTTTCAGCATGTGTCATTGTAGGACATAGCTCAAACATGTGTTCATTTGGTTATGGACAATACCAAGAGAGGCAAGAGGAAGAATATGCCTATGAAAGTTTCCAGCAAATGGGTGGAAATGACCCATATCCCAGACCTTATAATTCAAGCTGGGGAAGCCACCTAAATTTTTCTTGGGAAAATCAACAGCAAATTCCACCTCAAAATTTTTTTCAACCTTACCAAAGAAATCCTTACTCTCAAGAACAATATTCAAACCAAGATCACCTTAAGAAACCCACATTAGAGGATAGTTTGAATGCTTTCATTCAAACTAGCGCACAAAATCAAGATCGACTTAAGGAGCCCACTTTGGAAGATAGTTTGAATGCCTTCATTCAAATTAGCACACAAAATCAAAATCAATTTGAGAAATCCACAGTGGAAAATGATTTGAATGCTTACCTTCAAATTAGCACACAAAATCAAGAAGGGAGCAATTAGAGATTTGATTCTTTGGAGGAATCATTGAAGAGAGTGGAAATTCAAGTTGGGCAACTGGCACACCAACTCCAAGCACACCAAGAAGAGGAATTTCCTAGCCAACTGGAGCAAGTCAAGGTAATCACAAATTTGAGGAGTGAACAGGTGATATATAACAGTTCTTGTGATTCCTTTGATGCAGGAACTAATCAAGAAGAAGATGGTGAGGAAATACAACCATACATAGAGGAGTTAATTCAATCAAAGGAGGAGGAGAATTTGGAAGCATCAACTTCCACAAAATTACATGAACCTCCAAATCCTTGTATGCCACCAATGCCATTCCCAAGCAGGCTGTATGAAGAGAAATAAGGTATGTAACTTTCTAAACTTTATGACATGCCCTATAATGAAGATAGTGAAGATAAGCTTGAGGTAGCCATGACCTTAGGAGTAGAGCCTAATTTTTCCAATTTAGAAATTGAAGAGAGTAATTTACTATTAAATAATGAGATTGTTGAGGGGGAACATCAAATTGCTAAAGAGGATAAAGAAGTGGTTCAACCAAACTTGGTTGAACTTAAAAAGACCCCAAGAATTTTGAAAGATGTTTTGGTTGGGGAGTACAGTATGCAACAAATTATCATCTCTCCCACCCTTGGTGGTGAGAACGAGCAAAAACCATAAATAACCATGTTGCAAACTAAAAAAGGTTCTTACCACGTCCCTATAGCATTAGAGGATCAAGTTAAGACAACCCTCACATGTTCTTTTTGGACAATTTCTCATCCAAGGATGCTACCTAGGCTTTTCAATACAATGGGCACAATTCAAAGTTGCATGTTGTTCATCCTCTCATACATGGGCTTCAATTGCATTATGGGTGGAAGGAGCCCTACACATCGTATATGGGAACGATGGAAATCAGGTATCATCTAAACTCTCTCTGTAGTATGCATGCTCAAATTGAGGACAATGTGAATCTTTAAGTGTGGGGTGCATTATGTGTTTTGTGTTTTTACTTTTGTTTTGTGTTTTTACTTTTAACTTGTTTTTGTTTAAGTTTTAGTTAATCTTTTTGAATGTTTTTCTTTGAATAAATGAATTTTAGAAAGTTCAATTGTTATAAAATTGTTGATTGATGACCTTTGAATTTTTGAAGCATGAAGTTGAGAATTGAGTAGAATTGGTGCTTATTGTCAATTTTGTTGGTTTTTCCTTGTCTTTAACCTAGTAAGTAATTGAGCCATCAACTTATTATTCTTGTTGTGGGTTAATATCTTTGATTGATGATTTGCTAGAACTTGCTTTGACATGCATTTTAAGATTACATAAAATTTCAATTTGGCATCAAAATGATTAAGGCAATTAGGTGAACCCACTTTGGCTTAAAAAGACCAACCCTATCTTTAACCTTAGTTAGCCAATTTTGAGCCTATTTCATTTTCCTTTACTTTCTTTTTCACAACACCATTAGCTTGAACCTTGTTGTGTTAACTCTTACCCTTTCATTAGGTCAAGAGCATTTTAAGAGCGTTTATGACCGAGTGTTGTGTTGAATTAAGTGTGGGGTTAAATTTAGTAGGTTTAAGATTGCAAAGTAAAATAATAAAAAAATAAAAAAGAGAAAAAGAGAAAAATAATATATATAATAATAATAAAAATAATTGTTATTCTTGTTGAAAGGGTTGGAATGTATCATTACAAGATTTAATAAGTGAGTTCCCTTGAAAAGCTCTTTAACGTCAAGGGGTAGATGAGAGGAAGGTGTTTTGGGATTGTTGGGTTATGTATATGATCGGCTACTTCATTCTTAAAGTGCTCTTGAACTTAATGATTAAGCTCACATTTCCTAAATACCATTCCTTTACCTTAGCCCCATTACAACCCAATAAAGACCTTTTGATTGATGCATGATTGTTATTTTGTGGTAGAGATTTGATTGATAAGCAAGCCTATGGTAATAATTTTTCATTGATTGTTATGAGTGTAAACAGCACCATGATCAAACACTTGTAAGAGTTGGTGAGGGAGTGACAACATAGGTTATGCATGGAAAACCACTTAATTGCATGGGTGTCGATTTTGTTTAATTCAATATTGATTGCAGATTTAGGGATAGGGAAGTCTTGATGCATACTTATAACTCTTGAACTTAACAAAATTTATCTTGTTAGTGTGTTTTGATTTTAGCCTTGCTTGGGGACAAGCAAGGAATTAAGTGTGGGGTATTTGTTTAGATCATTTTTGTACTAGTTTTTAGTCTGATTTTTATATGTTTTTAGTTAATGTTTTGATTGATTTTTGTTTTAAGGTTGTTTAAAGTGTTGTTTTTAGGTTTAGGTGCAAAAACACCCTTGCAAGATCAAAATAGTGCAGGAAAAGCGTGAACCAAGCAAGACATGGCCAAGCCAAATCAAGCTTGGCCATGTCCCTCAAAGAATGGTGATGGCAGAGCTTGACACGTCCAAGAGACATGGCCAAGCCACTGGCCGTGTCTCATCCAATGAGCAAAAACAAAGAAACCACAAAGAAAGAAGAAAAAAATGAAGAAATAGGAAGAGACACACTCAGTGACATGGCCAAGCTTGTGGCCGTGTCACATGACACGGCCAAGCCAAGAGCAAGCTTGGCCGTGTCCCATTTCATGCCAAAGACAAGTGGAGCAAGCAAAGAAGGAAAGAAAAGAAGCAGAAGTGAACACACCCAAGTGACATGGCCACTAGCTTGGCCGTGTCACCCCTTGAGACCAGAAGGAAAGAAGAAAAGAAAGAAGCAAGCAGTGAAGACACGACCGGCTAGCTTGGCCGTATCCCATGAAAATTAAGGGACACGGCCACTAGCTTGGCCGTGTCACCTCATGGAAAGAAAGAAAAGAACAAGAGACACGGCTAAGCTACTCTTGGCTTGGTCGTGTCACACCAAAAATATTTGAATTCTTCTGCACGAAGTAGAGAACAAAGTGGGAGACA